>JAQSUU010000805.1:10015000-20015000 GCA_038087645.1 Saccharum hybrid cultivar R570
CCTCCGAAAGTACCCAGTCCACACCTTCGGTTTGGGCAAGGCTCACGACCCAAAGGCGCTGCACTATATCGCTAACATATCCTACGGAATCTATTCCTCCATCACCGACAACCTCGACAACAAGTTCATCGAGGCACTCGCCGTCTGCTTAGCAGGGTTCAAGACCGTAGCAGCCGTCGACGCTTGCGTTGACATCTGGTCAAACAGTTTGATGATAACAAGGATCGACCCTGGGGGTTACATACTCCGGGGGAGTTCCGGAGGCATCCTGGTTGGCACGCTCTATGCAGGGGAGGTGAAAGACTTCATTGTCTACTTTTCTTATCGTACCGGGAGTTGGTCGGGGGGTTACTATACAACTTTGAATGGGATTAATGCTAGGGCCACGTACAAGGAAGCGCCGGGCAGGCAGTCGATCACCACTGACACTTGCTCTGTGTCGCTCCCAATTCACGTGGCCAACAACTCATATCCTCCTGCAAACCCCTGCCCACCCTACCCCATGGTCCTGCAGCAGATGGTCCGGTTCAAGGTGCTAGACTTGCTTATGAGCGTTCTGAAAGAATTCCTGGTCCTGAAGGAGGAGGCTGCTAGTGCCGTCCACGGGAAGGAAGGAGGAGATGACCCGGTCTTGCAGGCCATCGCAGCGAGCTTGCTGCAGAGGAAGTGGAAGGAGTTCAAGCAGTCCGATGAGTCCTGGAAAGAAGCCCCGAGGAACTTCCTTAACCTGGGAGGCATCGACCAGGACATCAGCGCCATGGTGGGTATTCTGAAGCAGGGCTTGGGTGTTGGATGCATCTACTCATGGGTGTCGAGCTATCAGATGCAGCGCGCGACAACTACAGGCTTGCCAGGGGCTCACATGGTTGCAACCGGCCAATTCCGCACGCCAGCAATGGACGCAATGGTGCAGGAGGCCCATCGGCAGCTGGCCAAGGAAGCATCTGCCCAAGATGCGGGGACGTCAATTGTCTGCAAGCGCGCCGTCGAGCTTCTGGATGGGGTCAACAAGCGATTCGATCTCTGGTGCAAGCTGGACCACGACTTGCCGCGCACGAACCAACTGTCATCACAGCAGGAAGAAGGCCATGAGTCCCGCGACCTCACCGCCGTCCTACGGGGGGACATCAACCGAGCGAGGCAGCATGACATATACCTGGTACGTATGTACATGGTTTGCTGTATGGCGATACTACGCACCAACATCTATGGATCTGATTTCATTTTTTTTAGATAATGGAACAAAGTTTATGGATCTGATTTCATGCACTAATTAAGTTCCTATGCATTCCGGGTTTGTCTTGGATGCAGGCTGCCGATCACGCGATCAAGCAATGGCGCAGCTTCCTCACATCCGTGGAGAAGACGCATGGCCATGGGCCGGACAAGTAGGCGCATGGTGAGGCAACTGGCAGCCACCACAAGCCCCGGAACCCAGCGTGAGTGGCGTTCTGTCTGTCGATGCAGACTCAGACATATACACCATATAAATAAATAAATTTAATGAGCGAGAAGCCGTAACGCCAGTGCCTCGGACTAGCTCCCTCCAATCCTGAGAATAATATTTGTGCTTACGTACTGTCCTCCTCATCGCCATTATATTGGTCATTAAATTGTCCTGATCAGTTCCGGACTAAGCTGCAATGTATCTTTTCTTTTTCTTTTTTATTAATAAAACACCATATGTATGCGTCAGTCAACTCTGTTGTACGGTGCCATGTGTGTTACGAACTCTACTGTACGGGTGTGTTTTGGACTATAAATGCACACACTCCACGTTGAGGAAGCAAGAACAAGTGCCCAACATCAGGGAACCACCCACCGTGAAGGACCGGAATGCATGGTGAGTTGGTGACCACCCAACTTATAGGCAGCCGATATCCTGAAATTGTTTGTAAGTCTCTCTTCTAGCTATCATCAAGATCACATTGTCAACGGACCTATTGAGCCTAGAAACAAGAGGTTAGGAAAGCATGAAAACAAAGCAGAACCAACACTACAAAGAAGCTAAAGAAAATGGGCTCCCGCTGTGCTCGCCGTTCCACCGGAAGCTCTGGTGAAAGCAGCGACTCAGCAGGAGCAAAACCTAAACAATAATGGGCTAGCAGATGCAACGGAGCACCACTTGATGATATCACTAGAAGTATTTTTCCCAGATCACCCAAAACACAGATCAGGAGCAACTCTGCTTGCTTACCGGATGCTCTCTTATTCTCATCGGATGCCTCACCAGGCAAACCCTCCGTGGTATTGAGTTGGCAGCCAACGAGCAAGAGATACTCAGGTGCAAAATCGGATGCTTCCACAGGAGCAAGAGTCTAAAGAGGTTTGAATAACTTGAATTCATTTGACCTGTACTCACTGAATGCTTCATATCGAGGACCGGACTGTCCACTGAGTTGAAACGAAATTCAAACATGCTCAAGGTAACTCAACTTCACTGGATGCGCTAGTGCACACCATTTGTCATGACCCACCTTCCTGGTCCCTGGATGAGTAGCTGATAGAGGTAGAATTATGGTGTTTTATCAATATTACATACAAATTTATATAGAAGAGAATTTACCTGGTGTTATACACACTTTTTTCATATAGGCGACCAAACACTGTTAACATAGCATCTGGGTACGGAGCCTACATGCAACTTAGGGTTCGAATAACCTGATCTCCATCTTCACCATCAATAGTACTTAAGGTATTCAACAAGTCCTAACCCTACTTAGGGTTATTTCATGATTTGAGGAAGTATCAGGGATTAGGTCATAAAGCATCTCACCATGCAGTGATTAACATGGTTTGCATTTTGAAATGGTTAATAAAGCAGGTTTAATTATGTTCATAACAGTTATTTGGTACTGGAGGGAGAATTACCACTTCCTAAAATCCCCCATATTATTAGCAACTAGCATAACTCCAAACCTCACACATTTTGAGTTTCCCAGAGACTAGTCGTCGAGGGCTATATACCATCCTGGGTTCATGACCAAGAATCATGGCTATCTAGACAAAGGTATACCACTACTACAGAACACACAATCACTGTCAGCCATCACTGGCAATTGTGCTTGAGCCGGTTGTGATAGAGTTTCACTACCGTGACACAAGCCTAGGATCCGAACAATGATTGGAATTTTATTGACCCAGCAGTAAACCCAGCTATGCCGGCTCAAGCCACGAACAAGCAGTGAAATATCACTACCGGTTAGAGCCACCAGCAGTCAGTCATACTCCTAATACCACTGCCAAGTCATGGCTTGACCTAGCAGTGATACTCCAAATATCACTACCGATTCCTTATAGACCAGCAGTGTCCTGGGTAAAGTAGAAAACCCCATCCACCTTCTTCCTCATCCCTCCTATCCTGAGCACACCCATCTAAGGAGGCATCTTTCCCACCTCTCTCTCCATTGTTGATGCCATTTTTCCCAAAATACTCATGGAGGGGCTTGGTTTTTGAAGGATGGGCATGATCTCCTTGCTTTAAGATGGGTAATTAGCATGCAATCCTTTCCATTTGTAGCTTATTTTGTTGGTTAGATTATTTTTTATTCGCATGCATGATTGTTCTTTCTCCATTTTAGAGAGAATTTTTCATATAATTCTTCATGAAGGCATCTGAATTTTGGTGAATCCCATATTCAACCGGTAATTCAAGGTTGGCACCTATGAACCCATTTAATTTCTAGCTAATTAGATTGCTTTTGATTGTCTAGAAAATGTGATGGTTTAGTAGGTTCCTTTAGTCTCCCCATTTTAGTTGTGGCATAGAATAGAATTGTTCATAAGGGCTACCAATTTTTTATGAACACATGTGACACCTAGCAACCCATTTAATTTTGGGATAGTTTGGTTGATTCTTTAGTAAATGTGGTGGTTCAATTTGAGGCCACCTTTCATAAAATGATGATATCGACCCATTTATATACTAGCTCCTTGGAAATTTCATTCGTAGGGTTCCTATGAATTTTGAAATCCATTATTATTGGTCATTTATTGCTCATAAAACTAGTAACGGATATGGGCTTTTTTTTAACAAAATTTAATTGATGTGTCGCCTCTTTTATGCATGCATAAGTTTGGAACTTTAACTAAATCAAATATCATAACTGTTTTTTTGTGCATAGATGGATTGAAGATGGATGTACGGTCTCACACCTTTGGATCTTCAGTTTGTGATCGGCTTTGAATCCTTTATGCCCATGCAGAGATTGTAAGAACTAGACGCAATTTGGCAATATCGAGTAGATATGATGTCACTTGATTACCAGGGTTTCCGTGCAAGACTACAAGATATGGGCTGTGCATGGGAAAGAGAGTGGGAATGTAGTGGATGACTAAGCGGTGATGAGATCATGCCTGACGAAGCTGCCCAAGATTGTGTCCAGGAAACAACATGTGTCAACAGGGAAGAGGTGGTTAATAACGATGTGTTTAGAAATTAGTTAGCTGATGATACCGTGGAAGATGGCCTTTCTAAGGTGCTGCGTGATGCGAAGCCAGGATTCCTTAGTCCTAGATAATTGAAAAAGCTAGAGAAAGTGAGAAAGGATGAAAAAATATTGTTGTATCCAGGTTGCGAAGTGAGCAATTTGAAAACTGACCTCAGGCTATTGGAGGTGAAATCTACTCATGGTTTGTCTGATAAAGGCTTTGAAGACTTGCTATGTGTAGTGAAAAAATTGCTGCCAAGCCCTAATGAGTTACCCGAGAAGGCATACAAGGCTATGCAAATGATATGCCCACTCAGCCTCAAAGTTAAAAAATCCATGCATGTAAGCATGTATCAATGATTGCATATTGTACCGTGGAGATGAATACAAAGACTTGGATGGCTGCCCAAAGTGCGGAGCTCCATGGTACATGCATGCCATGGCAAATGATGGCAGTAAGACTGTAGGAGGGGCCATAAAGCTCACTTGGTATTTCCCTATATTTTCTCGCGTACGTGGAGATGTTTTCTACAAATGCAAAGTCAGCCAAGCTGGTGTGGTGGCATGCGGAAGGTATGAATTATTTTTAATTAGATGCAACTATTTAAACAGACGACATCTCCGCCTCTAAAAATCAATTTAAAGAGACGGACGTCCTAAGGCGACCGCCTTTGTTAACTAATCAATGATTTTCACAAGTGGTTACCTTATGACTCCTGCCTTTGTAAATGATTTTCGGAGACGGGCATTTTTCTGGAGGCCGCTAGACCATGAACTGGGACAGTCGCTAGATGTGTCTATCTCTGTTAATAAAAGAGGTTGTCTCCTAACATTGTTTTTGTGGTAGTGCTCCCGCCGCACCAGCCTCCTAGGCGGTTGGGCATCGCGGTTTTTATTGGTGTCACTTTGGATTTCATCTAGATAGTTATTTTGCTTTGGCTCATTTAGGGCACCCTCAACGGTATGAGCTAGTTACTACTCTAAAAGAACTTCAATAGTGGTAACTTTTAGCAATAGCTCATAATATGAATAGGTCTACATAACAACCTCACATCTTCTTGGAATATAGATATAAGACTAGCTTTTGATCAACAGATAGTTTTTCTCTCTCTTCTATTAAAATATGAAATAAAATGCTTAGAACTAGATCACAAGTCACCGTTGTATGTGCCCTTCACTACCGGACTCGATAGATTTGCCCAGTGCTAGGGGCACTCGGCAAAGCCTCTAATGCACGCAGCAAAGGCTTTGCCGAGTGCCACCCTCGGAATAGGGCACTCGGCTAAACTTTTGACGGCAAAGAGCTCTTTGCCGAGTACTTTTTGTCAGGCACTCGGCAAAGACTTTGTCGTGTGTTAAGCTGACACTCGGAAAAAAAATCAAAAAAAATAAAAAAAACCAACCACCACGTCCGCCAAATTGACACTCGACAAAGATTTTTTGGAAAAAAATAAAAAAAACAGCTACCACGTCCGCCGGGGCCAGGGTGCTCGCCATGCCATCGCAAGCCACCTCGAGGGCCGAGCGGCCATCGCTGAGGTCAGGCCCTCGCTCGCCGATGACGCCACCAGGGCCGGGACTCCGCTCGCCGCGCCGTGCTCGGAGGAGAGGGAGGGCCCGCCGTCGCCGGTGTAAGCCTCTCTGCGCGTCACCACCACGTGTGGTGGCCGTCGCCACGGGAGGAGGCTGGCTTCGCTGCCTCCACGCCGAAGAGGGAGGGGCCACCATCGAGGGTGCAGGCCTCCCCGCACGCCGTCGCCGCCTGGTGCTCTGCTTTGCGCCCTTGTTCCTCGCACTATGACAGAAAACCTTATCAGTGATGCGTACAGACAGTCATTAGTGACACGGAAAATACGCGTCACTGTTTTTGCGTCTGTGATAAGGGCAAATCAGTGACGCGTCACTGATAACCCTCTATTAGCGACGTGTGTATCCAAGACGCATCACTGATAACCCTCTATCAGCGACGCTTCTAGCCAATACACGTCTAACTCTCTATTAGCGACATGTCCAGCCAAGATGCGTCACTGATAACCATTAAGCAGCGACATGTCCAGCCAAGACGCGTCACTGATATATGGTCTCTTTGTAATAATTTCTCACATATAAAGAGATGCCTCTTTTAACTGGTGTCTTTGCAGGATGTTGTATGTATGAGATGGCTAATCATCGACCTGCTTTCAAGGCTTTTGTGAGTTCTTATTTGGCTTATATTCCTTGCATCTGAGGACAAAAAATTTTCCTTTAAAAGGTCACTATTGTAACACCACTTGACCCATTCATCTTTTCAAACCTGTTAAACTACTACATTTTTCATGTTGTTTCTTGGCTTTTCAATCACCCTTGTTTTTCCCCTTTAGCTGCTGGATCAAATATTACAGGTCAACCCGAAGGTGGCCCTGATTCTAGAACTGTATTTGTTAAAAATGTAAGTGTTCCTCTGCTTCCCCCCTTATCTTCATATAGCTGAAGACTTGGTCAAGCGGCGGCGCAAGGACGTTGCTGGCCAGGCCGCCGCCATGCTGAAGAGAGGCAACATCTCGAGCGTACTCGACATGGTAATCTATCTTACCCAGATGACCGGATTGAAGGGAGTGTTCAGTGGTAATGAAAATAATTAAATAGTTAATAATTATTCTTTACTAAGTGCATCGGTTTTGCTGGTTTTGACACACAATTGCATAGGAACTTGGTTCGTAGTTCTTATCAGAATAATTTACCATTTAATTTTAGGTGAAAATTTGCTATTCAACTAGCAAAGTTGACTGCATCTGTTTGTTGTTTCAAGAACCTCTCTTTAGACATTTAATTTAGAATTTTGGAACAGATAAGGTACTTCTTCATCATTTACAAAATAGTCATATTATCGTAGCAAAATATTTTGGCAACGTGCCTTTGGCAAACTTACTAGCTTTTGGTCAAAAAGAGATGCTAATCAAGTCAACTAATGCCTGCAGCACATGCTTCTGGTCAAAATCTTATAGTATATTATGTTATGCTCTTCTCATCTATCATGAACTAGCCTATTTTTAGTTCAAATTTTGAATTTATTTTCTGTGATACATAATCAAGCTTTGTAGCGTATCATCATGCGGTCAAATTGTTACTCATGTTAGATCTACCTTTTTTGAACAGCAGTTCTGAATTTTGAAAATGTGTACGCTATAATAAAGATCTAACTGAATTCGATGAATGATACAAGTCAAAATTTCAATTTGTGCCATCCTATGTATATTTCGGATGGTTTTCATATGTGCTCGTTGTGGATTATTTTCAGCAGAGTGGGTGGGTGGTCTCCAAGTGTGCCAATATCAACTTTAGAATGATTGGAAGATAAAAATCTAAAACATGCTCCTATTGTGCGTGTTCCATGTCCAGGAGAGGGGTGATGGAGAGATCTTAGACTGCAACTTCGCTGCGTGACTATCTAATTCTTTTAATATCAATTATACTCAGGATTGTAATTACATTAAAGGTATATGGTCACATGATGGACAATATATCATTTACAGAAATGGGATTATCTCGAGTTCTCGGATGTTCCATTAGATTTTTTAATTAGTTGAATATATTAAGAAATGTTTATATGTCTGATAATTTCTATCTTCTTGTCTTGCTGAATAATGCCTATCGTATATGTGGCACAATGTCACTAAGGCCACTTTAGAAACTCACATCCCCTTGGGATCCCTGATTTTTTCAGGCATGAGAATATCATTTGAATAACCTATTTAGTTCTTCATGGAGGGTTTTCCATCCCTTGGTGTGCCTCCGCTTGCTTCCAAATTAGCCCTAAACGGATTATATTTTATATTTGCAACAAAACCTATAATAATTGAACTCTTGAATATTGAATTTCAACATGTATACCATAGATACATAAATGGAAATCTATGCTACAGGCATGATTTTAGATGGCATTAAATGTATGCTTTTATGTTTAGATGGCCTTAAAAGTATGCTTTAATGTTTTCTTTTGTAAAATGTAAAAGATTACCTATATTATGCCTAAAAATTATCCATATTTGTGATGAATAAAAGTAAAAATAATATTTACTAAAGTAAAAATAATATTTATTAATTTTTTATATGTTATATTAATCGGCTTCTATTAAGTTTTTATTATTTTTTCTCGAAAGAAATGTTTTTAGACACGTGCGTGCCGCACATGCATGTCCACTAGTGCTCATAAGGTGCTAGAAAAAAAAGATATGCACTAGAAATTCTCACAAAAATCATAAAATCTTATCACCAATTCAGTACCAGGATACTCTGATGGGCAATGATAAAATGGTCATTGTATCTATCTTTTTTTTTACCAAAAGAAGTACCCACAATTGGTCAATACTCTGTTGGTCGCACGCCTCACTCCAGACACATTCTCTCCCTAAAAAATATCTCCTGCTTGTAACAAAACCGTCCAAATTATAAGAGCACAAGTACAAAAACAAGCGCCGAAACGCCTAAATTTTCGAACTTAAGCCAATATAATCCCGGTAGTCAATCGAAATCACGAAAGATTTCAAACCAACTCGATTCTAACCAAGATCGCATCATTCAACATAACACATCACATGTTACATTTTACAAGTGCTTAAGAGAAGCTTACAACACAACGGAGTCGCAATTATTACAAACCAGGTTTAGAAAGTAGCAGAAGCATAAGTTATACACACACGTAGTTCAAATACGATTGCCAGTCTTACATATCACATTCCCACAAAAGCATTAAGGAAAGTAGACTAAAAGACGATCGCGTCCAAGTGATCTACTCCTCGTCACCCGCCGGGTGGAGGTAGTGCTTGCAGAAGCCCTTGTAAAGTATGTCATCTGCAACAGGAGGCAATAAACCCTGAGTACGAGAATGTACTCAGCTAGACTTATCCGTCAAAACGGAAATAAAAGACACCAAAGATCATGCAAGGCCTTCTTTAAATAGAGTTGGCTGACATTTCATTTGCAGAAAAGCATAAGTAATAGTAACCATTTTTAACTTGTGCTAGCAGTGATTTTTAACATTAATTTGTCATCTATCTTAGCACCTATGCTAAACAATCACTTGATTCTTAAACAAACATTATTAACCATAGCAGGTATAAATTGAGACAACAATTAAATCATCATCTGATCAACCATCCGTTCAATTAAATTGAATCTACGTTGCCGCTGCTCAAGTCAAGTGCTCACTAACCGGGAGCGACGGCGATTCGAATCGAATTCCTATCCAGCTGGAGGGGTATTTCTAACACTCACTGAGACACGTCTCGCGAAGGCTGCTCAGGTCACCTTTGGTACAATTCAGGAATCGCGGGTTCGACTGATGCCGCATCCCCAAGGGCAACACTCTGCTTGGTGATAGGGACTCTAACCCCCTTGGCCTTACGCCAATGTTCCTAAGCACATTCTTACTTCCTCCAGAATGCGCACTTGACCTCCCGATTCCCGACCTGAACTGTATTACTCGGCTTCGCGGTCGGAACGGATTATCCGGTCAACTAAATGTTAAACTGTGTTCAACATGACTCAAGGACGTACAGCGAATTGGTCCTTAAAAGATTCAGACAGGCATAGCTTCGCACCCAAGACGTGATGTGTCTTGCGGCTGCACTATCGAACTCTCGTCCAGTCTCAATTTTATTTTCGAACATGGTTCTGTCGACGAAACGTGGTCGGCAGTCCATCGAGGGGTATGCCCATGATGGTGATTTGTCGGTAGACAGGTGCGCAAGACACGAACCGGATGGTAACAGGACACAAGACACAAGATTTATACAGGTTCAGGCCATCAGCATGATGTAAAACCCTACATCTATGCTCAGTTCTATTGTATTGTGTTATGTGGTGTATCACCTATCCTCTAGGGGACCCTTGACCCTCCTTATATACTCTGAAGGGACAAGGTTACAAGTAAAGTATTTCATCAGGTACTATTACAATATCTAGTATAGCCTATAATCTTGCGATGTATGTTTTGATCTTACGGGCCGGTCCACCTCAGACGATACGGCCCATGTATCATCTTGTGGTACCGGGGGTTTATAACCCCACAGCTAGTCCCCGAGCGCCATGTATTCTGATGCGACAAATGTCATCTTAACCTTCTCTGAGCAGTGAGGCTTGAGTTCTTGATGTTTTCGACCAGTCAAAGCGGCATCCGAGCAGTTGTTGCAAGCGTTGTTGCCGGAGAAGTAGGTTGTCCGAAGAATGTATGGTGCTCTTGAGAAAACAAAAAGATTTCTCCTTCCTAGGAAGTGTACCCACTTGGATTTCTGTGAAGAAACATAAGTCTTAAAGCATAGCGTCTTTGATCATCAGAGGTGTAGGGGTCGAAAAACAAGTACATTCACCGCAAGGTGAAATGTGCCCACTTAGTCCCCAAGCCTGGTAGCAGGTGACATAGGCACGTGGTGCCAGGGTCTAAAAGAATATAGCCCAAAGTCTTTAAAAACTCGATACTGAGATGCACTTGCAGGTGCATCGTACCGATGTAGTCCCCCAGCTTGCTGGAAGGCGAAGTATAATCCTTGTAGCAAGGTCTAAGAAAATAATGACCTCTCAACTGTATGTGAGTCAAATTTCACATGTAGCCGAGGAAATCAGGCCTCGAGCTGTGGGCCTCAAGCTGTGGCCGGAGAGTGGTCGAAGCAGTCCCCGAGCACAGCGTGAGACGCGGTCGACGAATCCCCAAGCACTGGTCGGGTGGTCGAAGGCGCAGTCCCCGAGTGCTGGTCGGGTGGTCAAGGAAGAAATCCCCGAGCGCTGGTCGGGTGGTCGAGAAGGCGCACTGGTCGGGTGGTCGAGGAGTATAACGTGCTCGGTGGTCTGAGACAAGATGTGTTTGCTAGACTAGTCTCCGAGCACGACTGGAGGCGCGGTTCGAGCGGCGAGAGCTCGGCGACGAGCGGCGAGAGCTCAGCGACGAGCAGCGAGAGCTCGGTGGCGAGCAGCTAGAGCTCGGCGGCGAGTGGCGAGAACTCGGCAATGAGCAGCGAGAGCTCCGCGAGGAGCGGCGAGAGATCGGTGAGAGCTCGGTGAGGAGTCCCCAATGTGGCCGGAGACGTAGTCGAGTAGTGAGAGCTCGGCGACGAGCCTGACGAGGAGCGATGAAAGCTCGGCGAGAAGTCTCCAGCGTGGCCGGAGACGTGGTTGAGCGGCGAGAGCTCGGCGACGAGCTTGACGAGGAGCGATGAGAGCTCGGTGAAGATCCTGCAATATAAATATGTAGAGCGGTAGTACGTGATGTAGGAATATATGAACTCCGGAGAGAATCAGTAATGATGAAATAGTATATGACGCTCAGCAGTCAGTTGCAAATGAGCATGATGTGATAAAGCAACCGGTGCTTTGTAAACATCAATGTTGATGTGAGGTTTGTGTTTACACTTAGCATAAACCACCCGACCAGTTAGTATGTAGCTGAGTTTCTAGCCCTAGCTTGCTCGCGTTACGCTGAGTGCGGAGCCCATGTGTGTGTGGATGGCGTCACTAAGGAGCCGCTGCCGACCACCCGTAACGCAGAGGGCAGACGCTCGTGCACGTGTAGGGAGAAGCCGGAGACAGGGCCGTCTCTAGAGACATCGAGCGTCAACGCGACTGGTCAGGGATTTGCGTTAAACATAGATGTATGTCATCTTGGTATACATGGACAAACGTTATTTGAAGAATAATCATGACGAGGATGTTGTGGAGAAACATCATAGTGAAAACATGATGAGGACATTGTGGAGAAATGTCGTAGCAAAAATTGTATTAAATATAAATATTGGAAGTGTACTTAGCTTTAGTCGAAACGTTGTCTGGTCGGTGGTGATGAAATTGTCCGGTCCTCGAGCTTTCCGATCCGTCATGATGACGGCGTCGTAGTTGTCATAGCGCCTTTCCTTGCGGCGATTATTATTGTGATGTGGCAGGTGGTCGAGGAAAGAGGTCTTGGTCGTAGTCGGAGCATGTTGGTACTGCTCTCCTGCCGCTAAAGCCGCCGAGTCCGTCGTTGTCGAGTTAATTCTCGATATTAATCCCAGCGAGCTCTAGGGCGATGTTAGCGAAGTAGATCGCAAACGAGGGAGATGTCGTTACATGCAAAAAAATCAATTTGTATTAGATATTCGAAGAAAAGACTGATCCAATCAACAACATAGAACGACTCACCCAGTTTTTAGTAGAGAATTAACAAAAAATTCCCACCTGGCTCGCCTGGGAGTCTGTACGCACACCCCCTACCTGGGCCATTTGACGGTTAAATTATATATCATTAAACATATTAATTACAATTAATATCATTAGTAATACTAAAATTAATATAATTAGACATGTTAAATTAATATTTATACATTATTGATCATATTAAAATCAATGTCATTTGTCATTAAATAGTTTGAACTTTTAAGTTGAATGCGGATTATTTTTAGATAGTTTCAAAATTATTAAAAATGATATACATTTATAGTGCATGAATAGTGGGCCTGCCACCTGGATCCACATTCAAGAGATTAAAGTCAAGTTAGAGACCAGAGCATAGTCTCAAAGAAGTAATTTATTCTTCACAATGAAGACTGTTTTATATATATCCATATCCACATTTATAACAAATATGGATCCAAATTAGATACTAAAAATAATTAAAAATTAATTTAGATATGTCCATTTTATTATCCATTTTACAAACTAATGCGGATACATGTACTGGATACTTTGGATTACTGCTATTTTTCACCACTACTCCAGACGTCTCCCATTTCTTCCACAATGAAAGTATAGCTATTATATCTGCCGGTTGCATTACAATCTTTTAAATGTATTAAAAAGTAATAAAATTATTATGATACTTTTAATGTTGAAATTTCCAGCCCATTCTCATACAACAAAAGTACTTTTTGATGGACAATAGTGGTTAAATTTTTAATGATGACTAAATTTTTAAAACTTCGGTTGCAGACATTCTAGTATGACAAAATCTATTTTCGACTAAAGATAGTACTACATTGTCTCTATAGCGGTTCCATTTTGGAGAACTGTTAGAATCATGTTCTTCCCTGTTCCCTAATCTTTAATTTGATGCAGAAATTGCTGTGGTTTTTTAGCTATTCAGACCTAACAAACAATTCAGACTTTCTGAAACCAAAAAAATTATTTACTTGATTTTTTTTTGTAAAATATACCTTTTTCATTTGTATGTTGAAACTGGCAGCCAATACAGCTAGCACTGCTCATTGTTTATAGTATGTAATCAATTAGTTACTTTCCTTACTATTACTAATTGGACTTCCTTTGAACTCCACATTAATCCTCATGAGATATGCTAAGAATTTCTCAAAAAATTAAAAAAAACACCCAGCCATCAGTTCTTAGACTGTAATCAATAATGATAATACTAGCTATTGCATCTATTCTACTTTTTTTAAAAAAATTATCCACCGTTGTCATTATGAACATAGTCTAAAGTAACCTCCTAAAGTTTTTTCTAAATTACTCACTACTGCCATTATTAGAATTAACCTAAAGTAATCCACTAATCTTCACTTAAATTACCCCTAAATTTGAATCTAAATTATCCACCTTCACAGGTTTTAAAAATAACCCAAATAAACTAACCTCGAAATAATCTTATCTAAATGGACTGTCTGTAAAGGCAAAAAAAAATATCACAAAGTACTTTGTATATGCTTCTAAATTACTCACTTTTTCCATTGTTAATACAGAAAAAAACTAATTTAAGATATACATACATGATGTGCGTTACCATACAGACCATGTATACATATATGCAAGAAGCGATGAGCATATAAATTTCCATGCCAAATACATAGCTGAATCTAATAATTTAACTAAACACATGTCAAACACAAATAGAGGCATGATGAAAAGGCGAAAAATATGAATAAGGATGAAAAGGTATATAAATTAATTAGTAGCTAAAGTTTATCTCATCTGGATAAATCTAAGAAAGTACCTATATGATTATTGTGTTAGAATATGAACACTTGAGTGGGAATTTAACTAAATACATGTCAAACACGCATGGACATGCAATGCTAAGGGAACAACTACGAATTGGAATGAAAAAGTGTATATAGCAACTGGTAAACTAAACTCCATCACATCCATATAAAAAATAAGAAAGTATTTTCATAAGTATTGTTTTAGATTATGAGCAAATAAGAGAGACAAAGATAAGCAATGTTAGTTATGAGCCCAAAACTTGTCCACAAATTTCTAACACCTATATCTCTTAGTGCCCATGCAACAGCATGGGTCGATGGACTAGTGGACAATAGTGTGAGGTATTTGGTCCTTGCCACAGTCTCCGAGACACCAATTTTGCCACAAAATTCTGTTGAGCTACATTTCCAAATGGATTGAAATTTTAACATTATGAATGTATTTTCAATTTAAGTCTACACACATCACCTTTGTCCATCCAATATAAATGGTGACGGGAGATTTGGAGTAGCATTTTTCCACGTGGCTGGAGTCTGTTAGTAAATTTGTCTCATTCTTTCTTTTATGCTAGCATATAAACTCCCTTGTTCTTTATATATTTATTTATTTAATATGTTGTCATCGGATCCTCCCTTATATATAGTAATTGCTCAAAATATATATATATATATATATATATATATATATATATATATATATATATAGTATATTCAATAGCCAGCTACAAAATAAGTTATTTTGTAGCCACCTCTATTTATGATAATTTTATATACTAATTTATGATAATGTCAATACATATTTACGATTGTTGGGTTACTATTACACATGGGGATATTTATCATAACGTTATAGTAAATCATATAGTAAGGAGTTACTATAATCTCGTAAATTAGCATATTAATTATCGTAACTCAAAGTGGCTACAAAATAAGTTATTCTGTAGTTAGCTACAGGGTAGTAGTTCTATATATAGTATATTCAGTAGCCAGCTACAAAATAAGTTATTCTGTAGCGACCTCCATTTATGATAATTTACATACTAATTTACGATAATGTCAATACATATTTACGATAGTTGGGTTACTATAACATATGGGGATATTTACCGTAACGTTATAGTAAACCATTTAGTAAGGAGTTACTATAATCTCGTAAGTTAACATAGTAATTATGGTAACTCAAAATGGCTACATAATAAGTTATTCTGTAGCCAGCTGCATGGTAATGGTTATATATATATATATATATATATATATATATATATATATATATATATATATATATATATATATATATATATATATATATATATGGAGAGTATATTCAGTAGTCAGATATAAAATAAGTTATTTTGTAGCCATCTTTATTTACGATAATTTTATATACTAATTTACGATAGCTGGGTTACTATAACACATGGGGACATTTACCGTAACGTTGTAGTAAACCACTTAGTAAGGAGTTACTATAATCTCGTAAATTAACATAGTAATTATCGTAATTCAAAGTGGCTATAGAATAAGTTATTTGGTAGCCAACTACAGGGTAGTAGTTCTATATATATAAAACTATTACCCTACAGCTGGCTACAAAATAACTTATTCTGTAGCCACTTTGAGTTACGATAATTACTATGCTAATTTACGAGATTATAGTAACTCCTTACTATATGATTTACTATAATATTGTTATAAATATCACCATGTGTTATAGTAATTCAACTATCGTTAATATATACTGACATTGTTGTAAATTAGTATATAAAATTATCGTAAATAGAGGTGGCTACAAAATAACTTATTTTGTAGTAGCTACAGAGTATACTCTCATATATATATATATATATATATATATATATATATATATATATATATATATATATATATATATATATATATATATATATATATATATATATATATATATATATATATATACACACACACCATGAGCCAAGTAGCCAACCCAGCTAACTCGTCAGCCCACCGCACACCGAACCGGCCCAGTCGCATGCGCGGATGCGCCGTCCTCCTCCCACGCGCCCCGCGCGACCCTCGAACTCGGACCCGTCCGCACGGGCCCCCGCACCCCGCGCGACCGCTCCCGCTTTCTCTGCCCGCGCGAGGGACATGCAGCGGGCCGGCAGCGCATGCACCTGCGTTCCTCTAGGCGCCCCTCTCCCTCGTGACATGCATGCACCTCCCAGTCTTTTTTTTTTTCGACTCATCTCAGAGCCATCCGGCTACGCTGGAGACTAAACAAAAGAATTTTCGTGCTACTAGGTGCATGTGGCCGTAGGCCATTGATTTTTATATTGCGTGCATGCATATTAAAAACAAATTAACTCACGTGCCACCTAATTAATGGCCTTTTGCTATCGAGGAGTGCATGCAAGTCCTGATCGTGTCCGCTGGCCCACTGTGTGGACATCTATGTGTTGCTAGTAGCTTGGTACAGCCGCCAAGCGTAGGACAAATTCAAGTATTTTGTCAGTATTTTCAAGTATTTTGTCAGCAGCTTGGCACAGTCGCTACTATAACTTCAGCAGTTGCAAGTATCTTTAAGTGGTTGTCAGTATCCTAAAGTATTTTGTCAATATCTTCAAGTATTTTATCAGTATCTTTAAGTATTTTGTCAGTAGTTGCAAGTATCATTATGTAGTTGTCAGCATCTTTAAGTATTTTGTCAGTATCTTTAAGTATTTTGTCAATAACTTGTTATAGCAGGTACTATTACTTTAGTAGTTGTCAGCATCTTTAAGTATTTTTGTCAGTATTTTCAAGTATTTTCTTAGTATCTTCAAGTTTTTTTTTTTTTTGTTAGTAGTTTGGTACAGCCGGTACTATAACTTCAGTAGTTACTAGTACCTTTAAGTAGTTGTCAGTATCATCACTAGACTCTAGTATTGGTTGGTAGTGATCGGTATTTTCCTTATATCAAGACTTCAAGGTTATTAGCTTCAGTATTCCACAAGATTACATGTTGTTAGCTTCAGTATTCCTCATGGTCATGGTGGATGGTGTCAGTATTTCGCAAAAAAAATCATCTCTTCCCTGGCCGATCGGATTGCATCATGGCCGATGGTGTTCTAGCATCATGGTCATGGCTAGCGGCTGGCTTCGCAGAAAGGGGCCCCAGTTTCCGTAGCCTGACATGCAATTGACTTCGGTATAACTCAGTACTACTCTCATTGTTAATACTGGCTAATTCTGACCATGCGTGCATCGAGGGAGCAGGGACGCGCTGCCGCCTGGAGACAGGAGAGCTCTCGCCGCGGGGAACCACCACCACCATGCACGCATCAGGATGCCATGCGTGCAGGCTAGGACGCGCGCTGCCGCTGGGGCCGCCATGCACGGATCAGGACGCCACCGCCATGCGCGCAGGTCAGGACGCCGCCGCCGCTGGAGGCCGCCATGCGCGCAGGTCAGGCCGGCGCTGCCGTTAGGGGCTGCCTGCACCTCCTCCAGGCCCGCCGTTAATTGGAATCGGGAGGGGACAGGCGGACGGCAGAAAGCGAGCGTCGTCGCGAGGGGTACGGGCGGCGGTGAGGAAAATTATCGGGGTATCGGGTTATGTTTGGGGATGCGGACCCGGCTTGGGTTCTGGTTCGCGCGGGCACGATTATGGTGGAGCCGGACGGGGCTGCTTGTGTCTTGGTCTAGAATAGTTATTCTACACCTAGGGTGTAGAATAGCATTACCGTGTGTCTATATATATATATATATCTATATATATATATATATATATATATATATGGTTGCACACATCACTTGTTTACATTGCAGAAGATAGTGGTAGTGAAATTCAGATGCTTCTCTAATTCTAAAATGCGAATGCAGGTCAAGATGACCCCGGAGAAAGTCAGAGTAAGCGTTGCCATGAACCCCCCTATACTTTTGGTAGACAACTCACACACAGTTACATTAAATGGGGTAGCAGTGGTGCGCGTTGAAGCACCCTCATCTATGAAGAACCATGCCCCCATTGACCTAGTCACACTTATCAATATTAACCAAAGCATGAGCTGGCCAGCGGCATCACAAACAGAGATGCCATCAAGGTTGGATCTGCTGAAAAATGCCATGAAGTTCATAATAAGGCAGCTTGGTGATGACGACCGCCTTGCCATTGTAGCATTCAACGACAAGGTCATCAAAGAGAATACCACTGGCATTTTAGAAATATCTGGCAGTGGTCGGATGGCTATCGAAAAAAAGGTGGATGGGCTTGTGGCTATGGGTGACACTGCTTTTAAACCGAGCTTAGAGCATGCTGTGAAGGTATGTGGTGAACTTGGCTACTCCATTTGATTCCCAATATGAATTTATTTAATTAGGCTTGCACATAAGAATTAAATACTAGTTCATAACCTACCACTCCTCAAACAATGGTGGAGCTTACGGTAAATAAAAAAAGACAATACAATAATTGATGGAATACAATTGTACCATCCTGCATTCCAAAATCACTTAGGCTATCCGCACTCATGGACCTCTATATTCATCCTCTATACGTCCTAGTCAGCAAGATTCTCTCCTCTATACTTAATTCTTCCGCACCCATCCATCCTTTATATCATCCTCTATCCACTCTATCCACCGTGGGACATACTTAGCACTTTATCTAAATATATCCATGTGTGATCTAGTTTTGAAGGATTTATTGAGACGAATTTAATGGTGCAATCGAAATTTAATTTTGATTTTTGGTTTGTGAGTTATAGCATTTTTTCCTCTGTTTAGCTAGTGGGGCCCGCTACTGCACACTATAGAGTAAGCACTGTGCTACTCTAAATATAGAGTGAGAGAAAGGATAGAGTATTGTTTTAGAGTACCCAGTGCAGTAGTTTTTACTCTATATTCATACTCTAAAGCTTTAGAGTATCGTTTACAGTATGCCACTGCGGCCAGTCTTAGGGCCTAACCCATCAAGACGGTCCACATTCGCATTGCAACACATAGCACCCTGTCTGCACTTTAATGTGGAAGTGTTAACTAGCAAGACGCCCTTGCAAATTGCTGGGCAAACTATCCCTTTTTCATTTAACTTACTTTCTGTTTCTCAAAAAAAAATTCCTATTTAGTTACATCCATATCCATGTTTTTCTATTTGGCGGCGGTGATTAAAGGCTTAGTTGAAGCGAGTGAGAGTGTGCATATGCATGCATGCATACTTGAGTGGACACCAGATGCTCATGTTGCAACGAAGCAGTCGCATGTGCATGTGCATGCATGCCTGCCGCCTGAAAGCAGATGCTCATTATTGCAGCGATGGGGGTAGTTGAGACTGCTGGCATTAATAGCTTCTTGCACTCAGCAATTGCAATAGACTAATTTTTTACCCATCTTACAATGATGGTAAGAGGGACAAATTTGTTCGTTTCAAAAAGAAATTTGAACAAAATTTGTTTTAAGTAGGTCACCCGCAGTGAAGCGCGGGCACAAGTGGCTAGTGGTAATAATAACATGATCAGATGATGGTATAGTGCCATAGAGGTCAGATAAAAGATCAACTTTAAAGGCAGTAATTACATGATGCAATGATCGTATAAGCAAAGATTAATTTAGTCGACCATTAAGCAGCAAAAACGAGTGTTTATTTCATGAATTTGTAGTGAGGTATTAAAAAATTCTTAAAATATTTATACTTAGTCAATGAAAAAGCTTTTTATACTTATAAAATATTTATATCTAGATTAGTTTCGTCTAGGTTTGTCCTCAGCCTAACCTTTTTAGCATTTACCATGACCATCCACATCTTAAATTTTACATAGATTGACAATACAAGGTTGACATTGCTAAATTCATTGTGAAAACAACTTTTATAATATATAAGTTATATAACTCCTTTCATTGAATATAATATATTTTTATGGATGCTGCCAGACAAAATTAGAGAAGTTTGAGTCAGGATAAACCTAGATGGACCTACATCTGTGATCGGATGAAGTAATGTATTCAGTCTTCACATCGAATTTCACTTATTATTTCAACTGTAGCTGAGATGGACTCCTTTTCTTTTTTAAAAAACATTGATTAAATTTGGATTTCACCTTTTTATTCTTTTAACTTATATGTACCAAATACTACAGCTCCTGGACGACCGAGCGGATAAGAAGCGTGCAGGCTTCATCGTTCTCATTTCGGATGGTCTAGACGGCCAGTTCAAATGGGGCGATGAGAGTATCTCCCCCACGGATCCTATCCGAGGCCTCCTCCGAAAGTACCCAGTCCACACCTTCGGTTTGGGCAAGGCTCACGACCCAAAGGCGCTGCACTATATCGCTAACATATCCTACGGAATCTATTCCTCCATCACCGACAACCTCGACAACAAGTTCATCGAGGCACTCGCCGTCTGCTTAGCAGGGTTCAAGACCGTAGCAGCCGTCGACGCTTGCGTTGACATCTGGTCAAACAGTTTGATGATAACAAGGATCGACCCTGGGGGTTACATACTCCGGGGGAGTTCCGGAGGCATCCTGGTTGGCACGCTCTATGCAGGGGAGGTGAAAGACTTCATTGTCTACTTTTCTTATCGTACCGGGAGTTGGTCGGGGGGTTACTATACAACTTTGAATGGGATTAATGCTAGGGCCACGTACAAGGAAGCGCCGGGCAGGCAGTCGATCACCACTGACACTTGCTCTGTGTCGCTCCCAATTCACGTGGCCAACAACTCATATCCTCCTGCAAACCCCTGCCCACCCTACCCCATGGTCCTGCAGCAGATGGTCCGGTTCAAGGTGCTAGACTTGCTTATGAGCGTTCTGAAAGAATTCCTGGTCCTGAAGGAGGAGGCTGCTAGTGCCGTCCACGGGAAGGAAGGAGGAGATGACCCGGTCTTGCAGGCCATCGCAGCGAGCTTGCTGCAGAGGAAGTGGAAGGAGTTCAAGCAGTCCGATGAGTCCTGGAAAGAAGCCCCGAGGAACTTCCTTAACCTGGGAGGCATCGACCAGGACATCAGCGCCATGGTGGGTATTCTGAAGCAGGGCTTGGGTGTTGGATGCATCTACTCATGGGTGTCGAGCTATCAGATGCAGCGCGCGACAACTACAGGCTTGCCAGGGGCTCACATGGTTGCAACCGGCCAATTCCGCACGCCAGCAATGGACGCAATGGTGCAGGAGGCCCATCGGCAGCTGGCCAAGGAAGCATCTGCCCAAGATGCGGGGACGTCAATTGTCTGCAAGCGCGCCGTCGAGCTTCTGGATGGGGTCAACAAGCGATTCGATCTCTGGTGCAAGCTGGACCACGACTTGCCGCGCACGAACCAACTGTCATCACAGCAGGAAGAAGGCCATGAGTCCCGCGACCTCACCGCCGTCCTACGGGGGGACATCAACCGAGCGAGGCAGCATGACATATACCTGGTACGTATGTACATGGTTTGCTGTATGGCGATACTACGCACCAACATCTATGGATCTGATTTCATTTTTTTTAGATAATGGAACAAAGTTTATGGATCTGATTTCATGCACTAATTAAGTTCCTATGCATTCCGGGTTTGTCTTGGATGCAGGCTGCCGATCACGCGATCAAGCAATGGCGCAGCTTCCTCACATCCGTGGAGAAGACGCATGGCCATGGGCCGGACAAGTAGGCGCATGGTGAGGCAACTGGCAGCCACCACAAGCCCCGGAACCCAGCGTGAGTGGCGTTCTGTCTGTCGATGCAGACTCAGACATATACACCATATAAATAAATAAATTTAATGAGCGAGAAGCCGTAACGCCAGTGCCTCGGACTAGCTCCCTCCAATCCTGAGAATAATATTTGTGCTTACGTACTGTCCTCCTCATCGCCATTATATTGGTCATTAAATTGTCCTGATCAGTTCCGGACTAAGCTGCAATGTATCTTTTCTTTTTCTTTTTTATTAATAAAACACCATATGTATGCGTCAGTCAACTCTGTTGTACGGTGCCATGTGTGTTACGAACTCTACTGTACGGGTGTGTTTTGGACTATAAATGCACACACTCCACGTTGAGGAAGCAAGAACAAGTGCCCAACATCAGGGAACCACCCACCGTGAAGGACCGGAATGCATGGTGAGTTGGTGACCACCCAACTTATAGGCAGCCGATATCCTGAAATTGTTTGTAAGTCTCTCTTCTAGCTATCATCAAGATCACATTGTCAACGGACCTATTGAGCCTAGAAACAAGAGGTTAGGAAAGCATGAAAACAAAGCAGAACCAACACTACAAAGAAGCTAAAGAAAATGGGCTCCCGCTGTGCTCGCCGTTCCACCGGAAGCTCTGGTGAAAGCAGCGACTCAGCAGGAGCAAAACCTAAACAATAATGGGCTAGCAGATGCAACGGAGCACCACTTGATGATATCACTAGAAGTATTTTTCCCAGATCACCCAAAACACAGATCAGGAGCAACTCTGCTTGCTTACCGGATGCTCTCTTATTCTCATCGGATGCCTCACCAGGCAAACCCTCCGTGGTATTGAGTTGGCAGCCAACGAGCAAGAGATACTCAGGTGCAAAATCGGATGCTTCCACAGGAGCAAGAGTCTAAAGAGGTTTGAATAACTTGAATTCATTTGACCTGTACTCACTGAATGCTTCATATCGAGGACCGGACTGTCCACTGAGTTGAAACGAAATTCAAACATGCTCAAGGTAACTCAACTTCACTGGATGCGCTAGTGCACACCATTTGTCATGACCCACCTTCCTGGTCCCTGGATGAGTAGCTGATAGAGGTAGAATTATGGTGTTTTATCAATATTACATACAAATTTATATAGAAGAGAATTTACCTGGTGTTATACACACTTTTTTCATATAGGCGACCAAACACTGTTAACATAGCATCTGGGTACGGAGCCTACATGCAACTTAGGGTTCGAATAACCTGATCTCCATCTTCACCATCAATAGTACTTAAGGTATTCAACAAGTCCTAACCCTACTTAGGGTTATTTCATGATTTGAGGAAGTATCAGGGATTAGGTCATAAAGCATCTCACCATGCAGTGATTAACATGGTTTGCATTTTGAAATGGTTAATAAAGCAGGTTTAATTATGTTCATAACAGTTATTTGGTACTGGAGGGAGAATTACCACTTCCTAAAATCCCCCATATTATTAGCAACTAGCATAACTCCAAACCTCACACATTTTGAGTTTCCCAGAGACTAGTCGTCGAGGGCTATATACCATCCTGGGTTCATGACCAAGAATCATGGCTATCTAGACAAAGGTATACCACTACTACAGAACACACAATCACTGTCAGCCATCACTGGCAATTGTGCTTGAGCCGGTTGTGATAGAGTTTCACTACCGTGACACAAGCCTAGGATCCGAACAATGATTGGAATTTTATTGACCCAGCAGTAAACCCAGCTATGCCGGCTCAAGCCACGAACAAGCAGTGAAATATCACTACCGGTTAGAGCCACCAGCAGTCAGTCATACTCCTAATACCACTGCCAAGTCATGGCTTGACCTAGCAGTGATACTCCAAATATCACTACCGATTCCTTATAGACCAGCAGTGTCCTGGGTAAAGTAGAAAACCCCATCCACCTTCTTCCTCATCCCTCCTATCCTGAGCACACCCATCTAAGGAGGCATCTTTCCCACCTCTCTCTCCATTGTTGATGCCATTTTTCCCAAAATACTCATGGAGGGGCTTGGTTTTTGAAGGATGGGCATGATCTCCTTGCTTTAAGATGGGTAATTAGCATGCAATCCTTTCCATTTGTAGCTTATTTTGTTGGTTAGATTATTTTTTATTCGCATGCATGATTGTTCTTTCTCCATTTTAGAGAGAATTTTTCATATAATTCTTCATGAAGGCATCTGAATTTTGGTGAATCCCATATTCAACCGGTAATTCAAGGTTGGCACCTATGAACCCATTTAATTTCTAGCTAATTAGATTGCTTTTGATTGTCTAGAAAATGTGATGGTTTAGTAGGTTCCTTTAGTCTCCCCATTTTAGTTGTGGCATAGAATAGAATTGTTCATAAGGGCTACCAATTTTTTATGAACACATGTGACACCTAGCAACCCATTTAATTTTGGGATAGTTTGGTTGATTCTTTAGTAAATGTGGTGGTTCAATTTGAGGCCACCTTTCATAAAATGATGATATCGACCCATTTATATACTAGCTCCTTGGAAATTTCATTCGTAGGGTTCCTATGAATTTTGAAATCCATTATTATTGGTCATTTATTGCTCATAAAACTAGTAACGGATATGGGCTTTTTTTTAACAAAATTTAATTGATGTGTCGCCTCTTTTATGCATGCATAAGTTTGGAACTTTAACTAAATCAAATATCATAACTGTTTTTTTGTGCATAGATGGATTGAAGATGGATGTACGGTCTCACACCTTTGGATCTTCAGTTTGTGATCGGCTTTGAATCCTTTATGCCCATGCAGAGATTGTAAGAACTAGACGCAATTTGGCAATATCGAGTAGATATGATGTCACTTGATTACCAGGGTTTCCGTGCAAGACTACAAGATATGGGCTGTGCATGGGAAAGAGAGTGGGAATGTAGTGGATGACTAAGCGGTGATGAGATCATGCCTGACGAAGCTGCCCAAGATTGTGTCCAGGAAACAACATGTGTCAACAGGGAAGAGGTGGTTAATAACGATGTGTTTAGAAATTAGTTAGCTGATGATACCGTGGAAGATGGCCTTTCTAAGGTGCTGCGTGATGCGAAGCCAGGATTCCTTAGTCCTAGATAATTGAAAAAGCTAGAGAAAGTGAGAAAGGATGAAAAAATATTGTTGTATCCAGGTTGCGAAGTGAGCAATTTGAAAACTGACCTCAGGCTATTGGAGGTGAAATCTACTCATGGTTTGTCTGATAAAGGCTTTGAAGACTTGCTATGTGTAGTGAAAAAATTGCTGCCAAGCCCTAATGAGTTACCCGAGAAGGCATACAAGGCTATGCAAATGATATGCCCACTCAGCCTCAAAGTTAAAAAATCCATGCATGTAAGCATGTATCAATGATTGCATATTGTACCGTGGAGATGAATACAAAGACTTGGATGGCTGCCCAAAGTGCGGAGCTCCATGGTACATGCATGCCATGGCAAATGATGGCAGTAAGACTGTAGGAGGGGCCATAAAGCTCACTTGGTATTTCCCTATATTTTCTCGCGTACGTGGAGATGTTTTCTACAAATGCAAAGTCAGCCAAGCTGGTGTGGTGGCATGCGGAAGGTATGAATTATTTTTAATTAGATGCAACTATTTAAACAGACGACATCTCCGCCTCTAAAAATCAATTTAAAGAGACGGACGTCCTAAGGCGACCGCCTTTGTTAACTAATCAATGATTTTCACAAGTGGTTACCTTATGACTCCTGCCTTTGTAAATGATTTTCGGAGACGGGCATTTTTCTGGAGGCCGCTAGACCATGAACTGGGACAGTCGCTAGATGTGTCTATCTCTGTTAATAAAAGAGGTTGTCTCCTAACATTGTTTTTGTGGTAGTGCTCCCGCCGCACCAGCCTCCTAGGCGGTTGGGCATCGCGGTTTTTATTGGTGTCACTTTGGATTTCATCTAGATAGTTATTTTGCTTTGGCTCATTTAGGGCACCCTCAACGGTATGAGCTAGTTACTACTCTAAAAGAACTTCAATAGTGGTAACTTTTAGCAATAGCTCATAATATGAATAGGTCTACATAACAACCTCACATCTTCTTGGAATATAGATATAAGACTAGCTTTTGATCAACAGATAGTTTTTCTCTCTCTTCTATTAAAATATGAAATAAAATGCTTAGAACTAGATCACAAGTCACCGTTGTATGTGCCCTTCACTACCGGACTCGATAGATTTGCCCAGTGCTAGGGGCACTCGGCAAAGCCTCTAATGCACGCAGCAAAGGCTTTGCCGAGTGCCACCCTCGGAATAGGGCACTCGGCTAAACTTTTGACGGCAAAGAGCTCTTTGCCGAGTACTTTTTGTCAGGCACTCGGCAAAGACTTTGTCGTGTGTTAAGCTGACACTCGGAAAAAAAATCAAAAAAAATAAAAAAAACCAACCACCACGTCCGCCAAATTGACACTCGACAAAGATTTTTTGGAAAAAAATAAAAAAAACAGCTACCACGTCCGCCGGGGCCAGGGTGCTCGCCATGCCATCGCAAGCCACCTCGAGGGCCGAGCGGCCATCGCTGAGGTCAGGCCCTCGCTCGCCGATGACGCCACCAGGGCCGGGACTCCGCTCGCCGCGCCGTGCTCGGAGGAGAGGGAGGGCCCGCCGTCGCCGGTGTAAGCCTCTCTGCGCGTCACCACCACGTGTGGTGGCCGTCGCCACGGGAGGAGGCTGGCTTCGCTGCCTCCACGCCGAAGAGGGAGGGGCCACCATCGAGGGTGCAGGCCTCCCCGCACGCCGTCGCCGCCTGGTGCTCTGCTTTGCGCCCTTGTTCCTCGCACTATGACAGAAAACCTTATCAGTGATGCGTACAGACAGTCATTAGTGACACGGAAAATACGCGTCACTGTTTTTGCGTCTGTGATAAGGGCAAATCAGTGACGCGTCACTGATAACCCTCTATTAGCGACGTGTGTATCCAAGACGCATCACTGATAACCCTCTATCAGCGACGCTTCTAGCCAATACACGTCTAACTCTCTATTAGCGACATGTCCAGCCAAGATGCGTCACTGATAACCATTAAGCAGCGACATGTCCAGCCAAGACGCGTCACTGATATATGGTCTCTTTGTAATAATTTCTCACATATAAAGAGATGCCTCTTTTAACTGGTGTCTTTGCAGGATGTTGTATGTATGAGATGGCTAATCATCGACCTGCTTTCAAGGCTTTTGTGAGTTCTTATTTGGCTTATATTCCTTGCATCTGAGGACAAAAAATTTTCCTTTAAAAGGTCACTATTGTAACACCACTTGACCCATTCATCTTTTCAAACCTGTTAAACTACTACATTTTTCATGTTGTTTCTTGGCTTTTCAATCACCCTTGTTTTTCCCCTTTAGCTGCTGGATCAAATATTACAGGTCAACCCGAAGGTGGCCCTGATTCTAGAACTGTATTTGTTAAAAATGTAAGTGTTCCTCTGCTTCCCCCCTTATCTTCATATAGCTGAAGACTTGGTCAAGCGGCGGCGCAAGGACGTTGCTGGCCAGGCCGCCGCCATGCTGAAGAGAGGCAACATCTCGAGCGTACTCGACATGGTAATCTATCTTACCCAGATGACCGGATTGAAGGGAGTGTTCAGTGGTAATGAAAATAATTAAATAGTTA
Organism: Saccharum hybrid cultivar R570; assembly: GCA_038087645.1. NCBI lineage: Eukaryota > Viridiplantae > Streptophyta > Magnoliopsida > Poales > Poaceae > Saccharum > Saccharum hybrid cultivar. Next base: position 10,042,644 of record JAQSUU010000805.1, read on the forward strand.
ATAATTATTCTTTACTAAGTGCATCGGTTTTGCTGGTTTTGACACACAATTGCATAGGAACTTGGTTCGTAGTTCTTATCAGAATAATTTACCATTTAATTTTAGGTGAAAATTTGCTATTCAACTAGCAAAGTTGACTGCATCTGTTTGTTGTTTCAAGAACCTCTCTTTAGACATTTAATTTAGAATTTTGGAACAGATAAGGTACTTCTTCATCATTTACAAAATAGTCATATTATCGTAGCAAAATATTTTGGCAACGTGCCTTTGGCAAACTTACTAGCTTTTGGTCAAAAAGAGATGCTAATCAAGTCAACTAATGCCTGCAGCACATGCTTCTGGTCAAAATCTTATAGTATATTATGTTATGCTCTTCTCATCTATCATGAACTAGCCTATTTTTAGTTCAAATTTTGAATTTATTTTCTGTGATACATAATCAAGCTTTGTAGCGTATCATCATGCGGTCAAATTGTTACTCATGTTAGATCTACCTTTTTTGAACAGCAGTTCTGAATTTTGAAAATGTGTACGCTATAATAAAGATCTAACTGAATTCGATGAATGATACAAGTCAAAATTTCAATTTGTGCCATCCTATGTATATTTCGGATGGTTTTCATATGTGCTCGTTGTGGATTATTTTCAGCAGAGTGGGTGGGTGGTCTCCAAGTGTGCCAATATCAACTTTAGAATGATTGGAAGATAAAAATCTAAAACATGCTCCTATTGTGCGTGTTCCATGTCCAGGAGAGGGGTGATGGAGAGATCTTAGACTGCAACTTCGCTGCGTGACTATCTAATTCTTTTAATATCAATTATACTCAGGATTGTAATTACATTAAAGGTATATGGTCACATGATGGACAATATATCATTTACAGAAATGGGATTATCTCGAGTTCTCGGATGTTCCATTAGATTTTTTAATTAGTTGAATATATTAAGAAATGTTTATATGTCTGATAATTTCTATCTTCTTGTCTTGCTGAATAATGCCTATCGTATATGTGGCACAATGTCACTAAGGCCACTTTAGAAACTCACATCCCCTTGGGATCCCTGATTTTTTCAGGCATGAGAATATCATTTGAATAACCTATTTAGTTCTTCATGGAGGGTTTTCCATCCCTTGGTGTGCCTCCGCTTGCTTCCAAATTAGCCCTAAACGGATTATATTTTATATTTGCAACAAAACCTATAATAATTGAACTCTTGAATATTGAATTTCAACATGTATACCATAGATACATAAATGGAAATCTATGCTACAGGCATGATTTTAGATGGCATTAAATGTATGCTTTTATGTTTAGATGGCCTTAAAAGTATGCTTTAATGTTTTCTTTTGTAAAATGTAAAAGATTACCTATATTATGCCTAAAAATTATCCATATTTGTGATGAATAAAAGTAAAAATAATATTTACTAAAGTAAAAATAATATTTATTAATTTTTTATATGTTATATTAATCGGCTTCTATTAAGTTTTTATTATTTTTTCTCGAAAGAAATGTTTTTAGACACGTGCGTGCCGCACATGCATGTCCACTAGTGCTCATAAGGTGCTAGAAAAAAAAGATATGCACTAGAAATTCTCACAAAAATCATAAAATCTTATCACCAATTCAGTACCAGGATACTCTGATGGGCAATGATAAAATGGTCATTGTATCTATCTTTTTTTTTACCAAAAGAAGTACCCACAATTGGTCAATACTCTGTTGGTCGCACGCCTCACTCCAGACACATTCTCTCCCTAAAAAATATCTCCTGCTTGTAACAAAACCGTCCAAATTATAAGAGCACAAGTACAAAAACAAGCGCCGAAACGCCTAAATTTTCGAACTTAAGCCAATATAATCCCGGTAGTCAATCGAAATCACGAAAGATTTCAAACCAACTCGATTCTAACCAAGATCGCATCATTCAACATAACACATCACATGTTACATTTTACAAGTGCTTAAGAGAAGCTTACAACACAACGGAGTCGCAATTATTACAAACCAGGTTTAGAAAGTAGCAGAAGCATAAGTTATACACACACGTAGTTCAAATACGATTGCCAGTCTTACATATCACATTCCCACAAAAGCATTAAGGAAAGTAGACTAAAAAACGATCGCGTCCAAGTGATCTACTCCTCGTCACCCGCCGGGTGGAGGTAGTGCTTGCAGAAGCCCTTGTAAAGTATGTCATCTGCAACAGGAGGCAATAAACCCTGAGTACGAGAATGTACTCAGCTAGACTTATCCGTCAAAACGGAAATAAAAGACACCAAAGATCATGCAAGGCCTTCTTTAAATAGAGTTGGCTGACATTTCATTTGCAGAAAAGCATAAGTAATAGTAACCATTTTTAACTTGTGCTAGCAGTGATTTTTAACATTAATTTGTCATCTATCTTAGCACCTATGCTAAACAATCACTTGATTCTTAAACAAACATTATTAACCATAGCAGGTATAAATTGAGACAACAATTAAATCATCATCTGATCAACCATCCGTTCAATTAAATTGAATCTACGTTGCCGCTGCTCAAGTCAAGTGCTCACTAACCGGGAGCGACGGCGATTCGAATCGAATTCCTATCCAGCTGGAGGGGTATTTCTAACACTCACTGAGACACGTCTCGCGAAGGCTGCTCAGGTCACCTTTGGTACAATTCAGGAATCGCGGGTTCGACTGATGCCGCATCCCCAAGGGCAACACTCTGCTTGGTGATAGGGACTCTAACCCCCTTGGCCTTACGCCAATGTTCCTAAGCACATTCTTACTTCCTCCAGAATGCGCACTTGACCTCCCGATTCTCGACCTGAACTGTATTACTCGGCTTCGCGGTCGGAACGGATTATCCGGTCAACTAAATGTTAAACTGTGTTCAACATGACTCAAGGACGTACAGCGAATTGGTCCTTAAAAGATTCAGACAGGCATAGCTTCGCACCCAAGACGTGATGTGTCTTGCGGCTGCACTATCGAACTCTCGTCCAGTCTCAATTTTATTTTCGAACATGGTTCTGTCGACGAAACGTGGTCGGCAGTCCATCGAGGGGTATGCCCATGATGGTGATTTGTCGGTAGACAGGTGCGCAAGACACGAACCGGATGGTAACAGGACACAAGACACAAGATTTATACAGGTTCAGGCCATCAGCATGATGTAAAACCCTACATCTATGCTCAGTTCTATTGTATTGTGTTATGTGGTGTATCACCTATCCTCTAGGGGACCCTTGACCCTCCTTATATACTCTGAAGGGACAAGGTTACAAGTAAAGTATTTCATCAGGTACTATTACAATATCTAGTATAGCCTATAATCTTGCGATGTATGTTTTGATCTTACGGGCCGGTCCACCTCAGACGATACGGCCCATGTATCATCTTGTGGTACCGGGGGTTTATAACCCCACAGCTAGTCCCCGAGCGCCATGTATTCTGATGCGACAAATGTCATCTTAACCTTCTCTGAGCAGTGAGGCTTGAGTTCTTGATGTTTTCGACCAGTCAAAGCGGCATCCGAGCAGTTGTTGCAAGCGTTGTTGCCGGAGAAGTAGGTTGTCCGAAGAATGTATGGTGCTCTTGAGAAAACAAAAAGATTTCTCCTTCCTAGGAAGTGTACCCACTTGGATTTCTGTGAAGAAACATAAGTCTTAAAGCATAGCGTCTTTGATCATCAGAGGTGTAGGGGTCGAAAAACAAGTACATTCACCGCAAGGTGAAATGTGCCCACTTAGTCCCCAAGCCTGGTAGCAGGTGACATAGGCACGTGGTGCCAGGGTCTAAAAGAATATAGCCCAAAGTCTTTAAAAACTCGATACTGAGATGCACTTGCAGGTGCATCGTACCGATGTAGTCCCCCAGCTTGCTGGAAGGCGAAGTATAATCCTTGTAGCAAGGTCTAAGAAAATAATGACCTCTCAACTGTATGTGAGTCAAATTTCACATGTAGCCGAGGAAATCAGGCCTCGAGCTGTGGGCCTCAAGCTGTGGCCGGAGAGTGGTCGAAGCAGTCCCCGAGCACAGCGTGAGACGCGGTCGACGAATCCCCAAGCACTGGTCGGGTGGTCGAAGGCGCAGTCCCCGAGTGCTGGTCGGGTGGTCAAGGAAGAAATCCCCGAGCGCTGGTCGGGTGGTCGAGAAGGCGCACTGGTCGGGTGGTCGAGGAGTATAACGTGCTCGGTGGTCTGAGACAAGATGTGTTTGCTAGACTAGTCTCCGAGCACGACTGGAGGCGCGGTTCGAGCGGCGAGAGCTCGGCGACGAGCGGCGAGAGCTCAGCGACGAGCAGCGAGAGCTCGGTGGCGAGCAGCTAGAGCTCGGCGGCGAGTGGCGAGAACTCGGCAATGAGCAGCGAGAGCTCCGCGAGGAGCGGCGAGAGATCGGTGAGAGCTCGGTGAGGAGTCCCCAATGTGGCCGGAGACGTAGTCGAGTAGTGAGAGCTCGGCGACGAGCCTGACGAGGAGCGATGAAAGCTCGGCGAGAAGTCTCCAGCGTGGCCGGAGACGTGGTTGAGCGGCGAGAGCTCGGCGACGAGCTTGACGAGGAGCGATGAGAGCTCGGTGAAGATCCTGCAATATAAATATGTAGAGCGGTAGTACGTGATGTAGGAATATATGAACTCCGGAGAGAATCAGTAATGATGAAATAGTATATGACGCTCAGCAGTCAGTTGCAAATGAGCATGATGTGATAAAGCAACCGGTGCTTTGTAAACATCAATGTTGATGTGAGGTTTGTGTTTACACTTAGCATAAACCACCCGACCAGTTAGTATGTAGCTGAGTTTCTAGCCCTAGCTTGCTCGCGTTACGCTGAGTGCGGAGCCCATGTGTGTGTGGATGGCGTCACTAAGGAGCCGCTGCCGACCACCCGTAACGCAGAGGGCAGACGCTCGTGCACGTGTAGGGAGAAGCCGGAGACAGGGCCGTCTCTAGAGACATCGAGCGTCAACGCGACTGGTCAGGGATTTGCGTTAAACATAGATGTATGTCATCTTGGTATACATGGACAAACGTTATTTGAAGAATAATCATGACGAGGATGTTGTGGAGAAACATCATAGTGAAAACATGATGAGGACATTGTGGAGAAATGTCGTAGCAAAAATTGTATTAAATATAAATATTGGAAGTGTACTTAGCTTTAGTCGAAACGTTGTCTGGTCGGTGGTGATGAAATTGTCCGGTCCTCGAGCTTTCCGATCCGTCATGATGACGGCGTCGTAGTTGTCATAGCGCCTTTCCTTGCGGCGATTATTATTGTGATGTGGCAGGTGGTCGAGGAAAGAGGTCTTGGTCGTAGTCGGAGCATGTTGGTACTGCTCTCCTGCCGCTAAAGCCGCCGAGTCCGTCGTTGTCGAGTTAATTCTCGATATTAATCCCAGCGAGCTCTAGGGCGATGTTAGCGAAGTAGATCGCAAACGAGGGAGATGTCGTTACATGCAAAAAAATCAATTTGTATTAGATATTCGAAGAAAAGACTGATCCAATCAACAACATAGAACGACTCACCCAGTTTTTAGTAGAGAATTAACAAAAAATTCCCACCTGGCTCGCCTGGGAGTCTGTACGCACACCCCCTACCTGGGCCATTTGACGGTTAAATTATATATCATTAAACATATTAATTACAATTAATATCATTAGTAATACTAAAATTAATATAATTAGACATGTTAAATTAATATTTATACATTATTGATCATATTAAAATCAATGTCATTTGTCATTAAATAGTTTGAACTTTTAAGTTGAATGCGGATTATTTTTAGATAGTTTCAAAATTATTAAAAATGATATACATTTATAGTGCATGAATAGTGGGCCTGCCACCTGGATCCACATTCAAGAGATTAAAGTCAAGTTAGAGACCAGAGCATAGTCTCAAAGAAGTAATTTATTCTTCACAATGAAGACTGTTTTATATATATCCATATCCACATTTATAACAAATATGGATCCAAATTAGATACTAAAAATAATTAAAAATTAATTTAGATATGTCCATTTTATTATCCATTTTACAAACTAATGCGGATACATGTACTGGATACTTTGGATTACTGCTATTTTTCACCACTACTCCAGACGTCTCCCATTTCTTCCACAATGAAAGTATAGCTATTATATCTGCCGGTTGCATTACAATCTTTTAAATGTATTAAAAAGTAATAAAATTATTATGATACTTTTAATGTTGAAATTTCCAGCCCATTCTCATACAACAAAAGTACTTTTTGATGGACAATAGTGGTTAAATTTTTAATGATGACTAAATTTTTAAAACTTCGGTTGCAGACATTCTAGTATGACAAAATCTATTTTCGACTAAAGATAGTACTACATTGTCTCTATAGCGGTTCCATTTTGGAGAACTGTTAGAATCATGTTCTTCCCTGTTCCCTAATCTTTAATTTGATGCAGAAATTGCTGTGGTTTTTTAGCTATTCAGACCTAACAAACAATTCAGACTTTCTGAAACCAAAAAATTATTTACTTGATTTTTTTTTGTAAAATATACCTTTTTCATTTGTATGTTGAAACTGGCAGCCAATACAGCTAGCACTGCTCATTGTTTATAGTATGTAATCAATTAGTTACTTTCCTTACTATTACTAATTGGACTTCCTTTGAACTCCACATTAATCCTCATGAGATATGCTAAGAATTTCTCAAAAAATTAAAAAAAACACCCAGCCATCAGTTCTTAGACTGTAATCAATAATGATAATACTAGCTATTGCATCTATTCTACTTTTTTTAAAAAAATTATCCACCGTTGTCATTATGAACATAGTCTAAAGTAACCTCCTAAAGTTTTTTCTAAATTACTCACTACTGCCATTATTAGAATTAACCTAAAGTAATCCACTAATCTTCACTTAAATTACCCCTAAATTTGAATCTAAATTATCCACCTTCACAGGTTTTAAAAATAACCCAAATAAACTAACCTCGAAATAATCTTATCTAAATGGACTGTCTGTAAAGGCAAAAAAAAATATCACAAAGTACTTTGTATATGCTTCTAAATTACTCACTTTTTCCATTGTTAATACAGAAAAAAACTAATTTAAGATATACATACATGATGTGCGTTACCATACAGACCATGTATACATATATGCAAGAAGCGATGAGCATATAAATTTCCATGCCAAATACATAGCTGAATCTAATAATTTAACTAAACACATGTCAAACACAAATAGAGGCATGATGAAAAGGCGAAAAATATGAATAAGGATGAAAAGGTATATAAATTAATTAGTAGCTAAAGTTTATCTCATCTGGATAAATCTAAGAAAGTACCTATATGATTATTGTGTTAGAATATGAACACTTGAGTGGGAATTTAACTAAATACATGTCAAACACGCATGGACATGCAATGCTAAGGGAACAACTACGAATTGGAATGAAAAAGTGTATATAGCAACTGGTAAACTAAACTCCATCACATCCATATAAAAAATAAGAAAGTATTTTCATAAGTATTGTTTTAGATTATGAGCAAATAAGAGAGACAAAGATAAGCAATGTTAGTTATGAGCCCAAAACTTGTCCACAAATTTCTAACACCTATATCTCTTAGTGCCCATGCAACAGCATGGGTCGATGGACTAGTGGACAATAGTGTGAGGTATTTGGTCCTTGCCACAGTCTCCGAGACACCAATTTTGCCACAAAATTCTGTTGAGCTACATTTCCAAATGGATTGAAATTTTAACATTATGAATGTATTTTCAATTTAAGTCTACACACATCACCTTTGTCCATCCAATATAAATGGTGACGGGAGATTTGGAGTAGCATTTTTCCACGTGGCTGGAGTCTGTTAGTAAATTTGTCTCATTCTTTCTTTTATGCTAGCATATAAACTCCCTTGTTCTTTATATATTTATTTATTTAATATGTTGTCATCGGATCCTCCCTTATATATAGTAATTGCTCAATATATATATATATATATATATATATATATATATATATATATATATAGTATATTCAATAGCCAGCTACAAAATAAGTTATTTTGTAGCCACCTCTATTTATGATAATTTTATATACTAATTTATGATAATGTCAATACATATTTACGATTGTTGGGTTACTATTACACATGGGGATATTTATCATAACGTTATAGTAAATCATATAGTAAGGAGTTACTATAATCTCGTAAATTAGCATATTAATTATCGTAACTCAAAGTGGCTACAAAATAAGTTATTCTGTAGTTAGCTACAGGGTAGTAGTTCTATATATAGTATATTCAGTAGCCAGCTACAAAATAAGTTATTCTGTAGCGACCTCCATTTATGATAATTTACATACTAATTTACGATAATGTCAATACATATTTACGATAGTTGGGTTACTATAACATATGGGGATATTTACCGTAACGTTATAGTAAACCATTTAGTAAGGAGTTACTATAATCTCGTAAGTTAACATAGTAATTATGGTAACTCAAAATGGCTACATAATAAGTTATTCTGTAGCCAGCTGCATGGTAATGGTTATATATATATATATATATATATATATATATATATATATATATATATATATATATATATATATATATATATATGGAGAGTATATTCAGTAGTCAGATATAAAATAAGTTATTTTGTAGCCATCTTTATTTACGATAATTTTATATACTAATTTACGATAGCTGGGTTACTATAACACATGGGGACATTTACCGTAACGTTGTAGTAAACCACTTAGTAAGGAGTTACTATAATCTCGTAAATTAACATAGTAATTATCGTAATTCAAAGTGGCTATAGAATAAGTTATTTGGTAGCCAACTACAGGGTAGTAGTTCTATATATATAAAACTATTACCCTACAGCTGGCTACAAAATAACTTATTCTGTAGCCACTTTGAGTTACGATAATTACTATGCTAATTTACGAGATTATAGTAACTCCTTACTATATGATTTACTATAATATTGTTATAAATATCACCATGTGTTATAGTAATTCAACTATCGTTAATATATACTGACATTGTTGTAAATTAGTATATAAAATTATCGTAAATAGAGGTGGCTACAAAATAACTTATTTTGTAGTAGCTACAGAGTATACTCTCATATATATATATATATATATATATATATATATATATATATATATATATATATATATATATATATATATACACACACACACCATGAGCCAAGTAGCCAACCCAGCTAACTCGTCAGCCCACCGCACACCGAACCGGCCCAGTCGCATGCGCGGATGCGCCGTCCTCCTCCCACGCGCCCCGCGCGACCCTCGAACTCGGACCCGTCCGCACGGGCCCCCGCACCCCGCGCGACCGCTCCCGCTTTCTCTGCCCGCGCGAGGGACATGCAGCGGGCCGGCAGCGCATGCACCTGCGTTCCTCTAGGCGCCCCTCTCCCTCGTGACATGCATGCACCTCCCAGTCTTTTTTTTTTCGACTCATCTCAGAGCCATCCGGCTACGCTGGAGACTAAACAAAAGAATTTTCGTGCTACTAGGTGCATGTGGCCGTAGGCCATTGATTTTTATATTGCGTGCATGCATATTAAAAACAAATTAACTCACGTGCCACCTAATTAATGGCCTTTTGCTATCGAGGAGTGCATGCAAGTCCTGATCGTGTCCGCTGGCCCACTGTGTGGACATCTATGTGTTGCTAGTAGCTTGGTACAGCCGCCAAGCGTAGGACAAATTCAAGTATTTTGTCAGTATTTTCAAGTATTTTGTCAGCAGCTTGGCACAGTCGCTACTATAACTTCAGCAGTTGCAAGTATCTTTAAGTGGTTGTCAGTATCCTAAAGTATTTTGTCAATATCTTCAAGTATTTTATCAGTATCTTTAAGTATTTTGTCAGTAGTTGCAAGTATCATTATGTAGTTGTCAGCATCTTTAAGTATTTTGTCAGTATCTTTAAGTATTTTGTCAATAACTTGTTATAGCAGGTACTATTACTTTAGTAGTTGTCAGCATCTTTAAGTATTTTTGTCAGTATTTTCAAGTATTTTCTTAGTATCTTCAAGTTTTTTTTTTTTTGTTAGTAGTTTGGTACAGCCGGTACTATAACTTCAGTAGTTACTAGTACCTTTAAGTAGTTGTCAGTATCATCACTAGACTCTAGTATTGGTTGGTAGTGATCGGTATTTTCCTTATATCAAGACTTCAAGGTTATTAGCTTCAGTATTCCACAAGATTACATGTTGTTAGCTTCAGTATTCCTCATGGTCATGGTGGATGGTGTCAGTATTTCGCAAAAAAAATCATCTCTTCCCTGGCCGATCGGATTGCATCATGGCCGATGGTGTTCTAGCATCATGGTCATGGCTAGCGGCTGGCTTCGCAGAAAGGGGCCCCAGTTTCCGTAGCCTGACATGCAATTGACTTCGGTATAACTCAGTACTACTCTCATTGTTAATACTGGCTAATTCTGACCATGCGTGCATCGAGGGAGCAGGGGACGCGCTGCCGCCTGGAGACAGGAGAGCTCTCGCCGCGGGGAACCACCACCACCATGCACGCATCAGGATGCCATGCGTGCAGGCTAGGACGCGCGCTGCCGCTGGGGCCGCCATGCACGGATCAGGACGCCACCGCCATGCGCGCAGGTCAGGACGCCGCCGCCGCTGGAGGCCGCCATGCGCGCAGGTCAGGCCGGCGCTGCCGTTAGGGGCTGCCTGCACCTCCTCCAGGCCCGCCGTTAATTGGAATCGGGAGGGGACAGGCGGACGGCAGAAAGCGAGCGTCGTCGCGAGGGGTACGGGCGGCGGTGAGGAAAATTATCGGGGTATCGGGTTATGTTTGGGGATGCGGACCCGGCTTGGGTTCTGGTTCGCGCGGGCACGATTATGGTGGAGCCGGACGGGGCTGCTTGTGTCTTGGTCTAGAATAGTTATTCTACACCTAGGGTGTAGAATAGCATTACCGTGTGTCTATATATATATATATATCTATATATATATATATATATATATATATATGGTTGCACACATCACTTGTTTACATTGCAGAAGATAGTGGTAGTGAAATTCAGATGCTTCTCTAATTCTAAAATGCGAATGCAGGTCAAGATGACCCCGGAGAAAGTCAGAGTAAGCGTTGCCATGAACCCCCCTATACTTTTGGTAGACAACTCACACACAGTTACATTAAATGGGGTAGCAGTGGTGCGCGTTGAAGCACCCTCATCTATGAAGAACCATGCCCCCATTGACCTAGTCACACTTATCAATATTAACCAAAGCATGAGCTGGCCAGCGGCATCACAAACAGAGATGCCATCAAGGTTGGATCTGCTGAAAAATGCCATGAAGTTCATAATAAGGCAGCTTGGTGATGACGACCGCCTTGCCATTGTAGCATTCAACGACAAGGTCATCAAAGAGAATACCACTGGCATTTTAGAAATATCTGGCAGTGGTCGGATGGCTATCGAAAAAAAGGTGGATGGGCTTGTGGCTATGGGTGACACTGCTTTTAAACCGAGCTTAGAGCATGCTGTGAAGGTATGTGGTGAACTTGGCTACTCCATTTGATTCCCAATATGAATTTATTTAATTAGGCTTGCACATAAGAATTAAATACTAGTTCATAACCTACCACTCCTCAAACAATGGTGGAGCTTACGGTAAATAAAAAAAGACAATACAATAATTGATGGAATACAATTGTACCATCCTGCATTCCAAAATCACTTAGGCTATCCGCACTCATGGACCTCTATATTCATCCTCTATACGTCCTAGTCAGCAAGATTCTCTCCTCTATACTTAATTCTTCCGCACCCATCCATCCTTTATATCATCCTCTATCCACTCTATCCACCGTGGGACATACTTAGCACTTTATCTAAATATATCCATGTGTGATCTAGTTTTGAAGGATTTATTGAGACGAATTTAATGGTGCAATCGAAATTTAATTTTGATTTTTGGTTTGTGAGTTATAGCATTTTTTCCTCTGTTTAGCTAGTGGGGCCCGCTACTGCACACTATAGAGTAAGCACTGTGCTACTCTAAATATAGAGTGAGAGAAAGGATAGAGTATTGTTTTAGAGTACCCAGTGCAGTAGTTTTTACTCTATATTCATACTCTAAAGCTTTAGAGTATCGTTTACAGTATGCCACTGCGGCCAGTCTTAGGGCCTAACCCATCAAGACGGTCCACATTCGCATTGCAACACATAGCACCCTGTCTGCACTTTAATGTGGAAGTGTTAACTAGCAAGACGCCCTTGCAAATTGCTGGGCAAACTATCCCTTTTTCATTTAACTTACTTTCTGTTTCTCAAAAAAAAATTCCTATTTAGTTACATCCATATCCATGTTTTTCTATTTGGCGGCGGTGATTAAAGGCTTAGTTGAAGCGAGTGAGAGTGTGCATATGCATGCATGCATACTTGAGTGGACACCAGATGCTCATGTTGCAACGAAGCAGTCGCATGTGCATGTGCATGCATGCCTGCCGCCTGAAAGCAGATGCTCATTATTGCAGCGATGGGGGTAGTTGAGACTGCTGGCATTAATAGCTTCTTGCACTCAGCAATTGCAATAGACTAATTTTTTACCCATCTTACAATGATGGTAAGAGGGACAAATTTGTTCGTTTCAAAAAGAAATTTGAACAAAATTTGTTTTAAGTAGGTCACCCGCAGTGAAGCGCGGGCACAAGTGGCTAGTGGTAATAATAACATGATCAGATGATGGTATAGTGCCATAGAGGTCAGATAAAAGATCAACTTTAAAGGCAGTAATTACATGATGCAATGATCGTATAAGCAAAGATTAATTTAGTCGACCATTAAGCAGCAAAAACGAGTGTTTATTTCATGAATTTGTAGTGAGGTATTAAAAAATTCTTAAAATATTTATACTTAGTCAATGAAAAAGCTTTTTATACTTATAAAATATTTATATCTAGATTAGTTTCGTCTAGGTTTGTCCTCAGCCTAACCTTTTTAGCATTTACCATGACCATCCACATCTTAAATTTTACATAGATTGACAATACAAGGTTGACATTGCTAAATTCATTGTGAAAACAACTTTTATAATATATAAGTTATATAACTCCTTTCATTGAATATAATATATTTTTATGGATGCTGCCAGACAAAATTAGAGAAGTTTGAGTCAGGATAAACCTAGATGGACCTACATCTGTGATCGGATGAAGTAATGTATTCAGTCTTCACATCGAATTTCACTTATTATTTCAACTGTAGCTGAGATGGACTCCTTTTCTTTTTTAAAAAACATTGATTAAATTTGGATTTCACCTTTTTATTCTTTTAACTTATATGTACCAAATACTACAGCTCCTGGACGACCGAGCGGATAAGAAGCGTGCAGGCTTCATCGTTCTCATTTCGGATGGTCTAGACGGCCAGTTCAAATGGGGCGATGAGAGTATCTCCCCCACGGATCCTATCCGAGGCCTCCTCCGAAAGTACCCAGTCCACACCTTCGGTTTGGGCAAGGCTCACGACCCAAAGGCGCTGCACTATATCGCTAACATATCCTACGGAATCTATTCCTCCATCACCGACAACCTCGACAACAAGTTCATCGAGGCACTCGCCGTCTGCTTAGCAGGGTTCAAGACCGTAGCAGCCGTCGACGCTTGCGTTGACATCTGGTCAAACAGTTTGATGATAACAAGGATCGACCCTGGGGGTTACATACTCCGGGGGAGTTCCGGAGGCATCCTGGTTGGCACGCTCTATGCAGGGGAGGTGAAAGACTTCATTGTCTACTTTTCTTATCGTACCGGGAGTTGGTCGGGGGGTTACTATACAACTTTGAATGGGATTAATGCTAGGGCCACGTACAAGGAAGCGCCGGGCAGGCAGTCGATCACCACTGACACTTGCTCTGTGTCGCTCCCAATTCACGTGGCCAACAACTCATATCCTCCTGCAAACCCCTGCCCACCCTACCCCATGGTCCTGCAGCAGATGGTCCGGTTCAAGGTGCTAGACTTGCTTATGAGCGTTCTGAAAGAATTCCTGGTCCTGAAGGAGGAGGCTGCTAGTGCCGTCCACGGGAAGGAAGGAGGAGATGACCCGGTCTTGCAGGCCATCGCAGCGAGCTTGCTGCAGAGGAAGTGGAAGGAGTTCAAGCAGTCCGATGAGTCCTGGAAAGAAGCCCCGAGGAACTTCCTTAACCTGGGAGGCATCGACCAGGACATCAGCGCCATGGTGGGTATTCTGAAGCAGGGCTTGGGTGTTGGATGCATCTACTCATGGGTGTCGAGCTATCAGATGCAGCGCGCGACAACTACAGGCTTGCCAGGGGCTCACATGGTTGCAACCGGCCAATTCCGCACGCCAGCAATGGACGCAATGGTGCAGGAGGCCCATCGGCAGCTGGCCAAGGAAGCATCTGCCCAAGATGCGGGGACGTCAATTGTCTGCAAGCGCGCCGTCGAGCTTCTGGATGGGGTCAACAAGCGATTCGATCTCTGGTGCAAGCTGGACCACGACTTGCCGCGCACGAACCAACTGTCATCACAGCAGGAAGAAGGCCATGAGTCCCGCGACCTCACCGCCGTCCTACGGGGGGACATCAACCGAGCGAGGCAGCATGACATATACCTGGTACGTATGTACATGGTTTGCTGTATGGCGATACTACGCACCAACATCTATGGATCTGATTTCATTTTTTTTAGATAATGGAACAAAGTTTATGGATCTGATTTCATGCACTAATTAAGTTCCTATGCATTCCGGGTTTGTCTTGGATGCAGGCTGCCGATCACGCGATCAAGCAATGGCGCAGCTTCCTCACATCCGTGGAGAAGACGCATGGCCATGGGCCGGACAAGTAGGCGCATGGTGAGGCAACTGGCAGCCACCACAAGCCCCGGAACCCAGCGTGAGTGGCGTTCTGTCTGTCGATGCAGACTCAGACATATACACCATATAAATAAATAAATTTAATGAGCGAGAAGCCGTAACGCCAGTGCCTCGGACTAGCTCCCTCCAATCCTGAGAATAATATTTGTGCTTACGTACTGTCCTCCTCATCGCCATTATATTGGTCATTAAATTGTCCTGATCAGTTCCGGACTAAGCTGCAATGTATCTTTTCTTTTTCTTTTTTATTAATAAAACACCATATGTATGCGTCAGTCAACTCTGTTGTACGGTGCCATGTGTGTTACGAACTCTACTGTACGGGTGTGTTTTGGACTATAAATGCACACACTCCACGTTGAGGAAGCAAGAACAAGTGCCCAACATCAGGGAACCACCCACCGTGAAGGACCGGAATGCATGGTGAGTTGGTGACCACCCAACTTATAGGCAGCCGATATCCTGAAATTGTTTGTAAGTCTCTCTTCTAGCTATCATCAAGATCACATTGTCAACGGACCTATTGAGCCTAGAAACAAGAGGTTAGGAAAGCATGAAAACAAAGCAGAACCAACACTACAAAGAAGCTAAAGAAAATGGGCTCCCGCTGTGCTCGCCGTTCCACCGGAAGCTCTGGTGAAAGCAGCGACTCAGCAGGAGCAAAACCTAAACAATAATGGGCTAGCAGATGCAACGGAGCACCACTTGATGATATCACTAGAAGTATTTTTCCCAGATCACCCAAAACACAGATCAGGAGCAACTCTGCTTGCTTACCGGATGCTCTCTTATTCTCATCGGATGCCTCACCAGGCAAACCCTCCGTGGTATTGAGTTGGCAGCCAACGAGCAAGAGATACTCAGGTGCAAAATCGGATGCTTCCACAGGAGCAAGAGTCTAAAGAGGTTTGAATAACTTGAATTCATTTGACCTGTACTCACTGAATGCTTCATATCGAGGACCGGACTGTCCACTGAGTTGAAACGAAATTCAAACATGCTCAAGGTAACTCAACTTCACTGGATGCGCTAGTGCACACCATTTGTCATGACCCACCTTCCTGGTCCCTGGATGAGTAGCTGATAGAGGTAGAATTATGGTGTTTTATCAATATTACATACAAATTTATATAGAAGAGAATTTACCTGGTGTTATACACACTTTTTTCATATAGGCGACCAAACACTGTTAACATAGCATCTGGGTACGGAGCCTACATGCAACTTAGGGTTCGAATAACCTGATCTCCATCTTCACCATCAATAGTACTTAAGGTATTCAACAAGTCCTAACCCTACTTAGGGTTATTTCATGATTTGAGGAAGTATCAGGGATTAGGTCATAAAGCATCTCACCATGCAGTGATTAACATGGTTTGCATTTTGAAATGGTTAATAAAGCAGGTTTAATTATGTTCATAACAGTTATTTGGTACTGGAGGGAGAATTACCACTTCCTAAAATCCCCCATATTATTAGCAACTAGCATAACTCCAAACCTCACACATTTTGAGTTTCCCAGAGACTAGTCGTCGAGGGCTATATACCATCCTGGGTTCATGACCAAGAATCATGGCTATCTAGACAAAGGTATACCACTACTACAGAACACACAATCACTGTCAGCCATCACTGGCAATTGTGCTTGAGCCGGTTGTGATAGAGTTTCACTACCGTGACACAAGCCTAGGATCCGAACAATGATTGGAATTTTATTGACCCAGCAGTAAACCCAGCTATGCCGGCTCAAGCCACGAACAAGCAGTGAAATATCACTACCGGTTAGAGCCACCAGCAGTCAGTCATACTCCTAATACCACTGCCAAGTCATGGCTTGACCTAGCAGTGATACTCCAAATATCACTACCGATTCCTTATAGACCAGCAGTGTCCTGGGTAAAGTAGAAAACCCCATCCACCTTCTTCCTCATCCCTCCTATCCTGAGCACACCCATCTAAGGAGGCATCTTTCCCACCTCTCTCTCCATTGTTGATGCCATTTTTCCCAAAATACTCATGGAGGGGCTTGGTTTTTGAAGGATGGGCATGATCTCCTTGCTTTAAGATGGGTAATTAGCATGCAATCCTTTCCATTTGTAGCTTATTTTGTTGGTTAGATTATTTTTTATTCGCATGCATGATTGTTCTTTCTCCATTTTAGAGAGAATTTTTCATATAATTCTTCATGAAGGCATCTGAATTTTGGTGAATCCCATATTCAACCGGTAATTCAAGGTTGGCACCTATGAACCCATTTAATTTCTAGCTAATTAGATTGCTTTTGATTGTCTAGAAAATGTGATGGTTTAGTAGGTTCCTTTAGTCTCCCCATTTTAGTTGTGGCATAGAATAGAATTGTTCATAAGGGCTACCAATTTTTTATGAACACATGTGACACCTAGCAACCCATTTAATTTTGGGATAGTTTGGTTGATTCTTTAGTAAATGTGGTGGTTCAATTTGAGGCCACCTTTCATAAAATGATGATATCGACCCATTTATATACTAGCTCCTTGGAAATTTCATTCGTAGGGTTCCTATGAATTTTGAAATCCATTATTATTGGTCATTTATTGCTCATAAAACTAGTAACGGATATGGGCTTTTTTTTAACAAAATTTAATTGATGTGTCGCCTCTTTTATGCATGCATAAGTTTGGAACTTTAACTAAATCAAATATCATAACTGTTTTTTTGTGCATAGATGGATTGAAGATGGATGTACGGTCTCACACCTTTGGATCTTCAGTTTGTGATCGGCTTTGAATCCTTTATGCCCATGCAGAGATTGTAAGAACTAGACGCAATTTGGCAATATCGAGTAGATATGATGTCACTTGATTACCAGGGTTTCCGTGCAAGACTACAAGATATGGGCTGTGCATGGGAAAGAGAGTGGGAATGTAGTGGATGACTAAGCGGTGATGAGATCATGCCTGACGAAGCTGCCCAAGATTGTGTCCAGGAAACAACATGTGTCAACAGGGAAGAGGTGGTTAATAACGATGTGTTTAGAAATTAGTTAGCTGATGATACCGTGGAAGATGGCCTTTCTAAGGTGCTGCGTGATGCGAAGCCAGGATTCCTTAGTCCTAGATAATTGAAAAAGCTAGAGAAAGTGAGAAAGGATGAAAAAATATTGTTGTATCCAGGTTGCGAAGTGAGCAATTTGAAAACTGACCTCAGGCTATTGGAGGTGAAATCTACTCATGGTTTGTCTGATAAAGGCTTTGAAGACTTGCTATGTGTAGTGAAAAAATTGCTGCCAAGCCCTAATGAGTTACCCGAGAAGGCATACAAGGCTATGCAAATGATATGCCCACTCAGCCTCAAAGTTAAAAAATCCATGCATGTAAGCATGTATCAATGATTGCATATTGTACCGTGGAGATGAATACAAAGACTTGGATGGCTGCCCAAAGTGCGGAGCTCCATGGTACATGCATGCCATGGCAAATGATGGCAGTAAGACTGTAGGAGGGGCCATAAAGCTCACTTGGTATTTCCCTATATTTTCTCGCGTACGTGGAGATGTTTTCTACAAATGCAAAGTCAGCCAAGCTGGTGTGGTGGCATGCGGAAGGTATGAATTATTTTTAATTAGATGCAACTATTTAAACAGACGACATCTCCGCCTCTAAAAATCAATTTAAAGAGACGGACGTCCTAAGGCGACCGCCTTTGTTAACTAATCAATGATTTTCACAAGTGGTTACCTTATGACTCCTGCCTTTGTAAATGATTTTCGGAGACGGGCATTTTTCTGGAGGCCGCTAGACCATGAACTGGGACAGTCGCTAGATGTGTCTATCTCTGTTAATAAAAGAGGTTGTCTCCTAACATTGTTTTTGTGGTAGTGCTCCCGCCGCACCAGCCTCCTAGGCGGTTGGGCATCGCGGTTTTTATTGGTGTCACTTTGGATTTCATCTAGATAGTTATTTTGCTTTGGCTCATTTAGGGCACCCTCAACGGTATGAGCTAGTTACTACTCTAAAAGAACTTCAATAGTGGTAACTTTTAGCAATAGCTCATAATATGAATAGGTCTACATAACAACCTCACATCTTCTTGGAATATAGATATAAGACTAGCTTTTGATCAACAGATAGTTTTTCTCTCTCTTCTATTAAAATATGAAATAAAATGCTTAGAACTAGATCACAAGTCACCGTTGTATGTGCCCTTCACTACCGGACTCGATAGATTTGCCCAGTGCTAGGGGCACTCGGCAAAGCCTCTAATGCACGCAGCAAAGGCTTTGCCGAGTGCCACCCTCGGAATAGGGCACTCGGCTAAACTTTTGACGGCAAAGAGCTCTTTGCCGAGTACTTTTTGTCAGGCACTCGGCAAAGACTTTGTCGTGTGTTAAGCTGACACTCGGAAAAAAAATCAAAAAAAATAAAAAAAACCAACCACCACGTCCGCCAAATTGACACTCGACAAAGATTTTTTGGAAAAAAATAAAAAAAACAGCTACCACGTCCGCCGGGGCCAGGGTGCTCGCCATGCCATCGCAAGCCACCTCGAGGGCCGAGCGGCCATCGCTGAGGTCAGGCCCTCACTCGCCGATGACGCCACCAGGGCCGGGACTCCGCTCGCCGCGCCGTGCTCGGAGGAGAGGGAGGGCCCGCCGTCGCCGGTGTAAGCCTCTCTGCGCGTCACCACCACGTGTGGTGGCCGTCGCCACGGGAGGAGGCTGGCTTCGCTGCCTCCACGCCGAAGAGGGAGGGGCCACCATCGAGGGTGCAGGCCTCCCCGCACGCCGTCGCCGCCTGGTGCTCTGCTTTGCGCCCTTGTTCCTCGCACTATGACAGAAAACCTTATCAGTGATGCGTACAGACAGTCATTAGTGACACGGAAAATACGCGTCACTGTTTTTGCGTCTGTGATAAGGGCAAATCAGTGACGCGTCACTGATAACCCTCTATTAGCGACGTGTGTATCCAAGACGCATCACTGATAACCCTCTATCAGCGACGCTTCTAGCCAATACACGTCTAACTCTCTATTAGCGACATGTCCAGCCAAGATGCGTCACTGATAACCATTAAGCAGCGACATGTCCAGCCAAGACGCGTCACTGATATATGGTCTCTTTGTAATAATTTCTCACATATAAAGAGATGCCTCTTTTAACTGGTGTCTTTGCAGGATGTTGTATGTATGAGATGGCTAATCATCGACCTGCTTTCAAGGCTTTTGTGAGTTCTTATTTGGCTTATATTCCTTGCATCTGAGGACAAAAAATTTTCCTTTAAAAGGTCACTATTGTAACACCACTTGACCCATTCATCTTTTCAAACCTGTTAAACTACTACATTTTTCATGTTGTTTCTTGGCTTTTCAATCACCCTTGTTTTTCCCCTTTAGCTGCTGGATCAAATATTACAGGTCAACCCGAAGGTGGCCCTGATTCTAGAACTGTATTTGTTAAAAATGTAAGTGTTCCTCTGCTTCCCCCCTTATCTTCATATAGCTGAAGACTTGGTCAAGCGGCGGCGCAAGGACGTTGCTGGCCAGGCCGCCGCCATGCTGAAGAGAGGCAACATCTCGAGCGTACTCGACATGGTAATCTATCTTACCCAGATGACCGGATTGAAGGGAGTGTTCAGTGGTAATGAAAATAATTAAATAGTTAATAATTATTCTTTACTAAGTGCATCGGTTTTGCTGGTTTTGACACACAATTGCATAGGAACTTGGTTCGTAGTTCTTATCAGAATAATTTACCATTTAATTTTAGGTGAAAATTTGCTATTCAACTAGCAAAGTTGACTGCATCTGTTTGTTGTTTCAAGAACCTCTCTTTAGACATTTAATTTAGAATTTTGGAACAGATAAGGTACTTCTTCATCATTTACAAAATAGTCATATTATCGTAGCAAAATATTTTGGCAACGTGCCTTTGGCAAACTTACTAGCTTTTGGTCAAAAAGAGATGCTAATCAAGTCAACTAATGCCTGCAGCACATGCTTCTGGTCAAAATCTTATAGTATATTATGTTATGCTCTTCTCATCTATCATGAACTAGCCTATTTTTAGTTCAAATTTTGAATTTATTTTCTGTGATACATAATCAAGCTTTGTAGCGTATCATCATGCGGTCAAATTGTTACTCATGTTAGATCTACCTTTTTTGAACAGCAGTTCTGAATTTTGAAAATGTGTACGCTATAATAAAGATCTAACTGAATTCGATGAATGATACAAGTCAAAATTTCAATTTGTGCCATCCTATGTATATTTCGGATGGTTTTCATATGTGCTCGTTGTGGATTATTTTCAGCAGAGTGGGTGGGTGGTCTCCAAGTGTGCCAATATCAACTTTAGAATGATTGGAAGATAAAAATCTAAAACATGCTCCTATTGTGCGTGTTCCATGTCCAGGAGAGGGGTGATGGAGAGATCTTAGACTGCAACTTCGCTGCGTGACTATCTAATTCTTTTAATATCAATTATACTCAGGATTGTAATTACATTAAAGGTATATGGTCACATGATGGACAATATATCATTTACAGAAATGGGATTATCTCGAGTTCTCGGATGTTCCATTAGATTTTTTAATTAGTTGAATATATTAAGAAATGTTTATATGTCTGATAATTTCTATCTTCTTGTCTTGCTGAATAATGCCTATCGTATATGTGGCACAATGTCACTAAGGCCACTTTAGAAACTCACATCCCCTTGGGATCCCTGATTTTTTCAGGCATGAGAATATCATTTGAATAACCTATTTAGTTCTTCATGGAGGGTTTTCCATCCCTTGGTGTGCCTCCGCTTGCTTCCAAATTAGCCCTAAACGGATTATATTTTATATTTGCAACAAAACCTATAATAATTGAACTCTTGAATATTGAATTTCAACATGTATACCATAGATACATAAATGGAAATCTATGCTACAGGCATGATTTTAGATGGCATTAAATGTATGCTTTTATGTTTAGATGGCCTTAAAAGTATGCTTTAATGTTTTCTTTTGTAAAATGTAAAAGATTACCTATATTATGCCTAAAAATTATCCATATTTGTGATGAATAAAAGTAAAAATAATATTTACTAAAGTAAAAATAATATTTATTAATTTTTTATATGTTATATTAATCGGCTTCTATTAAGTTTTTATTATTTTTTCTCGAAAGAAATGTTTTTAGACACGTGCGTGCCGCACATGCATGTCCACTAGTGCTCATAAGGTGCTAGAAAAAAAAGATATGCACTAGAAATTCTCACAAAAATCATAAAATCTTATCACCAATTCAGTACCAGGATACTCTGATGGGCAATGATAAAATGGTCATTGTATCTATCTTTTTTTTTACCAAAAGAAGTACCCACAATTGGTCAATACTCTGTTGGTCGCACGCCTCACTCCAGACACATTCTCTCCCTAAAAAATATCTCCTGCTTGTAACAAAACCGTCCAAATTATAAGAGCACAAGTACAAAAACAAGCGCCGAAACGCCTAAATTTTCGAACTTAAGCCAATATAATCCCGGTAGTCAATCGAAATCACGAAAGATTTCAAACCAACTCGATTCTAACCAAGATCGCATCATTCAACATAACACATCACATGTTACATTTTACAAGTGCTTAAGAGAAGCTTACAACACAACGGAGTCGCAATTATTACAAACCAGGTTTAGAAAGTAGCAGAAGCATAAGTTATACACACACGTAGTTCAAATACGATTGCCAGTCTTACATATCACATTCCCACAAAAGCATTAAGGAAAGTAGACTAAAAGACGATCGCGTCCAAGTGATCTACTCCTCGTCACCCGCCGGGTGGAGGTAGTGCTTGCAGAAGCCCTTGTAAAGTATGTCATCTGCAACAGGAGGCAATAAACCCTGAGTACGAGAATGTACTCAGCTAGACTTATCCGTCAAAACGGAAATAAAAGACACCAAAGATCATGCAAGGCCTTCTTTAAATAGAGTTGGCTGACATTTCATTTGCAGAAAAGCATAAGTAATAGTAACCATTTTTAACTTGTGCTAGCAGTGATTTTTAACATTAATTTGTCATCTATCTTAGCACCTATGCTAAACAATCACTTGATTCTTAAACAAACATTATTAACCATAGCAGGTATAAATTGAGACAACAATTAAATCATCATCTGATCAACCATCCGTTCAATTAAATTGAATCTACGTTGCCGCTGCTCAAGTCAAGTGCTCACTAACCGGGAGCGACGGCGATTCGAATCGAATTCCTATCCAGCTGGAGGGGTATTTCTAACACTCACTGAGACACGTCTCGCGAAGGCTGCTCAGGTCACCTTTGGTACAATTCAGGAATCGCGGGTTCGACTGATGCCGCATCCCCAAGGGCAACACTCTGCTTGGTGATAGGGACTCTAACCCCCTTGGCCTTACGCCAATGTTCCTAAGCACATTCTTACTTCCTCCAGAATGCGCACTTGACCTCCCGATTCCCGACCTGAACTGTATTACTCGGCTTCGCGGTCGGAACGGATTATCCGGTCAACTAAATGTTAAACTGTGTTCAACATGACTCAAGGACGTACAGCGAATTGGTCCTTAAAAGATTCAGACAGGCATAGCTTCGCACCCAAGACGTGATGTGTCTTGCGGCTGCACTATCGAACTCTCGTCCAGTCTCAATTTTATTTTCGAACATGGTTCTGTCGACGAAACGTGGTCGGCAGTCCATCGAGGGGTATGCCCATGATGGTGATTTGTCGGTAGACAGGTGCGCAAGACACGAACCGGATGGTAACAGGACACAAGACACAAGATTTATACAGGTTCAGGCCATCAGCATGATGTAAAACCCTACATCTATGCTCAGTTCTATTGTATTGTGTTATGTGGTGTATCACCTATCCTCTAGGGGACCCTTGACCCTCCTTATATACTCTGAAGGGACAAGGTTACAAGTAAAGTATTTCATCAGGTACTATTACAATATCTAGTATAGCCTATAATCTTGCGATGTATGTTTTGATCTTACGGGCCGGTCCACCTCAGACGATACGGCCCATGTATCATCTTGTGGTACCGGGGGTTTATAACCCCACAGCTAGTCCCCGAGCGCCATGTATTCTGATGCGACAAATGTCATCTTAACCTTCTCTGAGCAGTGAGGCTTGAGTTCTTGATGTTTTCGACCAGTCAAAGCGGCATCCGAGCAGTTGTTGCAAGCGTTGTTGCCGGAGAAGTAGGTTGTCCGAAGAATGTATGGTGCTCTTGAGAAAACAAAAAGATTTCTCCTTCCTAGGAAGTGTACCCACTTGGATTTCTGTGAAGAAACATAAGTCTTAAAGCATAGCGTCTTTGATCATCAGAGGTGTAGGGGTCGAAAAACAAGTACATTCACCGCAAGGTGAAATGTGCCCACTTAGTCCCCAAGCCTGGTAGCAGGTGACATAGGCACGTGGTGCCAGGGTCTAAAAGAATATAGCCCAAAGTCTTTAAAAACTCGATACTGAGATGCACTTGCAGGTGCATCGTACCGATGTAGTCCCCCAGCTTGCTGGAAGGCGAAGTATAATCCTTGTAGCAAGGTCTAAGAAAATAATGACCTCTCAACTGTATGTGAGTCAAATTTCACATGTAGCCGAGGAAATCAGGCCTCGAGCTGTGGGCCTCAAGCTGTGGCCGGAGAGTGGTCGAAGCAGTCCCCGAGCACAGCGTGAGACGCGGTCGACGAATCCCCAAGCACTGGTCGGGTGGTCGAAGGCGCAGTCCCCGAGTGCTGGTCGGGTGGTCAAGGAAGAAATCCCCGAGCGCTGGTCGGGTGGTCGAGAAGGCGCACTGGTCGGGTGGTCGAGGAGTATAACGTGCTCGGTGGTCTGAGACAAGATGTGTTTGCTAGACTAGTCTCCGAGCACGACTGGAGGCGCGGTTCGAGCGGCGAGAGCTCGGCGACGAGCGGCGAGAGCTCAGCGACGAGCAGCGAGAGCTCGGTGGCGAGCAGCTAGAGCTCGGCGGCGAGTGGCGAGAACTCGGCAATGAGCAGCGAGAGCTCCGCGAGGAGCGGCGAGAGATCGGTGAGAGCTCGGTGAGGAGTCCCCAATGTGGCCGGAGACGTAGTCGAGTAGTGAGAGCTCGGCGACGAGCCTGACGAGGAGCGATGAAAGCTCGGCGAGAAGTCTCCAGCGTGGCCGGAGACGTGGTTGAGCGGCGAGAGCTCGGCGACGAGCTTGACGAGGAGCGATGAGAGCTCGGTGAAGATCCTGCAATATAAATATGTAGAGCGGTAGTACGTGATGTAGGAATATATGAACTCCGGAGAGAATCAGTAATGATGAAATAGTATATGACGCTCAGCAGTCAGTTGCAAATGAGCATGATGTGATAAAGCAACCGGTGCTTTGTAAACATCAATGTTGATGTGAGGTTTGTGTTTACACTTAGCATAAACCACCCGACCAGTTAGTATGTAGCTGAGTTTCTAGCCCTAGCTTGCTCGCGTTACGCTGAGTGCGGAGCCCATGTGTGTGTGGATGGCGTCACTAAGGAGCCGCTGCCGACCACCCGTAACGCAGAGGGCAGACGCTCGTGCACGTGTAGGGAGAAGCCGGAGACAGGGCCGTCTCTAGAGACATCGAGCGTCAACGCGACTGGTCAGGGATTTGCGTTAAACATAGATGTATGTCATCTTGGTATACATGGACAAACGTTATTTGAAGAATAATCATGACGAGGATGTTGTGGAGAAACATCATAGTGAAAACATGATGAGGACATTGTGGAGAAATGTCGTAGCAAAAATTGTATTAAATATAAATATTGGAAGTGTACTTAGCTTTAGTCGAAACGTTGTCTGGTCGGTGGTGATGAAATTGTCCGGTCCTCGAGCTTTCCGATCCGTCATGATGACGGCGTCGTAGTTGTCATAGCGCCTTTCCTTGCGGTGATTATTATTGTGATGTGGCAGGTGGTCGAGGAAAGAGGTCTTGGTCGTAGTCGGAGCATGTTGGTACTGCTCTCCTGCCGCTAAAGCCGCCGAGTCCGTCGTTGTCGAGTTAATTCTCGATATTAATCCCAGCGAGCTCTAGGGCGATGTTAGCGAAGTAGATCGCAAACGAGGGAGATGTCGTTACATGCAAAAAAATCAATTTGTATTAGATATTCGAAGAAAAGACTGATCCAATCAACAACATAGAACGACTCACCCAGTTTTTAGTAGAGAATTAACAAAAAATTTCCACCTGGCTCGCCTGGGAGTCTGTACGCACACCCCCTACCTAGCGCGCCACTGTCGACGAAACGTGGTCGGCAGTCCATCGAGGGGTATGCCCGTGATGGTGATTTATCGGTAGACAAGTGCGCAAGACACGAACCGGATGGTAACAGGACACAAGACACAAGATTTATACAGGTTCAGGCCGTCAGCATGACGTAAAACCCTACATCTTGTGCTCTGTTATATTGTATTGAGTTATGTGGTGTATCACCTGTCCTCTAGGGGACCCTTGCCCCTCCTTAATACTCCGAAGGGATAAGGTTACAAGTAAAGTATTCCATCTGGTACTATTACAATATCTAGTATAGCCTATAATCTTGCGATGTACGTCTTGATCTTACGGGCCGGGCCACCTCAGACGGTGTGGCCCATGTATCATCTTGTGGTACCGGGGGTTTATACCCCCAGAGGTTCCTTCCACGATAGCAAATATGGCCAACCATGACCCACTTTCTCCTAAAGCTTGTGGATGACAGTAAATCACCCGACTTCTACCGTACTAAGCATTGCTAAGTATATACCACGTTCCCCAACTACAAATAGGGTTTGCAGGATAATTTCTGGACAAGGAAGGGTATGTGTAGCAAGTGTCTCCAACCAATTCCTACCAGGTAATGCATCAAACATGTAAAAGTACTCAAATGCTATTTATAAATATATTGGGTTAGCATGCACCGGGGCTTGCCTTTCTTAAAAGACGAGGGACGGTGATCAGGGCACTTGGACAGCTCCTCAACGGCGCTTTCTTCGCTTACCGGCACCTCGGGCTTCTCCGGCTGCTCCTGCTCCTCCTCCTGATATGCTCCCTCGAACTCCAGAAGCGTCACCTCCTCCGGCACACCTATTGCATGGATGCATAGATAAATTTTATGGATGCATAAGAATGAATACAACATGCTCGGTGAATGCAAATGTGAACTGCAGTAACAACTTAACACTCTATTCAAATCACTTTAACAATACATGCAAATCTCTTCACTGGTAGAGAAGTACTTACCAAGTCTACATAATCTAATATATAATTGCTCTTCCTCAGTTAAGGACCTAGCACCTAAACAACCAGCAAGAGCAACATTACTTAATCGCTCACAAACACCTACACCTTTCAGCAAAACTAGAATCTGGATAACATCTCAGTCTTTTAACCATAACTGGAGATCTACAAATCCAAATTATATGACACAAGACAATCTGAAAAGCTCATGAAATGCTCTATAAATTATTTTCAGACCTCAAGACCTGATTCCCAAGTTTACCTACTCGAATTCTTAAAGTTTCAGAAATTTGTCATCTCCAAACAGAGAGCAGTCATTTCTGGGCAGCAACTTCAAACTACTAGAACTCCAAAACTACTAGGCCAAATGCCACCAAATTTTGAAACTAGCTAACTTAAGAAGTTTACTACAACTTTGGTATTCACAAGATTCCCAGAAAACGCAATTATCAGAGCTTAATCCCAGAAATGCTATCAACTGTCTAAAAGACCTAATATTACTAAAATTAAATTTTTACTTACGTGCCAAACCAATCTTTTGACTAAACCAAAGGCACCACTAGTTCACATATGATACAAAACCACCAGAAAGTAAGGTATGCCGACCCAAATTATTTATTTTAATTCCTTTCTTAATTTAATTATTTAATTAAGTGAGAAAATAAACCTAGATTCAAACTATTCAGAAAATTCTACAAAAATTACAGTGAATCCTATACACTACCAGGAGACTACTGTAAACATTTGAGCCAAGGTTACCAACAGAAACTCCCTACACAAAATTATCAAGCCAGCAGGGCTGATTCTAGCATAATTAAGAAATCCTATCGAAAAGTATCAAACCATAGAAACAATATTTTTTCTAGCAATCCAAAAGTACCAGGACACTCTCCACAAAATTTCATGATCATTGGACATATAGAAAAATTATGAAAATTCATTCAAATATCACCAATTATAAAAATGACAAAAGCATAACTTGAAAACTACTCAAGCACTGACATTCAAATTTTTACCAGAGCTAGCATATACCTAGAACAGCACACTCACCAAATTTCATAATTTTTGGAGCACTAGAACTCAAGTTATAAAATTAACAAGTTTCTATTTAGGTTTCCCAATTTTTATACATAAAGTGTACCTATTATATTTTTCTAAATACTACACTTTATACTAAACCTAACAAAATTGGAATCACCTCATTTGGATCTACAATTCTTGAGATATGGATTTTACAAACTAGCATTCAAATCTGTGAAAATAATAAAAGAAAAAACAAAAACGAAAACCCTAAACCGGTACTGGGCCGGCCAGGTTACCCGCGCGGCCCACGGCCATTTCCCGCCCGGCCGAGCTGACAGGCCGGCTGATACATCCGGCCCAGGTGGGGTTGGCCGAGGCCCAATAAATTAAGATTGCCCAGACCCCAACAGTTCTTATGCACACCCACTCGGGGAAAGGCCAATGTCCCTAGAAGACTAGTCCGATAGGGGAAGGGTGGCTCTCTCTTTTAAGGTGGTTTCCTCCTCCCAAGCTAAGTAAGGTGGGATTATTCAGAGCCTTACACGGTCACCGCCCGACTACAACTAGGCCACTTCGCCTTTTTTTGTTGCGTCTTTGCCAGCGAGTAATAGTGGAGGATGTCCTCATCATTCCCACCCCTTAAACAAGGGCCCAGCTCTGATACCAAATGATACATCCGGCCCAGGTGGGGTTGGCCGAGGCCCAATAAATTAAGGTTGCCCAGACCCCAACAGTTCTTATGCACACCCACTCGGGGAAAGGCCCAATGTTCCTAAAAGACTAGTCCGATAGGGGAAGGGTGGCTCTCTCTTTTAAGGTGGCTTCCTCCTCCCAAGCTAAGCAAGGTGGGATTATTCAGAGGCTCACACGGTCACCGCCCGGCTACAACTAGGCCACTTGGCCTTTTGTTTGTTGCATCTTTGTCAGCGGGTAATAGTGGAGGATGTCCTCATCACCGGCTCCACCTGTCACCCACACGCCGGAGCAGAGGAGCACTCCGGCCGGTGATAGCTCACCACCAGTGACTCCTCCGGCAACACCAAGCATCCCATCGTGCTCCCCAACCCAAGCCACACCTAGGCATGCTACTTTCCCCAACTCAACCTCACCGGAACATGCTCGCCGTCGGCAAAGGCAGACGGCGGCGCTCGGTGGCGGTGCACCGGCGACGGCGAGGCCGCATTGCCTCGTCTAAGCTCGGTATGAGCTTCACCAGACCAAGGCAGAGCTAACGAAGAAGAAAAGAAAGGATGAACAGTTCCCTAACTACCCTGACCATGGCAAGCTTGGACTCCGGTGATGTCAAGCTCATGGCAGCGGCGGCGGAATCGACGAGTACTCCCTCACCTTGCGACGATAGGCTCAACGGAGGGATGGAGAAGCTAGAGGAGGTGAGGGCGGAGCTTTGTGTGGTGGGATTTGAGCAATGGCATGGTGACGGCGGTGCGTGAGCAGGGCGGAGCTGCGGCGGTGATGGCGGTCCGCTCCTCCGCCTCGGCGAGCACAACAGAGGGAGAAGAGGAGGCGATATGGAGGGAGGGACGAGCGGTGGATGCCGTGGCGACCTTAAGGCCCTCGCGACCTGACTAGTGGGCCCGTAGCCGGCGTACGGGCACCGCAGCGTGCCCATGTGGCGGTCACAGCCTGAGGCCGGTCGGCCATTCCCCCCCCCCTTTCAGTTTGAACTGAAACATATGCAACAACATATTGAAACATTGCAACATTACAAAGCCAGAAACAGCAGCAAATTCCTTGTCCTATATCTCATAATCCAGGCTGAATCTCGTGGTGAGCCAATTGACAAAGTTGGATCTTGAGAAATTCTCTACAACTTTGTTTTAATGAGTCAAGTCTAGATTGGCACAGTTGGAGAGATACAAGGCAAAGAACAGAAACTGGTCTGAGGAGATAACAGGAATCCAGCAAAGCAGAAAAGCTGAATTTTGGGAGGGTTAGAGGGAGATTAATGAGACTACCCAAAAATAAAGTTTGTATCTGATAAAATTTTCCACAACTTTGCTATAGATGACTTTGGCAGATTTGGAGTCTAAGATGGACATTTTTGGCCATTTCAACAGATGTACATCTCAAGTTACAGGGGAAACAATACTCCAACTGACTAGTGGGCCACTTTTGAGGGTGTTCTCATCATTTTCATGAGATGACACTAAAACAACTTTTGTTCCCTAACAAAAGTACTACAACTTTGTTTAAGGTTACACATCCATGCAAGATCTCTAAGTTGGACTTTTTAAACAGTCAAACAAAAGTACTCTAGAGGTCAACATCTAGTCGACATCACTTAGAAGGGAAATTTGGTCATTTTGGTTAACATGAACATTGTTCCCCTAATTACCCTAAGTGTAGTTAAGGTGTTATATGACCTATCTAACCACTCTACACATTGGCTACACACATTTCCAAGTGTCACATAGGTTGAAACAAACAAAACAAGCAATTCACTTCATTTGTTTCACTACCATGTTGCATATGTTTCAAGCCTTTGTTGCAACAATTAAGCTTATCATGCTATACTAGCAACATTGCCATGTTTCAATGTATGAGAAGCTCATGTTGCATCTACATGTTACACCAACCACATTTCATAAGCAACCAATTATAAAACAAGTACATTTGAGTATGTTGCATACTCATGTTGCAGTTCAACAAATGCATAAATGAGATGAATGATGCTCATGCTTATGAAATGCAAGTGCAAATGTGGAAGCCAAACACCTGGGGTGTTACACTGCTCATCCCACTCTGCCTCGCCGCCGCGGCCATCCCCCCGCGCGCACCCCCCATCCTACGCCTGACCATCTCACTCCGCCACCGCGTGTGCCCCAATCCTGTGCCCAGCAGCCCCACTCCGCCATCCCCATGTGCGCGTCCCCGTCCTGTGCTGCATAACACCGCCATCCACCGCCACGCCCCAATCCATGCTCACCTGTCGTGGCTACGGCGTGCACCACGCCACCACCACCCTAGTGCCACCGGGAGAAGGTCGTCGGTTGGGACATTGTCTCCCACAGTCGGCCAAAGACACCACGGCAAGAGCACCCGTATGTTGCAAATGCATGTTCAAGTGTTTCAGATGTTTTAGAGATATGTTGCAAGTGTTTTATATGGATGTTGCAAAAGTAGGTCGGAATGTTGCACATGTTGTTAGAAATATGTTGCAAGCGTCTATTAAAAATGTTTAATCTGTTTTAGACTTATGTTACAAGTGTTTTACTTGGATGTTCCATATGTTTCAGTGGTTATACACATATGTTGCAAGCGTCTATTCAAAATATTTCATCTATTTCAGACGTATGTTGCAGGTGTTTTTATCTGGATATTCTTTTTCCTTAGAGTGACGGCGTGTAGGGTGGATGCACTCTAGTTGTTGGGTGTAGGGTGTGTAAAAAGCATTTGGTGCCAAAAGGAAGAAGAACCTCATGTCTTGCGATGATATGTGGAACAACCACCATATGGCTCTTAGGTGCCCCCAGCCTCCGTGGCGGGTGCAATTCATCCACCGCATGGGAAAGTGAGAGTCCTTATGCGGCAACCCTCCATGGTAGTGCTAGAGACAGATACTGAGCACCTCAACACGCAACCACCATGAATCGGTGGCTGAAGGGGATTTCTTCTTTGGGTCTATAGTTGCCTCCCAATTGAGGAATTGAGACTCTGAAACACAATGATACATTAAGACCATGTTTGGAACAGCTCCAAGATTCACTAATAATGGAGCAGTTTTTTTGTTTCGACTCTACGAGCAGCCTCACTAGTGGAGCTCAAGCTATTTTAGTAAAAATGTTTGGCTAAACCACTTTTCATGGTAGATAAAAAAAGGCTGGAACATCCTCAATATCCTTCTCTTTTCTTTGTTCCTTTTCTTTATTCTTTTCTTTTTCTTCCTTCGTTTATTTCCCGTTCTTGTCCCTTCTTCCTCCGGCCCACCTCCTCTAACCACCCTCCTCCTCCTTTGCCCCTTCCGTGCGGGCGTGTCCTTTTTTGGTATGCTCTCCTCTTATACATAGGACAAACAAAGAAGAAAGTTTTTTATCACTTATTTTGCTCGTCTTTTTTATCAGCTTTTTAGTTGTAATTTTTTAATGCAAGTAGATTCAATCAAGTAGTTTCTTTTAGATTAAGCCTTAGGTCTCGTTTGATCTGTGAAAAATCTCCTTTTGTTGAAATGTTACCAAAATTCCTAAAATAAAAGGAAAAATACTTTCCACTGTCCTAAACTAATAAGGATGGTGGAGAAGCTCTGGAGCTGCTGGTGGAGTTGTACCTAACACATCCTAATACAGGAATCGTCAGGTCTTGTTGTATTGGATTAGATGATGTTGGTATATCGCTAATGC
Organism: Saccharum hybrid cultivar R570; assembly: GCA_038087645.1. NCBI lineage: Eukaryota > Viridiplantae > Streptophyta > Magnoliopsida > Poales > Poaceae > Saccharum > Saccharum hybrid cultivar. The sequence continues at coordinate 10,075,141 of JAQSUU010000805.1, forward strand.
CTAATGGTATGGTACTAAATGCTTTGAATGTTTAGTAACTGGATATTCAGGAATCAGGACAGAGAACACCACCGCCCAGATTTTTAGTAACTGGATATTCATGAATCAGGGTAGAGAACGCTGCCTACCCTTTTCTTTGACCAGTCATACCTTCAGGGCCGGGTATCAGTAATTTGAGAGCAAAGCATGGCGGCAGCCGGCAGTGCCCGATCGAGGATTTGTTGTGCGATATAATAATCAGGACATTTATGACACAATTCGGTAGCCAACATTTGAAAAATACAGATGTAAGGGTAGGTGGGCCGCATCAGCGGCCCCATGTTGAATCGCCTTGTTGTAACCCGGCCCATGTGTTGTTTAGTTACTGATGACCTGAATTCTAATTGAACACAGCCTTGTTGCACCACGTGAAAATTAAACAATATCTTGCACATTTGAAGTAGTTTTGAACAATCTGTTAGCCTACATGATGGGCTAATGTCAAAATTCTTATAGGACACACAAAAATCTACTGCACCAAAACGTAGCCAAATTCCACTTCCACTTACGGTGCAGCCCAGGAGTATTGCCGCTGACCAACATCAGATGCCCACCGGCCGGCGTTCGCCTCGAGCAGGGCGTTCCTTATAAAACAATAGAGCTTTGGAAGCCAGGGTCCCTAGAGGAGATCGCGCGGCGCCACAGGGCGGCGGACGGCCGGAGTCCGCACCGTGCCCGGCTCCGGCTCCTATCCGATCGACGCCGCCGAACGGACCAGCCGCGGCCGCCGTCCAACCGACTTAACTACCAACACCAAAGCCGATCGCCGTCAGAGTCCTAAGCGCAGCCCAATGAAAGAAACTAGTAGTTTTAATATAGAATACCGCACCAAAAAAGTACTGCTTTCCAACCCATAGTTTCTATGAGTAATAATTATTTTCTCTTTCTCCTTCCAACTCTATCTTCTTCCTCCAATGGGAGTGCGACACGAGCTCCCTAAAAACTGGTGGTTTCTCCCCAATGATGATTTCATGGTTTCTTGGTGCATTGGGTCAAGAGTAGACCTGATTTCTTCGTGAAGAAATTATTTCTATGATTTTTGCTCTCTTTCTTCATTAATTACGTTGCCATGTCATCATTTTACCTACGTGGCAAGTCATTTAATAAGGATAGAAACTATCATCAATGCACCGTAGGGACTGCCCTATGCCGGCACGCATTCGGCGGCCTACTATATGACCAGGAGTCGGACAGCCCGTATGTCGGTCGATCGGTCGGTTATGCCTGTGTATAAATACGTCGCACCAGTCCCACCAATCCACCAATCGTAGCTCCACACCAACAAGCAGGCAAAAACTTAATAATAATTATATATATTATATATATAATATCGTTCATGTCGAACAGTCCAATGCGTGGCGTCGCAGAGTACCCTGCTGGAGCCTGGTGTATGGACCGGAGCGCGGAAATCCAGCGCAAACGCGATGCGCTGCGCTCGTATCTGGCGGTCCTGGAAGAGGCACGTAGACGGCTGGACGAGATACAACACGACGACGCCGGCGGCCAGCTCGTCCCGGGCGCCGCCGCCGGCGCCGTAGCAGCAGATGAGTCCTATGACACTGCTGGCGGCGACGATTTCTATCCGCTAGACGACGAGGAGGAGGAGCCGGAAGAACGCCCGATGCAGTGGCAGGACCAAGTGTGCCGCCAGATGGTTTACAACACCTCCCGCCAGCAACGACACGACGACGACGACCTCGTCGGCCACCTTGCGGCGGACTCCGACAACCACGACCTCGACCTCGACGACGACGGCGACGAGATATCTCGAGACATAGTTGCTCTAGGGCTGCACGTCCCGCACATCGAGACCGGCACCGCCACACCTCCCTTCGTGCCTGGCGAAGAGGCGGCGGACGGCGGCCGCGGCGGCTTTGGGGCCGTCCCGGCCTCCGCCGCGGCCATCGCGGGCCTCAAGGAGCACACGTACGACGGGTCGTCGTCAGGAGGTGACAGCATGTGCGTCATCTGCATGCGGAGCTACAAGAAGGGCAGGAGGCTCCGCGTGATGCCGTGCACGTATAAGCATCGGTTCCACGGCAGGTGCATCAGGGAGTGGCTGTCGCGGAGCAACATGTGCCCGCTCTGCCGCCATGCGCTGCCCACGGCGCCGGACGCGGAGCGAGGAGAAGGCGGCGGCGGCGTCCACATCCGCCGCGTGCCAGTGCGGGTGAATGTGAATCCGTACTAGTACTAGCTCAGTGTACCCAGTGCAATTTATATACAGTGGCATTATACTTTTTTCAGTATTAGGATTATACAGTATTTTTTTCTTCCAGCTAGGATACTCTAAGTTAGTGTGAACACGGTGTATTCTGTATTGTAGTAACCACAACAAGTGGGCAGTGGCTGGTATTTTCACTTACCTCTGTTGTAGAGGTAAAAAAATACTAGTACTACAGTACAGCAACAAGAAATAAGGAAGATAAAATTCGGCACATTGTCAGAAGGGAATGATTAATTCGTTGTAATCTTTGTTCACAAGAGCTCGTTTTAGTTGTGTTTCTAGTTCAAATTTCTTCCAAGTTTACATAAATATAAAATATACGGATTGACTAGCGCAGGCCTAGGTCCGTCTGGGCGTCCATGGCTGCTCCGCCCTGTCCACTTGGATTAGCGTGCCAGCTCCGTTTCCCATGCTCGCGTCCGAACCGCCCGCTTCAGATCCGCGGCCTACGCTGCTCGAAATGACGTACTCGCTCCCGCCTTTTCTACACTGGCGTGACGCACGTCCTTCTAGGCCACCCGGAAGACTTGCCCCGCCTCTTCCGCAGCAGCACCACGTGGCCTGTGCCTACTCCACACACCGCTGGGGGCGGCCTACGCCTCCTTCACGCATCAGTGGCTGCGGCTTGGCCCTGCCCACCCTCATGGACACCAACCACGGTGGTTTGCACTTATAACATGAAACACTCAATTGCAACATATATTCAAATCAGATGAAATGTTTGGAACAACGCTTGCAACATGTGTGTGAAACATATGCAACATCCAGATAAAATAATTGCAACATGAAAAAACACTTACTGCAACGTAAGACTGAAACAGCTGAAATATTTAGAACATACTATTGCAACATATGTGTAAAAACATATGCAACATGCATATAAAAAAAGATTGCAACATACATCCGGAAACATATGAAACATTTTGAACAAACGCTTGCAACATGCTTCTGAAACACTTGCAATATATGCAGCATCCCCGATCTACTTTTGTAACATCCATAAGAAACAACTGCAACATACATTTGAAACATCTGAAACATACATTTACAACATAGGGGAGGGGAAGTCCTGGGCTGGTCGATTCCAGCCATCGGGGTCGGCAGCCGGCAGCGAGTGACGGCGCACGAGCACCACCGCCACCAGCGCCACCAATACCAGGCTTGGCTCGGCGGCGACGGTGGGAGATGGGGGCAAGGAGCGCCATGGCCGCCGGGGTGAGAAAGGGCACGCGCTGGAGTAGAGGAGAGCCACCCGCTCCCCTGCAACACCGCTTGTGCTCCATGGATCTCACCGGGTAGGGGAGAGGGCCGCCAGATCTGCGGGCGTTGGGGGCTCCCGGTGGGGGAGGACGCCCGGCGTTAGTGCGCTGCGGCAGGGGATGAGGAGCGCGGAAGGGGTAAGGGCGGGAGCGGAGCAGAGCGAGGCGTGCGGGAGTTGATTTTGTTTTTTAGGCGAGCGGCGCATGCGGCAATGAGTGGAGCGAGGCGTCCGGCCTTCCAGACGTCTTAATGGTAGCATTAGCATAAAATATATATTAGTGTACTCTGCAGTGTTTTAGGTTTAAGGATGATCTAAGGTCATCTTTCTGCGTTTGGTTAGATTCGTTCAGTTAAGCATTGTATGTATGTACCTCTTCCCCCCTTTTAATTTAATGAAAAAGTTTTAGCACTGTGGGGAACTCCCCCACGGTTTTTCTTGTCAAAAAAAATAGCAAATAAATTGACAAATTTCATATGTATACGCTTGGGTTTGGAAAAACTAGTAATTTCGTACTATAAACGTTGCGTTTTTCTTATAGATTTCATCTGAACCACAGCACACGCAAATACGAATGAGAAAACATACAACATGTGTTTTCTTATAGAATTTCATCTAATTTTGCAATTACTTTTTTTATAAAAAAAAAAACATGTCTAGAATGCTACCTTCGTTTTGGTAGGTGCGCGCCCCCTTCTCGGCATCCATGTACTCCTGTTTGGTAAGCATATGGGCACGTGAATTTAACTTAGTATGACTATAGAAAACTGATTTACTTAGGAAGCCAATTAAGGACCTATTGGGATCTATCTAGCTAGCTAATAGAAGAAACGCTAAATGGCTACAGCTTGTACTTGAAGTACTGAGACATTCAAAAAAATATGGATGGTAGGTAAGATATTAGAATGTCGTCTATTAGATGAAGATCCAAATAGCATCTGAGCTAGTAATTTTTAACAGCTAATTGTTAGCTGCATGTGATCTAAATAGATCCAATGTACAATCCCCCTGTTCGGCTGAGCTTATCAGCACGGCTTATCAGCCGTGGAACAGTGTTTTTCTCTCACAGCAAATCAGCCACAGCCGGCTTATAAGCCAAAAAACAGCCTGCCGAACAGGGCCAATCTTTTATTATTACGAAAACTAGGAAACTATTAATCTATATTGTTATATGGTTAGGGTCAATCGAGACCCTTACCTACTGGAGTATATTATCTCTACCTATAATATATAATAAATATAATAATAATAATAGTAGTAGTAGTAAATAATAATAATAATAATAATAATAATAATAATAATAATAATAATATTATTATTATTATTATTATTATAGAGCGAAGCATTTGTTCTAATCTGTTATTTTATTCCTAAAATACCCCTCTGTGCAGTATTTTCTTTCATCTTGCTTCTTTTCTTTCCGTACTAATCTCACTTCTTTTCTCACACGTTGCCCGGTTTTATGATCCAAGCTATACAAGTTAGAATAACTAACGTTTAATAACCGAGACAAATTAAGTCCGGTTCAAAGATATAATGGGTTTCATGCCTTGCATGGACATATTTACTAAGGTATAAATAGAGGTAAATGCAAGACGGAGCAAACGTACTTTCAAGAGCTCTATGGGTGGGTCATGATGTCCATAACTCAGTCTGGGCAAAATTCATCACGTCTTTATCCTTCTCAAAACTCTGTTCTCTCATCCTCATCCCCGACTCATAGAAATAGAAATCTACAAAATTCTGGGCGTTTGGTATATGGACTCGGAGTGAATAATACTGTGTAATTCGAAAAAAAAATCCTTCGGAAACGGAGTCCGCCCCGAAGCCGAATCTAACCCGAACAGTCACCCAAATTAATTAATTAATAAGAGGCCAGGCGGCCCAGGCCTATAAATTGCTGCATTACGTATGCATCGATTCGAACATCAAATCAGACGTACTGTAGGTGGCACATAGTATTCTTGCGCTACCCTCGAGACCTCGACTCGACTTCGATATGTCGTTCGATCAGCCAGTCCCAGGTGAAGAATTTAGGATCACACCTTTGCCCAACGGCGGCTACACCCGCACCGTAACCAGATTTTTGCCCGACGGCGGCGGCCACACCCGCACCGTAAGCACATTTTTGCCCGACGGCGGCGGCCACACCATAGCCCTAGTCGAAGCGTACCGTAACTAACGCCGGTCGTGGGTTCGGAGGCGTCCCCGCCTCCGGCAAGGCGGTCGCCGGGCTCAAGCGGCAGAAGCACGGCGACGACGACGCAGTGCCGAGACAGACCGAAACCAAGAGGCGCCGGCATGCTGGCACGGGCGACGAGTCGACGATCGACGTGGAAGTGTTGCGGCGGTGGCGGCGGCGGCCTTGAGGACTTCGAGGCCGGCGACGGCCTGGCCGTGATGCCGTGCGCGCACCGGTTCCACGAGAGGTGCCTCACCGAGTGGCTGGCGCTCAGCCGCCTGTGCCCCTGCTGCGGACGAGGACAAGGGCGAGGCGCCACATGCTGACGCCGGCCAAGGATTTCCAGGTAGGGCCAGGCAAGCAGCGACGAGGAGAAGCAGACGGGCCCGCCAAGCGAATGTGCGTCTGTTTGGGCCTGAATGGGCCGCAGATACCAGTGACGATGGGCTGGGCCTACAGCAATAACTTGTTGCAAGCCACATGCATGTTTGATCAATTACATGGCAATCCGAGTCAAATGATATGCCATTTGTTTGGTTTCATGAGCCACCTGATGGCATTTGTATGACTGCTGCCTTGATAAGGCACCGTATGTATGTATGTATGTCCAATCTTTTTCTTCCGTCGTGTCTACGGTTGGGGCCACCCCTGTTGTTAGTGTAGGAGTAAATTCTCTGCAAAATTTCAGTTATTCAAAAAAGAACACGTACCATTGATATATGAATGATGATTGTATGAAAAAAATATATGAACTAATTCAATCCGATTATCATAGCGCACGCCACACCGTGAAACGAAACACCATTGAGAGCGATTGTTCATCAGTCGTCACTTTTGCTAAAAGGATTATTTGGACCTTTCCTTACTCCTAACCTAAAATAGGTAACATGTACTCCCTGAATTTTGAAATATAAGATATTAAAGTGTTTGAAAAATTTATCTAAAATTATAAAAGATTTTTTGTGAATAATCTTAAGGGAACTTCGAATTATATATGAAATAAACTTGTGCATCCTAAATTACATATGAAAAAAACTAAATAAGAAAAAGATGTTCTATATAGAAAATTCTTTTATTAGCTTCTTCTCTATTGGTTTTCATTGATGAAGTCGATCCTCTAATAGATTAAAAAAAAACATCAAACATCAAAGCTAGAGTGAAGTTCTCGTTAAGACCATTGACCAACGTTAAAACTTTGGACATGCTACGAGAATGTAAAATCCAGCGTTTCAAAACATTTCAGAACTAGATCCGGACGCTTTTAAATTTATTTCAAAGAACATTAACGATTGAATCAAATTTAGCAGCTTAAATCCTTGATCCACAATAGTGATCTCATCGTGGGCTATATTGTGAAATAATTTAATGGGCAAATCGCATGAGTATGTACGTGCGGTAAAGAATCATCGTCAAACACAACGTAAGTTAAACTTAATAAAATTGATAGATGCAACATCTACAATATTAATTTAGGGGCCTATCAACATCTCACTATTTTTCGCATTAAAACAAGTACACTCCTGCGCCTACGGGCAGTGGCGGATCTAGAAATTCATAGAAGAGGGGGCCTAACTCATCTTCAACCTTTAAAGCCCCTCCTCCATCTCTTTCATGCCTATAAAAATTAGGAGGGGCTCCATTGTCGCGGTAGCGGTAGGGGGGCTTGAGCCCCGCCCGCCCCACCGCTGGATCCGCCCCTGCCTACGGGCACGAGTGTGGCGGAGGATGGCGCCGCGGTGAAGGATTTGAAGAGAGGGTCCAAGCGAACGTCCATCTATTTGGGCCTGATTGATGTGTGGATATGTGAGCATGTACTTTGATTGACCAGTGAAGATCTATAATCTTGTGATTTTTTGTCAATTTTTTTCAATTTTTTCTATTTGTTGTTCACTGGTCTATGTTATCAGGCTACCGGCTCTCATGACATACTAAGTTGTCCTGCTAATCGGGAAAGCCCGAGCACAACCAAGTGGTTAGTGTCATGCTTGGGCTCGCTGTTGAGCCCGTGGGCACCATGACATAGCATGTTTGGCTAATCGATAATGATAAAATTAAGATCAGATCAGTCCCGCACATGTCGCCCGCCCAACGATCCTCTCCATTATCCTCTCGTCCATTTCTAAAAAAAATCACCCCTGCACGCCTCGCTCCGCTCTACCCCCGCACGCGGCGCTCGACTGCCAACCCTACCAGGCGTGGCGCGTGGCTACCCTCTCCTAGTCGCAGCGCGCGGCCGCTGCGAGTCGTAGCGCTTGGTAGCCGTCCCTGCCAGGTGTGGCGCGCGGCCGCTGTCCCCCTGCCACATCACACAGCCGCCGCTGCCTACAAGCGTCGCTAGGCTGCTGCCTCCGACGAACTCCACATGTCGACGAGCCTTCATTCTCCCAAGCAGCAAGGAGATATTGCGATGTGCTGAAAATGCATGTTACAAGCGTATGTTAAGTGTTTTACATGTTTCAGAGGTATGTTGTGTCTTATATGGATGTTGCAAAAGTACATCAGGATGTTTGTATATATTGCAATGGTTGTACACATAGGTTGCAAAGGTATGTTCCTAATGTTTCATCTGTGTTTTCGGATGTATTGTTGTAAGTGTGTTTATCTGGACGTTGCATACGTTTCACATATATGTTGCAAGTGTTTTATCTAGATATTGCATATGTTTGCAATGGTTTTCAAGTATTTTTCAGGTGTTTTTGCAAATGTTTCAGAAGCATGTTTCATCTATCTTATTTTGTATGTTGCAAGTGTTGCAATTGGATGTTTGAAAAGTTGATCAGGCGAGTGCAGCGGATCTCCATCTGGTCGGTGTGTGGATCAGACTTCTGACAGTGTTTCTCGCCTCCACGACGGTTAGTGGCGGTAGGCGGACCACGTCCCTGCAGTAGCAGTGGTCCTAGCGGCTTGAGGCAACTCTCGGACCGTGCCTCCGAGCGGCGCGGGCCCCATGTAGGCGCGCGAAATGGCGTGGGAAGCGGGCTGCAGTCTGAGCGCCAGCAGTAGTGTTGGCTAATTGTTCTTCTTAGTGATGTGCTTAAAAGGATTAGTGTCGTGTCAGGCTATGCCATAGTGTTAGGAATCAACATAGTGTTTGACTGTTTGTGGGCTATGTTGGGCTGATTTGTGGGCTGAGCCCGTGTGTGTCCGACCTAAGTGGTTCTGTAAGAGCAACTCGAGCAGGAGCACCCAAATCAAAGCCCCCATTTTTGATTTGGGTGCCCTCCCCTATTTTTGTTGGCCCTCTATTTTACATATGCTCCGACAGCAGCCCCAGAACCAAAGCCCCCATATCCTTTTAATAGACTATGACAATTAGGACCCACTTGTCATCTTCATTCAATGCTTTGCCATCTGAGCTATAGCAATGTGTACCGAGCAAGGAGAGGCTTTGATCCATCTGCTACCAGCGTCGGGTCGGGGGAGGGAGGGGAAGGAGGCGTCGTACTGGGAGGAGGCCGTCACGCCGGGCGAGGGGGTGCGCCGGAGGGCTTGACGAGCGGCTGACTTCTCGATCCATCGTGCGAGCAGGGGACGGAGGGGAGGAGCCTCGGCCATGGAGACTAGAGGGAGGGGAAGGAAGTCGTCCCTCCGGGGAGGGGTCGCGCCAGAGGAGGTCGCGCCGTGGAGGAGGTCGCGCTGGAGAAGGGATCTCGCCGGGGAGAAGGCTGCGTCAGGGAGGAAGGCGGACGACTGGAAATTGCCGCAACGGCCATGGAGGGCGTCGCCGGGAGCTGGGGTGGGCATGCGTCTGCTAGCTTGGGGAGGGCGTCGCCGTGCTTTCCTTCGGGAGCGGGGAGAAAACCACGGATGGGGGGCGGGTAGTGACCCAACAGGAATGGGTTTGAGGGAATTTGGGTGCCCAGCTAAATTTCAGGGCCATAGTAGGGGCCTGCTGGAGCACGTTTTTTTTATGAGTCTTCATATTTAGCTATGGGGCTTAAGTAGGGGCCCTACTAGAGTTGCTCTAAATGAGACGGTTAGCTTCTTCTTTATTCGACTGTTCAAGCTAGTTTGTATTAAGATTTCGACTGAAAAATAGATAAGCACGTGATAATGACATTAGATCCTTCTTAGAAGCCACGGTGGGACAGGCTAATTTGATATCTATGATTCAGTGTGCTGCTGACATACTGGGGAACTAATTGATTTTTATTCAGTCTAGCTAGCTACGTACGGCCTGTTCGCTTGAGCTTATCAGCCAAATCAGCCAGCCATTCAACAGCATTTTTCTCTTATAATAAATCAGCGAACAATACTTTCAGTCATGGCTTATCAGCCAAGCGAACAGGGCGTAGATCCCAATGTCAGGGGACTGATAAGCATTTGGTGTCAAAATAGATAAGAATAAAAACAATACACATTCTTTCAGCTCCATCACATCCCTTCAACGTCAACGCCGAACGCCCAGATCGCGCAAGCTGTGGGCATCCTCAACCAAGTAAACTAGTAAACGCCCGCACAACACGAGGGTTTCATTCACCGGCTAGCAACATCAGCTCAGCTGACCTGACGAGCTCAATGATTGTGACACCTGAACAGTTGCCAGTTCTGCTTCTCAGAAAATCAGAGACCGCCACAAATCCACAGAGATCCACGAAGATAGAAATATCACTTCAGGATTCAAGACAAAAAAAAAAGATAGTACAAGTTTTAATTAGAAGAAAAACAGTTGATTGACTTTTGCAAGGAAACTGTTAGTTGACCTTTTGCCAGTTCATAATCATACCACCACTTCGCGCTACTTTGTTGCCAGTAGTTGCAACTTACAACTTGCAGACATTGCAAAGTTTTTTGTTCACTCATGCATCTGAATCCTTTTATATTGGAATTGGACGTGCAGGGAGCCACTGCCTCCGTGCACACAGTTGACCTTCCCCAAAATGCCTATGCCAAAAATGTACTACTAATACTCTCTCTCATCCCAAACATTTGACCTCCATCGCGTCCTTTGTCTGCACTCTGCAATGAGGCGATGCAAGGGCGACGATCCGGCGATCGCCGCCGCCGCTGCCATCGTCATGCTCTGCGTCGCATCGACGGTGCTCCTGGTCGACGGCGCCACCGAGGGAGAAGAGCTCACGACGCAGCTGTCGAACGGCTTCGCCGCGGTGCACGCGACGGGCGCGGCGGTGCCGTTCGAGCCGGTGCTGTACGCGCCCAGTGGCGCGTTCGCGTTCGGCTTCCTCCGCGTGGGCGCTGCGTCGCTGGACCTCGCCGTGGTCCACCTCCCGTCCTCCTTCCCCGTCTGGCGCGCCACTCCGGTGCGCCTCGGGGACTGGTCGCGCCCGGCGACGCTCACGTTCGACGACGGCAGCCTGGTCCTCCTCCTCACCGGCCACGACGACGACAACGGCGGCGGCGTGCTGTGGCAGACGCTTGATGCCGTCGGCGACGCCGTGGTGCTGCTCGACTCCTCCAACCTCGTCGTGCGGCGGTACGAGAAGACGGTGCCGGAGTGGGAGAGTTTCCGCCACCCGTCCGACACGCTCGTCCTGGGCCAGAACTTCACGCGTTCCTCGCCGCCGCTTGTCTCCGCGAACCGCCGGTTCGCGCTGCGGCTCGGCAAGACGTACATGGCGCTGCACATGGAGTTCTACGGCGGCCGGACGACGCCGACGTACTGGAAGCACACGGCGCTCGAGGCGCAGCCGGAGAACGGCACGGAGCCGCCGGTCTACGGCCGCCTCGACGCCCGCGGGTTCTTCGGCCTGTACCTCGACGGCGATGACCGGAGAGTCGACGTGCTGTCGTTCGACACGTTCTTGCAGAACCTCACCGGCGCGTTCCGGCGGATGACGCTGGACGACGATGGCAACCTCCGCGCGTACTACTGGGCCAGCGGCTCCAAGGCGTGGACGTCGGACTACAGGGCCATCTCCGAGCGGTGCGAGCTGCCGACTTCGTGCGGCGCGTACGGCCTGTGCGTGCCCGGGAAGGCCGAGTGCCAGTGCCTCGACAACAGCACGAGCTCCGCCGCCGCCCCGCCATGCCACGCCGAGGAGACCGCCGACCTGTGCGACGACGGCATCGGGCAGCAGCAGCTGGGCCTGGGCTTCGACGTGGTGCGGCGGAAGCGGGTGTCCGTGGCGTACAAGGAGGAGCTGCCGTTCGAGACGAACAGGACGGCGGAGGAGTGCGAGGCGGCGTGCGCGCGCAACTGCAGCTGCTGGGCCGCGGTGCACAGCGGCGCCAGCGGGTACTGCTACCTCATCGACTTCCCCGTGGAGACGCTGGTGTTCGAGGCCGACGACCGGAAGGTGGGGTACTTCAAGGTCAGGAAGCCGCCTGCACGGCGGACGGGCATGTCGCCGGGCGTCGTCGCAGCGACGGCAGCGCTGTCGCTGGTCCTGGTCGGTCTGGCCACGGCCGGAGCTTGCATCGGGTACCAGATTCGGGAGAGGAGGAAACGGAGACGAGCGGGGACGATGGAGCAGGAGCTGGTGCCGGGGCCGTACATGGATCTCAAGTCCATGGACAGCTCCAACAATTCGTTCAGGACATGATTCGACGACGGGATTGTCGAGTGGGCGTGCAGCCGTGCAGCAGAGGAGTCGGATCAATCGTGCAACATGAGTTGGATCCGAGCTCTCCTCCTTTCTGAATTTTTAGAGTTTGGAGAAGAGAAAGGATTCAGGACTTCAGGTAGCTCAGCTCCTCTGGATCGGCATTCCACGGCTTGGAGGACAGAAGGAACGGCTGCAGAGTGCAGATACAGAACTACAGATACAGCCATACATACAGGACGGGGTCAGGAACTCAGGATTGCTTCAGGCACTATAGCTGTTTGACCTACCTTTGATCCATTCCCAGTTTGCTGGAACATTTCTTGGGTAGGTTCTTGATCTCTATGTACAGATTTTTCTTCCCCCATTATTTCAACTTTTTCTGTATGTCTAAAATATATGCACGCCCAGTTATAGTTTTCCAAATGGGCCGCCCGGCACGGCACGGGCACGAGCACGACGAGGCTCGGAGCTATGCGGCACGGTGGCCTGCCGTGCCGTGCCTGATAGTGCCGCCGTGCCGAGGTAGCGGCCCAGGCACGGCACTACGAAGGCTCAAGCGTGCCGTGCCGTGCCGCTGGGCACGGCTGCCCGTGCGTGCCCGTGCCGCCGCTGGCCCGACGCGACGAGGCCGCCGTCGTCGCTTCCCTCGCCGAGGCCACCACGTCTCCACTTCCTCGCCGAGGCCGTCGCGCCACGGGACGCCGGGATGACAGGAGGAGTCGCCGTCGATCTGGGAAGGAGAGGAGTTGATGTTGTGCCGCGTCGTCGCAGTCAACGCCGCACCGTCGCTGTTGAAGAGGCTGCGCCGTCGCTGTTGAAGAGGCTGCAAGAAGGGGCCGCTGGAGAGAGTGGAGGAATGGGGAACGGCAGCCTGGAGGATTCGCATGCAGGCATGCGGCGGCCGCGAAAGGTAGTGGTGAGCAGCGGCCTGGTGTTTGCGGCGTGAGGAAATGAGGCCGGGGAGAGAAGAAGTTAGGGTTTAGGTGGGAGAGATGCTTTTCTATATGTATCCAACGGTTGTGGTTCATCGGTGCTCATCCAACAGTAGAGAATTAGCGGGCCACAGCCGGGCTAGGCCAATTTCCGTGCCGCGCCCGTGCTGGCCTGATGAGGACATCCTCCACTATTACCCGCTGGCAAAGACGCAACAAAAAAGGCCAAGTGGCCTAGTTGTAGTCGGGCGGCGACCGTGTGAGCCTCTGAATAATCCCACCTTGCTTAGCTTGGGAGGAGGAAGCCACCTTAAAAGAGAGAGCCACTCTTCCCCTATCGGACTAGTCTTTTAGAGACATTGGGCCTTTCCCCGAGTGGGTGTACATAAGAACGTTGGGTCCGGACAACCTTAATTTATTGGGCCTCGGCCAACCCCACCTGGGCCAGATGTATCATTTGGTATCAGAGCTGGGCCCTTGTTTAAGGGGTGGGAATGATGAGGACATCCTCCACTATTACCCGCTGGCAAAGACGCAACAAAAAAAGGCCAAGTGGCCTAGTTGTAGTCGGGTGGCGACCGTGTGAGCCTCTGAAAGCCAAGTGGCCTAGTTGTAGTCGGGCGGCGACCGTGTGAGCCTCTGAATAATCCCACCTTTGCTTAGCTTGGGAGGAGGAAACCACCTTAAAAGAGAGAGCCACCCTTCCCCAATCGGACTCTTGCTTAGCTTGGGAGGAGGAAACCACCTTAAAAGAGAGAGCCACCCTTCCCCAATTTCCCCAATCTTCCCCAATCGGACTCACCCTTCCCCAATTTCCCCAATCTTCCCCAATCGGACTCTTGCTTAGCTTGGGAGGAGGAAACCACCTTAAAAGAGACCACCTTAAAAGAGAGAGCCACCATTCCCCAATTTCCCCAATCAGACTAGTCTTTTAGAGCCACCCTTCCCCAATTCCCCAATTTCCCCAATCTTCCCCAATCGGACTCTTGCTTAGCTCCCAATCGGACTCTTGCTTAGCTTGGGAGGAGGAAACCACCTTAAAAGAGAGAGCCACCCTTCCCCAATTTCCCCAATCAGACTAGTCTTTTAGGGAGGACATTGGGCCTTTCCCCGAGTGGGTGTGTATAAGAACTGTTAGGGTCCGGGCAACCTTAATTTATTAGGCCTCGGCCAACCCCACCTGGGCCGGATGTATCATGGCCCATGGGCCGAATGTAAGGCACAGGCACGGGCACGGGGTCGGGCCGTGCCAGGCACGGGCACGGAGGCAACCGGGCCGGGCCATGCTTGGGTCGTGCTTTCTCATGCCGTGCCCGTGTCAGCCCATCGGGCCTGGCCCATTTGGAAAACTTTACGTCCAGTGCAAGTTGGGATCCATTGTTTAATTCCTGCCAATACATGCCACTACAAGTTGTGTTGTATCGACTGCCAAGTAATTTGATAAAAATCATGCTACCTAACCGTGCCTCAGGGGCTGGAGTTAGAAATACATCGTTTCTACATATTCCAAATCTTTTTTTGAAGCATTCCTGGCAAATTCTTCTGCTCTGTTTTCATAATGCTGTCCTCTAATGCAGTGTGTCATTGTTGGCTTCGATTTTCACAAACCTTAGCCAGCCCAAGATCTTACTATAGCCATTGTGTTTTCTACTCTGCCACGAGGCTACTAGCCTACCATAGTAGTCCATAGACCACCACTATTTACCGCTCTGGTTTCTTTAAATTTTGATCCAATTAACATGTGATAGTAAAGAATTACTGGTTGCATAGAGTGCAAAGCTTTCAGGAAATAAATTTGGCAAATGACAAATTAGACATGTCACCTTTTCTTTTTCAATCTTGCTACCAGATGTCCTGTGGAACCATTGCATGCAACAACATAGAGAGATGAACAGATTATGCTACAAGAGAGGTCACATTAGTAGCACAACCATAAACCAAAGTACATATGCTAACGGGGCATTAATTGGTCCAGATTGTCAAACAAACCCTCATGATCTCAGTGAAGAAATAACAGTGACATGATATGCTAGATACAACTAGATATTTAAAGTTCCAAACAATTTGTCCTGCCATTTTTTGCACATTCATGTAACTAAGTCTATGACTGAACATAACACGCCCAATTACCTCTGTACCAGAGGTGGCAACTTTGTTGCTGAGAACTTTAGCATTGCACTTCCTAACAATGTAAGATAGTAGATTACTTGATACCTCAAATGTTTCTAGAGGCTCATTTCAGAAACCAAAACCTGTACAAAAATGGAAGGCAAATTGAATTCAGAGTTCTTTTTTTGACTGGAAATACAACAGGGGAGGCCCCCACTGTTAGATTGTTGTCTATAAAAACAGAAATTCAGTTACTAGACAGAATCTTCAAACTACAGAAACACATTTCCCTGAATAGGAAATTCACTTGACCAACATTCTGCCCAATCTGATTGACATGCTCAATTAACTTACAATGGATGAAAACAATGACTAATTGTTTAACACATAGTTTTCTAACCAAGGTGAACTACAATAATTTCAACTTTGAACTATAATACACCTTAGGTAAAAGACCCTTTAAGAAGAAATGCAGAGCACACATGTTTTCTAAACACTGAAAGATTGAAGTTCAAAAGAAGAGAATATTTTTATGCTTGTTCTTTAGGTCCAAGAAATATGACGGGTAAAGAGAATAAAAAACAAGAGGACATGTGTTATTCTAATATCTGTGCAAACTGCAACCCTTGGAAAGTACAAAGACAAATCAAAACAGAAAACATGTGGGGATACATGTTTCTACCCTCTTAAAGGATGGTAAATCAAGTGCCGAAGGAAACTGAAATAAAACTTAAATAGGAAAAATAGATCTGACACATTACTATATTATCAGAGAACACTATTAGTGATATATACACTATGAGCATGCTTCCATAAATAAACAGAGATTGAATAATGAGGCACCAACATAAAGATATATAAGCAATGATTGAGACACATATGAATAAGTTGATACATGTAGGAGGTGAGTAAATGTATGCTTAATCAACAAAACTACAAAAGTATGGAGAAGCAATAGTTTCATGGATAATCAAATGCATGAATGAGATTGTGTAAAGAATTGAGTTAGAGCTGCTCAATGACAAAGGTGTATAACCGATCATATCTAAGGAGCATTCAAGAAAATGGGGAGGCTGCACGATAATATGTCAATACAGTTTGTGATTGCTTAGAAAAATTAAATGTTGATATCTGTGTTATTGTTCAGTACTAAAAAGCAAGCCAAATATATGGTCCCAAGAAACCAGCTAGGTCATCTTTTGTCAAAACTAATTACAAGCTCAAACAGTTCGAACTATTATAGAAGTCTACTTAATATATCCCAATGTCTATGCAATAGAGTTCAACTTCGATAACTCCATGTATAAATTTCTTATTTTATCAGCCAACTAAATTTCTATGAAGGGCAGGGTGCTCCTTTGTCAATAATTCTAAGTGAGCATTTAAGAAGCGGAAAGTTGCAAGTTAGCTTACATATGCCAAAGGTGCGTAGGAGCTCCAAAACATTGAGAACACTTTCATCAACAATCTGACACTTGATTTTGACTATATTAAGGTATTCTGAAATCTTAGCTGATCAGTCCATCTGATTGATGCTTCCTTTCATCTCCACTTCATAGTTAGGCCCCTGTAGTGGACAAAACAAATTTCCAAGATCAATATGAAGTCTATAATATAAAACAATTTCATGTTTATATAGTATGTACCTCAGAAAAAAGTTCAAGAGTGAGCTCCTCAAGAACCGGTGAGTGTTCAAGAATACAAAGTAATAGATTGGCATCATCAAGAACACACCAATATTCATTGAGCACCAAGGTCTTTAACATGCTGAATACAGGGCACCATCTCAAATCCCATTTGAAAAGAAGAATGATCTTCATTCTGAGCTTATGGTTTGAGTTTAATAAGCATAGTTGGTGGCACCGCATGCAAAAGCCAAATCCCGTCTAACTGGCACATCTATCAACTCCCAGCAATTAATGTTGTAGATAATGCTTTGGAAATAAGTTTATGCTCGACTCGTGAAGCTCTCAAATCAATATAACTAAGGCAGAGTGTACGCATACCGTGTCGGATGTAGTACAAATCAACACCAAACTCTTAGCTTTTGATAAACTTTGGAAAAGCACACAACTATAGCCGGTGCCACCACAAGAACTGTCACACAACTCACAAATACAATCATCTGTGATGTCTGGTTCAGCTAGCTTAACGCAGAAGTCCCCACAATCCTCTGTTATTCGGACAAATGCCTCCACTACTGATCCCGTGCTGTCAAGCATGGGAGTCAAGTTCTCAAGGCCATCTAGGCGCAGTGAAACCAGATTTGGCGCATAAATGCAAGTGCGTCTGGGAGTCTGTAAAACATCAGTGAACATGAATTGAGGGAAACGAGACTCTGTGATGCTTAGATGCTTCAGGAGAGCTTGTGACAAGTGCCAAGCTTGGGCGTTGATCTTTGAGGAATCAGCAGCGAGGAGAGCTTGTGGAGTGGAGTGGCAGGGGGAAAGTGGCCGCTTGACGATCAAGGCGGAGTGCGAACAAAGAAACCAGCCGTTTCCGTGACACTTCCGGGACACAGACATGTAGGCCCACATCTTTTCGCTGAGTGGACCCACAGGTCAGGGACTGCAGCTTGTTTAGATCTAGATGAGACCTATTACGATTTCAGAGAGCCATAAATGCATTTTAAGACTTTGAAGACCTAGATAATACCTCAAGATAACGTTGAGAACCGCTGATAATTTTTTGTCTGTTTGAATGTGTTGGGAGCTATACGCCTATATAGGGGGTGTTTGGTATGGCTCCCAGGGCAGCTCCTGGAGCTGTTTTGCTGCTCCACCAACCAAACCGTAGAAAGCGAACAGCTCCGATGAAGAATCCCCGTATTTTGCGCTCTCACATGCCAGTGCCGTCGATTGGAGCCAAAAAAAAATCGAGCTCCCACCGGCTCCCTCTGACAACGCGTGGGCCCGGACTGTTTTGCCCCGACTCAGGTGGGCGAGGCCGCGCGGACGCGACGGGGAGACAAAGCACGACCAAGATGGTGAGGTGGAGGTGGGCACAGAGAAGACGGCGAGGTGGAGGTGGGCGCGGAGAAGACGGACGCCGAGGCGGAGGCGGCGTGGCTACGCCGGGGCAGAGGCGGTCCCGGCGAGGGCGTGGGGGCGCGGGCGGTGGGGCGTCCCAGCGAGGGCGCGGGCTGCGTGGCTGGGCATGGCCCTCGGCGGTGGCCGCGCATGGCGCCATGGCGATGGCACAGAGGCCATGTAGGATGGGATGTCGTGCGGTTGGGGATGGGAAAGAGAAGATGCCATGCGGTTGGGGAAGGGATGAAAGAGAAGGTGCCTTGCGGTGGGTAGGGTGACCAGATAAGGTTGGGACCGAAAAAGAAAAAGAAAAAACAAAAAAACAAAAACAAAAAATAAGGGTATTGTTGACATTTCGCATTTTTGACATCTAGGAGAAGCTGTTTTGTCAAACGGTTCAAAAAATGGTTTTAGCTCAATCTGCTCCACAAATAAAGACACAACTAAAGCTGTTTTTGCCAGAGCCGGAGCTCTACCAAATGAGGTCATAGAGAGAGAGGAGCGCAGAGACATGACCAGTGCTGCTGCCTCTACAACCCCATATATCCGTAAGAGAACAATAAGATAAAAATCAAAATGCAATTAATTTTTAGAATGTTTAGCAACTATTTTCTAATCTAGCATCTTCTTTCTAGCTTTTCAGGTAAATACAGCTACGGTTGAGGAACAAGAAAATTACAGTTGACAGCAGTACGTACGTGCGTGTAAATGTAAAGGCAACACAGGTACACTGTACACAACTCGATGTTTTCCTCAGGGATTCCCCGGGCGGCGGTTCTTGGAAGCTGAGGCCGCCGGCGGTATGCCAGGAACCACCGGAGGGAGAAGGGGCACGGGGACGGGGGGAAGAAGCTGGGGCGGCGGCGGCGGTGGCGGCGGGTTAACCAACGGCGGCAGCAACGGTGGTACTATCGACGACGGCGGCGGCTGTGGGACAAGCGGTGGCAGGACGGACGGCGGAGACGGGGCAGGCAGGACCGGCGGCACGAGAGACGGCGGGGCCGGCGTGACCGGGTTCGGCGGGATAGGCACGCCGCCGATGTTGGGCGGCTCCGGTACCAGCGGGACCGGCGGGAAGAACAGGCCCTTCTGACTGCAGAGCTCCGGGCGGACGGAGAACGCGCCGGCGGAGAAGACGCGAGCGCCAGCGCCGTGGTGGTGCTTGTGGTGGTGGGCGATGAGGTGGAGCCCGCGAGCGGAGCTGGTGGCGACGCAAGGCGGCGCCTGTGGGAGGTGCACCGCCACCGAGCAGGACGTGATTGACCGGAGCTTCTGGCTGCTGCTGCTGGGCTCGTGCTGCGCGAGGTGGACGTGGAATTTGCCGTCGCGGTCGGTCACGACATCCTTATGGATGACCGGCCGGCCGTTCCCGTCGTGGCAGCGGACTCCGACCAGAGTGCCTGCTGGGAGACATACTACGTGTTAGAACTTAGAAGCCACAACGTCATACGGTGAAAGCAAGTTGCATGCGCACCTGAAACGGCGGTGGCAGCCTCGGAGCTGGAGGTGGAGTTGACAACGACGACGGAGCCGACGACGGTGGCCGTGGTGGTGGCAGGAGCGGGGGTGGTTAGTGGTGGTGGACGACCGTGCTTCCGGCCATGGTGAGTAGCGGCGGAGTAGCAGCGGAAGCAAGAGAGCTGCAGCAAAACAAGGAGGAGCCAAGATGTGCTGTTCATTGCAGCGGTGCTAGCTTGTGGTACCTTAGCTGCTATAGGAGACACGCCGTTGTATTTATGCATGCATGATGCTGGTTAGGAGCAGTAGAGGAGATGTCGATTTCTTCTGTGAATGGACGTAGGCGAAGAAGACACGTTGTCGTCGTCGGATTTCATTGGAAACAAATGCGGGCGCGGCGAATAATCCAGGGATGGACTTTGTTCGTTCGGCAACTTGGAATGAATTTACGCAGGTAATGTAGTGGTATAGGTAAATCCACACGCCGCACAATGAATAATTAGCTGATATATGGAACTTAATGCCGGTTGTACCTTCTGAATTCACCTCACAAAAAAAATGCTTCTTGAAACATAATGAATTTCATAATTTTGTCATATGTCGAGCTATTTTAATTAAGTTTATCTAAATTTAAAGAAGAGGTAGCATTTATGATATCAAATAGATAAATTATATAAAAAAAATGTATCTTGTCATGTTCACTTTTAATATTGTAAAAATTAGGATCGATCGAGATTTTAAGCGGTTCAACACTCGATTATTTCCATCCGGAGGATGAAGCTGCCCCGCCTGCCTGCCTCGTCTCCGGTGGCTTCCCGCCATCGGATCTGCCTCCACCCCAACCGCACTAACCCGGCTTCGCCAGGGCATCACCGTGACTCCCTTGCCCGTTCCCTGCCCAACCGCCTTCCTCCACCGCCCGACCGGCGGCGCCACTGCCACCTCACCCCCCCCCCCCCCCCCCCCCCCCCCCGCCTCCATCGCCCCTGCGCCTGCCACCACACTGCCAATTCAGCCTTCCTCCCCAGATTTTTCGTCTAAGCCTGCCGGAGTTGGAGAAAAAAAGCCACTCAATCCCAAACCTTAACCAAGCTAATTGCAGGGCAAGAGCTTGAAATCAGGATGTGACCATATAGTCGAGTGTTGGAGTGCTCCAAAACAACCGAGTATCATTTAGCATTTCTCAAATAAAATCTTGTGAGAGTTATGATAATCGGACTTAAGATAACTTATACTAAAGTTCACTATATTTTGCTTGTGAATGGTGCAGTTTTAATAATGTCTCACCTCTTACAAGGAGAATGGCAACGTTGTAGGCTAGTCTGAACGCCGCAATAGAACGCATGGCCTCAACGTAGCCACCCTGCGTCGTCCTTGATACTGCCAAACACACGCGTAGACGAATGGGACGACGGAGATGTTTTTTTGGGAGGTTCTGAGCCTTCTCTATCTCTCTGCCTGTGCATTCTGCGGCCTATATCGTTTCATGGCCTGGTTTCTGGCGTTTTCTGCCCTCACGTTCACGGGCTCTTGTTGCAACCTACTATCACTATCCTAGATACGACTATATAGGTCTATTGCAGTCGGCAGGGAATTTCTTTCTTTTTTTGACAAAAGAGGAGTCGACAGGGAAATGCTCGTATACATAGGGAGTTGTTGACGTTGGATGTGATCCGAATCACACACCAGAAAGGGCATTGGACGCCCGGGCCGCCACAGACCGAAGAACGTAGCGAGGATATCACTCTTACGTGGTGAAGCACGGAGAGGTTTACAAGCAAACCACCAAAGGATAACCAACGTGCTTGCGTGACGAAGAACCAGCTAGTTTTCAGGCAAACTAGCAAATGAACCGTCGAAGCTCTCGCCCGGGAGGGACCCCGTCAGGGCAAGGATGTCGCCGGGTTGCCCTAAGTCGGCCTGCGAGCCTAGGGCGCCATCCTTGGTCGTGAATCAAGGGATGAACAGCATGGAGGTTGAAGGAGAGGAAAAAGGGATAAAAGGAGTAGATTGATTTGTTTGTATGTCGATTGGATAGATGGGATCTCAATCGGCCATGATTCTCTCATATATATAGAGGGGGTTGGTCTTATCCTAGTAGTAGGAAACCTCTTCAAGGCTTATTTTCCAAGTTTCCCACGAGTTTAAAACAGTTCAGATCGGAATCCAAAAGGCCAGACCCGAACAACCCTTTTTATTAGGTTTGCCGGAAGTTCCGGCTCGGGCGCGGGCCGGAAGTTCAAGCTTGAGCCGGGAGTTCCGGCTCGGATGCGGGCCGGAAGTTCAAGCTTGAGCTGGAAGTTCCAGCTTGAGTGCGGGCCGGAAGTTCAAGCTTGAGCCGGAAGTTCCGGCTCGAGTACGGGCCGGAAGTTCAAGCTTGAGCCGGAAGTCTCGACAACGGAACATTTTCTCGGAGGCATAACTCTCTCATCCGGACCCGAAATTGGACGTTCCATATATGTTTTTTGACCATCTCGACGCGAGGAACGTAATGGTGAAGTCCGTTACACATTTTGACAACTTTATAAAATGGACATTTTTGAGTGTCAACATATGCCCCCTGTTTTCAGGTGAATGATGCATGAACCTGAAAACACTTAATCAAACCAAACACAATAAAACTGAACAGCGACGATACCCATCTCATCGGCTGGTCAGTGACTAAGGACGATGTATACATCGACCATTTTTGTTCTAAGGGCGATACATGTATCGGCCATTGCTTGGAGAGCACTTAGGCTTCTTGCCAAACACTTGGAAAATAATTTTTTAAGTATCTTCCGTTGAATGCTACTTTGAGACGTTCATCTTGCAACGTCTATAGCAAATAAGAATTACCGCTCGTGACTTTGATCACTTTATAAGGATCATCCCAATTTGGTGACCACTTGCCAAACTGATTGCTCTTCGATCCAATAGGTAGTATGGTTTTCTACACTAATTCTTCTTCTTGAAAAGATTTGCTCTTGACTTTTTATTGTATACCCTGGCAACTCGACCTTTGTCTTTCTCTATCTCCTTGAGAGCTTTTAATCTTACATCAGTTACCTCATTGATGTTATCCATCATCAAATCATGATACATAATGGCTGATAGATCATTTTGCTTAGCAAGCCCATATGCATCCAAATTTATCTCGACAGGCAACACGGCCTCTTGACCATATACTAGCTCAAAAGGAGTAACTTTTGTAGCACCATGCCTTGAAATGCGATGTGCCCATAGAGCTTCAGACAATACTTCATGCCACCTTCTTGGATTCTCCTCAACTTTCTTTTTGATAAGCTTGATCAAAGTCTTATTACTAGACTCAGCTTGGCCATTAGCTTGAGCATAATATGGAGATGATTTGAGCAACTTGATCTTATATAATTCGGCAAAGTCCCTCACTTCCTTGGACATAAATGAAGTCCCTTGATCTATAGTTAATGTTTGGGGTATGCCGAATCTATGAATGATATGCTCAGTGATGAACTCAATCACCTCCTTGTGAGTCATATTCTTCAAAGGAACTGTCTCGGTCCACTTAGTGAAATAATCTATAGCAACCAACACAAAGCGATGTCCCTTGGAAGATGGGGGATGAATTTGGCCAATAAAGTCTAGTCCCCAACCGCGAAAAGGCCACAGTTTGATTATAGGATGAAGCATAGCAGCAGGCACTAGCTGAATATTCCCAAATATTTGGCACTCTTCACATCCTTTGTAGTAGCGAAAGCAATCGGTCATCATAGTAGGCCAATAGAAACCGGCTCTACGCAATAACCACTTCATCTTTGGGGCCAATTGATGCGTACCACAAATACCTTCATGGACTTCTCCCATAGCTATTCTTGCTTGATCAATTCCTAAGCACTTCAGCAGCAAGTCTTCGGCGGTTCTTCGGTAAAGCTCATCATTGTGCAACACAAATTTGAAAGCACTTCGCCGAACACTTTTATCAATTTTGGCACTTGGATCTCGTAGATATGCCAATAAGGGAGTCCTCCAATCATGTAAATCGGCCCCAACATCACTAGGAGTTTTGCTAGGCCGATTCGAAAGTTCGTCATGTACATTGGCTAGGCTAGCCACAGGGGAGTCGGCTAGGCCGACCAGTAAAGTCGACCAGGCCGACTGTCTTTCCAGAGAAGAGGGGTTGGTTACTGACTCTTCTATACCTGCACAGCAAAAATGTAAATCTTTATGCATCGGCTGTTCTTGAATATGAAAATTATGCCCACCGATATCATAGCCAGATGCTTGTTGAGCTAACATGTTGGCCTTTTGATTTTCATGCCTCAGAACATGCCGAATTTGAAATTCGGCAAACGAACCAATGATGTCAAGGCAAGTATCAAGACAAGCTCTTAGTGATCTTCTAAGCATTGAAATTCACCAACAACTTGCTGCACCACTAGTAAAGAATCACCATGGGCTTCAACATGTCATACTTCATGGATTGCAATATAAGCCCAGCCGAATAAGAAAACTTCACATTCAGCTTGAATTTTGGTGCAAATGTAATTTTAATCAGCTTATGTCTCAAACAGCACTATTGTGAAAAATAATGATTATGCCAACACCTTCGCCTTATTTGCAAGCCAATTAATCATATTGTCACATCTATGAAGTAAATCCAAAATGTATATGTCATGCCCCCCGGGCCTGAAAGCCATCAAAGTAAATTTCATGGGGCTTTCTAATAGCACGATGGTCACAAGCACTCATCGGCTATATTTTTACACTAAAGGCGATATCAAAATATCGGCCATATGAATTCATCCACAAGAGCATGCATAACTGAAATAAATATTTCGGCTCTTGATCATTGATAAGCAAAATAATTTGTCAACCCTCTAAAACATACAGATCCATACCAAGGATCAAAATAAGGAGCTGAGGGATAACCATACATACCAGGGGATGAATTCCATATAGGCATAGGCAGAGAGTATGGATGATGCCATGACCAATGATTTTGATGATTTGGTGCAAACCTCCAACTTGGCAATTGTTTCTTAAATCTTCTTCTCGCCTTTGCCTTTGTTGTACCATTTGCTTGAGCATTATCCTTCTGAGCTTCAATACTTCCTTTAGGAACCCATGTTAAGCCCTTTTCTTTTAGCTTCTCTGCACTAAGCTTCTGCAACTTCTTTTCTTGCCACTTTGGTAAACTGATTGAGCATATCGGTTTTATTTTTGTTTTGGATAGCGGCAAATCATTCTTGACTTTAGGCACTCTCACCTTCTTTTGTTCAGATTTGGCACCTAGAATATCAATAGATGATTTCTCCACTTCTTTGTCATCAATAGCCGGATTTTTCAGCAATGTAATCGGCTTTTCAATAGTTGAATTCAAATCTGAACTTTTCTTCTTTCGGCCATCATACTTCATGCGGTAAACTTGCTTTACCACTTTCTTCTTTGGTTGAGCTCCGGACCGATTTTGATCAAAATGGTCTTTACAAGATGATGATCTCTCTGAATGTCTAGGAGCTGCATATTCTATATATTGTGGCCTAAAATATGATGGAACATGTGCATCTTGATCAAACCAGCCCCAAGATGAATAAGGATGAAAATATACGGACTGTGATCCATTTGACATGAGAATTGGCTGCTTAAAAGGAGAATATGTTACTGCTGTGTGAGATCTATCTCCTTGCCAATTCCACTCTTGAGACTTGCGCGTTGGAGGCAATTTTGATGATGAGACTTTCTTTGGCCGGTTGGCAATATTTGCTTCTCCTATCTTTTTATATTTAGCTAGAAGTTTCTCAAAGCTAAACTTCGGCCTTCTACTTTTTAGCTTGTCACGGCCTTTACCTCCATCAGCTTTATGAGCATCCTCCTTTTTCCCATCTTGATAGACATGCTCTAAAGGAGGATCCTTAGCTGATTCCCCTTGCTCAACGGGATCAATCGACTTTTGTTCTAGTTGAAGAGATTTCACCTGCCCCCAGTGTCTTCTAGAATTGTGATAATATTGTTGTCCTCTTGAGTATCTTCAATTTGTAATTCATGAACAACAACCTTATCTCCGCTTGAGGGATCCACATCTCTCCCTTGGGAATTTGAGCCTTGAGCTTTGAGTGAATCGGCTAATGCAAGCTGATTCAAAACCTGTTTGCCATCAAGACCAATTAAATCTAATTGGTCCATCTGTTGAGCTTCAGAAAACCTCAATCGTCTATTATCAACGGCCGATTGGATCACTCGACGAAACACATTGCAGTTAGAAGTATTATGATCAGAAGAATTGTGCCACTTGCAATATGTAAGCTCTTCTAAGTTTTGAATAGATGGCAAAGCACTGTGATCAATGATTCTAATAAAATTATTTTCTAGCAAGATATCAAAGACATGATCACAAAAAGTAAAGTCAAAGGTGTATTTTGATTTATTTAGCCGATTCTTTTGTGGAGTCGGCTTTAAAGCTAAGCAAACGAAGGGATCGGATTTGTTATCAATCCTTTCGGCCACACCTTTGCAATTGCTTATGGGAAGCTTTAGCTTTGATGAAGTATCACCATCTGCCTTGCCATATGGCACAATGTGTTGGCTGATAGAATCTGAATTTATTTTATCATTAACAAATAAATTGCTATTCTCAATCGGTCTACAACAACTGTTAGTAAGGATATCTCTAATAGATGCTGAAATTGAAATAGTATGACCGGATTGGAATTTGAGCAAAATATTTGTGTTTTCTACCTTGTTGACCATGTTGGAGAAGTGCATATCCTTGATTTGCATGATTTTGCTCTTCTTCTCTATAAACCAATCAACAAGAGGGGTCAAATCACCTGAAGACACATCAGCAGCTGCCAGAACTGGGAAAGTTGGCTTAGCTGACTGGAAGTCAGTTAGGCCGACTTGGGCACTAGCAGGGGCAGTCAGCTTGGCCGACTGGGAAGCCGGCTTAGCCGACTCAGGGCAGGTAGTAGAGGTAGTTGGCCTAGCCGACTGGGAAATCGGCCTAGCTGACTCGGAGTAGGCGATAGGGGCAGCCGGCCTGGCCAACTGGGAAGTCGGCCTAGCTGACTTAGAGCAAGCAGGAGTCGGCTCAGCCGACTTCAAAGTCAGCTCAGCCGATTCTGAGCAGGCAGACAACCCTCCTCTGTTGATTGTAGAGGCTTGATCTCCATCAATGATGTAGTAATCGCTAGATGAATATACAACCCCTTTAGCTCTAAAAAATCAAGTCTAGCTGATTTCTGTCGCTTCCCATGTTTTTCAGGAGGTATAGTGGTAGCTTCTCCTGAATTGGCCCTATCCGTTTCAGGCACCGAAGAGACCAATACAGATTTCTTCCTAAAAATAAGCTTGCCATTTTGATCAAAATAACAGTAAGACAACCTCTTACCAGGAGGTATAGTGGTTGCCCCTCCAGAACTGGCCCTATCGGTTTCAGGCGCCGAAGAGGCCAATTTAGATTGACTCTTTGCAATCACTCTACCATGTTGGTCAAAATAATAGTAAAACGGCCTCTCATATTGAGGTTGACTAAAAAACGGGGCTGATTCACTAGTATGTCCAACATGAGGCGAAGTAGCAATAGGAGTATCAAAGATTCCTTCCTCTAACTTATCAAATGTAGAATTCACCTTAACCATAGTATAGAAAAGAGGAGAATCTTCAGTGATCCCATCTACCTTTAGCTTAGCTATGGTTGTAGACCTGACGAGGATTTCCTCACCCATTGCTGAATTTTCATTGATTCGGCTACAATTATTAGTAACATGTGGAGCCGAATCACAACTTTTAGCACTCGAATGCCTTGCTGAAATTTCACTAATTCGGCTTTGATCGTGAGCAGAATACGAAGCCGAACTGTGGGTATTGATCATTGCATAAGGTGCTAAATTTCCATTAATTCGGCTATGGTTACTAATAACACGTGAAGGCGAATCATGGTTATTAGCACTTACATACCTTGTTGAATTTTCATTAATTCAGCTCAAGTTAGAAGTAACATATGAAGCCGAATTATGAATATAAGCATTTGTATAAGGTGCTGAATTTTGAGAGTAATTGACTAAATAATTAGCATTGTCATAGCCAATTCTCTCATTCATCGGCAGGTCATATGGTGGAACCACATATTGTGAACTTATAGCCGATGAACAAGGATTTACATGTTGCATGTTGCTAGTAGCATCAAAACTCAAAGAATTTATAGTTGACATCGGCTCTAAACCATGATATCCATAATTATTATGTGTATGATGAGGAACATTATCAAAAGTATCAGCTGATGCAACATATCTAGTATCATTACAGCTAGCAATACCAACATGAGAGCTTATATGACTTGTAAAATAACCATTATGATCATAAAATGTATTTGCAAGTTGTACCTTGGGATAATTGTAGTAGTTTTGTGATGAACCACCTCGGTACTCCATGATTTAGAACTTTGACCGCCTTGCTGAATTTTCCAATGTCAAGCACAACACGTTGCAAAATTGCAAGCAAGATTATAAGGGGTCAAAACTAGATGCGATCGGCCTTTTGGGCCAGATGCAATGGTAATGGCGAGCTCAAGAAGATAGATCAGCGAGGAATAAGGCTAGGGTAAGAAGAATCGGCTACCAAGTAGAGCCGAAGCCAATTCTTCCCCAGCGGAGTCGCCAAAAGTGTGTTGACGTCGGATGTGGTCCGAATCACACACCAGAAAGGGCATTGGACGCCCGGGCCGCCACGGACCGAAGAACGTAGCGAGGATATCACTCTTATGTGGTGAAGCACGGAGAGGTTTACAAGCAAACCACCAAAGGATAACCAACGTGCTTGCGTGACGAAGAACCGGCTAGTTTTCAGGCAAACTAGCAAAGGAACCGTCGAAGCTCTCGCCCGGGAGGGACCCCGTCAGGGCAAGGACGTCGCCGGGTTGCCCTAAGTCGGCTGGCGAGCCTAGGGCGCCATCCTTGGTCGTGGATCAAGGGATGAACAACATGGAGGTTGAAGGAGAGGAGAAAAGGGGTAAAAGGAGTAGATTGATTTGTTTGTATGTCGATTGGATAGATGGGATCTCAATCGGCCATGATCCTCTCATATATATAGAGGGGGTTGGTCTTATCCCAGTAGGAAACCTCTTCAAGGCTTATTTTCCAAGTTTCCCACGAGTTTGAAATAGTTCAGATCGGAATCCAAAAGGCCAGACCCGAACAGCCCTTTTTATTAGGTTTGCCGGAAGTTCCGGCTCGGGCGCGGGCCGGAAGTTTAAGCTTGAGCCGGGAGTTCTGGCTCGGATGCCGGCCGGAAGTTCAAGTTTGAGCCCGAAGTTCTAGCTCGAGTGCGGGCCGGAAGTTCAAGCTTGAGCTGGAAGTTCCGGCTCGAGTGCGGGCCGGAAGTTCAAGCTTGAGCCAGAAGTCCCGACAACGGAACATTTTCTCGAAGGCATAACTCTCTCATCCGGACCCGAAATTGGATGTTCCATATATGTTTTTTGACCATCTCGACGAGAGGAACGTAATGGTGAAGTCCGTTACACATTTTGACAACTTTATAAAATGGACATTTTTGAGTGTCAACAGGAGTCATGGAGAGTGACACATTTTTGTTTTTGGATCGACGCCCTGATCCATAGGTATAACAACAGCAACAGAGTTCATATCATCCTTAACACAATTCTAGCTATGCGAGCGAGATCGAGCAATACTCGTTTCTATGTAATAAATAAACAGTCGATCCGACATCACACACGTATGGTGGCTCCTGTAGATCACTATCTTTTTAATCTATTTTCACAACTTTGTTCTAAAAAATATGCAAAAGTATAGATAGTTAAATGGATGATTCGGCCCGAGCTCGTTGAGGCACGACCCGATAAGAGTTGAGGCATCAAGGCCCTGTTAGCAAATTGTGTCGTGTCATGCATGTCCATGGGCTATGCCTTCGACCCAAGCACCGCTCGCCTGATGAGCCTGTTGAGCTGGAACTATGCCTTGGTCGCGCTGATGGGCTTGTATCGAACGCGCCACTGAAAGAGAGAATTACAGAGAAAGGGAGAGGTCGTGGAGGAAGCTCCTGTGGTTGCTCGACTACTTAGAAGAGAAGCATCAGGGGACGCGGACTCCTCGACTAGTCAAGGAAGCATTAGGCGGCATGGGAAGGCGAAGATGGATCAGGCTTGGGGGAGGGGAGAGAGGAGCAGAGTCTGGAAAGGAAAGAAGAGCGTGGGAGCCAATGCAGGAGTGGGGGAGGGGGAGGGGAGAGGAGCAGGGGAGGGGAGAAGAGTAGGGAGGCGATGCAGCATCACTGCATCAGAGAGAAATGGGAGGTGGTGGTGTGAAGGATCGCGCGGAGGTGACTGGGAGAAGGAAGCTATGATTAAAACGGCAGTTATATATTAAAAGACAGCGGGCCATATTGAGCCCAGAATAATCGGGTCATACCAGGCTAGCATGCCATGGTGAGGTAGCTGCCGAGCTGGCCGGCACAATCCTGATGGGCATCGGGCCATGGGTCGTGCCCATAGGCCTCAAGCCTTATGGCCATCTATATATAGAAGGGAAAAGTCCACATGACCTCTTTCAACTTTCGCGAAATTCCGTTTTTCCTCCCTGAACTCCAAAACAGGGCAAAACATCTCTCTCAACTTGTAAAGCCATTCATCTTACCTCATTGGCCCTGTTATAAGCGGTTTTCAAGGCGGTTTTATCTTTTTTTTAATTTATTTCAGCTGAATCTTTAAAAAATCATAGTAAATCACAGAAAAATAATAAAAATGAAAAATCTAATTTTATTGGACTCAACATGAGTAGATCTACACAATGAACATATAATATGATATGCTTCGGTACAAAGTTTTTGTTGTGACTTTAGATTTATGCTTTTCTGTAACTAATTTGAATAATTCATAGATACAGTTTTTATGGTTCAATTGTGGTGATGTTTTAATGGTGGGCTAATTATTGTATGCTTAAACTGTAGTAAAAATTTCATACTTATTGGATCATGTATAATTTAATTATAGATTTTATTTAGGTTTATGCTTGTTAAATATAAATAAATCTATAACTAGCCCACCATAAAATTTCATTATAATTGGACCATAGAAACTGCAGCTATGAATTATTCCAAAATTAATTTTAGAAAAGTATAGATCTAAAGCCACAACAAAAACTTTGTACTAAAGCATACCATTTTATATGTTCACTGTGTAGATCTACTCACGTGGAGTCCAACAAAATTAGATTATCTATTTTATAATTTTTCTATAATTTACTATAATTTTTCAAAGATTCAGCCGAAATAAATAAAAAGAAAAGGACAAAATTATCTTCAAACTACTTATAACCCAGCTAGAGAGGTAAGATGAACGGTTTTAAAAGTTGACGGAGATGTTTTGGCCGATTTTATAATTCAAGGAGAAAAGACGGACTTTCACGAAAGTTGAGAAGGTAACGCAGACTTTTTCCTATAAGCGCCTATAGCCAGGTTACAAGTGTTTTAAGTGTTTAAGTACCATCTTCAGGTTATGGTATCGGCGATTTTCTGTGCCAGTAAAGCTGAGTCAAACCATGTCACGGAGGAGGTCATTCACGCGGTTCGTTTTGTTTTTCTTCCAAAAATTGTAAGCCAAGTAATTTTTTTTTACAAAAAACGCTGGGCCAGTTCAACAAAGTTGAGCCAGGGCCAAGCCTGGCCCAAATAAGCCCATGCACGTGCAGCCCATAGTCCCTGATTGCACGATCAGGACCAAAATCTTGTCGGGAAGCGGGTGTCGCAAACCACACGTTCCTCAGTCCTCGCTCCTCGGAATGAGATCCTCTGCAGTCAGCCTCAACGACTGCACTCAGCAGTCGGTCGATCCTTGCCGTCCGCTGCCATCCAAGCGCCCAGCTTGCTCCAGACTTCAACACCTACTGCACCCCTCCACAAAGCCCATGAGCAGCACAGCCCACTAGCTCCAGAAATCTGCGACGCGCGTCCTCAACCTCAAGGACGCCGCAAAGTGCAACCGCTCCTAGCGCCGCCGGTTGCCGGTCTTTGGATCCACACGAGCGAGGAGACAAAACACGGCAAGGTCCCCAAGTGGCGATGGCAAGCTCTGGCTCCTCTCTGAGGGGGGCATTGTGTCTACTACACGGCAGAGGCACAAAATGTTGCTCCACGGCAAGAGAGACGACAGCCTGTGCAGCAAGAGCTGCATCTGGAACAGATCGATTGTATAGCTGAATTAGATTTGTGATGACTAAACTGAAAGATACAGCGGTACTCTTCAGAGCATTGGAAAATAATATTGATCAGCTTGTGTTGATAATCTTCTTCCAAACTCATTCCAATGCAACATTCAATCATCGCATCTAGCAGAATGTTCAGTCTATACAACATTCTCAATCAACAAATTCAAGTGCCACTGCTACTGCTCCAGGCATCACAGGACAGATCCTAGCACTGCTCCGGCGTGGTTTCTGCTGCTCCAAGCCTTAAGGGCGCCTTCTTGTCGCTGCCCCTTTCCATGCAAGTTGCCGCTAGAGCACTAGAAATTGAGCTCTTGGGACCGCAACCTGTCTGCAGCTAGATGAGCTCAAGCTTGCACAGGGGGGAGGCGTGAAGGAGGTGGGCGAGGCTGAAACGTTGTATGCCGGCAGTGTCCAGGACAGCGACGGTGTGGCCCTCGACAACGAGGACGGCGACGGCGCGGCCCTCGGCGCGGGGACGGCGACGACGCGATCCTCGACGTGAGGATGGAGAAGGCGCGGTAGTCGGAGCCGAGATGGCGACGGTGCGGCTCTCAACGACGGGGTGGGGACGACATGGCTCTCGATGAGGGGACGACGACGGCGTGTCGGGATGACGACGGCGTGTCGCTCAAACTCAGAACGCCGGTCCGCACTCGGCAGAGCGGAAAACGGCAACACTGTGGGGACTTCTCGGTTGGACCTGGGCTACGATGGGCCTTGTTTGTGCGGCATGTGTGTCACTTTGGCAGAGATACCGATGGATCAGCAGCGGACGGTGGAGATGGCCTGACTGCAGAGTACAGTCGAGCCACGCGACTGCAGACGATCTGATTCCTCCCGCTCCTCACTCCT
Organism: Saccharum hybrid cultivar R570; assembly: GCA_038087645.1. NCBI lineage: Eukaryota > Viridiplantae > Streptophyta > Magnoliopsida > Poales > Poaceae > Saccharum > Saccharum hybrid cultivar. The sequence goes on from JAQSUU010000805.1 coordinate 10,107,909, forward strand.
CACACAACACGACCGCCACGAGTGGCCATGCTCCAGCTCGCCCCCACCCCGCGGCCGTCGCCGGCGGCCGCTGCCCGGCGTAGGCCGCGACCCTCCACCTCCGCATGCATCTGCTGCTCGAGCGTGCACGAGCTGGAGAGGTCACCGAGCCCGCGCCCGGGCGCGTCGTCGCTGCCGCCGCTGCGGGAGGCGAAGCGGGTGGTGCTGGTGCGGCACGGGCAGAGCACGTGGAACGCCGAGGGCCGCATCCAGGGGAGCTCCGACCTCTCCGTGCTCACGCCCAAGGGGGAGTCCCAGGCCGAGACCTCCCGCCAGATGCTCCTCTCCGACTCCTTCGACGCCTGCTTCACCAGCCCGCTGGCGCGCTCCCGCCGCACCGCCGAGATCATCTGGCAGGGGCGTGACGATGATCTCATTCCGGACTCCGACCTCCGCGAGATTGATCTCTACTCTTTCCAGGTTTCAATTTTTTTTATCACTGTTTAGTTTGTGTAGCCTTGTGCTGGCAGGGTGCTTGTAGGAATGCTTGGCCAATTCTGTCTGCTTGTTAATTCCTTGATGGATGCTTGCCAGGTGCTTGTGGTAATGACTTAGAGTAACGCGCTGGTGATTCTGGTTTCCAGGGACTGCTCAAGCATGAAGGGAAGGAGAGGTACGGGCTTCTCTACCGGCAGTGGCAGAAGAATGCAGCCAACTTTAGCATTGACGGCCACTACCCGGTGCAGGAGCTGTGGGGCCGTGCACAGAGCTGCTGGGAGAGGATTTTAGCACACCAGGGCAAGTCGGTGCTTGTGGTTGCGCACAATGCAGTGAACCAGGCACTTGTTGCCACTTCTTTGGGTGGGTACTCCTACATTTGAGTGTGGGTCGGAGTTTGTTATGTCAAGTGTGATTGAAGCTGATTTGTGCTTTCCTCATGATTATGTTTAGGACTTGGTGCGGAGTACTTTCGGATTTTGCTGCAGAGCAATTGTGGCGTCAGTGTGCTGGACTTCAGCCCACTGACTGGGGGAGGTCCTCCTAGTGTTTGTCTTAACCGCTTAAATCAGGTGAGGGTAACTTTGCTCTCATCACTGACTCATACGATCGTACCTTATATATGTGAGATATTCTTAGCAAAGCTAACATGTAAGGATTAAGTAGTACAAGAACCACTTAGGTGATTATATATTTTCGTTCAAAATGATAATATTCTTGTAAGGAGCAACATGTACTACTTAGATTAATCTTGTCCCCAATTGTATCTTGTACAGACCCCAAATTCTCCTGTTGCTGGGGGAAGTTCTGCGGGAAGAAAGACAAGCAACAGGATCATTCTGGCCTGTCAAGGGGCTACACAAAGCAGTTCTGAGGTATGGGGTTTTACACTTTTACTTGTTCATGCCTGTGTTCTATCATGAGCACCGACAATTTGTTTGGCATACCATATTGTAATTCCTGAAACTGCATTCGGAAAGTTGTGCGCACCGGACCAACTTGGTCTTAATTGGCATGAAAACTAGAAAAAAAATGCATCCCTAATTGACAGCATTAATTGTTCATTGCTTTGGGTTCCAGATTAGCTTAGGTGGAATGGGATATGCGCCGCTGAACATGCTTGGGACTATACAGGTACTTTGTGTTGTTTCTTGCGTCATAATTTGTTTCCAACACAAAAGTTGAGCTCATTTCTGGACAAATTACTTTCAGTCTCAGAAGACTGCAGAATTACTTCTGGATTTGAAGGTCAACAGCATTATCTGTAGCCCGCAAGTTGCAGCAGTTGATACTGCAACTGTCATATGTGAGGTGACCATAATCTGAACTGAACACGAAGTTCTTTAAATTGTGTTCCATTTTCCTATGCCTATTTTCAGCCTGCTTTATCTGATCCTATGGAGTCAATTGCAGGTCCAAGAGGCTGCAGATTGCTTAGGTGCTGATTGTGTGCCTCGTTATGTAGAAATGAAGAAGTTGATAGAACTTGAAATTGAAGATGCCTATCAAGCAAAGCAGAAGGTTAGACCGTTGCCAATTCGTATGATTTCTGCAAAGTGTCACTTATTTTTACTAGCGACTAGATTATATGAAGATAACACTGTCCTTAAACATGCATTTACATATCCATGAACTCTCCTATGTATAATAATGAGCTTGTCCTACGGAAAATTGTAACAACATTTTATTCATTTGAATAATCAACAACTCTTTGTTTTTGTTCTTCAGAGCTTTGGGGAAATAGTTCAGTCTGGTTGGGTGGGCGGCATGGAATACAAATTACTGGAGCGACTATGGGCTCAGTCCAAGGATGCATGGAAGGCACTGTTAAATGAATTAGCAGATGATACATCAGAACGTGTTCTTGTGGCCGTAGGTCATCCTGCCATTCACCTAGCTCTAATCTGCCGGTGTCTTGATTTGCCAATGGAGTACATGTCATCTTTTCACCTGGACGATGGCAGCATCAGTGTGATCGATTTTCCAGATGGGCCAAAAGGAAGAGGTATCATCAGATGCACAAACTACACAGCCCATCTGGGAAGATGGTCAATACCCATTACACGGCCAACAGAAAATGATGAAGAATTCTAACTGGTAATCAATACCCATTACACGGCCTTCAGAAACACATCTCATGAGTAAATAAATACCTCATACTGATGTACATATAATCTTGATCTCAATATGACAATATTTATGTACATAAAAAGTATATTATCCATTTGTTCAGTTGGGAAAGCAAAAGAGTTCCATGTCCTGCTGCACGCTCTACTCCCTGTGGAGGTGCAGATTTTAGCTACGCACAGCAGAGTCTGAGATACTGACGGTTGTGTCACCAGGCAATGAGGCAAATGATGAATACAGTGATACTATTCGCATGATGTCAAGTGGTTATCGGTTGAAGAGAGAGCGATGGATTCATGGGACAAGAAGAGATGCTGACAAAGGCTGCTGCCACGATCTGCATGGCGGAAGGTTCACAGGTTGAGCATGAGCATGCCACATGTCCTTTCTGTTGCCACGTGTAGCCCTTCATCCTCCAGCAGCACTGCACTCTACAGGCTACTGCAACACCTCGAGCTTTCGCCTACTATGCTCCATTCCATATGGTGCTACAGCTGTAAGCCACTAATGGAGTACACAACGCCGCACCAGGTGTCCAGGTACCAGCAGCACGGTTACTCCGGCGACAGCCACTACACGGGCCGGCCAAGAGGCAGAGCCGCCGTGGAGTCCGACGACGACGCCCTCCTCTTCCTTGCCGTTCCGGCAGGCTGGCTCATCCGCCTGCTCGCCTTCCTCGGAGAGCTCGTCGCGTCTGCCATCCTCAGCCTCGTCTTCCCCGTCGCTGCTCTCGTCGGCGCATTGCGCGCCCTCCCCGCGGCGGTCGCGTCCAGCCTCCGGCGCGCGGCGCGCGGCCTGCTCGCCGCGGCGTGCACCTTCGCTGCCCTTGTGGCCGCGCTGCTCGTGTCCGTGCTCCTCGGCTTCGTTCTTGTCCGGCACTGGGTCGAGGACCCGGTCACCGTGCGCCAGCAGCTCTTCTTCGACTACACGGAGGCGCAGCCTAGCGCCGCGGTGGTCCTTGGTGGTGGAGCTCGAGGCGCCGGCGCCGTGCTGCCGGCGGGTCACTCGGTCAGGGTGTCCATGGCGTTGCTGCTTCCTGATTCCTACCACAACCGTGAGGTTGGCATGTTCCAGGTAAACTCGGCGGGTGCACATGCTTGTTACCAAATCTCCGATCCGGTATTCGTTTGCTGATGCGTGCATCTCACGGTGAACTCGTCTTCTTCTGAAGATAAAAGCAGAGGCGGTCTCTGTAACTGGAATCACCATGGCATCAGCTACACAGCCATACATGCTGAGGTACAAGAGCACCCCTGTCCGGCTGGCGCAATCTGCGCTGCTGTGTGTGCCACTCACTCTGGGCATACGCAGCGAGACCCAGGCCGCAAGTCTCAAGGTGTTGCAGTACAGGGAAGGCCATGGCCGCCATAGGAGAACAGGGGTCATCAGAGTCTTGCTGCAGCCAAGAGCTGCGACGGTGCAGCTGCCCCAGGTGTACAGAGCAGAGGTTGCTGTGCAGACTGCTCTTCCGTGGGCAAAGAGCCTGGCACGCGGCTTGGAGTGGACGCTCTATGTGTGGGTGTCTTCGTCTGTGTACATTGCTCTCATTGTTCTTGCTGTTTGTTGGGCCCGGCCTCTCGTGGTGTCCGCGAGGAATAGGAGGCTGTCTGAGATTCAGGCCGATGGAAAGATGGCTTCTGGTTTGGGTTCAGGAGATATTGGTGAAAGCTCAAGCAAGGAGGTGTCTGAAGATTTTGCAGTGAAGTGGAGGGAGAGAAGAAGCAAGCGGAAAGCACAGTTTCGAACGCGATTACACGGAGGCAGCATGGAGCTTGGGTCCACTGAGGGTTCAACTTCTAGTGTTGCAGTGGTGGAGACAAGTGAGGCCATGAATGATCCTTGAGAATCTGATTGTATACAATCATCAGTATCTGATGATATCAACTAATTTTAATCAGGAGTGTTGCTGTGAAATTTGTGTGTGTTGTTACCACTAGACCTCTGTGTGTACTGTTGATGTGACCCAAAGGCTTCTATACTACTCTGCATTTCAGACCAACGCATAGAATAACAAAAACATGCTTGGATGAATGAAAACTGCATGAACTTCATGGAAGATGGAACCTTGTCTCCTTGCGCATGTGGCTCCAACACTATAGTTGTTTGGGCAACCTATATTTTCAGGAAAGTTGTGGAGTGTCCCTTTCATGGTTGCAGAAGCTGCACATAGGAGCATATTTCTACTTCTACGTGCCAGTATTTTGTAATTTAAATCGCTCTCTGTAATCTGCACATTTTTTCCACTCTCTGGACAATAAGTTACCTGGTTCAAATCATTTGCTTTCCTGCAAATATGTTATCATATCTGTTCTTTTGTTGGGTACGATGTAGGCACAAAAAGACATCAGATTTGTTGGATAGGTCCTACTTATTACAAGTGCTGAAAATTGTATAAGATGGGACCATTGTATGCTCTAGGAGACTGAGCTGTTAGATAAACTCCGTAGGTCCTATATTTTTTACTGATCTACAGCTATTGAAAACTTTCTAAGATAGGGTCCTTGTGTGTCACAGGCAACTGATCTGCAATTCTTTGTATGTACGCCAATACTTTGTGGGAACAATGTAGGGACAGAATAATACATTGAGCCCTGTACAATCATGTTACTGCAAAAGGATTGCTAAGCTTAGGGCCAAGTGGGCTCATGATTTAATGGAAACTTCTCATGTTGATCAGAGGATTGTACTATTTTGAGTTGTTTCAACTTACAAGTAGCTTTGATTGTCCCAGCTACACCAACACAGAGGAACGGAAGCTCATCATTTCCAATTGGGAGCTAGTACCTGTTACTTCCTACTGAAAGCATAACACTTCTATTTGGATATCAGAATTTGCACGCATGTTGATTTTTATCTATCTTTTAGTTTGGTAAGACTAGAGAATTCTATGTACCATCTCTCCTTAACTGCCTTGCTGCTGTCAGTTAGGAGTAATATATCTTGTCCCTCCGCAGCCAGCTGACCCAATAGTAGGTTGGTGAGAGGCCTCTTTTGTCAATCTATGCATTTATAAACCATAACCATTCATTGTCAAAATTTTCTAGTTCAACAGGAACAAAGAAAGGATATATGCCTCATGTGCATAGTTCATCTACCTGTCATTCTATCATACACATATAGTTGAACTGCAGCATAATATTTGTTTCTCACACAATTGACAAGAAAGAATTGTGCCTACTAGCTGGATGGTCCCTACCCTTATGCAAGAAGATCCACATTATCTGAGTTGCCATAAAAAAGAAGAAACTAATTTGAAGTATTCCCTTTATTTCTGTTTCTGCCTGTTGTTAAAACCTAAAAGGTTAAAGAATCGTTGTCTATTGTTCTCACGGATCCTGCCTTATGTTTTGAGGTGCATCTCATTTAGCCACTCTGCCCTACCAACATTTCTCGGATCTGAAAACAAAGTCAACAGACCATGCACTGAATTTATAATGATTTGGGATCAGTGACTGGTTTAGCCAATGCATGTATCACATTTTCATATCTGCACTTTGCTCCATAATTCAATTTAGTATGTTGATTTGTTAAACAATATTTGACATTCTCATTTGTCAGATCAGATTGGTTTATGATTCATGGACCAATGGACCAGGACCTTGTGCAGACTGCAGATCCTGCATCAGCAGTAGGTGAGTCCCAGCATACTCTGTCTGGTAATAAATATGATGGACCGGCAAGAAGGGGGCAAAATTATGAGATTAAGGTTGCATTCCATGTGAATTTTTTATTCGCCATATAGTTTTTGGACGTTGCAATTTAAGAGCTGTTAGTTGGTACCTAACAAAAATGTGTTCTAAGCCATACAAAAATGGAGACACTAGCCATGTGACAGGGGAGCAAGCTTTTGCTTCATTTAGAATCCGTCATTAGTCAATCTCTCAATCATTAGGAGGTGAATCCATTTGCTTTCGTACTGAATTCTGTATAGGTAATAAAGTCACAAACTTTCCACTGCCTTCCATTGGAGTGTGAGATCTCGGTAGTTGTTGGCACTGGCGTGTGCTTTGATGTAGGACCGTACTATGTTTTTTTGCTCATCATACATTTCACACGTCAGGGGACCATGAGCATGATTCTCTGATCCCTCCACACATTGTTTATCCAGTTGTCAGTCTGAACCGATATTTAACCCTTTGTTTTTTGGAAGAAGCCTATTTTTTGCCATCAAACTATTGCTGAAGTCCGGTTTTTGCCATCAAACTCTAAAACCAGATATCTCAGGCCATTGAACTATCGAAATCGGGCACTTTGACCCTCGGCTGCTTTTGAAGGTGGTTTTGCCTATATTATGTATTTTTCTAAAGCTAATAAAACTATGATTAAATCTCTAAAAAGACCATAAATAATTCATTTTAAATCATAAAAAACCTGCTGCCCCCTTATCCGTACTTCATCCATCCATGTCATCATACCTCGTATAGCAGGTTCAGAAAATTGTTGAAGATCAGGAGATCTGGTTCTTTACACAACGAATTTGAAGTTCTAAAGCATTCCAGTTAGTATTAGTTGCAGCAAATCTAGTTTTGCCGGTCTTGATTTAACTGAATTAAATTTTATATACAAGGTAGGACGGAATCATGTGCTGGAATGGTTCTTCATTGCCTCGCTGCTGCCTGCTAAACTAGGACCAACTGGCTCTTGAGTGAGTCTTGATGGAGTGGAAGCTTCCTCCCATGCTGATCAAGATCTACAGTGCTCCAACAACTAGCAGGTAGTAAGCACGAGGAGCCATTCTGACTGGAGCATAGAAGATGACAAATACACCTGATTTTTTGCCCCTAATGCTTCTTATTTTTTTATGTAGTGCTTGTCCTTCTTCTAATTGGGGAATTGAACATGAGAAAGGCGTTGGGTTCCTTAACCACTCAACTGGCTTGCTGCTGTCAGCTAGAGTAATATAACCTCTCTCCCATTGCATGATACCATCTCAGTCAGCTGGTTCTCTGTTGCAGGTCAGAAACAGTGTTACAATACAAAGTTTATTTTTGCTGACAGGATTAGATATCTACTAGACTGTAGATCATTGTGCACGAATACCAGATTTTTCTGGTCTTTCCTGAACAGGGTTAAGAACTGGTTTCAGATTTTGCCGGTTGTTGAGAGCGCTGAACCCTGAAGAACAGTCTACTGTTTTCAGGGATCCTCTTTTCCTTGTTTTCAGTTGGGTGCTCCATTATTCAGCTTTGATAAACAGATGTATGTTCAGCATGGGACACAACTATTTTAATTCTTATTCATTCGACTGCTTGTTCTTCTTTATAAGAAGCAAAGTCAACAAACCACCATGCATAGTATATTATTTAATATTTTTTATTGCTCCTGGGATCAAGCACCTGGTGTTGCCGATGCCGGCATTCTCGGTCATCAGAGCAGATCGCATATATCATGAATAATTTTAAGTTCCATAGCCGATGCGTGAGTATTTGAATTTGGGGTGTGAGTCATAGTGAGCTGGACTAATTAGGGATATTTGCTTCCATGTTATTGCGGCCTGCTACGCGCAATTGCAGCCGCAATATCGGCCCACTATTCAAAATTGCGGCCGTAAAGTTCTAGGATGTAAAGTTCAGAGCGCTACCTCATAGCGGTAACGGCAATGGACTGCTACCGCTATTGCGGGTGCAATTGCTACCGCTACCGCCGCTATTTATTACCTTGGTCATAATTCCACATGGTTTGCTCGTCAGATCAGACTGGCCATGCAATTGCTCATGGAGTCGATCATGGACCGATGGTCCATGCATGCACCTGTGCGCGGTTCTTAAATTTCAAACGAGCTAGTCCCATCAATGTTAATTGGCTAGCTGATCTAGCAAACCCGGCCTATCATCAGTTATTAACGCAATGATCGATCTGTCAAGATGGGATCAAATTTATGAGACTATTTATGTGCAGGTTCCACCTCGTCCGTGCAATGCAAACGCGACACATTTTGTGTGGCACGTGTGTGTGCGCGCTAACTAATAGGGTTTTGCAGTTGGAGCGGTAGAGGTATACCTTAAATTATTGATGAGTAATTATCTCGTGATGATAACGATTTGCATGTATGCGGATGCAGGCAGGGTTCAAAATTTTGGTAAAATTTCGCTGAAATTTCGCGAATTTCGATAATTTTGGTGGTGGCCGAAAGAAAAATCCGAAAATTCGTTACACCCTAACACATGTGCTATATAACTTTGGGCTCATATTTTCTATTGTTTATATTGTATATTTTTCTATTCAATAGATGTGTAATCATAAATCATACTGATATTTGTTTAGATCTAATTTTTTTTAAAAGAAAAACATACTTCGTCTGCTAGTCTCTAAAAAAAATTTCAACGAAATTTTGGCCGAATTCACGAAATTCGGTAATTTCGGTGGTGACTGAATTTTTTGCGATACCGAAATTAAAAACCTTAATACAGCTGCATTGATGATGGCAGACGGAAGACATAAGCTAAGAGACAAAAGATAGAATGAAAAGGCTTTGCTTCGTTTCTAATTCATCATCTTTTGATTTGATATGCCTGACACGTGTAGTAGTATAGTGCCTGATATTAGCACTCATTTAGGCTATATTCATCCTCTATACGTCCTAGTCTGTAAGATTCTCTCCTCTATACTCAATTCTCTCACACCCATCCATCCTCTATATCATCCTCTATCCACTCTATCCATTCGGGACCTACTTGTCACTTTATCTAAATATATCTATGTATGATCTAGTTTTGAAGGATTTATTGAGACAATTTTAATGGTGCAATCGAAATTTAATTTGGATTTTTGGTTTATGAGTTATAGCATTTTTTCCTTTGTTTAGCTAGTGGGGCCCGCCACTGCCCACTATAGAGTAAACACTGTATTACTCTAAATATAGAGTGAGAGAAAGAATAGAGTATTGTTTTAGAGTACCCAGTGCAGCAGTTTTTACTCTATATTCATACTCTAAAGCTTTAAAGTATCTTTTAGAGTATCCCACTGCGGGTAGTCTTATTGGGGGGCTGGACATGTGTAGTATTAGTATATATAGTGCCTGATATTAACCGGTACATTTATGTGTAGGTAATAATAATGTGACAAGATTGCCCTTTGTTGCAGTGAGTATATACAATGCAGACGCCACTCAGTGTCTGGTGGTGAACTAGCTGACTCGATCGATTTTTCTTTTCATAATTTCTACTCAGTTTAGATGAGTGGATTTCTCTCATTAGTTACATTGCGTGGAACTCGTAGAAGGAGAGAAATAGAAGAATTTTCGAAAACGAGCACTAAATTAACGTCGAAACAGGTCGCCGATCCAGCCAAGGAAGATACATGTGTACTACGGTGGATACTTTTTGGCTCTATGACCGGTGTTTGAGTTGGTTCTATGATGGGGTATTTTTGCCACCATGGGTGCCTTGTACATAAAACTTTAATCCCTTCTTAACTGAGCGGCAGAGCTCTACCTTTACTTTAAAAAATAGTTTTAAGACTTATTTGGCTGCAGTTCAATCCGTCTTAATTTACATGTATTAGAGTGAATCCTCATAAGCCGGCACCACGCGTTCATTCACGAAACATGGAGATGGACAAGATTTCATTGGTATGTAACTGTAATCCTCCGTATTTGCTTCCCTTGGTAGCATAACACTGTTTATCTGTTCGGTAATGCTTCAGTCAGGGTGTCTATCCGGACGGACGACTTCTCCATTAAAAAAAATTGGACGCATGTTCGCCCGTCACGGCCTTATCCATCGCTTCCGACTCCACCGCGCTCGTCTTCCTCACCTCCGCCCACGCTTCATGGCCGTCGTCCTCCATCTTCAGCAATTCTAGCACTCGGTCTGCCGCCGACCTGGTCGGCACAACCTCTCATTGGCCGGATCAGCGCCCCGGCCAACACAACCTCCCATCTCCCTCCCCCCCATCATCGTCCTCCTGCCCACGAACTCGTCTTCCTTGCCTCCGCCCGCGCTTCATGGCCGCCGTCCTCCATCCTCAGTAGCTCCGGCGCCCGGTCCGCCGCCAGCTTGGCCAACGCGACCTCCCATCAATCGTCATCCACCATCCTCAGCTGTCAGCTAGCCGGAACCGGCCGTTCCCCCGCTCTACGTTGCGGCGTACAGAAGAAGGGTGAAAAATGCATGTTGCAAGCCGTTCCAAGTGTTTCAGATGTTTCATAAGTATGTTGCAAGTGTTTCATGTGAATGTTGTAAAAGTAGATCGGGATATTGCATATATTGCAATGGTTGTACACTTATGTTGCAAGCTTCTCTTTGCAATATTTCATCTGCTTTCCAGATGTACGTTGCAATTGTGTTTATTTATATGTTGCATATGTTTCACACATATATTGTAAGTGTTTCATCTGGATGTTGCGTATATTTTTACAATGGTTTCAAGTGTTTTCAGTTGTTTTTGCAAGTGCTTCAAATGCATGTTTTAAATGTTTCATCTGCCTTCAAACGTATGTTGCAAGCATTGCATCTGAATGTTTTAAAAGTAGATCTAATGTTGCATCTCCTTTCTCGCCTTCTGTTGTCTCGCCTCAGTGTCTCCTCCTCCTTCCGGTGCCGGCTGAGCATTCACCACCCCTCCCTCTCTTCTAGATGCTAATGACGTTTGGGGTGGCGCAAGTTCCAGGTGAGCGCACGAAATAGCTGAGGAAAAGGACCGCAGAGACGGACGTCCGAACGCCCCGTCCATCCGGACGTCCAGCCGGCCCGTTATCCGTTTCTCAATCCGGCCTCAATTACTGTGAGTCGTAACTACTGTTATTAATTTCACGAGTTGCATTGTAGCAGTATTGCATTCCGTTCCACCGGCGCGCGCGGATCTGCGATCGTGGTGGCAGTTGGGCCTTGACGTGTGCGCGTTGATGGGATGAGGTGAGCCGTGAGCCGTGAGCGTGGAGTACTCTGTACTCCTACTGTCTCTCTCGTCTCGCGCGTTCATCGTCATGCTATTGCTGCGTCCTGCGTGTCCTCACTTTGTCATCATTCATGTGCCGTCCTGTGGAGCCATCACTCTTTCCACTACCAACCCCCCGGCTAACTGCTGCCTCCTATATTTATCTATTGGTACTAATTATTTTAGTGTAACAACTTTGTTGATCGAATGATTACTGGACCACAACAGGAGCAGAGTAGCAGATAAGAGTTTACCATCAGAAGCAACGGATCATAGAAAAGGAGGAGGAGGAGATGTGATGAGGCAAGAATTAGTGTCTTCCTTTATCGGTCTCCAACTGAAACTATCTGACATATTAGATGGAGCTCATCGGGATCTGAAAACTAAGATTGTGTTTGGTTGAGAGACATCGTGAGATGTGATGGTTTTAGTTTTTAGGGGACGGAATCATGTCTAGCGTTTGGTTAAGGAGAGGGACGAGATTGTCTCATTTTCGTTTGGTTTAGGAACACCAAAAATGGGATTAGCCACCTGACATGTGGGGCCCACATGTCAGTCCCTCTATCTCTTTCTCTCTCCTTTCTTCTTCATTTCTTGTCTCTCCTTTTCTTTTCCTACGCACACATCCATGAAACTCGGCCCATGGGTGCCGACGCCGCCGCTCATCCCTACCATGCCTATACGGTATACGCCATCAGGACGGGGTAGAGCTCGCCCAAAACACGACAAGGACAAGCGGAGTTCACCCAAAACGCATTGAGAATGTGACCGAGCCGCAACCATGCGCGCCCCCTTTTTGCTCGCAGCCTGACAATGCACCTATGGCCATCGTCCTCCGGCCTCCGACCCTCGCGCCGCTGCTCTCCGCCCTCGGCCCTTGGTCCCGTATGCCCCTTCGTGCCTAGAAATGGACCCGCCCAAGTGCACCCACTCTCTCAACACACATAGCCATGCGCAATCGCTTTGCTCTGTTTCTCTTTCGGTAATGGTGAGCTACCTGGTCGTGGTGCTGTTGTTGAACGAGAGAGTGAGAGGCGAGATGGCCATAGAACTCTATAGAGCTCACAGAGTGAAGAAGAAGAAAGGGAAGGTGAGCCCCCTCGCACAAGTCCCTGGCTTCGAGCCACTAGTTTTGTATAATCTTATTGCTTTACAATTTAAATTTAAGAGTCTGATTTTATGATCCTAACCAATGGAGTTCACGTGTCCATGTTTTTTGTTTGTTTATATTATTTTACTTAAAGTCTCCAAATTCAGTTTACTTCCTTCGTCTCGAAATAGAGGACGTGATTTGATTTAATTTTGGTCTTAAAGATCACACTTCGACTGTTAATTTACTCTTATAATACATACATAATTTATAACAATAAAAGTATTGTTATCTAAACAAAAATATAATGTTATTGCTATTGTACTATATACCTTTTTATATGATCAGGGCAAAGAGCCACTCCGACGGACAAAGGCATACTCACAGTAGGAGCAGTACGTACTACTCACGAGTCACGAGGGACGACAGGCCGGACAGCGACAGCATGCATGCTCATTCGGTTTGTGGTTTGGCCTCTGCGCGCGTGGAAACATGCGTTCTGCGTTGCTGCTGCCCATGCGGTGGCTACTGCGATCCCTTCTGCAACTACAGGCCACGTTTAATTCTCAAGAATTTTAAAGATTCTTTGTTACATCAAATGTTGACACATACATAGAGCATTAAATATAGATAAAAAAAATTAATTACATAGTTTGGTAGAAAACCATAAGATAAATCTTTTAAGCTTAATTAGTCCATAATTAAACATTAATTGACAAATACAAACGAAAATGCTACAGTAATCAAAGCCAAAACTTTTCGGAACTAAACGCGGCCTCCGTGTCACTGGAATGGACTGACACTTACTCGGTCAGTCTGCAGCCTGATGGCACGTAAAAGAGATACCATAAAAATGTCCATTTTCGTCCATCCAACTATTGTTGTTTAGTTTTCGTGATGAAACTCTGGAACCGAAACTTTTTATCATCAAAACTTTTGATATCAGATAGATTTTTCCATCTAGGCTGTGTTCAGTTCCTTCAAAATTCCAAAAATTTTACAAGATTCTCCGTCACATCGAATCTTTAGACGCATGCATGGAGCATTAAATATAGATAAAAAATAACTAATTATACAGTTTGGTTGTAAATCACGAGACGAATTTTTAGAACCTAATTAGTCATAATTGGACACTAATTGCCAAATACAAACGAAAGAGTAACTGTGCTTCCAAAAATTTTACAGGGACAACTAAACACACCCCTAGTTGGGTTCAAAGGTGGTTTTATATTTCTGAAAATAATGGGATATGTTATTTTCTAAAAAACATAAATAATTCATTTCAATAAAAAATGTGAAACCAATACCAAAAAAAATTGTAAAACTATAATTTATCTATTGGTGCTAGATTTGGATCTTGTTTTTACTTGTCCTTAGTGTTTTATTGCCCATAGTTTTTCCCTTTATTTATTTAAATCATCATATATTATCTATGCTAGATTAAATTTAGAGATGAACCAAGAGAATCTATACTTCGAAAAGAGTACCAAATATGTGGATTAAAATTAGCAAAATCATTTTTATAGGCCAGTAGTGCCATGCTAGTTGCAAATCCTAAATATGATATATATAAGTGGTGAAGGATGGCCATTCCAAGGTTTGATTGGTTTGTATTGTTAATTCTCCCATAATATAGTGTAAGATGATGATTTAGATAAGTAACGAACATGACTATGGACAATGAAACACCATCAATATAAAGAAATAATACAAAAATAACTCAAAATAGAGCACCAATGGATAGATTATGTTTTCAGAAAAAAAAAAATTAAGGTATATAATGGTGATGAATGCTTGGGGAAGGGGTATCCCAATCCAGGGTATAATGGAATGCCCATAAAGTCCTCCGAGAGGTCGAGAGGTACTTACTCTCATTGATGGATACGCACCATGTCCTGGAAAGAGCGATTACACGCAACGCTAAGTCCCCCGGGGTGACTTGGCGTTAAGAGTTCATCTACTTCTAGAACGTGCTGAGCGTTGGCCCCCCTTGGCACAACCTGGAGGGAAAGGGCTTGGCCACACTCGGGCCTGTATCTTGCTGTTGAGCCCCCCTACGACTCATAAGGATATCACCAGTCCACGACCCCAATCTCAAAGGACTAGGGCCAAGGCCATCTTAGAAGCAACAGAGTCCCTCGAGGAGGCTTAGGGGGTGACTCGGCCTAAAAGCTTGCCTTATCCCTGAAGGCTTAGGGGGGACTCGGCTCGCCTTCTCCCCGAAGGCTTAGAGGACGGACATGCAGAACCATCATTTCACCTGTGTAAGGCATGCTGACCATGCGAAGGAAGTGCTTCGGGCAGAGGGTGTTAACGTCGAAACATCACACTATTGATGCCTCAACCCTGGAGAGGATAGGATGAAGGACAATGCACAATCCTTTCGGTGCAATGCCTCCTCTAAGGACGAACCCTCGTAGCATTCTCACCCGTTTGTAACCTTTATTGCAAACTTCGAACACTCGTGCTAAGTAACCGAACAGTGGCGGGGCCAATAGGTCAGGGGGCCATGCCCCTCCACCCGCAATATATCACACCAATTTTATAACAAAATTCTTGTCATGTATACCTATTAATATATTATCTATTCATACAAAGCACATCTATATAATAAAATCATTCATGTGATCACATTCAAAAGACACTAGCTAATAAAATCATCCCTACAAGCACATGCGAAAGACCGACAGATTTACAAATCATCATGGAGCTTTGCTATGAACGGGCATGTTGTCTACCACTGGAAGAATAGCACCTTAGATCCTAGAATACATTAGAAAATACGATCACCCGTGTCGTGATTGAATTAACTTACACAATCACCTCGAGGAACCTAACCAGCTTGGATCTTTGTTGCTGGCCCCATGTATATTCCTGAGTCCACCACTGAACACGAACAAACACTACTGAAATGGAGGTAGGGTGTGTTGGTTGAACCAGTACAGATCCGAGTTTTTGAGCGCTGGAGACCATACACATGGCTACAGATTTACCGATCAACGCTACAAAACGTTAACAAATGGACTCATCTTTTTCTAATTCTAATTTAAAATGAATCAGTTGTTAGTTTCATTTTGAAATGAATTAGTTAATTTTTGTCATAGTTTAAAATGATGAATTAGGTAAAAGCGAGGACACTCGATCAGATTATTAAAGCGAGCTACAGACTGTAAATCCTAAGGATCCGACAAGCTTTGCTCTCAAAGTTCGGAGCTCGCGTGGAAGACAAGAAGCACCATGAATGAATGAACGAACGAACAAATAAACAGAGCTGCACGCCCACGCCATCACACCACAACGACGGCCTGCCTTCAAAGCGTGCGTGCGTGCGGGCGGGGCGGAAGCGGAACGGACGGTTGGTGTCCGCCCCGGCCGTGATCCGACGGCCAGCACGGCCTCCGCCAGCCATAAAGCCGAAGCATCCTCCTCCTCCGGCAGTTACCAGTCGGCTCTCTCGTGCTCTGCCTGCCTGCGGGCTGCCGTGCCGCCCCCCCGCCACCCTCGCCCGCCGTCGGGTCGCCTTGCCACGTCGCCGCCCGCCCGCGCCCACCACCTGAGGCCGGCCGGTCGCCCATCCATAACGCCCACCCCCGCAGTCATGGACGAAGCCAGCGGGGGGGCTGGGGGGGCTCCAGCCCCCCTACTGCTGCTAAGCTAGTGGAACTTTTAGTGCTCTTCTTCCAATTTTAGACGCAGATGTATAAGGTAGGGTGGGCTAAGACATTTATTTTTTAGATGTATTTTGTGAATTTCATTGTTAATTGACGTTTTAAATATAAGACTACTTCAAGCTATTATACTTTTTCTATTACGAGGGATTAAAGTAGAGCTAAGTCATTGTAGCACTTTTGTTTAGCCCCCCTAAATTTTTTTCTGGCTTCTTCCCTGCCCGCAGTCCAGTCCCCACCATCTCACACACCCTCGCACGCCTCCTCCCCTCGCCCTCGCCTCCCACGCCTCACCGCGCGCGCAGATCGGAGGAGGAGGAATGGTGAGCGCGTCGAGCCTGCTCCTGCCGTCCTCCGTGCGGGACCTGGCGTCATGCGTCTCCGACGGCGCCGTCCGCGTCGCCTGCACCACCCCGGCGTCCACGCTCACCGTCTCCTCCACCTCCACCTCCTCCTCGCCGGCGCCGCCGTCCACGCTCTCCGTCGCCGTCACCTACCGCGCGACCCCGCAGGCGCCGTCGTCGCCGCCGCTCCTCCTGCGGCTCACCTGGTCGCACTCCCCGCACGGGGCCCCTCCGACGCTCTCCTTCGCGGGTCCCACCGCGTCGTCACCCGCCGTCCTCCTCCGCCGCCGCAAGGGCACCTGCTGCCTTCCCTCCTCCGCACACAGACCCCCGCTCGCCATCTTCTGGGACCTCACCGCCGCCAGTTACGACGGCGCGGCCTCGTCCTCGTCCCCGGAGCCGGTCTCCGGGTTCTACGTCGTCGCCGTCGCCGGCGCCGAGGTGGTGCTGGCCGTGGGCGACCTGGCGGCGGAGTTCGTCAAGGCCAAGTTCGAGGGCCAGATCCCGCGGGCGCGCTCCATCCTTCCCGTGTCCCGCGCCGACCGCGTCGTCGTGTCGGCGGCGCCGGGGCAGACGCCGGGCGCCGCGGTGCACACCGCGCGGGTCCGGTTCGCCGACGGCGCGCCGGAGCATGAGGTCGCAGTAGGCTGCTGCCGCGCCGCCGCCTCCGGCAGGCCCGGGGAGGAGGAGCTCTGGGTCAGCGTCGACGGCAAGCGCGCCGTGCACGCGCGCCGCCTGCGCTGGAACTTCCGGGGCAACCAGACCGTGTTCGTCGACGGCGCGCCCGTTGACGTCCTCTGGGACCTCCACGGCTGGTGGTTCCGGGACCCGCCTGGCTGCGCCGTCGTCATGCTCCGCGCCAGGAGCGCGCTCGAGAGCAGGCTCTGGCTCGAGGAGGAGGCCAAGGCGCCCGGATTCGCGCTCCTCGTGCAGGCCTTCAAGACGCCGCCTTGATCCTCGTCTTGGTGATGCCACCTGATGATGAGGTCAACCAGATGCTCTGCCGCTCACTACTGCCTGCTGGTTCATATTTCCTCTGCCTTTTGACTTGGGAATTTGGTGGTATTTAGCAAACCAAACCAAATCCAACCAGGAAATGTATGGTTGCGTTGACAATCTAGGTGTTTGTAGATTCCGGTGTCGAATGAGTTTGGGAAGACACCATGAATTTCGTGTGCTATGGTATACAAAGAGGAGAGATTGATTTGTGCTGTTGGGTCATCTTCTTTCTTTCAATTAGCTTCTTATTTTCCGGATAATCTTAGCGGTACAGTTAACAAAGGATTATACAGTTCATCATCGAGTGTTGTCTTCATTCAGCATTGTTGTGATTAGCCATGAAATGAAATCATGGTGTGCAGGTTGCTTCCTGCTTTGAAGTACGCTAGAAAGAATTGATGCTTACCTCCCTATCTGTATCCTGCTGCTCATCACTCCCCCTGTTCGGCTGAGCTTATCAGCACCGCTTATCAGCCGTGGAACAGTGTTTTTCTCTCACAGTCAGCCACAGTCGGCTTATAAGCTAAAAAAACAGCTTGCCGAACAGGGCCACTGTTTTTATGGAATGCTGCAGTAACAGTGATACAAGTGATTCTAGGCCTTTAGTTCCCCAAATTTTACTATGCAAAAAGAAGATTCCCATCACATTAAAATACCGGCATATGCATGGAGTACTAAATGTAGATGAAATCAAAAACTAATTGCACAGTTTTGTTGTACTTTACGAGACGAACGTTTTGAACCTAATTAGTCAATGGTTAGACAATTTTTACCAAATACAATCGAAATACTACAGTATACTACAGTATCATACAATGATTTATCCGGCGTCAACTCGGCCGAACTAAACAAGGCCCTAGCACAACTCCTAGTTAAGGATGAAAACGGTCGAAAACGGACTTACGATATAGAAAAACGAAAACAGTCGGTTCGGAATATTTCTACATTTAGCAATTAAAGAGTACAAAAAAAATAGTTGAAAATGGTTGTGAAACCAATTGAAACTGACAATTTTTTATATTAAAAAACAGTTCAAAATATAGAAAACGAAAACGGTCAATTCGGAATATTTCTGTTCCGTTTTCATCCCTACTCCTAGTACAGCAGCACAGGGCAACAACCTGTGCCTCAATGGGTTCCTGCATCATCTCCACCAGATATCTTGTACTGATTCCACTATTCCAGAGATCCACTACATGTTTACCGATGTTTGGAGCCTATCATATGGTTCCAGCATCTTGTTATTTGATCATGTAATTTCTGCAGGTACACAGTGATGTCCCTGTCATAATTTATGGCCACATGACTGTCTCTCTCTTCTGTTTACAATAAACAGAGCATGAGATGGGGGTGTCAATGGAAGGAAATGATGCGTGCACTTGGTGTTGGTTGGTCCCAAGCTGACCCGGCATATATACAAAACAAAACCAAGTTGAGGATGACGAGGAGTGCAGGCTACTGCTTTCTCCTTCCCAGTTCCATTTCCACTCTCGTGAGAGCTTGGCTTCCCAGATTCTGCTGCGTGCTTTCTGCTTTGGCTTTTGTTTTCTTCTCCGGAGTTTATCTGATGCGCCACGCCAAATTGGCAATAGGAATACGTAGAGTAGCAGGCAAAAGGGACTGATGGCGTTGTCACCTATCATGTGAGCATCATCATATCTTGTTACTCTATTTGCCAAGCAACCATGTTGCTGCATCAGGACAAAATCACCACTTCTTTGTGTGTCCTCTTCCTTATTGTAGGGTCTGGCTTTGGCTCCTTGTTACTACTACGGTATAGAGGATCAGAGCTGTTAGAAGCTAAAAATAGTGACTTCATCGACTTATAGTTTCTTCTGAGGGAAAAAAAAGATAAAAACAGATCCTTAATTGATTGAGTATATAGCTATATAGGCCTCGTTTAGATTCCAAAATTCACCCCCAAATTCCACTATGCAAAAAGAAGATTCCCCATCACATCAAAATGTCG
Organism: Saccharum hybrid cultivar R570; assembly: GCA_038087645.1. Taxonomy (NCBI): domain Eukaryota; kingdom Viridiplantae; phylum Streptophyta; class Magnoliopsida; order Poales; family Poaceae; genus Saccharum; species Saccharum hybrid cultivar. The sequence continues at coordinate 10,127,460 of JAQSUU010000805.1, forward strand.
ACATATATATGGAGTACTAAATGTAGATGAAATCAAAAACTAATTGCACAGTTTTGTTGTACTTTGCGAGACGAACATTTTGAGCCTAATTAATCAAAATTTGGACAATTATTACCATAAAAAACAAAAAGTGCTACAGTGTCGGGGGTGGCACTGTGCCGAGTCGGCCACCCCCGACTCTGGAATCTAAACGAGGCGATAGTGAATCAAGCGGAGCTTCAGCAAACGGACCCTACGTACTACACTTGCTACGCACAACACGTGTCAGGGGGTGTTTAGCTGGCAAAAATTTTTGGTTTTGGGTACTGTAGCCTTTTGTTTTATTTGGCAATTACTGTTCAATCATGGACTAATTAAGCTTAAAAGATTCGTCTCGCGATTTCACGGTGAACTGTGCAATTAGTTTTCTGTTTCGTCTATATTTAATGCTCCATGCATGTGCCGCAAGATTCGATGTGATGTTTTGGGGTAAAAATATTTGGGAACTAAACACCCCTTCACTATACACGGATCAGGCAAACATGCATCTGACACCACATCAGTATCTTTTAATCTGTCTTTGGATTTTAGCTGGGCCTTGTCCCCAAGAACAGGCTCAGGCAGGCTCCAGTCCAGAATCCAGATGACAGTTCTCGGCACGGCACGTCGGCGGCCATGGAATCTGGCCAGCTTACTTCAACGGGGGTTTGTGAGCTGTATGGCCTTGGTTCGGAGTTGGGGTGTCCAAAATGCATTGTTGCTTTCACGATTCATGACACATTACTTTCAAGCTATGCAACCTATACAGACTGATGAATGCTGAATGGCGACCGACCTGCTGGTCTGTCTGTACTCTGTAGTCTGTAGATGACTAGATGTGTATAATGATGTACTGAGTTGTTGCCAATGGAGTACACTTCACACTATTTCAGGTATGACTGCTGTCTTCAAGTTCAGATAGCAGGCCCGTCATCAGTTTCTCCACTGCAGCACGTCTGGAAAATTCGGAACTATGTTTGTAAGGTAAGCCTTGCAAGTCTGGTGAACCTCCCGGTATACATGGATTATGATTGTGACTACCAGTGAATGATTCTTCAGAAGCTGAAGGCGACGAGTTGAGTCTTTGATCTGATCGCTCTGTTTTTAGTCGTCTCTGCGCATTCTTGCTTGGGCCTATTCCAATTCTACAAGTAGGGCCTTGTTTAGTTGGTGAAAAGTTAGAAGTTTTCTAACTGTAGCGCTTTCGTTTGTATTTGATAATTAGTGTCTAATTATAGACTAACTAGGCTTAAAAGATTTGTTTCGTGATTTATAACTAAACTGTGCAATTAGTTATTTTTTTATCTATATTTAATGCTTCATGCATACGTGTAAAAGTTGATATGATAGAGAGAGTGAAAAAATTTCACTTTAGCCTTGGATCTAAACAAGGCCTAGCTAATCTTACTGGCCAGGTGTGCCTGTCTAGTTCATATCATCACCCATGATATGCATAGATTGTATGTGATCTCACTGTCTGTGTCGCTGAGGTATGCAATGAATGGCGATTGCGAAAGAATACACGGCATGTATGAAGGCCATTGTCTAATTAGGAAAATCAGGATTGTGATTGTGGCGCGAGAGAGAAAGAAATGTGAGAAGAAAGGATCACGTACGATGGCCGCCGTCATGGCACAAAAAGAAAGCTGGTAGTGATGATGGCAGGATTACTCATCTCTTGCCATCCTTGTTTTAGAGAGATGATGATCCTCAAATTTCAATATTTTCACCGTTTTGGCACAAAAAGAAAGATGTTGGTGCCATGCCTTTTACTCCCTCCTGAAACCTCAAAGAGACAAAAACCACTAGCATCTGCTGGATTATATTCAAAATATAAATCATAGCTTAGGTAATATGGGCACGATGTCAATACTAATTAAATAAAACATGCTATTCTCATAAATTAGCATACACATAATAGGAAGTATTATTGGAATGAATAAAATAAACAATAATAGAATGGTTAGAAAATTGTAACCTTGAGTGGGATTGGTTGCAAGGCACTAACGATGCTGTTATTCAACAATATTCATTGTTGATGTATTCGACTCAACACAGTGCACAGGACGGTTGAGATGAAATAGACTATGGCCCTCTTCTCTTTTAGCGAGAGGACGATTGAGAAGAAATAGACAGATATAGATAGAATTTAGTACCTAATAAGGATTTCCAAATCCAAATTTATATAGAACTCCTCATATATTATTTTTGGTGCGCTTTAATCAAGAGGGGATTGTATATAGGAAGGGGCACCTTTACATTCACATTAACTAGTAATATGGTACTAATTGATAGCACACATTTCACCTACACTCATAGGCTTAAAAAATAAAGCCCATTATAGTATATATAGGTAAATAGGCCTTTGAGATTTATTAAAATTTACAAGCAGCTGCTACCAGAAAAATATCTCAAAATTTATTCCAAAGATAAAATGACTTACACGGTGCACGGTGTAGACACATGTTGCCTTACACGGAGTGCATATACTAGCCGGGATCGATATAATAGCAGAGAACAAGCAGTAGTAATGAGGAGCCTTATACGTACATATATACATCACGGCATCACCGGTGCAAATACATGGATCCACCGCCTGAAGAAGGCAGCCTCTCTGCACAATGGCCGACAGACGGCTGTATGTACGTACTTCTGTGTGCCAGCAGCTGAGCAGATCACGCCGGAGGCGGTGGTGGCTTGGCGGCGACGACGACAACGACGACGGGGAAGTCGATCACGAGCACCTAGCTTTTCGAGCTCTGCCATGAACGTGCCGGCGGACGACGCAGGCGAAGGCCAGCGCGTCTTCAGCATCTCCTGGCTCCCCAGCAACAGTTTGTTCACCCACTCACAGACTCACTCATGGAGGGCGATGGATGAACTCATGAACAGTTTAGCAAACTGAGACGCTAGCTCAGTGATCGTCACCAGGTCCCCTCTCCCTCCAAGATTGGGCTTTGCTTCCATGAGAGGTTCCATTTCATCACGGCGATCTGATTCTCTCTGCCCGTGGTCCGTGGACAGAGGGAGCACAATCGTTCAGCACGGGTGGAGAACGTAGGCCGGGCTGGATTAGTTCGTCTCTCACTGGGTTCGCTGCTCAGTTGGGCCTTGGGATCTTGTTCGGAGTCATGGTATGTGCTTGACAAGAAAACACTTTCCTACATTGCATCCAGACCACACGGTGCTACAGCCAGGGTTTTCAATTTTGATATTAGAATTTTTTTCGATCACCCTGAAATTCAGCCGAAATTTCACCAAAATCTTTTGAACCCTAGCTACAACAGACGTTTCAACACAGCTGCCATAGGTTTCCTAGCAACTCCCCGTCCCCCAAAGAACTAGTACAATTTTAGATTTCAACCAAATCTATTTTGTTAACTTTAACTAAATTTATAGAAAATTGTACTCCCTTCATTTCGAATTGTAAGTCATTCTGACTTTTTTTAATACATAAGTTTAACTACATATCTAAATAGGATTGTTATGAATTCAATGATTAATTTGGTAGCACTTATTCAATATAATGAATGCTAGTACTCTATTAATTTAGTCAAATTTAAAATTGTTTAACTCCTTAAAATAATTCTAATTTCTTGGGACGGATGGAGTAGCTATTAATACATGCTCTGATCATTCATTTGTGAGGAGACAGTTAAACACCCACTCCCCCCCCCCCACCCCACCACCCACCCCACCACCACCACCCAAAAATATAATAAATAAACATGTTCATTTCAAATTGCTCGTCAGTTAATCTCTGTTGCAGAAAATCCTGTTAGTTTCAAATGCTTTCCTCAAATGGAACCAGTCAAGAGAGCATCCTATTTGCTGATGCCAACAGGTAATAATAACAATAACAACTATCCTTTGGCGAAATCACCGATGCTTTAATCTCCCTGTGGTATCCTTGTACCACGGTTTGCTGTGTTTCAGCATGAACATTGAACAGATGAAGTGTGTTTCGTTTCCAACAACAAACCTGAATGATTTCTCATATTTACATCAAACCCTCATCAAATTCCAACCTACAGCAGCCAGCCAGCCATTCGCCCCTGTACAGGTGCTTCTTCACCCTGCAGCCTGCAGGACTGCGACTCGCCAGACTCCAGGCAGCTGCTATTGCTATTTGCAGGGCCCTAGCTGCTGCTTCCTTGCTGTTTGGCTGTTATTCTCAGGAGTGGGGTTAACCTCCGACAGCGGCATGCTGTTACTGTTAGCCCCTCCGTCCACCGATGGGCTAGATGCCACCTGATTCTCCTGATCGGGCTCCATCCCATGCCTAGGAGGCTCTGATGCCCTTGACGAGTGCCCGGTGCCTGCAAACAGGCAGCGACATGGATCTGATGCTGATGATTCAGGAGAGCTTGGAGGGCTGATCACTACTACACTGAGTGGCGGCGGAGGAGCAGTGTCCTCGCTGTCAGGGTTATCGAGCAATGAGACTCTACAGACAGGGCAGGTCGAGTTCTGCTCCAGCCATAAATCTATACAGGCCATGTGGAAATCATGACCGCAGTGAGGAAGAACGCGTAGCACATCCCCCTCTTCGTATTCTCCGAGACAAATGACGCACCTGCCAAAAAAACAATGTGAAGAGTTCACTGATTAGTGCCATCAAATACGGTTGCTAAAGAATTATCAATAGGAAACAGAAATGGAAATCAGCAGTTTTCATTTTGATGAAAGAATAGGATGCCAGACTAGGCAGGGTTACTCTCTTTGTTTAAGAAAGGAACGCTCAATGCCTCAGACTGAAACTGCTTTCCCTCCACGTTTTATTATCATATGGTTTGAGTTCTCATGTAGACTCAGTGAAGCTATAGAAAACTAAAGGCACCTAAATATGATGGAAACCAACTTGTGCAGAGTAATAGAGGCACTAAGCTGATAGTGACAAAATTTCCAAATTGGTGGTTCATGTTGATGGACACAAAAGATCCATGCAATTAGGTTGAAGCAATCAGGCATGGTTCAGTATTCAGCCAGAGGACTTGAAATCCAATCCCTGTTTACATTCATCAGGCACCACAGGTGAGGTTAACCTACTTGATAACAATGCCTAATGAGTAACCCTGACCCACCTTCTTCAGGAACAGTTAAACACCCATACCCCATTTTGATGTCATGTGATTGATCAAGTGGTCTTAGCTGTTCAGTAACAATGCAAGCCGAGGGACACCATGATTCGATTGTCAATCTCCAGCGAAGCACAACAATCAGTACACTCGTACTAAAAGAAAATGCACCGCCGCTATATTTAGGCACCAAAGTCCTCAAGGACAAAGCACCAACATCCTCAAGGACAGCTTCTTTGGTACTGAAAACGCAATCAACATCCTCACTGACAACCCTTTCGGTGCCAAAAGGCTGTCTCCTATCGTGGCCACCTCTTCATGATTCCCAGCAGCATCAAGCAAGCACAGACGACGCACAGTGCATAGGATTGGCAAAATGTTGGGAAAATACCTAATAATATGGTAAAAGCACTAACTAACAGCACCTAAGTTTATTCATGATTTCCCATAAGTTTGTTTTGGCTATTAAAATCAGTCAAAACAGCATTTCCCCATACCGATGAGGACGTAGTAGAACTTGTGTTTAACTTATATACTACAGTCTAAGGTCAGACTACATTCATATTCAACAACTAGGATCAGAGCCAGCCATTTCACATTCTCAGTCCCACCCACAGTCCCCAGAACAGTCAACAGTATATCTATGGCCGACAAACGTAACAGTACAAGCAGACAAGCATAACAGCGTGATCTCATTTCTGTAAGCACTGACAGTGACACTGATATCCGCCAGAACACCTAAAGAATTCCTAATCAGTCAATCTTATTTGTGCAAGGGGACTGGAGGGGGAGAAGGGAGGGAGATCCCGTTCCCCACCCACCCGAGGGCGCCGTCGCAACTACAAGGAGCAGCAGCGTCCCAAATGTGATTCGGTACAGGACCGACGAACGAACGAACGCGCCCACCGCGCGGCGCGCGGCACGTAACCGCCTGGTCCGCCTGGACCCTGCCGACGCGAACCGAACCCCCCTGGCCGCACGCGAGATCGCGCAGGACGGGGACGCTACAGGCCTACAGCTACAGGAGCGAGGAGGTGGCGTACGGGCGCAGGCTGGAACTGGGACCGCCGATCGCCGGCCCAGCCAGGGCATCAGCGAATCGCGAGCGGCAGAGGAGTACTTACTGGGAATCGGCGTCGGAGGCACCGGAGACGCGGGGGCGGGCGGCGAAGGCGCGGGTGGGGAGGGCGGCGACCGCGGCGGGACCGAGCCCTCCGCCGCCACCGGCCGCGGGGTGGTGGACCTGGACCTGGACGGCGAAGGCGTAGTCGGCCGCGTACCGCGGGAGGGCGGCGGCGAGGCGTGAGCGGGCGCGGCGGCGGTGGCGGCGGAGGAGCGCGCAGGCGAGGCGGGAGCAGACGAAGGCGATGAAGATGAGGCTGAAGCAGAAGCCCGCCAGCGCCAGCGCCATGCTGGGCGACACGCCGAACGCCATCCCGCCCCGCGCCGCGCGCGCCTCCCCGAGAGAGCCCTTCGCCCCTTCCCCTCCCTGCGGCGGTCGGCCTCGGGCCTCACGCTCCCGCGCTCCCTCTCGGCCGGGTTCCCTGCCGACTGCCGTGCCGCCTGCTAGTGCCGCGGCCGCCGCATCATCTGCGGGGACTTTGTGGTGGACTGGACTGCTCGGCTGGTGTGCCGTGTCGATGCGGTGCGCACTCGATACGGTAGCCGCTAGCCTACGACTCCTCGACTCGACTCGGATGCTGTTGCCTTTGCGTCCGCGCCGCCCGTTTCTGTGGCCTGCGCGTCTCGCTGCCGTGCCGTGCCGTGCCCACTTGGCGAGTTCCGCCCTTTCAGTTTCAGGGCGAGCGAGCGGTCGGCAACGGGCGCACTAGCGGGAAAGAGAGAACGAGCGGCCGGCGTGTGGCCGCCGCCCCCGAACCCGCCGCGGCGGCGGCGGCTGCGGACACGGAAATGACGACGCGCCGTGCATTTGTCCAATTTTTTTTTTTTTAAAAAAAAGACTTGCATTTGTCAACTTGGGTCGGTGTGCAGCCCAGCCCGGGATGTTTGCGTAACAGCGTGCACAGCATTTGTTCGGCGGAACACTAGTACTAGTAGGAGTGCAGTGAACGGAACGGAAGAACAGCGCGTTGGGAGGTGTATAAAGTTCGGATAGGATTACGCCAGCCATACAAAACCCAAAAATGAAAAAGAAACTATTACAAAAGCCAAAAACGAAAAATAAAAATAAATTGTACTGTGGAGATGCGGGGTATCGATCCCCGTGCCTGTCGCATGCTAAGCGAGCACTCTACCATTTGAGCTACACCCCCTAACGGGATTTAGCGCCTAATAAGACAGGCTAAATTTTTATTTGTGCAGTGATGCTTGTCAGCACAACGTATGGGCCGGATTGGTCAGTTAGTTGATCGATGCTACGATTTGGCCCACGGGATCCGCTCGAGCTTTTATTAGATCGTTGTGTTGGGCCTCCCTTTTCGAATCTGAAAAGGCACTGCGCCATCCAACCAGGTCAGAGCTGATGAGTGGGAACGGCAGAAGATAACCCTGGTGCTGGTGGTGGGTTCCACTCCCTCCGTCGTGTACACACACAACACAACGACGCATATTGAGACTACCCGCACTCATACACCTCTATATTCATCCTCTATACGTCCTATTCAGCAAGATTCTCTCCTCTATACTTAATTCTCCCGCACCTATCCATCCTCTATATCATCCTCTGTCAACTCTATCCACTGTGGGACCCACTTGTCATTTTATCTAAATATATCCATGTATGATCTAGTTTTGAAGGATTTATTGAGACGAATTTAATAGTGCAATCGAAATTTAATTTGGATTTTTGGTTTGTGAGTTATAACATTTTTCCCTTTGTTTAGCTAGTGGGGCCCGCCACTGTAGAGTATAGAGTAAGCACTGTACTACTCTAAATATAGAGTAAGAGAAATGATAGAGTATCGTTTTAAGTACCCAGTGCAGCAGTTTTTACTCTATATTCATACTCTAAAGCTTTAGAGTATCGTTTTAGAGTACCCACTGCGGGTAGTCTGAAGAACGGAATGTTCTGACTGTCTGCATCCCCTGCACGCAAGCAGGATACCAAGTGTACTTTCTCTCGCAGCTGAGCCTAAGTCTGAGCAGTTAGATGTTTAAGCAATTTCTATGTCAATTTAATCCAGAAAAATAACACCATAAAAATGATGACATATATAACAATAAGCATAGTAATTATAACATCATATATACTTATATGAATCATAAAATCATGATTTAAAACATGTAAGCATGGTGTATTTGTCATATAAAGCATACCAGCAAGATCATGTAGCATATGAACAACAACGACATGACCCAAAGTATCCAAACATGACATACAGGAGAGAACATATATAAGTATATAGACAAGAGTGAGTTTGCGGATATACCCAGAGGAGGGTCCCATGCCGAAGGCATTAGAGGCTCCACTCGCACTAGCACCTCCAGTCATGGTGTGCAGATTAGTGCGTTGCTCGAAGTAGTGGACCACAGTCGTTGCAGGAAAATGTTCGCAGTGTCGACTCCCTACGCACCAGAGGAAGAAGACGATGACGTGCGCGGATCAGGGAAGAAGACGTCGTTGATCGATGACGTGGAGAGGAGCAGTCGCGTAGTCGCTCCCCAAAAACCTAATTGTCCGCACACCCCGAACAGGGTTCTCAGGCGAACAAGGGTTTCGGAGGCACCTGCTCTCCCGCGGTTCCGTGCGCGCGGAGTCACGAGACGGGGAGACTCAAGAGCAGCAGAAAAATGATTTTCTTTGTGTGCGTCAGAGACTAGTAAAACTGAATGTTGAGGTGTGTCATGCTTTTATATTGTAGCCAGGAGACCAAGCGAGTGTAAGAGATGGCTGCAGGAGATAAAGAGTCTGAAAAGAAAGAGACGCTCACGGAAGAAACTCCCGTCATTATGAGCGAAAACTCTCGTAACTCTTGCCATTAGAAATATAAACTCATGTAACTCCCTTAATTAGGAATAGCCATTAGGAGTAGAAACTCCTGTAACTCTCATTTAGGTATTGAAACTCTCGTCCATAATTGACTTAAGTTACAAAACCAATTCATGCACCATCAATTAAACATCTAATTAAAATCACATATGATCGCACAATATTTAACACGGGCCTTAGGATTATTTGATTTAATTAGATAAAATATTGGGTCTGGCCCACATTAAATCTAACAAGAGCCTGGTTAAGGATAAAAAAAAAGTGTACTTTGTCTCGCTAAAGCTGGCTCCTGTGCGTGCAAGACCAGAGACAGCCGACACGTCGATCCTCAGCTAGACCCCGTTCAGATTAATTCAGATACACCACCAATTGCGACTTAGCGAGGAAACACTAGGTTGTGTGTTTGGTTGCCGTCTATCCTGATTGACTGGATCCATGCGATCTGATTAGAAAAAAAAGGCTATTTGGTTTTTTTTTCCAAAGAGCCACTAGCAATAGCAAGAATATGCTGGACTAAAACCTGCATAAACGGATATAGAAATATGTCCTCAAACTGGTCCCGTGAATACGGTGAAAATAAGCTTTGCTGGTCATGTAATGCATGTCATTCTGAGCCACGTCCGTAGATGCATGGTTACGGTACCCACCCATACAAACAGATATAAAACACTTTTCTTTTCTAATCACTGTAGCATCCGTGGCGGAGCCAGGGGGGTCATGCCCCCCTAACATACTTTGTATGCATATATATTTCTGTCACAAACATGAAGCGTTTATCATTTGCTTCATTAGTTACTTTTGGAATAAAATCAGCGTTGAATGAGATTAGACGAGGTTTCTCAATGAAACTTTATCAGCTATGCAAGTTTACAGCCTTGAACATGCAGCGAAGCGCGTGCATTATCCTAGTCAAACATATTCAATGGTTACTGTAGGCCCGTTCGGCTGGAATTATAAGCCGGCTGAAAAACACTGTTGGCTGATTTTTTGTAAGAGAAAAATACTGTTCCGGCTGAAAAAACAAGCTGAATAAGACAGATTATAAGCCAGATGAACAGGGCCACATATCCTTAGATGCATGGGCCTGTTTGGCTGCAGTAATATGTGAGTACTCAAAAAGCCATAGCTGCAGCGGCTATAGGTTGTGGCTTTTCAGCACTAACTGTGTGTTTTCAGCGCTCATGTGCTACAGTAGCTGTAGCCGTAGCCGCTATAGGCCTTGTTTAGCTCATGAAAGAAAAATTTTAGGTGTCACATCGGATGTTTTATGAGATATCGGAAGGGGTTTTCGGATACTAATTAAAAAACTAATTACATAACTCGTCTGGAAACCGCAAGACGAATTTATTAAGCCTAATTAAACCGTCATTAGCATATGTGTGTTACTGTAGCACTTAAGGCTAATCATGGACTAATTAGGCTTAAAAAAATTGTCTCGTGGTTTTCAACCAAACTCGATGTGATGGGGTGAAATTTTTTTTTTGTAGGAACTAAACACAGCTATAGCCGAATAGGCCATCCATACAAATAATAGAAGAAACAATTTCTTTTTCTCTAGTCACATCTAGTGGCGGAGCCAAAGAGGGCTGGCAGGGGCCATGCCCCCCCCCCCCACCCACGTATCATAATAAAAATTCTTACTAGTATAATTTAATATTTTTTTTATATTAAGAGAAAGAATATAAAAAATTATTGTCATATATATACTTATAGTATCTTCTACTCCCTCCGTACATGATAAACCATGATAATGAGCATGACATTTTTTTTTCTACAGCTCAAGCATGCAGTGATTAAGCCACCATAAAATTGCAACATAATTGGACCAGAGAAACTACAGCTATGAATTAATTATAGAAAACACATAGATCTAAAGTTACAACAAATCTTTGTTGTAAAGCATACCATATCATATGTTGACCATATGGATCTACTCATGTAGAGTCCAACACAATTTGATTTTCTATTTTATTGTTTTGTGTGATTTACTATAGGAGAGGAAGTATATCTAGTTTTAGAGTTGAGGGAGGAAAAAGTTGACAAAATGGACTTTTTAGCTACATCCCCTGACGGTATTTAGGCGTCTAATAAACATTTTTTCTAAATTCACTGTTGGCAAATATGACATTGTCATCATACCATATGGGCTGAATTGATCAATTAGTTGTTAATGCTACGATTTGGCCCACATGGATCCACTCAAGCTTTCATTCGATCGTTGGGCTGGGCCTCCCTTCGTATCTAAAAAATAAAACAAGCACTGGGCCAGTGGCTCATCCATAGCTGCAAGACTGCAACGCGCAGCAACTAGACGAGTACAGGAACAGGGGCGAAGAGCCCTGGCAGAGACGGACAGACCACGATGCGATACCTGGCATGGCAGCAAACGCAGTCCTGCGTGTACTTGGACCTCTTGCCGACAGAGCACATGGATTCTACTACTAACAAACATGGAAGCGTCATGTTGTAGCGCCTGATGCAGCCCGGATGCTAGCATCTAGCAAGCATACCTCACGTTTTGATCTTGTTATGCTCCTCTCAAAAGTCAGACCTGATCGAGTGGGAATGGGAAACCCTGGTGGGTTCCTCTCCATCATGTACACACACAACATATGGGGTCCTTTTTAGAACGAATGTTCTGTCTGCCTGCACCCCCTGCAAACTGGATATACTAGCACTAACTGTACATGTCTCGCTAAAACCAAACCGGCCCTTGCCATGCAAGACCCGACAGAGCCGACACATGACACATCCATATCCTTAGCTCGACCCCGTTCAGATTCCGTTGAAGATACCAGCCAGCAAACCAAAACGAAACACTCCATTCTAACCGGTGGAGCCGGCCGCGTAGGCATTCCAAAACACGTGGCTACCTATTTGGTTGCCTGTCGACTGTCGAGTGGATACAATTTAGGGCCTGTTTGGTTTCAATGTGTTAAAAGTTTAACTCCCATCACATCAATGTTCCCTAAAATACATGGAGTACTAAATGTAGACTAATTACATGCATGTCAGCACATATTAGGAGTAATTTACGAGACGAATCTATTAAGCCTAATTAGTCTAAGATTGGAAACTTTTTGTCAAATAAGACGAAAGTGCTACAACGTTTGTTAAACTTTAACTCCTCAAACCAAACACCCCCTTACATAACCGATACACGGGATCGATACGGTTCAAATGAGCTTTAATTTTTTTTTCATCCTGTTGGTTAGATAGATTATTATGCAATGCCACTCATGCTAGTTCACGCGTCACCCTCGCTCCAAGAATCTCTATATTATACGTACATAACCGAATACTGTATTCATAGATAGATGCAGGGCCACCGCATTCGCCCATCATAACCAATCAGACACTCTTTTTTTTCTCTCTCATGTCACTGTATCCACACAGCGTGTTTTCACTCAATCAATTAAGGTATATATGATGATGTAGCCACGTGAGAGCAACCCGACGCAATGAGCCACTGACCGGGAGAAGATGAAGATGGCTGAGAAGAAGATAAGTAAGAGAAGAAGAAAGATGACCCACCGGTGATGAGAGGAGGGAACCCAGCGTTGGCAGGCCTGGCCCAGTGGCCCATCGGTTCGGCTGGTTGGTTGGTCCACTCGCTTCCTCTTGTCTCGCCCCTTCTGCTTGGACCCGGACAAATCCCATCAAGTCCGCGTCAGAGTAGGCCCGCAGCGCGTAGGCCCACCAGTTCGAAAATCTGGGCTCCCCACGCCGCTCTTCTCTTGTCTGCCATTCGTCTCGTCCTCATCGTCGTCGTGCAATACTACGCGGTAGCACGGCTCTAGTCTAGTCTAGTCTTGGTGCCACCGCGTCGACATCGCGAGGGGTTCGTGCGCGTGGCGCCAAACGCAAACGTCCGTCCGACCTGGAGTTAAACACCCTACACCCTGCTGTAGGTTGTTATTAAGCGGCCCCTGATTGATTATTTGATTCGATGCGGCGATCTGAGAGATGAGAGTCGTTGCCTCACATCACGAGATGAGATGTTGAGATGAGAAGAGACCATGCTTGACAGACAACAGCAAATGGTCAATCGGCCCTGATGCATGCACGGACTACAAACCATAGGCTTTCCCGGCCGTAAGCTACTGCAGCCTACATATATGCACTACTAATAAAGGCAATGTATCAGGTGGAAACCGGATCACTTGTGCAAATTTGAAACTTTAATCCAGACCGCAGGATGTTGATCCAAAGGACGCAGAAGGATTGAATAATTTTGCGCTTAACCGTCCGCTTCTAATCACACTTTTACAAATCCCCCCTTCCACTCTGTTAGCACACTCCTCAATCGGATCACTCAACACCACTCAATCAAGCAACGATTGGGACAATCCAGCACAGTCCGAATAGAATACGAGGGAGGAAGCACAGCAGGGGATCAGGAACGGAGAAGCAGAGCTAGAACCTGGAGACCTACTAGAGGTAATCTGGGTACAAGGTAGAAGGAAGGAGATGAACAGCAAGTAGAGGAAGGTAGAAGATGAACAATAAAGTAAAGGAGTTCTGATATTTTCTTCGATGCCTTCTCTTCGAATCCACCATTGCCTTTTGTAGCCAGCGGAAGGCCATCGCCAGCCCTGTCCCTCCTAGGCCCACCTGGCAGGGATACTAACACACTCTCCTGTGTGCCCCATTAGATCAACATCGTGTGGCCCAGGTTAAAAGTTTCGAAGTTTGCACAGGTGATCTGATTTCCACCTGATAAAGCCATTAGGTCAAAGTCACTGACGCAAGTAAATTAAGGAACGGAAAGCAGCATAGCATCCATCTTGGTCGTAAGTTAATTGGAGTAGAATCTATCTAATCAGATCCATTTAGAATTGGAATGGCAACCACGGTGGAATGTTCCTCCGTGCACTGCAGCAACCAAGGAAACAAGCGAGATCTCGCCTCCCCCGGAGAACAGGGCCTGCATGTTCCCCGGAGTTCTTCCAAGCTTCTACTAGTACTGTAGTAAAATAGTATTATTATTATTAAAAAAACTAGCGGAAACCAGAAGCCGATTAGAAATGAAACGGGTCTCACGGAATCCCGGCCCGGCCCATCACCATCCAATCACCGCCCCACCACCACCACCTCTGCTCTCTCCAGACTGACCTCTGCTCTGCCCTGCGCTTCTTCTTCGTCTCCTTCCACCTCCACCTCCCCTGTCCAGCGGCAGGCTAGCAAGCAGAGCAGCCGAATCCCTCCCTCCCTCCTCCCGACCTCTCCGTCCACCCCACCCGAACCAGCACTGCCAGCCACCGCGCCATCCATCCGCGATGCCACCGGACGGCGACGCGGCGGGGGGGTCGGGCACGGGCGCGGACATCGCGGCGGACGAGCTGCAGAGCCTGAGCTTCGGCTCCTCCTCGGACCGCTCGCGCTCCCGCTCCGCCTCCACGGTCTCCACCGCGACAGCGTCCTGCTCCACCTCCTCGTCGGGGCCACTCCACCACCACCTCTCGCTCCCGCCCCCTCCCTCTCGCCGCGCTCCCACCACCCCCACCTCCACTACCTCCGCCACCACCCTCTCCACGCAGATCCCGCGCCTCGGCGCCGTCGCCCTCTCCGACATCCGCTTCCTGCGTCGCCTCGGCGCCGGCGACATCGGCAGCGTGTACCTGGCCGAGGTCAGGCCCGCCAACGCCGCCGCCGCTGCCGCTGCCGCCAAGGCGGACAAGGACAGGGAGAAGGAGAAACAACCGCCTCCGCCACCGATGGTGGTGGCCGCCAAGGTGATGGACCGCAAGGAGCTGGAGGGGCGCAACAAGGAGGGCCGCGCCCGCACGGAGCGCGAGATCCTGGAGGCCGTCGACCACCCGTTCCTGCCCCGCCTCTACGGCGTCGCCGAAGGGGACCGCTGGTCCTGCCTCCTCACCGAGTTCTGCCCCGGCGGCGACCTCCACGTGCTCCGCCAGCGCCAGCCGCACCGACGCTTCTCCGAGGCCGCCGTCAGGTGCGTCGCCCACTCTCCCTCTCCCCCCCCCTTCGCCATGCCAAACCTTCGTTCGCCGCCGCCGTGCTCAGCATTTCTTATTCTTATTACTCGCGCACCAACGAAATTCATCCATGCGTGCATTTCAAATCCATGCTAGTACTCCTAGTAGTAGTTACTGAACTTGAAGATCGTATGAACATTTTTTTAAAAAAATAAACGTGTTTTGGGCTCCATTGACGATCCGTGGCTAGGAAGCTAGCGATTCTAGGCTTTTTCGGAGGAGAAGAATCAGGCAGGTTTCCTGCGGGGGTTGTGATTGCCGCGGCGCTCTGTCTGTTTCTCTTTCTTTGCCTAATAAAATTTTCCTACTATTCTACACTTGATTTTGTTTCCTTTGGGGTGTTGCTGGTGGTGTAGTTTAAGGATCCAGTGGATGCAGTCGGGGCCCCATGTGTCTTCGGTTGGGCACGCATCCGCCTGATTTCCTCCCGTCCTCTGAAAACCTGACGATGATGAATGCGTTTCATCATGACCAACACACGCGCACGCACACTACAGCGTAGCATCAGGTCGCTGCCGTTCCTTCCTTTTGGATGCGCTTTCCATTCTGCATCCATCGATCCATCCATCCCTCTGATGAAATGGTCCTGGAACACCCACAACACACATCATCAGGAAACTACTAAACCGTTGTACTAGTACGTAAGCGTGACGTGACATGTGGACAACACGACCTTTTTTTTCACTCTCTTTGATTTGACGATGAGGAAAAATTGGATACTACCTGACTGACTTACGTATGTACTCCAGTAAAAATCCTGTAGAGTGTAGAGTACGTACATTCACGGATGCAGGATTTTACTTTGGCTTGGAAGACAGAGACTTTACTACGAGTATACTACAACCACCAGCCAAAGACACGTACAGTAGTACGAGTACCTAGTTCCCTACGCTAAGACCGTAGACTGACCGTAGTGTGGTTGGCTGGCTGGTTGCAACAGTGGCACTTGCTGGCTGCTAGTGCTACGGCCGCTCGATCGATTGCGGCATCATGGCGCGCGTTCTATCTCTCCGTGCTCGCCCCGCCACGCCTCAAGGACTGGATTCTCAATGCATGCTAGTACAACACAGTTGACGCGCAGACCTGTACATGGGTCGTCCTGCAACTGCACCCGCCTACTGGTGCACATCGTTGTCCCGTCGCACGGGTCACGAATCCATGGCCGGCGCCGTGAGACGCGGCAACGGTTCCAGGACACGTACGGTCCGGGCTGCCTGCCAACAGTAAGTGCGTGCAGCCGGCAGGGGCAGTAACCGTAGCGCTGGAAGGCGACCAGCAACCACTACAGTCATCATCGGCGCATCATGGCACGCACATGGTACGGCGGCCGTGGCAGCCCTGACTGATGGCGACGGGCACGAGCGCACGAGCGCGCGGCGACGGCGGCGTAGGCGCGGGCGCAGAAGGCGCTGGAGGCACGCCGGCCGTTCCACCCGGGAACGTGACACCGTCACTACCCATGCAATGGAATCAGTACGGTAGTTACTGATGATGCTCTGTTTAATGGACTAGAGGCTAGTCCTAGATGATGGTGCTTGCTTGCTTAGTTTGCATTGGTCAAGGAGGCCTTTATTAACCCCCACCCCATGTGATCCTCGAGAATGACAGCTCTGAAACACATACAAGTACGTACACCTAGGTCAGAGTAATTAGCTACCATAGGTTGGGTCCTATAGGGCATTTCTTGTAGGCACTAATCTACTAATCTCAGCCAACGAGGGATTCAGTTAATTAACTATTGATCCACACATGCGCTAGGCACTTGTAAAAGGATTCTAGCCCAGTTTAACCCAAAGGAAGGGGCTGGCAACTGGGCACTGGCCATGCGTGCACACATGGGGTCCCCTTTGCTGCACTGCAATAGTAATAAACAAGACCCACGAGAGTGTGTGTGAATTGTGAGGATGCCCCCACCGTGCAACTTCCAACAGCCACGATGCGCCAATTCGAGCACTGTCTGGTGCCTTTTCCGCCGTCTGTGCTCTGCTGCCCACCTACCTCCTGTGACCCCTGCTCCGTTCCCCTCGCTTGCTGCACTGGAGCTGGACCCGCAGAGCACAGTCGAATCCAACATGCCGGTACTTGATTCAGACGCAGTACACGCGCCTCACCCTTGTCGTTAGTCGTTGCACAGGAGCGGCGTGGAGTGGGCTCTTTGGCTACATTACAGACGTCAGTAAAGCCATGGCCATGCGCACCTCGCTTGCAAAGTTGCAAGTTGCTTTTTCTAGTACAGTAGACAGTCCAGACGTCGGACGTGAGCAGTTATGCAATTGCAGTTGATGATGCGTGCTCAATGTAAAGCTTGCAATCATGCTCATGCAGAGCGAACAGGCAATGTACGCATGCGCCATGCCTTTGCTGAATGATGAAATGAAATGAATCCCTGAGATAGATTGTGAGCAAAGCAGGGTAGTGCTACTTTGCATGATGGCATTGCCAAATGACCAATGTTTATAGCAAATCTAGTACTGTACTGTACTATAGCTAAAAAAATGCATGATTATTAGTTGATGGCTCCGTCATTTATTTATTTAATTTAATGGTAACCACTGCGTGACGACTGACGACGGACGGGTGCACGCAGGTTCTACGCGGCGGAGGTGGTGGCCGCGCTGGAGTACATCCACATGATGGACATCGTGTACCGCGACCTCAAGCCGGAGAACGTCCTGGTCCGCGCCGACGGCCACATCATGCTCACCGACTTCGACCTCTCCCTGAAATGCGACCCCACGGCGCCGACGCCCGCGCACGTCATCTCCGACCCGCTCTCCCTCGCCGCCCGCCCCGCCACCTCCACGTCCTGCGCCATCTCCTCCTGCATCGTCCCCGCCGCCTCCTGCTTCCAGCTCTTCCCGGGCCGCGGCGGCGGCCGCGGGCGCCGGCGCCGACGCTGGCGCGCCGCCAAGAAACCGTCGTCGAACGGCGGCATCAACAGCGGCGGTAGTAGCAGCGGGCTAGAGCTGGAGTTCGTGGCGGAGCCGGTGGAGCTGCGGTCGATGTCGTTCGTGGGCACGCACGAGTACCTGGCGCCCGAGATCGTGTCCGGGGAAGGGCACGGCAGCTCGGTGGACTGGTGGACGCTGGGCGTCTTCGTCTTCGAGCTCCTCTACGGCGTCACGCCCTTCAAGGGCTACGACAACGAGATGACGCTGGCCAACATCGTGGCGCGCGCGCTCGAGTTTCCCCGGGACCCTGCCGTGTCGTCCGCCGCCAGGGACCTCGTCACCGCGCTGCTCGCCAAGGACCCCGCCCGCAGGCTCGGCGCCACCGTCGGCGCCGCCGCCATCAAGCGCCACCCCTTCTTCGCCGGCGTCAACTGGGCCCTTCTCCGCTGCGCCACGCCGCCTTACGTGCCGCCGCCCTTCAGCGTCGCTAACAAGGCCGGTGGCGGTGGCGGTGGTGGGAGCAATGGCAAGGGCGACGGCGGCGACGACGACGGCGACGTGTCGGACGACAGTTGTCCTGGCACGCCCGTGGAGTACTACTAGAAGAAGCAGCAGCCAGGGAGAGGAAGCGTCGACGCCGTGTCTGTCCGGCGTTGGTCGTACGTACGTGCGCGCACAAGAAAGAAGCCGCGCGCGGTCCTGCCGGTCGGTCGGTTCCGTCGTCTCGCCGGGGCGGGGTGGGCCCCAATCAGGCAGGCACCTCCTCTTGTCCGAGTCCGGCGGGGGCAAGCAGGCGCGTGCACGTGGTGGGGGACGGACCACGGCGCATGGCGCGCACGAGGTGGCCGCCTGGACGGACGGACGGAGGAGGCAGGGCGCGCTGTCGCCCCAAGTGGCTGCCGGCTGCGTGTCTCCGAGAGAGGTCGAGCTCGCGTCCCGGTCGGCCTTACCTTTAACTTACTCCGTAATGCCGTTTCTTTGTTGCTGCAATGCTGCATCACGCATGTCAATATGTCATAGCCTGGCCGCCGCCGTGTGCCATCGGCGCGTGTAGTTTGCTTGTTCTAATATACTAGTACATGCTGGGGGTGCTGCTTGGAACGCAGGAATTGTCAGGAGGTGAACGTCTTGTGTTCCAGGCAGGACCTCAGAATTTGTATCATGTTGGAATCGTGTCACTTGTTGTATTATGTTCATCATTAGTACTGTACTTGCTAGCACTAGCAAGATAGTACTGTAGTAAAGTCATTGGTCGCTCCAAGCTGTTCTTCGTGATACTCCAGACTGGTGGGGGATGGAGACATCAGAGTCCATGGGCATGCTAATGATACGCGGTGCTGGGCTGCCGGCCGGGGCGGCAATGAGTCCGACCGGGGAGTGGACTGGGCCAGGGCTGAGGCTTTGGGCTCCAACTCCAACCGGGAAGACACGAGACGCCAAGGGGATGATGATTGATGAGTGAGGGCAGTAGTGGGCATGGGCATGGTGGCCCGGAGATTCCGGCGCGCCGCGCTCGTGCATCGGCGTCGCGCTTCGTGTACGTACAGCGCGTCTGCACCGCACCGGTGGGCGCCTACTTCTAGACTGCAGCGGTGGTGCATCGCCGACCGGCCGATCGCTGAGCTACCTTTACCTGCGCTGGTCAGGCACTCAGGCTGTACGTACAGTGTAAAAGGTAAAAGATGGGAGCATGGGATTATGGATTCACCAAAGAGGTAAAGATGGTAGCACACTGCAAAAAGCAGATGCATATACCAGCGGCTGGGTGTACTAGTATAAAGGGAGCAGGAACTGCAGTTACAATGATCATGCTATGTGACTATGTGACGATGCATGCAATTCTTTCTACCGTTGACGCACACAAAAGTCGCTAACCCAAAGCAGGCACCTCCCCTCCCTCCCGAAAAAGAAAAAAAGAAAAAAAAAGCAGACACCACCGGATGTAGAGTACACACTACATGTGAGAACGACGTGACTGCATCTTCCCTGTAGGTGATCGATCTCAGGTGTGTAGTCAACACGAGAGATTCAACATGGGCCGGTCCCACCAGTGACTTAACATGATCCAAACAGCGATTCTTTTTTCTTTTTTGTGTCGAATTTTAATAGTGACATTCAAATGCTTAATTCTGTTTCAGGAGCACTTGCTTTCATCATCTCCTTGATGCTGTGATCTTCTGCTCATCAACCATACACTACTCAGTCACAAAAATAAAAGAACCATACACTACTCTAGAATTTTCACCACCGCCGAATTGGGCGTGGTCCCATCATCGTCGGTTTCTATTTCCACCCTCTAATCTAGGTAATTACTGCTGGTTTACAACCAGAATCACCATTGTATTGAGCAATCATGCAAAAATGATAAATTAATATCACCACCGGCTTCAATAACCACCGGACGGTGAACATGGATTTAAGAAACCCAAAAAAAATAACTACCACCAGGGAGCCCACTGACACTTTGCATGATGACGCCGATTGTGCTTCTAAGAACGCAAGAGGCACTCGAAATCGAGGAGCGCCACATCGAGCCTAGGCACAGCCGCACAGGTGTGAGCACTGAGCAACGGCTGGTACGGCTTGAGCAGCAAAAGGAGGAACGAATATATAGTGTGGCCTGTGATCTGGGGCTTGACGAACTAGACGCATGCGACGAGCATGCGGATGACGGCCGGCAGTGGCGGAGCAAGGAGTTTTTGAGAGCCTGGGTGGGACAATACGGCATATGCTTAACAGTGACAAGCCACACACATAAATTTATAACACATTAGATCAAGCTATGATTTTTTGACATGCAAAATCAAATAAAGATTGCGTCCTAAATTTTTCTTAGCGTGAAGGTAGAGTATATGTGTTAATTTAGGTAAATACGAGCAAATAAAAACTGATTTGTAACAAGTAACCAAGAAAAAAAAAGATTTCTAGCACTATAGATCTACGTGAAACACAGTTGATGATCAAACATAACAAAATTAATTGAAACCGTCAATATATGGACACGAATACATAAAGATAAAGAAGAGCACGAGCTAGTGTTGAATGGAAAATATTTTTTCTGAACATGTCAATTGCATAATAACAAGATAAGCTAAAATCTAAATAGATATATAGAATAATCAAATCAGGCTAGTATTCTTGGTACCGTGGTCAACATTGCTCCGGCGCCCTGCCACATGTTGCTCACCTGCCAGCTGCTGTAGCAAATGAGATGCGATGATTTGAGGTAGGAGCAGGGATGTAGGACACCCGTGCACAGGTGCAGCAGATCAAAGGCTACTGTCATCCGTCAAAGACTCGTGACCTGACATATAGTGGCAGGTTGGCAGGGGAGCCCGGCCAGCGGCCTAGGGTGGCCGGACCTTGGCTCCGCCCCTGACAGCTGGCTCGTGCATGATGTGCTTCCAGTTAGCTTCTTACTCAGTGTCGGAACCGGGGGGCGTGCCCCCCCCCACCCCAACACACACGGTGGATTTTTAAAATATTTTACAAAAAAAATTGAATTGCACATCATAAAAAGTTATTATTTCACTCATAAAATGATAATATTGTGTTTTTCATTATAAAATACTAAATATATGTGTAAAAACATTGAAAAACTATTGAGACATACATGTATCTATTTATCACATTTACTACTTAATCAAAAGTCCTAGTTCCACCACTGGTGTGACTGCTAGCGAGGCCATGAGGCAAGCATGATGAAGACAATGAGGATGGCGAAGGCAATAGTGGCAATGCCCTGGAGCACAGACATACCAAGGTCCACAGGACTACTAAGGGTTTGTTTGGATCCTATGATCTAAAAGTTTAGACCGTTTTAGCTTACTTGTATGGTCTAAAATTTTTGTGAGACTGGCTAACCTTTAGACAAGGCTTTAGACGTTATGTTTGGAGCTTCGAGAGTTAAAGTGGTCTAAAGTTTATTCTAAACTTTGGCCATAGAATTCAAACAGGGTCTAACACTATTTCTACAACGACTTAAATCAATAACTTGTGACACTTGGTGAACTTTTCAATATAGCAAATTCAAAGGAAGAACAAATAAATCTTTCCGGTACACAACACAATCACAATGCAGCTTTATAGTTACATTTTCCAACAGACGAACTGCATAGGTTTCTTCTTGTCAAGCACATTAGCTGATCCATGAGTGCACGTGTGATAAGATCTTCTAGGCTTCTAACCTGCTATTCGGGTCATGACATTCTTCAGCTTGTGCAAGCAATGACGTATGTGGTACTGCTGATGCCCCTGCTAACAGGTCTACCATTTCAAGTGCTTGTATTCTAAGCTCTGTTGGATAATCCTTCACACATCCAATTCTAGGACCAGCTCCAGTGCTCCATTTCAGGGACAACTTGAGGCCAAGTTGGTAAGATTCAGACTCACTCTTGGATTTAATCCTCTCAAGAATTGCCTTCTGAGGGACATTAGTGTCTTTGGAGCTGTGTAGACCACCTGATAAGTTTCTACGGTATGTTAGCTTTGCTTGTTCTGTTGGAGCATCCTTGTCTTCACCACCTTCCTTTGTGTCTGTAGAGAGAATCACTTGCGAAGGATTGGTAACAACAACCATTTGTGTTTCATTAGGCATTGAATCATTATGGTAGTCTCCTTTGGTGAATGGCCGCATCTGAATAACAAAAATCAGCTCCATATATATAATAAAACCATCTAGGCGGACATGTATAGGTAAGTCAAAGTTATGGTTGCATTCGTGTACCTCAATTTCTTTGACATTAACTCCATTTTCTTCTAGAAATTTCATGAAATTTCTGAGATCCTCTGTGCTTGGTTTGTAGTGACCACTGTATGCCCAGATGGACTGATCAAGTTAAAATAATAAAAAAATTAGAATTGGTCTTGTAAATAGACACAAGAATAAGGAAAAATATGAAATATGAAAAAATATTATAGTTTGCTCTTGGCCAAAAATGAAATAGGGAAACAAAGTCGATGTTCTATTGTCCATTAGTTTGATAAGTAGCAAATCAAAAAGTATAGTACTATCTCCGTCCCCAAAAGAATGCAATTCTAGTACAATATCACATTTTACTACCTTAAGTTTGACCAATTATAAATTAAAAAATATCCATGTTTATGATACCAAATAAATACTATTAGATTAATTATGATATATATTTTTTATAATAAATTAATTTAAAGTCATAAATGTGAATATTATTCACTAAAAACTTGGTCAAACGTGAACCACTTTTCGTGGCACGCAACCCATAGTTGCATTCTTTTCAGGACGGAGGTAATAAGAAATATACAACATACCTTTATGCTATTCTAACTCTAGAAATCACATCATATATTTTTCAAAAATCCACTAATCCTAGCATATGACCTAGAAAATGTATATAATAGACATGAAATCAAGGAATAGCTAGGAAAGAAATACTAGGATGGGAGGGAGGGTGGATAACACTATGTTACATAAGAATATGATACCAATAAAGTTTCTTGAACCAAATAATTAATTATATCACAATAAAGTACAAGTTTTCATAGGGCATTATTGCACAACAATACTACCTTGATTACTCCAGCTTTTACAGTAAATTTCCCAGCCGCTATGGTGGCACCTCCTGCTAAAAAGCTAGAGTGTTGAAATACACCTTTCTCCTTCTGGATGAATAAATCAAGTTACAGAGATTAGTAGTGATCCAAATCATAAGATAAACCAAATATGATTAAAGACGGTTTCTTAGCAATGCGCGCATGGAAGTCCTTGTAAAAGTAGACAAGCTACCTTGCCAAAGCCAGCTTGTCTACTTTATGCACCATAAATTATAGTAGAAGTGCAGGTTGTGCCCGGAGCGATGTCGCGAGTCAATCTAGACAATAACAAATGTATATATGATATAATGCCACCATTAATTATAAAATGTTGCAAGCAAAAACTTTTATAGAGAGATCAAAAGAAATTTGTCTAAGAGAAATATTGATTGGTGTTCACATGTAAGAAATTAAATTTGTCAAGTGATATTGGAAGGTGGCCTTTTTTCACCCACATGTAATTAAGCACATCAGAAAATCTTAAGAATACTATTAGTGGGTTTGTACTAATTGTACTCACAGCCTCGATCCAGTGCTCAAAAGCCAACTTGAGAGCCTTGTCCTCCCTGGAGAGACCGTGACCCACCTGTGTCAAGCACATATGTATGGCCAAAAGTCATTAATATAAGAGCAATGTAGGAGAACTCGGAACAAAAGCAGTTATCCTAAAATGTATAATTAATCAAGATTTTTTGAGGTAGCAACTTCAGACAACCTTCAACGCATTTTGGCTAATACGATTCCAATGTGAGGCAGCAGTCTTAGGCTTGGGTTCGTCGAAGAAGGAGATAGTGTTGTAGTTAAGTCGCGCGAAGTCCAGTGCTTTCCACCTTCATTAATCCATCCAATCCATAAACCCCTCCATGTCAATTATAAGTTATTTAAACACCGGTAAGAATCAATTCAGTTTTCTTGGAACACCAGAATATTTAAGAAATGAGATTTTTTTTTCATGGAACAAATCATAGTACGAGTCTATTTAAACTATACTGTGTTACGTACTTATATATAGAAAAATTCTAAATTTGTGTATATGTAAACATTTTTAAAAAATAAACACGATGAATTCTGATCTAACATGTTTTTTCCATTCTGGGCTTGCTCAAATTAACTTCATAACTGGATCAAACTATTTAATTTGATCACCTCATATATAGAAGTTCAGACCATTTGCACATGTGCTACACAGCCTTTTGGGAAGTGCAAGCTGAAATCTAGAATCAACATTATATTTTCTAAACGATATCTTGAGCAAATTATATGTATAGAAAAGTTTAATATAATATACTTGGGCTTGCTGACGTCAGCCTCCTAGACTCCTCTCGATGAGGACACGGCCTCCATGCATATGATCATGCTTGGAGAATCACATGAAGACCAACGAGATCAGCAAGGGCATCCAAATCGAGAAAATGCCCCAAGCTTATCTGGTTCGAGTCGCCAAGGTGGAGGCCCAAATCAAGTTCGAGTCCATCTCGGGCTCCAAAAGCAGTGTGTAGTAAAACGGACGCCCAGGCCGCATATGGACTCCGTTTTCGACGATCCATATATGGATGGAAAGCTTATTTGATAAGGAAGCCAACCCAAGTGGTCCCACGTCAAAAGCTGTTCGGAATCAATGGGAATCGTCGAAATAAGTCAGTGTCCAGAATCTGTTAGAGCGCTGTGTCACCGTCTTTTGGGCCATTTGGGCCTTGTAACGTGTCGGCGCTCCCCAGGGACGCGAATAAGGGTCCTTGGACGCCCCTTAGACTATATAATCAGTAGTCGCCGCCTACATTAGGGTTGGGTTTTGCTTAGATTATTCTGTTGACAACAGTTTCGCCGCCGCCGTCGGTTTGTGAGACCCCAACTTTGTGAGCCAGGAAAGCCTTCTCGGCGAGGTCAATCGCGTTCGCGTGGTTGATAACCAACGAAGCTGTGGTGTAACGGTTGCGGGGGTCCGAATCAGTCTTGGTTCGAAGCCTAGATCGTAAACGTCGAGTCTCCACCAATCGACGCTATCATACCTATCGGAAGATCGGGCCTTCACGATCTAGGCTTCGAACCAAGACTGATTCGGACCTCCGCAATCGTTACACCACAGCTCCGTTGTTATCAACCACGCGAACGCGATTAACCTCGCCGAGAAGGCTTTCCTACAAGCGAATCGAGAACACGAGCAAGAACAGGTAAAACGCAATCTGAAATTGCAAATAAATATGAGGCTCACAAAGTTGGGGTCTCACAAACCGATGGCGGCGGCGAAACTGTTGTCAACAGAATAATCTAAGCAAAACCCAACCCTAATGTAGGCGGCGACTACTGATTATATAGCCTAAGGGGCGTCCAAGGACCCCTATTCGTGTCCCTGGGGAGCGCCGACACGTTACAAGGCCCAAACGGCCCAAAAGACGGCGACACAGCGCCCTGATAGATTCTGGACACCGACTTATTTCGATGATTCCCGTTGATTCCGAACAGCTTTTGACGTGGGACCAGTTGGGTTGGCTTCCTAATCAAATAAGCTTTCCATCCATATATGGATCGTTGAAAACGGAGTCCATATGCGGCCTGGGCGTCCGTTTTATTTGGCGACTCGAACCGGATAAGCTTTGGGCCTCCTCGATTTGGATGCCCTTGCTGATCTCATTGGCCTTCATGTGATTCTCCAAGCATGGTCATATGCATGAAGGCCATGTCCTCATCACCTCTTCCCTCTCAATTCCTTTCTCACTCATCTCTTTTTCACTCGTAGGCTCACCACCCTGCTTCTCACAAATTTAGTGAATATTTCCGCACTTTTCTCCAAAAAATGTTGGATGATGATTCCTCTGCCATCTACTAGATCCTTTCGAAACATATTTTATAAAAGAGGAAGAATTGCACAATCCTTTAGAGTCACAGATGAGCTAACTAATATATGAATGGACTGATAAGTGAGATGTAATACAGTCAGCAAAAGGTTATATTATAACCTTGCTCTAAGAGAACATAGCTAGCGATTTGTAGCTTGCTTGGTTGCCTATATTACTATATACTCCATCCGTCCCATTGAAAGTGTCGCCCGGGAAACGTGTTTGTGAGGGGGGCACACTTTTCTAACGACACTTTCAATAGGACGGAGGGAGTATGGGGCTAGTCAGGCTCCGTGGATGCAGCAGTGCAACATTTAGTTGCCTAGATACTGGTCTAGACCAGGCTCCGCAGATGCAAAAGCAACCAGCTAGCCTGGCTCCTAAGAAACGAGAATGAAATCCGTTTCTCCATAGCAGGCTCATGGGATGCATGAGATTAGCATGTTAATGATGATATTAGTACATGATTATGATAGTCTAAGGTATATTCATATATTTCAAGTAAATTAAAGATTTAGTATGGTAAAAAGAAGTGATATATATACAAATGATTCAAGCAAAATAAATATTATCGTGATACTTGTTTTTTTATTTCAATCAATGTAACATATCCCAATATATATATAGACAACCAAATAAGCGCTCTGCTCGGCCTCCTAGATTCTACACCAAACAAATACAACTTGCATCCTGCAGCCTGTCTAGCTAGAGCCTGTTCCCAAATGCGAGCCAGGTAACCAAACATGCTAAAAACATAGGTTTTACTCAGACCAATCATCCATGGTATGTAAACTGGAGCTGGATAAAAATTGTTTGTCCCTACTCCCTGTCAGAAACTATGCAAATTATTTTCGAAAAAAGAAAAAACTACGCAAATTAGTAGGCTGGTAGGTGATACGGGTGGTAGTAAATATATTCCCGTTTTCCGAAGATTGAACCGAAGATACCGGAAGAAGATTATAAAAAGGAGAGGGAGTGAGAAGAGGAACCCGAAGCATCTGCAAATTTGCCACGGTTCTTTTATCTCTCTCACTCACAAAAACATCGCTCCAACGACGACGACAGTAGTCATGCCTGTCCTGGTGGCAGTCTGGCAGCAATCGTTGGAGTTTTCTAGCTAGTGACAGTACACAAGAACTCAAGGAAGGATTCAAAACCGTGGCAAAAATTTGCAATCGCTCCGAAACTCAGACAACGGTTTGTTTGACTTGTTTCGTTGTTTGTTGTTACCATACCAGAGCTCCTCGACGACGACAGCGGAGTCGGCGAGCCTCCGCCTGGTCCGGTAGCTGCGGTACACCTTCTGCAGCTTGGTCGCCGCGCCACTCCCGCCGCTCCCCGCCGCCGCCGCCTCCATTTCCTGACGACTTTGATCTCTGAAGAACGAAGGAACGAGCAACAAAGCAGCTTGGTTTGGTTGCGAAGGAGAGCTCGAGCGCGCGGCGCGAGACAGACCACACACACACACCACAGACGATATGATGCTGCGTAGTGGAGGTGGAGCATCACATTCCCAATTTCCCATTCGCGTTCGTTCGTTCGTCCTCGATCGCTAGCTCCGCTTAGGTCACGCTCAGAGCATATCATTCGTTGGTGCCGGCCGGTCGCTCTCCATATATGCCGGATCGGAGCTCCGGTCGACGGCGCTGTTGGCCTGCGAATCACTCAAACGCGCGCAGCAGGTACGCGTGAGAGCATCGTGTTCTGTGTCGTCCTCAACCTGAATCCTAACCTGAGCTCGTGAAGTCGTGGCTGGCTCTCAAGGCTCCGCCAAGACTGGGTATCAAAGTGGAGTGACCAACGTATGTAAGAGATAGAAATTGTACCATTATCTAAAGGAAAAACCGACAATATAACAATATGCCATATGTTAGCGACAATTTCACCAAACCTGGATGATTGTCGTTGTCGTATGATTGATAAGTTGCCCGATTATTACTTATTAGCTTGCCGTCTCGTTCTTTAATTTTGCCTTTTTCGAGAGCTTTGTTTTTTTTTCAGTCCGAGACTACACTCGTAGTAAATGTTGGTTGTGTGTATATAACTCGTGTAAAGACCCAGATGAAGTTTCTTTTTACAAAATTTATGGTCGAGCCTGTTTAATTTTTTACATCCTTCTGATTCAACCTCAGTCGTAAACTCGTAATCGAAGCCGAACGTGGAAAAGATCCACCACATCACGCAGAGGCAGAGCACTCCAACGCATCTCATTTTGTGTGTGACTCGTTAGACCAGCTAGTCTCGGATAATAAAAAAGTAAATACCTGCAAAACTACAATAGATTCGGAAGAGAGAAGATAGGAACCAGAAACATTATGAGGAAAAAGTGAAGAGGAGAGAAAGCTGTAAGAACAACAAAGCTTTGCTTGTATTAGATCCTAGGATTTTTCTAGGAAATTCAAAGGAAGCCGAACAGAGGAAAGCGAAGAGTATGTTGTTTTGGAACACAGAAAAACATCCCATCCTTTCCTATGTAATACTGTTGCCTCTTCACAATTTCACAGGAGTAGAAACATAATCCACTCCATGCTTTGGTTTTCTCCTCTTCGCGGAAGTCCGAGACACGGTGCCGTTAACACAGTTGGAGAAGGAAAGATTAGCCAAGCCAATATCCAGTGCGATTGCTCTCGCCAGGCATATGCTGTCATACGCCATACCCAAATTGCAGGCTTGCATCTCATGATTAGGAGGTCCTGTCCATTAAAGTAAGAATCAGTCAAAATTTCTTCTCTCTTTTTTTTTTTTTTTGGAAACTGGGCGCGGCTCAAGGCCTTATATTGCGACTCGCAGGGAAGTGATTACAAAGTCGAGGAGGGGGTCCAGCCAGACCTGTGATTGACCCGAGTCCAAGACAAACCTATCTTAGCTAGCTCGTGCGCAGACGAGTTAACTCTACGAGGAATAAGGGAAACTTTTGAACAGACAAAAGATTCATACAATAGACTGCGAATATTACTAAAAATCATACCACACACACTCCTATCTGATGTCGTAGAAACAATAGCGCCCCTCAGCTCGCTAGCATCCACCTCCAACTGAACACGTGAGATACCATTCATAGAAGCAGCTTCCAGGGCCGTCATGCAGGCCAAGGCCTCCGCCATCATAGCATCATGGATCAGGCCTGCGTTACCTGCACCAGCTATCACTGCATGGCCAGCGCTGTCCCTAATGATGAAACCCCAGGCACCAACGCCGGTCTCCTTTACAAAAGCCCCATCAGTATTAATCTTGAGTATACCATCAGGTGGAGGCGACCACCCCAGCAGAGAATTCGTTGAGTTCCTGCTGTCAGCTACAGGATGATTCATCAGATGCGCCATAGACATCACTGATCGGCCAACTTCATACGCAGTTTGTTTCTTGTCACCTGCATTAACTTTGTTTCTCGCCTCCCACCACATCGAGAGCAACAGGGCAACTTTAGTCGCTGTTGACCCATCAAGTTTCAGAATTGCTTGGAGGACGACATCAGCACATTGGAATTGCAGTAAGGAGATTCTCACTGTCTCTAGCATGAGCTCCTTCCAACATTCTCGAACGAACTTGCATTTTAGGAAGCAGTGGCCACCGTCTTCATCAAATCTCATGCACCCTGGACATCTCGTGTCCAAATCTATTCCTCTTCGTTTTATGTTCATCTTTGTCGCTTAATCTGAGTCTGTTTCGATTTCGATTTCTGGGTCTTTTTTTGTCTTGTCTATCTAATCTATATCTATAACAAATATTATAAAGTCAAAGTTTTATTTATTCTTTATCTACCTCTCCCTAGCCACCCGGACAAGGGACAATAGAGTTTCTTTCGTTCTGCTTTTTTTACTTGACTTGGACTTATAGCCCATACTCATATGAGTTAGAACAATTCGTGTCTAACGGTGATGGATACAAGGTTTTGATTCTAATACATATTGGGTTGCACCCTCTGTATCTCGTATATGACCCGGATTCATGATCCGCGCTCATATAAGTTAAAACGACTCATGTCTAGCGATGGTACGGAGTCCAATTCCTATATTACTGGGTTCTGCTTCAACACACGGGCACCTTTGCTAGTTAAAACAAAAGAACCAGCATGGATATTAATTAGTCTATCATTATGTGTTTTTACAAAGATTCATCATTATGTGTTGAGTGCCTTTTTATCATTCATATGCTTTGCAATTCCTGTACCTATATTTCAAATGTCTCCTATTCTTTTCGTGCATTTTTCTTCGGTAATGCTCTCTACTGAGCGTCTGTCCGGCCAGATGGGACGAACCTGCTTGCCCCCGCACCTTGCACCTAACGCGCCCCACGCCTCGTGCCTGGACGGGCCCGCTGCCCCTGCGCCTCGTGCCCATGCGCCACGTGCTTCACGCGCCTCGGTTGCGCTCCGCCGCACCTCGCGCCTCCTGCCCGGACTTGCGCTGTGCAGAGCCGAGGTCCGTGGACCGTGGGCGACCTCCGCATTGTGGCTTCGAGCTTCGCGTCAATGAGCCTCCATTAAGCGGCAGCAAGTAGATGAGCACACATTACAACCGTGTGTTTTATTTGGATGTTGCAAAAGTAGATATCGTGTTGCATATGATGCAATGTCTATACACGTATGTTGCAAGTGTATGTTTCAAATGTTTTGGTTGTTTTCTAATGTATGTTACAAGTGGTTTGTCTGGATGTTGCATATGTTGCACTGGCTATACACGTACACCGCAAGTGCATGTTTTCAAATGTTTCAGGTGTTTGAAACGTAAGTTGCAAGTGTTTTATCTGGATGTTGCATATGTTGCAAGTGTATGTTTCACATGTTTCAGCTATTTCAAATGTATGCTGCAAGTGTTTTATCTGGATGTTGCATATGTTGCAAGTATATGTTTCAAATGTTTCAGCTGTTTCAAATATATGCTGCAAGTGTTTTATCTGGATGTTGCATATGTTGTAGTGGCTATACATATATGTTGTAAGAGTATGTTCTAAATATTTTATCTGTTTTAGACGTATGTTGCAGTAAATGCTTCATGTTGCAAGTGTTCCATAAGTAGGCGCGGGAAGTGGGTGCAGGCAACGGTCCCTGCGTGCGCGAGAAGCGAAGCGGACGAGGCAACAGGCGCATGCGTACTGTAGTAGCAGGCAGGGCTAGGTCGGCGAGTGCGGCAGCAACAGCGCGTGGGCAAGTGCGGCAGCACACACGCGGCATGGCGCAACAGCAGCGTGTGGGCGGACGGCAGGAGCTACATGCAACCATGCATACGAGTGATCGAGCAAGAGAGCCCTGCAGCCTATGGACATGTAAAATAACAACGGGAGTCGGGGGATCAACGGCTGCCGAATTGATTGATTGGACGAAACCGAAAGGGCAGGCAGCAAACGCGGACGTCCGGGTGCTAGCGAAGCCCTTTTTTATTTTCTTACTTTTGCCAATACGCTTACCTTCGTTTTCTGTGTTTTTGCTTATTTCTATTTCTATGATTTCTTATTTCTTTGTTCTAAATATAGGTCCTAATTATTCCATTCGTATCTGAGCCGACCAAACCCATGCAGGGCCCATGTATGAGGAGCCCCTAATTTGAACCGGGCCGGGCCTATCTGCTGGGCACGCACTCCTCCCCAAACTGAATCCGCTCTGCTCCCTGCCTCGTCGGCCCCGGCCTGTGCGCTACCTGCCTCTCCCTCCTTGCGGCCGCTCCCAAATCCACACCATGGCTGGAGCCCCGCCCGACCAGCGCAAGCGCAAGCGCAAGGCTCCGGCCCCCGCCGCAGAGGCAGAGGTGGAGGTGGAGGAGCTGGAGAGCGAGGTAGCCGATCTGGACCGCCGCACCCTCGAGCACCTCCGCCGCACCGCCGCGCGCCTCCCCGACGCTGCCATCTCCCGCCTCGCCCCACTCCGCCCTCCGGTACGCCTCGGTACGCCCCTATTCCTGCCAGCCAACCTACCGTGCCGTGCTAGCGTTTCATTTGAGACTGCTCCGCCCTCTTGTGTTGCGTGGTGGTGATGCTATTTGTGTGTTCCATGGATTTGTTCTCGGCGGCATACGTGAAGAAATTGTCACTTTGGGGGATTAATTTTGGATACGCGAGGCCACCCGGTTTTGTGTGGCTACATTTGGGGAAGCCTTGTTTATAGTATATTTTTTGTCTAATAAAAACCTATGACTTTGAGCGAGAGAAAAAATGGAAGAGATATAGTTTTCCTGGCATGGCAAATTTCTGACCTATATATTCAGAGTCCATTGTTTGCCTATGGATGTGGTTTAGTGAATTTTCTACAGCCCTGGGTTGTTAAATGGTACTAATCACCAATTTCCACTGCCTTGCTAGTTGGGGCAATGTTAATACTCCCTCCATTGCAATTATAGTTCACTTTTACTTTATCCTAAACCAGGCTTCTTAAACTTTGACCAAGTTTATAGAAAAATACACCAACAGGTGGATACAGGATAAAAGATCACCTATGAAATATGTTTTGATATTGCATTTATTTAAACCTCTAGTTTTACTATATTTTTTTAAAAACATTGTCGAAGTTAGAGAAGTTTGACTTTATTAACAAGTTATGCTTGCACAGTTCAAATATACCTATCAAAATTAAAAAATGCCTAGTCTTTTACATCTGTTGTTGCTAGTTTGCCAGTTGCCACAATTCGCTTGTATTGGTCTGTTAATTTCAGAAATTGAACACTCCTACATTTTCAGAGACAACTGATGTTTCCCAAGCTCGGCATGCTTTGATTTATTATTAATGTTATAGTTTTTTATTTATACCATAATAACTGCTAATACGTCCACTGATATTGCAGAAGTTCCAGTTGTCTCGGAAACATCACTTGCCGAAGATGACCAAGAACTTGAGAAAGTAAAGATCCTCAAATCCAAGGTCAAAGCTAATATTGCGGATTTGCCCAAGGTACTTGAGCAAATAAATGAAACTGTTGCTCGGTGTGAGAGGTTTTGTTAGTATCCATCCTGTGTTTCGAAAGAACTGTAGAGTTTGACACATCTTGCATGAGACTGGCTGATTCAGCATTATGTGTTTAGGTGTATTTGATCTAAGTGTTGTAGTTTCGGCGCTGACCATTTTGTTGCGTGAAATATCGTAGCATTGCTATGTTGAGGAAGCTAATTGTAAGTTAAAGCTTGAAGAGAAAGATCTGTGGAGCAGAAGTATTTAGGAGGTCTTGCATTTTCTGCATTAAAGATTGAATTGCTGGTAGAGTGATAGGACACCAGGTTGCTCACGGATGCGTGCTTGTTCATGGCGTACTGCATGTGAAGTAATTATCTAAAGAAGATTGTGTGCTTGTTGATGGCTAGTTGACATCCTGACTTTTTAACTGAATTCAGGTGCAGAGAAAGTGTATATTTGTAATCCATAGTAAGACAGCAAGAAGCTTTCTCCCCTAGCTTGACCCTAGACGTGTGCTTTTTGTCCTGAAACGATATTCTTTTTAGAGCTGTACGTCAAAATACAGAGCACGAAGAAAACAGAATTCAGAGCGGAAGAGAAAACTTCTAGCGAGGCCCATCTTTGGAAGGAAAAGAAATGATTCCTAGGCCCGTCTGCAACGATGGGCTCAGCACAAAGGCTCTCACTCTGCAGCCACCAGTGTTTGCTGAGGTCTGAGGACCCCTGAATAATTCTCAATGGTCAATGCAAAACAGGCAAAATACATCATGTTCACAATCTATATGCTAAGGCTGCTATACTGGTGTGCTGACTTGAGAGTACACCTTGTTCTTGATTAATGCATAACGGTTTTATCTGATGGCCAACAGACTACTGCTGAGCTCTGAGCCTGATGGCCAGCAGAGTACTGCTGAGCTCTGAGGACTGACACATTGTAATGCTGTGTTCATTATTCCATTTACAAAGGATACAATATAAAGCAAGTTCCTTAACCACGGTAATATACTATCACATCTGCTTCAAAGCTATCATATCTGAAATGTGACATATTCGGCCCATAGCCTGTTTCAGTTGGAGAACATTGCACTGTGCTTCTCTGAATGGAACCACAGGACAGCGGAGAAGCAGCTTGGACAAACCAGGCATGTGATCTTTGCAGTGCTGAAAAATGATATTCCAGAATAGCGGTAACTGGACAGCTGAAAAGCACGGTTTCGTGCTATTTGCGTGGCATAATAAGCTACTCTAAGTTCCTAACTTGGCTGGGGCAGGGAGGCCTGAATTGGCGCAAGCGGTGATGTTGGCGATGTGACTTTAGTGGGGGACAAAGGAGGCAGTTTCCTTGACGCCGACGGAGTTGTTGCCCTTGGCGACAGATCCACCATCTCAAGAGCCTGCATCCGGAGCTCCATTGGGTAGTCCTTGACACATCCAATTCTCGGACCAGCCCCAGTGCTCCATTTAAGGGACAGCCTGTGCCCGAGCTGATAGGACTTGGACTCGCTCTTGGATTTCATCCTCTCAAGAATCGCCTTCTGGGGGACTTCGGTGGCTCTAGGGCTTTGCAGACCACCCGATAAGGTCCTTTGGTAGGTTGGCCTCGCTTGTTCTTCAGGAGCGTTGTCTCCTTCATTGCCTTCTGTGGCGTTTGGAGGGGGAACCACTTGTGGAAGATCTGGTTCCATGATAGCTGAAGTAAACTTCTGTGAGTCATTAGGCACTGGATCTTCGTTGTAGTCTTCTCTGGTGGATGAGCGCACCTGCGACAAAAAACAAAGCTCACTAAATGAAACCATCTGCCATTTGGTGGCACGAGCATATTTTCAACTGTTAATGGTTAAGATAGTGTACCTCAACTTCTTTGAGGTCAACTCCATTCTCTTCAAGGAAGTTCATGAAATTGTGGAGGTTCTCTGCACTAGGTTTGTAGTGACCGCTGTACGCCCAGATGGACTTAATCCAGAACAAATAGAAAAATTTAGCCAAATGCACCGATGAAAACATACACTAGCACAATGTAATCAAAGTAAAAAAAAAAGAGATTATTATATGCTGCATAGCACAATGTAATCAACTCGCACAGTGGTTGAATCAAGATAAAGATATCTGATGTGTACTAGACATTCAGAAACTATAGTTTCTGATATACTGCCAAAAAAAGTTGTGCCAAAAATATTCTGTGCATGGATATTAATGTTCTGGTTTATATTTTATATTTGCCATTTAGAAATGGATTGTCAAAAAATAGTTATTTATGGTAGCCCATGGAACAGCAAAGAATGGTTTGGAGGATCACGCACAGTGAATGACACAAATAAAACATTTTGACCAAAGGTAAGAATAGCACAAGCAGGAATACCATGAAAGTAAAATACCACGATATAAAACAAACATTCCAATAGGCAGTGGTTGCTAAAAAGAATACCTTGATCACTCCATTTTCTGCAGTAAATCTCCCAGCAGCTATAGTTGCACCTCCTGCCAAAAAGCTGGAGTGCTGGAATACGCCTCTCTGTTTCTGATGGATATATAGAAATAGGTTTAGCAGAAATGAAATAGCGAAATGCAACAAAGATATAATATTGTTTCAGCAGAGTGCAAAGTCATTGTAAGACAGTAAGGGCAAACAAAATACCTTGCCAGCATAAAGTTTTTTTGCTGTACTCATAACAAATATCCATTTAGTCCCCTTAGGACCCCTTGTATCAAGTGGTTCTCCAGACAGTTTATGGATAGCTTTTCCCTCGTTAATGATGTATTCATAATGCTCACGCTCTTGCTGCAAAACATTGGACAAATGTAGTTTTATTAGTCATCCAAAGAGTCTGTTAAAACTTAAAACAAATCCCTTTTCCTATTGTTAACTATGTTTAACGTTGCAAAAAACAATTGTAGTTTTATTAGTCATCCAGATTCATGAACAAATGAAATATAATGTGAATAATAGCAGGCCAGCATGTGACTGGATTCCATTCATATTTCAGATGTAACAATAATTCAGACTTGAGGCTACATCAAATGCAGTTCATATATAAAACAATTTTATGTAGTAACTAGAAGATGAAAAGTTTTTTTTTTAGAAATGATAGTGATAAAATCAACAAAAGGTTCGTTCAAAAGATAAAATCAACAAAGGAAAGTTTTATGACACCGACATGAGATTTTGTGGCTGAAGTGAGTCAAACCATCTTACTGCTCTTCACAGAAAATTTTCAGCAAGGATATATGTCACTGGCTCTAAATAAAGACAGGTAGCCATTGGTGGAACGTATCTTACCGGACCAAGATACCTAATGCATTGCTTCTTCAGCAAAGCTCTTGGACATTCAGGAAGGTCTAGATCCTTTCCCTCCCCAACATCAAGCCTACATATGCACAAATACTAACTTAAATGGTTGTGCCCTCAAACTGATAACTGAAATTACAGGTATGAACAGAGTAACAGACAGTCCTATCTTCTAATAACGAATCTTCAGGAGAAACCGCGGGCAGTAGATAGTGCCACGTCGCCCGTTAGCTCGCTAGCCGTTGGATCGAGCATTCATGCAATCTTGTCCGTCCGATTGCGGGTCGGTTCGGGCGTCGACCCGTCAAGTCGCGAACCTTCCCAAGGGTCGTCCGTCGTGCAGAGAAGAGAGAGCCGCCCGAGGCCGCGCGGCGCAAACCGTGTTCGACCTTCCCTCCGCCTCCGCGTCCAGGTACCGTCGCCCCGGCTGCCGACGCACGCAGGCGCGCTCGATCCCCTGCTACTCCCTCCAGCGGTACGCTGGTCTGCGCCACGCCCGCGATGCCGCGCTCCCCGGCATCCTCCACCTCCGAACCGCCGCCGCTGCCACCGCTTGGACTGTCGCCCATGAGGGCCGACCACCGCCGCTCGCAAATGAGCGACTTGCTGGGACAGCTTGATGGATCCTAAGAGGGTCAAGAGATGCGCATTTCTTCATATATATATACTGGGTAAATTTCTCTCTTTTCATGAAATGGGCATTCTGGCTTGTGGATTTTTTTTTCAGGATTCTATTAAACCGGCAGTCGGCAGCCAGGTCAAAGAGGCGCAAGATGAGGTACATTCAGGAGCTTGAGCGTAAGGCGCAAGTGCTGCAGACAGAGACTACAATGCTGCAGGTTTGTTCGAGCTGGTGAGATGTTTTGTGTCAACATCTGAATCTCTGATTGTGATGATTTTATGTTAACCTTGCTGTGCTTGTTTGCAGAGGGACTCAGCTGGACAGGCTACTCAGAACAACAAGATGAAAATCAGGATGCAAGCAAGAGATACTTGTACTCCATCGTCATATGTCTGAATAGCAGTTGTGAAGATTTCAACACACCTCCAAGTAAAACTCTACATAATCATACTTCAAAATCAACAGTTATTGTCATTTATTACTAATCACTGTTTAAGCCATTTCTGTTTCTAACAATGGCACTACACTGTTTCGAACATAAGTACATTAATTCATTTTCCCTCAAGACACTTAGATAAAACAAAATGATATAAACCTGACATGAAACTACGTTCAGCAAAGGAACCGTACTAAAGTTATTGTTTGATTTCGTTCAGACAAACAGAGCTGAACCAACCTGGGAACAAAGCGTAGTTCAATTGAAGAACCACTGTCAGATCAAAATTATGATGCTTTAGTGAAAGCCAAAAGCTGTAGTTTTTCTCTAACATGATGATGCTTTGGTGAAAATTTGTGAGATCAAATAAAGAACAGCATTAAATGATAGCAGGTCAAGGATCGCTACGCTTTTGACACCCAGTTGGTTGATATATTTGTTAGTAGTTTCTCTAATAGGAAGATGCAGATGAATACCCCTTTAATTTTGTCAATCTTGTATTTTTGCTAGAGCTGAGTAGCATAGGGCTTCAAGTTTTCTATTTACCGGTTTGATTTTTTTTTCTCTTCGAGTGTACCCTAGGTTTCAGAACAACTATTTTAATATTTTCTTTAATTTAAGTCTCTGACATTTACACACTACACAGATCCTTGAATTTTTCACAAGATAGCTATGAGATTCCTGGAATGCATCACCACCAGTAAAACCGACAGATACTTAACACTGATGTCCTTTTGGCTGTCTGAAACTTTGTCATGTCCTGCACTCATCTGTACTCAACTTCTACATCATTTGCTGTCTAAAACTTAGTCACGCCTTTCACTTATCAGTACTCAACTTTTGTGTAACAACTTTTATCAAAACTAAACAGTACAAAAATCAAATATAAAATAAAAGGTTTTGGTATAACCCACTTGAGTTTGCCAATTAGAGGTCCCGTTATGTTGTTGAGGAAATGTCATATTGCATTATTGATTATTCAGTGGCTGTGATGCTGATTTCCATACTCTTTATCACACAGTGAGATGTTCTAAATTATGACTCACTTTTAATATTGAGCTGTTTGTGTTTGCACAGTTCCAAGGAGTTGAAACAGCAGCCGATTGTACTGTTGATGGATATTTCCTTGAACAAATGATCAACTTTTAGCTGAATTCAAATGTGTGATCTGTAATACTATTTTATAGATTGATGGTCGGTCGAGACACATAAAACTCGCATTTGTTCAACCATCAAGCTATAAAACAGTATGCAAGGACATTGTTCAAATCACGGTGGCCTGGACTAGCACGGTAGCCTGCCCAGAACACGGCTTGGAGCAGTTGCATCCTGTTTCCCTGTCTGGTTGGTCGGCGGCTGTTGGCCGCTGCCAGCCGCGGCCCCTTCCTACGGAGCTGGTGGAAACAGGGCTTTTGGAAGAAGTATGGCGGCGTCAGAGGAGCAGCAGCAGCAGAAGTATCACAGCATACTAGGCGGCAGAAGAATTCAACATCCAATTAGTACATGATGTCTTATGTTTTAAAAATAGATAATGGGATAAATAAAGGATCTGTTGGAGAATGCATACTTTTCAGAGAGCCTTTATCTAAGTCTTCTCTAGATGCATTTGCTTGATTAAAAAAAATGTCAATTCTTCATAATATGGAAGGGCTTCAATCTAACTACATCACCACAGACTTATACTGGTTAAAATTTTGTCAAATAACGAGCATTTAAGTTGCCAAGCTCATCATCTGATTACCTTGCCTTTCTGCTAACGGTATACTCGTGTTAATTTTTATTTGCAACATATGAAAGCTTTGCTAAATCTTCACTGTATACCATTGGATCACCTTTGTTTGTTCTTATAATACTAATGGTGAGATCAATACCATTGT
Source organism: Saccharum hybrid cultivar R570 (assembly GCA_038087645.1). Taxonomy (NCBI): domain Eukaryota; kingdom Viridiplantae; phylum Streptophyta; class Magnoliopsida; order Poales; family Poaceae; genus Saccharum; species Saccharum hybrid cultivar. The sequence continues at coordinate 10,166,901 of JAQSUU010000805.1, forward strand.
GTTTCTCAAGAAGAATATCTTAAATTTCATCAAATTATGATTTACCTTTTTGTTATGTCCCACTTTTGACTCTGTGGGGAGTTCGATTGATTGTTCCAGAGGCACATTAGAATAAAAATTGATGGACGTTTTGATGGCAAATTTCAATGTGACTACTTTTTTTTGTGATTTTTCTTCGGCCAATAGTTGTTTTACACGGAGCCTATGTTTCACATGTAATTTCTCATATTATAAATTTATCATGTTTTGTCGACCTTTTTTTTTGTTTGAACGGTGATCTGTGAATGGCTAGCAACCTAGCTACAGCTATAAGTTTGCCTTTACATAGAAATGATTAAGCGTTGCTAATGGAAAATGATTCAACTATGCCTGAATATGAGTAATTTTATATCTTATTATGGAACAAACTGTACTATACTTTCGATGCACCAAACAAGACATTGTCAGCTTATTTCGAACGTACCAAAGATCCATGGGTTGGTTTGCTCAAACTCGTTGGGGCATGCAGGCTAGACAACACACTGGTCATCTTTAGATTGACTCACATATCACATGCTGGTCTACGGGGCGCGGCAACGCCGCGCTTGTTTTCTAGTCGTAACTGAAATCCCTGGAATGAGTAGACATTTGAATTTGTACATCTCTTTTCCATCTGTTATGCCAATTGCACTATTTTGTTCAAAGAACAGAATTTGCCAATGTGATTATGGCTTCTGGAAGTTCCAGTGAAGTTCTTACCAATAGAAGAATGGCTGGCCTGCTTGGGTTTTGCACCATTCATCGTAGTAGAAGTGCAGGTTGTGTCCATATCTATGCCGCGGATCAATCTACACAGAACAATGAATACAGCTAATAAAGGTTCCATTGCATCCTAGCGTTGCAAACAACTGACTATCACTGTATCAAGAAACGGACATACAGTAGCTTTTATGAGCTGAACAGGTGGACATTTTTATGATCGATGTTCACACATGGCTAAAGTAGTAATGTCCAATCAAATGATAATGTAAAGCAGCCTCTTTTCACACACATATAGGAACAGCACCCAAAAAAAAATCCAAAGCAATACTACTAAACTAAAAGGCAGTACTAGTGGATTACTAGTACGGTTATGTACTCACCGCTTCGATCCAGTGCTGGAAAGCCAGCTTGAGGGCCTTGCCGTCTCTGGATAAACCCTGACCCACCTGTTGTAAATTGCAATGCAAGCCAGTGACATCAGCAACAGAGGACTGAAGAAGTCTGAAGCAAATTGGTTTCTGGTGGTGAACAGGAGGGACTTTTCTCTGGTAGTGGTAGCAGTTGGGAGGACCTTGGATGCGTTGAGGCTGACGCGGTTCCAGCGCGAGGCGGCGGTCTCCGGCTTGGGCTCGTCGAAGAAGGAGACGGTGCTGAGCTCGAGGCGCGCGAAGTCCAGCGCCTGCCACCTTCATTCATCATCCCAACCACAAATCCTATCAGTCTCAATCAAAACTCCACCTCAACGGGGCAAAAAAGGCTCTTTTGTAAGCTGTAACTGATTTCGAACACCCGTAACGTAACATCACGAGGAACCAAATTCAGGCATTTTTTTCCCTCGGAGTCATCACAATCTCCAAGAACCAAAGGAGGGGCCTTCCGATGATGGAACGGAACGGAACACACGATACAGCCAGAACCAGGGAAAAGCCAATCCCCAAGAAGACCAAAGGGGGCGCATGCCGCCGCTCTTGTTCAGCACCAAATCAAACGGAACAGAGGGGAGGAACCACACCAGACCGGAGGCATGGGCCCTGGAGAGGAAAAGGATCCGACGAAGATACTATACCAGAGCTCCTCGACGACGACGGCGGAGTCGGCGAGCTTCCGGCGGGTCCGGTAGCTGCGGTACACCTTCTGCAGCTTGGTGGCCGCGCCATTCTCGCCGGGCCCCTCCACCGGCGAGGGAGGAGGCTCCAGCTTATCCGGCCCCGCCGCCTCCACCTCCATTCCTCTGGGATTGGGGAGCGAGCGAAGGGTCCGACGCGCTAAACTTGGACAGAACCGAGCCGGCAATTGGTTCGTCCGCGGAGGCGGAGGCGAGGGCGAGACCGCGAGAATGGCTCTGCGGCCGGCACTCGTGCAGTGTGTCAATGACGAGGACGAGGAGGGCAGGTGGGAGTTTAATCCGTGGATTAACACGCGAGCCGAGGGAGAGGGAATAATTAAAGGCGATTAATCTAGAACGGGGAGCAGGGCGGGGATCGGGGTATCGCATTCGCGGGAGGATCGGGAACCGGCCCCGCGGAGACGACGACGACGAGTCGTTGGCGCCACCTACCGGTTCTTGGCTCGTGTCCCGTGGCGTGGGGTGGCGTCATAACTGAGCGTGGCAGGCCCACTTGTCATAAAGTAACTAGCGCATGAGCAATGGCGTGGGTGGTGCCATTCCTATCGAGGGGTTTATAATGTTACTATACAATAATGTTACTTATTTCTAAGGACACATTAGGAGTATACAATAATGTCATCATTAGGCCGTTTGGTCTCGGCTCCTTTGTATAATGTAGTAATAAATGATTTTATTTCTCTTCTTAAAATAAATTAGGAGCATATAAAATAACTGATTTTTTTTTTTGCTTCACAAGTTGCTGCTCCTTTGGATACTATAGCAAGAAGTTAAAATTATTATTTGAAGTCATGCCAAACGGAACCTTAATGTATAGCACAAGCGAGCAATGAATGATGGATAAAACAACCTCCCTTTATTGTATACACAAGTGAGCAATAGGTATGTAACTTTTTAAATTTTGATCATGTTATCTTCGTGACATTTAGCTGTATATATATATGATGACTCATCCAGATTCATAAACGGCGTGCAAGGTGTTTCATCTTAAGGCTTGTTCTAACTAGGCCTGATGTCCTAATGGCTTATTTAGATCCTATGATCTAAAATTTAGTTGATGACTAATTTTGTAGAAAAATAGTAGCAGTATTGCTATTATTTTTCTATAGGGCATTCCCTACGTTTCTAATTATAAGACGTTTGTCTTAGATATATTATTTTGACTATATTTCTATAGACATAGTGTATATATCTAAGTACATATAAAATGCACTTATAAAAAAAAAAGTTAAAACGTTTTATAACTGGGAAACGAGGAGTAACGAGTACCATATTCGCGTTGGAGCTGCTCTGACGATGAGGGAAGACTGACCGAGTCAGGGACAACTAGACAGCACTGTGGCACGCGCTTGACCTGCGTTGTGCGGCTCGCAAGCTCCTTACCGGTAACCGGTGGGTGGTGACTAATGGCCCGGGTGAGTGTGAGCCGTCGCCGGAGCGTGTTTGACCAGCGCCCGCCGGCACGCGCGTGGTGCGCCGTTTCATGTCCGGTGGTGGTCGCCCACCCCCCCCCCCCCCCCCCCCCCCCCCCCCCCCCCCCCCAGCGGGGCACCGGTCGCTCTCCGCGCCGGATCGGGACGGGACGAGGGCTCTGGTCGCCGTCGTGGATTGGTGGCCGCACACGTGCACGACATACTGACATGCGCACTGTGCTGTGCCGCAGCTACGATGGCTCTTGGCTAGTGTGAGCTGAATCAGTGCCCTCCATTGCATTCCATCGGCCGGTCTGCATGTTGCTATTGCTGAATCATGTGGGTCCGTCAACACCTCGCGTCCAGTAGTGTACCGTGTAGTACCGTAGTACTGTACGTGTACTAGGCTAGCCAGTAGCCACGGAGCGGATGTGGTGTCCGACTGTCCGTGGCGGCCAAATAAATACTCTCTCATTTTCCAAAAAAAAAGACCATTGTTTTAAGAATAAATCTGTACAAACACAAATTCATTTCTAAAACAACAATCTTTTTGGGACAAAGGAACAATAATCTTTTTGAACAAAGCAAGTATTACCGTCTCTGTTTTTAATGTTATATTAGTTTTCTGTACCGATAGAGATTTTTTTAGTTTCCAGTAACGCGAGGAACACACTAGTAGTTTCTTGTCTAGAGACCATTTTCTTTATCTCCCTCATTTTTAAATATAATTCCAGTATTGCGTTAGCAGTTTCCTTAGTTAACGTCTAATGAATGTAAAAGTCATTCTAGCTTTAGCTTTTGGGTTGGCATAGATAAGCCCTGAAATTAAACGAGCCATAAACACTACCGCACCAACTCCATGTACGGGGAAATGATTTACCAAGCCCTTGTCCTCTCCTAGCCACCAACGACCAGTGTGCGCGTGTAACACAGTGACGTCGTCCACGGAATGAAATATCGACAGGATGTGGGACACTACTGCCTTTTTGGTTCGCGTACTAGCAGGATCACATGGGACAGACAGAGGACATGTGACCCTGACGTGTTTGGTTGACTGCATCGATTTATTCTGGCTGAAAAAAAATATTGTTTGGTTGTCTATATGAAGATATGTTGCATGAGAAAAAATTACAATGTTATGATTATGATTTTTATTTTATGTAAATACACTCCTAAAGTACTTATTTTATCTAATTATGTCTTAAATATCTTTAAAACACATTAATATCACTTAATATTCACTAATTATAGACTAATAGTGTTATTAGATAAGAAAAGAGCGCATCCAGCGAGCCAGCGCCGACAGAAACGGCCGATTTGCTCGTTCCGCAGAGCCTGGCCACGGGTGCCTCGTGCATGCGCGGAGCCTGGCTCAACCTGGCGAGCAGGCAACCATACGGCCGGTCCCTGCATCCCATGCATGGAACCAAACCGGCCCTGCAATTCAAATGCACGCCGTCGTTTTCGGTGCAAAAAACTCTCCACGTAACCGCAACTTCTTTAAATGCTGTATACAGGCCTATTGTGCACGAATCTGCCTGATAATATAATTGACTGTTTTCTACTACCGTGATGGCACCACACCACACAAATACTAACTTGCGAGGCCCTGACAAAGCAAGAAATGTAAAGGTCAAACTAGCTTGATAGCTACTGTCGTGACAAAGCATCGTTCAGAATTGGGAATTTTTGTATGGATTTGTGCACCTTAACTTCTTTTGACCAAGGCCCTGCTCGCTGCAATGAGTAGTGTAGCTACTACTGTGAAACAACCGCAATCTAAGAAGCTGCAGTGTCGGTACCAACAGTATAGGGGTACCCACATTTCATCAATTATAAAAATCAAAACGACTAAGCCACGACAAAACACAGCCCACTTCAAAACGCGCGTCAGGTCCGCCTCGCATGAGGCCGGCTCGACGGAATGCCTCGACCGCATCCCATCTCCGACTCATACGAGGCCCCCTCGACGGGAGGCCTTGACCGCGCCCCGTCCCGCACGACGAAATGCCTCGACCGCACTCCGACTCGCGTAAGCCCGGGTCGAGGTGCTCGACCCCCTCTCTTTACCTACCCCGGGACAAAAGCCTTAGCATTCAATGCGATTACCTACTACCACCTACCGGCATGGCTGCGATCAGGGTCGACGTGGGAACAATGCCAGTGTCAGTCCTCACTGTTCTACCGCCCATCCCGTGATGGGAGGTGAAAACCGTCACTGTACCCACCATGCCGTGCACTGTACGTCACTAGTTACCCTCGAGGGAGGATACGACAGAATCCGTACACCGCAATCCTGGGGATTCGGACTTATCCGTTCGGTCTCGACCCGGCCTCGACCCGGCCTCGACACCCAGCACGGCTCAATAGGGAAGGAAGGACGGTATGGCGCGGCGCTCCGGGTCATTTCAGTGTCTCGTCCTCTACGTCACCACGGTGTCCAGGGATGGTCTTCCATTCCTAAGGCACGTCGTAACAGTCACCTTAACAGGGATCGACAAAACATCATCTCAAGGCTCTCCGTCGTCTTGGCCTCCTCTCGTCCTATAAAAGGGTAAGCCAGGGCTCTACAACGGGGACGGAAAAACAACGGACAACAAGCCGGACACAAGATAGAGATCAACATCTCAAGCAATCATCCTTGTACTCTTTTTTCCCCTCTGAGACTTGGGCTCGACGCCCTCTCTCGCAAGCTTGTAACCCCTACACAAGCACCTCGGTGCAAGGAAATACAAATCTCTCCCCCCTCGCTGGACGTAGGGCCTTCTCTTGCCCGAACCAGGATAAACCCCCGTGTGTTCTCCTTGCATCACCGTCCAGGAAGGGGACACGCAGCATTTACTCGTTGGTTTAGGACCCCCTCGGGTCCGAACACCGACAGTTGGCGCGCCAGGTTGGGAATCGCTGCGTGCCAGCGTCGCTTTCCCGCCTTTTTTCCTGGATGGCTGATCCCGATCGCCCTATCCCGTTGGCCACGGTGATCTGGTTCGGGAGTTTGGAGTTCATGTCGCTTGGCTATGGCTACGATATGGTCCTACTCCCGCCCAGGCACCCTACCGACGAGGATTACGAGCTCTCCCAGCCCGGGGGAGCAATCCGCCGGTACCGTCGCTCCAGGCGGGCGTGAACCGCCCGACGGCGGCAAGCCCGGCGCAACCATCGTCTCCACCTCGCGGAGAGTGATGGGATTCCCCGTTCCGGCACCCCCCGGCCAGGCGCCGGCCCGGACTTCCTCGTGGAAGGTCTGGGTAGGATGAGCCTGACCAGGGGTAACATGCCGGCGGAAAATCCCGCCGCTCCCCCGCCCGGTGAGATGCCACTGCCCCGTGCATCCTTTCCGGCGCGGGCAGCAACATCGCCATCACCATTCCCGTTTGGGCTAGACTCGGCTGCCCGGACCTATGCTTCTTTCATGAGCACTAACATGAGTGCCTACGAAAAGCTCCCCGGGCACCATCTACGCTCCTCTCTGGACCTTGTTACGTCCACGCCGGCTTCTGATTATCTGGACTCTACGGAGACACCAGAAACAGAACCCCGTGTGACTCCTTCTCAACTTTGCAACCCCAGCAATGATTTGCAACGGTCGCACATTCCCCCGTCATACTATTACTTTGGCGCTCCCGACTCCGACTCGGCTGATGACACCTACGATCCGACTCGCGAGTGCTTCAACGTCGACGTTGAAAGCACGTCGGAATCACAGGAAGAAGAGCCGGTCGAAGGAAGGCATACGCCCCCTCATGTCGAGCTCCCTGCCGAGCGGGACGAGGCTCAATTTCTTGCGGATCAAGGAATGCAGCTCGAGCAAATCCGAGAGTTGCAGGAAAAGCTCGACGAGGAACGCGAGAACCTGCATCTACTTCAACAAACCCTCGAGCGTGAGCGCGCGGAACGCGCACTTGGCGGGAGAGCTCGCGAGAGAGCTCGCGACGTCAACCGTCGCATCGGCGAGGACCGGGCGGCCGACCCCCCGGTTTTCGCTCGAGCCAGCCAGAACGTCGTCGCCGCCGCCATGCTCCTCCGCAACATGCCCGAGCCGTCAAACCCCGACGCCCGCCGGGCTCGAGATGAGATCCGAGAACTCCTCGAGACCACTGCCCTACAGCAGGCCGAGAGCTCTGCCTCGAGGCGACGCGAGCCCGCCTCGGAGCGGCTCGCAGAGCCCTCCTGACAGGAGAGAGAGGCCTCGGTTCATCCCGAACCTGCTCGACGGATCCGGATGGCTCCCGCCCCTGAGCCCATCACTCACAACCGCGGACCTCGAGACACCCGTGGCAACATCGTCGAGCGCCGCACGCGCAAGCACGGTGACGGCGTGGCTCGAGGTTACCACGTGCACAGGGGCGGGCGTTACGATAGCTCGGAGGATCGCAGCCCTTCACCCGAGCCTCCAGGCCCTCGGGTCTTCAGTAAGGCTATCCGCGAAACCATACTCCCGGCGCGGTTTCGCCCTCCCACGACTCTCGCCAAGTATAACGGCGAGACCAAACCTGAACTTTGGCTCGCCGATTTACGCTTGGCATGTCAGCTGGGCGAGGCCACCGACGACCGGGTCATCATCCGACAGCTCTCCCTGTTCCTCTCCGACACCGCTCGAGCCTAGCTCGAGGATCTCCCGCCCCAACAGATCCACGACTGGGACGATCTCGTGAGGGTGTTCGAGGGAAACTTCAAGGGAACTTACATGCGCCCCGGCAACTCGTGGGACCTCCGGAGTTGCAAGCAGAAACCGGGTGAATCCCTTCGGGATTACATCCGGCGCTTCTCCAGGCAACGCACTGAGCTCCCCAACGTCACCGACTTCGACGTAATTATGGCTTTCCTCTCTGGCACCACTTGCAAAGAGTTGGTCAGAGAGTTAGGCCGTCACACCCCACTCACTGCCAACGGATTGATGGACATCGTCACCAACTTTGCCGCCGGCGAGGAGGCAGTTGGCGCTATCTTCGGCGGTGAGCAGGACAAAGGGAAGCAGAAGGCCGACGATCCCGCGAGCTCCACCCGGGGCTCCAAGAGGAACAATCGTAAGAAGAAGAAAGGCCAGCAGGGCAAGCCCGAGGCCCCGGCCGACGAGCTTGTCGCCGCTACCGAGCGCAAGAAGCCTCGAGGCCCCCCCGGCGGGGGCATCTTCGACAAAATGCTCAAAGAGCCGTGCCCTTACCACAAGGGACCCACTAACCATAACCTCGAAGATTGTCATATGCTCCGCAGGTACTTCGAGGGTGCAGGCAGCAAGAACACCGACAAGAAGGAAGACCCAAAGGGTGACGACAAGGATGAGGGGTTCCCCGAGATCCACGACTGCTTCATGATCTACAGAGGACCCTCGACCCGCCTCTCAGCGCGCCAGCGCAAGCGAGAGCGGCGCGAGGTTTTCTCCGTACAAACGGCGGTTCCCCGTTTCCTCGACTGGTCTGCGGTGGCCATCACTTTCGACCGTGATGATCATCCTGACTACGTCCCCAATCCGGGGGTCTACCCTCTTGTTGTTGATCCCGTCATCGCCAACACACGCCTCACCAAAGTACTCATGTACGGCGAAAGCAGCCTCAACATCATCTACTCCCAGACCCTCGACCTTCTGGGGGTCGAGAGAGCGCGCCTCCAACCTAGCGTCGGGGGCTTCCACGGAGTCGTGCCAGGGAAACGGGCGGAACCCCTCGGACGGGTCGATCTGCCTGTTTGTTTTGGCACACCGGCCAACTTCAGAAAGGAGACCCTCACCTTCGAAGTGGTCGGGTTCCGTGGAACATACCACGCTATCCTCGGGCGCCCATGCTACGCCAAGTTCATGGCTGTGCCGAACTACACCTATCTCAAGCTCAAGATGCCAGGCCCAAACGGCGTCATCACTGTGGGGCCCTCGTATGAACATGCCTACGAGTGCGACGTCGAGTGCGTCGAGCACGGCGAGGCGGTTTTGGAGTCGGCGACCTTGGCTGCGGACCTCGACGGTCTCGCCAACGAGATTCCCGACCCAAAGCGCCACGCCGGCAGCTTCGAGCCCGCGGAAGACGTCAAGCTTGTGCCCCTCGACCCCGCTGATCCCAACGGGAAGGCGCTGAACGTCAGCGCCACCCTCGATCCCAAATAGGAAGCCGTGCTCGTCGACTTTCTCTGCGCAAACATCGACATCTTTGCGTGGAGTCCCTCGGATATGCCGGGCATACCCAGGGAAGTCGCCGAGCACGCCTTGGAGATCCGGGCCGGATCCAAACCGGTGAAGCAACGCTTGCGCCGCTTCGACGAGGAGAAGCGCAGGGTCATCGGCGAGGAGATCCACAAGCTACTGGAGGCCGAATTCATCAAGGAAGTTCATCATCCTGAGTGGCTAGCTAATTGAAGGGTCGAGATGGCGGACTAGAGGGGGGGTGAATAGTCCTTTCTAAAATTAATCACGTTGGCAAACCGAAACAAATGCGGAATTAAAACTATCGGTCTAGCCAAGACTACACCCCTCTATCTAAGTTTACAAGCACCTCACAAAGATCCTAATTAAGTAACTAAGGTGCTTTCCTTAGCAAGAGCTCTCCTAAACAATTCTAGAGCAAGGTCACACAAACCTATGCACTAGTACTTTAGCAAAGCCGGGGAGCTCCTACACAATTCTAGTAAGCAAAAGCACAAAGCCACATATGCTCACTAGCAATGCTCAATAGCAAGACAACTAATGCCAAACTAGAGAGCGCAAATTACTTAGCTACACAAACTAAGCAATGTGACTAACAAGGTTACACAAACCAAATTAGCCACGCAACGGGTGCTACTTCTATGCTACACAAGCAAGAAGGTAACTAGCTAGCTACACAAGCAAACTAGTTATGAGAGCAACAACACAAGCACAATATATATGTGAAAGTAATACAAGCTTGTGTATCGAAAGCAAACCACCGAGAAGATATACACAATGTTGACACGGCGGTTTTTCACCGAGGTTCACTTGGTTGCCACCAAGCTAGTCCCCGTTGTGGCGATACACCCACTTGATGGATCATGAGCTAATTGACTATCAAGAGTCAAACCCTCAGCGGTAGTGGGATGTTTTGCAATTCTAACCAATGAGGTACCATTGCCATCATTTTAAGCATGTTAGTATCATTAATTGAACTAGGCTTAGAATTATTACCTAGGGGACATGAATGAGCCATGTGTCCCCTTTCCCGGCATGAATAGCATCTTCTCTTTGGTTGAGCCTTTTCTTCCTTGCTCATGTGATGCTCTTCATTGCCTTGCCTCTCATGAGTTGCTTGAGCCTTCTTCTCAAGCTTGGTAGGACACCCCGAGGCAAAGTGTCTCATATCTCCACACTTGAAGCACTTGATGTGAGCCAAATTTCTTTTCTCAATTTGATTCTTGCTCATCATCTTGGTATCTTGGATTTGCATTGGATGCCTTCCTCTCCACCCCTTCTTGTTTTCTTTTTCTTCTTCTCATGCTCAACGTGTGGCTTTGGTTGAGGCTCTTCTTGTTGCTTCACTAGTTTCTTGCTTGGGCACATTGAGGTGTAGTGACCCCATGTATGGCACTTGAAGCACTTGCGTTTGAGCCTTTCTTCTTCTTTCTTCAACTTGAGCTTCTCTAAGTTGGGGCATGTTTGGTGAAGATGACCCACTTCATGGCATCGGTAGCACATGAAATGAGAGAGCTTCTCTCGAGCTAGCTTCTTCATCTTCCTTTCTCTTTTCTTTTCCCTTTTGGTCATATTCTTCTTGCTCTTGTTGAAACCAAGGCCACTCTTGTCACCAAAGTTTCTTTGAGTTTTCAACATATGCTCAAAGGTGACTTTTGAGTTGTAGCACCTCTCTAACTTGTTGCTCAATTTCTTCACTTCACTTTTGAGCTCATTGTTCTCCTTCAAAATGTTAGTCTCACAAGACATAGAAGTAGAACAAGCATATATATGTGAAGAACATGGCATATCTAATAAGTCATCACAAGAGGTGGATACATGCTTTCTCCCTACATCACATGGGTTAGTCACATTTTGCAATTGATCATTTGATCCATGTGATGAGCTCTCATTAATTTTAATTTTCTTTAATAACATCTTAAAGAGAGAAGCATGTTCTTGTACCAAAATATCATGAGCAACACCAAGTTCCTCATGAGCCAATTTTAGCTCCTCATGTGAACAAGTAGTAACATAAAGTAGATGCTTTTGTTGTTCACATGTGGTTTTTAGAAATGAGTTTTCATTTTCCAATTTCATGGTTTTAGCTTTCTCATTTTCTAAAGACGTGGTCATGCTAGTAAGTCTACTAACAAGCTCATCATATGAATCAACATGATCAATCACATTATCATTTGATACCTTTGTGTCACCTTGTGACATGAAGCAATGTGATGTAGTGGATGGGCTTGTAGTAGCATCATCAAGGCCCGAGCATGAACCAACGTTGTCACCATCAAGTGTGCTTGGGGTAGAAACATCACTTGCAACACTTGATGCGTCATCGCAACCCTTGTCAAGTGAACTTGTGGTAGATCGATCATCATCATCACTTGACCATGAGATGGAGCAATCCTCCACAACCACCGTGTTGTGGTCATGCTCAACATCATCATGTGCAACCTCCTTAGTCTTGACATCATCATCATCATTGGTGATAGCTCCTCCTCCTATGTCATAGCATGGGTCATTCACTTGATAATCTTGAGCTCTTGTGTGTGAGGGAACTTTCTTCATTTAATGATCACTTAAAGTTGAGGATCACTTGTGGAACCACCATCTTGTATAAATGATATCATGTGTAGAAATACCACAAATAAGGGTGTGATACCAATTTGAAGAATCCTCTATCATGAAACCACTTGTAGGATATCACTTGTAGATCATGATCTAGACACCACTTGTAAATACCACTTGAAGAAATATTTTGAGTCTAGATACCATTTGAAACACCCTAGATATCCATTTGCATTGTTGTCTTGTGCTTGTACCCATATCATTGTCATGAGCTTCTAGTATGACTTGAACTAAGTTGATTTGCCTAAGATTCTAAGTCCGGTTTGATCCAATGACAAGCTTCTTCACTCCTCATACTAAGGGTTATCTTGCCAATGTTGTACTTGTCACTTGTTAGCAATCCAAACTAGATCAAGTACTTGGGTTCACTAGCTCATGAACAAATTCATACACATACCACTAGATCATTTAAACAATTCAAGCAATAGTGGTAGGCTATGAATTTTAAACATTTCATTTGTTATGCATGATCCTTAGTAAGCATGTACTATATGCACTAAACGCATACTAGTAAGGGATGAAATGATTATGCACATTGCAATGATACCTTTGTTATATTGGAGTAGAGGATAGTCACATAGATTCCAATTCATTACTCCAATAGCAATGTGAAGTCCAATTTATAAGCATGGTGAAGACCAATCATTATAGAGAAATCCATTCTTCACCCATATGAAATGAGAACCACTAATAATCAAGTGCATTATCTCTTGTTATGGTTGGCTTGCTTTTTCTCTTTGATCAATGCTTGTATGAGAGAAGTACTTATGATACCAATTTTATAACCATGACTAGCTCTCTTTTGGGTGTTGCTTGCTTTTCTTGATCAACCCTATTGATTGCTTCAATTAAGCATCTCAAATGTCCCTTGAATACATCACTTCCATGTTAGCCTTCCAAGCCGGTGCTCGGTTTACCCATCCATGGGCGGCAAGCCCCCTCAGCAGGGAGAAGTGACCTCTCTCCAAAGAACCATCCTTGACACTTGCTTGAATTGCATTTGATTGATTGATCTATGGACTTAACTTGATGAGTAACCTTGAATTATTCTTTAAGTCCTTTTCTTTCTACCAAATGATCTCCAATCATTACTAGAACTTGAACCTCATCTTCATCTTGAGTTTGATCTTCATTTTCAAATTTGAGTACCAAATTTATACACTAAGTACATTCCACAATCAATGCCCTTGTACTCATTTCTTGTCATGCTTCTAGATCAATTCAAAACCAAACTTAGGTACCTCAAACACTTATAAATATGTTTCCAACTTGAGGACCTTTCACTTAAAGTGACTCTAGATCAATCCAATAATTGTCACTTTTCTGGCAGATTCTGTACCCTTCAAAGAATAATTCATATCTCCCAATGTACAGATTCAAATGCTATGAAATTTGGTGGAGATGTGACTTACTAAGTCATATAGCAACTGTAAAAAATTGAGCTTCATTTGACTTCTAGATTGCTACCAGATTTCAAATCTTCCACCACTGCTACATGCTGAAAAACTGCTGCACTATAACTGACAAGATGCACTCCAAAACCGAAGCATCTCTTATCCAATTCTCATGAAATTTCTATAGCATATTATTTCATAAGTGTAGAGCATGTATACCAAATTTCAAGCTAATCTAATATGATTTGGTCACTCAAACTCAGACTTAATCTCAGCTAGCTTAGATTTTCAATAATGGACAGATTTCAATACATTGAGCTATACTTCACCAAATTGAATCAAACTTGAAACTAACTTGTTTGAACACTTTCATAAGACATATATCCATTCAATCATCTCATAGCAAGAAACATTGCATATATATCCAATTCAATCAACTCATATGCACCCAAATAAAATGATCAACTAGAGATATACCTTGGTTATCACATGATCATCCTCTTAGCAAGCTCCAACTCAAATATTTACAAGTCATCAAATATATCCAATAAATCACCACAATCTTAGTGTTGCACTTGTATGTTGTAGCATTTGAACTCCACTTATTTTGACTTGGCATTATGATAGAATATGCACTAAGCTTTTAAAACTTGATTCACCATATGATGACCAATATGAATCCAAATGAATCAAGCCTCCAATGCCGATGGTACCTACAACCAATCATCTACTTTTTGATGGTACCCAAACAAATTTGGGTCCTCTCAAGTTAGGAGCAACATACTTAGGCAAAGCCTTAGTATGGGTAGTGGGATGTTTTGCAATTCTAACCAATGAGGTACCATTGCCATCCTTTTTAAGCATGTTAGTATCATTAATTGAACTAGGCTTAGAATTATTACCTAGGGGACATGAATGAGCCATGTGTCCCCTTTCCCGGCATGAATAGCATCTTCTCTTTGGTTGAGCCTTTTCTTCCTTGCTCATGTGATGCTCTTCATTGCCTTGCCTCTCATGAGTTGCTTGAGCCTTCTTCTCAAGCTTGGTAGGACACCCCGAGGCAAAGTGTCTCATATCTCCACACTTGAAGCACTTGATGTGAGCCAAATTTCTTTTCTCAATTTGATTCTTGCTCATCATCTTGGTATCTTGGATTTGCATTGGATGCCTTCCTCTTCCACCCCTTCTTGTTTTCTTTTTCTTCTTCTCATGCTCAACGTGTGGCTTTGGTTGAGGCTCTTCTTGTTGCTTCACTAGTTTCTTGCTTGGGCACATTGAGGTGTAGTGACCCCATGTATGGCACTTGAAGCACTTCCGTTTGAGCCTTTCTTCTTCTTTCTTCAACTTTGTAAGGTCCAAATAGGCTAGAGGGGGGGTGAATAGCCTAATTAAAACTTCTACAACAATTACTCAACCTCAAGTTAGTACAAAAGGTGGCGGAGCAAAAAGCACTAGCTCTAACTAATTAAGCAAGCCACCTACACAAGTCTAGTACAAGGCTATCCACTAAACACAACAACAACAACAAGCTAGAAACAAGATGTAATACGAGAGAAGAGCTTCGAGTGATTATACCGCCGTGTAGAGATGAGAAGTACCAATAAATCAATCACACAAGAGAATTCCTCGGCAAAGAGATGACACAATATTTTTTACCGAGGTTCACTTGCTTCCCGGCAAGCTACTCCTCGTTGTGGCGATGCACCCACTTGTCGGTTCGCGAGCTAATCGACTATCAAGAGTCGAGCCCTCGGCGGGCACCGCACAACCGCACACAAGATGGGGATCCTCCAAGCCACGAGCTCCACTAGAGTATCCAATTCGCGAACTCCCGCGGGGAAGGATCAAGAACCCCTTACAACACTTGGTGAAGGCTCCAACAATCTCCAATTGCGAGCTCAATCACCTCCGCTGCTCCAAGCCGTCTACCGTGTCGGGAAACACGGAAGAGTAACAAGAAATCCGCAGCAACTCGAAGATCAAGTGCCTCTAGAATGCAACTCTCAAGCAATGCACTTGAATCTCACTCAATCTCACTCAAGATGTGCAATCAATCAAAGAGATGAGTGGAGGGGTTGTTCTCTAGCTCAAAGTATGTCTCTAGGTCTCAAAATGTGCAAGAGTTACCCTCAAAACCCGTCCACCATCTATTTATAACGAAGGGGTACGCAGCTAGCCGTTACCGCGCGAACCAGTTCAAAACGTACTCACCGGACGCGCCGGTCAGGGTGACCGGACGCGTCCGGTCACTACGCGACAAACAAAATCGCGCGGGTCAGAACTAGCCGTTGCAACCACCGGACGCGCTTGACCGAGCCACCGGACGCGCTGGTGACGACCGGACGCGCCGGTCCCGTGACCCACCGGACGCGCCGGTCAGCACCCAGCCGCGCACCGCGAAACAACCACCGGACGCGCCGAAGGACCCACCGGACGCCACAGTGCCCGCGTCCGGTGGGAGTCCAGTAAGCTCCCGACGCCACCGGACGCGTCCGGTGGTACGTGACCGGACGCGCCCCGCGTCCGGTGCACGAACCCTAGCAGCACCCGCGCCGCGATGAACTGACCGGACGCGCCCCGCGTCCGGTGCAGCGTCCGGTGCAGCGTCCGGTGCTGCGTCCGGTGCACGCAGTGACCTCCGTTCGCCTCCGTTTCTTTTCCGACTTTCGGCGCAGTAGAAAATAGGCGTTTCACTTCTCCAAAAAGCGCCGAATCCCGCCTCGCAAGCTCGGCGGGAGGGAGAGAGGAACCCAAACCCCTCTCTACCGCTTAAACTCCACCGCCTTCGCAAATGTGCTAACACCACCAAGTGTACACCACCATGTGCATGTGTGTTAGCATTTCACAAACATTTTTCCAAGGCGTTATGTTAGCTCTTTACTAGATTCTAAATGCATATGCTCAAGACATTGATCTAGTGGCACTTGATTTCCGAGCTAACCGTGATTGCCCCTCTTGATAGTCGGCTATGTATCCTAAACCCGGTCAATCACTTCTCTACTCATCTTAGACCGGCAAAAGGAAAACCCTATGGTTATACCTTTGCCTTGCGCTCTTAGATCCTTTTCTTCCACTTGATCATCATGTCCATCATTTCATGTCCATCTCCACCATGATCTTGCTCATCATTTCATGCACCAAATCATGTGGTCTTGTGGCCATCTCTCCATGCCATTTCCACCTCCATCACATGTTGCTTATGCCTAGCTTAATCACACTTGATACAATAGCATTAGCAACTTGGTGTCATTAATTACCAAAACCAAACTTGGGCTTTCAATCTCCCCCTTTTTGGTAATTGATGACAACCATCACAAAGATATGAAATGAAATCAATTTTCAATTTCGATAGTATTAGCTCCCCCTACATATGTGCTTTCATGAGTTTGGTTCAATTTTGCACATATGTATGGATTTGAATTTTAGGAGAGTTACTACTATCAAATTGATGCTAAGGTATATAGAATGGACCTTTGAAGCGTGATACCAATCGGAGTTGCCTTTATATACCATCCTTAGCATCGATGTAGCTAGACACCACTTGTAATTCATCACTTGTAAAGATCACAAACACTAAAGTACCCCGTGAGATCAACAATATAAGCAAAGGGTGTCTAGATACCACTTATAAAGCTACTTTCAACAAATCATCATTCAAGTTCTAATTCTAGCAATCACCAAACAAACGTGCATAAGAATTCAAGCTTTGCAATGCAACAATTCATCATGTTAATGCGCATACAAATGCAACAAATAGTTCATGAGCTTGCTCCCCCTACTTGTGTGCTCAAAATTTAATTGATTCCTTTCCAAAGTCTTATCTTATGCGTTCTCTCCCCCTTAGTAACTTTTTCTTTTTGTGACTTTTCTCTCCCCTCTTATTATATCTTTCTCCCTCTTTGTGACTTTTCTATCTTTGTGACTTTTCTCTCCCCCTTTGTCAACAATCACCAAAAAGGTGCCAATTTTAGTGAGAGTTAAGTCAATCAATATGAGGGAGTCCGAATTATGGTTCAATCTAGATCACTTGCCTAGAATATGTAATTCGGTTTGATCCAAGGACAAGCTTCTTCACACCTCATAAAGTATAAGGGTTATCTTGACCATGTTGAATTACACATCATGAGCTCATTTTCTAGATTCAACGCTAGGTTTGCAAGCCCACAAACATGTCATATGCTACCACTAGATCAATCAAACATAGAAGCAATAGTGGTACCATATATACATTAAACTCATTTGATTTTCATGAATGAGCCTATTTGTCATGCAAATATGTCTATATGTTCTAAACATGTCCTTAGCAAAGTATGAATGATATGCCAAACAACTTTACCTTGCTATGTCGGAGGAGAGGCATGTCATATAAGAATGTGGGGGTGCACTCATTTCAAGTTGGAGAAGTCAAGTATGTTCAATTCATTCTTCAACTTGTAAAATCTCTTCTCATCAAGTGGCTTTGTAAAGATATCGGCTAGTTGATCTTCGGTGCCAATGCTTTCAATGCTAATATCACCCTTTTGTTGATGGTCTCTTATGAAGTGGTGCCTTATGTCAATGTGCTTGGTTCTTGAATGTTGAACCGGATTTTGTGTCATCTTGATAGCACTTTCATTGTCACAAAACAAAGGTACATTCTTGAATTTGATTCCAAAATCATTCAAAGTTGCTTTCATCCAAAGCAATTGTGCACAACAACTACCGGCACTAATGTATTCAGCCTCGGCGGTAGATAGTGCAACACTATTTTGTTTCTTTGATGACCATGAAACAAGAGACCTTCCAAGCAATTGACAAGTGCCACTTGTGCTCATTCTATCAATCTTGCATCCACCATAGTCGGAGTCCGAAAATCCAATCAACTTAAAACTTGACCCCTTTGGAAACCATAATCCAACATCATGAGTGCCCTTAAGATATCTCAATATCCTCTTGGTTGCTTTCAAGTGACTTTCTCTAGGTGAAGCTTGATATCTTGCACACTTGCACACACTAAACATCACATCCGGCCTAGAGGCGGTGACATATAGCAAACTTCCAATCATAGACCGATATTGCTTTTGATCTACCATGTTGCCACTTGCATCAATACCCAATTGATCATTTGTGCCCATTGGTGTACTCATTGGCTTAGCATCTTGCAATCCAAACTTCTTGATCATGTCCTTGATGTACTTGCCTTGACTTACAAAAGTGCCATTCTTCATTTGCTTGATTTGAAGTCCAAGAAAGTAACTAAGCTCTCCAATCATAGACATCTCAAACTCATTAGCCATCATATTTCCAAACTCTTCACAAAAGTCTTGATTGGTTGATCCAAAAATAATGTCATCCACATAGATTTGCAACACAAACAAGTCATTACCAAGCTTCTTGGTGAAGAGTGTGGTGTCAACCTTTCCCATCTTGAACCCTTTAGAGAGAAGAAAGTCCCTCAACCTCTCATACCATGCTCTAGGTGCTTGCTTCAAACCATACAATGCCTTCTTGAGCTTGTAGACATGGTTGGGCTTCTTGTCATCTTCAAAACCGAGAGGTTGCTCAACATAAACTTCTTCATTGATGTAGCCATTGAGAAATGCACTTTTGACATCCATTTGATAGAGCTTGATGTTGTGTGCACAAGCATATGCTAATAAGATTCTAATTACCTCCAATCTTGCAACCGGTGCATATGTTTCTCCAAAGTCAAGACCCTCAACTTGAGTGTATCCTTGTGCTACTAATCTTGCTTTGTTTCTCACAACTACACCATCTTGATCTTGCTTGTTTCTAAAGACCCACTTAGTACCAATCACATTGTAGTTCTTCGGCCTTTCAACAAGTTCCCAAACTTGATTTCTTGTGAAGTTGTTTAGCTCTTCATGCATGGCATTTATCCAATCAGAATCCTTCAATGCATCTTCTATCTTCTTTGGTTCTTCAAGTGACACAAATGAGTAATGCTCACAAAAGGATGCTAATCTTGATCTAGTTTGAACACCACTTTGAATTCCACCAATGATTTGGTCCAATGGATGATCTCTTGCAATACTAGTAGGTTGGAGTATTGGGAGTTGATTGTTTCCACTAGCTTGACCTTGATCTTGCACTTCGTCATGAGAACCACTAGAGCTTGCTTGATTTGTATCAATTTGCACACTTTGGTTGATCACATGAGTATCATCATCATCATCAACTTGCCTCGGCCTTATGTCACCAATATCCATATTCTTCATTGCATTTGACAATTGATCTCCTCTCACATCATCAAGGTTTTGAGCTTCATTTTGAGATCCTTGGGTTTCATCAAACTCAACATCATGAACTTCTTCCAAGGTGCCATTTGTGAGATTCCAAACTCTATAAGCTTTGCTTGTGGTAGAATAACCAAGTAAGAACCCTTCATCACATTTCTTTTCAAACTTGCTCAATCTAGTGCCTTTCTTGAGAATATAGCATTTGCAACCAAACACTCTAAAGTATGCAATGTTTGGCTTTCTTCCATTCAATAGCTCATATGGTGTCTTCCCAAGTTTCCCATGGCAATAAAGACGGTTGCTACAATAGCAAGCCGTGTTGATGGCTTCACTCCAAAATGAATGACTCACATTGTATTCACTAAGCATTGATCTAGCCATGTCAATCAAAGTTCTATTCTTTCTTTCAACTACACCATTGGATTGAGGAGTGTATGTTGGTGAGAATTGATGTCCAATACCAAGATCATCACATAAATCTTCAATTCTTGTGTTCTTGAACTCACTACCATTGTCACTTCTAATCTTCTTGATGATAGTCTCAAACTCATTTTGCACTCTCTTGACAAAAGACTTGAATAGATCATAAACATCACTCTTGTCATAGAGAAAGAACACCCAAGTGTATCTAGTGTAGTCATCAACAATCACAAAACCATACTTGTTGCCACCAATGCTAGTATATGTTGTTGGCCCAAACAAGTCCATGTGCAATAGCTCAAATGCCTTTGATGTGCTCATTTCACTCTTACTAGGATGTTTATTTCCAACTTGTTTGCCGGCTTGACAAGCACTACAAGGTTTATCCTTTTCAAAAGTCACATCTTTCAAGCCTCTAACTAAGTCATGCCTCAAAAGTTTGTTCAATTGTTTCATTCCAACATGACCAAGCCTTCTATGCCACAACCATCCCATACTAGATTTGCTAAGCAAGCATGATGTCAATTGTGTCTCACTATCATTGAAGTCAACCAAGTATAAACTACCATGTCTAAATCCTTTGAAAATCAAATTTGATCCATCAACACTTATTACTTCAACATCATCACTACCAAATATGCACTTGAAACCAAGATCACAAAGTTGTGCCACCGACAAAAGATTGAAGTCCAAGCTCTCAACTAGCAACACATTAGATATGCTCATGTCATTTGAGATAGCAATTTTACCAAGCCCCTTGACCTTGCCTTTCTTGTTGTTTCCAAAAGTGATAGCATCAAAACCACCATTTTGACTAGTATCAATTGATTTGAACATACAAGAATCCCCGGTCATATGTTGAGTGCACCCACTATCAAGCACCCAATGCCTTCCTCCGGCTTTGTAATTGACCTACAAGATAAGATCAATTCTTTTTAGGTACCCAAACTTGTTTGGGTCCTCCAAGGTTAGTGACCAAGCTCTTTGGTACCCAAATGGCTTTCTTCTTTGAGCCCATCCATGGTGCACCAATGAACTTAGCATGAACACCATTTGTACCCTTGGTAAGTATATAGAAAGAATCAAACTTAATTGAGGATACATTAGCATTGGATTTCTTGTTCATGCAATGTTGCTCTATGTGACCAACTTGCTTGCAACTTTTGCAAAAGCTACCATTGTTCTTCACAAAACGAGTCTTGTGAGGAGCAAAAGCGGCTTTGCCTTTCTTGGGGTTATAGCCCAATCCCTCTTTATAGAGAGAAGCTCTTTGGCTACCCAAGCACATAAGCAAGCGGTCCTCACCACCATAAGCCTTGGCTAAGGTGTGATTGAGCTCTTTCACCTCCTTCTTGAGATTTTCATTCTCAACTATAAGTGTGGGATCACAAGTGAAACCATCACTACTAGATGAGGATGATGTAGATGCGCTACATGAAGGGTTAGTAGGAGCAACGACAATAGGCTTATGAAAAGGTTCATCAATTATATCACATGATATGCCTATGTTGCAAGTTTTAGCTTTCTCAACATTAGTTGGCATGATTTCACATTTTTCAACTAGAGAGGAATGAGCTTCTTCAAGCTTAGTGTGAGACTTTTGAAGCTTCTTATGGTCTACCTTTAGACTCTCATAAGATGCTCTAAGCTCATCAAGTTCTTGCATAAGATTTTTCTTTTCCTTAAGCAAGCCCTTGCATTCCTTTCTAGATTCTTTATAATGTTGAGTGCAATCTTCTAGCATAGTGATTAGTTCATCTTTAGTGAATTCTTCTTCATCACTATCACTATCACTATCATGATCACTCTCATTATCGGATGATACCTTAGTGGCCTTAGCCATGAAGCATGATGGAGTGTCGAAGAGGGAGACCTTCTCTTGGATTGCAATGCTAGCATGTCCCTTCTTCTTGCTCTTGTAGTTATCTTCATCATCACTTGAGGAATCATCACTATCCCATGTAGCAACATGAGAATCATTCTTCTTTTTATGAGAGCTCTCCTTCTTTTCTTGCTTCTTCTTTTGCTTCTTTCTCTCCTTCTTGATAGCATATTCATCATCACTATCATAAGGACACTTCGCAATGAGATGATCCTTGCTATGGCATCTAAAGCATCTCATGGTATGCTCATTCTTCTTAGATGAGTTCTTCCTTCTTCTTGCACGATAGCCCTTCTTCTTCATGAATTTGCCAAATTGCTTGACAAAGAGAGCCATCTTCTCATCAATGTCATCACTATCACAAGAGCTTGAGTCTTCTTCACTTGATGATTCAATCTTGGATTTACCCTTGGATGTGGTGGCTTTGAATGCCACACTCTTCTTCTTTTCATCATCTTTCTTCTCATTCTCCTTCTTCTTCTTCTTGACCAACTCATCCTTCTCATCATCTTCTCTATATGAATCATCGGTCATCACTTCTTGAAATATTTGTTGAGGAGTTGAATCCTTCAATGTTGTCCTCACTAGCACGGTGATCAATGTATCAAACCTCTTGGGCAAGCTTCTCAAGAACTTCATAGAGAATTGGTTGTCCTTGACTTCCTCACCAAGTGCCTTGAGCTCATTGACAATCACTTGCAACCTATGAAACATCTCCGGTACACTCTCATCATCTTGCATCTTGAAGCTTGAAAATTTTTCTTGCAAGATATATGCTTTAGCGGTCTTTGTGCCTTCGGTACCCTCAAATGTTTCTTCTAGCTTGGCCCAAGCATCATGTGCAACTTCTATGTTCTTCACTTGCTCAAATGTCTTGTCATCTAATGCCTCATGAAGAGCACTAATGGCAATATCGTTGCATTGGAGCTTCTTCTCTTCCACCGGTGTAGGTGCTTCCGGATTAGCAACCTCAAATTTGGTTTCGGTGACTTTCCACACTTCTCTATTGATTGACTTGAGGTGTGCGGTCATCTTAACCTTCCAATATGCATAATTTGTGCCATCAAAGTGAGGTGCCTTCTTGGTGTTGTTGATGTGCAAACTTAATTGAGCCATTTCTTCTTCACCGTAGGTTGTTAAGCCTCAAATAAACGGTGCCTCGGCTCCGATACCACTTGTAAGGTCCAAATAGGCTAAAGGGGGGGTGAATAGCCTAATTAAAACTTCTACAACAATTACTCAACCTCAAGTTAGTACAAAAGGTGGCGGAGCAAAAAGCACTAGCTCTAACTAATTAAGCAAGCCACCTACACAAGTCTAGTACAAGGCTATCCACTAAACACAACAACAACAACAAGCTAGAAACAAGATGTAATACGAGAGAAGAGCTTCGAGTGATTATACCGCCGTGTAGAGATGAGAAGTACCAATAAATCAATCACACAAGAGAATTCCTCGGCAAAGAGATGACACAATATTTTTTACCGAGGTTCACTTGCTTCCCGGCAAGCTACTCCTCGTTGTGGCGATGCACCCACTTGTCGGTTCGCGAGCTAATCGACTATCAAGAGTCGAGCCCTCGGCGGGCACCGCACAACCGCACACAAGATGGGGATCCTCCAAGCCACGAGCTCCACTAGAGTATCCAATTCGCGAACTCCCGCGGGGAAGGATCAAGAACCCCTTACAACACTTGGTGAAGGCTCCAACAATCTCCAATTGCGAGCTCAATCACCTCCGCTGCTCCAAGCCGTCTACCGTGTCGGGAAACACGGAAGAGTAACAAGAAATCCGCAGCAACTCGAAGATCAAGTGCCTCTAGAATGCAACTCTCAAGCAATGCACTTGAATCTCACTCAATCTCACTCAAGATGTGCAATCAATCAAAGAGATGAGTGGAGGGGTTGTTCTCTAGCTCAAAGTATGTCTCTAGGTCTCAAAATGTGCAAGAGTTACCCTCAAAACCCGTCCACCATCTATTTATAACGAAGGGGTACGCAGCTAGCCGTTACCGCGCGAACCAGTTCAAAACGTACTCACCGGACGCGCCGGTCAGGGTGACCGGACGCGTCCGGTCACTACGCGACAAACAAAATCGCGCGGGTCAGAACTAGCCGTTGCAACCACCGGACGCGCTTGACCGAGCCACCGGACGCGCTGGTGACGACCGGACGCGCCGGTCCCGTGACCCACCGGACGCGCCGGTCAGCACCCAGCCGCGCACCGCGAAACAACCACCGGACGCGCCGAAGGACCCACCGGACGCCACAGTGCCCGCGTCCGGTGGGAGTCCAGTAAGCTCCCGACGCCACCGGACGCGTCCGGTGGTACGTGACCGGACGCGCCCCGCGTCCGGTGCACGAACCCTAGCAGCACCCGCGCCGCGATGAACTGACCGGACGCGCCCCGCGTCCGGTGCAGCGTCCGGTGCAGCGTCCGGTGCTGCGTCCGGTGCACGCAGTGACCTCCGTTCGCCTCCGTTTCTTTTCCGACTTTCGGCGCAGTAGAAAATAGGCGTTTCACTTCTCCAAAAAGCGCCGAATCCCGCCTCGCAAGCTCGGCGGGAGGGAGAGAGGAACCCAAACCCCTCTCTACCGCTTAAACTCCACCGCCTTCGCAAATGTGCTAACACCACCAAGTGTACACCACCATGTGCATGTGTGTTAGCATTTCACAAACATTTTTCCAAGGCGTTATGTTAGCTCTTTACTAGATTCTAAATGCATATGCTCAAGACATTGATCTAGTGGCACTTGATTTCCGAGCTAACCGTGATTGCCCCTCTTGATAGTCGGCTATGTATCCTAAACCCGGTCAATCACTTCTCTACTCATCTTAGACCGGCAAAAGGAAAACCCTATGGTTATACCTTTGCCTTGCGCTCTTAGATCCTTTTCTTCCACTTGATCATCATGTCCATCATTTCATGTCCATCTCCACCATGATCTTGCTCATCATTTCATGCACCAAATCATGTGGTCTTGTGGCCATCTCTCCATGCCATTTCCACCTCCATCACATGTTGCTTATGCCTAGCTTAATCACACTTGATACAATAGCATTAGCAACTTGGTGTCATTAATTACCAAAACCAAACTTGGGCTTTCAAACTTGAGCTTCTCTAAGTTGGGGCATGTTTGGTGAAGATGACCCACTTCATGGCATCGGTAGCACATGAAATGAGAGAGCTTCTCTCGAGCTAGCTTCTTCATCTTCCTTTCTCTTTTCTTTTCCCTTTTGGTCATATTCTTCTTGCTCTTGTTGAAACCAAGGCCACTCTTGTCACCAAAGTTTCTTTGAGTTTTCAACATATGCTCAAAGGTGACTTTTGAGTTGTAGCACCTCTCTAACTTGTTGCTCAATTTCTTCACTTCACTTTTGAGCTCATTGTTCTCCTTCAAAATGTTAGTCTCACAAGACATAGAAGTAGAACAAGCATATATATGTGAAGAACATGGCATATCTAATAAGTCATCACAAGAGGTGGATACATGCTTTCTCCCTACATCACATGGGTTAGTCACATTTTGCAATTGATCATTTGATCCATGTGATGAGCTCTCATTAATTTTAATTTTCTTTAATAACATCTTAAAGAGAGAAGCATGTTCTTGTACCAAAATATCATGAGCAACACCAAGTTCCTCATGAGCCAATTTTAGCTCCTCATGTGAACAAGTAGTAACATAAAGTAGATGCTTTTATTGTTCACATGTGGTTTTTAGAAATGAGTTTTCATTTTCCAATTTCATGGTTTTAGCTTTCTCATTTTCTAAAGACGTGGTCATGCTAGTAAGTCTACTAACAAGCTCATCATATGAATCAACATGATCAATCACATTATCATTTGATACCTTTGTGTCACCTTGTGACATGAAGCAATGTGATGTAGTGGATGGGCTTGTAGTAGCATCATCAAGGCCCGAGCATGAACCAACGTTGTCACCATCAAGTGTGCTTGGGGTAGAAACATCACTTGCAACACTTGATGCGTCATCGCAACCCTTGTCAAGTGAACTTGTGGTAGATCGATCATCATCATCACTTGACCATGAGATGGAGCAATCCTCCACAACCACCGTGTTGTGGTCATGCTCAACATCATCATGTGCAACCTCCTTAGTCTTGACATCATCATCATCATTGGTGATAGCTCCATACTTTTCATTGAGATAGGCCCATATCTCATGAGCGGATTTGAGGTCCATGATCTTACCAAAGATGCTATCATCCAAAGATCTATACATGATGTTAGTAGCTTGGATGTCAAGATCTAGGCATTTCTCTTGTGCTTGAGTTAGATTATCTTCATCCAACACATGAGAAAAGCCTACATCTACCATCCACCACATTTGAGGGCAAATAAACTTAAAATTGCATATCATCCAATTTTTCCATCGTGCAAAGTGTGTGCCATCAAACATGTGTGGACACTCAACATCTAGCCCATATTCCGCCATCCTCTCAGGTCGGTGAAGACCACAAAAGAGAGACCCGGCTCTGATACCAATTGAAGGGTCGAGATGGCGGACTAGAGGGGGGGTGAATAGTCCTTTCTAAAATTAATCGCGTTGGCAAACCGAAACAAATGCGGAATTAAAACTATCGGTCTAGCCAAGACTACACCCCTCTATCTAAGTTTACAAGCACCTCACAAAGATCCTAATTAAGTAACTAAGGTGCTTTCCTTAGCAAGAGCTCTCCTAAACAATTCTAGAGCAAGGTCACACAAACCTATGCACTAGTACTTTAGCAAAGCCGGGGAGCTCCTACACAATTCTAGTAAGCAAAAGCACAAAGCCACATATGCTCACTAGCAATGCTCAATAGCAAGGCAACTAATGCCAAACTAGAGAGCGCAAATTACTTAGCTACACAAACTAAGCAATGTGACTAACAAGGTTACACAAACCAAATTAGCCACGCAACGGGTGCTACTTCTATGCTACACAAGCAAGAAGGTAACTAGCTAGCTACACAAGCAAACTAGTTATGAGAGCAACAACACAAGCACAATATATATGTGAAAGTAATACAAGCTTGTGTATCGAAAGCAAACCACCGAGAAGATATACACAATGTTGACACGGCGGTTTTTCACCGAGGTTCACTTGGTTGCCACCAAGCTAGTCCCCGTTGTGGCGATACACCCACTTGATGGATCATGAGCTAATTGACTATCAAGAGTCAAACCCTCAGCGGGTGCCGCACATTCACTCTCAAGATGGGGATCCTCCAAGCCACGAGCTTTACTAGAGTTGCTCTTCGCGATCCCCGCGGGGTGAGCACAATCCCCCTCACAAATCCTCTTCGGAGCCTCGCACAATCTTCTTGCGAGCTTTGACGGAGCCACAAGCCACCAAGCCGTCTAGGAGGTGGCAACCTCCAAGAGTAACAAGCACCACCGGCTTGCAACACGAACACCTAGTGCCACTCGATGCAACCTCACGATGCAATCGCACTAGAATCGCTCTCTCACTCGATCCGATGAACACTATCAAGCATGAGTGAGTTAGAGGGCTTCCAAGCACTACCACATAAGCCACCAAGGCCAAAGTGTGCTCAGCTACCGGCCAAGGCCGACCAATGGGCTATTTATAAGCCCCTCCATGAAAAGAGCCGTTGTACCCCTTCACTGGGTGTTTTTCGGGACGACCGGACGCGCCGGTCGAACTGACCGGACGCGCAGGTCAGTAGCATGCTCTAACGGCTAGTTTTCGCACGTACAAACTTGTATTGACCGGACGCGCAGGACAAACGACCGGACGCGCAGGTCAAATGACCGGACACGCCGATCGCACAGCGCCTGCGCACGCGACGCAACTACCGGACGCGCTCCACGCAACGACCGGACGCGACAGTGCCAGCGTCCGGTCGGAGTCCAGTAAGTTCCCGTTGAGACCGGACGCGTCCGATCACACGTGACCGGACGCGCCCCGCGTCCGATCGTCACTCCGCTTCGCTCTGCCCCTCTGGACGCCTGACCGGACGCTCCGGTTCCGTGAGGGACCGGACGCGCCGGTCGCGCGCTCTCCTTCTGCGCACTGGTGAACTGACCGGACGCGCTGGTCAGGCCAGACCAGCGTCCGGTCACAAACCCTAGTGCCGCGCCACGAAGAACTGACCGGACACGCTGGTCAGACCGTGACCGCGTCCGGTGCAGCGTCCGGTCACCACTGTGATCTCCGTTCGCCTCCGTTTCTTTTCCGACTTCCAGCGTAGTGGAAAATAGGCATTTCACTTCCCCAAAATGTGCCGAATCCCGCCTCGCAAGCTCGGCGGGAGGGAGAGAAGAACCCAAACCCCTCTCTACCGCTTAAACTCCACCGCCTTTGCAAATGTGCTAACACCACCAAGTGTACACCATCATGTGCAAGTGTGTTAGCATTTCACAAACATTTTCTCGAAGAAGTTAGGCACTCAACTTGCCTCGCCACTCGATCCTAGCACGTATGCAAAGTTAGATCGCTCAAGTGGCACTAGATGACCGATATGCAAACAAGTTTGCCCCTCTTGATAGTACGGCCATCTATCCTAAACCCGGTCATCAACTTCTCTACACACCTATGACCGGTGAAATGGAAATGCCCTAGGTTATACCTTTGCCTTGCGCATTCCACTCCATCTCCTCCGACGTTGATGCAACACATGCACCAATCATATCACAAATGATATGATCCACTTCATATCATCATGTGGCCTTGGTCCATCGATCTTGACCTCACTTGCTCTTCACCGTTGCATCGGTCCATCGGCGCCAAGTCTTGCTCAAGCTTCACCGCCTCACGGTCCATCGCTCCAAAGCCTCCGACTTGCCCTTCACACTTGCAACCGGTCCGTCGAGCCAAGCCTCATCTTTGATCTTTGCCACCTTGGTCACATGACTCCATGTCATGTCTCATATGCAATGAGCTCCTTCATGACACAATCATCTGTGGACTAATTCCCTGTGTATCTCACATAAACACAATTAGTCCACCTAAAGTTGTCACTCAATTACCAAAACCAAACAAGGACCTTTCAATCTCCCCCTTTTTGGTAATTGATGACAACTCTACAAAGATATGGAAGATAAGTTCTTTTAGACTTTATGTCACTTATCCAACATTTAAGCTCTATGTTAGGATTTGGATAAGCACCATAAAATCCGACTTGGTAGTGATAACTCCCCCTACATATTGCTCAAATGGTTTGGTTTCAAGCTTGCACATATGCATAAATATGAAATTTGTGGGAGGGTTAGCACTACTAAGTGATGCTAAGGTGTATAGAATAAACCTTTGTAGTTCGATACCAATTAGTAGCTTGATACCATTTGAAAATCACAAGTTTGCCATCATCCTTAGCATCATGAGTAGCTAGACATCAAAAATACTAGAAACCCCGTGAGATCAACATTATAAGCAAGGTTCTAGTTTTTCATGATAAACACAAGTCTAGCTATCATCCTATGCATGCTAGTTATCATATCATCATTCAAGTTCTATAACTAGCAAACATCACACAAGCATGCATGTTAAATATAAAAACTTATGCATTGCTAGCAAGCACATGATTATGCACAAGTCAAATGCAACCAGTCAATGTTCATGAGCTTGCTCCCCCTACTTGTGTGCTTCTCTTGTCCAAGAATTTTGATCCTTCTCTTTTCTTCATTGTTGCTCCCTCTTTGTCCATTTCCATGTCCAAACCCATCTTCTCATGATATCTTTGTTCAATCTCTCCCTAAACTTATCTCTCTTGGTGCATTGGCATATCTTTGTTCTAACTTCTCCCCCTTTGTCATCAATTTCCATAAAGGGTGTATTTCTCATTGATACAAAGGCTTGCATTGGGGTGGATGGTTGAGACTTGAATATTGCATTGTTGATGGACATCACCGCACATGTTGGAATGACATTACTTGTATGTTGCTCTTGAGATACCACTTAGGATCTTTGACCTTGATACCATTAGGTGGGGCTCCTCCTCCTATGTCATAGCATGGGTCATTCACTTGATAATCTTGAGCTCTTGTGTGTGAGGGAACTTTCTTCATTTAATGATCACTTAAAGTTGAGGATCACTTGTGGAACCACCATCTTGTATAAATGATATCATGTGTAGAAATACCACAAATAAGGGTGTGATACCAATTTGAAGAATCCTCTATCATGAAACCACTTGTAGGATATCACTTGTAGATCATGATCTAGACACCACTTGTAAATACCACTTGAAGAAATATTTTGAGTCTAGATACCATTTGAAACACCCTAGATATCCATTTGCATTGTTGTCTTGTGCTTGTACCCATATCATTGTCATGAGCTTCTAGTATGACTTGAACTAAGTTGATTTGCCTAAGATTCTAAGTCCGGTTTGATCCAATGACAAGCTTCTTCACTCCTCATACTAAGGGTTATCTTGCCAATGTTGTACTTGTCACTTGTTAGCAATCCAAACTAGATCAAGTACTTGGGTTCACTAGCTCATGAACAAATTCATACACATACCACTAGATCATTTAAACAATTCAAGCAATAGTGGTAGGCTATGAATTTTAAACATTTCATTTGTTATGCATGATCCTTAGTAAGCATGTACTATATGCACTAAACGCATACTAGTAAGGGATGAAATGATTATGCACATTGCAATGATACCTTTGTTATATTGGAGTAGAGGATAGTCACATAGATTCCAATTCATTACTCCAATAGCAATGTGAAGTCCAATTTATAAGCATGGTGAAGACCAATCATTATAGAGAAATCCATTCTTCACCCATATGAAATGAGAACCACTAATAATCAAGTGCATTATCTCTTGTTATGGTTGGCTTGCTTTTTCTCTTTGATCAATGCTTGTATGAGAGAAGTACTTATGATACCAATTTTATAACCATGACTAGCTCTCTTTTGGGTGTTGCTTGCTTTTCTTGATCAACCCTATTGATTGCTTCAATTAAGCATCTCAAATGTCCCTTGAATACATCACTTCCATGTTAGCCTTCCAAGCCGGTGCTCGGTTTACCCATCCATGGGCGGCAAGCCCCCTCAGCAGGGAGAAGTGACCTCTCTCCAAAGAACCATCCTTGACACTTGCTTGAATTGCATTTGATTGATTGATCTATGGACTTAACTTGATGAGTAACCTTGAATTATTCTTTAAGTCCTTTTCTTTCTACCAAATGATCTCCAATCATTACTAGAACTTGAACCTCATCTTCATCTTGAGTTTGATCTTCATTTTCAAATTTGAGTACCAAATTTATACACTAAGTACATTCCACAATCAATGCCCTTGTACTCATTTCTTGTCATGCTTCTAGATCAATTCAAAACCAAACTTAGGTACCTCAAACACTTATAAATATGTTTCCAACTTGAGGACCTTTCACTTAAAGTGACTCTAGATCAATCCAATAATTGTCACTTTTCTGGCAGATTCTGTACCCTTCAAAGAATAATTCATATCTCCCAATGTACAGATTCAAATGCTATGAAATTTGGTGGAGATGTGACTTACTAAGTCATATAGCAACTGTAAAAAATTGAGCTTCATTTGACTTCTAGATTGCTACCAGATTTCAAATCTTCCACCACTGCTACATGCTGAAAAACTGCTGCACTATAACTGACAAGATGCACTCCAAAACCGAAGCATCTCTTATCCAATTCTCATAAAATTTCTATAGCATATTATTTCATAAGTGTAGAGCATGTATACCAAATTTCAAGCTAATCTAATATGATTTGGTCACTCAAACTCAGACTTAATCTCAGCTAGCTTAGATTTTCAATAATGGACAGATTTCAATACATTGAGCTATACTTCACCAAATTGAATCAAACTTGAAACTAACTTGTTTGAACACTTTCATAAGACATATATCCATTCAATCATCTCATAGCAAGAAATATTGCATATATATCCAATTCAATCAACTCATATGCACCCAAATAAAATGATCAACTAGAGATATACCTTGGTTATCACATGATCATCCTCTTAGCAAGCTCCAACTCAAATATTTACAAGTCATCAAATATATCCAATAAATCACCACAATCTTAGTGTTGCACTTGTATGTTGTAGCATTTGAACTCCACTTATTTTGACTTGGCATTATGATAGAATATGCACTAAGCTTTTAAAACTTGATTCACCATATGATGACCAATATGAATCCAAATGAATCAAGCCTCCAATGCCGATGGTACCTACAACCAATCATCTACTTTTTGATGGTACCCAAACAAATTTGGGTCCTCTCAAGTTAGGAGCAACATACTTAGGCAAAGCCTTAGTATGGGTAGTGGGATGTTTTGCAATTCTAACCAATGAGGTACCATTGCCATCCTTTTTAAGCATGTTAGTATCATTAATTGAACTAGGCTTAGAATTATTACCTAGGGGACATGAATGAGCCATGTGTCCCCTTTCCCGGCATGAATAGCATCTTCTCTTTGGTTGAGCCTTTTCTTCCTTGCTCATGTGATGCTCTTCATTGCCTTGCCTCTCATGAGTTGCTTGAGCCTTCTTCTCAAGCTTGGTAGGACACCCCGAGGCAAAGTGTCTCATATCTCCACACTTGAAGCACTTGATGTGAGCCAAATTTCTTTTCTCAATTTGATTCTTGCTCATCATCTTGGTATCTTGGATTTGCATTGGATGCCTTCCTCTCCACCCCTTCTTGTTTTCTTTTTCTTCTTCTCATGCTCAACGTGTGGCTTTGGTTGAGGCTCTTCTTGTTGCTTCACTAGTTTCTTGCTTGGGCACATTGAGGTGTAGTGACCCCATGTATGGCACTTGAAGCACTTGCGTTTGAGCCTTTCTTCTTCTTTCTTCAACTTGAGCTTCTCTAAGTTGGGGCATGTTTGGTGAAGATGACCCACTTCATGGCATCGGTAGCACATGAAATGAGAGAGCTTCTCTCGAGCTAGCTTCTTCATCTTCCTTTCTCTTTTCTTTTCCCTTTTGGTCATATTCTTCTTGCTCTTGTTGAAACCAAGGCCACTCTTGTCACCAAAGTTTCTTTGAGTTTTCAACATATGCTCAAAGGTGACTTTTGAGTTGTAGCACCTCTCTAACTTGTTGCTCAATTTCTTCACTTCACTTTTGAGCTCATTGTTCTCCTTCAAAATGTTAGTCTCACAAGACATAGAAGTAGAACAAGCATATATATGTGAAGAACATGGCATATCTAATAAGTCATCACAAGAGGTGGATACATGCTTTCTCCCTACATCACATGGGTTAGTCACATTTTGCAATTGATCATTTGATCCATGTGATGAGCTCTCATTAATTTTAATTTTCTTTAATAACATCTTAAAGAGAGAAGCATGTTCTTGTACCAAAATATCATGAGCAACACCAAGTTCCTCATGAGCCAATTTTAGCTCCTCATGTGAACAAGTAGTAACATAAAGTAGATGCTTTTGTTGTTCACATGTGGTTTTTAGAAATGAGTTTTCATTTTCCAATTTCATGGTTTTAGCTTTCTCATTTTCTAAAGACGTGGTCATGCTAGTAAGTCTACTAACAAGCTCATCATATGAATCAACATGATCAATCACATTATCATTTGATACCTTTGTGTCACCTTGTGACATGAAGCAATGTGATGTAGTGGATGGGCTTGTAGTAGCATCATCAAGGCCCGAGCATGAACCAACGTTGTCACCATCAAGTGTGCTTGGGGTAGAAACATCACTTGCAACACTTGATGCGTCATCGCAACCCTTGTCAAGTGAACTTGTGGTAGATCGATCATCATCATCACTTGACCATGAGATGGAGCAATCCTCCACAACCACCGTGTTGTGGTCATGCTCAACATCATCATGTGCAACCTCCTTAGTCTTGACATCATCATCATCATTGGTGATAGCTCCATACTTTTCATTGAGATAGGCCCATATCTCATGAGCGGATTTGAGGTCCATGATCTTACCAAAGATGCTATCATCCAAAGATCTATACATGATGTTAGTAGCTTGGATGTCAAGATCTAGGCATTTCTCTTGTGCTTGAGTTAGATTATCTTCATCCAACACATGAGAAAAGCCTACATCTACCATCCACCACATTTGAGGGCAAATAAACTTAAAATTGCATATCATCCAATTTTTCCATCGTGCAAAGTGTGTGCCATCAAACATGTGTGGACACTCAACATCTAGCCCATATTCCGCCATCCTCTCAGGTCGGTGAAGACCACAAAAGAGAGACCCGGCTCCGATACCAATTGAAGGGTCGAGATGGCGGACTAGAGGGGGGGTGAATAGTCCTTTCTAAAATTAATCGCGTTGGCAAACCGAAACAAATGCGGAATTAAAACTATCGGTCTAGCCAAGACTACACCCCTCTATCTAAGTTTACAAGCACCTCACAAAGATCCTAATTAAGTAACTAAGGTGCTTTCCTTAGCAAGAGCTCTCCTAAACAATTCTAGAGCAAGGTCACACAAACCTATGCACTAGTACTTTAGCAAAGCCGGGGAGCTCCTACACAATTCTAGTAAGCAAAAGCACAAAGCCACATATGCTCACTAGCAATGCTCAATAGCAAGGCAACTAATGCCAAACTAGAGAGCGCAAATTACTTAGCTACACAAACTAAGCAATGTGACTAACAAGGTTACACAAACCAAATTAGCCACGCAACGGGTGCTACTTCTATGCTACACAAGCAAGAAGGTAACTAGCTAGCTACACAAGCAAACTAGTTATGAGAGCAACAACACAAGCACAATATATATGTGAAAGTAATACAAGCTTGTGTATCGAAAGCAAACCACCGAGAAGATATACACAATGTTGACACGGCGGTTTTTCACCGAGGTTCACTTGGTTGCCACCAAGCTAGTCCCCGTTGTGGCGATACACCCACTTGATGGATCATGAGCTAATTGACTATCAAGAGTCAAACCCTCAGCGGGTGCCGCACATTCACTCTCAAGATGGGGATCCTCCAAGCCACGAGCTTTACTAGAGTTGCTCTTCGCGATCCCCGCGGGGTGAGCACAATCCCCCTCACAAATCCTCTTCGGAGCCTCGCACAATCTTCTTGCGAGCTTTGACGGAGCCACAAGCCACCAAGCCGTCTAGGAGGTGGCAACCTCCAAGAGTAACAAGCACCACCGGCTTGCAACACGAACACCTAGTGCCACTCGATGCAACCTCACGATGCAATCGCACTAGAATCGCTCTCTCACTCGATCCGATGAACACTATCAAGCATGAGTGAGTTAGAGGGCTTCCAAGCACTACCACATAAGCCACCAAGGCCAAAGTGTGCTCAGCTACCGGCCAAGGCCGACCAATGGGCTATTTATAAGCCCCTCCACGAAAAGAGCCGTTGTACCCCTTCACTGGGTGTTTTTCGGGACGACCGGACGCGCCGGTCGAACTGACCGGACGCGCAGGTCGGTAGCGTGCTCTAACGGCTAGTTTTCGCACGTACAAACTTGTATTGACCGGACGCGCAGGACAAACGACCGGACGCGCAGGTCAAATGACCGGACACGCCGATCGCACAGCGCCTGCGCACGCGACGCAACGACCGGACGCGCTCCACGCAACGACCGGACGCGACAGTGCCAGCGTCCGGTCGGAGTCCAGTAAGTTCCCGTTGAGACCGGACGCGTCCGATCACACGTGACCGGACGCGCCCCGCGTCCGATCGTCACTCCGCTTCGCTCTGCCCCTCTGGACGCCTGACCGGACGCTCCGGTTCCGTGAGGGACCGGACGCGCCGGTCGCGCGCTCTCCTTCTGCGCACTGGTGAACTGACCGGACGCGCTGGTCAGGCCAGACCAGCGTCCGGTCACAAACCCTAGTGCCGCGCCACGAAGAACTGACCGGACACGCTGGTCAGACCGTGACCGCGTCCGGTGCAGCGTCCGGTCACCACTGTGACCTCCGTTCGCCTCCGTTTCTTTTCCGACTTCCAGCGTAGTGGAAAATAGGCATTTCACTTCCCCAAAATGCGCCGAATCCCGCCTCGCAAGCTCGGCGGGAGGGAGAGAAGAACCCAAACCCCTCTCTACCGCTTAAACTCCACCGCCTTTGCAAATGTGCTAACACCACCAAGTGTACACCATCATGTGCAAGTGTGTTAGCATTTCACAAACATTTTCTCGAAGAAGTTAGGCACTCAACTTGCCTCGCCACTCGATCCTAGCACGTATGCAAAGTTAGATCGCTCAAGTGGCACTAGATGACCGATATGCAAACAAGTTTGCCCCTCTTGATAGTACGGCCATCTATCCTAAACCCGGTCATCAACTTCTCTACACACCTATGACCGGTGAAATGGAAATGCCCTAGGTTATACCTTTGCCTTGCGCATTCCACTCCATCTCCTCCGACGTTGATGCAACACATGCACCAATCATATCACAAATGATATGATCCACTTCATATCATCATGTGGCCTTGGTCCATCGATCTTGACCTCACTTGCTCTTCACCGTTGCATTGGTCCATCGGCGCCAAGTCTTGCTCAAGCTTCACCGCCTCACGGTCCATCGCTCCAAAGCCTCCGACTTGCCCTTCACACTTGCAACCGGTCCGTCGAGCCAAGCCTCATCTTTGATCTTTGCCACCTTGGTCACATGACTCCATGTCATGTCTCATATGCAATGAGCTCCTTCATGACACAATCATCTGTGGACTAATTCCCTGTGTATCTCACATAAACATAATTAGTCCACCTAAGGTTGTCACTCAATTACCAAAACCAAACAAGGACCTTTCACTAATCCTGTATTAGTTAAGAAAAAGAGTGGGAAGTGGAGGATGTGTGTAGACTATACTAGTTTGAATAAAGCATGTCCGAAAGTGCCCTTCCCTTTGCCACGCATCGATCAGATCGTTGATTCCACCGCAGGATGTGAAACTCTTTCGTTCTTAGACGCCTACTCCGGTTACCATCAGATCAAAATGAAGGAGTCCGACCAACTCGCGACTTCATTCACTACCCCGTTCGGCATGTATTGCTATATTACGATGCCCTTCGGTCTCCGGAACGCAGGGGCTACGTACCAGCGGTGCATGCAGCACGTTTTCAGGGAACACATCGGGTCGACCGTCGAGGCTTGTATCGACGACATCGTTGTCAAAACCAAACAAGCCGACGATCTGGTAAATGACCTTGACGTTGCGTTCAGGTGCCTCCGGGCAAAAAACATCAAGCTCAACCCTGAGAAATGCGTCTTTGGCGTCCCTCGAGGTATGCTTTTAGGGTTCATCGTATCCAAACGCGGCATCGAGGCCAACCCTAAAAAAATCTCTGCGATAACCAAGATGGGCCCCATCCGAGATCAGAAGGGCGTACAGAGGGTCACGGGTTGCCTAGCAGCTCTCAGCCGTTTTATTTCACGCCTCGGCGAGAAAGCGCTCCCTCTGTACCGTCTCTTGAAGAAATCAGAGCACTTTTCCTGGACCCTCGAGGCTGAGGAGGCCCTCACAAAACTCAAGGCCACACTCTCCAACTCACCAATCCTCGTCCCTCCGACCCCAGGGTCACCGCTCCTACTTTATGTCACCGCGACGTCACAAGTAGTCAGTGCGGTCTTGGTCGTCGAACGGGCCGAGGAGGTGCACGCCTTGCTCGTCCAGAGGCCGGTCTACTTCATCAGCGAGGTACTCTCGGAAACTAAGGTCCGATACCCACAAATCCAGAAGCTGCTGTATGCCGTTGTCCTGACACGGCGCAAGCTCCGACACTACTTCGAGGGCCACCCGGTTACTGTGGTTTCTTCTTTCCCCTTGGGAGAGATAGCCCAGAACCAGGAAGCCTCGGGTAGGATTGCTAAATGGGCGGTCGAACTCATGGGCGAGACCCTGTCCTATGTGCCGCGCAAGGCTATCAAGTCACAGGTGTTAGCAGACTTCCTGGCTGAATGGACCGACACCCAACTCCCTCCCGCACAGCTCCAGGCTGAGCTATGGACCATGTACTTCGATGGGTCATTGATGAAAACAGGAGCAAGCGCAGGTTTGCTCTTCATCTCACCCCTCGGGGTTCACATGCGCTACGTCGTCCGGCTTCATTTTCCTACGTCAAACAACGTCGCCGAATACGAGGCACTCGACACCTTGACGTTCGAGGCGACTCCCAGCTCATGATCGATCAGGTCATGAAGAGCTCGAGCTGCCGTGACCCCAAGATGGAAGCCTACTGCCAAGAAGTACGGCGCCTCGAGGACAAGTTTCACGGCCTCAAGCTCAACCACATCGCGCGCAGGTATAATGAGGCCGCCGATGAACTGGCAAAAATCGCGTCCAGTCGAACTACGGTTCCACCAGACATTTTCGCAAAAGATCTCCAGCAGCCATCCATCGACCTTGGGCCAGATGGAGAGGTCGACGGGACGTCACTCGACCCCCCATCTAAGACCGAAGCTCCCTCGACCGGGGCTGAGGCCATGCAGGTGGAAGGCTCAACCCTACCATCTGGCCTCGAGCCTGACTGGCGTATCTCGTACCTCGACTACCTCATCCGAGGGGACCTCCCCCCGGATAAGACCGAGGCTCGACAGATCGCTCGCCGGGCCAAAACCTTTATGATCATTGGCGACAGTAGGGAGCTGTACCACCGCAGCCCTACTGGCATCCTCCAATGCTGTATCACGAATGAGCAAGGCAGGGACCTGCTCAGCGACATGCACTCGGGGGCTTGCGGTCACCACGCAGCGCCTCGAACCCTCGTCGGGAATGCCTTTCGACAAGGATTCTACTAGCCGACCGCGGTCTCCGACGCTGTCAAGCTAGTACGCTCCTGTAAAGGTTGTCAGTACTATGCGAGACAGACCCATCTTCCGGCACACGTCCTGCAAACTATACCCATCACATGGCCGTTTGCTGTCTGGGGGCTCGACCTTGTTGGACCTTTGAGAAGGACAACAGGCGGCTTCACCCACTTGCTCATCGCAGTCGACAAATTCTCCAAGTGGATCGAGGCTCGCCCTATCACCAACATCAGGTCCGAGCAAGCTGTGCTCTTCTTCACCGACATCATTCATCGCTTTGGGATCCCCAACTGTATCATCATAGACAATGGCACCCAGTTCACTGGTAAAAAGTTTCTAGATTTCTGCGACCGCCATCACATCCATATGCTCTGGTCAGCCGTGGCTCATCCAAAAACAAACGGCCAAGTGGAACGTGCCAATGGTATGCTCCTGCAAGGCTTGAAACCCAGAATCTTTGACAAGCTAAACAAACATGGCAAAAGATGGGCTGCCGAGCTACCCTCGGTCCTGTGGAGCTTAAGAACAACGCCGAGTCGAGCCACGGGGTTCACTCCGTTCTTCTTAGTCTACGGGTCTGAGGCAATGCTCCCAACTGATATAGAATACGGATCCCCAAGGTTGAAGGCCTACAGCGAAAGAAACAACGACGCCGCAAGAGAGGATGCCCTCGACCAGCTCGAGGAGGCCCAGGATGTAGCTCTGTTGCATTCTGCCAGGTACCAGCAGGGTCTCCGACGCTACCACGACAGACACGTCCGCAAGCGTGACCTCAACGTCGGCGATTTGGTGCTGCGGCGGAACCAGAACACCAAGGGACGGCACAAGCTCACGCCACCATGGGAAGGACCGTACGTTATCGCAGAAGTGCTAAAACTGGGCACCTA
Source organism: Saccharum hybrid cultivar R570 (assembly GCA_038087645.1). Lineage (NCBI taxonomy): Eukaryota > Viridiplantae > Streptophyta > Magnoliopsida > Poales > Poaceae > Saccharum > Saccharum hybrid cultivar. The sequence continues at coordinate 10,206,495 of JAQSUU010000805.1, forward strand.
CAAGCTATCCAACGAGAAGGGCGAAATCTTCACCAACGCCTGGAACATTGAACAGCTACGTCGCTTTTTTTCCTTAGAAAGCCTCGAGGCTCTGTATTTTCTTTTTCAATCTCATCAATAAAAGAATACAGTGATGTTCAAACTTTCGTTTTACAAACAATAAGGAAGGATCGACTCTGTTCTCCCAGAATCGACCCTCCCTCGGGGGCTGCAAGGGGGGAACCCCCAGTCCCCGAAAAAACCTACACTCTTTTTCAAAATGAAAGAACTACCTCTTAAGTCAACAACGCTGCGAAAGCGCCCTGAGGCTCAAAAGGACTTTTGAGTCGCGAGATCACTTACGCCTCCGAGGCTACGGTACCTCCGCTCACCCCTCACGCCTAGGGGCACGACCGCACGTTAAGTAGACCCAAGGGCGGTTCATAACTTTGAAAAAGAATACACCCCCTGTCGCTTAGATCAAGTTCTTACATGATCTGCGAGGCCGCAAGAGCATCCTGAAGCTCGAGGGCAGTCGAGCCGCGAGATTACTTACGCCTCCGAGGCTACGGTACCTCCACTCGCACCCTTACGCCAAAGGACGCAACTGCGCGCTAAGTAAATCACACGAGAACACAATCCAAGCAATAAAGGGAAGAAAGGCTCGAATAAAACTAATTTAACCACGAATCGGTTTGTGCTTCAAGTTTTTAGGGCCTCCGAGGCCACCACGACCAAAGTCTAAAGTACTAACTTATTACACGGGCCTTTGCGCCCAGATCTGGCTCATAGGCCTTCATCATCAGCAGGCGGGACCACCTCGGCTTCAAAGAGCGAGGCCAGACGACTCCCAGGCCCCTCCGCGGCTTCAATCAGCTCCAGGCAGGCGTTCTCATTATCCTCGTCTGACCGATCCGGGTGTGTGATGAAGCCGTCGGCCACGAGCTCTATGTCGAACACAAACCCTGAACGGACGACGGCCAGCGCCCTCTTCACGCCGTGGTAGAGGCCGTCCCGTATCTTCTCCTGGGCAAGGCGGCCCAGCACCGCCATCCGACGGATGAGGGAGTTCCCCGGAACGTCTTCCCCGGTGTCGGCGTCGGGCTCGACCCCCAGACCGTCACACACGGTGGTGATCGCGCCCTCGAGCAGTTGGGACCTCTGGGTCTCGGCTTCGAGGAGGCTCTGCAGGGAGTTGGCGGACGAGTGGGCCTCCCGATTCTCACTCTCCAGCTCTGAAACACGACAAAATAAATTAGTACCTAACACGAGGCCTCGACGTCATGGCTATAACAGTCATACTTACCCTCGATATGGGTCTTCAAGCCCACAACCTCGTCACGGAGCCCCCCGCACGACTGCTCGAGCCCCAGGAGGGCGCTGTCCTTGTCACGGACGGTCGCCTTCAGCGCCTCGATCTCCTGACGGGCGGTCTGGAGTGCCGCGTCCTTCTCTTGGACGGCCCCATTCAGCGCTGTGACCTCGTCCTTCAGCTCGCTGAAACGGGCTGTGACCTGCCCGATTTGGACATTAAGGAGGTCGCGTTGACGGCTGACCTGGGAGACGTCCTCCTCGAGCTCCTTCACCCGCGCTGACAGGGGCTCGAGGTCCCTGCGAGCCTGGGCAGCCTCTTCTCGGGCCTTGTCCATCTCGGTGCGCATCGCGGCTTCGGCCGCCCAAGCCTGTATCGCCTCCTCCTTCACCGTCGAGTAGGCGGTACGCAGCTCAGCCATTTCGGCGTTCCGATCGGAAAGCCACTTTTGGGCCTCCTCGACCAGGGCTCGTTGCTTCGCCAGCGCGGCCCACACGCCACTCTCATCCCAGATGAAGAGCGACTTGCGGCGGGAGTACTCCTTCAGCTCCTAATCACGATTCGAAGAAACCAAGAAGATAAAGAAACCGAGGAAAAACGACATTAACAACCACGAAGAAAGCCGACGAGTCGATCATACCTCGGTGGCATCCCGTATGCCCCGCGAGACGGCGTCGGACGCCACGTTGAGCACCCGATCGAGGTGCCGCCGGACACCCTCGAGATACTCCCAGCGGTGCACCTCATCCCTGTCATTCAGGGTGAAGATGGGCTCGGCGTCGGGGTTCGCGGCGTCCCTGAACTGAAGGGACGGTCCCCCCACCTCGGAATCTCTGCCTCGGCCCGTGCTATCGCCAGCGCGGCGATGTCGGGCCATGACGACGACGATCCGACCGGGGCGTCTCCCGGCCCCGCGGAAGGGCCGGCCTCATCCATAGCTCCCGCGGCTCCAGCGGCCGCCGAGGCACCGGCCTGGTCCGTGGCCTCACCCCCCTCGACCCCCATCACTTGTTTCCCCTTGTCCAGGGGGGTGTCGTCGAGGGTAAGGTCCACGGGCGCCCACCCTTCTGAGGACATCGGCCCCACAGTCGCCGGCACCGACGGAGCCGGCACCTCGACCGTCGACGCCTCCAGAGCCGGCGCCTCGGCTGTCGGCGGCTCAGGAGCCGGCGCCTCGACCGACGGCACTCCCGCAGCCGGCACCTCGACCTCCGGCGCCCTTTCTTCTGGGGCTCCGGTAGGGAGCTCGACGGCCTCGCCCTCCACCATGCCCACCGGTCCCGTCGGTAGGTCTTGCTGCGGCTGCGGCCCCCTCGTCGGTGCCGCCTCCTGCCCTGGCGCCGACGCGACCTCCTCCACGGATGCTTCGCCCGTCACGGCCTCGACGGTAGCCTCGGCCGTCGGTAACGGCCTGGGCTCCGCCTCAACCGAACTAGGCGCCGCCGCCCGCGCTAGTTCGAACCCCTCCGCGGCAGGGTCCAGGCCAGTGACCCCCGTTGTAGCTGCCGCCTCCTGCCGCTGCCGCAGACGCCCCTTTGCGGCCTCGACCTGGCGAACCCAGGCCGCGTCCTGCTCCGCCGTCCGGTTGAGAACGGCGGCGCTCGCCTGCAGCGACTTCACCGGGGTAGGCCCCATTGGCTCTGCCTTCCGCTTCAACCTATCAAATAAGAGACAAGGTTAGCCCACGGATCCAAAGAAAGACGTAATAACCACTAAGCACGAATACTCACCCGGAAATTGGCACCAAGGGCCTCGACCCCGCGTGGTCCGAGCCTCCCGAGGCCGCCGGCGGCGGCCTCGCGGCGGCCCCGCCAGCGGGCCGGGCACTCCTTGAGGCCCTAGCCGGCGCACCGCCCTACGCCTTCTGTGCCTCCGAGGCCAGCTGGCCTCGGGTTCTCACGCCTGCCGGTGCTGCCGCCGATGACGGCGCCGGTACCACCGTCCCAGCCCCTGCCCGAGCTTGCGGGGCCTGGGCTGGCGCAGGCATCCCCGTCGACCCCTCTTGCTAGGTCCGGGGCAAAGCGGCCCCTCCCGTCGAGGGGCCCGTCTCCTTCTTCTTATCCTCCTTCTCCTTTTCCTCCTCCTCTTCGGTCTCCTCGACCACGATGACCGAGGAGGACGACCCCCCGATGGGCTCTAGCAGAGGGCGAATGTTGGGGAGGTCCCCCAGTCCCGTCGCGGCCTCATACCGCGACAGGGCGTCGTCGTCCTCGCCACTGCTGCCGTCATCATCCCCCGAGATCGTCTCGGAGGGCGACGGCGCCAGGGGGACCCCCTCGATGGTCTGCTGGCGCCGGAGTTTCTTCAACGCCTCCGCCTCCCTGGCCTTGCGGGCCGCCCGCTTCTTGGCTGTCTCCTTGGTCTTCTTCTTCTTGGAGGCATGCAGGCGTCGAGCCTCCCGCGCGGGCCGATCCTCTGGGACAGGCGGACGCGTCTCCCGCAGCGCCGACAAATCCTACGCGCCGGCCTCGACCGGGTTAGGGGAATCCAAAAACGAACAAAACTAGCGAACGTATCAACCCAAAGATACTTACCACGGGCTCGAACCCCTGGGTAGGCCTCATGGGGATCTGGTCGACCTCCTCCACCTTGAAGGTCCTGACCATCCGGCGCGCTCGCCGGAGGACCTCCTCGAGGGCGAGGGACTCATGGGACATCCGGGTCCCCTCCAGAGATGCCTCCGGAGTCATCTGGTCGAGGCGAAGATGACGCCAGCACAGCGGCATCACCCTGCGGCGGTGGAAGGCTGTAGCCACCGCCGCTGCCGTCAAGCCCCAAAGGCGAAGCTGCTGCAACGCCGCCAGCAGCGGGTCCAGGCGCGGCTTCTCGGCATCCGGCACTCCATACGTCCAGCGGTCCTCCCGAGCGGTCAGCACGCGGCCGGTGTACCTCGGCAACTGATTTTCATCGTTGCGGAGGTAGAACCAACCCTCGTGCCACCCGCTGTTCGAGGAGATGAGGCGAGCCGGGATGTACTGATCCACCTGGCTCGACCTCACCTGCAGGACGCAGCTCCCTACTCGAGCCGCGGCTAGGACCCCCTTCTCCCCCGCCCTCCTGGCGAAAAGCTCGGCCTTGAAGAGGTGAAGCCACAGGTTCCACTGTGGCTCCACCCCAAGGTAGCCATCGCAGACCGCCGCGAAGATGGCGGCCTGCGCGACGGCATTGGGGGCAAGGTGGTGAAGCTCCACCCGGTAGTAGTGGAGGAGCGCGCGCATGAAGACGGACGCGGGGACGCCGAACCCCCGCTCGTGGAAGCAGACGAAGCTCACCACGTACCCTTCAGGGGGCGCCGGCTCCCGGTGGGCAGGCGGCGGCGCGATCCACTCCGGCTGCGACCGACTCGTCCTCGGCCGCAGCAGCCCATCCTCAACCAGCTCTTCCAACCTCCTCTCCGTCACCGAGGAGGCTGCCCAGTCGTCGGCGGGGAGGATCTAGCTCTTTCCAGCCATCAGGTGTTGTGGGAAGAAGGGCGGGCGGAGAGGATGCGGCGGCGGCGGTGATGTGGGCGGAGAACGCAAGAAGGCAAGAGCTGTCTGCGGCAAGGAGATGGCGAGGGCACAAGGAACCAGTGGGGGACTCGGACCCCCAGGTTTTTGCTTTTATATGCCCAGAGGAAGCCCAACGGCCGCGCAAAAAGGTAGGAACAGTTTCCCGCATTAAATGCGCTCACCTAACCGTTCCCCCCACGTCTCGCAGGAGCAGGGCACGTGGCCGTCCCCCACGCCGTAACCGAACGCCACGTCGCCCACTACCGCGCCGGTTTCGCCCTAAAAAGGCGCACCTCGTTAACGGGCAGGGCGAGATCCATGGACGGATATTCCTAGATGCCAAACGGGCCCCGAGCCCGTCTTAAGTCTCGAGGGAACGGGAGCTGGCCCTCGACCCGGGTTCGACAGCCGCCCTCGAGCAACAGAGTTAGGGACGACCAGGGGTGCGCCCGTACATGGCCAGGGCTCGAGCCGCGCTCTCGAGGCACCCCAAAACGTATTCGAGGCCAAAAGAGGAGGTCGACGTAGGAATCCCATCGAGGGAGGCATCGAGCCCTCGGATCCTGTCGCAGGGAACCGACATCCACACGACCACTCCTTGGCATTTTTTGAGAGCGCCTCCGGGCCACGAGTCGACTCCTAACGACTGGAGCACGGACTCTCACTCGAATCTCCCCGCTAGCAGCTCATCGGAGATCGTCGGAACTCGCCCAAACGGGGTAGTACGGCGTTCCCCACCCCTCCTCCTCCCCGCAAGAGGAGCGTGAGGGTCGCATAACAAAAAAGACGACCGGGACTCCGATCGACCTCGTGCGCACGAGGCTCGGGGGCTCGACCGCATCAAACTACTCCCTGATAAAACACAAAAAAGACCTCGGAGGAGTTTTTCAACACTCCACCAAGGCCTCGGGGGCTACACCCAGCGGGTGCGCTCGCGCGCCCCCACCGAAAAGACCATGACGCTACGACTCCAGTTCATCAGCAAAAAGCCTCTAGGTAAGTGATCACACACTCACCAAAAGGCTCGGGGGCTACTGTCGGTACCAACAGTATAGGGGTACCCACATTTCATCAATTATAAAAATCAAAACGACTAAGCCACGGCAAAACACAGCCCACTTCAAAACGCGCGTCAGGTCCGCCTCGCATGAGGCCGGCTCGACGGAATGCCTCGACCGCATCCCATCTCCGACTCGTACGAGGCCCCCTCGACGGGAGGCCTCGACCGCGCCCCGTCCCGCACGATGAAACGCCTCGACCGCACTCCGACTCGCGTAAGCCCCGGTTGAGGTGCTCGACCCCCTCTGTTTACCTACCCCGGGACAAAAGCCTTAGCATTCAATGCGATTACCTACTACCACCTACCGGCATGGCTGCGATTAGGGTCGACGTGGGAACAATGCCAGTGTCAGTCCTCACTGTTCTACCGCCCATCCCGTGATGGGAGGTGAAAACCGTCACTGTACCCACCATGCCGTGCACTGTACGTCACTAGTTACCCTCGAGGGAGGATACGACAGAATCCGTACACCGCAATCCCGGGGATTCGGACTTATCCGTTCGGTCTCGACCCGGCCTCGACCCGGCCTCGACACCCAGCACGGCTCAACAGGGAAGGAAGGACGGTATGGCGCGGCGCTCCGGGTCATTTCAGTGTCTCGTCCTCTACGTCACCACGGTGTCCAGGGATGGTCTTCCATTCCTAAGGCACGTCGTAACAGTCACCTTAACAGGGATCGACAAAACATCATCTCAAGGCTCTCCGTCGTCTTGGCCTCCTCTCGCCCTATAAAAGGGTAAGCCAGGGCTCTACAACGGGGACGGAAAAACAACGGACAACAAGCCGGACACAAGATAGAGATCAATATCTCAAGCAATCATCCTTGTACTCTTTTTTCCCCTCTGAGACTTGGGCTCGACGCCCTCTCTCGCAAGCTTGGAACCCCTACACAAGCACCTCGGTGCAAGGAAATACAAATCTCTCTCCCCCCCGCTGGACGTAGGGCCTTCTCTTGCCCGAACTAGGATAAACCCCCGTGTGTTCTCCTTGCATCACCGTCCAGGAAGGGGACACGCAGCATTTACTCGTTGGTTTAGGACCCCCTCGGGTCCGAACACCGACATGCAGCAAGCAGGCCGGCTCCAATTACCTAGTAGATGCACACTGTATTTTTTTAAAAAAAAGATGGTAAAAACTTTGCTGTAGTTTTTATTAAAAAAATGAATAAAAAAGAGTGTCGACCTACTTTTGAGTGACAACTGTGATAAAATAAACTATTCGACTAGAATACAAAGACCAATAGCTCAAGCACAAAGGCTGACTAATAAAACTTTACACAACTTCTAGTGCACGAAGCAACACTAGAAACAGCTAAGTCTGAAAACAAACCAAACTACCATGCTTCGTTCACTCCAAGTCTCCAACACTGATTCTACTATTAACTTGAACAACGTACACACACTTAGCACAACAGGAGACAAATTATGGACCTCAATCAATCAAAGTAACTAAAAGCTAAAAGAAAACAGAAGCCTTAGGTACTCCCATCCAAAAATATCTGCAACCGATATCTGCAATCGATAATGATTTTGTTCCTTAGGTACTTATCAAGTATTTTTAAGGGTTTTTCCATGTTTACTCCCATCCAAAAATATCTGCAACCGATATGCTTCCGATGGAACACGTTTGGCCACGTTTTCAATTCATGGTGGCCTGGCCTGGCCCAGGGTTTGACCCTAGCTAGCTAGCGTGTCAAAGTCTCACCTGCTCCCCAGATAACCGGTCCATCAGTCCAAGCTGTGAGCTGGACACCCCCATAAAATAAATATTTTGGTTGTACTAGTACCACAAATCCACAATCCAATTGGGATTTGGGAGGCAGCTCTCGTGCCTTCGTCGCGGACTCGCGGCACCGGTCTAGAAGCACCTCTCGGCCTTTTTTGTTTCCTTTTTGTTTCTTTTCTATGGAACGAAAGAAGCCAAGACCTGGTTGTACGCAGCCATCAGTCCCTCGTCGCGCTTTTGTGCATAGTACTGCGTACTAGTTCAGCACAGGAGCCAGACAGCCACAGCGCTATAGCTGCTTCACGGAGTTTACCGTGTTAGCTTCGCTGGTTCAACTATATATTAGTAGCCCATTCAGCAGTGTTTTTCTCTCACAATAAACCAGTAAACAGTATTTTCAATCACAATAAAACCAGCGAAACGAACAAGCTATTGGAATTTTTTTATTTTTAACACCTTTTAAAAACTATTTTTAATTTTAGCATCGAAACTTTTTTTATACCTAACACTTTTGGCCGCTCCTCACGCGAGAGCGGCATTTCAACTTTGCCGCTCCCCACGTGGAGGAGCGGCAATAATACTGACGTGACAGTGGCGAAAAGCGAGCACATGCCCGCGTGGCGGCACTGCCACGTCAGCAAGCCTGCCACTCCCCAGATCAAGGAGCGGCAAGCGCAGGGCACATTTTCTTCTCTTCTCCTCTTGAGCCCTGGCCATTCGTCGTTTCGGCGCCGCCGCCCCTCCCCCGGCCATCACACAACTTGTTTTCTTGTTTAGTTGTAATTCAAATGTCGGGCAGAGGTTCGTCGAGCAGAGGTAGAGGAAAGGGAGTGAGGAAGGGATCTCCGATTGTGTGGGAGGGTTCTCTGGGTCTTGATTTTTTTGAGGAACCTATAGAACAATTTCCTTTGGAGAGCAAGAGTGACTTCACCCGCGAGAGACCTCTTAGATCATACGACAATCGCACGGAAGATTGGCCAAAATGCCGCCACAGTGAGGATTGCGTCGTGCAAATGTATAACGACTGTGACGGTGGAGGCCGTCGTTTCTTCAGATGCCCGCGAGGATTTGTATTTCCTTTTAACTCTCATTTTTTCAGATTTGCATTTGGTTTGTAAAATACTTATTGGTAGATGTGTTTTCAGGATTCAAGCTGCCCAGATAACTGTGGGTTCACTCGATGGGTCGATCCTCCTCCTATCTATCCCCATCAACAATACATCACATATCTACAGGGATGCATCTTTGATCTAGAGTATGGCCCTAGAAGTGGTAACATGGACAAGTCGGAGGACGACAACATCAACGATGCAGAGGAGCCACTATGCAATAATCCATACTGCCAGTGCCCATATCATAAGAAGCACGGGTCTCTTTCTCCGCCGCCACCGCCATCGCCACTGTCAATGGGGGGTTAATATGGGGAAGACGCAACTCAGTTCAATATGTGGGACTATTATTAGGCATGCTAGGTTTAGTTTGCAGCATGCCATTGTTTAGTTCGTTAATATCAGTGTTTGAGTTTGAACTATGTTCATGTTGGAGCAAGTGGTAGTGGAACTGTTGAACCTCGTAATAAGTGTGTACCATTTTGCTACTGTTTTCCTTGATCGTGCAAATGTTTTATTTTCAACATGTCCTAGTATTATAAAAAAGTACATGTGATCGAGGTTACCGATCAAAGCACGGAGCAGCAAGAAACACAGTCCCCAGGCAGGGAGCGGCAGAGTTGTCGCTCACCCAGTCAGGAAGCGGCAGCCGTAAAACACTATTATACATCGTCGAACGCTCCAGTGAGCTTAAAAAGTAGAATGTAAGCTGAGAGAACGTTCCACATCACTAGTATTGCATCGAAGTCCCGTTTGATGAGGACAACATAAGGCTCATGAAAACAAAAGGCTCATCACATAAAGTTGCATATTACAAATTCACTAGAACACATAAAACATCACATTACAAAGTGCCCGCTTTTCGCCACTCCGTGATCTGGGGAGCGGCAGCCCCGTGCCCGCTTTTCGCCACTGCCACGTCAGCATCGTTGCCGCTCCTCCACATGAGGAGCGGCAAAGTTGAAATGCCGCTCTCTCGCATGGGGAGCGGCCAAAAGTGTTAGGTATAAAAAAAAGTTTCGGTGGTAAAATTTAAAATAATTTTTAAAAAGTGTTAAAAATAAAAAAAAATCTTAATTTGCAGGGTCCAGCTGTTGAGATGCACGTACGTACGTATACGAACGTCGCAGCAGCATGATTAATTTGCTGGAACCCATGCTGCAATCAACATTAGTAGTCCACTTCCACTTTTTTTTTATTGCAACATTATTGGAATTCATCATCGGTTACGTCATGATACAACCCGCTCACTCTGTGATATGCTGGAATACAATTAGATAGTCTTAACAAGTAGGAGTATTCAATTTGAGAAATTTAGTCCAACGATTTTGAAAAGTATGCTCAACTTTTGTATGTCATCATTGACTTGTTGGAGTACCATATTCTGAATAGGTATACAGTAGTAGTACATTTCAATCATATATATCGTTCTATTGTTTTCAATATATAGGATATGATTGGGTCTTTTTTTTTTGTTGCTTGTAGCAACTAGCGATGCAAGCAGACGCGGGCTGGCCCGCTAGCCCGCGAAGCCTGCCTGCTAAAAAGGTCTTTGTGGACCATACAGATACCTGCTATTTATGTCACGGGCCTAAACATACGCAGGTGAGTCTGCAAAGCCTACAACTGCCCACATCGTCGGCATCCCTGCGCATCCAGCCGCTAAACATGGTGCACAACAGCTGCTGCGGCGCGCTCGGAACGCCAGCATCGCGCACAGCGTGCGGACAAGCAGCGCACTGCCCCGGATAGAGCCTCGACGTGGACCAGCAGCCTCGGTGGGAAGCTTCGTATGTAGCAGGGTCCGTCCTCTCGCCAAGCTTGCCGGCTGCGAGCCAGCGGGCTCCTGCGGCGTCCGCGTATCCTGAAGTGGTAAGTACAATATGCGCTAACAGTCTCTTGCAAGTTATACAAGCGATAATGATTAGAATAGGACATCCGTTTGGCCAGACGCACCCGTTGACCCACTCTTGTCCGCTCATTCAGAAAACCTTGTCCACAGCGCTATCAAACCTCTCTGTGTCCGACTCCACCGCACCACCCACCCACTGCTCACCTTCAGCGCATGTGCTCGCTGCAGGCAGCGCTGTCGCCTCCACCGACCGCGCAGCTACTTGTCCACTAGCATCCCTCCTCACCACTTCGTGGCATCAAACTCCGCGCCAGCGTCGAGCTCCGCGTTGATGAGCCTCCATTTCGTCCATGCAGCAAGTAGATGTTGTGCTTGAGAGCGCATGTTGCAAGCATATATTTCAAGTGTTTCATATGTTTCATAGGTAGGTTGCAAGTATTTCATACGGATATTGTAAAAGTAGATCATGGTGTTGCATATATTGCAACGGTGAAAGCTCTATGTTTGGTGCTGGTAATTAGTGACAATGCCTAAGTACTAATCCTATGTCTAAGTTGTATGTAGCATATGAGGATTAGTACATTCCAAGGTTGGTGGCAAAATGGACATGGTGATCATGATGGCCACACTTGGATTTGGACGCAACTCTATGTGATCAAGGCAAAGGTATATGCTTAAGGGTTGTATTTTAGTAACCAAGACACCTAGTGGGTATGGTTACATTATAGGATAGATAGCCGTACTATAAAGAGGGGGAATGACGCGGCTATTGAACTCCTAAGTGCCTCTAGGTGTGCATTTCATAATCATATGCATTTGGATAGAACTAATAACGCCTCGAAAAATGATTGTGAAAATGCTAACACACTCGCACATGACGTGATCACTTGGTGGTGTTAGCACATTTGCGAAGGCGGTAGAGTTTGAGCGGTAGAGAGGGTTTGGGGTCCTCTCTCCCTCCCGCCGAGCTTGCGAGGCGGGATTAAGGCGTTTTCGAGGAATTGAAACGCCTATTTTTCACTACGCTGGAAGTCGGAAATCAAACGGAGGCAAACGGAGGTCACAGAGGTCTGGACCGGACGCGGTCTCTGTTTGACCGGACGCGTCCGGTCAGTGTTCAGCATCTGCGCGTGTTTCAGCTTTTTGATCGGACGCGCAGCGCGTCCAGTCACAGTCGACCGGACGCGTCCGGTCGTTGAGGGAGCTTACTGGACTCTGACCGGACGCTGGCACTGTGGCGTCCGGTTCGTCTAGCAGCGCGTCCGGTCGCTAACTCTCTGGAGAGCTGCTCAGACTTGACCAGCACGTCCGGTCGGTTACGGGACCAGCGCGTCCGGTCAAGCTTCGTGCGTCCGGTCCGCGCGACCGGCGCGTCCGGTCAGCGCGACTTCAGCGGAATCTCGTGCCTAACGGCTATATTCGAAGGGGTACGTCTATAAATACTCGTTGGCCGGCTCAAAGCTCTCTCTCTGGGACATTTTGACATACTTGTGAGCACTTTGAGCTAAGCAACTCCCCTCCCACTCATCTCTCTTGCTTCTTTGCATATTCGAAGTGAGATTGAGTGATCCAAGTGCATTTGCATTGTGAGATTGCATCTAGTTGTCACTTGGTGGTTGATTTGCTGCGGGATTCTTGTTTCTCTTGGTGGTTGCCGCCACCTAGACGGCTTAGAGCAGCTTGGAGGCGTTGGCAAGAGTTGGTAATTGTTCTTGGCCACCTCCGGTGATTGTGAGGGGTTTGTGCCTACCTCGGCGAAGCGCCAAATGCAACGTTAGTGGATTGCTTGTGTCATTTGTAACCTTTTGCCATTTGGTAGGTTCTTGTGGTGCCTTTTGAGAGGCTCGGTGTGAGACCGATTAGCCACCGAACCACGTGGTGAAGAGGGACACAATGGGGACTAGCGTGCCGGCGAGCACGTGAACCTCGAGATAAATCTTCGTGTCATCATTCTTATTGTGATTAATCGATCCCGGTGATTGTATATTGAGGAATTCATCTCTTGATCATATTGATTGGTTGGCTCAATACTTCGCCCCTCAGTGATACCCTTCTAACTCTCTCTTGCATTATTTTCTTAGTTACCTTGCTAGCTTGTTAGTATAGCTCTTAGCTTGTGTAGCTAGTTAGCTTTAGTTGTAAGCTAAGTTGTGCGGCTTGACTTTTGCGATTGAGTGCAAATATACTAGAATTGTTAATTGGATAGGTGGCTTGCAAACACCCCGTAGGCTAAGCAAAACTTGCATCTCGTTATTTGTTATATTGATAGACTTGTTTAGCTTGTCTTTGTAGGAATTTTTAAAAGGCTATTCACCCCCCCTCTAGCCATCAAGACCTTTCAAATGGTTGTACACGTATGTTGCAAGCTTCTGTTCCTAATATTACATTTATTTTTTTAGACGTATGTTGCAAGTGTGTTTATCTAGATGTTGCATATGTTTCACACATATGTTTGCTAATGTTTTTATCTGGATGTTGCGTATATTTACAATGATTTCAAGTGTTTTGCAGGTGTGTTTTGCAGGTATTTCAGACGCATGTTTTAAGTGTTTTATTTGTCTTAAGACGTATGTTGTAAGTGTTGCATTTGGATGTTTCAAAAGTAGATCGGGTGTTGCATCTTCCTCCTCGTATTTTGCTGCCTTGTCTCGGTGTGTCCTCTTCCCTGCTGCCGCGGCCGGGTCCTTCCGAACCAGAGGCGGCGCCCCCTCCCCCTCTTCTCGCTTGAGCCTCACGTAGAGCGCGTAAAACGGAGTACAGACATAGGCGTCCATCCTGACATCTAGCCGCTGGCACTGCCGTTCTAGGATAGCAAAAGCTGGTCGAGCCAACCGTATGGAAACGGCTAAAATGTTTATGGACGGCTACTCCTGGAGTAGAAACAAATTGAACGTGAATGTACGTTTTCCTTCTTTTCGAAGGAAGTAACGATCTGTGAATCCAAGAGGAGGATAAGATTCCGCTATATATGCAATACTACTCCAACGCCTCCATCCTTTCCTCAAATGAAAGCATGGACTTTAATTCGTCCTCAATCCAGATGAAATATATAGGACAATAATGAGACTGCACCATTACATTCTACCAAAAGGGAGCATGCCAAAGGCAAGTAATTTTTGGTAACATGTTTATCAAAAAGTGAAAATGTACTTGGTGTCTAGTAACAATATATAGGTTTCCATCATATCTATATCTCTTAATTAATCCTCAATACAAGCCCATCTCAATATGCAAGTTATCCACATCATCCCCAGTAATAACTTTGTCATCCCACTAACTTCCAACATCTTAATTACAAGCTATTCACATACATCATCTCTAATCAATTTTATTCCAGATTCTTCACAACCACCGAAGCAACATGCGAGGCATCTTCTAGTACTCTTTAGTTTGATGCTCATTATTCTGGTTTCGTGCATAAGGTGAATCTAACAATAGGTCCATTGACGGTTGGGATGACTAGAGGTTTTATTCCATTGACGGTTGGGATGACCAGACGAAAAACATCCAGGTCCACAATAATTGAAACAGACATAAAATGAAATAGAAAAAACAAGTAGGCTAGAGACAAGGAAACGAAGAAAGAAAGGAGAATGTCCGAAAAGGAAAAGGCCTCCGAAAAAATTCAAGCCGTTGGCAGGAGATAAGGCCCAAGAAATAAAGCACTGTGGTGGGGAATAAAAAGCAGCCCACGATGCTTAAAGTTGAGTAGCCCAACCTGAGCACTAATCTTTTGTACATCTAGCGGCCCAAAATTCACCTGAAAAGACATAACAATTAGCATGTTGTTTATTTAGAAATTTGGTTTATTTGGATTGGCTTTTTTGAACTCATGTAGCATCCCATGTACGTAAGCCAACAAAAGCTCTTCTGGGATAGCAAAAGCTCGAGCCAACAGTATGGAAACGACTAAAATGTTTATGGACGGCTGGACTCCTGGAGTAGTAGAATCAAACGTGAATGTACGTTTTCTATATTTTCGAATCAAGGTACAATTTGATGTGTCAAGACGAGGATAAGATTCCACTATGCAGTACCACTCCATCTCCCTTCATCTTTTCCTCAAATGAAAGCATGGACTTTAATTCGTCCTCAATCCAGATGAAATATATAGGACAATAATGAGACTGCTAAGTATACGTGTCAGTGTAATCAGGTGACAGCGCGACACGTCTAGCATCTAAGCAGCGTAATTAGGGTTAATTTGCTTCATTGAGCAGGCTGTCAAGCACATGTCTAGCATCGATCTCTTCTTGAAGGAATGGGCATAGCACGCGGCCGTCCTGCTTATTACGCTTCAATTTATAAACGCTTTTATTTGCAGTCTTCAAATCAAGTGCTTTTTAAACTTATCTAGCCAAATAACGTACACTAACGAAAATTAGCATCTAAGCAGCCCTAGCAGTCTGGCCCTGAAAACCTGCAACGAAGCAATGGAAAAGGTTTTGCAGTCTTCAATTAAATCAAGGTTTTTTAAAACTTATCTTGCATGCACCAAATAACGTACACTAACGAAATTTAGCATCTAAGTAGCCCTAGCAGCCTGGCCCTGAAAACCTGCATTCCTTCAACGAAGGAATGGAAAAGGTTCAGAGAACTTCAAAGGCCCTGCACAACGTACATGTAATCATCTGGCGACTGGCGGTCTAAGTGAGTTCGCGGTATACGCTTGAACGTATGCCACGCAAAGCCACATTTTCTGGCGGTTGCAAGCAAGCTAGGCATATACCATGCATCTTCAAATGTACTCCTATAGTCCTACATATGGAGTGCTCACGAAGATGGATCATCAGCCGCCTATAAATTACCTAGGAATCTTGCATGGATCCACACCATCTCAGTGCATCATCACACAGCAAAGCATCTATCACTGCACTCGATCACCGGTCACCGGAGAAGCCGCCGCAACAGCTAGCGCACAGTCTCGTCCATGCAAATGGCCAGGCTGGGAGCACTGCTTCCCCTGGCCTTGGCGGCCATCCTCCTGCTGGCCGTCGCGGCCAGCGCAAAGCCTTCCGACGACGATAGGCCACCCAAGGCGCAGGGGCCCAAGCCGTACAAGGAAAAGGAGGAGCACGACAAGGAGAAGGAGCACGACAAGGAGAAGCCGAAGCCGATGAAGGTGAAGTGCCACCACCGTAAGCTCTACCCTTACTGCACCGGCAAGCCGATGGAGTGCCCCGCCGCGTGTTCCCAGTCATGCTACGCCGACTGCAGCTCCTGCAAACCCGTCTGCGGTGAGCACCAGCCGTCTCTTCGTCTTGGTTGCCACAAGGTTGATGGTCGTGTCTCTCAAGTACTAACTGGCCGGTGAATGGCGCATTTGGATCGCATGCAGTGTGCAGCGTGCCGGGGGCGTGCGGCGACCCGCGCTTCGTCGGCGGCGACGGCAACGCCTTCTACTTCCACGGCCGGCGGGACGCCGACTTCTGCCTGCTCTCCGATCGCGACCTCCACATCAACGCGCACTTCATCGGCAAGCGCGGCGCGGACGGCATGTCGCGGGACTTCACGTGGATCCAGGCCATCGCCGTGCTCTTCGACGGCCACCAGCTCTACGTCGGCGCCAGGAAGACCGTCGCGTGAGACGACGACGTCGACCGCATGGAGCTCACCCTGGACGGCGAGCCCGTGCGCCTCCCGGAGGGGGCCGACGCCACGTGGACGTCCGGTTCCGTACCGGCGCTGTCCGTCACCCGCACCAGGGCCGCCAACGGCGTGCTGGTCGCGCTCGACGGCAGGTTCAGCATCAGGGCGAACGCCGTGCCCATCACCGAGGAGGAGTCGAGGGTGCACCGGTACGGCGTCACGGCCGACGACTGCCTCGCGCACCTTGACCTGGCCTTCAAGTTCGACGCGCTCACCGGCGACGTGCACGGCGTGGTCGGACAGACGTACCGCCCCGATTACGTGAACCGGTTCGATGTCAGGGCATCCATGCCCACCATGGGAGGGGAGGGCAACTTCACCACGTCCAGCCTCTTCGCCGCTGACTGCGCCGTGGCGCGCTTTGCGCCTGGCGGTGGTCGCCGTGACGACGACGGCGTTGCTATGGTGTCAGAGGCAGAGCTCGCTGGCATCACCTGTGCCAGTGGCATGAGCGGCCAAGGCGTGGTGTGCAAGAAGTAACCAAGCAAAGTGTGCTTCTACTGCCGACGAAAGCACGAGAGTTGGGATAAACTATATATATGATGTTGTTGTCGGAGTTGTACTACTAAGCAATAATCAATGTGTAATCCTATAACATTCACACAGCAATAAGGTGTGGCCATTGGTTGATGTATTCATATTTGATTATATAATACCAACTATATTTGTGACACGTATTTTCTTGAACCCTTGTTAAGTGTTTTAATTTTCAGATATAAATGGGATATAAATGACATAGTATTAACATAGTGGAGTAGGCAAGTAGCATAATATTTGGAAGAGTGCTACTTCATATACAATATATATGTGTAAAACTCCTTAATTTAATTTATTTATTATTTATAGAGGTGGTTAAAATGTATTATTGTCTCCCAAAATGCCTAGTGTTTTCAGAGTCGGACAGTTTGTTTATGAAGACAGTCCAAAAACAACCATCTCTGTGAATGGATTTTCAGAACATGCTTCTTAAAAAGACTGCCTTTGAAAATCGTCATTAACTAAAAATGAGGCCCAACCCACAAACGTAAGTAGCCCATATTAGCTGGATTTCCTCACACAAGTAGCCCAACGCATGGAAAGTCCAGTTGGACTTGGCCCAAGCAGGCCCGTCTATATATACATTACAAAGACAAAAGGGCAGCCTGATAATTTAGGATGTGATAGAAATCAAATCAGACGGCTGTGAAATCCTACTGGCACAAAAGAACAAAACATGTATACCCTGTGCTCAAGCACATCCGAGAAGGCTGGTACCTGGTAGTAATCGCAACATGTTTACTTTCTTGCAGGTGTTATACTCTGTTCTAAATATCCACAAAAGATAATTTCTGTTCTAATTAAACTTGCTTGTCAATGAAATTTAAAACTCTTATCTTAGACTGAGATTACTTCAAAATTATTTATTCGAAGTATATTTTCCACTTTGTTGTGCTTTTTATATGCCAACTTGACAATGTTGTAAGTTTGCGATTCCTAATTAGTTGTGACGAGTAGTTTCGTGTCCTAATTGAAAACGTTAAAGAAAATGAGAGGGGCAGACAATGCAGATATATAGTGGACTAAGCCACCATTTATGTTCTAGATGCTTGACTAATTACTCCTAAGTTAAATTTCTCTATTTTCTAAATTTATAGAAAATTGTTCCATAATCTGTAATATTATATTAGCTTTATTAAATCAACCATGAAGTATGTATGGATATTGCATTTATTTAGTATTCGATGCACAATTTTTAAATTTAGAGAAATTTGAATAAGGAAAAAGATTAAAACACAGTACAATCTAATGAAACAAAGAAATTAAGTAACTGATACCTTGTCTAGCTAAAAAATAGTGATGAAATATAAATTCAATCCTCTTATCTTGTAGTTCTATTCCGAAATGCAGGTTGTTTTAATTTTATCCTAATTCAAATTTCAAATTTCTATCTGTCACCTAGTACATTTTAGAACGGAGAGAGTTAATTAACACCACAACAATAGATTGACCAGTGTTATAGTGGCCTTAATTCAAGAAGAAGGTCATGTTTGGAACGCGGGAATTTTTTCCTCTTCCTATGTTTTTCCTGTGAAAATGAATTGATTCCTGTGAAATTCTGACGCAATTCCTGAGAAATCCTGCGTTCCAAACAGGCCCGAAAGGCATATCAAATCTGTACAACTTGGTCTAAACAGCATGACGCAAGGGAGTTGCGTGTCCTTGTCTAGCGCATATAAAAGATCGCAAAACATGTTCCAATTCCAATGACTTGTAGCAGCGTGCCTGGCAGAATGACATCCACAATTTGGATTGTTTGTTTAGTCACTGCCGGCAGTTAACGAGACAGCTGCTATCTTGTAATTTTACGCCGCTTGAACTTATCAGCTATGGTATAGTATTTTTCTCTCACAACAAATTAACTTCAACCGGTTTATCAGCCGCAGAAACCATCAGCCGAACAGCTTGTTGATTGTCTGGTTCAGAGGAAGGTTTAATTAAGAAGTAGTTTTTCCTAGCTCTCTCTCCTAGATCTACTATAAAAGTTGTTTTACCAAACTTTTTTAAAACAAATTCAGCTCCACCAATGAAGTTGTTCGTGAAGCCGAAAAAACTCCTACTCCACCAGTAAAGCGTAGAGCTGTATGAAACGGGGCCTTAATATAACTTATAATTCTGTACTCTAACTTTGCCATTTACTGTACCGCGTCTGGCACCGACGTATATTGTCAGTTGTCATCTAACATTCCTGACTGTAGCATGTTGTTAACTGACTCTGCAATTCATCTGTGGAGCAAGCTACATGAAAGAAGATATTGTGGCTAGGATGGGCAAGTTGCTGGCTTGCTGCAGATATACAAATCTCACGCCAGCAAGAAGAAAATTCAAGAAAGTGGTCCTGGATGCTTTGCTGCTAGACCACTCCGACGGCTAGTTTTTGTTCTTGTGCTTGGCATATATGCAGGAGAAAAAGGAAGGAATTCATAGTGCCGCAGCATGCTCATTTGGACGGCAGTGAGCTGAGCCTGAGAGCAGAGAATTATTGGTGCCTTTATGTATGTATATACTCCTACTTTGCAGCCAGCACACGTGTGGATAAACAAATAAATGGTAGTACTAACACAACGCTAAAGGTGATAAAGCAGTTTTTAGTTCTTTTTTGTTAAGAAAAGGACAAAGCACATTTTGCAGGCCACGTCTGATAACAGCACCCATTCTATTCGGTTAGGATAAAAGGAGTCATGTGTGACTGTGCGAGTGAGAAAGACTGCAGCTGCAGCAAAGGGCGATGGATAGGAAGAGCGAAACAATTCTTACTGGGCTTGCGTCAACTTTGTAACCATTCAAACTTGTAGAAGATTGCTACATTGCCTCAGAGAGTTGTGGACAAGTAGCCAACATGCCAAAACTACATATCCTCCAACTTCATCAGTGAAGGATGAATGAGCTACCTTCTCGTCTTTTTCCTCAAATGACTGGACACAAATGGTAAGAAGGTTCAGCAACTAACCAATGTAGTCCTATAGAAACTTCACATGCCATGGCCATCTGTGTCGCATTCAGTGGACACCTTTTGTAACAACTGGTTGTTTTCTTGTGGATTTCGGTCTACAATGTGGCCCCAGACCTCCTCCAGTTCTTGCCATTCTGGCAATATGATGGCGATTTCTTCACTACGCATGTTGCAGATGAAGCTGTCGACATGGCACCGACTAGCTAGCATCCTGTATGCTAATATTTTTTTTCATGGACATGGTTCATCAGTTGAGTTTCCCAAATCCCATCAGTGACTAATTGTGTCGGAAGCAAGTACACAATCAATAAGTGATGAGGTATCAGATTTCTGTAGATGATTGGTTGTCAGTGACGTAGATGACAGTGAGCTGGCTGTTAAACTATGAACAAAATGACACCGTCCACTCTATTTCAAGCCGTATTATCTGAAATATGAGATGGAGAAGTGCTGGGAAGATTCCAAGAAAAAGGATAAGGATCTCTTACAAAATCAATTCAGAGAAAAAAAAGGACACTTGGAGAAAAACAGGGCAAGAGAAAGGGAGACTTTCTAGAGGATAGCATATTGCCTAGGTCATCTTGGGAACTTGGTGTCAATTTTTGCAGCACGTTTAAGGTCTATCGGCGCACCGAGAAGAGCGCCACGGGAAAAGCGATTGAGGGAAAAAAAAGTTGCTGGCTTGCTGCAAATAATATAGTACTCCCTCCATTTCAAATTATAAGACGTTTTGACTTTTCTATGTATATTACTTTTATTATGTATGTGGACATAATGTATATGTAAGTGCATATCAAAAGCTATGTATCTAGAAAACCCAAAACATCTTGCAATTTGGATCTAGAGAGTGCTTTGCAGTCAGCACACGTGTGGATAAGCAAATGGTAGTTCTACTTATAACAATGCTAATGGTGACAAGGCACATTTTGCTGCTCACGTCTGACAACAACGCCCATTCTACTCGATTAGGAACAGGCGATGGATAGGATTAGGAAGAGAAGACCCAACTTACATCAACTTTGTAACCATCCAAACATTTACAAGATGGCTACATTGCCTCTGAGAGTTGTGGACAAGTATCCAACATGCTAAAACCACATATCCTCCAACTTCATCGGTGAAGGATGCATGAGCTACCATCTCATATTTTTCCTCAAATGACATGGCTGGACACAAATGGTAAGAAGGTTCAGCAACTAACCAACGTAATCCTATAGAAATTACACATGCCATGGCCATGTGTGTCGCTTTCATTGGACACCTTTTGTAACAACTGGTTGTTTCCTTGCGGATTTCGGTCTATGATGGTGATTTCATTGCGCACGTTGCAGATGAAGCTGACAGCTTGCCCTAAAAAAAAAGAAAAGAAAAGAAGCTGTCCACTCGGCACCGGCTAGCTAGGATGATCTGGTATGCTAATACTTTTTTTATCATGGACATGGTGCATCATTTGAGTTTACCAAATCCCATCAGTGACTAATTGTGTCGGAAGCAAGTACGCAATCAACAATTGATGAGGTATCAGATTTATTCAGATGTTTGGTTGTCAATGACGCAGATGACAGTGAGCTGGCTGCTAAACTATGAACAAAATGACACCGGCCACTGTACTTCATGCCGTATTGTCTGAAATATGAGTTGGAAAAGGTGTTGGGAAGATTCAAAGAAAAAAGGATAAGGATCTCTTCCAAAAACAATTCAGAGGAAAAAGGACACCTGGAGAAAAACTGGGCAAGAAAAAGGGAGACTTTCTAGAGGATAGAATGTTGCCTATCTCATCTTGGAAGTTGGTGTCAATTTTTGCAGCACGTTTCAGGCCTTTGCTTTTGCTTATCCAGTAGAGCAACAACTGAATTCTTATTCTAGCGTACGAGTACGAAGACTATTCTTCAATCCCACGATGGCAAAGAAAAGATGTGCGAGTCCACTTCCACATCAGCTAAAAGTTCATCAGCAATTCAGCATCTCAGCATTCTTAGGGCGAAGAAATTAAAAGATATTTCCTTTTGATTGGTTCATGGCTACAAACATTGTTGTAATCTTGCTTACCTTTTTTCTTCCCTTCTGTGTTTCTTAACTTTGTTGCACTGAACATCCTGTAATCGTGTCAGAGTTGTATCCTGCATATAGGTGCATTAGGCGTGAGTTGTTTTGTTACAAATTCATGTTTGGTTAGCGTAGATTCGCGGGCACCACGGAGACTGCACGTTGGTGCGTCGTGACCGCGTCCAGGGGCTTGATCCCGCCATGTCGTGCGCGCCGTGCATGTCGCACGGGCGACCGCAAATGACGGCGTACCGTGCAGCAGCTCGGCGTGGCGGGGATGTCGGATCACCGGCATGTATAAGCAAACTCAATGCATCAGTAAGGCTGCGATGATTGCAATCGAAAACTGTGTGTGTTCCTCTCTCGCGTGTGTGCGTTCTAACCGAGCGTGGTGACCGCGTCCACCACTGTAGATTCGATCCTGAGTTGAGCTCGTCGGCGGTGATCGCCGGAGTTCCAACAGCTGGTATCAGAGCCGTGGATGTTCTATAGTGGCTCTGTGAGTCCACCACGTGAGCCGCCGAAGAAGAAGTTCGTGATCCTGCGACGTCGACCGGTGGAAGCCATGGGCGACAACCCGAGCTCCAGTTCAGGCGGCGGGGTGAAGGAGACTTCTCTGATGTGGCCGATGCTGACCCGCGACAACTACACCGAGTGGGCCATGTTGATGCAATGCAAATATGAGGCGATGGAGATTTGGTACGTGATTGATCTCGGTACTAATCCTAAGCGATCTCAGGATCGGCAGGCCATGAGCGCACTCATGCGCTCGGTGTCAAGGGAGATGTGGCAGACACTGGCCAGCAAGAAGACGGTGAAGGAGGCATGGGAGACAATGCAGACGATGCGGCTTGGTGCGGACCGCGTGAAGGACGTCAATGCTCAGAAGCTCATGGAGGAATTTGAGAACATCAAGTTCAAGGAGGGCGAGACGATCGACGACTTCGGCATGCGCATCACTAATCTCGTTGACAACCTCAAGGCTCTTGGCGAGAAGATCGAGGATGTGCGTGTCGTCAAGAAGTTTCTCCGTGTCACGCCTGCCCGCTTCGCCAGCATCATCGTCTCTATCGAGATGTTCTGTGATCTCAAGACGCTCACGGTGGAGGAACTGGTTGGGCGCCTTCGCGCGGCGGAGGATCGACTCCATGACAAGGTTGATCACATAACCGACAAGGCGGGCCGACTGCTGTTGGCCGAAGAGGAGTGGCTGGAGAAGAATCATCATCGACTCCGCACCGCACCGAACAAGGAAGGCAGTGGGAGCGGTGGGAGCAATCTGGCCAAGAACAAGCAGCCGGTGATGCGATCAGAGGGCGGCAACGCTGGCGTCGTCAAACTCACCTTGATGGGGATACCGCGGCGTAAAGGCCAGTGCCGCAATTGTGGCATCTACGGTCATTGGGTGGAGGACTGCAAACGTCCCAAGAAGGATAAGAAGGAGGCCAAATAGCCGGAGGCAAACGTGGCGGTGGGAGATGCTGATGGGCCGGTGTTGTTGATGGCGGCGGTGACCGGTGATGTACAAGGGCCAGCGCACGTCGTCCACCTGGCGGAGAAGGATGTGGTGCCGATCGATTGCCCTGATGGCGTCTAGGTGCTGGATACCGGAGCCAGCAATCATATGACAGGGAATCGATCAGCACTGACCCACCTCGACAACAGCGTACGAGGAACTGTGCGTTTCGGTGATGGCTCCTACGTCAAGATCCACGGTCTTGGCTCCATGGTGATGCAAGGCCGTCATGAACAACACAAGGTACTCACTGATGTGTTCTATATTCCTAAGCTTAAGAGCAACATAATCAGTTTGGGTCAGTTAGAGGAAAGAGGTTTTGAAGTGTCTCTGAAAAATGGGAGACTGAAAGTGCTTGATTCTGAAGGCACACTGTTAATTTCAGCACCTAGAACAGGCAACAGACTGTACACCATTAGATTGGGCCCTGCTAGTCCTGTGTGTTATCTGATGAAAACTGGTGATGCAGCCTGGTTGTGGCATGGGAGGTATGGTCATCTGAGTTTTAAAGCTCTGAGAGAGTTAGGCAAGGAGTTGGTGATTGGCATGCCTACTGTAGACCATGTAGAACAGGTGTGTGATGGGTGCACTTTGGGTAAGCAACACAGAAAACCTTTCCCACAGGTTTCAAGTTTCAGAGCTAGCACTGGTTTGGAGCTGGTACATGCAGATTTGTGTGGACAAATCAGTCCCACAACTCCAGGAGGGTGTTCTTATTTTCTGCTGGTAGTTGATGATTACAGCAAATATATGTGGGTTGAATTTCTCAGGACCAAAGATCAAGCCTTGGACTTCTTTAAGAAAATCAAGGCCAGAGCAGAAGTGGATCATGGAGGAAAGCTGAAGTCAGTAAGGACAGATAGAGGAGGAGAGTTCAACTCTAATCTGTTCACTGTCTTTTGCACTGAGACAGGCATCAAGCATTACACTACTACTCCCTACACTCCTCAGCAGAATGGGGTGGTGGAGAGAAGAAATCAGACAATTGTGGAGATGGCTAGATGTATGATGAAGAGTATGCAAGTTCCTTCAAATTTTTGGGCAGAAGCTGTCACTACTGCTGTTTGTCTTGAACAGATCACCCACCAAGAGCTTACTCAACAAGACACCCTATGAGGCATGGCATGGCAAGAAACCAAATGTGAACCATTTCAAGGTCTTTGGATGTATAGCTCATGTGAAGTTGGTTGGTCCAGGACTGACCAAGCTTGCTAACATATCAAAGAAGATGGTGTTTCTAGGGTATGAAATAGGAACTAAGGGTTTCAGATTTCTTGATCCTGAAGTTGGAAGGATTGTTGTGGGCAGGGATGCAATCTTTGAAGAAAATCTTCCCTGGGAGTGGAACAAAGACAGCACTGCAATGCAGAGTGATCTAGAGACTTTCATTATTCAGTGGGAGAATATTGTTCCTAATCCGACAAATGCAGAAAGTTCAGGAGGAGCAGGCTCTGGGGCTGACAGTGGAAATTCACCTGGTGATAGTGGCAGTGTGGGTCTTGATGGTGGTGCTCAGTCCTCAAATGCTGGCACACCCTCTAATCAAGACTCAACTCAATCAACACCTTTCAGTACAGGCAATGCTTCAACACCATCAGCTAGTAGCTCTGAAGAAACACCTGATGCACCACTAAAGTTCAGAAGCCTGGAGGACATCTTTGCCTCAACTGAAGAAGTCCAGGACTTTGAGTATAGTGGTGTATGCATGCTGGCTGCAGATGAGCCAGTGTGTATTGAACAAGCCTTAGAACAGGAATGTTGGAGAAAGGCCATGCAGGAAGAAATGGATTCAATCCATCAGAACAATACCTGGAAGTTCACAGATTTGCCAAGTGATCACAAGGCCATTGGTCTAAAGTGGGTCTTTAAGGTGAAAAAGGATCCAGCTGGAAATGTTGTGAAACATAAGGCCAGGCTTGTGGCAAAAGGGTATGCTCAAATCCAGGGGGTGGACTATGATGAAGTCTTTGCTCCTGTAACAAGATTAGAAACAGTCAGACTCCTGTTAGCTCTAGCAGCTCAAGGCAGTTGGGAAGTCCATCACATGGATGTGAAATCTGCCTTCTTAAATGGAGATCTCATGGAAGAAGTATATGTCATTCAACCTCCAGGCTTCACAGACTCTATTGCAAGCAAAAAGGTGTTGAGATTGAAAAAGGCCATTTATGGCCTGAAGCAAGCACACAGGGCCTGGAATGCCAGGCTTGATCAGGAGCTGGTGAAGTTGGGTTTCAGCAGAAGTGAGGAGGAACATGTTGTCTACAAGAAAGGTAGAGATGCTACACTGCTGCTGGTTGGAATTTATGTGGATGACCTCATTATTTGTGGACCAGACAGCAATCTGATTGCTGAATTCAAGCAGCAAATGAAGTCAAGCTTCAACATGAGTGATCTGGGTTTATTGAGCTACTATCTTGGCATTGAAGTGAAACAAAAGGAAGGTGAAATCACCATATGTCAGAGTGCTTATGCAGAGAAAATTGTAGAAATATGTGGTATGAAAGGGTGCAACCCTGTTGACACACCAATGGAGCAGCATGTCAAGTTGCTACCAAGCACAACTGAATCAGTAGTCAATGCTACAAAGTACATAAGTGTTGTGGGAAGTTTGAGGTACTTGGTCAATACTAGACCTGACATTGCCTTCTCAGTGGGAATGGTGAGCAGGTTTATGGAAAAACCAAATGCTGAACACTGGTCTACAATCAAAAGAATCGTGAGGTACATAGCAGGAACCACTCAGCTTGGATGTGTGTACACCAGGGGAACTCATTTAGAGTTACTTGGGTATTCTGATAGTGATCATGCAGGAGATTTGGAGAAGAGGAAAAGCACCAGTGGGATTGTGTTCTTCTTGGGGGGAAACATCATCACTTGGACCTCACAAAAACAGAGGGTGGTCTCTCTGTCATCGTGTGAGTCTGAATATATAGCTGCAGCAACTGGAGCCTGTCAGGGAGTGTGGTTGAGCCGACTCTTGTCTGACTTGACCGGCACAAGACTGAAAAAGTTCAGACTACTGATTGACAGTAGGTCAGCTCAAGAGTTAAGCAAAAATCATGTGTATCACGAGAGGAGCAAGCACATTGACACACGCTATCACTACATCAGGGAATGTGTGAGCAGTGGAACAGTGGTGGTGGAGCATGTGATGACTGATCAGCAGCTTGCCGACATTCTGACGAAGCCGCTTGGGAGAGTCAGGTTCGTGGAGATGAGGAGTCTGCTTGGAGTCGTGAAGATCTAACAAGATTAAGGGGGTGAAATGTTGCACTAAACATCCTGTAATCGTGTCAGAGTTGTATCCTGCATATAGGTGCATTAGGCGTGAGTTGTTTTGTTACAAATTCATGTTTGGTTAGCGTAGATTCGCGAGCACCACAGAGACTGCACGTTGGTGCGTCGTGACCGCGTCCAGGGGCTTGATCCCGCCACGTCGTGCGTGCCGTGCATGTCGCACGGGCGACCGCAAATGACGGCGTACCGTGCAGCAGCTCGGCGTGGCGGGGATGTCGGATCACCGGCATGTATAAGCAAACTCAATGCATCAGTAAGGCTGCGATGATTGCAGTCGAAAACTGTGTGTGTTCCTCTCTCGCATGTGCAGTGGCGGAGGACGAAAAAAATTTAAGGTAGGGCGACTACGAACTGTCAGTGCCGAAGGGCGAAGGCTTCGTCTCAACGTCGGTGATCGCTGGCTGGCTATTGTTGCCTGCACCGCATCTGAGACCGAGAGCCAAATCACGAACTGCCGAACTGGTGAGCCGCGATAGAATTTGGAGCTGCCGGCGGCGGAAGGCAAAGGGTCCTTGCACTAGAAAATGAACGGGGTAGCTAATCTGCTACTGCTAATGTGCTTGCGCGGCCCACAAGCACAAGCCCAGAAAGGCTAGCGTCAAGGCCCAAAGGGCAAAGGCCAACTAATGAAGTTACGGTTGAGTCATCTATCATCTTCCTCGTGCGGTCGTGAGGACATTCAGTTCGATAGCAGCAGCCAGCTACCGGCGGAACCTTCAACCTAGAAATCCATGGCGGCCGGATCAACTTGGGGTGGCCATCCGCGGCGGAGCCAAGGTAGGACGAGCGCCCTACCTCGCCCTACCGAGCCCTCCGCCCCTGCGCATGTGTGCGTTCTAACCGAGCGTGGTGACCGCGTCCACCACTGTAGATTCGATCCTAAGTTGAGCTCGTCGGCGGTGATCGCCGGAGTTCCAACAAACTTCTTGCTGGACCTGTTTTGTTTCTTTTAATAAAGTCAGCAGGGGAGCTCCCTCTCTTGTTTGGCTCAAGATTCAGCATCTCACTGATGAGACAAATGCAGGAGGCCACAGTTTTCCTCAAATCCTCCCTTGAACAGCCAGCACGAGCAGCGCAGTTCATCAACACCGTCTATGCTTGCCAGCGCTCTGAAGATAGATCTGTATCGGTATACAGATAGATACAGTCAGCAGTTCAGCACCCGCCACCAGTCACTGCAGGTTAGCTGTTGCTTCCAGTGTGTGCAAACACAACTGTAGAGTGGATCCTACGTTGAAGATTCAGGCAATGAAGGTAGCAGAGAGGGACCATCTTGTTACTGTTTATGTACAGTTCCTTTGTTACACTACTCATCTTGTTGGGCCAGTTCTAGCTGTTTCATTGATTTCTCACCAGGAATTCAGGACGGCCAGAAACTCTGAATCTGATGGAAACTCCTTGGCAAGTGACTAAAAACCCCTGCATGAAGCAGATGATGGTTTCTTTTGAAATATGGGGAAAAAATGACAGAGGTTCAGAAAGGAAAAAGGGAACTGGATCGCAGATATGCAATGCAAGTTGCAATGTTCACCTGCAACATTATGAAGATGAATGAAAACAACTAGTAGCTAACACGCCAGTGGGCTCATCAAACGGTGGTTATAACAGTGTAGATTTCACAGTCTGCTTTCTGTTGCAGCATCAGAAACGGAACCAAGCGCACACGCATCAAATAGACCATGGTCATGGATGGAACTCCTGAATGGAGCTTTCGATTCAACTTGCTGTTTCATTCAGTCTATGCACAGTACACTGTTCCCTAAACAAAATATCTAGTCTCTCTTGAAAAAAAAACGGCCCAAGAATCTCTAACGAACAACTCTCCTGATCCTCACTGGAAGGCCGCCGCTGATGGACGCGGTGAGCCCCGACACGAACTTGGGCGCGCAGGCGGCGGCGCCACTGTCCCCGACGACCTCGACGTCGAACGCCCTGACCACGGCCACCGCGACCGCCTTCATCTCGGTGACGGCGAGCTCCTTGCCGAGGCAGACGCGGAGGCCCGCCTGGAACACGGGGTACCTATACAGGCTCTCGGGGACGAACGTCCCGCCGGGCCCTGTGAGCCAGCGGTCGGGGCGGAAGGCGCCGTGGTCGGCGCCCCAGATGCGCGGCATCCGGCCCATGGCGTAGGGGTGGTACGTCACGCGCGTGCCGCCGGCCACGCAGGTGCCGTCGGGGAGCACGTCGGGGCCCGCGCAGAACTTGGAGTCGAACTGCACCGGCGGGAACAGCCGCATGTTCTCGAACAGCACCGCGTGGGTGTAGTGCAGGCGCTTGAGGTGTTCGTAGGTGAGCGGCGTGGTGGACTCGTCGCCGGCCTCCGCTCGCATGGCGGCCGCCACGGCCGGGTTCTTGGACAGGAGCATGAAGAGCGTGGTGAGCGCGGACGACACCGTGTCGCGCCCGGCCAGGAGGAAGCTGACCACGATGTCGCGGAGGTACTTGTCGTCGACCTCGTGCGCGTCGTCGCCGGCCGAGGCCATGAAGCGGGACAGGAGGTCGTGGCTGCAGGCGACGCCCAGCTTCCGGCGCTCCCGGATCATGGCCGCCGCGAGCTCGTCGACGAGCTTGATGGCCTCCCTGAGCTCCCTCTCAGACCCCACGTTGAGCAGGCGCTTGGCCCTCCACAGCAGCGGCGACGCCGCGGCGCCGCGCATGGCGCAGAGCCGCGTGGCGGTGTCGAAGGCGTCGGCGAGCTTGGACACGGGC
The DNA here is from genome assembly GCA_038087645.1 of Saccharum hybrid cultivar R570. Lineage (NCBI taxonomy): Eukaryota > Viridiplantae > Streptophyta > Magnoliopsida > Poales > Poaceae > Saccharum > Saccharum hybrid cultivar. Next base: position 10,235,733 of record JAQSUU010000805.1, read on the forward strand.
ATCTCCATCTCGAGGCAGCACGGGTGGAGGCCGAAGGACATCTTGCAGATGGTGTCGAACGCGAAGCGGCGGAACACGTCCTGCAGGTCGACGACCGCGCTGGCGTCGGCGGCGGCGGCGAGGACCGGGACGAGGCGGGACTCCACCTCCTGCGCGACGATCCCGAACGCGTAGGACCGAACGGCGACGCTGCCGAGCTCGAGGCTGGCCATCTTGCGCTGGTGGCGCCAGGCGTGGCCGTCGACGTTGAAGATGCCGCGGCCGAGGAGGTCCCCGAGCACCGCCGCGAAGGCCTTCCCCTTGGGGAAGTTGTCGAAGTTGGTCCGCAGCATGTACTCGACGTTGGCCGGGTTGGCGGTGACGGTGCAGCCGAGGATGTGGACGTGGACCGTGCCCGTGGGGGATTCCCGGAGCAGGTGCGTGTACCAGTCGCCGAGGTTGGTGAAGTCCCGCGCCCACGACCCCGTCAGGTACGCCCGGCACACGTGGCAGCTGCACCAGGGCCACCGCCGGAGGAGCGTCAGCACCACGCCCAGCGCCGCCACGCAGAGGGCGGCGGCGAACAGGGCCGCGCCCAAGCACTGCGCCGCCCATGGCAACGACGAGTAGGCTGCTGCTGCTTCCATGGCGACGGCGGGCGCCTCTGTTCTGTTGCCGTGTGGAACAGGGAGAAGAAGGTTGGGTCGGGAAATGTGTGTGTGGGTGGGTGGTTTGTGTTGTGCGGCAGAAGACTGAGGCGGCTTGCCTCTATATATAACGCAGACAGACCGGGAATACGCACATGGGGCACGTGCGTTTTGGATTAAGCAACGTTGGGCTTGTTTAGTTTGCAAATTTTTTTGAACGTGATAAATAGTACCACTTTCGTCTTATTTGACAAATATTGTATAATCATGAACTAATTAGGCTCAAAAGATTCATCTCGTAATTTCTAACTAAACTGTGTAATTAGTTATTTTTTTATCTACATTTAATACTCCATGCAAACGGTTAAAAATTGATGCGATAAAAAGAGAGTGAAAAAATTCTAACTTTTGTGCATCAACACGGCCTTGGTATTGACCTTTTTCCATTCTTTTTTTTGCGCGCTGTCACAGCTCAGGTCCTCCTCGTTGTGCTAACAGTTGATGGCAGTTGGGCCCACATAGCCGAAGAGAAAGGCGAGGGGCATGCCGATTGCCTGCCACCCAAGAGTGGAAGGTTGATTTTTTTTAACCTTTAAAATAAAAGAAAAATGCTTCACGTTGGACTACGGTGCAGTCTAGTGTCCCATTTTATACCTTATAAGTTTGATCAATTATAAATAAAAAAGTTTATACCTTATAAGTTTGATCAATTATAAATAAAAAAGTATCGACATTTATGGTACCAAATAAATACCATTAGATTAATTACGAAACATATTTTCATAATAAATTAATTTAGAGTCATAAATGTGAATATTATATTTACTAGAAATTTGGTCAAACTTGAATCACTCTATATGGCACGTAACTCATAGTTGCATTCTTTTTTGGACAAAGATAGTATGCCATGCCACCCAGGGAGGTAGGAACTGAGCGTGTTGTCTCATGAAACCACCGTATGTATAGCAACGTTGTTTAAAAACAGTAAGGTAAATAGAGGTTTTTTTTACAACAGGTAAAGAGAGGGTTGGTTGGAGCCTCCAAGGCCATGTCCTTAGACATTTTTTCCACAAAATATGCGCATGCGTATTCGCCGCAACTAGCACACACACACATTGCATTCTTAAGATTGTCCTTGAAATATTAGGTCAATAGATTCTAAAATCGATAAAGTCACCATAGACACTATACTATGTCTTTGAAGCTGATGTCTCGAGTGAGATGTGTGTAACTGAAATGTTTTTGTTTCCTTTACATAAGGCGTCTTTTCACTTCATCACCTAAAACAGGTAAATATTACAACTTTTAACTAATAGTCAGTATATACTTCCTCGGTCCTGAAATATAAGAGACTCAGAGTTCAAAGTTTGTACCAAAATAGTACTAGGTATTCTGGATCTTGAGCCCTCTCTTGCCTCTGTCTTTTTGGCAGGAAATATTGAGATTCCTTTTAAACTTGGCATCAACCAAATCAACCAGCCAACAATTAATAAAAATAACAATCAAACTACTCACGTCATCCTAATTAATGAGGGGCGATGTGGTCTTTTGGCAGGCTCCTTACTTTATCTAAAAATCGTTTTTCATATTTCAAGACGGAGGGAGTAGTTATTTAGTATACCAAAATGACATTAATAGATTCTTATTTAACGAGAATTTTAAGACGTTGCTGCTTTTATATATTATAAGATAAATCAAAAGGTCAACCCCAATTTTGAAGACTTCCTTCTTGAGAGGAAAGCCTTGAGCATGCCCCCCAGGAGTGATTTTCTTTTGAAGAAGGAATAATGCTTCACGTTCTACTCTGACCAATACTTTGTGCTTGTGCCCTACAAGCCACACAGGGAGTCAGGGACTGAGCAAATCCGAGTATTCTGTCAGATGATGCCTCCAAGGCCATGCCTTTAAAGTTTTTAAAACGAAGATGAAAGAGAGGGTTGGTTGGAGCCTCCAAGGCCATGTCTTTAAAGTTTTTTTTTTGCCCACAATGCGTACATGCATAATCGTCGCTAGCACGTTATCTCTGTGTAAAGGTAAAAAATTCAATTTTGAAGACTTTATTCTAGTATAATACTCCTTACATTGTGAGGTTTAAAAATATATTGGATTTAGACAAGGATTGAAATATTAATATTTGAGTTGCGTGTGAGTCATGAATCCGGCAGTGGGACAAAGTCAGGTATTCTAACCACTAATCTTACATGGTTTTTTTTCTCTCAATTTAAAAAAATTAGTGAGATGAAATCATTTAGAGTCCAAACATTTTGAATTGGAATTGTAAAATACTCCATCCATTCTAAATTATAAGATGTTCTGACTTTTTTAGATACATACCTTTTATTATGCATTTAATACATCATGTTTAGATATATAATGAAAACAATATATCTAGAAAAGCAAAAACGTGTTATAGTTTGGGAGTGAGCGAGTACAAATTTTTGAGTTGGAATTACAAAATTCCCATGCGACATTGGAGTTGGAGCTAACCAGGAGTACCTGTGACTTTGACATCGCCAATGTTGTTGAACCTGGCCGGTGGTAAATCAGCCATGCATTTAATTTTGCACTGAAATAATGGTCAGGCAACAACACCTCTGAACCTTTGAGCTCGATGCTGACCTGAGAGGTCAAAATTAGGAATAGGTGTGGGCTTCTCTGTTTTCCTTTTAAATAAAATGGACGTACAAAATTGGCCAGAAAAAAAAACAAATTGATTAGCTAGTTAGGTTTCTTACCGTGGAACCTGTTCACCCGTCGACTTGATGTGGCTATGTGGGTGCTCGTGTCGGAGGTCTTCAGGTAAGATCACAATAATAAAATCATAATCATAAAAATCATAAAGGTACATACAATCGTATAGCAAAATTCCAGATTGATTTTATAACTATGTTCCTAGCTACTTTTACCTGCGCTGTGCAAGCGCATATCAGTTCCTCTGCATTGGACCAAGTGGCGAATCATCGCTCTGAGAACTGAGATTCTCTTATCCATTCAAGCCCCACGCTCACGCACGTGCATATCTGATTCGTGATATGCATGCATGCATGCATGCTACCTCACCCATTTTTTTTTTCTAAAACAATGTCTACATACCTTTTTTATAAAAAAAAATTAAAGTACCATGCATGCATGTGACATTAGTATTTAATCTGCAAGATACAGTAGACTACGGCTTGTTAGGCCTTATCCTCTCCTCCGGGCTCCGGCCAGCACCTCATCCAGTGGAGTGGAGTAGTGAGTGGACTACAGTGTATGCTAGCTGTGCAATCGCGTCGCAGCTGGAGTAGCTGCTCCGATCTCGCCGTGCGTGCAACCGACTCGATCGGACAAGCGATGAAGAGTCCCCGGTCCCCCTCTCACTTTGGCTCGGATTGTTCCTGGTCGCTCTGTCCGCCAACGGCTACAGCACCGGCTAGCTCGTTGCCCAAGTGATCCGATCCGATTCGTTCTACTCTGTGACGCAGACAGACACCTGCAGTCTGAATATCCATCATGGCGGATAGGCGGTGCGTGCGTGCGACCGCGCAGGAGGGCGCCGGCCGCCGGTGGTCTCGCGCCGCCCACGTCGCCGGCCGGGGCAGCAACTCTGTTCGCGTCAAATCGATCTGCTGCTCCATCTGACATTGGCTGGCTGGCCGGCCCGACCGTTGCCGGCAGCAGGACAGGCCGGATCGATCACATAGTCACATCATCGGTCGTCGTCGATCGACTGCCGGGGCCCGGGGTGGTAGCAGTGGTTGCCTGGTTGTTGGTGCTGTTCCATCGCCACGCCATGCGCTTGTAGTAATCCCATGTATGTTTCCTAACTCCCTGGTCCACTCCAGATGCCCATCATCCTCATCTAATTCCTTGCTACTCCGTTTTATAAAAAGGTTTATACAAAATATTAGCAACATTATTTGTATATCTAAATCAGCTTATTATGAAAATATATATTCAACGTACCACAAATATTAATGTTTTCTTATATATATTTGGTCAAAGTTAAAAAGTCTTTGACTTTTTGGAAGCGATAATGATATTTTTTACGGGACGGAGGGAGTTTATAGGAAACACAAAGTGACGCTAAAACGCACGCACAATAATAATGGAATTAGTCCAAAGATATTTTCTGCAATTACCCAAAAGACCAACCATTTCTGAGTAAGCAACTCCACCAAATCTTCTATCCCTTCTGCCCTATATAACTAGCTATTGAAAATCTCTCAGAAGAAATTTGGACCTATAAGAGCGTTGTGGTGCAACATGCATATTACTCAAAACTCATCCATTATATCCATTCTTACAGGTGATGTTTACATGTCATGGTCAAATCTATTTCTTCTTCTTCCTCCTCCTCCCTATACGTACCACACTTCTCCACGGCTTCGAACAGACGGGCAGACGCCGTAGGGGCACACAATGATCTATGGCGTGGGCTATTGTGAAGCAATGCGGCATGGACCCATGTATATGAGAGGTCGTGATGTCTTCTTTCTTTAGGGGAGAGGATGTACCTTTTGAGATATCTCTAAAAAATTATAGGCTCATATATTACGAGATTTAGGGACAGAGAAGGAGAGGAGAGATCAGGTGGAGGTGCTCACGAGATCCAGTTTAGCTTTGGTAATTGAGTGACAACCTTAGATAGACTAACGTGTTTTATGTGATATGAATAGGTATTTAGTCCACAGATACACGAGGTTGAGCAAGACATAGAGCCATGGTGGAAAGATGGCTTGTGCATGATGCAAGTGCTCAAGTAGTGAAGGTTGAATGAGCTTATTGAATATGAGACATGATATAGTGTCATGTTATTAGGTGGAGAAGATCAAGAGGCGAGGCTTGGCTACGAAGGACCAGGCAAGTGTGAAGGGAAAACTATAGGCTCGGGTGCGATGGACCGTCGAGGCGGTGAAGCGTGAGTAGAGGACTTGGCACCAATGGACTAAGGCAACAGTGAAGAGCTAGTGAGCGAGGCTACAATCAATGAACCAATATGGCCATGTGAAGTTATGAAGTAGATCCTATCATTCATGGAAGATCAAGTCAACTGTTGTTTTGTGTTGGTAATCAAGTGGCTTGATGGAGGATAATGAAGGAGCTTCCACTACCCCAGGCAAGTTTTTCCGTGACGGCCTGTTCCGTCAGGAAAAATACCAAAAACCGTCAGGAAAGACTATCCGTGACGGTTACCGTCAGGGATGACCCGTCAGGGATAAACTGACACGGAAAGTCTATCTTCCCTGACGGAATACCGTCACGGAATATTTCCTGACGGCAGGAACCGTCAGGGATAACCTTCCGCGTCAATTTTTTACTCACCGTCAGGGAAGGTAATCCCTGTCAGTCACATCCCGTCAGGAATGTTTTGAACCTTTCCTGTCAGTGCCCTACCGTCAGAGATCTGTTTGGCTTCCCCGTTGGTTGCAACCGTCAGGGAAAAACCCTTTTTCCTTTCCTGACGGGGCCCAACAGTGAGTACAGTAGTTTTTTAGTCATACACCATCAAGAACCAAACATAAATTATCCCTGATGTTTAGCCTCCCATTCAAATAATTTAAATCCACTCAAACTATCACATTATATCAATGAACCATTCAACCATAAGGAGGCCATAAATGTTATATTCAAGAGTCTCAATACATATATCATCACTTAAGACTCATATCATCATTACTTAAAATTCATACATATGGCAACTGCCTTGAATACAACACAAAGTTAGCAGAGAACCTAAGTTGCTAGATAAGTCATACATCTGGCAGTATGAAGCTATCTCCCTAAGTCACACATCAGAGCAAGCAACATGAAGCTACAGCTTCCTAAACGGCCTTTCACTCTAGCACAGAGCGTAGGCAGTAACAAGGCAAAAATGGATTGGTTGTTGCACAATCAGCATAGGCTACATTTTACATGGGAATAGCAAGATAATTTCTCTGATAATCTGTGCTGCTGCCCAACCAAGACAGCCACACAAGCTACATTCCCTGGTGCCAAAATTACTCACAAGGTATACTGGCTCCACATATTACTTCCATCCTTCACTACTCAATGTACACCACTGTTGTCAAGGTTTGCTGAAGCATGAGGATCCATTTCCAGTTGCCCTATGCATCAAAAGGAAATTATTAGTAACTAGTGCTCAGATTTCCTAGGAAAAAGAGCATACCATCACTACTCAAAGGCAATCACTGTTGGCACATAAACAGCTAGTAGTGAGTAGCAGTTTATCACACACAAGCAGTCCACAGAATATTTTCTCCAATCCCAATTGTGTAACATTGTGCAAATAATTTTGCAACAGCTAAACTCTCAATTTTTTCATGACAAGAACGTAATCACAGTTATCAATGATGTAAGGCAAGATATCACTGAGGAAAAACTTACCGGCTATTCAAAATTTCTTCATTTAAGTGAGGGCTGGAGGGAGATGGCAGCAGCACCTGGACAAATCAGAGGTTGACAGTTGGAGCTCAAGCAAATATAAGTAAACATAATGCTTCCCCTTTCCCACCTTCTGTACAAGTATCACAATTTGCTTCTGTAAAGCACTAAAACAGTCAATATATGGTCGATGACCTGAAACGTGTGAAAATAAATGAAATGTAGGTATATGCATGCTTCTATTAAGTGACGAAAGTTAAAGTAGGCATAGGATAGTTGATGAATATTTTTTACCTAATCTAGCTGAAAAATGCCTTGTCCTGCAGAAGCATACACATTTCACCTGCAAGAAAAGGATTCCCTTATATCCATATGGTGAAAGGAAACATTAAAGTAGCTATGCTAGCTAATTAAAATGTATTAAAACAATCACATATGAAATCTGATCTGCGGTAGTGTGAAATCTGTAGTTAGCAGCTCATTTAATTAGGAATCCACACAAGCAATAGCTGTTACACACTTACACTCAACAGTCTTATACATTAATAGGCCATGTGAATGTATTACAAGAACTTACTTCCTTGGGTCATATATTACTGTGCCATGCTATACAAAAAGTTACATATCTATTTCAGTATTCACATCTCAATTCCATTCACTGAAACAAAACTATTGCAATAAAGTTCAGTATTTATTGTCAAAATTTAATCTTTTGGCAATCTATAGAAGAGTAAGTAAATCACCTAAAATGATCTGATCTAGACTAAAACCTATTTAACCAGCAGAATTCACAATAAAAATATTTTAAAAGATGTTAATATTACCATTTAATTTCAGTTCCTCTCAAGCAAGTGGGGTGCTGGCCTTCATTTTGTCAGGCAATGGGTAATTAGCATGGTAGAATTGCCAGCATTAGTGAGAGAGTATACCAAATAAGATCAAGAAAATAATTGAGAAAGGACCTTATCTATGCAAATAAGAGAAATTATTGGAAAGTCCATGAGTGACACAAGTCCTTGCAGCAGAAAAAAATGCACGTAGGACATATATACTCAAGTTATTTCTCAATACTGAAAGCGGTTTAGCCACATGGTGAAAATAAAAGTACTGAAGTTAAAAAAATAATCTTTACAAATACAACTATTAAGTAAAATACAAATCTTGCATCATTGCAACCCCTTAGGATTAGATAAAGCATACACATTTCACTGGGCATAAATTTATTAAATAAAGCTGCATAATATGTAATACCAAGAATGTGTGCAAGATTGGAAGGGATTCAAACTCACTAGCTTTGTGTATGCTTTATCAATTAAATCTCTGTAGTCTGGACTGCCCTTGAATATCCAGTTCCATCTGTGTAAGGACAACAAATCTAGATGAAACATAGAACAGTCAGATCTTGGTCTGTTTGCAACTTCTGAAAATACTCTCAATTCAAAGAACTAATCTACTCCATGGCCGGTACCTCGTCCAGCGCCGCCACGCTACGGATCTCGGGGATGCAACAGTTGGCAACCTTGTGGCCGTCCCGCGGCGCCACGACACCTAAGCCCCTGCGACACATGCCGCACGTTACGCACATAGGAGACAGGCGAGCGAGTAAGTGGACGGCAGGGAGAAGGGGAAGCAAGAGGACGAACCTGGGAGGACGACGGCCGGCCTGGCGGCGGCGAAGGCAGTGGCGCCGGCGGGGGTTGTGGCACGAGGGCGCGGAGGAGAGAGGAGCGGGAGCACTCGCTGCCGTGCCGGCACGATGCCGGATGCGATGCCGAGTGGTTCCGTGATGCCATGGTCTTGAGTAGGGAGGAGAGGGATGAAGGGGGAGGGGCGCTCGCCTAACTGGATACCGGCGACGGTGGCGGCGGTGTCCTTCCCTGCGACTTCGATGTGCTCCGCCGCCGTCAAAGAGAGAAGGGGAAGGGCAATGGGGAAAACTCTGGGAGGTGAATGGATAAGGATGAGGAGATATTTTCATCGTGCGTCCGCATGCGCCTCCCAGCCGCGCCATTATTTTGGCTCTTCTCTCTTACGTGTGGGTCATTCCCATAGTTGGAGCGCGCGAGACTCATTTTCCAGGAGCGCGAACGTGTTTTCGGAGGGAGCGCGGACAGCTCCTGACGGTCCTGACGCCTTTTGCGTCGGTTTACCGGACACGTGAGGGAAGAAGTAGCGCCCCTGACGGGAGGTTCTCAGCCGAGACGATTGCTACCTACTGTAGGGGAAAAACTGGTCTGGGGTAGTGTTCATGCTATGAGCAATGGTCAAGGTAGTGTGGTTGGATATACTTGATGGATGACCATTGTTCATTATTTGATGAAGATGGAGGTAGGATGCTTGTGTGGCATCACTGACGTGGAGAAGGAAATGGAATGCACAAGGCAAAGGTATATTGTAGGACATTTTATTTCACTGGTCGAAGCTTGAGTAGAGTAGTACTTGATCGGGGTTAGTATAGATAGACGTACTATTAAGAGGGGCCTTTGTGAGCTAACCTGTTATCTAGTGCCACTAAGCGAGAACTAACTCGTACAAATGCACATGCACTAAATTGACATCTGCACATGACATGGGAAAATGAGAATAGACAGGGAAAAGGGGGGATGCTGCTGGTCCACTCACCGTGCGAAAGGGCTGTAGGCGCGCCCGCTGCCGCTGCAGGAGTGAGCGAGTGTGAAGCGCCGTGACGGAACGCCGCTGCTGCAGGGCCGCTCCGCGGCGACCTAGATGGGCTGATGCGCGTAAGCGACGATGCTGTGGTGCCACTGTAGGAGCGTGCGATGGCGAAGGGGCCGGGGACGCATGGCTTCGCCACCCCGATCGAGACGGGCAGAGGTGGGCGCGTGCTACTGAGGAGCCGGCCGGCAGTAGCGCAACAGCGAGCTGGGAGTGGCTGCGCCGCGTGTCCGGCGAGGGCGCCGGCTGTGCGGCGGTCCGACGGGGGCAGCTTGGAGGCCACGTCGTGTGTATCGGTGGCAGCGGACGATTGCCGTGTTTTTTTTCTTTTTCTCCAGGCGTGCATTGAGTTTAGATCAAGCGGCTTGGAAAGGAAGACGTAAAAATCATTTGAAAAATGAATTTGTTTTATAGCTTTATCTAGAGATTTTGCTGGTAATCACTGGCAGAAGAGACTACCGTTGGTTACACCTGCCTCTCAAACGTAAGTTTAATTTAAAGTTTAGTTACTCATCTTCAATAATAGCTGTGTGTAAAACTACCGCGCGTGGTAAATATTTTCTTTTTTCTTTTTAATGCTTTTATATATTATTGATCTACTAGATCCAATGTCTTCTATGTATTTGAAATAGGAACTATATCAAAAAAATAACTGCATCCGTCTGTCGGTGTTCGGTCCCGGGGGGTCCTAAACCGACGAGTGAGTGCTGCACGTCCCTTTCCTGGATGGTGATGCAAGGAGAACACACGGGGGTTTATCCTGGTTCGAGCAGAAGAAGGCCCTACGTCCAGCGGGGGGGAGAGTTTTGTATTTCCTTGCACCGAGGTGCTTGTGTAAGGGTTACAAGCTTGCGAGAGAGGGCGGCGAGCCCAAGTCTCAAAGAGAGAAAAAAGAGTACAGAGATGATTGCTTGAGATGTTGATCTCTGTGTGGGGAGTCTTGGATTGCTGGTACTTGGCTTTGAACTCTGGTCAAGCCCGTTGTCCTCTCCCTCCTCGTAGGGTCCTGGCCTGCCCTTTTATAGGGTGAGAGGAGGCCAGGGCATCGGGGAGCCTTGAGGCGATGTTTTGTCGATCCCTGTAGAGGTGACTGTAGCGACGTGCCCTGGGAATGGCCGGCCATCCCTGGACATCATGGTGACGTCAGGGATGAGACGGCGAAATGACCCGGAGCACGGTGCCATGCCGGTCTTCCCTCCCTGTTGAACTGTGCTGGGCGTAGTCGTTTTGTTTTTTGTTATCGTTGGATGTGGGTACCCCCATACTGTTGGTACCGACAGTAGCCCCCGAGCCTTTGGGTGAGTGAGTGATCACTCTCCTAGAGGCTTGTTAGTTAATGAACTGGAGTCGTAGCGTCGTGGTTTCTTCCGGTGAGGGCGCGCGAGCGCACCCGTCGGGTGTAGCCCCCGAGGCCTTGGTGGAGTGTTGAGACTCCTCCGAGGTCTTTTATGCATTTTATTGGGGAATAGTTTCTGGTTGTGGCGTGATCCGTGCTTTTTGTTTTTGAGTTTGGTTTGTTGCGGTCGAGCCCCCGAGCCTCGTACGCACGAGGTCGATCAGAGTCCCGGCCGTCTTTTGTCGTTCGACCCTCACGCTCCTCCTTTAGGAAGGAAGAGGAGGGTTGGGGAACGCCGAACTACCCCTGTGTGGGTAAGTTCCGACGATCTCCGGCGAGCTACTAGCGGGGGAATTCGAGTGTGAGCCCGTGCTCCATTCGTTAGGAGTCGGCTAGTGGCTCGGAGGCGCTCTCAAGAATGCCAAGAAGTGGTCGTGTGGATCTCGATTCCCTACGACAAGATTCGAGGGCTCGGTGCCTCCCTCGAGGGGATTCCTACGTCGACCTCCTCCTATGGCCTTGAATACGTCTTGGGGTGCCTCGAGAGTGTGGCTCGAGCCCTGGCCATGTATGGGCGCATCCCTAGTCGTCCCTAACTCTGTTACTCGAGGGCAGCTGTCGAACCCTGGTCGAGGGCCAGCTTTCGATCCCTCAAGGTTTAGGTTTCTACGGTCGAGCCCCCGAGCCTCGTGCGCGTGAGGTCGATCAGAGTCTGGACCGTCTTTTACTGTTCGACCCTCACGCTCCTTTTCCAGGAAAAAGGAGGAGGGGTGGAGAACGTCGTACTACCCTCGTTTGGGCGAGTTCCGACGGCCTCCAGTGAGCTACTAACGGGGGGATTCGAGTGTGAGCCCGTGCTCCATTCGTTAGGAGTCGGCTAGTGGCCTGGAGGCGTTCTCAAGAATGCCAAGAAGTGGTCGTGTGGATCTCGATTCCCTGCGACAGGATTCGAGGGCTCGGTGCATCCCTCAAGGGGATTCCTACGTTGACCTCCTCCTACGGCCTCGAATACGTCTTGGGGTGCCTCGAGAGCGTGGCTCGAGCCCTGGCCATGTATGGGCGCATCCCTGGTCGTCCCTAACTCTATCGCTCGAGGGCAGCTGTCGAACCCTGGTCGAGGGCCAGCTTCCGCTCCCTCGAGGCTCATACCGGGCTCGGAGCCCGTTTCCCAGATATCTGGGAATATCCGTCCGCGGATCCATCCCCTGCCCGTTAGCCGGGCGCGTCTTTTTAGGAGGAGGAGGTGAGATCGGCGCGATAGTGGGCGACGTGGCGTACGGTTATGATGTGGGGGACGGCCACGCGCCCAACTCCTGCGAGATTTAGGGGAACAGTTAGGTAAGAGCATTAAATGCGAGAAACTGCTCCTACCTTTTCGCGCGGCCGTTGGGCTTCCGCCGGGGCTATAAAAACAAAGCCTAGGGGTCTGCCTCCCCTACTGGCCCTTTGCGTTCTTGCCTCCTTTGCCTTAGACAGCTCTCCGTGCCCTTTGCGCCCTCCGCCTTCTTCCAGCGCCGCCGCCGTCGCACCCCCTTCGTCCAGACAGCTTTTCCCAGCGCCAATGGCAGGCAAGAGTCAGATCCTCCCCGCCGACGACTGGGCTGCCTCCTCGGTGACGGAGAGGAGGCTGGAGGAGCTGGTCGAGGATGGATTGCTGCGGCCGAGGACGAGTCGGTCGCGGCCGGAGTGGATTGCGCCGTCGCCCGACCACCGGGAGCCGGCGCCCCCCGAAGGATACGTGGTTAGCTTCATCTGCTTCCACGAACGGGGGTTTGGCGTGCCGGCGACCACCTTCATGCGCACGCTCCTCCACTACTACCGGGTGGAGCTGCACCATCTTGCCCCTAACGCCGTCGCGCAGGCCGCCATCTTCGCGGCGGTCTGTGAGGGCTACCTAGGGATGGAGCCACAATGGAATCTGTGGCTCCATCTTTTCAAGGCGGAGCTCTTCGCCAAGAAGGCGGGGGAGAAGGGGCTACGATGCGCAGTTCGAGCGGGGAGCTGCGTCCTACAGGTGAGGTCTGGTCGGGCAGATCAGTATATCCCGGCCCACCTCATCTCCTCGAACAGTGGCTGGCATGACGGCTGGTTCTACCTCCACAATGACGAGAGTCAGTTGCCGAGGTATACCGGCCGGGTGCTGGTCGCCCGAGAGGAGAACTGGACCTACGGAGTCGCGGAGGCCGAGAAGCCGCGTCTGGACCTGCTGCTAGCGGCGCTGCAATAGCTTCGTCTGCGAGGCTTGATGGCGGCGGCGGTGGCCACGGCATTCCACCGGTGCAGGGTGATGCCGTTGTGCCAGCGTCGCCTTCGTCTCGACCAGATGACATCGGAGGCGCCACTAGAGGGGAGCCAGATGTCGCACGAGTCCCTCACCCTCGAGGAGGTCCTCCGGCGGGCGCGCCGGATGGTGGGGAACCTCAAGACGGATGAGGTTGACAAGGTGCCCATGCGACCTACCCAGGGGTTCGAGCCTCTGGTAAGTGTTTTTTGCTAGCACGTTCGTTTATTTCATCTGTTTTTGGGTTCCTCTGATTTAGTCGAGGCCGATGCGCAGGATTTGTCTGCGGTGCGGGAGACGCGGCCGCCAGTTCCAGAGGACCAGCCCACCCGGGAGGCTCGACGCCACCAGGCATCCCAAAAACAGCAGACAAAGGAGACGGCCAAGAAGCGGCAGATCCGCAAGGCCAAGGAGAAGGAGGCGCTGAAGAAGCTTCGGCGCCAGCAGGCCCTCGATGGGCTCCCTCTCGCGGAGTCTCCCTCCGAGACGGTCTCGGGGGAGGATGATGATGGCAGTGACGGGGATGACGACGACGCCCTGTCATGGTACGACGCTGCGACCGGCCTGGCGGACCTCCTCGACGTTCGTCCGCTCTTGGAGCCCATCGGGGGGTCGTCATCCCGGGTGTCGGTGTCGGTCGAGGTGGTGGAGGAGGAAATGGAGGAAGAGGCGGGCAAAGAGGCGGGCCCCTCGATGAGAGGGGCCGCCCCATCCCGGACCCCACAGGAGGGGTCGATGGGGCCGCCTCCACCAGTCTAGCCCCCACAGGCTCAGCCGGCGGCTGGAGCATCAGTGTTGGCGTCATCATCGGCGGCGCCGCCGGCGGGCGTGAGGACCCAAGGCCAGCTGGCCTCGGAGGCGCAGAGGACCCGAGGCGGCCCTCCAGCCAAGGCCCCAAGGAGCACCCGGCCTGCCGGGGGGCCGGCTACGAGACCGCCGCAGGCAACGCCGGGGAGTTCAGATCGGCCGAGGTCGAGGCCCTTGGTGCCCCTTTCCAGGTAGGAATCCGCGCTCCGCTTTGTTGCTTTTTATTGGTACCGTTTCTGATGTTTCTTCGTACCTCACAGGCTTAAGCGCAAGGCGGAGCCGATGGGGCCGACCCCCGCGAAGTCGCTCCGTGCGAGCGCCGTCGTCATCAATCGGACGGCGGCGGACGACGACGCCTGGGTCGAGAGGCTTCAGGCCGTGGAGGACCGCCTAAAGCAGTAGGAGGCGACGGCCCAGGCGGAGGCGGGCGTCTCGGCGGTCGCCGGTTCCGACCCCGCTGCACAGGGGTCGGGGCCGTCGGAGGTGGCGGCGCCCAGTACGGGCGGGGCGGAGCCGGAGTCGTCATCGACCGCCGAGGCTGCCGTCGAGGCCGCAACGGCCGAGGCATCCGTCCGCGATGCGGGGCGGGCGGATGCGGATGTGGTGATGGAGGAGGTCCTGCCAGTGGCGGGACAGGAGGCGGTGCAGCCGAGAGAGCCGCAGCCGCAGCAAGACCCGCCGGCGTAGCCGGCGGCTATGGTGGAGGGTGGGGTCGTCGAGCCCCTGCCCGTGGTTCTAGAGGAGGAGGTGCCAGCGATCGAGGGGCCGGCCCCGGCGGAAGGGTCGACCCCGGCCGTGGTCGACCTTACCCTCGACGACTCCCCCATCGACAAGGGGAAGTAGGTGGTGCGAGTCGAGGAGGTCGAGGCCGTAGACCAGGCCAGACCCTCGGCGGCGGTTGATGGGGCCGGAGTTGCGGGTCAAGCCGGTCCCTCCGCAGGGCTGAAGAGCGCCCCGGCCAAACCACCGTCGGGGTGGCCGGACATCACCGCGCTGGGGGACCGTCCCTTGAGTTCAGGGATGCTTCCAACCCCGACGTGGATCCCGTCTTCGCCT
The DNA here is from genome assembly GCA_038087645.1 of Saccharum hybrid cultivar R570. NCBI lineage: Eukaryota > Viridiplantae > Streptophyta > Magnoliopsida > Poales > Poaceae > Saccharum > Saccharum hybrid cultivar. The sequence continues at coordinate 10,250,881 of JAQSUU010000805.1, forward strand.
TGAACGATGCGGACGAGGTGCACCACTGGGAATACCTCGAGGGTCTCCGTCGACACATCGAGCGATCGCTTCGTGTGGTGACAGAGGCCTTGTCCCGAGGCGTGCGGGACGCCACAGAGGTAAGTTTGGTTTGGCGGTTCTTTTGCTATGCTTTTTGCTGTCCCTTTTGCTCCCGAATCCTTTGGTTCTAAACTCGTTGGTTCTCGAACCGTGGTCAGGAGCTTAAGGAGCGCTCCTGCCGCAAGTCGCTCTTTATTCGTAATGAGAGCGGCGTGTGGGCGGCGCTCGCTCGGCAACGGGCTCTGGTCAAGGAGGCCAACAAGCGGCTTTCTGATCAGAGCACGTAGACGGTCGAGCTGCGCGTCGCCTACGCGGCGGTCAAGGAGGAGGCGGTGCAGGCCTGGGCGGCCGAGGCCGTGGCGCGTGTAGACGCGACAAGGGCCCAGGAGGAGGCAGCCAAGGCCTGCGAGGATCTCGTGCCCCTGTCAGCACGGGTGAAAGAGCTCGAGGAGGACGTCGCCCTTGTCGGCCGGCAACGTGACACCCTCAACGTCCAGATTGGGCAGGTCACCGCTCACTTCGGGGCCCTGAAGGACGAGGTCGCGGCGCTGAGCGGAGCCGTTCAGGAGAAGGACGCGGCTCTCCTGAACGCTCGCCAGGAGATCGAGACGTTGAGGGCGGCCATTCATGATAGGGATGGCGCTCTTCAAGCGCTCGAGAGGACGTGCGGGGGGCTCCGTGACGAGATCGTGGGCTTGCAGACCCTTTCTGAGGGTAAGTATTGGTGTTACGGCTTTGGCGTCGAGGCCCCGTATTAGTGCTAATCTAGTTAATGGTGTTCCAGAGTTGGAGAAAGAGCGACAGGTGGCCCAGGCGGCGGCCAACTCCTTCCAGAGCCTCTTCGAGGCCGAGGCCCAGTGGACCCAGGTGCTCCAGGGTGCGATCGCCTCCGTGTGTGATGGCCTGGGGGTCGAGCCTGACGCCGACACTAGGGAGGACGCTCCGGGGAACTCCTTCATCCACCGGATGGCGACGCTGGGCCGCCTTGTCCGAGAAAGGATACGAGATAGCCTCCACCATGGCATGAAGAGAGCGCTGGCCGTCGTCCGATTTGGGTTCGTGTATGACATGGAGCTTATTGCTGATGGCTTCATCATCGACCCAGACCGGACGGACGAGGAGAACGAAGACGCCTGCTTGGACCTGATTGGAGCCGTCGAGGGGCCAGGAAGCCGCTTGGCCAAGCTTTTCGAATCCGAGGTGGTTCCGCCTGCCGACGACAAGGGCCTGTGAGCCAAATCTGGGCACAGAGGCCCATGTAATAAGTTAGTGGTTCGAATTCTGGTCGTAGTGGCCTCAGAGGCCTTAAAAACTCAGAACGTAAACCTGCGCTTGGTTTTTTAAGTTTTGTTCGAGCTTTTCTTCCCTTCATCGCTTGAACCACGTTCCTTCATGATTTGCTTAGCACGCCGTCGCGCCTTTGAGCGTAAGGGAGTGAGTGGAGGTACTGTAGCCTCGGAGGCGTAAGTGATCTCGTGGCTCGACTGCCTTCGAACTCTATGGTGCTCTTGCGGCCTCGCAAATCGTGTAGGATCCTGATTTAAGCGACCGGGGATGTATTCTTTTTTGAAGTTATAAACCGTCATTTGGTATACTTAGCGTGCCGTCACGCCCCTAGACGTGAGGGGTGAGTGGAGGTACCGTAGCCTCGGAGGCGTAAGTGATCTCACGGCTTGACGACCCTCTGAGCCTTAGGGTGTTCCCGCAACGCTTGTCGACCTAAGTGGCAGTTTTCTTTTTGAAAAAGAGTACAAAATTTTTCGGGGACTGGGGGTTCCCCCCTTGTAGCCCCCAAGGGAGGGTCGATTCTGGGAGAACAGAGTCGATCCTTCCTCATTGTTTGTGAAACAAAACCTTGAACATCGCTGTATTCTTTATTGACGAGATTGAAAAGAATTTACAGAGCCTCGAGGCTACTTAAGGGAAAAAGCGACGTAGCTGTTCAATGTTCTAAGCGTTGGTGAGGATTTCGCCCTTCTCGTTGGATAGCTTGTAGGTGCCCGGCTTTAGCACTTCCGCGACGATGTACGGTCCTTCCCATGATGGCGTGAGCTTGTGCCGTCCCTTGGTGTTCTGGCTTCGACGTAGCACCAAGTCACCGACGTTGAGGTTGCGCCTGCGGATGTGTCTGTCGTGGTAGCGTCGGAGACCTTGCTGGTACCTGGCAGAATGTAACAGAGCCACATCTCAGGCCTCCTCGAGCTGGTCGAGGGCGTCCTCTCTTGCAGCGTCGTTATTTTTCTCGTTGTAGGCCTTCAACCTCGGGGACCCGTATTCTATATCAGTTGGGAGCATAACCTCAGACCCGTAGACTAAGAAGAACGGAGTGAACCCCGTGGCTCGACTCGGCGTTGTTCTTAGGCTCCACAGGACCGAGGGAAGCTCGGCAGCCCATCTTTTGCCAAGTTTGTTTAGCTTATCGAAGATTCTGGGTTTCAGGCCTTGTAGGACCATGCCGTTAGCACATTCCACTTGGTCATTCATTTTTGGATGAGCAACAGCTGACCAGAGCACACGGATGTGGTGGTTGTCGCAGAAATCCAAAAACTTTTTACTAGTGAACTGGGTGCCATTATCCGTGATGATACAGTTGGGAACCCCAAAGCGGTGGATGATGTCGGTGAAAAAGAGCACAGCTTGCTCGGACCTGATGCTGGTGATAGGGCGGGCCTCGATCCACTTGGAGAATTTGTCGATGGCAACGAGCAAGTGGGTGAAGCCGCCGGTTGTCCTTTTCAAGGGTCCAACAAGGTCGAGCCCCCAAACGGCAAACGGCCATGTGATGGGTATGGTTTGCAGGGCATGTGTTGGAAGATGGGTCTGTCTCGCATAGTACTGACAACCTTTGCAGGAGCGTACTAGCTTGACAGCGTCGGAGACCGCGGTTGGCCAATAGAAACCTTGTCGAAAAGCATTTCCGACAAGGGTTCGAGGCGCTGCGTGGTGACCGCAAGCCCCCAAGTGTAGATCGTCGAGCAGGTCTCTGCCTTCCTTATTCGTGATGTAACGTTGGAGGATGCCAGTAGGGCTGCGGCGATACAGCTCCCTACTGTCGCCAAAGATCACAAAGGTTTTGGCCCGGCGAGCGATCCGTCGAGCCTCGGTCCTGTCCGAGGGGAGGTCCCCTCGGATGAGATGGTCGAGGTACGGAATGCGCCAGTCAGGCTCGAGGTCAGATGGTGGGGTCGAGCCTTCCACCTGCATGGCCTCAGCCCCGGTCGAGGGGGCTTCTGTCATAGGTGGAGGGTCGAGTGACGTCCCGTTGACCCCTCCGTCCGGCCCGAGGTCGACGGATGGCTGCTGGAGGTCTTTTGCGAAAACATCTGGTGGAACCGTAGTTCGACTGGACGCGATTTTCGCCAGTTCATCGGCGGCCTCATTATACCTGCGTGCGATGTGGTTGAGCTCAAGGCCGTGAAACTTGTCCTTGAGGCGCCGCACCTCTTGGCAGTAGGCTTCCATCTTGGGGTCGCGGCAGCTCGAGCTCTTCATGACCTGATGGATCATGAGCTGGGAGTCGCCTCGAACGTCAAGGTGTCAGACCCCAAGTTTGATGGTAATTCTCAGACCCGTGACGAGCGCCTCGTATTCGGTGACGTTGTTCGACGCAGGAAAATGAAGCCGGATGACGTAGCGCATGTGAACTCCGAGGGGGGAGATGAAGAGCAAACCCATGCCTACTCCTATTTTCATCAATGACCCGTTGAAGTACATGGTCCACAGCTCAGCCTAGAGCTGTACCGGGGGGAGTTGAATATCGGTCCACTCCGCCAGGAAATCTGCTAACACCTGCGATTTGATAGCTTTGCGCGGCGCATAAGAGAGGGTCTCGCCCATGAGCTCGACGGCCCACTTGGCGATTCTACCCGAGGCTTCCTAGTTCTGGGCTATCTCTCCCAGGGGGAAAGAAGAAACCATAGTCACTGGGTGGCCCTCGAAGTAGTGACGGAGTTTGCGCCGTGTCAGGACGATGGTATATAGCAGCATCTGGATCTGCGGGTAGCGTACCTTAGTTTCCGAGAGCACCTCGCTAATGAAATAGACCGGCCTCTGGACGGGCAAGGTATGTGCTTCCTCGGCCCGCTCGACAACTAAGACCGCGCTAACTACTTGTGTTGTCGCGGCGACATAAAGTAGGAGCGGTTCCCCTGGGGTCGGAGGGACGAGGATTGGTGAATTAGAGAGTGCAGCTTTAAGTTTTGTAAGAGCTTCTTCGGCCTCAAGGGTCTATGAAAAGTGCTCCGATTTCTTCAGGAGGCGGTACAGAGGGAGCGCTTTTTCGCCGAGGCGCGAAATGAAACGGCTGAGCGCCGCCAAGCAGCCCGTGATCCTCTGTACGCCCTTCAGATCTCGGATGGGCCCCATCTTGGTTATCGTAGTGATTTTCTCCGGGTTGGCCTCGATGCCATGCTTAGATATGATGAACCCCAAAAGCATACCTCGAGGAACGCCGAAGACACATTTCTCAGGATTGAGCTTGATGTTTTTTGCCCGGAGGCATTTGAACGCAACATCAAGGTCGTTTACCAGATCGCCGACTTGTTTGGTCTTGACAACGATGTCATCAACGTAAGCCTCGACGGTTGGTCCGATGTGTTCCCCAAAAACGTGCTGCATGCATCGCTGGTACGTTGCCCCTGCGTTCCGTAGACCGAAGGGCATCGTAACGTAGCAATACATGCCGAATGGGGTAATAAATGAAGTCGCGAGCTGGTCGGACTCTTTCATTTTAATCTGGTGGTAGCCGGAGTATGCATCTAAGAATGAGAGAGTTTCACATCCCGCAGTGGAATCAACGATTTGATCAATGCGTAGCAAGGGAAAGGGAACTTTTGGACATGCTTTATTTAAACTAGTATAGTCTACCCACATCCTCCATTTCCCATTCTTTTTCCTAACTAATACAGGATTAGCTAACCACTCGGGATGATGAACCTCCTTGATGAACCCGGCCTCCAGCAGTTTGTGTATCTCCTCACCGATGACCTTGCGCTTCTCCTCGTCGAAGCGGCGCAAGCGTTGCTTCACCGGTTTGGAGCCGGCCCGGATCTCCAAGGCGTGCTCGGCGACTTCTCTGGGTATGCCCGGCATATCCAAGGGACTCCACGCAAAGATGTCGATGTTTGCACGGAGAAAGTCGACGAGCACTGCTTCCTATTTGGGATCGAGGGTGGCGCTGATGCTCAGCGCCCTTCCCTTGGGATCGGCAGGGTCGAGGGGCACGAGCTTGACGTCCTCCGTGGGCTCGAAGCTGCCGGCATGGCGCTTGGGGTCGGGAATCTCGTTGGCCAGACCGTCGAGGTCTGCCGCCAAGGTGGCTGACTCCGAAATAGCCTCGCCGTGCTCGACGCACTCGACGTCGCACTCGTAGGCGTGCTCATACGAGGGCCCTACAGTGATGACACCGTTTGGGCCTGGCATCTTGAGCTTGAGGTAGGTGTAGTTCGGGACCGCCATGAACTTGGCATAGCACGGGCGCCCAAGGATAGCATGGTACGTTCCACGGAATTCGACCACTTTGAAAGTGAGAGTCTCCTTTCTGAAGTTGGAAGGAGTGCCAAAGCAGACAGGCAGATCGACCCGGCCGACAGGTTTTGCCCGTTTCCCTGGCACAACTCTGTGGAAGCCCCCGACGCTGGGTTGGAGACGAGTTCTCTCGACCCCCAGGAGGTCGAGGGTCTGAGCGTAGATGATGTTGGGGCTGCTTCCGCCGTCCATGAGCACCTTGGTGAGGCACGTGTTGGCGATGATGGGATCAACAACAAGTGGGTAGACTCCTGGATTGGGGACGTGGTCCAGATGATCATCACGGTCGAAAGTGATGGCCATCTCAGACCAGTCAAGGAAGTGGGGAACCGCCGGCTGTACGGAGAAAACCTCACGCCGCTCTCGTTTGCGCTGGCGCGTCGAGAGGCGGGTCGAGGGTCCTCCGTAGATCATGAAGCAGTCATGGATCTCGAGGAATCCTTCATCCTTGTCGTCGCCCTTGGGATCTTCCTTCTTGTCGTCCTTCTTGACGCCTACGCCCTCGAAGTACCTACGGAGCATGTGACAGTCCTCGAGGTTATGGTTAGTGGGTCCCTTGTGGTAGGGACACAGCTCTTTGAGCATTTTGTCGAAGATGCCCCCGCCGGGGGGGCCTCGAGGTTTCTTGCGCTCGACAGTAGCGACAAGTTCGTCGGCAGGGGCCTCGAGCTTGCCCTGCTGGTTCTTCTTCTTCTTCCGGTTGTTCCTCTTGGAGCCCCGGCTGGAGCCCGTGGGGTCGTCGACCTTCTGCTTCCCCTTGTCCTGGTCACCGCCAAAGATAGCGCCAACTGCCTCCTCGCCGGTGGCAAAGTTGGTGATGATGTCCATCAGCCTATTGGCAGTGAGTGGGGTGTTATGGCCCAACTCTCGGACCAACTCTTTGCAGGTGGTTCCGGAGAGAAAGGCCATGATCACGTCGGAGTCGGTGACGTTGGGGAGCTCGGTGCGTTGCCTGGAGAAGCATCGGATATAATCCCAGAGGGATTCACCCGGCTTTTGCTTGCAACTCCGGAGGTCCCATGAGTTGCCGGGGCACACGTAGGTCTCCTTGAAGTTTCCCTCGAACACCCTCACGAGATCGTCCCAGTCGTGGATCTGCCGAGGCGGGAGATCCTCGAGCCAGGCTCGAGCGGTGTCGGAGAGGAACAGGGGGAGTTGTCGGATGATGACCCGGTCGTTGGTGGCCCCACCCAGCTGACATGCCAAGCGGAAATCAGTGAGCCAAAGTTCGGGTTTGGTTTCGCCGTTGTACTTGGTGAGAGTCGTGGGAGGGCGGAACCGAGCCGGGAGTATCGTCTCGCGGATAGCCTTACTGAAGACCCGAGCGCCCGGAGGCTCGGGTGATGGGCTACGATCTTCTGAGCTGTCGTAGCGCCCACCCCTGTGCACGTGGTAGCCTCGAGCCACACCGTCACCATGTTTGCGCGTGCGTCGCTCGACGATGTTGCCACGGGTGTCTCGAGGTTCGCGGTCGTCGGTGATGGGCTCAGGGGCAGGAGCCACCCGATTCCGTCGGGCAGGTTCGGGATGAACCGAGGCCTCTCTCTCCTATCGGGAGGGTTCGGCGAGCCGCTCCGAAGCAGGCTCGTGTCACCTCGAGGCAGAGCTCTCGGCCTGCTGCATAGCAGCGGTCTTGAGGAGTTCTCGGATTTCATCTCGAGCTCGACGAGCGTCGGGGTTTGACGGCTCGGGCATGTTGCGGAGGAGCATGGCGGCGGTGACGACGTTCTGGCTAGGTCGAGCAAAAACCGGGGGGTCGACCACCCGGTCCTCGTCGATGCGACGATTAACATCGCGAGCTCTCTCGCGAGCTCTCCCGCCAAGTGCGTGTGTCGTACGCTCACGCTCGAGGGTTTGTTGGAGTAGGTGCAGGTTTTCTCGTTCCTCGTTGAGCCTGTCCTGCAACTCGCAGATTTGCTCGAGCTGCATTCCTTGATCCGCAAGGAATTGATCCTCATCCCGCTCGGCAGGGAGCTCGACATGAGGTGGCGTGTGCCTTCCTTCAACCGGCTCCTCGTCCTCCGATTCCGACGTGCTCTCAACGTCGACGTTGAAGCACTCACGGGTCGGATCGTAGGTGTCGTCAACCGAGTCAGAGTCAGGAGCGCCGAAGTAATAGTATGACGGATGAAAGTGAGGTCGTCGCCAGTCGTCTCTGGGGTTGTAACGTCGAGGAGCAGTCACACGGGGCTCTGTTTCTGGGGTTTCCGTAGAGTCCAGATACTCAGAAGCCGGCGTGGATGCAACAAGGTCCAGAGTGGAGCGTAGATGGTGCCCGGGGAGTTCCTCGTAAGCGCTCGTGCTAGTGCTCACAGAGGAAGCGTACGCCCGGGCAACCGGGTCTAGCCCAAACGGGAATGGTGATGGAGATGTCACTGCCCGTGCCAGAGCGGTCGATCCGGGCAGTGGCGGTGTCTCACCGGACGGGGGAGCAGCGGAATTCTCCATCGGCATCTTACCCTCAGCCAAGCTCATCCTACCCAGACCCTCAACGAGGAAATTTGGGTTGGCGTCTGGCGGAGAGGCACCGGATCAGGGGATCCCACCACCCTCCGTGAGGTGAAGACGGCGGTTGCGCCGGGCTTGTCGTCGTCTAGTGGCTCGCGCCTGTCGAGAGCGACGATACCGACGCAATGCTCCCCTAGGCTAGGAGAGCTCGTAATCCACGTCGGTCGGGTGTCTGGGCGGGAGGAGGACCATGTCGTAGCCGTGGCCAAGCGACATGAACTCTAAACTCCCAAACCAAATCACCGTGGCCAACGGGATAGGGCGTTCGGGGTCAGCCATCCAGGAAAAATGGCGGAAAAACGATGTTGGCACGCAGCGGTCCCCTACCTGGCGCGCCAACTGTCGGTGTTCGGTCCCGGGGGGTCCTAAACCGATGAGTGAGTGCTGCGTGTCCCTTTCCTAGATGGTGATGCAAGGAGAACACACGGGGGGTTTATCCTGGTTCGGGCAGAAGAAGGCCCTACGTCCAGCGGGGGGGAGAGTTTTGTATTTTCTTGCACCGAGGTGCTTGTGTAGGGGTTACAAGCTTGCGAGAGAGGGTGGCGAGCCCAAGTCTCAAAGAGAGAAAAAAGAGTACAGAGATGATTGCTTGAGATGTTGATCTCTGTGTGGGGAGTCTTGGATTGCTGGTACTTGGCTTTGAACTTTGGTCAAGCCCGTTGTCCTCTCCCTCCTCGTAGGCTCCTGGCCTGCCCTTTTATAGGGTGAGAGGAGGCCAGGGCATCGGGGAGCCTTGAGGCGATGTTTTGTCGATCCCTGTAGAGGTGGCTGTAGCGACGTGCCCTGGGAATGGCCGGCCATCCCTGGACATCATGGTGACGTCGGGGATGAGACGGCGAAATGACCCGGAGCACGGTGCCATGCCGGTCTTCCCTCCCTGTTGAACTGTGCTGTGCGTCGAGGCTGGGTCGAGGCCGGACGGATAAGGTCGAATCCCTGAGATTGCGGAATACGGACCTTGTCGTGTCCTTCCTCGAGGGTGACTGGTGATAAACAGTGCACGGTAAGGTGTGTATAGTGACAGGTTTCACCTCCCATCACGGGATGGACGGTAAAACAGTGAGGACTGACACCGGCGTTGCTCCCACGTCGATCCTGGTTGCGGCCATGTCAGTAGGTGGTAGCAGGTAATCGCATTAAATGCTCTGACTTTTGTCTTGGGGTAGGTGAAGTGAGGGGGCCGAGCGCTCCGACCCAGGGTCACGCGAGTCGGAGTTTTTCCGGTAGGCAAGCGAGCCTCGTGCGAGTCGGAAAGCGGTCGAGGTGCCTTGTCGTGCGGGATGGGGTGCGGTCGAGGCGTTTCCGTCGAGGGTGTCTTGTACGAGTCGGAGCCGGAGCGCGGTCGAGGTACTCCGTCGAGCCGGCCTCGTATGAGACGGACCTGGTATGCGATTGTGGCGGGCTGCCTTTTGCCGTGGCTTAGTCGTTTTGTTTTTTGTTATCGTTGGATGTGGGTACCCCCATACTGTTGGTACCGACACCGTCATTAAAAGAATGGAAGGGCTAACGTTCGGAAGTCCGGACGGACAACGTGTTCGGACTTAGCTTCTGCACGTTATCCCACACCGCGTCCCATGACTCAAGTCCACATCTCATCTAACGTCAGTGCCCCCATGTCCGGATGCCGAACCCACACCCATCATGCGCTCTAGCTGCTCATCTCATGCCCATCCCCAGGCCCCACGTGGGTCCAAGTCACCTACCCCGCTTGCATATGCATGTTGTGAAGGCGTCTGCCGGCCTCAGGCACCCGCACGGTGATCCACGGCAGCGCCCCCAGCAGCAGCAGTAGGGCGGCTGCTGTAGATGAAACATGTGTTCTCTCCAATCTACTTTTGAAACATCCAGAGGAAATATTTACAACATACGTCAGAAAACAGATGAAACACTTAGTTATAGCAACATATGCAACATCGAGATCTAGTTTTACAGCATCCAGATGAAGCACTTGCAACATGAGTCTGAAACATGTGAAAACCTTAAAACATACGCTTGAAACATGCGTATAGAGCCATTCTAACATATGTATAACATCCAAAAGAAACACTTGAAACGTACATCTGAAACACTTGAAACATCGGCTTGCAATATTTGCAACATCCTAGATCTATTTGCAACATTCAGATGAAACACTTGAAACATAAGTCTGAAACGTCTAAAATACTTAACATAATGTCGCCGTTGGCCACAACCTACCTAGCGGAGACCTCGGTGGCCAGCAAGCTCGGGCCAGGGGGACGTCGAGAGCAACAGTCCAGCGTACACCCCAGGCACGGCGTGCATGCCTTCCCTTCCTGCCGCACAGGCGCAGGCCTCCCCTACCTCTCCTTCTACGATGGGAAAGTGGATGGGGCATGGCGCGGGGCACAGAGTAGCACGAGATGTGGCCGGGCACGGCGGTGGAGAGGAAGGCTGGCGGGAGGTGCGACAGAGCACGGTCGCGGAGCAGATGCGACGCTGTGGTGATTCTTTTTAAGAAATTGCTGTGTCTGAAAGGGAACGGATATATGAGCGGATAAGGGAGCCTCCTGGGCATTGCTGCCCACCAACATGACCGTTCCGAACGGACATCCTGAAAAGAGCATTACCATTGAAAGAAACCTATTTAATAAACATACACGTACGTACATCCCACTAGTTTGACTAAGTTTATATAAAAACAGTTATGAATACTTATGGATTAAATATTAAGTGTATTATAATAATTCATTTTATGATGAATGTAATGGCAGTAGTTGGGTATTATAAATATCTAAGTTTATATAAAAACACACACGTACGTACAGTACATCCCACTAGTTTGACTAAGTTTATATAAAAACAGTTATGAGTAGTGGCGTTAGGAAGACAGATCAGCAGACACCTGTTTTCCGATCCTTTAAACGGATGGAATAGAGACAGAGGAGGATGGGCACTGGAAACCATTTTGGCCTAGTCCTAGTCGGCGTGGCGGCCGGTGCATTGCACCCGTTCGTGTGCGGGTGCGCGCCCGGTGGACTTGGGATGAGCGCGACCTCCGAAAATGACTCGTGTGGTGAGCTGGTGCACAGCGCAGAAGCGACGCCCGGTCCTCCAGTCTTGGTGGTCTGGTCCACGCAGTCGACTTGGGCAGTTTATGTATAAAAATATTTATTATTATTACGCACATGGTCAAGTGAAGTTAAGTCGACAAGTACTCTGTGACAAGTTGAAAACGACGTGCGTGGGCCGGCTAGCCATGTTTAGTTTACATCAAAATGCAAAAAAATTTCAAGATTTCCGTCGCATCGTATATGCCGGCACATGTATGGAATATTAAATATAGATAAAAAAATAACTAATTGTACAATTTATCTGTAAATGTCGAGACGAATCTTTTGAGCCTAGTTAATCTATGATTGGACAAAGTTTATCAAATACAAACGAAAGTACTACAGTGTTTTTTTAAAATAATTTCGCCATCTAAACATGGCCAGGAACCAAACTCAACATATGGTCATCACATCAGCATCAGCGCCTTTATTATTTGGATTCCCACCCCGGTACATGCATCTGCTTGTTAGACTGACCGCACCAGAGACCGTAAATAAAACTGTAAATGCATTTAGGGCAGGAAATGAGCCGCAGCGGTCTACGCTATCTGGTCCGGAACGACCGCACGTCCGGTATATTCAGCGGATAGAGATCGTGCTTTACCGGCGGTGGCCCACCACGAGCTGAGCCAGAGTGCACGCGTGGGTGAGAGAGGAGAGACGGAGGGAGTGCATGTAGGGTGGGTCCCACTGCTTAAATAAACTAAAAAAATATTATAACTCACAAACCAAAAAAACTAAATTAAATTCTGATTACACCATTGAATTCGTTTCAATAAATTCTTCAAAACTAGATCTCACATGGATATATTTAGATAAAGTGACAAGTAGGTCCCATAGTGGATAGAGGATGATATAGAGGATGGATGAGTGCGGAAGAAATAAGTATAGAAGAGAGAATCTTGATGACTAGAATGTATAGATGATTATAAGTGCCGAAGTGCGGATAGTCTTAGAGAGCATCAACCCCTTAATCAAATTGTGCGTTGATTGAGGAGTAAAAGAAGTGTTGGCGTCCAAAAAAAATAGAATCGTGTTCAACACAGTACAAACATGGACACCCACATGCATGGACACAATCATTTCTTTGAACGTACACATACATTTTATATGCTACAAGTACCTTCGAAAGACTAAGAGCAGTATCTTCGAGAGTCTTCATAAAATTTATTGTTATTTGAGTAAAAATAGCTTTCTATATGTTTGTATCCCGTAATAGTTTTTTTATATATCTTATTCACACTTTATAGCCATTGTTGCTGTCCATCTTTGGCTAGCGAAATATCCAAAAGAGAGGATATCTATATTATGAGATCCAATTAAAGAGGTTATTAGAAGGTATTTTTTCACCAAAATCTTGGAGTTCCTCAGGCCCCGTACGGCTGTGCTGATAAGCCGGCTGAAAAACACTGTTGACTGATTTGTTGTGAGAGAAAAACACTGTTCTGGCTGAAAAAACAAGCTGAAAAGTACGGATTATAAGCCGGATGAACAGATGAGTCCCCATCGCTATGAATAGCGTAAATCCATAAGATTGATAAAGTAAAAATAGCGTAAATCCATAAAAGTGTGAGCATAACACAGACACCCATCGCTATGAATAAATGCACACATGAACACACTCTGCATCTATGGGCACCTCTAAAAGAGTGGGTTGAACCAATATATTTCAAGATTGATGATGTAAACACAAGAAAAATAATGCCATTAGATCTAGAAAAATACGAGCATAAAACAGACACTCATATATACGAGGCTGTTTGGTTTATGGCCATCACCTGCCACAGCAGTTGTGGCGTAGCCGAGGGCAAGGCCCCGCCACAGTTGTCGTAGAGTGCGGCAAGTTGTGGCTGCCGCAGCTGCGGCGATGTTTTCGGCCGCCGCGGTTTGTGGCGGGTTTTGTTCTCTACGATTCTGTGGCCGCCTCGTTTCACTCGCCAATCAAACAGAGGCCCCGTCTTTTGTGGTGAGCCACATCTTCGGCGTGGCGCGTGTGGCCGCAGACCAAACACCAGTTAATCTTGTGTGGCGGCCGCGTGTGTGGCGTGGGAAACGGTGGCGCCCAACCAAACAACCCTACATGCGTGGATACTCATATCCTTTCAAGTAGAAGACTAACGAGATGGACTTTCGATCACAGAGTCGTACCAGCTGAGCTACGTCTTGTTAATATATACTCGCTCCGTCCCTAAATATACGTCGTTTTCGTTTCCTGAGAAATAACTTTGACTAAATATATATTAAAAAATATTAATATTTATGGTATATAATTAGTATCATTAGAAAGATATTTGAATCTAGTTTTTTAATAAATTTATTTAGAGATACAGATGTTGCACGTATTTTCTATGAATCGAGTCAAACTTGTAGCACGTACACCAACGGCGACAGATATTTAGGGACGGAGGGAGTACACATGCGTCAACTTCGTCAAACAAATAATGGATAAAAAAGATCAGCTTGTGCCTCCCTAGTTATAGGGTGCAATTTTTGTGGCAGGATTCGTATGCAAGCACATCAACGGTCAAATTTAAATCATGATTTGTAGAACGGTAAATAAAAAGGAAATCAAAGAAAAAGGAAGCACACCGTCTCCTCCACGGCAGCCACTCCTGCTGTGCTTGCCGCAGCGTACGTCGGTTGGTCGGTCGGACCTCGTGGACGTGTGGAATAGAATTGGCCACGTACGCTAGTGGTGTTTATTTCTAGCAAGTACCGTCTCTGTCGTGGAAAGCACAGTTGTCGAACAGTGAGAGCGTACCACGGTACCACTGTCGCTCGGATCGGACTGACACGGTCAAGAGGAGGAGGCGACGACCAAGGACCGAGCTCGCCGCACCGTACGTTACGTCGGCGGTGAATCGGCCGGAGATCGATGCGGTCGCCTTCAATCGGTGTCGCCTCCCGGTCCCGGTGCAGCAGACGTCGGGCCAGTGGCTGTACTACCACTGTCAACGGCGCATGTGTTTGAAGAGGAGTTGATGACGACTGGCCGGGACACGGCTGCCTGCGCGCGGCCAAGCCGACCAGCAGTAGCAGCCTACGCCGACCAGAGAGCACGGCGGTGACCCCATCTGTCGCGGTCCCTTTCCTAGACTGCCGCTGCCTAGTGCTCCTACCTCCTACTAGCAAACAAATCCTCGCCGCACGTCGCCGCAGCTACCGGTCATCCCCACTCCCCAGCGGCGAACCTTCGTTTCCGCACGTTTCAGGGCTTTCAGCATCCAGGCTCGCAGGCTGCATTCAAGCCAGTAGTTATCTCCTCGTCTACGACGACCCTTTCAAGGCCTCCACATGCACACCGCGGTGTTTTTTTTCCCACATATTTTCTACACAAATTGAGTCAAACTTTGGCATCAAAACCAATGACGATAATTAATTGAGAACAGAGGGAGTAGATTAGGATCATGTAATCTCAAACTAACTCACCGGATGTGAAAAATTATATTCTTGCTTGTTTATCTCTAATAATAAAGAGGCAAAATTTTAGTCTATTTTTTTCGTCCATCCATTTTTTCTTCCATCTCTCCTTAACTAACTCACCGGATGTAAAAAATTATATTCTTGCTTGTTTATCTACAGCCCACCTAATTTATATATGACATACACAGGGCTTTTTGAGGTAATATGGATAGCTAGGAATCATAATCCTAATCTAAATAAATTCTTCCAATTCCGAGTAACAATCCTAATCCGAATAGAAAAAGAATTGGATAGCTAGGAATTCTAATGCAAATAAATTCTTCGATCGATCCTGAGTAACAATCCTAATCCGAATAGAAAAGAATAAGAATAGAAATATATATTTGTATCTGTACCCAAGACCACGAAGAGTTTCTTTTATCCTTTTTTCTATTCTGGTTGCCATGTTTGATGGATTTTTGTCAGATTTAAATTCACCTTGTATACGCGTACACTCGTATTTGCGTGTATCACCGTACATGCAAAAATACATAGAAAATGTACGTGCACGACATGTGCATGCATGGGAAAGAAACAAGCCACCATGGCTGGAAGGCCGGCGGCCTTATGTGCGGTGCCTGTACATGTACGCATGCGTACAACGTGAGCTGGCCATGGTATATGTACATATATATCAGGATATTATTTTGTGAACACGGATTATATTGGGCCTACGAGACAGTTTGAGCAGTGCGACACGACACGGCAAGCGGTCAGGAACATTCTAGATAGAGGCATGGCCTTTGGTGTACTCGTATACCGCTGGGAGATATGACCATAGCAATATACTACCTCCGTTCAAAAAAGAATGCAACTACGTGTTGCGTGCCAGCAAAATTAGTTTACGTTTGATTAAATTTCTAGCAAATACTATTCACATTTACGGCTCCAAAATAATTTATTATAAAAATACATTTGGTAATTAATCTAATGATATTTATTTGATATCATAAATATTGATACTTTTTTATCTATAATTGATCGAACTTAAGATACAAAACAATAACACTGTGCTAGAATTGCATTCTTTCTTGAACGGAGGGAGTAGTTTTTATCTATTGCTGCCTGCTTTTTGTTTTACCCGGTCACTGGGGTTGAGTCGCTTTCCACTTGTTGACCTCGCGCATATCTAAGTGTTAAGTTCCCGAATTTGGTAGTGCCAAACTACTGCAGTGGTACTGTAGTATTTCGTTTATATTTGGTAATAATTGTTTAACCGTTAACTAATTAGACTCAAAACGTTCGTCTCGTAAAGTACAACCAAACTGTGTAATTAGTTTTTGATTTCGTCTATATTTAATACTTCATGCATGTACCGCAAGTTTAATATGACAGGGAATTTTTTTTTATATAGTGCCAAATTCAGGAAGTTTGGAGAAACTAAACACAGCCTACATCGGTCTCTACCTCCTTGGCCATGTGGCTAGGCCGGGCAACGATGGAGCACCTTCCCGCGTTATTACCTGTGATCATCTCTTGCTAATGTAAATCATACAAAGAAATAAACATACACTTTCAGTCGCAACTTCCTTAGCATTGCGGTGGTGAGCCACCTCTTTCCAGCTCTGCCGATCGCGGGTTCGAATCCTGGGTCGGCCAAATTTTTTTTCCTCGCTATTTGCCATAGTCGGGTGTCCACGTCACCAAGAGTCCCACAAAGTCCACGTCACCCTACATCGATCTGTGATGCTTCTTCTCAAGCAGAGCATCTCGTTTGCCAAAATTCACTTGCAAATATCGTGATTTGGTAACTCGCTAAAATATATGGCAAGTGAAAAAATAAACTCTCTCCAAGAGTTTGCCATTTGGACTCGCTAAAATAAGAAGAGCTCCGCTAAGAAACGAAGAGCGCCGCTTAAATTTGCACGTGAAGCCGGATGCGCGCTCAGCGTGCAAATATGCGCGTGGAGGGGGGGAGATTTGTCAAGTTAGATGCCAAACTGTTGGAGCACAATTTTTTCTGTTTTATCAAAAATAGATGGATGCCAAATTGGTTTGGCAAACTCTTAGAGATGCTCTGACAAATGATCCAGATCGTCACTGAGCTAACATTTTCTAGCCGTCATAAGACCATCATAGTTTTTGAAACTGTCATCACGAGACCGTCATGTATCAACAGGATTCTTGTAGTGCCTACATCGGCCCCTACCTCCTCGGGCGGGCACACGATGCCGAAAGGAACACCTTCTCGCGTTACTTCCGGTCATCTCGTCCGCATGTTTTTATCATTGGGTCGTCATCGTCACCACAGATCGAGACGTCTCCGGTCCACCAACTTTTTCCATCGTCGTCTTGCCTCGCATGCACTCACCTAGATTAGCTGATTGTGCGTGAATCACTCGGTTCCCATGACATCCGTTGTTGAGTACTGCATGAATCTTCTCCGGGCAACCGAGCTACTGCGGTGTCATCCCCTTGGATCATAGCACTGCTGCTCATGGTTGCCGCTGTAGGTCCCGTACGTTTCGGTGTTGTCAGCGTCAGCAAAACCAACACACGCATGGCGTCAGCATTGGCAACACGTGCTGCAGCAGCAAATTAAGTAGCGTACGTACGCTTTCGCTCTTGAGCTGGTCATTGTCATTTTTAGTAACTTTCTTTGTATTTTTTTTTCTGATGAAACAATGTATTCTAGGTGGTAAACACCTTGCACAGTTGCACTTGTGCCACTGACTTTTGTGTCGTTTATTTATTTACCAAAATGAAGGTCAGCCGAAGCTAGTTGCGAACCGTAGGTACAAGAAGGCTCTCCAAATAATCATTTTTGTTTAACTAAAGTACTCAGCAAACACAATGACACACGTGCCTGAAAAAACAATTAAGACCTTTTTCTGTAGGTGGTCCATATTGATGGAGCAAGATCAGCTTGCTCGTTCCAAACCACCAAAAGGTTTGATCCATTCAATATGGACACGATGTTGCACATTTGGAACCAGGAAATGCTCAAACGATCGAAACATCTATGAAATAGGAGTACATAACACACGCGCCTTAGAGCATCTCCAGTAGTAGGAGAAAATCTAACCCCCAAAACAAGTCAGTTGGGAGCTCCAATAATTTTTTTGAGGGGTCTGTTGAGGTCTATGCTCCAACGGAATGAGAAAATTTCTCTCCCAAAATCTCCTATATCATGTGAGGCCCATCTGTCAGTGGGTAATATTCTTCTCTATTTTTTTTCACTGGCCCCCCCTCCTCCCAACGCGCGCGCTCTCTCTCTCTCTTTCCTCTCCGACCCGAGAGATTCCTCTCCGACACGAGCGACGGCGCCGACCCGAGCGACAACGGCGGCACTCCCCTGCTCCCCACCTCTCTCTAGTCGAGCGGCGGCGGCGCTCCCCTGCTCCCCACCTCTCTTTCTAGCCGAGCGGCGGCGGCGGTGGCTCGAATTTGCCATGGGAGGCAGGTCTCTCCCTGAGCTGCAGCGGGATCCTCACCTACCCACGCCCAAGGAGCTCGATTTGTGCTTGGCAGAGCCTCGATTTGTGCCTGTCAGAGGTCGATCCGGTAAGGTAGGAGCTCCATTCGCTAGCCGTGGATGCCGATCTGGTGCTCATGGCGGCTGGGACCTCATCGTGCTAGGGAGGATGACGACGGTTGCCCGTGAAACTTCACTCCCGCCAGGTAAGCGGGGTGATTTGCGGGGAGGGATTGTTCCCCTTTTTTTGAGGGATGGAGGGCTGGTTTTTGTAACATCCAGTCCCGGCATACACGGCCCAGACCCACTCTACCGAGGAGTGGTCCCACCTGCGTAGCAACCCACTTGAGCTTTCGTCCTCGCTTCGCTCGAAACGGTTAATCGAAGGTTACTACGCGTCCCCGGCCCTGGTATTTAAGCTGGTGAAACTTCCTCAGGATTCACGGTCCGGTCCTAAATTCTGGTGTACAGTATTTCATGATGCTACAGTAACTAGTGAACAGTACCCGAGCAACAGTATACCGAAGCTGGCCTGGCCCGATTCGGTGGACAGGCGAGGGATGCTCCAGTGTCCGAGCTACAGTACCGAACCGCTACAGCCTGAGTCTGGATGTACAGTACTCTCGTCTACGGTATTCGGTCCGCTGCCCGAGCTACAATAACAACGGCCCATTCCGCGAATTTGGTCCGCTATGCCCATTTTGGGGCTGTTATAGTTTTGAGGGGGATAAGAAAATTTTTTTCTCATTGGAGATTGGATTGGAGGACTGCTGGAGCTTGCAAATCCCTCAAACTTTAGGTTTTTCTCACTGGGAGTGTGGATAGGGGGACTGGTGGAGATGCTCTTATTGACATTAATTCTGACCTAGAGTTATTTGAATTTATATAAAATGGAAAAGGTTATACAACCAAAAAGTACAAAACACACTTACACACATGCAGGGGCAAAGCCAGGAATAAATCCCATCGGAGTCAGCTCCACTGATCATCACACAAAACACACTAGCAAACAGGGAATTCATATATGATTTCCTGAAATTTATAGGGGCGAGCTCACCCCAGCCACTGCAACGTAGCTTCGACCCTGCACACATGTTATTACTACCAACGAGACAACGACCAGCTGAAGAGCGAAAACGTACGTACGCTACGCTACTTAAGTAGTTAAGTTGCTGCTGTAGCACATGTTGCCAGCGTTTACGACGTGTGTGCGTGACTGCGTGTGTTGGTTTTGCTGACGCTAACACACAGAAACGGCCGGGGGACCGTTTAGCACTTCAGCTACGGTGTTTAGCATCGATCGAGTGTTTCGCACGTTTTTGAGCCTCACTATCCACCCATTAGAGGAGGAAAGTAGGCGTCAGCATCGATCGAGATCTGCTACCACCGTAGCTGAAGTGCTAAACACCAGTGTTTCGCACGGAAATAAGATAAACGGTCCCCCGGCCGTTTCTGTGTGTTAGCGTCAGCGAAACCAACACTCG
The DNA here is from genome assembly GCA_038087645.1 of Saccharum hybrid cultivar R570. Classification (NCBI taxonomy): domain Eukaryota; kingdom Viridiplantae; phylum Streptophyta; class Magnoliopsida; order Poales; family Poaceae; genus Saccharum; species Saccharum hybrid cultivar. The sequence goes on from JAQSUU010000805.1 coordinate 10,270,407, forward strand.
CAGTCACGCACGGCGTCAGCATTGACAACATGTGCTGCAGCAGCAAATTAGCGTACGTACGCTTTCGCTCTTGAGCTGGTCGTTGTCATTTTTAGTAACTTTCTTTGTAGGTTTCTTTTTCCTGATGAAACAATGTATTCTAGGTGGTAAACCTTGCACTTGTGCCACTGACTTTTGTGATCATTTATTTGTTTACCAATAAAGGTCAACCGAAGCTGCGAACCGTGTAGGTACAAGCAGAAGGTTCTCCAAATCATTTTTTTTAACTAAAGTAGTCAACAAACACAATGACAACGTGCCTGAAAAATACAATTAAGACCTTTTCTCTAGGTGGTCCATATTGATGGAGCAAGATCAGCTCGTTCGTTCCCAAACGACCAAAAGGTTTGATATCCATACGATGTATACGCGACGTTGCAAATTTGGAACCAGGAAATGTGCTCAACCGATCGAAACATCTATGAAATAGGAGTATATAACACGCGCGCGTTGACAGTTCTGATCTACAGTTATTTTGAACTATGTAGTATACATAATGGAAAAGGTTATTTATTTTGAATTATATATAGTATATAAAATGGAAAAGGTTATATACGACGAAAAGCATAGATACACATAATACTGGCAAGGAGCCAAACGGCGACCAGCTCAAGAGCGAAAACGTACGTACGCTACGCTACTTAATTTGCTGCTGCAGCACATGTTGCCAACGTTGAGCACATTTGCTGCTGCAGTCAGCAGTGATGCAATTGCAAGCCAAGGGCATCATCTTATTTCCGTGCTAAAGATAATTAAGCTGCGGTGGTAGCTGATCTCGATGGATGCTGACGCCTACTTTCCGCTTTTTATGGATGGATAGTGAGTGAAGCTCAAAAACGCCGCACGCCGATCCGCCGATCCACCGTAGTCGGCGGAGAAGCCAACGAGATGCGTGACACTCTAGCTGGAGCTAGACTGCTACGGCTAGCTAGCTTTCGCCATCCGGTGTTGAAGTAGAACCGTGCTGTTCTGCTGTCCAGTGAGCCAGCATGCAGTGTCCACCACGGTGTGGGGCATGTGTCTGAATACACACACAGTTCAGTACCACCCATCTGATTTTGACGGGCGACGCGATCTTTTCCGCCGTCTATCCTTGTCGCCGCCGACTAGCTCTCCAGCGGTCCAGCGCGGTCGCGGCACCGGCGTCCCTTTCCGCGCGCGCGCCACCTGCCACACGCTGTGGCCGCTATTCAGCGGCAAGATTTCGCACGTTTCCTGGCCGCTTCCGCGAACAGGGGAGGGGGCACCGCGGGTGGCAGCCGGCACGGCCCCAGATAGCCCGCTAATGCGTAGGAGTACTGCCGATTCTTTCTTGCCATCGTCCGGCCGAAGTGACGACTCCGTCGCCAGGCCCTGGCAGCACCGTTGTCCGAACCAATGCTGGAGCCAAAAACTTTTGGAAGCCCAAACAATTTTCATTGCAAATATTTATCTAAAAACTAAAAAGTATACTATTTATCTATAATATAAAGAAAAGTTTTCTTTGCACTTCGTCGACGAGCCTGGGCGGCTGCCCGGGGTCATCGGCCGGTGGCTCCACCAGTGGTCCGATTCGTAGGAGCTGACCAGCTGTTGCTTCGCCTGCTCGTTCGTTTGGTTTAGGTATACTAGTGTTGGTCAACGCAGGGTATCTCTGATTATCAATTCCAAGCTACCATTAGATGCTACAAGGAATTGAGAGAGAAAAAAAAATTTCGAGGCAGCGAAATGTGAACTACATATAACTCCTCTATCTTTTGACAGGAGAGAATATATAAGGTCACATTTGGTAGCGACTCTAGAACCACGCGCTCCATGCGCTGCTTCACGACTCCACCTACCAAACGGGGTTGAGGGCCTCCGCTCTTCACGGCTTCGCCCGCGATTCGTGCTCTCTGTAGCCGAGAGAGTTCGCAGTAGCTATAAAAACAGCTTCCCCTAACTCCTTCGTCCAGGCGCGTGTGACCTTCCTAAAATGCGCCCAAGCCTCATGCGAGTGCAAGGTGGATGGCAGCATCGGGGCGGATGACGGCTGCCTCAGGGGTGGGGCGGCGGTGGCATTGGATTGGACGACACGCGAGGCTCCGGGGCGGTGTGTAGGCATGAAACTCGGGGGCAAGACGCTATGGCGGCATTGGGGCGGAAGATGCAGGAGCTAGGGTAGAGATGGCAACGGGTACTCGAAATCCGAGGACCCGACGGGTATTACCCGATAAAGAGGTGGGTATGAGATGAATTTTGTACCCGTGGGTACGTTATTGGGCAAAATCCTATACCCATCAGGTATGGCGGGTACGGGTGTATACTACTCATACCCGCATACCCGCGGGTAAGATATACCCGTAAAAATAACTAGCCAACCTCAGTTATTTTAGCGCATATAAGTCATGAATTTGGCCCATTGAGACATCCACTATATTTCTAGCAGATTGCCTTTGTTGTAATGTGCTAATAATGTTTGTTAGCATGTTTGTAACTTGTTGGAAGCTTAGAATGATTTATTTTTGCATGTAACTATTTGATATTTTTATGTAATTTTCGGGTATGCTATCGGGTACGGGTTACCCGTCGGGTGATAATTACCCGGCGGGTACGGGTATGGAACTATTTTTTTACCCGCATGCGGGTACGAGTAACCCGACGGGTAAAATTTTACGGGTGCGGGTACGGGTACGGGTACGGGTGGGCACTACCCGTCGGGTACGTACCCGTTGCCATCTTGAGCTAGGGGTGGGATGCATGCGACATTAAGCCGAGCGGATACTGTATAAGGATTGAGGAGAGATAAGGGGAACAATAAAAAAAATTAGAATAAGAGAAAAAATGAGGAAAAATGATATTAAAGTCATTTTAGCCTTTTTGTCTCCTATGATAAACTGTTTTATCAAACATTTGAGCAGAACAACTTTAGCTCTACTAGTGAAATTGCTCGTGGAGCCGAAGCTAAAAAAATTCTATACCAATGAAGAGGAGTTGTACTAAACATGTCCTAAATAAAGAACTGGTGATGCTAGCGTCTAGACGTCCGGACGGACGCCCGCGCATGCTAGCCTGTTTCCCTGCACCCGTTTCCCGCGCCTTCTCATTTCACCTGCCAATGCAGGGCCCGCGCCGCCCAGATGTCTCCCGCGTCGCCCTACCGCACGTGAGGACCGTCTGCCCACTCGGCGGCACCCCTGTAGCTGTAGCAGGCGGCTGCGGCAAAGTGGGTCCCATTCAACATATGTAACATCCGATCTACTTTTGCAACATTCAGATGAAACATTGCAACATATGTCCAAAACAGCTGAAACACTTGCAACATATGTCTGAAACATTTGAAAAACACAAGAAAAAACTTGAAAACACGTGTGTAGCCATTACAAATATTGTAAGATCCAAACGAAAACACTTGCAACGTACATATGAAAACACTTGAAACACTTGCATATATATATGCAACATTCAGATCTACTTTTGCAACATCCAGATAAAACACTTGCAACACACGTCTGAAACATATGAAACATACACTTGACGTTATAGCCATTGTAACATGTGCAACATCCCGATCTACTTTTGCAACATCGATATAATACACTTGCAACATACCTCTGAAACATCTGAAACACTTAAAACATACACAAACAACACGTGCTTTTAGCGCAATGCCACCTTGCTGCCTGGACGAATGGAGGCTCATCGTTACGGAGCTTGACGCCGGCGAATAGGTCGGCGGCGGCGCATAGAGCTCATAGCGGCGCGAAGGTCAGTGGCGGCATGAATGTCGGCGGCGGTGCATGGAGCTCGCGGTGGCGTGGAGGTCTACGGCGGCGCGAACATGTCGCCGGCAGATGGGAAGTGCAGCTGCGGTAGGAGGCGTGACTCCTGGCGGGGGCTCATGGTGACACGGATTCGGTAAAAGCGGCACATGGAGCTCACGGCGGCGCGGAGGTCCGGCGTGGGCATCTCGCCAGCGGATGGAGCGCATCCACGGTAGGAGGCGCGACTCCATGCGAGGGGGGGCACGAGGTGGGCGGTGCGGGCTAGGGCATGGGGCGTGCGGCGCACAACACGGGCGGGGCAGGATGGTCTAGTCCGGTCCGTCCGTCCGGACGCCCTGTAGGGAGCACTCCTTGCTTGGAGCATACAAAATAATATGATACCTAAAAGGTGATACCCGCTCTTGCTATTGAAAGTTACTCTCTGGTCTCTGCCCTAAAAAAGTATCTCCTGCTATGAGTTTAGTTGAGACAAAGCGAGTATTTGGCAATGAGTCTTGAGCCACTAAAGCTTATTAGTTGCTTCACCGACACCAAGCCTGCTTTCTGGAATCTTTAGACTATTGCATCTCATGTCCTGCCGGCCGCCTCCGTCGTCTATGCCAACCAACCATCACTTCTTTTATCTGAGAGAAGCCAATGATAACTTTGATTAGCTTAGGAAAGTACACTTTGTTTTCTTGTTGCTTACTAGTATACCAGCAATATTTAGTTTTTTTTCCCTTAGCGATGGCAATGGCATCACCGAGGCACACATGTGACATGTGGAATAGAATGTTATATCCCCAATTTAGTAAAATTATAATAGCAGTCTTCAAATTTTCCCATAAAAAAAGAGCTGGGTGGTACGCATGTCATGTTCGCCGTTGCCTGCGTGTTCATGACAATGCCTGTTATTAATTTATAGTGTGTAATCACTTTAATTTTGTGGATCACTTTATTAGTATTCTTAATAAAAGTCAAGTGAGATCAAAGGCTAGATAATTGAGTGTTCCATATAAGACTCTCATCAGCCCTTTTTTTCTTGTACTAAAAAAACAAGACATCGTGCCTGCGCAAATAATAATAGAGTACTCATAATAATACAACAAAGACCTTTGTTCATTGCAAGGCACTCATCTATCTGATAAATATGTCTCAAGCCTTCCCCCCTTTCTTACAAGAATGCATGCCTTTATTTGTGTGCCTATATGTTCCATAAAGGCGTAAATATTTTTTATTTACTTGCACAAAACACCATGTTTTGAAGCCACATAATTACCAGTTTAAGCACCGGTTATTGCACTATACTCCTTCAGTCCTGTAAAATACTGTAGAAACATTAAAACATCTTAAGAAAAGAGAATTCAAAGATGTTATTTTCTAAGTGATGTTATTATTAGTGTGATTAATAGAAATTGGTTGATACTCCCTTTGTCCTGAAATATAGTGCATTCGGGTAACAAGAAGATAATGTTTACTTAAATAAAAATACGTGATTATTTTGTATAAGAAAAGTAATTCATGTACTTGCCATATTTGTATAAGGAGGCCGAGAGTTTACTCTTTAATCATGCGGAATAGAATCAAATTTCAATAGATCAGGAAGTTAAGTGAGGGGTACATGCGTCTATTGCACTCTCTGTTATTTTGTCTGAGAATGGGCAGAATGCGCTATATTTCAGTAAGGAGGGAGTAAATGACAAATATAGATATATTTAATAGAAAGTAGCTAAAATCTCTAATATTTGATGCATTTTTTAATGCTAGATTTTACTACTTTAAAAAGTTTGGTCGCTTTCCATTCTTACCATTTAGGATTTAGTAGTTTCCTTGGGCCCACGTATCAACCATGCATGTGTCCTTTATAGAGAAGAAAAAGTCTACTTTTGGTCCTCTAACTATCGCGAAAGTCCGCTTTTGGTCCCTCAACTCCAAAACCGGACAAACAAACCCCTCAACTTTTGAAACCGCGCAGATTTAGTCCCTCAGCTGTTTTGTCCGGTGGTTTTGCTACAGTACCACATGTTTTGTCTGGTGATTTTGCCTTTTTCTTTTTTATTTATTTCAGCTCAATCTTTGAAAAATCATAGTAAAAGCTTTGTACTAAAGCATACCATATTATATGTTCACTGTGTAGCTCTACTCATGTGGAGTCCAACGAAATTAGATTTTTTCATTTTATGAATTTTCTGTGATTTACTATGATTTTTCAAAGATTCAGCTGAAATATATCTGCGCGGGTGCCGTAGCAAACCCGTGGCTACTGTAGCAAACCACCAGACAAAACAGCCGAGGAACTAAATTTGCGCGGTTTCAAAAGTTGAGGGGCTTATTTATCCGATTTTGGAGTTAAGGGATCAAAAACGGACTTTCGCGATAGTTGGGACCAAAAGTAGACTTTTTCCTATAAAGAATCATAGGAAACACAGCCCTATAAACCTGGCCCGGCCCCAGAAATTCGATACTGCCAAGCCCAACCAACGAACTGGGCGTGCTCAGAACTCACATTTCAGCCCGACCAACAAAATCGGACGCGCTCAGCACCCCCACAGTTTTGCCATTTGGACACTGAAGCCTTAAAAAAAGAAAAAGTCCGCATTACCTCTCTCAATTTTCACGAAAGTTTGCTTTTCCTCACTAAACTCTAAAACCGAATAAAACACCTCTCTTAACTTTTAAAACCGTTCATATTACCTCCCTGTCCCGGTTATAAACGGTATTGAAGGCGGTTTTGTCTTTTTCTTTTTTATTTATTTCGGCTGAATTTTTGAAAAATCATAGTAAATCAAAGAAAAATCATAAAATGGCCAATTTTGTTGGACTCCACGTGAGTAGATCTACACAGTGAATATATAATATGGTATGCTTTAGTACAAAGTTTTTTTACTGTAGCTTTAGATCTATGTTTTTCTGTAATTAAATGGAATAATTCATAGCTGTAGTTTCTATGGTCTAATTGTGGTGAAATTTTTATAGTGAGCTAATTATTGTATGCTTAAACTGTAGTAAAAATTTCATACTTATTGGATCATATATAACTTAGTTATAGATTTATTTATATTTAACAAGCATAAACTTAAATGGTGAGATCGATTCTTCTGACACACACAGTGGCATGTCACGCCTCCTAAAAAGTTCTCAAGATTCTCTGGTATTAAAATATAGTTTTATATAAAATGGGACCCACTTAAGCCAGAGAAAACGGAAAAGTTAAACTACAGTCCACTCTCTTTACATCTTTTGTCTCTACCGGTTCTCTTACGTGTGGGCCATTTGAATGTTTTAATCGACAAAGGTTCTGCTCCCTCCGTCCAAAAATAAGTGCACTTCAGGTTGTGGCGAAGAGATCAATATCATGAAGAAATTACGTATATACCTCTATAAAGTTGTAAACACTGCGTTTTGGGAAGAGAGAAAGTAGAAAAAGATAACTAAAGCTAGTTCGTCTCGTATCCGAAAGTGTATTTATTTTGGGATAAATTTTGAACTCTAAAAGTGTATTTATTATAGGACAGAGTGAGCATGTCTGTTTTTAAATTGATTCCTTGAAAGATTCCGAGCACCAGCTGTTGATTCGATTCCTGCACATGCTAGGTAAAACGTGAATTTGGTTTCTAGGAGCCACTAGAGAAGGCCAAATAGAGCGCTTCAGGACGTCCCCAACGGTTGACGAGCTCACTATCGAGGAGTGTCTGTCCAATCAGGAGGAAAGACAAGCAGAAAACTCACGGTGCTAGCGAGGTAGGAAGCGCTTCGCTTGTACTCCCTCCGTCCCATTGAAAGTGTCGCCCGGGAAACGTGTTTGTGAGGGGGACACGGTTTTCCAACGACACTTTCAATGGGACGGAGGGAGTACGTTTCTCAAGATTTTTCAAGTCACTGACATACCTTGCCGCTACCTGACTTCTATTTTTTAATTGTTTCTAGGTTCCACGTCTGCTGGCGATTTGCAAAGATTGCTGGGGACGCCCTCATAAAAAGACTACTGGGCTAGTTCAGGCTGACGTGCATTCTTGCAGGCCGTGGATGACGACATAACCTGCATGGGTATAAAAAAACTTCCGTCCACCTGGGATCGTGGCCCACACAGCGTGTGGTCGTGTGCTCCGCATGCTGCACGACCGGAAATAACTTATGGGATAATGGTGTTTATACCCTTAGTATAAAAGCCAATTGTGATTTTGCCTCTTTTTTTTTTACATTTTGTGATTTTGTCCTCATCTTTTCGAAATGAAGTAACTGTTTACCCCTATTTTGCATTTTAGCTAGCTGTAACTAATATTCAGGTTTTGACTAGTGCTTGGCGAGCGCGCATGCAGGGCTACGCGGCTGGAACTCGCGCAGGCAGCAACTAGCTCCCAGGGAAGTAGTGGCATGGGGATAAAGATGGATTTGACCAGTGGGGTCCGCATGTCCGTGAGATACATGAGAAAGAGGGGGAGGAGGGGCAAACTGCCTTTCTACGCATGCATTTCAGACCATCTGGTAGGTTTAACGGAACAGGGGCAAACTTAAGCTTCGTTAAAAAAATAAGAGGGCAAAATCTTAAAATACCAAAAGTGAGGGCAAAATCACCATCATGTTGTAAAGTAGGGGTATAAGCATAATTGCCCTAGACTTTATCGATCTGCCATGAAAAAAGTCCATTGATGCTCCCTGAACTATCGCCATGTTTGCTCCCTCAATTGCAAAACCAGACATGGGACCTCCCTGAACTTTGCAAACTGGGTATGTCACCTCCGGGCTGTTGGAAGTGGTTTTGAAAAGCGGTTTTGTACCTTTTAATTCAAAAATAAATTTAGTAAATATCTAATAAAGTTTTAAATCACAAAAAATATCTCTAAGCTTCTAAAAATTCTGAGAAAAATTCTAGAGATGGATTGAGATACTAAAAACCCAAATAAAATATTTAGATCTCATGAAAATATCTCTAGAATTTTCCAAAAATTAGATTTTGCTCTAGGAAAATGAGAAAAATATCCAAAAACATCTAAAAAACTAACACGATATTCTAAATCATATATAAACACATTCTAGGAACTTTCCACAATATAAATATGAGATACAACCAGCATAAATGCAACATATATTATTGTTAAATGCATTTGTGCCGAATGCATTCAAGCCGGCTTCATCTTATGTTTTTACCATAAAAAGTATTCAAGATGCAATTAGACATTGATTAGAATATTTTAGTAATTTTTCATATTTTTTGATATTTTTCCATTTTGTTAGATGTAAATCTAATTTTTAGAAGATTCTGGTGATATTTTCACGAGATATAAATATTTTATTTGGGTTTCTCATGCCCAATTTATCTCTAGAATTTTTCTCAGATTTTTTAGAAGCTTATAGATACTTTATGATTTTAAAACTTTCTTAGATATTTACTAGATTTATTTTTGAACTAAAAAATACGAAACCGCTTTTCAAAACCACTTTTAAGAGGCTTGCAAAGTTCAGGGAGGTCCCGTGTCTGGCTTTAAAATTGAGGGAGCAAACCTAGTTCAGGGAGCCAATGAACTTTTTCCATCTGCCATCCTAACCTGCTCCTTCTGTGGGCCGGGCCTAGGCGAATGAAGCCGTCCCAAACCGGTCCAGTAAGCCCATCCAGTATACCCATGGTTCGCGAAACCAGGCCCATGGATTGCCTCCGTTTTCTCCCGTGTACATCGAGCTACCTGCGCAGTCGAATGCGCCGCGTCCGCCGTGTGTCGGAGCTCGGCGAACCACCGCGTCGGCTGGCCCGTCCGCTTCCTCCCCGGCATCCCTCTCTCTCGTGCAATGCACATCGCTTTCTTGGCTTCTCCGAGATGGAGCAAAACGTTCCTTCTCAGCCACCGCGAGCTAGGGTTTAGCCGCAGGCTGCGGCGGCTGGGAGGAGGGAGACGGCGCGACAGTGGGCGGCGGCGCGGCGCCGCGTCGATGGGGCGGTACCTTTTTCGTGCGAGTTTTTTTAATGGGTGTTTTTTGGGTGGGTGGGTGGACTGCTAAAAGACCTGAGAATCTTCGTGTTGCTTGTGACGCCGGATTGTTTCTTGAAAAATATCTCCTATTCGGGGTAGGCTGGCAGTTCTCGTGTTTGAATTTTATACGTTGTAGATAGAAGTGAAAATCTTTTGGTTAGTCCCATATGATTCCAAGAAGACAAAATAGAAAGGGCCTTGTATTGTCTGGATTGAACTGACAACCGCACTTCCAATGAACTTTGCCCCCCTTCTTTCTCTCTTTTGAGACGGTACCAGGGTTAAGCCCTGCGTTTTCTTTATAAAAAAAAAACCATCCTAACCACACCTTAACACTGGACAGGGAGGATATTTTATTTTTTAGAATTAAGCTCCATATTCTATTGTATTGAAATATATATAAATCGATTTCAGACTGATAACATTACATTGCTTTGAAATCTTGATGATTATACCATCTTATTTCATTAATATGCTAATATTGGCTTTTATGCTCTTTGCCAACAGAGCTCCTTGTGGATCTCCAAGCATGTCCAGCAGCGGTGGAGAAAAGGGCGGGGAGTTAGATAAACCAGGCAGGTGTCTCCTCATCCCTTCTGCTACCGGCCCTAACTGCAATGATGTCATGATTTCCCTGGGCGAGTGCTTTGCCATCAATCAAGTTATAGATAATGAAGAGAAGAGGGGGGCAATCAAGCGATCCTTTCCTCGTCATGGCCATGGCTATGCCCATCCTGGTAATGAAGAAGTGAGAAGCAGAAATGAGGATATTGTTTATGGCAACAAATATGTGAGTACACCAGTTATGGAGGTCACCAGTGGGAAAAGTTATTCAATGGGCACAACCTCCAAGGTCACCGATAGCAAGCAAGATGCAAGGAGGTCAGTAGGAGATATCATTACTTTGTGTGGTGATGGCCATTCTAGCGATAGTGAAGTAGATGCCAGTGAAGGTGAAGACTATGAGAATTCGGCAGAGGAGGAGGACATCTCTTGTTACGATGATGACATAGTTCCTAATTCTTTATGTATATTTGATGATTCCAGCCACCGTGATGGTTCTATCTACAGGGGCACCCTAGCATGGAAAGAGGTCTATCGTATTGCTGATCGTAATGAGAGTAAGTGATCAAATGCCTCTTTTCCGATTTTCTACCATTTTGTTCTTAGGGCATTTTCTCAAGCTCTAATTCAACTATTGTATTCTATAAATCTAGAGGTTAGTTTTGCTTTATTTTATTTACTTATAGTGCACAAGTTGCAAGAGCAACATGTTTGAAAAGTCTCATCTAACATTAAATATTCATACGAAAATGTTTCAAAGATCCCCATTGCCTGGCCTATTTTCCAAAGGAACTGTGGAGGCAATGAAGAAGAAAATAGGCAGTGTCTGAATGGACAATCTAGTTCTACTTCTACCCAGGGTTTCGCGGATCATTTTGTTATGAATTGATGGGTACATGAGACATGTTAGACAGTAGTTTTTTTAAATGTCCAGATAACCACATAGATGTTTGTTTTTAATTTTACATTATCTCCACAAGACCACTACCACTAAAATAGGGTCACTTCATCCCATGTTCCATGATGACATTAGTCTTATTCCCTCTCCTCTTTATAGAAGTTTATTTTAAACTAGAACATTTTACCATGACATATGACATGCATGTTAAAGTACAATCCTGTATTTTCTCATGCATATTGTTTCTTATTTCTGGGGTTGATCAGTGTCGCGTGATGCCTCTATATGAAAATAGTTACGAAACTTTATAAAATATGTTTTTGACATAACATTCATGGGGCCCCTCTTCCCCCCCCCCCCCCCCCCCCCCCCCCCCCCCCCTTCACTTTTGTGGGGGTGGAGAGTGAGACCCCAAAAAAAGGGAGGGCGCATGTGTTTGTGTCTAATGTATTAACTTACTATTACAACATAACATGTAACTTTTTTTAAAGCTCGATTGGAGGCAATGACGCTATCGGATCCCAAAGATTGTGTTTATCAACTAGGTGGAGTTTGCACAGCACATCACTCAGGTCACATGTTTCAATTTTTCTCAGTAAAGTTAGCTAAAATTCCCATGGACCGTGGCTCAGTAGAGTTGTATGGATACATAGCTGTGCGGGATCGTCTGGATCCATTACTTAACTATATTGTCAATATTAGCAGGGATGACCCTGTCATCATGGAACAGGTACCCATCTGAACTTATCTACAATTATTTTAAATTACTATATTTATTTCACAATATATGGTCAACCTTCTTGCATCCATTGAACAAATGAGATATGAGCACACATACTTCTTGGCAGCATGCTACAAAAATCTATTTTACATCATTAAAGTCGGGGTAGAGCGAAAGTTTTGCATTAACTATGCATTGAGATTTGCACTCTTGATTTCATTGTTAACTAGGAACGATATTAATTTATTGTATTTTTTTTTTGGAATTGAACCGTGGGGTATGAACCCCCCGGCAGCTTTGATTAAAAAAGAAACAACAGCAAGTACAGAGTTTTTACAAGCAGAGAGCTAAGCGCCTAACCAGCAGTTAGACACAAAGCAAAAGAAGAGGAAGAAAGGAGACCGACTAAACTGAAAGACTAAAACTAAACTAAACAGTTACAGGGCATTAAGCCACGAGTGCACAGACTGATGCAAACTTTGCTTGATCTTGAAGAGGTGTTCAGTTATCTCCTTCTTGAATGCAGCCTTCCATGAGTTGAAATTTGGAGCCCTTCCATCAAAAATGAAAGCATCCCTCTCATTCCAAATACACCAGGCCCCAATCATAAACACCTCCATGAAAAAAGGGTAGGGAAAGTCCCTCTTAGCAACTATCAACTTCTCATGAAGATTAACTTCATCTTCCCAAACAATGCCCAGGGCAAACCATCTAGCGCTGGCAGTCGAGCAGTCAAAGAATAGATGCTCACTGGTTTCCTCAATGTTGTCCTGACAAAGAACACAGCAATAACCTTCTTCTAGAAATTTATTTCTCCTTCTTAACATATTTCTAGTGTTTAGCCGATCATTAAGTAGCAGCCAGGTGAAAAACTTAATCTTTGGGACACATTTGGCCTTCCAAATTCAGATGATAGTTTGAGGAGGGTGCAGGCATGCATACTGGTAATCTGCTAGAGGAATAATTCAGATTCCCCCAGATAAAGTTCCAGCAGTCATTATCATCAGGGTTCACTGGATGCATTAGTAGTAACTCTGTCTGCAGCTCTAAGAGTTCATTGTATGTTTGCCATGTCATAGGAATCCTAAAGCAGCTAAGCAACGGCTTACTATCTCTGATCTTCTGAAGTGAGATCCTTGGGTCTTTTGCAAATCTCAGCAGATTGGGGTATTTTTGAGAATGAACAACACCATTCAAGAGATCTTCCCAAAAACTGACATTCAAGAGATCTTCCCAAAAACTGACTATCTCCTTTACTTGGAATGACTGTGTCTCCTTTACTTGGAATGCAGTAAGCAATGCCTCTATATTGGATATGAAGCCTCAAAATATCCTTCCACCAAAGTGAACCTTTTTCTCTTCTAATATGAGGAACTCCATCAGGATAGTGCTTCTGCCAGATGAGTTTGACCCACTGAATGTTTTCTTTTCTGTAGAACTTGTCCAATTGTTTCAATAAAAGTGCATCATTCTGAACACTCAAGTTGATGACACCCAGTGAATTGGCTTTTTCCTGGTCAATGTTAATGGGAACAAGACAGGATTTGTGATAGTTAACTTTCAGTCCACTTGAAAGAGCAAAATACTGCAGGATTTCCTTGAGGTGCTGCAGTTGAGTTTCACAACCTTGCATGATCAAAATGGTATCATCTACATACTGTACAATTGGAAAGGGGTTGCCTTGATTTTGGGGGAAGGGAGGGAGGAGGTTTCCATGCTCATATTCCTTATGTATGACACACTGTAACAGATCAGCTGCAACAGCAAAAAGAAGAGGGGATGGGGGATCACCCTGCCTAACCCCTCTTTTACATTTGAAATCCTTGCCAGCAACCCCATTGAGTAATACTGAGGATGTTGCAGATGAAAGAATGTCCTTCATCCATTCAATCCATCTTGAGGGGAATCTCTTTGCTTTGAGAATATCTATGATAGCTGAATGCTCCACCAGGTCAAAGGCCTTTTCAAAATCTAACTTAAGGATAATGATCTCTCTCCTTGAATGATGACATTGATGGAGATACTCAAAGGCCCGTCCCAAGCAGTCCTTAATATTCCTTCCTTTTATGAAGCCATACTGATTTTAATGAACCACTTTTAGAGCTTTCCTCTGAAGCCTATTGGATAATATTTTAGTGATGATTTTCATAGAAGAATTCGAAAGATAAATGGGCCTGAAATCATTGACATTTTCAGGGTTATCCTTCTTTGGAACCAGAGTAATATAAGAGAAATTGATACTCTTAATGTCTGCCTGGTGATGGAAAAAATCTCTGCATAATCTGTAGATGTCCTCCTTAATGATGTGCCAGAATCTTCTGAAGAATAAGCCATTTAACCCATCAGGACCAGGAGCTTTGTCACAAGGAAGCTCAAGAATAATTGAGTCAATTTCTTCATTGGAAGAGGGAGAACAAAGATCTTCAAGATCATTATTTGGCTGGATAAGTTCTTGAAGACAGAGGCGGAACCAGCGGGGGGCTAGCAGGGGCCGTGGCCCCCCCAAGCACAGTAGATTTATTTAAATACCTATATAAATATTTGTATTTATAGCACAAAAAATATTAATTTCACCTATTTTTTTTATTAAAATATGATGATTTTGGTTAGAAATAGTGTAGATTTTTTTGAAAATTTGTTGAAACATATAATTATGTATATTTTATCACACTAAAAAATATGATCACATTTGTCCGGCCCCCCTTAATCAAAATCGCTGGTTCCGCCTCTGCTTGAAGATTAAACTGCATAGAAGTATTCACTGATGTACCCAATCTCCTTTTGAATTCTTGATAAAACAGTGCACTTTTCTCCTGATGATCAGGTATCATACGGCTATTTTCATCCATTATCTGACAGATAACATTTCTTCTATATTCTCAGTTGCCATTGCATGAAAAAACTTAGTATTTTCATCTCCAAATTGTACTAGCCGCTCAGTGAATCTCTGCTTCGAATACGTTTTCTGCATAAATAAAAGATTGTTGATATGACTTTTTATAATAGCTCTGAATGCACTTTCCTGATGATGGAGGTCCCTGATTTCTTCAAGCTTATCAAAGAACTCAATAGTGAGACTGCAGTTTGAGATCATCTTAGATAGATTTGAGAGATTTCTGGACCAAATCTTTAGAATTCTTCTGAGAAGCTTAAATATGGAGCTAATTACATGAGCACTGTTGAAATTCCTAGTGGGGGTGATCCAAGCACTGGAAACTTTGTCAGCACATCCAGGGTGACTGACCCAGTAATTTTCAAATCTAAAGACATTTAACTTAGGGATGCTAGTGCCAATTTGAATCTTGCAGGGAAGATGATCAGAGGTGATTTTAGCAAGAGGGAGGACCAATGTTAAAGGATATCGGTTGGTCCAAGCAACAGAGGTGAAAAACCAATCAACTTGCTCCAAAAGAGGGGATTCCTGCATATTACTCCAGGTGTAACTCCTTCCCTTGATGGGTAACTCAATGAGACCTAGATGACTGATGATGTTTTTGAAAACCAGACAATCATTGAAATTTTCACTTGGTCTATTTCTATTCTCAGAAGATCTATAGAAGTTGAAATCTCCCATCAGCATCCAAAGATCATCATCACCAATTTCCAAACTAAAAAGCCAATTAACAAAAATGTCCCGGGCAGGCTGTCTGCAAGGACCATACACTACCACTAGTGTCCAGGCTTCAAGATTGTGTGAGGAGGTAACTATAAGTTTGATAGCAAACTGTTGCTTTTCCAAAGTGGCAACAGAAAAATAGGAAGAGGACCAGCAGACCAAGATGCCACCAGAGGCGCCCTCGGAAGGGCAGAAATCAAACTTGTCAAAACGTTTTGAGGCAAACTTTCTAATGTACTGCAAATCAAAATTGTCTCTCTTGGTTTCTTGAAGACAAAATATGCTAGCTTTACTCTCATCAATCTTATGTCTAATAGGGTCCCATTTCTCACTATCATTCAGCCCACGAACATTCCAACACAAGATATTCCATGCACGAGAAGGACTATTCATTGAAACATAATAATAAAACACGATAGCATCTTATGGGGGCACAACCACCATAAACAGAAATATAAGTACTAGCAACACAAGTCACTTTTGCAGAAAATAAAGAAGCAAAATAGGCCAACAATAGGTATTTATTATGTGATTATTTACCTCCTTTAGTAACACTTTGGTGTCATATGTGCGAAAAGAGGCTTCTAACTGAGTCATATGTCCTGAAGGGCTGAATTCAGCTCACCTTGCTGCATCTGCGGCTGCACTGCAGCTACAGTAGGTAGCAGTCCAGCAGCCATGCAGCCGCATCTGCAGCCATAACATCCGAACAGGACAAAAGTATATAATGTTTGGGCTGTAGAAGGCACGACTATACCATACCAAGTTATATATCGTGCAAGGTCACTGTGGTAGCAGACCTAAAATGCAAAACTAGGCTTTGCAAATTGCGGGAAAAAAATCAAATAATATGGTTATTGGATCCTTGGTTGGTTGGTTGCTACATTTTCCAACAGAGTTGTTTTGCCTTTGGTTATGCGAAATTTGATTTATTTTTTGTCTACGGGAATACAGTATGAAGATGCATAATATCCGCAACAAAGTTTTTTTTTCCTCTCTTTTCATTGGACACAACCATATACAATTGAATATTTAGGAATTGGGAATGTAATCAAATAAATAGTTGCACGATTTTCCCTTTATTCTGTTTGGTGCTGGATAAACTACTTAATCCTCAACCGCAAAATATCTCTTTAACTTGATATATTATTATAAGTGAAATATGTTGTAAAGGTAATAATTAGCTCTAGATAATTCTAACTTTGCTATGAAGAGTTACTAAACAGCAGCTTAAAACAATTTTGTAGGGTTCCCTCATTGAAATGTCTGGCCCTAAGCGAGGTATCGATATGTATGGCGATGCTCTACTTGAATACGACATGAGGATCAAGACAGGGGACCGAGAAGAAGATGACTTGCAGCTGATTGATGGTGTATCAGTCCTCCCTGATATAATCTTGAGACCATGTAACCCATACACAAATCGCCTTTGTGGTGATCATGGTGCGGTTGATATAACCCGGGCACTTATTTATAAAGCAGTGGAGGCAACAGTAGACGTCGCCATATCAGAAGTGAGGAACAATTTCGATCTATCTCTTAGCTCTTTTACCAGTGGGATAGATAAAGAAATCCAGCTCTTTCGTGGCACCATTGGTGAGCCGCACCGCTTGAGGAGGTATGTGGTTGCTGTAGTGATAAACACTTCGCTGCATTTGAAGTTTAAGGTTGGTTCAGAGGAGCACGATTGCTACTTCAAAGCAACTGCCCATGGATGCAGCAGTCAGCATGTACGGACCGAGCTGGCCTCAATCTCGGTGAAGGTGGTTTGGTCAACTATGCCTTTCCAAATTAAGTGATTCCTTGCGGGCAAATTAAAACTCTCTTATTTTGGGCAGTCTGCGAACGCTCAGTCGACATGATTTGCGGTCCTGTTTCTCCAGATTTATGCCTGTACTTTTTTCTGGGAATCGTAATAATATATCTGTGCTTGCCTTTCGTTTGTCTTGGGTGATTTTCTCTATGCATTCGAGTTTTTTTTTCTCGACCATTTCTTGTTACTATTCCATGATGATGTGGAATTTACACCGACACGGGAATAAGCAACAGAGTCATTTCACGTGACTCTTACACAGATTATCAATGGATCAGCTTCGTGGCTTGGATGGACCTGTTGCTGTTGGTAAGTAGTTTCAGTGCCACAAAATCTGGCCCTGAAGCCTGATTCAGAGCTCACTCACTGCAGCGCTGCTCGCCTTGCCATTGGGCCTGAGACCCAACTAACCTCACGCGAGGCCCAGGTAGAGCAGTCTCTTGACGGCCCCAGGAACACGTGTCACCTTTCCATAGGCTGGCACTGCTTGGCGATGCCGCGGTGGGTGGGCTAAGGCGATTGGATTTGCCTGTGTTCCGCGCCATGGATTAGATGTGGTTTTCCTTTCATTTTCACTTCCTTTTTGGGTCTGTAGTGACATCGGAGATAGGGCTCTATATTATGAGTCAACAGCAGGCGCCGATCAATAGTGCCCTGACTGCCGCATGGAGCCCAGATCGACGCCAGGAGAAGATTGTTTGGAGATCCATCCATCTTCTTCTAGTTCCAAGCCACAATACCTGGCCACACCTCTACACAAACACAAACCCTAATCATTTCATAAAAGATGTTTTGTTTTATTTCGGCTCTGAGTAGATGAGCTAGAGAACTCTCTTTTGATTTTTTTTTATTATTATGGTTGGATTTGGTGTTGGGACGGCAAGTCGAACGGGTTCTCTCTTTCTCCATGGACGAGACGCCCTTTGCAAGCTGCCGAAATGGACGCCCATACACGATTGGGCAGGGCGTCGTGTATGTTTCTGCCCTCTCCAAATTATTTGTGGCCACAGTTTCGATTTTGTCGATTCAACTAGTTATTTTTAATCCCGAAATAAGGCCCCTTTTTATTTTTTGTGTTTTTGTGTTTTACGTCCCGAAATATGTTTTTCCCCTTTTAATCCCGAAAAATGGACCTCCCAATGAAGTAACGTTAGGGGATCGGAAAGCTGCAAAGAGGAACGGAATGATAAAACGCTAACGAATTACGGAATGAATCAATGAATCGTAACACATACACACATGCTGAAATGCGGTCTTGTTACAAGAGATATCTCCGAACCAGGTTAGAGATTAACTTAAGAATTTGGAGATATCGGTTTAACTAACATAGAACTTGCAGAAGAAACAACTCTTTGAAAAGAATTAATTTGATGGGACAATATTGCTCTGAAACTCTTACAAAACGTTCCATGTGGGCAAGGCGGATTCAAAATGTTCATAGATAAAGTATAACACAGTTCAGTAATTTGATATAATCACAACCAACGACATTCTACTAGCTGGCCACACCAACAATGCAGCTCTATTTATCTGTACATCCACCAATACATCCAGACAGGTTTGTTCAGATATCAGACCATGAAATTGACGCAGCAACATGTGAAACAAGGGTTGTCTACACTATCAGCAGCAGGGCCATCGGTCGAGTTGATCCAAACTCCAGACCAGCGACGTCAGCCAGCAGCGCCGCGAATGCTTTACCTTTCCCAGTTCTCTCATAGCCTCCGTCAGGTATCATCCTTTTCTCCTGTAACTGTAACTGGATGTTCTGCAATTGTGCTAATACCATCTATGTCTTATCACAGATAAATTTGTCATATTGTTCCGTCACCGATATCGGACTTCTGTCCGTTCTAGCATATCCGGCTTGTAGAACATGACCCATTGTCCATTTAGCGGGTATAACGCCTAATGGCTTGACAGCTACTCGTATGGTTTGTGGTTGTTTGACAAAAGTGAAGCGTCATGAAGCATTCAAATCCATGATGCCTGCTCATATGCTAAAAAATGTTGAGGCACGGGGCTGTGTTTTCCAGTGGATCGATAAATCATTTAAGTTATTCTACTGCTCCCCTGGTTGCTTTACACAGCGTTTGTGTTTGCTAACTTCTTTAGGTGCCTTGCCTGACTTGCTACTTGAAAGCACTACATACTATTTGCTTCAGAAAAGTTGTGGTTCTATTAGGCTATTTACGTGATGCCAGATATAAATGCAATGCTGGTTTTTTTTTTACTTTCAATTTCAATATTTTGTCTATGCTTCAAAACACACAACTCATGATTTGCTTTTGGATGGTGTAAAAAAATGCCTAAGAGTATAATAGCACAGTTCTCTTATATCTGTGGATTTAAAAGTATCACATATTATTCATATACTGTAAATATATTTGTTTAAAACATGCGTGTCGCACGTGCATTTTGGATGGTGTAAAAAATGCCTAAGAGTATAATAGCACAGTACTCTTATATCTGTGGATTTAAAAGTATTACTTATTATTCATATACTGTAAATAAATTTGTTTAATAAAACGTGTGTGTCGCACGTGTATTTCTACTGGTACAAACAAAAGATCCCTTTTATTTTGCTAACGAGCCTGCGCAGCTGTCGGAGTCGCTGGGCGGTGGTTCTTCCACTGAGTATACATAACGACCAAATAAATATCTATATTATAATACAAAAGAAATCTGAAAAGTAAAAAAAAACGATTTCTAAATATTTCAGAAAAAGGGAATAAAATTCATTAGCCATAGGCCTCCAATGTTTACTAGATCAATCTATTTCTTAGATAAGAAAAAAGAATAACAATAATAATAGGAACAAAAAGATAATAAGAAATATAACAAGAAGACTAATGCTAAATAATATATATGCTATTGGAGATCGGAGGGAGAGAGCGCCAGTCCTGTGCTTCAATATAATTTCCTGGAGTAGGCGCTATAGCTTGTTACCAATACTCAGCAGCTTATCAAACCAAGCTTCCCCAATTTCCAAATCACCCTGTAGCATACAAGAAAGCACTAATTCCATTTAACAAAAGAAATACTGTGAGTGACGGACTGGATGCTTGATAGGCAATAATAAAAAGAACAAAAAAAAAATAGAAAGAATAATTCTCAATTATATATTAGAGAAGAAATTTAAGTACAAATAGCATCATTATAATTAGCTATAAATGGATTAAATAGCTAATTAAGGAGGTGTATTGGAGGGGCATATAAATATTTCAGTAATGCTCGGGAGTGGGTGTCCAGACGGACGGACGCTGCTTTCTGGGCCTACGCGCTATCAGCCTAACAAGGCTGCTACCTCTCCGTGTCTCCCCTTCTCTATCTCAAAAATATCTTCCGCTCCCTGCTCGCCCATCACGTGCTGTTGCGCCATGCTGCTGCCGCCTTCCCCGCCACGCACCCCATCCTGCGCCACGGGGCTCCCCCATCCAGCGTCGTGCTCCATCCCGCGTCATGCCGCGCCCCCATCCCACATCATGCCCCTCCGTCACTGCGCCACGCTCCTTCCCCTGCCGCCCCCGCTCTAGCTTGCTGTGCACGCCTCCGCTGCTATGCGCCATGCCCCGTCCCCCCGCGCGTACCGATGTGCTGCTGGGGTGCTGCCGAGGTACTGTCGACGCTGCCGTTCCATACTAGAAGGTCGTGGCCGCTGTCGACGCCATGGCCACCACGACATGTGACCTCAGCAAGGAGATGCTGCGATGAAAATGCATGTTGCAAATGTTTCAGATGTATTAGAGGTATGTTGTTGTTGTTGTTTCATATGAATATTGCAAAAGTAGATCGAGGATGTTGCACATGTTGCAAGTGTTTCTGAGACATGTTGCAAGTGTTTCAGAGGTTTGTTCAAAATATTTCATATGTTCCAGACATATGTTGGAAGCGTTCTGATTTGGATGTTGCATATGTTTCACACATATGTTGCAACTAAACGTTCCAAATGTTTCAGTCTTATGTTGCACTAAGTATTTTCATGTTGCAAGTTACAAGTATTTTATCTGGATGTTGTATACTTTTCACACATATGTTATAGTTGTATGTCCCAGATGTTTCATTTATTTTATATGTATGTTGCATTCAAGTAATATATAACAAGAAAAATGAATCATAGTAATAATAGGAACAAAGAATATAAGGAATATAACAATAAGATTAATCCTAAAAATATATATGCTATTGGAGATCAACTTGGAGGGAGAGAGTGCTTCATAATCTTCAACTAGTTTTGTGCTTCAATATAATTTCCTAGAGTAGACGCTACAGCTTGTTTCCAATACTCCGCAGCTTAATCAAAGCTTCCGCAACTTCCGAATCACCTTGTAGCAAACAAGAAAGCACTAATTCCATTTAACAAAAAGAAATACTATGAGTGACGGACTCGATGTTTGATAGCCAATAATAAAAAGAACAAAGAAATAAAAAAATAGTAGAAAGACTAATTCCTAATTATATAAGATGATACTTAACTAACCGCTCGTGTTTTCTCTTCAATAACTGCGATCATGACTAGTGCAACAGGAGAACATAGTAGCAGTGAAAAGCGCCACGCCTGATTAGAAGCAGATATTTCAGGATCCTTTCCTAATGCTAAACACGGCTAAAACAAGCAAAAGATCCCATATAATAAGTAGGAAGAAAAATTCTCCCATGAGGAGACACGATATTTATGGAGCACAAATATCGACAATATATATGGGATGCCTATTCTTTCTCGCATATCATTTTCATAGCTCACATCACCTGTTCCTTTTTTTTCTTTTCTCCTGATGCTTATTCGGCAGCAACAAAGAATATTTTTTCCTTTATTTAGTGAAGCTGGTTCTTGCTGAAACAAGAGGCTTGGGCAGCAGCCGTGCGTTGGGCTTGGGCCGGACTGGGCCGCAAGACAATACAGCTGCGAAGGAAGTAGGCAAAGGACGGAATGACGGAATGGTTGCGATTTCTGTTTAGTGATGATGATTGGGTAGTCCTCGTGAATTCGTGATTGATGAGGTGATTTGGTAGTCGGTCATCGGGGACAATTATTATGAAACACAGTAATATATATAAATAATCTGCAGTACTAACATTCAAGTGCAGAGGAAGAGGGTTGATGAGGGGGGCCTACACCTCCAATATTTTTACGGCAGTGCTAGCGTCCGAACACTCGCGCAGCCTGCCCTATTCGTAGATTTTTTTCCCGCCCGCACACGCACCCCACTCCTCGCAGCTCCCGCACGTCCGGATGACTCGCCTCACATGCGCTGCCCGTCTTGTCTGCCTCGATTCGAGGCCGTTCGGCCTACCCCGCACGCGCACCCCGCCCTGTCGCGCCCCGACTACCGGCCCCGAGCGCGCGCTGTCTGTAGGACATCAGCACGCCCCGTCCGCCGGCCCCAGCTCACCGCCCTCATTCCCCGGCACCTGTGCCTTGCCACCATCAATGTCCGCGCCCCCTGACTCTCCGAAGAACATGAAACACTTGAATGCAACATACTCCCTCCGTCCCATTGAAAGTGTCGCCCGGGAAACGTGTTTGTGAGGGGGACACGGTTTTCCAACGACACTTTCAATGGGACGGAGGGAGTACGTATGAAACAGATAATGAAACATATAATTGCAGCAAGTGTATGAAATATATGCAACATCCAGATAAAACGCTTGCAACTTGCAACATGAAAACACTTATTGCAACATAAGACTGAAACATTTAGAACATATAGTTGCAACATATGTGCGAAACATATGCAACATCCAAATTAGAATGCTTGCAACATACGTCTGGAACAGATAAAATATTTTGAACAAACCTAAACACTTGCAACATCCATATGAAACAATTGCAACATACCTCTGAAACGTCTGAAACACTTGAAACATACGCTTTCATCGCAACATCTTCTTTATGAGGTTGGCGTCGTGGCGGCCACGACCTTCTGGTAGCGAACGACGATGTCGACAACACCCCAACAGCACCTCACCGCGCATGGGGGACAGGGCACGACATGCGGTAGGGGCCTGCACAGCGAGCTAGAGCGGGCGTGGTGGGGGAAGGAGCGCGGCGCAGCGACGGAGGGTGCGCGGCGTTGGGATGGCGCGTGGCGCGGGATGGGGTGCACGGCGCGGAAGACGGCATGAAAGGTCCTTATTTGGTTTTGGTAATTGAGTGACAACTTAGGTGGACTAATTGTGTTTTATGTGAGATACACAGGTGATTAGTCCACAGGTACATGTGTGTGAGCAACATATGCCATGGAGGTGGAAATGGCTTGGAGATGTTGCAAAGCTTGCACATGTGATGATGGAGGAGCTTATTGCACATGAGACATGATATTGAGTCATGTGATCAAGGTGGAGAAGATCAAGACATGACTTGGCTCGATGGACCGGTTGCAAGTGTGAAGGGCAAGTCGGAGGCTTTAAAGCGAGGGACCGCGTGTGACGGTGAAGCTTGAGCAAGACTTGGCGCCGATGGACCAACGCAACGGTGAAGAGCAAGTGAGTTCAAGATCAATGAACCAATATGGTCACGTGATGATATGAAGTAGATCTTATCATTTGGTGATTTGTTGGTGCATGTGTTGCATTAACTTCGAAGGAGATGGAATGGAATGCGCAAGGCAAAGGTATAACCTAGGGCTTTTCATTTCACCGGTCAAAGGTTGTGTAGAGAAGTGCATGACCGGGTTTAGGATAGATGGCCGTACTATTAAGAGGAGCAAACTTGTTTGCATATCGGTCATCTAGTGCCACTCGAGTGATCTAACTTTGCATCGTTACTAGAATCGAGTGGCGTGGCAAGTTGAGTGGCTAACTCCTTTGAAGAAAATGATTGTGAAAATGCTAACACACGTGCACAAGTTGGTGATCACTTGTTGGTGTTGGCACATTTGCAAAGAAGGTGAAGTTTGAGCGGTAGAGATGAGTTTGGGGCCCTCTCTCCCTCCCGCCAAGCTTGCTCGGCGGGATTCGGCGCTTTTGTGGAAGTGAAACGCCTATTTTCCACTGCGCCGGAGGTGAAGTTTTGGAGGCGAAAGGACCATCGGACGCTGGCTCCGGAGTCACCGGACGCGTCCGGTGGCTAACCCTAGGTGCTACGCGGTTGGGAGGCTGCACCAGCGCGTCCGACGGTCTTGCATCGAACGCTAGCTGAACACTGTTCAGCGTCCGGTGCCTGCTGACGTGGTGCATGGCAGAAGAGCTGGAGAGCACCGAACGCGGTGGCGCGTCCGTTGGTGATGCGTCGGGCGCGTCCGATGCGCATTTCCAAGCTCGGGGAGCTTACTGGATCGCATCGGACGCCGCGTGTGGTGCGTCCGATGAGGAGCACTGGAGCGTTCGGTGTAAACTTAACTAAACGCATCTTGACCGTTGCGAGCGAGATCTGACGGACGACGATTCAACCCTGAGAGACACGTGGCTATCATCCAGGCGTCGGACGCTGGGCAGCGTCCGGTGCCACGACATCGGAGCATCCGATGCCCTCGTGTTGTGTCCAGTGAAGGGGTACAACGGCTCTCTTCGTGGAGGGGCTTATAAATAGCCCCTTGGCCGGCCTTGGCTGCTTGCTGAGCACACTTTAGCCTTAGTCGCTTATGTTGTGGTGCTTGAGAGCCCTCTAACTCACTCATGCTTGATAGTGTTCATCGGATCGAGTGAGAGAGCGATTCTAGTGCGATTGCATTGTGAGATTGCATCGAGTGGCACTAGGTGATCGTGTTGCAAGCCGGTGGTGCTTGTTACTCTTGGAGGTTGCCACCTCCTAGACGGCTTGGTGGCTTGAGGCTCCGTCGAAGCTCGCAAGAAGATTGTGCGAGGCTCAGGAGAAGCTTTGTGAGGGGGATTGTGCTCACCCCGCGGGAATCACTAAGAGCAATTCTAGTAGAGCGTGTCATTGAGCTACCACACTTGATGGTGGGTTCTTGCGGCGCTCTTTGGGAGAGCTCGGTTGTGGATACCGATTAGCTGCCGAATCACGAAGTGTTGGTCGACACAACGGGGACGTAGCTTGGTGGCAACCAAGTGAACCTCGGGAGAAAATCACCGTGTCAACATTGTCTACTCTTCTCGGTGGTTTGTCTTCGTGCAACACAAGCTTGTATTTACCTTCATATATACCTTGCTTGTGTTGTTGCTCTTGTATCTAGTTGTGCTTGTGTAGCTAGCTAGATATCTTCTTGCTTGTGTAGCTAGAAGTATCCCTTTGCGTGACTAATTTGGTTTTGTAACCTTATTAGTCACATTACTTAGTTTGTATAGCTAAATAATTTGTGCTCTCTAATTTGACATTGGTTGCCTTGTTATTGAGCATTGCTAGTGAGCCTAGGAGTTTTGTGCTTTTGCTTACTAAGAATTGTGTAGGAGCTCCCCAGTGCTTGAAGTACTAGTTGCATAGGTTTGTGTGACCTTGCAAGCTAGAATTGTTTAGGTGAGCTCTTGCTAGGAAGACACCTTATTTGTTTGATTAGGATCTTTTTGTAAGGTGCTAGAGTTATAGATAGAGGAGTGTAGTCTTGGTTAGACCGATAGATTTAATTTCGCATTTGTTTTAGTTAGCCAACGCAATTAAGTTTTAGAAAGGACTATTCACCCTCCTAGTCCGCTATCTCGACCCTTCACGGCAGCAGCGAGCTCATGGCGCAGCAGCAAGCGATGGGCGAGCACAGGAGTGGAAGATATTTTGAGAGAGATAGGGAGACACAGAGAGGAAGTAGGCCTGTTGGACCGGCAGCACGTAGGCCCGGAAAGCATCGTCCGTCCATCCGAACACCTGCTCCTGAGCATTACCGAAATATTTCTATGCCCCTCCAATACACGTCCTTAATTAGCTATTTAATCCAATTAGCTAATTATAATGATGCTATTTGTACTTAAATTTCTTCTCTAAAAACATCTTATATAATTAAGAATTAGTCTTTCTATTATTTTTTCTACTTTTTTGTTCTTTTTATTACTGCCTATCGAACATCCAGTCTGTCACTCACAATATTTCTTTTGTTAAATAGAATTAGTGCTTTCTTGTTTGCTACTGGGTGATTTGGAAGTTGCGGAAGCTTGGTTCGATCAAGCTACTGAGTATTGGTAACAAGCTTAGAACTTGTTGAAGATTACGAAGCACTGTCTCCCTCCGAGCTGATCTCCAATAGCATATATATTATTTAGGATTAGTCTTCTTGTTATATTCCTTATCTTCTTTGTTCTTATTATTACTGTGATTCTTTTTTCGTCTCTAAGAAATAGATTGATCGGGTGAACATTAGAGGCATATGGCTAATGAGTTTTATTCCCTTTTCCTGAAATATTTAGGGCTTCTTTGGAACTCAAATCCCATTAGAATTCATGACTTTTTCCAGAGTGGAAAATCCATGGGAATATAATTTGAATAACTCATTTACTTATTTATGGAGGGTTTTCTATCCCTGGGTGTGCCTTCCCTTGGCTTCCAAATTATGCAATAGCGATTTTTTTTACTTTTCATATCTCTTTTGTATCACATAGATATTTATTTGGTCGTTATATGTATACTCAGTGGAAGAGCCACCGCCCAGCGACTCCGACAGCTGCTCGGGCTCGTTGGCAAAATAAAAGTGATTTTTTATTCGTATAAAAGAGAAATATTATTTTTTTAGACAAATATTTCTGCATATTAAGAATGGTTACTTTACATTCCTGCTCTTGCTTGTGGCCAACTAAGATTAACGAGTACAACCGTTGTGAGTATCATTCAACATTGACATCACAAGTACTTGTAATAAATCATATACAGATGAAATAGTTTTGATAAAAGTAATACATATCTGCAACCATCGCCACCTTTATCTCCTCTTATTCAGGGAATGTCTGCAGTTTGATATTGATATTTCCAGCTCCAAGGTGCTCTGTGGCATTTTAAAAAGAAGTATGACAAAAAATTTATTTCTACTTCAGTTGACTTGCAGTTGGGAAGCAAGCACGAGTGACACGAATCGAGGTTCGACGTGGTGCAGTATAACATTAATTACAGTAACAACAGCGGACAGAAATAATCACAAGTGCTTTCTTTCTTCGAGAACACGTACGTACGTTGCACAGATGATACACGTCTCCATGAAGGCTGTTCAAAACCTTCGAATTGCTCGCCTCGCCTCGCCTCGCCAGAGACATTTCCAGCAATTCCATCTCTACTCGCTGTCAGCGCTGCTGCTCGTCTCCATGGATGCAACGGACGGCGAGGTTGCCACGCCGGCAGCCGCTCTGGCTTCGATCAGGTCGTCGATGAGGCGGTGCAGATCACGGGACGAGGAGCCGCCTTCCGCGACGGCCGCGTGGGCCTTCACGGCGAGATCCCGCGCCCTGCCCCTCGCCGCCTCCCCCGGCCCGCCTGGCTCCAAGAACCTTCCCACCGCCCGAGCCACGGCCCCCGCCGGCACGAGCTCCCTCTCCTCGTACCTCGTGCTCCGCGCCCCGCTCCAAACCCGCTGCCCGACCCTGAGCACGTCCGTCACCAGCCGCTCCTCGATGAACTGGTCGAACACCAGCGGCCACGTCAGCATCGGCACGCCGGCCGCCGCTGCCTCCAGCAGCGAGCTCGACCCGCAGTGCGTCAGGAACGCGCCCACCGCAGGGTGGGCGAGTATCGCCGTCTGCGGCGCCCATGCTCTTACCAGCATCCCCGTCTCCCCGACGCGCTCAGCCCAGCCGGCCGGCGGCGCCCACCCGTCGTCGGCCCTCACCACCCACAGGAACGGCATCCCTGAGGCTTCCAGGCCGAGCGCCAGTTCCCGGAGCTGATCGCCCGAGATGGCGGCGTAGGTGCCGAAGCACACGTACACCACTGAGCAGCTCGGCTGGGAGTCGAGCCACCTGATGCATGGAGGAGACTCGCTGGTGCCTGCTGCTGCGGCCGCTGGCAACGGCAGTGAGACGGGGCCGACGAAGTACCAGCGCTTCAAGGATCCGACGCGCACGTGTGTCTCGCGGTACTCTTGCTGCCTCCAGATCTGCGAACGTGTTGACGGCGACGCCCAAGCACGTGGCCCGCGCCGCGTTGCAGCGGTCGTACGCCGCGCCTTTAGCCTTCGTCGGGCGTCTCAAAAACTCCGGCAACTCGCTGACGGGGATCCGTATCTCTGGCCCCGGCAACCCGGGAACGGCAACGTCATGGGAGGAGTCAGAGCCGCCGCCGTCACCGACGACGGCGCCGCCGCTTAGTAGGCCCATCACGAGCACCGAGAAGGGGCCGATGACACTGAAAACGACGCACGGCAAGCCTAGCTCGGCGGCGATGCCGCTGTTCCAGAAGAACTGGAAGTCCGTGACGACGGCGTCGAGGGACCGGCCCCTGAGGAGCGCCTCCTGTGCCGGCCGTAAGAGGGCCTCGTCAAAGGCAGCAGCGTCGATGCTCCACGCGTCGTCTCCGGCAGTGGAGAGGTTCTCCACGCCCGGAGCGAGGCCGTCCACGCAGGGGAACGGGTAGGTGACGATCTTGACCATGCCGCACGCCGCGGGGCCGTGCCGCTCGAGTGCCGACCGAAACCACCGTGACGTTAGCCGGGGTCACGGCGATGGAGGGCTCGACGGAGCCAGGCCTGGCCGCTGCCAGACGGACGGCGAGGTCGGTGTGGGGGCCGATGTGGCTGGTGGCGAAGAATGGAATCAAAAGTATGCGCATCTTCTTGCTCTGCTTAGCTGAAGCCATGGCTTGTTGGCTGTTGTTAGAGGTTGTCTTGGTTTGAGGCTTTGAGGACCAACAAGACGGCAAGAGCGGTCTTGCTTTGATTATGCTTCGGACAACTAGTCTCGATCTAGATAAAAATTAAGCTTTTGGTTGTGTGACACAAATATAAACCGCAAGCCAGCCTGCGGAAGTGCGGATCTCCTGGCCAGTAATCTAACTATTAACTTTATGGCTATATACCAAAAACGTTCGACGGTGAGCCACGTCGCCTCCTTTTCCTGCCCGTTGGATTGCCCATCGAAGGCCAGCAGACCACCATCTTCAGAACCTTCCAGGATGCTCTGCTGCCCATCGGAAGGGAAAACAAAAGGCCGATCCCGCCGTACGCGAGCCACGACGCCGTGCGCTTCCGCTCCGCCGCTGCAGCCCCCACGAGCGCGCTGCGCTGCGCAGACCCCTTCCCCCGGCGACGTCGTCACCGCCGACTGCCGCGTCCGTCTCTCCGCCCCTCAGCACGACACGTCGGCGTGGGCGGCCACCCCCGCTGTCGCGGAGACGCCGACCTAGGGTTTCGCCCCTACCTCGCCGGCGGCGGCAGCGGCACAGCTCGGTGGCTAGTTATTATTATACGTAGAGCACAGAGTATTTAGAATTTTTAGGTGTAATTGGAAAATGTAAGCAGCTAGCTGAAAAATTACAAAAGCACTCTTTGTTATGGTGCAAAAATGCCACATGTATTAAATGTAAGATCTAATTTTTTCTAAGGTTATGCATGACACTTTTTTAAGTAACTGATAAACATTGGGAGATGAAATGAAGAAGTAGAAATTAAACTAATTTGAACAAAGCAATGCATAATACATGTGAAGCATCGATAGAGACAATCAATTAATGATGATATTACAGGAAAGAGCCTTCATCCACCGGTGATTGAACATGTAAAAAGGTTTTTCAGGATGTGTGTCTGTGGCAACCACACGGTGGGCCTCAAGTAGAATTAACCATATCTATTTAACAAATCTGTCCCGTGATTCTCTCCCCATCTCTATTTCTCCAATGCTTTCTCACACTTCCTCTCCTCTTAAATCCAGAGCAGCCTACTGGAGCTCGTGCGCAGCCTGCAGTTCGCGTGGACGGTGAGCGAGCGACCTTCAAAGGTCATGCGAGGCTGCATGCATGGCGGGGTTATTGCACCAGCCACTACGTGTGGGTGTGGCGAGGAGACCGCGGTGGCAAGCCAGCGCAATGGGGAGCGCATGTGGCAAATATCTTGCGGCATTGTGGAGCTGATGAAGCGGATTCCTGCTCCCTCCGGAAGGCTAGAATCCTATATCTTCTGATCCGATAGATATCTTCTGATCCGATAGCAACGAAGGATCTAGGCATGGCACATGGACGCTGATACTTGCAACAGTGGGAAGGTGGAGCTGCGGAGGTGAATGAACAGATGAGGCAGAAGAGGAGAATTTAAAGGAAGCTGATTGGAAAGAGAAGCGATTGCTATTGCAATCTGTAATGGTGAACAGGCGCCTCAAATGCTCCATTCGGTGGGTGATGTGACGATGGATGGAAGTTTCTCAATCAATTAACACTGCGAATGGGACTGTAAAGTCTAGCCGTGATGTAGTGCTGTTATTTGGTTAGTGGATAACGTGGCTCAAGCACATGCTAGAGATTAGGCTAGTAGAGTTTTGCTTTATAGGAGACATAGGAAGGTAATCGCTGCATCAACCGATCAACCGCATACATACAAATCGAAATTGCCGGAACACGAGTAACCTGCAGTACGAGTAGTTGTTTATGGAGGTAGGCACATGCATGCGGCTGCGAGACCGGCCGGCCCAGACCCAGCCGGTGGATCGTAAACGCCAGGAAGCTACAGGAGCAGTTGCACGTAGCTGATGCCTGCTAGGAGGATGCATTTGTATATAGGAGAGTAGGGGAACGGATTAACCGGGGGAGTCACGAGTCAATCTACAGCATCAGGCACATGCGCGAGGCCAGTGTCGCAGTCCACACCTCCTCCGCCCACGGGAACATGGGATGGGACGGCATGGCCCGGCGGCCCGGCGGGCATGGCACGTTGCCACGCAGAGGAGGGGAGGTGAACCAAAGCGAAAGTAAAAAAAAAAAAGAGCCTGTTCTGATCCGTATATCTGTATGTAGGAGTACTGTACATGCGCGAGACCTTACGTACATAAGCAGCCTGTGCTCTGGACAAGACCCACTCTAGCTAACGTAGTCATGAGTCATGACATGGATTTAGGCCTCAAACCCAAAAATCTCATGATTGTGGATTGTCTTTGATTTCTTTGCGTACAAAGATGCCTCGTTAAATATATACGCGTAGACGCCTAACTGATATGTTCATTTGACGTGAGATTAATTTTTAAATATCTGGCTATGGCATTTACGGAAGTGGAGCTAAGGCCAATCTCAACGAAGGTTTTATAGAGTTTTATAGGTATTAAATATACTGACATGACATGACATTGTTTAAGAGAGATGATAAAAGTTTTATAGGAGCAGAGATAATTTCACGTGGATGAAACTCTTTTGCATTGTTTTTAAAATATAGGTGTGTTGAAAACTGAGGCATGAAATTCCCGCTGAGATTGGCCTAAATGAGACTATAGAGTGCTATAACCGCTAAATTATATATAGACGCAATTAGCTTGACCTGCTTCGAATAGCTATAGCAGAAGATTTAAAACATTTTGCTTGACATTAACAAAATCACAATTTAAATAAGTGTTGCATCTCATTTTTCTTGCTATTAGAGCATCTCCAGCAAGATAACTAAGCCTACTCTATTTTTGAGTAGTGAAACAAAGAAAAAATTCTACTCTAACAGGCCACCTACTTAGTTGTTGGAGATTTTTGTTAGCTACCCAAATCTCCTTCCCATTATCCATTGCCACGGTTGAAGTAGCGGACCTCGACTTTTCTATTCCGCCGGTTTTTTCCCTATCACGTCCAATGCCTCATCCACATGTGCCGCTGCCTCCTAGCCCGACCTCGACTCGTCCTCACCAGATCACTTCTTGGCAACTCCCCGACTCCGACCCTAACTCCTCCTCACCAAATCCCTTCTTGGCAAATGATTTTTTTTCATCTTGAATTATAAATAGAAATCTGATTCGTAATTGTAGTCATTTTAGCCCTCTTAGTTTAGCTATTGGAGCCTTTATTCACTGGTAGCTCTAAGACTTCACTTTGTATATTAATTGTTTCATTCATGATTCTTCCTAGTATCCGAGTACCTTGTCCAAGGACTTAGGTTTTCATGAGCATTTTAGCTTTTTTCTAATTAAACGTCTGTGTAAAGGCTTCAACTTTTCTTCACTCTCAAATTATCTAAACATATACACAGACTAGTAGTATACGAGCCCCTCCCCCTCTCTGCGCGTGGGCTAAGCCCATCGCTGGCCTCTCCCTCCCCACCCCCTCTCTCTCTCCTCAACCACATGGAGCTTCACCACCATGTAGGGTCGCGGTCAAGGCGACTGCAGTGGCGGAGCCACGATTTGAATGTTGGGTATTCCCTTGGTGGGCCGCCGCTCAGCGGTTGCCTCTAGCTTCCTTAACGCTGCGTGCCAACGCTGGTTGCCGCGTAAACGCAGCCTTGGCATAAAGGCCACACTCACACCGCATTTCCACGCTGTCGGAACCTCGGACGTCGGCCATGCCGCCACCACGTCGCGCCCGGTCAGCTAGGGTTAGAGATTTAGGAATGGGATTATAGAATTGCCTCGTGGTCATGATTCACTCACTCACACTAGAGAATGCTTTATTATATATTTATACATATCAGTAAAAAACAGATGAAAGAATTTCTTCTCTATTTTAATACTAAATATATAGGTATAGATATTGATATACATCATTGGTGTTGCCTTTAGGAGTTCTAAAAGAAATAAAGATATACTTGGACTTGATTTCCACGGTGATACATGCTTCGACGTGGAAAGTCATTTGGAAGCAAGATATGATATGGACTTGGATATTTGATGAGATAACTTTGAGTCAATAAGTACGTGGATTGAAAAATAAATAACTAGTTTCTGATATGCAGAACAACAAAAATAGACCAGACTCGGCAAGAAACAACTGAATGAACATAGAAACTAACAAAAAAATATATAGGAGGGATAGACTAGACAAATGAAATGAGGAAGAAAACTTAGCTCTTTAATATAGAATATAAATATATTAGGTATAATAGATATAGATAAGTATACATATATGTACTTAATATACTTAAGAGTACACCAAAAAAGCTGGGTGTATCCGCCTATGGGCGACTGGCCTCGGATGCCCGCCGCGGTCCCTATGCCTCTACCACGGCGATGGTTGGGTTGTCAGACTGTCTGCACTGGGACCTGTAAACGCATCCTGTAAACGCACATAGCGTAAAAAACGCCTGCAGCGGGTACTGTAAAAGCCTACGCTATTTTACAGGAGCAGCGTTCGTCCGTTATTCTCAGTGTACGTAGCGTCCGTCCGGTACCGGCCTGTGGCCCCACGACGCAGAGAGGTAGAGAGCATGCGCGGGAGAGAGAAGAGAGAGGTGAGAGCATACAACGGCGGGCCCCACTATTTTAAGTAACTAAAAAAATATTATAACTCACAAACCAAAAAAATAAATTAAATTCCGATTACACCATTAAATTCGTTTCAATAAATCCTTCAAAACAAGATCTCGCATGGATATATTTAGATAAAATTTATTACAAACATGTGGGCCCCACTGTTGGTAGTTGTATAGAGTATGAGATATAGAGGATGATGGGTGCGGGAGAAAGCAATATAGATGAGAGAATCTTGATGACCAGACTAGAATATTCCTTTTAGAGGATGAATATAGAGGATGATGAGTGCGGACAGTCTCATCATGAGATAGTTAGGCTATCCGCACTCATGGACCTCTATATTCATCCTCTATCCACTCTATCTACTGTGGGACCCACTTGTCACTTTATCTAAATATATCCATGTGTGATCTAGTTTTGAATGATTTATTGAGACGAATTTAATGGTGCAATCGAAATTTAATTTGGATTTTTGGTTTGTGAGTTATAGCATTTTTTTCTTTATTTAGCTAGTGGGGCCCGCTTGCACTGTACTACTCTAAATATAGAGTGAGAGAAAGGATAGAGTATCGTTTTAGAGTACCCAGTGCAGCAATTTTTACTCTATATTCATACTCTAAAGCTTTAGAGTATCCTTTAGAGTACCCACTGCGGTTATGATTAGACAACCGGTCACTCGAGCCGTTGCTTCGTTGGGTACAATAAGAGTCTCTAACGCATGAAAAAAACGTGATCACATATTTGGCCCGGTGATGGTCATCATCATGTGTGTGTGTGTGTCAGCGTGTGTGATTAGAATTTAATTTATTAGGTAGCCGGTCTCACTCGTGTCATGCTTTATTTGGAAAGAATCTAATACGCACTACGCAGACAGATAACATCCCGCAACAAGAAGCACGATCGTGCTTTATTTGGAATTGCACGGAGCCTCCAATTAAGGCATGAAAAGCTGCTCGACCAAATCCTTGAGCTGAACCTGAACCTGAACATGCCGCCCGCCGTGCGCACGAGGCGCAGCACCGTCGTCCCGCTTCCCTCCGCCGGCGGCACGGGCACGCCGAGCGTCGACGTCGTCGTGCCGCTCTCCCCCTTGGACACGCGCTGGGCGGCGCTGCCACCCGTGTGCCACGTCTTCCTCTTCCCCGCTGCTGCTCATCAACAGCAAGTCCCCTTCTCGGACGTCGTCCGCGGCCTCAGATCCTCCCTCGCTGCGGTCCTCCCGGCGTTCCACACGCTAGCCGGCGAGCTTGCCTACTCGCCGGAGCTGGGCACGGTCACCATCGTCTGCGGTGAGGATGCCGGCGTAGCGTTCGTCGAGGCGGATACAGACCTCGACCTCGCCAGCCTTGTCTTCGAGGACGACGATGGCGCGGCGGATCTGGACGTGGACGCGCTTCCGCAGCTTGTGCCGGATATCCGCCGGGAGGTGCTCCCGGCGCCGATGTTCGCGGCGCAGGTACGTGTATGTATGTATGTATGTATGTATATGTACACGTGACGTATGACCTGTGTAGCCGAGCTCCGACCGTGGCTTGCTAAGCTTAAGTAGAGTGTCCCCCCCGTGTGCTGTGCAGGTGACGGAGTTCGCCGGAGGAATCGCACTAGGGGTGGCCTTGAACCACGTCGCCACGGACGGGATCGGCTTCTTTCGGTTCATGCAGATGTGGGCCGCGTCAGCCGTGGCTGCCGGTGCCACCAGCTCTGATTGGACTTCGACGGAGCCGCTACATGACCGGAGGTTCGTACGCTTCGACGGCGACCAGGAGTTGGCCCGTAGGTTGTTGCGGCAGGCGGCGCCGGACTTGCCCAGGGTCAGTTACTACTACCTTTCAGTGGCAACAACTTTTTTTATTGACGGAGCACGGTATATATTTATTAATAACCAAAACACACATACACGACGAAAAGCAAACTTATACTGCTCCCGTGAAACAGAGCAAAACAGAGGAACATCATTTACACAAGAAATGTCCTCACCTATTTAAGTAATTATAGATTGACTATCAAATATGACACCGGTGGTCTGGTGAAGTTGCTCTAAGGCATTTTAGCTCTCAATCTTCTGGCAACTTCACCAAAGTCGGACCTTGTGTGTTGTAGGGTGCGGCATAGCATGGCAACGATGATGCGGCGATCTCTTTTAGACAGTGTCAGTTTCCATTTGCAGGTGTTCGTTGTGACTTTTAGCCCCTGTTTGTTTGGGCTTTTGCCAGCTCCTGTTAACTAGAAGCTGAGACAAACAGTCCAGCTGTTGAGCTAGCTTTTAGAAAGCTGGAAACCTGAATTTTCAGTAAATAAATGAAGTCAAAGCTGAAAAGCATGCTGAGAGCAACTTTTCTGGCTTTTGGTATACTGATAGGCTAAAAATCTATTACGAAAGCCAATAATAATAAAACAACAGCTAAAAGCTCAAAAGGTGTAGCTCAAACAAATAGAACATAAGGCTTGGACTCTGATCCATTGTAAGGAAGTTGAAGCTGCTTGGCTACCATGTTGAGCTTGACAGCGATGACTTATGGTGTGCTCATTTTGGGTTAATCGTTTCGGTCATGTTGTCCATGTTAGGGTTTTGTTGTTTTCTCATTTAATTAACCATGATAGTTGTGTCAACTCTTTTTTTTATATGTTGGATGAACTTTTTTTCTTCTTCTTTTTTTGAGAAGGTGAACTCTTTTCTCCCTTAATTGAAAAGTCAAAACTCCTCGCAGTTGTGTTAAGACAAAAAAAAAGTAAGTTTATTTATCTCCTGCTTGCTAGCAGCTTCAAAGAGCGATCCAAAGCTAGCAGACTGAATTCAACACTGTTGTGACAGTACAGTAGTTCTATACTTCTATTCAAAACATATGTGCAGCTGTTTTTTTCCTTTTTCTTTTCCATTTCCTTTTTATTAGGGCATGTTTGGATCTAAATGTTTTTTTTGAATTGAAACTAGAAAGTGCTTACCATTTTATTATTAGATTATTTTCTAGTGGTTCCTCTCAAATCCTAGAAACACAGCTTCAGGTAAAAGTGAATATTTTGAACACATTTGATGTATATACCCTGCAGATTGTGCCGAAGCAACAAGGTGCGGCGCCCACACAGCAGCTCCTACTCAGCCGGCGAACATTTACCTTCTCCGCACACGCGCTGCGGCGTCTGAAGCAGCGGCTCATCGCCGCGGGACCCGGAGTCGTCGGAGCGGCGCCGTCCACCTTCGCCACGCTGGCAGCGCACGGCTGGGTCAGCTTCGCGCTCGCCAGCGGCTTCACCGACGCGGCCCCGGTGTTCGCCGTGTTCCTCGCCGACTGCCGCGCCCACACGTCGCCGCGGGTGCCGGACGCCTACGCGGGCAACTGCGTCGTCTCGTGCGTGGTGGCGCTGAGCGGCGCGGAGCTCACGGGTGCGGACGGGCCGGCGCTTGCGTTCCTGGCCATCAGGGACGCCGCGGCGGAGGTGAAGCGGGACCCGCTTGCCGGCAGTGGCAGCTGGATCACCAGGTTCAGAGCCGCGCCGCCTGGCCGAAAGGTCGTCCTGGCGGGGTCGCCTTGGTTCCCGGCGTACGCGGTGGATTTCGGGTTCGGGAGGTCGGCCAGGGTGGAGAGGGCCTCCCTGGAGCAGGACGGCGCCATGGCTATCTTCGCTGGGAGGGAGGCTGGCTCGGTGCAGGCGTCCGTGGCCGTCGCAGCGGGGAAGATGCGTGCATTCCACAGGATGTTCGAAGTCAAGTCTAGCAGTAACAAGGCGAGACTTTGAGCGTGGAAGGAACTAAAATATGCAATGCTGAAAATGCCTGAAATGTAGTAAATATTTATGGACCATCACTTTCATCAAGAGGTTTCATGGGTCATTGGCAACAAAGTAGAATGCGAAACATGGTATAAAATTTAGAAAATGAATGTGTAGAAGCATCTGTACGTTTTTATAAATAAATAATGGATATACCTCTTGGATTTTAGAATCTATATATGGATATGGTAATGGGCATGGATATTATTTCCAACATATGGCCATTGTGCATTAATATTCCCACCAACAATACATTATATATAATCATATAATAGTTGGGAAAGTACCATTGGTACTCCCAGCTACTTTCATTTTTTTTTTCTGACCATCCAATTGAGAAAGATAATTTGCAAAATTTAATTTTTATTATTGAGGGTATATTAGTAACTATTGGTGAGAGGCGTGACGTGCTGGCTGCGGTTCCCCGTTCCTGGGCCAGCTGAACTCGGACCTCCTGGAAAAGCTCTCGTTCGGCCGCTCAAGCGTGAGCGAGCACTTCAAGGCCATGTTCCGGCGCTGGTACACCAGCGACGGCATGGAGGAGAGATGGAGTTCTCCTGGGCAGAGAGCAACATGAACCCGTGAACGACCTCGTTATCGATTAGTAGCAGTACCCGGATGCCACCGCCGAGGAAGAGCAGGACTGCGATAGGGAGCTAGCTCAGCGGGCCGGCGTCGTCAGCGTCGGCCGGCCGGCCAGCCGGCCAGCGGGCCACTGTCTCACGGAGCTGTCCATGGCGTCATCCGTCATTGTCAGAGAGATGTGCGCCTGTGCGCATCAGCATTCAGCGGAGGGCGTTGATCACGCCGAGCAAGGAGAATACAGAGGAGGGCAACAGCGTCTTTGCTTCCGCGACCGTCAGGCGGAGCCGTGAGAAACCGCGATCCGTGGCTCCTCTCTCCTCGTGGAAAAGGGCACCCCCAACTGCTCCACCGGTGAAGCTGTTTTTGATAGTGGTTTCTGGTATGGCTCCTTTAGGAGCCGGAGCCGGAGCCCGTCGAAGCCATACCAAACAGCCACTCTCTGTTCCAAAGAGGGGGCCATAATTGAGATAGAGCTCGTCATTATCCCCTCCAGTTCCATAAAAAGGAGTGTACAAGCTTGATTGCAACAATGGTGAAACTGCTGTTCTCTTTGCAAAGCATGAAAAATAATGCATCAAGCTGGACTATTACTATCGGTTTGTGCAAGAGAACAGGTTCTGCCGCATCCAAATATAACTGGATCTTAATTTCCTCAAATGCTGCATTGAAATCAAAATGGGCTACCGAAGCAATTGTAAACAGTTATTTTATCACCTAGGCCCTGATAAGTGTGACTCAGATGGTACATAGGAGGAAGTTGATCCTACCGCATCAGTATTAATTGATGCAAAACTGGGGACAAAAATGCAGTCAGGTGTGGCCTCCATGCTCACCGCTCCTTCCAGCACCTTGGCAACTGTTGACATCAAGGGCCTTCTGCTGCTATCAACCTGCAAGCACCACATTGCAAGCTTCATCGTTTGCATGATCTCCTCGACATTGGATTTCATGTCATCGCTGCTACTGTCCACCAAATCAAATAGCTGGCCCGACTTTGCCTTTTCCTGAAGCAGACTTATCAAGTGGATGCTCTGCTCTGGCTGGGATTCATCCAGGTTTTGCCGACCACAGATTATCTCGATCATCACAATCCCAAAGCTGTAGATGTCTGCTTTTTCAGTGATTGTTGATCCAAGCCACTCAGGTGCTAGATATCCACGCGTTCCTCGCATGCGAGTCATAACTTTGCTCTGGTCCCTGTTGATCATTTTCGAGAGTCCGAAATCTGAGAGCTTTGCATTGAATTTGTTATCCAGGAGAATATTCTGTGGCTTGATATCTAAATGAGCAATCTTTTCTTCACATTCTTCATGGAGGTAAGACAAACCCCTAGCAATCGCCAACATGATATTACGTCTGGTTTTCCAAGAAAGAGTGAAAACTAAACTCGTGTGAAAGATCCATTTATCCAATGAGCCATTGGACAAGTACTCATAGACAAGGAGCCTATGTGATTTCTCAGCACAGAATCCTACCAACCTGACTAGGTTAAACTGATGGATTCTGCCAATTGTCTTGACCTCTGCTAAGAACTCTTCCATTCCTTGATCGACACCCTCTAAGCGCTTGACAGCAATGGTTTCCTTGCCTATTGCGCCTTTGAAAACCGACCCAAAACCACCAGCTCCAAGCTTGATAGAGAAATTGCTGGTAGCAACCTTCAACTCATGAAAGGAGAACCGCTTTGGTATCCCTGGTATGCCATCAAACAGGGGTTCCTCGTCTTTCTTGCATTTTTTTCCAAATGACAGCATAAACAAAAAATGATGTAACGGAAAACCCTGCAATTGTGGAGCCAATAATAATGTTCCTCCTTTTTTACTGAGTGCTTGTCTTGTACCTTGAGTAGTGCCAAAAGATTATTTGATGAACCTTCTGTAAATAAAATTAGGTTTTGCTCTGATAACAGCAAGCAGTTACCAGCATCATCACTGAAACTCGAACTCTGAAAAAGAACTACTTTGCAGGAGCAATCCAATAAGCAAGAATGCAGGCAGACATCTTCAGAGACGACTCGAGTGTCTAATGACTGGAACGTGGTGTAACTGAAGTAAGAGACATTGTTGATTGGTATCAGCTTGTGGCCATGCATATCGTCGCAGGAGATGCTTGCTAAGGGTATGCACCCAGCATCTGGATGCCTTTCACTTTGGAGCCTAAAATAGTTGGAACTAGGACAAGAACATTGTCCATTACTGCAAACACCATAATCACCACAGGCCAGTGGGTAGTCACAAAAGTTCATGACAGAGCTTAATACATCAAGTACCATACGCAGTTCTAAGTGAG
Source organism: Saccharum hybrid cultivar R570 (assembly GCA_038087645.1). NCBI lineage: Eukaryota > Viridiplantae > Streptophyta > Magnoliopsida > Poales > Poaceae > Saccharum > Saccharum hybrid cultivar. Next base: position 10,310,624 of record JAQSUU010000805.1, read on the forward strand.
GTATGCCCATCTCATAAAGCCTCAAATGACCATCAGACTCTAACCTCATCAACTGCATTGATCCAGCTAATGGTAGTGAGAAGATTTTATCTGGGAACCCAAAGCTGCCGTTGACAAATGCATAACAAGTTGGTGTTGCATTGGTTGATGTTGTAGTAGTAGCTTGGAATAACTGTGTGTAGGCTGCTGGTTTGAAAGAGTACTGCAGCCCATTCAACTGTGCAGAAAAATAAACCCTTGCACCAGGCCATTTTGTGTTTGAGGGTTTTGCACTGAGGTTATTTCCCCTACAAAGTGATTGCCCCAAAACCAAAGTGTCGGTTGGGTGGTCGAAGGACTGCCACACAGTGGTGTTATTCTGATCGAAGAGCACAAGGTTTCCTAAATCATCCAGTTTCATGCCTGCAACTGACAAGCTGTTTGTATCTGTGGTCCATATTATTGCGCCATCAGCTTCATGTAGGAGCAAATCTCCTTCTCTGGTGAAATTCAAGATGGCGTTGCGGCTTACTGGATTATCAGGGTTGGCAGATCAGATAACTCGAGCTTGGGCTCCCAAAAACACTAGAGACAGGATAAACGAATGTCCTCCATCTGTGGTGTAGAAGCCAAACATGGTTCTATGTAATTCTGTACTATTTACAAGGACAGGTGTCATACTAGTGTCTTCTCCTTTAGATATGGATTGCATACTGATAATTTCCCAAGAGTGTGGGGGAGCTATAGTAGAGAGCTGGCCATCAACAGTTGGGTGAAAAGGGAAGCCAAGCAATAAAAGGAAGGCCGCCAACATGTTGAAGTATTGCATGGCCATGATTTCGTACTTTATGATCAAGAAAAACCCTTGCAGTTGGATGCACAACTTGATGATTCTGGGATGTAATGAAAGACTAACAAATTCCTGCTTAGTTTGTATGAATTATTTGGAGTGTCAAAGGCCAGACTTTGGCATAATCTCTATCATGTTTAACAGCTGAAAGGCAGAAAAAAATCACAATGAATAGTGCAAATTTTGCAAAAACAAAAAAATGGTGAGTATAAGTTAGGCAAAAGCCATTAAACTATGTTTGTCAAAGGATATATACAATATGAAAAGAAAATGATAGTCATGTCCTACAAGAATCCTCAAATGTAGAAACAGATTGATGCTTCTTCAGAACTGTAAAGCAGTTGCCTGCCCATCGATCTGTGCCATCCATTGTTTATCCGTCATGCTTGTTAGAAAGATGAGATCTTAGTTACCTTAGTACCAAAGCTTGCAAGGCGCGATGGCGGTGATGAACTCCCATCGACGAAACACCTGCAATCAGCCAGGTTTGAAGCCGAGGTACTCTTCTTTATGATGAAATCAGAGGGGCGTCTTTTCCTCTGGACGGGTTGGGTCTTGTTCCTCGTTACCTTGATAATTTTGAGACAAAATGGAACCACAGCCTCCACAACCTCCCACTCAGGTAACCAGCGGTAGTGTTTGGTTCTCACGAGATCTTTGCGAGCAGGAGCAGGCTATGAGTATTGGGGAGGTTTCAGCGTTGGACCTTTTTTTTCCAATGGCGGGCAAACTACAGAACATGACAGTTGTAGTTTCTACTACGTTTCTGCCCCGTTTCTTGCATCAAATAATCATTACTAGTTTGTCAACAGAGAATCGCACTACAGCCGAATAGTCTAGCAGTACAAAGTTGAATAGTCAAGTCCAAATAAACGCAGCAGCAGTTTGTTGAATGCTTGAACACGACTGACAGGGACAGCATACTCACACTCCCGGTCTCCCCCTCCACTAGTGGGGCTGGAAACGCCAACAGGCAACAGGCCAACATCTGAAGGGAAGAAGAACCTCCTTTTCTAAAAAAGAAGGGAAGAAGAACCAGAGTCCAGAGGGACCAGCAGAGTAGCCTGTGTGATTGATCCATCTATTCCTCGCAGACCAGCAAATTAGATCGATGGCCCGTGCACATGGAAGAAGAAGAAGAGAAGGGGAACGGTGGATCATCTATCAGATCCATCCTTGATCCATCTACTATGAGACTATGACGGTGGCGATTCATTACGCATTGGCAGAGGGAGAGAAACCAGCGAATCATGCACATAAACACGGAATCAACAAAATTTCACGAACTGTAAGTTCCAATTTCTGTTTATCTATCTTGTCACGGTCTCATCCATTCAATTTATAGTTATACACATAAAACTTGCCTGGTTGCCAGTCCTTCTCGGACATGGTGTCACCGACGCCGGCAACAGCACGCATCAGCCATCAGGTACCCGCCATCCACGCCCAGCAGCAGCTAGCCGTCGCCGCCGGTCCGCATCAGGCAACCAATGAACCAATGCCATGCTAACACCGAAGCGGTTGACCGGCGGTTGCTGCCACTCCAAGCAGCTGCGCTCCGCGCCGTCCGTGAGCCGGTCGATGCCCTCCGTCCGGCCACATCGCCGGGGCTTCCTTTAGACAAAACAGCTGCCGCCGACAACTCTCTTTCCAGGGGAGAAGTAGAGGAGCCGGCGAGCCGACGTGGAGAATGTGTTAGGCTTCGCAATGCTATGCTCCAATCCATCCTATATGGCTGTTTTGGGCCCACGTCTGATGAAATCTTGAGAAGCCCATGTTAATTTCAGCCCGTCTGCATACTGCCCTGCTTAGGCTAGTGCCAAGTCTCCTCCATTTAGCCAATTTAGGGCGCTACTGAAATTTTGCTCCAAAAAAAAGTTCTAACTCAGAAATTAATGATATTGAATAAAAAAAGAAATTATATAATACTACTAGGACTGTGGGCGTGCTACACCGCGCCCGTAGATTTTGCACGTGTGATTGTATATGGTTATTCTTTGATATTCGTGTGTGGCAGTGTTGAAAATTAAAGAGATATTTACCTTCTTCGAAAAAAAATCTGTATGGCCTGAAAACAAAAATCCCTTGCGTCCAATTTTGTCGGTGTCTACAGAAACAGGTGTCTAAACAGAGCGACGAGTAAATTTGTATCTACGTGTCTAGGTCTGGATGGTGTGCAAAGCGGACACAAGGATATATACTGGTTCAGGCATGAACGGCCCTATGTCCAGTGGGTTTTGCTGTTGCTCATGTTGCCTTGCACTGGAGTGCTCGTAGTAGAAGTTACAAGCTTTCGAGAGAGGGAGCGGATCCCAGGTCTCTTGTGAGGGGTGGTGTGTGTTGATGTCTTAGCGAGGTGGACTCTATCTGGTTCGATCTATGTGTTGTTGCTTGATCGCCTCTTTTTCTAGATGTGGCCTCTGCCTCCCCTTTTATAGCTTCTAAGGAGAGGGCTCGGGTTACATTTATGGTAAAGGGGTGAAAATGGAAGAGAAACAAAAAGGTGGCCTCGAGCGTGGCCGTCTTCCTCCTTCTCCGGTGGGAACAGTTTTCCTGTAGCGCAGAGATGCAACAAGCGTTCATCTTTTGGCCTCTCCGTCTGCTGGTGCTGCGTGCTGTGGCCATGCGTTGTCCTATGTGCCTCTGCGTCGTTGAGGACCGGCGACATGGGCGCCCTGTCGACGAAACGTGGTCGACAGTCCATCGAGGGGTATGCCTGTGATGGTGATTTGTCGGTAGACAGGTGCGCAAGACACGAACCGGATGGTAACAGGACACAACACAAGATTTATACAGGTTCAGGCCGTCAGCATGACGTAAAACCCTACATCCTGTGCTCTGTTATTTTGTATTGATTGAGGATTAGGTTGTGTCCTCTAAGGGACCCCTGTCTCTCCTTATATACTCTGGAGGAGGAGGGTTACAAGTAAAGTATTCCATCTGGTACTATTACAATATCTAGTATAGCCTATAATCTTGCGATGTACGTCTTGATCTTACGTGCCGGGCCACCTTAGACGGTGCGGCCCATGTATCATCTTGTGGTGCCGGGGGTTTATACCCCCACAGCTAGTCCCCGAGCGCCATGTATTCTGATGTGACAAACGTCATCTTAACCTTCTCCGAACAGTGAGGCTTGAGTTCTTGACGTCTTCGACCAGTCAAAGCGCCATCCGAGCAGTTGTTGCAAGCATTATTGCCGGAGAAGTAGGTTGTCCGAAGAATGTATGGTGCTCTTGAGAGAAAAGAAAAAGATTTCTCCTTCCTGGGAAGTGTGCCCACTTGGGTTTCTATGAAGAAACGTAAGCGTGTCTTGAAGCGTAGCGTCGGTGATCATAAGAGGCGTAGGGGTCGAAAAACAAACACATTCACCGCAAGGTGAAGTGTGCCCACTTAGTCCCCGAGCCTGGTAGTAGGTGACGTAGGCACGTGGTGCCAGGGTTTAAAAGAATAGAGCCCAAAGTCTTTGAAAACTCGATATTGAGATGCACTGGCAGGTGCATCGTACCGATGTAGTCTCCGAGCTTGCTAGAAGGCGAAGTATAAGCCTTGTAGCAAGGTCTAAGAAAATAATGACCCATCAACTGTATGTGAGTCAAATTTCACATGTAGCCGAGGAAATCAGACCTCGAGCTGTGGGCCTCAAGCTGTGGTCGGAGAGTGGTCGAAGCAGTCCCCGAGCACAGCGTAAGACGCGGTCGACGAATCCCTGAGCACTGGTCGGGTGGTTGAAGGCGCAGTCCCCGAGCGCTGGTCGGGTGGTCGAGGAGGCGCACTGGTCGGGTGGTCGAGGAGTATAACGTGCTCGGTGGTCTGAGATAAGATGTGTTTGCCAGACCAGTCCCCGAGCACGGCTGGAGGCGCGGTTCGAGCGGCGAGAGCTCGGCGATGAGCGACGAGAGCTCAGCGAGAGATCGGTGAGAGCTCGACGAGGAGCGACGAGAGCTCGGCGAGGAGTCCTCAGTGTGGCCGGAGACGTGGTCGAGCTGCGAGAGCTCGGCGACGAGCCTGACGAGGAGCGACGAGAGCTCGGTGAAGATCCTGCAATATAAATATGTAGAGCGGTAGTACGTGATGTAGGAATATATGAACTCCGAAGAGAATCAATAATGATGAAATAGTATATGACGCTCAGCAGTCAGTTGCAAATGAGCATGATGTGATAAAGCAACCGGTGCTTTGTAAATATCAGTGTTGATGTGAGGTTTGTGTTTACACTTAGCATAAACCGCCTGACCAGTTAGTATGTAGCTGAGTTTTCAGCCCTAGCTTGCCCGCGTTACGCTGAGCGCGGAGCCCGTGTGCGTGTGGATGGCGTCGCTAAGGAGCCGCTGCCGACCACCCGTAACGCAGAGGGCAGACGCTCGTGCACGTGTGGGGAGAAGCCGGAGACAGGGCCGTCTCTAGAGACATCGAGCGTCAACGCGACTGGTCAGGGATTTGCGTTAAACATAGATGTATGTCATCTTGGTATACATGGACAAACGTTATTTGAAGAATAATCATGACGAGGACGTTGTGAAGAAATGCCGTAGTGAAAACATGACGAGGACATTGTGGAGAAACGTCGTAGCGAAAATTGTATTAAATATAAATATTAGAAGTGTACTTAGCTTTAGTCGAGACATTGTCTGGTCAGTGGTGATGAAATTGTCCGGTCCTCGAGCTTTCCGATCCGTCATGATGACGGCATCGCAGTTGTCGTAGCGCCTTTCCTTGCAGCGATTATTATTGCGACGTGGCAGGTGGTCGGGGCAAGAGGCCGTGGTCGTTGTCGGAGCATGTTGGAACTGCTCTCCTACCGCTGAAGCCGCCGAGTCCGTCATTGTCGAGTTAATTCTCGATATTAATCCCAGTGAGCTCCAGGGCGATGTTAGCGAAGTAGATCGCGACGAGGGAGATGTCATTACATGCAAAAAAATCAATCGGTATTAGATATTCAAAAAACAGACTGATCAAATCAACAACGTAGAACGACTCACCCGATTTTTAGTTGAAAATTAACGAAAAAATTCCCATCTGGCTCGCCTGGGAGTCTGTACACACACACCCTACCTGGCGCGCCACTGTCGATGAAATGTGGTCGGCAGTCCATCGAGGGGTATGCCCGTGATGGTGATTTGTCGGTAGACAGGTGCGCAAGACACGAACCGGATGGTAACAGGACACAAGACACAAGATTTATACAGGTTCAGGCCGTCAGCATGACGTAAAACCCTACATCCTGTACTCTGTTATTTTGTATTGATTGAGGATTAGATAGGTTGTGTCCTCTAAGGGACCCCTGCCTCTCCTTATATACTCTGGAGGAGGAGGGTTACAAGTAAAGTATTCCATCTGGTACTATTACAATATCTAGTATAACCTATAATCTTGCGATGTACGTCTTGATCTTACGTGCCGGGCCACCTCAGACGGTGCGGCCCATGTATCATCTTGTGGTACCGGGGGTTTATACCCCCACACGTCCGGATTTGCATAGAGAGGGGGTTAGGTGGTATAGTGGTCGTTATCCCCATCGCTGTAGAGGTATAGATGTCATCGTGGTGGAATGACCGGGGTCATATTGGGTCAGGGCGTGGTTCCCGTGCTCCTGTTGCCTATGCACGGTCATGTCCGTCCCATCAGCGGGAGCAGGTGCCGTGGCTGGGGGCCCCCATGGCTCACCGTCTTGCCAAAGGGTTCCACGTATCCCTCGGGCGAGGCAGAAGTAAGATGAGGGGGTCGGGCGCTTTGATGACGTCACGGGGGCTCGGGCGAGGCGGAAAAATGTCGCCTGAAGTGCTCATCTCGCCCGAGACCTCTCCGAAAGGCTCGGGTGGGATGGAGTTTGTCGTTTGTGCCGCAAGCGACTGATATGCTGTCCGCGCTTTCGGTGGGTTGAGTTTACTAGGGCCCCTACGATGGGGCTTTAGCGATCGTACATGGTGCCATATTTTACCTTCTGTTGGGTACCCTGATATTTTGATACCCGACAGTAGCCCTCGAGCCTGTGGATGAGTGGAACATTTCTTCAGAGGCTTGAGAACGAGCGACCGTGGGTAGCTTTTGATTTATTTTTGTGTTTGAAGGGGACTATCCGGTGGGTGCGCATGAGCGCACCCGGCGGGTGTAGCCCCTGAGGCCTTGGAGGGATGAGTTATTCCTTCAAAGGCTTTAATTGAGCGAGTATGGTGTTTTTCGTATGACCGCGGGACGGGTGGGGAGCCCCCGAGCCCTTGGCTTTGACCATTCGCTAGGTCGGGATGTGGGAGAAGCCCCCGAGCCGCCGCGCGTTGCAAGAGACTGACCGGATGGCTTCTCTACTGTAGTATCATTTCCCTTGCGTTCTTTAGCAGAACGGAGGGGTATGCGTGGGCCCTCGTCATCCCATTTGGGCTCATTGTGGTTTATTTGTGTTTTTGGAGGAAACTGTCCGGTGGGTGCGCGCGAGCGCACCCGCCGAGTGTAGCCCCCGAGGCCTTGGGGGGATGAGTTATCCCTTCAAGGGCTTTGAATTGAGTGAGTGGGTCCACCTGGGGAAGATGAGGGGTCACGCCGGGCAGTTGCTATTGTGACGCTTCGTGTCCCGGCGCATGGCAAGGTGGGGAGGTGCCCAGTTTTTCACGTTCGTGGGGAGTTGGGCGATTGGCGCCCAGTAGATTGCCTTTTCACATGGTTCCGTTGTCGTGATTAAATGGGCCGTGAACCGTCTGTGAGAGCGGTTCGCCTTCCCGAGGCACGGCGTGAGACCGACGTGGCTCCCTTGGGGACGATTGGGGCAGTTGGGCGACTGGGCAACATATTGAATACCACAGGAGTCGGGAGGCCTCCCTGGGGCTCTTTATAACCCGAGCCGTGGTGCCCGACCCTGGCATCTCCCCTCCTTCGTCCCTGCTTTCTTTCTTTCCTTGCCACCTTAGCCATCGTTATGGAGCACGACGACTCTTCCAGGGGTTCCTGCATGGGCATGCCGGGAGTGGGGGACGGGGCGCCCTCCCACCGCGGTCGCCTTAATCCCGGCATTGCCTCCATGTCCGGGTATGGGCAGGCCTAGAACGCGGTGTCCTAGGGTGTTCCTACCCTACTCCAGGAGGCTTGGGAGGAGTTGGCTACCATCAAGGCGGTGGTGACTTCTCTGGAGGAGGAGGCGGTGCTTGCTCGTTCACAGCAAACGGAATCTGACCGTCGGTGTGCAGGTGAGTGGGCCTCCATCTCCTCATTTTGTTTTTTATTTGACGTGACGCCTTATGTTTGGCATTGTTTTGAGCAGAGCTGCTCGCGGAGGTGGAGTCCCTCCGCAGCGCTGCCGACGTCCTAGCAGACTTCGTGCATGCTCCAGCGGGGCGCCAGGAGGAGCGCCTCCTCAGTGCACGGGCGCTGATCCGGGTGGCAATTGAGCGCCGCGCCCGTCGCGCTGACGATGACCCAGGCGGCCACCGTAGTGGAGCTCCAGGACATTGAAGGCTTCCCGATGGGGGAGGGGCTGGGAGACTACAAGGACCTCCTCGAGGGCTTTGAACCAGCGACGAACGTCATCGCTGCCCTGGTCCCTACGGACCAGGTCCTCAACGAGGACCCGTAGGCTTAGTCTAGGATTTCTCTCTTCCCCTAGAAATGTATAATAGTTTATTATCTAAGAAATCAGTTTGTCCGATCGTTGTCGTGTTCATTCCATTTCCCTATTCCCATCACTTTGTCTTGAGTTGATCGAAAATGGCGGTCGGTGAGGTCGCCGAGACTTTGCTTGTTGACGGTTTTTAGGGAGGAAAGAACTCGTGTGCGCGTAGCTCTCGTGATTTTTGATAGATCGATCAGACGTTTAGGTGTAGCAGTTTCCCGCGTCCCAAGGCGGGGTCAGATGCGCTCTCATCAATGCCTCTGCCAATGCCTAGGGTCATAGGCTTGTCGAGACGCTCAGGAGAGTTCGTTCGTGGGTCAGACATTTCTGCCCCTGGGTCCTCCGAAATCCCCGCTCGCGCGTGGGCTTGGTTAAGTGGCTTTGTTAGCATGTCCCTCATGCATCTGTTTTGCAAAGAGAAGGGTTTGGGCAATGCCATGGCAACCCTCGCTGGGTTGAGCCATGGTGCCCATTGAGTTACAATCAGGTCGGTTCAAGTGAAGCCCCAGTTCCCGTTCGTGGGGATCTGATGGAGGTAAGCTAGTGACCGGCTTTAAAATTTTCTGGCGGTTGGTTCAGGGAGTTCTCGGGGTTGTTCGACCGACCTCGAGGGCTTGTTGCCTTTTTTCAAAAAAAAACTCCTAAACCGTAAACTGGCCTAAACTTGAACATGGCTCGAGAAGGCCCACGACGCTCAGCGCATCCGGGTACTGGCGCTCGTGTGCCCCTTCTCACGCCATCCCTCACTCGGGTGGCTCGGAGCGACTGTCGAACCCTTCGCGGGCCAGCCTTCGAACTCCGTATCATAATGGACCGTAAAGGGCGGAAACCGTATTACGTAATTATCACTGATAATTTAACTCATGATTTAACGCATAAGTGAGGAAATAAATTACAGCGGATAATATGCAAAGATTTTGCATGCACGAACAGATTATATTCAAACAGAATAATAGATCTTGGGCAGGGGGTGATGCGGTGATCTATCGATCGTGGTGCATCGACGCCGTGCGCAGCCTCCGCCCTCCAGCGTTATGGCCATGTGAGATCGTAGCCGTCGTCGTCAGAGTCGCCGTCGTTGAGGAGGTAGTCGCAGATACCAATGAAACAATGTAGAGCCCTCGGGTTGTCGAGCCCGGAGAAGTTGGTGCCGGGCCAACTACCGTCGTCCTCGTCGAAGCTGGTGCTAGAGGCTATCTTGGTGGTCGCGAGTATTTCCGTGATAGCCTGCGCATGGTGAGTCGATAGATCTGCGGAATCTCCCCCGCAGATGGATTAAGACGAACAGTAGTCAAAGACTGGCCACGGGCCTTCCCGTGGTCATGCGGCTTACCGGCCTACGTCGTTCTGCCCTGGGAACTTCCTGGGCAGTCGTTCTCAATGGCCTGCCCCTCGTCCGTGCCCAGGTGAAGGTTGGACAGGGCCTCGGAGATGGCATCAATGTCGATGGAAGGGGGAAGGAGGACCAGATCGTAGTCCACACCCGTGCAGAGGAAATCTTGGTTGCCGAACTGGACATGGGAGCCTAGGGTGAAGCGGATGCGGGGGTTGGTCATCAAGACCTAGGAGATAGATCGTGACACGCAGAAGTTCCCCTACCTAGCGCGTCAACTGTCGGTGTCTAGAGAACCGGGTGTCTAAACAGAGCGACGAATAAATTTGTATCTGCGTGTTTAGGCCTAGATGGTGTGCAAAGTGGATACAAGGATGTATACTGGTTTGGGCATAAACGGCCCTATGTCCAGTGGATTTTGCTGCTGCTCGTGTTGTCTTGCACTAGAGTGCTCGTAGTAGGGGTTACAAGCTTTCGAGAGAGGGAACAGATCCTAGGTCTCTTGTAAGGGGTGGTGTGTGTGTGTGCTGATGTTTTAGCGAGGTGAATTCTATCTGGTTCGATCTATGTGTTGTTGCTTGATCGCCTCTTTTTCTAGATGTGGCCCCTGCCTCCCCTTTTATAGCTTCTAAGGAGAGGGCTCGGGTTACATTTATGGTAAAGAGGTGAAAATAAAAGAGAGAAACAAAAAGATGGCCTCGGGCGTGGCTGTCTTCCTCCTTATTTAGTGGGAACAGTTTTCCTGTAGCACAGAGATGCAATAGGCATTGATCTTTTGGCCTCTCCGTTTGCTGGTGCTGCGTGTTGTGGCCATGCGTTGTCCTATGTGCCTGTGTCATTGAGGACGGGCGACATGAGCGCCCGGATTTGCGTAGAGAGGGGGTTAGGTGGTATAGTGGTCGTTACCCCCATCGCTGTAGAGGTATGGATGTCATCGTGGTGGAATGACCGGGGTCATGTTGGGTCAGGGTGTGGTTTCCGTGCTCCTGTTGACCGTGCATGATCACGTTCGTCCCATCTGCGAGAGCGGATGCCGTGGCTGGGGCCCCCCGTGGCTCACCGTCTTGCCAGAGGGTTCCACGTATCGCTTGGGCGAAGCAGAAGTAAGATGAGGGGGTCGGGCGCTTTGATGATGTCACGGGGGCTCGGGCGAGGCGGAGAAATATCGCCCGAAGTGCTCATCTCGCCCAAAACCTCTCCACAAGGCTTGGGTGGGATGGAGTTTGTCGTTCGTGCAGCAAGCGACTGACATGCTGTCCGCGCTTTCGGTGGGTCGGGTTTACTGGGACCCCTACGATGGGGCTTTAGCGATCGTACAGGGTGCCGTATTTTACCATCTGTTGGGTGCCCTGATATTTTGATACCCGATAAATTCAGACCATTGATGGTGTTAAGTGTGGGTTAAAATTACCATTTTACCCCTGGTGAAAAGAATAAAGTTTCAGCAAAAAAATTGTATCTTTTTCATATGATCTTGGATGAAGACGAAGGATTTAGAAATCTTACGCAATGACACACATCATATTACAAGAGTTCAGAATATAGTTTAATCCCATCTAAGGTTGACATCTCAAGATCACTCATACATGAATATCGGAGTTAACTTGTAGCCACTTGGAATCGCCCACTCCAAGGCCTACTATGCTGCGGTGAAAAAGAGCAACGACTCAATTCAACTAAATCAGCATTACCTACAAGACAACTTAACGGCAGCACTGTGAGTACATTTCGTACTCGCAGGACTTAATTCCAACATAAGAATATTTGGTGGATGTAAGGGTGTTATCGGGCATTTGTACATTTGCAGAAAAGCAGTAACGTTTATTAAATGACATGCACATGATTCATAATTAAATTACTTAGCAACAAAGTTCATGATAGAAGTAAAGTGATCAACATTTATAAATCATATCATCATCAAGTTTCGTCATTAACACTACCATGGGTATAGAAAGTAAGAACAACCAAAGGATTCCGTCCCGAGGGACTTTAGGCTTTTGAACTCTGCAGAGGTGTACAACTATATTCACACAAAAACCAGGACTAATTAAACACTTGTGCCTAAGTAAGGGTTGCCTCACGCTTTCCAACCTTTCCCCAATTCGGCCCGAATATCACATGAAAGGTTCGATTGGTTCCCGATTAATGCTACCACCATCTAACCGGCGCCACCCTCTTGCCAGTTCCACGGATAGACCGGTCGCAATTAGTTACTGGGCTTGCTACTCTCATATGCGACATGTGGTTTGTACGGGCGGTTACTCGGACTCATGTATCCCAATGCACGGTCCTTAACTGCTCCACGAGGTACGTCACTTGAGATCCCACACTCACAGTGACCTACCCCTCGCATGAGCAAGAGTTACCAAATTGATCATCATGATGTTATGTCAAGTTGAGGTGAGTCCTTAGTCAAGCTTAGGGAAGTTGTAACCCTCGTTCATTTTAGTAATTAATTATCCCGGTGTAGCATCCTACACGCGCAAGTATGAGTTCCCTTCCTCATACTCGACTTCTACTATTACTAAGCAAATAAGCAATTAAGCGTTACCATTCCTGTTGATTAAGAGAAAGGCTCTAATTATTCGAGGTGTAGATCTAAGTTAATGAGGCATCATTAAGTTATTCACCAAATCTACATGAAATGCATAACTCATAATGCAACACAATAAGTATTTAAAATATGGTTTATAATAGTGGGGTGCCTCCCTAGTTATACCGTTCCCGAAGTTAGGGACAACGATGACAACCTACGCACGATTCCTCACATGATAACTGAACCTGAAAGAAGGAATTCGAGGATTGGAGAACCGTGCGATTGATAAAAAGATAAGGATTGAGAATTCGATTTGGAACTTGGGAAGAGACATCTAACTATGCTCTTTTGTTAGACTAACTGTCATCTAAGGTAGCTTGCGTTTACTAGACTCGGGGTCAAGGTTCTAGAGTTCATACACTGTCTCTATGAACCATCGGACGCTCTGACATATGTGATGAACGCTCCGCTGGGTTAGCCACTGGGTTTAGCCATCTCTGTTTAGGCTCTAGTTTGGTTTGACGGACGCGCCGTCATGGGTGACGGACTCTTCGTTACCCACTTATATGAAAATTGTAGCTCTTGACGAAATCTACAAGTTTCTAGTTGAGTTTTTTAATTTGAGGTCGTTAAGATGCTCAAAAAATTAAACAAAGTTTCAGCAGTATATTAATCGTGTGCAAGCACTTGTTACCTTGGAAAAATCATATCTTTGGTGTTAAATGGAGATACTTTATATATGAAAGTTGTAGCTCTCAATGGGATATACAACTTTATAGTTTCATGTTTTTTTCATTTGAACTCATTAAGATGTTAAAAAATAATATAAAGTTTTAACAACATATTAATTGCGTACAAGCCCTGAAACTACAATTTATGTACTATAACATGTGACCTTATTTGCGCAATATTAGTCTAAAACTAAACTCTGCACTTTATTTTTTTTATGAGGGGTAAAATGGTCATTTTATCCCACACTTAACACTGTCAATTGCCTAAATTGGATGGAAGGCAATAGGCGGAAGAGATTTTCGTTTTCGGGCCATATAGGTAAGTTCAAAAAATTAGGGTCATGAAAGGAAGACGTATTTTTTGAAGGCCATACAGGTAAATATGTCAAAATTAAATTAAACTAGAGCACATTTAGGACGGCTTACAAATTTGAGGAAATAAAATCAAATTACATACTAAGTTTAACATAGGAAGGTGATAGTCTTTTCTTATAAACCGGGTTTATATTTCACATATAAATCTTAATGTTTACATTCCACTTCTTACAAAGACACCCTTGAAGGAAAGAAAAATTATAGCTTAGTCCTTGCAAGATCCTCCCAGTCCTCTTCGCCGCTGGCGTAGCCACACGATGGGCTCCCGTCACACGAAAGGATGGAGATGAGGCACACCATATTTACACCTTGAAGCCAACCTCCATCGCGACGAAGAAGCATCACAATTTTTCATTGCCACCAAGAGCAGCACACTGAACACATCAACATGCTCTATAATCGCCCAACGCCCTGGCTGAACAAAATGGCCACTAGCCATCGCATCGTTGGGAGACAAGGAATCTGGCGCCTCAAGAACCGCCAGCAACCCCGGCTCATCGGACGACAATACAACCCAAAGGGGAACTAAACCACCAGAACAGGTGGGAAGCAAAAGAAACCCGATTTCTCGGCACGTTGGTAGACGTACCCCCTAAGGCTCTCGCAGGAGAAGCCAGGATCACCGGTCCAAGCGCCGACAGAGACGAGGGAGGGACAAGAAGAGAACCCGACGAGATCTGGAGCAGCCAGGTCTCTAGATCCAGCGAGCTCACACCTCTGTAGCTCTTCGCGGGCATCGGAGCATGCACCAATGAGGCGGAGAAGGAGCCAGAGAAGCTTATTCCATGGACACAGTGCTGCCTCCACCCTGTGAGCATCGCCTGACCTACTAATCTTCGCGGCGCCGTTGATGAAGCGAAGAACCCTAACCCTAAACTAGCTAGCAAGGCTAAGGGTATGTACACCGGCCATCGATCCCGTGGCTCCTCTCCACCCCCGGCACCGGAATGGTCACGGAGAGAGATCGGCGTCGGGCGCAAAATCACCTCTCCACCGCCCTTCTGAACTGTAGCAAGGGGAACGAGAGGAGACGCTAGTGCGTGTCAGTTGGATGATCACATGGTGGGTTTTCCCGCCTTCCAAGAAGGTGATGATAGTCAGGGGCGGGCCCAAAAACTCCCTTATGCCCTCTTTATTTTTTTTTTCTAGCCTAATCTTAGTCTCCATGTGCCAGCCCTAGTCGTTACTCGTTACAGCCCAGCCAGCACTCAGGCAGGCAGCCTGAGCTCGCGCGGCCCATGCTCGCCCAGTAGCCCTCACGTGAACTCCATCGCTCGTCGCCCCTCCCCTATGCGGCGCCGCGGCGTGCAAGTGCAAGTGTAACCCTCTCTCCCGGAGGCCAAAGCCTTTTCAGGCCTAAGCGACGCACCCCGCTCCCGGATTGGATTGCAGCATTGGAGGCGCAGATCAGCGGATGGACTGGAGGCTTGGTGCGAGCAGCAGTTCAGATTCATCTAAATCCACTAGCTCCACGGAGAACAAGTCAGCTGCAGAAGAGCCATTCTATTTCTATGGGTTTAGTACTGAATTCTCTCCCCTGTTCTTCTTTCGTTAGCTGTGTTCCTCGTTGGAAATTTCGTGCCAGTCAGTAAAGTTTAGTTATTAGATATAAATGTTTGGTCTTTTTTGACAAAACAATTTTTTGACCTTTGATGTGACCTAAACGGTGTCAAGTGAGGCTCCAACGCTCTACTGGAAATCTGAGACCGTAGTGTTGCATGTGGAAATACAAGTCTTTCTTCTTAAAAAAATTAAGTCCTTCTAATGTAAGTTGAACAAAATATTTTCTCTTTTCACCCCACTGGAAACTTGAGACCATAGTGGTTGTGTCTTTTTTTTGCAACTGAATTCTATCTCTTGAGAGAGTCAGGCGAGCCTCCACGTCACTCTCCGTACAGGGCGACACGGGTGGCGAGCCTCCCACCCTAGCCGCCGCAGCCCCTCTCCCTCGCTTCCGCTGGAGGAAGCCGCCGGGATGCCCGTGCAGCTCCCAAGGACGGCGGCGGCGAGGATTCTCGAGTATGACCCAAATGTGCAATGGGCGCATCTGGGCGGCGCCGGGAGTGCCGAGCTAGTTTTCTCGCTGGCGTGCGGGAGCTCCGGCTCGGGCGGGCCGTTCTCCCAGCCCTCCGCCCTCCTCTCTCCTCTCCTCTCCTCTCCTCCTATTCCCAGGTTGAGCTATGCTTCTCGGCATCTTGGCTGGCCGCCGGCGAGCTTGAAGACCGGTTCCGACGTGCAACTAACTGAATTTTGCTAGGTTAATTCGGTTCTCACCCTCGGTTAACTAAAAAACCGAAATACCTAAGAAGCCCATAAGACAAATATCAGCCCAGTGGCCCAACAAAGAAACCCTAATATATAAGCAGCCCAACTCACACCACACCGCCTCCACATCCCTCTCCCAGCTGCCGCTCCTCATCTCTTTCTCCCCAGCGGACAATGCTCGCTCCATCGCTCGCCTTCTCCACTGGTCACGCTCGGACGCCAAGATTACGCACCACGGTACTGCGACAGCGCGGCGGTCGCTCCTTATCCCAGCGTGGAGGCGCGCCCCTGCTTTCCCCAGCCCTGGCACCCCTGCTCCTTCTCAACCAAGAGTGGCAGTGCCCTTCCCTACTTCCTCACCCCGGCGCGGCGGCGCCCTGCCAGTCCAGGAGCAGCGGTTGACCAGCGGCCACGATGACGCGTGCAAGGGCGAGGGCACGGCGACAGAGTAGTCCTGGAGCGAGGGAGCAGCGGTGCCCAGGAGCGAGGCTATGGTGGCGTCATGCGATTTTTTCTTTTTTCTTTTCTCCTGTGTCTGATTTTTTTCATTCGATTTTTTCACTGCATATGTATGAATTTGGATGGCTCGGTTACTTCGGTTAGAACTGGAACCAAACCGAACTAACCAAAACCGAATTGTCTCGGTTCTGATATTTCAAAGTAATTGATCGGTTACTGATTTCTGGGTAACCGAAATTTCTACAAAACCAAGGAATCGAACCGATCGGTTTCGGTTAACCGAATGCCTAGGCTGAGTCTAGGCATGGACGCTTGCCGGTGCGCGCCTCCCACCATCACGGGCGAGTCCAGGAAGGGTTCCACGCGGTGTGGCGGCAACCGGCACCCCTCCCCTCAGTCCAGGCGTGGACGCTTGCTGGTGCGCGCCACCCACTGTCGCGGGCGAGTCCTAAAACGGCTCTGCACGGTGTGGCAATGGCTAGTGCCCTGCCCCCCTCTCCGTCAGGCGTTGCTGGTGCGCGCCTCCCATCGTCGCAGGCGAGTCCAGGAATGGCTCCACGCGGTGTGGCGGTGGCCAGCACCTACCCCCTCCATCCAGGCGTGGACGTTTGCCGATGCGCGCCTCACTCTGTCGTGGGCGGGTCAACGGGTGTACTGGCAAAAGGTTCTGGGTGAAAGCTCAGCTCAGATAAGTCTGGGCCAGCGACGAGATTTCCTTCTTTGAAGGCATCAATAAAGAACCTCGAGCAGCTGCTTCTTGTGGATTGGCCCGATCAATGCAGCTCCCCGTTGGCACAAGGCTTGGGCAAAAGCCTTGCCAAGCTTCTGCTTGGTTGACGATGATTATGTTTTGGAGTCATTCACCTCCCTCGGGGCATCGTTAAAGAGCCCCTATGCCTCGCACGTGGTAGTCCTTGCATTCCGCTTGTGTATTTGTGGTTCCGCCACTTTTCGCCCTGGTGCGGAGGCATTTTGGTGTTGTTATTGTTCCTTCCTAAGCATTCGTAAAACATATAACGAGCTGTTTTTGGGCTATATAATATATATTCAGGTGGGAGTAAATCCCCCCGGTGACATATGTGTAGGTTTAGGTTCACATGCTATTATTACAAGTTATGATAGGTGGTCATGAACCAAATCAGCACTAGCTAGATTGTGAAACGCTTCAGTTTTTTTTTATCAAGTTGGTTGTACAATTAGACTTGGACTTGACATATATATAGTCTAAATCATGAACTTTATGCTTTATATTGTGACTACTATTATATAGCTTGGTTTTGGTGGTTTACGAACTTAGATGTGTGGCCCTAGGCGTGCGTGGATTCGCCAGCTCCGCCACCGATGATAGTCAACACCACCGAAGGAACTTAGGTGCAAAGAAAAAAAAGGGTTAGTTGAAAGGCACAAAAATTAAACTAATTCAGTATACAATGTTCTGAAACTCCTTACATATACAATCATCCTGCGAGAATGTAAAATGGAGAGACAGCGTATTATGACAAATACATAGCTAACTGCAATAGGGAAAAAAAAAAGGCCATGCCATAGTGCCGTAATGCTATGATCTGATTTTTTTGTTTTTGAGTCAACTTCGGGGGAATCAAAGATGATTCCCACCAGATTCCATTCCACAGATGCCGGTTACCCGGTGGGTGGAGGGGCAATGTCCATCAAGTTTACAAGGATGAACAGCAGTTTAGGGGGAGAATGAGATTACATAGTAAACAATTTTTTTTCCAAATGTTCACTAGCAGATGATCCTTCCGTGGGATCCTACAGGTCCAGGCTTCCGCAGCCTCTTTGCAGTAGGCAATCAGGCGATCAGCATTAGGCTCAAGCCCTCTGAACACGATGTCGTTCCTGTGTCGCCAAATCTCCCAGCAGCAGAGTAGAATTAGGGGGTGAGCTACCTTCTTATGCGCCTGCAGTGGGACTTCTGTTTTCCACAGCTCTGTGACCTTGGCGATCCCGTCCGGCCGCCATCCTATCCGCACCCAGAAGTCTCGGACGAACGGGCAACCTGAGAAAATGTGGTCTGTGGTTTCATCTCCTGCTTTGCAGATCTCACATTGTGCCTCTTGGAGTATGTGTTTGTGAACGAGTGATGTTCGGCAGTGGATCCTTTCTTTGACGAGCAGCCATCCAAAAAACTTCACTCGTGAAATTCTTCCAAACGAACTTGAAGGAGGGGCAGGGCTGGTCACCTTGTGTCAAAGAGCGGTAGATCACGCTCGATATCAACCTGTGTGAGTCATCTTCGAAGAAGCTCGTGCGCTTGTCAGGGGTGTTGCTGAAGCCGACGTTGATCAGGAGGCCTTCCAATTGCTCGAGTTCAGTAGCTGCTTGGACGGTCAGCCATCGTTGCAAGAGGTTCCTGAGTCCAATATTAACTTCTACTATAGATGTTGTGGTCATCCTAACATAAATTATAGATTTCATTTTTTATAAAAAGAATAAATAAAACATTAATAGATATGTATCATTCCGTTCATCATTCTCATTAATGTTAAATAGTTTTTTTTTTCTCCCGTTGCAACGTACGGATATGTTTGCTATTATGTATAAAATATGTACAGGTTCCACATGCTTAGAAGCTGCGCGTGGAGGCCGACATCAATAGAAATTGGCCCTCCGCCATGCGCTGAAGTTGGGCCCGCACTAGTGGTCCAAGCCCACGCCCGCGCGACCACGCGTGGAGCCCGGTAGGCTGCCATCAGCCCAAGCTGAAATTAAATAAATCAAATCAAAATCAAAATAACCAAAAAAAAAGGGTGATTCACGAGGGTTCGAACCAGGGACCACAAGCATGAGAAGTGGTGGAACGACCACTGAGCTACAAAGAAATTTGTTACGACCTCCATGTACATAGTTTTATATCAGTATACGAAGGTGGTATTTATGGGAGATGCCGCCATTCCTGGGCGTTGATAACCTTTATTTCTATTTGAATTTGAATTTTAAAAAGTGGCAACTTGAAACGTCATTTTGAAACATTAAATGATTTCAGCTGAAAAAGTCATGAACATAAAAGTTACAGAACTCATCAAGATTTAATACTTTTATTTTGGTCATTTATTCATCAGACAAAGTGGCAGTAACATTGTTCATAAATTTTACATATCCCTCATATAGTCTATAGGAGGGATATGTAAAATTTATGAACAATGTTACTACCACTATATCGGATGACCAAATAACCAAATGACGAAAATAAAAGTTGTAGATCTCATAAAGTTATAAAACTGTGTAGTTGATAATTTTTTTATTTGAATTCGTTTTATTTGAATTCGTTTTATCAACCAAAACCGAAAATAAAAGCAGGTAATGCACCCTTCCCATCGGATGGGTTTGTACCCTTGGGCTGCGTTTGCACCTGTAGCCTGGCTAATGTATTGGTTGGATCTGAATTCTGATATGGACAAGTGATTAGAATGTGATATATTTGTGCCCTTCGTCCATTGTCTAGTCTAGAAAATTGGTGGTATGCAATATAGACTACTACATCTACGAAGATATCTAATGCTGAATCTTTCTAGTAACAAGTCACATGGCCTGGCTGGCTGGTGCTCAGAGGCTACAGCCTCCAGCAGTAGCACAGCTGAACATCTCAAGTAGCTTGGTCCTATCTGTACTTCGTTTTTCCTATGCCCCAGTATTGTGCTGCGTTACAGACCTTGTCCATTATTTCCATCTGAGAATTGTCCATTCTCATTGTTGTCTAGATAGTCTAAAGTTAAACAACAGGTGACTGGCTTCCTATTGTGCCCTTGACCCCTGTGTGTCTGCTTGTTGCTTGAACCAAATGTTTGAACATGTCAATCTGCTGCACATGTTTGAACCTGACAAATGCTCTACACATTTAAAATATTAGGTTCCTGAATCCAACTAAGTGTATTGGATCTTTAACATTTGACTGCCAATGCAATAGGATACTTCTCAAATAAGCTAAGATTATATGACTAAAAAAGATGAACTAACAGTTATCTTACAAGAGACATTGGCTTTCTCTAGAGGAATGCTTCACTTCAATTCTTATCAAATGTCAATATTGCACAATACTCTGGAATCTGAACCTGTAATTTATCTGAAGTCTGAAGTTATAACATAGTATGATTGTTGTACTGAACCTTTAATTGTCTACTGCACTGAACAGATTGCTTACTGCACTGAACCTGTCTTTGAATTTGCAACTTGTTTGATATCAGATAGCAAAGACTAGAGAATATGTACATTGAAATGGTATGGTTTAGCACACCTAGTAATTTCACCAAAAGGTGTAGACCTGGTTATAGGTGATTATTTTCACTGATTCTTCTATGGTTTTTCCTTCTCTATTATAAATTTGTGCCTATTGTCATACATTTAACAAACCAGTTCTGAAGGCTATGTATGTGTAGTTATTCTAGTACCTGAATTAAACTGGACACATGGTATTGTCATATCTATTTTTTTGCTTTAGACTTTTGACATATTGTTTGTATACCTAAATTAAATTGGAGACATGGTATTGTTAGATCTATTTAAGTTCATTAACAGCTACTTATTTTCTTATATTTGCACCAAAAAACATGTCCTACGACTATTATCCAACTGTCTTGCAATTTAGTCCTCAAATTTGTATGTTGCAAACCTGTGTGGATATATTTTCTGATTTTACACCAGATTTTAGTCCTCAAGTTGTCTTTAAGATAGGAGCAAGGTAGCAAACTATGTGATGAACAATGTAATATTTTTATTGACATTGACACTCAAGTATTTGCTTTTGTTTTCCAGGCTGCAGCTGTTGTCAGACTAGTAGCACACAAAGGCAACACAAATGTGACAGTAACTGATTATGCAGCAACCTGTACTTGAGGTGTTCGATTAAATGCATGATTGTTTTTTTTTTTTGCAATTTAGTTCTGATGTGCTTGCAGCGGAGTGATGTACTAGGACGACCTGCACATCATGCTCTAAATTTTCCCTTTAGAAGTGATATTCTGTGAATTTTTGTATATTTGTGGCAATGCTGTGTGTATGTAAATATAAATAATTGTATTAATTAATTCTGATGGTAATGGGATACAGCATATGGGCTGATTATATTGACTATATGATCATGGGCTTAACGTTAAAAAGTGATGTGGGCTGGACCGAAAAAGAGTCTGAGCTAGCCTAAAAAAATTTGCATGGGCTGAAATTAATACAATTGTAAATGGGCTAAGAAAGCATTAAAACATGTAATGGGCCAGGTCAAAAAATGAGACCCAAATAATAGGATTGGCCCATCATAAGCCGCGATCTCGACGCCGTTGAGGTAGAAGATGTGGCGGCAGACACGATTGTGGCCGCGGGAGTACGGCTCATTGCAGTTGAAGCAGAGGCCGAGACGGCGCCGTTCCGCCTGTTCCTCCGGGGACAGCCGCTTCAAAGGCGGGCCATCCTGTCGCGGCTGGGCCGCGCCCGCTGGTGGTGCAGGAAGGGCGAGCAGCGGCTGCGTAGGCGCCGGCGCTGGCAGCAGGGCACGAGAGGCTCCCCGGGCGGCCGGTGGAGGTAGCCGCGCCAACTCCATCTGCTCGACCTGACGGGCGAGACTCATGGCCCCGGCGAGCGTCTCCGGATTGTGGATGCGGACGGCGTGGCTCAACGGGGGAAGAAGGCCGCCGGTGTAGAGTTGGACGCGCTGGGCCTCATCGAGCTGACCCGCGCGCGGCAGCAGAGCCTGGAACCTGTTGGAGTATTCCTCCACGGTCCCGGTGCGGCGACACTCCGACAACTCGAACAGGGGCGCCGAGTGGAGAGGTGGACCGAAACGAAGGTTGAGGAGGTCCTTGAATCGTCCCCATGGCGGCGTACCCTCGTCTTCTTGCAACTGGATGTACCACAGCTGCGCGACGTCCTCCAGATTGTAGGAGGCCATCCACACGCGCTCCTCCCGCATGGTGTGCTGTTGGCGAAAATAGGATTCGCATTTGTTGATGAAGAGCATCGGATCGGTCTTGCCATCGAAGCGGGGGAAGTCGAGCTTCTGGAATCGTGGGGGCCGATCCAGATCACGAGGAGGCTCCTCGCGCCCGCCGCCGCCGTTGTCCGACGACGATGACGACTTGTCCTTCATGGTGGCCATGTCGGCCTTCACGGAAGACAACTCAGTCTGGAATGACTTCATCATCTCCATGAGGTCCTTGATGGTGGGTTCAGCCATGGTGGTGGAGTGGCCGGTGGAAGAAGTGGACGTGGAAGGGGATGGTGGAGGGCTGGAGCGGGTGGGAGAGGATCTACGCGACGCTGATACCAGGTTGTCAAGTGCCTCAACGCCCAACGTCGCCGGACCGCGGCTACGTAACTCATAGTCGCGCTCCAGGCCTTCACCGTGAGAAGATCTCACCGGTGGCTTGAGAGAGTTAGAGAGAGAGGAGCAATTTTAGGATAATTGATCTTGCTTAATTCTCTCTCAAGTCTGTTACACGGCATATATGGCCAATGGCCCAAGCAATCTCTCCTATAATTAAGGCATGCAAAAGAAAAATAGGTCCTATCTTTTTAAACTTAGCTACTGACGGTGGCACCTGCCTTGGCCGCGCGCTCCGCAGCCCTCCTGGCGTCACGACGGCGCCTATAGGAGCGCCCGTACATGACATCGATTAAATGCATGATTGTTTTTTTTTTCAATTTAGTTCTGATGTGCTTGCAGCGGAGTGATGTACTAGGACGACCTGCACATCATGCTCTAAATTTTCCCTTTAGAAGTGATATTCTGCGAATTTATGTATATTTGTGGCAATGCTGTGTGTATGTAAATATTAATAATTGTATTAATTAATTCTGATGGTAATGGGATACAGCATATGGGCTGATTATATTGACTATATGATCATGGGCTTAACGTTAAAAAGTGATGTGGGCTGGACCGAAAACGAGTCTGAGCTAGCCTAAAAAATTTGCATGGGCTGAAATTAATACAATTGTAAATGGGCTAAGAAAGCATTAAAACATGTAATGGGCCAGGTCAAAAAAATTAGACCCAAATAATAGGATTGGCCCATCATAAGCCCAGCTGCTACGTGGGATTAAACAGGCCAAATTCTGCTTTAGGTCCAAGGAACTTATGACTTAAAATCAGATGTCATAAATGTTTATGACATTTAAAATCAAAGTTATAATGTTATGACTTGAATACCTTAACGTCATGAGTTGTCATTAAAGACGCGCATCTTTTGACATTCCATTTTTCGTCAACTTGGTGTCACAAGTGACGATCTATGACTTTGCTGTTTTTATGACCAATATTAAATGTCAAAAGATGGCACATTTCTTGTAGTGTAGCGTGCTCTCCTACCTGCTAGTATCTAGCGGGGGTGTGAGGTGATCTGCGCTTGAACTATGCCTGCCTGCTTGCCGAGTGCACGAGCCACAATAGTGGTAGATCCATTACAGCACTATGTGCCTTAGGGCGACACCGCGATGGGGTTTTAAGGTAGCCGGATGGGGTGCCTGACGTCTTCACTAGGCAGGCGCTAGGATTTCATCTCGCGGGAGCGTACATTGGGCTCGTGGCTCTTGAGCTCTGCCTCGCTAGTTGCTAGACCGAGGGTGGAGAATGAACTAGAATCAGTCTTGAAGCCTGATAAGGGCCGTCAAAGGATGGTCGTGTGAGCAGATAGGTAATGGGCTATGGTTTCGTGGGCTGTTTTTTTTATGAATAAGATGAAGAGAACTACAATATTAAAGCTTAACTATATCATACATATGTGTATACTTATATCTACTAATTTTTGTAGCTAAAATGTTGGGTACGCCCGGGAATACCCGGGCACAACACCAGGTCTGCCCATGTCCCTGCGGGCCTGTGTACATCACCATCGGCGACAGCGGCAACCGGGAGGGGCTGGCGGGGAAGTACGTTGACCCGCAGCCGGCGATCTCGGCGTTGTGGGAGGCGAGCACGGCCGGCTTGAGGTGGTGATCGCCACGCATGCGCTCTGGGCGTGCCACGGGAACGGTAATGATGACGCGGTGGTCGCCGATCAGGTCTGGATCCCCAGCCTCGCGGCCACCCAGCTTGCAACAGAAACATGAACAGGATGACCAGCTCACAACCGATGAACGACTTGTGCTAGCGTGCGTTGGAATCTTCGTTCCTGTAGTATGGCTTGTTTATTTCTTCTCCACAAAGAAAAATTTCATTCATAAATCTGTCAAAATGTCTCGTGAAGAAAGAAAAGTACAGTACATTTTACCTCCCTAAGATATAGTCGGAGTTTAGATTTTCTTGTAGTAGTTTAAAATTGGATTGGGGCTGCCTCCCTTGACTCTCAAAACCATTTGTCGCAAAAAAAACCATTTAAATTGTCTCATGTCCTAGTTAGATATGGTTTTCAGGATTTTTAGTTCAAATACAAATTCTGCCATAGCATTATAGGATTTTTAAACCACAAAAAATATCTTGAAGCTTTGGAAATTCCAAAAATGATTCTAGAGGCAGAATGGGACACGAGAAACCAAAATAAAATAATTTACAGCTCATGAAAATATCTCTAAAAGCTTTCAGAAAATAGAAATATCCAAAAAATCTAGAAAAGTCCTAAAACATTTCATTTATATCTAATTGCACTTTATGAATGTTTCACAACAAAAATATGAGATACAACTAGCATGAATGCATTCGGCGTGAATTTATGTTGCATTCATGCTCGTTACATCCGTAGAGGAAGCGGCGTGCTGGCGACAGCTCGCCAGCGGCAGCTCCACCCACGTCTGGCCGTGGACACTGTCCCCCATGGTGAGCTAGGCAGGACCCGGCCAGAGGAGGAAGGGAAGGGACTCTATTTTATTTGGGCTCACCTCGGGACATCGGCAATCAACGGCAACAGCGACGGTGACAACGAGGCCGATGAGCAGGGAGCTAGAAGCCTAGAACCGCGACGAAACGCAATAGCCATACCGGCACAAACTAACCTAATACTACAGGTCTACAGTTACGAGAGGTGTGGGACCCCTCGCTCTCGGCTCCGGCGAGCTCGACGGCGACGGAGAAGCTGGGGGCCGGCTGGATTTTAGACGGAGGTGGAGGTGAACTGTAGCAGGGGAGAGGAAAGTCCCGCCTCTCGGTCCATCTCGAGAAGGCTAGATGATGACTAACATTAGTTTCACGTGGCCCTTTTAACAAATACTGTCACTGTCAGTCCGGTATCACAAGGAAATCCATGAGCACGGATGGAAGGTTGGAAAGATTGTAGTGGTATGGTATACAAGATCACAACAGGCGACAGGTTGTTTCCTTTGTGCCCCTTTAGAACCTTAAAATTTCATAGTAGTCATACAAAAAATCCACATAAATCAGTTTAATTTCACATAAAAAACATATAGAGCCAGGACAAAAGTAGGCTACCAATCACGCCCTAACAATCGTGCACGCGTGTATCAGATGAGCTCCGTACTTAAGTGTGGCAAGGATGTACTACTAAAATAAAGGAAAACTTGGGAACGCGCGGGTGGCAGGGGCCGGTGGCTGGCTTCCTATCGGCCAAGGTTCAATTCCTACTCGGCACTGGTTTCCCACTAGGGCTTCCCCCACTTTGTCGTTGCAAGGACCTCGGGCGTCTATGAACCACAGGGTGAGGCGACACGCCCATCGCTAACAAAGCTGTGTCTTCGTACATATCTTGTAGGCGTATATGTATGGTAGTATAAGGTCCTATCTAGCGTACACCTTAGTGGTGTGTGTTGGTGTGTGTCGAGTGTGTGCGTGCGTGTGTTTGGTTGTATGTTCAGATAATACAACCCGTACTACCAGATCTGAGGAAAAAAAGGGAAAGCTTTAAAAGATGAGATAATTATTTGCTTGGTCCTAGAAGAAGTTACGTTTTCTTTCTTGGCCTTTATATTTTTAAAGTTACTTATTTGACCTGAAAACTATCCTTAGTTTTTTATATGGCCCTCCCATTAGTTTTAGAATTTAAAAGTGTTAAGTTAGGGGGAAAATGACGATTTTACCCATGGCGAAAAATGAATCAGTACAGAGTTTAGTTTATCTTTGTTTAATTTTGAGAAATATTTAGTCAGGGGCAAAATAATTCCATGTTCAAAAATAATATTCCTTATCTTATGTAATTATGACAAGTTTAAACCATGTGAAATATTACTCAAAATTAAACACAGACAAGCTAAACTTTGAAGTTTGCAACTCTACAAAGCTTTTGGGGTTTGCGGGCAACCAGCATATATGGCAAAAAAACAAAAACCCCGTCTGATCTGTGTTTTACTGTCCTTATTTACCCCACCAGTCCTATCGTTTCAAAAAGGAGAGGTTACTAAACAAGTTATAAACGAAGTAGAGATTATCTTGTACAAAGCTAGCTTCTAGGCTGGAAGATGGCCAAACTGTACGTGTTTACTGCCCGGAGAAAATATCTGGAGTCCTTATAGTTGATTTTATTTAAAGTCCTCCTTTGCGAACATAAGGTTAATAGGTGCCCCTGTGGTTTGGTTGTGATGAGTGATTGTCAACGTGACTTGCGTCTTGGGTTCAGTCGGTGAACTAACCATGGCATGAGTTAAGGTTGTGCAACATATCTCTTGGCTTGTGGTGCGCAGGTTGAAGGGGGTGGTCGACGGTGAGGTGAAGGTCAAGTAGAGATGTGCCATGCCAATGGACTGGGAGCGGTGAAGGACGGATGTGAGACTTGAACTGAGGGACTAGGAGGCCGGGTGACCAGCCGTGGTGGCTGACACTTGGGGACATCGACAAGTTCAAGAGTACATGGGCGATTAAGATGGCGTTGACCAAGTCAAGAAGGAGGACGATGACGTCGTGGCACTTGGCAGAGGCTGGACACGCATCTACATGGGAGATGTAGATGGCGTCGGTAAAGATGGCAATGGGTACCCGAAACCCGAGTACCCGACGGGTTTTACCCGCTAAAGAGGCGGATATGGATAAACTCTTATATCCATGGGTACGTTATTGGGCAAAATCCTTTACCCATCGGGTACGCGGGTACGGGCATGGGTGTACACTACCCATACCCGTGTACCCGTGGGTAAGAAATACCCGCAAGAATTCACCAACCATCCTACTCAATTTAGCCCACATAGCCCAAATATTTGGCCCAAGCCCATCTGAACACTGCTAATATATATATTGGTTGATCCATCTCAAACCCTAGCTCATTCTTATCCTCTCCCTCCCGTTTCCAGATCCTAGCCGCCACAAACCAACGGTGCGCATGCGCTCCCTGCCGCGACTCGCGCATGCGCTCCCCGCCGTTGCGCCGTCTCCATGCGACCACACCGCACCGCCTGCCACCTCCCTACGCCCAACCAGATCAACGCCGAAGGCATGCCGTTCTGCAAGAGCCGGATCCGAGGACACGAGCAAGAGCAAGAACGACGCACCACCTGCCTCGAAGCCTCCGTGGCTCCTCCGTCGTGCAAGCCATTGCTAAGCCGAAGGGCATCCTTTTGGTCAGAGAGAACAAGTCAACTGACCAAGAATGGATTAAGCGCATGTGGTGACTTATCTGTTCTTGTGTTGCTAGTTGTTTTGCTGCTTGTAATTTGCAGCATGCTGCATTGATGCATTCGTGCTTGCATTTGCTTGTAATTTGCAGTTTATTGTTTGCTGAATGTCTGATATTACTATGTGAGTCTTGGGTGTGTTGTCGGGTACGGGTTACCCATCGGGTAGCATTTACCCGCGTGGGTGCGGGTATGGGTGGAATTTCCTACCCGCGTGTGGGTACGGGTAACCCGACGGGTAAATTTTTTCCTGGCGGGTGCGGGTACGGGTGGCCACTACCCATCGGGTATGTACCCGTTGCCACCTTTAGGCGTCGGTCAAGCCAAGAAGGAAGGCGAAGGCGTCAAGCTTGGCGGAGGTTGGACACACGTCTCCATCGGAGGGGTTTGGTGGTTTCGTCCTCAAAACCATCGGAGGACGGTTTGCTGGTTTGGGCCTCAAAACCAGACGTGGACGGTTTGATGGTTTGAGCCTCAAAACCATCGGTGACGGGTTTGACCGGTTTGGGTCTTAAAATCGGAGAGTGGCGGATCGGCGGACACGTGATGGCATCTCGAAGCTTGTGTCGAGGCGAAGCGATGTCGAGAAGGCGCCGGATCCGTTGGATCGATAAAGAAAAACTTGGACGGATTTACCCCTGTCGGGTATTTGGGATGAGTGCTTCATGTGAGAGCGTTTTTATCTTTTGACGGACGCCTATATATATGTGTGTGAAGGAGTTGGTTGGGTATTGAGAGGAGGCTAGGGTTAGAGAGAGAAGAAGCAGCTCTTGTTCTTGAGCTTTTTATTATCTTAGCTTTATTTAGGCTATGAGTGGCTTGTAATCTGATCTCTTAAGGTAATCTAAGGATTAATTTCGTGTACCACTTGTTCCCTCCATGAATCAGTACTTTTCTTTTTTTCTGTGATTTTCGAAGTTATTTTTAGGGAGTTTTTTGTTTCATCGATTCTAGACCAAATCGGTTTGTTCTTTTTACGTTGATCTGTGCTATGACATGAGTTGAAGCTATCCTAAGGATTAATTTGATTGAATCGACCCGAGCACGGCGACGATTTTTGTTTTGGGGGACTTTTTCGTGTTCTTGGCTCTGATCTGAAATTTCCCGGAAATTGAGTAGAAATTGGTCGATGATCTGTTAGAGTATGCTCACTCACTCACTTGTGATTCTCTGTGCGAGCGTTTCGCTTTGACTTGGTTCGGATTTCATCGAATTTGTGGGCACCCCCTTCTACTGTTCTTGCGTTTGTTCTCTCTGCTGGACGCATCGGGGGTCACAGGTCGCTAGGACCGATGGGGGCCGAGCCCGATCGTGAGCGCCTGCTCTGGAGCCGCTGCTGCTCTTACTAGTTCCGGTGGCCCACCGTGCAGGCCGGCTCAGCCTCCTCTCTGCTCGCGCGGCGCTGCTGGTGCGTCAGGCGCCGGCCCTCGGCGGTTGTCGGTCGCGAGTCGAGCAGAGTCCGGTCCCGGTGCCTAGCGCTCGCAGCAGCCTCGCTCTTTCAGCCGCGTTCTTCTCTTGCCGAGCGGTGAGGCATCGAGCTGAGCTCCGGTGCTGTGCGCGACTCCTCTCTGTTCGCTCGGTACGCGACAGGCCAGGAGCGCCCTCTGCGCCGCTCTTTCTCCTCCCTGTTTCTGTGTTCGTGTTCTGGTGAAGCTCTTTGCTAGACCGGCGTTCACCTGGTGCTTGCACCGGTTGCAGAGCAGCAGGTAGAGTCCTGGTGCTTGCACGGCGGCGAGCAGACCCACCGCCGGTGCTCGGCTTTTTCTGTCTGCGTCCTCTCTTTCTCTCTGTGTGTTGGAGCGCAGTGCAGTAGCCAGGGCAGCACGGATCGGCGCTGTGCACTTCCTGCCCGATTCCCTTCCTGCTGCGCTCGCACCAAGTCAACCAGTGCTGGGCGCTCGTTGCAGCTGCAGCAGCTTCTGAACGGCAAGTTCAGTAGTTCCAGAATCGGGGGCATCAACTTGGAATGCGCACTGTAGCATTTCGTTTGTATTTGGTAAAAAATATCTAAATTTTAACCAATTAGTCTCAAAATGTTCGTCTCGCAAAATACAACAAAACTGTGCAATTAGTTTTTAATTTCATCTATATTTAGTACTCCATACATGTGCCGGCATTTTGATGTGACGTGAATCTTCTTTTTGCATAGTGAAATTTAGGGGTAGAAATTGGAAACTAAACAAGGCCCAAGTTCAGCTCGTAATTCCATTTTCTTGCTTCTGTGAGCTGTCATTCCAAGCAATCATTAGCTTATCATTAGAGCATTGATGTGTCTCATTTTATTTGGAGTACTACTCACGGTTTAGAAGGCTGCTGATTTTCTTTTTGCTTGGTGTGCAATCAGTTGTTTTTCCCTGTTTGTGCTGCTGTCCAGCCCCCCCGGAATTTCTGGCCCAATTTCCAGCCCCTATGGCTGGAATTTCCAGTCTATAATTCCCAAGCTCGTTATTTCATCTGCGGTTTGCGCGTTTAAGCTCTGATTCTCATTCTGTCTTTTGCGTTGGCTTTGTGGTGTCCCGCTGTGTTCCTAGGGAAAATCCACCCTCTTTTGGATCGAGGATATCACGATGGTTGCTTTGCGTGTTTGGCTGTAATTTTAGGACAGCGGCCAAAAGTTTCACGAGAAATTTTACGGCTCTCATTCACCCCTCTTTGGTCGCCGTTTTCGGTCCTTCGTCCTTGAAAGGTGCAAAAAGTTCTTTGCTTCATTCAGTCTCCATATACATGTGCCTAGCTCTTCTCTGTCTGCTCCTGTCCTGTAGATGACATTTGTGTGTCCTTTCGCTTTGGCAAGCATTAGCAGCACGCTTCGCATCCTTGCTTTGCTTGCGACAAGGGCAAAGAGAGAGGAACCCTGAAACCTGTGCTTTGTCTTGTGTGCATTGCCAGGACAAGTACCTATACCTTGAGTGCTAATTGGGTTACTTGGCCCGCGCACCTTGAAAAAGCAAAAATGTTCTTCGCTTCGATCTCTATATATACTCGATCGAGATGTTTCCATAAATTTCCATGCTCCACCAGGCCTCCAGCCCTCCAGCCTCTCACATTTGCACACCATACCTCGTGTAAGCCCATCCTCGATCACCTTAGCAGCAGCTTCATTCGCTTGGAAGCTGCTGCTTCCATTGATTCCACCTCACAACGTGCGACTAACAACAAATCGGAGGAGGAGGAGAGAGAGGAGAGACTGAGGGAGCAGCAGCAGCAGCAATGGCGGACCTTGTGCTTGGGTTGGCCAAGTCGGCGGTGGAGGGGACGCTGAGCGCTGCCAAGTCGGCAATTGAGGAGGAGGAGAAGCTCAAGAAGAATATCCAGCGCGACCTGATGCTTATCTCGGACGAGTTCGAGATGATGCATTCTTTCCTCGTCGTCTCCAAGGAGCGAGCCACCGACGAGATGGTGAAGACCTTGGTGAGGCAGGTCCGCAACCTGGCCTTGGACGTGGAGGACTGCATTGAGTCCGTTGTGCTCATGGATATCAAGTCCCATGGCCATTGGTGGCGCCGCTTGCTCTCGTTCTCATCCTGCATGCGAGCAGCGGCGGCGCCCCAGCTGGACGATGCAGTCACTGCTATAGAGTTGCTGAAATCCAGGGTCGAAGCCGTGGGGAAGAGGAACGAGCGCTACAGGCACATCGGCGACGCCGGATGCTGCAAGTCCACTGAGAAGACGACGACGACGACGACGAGTCATCAGCAGCAGCACCAGCAGGCGGTAGCCGATGCCGATGCAGCGGGGATCCTTATCGAGGCGAGGGAAGCCAAGAAGAAGCAAAGCGGCCCAAAAGACCTCATCCAGTTGATTAACAAGATAGACAATGTCATTCCGCTTCAAGTGATCTCACTGTGGGGAGCATCCGGCGACCTTGGGGTGGCGTCCATTATCAAGAAGACACGTGACGACCCAGAAATCTGCAGCAAGTTCAGTTTCCGTGCCTGGGTGAAGCTGACGCAACCCTTCAATCCCCATGAGTTCATCAGGAGTTTGGTGGCTCAGTTGTACACAAACTGTTGCCGGCAACCAGGAAGCAGCAGCAGCAGCAGCACCGCAGAATTGCTGAAACAAGCGGATGCGATTGTGGCTATGGAAGGCACACGACTCGCTGAGGAGTTCTCCAAGCAAGTGATGAGCGATCACAGATACCTAATATTCCTGGAAGATTTGCCCAGCACAGTTGACTGGGAGGCTGTCAGGTTATACCTACCTGACAAGAAGAATGGTAGCTGCATCGTCGTGCACACTCAGCAACCCGAAGTCGCAAGCTTGGTCGTTGGAGAATCGAACCGAGTATTGGAGTTGGAGCACTTCTCAGCTGACCATTCTATTTGTGTATTCTTCAATGAGGTATATATATGCTCTAAACATCATCAATCACTATCAGCATCAACATCTTATCTTATCTTACTATTACTAATTATATGCTTTATATGCTCCACGGACACTCATGTTAATTGTCAACGGACGTGCTAGAGAAAAAGATAAATTTTAGAATTAAATTCTCACAATAATTAGAAACATCTAGCCATTAATTTTCTATTCTTTGATCATCAGTGATAATAATAGCCATGAGATCTATTATGTTTTATAGAAAATTACCCACCTCTGCCATTATGATAAATATATAAATTAACCATATAATTTTTTTATCTAAATTACCCACATTTGCCATGCATTATGAAAGACGATTCAAAAAAACCCCCCTAAATTTATATTAAAATTACCCACATATGCCATTATGAAAGAAATTTCAAAATAACCACTTAAATTTGCATATAAATTACCCGCATCTTCCATTAATAAAAGATTATTCATAATACCCCTCTAAATTTGTATCTAGATTATCCAACCCTGCTATGATGAAAGTTAATTTAAAATAACTTCCTCATATTATTTATGAATTACCCACATATGCCATTATGAAAGATAGTATAAAGTAATCACTAGGTGTGTGCATTCAATTTATCAATATATGCCATTATGAAAGAGATTAGAAAGTAACCTCTTTTAATTTGTAAAAATTATCCACCTTAGCCATTATAACAAAGTAACAAAAATATCCCCCAAATCAAAATGTAAATGCTAATATAACCTATTACAAAAAATAATTCAACATCCACAAAGTATGTTATGTATATTTTTAAATTACATACTTTGGTTAAGTTAAAAGTAAAGATAATACTATATTTCACCATGTAACCAAGTAAATAGTACACATTAGATAAATACTTATTTCAATATTGTACCAAACGGGGAAAAATTCTTAACAAAGCACATAGCAATGACTGAAATTTTGAAGTTATATCAATACTCCATGGTAATAAATTTCCTAAGTTGTTATCTTAGATAAGTTTATACATATTAAAGAAAGAGTATAGTCCACTAGCGGTCCTCAAACTTGTTCAGATGTGTCATCCCGGTCTCTAAACTCACAAATAGACCATTTAGGTCATCAAACTTGTTCATCTATGTCATCTCGGTCTCTAAACAAGCAAATCGCTCGTTTAGGTCCTCAAACTTCATCGACTGTGCCATCCCGGTCCCTAAACTTGTAAATCACCCGTTTAGATCCTCAACTTGTTCAGTTGTGTCATCTCGGTCCCTAATGCTGTAAATGTTGTAAATTTGTAAATTCAATATATATTTATAGAACTGTTCAAAAATTATAAATCCAATTTTGTTAGACTCCTAATAACATGTACTTTAAATTAGAATAAAATAAATCACCCTATACTTTTTGTTTTTAACTCCTAGCTGAATAACTAATTTAAAGTACATAATAGAACAACATATTAAAATGTATGTGCATATTTAGTTATTTAACTATAGAGTTAAAAACTAAAAGTACATGATAATTTCTTTTATTCTAATTTAAAGTACATGTTATCAGGAGTCTTACAAAATTGGATTTACAATTTTTGTACAGTTCTATAAATATATATTGAATTTACAAGTTTACAACATTTGCAACATTTGAGGGACCAAGATATACAATTGAGGATCTAAATGGTGATTTACATGTTTAGAGACCGGGATGACACAGTAACAAGTTTGAGGGCCTAAATGAGCGATTTACGAGTTTAGGGATCGAGATGACATAGATGAATAAGTTTGAGGACCTAAATGATCGATTTGCGAGTTTAGGGACTGGGATGATACAACCGAACAAGTTTGAGGACCGCTAGTGGACTTTATTCTTAAAGAAATATTATGTCCTGCAATTTAATTTAAACAATATATGTTTTATAAAACAACATTACTATATATATATATATATAATTTTTTGATATAATAAATTCAACATCTTAAGTGCTGTGGTGCAAGATGAAACAACTATTTGAGCCATTGTAAGAGCCAATTGGCATCCTTTGGACATAGAATATTTTCTTTTTAAAAAAATTAATAAAATATACATAAGCAATAGTGTTTGAACATAACACATCGATAAAAAATTACAACTACTAGATTAAAAAGAAGAATGCTTAAATATAGATTCATGATGTGACACAAAGAGATGCAACAAGTGCTTATATCACTTAAGCTTAGGATCCAACTAAATACATATCACACTACAAAAAAGGATAAATTCTAGAAATTCTAACTGGACCCTGGTAGAGCCTCCACATTAAGCCTCACAAGACCAGCTATAATTAAAAAGATAAATTTTAAAAATTCTCACAAAAATTAAAAAAAAACATCTAATCATCAACTCAATAGACTTCACCGTTGATAATAATAGCCATTAGACCTATTATGTTTTCTAAAAAATTACAAACCTCTATGTTTGTGTAAAATAATATAATAACCCAATCTACATTTAAATTACCCACCTATGCCATTAAGAAACATAATAGATAATCTAATTATCCACCAACAATATCATAAAAATCTACATAACCTCTAAAATGTGCATTTAATTATCCATTTTCTATTATGATAGATAATCTACGTAACCCCTTAAATTTGTATCTAAATTATTAGTTATGTCAACATAAAAAACTAAAATAACCCCTTAAATCTACCACTAAGTTATCAACATCTTCTATTACAAGAAATATTTAAACAACCATAAAACATATATATTTCTACATACCCACTTCTATTAATATTAATATATTAAAAGTTGACTAAAATAAACATACATGTTGTACCATCATGCAAATTATGTGCACATACATGTATGAGTGATAAAAATATATGTTATGTTTCAACAATCATGAAAAATATTTCTTTAATGACTCATGTACTAATGATATTAAACATTATACTATTGTTTATATAAGTTGTTACTTTAGATACATTTACACATTTAAAAAATATTCGACATATCTGTATTGGTTCATAGTATAACTATTATTGCACATATTTCTTGACAAAAAAAATTCAAATATTTTAGGGAAGTAGGGGAGGTTAGTGAAGCCAATAGGTGGCTATATTTTCCTAGCATTTGAGATTCATTTTGAGTAAACCATTATTATAAAGCTTATTTATTAATATCCTATTGAGATTACCACTGCTACCCATCTCACTTCATCCTGTACCACTGATCTTATGCAATGTGATGCAAGTTTTAAATAACTATGTAGGCCATCGTAGCACTTAAGAGTGTAGGTTATAACCACAAGAATTTTAACTTAACTTGAGGATAAAATTTGTAGCAAACTAGCAATTACTAAGATAAAATTTGTAAAATCAAAATTTAGATTTACGACATCATACTATATGAGTTGCTGCAACAAGAGCTACCATAATGGAAGCTAAGGTTTGAACTAAATGCATATTGAATATACACAAAAATGTTGTGCAAAGAAAAAAACTATGAATATGAATGAAAATAAATAGATCACTAATTCCTAAGTTTATCACGATCATATAAAGACTAAAAGTATCTATTATGCCAATTATGTTAGAAAATGAACAAAGAGAAAAATATAATTTAATATAATATTTTTATTGGTAAGAGGTATTAACAATAATTGATGTTTATGTCTTCTAAAATTCTATCCTGTGCGAGAGCACGGGTTAATGGACTAGTGATATCTATAATATATACCCATGCATACTGACAATCATATTTCATATATAATGCTGAATGAAGAAACGTAGCAGCCCAAGAGACCTCATGGAGCTGATCAACATGAAAGAGAAAGATGATGCCCATACTCCACTTCAAGTGATCTCAGTGTGCGGAGAAATAGGCGATCTTGAGGTGGAAATGGAATCCATCATCAAAAAGACCTGCAACGACAACCCAGAAATCTGCAAAAAGTTCAAGTACCGTGCTTGGGTGAAGGTGATGCATCCCCAGCTTGAGCCCTTCAATCCCCGCGAGTTCTTCGACTGCTTGCTGGATCAATTGTGCACAAATTATTGTCCGCGGCATGGAAGTGCCCAAGATTTCCTGAAACTGAAAGGTGTGAAGGCGATGGTTACCGAAGACGTATTCATCAAGGAGTTCATGAAGCAAGTGATGAGTGATCAGAGGTACCTAGTCTTCTTGCAAGATATGGCCAGCAAGGATGACTGGGACTCCATCAGGGAATACCTACCTGACAAGGCAAACGGTAGCTGCATTTTCGTGCACACCCAGCAGCCCGAAGTTGCAAGCTCGTGCGTCAGACCACCACACCGAGAGCTGGAGCTGCTCTCCGCTAACCATTCTCTTCGTGTCCTTTTCAAAGAGGTACGTATGCATGCATGCCCATGCCCGGAATCATCAATGTATACCTGACTAACATCTTCTCTCTCTCTCTCTCTTCTCATCTCTCTTAAACGTCAACACGATCTAGAAGACACGTCAGCATAAATAAATAAATAAATAAATAACCTTTCCCTGACGGCCTCCCAACCAATGTACGTGTAGTATATACCAAAATTATTCATGATTATTTATACCCCATCTCAAAAAAACTTCATATTCTAGTATTCAAAAAATATCCCAAAAAACTTGATGTTCTAGCTCTTGACAGTAGATTGGCCATATTAGCTTGAGATTGTCATCTGCATGTCGTGTTCCATTAATTCTGGGGGTTTATTCCTTAACTAGCATAGTTCATCTTCAATAAATAAGAGTACATGGTTATTTTTTGTCGAGCACTAATATATGTACTAAACATCCTAGAACTCAAGTTTTTTTTGGGATGGAGGGAGTACATAGAAGTAGACTAGAGTCATGTTTTGGCTCCTATAGTTTCCATGCTATTTAATATGGCGCCATGTATGACATTTTGCTCTGTCCAAAAATGCGTCTGTTGCTAAAAACGATTTTGTAGTAGGGACTGTGGATACTTTATTCTATAAATTCAAATATCTAACAGATGTATGTATATATACACACACACTTCATAAATATTTTTTTAGGTGTTTTCCTAACTTAAGACCCTAATCCAACGGTCTGCATCCC
The DNA here is from genome assembly GCA_038087645.1 of Saccharum hybrid cultivar R570. Lineage (NCBI taxonomy): Eukaryota > Viridiplantae > Streptophyta > Magnoliopsida > Poales > Poaceae > Saccharum > Saccharum hybrid cultivar. Next base: position 10,347,651 of record JAQSUU010000805.1, read on the forward strand.
TGTTGTGGCCTTTAAAATTTTCAATTATCTAACTGCGAAGTTCAATTCTACTACCTCTATTCCAAAATATAAAAGTTTTGTGCTTTTATTCTAAGTCAAACTTCTCTAAGTTTGACCTATTTATAGAAATATGCACTAACATCTGCAACATCAAATCAGTTTCATTAAATCCACCACAAAATATGTCTTGATAGTACAAGCTTTTAACTTACATGGTATTGTAGAGATTATTAACATATTTTTCCATATATGGTCCAAGTTAGAGAAATTTGGCTTATGACAAAACTATATAAAACCTCTTACATTTTGGGAAAGTGGGAGTAGTTAGATCAATAGTTTGTAGATAGGCCTAATTCAGCTGTATGCAACTCTGCGTTACTATTGCAACTTTTAAAATAGTCAACTATTCAATTAAGTGAGTCCAGATGTATTTTGACCAACATTTGTAAACGGGCCTTATTCGATGGGAGGATTCTTATAGATCTTCTAAATTGACAGTTACTCTTCCCTTCTAAACTACAATTCGGTTTGGCTTTTTTAAGTAAATGACTTTTTTCTGTGCACTGTAGATATACATTGTGTCTAGATATATGGTAAAACTATGAATAGAAAAACCAAAACCGCTTATACAATTTGGAATGACACAGAGAGTAGAAAATATGTCTTAATCAACTATAGATAATTAAGTAGCCCAAGTTTATTTTAGATCCGTAGATTATAACTCATCAGTCAACGTCAACCAAATTTAAGGGCCAATATTTTGCTTTTCTTAATAATTTCTAGGCTACGTTTTGTCCACTATGCATGGTTGAAGGTCATCATTTTTTTGCCTATTTGCATAATATAGGATGAGGACGAGGAGAGGGCCATCAAGACGAAAGATGCAAGGGAATGGTTACAGAAATGTCCATGTGTAGGCCGACGGGCAGATATAGAGTGTCTTAGTGACGACAATCCGGGGGTGCAACCCGTGTTCGGGGTCGCTGGTGTTGGTAAATCATATATTGTCAAACACGTCTACTGCAACAAAGTGATTGATGAACGGAATCCTTTTGAAAAATTCGGCTGGGTGGATGTATCCCATCCTTTCAATATAAGGGACTTTTCATGGAGCTTACTCTTGGATTTGCACTCGGGATCTCTCCAGCATAGTAGCATGTTGAGATTCAGAGACCCAGTTCAAGAGTGTTGTGATCTTCTAAAAAAGTACACCTGTCTCATTGTTATTGACGGTCTGCAGTCCACCGAAGAGTGGGACTTGATAAGAGCTGCCTTGGCCTTTGATCATGACCAAAATAGAAGAAGCCGTGTTATTGTCATCACATATGAAGAAAGTGTCGCCACATACTGTTCAGATTATTGGTGGAACGTCGAAGTCCTAGAAATTGATGACGCACTTCAACTCTTCAAAACAACGGTAATTACTCATAAACAGTCATATGTCTATCTTATCTTATTAGTGATACTAATTTAGTGTCACTGGATATATTTCAATGATGATGTATCTAGTGAATAAAAATAGTATCACTAGATATATTGGTATTACTATTTAGAGGCTCCAGCGGAGGCTCCACATTAATTAATCATCATTGGACGTGCTAAAAATAGATAAATCCTATAAATTCTTCTCACAATATAATTAGAAACATCTAGTCTAGCCTTTAATAATTTTTTAACACCCTACGTCCAAAATCTGCTTATATATGACCCAACCGCATTTGAACGTGCGTGTATATGCGTAACACCTCTCTTACACTTTCGTCATCGCTTCGTGTAAAAGGGTTAATCCGGAGGTGCTACGTTTGGAACAACAAGGATTATTATAAGCTAGCCCTCACCCTCCTAAACATCCAAGGTGGTATTAAACCCATCAACAACAACTCCTCAGGTGCCACGTGGGCCACATTGGCCAACAACACAACTACTATAGGCTTCTAATAGGCTAGGGTGTTACAAAAATCGTAGACTCTAATAATAATCATCGATGTTTTATAAAAAAAACTACCGACCTATGCTATTATGAAAAATACATAAAGTAACTCCCCTAATTTCTGCATATAAATTACCCTCATCTAACATTATGAAAAATAATTTAGAAAAACCCTAAGTTTGTACGTAAACTACCCACCTCTGCCATTATAAGAGATAATTTAAAATAAGGGACATTAGTGCAAACCACAGGTTGCTATATCTTTAGTACTGATATATACCCATCCTAGATCTTCCTTCAGGCTCCACCAAGCGATGTGGTGCACATCCTAGATCTTCCTTGAAGCTCTAACACTGAATGTAAATAAGAGAGAGCAAATATAAACAATTTTGCTTTGGGACCTCACATTTGTCCATGAATTTGTATCACTATTATCTCTTGAAATTACATGCCCATGCAAGAACAGTATAACAACTATACCTCGCATTTATTATATAAAAAAGGTAAATTTTAGAACCATCGGTTTTGAGCTGAATCCAATTTTCAAACTCAATTACAAAACTATTCTAATTTTAACCCTCAATTATAGAACTAGATCACCTCAGCCTTTTAATTGTCCACTTGGCAAACATATATGCCAATGCCTTGTTAAAATTTTCAAATTCATAAATGTCTTTAAAATTTTTAAAATTGTCTAATATAAATAGCTTCTTTATAACTGAAATAAAGAATGATAGGACTGCAAAATAGCTAGTGCTTTAAACCAAGCTAACCTTTTTCACTTTATTGAGCACACTAAAATCCACACCAAATTGATCTAGGTTCTAAATAATCCTATGTGCAACTGAAATTTTGTAAACAAAATTTGAAGTCATTTCTAAATTACATTGGGATTCATGCCCCAATGTGGCAAATTAGTGTCTTGCTCTTAACAACTTTGAAAAACCACTAGATGCACATATAAGTATTAAGAAAGACATACAGAATTATTTTCATTTGTTTCAAAAAATATATAAATACCACTCTAATTAAATATATAAATATGTTTAATATGGATATAATCCGTAGCACGAGTGAAAATGAAAAAAAAAAAGAAACTCTACCATTTTAGAAAACACGGTAACTTTTAGCCCTGGCCACGCCTCCATGCCATCTCCATGTCAATCCAAAACCACCTAGATTTTGAGTCAAGGTTGAAATCTTGGCTGTCCTGATAGCTGAGGGTTGAATTATAAATAGTTTACTAGTTGAGGGCTGAAAATGACTCAACACACAGGTAAGGTTTGTAAAATGGGTTTATCCATATAAAGAGGCGTTTAGGTTGCACATATTTCTATGTACTTCATTGTAAGACATATTATTTTTGGTAGAGCTCCATATCTGATTCTGATTCTCTATGGAAGTTGATTCTCTGAGAGAAATGATTCTATGGTTGAAAGTGATTCTCTTTTATTCTTTGGCATAAACTCTCAAAATCACGATGGAGAATCACTTCACATAATCAGAAGAAGCTATTTTTTTTAGTTCTCAACCTCTGAGTTCATTTCAGATAATCATTTCACGGAATCAGTAGAGAATCACTTCTCTCTGAAAAACTGTTTGGCAGAGCTCCTGCTGAATTAAGCAGAGAATGATCTCACAGCCTCTTAGAAAAACTGTTTGCCAAACAGGTCATACATAAAAGTGGTTTATTTGAGAGGGGAGACAGAAACTCGCTCCCTGATCTTTTTTTTTTTGCGCTGATATAGGCCTTAATTTAACCCTTGGCCATATTAACTTGGGCACATGTGCTTCCCTAGTACTTCATACATAAATTACAGTCTATCTAAGATAGATATATAGACCTTCTTAAAGTACCGAAAATACATGATCAAGTCTAGTTATTATTACAATCCGCCACTAATTTCTAATTAATAGCGTGTCGCAAGAACCATCATTTTTATATGTTCCATTCACTACTAATAAGTAGTAGTAGTATATGTCTAATTTTTATGTAGTGACACACACATACACACGCGCACAGAGAGATGATGAACGCCTATCATTAAATTAAATTCATTTAACTACAGGCATGGCGGCAATCTGAACCGAGCCCTGCACAGATTGAGCAAGCAAGATGTGTCCTACACAAGTGCGGTGGGCTTCCCAAAGTGATCGTTGCTGTAGCTGAGTGCATCGCCGGATGGACATTGACCGGCCAGGACTACTATTTTATGGAGCTATTGGAGACTCACCCAGCATTTGGTAGTCTAAGGGGCCTGTTTTCCTGGGTGCATTCCTACTTCCATTCCTGCCTAGATTCGCTCAAGCCATGTATCTTCTATATGTCAATATTCCCTGTGGACCATATGATTCGGCGGAGGCGTTTGGTGCGGCGGTGGATCGCGGAGGGCTACTCCACCGACACCAAAGAAAGTACTGCTGAGGAGAAAGGGGAAGCATCATTTTTAGACCTCCGCAAACTGAACATGATCCAGGTGCCAGGATCAACAAATCTGTCCTCTATGATAAGGATGTCCTCGTGCCAAGTGAATGGTTTCTTCCGAGAATATATCAAGTCACGGTCAATGGAAGAGAACCTGGTATTTGGATTGGAGGGCCATTGCAGTGTGAACTCACAACGAACTGGACGACATCTCACCATAGAGACCACCTGGGACAGAGACATTAGTGTGTATCAGAGCATTGAGTTGTCACGGCTGAGGTCCCTGACGGTGTTCGGTAAGTGGGAGTCGTTCCTCATCTCTGACAAGATGAGGATCCTCCGAGTGCTGGACCTAGAGGACTCAACATCAGTAACAGATGCTGACCTCGAACGGATGGTAAAGCTGCTGCCTCGCCTCAAGTTTCTCTCACTAAGAGGATGCGAGGAGGTCACTCGTCTCCCGGATTCCTTTGGTGGCGGCCTGAAGCAGCTCCAGACTCTGGATATCAGACACACCTTCATATCCACGCTTCCACAAAGCATCACTAAGCTACACAAGTTGCAGCACATTCGTGCTGGTACTAGTGTATCACTGACACCGGATGGCCACGCCAGCAGTATTGTTGAAAGCCTACCAAAACCAGCTGCTAATAATCTTGTTTCCCGCTTCCGGTTGCCAGAGTTGTGCGCATGCTCAAGCTGCTTCCAGTGGCTTTCTCATTCTGCTGGCTCTCGTAATGGAGGCGTTGAGGCACCTCGAGGGATTGGGAAAATGATGGCCTTACACAACATCAGTGTCATTGACATCAGTGTTGCAAACGGGCGGGCAATCCTGGAAGAGCTCAAGAACCTTACCCAGTTGCGCAAGCTTGGAGTCTCGGGCATCAACCAGCAAAATTGTAAGCAGTTCTGTTTTGCCATCTCAGGTCATCACCCCCATTTGAAATCCTTGTCAGTGTGGCTCGACGACAGGAATCAAACTGGCTGTTTGGATGCCATTTCTGCGCCTCCTCAAAGACTACAGAGCCTTAAGTTGTATGGATGTGTTGACAAGTTGCCAGCATGGATCAAGCTGTTGTTGGATCTCAGTAAATTGAAATTGCAGATGGACATGATAACGCAAGAAGAGGTGGATCTCCTCGGCCATTTACCAAGCCTACGTACTTTATGTCTTTATCCCAAAGACTTTCAATATGGGGAGCTCCGATTCAATGAAAGCTTCCGCCAACTCATGCTTCTCGAGATTGCTTGCAACTCCAAGTTACAGTCTATTAGGTTTGAGTATTATGGTGTAATGAATGTGCTTGAGGTCCTCAAGATCCACTGCTTTCATGTGTCATCCTTGACGTTATTAGGGCTAAATAAGCTAAATGATCTCAAGGAAGTCTCTCTTAGCGGATCCTATGATGACAAAGTGAAGCAACACTTGCAGACCGAAATTCAACAGCACCCCAAGAAAGTGAAGCCTGATTTGAAGGTGATCCAGGTTCGTCCTCCTGGGCGCTGAACCTCTGAACCGCTGACTGTCATTGCCTCTACCATCCCACTCGCGTTTGCAGGACAATATGGCTGTTGCTGTTCGTTTTTTTTTTTTTGAAGATCCGGAGCATTGCCAGCACATACTAATAAGTAAGAGTTGGAGTTACATGCGCAAGGTGCGCAAAGTCCCAACATGGCAGAATTGTTGTTTGTTTCCTTCTATCCTCTACCCTCTTTCCTGTCTCCTCAATCCAATAGTTACATGCTCTGTGTACTCTACCCAGCTCTTCCCTGTTGCTTTTGCTAGTCCCTTTGGACCTGGCTTGTATTTTTCTTGTTTTGGACCATGGCTTTTAATAAATTTCTTCAGTAGGGGCTCCTTGCCCCTCCTGTTATTTCAAAAAAAGTTTACTTCATTGACGATGTAGTCTTTACTAGATAGTAATAAGGACCGGATCATGCCTCTTGTTTTGAAGATAAAACAAAAGGCCCTCACTGTGTATATTCATCGCTATGGTATTTCTCTCTCTATTTTGTAATTTAAAAAGGCCTGTAAGTAGAGCATTGTTGTCACTTAGCTGAACAATATTGCCATCCAGCAACGACGCGCACCGCGGGGACGGCGAGGCCATGCGCGATGCCATGGAGCCCCTCCACCTGCGCGGCGCGCGTGTTGACACCGTGTTCGCGGGGCACGTGCACATGTGCGCTCCGGCAAGGAGGATCCCTGCGCAGTGGTGGATCTAGGATTTCAAAAGAAAATATATTATAAATTGAGCAAAGATCAAAAGAGAAATTGAGTTGTTGTCTCTAAATTTGGTTAAGAAAGATACTGAATCAAGATCTGTGCGCTCCCGGGCGCCTCCATTGGTGTGCATCTCTGCTGGCGACTAGCACTACAAGAAATGTGCCATCTTATGACGATTATGGCATGATATTTAATCAAAAGGTCACAAAATCGATCAGTTTATGACATTTGTTTCAGAGCCGGCTCAACTTAGTGACATTAATAAATGAACGTCGTAAAAGATGTCTTAAAGCTAGTAGAGTGGTATACTACGACAACATTTACCATGTCATAACAACCAATTTGCTGATGTCATAAATCTATGACGAGGATTATGTGTCGCAAAATATTTTATTGAATCTTTTGAACATTGTTATATAAGGTGCCATATGAGTCCAACTACCAAAACGTCCACTATCATCTGGTCGAGTGAGTCCCATATCATATTTACTAGAAACCTTGGCGCGGCGTTGCCGCGCCAGGTTGGGCTGCACCAACATAGAGAGAGACTATGAGTAGTATTGTCTGATGCAATTTATGGATGTGGAGAGAGATCAGCACCAATACATAATGAATTTTGAGGCTGAGATATGAATTTAACCCAGATTTAATTATACATGTTGGCCGTTGAGATGACAATTTGTGGAGCAAGGTTATTCCAGTTTGTGCAGGCATTTTATCACTATCTTATTGCAAGTTTATATTTTTAAACTTTCAGGCAATAACCATTAGTGAAATAATGTGCGTTGCATAGATGTAGGAGGACAGAAGACAACAAACTCTGAAAATGTGACAATAATTCTAAGGAGTTCTTGGTTTGTCTCGAAACAATGTGGTTTTTTTTGGGGGCGCTCAAAGGTTGTTTAGACTTGCAACGGAGCATTATATATAGATCTCCAAAGAGGCTTTCATGGGGAAAGGTTATAGTTGAAAGCCAAAAGGCTGTATGCTAGTATTATTAAGAGTGCAGCCAAACATCTACAAAGAAAAAAAAGAAAAAAAAAAGAAAAAGAGTGCAGCGAAACAAATTATGTTGGTTGCTTCAGTGTCGTCAAAAGAGGTAGTACATGCATAGTATTTATTATGCGCCAATGCCTCCTTAAGATGGGCTTGAGATCCACAGTAAGCGAGCAGCCGACGTCATTCAGTAACGAAGCTGCTACTTTTGAAAAAACAACAGACGTCTTTGTGGGCTGCTGAGCCTGTCAGAAGTCATTGAGCATTAAGCTGCCTAGGTGCTTGTTCATTCAGATTATAAGGGTCTGTTTGGTTTGTGAATCATTCAGTTTAACTCCCATCACATCAATGTTGCGGCAAATGCATGGAGTACTAAATGTAGACTAATTGCATGCAAGTCGGAGATTAAGAGTAATTTACGAGACGAATCTATTAAGCCCAATTAGTTTAAAATTGGAAACTTTTTGTCAAATAAGACGAAAGTACTACAGTGTTGGTTAAACTTTAACACCTCTAACCAAACAGGCCCTAAACTGACAATGCCATTCATGATGAACAGAGGAACATATGTGTCTAGTCAGTTCATCTCACATAATCAAATTAGCACAGAATTAAGAACCGGGATGCTTTTGTTCATCTTTCAGAGTGAACATGCACGTGATGGAGTACCCATTGTCATTTATGGAGTATGAAGAACTGTAGTATTCTCGTTCTAATTGACAACACATGAGCATTTATGTATTAGAAAATACATCTGAAATTGTTGTGGCCAATGCAATTTGACTTCAAAGTTCTCAGCACATCAGCCTACATAAATGTTTGCAATTGAAACTACGGTGCAACAGACAGCAGGGATCAACATTGCCACCTAGGCCATATTCATTCGCTGAACTTTTCACACAAGATTTAATTTGTATGGAATTCCACATGGAATCAGCTCAAAGAACAACACGATGTAGTCTACTACTAATGCTGAATGAAGGTTGAAAACACTTCTACTGCATACTAAGCTGTCCAGATGTAACCATAATAGGTATTACTTTAGTTATACAAAATGCCTGAAGGATTGATTCCACTAAATCTGAGGTACATAAGTTTCAAAACATTAAGATGTATCATTGTTGAGTGATTTTGGGAAAAAAATATCTTGGATGCACAAGTGTTAACAGGATCAACAAGCAGTTAGCTTATTTACTGTTTGTATTGTTGACATGAGCGCTCATTGCAGCAAAGAGAGGCTTGGCCACCTGGTTAAGCCATTCTTTGCAAAGCAGCCTACAACAGTGCTTCGAAGAAAGATGGCACCAGGCAGCAGTGGCGATGCGCCAATGTCAAGAGCTTGGTAAGAGGGAGAGGACTGACCTGAAGGGCAACGACAGCAACGGCTCGTACAGTTGTGGGTGTTGACTTGCTTATCCAGATCCAGTTATCCACCTTGGCTGCGTCATTTGCACGAACAGGTGAGTGATGTTTGACCTCGCTTCTTCTTCCTCAACGCAAGTAGAGCAGAGGTGGCACCGCCGACGGGGAGAGGAAGGGCAACACGCCGTGGCCGCCCCGCACGGCCGCCGAGGGGTGGTCCGGCCAATTCGGCGCGGCTGCTTGCGCGAGGAAGAGCAACGCGCCGTGGCTGGCCCGCACGGACGCCGAGGGGTGGTCCGGCCTATTCGAAGCTGCTGCTTGCGCGACGGGACGGAGGTGGAGAAGAAGAGGGCGAGCATCGAGTGAAGCCGCTGCCGGGGGAGCTGGCCGAGGTGGCTGCCGAGCTGAACCGCCGGCGAGGAGAGGAGGAGCGATGCGCAGTCGCCACAGCAGCTGCGTTCACCCCGGCGCGGGCGTGCGGCTTGAGCGCGGTAGTCCCGGCGGGCTCCCTCCCACGTCGTTGGGCTGGCGCACGTCGGCGCCTGGGCTGCGGCGCTGGGGTCTGCCCGCGGCGGGAATCCGCGCTGGAGGCGTCGCACGCGCCTGGGGCCGGGCTGCTATGGCTGCCGCTCCGGGGGGGCCGCCCTCGTCCCTTCCCGCACCATTGCGGCGCCCAAGCGGGGCCGCGTCGGGGCGGGGTGGCGGTGGCCGCGGCCACTGGCGGGGTCCGCCCGTGCCGCGGAGTGTTTTGCCGGGGCGCTCGGTGCCCGGCCGCGCCGGTGCGGCCCGCGGGGGTGGCCGTCGCGCCGCACGACCCGCGCCCAGGGGGGAAGGGGCGCCAGGGAGAGGCAGAGCGTCTGCGCGCTGCGCGTCGTGTGGGAGGGGGCGAGGAAGGGAGCAGAGAGGAGCGACGAGAGCGAGGGCGCGCTCGACCGGCTCCACAGCGAGCGAGAGGGAGGGCGCGGGACACGTGGCAGGAGAATAAGGCGGGAGCGATGGTGCGGATTTCGTTAGTAGAAGATTTCCTTAATTTCCTTCATGAATTAGGTTAAGAAAAAACAAAAAAGCAAGTGGACCCCATATACCATATATTTTTTTTCCTTAAAAGTTCCTAAAAAGCAAACATGCGTATGTTACGGTTGAACTTGTGAACAAGAACTTGGGAGTGCATGGCCTTACCATTAAGCTATGAAGTAGCTTTTTAAAGTTACCGATAATTCGTGTGCTCTAGATGTGCGTAGTCTAGGTGGTCTATTTTTTTCTTGCTAAAATAGAAAAAAGATTAAAAAATATGCTATCCATTATTAGAATCGAGGCTGACCTACAACCAACTTGTTTAGCACGGACGTCTCCAAAAAAACTAACAAAAAAGAGCTCTATTTTAGAATTCGCTAACAAAAAGGCTCTATTCTTTTACACAAAAAAAAACTTGTACTACTGGTACTTGAACCGTGTCCAGATTGCAAAAATAAGAATTGAAGTTGAGACTTGCAATTTATAGAGGAGTAAGGGTCTTACTAATATGCTTTTAGTATGGTTTTGTTTTGCTTTATTATATCTATACCTAATAATAAAGAGGCAAAATTTCAGACTTTTTTTTCGTCCATCCATTTTTTTTTGTCCATCTTCCTCTAACTATCGAACAATGAAGAATTTCCGTCCGGACTTATATATACAATCTGTGCTCATACGAGTTAGAATAGCTCTTGTCTAGCGTGATACAGAGTCACGTATATTTAGAATCCATATACCAAACACATGTTGCAAGCTTACTTTAAATAGAATACGTCACCCGTTTTTTTCATGCTGTGCGTCCATTTTTTTCTTCCGTGAATACGTTACCTTCCATGTGATACACGGCACAAGGGAAAAATTTCGAATTGGACTCCAGGGGGTGCACGGATATGCCTCTTTTTATTCCTGTTTTCTATTTCTTTTCTGGTATTCTTCAATTTTTCTTATAAAAAATAAAAACTATATCTTATCTATCTACATCTACTTCTAGAAGTTCTTTAGATTGATTCTGATATTATGTTAATAAATTGAATAGACTTCTAACTCAATTCGGTTATGTTAGCTTCGGTCGTGTTAGCTCACGTTTAGGATTCTTTTCTATGTGGTTTAATATTAAGGAAAATTTTGTCTTATTTTTATTTCTATTTAAATTAGAATTCCTATTCAGGTTATTTAGAATATATGTATCTATTTGGATTAAGACTACTAGCTATTCAGGTTACCTTAAAACTTATATCGAAGTCGTGCATATGTCATCTAAAATAGAAGGGGTGTAGATAGAACCAAGATAGTTTTCACATTATTAGGTAACAGATAAGGAACGTAGGGGCACATGACGTGCTCTCGGTAAAAAATTTGTCCAGCCCGATCAACGAGTTGTCGCTGACTCGTTCATCCGTTGGGTCTTTGTTTTTCCGTGTCCTTCTCCTCCCCTTCGATTTCCCCGTGTCCTTTTTTTTCTTTTTTTTCCATCTTCTATCTGTTTCTCCATTGATTTGTGCTGTCGGCGTCCATCTATGATTGTTTTATTTCTCCCCCGTCCTTTTTCGGTAGGACGTTCCTCCATCTGCCGGCGCTTTTTTTCGTTTTTTCTTTTTCTGATTTATTTATTGTCTATATATGAGTATCTCTGATCTAATTTTTCTTATATAGAGATTATAGTATATTTCATAACACTATATAATGTTATACGTCCCCGTTGCAACGTACGGTAATAATAAAGAGGCAAAATTTCTGCCATACTTTTTTTCTGCCTCTTTTTATTGATCTGGTCACGGTCTCAATCTCCATGGCTTTCTTCGTTGTTGATCTGGGCTCCGCTTCCTCGCACGGACTCCTAGAGATCGCGCAGACTGCCTACGCACCGGCGTTTCACTTGACTGAAAGTTAAGGCCTATGACGCATGAGTCACGACAGCGTGGGAGGGGTCGTCGACGGTGCAGGAGTCGACAGCGCATGGGCTCCGAGGCCAGCTACGCGCCTTCTAGAATACTAGGACGGTAGGCGCGCTTCGCCGCGCCCGCTCCTGTTACAGGTGCTTATTTGCAGGGATGCATCCTTCAAGCGGCCAAAGCAACACAAAAGGGACCAAACTACCTGGCCACCTGGGCACTCTTTGAGCACCACGTATATTCATGATCGATCTGAAAGCAAACTTAGAGAGCTTCATATCAGTCTGAAATCAACAAATCTGAAATCAGTGTCAAAAGCCAAAAAATGGTAGTTTGCCACTTCCAATTTGCCAAACACGTCTTGACTTGAATACAGTATACATCAGAACAAATAGCTCACTTGTAGTTGCCATTGCAGGCTCAAAGAATCCACGTTTGAAAACAGTCTCAGTGAGGGAAGATGAACAATGAATGATACATTCTTCATGTATGAAAATAGGGTAATAAAAGGCCTGTCTAGGTTCTTAGTATAAATGTGGGTTTGCAACTAAAAAGCCATACACCAAGCAATTTTTGAAGCAGATGATAGGCGACACTGCTATCTGCATCTGTGCACATTAACCACCATGTCATGAACCGTAGCACTATAGCATGTTGATGACAGTAGGTATATATTTTAGAAAACGGGTGCATAGCTCAGATCAATTCATACTCTGTACACTAAAGCTAAAAAGGGAGCTTGCTTTATAGGATTCAAACCTTAAGATGGCTCAGTAAAGATGTGGTATTCCAGATAAAGCATCATTAAGACAATGTTCTGCAGCACTATGGTCCAAGCTTAAGACAATGTTATTTGGATGAGCAAAGGAAACCTGCAAAACCAGTGGATTCAGCATGCAGAAAATATCTATTCTAGAAGAAGAATTACTCTTAACTTTTTTTTTTGTATCGTGCACAGTATGAAGTAAATAATTCTCAATAATATAAAATGACAATGGCAATAAATCACATATGCAAAGCTAGGTTAGGTAGCATACTAACAAACATAATAATAAACCAAAAAGAAATTAGCGAGAGCTGTAAATCAATCAGAGGCATCTACAACGAATAGTAAATAGTTTGAAAAGAACCACAACAGTGGTGTTCCATGAATTACCTCATCAGTGTTCCTTGAATTCTCATTTAAAAAACGTCTCATCTGGAGGAAATGAAAACCTTGTGAACGGTACATGAACATTAGGACAGTAATAATATAGATTTGCAATTTGAAGGAAGAGAATGATGTCTGACCACATAAGATAACTACCATGCCATGGGACAATAGGGCTGGTGCCTACAGAGAAGGCATTCAGGAAGTACTTGTTTTTAATGTACCATTAACAGCTGGCTATTTACGAACTAATAATTTAGGAAATTGCTGGAATTTTAGCACCCCCTTAGCATAATTAGGTGCTTGATCATAAAACCAGTCTAACACCTGGCATCCATGCAATGGCAGCACTCCGATCTGGTACTACTACAGAAGAGTTTAATATTTTCATTTGTTCACCATCCCAGTTTAGAAGCTTAAGCTATCACCTCATGAAGCAAACTTCAGGTGGTGTTTAGGCTTTAGATAAAACAAACATATCCAGTACATTTTCTTGTACGATATATACTTTCTGTCAATCATTTAATTTGAAAGTAAATGCCTTCTTAGATAGCGAGCCTGTGAATTTTGAGTAGATGTACCCAATTTCAAAACAGGCTACGTGGCTACGAATTATTTTGTTATTGGGTCTACTATGCCTTTTTAATAAACTCATAAGAGGCCTGGTACTTTCAGGTACCTATACTCAAGTTGATTATTATTATTATTATTATTTTAATTCTGACAAAAAAATGTATGATCTTTACAATACCATACTTCTTTGGGGGCTTGGGCCTATGGCTTGCCATATAATATATTTAAGCCCTAAATAGGATTTGTGGTATTGCTTCAGTGAGTTCTGCAGCTTCAGTGTGAATCTGCTGAAAATGGCAAACACACGTCATAGTGTCATACTGCACTCCTATCAAGTTTAGAGGTCATTAACTAATTTAGCTGCAGTAATGAACGGGACCAGAAATCCCTCCAAATCAATCACCTGAGGCAATCTAATGTACCTTATAAATTTGGCTCATGGCAGTTCTTCTGCTTTCGCCCACTTGGACCTTTATCTCTGCAGGCACCATCCAAATGGCTCAGGAACTTCATCATTAGTCTGAATGACCATATGGAAATCAATCTGAATGATCATAAATGTACTATCAATAGGAGTACATCAATTGCAGTTGAAGTAAAAAACATCTAGACTGAAATCAAGATTCCTGAACTGATACAAACATACATTGAAATCGATTCAGACATTAGGAAAACTGATAGACACATAGTGGACAAAATCTAGAAAAATGCAGAGGTATTATTGCTTAACAATTAACATATACGGAGAATCTTTTACCTATCATAACCATCATGAAGAAAACCAAACAGTCAATATTAACGTAACTGATCCAAAAATGATCCAGAAAAGTTTTGGGGACTTCAAAATCAGCCACATAATTTGTTTGTCTTATTGCTTTGCAATACACATGAAGAACACTACCTGGAGGAACAAATCACAAACGAATAACAAAATGTTACATGGACCCGATATCACAGAGAAAATAGTTTACGACTATATGACGTGTTCTCCTATAAAAGAACAACTATTGTAGACATAAAGATAAGGAAAAGAATCGTTAGTTCGTAATGATTTCCGAATCCACCTCGATGATGCAGGTCCTAACAAACCCTGCCTCCTGAGCAGTTGAGGAAAAAAGATCATACAGTAGCAGAGAGCTGCAATTAAAACGATCCCAATATTCAGCAGCAGTATCAGTTGATGCAAGATAGGCAATGTGCACCGCGAGCAAGCTGAGACCTGAGAGCGAGTTTAGCAGCGATGTGCAGTGACTGAAGTAGGGCCTTCAGAGGCTGATGTAGCCCTCAAGCATGATGTCTGGCGTCCTGCACAGCAGCAGCCGCAGCTGCAACAACTATGAGGAACAATAGGAATGCGCTCTGCGCCGACGCCAAATTTTAATGCATCAAAAGAGGCCCGAGAGGAACTCACGATGACGAAGGCATAATCGACGGACGGCTCCTCCACCTCGTCCAGAACGGCGGCGGAAGGCTCGGGCGACCATCTAGCTTCGGCCACGCAGCCGAGAAGTGTGTCCCACGCAGCAGATGGCGGCGTTTGGCAGCTGGCCGGCACAACCGTACGCACCCTAACACACCATGGTCGTGCTCCAGGCCACGACGATGGCGCAGAAGGAGGCCGATGCAGCCGGGTGGTTCGGCCGTTTCGGCAATCGTCGCTTGCGCCGCGGAAGAGGCGAGGAAGCGGGTAGGCGAAGGGCGGCGCGGGCAGCAGCGACGGCGAATTAGCCGGCGACGGCATGGCGACTGGTGAGGGAGGGCAGGATAGCGTGAGTGGGGATCTATCAGGGGTAGGACGGCGGCGGCGCGGAGGAGTCGAGGAGCGCGGAGCACCAAATCGCGTGAGGCAATCGTGACCCAAGAGCAGTAGTGCGGGACACGTGTTGTCCATGGTTAGGACGGCGGCACACCGAGAACCCTATGGGGACGGCGAAGCGGCCCACGAAATGACGGAGAAGCAAAGGCAGACCCACACAAGCACGCACCCCGAAGCTAAGCACAGGAATGACGAACTGGTGCATCGTCACGTGTTTCAAACGCATCCGCGCACACAACCGAGAACGGCAACGGAGCATGCCACGTGACACGCAACGATTGGACGGCCGTACATGAACAGTAAGTAGGATGGCTGGCAAAGCGCAGATCCTGCGCGCTATATGAAGTCTCATATTGACATATTATTGCCAATATTAACTCTACTATAGATGTTGTGGTCATCCTAACATAAATTATAGATTTCATTTTTTATAAAAAGAATAAATAAAACATTAATAGATATGTATCATTCCGTTCATCATTCCCATTAATGTTAAATATTTTTTTTCTCCCGTTGCAACGTACGGATATGTTTGCTATTATGTATAAAATATGTACAGGTTCCACATGCTTAGAAGCTGCGCGTGGAGGCCGACATCAATAGAAGTTGGCCCTCCGCCATGTGCTGAAGTTGGGCCCGCACTAGTGGTCCAAGCCCACGCCCGCGCGACCACGCGTGGAGCCCGGTAGGCTGCCATCAGCCCAAGCTGAAATTAAATAAATCAAATCAAAATCAAAATAACCAAAAAGAAGGGTGGTTCACGAGGGCTCGAACCAGGGACCACAAGCATGAGAAGTAGTGGAACGACCACTGAGCTACAAAGAAATTTGTTACGACCTCCATGTACATAGTTTTATATCAGTATACGAAGGTGGTATTTATGGGAGATGCCGCCATTCCTGCGCGTTGATAACCTTTATTTATTTTTGTTAGACGGTAAAACACGTAGTTGGGAGAACACAGACCACCATGAGTTCCAATCTCAATGCGCTCAAGTGTTTTTTTTAAATTCTTTTGGATTTATTTTTCAAGTTAGATTATTATATGTACCGTGTTTTGCAATAAAATTGGAAATATATGAGAGGTCCCGGCGAGATTGGACGGCGTTCTAGGCAGTCTTGCTGGTCCTAGCACTACTACAAAAAGGATTTTTAGCAACGTCCTCCCTTTTTTTTGGGGGCGGCTCTATATTGAACCGCCTCTACAAATGGTGACCAAACGAGCCGCCCCTACGAATCTATTTGTAGGGGTTGCTTGTGTTATCAACCGCCCCTATGAATGGCCCGATTCATAGGAGCGGCTTTATATCCAGTTACCCCCTGCAAATAGATGCCGAATAGTAATAGTTAAGCACTGAAATTCGAATTTTTCAAATGACTTCGAATGGAGAAATGACCAAAATAAAAGTTGTAGATCTCGAAAAGTTATGAAACTTTGTTGTTTACAATTTTTTTATTTGAAATCATTTGGTGCTTCAAAATATTGTTTGAAATTCAATTTGAAATTGTGAAGAACTCTGATTTCTCTTTTTTAATCTATGGCTAAAACTTGTAACTAGTCTTTCTCTCTCGTACTAACTTCAAATTTGATGATTTTTATCTAAAGTTTTCTAAAATCATGCTCTATCAAATTATTGTGTTCTTGTAGCTATTACTTTGTTCATCTTTTCATGTGACTGTGTTTTATCTATTTGAATTTGAATTTTAAAAAGTGGCAACTTGAAACGTCATTTTGAAACATTAAATGATTTCAGCTGAAAAAGTCATGAACATAAAAGTTACAGAACTCATCAAGATTTAATACTTTTATTTTGGTCATTTATTCATCAGACAAAGTGGCAGTAACATTGTTCTAAATTTTACATATCCCTCTTATAGTTTCATAACTATAGGAGGGATATGTAAAATTTATGAACAATGTTACTACCACTATATCGGATGACCAAATAATCAAATGGCGAAAATAAAAGTTGTAGATCTCATAAAGTTATAGAACTTTGTAGTTGACAAATTTTTTTATTTGAATTCGTTTTATCAAGGAAAACTACGTTTGAATTTCTTAAATTTAAAATTTAAATTTTTTAAACGACCTTGGTTGGATAAACAACAAAAACGAAAGTTGTAGATCTCGAAAAGTTATGAAACTTTGTAGTTGATAACTTTTTAATTTAAAATCATCTTGCCATAGTTATTATGATTTACATTTACAATTTTACTGGGTATTTTGGTTAGCAAAAGAAAAGGAAAAAATATTACGTTATGTAATCTAGCCCATTTCTGTGTAGCCCACGGGCCCAACACCACGAGCCTTCTCAAGTCCGCAATATCTTAGCTGTTCGATTCGCGATCGGACGGCCAATATCCGCAGTATGAAACCCTAACCACATTTGTCTCCGCAGGCCTCAGCTCTTTCTCGCCTCCTGGCCGCGGCTCTCTCCGACGGTGGTGGTTCTCGGGCGCGGCCACGGCCTTCTCCGACGGCGGCGCTCAGGATCAGCCGCGGCCCTCTCCGACGGTGGCACTCAGGCCCCGCCGCGCTCCGCGTCGCCGTCTTCGACGCCGAGCAGCAGCACCAGCTCCCTGGTGAACAACGACACGAGCTCCACACAGCTCGACGCACCCTACCCGACGGCGTGTTCTGCACCTTCCCCAGCGGCTGCAGGTAATGCACCCTTCCCATCGGATGGGTTTGTACCCTTGGGCTGCGTTTGCACCTGTAGCCTGGCTAATGTATTGGTTGGATCTGAATTCTGATATGGACAAGTGATTAGAATGTGATATATTTGTGCCCTTCGTCCATTGTCTAGTCTAGAAAATTGGTGGTATGCAATATAGACTACTACATCTACGAAGATATCTAATGCTGAATCTTTCTAGTAACAAGTCACATGACCTGGCTGGCTGGTGCTCAGAGGCTACAGCCTCCAGCAGTAGCACAGCTGAACATCTCAAGTAGCTTGGTCCTATCTGTACTGCGTTTTTCCTATGCCCCAGTATTGTGCTGCGTTACAGACCTTGTCCATTATTTCCATCTGAGAATTGTCCATTCTCATTGTTGTCTAGATAGTCTAAAGTTAAACAACAGGTGACTGGCTTCCTATTGTGCCCTTGACCCCTGTGTGTCTGCTTGTTGCTTGAACCAAATGTTTGAACATGTCAATCTGCTGCACATGTTTGAACCTGACAAATGCTCTACACATTTAAAATATTAGGTTCCTGAATCCAACTAAGTGTATTGGATCTTTAACATTTGACTGCCAATGCAATAGGATACTTCTCAAATAAGCTAAGATTATATGACTAAAAAAGATGAACTAACAGTTATCTTACAAGAGACATTGGCTTTCTCTAGAGGAATGCTTCACTTCAATTCTTATCAAATGTCAATATTGCACAATACTCTGGAATCTGAACCTGTAATTTATCTGAAGTCTGAAGTTATAACATAGTATGATTGTTGTACTGAACCTTTAATTGTCTACTGCACTGAACAGATTGCTTACTGCACTGAACCTGTCTTTGAATTTGCAACTTGTTTGATATCAGATAGCAAAGACTAGAGAATATGTACATTGAAATGGTATGGTTTAGCACACCTAGTAATTTCACCAAAAGGTGTAGACCTGGTTATAGGTGATTATTTTCACTGATTCTTCTATGGTTTTTCCTTCTCTATTATAAATTTGTGCCTATTGTCATACATTTAACAAACCAGTTCTGAAGGCTATGTATGTGTAGTTATTCTAGTACCTGAATTAAACTGGACACATGGTATTGTCATATCTATTTTTTTGCTTTAGACTTTTGACATATTGTTTGTATACCTAAATTAAATTGGAGACATGGTATTGTTAGATCTATTTAAGTTCATTAACAGCTACTTATTTTCTTATATTTGCACCAAAAAACATGTCCTACGACTATTATCCAACTGTCTTGCAATTTAGTCCTCAAATTTGTATGTTGCAAACCTGTGTGGATATATTTTCTGATTTTACACCAGATTTTAGTCCTCAAGTTGTCTTTAAGATAGGAGCAAGGTAGCAAACTATGTGATGAACAATGTAATATTTTTATTGACATTGACACTCCAGTATTTGCTTTTGTTTTCCAGGCTGCAGCTGTTGTCAGACTAGTAGCACGCAAAGGCAACACAAATGTGACAGTAACTGATTATGCAGCAACCTGTACTTGAGGTGTTCGATTAAATGCATGATTGTTTTTTTTTTTTGCAATTTAGGCTGTGTTTAGTTTTCAAATTTGGAGTGCCAAAATTTACTGTAGTGACACTGTAGCATTTCGTTTGTATTTGGTAATAATTGATTAACCGTTGACTAATTAGGCTCAAAACGTTCGTCTCGCAAAGTGCAACCAAACTGTGCAATTAGTTTTTGATTTTATCTACATTTAGTACTTCATGCATGTATCACAAGTTTGATGTGACGGGGAATCTTCTTTTTGCATAGTGCATTTTTGAAGCAACTAAACACAGCATTAGTTCTGATGTGCTTGCAGCGGAGTGATGTACTAGGACGACCTGCACATCATGCTCTAAATTTTCCCTTAAGAAGTGATATTCTGCGAATTTATGTATATTTGTGGCAATGCTGTGTGTATGTAAATATAATTAATTGTATTAATTAATTCTGATGGTAATGGGATACAGCATATGGGCTGATTATATTGACTATATGATCATGGGCTTAACGTTAAAAAGTGATGTGGGCTGGACCGAAAAAGAGTCTGAGCTAGCCTAAAAAAATTTGCATGGGCTGAAATTAATACAATTGTAAATGGGCTAAGAAAGCATTAAAACATGTAATGGGCCAGGTCAAAAAATGAGACCCAAATAATAGGATGGAAAAAGTCTACTTTTCCTCCTTCAACTTTCACAAAAGTCCGTTTTTCCTCCCTCAACTCTAAAACCGGGCAAATCACTTCCCTCAACTTTTTAAACCGTGCATTTTACCTCCCTGGAGTGGTTTCGATGGCGGTTTTGCTACAGTAAACGATGGTTTTGCTACAGTGAGGCGGTTTTGTCTTTTTCTTTTTGTATTTATTTCGGCTGAATCTTTGAAAAATCATAGTAAATCACAGAAAAATCATAAAATAAAAAATCCAATTTTGTTGCACTCCACATGAGTAGATCTACACAGTGAACATATAATATGGTATGCTTTAGTACAAAGTTTTTGCTATGAAGGTTTTGCCTTTTTTTTTTAATTTATTTCGGCTAAATCTTTGAAAAATCATAGTAAATTATAGAAAAATCATGAAATGGAAAATCTAATTTTGTTGGACTCCACATGAGCATATCTACACAGTGAACATATAATATGGTATGCTTTAGTACAAAATTTTTATTGTAGCTTTAGATCTATGTTTTTCTGTAATTAATTGAAATAATTCATAGCTGCAGCTTCTATAATTATTTTGTTGGACTAAAGCATACCATATTATATGTTCACTATGTAGATCTACTCATGTGGAGTCCAAAAAAATTAGACTTTCTATTTTATGATTTTTCTGTGATTTACTATGATTTTTCAAAAATTCAGCCAAATAAATAAATAAGAAAAAGACAAAACCATGGTAGCAAAAACTTTGTACTAAAGCATACCATATTATATATTCACTGTGTAGATCTACTTATGTGGAGTCCAACAAAATTGGATTTTCTATTTTATAATTTTTCTGTAATTTATTATGATTTTTCAAAGATTCAGCCGAAATAAATTTAAAAAGAAAAAGTCAAAACCGCCTCACTGTAGCTAAGCCACCATTTACTGTAGCAAAACCGCCTTCGAAACCGCTCTAAGGAGGTAAAATGCACGGTTTAAAAAGTTGAGGGAGGTGGTTTGTCCGGTTTTAGAGCTGAGGGAGGAAAAGCGGACTTTCGTGAAAGTTGGGTGAGGAAAAGTAGACTTTTTCCTAATAGGATTGGCCCATCATAAGCCTAGCTGCTACGTGGGATTAAACAGGCCAAATTCTGCTTTAGGTCCAAGGAACTTATGACTTAAAATCAGATGTCATAAATGTTTATGACATTTAAAATCAAAGTTATAATGTTATGACTTGAATACCTTAACGTCATGAGTTGTCATTAAAGACGCGCATCTTTTGACATTTCATTTTTCATCAACTTGGTGTCACAAGTGACGATCTATGACTTTGCTGTTTTTATGACCAATATCAAATGTCAAAAGATGGCACATTTCTTGTAGTGTAGCGTGCTCTCCTACCTGCTAGTATCTAGCGGGGGTGTGAGGTGATCTGCGCTTGAACTATGCCTGCCTGCTTGCCGAGTGCACGAGCCACAATAGTGGTAGATCCATTACAACACTGTGTGCCTTAGGGCGACACCGCACTGGGGTTTTAAGGTAGCCGGATGGGGTGCCTGACGTCTTCACTAGGCAGGCGCTAGGATTTCATCTCGCGGGAGCGTACATTGGGCTCGTGGCTCTTGAGCTCTGCCTCGCTAGTTGCTAGACCGAGGTGGAGAATGAACTAGAATCAGTCTTGAAGCCTGATAAGGGCCATCAAAGGATGGCCGTGTGAGCAGATAGGTAATGGGCTAGGGTTTCGTGGGCTGTTTTTTGATGAATAAGATGAAGAGAACTATAATATTAAAGCTTAACTATATCATACATATATGTATACTTATATCTACTAATTTTTGTAGCTAAAATGTTAGGTATGCCCGGGAATACCCAGGCACAACCCCAGGTCTGCCCATGTCCCTGCGGGCCTGTGTACATCACCATCGGCGACAGCGGCAACCGGGAGGGGCTGGCGGGGAAGTACGTTGACCCGCAGCCGGCGATCTCGGCGTTGTGGGAGGCGAGCTTCGGGCACGGCCGGCTTGAGGTGGTGATCGCCACGCATGCGCTCTGGGCGTGCCACGGGAACGGTAATGATGACGCGGTGGTCGCCGATCAGGTCTGGATCCCCAGCCTCGCGGCCAACCCAGCTTGCGACAGAAACATGAACAGGATGACCAGCTCACAACCGATGAACGACTTGTGCTAGCGTGCGTTGGAATCTTCGTTCCTGTAGTATGGCTTGTTTATTTCTTCTCCACAAAGAAAAAATTCATTCATAAATCTGTCAAAATGTCTCGTGAAGAAAGAAAAGTACAGTACATTTTACCTCCCTAAGATATAGTCGGAGTTTAGATTTTCTTGTAGTAGTTTAAAATTGGATTGGGGCTGCCTCCCTTGACTCTCAAAACCATTTGTCGCAAAAAAAACCATTTAAATTGTCTCATGTCCTAGTTAGATATGGTTTTCAGGATTTTTAGTTCAAATACAAATTCTTCCATAGCATTATAGGATTTTTAAACCACAAAAAATATCTTGAAGCTTTGGAAATTCCAAAAATTATTCTAGAGGCAGAATGGGACACGAGAAACCAAAATAAAATAATTTACAGCTCATGAAAATATCTCTAAAAGCTTTCAGAAAATAGAAATATCCAAAAATTCTAGAAAAGTCCTAAAACATTTCATTTATATCTAATTGCATTTTATGAATGTTTCACAACAAAAATATGAGATACAACTAGAATGAATGCATTCGGCATGAATTTATGTTGCATTCACGCTCGTTACATCCGTAGAGGAAGCGGCGTGCTGGCGACAGCTCGCCAGCGGCTTGTCATCTTTCTCTTCCAATGAGCAAAAGAACTAACACCATCAAAGAACGGTGGCTTGCCCCCAACATGATTGAACACAATTTGAGCCATTTTTCACACCGAAGGATGTTAAGCCTTGATTAAAACGGTGACCACGGCTCCGATACCACTTGTAAGGTCCTAGATGGCTAGAGGGGGGGGTGAATAGCCTATAAAAATTCTACAAGCACCACTAAGCAAACTTGTTAGAATAACAAACGGCGTAAAGCGAGTTTTGCTTAGCCTATGGTTGTGATGCAAGCCTCCTATCCACAAGTCTAGTAGATTATGATCTCTAGTTCACACAAGTGCTAGGTCACTAACTTACACTAGTGAGCAAGCTAACAACTACTAGCAAAGGCTACCACTAGAGCTACACAAGATAAACTAGTGAATGTAAATGCAAGAGAGAGGATTGTGATTCTTATACCAATGGTGAAGTGAAGATGTTGCCAATCACCAAGATGATATACAATCAATCAATATTGACAACAACACAATATGTAGACCAATCACCGGGAGACAAGAGACACAATATTTTTGTTCACCCGGTGTTCACTTGTGCACCGACAAGCTACGTCACCGGTTGTGTCGACCAACACTTAGATGGTTCCTCGGTGTGACCCTCAAGTCACTTGCCCCTCAAGGCACGCCCCGCAAGGCACCGCAAGACACCACTCTCAAGTGAGGTAACTCAATGACACGCGCAATGTAATAGAGTTGCTTTTGGCGTCCCGCCGAGGAAAGCACAAGAACCTCTCACAAACAACCGGAGGTGGCCAAGAACAATCACCTTTTCTTGCCAACGCCTCCAACAATCTCCAAGCCGGCTAGGAGCGGTACTCTCCAAGAGTAACAAGAAATCCACCGGCTAAACCACCCACAAGTGCCACTAGATGCCCTCAAGCTATGCAATGCACTTTGGGATCACTCAATCTCACTTTTGATTTGCAATCAAGCAAGAGAGATGAGTGGGAGGAGTTGCTTTAGCTCAAAGGATGAACAAGAGTGTTAGAAATGCCAAGAGGCCTCCCCAAGGGCCGGCCAACAAGTATTTATAAGCATCCCATCCAAAAAGAGCCGTTGCCACTCCACTTGTCCGTTTTTCGGGACGACCGGACGCGCCGGTCGTAACTGACCGGACGCGCTCAACCGCGTCCGGTCGCCCTGCAGCGACCACGTGTCCACCGATTTCAAAAACGACCGTTAGATCCTCCAACGGTTACTGCGCGCTAACGGTCAAACGTGATGACCGGACGCGACGCTCAAACGACCGGACGCGCCGGTGCGCACAGTACCCGCGCGCGCGAAGACATGACCGGACGCGCTCCTCGTAACGACCGGACGCGCTGGTCACGACCGGACGCGCCGGTCCCGTGACTGACCGGACGCGCCGGTCAACCCTGAGTCGCGCAAAACGAACCAACGATCGGACGCGCTGAAGAACTGACCGGACGCCACAGTACCCGCGTCCGGTCGGAGTCCAGTAAGCTCCCTGGACGACCGGACGCGTCCGATCGTGTGTGACCGGACGCGCACCGCGTCCGATCGTCCTCGTGAACCGCTGTTCGCCTGACCGGACGCGCCGGTCGCACAGTACCCGCGTCCGGTGCAGCGTCCGGTGCAGCGTCCGGTCACCTCTGTGACCTCCGTCCGCCTCCGTTTCTTTTCCGACTTCCGGCGTAGTGGAAAATAGGCATTTCATTTCCCCGAAATCGCCTGAATCCCGCGCTCGCACGCTCGGCGGGAGGGAGAGAGGAACCCAACCTCTCTTTTCCCGCAAACCACAGCGCGACCAACGCCACCTTTGCAAATGTGCCAACACCATCAAGTGTACATCTCCATGTGCTTGTGTGTTAGCTTTTTCTCAATCATTTTCAAAGGTTTTCCAATTAGCTCACTAGGCCCTACATGCAATGCACTTCATGAATTCACCTAGTGGCACCCATGCGTCGAATAACCGATAAGACTTCCCCTCTTAATAGTTCGGCTATCGACCCTAAACCACTCACACCCTCTATGGTGTCTTGAGTGTGAAACAAAATGGCCCTATGGTTATACCTTTGCCTTGAGCCCATTTTGTTTCTCCAAATGATATGATCCACTTCATATCATCACATGACCGTCTCGATCCATCGACCTTGACTTCACTTGCTCTTCACCGTTGCATCGGTCCGTCGGCGCCAAGTCTTGCTCAAGCTTCACCATCGCATGGTCCTTCGCTTCGAAGCCTCGACTTGCCCTTCACCTTCACAACCGGTCCATCGAGCCAAGCCTCATCTTGGTCTTCACCATCTTGGTCACATGAGTCAATGTCATGTCTCATATTCAATGACCACCTTTATCTAAATCATCCACTTAGATACAAAGGTTAGTCCTAGGTTTCATCAATTAGCCAAAACCAAACTAGGGACTTTCAATCTCCCCCTTTTTGGTAATTGATGACAACCCTCACAAAGATGATTTTGATAATAAAAGTTTTTGAACTTGTCATACTTGTCCAATCATTTTGCTCATAAGTAAAGTTTGGACAATTATCACAAGCTCGGTTTTGGTAGCATTAGCTCCCCCTACATATGTGCATAGAGTTTGGATTGAAAGCTTTGCACATATGCATGGATAGAAGTGTTGGGAGAGTAATTCTACCAAAATGATGCTAAGGTGTAAGAAATGGACCTTTGAAGCGTGATACCAATCGGAGTTGCCTTTTACACCATCCTTAGCATCATGAAGTAACTAGACATCCATCAAAACTCAAGAACCCCGTGAGATCAACATTATATGTAAAGGCTCTTGGACCACTTGTAAAAACTTTTAGGCATGTCTAGATACCACACGTAAACTATTCCTATGCATGCTAGTAGATCATTTCATCATCCAAGTTCTATACTAGCATTGCACCACACAAGTATGTATATTGAATTTAAAAACATGTGCAATGAGCAAGTCATATGAAAATGCACAAGCAAATGCAACAACTTTGTTTATGAGCTTGCTCCCCCTACTTGTGTGCATCAAAATTTTAATTTACCCCTTTATCATGTTGAATCATCTTTTTCTACTTCTCCCCCTTTGCCAACAACTTACCCCAAAAAAAATGGGATCAAATTGTGGAGAGAAGAAACATGTTTAATGGAGTAGGTTAAAATTTATCAAATTTGGTTCAACCTAGAACACTTGCCAAAGATATTTAATTCGATTTGAACCAAAGACAAGCTTCTTCACACCTCCTAATAAGGGTTATCTTGCCTATGTTGAATTAAACACTTATAGCAAATCTTCTAGATTCAACACTAGGTTTGCAAGCTCACAAACATGTCATATGCCACCACTAGATCAAAACAATCAAAGAGGCAATAGTGGTAACATATATCCATCAAATTCATTTGATTTATCATGAATGCTCATGCATACCACTTATTATGTCTACATGCTCTAGCAAGTCCTTAGCATAGAATGAATGACATGTCAACCAACTTTACCTTGCAATGTCGAAGGAGAGGCATGTCAATAAGTGGGTGGGGTGCATTCAACTCATGTTTGAGAAATCAAGAATGTTCAATTCATTTCTTAGCTTGCAAAACCTCTTTTCATCAAGTGGCTTAGTGAGAATATCGGCAAGTTGATCATCGGTGCCAACACTTTCAATGGCAATATCTCCCTTTTGTTGATGATCTCTAATGAAATGATGCCTTATGTCAATATGCTTTGTTCTTCCATGTTGAACCGGGTTTTGTATCATCTTGATTGCACTTTCATTATCACATAGCAATGGCACATTCTTGAAGTTGAAGCCATAATCCTTCAAAGTTGATTTCATCCATAGCAATTGTGCACAACAACTCCCCGCACTCACATATTCGGCTTCGGCGGTAGAGATTGCCACACTATTTTGTTTCTTTGAGGACCATGACACAAGTGATCTTCCAAGTAATTGACATGTGCCACTTGTGCTCTTTCTATTGATCTTGCAACCCCCATAGTCGGAGTCCGAATATCCAATCAATTCAAACTTTGACCCCTTGGGATACCATAGTCCAACATCTCTTGTTTGCTTCAAGTACCTCAATATTCTTTTTGCGGCCGTGAGATGACTCTCTCTAGGTGAGGCTTGATATCTTGCACACATGCAAACACTAAACATGACATCCGGCCTTGATGCGGTGACATAGAGTAGACTTCCCATCAAAGACCGATATTCCTTTTGATTCACCATATTGCCATCAAGATCTCTATCCAAATTTCCATTTGTACCCATTGGAGTTGAGATTGGTTTTGCATCTTGCATTCCAAACTTCTTCAATATGTCCCTTATGTATTTCCCTTGACTCACAAATGTCCCATTCTTCAATTGCTTGACTTGGAGACCAAGGAAGTAGCTAAGTTCACCAATCATAGACATTTCAAACTCTTTGGCCATCATATCACCAAACTCTTCACAATAAGCTTGATCGGTTGATCCAAAGATGATGTCATCAACATATATTTGCACTATGAATAGATCATTTCCAATCTTCTTGGTGAATAGAGTTGTATCAACCTTGCCCATCTTGAATCCCTTAGAGAGAAGGAAATCCCTTAGCCTCTCATACCATGCTCTAGGTGCTTGCTTTAAGCCATATAAAGCCTTCTTCAACTTGTACACATGGTTGGGTTTCTTGTCATCTTCAAATCCGGGCGGTTGCTCAACGAAGACTAACTCATTGATGATCCCATTGAGAAATGCACTTTTGACATCCATTTGATATAGTTTGATGTTATGTGCACAAGCATAAGCCAATAGAATCCTTATTGCCTCCAATCTTGCCACGGGAGCATATGTGTCATCATAGTCAAGACCTTCTATTTGAGTGTAACCTTGAGCAACAAGTCTTGCTTTATTTCTCACTACAATGCCATCTTGATCTTGCTTGTTTTTGAACACCCACTTGGTTCCAATCACATTGTAGTCATTTGGCCTTTCTACCAACTCCCAAACATCATTTCTTATGAAATTATTAAGCTCTTCTTGCATAGCCATGATCCAATCGGCATCCCTCAAAGCTTCTTCTATCTTCTTTGGTTCTATGGTTGACACAAATGATGCATGCTCACAAAACATAGCCAATCTTGATCTTGTTTGCACACCACTTCTAATATCACCAATAACACTATCAATGGGGTGATCTCTTGCAACATGTTGTGGTTGGAGTACTTGCACTTGATTGCTTGAGCTTGGTTGAACACTTGATGTATCTTGATGAGATGAACTAGCACCATGATCTTGCACTTGAGAGTCACTAGCTAGCTTGAATGGTGAATTGAGCACTTGATCTTTATCATCATCTTCAATATCAATTACTTGCTTTGCTCTAATGTCTCCAATGTCCATGTTCTTCATTGCTTCCACTAATAGAGTTCCACCAATATCATCTAGATTTTCTTCTTCATCTTGTGACCCATTGGTTTCATCAAATTGCACATCATGGACTTCTTCTAGAATGCCACTTGAGTTGTTCCAAACTCTATAAGCTTTGCTTGTAGTTGAATAACCAAGTAGGAACCCCTCATCACATCTCTTGTCAAACTTCCCCAATCTAGTGCCTTTCTTCAAGATATAGCATTTGCAACCAAAAACCCTAAAATAAGAAATATTGGGCTTTCTTCCATGAAGTAGCTCATATGGGGTCTTCTCTAGCAATGGATGACAATATAGTCTATTGATGTAGTAGCAAGCGGTATTGATTGCTTCATCCCAAAAAGATTGACTCACATTGTACTCATGAAGCATTGATCTAGCCATATCAAGCAATGGTCTATTCTTCCTCTCAACTAGGCCATTTGATTGTGGAGTGTACTTGGCCGAGAATTGATGTCCAATACCATAATGATCACAAAGTTCTTCAATTCTTGTATTCTTGAACTCACTTCCATTGTCACTTCTCACTTTCTTGATTCTAATCTCAAACTCATTGTGAACTCTAGTGAGAAATGTCTTGAAGGTGTCAAACACTTCACTTTTGTCACTAAGAAAGAATACCCATGTGAATCTTCTGAAGTCATCCACTATGACAAAGCCATACTTGTTGCCGCCTATGCTTGTATATGTTGTTGGTCCAAATAGATCCATGTGCATCAACTCAAATGCTTTGCATGTGCTCATTGTACTCTTCTTTGGATGTGAGCTTCCAACTTGCTTCCCGGCTTGACATGCACTACAAAGCTTATTCTTCTCAAATTCAACATCTTTCAAACCATTGACAAGATTGTGAGTTGTAAGCTTCTTTAATTGTTTCATGCCAACATGACCAAGCCTTCTATGCCAAAGCCAACCCATGCTTGATTTGGAGACTAAGCAAGTTGTCAAAGAAGTTTCTCTAGCATTGAAGTCAACTAGGTAGAGATTCTCATATCTAAAGCCCTTGAATGCCACATTTGAACCATCCACACTAATAACTTCCACATCATCAACCCTAAAAATGCATTTGTAGCCTAGATCACATATTTGTGCCACGGATAGAAGATTGAAGTCCAAGCTTTCAACTAGCAACACATTGGAGATACTCAAGTCATTTGATATTGCAATCTCGCCCAAGCCAATAACCTTGCCTTTCTTGTTATTGCCAAATGTGATAGAATCAACACCACTATCATTGTCATTGATTGAGTCAAACATTCTTGATGTGCCGGTCATGTGTTGAGTGCACCCACTATCAATAATCCAATGCCTTCCTCCGGCTTTGTAATTGACCTACAAGCAAATCAATGAAGTTTAGGTACCCATTTTTGCTTGGGTCCTTGTAGGTTAGTAACTAAGCTTTTTGGTACCCAAATAGCCTTCTTCTTTGGGCCCACAATTGGTGTACCAACAAACTTAGCTTGTACACCCTTCACACCCTTGGTAAGCACATAGCAAGAATCAAAAGATATAGCATTAACAAGGTTCTTGCTTTGATTCTTTTTATTGCAATTATGCTCTAGGTGCCCAACTTGCTTGCATCTATTGCAAAACCGACCATTGCCCTTCACAAAGCTAGGCTTTGGAGTTGCAAAGGCCGACTTGCCTTTCTTGGGGGTGTAGCCCAATCCCTCTTTGTTAAGAGAGAACCTTTGGCTACCCAAGCACTTAAGCAAGCGGGCCTCACCACCATATGCCTTGCCTAGGGCGTGAGTGAGCTCATCCACCTTTCTCTTGAGAGTCTCATTCTCAACCGTTAGTGAGGCATCACAAGTGAAACCATCACTAGTAGTGGAGGTAGAGTTAGTGGTGGTGGATGAAGAGCTACAAGAAGGGTTAGTGTTTGACATGATGATAGGTTCATTAAAAGATTCATCAATTATATCACATGTAACACCTATATCACATGATACAACAACCTCCTTCTTTGCTTGTTGCTCAAGTAGCAATGAGTGAGCTTTTTCAAGCTTAGAATGAGCCTTATCAAGATCCTCATGGTCTTCCACTAGACTCTCATGAGTGGTCTTAAGCTCACAAAGAGCTTTCTCAAGTATTGCTACTTTCATTGAAAGCTTCTTACACTCCTTGTTCTTGGCAATAGCTATGTCTTTAGTTTGTTGCATCAAGTCATATAGTTGTTCTTTAGTTGGTTCATCATCATCACTTTCATTATCATTATCACTATCATGAGCATATTCCATTTCACTTTCATCATCACTCTCATCATATAATACCTTAGCTTCTTTAGCCATGAAGCATGAAGAGGATGAATCAAATAGTGATGGCTTCTTGTTGATAGCAATGGAAGCAAAAGCCTTGTTGGATGATTCTTCTTCTTCTTCTTCATCATCACTTTCCCAAGTCATCACATAGGCACCATTCTTGCCTCTCTTGAATGTCATCTTGGCTTCTTTCTTCTTCTTCTCAAACTTGCCTCTCTTGTCGTTCTTCTTCTTGTCATAGGGACATTCGGCTTGAAGATGTTCGGTGCTATCACAATTGAAGCACTTCCTTTGTTGCTCATTGCTCTTGAAATTGTCATTTCTCTTTTTAAAGCCTCTTCTTTTGATAAACATTTTGCCAATGTTTTTGACAACTAGAGCAAGTGCCTCATCATCAACTTCCAATTCTTCATCTTCTTCATCGTCATCTTCTTCTTGAATTGAAGCTTTTCCCTTTGAGGAGGTGGCCTTAAATGCCACGGTCTTCTTCTTCTTTTCTTCCTCCTTCTCATCAACATCTTGATCATACTTATCAAAGGTCAATACCTCTCCAAGCAAATCATTGGGCTTTATTGTTTCAAGCCCATCTCTTTGTAGCATCATGATCAACATCTTGAATATTTTAGGTAAGCTCAACAAGAACTTGTGGCAAAAATCTTGATCTTGTGTCTTGTGCCCTAAGCTCTTGAGATCATTCACAATGACTTGCAATCTATGAAACATCTCTAAGATTGTTTCTTCTTCTTTCATCTTGAAGTTCTCAAACTCACTCTTGAGCCCATATAGCTTGGCACTCTTCACAACCTTAGTGCCCTCATATGTTTCACTTAACCTTATCCACACTTCATTTGCCAATTCCAAATCCTTGATGCCCTCAAATACTTTTGTGTCAATATTATTGTAAAGTGTATTGAGAGCCATTCTATTGCATGTTCTATTTGCTCTATCTTCATCGGTGAGATGATCGGGATCAATGATAGCAAAATCATTCTCGGTGACTTCCAATACTCTCTCATGAATAGAACCAAGGTACATTGTCATCTTTCTCTTCCAATGAGCAAAAGAACTAACACCATCAAAGAACGGTGGCTTGCCCCCAACATGATTGAACACAATTTGAGCCATTTTTCACACCGAAGGATGTTAAGCCTTGATTAAAACGGTGACCACGGCTCCGATACCACTTGTAAGGTCCTAGATGGCTAGAGGGGGGGTGAATAGCCTATAAAAATTCTACAAGCACCACTAAGCAAACTTGTTAGAATAACAAACGGCGTAAAGCGAGTTTTGCTTAGCCTATGGTTGTGATGCAAGCCTCCTATCCACAAGTCTAGTAGATTATGATCTCTAGTTCACACAAGTGCTAGGTCACTAACTTACACTAGTGAGCAAGCTAACAACTACTAGCAAAGGCTACCACTAGAGCTACACAAGATAAACTAGTGAATGTAAATGCAAGAGAGAGGATTGTGATTCTTATACCAATGGTGAAGTGAAGATGTTGCCAATCACCAAGATGATATACAATCAATCAATATTGACAACAACACAATATGTAGACCAATCACCGGGAGACAAGAGACACAATATTTTTGTTCACCCGGTGTTCACTTGTGCACCGACAAGCTACGTCACCGGTTGTGTCGACCAACACTTAGATGGTTCCTCGGTGTGACCCTCAAGTCACTTGCCCCTCAAGGCACGCCCCGCAAGGCACCGCAAGACACCACTCTCAAGTGAGGTAACTCAATGACACGCGCAATGTAATAGAGTTGCTTTTGGCGTCCCGCCGAGGAAAGCACAAGAACCTCTCACAAACAACCGGAGGTGGCCAAGAACAATCACCTTTTCTTGCCAACGCCTCCAACAATCTCCAAGCCGGCTAGGAGCGGTACTCTCCAAGAGTAACAAGAAATCCACCGGCTAAACCACCCACAAGTGCCACTAGATGCCCTCAAGCTATGCAATGCACTTTGGGATCACTCAATCTCACTTTTGATTTGCAATCAAGCAAGAGAGATGAGTGGGAGGAGTTGCTTTAGCTCAAAGGATGAACAAGAGTGTTAGAAATGCCAAGAGGCCTCCCCAAGGGCCGGCCAACAAGTATTTATAAGCATCCCATCCAAAAAGAGCCGTTGCCACTCCACTTGTCCGTTTTTCGGGACGACCGGACGCGCCGGTCGTAACTGACCGGACGCGCTCAACCGCGTCCGGTCGCCCTGCAGCGACCACGTGTCCACCGATTTCAAAAACGACCGTTAGATCCTCCAACGGTTACTGCGCGCTAACGGTCAAACGTGATGACCGGACGCGACGCTCAAACGACCGGACGCGCCGGTGCGCACAGTACCCGCGCGCGCGAAGACATGACCGGACGCGCTCCTCGTAACGACCGGACGCGCTGGTCACGACCGGACGCGCCGGTCCCGTGACTGACCGGACGCGCCGGTCAACCCTGAGTCGCGCAAAACGAACCAACGATCGGACGCGCTGAAGAACTGACCGGACGCCACAGTACCCGCGTCCGGTCGGAGTCCAGTAAGCTCCCTGGACGACCGGACGCGTCCGATCGTGTGTGACCGGACGCGCACCGCGTCCGATCGTCCTCGTGAACCGCTGTTCGCCTGACCGGACGCGCCGGTCGCACAGTACCCGCGTCCGGTGCAGCGTCCGGTGCAGCGTCCGGTCACCTCTGTGACCTCCGTCCGCCTCCGTTTCTTTTCCGACTTCCGGCGTAGTGGAAAATAGGCATTTCATTTCCCCGAAATCGCCTGAATCCCGCGCTCGCACGCTCGGCGGGAGGGAGAGAGGAACCCAACCTCTCTTTTCCCGCAAACCACAGCGCGACCAACGCCACCTTTGCAAATGTGCCAACACCATCAAGTGTACATCTCCATGTGCTTGTGTGTTAGCTTTTTCTCAATCATTTTCAAAGGTTTTCCAATTAGCTCACTAGGCCCTACATGCAATGCACTTCATGAATTCACCTAGTGGCACCCATGCGTCGAATAACCGATAAGACTTCCCCTCTTAATAGTTCGGCTATCGACCCTAAACCACTCACACCCTCTATGGTGTCTTGAGTGTGAAACAAAATGGCCCTATGGTTATACCTTTGCCTTGAGCCCATTTTGTTTCTCCAAATGATATGATCCACTTCATATCATCACATGACCGTCTCGATCCATCGACCTTGACTTCACTTGCTCTTCACCGTTGCATCGGTCCGTCGGCGCCAAGTCTTGCTCAAGCTTCACCATCGCATGGTCCTTCGCTTCGAAGCCTCGACTTGCCCTTCACCTTCACAACCGGTCCATCGAGCCAAGCCTCATCTTGGTCTTCACCATCTTGGTCACATGAGTCAATGTCATGTCTCATATTCAATGACCACCTTTATCTAAATCATCCACTTAGATACAAAGGTTAGTCCTAGGTTTCATCAATTAGCCAAAACCAAACTAGGGACTTTCAAGCTGCCGCTCCCCCCTGGAGGAGCGGCAAGGCTGCCGCTCCCCAGATCAGGGAGCGACAAGGCTGCCGCTCCCCAGATCAAGAAGCGGAAAGCGCTAAACCATACCGTACGTATCAGTAGTATATACAGGTAATACAAATACAAAAGGAACGATGCATGTATGGACACGACTGATAATAGCAAGTTATTAGATTGCATGCATCTAGCTACTTCAATACCATCTTGTTCTACGTCTTAACTTCAGCAAAAAAGAAAACTTTGTGTTCATGTTGACAATATGGTTTCAAATCCAATTATAGGCATGATGAATTACAGAATACCCGGTCAAAGATTTATATTCTTTTGGTGAAGAACAAAGATAAACCCATGGCACATTTTATTTGTTAAAAAAATTAAAAGTACATCATTAGCAAAGCCTTAATCAGTGTTTTAAGTTAATAGTTCCCAACCTCCTACCTTCGGTTACTGACCATTTTCCCTCTGTTTTTGAATTTTCTTTTTTTTGTTATTGATGTGTAAACCACTTCAAAGACAATGTTTTTTAAAGTTTCCACCTCGTGGATCACAATGCTTTTAAGTACAAT
This sequence comes from Saccharum hybrid cultivar R570, assembly GCA_038087645.1. Taxonomy (NCBI): domain Eukaryota; kingdom Viridiplantae; phylum Streptophyta; class Magnoliopsida; order Poales; family Poaceae; genus Saccharum; species Saccharum hybrid cultivar. Next base: position 10,382,421 of record JAQSUU010000805.1, read on the forward strand.
GTTAAAGTGCACATAAATAATTGTGGGATAGGGATGAAGATGGAATTTGTCAGGGCACAATGGGCACACTTGAGTTCACCATCTTGCAAAATTCATCAAAAAATAAATATTGGTCCAAAATCCTGAATAAATTTTGCTAGCTTTGAAATTTTATCATCAAATTTGTTAAAAATATCAACAAAGAAAATTTAATTCTTAAGTTGTTAATTTTAAATACTGAGACCAATTTTGCTAGCTTCCTTATGGCGCGTGTTTCGAGTTACCTAGTAATGATATTTCTTTTCTAAAATCATTACATATGTCCATACATGATACAAATATGTAAGCTAGCCTAGCCCTAGAAGCTTTAAGTTTGGGGTGAAAATGGATAAAATTTGCAAAAAAAAAATTTGTTTCAGGCATAAAATAATTGCATATGCCCTTACAACGTAAGACAAATGAAAATATCCATATGGCCCTAGAGAAGCTTGGTAAAGAGCCCATGTGATTTTAGGGGGAAATGAATAGATTTCACATGGAATTGGATATAGATGTTACTAGTATCCTTATCAGCTGAGAATCCCACAATATCCCTAGAAATGAATCGACGAGTTTAGATTCAAATTCGTAGACAAATATTTGTTCAATTTTGTTACCTATAAGTATCCATCCTTAGTAATTTTAGGAAAAAAATATAGCGAGAGATGAAAATATGAGTATACTATACTCCATTCATATAATAAAGTACATTATTACTCTTGTTAGCTATATAAGTTATAAATTATGAATCAATAGTCATATTGACTATGAGCACATCACTAGTCATTAGAAATACAACAGGGATATACATCAATAAATCACATTATTTATATCTAAAAATTAAATAGTCACAAACCATTCAATTGTTATCCATAGAGATAATTTTAAATACTTTAAAAAATAAATTAATTAACCATAGACACAAATTTGAATAGTTTCAACTTCTAAAAGTGGAATGTCTGCTCTGCTGACAACTATGCTATATAATATTGGTCATATAATTTGAATTAGAATAATCCATATTAAACTTAATGTCATTAATTATATTAAAAGTTAATTAGGTCAATCTTATATGTCATTATTTATCTTAAAATTATTTCATAAGCCGCTAGCTGTAAATAGTTTCAGTATGCATGTCTCAGTAATATTAAAACTAATATGATTATTAGTCGTTAGTCATAGGGACATGTAAATGTTGTATAATTTCACCTTGTACTTGTACTGTATTCTTCACAAATACGGATAATATCGGATATCCATCATTAGTCTCAGTACAGGTCAGTTTATGGATATCTTCACGGGGGGATTTCAGATATATGTGCCATAGCAGTGGGAAGGTTCAGCGCTTGCCGCTCCTCCAGGGGGGGAGCGGCAGCCCCATGCCCGCGTGGCACCCACTGCCACGTCAGCAGCCTTGCCGCTCCTCCACGTGGGGAGCGGCAACGTTGAAATGTCGCTCCCTTGCGTGGGGAGCGGCCAAAAGTGTTAGGTATAAAATAAAAAAAGTTTCGGTGCTAAAATTAAAAATAGTTTTTAAAAAGTGTTAAAAATAAAAAAAAAATCCCAGCGGCAGCTCCACCCACGTCTGGCCGTGGACACTGTCCCCCATGGTGAGCTAGGCAGGACCCGGCCAGAGGAGGAAGGGAAGGGACTCTATTTTATTTGGGCTCACCCCGGGACATCGGCAATCAACGGCAACAGCGACGGCAAGACCAGCGACGGTGACAAGGAGGCCGATGAGCAGGGAGCTAGAACCATACTTATCAATTCCATTCCGGAAGTCATTCCGGTTTTACACTTGGAATGAGATGTTTCGGTACCGATGCATTCCGGCGTACCGTTCCAGTGTTTTATTATTTTATAAATATTTAATCTTATATGCATATATAATTTTTTTCAGCTTCAAATATAATCACAGAGTCACGGTTCTAAAGAAAAGCATAAAAACACATATGCAAGGTAGTTGGGCCGGCCTGGGGACCAACATGGGCCTTTTCTCTACCCTACTTGGCAGCATACATCTTTGTCAATCTCACCCTCAACGCATCCCACGAGCAGCCTACAGGCATGCGCCGCCACCTCCCAATCTTCTCCCCACCACCAGAAATGTCTGGATAGAGATGATGGAGATTGGAGAGAGAAAGAAGTGGTGAGGGAAAAGAAATCTATTGCCTTGGTCCATGGAGTGACCTTGATGTTTCCATCACGAGGCATGGCTATGATGTTTGGTCACCATGACGCAACAAAGCAGGAGGAGCAAGAACGATGCTGATGGAGCAAGCACGACGAGCGTCCTCGGCAAGATCCGAGAAGATGAGCTAAGGCCGCAGACAGGAAGACGAGGGGAATACGACTTGCAGGCAACGATGATGGAGAGCAAGAGCTGAAGACTAGCAGTCCGGCAGCCTGAGCCGACGGGAAAGACGAAGTGCAGTCACCGGTACCAGAATTGCGAGATAGCCGAGACGAACGGAATTAGCCGGCATGACCGGAATTGAGCGGTACAGAAGCCGGTACGGGATGGAGGCTCTTTTGTGCCGGTCTAGGCACCGGTACGAGGCATACCGGTCATTCCGGCCGATACCGGAATGGAATTGATAACTATGGCTAGAACCGCGACGAAACGCAATAGCCATACCGGCACAAACTAACCTAATACTACAGATCTACAGTTACGAGAGGTGTGGGACCCCTCGCTCTCGGCTCCGGCGAGCTCGACGGTGACGGAGAAGCTGGGGGCCGGCTGGATTTTAGACGGAGGTGGAGGTGAACTGTAGCAGGGGAGAGGAAAGTCCCGCCTCTCGGTCCATCTCAAGAAGGCTAGGTGATGACTAACATTAGTTTCACGTGGCCCTTTTAACAAATACTGTCACTGTCAGTCCGGTATCACAAGGAAATCCATGAGCATGGATGGAAGGTTGGAAAGATTGTAGTGGTATGGTATACAAGATCACAACAGGCGACAGGTTGTTTCCTTTATGCCCCCTTTAGAACCTTAAAATTTCATAGTAGTCATACAAAAATTTCACATAAATCAGTTTAATTTCACATAAAAAACATATAGAGCCAGGACAAAAGTAGGCTACCAATCACGCCCTAACAATCGTGCACGCGTGTATCAGATGAGCTCCGTACTTAAGTGTGGCAAGGATGTACTACTAAAATAAAGGAAAACTTGGGAACGCGCGGGTGGCAGGGGCCGGTGGCTGGCTTCCTATCGGCCAAGGTTCAATTCCTACTCGGCACTGGTTTCCCACCAGGGTTTCCCCCACTTTGTCGTTGCAAGGACCTCGGGCGTCTATGAACCACAGGGGGAGGCGACACGCCCATCGCTAACGAAGTTGTGTCTTCGTACATATCTTGTAGGCGTATATGTATGGTAGTATAAGGTCCTATCTAGCGTACACCTTAGTGGTGTGTGTTGGTGTGTGTCGAGTGTGTGCGTGCATGTTTGGTTGTATGTTCAGATAATACAACCCGTACTACCAGATCTGAGGAAAAAAAGGGAAAACTTTAAAAGATGAGATAATCATTTGCTTGGTCCTAGAAGAAGTTACGTTTTCTTTCTTGGCCTTTATATTTTTAAAGTTACTTATTTGACCCGAAAACTATCCTTAGTTTTTTATATGGCCCTCCCATTAGTTTTAGGATTTAAAAGTGTTAAGTTAGGGTCAAAATGACGATTTTACCCATGGCGAAAAATGAATCAGTACAGAGTTTAGTTTATCTTTGTTTAATTTTGAGAAATATTTAGTCAAGGGCAAAATAATTCCATGTTCAAAAATAATATTCCTTATCTTATGTAATTATGACAAGTTTAAACCATGTGAAATATTACTCAAAATTAAACACAGACAAGCTAAACTTTGAAGTTTGCACCTCTACAAAAGCTTTTGGGGTTTGCGGGCAACCAGCATATATGGCAAAAAAAAAACCCCGTTTGAGCTGTGTTTTACTGTCCTTATTTACCCCACCAGTCCTATCGTTTCAAAAAGGAGAGGTCACTAAAGAAGTTATAAACGAAGTAGAGATTATCTTGTACAAAGCAAGCTTCTAGGCTGGAAGATGGCCAAACTGTACGTGTTTACTGCCCGGAGAAAATATCTGGAGTATGTCACACCCAGTTTTAAGGATAAAACCTGATATACACTATATGTGAAATAAAGAGGTCAAATCTCACATATAGCTGCAGATAGGTGTAATATCAAGAGACAAATGCTTAATAAACATAACGCAATAGTATAAGATATAACCTTAGAGAGCAACACAACAGCAAGACAACTCCGAACACCGGGTATAACCTTCACTCCAGGATCAAACCGACTGGTTGATCACAAGCCTAACAATTCCAGAACCTAGCAGTCTGGTACCCTTCCTGAGATGTGGAGAAAATAGCAAGGGTGAGTCCATGTCGAACTCAACAAGCATAACATGGGGTTCATGAGGCTCAAGAGGCATGACACAGGTTCAACTGCATGTAGCTTTTAGTTGATCATATTTTAAGCAATTGAGTAGCATCAAATAGGTGATGTTCCCATAATAAACACATGATCATGTAAAGAGAATAATGAATAGCAAGAACAAGTAAATTAATAGTGATCTCTATTCCGTAAGGGTCCAAGGCCGCTCGTGTCCGTGAGCACGGCTGATATACCAGTTTTACACTCTGCAGAGGTTGTACACTTTCACTGTGAGTCGCGATCCCTAAAAGTCCGAGGTCATGACTCCCCATTGGACAGTTAAGTTTCACTATGAAGTCTTTCTAAGGTTCGTCAAACAAGTTAGGGCCGCTAGGTTTCTGTGGCCTGCAAATGTAGAGCCCCCTTCCTTATGGCACAATGACACGCAGTCTATACTCATAAGGACAGGAGCCGCACTACACCCAACCCAGAACACAACCCCTCTTGCGCCTTAAAGGTAACCACTAACAAGCTAGAAAAGGTCCTCTTATATGACTAAAGCCAGAGCCATGTAGCCCTCACAGCTGTACTGTAAGTCCCGGATGTTCGCTTACAGATAAGTTCTTACGGAGAGGAATCTAGAGAAAACTCTAGCCCTCTTATTCCCTGTTGCTAAAAATCATCTTTTAAAGTTATTGCATATATCATTAGTCAAATTACAAGATCATTGTTTATGTGAGCACTAGCCACTACCCAATGCCATAACCATAGGATTCAAGGAACAAGATCAATACTAAGGCATCCTTAACAAGGAGACACATGCAGCATGAATTAAGTGAATTAAAGTGAATAGATAACAAGGATAATCCCATGCTATACTTGCCTTGATCTAGCTAATCCTGTTGATCCGATTCGTAATAGTACTCTTGATCACCAACAAACTGATCACCGTCTATTCTCGATTAACACATCAACAACAATCATCCAAGAGCAATCATGCAAAGCAAACAAAGCTATAATTAGAATAGTACACTAACAGTAGAAAAATAAGATGAAAAGTTTTTAAAACGAATCTACATCGCACTAGGATCACACAGACGCGAATTGCACGTAAATCGGAGCTAAAACGGAAAAGTTATGATTTAAACAAGATTTACTTTATTAAAGTAATAGATTAAATCTAACCTCAAAATTTAAAAGTGGAAAACCTACTAAACAGTAGTACTAACATGTAGAGTATGAAATTATGAACCTAACGCAACTTGAACGGGTCAAATCGGAGTTAAAACGGAGATTTTATGACCAAAACAAATCTAGTGGCAAAACTGTAAATACTAGAAAACGTATTTTCACCTAAACCGACGGAGTTTACGCTTTCAAAAGGATAAAGCGTATTCGGGCTTTACGCTTATGGACTGCGGGTTAAGACTTAAGAAAGCCCAGGGTTTCTTTAGCAAAAAGACCAAACGAAGGGGTATCTCGCGATCTAAGCCGTTGGATTAGATTTGGACGGCTGAGATTGAATGAAGGGAGAGAGGAAGGGGATCTCCGGCCGGCTACAGTGCCGAGCATGGTGGAGACATGGCCGACGGCGAGATATTCGCCGGAGTTCACCGTTTTCGGTGTTCCGGCCACCATAGACGATGGAACAAGCGCGAAAAGGAAGAGGAGATCGTTGCGGACTCACCAAGACAGTTTTTGGCAACGGAAATCGGGCACGGGTGGCGCGCGGCTTCCCCCGGCGAACGACGAGCCCCTATTCACGACGGTGCGACACCATGAGCCATCCGAACCAAAATTCGATGAAGAAAAAGATCGAGACGACCTCGGAATCGGACGCGGAGCTTGTCAACAAACTTACAGCGATGATTGGCGCCAGGAATCGCCTCAGCGAGCTCGGCAGCGGCAGCTTGGGTGGCGGCAGCTAGGGCTAGGCTTTGCGGCGTGGCTCGCTGCTAAGATTAGATGGAGGGAGGTGGTGGCTGAGCTGCTTTCAAATTGTTTCGGATCATTCTTACTTGTTTCTCAGCATTCCTAAGCACATCGGGACCGAATACTTGACTTTCTCCTGTCTGATTCCAAAACAACGGAGTTCTACACTTCCTACCATACAAAGCTTCAAAAGGTGCCATCTGTAGACTTTTCTGATAACTATTATTGTAGAAAAACTCTGCATATGGCAAACTCTTATCCCAACTTGTACCATACTGCAAAGCACAAGCTCTCAACATATCTTCCAATATCTGATTAATCCTTTCGGTTTGCCCATCCGTCTGAGGATGATATGCTATGCTAAAATTCAGCTTAGTCCCTAATGACTCTTGTACTTTCTGCCAGTAATATGATGTAAACTGAGTACCTCGATCTGACACGATCTTCTTTGGAACTCCGTGCAAACTTACTATTCTTTCCAAATACAGCTCAGCCAACTTTGCACTGGAATACGTTGTTTTAACCGGTATAAAATGAGCAACCTTAGTCAAACGATCCACTATAACCCATATTGAATCAAAACCTCTCTGAGTGCGTGGTAACCCCACTATGAAGTCCATACCAACTTCTTCCCACTTCCACTCAGGTATCTGCATCGGTTGCAACAATCCTGCAGGTCTCTGATGTTCAGCTTTAACCCTCTGACACGTATCACATAGTGCAACATACTCTGCAACATCTCTTTTCAAGCCATGCCACCAATACCTCTCTCTCAAATCCATATACATCTTAGTACTTCCAGGATGAATAGAGTAAGCGGACTCATGAGCTTCACGTAGAATTGCTTCTCTTATAGCTTTGTCCTCAGGCACACATAATCGTTTCCCAAACCATAGAGTTCCTTTATCATCCAACCGGAATCCAGGTGCCTTACCTTTCGGTATATTTTTCACTATCTCCTTTATTTTGTCATCTATCAACTGACCCTTGCGTATTTGTTGCTCTAACATAGGCTCTATTACTAATTCCACTGCATTAATAGCAATACCCAAGTTTAAATGCTCAAACTCAGCACATAACTCATTTGACATAGGCATTACTTGCACCTCATTAGCATAGCTCTTTCTGCTAAGAGCATCTGCAACAACATTAGCCTTACCCGGATGATAATGTACCTCCAAATCATAATCCTTAATCAACTCTAACCAGCGACGTTGTCAACAAACTTACAGCGATGATTGGCGCCGGGAATCGCCTCGACGAGCTCGGCAGCGGCATCTTGGGTGGCGGCAGCTAGGGCTAGGCTTTGCGGCGTGGCTCGCTGCTAAGATTAGATGGAGGGAGGCGGTGGAGACAGGCCGCTATTTATGAGGGCTAGCCGACGTGCCCTTCAAGCAAGGAGGGGTCGAGGCGGAGGCGGACTCCTCCGACCGGTGGCCGGTTCGGTTACGAGCAAGGGGGAGAAGACAACTCTTACAAGTGGGCCCGGTGTGTCATAGAGACAAGAGAGAGGAGGGCGCGGCGGCCTGCGACATCAGCAGCTTGGGCCGGCCCGCAACGCGGCCCACGGCCGAGAGAGACAAGGGACGCGGCTGGGCCAAAGGAGAAGAGCGCGGGGGAAACTGGGCTTTCGGCCCGAAGCTGAGAAGAAGAATATTTCCTTTTTCCTTTTTCTTTTCTAATACTTCAAATACATTTTCAAATAATTCTTGAAATAATTTTCTTTTTGAAATAAAAACCAATCAACACAAATAATAATATGCAACGGCATGTATGCACAAACACGTAGCTAACCTTATATTTGATTTTATTTATTAAAAATTATTATTTCACTAAGTTTCCATGCACACATAAATGCTTAACTAAATCAAATTCTCTATTTTAAAAATATTCAAAAATTTAGGGTGTTACAGAGTCCTTATAGTTGATTTTATTTAAAGTCCTCCTTTGCGAACGTAAGGTTAATATGTGCCCTTGTGGTTTGGTTGTGATGAGTGATCGTCAACATGACTTGCGTCTTGGGTTCAGTCGGTGAACTAACCATGGCATGAGTTATGGGTGTGCAACATATCTCTTGGCTTGTGGTGCACAGGTTGAAGCTCGGAGGGGGTGGTCGACGGTGAGGTGAAGGTCAAGTAGAGATGTGCCATGCCAATGGACTGGGAGCGGTGAAGGACGGATGTAAGGCTTGGACCGAGGGACTAGGAGGCCGGGTGACCAGCTGTGGTGGCTGACACTTGAGGAATCGACAAGTTCAAGAGTACATGGGCGATGAAGATGGCGTTGACCAAGTTAAGAAGGAGGACGATGACGTCATGGCACTTGGCAGAGGCTGGACACGCATCTACATGGGAGATGTAGATGGCGTCGGTCAAGCCAAGAAGAAAGGCGAAGGCGTCAAGCTTGACGGAGGTTAGACACACGTCGACATCGGAGGGGTTTGGTGGTTTCGTCCTCAAAACCATCGGAGGACGGTTTGCTGGTTTGGGTCCCAAAACCAGACGTGGACGGTTTGATGGTTTGAGCCTCAAAACCATCAGTGACGGGTTTGACCGGTTTGGGTCTTAAAATCGGGGAGTGGCGGATCGGCGAACACATGATGGCATCTCGAAGCTTGTGTCGAGGCGAAGCGATGTCGAGAAGGCGCCGGATCTGTTGGATCGATAAAGAAAAACTTGGACGGATTTACCCTAGCGGGTATTTGGGATGAGTACTTCATGTGAGGGCGTTTTTATCTTTTGACGGACGCATATATATATATAGGGAAATTCCTTTCTACACGCGCGTGTAGCTACTCCTATATGTATATTTCTAGATTCAAGGTATATATGACCCGACGAAGTGTATGTAGACGAAGTATACGATCATATTAGACCATCTACGGTAGTATGTATGTCAAGTATGCAAATAACGTAGAGTATATGGTTATACTTATTTTATATATATTATAGTGGTATTTCGGTAATATATTAAAAAGTATGGGCTCTTATGAAAAAAAATCGCATAGTAAGAGTTGAACTATCTTAAATTGAGTATATAAACATACTCGAACTGATAAATTAGTATGCACACATACGCAATATGGTTTATTAAAGATGAGAGTAACTACACGCGCGTGTAGGAAAAATGCACCCTATATATATATATATAGAACTATTACCCTACAGCTGGCTACAAAATAACTTATTCTGTAGCCAATTTGAGTCACGATAATTGCTATACTAATTTATGAGATTATAGCAACTCCTTACTATGTGATTTACTATAACATTATGGTAAATATTCTCATGTGTTATAGTAATTCAACTATCGTAAATATACTGATATTGTCGTAAATTAGTATATAAAATTATCGTAAATAGAGGTGGCTATAAAAATAACTTATTTTGTAGCTAGATATAGAGTATACTCTCCCTATATATATATATATATATATATATATATATATATATATATATATATATATATATATGTGTGTGTGTGTGTGTGTGTGTGTGAAAGAGCTGGTTGGGCACCTATCTTTGGAAGGGTCACTCTCATTTGTTTAGTATTGAGAGGAGGCTAGAGTTAGAGAGAGAAGAAGCAACTCTTGTTCTTGAGCTTTTTGTTATCTTAGCTTTGTTTAGGCTAGTAGTGGCTTGTAATCTGATCTCTTAAGGTAATCTAAGGATCAATTTCGTGTACCACTTGTTCCCTCCTGAATCAGTACTTTTCTTTTTTCTGTGATTTTTGAAGTTATTTTTAGGGAGTTTTTTGTTTCATCGATTCTAGACCAAATCGGTTTGTTCTTTTTACGTTGATCCCAAGGATTAATTTGATTGAATCGACCCGAGCACGGAGAAATCGACGATTTTTGTTTTGGGGGACTTTTTCGTGTTCTTGGCTCTGATCTGAAATTTCCCGGAAATTGAGTAGAAATTGGTCGATGATCTGTTAGAGTATGCTCACTCACTCACTTGCGATTCTCTGTGCGAGCGTTTCGCTTTGACTTGGTTCGGATTTCATCGAATTTGTGGGCACCCCCTTCTACTGTTCTTGCGTTTGTTCTCTCTGCTGGACGCATCGGGGGTCACAGGTCGCTAGGACCGATGGGGGCCGAGCCCGATCGTGAGCGCCTGCTCTGGAGCCGCTGCTGCTCTTACTAGTTCCGGTGGCCCACCGTGCAGGCCGGCTCAGCCTCCTCTCTGCTCGCGCGGCGCTGCTGGTGCGTCAGGCGCCGGCCCTCGGCGGTTGTCGGTCGCGAGTCGAGCAGAGTCCGGTCCCGGTGCCTAGCGCTCGCAGCAGCCTCGCTCTTTCAGCCGCGTTCTTCTCTTGCCGAGCGGTGAGGCATCGAGCTGAGCTCCGGTGCTGTGCGCGACTCCTCTCTGTTCGCTCGGTACGCGACAGGCCAGGAGCGCCCTCTGCGCCGCTCTTTCTCCTCCCTGTTTCTGTGTTCGTGTTCTGGTGAAGCTCTTTGCTAGACCGGCGTTCACCTGGTGCTTGCACCGGTTGCAGAGCAGCAGGTAGAGTCCTGGTGCTTGCACGGCGGCGAGCAGACCCACCGCCGGTGCTCGGCTTTTTCTGTCTGCGTCCTCTCTTTCTCTCTGTGTGTTGGAGCGCAGTGCAGTAGCCAGGGCAGCACGGATCGGCGCTGTGCACTTCCTGCCCGATTCCCTTCCTGCTGCGCTCGCACCAAGTCAACCAGTGCTGGGCGCTCGTTGCAGCTGCAGCAGCTTCTGAACGGCAAGTTCAGTAGTTCCAGAATCGGGGGCATCAACTTGGAATGCGCACCGTAGCATTTTGTTTGTATTTGGTAAAAATTGTTCAAATTTTAACCAATTAGTTTCAAAATGTTCGTCTCGCAAAGTACAACAAAACTGTGCAATTAGTTTTTAATTTCATCTATATTTAGTACTCCATACATGTGCCGGCATTTTGATGTGACGTGAATCTTCTTTTTGCATAGTGAAATTTAGGGGTAGAAATTGGAAACTAAACAAGGCCCAAGTTCAGCTCGTAATTCCATTTTCTTGCTTCTGTGAGCTGTCATTCCAAGCAATCATTAGCTTATCATTAGAGCATTGATGTGTCTCATTTTATTTGGAGTACTACTCACGGTTTAGAAGGCTGCTGATTTTCTTTTTGCTTGGTGTGCAATCAGTTGTTTTTCCCTGTTTGTGCTGCTGTCCAGCCCCCTCGGAATTTCTGGCCCAATTTCCAGCCCCTATGGCTGGAATTTCCAGTCTATAATTCCCAAGCTCGTTATTTCATCTGCGGTTTGCGCGTTTAAGCTCTGATTCTCATTCTGTCTTTTGCGTTGGCTTTGTGGTGTCCCGCTGTGTTCCTAGGGAAAATCCACCCACTCTTTTGGATCGAGGATATCACGATGGTTGCTTTGCGTGTTTGGCTTTAATTTTAGGACAGCGGCCAAAAGTTTCACGAGAAATTTTACGGCTCTCATTCACCCCTCTTTGGTCGCCGTTTTCGGTCCTTCGTCCTTGAAAGGTGCAAAAAGTTCTTTGCTTCATTCAGTCTCCATATACATGTGCCTAGCTCTTCTCTGTCTGCTCCTGTCCTGTAGATGACATTTGTGTGTCCTTTCGCTTTGGCAAGCATTAGCAGCACGCTTCGCATCCTTGCTTTGCTTGCGACAAGGGCAAAGAGAGAGGAACCCTGAAACCTGTGCTTTGTCTTGTGTGCATTGCCAGGACAAGTACCTATACCTTGAGTGCTAATTGGGTTACTTGGCCCGCGCACCTTGAAAAAGCAAAAATGTTCTTCGCTTCGGTCTCTATATATACTCGATCGAGATGTTTCCATAAATTTCCATGTCCACCAGGCCTCCAGCCCTCCAGCCTCTCACATTTGCACACCATACCTCGTGTAAGCCCATCCTCGATCACCTTAGCAGCGGCTTCATTCGCTTGGAAGCTGCTGCTTCCATTGATTCCACCTCACAACGTGCGACTAACAACAAATCGGAGGAGGAGGAGAGAGAGGAGAGACTGAGGGAGCAGCAGCAGCAGCAATGGCGGACCTTGTGCTTGGGTTGGCCAAGTCGGCGGTGGAGGGGACGCTGAGCGCTGCCAAGTCGGCAATTGAGGAGGAGGAGAAGCTCAAGAAGAATATCCAGCGCGACCTGATGCTTATCTCGGACGAGTTCGAGATGATGCATTCTTTCCTCGTCGTCTCCAAGGAGCGAGCCACCGACGAGATGGTGAAGACCTTGGTGAGGCAGGTCCGCAACCTGGCCTTGGACGTGGAGGACTGCATTGAGTCCGTTGTGCTCATGGATATCAAGTCCCATGGCCATTGGTGGCGCCGCTTGCTCTCGTTCTCATCCTGCATGCGAGCAGCGGCGGCGCCCCAGCTGGACGATGCAGTCACTGCTATAGAGTTGCTGAAATCCAGGGTCGAAGCCGTGGGGAAGAGGAACGAGCGCTACAGGCACATCGGCGACGCCGGATGCTGCAAGTCCACTGAGAAGACGACGACGACGACGACGAGTCATCAGCAGCAGCACCAGCAGGCGGTAGCCGATGCCGATGCAGCGGGGATCCTTATCGAGGCGAGGGAAGCCAAGAAGAAGCAAAGCGGCCCAAAAGACCTCATCCAGTTGATTAACAAGATAGACAATGTCATTCCGCTTCAAGTGATCGCACTGTGGGGAGCATCCGGCGACCTTGGGGTGGCGTCCATCATCAAGAAGACACGTGACGACCCAGAAGTCTGCAGCAAGTTCAGTTTCCGTGCCTGGGTGAAGCTGACGCAACCCTTCAATCCCCATGAGTTCATCAGGAGTTTGATGGCTCAGTTTTACACAAACTGTTGCCGGCAACAAGGAAGCAGCAGCAGCAGCACCGCAGAATTGCTGAAACAAGCGGATGCGGTTATGACTATGGAAGGGACACGACTCGCTGTGGAGTTCTCCAAGCAAGTGATGGGCGATCACAGATACCTAATCTTCCTGGAAGATTTGCCCAGCACAGTTGACTGGGAGGCTGTCAGGTTGTACCTGCCTGACAAGAAGAATGGTAGCTGCATCGTCGTGCACACCCAGCATCCCGAAGTCGCAAGCTTGGTCGTCGGAGAATCACACCGAGTATTGGAGTTGGAGCACTTCTCAGCTGACCATTCTGTTTGTGTCTTCTTCAATGAGGTACGGTATACATCCAAACATCATCAATAACTATCAACATCAACATGATATCTATCTGACAATCAATCATATTTCATATGTATTGCTGAGATGAAGAAACGTAGCATCACAAGAGATCTCATGGAGCTGATCAACATGAAGGAGAAAGACGATGCCCACCATACTCCACTTCAAGTGATCTCCGTGTGCGGAGAAATAGGGGATCTTGAGGTGCAAATGGAATCCATCATCAAAAAGACCTGCAACGACAACCCAGAAATCTGCAAGAAGTTCCAGTACCGTGCTTGGGTGAAGGTGATGCATCCCCAGCTTATTGAGCCCTTCAATCCCCTCGAGTTCTTCGACTGCTTGCTGGATCAATTGTGCACAAATTATTGTCCGCGGCATGGAAGTGCCCAAGATTTCCTGAAGCTGAAAGGTGTGAAGGCGATGGTTACCGAAGACGTATTCATCAAGGAGTTCATGAAGCAAGTGATGAGCGATCAGAGGTACCTAGTCTTCCTGCAAGATATGGCCAGCAAGGATGACTGGGACGCCATTAGGGAATACCTACCTGACAAGACCAATGGTAGCTGCATTTTCGTGCACACCCAGCAGCCCGAAGTTGCAAGCTCGTGCGTCAGACCACCACACCGAGAGCTGGAGCTGCTCTCCGCTAACCATTCTCTTCGTGTCCTCTTCAAAGAGGTACGTATGCACTGCATCTCTCTTCAACGTCAACACGATCTAGAAGGCAATGTACGTGTTAGTATATACTATATAGCATATACCAAAATTGTTCCTGATTATTTATACTCCATCTAAAAAACTCCATATTCTAGTATTAAAAAAAATCCCAAAAAACTTGATGTTCTAGCTCTTGACAATAGATTGCCATATCAGCTGGAGATTGTCATCTGCATGTCGTGTTCCATTAATTTTAGGAGTTTATACCTCAATAAGCATAGTTCACCTTCAATAAATAAAAGTACATGGATATTTTTTGTCGAGCACTAATATATTACTATGTACTATAAACATCCTAGAACTCAATTTTATTTGGGACGGATGGAGTATATAGCAGTGGACCAGAGTCATGTTTTGGCGCCTATAGTTTTCATGCTATTTAACATGGCGCCACACACGACATTTTGCTGATGTGACAATAACATTAAAGAAGAGAGATGAAGAAAATGGCATTTTTAGAGGTGTTTTGCCTTGCCAGCCGCCTTTAAAAATACTGATGCCTTAGAAATTGATTTCTTTGAGGTGAGTCAGAGGTGTATTTTGCTTTACTTGCCTTTGTCCAAAAATACCCCTGTTGCTAAAAAAACGTTTCTATAGTAGTGACTCTAGATACGCTTAAAAATTATTATCTTTATTCTATAAATTCAAATATCTAGAGACGTATGTATATACGCACACACTTGATAAGTATTTTTTTAGGTGTTTTCCTAACTTAAGAGCCTGATCCAACGGTCTGCATCCCTGTTGTGGCCTTTAAATTTGTCAATTCTATCTAACTACATAGGTTCAATTATACTACCTCTATTCTAAAATATAAAAGTTTTGTGCTTTTATTCTAAGTCAAACTTCTCTAACTTTGACCTGTTTATAGAAATATGCACCAACATCTGCAACATCAAATCAGTTTCATTAAATCCACGACAAAATATGTCTTGATAGTAAATGCTTTTAACTTACATGGTATTGTAGATGTTAACATACTTTTCCATACATGGTCCAAGTTAGAGAAATTTGGCTTATGATGACAAAACTATATAAAACCTCTTAAATTTTGGGAAAGTGGGAATAGTTAGATCAATAGTTTGTAGATAGGCCTAATTCAGCTGTATGCAACTCTACATTACTATTGCAACTTTTAAATTAGTCAACTATTCAATTAAGTGAGTCCGGATGTACTTTTGACCAACATTTGTAAACGGGAGTTATTCGATGGGAAGATTGTTATAGATCTTCTAAATTGACAGTTACTCCTTCCCTTCTAAACTACAATTCGTTTTGGCTTTTCTAAGTAAATGGTTTTTCTATGCACTTAGATATACATTATGTCTAGATATATGATAAAACTATGAATAGAAAAACTAAAACCGCTTATACAATTTGGAACACAGAGTAGAAAGTAGCCCAAGTTTATCTTAGATCCGTAGATTATAACTCAGATAACGTCAACAAAATTTAAGGGCCCATATTTTGCTTTTCTTAATAATTTCTAGGCTACATTTTGTCCACTATGCATGGTTGAAGGTCATCATTTTGTTTTCTCTATTTGCATAATTGGATGAGGATGAGGAGAGGGCCGTCAAGACGAAAGATGCAAAGGAATGGTTAGAGAAATTTCCATGTGTTGGGCGACGAGCAGATATAGAGTATCTTAGCGGCAACGATCCGGGGGTGCGACCCGTGTTGGGGGTCGCTGGTGTTGGTAAATCATATATTGTCAAATACGTCTACTTCAACAAAGTGATTGATGAACAGAAACCTTTTGAAAAGTTCGGCTGGGTGGATGTATCCCATCCATTCAATATAAGGGACTTCTCATGGAGCTTACTCTTGGATTTGCATTCGGGATCTCTCCAGCACAGTAGCATGTTGAGAATCAGAGACCCAATTCAAGAGTGTTGTGATCTTTTAAAAAAGTACAGTTGTCTCATTGTTATTGACGGTCTGCAGTCCAACGAAGAGTGGGACTCGATAAAAGCTGCCTTGGCCATTGATCATGATCAAAATCGAAGCCGTGTTATTGTCATCACATATGAAGAAAGTGTTGCCACATACTGTAAAGATGATTATTGGTGGAACGTCGAAGTCCTAGAAATTGATGACGCGCTTCAACTCTTCAGAACAAGGGTAATTACTCATAAACAGCCATATATGCCTATCTGATCTTATCTTTACCTTACCCTTATAAGTATCTTACTATTACTAATTAGAGGCTCCAACGGAGGCACCACGTTAATTCTCACCACAAGCGCTAAGAAAAAAGATAAATCTTAGAAATTCTCACAATAATCAGAAACATCTAGCCTTTGATTTGGTAGACTTTAATCATCATCAGTAATAATAGCCATGGGATATATTGTAATATATTAAGGAAATTACCCACCACTGCCATTATGAAAATAGCATAAAGTAACCCCTCTAATTTTGCAAGTAAATTACACACCTTTGCTATGATAAAATATAATTCAAAATAACCCCCTATATTTGTATATAAATTACCCACATATGTCATTATGAAAATAATTCAAAATAACCCCCTAAATTTGCATCTAAATTACTCACATTGACTATTATAAAGTATAATCTAAAATAACCCCCTAGCATTGCGTCCAAATTAACCAGCTTGGTCATTATGAATGACAATTTAAAACAATCCTCTAACTTTTGTACCTAAATTAGCCATATCTAGACTCAAAGAAAATTACCCACGTCTACCATTATGAATGATAATTTAAAATACGTCCTAATGAATTTATAAATTATCCACCTTTACTATTATGAAAGATAATGCAAAATAATATTCTAAGTTTGCATTTAACATATTCATGCATGTCGTTGTGAAAGATAATACAAGGTATTACCTTTATATTTGTGTACACCATAGCCACTATAAAGAATAAATAAAAAATATCTAAAATCTACACGTAAATAGTTTTATATATTGTTACAAAAAGATAAATTAATATTCATGAAGTACGATACATATATATTTCTAAATACTTCTATAATAATGAAATAAAAAATTATAACGCTATGTTCCACCATGTATATCAAATAAACATGTATATATTAGAATAAGTATTTATTTTAACAAGTTATAAAAAATAAAAAAATGTTCACTTAACATACCACGTAGTAATAACACTTTTATATTAATACTGCATGAAAATAAATTTTATAAGTTATTATTTTAAATAAGTGTATATGTCTTTACTAAAACATTATGCCATATCAATGTTATTAATTAAATTTTATGCACTCTATAATATATAAATAGTACTACACATATATTCCTGCGATATAACAAATTCAACATGTTTAGTATCGGGATGCAAGCCGTGTTTCGATTTACGTGCAAAAACAATACTAATAAGACCTAGACTATTTTTAATTTACAATAATCCTCTAACTTTTGTATCTAAATTGGCCATGTCAAGGCATAAAAAAATTACACATGTCTACCATTATGAATGATAATTTAAAATACCTCCTAATGAATTTATAAATTATCCACCTTTACTATTATGAAAGATAGTGCAAAATAATATTCTAAGTTTGCATTTAACATATTCGTACATGTCGTTGTGAAAGATAATATAAGGTATTACCTTTATATTTGTGTACACCATAGCCACTATAAAGAATAAATAAAAAATATCTAAAATCTACACGTAAATAGTATTATATATATTGTTACAAAAAGATAAATCAATATTCATAAAGTACGATATATATATGTTTCTAAATACTTCTATAATCATGAAATAAAATAATTATAACGCTATGTTCCACCATGTATATCAAATAAACATTTATATATTAGAATAAGTATTTATTTTAACAAGTTATGAAAAATAAAAAATGTTCACTTAACAAAACACGTAGCAATAACACTTTATATTAATACTCAATGATAATAAATTTTATAAGTTATTATTTTAAATAAGTGTATACGTCTTTACTAAAATATTATGTCATATCAATCTTATTAATTAAATTTTATGCACTCTATAATATATAAATAGTACTACACATATACTCGTGCGATATAACAAATTCAACATGTTTAGTGTCGGGATGCAAGCTGAGTTTCAATTTATGTGGAAAACAATACTACTATAGGCTCTTTTTAATATAAAAATAATTTTTGAATAAAGATAAAGAATACTAGAATTTCTAATTAACATGTGAAAAATTGCAACAACTTAATTAAAGTTAAAAGACAAACTTTAGATTCATGACTAGAAAAGAAAAAGATAAATACTAGAAATTCTAACTAGAGGTCCCCACTGGAATTTCATGTTAATCCTCTCAAGACTTAATAGGAAATCAAAAGATAGATCTTAGAAATTTTCATGAAAATTAGAAACATTTTACCATCAATTAGGTATAACCTAATCACCGTTGATACTAACAATAGCTACTGGATCTATTCTATTTTCTAAATAATTATCCACTTCCGCTATTGTGTAAAACAATATAAACTAACTTATGACTATAATTTATATTACCCGGATATATTGTTAAGAAACATGATCTAAAGTAGACCTAAATTTATATTTAGCTAACATCTGCTTATTATGATTGATTACATAACTCAACTTTCATCTCATTATTGAAAAAATTAAATACCCTCTCAAATCTACATCTAAACTATCAACATTTCCGATTACAACAAATTTCTTTAGATAATAAGAGCATATATATGTTTCTACGTTACCCAACCTCTATCAATTAATATAGTAAGATTTAATTAAAGATAATATAAGCATCGTGCATGAGCAATAAAATACATATGTTATGTTTCATCACATAAAAATTATTTTCTTAATCAAAAACTCCTATACTAATGATACTAACAAATTATTTAAATCATATTAGTAACCATAACATATAATTTATATAGATTGTTACTTTAGATATATTTATGTATTTTAACTAAAATATCTAATATGTTTATATTGACAGTACAACCATAACTGTAAATATAATTCCTTGATAGGAAAATTCAATCATCTTGAGCAATGTGGGAAACTAAAAGTCAAGCATTATAAGGTTTGAGTATTAAAATTCTTTAGAGTAAAAGTCAAGCATTATAAGGTTTAAGTATTAAAATTCTCTTGAGGTTAGCACTAAATCTCACTTCAAACTCTATGACTTATCTTAAACGATATGCTGCATGTTTCAAATAATGGCTTATGCTATTGAAGTACTTAAGAATATACTCTATGATCTAAAATCCTAATTTTTAAAAAGTGCAAAAAGGAGAGTTAATGAAAGATACAACAAGGACAACAGTTTTAACTTAACTTGAGGAGAGAGAATCCATAGCAGTCAATAAGAATAAAATTTGAAAAATCAAAAATTTGAATTCATGACTTCAGAATATATATGATGCAACAAGAGCCACCATGACTAGTGGTAAGGTTTCAAAGTAATTGCATATTTCAAATATATAGAGGTTTCATGAAAAGAAAAAATTAAGAAAGTTCCTTGAAAACATAGTAATTAATGAATTTATGATAACTAGATATTATGATTACTGGATGTAGACTACAAAGTATCTATTTTGTCTATTATGTTAGAAAATAAACAAAGAAAACTTACGATTTAGTATAAGTAATTTCTTATTAGTTAGATGTAATCTCTCCATTCCAAAGTATTAAACAGTACATAATACATATATCTCCTAAAATCCTAACCCGTGCGAAAGCACGGGTTGATGGACTAGTACTATTATTAATTAGAGGCTCTAACGGAGGTTCCACACTTCACCAGACACGCTAGAAAAAAAGATATACCCTATAAATTGTGACAAAAATTAGAAACATCCAACTTTTTATTTGGTAGACTCTAATCATCATTATCGATAATAGTCATTGGATCTATTATATTTTATAAAAGACTACCTGGCTCTACTATTATGAAACATACATAAAGTAGCCCCCCAATTTATATCTAAACTACTCACCTCTGCCATGATGAATAACACCCTAACTTTAAATCTAAATTCTACGCCTTTGTCATTACAAAAGATGATTTAAAATAATTCCTAATGGATTATAAATTACTCAGTTGGTGTGTCCCATGCCTCAGTTCTCAACATAATATCCTACAAATTCCCTTGGTCACTTCCCCAATTCTAGCTCCAACCTCTAGTTTCCTCCTCAATGTAGATGAAATCATATTCTAGCGGTCATTGACATAAGGGGATTCCTATTCGGCCAATTATTCAACACCCATTCCTCATGTTGATTCAAATCTAATAATCCTATATCTTTGTCTCCACTTTTAGTTTCCACTACCAAGGGATTGTGATCTGAACCCACTCTATTAAGGGATGCACTGTCATTAAAGGATATTGTGCTTCCCAATCAAACGATGCAAAGATCCTATCCAGTATATACCACCATAATAGGGTTGATCTGTTTGTTTGGCCAAGTGTAGCTTCCTCCATGTCTATGTAGCTCTCTTAGGACAACAAAGTCATTAAATAATTGCATCAACATCGAGTTCACATTACCAGTAGATTTCTCACCTCTTTCTCCTACCATGTTAAAATCACCTCCAACCACTATTCACCTAAATGGTTATTTAGCCCATTTACACAACGTTTAAATACTACATAGTGGTACACCATTTTTGTTTAATCAGTTGTTTTGCCCGTTTAAATGGTTGTGTTGCCCGTTTAAACGTCCGGCCATTTTGCCCGAATAATGGCTAAATGGCAAGCGATCAGTGTTTACGATTTAGCATTTAGGATAACACTGCCTCCAACTATCATAGGTTTGTCTAGGTTCAGTATCAATCCATCAACTCCAATAAAAATGCTTGTTTGAGGTTCTTGAACTGGGCCATATACATTGATTAGTACCCCCATAGAATTTTGAATCTCTTGCTTGCTTGGTAGAAACGTCCTAATTTGTATTGCAAAACTACCATAACCTCATTCCTTGTTCTCGCCAGATCCCCAATCCGCTTTATAGTTTCCTCTAGACAAATTGCGTCAATTTGGTGTTTAGCTAAGGGCCTGTTTGGTTAGAGGTGTTAAAGTTTAACAAACACTGTAGCACTTTCGTCTTATTTGACAAAAAGTTTCCAATTTTGGACTAATTAGGCTTAATAGATTCGTCTCGTAAATTACTCCTAATCTGTGCCGACATACATACAATTAGTCTACATTTAGTATTCCATGCATTTGAGGGAACATTGATGTGATGGGAGTTAAACTGAATGATTCATGAACCAAACAGGCCCTAAGATTTGAGCCAGCTGTTTCTTCCTCCCTCCACTACCTATAATCCTCTAATATTCCAAAAAAGAATCTTCATTTCTTCCTACTTTTCTTTTTCCTCCTCATAGCTTCCAGATTCAAACTCTATTGACTTATCTTAAGTGTGGTAGATGTTTCAAATAATGGCTTATGCTATTGTAGTACTTAAGAACATACTGGCCTAAAATCCTTATTTTAAAAATACAAAAAGGATAGTTAATGAAAGATATAATAAGAACAAGAGTTTCAACTTAACTTGAGGAGATAAAAAAATCCATAGCGGTTGATAATAATAAAATTTTAAAAAAAATCAAAATTTAGATTCATGGTTTCATAAGATACATGATACAACAAAAGCCACTATGATTAATGATAAGGTTTCAAAATATTGCATATTTAAAATATTAAATTAAATTCATTTCATTTAACGACAGGCGCAGTGGCGCTCTGACCCGAGCCCTGCACAATTGAGCGGGAAAGATCTATCCTAGACAAGTGCGGTGGGCTTCCCAAAGTGATCGTTGCTGTAGCTGACTTCATGGTAGCCACCGGATGCACATTCGACCCATCAGATTTTATGCAGCTTTTGGAAACCAACCCAGCATTTGGTAGTTTAAGGGGTCTATTTTCCTGGGTGCATTCCTACTTCCATGCCTGCCCAGATTCGCTCAAGCCATGCATCTTCTATATGTCAATCTTCCCTGTGAACCATAAGATTCGGCGGAGGCGTTTGGTGCGGCGGTGGATCGCGGAGGGCTACTCCACCGACACCAAAGAAAGTACTGCCGAGGAGAAAGGGGAGGAGTCATTTGCCGACCTCCGCAGTCTAAACATGATCCAGGTGCCAGGATCAACAAATCTGTCCTATATGATAAGGATGCCCTCGTGCCAAGTGAATGGTTTCTTCCGAGAATACATCAAGTCACGGTCAATGGAAGAGAACTTGGTATTTGCACTGGAGGGTCATTGCAGTGTGAACTCACAACGAACTGGACGACATCTCACCATAGAGAGCACCTGGGACAGAGATATTAGTGTGTATCAGAGCATTGAGTTGTCACGGCTGAGGTCCCTGACGGTGTTTGGTAAGTGGAAGTCATTCCTCATCTCTGACAAGATGAGGATCCTCCGAGTGCTGGACCTAGAGGATTCAACATCAGTAACAGATGGTGACCTCGAACGGATGGTCAAGCTGCTGCCTCGCCTCAAGTTTCTCTCACTACGAGGATGCAAGGAGGTCACTCGTCTCCCAGATTCCTTTGGTACCGGCCTGAAGCAGCTCCAGACTCTGGATATCAGACACACCTTCATAGCCACGCTTCCACTAAGCATCACTAAGCTACACAAGTTGCAGCACATTCGTGCTGGTACTAGTGTATCACTGACACCGGATGGTGACGCCAGCACTACTGTTGAAAGCCTACCAACACAAGCTGCTATTGCTAATAATCTTGTTTCCCGCTTCCGGTTGCCAGAGTTGTGCGCATGCTCAAGCTGCTTCCAGTGGCTTTCTCATTCTGCTGGCTCTCGTAATGGAGGCGTTGAGGCACCTCGAGGGATTGGGAAAATGGTGGCCTTACACAACATCAGTGTCATTGACATCAGTGTTGCAAACGGGCGGGCAATCCTGGAAGAGCTCAAGAACCTTACCCAGTTGCGCAAGCTTGGAGTCTCGGGCATCAACCAGCAAAATTGTAAGCAGTTTTGTTTTGCCATCTCAGGTCATCACCCCCATTTGAAATCCTTGTCAGTGTGGCTCGACGACAGGAATCAAACTGGCTGTTTGGATGCCATTTCTGCGCCTCCTCAAAGACTACAGAGCCTTAAGTTGTATGGATGTGTTGACAAGTTGCCAGCATGGATCAAGCTGTTGTCGAATCTCAGTAAATTGAAATTGCAGATGGAAATGATAACGCAAGAAGAGGTGGATCTCCTCGGCCATTTACCAAGCCTACATTCTTTATGTCTTTATCCCAAAGACTTTCAATATGGGGAGCTCCGATTCAATGAAAGCTTCCGCCAACTCATGCTTCTCGAGATTGCTTGCAACTCCAAGTTACAGTCTATTAGGTTTGAGTATTATGGTGTAATGAATGTGCTTGAGGTCCTCAAGATCCACTGCTTTCATGTGTCATCCTTGACGTTATTAGGGCTAAATAAGCTAAATGATCTCAAGGAAGTCTCTCTTAGCGGATCCTATGATGACAAAGTGAAGCAACACTTGCAGACCGAAATTCAACAGCACCCCAAGAAAGTGAAGCCTGATTTGAAGGTGATCCAGGTTCGTCCTCCTGGGCGCTGAACCTCTGAACCGCTGACTGTCATTGCCTCTACCATCCCACTCGCGTTTGCAGGACAATATGGCTGTTGCTGTTCGTTTTTTTTTTGAAGATCCGGAGCATTGCCAGCACATATTAATAAGTAAGAGTTGGAGTTACATGCGCAAGGTGCGCAAAGTCCCAACATGGCAGAATTGTTGTTTGTTTCCTTCTATCCTCTACTCTCTTTCCTGTCTCCTCAATCCAATAGTTACATGCTCTGTGTACTCTACCCAGCTCTTCCCTGTTGCTTTTGCTAGTCCCTTTGGACCTGGCTTGTATTTTTCTTGTTTTGGACCATGGCTTTTAATAAATTTCTTCAGTGGGGGCTCCTTGCCCCTCCTGTTATTTCAAGAAAAGTTTACTTCATTGAGGATGTAGTCTTTACAAGATAGTAATAAGGACCGGATCATGCCTCTTGTTTTGAAGATAAAACAAAAGGCCCTCACTGTGTATGTTCATCGCTATGGTATTTCTCTCTCTATTTTGTAATTTAAAAAGGCCTGTAAGTAGAGCATTGTTGTCACTTGGCTGAACAATATTGCCATCCAGCAACGACGCGCACCGCGGGGACGGCGAGGCCATGCACGATGCCATGGAGCCCCTCCACCTGCGCGGCACGCGTGTTGAAGCCGTGTTCGTGGGGCACATGCACGTGTGCGCGCCGGCAAGGAGGATCCCTATGCAGTGGTGGACCTAAGATTTTAAGGTTGGTACGCCTAAGCCTCAGGCTAAAGAAAATATATTATAAATTGAGCAAAGATCAAAGGAGAAATTGAGTTGTTGCCTTTAAATTTGGTTAAGAAAGATAGTGAATCAAGATCTGTGCGCTCCCGGGCGCCTCCATTGGTGTGCATCTCTGCTGGCGACTAGCGTGCTCTCCTACCTGCTGGTATCTAGCGGGGTGTGAGGTGACCCGCACTTGAACTATGCCCGCCTGCTTGCCGAGTGCACGGGCCATAATAGTGGTAGATCCATTGCAGCACTGTGCGCCTTAGGGCGACACCGCGCTGGGGTTTTAAGGTAGCCGGGTGGGGTGCCTGACGTCTTCACTAGGCAGGCGCTAGGATTTCATCTCGCAGGAGCGTCCATTGGGCTCGTGGGTCTTGAGCTCTGCCTCGCTAGTTGCTGGACCGAGGGTGGAGAATGGACTAGAATCAGTCTTGAAGCCTGATAAGGGCCGTCAAAGGATGACCGTGTGAGCAGATAGGTAATGGGCTGTGGTTTCGTGGGCTGTTTTTTGATGAATAAGATGAAGAGAACTACAATATTAAAGCTTAACTATATCATACATATGCGTATACTTATATCTACTAATTTTTGTGGCTAAAATGTTGGGTATGCCCGAGAATACCCGGGCATAACACCAGGTCCGCCCATGTCCCTGCGGGCCCGTGTACGTCACCATCGGCGACGGCGGCAACCGGGAGGGGCTGGCGGGGAAGTACGTCGACCCGCAGCCGGCGATCTCGGTGTTCGGGGAGGCGAGCTTCGGGCATGGCCAGCTTGAGGTGGTGAACGCCACGTATGCGCTCTGGGCGTGCCACCGGAATGATAATGATGACGCGGTGGTCGCCGATCAGGTCTGGATCGCCAGCCTCGCGGCCAACCCAGCTTGCAACAGAAACATGAACAGAATGACCAGCTCACAACCGATGAACGACTTGTGCTAGCGTGCGTTGGAATCTTCGTTCCTGTAGTATGGCTTGTTTATTTCTTCTCCACAAAGAAAAATTTCATTCATAAATCTGTCAAAATGTCTCATGAAGAAAGAAAAGTACAGTACATTTTACCTCCCTAAGATATAGTCGGAGTTTAGATTTTCTTGTAGTAGTTTAAAATTGGATTGGGGCTGCCTCCCTTGACTCTCAAAACCATTTGTCGCAAAAAAAACCATTTAAATTGTCTCATGTCCTAGTTAGATATGGTTTTCAGGATTTTTAGTTCAAATACAAATTCTACAATAGCGTTATAGGATTTTTAAACCACAAAAAATATCTTGAAGCTTCGGAAATTCCAAAAATGATTCTAGAGGTAGAATGGGACACGAGAAACCAAAATAAAATAATTTACAGCTCATGAAAATATCTCTAGAAGCTTTCAGAAAATAGAAATATCCAAAAAATCTAGAAAAGTCCTAAAACATTTAATTTATATCTAATTGCATTTTATGAATGTTTCACAACAAAAATATGAGATACAATGCATTCGGCATGAATTTATGTTGCATTCATGCTCGTTACATCCGTAGAGGAAGCGGCGTGCTGGTGGCAGCTCGCCAGTGGCAGCTCCACCCACGTCTGGCCGTGGACACTGTCCCACCTGGTGAGCCAGGCAGGACCCGGCCACAGGAGGAAGGGAAGGGACTCTATTTTATTTGGGCTCACCTCAGGACATCGGCAATCGACGGCAAGACCAGCGACGGTGACCACGAGGCCGATGAACAGGGAGCTAGAACCGCGACGAAGCGCAATAGCCATACCGGCACAAACTAACCTAATACTACAGATCTACAGTTACGAGAGGTGTGGGACCCCTTGCTCTCGGCTCCGGCGAGCTCGACGGCGACGGAGAAGCTGGGGGCCGGCTGGATTTTAGACAGAGGTGGAGGTGAACTGTAGCAGGGGAGGGGAAAGTCCCGCCTCTCGGTCCATCCCGAGAAGGCTAGGTGATGACTAACATTAGTTTCACATGACCCTTTTAACAAATATTGTCACTGTCAGTCCGGTTTCAAAAGGAAATCCATGAGCACGGATGGAAGGCCGGAAAGATTGCAGTGGTATGGTATACAAGATCACAACAGGCGACAAGTTGTTTCCTTTATGCCCCCTTTAGAACCTTAAAATTTCATAGTAGTCGTACAAAAATTTCACATAAATCAGTTTAATTTCACAGAAAAAACATATAGAGCCAGGACAAAAGTAGGCTACCAATCACGCCCAATCGTGCACGCGTATATCAGATGAGCTCCGTACTTAAGTGTGGCAAGGATGTACTACTAAAATAAAGGAAAACTTGGGAACACGCGGGTGGCAAGGGCCAGTAGTGGCTGGCTTCCTACCGGCCAGGGTTTGATTCCTACTCGGCACTGGTTTCCCACCAGGGTTTTCCCCCACTTTCTCGTTGCAAGGACCTCAGGCGTTTATGGACCACAGGGGGAGGTGACGCGCCCATCGCTAACGAAGCTATGTCTTCGTACATATCTTGTAGGCGTATATGTATGGTAGTATAAGGTCCTAAATCTAGCGTACACCTTAGTGGCGTGTGTTGGTGTGTGTCGAGTGTGTGCGTGCGTGTGTTTGGTTGTATGTTTAGATAATATAACCCCTACTACCGGATCCGAGGAAAAAAATAAGGGAAAACTTTAAAAGATGAGATAATTATTTGCTTGGTCCTAGAAGAAGTTATGTTTTCTTTCTTGTCCTTTATATTTTTAAAGTTACTTATTTGGCTCGAAAACTATCCTTAGTTTTTTATATGGCCCTCCCGTTAGTTTTAGGATTTAGTAGTGTTACGTTAGGGGGAAATGACGATTTTATCCACGGCGAAAAATGAATCAGTACATAGTTTAGTTTATCTTTGTTTAATTTTGAGAAATATTTAGTCAGGGGCAAAATAATTCCATGTTCAAAAATAATATTCCTTATCTTATGTAATTATGACAAGTTTAAACCGTGTGAAATATTACTCAAAATTAAACACAGACAAGCTAAACTTTGAAGTTTGCACCTCTACAAAGCTTTTGGGGTTTGCGGGCAACCAGCATATATGGCCCAAAAAAAAACCCGTCTGATCTGTGTTTTACTGTCCTTATTTACCCCACCAGTCCTATCGTTTCAAAAAGGAGAGGTTACTAAAGAAGTTATAAACGAAGTAGAGATTATCTTGTACAAAGCTAGCTTCTAGGCTGGAAGATGGCCAAACTGTACGTGTTTACTGCCCGGAGGAAATATCTGGAGTCCTTATAGTTGATTTTGTTTAAAGTCCTCCTTCATGAACATAAGGTTAATACGTGTCCTTGTGGTTTGGTTGTGATAAGTGATTGTCAACGTGACTTGCGTCTTGGGTTCAGTCAGTAAACTAACCATAGCGTGAGTTGATGTTGTGTAACATGTCTCTTGGCTTGTTGTGCGCAGGTTGGAGCTCGGAGGGGTGGTCGACGGTGAGGTAAAGGTCAAGTAGAGACGTGCCGTGCCGATGGACTGGGAGTGGTGAACGACGGATGTGAAGCTTGGACCGAGGGACCAGGAGGCCGGGTGACTAGCCGTGATGGCTGACACTTGGAGACATCGACAAGTTCAAGAGTACATGAGTGATGAAGACAGCGTCGACCAAGTCAAGATAGAGGACGATGGCGTCGTGGCACTTGGCGGAGGCCGGACACGCATCTACATGGGAGATGTAGATGGTGTCGGTCAAGCCAAGAAAGAAGGCGAAGGCGTCAAGGTGGAGGTTGGACACGCGTCGACATCGGAAGGGTTTGGTTGGGCACCTATCTTTGGAATGGTCACTCTCATTTGTTTAGTATTGAGAGAAGGCTAAGGTTAGAGAGAGAAGAAGCAGCTCTTGTTCTTGAACTTTTTGTTATCTTAGCTTTGTTTAGGCTAGGAGTGGCTTGTAATCTGATCTCTTAAGGTAATCTAAGGATTAATTTCGTGTAGCACTTGTTCCCTCTATGAATCAGTACTTTTCTTTTTTTCTGTGATTTTCGAAGTTATTTTTAGGGAGTTTTTTGTTTCATCGATTCTAGACCAAATCGGTTTGTTCTTTTTACGTTGATCTGTGCTATGATATGAGTTGAAGCTATCCTAAGGATTAATTTGATTGAATCGACCCGAGCACGGCGACGATTTTTGTTTTGGGGGACTTTTTCGTGTTCTTGGCTCTAATCTGAAATTTCCCGGAAATTGAGTAGAAATTGGTCGATGATCTGTTAGAGTATGCTCACTCACTCACTTGTGATTCTCTGTGCGAGCGTTTCGCTTTGACTTGGTTCGGATTTCATCGAATTTGTGGGCACCCCCTTCTACTGTTCTTGCGTTTGTTCTCTCTGCTGGACGCATCGGGGGTCACAGGTCGCTAGGACCGATGGGGGCCGAGCCCGATCGTGAGCGCCTGCTCTGGAGCCGCTGCTGCTCTTACTAGTTCCGGTGGCCCACCGTGCAGGCCGGCTCAGCCTCCTCTCTGCTCGCGCGGCGCTGCTGGTGCGTCAGGCGCCGGCCCTCGGCGGTTGTCGGTCGCGAGTCGAGCAGAGTCCGGTCCCGGTGCCTAGCGCTCGCAGCAGCCTCGCTCTTTCAGCCGCGTTCTTCTCTTGCCGAGCGGTGAGGCATCGAGCTGAGCTCCGGTGCTGTGCGCGACTCCTCTCTGTTCGCTCGGTACGCGACAGGCCAGGAGCGCCCTCTGCGCCGCTCTTTCTCCTCCCTGTTTCTGTGTTCGTGTTCTGGTGAAGCTCTTTGCTAGACCGGCGTTCACCTGGTGCTTGCACCGGTTGCAGAGCAGCAGGTAGAGTCCTGGTGCTTGCACGGCGGCGAGCAGACCCACCGCCGGTGCTCGGCTTTTTCTGTCTGCGTCCTCTCTTTCTCTCTGTGTGTTGGAGCGCAGTGCAGTAGCCAGGGCAGCACGGATCGGCGCTGTGCACTTCCTGCCCGATTCCCTTCCTGCTGCGCTCGCACCAAGTCAACCAGTGCTGGGCGCTCGTTGCAGCTGCAGCAGCTTCTGAACGGCAAGTTCAGTAGTTCCAGAATCGGGGGCATCAACTTGGAATGCGCACCGTAGCATTTTGTTTGTATTTGGTAAAAATTGTTCAAATTTTAACCAATTAGTTTCAAAATGTTCGTCTCGCAAAGTACAACAAAACTGTGCAATTAGTTTTTAATTTCATCTACATTTAGTACTTCATGCATGTGCCGGTATTTTGATGTGACGTGAATCTTCTTTTTGCATAGTAAAATTTAGGGGTAGAAATTGGAAACTAAACGAGGCCCAAGTTCAGCTCGTAATTCCATTTTCTTGCTTCTGTGAGCTGTCATTCCAAGCAATCATTGGCTTATCATTAGAGCATTGATGTGTCTCATTTTATTTGGAGTACTACTCACGGTTTAGAAGGCTGCTGATTTTCTTTTTGCTTGGTGTGCAATCAGTTGTTTTTCCCTGTTTGTGCTGCTGTCCAGCCCCCGGGAATTTCTGGCCCAATTTCCAGCCCCTATGGCTGGAATTTCCAGTCTATAATTCCCAAGCTCGTTATTTCATCT
Organism: Saccharum hybrid cultivar R570; assembly: GCA_038087645.1. Classification (NCBI taxonomy): domain Eukaryota; kingdom Viridiplantae; phylum Streptophyta; class Magnoliopsida; order Poales; family Poaceae; genus Saccharum; species Saccharum hybrid cultivar. The sequence continues at coordinate 10,412,474 of JAQSUU010000805.1, forward strand.
GCGGTTTGCGCGTTTAAGCTCTGATTCTCATTCTGGCTTTTGCGTTGGCTTTGTGGTGTCCCGCTGTTCCTAGGGAAAATCCACCTACTCTTTTGGATCGAGGATATCACGATGGTTGCTTTGCGTGTTTGGCTGTAATTTTGGGACAGCGGCCAAAAGTTTCACGAGAAATTTTACGGCTCTCATTCACCCCTGTTTGGTCGCCGTTTTCGGTCCTTCGTCCTTGAAAGGTGCAAAAAGTTCTTTGCTTCATTCAGTCTCCATATACATGTGCCTAGCTCTTCTCTGTCTGCTCCTGTCCTGTAGATGACATTTGTGTGTCCTTTCGCTTTGGCAAGCATTAGCAGCACGCTTCGCATCCTTGCTTTGCTTGCGACAAGGGCAAAGAGAGAGGAACCCTGAAACCTGTGCTTTGTCTTGTGTGCATTGCCAGGACAAGTACCTATACCTTGAGTGCTAATTGGGTTACTTGGCCCGCGCACCTTGAAAAAGCAAAAATGTTCTTCGCTTCGGTCTCTATATATACTCGATCGAGATGTTTCCATAAATTTCCATGCTCCACCAGGCCTCCAGCCCTCCAGCCTCTCACATTTGCACACCATACCTCGTGTAAGCCCATCCTCGATCACCTTAGCAGCAGCTTCATTCGCTTGGAAGCTGCTGCTTCCATTGATTCCACCTCACAACGTGCGACTAACAACAAATCGGAGGAGGAGGAGAGAGAGGAGAGACTGAGGGAGCAGCAGCAGCAGCAATGGCGGACCTTGTGCTTGGGTTGGCCAAGTCGGCGGTGGAGGGGACGCTGAGCGCTGCCAAGTCGGCAATTGAGGAGGAGGAGAAGCTCAAGAAGAATATCCAGCGCGACCTGATGCTTATCTCGGACGAGTTCGAGATGATGCATTCTTTCCTCGTCGTCTCCAAGGAGCGAGCCACCGACGAGATGGTGAAGACCTTGGTGAGGCAGGTCCGCAACCTGGCCTTGGACGTGGAGGACTGCATTGAGTCCGTTGTGCTCATGGATATCAAGTCCCATGGCCATTGGTGGCGCCGCTTGCTCTCGTTCTCATCCTGCATGCGAGCAGCGGCGGCGCCCCAGCTGGACGATGCAGTCACTGCTATAGAGTTGCTGAAATCCAGGGTCGAAGCCGTGGGGAAGAGGAACGAGCGCTACAGGCACATCGGCGACGCCGGATGCTGCAAGTCCACTGAGAAGACGACGACGACGACGACGAGTCATCAGCAGCAGCACCAGCAGGCGGTAGCCGATGCCGATGCAGCGGGGATCCTTATCGAGGCGAGGGAAGCCAAGAAGAAGCAAAGCGGCCCAAAAGACCTCATCCAGTTGATTAACAAGATAGACAATGTCATTCCGCTTCAAGTGATCTCACTGTGGGGAGCATCCGGCGACCTTGGGGTGGCGTCCATTATCAAGAAGACACGTGACGGCCCAGAAATCTGCAGCAAGTTCAGTTTCCGTGCCTGGGTGAAGCTGACGCAACCCTTCAATCCCCATGAGTTCATCAGGATCCTAGTACATGATCTACTAGAAGGATAACAGAGAGAGGGAGGAAGGAGAAGGTAGAGGTACGGTGGAGTTCACAGACCATCGGTAGGAACTGCAGGGGCACTGGAGCTGGATCCGGTGGCCATCACGGTCGTTGATGGCGGCTGCGCACAGGCAGCGGCATTCGGTGAAGAAGAGCGGTGCAGTGGAGATCGACGCGACGCAGTACAGTGACGACGTCGGCGTGGAGGAGCTTCCCGTCACTACTGCGCCCCTAACTTAGATCAGGTGTTAGGGTTAGGAACTGTAAGTGGGGAAATGGCAGCGGCGAACTTCGTCGTGCGTGCCCCGGCTCCCCACCTCTCCTTTTTATAGCGCAGTGTGACAGGAACCCTCCAACCATAGTTGGGTTGGGCGCCCCTGATCAGGGCGCGGGATCAAGCCCAATAGACCGTTGGGCCTACTAGCGAGGAGGTCCAAACCTAACATTCTCCCCCTTGATCTTAACATTACTTTAACCTGCAAACTTTGACTTCAATACTTTTTACTTTACTCGTTCCATCACATATAAGTGTATAGAGCATGTTTCATCGTCACGGCCAATCGCCGATAGATTTAACAGCTATAATGCACATCTCTGATCTGAAACAGTTACTTTAACTTTGGGCCCTTTATTATAGTCCAGGAGTCATAGGCTTTCTCTTAAACCCATGCCGGCTACATATTCTCTGAACACGTTGGGTGGTAAGCCTTTTGTAAGCGGATCCGCGAGCATCTTTCCAGTACTTATATGCTCAAGATTTATAATTTGATCCCGGACTTTATCCTTCACAACATAGTACTTTATGTCAATGTGTTTGTCAGCACCACTTAACTTATTGTTGTGAGCGTACTGTACTGCTGGATTATTATCGCAGTATAACTTTAGTGGTTTATGTATGCTGTCGACCACCTTCAAACCGGGTATGAACTTCTTTAGCCAGTTCGCCTGCCCCGTTGCCTCATAACACGCTACAAACTCGGCATACATTGTGGACGATGTAGTGACGGTTTGTTTTGAGCTTTTTCATGAAATTGCTCCTCCTGCGAGAGTGAATACATATCCTGACGTGGATTTTCTATCATCTCCCGCATAATCAGAATCCGAATACCCCACTATCTGGAGAGAATCTGATTTTCTGTACGTCAACATGAGGCCTTTCGTACCTTGCAAATATCGCAAGACTTTCTTTACCAATTTCCAGTGTTCAATCCCTGGATTACTTTGAAATCTGCCAAGCAACCCGATAACAAAAGCTAAGTCAGGGCGCGTGCACACTTGAGCATACTGTAGGCTTCCGACAGCAGAAGCATATGGAACCACTTTCATTTGATCAAGCTCGTATTGGTTCCGAGGGCATTGAAAATCCCCATATCTGTCACCCTTGACCATGGGTGCAGGTGAGGCACTACATTTATGCATACTAAATTTCTTTAAAACTTTTTCTATGTATGCCTTTTGTGACAGTCCTAATACCCCTTTACTTCTATCTCGGTGAATTTCTATGCCCAAAACAAATGACGCTTCACCAAGATCTTTCATATCAAATTTTGAAGATAAAAACTTCTTTGTCTCCAGTAGTAGACTGACATCACTACTAGCAAGTAAGATATCATCTACATACAGGATTAGGAAGATATACCTTCCATTCTTAAACTTTGCATAAATACAATTATCCTCAATATTTTCTTTAAACCCAAAATTCCTAATTGTTCTGTCAAACTTCAAGTACCATTGTCTTGAAGCTCGCTTTAACCCATAAATCGATTTCTTTAAGCGGCATCCCATTTGTTCTTTTCCTTCCACGACAAAACCTTTTGGTTGTGCCATGTAAACATTTTTCTCCAGATCCCCATTTAGAAATGCCGTTTTTACATCATCTGATGTAACTCTAAATCGTAGTGTGCCACTAATGCCATCATAATTCTGAAGGAATCCTTACATGAGACTGGAGAAAACGTCTCATTGTAATCAATCCCTTCTCTTTGCGTGAAACCTTTTGTCACAAGTCGCGCTTTAAACCTTTCAATATTCCCTTGGGAGTCACGTTTTGTCTTGTAGACCCATTTACAGCCTACTGTCTTGGCTCCTTTAGGAATAGGTTCTAAGTCCCAAACTTTGTTGGTACTCATTGACTTTATTTCATCTTCCATGGCCTCAAGCCACTTTGATGAATTATCACTTCTCATGGCTTCTTCAAAAGAAGTGGGATCACCCTTCATTTGAAATTCTTCAGTGTTATACGCTTCATAATCATCAGCTATTGCTGATCTTCTAACTCTTTGAGACCTTCTAGGGGCCTCCACATTTGGCACATCTTCTGTTTGGGGCTGTTGTTGCTCCTCCTCATCTGTGGCATCAGTTTGTATAGGTTCCTGAAGGACAGGTTCCTCATCATTATTAACTGTCACCACAGGAGAATTGACAACAGGTGTTGGCACTACAGTATCTGGCACTGTTGGTGCAACAAGAACAGGTAGTTCAAAGAATGGTTCCTGAATCATCGGAGTGGGCACACATACCCGCTTCTCCTCAAGAATAATTTCTCGACCTACCATGCTCCCCCTCATCATTTCATCCTCTAAGATAACAACGTGTCTCGTTTCTACAAATTTTGTGTATCTGTCTGAACAGTAGAAACGAAAACCTTTTGACTTTTCAGGATAGCCAATAAAATGGCAGCTAACTGTTTTGGGATCTAGCTTCCCAATATTAGGGTTAAACACTTTTGCCTCAGCAGGACTCCCCCACACACGCAAGTGTTTTAGTGAAGGTTCTCTTCCTGTCCACAACTCATATGGTGTTTTGGGCACCGCTTTACTTGGTACTCTATTTAGAATATGAATGATGGTTTTTAACGCCTCCATCCATAGACTCAATGGCAAGTCAGAGTAACTCATTATACTACGCACCATATCCATCAAGGTACGGTTACGCCTTTCAGCTACTCCGTTCTGCTGAGGTTCGCCCAGTGAAGAATACTGGGCAACTATGCCATTCTCCTGTAGAAACCTTGCAAAAGGTCCAGGAACTTGACCATATGGGGTATGCCGACCGTAGTACTCCCCACCACGATCAGACCGGACCACTTTAATCTTTAAATTATGCTGATTTTCAACTTCAATCTTAAATATTTTAAATTTATCCAACGCTTCATTTCTTTCTTTAATTGGATAAATATAACCATAACGGGAGTAATCATCTGTGAATGTTATGAACGAGTCAAAACCATCCACACTTTTCACAGGAAAAGGACCACAGATGTCTGTGTGAATTATCTGTAGAATTTCTGTGCTTCGTTTAACATCCTTTTTAATTTGCTTTGTGTATTTTCCTTTAATACATTCTCTACACTGTTCAAAGTCTGAGAACTCTAATGGAGGAAGAATATCATTCTTAACTAGTCTCTCTATTCTTCCCCTCGAAATATGGCCTAAACGACAGTGCCATAATTTCGACGACGTATCTTGAGTTCTCTTTCATTTTCTATTCGCATTCACAAACGAGGATACGTTCTCATTCTTATCACATACGAAATTCACATTTTCACGAAGTGATAATAAATAAAGATCTTGCTTTTGAAAAGCAAGACCAACACATTCATTATTACATTGTATCTCGCATTTGCCATCTCCAAAATGGCAATCAAATCCATCATTATCCAAATAAGACACACTAATCAAGTTTCTCTGTAATGAAGGAACAAATAAAACATCTCTAAGCAAAAGAATAAAGCCATCAGCAAGCTCTAAAGGAACATCGCCAACAACTTCGACATCTGCTTGGACTCCATTCGCGACTTTAACGTGTCTTTCGCTTCTTTGCGTAGTCCTCGTCGAACGGAATCCCTGTAATGAATTAGCAACATGAACAGTTGCGCCTGAGTCAATCCACCAAGTAGATTTCGAATACTCTACATACAGAGATTCATTTATGAACGTAATAATGTTCTCACCTTTCTTTGCCATGATCATCTTTAAGAATTTAGGACAATCTTTCTTGTAATGTCCCTCCTTCTTGCAGTAGAGGCACTGATCTTTGTTCACTGCAAACCTGTTCTGCTGAGGCTGATACTGCATGGGACCCTTGCCCTTTGGCTTTGAGGGAGAGTTGACATTGGCATTGACATTCTTTCTCTTGTTATCTTTAACAAAACTGAGAGTACCACCATTGGTGGTCTTTATTCTCTCTTCCTCTTGCACACACATTGCCATACAACGTTCTAGATCCCATTTCTCGGGCTGAATGTTGTAATTGACAACAAATGTGTCAAACTCTTTTGGTAAAGAAGCAAAAATCACATGGACAAGGATCTCTTTCGTAAGAGCCAGATCCATTGGTTTTAGCTTATTGTTCAAATGATTCAACTTTGATATATGCTCTCTTATGCCAGTGTCATTGCCACCTCCAGTGTATCTTTCTGTCATCAGCTCTTTTATCAGCTGAGTAGCATATGTCTTTGAAGAGCCATAAAACTGACTCTTTATCCTTTCCAGGTACTCTGTGACAGTGTCACACTCTTGGATTGAGCCCATTATGGTAGGCTCAATCGTGTTCTTTATGACAACAACACACTTTTTGTTGGCATTGACCCACTTTTACTTTTGTAGATCATATGCCATCTGTATGGGAGCATGGTCCCTCTCTTTTTTTTTGCCAATCAACATCAGACTCATTAGTCTCCCTCACCGGTGCCACAGGCTCAGTGGGGCACGGTGTGGTGACCACCCAGTCCACCTCAGCTAAGACAAATGCGAGGTCAATCTTCTTCTTCCATTCGGTGTAGTTGTCACCTTTGAGGGGTGAAATATCTTTGATAAACCCCATCAAAGAGTAACCTCCTGAAAACATAATTCATATAAAGTGAGAACATAATTATAACATCAATAATTGCATGCTTTAGTTCCAACGTTGGTCAAAATTAAAACATAGAATTTTCTTTTTTTTACACTAATTCTACATCACCGTTGGGCAGAAATAGAATTAATGCATGACAAAAAAACATAATAACATCATAATACTGCTATTAATCAACGTTGGTCAGAATAGTAACAATATTATAATGTTCTGAAAATTTATCTATTTTCAAAATTAAATTCTCCCGTTGGTTCAAATTTAATAATGAAAGCAATAACTATGAGTACGCAGTGGAAAACATTTGTAAAATTCCCATAGTACTATTTTCCAGAAGCAACTTTACTATTTACCAAACAAAAAAATATCGTTGGATAAATTTTGTACAGAAAATTATATCAAAATTGAATCAAAATTCATCAAGGTACATGAATAAGTGCTTCTGGAAAAATTGGAAACGAATTTCGGCTCGAAAACCGACTCTGTTCGCTCGTGGCCCAGCAAAAACACGGCCCACGGCCCGCTTCACGAGCACGCGCGCGAGCGCTCCCGCGCCCAGGCCGCAACCTAGGCCTGGGCCGGCGATTCGCCTGCCCGCCTGGGCCAAAACCGACCCAGTCTGCCGCTCTGTCATCTCGGCCGTTGATGAGGATCAGACGGACGAGCGCAGGGATCGGGTGAACAAAAACCCGGACACCCGCCTCTACCTGTGAACCCTAGTTCATTCTCTTCTCCGTCCCCGTTTTTCTCTCTGGCCCGACGGCGCCAGCGTCATGGCATCCTAGGGTGGCCTCGGAGAAGGAGAGATGGAGCCGCCGCGGGCCCTCTCACCGGCGTGCGCGCTCCCCAGAGGTAGAGCGCGCCGCCATCGAGTGGCTCCGTGTCGTCGCCCTGAAGTCGCGCCCGCGGGTTCTTCTTTCCGCGCGGTGGCGTCTCTCTGCCCGCGCTGCAGCGGTAAGGTGGAGATCCCGGGTAGGTCACTCCGTTCCCTCGCCCTTTTCATTGCTAGGGTTCGGTTCTTCCCGCGCGCCGACCCCCTTTCTCTTAGGGTTAGGGTTTCAATATGATTTGCATCTCCCGATTCGAAATCGGTTTTTCCTTTTCTTTCTTTTCCCCAAGGGCTAGATCTACGTGATATTTAGGCCTCTGATACCATTGTTAAACACTTTAGATCGAGTAGCAGTAGATCAGTGGGGTAGATCTTTTGCATTTCGGGTATAAACATCAAGATCCTAGTACATGATCTACTAGAAGGATAACAGAGAGAGGGAGGAAGGAGAAGGTAGAGGTACGGTGGAGTTCACAGACCATCGGTGGGAACTGCAGGGGCACTGGAGCTGGATCCGGTGGCCATCACGGTCGTTGATGGCGGCTGCGCACGGGCAGCGGCATTCGGTGAAGAAGAGCGGTGCAGTGGAGATCGACGCGACGCAGTACAGTGACGACGTCGGCGTGGAGGAGCTTCCCGTCACTACTGCGCCCCTCACTTAGATCGGGTGTTAGGGTTAGGAACTGTAGGTGGGGAAATGGCGGCGGCGAACTTCGTCGTGCGTGCCCCGGCTCACCACCTCTTCTTTTTATAGCGCAGTGTGACAGGGGTCCTCCAACCATAGTTGGGTTGGGTGCCCCCGATCAGGGCGCGGGATCAAGCCCAATAGACCGTTGGGTTATTAGCGAGGAGATCAAAACCTAACACGAGCCACCGACGAGATGGTGAAGACCTTGGTGAGGCAGGTCCGCAACCTGGCCTTGGACGTGGAGGACTGCATTGAGTCCGTTGTGCTCATGGATATCAAGTCCCATGGCCATTGGTGGCGCCGCTTGCTCTCGTTCTCATCCTGCATGCGAGCAGCGGCGGCGCCCCAGCTGGACGATGCAGTCACTGCTATAGAGTTGCTGAAATCCAGGGTCGAAGCCGTGGGGAAGAGGAACGAGCGCTACAGGCACATCGGCGGCGCCGGATGCTGCAAGTCCACTGAGAAGACAACGACGACGACGACGAGTCATCAGCAGCAGCACCAGCAGGTGGTAGCCGATGCCGATGCAGCGGGGATCCTTATCGAGGCGAGGGAAGCCAAGAAGAAGCAAAGCGGCCCAAAAGACCTCATCCAGTTGATTAACAAGATAGACAATGTCATTCCGCTTCAAGTGATCTCACTGTGGGGAGCATCCGGCGACCTTGGGGTGGCGTCCATTATCAAGAAGACACGTGACGACCCAGAAATCTGCAGCAAGTTCAGTTTCCGTGCCTGGGTGAAGCTGACGCAACCCTTCAATCCCCATGAGTTCATCAGGAGTTTGGTGGCTCAGTTGTACACAAACTGTTGCCGGCAACCAGGAAGCAGCAGCAGCAGCACCGCAGAATTGCTGAAACAAGCGGATGCGGTTATGACTATGGAAGGCACACGACTCGCTGTGGAGTTCTCCAAGCAAGTGATGAGCGATCACAGATACCTAATCTTCCTGGAAGATTTGCCCAGCACAGTTGACTGGGAGGCTGTCAGGTTGTACCTACCTGACAAGAAGAATGGTAGCTGCATCGTCGTGCACACCCAGCATCCCGAAGTCGCAAGTTTGGTCGTCGGAGAATCACACCGAGTATTGGAGTTGGAGCACTTCTCAGCTGACCATTCTGTTTGTGTCTTCTTCAATGAGGTACGGTGTACATCTATACATCATCAATAACTATCAACATCAACATGATATCTATCTGACAATCAATCATATTTCATATGTATTGCTGAGATGAAGAAACGTAGCAGCACAAGAGATCTCATGAAGCTGATCAACATGAAGGAAAATACGATGCCCACCATACTCCACTTCAAGTGATCTCCGTGTGCGGAGAAATAGGGGATCTTGAGGTGCAAATGGAATCCATCATCAAAAAGACCTGCAACGACAACCCAGAAATCTGCAAGAAGTTCCAGTACCGTGCTTGGGTGAAGGTGATGCATCCCCACTCCCCAGCTTATTGAGCCCTTCAATCCCCTCGAGTTCTTCGACTGCTTGCTGGATCAATTGTGCACAAATTATTGTCCGCGGCATGGAAGTGCCCAAGATTTCCTGAAGCTGAAAGGTGTGAAGGCGATGGTTACCGAAGACGTATTCATCAAGGAGTTCATGAAGCAAGTGATGAGCGATCAGAGGTACCTAGTCTTCCTGCAAGATATGGCCAGCAAGGATGACTGGGACGCCATTAGGGAATACCTACCTGACAAGACCAATGGTAACTGCATTTTCGTGCACACCCAGCAGCCCGAAGTTGCAAGCTCGTGCGTCAGACCACCACACCGAGAGCTGGAGCTGCTCTCCGCTAACCATTCTCTTCGCGATCCCGGTCCGACCGGGACCACGAAGGGCTACATTTTGACTAAAACAACCCTGAGATCCATAACTAGGATCAACCTAAAACAGTCAGTGCGACCGCCCCCGACAAGCCAGGAACAGTGAGTCGAGCGCCTCAGCGTCTGCCTCCGTAATGTCGCCCGCGAAGAAGGACTCGTACGAACCCTTAGCTGCAGAGGAAGGCGGCGCTGAAGGTTCCAGGAACCCCATCTTCCTCATGAGGAGTACCTCACCGCGCTTGGACGTCGGGATGTGGTCCATCCGCTGGTCGGCAATCCGCCTGCTCCGCTTGGGTACGAACGGCTTGGGTGCCGGCTGCTTGGGTGGGGAGGTGATGAGGGGTGGTGGCCTCACCACCCGGACCTCCTCAGTGAACCTGGCCAGCCGCCGAGCAGCTTCAGCAGGGGAAGGCGAGTCCTCCTCCGTCGGCGAATCTGCGCCCGTCAAAGGAGCCAAAGGCATGCCCAGCACAGGTGACGCCGGAGGCGTCTCGAGGTCCGCCGTGCTATGTGGTGCCGTCAGAGCCCAGCCATCAGGAGGCTGTTCGGCCACCGGGCGGGCCGCGGCGAGCAAGGCGAGCTCCTCCAACATCGGGTTGACCGAGCTGAACCTGACGGGAGGGTGTGTACACACGCACATTGCCTCCGCCAACGGGTCTAGCTCAAGGGAACGATGCTGGGCGGTTGATGCAGTGGCGTCTTCGGTGAAGTCATCGGGCGCAACCGTGGTGGTGGCTGACGCCGGCTTAGTACCCTGGCGCCGACCACCGCGGCGCCGACGCCGTCTCCGGCGGCGTCGGCAGCCACTCGCCTCCGCCCCGACCCCCACCGCGACCCCATCGTTGGACGGCGGGCCGCCGGACGAGTCGCGCTGGGCGGGTGGGCGGTTGTCGACGCGTGAGTGACGAAGGCGACCTCGACCACAGTTCCTGGCGAGGTGGCCGAAACCACGGCAGCGCAGACAGCGGCAAGGTAACCTGCAAGTCGCAACTCGGTGCGTGGTGGAGAGGCAGTTGAAACACCTGCCGCGGAGCTGTGCCGGGATCTTCCCGCGGCGAGGCGCAGCCGGAGTAGAGGCAGGTCCCCCAACCGGCCGGTGTAGGACCTCACACCACCCGTCGGCACAGGGGTCAGAGATCCTCCGTCGCGTGCCGAGGCGCTGGCGGGCAGGTACCCGACCGTTCGCTGGCCGGACCGGCAAGCCGTGCAGAAGCTGAGGACGCAGCCGGCTACGCTTCTCCCGCCATCGCACCCGCCGTTGTCTAGCGTCTGCACTGCCGTGCCGCCGCACAGGCTGCGGCCCCCGGCGAACCGCATCAAGGTAAGGCGTCAGGGACGGCAGCATCTCCGAGTTGGAATCGTCGTCCACCCACCGACGGGCCTTGGACCGTCCCCCGTGCATCCCACAGGGTGAAAGGGGGTGGCATAGGGGGATAAGGTGGACAGCGAGCTCACAGCTGGGGCAGACGGGTGGAAGGCGTCCACTTCGTCCGCGTCGTCATCCTCGCCCCCGAAGACTTCCTCAACGAGAACCTCGTCAGAGAGGTCGACCGGTGGGGTGGCCGGCGGGCTCGGGGCGGGGGCCGATGGGCGGACGAGGCCGGCTGCTCCGGCATCCTACTCTGCGACTCCGGCAGCGGCCTGAGCTGGCTGAGGCCACGCGGCGGACTCAGCCGTGCATGGCCCCGGCGGCGACGGAGAGCCACTGTCGGCCACGGCACAGTGGCCAGCCGCCGGCGAGGTCGAGCCCGCGGCCAAGACGCCATCGAAGCCCGCTGCAGGGGCCGCGCCGCCCGACGTGGTGCCGGCCTCCACGCGCGGCCGCGCCCCCGGCGGAGGGGGGAGGGTGGAGGTGGCCCCGACGGAGGGGAAGAAAGGCGGTCGGGGACCGCGCCGTCGTGAGCTCCGAGGTGGTGGCGGGCGCCACGGCGCCAGCACACCTGCCCACGCGTGTGTGGCCGGAGGCCCCGGATCCGGTAGCAGGGGCGTCGGATCCGGCGGATCCGGAGCCGGGGGTGGGCGCCGGCGGCCCCTCACCGGCCACTTCCGCCGCCAGCCGCTCGGGGAGAATGAGGGCCGGGGAGGAGGAGAGAGGTGGGGAGGACGAGGTGGGGGCGCGGGAGGTGAAGGGAAGGGGGGAGCTGTGGCTGGAGGGGGCGACGGCCGCCGGTGCCGGGGAGGCAGCCGGCGCCGGCGGCGGCAGCGGCGTGAGGGCGGTCAGGGCGTGAGGGCGTGAGGGAGGTGCTTGCAAAGCCACCGGAGATTTGGATTCTCGATAATGACAAGTCACCAAAATGGACCTTCGTGTCCTCTTCAAAGAGGTACGTATGCACTGCATCTCTCTTCAACGTCAACACGATCTAGAAGGCAATGTACGTGTTAGTATATACTATATAGCATGTACCAAAATTGTTCCTGATTATTTATACTCCATCTAAAAAACTCCATATTCTAGTATTCAAAAAAATCCCAAAAAACTTGATGTTCTAGCTCTTGACAATAGATTGGCCATATCAGCTGGAGATTGTCGTCTGCATGTCGTGTTCCATTAATTTTAGGAGTTTATACCTCAATAAGCATAGTTCACCTTCAATAAATAAAAGTACATGGATAATTTTTGTCGAGCACTAATATATTACTATGTACTATAAACATCCTAGAACTCAATTTTATTTGGGACGGATGGAGTATATAGCAGTGGACCATAGTCATGTTTTGGCACCTATAGTTTTCAAGCTATTTAACATGGCGCCATACACGACATTTTGCTGATGTGACAATAACATTAAAGAAGAGAGAGATGAAGAAAATGGCATTTTTAAAGGTATTTTGCCTTGCCAGCCGCCTTTAAAAATACTGATGCCTTAGAAATTGATTTCTTTGTGGCGAGTCACAGGTGTATTTTGATTTACTTGCCTTTATCCAAAAATACCTCTGTTGCTAAAAAAACGTTTCTGTAGTAGTGACTCTGGATACGCTTAAAAATTATTATCTTTATTCTATAAATTCAAATATCTAACAGATGTATGTATATACACACACACTTGATAAGTATTTTTTAGGTGTTTTCCTAACTTAAGAGCCTGATCCAACGGTCTGCATCCCTATTGTGGCCTTTAAATTTGCCAATTATATCTAACTACGTAGGTTCAATTATACTACCTCTATTCCAAAATATAAAAGTTTTGTGCTTTTATTCTAAGCCAAACTTCTCTAAGTTTGACCTATTTATAGAAATATGAACCAACATCTGCAATATCAAATCAGTTTCATTAAATCCACCACAAAATATGTCTTGATAGTAAATGCTTTTAACTTACATGGTATTGTAGATGTTAACATACTTTTCCATACATGGTCCAAGTTAGAGAAATTTGGCTTAGGATGACAAAACTATATAAAACCTCTTAAATTTTGGGAAAGCGGGAGTAGTTAGATCAATAGTTTGTATATAGGCCTAATTCAGCTGTATGCAACTCTACATTACTATTGCAACTTATAAATTAGTCAACTATTCAATTAAGTGAGTCCGGATGTACTTTTGACCAACATTTGTAAACAGGCGTTATTCGATGGGAGGATTCTTATAGATCTTCTAAATTGACAGTTACTCCTTCCCTTCTAAACTACAATTCATTTTGGCTTTTCTAAGTAAATGGTTTTTGCTATGCACTTAGATATACATTATGTCTAAATATATGATAAAACTATGAGTAGAAAAACTAAAACCGCTTATACAATTTGGAACACAAAGAGTAGAAAGTAGCCCAAGTTTATCTTAGATCCGTAGATTATAACTCAGTCAACGTCAACAAAATTTAAGGGCCCATATTTTGCATTTCTTAATAATTTCTAGGCTACATTTTGTCCACTATGCATGGTTGAAGGTCATCATTTTGTTTTCTCTATTTGCATAATAGGATGAGGATGAGGAGAGGGCCATCAAGATGAAAGATGCAAAGGAATGGTTAGAGAAATTTCCATGTGTTGGCCGACGAGCAGATATAGAGTATCTTAGCGGCAACGATCCGGGGGTACGACCCGTGTTGGGGGTCGCTGGTGTTGGTAAATCATATATTGTCAAATACGTCTACTTAAACAAAGTGATTGATGAACAGAAACTGTTAGAATATAGGCGCCCTCTGGGCAGGCCATGGGCCAGGCGCTCAAGCCCATATGGCTGGGCTGCCAGTTGATTAGGATAGACATGATTGATTAGGCAAGGATCACCGTTGATTGGGTGTTTCTATAAACCCTATTGATCCTTGCCTATATATATGTAACCCATGTATTCAATATCAATCAATCAATCTTGAGACCTAATTGCTCTCAGTGCAAGCCGTGCTCCACACCAGTTGACACCAATCCGAAGATTGCTGCAGCTGAGGGGGCCCCAGTGTCTGATGCTACAGACTTCCGCAGCCTTGCTGGCGCCCTCCAGTACCTGACGTTCACTCGGCCAGACATTGCGTACGCAGTCCAGGAGGTCTGTCTTCACATGCATGACCCACGTGAGCCTCACCTTGCAGCCTTGAAGCGGATTCTTCGCTACGTTCGAGGCACACTCCATCTTGGTCTCTCGCTGCGACCGTCTTCTTCGACTGATCTCATCGTCTACACTGATGCTGACTGGGCTGGGTGTCCAGACACTCGCAAGTCCACCTCGGGCTATGCTGTGTTCCTTGGTGACAACCTTGTCTCCTGGTCCTCCAAGCGTCAGAACACCGTGTCAAGATCAAGTGCTGAAGCCGAGTATCGCGCAGTGGCCAACGGAGTTGCAGAGGCCACCTGGCTGCGTCAGCTACTTCTGGAACTACACGTCTCTCTCAGGCGCGCCACACTGGTGTATTGTGACAACATCAGTGCAGTCTACATGACCTCCAATCCAGTTCAGCATCAGCGAACCAAGCACATCGAGATTGATCTTCACTTCGTCCGAGAACGAGTCGCCGTTGGTGATGTTCGAGTACTGCATGTCCCTACTTCCTCACAGTATGCGGATATCTTCACCAAAGGGCTGCCTTCTTCAGTGTTCATGGAGTTTAGGTCCAGTCTAAACGTGCAAAGTGGCTGACGTTTCGACTGAGGGGGAGTGTTAGAATATAGGCGCCCTCTGGGCAGGCCATGGGCCAGGCGCTCAAGCCCATATGGCTGGGCTGCCAGTTGATTAGGATAGACATGATTGATTAGGCAAGGATCACCGTTGATTGGGTGTTTCTATAAACCCTATTGATCCTTGCCTATATATATATATGTAACCCATGTATTCAATATCAATCAATCAATCCTGAGACCTAATTGCTCTCAGAAACCTTTTGAAAAGTTCGGCTGGGTGGATGTATCCCATCCATTCAATATAAGGGACTTCTCATGGAGCTTACTCTTGGATTTGCACTCGGGATCTCTCTAGCATAGTAAAATGTTGAGAATCAGAGACCCAATTCAAGAGTGTTGTGATCTTCTAAAAAAGTACAGTTGTCTCATTGTTATTGACGGTTTGCAGTCCAACGAAGAGTGGGACTCGATAAAAGCTGCCTTGGCCATTGATCATGATCAAAATTGAAGCCGTGTTATTGTCATCACATATGAAGAAAGTGTTTCCACATACTGTAAAGATGATTATTGGTGGAACGTCGAAGTCCTAGAAATTGATGACGCGCTTCAACTCTTCAGAACAAGGGTAATTACTCATAAACAGCCACATATGCCTATCTAATCTTATCTTTACCTTGCCCTTATAAGTATACTATTATTAATTAGAGGCTCTAACAGAGGTTCCACACTTCACCAGACACGCTAGAAAAAAGACATACCCTATAAATTGTGACAAAAATTAGAAACATCTAGCTTTTTATTTGGTAGACTCTAATCATCATTATCGATAATAGTCATTGGATATCTATTATATTTTATAAAAGACTATCTAGCTCTACTATTATGAAACATACATAAAGTAGCCCCCCAATTTATATCTAAACTACCCACCTCTGCCATGATGAATACACCCTAACTTTAAATCTAAATTCTCCGCCTTTGTCACTACAAAAGATGATTTAAAATAATTCCTAATGGATTATAAATTACTCATTTGTTGTGTCCCATGCCTCAGTTCTCAACATAATATCCTACAGATTCCCTTGGTCACTTCCCAACTCTAGCTCCAACCTCTTAGTTTCCTCCTCAATGTTGATGAAATCATATTCTAGTGGTCCATAACATAAGGGGATTCCTATTCGGCCAATTATTCAACACCCATTCCTCATGTTGATTCAAATCTAATAATTCTATATCTTTGTCTCCACTTTTAGTTTCCACTACCAAGGGATTGTTATCTGAACCCACTCTATTAAGGGATGCACTGTCACTAAAGGATATTGTGCTTCCCAATCAAATGACACAAAGATCCTATCCAATATATACCACCATAATAGGGTTGATCTGTTTGTTTGACCAAGTGTAGCTTCCTCCATGTCTATGTAGCTCTCTTAGGACAACAAAGTCATTAAATAATTGCATCAACATTGAGTTCACATTACCGGTAGATTTCTCACCTCTTTCTCCTACCATGTTAAAATCACCTCCAACCACTATTCACCTAAATGGTTGTTTAGCCCGTTTACACAACGTTTAAATACTACATAGTGGTACACCATTTTTGTTTAATCAGTTGTTTTGCCCATTTAAATGGTTGTGTTGCCCATTTAAACATCCGGCCATTTTGTCCGAATAATGGCTAAATGGCAACCGATCAGTGTTTACCATTTAGCATTTAGGATAACACTGCCTCCAACTATCATAGGTTTGTCTAGGTTCAGTATCAATCCATCAACTCCAATAAAAAAATGCTTGTTTGAGGTTCTTGAACTGGGCCATACGATTAGTACCCCCATAGAATTTTGAATCTCTTGCTTGCTTGGTAGAAACATCCTAATTTGTAATGCAAAACTACCATAACCTCATTCCTTGTTCTCGCCAGATCCCCAATCCGCTTTATAGTTTCCTCTAGACAAATTGCGTCAATTTGGTGTTTAGCTAAGATTTGAGCCAGCTGTTTCTTCCTCCCTCCACTACCTATAATCCTCTAATATTCCAAAAAAGGATCTTCATTTCTTCCTACTTTTCTTTTTCCTCCTCATAGCTTCCAGAATCCAACTTCCAGCACAGGGTTGTCACTCACTTGGTTTAACTCCTCTACTAACTTGGCATGATCACCAAGAATTTCTGAATTAGATTCACTATCCACCTCCTCTACCAGTATTTCCTTCATTTGTTCCTGAATTCTTTCTTGCCTTGCCATATCAGCTTATGCAATTTCTTTAGCTTTTAGGATATCAAACATCTCTTCTGTTCTACCTTCATCCTCCCCTAACACTAGATTCCAATCTGTTGCAATTTGATCTAGGAATCTATTTGGAACATTTTGCATAATAGTAAAAAAAATTAAGAGTGTGTTACCTTGGTATCCTTGTTTTGCCCTTCTTTTCTCGGCTCTGTGTTGGATTGGGGTACCAGAGCCTAGGATTTTGGCATTGGTTCTTCCAGCTACCTGAGGTTTGTTGATCATCTTAGTCAGCTCCTTGATCTTGTTTTCCTTTTCTGCCTCCTTAGGTTGTTGATCAGCTCTTCTATCACCAGTGTCTCATCCATCACTTGTGAGTCCATCAGCTAAGGGCCTTCTGAACCAAACATCATTTTCATCTACTCAGTGGTGTTATGTGTGATCTCCTTCCTCACATTAGATTAAGTTACCTCCTCTACCTTGCTTGTTAGGGCTTTTCCTTCTTCCTTATCCTCCACTTCAACCCATTCTTGTTGTTTCATCATTTTTTCATGCCCTCCTAGGCATTGCAGAAATGTGACCGTTTTCAAGTGCTTTCTTTTCCTATGCTAATATGGTACTCTTAGTACTTTCATGGTACTCTTAGTACTTTCACCCTAACTATGTTGAACATGTCACAACATCCCACCAGTAGATCAGATTCTTTCACAAAGACTAGCATGCCTAAGATTTTACACTTGAATTCTTTAAACCTTGTTAGAAATTCCAGACCCTTTACTGATACACCACAAATATGAATTTATTTATGGTGATCCTATTCACCTGCCGGTCCTGGGATGAGTTTATCAAGTATTGAAGTCCAGTTATGACTTACTCACAGTTCCTTTGCCCTCAATTAAAGTCATTACTGCAGTAAGGGGGTTGTTTGCCACCTCTTTTTCCTCTAAAGGCACCTGGATGCAATAGAACATTTGTCCATGCATTCCATATCCACAGAGCTCAGCCCTTTGTCTTCTTTCACTCTTGGACAATTAGGAGCTAAGTGTCCAGAGCACTTGTAGTTATAGCATAGTGGAGGGATGAGAGAGTTGGATCTGTGGTGGCTAGTCTTGTTGCATCTATAGCATTTCTCATTTGCTCATCCCTCACAGTATTGTTGTCTGCATCTATCTTACTATTAATAATTTGAGGCCCCCAATGGAGGCACCACATTAAGTCTCACTAGACCGCTAAGAAAAAAGATAAACACTAAAAATTCTCATAATAATAACAAACATCTGGCCTTTAATTTGGTAGATTCTAATCATCATCCCCAATAATAGCCATTGGATCTACTGTAATTTATAAAAAATTACCCACCTCAGCCATTATGAAAAATATACAAAGTAACCCCCTAATTTTGCAAATAAATTACCCACCTCTGCCATTATGAAAGATAATTCAAAATAACCCCCTAAATCTGTATATAAATTATCCACCTCTACCATTACGAAAGATAATTCAAAATAACCCCTAAATTTGTATATAAATTACCCACATTTGTCATTATGAAAATAATTCAAATAACCCCCTAAATTTGTATCAAAATTACCAATTTTGTCAGTATGAAACATAATTCACAATAACCTCCTCACATTGCATTTAAATTACCCACTTCTCTCAAATCCTTATGTAAATACTAGTATATACTATTACAAAAAATAAATCAATATTAATAAAGTATGAGACATATATGTTTTATAATATATACCATGTATACCAAGTAAACATATATACATCAGGATAAATATCTATTTTAATAGCTTATAAGCATGGAAAATGTTTATTTAACAACTCACATAGCAATAATATAACACCGGCAATTCCCTTTAAATTATATTAGTACTCCCTAATAATGAATTTCATAAGTTGTTTTTAAATAACTTTATACATTTTAACTAAAACATTATATCATATCAATATTGGTAATTTAAATTTTAGCACTCTATGATATGTAAAATAATACTACACATATAATTTTGTGATATAATAAATTCAACAAGTTCGGTGCTAGGGTGCAATTTGAGTTTCAACTTAAATAACTTGTGGAAAACAATATTACTAAGACCTAAACTCTTTTTATTTTGAATAAAAATAAAAAACACTAGAGTTTCTACTTAACACGTGGAAAAAATTGTATGACTTGGTTAAAAGTTGAAAGCTAAACTATAATTCATGAAGTCACAGAAAGGGATACAATAGCAGTTTATATATCTTAAGATTAGGTTTCAACTAAATGCATGTCATGCTACAAAAAGAATACTCCATGTTAATCCTCACAAGACACAGTAGGAAAAATAAAAGATAGATCTTAAAAATTTCTCACAAAAATTTGAAACATTTGACCATCAATTTAGTATAACCTAATCACCATTGATAATAATAGCTATTGGATCTATTATATTTTCTAAATAATTACCCACCTCTGCTATTACATAAAACAACAAAAAATAACTAATGACTCTATATTTAAACTACCCACATATGCTATTAAGAAACATGATCTAAAGTAGACATAAATTTGCATCTAATTACCCTCGTACTCCTATATATTACAATAAATATTTTATGTAAACCAATTTTCATCTCATTACTAAGAAAATTAAATCCTCTCAAATCTACATGTAAAAGACAATCAATATCTTCTATTAAAAGATTGTTTAAATTACCATAGAGCACGTAGATGTTTGTACATTACCCACTTCTATCAATATTTATATATTGAGATTTAATTAATGAAAGCATACACATTGTGTTTGCATACATGAGCGATAAATATACATGTTATGTTTCATCAACAAAATATTTTCTTAACAACTCATATATTAATGATGCTAAAATAATTTTAAAAACCATATTAGTAACAATGACATAATTTATATAGGTTCTTACATTATATATATTTATATTTTTAACTAAATGTTTGACACGCCTATATTGATAGTATAATCATAACTGCACGTATAATTCCTTGATAGGAAAATTCAATCATCTACTGGTAGCTATATTTTTTGGCCCTTTAACATTACTCTAGATTAATTCGATCATTATAAGGCTTAATAAGATTTAAAATTCTCTTGAAGTTAGGGTTGCTACCTCCATTCGAGATTGCATTTCAAGCTCTATCACTTATCTTAGGTGCATATACTATTGTAGTATTTAAGAATGAACTATATGATCTAAAATCCTTATTTTAAAACACCAAAATGCGAGTGAGTAAAAGATACAATAAGCACAATGATTTTAACTTAAGGAAAAAAAATCAGTAGCCATCAATAAAAATAAAATAAAAAAAATCAAATTTTAGATTCATGACTTAAAGTTATGTGATGCAACAAGGGCCATCATAGTTAATGGCAAGTTTTCAAACTAACTGCATATTAAAATATACAAGGTGCCATGCAAAGTAAAAATATGAATATGCATGTAAATATATAAGTCAGTCCCTTGCTAAAAAAATAATTAATAAGTTTACGATAATTAGATATAGACTACAAAGTATTTATTTTGTCTATTTATAGAAAATAAACAAAGAAAAAACATAAATTTAATATAAGTAATTTTTTATTAATCAAATATATTAATAGTACACCTTTTAAAATTATAGCCCGTACGAGAGCACGGGTTGATAGACTAGTATATATCATCTTACTATTACTAATTAGAGGCCCCAATAGAGACACCACGTTAATTCTCACTAGACGCGCTAGAAAAAAAAGTTAAATTCTAGAAATTCTCACAACAATCAGAAACATCTAGCCTTTTTTTATCAGAATTCACATTCCATTACTCAACCATATCGGCTAAATCGCCTAACATCAAGATCGTGATACAACTTGGCACCCCTGCCAACACTGATGGCACTAGACTGTTACTCCTACTTCCAATCAAAGCAAGTTCATAGGCTACCTGTTACAATCACGTGGAGCATGTTTGATAATAAAAGAACTAAAATTTCCTATCACCAAATCTTTGAGCCCATGGACTAAGCCACCCACCACAGAAAGTCTCAAATCATCGCCCTGCAGTGCCCAGACCACCTGTTGTGCGTCAGTTTCCAAGATTATATTATTTGCGCCGACTGACATTGCTGCTTTGACTCCTTCAATACAAGCGGTCAGCTCAGGCTCCAGGAGGGTGGTTCATGTGAAACATCTGACATTGGATTCGGTAGACTCTAATCATCATCACCGATGATGGCCATTAGATCTGTAGTTTATTAAAAAATTACCCACCACTGCCATTATAAAAAATACATAAAGTAACCCTCTAATTTTGCATGTAAATTACCCACCTCTGGCATTACAAAAGATAATTCAAAATAACCCATTAAATTTGCATTTTAATTACCCACCTTGGCCATTACGAAACATAATTTAAAATAACCCCCTAACATTGCGTCTAAATTGTCCAACTTTGTCATTGTGAAAGATAATTTAATCCTCGAACTTTGTATCTAAATTACCCACATGTACCATTATAAAAATAATTTAAAGTAACTCATAATGATTTTATATATTATCTACCTTTATCATTATGAAAGAAGATGCAAAGTAATATTCTAAGTTTGCATTTAACATATTCATATATGTCATTGTGAAAGATAAATAAGGTATAATCTTTATATTTGTAGGTACCTTAGTCATTATAAAAATAAACAAAAAATCTTTAAAAATTACTCATAAATAGTAATATATATTTAAAAAATAAAACAATATCCATAAAGTATGATACATATATATTCTAAGTTTGCATTTAGCATATCCATATATGTCGTTGTGAAAGATAATATAAGGTATTATCTTTATATTTGTAGGTACCTTAGTCATTATAAAAATAAACAAAAATCTCTAGAATCTACACAAAATAGTAATATATATTAAAAAAATAAAATAATATCCATAAAGTACGATACTTATATATCTAATTCATAGACTGCTATAATCATGAAATAAAATAAATATAATGCTATATTCCACCATGTATGTCAACTAAACATGTATATGTTCGGGTTAATAATTATTTTAACAACTTATGAAGCATGGAAAAATGTTCACTTAACAAACCACGTCGCAATATTACTTTATGTTTGTACTCCATGATAATAAATTTCATAAATTATTATTTTAAATAAGTTTATATATTTTAACTAAAACATTATGTCATATCAATATTATTATTAATTTAATTGTATGCACACTATGATACATAAATAATACTACGCACAATTAATCCTATTATATAACAAATTAAACATGTTTAGTGTCAGGATGTAAGCCGAGTTTCAACTTATGTGAAAAACAATACTAGTAGGACATACACTCTTTTTAATAAAAAAGCAATTTTTGAATAAAAGATAAAGAATACTAGAATTCTAAGACCTACACTCTTTTTAATAAAAAAGCATTTTTAATAAAAGATAAAGAATACTAGAATTCTAATTAACATGTGAAAAAATTGCAACACTTGGTTAAAAGTTAAAAGATAAACTATAGATTTACTAATTCACAAAAAGGGTTGTATTAAGAGTTTATATATCTTAAGACTAGATTTCGACTAAATACATATTACCCTAGAAAACAAAGATAAATACTAGAAATTCTAACTAGAGGTCCCACTGGAGCTTGCATGATAATCATCACAAGACTTGATGGGAAAACAAAAAACAGATCCTAGAAATTATCATAAAAGTTAGAAACATCTTACTATTAATTAAGTATAACCTAATCACCATTGACAATAATAATAATAATAATAATTGGATATGTTCTATTTTCTAAATAATTATCCACTTCTGCTATTGTGTTAAATAATATAAACTAACTCATGACTCTAATTTATATTGTTCACATATGTCGTTAAGAAAAATGGTCTAAAGTAGACCTAATTTGCATTTAAGACCGATGTCCTATTATTATGATCGACAATTTACATAACTCAACTTTCATCTCATTATTAGAAAAATTAAATACCCCCAAATCTAAATAATCTAAATTATCAACATCTCCTATTACAAAAAAATTATTTAGATAACAAACAGAGCATATATATGTTTCTACGTTACCCCACCTCTATCAATACTAATATAGTAAGATTTGATTAAAGTATATATATGTATCGTGGCAACATGCATGAGCAATAAAATATATTTGTTATGTTTCATCACATAAACACAACACATATACTAATGATACTAACAAATTATTTAAAACCATATAACCATAACTATTATTTATATAGACGGTTACTTTAGATATATTTATGTATTTTACCTAAAATGTTTGACATATCCATATTGATAGTATAACCATAGCTGCAAATATAATTCCTTAATAGGAAAATTCAATCATCTTGAGAAGTAAAGACCATTGGTGGCTATATTTTCCTAGCCTTTTAAGAATACTTTAGAGTAAAAAATCAATCATTATAAGATATAAGTATTAAAGTTATCTCGATGTTAGCATAGGTACCCATGTCTGAGATCTCACTTCAAATTCTATTGACTTATCTTAAGTGTGGTAGATGTTTCAAATAATGGCTTATGCTATTGTAGTACTTAAGAACATACTGGCCTAAAATCCTTATTTTAAAAATGCAAAAAGGATAGTTAACGAAAGATACAATAAGAACAAGAGTTTCAACTTAACTTGAGGAGATAAAAAAAATCCATAGCGGTTGATAAGAATAAAATTAAAAAAAAATCAAAATTTAGATTCATGGTTTCATAAAATGCATGATACAACAAAAGCCACTATGATTAATGATAAGGTTTCAAAATATTGCATATTTAAAATATTAAATTAAATTCATTTCATTAAACGACAGGCACAGTGGCGCTCTGACCCGAGCCCTCTGCAGAGATTGAGCGGGAAAGATCTATCCTAGACAAGTGCGGTGGGCTTCCCAAAGTGATCGTTGCTGTAGCTGACTTCATGGTAGCCACCGGATGCACATTCGACCCATCAGATTTTATGCAGCTTTTGGAAACCAACCCAACATTTGGTAGTTTAAGGGGTCTATTTTCCTGGGTGCATTCCTACTTCCATTCCTGCCCAGATTCGCTCAAGCCATGCATCATCTATATGTCAATCTTCCCTGTGAACCATAAGATTCGGCGGAGGCGTTTGGTGCGGCGGTGGATCGCGGAGGGCTACTCCACCGACACCAAAGAAAGTACTGCCGAGGAGAAAGGGGAGGAGTCATTTGCCGACCTCCGCAGTCTAAACTTGATCCAGGTGCCAGGATCAACAAATCTGTCCTATATGATAAGGATGCCCTCGTGCCAAGTGAATGGTTTCTTCCGAGAATACATCAAGTCACGGTCAATGGAAGAGAACTTGGTATTTGCACTGGAGGGTCATTGCAGTGTGAACTCACAACGAACTGGACGACATCTCACCATAGAGGGCACCTGGGACAGAGATATTAGTGTGTATCAGAGCATTGAATTGTCACGGCTGAGGTCCCTGACGGTGTTTGGTAAGTGGGAGTCATTCCTCATCTCTGACAAGATGAGGATCCTCCGAGTGCTGGACCTAGAGGACTCAGTAACAGATGGTGACCTCGAACGGATGGTCAAGCTGCTGCCTCGCCTCAAGTTTCTCTCACTACGAGGATGCAAGGAGGTCACTCGTCTCCCGGATTCCTTTGGTACCGGCCTGAAGCAGCTCCAGACAATGGATATCAGACACACCTTCATAGCCACGCTTCCACTAAGCATCACTAAGCTACACAAGTTGCAGCACATTCGTGCTGGTTCTAGTGTATCACTGACACCGGATGGTGACCCCAGCACTACTGTTGCAAGCCTACCAACACCAGCTGCTAATAATCTTGTTTCCTGCTTCCGATTGCCAGAGTTGTGCGCATGCTCAAGCTGCTTCCAGTGGCTTTCTCATTCTTCTGGCTCTCGTAATGGAGGCATTGAGGCACCTCGAGGGATTGGGAAAATGGTGGCCTTACACAACATCAGTGTCATTGACATCAGTGTTGCAAATGGGCGGGCAATCTTGGAAGAGCTCAAGAACCTTACCCAGTTGCGCAAGCTTGGAGTCTCGGGCGTCAACCAGCAAAATTGTAAGCAGTTTTGTTTTGCCATCTCAGGTCATCACCCCCATTTGAAATCCTTGTCAGTGTGGCTCGACGACAGGAATCAAACTGGCTGTTTGGATGCCAATTCTGCGCCTCCTCAAAGACTACAGAGCCTTAAGTTGTATGGATGTGTTGACAAGTTGCCAGGATGGATCAAGCTGTTGTCGAATCTCAGTAAATTGGAATTGCAGATGGACATGATAACGCAAGAAGAGGTGGATCTCCTCAGCCATTTACCAAGCCTAGGTACTTTATGTCTTTATCCCAAAGACTTTCGGTATGGGGAGCTCCGATTCAATAAAACCTTCCGCCAACTCATGCTTCTCCCCACGTGGGTGGACCCGATGCTGGAAGAGCTCACCGCCTCGCTCGTCGTGAGCAGGCCAGCGGGACCAACAACGCCTCGGTGCTACACTACCCCGGCGGGCGTCTCCCTAACGATGGAGTCGCTCCCGTTGTCGCCTGAGCTGGAACCGGTTACGGAGACGACTACGGACATAGTCGTCAACCCCCCTGGAGACGTCCAGCCGCCAGTCGACAATGAGGACAGCACCCCTCCTCGACCGGCGCAGTCGAGGTCGATTGTGGAAGAAATCGTGTCGCGGATTTGCATCCCCCTACAGACCCCCATCATCCGTGCTGGCCCCATGCTCAGGAGGTCCAAGACGCCGAAGTCGGGGTTCACGATGAGGCGCAGCGAACGCATCGCTAAGAAACCCCGCGCGGCCAACTCCACGCTACAGGCGCAACATGTTTTGCAGAAGAAGCTTGGTATTGCTGTTGACTACAACGTTGGGGACGACGAGATCGTCGAAAAGTTCCGCGCTACCTTTGTGGCCCCTTTGTCGGCCAACAAGCACGAGGCTCTACAGGCGGACGACTTCGATCCGGTGGCCATGAACCTAGATATGGTTGGGTTTGACGCCGAGGTTTTGTAGGCCTTGTGCTTAGCTTGTTGCAAATTGCTACTGTCTACGTCACAATCACGTCTGTTCTTCGGTCGCTGGTCTTGGTAATCGGTGGATTACCGTGGCCAGCTTAGGTTGTAACAAATTCTATTTCTGCTTAATGAAAAATGTGCCACGGCACGATCTCGAAAAAAAAACTCATGCTTCTCGAGGTTGCTTGCAACTCCAAGTTACAGTCTATTAGGTTTGAGTATTATGGTGTAATGAATGTGCTTGAGGTCCTCAAGATCCACTGCTTTCATGTGTCATCCTTGAAGTTGTTAGGGCTAAATAAGCTAAATAATCTCAAGGAAGTCTCTCTTAGCGGATCCTATGATGAAAAAGTGAAGCAACACTTGCAGACCGAACTTCAACAGCACTCCAAGAAAGTGAAGCCTGATTTGAAGGTGATCCAGGGTCGTCCTCATGGGCGCTGAGCCTCTGAACCGCTGACTGTCATGGCCTCTACCATCCCATTCGCGTTTGCAGGACAATATGGCTGTTGTTGTTGTGTGTGGTTTATATATATATATATATATATATATATATATATATATATATATATATATATATATATATATATATATATATATATATATATATATATATATATATATATATATATATATATATATATATATATATATATATATAGATCCGGAGCATTGCCAGCACGTATTAATAAGTAAGAGTTGGAATTACATGCGCAAGGTGCGCAAAGTCCCAACATGGCAGAATTGTTGTTTGTTTCCTTCTATCCTCTACTCTCTTTCCTGTCTCCTCAATCCAATAGTTACATGCTCTGTGATTTTCATCCCAATATATTCAGCATAAGTTTACTTCATTGATGATGTAGTCTTTACTGATAGTAATAAGGACCGGCTCATGCCTCTTGTTTTGAAGATAAAACAAAAGGCCCTCATTGTGTATGTTCATCGCTATGGTATTGCTTTCTCTATCTTGTAATAATTTAAAAAGGCCTGTAAGTAGAGCATTGTCGTCACTTAGCTGAACAATATTGCCATCCAGCAACGACGCGCACACGGAGATGGCGACGCCATGGGGAGAATTTTTATTTTTAATCCTTTTTTATTCAATATTTCAATAATAATTGTTCCAATTTTTTTTTTACGAATTTGACCCTTTTGGTTATGCCAGCGCCGCTGGCATAACCAAATAACATTGTCACGCCACATGTATTGGCGCGACAACATTTGCCACGTTAGACAGTGTTTCTGATGTGGAAAACGTGCCACTCCCGCTGGCGTGACAGTATTGTTCTGTCACGCCACCGGGAGTGGCGTGACAAGAGAAGACATTTGAAAAATCATAACTCTTTGATACGACATCGGATGAAGATGAAATTTATATGAAAATTGTAACTCTTGATGAGATCTATAACTTTTTAGTTTTGAATTTTTTCATTTGAGGACGCTAAGATGCTCAAAAAATAATATAAAATTTCAGGACCATAATAACCGCGTACCGGTGCTTATCGTAATAGAAAAATAATATATTTTTCGTATATTGTCAAATGATGATACTTTTTACGTGAAAGTAGTTTTCGGTTTTTACATTTGAGATCAGTAAGATGCACATATAAAATTTTAGTAGCATAATAATTGCGTAGTAGCGTTTGTCGCATTAGAAAAATAATATCATTTTTGTACGGCGTCCATGTTGGAAACGCCATCTAACGTGGCGAATGTTGCCGCGCCAATGCATGTGGCGTGACAACATTATTTGGTCGCGCCAGCGGCGCTAGCATGACAAAAAGGTCATATCCGCAAATATTGAATAAAAAAGGATTAAAAATAAAAAAAAAGTCTCACGCCATGGAGCCCCTCCTCCCGACGACGCGCGGCGCGAGCGGCGTGGACGCCGTGTTCGCAGGGCACGTGCACGCGTACGAGCGGTTCAGGTGCGTGCGCGCCGGCAAGGAGGATCCCTGTGGGCCCATGTACGTCACCATCGGCGACTGCGGCAACAGGGAGGGGTTTGCCGGGAAGTACGTCGACCTGCAGGCCGGGAGGCGAGCTTCGGGCACGTCCGGCTTGAGGTGGTGAACGCCACGCATGCGCTTTGGGCGTGGCACCGGAACGACAACGATGACGCGGTGGACCGTGGTCGCCGACCAGGTTTGGATCGCCAGCCTTGCGGCCAACCCAGCTTGCAAAAGAAACATGACCACGATGTGACCTGCTGAGAACCGATGAACAACTTGTATGCTAGCGTTGGAATCTTTGTCCGTAAATTCATGGCTTGTTTCTTCTCCACAGAGGAAAAAATCATTCATAAATCTGTAAAATGTCTCGTGAAGAAAGAAAAGTTCAGTACATTTTACCTCCCTAAGATATAGTCGGAGTTTAGATTTTTTGTTGTAGTAGTTTAAAATTGGACAGGGGCTGCCTCCCTTAACTCTCAAAACCATTCGTCGCAAAAAAAACATTTAAATTGTCTCATGTCCGAGTTAGGTATGGTTTTTAGGATTTTTAGTTCAAAAATAAATTCTGCAATAGCATTATAGGATTTTTAAACCACAAAAAATATCTTGAAGCTTCGGAAATTCCAAAAATGATTCTAGAGGCAGAATGGGACACGAGAAACCAAAATAAAATAATTTAGAGCTCATGAAAATATCTCTAGAAGCTTTCAGAAAATTGGATTTAACTCTAGAAAATAGAAAATATCCAAAAAAAATTCTAGAAAAGTCCTAAAACATTTAATTTATATCTAATTGCATTTGATGAATGTTTCACAACAAAATATGAGATACAACTAGCATGAATGCATTCAACATGAATTTATGTTGCATTCATGCTCGTTACATCCCATATTTTTGTTGTGGGAAGTTTTTAAATGATGTTTAAAATTAATTATAATGTTACCTGAACTTTTCAGATTTTTCTGGATATTCTTCTCATTTTCCCAAAGAAAAAAAATATATTTTGGAATCTTCTGAAGATGTTTTCATGGACTCTAAATATTTTATTTGGGTTTCTCGTGTCCCAATCAACCTCTAGGATCTTTTTCTCAAGATTTTTTTGTGGTTTAAAAGCTCACTAGAACTTTTATTGGATTTTTTGAACTAAAAAGGATGAAACCTCCTTGAATTCCACCTCTAACTCAGGCAGGGAGGTAATTTAACAGTTTAATTTGCTGAAAAAGACATGTTGTTATAGTTTCAAATTTCTAGGGAAAACCTAGACTCGAACAATAGTTTAAGATACTCATACTACGATGATGACTCGTACTACAAAGAAGTTCACTTGACTTTAACGATAACACAAATGACATGTAATCACCTTATACTTGATCCTGTTTAGTATGAACACAGGTGACAACTTAAGCCCAGAAGATGAATTTGGCTACAGCCTTTTCTAGTTTGACATGAAGTGAACAATCTAGTTACTCAATTGGTGCTAACTTGTATAGGTCCTACTAGCTAGATACCACCACATCCAAAGATATATCATTTTATTGCACATAATATTTATT
Organism: Saccharum hybrid cultivar R570; assembly: GCA_038087645.1. Classification (NCBI taxonomy): domain Eukaryota; kingdom Viridiplantae; phylum Streptophyta; class Magnoliopsida; order Poales; family Poaceae; genus Saccharum; species Saccharum hybrid cultivar. The sequence continues at coordinate 10,442,073 of JAQSUU010000805.1, forward strand.
GCTTCTTATTTATTTAGAAACATGAATATGAATTATGTTTGATGAAACTTAAATTATTGGCACAAAGTTGATACATGAGAATGATATGAAAATAAGTTTGCAAAAAATATTGCCAACTGTTTTTTCCTTGTGGTTGTATATGCTAAGGGGTCATGGGCGGCGCCAAGGGTATTCCCTGTATGCCATGGAATACCCAAGATTTCGATGAGAAAAACAAATATACATACAATATACATGTACAACTCACTGTCCAATTGGACCAAAAGCCCACAGATGAGCGGTCCACAAGGCCACAAGAAACAGCCGTAGCGACCAACGTTGCTCCCTTCGCCTGTTCAGCGCCTCAAGACTCGCGTACTCCGTCGCCTGTCCGGCTGTCCCAAGCCAGCAGCGGCAATGGCCTGAGCTGCAGCGGCGCATCTGCATTGGCGGAAGCTGTTGTGGACTGCGGTTCTGCCCCACGGCAGCACGCAGCAGCCTGTGGCCAGCAGCAACCAGCAGCCAAGCAGGCAAGCAGCGCATCACGGACTGCAGCAGCCGGCTAACCTCAACTCGGCCCCTCTGCGGTCGACTCTCGCTGGTGACCGGTGACCAAGCGTTGAAGGCAGTCAGGCACAAGTCCCCTCGAGATCCATGCACCATTTAAAGATTTCGCTTTCTTCTCTAATTTAGAACCAATCACAATCTTGATCCATGAAATTTGGAGGGAAAAACTATGTGTTTATTGCAATTTAAGCAAATTTATTTGGACATGCTACTATGCTACTTTGTTTAGTGTTGTGACAAAATTATAGAAATGATCTTTTTTTTTTAACATTTTGTGTTTGTAAATTATAATGTAAGAGTAGATGAAGAAGGTGCTAGCACTAGCATATTTGCATTGTGGGAGAAAGCTAGCACTTGTATATTTGCATTGTAATTTTTTTACATGGAATACCCTGTCGCAATATCCTGGCTCCGCCACTGTAAGGGGTTCAACTATAAGGGGGTTAAATGATACTACCTATGCTGTCACTGATGTCATTCGAATTTCTACGTACCAGATGCTACCGGGACTGCCCATGCAGATTGCAGAATAGAACTGTTTGTCTTCCTGAACTCTAAATGGGCTATGAGCTCAAATTCAACTGTTATTACTGGCCCATAATGAATAGAACTATTGGACTTGAACTTTCAAAACTTATCTCTTTATATTAACAAACTTAAAAAGGACAAAAATAGACTTTGGTTTTAAATAAAATACAAAAACTCATGAATCTAGACACATATAACACCTGGTCATGGTGTCGTGTTAAAAGTACGGAGTGACTTTTAGCCACTGGTGCAGCAACATTTCGTGAAGGGAAATAATAGTTGTTATAAGAACCCAGACGAAGACGTACGAATTATATATGAAAATCATAGCTTCAACAAGACCTAGAATTATGTAACTCAGGAGCGATATTTAGAATTTGTCTTCAAGTTTCATACAAAGAAATTTTTTGTTTTTCAAACAAACATGAGGTACACCGTGAGGCTAAATGATTTTTTCTTTCAAGTTTCAACGGAATGCCACGAGAGGCTGAAAGCCGTCGATCTTTGTATCTTGATAAGGTGACTGGCCAACTGCTGGACAAGTGGAGCCGAGCCGGCCGTGCGTCGCTGCAGTCATGGTCAAAGTATATAAAAACTAATGGAGCGAGCCAGCCAGCCAACCAAAGGATGGCAGGAGATGGGGCCACCCGAGAGCTGAAGCATCAAGCCTAGCCCACCCACCACGGCGACGGAGCAACGCCGGTGCCGGTGCCTTGGTGCTGGCGGCGGCGCTGGAGCACGGTGGCCTGGTGGCCCCTATATCCGGCAGGCACGAGGTTTGGGCAGGCACACAACACAAAGCGATCGTCCATGTCTTGATTAGCAGACAAGACGATGTTTTAATTGTTCTCTTCGGATTGTTTACGTTGCCTTGCAAGGTTAAGTTTCCTACTCTGCCACCCACAAAGTCGGATCTCATTAATCGCCGATCACGTCGATATATAGATGATATATATAAGATCATGTTTGGAATTACCGGGCCTAGTTTTTGTCGATTAACGCACGGTTGAGAAGTGATCAAGTAACGTGTTACGTACTCTCCTATGTGGTGATTGTGGTTGCGTAAACAACCAAGGACTGACGGATCCACTGATGCTATATAAGACAAGTATACGTGTTGGGCACATGTATCCTTTATGCCCCCTTTATAAAACCTAAAAATTTCACATAAATCAGTTTAGTTTCACAGAAAAAAGAAAACAAATAGAGCCAGCACCAAAGCAGGCTATCAACCACGCCCTAACAATCGTGCACGCGGGTATCGTACTGATGATTTCCGCACTTAAGTGTGGCAAAGGATGTACTACTAAAATAAGGGAAAACTTTAAAAGATGAGATAGTTATTTCCTGGTCTAAAAAATGTTACGTTTTCTTTTTTGGCCTTTTTATTTTTGAAGTTACTTATTTGGTCCGAAAACTATCTTTTGTTCTTTATATGCCCCTTCCGTTAGTTTTAGGACTTAACATCCTTAAGTTAGGGGCAATTTACCACTGGGTGAAAAATGAACCAGTGTAGAGTTCAGCTTATCCTTGTTTATTTTTGAGAAATATTTAGTCAAGAGCAAAATACTTTCCTTTCACCGTCTTCTCATGAAAACGAACAAAGCTCCAACCTTTCTTCAAAGATAAAATCTGAGCTGCAATATACTCTTCGCAAAAATCGCGGGCACTTTGCATACTAGCAGCAAGTTTGTAAACTTTCTCACAAGTTCTAGAACTCTTCGAACTTGAAAATTCAGGCTTACAATCAAAAAAATTCTTACTCATCTTCGTAGCCAAAGGATATCTCTTCAGAATTTTTCTTGATTCATCTGTCTCTTCAACAAGGGGAATTGTATGATAAAACCAGTAACGATACCAATTTTCAACCCACTTGTTTTTAGAAGCTGGAGAAATCTGCTTAGCACCTCAAGCAGGCTTAAAACTGCAGCAGCCAAAATACTTGATAACATTTTTACCATAAACATTCTTATTTCTAAATTGAGTATGTATCTCATGAAGGAAACAAAAAGCTCCAATATCTAAGTTTGCCCTCTGAGATTTCACTGCCCAGATAAAAAGTGTAATCTTAGCTATTCCATTTTGAGTCAAATGATGCATCTCAATATTATATGCCTTCAAAATTTCCTCAATAAAATCTTAACATGGCATACGAAGACCAACTGAAAATTGATCACGGAAAACAATACACTCATGAGGCTTTGGCTTGGGTATTGTTTCACCTTCAAGAAGTCTGGCATCAGCCCTCTCCAACATCCTATTTTTCACCATCCACTACAACTTCGCTTCATCCATCAAAGTCTTGCCAAAATTCAATGACTTCGTATCATCCCCAATCAATTCTGACTCCGATGCAGAAACATCTTACAAGTCTTCGCCTGATCCAGATTCATTAGACTCAGCAGGAGAATTCTCAGAGGCAATCTTTTCCTATTCAGACATCTAGACAAACAAAAAGACATCTCAAAAAGAGAAGGAAAATAAAGACTCACCTTTGCCAATCAAACTCAAGTATCGAAAAATCTGATCTTGGCAAGAAAATTTTTTGGGCTTCAAACTTTGCTTCGCTGCAAAGAAAATTTCAACAGCACCTGCCCATCTTCGATAAGGTGACAAGAACAGGGGGAGGAGGCGCAGTATATATAGGCAGCTTCAGGGCAAACGCAACGGTCCAACTTCCGCCAGTCAAATTCGACCGTTGTATTTCAAAAAGAAAACTGTTTACAGTCTCACGGACATAAACGGCCAACTCCAAAGTTCGGGACGATGTTTCTTGTGTCTTCGTTTTCAAATTCAAACTTCGCGGAATTCAAACCTTTGGAGTAGGCCTTCATCCGCGAGGGGCTGCTGTTTGGAATTTAACTTCATCACAAAAACTCAGCCCCAAAACTTTGGAGTTGAAAACTTTAAACTTTGTAACATTATGTGCTTGCAGGGAAAAAGAAGAGCGAAGATGAAAGATCGGCTTCGCTACCAAAAAATCGGCTTCGTTGCTGAACGAAGATGGAAAAGAGTGAAGCAAAAATCGCCTAAGTCAAAAGACCGAATTCCCAAGAAGAATGATGGCAGAATAAGAAGAAGACTAAAGTAGTGAAAAATGACCACTTCGTCCTTATAGTTAAAAGGGTCATGAATATTTGAGCTAGGGGTAAAATAGTTATTTTATGTAAAGTACGAAGACTAGGGCCCTATAAATACCTCCTCTGACATGTACTGTACCATCATGAAATGAATACGACTTTGTCTTGTGTTCAAACTTTGATGCTTGTGTAAAGTTTTTTACCCAACATCTTTATTATATTATTTTCTATGCATTTGTTCCATATTATATTTTATTTATCCTTTCACTTAATTATATTTGATTATTATTATCTTTTTCCTGAGTAGGGTTGGTCGTCGTTGCGCCTGAAGCATCATATATTCATTAGATCTTGCGTCTAGTTTCGCATGAGCCTGACAGCGGCCGGCATTCACAAGATGGGCAATATGTGCACAGCGCACCAAAAAAAAATCATGACAGATGGTCTTTGAAAAAAAAATGACAAATCCTGATCTGTGCCGCCCTCGCCCGCTTTGTCACTGACATGCTGTCAATGGCTTTTTCAGCGTACCTGTATCTTCAGCTATGGGTGGGTTTAGCTGAGCGAAAAGTTTTTGGAAAATGTCACATCGGATGTTCCGTGCAATGTCGAAAGGGATTTTCGGATACTAATAAAAAAAAAACTAATTACATAGCTTGCCTGGAAACCGCGAGACGAATTTATTAAGCCTAATTAATTCGTCATTAGCACATTTGTTACTGTAGCACTTTAGTGTCAAATCACGGACTAATTAGGCTCAAAACGTTCGCCTCGCGATTTCCAACCAAACTGTGCAATTAGTTTTTTTCATGTACATTTAATACTCCATGCATGTGCCACAAGATTCGTTACTGTAGTTTTTCGTTAAAAGTTTTTGGAACTAAACAACCCCTACTGTGCCTGGGCCGATAACAAGCTCCACTGAAAAAGAGCCGGCGCCAAGGCCCAAGAGATCCCGCAAGCCGAGCACCCGTGTCTTCGGCCCGACATGGATTAGTTAAACAGGGCGTTTAGTTTTGGAAAAAGTCCACATTTTCTCACTCAACTTTTGCAAAAGTCCATTTTTCCTCCCTGAATTCCAAAACCGGGTAAACCATCTCCCTCAATTTTTGAAACCGCGCGTTTTACCTCCCTGACCAGTTATAATCGGTTTTGAAGGCGGTTTTGTCTTTTTCTTTTTTATTTATTTCTGTTGAACCTTTGAAAAATCATAGTAAATCACAAAAAAATCATAAAATAAAAAATCCAATTTTGTTAGACTCCACATAAGTAGATCTACATAGTAAATATATAATATGATATGCTTTAGTACAAAGTTATTACTGTAGATTTTGATCTATTCTTTTCTGTAATTAATTGGAATAATTCATAACTGTAGTTTCTATGATCCAATTGTGATGAAATTTTTATGGTAGCCTAATTATTGTATGCTTAAACTATAGTAAAAATTTTATACTCATTGAATCATGTATAACTTAGTTATAGATTTATTTATGGTTTATGCTTGTTAAATATATATTTTCATAAACCAATTCTCTAATAAAATCTCTACTCGCAACATATCCATAAGCAGTGTGCCCTTATTTTGGGGACAAAATCGTTGTTGTAATAGTATAATAATACGGTTATGCTATGCTGAGGGCGTCCGGCGCTCCCGCAACCGGCCGGACGCGCTCCTCCGTGGGCTTGCGACCTCTCGGTGGGCTTTTCGGACACGGACGGGGCGGCCCAAATTCCTCCACGCAACGGGCGTTTTCCCCCACCCGTGACATTCCGGATCAAGCAGTTCCCCTCATTCCACCGCGGCCGCGGCCGCGTCTTCCTCGCCGCGGAACCACCACCCCGCATGCGCGAGGGTGCCTCCACTGTGTCATCCCGCCGCCGTGCCGGCCTCCACCGCGCCGGCCTCCACCATGCCGCGCGCACGCCGCCTGCCTCCAGCACGTTGCGCCTTCTCCGCCACGGCGCCTGCAGTTCCCGCTCGCCGTAAGCAAAGAGCGGCCCTCCTTTCCTGCCTCCCTCCCCTTGCTCTGGCGACATCCAGCCACCGGAGAGAAGCTCGACGGCGGTGGGTTCCGGCGAGGTAGGTGGATCCTTCGTGCATCTGAGCTGTTCCTTCCTCTTCCTCCTCGGAGACTCCCCTCCCTCCTCCTTTCTTTGGATCTGGCCGTCTTCCTCCTCCTCCTCCCCCTCCTCCCTCCTCCTCCCCCCTCTGGATCTAAGGGTTTGGTGGTGGCTAGGGTTGCGGCGAGTCAGATCTCGTCCTTTGTTGCAATGATTCTTTTTCAATGTTGCAACAGATGACGTGGATGTTGCAACAGTATCTTTTTTTGTTTGTTGCAACATGCGATTCTCTGATATTGCAGGAGTAGTTTTTGACATGTTTCAATAGCTTTTTTTCGTTGTTGCAGCAGCTTCCCCCCGATGTTGCAGTAGATTTTTGTTTGCAATAGGCGTTTTTTCCCGATGTTTCATTAGTAGTGCTTCTGATGTTGCAATAGTTTTTTCTCCTTGTTGCAGCAGATTCTCCCCACTGTTGCAGTGGATGTGTTTTGAATGTTGCAGTAGACATTTTTTGATGTTGCAGTTCATATTTTTTGTTTGTTGCATTAGTTGTTCTTTCGATGTTTCAATAACTTTTTTCGTTTGTTTCACCGGTTTTTTTTCGTCTGTTGTATTAGGTGTCCTTCGATGTTGCAATAGCCTTTTTTCCCTTGTTGCAGCTGGGGGGTGGGCTGGTGCTGCTCGTTGTGATGTCTGGCGTCCGGGCGCTAGCAGGACTCATAATAATAATATAATTTATCTGTTTATGAATAAGTGATGTTTTCCTATTTTAGGTCAACAATAAAACACCACCTATTCATGACCGGATGAACTAAAAACCTAATAATAATAATTGATCCCAAACAAACAAAACACAATAAGGGCAGGGAAAGGACGGACGAGTATTCCGATCCCTCTGTGGTCACTCTGGGCACAAAACCCGATACCCAAACCCTGAACCCGAAATACCCGGACCCGAATCCGAAATACCCGAACCCGCACTACCCGATGTCTTGTTCGGATAGTGAATCATATTACCCGAATTTATATCGGGTAATTCGGGTAGTTACACCCGGTACCCGAAAAACCCGAATAGGAATACGTATCAGGCTGCCAGCGATTAAGTGTAGTAGCAAACTAGTCAAACTAGAGCAGCCGAGCAGCCCATATTTCCCGTGGCCCTCCTCGGCTTTGCTTCCCAATTAACTCACCTCTTTACTTCCGTCTTCGTCTCCTTGACTCCCCGAGACTCCGAGTTCCCGTGTGAAGCACAAGCACTGTTGTGATGGTAGGCAACAGGCTTGAATTTTGCTCTTGTATCTTGTCAGTAGTAGTTAAGTAGTCAGTATACCTGTGTCGTGGTTTGCACCTGCGGTTAAAAACTTGAATGCGTCGTTTATCTGTTATGTTAATGAGTTATCATCTATTATGTGCAAAATTATGTGATGTTATCACTTTTGCTGTGATTTTATATATTTCGGGTATATTGGGTATACCCGAACCCGAATTTGCGGGTACCCGAACCTGCGGGTAGTGGTTTTTTTAGAGCTGTTATCGAGTAACAATTCTCATTACCCGAACTTTTTGAAAACCCGAACTACCCGACCCGAACTTTGCGGGTTACCCGAACGCCCAGACTGACTCTATGGGGCTCCAAATCAGCATTCCGGCCGGCGGCGATCTCCCGTGCATAGCAGCAACACCCACGCCGCCCATGACAAAGCGCGCGTGTGCCGGGAGCGGGGGAGCCCGCGCGCGGCCGCAGCTCGCGCGTGGCCGGCGCGCGCCATACCTGCCGCGCCCTAGTGGCTCTACACGACAAACGCCTCGGACGAACGCAGCAGGTGAGTGAGATTTCCAGTCACTCAAAAGCTAAAGGGCCATTATCCAATCCAACAAGCTGCTGCTGCATTCATCGTATAAGCCCTGCGATGATGATTACCCTGTTGAATAGTCTGGACCTGAGTAGGTTGGTCGTCGTCGTTGCGTCTCAAGCATCATATTCATCAGATCTTGCGTCTAGTTTCACCTGAGCCTGACTGCCTGACAGGGGCCGGCATATTCTTGCCTGAAAGCAGGACCGTCCGATCCGATCACTCGGCATGTTCGACTTCGACCTGAGCAGCTGCACAGGGCACCCAAAAAATTTCATGACAGATGGTCTTCAGAAAAGACATGACAGATTCTGACCTGGGCCGCTGGCTTTGACGCGGGCAGTTCTGCTACTGTGTCTGGGCCGATAACAAGCTTCCGCTGAAGAAGTGCCGGCGCCAAGGCCCAAGAGATCCCGCAAGCCCAGCACCCATGTCTTGGGCCCGACATGGATTAGTTGAACAGGCTGTTTAGTTTTGCGGAATCAAACCAAGCATCTCCAAGTGATTAGCTAAATTTAGCGATTTTGCTATTCTCTAAAATAAATCTATCTAAAAATTAGACTAGTCCAACAGTCTCTATAAAAATTGTCATTCTCCATATTTAAACGTGCTACGTCATCGTGTTGCCGTCGTGCACACGTACATGCATGCAGCAGTGCCAAGAACTGGAAACAGGCAAGAGATGTCCGGCCGGCCGGCTGCTGTCCTCGCCTGGTGCCGTCGCGTCGAGAGCAATCTGAGCCGACTACTAGCAGCCGCGGCGCGAGCGTTTTTTTTTTTGGGCAAAGGAGCAGTGCTGATTGAAGCAGAGGAGCGTAGCGGCATAAGCGGAGGTCCGGCAGCAGCCACCGGCACCTGATGCTCATGGACTCCATGGGCTGCAACGGCGGTGGCGGGACCACGCGTTTGATGGGTGGTGACGTGCGGTCAAGAACAGGTTGAGCGGCGCAGGGAGCAGTGGCCCGGTGGGTGCGGCCATTGGCGGATCCAGGGAGGCCCGTGGGCCAAATTAGCAGGGAGCAGCTCTACAGAGCCCAGTGCAGCCTAGCCCAAAATTCCCCACTGAACCCTAGTCCCAGCCCCCTCCAACCGAGCAACCGCATCCTTGCGCCTACGCCGCTACGCCTACGCACGACCGTGACCGCTCCCGGCGCCTTTGCCCTCTGTTGCCCCTCTCGCCCTCTCGCTGCTCTCTGCGGCTCCGCCGGCAGCCGGCGCGCTCCGAGCTTCCGAGTTTCCGATGTCCGATGGCCCCGTCCTCTGCTGCACCCGCGCCTCCGCGGACAAAGGCTCCGCCAGGATCCGGCGGTCGGCGGGCCCCTTTCCTCAGTAAACACAGACAGTGAGGAGTGAGGTATACTGCTGCCCTTTTCCTGTTCTAATATTTTCTTTTGAATATTCAGTGATCCGATTCCGATAGTTTTACTTTCATACTTTGTAGAGTATAATCAGTAGTACTGTAGTAGATTAGAATGGAGAGATATTGTGCTAAGAATGATGCTTTAACTTCGAAGATTGCAACTAATGAGAGTCGGGTTGAGAAAAAAAAGACCCCGCATTGAGCTTGATATGAATTGATACCAATCTTTGCTATATCTATTAGTGTACTGTATACAACGAGCAAAAAAAAATTTGCCCTCTGTTATTTAGTCCCCCCCTACCCCGTTTCTGGATCCGCCACTGGGTGCGGCGCTGGTTCTAACAGCGTACGGCGACTCCAAGAGCTCCGATGACAGCAAGGAAGGGAAGAAGATGAAGTGTCCATCGTGGCTCCCAGATCCCGACCACCGGTGGCCGCGCCGGTGCAAGGCTTCTACTAGCGCGGCAAAGGCACGTTCTGTGGGAAGCCTCAGTACGCAGGAAAAGTCCCGATAGCTAGCGACACTGGCTAGCGAATTTTGCCGAATGGAGAGGGACTAAATTTACGGAACCATTTACACAATCTGTCGGAGAGATTTTTTTTCTCAATAATAGCCATATTTAGTTTTAAAAAACGTTTTACCTAATCCCTTGAAGTTGCTCTAAGGTGATATAGCATGAGTCTATCTCTCATTTTTTTTTAAAAACCTCAAAAAGAATTTTAAAAAGGAAAGTTTATTTCAGTCTCTGCAAGAATTTTGCATACAACCAATTCGCAGTTCCGGTCTCTTGCTGTTTTTTAGCCCTCAAAAACTGAAAACAGAGAAAGGGATGATTATCTAAAATCTAAATGCTAAGCCTTTTCAACAACCATCTATGCTTGGCGAATATTTCCAAGTTACGTGGCTCTTTTTCTGCAGGGCGTTCTAGTCCAATAAATTGCCCTGAAAACAACGTGCAAATAAGAGTATAGTCGGGGTTTTTTCAAAAATCTCATCGTTGGTTGGTTAGCACAATGGTCCTGCCGTCAGTATGCTCAGTGGACGGCTCCTTTTCGTGGTGGCACCCAAACTTAACAGAGTTGTCAAATAGCTGCTTATGACAACAACCAAGAAACATCACCATCTGCATTCAAGTAAAAAATGGCTGTTATGCCCTAGAGACAGATAAAACTCACTAACAAAGCTGAATGTTGATAATCAACCTTTTGTTTGTGCTTGTATAAAACGAATTTCTTAAGTTTACTATGTTATATTACATCGTCTAAAATAAAGCAAATTTTCGTACCCATTCATGTTGTTTTTGTACAGGTTACTAGTAAAAAATTACTCACTGGAGAAACAAACATTGGTGATCTTGCCTGCATGTGAAGCTTGCTCACAAGCCAGCAGGCACCAGACAACATACTGACCAAAAGATGCATACGGTGTGGAACTGGCCAAATATCCATTATTGGTAGCCTCTTAGTATTCACTGCACCATTGGTGATCTTTTTATTACCACCCCCCCCCCCCCCCCCCCCCCCCGCGAAAAAAAAACTTGATGGGAGCAATATGAAAATCACTGAAATCAATAATTAGTAAAATCAATGCAAACCATTTGATTCAGGGATGAGCTAATATTGCTACCATTGGTTGGAACAGCTACGAGATTCTACCGCTACCCCAGCTAGGTGTCAAGCAAATATCATGGCATTTGGCCAGGAGCAGAAATTGGTGACGAAACTGAACTTGGCTCCATCTCTACCACCAGTGCATTGTGCCAAGCAGGCATGATGGCATTTGACCATAACAGAAGAATGCACGAACTTGTACTTGGCTCCACCACTTATGGAAATCTATAAAAATATTTTAATGCCACAATCAAGAGGAGCCTATGAGTTTTTTATGATTGAATTGACTTCTCAGAACTAGACAGCACCTACATGATGGAGTGGCGGCGGCACTGCATTCTGTTCCTTTATTCTCTTCATTCTGCAACATCTCCTTCAACAGTCTTTCTATCTCATCTTTCTGGGCAGGTGAATACCTATATGGCCTTATATTCACTGGTTAGGCTCCAGGCACTAGCTGGATACTGTGATCAAATGGCCTAGGTGTAGGTACGTAGTTCAGTAGGTGTGTTGAACACATCTTCATACTCATCCAACACTTTCTGCACCTCACTTGGAACTTGGCCTGCCTGAATGACTGTCACCTGATCCACTGGAAACACACTTGCAGTATCCTCACTGAACTGGCACTGAATTTCTTGGACCAATGCACCCACATATGGCTACAAGCTTCCAACCAATCTTGCCCCAAAATCACATCAAAGCACTGCAACGGTAGAATTCCCATTGTAGAAGTGAAGGTGTGGCCTTGAGACTGCCACTGCAGATTCATCACTTGTTTTGAACACACCATTGGGCTACCATCAGCTGCTAAGAACGGAGATACAGCACAAGGGACAGTCTGAACTTGCAACAGCCAGCTGATCAAATCAATTAAGATGAGCACCTCAGACTTGCCAATTTTTCCACATATTTTCATTGTCCTTCTCTTAGAGGGTCCAGAACCAGTTTCCTGACCCACTGCTAACACCACTTCCTCCACTTCACTACTGTCTCCCGAGTCCTGATCTTGCTCAATTTCCTCCAAGGCATCTAGGAGCTCCTCGATTACATGCAGTGACACTTGGGAAGGACATTTATGGCCATGACTCCACTTTTCACCGCAACAAAATCACAAGCCATTCTTCTTGCAAAAAATCCTTCATAGCAGCCAGTTTATCATCCACCTCTCCTTTTGCCCCTTTCTGCTTTGGTCCATCAGACTCCAGGAACTAGGGCTTCTCAGATGCGGTCTTGGCAAATCCTCTCTGAAAATACTTCCCAACAATCTTTAGACGACTGCGAGCCAATACCTCCTCCTGAAGCAAGGCGAGGGCACTAGCTGTGTCCACATCTCTGGGCCGATGCAGCGAAATCACTGAACGAATCTCCTCATAGCTGTTGTTATACAATAAGATGCCATGAGCTATCTTCTCAAACTCAACCTGATAGTCCTCAACCATACCTCTCTGCCGCAATGTATCAAACTGTTTCAGCAGCAATTGGTATTGGTACTGATTCTTATCAAACAGCTCCATCACCAATTCACAGTGTTGAGTCCAATCAGTAATTCGTCCTCTCCTCTCCATTGTCTGAACTCTGAAGCCAGGTAGCAGCAGCACCTTGGAAGTTCAGAGCTGCGAACCGCATCTTCAAAGAGGGATGCACCGCGTAGACTTCGAATAACATCTTGCATCAATCCCACCACAATCAAGGAAATTCACCATCAAATTTCGGAAACTCCAACTTAGGAAATGGAAGAGAACGTGAATTCGACTGATTGTCCATGAAGTTCAGTGGGGACGGAAAGGGATTAGGCAGTGCACACATACCCTCGAAGCCGAACGGCGGTCGGGGTCCAAGGATCCTGCCGCCGGGTGCGACGTGCCCCTTGGGCCGCTCCCCGTCCAACGCAGATGGGCGCGAGGACGAACCGGGAGCATGAGGTCCAACCAACGCTGAGCGGCTGAGGGGGTCGCAGTGGTGATGATGGTGGTCGAGGAGCACGTACTTGTTCGACCGCGCCTGGCCTCGCCAGAGGGCAAGCCTCCATGGCGTCGACGCGCGCTGCAGTTTGGTTGACGCAGCTTGACACCGAGTTTGGAGGTCACCGCCGCTTCCACTCGCTACTGCAATTCGCCGAGCACCTCACCGGCAGATGCCAGTCGCACTCCCATGCCACCGAATGCATCCAACGTCTGCTTCATCATGGTCTGGAAGCCTTCGGACTGCTTCGAGAGCTCATCGACAGCACTTCCACCGACGCCGCCATCGCGAGTTGCGCCTTCGTTGTCGGTTTCTTCTTCGGCGCCAGCCGGTGAGTGGCAATGCCAAGGCTCCGATACCTATTGTCAGGTTCTGGGTCAAGAACTAGACAATGAGTTGGTGGAATCGGAGAATTGCAGAGAGAAATAGCAAAAATAGGGAAGAACGAGAACATAATTGGATCCAGTTGGTAGTCGGTTGAGAATCGTTCAATTTGTTAACCCGCTCAGCAGCGTTACAACGTTTACATACGTGCTGCCTCATCCTCCATTCGGCCGAAGCCCATTACACGGCCTTAGGCCCACTCAGCGTGTAGGACTGCTTACAGAACCTAATCAGCCACCGACTGCATCCACGTCCTTCTCTGTTGCCAGACGCACAACAGTAGCTTCAGAGCTGGGTTGGGGCCAGAGGATCGAGGTCGCTATCTCCTCAACGGCGGCAACGGCGGGTTGAGATCGGCCTTGCCACACTGCGTCCCAATCATGGCGACGAGGATGTGAAGCTCGGTGCGGATGACCTGAGGGCCGCCACCGCCACAAATGTCTGGCGCGGATGCTCCCACTAGCGATGCCAGGGAGGACACCGGCGTCTTGAAGAGCATCACCATTCACCAAGATGAGGGAGAGGCTTCCCGCTCCCGCACCTCTGGTTCCGGAGGAGGCAAAGCTGACTTGCAGGAGCCGAAAATGGCGGAGGAAGGGGCGGGGGAGGTTCCTAGCACCTTCTTCGGCTCGACCGAGGAGGCGAGTAAGGCAAAGGTAGCGGCAAGTTCTTGGAGGCCATCGGGGGGCTTAAGTGGTGGACGTGGTCACCAAGCTCCACGGCGGCGCCCAGTGCCCACCGCCCACGCAAGGAGGCGCTTGATCGGCCTGGTGGACTTGGTTCACTTGTTGTTGCACGAATTGAAGATGCAATGCGTCTTTTTAGTGTTGGGAATTTCTGCAGGCTACTTAGAGCATCTCCAGCAGGCTACCTAAACCCACTACCTAATCTGTATTTAGGTAGTGAAGGTTAAAAAACCCACTCCAGCAGGCTACCTACTACTACCTACTTTTGTTCGCCCAACAAATTCTCCCTCCCACTACCTACATCGGTTGGTCCAACAAATCACTCTACCTATTTTTCCTTCCGTCTCTTTCCTCCCGACGCACTCGAAAGCGCCCAATGCTGCTGCCTGCAGTCCTTCTCCCCGCCTACGCCAGCGCCTCCTCCGCCACCGGACCTCCCTCGGCGACACAGCTTGCCCTGTGAGGCCTTCCCTAGCGGCGCGGCCATCACCGACACGAGTGAAAGCCCTAGTATGGTTTTGGATAATTGATGAAACCTAGCACTAACCTTTGTCATGAGTTGTGATATGAGCTAGGTTGGTGCAATCCAAGTGATAGAGTAAGATGAGTTCCATGATGATGAAGGTGGACATGAAATGATGATGATCAAGCTCTAACTTGGAAAAGAAGAAAGAGAAAAACAAAAATGGGCTCAAGGCAAATGTATTTGGATTGGAGCTATTTTTTAGTTTACACTCAAGACACCATATAGGGTGTGAGTGACTTAGGATCGATAGTCGTACTATTAAGAGGGGAATTCTCATGGTTAATACAGTTGTCAAGTGCCACTAGGTGATTGAATTCTATGCATATGCATTAGGACCTAGTGTGCTAACAATTAACCTCTGAAAAAGCTTGTGAAAAATGTTAACACTCGTGCACAAGTGGTGAGACACTTTGGTGTTGGCACATAGAAACAAGGGTGTTTAGAAATGTGTTGAAAGTGCTGGTCTCGGAGAGACCGAACGCATCCGACACAAGGACCGGACGCGTCCGGTATTTGACTTGACGGTGAGTTTCAGACGAGACTGGACACATCCAGAATTATGATCGGACGCGTCCGGTATTTGACCCTGACGTGAGAAGTTGAGGCATGGTAGACCGGACGCTCTGTGCAACAAGTGACCGGACGCATGGTGGTTACTATTCTGCGTCCGGTGTGGAAGTGAGAGAGAGCAGCACGCGAGGAGGAGAGCGACCTGACGTAGGGTGCGTCCGGTCTGGTAATACCCGACGCATCCAGTCGGCCCAGAGTGGCTCTGGGAGCTCTCTGGACTTGACCTGACGTTGCTCCTCTGTGAGTCCAAACGTTTTTCTGTGGTGCGTCCGATTGTTCACTAACACATGCGCTGAGTTAGTCGTTGGGCGCCAACGGCTATATCCGTTTGAACGAGACACATGGCAGCAAGGTTGCGACCGGAAGCGTCTGGTCGCCATACCGAACGCGTTCAGTCAGTTCGCAGTCGGCCCAGTGAAGAGGTATAACGGCTAGTTGAGTTCTTGGGGTTCTATAAAAGCGTGGTGGCCGGCTCTTGCTTACTCTCTTGGCTCTCTAGCTTGTGATTTGATCATCCAAAGTGAGATAGGGAGTGATCCAAGTGCATTTGCAATGTGTTTGAGCATCTAGTGGCACTTGGGATCGTGTTGGCTGCGGACCTTCTTGTTACTCTTGTGGTTGCCACCACCTAGACGGCTTGGAGCAGCGGTGGAGGTCTGGCACATGTTGGTGATTGTTCGTGGCCGGCTCCAGTGATCTTGTGAGGGGTATTGCACCTTCCCCGGCGTAGCACCGCAAGGTAGCTCTAGTAAATTGCTCGTGTCATTGAGTTACCTCACTTGTGGGTCGGTTCTTGTGATGTCCGATGTGTGGACGAGGTTCGTGCAACACCTCTTAGCCGTCGAACCACCAAGTGTTGGTCGACACAACGGGGACTAGCGTGCCGACAAGCACGTGAACCTCGGGAGAAAAATCGTGTGTCTCCATTGTGGTTGATTCATTAGATTTCTCCTAGTGATTAGTCTTCTTCTTATTGTGATTGGTTCATTCCTTGACGCGGCGGTATAAAGAACACATTCCTCACATTTACATTCCCGCAAACTAGTTGTAACAAGCTCTTTAGTATAATTAGTTTTGAGATCTTGTCTTACCTTTGCTAGTATAGCTTCTCACCTAGTTGAGCTCTTTAGTGTAGCTGGCTTTTGAGAGCTCGTAGTGACTTAGCCATAGATTGACTTAGAGATTATAGCAACTAGAATTGTTGGGATAGGAGGCTTGCAACACTTGTTAGAGCTAGTGCAAAAAGCTTATAGCCAATTAGTTGTCTAACAAGTTTGTCTAGTTTTTTTGTAGATTTTAAATTAGGCTATTCACCCCCCTCTAGCCAATTAGGACCTTTCAAGTGGTATCAAAGCCGTGGTCACCATTTAATCAAGGCTTAACAACCTCGGAGTGACAAAGATCAAGTGCTCTCTAACTCAAATGTGCAAGATCAACAAGTGGATAGTTCATCATCTCAACCAAATGACCAACCAAGTGCAAGCAATCAAGTTCAAGTGCTCCAACCTACCAATGTTGTAAGAGATCATCCTTTGGACTCTATAATTGGTGATATCTCAAGAGGTGTACAAACAAGATCAAGATTAGCATCATTTTATGAACATTTCTCATTTGTGTCATCTATTGAACCTAAGAAGATAGATGAAGCTTTGAAGGATGTTGATTGGGTCAATGCTATGCATGAAGAGCTAAACAACTTCAAGAGAAATCAAGTATGGGAGTTAGTTGAGAGGCCTAAGGGACACAATGTGATTAGAACCAATTAGGTCTTTTGCAACAAGCAAGATAAAGATGGGATAGTTGTAAGGAACAAAGCAAGATTAATGGCTCAAGGTTACGCTCAAGTTGAAGGTCTTGACTTTGGAAAAACATATGCCCCTGTTGCAAGATTGGAAGCAATTAGAATCTTGTTGGCCCATGCTTGTGCCCATAACATCAAGTTGTACCAAATGGATGTGAAAAGTGCATTTCTCAATGGGTACATCAATGAGCTTGTGTATGTTGAGCAACCTCCTGATTTTGAAGATGATAAGAAGCCCAACCATATTTACAAGTTAAGAAAGGTTTTGTATGGTTTGAAGCAAGCACCTAGAGCATGGTATGAGAGGTTGAGGGATTTCCTACTCTCTAAAGGGTTCATCATGGGCAAGGTTGACACCACTCTCTTCACCAAGAAGATTGGAGATGACTTGTTTGTGTTACAAATCTATATTGATGATATCATATTTGGATCTACCAATCAAGATTTTTGTGAGGAGTTTAGAAAGATGATGGCAAATGAGTTTGAGATGTCTATGATTAGAGAGCTTAGCTACTTCCTTGGTCTTCAAATCAAGCAATTGAAGAATGGTACATTTGTGAGTCAAGGCAAGTACATCAAAGACATGCTCAAGAAGTTTGGCATGGAGGATGCAAAGGGAATTAGTACACCAATGGGGACAAATGAAAGCTTGGATAGTGATACAAGTGGCAATATGGTGGATCAAAAGATGTATCGGTCTATGATTGGAAGCCACTCTATGTGACCGCATTAAGTCCGGATGTGATGTTTAGTGTATGCATGTGTGCTAGATTTCAAGCCTCGCCAAGAGAAAGTCATTTGAAGGCAACAAAGAGAATATTGAAGTACTTGAAGCATACACAAAATGTTGGATTGTGGTATCCCAAAGGAGCAAAGTTTGAGTTGATTGGATATTCGGACTCCAATTATGTGGGATGCAAGGTTGAGAGAAGAAGCACTTCAGGCACATGTCAACTATTGGGAAGACCACTTATTTCTTGGTCATCAAAGAAGCAAAATAGTATTGCACTTTCAACCGCCGAAGCCGAATACATAGCCGTCGGTAGTTGTTGTGCACAAATTCTTTGGATGAAGGCCACCATGAATGATTTTGGAAGCAAGTTCAAACAAGTGCCATTGCTATGTGACAATGAGAGTGCCATGAAGCTCACCAACAATCCGGTTCAACATGCAAAAACAAAGCATATAGATGTCCGCCATCACTTCATTAGAGATCACCAACAAAAGGGGACATTTCAATTGAGAATGTGGGCACCGATGATCAACTTGCCGATATCTTTACCAAGCCACTTGATGAGAAGAGGTTTTGCAAGCTAAGGAACGAATTGAACATACTTGACTTCTCAAATATGTGTTGATGCACCCCCATTAAATGACATGCCTCTCCTTTGAGCAAAGCAAGGTAAAGTTGATTAACATGTCATTCATCCATTGCCAAGGACTTGTTTAGTGCATCTAGTCATTCCTCACATGTCTTAGGCTCATTCATGGAAATCAAATGAATTTGATGCTTGTATGGTACCACTATTGCTTCTATGCTTGATATGATCTAGTGGTATCATATGACATGTTTGTGGGCTTGTGAACCTAGTGTTTAATCTAGAAAATGAGCTATAAGTGTTTGACTCAACATGGTGCATGATAATCCTTACTTGGAGGTGTGAAGAAGCTTGCCCTCGTATCAAACCGAGTTAAATATCTTTTGCAAGTAATCTAGATTGAACCAATTTGGAAAAATGATCCTCACTTCACATGTTTTCACCCCAACCTATCTAACATTTGAGCTCACATTTTGTGGTCATTGATGACAAAAGGGGAGAGAATTCACAAAGATAGTATGATAGGGGGAGCAAACAAATAAAATGACATTGTAAGGGGATCAATTAAAATTTAAAGCACACAAGTAGGGGGACCAAGCTCATAAACTTGTATGTTGCATTTGTATGTGCATTACATATGTTTGCTTGCACAGCACAAGTTCTTAAAATTCCATATCCTTGCTTGTGTGGTGTATGTTAGTAGTAGAACATGATTGATGAAATGAATTACTAGCATGTATAGGTAGAGTAAATAGATTAAGTGTTTATCTTGTAAAAGCTAGACTCTTTCATATAATGTTGATCTCACGGGGTTTTCTAGTTTTTATGAATGTCTAGTTACCAATGGTGCTAAGGATGGTGTATATTGGCAACTCCGATTGGTATCACGCTTCAAAGGTCCATTCTTTATATCTTAGCATCATTTGGTAGAAATTGACTCCTATATTTCCTATCCAAGCATATGTGCAAGCTTTCAAATCCAAACTCTTACACATATGAAGGGGGAGCAATTGTTACCAATTTGGATTTATGAAACTTGTCCATATCTTTTACATATGGTAATATGCTTGGGCAAGCAACATGAATCCAAGAAAATTTAATTGAATATCTTTGTAAATAGGTTGTCACCAATTACCAAAAAGGGAGAGATTAAAAGCCCTAGTTTGGTTTTGGATAATTGATGAAACCTAGCACTAACCTTTGTCATGAGTTGTGATATGAGCTAGGTTGGTGCAATCCAAGTGATAGAGCAAGATGAGTTCCATGATGACAAAGGTGGACATGATCTGATGATGATGAAGCTCTTACCTGGAAATGAAGAAAGAGAAAAACAAAAATGGGCACAACGCAAAGGTATTTGGATAGGAGCCATTTTCTGGTTTGCACTCAAGACACCATAGAGGGTGTGAGTGATTTAGGATCGATAGCCGTACTATTAAGAGGGGAATTCTCATGGTTAATAAGGTTGTCAAGTGCCACTAGGTGATTGAATTATATGCATATGCATTAGGACCTAGTGTGCTAACAATTAACCCTTAAAAAAGCTTGTGAAAAATGCTAACACTCGTGCACAGGTGGTGAGACACTTTGGTGTTGGCACATAGAAACAAGGGTGTTGAGAAACATGTTGAAAGTGCTGGTCTCAGGGAGGCCGGACGCATTCGACACAAGGACCGGACGCGTCCAGTATTTAACTTGACGGTGAGTTTCAGACGAGACCAGACATGTCCGGAATTACGACCGGACGTGTCCGGTATTTGACCCCGACATGAGAAGTTGAGGCATGGTTGACCAGACGCTCTATGCAACAAGTGATCGGACGCACGGTGGTTACTGTTCTGCGTCCGGTGTGGAAGTGAGAGAGAGAGTAGTGCGCGAGGAGGAGAGCGACCTGATGCAGGGTGCGTCCGGTCCGGTCGGCCCAGAGCGGCTCTGGGAGCTCTCTGGACTTGACCTGACGCTGCTCCTCTGTGAGTCTGATTGTTTTTCTATGGTGCGTCCGATCATTCACTAACACATGCGCTGAGTTAGTTGTTGGGCGCCAACGGCTATATCTTTTTGAACAAGACACGTGGCAGCAAGTAAGGATGAAAACGGAACATAAATATTATGAACCGACCGCTTTCATTTTATGTATTATGATACCATTTTCTAACATAAAAAATTGTCAGTTTTAATTGGTTTTACAACCATTTTCAACTATTTTTTGTACTCTTTAATTGCTAAAATGTAGAAATATCCCAAACCGACCGCTTTCGTTTTTCTATATTGTAATACCATTTTCGACCATTTTCGACCGTTTTCATCCTTAGCAGCAAGGCTGCAACCGGACGCAGCGACTGGACGCGTCCAGTCGCCATACCGGACGCGTCCGATCAGTTCGCAGTCAGCACAGTGAATGGGTATAACGGCTAGTTTAGTTGTTGGGGTTCTATAAAAGCGTGGTGGTCGGCTCTTGCTCACTCTCTTGGCTCTCTAGCTTGTTGATACACCTTGTGAGCATACTCCCACACCTCCCACTCATCGAGCTTGTGATTTTATCATCCAAAGTGAGATAGGGAGTGATCCAAGTGCATTTGCATTGTGTTTGAGCATCTAGTGGCACTTGGGATCGTGTTGGCTGCGGGTCTTCTTGTTACTCTTGGTGGTTGCTGCCACCTAGATGGCTTGGAGCAGCGGTGGAGGTCTGGCACGTGTTGGTGATTGTTCATGGCCGGCTCCGGTGATCTTGTGAGGGGTATTGCACCTTCCCCGGCGTAGCGCCGCAAGGTAGATCTAGTAAATTGCTCGTGTCATTGAGTTACCTCACTTGTGGGTCAGTTCTTGCGGTGTCCAACATGTGGACGAGGTTCATGCAACACCTCTTAGCCGCCGAACAACCAAGTGTTGGTTGACACAACGGGGACTAGCGTGCCGACAAGCACGTGAACCTTGGGAGAAAAATCATATGTCTCCATTGTGATTGATTCATTGGATTTCTCCCAGTGATTGGTCTTCTTCTTATTGTGATTGGTTCATTCCTCGATACGGTGGTATAAAGAATAGATTTCTCACATTTATATTCCCGCAAACTAGTTGTAACAAGCTCTTTAGTGTAATCAGTTTTGAGAGCTTGTCTTACTTTTGCTAGTGTAGCTTCTCACCTAGTTGAGCTCTTTAGTGTAGCTAGCTTTTTAGAGTACGTAATGACTTAACCATTGATTGACTTAGAGATTATAGCAACTAGAATTATTGGGATAGGTAGCTTGCAACACTTGTTAGAGCTAGTGCAAAAAGCTTATAGCCAATTAGTTGTCTAACAAATTTGCCTAGTGTTTTGTAGATTTTAAATTAGGCTATTCACCCCCTCTAGCCAATTAGGACCTTTCAGCGGGCCATCTCCGGCCACGCTCCATCGCAGGCCCCGGCTTCACCGGCGGGCAGGCACGCGGCTGCTGTCCCCGGCTTCCCCGGTAGGCGCGCGACTGTGGCTCCCCGGCGTGAGCGGCTTCCCCATCGCGGGATTTGGCGATCTTCCCATCTTGGTCGTGGGGGCGGCCATGGTTCCCGACGCTGACTCCCCGACGCCCCTCACCGGAGGGATGTCTCCTCCCGATGCCCCTCCCCGGACTCTCGCAGGCGGCGCGCTCCCTCACCGCGACGGCGTTGATGGCCGAGTTTGTCGATGGCAACAGAGGAAGAAGATGACATGTGGGCTCCACATGTCATTGGCTATTAAACTGAATTTGAGAGCTACGACTTAGGTAGTACTGCTGGAGTTGAATGCAAAAATAGGTAGTATGAAAATAGCAGGCTACCTAAACAGACAAATAGGTAGTCTGATTTAGGTAGTACTGCTGGAGATGCTCTTAGTGTTGGATGACACAAATATTTTTAGAATTGGTTTCATTGCAGTGTGCCAATTTGAAAATCTTGTTATGTCAGAACTTTTTAGAATTTGTTTGTATTAGAGGAAATTTTGCTCTGGTTCTAACAATAGTAGTATTTGAAGATCTGATGTGCTTAAAGAATTTTTGCTTTTTTTGGTGTTCTGACCTATGTATCGCTCTGTAGCTCTTGCATTTGACTATCTCCGACCCATACGGGCACCCAAACCCAAAATAGGTAACAAGTGACCCAAAATCAGCCTCCAATAGACTACCTATACGGGAGACCCATTTTGTGTTGCCTGAGAGGCACAACCCAAAATGAGCATCCTTTCTCCTGGAAACCCATTTGTTGGGTCCTGTTGTTGGAGAAGATGTCGAATGCGTATTGAACCCTTTGCCTGTAGCGCTACCCAAAAGTCAAATGGGTCTTGTATTTTGGGTGTTGTTGTTGGAGATAGTCGGTTCTTATTACTAGTCTTCCGTGGATGCAGCCTGCTGATGGTTTGACCATCCATCACTAGATCAATGTTAGGAGGAGATGTGGCAGAAGATGAGTTGGTCTTCGGTAATGCAAGACTAAAAAGGGTCTAAAAAAGAAGTCTTCTATGTTGGGTCTATAGAACAGAGTGTCTTGAGAAGCTGATTGAGGAAGATGCGAAGATCATCATCTCATGGCCGCAGAAGGCGTGCAAGACTTTGTTAGATATGTATATATCTAGGGGTCTAACTGTAATTGTACTGAAGTCTTTGGTGATTATATATATGAAAGCCACACTACCCAAGGGGTGTGAGTTGTTCTCCCAATTCTAGTCTAAATGGTATCAGACGCTTAGGTTCTCTTCCTGCTTCTGTCTTAGCTACTCACCTCCACACCACACAGCCAACCCCCACAACACAGCTTCACTCGATTCAGTAAATCAATAGTTCTGGCCGCACGTCCACTTTACATGGAAACAATAAAAAATTATCTATCTCAGTACATCTATCCTAACCTTCAAACTATATCTTCATCTAAACTAAGTACTGCATTTGTCTGAGCCAATTCCTTGTCTGAACTATAAACTATCTCTATAATCAATTCTTTGTCTAGACTATGAACTATATCTTCATCGAATACTACAAAACATGTCATGGTCTTCAACTGCTTCCTCACAACGGGTGCATAGTCGAGGGCCTCGAGGATTAGCAAATAACCTCAGGTGAACGGGCACAGTCATGATACCATCTTCTGATAAGATTACCTAAAAGCAGTGAAAATAATGAATAAATTTTCTAAACTAGTTCGAGAATATGGAAAAAGTAGACAAGTATAAATTTTCTAAACTAGATCAGACTATGAACCTTAATGCCTGAAAGCAGAAGAAGTGGCAATTGGTCCTCAAGAATCAAAACCCACTTGTCCTCTCTCACTATAGTGAACACCTAGAAATCATCTCCTGCAGAGTGATGGTGGCCATGATGCTAACAGTAAGCAAAAGAAAGTGCGTGTCTGCAAACGATGCAGAAGCTATCCAAAAAATGGGGCCAGGGTAGTTCAAAAAATGAGGCCGGGTGAAATCGCAGTTTACCATGCTCTGAATAATAGCCATGCTTTGTCCCTGGTGAACTACAAAACCTGTAGGCAATCGAAACAGTGATGGCTGATGTGAATAGAATAAAACAGAGAATCCAGGAATAGGTAGTTTGGTTGAGGAATCAAGAACAGGTATAGCAGAGGAATCAAGAATGGGAATGGCTGAAAAATCAAGAACCGCGGCACAATCTCAGCATTATAGGGCAGAGACATAACAAGTATGGTAGAGGAATCAAGAAATACGGCACAATCTCTGCACTTTGCTACCTTACTGGTGGGGTTGCAATGGTCCATACTAATCTGGATATGATCACCGCAGGGACTGCAGCCTCCCTTCATTGAAGCGTGCTTCCAATTTGGATACTCTCCCGCAACATCACGTACTTGTTGTATCTTCATCCAATTGTAGTCGAGTCCTCCTATGCGCATGCTGAATGCAGCCACCGCCAGGAAACATCTCTCAAGGAGAGCCACCTATAGAAAAAACCAACATCGCAACTGCACATGGACAAGGATTATTTTCCAATAAAGTCTGTCAAGGAGTACATCAATGGTTCGCTGGACGCCATCTGCGATGTGCTGGGAAGCTGCGTGGGTGGGATAGCACCTTTCGCAAATAGCATTGCGGCACAAACTGCAGAAAGTCTTTCCTATGCAGGGAAGACCAAAGTTCACTGCCATCAGCGACTCCACGTACTCCATTGTTGCAGACTAAGAAAGGCTTCAAGAACGGGGGAGGAAGATGACAAACAACCAATGCAAACGATTATTTCAGGCGAGGTCCCCTCACAAGTGTGAGCCTTATATTAACTGCCCCATAATAACTGCTATCACCAGAGTCGGTTGGTTGCATCATCTAATTATTTTTTAATAATACTTTTTAAAGGTAACGGGTAGTTATATAAAAACTATGAACTCAGCAAAATGTCTCTCCTATTTACACATGAAAACATATCACACAAAAAGATAAAATATTCTATCTAGCTACTTCCATATTGTTTAGTGACTTTTGTCCATATATCCAATGCACAAGATGAATACAGTTTAGTTGAACACTGAGGCAATGGTGCACTCCTTATATCAAATCCACCGATCACCCCCAACACTTTAGACATGTCGATAGATCCAACATTCTAGAATTAGACGGAAACACATCTAAATCGAGAAAAGAAAATCTATAGTTGAATCATCGGGTATATCATAGACTACAGATTTGGAACCTACGACCCTTGATCCATCAAGTTGGATGCCTGATTTCCTCACCATAGTCATCAATGTTGAGGTCAACTAACCGGAGTTAATATATCCATGGGAGTACCCATTAGCACACATCTCCTTGCAGATAATGACCACAAACTACTCCTGTTGAAGAATTTGACCCCTGCAACGACCTTATCGTGGCCATCATCAAACTCATTGTAGGTATCAAGCTCTTGCTCGAACAACAAGGATGATTTCTTTGATAGATTTATTTAGACTAACCTACAAAATTATTCTCTGTTTTAAATTGTAAGTCGTTTTGGTTTTTGTAGATACATAATTTTTATTATGTATTTAGACGTAGTGTATATCTAAGTGCGTAGCACAAGCTCTTTGTCTAAAAAGAGCCAAAATAACTTACAATTTGGAATGGATAGAGTACCCTATAAACAAAGGATGATTCTCCTCTCCTTAATACCAGCCACTTCGCTAGATAGGAATAAGGTGTGTGGGGGGTTGGAGGGGCTTGCAAGGTGCTCTAGATGGCGATAGCAGCTTGGATCCCTACGGCGGTGGCCTAAGATATTTTATTATTATCACATTATAAAGAAGGTTTTACTATTGCTACTAAGAGACCTTAAGTGGAGCCTCTAAGTTAATTTTCATGAGCTATGTTAAGAAAAAAAATCCTAGAAACATAGTTACAAAATTAGAAACATTCAACTATCAATCTAGCAATAATATTCATTGGATCTATTATGATTCCTAAAAATAATCAAAGCTTCCATTATGAAAAAAAATCCCCTAAATTTAAAACCTAAATTATCCACCTCTGATGTTATGAAAGATAATTGCAAGTAATCCCCCTAACTTTACCCAAGTGACCCACCTTTGTCGTGGTAATAAACAATGTAATGTAACCTCTTAAAGTTTGTATATAACTTAACTCCGCTAATACTAAATTACACTAACATATCCGCACAATTCTATATCCTACCTATCGTTAGCAAGATCACATTAGCAATAACTTCTTAGGTGTGGAAATTAAAACCGAGCTACAATCCTGGTTGGGAAACCCTATAGTCCTCGTTTCCCAACTACGACTACATATCCGGGACGCCCCGCCCTTTAGTCCCAGTTGGTGCCCGCGCTCGAGGGCGGGCACCTTTAGTCCCAGTTAGGGTTACCAACAAGGACTAAATGTCCCTTTTCCTTTTTCTTTTCTTTTCTTTTATGGTTTGTTTTCTTTTATGGTTTCTTTTCCATACAATTCTTTTTCATTTCAAATAATTTTTCGTATACATATTCTATGCTACTAATGTATGTCCATACGTATAAGTTCCCGTTCAAGCATGTATACACAAAATGTATGAAACTATATATACATAAACTACACATATATTTTAAAAGTGTGTACATGAAACTATACAAAAACTAACAAAAGCTTGTATATTACAATGTGTACATTTCAATTAATCCATCTCATGACAAAGCATATGATGTAATTTTCCGCGATAGTAGTATGCTCCATTGGCATATACGATCTGCTCAAGAAGAAATCCTACCAATTGGTCTTGAATTGCTTTGAGTTGTTCCGTTCGTAGGAGCTGATTCTTCTTCCACTAATCTTCGAATGAAAGAAAAATTGTGAATATATGATTAGTATGTGTATATATATATCAACACAATGATAATAAATAAATTATGTATATTGTTTACATACTTGAAGTATCTCTAGAGAATTTCTCTTGGACAAGAAGTGGCGGTGCTCGCAAACGTAGTATCCACATAAATTGTTCCCCAGTTCCTGCCTCAAACAGTACTTTACGAGAAAACGATTCATCAAACAATCAAGCATGGTACGAGAAAACGATTCATCAAACAATCTAGCATGGTAATAATGAAATGAACAAAATAAAGATGTGGGAACCTAGCCAATACTTTCATGGAAGTTGAATATATGTAGAGGAGCCTTCCATTCACCTTGGTTTTTCTTAAGGAACCTTGCCCAAACACTGCCCAAGAAAATAAATAAATGGAGTTATTCCCCTGATATCAAGAAAATGGTGATGGAGGTATAATACGATAACCAAAATTACTTCTGGACAAGATCTATCATGTCTTGGTACTCCTCTCTCGGCTTCCTCAATGAGCCAAAGATAGTGGCATTGCCTGACAGAGGTTGGATGACCAACAATATCCAGTGGAAGCTGCATGTTTACACGCAGGCATACCTCATTAATTAGACTCAACATGGAGTAAGCAAAATAAAATGTGTACAAGACAGTAACACTCACTGAAAGTTGTAAGGGAAGAGTATCGTTGTCCTGTCATGTTGTTTGTCCAAAAACTTGAATATGTTATACTTTGTTTCATTTGGAAAGTCATGTATTGTGGTCTTGTGTATGGTGTATGGATCAATGAAACCAACATCAATGATCCCATTTTTTGTGGTTCAGCATCTCCATTCTGTATATATATAGTACAAAAGAATATAGTGAGTAATTATAGACAATGAACAAGAGACGTTAATTATAGAACTAAATCACTTATAGACACCAGCAGCTAACGAGAGATTTGTCAAGAGCATTCAGCTGGTATAGTTCGTATAATTCTGAAAAGAAAATGTTTAT
Source organism: Saccharum hybrid cultivar R570 (assembly GCA_038087645.1). NCBI lineage: Eukaryota > Viridiplantae > Streptophyta > Magnoliopsida > Poales > Poaceae > Saccharum > Saccharum hybrid cultivar. Next base: position 10,469,641 of record JAQSUU010000805.1, read on the forward strand.
CACGTCCTCACCACGGAAGTAATGCTCGTGTCTAATTTTTTTCCATGAGCACTTCTCGACCTTGCACAGTCATTTTCATCTACCATCTATGTAAAAGGTACATTTGCGTTGGCAGCTCCTGGACCGAATCAGGTCTGACAAGAGGCTCGTCGAGCTTATATGTCCAGACTTCAACTCCCAGGTGTATTGGCATTGCTTCTTTCCCTAAGACTTGAGCAGTAGTGAGACCAATTTCCATCAACATCTGCTCGAAACCCTGTTGCTCTTCATTAAACACAACGAGCGGGTCGATTGGTTGTTTTTCTTCTTGTCCGAGCTGTGGAACATCTTTCTCTACTTTGAGCATTCAAGCCAATCCATGGTAGCAGTCTAATCGCTTTAGCAAGTAGGGCTCCCTCCATACTTTCCCACTTGGGAATGGCACTCTTGTGGCCACCTAGTCCTAGTCTATGATGATATTTCTTCTATCGCGCATTCTCTTGGTGTCTTTTCACCCGCGCCTCACCCTCTTCTGAAGTGTTGTACCTCACAAAATCTTCCCAGTGGTCCCTTAACTTCTTTAAATGGCCAGTGAAAGTTGGAGTCCTTAGCTTCTTGACATAATCATTGTATAGCTTCTTCTTTCAGGACTAGAATTGTGTGGCCATCTTCTTCAGAGCCCAAGTCTTAACTGCATCTGTTGTCCCTTGGCAGTTTAAAATGACCAATCAGATCATTCCAAAGAGCATCCTTCTCTCTATCAAAGACATAACTGACCTGAGGATCTTCATTATTCTTTTCCATTCTCAAATGTTGATCGGGATGTTGTCCCTGACAAGAACTCCACAGTTATTTACAAATTTCCTTGCACGGTCTTTTGGCAAAAGCGGTTCGCTTTGTGAGATTATGAAGCATGAAGAGTCCCTCCAACTTTTTGGTCAGCCCTCATTGCCTTCTAGAGTTCATCGATCCAGAGGGCTACAAACATAAAGTTCATTAATATATACGAATGGAATAATGTTTAAAGTCATAAAAGGCTTGATTAATATACCTCACCATCATTTTGTTACACAACATTTTCTTGCCCATCACCGCCATCATCATTTAGGTATATTGATTGTCGTCATTGATGACATCCGGGTTATCGCCGGTGCCGGATTGACTTGTCGGAATTAATAATGTCCATCATGGCATCATCCTCATTGTACGGTGGTGGGTCCATCTTAACTAATCGAAAAATAAAACAATTAGTACAACTATAAACTAAAACTATAGTCAATATGTATACAATTTTTCTAATCACTAAAGTCATGCAATTATGGATTCAGGGACTTAAACTTAATAACTGTAGACTTCAGGGTTAGCTTCGTGAAATGCATAAGCATATGATATGCGTGGAGAAAATGATGCATGTAATAAAATGATGCATGCATGAAGAAAGGCAATGCATAATTAGGGTTTTTGCTAAGCTCGGGTTGGGTTTTTGCGGCAACTGAGCTTGGGCTCGGGTTAGGGTTTCATATCAAAGTTCATATCACTAAAGTCAATATATCAAAATTCATATATACAATATATCAAAATTCATATCACTGAAGTCAATATATCAAAATTCATCTATTTTTTCTACATATTTTCTACAACTATATAATTTTCTATATGCTACACTAGAATTTTTCTATTTTCTAATAAACTATGCAAATAATCATCTACATTTTCTATGTATTTTTCCTACATTTTTGTATGCAAATAATCAATTTTTCCTACACAACACACTCATCACACTCACTCACTCACACTGCGCGCAAACACACACACACACACTACATCACCCACACACGCGCGCACTGCAGCACTCACATCGATGGCGGTGGGCACAGTACGGACGGCCAGGGAGGACGCGGTGGGGACGACGAGACGACAGCGTACGGGCCGGGGCTGGGCCGGGGACGGGGACAAGGACGACGCGGCATGCGTACATGCGGGGGCTGGCCGGGGACGGGGATGACCACGGCGTGCAGCGGCGGCACACGCGGATGACGACCTCCGCGGGGTAGGGGGCTGGATGAGGCGGGGACGGCGCACGGGCACAGCGGGGCTGGGGATTGTCGACGGTTGTGAAGAAGAGGGGCGCGGCGCGGCAGGCGCGCGGGAATGACGGCGGAGAGGACGGTCGTGGCGTAGACGGAGCGAGGTCAGCCGGGCACACGATTGTGGCACGGGCATGGCAGACAACGGAGAGGACGAACGAGGCGCGACGGAGCTCTCAGTGGCAGGCCGAACAGATCAAGAATGGAGGAGGAAGAAGAGAGATCGCCCCCTATATATAGTCCAAGATCTTTAGTCTCGGTTGAGATCACCAACCGGGGCTAAAGGGTCTTTAGTATCGGTTGTTGTCTCCAATCGGGACTAAAGCTCGCCGCCTGCCATCCTGGTTGCTCGAAAATCCAAAGCTCGAATGAGGAGAGGAGGAGAGGAAGAGAAAGGTGGAAGCTTCTGTTGGGGTGGGGTGGGGGGGGGGGGGGGGAGGGGGTGGGGTGGGGGGGGGGAGGGGGTGGGCTTTTTTTTGTCGCAGCGGGCTGCCGCCACCGCTAGCAGTGGCAGCGGTTTGGAAGCCGACGCAGCGGGGGGTTCCGGCGGCGGCGGCGGGATCGCCCCCGAGTCGGACGACGTGGAGGGGGTTATTCCTTATCGAAATACACTCTCAGAATGGTCTCATATATATAGGTAGTCATTGATCCTGAGGTCCCTCGTAGCAGTTTTTTTAGAATAACTTTTGAAAAGAACCTAATAACATATATATATTGAAGTTCAAGGTATAGGAATAGTTTATGATTTCAGGAATGAAGATACGTACCGTGTTGGAAGACATAGGACCGCAGTGGGGTCGTGTGTTGATCATCCGTGTGCATGGCTGCATGCATGCCTTGATTATCGTTTTGTGACGACTGGTGTCGCCTGTTGGCATGCGATTTGTCCTATGTGACCTGCCACCCTAATCGCCCGCCAGGCGCCAGAGCTAGTGCTGCCTGCAATGCATGACTCGCCAGTCGCCATGAACCCATGACAATCTGGAACCGAGCAACTCTATCTTCGCCTTCTCATCCTTATTTTCCTCGACGGTTTCGGATACAAGATGACGGAACATGTGATGCTGGAGTGTGGAGTGAGCGATTAGCATATGCAGACTGCAGTCCCATCTGTTTGATCTTCCTCCCTGTGATCCTGTGGCTCCATCTCCGAGCTTTTCTTGGACACTGAGCACTGAGCACCACAGCCCCCTAATCTCGGCAGCCCGTAGCCAGACCTCGGCGGCCACCGCACCGGCCGAGATGAGGCGCAGCCACCTGCCGCCAGTCATGTTCCTCGCCGTGCTCTTGCTAGTGTCCCTCTCCTTCTGCCGCCACCTGCTTGATCTCCCGTCCCAATCCCCCTACACCGATGACTGTTAGATGATAAGGTATAGTTCCACATGATATATTGAGGCACGGTTCATTGTAACAATAGAGAGATTTGTATTCCATAGTTAGCTCCTAGAATTGTGGATCTAGCTATTGTAATCTTGACCATGTACATGCCACGGTGGGGGCTATTCCCACCATATATAACATGGAACCGTGAACCCCAAAGGGTATCACGTTAACCCTAGCTTTCACATGGTATCAGCTAGCCTCTATCCTCACGGAAATTCTCATGGCGTTCGCGTCGTCTTCCACCGCACCAATTTCCAGTCGTGGAAGGCCCAGGTGGTCTCTGCGCTCAAGGGTGCCCAACTGGGGCATCTTCTCAGCTCCACCGAGCAGCCGCCGCCGGCCCTTGTCACGCCGGCTGGCACCAATGCCGATGGATCCAAGAAGGATCCGGTGCCTAACCCTGACTACGCGTCATGGGTGGCCAAAGATCAGACTGTCCTCAATTACCTGCTCTCCAACATGTCCAAGGAGATCCTTGGGCATGTCAACACCTGTGTCACCGCCGCCACTGCCTGGACGGCCATCGAGGGGCTATTTGCCTCTCAGTCGCGGGCCAAGATCATTAGCACCCGCATGGCGTTGGCCACGGCCAACAAAGGTACCACTTCCATCAGTGATTACTTTACTCGCATGAAGGCCTCGCAGATGAAATGGCGGCGGCGGGGCGCAAGCTGGATGATGAGGAACTCGTTTCTTTCATCCTCACCGGCCTGGATCGTGAATTCGACCCGGTCGTCACGGCTGTTGCGGCACGGGTGGAGCCAATCTCCATCAGCGAGCTGTACACTCAGCTCATCTCCCACGAACAACGGAACGAGATGCGCAACACCGGCTACACCTCCTCCGCCAACGTTGCTGCCAGGGGAGGACGTCACAACAACAACAACTTCCGCGGCGGACGTGGCGCAACGGTGGCGGCAGCGGCGGCCGTGGAGGTGGTGGCCGATCTGGTGGATCAGGCCGTGGCAATGGTGGCCGTAGTACTTTTGAACCTGGCATATACTGCCAAATTTGTGGCAAGGAGGGACATCCAGCACATCGGTGCTTCAAGCGGTATGATTCTTCCTATTCAGGTCCGCCTCAACAGCACCAGCAGCACAAGTCGGTGTCCTCAGCGACGACATCCTATGGCGTGGACACCAATTGGTACATGGACACGGGAGCCACAGATCATATCACCGGGGAACTGGACAGGCTCACTGTCCGCGACCGCTACAATGGCGGTGACCAAGTGCACACTGCAAGCGGTTCAGGTATGAAGATTGATCACATTGGTCATAGCACTTTGTGTTTCCCTTCCAGTCAAATTCATCTTAAAAATGTCTTACATGTCCCACAAGCCAGCAAAAATCTTGTTTCAGTCAATAGAATTACTCGTGACAACAATGTGTTCTTAGAATTTCATCCTGATCGGTTTCTGATAAAGGACCAGGAAACGAAGACCACACTTCATCAGGGCAGATGTGAGCGTGGACTCTACCCCCTCAAGTCATCGAATAAAGAAGCATCCCTAGCCGTGAAGCCATCTGCTATCGTGTGGCACCATCGTCTTGGTCATGCCTCCATTCCTGTCGTTCATCGTGTTATTAGTCGTCATAAACTTCCTTTTTCTTCAGATTCCAATCAAGTTAGTGTGTGCGATGCATGTCAGCAAGGCAAGAGTCACCAACTACCATACCCTAGGTCCACTAGTGTATCAAGTAGTCCTTTTGATCTTGTATTTTCTGATGTATGGGGTCCAACTCCAAATTCTGTTGGTCGCAAGAACTATTATTTAAGTTTCATTGATGATTTTAGCAAGCACACTTGGATTTATTTACTTCGTCGTAAATCTGAACTTTTTAATGTTTCCATGACTTCCAAAACCTTGTTGAACGACAGTTTGATCGGAAAATACGTGCCATACAAACGGACTGGGGGGTGAGTATCAGTCTCTAAGTCCCTTCTTCCAACATGTGGGAATTTCTCACCAAGTCTCGTGCCCTCATGCACACCAATAGAACGGAGCGGCCGAGCGGAAACACAGACACATCGTAGAGGTCGGTCTCACCCTTTTAGCTCATGCATCCATGCCCTTGAAGTTCTGGGATGAGGCTTTCCTTACTGCAGTATTTTTGATCAATCGTTTGCCATCCAAAGTCATTCATCATGACACCCCTCATGAACGGTTGTACTCACAACCACCTGACTATGCATCTCTTCGCACTTTTGGGTGCGCCTGCTGGCCAAATCTCCGCCCCTATAACGCTAGAAAGCTTGAGTTTCGATCGAAACAGTGTGTATTCCTTGGTTATAGTAATCACCATAAAGGTTTTAAGTGTCTTGAACCATCCACTGGTCGTGTCTATGTATCAAGAGATGTCGTTTTTGATGAGAATGTGTTCCCTTTTGCCAAACTGCATCCTAATGCAGGCGCACAACTCAGAGCCGAGCTCACATTGTTACCCGATTTATTTCCTAGCTCAAACTCTAGCCTTGGGGAAACACAAATGCATGATCCTTGTGTACCTTCTTCACTACCTACTAACAGTGTATCAAGTCCAGCACATGATTTGCAGCTTGCAGGTGAAAATTCTGATCAAAATGATGGTCACATGAATCTAAATGGCCCTCACCTCGTGTGCCCCCCCTGCGACAACAGCACAGGCCCCGAGGGTGATCCTCCTGGCGCGTCTGCGGGAGCTAGTGGAGGTGCATCTACTTCGGGATCGGGGTCCGATTACGCCAGTGGCGGCGCACCAGAAGCCGCGGTTGACGCGGGGCCTCCCCCTGGATTTTCTGCGCCCGCCCACAACCAACCCCTCTCGTCATCTCCTTGTGCGGTTGCCTCATCTCATCCGGGCGGTGGGGGACAGCTGCAGCTGCCCGGGTCCACGCAATCTGGATCCGCTGCGACTGGAGCGGGATCCGGTCTGGCCGGATCGGCTGGAGGATTTTCTGCGCCTACCACTATGCCACCAGCATCCTCTGCGTCTCCTGCGTCTTCACCGCTGGAGCCTGCTCGTCGACCAATTACTCGCGCACAGAGGGGCATTGTTCAGCCTAAGCAGTACTCTGATGGCACGGTGTGCTGGTGCAACCTCACCTCCACTGTCGAGCCTACCTCTGTTCAGGAAGCACTCCGTGATGAGAGATGGACTATGGCCATGAATGATGAACATCAGGCCTTGCTTGACAATGGCACCTGGCATCTCGTTCCACCACCGCGCGACAAGAATGTTATTGGATGCAAGTGGGTATATAAAATTAAAAGAAGAGCAGATGGTCACATTGAGAGATATAAAGCCCGTCTGGTTGCTAAAGGATACCGGCAACGGTATGGAGTGGACTATGAAGATACATTTAGTCCAGTTGTGAAAGCTGCCACAATCCGACTTGTTTTGGCTTTGGCAATGTCAAGGGATTGGTCACTTCGTCAATTAGATGTTAAAAATGCCTTCTTGCATGGGGTTCTTCAAGAAGAAGTTTATATGCATCAACCTCCGGGCTATATTGATCCCAAAAGGCCAGGCTATGTTTGTAAACTGGACAAGGCTATCTATGGTCTCAAACAAGCTCCTCGAGCTTGGCATGCACGGTTGTGTGCCAAGCTTGAGTCCCTCGGATTCACCTCTTCTAAAGCTGATGCATCTCTGTTTTATTTCAACAAAGGCAGGTATACAATGTTTGTTCTTGTGTATGTCGATGATATCATTGTTGCCGGTTCATCTGCAGCAGCCACCAAAGCTCTCCTTGCAGATTTGCAGCAGGATTTTGCTCTCAAAGACCTTGGCGATTTACATTACTTCTTGGGCATCGAAGTCAAAAGGGGAAGAAGTCATATGCTTCTCACCCAAGAACGGTATGCAAATGAGGTACTGCAGCGGTCAGGCATGGCTAAATGCAAGCCGGTTGATACACCACTGTCTAGTTTCGAGAAATTAAGTATAGAAGATGGTGATAAACTTGGAGCTGAAGATGCCACGAATTATCGCAGTGTAGTTGGAGCACTGCAGTATCTTACCTTAACAAGACCAGATATATCCTTCTCAGTAAATAAAGTATGTCAGTTTCTTCATTCACCCACCACTGTGCACTGGAGCGCTGTGAAAAGGATCCTGAGGTATATCAAAGGAACAATCAAGCTTGGTCTTAGTTTTGGTAAGTCTGAATCCATGCTAGTTAGTGCTTTTTCAGATGCTGATTGGGCCGGTTGTGTGGATGATAGAAGATCCACAGGAGGATTCGCAGTGTTTCTTGGTGACAACTTGATTTGTTGGACTGCTAAGAAACAACCAACCGTGTCAAGATCAAGCACTGAGGCAGAATATAAAGCACTAGCTAATGCGGTTGCAGAGATTGTTTGGGTTCAGAAATTGTTAACTGAATTAGGAATTCAGCATTTCCCTAAAGCAAGATTGTGGTGTGACAATCTTGGAGCAACTTATCTCTCTGCTAATCCAGTGTTCCATGCAAGGACCAAACATATAGAGATAGATTTTCATTTTGTCAGAGAAAGGGTTGCACAGAAATTGCTTGAGGTTCGGTTGATTTCAACAGGGGATCAGTTGGCTGATGGTTTCACTAAAGCATTGCCTGTTCATAAACTTCAACAATTTAGAAACAATCTCAGTCTACGAAGTGGCTGAGATTGAGGGAGGATGTTAGATGATAAGGTATAGTTCCACATGATATATTGAGGCATGGTTCATTGTAACAATAGAGAGATTTGTATTCCATAGTTAGCTCCTAGAATTGTGGATCTAGCTATTGTAATCTTGACCATGTACATGCCACGGTGGGGGCTATTCCCACCATATATAACATGGAACCGTGAACCCCAAAGGGTATCACGTTAACCCTAGTTTTCACAATGACGACGCGCTCCTCCGCCGGCTATCGGCGATCGACGTTGGCGGGGACCAGATCGTTGCCGAGGCGACCACGATGTTGTCCCACGCCTCGATATCCTCCTCCCCCAGCCATGACAACAACCACCGGCACCGCCTCCTCGGCCTCCGCCTCCCTTACTCCAGCAACGGCACCTCCGGCCGGCAGGCGCGGCAGAGGACCATGCTCCGCCGCTGCGTCCCCAACGATAAGCTCCCGACCGACGGCTCCCTCCTGGCCGGCTTCCGCGCCTTCCTCCGTACGCACAAGCACCGCCGTCAGGGCTCCAACAACGTCGCCGGCGTCATGGGCGACCTCCCCGACCTCCTCAGCCTGCACCGTCGTCGGGAACAGCGGCATCCTCCTGGGCGCCGGCCGGGGCCCGTAGACCGACGCGCACGACTTCGTCATCCGCCTCAACAACGCCCCCGTCGCAGGCTTCGCGCGCGACGTCGGCGCCTGGACGTCGCTCACCCTGGCGCACTCCTTCGTGCTCCACCGCTGCGCCGCGCCCGCGGCGCCGCTGGCGACGTACGTCAGCAGGCCCGAGCACCTGCTGTACGTGCTCGCCTGCAACGCCACGGCCACGCCGGCGGCACCGTTCCGGCTGCTCCTCACCGACGCGCGCCTCGACGCGCTGTGCGCGCGCGTCGCCAAGTACTACTCGCTGCGGCGGTTCGTGGCGGGCACGGGGGAGCCGGCGAGCGGCTGGGCGCGGAGACGCGACGGGAGGGACCCGTACTTCCACTACTCGTCGGGGCTGCAGGCGGTGGTGACCGCGCTCGGGGTGTGCGACCGGGTGTCCATGTTCGGGTTCGGGAAGGCGGCGGGGGTAAAGCACCACTAGCAACCGGAGCAAGGAGACTGAGGTGCATGACTACGAGGCCGAGTACCAGTTCTATGGCGATCTCCAGGCGCGGCCGAAGGCGGTGCCATTCCTCGGCGAGGCGCCGGGTTTCGTGTTGCCGCCGGTGAAGCTCTACTGGTGACGTTTTGGCGAAGGGACGGAGGCGTCACGTTGGGCATGCAGTTTGGTTTGACCTATGCGACTTGGACACTTGGTGCTCCCTGATGCCTAGCAATCATAACGCTTGGAAAGCTGTTAATAATCTCCAGAGCTACTGCTGCCGTCATGAACTCATGACTCGTATATATATGACAAATCTTGATTCTCGAAGGGTAGCAAGCTACAACTGAAATGTTCACACTTGCTGCCTTGCATGGAAAACTACTAGCTGGATCGCTCCCTTAGACATATTTTTGGAGAATGCTATACTGCACTTTGGGCGATTCAATCTCCATCAACTTTTTTTCATCAATCAACGAACGCAACATACCTGGTTTGTCAACTTCTTCCTTTCCAGCAAGGCCTTCGGCGAGTTAGGGTTCATCTATCCCTAGTGGGCTTAGAAGGAAAGGGAATCTGTGGGCAGCAGTCCAGCAGTGGCGGTGGACAAGGGGGCGGCATGGGTGAGGCGGCGGTGGCACCGCCGGCTGGTCAGTGGGGCAAGGCTGTTGGACGAGACAAGGGCACGGGTGTCATGGTGACAGCTAGCAAAGTTGGGTTAGCATGGCGTGCGGCGGCAGGTGGTGGCGAATCTGGTGGTGGGGAGCCACTGGAGACTGGAGGAGGAGGGCAGGGCAGGAGCGTGGATATCGTAAATGAGCACAAAAATGAGACGCCCGTATTGGGAAAGTGCTCTCTGGCTAGCCAAAGTCCCTCAACGACGCCAAAGGTGGAGAGGACGGGAGAGCTTTGGAGAGCCATGAGGGAGATCGAGCAACGGGTGATGATAGCGGCCAGGAATGGGAAGCGGCGAGCGAGGAAGAAGAAGAAGAAGACGTGGGGTTTTGGGATGAGAGAGCTGAGCCGTTGGTTCACCCACTACTACAGAATAAACAATCACTGTCGGCTCTATCAATGCCGGAATTTTAAAACCGACACTAATAGATGCATCACTGTCGGTTCGTAAGGAAAAAGCCTATCACTGCCGGATTTTCTAACAAACCGAAGTGATAGATATTATCACTGCCGGTTGGTAATAAAAGCCGACAGTGATATATTTCTATGTCGGTTACATTTACCAAACCGGTAGTGATCCATAGGCCCCAGACCTGAAATTTTTATTCATCCCAGTTAACTCAAGACTGACGTCCATGACTCCTCTCTTCCCCTCTCTGTCCACTCTCTCTCCTCGAGCAAAAACACATTCGAACTCCCAAAACCTCCTCCCAAATCTACCCCTCGCTCAAACTCCACGGATCCACCTCGCCGCGGGCACGAGGCCGCCGCAGGCGCTAGCGAGCAATTGGAACCCGGTGTGGCGCGGGCACAAGGCTGTCGTGGGCGCCAACGAGTGGTCAGGACCTGGCGCAGCGTGGGTACGAGGCCACCGCAGGCGCCAATGAGCGGTTGGGACCCGGCACGGTGCGAGTGTGGATCCACCCAGCAAGAGCGCAGGCGAGTGGTGCGAGCGCAAATCCACCCCGGCAGCTTCTTCCTCCTAGCGCTGGCGAGCGGCTCGGCGCGGATCCACCCGGCGACTTCTTCTTGTTCTTGGCGCGGGCAAGTGGCTCGGCGCAGATGCACCCCGGCGGCTTCTTCCTCCTGGCCTCCCCTCCCCTCCAACCTCCCTGTATGTTTTATGAATCAATTTTTGGAATCCCAATTTGTCTTTCTTTTTTGCGAAAGAATCAATTTGTGGAATCCTAATTTGTGATGTACAAATCGATTTGTTGATGAGTTGATGTGATGTGTTGAATCCCTCGTTTTTCTGTGATGTATGAATTGTTTCTTGGATGAAATGCGGTGGTAGCAGGGTTTCTTGTATGAATCCCTCCTAATCTGTGATGTATGAATACATCTTGTATGATTTGTGGACGAGCATGCTCGCTGTTGCTAGATTCCTTTTTTTTTAGACCTATCAGTGCCGGGTGAATACTGGCAGTGGTAGCAACGAGGCATCACTGCCGGTACGCTACTGTCGGTTCAAAATTTGGTAGTGAAGAGGGATTTTGAACCGACAATATTGTCAAGAACTGGGTAGTGACCGGATCAATGGTCAAAAAATCTAGTGTTTTTGGACCCCATAACACATGAGTGCTCGCTAGACTTGCCTTCCACGTACTCCCTCCGTCCCAATAAGAGTGACGTTTTTGACTTTAGACATCGTGTTTGACTGTTTGTCTTTTTCAAAAAATTTGTGTAAATTATAAAATAAATAAACCATTATTAAAGTATCACTAATGATAAAATAAGTCATAACAAAATAGATGATATTTATACAAAAAATTTGAATAAGACGGATAGTCAAACAAGATGTCTGAAAGTAAAAAACGACACTCTTTTTGGGGCGGAGAGAGTAGACTAAAAAAAATCATTCAAAGTGACTCCAATATGAGTCATGCTAAGTTTCATGCGTGCATGTAAACATGCATAGTCCAGGGCTCTAGACTGCCATTAGCTGGCTTATCTCCACCAACCAAAAAATGTTTTCATGCATCGACATGTGTCCATTTGCATGTTTCATGCATTGACAAGTGTCCATCTACATTTTTTGTGTATTGACAAGTGTCCATATTGCTACATTAGTATGACAAATGGTATCAAGCATGCCTTCATGCATGTCTAGAATAGTCGTTACTACTACTACAACTATTAATTAGTATTAAGGCACATAATGAAAATGTAACTCTAACATGTACATGACCTTAGGGCCTTGGTGGATTATAGAACTAATAATGTTAGTCCTAGCTAAAATTTAGCCCTCCTTTGGAATGGAGGAAAAATAAAGGATAAATACAGGATTCAAATTCCTATGAATCGGGTCCAATAGCTGCCTTTGTTGTAGGAAGTGATCATAGGAAAGAAACTTTCCTTTCCCTTCAATTCAATTCCATAGGAAAGATATAGAAAAAAAAAGAATTCATTTTGACTTCATGGAAAGATCTAAAAAAGAATTCATTTTGACTTCATGGAAAGATCTGTCCATGGGGAAAGAGGCACACAATGGATTAGTGGGAGCTGCTAGCATCTATTCAAGGGAGTAAAATGGAATTTGTTTCTTGATAATGGAAACAAGTTTCACATTTTTAGTCCAAAAAATCCAATAAATAAAATCCTAGTGAGGTTTTTAAACCACAAAAAATCTTGAGAAAAAGATCCTAGAGGTAGATTGGGACACGTGACACCCAAATAAAAATATATAGAGCCTATGCAAATATCTCCAGAAGATTCCAAAAATTAAATTTTTCTTTGGAAAAATGAGAAGGATATAAAAAAATCTTATTCTAATTAATTCTAAACATCTTTTAAAAACTTTCCACTACAAAATTATGGGATGTATTATGTAACTAGCATGAATAAAACATACATTCATATTGAATGCATTCATGCTAGTTGCATCTCATATCTCTCTTTTCTGAAACGTTCATAAAATGCAATTAGATAAAAATAAAATGTTTTAGGACTTTTCTAGTTTTTTCTGGACATTTTCTATTTTTTAGAGCTAAATCCAATTTCTGAAAGCTTCTAGAGATATTTTCATGAGCTCTAAATTATTTTTATTTTGGTTTCTCGTGTCCCATTCTGCCTGTAGAATGCTTTTTCGAAGTTTAGAATCCTATAATGCTATTGCAGAATTTGTTTTTGAACTAAAAATCCTGAAAACCATATCTGACTAGGACATGAGAAAATCTAAACTCCGACTATATCTTGGGGAGGTAAGATGTACTGTACTTTTCTTTCTTTATTACGAGACATTTGTGACAGATTTATGAATGAAATTTTCTTTTGTGGAGAAGAAACCAGCCATGAATTTACTAACGAAGATTCCAATGCTAGTACAAGTCGTTCATCGGTTCTGAGCTGGTCACATCCTGTTCATGTTTCTGTTGCAAGCTGGGTTGGCCGCAAGGCTTGTGATCCGCACCTGGTCGGCGACCACCGCGTCATCGTTGCCGTTCCGGTGCCACGCCCAAAGCGCATGCGTGGCGTTCACCACCTCAAGCCGCCCGTGCCCGAAGCTGGCCTCCCGGAACGCCGAGATCGCCGGCTGCGGGTCGACGAACTTCCCCGCCAGGCCCTCCCGGTTACCGCCGTCGCCGACGGTGACGTACACGGGCCCGCAGGGATCCTCCTTCCCAGCGCGCACGCGCGTGAACCGCTCGTACGCGTGCACGTGCCCCGCGAACACGGCGTCCACGCCGCTCGCGCCGCGCATCAGGAGGAGGGGCTCCATGGCGTCGCGCATGGCGTCGCCGTCCCCGCGGTGCGCGTCGTTGCTGCTGTACCACGGCGCGTGCACCAGCGCGACCACGAACGCCGTCCGGCGCCGGTCGACCGCGGCCAGGTCGCGCTGGAGCCACCGGTGCTGCGCGCTGCCCGCGGCGTGGTCGGCGTAGGAGCCCAGCATGAGGACGTGCACCGCGCCGCCCGCCGCGTCGAAGGAGTAGTAGAGGTTGTCGCCCGACGTCGTGCGGCATGCGCCACCGCGCGTTGTAGGCCCGGAAGGGCTCCGGCTCCACGAGCGGCAGCCTCTCGACGTCGTGGTTGCCCTCCGTCACCATCCATGGCCGCGCGCTCGCCAGCGGCTCCACGAGGCGGCCGTAAGAGTCCCACCGTTGCTGGATGAAGTCGGCGTAGGAGAGGTCGCCGGGGAGGAGCAGCATGTCGTAGTCCGTGGCCGCGATGTGCTTCAGCGTGGAAGCTGTCCATCCCGTCTGCCCAAGGTCACCTGCAATAACATAGCGATTGATGCCATTATTGCCATGCCCATCAAGACACACGCCATGATCGAGGCCAGCTGAGCTTGGACACGCACATGGCACATAATGCGACGCTTACCGACGACGACGAAGTTGATGGGGAGGGTGGCCGGCGGCGTCCGGAGGGAGAACTCGCGAGAGGAGCTGGAGCTGCAGCGGTAGTAGTACGTCGTGCTGGGCCGCAGTGGCCCGATGACGGCGTCGTGGATCTTCCCGGAGTGGTAGAGGACGTAGGAGTAGGTCGTCGTGCTCCCGGTGGCGGAGAACGGGTACTGGCCGGACGACGTACCGTACTCGACGATCGCCGGCGCGTCGTCTTTGGTGATCCATGTCACCCTCATCCTGTCAGGCCCGACCACTGATATATGCACCTGAAATATATTTGCACAAATATTGCTCATGTACTCGATGTTTTCAAGTTACTACTTACTAGTCAGGAGCAAGGTTTTTAATTTCGGTATTGCAAAAATTTCGGGCACCACCTAAATTACCGAATTTTGCGAAATTCAGCCGAAACTTCGCCGAAATTTTTTTAGAGACTAGCACATGAAGTATGATTTTTGTCTAAAAAATAGATCTAAACAAATATTAGTATGATTTATGAATATACATCAATTGAATAGAAGAATATACAATATAAACAATAGAAAATATGACTTTAGAGTTATATAGCACATGTATTAGTATACTACAAAATTTCGGATTTTTCTTCGGCCACCACCAAAATTAACAAAATTCGCCGAAAGTTTGAACCCTGGTCAGGAGCAACCATATCACAATGGCAATGACAAAACATGTCCAAAAAAAATAAAAATACTGCATCCAGTGGCTTAAAACAGATATATATGGTTCAATTTCCCTGCTTTTGCTTCTCTTTACTCTTGCAAGTCTATTTTTTTCTTTGTTTGACAAGTATTTTATTATTGGCAACTATAATTCTGAAAAATGTGGAATGCCTTATGTTGTCTACCAGACGCCACTTCACCGTTTGTAATGACGATGGTTTTCACACGGTCCATATCAGACTTTGCCATGTGTATGCAGACAAGAATCACACGGCAGTCAGGAAAAGATGAAGAGTGGATCAATAATGCATATTGCCATGACTGATGCACTGGCAGTGGCGATTAAGGGTGCGTTTGGATAGAAGAAACGTTTCAGTTTCTGATGAGAATCACCTGAATCACTTCCAAACGGTCTTTCCAGCAAGTGATTCGGAACCGAAACATTTCACCGTTTTGGCGTACGCACATGAAACAGCAGGAGGCTGGTTTCGCACATATTCTCATTTCATAGCTTCTTACTTTTTTTGTTCTTTTTTCAATTAATTATTTTTTAGTGCAACAAGTTAAAATGGTTTGTATTTAAGTTGTTCTCCATCCGCAAAAAGTTTAGAATTTTTTTGAACATATTTTATTTACATGATTGTTTAATCAGAATCCGGTTACTAGCCAAAGGGTTCCACAAAGTGATTTCAATTTATTATCGTAAACGTTTCTTGAGAGAATCTGAATCTGAAACGTTTCTACGAGAATCTAAGCCCTGCCAAACGCACCATAAGTGCACCGTCGGTGACACTAACCTAAAGTTGCTTTGCATAACTCATGATTAGCCCCGCACCAAACACCAGGTCACATCGGCCAAGTCGCATCAGAATACCTAAAAAATGATGGTGGATGGAAGTGGATGAATGGGAAACCAAGAAACCCAAAGGAACGTCCTTTTTGTGAAATCAAACAACGCCAATTTGTTGTAATCCAACAAGAACCATATATGAATGCCGTATATAATTTCTTCCCGTTCCTACCTTGAACATCCCTAGAATTATCAGTCGTGTCACATGACGAAGCTATGATTTAGGATTATGGCTTGGTTGATAGTGGCTACTAGGCATGATTAATTATGGCTGGATTCGTCACTCCACCAGGCAATTTCTTTCTTTCTTTTTTTGAAAACGACCACCAGACAAATTCGAGTTGGATGGCCAGGAATACTACCGGTTATCGTATTCAACATTGCAAACATAATCGCACGAAGTACTAGCTTAGCACAAAATGCTCAAAACATGCATGCTGCAATAACTAAAACCGAATCACTGTACGATGCAGGGTTTGTAATGCTAACATTGGTATTCAGAATTCAGAACCTGGTCAGGTTTGGCTCGGCGGAAAATCCACCGCCACAAACACACAAGAAGGAGATCTTTGAGAAAAACAAGATGGAGGCATGGCAACCTTGTACAGAGAGCAATAACGCGCACCTGCTGCGGCGTCTGGCCGCCGGCGTCGTCGCGGTCGGCGTCCTGGAGCAGGGACAGCGTCTCCCTCGGCGCCGGCCGCACGTACGGCGACGTCACGGCGAGGCACACCGGGGTGACGAACAGGGCGGCCGAGGCTGCGAGGACGACGAGGAGCGCCAGCGCTGGCGCCATGCTTCTTCCTCCCATTGCCATGGTCACTCACGCCTCACAATCCAAAGGTCGTCTGAATCTGACCAGATTGTTCTAGCTGAAAAAAATGGGAAGTAGTTAGTAGTGGAGTGTGTGGAAGTGGCCACTGGTCAGCCACCAGCCAGGGTCACAAGTATTTTTGTAATTACTAATAAATCAATAAAACGAGGACAAGGCTGCGCACGCACGGCGTGTGGCAGCCAGGCAGCTGGATGAATTTAGTTCGTGAAGAAAAATTTTAGGACGTCACATCTGATATTTCAGAAGGGATTTTCGGATACTAATAAAAAAACTAATTACATAACTCATCTGGAAATCGCGAGACGAATTTATTAAGCTTTTAAGCCGTCATTAGCACAAGTGTGTTACTGTAGCACTTAAGGCTAATCATGGACGAATTAGGCTTAAAGCTTTCATCTCATGGTTTCTAACCAAACTGTGCAATTAGTTTTTTTATTTACGTTTACTACTCCATACATGTGCCCAAACATTCGATGTGATGGGTTAAAAAATTGTTGGGTGGAAAAACATTCGATATGATGGGTTAAAAATTTTTAAGATGGGAACTAAATACAGCTTTAATGAGCTGCGATGAATGAACGTATCCAACGTGGATATTTCATCAGGTAATATTTCAGGTACGAATAGTACGGCTTTATGACTTTCCGTCGACTTGGTGTAACTTGACTGGTCTGCAGTATTGGGTCTTGTTTAGATTGCTTCCAAATTTCAAGTTTTTAGATTCTCTCTTTATCACATCAAATCTAAGGACTGAGATGGGCCTTGTTTAAATTGCTCCTAAATTCTAAGTTTTTATACTCTCTCTCTATCCCATCGAATCAAAGGACCCATATATGGAGAAGTAAATATAAATAAAAAAACTAACTAATTGTATAGTTTAATTGTAAATCACGAGACGAATCTTTTGAGCCTAGTTAGTCCACGATTGGATAATAATTATCAAATATAAACGAAAGTCGTACGGTGCTAAATTTTTCTAACTTTAGCGATGTAAACAAGGCCTTGTTCAGCGCAGGGACGTGGATCTGAAGAGTGGGCCGGCGGTCACGTGCTGCGTTTCGGGCTTTCGGCCGGCTCGCGTGTGCGTGATTTTGTTGCAGTGGGCACGAACCAGAGATTTGCGGTGTGGCTGAAGATAACAAAACCAAGGGCATTTTGTCTAGGCAATAATAATATATTAGAGCTAGAATTCAAACACGCGTGACAAATTTTTAGTTGGCTAAAATATATGTGACTAAGGCTCCTTTAGAATGGAGGAATAAAAAATATATGAAAATAGGAAACATATAGGGATTGGATAGGAATGTACGAGAAATTAAAAATGTAGAAAATTCACATGTCTAGACGTTTGAATGGGCAATGGAGGAACACATAAATGTCAAAGGAATTTTATGAGTAAATATATATTGCATTCTTAATCAACCTACTCCCTCTGTCCCTAAATATCTGTCGTTTTCACTTCCCAAGAAAGAACTTTAACTAAAAATATGTTAAAAATATTAATATTTATGGTATATAATTAGTATCATTAGAAAAAAATCTTTGAATCTAGTTTTTTAATAATTTTATTTGGAGATACAAATGTTGCACGTATTTCTTACAAATTGAGTTAATCTTGTGACATGCACACCAACGACGACAATTATTTAGGGACGGAGGGAGCAGTTATTCTATTCTACTCCCTTAGCTGTGTGCCATCATAGGATGATAGAGGCTCAAACTTGTTTTCATTATCTAAAGAAAAGCCTATTCTACTCCCTTGAATAGACGCCTAGCACAACAGAGATATGAGAGGCATGAATGCATTCAATATGAATATATGTTGCATTCATGTTGGTTAGATAATACATCCCATAGTTTTGTAGTGGAAAGTTTTTAAAAGATGTATAGAATTAATTAAAATCAGATTTTTTTGGATATCCTTCTCATTTTCCCAAAGAAAAATTTAATTTTTGGAATCTTATGGATATATTTTCATAGGCTCTAAATATTTTTTTGGGTGTCACGTGTCCCAGTCTACCTCTAGGATGTTTTTCTCAAGATTTTTTGTGGTTTAAAAACCTCACTAGGATTTTTATTCGATTTGTTGGACTGAAAATGATGAAACCGCCTTGAAACCCACCTCTAATTGAGGCGGGAGGTAATTACAGTTTTGTCTGCCAAGAGAGACAAGTTGTTAGGTTTTAGATTTCTAGGGAATACCGAGACTCATATGATAGTTCAAGCTATCATACTACGGTGATGACTCATACTAAATAGAAGTTCAAGTGACCTTAACGACAACACAAATGTCATGTAATCACCACCTTATACTTGATCCTGTTTAGTATGAACAAGTGACAACTTAGCCCAGAACATGAATATGGCTACAGCCTTTTTTGGTTAACAATCTAGTTACTCAATTGGTGCTAACTCGTATAGGTCCTACTAGCTAGATACCACCACATCCAAAGAAATATCATTTTATTGCACATAAAATTTATTTTGCTTCTTGTTTAGAAATATGAATATGCACCCTGTTCGGCAGGCTATTTCTGCGGCTTATAAGCCGGCTGTGGCTGTTTTGTTGTGAGAGAAAAACACTGTACCACGGCTGATAAGCCGTGCTGATAAGAGCAGCCGAACAGGGTGATGAATTTGTTTGATGAAATTTAAATTATTGGCACAAAGTTGATACATGAGATTGAAATGGAAATAAGTTAGCAAAAATATTGCAAACTGTTTTTCCCTTGTGGTTGAATATGCTAAGGGGTTCAACTACAAGGGGGTTAAATGATACTCCCTCCGTTCCAAATTATAATTCGTTTGACTTTTTTGTCGTCAAGTTTGGTCACTCGTCTTATTAAAATAATTTGTGCAAACGTAGTCAAATTTAAGCCATTCTTGAAGAACTTTTGTTAATAAAGCAAGCCATAGCCAAAAAAAGTGATATTTTGCACAAATTTTTGAATAAGATGAGTGGTCAAACTTAGGATAAAAAAGTCAAACGAATTATAATTTTAAATGGGCTATAAGCTCAGCTTGGACTGTTGTTTTGGCTTCCCACGAAAATCAAAACTTATCTCTTCATATTAACAGATTTAAAAACGAACAAAAATATACTATTGTTTTAAAAAAATACAAAAAAATCATGAATATACAAATGTAACACCTGGTCATGGTGTGGTGAAAAAAGTACGGAGTGACTTAGTCACTGGTAGCAACATTTTGTGAAGAAAATAATAGTTGTCCATAAGAACCCCGACAAAGCCGAATTATATATGAAAATCATAGCTTCAACAAGATCTAGAATTATATACAAAGAAAAATTTTTATTTTTCAAACATGAGGTACACCGTGAGGCTAAATGATTTTTCTTTCAACTTTCAACGGAACGCCACGAGGCTGAATGTCTCCTACTAAAGTGCTGCCTAAATGGCTAATCTAGGAGGATAACCCATGATAGCTCTACACTTTTTTGTGTGCCGGAGTTTTCTATAGAAAATAACGAACATTAGTTTCACGTGGGCCTTTGAACAAACAATGTCACTGTCAGTTCGGTTTCAAAAGGAAATCCACGAGCACGGATGGAAGGCTAGAAAGATTGTAGTGGTATGGTATACAAGATCACAACAGGCGAGAGGTTGTATCCTTTATGCCCCCTTTAGAACCTAAAAATTTCATAGGAGTCAGTCATATAAATTTTTTTACATAAATCAGTTTAGGGGGTGTTTGATTTGCCTTGTTAAAGTTTAATAGGTACTGTAGTAATTTCTTTTTATTTGGTAATTAGTGTCCAATTATGGACTAATTAGGCTTAATAGATTCGTCTCGTAAATTACTCTTAATCTGTGCCGACATGTATGTAATTAGTCTATATTTAGTACTCCATACATGTGCTGCAACATTTGATATGATGTGTATTAAAAAAACAGAGACAACCAAATAAGGCCTTAGTTTTATAGAAAAAAAACATATAGAGCAAGGACCAAAGCAAGATACCAATCACGTCCTAACAATCGTGCACCGTGAGCTCCCCGTACTTAAGTGTGGCAAGGATGTACAACTAAAAAAGGGAAAACTTTAAAAGATGAGATAATTATTTTCTTGGTCTAAAAAAGAAGTTGACGTCTTCTATCTTGGACTTTTTATTTTGAAGTTACATTTTTGGCCCAAAAGCTATCTTTAGTTCTTTATATGGCCCTCCCGTTAGTTTTAGAACTTTACTGTGTTAAGTTAGGAGCAAAATGACAGTTTTACCCTAGACGAAAAATGAACCAATATAGAGTTTAGTTTATCTTTGTTTAATTTTGAGAAATATTTAGTCAAGGACAAAATACTTCCATGTTCAGAAATAATATTCCTTACCTTATACAATTATGACAAGTTTAAACCATGTGAAATATTGCTCAAAATAAAACACAGGAAAACTAAATTTTGCATTGATTCATAATTATTTTGTCCCTGACTTAACACTGTTACGTCCCAAAATTAACAGCAAGACCATACAAGAAACTAAATGTAAAAATAAAAGGACCAAAAGTGAAACTTTTTTTAAAGCCAAGAAAATAATTTTCTCATAAAAGATACTAAAGAGAGGAGAGCCTAGGTTTTTGTTAGGAATGTATGCTATATTATCGACTATTTTTTTTACAAATCTAGTAATAAAAGTTAAAAAAGGTTTACCTTCTTGGCGAAAAAAATTGTCATCATGTTTACTTGAACTTATCAGCCCCGCTTACTAGTTATGGTACAGTATTTTTCTCTCACAATAAAACAACATCAGTCGGTTTATCAGCCGCAAAAAACCATTCACCCTGTTTGCTTGAGCTACTTTTCAACCATAAAATAGTATTTTTCTCTCACAGCATTTCAGTATAAACATCAACATTAGCTTAATTCCAGCATATATCTGAACAACTCGCTGTGTTTTCCAGTTTTTCTAACCGTGGTCGTGTGGACACGGATAGCTACCGTCATTTATAGCCAGAATGAGTAGTTAGGGCCTTGTTCTCTTCCCTTTCAAATTTCAAGATTTTCACTCTCTCTGTCACATCAATTTTTAGATATATGTATGGAGCATTAAATGTTGATAAAATAAATAACTAATTACACATATTAGTTGTAAATCACAAAACGAATCTTTTAAGTCTAATTAATTCATAATTAAACACTAATTGTCAAATACAAACGAAAGTACTACAGTAGCTAAAGTTAAAAAAATTTGCCATCTAATCAAGGACTAGGATAGGATCGGGCGAGCCAACCATTTTTTAACGAGTCATCAGTACTACTAGTACGCCCTCCATTCTCTAGTGTTCCTCGAGGCTCCAACAAACACCGCAAACTGTTATAAAAAAACGCAAATGTCCGGAGATTAGTCGTCTGGTTACTATTATTAACCTGGAGTAGCGTGCATTTTACTATAGCAAATGCAAACACAGTTTTTGGTTTTCAAATTTCGAGCGCCTTTCTCCGTTTTCACGCCGCCCGAATTGTCTAATTTTCACTCAAAAAAAATGTCCACTTTTGGAATAGTCAGTCAACTATCAAGAGAGTGCCGAGTGCATCTCCACTCACCCAAAACCAACCGTTGCCCAACTAACAAGCAAGCTACCCAATCAAACCACCGACACGTGGATCCCACCGCTCCCTCGGACCCACATGTTAGCGGGTGCACTACCGCTCAGCCCACCACGATCACATCTTCCCAAGCTCCCCCGGCCACACCGTCTCGGAGCTTTCTCCCCCACCCCACCTCATCTCGCTCCCCGCGTCGGCGGCCACCACCGGCTCACCGCGCCTACTAATGGCAGCAGCCGGATCTGGCCGCCCGCTGCGCCCGGTCCCGCGCCCGCGCCCACGCCGACGGAGATGAAGCGCCGCCGCCTCCCGCCCGTGCTCTTCCTCCTCGCGCTTGCGCTCCTGTCCCTCGCCTTCCGCCGCCACCTCTCCCTCCCCCTAGGTTCGCCCCGGTTCGCCGGCGGTGGCGGCGACGCGCTGCTCCGCCGCCTCGCGGCCACCGACGTCGGCGGGGACCAGATCCTGGCGGAGGCGGCGGCGCTGCTGGCCAACGCGTCGGTGTCCACCTTCCCGAGCCTCGGCAACCACCGCCGCTTCCTCTACCTGCGCGTCCCCTACCGCAGCAACGCCACCTCGGCGCCGCGGCAGCGGACCGTGTCCCGGCTCCGCGTCCCGTTCCACGGCGTCCCCAGCGACGACGCGCTCCTCGCCGCCTTCCGCGCCTCCCTCCGTGGCTTCCTCCTCGCGCGCCACCACCACCGACACCGCCACGACGTCGCGGGCGCCATGGCCGACCTCCCCGCGCTCCTCCTCGGCCGGCGGCGCGCCGCGACGTGCGCCGTGGTCGGGAACAGCGGCATCCTGCTCGGGTCCCGCCGTGGCGCGCAGATCGACGCGCACGACCTCGTCATCCGCCTCAACAACGCCCGCGTCGCGGGCTTCGCGCGCGACGTCGGCGCCCGGACGGGGGTCTCCTTCGTCAACTCCAACATCCTCCACCACTGCGCCGTCCGCTCCGCGGTCGCCACGGCCGGATGCGGCTGCCACCCCTACGGCCGCGCGGTGCCGCTCGCCATGTACGTGTGCCAGCCCGCGCACCTCCTCGACGCGCTCATCTGCAACGCCACGGCCACGCCGGAGTCCCCGTTCCCGCTCCTCGTCACCGACGCGCGCCTGGACGCGCTGTGCGCGCGCATCGCCAAGTACTACTCCATGCGCGGCTTCGTGGCCGCCACGGGGCAGCCGCCCAGCAACTGGACCCGGAGCCACGACGAGAGGTATTTCCACTACTCGTCGGGCCTGCAGGCCGTGGTCATGGCGCTCGGGGCGTGCGAGGAGGTCAGCTTGTTCGGGTTCGGGAAGGCGCCCGGGGCCAAGCACCATTACCACACCAACCAGAAGAAGGAACTCGACCTGCACGACTACGAGGCTGAGTACCAGTTCTACCGCGACCTCCAGGAACGGCCGGAGGCGGTGCCGTTCCTCGACGAGGCGCCGGGCTTCAAGGTGCCGCCGGTTAAGCTCTACTGGTGACCACTGAGGAGGTCAGTAATCTGTTTGTTGTACAATTTTTATTAGTGTAATCTGTTTGTTTTACAATTTTTACATTTTGACTTAGAAAGGTGTTTAGGCTGAGAGAATTGTGTAAAATATGGCAATTGAAAGGGAGTGTGGGAGGCTGTCATAGATGTTTCAGGATGGGGAGCATATAAGGAGGGGTGTAAATGCAGATCAATTTTGTATTGATCAAATGGATCAAATTGGTTTGTAGTTCATGTATTCTGTGTAGGGCAATTGTACACTTCAACGATTTCAATGAGTATAGACTTCAGACACAGGGAAAATGTAATTATGGGCAATGGTAGCATAATGAGTCTGCTGTTGTACAATTCTTAAACTTGGCTGATAGGGATGTTTAAACAGAGCAAACAGACAATGGGTAATTAAAAGAGAATGCTGTCTGACAGAGATGTTTCTGATTGCGAAATGTAATTCAATTTTTTCAGTTGAAAGATGAAAGAGAAATGCTACCCAATTTTGTGACGAACAGAACAGCTTGTATAGTTTTTACAGTTTTGTTGATAGAGGTGTTTAGGCTATCCGCACCCATCGACCTCTATTTTCATCTCTAAAAAAGAATATTCTATCCTAGTCATCGAGATTCTCTACTCTATATCTATTTCTCCTGCACCCGTGTTATCTCTATCCCATACTCTATACCCACTATTCCATATTTTATTCCCCTTCCTCCCTCTTTCTCTTTCTCCTCTCTCTCTTTCTCTCTCCTCCTTCCCTTTTACAGCGCGCCTCTATCCTTCCAGTTTCCCTGTAGCAAACGGAACGATGCAGGTTGGGATAGCGTTCACGGGTGCGGGAGTTCTAGCGCCATATTTAGCGTCGCGGTCGTTTTACAGTGCAGCGGTGCGGTTAGCCTTAGGCTGAAAGAAATGTGTACATTATGGCAATATGAAGGGAGTGACGGACTCTATTTGATGTTTTGGATTGTGGAGGATTTAAGGAAGGAAAAATGTAGCTCAATTTTGTGTTGATAGGCGGATGGGTCAAATTGGTTTTGTTTGTTCATGTATTTGCATATTTTCTACCGTAGAATCATATACTTCATTAATTGATGAGTTTAGACTTGGGGCATAGAGAAAATGTAAATTGTGGTGTTGAAATATCAGATTTGGAAATGTAGCAGACATGTTTCTGCTAAGTAGGAAATGTGTAGTAATAAGACAAGTGATTGTTTCTTCTTATACCTGTTGTACAATTTTTACATTTGACTGGCAGAGATGTTTAGGCAGAAAAAATTGTTGTACAATTCTTAAATTTAACTGGTAGAGATGTTTAGACAGGAAATCAAGCGAAAACTATGGACAATCTGAAGGGAGTGAGAGTCTGATTGGGATATGTATTGTTTGAAAGGTGGAGAAACGGTCCTCCATTGCGTGTAGTTGAGGTGGTTCGAATTGGTTGCGACTGTTGGCATAGTTGTGAAAGTACTACCACGATTGAAACAGTTAAGCAAAATGTGGAGATTTCAGATGCAAACAAAGTGGAAATTATGCGCAACGGAAAGGGGATAGCGCTGGAAATGAACAGATCATGCATACTTTTGGATGTTGTTCGTCCAATACTTGGTGGTAGCTTGCAGCACTCCTGTTAGGTGAGGAGCGGGACACTAGCTGACAATTCGGTGCCTTTGTATTTTTTTTTTACCTCCGCTAGGGAAGATAATTAACTGTTTAAGTATAGTATTCAGGCTGTTGTAGCTGATGACGAACCACTAAAAATTACCACTACTATGAAATCTGTTGCGCTCGCTTGCAAGTTGGCCTATTGTTTAAGGGCATGTTTGGTTCGTCCTGTTAAACTTTAATAGGTGTTGATAGACTAAGTAGGTTTAATAGATTCGTCTCGTAAATTAATCTTAATCTGTGCAATTAGTTTTGTAATTAGTCTATATTTAACACTTCGTACATGTGTTCAAACATTTAATGAGATAGGTATTAAAAAATAAAGGAAACCAAACACACCCTAAGTCTAATAGTACTCTATATATAATAAGGGTGTTTACAGCGAGCTGACTGTGGTTCAACTGACATAGGTTGTGTTTAGTTCGTGAAATTTTTTTGCTTCGCCTACTGTAGCACTTTCGTTTGTATTTATCAATTAATATCCAATCATAGATTAATTAGGCTTAAAAGATTCGTCTCGTGGTTTTCTACCGAACTGTATAATTAGTTTTTTTTATCTACATTTATTGCTCTATGTATATGTCTAAACATTCGATGTGATGAGAAATCTTGAAAATTTTTGAAAAACATGGTCCTACTGCATACTCCCTCCATCCAAGAAAACATGTAATTATGAGTTACGTGCCAGATAAAGTTATTCATGTTTGACTTAATTTTTTATAGACTAATATTTATATTTATGACTCTAAATTAATTTATTATGAAAATATATTTCATAAGTAATCTAATGATATTTATTTGATGTTATAATTATTTTTAGTTTTTTATCTATAATTGTTCAAACATGATATACTAAAATATGGTACTGTGTTAGAATTGTATGTTTTGTTGGACGGAGAGAGTATTATAAGACTGATCGACACCATTAGGCACTAGTACACCACTGGAGTGCTCTTCTGTCAGTGTCAGCTAGGACTGCCGTCTCTGCCGAACCATCCAATATGCTTTCCGCTGTGCTTAGAGCCTGTTTAGTTGGCAAAAAGTGCTAAAAAAAGTTTGTACAGTAACTGTCACATCGAATCTTTGGTTGCATACATAAAGCATTAAATATAGATAAAAAAAATAACTAATTGCACAGTTTATCTGTAAATGTCGAGACGAATCTTTTGAGCCTAGTTAGTCCATAATTAGATAAATTTTGCTAAATAACAACAAAAAGTGCTATAGGAATTTTACTTAGACTTTTTTCACATCTAAACAGGCTCTTATCCTCTGGCAAATCTCTAAGCTCGGCTACTGTTTATCCAGAGAAATCAAGGGGGGTGTTTACATGAATTTTTTTGGAATTTGGCTACTGTAGCACTTTCGTTTGTATTTGGCAATTAGTGTCCAATCATGGACTAATTTGGCTTAAAAGATTCGTCTCGTGATTTACAACCAAACTGAGCAATTAGTTATTTTTTATCTATATTTAATGCTCCATGCATTTGTCTAAAGATTCGATGTGATAGAGTGTAAAAATTTAGAATTTGGAAGGCATCTAAACAAGACCCAAACCACTAGCTGGTGACTGATGGAGGTGAGTGAGGCCATGTTTAGTTCCTTCAAACTTCCAAAAAATTTACAATATTTTCTGTCACATTGAATTTTTGAACGCATGCATGGAGCATTAAATATAGGTAAAAAATAACTAATTACACAGTTTGGTTGTAAATCACGAGACGAATCTTTCGAATCTAATTAGCCCATGATTGGATACTAATTACCAAATACAAACGAAAGTGTTATTATGCTTCTAAAAATTTTACAGGTTTAACTAAACACAGCCTGAGATTGAGAGAAGCCACACGAGTATGTCCCCATAATGCAAGAGGATAGCAGAGCAATCGAGCGGATCAGAGGATGTTGACAGGCACGAGCTCACTCACGTCCCTGGTTCGGATGTCCCATCCCCTGCCCAAAATTGACATCCAAAGCTAGTAGACTCGCTCACTAGTCGAGCTGAGAATTTCTGAGAAGGAAATCGGAAACACAAGCAGAACAGCCAGCAGCCAGAAGCTTCTGCAATCCAGCTACTGCATCACAAAAATAGGCCCCCAGTTCGTATCTCTGCCTTCGATCCATGCTGCTCTGCTTTTCCAAGATGCATCCAGTCTGCAGTGCCACTGCTGAGGAGAAAGGCCTGCTGACCCCTGACCGGCTGACCGGACGCCGGACGGGAGCCTCAGCCCTGGTCTAGGGCCTGTTTGGTTAGCCCGTTAAATTTTAACAGGCATTGACCACGAGGTAGGCAATAGGGTGTTTAGATATTAATAATGGACTAATTATGCTTAATAGATTCGTCTCGTAAATTAATCTCAATCTATGCAATTAGTTTCGTAATTAGTCTATGTTTAATATTTCATGCATGTGTTCAAACATTCGATGTGATAGGTGTTAAAAAAAGAACCAAACACCCCCTTAGTTGGCAAAAAAAAATTTGGGTTGGGCAACTTTTTTGGATTTTGAAAACTAAACAAGCCTGGGCAGGTAGGCAAAAATTTTTGGGTGGTTGGCCTGCTACTGTTCACCATGGAGGAGTCCTGGACGCCATATACCCCTTAGCCCACCCACGTGCTCCTCCACCCTTATCCATTCCTGCAGTCTCGCTCTCGTTCCACTCTCCAACCCTAGGCCGCCGCTCCGCTCGCCCTCCCTCCCACCGCCGCCGCACGCCCTCCCCACCTCCAGCGCCGCACAGATCCACCCCCTCCTCCACTAATTTTGCGCCGTCAGGGTCCGGATCCAGGTCCTCCTTGCCTCCTTCGGCCATGGACACCTACGACAGCGATGACTACAACAATGGCGGCTACAATGGCAACGACGCCGGGAACGGCAGCGAGGACGCCGCGTCCGGAAATGATGCACGCACCATGGATTTCCTGGCGCAGCCAAATCCTTGGTGCGCTGGCGGCGGGAGCGTCCTCTTCCCCGACGCGGCGGGTTTGAGCAGCCTTAACCCCCCCCCCCCCCGGCTGGGATTGGAGTCGCTGGACCTCAACGGCGGCGAGGATTGGCCAGAAATGCAGACCTACGCGGGCTACCTTCGGGGAGACAATGAGGTCACCCCAATGGCTCCCCCTCCCGTTTGCGTGCCTTCCTGCAGCGTTGCTCGCAACCTCGGCTTCCGGCCGCCTCGCAGTGCCAGCGGAGGAGGAGGAACAGGCACGGGCGGTCGCGCGAGGTCTGTGGCCGTTGGACGAGCCTTCAGCCCTCCTCTGTCTCGTCCACGACCATGTGCATCAGGCGCGTCTGGCCGTCCCAGGGGCCGCAGTCCCGCGTGTACACGGGCCGGGACCAGCCATTGCGGCTGACAACTTTGATCCAGACGACTACACCCAAGCCGCACGAGTCCCGGTATACATGACATTCACATTCTTGTTTATCTGCTGTTTTCTACTGGATTTGCTATGTTGCTTGCTTATTTAGTAGATTTGTGTGCTTTGTTACATGTTTCTGGTAGTTGTTATCTTTATATATAGAGGTTGCCATAAGCATGAACTAAATTTATGCCATTGGTAAAAAAGATAAAAGTGCCCAGAAACTTGTTGCATTTTTTTCATAATTTGTGGTGTTGTTATGCATCGTTTAGGTTAGGAAACACAAGGCAAAGTGGTCACCTGAGAACACTCGCACGTTCTGTGACATATGGTGCCATTAAATTGCTACTGGCAACTATATACGGGGTGTCATGAGCAATACTGGGTGGATACCATGCAGCCTCATGTTTGCTTCATGACAGGGAGCAGTTTGCTAGTAGGCTAAGGCAGCTGAAGTTGCCATGGGGATTCTGTAACAAGCTTCGCTACGGCTCTGGCTTAGGCCGTATGGAGAATGGAACTGTTGTGGCCACTGATGAATGGTGGGATGCAAATACAAAGGTAAATGATCTATCTGTCTTTTCTAGTGTTCAACAATTAGTAAGTAAAACACTGCGTAACAACTGATTTTATTTTGCAGGGGCACTCTGATTGGAAGTTCAGGCACGGATTGCCCGATTACTTAGATCAAATGGACCAAATGTTTACTGGAGTTGCAGTTGATGGGTCCACCTCCTTTGTTGCTGGTGAAAGCTGTCCTATTGACTTGGATGGTGAAACTCTGATGAAGAGGCAGCAAATGAGTAGGAGGATCAGCTGACCCCACTTAGCATTGGCATCAAGAGGGCCAGCAACACGAGCACCACTGCCTCTAGCCCCAGCAAAAGGTCGAAGAGCCCAGCAGTGAGATCCATGGACAACAACATGAGGGAACACAACGAAATTGCCAAGCAAAAAATCTGTCTGATGGAGAGCATGTTTCAACAGAGGAAGCAAGACATCTAGGATGCACGCTCGGCCCTTAGCAAGAAGGTAGAACTGGTCACCCAAATGGCAAAGGAGATGGGTATAACTGCGGCGACCCCAGCATTGTTCAAGGGGGTGTACAAGATCATCCACAATGAAAGTTCTATGAACTTCTTCATTGCCAATGGCCCTGATGAAAGGATTCTCATCATCCAAGAAGTTGCCTGGGTCGATAACTAGACCATCTTATCTTATTTCGCCTATCAATTGAAGTTCATGTAGTAATGGTGTATTTCGAACTATGTCATTTGAACTAAGTCTGTGGTGTCTGAACGTGTGTTTGAACTATGTGTTGTGATGTGTGTTATTTGAACAACTTACATGTAGTAAGGTCTGGTGAACTTCAAGTATGGTTGTGATTTGAACTATGTGATGCATGGATGAGAGTGACTGGCATATGTCAATGAAGGTAGTGATGCATGACATTGATTTGTACTGTGATTCATGACTAAGTTGACTCCTTGTTTGTTTTGAGAGGATGATGTTGTATCTGCAGCAGCAAGCTATTGGGAAGACCCTTGGGATGATGGTTTCGAAGAGATGATGACTGAGTTCATGGATGATGATGATGCTTTCATCTACGGTATGTACCAGTATGCCCTTCACGTTAATAAGCATTTGACTAGGGCTGAGTATAGGCAACCAGCCATGACTGGTTTGGAATAGGTAGAGAGGAAGCTTGGAGATAGAAAGGTCTGTTATAGTATGTTTAGAATGAGCCCAAGTATGTTCCATATACTATATGATCTTTTGGTACAATCATATGGCCTATAATCTAGTACTAATCCACCTCGGTTAAGGCCCTAGAGATGTTTCTTTGGATGGTTGGGGCCCCACAATCTATTAGGCAAGCTGAGGACAAATTTGAGAGGTCATTTGGGACTGTCTCCATCATGTTTAATGAAGTTTTGAAGTGTGTGGTGAAGTTTGCTGTTGACATCATTAAGCCTGTGGACCCACAATTCACAACAATGCATCCTAGATTAAGAAACAGTAGGTTCTATCTCTACTTCAAGGACTGCATAGGGGCTATAGATAGGACTCATGTACCTTGCGTGGTGCCAAATGATAAGTTTGTTCAGCACTTATGCCGCAAGGGCATGACTACACAAAATGTCATGGCTGTCTGTGACTTCAACATGAGGTTTACATTTGTTCTTGTTGGCTGGTCTGGTTCTGTACATGACATGAGAGTCTTCAATGATACAACAACAACATACAAGCATGTCTTTCCACAGCCACCTGCAGATAAACAGCTATCTAACACTACATTTGTTCCTTGTTGTTGAACTACTTGTTCCTGAAATATTCTTTGCTGCTGTAGGGAAATATTGCGTAGTGGATTCCAGGTACCTAACCGGCTAGGTTACCTTGCTCCTTACAAGGGAGAACCAAATATCATCTGTAGGAGTATCGAGATGCCCTAGAACCACAAGGTAAAGAGGAGACTTTTAATTATGCACATTCATATCTTAGGAATGTCATTGAAAGGTCATTTGGAGTTTTGAAAATGAAGTGACGGATGTCGCAGAGGATCCCTCCTTATGCACCTCATAAACAAAGTTAAATCATAATTGCATGTTGTGCTCTACATAATTTCATTAGGATAAGTGGCATAGGGGATAGGCACTTTGCTAGGTGTGACCGTGATGAGAACTACGTGCCGCCACAAGCGTATGCCAATCAGTCTGAGCCCGACGAAGTTGATGATGAATCTGATCTAATGAATGCATTTCGTGATTCGATTGCGCTTGCTTTGGTAAACCGTTCTTGAAAGTTTTGTGTGATTGAGGATATTGATATGTACTGTAATGGTTTTGTGGTTGTTGTTTATGTTTGAGAACATTTTGTGGGTCAATTATGTATGAATAATTGTTGAATAAAACTGTCGTGTCATTGTGATATGGATGAAATAGGCCATGCTGTTGCATGAGAGACAACAGCATACATCTGTTTGCAGCAACAACATGCATGTGTTTGCATAAGAGAGCTGGTGCTTGCACGAGAGACAATGAATGCTGGCTAAATGAGCATTAAGTAGGGGCAAATATGTCATGTACTGCTATTGCTTCCAAAAATTTTTGCCAACTAAACAGTAATCCCAAAAATTTTTAGGATGTCAAGTTTTTGACAAAAACTACGCCATGTCAGGTTTTTGGGCAGACCCAAAAATTTTTTCGATCTAAACAGCCTCATCCGACCTCTGCAATCCATCCTTGATTGTCCAAGGAAGATAGGCCGTCAACATATCCAATCAGACCCGGGATTCCAGATTTTGGACACACTGTACCACTTTCTACCTTTTTTTATTTGCAATTTGAGATTTGCACCGAGTCAAATTTTTTTGTGAAAAACAGTATCGATATTTATATCTTTATATAGATTTACTAGCAAAAATGTATTCTATGATTAATAATACTTGTTTAGCATCATAAATGATAGTATTTTTAAAGATTTGATTAAATTTAAAATTGTTTAGTTCTTCGAAAATTGAGAATTTTTTTAAGCCGAGGAGAGCCATTTTTTATATATAAAGTCTTGCACTGCTCCCTATCTCAAGTGGAGTATAGTACACATAGAAAAATGAAAGAAAATGGAAGATGTACGTACTACTGCAGATGATTCTTGAAATTTGACTCCAGAATAGGACGAAACCAACCAAATCTTGAAGTGAATGCAAATGCCATGATGGAGCCTTGGAGGATTGAAGCAATACTGTAGGTGGGGCGGGTGAGTGCATTGGAGAAGAGAAGACGTGCGCTTGAATGCGGATCATCATGAGTTTTTGCCTAACAAATATGTTGCCCATCTCCATCTCTGCGGGCTTTTACTCATGACATGAACTCCAACCGATTTCCTGCAGAATTTAGGGTGTGTTTAGATACTTCAAACTTCCAAAAATTTTACAAGATTTTTCGTCACATCGAAACTTTGAACGCATACATGGAGTATTAAATATAGGTAAAAAAATAACTAATTACACAGTTTAGTTGTAAATCATGAGACGAATCTTTCGAACCTAATTAGTCCATGATTGGACACTAATTACCAACTACAAACGAAAGAGTTACTGTACTTCTAAAAATTTTACAGCACCAACTAAACACAGCCTTTCTGTAACCGATGGAGAAGTTCTACAAATATTTTTTGTCACCCTGCACCTCGACTCCAGTCTCCGTAGCAATGCTGGCTGTAGTAATACTTTGACTGGACCAGAGTACTACTCCGTACTACGTGACGAGAAAATTGCCCCAACCGGCCATCCCCTGAGGCAGTGTTGAGCTCACATTCCCTGGTTCCGGTGTCATCTGGTAATCGCCGAAACTGACATCCTAGTAACTGCCCCAGCTCACAATCCCCACCCCGGCCATCTCCTCTTCACACAAGTACGTTACTGTAGTAATGTACTAATATTAGTACAGGCATCACTTACTACACACTATTATCAGCAGGTTTCACGATTTTTCATTCTATCCTTGTGTACACTGCACATCCTAAAGAAAAGAACTCCACACGGAAACCTAAAGTCCTAGGGGCTGTTTGGTTGGCAGCCCTCACACGTCACGCCACTTGTGTGGCCGCCATACAACTTTTGTCAATCGTTTGGTTGACGAGCCAACTTAGGTAGCCAGAGAGAAAACTCGCCACACTCTGTGAGCTAGGGTGCCGCCACACTGCGCCATACATAGGGTGGCAACAGCGACGAAGCCAGCGGGGGGCTACCCGGGCTCCAGCCCCCCCT
This sequence comes from Saccharum hybrid cultivar R570, assembly GCA_038087645.1. NCBI lineage: Eukaryota > Viridiplantae > Streptophyta > Magnoliopsida > Poales > Poaceae > Saccharum > Saccharum hybrid cultivar. Next base: position 10,503,024 of record JAQSUU010000805.1, read on the forward strand.
ACGGCCATGATTTCCATGGAGCCCGGGCTAAGCCCCCCTACCACCATGAGGAGGAAGAAGAAGGAAAGGAGGGGCTGGAGGAAGAAGAGGAGGAAGCCAGCCCTCCCTAACGTCATTCCTAGCTTCGTCGCTGGGTGGCGAATGATGACTGCCATCCAAACAGCCCCCTAGTAGTACTAGCAAACCCAAGCTTGAGCAAAGGCTAGCCAAATTTATAAAATATACTGTCGATGGGATGGCGTGTGAAGGAAAAACAAATGATATCATCAAGACAACACACATTCAACTAAATAGGCTGTAACACCCTTGGTGTTGCGTTGTAAATCACAGGTTAAAAATATTCATGAACATTGCATTTAGTTAAAGTGCATGAGCTGGAAATAAAAATCGAAATGCAATTCGAGTCTCGGAAATGAAAAACAGAAAACGAATAATATAAAACTTAGATCAGCAAGAATTCGCTAACTAAAATTTATCAAGTGCGAATATTCATGAATTTTATCTAACCAAAGCGGGAAAGATCAATTACTAGTGAATGGCACGCTCACATACTGCTTGCTTGCTGCCTCCTCACCCGGTCTCCACGTTGAGCAATCAAAGTTGCTGCCTGCTGCCTCCTCAGTCGGTCTTCAAATCGAGTAATCAAAGCTGCTCAACCGAGCATGAAGGAGAAAGAGGAGAGTGTGCAGCACGTCTAAATTATTTCCTCTCTGCCAAGTCTACTCCCAGAGTACACGAGCCTTTATTAGTCCCTTGCAAAATTTTCACTTTGCCCGATGACCGACTGCAGCTCGTAGAACTTACCAACACGTCGTGCTGAGCACCAGAAAGCAAATCGGAGCACACGTCGCACTGAGCAGAACGCCAGCAAGCGAACCAGAGAATACGCAGAAATCACTGTAGCGCACGCAGGAATCAATGTTGCGAGCAGAAACTCTGTAGCCCGCGGAATTACTGTTCACCCATGGAAATTACTGTTTGCCAGAGGCAAAAGTCAGTTGCCTGAATGCTGAGAATTTGATTCTCGCGCGCCGGTCATCCTTCCCGTGTGAGCTCCGTCTCTATCCTGCGTCTCTTGTCCTTAAAAGGAGGCGTCTCACGATCGTGAGCTCGCCAGCCACCCACTTCGTTGTCCACCTCTTCCTTCCTGAGTCAAGTTTTCTTCGTTCTCCAGGAGAATCCCGAAGCACCAGTCGACTACGGTGAGTATCCCGTAAGTCCCTCCAGTATTTCCTCTGTCTTCCTAGCATCGCCATCCTTCTTCATTATTCTTTGATTAAAGACCACCAAGTCTCCTCCAGTACAACCATGAGCACGTCACGTGAGATCAAGCCATGAGTTAATTAATCCCCTTTGATTTTCCAGAGATTATCAACAGTCACCTTACGTGATCGATATCTCCACCATACGATATCCGAATCACTCAATTCTTCTTCCTAAAATCATTATCTACCTGTTAGTATAGTTAGCTCATACCTATATGTGGTGACGCTAAAGTCTATTAAATCAATCAAAAGCGCTTAATATTAATATGATAAATCTTGTATAAATTTTTGTGGCAAATGGGTAATAGCTTTAGCTTTGAAACTTTTGCGGTAGCTTCATGATTTTATTAGGTGCTTGCTGTAGTTTTGTAGTCCTTGAATAGCTTACTAGATGTGATAGCTAAGTTTCCCTAGCCGTATTAAATATTAAATCGGAAACAAATGAAGAGTATGTAGTTTAATGAGTAAAGATTAATTGGATCAATTTACTCTTGCTTAGTAAGAATAGTAGACAGCCTGGTATGTTAGTCATTAGAGCTAGCTTAGTAGCTTAGTAATAGTTGTTGTTATTTTAAGAGCTGCTGTTGTCATTGCATTAAGTCATGTCATCATTTCTTGTATATAGATCACGAGATAGTGGAGTACGTGGCTGTGGAGGAGCCAGAGTACGAGGAGATCGTGGAGGTGTATGAGGAGGAGGTCCTCGTGCAGGAAGGAGCCCCGGAGCCATCAACCACTAACTTTGCTGCACACCAGGATGTCCAAGGTAAGCCCCGGTGCATAACCTTTATTTTGAAATGATAATAGGATATCTATGTTATATGTGCATTTACGTTTCAGGAGTTCTGTTGAAACCCACTTGCATAAATATTACTACACAAGAGTCTTACTAGTTTAGGCCGTGTAGTGCCATGCTTAGGTTTCGTTAGCGTGAACAACATGGTGTTGTTCACGATAGGTGATCATTATTATCACTATGGTTAACATGGAAATAAAGGCAGGTGAAATGGTGACCGGGCAGGGATGTGGTTTGATAGTGGTGGATGTGACAAGGGGTGTCCTACGGCCAACAGGGCATCACTGGGTTACATTGTTTCCCTGTCCGAGTCGGTTAAGGACCGATCGTTGCATTTGGATGGTTGTCAGGTCACAGATCTCCTTATCCCGAGCATATACTAGCGGATGGGGGCTAGAAAGACTTTTTATTCTCTTGTCATGTGTTCCGGCTCCATCCGGACCAACTGAAGGTGGATTATATATGGGTATTAGGAGGTCTAAGCACCGCGAAAGGGCGGGGGCTTGGAGTCCCAGTATGGACGGGGACTTGGTTCTCTTGACAGAAGGATAATGGGTTGGTCCCGTTTGTACCTCGGTACGGGTAGGGCGTGTGTTTTTCGGGGTACCCAGCTGGGCTACATTGATTCGCGAATCGCCGCGTAAGCGGTCCGATATGACTTGATCCGAGCATCGTAGTAAGAACTGAAAGAGAAAAGGTGAATAAGGATGGATTTGTATTGACCAACTCTTATTTGAAAATAGCATAAGTGCTTACATAGATGGTTAGCTGATAAACTAAAAGATGGCAAATAAAAGAACTGCAATAAGGATCCACTAGTAGTAATCCTTTTTTGCAAATTTGAACCAGTAGCCAAAACACCTATCATGATCCTTGGAGTCAGGAAATTATTCCCAGTCGGGTAAGTCTTGCGAGTATATTGTGTACTCAGGGTTTATTTTACCCCAGTTGCAGGTGCTGCTTGAGGCTTTGTGTGGAGGATCGTCTGCTGGGCTCAGATGGATCTTTGCTACGCTCGCTAGATATTTACTTCCGCTGTTTTAATTCTGCACTCTGAACTTGGTATTGTAATAACTTATTTCTGAAGACTATGTTGTATGGAATAAACTAAGTATTGTACTCGTTTTCATTATTGGATCCTGGATGAAAATGTGGATGGTTTCGAGTTCTCCCATTGGGTGTGCTCGACAGAAACGGCTAGAATAGCCGCTGGCGGAGTACTTAGTGCCTAGAGGAAGGCAAGTACCTCCGTTAGTGTGTTATTTTGGACGGTTCTGCCACATAGGCCATAACTGGCATTTTAAATTTAGGCCCTTCATTCAGTGTATCATAACGATTTGGCAAGGTTTGTTAAAAAATCCATATAATTTGAGGAGAAACTCCACTATTGGATTTAATCTATGGGTACATGCATCATTTGAGTATTCCTTGAAGATGCCTTAAAATTTTTAGAATCATGCCATAGGGAGTATTTATTAGAATTTCTCTATCAATATAATAAGAAACCTCGCCGAATGAGTATGCATGAAAACGGTTTCTAAATCCAAAAACAAGCCAAAAAGAAGTCCAAGCCCTCTCGAAGAGGGTCTTAATAAGTCAACAAACTATTACCAGTAGTAAGACCAGTAACTAGGGTTTTTAATTTTAGGGCGTGTTTGGTTTGTTACCGGAACCAGTCACAGGTTGCCACAGCTCACAATGCTGAAGCTTAGCCTGTGCTTGCTTGATGACCAGACATGTGGCGTGTCCAACTTTGCCTAGCGCTGATCAATTCATTTTTTGCGCCATATCATACCAAAAGTCTGGCATTTAATTCTGCCGCTACACTTGCGGCATGGACAGAAGTTTGGTGTGGCGTGTCCTAGTATTAAACCAAACAAGCCCTCAATGTCAGAATTTATCGATCAGAATTGAAAATCATGAAATTTCACCGTGATTTTTAGAGGCTTAAACATCAAGCATGATTATCTAAACTTTTTAGATCTAAAGAAAATATTAGTATGATTTACTACAAAATTATTGAGTAGAAGAATATGCAACATAATCAATAGATAGTACGAGTCTAGAGTTATATTGCACATTATTAGCATAGGCGGAACTAGCTAGGTGGCACGTTGTGCTATGGATCTCCATAGAATTAGGATTAATTTTGGAATTGGAACTACTATATACGTGTTCTATACTATAATGAAGATTGTATTTAGAACACTATTATTTAGCTCATTACTGTCAGAAGATAGACCACCCTTGCACCAAACCCTAAGCTACTGTGTATTGGTGTAATACAAAATTTCAAATTTTCTTTCTGCCATTCTAAAAATGATCAAAATTCGTGAAATTTCAGCGCCGAAATTTTGAACCCTGGCGGTGACAACCTGCACTAATTAATATTATGGCCTGTTTGGTTAGAGGTGTTAAAGTTTAACAAACACTATAGCACTTTCATCTTATTTGACAAAAAGTTTCCAATTTTAGACTAATTAGACTTAATAGATTCGTCTCGTAAATTACTCCTAATCTGTGCCGACATGCATGCAATTAGTCTACATTTAGTACTCCATGCATTTGCCGCAACATTGATGTGATGGGAGTTAAACTTTAAGGGCCTGTTTGGTTTGGGGTGTTAAAGTTTAACAAATACTGTAGCACGTTCGTCTTATTTGATAAAAAGTTTCCAATTTTGGACTAATTAGGCTTAATAGATTCGTCTCGTAAATTACTCCTAATCTATACCGACATGCATGCAATTAGTCTACATTTAGTACTCCATGCATTACCACAATATTAATGTGATAAGAATTAAACTTTAACATACGGAAACCAACCAAGGCCTAACATTCACGAACGGCCTTACTCATCATGCGCTGATGCCTCGGGACAGCAAGGCCTTGTTTAGTTGGCAAAATTTTTGGCGAAATGCAACTGTAGCAGTTTCGTTGTTATTTGGTAATTAATGTCTAATTATGGTTTAATTAGACTTAAAAGATTCGTCTCGGCCATTTCGTCTAAACTGTGTAATTAGTTTTATTTTTTATCTATATTTAATGCTTCATGCATACGTCCGAAGATTCGATGTGACGGAGAATTAAAAAATTTGACAAAATTTTTTGACATCTAAACGGTACCCAAGAGAGATGATACACCTACTACAGTGTGTTCCAAGATGAGCAGGGACATTTGAGTTGACACTTGACAGCAGACCATCGAGTGCCAAGGTTTAATGCTCATTGACTGTTCGACCTCGGACTAGTACTAGATTGCACTAGTAAGTAGTAATCGATCATCAGCCCATCTTTAACCATGGTTCGACTTCAACAGAATGTTCATCATTGGCATAATCTAGTAATAAACCACAGCATTTCCTCTAATAACATACTCCCTCCGTTCAAAAAAAAAGAGTCATTCTCACTTCCTAAAAAGTCAACAGCTTTTAACTTTGACCAAATATATTTAACAAAATATCAATATTTATGGTACATAATTAGTATCATTAGGTAGATCTTTGAATATACTTTCATAATAAACTTATTTGGAGATATAAATGTTGCACGTATTTTCTACAAACGTAGTTAAAGTTGAGAAGGTTTGATCAGCACGCTTCCCACAACGACACTATTTTTAGGACATACGGAGTAGTAGTACCAGTATATTATATCGTTACATGGCTTCGTGTGTTGAGGGAGAGGAAGGTACCAGCAGAGAGTCCAGAGGCTATGGACTGACAGGACCGACCAGGGAAAGAATATAGGAGTACTAGTATTGCGTATCTTTGGACCTTCTTCCCCGGACTGAGTTGCGTCATCAATTGGCGTCCATCATCACACTACTTGAATTCCTTTCCTTGACAGCCAGCAACTCCTACTCTACTCCTCGTGTCTGCAGCTGCTGCAGAGGATGATGCATGGTAGTAGATGACGCACAGCTAGCAGCCTAGCTAGCATTGACTCAGGCTTTGGGTTGTTTAGTTCCGGCTCAAAAACTTTATACCCGTCCCATCAAATATTTAAAGACATGTATAGAGCATTAAATATAAATAAAAAATAACTAATTACACAATTTGTATGTATTTTACGAGACAAATCTTTTAAGCCTAATTAGTCTATGATTGAACACTAATTGCTATAGTTACACATGTGCTACAATCCCCGAAAGCTTTCCGACCTAAAAATTTTTCACCTCATCACATTAAATATTTAAAAATATGAATGGAGTACTAAATGTAGACGAAAAAAACTAACTGCACAGTTTGGTTGAAACCCACTAGACGAATCTTTTAAGCCTTATTAGTCTATGATTAGCCTTAATTGCTACAGTAACCCATGCGCTAATGATGGCTTAATTAGACTTAATAAATTCGTCCCACGATTTTCAGTTGAGTTATGTAATTAGTTTTTTTTAATTAGTATCAAACATCTTCTGACATCTCATAAAATATCTGACGTGACACTAAATTTTTTTTTCAATCACTAACTAAGGCCTGGGCGCCTCGCACTCCCGGGTCCCGGCCGGTTTCCCGCGCGTCACTCCATGACCGTGAGAGGACGAGGAGCTCAGCTCGCTCCAGGCAGGGCCGCCGCTTATAAATGGACTCATAGTCGAGCGAAGGCGAAGCGTAGCAGAACAAGATCGATCGAGCTCCATCTTCCTCCAGTCTTCCCCTTGCTTCCCATCCATCTGCTTCTGAAGGCCAATTACCCCTTCAGACTTCACTTCAGTGAGGTACTGAGGTGCCTACATTCAGTGATAGAAATGTAGAGCTAGCATTGCAAATACGACGACCTGCTTCAAGCCCTCGTTTCTTGTTTTCGTTTTGTTCTCTACTTATTATGCATGTTCTTCTTGCATTGCATCATGGTTCGCAGGAGGATCGGAGGCTGCAGGAAGGAAGAAATGGAGCGGGTGAACACGAGCCTGTGCCTGGAGAACCTGCTCATCATGCAGGAGAACGAGCGGCTGCGGAGGCAGGCGCAGCAGCTGGACCAGGAGAACAAGGCCCTCCTCGCCGAGCTCAAGCAGCGCCAGCAGCAGCAGCACCAGGGCGCCGGCGGCCCTTCCGGTTCCGGTTCTGGTTCCAGCGGCGGCCACTCTCCCGCCGCCGCCGCCGCCGCCAGCCTGAAGGCGAAGGCGGCCGGCAAGCAGTCCAAGTGAGCAAGTGACCGCTCGCGCATGCATGCATGCAAGAAGATCTCGATGGTTCCGTGGAGGCCGCACGCATGCTGCGCTTGACTTGTGTAATAGTAAACTGCATATAATTACTCCTAGCTGCTATAGTGTTAGTTTCTGGAGCATGAGCATGCATATTGTTAGCTACTGATAGCTACCACTACTAGTAGCAGTACACCTGTCGTAGGAGGAGAGGTCAATTAGGAACTAGTATTGGCGCTGATGATCCAGACTTAGCAGTATCTTGTGGTTCAGTGTCCCTGTGTCAGCGTTATATTTTGTGGGGCATGCATGCTACGACATTGTACTCATCAGGATCCATCATCCATCCCATGTATGTTTCCTGGCCAGGCCGTTGTTCCTGCAATGTGCTTGTGACGCCCCGTTGTGTCCATCGTACAATCACTCTCATCATTAGTGTAATGTTGACTGTTTTTTTTTTATGTTGATTGTTGAGGGCTTGAGGCACCTGTTGTGTCTGTCAACACTGACTGTTCTTGGTCATTCACCAACCAGAGCAGAGGAAGAAAAAGCAGGGGAGGCGAGTGCGGATCATGTGTCCACTAAAACGCGCCCAGGCCCATCCGCAAGCGCAGGCCTAGTACTACACTAGTCTCTGGCCGAGGATGGCTGTAATAGAATAGTACTTAAGGCAAGTGATGAGGAGAGGGGAGATGTCATGAACTCTAAACGGAATTCTGAAATCCTAAATCCTGTCTTCGCCAAATCTTACAGTACTTGTCTTCCTCCGATCTCTTCTTCCTCCCCACGTTACTGCTAACATGTTGACTCCAGATTTCCTTTTCTGCAACACGACTTACGTACTACGTTCAGTATAGTGGTACTGATCAGAATATAATAATTGTGATCGAGTCTATTCCAGGTAAAGCTCGTTTTCACAAATTCCCAAAACGTCAAATAGGAACTTCTCCAAGTTCAGATTCAATTCATTGCGGATCCCCTCAAACAGATTCACAAATCACAGTGTCAATTCACAGCTAGCAGCTAGCTAAGAGCTCTTATCAGGGACTGGGCTACCAAGATGGGCTTCCAAGCTGGGCCGCCGGATGGGCTTCCGAGTAACAGTCGCCGCCGCCGGGACAGGAGCAAGGAATAAAAGTCCAGAGCGGCACCGGTGACAGCCATCGAACAAGAACTAAGCTTCGTCGTCTACCTCTCGACTTCCGTCAAGTTCCAGAACCTCTGCTGTTCTTGCTTCCCTGCCTCTAATCCTTGCTATTCCCAGTCTAGATTCCCTCTAATTCTACCCAATTTGTATCAAGAACTCTTGTACATGTGATTTGGTAGTGGAGGTTCATAACAACAGCTCCCAACAAAAACAGGCGTGTCCATCATTGCCCATGCGTCCAAACGGGAGTCACCCTTGACGTCCTGTCATTCTGTCAAGACCTTGAAGAAGCGTTGCATTGCAAAGGAGTAACGGAAGGAAAATTCGATGGTGAAAATAAATGTTCTTGGGCCAAAGGCCTTGTAAATAGCTGGCCCATGCGGCGAAGGCAGTGTTTGTGCGCGTGGGCTCATAGGTCCAGTCAGGATGTTATCCCTAACCGAAAGGACATCACCAGTTAACTAAATTCATGTTTCTAAAAAAAGTTAACTAAATTCATTTTTCTCAAAAAGGTAACTAAATCCATTGCTTCTCCGACCAAAGGCAGCGGTCGCTATAGATTTGGTGTGGCTAGTGTCCGAACGTCCGCATAAATGCCCATGTTTGGACGGCGGCGCCTGCTGATCCATTTCACGCGAACCCACGCTCCCTCCGCTTCTCGCATCGCGCCGCCATCCCGCTTGACTGCGTCATCTTAGGAGGCCGCGCCACCATCTCCCTCGACTGCGTCGTCTCGGGAGGCTACGCCGCCATCCTCTTCGACTACGTCGTCCTAAGAGGCCGGGCACTGGAGCTGACGGTGACCCACGACAGGGGCATGGCACTAGTCAAGGAGTTCGTGGACAAGGGGAAGAAGGTGGTGGACAGCTACCAGCGCTATTGCAACATGTGCAACACCTGATCTATTTCTGAAACATCCAAATGAAACATTTGCAGCATACGTTTGAGACAGATGAAACACTTTACACTTGCAAAAACACATGAGAAAACTTAAAAAGTCATTGAAAAACATATGCAACATCTAGATAAAAACTCTTGCAACATTTGCATGAAACATATACAACATCAAGACGAAATACTTGCAAACATACGTTGAAAAACAGATGAAACATTTGGAACATGCATTACATGTATAGCTATTATTACATGTGCAACATCCCGATCTACTTTTGCAACATCCATATAAAACACTTGCAATATACTTCTGAAATATCTGAAAATACTTGAAACATATGCTCGCAACATGCGCTGTTCAGCGCAATGCCACCTTGCTGCTTGGATGAATGGAGGCTCGTCATTGCAGAGCTCAACGTCGGCGTAGAGGTCGACGGCAGTGAATGGAGCTCGCCAGTGTGGTAGCGGCGTGGGCAACTCGCCGGCGGGGCGGCGTCATAGGAAGTTCCTCCCCTCGCTTGCTTGATGGAGCATCCATTGTGGAGGCTCGCCGAATCGGTGGAGGCGGCCCGCGGCGAGCGGGCAGCACGGTTGAGGCGGTTGCAGCTCGTGGATGCGAGGTGTAGGCAAGCGGCGCGATGGAGAAGAAGCACAGTAGAGAGATTGGTTTTTCATAAGGGGCACGAACGGGAGCGAGCGGATGCACGGTAGCGAGTGGGGAAGCCGCGGCCGTCCATCCAGACGCCCTCATGAGAGCATTAGCGCTATAGATTCCGAGATAGCACCTGGGGCTGTTTTGCCTCCGAATCTACCAAACGGGCGAAAGGCTAGCTTCTCAACACTTGGAGTCCCAGGAAACATGATGAGACAAGTTGAGGGTAGCAGGTGGAGCTGAAAAGAGTAGCTTCTACCTGCTCTCTCTCCCTAGTCCCTCTCCCTCCCTCTCTCTCTCATATTTACTATAAAAAATTATTTTACTAAACGTTTTTCTAAAATGGGAGCCGCTATTTCTCATATGCCTAATTTTAAAGTTTTTTTCGGGTGATGAATAGTAGCCATTAGTCTTAAATCCAACCATCTAGAAAACCAGCACTATACATCTACTTCCTCTCTTTCTCTCTCGATCTTTCTCCCAATCCTTGATTTCAGGCATATGTACTGTAAAAGTGTGCTCTAAAATAGCTTCAGTTCCACTAGTAAAGTTTTTTATGGAGTCAAATCCAAAAAAGTACTCCACTAGTAAAGCAGAGTTGTACCAAACGGGTCCTAAGTTTTTTTAACGTAATATTCTGCAACGCGCCACAAGGAACCGTCTTTGTCACGCAATTTATGCAAAAATGCTCCTCCTCCACTCGAACTAGGTTAATTACCATAGAGACAACGAGCTTATGATCTCAGGAAGTGACGGCACGACCGCATGCTCGAAGTAAAATCACAAATCGAAGCATGCAACGTTGTACAGGAAGCTCCTAGTCGACACCTCATCCCTCGATCCGGTGCGGCATGAAGGAGCAACTAGACATGGCACCAGTCATCCGCTGCCAAAATTGCTTCTTTGCCGTTTGAAAGTCTCGGTTTGGTTTTGATAATTGACTAACAACCTTAGGTGGACTAAAGTATTTCATGTGAGATGAGAAGGTATTTAGTCCACACAACACTAGGTTGAGCAAGCAATGAAAGTCATGGAGGGGAGATGGCTTCTGCATATGATACAAGCGCTCAACTAGTGGCAGTTTGAAAATGGGTTTGAAAACCTTTGTGAAATGATTTGAAAAATGCTAACCTAAACTAAAAAGTGGTGGTTGTCTCGTGGGACAACACATGGAGTTAGGGGGTGTTTAGATGCAAAAAATTTAAAATTTTGATACTGTAGCACTTTCGTTTGTATTTGACAATTAGTGTCCAATCATGGACTAATTAGGCTCAAAAGATTCGTCTCGTGATTTACAACCAAACTGTGTAATTAGTTATTTCTTTTACCTACATTAAGTACTCCATGCATGCGTCTAAAGATTGATGTGATGGAGAGAGAGTATAAAAATTTGGAATTTTGAAGGGAAGTAAACACCCCCTTAGCAAGTTTTCAAAAGCTTTGAAAAGGAGTTCGGACAGATGTTTGGTGGGTTGTTTTTAGCCCCACCGGGGTCTCCTGGTTGGCTGGCGACACCTAGGCTAGCCTAGGTAGCTACTGGACCACCATGAGGTCTGACCGTGTGCCTATTGATCGGCGGGGAAATTTAAATGTGGGGCGCGCTTTCTCCGGAGGTCGAGGCAAACGAAGGCCGGAGCAAAGTGGCCTGGCCCGTCTGCACGTGGAAGAAACAGAGATGAGTCCCTTCTGCCAGGATCATCTAAGAGATGTTTGTGCAGTTGTGCCTTGTTGCAAAACAGCTGGCTGTACATAGAACATCCCAAATAACAGTTTATTACGCATGTGTGTCGAGAGGACCATAAATTACACAAAATTATTAGTTGGACGGGAGATATGAGAATATTCACGGTACTATTATTTAATTTGGCATGAAATGCATGGTCTCCAGAGGCAAATTTAGAATTCATCGTCATCATCCAATATAAATAGGCACAGATGCATTCGGAGGGATTCTTGGAACAAACCACAAACCAGCAACACAACTAACTCGAGTCTCGAGTCAGCAAGTCCACACCACACATGATGATGTGCACTACCCACATGGCCAGATGCGCACAGTGGAGTACTTTATGATGAGCTGGGACACGGGAGAAAACAAAGACGACTCACGTCTCTTCTCCGGTGACCTGACTGCGTTCACATCTCGGACTCGGAGATGCTAGCTTATTTTTATGCTTATTACATAAATTTCCGTGCGTTGCACCGGGAGCACGGAAACAATAAAGTATGTCATGATACTTATATTAGTACTTGTGTTCAGCGTGTAACATCAGTTATGGTGTCGAGCCGAATGTTCCTGTGATACAGCATAGACACGATTTTACGAGAAGATATGAGAGTGGATGAGATGATCTGTGCGTGCGTGCATAGATTGTTGCACTGCAAGCCCTAGACGAAAACTATAAAACGTACCGTCGATGGACTGGAGCACCGATCGATGATGGGGCTTGTGATGAGATTGCTTCTTTTTTTTGTTTTCATATTTTTTAGCAATGAACCGCGATGGAGTTGGCGTGGGCGAGCCTAGCATGATGCTAGCCTGAACTCGGCAGGGTCCTCCCACACAGCCGGGTCCCTGTGGATGGTGTACGCATTCACGATCAAGAGTATGCCGCGGGGGCACGTCATCGCCGGGCATTTCTTCGCATATATTCCGCTGTGTTTCTCTCTTTTTTTTTTCCAAGGCGGGGCACGTCTTCTGCTATGTTTTTTTCCGTATATAAATCTTGTCTTCTCCCTGCCGATACGATTCCAGTCGAGTCTAGGCGTGATTTTTCCACCTTGCGTTTTTTTCCTGTTTCCGTATTCTGGTGGAGATCGATGGCATTTTTTTCTGTTTCCGTAAATCTTTTCTTCTGCCTGCCGATACAAGTCTCCGAGTCAAGTCTAGGCACGATTTTCCACCTCGCTTTTTTTTTGTTTCCGTATACTAGCGGAGATCGATGGTATTTTTTTTGTTTCTGTTTCCGTAGGGAGGAAACACCGATCGACCGTCGGGCGGGCAGGCGCGCGCACGAAGACGCGTTGGACGAAAGCGCTTCCTATTTTTTAGGTGTAACAGTTATTGCATAATAATGCAGGCACGTTAGGTTGTCTTCAATAGGAGACCCAAATCTTAAAATGGATCTCAAACATAATATTTATAGCCTCCAATGAAGTATTAAAAGACCCATTTTAGATGTTAGGAGAGGTATAACCTAAATCTGAGTATCATTTTTCCTGGAGACCTATTTGCAGAAATAATTCTTCTTTGGGTCTTATTGTCGGAGAAAAAAAATAGATTTGAACCTTTTACCTATAGCGTTATCTAAACATGAAATGTGTCTTCTATTTTACCTGAATCTGAGTATCATCTTTCCTGGAGACCCATTTGCAGAAATAATTCTTCTTTGGGTCTTATTGTCCGAGAAAAAAAAATAGATTTGAACCTTTTACCTGTAGCGTCATCTAAACATGAAATGTGTCTTCTATTTTACCTGACGGTCCTGGGAGACCGTCTTGGCACGTAAGTACTGTACCTTGTGTTGTCTGATGATTCGACTCCCATGCATGGCAGCTGCTTTCAATGTAGGGACATTCACTACAGTAGGTCGCGGAGACGAGGCATCGACATCTTCCGGGCTGGCGACGACTCGCCCAGAGTCAAGTCAATGATTAATTAGATAAATTAAATACGGCTGTACCATATGCATGTTGTTCTGTATGGCCTTGTTTAGTTGGGGTGAATTTTAGAAAAATATACTGTAGCATGTTTTGACTATATGTGGTAAACAATGTCTAATCATGGATTACTTTGGTTCGAAAGACTCGTTTCACGATTTTACTCCTAACTATGTAATTAATTTTTTTCGTCTATATTTAATGTTCTATGTATATGTTCAAATATTCTACCATCACATCAATTATGCACCACACCACATCACATCTTAGTTTTCTTTTTAAAATTGAGCATATATACTCGCACACACGCTTGGTCCTCTGAACAACGAAAAATATCCCCGATGCAAACAGTTCATCCTAGATCAGTGAGATTTAAACACGGACGAGACCGAGCCTCAGCTCGAGTGGCCAGCGACGGCAGTGGCCACGCATCCGGCGCTGGTTCGATTCCTGGAATCGATCTACGTCTCTCACCGCAGCTAGCTCCTAAAATAAAATTTACAGTCTCGTTTCGTGTGGTGTCATAAAAGGATTGTGATGTTTCCATCGCCTATGAAGCTACGATAGTTTCCATGATTTCTAGAAGGATGTGGTCTACTACTCTGTGTAGTTGCAGGTCTGATCGTGCACGTGTGGCGTGCCCACAAAGGAACTGCGATGTTCCCGTTGCCTACAAAGCTACGATAGTTTCGGTGATCTCTAGAAGGACGCGGTCTACTACTCTGTGTGTAGTTGTAGGTCTGATCATGCACGTGTGGCGTGAGTTTGATGTGTGTGGTTGTGTGCGTATGTGCTTGAACACATACTACAACTGTATGTGTGTATGTCATTTGTTTTCCATCTAACTCTTTGATGGTATTAATATGCTGCCGCATCAAAGAGGTAAGCCCGGACGCCATCTATAATAGCTCCATATCTATATTAACAACACTGTCTCACCGAAAAGACGAGTCTATGTTATCGTGGCCGGTTCCGCATCTACACCAATGATACACACCTAATGCATGTAATGTGGTCATCATAAGATAAATTAGAGCTTTTAAAGTTTATAAAAAGGGTAAAACATAAATACATATATAAAATTCTACCCTCGTTTGCTATTAACGTTTGATAGCTTTTTTTCCGTTGCAACACGTGGGCATCTTTACTAGTTTAGAATGAAGAGAGTAAGTACTATGCTAGTTAACCATGGTAAATCGCAAAGAGTATCTTGCTATAGTTAAATGCGATGAGTTTGCAAGGACTTTTTAGAGGTTACCTTCGGTACAGATCATCAGATGCTGCTCTTAGAGTCTTAAGGGGCAAATAAAACTTTCCCGGATGAGGCCGCCCTACACTTGAACCTGTTTGCGCATGATTCTAAGGAATACCTACAATTAGGATCATCTTGATGATGATGCCTATCGTCATATTTTATGTTTAGGGCTTATACTATAGTAACGCTGCCATGCTGACCAACAGCACCATGTGCCCCACAGCACCATGTGCCCCCCTTACCTTATATATCTGACCAGAGAGAGCTTGAGACACCTTTGTGTCCTAGTTGAGGTTGTGATTGCAAACGAAGGTTCCTGCCGCCATGCCGCGAGCAGAGCTTGCTACCACTGATCACCAAACTCCCAACAATGGCCAAAATGCTAGCACCAATCAGCAAAAACAAGTAGTCACGTTGGAGCTCCGCAAGTACATCCTGCTGCTGGCCTCGCTGGTGGCCACGGTGACGTATGCCGCCGGGTTCAGCCCGCCGCGGGGCATCTGGCAGGACACGGCTGCCGGGCACCTCGCCGGCGACCCCATCATCCGGGACACCCACCAAGAGCGGTACGTGGCGTTCTTCTACTGCAACGCCACTGCGTTCGCCGCGTCGCTCGTGGTCATCGTCATCACCCTCACCCTCGCTTACCTGGACGACTACAAGGACAAGTACTCCGGCTCCAAGATCGTCGTCCAGTACATGAAGAGACAATGGATCGCCGTTCGGACGGTGCAGGCGGCCATGGTGTTGGACCTGCTCAGCCTCATGGGAGCCTACGCCGCCGGCACCTGCCGGGACACGTTCACCACCGTCTACTCCTCGGTGCTGGTGGGCTTCGTCTTCTTCTACCTCGTTGTTCAGGTGGCGGTGGCCTCGTGCTTCACCAACACCGGCTCCGGCGGCGTGCACGAAGGCCAAGTCGAAGGAAACCCCAACTCCGGTTCCGGCGGCGGCGTGCCCGAACCCGAAGCCGTCGAAAAAGAAAAAGAACAGCAGAAGCCGAAAAAAGGTTGCACAGCGTCCTGATGGCGGCGCTTGCTTCAGTGCCCGGCAACAACAAGGTCGAACAAGACAAGGCGAACGATCGCTTCCGCAAGGTCCTGATGCTTCTCGCGACGTTCGCCATGAGCATCACGTGGGGGGTGGAGGTGGGGGGGGGGGGTGTGTGGGTGTGGGTGTTCTGGGACAGCGCTGGCGCCGGGCACCGCCCCGGCGATGCCATCCTCAAGGACCATCACAACACACGCCTGGCCGTATTCTTCGGCTTCAACACCACGACATTCGTCGCGTCACTGCTCATCATCGTGGTGCTTCTGGACACGAAGCTCCGCCAGATCAATGTCTACGGGTTCATCGTCATCACGCTCGTCAGCCTCATCGGCGCGTACAACGCCGGCAGCTGCAGGCAGACCGACATGACCGTCTATGTGTTCAGCCTTATCCCTGCCGTTCTGGTCTACATTTTGTTCCTCTTGTCAGATCCGATGGATCACAGTGAGTAGATCAGGGGTTACACTTTCACATTGATTACATGTTCTAGTACACAACTAGACAGAGAGAGACTAGAAGAAAAGAGAAAGGAGAAGAGAGGGAGGCGGATGTGCAGACCAGTGGGATTTTGGTGAAGTAGTACTCGGTGTAGTGGAAGCAGTGGATTTCGGCAGGTGTAGACGACGGCCTCACGGTGTTTGGCGTGAGCAGGATCCAGTGGCAATATTGGTGGAGCTTCCCGTCGCTTACAGCACTCCCTCTGGATCGGTTAGGGTTTCTGGTGGGGTGCTGGCGGCTCCAGTGAACCTCGTGCTGTGTGCCAGTGGCCCCCACCTCCTCTTTATAGTGCTGCGCGACAGGGGCCCACCAGCCTTCTATGGGCTGGACACCCCCGATCAGGGTGCACGTCAAGGGCCCAGTTAGCCGTTGGGTCAACTGGTGGAGATCAATTCCAACATTCTCCCCCTTGATCTCATCTTATACTTTTAACTTCATACCTCTTACTTCTTTTCCTATTCCATCACAGATTAGTGTATAGAGCATGCTTCATCGTCACGGTCAATCGCTGATAGATTTAACAGCTACAATACACGTCTCTGATCTGAAAAAGATTCATTAACTTTGGGCCCTTTATTGTCCGGAAATCATAGGCTTTCCCATAAACCCATGTCGACTGTGTGTTCTCTGAACACACTGGGCGGGAAGCCTTTGGTAAACGGATCCGCAAGCACTTGCTTATTACTTATATATTCAATATCTTTTAGTATGATTCCGGACTTTCTCCTTTACAACGTATAACTTCAATGTCAATGTGTTTGGCAGCACACTTGACCCGTCGTCATAGGAGCAAACTACTTAAATGGTTATTGCTGTTGACAACCATTATCAATTCCGGGTATAAGTTCCTTAACCATTTTGCCTGTCCTGTATCCTTATATCATGCTATAATATAACTTTGCATCACTGATGATACTAAAACTGTTTCTTTGGAGCTTTTCCATAATAAAACTCCAACTACGAGTGTTAGCTACTATGTGGGTTTCACTAACATCTCGTCAAAATCTAACTTTTGTACCCACAACCATTTGAGAGTACTCGTTCTTTCTTTCTTAGCATGAGGCCGACATTCTTAACTCCATTTCAGTGATCTATATCTGGACTGGACTTTTGCCAAAACAACCCGGATACGTGAACTATGTCAGGGTAATATCATAATTGTGCATTCATTAAGCTTCCAACAGCTGAAGCATATATGGTACCATATTCTTTGATCTATTTCATATTCATTCTTGGAACACTAAAGTTCCCAAAACTATTACCCTTAACCATAGGAACAGGCGTATGTTTACACATAAGCATACTTTATTTCTTTAGAATCTTTTCTAAGTATGCCATTCCGATAACTCTAATACCCCTTTTTCTCTATCTCAGTGAATTTCAATTCTTATAACGAGAGACATTTCATCGAGAACATTCTTATTGAACCTTGAGGACAAGAACTTCATCTCACGCAGTAGATTGACATCACTACTAGCAAGTAAGATGTCATCCACATATACAAGGTTAGAAAATGAATTTCCCATTCTATAACTTTGTACAAACGTAATTGTCCTCCCATTCTCTTTAACCCAAAATTTCTAATTGACTCTTCAACTTTAAATGCCACTGTCTAGAGATTTGCTCTAGTCCATAAGAGATTTCTACATGTGACATCCCTTATGTTCTTGTGTTTCCATGACAAAACCTCTGGGTTGTGCCATGTAATCATTTTCATATAAGTCCCATTGGGAAATGCCGTCTTTACTTTCATCTGATGTAACTCAGATCATGATGTGCCACTAGCACTCATTGTAATCTATTCATTCACTTCGCGCAAAACTTTTGATTCAAGTTGCACTCTATATCTTTACAAATTCCCTTTGGAGTCACATTTTGTCTTGTAGACCCATCACAGCCTACTGTTTTGGCTCCTTAAGAATTTATTCTAAATCCCAAAATATTACTAGTATTATCGATTTTATTTCATCTTCCTTTGCTTCTTGCCACTTGGACGAGTGAACGCCTCTCATGGCTTATTCAAATTAGGTAGGATTACCCTCCATTTGAATTTCACTAATATAGACTTTATAGTCATCAGAAATATCTAATTTTCTTATTCTTTGAGACTTTCTGGGGCCTCAGTTACTAGCATTTCTTGATCTTTATTGCCAAAAGACAATTGATTCTATAAGGTCCTGTGTAACAAGATCCTTGTTTACATTATTCATCCTCCTTGCGGAGTTAAGTCCCTTTGTACCATACTCCCCCAGATTGTCCCATCTTCAAACTTTCTCATTTTGGGTTTAATCTGCTAAAACTTATATGGCGCGTTTAGCACCGCCTTAATAATTCTGAACGCGTCCAGTATGACTACTGGCCGACCATGCTATCTTTCTATTGGAACTGTAAAAGGTCTAGGAATTTAGCTTTCTTTACTTTAGGGGTATCGTTATTATGACGGGTATCGTTATTATGACCGTCTTACTTCCCCGACGATCATATTCATCTTTTATAGATCACTCTTGCCTTCAATGCATAGTATGCATCACATTATCTGAAGTATGGGAAAGTATCTTTCTTAATTGTCTTTCTTAATTGATCTCACATTTCTCCCCCTCGAAATGTGGTATGAACTTTTCTACCACAATTTCAAAAAACTATTCAGAACTCTTGTGAATGAGGAAACTTTGATTACTTACTTCATCCACATGATTACATCATGTAAAATGAAATTATTTCTTAGTTCATATGTCAGTACTTTTTCCTCATTTCACTTCAAGAACTCAACAGAGTCCTCTTATTATTAGTACTTCTGCAAGTCATGCTTGCATGTTATTCTTATCATGAGGTTCGTTTGCAACTTCCTTTTATTCTTAAACTCATATTAGGATAGCATAAGAGCTACCCTAAACTTTTCTCCTTGTGCGGGATACACTAGAAACACGAGTCATCATAACTTTCTCCCGCCATGCAGGATAAGTGCTATGCTAAACTTTACCCCGCCATGCGGGTATTTTCTCAAATTTTTCCCGCCATACGGGTACTATCACAAACTTTTTCCCGTCATACGAGATAATTCCCTTGAAGAGACATAAATACCAGGATTGGCTCATATTCAATGATCAAATTTAGGAATAAATCCGAATACTCTTTAACACACATACTTAATTCGACGTCGGTCAGATTAAACATGCATGTCACTTATTATATTTCATATCATGATGATTAAGACTAAAAAAATTATATTACTTATTACATCTCTTATCATGATGATGAAAACTGAAAACTAAAATTCTTCTTCATACAGAGTACATGAAAAACATTTCTTATACAAGACTCTCAATGCTCTATCCTTTTAGAACTCTTTTCTTTTGAAGCCATTCTTTAAAGAGAACACAGTCCCTTATACAATGGTCTTCTCACTTTATCATCTTCTGAGTCATAAGTACCCAGCTCATTTCTTTTTCTGCCTTCAAGAATGAAAGCATTAAGTTCTTTGTCTAAAAAACATTAATCAATAATCATCAATAATGCTCATTAAACTTTTAAAACTTTATGTTCTATTCTATATCACCGTTGGGCAGAAATAGAATAAAACAACATTCTTCTACATTAATTCCACATCACCGTTGGGCAGAAATGGAATTAACATATGAAAAACTCAATTATCTTATGATTACTCTTCAAAACTAAATTCTTCCGTTGGTTCGAATTTAATTAGAAGATAATCATCATCATTGCAGTGGAAACTTAAAAATACATTACATTCTGCTCGCTCTGGAGCATCTCTTGTTTCTTATCCATTCTCTGAAAATTGATCACTTTGATACAAAATTTATCAGAGATTTAAACTTGAAACATAAAACTCATAGAATTATAATATTGTTATCATCAACATTGGTCAGAAAATAACAACATCATAATTAACTTTAAACTTAAACTCATAAATGAACTTATAATATTGTTATCATTGACGTTGGTCAGAAAATAACAATATTATAATTTATCTTAACTATAAACCGACTATTCCTCCACTTAAAATTTTCCCGTTGGTTCCAATTTTAACTGGAGGATCAACTTTTCATCATTTATTGAATAAGTGTAACTGCTCTTCAAATTAAATCCTCTTGTTGGTTCAGATTTAATGAGAAGACAATTAACTTTAACTTTGCACCGAAAACATGAATAATACTTATTCAAAAGCATTTTCATGTACATATCTACTCTCTGGAAAAATTAACACATTGGTGCAAAATTTTACCAGAGATTTGAACTTGAAAACTTAACAAAATCCATCCAAAATTGCTTCTGAAATAAAATAAAACTTAAACTGTGTCTTTTCTTCATTTTGGCCCGACCACAGCTGTTTGGCCCGCGGCCCATCGCGCCATCGTGCGCGCGCTTGTCTAGGCTGCGCGGCCCAGCGGCCTGCCCCTCGCTCAGCGAAACGAGCCAGCCCACTCGTGTAGGCATGCGGTCCATGCCGCGCTGTGCTGTCCTCCCCCGCGCCCAGGCCGCAACCTGGGCCTGGGCCGGGAAATGGTGAACCTGCCTGGGCCTGGAGCAGGCCCGAGCAATCTCCTCCGTCCATCGTAATCGGACGGATGTCCTTTGATTTCAGAGGAACAAAACCCCTGGACCGGCTTCCCCTGAACCCTAAAATTTTTCCTTTTCTCTTTCCCAGCCGCCCGCAGAGGGGATGACCGGCTCTGGAGATGGCGTCGCCGCCGACGCCAGAGAGGAGAAAGGGCACCGCCGGTCCGGCTGGCTCCCCCATCTCGCTCCTCCCTTTTTCCTTTTCTATTCTTCTCCTTCTCCAACTCTCAGTCACACGCGCCACGCAAGGATGCAGCAGCCGCGACTAGGCCCATGGCCGGCCGGAGAAGCCACTGCACCGCCGCGCTCCCCTTCGGCGTTGCCCGCGTTCCCCTTTGCGGTTGAGCGCGGTGCCGTCGAGGGAAGGCGCTGCGGTGCCCTTTTCACCTTGTGCCCGAGCCGAACAGCGGAGGCGCCGGTGTGTTTTCCGCGCGGTGGCGGTGGAGCGCCGACGGGAAATAGGTGAACGAAATCCCCACCCCCGGCCTCTTCTTGTTTTTTCGTGGATCGGTGTTTTGATCTAGGGTTAGGGTTCCAATTTCTTTTCTGTTTAATTCCCGCAGTGCGGTCTTTGCCCTTCTCTGATCTATCTCAGATCTAGAGTTAGGATTAGAGTATGACTCGATTTGAATCACCTCTTTCTGATTGCTATTCATTTTTCTACCCTAAGCTAGATCACACCAAGTAACCTGGCTCCGGTACCATTGTTAGATCCGATGGATCACAGTGAGTAGATCAGGGGTTACACTTTCACATTGATTACATGTTCTAGTACACAACTAGACAGAGAGAGACTAGAAGAAAAGAGAAAGGAGAAGAGAGGGAGGCGGATGCGCAGACCAGTGGGATTTTGGTGAAGTTGTACTCGGTGTAGTGGAAGCAGTGGATTTCAGCGGGTGTAGACGACGGCCTCGCGGTGTTCGGCGTGAGCAGGATCCAGTCGTGATACTGGTGGAGCTTCTCGTCGCTTACAGCACTCCCTCTGGATCGGTTAGGGTTTCTGGTGGGGTGCTGGCGGCTCCAGTGAACCTCGTGCTGTGTGCCAGTGGCCCCCACCTCCTCTTTATAGTGCTGCGAGACAGGGGCCCACCAGCCTTCTATGGGCTGGGCACCCCCGATCAGGGTGCAGGTCAAGGGCCCAGTTGGCTGTTGGGTCAACTGGTGGAGATCAATTCCAACACCTCTACTTTGTCACAGATCACATCCACGCCACATGGGAAGCAATAAAAAAGTTTGTCAGGTAACTAATAATGTTCAACATTGCAGTTGAAATTGAAATAAATATTTTTATTCCTCTTGCTCCTAATGGTTGCAAGGGCCATAACAGGACCAAATTGTTGGGAGAGCAATCATCACCATCAACACCAAATGGTCGCGTGAACACCAATGACAGGTAGTATTCAGTGTTTGCCTCGATTTGGTACCGCTTGCTCTTCCTTTGCAAATAATTGGCATTCACAACATTCCGAAGTAGGGTCAGGGAGGGTAAAACAGAGAAGGAGAAAGTAGCAGACAAGGCTCGCTCTCTTGTCCTACTGCTCGCCACTCTGGCGGCGACAATCACCTACCAGGTGGGGTTGGACCCGCCGGGCGGCGTCTGGCAGGACAACAGCGGCGACAACACGGCCAGCGACCCAATCCTCCTGATGACAAATCCCCGGTGGTACAAGGCTTTCTTCTCCTACAACACGGTGTCGCTGGTGGCGTCCCTGGTCGCCATCGTGCTGGTCCAGAGGAAGCTCCTGCTCAGGCACCACGTGCTGGAGGCAGTCATGATAGTGGACCTGTTTGGCCTCATCGGCGCGTACGCGGCCGGGAGCTGTCGGGACGTGAACAACTCCATCCATGCCATGGCGCTGGCGAGCGCCGTCCTCGTCTACGTGGTCATCCACCTCATCTTCATCACGCTGGACGATGACACGCACACGAGGAGCGAGAGCGATAAGGAGTTGGCGGAGAAGCGCAAGCGGCTGCTCCTCTTCGCCATCCTAGCGGCTTCTCTGTCTAACCTGCAAGGGGATCTTCATGGTCACCATTGGGAAATTCTGCGATCCCTTCTCCCGCTGTACCAAGCCATCACATCGGTTGCTATTGGAAACGGGAACAACACCTCATTCTGGTATGATGTTTGGTCTGGAGACGACTCCATGGCTGATCGTTTTCCTATCCTGTTCAGTCATTGCATCAAGAAGGATATCTCTGTGAGAGCAGCTGTTTCATCACAGCTTCATGAGTCCTTTGTCACTCGCCTGTCCCCGCAGGCCATCTGCGAGTTGGAAACTATCACAGCTATTATTCAGTCCACGATTTTGGATGAAACTAAAGACCAACGTCTCTCCCCTTTTAGTCTTGGCAATGGGAAGCTTGACACCTCTGGGGTCTACAAACTAATCAAATCCCAAGGATGCTCTAGTAATCCAGCTTCAGATTTCATTTGGGAAAGCTCGGCACCCCCGAGAGTGAAGTTCTTTGTCTGGTTGCTCCTGCAGGGCAGGATTCAATGCTGGCACAACTTGTGCAAGAAGACCATTGTTGACTCGCCAATTTGTGAAGTTTGCAATTCTGAAGATGAAACCTCCGAGCACATCATCCTCTGATGTTGCTTCGCAGTGGCCTTCTGGGAAGCGATTGGGTTCTCATGGTCCTCTGATCAATCAATTGGCGAACTATACCAGGCCACTAGACCAAACAACATACCTGAAGATCAGTTTGGAACCTTCATTGCCTTGTGTTGCTGGCAGCTCTGGAAGCGAAGAAATGGAATTGTGTTCAGGAATGAAGCTCTAAACCTGCAACAAGTCTTAGCAGCTTGTAAGGTTGAGGCTCAACTTTGGCGCCTGAGAATGCCGGTGCCTTCGAGAGCCGTAACTAATCTCTGGTGTCATGTGTTTAACAATGTAATGTAGAGCCACAACATCATCAGCCACCCCCCCGGCCATTTTGTGGCAGAACAAATGTAACCTGTACCTCCAAATTTTGAAATAAAATTCAGGTGGGGAAACAATCCCCCCCGGTGACATTTCAAAAAAAAAATCCTAGCGGCGACCATCACCTACCAGGCTGGCCTCACTCCGCTAGGTGGGTTCCTGCTCCAGGACGACCAGTCTGGAGCTGGGCACCACGCCGGGGACCCGGTCCTCTTGTACAACTTCCCGCGCCGCTACAAGGCCTTTTTCTACTGCAACTCGGTGAGCTTCATGCTGTCCATCACCCATATCATTCTCCTGGTCAACCCCAACCTATACAGGCCAGCCATCCGGACCCATGCGCTGTCCGTGTGCACGGCGATAGGCTTGTTCGGCCTCATGGGCGCCTACGCCGCCGGAAGTACACAACATTTGAAGACATCTGTCTACATATTCATGCTGATAGCAGTGGTCCTTGTCTGCATAGCCCTACTGTTCCTGGTGTTCTTGCTCATGGGCAGGGGTGGCAGCACAGAGGCACCGGGGACAACCGGCAGCAGAGACGACAATGCTGCTACACAAGGAGCAGCAATGGAGGCCGGCACACAAGTGCCAGCGCTGGCATGTACCGTCAGCAACAGCAACGCTACTACTGCTGCACAAGGAGCAACATTGGAGACCGACACACAAGTGGAGGTGACGAACATCACCAACAACCACACGAGTACTACACAAGACAATACCGAGGCCACCAAGGAAAAAAAGAGAGAACATGCCAACCGCAAGTACCTCATGGTACTAGGGATCCTTGTGGCCAGTGTGACCTACCAGGCTGGCCTAGAGCCGCCAGGCGGAGCTTGGCAGAGTAGCAGTGGATGGTACAAGGCTGGCAACCCGGTGATGCACGACAACAGGAGGCCCCGGTACCTGGCATTCTTCTACAGCAACTCCACTTCATTCATGGCGTCCATTGTGGTCATCCTACTACTCCTGATACCACAGGAGAAGCTGTTTGCCAAGGAGACATGGCACAGGAGGTGGATTGTGGTGATGAACACGACGATTGTGCTGGATTTGCTTGGCCTCCTGGGTGCCTACGCAGCTGGCTCAAGCAGGCGGTGGAAGACATCTGTGTATGTGTTGCTGCTGGTCATAGGCGTGCTGGTCTACATGGCATTCCATCTCGTTCTATCCTGCATCATCGGAAAGAGGAGCCAGAGCGCCCAACCGTTGCTTGCCGAGTCACCACCGCCAGCGAAACACGAAGAAATTGCTTGTCCTCCAGTCTAGGTGTTTGTATGTCCCTCTTAGTTCTTTAATTATATGTATATTTGTATTTGATGAGCCGGAGATATCAACAATATAGCAAGTCTAGTTTTTTAAGGATACCTTGCACAAACACCAAATACGAACAAGCTTACCGCATCTACTGCAATCCACCAAGAGAATTTCATGTCAAGTCACTCCTCCACACAAACATGCAATCTAAAATGACAATCTTCCCGGCGTCTTGCATTCCACTAACATATTTCATGGAACACCAACCAGGAACTCAGTTGCCAGGTTGTCCAATCCTGACACCAACAAGGCAACAACCTCCAGCATAACATATTTCAGGCACCACGCAGCGTCATGGCATGTTGACACCAACAAGCTTGTGGAATTGTTGACGCTGAAGATGACTCCAAGCCAACACACTAGCAGAGCCTTGGATGCCCGAAGAGGTTGTAGATCAACCTGCACGCAGCAAGGACGCAACGTAATCGACCAAATTGATCTAGAGACCGATAGGGCCAATGTAGAGCTCGTTCTTGGCTGAAAAGACTCCCAAACCACTCTCGGAAGGACCCATCAGGGAGGACTACATGGAGGATCTCCTAGGACCAGCAAGGCCGCTTGAGATGTCAACAAATCTCATGGAGAGACTTGCCAAATAGCTAGAGAGGTTGAGAGAGGGGAATTAGGGCAAAGAGAGTTGATATGTTGTGTTTTTGACGATTGGATAGATGGGAACTCAATTAGCCGTGATCCTCTCATATATATAGAAGGGGTGGTCTTATCCTAGTAGGAAACATCTCCAAGATGCATTCTCCAAGTTTCCCATGTCAAAAATATGCCAAAAACTGATTTTAGGAAGTCTACTACTCGGTTTTCAGGACGAGTCGGCTTAGCCGACAGGGGGAGTCGGCTAAGCCGACTTTCATGGGCCTAGGCAGCCCCTGCGGGCTGGATGAAGGGGCAGTCAGCTTAGCTGACTTAGGGTGTTGGCTAAGCCGACTGGGGGGGGGTGTAAGCCAGTCAAGCTGACTAGGCAAGTAGGCTAAGCTGACTGGCTTGGCTCGCCGGTGGCTCACCGTGTTCTCTGTGAGTTTGGTTTGCTATTTTGTCGTGCCACTTGACCTCCAACATGTCCAAGATGTTTATAACTTAGTCAGGGTACTTAAAACCACCTTGAGACATTTTTGGGTGTCAAGATATGCCCCCTGTTTTCAGGTGAATGATGCATGAACCTAAAAACACTTAATCAAACCAAACATAAATAAACCAAATAGCGATGATACCGATCTCATCGACTCTTTAGCGATTAAGGGTGATGTATACATCGGCCATTTTTGTTCTAAGGGTGATACATGTATCGGTCATTGCTTGGAGAGCACTTAGGCGTCTTGCCAAACACTTGGAAAATACTTTTTCAAGTACCTTCCGTTGAATGCTCTATTGAGACATTCACCTTGCAATATCTCTAGCAAATAAGAATTACCAAATATGACTTTGATCATGTTGTAAGGACCATCCCAATTTAATGACCACTTGCCAAACTGATTGCTCTTTGATGCAATTGGTAGTATGGTTTTCCACACTAATTCTTCCACTTGGAAGGACTTGCTCTTGACTTTCTTGTTGTATGATTTGGCAACTCAAGCTTTATCTTTCTTTGTCTCCTTGAGAGCTTTTAATCTTACATCAGTTACCTCCTCGATGTTGTCAATCATCAAATCATGATACATAACAGCTGATAGATCATTTTGTTTAGCAAGTCTATATGCATCCAAATTCATCTCGACGGGCAACACAGCCTCTTGACCATATACTAGCTCAAAAGAAGTGATCTTTGTAGCACCATGCCTTGAAATACGATGTGCCCATAGAGCTTCAGACAAAACTTCATGCCACCTCCTTAGATTTTCCTCAATCTTCTTTTTGATAAGCTTCATCAAAGTGTTGTTACTAGACTCAGCTTGGCCATTAGCTTGAGCATAGTATGGAGATGAATTGAGCAACTTGATCTTATATAATTCGGCATATTCCCTCACCTGCTTACACACAAATGATGTTCCTTGATCTGTAGTTAAGGTCTAAGGGAAGCCAAATCTATGGATAATATGCTCAGTGATGAACTCAATTATCTCCTTATGTGTCATATTCTTCAAAGGAACTGCCTCTGTCCACTTAGCGAAGTAATCCATAGCAACAAATACAAATCAATGTCCCTTCAAAGATGGGGGATGTATTTGGCCATTGAAGTCTAGTCCCCAACCATGAAATGACCACGACTTCATGATAGGATGAAGCATAGCAGCAGGCACAAGCTAAAAATTCCCAAACCTTTGGCACTCCTCGTAACCTTTGTAGTATCAAAAACAATTGGCCATCATAGTAGACCAATAAAAACCGGCCCTACACAATAACCACTGTTGACATTTCTTAGCATCACTACTAAGAATAGAGTTTTAAATCTATCCCCAGCAACAGAGTCAAAAATACTGGTTGGTATTTATTAACTTGTCACTTGTTCAGCAGCCACCTATTAGTTACCTACACTTCTGGCATTACTTAAACTAGGTTGTCATCCCCAGTGATGGAGCTAGAAACGTATGTTGGTTACTTAGCGTTACTACTAAGTTGTTATCTTATTATTTCATGTGACTAGAAAGGATATAAAGATATGAATGAAAAGGATTCTGCAAGCGCACAGATAATTATACCATTGTAGCACTTCACCCGAGAGTATATTCTAGGTATCATATTTATATTTTACCACAGGGAAAGGTGTAGCTTTGGACATGCATTGATAACTTATAACATTGATGGAGAAATAAACCATAACCAAACACTCTACTCATAACAAGGGTAAGTCACGAGGTAAAAGATATACTCCCTCTGTCCTATAATATAGTGCATTCCAAAAATTTTAAGACAACTTAAGGAAATCTACAAATGACGCATGTACCCATAGATTAATACCAATTATGGTATTTCTCTCCAAATTATGGTTTCCTTTTAAATAAACATTGCCAAATCAAGGCATTGACACCTATAGAATGCACTATATTTCAGTATAAAGTTTAGAAGTCACAAGGCACTATATTTCAGGACGGATGGAGTATATGATAAGCATTGATCAAGTCTAATGATAAGTAAATCACTCAGAGCACTCCTATCTACAGCAGTAGCATGGTCAAGTAGAATATTAGAGGAATAATTTCTAAGTCATCCTTAATTACAAGTCAAAGCATATGTTGATTAGTGCAATTACACTTAGTAGTCATTGTTAAGATTAAAATTGAATCTACACATAAGGGGCATTACTTAGGGAAGTTTGAGAACAGAGCATGCCCTTCCCTTGTAACTAGGCCCTACTTCTATGACCTATATTTGGGGAGTGGACTACAAAGGACTCAAGGTAGTGTCACACCCGTGATCTACCACATAACCCGAAATATAGAGTGTATTCACAGATAAAATAACATATAAGCACCACGCTTACATGATTTCTACCACCTACCCCATGTACTTTGGAGTAAGAGCTATATGAACTTATGCATAAACACAATAATAAACTAACTATACTAAGCATATAATCAAAGTAGATGATGAACATTGCAACCAAGAATGTAAACAAGATGAATACTATATTATCATAACAATTGTACCTAAGCATATAAATGTAATGGAGATACAAAAGAGAGAGGGGTATAAGAACTATACCGAACCAATCTCTTGGTAACGTCAGGAATCCAAGCGAAGATCTGCTTGCCTCCCTCTAGACCTATCCTAACTAGCTAATGCCCTAGAAAACTAGAGGAGCTTTGAGGAGATTAGGGTTTCTGGCTCTGGAGAACTTGATCTCTAATGACTTTATGCCTTCAGGGGGGGCTGGGGTCTATTTATGTAGCCCAGGGGTGCAACGTGAGCCCTCGGATTAAACCAACTTGAAGGACGACGTAGATGCAATCTAGGAAGGCGGTGGAGGAATCTAGAAGCTGATAGGTGGGGCCCACTGCCAGGGGTTCGGCGGCATGCATGTGGGGCCGGCCGGCCCCACCTAGCAACCCCTCGGGCTTTGGCTTAGGGGGTTGCCTCCTAGGGTCTTCTGGAGTCTTCTAGAGTAGTTTTCATCATGATTAAGTTTAGTTCTTTTTGACGTTTTGATCCCCCTCTCTGGTTTTCTGGATATACCCTACAGAAAATACAGATTCACCAAAACTCATGGAAATTATCAGTTTAAACACCTACTCCCTCCGTCCCGTATTAAAGGTCGTCGAAGCTCTGAACACGGTGCAGTCAAGATGCCTTGAACCTGGACGCTGCATGTGTGTATGTACATGGAGGAGACAATGAATCTGGACACTCTACAGCTGTGCTAAAACGACAGAGAAAGAGGGACAGAGGGAGTAAGTTTCTATTGATGATTCATTTCAAACATTTATTCAAGTTATGTTGTTGGTTTAATATGGTAGATAACTACTGTCAACAAGCTCCCCTAAGCTTAACCTTTTCTAGTCCCTTAGCAAAGCTAAACTCAGCAAAATTTGGATCAGGAGTTGCTACGATGCTGTCACTCCTCAAAAGTACAAATGCTTTCAAACAAAAATTCTCCTCCGGATCAGAAATAACTGATCTGACTTTTAAACTTACTCATATTACCTTCAACCATGGAGCTTCTTATCCTTCACTTGGGTCTTGAGCAATTGAAAGACAGAACAATCAAGTCAACACTATGTCTCAAGCTCTTTTGCTCAACCATCATTCTAGAGTTTTTGTAAGTTTTTAAAATAAAACTTAGAGCTTCTATTGTATGGTCTCTCAATATATGTGGTATTTGTAGATCCTCAAGTCTCTCAATATATGTGGTATTTGTAGATCCTCACCAAGGCAATAGTGATGTTATGCCCTTCTCCTCCTACAACTAAGGCTTATGTGGAGCTTCATAGGAGTGGAGAAAACATGAATGAGCATACTTGCAATACATATGTTGTAAGGTCAAACCTCAGATCCAAATACAATCAAATCAAGATGTGCATGTGTATGAAATATGGGGGATATATAGTGGCTAACCTAATTCTATTTTGCTGCTTGAAAATATATCCCTTTTTGGAACTTGGAAATAACTTTGCAAGAGAACATGGGCTTTCTTATTCATCTTTTTCACTTTTTCTGGTGGGCATCAGAGTACCCATTGTTTTAGATA
This sequence comes from Saccharum hybrid cultivar R570, assembly GCA_038087645.1. Classification (NCBI taxonomy): domain Eukaryota; kingdom Viridiplantae; phylum Streptophyta; class Magnoliopsida; order Poales; family Poaceae; genus Saccharum; species Saccharum hybrid cultivar. The sequence continues at coordinate 10,533,342 of JAQSUU010000805.1, forward strand.
TTTAGACACTTGTCCATTTTTTCCAATACTTTTTTGAATAACTTTTGCATAGCCACATGCCTCTTTTCTGCAACAAAACTTTTAAGAGAGCAACAAGAACTTTGGGGCATTTATTTGGGGGCTATCCTATAGGGTATATTTTTGGGTTTACTCCTAGTGTAGTAGTAAAATATTTTTGGGTGAATCTATATGGAATGGCATGTTTTTGCGCCTACCTTCAGTGTGAGAGTAGTGCATATGTGGGTGGTGTGTACGTGATCTTGATTTTAAGAGTATGACAAACCTCTCATAAGACATCAACAAAGCTTGACCAAATTCAATGCAAAGCAAGCATCATATATAAGTGGAAGTTTTCCTAATCTAGCATCATATATGGCTTTAGTAGGATTTCAAGCTTTGTCATATATGGGCTCATCATGTAAGATTTTTATGTTTTCAAAAGATAAATCTCCAGACTCTAGTATCGCTCGGAACAAGATAAACAACAGCTCATACTTTTTCATATCATATCCGTCAATTACCTAGACTTAGATCAAGCATATGCTACCCACGAGTTTTAAGTTCAAAGTAAATTCTTATATCAAATTAGTTGCATCCAAAACTCAGGAGAATTCAAGGCCGAAAACTATATTCTTGAAAGGAATTACGACAGAGCAACTATTCATCATTTCCATTGGAAGAGTTTATTTTTGATCTCTATTATTTATTCAGCTCTTAAAAATCAAACTTAAAGAAATCTAGAAACACACTTTTATTTTGTTTCTAAAATTTTAAAATCACACCTTACTAATATATATTAACTAAGATAAAATTTTTATTTTGTTTTAGGTTGTTATGTATCTTTTTATTTCTTTTCCTAATATAAAGCAAACTCAAAAATAGTAAAACTAAAAAGGAAAAAGAAATACTTAGCTAGATACATGGGGGATGCTCCTCCCCCAAGCTAGATGTTGTCGTGGTCGTCTTTAGAGCAGGTTCGTCGACGGTGTCCTTCCCATAAAAGTGGAGTGAGATGAAGATAACCGAGTGAACTCTCTCTTGATCATCATCCTACAAATCACCCCAACAAGAACACCAAAACTTGAGGCTCGAATTAGGATAAGGGGTTAGCGGTTAGCCATTCAAGGATTTGTTCTTGTGGGTTGAGTTGAATTGATAAAACTTTAGCAGGATGTCTATTTAGTGTCTTTTTTTGGTTTTTCTATTTATAATGCAGAAAAGGAAATATGCATGCATGGTATTTTTATTTTTATGCCACCATAGTGAATATCCCCACAGATGTTTACACTCCATAGAATTACTCACATGGGGTTTAGGATTTTTTTGATGCACTATTGAAATGCAGTAATAAAACTTTTATTTTCTTTTCTAGTATGATGATATGGAATAAAGTATCTTTTTATTTTTCTTTTCTCTAATGCAAATGTAGAAAAGTAAATATGCTAAAGGAAAATAATGCAATGCTAAAAAATATGGATAACTACCGATGTTACCTCATGGCAAGGGTTCGGATTTTTAAAGTCCTCCGGACAGGACTTGGTTGGAGATGGTCCTTACTCTTTAGGTGCATCATCTGGCCTCGGCAGAGGAGACTCAGACGATGGTGCTTCTTGTGATGGTGATGATGTTACCTTCTCCTTCCATACCTGCTTCATTTGTGGGCTTACTTTTGTTGTAGTAAGTGCTTCTTTAGGCTCTTCATCGTCCCACTCATTCCTTCATGGTTCACTTCTGACAACTTCTCCTTCATAATCTTTCCATCCTTCCTTAAGGGGTTGATTCTCTTAACGGTAGGATGACTAACGTCTCCTCCTGGAGTGGGACTTTTTTGGCTGCTCATAAGTAGTGTAACTATTAAAGTAACAACATACCTTTTCTCTAGGGAATTGGAAGTGGATTTGTCCAGATCCAACATAGATGATCACGTTGGTGGTATTGAGGAATGGTCTTCCTAGGATGATGGGTGCTTCTTCGTCTTCTTCTTCCATATCTAGGACCATGAAGTTAGCAAGGGTGTAGTGATCTTGAATCTGGACCATGATGTCTTTTGCTATGCCCTCTAGGAATCAAATTGATTTGTCCACCATCTGCAACTGCATATATGTAGGGTATAAAGGTTTGTTATTGAATAAATATTCATATGTTACCTTTGACATTATGTTGACGCCTAATCCATTATCGCAGAAGGTCTTGTGAAAGATTTTCTTGTTGATGGTACACTCGATTGTTGATGCTAGGATCATCCTTCTTCTCAAGGAATGGTGGAACAAGGAGATGGTCATGCTCAGATTGAATTATGTTGATTATGTTCACTGTCTCTTCTGGGGACTGATTGGTCTTGTTCTTCCCTCTTCTTTGGTTCTTCTTCTTCTTGGGCACTACTGGTTCTTCGGGCAATTAGGGTGTCTGTGGATGTGCAGGAGATTACAGAATGCAGTTCTTGAATGAGAAATTCTCTTTTTTGTCCTTGATGGTGAAACAAATCTTGTCATTATCCGCGTAGATGATGGCCTTCGTGGTGCTTAGGAAAGGTCAGCCCAAAATTATGGGTGCTCTCTCATCGCCACCTGTTTCTAGAACCACAAAGTCTATGGGAACATAGGATTGTCCCACTCGAATAATGGCATCTTCAAGAATTCCCTTGGGATAATAGATTGACTGATCTATAAGCTGTAAACACATATTTATGTACAACAAAGGTTCTCCTAAAATCTTTTCATAAATTACCTTGGACATAATATTGACACTTGCTCCAAAATCACAGACAGCTTCTTAGAAGATGTGAGGTCCAATGATGATCGGAATGACAGGGCTCCCTGGATCGCTTTTCTTGTCGAGAAGTGAATAATCAATCCACCTTCCTCCTGATGGTTCCCTGTAGTAGAAAGCTGCATTGTGAATATCGACAAGATTGCAGTCTCTAAATCTTCCGACTAACCTGAAATCTTACCTTTGTCGAATGGAGGAATAGCAGCAGCTAGCTGAGCTAATTGTGATTCTATCATTTTATTAAAGCTATGCTGGTTCTTAATAGCAGAGGCAACATTATCCATTCTAGTACTTATGTTCTCTAATATTTTATCATTGGAATCTATCTTTTTAGTCATTTGATCCACAAGTCTAGATTGGCTAGCAACTAATTCTCTCAAAGGTGGCTGATTAAAATTATTGTAATTATTACCTTGAAAGTTACCTTGGTAGTTACCTGGGTAGTTTGGCCTTTGTTGCTGATTCCTTCCTTGATTCTGTTGAGGATGATAGTTGTTGTTGTTGATGTAGTTCACATCCTCTTGTAGTTCTGGGCAGTTGTTCCCTAGATGCCCAGTGTTGCCACATTCTTCACATGTCATGCGGGAATTATTAGTGTGCATGACTTCTCTCTTTTCACCAGCTCGGTTTTCGAGCTTCTTCATTAGCAGGTCCATCTTGGCAAACAGCATGTCTACCTCCTTAAGTTGATGCATACCTCCACCTCTCTTATGGGGTTGAGTATGTTCTTCATTCCAGCTCTGGTTGGAAGCCATCTTCTCAACTAGAGTTGTTGCATCTCTAATGGCTAGTGATAGGAATGCACCACCACCAGCAGCATCCATAGTCTCACGGGTGCTAGTAGTCAGCCCGTGGTAGAAGGTTTGTATGAGTAGCCAATTCTCCATCCTATGATGAGGATATTCTGCAATGTAGTCATGAAAGCGTTCCCATGCCTTGGGGACAGATTCATCATGTTATTGTTGAAAACTTGAGATTCTCCCACGCAGAGCATTGGTCTTGCCTGTGGGAAAGAACTTAGCTAGGAAGGCTATGGAGCAGATATCCCATGTAGTGTTCTTATCATTGTTGGCATAGAACCACTGTTTTGCCTTTCCAAGTAGTGAAAATGGAAAAAGATGGAGTAGAATGGCATCCTTGGTAACTCCCTTGATAGTGAAGGTGCTGCAAATCTCTAGAAAGTGTTGGAGATGTGCACTTGCATCTTCATGTGCCTTTCCACTGAATTGATTGGCTTGCAGCATATTGATGAGCACAGGCTTGAGCTCGAATCCATTTTCTCCAACATTGACTTTAGGTCTAGTGCGAATGTTGGCAGTGGTTGGAGTAGAGAATTCATGGAGACTCTTGTTAGCCATGGCTTCAAATTCTGGTGTTAAGCTTCTTCTTATTCGGTTGTCCTTTGACTCTAGAGCTAATACTCTCTTGAGTTTGTCTTTAGTTCTTTTGAGTAGTGCTTCTGGATTGTCAATAAAGTTTGTCGGGAGGTCAAAATTGGTCATACATTACCCTGCATAAGATACACAAGTAGACAAAACAAGGGTAAGCCTGTTTGAGCAGAGGTCAATGGTTATTTCAATCACAACAAATAATATAAGTTTATCAATGCTTCCTGTGCTAGCTACCTTCCACAGTAACGGTGCCAGAAATGTTTCTTAGCATCACTATTGAGAATAGAGTTTTAAATATATCCCCAGCAACGGCGCCAGAAATGCTGGTTGGTATTTATTAACTTGTCACTTGTTCAGCAGCCACCTATTAGTTACCTATACTTCTGGCATTACTTAAACTCGGTTGTCATCCCCAGTGATGGAGCTAGAAACGTATGTTGGTTACTTAGCATTACTACTAAGTTGTTATCTTATTATTTCATGTGACTAGAAAGGATATAAAGATATGAATGAAAAGGATTCTGCAAGTGCATAGATAATTATACCATTGTAGCACTTCACCCGAGAGTATATTCCAGGTATCGTATTTATATTTTCCCACGGGGAAGGTGTAGCTTTGGACATGCATTGATAACTTATAACATTGATGGAGAAATAAACGATAACCAAACACTCTACTCATATAATTATGGTTTCCTTTTAAATAAACATTGCCAAATCAAGGCATTGACACCTATAGAATGCACTATATTTCAGTATAAAGTTTAGAAGTCACAATGCACTATATTTCAGGACGGATGGAGTATATGATAAGCATTGATCAAGTCTAATGATAAGTAAATCACTCAGAGCACTCCTATCTATAGCAATAGCATGGTCAAGTAGAATATTAGAGGAATAATTTCTAAGTCATCCTTAATTACAAGTCAAAGCATATGTTGATTAGTGCAATTACACTTAGTAGTCATTGTTAAGATTACCATTGAATCTACACATAAGGGGCATTACTTAAGGAAGTTTGAGAACAAAGCACACCCTTCCTTCATAACGAGGCGCTACTTCTATGACCTATATTCAGGGAGTGGACTACAAAGGACTCAACGGTAGTGTCACACCCGTGATCTACCACATGACCTAGAATATAGAATGTATTCGCAGATAAATAGCATATAAGGACCATGCTTACTTGATCTCTAGCACCTACCCTGTGTACTTTGGAGTAAGTGCTATATGAACTTATGCATAAACACAATAATAAACTAACTATACTAAGCATATAATCAAAGTAGATGATGAACATTGCAACCAAGAACATAAACAAGATGAATACTATATTATCATAACAATTGTACCTAATCATATAAAAGTAATGGAGATACAAAAGAGAGAGGGGTATAAGAACTATACCGAACCAATCTCTTGATAATGTCGGGAATCCAGGCGAAGATCTGCTTGCCGCCCTCTAGACCTATCCTAACTAGCTAATGCCCTAGAAAACTAGAGGAGCTCTGAGGAGATTAGGGTTTCTGGCTCTGGAGAACTTGATCTCTAATGACTTTATGCCTTCGGGGGAGGGCTAGGGTCTGTTTATATAGCCCAGGGGGTGCAACGTGAGCCCTCGGATTAAACCGACTTGAAGGACGGCGTAGATGCAATCTAGGAAGGCGGTGGAGGAACATTCCAAAAGCCGATAGGTGGGGATCACTGCCAGGGGCCAAGCGGCATGCATGTGGGGCCGGTCGGCCCTACCTGGCAGCCCCTTGGGCTCCGGCTTGGAGGGTTGCCTCTTGGGGTCTTCTGGAGTCTTCTAGAGTAGTTTTTGTCGTGGTTAAGTTTAGTTCTTTTTGACATTTTGATCCCCTCTCTGGTTTTCTAGATATACCCTACAAAAAATATAGATTCACCAAAACTTATGAAAATTATTAGTTTAAACCCCTAAGTTTCTATTGGTGATTCATTTCAAACATTTGTTCAAGTTATGTTGACGGTTTAATATGGTAGATAACTACCGTCAACAACCACTTCATCTTTGGAGCCGATTGATGCGTACCACAAATGCCTTCATGGGCCTCTCCCATAGCGACTCTTGCTTGATCTGATCCCAATCACTTAAGCAGCAAATCTTTAGTGGTTTTCCGATAGAGCTCATCGTTATGCAACATATACTTGAAAGCACTCCGTCAAATACTCTTATCAACTTTAGCATTTGGATCACATAGATATCTCATCAAGGGAGTCCTCTAATCATCTAAATTGCCCCCAACATCACTAGAAGTCATGCTAGGCTGATTTGGGAGCTTCTCAGGTGAATTGACCGGGTTGGTCACAGGGGAGTCGGCTGGGCCGACTGGGCTTCAGCAGAGAGAGGGTCGCTGAGCCGACTAGGGCAGTCAGCTTAACCAACTGTTCTGCTCCTGCATGGGAAAAATTGAATTTTTCATGCATTGACTATTCTTGAATATGAAAATTATGCCCACCAATGTCATAGCCAGATGCTTGTTGAGCTAACATATTGGCCTTTTAATTTTCTACCTCAGAATATGCCGAATTTGGAATTTGGCAAAATAGTTGATAACATCAAGGCAAGCATCAAGACACGCTCTTAGATCCTTCTAAACATTGAAACTCACCAGAAACTTGTTGTACAACCAGCAAGGAGTCATCATAGGCTTCAACATGTTTTACTTGCATGGACCGCAACATGATCAACCCGAATAATATAGCTTTATATTTGGTTTGATTGTTGGTACAAGAGAAATCTACTCAGCTTGACATCCCAACTTTAGCACCATTGGGAGAAACAAGAATAATACCAACACCTTGGCCATCTTTACAAACCGATCCATCAAAGTATAATTTCCATGGAGTAAAAGTAAGGTAATTGACTTCACCATCTAAATCAATACCATGCTTAATAATAAAATCAGCAAGGACTTGACCCTTTAATGTTTTGAATGGTTCAAAAGTCAAGTCATATTCTATTAGTGTGTATGCCCATTTGCCTATCCTTCCATAAAGAATTGGCCAATATAACATGTGCTTTATCACTTTGGCATAGTAGGCAACAACACATGTACTAGACAAAAGATAATGTCTCATCTTAGCACAAGTATAGTACAGTGATTAGCATAATTTTTCTATATGGGCATACCTTGTCTCGGGATCAAGAAGACAGCGACCAAGATAAGCAATCACATGTTTTTTACCTTCATCTTCTTGAGTCAAAACAACCCTGATTATCTTCTTTTCGGCAGCAATGTATAGTTTGAAAGGAACTCCCCTTCTAGGTGCACGAAGAACCAGTGGTGTTGACAAATATTCCTTTATCTTCTCAAATGCCTCTTGTTGCTTTGCCCCCAAGTGAATTTAGATTCATCCTTCAGCTTCAATATTGGGGTGAAAGGAATAATTTTCTCAGACAAGTTAGCAATAAATCTTCTCAAGTAGTTCACCTTCCTTAGAACTTTTGCAAGTCCTTCTTGCATGTAGTCATCTGAACATTATTGATCTTTTCTATCCTCTTGGGATCAACCTCTATGCCTTGATCATGAATTATGAAGCCTAAGAATTTTTCTGCTGATACTCCAAAAGCACATTTGAGTGGGTTCATCTTTAATCCATAACAGCGCATCCTCTCAAAAGCAGGACACAAATCGACCAAATGAGATTTATGGACCGCTGATTTAATCACAATATCATCAATGTAAACCTCTATAATCACCCCAATTAGATCATGGAAGATCAAATTCATAGCTCTTTGATAAGTAGCACCTACATTCTTTAGCCCAAATGTCATCACAACCCACTCAAAGAGACCAACAAACCTAGGACATATGAATGCCATCTTAGACTTATCTTCTTTGGCCATAAAAATCTGATTATAACCGGCATTACCATCAAGAAAACTAATAACCTGGTGTCCTGAAGCATCATTGATAAGCATATTAGCTATAGGCATAGGATATTCATCTGTCAGAGTAGCTTTATTCAAATCTCTAAAATCAATATAGACTCTAATCTTCCCAGAATCCTTGTTCTCAATAGGCACAATATTAAAGACCCACTTTGCATACCTACATGGTTGAATAAACCCCACTTGCAATAGCCGATTAATCTCCTCTTTAATTCTATCATAAATTGTAGAATTAAATTGACGGCGGTGTTGCTTGAAAGGCCTGAATCCATCCTTAATGGGGAGCCAATGCTCAACAAGCTCCTGGTTCAGTCCAGGCATCTTTGTATAATTCTATGCAAAACAATCAATATTTTCCTTGAGAAGCGTGCTTAACTTAGCTTTGTAATTGGCTTCCAAGTTTTGATTTATGAATGTAAGTCGTGGCACAGAGCCATCCCCAATATTAACTTGTTCTAAAGGGTCGACCGATGTAAACCCTTGGCCCAACTTATCGAGCTCATCAAAATCATCAATAGCTTCACAGTCATCGGTCTTATTAGCCCAATACTATTCAACATGATGTTTTAACCATTCAACATTGGCATCCATTACAATAATGATTACATGATGATATTGAGCCGATTATCAATGGGCTTCAAAGATATAGGAACAAAACCTTGCCTAGTAACACTAATAAACTCAAAGCTAGAAAGATCTCTATCAAACAAGCAAACAATAGCATCATGCCCCCGAGCGTAGGAGCATGGGCTATAGCAACATCAGCTGATGAATCTAAATGCATAACTTCAATAGCATCTCCCACCCATTGGACAAGAAATTGGTGCAAGCTAGATAGCATGCAGCGATTAGCATGGATCCAATCATGCCAAAGTATCAAGTTGTAGCTACCTTGCACATCAACGACGGAGAACATCATGGCCAAAGTCTTGCTTCCAATGGTGAGCTCCATGTTAGCAACTCCTCTAGCTAGGATGGGAGCACCTCCGCCAACACCATTGATCATCATGTTGGTCTTGATCAGCTCCTCATCAGTGCCACCGAGCTTCTTATAAAGTGGATATGGCATCAAGTTCACAATTTCCCCACTATCCACCAACATGCTATGGACCGGCGTACCATTGATATGACTCTTTAGATGTAGAGGCTTGAGATGGTTAACAGAGTCATCTAGTTTCTGAAATATAGCACTCTCTGTTGAAAAGTTAAACTCTACCACCATCGAATCATCCTCCATGATGTAGTAATCGATAGACAAAACAACCACATTGATCTCAGGAAGCTCCATGCCAACTAGAGCAGCAATGGTAGTAGCTAAATCATCGGAGGACACTTTGGAGGCACCTAGGATAGTGGGAGTCGACTTAGCTGACTCTAAAGTTGGCTTAGCCGACTCTGGGTCTTCCAAAGCATCAGGAGCAGCAGTAGTTAGCTTAGCTAACTCTAGGCTCCCTAGAGTAGCAGCAGGGGTGGTAGTCAGTTTAGCCAACTCCTTAGTCCGTTGAGCCGACTGGCTAGCAGGAGGAGTCGGCTTAGCCGAGGGTTGGCTGAGCCGACTGGCCAGTAGTAGCAACGACGTTTTGACCTTCTAGAGGGATTTTGATGTGTACATGGTTGAGGACTTCACCCTCTATCTTGGCAAGCTTCTCTCTCTTCTGTTGCCTATGCCAAGCACACTGCAACTTACACTGCTGAGTTTTATTCGACCCACGAGGACACCATATGGGTTGGCGATACTTGGAATCTCCTTTAGTGCGTCTCTTCTCTTCAACTCTAGCAACTTCTTTAGGAGCTTCATCTTGCTTAGATGCTGGAATCTCTTCAATTACATTCGGCCCATCATGATTAGTGACGGGGGCTTGCATGGAGCCGATTGTGATGATCGATTGAAGCCTAGCTCTTGGTGGGGAAACGGTGGGAACCTCAACCTTCTTAGGGACATAAACTTGTTGTGTTGGTGCCTTTCTCGATTCTTGTGGAGTCAAAGTCCTGGAGGTAATCACACAATCTTGATTTGCACCACTAGAGCTCGATTGACCATTGTTCAATCGGCTAAAGACGAAGGGGTCTTGGAACTGGATTAGCAGGCTCTCTCTACCTTTGTTGGCTATGCATAGGTGCCATCGGAGAATATGGCACCCAAACTCCATAGGGACTGATGGCGGTCACTATTGCACATTTAGAACCGCCAATTATTGTCCAAAACAGGGGAAATAAAAAATCTTTCAACACATATGCATATACTTTGACCTAGTTCCACTTGTTTCTCGAGAAAACATGTTTTGCAGGACAAACACCAAAAACAAGCAGAAATGCACAAAATAAAGAAGAAAGCACAGTGAAGAATACATATTCTAGAAATGCGCAAAGAGAGAAAAAGGAGAAAGCCCAGCCAAAATGCAAATCTAGGCCAAACACCGACTTGGGAAGGGCCTAGGTCCACTCAGCAACTGACCACGTGAAGGCGGTCTTGAGGGAGGGCCACCATGGTGCGGGCACACCCTGGGTGCGGCCGTACCCCAGTGGCTGCCTCCTGGGCCCGGCGTCCACCGATGGTTGCATGGCGGCATGCTATGATGGTTTTCGCTGGTTAACAAAAATATCTACATCAAATCGTCATACATCCACTATATAAGCAAGGATGGAGCTCATTCTTCGACACACACCATTTGGAGCCTCTACCTCACCACCTCTCTTGTAATCTTCTTCATAGTTTTAGTGTTAGTATTTGGAGCTAGAAAGAGCTACATGGAGAGCTTGTCTCCTTGGAAGAAGAGATACAATTCGGTATGAATACAATGAGTTCTTCCAAGTGCAAGTTTTCATATTATTCATATAGCAATGCATATAAACTAGAGTATAGTTATGATCCTGTTATAATCATGATATATGAACTAGCATATAGTTTGTATGTTATGATCTTGATATGTTTAACTTTATGCTTAACCTCTCATACTATATATATGATGAGGATTAGAGCTAAGTTGAGGTGGTGGTTTGTCGTGCCTTTGGGTGTGCCCATGTCCTATGCTTGTCGATCCATAGGGTCAGAGTCCGAGGGGGATGTGGGTAGTTTCCTTATAAACAGGCGTGGTGCTCGGGTACAAGGGAGCAGGCGGATACATTTCCCTTGCTTCGGTTGAGGGGTAGGCGGCAGGTGGGATGGCCCTATCTGTCCCTTGTAATCCCCCACATTCGTCTAGGGTGTAGGAGTCTAAATTGTCACATGAGGATGCTGGTAGACCAGTACTCAGTGGCCTCCCGATCCATCTCATGCCTAGCTCTAACTCTTAACCGTGTATATATATATGATTACTCACTATACTATGCATGGCTATTTTGGACCATGCCTGCTCCACTTAGGATATTCTTTTATTCTTTTATTTTCTTTTATCCTTGAGGTTGGCACAAATGTGTGTCACACTATCTTAAAACTATCATGGCTTATGTTGGCGGTCGTTATCGACACATTTATACCGCCAACATTCATCCAAAAAGGAGAAGAACTACATGTTTCTACACACATATACATTACTACTGATGTATTTCCACTTGTACCCTAGTATTCATTGCCCTACAAGAAATCATAACAAATACAAGTGGAATACGCAGGAAATACACTTTTCTAGAAAGCGTATATGGCAAGAGGGGGGAAGAAGCCCAAACACCTAACCACAACTGGGCAAGCCCACCTCAGAACCAAGCTCAGGACCCACCAGTCAGCCTCAGGAGCGAAGGAGAGGCCGAGCAGCGTCACCCCTAGCGTGGGCACGCTGAGGGCGCTGCCGCGCCCCTATCTCTGCCTCCTGGGCCCTCCTTCGACTGGCGGTGCGGTCATGAATGCACCATGGCGGTGCGGGGGTGCGTTGCTGGGTTCAGTGAACCTGGCACCTGGATGACCCCCACCAAGACCTATATAAAGAAGAGGAGAGGAGCCCTTCAACACACACACCACACTTGGAGCTACCTCACTGTCGATGAGATATGGTCAGCAGTCTACCGAGGGGTACACCCAAGGTAGTAGATTAGATCAGTAGAGGTGCGCAAGGCACGAATCAGATGGTGACGCAAGACACAGAACAAGGATTTATCCAGGTTCGACCGCCGTGAGGGCGTAATACCTACGTCCTGCATCTGGTTTGTATTGTTGTATGCTCTAAGATTCATTTCAAGGGGGTCCTTGCTCGCCTTATATAGTCTAGGGGGCAAGGTTACAGATCTGGAAACCAATCCTGGTCGATTACAATTGCCATATAGGCTTGGATACAGATTCCAATCCTAACCGACTAGATTGTTGCTTGATCTCCAAGTCTGTCTTGCTATCTAGCACGATACGCCGAGCATCCTGGGCTGACCGTACGACCTGCTCTAGCGTACTAGGCTACCTTGTATAGGCCAACCCATGTATGGCCGTGAGGGGGTACGGGTCTATCCCCCCACAGCTAGCCCCTGAGCGCCATGTATTATGAAGCGACACACCGTTGACCTTCTCCGACCAGTGAAGCTTCAGCTTCTGGAGTCTTCAACCATTTAGCATTTTGTCTGACCAGTTATGGACGATCTCTGACCAATCCTGACATCAGCCGTCCGGGTTTACCAGAGAAGTTGGTTGTTCGAATAATGCATGGTGCTCTTGAGAAAAAAGAAAAAGATTTCTTTCTTGGTGAAGTGTGCCCACTTAAGTTTCTTGTAAAGAAAATTGAGGGCATGTATAGCATTATATCCACCTGAGTCATGGTAGGGGTCGAGAACTATCAATGAAAAGCAAGCACATTCACCGCTAGGTGAAGTATGCCCACTTAGTCCCCGAGCCTGGTAGTAGGTGATGTAGGAGCGTGGTGCCAGGGTCTAAAAGAATTGAGCCCAAAGACTTCGTAAAGTTATGCAGCATGCACCACTAGGTGCATCGTACCGATGTAGTCCCTGAGCTTGCTAGAAGGTGAAGTATAAGCCTTGTAGCAAGGTCAAAAAAGAAAACAAAAACATGCCACGAGTAGAAATGCGTGTAACGGCAATCATCGACCATGAGCTCTGCTTGAAGGGCCCATCCATAGGCGGACTGTGGGTATTTGACCAGTGCCCGAGCTCGAAACATGTGACGCGTGGCGTCGACCATGAGCTCTGCTCAAGGGGCCCATCCACAGGCAGACTGTGGGTACTCGACCAGTCCCTGAGCTCAGAACATGTGATGCGTGGCATCGACCATGAGCTCTGCTCAAGGGGCCCATCCACAGGCGGACTGTGGGTATTCGACCAGTCCCCGAGCTTAGAACGTGTGACGTGTGGTGTCGACCATGAGCTCTGCTCAAGGGGCCCATCCATAGGCAGACTGTGGGTATTCGACCAGTCCCCGAGCTCGAAACGTGTGACACGTGGCGTCGACCACGAGCTCTGCTCAAGGGGCCCATCCATAGGTGGACCATGGGTACTCGACCAGTCCCTAAGCTCGAAACATGTGACACATGGCATCGACCACGAGCTCTGCTCAAGGGGCCCATCCACAGGCGGACTATGGGTATTCAACCAGTCCCCGAGCTTAGAACGTGTGACACATGGCGTTGACCATGAGCTCTGCTCGAGGGGCCCATCCACAGGCAGACTGTGGGTATTCGACCAGTCCCTGAGCTCGAAACATGTGACGCATGGCATCGATCACGAGCTCTGCTCAAGGGGCCCATCCACAGGAGGACTATGGGTATTCGACCAGTCCCCGAGCTCAAAACATGTGACGCGTGGCGTCGACCACGAGCTCTACTCAAGGGGCCCATCCACAGGCGGACTGCGGGTATTCGACCAGTCCCCAAGCTGGGAACGTGTGACGCGTGGCATCGACGACGAGCTCTGCTCAAGTAGCCCATCCATAGGTGGACTATGGGTCTTCAAATAGTGCAGCCCTTCCTTGATTTATGCATAACAAGAAGTGCTGCATGCTGCATAAAATATTTTTACTGGATCCTTATCCCTGAAGGAAATCTTTTGACTATTGGGTGAGCGAAGTTGGAAATCTTTGTGGCGCTTGAGTGACCAGACGATGACCGCCTTGTCAGACATAGTTGCCAAGCCACACGCATGTGGACGCGTGGCAGGTACCCGATGCATGTAGATATAAAAGGGCAATGGCATTAACTGCGGGCTCGATAACCACGAGAATAGTAGAGAAGTGGAAACGCTTCGTGCGGCCGAGCCACCGCACGTCGCCCCATAAATCTTGGAATTCATTGAGGCAGGGCTAAGGATATAAATACCAGTGCCGCAGCTAGCCCCCATCTTTACCTTGCCACTGCAATCATCGCCTTCTCGCCTTCTGCCCCTTGAGCTCCCATCGCTGTAGTGCTTAGGATCTAGGGTTTTCTCGCCCACACACCGTCGCCATTTCGATTGCCATCGAGAGCGTAGCCACCCCGCACCCTTAGAGATGGCCCGTCGTGCGGATTGGAGCCGTTCGCTGTCCACCGACACCACGCTGGAGAAGCTGGTGGTGGATGGGCTGATGTCGCCGTGGGAGATTGGCGGATGGTGGCTGACATTCGTGGAGCAGGCGCCGCAGCCGTACGATGATGAGATGGTGGTCTTCGAGGATTACTACCATCGCAGGTTCGGTAATCCGTGCCACCCTTTCCTTTGTGATCTTGTAGAGTACTACAAGATCAGCATCTGCAACCTCCATCCCAACTCCATTCTTGCTATCTCCGTCTTTATCACCCTCTGTGAGTCCTATCTAGGCATCTTGCCCCACTTCAATCTTTTTCGCCATTTCTATTGCCTCAAGAAGAAGGGAGTAGCTGGTGGGTCGTGGGTCGCCGGTGGCGCCTACCTCAACCTCCAGGATAGGATGAGGGAGTACCTGCTCATGCCGCTGAGCAGCTCGCTGGTGGACTGGTACCAGAAATGGTTCTATGTCTGTCAGCAGCCGGGCTGCGAGGTGGCATGCGACGTCCTGCGGGTCCCGGAGGCGCAGGACTCTTGGTCGGCGTGGCCTAGTGACGGTGAGATAGAGGAGGTCCGGGAGCTGCTGGCATTGATCAACTGGCGGTGCCTGGACAGGCCCATGGTGGCCACAAACTTCATCTGGCGACGGGTGCAGCCCTGCAAAGAGAGGGTGCACCCATTGTACGAGTACGAGGGCAACGCGACGCGACACACGAGTCGCTGGAGGTGTTGTCCGGTGAGGAGGTCACCCAGCACGTAAGGTGGTTGTTTGCGCTGGGAAACTACCGGACGCTGCCGACCGACATCGCGCAGCGAGCGTGGTCGCTGGCGAAGCCGCCACCGAAGGTACGCAACTTGTTCGATGAAATGCCAGGTGCTGATAGATCTGCAAGTAGAGTAGCTATAATATTATATTATATGTCATGCATGTAGGAACGTGCTGAGAGGTATGTGTCTCGAGCACCGGTGGCACGCCAGGGACAAGGCGACGCCGGCGAAGAGGCCGGTCGTGCATCCACCACCAGAGCTGGCAGGGGCGCGAGTGCTGGCAGGGGTCGAGAGGCCCTATCAGCGCTGGCAACAGACAAGTGGGTTGGCAAACGGTCGGCCATGGAGCAGCCAAAGAAGACAGGGGGCTCCCTGCGAACAGGGGGGAGCCTCCACATTCGCAAGGTGGATGACGACGAGGTGACCCACAAGCGTCGCTGGCTAGTCCAGGACTGGTCAGACGATGAGGAGAGGACGGAGGTGATGAGGGCGTCGACGCCACCAGCCATGAGGTCGGTGAGAGCCCCGTCGCCACCGCCGAGGTGGGAGCCGATGCCGTCACAACCAGAGACAACGGTGGCGCAGACGCCGATGGCGCCACCGCAGGTCGAGGAGACCCCGGTTACGACGGTAAGGCCAGAGAGGACGCCAGGGGGCATCGTGCCCTCAGGCGGCGGAGATGATGCCACGCTGATGGGGCGAGGGTGAGGGCGAGGTTGACGGCCATTTAGGTTGGCGTTCCACCATTCCACATTGTAAGTGACCTATAAAACACCTGTCTTACTTAATTAGATCTGTAAGTTCAGTCAAGCTGAGATTTGTTGTTGTTGAAAATAGGTCACCGGTCTTCAAGGAGGTAGTATGGACAGCCGCTGCCTAGCAGGAGGAGCTCACTAGGCGAGCTGATGAGGTGGCATGGCTTGCTGACGAGCAGGCCACAGCCACGACACGAGCTGCGGCTGAAGCGCAAGTAGCGGCGCAGGCACAGGCCACTGCGGAGGCAGAAGCTGCCGCTCAGGTGGAGGCTGGAGCGGTGGTGCAAGCCACAGCTGAGGCGCAGGCAGTGGCAGCGCAAGCTGCGGCAGCACAGGCCGCAGCATCATGGGCCGCAGAAGGGGCACCGGGCGCCGGGGAGGAAGTCCCCGAGCTCGAACTGGTGGCTCTTGCGGCTAGAGGCCAGGGCAATGCCAGCAACGGGGCTGGGGCCATCATCGAGGAGGAGGTCACAGAAATCCCCTGTGCTATAGTCGAGGGAACAACCCCGCAGGTCATCCAGGTAACCCGGCTTAGGAATGACCAGTGGGTGTTCCATGAGGAGGAGCACCACGACGGAGAGCTGCGCCGGCTGCAGTGGCTATGCCAGGAGCTGACGGAGTCAGCCAAGGTATGCCATCATCTTATTGAAAATTGCTATTCATCACCTATCAGTGAGCGGGCATGTAATTGTCTTGTTTGCAGAGCATGGCGACGACATCGGAGTACCGATAACGGTGCTTCGACCGAATCCTGCCTACCCTAGAGGAGAACGAGCAACTCAAAGCTCAGGTGGCCTAACTCCAGGGGGAGCTGGCGGAGGCCAACATGCAACGGGCTACACTGGTTGAGTAGATGGCAATCCAGGCTAGCCACTTGGTCAACTTTGACCAGGAGAGGCAGGGTAAGTAATGCTGCAACCACTTCCGTGTATTATCTTCGTGTCTGGTGCTAACGACTAGTGGTGTAGGAATGTTGTCAATGATGTTACTGCTCTAGGAGCATGTCGGGAAGGCGAAGATGGCATGGGCCAAGGAGGCAGAGTGAGCAGAGCAGCTTGCTCGTGACCTCGAAAGTAAGTACTATAACTTGAATTCTGTTCTTAGCCTTTTGGACTGTGTTGAAATAGTGGAACTGACATCAAGTAGCGACCCGAGTGAACGCTCGTGGGCAGTTTGATGACCGGATCTAGGGTAGGAACACCTAGGAGGGGCATTGCCAGCGGATGGCTAATGCCCTTGTGCCACTCCTGGACATAATCGCCGGAGAGCCGGAGTAGCCGGAGGGAGGCTATATCCCTGCGGCGGAGCGGTTCATCGGTCGGTGTGCCGCATCGTGGTCTGACTTCAAGCAGTTCATGAAGCAGGTAGGGGAGTACGTGGCTACGCAGGTGATTGCCATCACGCGGTCGCACTACCCCTTCATTGAGCTTGCGCGTCTTGAGGCCGGCTTTGCCGACGAGGTCCAGACCAAGGCCAAAACGGATGCTCGCCGTGAAGCCTGCCATGGAACTACCGTCCAGATCGCCACCACCCTGGAGCTGGTGCCAGAGGCCGAGGGAAGCCAATAAATGTAATTGTGCAAGAAACATGTAGATAATGTTTAGTAGAGCGTGAGGCGCTTATAAACAGTATGATCATGGGGCGCAGATGAGCTCCTCAAATTATTTTGCTGTGTATTAAAGCTGTGTGGCATAGTTGTTGTCAGAACATGATTCTGGTAGCTGTTAAATACATCAATTAGCGTGACAGATTACCCCATCTTAGAGCCATGTCAGCTCTGGTTCGACTTGTGATATGGAGCGTGAGGCACGGATGCCTAGGCACGCGTAAGAGCACATGCCTCAGCCAAGGAGCATCCGCTGACCACTCGAAGTGCAGAGAGTTGGTACTCATGCACGCATTGGGAGAGATCGGAGATAGTGCCTGCTCTGACCCAGTCAAGTAAGAAGGGTAATTGATCGGTAACCGGTATAACGAAGTTTTTGAGAAAAACTTTGAAAAACCACAATAGAGTGAAGTTGCAAGACAATGAATCACTTTATTGAAATAATCAGAGAGCAAGATAGATACATATCTTTTATTCATGTAGGGCTAAGCATAGAAGCATCTAAGCTTGTTGATATGCTAGGAATTGGGTACGTCGGTGCCATCAAGGTGTGCGAGCCTGTAAGAAGTAGGCCTGGTGACGTCTTTTACCATGAAGGGTCCTTCCCAGTGTGATGCAAGCTTATGGAGACCCGCTGTGTTCTGTATCTTACGTAAGACCAAGTCACCGACCATGAAGAGACGTTCCTTGACATTACGGTTGTAATACCTGTGCAAACCTTCAAGGTACTTGGCTATTCGAGCACAAGAATCAAGTCGTCGCTCCTCGGCAGCATTAACATCGAGCTCTCAGGCTTTGTTTGTCCTATCTTCGTCGTGATTCTCGATTCTGGGTGCTTGGAATGCTATGTTAGCTGGGAGCACGACCTCAGAACCAAAAACCATGAAGTATGGTGTCATGCCTGTGTTATGGCTAGGTTGGGTACATAGTCCCCAGATTACAGCAGGCAACTCTTTGAGCCACCGACCTGGTGCTTCGTTGTTTTCTTGATAGAGCCTCTTTTTTAGGGCGTCGAGAATCATGCCATTGGCACGTTCGACCTGTCCATTGGTTTTGGGATGTGCTACCAAGACGTACTTGATGACAATGCTTCTGTCATCGTAGAAGTCCCAGAACGTAGAGTTGTAAATGTAGATCCCAGGTCAGTAATGATACTGTTGGGCAGGCCGAAGCGGTGTATGATCTCATCGAGCAGTTCGATTGCCTTCTCGGCGGTTGCCTTGGTTAAGGGCTTATACTCGATCCACTTGGAGAACTTGTCGATCATGACGTAGACGCAGGTGAAACACTAGGAGCCGGCTTGAAGGGTCCAATCTTATCCAGTCCCCAGCATGAGAGGAGGCCGGTATGGTCTAGAGCTCATGAGCTAGTACGTGGATCTGCTTGGCGAAGAACTGACACCCTTCGCAGTGGTGAACCAACTTTTCAGCGCCGGCAACAGCTGATGGCCAGTAAAAACCTGCCTAGAAAGCCTTACCGACCAGCGTTCTAGATGCAGCGTGATTGCCATAGGTGCCAGCGTGGATTCCATGTAGGAGTTTAACTCCGTCTTCCTGAGACCCGCACTTCATTAGGATCTCTTCCTTTGCATTTTTGTGCATAAGTACGCCATCTACGAGTAGGTACTGCTTGCTACGTCGTATGAGGCGCTCCATTGCGGTTCTGTCATGGGGGACCTCAGCCGTGGTGAGGTACTTGACGAATTCTGCGCGCCAGTCAATGACGGTGCTTGGGACCGTGGCGACCAGCTTGTCTGGCGGTGGCTACTCGACCACTGGTTTTTCCTCCTTGATAGAGGGTTTCACCAAGTCTTGGACAAATATGCCATGTGGGATTTGTGCTCGAGTGGATCCCAACTTTGACAGCGCATCGGCTGCTTCGTTCTTGTCCCGAACCACATGGGTGAACTCAAGGCCATAGAATTTGCCTTCGAGCTTGCGGATTTGGGCAACGTAAGCATCCATCTTCTCATTGCTCATGTCCCAGTCCTTGTTGACCTGGTTAATGATGAGAGCAGAATCGCCGAATACATGAAGGCATTTAATGCCGAGCTCAACCGCTATGCGTAAGCCATGTAGGCATGCCTCGTATTCGGCGGCATTGTTTGATGCCTTGAAATGGATTCTGAGGACGTTGCTCAAGGTCTCCTTGGATGGTGTGATGAATAGTACACCCGTGCCAGCACCATCGATGTTGAGGGAGCCATCAAAGTACATATTCCAGTGCTCGGCGGGGCCTTGGGTGACAGGCGTGCTCATATCGGTCCATTCAACAATGAAGTCAACCAATGCTTGAGACTTGATCGTCATACGGCTCTGGAATTCCAAGGAGTACGGGTAGAGTTTCATTGCCCACTTGACGATGCGCCCATTGGCGTCTTTGTTGCGTATGATGTCGCCCAATGGGTACTCGGTTACCACCATGATGCGATGCCCGTCAAAGTAGTGTTTCAACTTGCGGGACGTGATCAAGATAGCGTAGACCAGCTTTTGGATCTGAGGGTATCGAGTTTTAGACTCATTCAGCACCTCGCTAATGAAATAAATAGGTCACTCCACCTTGTAGGCATGGCCGGGCTCGTCGCGTTCAACGATGACAGTCGTGGAGACCACATGATTTGTTGCCGTGATGTACAGCAACAAGGTTTCACCATCGATGGGAGCGGTGAGGACCGGAGGAGTTGTTAGGAACTGCTTTAGCTAGGTGAAGGCAGTGTCCGCTTCTTTCGACCATGCAAACTTCTCGGATGCCCTGAGCAATTTGAAGAATGGCAGGCCCTTTCCGCCGAGCCGTGATATGAAACGACTTAGGGTGGCCATACACCCGGTAAGCTTCTGGATGTCTTTGACGTCTTTGAGGGCTTTATTCTGAGTATAGCCTCCACTTTTTTAGGATTAGGGCGTATGCCATCGCGACTATCGACGTTGCCGTGAAGTATGCCCGAGGGGACACTGAATATGCACTTCTTTGGATTCAGCTTCCATTGAAACTTATTGAGTGCTTTAAAGGTGCGGTCCAGGTCATCGACCAGGGTATGAGCCTATTTGGTCTTGACGACTACATCATCAACGTATGCCTTGATGAGGCTGTCGTGAATGTCTTCATCAAGACAAGCCTGGATGGCACGCTAGTAGGTGACATCGGCATTCTTGAGCCCAAATGACATGGTCGTGTAGCAATAGGCACCAAACGGCGTGATGAAGGACGTCTTGATCTGGTCCTCTTCTTTCAGGGTGATCTAGTGATAACCAGAGTAGCAGTCAAGGAACAACAGGTGCTCGCAGCCGGCTATTGAGTCTATGACCTCGTCTATGCGAGGTAAGCCAAAGGGGTCTTTAGGGTAGTGTTTGTTGAGATCAGTATAATCAACGAACATTCTCCATTTATTATTCTTTTTGCGAACAAGAACCGGGTTAGCAAGCCATTCTGGGTGATACACTTCTTTAATAAAATTAGCAGCTAAGAGCCAGGTTACTTCTACCCTAATCGCCTCCTTTTTGTCGTGAGAGAACCGTCGTAGCTTCTGCTTGATGGGCTTTGCAGTCTTCAAAATGTTCAAGGAGTGCTCGATCAAGTGCCTAGGGACATTGGGCATGTCGGTAGGTTTCCATGCAAACATGCTGACATTGTCCCTGAGGAACTTGATGAGCACGTATTCCTATTTGGCATCGAGACGGGTCCCGACGTTAGCTGTCTTGGACTTATCGCCGTCGACGAGCTCGACCTCCTTGTAGTCCTTGGACTTGGTGCTGGAGCGAGTGGCTTGATTCTTGGGGATTTCCAGCTGATCAGGAGTGGTCAGCTTGGACTCGAGGATGGCTTGCTGCATGCGGGCCGAGAGGTCAAAGGCCTCTGCCGCTTGGTAGCTCTCCGTTTCGCAAGTGTAAGCGATGAAGATGTTGCCACGGAGGGTGAGGACTCCTTGCTCGGTCGGCATCTTGAGCACCAAGTAGACATAGTGGGGCATGCCATGAATTTGGCCAAAACTGGTCGGCCGAGGATGGCATGGTATGTGCCTTCAAAATCCATGACGACGAAGTTGACGTAGTCGGTGCGAAAGTGGTCGGCGTTGCCAAATTGGACCAGCAATGTGATCTAGCCCAGGGGGTGGATCTCTGCCCAGGGAGCACGCCCTAGAACTAGGCATCATAAGGCTTGAGGTCTGCCATGGTTAGGCCTAACTCGTCGAAGCCGTTATGGAATAGGATGTTGATGGAGCTCCCACCGTCGATGAGGACCTTCTCGAAGCGAACATTGTTGATGCAGGGGTCCAGAACGAGGGGGAAGTGACCTGGTTTGGGGATGTGAGCCCATTGGTCAGACCGGCTAAAGGTGATCTCCCGATGAGACCACGTGTGGTACTTGGGGTCAGCAATCTTGTCGTCCTTCTTGGCGACGTTCATGACTGCCTGGGCGAGCAGTTTCCTCTCGCGGCCGGTTTCAAGAGCGACTTTGCTGCCAAAAATCATGGCGACAGTGCATGTAGGAGGGTTGTATGTATGGTGGGGATTCAGTTCATGGCCGTCATCATCCTCATCGTCGTCCGGCTGCCTTGGTGGATCGTTGCTACGTTCCGCATCCTTGTCGTTGTGGGGCTTCTTGTGGGCATCGCCTCGGAAGAGGGCTTTGAGGATGCGGCAGTCCGCCAAGGTATGGTTGGAATTGCGGTGAGCCAGACAATGGCCGGTCATGGTTTTGGCATACTCCTCCTCGTAGTTGCGTTTGCCGCCTTGCTTGACGGCGTTGACATTGGCGTTGTTTTGCTAACCACGAGGGGGTCATCCTCGGAACTCATCACGCTGATCGCGACGCCGGTCGCGGTTGTCATCTATGTAGTCATTGTCATCATGCCATTCATCATGGCGGTCAGGGTGCCGATCGTCGCGCCAATCATCGCGTCGGTCGTCGGAACGATGGGAGTGGTGATCTGAGCGCGGAGCTCATTGAGCGTCATCCTTGATTTGCCTGTCGGCTTCATCGGCATCCTCCTAGTTTTTTTGCAGTGGTGAGCAATTCTTGGACCGTTCTAGGCCGCTTATGGAGTAGCTTGCTTCTGAACTCAGGGTGGTGATGAAGGCCGTGGATGAAGGCATTGATAGTTTCATCGGCGGTGATGTTGGTGATGGTGAGCCACATGTCAGAGAAGCGTCGAATGTAGTCGCGCAGCGGCTCGTTCTTGTGGCCCCAGATTTTCTCTAGGTCGTACTTGGTGCCAGGTTGCTTGTAGGTGGCCATGAAGTTGTCAATGAAAGCCCTTCTGAGCTCGGCCCACGAGTTGATGGAGTCCTCCCTTAGGCTAAGGAGCCATTGGTTTGTAGCTTCGTCGAGGACAACCAGCAAATAGTTGGCCATGACGTATTTGTCGCCATTGGCTGCGCGGACTGCTGTTTTGTACAGCATAATCCACAGCTCAGGGTTGGCCTTCCCATCATACTTCTTGAGGTCTCTGAGCTTGAAACCTCTGGGCCAGATCACACGCCAGAGCTAGCTGGTGAACTGGCATAGGCCCGGGACACCATGTTCTGCGTCATACTCTTGTCGTCGGTGGGACTCCTGAGAGTGGCACTGATCGATGCGATTTTGGATGCGCTCCTGTAGGTTGATGCTCTGATTGAGACGGTTATGGAGGTCGCCATCTGGCTATTCGACCTCTTGGTCGTGACCGCCGCCACCACGATTTCTTCCTTGTCCACCAACTTGATTGTCACCTTGACCATTGCCTGGGGGTGGGTTTCACGGTGCTCGGGAGCCCACTGGTCATACAGATGGTTGACGCTGAGAGCTGCGGTGACTGCGACTGGACGCGATTGAGGCGGTTGGCGCAAGCTGCCACTCGTTGATTTGAACAACAGTCGCCTTGAGGTAGTTCTTGATCGCGTCGACCTCGGGACCCTCAGGGAGCCTGTCCAGGCCAGCGATGGCAACAACAACATTGGCGCTTGGAGTCTTGAAGACCTACCGATTGCCAACGAGATCAAACGCATCTTCAAGGTTGTGAGGCTGAAGCCTCTCGCGGCGCTGGTTGTGTGCATCATCAGTGGGTTCCTCTTGTAGTCAGCGTTGTGCGTGGTTGGTGTTATGCCCTTCACGCTGCCGCCTCTGCTTGTCAATCTCCCCGTTAACAACTGGTTCATCGGTGCTAACGGCGCAGACCATGCCCCATGGTTTGGTGGGAAAGCTAGGAAAGATGGGAACCCCGGAGGGTACGGTGGACTGACATCTTCATCGAGTTGTTCGAGCTCGGTGGTGTTGGTGTAGGTGGATCCGGTGCTAGACCGGGACCCAGAAGAAGACATAGCCTTGTAGGTTGAGTCAGAGCTGCTATCGCCTTCCCAAAGCTCCTGGATCCATACCATGTTGATGACGGATGGTACGTGGTCAGGACCAGGCAGATCCAGGAGGTGTAGATCTGTAACGTGGTCGCGGTGGGTAGGATCCATGAGCAGATGTGGTATGCAGAGCATGTGCTTGGAAGCTGCGTTAACCAGGCCATATGGAAAGGTGTGGCATTGCTCCGTTAGGGCTTGGTAGTCGGATATCCTCAGACCAGTCACCAGAGCAAGTCGGAAGCGGATGGTTCGCCCTTCAGGAGTGGACGTGACCACCAGATCTGAATCTAGGCATGGGCAGTGACCAGCCCGAACTGGTCAGGAAGACTGGTGGTGACGTGGGTGGCCAGAGCCATCCTCGACAGACCGATCTTAGATCAAATCTACCAAGGCGAGGGTATCAGCAAGGCTGGAGCCGACCCGATCGATGGACTCGAGCAGGTTGGTGTTGTCGATCTGCCTTCTTGGGTAGCAAGGAAGCGAGCGACGAGTTGTCAGCAAGGGCGATGCCGGGCTTGGAGTGATGATAATTGGCGCAGGTGTGGCCTGCACCACCTCCATGGCTGCGGTGACGATGTTGATACCGCCGGTGGTCCAGGTGAACACTCCGACGGTAAAGGTGAATTCCGCCGGCACCTCCATGGAAGTGGGAAAGATGACCATTTGGCTCGCCTAGGAGTCTATACGCACACCCCCTACCTAGCACGCCACTGTCGATGAGATATGGTTGGTAGTCTACTGAGGTCTATACCCAAGGTAGTAGATTAGATCGGTAGAGGTGCGCAAGACACGAATCAGATGGTGACGCAAGACACGGAATAAGGATTTATCCAGATTCAGCCGTCGTGAGGGCGTAATACCTACATCCTACGTCAGGTTTGTATTGTTGTATGCTCTGAGATTCATTTTGAGGGGGATCCTTGCCTGTCTTATATAGTCTGGGGGGTAAGGTTACAGATTTAGAAACCAATCCTGGTCGATTATAATTGCCATATAGGCTTGGATACAGATTCCAATCCTAACCGACTAGATTGTTGCTTGATCTCCAAGTCTGTCTTGCTATCTAGCATGATACGCCGAGCATCTTGGGTTGACCGTACGGACTGCTCTAGCGTGCTAGGCTACCTTGTATAGGCTAGCCCATGTACGGCCGCGAGGGGGTACGGGTCTATCCCCCCACACTCACTCCCTCTCTATACCTCCCTTCCTCCTCCTTCTTCCTCTTTCTTCTTCTTTCTTTAGAATAGGATTAGGAGTAGGAATAGTAGTGGAAAGGTTGAGCCACAAGGAGAGCTTGGCTCCTTGGAGGATTTGGTGATAATAAAGGTTTACCTTCTTCCATCCTATTTCTCCAACTAGCTATGTTCCTATTCTTTATATATAGTTGTGCTATAGAACTAGAGTATAGTTTGCATGTTATAATCTTGACATATGAACTAGCATATAGTTTGTGTGTGATGATTGTGATATGTTCATATGACATGATCTTAGTATATGACCTAGTCCATAGTCCATGTGCTAGGGTTTCATCATATAAAACTTTGTGCTTAAACATTCACGCCACATGTATGTTGGGGTCTAGAGTTAGGTACAGGTGATGGTTCATCATGCTTTCGGGTATGCCCAAGTCTTTTACCTGTTGATCCGTAGGGTCGAGGACTCGAGGGGATTTGGGTGGTCACTATATATGGGGGCGAGGTGCCCGGGTATATAGTGGCAGGTGATTGCATGCCCTTTCCACGGTCGAGGGGATGGCGGTAGGTGGTGACAGCCCTGTCCGTCCCTAGTATTCCCCCACGTTCGACTGGGGTGTAGGAGTTCGTAAATATGTCACATGAGGTTACTGGCAAACACTACTCGGTGGTCTCCTGATCCATTCTCTTACATAGCTCTAGCCCTATATCATGTATGGTATGATCATTAACTATTCTTTGCACGGCTATATTAGACATGCCTGCTCCACTTAGGAATATTCTTTCATTCTTTGTTTTCCCTTTATCCTTTGAGGTTAGCCCATGAGTGTATGTCACACTATCTTATGCTATCATGACTTACCCTTGTATAGAGTACTTGTCTATTGAGTAGTCATGTTATCTTGTCCATGTCCCTACTAGAGACTTATACACCATGCCTTCCTTAGCGAAAATATAAATAACAATACCCTGAATACTTCCGGGTGAAATGCTACAACGATAGATCCGTGCGCTTGCGGATAACATCTGTAAACGTAATAACCTATCGGTTGGCACTCCTTAGTATTGTCATTTGGATACACCAATCCTAGTGGCGATACTAGGGAATGCCAACAAGCATTTCTGATGTGGTTGCCAGGGATAGGTTTCATACCTATTCCTAGTAGCAACGTTAAGAAATGCCAACAAGCACTTCTAGCGCCGTTGTCGGGGAAGGCATTGGTTAAAAAGAATCTAGTAGGACATGTTCATGGTAATGTGTATGCATGGTAGTCATTGCTCTTACAGGTTAACCTTGCATGTTTTCTCCTATTGTGGATGAAAATAGGATAGTGTTAGAGTGATTCGACTTGTCGGACAACTTCATTCCTGATCCGGAGGCACTCCTAAGGAAGAAGGGATCTTGTGCCTCTACTTCTTCTGCCACTCCACCGACAACTGAACCGCTCACCCCTGTACTAGCTGCTACCACTACTATGGCCTAGAAGTCACTTCACGAGTTCTCTATCCCAGTTGTTGCCAACGTGCTTATCGGGCCCGCTGTCAACATTGGTGACAAGAACTTTGAAATTCGGACCAGGCTAATCACCATGGTACAGGCCAGTCCATTTTGTGGACTACCAAATGAGGATGCCAACGCACACCTACAAACCTTCCTTGAACTGTGCAACACAATCATCATCAAAGGCGTTGCACCTGATGCTATAAGGCTCTGTCTATTTCCTTTCTTCCTTATGGGGAAGGTGAAACAGTGGTTCTACAAGAACAAGGAAGCTGTCAGTACCTGGAGAAAATGCTCTGAGGCATTCCTCACAAAATTCTTCCTCATAGGCAAAACCAATGCCTTGAGGGGAAGAATTACTAATTTCCAGCAAAAATCAACAGAAACCATCCCTAAAGCATGGGAAAAGCTGCAAGAACACATTCAAGCATGCCCACACCATGGGATGGAAGATTGGTTCGTGCTCTAGAACTTCTATGATGGTTTAACACCCATATCAAAGGAGCACATTGATGCTGCTGCTGGAGGGGCATTCCTCTCACTCACCATCAATGAAGCCATGGCTCTCATCGATAAGATGGTAGCCAATTCTGGGTGGGGTTTAGAGCGAAGCCAGCCCAAACAAGAGGACATGCACACTGTGAAGGAGATGGATGTGCTTCACAAGGATGGACCTCCTCTTGAAAGGACTTGACGAGCGTGCCACTAAAAAAGAGCAATGTATGGCATCGTCAAGGCCATGGACTCGCATATGATATGTGAAGTCTGTGGTGATGTTGGCCATTCGGGGAACGACTGCCCCGAAACCCGTGAAGCCATTACCAACATCAACAATGGGTTCGGCCAACATGGAGGCCAGAATGGGCAGAATCACCAGTTGTGCCCACAACATGGAGGTAATTCAAACTTCAACTCAATTTACAATTCGAATGAACCTTCCTTGAGTAATATAGTCTTAAGTCAAGCAAAAACAATTGAAAATCTCAAAGAAAAATTGAAAACCCATGATAAAATGCTTGAGCTTATGAACTATAAAATAGAAGACTTAGCCGCTTCTATCAAAAACCAACTAAGCTTTAAAGAGAAAGCAGAAACACAATTAGCTCAGTTTGCTGCTGCCGTAGCTGTTGCTGATTTGGAAGAAATTTTGGGGCAACTTGAAACTTCTTTCAAATTTGTCAAAACGGTTTCAACGGGGTTCGGTAAGCCTCTATGTCAGGAAAGCCAGGATCATCCCATAGAATCACCATCCATCATCAAGAAAGGAGATCCTGGCCGCCCGACAATCACATGCACGATCGACCAACATGTCATCTGCAATGCCTTCTGCGACCTTGGAGCAAGCATGAACATCATGGCCAAGGCAACATATGATGAAATCCTAGGTGGACCTTTGTCCACTATAAATTTTCAATTGCAGATGGCAGATTTATCATTACGAAAGCCGGAGGGAGTAGCCAAGGACATTCTGGTGAAAGTTCAAGATGCATACATCCCCACGGACTTCGTCATCCTCGACATGGGCCACAAGCAGAGGGTTCCCTCAATCCTAGGGAGACCATTTCTTAACACTACAAGAGTAGTCTTACATGTGGCGACAGGGCATGTTAGTCTTCACATACAAGGACAAACATTGAGATGCTCATTCAATGGGTTCAACAAAAGATAGCCCAAGAAACAACCATGGAGTAGTGTTAAGCAGGTATGGCAGGCAGAAAGGACAACATCCGCATCTACTTCTCCGGACATGGATGAACGTTCATCAAGCAAGAACCGAAGGGAGAGGAGTCCCGCTCAACGAACTTTAAAAGGTGAGCCCTCGCCATAGGTAAACGATAGTTATCCTTTTAATATTTTCATACAAATAAATATTGCTAGTATAGGTTGTAATGATAAAGAAAAAAAGTGATAAAAATATTTTATGATAACTTGACAAAATTTTGGTTAATCTTTCATAGTTTTATATGAAGCATGTTTAAGTTTGAAGCATGGTTCGCACGATCATGACTTCATAGGATTTTTAAACAAGCATTGTGCTATGGTTAAAATGCCTATCTTGATTAAATTTTGAATTTGATCACTGTTCTAAAACTTGCCCAATATAAAACTTTGAATGATAAACCAAACCAAAAATATCTATCTTCTGAATAAGCTCTTGTCTATGCTAGCATGCTTAGGTTTGAAAATATGATTTGTTGCGATCATGTTTTCATAGACTTTTCAAATTAAGTATGGTGCTTAGGTTGACTAGTCTGCCCTAATCAAACTGAACAATTTGCTTAATTTGATCACTGTTCCAAACGCTGCTAAGTATAAAACAAGAATAACAATATAAAAAAATTCAAAAACAAATAAAGTATCTATCGCGGAGTCATCATCAAGCAACCTCCGACCTTTGGCCTTGAGCCAGCTTAGGGGAGGGCCCCGCACAGGTATGGTGCATTGCATATTTATCTTCTTGCATTTAGTTCCCTTTTGCATACTTATATTATCATGCATAAAAAAGATACATCAAACAAAATAAAAATAATAATAAAGTTGCCAAAACCCAAGTATGTTTGCCTTGTTATCTCGATGACATCATGAGGACAAGCTTGGGGGGAGCCTCCTAGCACGCTCAAATAGAGGCCACAAACATCAAGCCACAGCGTCCACCAGCTAGCAACGTACCATAGACAATAAGTTCAAAACTAGCTTGGGGGAGAACTCCCACAAAGGTAAATTGTATCTCACATTCCTTTTAACAAATTCCTTATCTTATAGAATGTTGAGGTATGATAAAATATTCCACTATATATATGTGTTGTAGAAATGTTTAGTTCCATCCTTGTTGAAATGATGAATACTTGCTCTGCCTTATGTTTCATAGTATGCCTAGCTTATAGCTTAGCTTTCTCCAATATTTGAGTTTATTGGCTTAAAACATGTTTAGCCTGAAAACCTGAATCTTGTGGGTAGCAAGTGCTTAATCAGTCTAAGTAGTTGCCTGACATGATATAGAGAAATAGACCTTGCTATGACTTTGTTCCTAAGAAAGATTTATCATCCGGAGATTTCATTTTCAAAACTTAAAATCAAAAGTTCCTCATTGATTCAAAATTCCTACCAAAGCCATATGACACATTCATATCACTACAAGAAGTTTGTGGTTTTTTGACATTCTATTTATGTCAAAATATATAGAATTAATGTCACAACTTAAGATTTGTGACATTTAGTTGACGAAAATCCAAATGTCAAAAAACCACCGTCACAAATTGATTATGTGACGTTCGTATATTTTACGTCACAAGTTTATGACAATGGTGTTTACGTCACAGAGGCTTATGACATTCGTATTTTTGTCATGAGCTTTTGTGCCATGCCACATGGATGTTGACGTGGCGCTGACTGGGCAGCTATTATAGACGTCATAAAGTCGAAATATGGTCTGTTGCAGCCCACGTAGCAAGCAGGCTTGTGGTGGACCAAGCCCATTGTTTAGGCCCATGAAAATTAATATTTCTTTGGCCCATTTATTTTTGCACGTCTCAGAATTTCAGCCCAAACTGATCAAAAGTGAAATGCCCAAGCTACATTTTTTCTAGGCCAGCAGATTTTTGTAATTACAAATCAAAAATATACATTCCAAAAGCATAACCAGCACATTACTTTTGCATCAATTATCACAAACATTACATTCAGATCCACCAGATTCAAGTTCGGTACAGAACTGACCAAATACGGCTTCGAACATTGCAAGGCTAGCACACCACGGAAGTTGAAATTTAATAACAATAATCTGAGTTCTTACACGTATTACCTCATCAACACATGTACAGATGCATACTGTTAAGCGCAAACATACATGTGTCATAGTTACAAACACAGTCACATTTTTCTGCACTGCAGTTGGATCTGGTGAGGGTACCTGGAACACCACATACTTGAGCTCCTGGAGCACCAGCGCTGTGCAAATTAAACCAGCGACAAGAATGAAATCAAGCGTCAGGCTCAGGAAAGTATATATTCATTTATAGTATATATTCATTTATGTTCGGCACACAAATAACAAATCATAATCTGCTAGCTGCACACAAGCATCACACATCACTGGTTCAATACCTGATTCAGAAGGAGGCGTGAGATCTAGCACTATCATCGGTGCGTTCTGCAGGTCGTGGCGAGAAGCCGCAGGTGTCCATGGTGCCCACCCCAGGCCTAGCGTCATTGTTTGTGTGGATGAGTGCTTGTGTCGATGGATGCGTGCGCCGTTCGGGTCTACAGGGAAGAGAGAGATAGAGATGAGAGTGAATCGTGATCACGGACAGAGAGGAAAGCCTGGATAATGTAGAGAGTACTTAGCTTGCCTGTCGCGGCCTGCAACACTGCAGATCCCACCATGGTCGCGCATCCTCCAATCTCATGGCAACGCCGCCATCACCATCACCATCACCATCACCATCACCTCGCCTCCCTTCACCGCGGATCCGACGAGGAGGCTGTCGGACCGGGGAGCAGACACTCAGTCTCGCGCCACATGTGTGGAAGACGATGTGGATCTGAGGAGGATGGCGCAGCTCGACCCGGGAGCCGCCGTCGGAGAGGTCCGCACCTGCCGCACCGCCATCACTGTGACACTGCGGCCTCCACCGACGATGCCCCGCTGTCCTCGCCGAGCTCCATCGCCCCACCCTGCCTAGACCTCGCCTATGCCGAACTCAAGATGGCAATGGGTAAATCCCATCGGGTATGGACTCCCCAGACCCATCCCCATGATAACAATATGACACCGCGGGTATCCCCATATCTGGTTGCGGGTGGGGGAATTTCCCCAGACCCATACCCGTCAGGGTAAATTATACCCGGCAGGTCACCCATACCCACCAAAAGTCCTTTTGTTGCCTCATAGAAAATCAGCAATTCACAAATCACAAGCAACCATCACTCCTAGAACAAAAAAAATAGACAAAATAGTAGCATAATAATTTCTATTGCAACCACCAATCACATAGCACCATAATAATTCTTTAATTTTGGGCTTCTTTAATTTTGGGCCGGGTATTTTTTACCCACGGGTAAACGGGTATGGGGCCTGCTACGCCGTCCCCGTACCCACGTACCCGATGGGTGAAGGTTTTGCTCCGTTTACATACCCATGGGTACGAGTTTTACTCTATATTGGTACCCTAATGGAGTAAATACCCATCGGGTATCGGGTCGCGGGTCCCCATTGCCATCTTTATGCCGAACCCGGGCACCGCCATCCTTTGGTCGGGGATCACCACTGCTGCGCGGCGTCGTTGGCATTGGGCAGTGCGGCGGCTGAGGCAGTAGAAGAGCAAATGGGCTAGGGCTTCTGATGGCTAGGGTTTTGAATGGATGGGGGAGAGCAGCAGGCGTCCGATCAAATCCGACGGCCACGAGCGCTTGTGGCCATTAGCTGGGCTGGCGGGATTAGAGGCCCGAAGGCACTTTCCGGGCCCAGGCCCAGGTTGTGTTTTCAGATAGCCTGTGCAAAAGTTCTGGACCGACATAAGTTGTGAGCCAAAATAACTTTCTCCATTTGCATTGCAATTTTAGTAAGTTTCTTTATTTAGTTATTACAGCACTGTTTAGTACTAAAACTAAGCAAATAATTGTTAGTAATTTCCAAAAAAAAATAATAAATTTTCTCTAGTTAGATTAGAATCAAGGGAAAAATTTTAATCTAAAAATTGCTTATTTCATTTGAGCTCACATCCCGAAAATCGATGGAAAATGCAATAAAATAATTACAATAATAACAAAATTGGTTAGATAATTCTGAAACTGACACAATAATATATTTTGGTCCATAAACACTTCATAAAAATTTAAGGCAATTCTGATCAGGTGGGACTATACATCCTTCGCAGATAGAAACATCTCTTACTTAGTCATATAACGATATGTGAGATATATCCATTTGTAACAATGTGCAATACTGCTTTGTTAAAATGAATTGAATTTTTTCTAGGATGATTATACACCAAAAACATGGGGTCATGAAAGTTTGTAGATTTTTCTAACCAAGTTTAGATATTACTACATTTATTCTATGGTAATTCACCAAATAATTGTAATAATAACTAAATTTGGTCAAATAATTCTGCAAACCGACACAAAAACATATTTTGGGTCCATAAGCACTCCATAAAAAATTCAGGCAACTCTAATAAAGTGGGACTATACATCCTTCACAGCTAGAAATATCTCTCACTAAGTCATATAACTGTGTGAGAGATAAATCTATTTGTGAATAATGTGCAATACTGCTTTACTAAAATCATTTGAAATTTTTATGGGATGATTTTACACCAAAATCATGTTGCTATGCAAGTTTCTAGGTTTTCCTGACCAAGTTTAGATATTATCAAGGTTGAATTTCAATATATGAGAACTCCAAACATATCTTTAGGACCATAAATGAATTAAAATGAAAAAGTCGTCAACAATAAAGTTTTAGACCTCATCGAGATCTACAATTTTGCTTTAAGTCATATCCCCGTACGAGTTTGTTTGAACAATTCAAAAATTTAAATTTTAAATTATGAGAACTTCAAATAAAACTTTGGGACAATAAATGATCTCAAATGAAAAAGCTGTTAACTACACATTTGTTGGCCTCATCGAGATCTAGAACTTTGGTCTTGGTCATTTCTTGATATAAGCTCGTTTGAACAATTCGAAAATTTGGCCTCTGATAATATTTAAGATATAAAGCCTAGACTATCCCATCTCTGTATACAATTTCTGCACAAAAAACGGGCTAACGGATAGGACCACATCACCCGCAAACCTGCTAGCCTTTGGATCCGGTGGAAACACGATATGGACCGTTCGATCAGGCTCATCGCGGGTCTCTCACCCATTAAGCTGTCAACCCGATCGCGGGACTCATTTACTAGCTCAGGCCAATCTTAGAAGCTACATTCTCTCTAAACATGATTGCTTAACATTTTCTCTAGTCACCGGTGGGACCTCGACGTCGTACGCTTCCTCAATGAGCCCCGCCGATTTTCTCTACATTCCTGGTGCCCGGCGTCCTATGAGGTTGAATTTGGTGGGGAAGAAGTTGATAGCTGATCAATCTACGTAGCTTTATCCGTCCTCAGAAAAGCTGCTGATTTCGGCAAACGCTAGGCAGAAGCTTCGGTGGGGAAAGCCGAACGTGATCTGCGGTGCTGGATGGTTGGGCTTTGATTTTTGTATGTCTTCCCTTTTTTTGCCATATTATTATATATCCATTTTCTTTATAAAGAGATATTAGATATACATAGACACACAGTTTGATCGATAGGTGTTTTCTTAGCCCAAACGTGTACATTTGCGAAAGCATACATTTTACTAGCCCTGTTTAGCATTTGTTTTGTGGTTATTTATACAAGATCTTTTGTTATAACACGCAAGTATCCACTTAACTTGAGGTAAAGCTATGTCTTCTAAACCATGTGGTCGCAGGTTCGAACTCCAAACACGACACTCTTTTTTTTTTTTGGATAATTTTCCTGTCTTCTGAATGGACCTGAGAGAGGGAGTGAGGCCAACCGGCCTGAAGAGGGGAAAGGAGCCGGGCTGGACCGCTTTGGCGAGAAGGGCCAGGAGGGGGAACGAGCTTGGGCTCAAGGAGTTGCTCCAAAAAAAAAAGCTGGGCTCGAGGAAGGGAAGAGCCTGGGCCAAAGGTGGTCGACGGGCCGGAAGGGAAGGGCATTGGGCTGGCCACTCAGGGGCCGAGCTGGGCTTGCAGGCCCAAGAAAAAGAGAGGAGGTCTTCTAATTTCTCAACAAGAGGCTTTTGGATATGAGGCTAATGCACAGCAGGAGAAAAAATGTTCCAGGATCGAGAGAGGCATATTTTTTTAATTCCATTTTGGCTTAATTTTGCTTCTTTCTTTTATTAAAAACATCACCACATGTTTCAATTTTATTCGTATGGGTGTACAACTGCAGGCTATTTTATTCGTATGGGTGTACAATTGCAGCCTGTTTTCGGCACCTGCGCCACAACCTAAGTCAATTCGCTTCTATACAAACGTAACTATAATAAAGAATAAATTGCATAAGATACTCGAAACTTCTTTGTAGCCCAAAGGTAAGACTCATGCTTTTATTTTGTTTGCTCCTAGTTTCGAGCGCCCTTGCTCACAAAATTTTGAAATTTATTTTTAAATTTTCTCCATGATAATGATAATATGCGTCATTTTTAATAACATGGGTCGTGAAATATAGACAGCAGTGGACTAAAATATGTTGAGAAAAACAATTAAAATAAAAAGTTATGTGTACCTGCCTGACCATATGGCCGTGGAACATGCCAATATGGGCCACAATGTTAAAAAAAATCAACAAATCACTTTGTGACACACAAACTTTGTCATAGGTTGATGGCATTTATAATTTGGACTTTGTGACATAGAAAATGCCTTCATGACGTAGCAAATATTGTCACTGGATAGAATTTGACTAGCTGAATGACGTTTTTTTGTGACATACGACCTTTTATTGTCACTGAATCAAAGTGCCTAAAACAGAATGTCATAAACCGAAAGATATAATGACATTCTGACCTGTTGTCATGCTAAATACGTCAAAAAATCACATATTTCTTGTAGTGTATTCAAAACCTTAGTCATATGCTGCCCTATTCATGGTGAGCTTTGTCAAATTGTTGTGACCAATGTTGAGATTCTTTTCATGTACCCATGATCAAGATTCACGTACACATTATAAAATAAAACTCTATGTCAAAACTTTTCCTCTAGAAGTGATCTAGAGAGTTTGGGCTATATATAAAAGATGACATGCCAAAGAAGCATGAGCCAATAAAAGATGCCATACCAAAAAGGTATGTGCCAAAAAAGAGAGAGAAAATAATGGGTACTCAGATGCCCACCAAAAAGAGAGACAAAAATGGGTACAAAAGTACCCGCAAAAAGTGAGAATAAATATAGCCCATGTTCTCAAAGATCTCAAAAGGAGAAAGGTATGACACATGAGTTCATAAAAACACAAAAATATTCACTGGCACAATCTTGATCAAAGTGTATGACTAGTCTCTCCTATGGTCCGGTTTTTGACTTAGCAACATGAAATGATGCAAGTAGGCCACTTTTATCTATACCAAGCTCCACAAAAGCCTATATAGATGGTAGGATAAAAGAAAGGCAAAGTCAAAAGCCTTTGGTGAGCACTACAAGGGGAAACCCCCTTTTGCAACGCATATATGCGTTGCCAAAAGTCCAAATATGCGTTGCTAGGGTCTATACCAATGCATCTAATATGCGTTGCTAGAGGTGGCGTTGCTAGGATCTATAGCAACGGATACATATGCGTTGGTAACAGGGTCACAAATGTGTTGCAAGCTAGCAACGAAAAACTCCTAATGGTACCAACGCTTGTATGTGTTGCTGGATAGAACAAGCAACGTGTTTACAGATGATTTATTAAATAAAAATATTTTTATTGGATTATTATTTATTATTTTTATACGGAGGCAAAATAACTTTGTCACGTATAAGCAATATACTTAGATGAACACACATCATCACATGTCTTGAAAAGGCTATTTCATTTCATTAATAAATAACTGTACCGTGGCCATACATATTTTGCGGCTACAATCAACTAAGATGGAATTGGAACCATCTAATTATAGTGTACAATACGCATGTATTATATCAAATAAACATGACTGTTTATGCATTCTTCTCTCAAGGCTTATTCCTAAAATCTTGTCTCGTCTTCACTTTTCATCATCCGCGTCCTTTTAGCCATGCAAGAAATGATCATTTCTAAAAGCCTGAAATTTTATATATATCTCAATTATAAAAAGATAATCAGAACAAGCCATTGATACTGTAAGGCATTTGATGCATAAATACTTACTTTGCACCTGAACTTTTCCCTTTGTTGTATGAAGAACCTTCTGTAGATAAGAAACTGTAATCCGGAGATCCTGAGTCAATGCGCTGCTAACAGTCCTAAAACAAATGGAGTGTATCTTGTTTAAAAAAATGGGATGTGCATTTCAGTACCTCAACATTAGCACCTCAAAATTAAAATCAGATAACTCTGAGTATACAAAAGCTTTGCTTTGCATAGTTGATTGCACCTCAACATTAGCACACAGAGATGTTGGAGACGTCAGACGTACTGAAATGTTGGAGACGTACTTGTTGCACCCTGTTGTTGGCCTCACCACCACCACAGCTCTTGCCACCAGGCATCTGCTATCTATATATGTTCTCATTATAAATAGATAACTAGAACAAGTCAAAAAAAACTAAATATACAAGCAATTGGACTGATGGATTAGCCCCTGGAAAATAGCCGTGATGCAAACAGAAAAGCATCTATGCAGCAGAAGCACATTACACTTTGAAGACAGTTCAGAAAAAAGCATCCTGAGTATTTTAAAGAACACATACCTATAAAATTGTATGGTACGGAAGCACAGATCCTTATAGAGTTTCTTCCAAAAGAAGTAGGCCTGTCACTGCTGGCTTGCACCAGCGACCAAAATTATATATTCATCTAAAAGAGTGTTCTTGGCGTCATCTACATTCCACTGGGGAGATCGTTAACTAGAACTTGCAATTTCAGATTTATAAAATCTCAAGACTAAATTTAGATCAAAACAACATACCTGATCATACATCCAAGCAATCAAATTCCTAATGAAACTTTGATATCAAAGTCAACAATTAGTAATGACTAAGATGGTTCTAACAGATCAGGACGAACCAATCAAAAACTCAAATGTGAAGGACAAGGTACAGATCGGATCTAATAAGGAGGCCATAAAGAGGAATCGAGTGGAAGGGCAGTCAGTACCTCAGATCCGGTCGTCGTTGTAACTCCAATAGTCTTCGCTGCTGGATCCAGATTAGTTTGCCAAAGGATGATCGTGACTGGTGATCATGTTGCAGCCTCGAGAGGGGATAAGGGGAGGGGAGGGGAGGGGAGGGGAGCGGAAAGGAATCAGGAGTCGGACTACCAGGGAGGAGCCCGTGAGGAAACCGGCGACAGGCCAGCCGCCGACCCAGAGTGCTGGTGGAACCATGGAGGAGGAACTCGGTCTTTGACTTCTAAAATAAAATAGGAGGAAGGTTACTTAAAATAGGAGGGAGGATGTGCCGCGTGCGGAGGTGAGTCTGTAACGCATCTATTTTACGTTGCGAGACATGCGTTGTTAGATGGGGGTTTGTGTTGTAGTGGAGGGATGATCATACACTTGAGCGATCGAGTGTATCATTTGAGGAACTACATTTTCTTATAAAAACATTCAAAAACCTCCATAATGATAGTCAATTAGAAGAACAAATGATGAGCAGGTCTGTTTATCTGTTCATTCTTGCAACTACCCAAGACTGGAGAAGGACAAAAAAGCTCCACATGCTACAAGGTAATACATGGGTAAGCAAGAAAGCCAATTCATTCAAATTGCGGTAGAAAACTCTGTTATAATCTATGCATATTTGAAATATAATTGGCATTGTAGCAACTCCTGATCAACAACCAACGTCTTAGCTTTTGCTCGAGGATGAGCAAAGGGTAAGCTTGGGGGAGTTTGTTGGCGGTCATTATCGACACATTTATACCGCCAACATTCATCCAAAAAGGAGAAGAACTACATGTTTCTACACACATATACACTACTACTGACGTATTTCCACTTATACCCTAGTATTCATTGCCCTGCAGGAAATCATACCAAATACAAGTGGAATACGTAAGAAATATGCTTTTCCAGAAAGCGTATATGGCAAGAGGGGGGAAGAAGCCCAAACACCTAACCACAACTGGGCAAGCCCACCTTGAAACCAAGCTCAGGACCCACCAGTCAGCCTCAGGAGCGAAGGAGAGGCCGGGCAGCGTCACCCCTGGCGCGAGCGCGCTGGGGGCGTGGCCGGGCCCCTGTCTTTGCCTCCTGGGCCCTCCTTTGACTGGCGGTGCGGTCATGAATGCACCAAGGCGGTGCGGGGGTGCGCTGCTGGGTTCAGTGAATCTTGCGCCTGGATGACCCCCACCAAGGCCTATATAAAGAAAAGGAGAGGAGGCCTTCAACACACACACCACACTTGGAGCTACCTCACTCCCTCTCTCTACCTCCCTTCCTCCTCCTTCTTCCTCTTTCTTCTTCTTTCTTCTTCTTTCTTTAGAATAGGATTAGGAGTAGGAATAGTAGTGGAAAGGTTGAGCTACAAGGAGAGCTGGGTTCCTTGGAGGATTTGGTGAGAATAACGGTTTACCTTCTTCCATCCTATTTCTCCAACTAGCTATGTTCTTATTCTTTATATATAGTTGTGCTATAGAACTAGAGTATAGTTTGCATGTTATAATCTTAACATATGAACTAGCATATAGTTTGTGTGTGATGATTGTGATATGTTCATATGACATGATCTTAATATATGAGCTAGTCCATAGTCCATGTGCTAGGGTTTCATCATATAAAACTTTGTGCTTAAACATTCATGCCATATGTATGTTGGGGTCTAGAGTTAGGTACAGGTGGTGGTTCATCATGCCTTTGGGTACGCCCAAGTCTTTTACCTATCGATCCGTAGGGTCAGGGACTCGAGGGGATTTGGGTGGTCACTATATATGCGGGTGAGGTGCCCGGGTATATAGTGGCGGGTGATTGCATGCCCTTTCCACGGTCGAGGGGATGGCGGCAGGTGGTGATAGCCCTGTCCGTCCGTAGTATCCCCCACGTTCGACTGGGGTGTACGAGTTCGTAAATATGCCACATGAGGTTGCTGGCAGACCACTACTCGGTGGTCTCCCGATCCATTCTCTTACATAGCTCTAGCCCTATACCATGTATGTGTATGATTATTAACTGTTCTTTGCACGGCTATATTAGACTTGCCTGCTCGACTTAGGAATATTTTTTCATTCTTTGTTTTCCCTTTATTCTTTGAGGTTAGCCCATGAGTGTGGGTCACACTATCTTATGCTGTCATGACTTACCCCTGTATAGAGTACTTGTCTATTGAGTAGTCATGTTATCTTGTCCATGTCCCTACTAGAGACTTATACACCATGCCTTCCTTAGTAAAAATATAAATAATGATACCCTAAATACTTTCTAGTGAAATGCTACAACGATAGATCCGTGCACTTGCGGATAACATCTGTAAACGTAATGACCTATCGGTTGGCACTCCTTAGTATTGTCGTTAGGATACACCAATCCTAGTGGCGATACTAGGGAATGCCAACAAGCATTTCTACGTGGTTGCCAGGGATGGGTTTCATACCTATTCCTAGTAGCAATGTTAAGAAATGCCAATAGCTTACACCTGTATTGAGTATTGGTCTAGTATGCAATCATGTTATCCTATTCATATCCATGCTAGACTCTTAACACCATGCCTTTCTTTGGAAAAATATAAATAATGATACCCTAAATACTTCTGGGTAAAATGCTACAATAATAATTCCATGCGCTTGCGGATTTGTTCTATGATCATTCAGAACTATCATAGTTCATGTTTATTGGAGGTGTTGTTAAGATTAACTCAATCTTAGTAATGGTGTCAAGGATTACCAACTAGCATTTCTACCGCCGTTACCTAGAAAGGATTTAAAACCTCCTTACTTGGTGACTGCGTTAAGAAACGCCAACAAGCATTTCTGGCGCCGTTGCTATCATGGAACCACAAAAATTATAAAAGCACAAGTACAAAAACAATCGCCGAAGTGAGCAAATTGTCATACTTGAACCCATATAACTCCGGTAGTCCAACGAAATCATGAGGGATTTCAAACAAATCAACATATAAGCTAAGATCATACATGATTCAATATAATACATCACATGTTACAACATTTCACAAGTAGTTCACAAGTAGCTCACATACATCGGAGTCACAGAAGTTATTACAAACCATGTTTGAAAGTAGCGGGAGTAAATAGTTTAAACCATCACACACACACACTTAGTTCAAATACAAGCTAGTTCCATGGTCACAGCCAACAAAAGCACCAGGATGAGATAACACAAGAGATCATGCCTGTTGGCGGTCATTATCGATAGATTTTTACCGCCAACATAAGCCCAAAAAGGAGGAAAATACACATCAATACACACATATACATTTATTAATGACCATATTCCACTTGTACTTAGAGATTTAACATTTTGCAGAAACTACATCAAGTACAAGTGAAATCTGTCAGAAATACGCTTTCCTGGAAGGCGTAAATGGGCAAAGGAAGAGGAGAAGCTCAATTCAGAACAAAACTAGGCCAAGCCCATGTCACACCCAATTTTAAGGACAAAATTGAGTGCACATCATATGTATGCCAGGATCAATTATTCATACATATGACTACGTCATAATAGTATCATTGCATTGTTCAAGACTTAAACGTTAAACTTCATTACAAAATGACACGTGGGTCTGAAAGAAAATTACATAAACTTTATTGAAACTCTAGCGGAAAAGGCTCCATCTTCACAGGAAGGTTGACTGGGGGTAGCACCAGCCTAGTACACGTTGTCAGGGTCGAAGGCACCGTCCTCAACATACTCCTCCACGTCATCTCTAGCATCTAGGTGGGGTAGCAGGGGGACAAAGAGGAAGGGTGAGTACATCGAAATGTACTCCGCAAGAGTAGGAAAAATATGACATGAGGCTTAGAGCAAGGATAGGCTAACTTGGTTTGATAGTAGCACCTAAAGCAACACACCTATTACCTTAAATCCTTAAGCACCTATTTAACTAGGTGAGATTCTGCCTTCTCCTCAGAGAACCACTTGAACCAACACTCGGATTCCATCCAAGCACCATACTTGGATTCCATCCAAGCTCCCAAATGAACCAGCACTTAGATCCCATCTGAGCCAACCAACCATCCGAACCAGAGCCAGCTAATCAAGAAGAAGTCCAGGCCACTCTTGTCCATGAGCACGGCTGATATATCAGTTTTACACTCTGCAGAGATTGCACACTTTCACCACGAGTCGTGTTTTCCCCATCACGCCTCACACTACCTAGGTGCTCAGCGGGGTCACACTACAAGGCCTTTACGAAGCTGTTGTTCCCACCCCTGTGCATTCACTAAGGATTCACCGATTTAGGCCCCCTCGTGTGCCACCAAACTCTCCACAATGCACAGAAATGGGCAGCTAATTAATTAGCCAGGTTGTACCATATAGACCTCGTGGCTGTGCTGTTAAGCCAGGTTACTTGTCCATGAACCGGTCTTTAGAATCTAACAGGAACGAGCACAAACCCAATCACCAACATCAGCCGCCATTCCATGGCGAAAACCAAACTCAACCAAATGGTCCATCCTGCCAGATTTTCCTACTCACCATGTTACTACCAAAAGATTACCATCTCATGCTGCATAAGCCATTAATCAATATTAAATTATATCATTTTCAACCCATCCATGACAGCAAAGCTAAGCATGACTTCTATCAATTCCCACCAGGTTACAAGGATAATATGACAAAAGCTAGTAAACCCTATCATAGGATTCAAATTAAGACAATGCAAGCAACTAATGGTCTAACTAAACTAACTCAAAATAAAATAAATGTAGGACCAAGTATGGTCAAGGACACTTGCCTTCAAAGTGGTTCGGATCAGAGGTGTTGAACTCCTGGTCCTAGAAGTTCACAGTGTTAGCACCGTCTGCGCACAAACATCAAACATGGCCCACAAAATAATTAAAAACAGTACACCACAGCACTTCAAAAGTTTATAAAACATGTACTAAACAGTAGTACTCATTTCTACGATCACATGGATATAAAGAACGCGAAAAACGGAGTTAAAATGAATAAGTTATGGCCTTCGGAAGACTAGGGACTAATCTGCGATTTCGAAAATATTTTATTCGTGAAACAGTCCTTCTTCCTCCTCCTCTATACAGATCGTACATGGCAGCCAAGGCCGACTGTGAGGCTGCTGTGCTGCTCGCGCGCGGGAGGGGAGCTTAGCCTCGGCCTGCCGGCCAACTGGCAGCGCGGCAGCGGCGACGCAGTGCGAAGCCCACGGAGGGCCGCGGTAGGGGTCCGCTCGGCCACAGCAAGGGCGCCGACGGCGCTGCTGTTCGCGGTAGCAGGGCACGCGCAGAGGGGTAGAGAGGCGCTGCGGGTCTGTGGTGGTGAGGCTCTGTGGCTGGGGTGAGGATAGGAGGGGCGGGGCTGACCGGGAGATGAAGGTGACCGGCCATGGAAGCTCCTCGCCGGAGAGAAGGAAGATGAGATGGGCAATCGATGAAATGGTGATGGATTCGTGCAACCGGATATACCACGGCATTGAGAACGATGAGGGCTACCTATTGGCGGTAGTGGTTGATGCCGAGATGCGACGGTTTCGCTGAAAAAGCTCGCCGAAGAGTTCATCGAAAACCTAACTGTTTCCGAACTTCGGCGTCCGATCTAGGAGGCTACGAGTGACGGCTGCGAAAAAGGGTTGTACTTCTGGAAAGAGGGCATCGAGGAGAACACCGGCATATATTTTTATGTAGGGTTTGGAAAAGTTTTGGAAATTATTAATTTTAGGATTTATTTCCTTACTAAAAAAATATTTCTAGAAAATTGTTAAAATCATTTTTAAGCCGCGAAAAATAACAGGAATTAGAGAAAATTCTGAGAAAATTTCTAGAGGTAGATATGAATATGATGGATCAAAAAAAGTGTTTAGGGTTCATGAAAAGGTTGTTGGAAGGTTGGAAGAAAAAGATTAAGCTGCGGGGAGAAGGAATTTATTTCACCGAAAAGCGAGAAAAATTCCTGGGAGACTTGAAATGCTCCTAAATGTGTTTTATTAAAGTTGTCACAACATAAAACCAAGATGCAAGCAGCATGAATGCAACAAATCAATTAAAGCCTATGTCAAATTG
The DNA here is from genome assembly GCA_038087645.1 of Saccharum hybrid cultivar R570. NCBI lineage: Eukaryota > Viridiplantae > Streptophyta > Magnoliopsida > Poales > Poaceae > Saccharum > Saccharum hybrid cultivar. The sequence goes on from JAQSUU010000805.1 coordinate 10,576,864, forward strand.
AGTTTAAATTATAAATCATTTTTCCTCCTTCTACAAATTGGTCTTTAACTATAATTTAATTCTAATTGATTTTAGAAACTTGCAAAAATTGAAAAGTTCAGGTGTTACAGCCCACATATGCACCGAAGCCTAGGACCAAAGGAGAGCCAACAGGGCAAAGGAGAGGCCGAGAGGCCCCGGCCCACGTGCGGGCACGCCTGGGGCGCGGGCGTGCCCCCACTGCATCCTCTCTGGCCCATCTTCGGTGTGGCGGTTTCTTTAATGCTCCTGCTGGCGGTGTGGGCATGCACCAGGGAATATTCTACCCCAAACCGATGGAACCTGGCCTTTATAAGGAGGGTGGAGGGCTCCCCACTCTCACACACCACTACACAAATCACACTCACTTGAGCACTCCTCTCCACCTCCTCCTTCTTTCTTTAGAGTACGATTAGGAGTAGGAATAGTAGTAGAGGAGTAGAAAAGCAACCTTGGAGGGCTTGGCTCCTTGGAAGAAATGGTGAGCTTATAAAGGTTACCACTTTTATCCAATTAGTCATGTTCTTAACATACACATATGGTTTGTACTTGGATTTAGAGTATAGTCACTTTGATATGATCTTGATAGTACATAATTCTTATATCTCGATCATGTTATATTTGACTAGTCCTAACCATGTTGATATAGCCATGGCATATGAACTAGCATATAGTCGACTTGTCATGTGTATGTCATATATGATTCTACGCTTTGATGATCATATCACATTCATGAATAGAAATAGATTTGTGTTGAGGTGGTGGTTCATCATGCTTTTGGGTACACCCAAGTCCTTTACCTATCGATCCGTAGGGTCGGGGACTGCGAGGGACTTGGGTGGTCACTATGTATGCGGGCAAGGTGCCCGGGTTTATAGGGGAGGGTGATTGCATGCCCTTTCCACAATCGAGGGGTAGGCGGCAGGTGGTGACAGCCCTGTCCGTCCTTTGAATTCCCCCACGTTTGACTGAGGTATAGGAGGACGTAAATTGTCACATGAGGTTGCTGGAAGACCAGTACTCGGTGGCCTCCTGATCCACTTTTTATTTATCTAGTTCTAGCTCATCTATATGTATGACTGCTATAATTCTAGCATATAACTGTATTAGATGACTCTACTCCTGTTAGATTATTGTTTTATTCTTTATTCATATTTCCTCCACCCCCACAAAGTGAGGTGTCGATGTGTTAGTGTGTGTCCACTATCTACAACACTATTATTTTACCCTTGTATTGCTAGTTAGTCAATCATGCATGTATGTCTGTTTTGCTTATATCCATGTCAGAACACTTGTTACCTCTACCTTCCTTTGAGAAAATATAAATAACGATACCCTGAATACTTCTGGGTGAAATGCTACAATGATAGATCCGTGCGCTTGCGGATAATATTTGTAAACGTTATGACCTATCGGTTGGCATTACTTAGTATTGTTGCTAGGATACACCAATTCTAGTAGCGATGCTAAGAAATGCCAACAAGCATTTCTAGCGCCGTTGCCGGGGATAGATTTTATATCTATTCTTAGTAACAACATTAAGAAATATTAACAAGCATTTCTGGCACCGTTTTCGGGGAAGGCATTGGTTAAAAAGAATCTAGTGGGACATGTTCATGATAATGTGTATGTATGGTAGCCATTGCTCTTTCAGGCTAATCTTGCATGTTTTCTCTTGTTGTGGGTGAAAACAGGATAGTGTCAGAGTGGTTTTGACTTGTCGGACAACTTCATTCCTGATCCGGAGGCACTCCTAAGGAAGAAGAGGTCTTGCGCCTCTACTTCTTTTGCCACTCCACTGACAACTGAACTACTCACCCCTATACCAGTTTCTACCATTGCTATGGCCTAGAATTCACTCCACGAGTTCTCTGTCCTGGTTGTTGTCAATGTGCCCACCAGGCCCCCTGTCAACATTGGTGGTAAGAACTTTGAAATTTAGACCGGGCTGATCACCATGGTACAAGCCAGTCCATTTTGTGGACTGTCAAATGAGGATGCCAACGCACACCTATAGACCTTCCTTGAATGTGTGACACAATCGTCATCAAAGACGTCACACCTGATGCTATAAGGCTCCGTCTATTTCCTTTCTCCCTTGTGAGGAAGGCGAAATAGTGGTTCTACAAGGACAAGGAAGCTATCGATACTTGGAGCAAATGCTCCATGGTGTTCCTCGCTAAATTCTTTCCCATAGGCAAAACCAATGCCTTGAGGGGAAGAATTACTAGTTTCCAGTAGGATTCAACAGAAACCATCCCTGAGGCGTGGAAGAGGCTACAAGAATACATTCAAGCATGCCCACACCATGGGATGGAAAATTGGCTCATGCTCCAGAACTTCTACGATGGGTTAACACCTATGTCAAAGGAGCACATTGATGCCGCTGCTGGAGAGGCATTCCTCTCACTCACCATCAATGAAGCCACGGCTCTCATCGACAAGATGGTAGCCAGTTGTGGGTGGGGTGAAGAGCAAAGTCAGCCCAAACAAGAAGACATGCACACCATGAATGAGACGGATGTGCTTGTCACAAGAATAGACCTCCTCTTGAAAAGACTTGATGAGTGTGCCACCAAAGAAAGAGCAATGTATGGCACTGTCAAGGCCATGGACTCGCATATGATGTGCGAAGTCTGTGGCGGTGTTGGCCATTCGGGGAACGACTGCCCCGAAACCTGTGGAGACACTGCCTACATCAACAACGGGTTTAGCCAACATGGAGGCTAGAATGGGTGGAATCACCTGTCGTGCCCATAACATCAAGGAGGTAATTTGAACTTCAACTCAATTTACAATTCAAATGAACCTTCCTTGAAAAACTTAGTCTTAAGCCAATCAAAAACAATTGAAAATCTTAAAGAAAAATTGAAAATTCATGATAAAATGCTTGAGCTTATGAACTATAAAATGGAAGATTTAGCCGCTTCTATCAAAAACCAACTGAGCTTTAAAGAAAGGGTAGAAACACAATTAGCTCAGTTTACTGCTGCTATACCTATTGCTGATTTGGAAGAAATTTCGGGTCAACCCAAAACTTCTCTCGAATCTGTTAAAATGTTCTCAACGGGGTTTGGTAAGCCTCTATGTCGGGAAAGCCACGATCAACTCACAAAATCACCATCCGTCACCAAGAAGGAAGATCCTGGTCGCCCGACAATCACATGCTCAATTGGCCATCATGTCATCCACAACGCCTTCTACGACCTTGGAGCAAGCATGAACATCATGGCCAAAGGAACATATGATGAAATCCTAGGTGGACCTTTGTCCACTATAAATTTTCAATTGCAGATGGCAGACCGATCGCTACGAAAGCCGGAGGGAGTAGCCAAGAATGTTTTGGTAAAAATTCGAGATGCATACATCCCCACAGACTTCGTCATCCTCAACATGGGCCACAAGCAGAGGGTTCCCCTGATCCTAGGGAGACCATTTCTTAACACTACAAATGCAGTCTTACATGTGGGGTTAGGGCATGTTAGTTTTCATATGCAAGAACAAACTATGAGATACTCATTCAATGGGTTTAACAAAAACGAACAGCCCAAGACACAACCACAAAGTAGGGTTAAGCAGATATGGCAGGCAGAAAGGTCAACATCCGCATCTACTTCTCTAGACACAAATGAACCTTCAACAAGCAAGAACTGAAAGGAGAAGAGTCCTGCTCTACAGACTTTAAAAGGTGAGCCCTCGCCGTATGTAAATGGTAGTTATCCTTTTTTAATATTTTCATTGCTAGTATAGATAATAATAATAATAAAAATAAAAACGATAAAAATATTTCATAAATATAATAACTTGATAAAAAGTTGGTTAATCTTCATAGTTTTATATGAAGCATGTTTAAGTTTGAAGCATGGTTCACGCGATCATGTCTGCATAGGCTTTTTAAACTAGCATGGTGCTATGGTTAAACTGTCCACCTTGATTAAATTTTAAATTTGATCATTGTCCTGAAATTTGCTAAATATGAAACTTTGAATGATAAACCAAACAAAAAATATTCATCTTATTGAATAAATATTTATTTATACTAGCATGCTTAGGTTTGAGAATATGATTTGTTGCGATCATGTTTTCATAGACTTTACAAATTAAGCATGGTGCTTAGGTTGATTAGTCTGCCCTGATCAAATTGAACATTTTGCTTAATTTGATCACTGTTACAAAAGCTGCTAAGTATAAAACAAGGATAAAAATATGAAAATTCAAAAACAAATAAAGTACCTACCTCGGAGTCATCATCAAGCAACCTCAGACCTCTGGCCTTGAGCTAGCTAGGGGGAGGGCCCCGCATAGGTATGTTGCATTGCTTGTTTACTTTCTTACATTCATTTCCTTTCTGCATATTTATTCTATCATGCATAGAAAACTATAAAAAAATAATAAATATTAGTAGTAATAGTAATAAAATAATATAATAAATAAAATAAAATAATAAACAAATTCCACTCCATACATATGTGTTATAGAAATGTTGATTCCATCCTTGTTGAAATGATAAATAGTTGCTCTACCTTATGTTTCATACTATGCCTAGCTTATAGCTTAGTCTTCTCTAATGTTTGAGTTTATTGGCTTAAAAATGTTTACCCTAAAAAACTTGAAACTTGTGGGTGCAAAATGCTTAAGCTAGTCTAAGTAGTTGCTTGACATGATATAGAAAAATAGACCTTGCTGTGACTTTGTTCTAAGAAAGGCTTGGCATTCGGAGATTTCATTTTCAAAAGCTAAAATCAAAAGTTCCTCAATGATTCAAATTCCTACCAAAGCCATATGACACATTCACATCCAAAACCTTAGTCATATGCTACTTGTATTCATGGTGAGCTTTGTCAAATTATTGTGACCAATGTTGAGATTCTTCTCATGCACCTATGATCAAGATCCACGTACACATTATAAATAAAACTCTATGTCAAATATTTCTCTCCAAAAGTTATCTAGAGAGTTTTGGGCTATGAAAAAGAAAAAAGATATATATGAATAAAAGATGCCATGCTAAGTGAAAGCATGAGCCAAAAAGAGAGAAAACAATGGGTACTTAGATGCCCGCCAAAAAGAGAGAAAAAATGGGTGCAATGACACCCGTCAGTGAGAATAAAAGATAGCCCATACTCTCAAAGATTTCAAAAAGAGAGAGGTATGACATTAGAGTTCAAAAATACAAAAATATTTCACATTTGCACAATCTTGATCAAAGTGTATGACTAGTCTCTCCTATGGTCCCGTTTTTGACTTAGCAACATGACATGATACAAGTAGGCCTCTTTTATCCTTACCAAGCTCCACAAAAAGCCTTATTAGATGGTAGGATGAAAGAAAGGCAAAGTCAAAAGCCTTTGGTGAGGAATACATACACTTTTTTGAGCGATCGAGTGTATCATTTGAGGAACTACTTTTATTTTACAAAACTTTCAAAACCACTAGAAAGATAGTCAATCAAAAGAACAAATGATAAGTAGGTCTGTTCATCTATTCTGTCTTGCAACCACCCAAGACTGGAGAAGGCCAAAAAAAGCTCCACAAGAAACAAGGTAATAATGGGTGAGTAAACAAGCCAATTCATTCAAATTGCGGTAGAAAATTTTGTTATAAACCTGGCATATTTGAAATATAATTGGCACGGTAGTAACTCCTGATCAACAACCAATGTCTTAGCTTTTTCTCGAGGACGAGCAAAGGGTAAGCTTGGGGGAGTTTGTTGGCGATCGTTATCGATAGATTTTTACCGCCAACATAAGCCCAAAACGGAGGAAAATACACATCAATACACACATAAACATTTATTAATGACCATATTCCACTTGTACCTAGAGATTTAACATTTTGCAGAAACTACATCAAGTACAAGTGAAATATGTCAGAAATACGCTTTCCTGGAAGGCGTAAATGGGCAAAGGAAGAGGAGAAACTCAATTTAGAACAAAACTAGGCCAAGCCCACATATGCACCGAAGCCTAGGACCAAAGGAGAGCCAACAGGGTGAAGGAGAGGCTGAGGGGCCCTGGCCTAGGCGCGGGCACGCCTGGGGTGCGGGTGCGCCCCCATTGCCTCCTCTCTGGCCCATCTTCGGCGTGGCGGTTCCTTTAATGCTCCTGCTGGAGGTGCGGGCATGTACCAGGTGTGGGGGGTATAAACCCCTATACCCTTACGGCTAGACATGGGCAGGCCCAGACCAGGCGGTCCGGCCCATTACATGACGACGCGCGATCTAGATCATTGAGATGGAGTCTCGCGCAAGGCATCAAACCAGACTTGGAGATCAAGCAAGATCTTGGTCGGTTAGGTTAGGAATCCTTATCCGGCTCCATATGGTAATTGTAACAAGCTAGGATTAGTTCCCAAATCTGTAACCCTGCCTCTCGGACTATATAGGGAGGGCAGGGGACCCCCCTCGAAAACATCGAAACACTCTAGGGCAATCTAGCTTGTAATACATTATTCGAGACAACAATAACAAAGCAGAGCAGGAAGTAAGGTATTACGCCCATAGGGTGGCCTAAACCTGGGTAAACCCGCGTGTTGTTCTGCATCACCATCTCGTTCGTGGCTTGCACACCTGTCTACCATCAATCTACTACCTTGGGCATACCCCTCGATAGACTGCCGACCAGGTTTTGTCGACAGTGGCGCGCCAGGTAGGGGGTGTGTGTACTGCTTTCAGGCATGCGAGATGGTCATCTTCCCTGACTCCATGGCCACGGCGGTGGGCCTCACGTTCACGATCGGCCAGATCATGTGGACCACCGGCTCCAACGACTTTGTCGCCTGGACCACGGAGGGGATGCAGATCCAATCTGCATCGACTACTTCCCCGACACCGGCATCGGTTACGACTATGCTGGCTCCGGTCTCGCCTACACCAGCATCGTCATCGACCACGCCAGTAACCTGTCATTTCCTTCCTCGCTATCAGGGGAAGAAACTCGACAACACCGACTTGATCGACTCCATCGACCGGCTCGGTATCAAGCTCTCATCCACCCTGACTCTGGTTGACTCGCTCCAAGAGCAGTTTACCGATCAGGACTCGAACGGCTACAACAGATCTACTTGACCTGCTCGAGCCACCCGTTTTCAACGGTTGGGTACAGATCTAGTAGTCACTTCAACTCCTAAAGGGCACTCCGCTCGACCTCAACCTCGACCACACAACTTCGTCAATATGGTGGGCTCTGATCAAGTTTCGATCCATACCACTCAGACAGATAGCCGTTTGAGCTCTGGATCGAGCACCGCATCCAATGGGACTACTCAAACCATGGTATTACACCATGTGAGTAACGGTGATGAGGAGAGGCTATATCCTCTAGGCTTTCCTCAAATCCTAGCCTTCCCTCCATGGCATGGCGCCATGATCAACATGGTTAGCCAAGATGAAGATCCACCTGCTGGAGGCGAGACCGATCAACAGCAACAAGAGCGACAACAGCGCAACGCCAACCGAGCTCAACGTCACATAGATTAAGAGGCACGCCTAGCATAATTGCAAGCAGACTACGACCAGCAAGAAGCTGATGCTGCAACTAGGCGTAATAGACTACAAGGGCACAACCTCAACGATGCTTTCGACATGGTGGGGAACAGACCAGTATTCAAAACCCCAAGTGCCAACGTGGCCGTCGCCATTGAAAGCTTGAAGCGGTTACCAGACACCCCGGAAATCCAAAACATCCGGGTAGATTTGTAGGACTATCTCCAGGCGACCATGGGTCAGACCAATGAACATGCCGTGGGACCATCCATGTCTGGCGCGACTAGCAGGAGCCACCAGCACTCCAGTCGACCTTTCAGGTCTGGTCAACGTGGCTCACGCGCACCTGCTGGCCCGGGCGACCGTGTTATGGACAACAAAGCTCCTAGTGGCAATCCAGGCAACGATAGAGCTGACAGAGGCAACGACGGCAACCGTGGAAACCCTCCCTGCGATGATAACCACCGCCTCGACCACCGCTGCAATAACAACGACGACGACCAGTGCAGCGACAACCGGCGTAATGACCACTGGGACCACCGTGGTCAAGGACAACAATACGGTGGCGAACGAGATCGCCGTGATGGCAATTACGATCTCCGTCACGACCTCAACAACCATGACCTGCATCCTTGCATTGAACAGAGAGCTCTAGATCGTGCGTCCCATGAAACCAGTCATCGCATAGAATATGATACGGTCCACGGCCCCTCGGGCCCCAAGCAATTCACCAATCACCTGCGACAGGTCATCTGGCCTAGAGGTTTTAAGCTTGAGAAGCTTAACCATTACGACGGCAAGGTCAATCCTGAGCTATGGGTCCAACTTTATGAGACTGCTTGTAGGCCCGCTATGGGCGACGAGCACGTCATGGCCAACTACTTCCCCGTGGTGGTCGGGCCGGTAGGGCACCAATGGCTTGTCAGTCTCCCGGAGGACCACTTCGACTCCTGGTATGCTTTGCGTCAAGCCTTCGTCGAAAACTTCATTGCTACCTGTGAACAGCCAGGCAACAAGTACGACCTTCAGCGCATCCGTGATGCTAGGGATGAACCATTGCGCGAGTACATCCGACACTTCTCGAATATGCACATCAGGATCCCCAAGATCACCGACAACGAGGCTATTGTAGCCTTCATCACAGGTCTGCACTACCACAATGACCTCAGGGACAAGCTCCTTCGTAAATGGCCTGTAACGGTGGTTGACCTCCTCACCACCGCCAAGAAGTATGCGGACACCGACGACGCCAAGAAGCTGCTGAATGAGGGTGCCGGTAAAGCACCATACTCTCCACGACGCGATGACTACCGTGACAACCAGCGCCGCGATGATTACAGAGGTCGCAGCAACATCAGGGACCATTGTAATGACAATCGTGATCGGTGCGACAACCGAAACCAGCACGGCGATCGCCGTGACAACTTCAAGGGCAAGCGTGCTCGCGATGACGACGGCGAGGTCAATGCCATGAAAAAGTTTGGTGGGCGCCGCAATTATGAAGAAAACTATGCTAAAGCCTTGAAGGGGCCTTGCCCAGCTCACCCCAAGTCCAACCATACGTTGGAAAACTGCAAGGTCCTCAAGGAGATCTACAGTCACAAACAGGCTTCAAAAAACGCCGACAAGCCTGATGACGCGACAGACTAGCGCAACCGCAGGGATGATGACAAGGACGATCCTGACAAGAACCCCAAGCACCAGTATCAGAAACTGGTGAGACATGTTGCAACCATCATCGGGGGCAAGGTGTCTGTTGAAAGCAAACGCGAGCAGAAGCTTGCTCGCCCGCGCCTGCCTAAACGTGGCCAAGACAGACGACCTCATTGCAGATCCAAGACTACCACCCTGGTCACACCGAGAAATCAACTTCAGTAGGGTAGATCAATGGGACACCATCCTAGAACCAGGTCATTTTGCTCTCGTCTTCAGTCCTTGTATCAATAAAGTGCAGTTTGACAAGGTGCTCATCGACGGCGATAGCTCCATCGACATCCTGTTCAAGAACAGCCTGTCAGCATTGAACATATCTGAAGCTGACTTGAAGCCATACGACGCATAGTTCTGGGGGATCCTACCTAGACAGAGCTCTATGCCTCTCGGGCAAATTACCCTACCTGTGCAGTTTGGCATGGTAGATCACTTCCGTATCGACTACGTCAACTTCATGTTCGCTGACTTCGAAGGCACCTACCATGCTATCCTTGGTCGCCCCGTGATTACCAAGTTCAAGGCCGTACCTCATTACAGGTACTTGGTGCTTAAGATGCCAATGAAAAAGGGTGTCCTGACTCTCAGAGGTAACGTATTCATTGCCTATACCTGTGAAGAGGACAGCTTTCGCATAGCTGAAGCCCATGACCTCTCCCTGTGCATGGCGGCAACGACGATGGAGGCGAAGAAGACCCCCCCAACCAGTTGGAGATTCCAGAGCTCGAAGCACCACGCAAGGCTATCAAGTCCAAGGAGCACAAGGAGATCCAGCTAGTCGAGGGTGACTCCAGTAAGACGGCACTGATCGGGTCAAACCTCGACCCCAAATAGGAAGACACGCTCATCCAGTTCTTGAGAGAGAACGTAAGCGTGTTCGCTTGGAAACCATCGGACATGCCTTGTGTATCTCGGGACCAGATCGAGCACTCCTTGAACGTCGACCCCAAGGCAAAGCCCGTCAAGCAAAAGCTACGGCGGTTCGGGAAGGACAAAAAGGAGGCTATTAGGGTAGAAGTTACACGACTTCTTGCAGCTAGTTTTATCAAAGAGGTGTATCACCCGGACTAGTTAGCCAATCTCATTCTTGTACGCAAAAAGAATAATGAATGGAGAATGTGCGTTGACTACACCGATCTCAACAAACACTGAACTAAAGACCCCTTCGGCTTACCTCGCATTAATGAAGTCATGGACTCCAGGGTCGGCTGCGAGCTGCTATCTTTTCTTGACTGTTACTCTGGTTATCACCAGATCACTCTCATCAAGGACGACCAGATCAAGACATCCTTTATTACACCCTTCGGCGCTTATTGCTACACGACCATGTCGTTTGGGCTCAAAAACATCGGAGCTACTTATCAGCGTGCAATACAAGAGTGCCTCAAAAAGGAGATACAAGCTGACCTGGTTGAAGCCTATGTAGACGATGTAGTTGTCAAAACCAAGGAATCCCACTCCTTGATTGACGATCTGACACGTACTTTTGCAGCGCTCAATCAATATCAATGGAAGTTGAACCCTAAAAAGTGCATCTTTGGCGTTCCATCTGGTATATTACTAGGCAATGTCGTCAGTCGAGACGGCATACGTCCTAATCCAGAGAAGGTGCAAGCTGTCCTCAATATGAAGCGACTAGCAAACATCAAAGATATCCAGAAGCTTACAGGGTGTATGGCCGCCCTAAGCCGATTTTTATCTCGATTTGGTGACAAAGGCTTATATTTCTTCAAGCTACTCAAGGCAGGTGAGAAGTTTGAGTGGTCGGAGGAAGCAGAGATTGCCTTTACACAGCTAAAGCAGTACCTCGCATCACCTCCGGTCCTTACTGCCCCCAAGTCAGGAGAAGTCCTTCAACTCTATATTGCTGCGACTGATCGAGTTGTCTCCACTGTCCTCGTGGTCGAGCGCGAGGAGCCCGGCCACGCTTATGGTGTTCAGTGCCCAATCTATTTCATTAGTGAGGTGCTCAATGAGTCCAAAACTAGGTACACTCAGATTCAAAAATTGATCTACGCCATACTCATTACAACCCGAAAGTTGAAACATTACTTTGATGGGTTCCACGTGGTGATCAAAACTGAGTTTCCTCTTGATACCATAATATGCAACAAAGATGCAAACGGCGCATCGCCGAATGGGCAATGGAGTTATGTCCTTTCGACCTGGAGTTTGCGTGTCGCGATACTATCAAATCTCAAACACTTGTTGACTTCGTGGTCGAGTGGACAGATTTAAGTATCCCGACCTCTCAAGGACCCGTTGACTACTAGAAAATGTATTTTGATGACTCGCTGACTATTGATGGTGCGGGAGCGGGCATATTATTCATATCACTCACCAATGAGCAATTGCGCTACGTCCTCAAGATCTATTTCCCGGCATCTAACAATGCCGCAGAATACAAGGCATGCTTTCATGGCTTGCGCATTGCAATCGACCTCGGTATCAAACGCCTCTACGTCCATGGCGACTCGGCCCAAGTTATTAACCAGCTCAACAAGGACTGGGATACAACTAGAAGGAAAATGGATGCATACTGAAAAGAAATTAGGAAGCTTGAAGGCAAATTTTGCGGCATCGAATACTCCCATATGGTCCGAGATAGAAATCAAGCAGCAGATGCGCTGTCAAAGTTAGGATCATCCAGAGCTCAAGTACCACATGGTGTTTTTGTTCAAGACCTCTTAAAGCCATCAATCAAGCAAGAAGACAACCCCATAATCGAGAAGCCCCTAGACCAGCCTCTGGTAGCTATGGTTCCATCACCGACCACTACGGAATCATCTCCGACCACTGCGGGACCATCTCAGACCCCGTCCAAGATAGCAGACTGGCGCGTTCCATTCATTAAGTACCTAACAGATGGCACCGGGTACTCTGATCGAAATGAAAACGAACGCCTGATACGCCGCAGCAGGCAGTACCTGGTGGTCGAGGGTAAGCTGTGGCACAAAAATACGAAATCAAAAGTATTGATGAAGTGCATAGAGCAAGAAGACGGCATCAAACTCTTGGAAGAGATACATTCTGGCACCTATGGTAATCACACCGCATCTCGGACATTGGTTGATAAAGCGTTTCGAGCATGTTTTTACTGGCCATCCGCTGTAGCTGATGCAGAGAAGCTTGTTAGACACTGTGCCAATTGTCAGTTTTTCTCCAAGCAAATTCATGTGCCAGCTCATGAGATCCAGACCATACCAGCCTCCTAGCCTTTTGCATGCTGGGGGCTGGATATGATTGGACCCTTCAAACCAGCACCAGGTAACTTCAAGTTCGTATTTGTGCTGATTGATAAATTTTCCAAATGGATAGAGTACATGCCCTTGGTCAAGGCATCTTCCGAAAAAGTAGTCGAGTTCCTTGACCAGGTCATCCACCGCTTCGGCATTCCCAACAACATCATTACAGACCTGGGGACTCAGTTTACCGGGAACACATTTTGGGACTTCTGTGATGAACGGAGCATTGTAGTGAAATACGTCTCGGTGGCACACCCCAGAGCTAATGGACAGGTCGAGCAGGCTAATGGAATGATTCTGGATGCATTAAAGAAAAGGATGTATAGAGAGAATGACAAAGCTCCTGGCTGGTGGATCAAGGAGTTACCAGCCATGGTCTGAGGACTTAGGACACAACCTAGTTGCAATACCGGTGTCTCACCATACTTCATGGTTTATGACGCCGAGGCTGTGCTCCCAGCGGACATTGAATTCCGGTCACCTCGAGTTGAGAACTACAACGAAGACCAAGCTACTGAACAACGAGAGCTTGAGGTGAATTGTGCCGAGGAACGATGGCTTGACTCCTGTATACGCATGGCCAAGTACCTTGCCCTGTTACGCAGGTGCTACAACAAAAATGTTCAGGAACGCTTCTTTGTGGTCGGCGACATGGTCTTGAAATGGAAGACTAGCCAAGATGGCGTCCACAAGTTGGCAACTCCATGGGAAGGGCCCTACATCGTCAAGGCTATTACATGACCTACTTCGTACAGGCTTGCAAGACTTGACGGCACTGACGTGCCAAACTCCGTCCACATCGACAAGCTTAGGCGTTTTTACACCTAATTCTCAAATACAGATATGTACCTTTTTTCTGTACTACTTTTGTACTTTGAATTATAATATATATACTTGCCTACACTTGCCTACACTTGTCTACATTATTGATTCTACAACTATAACGACTTTTTGATAAACTAGTACATCGATCACCACTCCTCTTGAGTTCTCGGAGCAGCTCTGTCCTCGACCTCACTCATAGCGTGCACGAGATCCGCCCTCTGCGTTTTGGGTGATTGGCAGATGCCCTTTGGCCAGACCAGATGTACTCTTATGTGTATATAGGCTCTGACAGCCTTACACTCAGACCACTGGCCTCTCCAAAGCCGTACAGACCTACAGGATAACATCGATTACGCTGGAACAACTAAAAATAGAACATTCTGCTGTTCTAACTTAGTTAACATCGATTACGCTGGAACAACTAAAAATGGAACATTCTGCTGATCTAACTTAGTTAGCATCGATTATGCTGGAACAACTAAAAACAGAACATTCTACTGTTCTAACTTAGTTAAACCCGCACGCAATACAAAGCTTAAACGTTTTTTTCATACAAAAACACAAACAACTTTACATTGTACCAATAATCACCTTATTACAAACTCACCTCTTTGAAGGCACAAGTTTACAATAAGCTTACGAAAATTGTTTCTCCTACGAACTATTTGTAGGTTACTACTACTGTTGGCTTGACCCAGCATCCTGACTTTTTGGTGGCTCAGAGACCTTTGGCGTGGTTGAGGATGGAGCTGACCGTGCTTCGCTGGTCGCCAGAGATGGTGGCACTGGTACCTGACCGATGTACAATTCAATCTTCCCTGCCATTGGTGGGGCTGCAGCTGGGCATAAGATGATATCTTTGGTGATTGCGGCAGCATGCTCCATCTCCTCCAGCCGCAGCTCGTCAGCTCGCTCCACCCCGACCTCTTTGGGATAACCAGCTTCCAGACGAGCAATATCCATCAAGGGGTAGTGGGCACGTACCAAGCTAAGTACATGTGCACCCACATACTCCCCGATGTCCTTCGCCCATTGTTGGAGCCATCCCCAGGCTTTTTGGGACTTCTCGACCAGGCCAGCCTTTGGTGCCTCCACTCCAGCCTCGGTGAAGTCAGCACCAATGACGTCGAGCACTGGTGAGATCCCTTTTGCCATTTTGGTGCAGGCGTGCTTCCAAGTCTCTCGCTCCCTGATGAGTACCTTGCATTTCCCACTGAGGGCTTCTTGCTCCTTCATGAGCTTGTTGCATTTCTGGGTCCACGCCTCAATCTTTTTCGCACCTGCCTAGTTTTGAAGCTCCAAGTCATCGTGATCTTTCTTCATCTTCTCAAGGTGCTCTTTGGCATTTTTCTTTACAACTGTAAGGAGCTACGTAGTTAAGAATTCACTACCACAAACTTCAATGCAAACTACGACAAAGATGACAGGAACTTGGAATACTTACTCTCTAGCTCCTTTGCCAATTTAGCATGCTGCTCCTTCATGGCCTGCTATGTTTGCAGCCATTTATTCTTCTCTTCGGACAGCCGGTTACGCTCAGCAGCTACCTAAGCATTTTCTTCGCGAAGCCGACTGACTTCAGCGTCCAGACCTGCATTAATACTTCAATTATGTACTATCCAGTATCACAACATTCCAAAGAGCTCGAGTATCTAACAACAGAAGGGTTTCCTACCTGCTCTCTGTTTCTCGACCACACCTAGCTGTTGGAGTATAGTGCGCATTCTTTCTTCGCGCTCGATGTTTTGCCGCTCAGAACCCTCCAACTGCTGCTGCAGCTTCTTTTGTTCTACACTGAGCTGCCCGTTCTTCTTGGCCACAGTCTACAGTACAAAGGGTCACAACGCATTTTTTATGTAAAAGACAATAACAGGATATAAAGTTATGAGAAGCCTACCTTCACTTCCTCCAGAAATATTTTACCAGCCGCTTCCACGGCTTCGACATCATCCCATACTGGGATCTCCACAGTATATGAGCGGGTGCCACAAAACCTGCCTTCTTCTTCATAATGCTCGAGGATTTGTTCCATGACTGGGGCTGATGACTAAAGGTTTTCCCCTAGTCTAGCACTTCTAGTCGGCTCCTTGTTGGCCCCAACAACCTCTGTAGGTTTTGAGAATTGCTGCTCTGGGGCCGGCTGGGGCTGTACTTGGTGTTCTGGGGCTGGCTAGTGTTGTCCTTCTGGTGCTGGGGCCTCCCGGGGCTGTTCCAGTAGCTCTAGGGCCTTAGGATTTTCTGCCTGCCCCAAGGCCTCGGTTTGTGGTCCAGGAGCTGACGCTGTAGGAGCTTGCAATTCGGGGATGACCTTCTCTGCAATGGTTTGCTCCAGGACCTGCTGCTCGGCGATTACGGTATTTGGTGGTGGCGGTGTTGCACCGCCAGACAGCTCTTCTGGCCTTTGGGTTGATGCAGAGCTATACCATCCGTATGACAAATCACATAGGTGATGATATTAACCAATTGTTTTCTAATCATACAAGTTCAAGACAACTTATAGGTCTGTGCCACGGAACACGGCGGCGAACCGAGATTTCTTCACCTTCTCAAGGCCGGCACCCTTCTCTGCGACTCCTCCAGTGGTCGGGACTGGCCTAGCCACGTCACCTCCAGCAGCGGCAGCAGGCTTTGGGCTTTCTGAAGGCTGTGCCTGCGGTTAAGGTGGTCGAGGTGTTGGTCTAGTCGCTGGCAACGGTGGTGTCGGCTCCTGCCTTCTGGCCAGTCACTCTCTCTGGCTGCGTGCTTCAATACCGGAGGCCTCCTCGACCTCTTCATCTTCCTCCTCCGACCTGTCAACAATTAGGCGTCAGCGCTTGCTGCCTGGGTCCTCTGCTTTCTCCAGATCAATTACCCCCTCTGGACTTTCAGCCACGGAGGTTCCTTGTGAGGTTTGGCCCCTTTTCTTCATTGGGACGAGGCAGCTGGATTCTTGGCTGCAGGTCGGCTGGCTTGGTCTGATTCATCTTCAAATGCAAGCCAATCAACTTCGGAAGGATCATCGTCCGCGGGCGGCAGCTGTGCATCATGGGCCCACGGCACGACCTCAGGCCAATCCACGCCTGGAGGACAAGACACGAACATTCGTGCTCTCTCCTGTCCATCAAACTAGGCAACAGAGAGCAACACGAATATCAGTACGACAGCACATCAAAATAGTAGTTATTATGCAAAGTTTCAATCAAAAAGACAAACAAGCAGATCACGATTGACTTACCGGTGGTGGTGGGCGAGCAAGCTTGAATGCTAGCTCGATGACTGTCAGCTTCTTGAAGTTGGGATCCTTTAGATTGAATAGGTCTCGGACCCTGCTCTTCACCTCTTTTGGTTCAAGGTCTTCATTCTTCATCCTGGTCGAGTCCACGCGACCCTAGTACTCATACGCCGGGTGTACTCTGGCCTGACATGGCTGGATCCGATGACTAATAAAATTACCGACTACACTTGGTCCATCTAGCCTCGACCAAGGTAGCAGCTGCATGATTGCCTAAATTTGGACTGTGTTCTGCGGCAGCTCTTTCCAATTGTTAGTCTTCTCTGGGATCAAGGCGACATCACAGTATGAGGCCTAGCTTGGTTCTTCACGGATGTAAAACCAATGCCTGTACCAGTCCTCCAATGTGGTCTTCCAAGGGCAGTGTAGATAA
Source organism: Saccharum hybrid cultivar R570 (assembly GCA_038087645.1). Taxonomy (NCBI): domain Eukaryota; kingdom Viridiplantae; phylum Streptophyta; class Magnoliopsida; order Poales; family Poaceae; genus Saccharum; species Saccharum hybrid cultivar. Next base: position 10,593,789 of record JAQSUU010000805.1, read on the forward strand.
CTCGACCTGATCCCTTCCCGCATGTTCAGATAGCACCCACCAGCCACATTTGAGCCGCCTCGACCTCCTTTCTTCTTCAACCAAAACAAGTGGCGAAAGTAGTCAAAGTGGGGCTGGAAACCACCGTATGCCTCGTAGAGATGGATAAAGCAAGCAACAAGCAACATAGAATTCGGATGCAGATTGCAAATACTGATTTTGAAATAATTGCAGAGACCTTGCAAGAATGGATGCACTGGAACACCAAATCCATGAGTGAAATATTCTTCAAAAACAACAATTTCACCACCTTGGGGCTCCGGGTATGGCTTGCCAGCTCTTGGGCATGAAGCACACCCATCCGCACCAGTCGCTTGAGGCTGAGTGGGGTGCACCTTGACCTGCCCCACTCCTTCATGATCTCCTTGCACACTTCAGCCACCGTCTTCGTCTTCCTCGCGGCCATTCCCCAACTCTTTTGACTTCTCCTTTCTACGGGGAAAAAGGAGTACACCGCTCTTACAAGTGGCTAGGGTTTGGCGGTGGTGACTCAACCGGCGGCGGCGCATGAGCAACTTGGGGCAACTTTGATGATGCCTACGGCGGCGATTGTGGTTTGAACTACGGTGTTGGCAATGGGGGTTGAGAGGGCTCTACGGCGACAATGGCGCGGCGGTGGGAGCAAGAAGATGGTTGATTGCGAATATGCGAGTGTGAGTAGATTGAAACCATTCCCCTTCCCGGTCATTAAGATGCAACGCTGATTCAGTTTTAGAGAAATGGGGCATGTGGCGCGAGATTTGCGGTAACTAACATGATTTATTCTGCATTAATTGCGCCCCTTCCGATTTTGGCGCTGCTTGGTACGTGACCCAAACACGTCTTGTTACAGGCGCTGGGCACTGTTAAAATGTTGTGACATAAAGCAACTACGGCATCTCCAACACCATCATTGTGTCAGACTGTTATAGTCAAAAAAAAAAGAGAAGAGAGAGAAAAGAAGAGACAGAGATGAAGACTAGTGAGCTCTGGACCTGCAGTCAGACCTCTAAGCTAAGAGACTCGTCGCTAGACCTCTGAACTCGGGGACTCGTCGCCAGACCTCCGAGCTCGGGGACTCATCGCTAGACCTTTGAGCTCGGGGACTCATCGCTAGACCTCCGAGCTCGGGGACTCATCGCCAAACCTCCGAGCTCGGGGACTCGTCGCTAGACCTCTGAGCTCAGGGACTCATCGCCAGAACTCTGAGCTCAGGGACTCATCGCCAGAACTCTGAGCTCGGGGACTCATCGCCAGACCTCCGAGCTCGGGGACTCATCGCCAGACCTTCGAGCTCGGGGACTCGTCGCCAGACCTCCGGGCTCGGGGACTCGTCGCCAGACCTCCGAGCTCGAGGACTCATCGCCAGGACTAATCGCTAGACCTTTGAGCTCGGGGACTCGTTAGACCACTTCCTGTTGAAGGATTCGTCTCGCTCGACTACATGTACTATGCTTGCATACAGTCGATGGACACTTGTTATTATTAGACCTTGCTACAAGGCTCATCTTTCGCCTTCCAGCAAGCTCGGGGACTACATCATATATGATGCACCTGACGGTGCATAATATTTATTGGTTCTCGAGGATTCTTTTTTAGACCCTGGCACCACGTGCCTACGTCACCTACTATCAGGCTTGGGGACTAAGTGGGTACACTTCACCTGACAGTGAATTGTTTCTATTTTTCGACCCCTGCGCTCTGGAATTTTTTGTAAGTTACTTCCATCAAGTACACACACTTACATTTCTTTTCAGAAATACAAGTGGGTACACTTCACCAGGAAAGAAAATTTTTCTTTTTGGACCACTATGCAATCTTCACCGACAACTGCAATCTTCATCAACAATCATGGTTTACTGATTCCTGATCCAGACAGAACACTAGTGCATGCTCGGCTAACATTTCAAGGTGATGTGAAGACGAACCTCACAAGTTGAAGAAGACCAAGACAGTGTGTCGATACAGAATACATAATGCTCGGGGACTAGATGTGGGGGTATAAACCCCTATACCCTTACGGCTAGACATGGGCAGACCCAGACCAGGCAGTCCAGCCCATTACATGACGATGCGCGATCTAGATCATTGAGATGGAGTCTCGCGCAAGGCATCAAATCAGACTTGGAGATCAAGCAAGATCTTGGTCGGTTAGGTTAGGAATCCTTATCCGGCTCCATATGGTAATTGTAACCGGCTAGGATTAGTTCCCAGATCTGTAATCCTGCCTCCTGGACTATATAAGGAGGGCAGGGGACCCCCCTTGAAAACATCAAAATACTCTAGGGCAATCTAGCTTGTAATACATTGTTCGAGACAGCAATAACAAAGTAGAGTAGGACGTAAGGTATTATGCCCACACGGTGGCCTGAACCTGGGTAAACCCGCGTGTTGTTCTACATCACCATCTCGTTCGTGGCTTGCACACCTGTCTACCGACAATCTACTACCTTGGGCATACCCCTCGGTAGACCGCCGACCAGGTTTTGTCGACACCAGGGAATATTCCACTCCAAACTGATGGAACCTGGCCTATATACAGAGGGTGGAGGGCTCCCCACTCACACACACCACTACACAAATCACACTCACTTGAGCACTCCTCTCCACCTCCTCCTTTCTTTAGAGTAGGATTAGGAGTAGGAATAGTAGTAGAGTAGAAGAGCTAAATTAGTGGGCTTGGCTCCTTGGAAGAATTGGTGACCCTATAAAGGTTACCACTTTTATCTAATTAGTCATGTTCTTATCATACACATATGGTTTGTGCTTGGATTTAGAGTATAGTCACTTTGATATGATCTTCATAGTACATAATTCTTATATCTTGATCATGTTATATTTGACTAGTCCTAATCATGTTGATATAGCCATGGCACATGAACTAGCATATAGTCCACATGTCATGTTTATGTCATATATGATTCTGCGCTTTGATGATCATATCATATTCATGAATAGAAATAGATTTGTGTTGAGGTGGTGGTTCATCATGCCTTTGGGTACGCTCAAGTCCTTTACCTGTCGATCCATAGGGTCGGAGACCGCGAGGGACTTGGATGGTCACTATGTATGCGGGCATGGTGCCTAGGTATATAGGGGCGGGTGATTGCATGCCCTTTCCACGGTCGAGGGGTAGGCGGTAGGTGGTGACAGCCCTATTCGTCCTTTGAATTCCCCCACGTTAGACTGGGGTGTAGGAGTACGTAAATTGTCACATGAGGTTGCTGGCAAACTAGTACTCGGTGGCCTCCCGATCCACTTTGCATTTATCTAGTACTAGCTCATGTATATGTATGACTGCTACAATTCTAGCACATAACTGTATTAGATGACTCTACTCCTGTTAGATTATTCTTTTATTCTTTATTCATATTTCCTCCACCCCCACAAAGTGAGGTGTTGACGTGTTAGTGTGTGTCCACTATCTACAATACTATTATTTTACCCATGTATAGCTAGTTAGTCAATCATGCACATATGTCTGCATTGCTTATATCCATGTCAGAACACTTGTTACCTCTGCCTTCCTTTGAGAAAATATAAATAACGATACCCTGAATACTTCCGGGTGAAATGCTACAACGATAGATCCGTGCGCTTGCGGATAATATCTGTAAACGTTATGACCTATCGGTTGGCATTACTTTGTATTGTTGCTAGGATACACCAATTCTAGTAGCGATGCTGAGAAATGCCAATAAGCATTTCTAGCACCATTGCCGGGGATGGATTTTCTATCTATTCTTAGTAATGACGTTAAGAAATGTCAACAATGCCCATTGTCTAGTCTTCGTCACCCGTCGGGTGGAGACAGTACTTGCAGTAACCCTGGTAAAGCATGTCATCTGCAACAAGAGGGAATAAACCCTCAGTATGAGAATGTACTCAGGTAGACTTACCTGTAAAAAACCAGAAGTAAAGTGACACCAAGGAGTATGCAAGGCTGATATATAAGCGGAGCTCTCTTGACAACATTTTGCAGAAAAGCATATGTAACAGAGAAGTAACTTTTCCTTTCTTAGTAGCAAGTTATGAATATTAACCAATCATCCAGATTAGCACCTGTACTAGAGTAATCACTTGATTAAGATACAAACATTAGTAACCATATCAGGTGTAGTGAAGCCATCATCATCATTTTAACCATCAAGTTCATTTAGTGTCACTACAATGGCGAAGCTTCATTAGGTTTCTCACTATCCGGGAGAGACAATGACTCATATTGATTCCTACCCAACTGGGGAATTATTCCTAACACAAACCCTACTTGCCCCGCTAGGGTCACATCGGGTCTCCTTTGGTACAACATAGGAACCAACTTCACGGGTCTGATCAGCGCCGCACTCTCAGGGACGCTACTTTGCCTAGACGATCAAGCCCAGCCTGCCCTTGGACTCATGCCAATAGCTCCCTGCACATCCTTACTTCCTCTAGAATGTGCACTTTTTACTTACTGACTTCCGGCCTGAGTTGAGCTACTCGGCTTTGCGATCAGAACGACTTATCTGGCTAGCTAAATGTTTGTAACACCCTAGAATTTGCTTCTTTAGAAATAGAGCTAAATTGATTTAATTAGGTATTTTTGTGCTCATGAGAATATAAGGAAAGAATATTTTTCAATAAATTAAAAATTATCATAAGGATTAGCAACTTGTCTTTGCATACATGCCGCTGCACTGATTTATTGTTATGAGTGATTTTGACCAGAAAAATCAAAATGATTCAAATTGCTTTTAAAAAGGACTGAACACTGGATTTTAGAAAAAAAAGAAAAGGGAGGTCCTTTCTCTCTCTTTCGGCCTGAAGGCCAGCGAGCTAGTTGGCTTGCTCTTCATCCCATAGGCCCAGCTCACTGGCAAGCCCAGCCGTGGCAGGTCCAGTGGCCTCGGCCCAGCAGAGTAGGCCACCGATTTGTCTCTCTGCAGCGCGGACCCCGTGTCTCTAGTCGCTGCTAGCCCGGCCCCATATGTCAGCCGCGTCTTCCTCCTCACGTAGCCGAGACAGACTCTGCATCTCTGCTTGATGGAAATTGCCGTTGCCAATCCCAATTTCCGTGGGATTTTCATGTGGAGAGCACGCCGTGCCATCCCTATAAAAGTCGGGCCTTCGTACCCTACCGCCTCGTGCCAAGCCACCGCACCTGAGCTCGAAACCCTAGCGCAGCCGCCTTGCTCGCCTAGCCGCAGGAGCCACCCATTTTAGATCTCACCAAGCTCAGAGTGCAGCCGCCTTGGTCATGCTCGTTGTCCGTCGTTTCATCGCCATCTGCAACCCGTCGTCGAGCTCTGAGTCGAGAAGAAGCTGGAGCTGTCCCGCTGAGCTTGCACGCGCCGCATAAACCTAGCATCGCCGCCTCATGTCGAGCTAGCAGCCATGGTTGATCTTTGCCACCGCCGGTCAAGGGCTCAAGCCCTAGCTTCTCCCTGCGCTCGCCTTTTGACCTTGCCGACAAAGCCACCCTACCTACGGACGCTGTCCAAAGCTTTGGCATCGTGCCTAGCCCGCTGCCGAGCCCCGCACCAAGGTGAAGGAGCAGCAATAGCCATTTTCTCATTATCTCGCGCCCTCTGCTTTTCTCACGCCATCTTTGATCTTCGCAGGAGCTGCCATCGTCCACCCTACCGAGCTCTACAACACCGCCGAGCTTTCTCTGACACTAGGGAGCACCTAGGTGAGATCACTATCGCTCGAGCTTTCATCCTATGCTTTTTCCGTTGAGTTCCACGCCCAGAACCACCTTTTCACCCAACACCGGCGAGCGCCTCGTCGTCGCTAATGGCGCCACCGCCCATTGGTGCTGGTTGCTCCAGTAGCGCCGTGCCCACCCACAGCCGAGATCATCGCGCAGCTCCCTGAGCTCCCTCCGCACGCATCCACAAGAAATGCTGCCACGTCGAATGCCAGAGCTGTTACGATTGCTAGCTTAATGACATCATATGATGTCATGGATACGTTTGTGGCCGTTTTTCTTTACAAAAACAAATCTTGAAATACAATGGAAATACACATATACATACAATCATCCGGAGCCGTCCATTTTTAGATCGACGCTCCAGATGAGAAGATATCTTTTCACTGGTCTTTTTGCTAAAGAGCCCTCAGGTTGTTGATTATTCTGTCCACAGTCCTCCTGCAGATTCAAAATCTGTTTTTATTTATTTTAATTCGAAAATAAGTTCCAGTTATTAACAAAACTGCCACCAACATTGTTTTCAACATAACTTCTACGTTTTAACTCTATTTTGACCAATTCAAGTTGCGTTAGATTCGTAACGACGTAATTTATGTGACAATAACATTGTTTATCCTATTTTGTGCTTTCAAATAAAATGTTAATTTGATCAATCTATATGTAATTAGGTTTCCAATTAAAAGCAACTTAGATTTTCCACCTCGATTTCTTCTAAGTAAAATAAGATTAGATCTATTCTTGTTTTCCAAATCAAATATAATTTGGATTAATTAAATTTATATATTTCTCTAAAATATCTTATACATGCTTTTAATAGTTAAAATAAATAAAGCCTATAGTTTTCTTTTTCTCATATAAAGTAAATCTTACTGTAGTTGTTTTTTTTCACCATAGCTCCGATAAGTGTGCTTACCACGTCTGTGTGTTCGTAGCAACATGTAGATTAGTTTTCAAACCTTTTCATTGGTTGGTGTATTGTTCTAATTTAGTTCTATTGTTTGCTTCGTGTATGATTGCATGGATGCTTGTGTGGTGCTTTATAATCATGTTCAGTCGGTGAGATTTATATGGTGATCAAGAAGTAGTTCTTTGGAGGTTACAAATCTAGAGAAAGAAGGATCTCAATTTAAGGCAAGTATAGCATGGGATCTTCCTTGTTACCTACTCACTTAAATGTCATAATAATCATATTGCATGTGTCTTCCTTGTTTCCATTAAGGACGATCCTAGCCTTTGTACCCTGTACCTTGACACCCTGGGTTATTTGCATTGGGTAGTATTATGCTAGTGCTCTAATTCAATAAACATGATCATGTAACTTGACTAATGGTATATGCAATAAACATTAAAAATATGATTTTTAACAACTTGGAACAAAGGGACTAGAGCATTATTTTTATGGTGCTTTAGATTCCTCTCCTTAAGGATTTATCTGTAAGCGATCATCCGAGACTTACAGTACAACCATGAGTGCCATATGGCTCGGGCTTTAGTCAAGTATGAGGACATTTTTTAGCTTGTTAGTGATTAGCAAAAGGCGTTAAGGAAAGCCTCGGTTGTAGAATGGCTTCTTGTCTCTCAGAGTGTGTATAGCCTGCGTGAAGTGTGCCACTTTATTAGAGGGCCTCTATTTGCCTAGCTCTTTTCTTGGCGGTCACTAATTTGTTAGGGAAAGTCTTTTGAAAGACTTCATAGTGAACCCTGCTGACCTTCCTTGGAAGTGAGTCAAGAGACTAGCTACCTCGGGTGAAAGGGTAAATCACGGCTCATGGTGAAAGTGTACAACCTCTGCAGAGTGTAAAACTGGTTTATCAGCCATGCTCATGATCACGAGCGGCCTTGGGCCCTTATAGAATAGATGATCATTAATGATAATTATGTTTATGTTATTCATTATTCATGTTTACCTGATCATGTGGTTATTTGGGCTTATGATAAACTTGTTGTTACTCAATTGCTAAAAGATGACTCATTAAAAGCTATCACAGTCAACCCGTGTCAAACCTTTTGAACTTCATAACCCCATGTTATTTTTGCTGAGTATGACATGTGCTCACTATTGCTATTTCAACCACACCAGTTAGGCTTATGATCAACTAGTCAGTTATCCCTGTGGAGTTGCAGCTTTTGCCTGAAGATCGGAGTGTTTTTCCGCTGTCTACTATCTAAGGTTATACCTTTTATACAAAGTACGTTATATATTAAGCATTTGCCTTTTGATATTACCCCTTATTTGTAGCCATATATGAGATTTGGCTTCCTAGGCTTACATATGGTATGTATCTGGTTTTATCCTTAAAACCGGGAGCTATAATGTTAGGCATGCATTTAAAATGACAAGAGGGCCTCTATGCCTCATTCCTTAATTGACATAGACAGGGATAGACCCACACATAAGACCTTCTTGCCTTGTTGCTTCACTATCGACATCCCGCCCGGTCTTCATTCATTATTAACACATGGTCATTTCCACGATAGCAAATATAGCCAGCCGTGATCCAACATCTCCTATCTTGTAGGTGATAGGAAATCAACTGACCCTACCAGGCTAAGCAAGTATTGGATCCTAGACTTAGATAGGATACATGATGTATTCAATGGACAAGGAGAGGATACATATGCAACGAGTGTTTCCAACCAACTTTTATAACTTAATGCATCAAACATCATAAGATACACAAATTGTATTTTACAAGATGTAGGATGTTTAGAATGTTCCGGGGCTTGCCATAGAGAAAAGAAGAGGGCCGATGGTCAGGACACTCAGGCAGCTCCATGTCATGGGCTCCTCCTTTGGGTGCTTGGACCTCCTGCTCCTCCGCTGCTGGATGCTCCTTCGGATTTAGCCCCTCGAATTCCAACAGGGTCACTCCTTCCGGTACACCTATTGCATGCATATGCACAAGATGAATATCATGTATGCACAAGAGATGAAGTGACATGATGAACACATGAACATGAACATGTACATGGCTAACAGCAGATGATATAACAAGATTAACAATCGTTGACCGATGTCACACCCGATTTTAAGGACAAAACCGAATGCACAATATATGTATGCCAGGATCAAAACTCATACATATATCTCCATCATCATAGTATCAAAATCAAAGTTTATTACATAATCAAAATATTATTACAAAAATGACCTGTGGGTCTAAAAGAAAAATCTAAGTAATCTTCAGCGGAAAAGGGACGCCATCTTCACAGGAAAGTTGACCGGGGGTTGCACCATCCTAGTACACGTCATCGGGATCGAAAGCATCATCGTTGTCAGCGTACTCCTGCGCATCGTCTCCAGCGTCTGGGTGGGGTAGCAAGGGGGGCAAAGAGGAAGGGTGAGTACATTGAAATGTACTCCGCAAGTGTAGGAAAATATATGACATGAGGCTTATAACAAAGGATAGGCTAACTTTGTTTGACACCAGCACCTAAAGCGACACACCTATTACCTTAAATCCTTAAGCACCTATTTATCTATGTGAAACCACAATCTCCTCAAGTAACTGAACCAACACTCGAATTCCATCCGAGCTAACCACACTTGGATTCCATCCAAGCCCACCAACACTTGGATTCCAACCAAGCAAACCCACACCTGAATACCATCCAGGCCAACCCAACCGAACCAGAGCCATCTAATCCCAAAGAAGTCCAAGCCGCTCATGACCGCGAGCGCGGCTAGTATACCAGTTTTACACTCTGCAGAGGTTGCACACTTTCACCACGAGTCATGTTTTCCCCATCACGCCTCACACTACCTAGGTGCTCGGCGGGGTCACACTACAAGGTCTTTACAAAGCTGTGTTTCCCACCCCTATGCATTCACTAAGGATTCGCCGATTTAGGCCCCCTCTTGTGCCACCTAACTCTCCACAATGCACAAAAATGGGTAGCTAATTATTCAACCAAGTCGTACCATATAGACCTCGTGGATGCGCTGTTAAGCCGAATTACATGCTCCGAGAACCGGTCCTTTGAATCCAACAGGGACGAGCACAAACCCAATCCACCAACATCAGCCGCCATTCCATGGCAAAAACCAACCTCCACCAAACTTTCCATCCTGCCAGATTCCTAGTCACCATGTTGCTAAAAAGGTTACCAACCCACATGTTTCCATAGATCATTAATCAATATTAAATTATAGCCATCCCATCCCAACCATGACAATACTAAGCATGACAACTACCCATCCAAAGCCCGGGTTACAAGGATGATATTGCAATTCTAGTAAACCCTAACATAGGATTCAGAATTAAGACTCTGCATGCAACTAATGGTCTAACTAAACTAACTCAAAATATAAATAAATGTAGGAGCAAGTATGGCCAAGGACACTTGCCTTCGAATTAGGTTTGATCCGGTAAGTCAAACACCTGATCCTGGAGGTTCTCGAAATCCGCACCGTCTGCTAGCAAAACAACAAACATGGCCCAAACAAAACAACGTAAGAACAGTACACCAGATAGCATAAAAAATACAATATAAACTTTACTAACGCGAAGTACTCATCGACACGAACTCGTGAGCGCAAGAATTGCTTAAATCGGAGCTACCGATAAAAAGATATGGATTTTTAAAGTTTGGAAAATTATATATTTATTCTGAAATAACTACAAAATATTTCTCAGAATTATTTTACTTCTAAAAAAATGTTATTTATGCTGTTTAAGAAAACATTCATAAGGCCATAAACATATTTGTGTAAGCAGGAGGTGGAAAAACTGATTTATTTGGGAGGTTCATTGCTGTCAGGGATGTATGCGCTATTAACTATAGATGGGGAGGGGTAGCTCGCTATTTATGCAAGACTCAACGAATAGTGGCTCGATTGGGGAAAAACAGAGGGGTTAGAACGCAAAACATGCGTGCACTATGCTGCGGACTGAGTCCATGGGCCATGGACCGGTGGTGCCATGTGCCTGCAGTCCACCATGAACCATGTCCACTAGTGAAGGGATATGAGTTCTTCTAATCTTGACCACAGATCATGAGATGGATGGCTCTGGTTAGCTGCTAGTATGAAGTACGTATATGTAAGTTTATCATGTATTCCTAGAATTGTTTTTCTGAAGAAAAACGGCCATAATGTTTGTGTGACATCATGCTGATGTCATCTAAGCTAATAAGGACGTATTGCACACACGGCCGGTAAATGCTTTGCTCTGCCTGCTCGCTCTAGCGCGGCGCTGTGTCTGCATGACGTCGCGTATGCAGGGATGGGGAGGGATGGGGCGGCCGCTGCAGCCTGCTCGGTGCTAAGCTTGGGTCCTGAGGCTCGCGGGAAACAGGAACGATGCCGGCGGCGCCATGCGTGGCAGCGACGAACTCTTGGCGGCGCGAATTGATTTCGCTTTCCGATCTACAATAGACAATGGAATTAGGTGATTTGCTGGAAGCTCACCGCGAAACCAATGGCGGGGTTGTCATTGTCGAGTTTGGCACAGAGGAGATGGCGACGAGGAAGGGCGGACGGCGGCGGCTTCGGCACGGCAAACTCTCGCGGTGGTGCTGTTTGGCACTACTGGAGTGGGAGCGAGTTAGAGCTGTCTGGTGGCAAGATTTGGTGGCGGTGTGTGGGCGCAGGGCACTGGTGCTCTAATACATAGAGAGAAGGAGAGGGACGCGCACGGGGCGGATCAAGACCGGGGCGTGTGGACGTGGCTTGGTCCGCGCGGCTGCACGACAATGGCGGAGAGGATGAGGGAGAGCGTGGCAGGGCTGGCTTGCGTGAGAGGTGCATGTGCTCTTGCCCAATCCTGGCGTGGCCCCACAGCACCTCCTCTTCTCATTTGAATGAACGAGCGGCCAGGAGCAACTGTGCATGCGTGCATGCAAAGGCCAGAGCTCCCACACGCTGGCTCATTTCGCAAGCAAGAGGGAGGTTAGTACTAATTATAGACGCGGCCCCGTATGCACTTCTTTTCCTCTTTCTTTGGATGGGCGAGCGGCGCGAGGTGCGAGGGAAAGGGGCTTCGGCCCGGCAAGGAGAGAGATGAGAGCCTATTATCTTTCTTTTTTAAAAAAAAATCATTTTCAAAAAGTTTTATTTAAAATACTTCTGAGTTTTTTTAACAAAACCTTAGACTTATTTAAGAATTTATTTACTTTATACATAGATCCAAATCAAATCGCTTCTAATCCGAATTTAATAAATTCTTTTCCACTCAATAAAATAAATGCAAGTGGCATGAATGCAACATGAATAAATCTTTATTATATAAACTATTATTTTCCTTCACTATTATTTGGCGATAATGTAATTTAAATTCTAATAAATTTTGATAAACTTGCAAGAGTTTAAAACTAGGGTGTTACAATCGAGTAGGTGCAAAGCTCTATTCAAATCACTTTAAAGAGTAGGTGCATAACTCCTCTCTAGAACAAGAGCATACACTCACTAAGTTCTAGCAATCTAAGGTATAACTTTTCATCCTCAGTTAGAGGCCTATCACTTGTAGCTAATAACTTATTTCAATTAGCCTAAGCATCTAAAACATGAATATCAGGCTCACATAAAGCAATCAAGCCACTCAGTCAATTTAGCAAGTTTGGACATGCAATAGCAGCTGAGTAAATAAATTATAACTGGAGTTGTATAGATTCAAATGATATTCAATAAGATATTCTGAAAAGCTTATGAAATTCTCTACATTTCAACTTTAAACATCACAGCATGATTCCTAAGTTAAGAGTGTCAAACAAGTACATCTTCCAAAACTGCTCTAGAAATTTCAGAGAGCAAGTACTTTTGAAGACCAACTTCAGAAAGGCATAACTCACAAACCATATAGTCTACAGCCATGAAAACTTAACGCAAACTAGATAAGTGAGTTACCTACAACTTTGTTATAGACAATTTTCACAGCAAACATCATTTACATGGTGTAATTAGCTAAGCCTCAAAAACTGTCTAAAAAGACACTTCCAGGAAATAGAGAGCAAAAATAGATTTCACTAATGTTCCTAACTTCAATTTGGGCAAAACCAAAGTTACCAACAGATGACATACATCAAAAGAACACTAGAAAATATAGTGGTCATATCTAAATAAATTCTTTTCATGCCTTTATTAATTTATTTAGATAATTAGTTGAAATAATAAACATTAAGCAAAAGTGCATAGTAAATTCTACAAAAATTATAGTAGCTCATACATGTCTCCGATAGGCTACTGTATAAATTTCATAGCATTTGAACAAGTAGAACATCCTATGCAAAAATAACAAGCCAGCATAGCTTATAATACCATAAATAGGAAATTATAGTGAAAAGTGTCAAACAACATATTTCATAATTTTTTTAGTTTCATCATAACACAATAACACTGTACAATAAATTTCATGCTCATTAGTTACATATTTTTACCTTGAAAAAATATCATAAGAAACTAGTATTTCTTCAAAGGAAATCAATAACTCAAAGATACAACACCCAAAAATCATAAGATTTTTACTGCAGCACTCATAAATCCTAACTAGCCTCCCATATAATTTTCACCTCAAAAGCAGCACTTCAGTTAGGGTTAAGAATTTCTCTTTGAAAACCCCTAAATAAAATAGATAAATAAAAATAATGAAAACTTTCCACTTGATCCTACCATATTATCAGACTATCAGATAGATCTACTCACAAGGATTCCAAAAAGTCATCATTTGCATTTTTTTTATTTTTCTACAATTTATTATGAATTTCCAAAGTTCACAAACATTTCTTGAAAAGAATAAATAGAAAATCAGATTTAAACTCCTCACACAGTGCTGACAGGCGGGCCCTAGGGTCAACTGACCCCACTCATCAGCCACTCGGAGGCAGGGGACGAGGTTTGACTGGCGCTAGCTCACCGACGGTGAGCTTTCCGGCGAAACCGACCCCACCCACGTGATCCTCTCATCCTCCTGCATCGATTGGTATAGCTATTGTGACCTAGGGTTCATCGAAGCAGGCTCGCCATCAACCATGGCGGCATGGCGGCGCTACAAGGTGGCACACCAGCTATCTCCGGCCATGACTGGCTAGGCGAGGGGCCCGTAGGCTTCGCGGTGCGTAGGCAGACCTCCTGAGGTGGCTCTAGGGTTAGGAAATGCCAAGGGGAACTCCGGCCATGTGCATGGCTCGATGGCAGAGGGAGTATGGCGGTGTGCGGCCGTGTTCCTGGCTTGGTAGCGGTTCAACTGACTAGGGCTCTAGCATCAATGGCTTGAGAGGCACCCAAGGCAAGAGAGAGGAGGAGTAAAGGAGCTTAGGCTTGTGCTGGCCACGACAAGCTCGGAGCTCGGCGAGAACTCCGGTGTGGTTACAGCGGTGGAAATGGCCAATGTGGCCTCACCTGGGCTCAGCTGGCGATGCAAGTTGGTGAAGGGGACAGTGTGGAGCAGGGCGAAGCTGCTAGCTAGCTGAATCGGGCACTGGTGTGGCGGCTGCGGCAAGCAAGGGCGGTGGAGCTCGCGGTGGCGTGGCAATGGTGCTGCAGCGCGTTGGTGAATGTGAGGACGAGCGAGGCGAGGTGGAGTGAGGCAGATGGAGATAGCAGCGCGTCATGCTTCCGCTTTTCACCACGATGGCCTGGCAGGTGGGGGCAACACCGGTGTACGGCCTCCACGCGGCGGCAACGGCCTGTGGCCAGTTGGCCACGATGGCCAGGTGAGCTCTGCCATCAGAGCCCAATGACCCGACTGAACCTTGATCTTTGACAATCATTAACTCCCAAACTAGATCGATTCAGTGAAAATTGTAAATAGCAAACTTGTAGAGCTACACGAGTACTCCAAGTTTGATTATTTGATCTTGGTTTGGTTCGGCCTAGATTGCAAACTACAGGGCTCCAATGTGGGGTACATGAGCACTGAAACAACATTTTAGACTTAGAAAAAATCTAAGTGCTCCAACAGCCCCCAAAACTGACTTGTGGGCCACTTTTAAGCATGTTGTGCACATTTCTAGCTCAAGGTCATTAAACAACTTTTGTTTCTTATAAAATTTACTACAAGTTTGCTTAAGGGTGCACAACCATGCAAACAATCTATGGCACTGTTCTAGTTCAGTCAAACAAAAGCACTCAAGAGGAGCTCCTAGTGAAACTAAACCCTAGAAGCATAATTAGGCAAGTTGATCAACATGAACATTGTTCCATTTTGCATCCTAAGTGTAGCTAAGGTGTTTTAGTGACCAAACATCAACCACTTACATTAATCACCCATGATCATAAGCATTCATACATTAAAACCTGGGATAACAAGGTATGTTTCATATGTTTCAAATTAATGTTTCATATGTTTCACATGTATGTTTCATATGTAAATGCTCATGTATGAATAAATAAGAGTAATGTCCATCACCGGTCCCTAAACTTGTTGGGCTATGTCATCCCAGTCCCTAAACTCGCAAATCGACCGTTTAGGTCCTCAAACTTGTTCAGTTGTGTCATCCTGGTCCCTGAACTTGGAAATCACCCGTTTAGGTCCTCAAACTTGTTCAGTTTGTCACCCCGGTCCCTAAACTTGGTTTTGAGTCTCATCTAGGTCAAAACAGGGTGATCTAAAAACTCTATATCATAAATTAATTCATAACTTTTCATATGAGCTCGAATGAAGACAAACTTTATGTCAAAATTATAGCCCTCGACACGATCCATAACTTTGTAGTTGAAAAGTTTTTGAATTAAAATTGTTTAGGGTCCGAAAATGTTGTTGTAAGTGTATATCAAAATGCTTATGCTCATGCAATGCAAGTGCAATATGCAAGGCAAACACCTAGGTGTTACAACCCCCCTTATAAAAATCTCGTCCCAAGATTTGAAAGGCATACCATTTTGCATAGAAAGTAGGATAGGCATCTCGTAAATAATCCTCCCTTTCCTACGTTGCATCCCACTCGCCATGATTACTCCAAATCACCTTATATAGTTTGACCACTTGACTTCGTGTCACTCTTTCCTTACGGTCTGAGACGTACACTGGCTTCTCTTCATAAGCTAAATCTGACTTTAGGTTGATACCTCTAACTTCTACTCTTTCCTCAGGTATACGAAGGGACTTCTTAAGTTGAGAGACATGGAAAACCGGAAAGGTAGCTCCCATTTTAGGGGGTAACTAAATCTTGTAAGCTATTCTTCCACTCTTCTCAATGATTTGGTATGGACCAACATATTGAGGTGCAAGCTTTCATTTAACACCAAACCGTTGCACTCCTTTCATGGGTGATACCTTTAGATACACATTATCGCCTACTTCAAGCTCAATAGGTTTCCTTCTCTTATCAGCATAACTCTTTTGTTGATCTTGGGTAGCTGCTATATGCTTTTGGATAGTACAGACTTGCTCTTCTACCTCCTTGACAAAGTCAATACCATAGTATCTCCTTCTCCCGGGTTCAACCCAGTTCAAAGGAGTTCTATACTTGTGACCATACAAAGCTTCAAAAGGAGCCATCTTGATGCTTTCTTGATAACTATTGTTGTAAGAAAACTCTGCTAAGGTTAACCACTTTTCCTATGAACCCTTGCAAGAGATAACACAAACTCTTAGCATGTCTTCTAGTATTTGATTCACCCTTCGATTTGTCCAGAGGTTTGAGGATGATAAGCAGAACTTCTAACTAAGTGGGTGTCAAACTCCTTGTGCAAGTATTCCCAAAAACAAGCCATAAACTACGGTCCTCTATCAAATACGATGGTTCTAGGCATACCATGGAGATGCACGATCTGATGGAAATATATTTTAGCATATTGATGCGGCCGATAAGTGGTCTTGACAGGAATGAAGTGTGCAGATTTCGTCAAACGATCCACAATCAACCATATGAAGTCAAAACTCCTCTCAGTGGTTGGTAGATGAATAATAAAATCCATACTAATTTCTTCCCACTTCCAACCTAGAATAGACAAAGGTTGAAGTAACCCAGCTTTCATGTGAACCGCTTTGACTTGACAATAGTTGTCACACCTAGCAACATAGGCTGTGATTTCCTTCATCTTTGTCCACTAAAAGCGAGGTTTCAAGTCCTAATACATTTTACTACTACCTAGATGGATTGATAACTTGGAAGAATGGGCTTTAGCTAAGATTTGATTTCTAAGTTCCTTATTCTTCGGCACTACGAGTCTATCCTTGAACCATAGAATACCTTTTTCATCAACACGAAAGTGCTTGGTCTCCTGTTCTTTCATCTTCCTTTTGATGTGGAACACACCCACATCGATCTTCTAAAGCTTTATGATTTGGCTTTCAAGAGAGCAATTGATGGTGATATTATGTAACACGGCAGGACGTAATAGATGTGATAGATAAAAGTCTTCTTCTAACAGAGAATTGCAATGAGACTTCCAACTCAAGGCATTAGCAATAACATTCGCCTTGCCAGGATGATAGTGCACTTGAAGATTATAGTCCTTGATTAACCCTAGCCATCTTCTCTGTTGCATATTTAGTTCCGGTTGAGTAAAGATGTACTTGAGACTTTTATAATCAGTATAGATATGACACATATTGCCAAGCAAGAAGTGTCTCCAAATTTTCAAAGCTTGGACCACTGCAGCTAGCTCTAAGTCATGAGTAGGATAATTGACTTCATGCTTCCTCAGCTGACGCGAGGCATAAGTGATGACTCAGCCTTCCTGCATAAGAACATAGCCTAAATCGGTACCTGATGCATCACAAAACACATCAAATGGTTTCTCGATACCAGGTTAGGCCAAAACAGGAGCTGAAGTCAACAAAGTCTGCAAAGTGTGGAAAGCAGCCTCACACTCCAAAGCCTAAACAAATTTCTCATCTTTCTAGAGCAACCTCGTCATGGGCTTGGCTATTTTAGAGAAATTGAGGATGAGGCGATGATAATAGCCAGCCAACCCAAGAAAACTCTGAACTTCATGAACCAAAGTCAGGGCCTTCCAATCCAATACTTCCTGTACCTTAGTCGGATCTATAGAGATTCCCTCATCAAACAACACATGACCTAGGAAATGTATTTTCTTTAACCAAAACTCGCACTTCCTGAACTTGACATAAAGCTTATGTTCTCGCAATCTGGTTAAGACAACCCTCAAATGTTCAGCATGATCTTTCTCATTTTTAGAATAAACCAGGATGTCATCAATGAATACAACCACAAACCTATCCAACTCAGGCATGAAGACCGAATTCATCCGATACATGAAATGTGTAGGAGCATTTGTCAAACCGAAAGACATGATGAGATACTTATACAAATCATATCTGGTAGAGAAAGCTATCTTAGGTATATCCTCTGGTCGGATCTTGATTTGATAATAGCCATATCTCAAATCAATCTTAGAGAATACCTTAGCCTTAGACAACTGATCAAACAAGATATCAATGTGAGACAATGGAAACTTATTCTTGATTGTTACCGCATTGAGTGGCGATAATCAACACATGTGTAAAGATTAGTCTTTCTTCTTCACAAAGATAACAGGACACCCCCATGGAGATAAACTAGGGCGAATGAGACCTTTCTTCAAGAGTTCGTTCAACTGAACCTTAAGCTTTGCTAATTCATTGGGCGGCATTCTATAAGGTTTTCTAGAGATGGGCGCAGTACCAGGGATAAGCTCAATCTTGAATTCTACATCCTGTTCCGGTGGTAAGCCAGGCAATTCATCGGGAAAGACTTCTAGAAACTCACACACTACAGGAATATCAACAATGGTCTTGGCTTGGATAGCATTAGACACAGTGTGGAGGTCAATATCCCTAGGAAGCGATACTAGAAAAGCCTCCTTATTGATAGGATCCCTCAACATAACAACTCTAGTGGAGGTATCGATAAGAACTCCACTACCACTGATCCATTTCATTCCCAAAATTACATCTATTCCCAACATGGGCAAAACTACAAGATCAACAGTATACACTCAGCCACCTATCACGATACACACCTCTTTCACTATCTGATTGGTAGAGATATTGTTCCTAGCTGCACTAATACAATAGGCACCCTTGTCTACAGTAATCACCATCTGATCATACTTGGATGCAAATGCGGGACTCATGAAAGAATGCGAAGTGCCCGAATCAGACAGTACAATTGCAAGATGTTGGTTCACAAGAAACTTACCAGTAGTGACAACTTCACCTGAAGGGATCTCTTCTAAGGTGGTGAAGTGAACATGCCCCGAGCGTGCATTTGCATTGCCTTGCCTCTGATTGTTGTTCTTCCTATTAGGATAAGGACAATTCTTTGCCCAATGACCAGGCATATCACAATTCTAGCAGGGTCTGTTGCTTGGTGGCACATTAGAGCTACTCTACCCAGTGGTGCCCTTTGGAAGCACAACGGTGTAAGCCTTACGAAATCCAGTCTTAGCCTGATTCTTCTTCTTCGTTGGATGATACCTTGTAGCTGCAATAGGTGGGCGAAACTAAGGCCTTGCTACCACTGGAGCTTTGGCCCAAGATGCACCTACCTCATAGGCCCTCGTGTGACTCTTGGAAGCCAAATAGATAGCATTATTGTTCTCTTGAGTCAGGGCATCACTTACAAATTCATTGAAAGTAGCACTCTTATTGTTCTCGATAGTTTCATAAGCTTGGGACTAAGCCCTGTCTTGAAGCTAGCAATCTTCTTTGCATCAGTATCCACAAACTCAGTAGCGTACCTGGACAGGTTGTTGAAAGCCTGCAAGTATTCATTCAAGCTCTTGGTGCCCTGAGTCAACTTCATAAACTCAGTGTGCTTGATAGCCATGAGACCAGGAGGAATATAATGCCCCTAGAAAGCACTCTTGAATTGATCCCAAGTAACCTAAGCATTCATAGGCAAGGTGGATCGGTAGTGACTCCACCAAATACCTGCAGGTCCCTACAACAAATGGAAAGCATACTCTGCCTTCATCACTTCCGTCACCTTGAGCATACAAAACTTTTGCTCAAGAGTGTTCAGCCATTCATCTGCCTAGAGTGCCTCATCTGCTTCCTTGAAGATAGGAGGCTTCGTATCTAGAAAATCCTTGAAATCGTTGTACTGATTTGGTTCTGACCCCCTGATGCTGATTACAACCATGTGCTTGATTCTGTGCCAGGGTGCGCATAGTGTCACCCAAAGCACACAGACCCTCAGTGAGCATGGCCATTAGCTCAGCTGGTGTGGGCAGCGGTGGTGGTGGAAGATCCTTATTACCACTACCCCCATCCCTACGAGATGAATGAAGGTTGCATGACATTTGCAGAAGTGCAACAACGAGTAATTATTGATGATGTCAGAAAAATTGTAGATGAATTGTAGAATTATGCCAAACTGAACTCATTAGAGAGAATAAATTCATACAATAAACAAAGGCACAATAATCCATCCTCATAACATCACCACTATATTACTCCGCACATTCTTACGATGCATACACATACATGCCAAATTTTGCCAACAACAAAGCTAGATTTTTATTAATGCTCAATATTCACATGGAGCAAACATGCAAGTCTGAGAGGTTACATCAAGTCACTAGGTAGTTCCAACCTTACATGAAAGCAACACAAAGGTTTTGATATTACACCAAAATACTAGCTAAGATTAAGCTACATGTCCATTACATGAGAGATAGCAAAAGACAAGAACTAGCGCGTCTAGCTAAGTGCTAAAGCTAAACTACGCATTCTCATCGGTGTCGGCATCATACACTCCTTCACCATCATCGTCCTCAATAGGCTCAAGATCCACATCTTCGTCTTCTTCCTCAGGCATGGCTATGGCATTAGCATCCATTTCCATGCCCTCATCATCAGCAAGGATCACCTGAGGCCCCAAATCTAGATAAGCTGGGATGGGGTGAGGAATTGGGTTAACTTGGTTGTCAAGACGGTGCACGTCAACCTACAGTTCCTCAATCTGATGAAGGAGCTCATTCTCCATGATTTCAACCTGAATTCTAGCCATGATCCTAGCATTATTTCTAGTTTGTGCCAGCCAAATTGTGTCATCCCTCTCAGTTCGGATAGCTATCACATCAGCCCAAGCTGCATTCCTCTAGGCCTGAGCTTCATCCCTTTCTCTGATGACATTCACAAACTAATTCTTGTGAGCCTCCAATGCCATCATAGCATTGGCTATGTGAGTTTAGGCATCTCTAGCTGCCCTCTAAGCCTGCGCACATGCCCTTGTAACCTGCGTTGTGTGGCCTATGCTTGGTGAAGTGCTAACGTAGTATAGCTTCAGGACAGCCATCATAGCACTCATGGCTGATCCAGAGCTTTGTGCCCGTTTTGTCTCAGTCATTACCAATGGATCATCCCTAAAATCCAGCCAAGCGGCCTTTGATAGAGCTACTCGATGGATGACCTTGCTAGCCCATTGATCAACTCATCACCAAAGTCCCGACAAATGTCCAACAACACCTACATTGCTGCCGCCTGAGCACCTTCCCATGGGCTTTGCCCATCGAACTCAGTACTCCAACCACGACATTGTGGCCTACCCTCGTGCGGCGGCACGATCACACGAACATCATACCATCTCATTGATACATTGGTTTCCACCTCATTCCAGGTGTAATAAGGCGGCTCAAGATACCCCACCGATTGCAGCACCCTCCACAATAGAGTAGGAGTGCCAAAAGTGTGCAGAAAAGTACTGCTCCTGGGCAGAATGCAAGGGTAGCCATCTGTAGCAAACAGATGCAACCCTTGTGAGAGGATTATTTATAAGAGAGGGATTTTAATAAATGGGATAAGTGATTATAAGGGAGGGAGTATGAAAGGTCCTTGTTTGGTTTTGGTAATTGAGTGACAACCTTAGGTGGACTAATTGTGTTTAATGTGAGATACACAGGGATTAGTCCATAGGTAGTGGTGTCATGAAGGAGCTCATTGCATATGAGACATGACATGGAGTCATGTGACCAAGGTGGCAAAGATCAAGATGAGGCTTGGCTCGACGGACCGGTTGCAAGTGTGAAGGGCAAGTCGGAGGCTTTGGAGCGATGGACCGTGAGGCGGTGAAGCTTGAGCAAGACTTGGCGCCGATGGACCGACGCAATGGTGAAGAGCAAGTGAGGTCAAGATCGATGGACCAAGGTCACATGATGATGTGAAGTGGATCATATCATTTGTGATATGGTTGGTGCATGTGTTGCATCAACGTCAGAGGAGATGGAGTGGAATGCACAAGGCAAAGGTATAACCTAGGGCATTTCCATTTCACCGGTCATAGGTGTGTAGAGAAGTTGATGATCGGGTTTAGGATAGATGGCCGTACTATCAAGAGGGGCAAACTTGTTTGCATATCGGTCATCTAGTGCCACTCGAGTGATCTAACTATGCATCGTTGCTAGGATCGAGTGGCGTGGCAAGTTGAGTGGTTAACTCCTTCGGTAAAATGATTGAGAAAATGCTAACACACGTGCACAAGGTGATGATCACTTGTTGGTGTTGGCACATTTGCGAAGGCAGCGGAGTTTAAGCGGTAGAGAAGGGTTTGGGTTCCTTTCGAGATATGAAATGCCTATTTTCCACTACGCCGGAAGTCGGAAAAGAAACGGAGGCAAACGGAGGTCACAGAGGTGACCGGACGCTGCACCGGACGCGGTCACGGTGTGACCGGACGCGTCTGGTCAGTACAGCGCAGCAGTCAGGCGCGCGGGCTAGGGTTTGCAACCGGCGCGTCCGGTCACTCACAGGACCGGCGTGTCCGGTCAGGCACCCAGAGGAGCAGTGCGTGGCGAAGGTCGATCGGACGCGGTGCGTGTCCGGTCACACACGATCGGACGCATCCGGTCGTCGAAGGAGCTTACTGGACTTCAACCGGACGCTGGCACTGTCGCGTCCGGTCGTTCCGTGAAGTGCGTCCGGTCGGTGCTTCGCGGGCGCACGGCACTGTGCGATCGGCGCGTCCGGTCGTTTGACCTGCGCGTCCGGTCAATACAAGTTTATTCGTGCGAAAACTAGCCGTTAGAGCACGCTACTGACCTGCGCGTCCGGTCGACCCAAAAATTCGCCCAGTGAAGGGGTAACGGCTCTATTTCGTTGTGGAGCTATAAATAGACGTTGTGGCCGGCCATGGCCGGTAGCTGAGCACACTTTGGCCTTGGTGGCTTATGTGGTAGTACTTGGAAGCCCTCTAACTCACTCATGCTTGATAGTGTTCATCGGATCGAGTGAGAGAGCGATTCTAGTGCGATTGCATCGTGAGGTTGCATCGAGTGGCACTAGGTGTTCGTGTTGCAAGTCGGTGGTGCTTGTTACTCTTGGAGGTTGCCACCTCCTAGACGGCTTGGTGGCTTGTGGCTCCATCGAAGCTCGCAAGAAGATTGTGCGAGGCTCCGGAGAGGATTTGTGAGGGGGATTGTGCTCACCCCGCGGGGATCGCGAAGAGCAACTCTAGTAAAGCTCGTGGCTTGGAGGATCCCCATCTTGAGAGTGGATGTGCGGCACCCGCTGAGAGTTTGACTCTTGATAGTCAATTAGCTCGTGATCCATCAAGTGGGTGTATCGCCACAACGGGGACTAGCTTGGTGGCAACCAAGTGAACCTTGGTGAAAAACCGCCGTGTCAACATTGTGTATATCTTCTCGGTGGTTTGCTTTCGATACACAAGCTTGTATTACTTTCACATATATATTGTGCTTGTGTTGTTGCTCTCATAACTAGTTTGCTTGTGTAGCTAGCTAGTTACCTTCTTGCTTGTGTAGCATAGAAGTAGCACCCGTTGTGTGGCTAATTTGGTTTGTGTAACCTTGTTAGTCACATTGCTTAGTTTGTGTAGCTAAGTAATTTGCGCTCTCTAGTTTGGCATTAGTTGCCTTGCTATTGAGCATTGCTAGTGAGCATTTGTGGCTTTGTGCTTTTGCTTACTAGAATTGTGTAAGAGCTCCCCGGCTTTGCTAAAGTACTAGTGTATAAGTTTGTGTGACCTTGCTCTAGAATTATTTAGGAGAGCTCTTGCTAAGGAAAGCACCTTAGTTACTTAATTAGGATCTTTGTGAGGTGCTTGTGAACTTAGATAGAGGGGTGTAGTCTTGGCTAGACCGATAGTTTTAATTCCGCATTTGTTTCGGTTTGCCGACGCGATTAATTTTAGAAAGGACTATTCACCCCCCCTCTAGTCCGCCATCTCGACCCTTCAGAGTAATGCAATGATGTAATGAATGAGTAAACATGATGCATGCACATTCCGTACGCCCTCACAAATCTTTAGAAAAAATTAAAATTCTAGTGGCATATACAATGCATGCACACGTTCTCTCAACATATGTATCTAGTCGAACTACACATTGCACTGTTAGCATACCTACAGAAAAATTCATTGCAGCCCATCCCCAAGAGATATATATAGCACACAATGAAAGCAGTAAACTAAACACTCTCCATATATACATCCCCAGATATATATACTTCGTTATCACAGCTACCCGACAGATATACCCACAATTAAGTACTTTCATAAATATATGGTTGTAACATGTAAATATTTTAGTAACCACAACTAACTCTCCCCTAGACCGATGGTTGGACGGTCATGCTCTCACAACTCCCACTTACCTGAGCATAGAGGTAGTTGATCCATACATTACCACCCAAGTGGATGGCATCCATACAATTGCACGCCGTATGGACAACAAAATAGAAAAGCAAGCAATCAATCCCCAAAGTTAGTACTTAAAAAAGCCACCTAGGAGTCCTTATTTGGCCATAGAGGATATGACCACTGGCACACTTAGATGAATTTTTTTAGATTTGCACACACCTATTTATAATAGCTATAAGTCTGTCTTGCTATCTAGCACGATACGTTGAGCATCCTGGGCTGATCGTAAGGCCTGCTCTAGCGTGCTGGGCTACCTTGTATAGGTTGGCCCATGTACGGCCATGAGGGAGTACGGGTCTATTCCCCCACAGCTAGTCCCCGAGCGCCATGTATTATGAAGCGACACGCCGTTGACCTTCTCTGACCAGTGAAGCTTCAGCTTCTGGAGTCTTAGACCACTGAGCATTCTGTCTGACCAGTTGCTGACGATCTCCGACTAGTCCTGACATCAGCCGTCTAGGTTTACTAGAGAAGTTGGTTGTCCAAATAATGCATGGCGCTCTTGAGAAAAAAAGAAAAAGATTTCTTTCCTGGTGAAGTGTGCCCACTTAAGTTTCTTGTAAAGGAAATTGAGGGCATGTATAGCATTATATCTGCCTGAGTCATGGTAGGGGTCAAGAACTATCAATGAAAAGCAAGCACATTCACCGCTAGGTGAAGTGTGCCCACTTAGTCTCTGAGCCTGGTAATAGGTGATGTAGGCGCGTGGTGCCAGGGTCTAAAAGAATTTAGCCCAAAGACTTTGTAAAGTTATGCAGCATGCACCGCTAGGTGTATCGTACCGATGTAGTCCCCGAGCTTGCTAGAAGGTGAAGTATAAGCCTTGTAGCAAGGTCAAAAAAGAAAACAAAAATAGGCCACGAGCAAAAATGCGTGTAACGGCAATCGTCGACCATGAGCTCTACTCGAAGGGCCCATCCACAGGTAGACTGTGGGTATTCGACCAGTCCCCGAGCTCAGAATGTGTGACGTGTGGCGTCGACCACGAGCTTTGCTCAAGGGGCCCATCCACAGGCGGACTGTGGGTACTCGACCAGTCCCTGAGCTTAGAACATGTGACGTGTGGCGTCGACCACGAGCTCTGCTCAAGGGGCCCATCCACAGGTGGACTGTGGGTATTCGACCAGTCCCCGAGCTCAGAACATGTGACACGTGGCGTCAACCATGAGCTCTGCTCAAGGGGCCCATCCACAGGTGGACTATGGGTATTCGACCAGTCCCTGAGCTCAGAATGTGTGACGCGTGGCATCGACCACGAGCTCTGCTCAAGGGGCCCATCCACAGGCGGACTGTGGGTACTCGACCAGTCCCGGAGCTCAGAACGTGTGACACGTGGCATCGGCCATGAGCTCTGCTCAAGGGGCCCATCCATAGGTGGACTGTGGGTATTCAACCAGTCCTCGAGCTCGGAACATGTGACGCGTGGCTCGAGCGCCGGTGGTGCGCTAGGGACAAGGCGGCACCGGCGAAGAGGCCGGTCGTGCATCCACCACCGGAGCTAGCGGGGGCGCGGGTGCTGGCAGAGGCCGAGAGGCCCTGTTAGCGCTGGCAATAGACAAGCGGGCCGGCAAACGGCCGACCATGGAGCAGCCAAAGAAGACAAGGGGCTCCCTGCGAACAAGGGGAGCCTCCACATTCGTGAGGGGGACGACGACGAGGTGACCCACAAGCATCGTTGGCTAGTCTAGGACTGGTCGAACGACGAGGAGAGGACGGAGGTGATGAGGGCATCGATGCTGCTGGCCATGAGGTCGGTGGGAGCCCCATCGCCACCACCGAGGAGGGAGCCGACGTCACCGCAACCAGAGACAACGGTGGCGCAGACGCCGATGGCGCCACCGCGGGTCGAGGAGACCCCGGTTACGATGGCAAGGCCGGAGAGGATGCCAGGGGGCACTGTGCCTCTGGGTGGCAGAGACAATGCCACGCTAATGGGGTGGGGGCGAGGTGGACGGCCATTTAGGTCGACGTTCCGCCGTTCCACAATGTAAGTGACCTGTAAAACACCTATCTTACTTAATTAGATCTGTAAGTTCAATCGAGCTAAGATTTGTTGTTGTTGAAAACAGGTTGCCTGTCTCTGAGGAGGCAATATAGATAGTCGCTGCCCAGCAGAAGGAGCTCGCTAGGCGAGCTGATGAGGCAGTGTGGCTGGCTGACGGGCAGGCCGTGGCTGCGGCTGAAGCGCAAGCAGCGGCGTAGGCACAGGCTACTGCGGAGGTGGAAGCCGCTGCTCAGGCGGAGGCTATGGTGGTGGCGCAGGCCGTAGCTGAGGCACAGGCAGCGGCAGCACAGGCCACAGCATCGCAGGCCGTAGAAGGGGCACCGGGCGCCAGGGAGGAAGTCCCCGAGCTTGAATTGGTGGCCCTTGTGGCTGGAGGCCAGGACAATACCGGCGACGGGGCTGGGGCATCGTCGAGGAGGAGGTCGAAGAAATCCCCCGTGCTGCAGTCGAGGAAACAACCCCGCAGGTCATCCGGGTAGCCCGGCTCAGGAATGACTGGTGGGTGTTCTATGAGGAGGAGCACCGCGACGGAGAGCTGCGTCGGCTGTAGCGGCTATGCCAGGAGCTAACGGAGTCAGCCAAGGTATGCAATAATCTTGTTGAAAATTGCTATTCATCACCTATCAGTGAGCGAGCATGTAATCATCTTGGTTGCAGAGCGTGGCGACGACATCGGGTACCAAAAACGGTGCTTCGACCGAATCCGGCCTACCCTGGAGGAGAACGAGCAGCTCAAAGCTCAGGTGGCCCAACTCCTGGGGAGCTGGTGGAGGCCAACATGCAACGGGCTGCACTGGCCGAGCAGATGGCAATCCAGGCTGGCCACTTGGTCAACTTTGACCAGGAGAGGCAGGGCAAGTAATGCTGCCACCACTTCCGTGTATTATCTTCGTGTCTGGTGCTAATGACTGGTGGTGTAGGAATGTTGTCGACGATGCGGCTACTCCAGGAGTAGGTCGGGAAAGTGGAGATGGCATGGGCTAAGGAGGCGGAGGGAGCATAGTAGCTTGCTCGTGACCTCGAGAGTAAGTACTATCACTTCCTTGAATTTTGTTCTTAGCCTTTTGGACTGTGTTGAAACAGTGGAACTGACATCGATTAGTGACTCGAGTGAACGCTCGCGGGCAGTTCGATGGCCTGATCCAAGATAGGAACACCTAGGAGGGGCGTTGCCAGTGGATGGCTAATGCCCTTGTGCCACTCCTGGACATAATCGCCGGAGAGCCAGAGCAGCCGAAGGGAGGCTATATCCTGGCGGCGGAGCGGTTCATCGGTCGGTGTGCCATGTCGTGGTCCGACTTCAAGCGGTTCATGAAGGAGGCGGGGAAGTACGTGGCTGTGCAGGTGATTGCCATCATGCGGTCGCACTACCCCTTCATCACGCTTGCGCATCTTGAGGCTGGCTTTGCCGACGAGGTCCAGACCGAGGCCGAAGCAGATGCTCGCTGTGAAGCCTACCGGGGAACTGCTGTCCAGAGCGCTGCCACCCTAGAGCTAGTGCCAGAGGCCGAGGGAAGCCAATAAATGTAATTGTGTAAGAAACATGTAGATAATGTTTAGTAGAGCATGAGGCACTTATAAACAGTATGATCACGGGGCGCAGATGAGCTCCTCAAATTATTTTGTTGTGTATTAAAGCTGTGTGGCGTAGTAGCTGTCAGAACGTGATTCTGGTAGCTATTAAAAACATCGGTTAGCATGACAGATTACCCTGTCTTAGAGCCACGTTAGCCCTGGTTTGACTTATGATCCAGAGCGTGAGGCACAAATTCCTAGGCACGCGTAAGAGCACAGGCCTCAGCCAAGGAGCATCCGCCGACCACCTAGAGCGCAGAGAGCTAGTACTCGTGCACGTATTGGGAGAGATCGGAGACAGTGCCTGCTCTGACTCACTCAAGTAAGAAGGGTAACTGGTCGGTAACCGGTATAACGAAGTTTTTTACAAAAACTTTAAAAACCACAATAGAATGAAGCTGCAAGACAATGAATCACTTTATTGAAATAATCAGAGAGCAAGATAGATACATATCTTTTATTCATGTAGGGCTAAGCATAGAAGCGTCTAAGCTTGTCGATATGCCAGGAATTGGGTACGTCGGTGTCGTCAAGGCATGCGAGCCAATAAGAAGTAGGCCTAGTGACCTCTTTTACCATGAAGGGGCCTTCCTAGTGCGATGCGAGCTTGTGGAGACCCGCTGTGTCCTGCATCCTACATAAGACCAAGTCGCCGACCGCAAAGAGACGTTCCTTGACATTACGGTTGTAATACATGCGCAAACCTTCAAGGTACTTGGCTGTTTGAGCACAAGTATCAAGTCGTCGCTCCTCGGCAGCATTAACATCGAGCTCTCGGGCTTCGTTTGACCTGTCTTCATCGTGATTCTCGATTCTAGGTGCTTAGAATGCTATGTCAGCTGGGAGCACAGCCTCAGAACCGAAAACCATGAAGTATGGTGTCACGCCTGTGTTACGGTTGGGTTGGGTACGCAGTCCCCAGATTATAGTAGGCAACTCTTTGAGCCACCGACCTGGTGCTTTGTTGTTTTCTTGATAGAGCCTCTTTTTCAGGGCGTCGAGAATCATGCCGTTGGCACGTTCGACCTGTCCATTGGCCCTGGGATGTGCTACCGAGACGTACTTGACGACAATGCTTCTGTCATCGCAGAAGTCCCAGAACGTAGAGCTGGTAAATGTAGATCCCAGGTCAGTAATGATACTGTTGGGCAGGACGAAGTGGTATATGATCTCATCGAGCAGTTCGACTGCCTTCTCGGTGGTTGCCTTGGTTAAGGGCTTATACTCGATCCACTTGGAGAACTTGTCGATCATGACGTAGACGCAGGTGAATCCACCAGGAGCTGGCTTGAAGGGTCTAATCATATACAGTCCCCAGCATGAGAAAGGCTAGGAGGCTGGTATGGTTTGGAGCTCATGAGCTGGTACGTGGATCTGCTTGGCGAAGAACTGACACCCTTCGCAGTGGTGAACCAACTTTTTGGCATCGGCAACGGCTGACGGTCAGTAAAAACCTACTTGGAAAGCCTTATCGACCAGCGTTCTAGATGCAGCGTGATTGCCACAGGTGCCAGCGTGGATTTCATATAGGAGTTTAACTCCGTCTTCCTGAGACACGCACTTCATCAAGATCTCTTCCTTTGCATTTTTGCGCATAAGTATGCCATCTACGAGCAGGTACTGCTTGCTACGTCATATGAGGCGCTCCATTGCGGTTCTATCATGGGGGACCTCAGTCGTGGTGAGCTACTTAACATATTCTTCATGCCAGTCAATGACGGTGCTTGGGATCGTGGCGACTAGCTTGTCTGGCGGTGGCTACTCGACCACCGGTTTTTTCTCCTCGATAGAGAGTTTCACCAAGTCTTGGACAAATACGCCATGTGGGATTTGTGCTCGGGTGGATCCCAACTTTGACAGCGCATCGGCTGCTTGGTTCTTGTCCCGAGCCACATGGGTGAACTCAAGGCCGTAGAATTTGCCTTTGAGCTTGCGGATTTGGGCAACGTAAGCGTCCATCTTCTCACTGCTTGTGTCCCAGTCCTTGTTAACCTGGTTAATGATGAGAGCAGAATCGCTGAATACGTGAAGGCGTTTAATGCCGAGCTCGACCGCTATGCGTAAGCCATGTAGGCATGCCTCGTATTTGGTGGCATTGTTTGATGCCTTGAAATGGATTCTGAGGACGTAGCTCAGGGTCTCCTTGGATGGTGCGATGAACAGTACACCCGCGCCAGCGCCGTCGATGTTGAGGGAGCCATGAAAGTACATCTTCTAGTGCTCGACGGGGCCCTAGGTGACAGGCGTGCTCATATCGGTCCATTCAACGATGAAGTCAACCAGTGCTTGAGACTTGATCATCGTACGGCTCTAGAATTCTAAGGAGTACGGGCAGAGTTCCATTGCCCACTTGACGATACGCCCGTTGGCATCTTTGTTGCGTATGATGTCGCCCAATGGGTACTCGGTTACCACCATGATGCGATGCCCGTTGAAGTAGTGTTTCAACTCGCGGGACGTGATCAAGATAGCATAGATCAGCTTATGGATCTGAGGGTATCGAGTTTTAGACTCATTGAGCACCTCGCTAATGAAATAAACAGGTCGCTAGACCTTGTAGGCGTGGCTGGGCTCGTCGCATTCAACGACGACAGCCGTGGAGACCACATGATATGTTGCCGTGATGTACAGTAGCAAGGTTTCACCATCGATGGGAGCGGTGAGGACCGGAGGAGTTGTTAGGAACTGCTTTAGCTGGGTGAAGGTAGTGTCCGCTTCTTCTAACAATGCAAACTTCTCAGATGCCCTGAACAATTTGAAGAATGGCGGGCCCTTTTCGCTGAGCCGTGATACGAAACGACTTAGGGTGGCCATACACCCAGTAAGCTTTGGGATGTCTTTGAGTCTTTGGGGGGCTTCATTTTGAGTATAGCCTCCACTTTTTCAGGATTAGGGCGTATGCCATTGCGACTGACGACATTGCCGAGAAGTATGCCCGAGGGGACACCGAATATGCACTTCTTTGGATTCAGCTTCCATTGAAACTTATTGAGTGCTTTAAAGGTGCGGTCTAGGTCATCGACCAGGGTATGAGCCTGTTTGGTCTTGATGACTATGTTGTCGACGTATGCCTTGACGAGGCTGTCACGAATCTCTTTGTCAAGACAAGCCTGGATGGCACGCTGGTAGGTGGCACCGGCATTGAGCCCAAACAACATGGTCGTGTAGCAATAGGCCCCGAAAGGCGTGATGAAGGATGTCTTGATCTGGTCCTCTTCTTTTAGGGTGATCTGGTGATAACCAGAGTAGCAGTCGAGGAACGACAGGAGCTCGCAGCCGGCTGTTGAGTCTACGACCTCATCTATGCGAGGTAAGCCGAAGGGGTCTTTAGGGCAGTGTTTGTTGAGATCAGTATAATCAACGCACATTCTCCATTCATTATTCTTTTTGCAAACAAGAACCGAGTTGGCAAGCCATTCTGGGTGATACACTTCTTTGATAAAACCGGCGGCTAAGAGCCGGGTTACTTCTACCCTGATCGCCTCCTTTTTGTCGTGAGAGAACTGTCGTAGCTTCTGCTTGATGGGCTTTGCGGTCTTCAAAACATTCAAGGAGTGCTCGATCAAGTGCCTAGGAACGCTAGGCATGTCGACAAGTTTCCATGCAAACATGCTGATGTTGTCCCTGAGGAACTTGATGAGCACGTATTCCTATTTGGCATCAAGACGGGTCCCGACGTGAGCCGTCTTGGACTTATCGCTGTCGATGAGCTCGACCTCCTTGTAGTCCTTGGACTTGGTGCTGGAGTGAGTGGCTTGATTTTCGAGGATTTCCAATTGATCTGGAGCGGTCAGCTTGGACTCAGGAATGGCTTGCTACATGCGGGCTGAGATGTCAAAGGCCTCTGCCGCTTGGTAGCTCTCCATTTCGCAAGTGTAAGCGATGAAGATGTTGCCACGGAGGGTGAGGACTCCCTGCTCGGTCAGCATCTTGAGCACCAAGTAGATGTAGTGGGGCACATGCATGAATTTGGCCAAAGCTGGTTAGCCAAGGATGGCGTGGTATGTGCCTTCAAAATCCGCGACGACAAAGTTGACGTAGTCGGTGCGGAAATGGTCGGCGTTGCCGAATTGGACCGGCAATGTGATCTGGCCCAGGGGGGTGGAGCTCTACCCAGTGAGCACGCCCCAGAACTAGGCATCGTAAGGCTTGAGGTCTGCCATGGTTAGGCCTAACTCGTCGAAGCTGTTACGGAACAGGATGTCGATGGAGCTCCCGCCGTCGATGAGGACCTTCTCGAAGTGAACATTGTTGATGCAGGGGTCCAGAACGAGAGGGAAGCGACCTAGTTTGGGGATGTGAGCCCATTGGTCAGACCAACTAAAAGTGATCTCCTAATGAGACCAGGCGTGGTACTTGGGGTCAACAATCTTGTCATCCTACTTGGCGACGTTCATGACTGCCTGGGCGAGCAGTTTCCTCTCGCGGCCGGTTTCAAGAGCGACTTTGCTGCCAAAAATCATGGCGATAGTGCGTGCAGGAGGGTTGTATGTATGGCAGGGATCTGGTTCGTGGCCGTCATCATCCTCATCGTCGTCCGGTTGCCTTGGTGGATCATTGCTACATTCCACATCCTTGTCATTGCGGGGCTTCTTGCGGGCATCTCCTCGGAAGAGGGCTTTGAGGACGCGGCAGTCCACCATGGTAGGGTTGGAATTGGGGTGAGCCAGACAACGGCCAGTCATGGTTTTGGCGTACTCCTCCTCGTAGTTGCATTTGCCGCCTTGCTTGACGGCGTTGACATTGGCGTCGTTTTGCCGACCACGAGGGGGTCATCCCCGGAACTCATCACGCCGATCACGACGCCGGTCGCGATTGTCATCTCGGCAGTCATTGTCATCACGCCGTTCATCAGGGCGATCAAGGCATCGATCATTGCACCGATCGTCGCGTCGATCGTCGGAACAACGGGAGTCGTGATTTGAGCGCGGATCTCGTCGAGCGTCATCCTTGATTTGCCTATCGGCTTCATCGGCATCCGCCCAGTTCTTTGCAGTGGTGAGCAACTCCTGGACCATTCTAGGCCACTTACAGAGTAGCTTGCTTCTGAACTTGGGGTGGTGATGAAGGCCGTGGATGAAGGCACTGATAGTTTCATCAGCGGTGATGTTGGCGATGGTGAGCCGCATGTCAGAGAAGCGTCAGATGTAGTCGCGCAGCGGCTCATTCTCATGGTCCCAGATTTTCTCTAGGTCATACTTGGTGCCGAGTTGCTCGCAGGTGGCCATGAAGTTGTCAATGAAAGCCCTTCTGAGCTCGGCCCACGAGTTCATGGAGTCCTCCCTTAGGCTAAGGAGCCATTGGTTTGCAGCTTCATCAAGGACAACCGGCAAATAGTTGGCCATGACGTATTCGTCGCCATTGGCCACGCAGACTGCTATTTTGTACAGCGTAATCCACAGCTCAGGGTTGGCCTTCCTATCATACTTCTTGAGGTCTTCGAGCTTGAAACCTCTAGGCCAGATCACGCGCCGGAGCCGGCTGGTGAACTGGCGTAGGCCCGGGACACCGTGTTCTGTGTCATACTCTTGTCGTCGGTGGGACTCATGAGAGTGGCGCTAATCAATGTGGTTTTGGATGCGCTCCCATAGTTTGTCGCTCTGATTGAGACGGTTACAAAGGTCGTCATCTAGCTGTTCGACCTATTGGTCGTGACCGGCGTCACCACGATTTCTTCCTTGTCCACCACCTTGACCGTCACCTTGACCACCGCCAAGGGGTGGGTTTCATGGTGCTTAGGAGCCCACTGGTCGTGCAGATGGTTGATGTTGAGAGCTGCGGCGACTGCGACTGGACACGATTGAGGCGGTGGGAGCAAGCTGCCACTCGTTGATTTGAACGGTAGTCGCCTTGAGGTAGTTTCTGATCGCGTCAACCTCAGGACCCTCAGGGAGCCTATCCAGGCCAGCGGTCACAACAACAACATTGGCGCTTGGAGTCTTCAAGACCTACTGATTGCCGATGAGATCGAATGCATCTTCAAGGTTGCGAGGCTGAAGCCTCTCGCGGCGCTGGTTGCGCGCATCGTCAGTGGGTTCCTCTTGTAGTCAGCATTGTGCATGGTTGGCATTACACCCTTCATGCTGCTGCCTTTGCTCGTCCATCTCCCCATTAATAGCTGGTTCATCAGCACTAACGACGCAGACCATGCCCCCACGGTTCGGTGGGAAAGCTGGGAAAGCTGGTCAAAAGCGGACGGTTCGCCCTTCAGGAGTGGACGTGACCACCAGATCAGAATCTGGGCATGGGTGGTGACCAACCCGAACTGGTCAAGAAGACTGGTGGTGACATGGGTGGCTGGAGCCATCCTCGACAGACCAATCTCAGATTGAATCTACCAAGGTGAGGGTATCGGCAAGGCTGGAGCCGACCCGATCGATGGACTCAAGCAGGTCAGTGTTGTCGATCTGCCTTCTCGGGTAGCAAGGAAGCGAGCGACGAGTTGCCGGCAAGGGTGACGCTGGGCTTGGAGTGATGATAATTGGCGTAGGTGAGGCTTGCACCACCTCCATAGCTGCGGTGACATTGTTGATACCATCGGTGGTCCAGGTGAACGCTCCGATGGTAAAGGTGAATCCCGCCGGCACCTCCATGGAAGCGGGAAAGATGACCATTTGGCTCGCCTAGGAGTCTGTACGCACACCCCCTACCTAGAGTGCCACTGTTGATGAGATATGGTCGGCAGTCTATCGAGAGGTATGCCCAAGGTAGTAGATTAGATCGGTAGAGGTGCGCAAGACATGAATCAGATGGTGACGCAAGACACAGAACAAGGATTTATCCAAGTTCGGCCGCCGTGAGGGCGTAATACCTATGTCCTGCATCTGGTTTGTATTGCTGTATGCTCTGAGATTCATTTTGAGGGGGGTCCTTGCCCGCCTTATATAGTTCGGGGGGCAAGGTTACAGATCTAGAAACCAATCCTGGTCGATTACAATTGCCATATAGGCTTGGATATAGATTCTAATCCTAACCGACTAGATTGTTGCTTGATCTCCAAGTCTATCTTGCTATCTAGCACGATACGCCGAGCATCCTAGGCTGATCGTTTGACCTGCTCTACCATGCTGGGCTACCTTGTATAGGCTGGCCCATGTACGGCCATGAGGGGGTACGGGTCTATCCCCCACAGCAGCAAGTTATGAATATTAACTTGTCATCTAGAATAGCACCTGTAGTAGAGCAATCACTTGATTACGATACAAACATTAATAACCATATCAGGTGTAGTAAAGCCATCATCATCATCTTAACCATCAAGTTCATTTAGTGTTACTACAAAGGAGAAGCTCCGTCAAGTTTCTCATTATCCGAGAGAGACGGTGACTCGAATCGATTCCTACACAGCTAGGAAATTTTTCCTAACACAAACCCAAACTTCCCCCATCGGGGTCGCGTCGGGTCACCTTTGGTACAACTCAGGAACCAACTTCGTCTAGAGTGCCACACACTCAAGGACGCTACTCTGCCAGGATGATCAAACCTAGCCTGCCCTTGGACTCACACCAATAGCTCCCCGCACATCCTTACTTCCACCAGAGTACACACTTTTTACTTATCGACTTCCGGCCTGAGTTGAGCTACTCGGCTTCGTGGTTGGAATGACTTATCAGGCAAGCTAAATGTTAGGCATGCATTCAAAATAACAAGAGGGCCTCTATGCCTCAGTCCTTAATTGACACAGATAGGGATAGACATACACACAAGACCTCCTTGCCATGTTGCTTCACTATCGATATCCCGCCCGGTCTTCATTCATTATTAACACATGGTTATTTCTACGATAGCAAATATAGTCAACCGTGACCCGACATCTCCTATCTTGCAGGTGACAAGAAATCACCTAACCCTACCGGTCTAAGCATAGCTAAGCAAGTATTCGATCCTAGACTTAGATAGGATACATGATGTATTTACTAGACAAGGAGAGGATATATATGCAACGAGTGTTTCCATCCAACTCCTATAACTTAATGCATCAAACATTATGAGATACTTAAATTGTATTTTGCAAGATATAGAAGGCTTAGAATGCTCCGGGGCTTGCCTTGGAGTAAAGAAGAGGGTCGATGGTCAGGACACTCAGGCAGCTCCTCGTCCTAGACTCCTCCTTCGGGTGTCTGGACCTCATGCTCCTCCGCTGCTAGACGCTCCTCCGGATTCAACCCCTTGAATTCTAACAGGATCACTCCTTTCGGCACACCTATTGCATGCATATGCACAAGATGAATATCATGTATGCACAAGATATGAAGTGACATGATGAACATATGAACATGTACATGGCTAACAGGAAGATGATATAGCAAGATTAACACCCGTTGACCGAGTAGGTGCAAAGCTCTATTCAAATCACTTTAAAGAGTAGGTGCATAACTCCTCTCTAGAACAAGAGCATACACTCACCAAGATCTAGCAATCTAAGGTACTAGGTGAATTCCTCGCGCATTGCTGTGGGAATGCAAGAGTAATTTGAATTGAGTTAGGAGAAATAGGATGTAGAATGAATCTCGTTGGTGCAGTCACTAACGTAAAGAGCAAGCATATAGTCTACAGCCATGAAATAGGATGTAGAATGAATTCTAGAGAGCAAGCACTTCTGAAGACCAACTTTAGAAGGCCATAACTCACAAACCATATAGTCTACAGCCATGAAAACTTAACACAAACTAGATAAGTGAGTTACCTACAACTTTGTTATAGACAAGTTTCACAACAAACATCATTTATATGGTGTAATTAGCTAAGCCTCGAAAACTATCCTAAAAGACACTTTCAAGAAATAAAAAACAAAAATAGATTTCAATAATGTTCCAAACTTCAACCTGGACAAAACCAAAGTTAGGTGACATACTTCAAAAGAGCACTAGAAAACAAAGTGGCCATCTCTAAATAAATTCTTTTCATGCCTTTATTAATTTCTTTAGATAATTAGGTGAAATAATAAACATCTAGCAAAAGTGCACAGTAAATTCTACAAAAATTAAGTAGCTCATACATGTCCCTAATAGGCTACTGTATAAATTTTATAGCATTTGAATAAGTAGATCATCCTATGCAAAAATAACAAGCCAGCATAGCTTATAATACCATAAATAGGAAATCATAGTAAAAAGTATCAAACAATGGATTTTATATATTTTTTAGCTTCATCATAACACAATAACACTGTACAGTAAATTTCATGCACATTGTTTACATATTTTTACCACGAAAAAATAGCACAAGAAACTAGTATTTATTTAAAAGAAATCAATAACTCAAACATATAGCACCCAAAAATCATAAGATTTTTACTGCAGCACCCATAAATCCTTACTAGCCTCCCGTAAAATTTTCACCTCAAAAGGAGCAATACAGCTAGGGTTAAGAATTTCCCTTTGAAAAACCTTAAATCAAAAAGATAAATAAAAACAGTGAAAACTTTCAACTTGACCCTACTATATTATCACACTATCAGTTAGATCTACTCACAAGAATTCCAAAAAGTCATCATTTGTATTTTTCTGATTTTTCTACAATTTATTATGAATTTCTAAAGTTCACAAACATTTCTTGAAAAGAATAAACAGAAAATCAGATTTAAACTCCTCACACCGTGCTGATAGGCGAGCCCTAGGGTCAATTGACCCCACCCGTCAGCCGCCCGAAGGCAGGGGACGAGGTTTGACTGGCGCTAGCTCGCCGACGGTGAGCTTTTCAGTGAAACCTACCCCACCCACGTGATCCTCTCATCCTCCCGCGTTAATTGGTATAGCTATTGTGACCTAGGGTTCACCGGAGCAGGCTTGCTGTCGACCTTGGTGGCACGGTGGCGCTACCCGATGGCGCACCTGCCATCTCTGGCCACGACCGGGCCAGGCGAGGGGCACGTAGGCTTCGCGGTGCGCAGGCGGATCTCCCAAGGTGGCTCTAGGGTTAGGAGAGGTCGAGGTGAACTCCGGCCACATGCACGGCTCGACGGCGGCAGGAGCGTGTCATGGAACCGTCCAAATTATAAGAGCACAAGTACAAAAGCAGTCACCGAAGTGATCAAATTCTCACACTTGTTTTCATATAACTCCGGTAGTCCAACGAAATCACGAGGGATTTCAAACCAACCAACATACAAGCCAAGATCGTAGTGATTCAACATAACAAGCCACATGCTACATCCATTTCACAAGTAGTTCATTATACATCGGAGTTCAACATAGTTATTACAACTTAAGTTAAAAAGTAGCGGAAGCAAAGTAATTTGAATCTAACATCACTCTTATTTCAAATACATGCCAGTACCAAGGTCAACTTCCAACAAAAGCATTAGAGATACGATAACTCAGAAGGATCATGCCCATGATCACACTCTGCCACTATGGCATGAGCTATCCAATTCTTACAGTAGCCATGATACATCACAACCTGCAACAAGTGGGAATAAAACCCTAAGTACGAGAATGTACTTAGCTAGACTTACCTGTCATAAACCAGAAATAAAGTGACACCAAGGAGTGTGCAAGACTGATATAAGTGGGCTAGCGTGACAACATTTTGCATAAAAAGCATAATGCAGATAAGTAATCATTTATTGCTTAAATATCAAGTTCATATTCATTAACCTATCATCTAGATTAGCACCTGTACTAGAGCACTCACTTTATTAGGAGCAAACAATATTAACCATAGCAGGTATAATAAGGCCATCATTATCATCAGCATTCCTGAACCATCAAGTTATTTAGTGAGATCTATGTTGCCGCTGCTCTATCAAGTTCTCACTAACCGGTGAGAGACGGCGACTCGAATCGAATTGCAACTCAGCTGAGGGGGTATTTCTAACACAAACCCATGACTTCCCCTATCGAGGAGCATTAGGTCACCTTTGGTACAACTTAGGAACCAACTTCGCGGGCCCGATCAGCGCTAGCACTCTCAGGGATACCAAATCTGCCAAGACGATCGTGACTTTTAAACACCTGCCCTTGGGCTCACGCCATTAGCACCCTTCCGAGGCGCACTTTATACTTGCCGGGGTCCTGGCCTGAGTTGAGCTACTTGGCTTCGCGGTCGGTCACCAGACCCAGCCAGCTAAGTGTTAGGCATGCGTTCAACATGACAAGATGACGTACAGTGAATCGGTCCTTAATCGACACAGACGGGGATAGATCCACACCTAAGACCTCCATGCCTTGTTGCTTCACTATCATCATCCCGCCCGGTCTTATTTCATATTATTAACACATGGTTCTTTTCCACGATAGCAAATATAGCCAACTGTGCCATATATATGTTCCTAAAGTTCACAGGTGACAGGAAATCACCTGACTTCTACCGCTTAGAGCAGGGCTAAG
The DNA here is from genome assembly GCA_038087645.1 of Saccharum hybrid cultivar R570. Classification (NCBI taxonomy): domain Eukaryota; kingdom Viridiplantae; phylum Streptophyta; class Magnoliopsida; order Poales; family Poaceae; genus Saccharum; species Saccharum hybrid cultivar. Next base: position 10,632,952 of record JAQSUU010000805.1, read on the forward strand.
CATCTACTCGATCCTGAACTAAATAGGATTCAGGGTATACTTTCTGGACAAGGATAGGTATATATGCAGCAAGTGTTTTTAATCAACACCTATAACTTAATGCAACAATACATATAACATAGTACTTATTTGCATTTCAAAAATTAGGAGGCTTATAATACTCCGGGGCTTGCCTGGGATCCGACACAAGTCAGTTAAGTTAGCTTGCACCGTCTTGCGGAGCATCTCCACTCCAAGCATGCACTCCAAGGTCCTTCCATCTTCGGGTTCGGCTCCACATCACATCCTTCACGAGGTGTATCTAGCGTACCTAGATGAGATGCAAGATATAAGTGTATGAATACATGGAAATGCAATAGATGATGCATCACATACAATTCAAGGTAAGTACAAGGTTACACTAAATACACATAAGCACTTCACATTGCTTAATTAAACATCACCCAACTTATCATACTAAGATAGCAAAGAGGCACACCAAACATGACACACTAGTTTCACATGATCTCAGGTGTATTTAACTTCATTACCAAGGGCACGAATCATACTTAGCAATACGCAAAGCAAGTCAAGGTGAAGCAACAACTATAACTAGAATATGCCAAATTTCTGGATTTGCAAATTGTAGCTTCATAAATCAATCATATCTGGAGTTTTATAAATCCAAATGACTTGCAAGAAGATATTCTAGAAAGATTATGAAATTATATACATTTAATCTAATATCATCACAGCATGATTCATAAGTTAAATAAGTAAAAATTACAAAGTTTTAGAATCTGTTCCTGACAAACAGAGACCAACCATTTCTGATCTCCAACTTGAAACATGCATAACTCATAAACTACTTGGCCAAATGCCACCAAATTTTAACAGCAGCTAGATACATAAATTATCTACAACTTTTGTATAAACAAGTTTCATAACAAAGCACATTATCATAAAGAACTTTGCTAAGTTCCCAGATCTGTCCAGAAACCTCATTTGCAAGAAATAATTATTAACTTATGTTGCAAACATATAATTGAACAAAACCAACTTTACCAAAATGTCACACATGACTAATGAACACCAGAAAATATAGTGTCCATTACTAAATAAATTCTTGTAATATATTTCTTAATTTATTTATATAATGAGGTGGAATTATGAACACATATCAAAAGTGCACAATAAAATTCTACCAAAATTACAGTGGCCTACATATGCTCCCAATAGTCTACTATAAAATGTTTATGCCATTTGAACATGTATATCAACCTCTATGGAAAATACAAAATGATAATGCAAGAAATCATGTGAGAGCAAGATAAAGCAATAACTCACTCAAATAGCAACCAATGACCATGAAATTTTTATCACACATCAAACATCACATGGGTATCATTCCATAAAAATTTCACATCATTTGGAGCTCTAGATTTGTAGTTATGAAAAATAACAAATTCAACTAGTATTAAAACCTAACTGCATAAATCTATTTTTATAGAGAAAACTTTAAACTAAAACATGCTATATTATAGATCTAATGCATATAGAATTTCACAAGGATTCCAAAAAGTCCTCATTTGCTATTTTACGAATTTCCTATAATTTACTGTGAATTTCCAAATTTCCTACAAAATAATTGCATAAAAGAAAAAGAAAAGGAAAAACACTTAAGCCTCGAGGTCCCTGCATTTTTCACAAATTAACCAAGCCTGAATCTAGAAATATATGTGTCTAGTCATTTCACATCTGGACCCAACCAAGAGTTTCTATTCTCATTTTACTCCCTCTCTTCTTCTTCCTCACGGAGACGAAGCAGAGGATCAACGGGGAGAGGTGGATTCCGGCTGTTGGGATTGGGGCCGGCGGCGATGCGCTGGCGTTGCAGCAAGCCAGGGCCTGTGCGCACCAATCAAGGGGCGCAGCCTAGCTAGTGATGGCCTGCAGGTTGCCGGCCACGGAGGCAAACTGCTCGCAGCGGTAACGACCTCGGCGGCCCGGGCAGCAGTCGGACGCGTTGCCGGAAAGGGGCAGCAGGAGCGTCAACGCGCGGTGGAGAATGGCGAGATGGGGCTGCTGGAGGTGCTAGCGAGGGTTGTGGGAGCCTGGAGAGGGAGGAGCGCACGGCGGCCTGCAGCTCTGTTCCACCGGGCGGCCATGGCAGCACGGGAGAGAAAGAGAGCGAGCGAGAGAGATGGAGAATGAGCGAGATGGAGAGAGCAGAGGACGCCAGCTTCTCTAAATCGAGCCAGCTGGGCGAGGTGGCGTACATGCAGCGAGCGAGGGTGCCATGCGGCGTCTGCGACCAGAGGCCGCTCGGTCACGATGCAGCTTTGAAGACGTTCAAGCAGCCATTTGATTGACTGAAACTCATTCCTTCACCTCCCTTTTTCTTTTGATTTCACGTGAAAACCCAACAACTTCCTTACTAGGAATTATATAACTACGCGAGGTGAACAAATTGTTTAAGATCCTCAAGTACAGATTATGCATGGTTGAGGAGATCCAAGGCTACAAAGATGGGTACAGGAAACCAAAATCGGGATTCAGTTAACTCCTAGGAATAGTTAGCTCTCGCTATTTTTAAATTAATCTTTGAATGACCAAACTTGCTCCAAAAGTAATGAGACTTGTTTTGTTGTGTCCTTCACAAAGGGTACTTCAACTCATATTAAGAAATCCAATTGAGCTGCCATATGAATTTGGAAGATAAAATGCCGCAATCATAGCATCACGCTGCTGCTGATCGAGGACTTAGAAAATTTGGAGAGCTGAGAAAACAGCATCACTTTCAATATTGAATCCACTGTTTAAGCTACTTGGAAGCTGATTCGGCTCTTGGTCCAAAAACAAAGTTTGTAGCACTCAACTTAAACTACAACTTTCTTTTATAGTCCAACATCAAAACTAGTATAGAACGTTCTACTTTGATCAAAGTAAGATCATGATAAAGCTTAAATTATCATTTTTTATGCATTGGAGCATTTTCTTGATATTTGCTCAACATGAACCTTTCATGACTTTTGTTGTAGAGTTCATCTAGAGTCATTCGGGCAAGGTTGCAAGGTTTGGTTGATGATCTATAATTCTATTCACTTAATCATGCCATTCCAAAAGGAATAGAACTTATCATTTTATGTGACTTTTTTATTCCAAACTTCATGAAACTTTTCCAGGGATCACTATAGATGGAGAGTGATGCGAGACATAGGAAATAAGTTCCATTAACACTCACTTGCATTACCAAGCATGATCATCAAACATACACTCATTGAAACATACAGAATAACAAGGGTGTGTTGCATATGTTTCAAGGCGATGTTTCAAGCACATTCCATATATACATGTTTCACATGTTGCACTAGCATGTCTCATATGTTTCACTAATATATTCCATATGTTTCACTAGTATGTTTCATATGTTTCACTAGTATGTTTCATATGTTTCACTATGAATGAATGATGTCTAAACTCATGCAATGCAAGTGCCAAGATGCAAGCCTAACACCTGGGGTGTTACAGAGCGCGGTGGTGTATGGCCGTGTTCTAGCAAGGTTGGCTCAGTAGTGGTTCAACCGACTAGGGCTCTAGTATCTATGGCTTGAGTGGCACCCAAGGCGAGAGAGAGGAGGAGTAAAGGAGCTCAGGCTCATGTTGGCCCCGACGAGCTTGGAGCTCGGTGAGAACTCTGGTGAGGTCGCGGCGGTGGAAAATGGCCAATGTGGCCACACCTGGGCTCGGCTGGCGATGCAAGTTGGTGGAGGGGATAGTGAGTAGCAGGGCAAAGCTGCTAGGTAGCTAAATTGAGCACTAGCACGGCGGCTACGGTGAGTGAGGGCGATGGAGCTCGCAGTGGCATGGCAATGGCGCAGCGGCGCATTGGCGAACGTGAGGACGGGTGAGGCAAGTTGGAATGAGGCAGATGGAGATAGAAACGCGATGTGCTTCCTCTTCTCGCCATGACTTTTGTTCCTTATAAAACTTACTACAACTTTACTTAAGGGTGCACAACCATGCAAACACTATATGGCACTGTTCTAGTTCAATCAAACAAAAGCACTCAAGAGGAGCTCCTAGTCAAACTAAACCCTAAAAGCATAATAATCAAATTGATCAACATGAACATTGTTTCATTTTGCATCCTAAGTGTAGCTAATGTGTTTTAGTGACCAAACATCGACCACTTGCATTAATCACCCATGATCATAAGCATACATACATTGAAACCTAGGATAACACGGTGTGTTTCATATGTTTCAAAGCAATGTTTCACATATATGTTTCATATGTAAATGCTCATGTATGAATAAATAATGCTTATGCTCATGCAATGCAAGTGCAATATGCAAGGCAAACACCTGGGTGTTACAGTTGTCGGGGGAAGGCATTGGTTAGAAGGATCTAGTTGGACATGTTCATGATGATATGCATGTATGGTAGCCATTGCTCAGGCAGGCAAATGTTTCATGTTTTCTCCTATTGTGGATGAAAACAGGATAGTGTACGATAGGTTTGTCTTGCCGGAAAACTACACCGATAATCCAGAAGCATTCCTAAGGAAGAACAGGTCTCGTATTGCTTCTTCCTCCTTTACTCCACCGACAGTTGAACCAGTCACCCCCACATCATCTGCTACTTCACTCATGGCCAAGTCACTCCACGACAACTCCACCCCCACTGTTGCCAATGTGCCCATTGGGCCCATTGTGAACACGGGTGCCGAAAATTTTGAGTTCTGGACTGGCCTAATCATGATGGTGCAAGCAAACCAGTTCTGTGGTTTACCTAGCGAGGATGCAAGTGCTCACTTGTAACACTTCCTTGAGCTGTGTGACACCATCACCATAAAAGACATCACACCAACAAGCATTAGGCTTCATCTGTTTCCCTTCTCCCTCGCGAGAAAGGCAAAACAGTGGTTTAATAAGGACAAGGAAGCTGTTGACATTTCTTAGCGTCACTACTAAGAATAGAGTTTTAAATCTATCCCTAGCAACAGCGCTAGAAATGCTGGTCGATATTTATTAACTTGTCACTTGTTCAGCAGCCACCTATTAGTTACCTATACTTCTAGCATTACTTAAACTAGGTTGTCATCCCCATCGATTGAGCTAGAAATGTATGTTGGTGTTATACTACTAAGTAATTGTTTATCATTTTATGTGACTAGAAAGATTATAAAGATATGAATAAAAATAATTCTGCAAGCGGACAGATAATTATACCATTGTAGCACTTCACTCGAGAGTATATTCTGGGTATCGTATTTATATTTTACCACAGAAAAGGGGTAGCTTTGGACATTGTGTTGATAACTTATAACATTGATGGAGAAATAAACTGTAACCAAACACTACTCATAATAGGGGTAAGTCATGAGGTAAAAGATATATATGATAAGCATTGATCAAGTCTAATAATAAATAAATAAATCACTCAGAGCACTCCTGTTTATAGCAATAGCATGATCAGGTAGAATATTAGAGGAATAATTCCTAAGTCATCCTTAATTACAAGTCAAAGCATACACTGATTAGTGCAATTACACCAAGTAATCATGGTTAATGTAACGCCCCAGAGTCCAAACGGCTCAGATCCACTCTGCACGCTGAATGAACCACACCTACCACCAATCCCGCTTACGCTTTCGTCCTCGCTTCGCGTAAAAGGATTAACCCGGGGATGGTGAGATGGACTCTAGAAACCTTATATGTTGATCTATCCCACTCTAACAACTAAGGTGGGACTAAACTCTCCACAATATCTCATAACATTCACATGGGCCACTATGGGCCAAATTCCAAATTGGGCCGGGTGTGACATACACCCCCTCTCAAAGAACCCGACGTCCTCGTCGGGCCCAACATACCCACAATCAGACAAACAATAACCAGGAACGTTCCCTCTTAGCACACGCGACCGTGCGCCCAGTGCCGGCACATGTGCCACGCCGTGCACTCCGCAGAGCCTACACGCGCAATGAACCCCATGTCCAGCCCCTGGCCCGCACGCGCCCGTGGCCGCGAAGGTCGGCTCTGATACCATTTCTGTCACACCCATTTTTAAGGACAAAAATAGGATGCATAAATTACTCATGTGCGCCCCAGGTCATGATCGCACACACAAGTAGACAAATTACATAGTATCATCACAGTGCTTATTACATAGCGAATAAATACTTAAGACATAGTCTTGAACGATAAATAATAATAACTAATAGTATTCTCCAGCGGAAACTCCACACAGGGACACGGTTGACTGGTTGACACCAAGACTAGTACTCATTACGATAATCTTCCTCATAATCTTCATCTGTTATGGTGGAAATAGCAAGGGTGAGTCCATGTCGAACTCAACAAATATAACACAGGGTTCATGAGGCTCAAAAGGCTAGACACTGTTTAACTGCGTTTAGCTTTTATTCATATAATTAACAATTGAGTAGCATCAAGATAAACCACTTCCCATTAAAGAACCAATGATCAATTGTAATAATGATAACGAATAGCATTAACATGAGCATAGTAATAATCAACAATAATTAAGCATGATATAACAGTTATGATCAAATATTCCATAAGAATCCCCAAGGCCGCTCGTATCCGTGAGCACGGCTAGTATACCAGTTTTTAACTCTGCGCAGAGGTGTACACTTTCACTGTGAGTCATGATTTCCAAATGAGTGGGGAGATCAAGCCCAAACACTAGAGAACCATATAAAGCCACTCAAGAGTTCGTCTAACAAGTTAGGACCATTAGATTCACTCGGCAGGCAGATGTAGAACCCCCCTTCCCTGTGGCACAACAACCGCAGCCTATACACACTAGGCCAGGGGCTCGCACTACACCCAACGTGGCAAGCCATTCTTACGCCATTTAAGGTAACCACTAACAAGCTAGAAAAGGTCTCTTGAGCAACTAAAGCCAGAGCCATATAGCCCTCACAGCTGTACTGTATATCCCGGTTATCACTTACAGATAAGTCCTTATGGAGAGAAACCAGAGCATCAAAATAATACACTTGCTCTAGCCCCCTTTTAACAGTAATAAAATCATCTTAATGGTTGATTGCTTAATCCATTAATCAAATTACAAGATCATTGTTCTTAGTTTAAGCACTAGCAATAGCTACCCAAATGCATTCCCAAGGTTGACAAGGAATCAAGACAACAAGCACTAAGTTATAATCTCTAAGGTTGTCAAGGTAAGCACATGCATATGTATGACAATTCAATGTATAGGTAACAAGGATAGTCCTGTGTTATACTTGCCTTGATCAAAACTCTCCAAGTGATACTGCTGACTTGGCTCAAAGTAATACTCTGAATCGTCCAAATACTGCTCACCTTCTATACTCGATCATCAATCAACAACATACATGCATCCAATCAAACATACACGAAGCAAACAAAGAGATATAATTAGAACAGTACACCAACAGTACAAAACAGTAATAAAAGTTTATAAAACTCTTCTACACGTTTCTACGATCACACAGACGCAAAGATCACCAAATTCGGAGTTAAAACGTGAAAGTTATGAATTTTCTAAGATTTCCTATTGATAAATAAATACTTAATTATAAACTCGAAAATAAATTATCAAAACTAACTGTACAACTTTACTAACATGTAGAGTTCACAAATACGAACCTAACGCAACTTGAACGGATCAAATCGGAGTTAAAACGAAGTTTTTATGATCAAAACAGTTCTAGTGGCAAAACTGTAATTTCCTGAAAGCGTATTTTCTCCCGTTAAATCAAAAATACGTTTTCAGGAAATTACAGTTTTGCCACTAGAACTGTTTTGATCATAAAAACTTCGTTTTAACTCCGATTTGATCCGTTCAAGTTGCGTTAGGTTCGTATTTGTGAACTCTACATGTTAGTAAAGTTGTACAGTTAGTTTTGATAATTTATTTTCGAGTTTATAATTAAGTATTTATTTATCAATAGGAAATCTTAGAAAATTCATAACTTTCACGTTTTAACTCCGAATTTGGTGATCTTTGCGTCTGTGTGATCGTAGAAACATGTAGAAGAGTTTTATAAACTTTTATTACTGTTTTGTTACTGTTGGTGTACTGTTCTAATTATATCTCTTTGTTTGCTTCGTGTATGTTTGATTGGATGCATGTATGTTGTTGATTGATGATCGAGTATAGAAGGTGAGCAATATTTGGACGATTCAGAGTATTACTTTGAGCCAAGTCAGCAGTATCACTTGGAGAGTTTTGATCAAGGCAAGTATAACACAGGACTATCCTTGTTACCTATACATTGAATTGTCATACATATGCATGTGCTTACCTTGACAACCTTAGAGATTATAACTTAGTGCTTGTTGTCTTGATTCCTTGTCAACCTTGGGAATGCATTTGGGTAGCTATTGCTAGTGCTTAAACTAAGAACAATGATCTTGTAATTTGATTAATGGATTAAGCAATCAACCATTAAGATGATTTTATTACTGTTAAAAGGGGGCTAGAGCAAGTGTATTATTTTGATGCTCTGGTTTCTCTCCATAAGGACTTATCTGTAAGTGATAACCGGGATATACAGTACAGCTGTGAGGGCTATATGGCTCTGGCTTTAGTTGCTCAAGAGACCTTTTCTAGCTTGTTAGTGGTTACCTTAAATGGCGTAAGAATGGCTTGCCACGTTGGGTGTAGTGCGAGCCCCTGGCCTAGTGTGTATAGGCTGCGGTTGTTGTGCCACAGGGAAGGGGGGTTCTACATCTGCCTGCCGAGTGAATCTAATGGCCCTAACTTGTTAGACGAACTCTTGAGTGGCTTTATATGGTTCTCTAGTGTTTGGGCTTGATCTCCCCACTCATTTGGAAATCATGACTCACAGTGAAAGTGTACACCTCTGCGCAGAGTTAAAAACTGGTATACTAGCCGTGCTCACGGATACGAGCGGCCTTGGGGATTCTTATGGAATATTTGATCATAACTGTTATATCATGCTTAATTATTGTTGATTATTACTATGCTCATGTTAATGCTATTCGTTATCATTATTACAATTGATCATTGGTTCTTTAATGGGAAGTGGTTTATCTTGATGCTACTCAATTGTTAATTATATGAATAAAAGCTAAACGCAGTTAAACAGTGTCTAGCCTTTTGAGCCTCATGAACCCTGTGTTATATTTGTTGAGTTCGACATGGACTCACCCTTGCTATTTCCACCATAACAGATGAAGATTATGAGGAAGATTATCGTAATGAGTACTAGTCTTGGTGTCAACCAGTCAACCGTGTCCCTGTGTGGAGTTTCCGCTGGAGAATACTATTAGTTATTATTATTTATCGTTCAAGACTATGTCTTAAGTATTTATTCGCTATGTAATAAGCACTGTGATGATACTATGTAATTTGTCTACTTGTGTGTGCGATCATGACCTGGGGCGCACATGAGTAATTTATGCATCCTATTTTTGTCCTTAAAAATGGGTGTGACAAGGCCGGCGGCCGGACATGGAGGGGATGATCGGATGAACACTGTGCACTTGATGATGAACACGAACCGTTGGATTCGAGATGAAGGGCTGAGATTAGAAGATACCCCTTCGCGGGGTAATTTTTCTAAAGAGCCCCTGCACTTTTTCTTTATAAAACCCACGGTCCTTGGCGTATTCCAGGAAATACGTATTTACGTTTTGAAAGCGTAAGCGGGATTGGTGGTAGGTGTGGTTCATTCAGCGTGCAGAGTGGATCTGAGCCGTTTGGACTCTGGGGCGTTACAGTTAAGATCATCATTATATCTACACATAAGGGGCATTATATAGGGAAGTTTGAGTATAGAAACATCTCCCTTCCTTCGTAACCAGGCCCTACTTCTATGGCCTATATTCGGGGAGTGGACTACAAAGGACTCAATGGGAGTGTCACATCTGTGATCTATCACATGACCTAGAATATAGAGTGTATTCATAGGTAAATAGCATATCAACACCACGCTTACATGGTCTCTACCACACACCCGGTGTACATTGGGGTGAATGCTATACGAACTTATGCATAAACATGATAACAATACAACTATACTAAGCATATAATCAAAGTAGATGATGAACAATGTAACCAAGAACATAAATAAAATGAATACTGTATTATCATAACAATTGTACCTAAGCATATAAAAGTAATGGAGATACAAAAGAGAGAGGGGTACAAGAACAATACCGAACCAATCTCTTGATAATGTCAGGAATCCAAGAGAAGATCTGCTTGCCTCCCTCTAGACCCAGCCTAACTAGCTAATGCCCTAGGAAACTAGAGGAACTCTAAGGAGATTAGGGTTTCTAGCTCTAGAGAACTTGATCTCTAATGACTTGATTGCCTAAGGGGGGCTAGGGTTTGTTTATATAGCCCAGGGGGTGCAATGTGATCCCTCGGATCAAACCGACTTGAAGGATGGCATGGATGCAATCTAGGGAGGCGATGGAGGAACATTCCAGAAGCTGACAGGCAAGGCCCACTGCCAGGGACCAGGCGGCACCATGGTAGGGCCGACCGGCCCCACCTGGTAGCCTCTCGGGCTCCAGCTCATGAGGTTGCCTCCTGGGGTCTTCTAGAGTCTTCTAGAGCAGTTTTTGTCATGGTTAAGTTTAGTTCTTTTTGATGTTTTGATCCCCCTCTCTGGTTTTCTAGATATACCCTGCCAAAAATATAGATTCATCAAAACTCATGGAAATTATCAGTTTAAACCCCTAAGTTTCTATTGGTGATCCATTTCAAACATTTATTCAAGTTATGTTGACGGTTTAATATGGTAGATAACTACCGTCAACATGTGGGACAAATGTTCCACGGCGTTCCTCATGAAAATTTTCCCCATGGGAAAAACCCATGCCCTAAGGGGGGAATTTCGAACTTCTAGCAAAATTCAAAGCCTCTATGTCGGGAAAGTCAGGATCATGTCAAAGATCCATGATTCATCACCAAGAAAGTAGATCCTGGCCGCCCGACAATCACATGCTCAATTGGCCTGCATGTCTTTCACAACGCCTTCTGTGACCTTAGAGCAAGTATCAACATCATGTCCAAGGTAATATATGATAAAATACTGGGTGGACCTTTGTCCATTGCACATTTTCAACTGCTGATGGCAGATCAATCCCTATGAAATATAGAGGGAGTAGCCAAGGATATCTTGGTGAAAATTCGAGATACATACATCCCTATGGACTTCACTGTTCTAGACATGGGCCACAGTAAGAAAGATCCCCTCCTACTGGGAAGGCCATTTCTTAACACTACAAATGTAGTTTTACACGTATGGTCAGGGCATGTTAGCTTTCACATTCAAGGTCAAACAATGAAATGCCCATTCAATGGATTTAACATGCATAAATATGCTAAAAACAAACAGCCTAAAATACAACATGACAAATTGTTAAGCTGGGATCGCCGGTGGAAAAGGTATAGCCTACTTCTCCAAGCACGGAAGTACCTTCATCAAGCAAAGAGTGAAGGACAAGGGTCATGCTCATTGGACTATAAAAGGTGAGCCCTTGCCGAAGGTAAATCGGTAGTTATCATTTATAATTACTTATACAATAACACTATAAAGAAATTCTTCTAAAATACAAATAAATACTTTTGTTAAAAACTTGGTTAAGTCTTCAAAAGTTTTTCACAAAGCATGTTTTGGTTTGAAGTATGGTTAGTATACGATCATATCTTCATAGGCTTCTTAAATTAAGCATGGAGCTTAGGTTAAATTGCCTGCCTTGATTAAACCACATGTTTGATCAGTGTACTAAAACTGTTAAGTGTAGACTTTGAAAGATAAAACCAAGGCATAAAAACAATATTTCCAAATAAATCTTTATTACCTCACCATGTTCTATACAAAATATACTTGGGTTTGAGTTTGATTTTTACACGATCATGCTCTCATAAGCTTTTTTTTAATTAAAGCATGGTGCTTAGATTATTTAGTTTACCTTAATCAAATTAAACATGATATCTAGTTTGATCACTGTACCAAGTATACTAAGTATAAAACATGGACAAATAAATAAAAACATAAATAATATACCTACGGCGTCATCACTGAGCAAACTCCGGACCTTAGGCCAATAGCTAGCTTGGGGGAGGGCCCCCCTTGTATCTTAAATTTCGCATTTTAATTTTCATATTTTATTTTCTGCATTTATTCTATTAAAAAATTAATAATATATGATAAAAATACCAAAAATATTTATTCCACTCTCATATGTGTTTAAGGGATGTTTAGTTTCTCCTATGTTGAAATGATGAATAATTGTTCTGTCTATAATTCATCTGTGCCTTGGTTATAACTTAGTATTCATCAAGATTTGGGTTTGTTGTCTAAAAATGTCTCATCCTGAAAACTTAAAAACTTATGGGTTTGCAAATGCATGATCCTTTTCAAAGTTGTTGTGAGATATGATATGGTATAAATAGAATTTACTAAGACTTTGTTCTAAGAGAGACTAGACATCCGGAGTTTTCATCTTCAAAAATGCTAAAATCAAAAGTTCCTCAATGATTATGAAATACCTACCAAGGCCATATGACATGATTCAAATTCAAACCCTTAGTCATATGCTACTTGTTTGAGAATTGAGCCTTGTCAAATTGTTGTGACCTAAGTTGAGATTCTCGTCATGCACCCATGATTAAGACACACGTACACCCACAAATAAAAATGCCAACTCTTACACTGAGAGTTGCACACAACATGCACTTTTTTATCCAACGAATAATTACTCCATTCATTTTATAATGAAATCTCTCTCTCTAAAGTTTCATATGCCAAAAAGAAAGATATGGGCTATGCTAAAAAAATCCATGCCAAGGGGCATGAGAGAAAAAATGGATAAGTGTCTGAATGAATAAAATAATGAGTACTTAGATGCCCTCCCAAAAAAAGAGAGATAAAGATAGCCCATACTTTCCAAAAGGAATTCATCCAAAAGAGAGAGTCATGATACAAAGGAGTACCAAAAATATTTAGAATTAGGAATCTTATTCCACACACTTACACGTCTTGATCAAAGTGTATGACTTGCATCTCCTTGTGGTTCGGTCTTTGACTTAGCAAAATATGTGATGCAAGTATGCCCACTTTCATACCTACCAAAACTCCACTCAAAGCTTTTAGTGGCAAGTTATGAAAAAGAAGGCAAAATTCAAATGCCTTTGGTAAGGTTTCATACGCATTGAGCGATCGTGTGAATCATTCGATGAACTTACATTTATTTTGCAAAACTTATAAAACCTCTGGATAGATGGTAAAGGGTGAAAGATTAGTGATTCTGTTCTTTGGCATTCTATCCACTCAAAGAATGAATGATTAGTGATTCTGTTATATCCATTCTATCTTGCAACCGCCCAAGAACTTGGAAAAGCAAAAAGGCCCACATGTATCAAGGTAAAGGGTGGATAGAATGCCAACTTATTTGAATTGCAAATGAATACTTTGTTATAGACATGGTACTTGTGAACTATATCGACATAGTAGCAACTCCTGATCAACAACCAAAAACTTAGCTATTTGCTCGGGACGAGCAAAGGTTAAGCTTGGGGGATTTGTTGGCAGTCACTATTGCACATTTAGAATCGCCAATTATAGTCCAAAACAGGAGAGATGAACAATCTTTCAAAACATATGCATATACTTTGACCTAGTTCCACTTGTTTCTCGAGAAAACATGTTTTACAGGACAAACACCGGAAACAAGCAGAAATGCACAAAATAAAGAAGAAAGCACAGTGAAGAATATGTATCCTAGAAATGCACAAAGAGAAAAGGAGAAAGCCCATCCAAAATGCAAATATGGGCCAAACACTGATGTGGGAGGGGCCCAGGTCCATTCAGCAACTAACCACGTGAAGGTGGTCATGAGAGGGGGGCCACACCCTAGTGGCTGCTTCGTAGGCCCGGCTTCCACCGACAGTTGCATGGAGGCATGCTATGATGGTTTTCACTGGTTACCAAAAATATCTACACCAAGACGTCATACATCCACTATATAAGCAAGGGTGGAGCTCATTCTTCAACATACACCATTTGGAGCCTCTACCTCACAACCTCTCTTGTACTCTTCTTCATAGTTTTAGTGTTAGTATTTGGAGCTAGCAAGAGCTATACGGAGAGCTTGTCTCCTTGGAAGAAGAGATACAAGTTAGTATGAATACAATGAGTTCTTCAAAGTGCAATTTTTCATCTTATTCATATAGCAATGCATATGAACTAGAGTATAGTTATGATCTTGTTATAACCACGATATATGAACTAGCATATAGTTTGTGTGTTATGATCTTGACATGTTTAACTTTATGCTTAACCTCTCATACTATACATATGATGAGGATTAGAGCTAAGTTGAGGTGGTGGTTCATCGTGCCTTTGGGTGTGCCCATGTCCTATGCTTGTCGATCCGTAGGGTTGGAGTCTGAGGGGGATGTGGGTAGTTTCCTAGTAAACGGGCATGGTGCTCAGGTACAAGGGAGCAGGCGGATACATTTCCCTTGCTCTAGTTGAGGGGTAGGTGGCAGGTGGTGACAACCCTATCCGTCTAAAAGGTCCTAATATGCTAGAGGGGGGTGAATAGCCTAATTTAAATTTCTATAACACACTAGAGCAAATTGTTTAGTAACACAAATGGCGAAATGCAATTTGCACTAGCTCTACAAGGGTTGCAAGCCACCTACCCAAGCAATTCTAGTTGCTAAGATCACTAAGCACACAATGGCTAGGTCACTACTTGCTACACTAGGAGAACAAGGCTAGCAAGACAAACTACACAAGCTAATTACACTAAGCTTGCAAAAATGTAAATGAGGGGATGTGATCTTTATACCGCCACATCGAGGAATGAACCAATCACAATATAAAGACCAATCACCGAGAGAAATCCCATCAACACAAGATGGACACCAAGAATTTTCTCCCAAGGTTCACGTGCTTGCTGGCACGCTAGTCCCCGTTGTGTTGACCAACACTTGGTGGTTTAGTGGCTAAGAGGTGTAGGACAAACCTCGTCCAACCCATGGACACCACAAGAACCTACCCACAAGTGAGGTAGCTCATTGACATGCGCAATCCACTTGAGTTGCCTTTGGCGCTCCGAGAGGGAAGGCACAAGAATCCCTCACAAATCACTAGGAGGTGGCCAAGAACAAGCACCATTCTTGCCACAACTCCTTTGCTGCCGCCAAGCCAACTAGGTGGTGGCAACCACCAAGAATAACAAGAATTTTGCAGCCACAATGATCCCCAAGTGCCACTAGATGCAAGCTCACAAGCAAATGCACTTGGAATCACTCAGTCTCATTTTGGATTAGCAACCAAGCAAGGGAGATGAGTTGGACGAAGTATGCTTAGCTCAAGAGGATGTTAAGATGATCAAAATGCCAAGAGAGTTTTCCAAGAGCCGGCCACCAACTATTTATAAGTGCCCCCCAAAGATAGAGCCATTAGGCTCAAGAAGCAGCTCATGGCGAACCGACCGGACACGCTGGTCAAAATGACCTGACGCGCTCCCTGTAGCATCTGGTCATGGATCTCGCACCTTGTGTCCCCGCTTTGAACCTACACCGCTTGATGTCAACGGTCGAAATGGTCAGCGCAAAGGTCAAACAGTGACTGGACACACCAACCGCGATGACCTAACGCGGACCTCGCGTCTGCTCACTTACATGCCCCATGGCCAAGCCAGCAACCTGACACGGCTTCACTTCACACCTGATGCTGAGCATCTAGAGCGTGATTTTCATGACCTGATGCATCCGCTTGCCACTGACCTGACATGGTCCTACATTTGGTCACCCTTCTCTTCTTTGCATGCGAGGAAACCTGCTGATGCCAGCGTACATTAGCGTGCTTTTTACAAATATTTTCAAGGGTCATGTTAGCAAACTAGGTTCCTAAATGCATATGCATGAATCATGACACCTAGTGGCACTCGATAGACTACTTAGCCAAAGAATTCCCCTCTTTATAGTACGGCTATCGATCCTAAACATGATCACAACCTCTATGGTGTCTTGATCACCAAAACCAAAACCTATCTTATACCTTTGCCCTGAGCTCCATAGGTTTTTGTTTTTCTCTTTCTTCTTTTTCAAGTTGAGCATATGATCATCTCTTTGCCATCACCATGCATCATGATCATCTTCATTGCTCCACCACTTGGCTTGTACCAACCTTAGCTACTACACACACTTAGCATAGAGGTTAGTACTAGGGTTTCATCAATTACTCAAAACCAAACTAGGGACTTTCAATCTCCCTCTTTTTGGTAATTGATAACAACCCATTTACAAAGATGTTATGATAAAGATCTTTTGGATCCATGTTGCTTGCCCAAGCATTTTACCATGTATAAAGGATATGGACAAGTTTCATGAAACCGAATTGGTAGCAATTGCTCCCCCTATATATGTGCTAAGAGTTTGGATTTTAAAGCTTGCACATATGCTTAGGAAAGATAGGAGTCAATCTCTACCAAATGACGCTAAGGTGTAAAGAATGGACCTTTGAAGCGTGATACCAATCGGAGTTGCCAATATACACCATCCTTAGCACCATTGTTTGCTAGATATTACTTGAAACAACAAAGACAACTAGATACCTCGTGAGATCAACATTATAAGCAAGGTTCTAGCACCACTTATGAAAGCAATTCAAGTGTCTAGCTATCGTATGCATGCTAGTTCTTCATTTCATCATTCAAGCCAACAACTAGCATACACCACACAAGCAAGGTATCGGAGAAAAAGCTAAAGCTTGTGCAAGCAAACATATGTAATGCACATTCAAATGCAACATACAAGTTTATGAGCTTGCTCCCCCTACTTGTGTGCTTTAAAATTTTAATTGATCCCCTTCTTATCATGTTTCTCTTTTGATCATATCTTTGGTTATCTCTCCCCCATCTATCTTTGTAATTACTTTTCCCCCTTTGTCATCAATAACCACAAAGGTGAGCTCAAATTTTAGATGAGTTGTGTGAAATCATTATATGTGAGGATCATTTTCCCAAATTTGGTTCAATCTAGATTACTTGCCAAAGTAATTTAACTCGGTTTGATCCTAGGACAACCTTCTTCATACCTCCAAATAAGGGTTATCTTGTACCATGTTGAGTTAAACACTTTTAGCTCATATTCTAGATTAAACACTAGGTTTACAAGCCCACAAACATGTCATATGCTACCACTAGATCATTTCAAACATAGAAGCAACAGTGGTACCATACAAGCATCAAATTCATTTTCTTTTCATGAATGAGCCTATTTAGCATGGGGAATGACTAGATGCACTAAATATGTCCTTAGCAAAGTATGAATGCCATGTCAAACAACATATATTACCTTGCTTTGCTCGAAGGACAGGCATGTCATATACATGGGGTGCATCAACACATATTTGAGAAATCCAATATGTTCAATTCATTCTTTAGCTTGCAAAACCTCTTCTCATCAAGTGGCTTGGTGAAGATATCGGCAAGTTTGTTGGTGGTCCTTATCGACACATTTATACTACCAATATAAGTCCAAAAAGGAAAGAACTACATGTTTCTATACACATACACCTTGGCTACTAACCTATTTCTATTTGTACCGGAAGTTTTGACATGTCATAGGAATATACACCGAATACAAGTGGAAAAGGATCAAAAGGGCACCATTCAGGAAGCCGTAATCGTCAAGAAGGGAAAGAAGCCCAAAACCAAAAGCAAACCTAAGCCAACCCATGTCAGCACCGAGGCCTAGGACCATGGCTAGGGAAAAGAGTCATGGCAATCCACCGATGCATAAACCTCAAAGTAGCATGTTGAATTTGAGTATTATGAGGTTTGAAGGTGCCGGCTACAATTTCTCCCAAAATTTCCCCCAAAAATTTGTTTCAATTAAAACCATAGAGGGCATGATCGGTTTCAATTGAGCATCTTCTATGGAACCCTAGATGCAAGCTAAGATCTTTCCATGTAACATTATATTCTTTACGAAATAAATGGAAAGTGATCCCATCTTCATCTTCCGTAAGTGTGCATAGGAATTGATAGTGGCAAATTCGATGTCCATGCCTATCTTTTCGAGATGGTAGGGGTCATGCATTGGCATGTGGACGAACACATGGCTCTTGACGATGTTGTACACTTGAATCTCCTGATCTTCCTCCAAGTCGAGGTAAGGCGCATCCGCTTCATCCACCCTATGCTCCACTTGCAGGTCTTCCATCGATGGTCCTTCCTCTTCCTCCTCCTCTTCTTTCATCAAGGCATCTTCGGGCTCGTTGTTGGCATTTCTTAACTTCGCTACCTGGTTTGTAGTCCCCAACAACAGCACCAGAAAGCTTGTTGGTATTTGTTAACGCATACAGAGAAATCCGCAAGCGAATGGATACCATTGTAGCTTTCACCTAGGAGTATTCCAGAGTATCGTATTTATCCTCAGGGAAGCAATGGTTAAAGAAGTTGATAATTAACCATCATGTATCTACTAACTAGTATACCGACTAAACTAATGTGGGGGTAAAAGATATGATTGGAATTTTGCATAAAAGACACACACAGGAGAACTTCATAAAAAGATAGAAGAGTAGACAAGCTAAACTGGGAGGACAACAGAAGAGGCCAAGGTTCCTATTTACTTCTCCATTACTGTGGTTCTATTCTAGTTAATACCAAAGGGATTAACTAAGAAGTGGGTCAAACATAGCGACTATACCTCGGCACTTCAGAGCAGTAGATCCTTTCCGATTCTAGAAAAGACTGGGAAGGGGTAACCGGGGTCAGGCTGCCAAAAGCTCTACGAAAACACCAACCCTAACGTGGTGGAATACAAAGGCCTGGTCAGAGCTGTCACCTCCAGGGCTACCACAACTATCCAGAGGGTTGGGCGCAACCTCAGGTAACCGATAGTCTAGACACCACGTCTACACTATCGATTACTACTCTAGCCACATATGATAACTAGAGCATTCGATTGAATGGAGATGTCATGCCAAAATGTAAACACTACACTTAACCATGATTAACTAACCACTAAGGCATGACTAGACAACCATAAAGGGCATTTTAGTAATTAGAGAAGATAAATGTGAAAAATACTTGAGTCTTACATAGGACCGATACAAGAATTGCCGGACCTCCAAGGGCTCTTCCGGAACTTTGCACTCCTCTCCCTAACTCCCAACTAGACTAGTACTACTACTACTACTACATCTTGGAAAATAGTGAAGTGTTGCTCCTTGGTGGTGTGTGAAATGAGAGGGGGGAGGCCCTCTATTTATAGGGGAGGAGAGGGGGAATGTGCCATGAAATATTCCCTCACTTACTCCCTCAAACCGACCATCAGTGCATTAATTGCACCGACGCACCCCGCCACAACCTTGGAGATGTCGGCATGGGCTAGTAGGCCAAATTTAGGCCTGTTTGGCAGCCACAGAGGAGCGGCCGCACTAGGGGCATGCCCATGCCCTGGCTAGCCCCCCTCTGGCCCATCTTTTATGAGTGCATAGCATATCTCGTTAGCTTTCCGTGGATAGGTGGATGGCCTAAAACGGAGTCCGGATGCATCCTAGGCGTCCATTTTACCTGGGCCTGCTCCCACAGCCTAAGATGGATTTAGATTGGGTTTTGGGCCTCCACTTTGGGTGTTTGTATCCATGTTTGGGGCCTAGATGCTCTGGTAATGAGCCTGCCTCCCTTGGGCTCTTCTTGGGTTATGTATTATGCAAGATTTTGAGCCCGTTTATGATGGTTTCCACAGTTATCCTCCTGCAAGTGATCAATCATCAAAACTTGTGGAAATCGTTAGTTGTAAGCCCAAATTCTAAGTTTTAGTGTTCACTTTATGTGAATGTTGGTGGTAAAAGTATGCAATAAGGACTACCAACAAGCTCCCCCACACTTATTCTTTGCTCATCCTCTAGCGAAGGTAAATGTAGCTATGAAGCATGACTTTTCAAAAGATATGATGCTAGCATAAAATTTATTCCATGTCATTCTTTATACTTGTGGATTTTTTTGATGTGTCTAACATGTCGCCTTGAGTGGTTGAAAAGTGGAACGACTGTGACATCAAGACATCACTATCCTACTATGAAGCATACTTACAGTTTTTGCACTTTTTGAAATTGAAAGCATAGTGCATACTTCTCCTCAAATGGTACTCTCAAGTCGTTCAATGGTCTTTATATCCTTACCAAAGGCTTTTGAATTTGCCTTATTTTTTCATCCTACTTCTAAAAAGGCTTATGTGTAGCTTTGGGTAGGGATGAAGTATAGAGGCATACTTGCATTGTGTATTTTCCTAAGTCAAACAATGGATCCAAGGAGATGCAAGACATACAATTTGATCAAGATGTGTAAGTGTGTGGAAAATATGAAGTTTATATTTTTTTGTACTCCTTTGATCATGTCTCTCTCTCTTTTTGTTTTTGCTTCTAAGAATATGGGCTATCTTTATTCTCTCTGGCGGGCATCAATGTACCCATTGTTTATACTCTTGGTAGGCATCAAAGTACCCATTGTTTTTCTCTCTTTTTTTCTCATGCTCTTTGTCATGCATTTTTTCTCTCATGCACTTTGGCATGGAATTTTTTTAGCATAGCCCATACTCTCTTTTGGTAGATGAAAAATTTTGAGAGAGTTTCATGATACAAGTGTTCTAGTAATTGGTGGACGAAATGAAACATGTTGTGCATAACTCTCAGTGTAAGAGTCAGCAAATTTATTTGTGGGCATACGTGAATCTTGATCATGGGTACATGAAAAGAATCTCAATAAGGGTCAACAAAGTTTGACAAAGCTCAACACAAAAACAAGTAGCATATGTAGAAGGTTTTCATCATGATATTTGGCCTTGGTAGGAAATTTCACCGATGAGGAGAAGTATTGCTATGAATTTTAAAGTTTTTAGCAAAACACAAATTCTCCAAGAGGTTACATAGAAAAGATAGGATTTCTTTAGTCTTTGCCGTATCTCACTTCACAACAACTTAGTTGACATGTTTTCCTAATAGATATATGTCCACAAGTAACAAGTTATGAACTAGGAATAAAGTTTATGCTGGCCAATCCTTTATAAAGTCATGTTCATAGTTTGTCAAGTTTTCATTTCTCAATTTTAGTTTGATTGGCATATATGACATTTTTTTTAAACATAATCAAACTCATAGGAGCAAAATATGGGTGAGGTAGTGGAGTGCAAACCAGTGTGCCCGAATGATGGAATGGAAAGGTCAGATCCCCCACACTTGGATTTTTAAGTCATTTGACATTAAAAACCAAGTGTGAATGTTGGAGCATATCCTTTGCATGTATTGCAGCACCCATTTTCCTAAACATCACTCATCCTTCGTTCCTGTAATTATTAGTGGCAAAGAATACCCGAAGGAAACTTTGTCTAGCACCAAGATTTTTTTTGTATTTTGGGAGATAGGGAGGTTATTGCTTTATTCTAAAAATGTAAGTCTAAGTTAAAACAAGTTTATTATGCAAAGGAAACATTATTATTATATATTATTTTTGTATTAAAGAATTATAGTAAAAAATGATAACCATTCATTTATTATTTATTTTATTTAGAATAAAAAAATTTGAATGACTTTATCATGGTGACCCAAGGCATATTGGTAAAATAACGTAGAAACAACCAATGATGAAATCAATGAATGAAGCATGTCATGAGGTGCTTTAGAGAAGCTCACAACCACACTTTTATTTTGTGATAAGCAAAACCAAGTATGGATGGTAGCATTCTCTATTTGAAGGAGCTTCATTGTTGAAATGATATTTGGTTGAATTTATCTTTTGTTCCACCCCTTCGTTCTTTTTTCTCAAACCTAAAAGGTTAGTGACAAAAATACCTAAAGGAGCAATTCTACAAATATGTCCTTAAGCTCATTTTCAAAAGTCATGTTATTATTACTATTTTTTATAATTTTTTATGTAAAATGATGATTTTTTTTAAATATTGATGCATATGCAAACAAAAATTGAGATGCATCTAAATTCAACTACATAATAGAAGACAATTTTAAGTATTAGAAAATGATTTTTTTATTATTGTTATTATTTTTAAAGAGTTGATTTTCAAGTAAAAATTTTAACTTTTTGTATTTTTTTAAGAAAATATAAATTTATTTTGATTTTAAAATTTTTAGGATAACTACCGATTTACCTTCGGCAAGGGCTCACCATTTTAAGTCTGCTGAGGAAGACTTCTCCATTGCATTGCAGCTTGAATTTGCATCATCTTATCCTGGAGATGGACAAGGATGATTGCATTTCTTGTTGTCACCATGCCATCGAATTTTCATGTGGTTTTGGCTTGGCGGGCACGTGATTCAAAAATTTTTTGTGATCAAGGTTCATTCAAAGTTCACCAAATGAACTTTGATTTATATCCGTTATGAATTCATCTCAAAGACTTACCCTTATGGATTTGAGAAATTCCTGCAGGGGTTAGTCCAGGCTTACAACCAAAGTCTATACTAGTAGTTTCAGTTCAAAAATCAAACTAGACTCTATGTCCAATTTAATTTAGGTAGGCTAATTAACCTAAGCACCATGCTTAATTTAAAAGCCTATGGAAGTATGGCCGTACTTCCAAACCAAAGCATATTAGAATAGAATAAGGTAGCATGTGAATGATAAACATGAGATTCACTCAAATGGATGTGCAAGCTTTGAATGATGAACTAGAGAACCATTTTTTATATGCAAGCAATGCAAATGGGGTGAATGAATGTGATTAAGCAAACATGCCATGGTTTTGAGAAAAGGGAATTAAACGAGTGATATGCATGCAAATCTAGGCTTTAGCTTTTTCCCGTAGTGCGGACCATCTAACGAAAATCATATCGACTGGCAAAGCCAAGATATTATTCTGAGATGGTCCCATTTAACATCTGTCTACTACAAAGATAGACTAAGAGCATCGAATAGGTAGATAACAATAAAAATTGCCATCTACCTAGACTAGGCATGGCGCCCGAATACAGCTCAAAGACTAGGAGCCACCCAAGGAAAGCACTAGATATATGATGACTTAGGCAAACATGCAGTGGTGAAGAAATAAAATTGAGGAAGAGAAAATATTTTTCCTTGGTTCTCTCATAGCTTGATCGATTCATCACTCACAATTTGTGATTGAATTGTGAGCTATGCATTGTAGTCATTCCGTCACATATGATGGTCTTGTTTCTTTTTAGCAGCGGCCTTCTCTCCATCAACATAGAGTTAGTGTGTATACATATACATATCTATGAGATGGCAGGGTGTGGTGGTTTGATTGTTCATGAATGGTTGGGTACCCTAGGCTAGTGGTAAACTAGGTTAGTAGATATCAAGGTCAAAATCAAAATCATTATGCCAATTGCTTTCCCGGCAACGGCACCAGAAAGCTTGTTGGCATTTCTTAACGTCGCTAATAGGTTTGTAGTCCCTGGCAACGACGCCAGAAAGCTTGTTGGTATTTGTTAACGCATATAGAGAAATCCACAAGTGAACGGATACCATTGTAGCTTTCACCCAAGAGTATTCTAGGGTATCGTATTTATCCTCAGGGAAGCAATGGTTAAAGAAGTTGATAATTAACCATCATGTATCTGCTAACTAGTATACCGACAAAACTAATGTGGGGGTAAAAGATATGATTAGAGTTTTGTATAAAAGACACACACAGGAGAACTTCATAAAAAGATAGAAGAGTAGACAAGCTAAGCTGAGAGGACAACGAAAGAGGCCAAGGTTCCTATTTACTTCTCCATTACTGTGATTCTATTCTAGTTCATACCAAAGGGATTAATTAAGTAGAGGGTCAAACATAGCGACTACACCTCAGCACTTCGGAGCAGTAGTTCCTTTTCGGTTCTCGAAAAGGCTGGGAAGGGGTAACCAAGGTCAGACTGCCAAAAGCTCTACGAAAACATCAACCCTAACACATGATAACTAGGGCATTCGGTCTAGACACCTCTAGGGCTACCACAACTATCTGGAGGGTTGGGCGCAACCCTAGGTAACCAATAGTCATAGACACCACGTCTACACTATCGATTACTACTCTAGCCACATATGATAACTAGAGCATTCGGTCGAATGGAAATCCCATGCCAAAATGTAAACACTACACTTAACCATGATTAGCTAACCACTAAGGCATGACTAGACAACCATGAAGGGCATTTTAGTAATTAAAGAATATAAATGTGAAAATACTTGAGTCTTACAGAGGACTGATACAAGAATTATCGGACCTCTGAGGGCTCTTCTGGAACTTTGCACTCCTCTCCGTAACTCCCAACTAGACTAGTACTACTACTACATCTTGGAAAATAGTGAAGTGTTGCTCCTTGTTGGTGTGTGAAATGAGAGGGGGGAGGCCCTCTATTTATAGGGGAGGAGAGGGGGAATGTGCCATGAAATATTCCCACACTTACTCCCTCAAACCGACCATCAGTGCATTAATTACACCGACGCACCCCGCCACCTCCTTGGGGATGTCGGCATGGGCTAGCAGGCAAAATTTGGACCTATTTGGCAGCCACAGAGGAGCGGGCGTGCCAGGGACACACCCACCCCCTAGCTAGCCCCCCTTAGGCCCATCTTTTATGAGCGTGTAGCTTATCTCGTTAGCTTTCCGTGCATAGGTGGATGGCCCAAAATGGAGTCCGGATGCATCCTGGGCGTCCATTTTACCCGGGCCTACTCCCACAGCCCAAGATGGATTTTGATAGGGTTTTTGGCCTCCACATTGGGTGTTTGTATCCACGTTTGGGGCCTAGATGCTCTGGTAATGGGCCTGCCTCCCTTGGGCTCTTCTTGGGTTATGTATTATGCATGCTTTTGAGCTCGTTTATGATGGTTTCCACAGTTATCCTCCTGCAAGTGATGAATCACCAAAACTTATGGAAATTGTTAGTGGTAAGCCCTAGTTCTAAGTTTTAGTGTTCAGTTTATGTGAATATGGGTGATAAAAAGTATGCAATAAGGACTGCCAACACTCATCGGGGGCTGCATAACGAGAGCTAGAGCTAGAGCTTCCTCGGGAGTGCCTGGAGCTCCCTCCCAAGGCTCTCTGTACACCCGCTAGCGCTTTCCCGAGCCCTCTCACCATGTCTACAAGAGCAAGGCGGCGAGAGCAATTTCTCGGGTGTGAGAAATGTGGATGGAAATATGCAAATTTTGCACCCGAGAACTTGCTTGAGCTAGTGGAATTTCAGAGGTTTGGTGGCTCTGAATATTTGTTGGAAATATGAGTGATGGAATTTGGGGAGAGTGAAGGAGTGAAGTGAATGGAGTGTGAGTGAGGTGGAGCTTCACTCCCGGGCTCTGGGCTATTTATAGCCGAGTGCTCAGCAGGGTAGGGGCAAGGGCAATGGTAAGGAGTCGTTGGGCTCTGGCCGCGTGGCAGCGGCAGCAACCAGGGCACGCCTACCCGAGGCCAGATCAGCCCCCCTTCGACCGTTTGCTCCTAACGGCCGCCTGCAGCTCGTGACCGTTGGGGGCTGCTGCAGATTCAAAATTTTTCTCACCCTTTTTTGATTTTCCAATAATATTTAAAGCCTTTTTAGATTTTTAGAAAATATAATAAAAATGAGAAATGATAATAAAAAACTTTATTGATTAGAGAACTGAATTTTAAAAAAATTTGGATTTTGAAAATATTTTTATTTTTTATTTTATTTCTAGAAATTATTTATTGATTTTCTTAAATAGGAAAAGTAAAATTCTAGCTTATGTTATTATTTCTTTTTACTTTTCTTCTAAAACATGTTTTATTCTAATTAATGAAATATTTTGATTTTTATTATAAGATGCATAAAATACATAAATATTATTATATCAAGATTTTTTTCGATAAATACCAATTTTTCTATTGGCAAGGACCTAGCATTTATAGTCTGCCGGCAAGACTTCTTCCTCTTCTATTCGTCTACAACTGCATGAACAAACTCAAGAGAATTCTCGGGTTGCCCCAGGATTTTCCCCGCGTTGTTGACAGGAATAGCGGCAGCTACTTGAGCTAATTGTGTTTCTATCATTTTATTAAAGCTCAATTGATTTCTGATAGAGGAAGCTAGATATTCTATTTTTGAATAAAAATTTTCAAGTATTATGTCATTATTCATCATTTTTATGAAGATTTTCATTGATTTTCACTTGGCCTAGAACCAAATCTCTTAATGAAGGTTGATTTGAATTGAAATTAGTGTGGGAATTCGAATTACCTTGGAATGGTGGACGAGTTTGATTGTTCTAGCCATTGCTACCTCCTGGTTGACGATACCCGTTGTTGATGTAGTGTGCTTCTTCATGGGCTTCGGGGTAGTTATTCCTTGAATGTCCAACATTACCACAGACTTCGCACGTCCTTTGCGAGTCCATGGCATTGACGGTGTTGGTGTTGGTGTTGGTGTTGATGTCGATGGCACACTCGTCAATCTTTCTTAGGAGTATGTCTATTTTTGTGGCTAGCACATCTATCTCCTTCACGGTGTGCATGCCCTTTTATGTTTTGGCTAGGGTTCTGTCCTCACCCCAGCTCTGATTTGCCACCATCTTCTCGATTAGGGCCGTAGCCCCGTTGGTGGTGAGCGATAAAAATGCGCCACTAGCAGTGGCATCTAGGTGCCCTTTCGACATGAGTGTTAACCCATTGTAGAAGTTTTGCAACACCAGCCAGCTCTCCATCCCATGGTGAGGGCAAGCTTGGATGTATTCTTGCAGCCTCTCCCACGCCTCCGGGATGGGTTCCATTAACGATTGCTGGAATTTGGCAATTCTTCCCCGTAGAGCATTGGTTTTGCCCATCGAGAAAACTTTGTGAGGAATGCAGTGGAGCATTTGCCCCAGGTATAAATAGCCTCCTTATCCTTGTAAAACCACTGTTTTGCCTTCCCCACAAGGGAAAAAGGAAACAGACGGAGCCTGATAGCATTAGGTGTGACACCTTGGATGACGACCGTGTCACACAGTTCAAGGAAGTGTGCTAGATGAGCATTAGCATCCTCACTAGGCAGTCCACAGAATGGACTGGACTACACCAAGTTGATCAGCCTGATTCGGAGTTTGAAGTTTTTGTCACCGATGTTGACAGCGGGCCCGGTGGACATGTTGGCAACAGCCAAAACGGAAAACTCAGAGTGACTTATAGGCCATAGTAGTGGTAGCAGCTGGTATAGGTTTGAGTGATTCGGTTGTCGATGGCATGGCAGAAGAAGTAGGGGTACGGGACCCCTTCTATCCAAGGAGTGCCTCCGGATCAGGAACAAAGTTTTTCGACAAGACAAAACCACTTGTGCACTATCCTGTCTTCATCCACAACATGGAGAAAACATAGAAGATTAGCCTGTATAAGCAGATGGCTACCACACAAGCATGTTGTATTGATCATATCATGCTAGAATCTTGTTATCATATGCCTTCCCCGGCAACGGAGCCAGAAATGCTTGTTGGCATTTCTTAGCATCACCACCAAGGGTGGACACAAGATCCACCCCTGGCAGTAGTGCCAGAAACACCGATAAGACATAACATTTACAGATGTTATCCGCAAGTGCATGGATCTATCTTTGTAGCATTTCACCCAGTGGTATTCAAGGTATCGTTATTTATATTTTTCACAAAGGAAGGCACTGGTAACAAGTGTTCTAACATGGCTATGAGCAATGCAAACATAAATGCATGATTGACCAACTGACTATACAGGGGTAAATAGTTGTAGTATAGATAGTGGACACACACATACATTTCTACCACTTCACTTGTGGGGATAGAGGAAATATGAATAAAAGAATGATCTAACAGGAGTAGATGGATCTTCACACAGTTATGTGCTATGAACAAAGTAATCATACATATGCATGAGCTAGAACTAGTTAAATGTAAGATGGATTGGGAGGCCACCGAGTACTGGTCTGCCAGCAACCTCATGTGACAATTTACGTACTCCTACACCATGGCCAAAGGTGGGGGAGTACGAAGGATGGACATGGCTGTCACCACCTGCCGCCTACCCCTCAACAGTGGGGCATGGAATGCATTCACTCGCCCCTATATACCCAGGCACCTTGCCCACATATATAGTGACCACCCAAGTCCCTCGCGGTCCTAAACCCTACGGATCGACAGGTAAAGAACTTGGGCGTACCCGAAAGCATGATGAACCACCACCTCAACATAAACCTATTTCTATCTATGATTATGATATGAACGTGAAAGCATTGAATCAAGTATAACATAGACATGACATGCGGACTACATGCTAGTTCATATGCCATGGATATATCAACATGATTATATATAGTCAAATATGACATGATCATGATATAAGAACTATATACTATCAAGATCATACAAAAATGACTATGCTCTAATTCAAGGCACAAACTATATTCATAAGATAAAGACATGGCTATTTGGATAAAAGAGGTAACCTTTATAAGCTCACCAATTCTTCCAAGGAGCCAAGCCCTCCAAGGTAGCTCTTCTACTCCTCTACTACTTTCCTACTCCTAATCCTACTCAAAAGAAGGAAGAGGGAGGTGGAGAAGAGTGCTCAAGTGAGTGAGAGTGTGTTGTGGTGTGTGTTGTGTGAGCACCCCCTCCCCTTCTTATATAGGGCTAGGACAGGTGGTTTGGAGGGGAATATTCCCCAGCATAGCCCGCACCACTAGCCTTTGGCATTGAATGTGCCGACACGCAAAGGATGGGCTGAGGCGGTAGAGAGCAGGGTGCGGCCGTGCCCCTAGCATGCCCACTCCTAGGGTAGGCCAGCCTACCTCCTCCTTCATGTGTTGCTTCATCTGCTGGACCTGGACTCCTATGCCGAGGTGGGTTGGCCCTATTGTGTTTATCTAGTTGGGCTTCTCCCCTCCTCTTGCTTCTTTACGCCTTTTGCTTTAGCGTATTTTCATAAGCTCCACTTGTGTTTTTGTATGTTTTCCTGCGAAATGATAATTCTTCCAATACAAGTGGAACTTGATTAGTAGCAAAGGTATATCTGTGTAGAAATATGTAGTTCTTTCCTTTTTTGGACTTTTGTTGGTGGTATCAATGTGCCGATAAGAACCGCCAACAGGGAGAAGATAGGATTGGTTTCTAAATGGCTTAGTTCTCCTTCTATGGCATCACCAAACAATCCATCCTTGAATTCTTCCTGATGTCCTACATGGGAATAAGGATGATTTCTAAGAGATCCCTTCTTGAGAGGATTTGAATTATATTCACTCAAAGGTCTCTTTTAAGAATTTAATGTTCTCCCAAAACCATCACTAAAGAGGTCATCCTCTTCATAAGAAATTTCAATAGGGATTTCCAAAGGTGGAATTCCCTCCTCTATTGGGGGATTTTGTGGTATTGGTGGTTTGGAATTGATAGCTAAATCTTTGGGGTGAGGTGGTTCGGCTATCAAAACTTCCTCTTCTTTTTGGGAGATGATTCCGTCTCTTCCTCGAGGAGTTCATTATGAATGCTAGTGAAGGGAATGATCACTAATTCTGTTAAGCATAGCCCTTGCTTCACTAGTAGACAAATGAAGGAAAGCTCCTCCAGAGGCTACATTAAGGGGTTCCCAGAAATCCTTACTAAGACCCATGAAAAAATATTGAAGAAGTACTAGGTCTGGAATGGCAAGGTCCAGGCTAGTGATGATGAGTTTATTAAAATGGACCCATGATGTGCCAAGAGATTCTTCATCTAGCAATCTAAAATTTAGAAACTCTTTTCAAAGGCAAACCACTTTAGAGATGGGAAAGAAACGTAAACAAAATTTAGAGCATAACGTTTCCCAATCTCCTTGCATACTTCCTATGGTTTGATTGTACCAATGTTTAGCTGTTCCTGTCAAAGAGAACAGAAATAACTTCCATCTTAAGGTATTGTTTGACATGCCAGCTATATGCAAGCATGCACAGGTTTGCAAAAACTCCCATAGGTGTGAGTATGGGTTTTCATCACCTTCTCCTGAGAAGGATTTATCCCTAATCAGTTTTATAAAACATGGGCTCAGCTCAAAGCCAGGTGTTAGGATAGGCTCTGAAGATTCTAGTGGCTTTAGGCTTGTGCTCATGGGTTTAGCATATTGATAGATAGGAGTGGAATCCATGCTAAACGAAAAAGAAAACAAAAGAAAGAATAAAATATAAAATGTTAAGCTAGATTCGCGGTCAATTTAGCAACCGTTTCCCCGGTAATGGCGTCAGAAAGCTTGTTGGTATAAATTAACGTACACAGATAAATCTGCAAGCGCACCAATACCGCTATAGCTTTCACCCAAATGTGTGAGACTAACTACGGTCTAACTTAACAAAGGGTGGTAACTGTGTTAAGGTTTAACTTAACTAGAAATAGCAACAAGGTTAGGATAAACAGGAGCATAGAGAGAATTACTAAGGCTTTCTTATTCTAACCTGAGTAAACTATGTCTTCTACTGTTCAACTGGGGATATTACTTAGGGAAAGACACCAATAGATGATGTGATTTCCTTCATAACTGGGTCCTACTTGTCCTACAAACAACAGGTGGACTAAAAAGGATAGATGGGACCGTCACCACTTGCTGCTATGACCGATCTGGAATGCAGGGTGCATCCATGATTAATCTAAGTCTAAGCACCATGCTTACACTTATGATTAATACTTTAACCTAGAGCGTCTATAGATTAAAGCACTCAAAAGAGAGTCAAGATCCGGATGAACACTATAAACAATAACTTACTTAAATCAGAAGTGGATTACCAGAGAAATCTCAAAGATAAGCTCAAGTAGAACTTGGATCCACCAAGGTACAAGCCATAGAGGAAGCACCCATAGGCCGGCACCTCCTTAATGATGATCATGGTTCCCTTCTCGTGAAGGGTGGGTGGCGCCTTCCTCGCCTATGGCCGTCGACTAGCAGATGTAGGCGCATGGTTTAAGTCGGGAGTGTCCCGATTCTGGGTCAGTGTTTGAGTAGTCGACCATGTGGCCCAGGCTTCCCTTCCCAGTCTAGGAGGAAATCTTACTACTTTTTTTGGTGGGGACCGTCCGTGTTTCGGCTGTTCGTCATGCGATGACTCGAGGTTGATGTCCAACGTGCGTGGGATGGTTTCATCGCTATCATCATCAAAGCCCGAGTCCTCGAGCAACTAGTCACAGCTATAGAGGAAGCAGCTAAAGGCTTCTAGGTCGATGAGCCCAGATACATTGGCATCGTCCCACCAATCATACTGATCACATCAGGTTGCTCATTGCACAGAGCGCCCGGTCATGATCAGAAACTACACCGAGAGGTCTAGGGCATGACCCGACGCGTTAGATCAAACACGAACAGATGCAGCCCAGCGTCTGGTCACCCCTGCCTCAGCTGGTCATGCCAAGGCCAAATACCGGATGCGTCCGGTCCTAATACCAAACACGTCCGGTCACGTCTGCCTGCCTGCGTTTGAGTGAATATGAACGCGTACGGTCACCCTATGACTAGCACTTCCAACTCCTTTTCTTCACCAACTTCTTCTCCTTCGCAAATGTGCCAACACCACCAAGTGTGCAACAACTTGTGCAAGTGTGTTGGCCTTTCACAAACATTTTCCCAAAGGAGTTAGCCACTCAACTTGCCAGCCACTCGATACTAGCAACGATGCAAAGTTAGATCACTCGAGTGGCACTAGATGACCGATATGCAAATAAGTTTGCCCCTCTTGATAGTATGGCCATCTATCCTAAACTCAGTCATAAACTTCTCTACACACCTATGATTAGTGAAATGAAATGCCCTACAAATATAACTTTGCCTTGCATATTCTATCCCATCTTCTTCGGTGTAGATGCAACACATGCACCAACCAATCACAAATGATATGATCCACTTCATATCATCACATGATCATATTGGTTCATCGATCTTGACTTTGCTTGCTCTTCATCATTGCTTCGGTCCATTAGCGCCAAGTCATCACTCAACTTGCCCTTCACACTTGCAACCAGTCCGTCAAGCCAAACCTTGTCTTGATCTTCTCTACCTTGATCACATGACTCAATGTCATGTCTCATATGTAATGAGCTCCTTCATCACATGTGTGAGCTTTGCACCAAGTTCAAGCCATCTTCACCATCATGGCATGTATTGCTCACATACATGTGCCTGTGGACTAAACACATGTGTATCTCACATTAAACACAATTAGTCCACCTAGGTTATCACTTAATTACCAAAACCAAACAAAGACCTTTGACCTGAGAGGACCTTGAGGAAGGCGCAAAGCGAGGGGATGTCTGTCCCTGCTACACCGAAGAGGATGGGACTATGTGGCACCACGTGGCCAATGAGATGCTCCAGCTCTAGCTAGAAAGATGCCACCACGTTCTGTATCCCAAAAGGCAGGTCCAGGAGGTAGTACCGGAAGCAATCGGTGGTGGGAGCATCTCACCAGTGGTGATCTGGTGGTGGATCTTGGCCAACACGTAGAACATCCAGCGACTCTCTGACACGGTGGGGTTCGGGCCAAGACCATGCCGGATCTGATGGGCCAGAACCTCAAGATCTACTCTCAAGAGTCCTGGTAGTGGGGGCGACGCCGAGGGCTCGTTGCCTACCGACACAGCCCCATGGAGTGGACGAAGCTCACCATGGCAATCGACGATGTAGGCCAGGGTCCCAAAGTTGAGGACCTGGCCCGGTGCAAAGGCACCAGCTACGACGGAGAACTCACCAGGGAAGCAGACAACGTCGTCTGGGGCGGCGCTGCTTGCTCCGACAATGAGGTGGGTGGCTCTGGCCACCGTAGAGCTAGAATCACACTTGACACTGCCCTCTACCTGGCGCACCAGCTGTTGCGGGGTCAAAACTGCGGCAAGCATGTTGTTCAAGTAGATGTCAGAGCATGAGGTCTCCGATGCCTTGGGTGGACTCAAGAACATGAGAACCACATAGAGAAGAGACAAAGATTTATCCTGGTTTGGGCCAAGTTGGTCCCTACATCCAGTAGCTGATAATCCTCATACTCAAGAGCACCCAAAATCTAGGGGGTTACAACAGAGTGTAAGGAAGAAGAGGTTTGGTAGAGGGTTAGCTCAGTGCTAATCCTAAGGTTTGCTTCACCGCCAATGGAGTCTCCCCCTCGTTGGAGAGGAAGGAGACGGCGGAAGTGTAGAGGAGCTCTCGGTGCCCCTTGGTGGGTTGCCTTGCTCTCGGTGCTGAGCGGAGGTGAATGGAATGGAGTCTGGTGATCAATCTTAGATCCTCTCCCCTCAAGGTCTGACCTTATTCCTTATATATAATGGGATAGGTGGGGTGCAAGGTGGTTTGAGGGTTCTAGTCTATGGTCTACATGCGCTGGAGTCCAGGAGGGTCTTGCAGCAAAGTGTCATAGACGTCGAGGTGTCTTGGAGTCAAAGAAGCCTGGGCATCATCCGACTGCTCTATTCTGACACTCCGCATGTCAGGCTTTGTCGGCTTGGACTGGCCTCCCCAGGTGAGACCTTCTGGAGCCTTCTAGGTAGCGAAGGAGGTTAGCTCCAGGGGTTGACGTGCAGGCCCAGAAGCCCCTAAGCCCTCGAGGCTGCTGGGAAGCTTTGTCTTCTTGTATCATGCCCCGGACATGACCCTGTCAGAGGTGCAGCTAGTAGGGGCACGTCTAGGGAGCGACGTCGGGGAGCCCCCAGGCATCGATAGCCCGAGGCCTTGTCTTCTTGTGCCTAGGCCTTGGCTGGCATTGGTAGCCGGGCAGGAGCCAAGGGCCGGGCATGGAGCTACCGTAGATCGGGTGCCCGAGGCTCGGGGAAGCCCCGAGCCCCAGGCGGGAACTGCGATCAAGTCAGGCTCAGCTGGGTCTTCTTGCTAGAGGGTGCGCACGAGCGTTCTCGATGGGCATAGCCCCCGAGCCCCTGGGCGATCCATATGTTAGGATCTCGACACTTGTCATTCCCATCAAGATTGGACCACATGATTTTGAAGAAGTCGTCTATGACTTAGGTGCAAGCATCAACATTATGCCAAAGGTAATATACGATCACATTTTACAATTTGAAGAGTTATTATACACAACCATGCTTGTGAGGCTTGCAGACCAGTCAATTCGCAAGGTAGAAGGAATCACAGAAGATGTCTGTGTATGGGTTGGAAGTACAAATGTACCCGTAGACTTTGTAGTTTTGGATACATGCCATGACTTAAGGGCACCCATCATCCTAGGATGTCCCTTCCTTCACACCACCAAAGCAATCATCCATGCCGCGAGTGCTAGGATCTATTTCCAAATGAAAGATAGGATCGAGAAGTTTTCTTTTAAGGATAGGAAGTGGCCTCCACTAAATTTTTGCAGGAACGGACTCCATCTAAGAAAGCCAAAAGCAAGAAGGAGAAGAATTAGTTGCAAGGAATAGAAAAGCTCAAATTTGAGAAAGGAAAGCTTGAGTTTGCTAACATGATGAACAGAATTCGATCCAACTACTATCATCTCCTTGCTCCACCATTCAACTTCAAAAGAGAAGATCCAAGCTTACCAACAATCACATGCAAAAATTGGGCAACAAATATTCTACAATGCCTTCTGTGATCTTAGATCAGGTGTCAACATCATGTCCGAGATGGCGGACCAAACAATTCAATTTTCAGAAGGAATAGCAAAAGATATCTTGGTGAAGATTCAAGATGATTATGTTCCTGCTGACTTCATGATCCTTGACATGGGAGATAAAGAAGAAATCCCCCTCTTCCTTGGAAGACCATTCCTTAACACTACAAATGCTATCGTCTATGTGAGATCAGGACAAATTCAGTTTCAATTTCCAAGATGGAAGGTAAGGTGCAATTTCAATGGCTATCAAACTAATCAATAGGTTAAGAAGAACCGTTCCAATAGAAGGCCCCGTCCTACACAAAGCAAAAAGAGAAATCAACCTAAGGAGGATGAATAAGTCAAGGAAATTGAACAGACCCACGAGAGCAATGAGGAGGAAATGAATCGAGGAAGGCGAACCCACTACAAAACATCGAACCCAAAATCAAAGCAGGTTTGGCGAAAGAAGGTGGCACCAGATAAAAAACACCACTATTAGAGGTGCCACCACAAGAATCTTTGTCTTCAACCGAGGCACCCGAACAATCAACACATGCAAAAGAGGAGTCTAGTTCGGAGGACTTACACCTCCAAACCCTTGCCGAAAGGTAATTCAGTAGTTATCCATGTTTATTTATTGCATTACATAAAATTTTATTTAGCATTTTCATTCAAGCTGCATTGCATCTAAAAATAAATATAAGTTTTGCATAATGTCACACCCCAAAATTTCTGATTTTGGATTGTGTTTGGAAAACACTAATTAAAATAAATATTTGGATATTTGGATAAAATTTGCCAAGTTTAGCTTAAGTTAGCGTTAATTAGTTACAAAAAAATCTGAATTTTCAACTTTTCTAAATTAAGTTGAGGTTGATGTGATGTTTGTTTGCTTGCTTGACTATGTATTTTGTGTGAGTGTGTGGAGTTTTCTTAAAACACGTTTACAAGGCAATCGATCATCTCCAACTTTTCATCAATCAAATTATTCCATGTGTCACGAGCTTGATCTTTTCATTGGAGCTTCCCAAAAACTTTCTTCTGCTCCAAATAATTTATTTGGGTTCATCCTGTTCCAATCTATCCATGAGCCTTTACGTTTTGGATAAAGCTTATTTGTATACTCTATATGGAATTTTTGCTCTTGCTTATCATCGCGGACTCATCTCTCCATGATTTTTTGGACTCAGCCAGAAAGGACGTCCTCAACATGGATCAGCTATCCAACGCCTTGTGTCGCACTCGAACTCCACAACAGCGACAGCAAGATCAGGAAGCCAAGTCCAACTCGATTTCAATCCTAAAGCGCGTCCTGGCCAAACATCTACTAGCCTATATATAGAAGCCAGCCTGTAGCTAGCAGCCGTATCCTCTCAACAGAATAGGTCGAATCATATACGTACTCCTGCCCTAGCTAGTTTCCGCCGCCACAGGTGGCCCAGCGACCGTGGAGTTTCGGCTCCGGCAGTTCCTAGCTCTCGTCAACGTGCCGCCGGCCGCTCGCACGATCCAAACCACCATGCCTGCCGATCCTCGCCTCGCCTGCCAATTCGCTAGACCGGTTGTGCCCCATCCTTGCCTTGACATGCTCACATCTTTTCGAGATCAACTGGCCAACAAAACGAGCTGTTCCTGTGTCCTGATGCAGTGCGACTACTTTGATCGAGCGTCCTACAGACTGCAGCATGCATGCCCTTCAGAGGTGTGTTTGGCCGACGATCCGTAGCTGTGCGTCAGCTGCATTCTGCATGTCTCCTGTCCACATTGCTGTCTCGGGACAAAGCAGAGGTGCCAATATGGTAAGCGGCCATGAAGTCGAGCTCATCACCAACGTACTGCATGAATGAAGAATGAAGAAACAACAAGTTCGTCTGAAGAGTAGGCCATGAAAAGCCAACGTGCTGCTCCTTTCCTTGCATGTAGGTCCTTTCTTTGCCCCTGATCTTATCTTAATCAGCGTTGTTTCCGTCTTATAGGACCATGGTAGGCGAATAAGCTACAAGTATTCAGCAACATCTGACATATTAATTGTTTCTAAATTTTATATTTAAATATAGAATTGATTAATGTTTGTTCAATATCTTTTTGTATTAAAAGTAACGTAACTCTATACTTCGGTATTTAATACGTACTAAATGTTAATATGATCAATTACTAACTTAAATAAGTTTTAATTTACTTAGTGTAAACACATGCTACATGTCATTAGATCAATGCTCTCATTTCTTATTTTGTATTTTAAAGTTAAAGTATAATCGGCATATAAAAGATATTGAAATATTTGTAACTAAAACATGACTTGATTTAGTTTAGTCTTTCAATTAAAATACATAGTGAATAATCTGAATTAATATATTTCACATAGTTTTGCTCAATGGCTAAGAACATGATTATCTAGATTATAAAATATTTATACATGACTTAAAATACTATGAGAAATTTATAAATAAAATATGGCTAAGGTATAACTTTAGCTTTTATAATTCAACATAATTTGGTTAGTTCCACTTTAGTATATTTCTCTAAAATATCCAACACTTTATTTTGTTAACTAAAATAGATCAAGGTTATAGTTTGTCTTCTCCGATATGCTTCAAACCTCGATAGTCGTGTCCTGTTAACGATAGCTCCGTTCTCCGTCATTCTTGCGCTCCCGTTATCATAGCAACAAGCCATGTTGATTAACACGCTCTTTTCAAGCTTTTCTTGTGAGTGATGTGTTGTTCTTAGTTGTGTTTGTTGTCTATTTGCTGTGCTTGATTGCTGCGAGTAGAGGAAGCGCGGTTCGTTGGCACAGAAGACCAGGAGCTGAGGACCGACAGTCGAAGCAGAAGTTGGAGACCAAAAGATAGCAGCTGAAGATTCTGAGCAGCTTAACTTTGAGAAAAAGGCAAGTATAGCATGGGACCATCCTTGTTGTCCTATTCACTGAAATTATCATACATATGCATGTGTCCTCCTTGACAACCATAGAGATTATAACTTAGCTATTGATATCTTGTTTTCCTTGACACCTATGGGTTGTGCATTTGGGTAGCTTGGCTAGTGCTTGAATTTATGAACAATGATCTTATCTTGTAATATGGCTAATGAAATTGTGCAACCAACCATTAAGATGATTTTATTACTGTTGAAAAGGGGGCTAGAGCATGTGGGTTATTTTGGTTGCTCTAGTTACTCTTCATAAGGACTTATCTGTAAGTGATAACCGGGATTGATAGTACAGCTGTGAGGGCTATATGGCTCTGCCTCTAGTTGTCTAGAGGACCTTATCTAACTCGCTTGGGGTTACCCTTGTGGCGCAAATGGGGAAAAGCAGACTGTGGATCCCTGGGACTGGTTGTATCACACAGACTGACTATTGAAACCTAGCAGCTCTAACTTGTTAGGTAAACCTTTAGATGGCTTTATATGGTTTCCTGTGTTTCGGGGTCGACGGGCTACTGGGCATAAGGGAACCATGACTCACAGTGAAAGTGTACACCTCTGCGTAGAGTTAAAAACTGGTATACTAGCCGTACTTACGGATACGAGCGGCCTTGGGTATTCTTACAGAATAGTTGATCACCATTGTTATTATGCTTATTACTGTTAATACTATTATGCTTATGTTAATTGCTATTTCATTATTCTTATTACAATTGATCATTTGTTCATTAATGGGAATTGGATTACCTTGATGCTACTCAATTGCTAAGTAAATGATGATTAAAATTTAAACGCAGTCAGACAGTGTCTAGCCTTTTTAAGCCTCATGAACCCTGTGTTATGCTTGTTGAGTACGGCATGTGCTCACCCTTGCTATTTCCCCCACACTCCAGTGTGTAGTAAGGTGCTGCTCAGAAGAAGGGTAAAGATGTATTAGAGTTTTCAGAAGTCTATCAGAAGTGCTTGGCATATGGAGCCCCCAGTCAGCCGTCCCTGAGAAGTATGGAGCCTGAAGTTTAGTCACCGTTCCGCGATACTCTGATGTAAGTGTTATAATAGCTATATATATGTTATATAATAACATTGTTTCTGATACTTTTTCATTCTGACATATGTGTGGACTTCCTGGGCACACATATGACTGGCCTGGTTTTGTTCCTTAAAACTGGGTGTGACACATAATCATCTAATTTAGATACATAACTTTATCTTTAGCATGTTTAAATTTTGCATTGCATTTAGAAAATCGATATGCATGGCATATATAAAAAGAGAAATAAAAGGTTTTAACGCAGCATAATAAATTTTGACTTAGTTTAGTTTCATTCTAAGTTTGCATCAAATAAATCTTTAAGCCCCATATGAGCAACCTTTTGGTGTTAACAATGCATATGAATGTTCATTGTGGTGGCAACAATAAAATCATAAAAAATTATAAAACAAAATTAATCAAGAGCCAACTTGGGGGAGATACATCCCCATGAAGAAGCTAGCTTGGGGGAGGTGTATCTCCTATTAACAAGGTAAGTATCTTTACTTTTGTTTTTAAAACATTTTATCTCCAATTATCCAGGTAAGTATCTTTTCACTTCATTTTATTTCTTTTAGTATTTTTGGCAATAAAGTAGAATAAGTATCAAAGCAAACTATCATGCAAATATAATTGCCTTTGATTTGCTTAGTACCAATAAAATAAATAGAGTGGCTTTAAGTTTTTAAGAGTGCTTATTAATAAAAAATCTGTTGGTCACTTATAAATAAAAAGGAGTTTTCTCTTCAATGAACTTTTGATGGACATAACAAATAGTTGCTTAGTTATAATTTTTTTTAAGTACCTAGTTTTTAGTCCAAAATTCTTCAAAGTATTGGATAGATTTGATTTGATATAGGAACTTACTTTGAACTTGATACTCATGGGTAGCATATACTTGATCTAAGTCTAGGTAGTTGACGAACATGATATGAGATGATCTGAGCTACTATTTATCTTGTTCCAAAGTAAAACTAAGTTTTAGAGTATTTTCTCTTGAAAAAAGAAAAAATCAATCATTATGAGTTCATGTATGACAAAGCTAAATTCTCTACCAATGTCATATATATTTAGATTAGGAAAACCATACACTTTCATGATACTTGTATATGCGGTGAGTTTTGTCAAGCTTTGTTGACCCTTACGAGAAACTTATCATGCTTTTAAAATCAAGATCACATGCATTTCACCCAAATATGCACTACTCCTACACTGGAAATGGGCGCAAAAACATGCTTTCCATTTAGATCCACCCAAAAATGTTTTACTCCTACATTGGGAGTGAACAAAAACATGCTTGTTAGGTTTTCTTCATTCAAAATAAATACTCCAAGTTTTTGTTGATATCCCTCTCAAAGTTTCTGCTGCAAAAAGAGGCATGAGGCTATCATCTAAAAAGAAAAAAAAGATAAAAGAGAGGAAAAGAAAGAAAGAAAAAGAGATGATGAGGAAGAAAAGAAAAGAAAGATGAGAATAAAGATAGCCTATGTTCTCATAAAAATATTCCAAGTCCCAATAAAGAGAGATATTTTAAGGAGCATAGTAGAATTAGGATAGCCATATATTCCACCAAATATTCCACACACATGCACATCTTGATTTGATTGTATGATATT
The DNA here is from genome assembly GCA_038087645.1 of Saccharum hybrid cultivar R570. Lineage (NCBI taxonomy): Eukaryota > Viridiplantae > Streptophyta > Magnoliopsida > Poales > Poaceae > Saccharum > Saccharum hybrid cultivar. The sequence continues at coordinate 10,673,051 of JAQSUU010000805.1, forward strand.
TTTCTCTTTGGATCCATTGTTTGACTTAACAATATATACATTGCAAGTATGGTCTCTAGTTTTACTCCCTACCTATAAACTCCACTAAGGCTTTAGGAAAAAAAGGTAACAACAAAATATGCCTTGGAGAGGATCCACAAATACCATATATAAAGAGAGACTACAGAGTAAGGATCCAAAAATACCACATATAGAGAGAGACTTGACAGTGTCGTATAGAGGAAACTCTGAGTTTTATTTGAAAACTTATAAAACCTCCAGAATTATGGTTGAGCAAAAGAGCATGAGACATAGTGCTTGACTTAATCGTTCTATCTTTCAACTGCTCAAGACCCAAGTGAAGGCTAACAAGCCCCATGGTTGAAGGTAATATGGGTAAGTTTGAAAGTTAAGTTAGTTTATTTTTAATTCGGATGAGAATTTTTTGATTGAACGCCTATGTACTTTTGAGGAGTGAAAGCATTGTAGCAACTCCTCATCTATTGTTCAAGTTTAACTTTGCTCAGGGGCTGGCAAAGGGTAAGCTTGGAGGATCTTGTTGATGGTCTCTACCGCCAAAATAAACCGACAATTTTATCTACTCAAATCCTTAAAATCAAACATCACTATAGACTTAGAGGCTTTAAACTAACAAATTCCACAAGACTTGGTGAGTATTTGCATACAAGTGAATTTAGGCATTCTACGGGCCAAAATGAGACATAACACGTGAAGTAATTTTGATGATCTGCGACGGACTCAACCAAAAAGGGCCTCAAGACAATTATTCAAGACTTAGCACCAAAGATCAACGTGAGACGCTGACAGGGGGGTCGGCCTATGGGGGCTAGCTGTTAGGTTCTCCTTCGACGTGGAGTCTCCACCGCCTTTGAGGATCAATCTCCACCATGCTTCCAAGTCAGTTCGAATCAAGGGACGAGATGAGGTTGTGACATGGATCGATGACATGGCAATTACTTGCCCCCTACTCCATCTCCCCTATAAATGGACCCCTTGACCCTCTCTAGAGAGGCAATCATTCCATTCAATCCAAGAGAGGAATCGATCCATTCAGAGAAAAGAGCTCCCACAAACTTAGTGCTTTAGCATAGCATAGTCTAGTTAGATGAAACTAGAGTCGGGCTTCTGCTTGAATTTCGAATTTAGCCATCTAGAAGCTTGGTATATCCTTTGTATTCAATACATTTAACTTATATTGTGGCTTTGGTCTTCTTTTATATCATGTTCTTAGTTATCAAGTTTGCAGTATATTTTGATTATATGCTTAGTATAGTCGAAGTTGTTAATATGATTATGCATAGGATCACAGAGCACTTGATCAAGCGTTCGAACTGGTCGAGTAGCCAAACTTATGTAGGCATGGTGCTTAGACAATGTTTTGCCTATGGATGCACCCTACATGCCGGAATGTGTGGTAGACCAAGTAGAGTGACAACTACGAGGTTAATTCTCTATAACTCACCTCTCGTATGTAGGATTAGTAGAACCCAGTCACAAGGGAGATAGTATATTTAGTATGCTACTCTTTAGAGATGTCCCTTATGCATGAAAGTAGAGATAATCTTTTGCTATTATTAAGTATTAAAGTGATGGTATGCTATGACTTGTAATTAAGAATAAATTAGAAATTAACCTCACTTGTATTTAACTTAGACTAGCTATTGCTACTTTATGGAGTTTCTCTCTTAATGTCAAACTTATCAATTATTATACTTATCATATAGATCTATCTTTTTGGCTTGCCCTTGTCTAGAGTAAGTGAATAAGTTACTTGATAGCATCTTAAGTATAAGTTATCAATCTCTTTAATGCCAGCTGTCCCTCCTAGTGGTAAAATTATAAATACTGATAACTGGATTACCCCCGGTGAAATGCTACAATGCTAGTCTGTGTGCTTGCGGATTCCTTAATATTATATTTGCACTCACAACTGTCAACAGTCCCCAACATATAATGCACCCCCAACGCAACAACTAGTGCATATTCCACAAAAAATCCACCGTGATGTACCTCTGTTGTGAACTTAGTAGCCCCCCAGGTTCTACAGAGACAATGAAAACCCCAAATTACAACGTGATTCCATCCAAAACCTAAACCTAGCACCTAAAGTCAAAAGTACAACCCTAATTCATGTGCAGAACACCCATCTAGTTACAAAAACAACAATATTGTACATGATTAGGGAACGAAGATACTCACCAAACACTAGGGGTGTTTCTCCTCTCTACAATCGCCACGCCATAGCTCCCAAACATAGAGATCTTCACGGCCCAAAGATTTGGCCAAGGATGGTACCGGCTTCACATTGTACACACCTCCTCCTCGATCACATCACACTAGCAATCATCATCAGCGATCTTTCCGCCGCCAACCCCTTCCGGCGAGTGACACTCTGAAAGGGGAGAGTGGGAGACGGAGACCGAGAGCCAAGGTTGGGCGAGGGGCACATTGCAAAAATGCCAACACTATCCTCATGCTGGCCGCACGTGCGTGCTAGGCTGCCACTGTGGCAGACGCGGCCTTGGTGGCCTAGTTTGGATGGTGGCTGGGATCCATCCATAGTTCATGGATCCAGTTGAGCAAAAAAAAGTTTATGGACCTACATAAGAAGGTGGCAAAAGTTTAAGGACCCACAATGCACTTAGCTGATATATTTTCACCATTAAGGTGGACTGGCTCTTATAGAACATCATACACAGAATTTTTTAATGAAATAACTGTTTTGGCATCACCTATTTTTCACAGAAGGGCCCATGTGTTGTAGTGTAGTGACTAATGATCAACAACTTTGTCAGACAAAAATTTTGTGGTTGTGTGAATGGGACATTGCTTTTGGTTTATTTGACCAGAGTAGACTTGCCTATTTTGTACCCTTCTCTAGTCTAGAACTTAAAATCTTTGAGTCCCGTGAGATGTTTGTTCCAACAACTAACCACCTTACATTAGCTGTACTAATATGTTAGCATCACCAACATACAATAATTAATGCCTAGAAATATAGGAAATATTGTCCTGTTCTTTCTGACCTTCCGGAGCTTCAATCATGCACCTACTACGTAGTTGTATAAAGATTCCACAAGATGGCTAAAATAGTGCTTTTAACAGTGCTGCAACATGTCATGACGCTGATGCGTGAAATATGTTATGTGGAGGTTGCTGGTGTTCTTGGACCGCATGGCAACTGACTTCTCTTGGTTGGTGTTCCATGAAATATGTTAGTGCAAGACCCCGGGTACATTGGCATTTCAGATTGCATGTTTGTGGAGGAGTGGCTTGGCCTGTTCAATAATGAAATTCTCTGGGTAGACTGCAGTAGATGCTCTAAAGGTATCTTGGTGGTTACATGACTGATCTTTAGGGTGTTGCACAGCTGTCTTTCAGTACAAAACTTGATGTTCATGTTTTCATTAACAATTATATTCTAGTTATTCTGAAGCATTTGCTTGTCTGGTGTCGGCGCGGTAAACTTGTCCCGTTCTATATGCACTTCAGTTTCAATGAAACGTAACTGAAGTACATGCATATATGGCCTGGTATTTATTTGTTCAAGGGATCCTAGCTTAAAAAAACTCGACTTACTGCATTGATATCTCAGGCTCAAATAAAATACCAGTACAGTATATAATTAGAGAACTAAGAGGGCCATATATAAAAACAGTAGACTGGAGTAGCATTGCTTCGGGTTTTGCTGGTGAGTCAACATGCATTGATATCTCGGGCTCAAATATAGTTGAACTAAGAGGGACATACAAACACTAGACTGAAGGAGGGTTTAAAAAAAAGCGCGCGCGCGCGCACACACACACACTAGACTGAAGGAGTATCAATTGCTAATTGGGGTCTTGCCCTCTGACCATTCCTGTTTCTGATGATGCCAGCCAGGCGGAGATGGAATGCCATGTAGGCCAGCACGGCTACAACCAGCAGCAACACATACACAGATGTCTTCCACCGCCTGCTTGAGCCGGCTGCGTAGGCACCCAGGAGTCCAAGCAGATCCAGCACAATTGTTGTGTTCATCACCACAAGCCACCTCCTGTGCCATCTCTTGTCGTCAAATAGCTTCTTCGGTATCAGGAGTAGCAGGATGACCACAATAGACGCCATGAACGAAGTGGAGTTGCTGTAGAAGAAAGCCAGGTACCGGGGCCTCCTGTTGTCGTGCATCACTGGGTTGCCGGCCTCGTACCCTCCACTGCTGCTCTGCCGAACTCCGCCTGGCGGCTCTAGGCCAGCCTGGTAGGTGACACTTGCCACAAGGATCCCTAGCAACATGAGGTACTTGCGCTTGGCATGTACTCTCTTCTTTTTGTTTTGTATACTGTCGGTCTCTATTCCTGGTCCTTGTGAAGTACCAGTAGTAGCGTTGCTACAGCCCGTGAACCAAAATACCAGGAACAGTAGGATTATGAAGAAAATGACCACTGCTACCAACGCAAATATGTAGATGGAGGTCTTCAAATGCTGCGTGCTTCCTGCAGCGTAGGCGCCCATGAGGCCAAACAAGCCTACCGCCGTGCACACGGACAGTGCGTGGGTCCGTATGGCTGGCCTGTATAGCTTGGGGTTGACGAGGAGGAGGATGAGAGCAATAGACAGCATGAAGCTCACCGAGTTGCAGTAGAAGAAGGCCTTGTAGCGGCGCGGGAAGTTGTACAACAGCACCGGGTCACCGGCGTGGTGCCCGGTCTGGTCGTCCTGGAGCAGGAACCCTCCTGGCGGAGTGAGGCCGGCTTGGTAGGTGATGGTCGCCACCAAGATGGCGAAGAGGAGCAGCCGCTTGCGTGTCTTCTCCACCAACTCATTGTCCTTTTCCTTGTCACTCTCGCTCCTTGTGCGCGTGTCGTCGTCCAGCGTGATGAAGATGACGTGGATGACCACGTAGACAAGGACGGCGCCAGCCAACGCCATAGCGTGGATGGATGTGTTCACGTCCCGGCAGCTCCCTGCCGCGTATGCACCGATGAGGCCGAAGAGGTCCAGTATCATGACCGCCTCCAGCACGTGGTGATTGAGCAGACGCTTCTCCTGGACCAGGACGATGGCGACCAGGGACGCCACCAGGGACACCGAGTTGCAGTAGAAGAAAGCCTTGTACCGCCGGTGATTTGTCGTCAAGAGGATCGGGTCGCCGGCGGTGTGGCCACCACGGTTGTCCTGCCAGACGCCGCCCGGCGGGTCCAGCCCTGCTTGGTAGGTGATTGTCGCCGCCAGAGTGGCGAGCAGCAGGACAAGAGAGCGCGCCTTGTCCGCCGCTTTCGCCTTCTCTGTTTTACTCTCCCTGATTTAATTCAGAGAGAAATTAAATGAGTTCAGCTAGCTGCAATTCATATTGAATGTTGTGAATGACAATGATTTGCAAAGGAAGAAGCTCAGCGTAGTAGTACCTGCCATTCACGTTCTCCCGACCATTACTTGCTCCCACCATTGCTTGTTGCGCTTGCAGCACTGCTGGCCTAGTTGATGGTGTTGGTGGCTCTTCCAAATTGAAGGCTCTTGTAACCAATAGGAGCAACACAATGCACAGAAGAACGGCAGCTATCAGGCTGAACACGTAGACAGTGGTGTCGGTCTGCCTGCAGCTGCCGGCGTTGTAGGCGCCGATGAGGCTGACGAGCGCGACGACGATGAAGAAATAGGCATTCTTCTCGTGGAGCTTCCTGTCCAGAAGCACCACGATGATGAGCAGTGACGCGACGAATGCCGTGGCGTTGAAGCCGAAGAACACTGCCAGGCGCGTGCTGTGATGGTCTTTGAGGATGGCGTCACCGGGGCGGTGGCCGGCGCCGTCGCTGTCCCAGAAGCCCCCCGGCGTGCTCAGCCCGGCCAAGTACGTGATGCTCACGGCGAACGTCGCGAGAAGCATCAGGACCTTGCGGAAGCGATTGTTCGCCTTGTCTTGTTCGGGCACGCCGCCGGAGCTGCTGGCCACTGAAGCAAGCGCCGCCGTCTCGTCTGGGAGCTGCGGTGCTTCTTCCACTGTGCGCGCGGCCACCGCCATTTGAATGACGAGGTACAAGAAGACGAGGCCCACGAGCACCGACGAGTAGATGGTGGTGAACGTGTCCCGGCAGGTGCCGGCGGCATAGGCTCCCATGAGGCTGAGCAGGTCCAACACCATGGCCGCCTGTAGCGTCCGAACGGCGATCCAGGGTCTCTCCCTGTACTGGACGACGATCTTGGAGCCGAAGTATTTGTCCTTGTTGTCGTCCAGGTAGGCGAGGGTGAGGGTGATGACGATGACCACGAGCGACGCGGCGAACGCGGTGGCGTTGCAGTAGAAGAAGGCCAGGAACCGCTTGTGGTGGGTGTCCCGGATGATGGGGTCACCGGCGATGTGCCCGGCGGCCGTGTCCTGCCAGACGTCCCCCGGCGGGCTGAACCCGGCGGCGTAGGTCACGGTGGCCACCAGCGAGGCCAGCAGCAGGATGTACTTGCGGAGCTCCAACGTGACTTTCGTAGAAGCTGTTTGGTGATCGGTGGTATCAAGCTCGGCTTGCGGCGGCATGGTGTCAAGATCCTCCATTTGCAATCGCAACCTCAACTAGCTAGGAACGATGGTGTTTCAAGCTCTCTCTGATCAGATATATAAGGGGGCACATGTGGTGCTGTTGGTCAGCAAGGCAGCGTGACTAAAGTAGAAGCCCTAATTAAACATAAAATATGACGATAGGCATCACCGTCAAGATGACACTAATTGTAGAGCAGCTTCCTAATGTTATGGGATATATATATATATATATATATATATATATATATATATATATATATATATATATATATATATATATATATATATATATATATATATATACTGCAGCTGGCTACAAAATAACTTATTCTGTAGCCATTTTAAGTTACGATAATTGCAATGCTAATTTACGAGATTATAGTAACTCCTTACTATGTGATTTACTATAACGTTATGGTAAATATTTTCTTGTGTTATAGTAATCCAACTATCGTAAATATGTACTGACATTGTCATAAATTAGTATATAAAATTATCGTAAATAAAGGTGGCTACAAAATAACTTATTTTGTAGCTGGCTACTGAATATACTCTCCCACGGCAGCGCTATTCTACACCCTATTATTCTACACCACAAGACAAAACTGACCTGAAAAAATACTGAGTAGTACTGAACCACGTTCAGTATCTCTCAGTACTACACCCAGGACCACAAAATACTGAACAATACTGAAACACGACTACTAAACGATACTGAACAATGTTCAGTATTCTACACCTAGGGTGTAGAATAGCACTTGTATATATATATATTATATATATATATATATAACTATTAGGCTGTAGCTGGCTACGAAATAAAATTATTTTGTAGCCAGGCGTCCGACCGAGGGAGCTGTTCCCCGAACCAAAATCTGCGACTCTATCAGGCACGGAGCTGGCCGGTCCCATAATAATCCAAAAAATCACCATTGATTTCTCCAGTCCCTACAGTCCAATAATCACATTAATTTCTCCCTGTACACCTCGCCCGCATGACCGCGTAAGCCCCAATCCCACCGAGCACATCGCAGCGGCGCCTCCTCCACTTTCCCTGCGCGGTGGCGGCTCCACCCCGGCGAGGCAGTGGCTCCTCCACCTTCCTGGCGCCGACGGCGGCCGGCCCTCCACCTCCCCGCACAGATCTACGACCCCACGTTCGTGCGCGGCAAGGCCAACCGGCTGGCACGACGGCCCCTGGCCGCGCGCAGCTTCTCATCCCCAACCAGTGGCGGATGGCGCTTGAGGCCACGGCGTGGCTCGCCCTGCGCACCATGGCAGCTCCTTCCCCGGTGACCGTGGCGCGTCCCTTCTCTCTGGTGTCTGTGTCCACTCCTTCCCTAACAGCCGACGGCGGCGCGGCGTGGCCTGGCCCGTTCCCCGACTGGCGGCGCGCGGCTTCCCCTCGTGGTCCGGCGGCCGTCCGACTCGCCCCTTGCAGATGGCCCTCACGACGGCTGCGGCGAGCCGAGTGCATGGCCCCCACGGCCACGCTCGTTCATCAGGAGGCATCGGCCCTGCACCCGTCGCATCTCCGGCGGTGAGAGTATCTCGAGGTGCATTAGAGATAAATCCCTGCCTTGTTTTTTCTTCCTAGAGATTTACTGAATTCAAGGTGCACCATCCATCCTTTCTCAGCGTTCGTGTGTTCCAGAGACAAGACAGCGGAGGCATCGATCCATCTAGACAGATTCGCCCTCACGAGCAGAATAGCAGGTGCAGAAATTGCTAGTACTCATTCGACCTTAAGGCCATCAATTAGGATTAGGATTTGATTTGATTATTTCTTACTTTATCTAATTTTTTAGTGTTCTTCAGTTGGTGTGGTTAGCCGAAAGGAATACTTTTTATTGCCATGGACTAGTTGTATGGATTATGCTATATTGATTTAGAATTTTTTTATAGTAAATTTTGGTTCATATTCAGATTCAGGAAAGGTTCTGTCAGTGTGCATGGTTTTAGCAATTTTGTTAATAGTGCTAGAACCAATATTCTATATGATACCCTGTTTTAGATCCAGCACAATACATGCTCCTTTGCATGCTACTTAATTATTGTAACTTTGTCGTAAATCAGAGAGGAATTTACGATATTTTTTTTTGTCTGAATCAGAGTCACGAGTTTAGGAAGACCATGGATTTCTAATGGCAATTTTACCAGATAAGTTAGTTAACAGGCTACCTGAATCAGTGTATATTATTTTGCCGTCACGAGAACTCTTCAGTAGCTACATACTTCAGTTATATTTAGAGTTTGGCACCCTTTTTTCTCTTAATCCAGCCCCAGGTTGACAACATCACACCCCGGATGCTACAAATGACCTGACAGAGGGCATACTCTCCCAGAGTTTTGCCGTAACTCATGATGCCAAAAATCTGTTAAATATTGGTTGTGACATTGTTGTGATGAAGCTATCAGACAGAGACGTAGTTTTCTGCAGAATGATTTCTTGTTCCGATGACTTTATCATGTAAATGTAAATATGTCAGATATCAACTTATTTCTTGCTTACTGATTTGGCAGTATAATTTATTTCTTGCTGGGTGCAAATTAAAACCAGTATAATTTATTTTTCTCTTGGTGAGCATTTTCAGTTCATCGGAGTAGCCCCTCTAGGCACAGGTGATATGGTTGCCACATCAACTTCAGCAGCAAAATGGTGAGCAAAGGGCTTCCAACCAGTGATACAACAAGAGGTCACTGTCTCTCGAGCTCACTGCTTGGATAGAAAAGCTATGCTAAATTCCATTGTGGTAACTTGAGGATACCATTGTAGTAAATTGGATATGCCACTGTGGTAACTCGTGTTGTGGCGGCTGCGGTGGCCTCCCCATGGCAATGAGTGTTCTATAGCATATTCCATGGCTTGCTTACTACTTGTGTTAGGAAAAAGATACATAGCATATCTTTTTACAGTAACTTCGTCATGACATTGTGCTAAAATTATGGTAAATGCATACCATTTGTCTAGTGTATTCTACACAACATTATCGTAAATATATCTTTGCATCCATACAAATCATTGCTGTTATAGTCATTTTGCTGGTAGGAATGACATGTGTGCACTGTTCAATGGTTAGTTTCATTCTGTTAATTGGAAGATGCAAGCTAGTTCGGTCATTCTAATTGTGTGTCATTACTAATGCAGAAAAAGGTACCTCAGGTTTGGTCAAAGCTGCTCTTCTGAATGCATTACAAACCACTGAGAAGAAGATCAAGAAGCTGTGGTCTGTGCTGAACCTGCGCCACACACAGCTCGAACTAACTTACCTGATGATGATCTGTGTTAAAACTATATAGAAGCCTACTCTTCTTTTCCTGTACTTTTGTTTGTGTTTAAATTTGATTGGGTTGGCAAATGTATTAGTGTGTTATGTTCCAAAAAATATGTGCTTCATCTCCTTGTTGAAGATGGCTCTAATCTTTTCATTTTTTAAAAAATGTGACTTGGTAAATGAATGCTGGCTAATGCTGAAATTTTTGGTCTTCCTCAGCTTCGGGAGCGGAGGGTTCGTGCGTAGCTTATACTGATGTTATAGTAAATTAAATTTGATCATAGTTCATAATTCTCGTAAATACTTGTAGTACAAAGTTCTCATAAATATTCTTTGTGCAAGTTCTCGTAAATTTCATTGTACGAGATATTCATAGTATAAAATTTACGTAAATATTTACAGTACAAAATTCTTGTAAACATTTACCATACAAAATTCTCGTAAATATTTACAGTTTAAAATTCTCGTACATATTTACCGTATAAAACTCTCGTGCTAATGTGCTAATTATCATAACAAGATCATTTGCATGCGCCTAGAACATTTGCGTGCTAATTATAGTAACTAGAATATATTTTTTACTATTCTACATACTCTGTAGATCCTTGCATGCGCATGAATGTGTTCTCGTAATCCTTGTTAGTTTTTCATGCATAGAGTTACCAAAATTAACGTCAGAAAACCAAGGAGATAAAGTAGTAGCTCGACATCCTAATTACCATACTAGCACGTGCATGAAGTTACGAGATGTACCCCAGTGTGCAGCACGGAGGCTAGCACCGACGGTTAATTTTTTCAATTACCATAATTATTAAACCATGCAATAAATTCCGGCAAGTTCGCTCCATTTACTGCACATGGAATCAGCATCACGCAATTACGGGAAGCCACCAGTGCACGATGTGAAACTGGGTGCGAGGCCGGTGCTGTGGGACGGCCTGGCTACAGACTAAACTATTCCGTATATATATATATATAAAAGAGTATATTCAGTAGCTAACTATAGAATAAGTTATTCTATAGCCACCTCCAATTACGATAATTGTTATACTTAATTTACCATAAAGTGAATACATATTTACGATAGTTGTGTTACTATAACACTTGTAGATATTTACCGTAACATTATAGTAAACCACTTAGAAGGAGTTACTATAATTACGTAAATTAGCATGGTAATTATTGTAAATCAAAGTGGATACCGAATAAGTTATTCTATAGCCAGCTTTAGAGTAGTATATATATATATATATATATATATATATATATATATATATATATATATATAATATATATATATATATATATATATATATATATATATATATATATATATATATATATATATAGTATTCCTTTCAATCACGCGCAATCAGATTTAAGTGTCTAGCTAAGAACATCTCCAACAGATCCCTGTTTATTAGGCTCATCCTACTTTGGATGCTAATGGATAAAAACCTCATAACAAAAGAACGAAATTAGACGTGAAAAGCTGATATAAATTAGAGGAACCAAATGTAGGGCCTATTCGCTACAACTCAATTTAACAGCTTTTGTTGGCTTTGGCACTAAAAGCAACTTTATTGCTAGAGCTGATTCTGTTTTCGTAAATGTTTGGTAAAACAACTTCTTTATTAGAGAAGATAACAGAGAGAGAAAGAGAGCTAGTAGAAGCTAGTATTTTCAGTTTCACCTAGGAGATTGTGCCTGTGAGAGGAGCTGAAAATAGCTTTTAGGGAAAAGTTGTCTCATCAAGGGATGTTTGGTAGGAGAAGCTTAAAACAGCTTTGTGAAGTTGGGGCAAAAGCCCTACCAAACAAGCACGTAAAAACTAGTGGAATCAAATATTCATTTTTTTTACTATTGCTCGTCGTCTCACGTAAAGGTGTTCCCTAATTATAATTACACAAGGGTGGGATCAAAAGAAGTTAAGAATGCAAATCATTTAAAAACAAGATGGTTAACCAATGCAAGTTCCGGTCTTCCCTCATGTTCAATCTTTCGGGAACGTTGCTTCGGGGAAGATGGCTTCTACTTGCGCTGCAGCTTCTCGCTCCTATGGTCCGTACCGAAGGTAACCTCTAAAAAGTAATTGCAAATTCATCGCATTTAACTAAGGTTAACTAAGTTAGTTATTAGCCTAGAAATACCAAGGGGGTGGTGTCCTTCACGTGCCATCATCCCCCAAGGCGCCAACAAGAAAAACCATGAGGTAGTACAACCTGATCTGGATGCTTGCGTAGTTTACATTTACAAGAGTGAAGTGCAGGTGCAGGTTTTATATATTGGGCCTTGTTTAGATCCCAAATATTTCTCCAAATTCCACTATGTAAAAAGAAGATTCTCCGTCACATCAAAATGTCGGTACATGCATGGAGTACTAAATGTAGATGAAATCAAAAACTAATTGCACAGTTTTGTTGTATTTTGCGAGACGAACATTTTGAGCCTAATTAGTCAATGTTTGGACAATTTTTACCAAATAAAAACAAATGCTACAGTGCAGCACAGTGCTGCACAGTGATTCCGCCGCCGTCCATTCCGGCCAACTAAACACGCCCTTGTATGCATGAACTGTGATGATGACCACCACCCTTAAACTGTGAATCTGTGATGTGATGTACTAGAATGGATGGCAACCATAATATACAATACAACTGACTACCGTCGGGGAAGATGCTACCATATAGTACGCCTCTGCGACGTACGGAGTATGTACTGAATGAATATCCCTAAACTAAAGGCTGCCAAATCAGACACAAGGTACCTACTAACGTGGCTGCATGCATTTCTAATTGCAACTTGGTCTTGTTTAGTTTCAAAATATTTTCTGAAAAAATAGTAGATTTTTTGTCATATCGAATCTTTGGACACATACATGAAGCATTAAATATAGATAAAAAATAAAACTAATTACACAGTTTAGATGAAATGCACGAGACAAATTTTTTAAGCCTAATTAGACCATGATTAGACACTAATTACCAAATAATAACGAAAAATGGTACAGTAGCATTTCATAAAAAATTTCAGGAACTAAACAGCCTCTTAGAACGTAGCTTGGCATAAATAAGCATCTCCGAGATGTGAACGCATGGGAGGTAAGTCTTTGATTTCAGATCTCCCGTCTCACATAAAGTAAGAAGTTTTAAAGCCCCAATGACCACCATGCGTGGACTTGTTGACTCGAGTCAGTTTTGCTGCTGGTTTGTTCCAGGCAGAGCCTGGATGTCGTTTCTTTGTTTGGACCCATTTTCACAAGAATCTATACAGCCGAAAACCTCCAATCACTACAGGATACGCATGATTTACCGAGTGCCAGGGGCAGCCGCCCTCGGCAAAGCGCACACGGTAAATTTTCGACCGGCACAGACTTCTTTGCTGAGCCGAGTGCCCGGCGCGGCACTCGGCAAAGAAAAGTAGCCGTGATGGCGGCCATTCCGTTAACAATTACTTTGTCGAGTGTCCCTCCATCTAGCACTCGGCAAAGATTTTTTTTTGAAAATTTTTTGTTGAGTGTCCTTCCAGCTTAGCACTCGGCAAATAAAAAAAATTAAAAATTCTTTGCCGAGTGCCCAGCCACCTGGTACTCGGCAAAGAATTTTTTTTTTTGAAAATTCTCTGCCGAGTGCCCAGACACCTAGCACTCGGCAAAGAAAAAAAATTTGAAAATTCTTTGCCGAGTGCCCAGACACCTGGCACTCGGCAAAGAAAAAAAAATTTGAAAATTCTTTGCCGAGTGCCCAGCCACCTGGCACTCGGCAAAGAATTTTTTTAAAAAAATTCTTTGCCGAGTGCCCAGCAACCTGGCACTCGGCAAAGAAAAAAAAATTTTGAAACTTCTTTGCCGAATGCCCAGCAACCCGGCACTCGGCAAAGAAAAACATTTTTTAAAAAATTCTTTGCTGAGTGCCCAGCCACCTGGCACTCGACAAAGAATTTTTTTAAAAAACAAAGTTCTTTGCCGAGTGCCTAGCCACCTGGCACTCGGCAAAGAATTTTTTTAAAAAACAAAGTTCTTTGCCGAGTGCCTAGCCACCTGGCACTCGGCAAAGCTGGGAAATCAGCCTAAAATTGGCTTTGTTTCCCAGCTATGCCGAGTGTTTCAGGCACTGCACTCGGCATAGACTGTCTTTGCCGAGTGTAACACTCGGCAAAGTGACCATAAACATCCTATTTTTTTTTATTTTTTGTATTTCATCACGACAAAAATAATATATCACATCCATCACATATATCTCACATACGTCACATATATCTCACATAGATCACATGCATCATAATATATATCACATATATAACCACAACTTCAAATAGCAAGCACAAGTCCAAATAACTAACACAAGTCCATCACCATGTCCAAACCCACAAGTCCATCACCAAGTCCAAACCCACAAGTCCATCACCAAGCAAAGCAAAAACAACTACCGAGATCCAGGAGCTCCCCACTGAGACTGTGGTGTACCATGAGCTGCATCATTCGAGGCCCAGGAAGTGGATTATTTGAACCCGTCGATTGAGGCTGCACAAAGGAGAAGACATTACATGTGTCAGACAAGTAGTGTTGTGGTTTGATCCTAAGTATGAACATACAAACTTAAATAATCATACTCATACTTATAGGAGTAGCGTGCATGAGAGGTGTAGGTGGAGCTGGCGGCATAGCCAATAGCGAAGCTGGCACATCTACACCCGTTTTTTGCCCAACTGCTGGCATGTACCGGAGAAACTCCGCCATCTGCTGCTGCTGCCTTTGCAGCTCCGCCACACGCTGGGCCTCCATCACCTCCAGCCTCAGTCGCTCCTCCTCCTTCTGAGCCGCTATAGTGGCCTCCAAAGCCTGGACCTGGGCCTGCAACATTTCACCACAATGTTTGTATAATGCAAAGCTAAGGTATGTAAATATCAATGTACGACGAATGGACCAGGAGTAACCTTGAGTGCCTCGACCTGAGCCAGTGCAGGGCTCGGCCGTGGGCGTATGGGAATGCTTGCGCCCGTGCTCTGTGCTTGGATCTAGGAGAGGGAGGGAGTAGAGGTCGCGTCGATAAGGCCGTCGCCGAGGTAGTACCGCCCATGCTTTTTGCCTCCTCCAATCCTCATGACGGCCTCTGAATCAAAGTTCTAGGAGCTCGGGTCGTAGTCGTCTCCATGGAGAGTCCTTGTCGCCGACATGTACTCACTGATGCGGGTGTAGGCTATCGGGTTGCTGTAGGCCTCGAGCGGGTCGTCCGGGTTGTAGGAGACGTCGGACGTCGCCTTGCCCTTGTGGGCCATAGCATATGCCATGAAACCGGTGCACTCCCGGCCCCCATGTGACGCCGACTGCGAGAAAGACAGCAAGATGATTAGCACTCAGGTAAAATTAAGCGTTAGAATAAAGAAGTCAATTCGAGTACCCATGCTTCTACGTATGAGGCGAGGCTGCGGCTGCCTTGATGGTGCGGTACACCTGTCATCAGCGCACGCCGCTGTCGAGCAGCGTTGTGCGCTCCGGTCCACTCGGGGGTGAACCACTTGTCCACCATCTGCTGCCAGGCGTCGCTATACAAGGAGCACCACCATGGACACATCTGCACGTCATCAAGTATTTGACACATAAGAGGAACAAATTAAGAGTACTTAATCTCAAAAGGAATCAATACTCATATTCTTTATGTACCGCTATGAACTGCTCCTTGGTCAGCACCATTTGTCTTGCTTCTGGCTTCTTGATGTCCTCTCCAAGGATCAACCTATGGTAAGTGACCATAGCTTGGGGGCGCGCCTCGTAATGCATGTCCACGGTGAGCTTTTTGTAGGCTTGTTGAAGCACCGCCTCCGCTCTGACCTCAAATCCCTCCTCGCATTTGAAATAAAGCTGCATACAAACACAATGTATCAATTCATTATTTTAAGAAATTTCCAATCAATGCGATGTACTGAGCAATATGGTGCGATGAAGACTGACCCAAAAGTCCCGCATCACCCGCACCGCCTTGTTCGCCTCCCGATCATCGTCGCCGTTGTAGTAGTGCTTAAAGGTGTACGCAGGCTCCCTCCTATCGGCATAGTCAACTATGCCAGGGAAGTGGGTCTTCAATAGAAGACCCAGGATGTCATTAACATGGCATGACTTACCAAGACTCGACACAACCCTCCAGTTCCTGCATAAGTGATTAAGACAAAATATTAGTTGATACTTCAATTTTTAGCATATCATATGAAGAAGTATGGATAGCATATAAAGTTACTTACTTTTGCCCTTCGTGGCGAATCACCGGGCGTTGATGTGGAGGCGACGGATTAGGGAGGGTCGCGGGACCTCGCAAGTAGACACACGACGAACTAGAGGAAGCAGCCTCTAGCTCCTCCGCCGCCTCCTCATCATCCTCGTCCCCACCCCCTCCTCCTCGTCCGCCTGCTGGGCCAGCTCCTCGTCCCCATCCCCATCCCCGTCCTCGGCCACCTCCTGCTCCTCCTCCTCCTCTACCTCATCCTCCGGCGGCATGGGAGGACGACGCTGCGGCCTCTGGCTCCTCCTCCTTGTCGTCTCCGACGGCTCCTCTTCTGCATCCGCCACACGCTGTGTCCTCCGGTAAATAGAGAACATGTCCCTCTGACGGCCGCCCACCATCTTTGTTCAATCACTTGCAAGTGGAAAGAATAAACAAGAGCTAAATAGAAATTAAAATGAATAAACAAGAAGTAATTAGAAATAGATGCAAAATAAAGATAACATAATTACAAAGTAAAGTACTATTACATGTATTAGAAATAATCTGCACGATCGGGATTAGCTGGATCATAAGCTTCATCATCACTATCAACCATGTCGAAATAATCAACACTATCTAAAGGAGGAATGTTGTCTTCGGAGTCATTGTCTAAGCGTAATCGCTCAAGCATTGCTAAGTCCTTCACATTTTGCACCTCATCCCCATCGTCCTCCTCATCAACCCAATCATTGTCTACATCCATTCCTATCGCTTTGGTTAAGTCTATTTCGAACCTCCCTTGTAGCCCCTCTTCTTGATAGAACTCTCCGTCATATGTGGTTGTGTTGAAGTTGTAATCTTCATCGTTCGGGACAGGTAGTCTACCGTGTGGCGATACCTTGTGCACAATATCTCAACCCTTAAGATGCTCTTTGGTGCGGCATGCGTAAGAGGTATAATAAACCTGTGTGGCCTGTTGAGCCACAATATAGATATCATCTCCTGGATAGACGGAATCCTGTCAAATCTAGACTAGCCCAATATGAGGGGTCCGTCTCATTACTCCAAGATCAAACCAATGGCATTTGAATATGACAAGACGCATAGGTTTCAAACCGATGGCCTTGGCGAATGAAAGTTCATATATTTCTTTAATTCTTCCATAATAGTCGTGGCCATCAGTGCCGGGGGTAAAAACTCCGCTATTTGTGGTTTTTCGACTGGGTCTGCTCATGGCTTGCTATGTGAAAACGATAGCCATTGATGTCGTAACTGTTAAATGACTTGACCCTATAGGCATAGCCACTTGCAACCTGTCTCAACTCGCCACTCATAGATGCATCGGTTTGGGCCTGCAAGTTGGTACAGGATAGATCGTTATATTATTTGAACGTACGAGCAACTTCAAAAGTCAAACTTAGTACGATCTTAATTGGAATGTACCTTGTTTTTGAACCAAGAAATGAAATCGGGCCTGCCCGGTCCCGCACCCTTTGAAAGGAGGGTATCAGTTTCCTGCGGGGTAGGATCCCTCAATCGATTTCAGAAGTGATGAAGAAATTCCCTGTACCAACGTGAAACAAGGGATTGGATGAGAAATAGTGACGACGTATTGAAACAAGCTCATTGAGAACTTACCCCATGTACAGTGCCACCTCTTCAAGGTTGTGCAACACATATAGCATGATGCAGCGCCACTCTTCATGTGTCAAGGTCTTAGTGGTCCATGCACTTGTGCTTCCGAGTTGCCCTCAGAAAAGGCTGAGGTTCGATTCATCTTCGCCAGCATTACAACGAGGCGGTGGATTATGCACGTTAGGAAGGTTCTCGCCGTAGTATTTTTCTATGAAGTTTGACACCTCCTCCAGAATGAAAGCCTCTGCAATGGAAGCCTCAATTTTGGCTTTGTTTCTGCATTTTTTGCGAAGAGTCTTCAGACATCTCTCGATTGGATAGCACTAATGGGCCTGCACAGGTCCCCCCTATTCGTGCCTCATCGGGAGGTGCAATATCAAATGATGCATCGGATTGAAGAAGCCAGGTGGAAAGATCTTCTCCAACTTACAGAACAGCACTGGCGCCATGTTTTCCAAGTCCTCAACCACTTTCTGAGACAACTCATTGGCACAAAGCTAGCGGAAGAAGTAGTTCAACTCTGCCAGCGCTAGCCACACATGCTCAGGGACATAGCCTCGAACCATCGCCGAAAGAAGCCGCTCAATCCATATGTGGTAGTCATGACTCTTCATCCCGTTGTCTCGCAGAGTAGATAAGTTCACTCCCCTCCTCAGATTCTCTGCATACCCATCAGGGAACATTAGCGTCTGGATCCATTCAAGTACTTCCTTCCTGTGTTTCATGGCCAAGACGAAATCTGCCTTAAGCCTTGTCCATTTCTTGCCGCCTCTAGGGGGCTGCATCTCTTGCTTTGGTCTATCACATAACGTTACCAAGTCCACTCTAGCCTTAGGGTTGTCCTTTGACTTTTTAGTTTTCATGAGGGTTCCCCAAAGTGCCTCGGCGACATTCTTTTCAGTGTGCATTACATCAATGTTATGTGGGAGAAGGAGGTCATCAAAATAGGGGAGCCTTGTCAAGCCTGACTTATGAGTCCACATGTGTTCCTCACCATACCCCACAAAACCACCACCTTCTGGTTTGGGCACGAGAGCATCTATCTGAGCATGAACCTCGACACTAGTGATCATCTGTGGTGTAGGATCTGTCACTACGACACCTTTAGTAAAGTTCTTGATGTCTTGTCTGAATGGATGCTTAGGAGGGAGGAATTGACGATGTTTGTCGAAGGCCGAATACTTGCCACCCTTCTGCAACCAAATGAACCTCAAGCCTTGCTTGCATATTGGGCATGCGAACTTGCCGTGAACACACCAGGCGCTGAATAGCCCATACGCCAGGAAGTCATGCAGGGAGTACTGGTACCAAACGTGCATCTTGAAGTTTTTCTTCATAGCTCGGTCGTATGTCCATACCCCTTCCTCCCACGCACGGACCAATTCATCAATCAAAGGCTCCATGTACACACCCATGTTACTCCCCGGGTGTCCAGGAACTATCAAGGACAAGAATACGTTCTGGCGTTGAAAGCATACGCCGGAGGGTAGATTGAGGGGGATAACGAACACGGGCCAACATGTGTATGCGGCAGCCATCAGTCCATAAGGATTGAACCCATTTGTTGCCAGCGCAACACCTACATTACGAGCCTCATCTGCTTTCTCATGATGGATGCCATCAAAGTGGGACCATGCTTCACCATCGGCTGGATGTACCATGTTGTCCTCATGGTATTGCACGCCCTTTTTGTGCCATGTCATCTGTTTCGCAGATTCCTCGGTCGTGTATAGCCGTTGGATCCTCGGTAGGAACGGAAGGTACCGTAGTATCTTCACGGGAATCTCAAGCTGCCTCTTCTGGCCTTTCGCAGAGTCTACCTCCAGGAACCTCAAGGATTTACACTTCGAACAGTATTTTGCATCCTTGTGTTCTTTCCTAAACAGGACGCACCCCTTCGGACAAACATGTATCTGCTCATACGGCATCTTGAGTGCACGAAGGAGTTTCTGTGACTCGTACATGCTCTTTGGTAGAATGTGGCCATCCGAAAGCAGGCTGCCAATCACGGTCAACATACCATCGAAGTGTTCTCGACTCATGTTACACTCTGACTTGAACCCCATCAAGCATCCAATGGCATCTGGTTGAGAAACCGTTGTCCGATCGTGGAGGGGTTTCTATGCTGAAGACATCATGTCGTAGAACGCCTTTGCGGTAGGCTCCATCTCCTCCTCCGTACGTCCTTCACCGCACTGCCCTTCATGCCAGTCCTCTATCATGTCTGCTACCCCGGCCTCGGCATCAAAATCCTCGAGACGATGGGCTTCACCATGGTGGACCCACCGAGTATAGCCCGGTGTAAATCCATTCTTCATAAGATGTTTACCCATGTCCACCTTGTTCTTCCTTTTTTTGTTTGCACAAATCATGCAGGGACACAAAACTAGAAACACTTGTGCAAATGCCATCTCCAAGAAATCATTGGTCTTCATCATCCATTCATCGGTGAAATCACCCGCACTTCGGCGGCCCGTGTACATCCACTCTCGGTCATCCATCCTCTAACATATATAACAGCGAGCAAAGTAACCATCAACTGCATCTGCAAGGCGGTCCTACTGCCTAATAGGTGAGGATAGGTCCTAATACCACCCGAGGATGCGTAAACGAGGCTAGTTTCCATGCTCTACTCCTATCGAAGACAGAATTTCGGCAGCACCTCCCCGCTGTTCTCCATATACACGTCCTAGAAAAGGGAGTGTGTATCCGGAGAACAACAGAGAGATGGTGCCAAAACTCTGTCTCAGATCGGAGTACACCATGGAAACTAACCCATCTACGTATCCGCAGGCCGTCCAAAAAACGTGGACGATTCGAAACAGATACGGTTACAGATATGCAAAGGTATGCACACCTCCAACCATATCTCTTTCAAACGGGAGACGCCTAACTGGGTTACGTGACCTACGATCATAAGACGGAAAGAGGGGTTATACCGAGGGTGGCGGTGGAGTCAGGCTAGCGGGGCCGTGGCGAGTCGATGCATTGGCGAAGCGACGCGGTGCCGGTAGACCCGCACGGCGACGAAGACGACCGGGGTCGCCCAGGTACTCCTTCTTGGCTCGGCTCGGACAGGTCCCTCTACTGCATAAAAAGCAAAGAGATTAGTGTCCATTTAAAATTTCGGCAGCATCTCCCCTGCACGGTGACGTTTCCAAAACCTGCAACATAAAACGGCACGAAGGCCAACAACCACATATATATCAACGGCTTGATGGCCTTCATAGAACACAAAAGACCTTGGATTTCATCACGCTTGCTTTAGTACGTTCTATCACTGTAAAAAGATGGTAAAGTAAAAGGTACAAAACAAGCAAAAGACACACGCTATATATGCATATGCCACTTTAGGCTGTTTAGGCCACGTTGTTCTCTCCAAGCTGTTGTTCGGTGCAAACCAGCAGCTGCAGCTTGAGCTGCTCTTGATTTCTTGGTTGTGCCGGGTCTCTGACTCTATTGCAGTAGCAAATGGCAGTAGCTGTTCTCGTTTTTTCTATCGACAGCTTTGCAGCTTCCTCTCTAGTGCGTGCCTGACTGTTGCTCCGAATTTGTTTCTGTGCAACAGGTTAGCCCATCGGCAGTCAGCAGAAAATTGTTCCAGCTGGCAGCCTTGATATTCATATCAACAACAGAAGCTATTCTTTAATAACAACAGCTGTAGCTGTCTGCTTTCTCGACCGTGATCAGCTTTGCAACTACAGAGTTTGGCTCTATTCTCAAATTTGCAAAACTGCAGCACGTTACTTCTAGCAACTCGGTTATCTTATTTGGAATGCAACAGTGAAGGTAATTGTCACTTGCAGGCAACTCGGATTCATGCTGCTATCAGTTTAGTTTAAAACCTTTAACTTAGCTTAGTTGTTTGCTTGCCTTGGTTCCGAGTTATTTTGCCTGCCTTGGTTTAATTTGTAGCAGTAGTAGCAGGCTGTTGTATTCCTCTCTAATGAGAATCAGCAGCTGCTACAATTCGTTCTGGTTATCAGTTCTCTGAAGTCTGATTAACAGCTTGGCAACTAAAGACCGCAGGTTTTTATTAACTAGTGCAGCAGCAGCTCATGCTTTTCGCTGGTATTTTTTCTCATTGCAATTCAAATACATGGCAGCAGAAGAAGCTTGGGACTAATTCCATTCCTTGCAATATGTCACTTTCAAGCATTTGTGATTCAACTGTTCAAACCGTCAGTTTCTAATCACTGAAAACATTAGTTTGATTCTCTTTGGTTGGTCAATGCATAGGAATTCACTTGGAATTGTTTTTGTCTTGGCTTCTAGAAGTAGCAACATGGTACATCTCTTGTGCATTGAAGCTGGACAGTGAGCCACTACTTTGTTTGATTAATTTGGATCTTTCTCTTGTGATTCTGAATTTTGTTTCACAATGATTTGAAATTCAGTAAAGTTTATTAACAAATGTGAGCTTTATTTCAGAAAATATACTCCTCTCATGTTTACCTCTTACTAAACAAACTTGAACTGATCTGACTCAGTACAGTTAAGGTTCTTTGGTTTGATCTATGTGATTACGTAGTTGCAACTGTAGTATGTATAAGTTTTAGATATTTGTTTGATCAACACCGTTTAGGCATTAAGTAAACTGCTGCTTTTTTAATAATTTGGATGTGCGGCTTGTGTCCTGTATCGTTTCTGAAACTACAGCATAGTGGGAACAATATCATTTTTTCTCCAATTCAGTTCTATGCTGTAACAACAACTTGTATGTTTTGTCTAAACTGTTATTAACTTCTTTATTCATCTTTTTGGCTGAATGGATGCTTGAGTTTCTAAGTCCTGTGTAGTGTTTAAGTGTTTAAGTGTTTTATTGTTTCAGTTCAGAGCACAGCAGCCCATAATAAACTCATGCTACATGCAATGGTTATCTACGACGAACAGACCAGAGGCAGCGAGCGAGACGGAGACCTCGCTGGAAGGCTGGTGCCGGCCTCACCTCACTGTTGGCGGCAGCAATGGTCTCGCGTGTCCCTGGTCGCTCCCTCGCTCCTGCTCCTCTCGACGCCGGGGAAGGCCGCGCAGCAGCCGGGGGCGGCCGAGCGCGCCGCCGGGGAAGGGCCGGCCGCACCGCCGGGGGCGGCCGGGAGCGCCGGAAGCGGTGGCCGGGCGCCGGCGTCGCCGGGCGGCCGGGGCAGCCGGGCGTGCCGCCAGGGAAGGCCGCGCAGCAAGAGGGGCCGCCGGCGGGGGCGCCTGTCGCGCCGAGCTCGTGGCGGCGTGGGCGGGGAAGGCCGCACAGCAGGAGGGGTCGCCGGCGGGGGTGTCTGTCGCTCCGAGCTCGCTACGGGCAGGCGCGGAGGTGGCCAGAGGCGGCGGGCGGGGAGCCGGCGGGCGTGCATGCGTGTGTGTCTTGTGTGGGTGGCGTGCGTGTGTGTGTTGACTGTGCATGTGTGTGGCGTGTGTGCGGGTGTGTGGCGTGTGTGTGCCTACTCAGCCTTTGCCGAGTGCTGGCAAGATCCAGCGCTCGGCAACGTGTTTTTTTTTAATTTCTTTGCCGAGGGTCTCGGATCTGGCTCTCGGCAAAGATTTTTTTTTGCTTTTTTTTAAGTTTTCGCCAACGTGTTTATTTTTTTAATTTCTTTGTCGAGGGCCTCGGATTTGGCTCTCAGCAAAGGACTTTTTTTGCTTTTTTTTAAGTTTTTGAATTGGGCTGATGACTCCTTTGCCGAGTGTTCCTAGCCAGGCACTCGGCAAAGATTATTTCCTTTATTTCTTTTTTTGGTGCAATTTCTTTGCCGAGTGCCCTATACTTGGCACTCGGCAAATCACCTCTTTGCTGAGTGCCAGTCTAGATACTCGGCAAAGAATTTTATTTTTTTTTCTTTTTGCGCCCAAATTTTTTGTGATGCCTTGATACAGTATTAGAAGCTTAATTTTCAAATTTAGTACATTTTTGTTGCTTTTTGCTATATTTAGTTAATTTATTTCTTTGAATTGAATTTTTTCGGAAAAAAATTTTAAACTGCAGGTGCATAGAATAATAGAATTTAGGTATTTCAAAAATGATATTTATGGTGTTGAGTGTCTTTTGAGGCCGTATCTAGGAACTCAATCGAAATTTTAAACATCTTGTTCAAGAAACATGGTGACCAACTTGCGTGCGATATATTTTTAAATTATATAAAATGCAAACAAAGTCCAAAATTCATGAAACTTGTCGAGATGTCGTGACATCGCATGTGGAGGCTCTGATAAAAATTTGAGAATGTTTTGAGTAAGTGGTGACGCACGATGCTTGAAATCCAGACATCTCCGCATGTGATCACATGTGGTCACATGTGGAGATGTCCGGGTTTCAAGCATCATGCGTCACGACTTGCTCAAAATCTTCTCAATTTTTTTATCACATCCTCCACATGCGATGTCACGACATCTCTCGTCAAGTTTCGTGATTTTCGGGCTTCGTTTGCATTTTATATAATTTAAAATCAAATCGCACGCAAGTTGGTTGCTATGTTTCGTGCACAAGATGTTTGAATTTTCGCGTCTGTCCCTGGATACGGCATCAAAATACACTCAAAAGCTTGAATATCATTTTTTGAATTGGTAAGTTCCATTATTTTATGCACCTATAGCTTAAATTTGCTTTTTCCAAAAAAAATCGAGTAAATGAAACAAATTAGCTAAATATAGCTAAATGTATCAAAAATGTACCAAAATTAAAAATGTAGCTCCTAGTACTGTAGCAAGGCTCCACAAAAAATCTAATAGCAAAAAGAAAAAAAAGTTAAAATTCTTTGCCGAGTGCCAGGGCTGACACTCGGCAAAGAGGTGCTTTGTCGAGTGCCAGGGTGGGGGCACTCGGCAAAAAATTTACAAAAAATGGGAAAAAATCTTTGCCGAGTGCCTAACAGCTGGCACTTGGCAAAGAGTGACGGCAGGGTGCAAGCCGTCAGTGGACGGCGTCTTTGCCGAGAGCCTGGCTGTGCCGAGGGTTAGGCCCTCGGCACAGGGCCTCTTTGTCGAGTGTCAGGCTGTGCCGAGTGTCAGGCACTCGGCAAAAAAATTTATACCGAGTGTCCCTCTTTGCCGAGAGCGACCCTCGGCATAGAATGTCTTTGCCGAGTGCCCAATAAAAGGCACTCGGCAAAGTATTTGACCCTCGGCAACATTAGTGTTTCCTGTAGTGAATGCAAAAGAAAGGCTGGCGGTATGATCCGATTTGCAAAATTGTGTCATACGACTAACAAAACAGTGAATCAACTCTGCAAGGATTGCCCATTTAAAAATAGGTTTAGAACTGTTAAGTTTAATCCCACGTTGGTAATTGATGATGGGGGAGCACGACAAAAAGGGCGGAGGCAGCCTCACCTATCAGCTA
This sequence comes from Saccharum hybrid cultivar R570, assembly GCA_038087645.1. Taxonomy (NCBI): domain Eukaryota; kingdom Viridiplantae; phylum Streptophyta; class Magnoliopsida; order Poales; family Poaceae; genus Saccharum; species Saccharum hybrid cultivar. Next base: position 10,697,999 of record JAQSUU010000805.1, read on the forward strand.
GCTAGTCTTTTGGTTGAGTTAGATCTAAGGCTTAGGTAAGTTGTCGGCTTTGGTGGACCTAGGCACTGAGCGAGTGCTAGCTCATATGTATTGCGAGCCGGTCTGGGTCCGTTGTGCACTCAGCCAAAGTGTATCTGAACATTAGGAATGAACGCACTGAATGAATATCCCTAAACCAAAGTCTGCCAAATCAGACAACGAAGGGAGGTAAGTCTTTGATTTCTCCCGTCCCTAAAGTAAAAAGTTTTAAAGCCCCAATGACCACCATGCGTGGACTTGTTGACTCGAGCTAGTTGTGCTGCTGGTTTGTTCCAGGCAGAGCCTAGATGTCGTTTCTTTATCTGGGCCCTTTTTTCACAAGAAGATTCTAGTCCGGCCGAAAACCTCCAATGCAAAAGAAAGGCTGGCGTATGATCCGATTTGCAAAATCGTGTCATATGACTAACAAAATGGTGAATCGTCTCTGCAAAGAATGCCATTTAAAAAAAGTCTAGAACTGTTAGGTTTATCATGCATCGGTAATTGATGGTGGAGGAGCGTAGCATATAAGGCGGGGGCAGCCCTCACTTATTACGCTAGTCTTTTAGGTTGATTTAGGCCTAAGGTCTTAGAATGTTGTCGGCTTCGGTGGACCTAGGTCTGAGAGGGTGCTAGCTCGTGTGCATAGCCGAGCCAGGCCCAGGGATCCGTTGCGCACAGGTGGTGGAGAAAGGCGGGACTTCGATGGATTATTAATTGTTTAATTGACACAGGAACGTCATCAGCCTTTCTGATTAAAGAAGCGGTAGATGTGTATAGTTGAGCAATGTCTACAAATAATTAAGTTATCTTGGTGTTTCTTCTTCTTCTTCTTTCTTTTCTTTTCTTTCTATAGTGGATATAGAATAAGTGGTAAGTCAGTTGTAAGCGGTGCTGGCTGTTTGGCCTGTTTTTTCTTCCTTTTTTCCCCTAATAACGCAGCAAAGCTTTTGTTGCCCGTTCTACAAATGTTGAATTCTAAATTTGCCTCCGGACATCACATTTCATACCAAATTAAGTAGCAGTACTGTGAATATTCTTTTATCACTCCTCGTACAGTTAATCATTTGTGTAATTTATGGTCCTCTTGACACACATGCATACACTATTATTTGGGAGGTTCTATGTCCAGCCAGCTATTTTGCAACGAGGCACAACCGCACAAGCATCTCTTAGATGCTCCTGGCAGAATGGATTACATGCCATGTCTTTTGTTCAGAGGATGGAATGCCATAGGATGGGTCGATTTGTTTGGCGTCATTGGTTGCAGAATAATAATGATCTCCTAGCCTTGTTGATCAAAGAGAAAACTGTGTCTAGCCTTGTCGGTCAAGGCACATGATGTTCCTAGCCTCATCAGTCATCGCAGGGGCGGAGCCATGTTGCTGACTGTGGGTGCGGCCGCATCCACCTGAAAATCCGAAAGCCATGAGCCTCATCAGTCACCCATGCTGCTGACGACTAAACTTTCACCTCTTTCGCAAAGTCATGCACCCTAGTCCTATCAAACAAAGTTAGCTAACTAAGCAGCCCAAGACACTACTAGTTTGTGACCTTTGCACTACAAGCCACCAGGAAAACTGGAAAAGAGAGATTGCTTCATCTTCATTCACTAATCCGTCTGTCCGTCTACTGCCGCGCTGGATGCCCGACTCTTTGCCTCCTGTCTTCTGCGCCTCACGGGTGCTTAGCAGCTAGCCACAATAGACAACACTACAACAGCAGAGCGCCGAAAATGTCTACTGCCTTGCTGGTCGGCGCTTTGGCGGGCTACGGCTACCGCTCGCCGACTGTTCAACTCGGCAACAGTCTGCATCACTCTCCGTCGGACCATGAATCCTTGTTCCAGTATTGCTTTACTAGTATCCTTCCCCTACGTTGGTGACTGTTAAGATTTATTTTAGTGGTCAATTAGAATTAATCCACGTCATTAGCAACTGCTAATGATGATTCCATTAAGCAGCAAACGTGCTCATGCATTGCAGCAGAATCTAATACGACACGCACGTGAAATATCAAAATAAAAGTCATTTACAAATGAGGAATTACAGTTGACATTAGAATTCTGGCTTTTTTCAAGTAGAAAGTTCCATTACTGCAGCAAGGTACCTTACATCGGCCTGAGGCATTAAGTACATAAGCATTTATATGAGCTAATATCTCCACCTCCCCCATCAAACTACTTGCAGAGCTTATGATCGAAGTATGTTGACACTTGACAATGCAACTTGCCTTACTCTCTTATCATCATCAGAGCCTTTCTCCTTGTGTACTTGGATCATTAGTATAATCTCACTATTTTCGCATTCTGCTATTATTACTTCTCGCAACCTCATAAACAAAAGATCAGTTAACTTCGTTGATGCATTAAAAGTTCGATTTATATGGCAGATAATTTACAAATTTGCTAAACCATCACTGGACATGAACATGACTTTTATTTATAATAACTTGATTCGAAACCATGTTAGCTTACCTTTCTCCTGCTCCAGCACTATCCAATAAGTTATACAATTCCACCTTAACCTAAATTTGGTAAAAAAAACATGATCAGAACTAAGGATGAAAACGGTCGGAAACGGTCGAAAACGGACTTACGATATAGAAAAACGAAAACGGTCGGTTCGGGATATTTCTACATTTAGCAATTAAAGAGTACAAAAAATAGTTGAAAATTGTTGTGAAACCAATTAAAACTGACAATTTTTCATGTTAAAAAACGGTTCATAATATAGAAAACGAAAACGGTCAATTCGGAATATTTCTGTTCCGTTTTCATCCCTTCAGAACATTGGTTTGCATCTAAAATAATAACTACATATGGCATATCTATTTCCTCCAAGGAAAAAAGAATGACCACGAGGTTCGAAACTTTCCTACTACCAACATGTTTTTTTAAGCAGTAAGCTGCATATTAGCATGTGTAAGTGGTAAAGGCTATTCAAATTTGTGAAAAATACATTTGAAAAAATCTGATGGAAATCCCTTCATGCTAAATGCAAAGAATTATTTTATGGATTTTTTAATGCAATTCGTATGTATGGACTAAATTACAAGATGTCTTAAATTCGAAAGTTAATATAAGTTGATGAAAACATCCACAAATACAATACAATATAAATAATTCAAACGTCGTACCGGTAAAATAGGGTAAGAGATTTACACTCAGAGAAAGATTTGAAGCAGCATCAGCAGGCGTCGCCGCCGTCACCGTGCAATGTCCCCGTTTGTTAGGGCAAATCCCTGATCTCGCTGCACTGTATGGAGGATAATTTTACGATGTTAGCGAATAGCGATGGAATTAATTAAGTAAACAAAAAATTCTATGAAAAAACCAAGAGCGGAAGATGCAGTAAAGATTGAATCTCACCTAAACCAATCTAGCACAGTGTACGGCGACTACCGAGAGGATGAGGTTCCGTGCCGGCGTGTGGCCCTTTCGCCACATGCCTGCCTCCGTCTCTTGTGTCGTGCACCTGTGGCCGTGCGTCAGTACGATGGAGCCGAAAAAGCTAGATCAAGGCATCACGGCTAAATATGTACGACTTTTATCCCTGACATACACGAATTTTTTCTTGGGTTCCTAGTCCTAAAGGCACGACAAGTCAATACGGGCGATGGGGTGTTGCCAGTTGCCACTCGAGGATTCTGACGCCACCAAGTTGCAAAGCATCTGCTCCGGACTGGCTGCCCCTGTGGGAAGTAGTAGAGATCATCGTGCGGCGGTGTGCGGATTGGAGGACACCTGTGACCAGCGGCCGCCCTTGCGAACAGATGCTGACCTGCAGAAGGCTTTGGGCCCTGGTGATGAGCCCCTTCCTGCCCGTCTCTTGTTCAGCATCATCGGCATGAAGCTCAGCCTCAGCACGGGCATATCACCTCGTTGAACATCTCCGCCGCCCTGCTTGGCTTGTCTCTCCTTCGAGTCTGGACGACGAGCAGATCGGTAAGATCGGGAGAAGATAAGTTTTGGCATCCAATTTTAGAACCGTTGATCGCGTGTGGGTATAGGTGACCGGGTATGTTGATTTTAGGTGAACAAAAATAATTGTAGGACATAAAATTGAACTGAAAAACGCAAACAAATCTTACATCTCACGGGGTGGCCCACTCGTTAGGAGTCAAGGAGGCCTAATATCCATTAGATCAAGACCTTAAGTTATATCTAACGGCTGAAACATAGGGTGGGTAGAAAATCTCAGGTAACGTGTATTTATCAATTCATTCGCTCTTTTATAGTATAGATTAGAATTAGACTCCGTGTCATCTCTATATGTGATCTGTTCTAACTTGTAACTCGTATGAACTTGTCTCATGATTCATGAGTCCAGGTCATGTATGATATATAGATCCAATAGGTTTTGGAATCTAATTTTGTATCAATCATCGCTAGACGTGAGCTGTTTTAACTCGTATGAGCACGAGTCATATAAGTGCAGACGAAAGAAACTCTCTACTATCCTGTAGTTAGGGGGATACGAACTAAAAAATAGGTGAAGAGAAATTTTGTCTCTTTAATATTGTAGATTTTGTTGGCGTTATATCTTTTATCTAGAAATTTTGTTAATATATTAATTGTAAGCATGGACGACCAAATTTTAATACTCAGTTGGATGGATTTGTTGGCGTTGATAGATTGCCTCTCATATCTTTTATCCATAACTTTTTTTAATATACATTAATAACTAACCATGGACGTACCACCATATTTTACTAACAATGACGTCGGTCCCGATACTAAGTTGGATGGATTTTTGGACTTGCTAATGTCCGGACGTCTGATCCGGGTGCTAGCGTCTAGACCCTACCCGCATAGGGAGCGAACAAGCGCCTAGCGCGTCGAGCTCGCAAGGGGGCGCACCAGTAGTTGTCCCGCGCCGCCCCGGACGTCGCCCACGCCGCCGGCCGCTTCCGGACCCGGCCCGCACAGGGAGCGAACGAGCGCCTAGCGCGTCGGGCTGACGAGGGAGCACACCAGTAGTGGTCCCACGCCGCCGGCCGTTTTCCACGCACATCCAACGTGTAACGTCCAATCTACTTTTGAAACATTTAGATGCAACAGTTGCAACATACAAAAGAAGACAGATGAAACATTTGAAGCAAACGTCTGAAACACTTGCAAAAATGCTTGAAAAACAATTAAAAATCATTGCAAACATATGTAACATCCAGATGAAACACTTGCAAACATACGTATGAAACACCTAAAAACACTCAAAACATATGCTTGCAACATGCATGTATATGCAATATCAAATCTACTTTTTCAACATCCAGACCAAATACTTGCAACATTCGTCTAGAACAGATGAAACATTTGAAACATACACTTGAAACATACGTGTATAGCCATTACAACATGTGCAACATTCCGATCTACTTTTACAACATCGATATACAACACTTACAATATACCTCGGAAACATCTGAAACATTTGAAACGTACTATTGCAGCATGCGCTTTCAGTCTGCTTGCTACTTGGACGAATGAGGCTCATCGATGCAGAGCTCAACACCGGCATAGAGTTCAAAGCCACAGAGTGGCACGGAGGTCGCTGGTGTGGACCTCGCTGGTGGCATGGACCTCGGTAGGGATAGGGGCAAGCGGATGGAGCATGGCCACGACGGGAGGCGTGAGTCCGGGAGCAAGCTAGCGAGCGCCTAGCGCGTCGGGCTCTCCGTGCGCTGCGCGTGCAGGCAGCGGGGGCATGAGCGGGGGCACGAGTGGGCGAGGACGGGGTCTGTCCCGCAAGAAGAACGAGCCCTATAAGGAGTGTTTCCGATCTCCGAACGTTGGACTCAGTTTATCTTCTAAAAGATAAGATATTTGTCTATTTTTAATTATAATGGCAGTAGTGGGTAATTTTTTAAGAAATAAAATTGATCCAATGGTCATGGTGGTTACAGATTTTTTTTATTTAATGGCGGGATGTTTCTGATCAACGTGAGAATTTCTAGCATTTTTCTCTTTTTCTAGCGTATATAGTGGGAATTAACGTGGAGCCTTCGTTAGGGCCTCCGATTAGTAATACTAAGAGACATATATCACTTTCATCCCATTATTTTCACTCGTTCACACTTAACATGCTATCACGCATGCTTCTTCTACTAACACTAAGAAGAAGAAAAAAGAGAAGCAGTTCATGGGAGGACTTGCCGGCGACGCTATTGTAGGAGGAATCGGCTGCAAGGTACTGGATGATGACTATCCTCTAGAAGCATAGATTGTAGGATTTGGTTGCAATAGCATTGCAATAACTGGTGCAGGTGGTTAAGGTGTTTTTGTCCTATATACATGGGTGGCGATGTAGTCTTTGGATTGATAGCTATTAAGATGCAAAGTTATTTGGGTTGTGTGATTTTTGCAGAGGCCGGAAATGAGTTCTGAATTATTGTATGAACTCGATATAATGATCTTGAATTATAAGCAATTTTAACTTACTTGAGATTGGATGAGCCTTGTTTACTCTTGAACTTTCTGCATTTGTTGGAACTAGAGGTTCTGAACAGGTTACTTTAAGAGGAGAGTGAGGGGGGGAAAGGAGAGAATAGGGTTTGGGAGCAAGTGAATCATGAGTAGAAGTGAGTGTCTTGTTCTCATGCCCTTGGGCACTTATGTAGGTGGTGGTGTTGGATTTTACATAACACTACTCTAGCAACTACTTATGTCTCTTCAAGAGGAGGCCAAGCCCATATACCTAATGGGTTCCTCCAATAGCATTCATTCATCAGGAGAAAAAGTAGAGATATATACCAATTGCCTAACATGTCTGGATTACACATTTGCACATAAATGTTAGGATTAGAAGTAAAAAAAATCTGAACAGATCATAATTTTATATCAATTTAGAAGAGTTTTAGTTACAAATTGGACTAATGTTTTCCACTGCATATTTCTTTATATGCTTGACAGTTTTGTGAGAAATTCTGCTAGTTTTTAAAAAGTTTTAGCATTATTATTCCTTTCAATATCTTTTCTTATTTTTATTTCTCATTTGTCTGTCTGCATTTTAGTGGCATAGGTATCCAAAAGGCATATGACTAGTACAGAGTTCTTTCAACTAGCAAAGAGAACTGGGGTTCACTCCCCAGCAACAAAAAAGCACACAAGTACAGTTGTCCAAATTAAATTGTAAGAGAAAATAGTTTGTTTGTGTGTTGTACTAATGGTGAGCACAAAGGGAAGACAACGGGATAAAGGGAATTCAATTTACACTCAGATTCAAATAAATCGACTGTACTCAATGTACATCGCTGGCCCACAACATCGACATCTATATACCTTCAACACTTCTTGTGAGCACAAATTGGATATCTCCCTTTTGTATCATGTCTCCAACAACTTAGCAGTTCAATGCAGTTAGGACTGTCTTCAAAGTTCTTTTTTTTTAAAACGCAGGAGAGCTGCGTTTCATTGTATTATAGAGATGAAAAAAAGGGGAGAGGAGGGGGGGGGGGGGGGGGGGGGGGGTCCCAACAGGATCCTCACTTGTCTTCAAAGTTCTACAAGGTGACACGACAAGATCAATATTTTTTCTGTTTCCAGGAGATTGCATGCCAGAAAAAAGTGAACATAGTATCAAGCTGGCAGGCATTACTGCATACAATAAACGAACTTTTGCCTGTGGGGGATGTCCACCTACTCTGGCTTCAGATTTTCAGTGATAGATTGTCTTATACATGTAATTTTGACCAATATCATGGACCATTCATAGTTCTCAATCTTGTCACTTACAAACAAACTGATACAATCTGCAAAATGCTTCTGGTTTATTTATTATAATGTATGACCCAGGAGCATCTAATGTAGAATGGGATCGTTGGCTTAGTACAAGAAGGTTCAGAGGCCATGCTCATAACTTGGACAGTGAGAACTGGAATTTTCAGCGCCTCCTAGCAGCAGTTTCTCTCTGAGCGTTGAAGTAGACAGCAGCTACAGGGAGGCCAAGATCATTTTCCTCAGCGAACTGTCGTGTGATGAAATGGTCCCTGGAGGATGGCACAGCTACAGTTTGCCTGCGCTTCTGCTTGAAGAGAACAAAAATGAACCTGTGGATACCAATGCTAGGTCTTGGGCTCTCGTAGCTTATGACTTCTCGCCCTGCAATATGAAAGATGCATGCTTATTAATTCAAAGAACAACTGGAACAAGGAAAAGACTAAGCACAAAGCAGAGGAAAAACCTACCGAATGAGGCATCTGTTGTCCCAGGTATATCAGTCACGATCCTGCAAATGTAAGTGATGACACTTAGCCACAGCATTGCAATTTTAAGCACTCAGAAAAATATGCTGTTTGTATATATGCAAGATGTGGTGCTATTCCTCTGTAACATACTGACAACCCAAGGTAAGAAATTCCGAATATTACCAGTGAAGGTGCTCCCTTAGATATGGATCACTTGGTCCTGGGACGTCGGGGTCTGTCATAACCTGAAATTTTAGGAACTATGGCGATTAGGGAAGGGATAGTATGTATAGAATACTTGGAGACAAGGATCAAGTATTTAACTACTAACCAATGTGAAGAAAGACCGCAAGTCGCCCCCTTGAACCTCTACTCTTGGTTTAGATACAACTGCTGATGGGTAAATCTCATGGCCATTGAAGACAAGCTTGTTTGAGTTGTAGGTCACTACCATATTCACACATGGGCTAAAGAAGTCGAGAACTTCTCCAATCACCCGACCGACTACAAGAGACTCCACAGATCTAGACATGGTTGGAGGGTCAAGTATTTTATTTTGCACACTGATACTCTTATTGAATGCAGCAAGCTAATGCACTCAACGATGTGGCATGAGCTGCTTATTGGGCATTGGTGGGAGGACAAGCCTCTATTTATAGTGTGGTTTGGATCCTTCTGCCAATTGTAGGATCAGAAGAGGATGTGGGGCATGTGTGTTTTTTTAGTTGGGTATGCTGTGGATGCAGCTAAAAATGCTACAGGAAAGATGTACCCCTTTTTCCAAGAAAGCCAACAAAGGTGTTTAAATTCTCTAACAGTTACAGATAGAATCTATGCAAGCAATGGTTCATGTAATTTCTTTCAAGTTCTAGGGATAAAGCATTTAGAATGTGCAAAATTGTTCTTTTATTATTGATACGAACACACTGTAGATATTGTTTCGTGACTGAAACAAAATCTTACAGATCACCATGGAGTCCTCAAGACTACCATTGTACTAGAACATAACACACCCCCACGAAAGTGGATCCACTCCTACATTCAGACTTATCACAAGTGGTTCATAAAGCCTATTACAAACGTTTTTTGGTCTCGGCAGTAAACTTCTCATCACAGGCGGTTTGCTACCGGCGGTGATAATAGCTTATCACAGTCGGTTCGTATTACCAGCCGGCGGTGATTTGAATTTTTAAAATTCCCAAAAACAGGCCAAAAAAATAGCAAAAAATTTTGTTTCAATCTTGGGAAGCCCCTCCCACCAGTTCCAGCTTCATGGTACAAGAAGTTGCTCTAGCTCTAGCTCCACGCTATTTTTCATGGTACGCGATGGTTTTAGGATTCGAACCAGAGACCTTTGTCCTTAGATGCTCTAACCACTCTCCTCTAACTACTTCATCCCTAGTATTCACTTTTCAGGATTTAAAATGAATATTTAGGACCATAAATGGCTTCAAATGAAAAAGTCATAAACTATAAATTTGTTGTTCTAATCAAGATCTACAACTTTGATTATGGTTGTTTTGCCATCCGAGGTCGTTTGACAAATTTGAATTTCAAAACGTCAAAACTTTAGCCAGACTTCTAGGACCTCAAATGATTTCAAATGAAAAACTCATCAACTACAAAGTTGTTGTTCTCATCAAGATCTACAACTTTGCTTTTGGTCAATTTTCCATCTGAGGTTGTTTGAAAATTTTGGTTTTTTAAAATTTTAAATCTTCAGAAACAAATTTGAGACAATAAATTATTTCTAATAAAATAGTTGTCAACTACAAAGTTGTAGATCTCATAAACATCTACAACTTTGGTTTTGGTCATTTTTCCATCTAAGGTCATTTATACAATATGAAAAAAATTGAATTTCTAAATTTGAGCACTTCAAAAAGAATTCTGAAACCGCAAATGGTTCAAATGAAAAAGTCATCAACTACAAAGATATAAAGTTTGTTTTCATCCAACTTTATTTGAAAAAGTTATGAATTTTATTGAGTTGCAACATGGTTATCACCGCCGTATCTTACAAGCTGGCGTGAAAAACGTCTTCACCACCGGTTCATATGGCGAGGCGGCAGTGATGAGAAGCACATCATCACCGCCGGTTGGTGGTGCAAACCGGCTGTGATGATTGACTATCACTACCGGTTGATAAGACGAAGCAACGATGATAGTTATCAACCACGACGTTCTTACGAACCGGCGGTGATACTCTCATCACCAATGGTTCGTATTACGAACCGTTGGTGATCACTAACGTTTTAATGACCGGTGGTGATAGAGGCATTGGTGATAGGTCAATCTATAGTAGTGATCGGTAAACATTAGGGTGCTAAACTATCTGGTATTGTTGGAAAACATGCTCACCTACCTACATGTAGGGTCTACATGACAAATCATTCTGCAGGATTTGATACATAATCATGTTATCAAATTGTTGTCTCCATTATCTCCGTACCTTTCAGAAATAGCATGTGACATATTATGTAAAATCGTTATTACCATCTGATTTTTGGAGAACGCACTTCAAACAATTTATTTTTATATTTTTTCCTTAAAAATGGCATCTCGATGTAACTTTTTGTGCAAATTTAGATGTATGGTTTTGTGGAGGTAAATGAAAAATAAGGGGGACATTTATTTTCATTAGCTTGGAGACAAAAAAAAAAGGCCACTGTCAACGTGGAAGCCTTTGCGCTCTGCAGAATATGATGCTTAATCACCTTATCAAATTTATGCATTGGCTCTGCACCTTTTGAAGCAAAAAAAAGAGCATATGAGCTATTCTGGAAATATATATACTAGCATCTGATTCCTAGTGAACACACTTAAATACCTTATGATGAAAAGAAAAAGAAACATCTAGATTGAATTGTTCGTGTCAAGTTAGGAAGTATGGCTTTCTGGAGCTAAATGGGGGGGAAAAAAAAGGAATATGATTCTTTGGAATTATTTGCATTGTTTTAGTGAAACTATCAATTGCATTTGCCATGCTTGATTTGATGTTTACTTGAATTGTTGATATTCTTATCCTGCTATTTTATAATATTTTTGTAAATTAGTAATGATATAAAATGCTGCGCTGTCTGCGTGGAAGCCTCTCGACACTCAGGTGTTCATCTTTGCTGGCTTATTTGTTTATTAGGCAAACTTCATTTAGCTGTCTGGTCTGAGTTCTATTGCTGTTACAATCTTTCCTCAAACTGTAATAGCATCTGATTTATCACTATATCTGTTTATTTTGTTCTTTGGAATACTGTAACAAGTCACTGAAGAGAATAAAGGAACAGAATGCAGTGCCGCCACCACTCCATCATGTAGGTGCTGTCTAGAGCTGAGAAGTCAATTCAATCATAAAAAGCTCATAGATTCCTCTTGATTGAGGCATTAAAATATTTTTATAGATTTCCATAAGTGGTGGAGCCAAGTACAAGTGCGTGCATTCTTCTGTTATGGTCAAATGCCATCATGCCTCCTTCACTCCTTGGCACAATGCACTGGTGGTAGAGATGGAGCCAAGTTTAGTTTGGTGACAATTTTCTGCTCCTGGGCAATGCCATGATATTTGCTTGACACCTAGCTGGGGTAGTGGTGGAATCTCACAGCTGTTCCAACCAATGGTGACAAAGATCACCAATGTTTTTTGTCCAGTGAATACTAAGAGGCTACCAATAATGGATATTTGGCCAATTTCGTACCATATATATGCATCTTTTGGTCAGTATGTTGTATGGTGCCTGCTGCCTTGTGAGCAAGCTTCACACGCAGGCAAGGTCACCAATGTTTGTTTCTCCAGTGAATAACTTCTGACTAGTAACCTGTACAAAAACAACATGAATGGGTAAGAAAATTTGCTTTATTTTAGACAATGGAATAAAACATATTAAACTCAAGAAGTTTGTTTTTTAAACACAAACAAAGGCTTGCTTATCAGTATTCAACTTTGTTAGTGAGTTTTATCTTCATCTAGGGCATTACAGCCATTTTTTTCTCGAAAAATGCAGAAGAGCTACGCATCATTATATTAAGAAGTGAAAATGGGAAAGAACCCATACAACACACCCCAGGCCAGCCAAAAGGCAAGCCCACACACTCACACCAACTCACGCCAACTCACACAAAACCCCCCAAACTCTCTGATCCTTAGGATATAAGCGCACCTGTGTCTGTTTCGAAGGGCGACCAGCAGCAGCACTAGGATCCTAACCCTCTGAATGGGGGACAGTCAGGAGGAAAATTCCTCGAGCCCCAGCCAATGACCATAGTTTTTGCTCTTCTCCAGCAACGATCAGAGTTCTTGCAATATCAGGGGCTGCTCCATCAAAAACACACCTGTTGTGATGAGTCCATACAGTCTATGCTCCAAGAATTATGAGAGAATTGATTCCTTGCAATATTATGTCACTAGTAGCACTACTCACTCTATCCCATCAGTCTAAAAAAGAGAGTTCAGTGGGCTGAGGGGAGAGAGATTGCAGGCCAACTTGTGACAAGAAACGGAACCAGAACTCTCTTGTGAAGACACAACCAATGAGGAGATGATCAATGGTTTCGGCTGCTTGGTCACACAAAGGACAGCGCTCAGGATGAGGGAGACCTCGGCGAGCTAAATGATCCGCTGTCCAACATCTATTATGAGCAACCAACCACATAAAGAAACGACATTTGGGCGGTGCCCAAGTCTTCCAATTTTTCTCCCATGGTCCGAAAAGAATAGATCCCAAAAATAATCCCTCATAAGCTGATTTAGCAGAATATTGACCATTTGAAGCAAGTCACCATACATGTCTATCTTCCATTTCAGGCTGCAGCTCAAAGTCAGATAAGAGGTCCCATAGGAGGAGATATTCAGTGATGACCACAACAGTGAGAGCCCCTTGTATGTCTGAGATCCATGCACGGTTGGTGAGGGCTTCTTGCACTGTTCTCTTCGTGCGTCTCCTTACAGCAATGACAGCAAGAGACGAGTTGCCATATCTGCAATGCATTGTCCATGGACATAACTGCCATTTTTTACTTCAATGCAGATGGCGATGTTTCTTGGTTGTTGTCATAAGCTTCTATTTGACAACTCTGTTAAGTTTGAGGTGCCTCCACAAAAAGGAGCCGTCCACTGAACATACTGACGGCAGGACCATTGTGGTAACCAACCAATCAAACTACATCCATACTGACAGGAGGATCATTGTGGGCCAATGCAGGGAGGCAATTAGATATTCAGATCATGGCATGAAGACTTTGGAAGGAAGAGGCCATGCCCCCAAAGAATCTCCATGGATCAATGTGTCTCCTCCTGGTTGCATACAAGTCAGTATCCAAGCAAATAAGATATAATACTCAATGTTTTGATTGTGGAGGTTGACAGGGGTGCTAGTTCCGTGCAGATTTGGTTCATGGATTGGGCAGTCATCAGTATCCAAGCAAATAAGATATAATACTCAATGTTTTGATTGTGGAGGTTGACAGGGGTGCTAGTTCCGTGCAGATTTGGTTCATGGATTGAGCAGTCAACGCTATATAATATTTCGATATATCTAACCCCATTTGACAGCAAGCCACAGGTTTAGCAGAGAGCAAGTGTGGTTCATTTTTATTTTTATTTTTTTTGAACCGAGGAGCTTTTTCTCCCCATTCCCCTGCACTGTGCACGGAAATACCGGCGGTCACTAGGTTTGAACCCGGGCTGGCCGAGCGCACGGCCTTTGGCCTCGTGCTGCTGACCAGCTGGGACGCCGCCTCGTCCCTGAGCAAGTGTGTTAAATGCTGACACACATTGCAAATTCCATGGAGCCATTTATGTTCATATCCAATCCTGCAAATAGAGGTTATATTGAAGTTATGCTCGTAAACATAATTCTTCACATACGTACTTATATTGAAATTATTCTCCACATCTAATTCATGAAATAGACCATTTTAATTTCGAGAAATTTTCTAAGTATATGGTTAATTATCTTATACTGACTAGGATTCTACGAACCACTTCGTAGTGTAGTAATGATTCTGTTCAGCTGGTTTATTTTGGTGGCGTATAATAGAGGTGCTCTCAAGGGTGTATACGTTGTCCTTATCAGTAGCCAAAAAGAATTATTTTGTTCAAACTTGAAGAGCATGAGACACTTGTACAAGCATCTCAGTTATAAGACAACCAAGAAGATATCTTTTCAGTTTTGCTACAAGTCCCTCTAAATGGCCTAAACTTAAAAATTGTGGGAAAGCTAATCCTCACTTTGAGTGTTTGAAGCATCTTTGTCGATTCCAGAGAAGTAAGATTAGGATTTGGGGGCTTCAAGGTTAGTGGCCGGAGGCAGCATGGCGCCAGTGGGGTAAAATTGCGGGAGACTGTCAATGGCCCAAGGTGGAAGAAGATGCAGATCAGCATATGCAACAATGGGGTGCTGAGCGCACTCGAGAAACACTCAGGTGTGCAGTTGACATGCCCTAAAATTCCGCCAGCCGTGGTTGACCTCTGTATGCATAATGCAATCTTACAATGGCAAAATAGATCTCTTAAAGCAAGAATACCAGTGTTTTGGGCATTCCCTGAGCGCTGAGTCTTTATCCACAATGAGGTCAACAAGTGCCAATCTGTGACCCTAAAACCAATCCACATAAGACTGTCCACAGCGTTGCCGATGCCTCAAAAAAATTTGTTCGGCCACCTGTACCGATGCTAGGATTTTATTTGTTTGAACAGTGTGGGCACCGGTGCCTACTGAGCATGTGTCAAACATGCATGTACGGAGGCTGGTTGGGATACCTCTGTTGTGACGGCCGGGTGGGATAGAATTTTTTATTCTTCAGGCATCGGCTCACCTACATGCCTTGGCGCCAGGAATTTTGAACTCAGCATCGCTCCCTGCAACGTGATGATCCGATGCTTGGAGACTCTCTCTTCTTTCAGCACCGGCAATTTCATACGTTGTGACCAGTCTAAGTGGGTTGATGGATGAATGGGCTCTCTGAGCTGGGATCCCAATCTGTGATCCTATACACGAATCCACAGAAGTGGGCAGATGGATGAATGGCCTCTGATCTGGGATCCATTCGCTGATGCCCACAGATTCAGTTCAGTTGGTTACAGTACCAACTTGCAAGTCTGAGGTCATTTTGATCAGGTCACTGCTGTTCCACTATCAATGTGCACTGACAGGCGACAATGGTCAACAGTTTCTGGAGCCTCTGAGTGACCATTGGCATCTGGGATGTGTCACCACTCACCACTCACCAGTCAGGTAGTCAATACACTAGTCCCTCTCTACTTTGGAGGCTCAGTACTTGCAAGTTCACCAGGTCAATATTTTGGTGAACTTTAGAGATTCTTTTTCAGTACCCACTCGCATTGAAAGCAAATGACACCTTCATCGGCCAGAGCAGAGATCATGAATGCAGGGTGCAGATTGCAGCTCTGATCATCACCAGAGAGCAAGAGGTCGCCTTTGATTCTCTGAATTATTCACTGAGCTAAGCAACTTCTGATGTCTGATCTTCCAGCGATGAGGTAGGCACCAACAACTCGGAGATGACTAGGACTGTATTACAACAGCATTGCAAATCTTATCTCTTATTCGGAGCAGTGATATCTCGCAGTTGCAACCACCCTGCTCAACAAACAACAACAGCAACAGCAACAAAAAAAAAACAGCAACACAGGAGCAAAACCTGTCTGATAAGCCAATTCGTGCAAAAAGTTTAAAATCTAGGATCCGGTCGAACAACCACTCATTCAGTTCAATGCAATGTATCATCATTATACCATCAGGAGGCAACATCACATCTCCCAGCAGTAGCACCGTAAAGTAAGGCAAACCGTGCCAATCATCCTTGCACTAAAACATGCAAAATTCAATGTGCCCATGTCAGTTGTCACACACCATGCTTGCATAACAGAAATTTGAAATTCTGCAGATTAGAGCATAATTCAAATTTATGCTGCATTTTCAAACTGTGAACATAGATCTGGGTCTAAATAGACCACGTCGATATAACATTTACATGTCTAAAATCATCAACAGAATAAAGGTTTTTGAGAAAAAAAAAACCATCAGGATAATAAAGCAAAAGATGCAGACAGAAATAAATAAGTAAAGCAGTGATGGGAAGCCATCTGTTGCAAACAGATCAGCACTCAGCAATGGAATAAAGGACAGCCAACAATGCATGCTTTCCATGCCACTCAAAGCTATATTCACATTTGTCTTCTCTCACCTGAAAGCACCAGATCTGGAGAAAATGGCTCATAAATTAGTATTTGTTCTGCCAATTGTATTCCTTGGCTGGGCACTCCGGCAACTCTCTAGTGACCACCTCTGAATCTCTGAAACATTGTGGCTCACCAGGTGGCAGGTGGGCATCCTCTGACATCTACCAGGATCAAGCTCAGGGATGGAAAGTTACCTTGCATACAGAGAAGACAGAATACAGAAAGACAAGGCCAGGTACAATATCCACACTCCACAGTACATGCATTTCAAGGCACCAAGGACTTTACCCTGCCTGTTTCCAAGGTAAAGCACAGTCACAGAGCACTGGACACTGAAGTGAAATGTTGGTTTGTCTCCATATTTTGCTTACTGGTTTCTTTGCCAATAAAGGAGCTTATGGAGAAATTGGGAATGCACTTAGTTTCTTTTGATAGATCTGGGTATGGGGAAGGTGACCCGAATCCCAGGAGAGATGTCAAGAGCAAAGAACTGGATATCAAGGAGCTCGCTGACCAGCTGGATCTTGGGCAGAAGTTATATGTCTTGGGGTCTGGATGGGAGGATACTCTATTTGGGGATGCCTCCAGTAAAGCTACTCTATTTGGGGATGCCTCCAGTAAAGCACATAGATACAACCAAATACATGTTAATGAAATATGCAACTCAGAATTCAGATTTCAGAGTAAAGCTGTATATGCTGCACTAATCGTCCCAACTATCAACTATTGGTGGCTTTCTTTCCCATTTAAAATGTCCAGGCAGGCCTTCAAGAAATTAATTGTGACATAGCAGAGGTCCCTCTGACCTCTGGATTGCAAACAACACACCTTCCTTGCTCTACCAGTGGATGACCCAGAGGTGGCTCCCCTCTGCTGCAGGAGCCATGCACCACCCTGAAATATTTTGCAGGCATGATATGGAGGTTGTTCTTCAGAAGATGATGGCAATGTCAAGAACTATTGAGGAAAACCACAGCCTCAGATATAAAACATAGAATAAAGATTGTAGCACACAAAATAGTACTCCCTCTGTTCCAAATTATAAGACGTTTTGACATTTCTAGATACATTGTTTTTATTAGGTATCTAGACATAGTGTATATCTAAGTACATAGCAAAAGCTAAGAAAAGCCAAAACGTCTAATAATTTGGAACGGAGGGAGTAATTCACAGAGCTTGTAAATTGAACACACAATACAAGGATTAGCTTCTTATGTGTTCTTGCCGTAGAGACAACAATATATTAACATGAAAGTTACAGGAAGAAAAAAAATGAAATATTTGTATTGTATTAAAAGTTGACCAAAAGCAATGTTATAACCTACCCCTTTCTAACATATGTCGACATAACATTGATTTGCTATTTCATTTTTTTCAGAATAAATCAAGGCAACAACAAGGCTTTTATGAATCAAACCCACCATGATTTACTTGTCTTTTGGAAGTTGGGAATTTGTCCAATGAATATTACCAATCTGTTTCATCAAAATGAGAGTTCTGTATCAAGAAGCTTCCATTCCACGGATCAAGTATCATGAAGTATTGAAGTCACACAAGGTGGACATATGTTCATGCTGGTAGATAGATGGACCAAGCGAATTCTCAAGGCACTCTTGGGTTGCAGAAGAGACCTCAGCTGTTGACAGTAGATCCATTTCCCAAATGCTGAGAACTTCAGCTGCAAACAACTATTTAGTTTTATTTTTCCCTGAGGTTGTAATCCTACAGCATCAAGACTTCTCTAATTCAAAATATGATAGCTATACTGTCAGCTTAAGCTATTTTTCTACAGCATATTAGGTAATTAAGACAGCACGTGTGACATCAGTACTTGTCCTTACTAACTCTGGTCCAAAATTTATGTCATCCTAGAAAGCATGTAGTCAAAAAATTTAAATGTGATAATTACTCCCTCCGGTCTAGTTTATAAGGCATTTCATGTATGTCAGCAGTCAAACTTTATAAACTTTGACCAATAATTTGACCAACATTTTTTAACTATCGTAATACAAACTTTATACTGTTAGATTTGTAAGCAAATATACTATCCAAGAATCATAAGTTTATAATCATACACAATATAATATAATATAAATGAATGGTCAAAGTATAATTTAGGAGACCGTGCTATGTCAGACTATGCCTAATAAACCAGACCTGAGGGAGTACTATATATAAAGGTATTCAATTTTGTGAGATGGAAACATTAATGAGTCATCATCAAAATTAGATCAACACCATTATAAATTTACTAGCTTTATAGTATAGATATTCAGGAAATCAATGTCAATGGTGTGCATTGAAGACTGTATTAGTGACCTAAATAATAAGTGAATCCGCCAAGAGGCAAAAAAAAAAAAAACAGTGAACAAAGTAAAAAAATACAAATGACACCAAGAGGCAATCAAAAGGGTAAATAATTCTAGTACTTTAGGAGCATGGCATGATAAGATCATGAAAAGTTTCAGTCCATGAGCACTGCATATCTGACAGGTCAATATATTGTAGCATGCCTATGGCCAAATTGGTGATACAAGAATCATTTATTACAGAAGATTCTTGGAATGTTCTTACCAAGAGAAATCCTATGTATAACTGAAGAAAGCTCCGTCACAGAAGGCCACAGCCATTTAGTATTTGACATAGTTGGTATAAGGAATTAACGGCGGTCAGGTTTCCACTGCACATTATCAAAAGAAAATAACAAAAGGGCAGAATATCATGAGAGATCTTCAAGAAACCAGAGCGAGTTCCTGCCACCCAGTTTCCAATTAAAAAACATATCTCCATGAGTATAATGCCAAGCAAAGAAATCTGACACGGTTTAAGCCACAAGAGGAAGACTTGCTTGTGCTCAACTATTCTTTTGGAAAGCACCCAACTGCTTAACTAAGAGATCATGATTCCAGAATCTTGTTTTTCATCTTTTGATAGAGTTGCCCCCCCAAACTCCATCTATGATCTCCTGAGCAGCAAGAGGAGATACTTTTGTGCGTAACTATCCTTTTGAAAGCACCCAGCAACATAACTCAGAGAACAATGTCTCGAACTCTCTTTTTCTTTCCCTTTTGAAAGGTATTGCCCACAAACACCATATCATCTCCGGACTGAACTCAAGAGTAAATATGCTTGAAGAAATGAGCAAAGCTAAATAATGGTACACTGATGAAGAGAAATTTGCAATACATGAGAAAGTTCTTACAGGAAATATCTGTGATGCAAGGCCAGCAGGACAATCTTTCAAAGAGGCCAATCCATTCACCTCAAAACAATATTCTCCAAGTACTCGATTGCATGGTACATGTGGCCTTTATCAAATCCCTTGAACAATGCATTATGTGTGCAATAATCTGGAGGAATACCATTTTGATGCATCTCAAAATACAATCTTATTGCATCTGCCCAGTTACCTTCTCTACAGCTCCCATCTATCAATAAAGTATACGTGTATTTGTTTGGCGCTAATCCACTTTCCAGCATCTCGTGAAAATGATGATAAGCCAACAGAGTTCTGCCTGTCCTGCATAGTGCATGTATGAACACATTATATGTTATTTCATTAGGTTCAATTCCCGCATCCAGCATCTTCCGGAACCAACCATATGCTGAATAAAGGTTTCCTCTTCTACAACACGTGTGAATTAATATGGTGTAGGTCACAACTGAAGGTCGCAAACCATCTGAGACCATGCCATTAAGAAGTTTCCTTGCTTCCCTTAGGAGCCCTCTTTCACAGTGTGCATGAATCAAGCAGGTGTATGTGATACAGTCAGGCTGTAAACCATCACTGACCATCTTCATCTTCAAATCATTGGCATCTTTCAGGTTACCAGTCTTGCACAGTCCATCGATTATAACATTGTATGTGACCGTATCAGGGTATATTCCTTTCAACATCATCACCTCCCTCAACTGGAAAGCCTTACGAGTATCCCCTAGGGTTAGCTCCGCACAAATCCTTGTGTTATAGGCAAAGCAATCTGGCTGCAAACCTTTGCTCAGCATCTCATCAAAGAACTCTCTTGCCATAGGAAGGTTCCTCACCTTATGTGAACCATTCATGAGAATTGTATATGTACAAACATCAGGAAAACACCCCTGCTCTACCATTTCCTCTTTCAATCTCCTAGCTTCCTCTAAATCACCTAATCTACAATAACCATCTATAAGAGTGTTATATGTCAAAATTGTTGGTGCTAAACCTGCACGCCTCAAATCACCAAGCAACCAAAGAGCCTCCTTCAAGTTACCTGCCTTACAATATCCATTTAGCAAAGAATTGTACGTGATCAGGTCTGGCAGTAAGCCCATTGCTCTCATTTCCGCAAATTTCAGCTGCGCAGCCTCTACCTGCTCACTTTTAAGCAGCCCATGAATGATGGCATTGTATGTCACCACTGTAGGCATAATGCCCTCATTCTCCATCTCCATCTGCAAAGCTTCAACCTTTTGTACAAAACCCCTTTCAAGCAACGCAGTGATAAGTGGGTTATAGGTAAAGGATGAGGCTTTCTTGGACAGCCGCACACTGTCAACCAGTTTCGCCGCGTTCTCCAGATGACCTTCCCTGGCCAAGAAACTAATCACCACATTGTACGTGACATCATTCAGCAAGCAACCGCCCCCCTGGGTTTCCATCTCCTTGAGCAGCATGGAAGCCTCGTCCTTCCTCCCCTCCTTCAGGAAAGAATCCAGCAAAGTGTTGTACGTGACAATGGTCGGCTCAATCCCGAGCTGGAGCATCTCTCCGTATACAGCACGGACGTCGTCCCACCTGGCCGCGTCACGGAGCACGCGCAGCACGCGGTTGCAATCCCGGACATCAGGGGCCACGCCCTGGCCCGCCACCACGCGGAAGGCGGTAAGGCACAGCGTCGAACAGGCGGCGGGCGTGGCGTCGCGAGCCCCGCGTTTTGTCGAGAGCTTGGCGGAGAGGCGTAGGAGGAGGCTCAACAGGGAGCGTAGGGCGGGGGGGAGGGGAGCGTCGAGGAGGAGCGACAGGACAGGGAGGAGAAGGCCGAGGTGCAGGGCGCGGAGCGAGACGGGGTAGGCAGCCCGGATGTGGTTGGCGTGGGCGAGCGGGACGAGGACGGCGGCGAACGCGGAGGCGGAGCGGGGGAAGCCGCGCGGGGTGGCCTCCGCCCACCGGAACAGCTGGCGCGCGAGGCCCGGGAGGCCGCGGAGCGCGGCGTGGACGTCGCCCGTGGCGAGCACCTGGCGGAGAGGCTCCGGCGGCGCGGGATCAGAGGCGAGCAGCGCGGCGAACGGGCTCTCCTCGGGCAGCGGAGTCGGAGTCGGAGGCGGAGGCGGTGGCGGAACCAGCGCCGGCAGGGGCAGTGACGCGGAGGAGAAGCGGGGGCTGGAAAAAGCTGAGACGGCGGCGGCGGCGGTTACAGGAGCTTGTGATTTGCAGTGTGGGATGTTGAATAGCATGGATTATGGCTCTGGTACCACCCGGCGACGCCTCGCCATGAATGACGGCGCGGCGGCGGCGGCGGCGGCGGCGTGGAGGAATTCGCGGCGCATCCGCCAGATTCCGGCGGCCCGTACGGGGTCGAGGGCGCACGCCGCAAGGCTGCGGCCCTCGACCTGGGGCGGCGGGGGCCGGCGGTGAAGCCTAGGCGGCGGCGGCTGGTAAGGGAGACAGCGGCGCGGGTGCTAGAGGGAGGGAGGGAGGGATCGGACTCGGAGGAAAGAAAGGCCACGTGCGCCAGCACTGTCTGGCACCGGCGCCGCCGCGGCGACGCGCGATCTGCACCGTCTATTTTGCATCCTGATTTGATTTGTGCAAGAATTCTGCCCAGCCCAGCTGAACATCTGGCCCGTGGCCCCTGTCCTCTACTACTCTTTCTCTATAGAAAAAACAATTCTCACTTCCGAAAAAACAAATAAATTTAAATTTCATCAACATACTAATATTTATGATACCAAATTATTATTATTAAATTAATTATAGAATATATTTTCATAGCAAAACTATTATAAAATAAATATGGATATACTAAGTTTAGTCTATTTTTATCTCCACAACTTTTGCCTTTGTCTAATTTTAACTCTAACTACAAAATCGTCTAACTTTGTCAACTAACTATTTATATCTAAATGGTTCAATTTTGATCCTTCAGCCGTTTTTTATCGGTTTTCGGATGGCTCTAGGTTCAAAATTGAACTATTTTGATAGTTGAGCTGCCAAAGTCTTATAGTTGAGGTCAAAATTAGACAAAGACAAGAATCGAGAGACAAAACATAGACTTAATATGTACTTAACCTTTATATATCATTAATTATAATATTAAAATTATTGCTAATACATTTTTTAATAGTAATTAAACTTAACATTTGTGTTATAAATAGGATTAGCCATATAAACAACTTTTAAATAGTTTATATGATGCATGCCATAAGTCATAATAAAAATAATTATACGAATAATGTCAGGTAGTTCATAATTTTCTTAAATACGGATCTTTCGCTACAGTACATAGCTTGCAACGTACTAGCATGAACTAGAATCAGTGATCGACTTGAACCATGCACCGGTAGTGACATAACACTGCCAGCTGGAGACAAGAACCGACTGTGATATTCAATAGCGGGTCATGGCTTAAATGTCCGACATATATATTAATAAATATTTAATGATCAAATAAATATTAATAAAGTGTAGATAAATATTTCAATATATATAAATATTTATCAATAAGTAAATTCAAATAAGTAAAATTTTTTATAAATATATAAAAACTTAAGTACTTGATTAAGTTATTTTAACCTCTCAACTCTTGTCTCTGTCTAATTTTTTCTTTTTATTTTTGCAAATTACACAAGTACAGACGTAGATGCTCAACACGTACGCACACTCACCCCTATGAACACACGTACACAAACCCTACCCCTATAAGCATCTCCAAAAGACTGTGTCGGCACATTTCGAGATTGATGAAGTCACCACAGGCGTCCCGCTGTCGATGGGGACGTCGCCTACCACTGAAAGCATAACGCCGTTAAATCCTGAAATATATCTAGGAAAATACGAGCACCCATGACAAGTCGAGAACTTGGACCCGGGTAGGCAGGTTCCACCAGAAGGAACCTAACCAACTAAGTCTAGAACTTGAACCTAGATGGACAGATTCTACCATAAGAAACCTAACCAAGACTCAATTCGCTTGCCTCTGTCTAACTTTAACACCTCATTTATCAAAAACCGTTCAATTTCGACCCTTGAGCTGGTTTTAAATTGTTTCCATATGACTTTTTTGGTCAAAACTGAAAGTTTTGGGAGTTGAGGCACTGGCGTTAGAAGGTTTTGTAGTTGGAGGTTAAATTAAACAAAGACAAGAGTTGAAGAGCCAAAAAAAAATAGAGGTATTATTTTCTATAAACCTAGTTAGATTTATTCTAAACCCATAATTCTATTTTTTTAGAATGGAGGGAGTATATCATACACAAGTCCAAATTTGAGTACCTCGTATTTATATATGAATCTATGGGGCGGATGTGATGATATGAAAATTTTAACCCAAATCAAGGACCAAGTGTGCGGCATTGCATTGGATGATTGGAACTTGGATAATTGAGGTTTCAAAGCTCAGGCACGACGGATTCAATTTTTTTTCACTTTAACCAGTTTTTATAATCTCAAATTGACCAATCAAATTTCCGACGTGCTGCCAACCCTGACTTTGCAGATGCACAATGGAAGAACCCACAACTCATCCTGTCGGAATGCAAGCAGAGGGGTGAAAAGGACGTTTTTTTTCCTCTTTTGTACGTCTACTAAAGTGTGTTTAGTCGGTGAAAAATGGGTGAAAAGTTACTGTAGCACCTTTTGTTTTTATTTGATAAATATTATGCAACCATGAAGTAACTAGGCTCAAAACATTCGTCTCGTAAAAACCAGATAAACTTAACAATTAGTTATTTTTTTACCTATATTTAATACTCCATGCATGTATCTAAATATTTGATGTGATAGGTGAAAGAGAAAATATTTTAGGTTTACATGAGAAGTGAACACACCCTAGATGGCCGACCTGCCAAGTCAGGAACATCCTGTCGGATGGAAGCCCACATCTGGTTGAGAGGGATCGGATGCGCTTTATTTCGACGGCCCACCAGGTGGGTTAGGATCAGTGTATTGGTGACTCTGATGAGAGAGAAAAGATTAAAAAAATCGTTGGAGCCGCATGTCTCCGTCCCCGACGATGCCGCTGCCGCCGGGAGGAATGGATGGATCCCTTGGCTTGCCACCACCAGCCCACCACCCCCTGTCCGCTTCGCTTCCTATTCCCCGCGCTACGGCCCCCAGGCGCGCTCCTCACCGGCCGGCACCACCCCCGCCCGCCCCTCGCCTTCGCCTGCCGAGGTAATCTACAGAACTGCTCCCCTTGCTATTCCCTCGCGCGCGAACACGACGCGCTTTCGTTTCTGTCATGTGGACTGTGGTTACCTCCTTCACATCTCAGTGTGGATATGTATGTTTTACGAATGTTTTTTTTCGATCAATATGTTTTATGAATGTCGTTGCTGATATCTCTTGATCGTATTTGTAATAATGTTTGGATCGGATGGATCTTGGCCCACTGCTTCGATCTAGGTAGGATCTAGTTATTCGATTTGTTAATGGCGTGGTGGAATTTCTCTTAGTTACTCGGTTTACTAAAGGGGTGACCGGGTGATTGTGCCTTGAGCGTCAGTGAGCGTCTGTGTCACCACCGTGTTTCTGAAGTAAAAAGAAAAAAAAAGGGTGAAACTAAGACAGTTGGCATTTCACATAACCAAACGGACATGCTTGTTAATTTGAATCCCCTCCGCCATCCGCATGGTTGCTGGGCAGCATTGATAACGGCTGAATCTGCCTGATCCAATGGTTAAGTTATTCGTGTTTGTGGGCTTTGTTGTTTTCTGCAGTATGGCCCTGAGTTAGGATGCTAGTATCAAGCTGTTCAACTATGTTTAATGCTTACCTATTAGGAACTAATACTCATTTTCGCATGAAAAAAGTTTAGATTCCAAAAATGTGCAGTGTACTTCCCCCTTTTTTCCATGCCAAAGAGCTGCTGGCAAGGCATGCTTAGCATATGTTGCTTTCTAGAATGAATGTACCTAATTCTCTGCGCTGCACACCACAAGTGAAGTGTTTTCACTTATTGAAATCAAATTTTACCACTCTGCTAAAAGAACATCTGCTGATGGAAACTTTGCTGCAGATTTACTCCTGGCAACGCAGAAGAAGTGATCTTATAATCATAAAAGATAACAAATGGGGATATCCAAGGTGACCGGCATCGCCGCGACAGCTTTTCTTGTCACATCTGTTGGTCTGTGCCAGCTGGGCATGAAAATTGTTGTGCTTCCTTTCCTAGTCACCGGTATTGTTGCTTTTGTTGTCACGGTTGCATCCCATGATGCCATCAACCTACCATGGATCTTGGGGAAGAACTCAGTGGGAAGATTTCCATTTTGGTCATTCATACTGTTTGGTCCTTTCTTGACGCTTGCTCGGACATATGCAATGGTTAAGAGATATATGAGGAAGGAGTCCGTGTATGACAAGATTGTGGAAGGCCTATATCTTGGAGGATGGCCGTTTCTCTTGAAACATTTGCCCCCTGGAGATTGCACTTGTGAGCTACCAAGAAGTTCCTTCGTTCCAGCAGTCGAGTATCTTTGTCTTGCAACTTGGGATACAAGAGCTCCAACACCGCACCAAATTGAAAAGGCTGCACGTTGGGCTTGTGAAAAGAGATCTGAGGGGAAGCCGGTTTATGTCCATTGTGCATTTGGTTAGTAATCTACCTTTTGTTATAATTAATTTCAGGATTGTATCTTGATGTTCGTATTATGTACATAATTGTATTTCCTATTATTTATGCACCATATTAACTGTTATGCTTGTTCTTCTTGATGGACACATTAGGTCATGGAAGAAGTGCATGTGTCGTGTGCGCAATTCTAGTAGCGCTGGGCATTGCTGAGAACTGGAAAGATGCTGAGAACATCATCCGTGAAAGAAGAAAGATTAAAATGAACGCCCTTCACCGGAAAACCTTGGAAGAGTGGTCCAAACAACGAGTTTCTCAGAAAAAGGATAAGTAGTTGTAAGTGGGACAGTTTCCTTAGTGATGACCTTGTTCTTTGGTGTTAAACCTGTTTGAAACATCATAAAATGGCATATCTGCTTAGACAAAGTGTAATTTCTGTGCCATTCTTATTTATTTTTGAAGCAATAATATTGGTGTTTCTACCTTTAAACATATTTGAATTTATATCCAGGTTTGGGACTACTTTTTTGTTCACCTGGCTAATTGAATGTGAATGGGCATTAGCTTAAATGTGTTTCTTCATGTAACCAAATATAGGTCGATATATATAGATAAAGATTACACCATACTAACCAAATATAGTCCTAGATAGTGGATAAACATAGCCATACAAATTATTAGATAGTTCAACTATCCTATTCAACATAGTCAATGATCTAACCAGTAATCATCGGTGGAATTGCTGAATGGATTATTCCATCATAGGAAGAGCTGTTACAAGAATTTAGACTAGACAGAACCAAAAGAACACATAGTACTGGACATCAGATTCTAGTGTTTCTCTTTCCCCTTCCCGCTGCAGTGAACGAAACAATTTCAGCTCCCTGGAATTTTCTTGTACACCACACATTTTAAGAAGGTTTTCCAAAACAAAAAAGTTTCAGAAACATTCTTTGTTCTAAAGCTTCCTTCATTTCCCAGCTCTCTTCAGTCGCTCTCAGATGTCTTCTAGTTGCATCCTAAAAACCTCTCTTCCCAGTCATTTTTCTCTTGCTCCTATGCTGAAGGTTAGTTCCACAACATTTGTCAATCAGAAGGCTGAAAATTGGCTTTGGGATGGTTGTGCTGCAATGCTTATCTCCTCACAATTGCCTTCATCGTTCACCAGTATCCTGCCAGCAACACAGGCACAGCAATAATAAATAGATCAGGAAAGCATATTGAAAGTATCTTCTATAGCTATTCAGCTAATTCTTTGAGTTTGATAGAATTCAGTTAGTGGGACAAACATCCAGAGAAAATATCAGACATTATGTTTATTCCTTGTTTCTCATGCCATGGCATGGCCCCCTTTTTTAAGGGAATAAGGACTTTATTTTTTGTTATGGTTGCTTGCTGACTTTTGAGTTCTGATTGCTGGTAGGAAGGCAGTCCATTCCCTGCTGATTTAGTAGGGCACATCTTGGTATTAGTTTAACTTGCGTGTACAGAAACCCTGGGTCACTCTTGTAGTAATATTTAATAAGTATTTGAATTTGTCCAATCATTAGTGAATACTACCTTCAACAACTAGAGGTTGGGAACTTCTTTCTTAAATAAAACAATTAAAGACAGGGGATGACGTAGGAACTGCATCATGCTTACTCTCGAGGTCGAGAAGCCCAGAGGGAGCTTAAGGCACGAAGGCGGTTGTGGTACTCGCCAATTGCCAAGAAACATCGAGCTGCCTGCCGAACTGTCAGAATACGGTGCATCTGATGAAGAGTCTGTTGCCTCAAGTTGTCAGCCTGAAAATTAATCACGTAGTTTTAGCACATGTTGCAGGAAAATTATTCTTGGCATCTCTACTAATCTAACTATTTAAGTAATCGCCACTGATCAATAGGCCTTTGGCTACCCTGTGTTATGATTATATACTTATAATATAAAGATGCCTTCCAAAACCGTATTGTTACATGGTTAGTTGATGAGCCCTTTCTTTCCAGAATGCAGATACGTAAACATCAATGTTGATGGTTGGCTTTAGATAATGTGTTGCAAATTCTATAGATTAAAATTTTGAAACAGTTGCTTATTTGGGGCACTAACTAATTGTACTAACAAGATTTACTATGATGCATGTTTGACCAGATGCAAAAAGTTACCCTGAATATGGTATTATTGCCGCAACATCTTTTTTTTTAATCAAGTATTCCATAGCTCATCTGTATAGTTGAGTGAAATGAGGAACATCATACGTATGTAGGATCTATAACCTATGGCACTGGCATAGTAACATATTGATTGAGATTCTAGATTTGATGAGAAACCATAACCTGTATCACAAAACCTTCAAGGTTGGCCAGCTTGCTGAGGGCAAGAGCCATTTGACTCATGAAGCTCATGTTGGCGTCGTCAATCAGAGATCCACCAGACATGGTTTCAGCTAGTGATTGATGCAGCTGTTCCAAGCCCTGCGAGAGAGCTTCCTCTGCCTGCTGTGATGACTGTTGAAGGTTGCATATGCCGACCACTTGCTGCTCTGTCAGTGGATCTAGCTGGGGCAGCAGTGTCTGCAACAACATGAAAACTTTTATGTATCGGAATTAGAAAACCTTACTGTACTAAGAATAGATCTGATTTAGCCTGAGTTCATTGTTCCCCTGGTTGGAAAATTTCTTGTGATCTTAGTATTGAGAAAGTAACATTCTACTCTAGTGTCAGCCTATCTTGTGCACTTTCAGACAGAATGAACCTTGATTCAGATTAACAGTCTAGCTAGGTGAATGCAGACATGCAGGCAGTTTGATACCAGATGTTCTGTTTCAGATTACTGAAACGAATTCATCATACCTTGAGCAGATCAGAGGGCCTGAATCCACCCATCCAGAGGAAGCACCGCTCAGCAGGGGTCGTCCACACACCGGTGATGAGATGGAACACGTCGGACTTGGCCGCCATGGCCTTGAGCTCGAACAGCTCGTCATGGTGGGTCAGGGCGTCGTCGACGATGGCTCTGAGGTCACCATCTGCCAGGTGTGCGTGCAGAGCTCCGTTCAGCTCGGCCAGGCGCCGGCTGTGGTCGTCCAGCCACCTGGCGTACTCCACGTCGAACATGGCGGCGCCTGAACATGGACGCCACTCGTCAGTAAGAGAAATGTATACTGTGACCGATGGTACATGCTGAGACAAACTATATAGTATATGTACAGCTGAAGAGAACGTTGAGAGATGAGGATCAGACGAGGCACCTGAACTGGTGCTTGCACCTGGAGCTCCTCCAAGAAAGAGGCCCTAAAAGGACAGGACACAAAAGTTCAGATTTTCATTGATTCAGAATTTCAGATGTTCAGTTAGAGGTCAGCAGGCCAAAAACAAAAAACAAAAAACAAAAAACAAAAAAAAACAAAAAACAAAAAAACAAAACAAAACAAACAAATAAAACAAAAGGGGTAGAAAGTGAACCTGGGAACGGGCTCGCTGCATGTCCTGTTCCATCTGAGAAAGCTTCAGCTTACAGCTCTCAAGCTGCTGAATGTAAGCCTATGACATATATATTGACAAAATCAACTATCAGGAACTTGTTTAAAGTCACTGCTGAGAAGAACTTCAGTTTGCATCTAGCTGATGCTCAGACCATTACCTTCTTTCGCAGCCGGCTTTTGCGTGCAGCTTCGCGATTCTGAGCCAGCCTTCTGATCACCTGTTGACAACAAATACTTCAGACACATTGTAAACTGCAGCACCCTGAGAATATGAATTACTGTAACTGAAATAACCAATAGAGAGACCTTTGGATCAAGAGCCTTCCCAGTTCTTGGAGTGGAACTTGTAGCCATATTCTGCATACCAAAGTAGACATGAACATGTAGATTAGTAAACCTGAGCACAATTACACAATAGGAGAGAAATCAATTAACAACATTGCTGTTCATCCTTGCGTGTCCATGGCGTAAAAATACTATATAGTAGGATCTCGACATTCACGTTACATCAAGCAGAAATAAAAAAAAAAAACACTGGTGTGCATTTGGTGGAATCCACACACTCTTACAACAGACAAAACATAGTTTTGCCTTTTGTTTATGCTGTTGTCACACCCTAACTTGCAATGTTTATTTCAGTTAAAGTGTGAATCATTCAGTTCATATACAATGTTTTCACCCAATGTATCTTGGCGGTTGATCAATTGACCAGAAAGTACCTAAAGCACCACTGACCCAAAGTTGCCATTATGTAAGAAGGTTCAGTTGGTGCATTTCTATCAGGGCACAATTTTGTAAGCTAGTGACAAAATAATATTGTAAGAATGCTAACTTGTCTTATATTGCAGCACTACACGATCTATCCTGCGCTAACCTAGCATATCCCCTACATAGTCTTCTAGACTTATCCACACCCTATAGCAAAATACCGCCGATATAGATTGACTAGTTCTTGTTTTAGATGAACTACTATTTCTTTGTAGAAGAAGTTGTCCATCATCCTAAAATAAAAGCTCCACTAAAATATTTCTTTTCAGAAAGGCCATATTCTCCATCTAATCTAATAATACTAGTCCAGTGCAAGCAAGAAGCATGATGGAAGAAGCAAGTAGAAACTGTTCTCATTTCTATAGGGGCCAAAAGATTCACCTAACATGTTGGAATTGGCGATCTTGGGAGCAGCAAGATCATAAATGCCCTTGAATAATGTGTTCTTCTATCAATAGGAGCATGTAGCTAGCTTAGCTGCATGAGCATCTCGGAAGTTGTGGCCTTTGTGGGCTAGCCAGCGACATGAAGCCATGATAGGGAACAACAAGTCCATGATATCTCAACTTGATAAGGATGAGCAAGACCCAACAGAGGCGGATGAAGAAGAAAAGAAAAAGACCAAACAAGAACAAATGCACACACCCAAAAAAAAAGAGAGATGCGGCGATGAACATCACAGGATGAAGTGCCTACATACCTTGTGCTGAAGTTGCTGCTGTGAAGCTTGATCGAACTGGGTCGCCATGTTTGCTGCTGCTCCGAGTTGATCTGAGGAGTGGTTGCTGTTCTTCTTGCTGCTGCCCTCCGAGTCGTCTGTGCTGTCTGCTGTCACATTCGAGCACTCCTGACGTGCAAAAAGAAAAGGGAGCTAGAGCAGTTGCAAACTTGTTGTGTTCTTGCTTGCTTGTACTGGCTGTATATGTGATGTGAACAGATGATTAACTCTATACAAGTTGTAGCCGGCCAAGGTCCATACCTTGGGTGTGTGAAGAGACCTCATAGGCCAAGCTGGGAAGATGTCCAGTGTAGGAGGTGGCCTAGCAGCTGTAGCTGTAGTAGTAGCAGCAGTGGGAAAGGCTGCAAGAAGATATCATAGGGAAGAAAAGATCAAGATATGTACCAAGTTCTACCAAGTTCCAGAGGTGAAACTGAAAGGATGCATTGGGATCACAAGGAGGGGAAAGGGAAGGGAAGTGGGGGCCACTGTGGCAGTGAAAGCGAGTGGAGCTTATTCTCTTTGAGCTTGTTGTGCCTGCACAAAGCCAGAGAGTTGGTACCACGGTACTGTTGTACTGCCGTGGAGACTTGTAGCACTCTAGAGAGGGAGAGAGAGAGAGGAATCACAAGGTGAAGGCTGAAGGCAGTATTCTTGGCCAGCCAGAGAGAGAAAAAGGTTGTGTGCTTTCTTGGTCTTGGTCTTGATCAGAGAGAGAGAGAGAGAGAGAGAGAGGTGGGGTTGGCGTACGCTTGGTGTCTCCATGATGAGGTGCAGAGACGGTTGCAGCCTGTTGTTGAGTTCTTCTGAGTGAGGCAACTTGATGCATGAACGCTTCTTCCAGCTCTCCAAAATAGGTTGCTCCTTCTTGGTCACTGCCATGCATGTGAAGAGAAAAAACATTAGAGGCAGGAGGCATGCCGAACGTTGGGGGAAAAGACCAATAATGACACAATATGGAAGACAGAACTTTGGGAGTTTAAAACGGAACAGCATGCTCAAATCTGTATGAACTTGGACAAGAAGTGCAAGATGCAGGTCATTCATCTTTAATTTTGCATTTTCATAAATAAATCATGGTCGCCAAAAGACAAAAAAGAGATGGCAGAGAGAGAGAGAGAGATGTTCTTACAAGAAGTTTGCAGGAGGAGTGGAGTTGGCGATGGCGCCATGGAAGCCATAGCCAAGAAGAGAAGGATCCTGCCTCGAATGACTAGAACTACTAGTTTCTCCCATCCTGTGAGGCACACACTCAGCTCCTTATTCTACTTGTGGATTAAGTAGCAACCTTCAGGCTTCTGCATCCAAACAGAAGAACATCATCAAATCTGCTGATCATGAACGGCTATCTGAAAACCCCACATGCAAAGGAAGAGAGGTGAAGCCAAAGAACACATACCGGAATTATTGAGCCAAAGAACAAAGGCCTAGCCCAGGAACACCAAAGTAGCTTGGAGCCTTGGAGAGTTGGAGGGCAGGCAGTCAGTCTTGACTGTTTCTATTCTGAGTTGCTCTTGCTCTCACGCTGAAGCTTTCTTGTTTGATATGACAGTGTAGTAGGTTCAGCTTCTATAGGTGTGAGAATCCCACAGTCCAGAGGAAGATCTTGTCCTTATAGCCTGCTTTTGTACTGTGATTTTGTTCTCCCCTTCTCCCTATCCTTGGGGGGAGAGAGAGAGATAGAGAGAGAGAGAGAGAAGAGGGGAGGGAGGGAGAGGTCTAGGGCTTTGTCTTCACCTGAAAAACTTTTGTCATGAAGCCACAGGAATCCCAGGCTGCACTCTTATCAGTTTATCACATTGGAACTGACTGCCCTCTTTGGTTGGCCCCAGCAGATCCCTTCAATTTATCTTTCTTTATTGCATTTGCATGCCCCTCTTTTGTTGCAAAGATTGAAACACATGTGATGGATACATATAGGTACATCACTTGTTCTCAAATTTTGGCATTTGTTTCAAAAAAAAAGGTGGCATAGAAAAGAATTACAGTTTCACTCACAATCCTATGGGCTACTGAAAAGTGACGGCTCCTTTTTAAACCTCAACATGGTTTCTTGCAGCAACCCATTCTCCACAAAACAATAATGTTTCACCATCTGCCACCATCTGATTTTAATTCTACATCACTCAGCTTATCATTATCGAAATTAAATGTCCCAAAATTTCGAATAAATTTTATTTTCTGTTGTTGTTGTGCTTTTTTCTGTATTTCCTCTTGCTCTACTAATAAAATGACTCGACAGTTTCCGCTGGAGTTTTTCGAAAAAAAATCAAACCAGAGGGTGAGGGGACAACAAATAAGAATAGAGAGGTCTATGGCCAGGCCAAGAATTAAAGTCAAAGCAATGTTGCCTTGTTGGGGTATGGACACTACAGACCATATTTTAGCATTTCTTTGCTCCATCATCATACCTTTATTTATACAGAAAACGCCCAATAATAGATGTTTACATTTTTTTATCTAGCTCTTAACATGAATTTTCATTAATAAATATATTATATAAACTAGATCAAGTCAGATAAAAGTAACTGTATTGACTGAAAAAATAATGTGAATCTAAACATGTTGAAAATAACTGTAGCTTTGAGAAATAAACATTGGATCAGTTAGCTAGAAACTACAATTCAGTGTATTCTCCAATATTCATTTCAATGCCCAATTATGCATGCGGCAAGAAATTAAAGCAATGACCAAGCCAACTGGACAGGCAACACCAACATAGCCTTGTGATTCCTGATTTTAATTTGGTCGCTCACTGTCCCCTGTTAATGAGTCAACATCCATGGCTTGTCAAACAGAACCTAATCCCACACCGATCCAATAATATCCCTATCCAAATCGCTTGCGCACATATTAAAATCTTAAGTCCTTTGTTAAGTCTATTCATTGATGTGTTCTACCCTGGTTAAATAATCCGTATATGGTTCAACATCTTCACACACACAAATAATTAAACAGCAGTTGAAACTTTGAAAGCAACACTTAAGCCTTGGGTGATTGTTCAAAAGTGCAAATCAGAAACTTCACAGTGGGTTCCTAAAGTCACCCCTGAACTATTATTGGTCATATTCCTTTCTTTCTTTATTTTTTTTTTGGAAAGGACTAGTCACATTTACTCAACTGATGTAACTTTGTTTACAGTAACGAAAACATACAACAACTCCACTGCTGTGCAATTCCACATCAGAAGTGCACAAAGGAGGAGATAAAAATTTGGCATGTAAGTGTTATCCTACCATGATCCCTTGTCAGTGATCACCAATTCTTCACCACCAGACATATATAGAACCCTTTTCGATTAGGAGAGAGAGGGTTAGCTGGAAGCAGAGCAGATGTCCCTTTCGTTTTATATTTGAACAAAATAAAGTACTTCACTAATTAATCTATGCCGTTCCTATCAGGCCTTTTTATTGCCTTTCCTCTGTCCTCATCCACTATATATTTTCCTTCCAATGATTAGCATGAAAATGTGCACAAGGCATTGAACAAGAGAGTTTAAATAATTGCCCAGAAAAAAGGGAGAATGTATATGATTGGATTAGGTGATGCATGAACCGAGCTGCCACAGATGGAAAAATTTATGCCTTGTTGCATTTTTCTATCATGCATAAAAGAATAAGGAAAAGTTTGGATGCATGTACATGTACATTTGGTACAGAAGTTGTTGAAACCTCATTTGCATGATTTAGTAGCTCGTTTAGCCTCTCTATATATCAATTGTCTAGCTAAGTGGTGCTGGTTGGATTCGATTGGATTAATTAGTAGTTTCCATGATTAGAATTAGTAATAGTATTGCGTACATCTTTAAGCAACATGCATAGTCGGAGCTGAAACATGAAGTGTGAGCTTCTGTACGCAGTATGCACGCATGACATGAGGATTAGGTCATTCCTTGTGCTGAAAACTTCCAAATAAGGCATGCCTAAGAGCACCGTAAGCATGTAACTTTCCGTCCTCATTTAATTTGACATAGATAGTGGCTGATGCAATAGGATTTGTTTAGTGTTGTATACAAAATACACCGGCATATTCTGCGATGCTCACCGACTGTACATATATTGGTTTAGTTATTTTTCTTTTACTATTTTTACTGTGATAATTAAGATTTGACATCTATGATGATTGAGAAGTGAAATTGAAATCAAGTTTGGACACGCACATCCTTGTTTACTCCCTCGCTCTTTCTCAAAAAGGATATGCTATTCTCATTTTTCTGGGAGTAAACGATTTGAAGTTTGACCAAAGTTATAAAAAATTTAATATTTATGATACAAATAAGAACAATTAAATTAATTATAGAATATATTTTCGTAGTACAAATATACAGTTATCACATCAATACACACACATGTGGAACTCATGATCATTATGCTAAGCACCATGTATGGATTATATGAACTTGATTCAAAATTAAACTAAACAACTCACTGTGCAAACAATGGTGTATATAAATTGTGCAGCCAGCTTTTGATTTCCAGTTTGCGGTTGGTAGATGATGATATTTGCTTTCTCTGTTCTATCTGCTGGCTGCTCTTCTTTTTCCTTGTTGCGATAGCTGCTCATAGCTTCATCGAAATGCAAAATTTAGTTGTACAAAGTTTTGATCCATACTGTAGTTGCGTTATCATAGTGATGTGTAGAAATTGTGGGTTTTGTAAGAGATAGACACTAGACACAGTGCAGTGAAGAGAGAACCAAAGTGACAACTGCAATTAATCGGGTAGAAATGTTAATCACACATGCACAAAATGTACTAGTAATTCCAAAGTGGCAACTGAATAAGGCAGAAATTAAATAAAAGTGGGCCCGGTGCCCTCGCATCGCTCTGGGCTACAATGGCTCCAAGGCGAAGTCCTTGGGCTTGACTGGGCTAGGTGAGTTAGGCTGGTTGGGTATTGGCACGAGAGTAAACTGTTAACTAGGTCTATCTATGTATGAGGGGCGATACTTCACTAGGCCCATAAAAATGCCGTTTGCAGCCCATCAAAATGCCTTCTGGAAACTAGGCCCAGCTACGAGCTTGTCGGGTTGGTTTTAGAACAGGACAATGCTAGGTATATTTTTTACGTACAATGAGGTAATATCTTAAATAAATCTGAGTCGTTGATTTTTAAATTTTTAAGTCAATTAACTAACCTAAGAAAAGGAAAAAGAAAAAATATCTTCAAATCCCCTCATGCACTGGACAGACAGAAGCGGCGGCGGACGCGCAGCCCTTCCTTTCAGTATTATGTCACATATATAAAAAAATATATCAACATGTATACAACAGCTATCACGGTTTATTCCAGTTATTAAAAGTTACGTTACATATATAAAAAAATATCAATAGTTAACACATTAATTGAGATGTGAAGTTCTTTTTTATGGTCTTACAAAATTTTTTTTGATGGTCGACGTGAACTTTAGCGACCTAAAACATGTTACATGTTGACACGTTACAAATCGAGTGTGTACATTATACTAACTCGAATAAAACTATATTTCATAGTTGAGAGGGCCTTAGCTATCACGTATATTAGCATGCAAAATGGCCATGTAAAGTTTCATGCATGCACGTAAATTTTCTTGCACGTTGGGCACATACACACATCAATTTCACGTCTGTTTGAGCACATCGTATGGTACGAGTTACTTGAATAAAAAAGAGCAAAATGCACCGTAGGTCCATTAACTTTTGGGCATGTGTCACTTAGGTCCATCAACTTTCAAACTGCATTTCTGGGTCCATTAACTTTTGGTCATGTGTCACTTAGGTCCATCAACTTTCAAACTGCATTTCTGGGTCCATTAACTTTTGAGTAGAGTGCACCGGAGGTCCATTAACTTTTGTGGAGGTGTCATCTAGGTCCATCAACTCTCAGACTGCATTTTTGGGTCCCTAAACTTTCTAAGCGGTTCACCGGAGGTCCATTAACTTTTGATGAGGTGTCATGCCCATGAGCTGCAGGGCGACATGCGGACGCCGTCGACGAGCTGGCGACACTTGCGAGCTTCAAGCAGGTCGACGACGACGACAAGAAGGGAGAGACCGAGATGACGATCAAAGTGCACCCGTTGAACGAGCCGGACACCAACGAGGAGTCACCGGAAAACAAGACGAGCAATAAGGCTTGATCGATAACCATGAAAAACCTCGACGATCGATCTATCTCCAAACCAGGACGGCAGATTAGACACGACGAACTCGATAAGATTTAGCCTGGCGGGCGACACCATTTCATTATTACTAGATATATTATTTGAAGGCCTTGATTATTATTTTCCGTGGATCGGAGGAGCTGCTAATAAACATGAAGTGTACGTCGTCCCGCGCCCTAAACGTACACGTACATACGCTCGTGCGTTGCCGGGGCATGTGTACGTGTATATGCATAGTGACACGGCTACACGTATGAGACGCCCCTGCCGTGCCCCCTGCCTGCCATGTGATGTACCGGGCGCCCGGGCAGTCGAGAACGGACACAGGATCCATCGCCATCCACCGTGTATGTATGTGTATATCTGGCCATATGGGTGGTACTACATATATACGTCGTGTGTACGCGTTGGCGGCCGTACAAGTTTTGGTTCTTGTGTGCCTGCATGTAAATGTAATGTATGTACATTCATTCACATACGTGGCTGCATAAGTGTATATAGGCCGTCCGATCCTCTTCGTCGACATGTCTGGCCATATGGGTGGTACTACATATATACGTTAAGTGATTACTATCACACAAAGCAATGACAAATGCAAAATACGTACCTAGCAGAAAGAGGGAGCCAGTGACGATGACCGGCTCGAGCTCGCCGGATCTGTCCGCCACCCAGTGCACGCCGAGCGCGAGAACGC
Source organism: Saccharum hybrid cultivar R570 (assembly GCA_038087645.1). Taxonomy (NCBI): domain Eukaryota; kingdom Viridiplantae; phylum Streptophyta; class Magnoliopsida; order Poales; family Poaceae; genus Saccharum; species Saccharum hybrid cultivar. Next base: position 10,735,953 of record JAQSUU010000805.1, read on the forward strand.
CGACGCTCGCCGTCGCAACGACCCGGTTGAAACACTTGTACACGCTGCCACCTGCCCATGCAAAGACCAGCTGGTCAAGACAATATCCACGCATGCATGCACGCGTATGTATGGCAGCTCATCTGCGTGCACTGACTCTGCCAAGCAAAGCCGGTCGATCGACTCACCGACGGTGTACTCGAAGACAACGACGACCGTCATGATGGCCCACATGGCAGCCCCACCAACGCAGTCGTACAGGGGCCTGGTGTAGTAGAACACGGAGACGAGCGCGAGCGCCAGGCCGACCTTGAGCCCATGCACCGCCTTCCGGGGATCATCTGCCGTGATGCTTGATCGTGTGAACCGCTTAATGGACCTAGATGACACCTCCACAAAAGTTAATGGACCTCCGGTAAACCGCTTAGAAAGTTTAGGGACCCAAAAATGCAGTCTGAGAGTTGATAGACCTAGATGACACCTCCACAAAAGTTAATGGACCTTCGGTGCACTCTACTCAAAAGTTAATGGACCCAGAAATGCAGTTTGAAAGTTGATGGACCTAAGTGACACATGACCAAAAGTTAATGGACCCAGAAATGCAGTTTGAAAGTTGATGGACCTAAGTGACACACGCCTAAAAGTTAATGGACCCGCGGTGCATTTTGCTCAATAAAAAATAGGTAGTTTATGTTAATCAAATTATGCTATATCTAAAGTTGCAAAAAAAAAAAGATTTACCATATCCAATGAATCATGTATGCATCAATTAGATCTAAAAATATCTTTATATCTAAAACTTTTCCTGATTTATCATACTTTCAAAAATTTTAAATTAAATAAATATATATTTTATATATTACCTCCTCGTGACTGTCTGATCATAATAAACGGCTCATAGTCATTTGGTTGGAAAAGCCATTTAGAACCAGGCCAATCATGTGACCTTCTTGGCCCAAATATATATATTGCCATATAATATACCCCACATTCCAAATTACAAGACATTTTAGCATTTCTAGATATATATAATTTTTACTATGTAACTAGATATACATTATATTTAGATGCATAGTAAAAATAATATATCTAGAAAAATCAAAACATTTTATAATTTGAATAAAGAGAGTAAATACTAACATCTAGTGTGCCAAACTAATGAATCATACGTAGTACGTCGCATCCACCATTCCACCCCAAAATCCAATACAATGGGACGACATTTTTTTTTCATGACCATGTCTAGGCATGTTTTCCATTAAGCAAAATACAAAGGGTGAGGATGGAGATTACCAACCCACGGAGTGCCTCAAAAACACGAGGCTGTACTTACAACACAAATATTTTGCGACTACATCTCAGCAACCGAAACCTAAGCGGCTCGATCATAGAAGCATCACCAATGGGCCATTTTGATTTTGTGCAATTCCGCAGCTGCTTCCCTCATGTTCATTCGGTCAGCAGGGGCCTCGCAGGTGCAAGAAAGTGCCACTTTCACTAGGGCCACCAAGCACCGGAGGACTCTGTTTTCGTCTTCCGGATTCGCTCCTCGAGCACACTCTTGGTGTTCTAGGAGATGAGTATCGACTATGTCAAGTATCTGATCAGGAAAGCTTGTCTTGCAGAAGCTGATGATGCTGAGTCCATTGCAGAAGAGAGGATCAGTTGGCCTTTTCCCCGTCAACATCTCCACCAGGACTACCCCGAAGCTATACACGTCTCCACAAGTTGATAGGTAAGTGCCTCCGGCATACTCTGAACATCATTACAAGAAAAAAAGACAGATTTTAGTACGACATAGTAGATCTAAATGACTGCATCTGTATTTTGTTATTATAAAAAAAAGAAGTTACAACTTTTTGTCTTTTTGTTACCTGGAGCAATGTATCCAATTGTTCCCTTCAAATTTATTGTGTCAGTTGATCTCGAATCTCCCACTGCCTGTGATTTGGTTTCGAGGTAGAATCTTGCGATGCCAAAGTCCGCTAAATGAGCAGCCATATCGTCATCAAGAAGAATATTGCTGGGCTTCAAGTCGCAGTGAATAATGGGAGTCTCACAATCATGATGTAAATATTGCAGTGCATCAGCTATATCAACAATTATTTTCAATCTTTGTGACAGATCCAGGTTTCCATAGCCAGGTGAGTGCAACCAGGTATCCAAACTGCCATTGGGCATAAACCTGTAGACTAGAGCTTTGAAATCGTTTCCCATGTTATCGATTGTTGAGCATGCAGTTAGAATTGGAACAAGGTTGCGGTGCCGCATATTTCTCAGAGCTTGGCATTCTGATATAAAACTCCTATCAGTCCCTTCCATGGCAAGGTCGTAAACCTTCACCGCCACAACCATGGGTTCCGGAGTTATTAGCCTCCCTTTGTACACTGAACCATGGCTTCCTCTCCCGACCAAGTTAGACTCTGCAAAGTTCTCTGTGGCTTGAGCAAGATCCTTGTAGGAAACTTTAGGAAATTGCTCACCAGAAAAAGACGGCGACAACCGTGCTCTTGGAACCTTCTTTCTTGAGATGATAAAATATATTAGCAATGTGAGGGACACAATGCCTATTATGGGGATCACTATTCTTACAAAATAGTGTCGCCATCCAATTCTTTTCTGTGTAGGTTTAGGGCATGGTGGCATATGCAGTTCTAGTACACCTCCACAAAGCCGCCGATTGCCTTCAAGTGAAATGGCTGTAGTGTTTTTGAATACCCCTTCTGTTGGCACTTCACCGTCAAGGTGATTGTGCGACAGATCTAATTGTGTAAGATGTAGTTTGCTTAGAGAAATTGGGATGGAGCCTGAGAAATTGTTGTAAGAAAGGTTGAGCATGGTCAAGCTGCCAAGTTGGCCGAAAAATGCCGGGATGCTTCCGGAGAGAAAGTTCGAGTCCATTATGACAGTTTGTAATTGCTGGCAAGTGCCCATAGAAGGTGGAATTTCCCCAGTAAGCTTGTTGGATGAAAGATCCACATAGCTGAGCTGTAGAACATTACCAACATAAGGTATTTGGCCTTCAAGATTGTTGTGGGATAATGAACACTTAACAACTGTGGCTGCAATGAGATATTTTGGTATATTGCCTTCGAGATTGTTATAACCGAGGTTTAAATATAAGAGCTCTTGAAGTTTTCCTAAACTTGACGGTATGGGACCATGGAAATTGTTATCATCTAGAAACAGACCTGATATTTTTGAAAAATTACAAATGGAATTTGGAATGTGCCCACTGAAGTTGTTATGTTGAAGGTATACAGCTTGTAAGTTAACCATATTTCCAATCCATCCATTAATGGGACCTGTAAAACTGTTGCGCGATAGGTCTAATAAAGTTAGCATATGAAGGTTTCCTAGGCTTGAAGGGACTAATCCGTATAGCATGTTCATTCCAAAATTGAGGTAATTAAGATTAGAGGAAAGGTTACCAACTGAATTAGGCAGTACTCCCTGTAGCTGATTTCCATCGAGTGTAAGCCGCTCTAGAAGAGTGCAGTTGGTCAATGCATATAGAAATTCCCAGCCTTGGCTATCTTCTGCTTTAAGATTGTTATCATTGAGAGCTAGCGTTCTGAGCTTCCGAAGTTCACCAAGAGGAGCAGGAATTTTGCCTGTAAAGCCATAGTTATATCCCAAATCTATTGACTGAAGCTCTGATGCATTGTCTAGTGATTCCGGAACGTGACCTCCTATCATGTTGCCCGCAAGCAAAAGGCGCTGGAGGTTAGGGAGAAACTTCCCGATTTTATATGGCAATGGACCATGTAGCATATTCACTGGCATGGCCAATTCTTGTAGCGAAGAGAGATTGAGGAGTGCTTCTGGGATTCTACCTGACAGCATATTTGCACCAAGCGACAAGTCCATCATATTGGATAACTTGCCAAGCTCCTCTGGAATGCTTCTATGGAGCTGGTTAGAATGAAGAATGACTTGCTGTAAGGTTGTGATGTTACCTAGGTCAGGTGGAATGGCCCCTGAAAAGTTGTTAGAGGCAAGCCACAAATATAATAGGTTGGACAGGAGGGCTAGTTTCTTGGGAATCTCTCCGACCAGCAAGTTTCGCTGAAGGTATAACCCCAGCAAGCTGGAACAATTTGTGAGTGCATCCGGAATGTTTCCCTGTAACGAGTTGTTACTCAGGTCAAGAAACTTGAGCTTGTGCAGATAGCCGAGATGAGGAGGTGTGTGGCCAGAGAATATGTTCATGGAGAGGTCAAGAGAAATGAGATATGACATGTTCCCTAGGGAAGGAGAAATGTGACCATCCAAAGCCTGCCCAGACAGTTTCAGCTTCACAACGAACTCCGGACGTGTCTGGCTACACACCACTCCCTCCCAGCTGCAGAAGTGGATGGTGGCGTTCCATGAGCTCAACGCCCCTTTTGGATCGTTAATGATTGCACGCTTGAAGTCAAGGAGGGAGATGAAATCCGTGTCAATCCCGTTGAGGGTTGTGCAGTTGATGGTTCCAGCTCCACAGGAAAATAGCAACATTATTGTGGCCCATGGCATGAGCATGGCAAATTTCATGTTTTGCTTAGCAGCCACAGTTAGATCGTTATTAACTACATAAAGAAGAATATCAACAAATTTCATATGTATAATGTATTAGCTAGGCTCGCTTTTGCATGAAGAAAAACTAAGAGTAGAGCTTATAAAAGATAAAGAAATATAAGAAAAAAAATAAAAACCAAGATTTGAAGTGTACCAAGTGCCTGCTCATGACGCCAGACTGGAGTCCTAGCTCCAATAGAAGGCTTAGTCACAACTGAGATCAAAATAACCTGAAGAAAGTCTAAGATATGCAGACACTCGAGAAAGGGACGAAGAAGCGTACAGCTATGCCCACAGGGACAGGGCTTCTCTGAGAAACTTGGAGGAACACAGCAGCACCAGGCCTTCTCTTATACTGGATGTGAGTTTCGCTTGCACAATTGGTGTAAACAAGTGTTGAAGGGCATTACGTCAGGACATTTCATATGTCATCCTTTATTGACATTTTCTCACTCTTATTCAATCGGCAGCCTTTTCAACTTTACTGAAAAAATTACAAACCAAACCCAAAACGGTGTACTTTGGTCAAAGTTTTGGGTCCACGAATGGGCATTTATCATTAATTTTGAGAAAAGCAGGCCAGCTACTGTGTTAGACAGCGGCTTGCATGGGAGGATTTTTTTACCCCTCAAAGACAAATGGCATGTGTATCTTATTCTATCTATATATTATTAAGAAAGAGTCTCGGACTCTCGGTCCAAATTATAAACCAGTCTCGTGCCGGCCTGAGGATTAATTTTTTTTGTTACATTACACTCGCACTAAGAAAGAAAACAAGCAAAGGCAGGACTGATAATTCCTCACTCATGATCTACGTGCCAAATGGCTATGGCTAGTGATAAGCAACAAAGGTGGACCACATCCAACTCTGAAAAGTTGACTTTAGAAGAAAAAAACTCTGAAAAGTTAAGTCAGATTGCAAAAATATATAGGTCACTGAGCAAATGCTAGAAGAGTTTTCGTTTCTAGTTTGGTTTTGGTAGATCGAGTTTGCTTCCTCTGTTCTACTTATCAGCTCTGTTCTTTTAATTCCCTAGCTGTTGCTTCTCATAACTTCGTGCAGATGCAATTCTTAGTTGGTACCTCCGAGTCGTAGAAAGTAGCACTAAATTTTGATTTGATCTATAGCTTTGTCATAGTAGGAGTCTAAAATCTTAATGGTGCCATGGTGGCATTTGTAAGGGGTAGATACAGTACAGAGAACCGAAGTGACAACTGAATTAAGTGAGTCAATGGTAATCACAAATGTGCAAGCGTAATTGCAAAGAGGCAAACGAATTCGCTCAAATTGATAAAGGGGTAGAAGCGTGGGGGCGCTGACCTCCTTCGTTCCCGGCGGTGGAGGCAGTATCAGTCCGCCGCCCGGCACTTGGCCGAGCCCTCCGCCTCCGCCAACGCCGCCGCGCTTGTAGCTCCATCCGCCGCGCCGCGCCCGCCCTCCTCGCCGTCGCCGCCGAAGTGAACGCTGGGCTCGGGTGGGCTAGATGGGTTGGTATGGACATTCGCATGAGATGAGACTAGGAGGAGACCTGAGACGTACGAGATTTTGTCAGGCCCATGCTAATCTTTAGGGCCCAGCATGAGCACGTGTTCACCTGTGGCCTGTGGGCCGATGGCCATGAAGGCATGAACGATTCATGGTAGGTCCTGTGCTTTTCTCGGCCCAACTTTCCATCCATTTTGACTCTTCGGCAGATATTTGATATTTGAATTGAAAACTGTTGCCATTTTTCTTATTGAATTGAGTCTGAGGCAGATATTTCGTCCAGCTAGGCTAGAGGCACCACCAAACACAAAATGATTGCAGAGTCTCTTTCGCTGATACGATCGAGTGGACATTGTGATGGGCTAGCTACATCCTCGTGGGTGGTGATCATTCTTAGATTTTGGTGAGGGACAGGTAAGCGCAAACTCGGCTGAAATATCTTCAGTATTGAAAGTCACTCCGACCCCGATGTTGCTAGTTTATCATGAATCCGTCGGTTCGATCTTTGAGAACATCATCGCATGTTGATCTTGGCATGCAGATGCAGATGCCGACATGACAGACCTTGGTTGTTTAGGCAGATTTTGCACCATCCAAGATCGCATGTTGATCTTGGCATGCAGATGCAGATGCCGACATTTCCGTGCTGAAAGCAAGTAAAAGCTACTGTATGAGGAAGGAACTGTCTATCTATTAGTGTAGTAGCTAAGCGGTAATACCGTGTGAATTCTTTGGACTTAACTCATGCTAACTTCCATCTGCGTGTTAATGCCAACAGCACAGAATAACATAACTGTATGTTAATATGTAAAACCACACTTAGGCACCGTTTGGATGCCAAAATTTTTGGCAAAACGCTACTGTAGCGTTTTCGTTATTATTTGGCAAATATTGTCCAATCATGATCTAATTAGGCTTAAAAGATTCGTCTCGTCCATTTCGTCTAAACTGTGTAATTAGTTTTATTTTTTATCTATATTTAATGCTTCATGCATGCGTCCAAAGATTCGATGTGACGGGGAATCTTGAAAAATTTGACATTTTGGGGTGCAACTAAACAGGCCCTTACACAATAATATACGGAAGAACCTAGAACCCTATCTAGTTTGGCTTGCATGCGGCGGTCCTGGGATTGTGATGTACTAGGGAAATCGGAGCTGTTGCTATATTATTTGTACTTCGATTGTCAATCTCATTTTGAGAATTTGTAGTTCCAGTCTTCAAAGATGCTTTAAGCCCTGTTTGGTTAGGCTTTGGCTTTTGGAAAAACAGCTGTGAGCTGTGACTTTTGGAAAAGCAGCTTTGAGAAAGTCAAAAGTCCTTTTGGTTCAGTAGCTGTGGCTTCTAAAAAAAATGTTGAGCGACCCCACAAGTCATCCACAACCCAGCGTTCTCAACTCTCTCCCTCTCTAATTGACAAGTGACCCCACTCGTCAGCGTCTTCCCTCTTCATCCAGTGTGCCGGCCACCGAGGATGGAACAGGTGCGCACCGTCGAGATGGGACTGCGCCCCCGGAGCTCGAAGGGGCCACGCCAGAGTTCGGAGGGGTCGTGCCGGAGCTCTGCGTGGCAGCAGATGAAGCGATCCCACGCCGAGCTCGAAGGTGTCGCTGGGAAGGGACCGCCGGAGCTCGCCTGCTCGGTGGCACCGTAGGAGCTTGTGCCCGCGCCCACGCATGGCTCCGCCCGCTCTGGACCAGGGCCACCGCCGGAGCTCGTGCCCGTGCCCGTGCATGGCTCCACCCACGCCGAAGCAGGGCCGCCATTGGAGCTCATGCCCACGCTCGCTCCCGTGCCACCCGCCTGGGTTGTCCGCGCCTACTGCCGGGGATGGGGCTGCGACCACCGCAGGGCAGGAGCAGGGCCCGCGCCGCCGGGATAGGGCAGGGGCAGGGCCCTTGCGTCGCCACCCGAGATGGGGGAGCAGTGGATGGATGGAGAGGAGTAGCGGTCGGGCCTAGGACCTCGCACGGCAGAGGGAATAGCGGCCGACGAGGGGCGGCGGAGGGAGCAGCGCCGCCATGCAAACCCGCGACTTCTCCTTTTCCTTGTGTCGGACGGCGACAGAAGAAAAACAAAAACGAACCGGTATCTCATAACCAGTGCCAGGTGGGTAATTTTTAGACCCAAAAGCAGATGAAAGCAAGGGGTGAGCTGCTTTCAATCTTGTACTAGACCAAAAGCAGCTTTTGGGCAAAAGCACCTTAGGCTTTTCAGCCCTTTGGTTAGCTTTGGGCTTTTGCAAAAGCAAAAGTAGGTTGGAAAGCCCAACCAAAGAGGGCCTTATAGGGGTAGAGTTTGCGTACGTGCGCTTATAGGGGTGAGTGTGCATGCTTTTGTACGTGAGTGTCTGTGTTGTAATGTGTAATTAAAAAAATTGATATTACATAGGTAGACAACAATGACATGCAATACTATGGGAAGCTTTTTGAGAGGTAGCTTTGCCCACTTGTACTTGTGTGTCTCTAAAAATATCAATTTCTAGAGACGAATTGATTTCTAAAGGCAGGCCAAAACTAAAAATATAGGGCATTTCTAGTCTAATAGACTTTAAAAATGGATTTCTAGAGGTGGGTCAGCTCATAAACCATTTTAGAGACTGCGCTCTCTTGATAGAGCCATCTCTGGACTAAAAGGAACATGTCTCTAAAATAGTTTCTATAGTAGTGATGGTGCATGATCTCGCCTCCATCTTCTAGATGTGTTTTCGAGGCTCTGGTTGCGGTTGTCGATGGGTTGTCAAAGTTGTTATAGTTTGGCTTGGTGCCCCTATAATTGTGGCTTTGTCTTTGTAGTTATTTTAGTTGATGTGTTAGTATTGTTCCAGGGCACAGGTTTGCCGGACCCAAAACTACCAACATAGTTGTTCCTTCCGTTGAGTTGTTGTTATAGATGAACTTCTCGTCCCATGGGTTATTCTAGCAAAATTATAGTCATGCCAAAGTTTCACCGGTTTCTCTATAAAAAACCGTGTTGTTAGAATATATGTTGATCATTTTGTACTGAAGTTGTTTGTAGAAGTGTGGTCCTAGCTAGCTAGCTATATGGTTTTCGGTCCGATTTCCTTATAAACTTAATCATTCTTTCTACTACAAGAAAACTCATGCCGTCCTACGGATAGGAAACTGACAATTAATAAAGGCCAAATACATACTGTGTAATTCTAAAAAAAAAAGGAAGCAGTAACCCTTGAGATCATACCTGTGATGACTGAATCACTGATGAGGACACATAGTATAGTACTGCTACCATATAAAACCTTTCTTGATTTCCAGGATCATCTTTACCTCTTCTTTACAAGCATGTAGGCAACAAGAAAAGATGAAGAGAATCCCTATCTCAAAACTCCTACAATCTATATCTATACTATATCTCTCTCTCTATATGTGTAATAATAATCTACATGTGTATATATGCTATACCCAACATACATATGTTTTGCTTACGTTTATTCCAAAAAGTGTCTTGAGTAACTTCTTGTATGAGGTAGTGTAGGCACGATCACTGATCCTGTGACTTTCACAAGATTCTGAACGATGTCAGGCAGTACGCCGTGCTAGAGATCACTGCCTTCCGGTATGCTCTCCAGCGCCGGTCGCCACCCTCCGCAGCAGAAATCCTCCTGTTCTCGGTCACTCGCCTCCTTGCGCATGAGAGACACCATGTCGTCCAGCGACATGCCCTCCTTGTCGAGCATCTTCTTGAGCTCTTGCTTGCTGATCACCAGCTTCACCCTGACGGCGGCGCCAGCAGCAGGGTCGACGCCGGCAGCTGCCGCCGCTGGCAGGGCCGGCTCGCAGAGGGCTTCGGCCGGGACCTTCAAGCTGCACATCCCCGGGGATGGCATCTTGAGGACTTCACCGCCGTCCATGACGCTCATGATCTTGATCTCCTTCCTGTCTTGAATCACCAGGCAGTTGATGATGGCTGATGATCGAAGATTGCAAGGAGCTAGAGCTAGAATTGTGGTGAGTTCTGAAGCTCTGTTCTTGAAAGTTGGAACAATATCACAATTTTTTCACAATTGTGTGGTAGTGGTGAATGGTGGTGTAGGTGAGTGCGTGAGGGGGTTGGAGGCAGTAGTGGATTGTTGTATTTATAAAGGAAGTGCTCTATGAATTTGACCCAACATCTGAGTGCTTATTCCATGAATGCCATGGGCCTACCAATGGAAGTTGCTTCGTGTATGCTAAAGCTAGCTATGATGACTAGCCCACTCGCAAGAAATGAGAGAGCCCAACCTGCCCATTTGTTCCTTGCTGTTCTTGACTCGGTTTGACATGCTTTGTGTCAGATCGATCAGTAAAATATTGTGGCGCGTGCCCAGTGCACTAGGTACATTCCACACACACACTAATAATGATCTATTCTGAAAACTCGCAGAAATTACACATAATTGTTACAGTTTCTTCTGCTAGAGAGATGCATTCTTTCAGTTTTTAAATGCATGAGGTCTAACTAACTAGTTTTCCCTATGTGTTGTCATGTATTTAAAAGTGAGTGGAATATTTTCTTTAGAAAGATTAATGTTAACTTTCAAGGTTATAGAAAGATTGGCCTTTTAGTGGTACCACTTCTGTTTTAAATATCTTATGTTTATGACAAGGCTAATTAGTCTAAAAATGAACTATGGAATTGAAGCAGTATTGGTCTTCCTCTTTTACTGGCAGATCAGAGATCTTGGAATGAAGTCAAAAGACCAGAGACAACACATCAATATGTGGGATTGTTAAATTTAGCTGCCTATTTTTCAAAGTCTAAACTACCACTAACAATTTAACCCCTTAATCTTTGTTTAAACAACTCACCTCTATGATGGTGAAAAATGATCTAAAGTAACCTATGAATTGTATCTTAATTACATAACTATTACTACAAAAACAACATAAAAAAAGTAATCCGTAACATCTAAGTTTTTTTTTGAGGAGATCCGTAACATCTAAGTTTCCTACATTTAAATGCACTAAATTACTCTTGTAATGTTTACAAATTACCCACATTTGTCACTGTTAATATTTTTCTGAGATACAATACAAACGCAGACGCCCATCTACACGAGCGTATACGCGCCCCTATCAACATAAGCACGCACACTCTACCTCTATGACCACCTCCTCTATGAACGCGCGCAGAGGACACGTCACCTATCACTAGAAGAATAATAACATTGTTAAATCCTAAAATAAATCTAGAAAAAAATACAACCACATGTGTCAAGTCAACAAGGACTTAAACCTATATAGACAGGTAGACAGGTTCTATCACAAGAAACTTAGGCAACTAAACTATGCTTAGATCGCATTTGGTATTGTTAATATAAGAAAAACTAATTAAAGATATATGTCATCCATGATGTGTGTCACTATATAAACCATGTATAATGCATGTAGGAAGAGATGAGCTCCGGTTTCAACTAAACATAGATATGTGCTATTTGGAAATGCCAATGGCTACAGTACTGAACATATGTGCTACTTGGAATAATTTGGAAAGACTGACTTGGAGGGCAACGTGGGCACTATCAAGGACATGCTAAGGTAAGGATGATGTCACAAAACATTAGGATGCAGGTGGGCCCCAGCAGTTGGGGCATGGCCTAAGCCCTGTTCGGTCCCTCTGCTAGCTAGCTTTTGGCAAGTAGTGGTGGAGGTAAGAATCATTCGCCTGTTGTCAATTTTGCAACTGAAAATGAAATGAGCGAATCCAACGATACAATGCGCGTTCTAATGAAAGTGCTGGGTATGTATGTGTGTGGGGGACAGGCCGGAAACGATATTAGGAGTACTCCATTAATATATCAGTAGCTAGCAGCAGCCCACTATGAAATTTAACATGAATTGCACGAAATTGGTTGGCTTTAATTTTATATAGTTCCCTGCGAATGCCGGCATATATAAATTTGTGTTACACGTGTTACATGTTCTTAAGTGCCAATTAATCCAATTACTAGGGATGAAAGCGAAAATGGAACACATCGTTTTCAGGGACTCATTTTTAAAGTTTTATCACATTTTTGTAAAAATGGAAATAGAAATCGAAACTAATAAATGAAAATGACAGCATTTTCTGACCATTTTATCGTATTAGTCCAGAAATTCCTGATGATATTATGCCGTTTTTATCTATATTCCACACTCCCCCAATCTTGTGCCTTTTGAACCTTTCAGTTTACGTGTGTGTATAAGCTTGTATGGTAAAGCATTATTGTTAGTGTTAGAAGAAAAAGACAGTAAGGTATATATGTTTGAAGACTTGGTTTATCGTTTATATGTATGGTGTTGTATAGCTATTTTTTACTACGCATTATCAATTTCCAATCTATATTGATATGCCATAATATCGGTGTTGTATTCATTTATGTGGGGGTATAAATCCCTATACCCTTACGGCTAGACATGGGCAGGCCCAGACCAGACAGTCCGGCCCATTACATGACGACGCGCGATCCAGATCATCGGGATGGAGTCTCGCGCAAGGCATCAAACCGGACTTGGGAATCAAGCAAGGTCTTGGTCGGTTAGATTAGGAATCCTTATCCGGCTCTATGTGGCAATTGTAACCGGCTAAGATTAGTTTCCAGATCTGTAACCCTGCCTCCCGGACTATATAAGGAGGGCAGGGGACCCCCCTCAAAAACATCGAAACATACTCTAGGGCAATCTAGCTTGTAATATATTGTTCGAGACAACAATAACAAAGCAGAGCAGGACATAAGGTATTACGCCCACACGGCGGCCTGAACCTGGGTAAACCCGCGTGTTGTTCTGCATCACCATCTCGTTCGTGGCTTGCACACCTGTCTGCCGACAATCTACTACCTTGGGCATACCCCTCGGTAGACTGCCGACCAGGTTTTGTCGACAGTGGCACGCCAGGTAGGGGGTGTGTGTACTGCTTTTCAGGCGTGCGAGATGGTCATCTTCCCCGACTCCATGGCCACGGCGGCAGGCCTCACGTTCACGATCGACCATATCACCTGGACCACCGGCTCCAACGACTTTGTCATCGCAGCCGTGGAGGAGGAGCAGATCCGATCTGCATCAATTACTTCCCCGACACCGGCGTCGACTACGACTACGCTGGCTCCGGCTTCGCTTGCACCAGCGCCCTCATCGACCACGCTGGCAACTCATCGACTCCTTCCTCGCTACCAGGGGAGGAAACTCGACTCCACCGACTTGATCGACTCCATCGACCAGTGGAAAACTCTCGCTTACCCTGTTTCTGGTCAATTCGCTCCAAGAGCAGTTTACCGGACAGAACTCGAACGACTACAACAGATCTACTCGACCCGCTCGAGCCACCCGTTTTCAACGGTTGGGTACAGATCTAGTGGTCACTTCAACTCCAGAACGATGCTCCGCTCGGCCTCGACCTCGACAACTTAACTTCGTCAATATGGTGGGCTCTGATCAAGTTTTGATTCATACCACCCAGACAGATAGCCGTTTGAGCCCCGGATCGAGCACTGCGTCCGACGGTAATACTCAAACCATGTTATTACACCATGTGAGTAGCAGTGATGAAGGGATGCTACATCCTCCGGGCTTTCACCGAATCCCAGCTTTCCCTCCAAGGCGTGGCGCCATGATCAACATGGTTAGCCAAGATGAAGACCCACCTGCCGGGGGCGAGACCGATCAATAGCGACGAGAGCGACAACAGCGCAATGCTGACCGAGCTCAACGTCGCATAGATGAAGACGCGCGCCTAGCGCAACAGCAAGCAGACCGCGACCAGCAAGAGGCTGACACTGCAGCTAGGCATAACCGGTTGCAAGGGCGCAACCTCAATGATGCTTTCGACATGGTGGGGAACAGACCAGTATTCAAAACCCCAAGCGCCAACGTGGCTGTTGCCATTGAAAGCCTGAAGCGGTTACCAGATACCCCAGAAATCCAAAACATCTGGGAGGATCTACAGGCTTACCTTTAGGCGGCTATGGTTTAGACCAATGAACGTGCCGCAGGCCCATCGGCGTCTGGCGCGACTAGCAGGAGCCGCCAGCACTCCAGTCGACCCTTCAGGTCTGGTCAACGTGGCTTACGAGCACCCGCCGACCCAGACCACCACGTAGGCAACGACGATCACATGAATCCTGACGTCAATCCAGGGGCTGACGGGGGTAATGACGGCAATCGCGGGAACCCTCCCCGCAACGATAATCGCCAGCTCGACCACCGCCACAATAACAACGATGACGACCGACGCAGCGATAACCGGCGTAATGACCACCGGGACCACCGTCGTCGGGGGCAACAACACGGTGACGAACGAGATCGCCACGATGGCAATCACGATCTCCGTCGCGACCTCAACAACCGTGACCTACGTCCTCGCATTGAACAGAGAGCTCGGGACCGTGCGTCCCATGAAACCAGTCATCGCATGGAGTACGATATGGTTCACGATCCCCCGGGTCCCAAGCAGTTCACCAACCACCTACGACAAGTCATCTGGCCCAGAGGTTTTAAGCTCGAAAAGCTTAACCATTACAACGGCAAGGTTAATCCCGAGCTATGGGTCCAACTTTACGAAACCGCTTGCAGATCTGCTATGGGTGACGAGCACGTCATGGCCAATTACTTTCCCATGGTGGTTGGCCCGGTGGGGCACCAATGGCTTGTCAGTCTCCCTGAGAACCAGTTTGACTCCTGGTATGCTTTGCGTCAAGCTTTCGTCGAAAACTTCATTGCCACCTGTGAACAGCCAAGCAACAAGTACAATCTGCAGCGCATCCGTGACGCCAGGGACGAGCCATTGCGCGAGTACATCCGACGATTCTTGGATATGCGCATTAGGATTCCCAGGATCACCGACAATGAGGCTATTGAAGCCTTCATTACTGGTCTGCGCTACCACAATGATCTCAGGGATAAGCTCCTTCGTAAATGGCCTATAACGGTGATCGACCTCCTCACCACCGCCAAGAAGTATGCGGATGCCGATGACGCTAAGAAGCTGCTGAACGAGGGCACCGGCAAAGCACCATACTCTCCACGACGCGACGACTACCGTGACAACCGTCGTCGTGATGACTTTAGAGGTTGCAACGACATCAGGGACTGCCGCAATAACAGAAACTAGCAAACTAGCATGGCGACAACAGAAACCAGCATGGTGATCGCCGTGACAACTTCAAGGGCAAGCGTGCTCGCGATGACGACAGCGAGGTCAACGCCGTGAAGAAATTTGGCGGGCGTCGCAATTATGAAGAAGACTATGCTAAAGCCTTGAAGGGGCCTTGCCCAGCTCATCCTAAGTCCAACCACACGTTGGAAAATTGCAAGGTCCTCAAGGAAATCTACCGTCGCAAACAGGCTTTAGAAAATGCTGACAAGCCTAATGACGCGACAGACCAGCGTAACCGCAGGGACGATGACGAGGACGATCCTGACAAGAACCCCAAACACCAGTATCAGGAACCTGTGAGGCATGTTGTAAACCATTGTCGGGGGTAAGGTGTCTGTTGAAAGTAAACGCGAGCGGAAGTTGCTCGCCCGTGCCTGCTTGAACGTGGCCAAGGTAGACGACCTCATTGCAGATCCAAGACTACCCCCTGGTCACACCATGAAATCAACTTCAGCAGGGCGGATCAATGGGCCACCATCCCCGAACCAGGTCGTTTCGCTCTTGTCCTCAGCCCTTGTATCATTAAAGTGCAATTTGACAGGGTGCTCATTGACGGAGGCAGTTCCATCGACATCCTGTTCAAAAATAGCTTTTCAGCATTGAACATATCCGAAGCTGACTTGAAGCCATACGACGCACAGTTCTGGGGGGTCCTGCCTGGACAGAGCTCTACCCCTCTCGGGCAGATTACCCTACCTGTGCAGTTTGGCACGGCAGACCACTTCTGTACCGACTACGTCAACTTTGTGGTCGCTGACTTCGAGGGTACTTACCATGCTATCCTTGGTCATCCCGTGATCACCAAATTCATGGCCATACCTCATTACAGGTACTTGGTGCTTAAGATGCCAACAGAAAAGGGAGTCCTCACTCTCAGAGGCAATGTATTCGTTGCCTATACCTGTGAAGAGGACAGTTTTCGCGTAGCCGAAGCCCACGACCTCTCCCTGCGCATGGCGGCAACGACGATGGAGGCCAAGAAGACTCCTCCAAACCAGCTAGAAATTCCAGAGCTCGAAGCACCACGAAAGTCTATCAAGTCCAAGGAGTACAAGGAGATCTAGCTGGTTGAGGGCGACACCAGCAAGACGGCACTGATTGGGTCAAACCTTGACCCCAAATAGGAAGACGCGCTCGTCCGGTTCTTGAGAGAGAACGTAAGCGTGTTCGCTTGGAAACCATCGGACATGCCTGGTGTATCTCAAGACCAGATCGAGTACTCCTTGAACGTCGACCCCAAGGCAAAACCCGTCAAGCAGAAGCTGTGGCGGTTCGGGAAGGACAAAAAGGAGGCTATTAGGGCAGAAGTTACACGACTTCTTGCAGCCGGTTTTATCAAAGAGGTGTATCATCCAGACTGGTTAGCCAATCCGGTTCTTGTACGTAGAAAGAATAATGAATGGAGAATGTGCGTTGACTACACTGATCTCAACAAGCACTGCCCTAAAGACCCCTTTGGCCTACCTCGCATTGACGAAGTCGTGGACTCCACGGCCGGCTGCGAGCTATTATCTTTTCTCGACTATTACTCTGGTTATCACCAGATCGCTCTAGACAAAGATGATCAGATCAAGACATCCTTTATTACACCTTTCGGCGCCTATTGCTACACGACCATGTCGTTTGGGCTCAAAAATGCCGGAGCTACTTATCAGGGTGCAATACAAGAGTGCCTCGAAAAAGAGATATAAGATGAACTGGTCGAGGCCTATGTAGACGACGTAGTTGTCAAAACTAAGGAATCCCACTCCTTGATTGACGATCTAACACGTACTTTTGCAGCGCTCAATCAATATCAATGGAAGTTGAACCCTAAAAAGTGCATCTTTGGCGTTCCCTCTGGTATATTACTAGGCAATGTCGTCAGTCGTGATGGCATACGCCCTAACCCAGAAAAGGTGCAAGCTGTCCTTAATATGAAGCAACCAGCAAATGTCAAGGATGTCCAGAAGCTTACAGGGTGTATGGCAGCCCTAAGCCGATTTCTATCTTGATTTGGTGATAAGGGCTTACCTTTTTTCAAGTTACTCAAGGCAGGCGAGAAGTTTGAGTGGTCGGAGGAAGCAGATATTGCCTTTACCTAGTTGAAGCAGTACCTTGCATCACCTCTGGTCCTTACTGCCCCCAAGTCAGGAGAAGTCCTTTAACTCTACATTGCCGCGACTAATCGAGTCGTCTCCACTGTCCTCATGGTCGAGCGTGAGGAGCCCGACCACGCTTATGGTGTTCAGCGCCCGATCTATTTCATCAGTGAGGTGCTCAATGAGTCCAAAACTAGGTACACTCAGATTCAAAAATTGATCTACGCCATACTCATTACAACCCGAAAGTTGAAGCATTACTTTGATGGGTTCCACGTGGTGATCAAAACTGAGTTTCCCCTTGGTACTATTATACGCAACAAAGATGCAAATGGGCGCATCGCCAAGTGGGCAATGGAGCTATGTCCTTTTGACCTGGAGTTTACACGCCGCGATACTATTAAATCACAAGCATTGGCCGATTTCATGGTCGAGTGGACAGACTTAAGCATCCCGACCTCTCAAGGACCCGTTGACTACTGGAAAATGTATTTTGATGGCTCACTGACCATTGATGGTGCGGGAGCAAGCATATTATTCATATCACCAACCAATGAGCAATTGCGCTACGTCCTCAGAATTCACTTCCCGGCATCTAACAACGTCGCAGAATACAAGGCATGTTTTCATGGTTTGCGCATTGCAGTTGACCTCGGTATCAAGCGCCTTTACGTTCACGGCGACTCGGCCCTAGTTATTAACCAGCTCAACAAGGACTGGGATACAACTAGCAAGAAGATGGATGAATACTGCAAGGAAATTAGGAAGCTTGAAGGCAAATTCTATGGCATTGAATATTCCCATGTGGTCCGAGACAAAAACCAAGCAGCCGATGCGCTGTCAAAGTTAGGATCATCCAGAGCTCAAGTACCGTATGGCGTTTTTGTTCAAGACCTTTTAAAACCATCAATTAAGCAAGAAGGCGACCCCGTGGTCGAGAAGCCCCCGGACGAGCCTCTGGTAGCTATGGTTTCATCACCGACCACTATGGCACTATCTCCCGCATCCGCAGGACCATCTCAGACCTCGACTAAGATATCGGACTAGCGTGTTCCATTCATTCAGTATCTAACAGATGGCACCAGGTATTCTGATCGAACTGACAATGAACGCCTTATACGTCACAGCAAACAGTATCTGGTGGTCGAGGGTAGGCTATGGCGCAAAAATGCAAAAGCCGAAGTATTGATGAAGTGCATTGAGCAAGAAGACGGTATTAAACTCTTGGAAGAAATACATTCTGGCACCTGTGGTAACCATGCCGCATCTCGGACACTGGTCGATAAAGCATTCCGTGCAGGTTTTTACTGGCCATCCGCCGTAGCGGATGCAGAGAAGCTTGTTTGACATTGCGCCAATTGTCAGTTTTTCTCAAAAAGAGTTCACGTACCAGCCCATGAGATCCAGACCATACCAGCCTCTTGGCCCTTTGCGTGCTGGGGACTGGATATGATGGGACCCTTCAAACCAGCACCAGACCTGGGGACTCAGTTTACCAGGAACACGTTTTGGGACTTCTGTGATGAACGGAGCATTGTAGTAAAATACGTCTCGGTGGCACATCCCAGAGCTAATGGACAGGTCGAGCGGGCTAATGGAATGATCCTGGATGCATTAAAGAAAAGGATGTACAGAGAGAATGACAAGGCCCCTGGATGGTGGATTAAGGAGTTACCAGCCGTGGTCTGGGGACTTCGGACACAGCCTAGTCGCAATACTGGTGTCTCTCCATATTTCATGGTTTACGGCGCTGAGGCTGTGCTCCCATCAGACATTGAATTTCGGTCATCTCGGGTCGAGAACTACAATGAAGATCAAGCTACAGAACAACATGAGCTCGAGGTGAATAGTGCAGAGGAACGGCGCCTTGACTCCTGTATACGCACGACCAAGTACTTAGCTGTGTTACGAAGGTACTACAACAAAAATGTTCAGGAACGTTTCTTTATGGTCAGTGACTTGGTATTGAAATGGAAAACTAGCCAAGATGGTGTCCATAAATTGGCAACTCCATGGGAAGGGCCATACATCGTCAAGTCTGTTACACGACCTACCTCGTACAGACTTGCAAGACTTGACGGCACTGACGTGCCTAACTCCGTTCATATCGACAAGCTTAGGCGTTTTTACCCCTAATTCTCAATTACAGATATGTATCTTTTTTTGTACTTTAAATTATAATATATATATATATATATATGTTCGAATTCAGTTGACTACACTTGTTTACATTGTTGATCCTGCAACTACAACACCTTTTTGAGACAACAGTACACCGATCACCAATCCCTTCAGGTTCTCAGAGCAGCTCTGTCCTCGACCTTACTCATAGCGTGCATGAGATCCGTCCTCTGTGTTTTGAGTGGTTGACAGACGCCCTTTGGCCAGACCAGTTGTACTCTTACATGTATACAGGCTATGACAGCCTTACACTCGGATCACTGGCCTCTCCAAAGCCGTACAGACCTACAGGATGACGTCGATTACGCTTGAACAACTAAAAATAGAATATTTCGCTGTTCTAACTTAGTTCTCGTTAACTACGCTTGAACAACTAAAAACAGAACATTTTGCTGTTCTAACTTAGTTCTCGTCGATTACCCCAGAACAACTAAAACAGAACACCCTACTGTTCTAATTTAGTTAAATTTGCATGCAATACAGAGCTTTAAACGTTTTTTCACACAAAAACATAAACAACTTTACATTGTACTATTCATTACCTTATTATAAGCTCGCCTCTTTACAGGCACGAGTTTACAATAAGTTTATGAAACTTAACTACTCCTATGGACTATTCGTAGGTTTCTCCTGCTCTGGACCCTTTGGTAGTTCTGCCACCTTTGGCGTGGTCGAGGACGGAGCAGGATGTGCTTCGCTGGAAGCCAAAAATGGCGGCACGGGTATTTGACCCACGTATAATTGAATTGTCCCTCCGGTCGATGGGGCTATAGCTGGGCACAGGATGATGTCCTTCGTAATCACGGTAGCATGCTTCATGTCCTCTGACCGCAGCTCATCAGCTTGCTCCGCCCTGACCTCCCTAGGATAACCGGCTTCCAGGCGAGTAATTTCCAACAAAGGGTAGTGGGCACGTACCAAGCTAAGTACATGTGCACCCACATACTCCTTGATGTCCTTCGTCCATTGTTGGAGTCATCCCCAAGCTTTTTGGGATTTCTCGACCAGGCCTATTTTTTGTGCCTCCGCTCCAGCTTTGGTGGAGTCGGGGCTAATGATGTCGAGCACTGGTGCGATCCCTTTTGCCATCTCTGCGCAGGCATGCTTTCAAGTCTCTCGCTCTTTGATGAGCGTCTTGCATTTGCCGTTAAGGGCTTCTTGCTCTGTCATAAGCTTGCTGCACTTTTAGGACCACGCCTCGATCTTTTTTGCACCAGCCTGGTTTTGAAGCTCCAGGTCGTCGCAATCTTTCTTCATCTTCTCAAGGTGTATTTTGGCATTTTTCTTCACAACTGCAAGGTGTTATGTTGATAAGAATTTAGCACCGCAAAATTCACCGAACTCTACGACAATGTTGAGGAATGCTTACTCTCCAGATCCTTGACTACTTTAGCCTTCTCTTCCTTCATGGTCTACTGTGTTTGCAACCATTTGGTCTTCTCTTCAGTCAGCCGGTCACGCTCAGTAGCTACCTGAGCATTTTCTTCGTGAAGCCGGCTGACTTCGATGTCCAGACCTGTAGCAATCCTCTGATTATGTACTATATAGTAATATTGCACCCTACAGAGCTCGAGTACCTAACAACAGAAGGAACCCTTACCCAATTTCTGTTTCTCGACCACTTCTAGCCGTTGGAGGATAGTGCGCATCTTTTCTTCATGATCAATATTTTGCTTCGCATAACTCTCTAACTGCTGTTGCAGCTTCTTCTGTTCTGCACTCAGCTGTTTGTTCTTTTCGGCCACAGTCTGCAGCATACAGGATCATAAAAGCAGTTCTTATGGATTGTACAATAACAGCTTATACTGTTATGTGAGGCTTACCTTAACCTCCTCCAGGAATATTTTACCAATTGCTTCTACAGCCCCGACCTCGTCTCCTACTGGAATCTCCACAGTGTAGGAGCGGGTGCCGCAAAATCTGCTTTCTTCTTCATAATGCCCGAGGATTTCTTCTATGGCTGGGGCTGAAGGCTCGATTTCTTCTTCTGGTTTTGCACTTCCAGTTGGCTCCTCGCTGGTTCCACCAACTTCTGCAGATTTTGGGACTTGTTTCTCAGGGGCCGGCTGAGGCTGTTTTGGGTCTTCTGGGGCTGTTTGTGGACTAGGATCGGCAGTTGCAGGAGCTTGTGGTTCAGGGACTACTCTATCTGCTCTGCTCTGCTCCAGGACCCGCTGCTCGGTGCTGGCAGTATCAGTTGGTGGCGGTGTTGCACTGCCAGAAAGTTCTTCCGATTTTTGGGTCGATGCAAAGCTATACAAATCAATAACAAGTTACAAAGGCGGTGCTATTGACCAATTATGTCATGCTTATGCGAGTTTTCGACGACTTATAGGTCTGTAGCACGGAAAACGGTGGCAAACCGAGATTTCTATGTCTTCTCGGGCCCGACACCCTTCTCTGCTACTGCTCCAGTGGTCGGGATCGGCTTAGCCACATCGCTCCTAAGAGCGGCAGCTGGCTTTGGGATTCCTGCGGCCTGCACTTGTGGTTGCGGTGGACGAGGTGGTGGTTCTATTGTTTGCAACGGCGGCGTCAGCTCCTGTTTTCTAGCAAGTCACTCCCTTCGACTGCTTGCTATGATGCCGGAGACCTCCTCGACCTCCTCGTCTTCATCTTCTGGCCAATCTGCAATAACGCGTCGACGTTTACTTGCTGGGTCCTCTGCTTCCTTCAGTTCAATTATCTCTTTTGGCTTTTCACTTGCAGAGGTTCCTAGTGAGGTCTGGCCCCTTTTCTTCATTGGGGCGGCCACTGGTTTCTTCCCTGCAAGTCAGCTGGCTTGCTCTGATTCATCTTCAATTTCAAGCCAATCAACTTCAGAAGGATCATCGTCCACGGGCAGCGGCTGTGCATCCTAGGCCCGTGGCACGACCTCTGGCCACTCCACGCCTAGAGGGCAAGAGACGAATGCCTGTGCTCTCTCCTATCCATTAAACTGGGCAACAAACAGCAACATGAATTTTAGAATGACAGTACACCAACTACATGGTTGTTATGCAGTATTTCAATCTCAAGGATAAACTATCAGATAGCATTTGACTTACCAGTGGTGGTGGGCACGTAAGCTTGAACGCTGGCTCAATGACTGTCAGCTTCCTCAAGATCTTTCAGGTTAAACAGATTTTGGACCCTCATTTTCACTTCTTTTGGCTCGAGGTCTTCATTCCTCATCCTGGTCGGGTCCATGCGACCTTGGTATTCATATGCCGCGTGTATTTTGGCCTGGCATGGCTGGATTCGACGACTGATAAAATTACCGACTACACTTGGTCCATCCAGCCTCGACCAAGGTAGCAGTTGCATAATTGCTTCGATCTGTATTGTGTTCTGCGGCAGCTCTTTCCAACTTTCAGTTTTCTCTGGGACCAAAGATACGTCGCAGTATGAGGCCTGGCTTGGTTCTTCACGGATGTAAAACCAGTGCTTGTACCAGTCCTCTAATGTGGTTTTCCAAGGGCAGTGTAGATACTCTGCCCTGATCCCTTCCCGCTTGTTCAGATAGCAGCCACCAGCAACATTGGAGCCGCCTCGACCTTCTTTCTTCTTCAACCAAAACAGGTGACAAAAATAGTCGAAGTGGGGTTGGAAACCACCGTATGCTTCGCAGAGATGGATGAAGCAAGCAACAAGTAACACATAATTTGGATGCAGATTGCAAATGCTGATCTCATAGTAGTTACAGAGCCCTTGCAAGAATGGATGTACGGGAACACCAAATCCATGAGTAAAGTATTCTTCAAACACAATAATTTCACCTCCTTTGGGATCTAGGAATGGCTCCAGATCGGGTGCACGCCATCCCGCCAGTTTTTGGGCATGCAGCACACCAATCTGCACCAGTCGCTCAAGACTGAGTGGGGTGCACTTCGACATACTCCACTCCTTCTTCATGATCTCCTTTCGAACTTCAGCCTCCGTCTTCGTCTTCTTCGCGGCCATTCTCCGACTCTTTGGACTCTTAATTTCTACGGAGGAAAAAGAGGGCGCCGCTCTTCCCAGTGGCTAGGGTTTGGTGGCGGCGATTCAAGCGGCGGCGGCGCGCGAAGAACTTGGGGCAACTTTGTCGGTGCCTACGGCGGCGATTTTGGATTACACTATGGTGGTGGCACTGGGGCTCGGATGGGCTCTGTGATGACAATGGCGCGGCGGCAGCAGCAAGAAGAAGGTTGATTGTGGATCTGCGAGTGTGAGTAAACTGAATCGTTCCCTCCCCCGGTCTTTAAGAGGCAGGGTCGATTCAGTTTCTGAAAGAATGGCGCACGTGGGGCGATATTTGCGGCAACTGACAGATTTCCTCCGCAAAAATTGCGTCCCTTCGATTTTGGCGGCGTTTTGTGCGCAACCCAAACGTGTCTTGTTACAGACACTGGGTCACTGTTCACAGTATGTGCCAATTGGACTAGTAAAAAAAGGATCTACCGAGACAGCGTGGTGATGGATTAGCTAAGACCAGTGTGCTCTGGGCCCTACAGCCAGACCTCTGAGCTCTGGGACCTGCAGCCAGCCCTCTGAGCTCTGAGACCTGCAGCCAGACCTCTGAGCTCTGGATCCTACAGTCAGACCTCCGAGCACGGTGACTCGTTGCCAGACCTCCGAGCTCGGGGACTCATTCTCAGACCTCTGAGCTCGGGGACTCATTCCTAGACCTCTGAGTTTGGGGACTTGTCGTTAGACCTTCGAGCTCGGGGACTTGTTACACCTTTCCTGCCGCATGATTCGTCCTGCTCGACTACATGTACTATGCTTGCATACAGTCGATGGACGCTTGATATTTTTAGACCCTGGCATCACATGCCTACGTCACCTATTACCAGGCTCGGGGACTAAGTGGGTACACTTCACCTGACGGTGAATTGTTTCTATTTGTCGACTCCTATGGTCTGGAATTTTTTGTAAGTTACTTTCATCAAATACGTACACTTACATTTCTTCTCAGAAATACAAGTGGGTACACTTCACCAGGAAAGAAAAATTTTCTTTTTGGACCACTATGCAATCTTCACCGACAACTGCGATCTTCATCAACAATCACGGTTCCTGATCCAGACGGAACACTAGCGCATGCTCGGCTAACATTTCAAGGTGATGTGAAGACAAACCTCGCAAGTTGAAGAAGACTAAGACAGTGTGTCGATACATAATACATAGTGCTCAGGGATTAGCTGTGGGGGTATAAATCCCTATACCCTTACGGCTAGACATGGGCAGGCCCAGACCAGACGGTCCAGCCCATTACATGACGACGCGCGATCCAGATCATCGGGATGGAGTCTCGCACAAGGCATCAAACCGGACTTGGGAATCAAGCAAGGTCTTGGTCGGTTAGATTAGGAATCCTTATCCGACTCTATGTGGCAATTGTAACCGGTTAAGATTAGTTTCCAGATCTGTAACCCTGCCTCCCGGACTATATAAGGAGGGCAGGGGACCCCCTCAAAAATATCGAAACATACTCTAGGATAATCTAGCTTGTAATACATTGTTCGAGACAACAATAACAAAGAAGAGCAGAACGTAAGGTGTTATGCCCACACGGCGGCCTGAACCTGGGTAAACTCGCGTGTTGTTCTGCATCACCATCTCGTTCGTGGCTTGCACACCTGTTTGCCGACAATCTACTACCTTGGGCATACCCCTCGGTAGACTGCCGACCAAGTTTTGTCGACAATTTATAGCGCAATACCGCTTTCATTTTTGGCGTGTTTGGGGCTGCTCCACGAACTTTGCTCCACAAACTCCACCGTGCAGCAGCTCCACAAAAAACCTGGAGTTTGTAAAGCACCCTTTTAGGTGCTCTCACAACTCCACTATTTTTTCTCGAACAGAATACGTGGAGCTAAACCTATTTGGCTAAAAAACGTACAACGGAGCTAAAAAACATGGAGCAGAGTAGTCTCAAACACTCCCTTAATGTGCAACGGATGGAAGGAGAGTACGTTTAGCAAGAAAGCTATTGGTAGTTGATGGTTATATTCTATGAATGAATCTATTCATAATTAACATGATTTTTGTAAACTTTTATTTCCTATGACCATATGTGAACGTTTTTTTTAAAAAAATCCAATACAACTCACATACGTGCAGACACAACCTATCTCTATGGGCACTTTCGAGAGTCTAAGCTGATAAATCTCAAGACTAATGAAGTCACTACATGTACCTTGCTCTCGACAGGCACGTCACCCGCTAGTGAAAGAATAGCATTATTAAATTCTAGAATAAATCCAGAAAATATAAGCACCGTGCTAAGTCGAGGACAGGTTCCACCACAAAGATCTAATCAACTAACCTACACTCGATCAGTTCATGACCATCTATGTGAACTTGATGTCCAAAAAGCAAACACTTTGTAAGTATGTAAATGTACACGTACACCACATAAATTCATTGGAAGACTTTTGTGGATTTTCTTCCTTTGTTTTCTTTGGTGCTGAGTAGCCTTCCACTTTTGGCAAAATTGCAGGTCGAGTCGATCTTGCTTGTCTTTCGTCCGTCTCAAGTATATCTCCTAGCCCCAGCATGAAAACTTGCATTGATCTCTTAACTCTTATCTATGAGTTGAAAAAGGTTCCAGCTAGATGACAGATGCTACACTAACGGAAATTGCTCAAAAAATACATGTAAGGGACCGTTTGGATCCTTTCATTTGGAGAGATTAAAATCTACTTAGGGTTTATTTGGATCCATGAATTAAAAACAATATCTAGAAAATGCTTCTTATTTTATTATTAAATTACTTTTCAATTCCTCTTAATTCTTGGGAACCAAACAGGGCATTAGAGTAATAAATTAGCCTATTTAGCTTGGAATTTGACATTCCACCACTTTCTAAAGTTCATATATAAGCCTATCTCAAATTCATAGGGTGGAAGATAAAAATGATTCTACAGATCACCATTCTACGATAGAAATACAACACAACCATATTAGCTTAATTAATATGTATCTAAATTATAATTATTAAAATGAATTTAATTCAAGGATCCAAATGGGCCTAAAGGATTTTGTCCAAAGCCGCAAGTTATTGAAATTCGTGTCTTTTAGATTAGAATGTTTGAGAGTTTTCGAGGTGCATGCATGCATGTTCCTCCGTTGGCGCGACGTAAGCACGCGCTGAAGCAAGAAGATATGCAAAAGCGCGTCATGGTCCATCTACTATCTATGTATCTCCAAGGATGGAAAGTGGCCTTTCGGACGACATTCTGTAATGTAAGCCCCACTATGGATCCTCGGTCGCCTTTTTGTCATTTCTTTCCATCACTTTTCTTTGTTTATACGCTCTCTCGCTCACTAGTGCGCACGATCGATCGATCGCAAGCACTTTTAATTGTGTAGCGGCAGCAGCGGCAACATACTTATTATAATATATGGATGGACTTCGTTATCACGATGGACAATAAAGTGAGACGTGCACTGAACCTGGTCACCGCTCGAATTATTATTACCTACTAGATACAAGACTTATTCAAGCCTACTTCTAAGCCGAGCGAGATTCACGAATAAGCTCTGTTATTATGTAAGTAATTATTCTACTGCGCTGAGAAATAAGTACTCTTTCAAAAAAAAAGACAAGTTCACGACTCAAATAATTTTAAATTTAATCAAATTTATAAAAAAGTTGATGGCATTATGATACTGAATAGGCATCATTCGATTGGTCGTGGGATATATTTTTTATAGTAAACAAGATATAAATGTCGATACCATTTTCTATATATATAAACTTAATCAACCTTATAAAAATTTGACTTGGTTTAATTGGAATTGCATTCTTTTTAGGAAGGAAGAAAATGGTTGAACCAAGTCCAAATAATCATATGTAGCTTGGCTTGGAGTTAATTAGGGTAAACTTGGCAATTATGTGGAGTTCGAATAACAACTCGATCAATTTCTAATGGATGGAGAAGCAATCATAGACAACGGCTTGGCTCATGATTTTTTTTTATTTTGTGTCCTTTCTCCCTTCTTTCAGCTCATTAGCTAAAAACTTGTAAAAACTTGGCTGTTTGCCATTGCAAAGGCCAGAAACATTTCCATTTTCTAAAAATATATATTTGTATTAATATAACTTTTCGCCTTGCAAAGGAAGCATGCACTTACTAGCTAATGCATGGTTGGGCAAAACGCAAAGGAGACTTATTAGTAGTGATGAAGCGTGCTAGCTAAAAGCATATGCAATAGACTAGCTAGCTAGTGTAGTATAGACGTTGCAACCACTGACGACGGCGGCTCTTATTCTTCCCTGCCCGTTGAACGCTTTTTTAGACGAGTTCTGTGTGGATCTCGCAGACCCCTTCGTTCTTGGTTTTGATTCTTCACACGCATGGAGACAATTTTACTACTACCACTAGTGGGGCCGCCCGGGTGAGCGATCGAGCCGGCGGGCGTGCGTGGCGGCTCACGAGTGGGCGCGCCGCCGCGCTAGTGGGGCGGCACCGCCGCAAAAAGACCACCGTGGCTCGTGGACGTCGCCGTCGACACCGACGCCGGAGGCCGGAGGACGTACGCGCTCGCGCCCATACGGCGGCCACTCGCCTGTGCCTGACTGCTCGATCTGGGCGGTCACCGCCATATCTCGTGCAGGCGCACGCGCGCGTGCGTTGACACGACGACTACTGTAGAGTGTGGACTGTGGACTGTACTTATCTGCATGGGTTCATCAATCTTGGCCCAACTGCCGAAATGGCCCATTCTTGCCTGTCAAATGTCAATACAGACAGTTTCGGCTTCAACTTCAATCAAAGACGGACACCGGTATAAAACTATTATAAAAAGGTAGCTGCAGCTATAAACTCACTCACAATAGCTCCAGAAGCATTATGACAAAGAGAGTTTGACATTACTAAACAATTTTGAAAACAATGGTTATTCATGGGAGGCAAAAAAATAAAAAAAAAATAGCTATAGCGAACTGATCATAGATCAGTTGGGTTTCTCGTGGTGAAACTCATCCACCCGGGTTCAAGTTCTCGACTTGGCACGGATGCTTGCATTTTTCTGGATTTAACGGCTATGCTCTCAGTGATAGGCGACGTCTCTGTCGACAGTGAGGCGCCTGTGGTGACTTCGTGAATTTCAAGTTCTGCTAGCTCAGTCCTTCAAAGATGCTGATAGAGGTAGGATTTGCGTACGTGTGTTCATAGCGGTGAATATGCGTGCGTGTTGTGGGCGTTTACATTGTACTGTGTAATTTTTAGTTTCGATGGGCAAGCCAAAATTTGCAGTTTCTGCTGGTCCTCAAGTCGCTGCAACAGTGCCCAAAGCTGCAATAATGGCATGGGTGTTGAGCTGATCCAAGATACTTAGGGTTTGTTTGGTTAGTGTCAAACTCAGCCTCCTCTCCTCTCCTTTGCTCTACCTACCGATTGAAGTGTTGCCCCTTTGCTCTCACAAGGCATATATACTTTGTTACGGATGAATATTTCACGTTTTTGAGCCATGCATGTTGAGAGAGTGGTGGCTTAGGTACGGTAGCCATGCAGGACTCAATAATTAGTTACTCTTTCATCAACGAGCAAAAGGGATGGATCGATAGATGGGGTCAGCTATCTAGGGGAATCTCAAATGCGTGAACATCGTCGTCGTTGTCGTCGTGTTCTTAGCACGCGTGATTACTCAGTTTTTCCTTCTGGATAAGGACTTTTTACCTACGCAATATGGCGCGTTCTGTTTGGATCCATATATATTATCGTTCCATGCCCTGCTTGAACTCGTATGCTTTGTTCGTTTTCAGGCAGGCCGGGTTTCAAACCTTTCGGTCCCTAAATAAAAAAAAAACAATTTGGTATTCTGCTGGTCCACGGGAGATGTATGATGTATCATAAGACACTGCACCTTCTAGTTCTATAGCTAGTGGCAGTAAAAGGAATCTACTGTGCGCAACAACTTATCGTATGCCATTCTTTTGAATAGTTCCCGTTTCCATCCAACACATATATATGATTCATTCCATCTATAATAGGTACCACGCGCTCATTTTGCTCAAAACACAACATTTTTCGTCTAAATTATTGAGTTACATGCATCCATCAATTCAATCCAAAAGCTCAAAGCTAATGGAGAGAAAAAAAAATGGACATCTCAGGTATACTTCAACTCTACTCTCACAAGGAGGATCCCTTTATGCCTAGTGAAAGAGCAATGAGTAACAGATAGTTTTATTATTAAATTGTGGTAGCGAGTTTGTGGTAGTGAGGATTTGAACTCGAGACCAAGTTTACCAACCAGTTTAACAAAAAACTTAAACCTGTGCTAGGGACTCGCCACTAGGCCAATTGTTGCCGCCATGGGTGTCCTCCTTCGCCAGTATCCACCACATTGTCTCCACCCCTAAAAACCAACCCTAACGATGTACCCTTTGATGTGGATGAAGATGCAGACGGTCCTAGCGGCACACAGGAACCTGACCTGAACAATCTGGAGGCGTGTTTGGTTTGTTTGCTGAGCACTATTCTTAGTATTCTACCTTGCTAAGTCAGGATTGCAGAGGAGTAATGTGTTTGGATGTGAAGCTAGCTAGCTTTCCTTGGGACCTGTACAGACAAACCTAACCTTGCTGCCTCAAGAGAGCCAAAATGGCTCTCCTCGGCTGGCAAGCTTCTAGCTAGCGCTAACACGAGGCGAGGCGAGGCGAGGCAAGGTGCACAAAGAACCAAGCACGCCCTTGAAGTCCCTGGAAGGTGGAAGCCCAAGATCTCGTGGCAGGTGAAAACCCTCCCCTTGCCTACTGACCACATCAATTCTTCTACTTTGGGCCGTGCACAGAGCTAGGTGGGCCTATCATATCGTGGCTGTTTGGGCCTTCGATGGGAAACTGTTTCGGTTCCCATGCTGCACTCTTCTTCCTCGTTCTGTACTTCTCGTGGGAAAAAAAAACTAAAATTGGCATGCTTCAAGGAGTTTTCCGCCGCGGAAAACGGTGCCTGTCTAGCGAGTAGCGACTCCTGTCCGCTCGAACTCGCCTCTTTTCCGCTGCGATGCAAATCCGCCCACCTCGCCTGTACATTAATTAACCATATATATACGCACGGAAATCCAGGCCGCCCTGTCGTCTCTGTCCTCCTTGAAAGAAGCTAGCAGCAGGTTTCGCAAAACGGACACACATCATCTATCAGTGCTAGCTCATCCGTGGGTGCCGGCAAGCAATGGTGTCCTCGCGTGCGGTCATCGGCCTCCTCGTCGCCGCGTCCTCCCTCGCCGTCGCTCTCTCGGGTACGTACAAGTGCATATGCATATGCATATGCGTCGCCGGCCGGCCGGAGTACAACTGCATTGCATGCTGACACCGGCATGAATATAATGCATGGTGGCATGAACGACGGCAGATGGCGGCGCGACGTTGTTCAGCTACACGGAGGGGAGCTCCGACGGGCCGCAGAACTGGGGGAAGCTGAGCCCGGCGTACAAGGCGTGCGGGCAGGGGAAGCAGCAGTCCCCGATCGACATCGTCACCAAGCAGGCCATCCCTAACGCCAACCTCGACTCCCTCAACCGCACCTACGGCGCCGTCAGCGCCACCCTCATCAACGACGGCCACGACATCACGGTATGTTCTATGATGGATGCATGGTTTGGATTTGATCGATCGATGATCCTTGCCGGCTTGCCGGATTCATGAACGCATGCATGCAGCTGGCGTTCGGGGGCAAAGTTGGGACGATAACAGTGAACGGCAAGGTGTACAACTTCGACAAGATGCACTGGCACTCGCCGTCCGACCACACCATCAACGGCCAGAGGTTCCCCCTGGAGCTCCACCTCGTCCACAAGAGCGCCGACGGCGCGGTCGCCGTCATCGGGATCCTCTACCAGCTCGGCGCCCCCGACTCCTTCTACTACCAGGTAGCTAGGAGCCTAGGACACACACACACACATGAATTGCACCTCCATGGATGACGAACACGAACATTGATGCATATGCAGCTGAAGCGGCAGCTTGTCGAGATGGCCAACGACCAGTGCCACTTCGGCGAGGAGGAGTCGCACGTGGAGGTGGGGCTCATCCACCTGCGCTCGCTGCAGAAGCGCACGGGCAGCTACTTCCGGTACACGGGCTCCCTCACTGTGCCGCCCTGCACCGAGAACGTCGTCTGGAGCGTCCTGGGGAAGGTGAGGCAGATCAGCAAGGAGCAGCTGGAGCTGCTCAAGGCGCCGCTGCCCGGGAGCGACAACCGCCCCACGCAGCCGCTCAACGGCAGGAAAGTCCAGTTCTACAACCCGCCCAACAGCACCATGTCCTTCCAGATGTAATGTACTAGAGATCTATCTATCGTTCATGTGAAGTAAAGTAAATAGATATATATGTGCACGGTTGCTCATTGCCTATATATTGGCGGTGTAATATTTGTGACAGTAGTGCTGAATAGGTTTGATTTAATTTCATTTGTAACACATCAATGTATTATGTCTAGTCTACATCTCAGTTTGCATGATGAAACGCTACCCATGGTACGTCCATGGATGTACATGACCAATGCAAGTGGTTGTGTGCATGAGCCGTTCAATTTGAATATTTATTTATTTTCTACAAAAAGGAGATCAGACACTAAAAAGTATCTCAAATCTGATATATGTTAAGTCAAACAAGATATACTTTGACAAACAATGACCAATAAAAAAATAAAAGTACAAAGAGGCCCTTTGAAATCACCTTCCTCCTTAAAAAATGCTCCTTGCTGGAGATTGAAAAACACACTATAGAGGTAGTACATACAAATTTTCCCTACCTTTGATGACCGCAGAAGCCACTCGCCGCTCATAACAAGATCTTGAAACTATTAGAAGAGAATTGGCTGGGGTTCCACCCCATATAACGAATGCTAGATTTCTAGTACGGCCACAACAGATGGTAGAAGCTCCTAAGACTATCCGCACTTATGGACCTTTATATTCATCCTCTATACATCAAATCATCAAG
Source organism: Saccharum hybrid cultivar R570 (assembly GCA_038087645.1). Taxonomy (NCBI): domain Eukaryota; kingdom Viridiplantae; phylum Streptophyta; class Magnoliopsida; order Poales; family Poaceae; genus Saccharum; species Saccharum hybrid cultivar. The sequence goes on from JAQSUU010000805.1 coordinate 10,768,291, forward strand.
ATTCTCTCCTCTATATTCAATTTGTAACACCCCGGTGTTACGCAGGCATTTAGCATTGTAAATCATACGCATGATGCATCATTTGCATTCATAATCATATGTGAAGTAGGGTGCATCTTTGAGTTGAAATATTGCTATGAAACGTGAATGTTGCATACACTTGTTTAGAATTGTTTCACCTTAATTATGCTTGCTAGGCTATTAAAACATGGGTGACTATAATTGTAAATCATCTAGAATTAGTTATCATAAATTTTGGAGCAACTTTGGTATTCAAAGTTTTGTCAAATTTGCTTTTAAAAATATTATTGAAAAATGGTTAAAAACCCTCCATATTTAGCTTTTATTCTCCAATTCAAAATCTGTTGGGAATATTGAGTTGGTCTCTTAATAAAAGTTGTAGAAAATTAAATTCTAAGCAACTTTTATTTTTGGGCCTTTTTCAGAAAAAAGCCACTTTCTTGCTCAAATGGGATTTTTAAAACTGTTATTTGAAATTTGTTTGAAAATAGAAAATTGGAAAATCAATTTCTCACCTAAACGGGCCGCCGCCTCCCTTTCGGCCCACTGGCCAAAGCGGCCCAGCTTCCCCCCGCGCGCGTGCCCGCCGCAGCTCCCGCGGCCCGGCCCACGCCCGCGCTGCGCCTCCCTCTCCCGTGCGGACGCGCCCGACCGCGGCAGGCCGCGCCCGCTGCGTGGCGAGCGCATGCCGGCGACGCCGGCCGGGTGGCGCCCGGTGGCCCCCGTGGCCGCGCTCTCCTTAACCCGCGGCTCGACGCACCAGTCCGCGCCCAGTCACTTCTCCTCCACTCCCTCAGCTCGCCAGCAGCAAGAGCAGAGCCCGCGCACCGCCTCCGCCCCATGACCGAGTACGCGCTCGCCGGAGTTGGCTGCTCCGGCCGCCTCAGCTCACCGCCGGAGACTCCATCTTCCTCCGAGCACCCTCGCCCCGTCGCGCAACCCGTGCTCACCTTAGCTCGCCGTGGTATAGCCCCTATCCTCGGTAATCTCTCGCCGGAGTTCGGGTCTGCTCACCGGAGAAGAACCCCTCCGTGGGCACCTCACCTCCGCTTCACCTCCCGCTCTCCTTTCTCGCGCACAAGTACCCCACCATGTCCCTGGTGCTCTCGAGCGCCTCCACACACCTTGCCGTGGCCGGGAGCGCCTCGTCGTCAGTGACCCGCACCGCCGTTCCGCCATGCACGGCGGCGGCCAGCTTCCCGAGGTCGTTAGGTCACGCCACGAGCACCGTTGAGTTCGCGCGAGGGTGAAGATCACCGCGGTCCTCTTGGCCTGGCCGGAGACCTCACCGCCGGCGAGCTGTGGCCGCCGGCGTCTCTCTCCCTCTCCCTGTGACTGACCCGTGGAGTTGGGGGTCCACATGTCTGTCTCAGTGTGCGCGCGCGTGTGTACAACTCTGGGTGGCTCTAGCATTTTTAGCCGGTTTTCAGAGAAAGGATTTAAAGAAAAGGATTTCTTATTTCTGAGAAATTGGTTTGGAAAATTGTAACTTGCTCATTTTAGCTCCAAAAATTGTGAAACAAATTTTGGTGGACTTCTTAGAACGAGATCTATGATCTAAAAATATTGCATGTCAAGTTTGAAATACTTTTTCTGTAGAGTTTTTAATTAATCATTGAAATTGCTGTTTTCTTGATAAATGCTTAATAAATCACAGAAAGCTCAGAAAAATATGGTTCCAATTTTGTTAATCTTTTTGTACAATGTACTTTCTAGGAAAAATATGTTCCATGCATGTTCTATAGAAAAATTATGATGTGTAGTTCAAGTGCTTTTATTTGATGGTTTTTTGTTATTTTTGATAGAGAGCAAAAAATGTATAAAACATGTATATGATAATTTTTATATAGTGATTGTTTACTGTGTAGAATGTAGGAAAAATGCTAAATCTGTTGTTTGATACTTTTCATAGTACAAAGTATTTTTATGCTCATTTTTAGGCCCTAGATTGTTATTTTTGTGTAGGTAGTTCTAGTACTCCAAATATAATGAAATTTTTGTGGCATGCTAGATTAGATGATAGTAAGCCACTGTAATTTTCTCAGATTTTTCTATGCTGCCAAAAGAAGTGTTGCCATTCAAACATAGTTTCAACTAGGGTTTAATTAACCTTGTTAATGCATGATTAGTTAATAAGATTTGCTTTGGTGTATATTTGAAGCATCTTAGATTTCTGTGGTGACTTGTCATGGTAGAGAGTGATTGTAGTAGTAGTATACTAGTACATGTTGTTGGATGATGTGGACTACCTTGTAGAAGAGTTGTATTCCTACTTTATACAATAAAGTAAACCTATTCATCTACATCCCATTCATCATGATCATTACATGTCATCTCTACAATGCACCTAGGCATGAGCACTTATATATTTGCATCATATAGGATCACAGGAAGTAATTCCGGTAGCAGTTCCCGAGGAGCCGGAAGAGCAGCCCGAGGTGCAAGAGCAGGAGGTGCCCGAAGCCGACGAGGAGGTCGGTGAGGATCTTCCAGAGTGCCCCGACTATCGCCCGAGCTCTTTCAAAAGAGGCAAGCGCTGGAGCGTTTCTCTCCCGGTTTGCAAATATTTTATTAATGCTTTACCTTAATTGATGTATTACGTTTAGGAGTTGTTTGCAACTGTTGCTGCATTATACCTTGTTTACCTTTGTTCTACCATATCCTTGTTACCCTGGTATTCATAGTCAAGAAATGCTTAGCTTGCTTAGAACGGTAGAAGTCGGGTGATTTCCTGTCACCTGCGAGCTATAGGTGGTTACCTGGATATGCTTGAATAAGTATGTCATCTTAGGATAACTAAGTGTTAATTTGAACTTGAGACCGGACGGAGACTTACAAGGTTTCAGACTGTAGTGTTTTCTGTCTGTGTCGGTTAACGACCAACCGTTGTTGGGCCTTGAGTCATGTTGAACGCATGCCTTACATTTAGCTGGTCGAATAATGTACCTTTCGACCGTGAAGCTAGGAGATTATTCGGGCCGAGTGGATTGCCCGTAGCGCACTGTACCGGAGCAGGTGTGGTAGGACACGGGGGCGTGATGATAAGGCCAAAGAGCAATCGGGCGGCCTTTGGGTACATGTGGTTCCTGGCAAACTCGAGACTTTACCTGGATAGTTGACTCGGTTACCAATATCTCACTTTAGCGGGTGAGTGAGGTTTGTGTGAGGAATAAATTACCAGCTGGTTAATAATCGATTCAAATCGCCATCGTTCACTAGATAGTGAACACTTGACTTGATTTACCTCATCGTAGTAATATTGATGGAACACTTGGACAGTTATATGAAATATGACATGATGGAAGTTGTTAAGATCATTGGTTATCCTTACTTGTTTAATCACATGTTTACTCTAGTACAGGTGTAAATGTAGTTGGTAGGTTAATAAAGATTTAACTTGATATAAAAGCTTCTGGAAAAGGTTCTTGAAATGCTAAAAATGTCTTTTTACAAATGAGTCAGCTACCCTACCATAAAGCATTTCATAATCCTTCGTGTCATTTTGTTTTCGGTTATGTCGGGTAAGTCTAGCTGAGTGCCTTCTCGTACTCAGGGCTTTGTTCTCACTTGTTGCAGATGGGCAGATGTATTACGGCTACTGTATCAACTGCCTTTATCCTGCGATGGGTGAAGCTTAGGACCCTGGGCAGTTGTCGTTCCCTACGTCTCGTCTAATGCTTTTGTTGGAGATGATCATCAGCTGGCACTTTATTTCGAACTCTGTGTGAGTGTGTGTGTGGATTGAACTAAATGCTTCCGCTACTTTTATTTGAACTTAGTTTGTAATAACTATGTTTAAACTCCGATGTATCCGTGATGTGAACTTTTATGTAATTTGTGATGGTGACCGCTAAACTTATTACGATCTTGGCTGGTATGTAAGTTGGTTTGAAATCCATCGTGATTTCATGGACTACTGGGTTATATGGGCTTAAGTTTGCTAAATCGTCTGTACGGTGGATGATTTTCTTACTTAATTTCATATAATTGGTCGGTTCTGTTACAGCTGGCATCGGAGCATGGTTTAGCGTGTTTACTGTTCACAAGCGTATTTAAAACAAAAAGGTGTTTGAAAAACGTGATTTCCAAACTAAAAAGTGTGCCAGTGGTCATATCCTTTATGCCCAGTTAAGGACTCTAGGTGGCTTATTTAAGTACTGACTTGGGGTTCTTGCATCATATTTTTCTTTCGTTGCTCATATGGCGTGCTATTGTATGAGTGCCACTTGTTTAAGTGGTAATGTATGGATCAATTGCCTCTACGCCTCGGTAAGTGTGAGTTGTGAGAGCATGATCGGATACACCGCCGATCTAGGGAGAGTGCTTATATGATGCTGGAGTAATTACATGTTCTACGCATGTTTTACAAAAGTGTCGCATGTGTGGTTGTTCCGTCCGTTGAGGCGATGTCATCAATAGGGCGATGTTTGGGTAGTTACTACCGTTGTACGCGTATCTGGGGATTCGTGTAGAGTGTGTAGATAAATTTACTGCTTTCATGCATTCATGGGAAATTGGGCTGAAATGAATTTTCTGCAGGTACATAACAACGTTTCTCGTGTAGAACGTATTAGTTACGTATATGAGAGATCGTCTGTATGCCACCGAATTCGTCGCTAAAGATTATTTATTTCATAAGTTTGTGAGAACGTAAGAAACGTACATACATCATATTACTTGTGCATTTCATTCATGTCATGCATTCCTCCCCTTATAAATTGATTATCTCCTTTTGATAAAAATTGTACCAACTTAAAATATGTTCTCATAGGGTAATCAAAACCTTTGCTACAGATGGCCCGCACGAAGCAGACTGCCCGTAAGTCCACAGGCGAAAGAGCACCCCGACACCAGTTGGCCCCGCGGGAGCGCCGCAGCACGGACACCTTTCTGAGCGAGTTTGGCATGCCAACCTTGCTTTGGAGAGTGCTCCATGATGTGGGGTACCCAGAGGGTTAGGAGCCGGTGTACTCTTGGAGTGAGAGCCAGTTAGCCGAGGATGGACTTGCAGTAGTGGAGATCATAGTCCCTGCTCTTAGTGATGCTCCAGAGTGGGATGGTTGGCACTTGGAGTTTGAGGAACGCACTCCGGTTGAGGGTGCAGAGGGAGCAGCTTTCCGTGTTATCAGGGACATTATGAGCAGATTTCCCAATGAGCTGGCAGCAGCCCTGGCTGGCACTTTTTCTAGAGATGATCCTCATGATGCTATTTGGGTGCAGCCGCAAGGGAGTGCCTTGGTCAGAGGCCCAAACGAAGGACAGGCTAGCGACAACCACGCTATGAGTGCTATGTATGCAGCTATCAGAGCATACCAGGGTCTTGAGTGTACCTATTGGACGTTGACTGGTTTGTATGGTGATGATCGGCTCAAGGCAAGGAAATAGAAGAAGAAGCAGGCACGTGCTATAACTAGTTTGCAGGAGCAGTTGGCTGACATGAGCTTGCAGCGAAACCAGGCTCTAGAGAGAGGTGATAGTGCTATGCAGCGGGTGCATACGTTGACTCAGGCCAATAATAATGCAGACCGCATGATTGGACAGCTGGTTCAGGAAAGGAATGAAGCCTGGAACGAGAGAGACCTTCTGAGGCAGAGGGTCGATGAGCTAGAGGAGTACAACATCAACTTGCACGAGGAGTTTCACGCGCTCTTCAACGGGATTGGCCCGTATGCTCCTCCAGACGCCGCCGGCATGGACGTCGACGACGACGAGGATGAGCCTACAGTTGCACCTGCTGACGACGACGACGTCGCTACTGATGGTAGCGATGGTGACGTCTCTGACCCCGACGATGGCCCTAAGGAGTAAGCTAGTTGCTTTGCGTTAGCGATTAGATCCTGTCGCGTTGACCTTTCTTTTGACTTTATGTATCTTGATGTATCTCGTTTCGAACCTTGAGACTTGGTAGGATGTTGGAACTTGGTTGGTCATGCGATACCTGAGCGCATAAAAGTCCAATGTATGTGCCTCTGTCTTATTGTATGAATTTGTTCTCTCCAATGAATTCAGTACGGCATAATTTTTCATTCACTCACAATTACTACAGCTTCACTTAATCATTACTTGTTGCTAAAATATGCATATGGCAAACACTCACCGCGCCACGTATGAGGCTGCTGAAACTGGTGGTAATGGTGCCGGGGCAGGTGGGAGTGGTGAAAACAACGTCAACCACAATGAGCCACACCCGGAACCACATTTGCTGCCTCCTCCACCGCTCACTGCAGAGGTATTCTTTGCACAGTTTCTTGGAAGTCAGCGCAATACCGAGTAATCTCAGAAGAACATGGAAGATTTTCTGCGTACCATTGCCAACAATGTTCAACGTGGTAACAACCAAGGTGGTGGCAATGGGGTGAATCAATATAGCAACTTCAATGATTTCATGGACACCAGACCACCAATTTTCAAGGAAGCAACAGAGCCACTTGACGCTGAAGAATGGATCAATACCATGGAAGATAAGTTCCGTGTGTTGAGGCTGACTGAAGTATTGAAGACAGAATATGCTGCACATCAGTTACAAGGACCAGCAGGAATGTGGTGGAAGCATCATCGCACTACCTTCCCCCCAAATGCCCAGATCTCATGGAGAGAGTTCACTGAAGCCTTCCGTGGAGTTTATATTCCACCAAGGCTAGTTGAGATGAAGTTGGGAGAGTTCTTGGCTTTAAATCAGGGCACCAAAACCGTGACACAGTATTTACATGCCTTCAACAACTTGTGATGTTATGCTCCTGATATGGTTGACACGGATGCTAAAAAGATGGCCAGTTTCAAGAGAAGGTTAAATCCGAAGATGATGAAGCATGTGGGTACCAATACCCGCACCAGATTCAATGACTTCATCAGTGATTGTCTGAAACAAGAGAAGAATAACAACGCGTACACTGCATCCAAGACTCGCAAGAGGGCCTTTGAGTTAGGACCATCACAGCCAAGAGTCCTCACGGCTAATCGTTCTACCTATCGTCCATCTGCACCGGGTGCAAGGTTTAGGCCACCACAGCAGAAAACCTAGAACTACAAGGGACCGCAGAAGCCGTATAAGATGGCAGTGCCGCCAGCAAAGACAGCCATAACTGCGGGACAGGGCAACTCTAAGGGAGCTATAGGATCTGCTGGTATAATGAGGGGACCCTGCTACAATTGTGATCAACCAGGCCACTTTTCAAAATTTTGTCCTTATCCGCCCAGAAAGAAGCAGCAGACCTATACTGCTCGGGTACACCACACCACCATGGATGAGATTCCTGAGGGAGAGCCCGTAACCGCTGGTAAGTTTCCTGTTAATCAACACCCTGCAGTTGTTCTATTTGATTTTGGATCATCGCATTCTTTTATGAGTCAAGCATTTGCACGGAAACATGAACAACTATGCACAGATTTGAGTTATGGTTACCGTATAAGTTCAGCGGGGGCTGATGTTTTAACCAATCAGATGGTTCGAGGGGCAACACTTGAATTAGGTAGTCGAAAGTTTCGAGTGAACTTGATAGTTATGCCTGGACTAGTTTTGGATGTCATTATAGGGATGAATTGGATGAAGGATTGGGGAGCAGTTATAGATACAGGGAGTCAGGTACTTACCCTTAAGGATCCCTAGGGTGAGGGTACTTTTCAGGTACCATTGCCCAGAAGAACAGACCTTGTGAGTGTGACATGTGCTATAGAAGTCATTCCTATTCATCAGATTCCGGTAGTGTGTGAGTTTCTGGATGTGTTCCCAGATGAGTTACTTGGTCTTTCGCCAGATAGGGATGTTGAGTTTGGAATTGAGTTGATCCCCGGGACAGCTCCAATTTCAAGGAGACCTTATCGGATGTCTCCGGATGAGTTAGCTGAGCTGAAGAAGCAACTAGAGGAGTTATTGAAAAAGGGGTTTATTCGACCAAGTAAGTCTAAATGGGGATGTCCCGCATTATTTGTGAAGAAAAAGAAAGAGGGTACTCTGAGAATGTGCATGGATTATAGGCCACTTAATGCTATAACTATTAAGAATAAGTATCCCTTGCCTCATATTGATGTTCTGTTTGATCAGTTAGCCAAGGCAAGAGTGTTCTCCAAGATGGATTTAAGATCGGGTTACCATCAGATCAAGATTAGGCCACAAGATATACCGAAAACCGCCTTTTCCACCAGATATGGGTTGTACGAGTATCTTGTCATGTCTTTTGGCTTAACAAATGCTCCTGCATACTTTATGTATCTAATGAATACGGTTTTCATGCCAGAATTGGATAAGTTTGTGGTAGTGTTTATTGATGATATTCTGGTGTACTCCGAGAACGAGAAGGATCATGAAGAGCATCTGAGAGTTGTCTTGACCAGACTTAGAGATCATAAGTTGTATGCTAAGTTTAGCAAGTGTGAATTTTGGTTGAAGAAAGTTCCTTTCCTTGGTGACATTCTGTCAGAAAATGGAGTTTCAGTAAATCTGAGCAAGGTGCAAGAGGTTATGGATTGGAAGGCGCCGACCACAGTTTCTGAAGTTAGAAGTTTCTTAGGATTAGCTAGTTACTATTGCCATTTTATACCAGATTTCTCAAAGATTGCCAAACCAATGACAAGTCTGCTATAGAAAGATCACAAGTTTGTGTGGACAGAGGAGTGTGAAATAGCTTTCCACACTTTGCGGAAACTATTGACCACTGCTCCAGTTCTAGCACAACCAGACATTGAGAAACCTTTTGATGTGTTTTGCGATGCATCGAAAACTAGATTAGGCTGTGTTCTTATGCAAGAAGGAAGAGTCATTGCTTATGCCTCATGTCAATTGAGAAAGCATGAGATCAACTATCCGACACATGATCTTGAACTTGCTGCAGTAGTGCATGCACTAAAAATTTAGAGACATTACCGACTTGGTAATGTGTGCAATATTTTCACCGATCACAAGAGTCTCAAGTACATCTTCACCTAACCAGAGTCAAACATGAGACAACGAAGATGGTTAGAATTGATCAAAGATTACAATTTGAATGTGCAGTATCATCCTGGAAAGGCCAATGTAGTGGCAGATGCCTTGAGTAGAAAGTCACATTGCTTGAATATGCAGCCATTATTTGAAGATGGGTTCGATCTGATGCATCCTGATGTGCTACATAGTATTCAAATTAGTTGATCTTTGGAGAGTAAGATAATAGAAAGCCAGAAGACCAACAAAGGGGTATTCCACATCAAAGAGAAAATTAAAGAAGAACCATCTAAGCACTTTGGAGTGTATGAACAGGACGTGTTATGGTTTGACGACCGTCTTGTTGTTCCCAAGGATCGGGAGCTTAAGAATAAACTTATGGATGAGGCTCACCTTTCTAAGCTATCTATCCATCCTGGAAGTAGCAAGATGTACCAAGAACTGAGACCTCGTTATTGGTGGACAAAGATGAAGAAAGAGATTGCAGCCTATATGGCCAGATGTGACACATGTTGTAGGGTGAAAGTCATTCATATGAAACCTACCGGATTGTTGCAACCTTTGTCCGTACCAAGTTGGAAGGGGGATGATATAAGTATGGATTTTATCTCAGGCTTGCCCACTACCCAAAAAGGGCATGACTCGATTTGGGTGATTGTGGATCGTCTTACAAAGACCGCTCATTTCTTACCTATCAAGGCAGATTATCGACCACCTCAATATGCCGAGAAGTATATTGCTGAAATTGTGAGATTGCATGGCATACCGAAGACTATAGTGTCTGATAGAGGGTCACAATTCACTGATCACTTTTGGGAACATTTGCACAAAGGATTGGGAACTAGTTTGATCCGTAGTACTGCCTATCATCCTCAGACAGATGGTTAGACCGAGAGAGTTAATGATGTTCTTGAGGATATGTTAAGAGCCTGTGTGTTATATTCCAGGGGTTCATGGGAGTCATGGTTACCCTTAGCAGAGTTTGCTTACAATAATAGTTATCAAGAAAGTATCAAAATGGCCCCATTCGAAGCTTTGTATGGCAGGAAGTGTAGAACACCACTAAATTGGATCAAGCCAGGAGAAAGAAGATATTATGGTATTGACTTTGTAGAAGAAGTCGAGAAGAAAGTTCATATCATTCAACAAAATATAAAAGCCGCTCAATCACGTTAGAAAAGCTATGCGGATAAAAGGAGGAGACCACTTGTGTTTGAGTTGGTGACTATGTTTATCTGAAAGTCACGCCGATGAAGAAGAAACGGTTCGGAGTTCGAAGAAGGCTTGCCGCCAGATTTGTGGGACCATACAAGGTCTTGGAAAGAAAGGGTCCAGTAGCTTATAAGTTAGAGTTACCTGAGACAATGTGTGTTATATTCCTAGTTTTTAATGTCTCACATCTCAAGAGGTGTTTGCGCGTTCCAGAGGAAAGGATCGAACCCCGAGGCATAAAGCTCAAGTCAGATTTGGTATATCATGAGCAACCGGTTCGAGTTTTGGACTCTAAAGAGAGGGCTACTTGAAATAGTGTGGTGAAAACATATAAGATACAATGGAGTCATCATGATGAAGGGGATGCAACTTGGGAAACGGGTGAATATCTACAAAAAGCTTATGAAGATTTTTATAACAAATGGTTTGTAACTCAAATCTCGGGACGAGATTTTTATAAGGGGGGAGGGCTGTAACACCCCGGTGTTACATAGGCATTTAGCATTGCAAATCATACGCATGACGCATCATTTGCATTCATAATCATATGTGAAGTAGGGTGCATCTTTGAGTTGAAACATTGCTATGAAACGAGAATGTTGCATACACTTAGTTAGAATTGTTTCACCTTAATTATGCTTGCTAGGCTACTAAAACATGAATGACTATAATTGTAAATCATCTAGAATTAGTTATCACCAATTTCGGAGCAACTTTGGTATTCAAAGTTTTGTCAAATTTGCTTTTAAAAATATTATTGAAAAATGGTAAAAAATCCTCCATATTTAGCTTTTATTCTCCAATTCAAAATCTGTTGGGAATTTTGAGTTGGTCCCTTAATAAAAGTTGTAGAGAATTAAATTCTAAGCAACTTTCATTTTTGGGCTGTTTTCAGAAAAAGCCATTTTCTTGCTCAAATGGGATTTTTAAACTGTTATTTGAAATTTGTTTGAAAATAGAAAATTGGAAAATCAATTTCTCACCAAAACGGGCCGCCGCCTCCCTTTCGGCCCGCTGGCCAAAGCGGCCCAGCATCGCCCCCCGTGCGCGCACCCGGAGCAGCTCCCGCGGCCCGGCCCACGCCCGCGCTGCGCTTCCCTCTCCCGTGCGGACGCGCCCGACCGCCGCAGGCCGCGCCCGACGCGTGGCGAGCGCATGCCGGCGACGCCGGCCGGGTGGCGCCCGGTGGCCCCCGCGGCCGCGCTCTCCTGAACCCACGCCTCGACGCACCAGTCCGCGCCCACTCACTTCTCCTCCACTCCCTCAGCTCGCCAGCAGCAAGAGCAGAGCCCACACACCGCCTCCGCCCCGTGACCGAGTACGCGCTCGCTGGAGTTGGCTGCTCCGGCCGCCTCAGCTCACCGCCGGAGACTCCATCTTCCTCCGAGCACCCTTGCCCCATCGCGCAACCCGTGCTCACCTTAGCTCGCCGTGGTATAGCCCCTATCCTCGGTAATCTCTCACCGGAGTTCGGGTCTGCTCACCGGAGAAGAACCGCTCCATGGGCACCTCATCTCCGCTTCACCTCCCGCTCTCCTTTCTCGCGCACAAGTACCCCACCATGTCCCTGGTGCTCTCGAGTGCCTCCATGCACCTTGCCGTGGCCGGGACGCCTCGCCGTCGGTGACCCGCACCGCCGTTCCGCCATGCACGGCGGCGGTCGGCTTCCCGAGGTCATTAGGTCACGCCACGAGCACCGTTGAGTTCGCGCGAGGGTGGAGATCACCCCGGTCCTCTTGGCCTGGCCGGAGACCTCACCGCCGGCGAGTTATGGCCGCCGGCGTCTCTCTCCCTCTCCCTGTGACTGACCCGTGGGGTCGCGGGTCCACATGTCTGTCTTAGTGTGCGCGCGCGTGTGTACAACTCTGGGTGGCTCTAGCATTTTCAGCCGGTTTTCAGAGAAAGGATTTAAAGAAAGGATTTCTTATTTCTGAGAAATTGCTTTGGAAAATTGTAACTTGCTCATTTTAGCTCCAAAAATTGTGAATGTGGACTTCTTAGAACCAGATCTATGATCTAAAAATATTGCATGTCAAGTTTGAAATACTTTTTCTGTAGAGTTTTTATTTAATCATTGAAATTGTTGTTTTCTTGATAAATGCTTAATAAATCATAGAAAGCTCAGAAAAATATGGTTCCAATTTTGTTAATCTTTTTGTGCAGTGTACTTTCTAGGAAAAATATGTTCCATGCATGTTCTGTAGAAAAATTATGATGTGTAGTTCAAGTACTTTTATTTGATGGTTTTTTGTTATTTTTGATAGAGAGCAAAAATTGTATAAAACATGTATATGATAATTTTTATATAGTGATTGTTTACTGTGTAGAATGTAGGAAAAATGTTAAATCTATTGTTTGATACTTTTCATAGTACAAAGTATTTTTGTGCTCATTTTTAGGCCCTAGATTGTTATTTTTGTGTAGGTAGTTCTTTTACTCCAAATGTAATGAAATTTTTGTGGCATGCTAGATTAGATGATAGTAAGCCACTGTAATTTTCTTAGATTTTTCTATGCTGCCAAAAGAAGTGTTGCCATTCAAACATAGTTTCAACTAGGGTTTAATTAACCTTGTTAATGCATGATTAGTTAATAAGATTTGCTTTGGTGTATCTTTGAAGCATCTTAGATTTCTATGGTGACTTGTCATGGTAGAGAGTGATTGTAGTAGTTGTATACTAGTACATGTTCTTGGATGATGTGGACTACCTTATAGAAGAGTTGTATTCCTACTTTATACAATAAAGTAAACCTATTCATCTACATCCCATTCATCATGATCATTACATGTCATCTCTACAATGCACCTAGGCATGAGCACTTATACATTTGCATCATATAGGATCGCAGGAAGTAATTCCGGTAGCAGTTCTCGAGGAGCCGGAAGAGCAGCCCGAGGTGCAAGAGCAGGAGGTGCCCGAAGCCGACGAGGAGGTCGGTGAGGATCTTCCAGAGTGCCCCGACCATCGCCCGAGCTCTTTCGAAAGAGGCAAGCCCTGGAGCATTTCTCTCTCGATTTGCAAATATTGTATTAATGCTTTACCTTAATTGATGCATTACGTTTAGGAGTTGTTTGCAACAGTTGCTGCATTATACCTTGTTTACCTTTGTTCTACCATATCCTTGTTACCCTGGTATTCGCAGTCAAGAAATGCTTAGCTTGCTTAGAACGGTAGAAGTTGGGTGATTTCCTGTCACCTGCGAGCTATAGGTGGTTACCTGGATCTACTTGAATAAGTATGTCATCTTAGGATAACTAAGTGTTAATTTGAACTTGAGACCGGACAGAGACTTACAGAGTTTCGGACTGTAGTGTTTTCCGTCTGTGTCGGTTAAGGACCGACCGTTGTTGGGCCTTGTGTCATGTTGAACGCATGCCTTACATTTAGCTGGCCGAATAATGTACCTTTCGACCGCGAAGCTGGGAGATTGTTCGGGCCGAGTGGATTGCCCGCAGCGCACTGTACCGGAGCAGGTGTGATAGGACACGGGGGCGCGATGATAAAACCAAAGAGTAGTCGGGCGGCCCCCGGGTACATGTGGTTCCTGGCAAACTCGAGACTTTACCTGGATAGTTGACTCGGTTACCAATATCTCACTTTAGCGGGTGAGTGAGATTTGTGTGAGGAATAAATTACCAGCTGGTTAATAATCGATTCGAATCGCCATCGTTCACTGGATAGTGAACACTTGACTTGATTTACTTCATCGTAGTAATATTGATGGAACACTTGGACAGTTATATGAAATATGACATGATGGAAGTTGTTAATGATCATTGGTTATCCTTACTTGTTTAATCACATGTTTACTCTAGTACAGGTGTAAATGTAGTTGGCAGGTTAATAAAGATTTAACTTGATATAAAAGCTTCTGGAAAAGGTTCTTTAAATGCTAAAAATGTCTTTTTGCAAATGAGTTAGCTACCCTACTATAAAGCCTTTCATAATCCTTGGTGTCATTTTGTTTTCGGTTATGTCAGGTAAGTCTAGCTGAGTACCTTCTCGTACTCAGGGCTTTGTTCCCACTTGTTGCAGATGGGCATATGTATTACGGCTACTGTATCAACTGCCTTTATCCTGCGATCGGTGAAGCTTAGGACCATGGGCAGTGGTCGTTCCCTACGTCTCGTCTAATGCTTTTGTTGGAGATGATCATCAGCTGGCACTTTATTTCAAACTTTATGTGAGTGTGTGTGGATTGAACTAAATGCTTCCACTACTTTTATTTGAACTTGGTTTGTAATAACTATGTTTAAACTCCGATGTATCCGTGATGTGAACTTTTATGTAATTTGTGATGGTGACCGCTAAACTTATTACGATCTTGGCTGGTATGTAAATTGGTTTGAAATCCATCGTGATTTCACGGACTACCGGGTTATACGGGCTTAAGTTTGCTAAATCGTCTGTTCGGTGGATGATTTTCTTACTTAATTTCGTATAATTGGTCGGTTCTGTTATACAATTCTTCCACATCCATCCATCATCTATATCATCCTCTATCCACTGTGGGGTCCATTTGTCACTTTATCTAAATATATCCATGTGACATCTTGTTTTGAAGTATTTATTGAAACGAATTTAATGGTACAATCGGAATTTAATTTGGTTCTTTGATTTGCGAGTTATAACATTTTTTTGTTGGTTGAAGCAGTGGGGCCCGCCACTGGAACCTCCCGCATGCGCGTGCATGCGCGCGCGTCGCTGCTGCCTCTGGTTTAGCGTACCTCCTCTATTCCACCACAGATAGCGGATGGTGCTGCTTTACCGGGACCTTTGCAGGACCCGCTGCAGCACTTTTTACGGTAAAAGTGTCCTGCAGGAGCCGATGCAGGCCGCCGGTGCGGATGGTCTAAAACCAGTTGCATAAATTGAAGGGAGGAGATAAATTGTCACTTCCCTTGGCACGGAACAACTCTAGACTCCTATGAATAGGCTAGCAAAAACTGAGACTCCAGATCCACATAACTTCTGCATGACTACGTCGTTGGTGACACGTTAAGGTGCAAAAGCGCCTAGAGGATGTTGTTCCAAAGAGAAAGCGATGCCACCACCTCACTGATCTCACCATGTAAACACCAAAGCCACCTACATCCCCGTTGTCGCCAGAGAAAAGAAGGGACCACCAAACCCCAATATCAAAAGAGTGGACATGTGGTCACTACTGCACAACATATAATCATTGTCAGACCACCAAACCCCAAGACGTTAAGCAGCAATGGATAGATTCCTCCATATGTGCTCTTGTAGTCCAACAAAGGTACGCCATGTCCAGTCCTTCGTCCTATGTTCTTCCATCAAGCTTCTTTGGGAGAAACCCTGATGAGGACATCGCCACGCTGGACACACCGACGCTATGGTCTTTCCCAAGTTGCAATTCGTCCCCAACTCAGCTGCCACGTCATCCTCGGATTTAGCAGACACGTCGTCACTGTTTTGGTCATAACTCTCTCATACGACATCAAAACAGGGCGTTCTTGGATGCGTTGGAAAGGGAACGACGACGCCGTCGTTTTGGATCTGGTCCTAGCTCTAGAAGGTCCGTGGATCATTCTGTGTGATCACGGCAAGGTGCTGCGTCACCTATTTGGGCCAACTTGGCCATGTATCGTGTCGGGCCTTAAGTCCAAGTTGTGGGCGCCCAACCCCTGGCCGTCCTTAACCATAGGTCGAGTCTTAGACTATAAAACAGCCACCGCTGCTGCTAGACAATTGGGTTTTGTTTAGAGTTTAGTTTTCCATCGAGAAACTGAATCGTTCATTGTAACTGTGGTGACAAATCCTTTTACAGTGATGCAGGGCCCCTGTTCTTGATCTCCTCCATTGTGTCGATTAGTCCTTTGGAACCGAGTTCTTGAACCCTCAATTGATATTCGCATCATTCATATTTGCAATTTCAGATTGCGTGTTTTACCTTCTTGCTTGTGTTCTTCGATTCGCTTGCAGGAAAAGCCTTCTTGGCGAGGTCAATCAAGTTGTGCTTGGTTGATAACCAACGGAGCAGTGGTGTAACGGTTGCAGGGTTCGAATCATGTCTGATTTATGTCGAGATCTCTACAAGTCGAACTTACCGGTTACCTCTCGGAAGATCGGGCCTGTATTTCATCAATTGGTATCAAAGCTTTTAGGTTTACCGCGAGGTATATTCTCGTTTGCCTTAGATTCATATTTTTTCATTACCTAGAGTCCACAAAAAGCCCAAAAATATTTCAATTTCCGCTGTCCCATCACCTTTTGTGCCTTTGCAATTTCGTTTCAGATTTGCGTTGTTGAGTTTGTGTCCGTGGTCGAGTCTTGTTGCTGGTTTAGGATTGTGTTCGTGGTCGTAGTTCAATCGCCCGTTGCTGTGATTTTTGTTTTCCGCCGCTATCCCATCCACCATTCCCAAACAACAAGTCGAAGCCACCACATTACTCGACTTGCCCCGCTAGCCGCCTTGTGTAACTTCTCGCCGCCACGCAAACCCTAGATAGGTTGCCAACCGCTCTTATTTTGCCTGCATCGTAGCCCTCCTTACATCATCAGGCGAATACCTACTGTCGCTGTTGGAGTCACAGGGACGATCTTGTGATCAGTGTTGGAGTTTAGGGACGCTTTGCCATAACTGCCGCTGCCGTGTTGTGCCTTCTAGAAAATATAACTTGAGATACCTTCGGTAAAACAGGCATAACTTTTCGCTCGTTTATCAGAAAAATCTGAAATTTTTACAGCAGGTTCTTGACACCTGTTTGGTTTCATCAAAATTACCAAAAAAATTTAGGAAAATAAAGAAAAAAATTATCAAAGTTTTTGCACGCTTTTCAGAGAACGTGCTGTATTTCTGTAGACCACATCCCACCTCAGTTGTATGTGCCAATTTTTATGGTTGCATCTTTTGTGATCCTTGTTTAGAGAAAAATATAAAAAAAAAGTGAAAAAATAAAAAAAGTTTGATTCCTACTGGTGCCTTTTGGAAAAATCAGGGAAAAATTCAGGAAAAAGGAAAAATCCGGGTTATTTGCTTGTTCTGTGCGTTCTTTCTATCGTCCTTTGTTTTCACCTTGTTGCGCTACGTCTCGACACGTCTTAGCCAGCAGCTGTGATTTGTACTTTGGATCTGGATTGAACAATCGTTAATCTGCATTTGTTAATTGCTAATCCTTGCTGTCATATTGTGTGCCTACCCATAGCTCCACATATTCTTCTGTCTGCACAGATTCATCTTGCAACTATTACCCACGCTCAATAACAGATTGCTTCGCCACGTTGGTTTTGCTCTTGTTTGGCGTTGGTAAGAATACAGGCAAGACGGTGGTAAACCGCTTGTGATTTTGCATTCCACTTTCACCACCACCACTTGTTTCCTTTTAGTTGATAGGGATAATACTTTGGTATTGTCTTTTTCTATCTTCTAACCATGGCAGGATCTCCGACGGACTTCAATGATTGCGTGTCCAAGGGCGAGCTTACAACGTTCATGACTGAACAACGCAATCTTATGACCGAGCTGACGCGCAATGTGAATAATCTGGTCACCCGCATTGAACAACTCGAGCAACGTCCTCCACCTCATCGTGCTGATGATGATGATGCCGGTGATTTTGGTGATGACGATGCGGATGCTGACAGTTATGCCCGTCGCCGCCTCAACTTCAACCGTCGCGGTATGGGAGGTAATAATCATGGTAATAATGATCCTTTTGCTAAAATTAAATTTAGCCTTCCTCCTTTTGCTAGTAATGTTGATCCAGAGGCTTATTTAGATTGGGAGCTTGCTGTTCAACAAAAATTTGATTCTCATAATGTTCCTGCTGAGCATAGAGTTAGACTTGCCACTAGTGAGTTTGCTAATTTTGCATTGTTCTGGTGGAGTGATCTTTGCAATGCTAATAATGCTGCTGCTGTGCCTCAAACTTGGAATGCTTTAAAGCAACGTATGAAATCTCATTTTGTTTCTCCTTATTACCAACGTGATTTACGTTTGAAACTGCAAACTTTAAAACAAGGTGATAAAGGAGTAGAAGCTTACTATCAAGAATTGCTTATTGGTTTAGCCCGTTGTGGTATAAATGAAGATGATAATGATGCTAGTGCTAGATTTTTTGGTGGTCTAAACCATGATATCCAGAACATACTTGATTACAAAGAATGGCACAATTTTTCCCAATTGTATCATCTTGCTATTAAGGCAGAACGTGAAGTACAGGGCCGTAAACAACACCAGCCTTTCAGGTCTAACAATGGGAGGAATTTTCAGCAGCGTTCTGAGCCGGAGACACCCAAGCTTTCTGTTGCACCACATGGGGTAAGTAAATTGCCTGATGTGTAGAAGAAAGATGCCACTCCAGGTGCTTCTATTAGCTCCTCCTCGTCCAGCACTAAAATCATTTGCCACCGATGCAAAGGCATGGGACATGTCATGAAGGATTGCCCCAGTCGTCGTGCTTTCATTGCTACCGAGGATGGATATGTAAGTACTAGTGATGTTGAAGATGATTTAGCCCTTGCTGCTAACATTGATGCAGATTCCACCGAGGGCGATCAAGACAAGGAGGCCATCATCATTGACTCCGTGGCTGCTGCCGCAGATTACCCTAGCCTTCTTGTGCAGCGTGTGTTGAGTACACGTGTGGGACATGAAGAAGAGATGAAGATCCAACGAAACAATTTGTTCCACATGTATTTCATTGTGCAGGGTTGTCGTGTTCTCACTATCATTGATAGCGGAAGTTGCAATAACTTGGTGAGTTCAGATTTGGTTGAGAATCTTGACTTGACCACACGACAACATTCGTATCCATATAAACTTCAATGGTTCAATAATAGTGGTAAGACTAAGGTAACTAAATCAGCACGCATTAACTTTTTCACAGGTTCTTATCATGATACTGCTGATTTTGATGTTGTTCCTATGCAAGCTTGTTTCATTTTGTTAGGTCGTCCATGGGAATTTGATAATGATGCTTTACACCATGGTAGAACTATTACATACACTATCATACATAAGGACAAGAAAATTACATTGCTGCCTTTGTCTCCTACGGATATTATTAAACATGCTAAAGAAATTAAAAATAAACCTCCAACTGACATTACTAAAAATAATGGGATTAAGTTAAAAGGAGGTACTTTTCTTGCTACAACTTTTGCTACTGCTGAGTTATGTGATAATCCTGATGCACCATGTTATACTATGTTTTGTCAACCTATTATGTCTGGTGCATTGCCTGCTGTCACTAACCTTTTGCAGGAGTTCGCTGATGATGGGATGAAGTCGAGGACGACTCCAATTCTAGGAGGAGGGGATGATGAGGACATCGCCAAGATGGAGTCGAGGACGACTCCAATTCAAGAAGGGGAGGATGATGAGGACATCGCCACGCTGGACACACCGACGCTATGGTCTTTCCCAAGTTGCAATTCGTCCCCAACTCAGCTGCCACGTCACCCTCGGATTTAGCAGACACGTCATCACTGTTTTGGTCATAACTCTCTCATACGACATTGAAACGGGGCGTTCTTGGATGAGTTGGAAAGGGGACGATGACGCCGTTATTTTGGATCTGGTCCCAGCTCCAGAAGGTTCGTGGATCATTCTGTGTGATCACGGCAAGGTGCTGTGTCACCTATTTGGGCCAACTTGGCCATGTATCGTGTCGGGCCTTAAGCCCAAGTTGTGGGCGCCCAACCCCTGGCCGTCCTCAACCCTAGGTCGAGTCTTAGACTATAAAAACAGCCGCCGCCACTGCTAGACCATTGGGTTTTGTTTAGAGTTTAGTTTTCCATCGAGAAACTGAATCGTTCGTTGTAACTGTGGTGACAAATCCTTTTACAGTGATCCAGGGCCCCTGTTCTTGATCTCCTCCACTGTGTCGATTAGTCCTTTGGAACCGAGTTCTTGAACCCTCAATTGATATTCGCATCATTCATATTTGTAATTTCAGATTATGTGTTTTACCTTTTTGCTTGTGTTCTTCGATTCGCTTGCAGGAAAAGCCTTCTTGGCGAGGTCAATCAAGTTGTACTTGGTTGATAACCAACGGAGCAGTGGTGTAACGGTTGCAGGGTTCGAATCGTGTCTGATTTAAAGCCGGATCGCTAACGTCGAGATCTCCACAAGTCGAACTTACCGGTTACCTCTCGAAAGATCGGGCCTGTATTTTATCAAACCCTCTTTCTAGGAGAAAGCCTTCCCCATACACCTTTTCTTTGTAGACAAGATGTTGCACGAGAGGTATCAAAAGAAGATCCACGGAGACGAAACCACTCTAGATCTAAGAGCACCCCAATTGCTCCAACATGTATGGTAGTCCCAAGCTCCATATCTTCACTGAATGTCCAATAGACTCAACTAGTGTCTTCGCAAAGTGTCAAAGTGGTCTATAGGAGCACCAAGCGCTTGGTCTAACAAAATAACGAACACTACTATAGAAATCTTTTTGGAGGCGGTCAAAAATGATTTACAGAGGCGGGCAAAGCAACCTTCTCCAATCAAAGGTCATGGTTAATACTGATTAACCGAGGCGGTTGCTTTGCCCACCTCGGTTAATCAATTAAAAAAATTAAAAAAAAGAAGAGCCTAGACGCGAGCCCATCCAAGGCCTGGCGTCGAGCCCATCTGGCCGCGCTCCGAGCCTGCCACCATTGTGTCCACTCTGCCACGCTTCAAGCCAAATCTGGCTACCCTGTACTAGATCTGACCGCCAGCTGTAAGGTCCTAGATGGCTAGAGGGGGGGTGAATAGCCTATAAAAATTCTACAAGCACCACTAAGCAAACTTGTTAGAATAACAAACGGCGTAAAGCGAGTTTTGCTTAGCCTATGGTTGTGATGCAAGCCTCCTATCCACAAGTCTAGTAGATTATGATCTCTAGTTCACACAAGTGCTAGGTCACTAACTTACACTAGTGAGCAAGCTAACAACTACTAGCAAAGGCTACCACTAGAGCTACACAAGATAAACTAGTGAATGTAAATGCAAGAGAGAGGATTGTGATTCTTATACCGACGGTGAAGTGAAGATGTTGCCAATCACCAAGATGAAATACAATCAATCAATATTGACAACAACACAATATGTAGACCAATCATCGGGAGACAAAAGACACAATATTTTTGTTCACCCGGTGTTCACTTGTGCACCGACAAGCTACGTCACCGGTTGTGTCGACCAACACTTAGATGGTTCCTCGGTGTGACCCTCAAGTCACTTGCCCCTCAAGGCACGCCCCGCAAGGCACCGCAAGACACCACTCTCAAGTGAGGTAACTCAATGACACGCGCAATGTAATAGAGTTGCTTTTGGCGTCCCGCCGAGGAAAGCACAAGAACCTCTTACAATCAACCGGAGGTGGCCAAGAACAATCACCTTCTCTTGCCAACGCCTCCAACAATCTCCAAGCCGGCTAGGAGCGGTACTCTCCAAGAGTAACAAGAAATCCACCGGCTAAACCACCCACAAGTGCCACTAGATGCCCTCAAGCTATGCAATGCACTTTGGGATCACTCAATCTCACTTTTGATTTGCAATCAAGCAAGAGAGATGAGTAGGAGGAGTTGCTTTAGCTCAAAGGATGCACAAGAGTGTTAGAAATGCCAAGAGACCTCCCCAAGGGCCGGCCAACAAGTATTTATAAGCATCCCATCCAAATAGAGCCGTTGCCACTCCACTTGTCCGTTTTTCGGGACGACCGAACGCGCCGGTCGTAACTGACCGGACGCGCTCAACCGCGTCCGGTCGCCCTCCAGCAACCACGTGTCCTCTGAATTCAAAAACGACCGTTAGATCCTCCAACGGTCACTGCGCGCTAACGGTCAAACGCGATGACCGGACGCGCAGTTCAAACGACCGGACGCGCCGGTGCGCACAGTACCCGCGCGCGCGAAGACATGACCGGACGCGCTCCTCGCAACGACCGGACGCGCCGGTCCCGTGACTGACCGGACGCGCCGGTCAACCCTGAGTCGCGCAAAACGAACCAACGATCGGACGCGCTGAAGAACTGACCGGACGCCACAGTACCCGCGTCCGGTCGGAGTCCAGTAAGCACCCTGGACGACCGGACGCGTCCGATCGTGTGTGACCGGACGCGCACCGCGTCCGATCGTCCTCGTGAACCGCTGTTCGCCTGACCGGACGCGCCGGTCGCACAGTGACCGCGTCCGGTGCAGCGTCCGGTGCAGCGTCCGGTCACCTCTGTGACCTCCGTTCGCCTCCGTTTCTTTTCCGACTTCTGGCGTAGTGGAAAATAGGCATTTCATTTTCCCGAAATCGCCTAAATCCCGCGCTCGCACGCTCGGCGGGAGGGAGAGAGGAACCCAAACTCCTCTCTACCCGCAAACCACAGCACGACTAACGCCACCTTTGCAAATGTGCCAACACCAACAAGTGTACATCTCCATGTGCTTGTGTGTTAGCTTTTTCTCAATCATTTTCAAAGGTTTTCCAATTAGCTCACTAGGCCCTACATGCAATGCACTTCATGAATTCACCTAGTGGCACCCGTGCGTCGAATAACCGATAAGACTTCCCCTCTTAATAGTTCGGCTATCGACCCTAAACCACTCACACCCTCTATGGTGTCTCGAGTGTAAAACAAAATGGCCCTATGGTTATACCTTTGCCTTGAGCCCATTTTGTTTCTCCAAATGATATGATCCACTTCATATCATCACATGACCGTCTCGATCCATCGACCTTGACTTCACTTGCTCTTCACCGTTGCATCGGTCCGTCGGCGCCAAGTCTTGCTCAAGCTTCACCATCGCATGGTCCTTCGCTTCGAAGCCTCGACTTGCCCTTCACCTTCACAACCGGTCCATCGAGCCAAGCCTCATCTTGGTCTTCACCATCTTGGTCACATAAGTCAATGTCATGTCTCATATTCAATGACCACCTTTATCTAAATCATCCACTTAGATACAAAGGTTAGTCCTAGGTTTCATCAATTAGCCAAAACCAAACTAGGGACTTTCACCAGCAGCCTGGATCCGCCGCTGCCTTCCTCGCCGCAGGCGCGCTGCTATCCATGCAACGCGTCCGGCCACCTTCCACCGCGGTGTGCGCACCTCCACCGCCACCATACGCCCCGCCGCTGCCTCTGCACGCCGTGCTGGAGCCCGCCGCCACTAGATGCACCCACGCTGGGGCCAGATACGCCGGTGCTAGATCCGCCCACGCCAAGGCCAGATCCGCTGGCGCCGGGGCCGGATCCACCGTGGTGGAGCCCGCTACCACTAGATCCGCCCGCGCTGGGGCTGGATCTGCCGAGGTGGAACCCGCAACCGCCAGATCCGCCTGTGTCGGGGCTGGATCCGGCCTCCCCGTGCGCTGGACAAGCTCGAGGGAGAAGGATGTGCCACCAGTCGAGCTCCGTGGGGGAGATGGAGAGGAGAGGGCGGCCTATGCCAGCTGTGGGGGAGAGGGAAGAGCCGCCGTAGGGGTGGATGTCGGGTGGGTGCTGCCATGGGGGAGAGGGGGAGGTGATGGATGCGCTGAGGGAGACAGGGAGCGGGGGAGGGGGCGCGAAGGAGTCAGAGGGAGAGCGCCGCTCTCGGCTGAGGGAGAGGGAAAGGAAGAGAGAGTGACTGAAGGAAGAAACCCTAACTTCCTCTATTTATATGAAGACAGCTATCGGGCTGCGCCTGGGCCTGTTGGGCCTCGGCCTTTTTCGGAGGCGGGCTTTATAGCATGATAGCCTCCGAAAATAGATTTATAGAGGCGGGCAGCTTTAGACAACCGCCTCCGAAAATGGATTTATGGAGGCGGTGGTCTTAAGGCGCCCGCCTCCATAAATCAATTTTAGAAGGCGGTTGGATTTTGACCGCCTTTGTAAATTAATTTTATGAGGCGGGCAAACATGATCGCCTCGGTAAATAAAAATACCGCCTTCATTAATAGCCTAGGATTTTAGGAGGCGGTTGGATTTTGTGCCCGCCTCAGTTAATATTTGGGCATTGCCTCCTAAAATCATTTGTGTAGTATTGGAAACCATTACTAGAGGGAGTGCTATGGTGGAAAAGTAGAACCCTTCTGACTCAGAGAGGCAGAAAGGCTGAAATACTGAACTAGTTGTTCACACACATAGTGTTAACATTGCCTGCAATGGAAGAATGGATGGCTCACACCTTCCTTGTCTAGATGGAATCCACCTTTTAGCTTTTCCAGAGCAATCTAGAATGTGTCCAAGACTCACAAGAGAACAAGCAAGAGCTAGGAATCCAAGTCTACCTTCCTTTTTTTTGTGTGATTATTAACCACTCTCTATTTGTGTCTATGCCAATTTTAACAATAGAATGCAACAAATTCATCGTGGTCGTAACTAAAAAGTTCATTATGTACATATGCTTACCTTGGTCAAGCCCTAAGGCACGTTGTTACTAAAGTCCGCTTTGTGTACATGCCTAGTCAAGCCCTAATACATGCTGCCATTTAGCTTTTCTTTGGCAGATAAAGCCATTAGGACTCCTTCGATCAATTACCACCAACAAAACGTATCCTATGGTAAGATTGTTTCTTCTTGTGGGTACGTAGAGCTCCTTCTGCTTGGACGAACGGAGGCTCGTCGGTACGTAGAGCTTGTTGGAGGTGCACCTACAATATGCGCATGAAGCCCCTGCAACATACACTCGAAACACATTCGAAACATAGGCTTTTCATAACGACATCTCCTTCTGCTTGGACGAACGGATGCGCGTCGGCACGTAGAGCTCGTTGAAGGTGTGTGGAGCTCGCCGGTGGTACAGATCTCGGTGGCATGAAGCTCGCCAGCCACGTGAATCTCGGCACACACAAAAGGCAACGCCGCACGGAGCTCGACCATGACATGTAGAGGCCAAGCTGGACGTGAGCGCGACGACGCAGAGGATGGGTGAGGGCGGCGGCAGCGACGCTCAGACGACTTGCGTATTTCGGAATGGAGCGTCTTATCGAGAAAAAACTAAATAAAATAAACTATCGTTTGCCCGTGTGATTTGTTCCTCTACGTCACACGGTTTTTTTGCCCGATGGATCTGACCCTGGCGTTATCTGCGCCGTTCTTCACGTGCGGCATCCATGCGTCCTGTGTTGCGTTTCGACGCCTGCCGTTAGCTGGACTTTTTTTTTTCCTTCCGGGCTGGCTCTAGTCTAGTATACTCCAGTGTAGTCATCTGTGGTCCACGTTGTTTGTTCTTCTGCAGGAATATTACTCTACCCAGCATATGAATTAAGGCCTTGTTTAGTTGGGAGGCAAAAATTTTTGGGTGTCCGATCGGATATGTCGGAAGAATATCAGAAGGGGTTTTTGGATACTAATAAAAAATAAATTACAGAACCCGTCAAGAAACTGCGAGACGAATCTAATGATACTAATTAAGCTGTCATTAGCACATGTGGGGTTACTGTAGCATTTAAGGCTTTTCATGGACTAATTAGGCTTAAAAGATTCATCTCGTGATTTTCCTGAGAACTGTATAATTAGTTTTTTTCCGTCCACATTTAGTACTCCATACAGATGTGTAAACATGTCCTTTTATTGTAGAAGACAATTTTTTTTGAAAACTATACAACCTGCAACGCACGTTTCTCCTGCAGGTGGGTGGCCTTGCCGGACGGCGGACGATCCTGCCGGTGCCACCACCTCGGCCGGCGGACCATCCTCGAATTGCCTGTTACAGTAGGGTTCAATTGCACTTATAGTTTTTGATCAGGCGTAATTCATAGGTATAATTGTTGTAACTAGTATTTTTTGTAAAAAAGTTAGCTAGCCTTGTCAAGTATTTTTATTGTACTGTCTTTGCTATGTTGTAATTTTTTGTTTTTTTTTGGGTATGTTTTTCTGCATCAATCCCCTCAAAAATATTTGTGATTTTGCAATTTATAGAAATTTTCTACTTTTTGATTTTGTATTTTGCTTCTATTTGATTTGTTTGGTCATCTAATGGCCTCAGAAACTTTTTGGTTTTCGCATTTCATAGAATTTTTTTCTGTAATTTCTTCATTTTCTTTGATTTGTTTGTTCATCTAATGGCCTTAGAAAGTTTTTGGTTTTTGCATTCCATAGAAAATCTTTTGTTTTCTGTAATTTGTTCATTTTCTTTGCTTTTCTTGGTTCTTGCAAATGCCTGAGAATTTTGTTTTTAGTTATCTGTGATACTGCTATACTCCTAAATATTGGCTTCCTGGTTGTAGGTAACTTTGGTTTTAATATCTTGTTACTATGAATTAATTTTGTAGTTATAGTAGAGTTCAATTGCACTTACAGTTGTTGATCAGGTGTAACTCATAGGTATCATTTATGTTACTAGTTTTGTTTAAAAACAAGCTAGATTTGGCAAGTATTTTTAAATGAACTATCTTTGCTATGCTTTCTTTTGGAATGTTATTATGCAACAATGGCATCAAAAATATTTTTTTGCAACTCATAGGAATTTTTAGCTTTTAGTTATTGTTTTTTTGCTTCTATTTGATTTGTTTGGTTCATCTAATGGCCTCAGAAAGTTTTTGGTTTTTGCATTCCATTGACAAATTTTTATTTTTGTATTTTTTTCATTATATTTATTTTTCTTGGTTCTTACAATGGCCTGAGAATTTTGTTTTTTAGTTATTTTTTGTTTGTTTTGTTTTTTATGATTATTTTGGTGACCATTTGGCTCCAATTAATGGTGGTGCTTTGATGGTACACGGTGGTGTTGATAATTAGAGTGAAATCATAGTTAGTTTCACTCAATTTTTTTCACAGTTTTATTCGTGTGTTTTGTAGTGTTTGATTACTCGTGTGACCATTATGCTTGAATCACACGAATTTTGTTATTTGTCTCATTTGTGTAATTTGTTCTCTCAAATTGCTTGAGTGTTCAAATAGGTCAGATCACTCAAGTTTCAAATAGACAGATCCAAAAAATAAGTGTTATTTTAGCCCCTTTTTTTTGCAAGGATTGTTGGTTCTTAATTGTAGTCTGGACAAGCATGCTATCGGATTAAAAAGGGGCGTGCCATTCTAACTTTTTTTTCTTCTTTGTGCGAGACACAGCAAAGTTATCGGCAAAATTATCCAAAACGAAAAATTCTGACAACCATTGTAAGTACAAAATGGCGAAAAACATCTATCCAACACACAGAAAATAGAAACAGAGCAACCAAAGCTTGCCAAAGCCAAATCTCAATTTCTAATTTCAAGAAAAACTATACACAGGCAGCTCAACTATACAAAATCACAGCAACAACCAAACCGAAAGCCACGCCCCAACTACCCAGCCTACACGGGCCGGCGGCCTGCCTACCTGTACCAGCACCTGCACGCGCTACAACGGCCCAGATGACGCCACGCGTCCGTCGCCGCCGTCCATCTCGGCCGCCCACTCCGCCGCCCGCCTCCCGGACGCGAACCGCCGCATGCCACCCAGCCCCGGCGCCGGCGCCGCCGCTTCCACCTCCTTCGTCTCCCTCCGCCTGGCGGCCGACTCGGCCAGGGGCGGCAGCGGCGGGGACTGGTCCACGCACTCGACGGTGTTCCTGGACTTGTTCCGCCGCATCAAGAACGCGAACCCGCCGCAGCACCCGCCCCCGCCGTTACCCCCGCGCGGCCTCGGCGGGCGGCCGAGGCGCGCGCGCTCACGGTCGGAGAGCACCTTGCCGATGCAGGACACCTTGGGCGAGCTGGGCTCCGGGACGGCGGCCCTGGGCGCGCGCCCGCCGGCCCCCGTCTTGGCCTTCTTGGGGAACATGGCCGGTGGGTGGTGCCGCCCCCGCTCGCCGCCCTGGCCGAGCTTCCCCGAGAGGCCGATGATGGGCGCCGCCGTCGGCTTGAGGTTGCCCGAGAACCGCTGCGAGGAGGCGTTGTTTGCGTGGCCGCCGGCGCCGGCGCCGGGGTGGTTCTTGAGGAGGCACTTGGGGTTGGTGTTCTCCTTGAGGGAGTCGTCGCGGTCGTACACGCCGCTGAACTCGGACCACGCGATCTCGTCGCCGATGCGCAGGCGCTTGGATTCCGCCGGGTCGCCGACGCGCGAGGCGGCCATGAGAGCAAGGGAAAAGGGTGCGAGAGAGAGAGAGGCGGACACGAGATTGGAAAGAGAGGAAATCGGTCCGTCTCCGGCGTGCGCGTGGGGGTTTTAAGGAGTTCTTTGGCTGACTCGTTGAGAATTGAGATTGATGTGATTGGGGCGGCTGCCAATTTTTCTCCTTGTTCTGTTCCGTTCCGTGGGCCTGGTCTCTAAACGAGGGCTCGATTAGATTCTCAAATTCACCTCAAAATTCCACCGTACAAAAAAAAAAAATTCTCCATCACATCAAAATACCGGCACATGTATAGAGTACTAAATGTAGATGAAATCAAAAACTAATTGCATAGTTTTATTGTACTTTGCGAGACGCACATTTTGAGCCTAATTACTCAAAATTTAGATAATTATTACCAAATAAAAACAAAAATCTACAGTGATTCAGTACAGTGATTCGGGTGCCCGATTTGACGATCTAAACCTGGCCCGAGTACTCCTACAATGGGCTCCAACCTTTTTTCCCCCAAGAAAAACAAATAAAAAATGGCGCGGACGCTCAATTCTCACCTTTGACCTTGCTGTGCAGTGAATATGTTTGTACTACTCCATATATTGCAAAGCCATTGGATAGAATAGATAACGTGGACCATGATTTATGTCCACGTTATCTATTCTACTCCTTTCGCTCCAAAATAAATAACATTTTTAATTTTTGGATATCATGTTTAACTATTTGTCTTATTCAATTTTTTGTGTAAATAATAAAATGAATAAATCATTATTAAATTATCTCTAATGATAAATAAGTTATAACAAAATACATGATATTTATACAAAAATTTTGAATAAGACGAACAGTCAAACAAGATATCTAAAAGTAAAAAACATCACCTATTTGGGACAGAAGGGAGTACATCTTATATCTATATCTATCTATTAGTTATCTTTATTTGCGTCTATCTATATCTAATATTAAAGAGACAAAATTTGTCCTCCATTTTTTGTCTGTCACCATTCTTTTTTTTCGCGACCGCACTCAAATGAGCCCGTATTTCATTAAGAAGGTAGCAGACAAGTACAGAACACAAGCCACGACTTGCTATACAGTAATGAGCAAAGGAAGAGAAATGAAAAACCGGAAAACACCCGGCGCAATTACATTAAACCAATTTCCGTCACCGTTCTTGCTCTTACCTTGGTCGTCGTCTCTCACTCCAAATTGTTCATCACTCTAGTCCTTCTCACTTATAGTTTGGAGCCACAAAACATTTGCTTGCGTCACACCACACTTATCCTAAGCCTACCTATGTACGTCATGACTCGAAAATTTCATCCTTCGTCTCTCGATCCATCATGCTCTCTTCTGTCCATCCGATCCTCCACTCCTCCAGAATAAAAGTCCTAGTGCTTAGTAGTATGTGATGACTTAGAGATAAAAATCCTTCTTTAGTTTACTGTCCTATTCATGACTTAAACTCACAGCCTACGAGTTAGAATAGCGTCAAAGCGCATGTCCAATCACGATACATAGTCTGATTCCAAGTTGTATTAGAATAGATGATGCAAGTAGTATGTTTCGTTTGTTGCAACGCACATGCATATTGACTGGTATCTGGGATTTGGTGGCGAAGTATTCCATGGTTGAGTCATGTGTAACTAACGTTGGTTAAACCTTGATGTTAATTATTTGCTCAAACCAAATAGGGTTTTGTTTTCGTTTAGATATTGGTGACTATAGGCCAATGCCCCCCAATGGATGAAGCATTATCTCGAAGAGTTTGCGAGAACACATATGAAAGAAAAATAAAGCCTCGTTATCTGCTATAAAGTATATATCTCGAAGGCTAATGTTGATTTACGATTCAGTTGAGAATTCCATATAAAAAACCATTGCTAAACTCTTTGAGGACATAATTTCATTTTTTTCTCTCTATAAAGTATATATCAAAGATTGTTGCCATCTTCTCTCTCTCTCAATTTATCTTGAGAATATAATTTCATTTTAAAAAGAAATGCCAAAAAGTGTGTTATTAAACCTAGCTATCTTTTTTTTGTTCGAAAGAACGACAAGAGATTTGCCATATATAATAAGTCTAGCTAGCTTTAGTTGAACTTTTATAATACCATCCTCAGTGCTAAATTATGGGTCGTTTTGGCTTTTGCATTGCTATATGCACCTAGATATATATGATATGTCAAGATGCATAATAAAAAGTTGTGTATCTAAAAAGTTAAAACGAACTATAAATTGAAGTGGAAGGAGTATGTTTTACTCCGATGGATCTATATTCCGATTTAGATGCTGCCATATGTTGGCTCATCCCGGGGCAATGGCGATAGTGATTGGCTCCATCCATGCCGTGACGGCAAATGTACGGCATGTCTGTATGTCTTCCATAGGCAACTATGAACCAAAACTTTTTTGACGCGTTCCATTCCCTTTGTCTTTGGCCATCGTTACCACACTAGGGTCGTTCGAAGGTGACTTATGCTTGGTCCCCAGGGAGGCGGTGAGGGCGTACATGGTGCCACTACAGATGGTGGACTATAGCTAGACTAGAACATGGCGTTTTCTCGAAGAATTAGCGAGAGCACACTACACTACGTGCGCGCACTTGCATTGGATGGTTGATCCTGGTAGTAGGATCCGATCCGTCCACTACGTACAAAAGTAGTATATATGCAACGAGTAAGCCTATTTACTACTACTACTCTTAGGGTAGATCGTCGTAGATCTCCACCTTGTAAGGAATTGGTGAAGAAAAGCAGAGCACTACTAGGGCCTTGTTTAGATGCCAAAGTTTTGGGGGCAAATTTTGTATAGTAAATGCCATGTTATATTGTAGCAATTTTGTTTTTATTTGATAATAATTGTCTAAACATTGATTAATTAGACTTAAAATGTTCGTCTCGTAAAGTACAACAAAACTGTGCAATTAGGTTTTTTATTTCATCTATATTTAGTACTCTATATATATACCGGTATTTTGATGTGACGAGAAATAAAAATTCTGTAGAGTGAATTTGGTGACCAAACTTTCGTATCTACTCCCTCCGTCCCATTGAAAGTGTCGCCCGGGAAACGTGTTTGTGAGGGGGACACGGTTTTCCAACGACACTTTCAATGGGACGGAGGGAGTAGACGAGGCCTAGCATCATTCTAGATTTCTAGCCAGCTCTTCCTGTGGCTTGTGTGTGGACTGCTGCAACTGCGACTCAGCAAGTTCACAAAGTGGTCTGTGGGCCAGGCGTACGTACGTACGTACGCACGGAAGAAGAGTCAGAGGGGTAGCTGGGTTTTGGAGTTAGCGCTGAATGAACTGCCTTGGGATTAACGACAGACTTTTAGCCCTTGTTTAGGGGGTGTTTAGATAAATTTTTTTTTGGAATTTTGATACCGTAACACTTTCGTTTGTATTTGGCAACTAGTGTCTAATCATGGACTAATTAGGCTCAAAAGATTCGTCAAGTAATTTACAACCAAACTATGTAATTAGTTATTTCTTCTACCTACATTAAATACTCCATGCATACGTCCAAAGATTGATGTGATGGAGAGAGAGTGTAAAAATTTAGAATTTGGAGGGGAAGTAAACACCCCTTAGTTCAAAAAGTTTTCTAAAAAGTGCTACAGTAGCCATCACATCGAATTTTTGGAATGCATGGAGCATTAAGGCTCCGTTCATCCGGCTTATAATCCGTCTTTTTCAGCTTGTTTTTTTAGCCAGAACTGTATTTTTCTCACAACAAATCAGCCAACAATGTTTTTCAGCTAACTTATCAGCACAATCGAACGGGCCTAAATGTAGGTAAAAAAGATAACTAATTATACAATTTGTCTGTAAATGTCGAGACGAATCTTTTGAGCCTAGTTAGTCTATGGTTGGGCAAATTTTACCAAATAACAACGAAAGTGTTACAGAAATTTTCCAAAAAAATTTTGCAATCTAAACACGGGCTTATAATTATCTTACAAAAGAAAAATTCAAATCGGTGAGCTGCTACTGACGCCTAGTGCATGCTGGGGCCTGCTGGGGGTGCAGGCGTGCAGCAGCGGTTTCCGTTCGCCGTTTGGAGCGACCGGAGGCGCCAGCCAGCCAGCCAGCCAGCACTGACACTGAATTAGCCGTGGTTTCAGGGCACCTTTTGACATGCTGCTGCCTCTTCACATGTTTCTGTTCAGCCAGGAGTACCTGCTATACGGCCGTCGCTCGCTTCCCCTGCACTGCAATGTCTCAGTCCCTGGCTGCACTGACTGAACAGGAACATGTGAAGATTGTCCGTCTCCAGCAGGTACAGCTTCACAGCCGCCCACAGCTGACCGAGTGTCTTAGTGGTCTCAGCCTGGAGTACCAGATTTTGGACAATGACATTGTCAAATCTTCCAGATCTTTTGAAAGAATTAAATCTTCCAGATTTTGTCAAAGGAGATTATTATTGTAGTATGTATGGGCATTCCTCTCGCATCCGTGGACTTGGCCCACGAAAGCTCACAGCAACTGCAATGCTAATGTCTGGAAGGACGCCCACGCTGCACTTCGTTTTTCGCGCTCAGGCCATTTTCGCGCGCCCATGTGGGGCCCACATCGCCCCAGACGACGTCCGCGCCGGCTGACCGCGCATAGGGATCGCTCACACCCCCTCCGCTTCTCGCGCGCATTGCAACATGTGTGTAACACCTAATCTACTTTTGCACATCCAGTTGAAACACTTGCAACATATGTTCGAAACAGTAGAAACACTTACGACATACGTCTAAAACACTTGCAAAACACCAGAAAAAACTTAAAAACACATGTGCAACCATTGCAAATATACGCAAACATTAAGATGAAATACTTGCAACATACGTATGAAAACACCTGAAACACTTGCATATATATGCAACATCCCGATCTAGTTTTGCAACATCCAAATGAAACATTGCAACATACATATGAAACAGATGAAATATTTGGAACATACACTTAAAACATACGTGTATGAAACATCCTTATGAAACACTTGCAACATACATCTAAAACATTTGAAATGTATGCTTGCAACATGCATGCGTATCGCGGTGCAGCCTCCTCCGCCATTTGCATTGAGGCACCGCAGTCGTAGCAGGAGGCGAGACCAGAGGGCTTCCACGCTAGGGCCCGATGCTTCACCTTACACGGCGGCCTCAGTGGCTAGCGGCGGTGCCCATGCCGTCAGGCGAAGCGGGCCGCAGAGCAGAAGCAGCAGCATAAAGCAGTGGGGCAGCGCGGTGGAGCAGGAGAAGAAGCAGCGCGGGGTGACCGCCGACGGCGGAGCGGGCCGCAGAGCAGGAGCAGCGGGGCGACCGATGGAGCAGGAGCAGACGGGGTGGTCGTCGACGCGCGGAGCAGAGCGGAGCAGATCTCTCGTCTCCTTCTCCTTTCCTTATCGAACCGGCGCAACAGAAGAGATGGACGCTAATACAGGAATAAAAAACGAGCGGGCGCAGATCAGAGGTCGAAGAGGCGTCCGGACAGACGTACGCCTTGCACGTAGCATTTCCGCAATGCGAATAGTACGTGGTCGCCTTATGCTTGTACTGTACATCTTGTTTTTGAAAAATGTTTTTCTAAACAATTTAATAACTAATATGTATACGAAAAATAAATATCTTTAGATAACAACAGATTATATTTTTACAATAAATATATTTAGAGATATAAATGTTTTGAGATAGCATTCTTTTTGAATGACAGGCACCTGGGAGAGCAACCACAAAATTTAATAGACGTGGAGAGAGCGCGCCTTCAGACTGCAAGGAGCGACCGCTAATTTACGCCTGCCTGCATGGCTGCATGCCCTGCAAGTTCGTGGTGCTAGCTGGTCAAACTCGTGTACCTGATGCATTAGTCATCGGCTGCAGTACCACTGTTGTAATTCCATTTGACCATGCTACGTACAATCTCACTCTCACATCATCACATCTCCCTCTCCTCTTGTTCTTGTATTTCAGTTGTGCCTGAAGGAACACAGATAGAAATGACTGTGCCGATCCATTGACTTGTTCCTGAAACCTGAAAGTGAAAGCTTTGTTACCTAGGAGTACATTTGACTTTTGGGTGGTCACAGGGGCTGTTTAGTTGGCAAATTTTTTGGCAAAATGCTACTGTAGCAGTTTCGTTGTTATTTGACAATTAGTGTCCAATCATGGTCTAATTAGGCTTAAAAGATTTGTCTCATCCATTTCGTCTAAACTGTATAATTAGTTTTATTTTTTATCTATATTTAATGCTTCATGCATGCGTTCAAAGATTCGATGTGACGGAGAATCTGAAAAATTTGGCAAAATTTTTAGCATCTGAACGGTACCACAGTCACGGATTCACCTCTTGCTGGCTCAGTCGGTCGCTCTGCAACTCAGTTTCTCATGATTTGAACACTCGCTGACACTGAGCTTTCCGTCCGTATCCTCTTCAACCACAAGCTGCGATTGTTAATCTGATACAGTACTAGTAGTTTGGAATTTGGAGTCGGGAAAGATATGGCTACTAGCATACTTAGCCTTGTTTAGATTGAAGAAGTTAGAAAAATTTGGAACTATAGCATTTCGTTTGTATTTGACAATTATTGTTCAATCATGGACTAACTAGGCTCAAAAGATTCATCTCGTGATTTACAATCAAACTGTACAATTAGTTATTTTTTATCTACATTTACTGCTCCATACATGTGTCTAAAAATTGATGTGATGAAAAGAGAGTGAAAAAATTCTAACTTCTGGGGGTAATCTAAACAAGGCCTTATGCATAAGTGCGTAAGACATGACAGCAGCACACAGCAGGAAGTCTGATTTGAAAAAGTAAAGTGAATAATCATATTCCACTGGCGATTCAAACAAAGCAAATCCCTCCTTCCTACCCAGAAGCTAGCTGGCCGGTTTGAATGTTTGATATGGCCGTCAACGGGTCGGTCATCTTTTGGCCTTTAGCATGCAGCCGCCCCAATAAAAGAAGAGAACAGACACGCAAAGGCCAAACTTTCTACAGGCATGGTGAAGAATCAAGCAAAAGAGAATCAGAGTATCATCGTCGTCATCATCATTAAAAAGGGACTCCATCGGTATGCATGACAAATGGAAGCCAGCAAAAAGCATAGAAGCTTCTTCGCGATACAAAATACTCCAACTTTCGAAGTATCTCGAGTTTCATCAAATTTATATAATATAAAATAATAATATTTATGATACCAACAGGGTATTATTAAACTCTTTATTAATTATATTTCATAGTATACATAAAATTGACCTGAAAAAATATGAGTACCCCTAAAGCATGTTCAGTATCAGTAAGTATTGCACCAAATACCTCGAAAATACTAAATAATACTGAAACACGAGTACTGAACAATACTGAATTTTGTTCAGTACGACAACTTGGCGTAGAATATTATTCATGTTATTCTACACCTAGGGTATAGAATAGCGCGTGTATTTGATGTCATAAATTTTTGTAATTCTCTCTACAATATTAGTCAAACTTGAGAGCCTTCGACTCTCCGAGAAAGTTAAAATAACTTATAATTTAGAACAGAGGGAGTATGCAAGTAGTCCATACTTCGTTTTGTATAATCTTTTATAAATGCTACGCTGCGAGCCTACGGTACTCTCCAGAGTTTCTAGAACCACAAGGCTTGTCAGACAACCTCGGAATTTCTGTTTGTTTAGAGGATTTCTACTTGCCAGAGAACTTCGGAATTGCAGTTTAGACTTGATTACTGATATTTCAATATTATTTATTTATTTAGATACTATTTGTCACCACATTTTATTTTAATTAAAGTGCTTCAGAATAATCATTTGGTCGTACGTTTGTGAGGGAGATTATTTGATAGAACACGTTACAAAGATAACTCAAATTGTCAATT
This sequence comes from Saccharum hybrid cultivar R570, assembly GCA_038087645.1. Classification (NCBI taxonomy): domain Eukaryota; kingdom Viridiplantae; phylum Streptophyta; class Magnoliopsida; order Poales; family Poaceae; genus Saccharum; species Saccharum hybrid cultivar. Next base: position 10,804,284 of record JAQSUU010000805.1, read on the forward strand.
ATTTGCAAACATAGAGCATCTCTAGGAGTTTGGTAAAACAACTTCCTATCTTAATTTTTAGCAAAAAGGAAAAAAAAGTCTCATTCAACAGTTTGGTAAAAGAGCCCTTAAAAATAAGAAGTTGTCAAATATTCTCTTTAACTCATAGATTTCCAAAGTCTAAACAACTCCCTATCTCTCCTCGGTGGACCGCCCTGCCCTTCCGCTCCAACGCCGCTAGCACGTACCTATCCTCCGCCCTTGCAGCCTTGTTTTCACGGCTGTCTGCCTGACGGTGGCATGGAGCAACAGCAAGATGCATGGCAAGGCACCCAGGCCATTGCTGAGGCTGCTCTGTGGTTGCAGTACGTGCAGGTCTGCGGTGCCAGGTGATGGTAGCCGGCGCCCGACAGCGCACTCACACACAGAGGGACAAAAGGGCGGCGGCAGTGTGCACGGATTAGCTCCAAACCGATCCGAAAATAAATCAAACCTGGACCCTACTTTAGATTTTAGAAAGTTAAAATAGAAAACTGTTGGAGAAGGACAAAATATAAAGAGCAACTCCAAGAGATTGTGTAAAATAAGAGTCTAAAATCCATGATTTAGCCATTCTCTAAAATAGAACATCCTCTAAAAGAGTAGAGTAATACAACAACCTTTCTAAATTTCTCATTATTTATTTTTTAGCGTTGACATGTCAAGCTAAGATTTATTCGCTTCCCCATTTCGTGTACTCCCGTCATTTGCTTTGCACATCACCATGCAGATAGCAAGCCTTCACGGCGTGCTATTTTTACTCGGCGAGAAGCACGGGATGGCCAGGTTGGTATTTTAGCAAACAAGATAGCACATATGTTGGACATCAATTTTTGATGAAAAATACCAAATATAGCCTAGATGACCAAGATAGCATATCTCTTGGAGATGCTCTTGCTATTTCTTTTATTAACTTGCTAAATTGATTAGTTTAGCAACTAAATTATACCAAACTCCTGGGAGATGCTCTAAGGAAGTATAGTTGATTTATCATGGTAAATAGTGCAGTTGGATCACAGTAATCATTTCTATGCATGTTTGAAAGAAGGTACATATGGTTGGATTACAATGTTTGTTCTAAAAAGTATCCAATTCTAAAATAGCAAAAGACAAACGATTTAAAGTTCAACTAATTTATACATAAGTATCATTAAATTTGTTATGGAATACTATGATTTTATATTATACTTATTTAAGAGTCATACATGTAAACAATATTTTCTACAGTTTAATCGAACATAAATTAATTTGACCTTACCGCACTTAGAATTCACATTAGCAAAGGCTAGTTATTAACTAGGACTAAATATTAGCTTGAATTAGTTGGGTAGACTAGCTAGTTGACTATATAACTAATTCACATATCACCAATCATGGACCACTTCTAGAAGTCTGGTTTGCAAGAATAAATCTTCTAGAAGCCTTTTAGATCGATGATGCATGCAGATTTGAACTACACATCCTTCCCAAACAAAGTTATTAAATACAAAGGACCTCGTAGGATTTGTTAGGGACTGTAGGAATCTCGGTTCTGGCTAGTGGCTAGGGATTATAGATCATGGATTATGGATAAGAAAAATGTGTAGGTTTCGATCCCTTGATTATAGTTTAAGATTATAAGAGCTACTCTATGAGATCACTTATATTACGTCCTTGATAAATTAGCTCAGGAAGAGTACCTTAATCATCTTAGCATATAGAAAAGAATACATGTTGCCTGCTTTGTTATAGTATTATTACTTGCGCACACCAATCTGTTGGATACTTTAGTATGTGTTTAGTTCAAGGATCACAAGATGTAGGACACATTATCTCCTTTTTTTTTTCTAGTGTTTGGTTTAGAGGCGAGTGGGATGGATCTGCTCCCAAGGGAAATATTCTTGCTAGATGCAGGATGGGGATGGTGGCTGGCAATGGGTGTATAGGATGCAACGGAAGGATCACACAAACTGAACTAAGAAACAAACTACCTACAACCAGACTTGACCTAGGATACAAATTACGTGGACTCTGAAAAGCTATGGTGTGGTTTTAGGGCAGGAGAAAAAATTGTTGATTTTTGTGGACTGTGGGATGAAGCCAAACAAAACTAAACTAGGGTAAAGGGTGAACCTGACGGTAAATTACTTGGCGAGAACAGAGTTTGATCTTTTGTGAGGTCAACGATTACTCTAGATTTGGTGGAAACTTGACATACACGATCCGACTTCCGATCACAAAGGCTTGAACCTTTGGTTATCAATTGACCTTGCCTTGAAAGCTAACTAATTACTGCATGTGAATCAAGAAGACAAGCAAGAAGAAAGACATAATCTGAAAATATTGTTCATTTATGATTAAGCTCACTAGCTAGGGTTCCACAAACCGATGTACAGCCACATCATTCGAAGACATATTAATCTAAGCAAAACTTAAACTCTAATTTGACCCATGACTATCAAATATATAGTGTTAGGGGAGGACGAAGGACCCATGACGCAGCAACCTGACATGGCTCTCGTGGCTTGTTGCACCAGCTGCAAGACTGCAACTCGGCAAGTTCACAAGTGGTCTGTGGGCCAGGCTATGCACAAAGAGCAGTCTGTAAACAGAGGGACGGGCAGTGCAGCGTATTCAGATGGCCAGTTGGGTTTTGGTGTTAGCGATGAACAGCCTTGAGATTAACGTCAGGTAAATGAGTTTATTACTACAAAAGAAAAATTCAAGTCGAGGAGCTAGTACTGCCGCCTGGGGTGCAGCAGCCGTTTGCCCGTTTCGGTTTGCCGTTTGGAGCGACCACCGACCAAGGGCGCCAGCCATCAGCAGTGACACAGTGACAGAATTAGATGCCGTTTGGAGCGACCACCTAAAAATTTTTCACCCTATTATATCGAATGTTTGACATATGCATGGAGTATTAAATATAGACGAAAAAAACTAATTGCACAGTTTGGTTAGAAACCACGAGATGAATCTTTTAAGCATAATTAGTTCATAATTAGCCTTAAGCGCTACAGTAACACACATGTGCTAATGACAGCTTAATTAGGCTTAATAAGTTTGTTTCGTCTTGCGGTTCTAGACGAGTTATGTAATTAGTTTTTAATTAGTATCCAAAAATCCCCTTTCGTGGCTGCTCGTTTTCCCTGCAAGGCTCTCATCAGTCCCTGCGCTGACTGAATGTGAAGATTCTCCTTGTCCAGCAGGTACTACAGCCACAGCTGGCCCAGTGTCTTCGTGGCCTGCTACTAGTACTGCTACCAGATTTTGGACAATGACATTGTCAAATCTTCCAGATTTTGTCAAAGGAGATTATAGCATGCATCGGCATTCGTTGCATCTCTGGACGGCCCACGAAAGCTCACACGAACCGCAATGCAACTACTAGTACGTTGTCTCGCCTGCGCTTGTGCATCTCGTTTTTTTAATATTTTTTTAAAGAAATTTAATAACTAGTAATATATATATATATATAGAGAGAGAGAGAGATACAGTATGTAAATGTTTTGAGATAGCATTTTTTTTTGCATGACGGGCACCTGGCAGGGCAACCACGAAAGAGACGTGGAGCGCGCGCTTTCAGACTGCAACGTGCGGCTGCTTCGTACATGCCTGCCTTGCCCTGTAGAAGCAGCCAAGCAGGAATCAGAAAATTCAGAATCAGCTGGCGGTGCTAGCTGCGTAGCTGATGCATTTACACGATTACTACTGTCATCTGATGACATTTGACCTGTATAATCTCACTCTCACGTTGAAGGATGAATGAGAGCCAATTAAAATTCTTTGCAATAACTTGGCCTAACGGGCGCTAGAAGTTCTGAAACTTGGCACTGTTAGTATTACTAGCATCTTTAGGATCACTAGGCGTAGATCAGCGGGTATAAACTCTTCTATTAGGAATAAACCACATGGAACATGTATGGAAATCAGAGATAGGGAAAGAGGAGAGAGGTAGGGCGCAAACCGTGAGGTTTAGTGGAGGAGGTCGACCTTACGACGGTGTTGATGGAGCAGTGGAATCCGGTGGGTTCTTCCCGCCGCTGGCAGCTCCCGCTCGATCGGTCTCGCGGTTAGGAGTCGGGCGGTTACTGCGGCGTCCAACCTCATACCGTGTGCCCCTGCCCCACCTCCTCTTTATTGAGCTGCGCGACGGGGGCCCACCAGCCCGTTGAACGGCTGGATACCCCCGATCAGGGTACGATCAAGGCCCTGACTTGGTCGTTGGACCGAGTCAGGAGGAGATCAACTAACATTCTCCCCCTTGATCTCATTTTATACTTTAACTTTAAACTTTGACTTTGATTGCTTTCACTTTTATTTGTTCCATCACAAATCAGTGTATAGAGCATGCCTTATCGTCACGGTCAGTCGCCGATAGATTTAACAGCTACAATACACATCTCTGATCTGAAACAGATTCTTTAACTTTCGGGCCCTTTATTGTCCGGAAATCATAGGCTATACCATAGACCTATGTCGACTGTGTGTTCTCTGAACACACTGGGTGGTAAGCCTTTGGTAAACGGATCCGCAAGCACTTGCTTGTCACTTTTACATTCAATACTTTTAGTATGATTCCGGACTTTCTCCTCAACAACGTATAACTTTAGTGTCAATGTGTTTGGCAGCACACTTGACTCATTGTTATAGGAGCAAACTACTTAAATGGTTATTGCTGTTGACAACCATTATCAATTCCGGGTTTAAGTTCCTTAACCATTTTGCCTGTCCCTCAGCCTCATATCATGCTATATTACAACTCTACATCACTGATGATACTAGAACTGTTTCTTTTGGAGCTTTTCCACAATAAAACTCCAACTGCGAGTGTTAGCTACTATGTGGGTTTCACTAAACATCTCGCCAAAATATAACATTTGTACCCACAACTACTTGAGAGTACTTGTACTTTCTTTCTTAGCATGAGGCCGATATTCTTAACTCCATTCCAGTGATCTATATCTGGACTGGACTTTTACCAAAACAACCCGGATACGTAAACTGTGTCAGGGCAAGGTCTTATCTTTGTACTCATTAAGCTTCCAACAGCTGAAGCATATAGGACGTCCATCTATAACAATCTTACATTACTTTTGGAACATTAAAGTTCTCAAAACTATTACCCTGACCATGAGAACAGGCGTAGGTTTACCCGCATAGGTACTTTATTTCTTTAGAAACTTTTCTTAGCATGCCTATGCGATAGTCATAATACCCTTTTTCTTCTATCTCGGTGAATTTCAATTCTTTTAACGAGATACATTTCACCGAGAATTTTCTTATTCAACCTTGAGGACAAGAACTTCTTCTCTTGCAGTAGATTGACATCACTACTAGCAATTAGGGTGTCATCCATACAGGATTAGGAAATAAATTTCCCATTCTATAACTTTGTATAAACATAATTGTCCTCTCATTCTCTTTAACCCAAAATTTCTAATTGACTCTTCAACTTTAAATGCCACTGTCTAGAGATTTGCTCTAGTCCATAAGGGATTTCTACAGGTGGCATCCCATACGTTCTTTTCTTTTCATGACAAAAACTTCTGGGTTGTGCCATGTAATTATTTTCATACAAATCCCATTGGGAAATGTTATCTTTACTTTCATCTGATGTAACTCAGATCATGATGTGCCACTAGCACTCATTGTAATCTATTCATTCACTTCACGCAAAACTTTTGATTCAAGTTGCGCTCCACATCTTTACATATTTCCTTTGGAGTCACATTTTGTCTCGTAGACCCATCACAGCCTACTGTCTTGGCTCCTTAGGAATTTATTCTAGATCCCAAAGTATTATTGGTATTATCGATTTCATTCCATCTTTCTTTGCTTCTTGCCACTTGGACGAGTGAACGCCTCTCATGGCTTCTTCAAATTAGGTGGGATTACCCTCCATTTGAATTTCACTAATATAGACTTTACAATCGTCAGAAGTATCTGATTTTCTTATTCTTTGAGACTTTCTGGGGAACTTTCTGGGGCCTTAGCTACTAGCATTTCTTGACCTTTATTGCCAAAAGACAATTGATTCTATAAGGTCCTGTGTAACAAGATCCTTGTTTACATTATTCATCCTCCTTGCGGAGTCAGGTTTCTTTGTACCAGCTCCCCCAGATTGTCCCATCTTTAATTTTCTTATTTTTTTTTTTTTGGGTTCAATCTGCTAAAACTCATATGGTGCACTTAGCACCGCCTTTTAAAACTCTGAACACGTCCAGTATAAATACTGGCTGACTATGCTATCTTTCTGTTGGAACTTTAAAAGGTCCATGAATTTAGCTATATCTTTACTTTAGGGGTATTGTTATTATGACCGTCTTACTCCCCCGACGATCACATTCATCTTTTATAGATCACTTTAGTATGCATTGCATTGTCTGAATTATGGGAAGTATCTTTCTTAATTGTCTTTCTTAATTGATCTCACCTTTCTCCCCCTCGAAATGTGGTACGAACTTTTCTACCACAATTTCGAAAACTATTCAGAACTCAAAACTATTATGAACTCTTGTGAATGAGGAAACTTTGATTACTTTCTTCATCCACATGATTACATCATGCAAATGAAATTATTTCTTAATTCATTGGGAGTACTTTTTCCTTATTTCACTTCAAGAACTCAACATAGTCTTTTATCATTGATACTTTCGCAAGTCACGCTTGGATGTCATTCTTATCTTGAGGTTCGTCTGTAACTTTCTGTTCTTCTTAAACTCATACTAGGATAGCACAAGAGCTACCCTAAACTTTTCTCCCTGTGCGGAATACACTCAAAGCACATGAGTCATTACAATTTTCTCCTGCCATGCAGGATAAATACTATGTCAAATTTCTCCTGCCATGCAGGATTTATTAACATAAGTACTATGCCAACTTTACCCCGCCATGCGGGTATTTTCTCAAACTTTTCCCGTCATGCGGGTACTATCATAACTTTTTCCCGCCATGCGAGATAATTTTCTTGAAGGGACATAAATATCAATATTAGCTCATATTCTATCAACAAATTTAGAAATAAATCCAAATACTCTTTAACACACATGCTTAATCTGACGTTGGTCAAATTAAACATGCATGTCACTTATTACATTTCAAAACAAGATGATTAAGTCTAAAATTATATTGCTTATTACATCTTTTATCATTATGATAAAAACTTAAACTAAAATCTTCTTCATAAGGAGTACATAAAAGGTATCTTTTAAAAATAAACTCTTAATGTTTTCTTTCTTGGATCGATATCCTGGAATTCTTTCTTTTGAAGTCATTCTTAAAGAGACTGTAGTCCCTTACACAATGGTCTTCTTTCTGCAAAATTGCATTTTTATCTTCTGAGTCACAAGTACCCAGCTCATTTTCTTTTCACCCTTCAAGAACAAAGGCATGAAGTTCTTGTCTGAAAATATTAATCAATAATCAACAATAATAAGCATGAAAATAACCCTACATTGGTCTGGTTAAAGACATGCACATTAAACTTTTAAATCTTTATGTTCTATTCTATATCACCGTTGGGCAAAAATAGAATAAAACAACATTCCTCTACATTAATTCCACATCACCGTTGGGCAGAAATGGAATTAACATATGAAAACTCAATTACTTTATAACCCTCTTCAAAACTAAATTCTCCCGTTTGTTCGAATTTAATTTTGAAAATCATCATCATCATTGCAGCGGAAACATGAAAATACATCACATTCTGCTTGCTCTGGAGCATCTATTGTCTCTTATCTATTCTCTGAAAATTGATCACTTTGATGCAAAATTCATCAGAGATTTAAACTTTAAACATAAAACTCATGGGATTATAATATTGTTATCATCAACGTTGGTCAGAAAATAACAATATCATAATTTTCTTAAATAAACTTATAATAATATTATCATCAACGTTGGTCAGAAAATAACAATATTATAATTTATCTTAACTACAAATCAAATATTCCTCCAATTTAAAATTCCTGTTGGTTCCAACTTTAACTGGAGGATCAGCTTTTCATTATCATTTACTGAATAACTATAACTGCTCTTCAAATTAAATCCTCCCGTTGGTTCGGATTTAATGAGAAGACAAACTTTTTCTTTGCAGCGGAAACATAAAAAAAAATACTCTTAAAGTAATACTTATTCAGAAGCATTTCCATGTTCTCATCTACTCTCTAAAATTATACACGTTGGTGTAAAAATTATAGAGATATGAGCATCAAAACTTGTCAAAAGGACATCAAAAATAGCTTCTGAAAAATAATAAACTTAAAAGACTTTTCTTTCTTCATTTTTGGCCCGGCCAGGAAAAAGGAGGCCCGCGGCCCATTCCATTTGCGAGCGCGCTCGCTGTGCAGCTTGTGGCCCGGAGCTTGCTCGCGCGCGCAACTGTGCGGTCCAGCAGCCAGAGCCGGCCCAATTCGCTACTGCAGCGCGCAGCCCAGCAAGACAAACGCCGCGGCCTAGCTCGCTCGCCATTTTCTGTGCCCAGGCGGCCCGTTCGCGCTCGCGCCAGCCGCGCCCAGGCCGCAACCTGGGCCTGGGCCGGCAAAGTCAGCTCCCGCCTGGGCCGAAAGTAGCCCAAGCACCCCCGGTGCAATCTTAGCCATCAATTCACATCGGACGGTTGAGCGTTCATTTCGCGCGATCAAAACCGGTGACCGGCCGCCTCTCCCCCAAAACCCTAATCATTTCTTTCATTCCTCTTCTCTCTCCACAGCGCCGCACCCCAGTGGACGGCGGCGGCCGTGATTCAAATGGCCGGCGGTGGCGAGAGGAAAAAGGGCCCGCCGGAGCTCCCAGCCGACTCCCCTTCTCGTTGCCTATTCTTTCCTTTCTCTTCTCCCTCCCCACACTCTCTTAGCCGCAGGCGAGATGAGGGCCTACGGCGGCGTCCGTGGTGACTGACCGGAGGAGGAAGTTACTGCGCCGTCGCGGCACCCCTCGCCGGCACGCGCGTGCGGCCGGAGCCGCGCGCGGCGCCGTCGAGCGGCACCGCGGCGGTGCCCTTTGGCCCGAGCTCGAGGCGGAGACCGCACGGCGGCAAATCCTCGCGCCCGCAACGGTTCGGGTGACTTTCCGCGCGGCGTCCAAGCGACGGCCGACGGTGGTGACGGCGATAGGTAAGCCGGAGGTAGGCCCCTAATCCTTCCGTCCTTTCTTTCTTTTCTTTTGTTTAGGGTTAGGGTTCGGGATTGCTTGACCGATTCAAAACCGGTTGCTCTTTTCTTTCTTTGGCTTCTTTTCTTTCTACCCAGAAACTGGATCTACGCGCTAGAAACAGACCAGCTCCGGTACCATTGTTAGTATTACTAGCATCTTTAGGATCACTAGGCGTAGATCAGCGGGTATAAACTCTTCTATTAGGAATAAACCACATGGAACATGTATGGAAATCAGAGATAGGGAAAGAGGAGAGAGGTAGGGCGCAAACCGTGAGGTTTAGTGGAGGAGGTCGACCTTACGACGGTGTTGATGGAGCAGTGGAATCCGGTGGGTTCTTCCCGCCGCTGGCAGCTCCCGCTCGATCGGTCTCGCGGTTAGGAGTCGGGCGGTTACTGCGGCGTCCAACCTCATACCGTGTGCCCCTGCCCCACCTCCTCTTTATTGAGCTGCGCGACGGGGGCCCACCAGCCCGTTGAACGGCTGGATACCCCCGATCAGGGTACGATCAAGGCCCTGACTTGGTCGTTGGACCGAGTCAGGAGGAGATCAAAAGGTGAGATCAATTAACAGGCACACCCTGGCTAACCCATTTAGAATCTATCCCCAAGAGATCAACTAAAAAAAACCAAAACTTGAACAAGAGTTTCAAAATTCCCCTATCAAATTGGGGTTTAGACAACAATTCTCAAATGATGATTTCTAGGTGCTCATGAGAAATCAGTTAAAACTAGTGGCTAGATAAGTTCCCAAGGGGTCATAGAACCTAAAGATCAACCACGAACAACCCAAACCTTCAGCTCAAAGATCTCCAAGAAAATCACCAAAAGAGGCTTGAAAATGAAAGTTTTGGGAAGGGAAACTTCTGAGATGAGAGCTGGGCTTCAAGCCATGGTTTGAACAAGTTCCAAGAGCCCTAAAACACTCCAAAATCGAGGCTACAACACAGCCAATCCAGCAGATCGAAAATCATCCAAAAATGACCACGAAAATCACAAAAAAAGGAAAAACAAGAGAAAGAAAAGGATGAACTCGAGATTTCAGCCAACAACTTGATTAAACAACCATCAAATCTTCTATACAAGACAACATCTTGTCCATGAGGTCCTTGGACAAGCCAAGTCCCCACAAAAGCCGGCTGTCCTATGGTGTCCATGGGGCAAAAATAGCGGTTTGCCCTTTTTTGGTGCAAAGCCACCAATTTGCCCACATGTCTGTGCCATCCAAACTAGGAATAGGCCAAGCCCCAGGGCCGATGGTCGTACGGTACTTGTGGGGCAAAAAAACGTTGTTCGCCCATGCGTCCGTGCTGAAAAAACGGCAGTTCGCCTTGACGCCTATGGACAGGCCAAGCCCCAAGGTCCTTAGTTTGTCCGTGCTGCAAAAGCAGCAGTTCGCCCAGGCATCCATGGTGCCAAAACACCTGTTTGCCCAGGTGTCCATGCCATCCAGGTGAAAAATAGGCCAAGTCCCTAGCCCGACGGTCAAACGGTGCTCGTGGGGCAGAAACAGCAGTTCGCCCAAGCATCCGGGGTAAAAATCAACAGTTCGCCCACACGGTTCGTGGACAGCCCAAGTCCCTGGGTCCTAAGTTGCCCGCGGTATGAAATAGCAGTTCGTTCAGGCGTCCATGGTGCCGAATAACCTCTCGCCTATCTGTTGCTTGGCTGAACACTCTAAAGAGACTTCCTATCCAATCTTAGCTATGCTACTCTTGAGCTCACTCATTGTGAAATTGTCACGATTTAATTCTCTCTTGTAGTCTATGGCTTGGGTGTTGACTGATCATGAGCAGAACCGGGGCAATGCAAGTAATAGGAAATATGCACATCACACATTTAAGTCTAGGGAGCACATGTTTGAATTGTTTCAAAGTAAAGATCAAGGTCATGCATATATGTGTGTCATAACGGAGGATAACAACTTTGGGTCATCAATGCTGCAATTATGCCCACCACCATCTATACTAGAACCTTGGCCACCACCTGTTAATAACATTATCATGAGTAGTGAAGAAGAAATACAACCCAGAGTTCGGCTTTTCAAGTGCAATCAAACAGATGGTGTTGTACCGCTACAAGTTTTACGTGCTGGGTACTTTTGAATGATTATTTTAGTTTTGCACAATGGAGGTATGATACAGTTACGATCAGAGATGAGGTTGCTGCTTTCACACTTACAAGAAATTATTTGTTGGGCCACCAGTTGTCCTCTCTATCTCTGGAATAATAAGAAGTTGAGTTACAACTGTTGGTTTCAGGCTGGCAATATGTTCATGTACAGTGGCAACAGAAGTTTTGTGATGCCCCCTTGACTAATAACATGGAAGGCCAGTGAGTGATTCCTTGGACAGGTGGTGATCATTAATTATTTCCTTGATGGATATGAATCTCTTAATTGCTTGGGAATTCTGGAGGCAAGGCAGACAATTATGTGCTTTGTGAAGAAGAAGAAGAAATGGGGGCTTTATGTCAATAATTCCACCAATGAGGCTAAGACATTATGTGATTTGTCGCTGTTTGTCATGCTAAATACTTGTGACAACGAGGTGGATTTAGGAATAAACACTGCTAAGTCAAGACTCAAGGAGGGAAGCATGTCACATATATAGGTCTGGAATGATGTCAGCTTGGCACTAAACATAATGAGTTGCGGCGGCTGCTACGCACAAGACGCCATGTAAGTGAAGAAGCCGTTGTCCAGTCGTTTCATTCATGTAGATCCTAACCTTTTTATTAGGGATGAAAATGGTACGGATATTTTCCGACCGTATTCGAAATCGAATCCGTCATCCGATACTGTATCTGTATCCGAATATTTAACATCCGATACTGTATCTGTATCCGAATACTCAAATTTCATATTTATGATGTCGACATCCAATCATATCATATCTGGCATGGTTGACACTATTCATATTCGAATCTGAATCCAGACAGAAATATGAAAACAAATGTAATATCAATGATATCCGTTTATATCCGATCTATTTTCATCCCTACTTTTATGGTCTTTGAGTGAACTTCTTTGTTACAGGCACTACTATAGAAATTTTTTTGCAGAGGCGGGCAAAAAGCCTTTACCGAGGTGGTTTTTGCAACCGCCTCGGAAAAAACAAAAAAACCCAGAGCCCACTGGTGAGCCCATTTCTGAGCCCACCGGCGAGCCCGTTTCCAGCCCTACCGCCAGCCACCGCGGCGCCACCGCCCCTGCGCCCTCCTCGACACCGGATCTGGAGCCATGCCACGCCCGCTCCTGATCCGCGCAAAGCCACCACCGCTCGGGGTCGCGCCACCGGCCCGTTGGATCCACCGGATTCGCGATCCCCAAGGCCGGATCTGCGAGCCCCGTGGCCGGAGGGGTGCTGTCGTGGAAGAGGTGGTGGTGGAGGGTATGGGGGAGGAGGGCACCGCCGCTCGTAGTCACGCCGCCACACGCGCACGGAGAAGGCCGGCCCGTAGCGAGCTCGCCGGACCCGCGACCTCCAAGGCCGGATCCGCGACCTCCAAGGCTAGATCCTCCAACCCCGTCCTAGAGGAGCCCGCCTGCGCCGTGCCGCCTTGGAGGAGCCCCGTCTTGGAGGATACCTCCAAGGCCGGATCCACGCTTGCGCTGCCTTAGAGGAGCTTGCTGAAGCCTCAACCTGAGGGAAGGAGGCGCCACCGGACCAGAGGGAGGAGGGGAGGAGAGGGGAGGGGCGCCGCCGGACCAGTGGGAGGAGGGGAGGGGAGGGGAGGGGGCAGCCGGATTGGGACGGAGGGTATCGGGAGCGGGCGACGGGACGGGGAGGGGGCGATGCAGAGGGCCGTCGGGGTTTGGAGGGAGTGAGTGAGAGATGACTAGGAGAAGGAAACCCTAGCTCCATTTATATATGATGACTGATATCGGGCCAAGATGGGCTGCTTACTAGGCCACTATTTTCGGAGGTGGGCCTTATAACGTGCCCGCCTCGGTTAATTGATTTACCGAGGCAGTTGCATTATAATGTCCGCGTCGGTTAATAGGTATTAACCGATGCGGTTATATTTAATTGCCCACCTCGATTAGTGAGGCAGTTGCATGATGGATGTTAATGTTTCAGTAGTGAGGGTAGTACTCCATATATTTTTTATGGTAATTTCACCATATATATTTGCATAGTCAAAATCATCAACAAAGCATAATTTCTGGGAGATAACAAGCAAATAAGTAGTGATTTTGGTACAAATCACTTAGTTCCACATGTACATATCATTATTTGCTTGTAGGTACATAAATGATGGACTTTGGATGGTTGTGGACCCACATAGTGGTTTGGCCAACCACCCTATGGGCCCACTACCCCTTCTCAAGCCATGGTAATCCTCCCAAACACCTCTAGGATCAATATCATCCCTTGGAATCACAAAGTGTGTTTTCTCTCAATGGCTAGAGATGAGAGCACATGGATTGAAGGGCCCACTTTGCAAGAAACCAACGTGACAACATGGTCCCACTTGCCCATACCCCTCAAGGAACAAGCTAAGAGGCCCCACACCCAAGTGGGAGGCCCCACATGTCATAGGAGGGGGTCGGCTGACCACCCACTCTCACCCATCTACCTTTAGCATGGAGGCATGCAAAGAACCACATCAATGCTTGACCTTTGTCCTTGATTCAATGGCGGTTTCATCCAAAGGCTATGAAGATGTCACCATGGGCCCACATAAAACCACTATAAATACCCCCTACCCCCTCACTCTCATTCATGTCACAAAGGAGGAACCACTCTCTCTATAGCTTCCAAGCTCTAGTAGTAGTATTATGCAAATAGGGAGATGTTGTCTTAATATGTCATAAGTAATGTTGCCTTGTTGAGATTAGTATATTCCTAGCTTGATTGGGGTATGCATGTTCTATTTTTCTACCTTATATGAATTAACAGTTCTATTGATACCTCCATCATGATGGTTTATTTAATGCCTTAGACCAATGCTTGTGAATGTTGTCTTTTTCTAATTGTATAGATTTTGTAGTGCCCGTGGGCAAAAACATGAGTTCGCCCATGTTCCTCTTTTCATATATTTCGTCAATACATGAGGTAGTATAAGCCACCATTCTAAGTGATAATAGGTTGCTTAGGAAATTAGCTAACCGCATCAGGCTTGGATTGATGCTCTTTTGGATTGGATGGTTTGGCTAAATAGTTATGCTTTTCATTGAATAGAAAATTTCATTTGTTTGATTCAGGAATTACATATTTAGGACTCCTCAAAGGTACAAAAAAGCTCTTGGAATATTTTCAACCAATGTACCACCCACAGATGTTGCAAACCTTATTGTGGTGCTGAGGAACTTCAAACCTTACTTATAGCCTTTGCTGTGGATTCATATAGTTCGTAAGAATGGACCAAGGAAGGGCTTCCTCTTCACGAAGATGTATAATCGGCTAGCTAGCATTAGGGATGACAACCCCAAATATACAATTACATTACAAATCCCCTTGGAATACTGGGTCCATAGTGCCATGAGAAATGTGCATCTGCATGAGCTTCTATGTTTCTATTTTGGTCAATCTGTAACACTTGGAAGAGAAGATCTTCTTTTTCTTGAGCAACGAGGTGAGGTATGAACCAATAGTTGAAGTCCATTGCTATCAGACGTAATGGGGAAGTGCTTCTACTACAAGATTACTAATTTGATTCTTTTGGAAGAGTGGAAGAGGCCTTGTGAGTACCTGCTAGAAACAACCTAGAATTTTAGTCCCATATCAATAATGATGAAGCAAAAGTATCGCTGCATCAATATCAGATTCTCTAATGAAAATCTAAATTTAAGGGAGATCTATGAAGTCATAGGAACTACAGCTGCAATTGCAATAGTGAATCATCATGACACACTTTCACACACGACAACAAGGTCTGTAGTGGAGCAACTCTTCCACTGCAGCATCAGTTATAGTATGCATTACTAGGGGCTCCTATAGCATAAGTGGTTCGTAGATAGATGTTTGATGAAGAAGAGAAAGCCGACATACTAGACCTCGTCGAGCCGAATATGCTCCGTCAGCTTTAGAGAGCTTTGTTTGATGGAGGAGACCTTCAGACTTTGAAGTGGCGTGATAAGTCATCAGTAGTGTGCTTGCTTACTTAGACCACGCTAAGCTCTTGACTGCCACTGAATGCTAGTTTACCTATCTACCATGTCTTCTTTGAATGTGTGGTGGCACCAGACTTGTGGTAGTGTGTTGTTGATTTCTCTGAAATACGTGTTGCCTCCTACCTAGATGTTGATACTAAGTGAGCTTGTCGAAAGAAGTTTGAACTGATTGCAAAATGGTTTTGTGGAACATCTAGAAAGGCATGGAAAACTTGGGAAAGGCTAGGTGTCAATCCCATCCGAGTGAGGAAAAGGCCAAGTCCTTGAGCCAATGCTTCTATAGTGCCCGTGGGCAAAAACATGAGTTTGCCCATGTGTCCGTGCTGGAAAAACACTAGTTTGCCCAGGTGCCCGTGGATAGCCATGCATGGATTACAGGGCATACACATGACTTAAGTGCAACTGCACCATAGGGCTTAGCATGTATCTACGAACGACGCGAAGGATGGATCCATTGGTTGGTTGGTTGGCCCCGCATGTATGTATCACAGATGGCGTGGAATGAATAGGACTCAACTTGGGCGTAATGGGTCACAGCAAGGCGAAAACGGCTCACAAGAGGTGAAAACGGGTCACGTCGGGCCAAGCATAGTTAACGAGAGGTCAAAACGTGTCATGTTAGGCTAAGGTAGTTGCAAAAATGGCTAAGTCAGTCTAGAAACGGTTGATGGGAGGCAAACACAGTTCATAGGAGGTGAAAGCAGGCGAGAACGGGCCAAAAACATGCAAAAATATGCCAAAAACGAGTCACAGAGCCCAGTCACCATTGGGGCAGTCCGCAGGCACTAGGGGAGCCACACACATGGGGCTGACACATGAAAAGTCCAAGGTTTGGTCCTCTCTTAGCCACAACGACCCCCGTGTGACCTAGTTTTCCAAAACACTAGTTTGTGAGCAAAAAAACATTAGAGAACTTCATATCACATGGATTTCATGTGGTCTTCCAAAACTATGTGGTTTTGTGAAGGGAAAACTCCCATAACTTGTCACAGGGGGCATGCCCCTCAGGTATAGTAGGGGTGAGGGTTGGGTTGCTGTGACCTGGGTAAGCAGCTACGAAACCATTAGTTTTTTGGGTGATTTCAGGAGGACTGCTCCAACGGCCCTCGGTCACCCTCACTGCCTCCCCAACCGGCTAGCAGCCTACCATGCCCATCTTTGATTGTTTACTAGCTGGCAGGCGGCCACTATGGCTAGCATGCTGCCATGACTGACTATGGTTGGCTATAGCTTGGTGGCCACTTGTATGAGTGTTGCATGCTTTTGTCCTATTGTTGGATACCTTTTGGTTGCTCTCGTGCTCTATGGACTTTTAGTTGTTGTCCTCACAAGCAGACTCACCGTGCCTAGCGTGGTGAGATGCTTTGGATGGCTTAAATCATGGCTATGTTGGCACATGAGAACAATCTAAATCTCTTAACGAGGTTCCATTGAAGGGCATGTCTGCATCTCCAATAGTGTATTTTTAAGTTGTTGCAGTTAAAAAGATTGTAGTTTCAACCTTAGGTAGGTCGGCTGGTCTGCCTCACGGTGAGAACCAACCTACTTGACCCTTCTGCTGACGATGCGCTCCTGGCCTTAATTGACCAATCCGTGCCTCCAGCGTTGTTACTTTGAAGAAATTAGAGTGCTGAAAATAAGCCATTGCTCTGGATACATTAGCATGTGATATTATAGAATTCAGGTAGTATTGTGTTGGCCTTCAGGATTGGAGTAATGATTAACAGGGGCAGTTGAGGGCATTCATATTTCATAGTCAAAGGTGAAATTCTTGGATTTATGAAAGACAAATAATTGCAAAACATTTGGAAATTAAAGTATGTTTTCATTAATCAAGAATGAAAGTTGAGGGCTCAAAGACGATCAGATATCATCCTAGTCTCTACCATAAAAGATGCTAACTAGGGATCGACGGATGTTGCTTACAGGACTCCACTAACACCTTATGAGAAATCAAAGTCTTTGGATTTGGGAGGAGTATGGTCGCAATGCTAAAACTTAAAGGAATTGATGGAAGGGCTCCACAAGGCTTAGAGCTTGTAACTTTATTTGACTCAACATTGGAGACTTACCAGGTCCAGACATAGCAAGGATTGACAGATAGAGAGCTCTTTCTTGATTCTATGGGCGGAGGTGTATGGCCATTCTTAGCTGGCAGAGTGATTTGTGTGGTTAATTATGATAATGAATGAGACCTTAGACTACAAACTAGGCCTCAAGCTTCTTAGAGGGACTGTGTCTATTTGGGCCATAAAAGTTTGAGGCAATAACCAGTCTGTGATGCCCTTAGATGTTCTGGGCCACATGCGCAATACACTTATGCATTCAAAGAGTATATAGGCTTGGTCGATAGGCCAGGGTAATCTTGGGAAATTTCATCGTGATGAGGGCAGATCATTCCAAATGCTAGTCTTCAACGAGGAATGCCTAGTAAGCATGAGTTATCTGCACACGTTGACTACATCCATGCCCTTTATAGCTAGAGGTGAAGTAGGGGCAACTCCAACGCCACGTCATTGCTCCAGGTGACATCTCCTCCTTGCCCATGGATCAAACTGACCTTGAAACAACCTTAGATCAATGGTAGGGATCCAGGTGGATGCATGGGAGCATGCACCAAGTCGGTGGGTGCAAATGTAGGTCAGTTGGCCTCATTGGGGCCGACCCCCCTATGACAGGTGGGACCTCCCTCTTCCTTCTAGAAGCATGGCCCACTATCATAGTGTGTGTTCGATGCTTGAATCTTTGAGTTTTGTCATGTCGGTTGATCAAATTGTGTGCCCATGAATCCATGTGCTCAACTCCTTAGCCAATGAGAGAAGAGAAGCTCAGGATCCAAAGGTAGAGATTGACTCTTGGGTGTGTGGTAGGATCATGGGAGGCTTGCGAGGTGCAATGGGCACATATAGGGGTTGACCAACTCCTATGTGGGGCCTCCAGCCATCCAAAGCTCATGTCTTGTGTACCTACAAGCATTTAACGACATGTACATGTGGAACCAAGTTAATTGTACCAACTCACTATTCCTTTACTTGTTAGCTCCCAAAAAGGTGTTTTGTTGATGGTTTTGATTATGTAAAAGTATGGTGAAATTATCGTCAACAACAATGCGATTGAAGCACCACATAACTATCTTCCTACATGTGCAGTCATGTTCTTTTGGATTGCCATCGCGCCAAATGGTTCCTTGGCCATTCCCACCTCATGACTCCATCTCCTATAACCTCTCACTCCATGGCTAGTTCATTGTCCAGCTCCTGCTCCATGGCTAATTCATCCCACTCCCACTCCCGCCCCCGCTCCATGGCTAGTTCGTCATCCAGCAAGCACTCCAAGGCTAGTTCATCCCACTCTCATTCTCACTCCATGGCTAGATCATCCCACTTCCATTCCTGCTCCCACTTTCTCACCCATTTTGGCTCCATGCACGTCACCCTCCCCTCCTACTCCCATTACGACTCTACTCACTAGATAATGATCAAGGTTGGAGGCTACATGGTCCAAGCTACGGTCACATCCTCAGACACGATGATGGAGCGCTTTCTTCAAGAGGTCTGTCCCCTTGAGGACCGTAAGCACATCATCATTGGTTTTGACATCCAGTGGTATAGGGTCACCAGTCGGAACAAGATGACCCTCATGCAGATATGCATTGGTGACTAGTGCCTTCTTTTCTAGATGTGTCATGCCGACAACATCCTGACGACCTCAAGCACTTCATTGTGCATGAGGACCATGTCTTTGTCAATGTCGTAGTCGCCAATGACTTCAACTGGCTATGGGAGGACCATCGAATTAAGTTTTCCAAGACGGTGGAGCTTTAGGCCATGGTGTCGTTCATGATAAAAAAGGGCGGGTGGCACAATGTGATGAACCTCTAGCCCCTCGTGCAAGGGTGATAGGAGTATTCGTCAAAAACAAAGGTACCAATGTACGTGCAAGAAACTAGGATACACAGTGCTTGATGGTGGATCAGATCAAGTATGTCTGCATCAACGCCGTCGCAACATACAAGATCGAGAAGTTGTTGTAGAATAAGTATTGTTATAATATCCACGTCTCCCCATCCCCTATTCCCGATAGCTATATGGACGGCAAGGAAGATGAGGAAGATCAAGGGATACCGATGCACTTCGTAGAGATATAAAAATGAGGAAGATCGCCTCTACCCAGGCTGCCCAAGTAAGAAGTGGGTGATCCGGACTTGGATCAAGCCCTTTGTCATGCTATTGGTCAAGTTTTAAAATCCAAAAGTAGTGAGGAGAAGGTAATATGCCATTAGCGGTTGCATAGCAACCATGGCTTCCACTGTGATAACAGATCCAAGCTTGAGTACCCGCTTGGAGAAAGCTGAGCATTCATCTGTTCCAGTGTCCTGAAAGTTAATCTTGCTCTATATATGCAACAAGTCTTATTAGGGTTTATGAGTCAACTCATTGCATATATAGAGCAAGATTAATTTTTAGGACACTAGAACAAATGGATGCTCAATTTTCTCTAGGCAGATACTTCATCGTGGATTCGTTGCCATCACTCTCAGCTCAAACATAATGGAAGCCATGGTTGTGTAGCAACCGCTAATGGCGTCTTATATTCCCCTCACTACTATTGGATTTGAAACTTGATCCACAACATGAGAGAGGCTTGATCCTAGGTCTCAGCCACCTGCTCCTTACTTGGGCCGCCTAGGCAGAAGGCAATCTTCCTCGTTGTCTCAATCTTGACAAAGTGCATTGGTATCCCTATATATTACTTGTCTTCTTCATTGTCCGTAGAGCTATCGGGACTAGGAGACATGGACATTACAATCATACTTATTCTGCAACAACTCCCTGATGTTGTATGCGACGAAGGCATCAATGCAGGTGTATTTGATGTGGTCCTCTATGAGGCATGTGTATCCAAGTTTCTTGTATGCACATTTCTATCCTTGTTTTTATGGCCACGTCCATCACCTCTTGCACAAGGGCTACAAGGTTTGGTACATTATGCCACTCGCGATTTTTTATCACAAACAACACCATGGATTGAAGCTCCACCGCCATGGAAAACTTGATTCGGTGGTCCTCCCACAGCAGATCGAAGTTGTTAGTGACTACGACGCCGATGAAGATGTGGTCCTCATGCGCAAGGAAGTGCTCGAGGTTATTGGGGATGCTGTTGGTGTGACACATCTAGAAAAGAAGGCATCGGTCATTGACACATATCTGCATGAGGGCCATCTAATTCCGGCCGGCCACCCTGTACCACTCGGTGCCATGAGAGACCCAGGGATTATAACCCCGACAAAGATAGTGTCTGTTATCTAGTTGGTCTACTTAACATTTTGTGAATCTTTTCTTAGCACATCTAATGAAGGCTATATCTGATTTTTGTGAAGTTGGGTTCACAAGGGAGCATGGCAATGTTGGCTGAAATGAAGATGAACAGGTTAGTATTATCAATACCTACAATTCTTAGTGAATGCGCACAATGTTATTTTGAGAAGGTTCTTATGTGTTATCAGTAGCATGGTTTCAAATTCCATACACGTGCAATGGGAGTTTTCTTTTTTTACTGTCTCGTTATGTAATAGAAACTATAATGGTGGCTGATAGTTAGACTTATGTTCTACAGTGGCTGAGATGTATTAATGAGCCAAGTTCCATGGTATGTAATGAACATTGTGGGGTGATGATCTCCCCAAGGGTTTTAAAAGTGACGTACTCTGGAAAGTAGCTTCGGGGTTTTAAAATGTTACTCTTTCTATGGTATAAGGGAAAGGTCTGGTCGCCACTGCCAGGAGTTGGCCCGTAAAGGTGACATTTTGTTACTTCCCACGGTACAAGGGGATGATCTGGTCGTCGTGGCTAGGACCATAATGAAAGTAGCATGGGCTTTGAAATGTCACATGGGGTTAAAATTGAGGAAAGTAGCCCAAAGTTAGGAAAGTGACATAAACCAAAAGTAGCACCAATCAACCTTCCCCTTTGTTGTCCTTCATGTGCAATGGAGAGGGAAACTAAGCGATGCAATCAAAGCAACACAGAACTGTCTTCCCATCGCTGTGGGGCGGTTCCTTGGCCGTTCGCACCATGCGGCTCCGCCTCCTATTACCTCCCACTCCATGGCCAGTTTGTCGTCCAGCTCGCGCTCCAAGGCCAGTTAATCCCACTCCTATTCCTGCTCCTACTCCACGGCGAGTTTGTCGTCTAGCTCCCGCTCCAAGGCCAGTTCATCCCACTACCATTCTTGCTCCATGGCCAGATCATCCCACTCTCATTCTTGCTCCAGCTCCTCCACCCATTTTTGTTCCATGCACAACAGCTGCCTCTCCCGCTCTCGTTATGGCTTGATGCACCAGACAATGATAGGTCGGTGGCTACATGGTCTGGACTATCCTCATGTCCTCTGGCACGACGGTGGAGCGTTTTCTACAAGAGTTCTACCCCCATGAGGACCGTAAGCACCTACTCATTAGGTTAGACACCAAGGGGTATAGGGTGATCGGCCGGAGTAAGATGACCCTCATGTACATATGTGTCAGCGACCAGTGCCTTCTTTTCCAGCCACACCGACAGCATCCTCGATGACCTCAAGCACTTCCTTAAGCATGAGGACCATGTATTCGTCAGTGTTATAGTCGCCAAATGACTTTGATTGGCTATGGGAGGACCACCAAATCAATCTTTCCAAGATGGTGGAGCTTTAGGCCATGGTGCCATTTGTGATAAAAAAGTCAAGTGGGTAGAAGGTGCCAAACCTCACGACCCCCGCGCAAGATGTGATGGCCGTGGCCACCAAAAACAAAGATATCAATTTACGTACATTGCTATCTTTGTTTTTGATGGCCACACCCATCGCTTATGCGTGAAGGTCATGAGGCTTGACACCTTCTGGCAGTCACCCTTTTTTTATCACAAACGACACCATGGCCTGAAGCTCCACCTTCTTGGAAAGCTTGATTCGGTGGTTCTCCCATAGCCGACTAAAGTCATTGATGACTGCAACACCTATTGACGGCCACTAAATGCCTATTTTGACCATCAACATTGCACCAACAATGGGAGAAAACAATATCACATGTGTAGGATTTGCTTTATAATTCACCTAGTTCCACTTGTACATGGAAATATATTTGTATGTAGGAATTTTGGCCAAAATGGTGATAAATACACACATAGGAGACAAGTGGACATGGTAGGAGGCCTTGGGGCCACTTGGGCCCACCGGCTAGCCCCACAAGGGCGCCGCCCAGCCCCCCAAGTTCCACTTTGGCACTTGCCACATTTTTTCTACTTTTTTCTTTTTTCAATAATTTTTTCATAGCCCATGCTCATTTGTAAAGATTGTGGAGAAAGATCATGCTAACAAACATAGGATTTATTTGGTGGAAATGGAAAGGCATGCTTTTGCTAACTTCCAGTGTAGAAGTATAGCACATATTTGGTGGAGTGTACGTGACCTTGATCTTAAGAGTATGATAAAATTCTCAACATAGGTCAACAAAGTTTGACAAAGCTCAATACAAAGACAAACAACATATGTGGAAGGTTTTCAACATATAACATGGTATTTGGCTTTGGTAGGAAATCTCACCATTGAGGAGAAGTGAGGCTATTAATTTTGATGTTTTATCAAAACAAGAAATCTCCCAGAGCTTACATAGAAAGATAGGATTTCTTTAGCCTTTACCATATCTCACTTTAGAACAACTTAGTTAACATGTTTTCCTAATATAGATATGTCCACAAGTAACAAGTATATGAACCAGGAATAAAATTTATGTTGGCCAATCTTTATAAAGTCATGTTGATAGTTTGGCATGATTTATATTTTAAGTTTTGATTTTAGCATATGACAGTTTTCAATCATATCTAACTCAGAAGAACAAAACAAGAGTGGGTAGAGGGAGTTCAAACCCGTGTGCCAAAATGGCGGAGGCCTGAGAGAAGAATCGGATAGCCTCCCCCACACTAGGACTTTTATGTCACTTGACATTAAAAGCCTAGTGTAGATGTTGGGACATCTCTCAGAGTGTACTCCAATGTTGAATGGCATTTTTGTTCAAGTTGTTGTCACCTTGTTGTTTTGACCCTTCATCTTTTGTGTTCAAGCTAAAAGGTTTAGCGACAAATACCCGAATGATATAAGTTCTACAAGATGCTTTTGTTCTTACTTTACAAAGTTACTTCTTTTTTTTCTGTTGAGAACAAAGAGAAGAGATGAAACATGATTTTTTAGGAGAAGCTTAATTATAGGAGTGGTTGTAAGCTTTATAAACAATGCAAGTAGACATTTATTTTATTATTTGAAACATAAGACAGATTGTTCTAATTTATTATGCATGGAAGAAAGGAGACTAAATTCAAAGCTAAACAAGCAAGAGTTTAAAATTTAAAAGTAATGTGAAAATTAAATACGAGATAAATACCGATTTACTTATCGGCGAGGGCTCATTATTTCAAGTCAATTGAGCATGACTTCTCCATTGAATTCAACTTGAATTTGCATCTTACAATCCCGAAGATGGATTTTGGCCTTGGAGGTGTATGCTTCACCTCCTTCTCGATCAATTCTCATCCCTACAAAGGTTAGTGGACAACACATACCCGAAGGATTTAAAGAAACAAGGGTGATTGTTGTCATTAGGGCCAAAGGTTTTCTTTATATGCTAACAACAAGATGGCGCTTTTGTTTAGTTAGCAAAGATCCTTTTTCTCAAGTTTTAAACTTTTGTTTCAAAGTTCACCAATTTCTTGCAAAGCTTGTGCCAAGCATAAGAGAGATATTCCATATAAACAATCAATGTCTATACAAGCAGTTTTAGTTCAATAATCAACCTAGAGACCATGTCTAATTTGACTAAGGTAGGATATTCAACATAAGCATCACGCTTAATTTAAAAAGCCTATGGAAGTAGGATAAGCATATCCAAACTTCAAACTAAGCACCATGCTCAATTTAAAAGATATAAGATCAAGACATCCAAACCAAAACATGCTAGCATAGAAGAGGAAGCATGATAACATACTTAAAGTTTATTTAAATGGAGGTAAGAGCATTGAATGGAGAACCAGAGGACCATGTTTTTCAATCCCACAATAGCTAGTGGTAAACTAGATTAGTAGACATCAAGGTTAATATCAAAATCATTACGCTAATTGCCTCCCCGGCAACGGCGCCAGAAATACTTGTTGGTATTTCTTATGCTCATGTAGAATATTCCACAAACACATAGAATACCGATGTAGCATTTCACTCAGGAGTATTCTAGGGTATCGTATTTATCCATAAGGAAGCAATGGTTAAAGAAGGTGATAGGTATCTACTAACTTAGTATACCGACTAAACTAAAGTGGGTAAGTGATACGATAAGAATAGGGTGACACACAAAAAGTTCTACTCCAGAAAGGATAAGGTAAAAGCATAGCTAAATGGGAGGAGAACGAGTGAGGGAGTTTTCTAAGTTCTTCTCTATATTTTAGAGCAGACCAGATGGGATAACTAGGAATGGGTAAGACATAGCGATCACACACAATAACACTTTGGAGCAACAATACATTTCTGACCCTCGAAGGAAGTGAGAAATAGTGGTCGGGGGAAGGCTACCAAAATGCTCTACGAACACCAATCTGAATGTGGTGGATTGCAAAGGACTTAGAGAACTGTCACCTCTGGGGCTACCACAACTATCCATGGGATTGGACGCAAACTCAGGTAAACACTAGCCTAGACACCATGTCTATGCTAATGATTACTACTCTAGTCACGTACGATAATTAAAGCACTCGATGCGAGCGGAGATCCTATGCTAAGGTGTGATACAACTATACTAACCATTCTTAGCTAAACAACAAGGCATGAACTAGATAAACAATAAAGAAAAGATACTAATATATTGCATAGAAAGCAATATACTGAAATAAGGAAAGTACTACAAGCGAGATATAAAGCTATACCAGACTCCTAAGGACTACTCTAGAATCTAGGAAGAGCTCATCTTCACTCTAACTCCCACTAAAGCTCACACCAAGACTACATCTTGAGAGTAGAGAGAATTTCTCTTATGGTGTGCGTTACAAGTGAGGGGTGAGGGTCCTATTTATAGCCTAAGGTGGAGTAGGGGCTACTCCAACGCCACGTCAGCGATCCAGGTGACGTTCCTTGGCCACCATTGGATGAAACCACCATAGAACCGACTTGGAATGGACACTTGGGATCATCTGAGGTGCATGGCGGCATGCTGGAAGTCAGCGGAGGTGATTGGGCCACTGAGGGGTGCCGGGTGATGTGGTGAGGGCGCTGGCTAGCCCTTGATTTTGCCACCTTTCGATCGTAGGGTCTTGGTTGGCTCACAAAGGCGGTTGTAGAGGCAGCACGTGTGAAGATTTGGACAGAAAATCAGTTTGGTGGTCGGTTGGAGGGCTCCAAGTCCATGACAGTGGACCCATGGATCCAAGACCACTCCATCATGACCATTGATGCAGACCGACTTAAATCAACGCATGGGAGAGCTTGTGGAGCAGCTTCCACGGATTGGTGACATGGCAAGCAGCCGGTGGGCCCAAGTGGCCCCAAGGCCTCCTATCACGTCCACTTGCCTCCTATGTGTGTATTTGTCACCATTTTTGCTAAAATTCCTGCATACAAATATATTTCCATGTACAAGTGGAACTAGGTGAATTATAAAGCAAATCCTACACAAATGATATTGTTTTCTCCCATTGTTGGTGCAATGTTGATGGTCAAAATACGCATTTAGTGACCATCAACAAGCTCCCCCACACTAAACCTTTGCTCGTCCCGAGCAAAGCGGGAAAACAAAGATTCAGGTGCAACTTGATATGAAACAAGACTTATAAAGACATGATACTAACATAAAGTACCAAGTCATAACTCATACCTTGTGGATTTTGAAGTGTCTATCATGTCGCCTTGAGTGGTTGAAAAGTGGAACAACATTGACACCAAGTCATCACTATCCCCTATGAAGCATACTTGGAGTTTTTTTTATAACTTTTGCAATTGAAAACTTAGCTCATACTTCTCAAATGGTACTCTCAAATCACTCAATGGTGTTTGTATCCTTACCAAGGCACTCTGCTCTTCCTCTTGTATCATGTGTCTGGAGAAGGAACGCAGATTAGAAAGGACTGTAACAATCCGGGATCAGCCAGCACAGTCCCACTGCAACCTTGAGTGTCAACAGCAGGTTTCCGTGACTTGTTCCTGAACATGATAGTGAAAGTTTGCCTAGTTTGACTTTTGGGTCGGCACATTCACGGATTCACCTCCTGTCGGTCGCTCTGCAGTCTGCAACTCGGTTTCTCATGATTTGAACATTTGCTGACACTGAATTTTTCCGTCCGTATCCTTTAATTTTCAGTGACAAGCTGCAATTGTTAATCCGATATATCACTACTATTAGTTTGGAATTTGGAGGGGGGAAAGATATGGCTACTAGTGCATGAGTAGCGCGCAAGTCATGACAGCAGCACACAGCAGGGGGCCTGATTTGAAAAGGTAAACTGAATTTCCATTCCACTGGCGATTCAAACAAAGCAAATCCTCCTTCGGTTCCTACCCAGCTGCTAGCTGGTTTTGTTTTGGTATGGTCGTCAACGGGTCGGTCATCCTTTTCCTTTGGCCTTTAGCAGCCGGCTGCCGCCTCAATAAAGAACACACAGTGACACAGGCAAAGGCCAATTTTTCTACATGCATGAAGAATCAAAGCGCAAGAGAATACGAGTATCACCATCACTTTAAAAAGGACTCCGTCGGTACGCAGGACAAATGGAAGCCAAAAAGCATAGAAGCTTCTTCGCGCTACAAAATACAGTAAGTAGGTACTCCGTACTTCATTTTGTAATGTTTTATTAATTGCTACGCTACGATACGCTCCGGAGTTTCTAGAACGGCAAGGCTTGTCATACAACCGCAGAATTTCTATTTGTTCAGACAGAGGATTCCTACTTGTCAGGGAATCTCGGAATTACTGTACAATTTAGACTTTCAGACTTCAAATTTGACTACAAATATTTCACTGATATATATTTATGAGTTCAAATACTAATTTGTCACCACATTTTCTTGTAATCAAATCTAAGTACTTCATAAAATCGTTTGGTCATATGTTTGTGAGGGAGATTATTTGATACCACATTTTCTTGTAATCAAATCTAAGTACTTCATAAAATCTTTTGGTCATATGTTTGTGAGGGAGATTATTTGATAAACACGTTAGAAAGAGTAACTCAAATTGTCAATTATTTGCAAACTAAGGAAGAGTACCTGGCAAACAGAGCAGTATCCGCACACCAATCATAGGCTACTTCTAGAAGCCCGATTTTCAAGATTCTAGAAGCCTTTTAGATCGATGATGCATGCAGCTGTGAGGTTTGAACTACACACATCCTTCCCAAAAGTGATTAAATGCAACGGACCTGTTCGGTTTTGATAGGGATTGTAGGAATCTACCTGTTATTATTTCATAGGGATTGTAGGAATCTCGATTCTGGCTAGGGATTATAGATCATTGATTATGGATAAGAAAAATGTATTGGTTTGGATCCCTTGATTATAGTTTAAGATTATAAGAGCTACCCTATAAATTATCTTAGGGGAGAGTACCTTAATCATTTTAGCATATAGAAAATGATAATGCTCCAGACAGACAGACGTGGCTTCCCCACTCGCTACCGTGCATCCGCTCGCTCTGGTCTACGCCCCTTACAAAATAATAATCTCGCACTACCATGCTTAGCCGCCACCACACTGTGCACCGCGCATCTGCCCGCTGCTCGGCCACACCGCGCTACTCGCTCGCCATGGCCGCGCTGCTCGTTCGCACCGCGCATCCACCTGTAACGGCCGCATCGCGCTGCTCGCTTGCCCCGGCTGTCGCGGCCATGCTGCCTGCTCAGCGGCTGCCTCAACCGAGCCGGTGAGCCTCTACGACAGATGCTCTAGCAAGCAGACGAGGGGAGGAGCTTCGTGTGACACTGCTCCGCAGGCAAGTTGCCCACACCACTGCTGCATCGGAAAGCTCCACGCATGCACTGCCACCGACCTTCGTGCCGGCGTCGAGCTCCGCAGCGATGAGCCTCCATTCGTGCAAGCAGCAAGCTGACATTGTGCTAAAAGTGCATGTTGCACGCATATGTTTCAAGTGTTATATATGTTTCAGAGGTATGTTGCAACTGTTTCATATGGATGTTGCAAAAATAGATCGGGATGTTGCACATGTTGCAATGGCTATACACGTTTGTTGCAAATATATGTTTCAAATGTTTCATCTATTTTTCAAACGTATGTTTGTTAGTGTTTCATGTGGATATTGCATATGTTACTTGTGTTTTATTTAGATGTTGCATATGTTTTGCAATAGCTTTTCAAGTGTTTTTAGGTGTTCTTACAAGTGTTTTAAATGCATGTTTCAAATGTTTCATCAGTCTTCAGATGTATGTTGCAAATGTTTCATTTGGATGTTTCAAAAAGTAGAACGAGTGTTGCACATGTTGCAATAACGCCGGTTGTAACACCCCAGGTGTTTATCACCAATTAAGTAGTGGGTTTAAGCTCAAACATGAGTGGAGATGACGATGTCAAGGTTAACCTATGGAGATGAGTCTAACCTAAAGTTGGATGCTGCACCATTGCTTTACATATAGGCCATTTTCAAAGATATATACTTGGATGATGTTATTGCAATATCTTCATCTGTCTCACCTTAGTACCTATCTATAGTGACCCCTGGAAAAGTTTCATGAAGTTTGGAATCAAAAAGTCACATGAAATGATAAGTTCTATTTCTATTGAAATTTGCACCCTTAAATGGATGGGACTATAGGTCATCAAACAAACCTTGCAACCTTGCCTAAAAGACTCTAGATGAACTCTACAACAAAAGTCATGAAGGGTTCATGTTGAGCAAATGCCAAGAAAATGCTCCAATTGGTCTAGAACCTTAGTTTAGGCTTTATCGAGTTGCTACTTTGACCAAAGTGAAAGTTTGACTTCTATACCAATTTTGATGTTGGACCTTAAATAAAAGTTGTAGTTCTTGTTATGTAGAACAAACTTTGTTTAAAGATCAAGACGTAGTTAGGCCTTTAACTTAGTGTAACCGAGCCCTCAAGTTGGAATCCAGTGCTGTTTTGGGAGCTCGAAATTTTGCTAAGTCCTCAATGGACTGAATGGCTGTTTTAGTTTCCATGTGGGCATGTTGGTGAGTTTGTAACTTGGAAACCATGGCGATCTAGACCGAACTCAGTTAAGCAAAGTTGAAGATTGCGATGTGTACAACAAATGTTATTTTTGGACCATGCCATGATTCAACCTCTAAGTGGCTCAAACTATGGACTCAAGAGGGATGGAAATATTGTTTTCATGGTCCCAAAATTAGGCTAAGTCTGGAACTGAACTTTTCCAGATTTTCATGTAGGTACCCTACTTCGGGGATTTATATCTTGCAAACCGAGCTGATCCAGCCCAAGATTCCTTAAGCAATATTGTTGTCCTCATGTAGCTCTACCATGTTGATCACAGTGCCTCAGGTTAATATGCGGCGCTTAAAGAGTTAGAAGGGGGAAAAGAAGGCAATTTCAGTCGCTTGGAACTAACCTGCAGAATTCAGTTTTGAGGTACCCTCTTTTGGAGCTCTATATCTTCCAATTTTGGTCGAGTTAGACTTTGACACTTTAAGGAGAGTTGGAGTACTCCTGTAGCTCTAAGTATTGGTGAAATCGGTTGATCAAATCATCAAACGGTTTGAGAGTTATAGAGGGGAGAAGGTCGCTGTTCAGTTGTTTTTCTGCAGTGGTATTTGGGCAGATCGTTTTGAATCGGCTGGGGCAGTGGCCGACCGGCCGTCGCGTTTTGTTGCCGCGTGGCCCTCCCGTGCGGTCGCATGCTCGCCACCTCGCACTCCCAGTCGAGAAAAGAGGACACCGAGCCTCCCCTTCGGTCTCCCCCTCATTAGCTCCCATCCTCCCTGGACCCTGCTCGCTCTCTCCCTCTGCTCGGTCACCATGGCTGGGTGGGCTGGGAGCCAGCAGCTGCCGTGCTCCCTCCTTCCCTCCTCTTCCAACACCAGCCACCCCCTTTTGCTCCATTCCATGTAGCGCCACTCTACCGCGTCCCTCGCCCGAGGTCAGCAGGCCCTGCCATTCTGCGCCGAGAGCCGAGCTTGACGCTCGTGGCCATGGCGCCGGTCCAGCTCGGGCCAAGTCAGGGCTGGGCACAGGCCACGCGTAGGCACGGCCAACCTACGGCATGCCCCTGCAGCCTTTCCTCTCCGCCGATGACGACCACGGCCACCGGAATCGGCTCCTCCTGCTCGATCCTTTCCTCCACAGCTCGACTCAGGCATGAAGAAGGACCCTCTAGTAGATAGAAACTCTTTTGCGTGTTCACTTTGCATAAATACTAGACACATGGATTTACAAATGTGGGCTTAGTTAATTTCAGAGAAGTCATGTGTTCACTTTGTAAAAATGTTTTCCCTTTTCTTTTTCGGAATAATTATTGCATTTAAATGGCTGAACTTTGGAAAATCATGTAAAATCATAGAAAAATTGTAAATTAGCAAATGAGGACTTTTTGGAATCCTTGTGAAGTTGTCTATGCAGTGGATCTATAATATGGTATGTTTTAGTTTAATGTTTTTGCTGTAAAAATAGATTTTTCAGATTAGGTTTTCAATGCTAGTTGTATTTGTCATTTTCATAACTGCAAATGTAGGGCTCCAAATTAAGTGTAATTTTTGTGGCATGCTATTCATGTGATTTTTGATGTGTGGTAAAAATTTCATGAATTTTAGTTGTAGTATGAGTGAGTTATTGATTCATCTTGCTCTCACATGAATTCTTGCATTAGCCATTTGTCTTTTTCATAGAGGTTGATATATATGTCCAAATGGTTTGAAATTTGTACAGTAAACTATTGGGAGATTATGTAGGTCACTGTAATTTTGGTAGAATTTATTGTGCACTTTTGATAGGTGTTCATAATTCCACCTAATTATCTAAATAAATTAAGAAAATGCATTAAAAGAATTTATTTAGGAATGGACACTATATTTTCTGGTGTTCATTAGTCATGTGTGACATGTTGGTAAAGTTAGTTTTGTCCAAGTATATGTTTGCAACATAAGTTAATAATTATTTCTTGCAAATGAGGTTTCTGGACAGATCTGGGAACTTAGTAAAGTTCTTTATGATAATGTGCTTTGTTGTAAAACTTGTTTATACAAAAGTTATAGATAATTTATGTATCTAGCTGCTGTTAAAATTTGGTGGTAACATATGACTTGTTATGTTGAATCACTACGATCTTGGCTTGTATGTTGGTTGGTTTGAAATCCCTCGTGATTTCATTGGACTACCGGAGTTATATGGGCTCAAGTGCGAGAATTTGATCACTTCGGTGATTGTTTTTGTACTTGTGCTCTTATAATTTGGATGGTTCTGTTACAGCTGGTATCAGAGCAAGATTCAACATTAAACTTGTCGTTTGTGTATTTAAAACAAAGGATTTGTTTTATAAAATCAGTTTTATCAACTTATAGCTATATATAGGTTTGTGAAAACTAAATTCTAAATCTAAGTATGCCAGTGGTCAATTTTCTTATGCCCATATAAGGATTATTAGGTGGCTTATATAAGTACTAACTTGGGGGTTTTCATTTATGCATCTACGCTCAAGCCAAGGTATATATGTGTGATGACTCTCCTACACTATGCTACCCGGTGTGTTAGATTGGTGGTAGCCTTCATATATGAGATAGTCATATATGTCGCTAGTTTACTTTTATGCAACATCGCACCTACGCTTAGGTAAGTGTTAGTTGTGAGAGCATGACCGTACAAACTGCGGTCTAGGGGAGAGCTAGTTTTGGTTACTAAATTATTTACATGTTACACACATGTATATATGAAGGTACTTAATTGTGGGTGATCGAATGATTCGGGTAGTTTTGGTGCTACATGTATATATACGGGGGTATATGTACATGGGAGTACTTAGAATTTTACTTCTTTGCTTTCATTGTGTGCTATATTGGGAAATGTTGGGCTGCAATGAAACTTTTATGCAGGTACGCTAACCACGAATACGTAAGTCGAATGTAGCTGGCGACTAGCTATATATCGAAAGAGCGCGTGTTATGCCACTGACATAGAACGTGATCGCCACCTTTGGTTGGCAATCTTGTGAGGACGAATAGGACGAAGCATGCATCTTCATGATTGTTGTCTTATGCATAGCTATGCTCCTCTCACCCTTGTTCAAATGATGAGTAATTTGTGAGTGATGTGATATCCTATCTTCCTTGTGTGGAGTCAAACAAGAATGCTTTGTTCCATGTTGCTTGAATAGGAAATGCTTGAGAAAAATGTGTGCTTAGCCTTACTAGAAATAAGTGTGACTACTGCTTGAGCTTAGAGTTATGAATTTTAAAAGTTTACGGTCAGGTTTTGTCAATGTTCTGAATAGATCTGAATGTTTGGTTTGTTTGACCTGTGTGCATATGGAATCGTGTCTTAGAGATAATAGAAGAAGTATAGTACTTTTTCTAAGCTTTCCAAAATGTCCTATAGCACTAATTGTGGTGGTCTAAATCTCTAGTTATGAGCTTGCAAAGTAGAATGACAGAATCTGTCCAAATCCGGCAGAGATGTTTTCTTTGCTATGTTTGTCCTTGTTAGCCGTAGAATCATCTTAATATGATAATAAGAAAGTTATAGACAACTTAATAAGCTTTACATAAAGTTAAGGATCACTTTTGTTGTGTCTCTAGAACTCCAATTATGCATTTTCGAAGTTCTTGTCAGTTTTCTGTCCAAATTGGTACAGATCTGAAACATTAGCAATTTTGGTCATGTTAAGCTATGAATTAGTTTTTGGTATGAATAACTAAAGTGTAGTAATCTTCCTAAGCTTTCTAGAAAGTCTAGGATCACCTTTGTGGGATGTCTATAACCTCAGTTATGGTTGAAACAAGTAACTATTGCGTTGCTGTCCAGATTCTAGGCACATGCTAAGTTGGCTACCGTAGCTAGCGTTGTTTTGAGCTAAACTTGTAGTTAGTTCATGCTTGAGATAAATGCTTATTTTGGGTGAGCCTTGTGTCTTGTGTTGGTTGCTTAAGCCCATTTGTTTGAATTTTCTCAAATGACTGCTTGATTGTGATGTTGTATGTGTGTTTGTTATCTAGGTAGTGCCCTAGTTGTCACCTCGTTTGTCCTCGGTGAGCATACGAGGGTCACATAGCTTCATCCTAGAATAAAGTTCACGTATGTAATTGTATAGTTGTTGTCTTCCATTAGGTTCTCTATCTTAGGAGCCTGAACCTGTAGACTTAGTGGTTAGCCCTTGAATGTTTGTATCCATGCCTTTAAATGGCTGAACTTTGGAAAATCATGTAAAATCATAGAAAAATCGTAAATTAGCAAATGAGGAATTTTTGGAATCCTTGTGAAGTTGTCTATGCAGTGGATCTATAATATGGCATGTTTTAGTTTAATGTTTTTGCTGTAAAAATAGATTTTTCAGATTAGGTTTTCAATGCTAGTTGTATTTGTCATTTTTATAACTGCAAATGTAGGGCTCCAAATGAAGTGTAATTTTTGTGGCATGCTATTCATGTGATTTTTTATGTGTGGTAAAAATTTCATGAATTTTAGTTATAGTATGAGTGTGTTATTGATTCATCTTGCTCTCACATGAATTCTTGCATTAGCCATTTGTCTTTTTCATAGAGGTTGACATATATGTCCAAATGGTTTGAAATTTGTACAGTAAACTATTGGGAGCTTATGTAGGCCACTGTAATTTTGGTAGAATTTATTGTGCACTTTTGTAGGTGTTCATAATTTCACCTAATTATCTAAATAAATTAAGAAAATGCATTAAAAGAATTTATTTAGGAATGGACACTATGTTTTCTGGTGTTCATTAGTCATGTGTGACATGTTGGTAAAGTTAGTTTTGTCTAAGTATATGTTTGCAACATACGTTAATAATTATTTCTTGCAAATGAGGTTTCTGGACAGATCTGGGAACTTAGCAAAGTTCTTCATGATAATGTGCTTTGTTGTAAAACTTGTTTATACAAAAGTTATAGATAATTTATGTATCTAGCTGCTGTTAAAATTTGGTGGTAACATATGACTTGTTATGTTGAATCACTACGATCTTGGCTTGTATGTTGGTTGGTTTGAAATCCCTCGTGATTTCATTAGACTACCGGAGTTATATGGGCTCAAGTGCGAGAATTTGATCACTTCGGTGATTGTTTTTGTACTTGTGCTCTTATAATTTGGACGGTTCCGTTACACCGGTGGCTTGCCATCACCTTCCCCTTGTCCACGAACTCCCTGACCAGCGCCATGGCCCTTCATGGGTCACTGGCAGCTCTGGCGCCCAGCCTCCATGGACGACGCCGTCAAGCGGGATGGCAGCGCGGGTGTGGGAAGTGGAGGTGGAGCAGCAGGCGCTAGCGTCCGAACGGAAAGTGGAGCAGCAAGCGCCGCCGTCCAGATATGGCATCTATCCGGACGTCCGAGCACTAGCCATGCCGTATAGAAAAGCATACATGTTGGGTGCATTATTATATTGGGCCTCTTCGCATCTACTTAAAAGCATTGTTTGGGCTGCAGCTATTGAACGCAGCCGCTCGGTTGCAGCCCAAGTAGGACATCATCTGTTTTTAGAGTATCTCTAGGACTAGGAGTGTTTCTAAAATTCACTTTCTAAGTCATTATATGGAGCGATATTTGCATAAAAATCATTTTCTATATCTTTTAATTTTCCAATAGTTTTTCTACATCTCGTTTGCACTCTAGAGAGCCATTCTTGTTTTCTATATTTGGCTAGTAAGAAATCAAGAATAGAAGATATATTTGAATAACCAATTAAAAAAGTTCTCGGAGTGTATTTAAAAAAAACTCTATTATAAACAATTAGGAAAAATACTAGCTAAAGTGCCCGTGCATTGCAATGGGAGAGAAAAACCTATCAAACGTTAATAAATAATAAGGATGAGAATGTTACGTATATATTTGTCTTTTACTCTTTCTATTAAAATTTTAAAGTTATAGTGTATTTTATGATGACCATGACATCTATAATATAGTTAATATTGACAATAGTATCACAATATCCTATTAAGTCTATGAAATTAAAATACTGTCTTGATAGATTTTTTTCTTCCGTTGTGAGTCATAGAAATACTTACTCATAAATACATCGTAACTTAAAGTTTCATACTATACATGTATTGGTAGAGCTAGATATATCGGAAGGCAATAGGAGTACAAGGAAGCAATGTTTTAGGTAGTTGATTTGGTGGTGGTGTCAGTCGTAGTTCCTCATTGGTCTTGTGGCTGACAGCCTTGAACCGTCCCTGACATCCTCTACTGGAGTGTGGAGCTAAACGTCAGAACCGGAGTTGCCATTGTGTTGTGTCCGGATCCGCCTTCCCGTTGGCATCCGTCGCACGCCAAGGACGTGGCCAGCATGCTAAAGGAGGCTGACCAGCAGGCCCAGGCATGTCCTTGTAGTGACCGCGCGTCCATCCTTGTCGCCTTGCGTCACATCCCGAGTGTGATCCTAAGTTGGGAGTGGCCGACACAGTCTCACGAGGGTGAGGGGAAAGAGCCCGGCAGGCCTGTCGCCCTACAGCTCTTCTCACATGTGAGATTCATAGCATTTGTCAAATTCTAGGAGAATAATATTCCTCACGTCGATCGAGGTAGGAAGCCTAGCCCAAGCAAAGCGAGGGCATCCGTGACTCTCCTTGGTCAACTTCTGCCTTCCTATGTCTGAGACCCTGGGTGTGGACGACTTGGTCACAGATTCATGCAATTGGCTTATCCTCTGAGCGCCAAGGCCTTTCTCTGAAAGTGTCCATCTTATGCCCATCGGGCTTCTTTAATAATCCGGAGTGTGCGCATGAGCGCTCAAGACGGGTGTAGCCACCCGAGCCCCTAGTTGATTAAGAGAGTCAGTCGTAGGGTTAGTCGTAGCATCATAGAGTTAATTCTAGGGTTTGGTAACTCCTTCGTCAAAGATTGTATTAATATATACACATAATTTGAAGATACATTTATTTTAAAGATTGAATAACAAATAAAGTACTCAAATTTTCGGTTCACAGTTTGGACATTGGTTGATCGAGGTTCAATAGTAATAGGTATTGTTACTAATCAAAATGATTTATTAAGGCCAAGATTCAAAGACTCGTGTGTATATTTATTATTTACTTGGTATTTACAAGAAAAAATGGGAGATATTCAAGATTTTGGTTCACATTTTGATTAGTTAGACATTGGTTGATCTAGATTCCAATAGTAATAAATTTTGTTACTAATCAGAATGATTTGTTAAGTAAGGGCCGAGAGTTCAAAGACTCCTGTAATACATGTATAGGAGATAATCCTGATCCATCTAATAGAAAAAAAGAAAAAAACCAAAGAACGTGCAGCACGAACGTTCAATATATTGTGTTGTTTTCTTGTTTCTGTTTTCACATTCACATTTAGTTGAACATAAAAAGTAAAAATAATAGAATGGAAACACGTGACGCTTAGTTGAATGTGATGTGAAAAATAAAGAAAACAGAATAGAAAAATAAAATATAATTAAACGTAAATGGAACCGGAGAAAAAGAGAGAAAGAAATTGAAAAAAAATCTGAACAAGAAAAGGAAATTGGAAAACATAGGTGACCGATTAGAAATCAGAAAAATTTATGAACGGCCAGGAGCCCTTCTTCCTAACGCACATGATCTCAAGATTCCAAGTAAAAATAGGAAAAAAAAATCTACTCGTTGTGGTTTAATATTATAAACAGATTCCTACTGTTATCCTTTTCTATTTGGTTTAAAATTCCTATTCATATTAAGATATATTTGGATTATTAGGATTTGTAGGTATCTAGGTTACCTTAAGAATATGTTTTGGAATCGGACTCCGTATCACGCTAGGCAAGAGCTATTGTAACTCTATGAGCACGGGTCATATAAGCCTAGACGGAAGAAACTCTCGACTACCGGTAGTTAGGAGGGTGGACGAAAAGAATGGATAAGCGAAAAAAAAAAGCCGAAAATTTTGCCTCTTTATTTATAGATATAGATATAAATATAGATATGTTACTCTTACGCCGCAAACCCTCGCCCACGCCGTACAACACCTGCAATCGACGAGTCCTTCACGCCGGTGGAAGTGCGGCCACCAATTCCCGCACCATTGACGTTTCCCTCCATCCCGGCAACTCCCTCATGCCGGTGCGACGACGTCGGCGCACTAGCAGACTAGCTTCTGCTGAGTCCCAAGTCCCGACCAGCTTGAAGACATGGAACAACAGATTGCGATCGCTCGGCGCTTGCACGCAACACCCCATCGTCTAAACCGGCACTCTGATGTGCTGACTCCATATTCCAAAAGAGGTGGATCGGAGGTTCTGACGTTCAGCAGCTGAGGGAAGAAGCAAGCACTTGGTCGTGACTCGTGTGATTCGCATCTCAAGACGTTTTAGGCTTTTAGCATTATATAAGTGACACACTCCTATTATATAAAGTCAGCCTCTGTCTTCATGCACTACAAAGATTTTTTAGCATCTGAATGTCCTCAGAAGTTTGTATCAGTGGATTGGAGCCGTATTATTTGGCCCCGTTGCAATTTACGGCATAATTCTAGTTTATAGAAAATCTGTAATGTAAAAATATATTCTATAATAAATTTAAATGTATTTAATATAATTTAAGTATACTTAATAAAATAAGTATTATTTTTTTTAGAAATTATAGTTTGAGTGAGTATTATTTTAAAATTATAGTTTTTCCCGGAAAGAAACATGCTATTGTACCAGTCCTGAATCGTGTCAGCACAGTAGATTGACAACTTACTCCCTACTTAAGTTCTTGGTTTCTCCTCCTAAAGGTTACTCCCTATCACATCAGATGTTTAACACATGCATAGATTATTAAATATAGACTAAAAAAACTAATTGCACCGATTACGTCTAATTTGCGAAACGAATTTTTTAAGCATAATTAGTCCATGATTTGATAATGCGGTGCTAAAGTAAAGCTACAGTAAACATGTGCTAGTGACGGATTACTTAGGCTTAATCGGAGTGCTGATGACTTTTGTAATTTATTTTATTATTACTATCCAAATACTTCCATGTAACACTCCGATATAACAGTTAATGTGACACCCCAAAACTTTGCGTCTTGAATTTAATAAGGCCAGTGTGCATGGCAGACTTCGATTTGTTTCCTAACAGCTTACCTACTACTTTGACTAGCGTGGTTCCATTCAGCTGATCCTGTCAGGCGCTCTGCCTCTCAGCTTCTCATAATTGAACATCCGCTGACACTGATTTCAAAAAATTTTATGGGCATGTTTGGTTTGCACCTTCTAAAGTTTAGTCATCTAAATTAGCTCATAAACTTTAGTCACCTCTATTTGGTTTGGTGAACTAAAAGAAGCTTTTTAGTCTCTTTTAGTCAGGATGTTTGGCTGCAAAGTAACTAAAAGGTGAGGCAGCCTGACTAAAAGGTGAGGTTTAGTCCCATCATATACTCTTATAAAGCTAAACCCCACTAGAGATTTCTCTCAACATGCAAGCTATCTACGTCAACAATCCACTAGAACTTGCAATCATAGCTAACTAGCACATGTAATTATGATAGTTATCTCTTCATTCATTAACATGTATTTAGCTGTCCATATCGATGTGTCAAACCATTCACCAAAATTAATTTGAGATAGTTTCATTCATATAACTATAAATAAACTAGTCTAATTTCTTTTTAAATTATCTGAAATCCCTGCAGTAACGCGCGGGGTATTCTCCTAGTTTAGCAACATTTGAGTGACTAGTTGGCTAAACTCATTTAGTCCCATTTAGACCCTGTTTAGATCCATTTGCCATGGTAAAAGTTTAGCCCCTAAGCTTTTCCTGCTAAACTTTAGTCATTGTTTGGGTGTTTGGATCCATGGCAAAAAAAAAAGGCTAAAAGTGCAAAATAAGGTGTCTTTCATACCTCCAATGCTTTTAGCCTAGTTTTGGCAAAACTTTAGCTCCCATTTTGCTCACTTTTAGCCCACCTGTTTAGATCCATTTGCCTAAAATATGGGCTAAAAGTGTCGGGCAAAAGTTTTGCGAAAGAAAATAAACAGGACCTTAATCAAAGTGTTAAGGTAAAAAGTGATTAAATAGGACTAAATGAGACTAGATTTAGGAGGCGAAGAGTGAACCAAACACCCCTTAAGAATCAGACAGCTGCACACCCACATTTAGGGTCTGTTTGGTATAGATTCTGGTGGATCCCACTCGAGCTGACACGTTCACTGTTACGACATTGTTAATTGGGCCATGTTTAGATCCCTTCAAAATGCAAAAAGTTTTTAAGATTCTCTGTCACATCGCATATGCCGGCACATATATGGAGCATTAAATGTAGGTAAAAAATAACTAATTATACAGTTTGTCTGTAAATATCGAGGCGAATCTTTTGAACCTAGTTAATCTATGATTGGACAAAGTTTGTCAAATACAAACGAAAAGTGCTACAGTATTTTTTTAAAAAAATTGCCAACTAAACATGGCCTTGGTGCCAGTTTTCATTCTCTTCTCTCTCACAGAGTCAATAGAAGTAGAGAGAGGGAAAGGAGAAAAAATTGGCTTCAATGAACAATGCCGTAAGAGTGAATGTGTCAGCTTGAGTTGGATCCACATCAAAGAGGTCTTAATAGTGGCTCAAAAAAAAAGAGGTCTTAATTAGTACACAGTTTTTTCATCAGTATACTTTTCAGAGACAAGATGCAATTTGTTAATCTAATTTACTGGTAGCCTAGCATGAGTGCGTAAGGCTACCTGCAGCGGGTACTCTAAAACGATACTCTAAAGTTTTAGAGTATGAATATAGAGTAAAAACTGCTGCACTGGGTACTCTAAAACAATACTCTATCCTTTCTCTCACTCTATATTTAGAGTAGTACAGTGCTTACTCTATACTCTATAGTAGTGGGCCTAACTAGCTAAACAATGGGAAAAAATACTATAACTCACAAACCAAAAATCCAAATTAAATTTCGATTGCACCATTAAATTCGTCTCAATAAATTCTTCAAAACTAGATCACACATGGATATATTTAGATAAAGTGACAAGTGAGTCTCACAGTGGATAGAGTGGATAGAGGATGATATAGAGGATGGATGAGTGCGGAAGAATTAAGTATAGAGGAGAGAATCTTGCTGACTATGATGTATAAAGGATGAATATAGAG
This sequence comes from Saccharum hybrid cultivar R570, assembly GCA_038087645.1. NCBI lineage: Eukaryota > Viridiplantae > Streptophyta > Magnoliopsida > Poales > Poaceae > Saccharum > Saccharum hybrid cultivar. Next base: position 10,844,836 of record JAQSUU010000805.1, read on the forward strand.
GTCCATGAGTGTGGGTAGTCTAACGCATGGCAGCTTGGATTAACCGTCGGCGATTCAAACAAAGCAAACTCTGGATTTTAGTATGTCCTCAGGTCATCTTTTGGCCATTAGCAGCAGCCGCCCCGTAAATAAAAAGGACTCGATCGGTACACAGGACAAAGCGAATTAACCATGGACGACCTAGTTGTGCTTTTTTTTTGTTTTCTCACGAAAAGCATATGAAACTTCTTCCCGGCCGGTGCAGTTATTACAAAATAACGTGGCATTGTGACTCAAAAAAAAACATGGCATTGCACGAAACCGTTTTGACTTCCTTTTGTGATCTTTGAAATGCTGTATGATACTTTCCAGAGAGAGTTTCTAGAACGAGAAGGCTTGTTAGAGAACCTTGGAATTTCTTTTTGCTCATCAAAGTATTCATCTGTCTCGCAAAAAAAAGTATTCATCTCCTCTTTTCAAAATACTTACGGTTTAGACTTTCGGACTTTGACTATATACATATACTCATAAGATACTGTTCGGCCCTATAAAGCAATTCTAGTTTTTTTTTTCTAATCAAGCCATATTAAATTTGGTTAATTTTATAAAAAAAAACAATAATACTCATGGTTCATGATACTAATTAGTATCATTAGATTTATCATGACATATATTTTTCATAGTATACCTATATAGTCCCATAGGCATTGACACTTTTCTCTAAAAAAAACTTGGTCAAACTTAAGGCAACTTCACTTAGAAGAAGACTAAGATGTCAATCTTTTTGGGATGGGGAATGTATTTTTTTAGTTATAATTACTAAAAAAGTGTTGCTACATTTATAATTTATAATCAAAACTACCGTGGGAATCATCTTTGGTCATATGCTTCTCAAAAAAAAGGTCAAACAAGGTAAAAAATTCTTTTCAAAGTTGTGTGTTTTGTCAAAAATTCTGTTTTCAAGTTGTACTTATAAATTAAGTGATACTACTAAATTAATGGTCAAACAAGTTAAAATAATTAGTTTGGTCTCAACCTACGGTAATATACTCTACTCGCATGATCCTCTTTTGCCTGAAAGCAATGGATTTCTTAGTATCTTAATTATTTGCATCACATGAATCTAGGAACAGAAATTCTCTATATCCATAACATCCAGATGTATCATATTAGAAGTTTTTGGATATAGGAATCCTCGATCCACAAAAGCGTAACATTTTTTTTAAGAAATGAACTGCTCCGATGAAATTGTTGATTATTTATCAAACGAATGTTTTTTCACGTCTTGTAGAACATGGAAGTTAATGCTTCCCTATGATTCAAGATAGATGAAAAATCAAATGAAATGTAGTATCACTTCTACCTAACTGCGTGTTCAGTTTCATAGTAACAAAATAACAAACTCCTCTTCTAAAGATCATACTTTTTCCATGGGTATTTGTTGACCTGAATTTTTTTTTTATCGTTCAGAGTTTTTTTAGGGTGTTTATCGTTCAGATAATGTGATGAAGAATAGTTATAAAAAAAGTGATGAAAATTTGATGAGGAGCCGTGGGCCGAAGGGCCCAGATATTCTTACCTTGACCTCACTGGGCCCATGTTAGCCCATTAACATTCCGCCGTGCGGTTGGGCTTCCCACTTGCATTTCTCAACCGACACCTGAGAAATCCCCGGCCTCAAAAAAAAAAAAAAACCCTCCCCAATCCCCAACCGTACACGATTACCAGGCTGCCGGCGACGGCTCTCCGGCGTCCTCTCCTGGGCTCCTCGCCGGCGCCGCCTTGCGCGCTGTCCGTCTTCTAGGAGATGGCCGGCCATGGCTAGATCCTACCTTCACTGCGCTCAAGTGGCGGCACCCGGTCAGTTTGACTTCCCCAAGAACTGGCCGGCTCTGTGGATGCGTGCTGTCTCACAGCGTCCAGTCGACTCCCGAGCCGTGGTAAGTGTTCTGTGATCTAGGTTTCAATTCCTTAAGCCAGTTGATGTTTTAGTCGAGGTTCTGTTCTTATCTGTCTCTAGTCTCTGCTGAAGTGCTAATCTGAGTATCTGACATTATTTGGTCGATATATGTTATCGGACATTGCTTGACCACTGATTGGGAACTAGTGAATTATACTAGTCCGTTTAGGACTCAAGTGCTTAATTGGTGCCATTCAGGTATTGTGCCCACCTGAAAAATAAAAGTGATGTTTTCCCTTCTGAATTCAGTTCAGCTACAATTATGGCGATTTTTGCTAAAACTCAGCTCAGTCGTGCAATAGATATACCATTTCAACCTTACGAAACTAAAACTCTAAAAGAACATATAAAGTTGGCTATATCATTTCTTTAAAAGAAAAGAAAAAATGTGGTGTATAGGATTTTTCTATCCTATTTTCGTCGACCCATAGTTATGGACACAGGTGACCTGATGGGTACCTGTGACCCAAGCGAGGCACAAAATTATATCCGTGATATGTCATGGGTTTTTTAGTGGGCAGATTTTATACTCATGGGCATGGGTTTGGGTGGGCAAAACCCGTTGCCATCTCTAACTATATGAGAACTGTGCCTGCCGGATAGTTCTTTTTCGAAAGGTCAGCAAAAGCTATCCGATTTCAGCACCTGTTTTCTTTTTTTCTGCCTTTCAGACAGTACAAGTCCATTTCAGCAGCAGTGGAGTGTGTGTGTGGTTTTTGTGTGTGTTGTGTTGTATGGGTTCTTATCCCATTTTATTATCTTCTTAATATAATGATGCGCAGCTCTCCTGCGTTTTCGAGAAAAAAATTTTAGGTACAATGCTATGACCCACTTCCACCAGTTTAAAGTATATTATCATACCATGGTAATGGTTTGTGCTATATAGAGGACTCATATCATCATTTATGGCTTCCATTTGGTTCTATTTTTCTCCACTTGATATGTTTGTTTTTGTTGCTAATTCAAATATCTAATTTCTGAAAATGTATTATCTAATAAACCTTTTTTTCTTATAGGTGCTCGTTTGAATTCTGGTGGAGCCTTACGATTCCCAGTGTACCATAGAGATCATTCATTGGTGCCTTCATGGATCCAGTCAGCAAACGTACCAGATGCCACTGTCATAAGGGACAACAGCCTGCGGGAAGTTACCTTGTTTTTGTGACAATTGACACTGGTTCCTCTCTCTCTTTGGTCATCCAGTGCTATTGGCATAGTGGAAAGGCTGGCCTGATACTCAACCCTTTTAAGGCCTCAACTTAATAGAATGTCAATGCTCAACTGAGGTCTGCCGTGCTGTGCACAAGAACTATGTTTTTTTTTTCTGCCTGTGTCCACGAGCAAGATGCTTGCCTCTACAGAATACAATACGAGAATTCTCAGTTGGGAACTTAGTCAAAGACAAGCTCACCCGTCCAATTTCCCTCAAAAAAAGCTCACCCTTCCAAACAACTACACCGATGATGATTTCATTTTTTGTTACGGTGCAGACAAACTGTAGAGCCTTTTCATACTGCTTCCCTAGTGATCATGAGAATGAAGGGTTTCTGTCAACCGAACCATATATTCGAGATGAAAAACTTATGTTGTAGATTGATCAGTTATGGCCACTTACCGTTCTATGCTACTCAACAGCTTAAAATGACAGTCAATTGGATACGGCTTGAATTTGATATACGTATCTATAGTACAACAGTGACAATAGTTGATTCCCCAATACATTAATTTTATCTCCTGTATTTCATGCACTTGACAAGGCAGTGAGAACTACAATGCTAGCTAAAGGATATGCATGGGGAAGCGTTAAGGACATGATTTTCTTTGTCACAACTGGTGAACTGGCAGACTGGAATGACTTACCAACAGCAGAGATGAAATTTGAAATGTATGCTGTGGTGCTGCGATTGGAGAATGTGTTCTATGCGAATTCAGACGATGATATTTGCTTGACATTTCAGCAAGATGATGCCAATGTAAATGAGGTTCAAATTTTAGGGAACAGAGCAATGAGATCATTCAGGGTTGTTTATGATATCCCAAGACATGATAGTTGCCTTTCAAGCTGGTGCACGTTGACAGAACAAAGGTGAATAGCCACCCCCCCCCCCCCCCCCCCCCCCCCCCCCCCCCGCAGCCCTTTATTATTTTCAAGAATTTGTTTTGAGGAAAGAACACTATTATTGACACAGCAGTTACGTACTTCGTAAAGATATGGCCTTCTCTAGTTTAGCACTTAATGCTCTGTTTAAGTTTAGTGCTTTTGAAACATGATATGGCATTTTATCACACATCATTTTGCATATGACAGGTCTTCTCTGGTTTCACGCTTGATGCTCTGTTAAATTTGGGTATCGAAACTTTCCTCTTAGGTTGTTATAAATTTTTTTAGCTGTCAATTTTGGAAACACTGTACAACAGTTTATCATATACGTATGTGCCAACTTCGGCATTATTTTTTTTATGGAAGAACTTCAGCATTATTAGTGTTAAACCTTTCAAAGAAAAGGTGAAAAACAACACTGACATTAACAAATATTCTTGATATGATTTACCAAATGGCAAACCAAGTTCAGAGCTATTCTGGATATATTCATCATGTTGATATACTCTATTTGACATAGAAAGTTGGAATCACCTTCATTAATGCATTTCTTCATGGCAAAACACTAAAACAGAGCCCGTGGTTGATGCTCCATAGTCCATATAGCTTTTGGGTTGCTCACTTTACATATAAATCTGTTGACTTGTCTCCACAAGAACAAATTAGTAGCTCTAAAAGATTCGACTGAACTTGCTTACATCCATAGCCTCAAGTTCTTCATATTCTTCTTCAGCCACCGTTTTATGACAGCTTAATGATGCCCCAAAGATTTCATTGGACCTACAATAGTATGTAATTATTTAAAATTAAACCATACTCAAATTATTCAGATTTGTTTTCCTTCTTTTTTTACATCTCCATCCTCAGGAGTGCAATTACTAAAGCAAAATAATTGTAACTGCTTGCGGTACTTGCAGATTCAAACTACATAATAATCTTTCCCTGAACATGATAACTGATTAAAATTCCTTTTCATTAAGTAGCTACAGGTTACATTGAAAAAAAAGTAGCTTCACAGCATGCTCTTCTCTATGTCGATTTTGGGTGCTTAGCTTTTTACAAAATAGCAGAGACTCTAACTAGTAGTACACAACTGATGAACTGAAGCATATTAGTAGCAGCAGAGATTTTCGAACATAACATTGAAAAGCATTTCCACAGCACTTTAGGAGTTCGGCCTGACACTCACACTCTTTCTTGAAGACACCGCACAATGTGATCTGACCAAGCCATGTACTTTATAAAAGCAAAATGAGCTTGAACCATCGTTCTGCACACGTCCACAATAAAATGAATCAATTAGGTTTTCGAAAAAAAAATAAAAGTTTTCGAAAAACAATAAAATGAATCAATTCAAAGGCGCCGGGTCAACCTGAAATCAGAGTTTAAATTAACCTCACACATGCATCTGTTGTAAGTTTGATGTTTGTTAGGTGGTGCTTGGAGCATTTTGTGTTAGAGAAAAGGAGACAAAGGAAACTAGAGAATTACCTTCTTGAGTATGTGCTTTTGCTTGCTGCAATCAGTTTGACGCTGTTGGTATGCAGGCTTGAGCACTGACAACAATGGCGTTGTGAATGAAATATTAATATCTCAAAACTCTCCAATCCTCAGATGAGGGATGCGGGAGATGAGATGCCAGTCCTTCCCTTTCCTTATCTCACAGTGCCTCTCCAGATCTGGCCAGCGAGAGATCTCCAGTGTCTGCAGAGCGGTGAGGCCTGTAATCCACTCCGCCAAGGATTTGATGCCCGGGCAGATGATGATCGTGAGCTGTTCAAGGGAGGTGAGGCAGCACATAGATTTAGGAACCGAAGTCAGGCCCCGCAAGCCCCATATCTCGAATTTCCTTAGAGAGCGGAGTTCCCCCAGCGATTCGGGCAGTTGGCCAAGTGCCTTGCAGCGTCCTATTTCGAGCTCCTGGAGGGAGGTGAGTTGCCCCAATGATGGGGGAAGGCACCTCAGGCTCCGCAACCACCAAATCTTGAATATGCATAGAGAATGAAGTTTCCCAACACAATCGGGAAGTTGGTCAAGTGCATTGCAGAAGTGTATTTGGAGCTCCTGGAGGGAGGTAAGGTGCCCGAATGACTGTGGAAGAGTTTTCAGCCTGGGTAATTCTTCGATCCATAGCATTTGTAGAGAGCGGAGCTCCCCGAGACATTCTGACAGCTGAAGGTCACGATATCTTATTATTTTGAGATCCCTGAGGGAGATGAGCAGCCTGAATGATTGGGGGAGGCTACTTATGCTGTCACAACGATCAATCACCAGAGTCTGCAGAGACGGACAGCAGAGGTCCCCCACCCGCCCACTGTATAAAATATGCAGTGCTTTGAGGGCCCTCAGCGGCTGCATTGATCGAATCGTTCCCAAAATGTGCATCGATTCCAGATGCCGGAGCTCCCCCATCCACTCGGGAAGCTTAAGAGCAGAGCACCATGAAATTGTCAGGGTTCGGAGGGATGCGAGGCTCCGCATGTACTCTGGCAGCTCGGTTAGGCCATCGCAGCTCCAAATCTGCAAGGACTCTAGTGCTGTCAAGTGTTGCACCAGTTCCCATCAACATCCAGATTCGTACGACTCTGCTGCTGCTGCTGGTGCTGGTGCTGGCATATCTTTCAGTTGAAGCTCTTTTAGGCAACTAAAACTAAAAGAAGGCAAAGTGCATCCATGGCCTAGGCCAGGCAGTCCCAACAGCTGCACGTTGCTATTAACCAAACACAATACCTTCAGTGACAAAGGAAAGTATGGCATCACCATCAGTTTGGGACACTCCTGTATAGTCACAACTGATAGACGATTGCCAATCTTCAGTTGTCCCCCTTCCAAATCAGCCAAGCTCCTCCCATCTGTTACCATCCAAACCACTCCCAAAATTGGCATTCCATCCATAAATAACTCCAACAGTGAAGGAAATGGACCTCCGCTTATGCTTTTAAGAGCAGTCATTTCTTTGAGCACAAGCTTCTCCAAACAAGGCAACTCCGTTAGCCCATCAAGATGTTCCAATTTTGGGAAATCTGATAGTTCCAACTTGATCAACAGTCGAAAGCAAGGATGGCCAGCTACTTCCGCACCAACGTGCTTCACCATCCACTGCGTGGATTCCTGACCAGAATACCTGATAATTTTTAGGTTTTTAATTCCAGACGGTGGTTCCAACCCTTCTAGCTGATTTTCAGAGTTTGCCCCCACATTACTCGCACAAATTAGTGTCAGGCTTTGTAAGTTTGTCTTCTGCTTCAACCATTCCTTGTGTGCAACATCTGGGCCCACACCATGTGCAATACCAAGGATAGTCAGTTCCCCGATGATCTTGTTAACATTTTCAAGCTCTGAGATTTGTGCATCATTTCCATCCACTCCCATAACATATAATCCTAGCTTTTCTAGTCGAGTAACCTGCCCAACCCCTTTTGGAATGGCTAGTAATATTCCACATCCTTGCAAGTTCAGAACAACAAGCTTCTTTAAGTTTGCTATGCCATCAGGTAACTCTACCAACTCAGAACACCTTTGAAGGTCCAAACACTCTAGATTTTCCAGTGTTGTAATACTTGATGGTAGCCTCTCAATTTTGGTACCACCAAGCCTCAATACCCTTAGCCTTTTATTTCTGCTGATAGAGCTTGGCAAAGTTGCAATCTTCACACAACCAAAAAGGTTTATGCTAGAAATCATGACACAGTTGCCAATAGAATCTAGCAAACTTGTTAGATCGAAACAGCAAGACAAGTTAACCACTCTCAACTTCTGCAGCTTACCAATGGATTCAGGTAACTTGACAAGATCACTAAACGTTACATGAAGAGCTTGCAGACTCCAAATATCTGAAATAACCTCAGGAAGTGTTTCATATTTCAATCTGGAAATGTTAAGGTACCTTAAATTTTTTGTCTGTAGTATGGCTGTGAGTGCTGATGTATGCACATCTTCCACAGTGATACTGCGCATGTGTTTTGCTTTCTTCGATGCATCACCAAATATGAAATCGTCGTCTTTAGCAATATACATAGCACGTGCTTTTCTAAATGTATTTTTAGGCGGAAGATGTCTTGTGTGTTCCATTATAGAAAAATACCTGCAGATCTTTTTGACATTGGTTGCCTTCTTTGGCACAACAAGTGAAATCTCATCACCCACAATGGATCGGGCAAGATCATGCATCTTACATTTTACTCTCCCGTCCTCTGCTTCCTCCACATCTTGTATAAAGCACATTTGCACAAGATGATTAAAGTAGTCATTGCCAATAATATATTCCATGTAGTTAACACTGCCTTCTGGGATCATGTCATGAGCAATCCATTGGTCAATCAACTGGTCTTTATCAATCAAGTGACCTTTGGGAAAAATTGAACATAACGTCAAACACTGCTTTAGATGAGATGGCATGTTAAAATAGCTCAACCACAAGCAGGCAGTTACTTGACATTCTTTACCCTCAACATTTAATAAATTACTCTCTTTTATGTAATGCCACTGTTCTATTTGTTTCATGGAACGAAGGACACCTACAATAACTTTAATTGCTAGTGGCACCCCACTGCACTTGTTCACAATCTCTTTCCCAACCTTTTGAAATTCAGAGTCCAAATCTTTCACGGCATTTCCAAAGCTTTGCTGGAATAATTGCCAGCTATAATCCTTGGATAAGGATGGCAAGTCTATCGGTGTTGTAGATTCAACTGCTTCAGCAACTTTTCTACTACGAGTAGTGAGTAGAATCTTGCTTCCTCTCATTCCTAGTGAATCATTCTTCACATGTACCATGAATTGCTCCCATTTAATACAGTCTTCAATCCAAACATCATCCAATACAAGTAGGAACCTATTGTTGCTCAACTCATCTGAGATTTTATTGGCCATATTCGTCAAGGAAAGGCCTTCAGACTTCTCATTAGGAATAACGTCAAATAGCTTCTTGAGAATTTTTTCAACATGAAATTCCTGAGGCACATGAACCCATATTCTAACAGTAAAATGATTCTTTATAGTTTTTATATCGTTGAAAACCAACTGAGCTAGGGTTGTTTTTCCCAGAGCCACCAAGTCCAACTATAGAAACTATGTTGATTCTCTGTTGATCATCTGTCTCTAGCAGCTTAGATATTGTTTGGTGCATTTCTTGGTCTTCCAATTACTGCTGCCCCATCCACGAAGGGCAATGTTTGTTTGCTCACAGCTGTATTGTTTATATGTCTAACAGGATCATGGCCAACCACTGAATTCAGAACAGTTATTTGCTTCACAAGGTCATCAAACGTCTTCGTGATTTTCTTGATCTTTTTGGCAGCCTTGCAATGAAATATAAATGATTTTGGTTTTGTGTGCAGGTATCTGGACACAAAACCACCATCACCATCAGCTTCATGTTTTACAGCCTTTAGTTGGAACTCGTCCACAATGTCATCAACCTCGTAAACAGCTTCTTTTAACTTTTTGAGCGATGGAGCATCCCCCATAGCTCTGTCTCCTGCTGCTTCCAGCCGGCTATTGATCTCCTGAGTTAGATCTTGGAGTTCCTGGAGGTCCTCTTTCACATCCACTATAGAGCTGTACTCTTTGATGACCAGTTGAGGTAACTTGTTGCCCACAAGATTCAACATTCCAGATATTGCTGCAGACACTGCAGCAGCTTCCATACCAACCATGTTTCTGTAAGCTGAATGTTCCTATGAATCAAATTCTCGAAATAAGGAGGCATTTTATAAAGCAAACGAGCCCATAGTGCTAGAACTTGTGCAATTCTCGGTTTTTGATATGATATCTGACCTGTGCAAACATGTGGCTAGCCCTGTAGCCTGTGATGAATGCTGCTGAAGTGCTTCTTAATTTACAGCCTTCTTGTCCCTGTCATCACATGAGAGTAAAGGGGAGAGCGATCAATGGGATTGTCATGAACACTTGGTAGGACTAAACAAATGGAGATCCCAGTGAGTGTTCCAAAAAAAAAGAGCATGAGAGCAGATGGAGTGGAGTATCCTATCCTACTATTACTAATCGGAGACCCTGAATGAATATCGATGTTAGTTATTAAGAGATGCAATAGAAAAAGATAAATCCTAGAAATCTTATTATTACTAATTGGAGGCTTCAAATGAGCCTCCGCATTAATCCTGACTCATGAGATGCACTAGAAAAAAACATATATATGTCCTAAAAAATTCTTACTCTAACTAGAAACATCTAGCATTTATGTTGATTGAGTCTAATTGTCATCACCAATAATAGCTATTGAATCAATTCTATCTTATAAAAAATATCCACCTATGCCATTATAAAAAATACATACACTAACCCTTAAAGTTTATATCCAAATTACCTATCTTTACCATTACGAAAGATAATTTAAAATATTCTCCTGAATTTGCATCTAATTACCTGTACGTGCCACTATGAAAGACAATTGAAAACAACCATCTAAATTTGCATCTCAATTATCAACCTCTGGCATTATGAAAGATTATACAAAGTAGCCCCTAAACATTCTTTAAATTTCCCACACATGATATTATATGAGATGATACAAAATAACCACCTTTTTATTTGTATATACAAATTACCCACATCCTCCATTATAAAATTAAACTAAAATATCTTTATATCTATTTATAGAAACCAATATAAGCTGTCATGGAACATAAATCAACAACCATAAGTTAAGCTATATATGTTTCTAAATTACACATTTGTACCATTGTTAAATGAAAAGTAAGCATAATGATATCTGCCATGATATAGACCAAGTAAACATGCATACATTAGGTAAATACTTTAATAGTTTATCATGCCTCGAATAATGTTCCCTTGACAAGTGCAACCAGTGACATATAAATTCACTTAAATCATATTAATACTCCATAACAATAAATTTTTAGGTTTTCACTTACACAAGTTTATACATTTTTACAGATACATTATGTCATATCAATACTGATAATTTAATGTCAAGCACTCTATGTTTTATAAAATAATACTATTGAACATATAATTCTTTGATATAGTAAATTCAACATCTATATTGCCATGGTCCAGGCTAAAACAATTTGTTATGCTAAATTTGTAACTATGTGTTGTAGATATGACCCACGGGTCTCGTCATGGAAGGCATAATCGGCTCCTTGGACATAGGGTAGCCTAGCTGACTACATGTTATTTGGGATGTTGAAAGCCTAAGTTTGGTTTTGGTAATTAATGACACCAAGTTGCTAATGCCATCGCGTCAAGTGAATTGAGTTAGGCGTAGCAACATATGTGATGAAGGAGCAAGGAGCATGATGGTGATGACCATAAGATCACAAGTGCATGGAGATAAAGATGATAGTGAACATGCACATAGGTGATGGACAAGGAATGAGATGATCAAGGCAAAGGTATAATCATAGGATTCTCTTTTGCCGGTCTAAAGATGAGTAGAGAAGTGATTGACCGGGTTTAGGATTGATAGCCGACTATCAAGAGGGGCAATCACGGTCATCTCATGAATCAAGTGCTACTAGGTCCATATTCTTGAGCATATGCATTTAGGATCTAGTGAGTTGCTAACTCATTGAGAAAATGATTGTGAAAATGCTAACACACATGCACATGGTGATGTTAGCACATTTGCGAAGGCGGTGGATTTTGAGCGGTAGAGAGGGGTTTGGGTTTCTCTCTCCTTCCCGCTGAGCTTGCGAGGCGGGATTCGGCGCTTTTGTGGAAGTGAAATGCCTATTTTCCACTGCGCCGAAGGCAAAGAAACGGAGGCGAAAGGAAGTCACTGGGTGACCGGACACGTGATCGGACGCGTGATCGGACGTGGCTGGAGCATTCAGTCAGTTCAACCGGCAGGCGCGCGGGGCGAAGTGCGAGGGTTTGTGACCGGAGTGTCCGATCACTCGCGGGACTGGCGCATCCAGTCACGCACCCAGGAGAGCAGCGCAAATGAAAGGTTTGATTGGACGCGGTGGCGCGTCCGATTACATACGACCGGACGCGTCTGGTCCACGGATCGCTCTCTGGACCCTTACTGGACTCTAACCGGATGCCGGGTGTAATGCGTCTGGTCATCTCTAGTGTCGCGTTCGGTCATGCTTTTGGCGATGTGGCGCAGGTGCGACCGGACGCTGTGGCCGCGTTCGGTCGATCTGACATGCGCGTCCGGTCGTCCGGTCAGCGCGCGCAGAGCAGTTTCTTTGTTCTAACGGCTCTATTCTTTGAAGTGGCTTATAAATACTCCTTTGGCCGGCCTTGGGAGGCTCTCTCTGACTCTTTGAACACTTGAGACATACTTTGAGCTAGAGAACATTCCTTCCACTCTTCTCCTTACTTGGTTGCATACTCTAGTGAGATTAAGTGAGATTCAAGTGCATTGCTTAGTGATTTGCATCTAGTGGCACTTGATCCATTGAGTTGGCTCTGGATTTTTTGTTACTCTTGGGTGTTTCTCGACATCCTAGACAGCTTGGAGTAGCAGTGGTGTTGAGCTCTTGATTGGAGATTGTTTCGAGCCTCACCAAGTGATTGTGAGGGGTTTTTGAGCCTTCCTCGTGGGAGTTCGCGAATTGGCTACTCTAGTGGAGCTCGTGGCTTGGAGGATCCCCATCTTGTGAGTGGATGTGCGGCACCCGCTGAGGGTTTGACTCTTGATAGTCAATTAGCTCGCGATCCATCAAGTGGGTGCATCGCCACAACGAGGACTAGCTTGCCGAGAAGCAGGTGAACCTCGGTAAAAAAAATATTGTGTCATCTCTTTGCCGAGGATTTCATCTTGTGATTGTGATTGCTTTGATTGATTGGTTCATTAGAAATATTTCTACTCATCAACGTCGGTATAACAATACTTGCTCACTCCTTTACTTGTCTACCTTTGCTAGTTGCTTAGCTTGTTATCTCTTGTAGATTCTAGCTCCTAGTTTATGTAGTGTATTTCTTTCACCTAGGAGTAGAGTAAGTAGTGACTTAGTCTTGTTGGTGTGGATTAGAAATTATAGCCTTCATATCTACTAGAATTGTTTAGGTGGCTTGCATAGTATAGTTGAGCTAGTGTTAGAATTAGCTTCGCCATCTTTTGTGCTAACTTTGTTGTTGAGTAAAGTTTGTAGAATTTTGAAAAGGCTATTCACCCCCCTCTAGCCATTTAGGACCTTACAGATGTACCCAGGGTATCCTCAGCGATGTGCTACTTGAAACATAGATAAACTCTACTCTAGGAATAGAGATATTGATTGAATCCATTAGGAAACAAATGCTATTAGGACTAGGGACCAAATCCTAGTACGAAAGGAAGCCAACTTGTAACCCTGCCATTCCTCCACTATATAAGGTGAGAAGGGGTCCCTAGACCTATACAACCCCATTAGAAATCTGGTAGATCCTTATTAGGAAACATCATCTCATACCCTCATAGATGAACATACGAGGCGTAGAGAAATACAATCCACCAACACATAATGTAGGGTCTGGACTTGCCTAAACTTTATATGCCTTGTGTGGCACCATCTAGTTTTTTTTTCTACCACACAACGCCCTATATTCGTTGTTGGTGACAAAAACACTGACACAATTGGTGGTCTAGGTGGGGGTGCACATAGATCTCATCGATAAAGAAGCAAGATGGATCCAAGGATGAAGATTGCCGTCAACTTCACTTCTGGTCAGTCCATGCACTTCAAGAGAGCTTGGATTTTGTTGCTAACCTGGCAGGGCACCTGGACCTCGTCATTACCTTTATTAAGGGCAACTTTTGAAACCTCTATGTTGATTACATTGCCAACATTGCCATCGCCAAAAAAATCACTAGCTTAGGCTCGATCCCTCTAAGTTGATCACATCGCCATCGACATAATCGCTATGCTCAACCTCTCTGAGCCGATCATTCATTCGACTATACCACCAAGCTAGGATCTCTATTGCAAGTCGGGTTCCTCGGCATCGATCTAGTCCACCCTAGCACTGAATGACTTGGTGAATTCTTGAGGCTCAACATCAGCAACTTCCACTATACCACAGCCAATCTGCAGGGACTACGAAAGAGTCGCTATAAGTCGTTATAGCGACCAACGATCGGTTGCTATAACGTTATAGCCACCGATGTAATAGTCGCTGTAAGTGGCGTCGCTATAAATCTACTATAGCGACTGACATGGTTTATAGTGACCAATAGTTGGACGCTAATATTTATACCGACCAATGATCTGTTACATGTTTTAGCGACCAATGGTTTACTCACGGTAAGTGGCGTCGCTATTTATCCCTCATTGAACCATCTAAGTCGCTTATTCCAAATCCAACACTGCCTGGGTCACAACCCATGAGGCCACAACTAACACCATATTCATGAGGCTATGGTCTAGTTGGCAAAGTGTATAACGACAAATAGCTCAGAAAAGAAAAACAATATCAAGAAGAGAAAGCAACAAAAAATAAAATATGCTTTAATACATGTTTATCTTATTTAGAATACTAAATAAGTACCTTAGATTTCAAGATGTACTCCGATTGGATGGGGTAGTGAAACCCTGAGATCAAGAAAAGGAGCAAAAGAGTCGAAATTTCTATTTTGGAAATTCTGGTTCGTTTTAATACCCATAGCGAAGCGCATGTGAGAATTTGAACTAGGGCGCCAAAGCTCTCTAGTGGTCCACCATATATCGGTGAGCACTAGAGCTTTAAGATAGCTCTCAACGGCTGTGCAGAATGTTTTTAGACCAACTGGAGTTGTCTGATGGGCACTAGAGAGCATCCACCATAGCCTAGTGCTCAATCATATAGAGAGTATGCAGAGAGCTCCAATTCTCATTGGAGTTATCTAGTGATCATTGGAGATCACCCATCGGAGTTTAGCATAGAGTAATACCTAGCTCCAACATGATGTTAATGACTATTGCATTTTTCCTCACCAGTTTCCCCGGTAGCAAAATAAATAACTAAAAGAGCGCCATACACGACATGTCGGCAGGCAGTGTCAGCCGTTAGCCCGTTACGTACTGTACGTGAAACACGACAACGCGCAGAAGCAAAACGTGGCCGGCCAGCTTTTCCCGTGGCAGCAGGCCGGTGACTTTATTTTGACTAATCAGGCACGACGGAGGTGTTCCCACGCATACATCAACGTGGACACTGCAGACTTTTTCCATGATGAAGCAGCGTGGCTGGAATCTACATGCATGTGCAGCTGCAGCCGTCCATCCCAGTCGAACTTGCCAGGAAAACCCATATCCTGGTCTAGAGGGTACGGAGTAGCAAGCTGGGGAAGGCGAAAACAGTTCATATTGTCACACAAGCTAGGTTTGTCCAAGTGGCAATGGTTAGAGAAGATTTCCAAACACGTGCACTGTTGAACTATTTGCGTTCCTGAGATGGTCGGAGAGAACATCCAAGTAACCACAAGGTATATAAGAATTGGATTCCGACTCTCTTATTCCTAGTCAGCGGCGGAGGCGGGATTGACGGCAAGGGGCTGCTTCCTCTTCTTCTTTCTCCCGCCCCTCCTTTCCTTCTTCCTCCTTAAATTTGTAGGGGGAGCTTAGGGGGTGCTCTATTGGAATCACAGCGGTAGGGGAGCCCCCCCCACACCCTGCTCCATCGTTGTTCCTAGCTAATAACCCATTACGTGCGATGCAAAGACTGTTGGGTCTTGCTTGTCACATGTATCTATACCTAATAATAAAGAGACAAAATTTCTCTCCACCCATTTTTTTGTCTAGCTCCCTTTAACTATCGGACAATTGAGAGTTTCTTCTGTCCAGACTTATGTAACTTGTGCTCATACGAGTTAGAATAGCTTTTGTCTAGCGCGATACGGAGGTGGTTTCCGATTCTTCTTTTGTCCACCGTGGATCCAATTTGCTACAATGGAACTGTCTTCTGACTCCATGACGGTTTTCAATTCTCTTTTCTGATTTTCCCCGACGGTACAGTTTTGTGTGATTTCTGATTTGTTTTCGTTTTCTGTTTTTTTTCATCGGCAAGTTTTGTTTTTCGATGCATGGCCACATTTGCATTCAACGAGATATCAACTCTCCAAATCCAACACGTGATCAGGTTTGCAAACTAAAACTAGCACAATCTAAATCCAATAGGAGATCCGTTCTCAAGCCGTGCACGTGTAGGCCATGGTATATATAGAGTTTAAAGACTCAAGTCATCTAGGTAAGTTTTCTTTGCATCGTTTTTCTTTTTTGCATGGCCATTCCTGCCTTCTTTCCGTTTTTTCTAGAATATCTCCTTTTTTTTTCCTATATATAAACATCAAAAACAAAAATAAGTAATAAATCTCATATTATAGATTTTTGAACTCTTGACTAGCTAATTCACAAACATACAAATATTCCAAGCACTAAACTATTGGTGTACTTTTGATTAGAGATAAAACGTATTTTAATTATTAGAACATGGATCAATGATCAAACCATGAACTAAAATAATTTTAAAAAGTTTGCTAGGAGAATTTTAATTCGTTAGACTTAATATGACATTGTCATATTATTAACAATATTAACTTTATTACGGATGTCATTATCATCATAAAATAAATTATACCCATTAAAATTTATGAAAAAATGTAAATATAAATAGATATATAACATTTTTGTCCTTATTTCCTATTAGCATATGATAGTTTTTTCTTCTCCCGTTGCAACGCACGGGCATATTTGCTAGTAGACATAGTTTCATAGTGAAACTATATTTAACTACTGTCATAATCTTAGTGTAAACTAATTAATGGCTATAAAACATGCTGGATAATCCCATAACCTTCAAGCCAAAACTATTATCTTGTCTTTTCCAATTTCGTTCGAACAATTTAGTTTTGTTGTGCCTTAGATGTGACCATAGATAGCAGTGTCCATTTTGATGGGAATCCTTGTGTCCTCAGGTTACAACTTCAAGCTCTGATTCTCAGGTTACAACTTCAAACCCCTGACGTTTTATTAAGAATTAAAGCATGAACTTGCCAGTCCATCGCATAAGACTGAATTATACTTCCAACTTTACACAGAGATTATATTTTTTTTCGGCAACATCAATGACACATGCTAAGGGGACACTAATTAATTCTAAGATATTAATATTTTATGATTTGAATGACCTGATAAAGCAAACTGGAAAAAAGATAGGTTATGACATTTTTAGAAGAAATAAAGTTCTTTTTCCATTTATATTATATAGTTTTGAGTAGTATTTATCTTAAGAAATACTATCGTATAACTTATCCTTGTGAATTATGCACATAATGTTACCTTCTGAGATTTCTGCACATTGCAAGAACGATAGTATTTTCCAATAAATGTGCACTTGAGAAATTAACTCATAGTTAATCCCTAGTTGTTTCGAGTAAGATATTTTCCAATAAATGTTATTGCCAAAATATTGTGGCAAGGTGAAACTGTTCAAGAACATAAGATGCACTAAGACAATTTAACCACAGTTTTGAATATCCCTACTCCACAGTTATTTTCACCAACCTGTAGGCACAGATTCAATTTGATATGTCTAGGATATAATAATCTGGCAAAAACAGTAGTGTACTTAATAAGCAAAAATACAATCATTTGAGTGACACAAGGTGCTATTGTTACTCTAGCAAAAGGTGCGTGGTTTTAAGAATTGATAGACATTGATTCATCTGTTTCTAACTAAAAATTCCCATACATATCATCCTTGATATTCAAGACTGATGCTCTGGAAAATGGGTGCTTCGTCCTAAGAAGGTATAATTTGTAGAGTAATATATGTAAGCTTGGTCCACATGAGAAACTAAGGGAATAAAAAGACAAGTTCTACAAGACAAAGACATCTTGAAGACGGTGCTTCTATCCACAAAAACTCTTCTCTTCAATTAGTTATGTCATTTTATTACTGAGTTGCTTTCTCAAGTCTAGGCTTGTAGACATCTCATCCAGACAAAGAATAATTTCCTGTAGCTGTCATTCAATTGTTAAATCCTGGACTCGAAGACAAAACTAGCCAAGAAAAGACATGAAATAAGTAAAATGAGTCCCGTAAGAAAACCATACCTTGCATTGACTGGTGCCATAAGAGTAACTATGAGTTAATTTCTCAAGTCCAGGTACATATGGTTGATTCCACACATTGCTAGCTTAGGCAACCATAACATGGTATGGACTTTGATCCATATTTCTATGTTTCTAATTTCTATATACATTTTTCTACAAGGTCACTGAGTTGTGATATCAAAATAAAATCTATTTCCTAAACAAATGTTAGCTTCATATATAAAAATAGGATTACCAAGCAGATTGTCACACGCCCAACACGGGCCGTACTCATCGGCGGAGAAAACGGGCCAACTAGGGCCCGAGGAGAGGGCGCCGCCACCACGTCACACGTCAAGTACCCAGCCCCCAGCAGCGGAGAAAGACCTAGGCCAAAGTGCCTTATTGGGCCCAAAGCAGGCCCAATGTGAACAATACCTGTGGGTACTGATGGGGACGTGATTCCCGATCTTCCGTCAGGTTCAAGATAACTATCGATTTGGTCGGAAGCGACACACCGATCCGGCTTCAGATCACAAAGACCCGAACCCTGCAACCTTAGCACCACGTCTCCTCTGGTTATCAACCATGTCACAATCCGGTTGACCTCGCCACGAAGGCTAATCTCTGCTGCGAATCGAAGAACACAAGCAAGAACAAGATAAAATGCAACTCAATTGAAGTGACAATTGCAGATGAATGATTAAGCACTCGAAGTTGGGGTCTCGCAAACCAAAAGACGGCGACTGTCAATGGACAGAATAATCTAAGCAAAACCCCAAACCCTAACATAGGCGGCGGCTACTGATTATAAAGCCTAAGGGGCATCCAAGGACCCCTACTCACGTCGCTAAGAAGTCTCGACACGTTACAAGGACCAAACGGCCTAAAAGACAGCGACGCTGCGCCCTGACAGATTCTGGACGTCAACTTGTTTCGTCGATTTCCATTGACTCCAATGGAATTTGGGCCTCAAACCAAAGCCATCGGTTAGCTTATGAAATTATCTTTCCATCCATATGTGGATCATCGAAAACGGAGTCCAGATGTGTTCTGTGCGTCCATTTTACTACAGACTGATCCTGGAGCCCGAGATGGACTCGAACTTGATATGGATTGAGCCTCCAACTTGGCTTGGACGCCCTTGCTTAACTCCTAAGGTGGTGGCCAAGGAGGAGGACGTCCTTGGACATCTCTTAGGTGTTCTCCATCTTCTTGGGGCGTGTTCCAACTTGGGCCTGGGTCCTAAGTGTGAATAACAAGCCCGCGACGACGCTGTAGCACCCGACAGAAATAGCGGCGGAATGTCTCAATGATTTCGAGGCCTTGCCAATGTGATATTGATGTGGGACCAGATCTATTTGAAAGCTTATCAAATAAGTTTTTCATCAAGTGCTCATTGACCTCAATCGCACTCCGGATGGATGAGTTATGGCCTTTCCAACGAAGCACTATCGGGCTGCCGACGAACCAAAAGTTCAACTTTGATGAACTTATACTTTGAGACATATTTGTGCCTACATTTAAATAACGACATGTACATGTGGAATCAAGTGAATTGTACCCAAAATTACTATACAAATATAGAAACGAGCGCACCTTATAATCAATGATCGTATCCGTTGGTGTCATGTCCTCATCAGGTACTGTAGCGATGCGCACGGTAGCCCCCGCCGCCGCCCTAGGTTAGGTTAGATCAGTTTGGATCGCTTAGAGGCTAAGTCGATCTGAAACTATAAATATAGGAGCATTGTAATCAATTGGAATTAAGAATAGAATAGCCGAAAGACCTTTATCCTCTCCTCTCTCTTCTTCTTCTTCCACGCGCCGCTGCCTCTCTCTCCCTCCTCTCTCCTAGTGCCGCCGCCCCAAAACTCTAACCCTAGCCGCCGCCCATCATAGCCACCGCCGCCCAGAGCTACGCCGCCGGTCACTCCTCTCCGCCACGCTTGTTACACAGATGGTGTCTATTAGTGAAAGCCAAGAAATTGTGCAACTATTTAAATACACAATTGACTGATGTCAATAAGACTACTTCTTGTAGTCACAAAAATTAACTTTTGGGCGTGGGCGTGGCCCAGTACTACTCCATTTGACTACAACATATATCGTTGTATTACAATGAAACATCCAGAGTAATTAACCAAAGCATAGAAAATTTGTTTGCGACATAACGTAGCCTTAAATGATCATGCGTATAGGAAATGTTTCGTAGGATCCAAATGGAGATATAAATGCACGGACCACTGTTTATGACGCTGACTCCTCAAAAAAAAAAGGCAAAAATGTTTTTGTCAAAGGCTCCATCTTACTTCTTTACTCCTCCGACCTGTTACTGTAGCTTTGCTTTGGCTAAAGGTAGTATGACTTGAGCTAATCCATCCAAAGATAGCTTGTGAATGAAGAATTTCCCTAACAGAACAGAGCATCTGTGTTTCTCTTGCATCTTGATCATCGATTTTTTAGAAAAAGTGCTCTAGGTAAAAATCTTCACTTTATTCTGATAAAGAACTACAGAAAGTTATGTGCCCAGGGAAGTATCTCTGAATGTCATGGCCAAGAAAGAGAAACTATGAACGACCAAAGAATTTTAGCCTTGTAATCAGACTCTTGTCATCATATGCCTTACGGAAACTGGCCTATTCCCTCAATCATGAAAGTCCAATAGCTGCGAGTTGTCAAGTTCTTCTATATAACCGCCAACCAGCGCCGTGTTCCATTGACTCATGAAAAGTACTCCTGTTGTCACCCTTCAAATTATGTTCTGTTGCTCTGCCACCGTGTATGTGTCACATATTAGTTTGTTATACATTAATAACAATTATCATGCCTTTAAATACTGCAAATGATATATATGATTATTGCTATAGTTGGTCCAACTTTATGAAACTAGGAGACGGGTTGTTTTGCTATGAAACATACTTTTATGTAAAGATACATTCTATTGCAATGTTCAAATACTGTAAGTAGCTTTAAAATGTTTTACAAGTTCTCTTAACAATGGATGCAGACGCCATTGAAGCTACTGCGCATCACCTGGCAATCACGGGCGATATCACTCAAATTAGATCTTCCATCCTTTGACTAGTGAAATCAAATAGTAGCAATATATTAGTTGCAATCCTTTGCAAGCTCTATCCCTTTAATTAAAAGCAGTAACACACGCAACTGGAAAAATCTACGCGCAAAAGCCAATCCGCTTCTGTTTGTGGATAACTTGGTGCTCCCATTCTTATCACAATTGCGACCTTTGAATACATAAGACGCAGGTGTCTGAACGGTACGAACACTCGATGCTAGGCTACCTTGCGTGTTCGAACTAACTTATCAATGTATTCAGTCAGCCTCATCGTCATGCATTGATCTCTCCCTATATATTGAACTCCATGCCGACCCTCTCATGCATGTCTTCAATCAGTTGCATAACAGTTCTCTTCTTTAACAACCAAATCATATCTTCTTCCTCTTCATCAGCTAGTCTCTGTGTTGTTGGTCGTTGATGAAGAGAGCCATGCATGGCCTGGCCTTGGTTACTGCCTTTCGGTCTCTTTTTCGTTGCCTCTGTTGCTCAAGCTGCTGTTGTGGAGCACACCTTCAATGTAATACACATGCGCATATACAGTTTTTCTTTTCTACTTCATATCTCTTTCGTTGGTCGCCATGCATATATAGTATATCTGTTTAATTACGATAGTTAGTTCTGTTATGCAAGCACCATGTATGTATGTATATATGATAGTTGCTCACATATGGTTTCATATATGCATGCATGCATAAATATATTGTTTCTAATGATGTTTATGCACCGGTAGTATTTCTTGATTCTATTGGCGGCGCATCATGCACATGTCAAGTTTACTAGTGGACCACTCAATATTTTTTTCACATTATTAATCACTCGTGTGTTTAATTATCGCCAGGTCGGGAACCTATCTATAAGCCAGCTGTGCCAGCCGGCGAGGATCATCACGGCGGTGAATGGGCAGCTCCCCGGCCCGACCCTCGAGGCCCGGGAGGGCGACATGGTGGTTGTTCACCTCGTCAACGAGTCGCCCTACAACATGACCATCCACTGGTAACGGAATTCTACTTTCAGTCATTTGCTTTTGACATTGATTTATTAGATTTATACCATCAGATGTGTCCATGTGACATGTTCAGGTACGTGATGTACCTCCGGTGCCACGTCTAGCACAGGACAAGGCCGGTACACCAGTATAGGAGTATGCCTGTGTTGCATGCACCCGAATATGCGTTTTGTACACGGGCACCCGTATATGGCAAGAAACAAGCTGTTCTTGAGTAGCAGATCTCTTGTATACATTTGTTGGTTTGTTGTCTTTTCTATTTTCTATTTTCTAAACATTTTAATTAATTAATAATTACTTAATTATTATATGCACTTCAAAATCAAGGGCTAAGATTTGTTTGAGATCTTACCTCTTATGGGGTAATGGAGGTACCTTAGCAAGGCCCAAAATTACCTAGCTAGGTCGTAGCTTATTGCTCATCCCAAGGGTACTTTGCTTGCTAACATCATTACAGATAGCTTCGATTACTGGCAGCAGTGGTATATATATAGCTGAAAGATAATGAAGTTAAAAAAAACTGTCTCCCAATGTAAAGTATGCCCATGGTGCAGTGAACGGTGGTTAATTTGTTCTTGTGACGACGAACCAGGCATGGCGTGTTCCAGCGCGGCACGCCGTGGGCGGACGGGCCGGCGATGGTGACGCAGTGCCCCGTCAAGCCGGGCGCCAACTACACGTATCGCTTCAACGTGACCGACCAGGAGGGCACGCTGTGGTGGCACGCCCACATCTCCTTCCTCCGCGCCACCGTCTACGGCGCGCTCGTCATCCGCCCCCGCGGCGGCGCCGGTGGCTACCCCTTCTCCCCCAAGCCCGACAAGGAGGAGACCGTCATCCTCGGCGAGTGGTGGAACGCCAACGTCTACGATCTGCAGCAGAAGGTGTTCCTCACGGGGGACACGAGGGAGATGCCGCCTGCCGACGCCTACACCATCAACGGCAAGCCGGGAGACTTGTACAACTGCTCCGCCGCTAACCGTATGTTAATGGCTAGATCACTGATGTTTAATTAAAGCTCATGCTAATTACTGATGTCTGAAGCTGATGTTAATTTGTGTATATACGCGCGTGCAGAGACTTACAAGTTCCAGGTGCGGAGCAACGAGACGTACCTGGTCCGGATCATCAACGCCGCGCTCAACACGCCCATGTTCTTCAAGGTGGCGAACCACACCTTCACCGTCGTCGGCGCGGACGCCGCCTACACCACGCCGTACGAGACAGACGTGGTGGTGATCGCGCCCGGGCAGACCGTGGACGCGCTCATGGTCGCGGGCGCCGCCGTCGGGCGCTACTACATGGCGGCATCCCCGTACGACAGCGCCATCCCGCAGGGGCCAGGATTCAGCATGACCAACGGCACGGCCATCGTCGAGTACACTGGCTCGGCTGGGGAGGAGGAGCCGCAGCTGCCGCCGCAGACGGAGTACAACGACACGGAAACGGCCTTCCGGTTCCTCTCCAACCTGACGGCGCTGGTGCTCCCCGGCAAACCGACGGTGCCGCTGTCCGTGGACACCCGCATGTTCGTCACCGTCGGGCTCGGCAACGGCGACTGCCAGCCAAAGCAGACGCAGTGCAACACTACGGGGACGACTCTCCCCATCTTCTCGGCGAGCATGAACAACGCGTCCTTCCTTCTCCCCGACGCCGTCTCCATGCTCCAGGCGCACTACAACAAGTCGGCCGGCGTCTACACCCGCGACTTCCCCGACCGGCCTCCGGTCATCTTCGACTACACCGCGGACAACAACGACACGCTCAAGTACACGACCAAGTCCACCAAGGTGAGGACGCTGCGGTACAACGAGACGGTGGAGATGGTGCTGCAGAACACGCGGCTGATTGCCAAGGAGAGCCACCCCATGCACCTCCACGGCTTCAACTTCTTCGTGCTCGCCCAGGGCTTCGGCAACTACGACGAGGCCGCGGCGGCGCCGGGGTTCAACCTCGTCAACCCGCAGGAGCGCAACACCGTCGCAGTCCCCACCGGCGGCTGGGCCGTCATCCGCTTCGTCGCAAACAACCCTGGTAAAGAATCTGTACCGTACATTTTTCATAAATCATAATTATTTATTTGCATCGATTGAAATGTACTAAAAACTAATAAGGATCAAATAAATTGTATCTATTATTTTGCAGGGATGTGGTTCATGCACTGCCACTTCGACGCCCACCTTGATCTGGGGCTGGCAATGGTGTTCGAGGTTCAGGATGGACCGACGGCGGAGACATCGGTGCCGCCGCCGCCATTGGACCTACCTCAGTGCTAAAATCGTGATTCTTTGAATTGGGTGCTGGATTTGTCAACAGAAAAAGTGTACAAGCTTTGTCTACTAGCTATGTTGTGATTCTTAACTATAGTTTGTCCGATCCGTTACAAGATTATTGTTCTACTGGCATAGGGAGCACACGCATTTTAATATGTAAAAAGTCGAGTCATGGATGTGATTGTTTGAGTTTGGTGTATAAATAAATTGGATACGTACGTCAACACGTGAAGCAACCTGGATAGGAGTTACTATTCGATCATGACATTTGACTATAGTTGCTATACTTATCCGCTCATATATATATAGTTTTTTTTGAAAGCGTGCTTAGCACGTGCTCTATTAAAGAAAGTTTAGAAAGGGGTGATACACACAGCCCGGGGAGGCACGACGGTGAGAAGTCGTAGGCCGCCAACTGGTGGAACACATACAGAGGGCACCGGCTTTAACGGTGGTGTTTAGATAGGCGTACTAAGTTAACAACTAATCTTGCGACTAAGTAGGAGAATCGTTGCCCTTTAGGTGATCACCGCAACCACTGGCGAAACCAGGGGGGCCAGCAGGGGCCATGCCCCCCCCCCCCCAAGCACAGTGATTTGTTTAAAATATCTATAGAAAATTCACTTGCATAGCTAAAAAAATTATTATTTCACTCTATTTTGATGATTAATATTGTGCTTTTTCGTTATGAGTACTAAATATATGTGTAAAAATGTTGAAAAGCTATTAAGGCATATATTTGTTGTACATATTTATCATATTTACGAGGTGTATCGTATTGTCTGCCCCCCTTATTCAAAAGTTCTGGTTCCGCCTCTGATCGCAACCAAGCTCTGAAATCCAGCAGCCACTACAAGAGAAAAACCCCTTTAGCAACGGATGTATGGCAACACATAATTTATTCATTGCAAGGTATAACGTGGCAACGATTTACGAGCTGTTTGAAGCAGCATCCGTTACTGCAAAGTGTTCTGTATTCTGTATGCAGATACTGTACACAAATAATGTTAATTACGACAAAACAGTAGCATTTCCGGTTCGAACATGGAACCTCCCACAAGGCCATGCCTGCTACCCAATAACCAACCAAGCAATTAATTTTTTGTGTTGGACCACCTCACAAATTCTTTTACAACTGTGGATACAAAGCATATAAGCCCACCACCTGACGGCCCCCTCTCCCATCCAGTACTCCAAAATTTTAAAATATGTTTGATATAAATCGGGAAACTGAAATTTTTTAAAAAAATGAAAATCCATTTTTTAAAAACAAATATGTTAGACACAATATTTGAACTCATGACCTTAAATACCATTAGCATCTTCCTACCACTACACATTCATTTGTGAGTATTTATAAGATTCCATCTCTTTGTATGAACATTTCATAATCTTGAATAGAATATTATGAGACCATCAATGCTTTCAAATGAAAAAAGTTTCAAATTCAAAGTTGTATAACTTTTCGAGATCTACAACTTTCGTTTAGGTTATTTCTCCATCCGAGGTCATTTGAAAAAATTCAAATTTCAAATTTGAGAAATTCAAACGTAGTTTTCCTTGACAAAATGATTTCAAATAAAAAAGTTGTCAACTACAAAGTTTTATAACTTTTCGAGATCTACAACTTTTATTTTGGTTATTTGTTCATCCGATATAGTAGTAGTAACATTGTTCACAAATCTTACATATCCCTCTTATAGTTTATGAAATTATACGATCGATATGTAAAATTTGTGAACAATGTTACTACAACTTTGTCAGATGAACAAATGATCAAAATAAAAGTTATAGATCTTGATCAATTCTACAACTTTTATGTTCATGACTTTTTCAGCTGAAATCATTTAATGTTTCAAAATGAAGTTTGAAGTTGCCAGTTTTTGAAATTTAAATTTCAAATTAGTAAAACACAGTCACATAAAAAGATGACCAAAATAATAGCCGTAAGAACACAATAAATTGATAGAGCATGATTTTAGAAAATTTTAGGAACAAATCATCAAATTTGAAGTTAGTATTAATTTACTTTACTTGATAGAAAGTATTAATTTAATTTAATTGACTAAGCCAGATGAAATGCTTGGGTTGGATCTAGTTATTTTGAACCAAGTTTGGTTGAATTTGTCGGGTTGGGTGACTCCTGATCTTGCAAACCTGCTAAGTTTAAATTTTATAGTTATCAAGAATGTACAGGAAAATATACACACTACATACATTAACTTTTTTTTTGCTTTATTAGCTATCTCGTGTAAATGCCAACACTAATTTAACCTAATCTATTTTTTTTCTGGCTCCCGCCATTCTTTCCTCTATATTACTAATGTAATTTAACTTAGTAATCTACCTTTTATATTTTTTTGGCTCCCGCCGTTCTTTCCCTCCATATTTTTCGGTTTCGTATATGTACTTTCTTTTCTCTCACAACACAGTTAGTCTGATTTCCCATGCCCCCATGCTAATTGTTGGGAACTCTAGTAGTGGCCCCACCTTTCATAGAGACTAGCTAGAGGGAACCGTGCAAAAAAACAGCATGAGAACTGCCCCTAATTGTGGATCTCGTCAACTCTCATCGCGGTTCCTTTTCTGTTTTCTCTCATCGCACAATTCCATACCTCCCATCTCCCACATCTTCCCTACTGCGAACAGGGTGCCCTACCTCGCCCATCTGCGCTGCCGACGGCGCAGCAGCGACGCCGCACCCCCACGCCCTGCACACGCGCCGGTCCCTGTCACAGCCACAAGAGGGCACCCTCGTCGGTCCCTGTCGCCGCATCGAGAGAATAGAGTTGGATCGATCTCCTCTTCCACGCAGCACCGTGACGATCTAGAGCTGCACTTCTGGCGGTCATGTCCCCAGCGATCATCGTAGACAGAAGGTACGTGCCGTCTCCGACCACCTCCCTCTGCAAATTGTGCCTATGGTTCTGTGCAAACTGTACATGTGCATGTCATTGTTTGTGTTGAAATTATTGAATTAATCCCTCATTTGATCCCACATAGGTTATCGGCACGAAGTTTTAGCTCAAGAAAGTTTCATCGTTCAGATACATGATACATCTCATTTTTGTTAGGAAATATCATGCTAATTTAAGAAAAATTGTGATCAGTCTGCTGCACCTTCGCACTGCCACACGATCCTACTATTCGTGGATTGGTGGTCGCGACCGCCCCTGCTGTGAGCGTCGTTGGCACAAAGAGGAAGCCATTGTACATCATCTGGTTAAAGGCAGGCAAGTTTCATCATTCAGTTACATCTCAATTGTTTAATATAAAATATTGTGTTCAAGCTTAGCCCTTGTTTAGTTCCCAAAATATTTTACAAAATATTTCAGATTCCCGTCGACACATGCATGAAGCATTAAATATAGATAAAAAAATAAAACTAATTACACAGTTTAGTTGTAAATCACGAGACGAATCTTTTAAGCCTAATTAGTCCATGATCGGACAATAATTGCTAAATAACAACGAAAGTGCTACAGTAGCGCTGCAGTTACATTTTGCAAAATATTTTGGAAACTAAACAAGGGCTTAAGTTGTGATCAGTCTGGCGCACCTCGGCACTGCCACCATCTATCCCCTTATCCAACGTTTGGTAAGAATGTTCAGATTTTTGGATCACAGAAAATACAGTTAGCATGATGGGGTTTAATACAATTAGGATGATCATGCATGTTATCTTTTGAATATATAGGGCTCATGTCACATCAGTTTAAGTATCCTTTTTCTCTATATATTAAAAAGTAGTGATTGCCTTTGTAAAGGTGAATAATTGTTTACTAATGTATAGACAATACTCATGTTAGTTCTATCTCAATTACTTAAATTTATTGCAGCACACCATGTTTACAATATTATTTTGGCTGCGATGCCAATCGATCCGGATATTTTGAGGAAAGGTTGAAGGTTGTTTTACTCTGTTCCCTGTTTCATTTTTTGCTACAAACTAGTTGGTGGACAGTTTTACTTCATTCATAATGATGTTGTGCAGCAGCCATGGCAAGAGGTAGAAGAAAGCTCATAATTCGAAGCCGTGATGAATATATGTCAGAAGAGCATATTGGACAAGAGAGCCACAGACAAAATACTAAGGCATATGAACTTCATTCTTGTATTATTTTTAGATACCAATGTTCCCTCTACTTCTTTTCAAGTTTCTTACATGTGTTTCATTATAGAACAAAGAAATTCCAGTAGAGAATAATACTATATAACATTACAGGCTGTGGACCAGCAAACATCTTCCAATTGCTCAAATCTTGAAGCATCTGGTTGCCAGGTACTCATTTTTTTCAACAATAATATTTTTGGTACATGCATATTTTAAATTATTCAGTAACCTATATGAAAAAAAGATTATGTGGAGTAGGATTGAATTTTTTTAAACTAGATTTAAGTCATATAGAAATTATTTTTGTTCACCGTAGACAGAGCAAGATAATTATGTGGAGCACCAGGATCTACTGAAGATAAGGTTTGCACACAGAACTAGACACATGGATACAAAGCAATAAATTATGTTTGTATTTATTTCTGGATACCATTATTGCCTCTACTTTTCAACTTTCCTAACACGTCTTTCATTCTGGAACAAAGACACTTATTGAATGACACTATATACTATGCTTTATTCAATAAAAAATGTGACCACTATATATACAGTGTTGCTAGTGTATAAGACACATCTCTTAAAACTTCATATTATCCTTTTCTTAATCGTTCTTACAGCTAAAAAGACTAAAATTTCCATATATGCTTTTGTAGAAACATTAACGAGGCACAACAAAACTTGTTAACCGCCAATTCAATGATCTTATGATTGTTTAATTTCTTGCAGGTCGAGAAGATAAATGGATGATCACATCTGTCAAGCGCTAAGACTAAACTGATGAAGGAAGGAGAAAGTAGGGTTGTTGTTGTCGAAGAGCGATCCCTTTATGTTTTATATTTCACTCCCATAGGAACTTCTACTCTGATCAAAAATTGTGTCATGAATTATGTGGATTGGTCCACATTGTAATGCAACAAATCCATTATAATATATATATGGCTGAGTGTGCTTATTTTCTGTGTCAGATGTTCTTGCATATATGGCATGTGCTTGTTTTAGCAACAGATATTTGCGTTCCAGTGACTACAATAGGGTGTTTGGGACTGCTTCACTCTATAATTTTCAGCTCTGCTACACCAAGTCCAAGCCAAACACCCCAACTCCAGATTTTGCAGCTCCAGAAAAAAAATCAAATATGGGGGTAGCTCCACGTTTTTTCTGGAGCTCCTCAAGAGGTGCTCCAAGAATTGAAGTTTCCACAGTTCTCATAGAGTTAGGGTGAAATTACCCCCAATGCCACTAATTACACAGTACCGATTCGTTTTCTATTCTCATCTCTTCCACTGGCGCCCTCATCCATTCGCTCTCCTGGCCTCAGTCCTCATGCGACCTAGCGCCGCCGCCCACTCATCTCCCGGCCGCCACCCCTTTCCCGCCGGCGAGGGGACCGCCGGAATGGAGGGATCCATGGCCCCACCGCCGCCCGACCCAGTTTTTGGAGTCCCCAACGCAGGCTTTGCTCCGTCCTGGGACCTCACTGCTGGCACCCAGGGTTGGGCTCCCCAGGCTCAGGCCGTCGCTGCCGGCCGCCAGCGTCCACAGGCTCACCGCGCCTGGCTTGCCTGGCCAGGCCTCGCCCGCCGACCAAGGTGTGCAAGCAGCCACAGTTGGCTTGGCCAACCCAGGCGACGTCAATAGCCCGAGGTGGCGTGCAAGCGGCCGTGGTTAGCTTGGCCGACCCAGGCGACGTCGGCGGCCCGTGGTGGCACGCGACAGGGCAATCTAGCTAAAACAGCGAGCGGTGCACAACGCGGGCAGCCCTAGGCAGCAAGCGACGAGGGTAGTGTGCAGTGCGGAGGTGAGGGGTGGGGATGGAAATAAGCATATGACTGACACGTGGGTCCCATGAATCAGGGGCAAAATGGACCATTATGATCTCCACCTCATGCTCTTGGAGCTGAAGCCATACTGCAAGCCAAACATGTGGAATTGCTTCATGGTGAAACAACAACTCTATTACGGAGCTGCTCTATGGTGAATATGGTGGAGTGGAGTTGGGTAAATCAGTCCCAAACAGTGCCAATAAATATAGCATGTTTGCTACTTCTCGTGGAGCTCTTTTACGGTGGTGGGAAGTAACCGGTGGTACTTTCAGGTTCTTTTACCCCTCTAGTTTTTTCTGACTGTTGATCTGATAATTTCAATCAAAACAATTTATCAACAATTATGGGGTAAGGATACTTTGCTGACTAAGAAAAAAAATTAAACTGAGTACTGGTCCCCCGTGTACTTTGTATCGGCCCCACTAGCTTGGTATTACTTGGTACCTTGTTATGTTACCTTTTATTTTTCCACCGTTGGATTCCTACTGATGGATGGCTTGTTTTACAACCACCATAAATTTCTCATTTTTCATGACTTGGTTGCCAGATTGTTTCTGAGAAGTGTCCCTCGAACTCCAGAAAATGTTCTGTGAGGTGAGACTACAAATTTAGTTTCTCAAACAAATTATATCAGCCTGAATTGAATTGCCAATATACCATGCAATTAGCAGTCTGGAAATGAAAACACACAGTGAATTCCAACAAGCTAACAAGACTATGGCCTTGTGTTGTTCCAGAGTGTAAAGTTTTAGGGTGTCACATGGGGTGTCGTATGAAGTGCTCGAATACTGATAAAAAAATAAATTACAGAAACCGTCAGTAAACCGCGAGACGAATTTATTAAGCCTAATTAATCCATCATTAGCACATGTGTTACTGTAGTACTTTATTATCAAATCATGGACTAATTAGGCTTAAAAGATTCGACTAGCAAATTCCGTGCAATCTGTGTAATTAGTTTTTTAATATATATTTAATACTTCATGCATGTGTCAAACATCCGATGTGATATAGTGTAAAGTTTTAGTGTGGGAAGTAAACAAGGCCTGTGATTGGCTGCTGAGAAGGATCCGAGAACTAGTAGTCTATTAGCCCTCGTGGTACTACAGGAATATCAAGCTTCGTAGAAATAAAGGCTCCTTTTTCACGAATGATGATGAATGTTAGATCTATCAGAAGCATAGCATGAAAGTTATGCAAGTAACATTGATTTGACGTAATCAACCAAATTTTTCTCTCGGAAAAGTTGCTCTCTCTCTAGGATATTTTAAAATTGTCTATGGACTTTCGACCGTGTAGAGACCGCACATTACAGTTTATCTATTTGATTATAGTATCCCAACACCTATGTTCAAGAACCGTAAGGGATGAAAACCTCTCCCGGCGACTTGGCGTGCATTAATGAATTAAATTTCTTGATAGCTTGCATGAAACTCTTGGTGCCATATATAATGATATATGGATGTATTTTTTTTGCGAAAAACCAGCACACTTAGACGCTCACAACGCATGCACACTTGTCCCTATAAACATACGTACGCAAACCATACCCTTACGAATGCCTTCGAGAGACTGAGCAGACTGGACCTTGAGATTTACGAAGTCACTAAAGGCGTCTCGCTGTCGACGGGAACGTCGCCTACCACTGAAAACATAGCGCTGATAAATCCTAGAATAAATCTAGGAAAATAAGCTCTCGTCCTAATTGAAAGACTCGAACCTAGGTGGATAGGTTCCAACTGATATACGGATATATCATCAACAATGAAAATCTCTGATCTCCCTCAAACAGGATTGTGCAGCCGGTATTTAGTTGAAAATTGCTCGGTTCGTTTCGAATAGCAAACAGGACCTGAACGATTGGCACGGTCCCATCGTAGCAGATTGCATTAGTTGGATTAATTCGAAATTAGCTAGAGAGATGGGGTTCAGGGTGCGTATTAGGTGAAAGCATCATAATCATCAAATTAAAAATTTTGTTATTTCTTCAAATAAAAAACATATACATATATTGAGCTTTCAGAAATTTGAAATTTTGCAGAGCTCTAGGTTCGGAATGTTATGGATCCATGAAGTGTAAACTCAAGCACGTTCAGTTACCAGATACCGAGATTCATAAAGACAAAATTCGGCTGTAAGTTATTAAAAAAAAGATAAAACTTGATCCTTGCAGAGTTGCAGTGA
Source organism: Saccharum hybrid cultivar R570 (assembly GCA_038087645.1). Lineage (NCBI taxonomy): Eukaryota > Viridiplantae > Streptophyta > Magnoliopsida > Poales > Poaceae > Saccharum > Saccharum hybrid cultivar. The sequence goes on from JAQSUU010000805.1 coordinate 10,877,343, forward strand.
TAGCTTACATGTTTGTACTTTCGCTACCACTGGTGAGTTGCTTGTCTGATTGTTTTTTAGAAGAAAAATAAATATAAAAAAATGATTAAATTTCCCTAGCAACGAAGCTCTTGGACCAGACCAAACAGGCCTAGAAAATAATCCCAGTGCCCCTGTCACCGGTTTACATATATATGTCGGTCAGAGAAATTCCGGTTTGTGATACTGCTGCATGTTTGGTAAGTAATTCGTTGCAACCGTCACTTGGAGGCAGAAGTAAACAGATTATTTGCTACTCCAGAGGTCAGGCAAAGCGTACCTGCATCGGTTGTTTGCTGTTGGTTGCTTCCTACTAGTATGCTGCACAACATACCTGAGGTACGGTCTGGAGTTCAATGGTGACAGATTGACAGGACCTGTTGATCGAGCATGCACGATGCATCAACTATTCAACTCTCGTGTTACTAAAGGAGTGCTCGCTCAGTTCCAAAATATTTGTCGCTTTCGTTTCCAAGAAACAACTTTGACAAAATATATATTAAAAAATATTTATATTTATGATACATAATTGATATTATTAGAAAGATATTTGAATCTAGTTTTTTAATAAATTTATTTAGAGATATAAATGTTACATATATTTTTTACAAATCGAGTCTTGTGACACGAAAACCGAAAACGATAAATAAATTGGGACGGAGGGAGTACATATATACATTTAGTCTCCGTCTGAAGTAGGTAAGGCTCCTTTTCATCATGACTCCATGATAAGACTAAAATGTTGTTAAGAAAGTATAAGACGCAACTTCAATTTGAAACCAGTAAAAAATATTGTTTTGGTGTTTTCCTCTCAGGAAAAAGTCGTCCTCTCTATGTCACTTTAGCGCTGCTTATAGACTATCAAACTCACAAGCCCATAGATATCACATGTCAACTTTATACTTTTCTTTTATAATTTTAGACACCTTCTTGACATACAATAGTATATTACTCATTCAATGATATGGAAAACTTTTTCAACATGAACACAACAGGTCTCAAGTCACTATTAGAAAAAAATATTTTTCGAGACGCTTGGCAATCCTAAACACAACAGGTCTCAAGGATGAATACGTACAAAGAAAGGCCTGCATGATATGATTGGATATGATTTGGTCATCAGGGACTTGCACGTCAATGACAGCCAAGCATTCACTAGCTTTCTATACAAAACCTTATCTTCGTTATAGGGTACCATAGGGTGGCCTCCTATAGATATATGTTCATTTTTCCAACCCTTGGAACTTGAAAAGTATGTAATCGCAAGAGCAGAAGAAGCAACTGTCAAACCCCACGCGCGCGTTTACATTTTCAGTTACGTTGTAGTACGTAATTCCGAACTTATTTCCCCCTCAACACTTCAATTCAACCAGGGGACGTTGTTAGGCACGCACTAACCGTAGGACTGGGCTTCGCTACCTAGACATCCGTACCAGCTGCAACAGAGCTGGCACGGATGGACCAACCGGCACGGATGACGCATCACTGCTGCTTAGGCTATCCGCACTCGTGCTACTCTAAATTCATTCTCTATACATCCTAGTCATAAAGATTCTCTCATCTATATCCAATTCTTTCGTACCCATCCATCCTCTATATCATCCTCTATTCACTGTGGGACCCATTTATCACTTTATCTAAATATATCCATGTGAGGTCTAGTTTTGAAGGATTTATTGAAACGAATTTAATGGTGCAATTGGAATTTAATTTAGTTTTTTGGTTTGTGAGTTATAACATTTTTTATTACAGAAAAAAGTGGGGCCCCCTTTGCAGTCTTCCGTGCATGCGTGATCTGTGGCTGCTGCGGTCGCTGTGCCTGCTGCGTGTGGGCCGGCTGTCCTTTAGCGTACATCCGCCATCGCGCTACAAATAGGGGACGCGCTCTGATAGCGTACGCGTTTAGAGTATGCGGTGCAGGCTCTCCATCCGCTATATTCATCCTGGAGGATGGTTCAGAGTATGCGGTGCAGATAGTCTCGCTGTGCCGGTAGCGGAACCGGTACGGATGCTGATTTCGAGCCGATAGTGAACTCCTGCTCTGTAGTAGCGGCGGGTTTACATTTCATGCAACACAATAAAGAAAAGAAGCCTAAATTATGTGTATTGAATGAAATGAAAAATGAAAAAAAACAGAAAATTGCAATACGAATTTGTGCTTGTACTTCCTGTCGTAATGCCTGTTATGGCCTGCGTGTTTTCCACGCAACAAAGGGCAAAAGACACCATCTGATCAATTGATTTTTCCCATTTTGCAATGCGACAGCTGCTTTAAATAAACAATTGCTGCAAAGTTTATTCGAAATCTCAACTAACTTCCTCTTTTCGTAGAGCCAATGAAACCCCAATCAACTTGAAGAAAGAAATGAAATCTCAGTGGAATTTGGTGATACTGCACCAGTCTGATACGCTGCACCAAGCTGATACGGCAACTGCCCAGGCGGTCCCATTGGCTTCTCCTGACGAAGCACCCTCTGGCCCATTGGCGACACCTGACGCAGCCCAAGTAGTGGCGGCAGTGGAACAGATCAATTGCTCCCTGCCGTCGCCACAACAATACGAGGCAGAGCACAGCAGGCCGGCCCAGCATTCCAGCCCAGTGCGGCGGGAGGAGGCACCCTCTGGCCCATTGGCGACACCTGACGCAGCCCAAGTAGAGGCGGCAGTGGAACAGGTCAATTGCTCCTTGCCGTCGCCACAGCAATACGACGGGCCAGTTCACGCAGCGCAGCACCCGAATTGTGGCGCAGCAGCTGGCTCACATCCCTGCATCAAAGCGGGGTGAGGTGCTACTTATGAAGAAGATGGGTGTTCTGCCGCCTTCCGCACCAGTCTCGTCAGCGGCAAAGCGATCCTACGACGCCATCTTCACCGGCAAACTGACGACGAGTCAAGTTGCCACTTTGGATGAGCTGTTCCTAGCGAGCAAATGCAAATCTGGTTGAGCAGCTCTGCGGGCCCTAGTGGAGGCCATCTGAGCCAAGGACACCGGCTTCCGTCGCATACTACAATGGATAACAAGATCATTCTCTTGTGAAATGTGTGTGGCCTCAATGCGCGGGCGTGACAGGACAATGTCAGGACGCTAGTCACCGATCTTAGGCCCAGCATCGTTTGTCTGCAAGAGACTAAGCTAGACGTAGTACCACAAAACTTGGTGTACTCCATGCTTGGAATTAATTTCCACGATTATGCGTACTTGCCTGCTTCCAATACGCGAGGCGGCATCCTCATCGCAGGACGCCAAGAGGAGGTTTCGATCTCCGACGTCCATGTAGGCTGCTATTCCATTACGGTGCGGGTGCAGCAGCCCAACCAAGGGGATATAGGGGACTCAAGCTGGTGGCTGTCATCCGTTTACGGGCCATAAGATGATGCTGAGAAGGTTGTCTTCTTGGAAGAGCTGGAGGCCATTAATGATGCTTGTGTTGGGCCTTGGGCGGTCACGGGCGACTTCAACCTTATTCTGAATGACGCAGACAAGAAGAACCAGCGCATCGATAGAGCCAACCTCCGCCGGTTCAGACACGCCGTGGCAGAGCTACAACTCCAGGATTTGCATCTGCATGGGCGATGCTTCACTTGGAGTAACAAACGGGACAGGCCGACACTCGTGCGCCTTGACCGCGTTCTGGTATCCATTGATTGGGACGAGATGTTCCCCAACTCCCACTTGAGAGGTCTCGGCTCCGACGCCTCGGATCACTGCCCGCTCCTCCTGCACACTAACCTGGGAGCCATGACAAAGGCGTGCTTCCACTTTGAGGTCTTCTGGCCAAAGTTCGAAGACTATGAGGAGACCATAGCCGTAGCTTGGAAGATGTAACACCCTCGGTGTTAAGCACTTAATAAAACCCTAATCATGAGCATCATTATGCATAATCATCAAGCATTGTATCAAACATGCTTTGGATGCATCAATCATAATGCATTTTGGTTCATATGTATAGTATATGTGAGTGTATGAAATGTTATCGACAATATCAATTAAGGTTCTTTGTGATTTTATGGAATGAAAATTTCTTAAACAAATACAATTTTGTTAGAATAAACTTTGAAGTGAAAAGTGTGTTCTACAATATTGAATCAAGGTTTGTTTGAGTTTTCAAGTCAAACATGTTTAAATTTAAACTCCAAATTTGAATTCAATACTGAATTCCACAGCCATTTTTGGCTGTCCTGGAAAACAGTAAACAAACTCAATTTTGGAGGAATTATTAAATGAAATTTTATAAATAAAATAAAATTTGTCAAACTTTGGCTCTATGCTTTGGTATGAAGTTTGTACTTTGATACTGAGCCATTGGTTGGATTGTTTGAAAGTGTTTTGGCCACTAATTAATTACCAAACTTAGCTAATCAAAACTATTTGATCAAAAACCTAACTGAATCTAGGTTTTCAGTTGAGTTCATGTGTTCAAAATTCAAAATCTTCAAAACTAGTGAGAATTTGAAAATCTTCAAAACTAGTAAGAATTTCAAAATCTTCAAAATTCAAAATCTCTGTCAGGCTGCTACAGTAACACTGGCAGTTGCCTGCTTGCTACGTCACCACCGTGCACCGTTTGGCCATCTCTCGCGTTTGGACGTGCGGCTGTCTGCGTGGCTCGCTCGAGAAGGTGCGGGTGAAGCCCAGAGACGTCGTCATCACCTTCTTAAGCCAGCCCGGCCGCTGTATCTCTCTTTTCCTCTCTTCTTCACTGCCACTGGCCATCTCCAGTCGCTGGTGAAATTCGCCGTTGTTGAGCCATCCCCGCCCTATAGCTTGTGCAGCCAGCTCCGCCTTCTCCTTGTGCATCGTTTGAGCCCTGTCGCAGCAGCTCTCGCCACTGGAATCACCTGGGTGCGCCGTTCCCACCGCGGCCGTCCGCCAGCATTGCTGCAGGCCACCTCGAAATGGCCAGCTCGCTCCGGTGAAGCTCTCTCTCTCTCTCTCTCTCGTCTTTTGCTTTGGCTTTGCCTTGATGCCCTGGTTGTGATTGGCTCGTTCATTTGGTCGCTACCGTGCAGGACACGCCAGAACGTCGTCGTCTTCGTCGGTTCACGCCGCCGCCGCCATCCTCAACGCTGGCCGAGCATCTCCACCTCGTCCCCGTCCCAACCGAGCAGCCGATCAAGTCGCGGTGAGCACCCCAAGCACGTAGTAAACCCTAGCTAGGCCAGCCGAGGTCTATAGCGGCTGGAGCACCTCCGCGCCGCCGTGCTAAGCTCTGCCGTGCCGCCATGGCCGCGGCTGAGCTCGCGCCAAGCCCTAACCCGAGCAACCGATAGCCTAGATGTGTGCGCGAGAGTGAGGGGAGCACGTTGGTGCCGGTCTTGTCGCTGGCGAGGTCGCCGCCAGCAAGTACCCGCCGGTCAACGGCCGTGAACCCACGGTCACGCGCGGGGGCACTGTGCAGATGACCCAGGCCCCGCTTGTCAGTCGCTGAGATTGGGTAGGGCTGCAGTAAAATAGGGTTTTTAGCATTTTTGTTTTTCAGAAAATACTAAAATGTGCTAAATCTTGTAAAATGCTTAAATAATTCTAGAAAAATGCTAAAATGGTGAAACTAATTTTGTTAGCTTTTTTATGAGATGTTCTACATGAAAAAAATATGTGTTAGCCATGTTCAGTAATTCTTGTATGCCTAAAAATTCCGAACTTAAATAGAAGAATGCTTAATAAAATAATTATGTTGCTCAAAATATTAATCTTTTGATGTTGAAACTTTTTGTGTATGTTAATCATGTTCATAATTGCTCTCACAAAAAGTTTGGTACTGTTTTGATAAAAATTAACTTGGATAATTAATTTAAGCCTGTTTAAATGCCTTTATAAATGATTAATAAATGCTTTAATGCTTAAAATAAATTCTTGTATGACTTGTGTGTGTTTTATACACTGTTGTGAACCTGGGAACACACAAACCCCTACTGTTCTGAGGATGGTTAATCTTTTCCTACTAACATGTAATAACTTGATTTATGGAATAATTAAACACTTAAATGAAAACTTTGGTTAGTTGGTAACAAGTTGGTTTTGTTGGCTTGCAACTGTACCATGAAGGAAAGCTGTACTCAAGTTTGTTAACTTTTGTTTGAGTTCATCTATGCACTTTTATGTGTCTCATCATGCATCATGTCATGCACTTCATCATGTTAAGCATGCATCATTTTATTACGTGTAGTGCATGAGAGTGAGAAGGTTCGTGTTGATCAAGCTTCGGTGAAGGTTCATCCACCCGTGTGTTGGGTTTAACTTCTGTGGACTTCTACGGATCCTGATCTTCTTAGCAACACAGGCAATCCCCGAAGCATACACCCCCTTCCTTGTTTACAAATGCTTTTATCATTTGAGTCCTATAATATGTGCATTAAGTTATAGGGGTTGATTTGAAACCCATTGCTGTATGATTACCTTGATATTCCAATACATTTCCTTGTCACCCTCGGGTAGTTATATGCTAGTTGACGCTTAGCCCTGCTTAGTTTTTAAAAGTTGCGTGATGAGTTCATCATTCACAATGGTTCTCTGCGAAATGTCATGAGGGATGATGATTTCATCATTCAAGTTGGTACCTTATTCAGGTACAAGTAATGAAATATGGAGATGGTTAATATGAGACCGGGCAGGTGGCTTGCATCAAGAATGGAGTCTCAGTGTAGTGCTCCGCCTATGTCGATTGAGGGCTATTCATTGTAGACCTGCTGATCAAGATTGAAAGTACTAATTGCATGCCCTCGGTAAGCCTAAGTACCTCGGCTATTCCATTAGGTGAAAAGACAACCGCACACTGGGAGTGGGAGATGGTAAGAGTAGCGTATACCCAAGGGGATATAGGGGACTCAAGCTGGTGGTTGTCATCCGTTTATGGGCCATAAGATGATGCTGAGAAGGTCGTCTTCTTGGAAGAGCTGGAGGCCATTCGTGATGCTTGTGTTGGGCCTTAGGCGGTCACGGGCGACTTCAACCTTATTCTGAATGACGCAGACAAGAACCAGCGCATCGATAGAGCCAACCTCTGCCGGTTCAGACGCGCCGTGGCAGAGCCACAACTCCAGGATCTGCATCTGCATGGGCGATGCATCACTTGGAGTAATGAATGGGAGAGGCCGACACTCGTGCGCCTCGATCGCGTTCTAGTGTCCATTGATTGGGACGATATGTTCCCCAACTCCAACTTGAGAGATCTCGGCTCCGACACCTCGGATCACTACCCGCTCCTCCTACACACTAACCTAGGAGCCATGACAAAGGTGCGCTTCCACTTTGAGGTGTTCTGGCCAAAGTTTGAAGACTACGAGGGGACCATAGCCGCAGCCTGGAAGATGTAACACCCTCAGTGTTAAGCACTTAATAAAACCCTAATCACGAGCATCATTATGCATAATCATCAAGCATCGTTTCAAACATGCTTTGGATGCATCAATCATAATGCATTTTGGTTTATATGTATAGCATATGTGAGTGTATGAAATGTTATCGACAATATCAATTAAGATTCTTTGTGATTTTATGGAATGAAAATTTTTTAAACAAATACAATTTTGTTGGAATAAACTTTGAAGTGAAAAGTGTGTTCTACAACATTGAATCAAGGTTTGTTTGAGTTTTCAAGTCAAACATGTTTAATTTTAAACTCCAAATTTGAATGCTATACTGAATTCCACAGCCATTTTTGGCTGTCCTAGAAAACAGTAAACAAATTCAATTTTGGAGGAATTATTAAATGTAATTTTATAAATAAAATTTGTCAAACTTTGGCTCTATGCTTTGGTATGAAGTTTGTACTTTGATACTATGCCATTGGTTGGATTGTTTGAAAGTGTTTTGGCCACTAATTAATTACCAAACTTAGGTAATCAAAACTATTGGATCAAAAACCTAACTGAATCTAGGTTTTCAGTTTTGAGTTCATGTGTTCAAAATTCAAAATCTTCAAAACTAGTAAGAATTTCAAAATCTTCAAAACCAACCCTTGGTTGGATTGTTTGTAATCACCTCTTTCATCTAGTGGAAACCCCTCATCTCAAAAGTTCACCCTCTTAACTTGAGAACGAGGATAAGGGTTGCAAAGTCCAAGCCTTAGTGACTTCCTCAACAACGTGAACATAGGCAAACCTTGGTGGCGAGTTGAACCACGGGATAAATCATGTGTCCTCTCTTGTGAGTTGATTTGCTTTCCACTCGATCTACTTGATTGTGCATGTTTGTGAGTGCAGGTACTTAGTGGACTTGCTACTGGACATCTCCAAGCACATGTCCAAGTTTGGTTGGAGTTTGGTGTCTAGGCGTAGCTGTTGCTAAGCTCTTTGCATGGAGCGGCAATGCCATGCCGTGGAGGGGCAGTGCCACTTAGCAGAGTGCCGCATGAAGGAGCAGCAGTGCCGCGTACTCTACTAAACAGCTACAAGTTTTATTTGTTGTTAATTTTTAGAAGCACCTATTCACCCCCTCTAGGCGACATCAAGGTCCTTCCATGATCCATTATAGCCCCACATTTAATGTGCTCTCTCTCCTTGGAACCTTCTTTGGAATTCATTTTCCGTGCTTCCATTGAAATATTTAAATCCCTTACTAGTTGCACCTTCTTTTGATCCCGGTTGTAATCTCGAAACCAACCCTTGTTGTTTTATGAACTTTTTGCAAGTTAATGTGTTTGACACATTTCCTTTCCATTGCTCAACCCAAGGCTTTTGGTGCTTCGAATTCTTGGGACGAGATTTCTGTAAAGAGCGAGGAGCTATAACACCCTTGGTATTAAGCACTTAATAAAACCCTAATCATGAGCATCATTATGCAAAATCATCAAGCATTGGTGTCTAGGCATAGCTGTTGCTGAGCTCCCTACGTCCGTGGGCGCGGAAAGAAATTGACACCTTCTGCAGGAAGTTTTTCTAGGCAGGACGTGAAGAATCAGTTAGAGGAAAGTGCATGGTGGCGTGGGAGGCGGTGTGCAAACCTACAGCACTTGGCGGGCTCGGCATCTCTGATCTCAAACTCGTTGGTTATGCCTTGCAAACCAGATGGCTCTGGCTGCAGAAGACAGACCAGCAGCGCGCTTGGAGCCAACTGCCGATCAAAGCAGACACACAAGTGCACGCGTTCTTCAACGCTTCAACCTTCACGGAGGTCGGTAATGGAAGGTAAGCACTCTTCTGGGAAGACAGGTGGATTGACGGAGCCTCCATACCACAGATCGCGCCAATACTTTCAGAATTGGTTCCAAGGCGAACAAGGAAAAGCCAAACGGTCTGTCAGGCGTTGGAGGGCAGACAGTGGGTTCGGGCTATCACAGGAGAGCTCTCTGTACCGGCTGTCACAGAATACCTGCACCTTTGGGACATCATGGAGAATGTGGTGCTCTCCGATCGACCGGACAGGACAGTGTGGCGTTGGACTCCAAATGGCATCTACTCGGCAAAGTCCGCTTACAACATGCTTCATTCACGCAATCAAATTCAGAGGACATGCCTTGATTTGGAAAACTTGGGTGTCACTAAAGGTAAAAATCTTCCTATGGCTGACCTTCAAGTGCAGGCATCGCACAAGGCATGGATTGGAAGCAAGAGAATTCTGCTACCTCTGTGATCAATACACTGAAACCATAGATCACATCGTTGCAACCTGCCCATACGCCAGGGAAGTGTGGTCACTGATCCATCAGGCGCTCGGACGGCAAATCCCACAGGCAGCACGCAGACAGTCATAAGCTGGTGGTGGAAACTGCGATTGTCTTGGCAGGGGGATCAGCACCGAGGTGTGGATTCACTGTTCACGTTGGTGTCCTGCCAGTTATGGAAGGAGAGAAATTCCCGCTGCTTCCGGGATGCAGCAACCATGCCTAGTGAACTCCTCTCAGTCATAAAATGCGAAGCGGCAAAGATGGCCGGAGGCGGGCACCACAGGATTGGCAAATCTGGCGGGACAGGCCTAGCGCTAACAGCAGCAAAGCCACCGGTAGTTCTGAATCCATGTAATCGCCTTAAGATGTAATCGCCGGCCAAGAGCAGGCACCTTGTAACATACTTCCCTTTCTGCTTAATGAAATGATACGCAATGCTTTTGCATATTTGAGAAAAAAAACATATTTGGCCCGACACACATACTGTGGAGGTCCGTTCTTGTCACTCCCGTGCACTGGCCCAGCACAGCAAACGGCCCGTGGTACGCGTCCATAGCTCGCTCCTACACAGCAGCGTGAGGCGATGGTGCGGCCGCAGGGCACGCTTGGACACCGGCTAATCACGAAAGTTTATACCATATCCCATCGAATGTTTAGATACATGCATGGAGTATTAAATATAGACTAAAAAATAATTAATTATACAGTTTGTGACTAATTTGCGAGGCGAATCTTTTAAGCCTAATTAGTCCATAATTTGACAATATGGTGCTAAAGTAAAGCTACAGTAAACATGTGCTAATGACGGATTGATTAGGCTTAATAAATTCATCTCGCTGTTTACTGACGGATTCTATAATTTGTTTTTTTATTAGTATCCGAACACCTCATGCGACACCTCATGTGATACCGATATGAGACCCTCAAAACTTTAAACTAAACAAGGCCTTAGGCGATTACCGCACCCCACATGTGCTGTGGGTACTGTAGCGCGTCAGCCCCTGACCCACGTCTTGAAAACCACGCAACATCTTCAATTTGAAGAAAAAACTCGTATTTTTCAAACCAGATGTCCAAATCAAATTCCGATTACACCACTGTGATCCTCATGACGAGATCTTCAAAATAAGACTACACTTGGATATACTTAGATAATTTTCTTTGTGAACATTTTTTAAGGTGGAACAATTTATTAGGAAGCTAGAACAATTGTTCTAGGTTCACGAAAAAATTGTTCCAGCATTTAAAAAAATTGTTCCAAAAAATTTTTAACCAAATATAGTCAAGTGTGGTCTTATTTCGAAGATCTTACTATAAGAAACATAATAGTGCAATTGGAATTTAATTTGGATACCTAATTTGAAAATTATGAATTTTTTATGTAATCACAGTGGGCTTTATTGCTACTGGGACTTAATGGTTCAACACGGTTGGTCCTCATCGCCGCGCTACATAACCTCATGTCCGCATCACAGCATGAGCTAGCACGCCGCCTCCCGTTCCTGTCCGGCTGCCCTGCTCACCGCCCACTCCGATCATCGGCTCAGCTCCTCCCTCATCAAAGACATCACAATTTGATCCCTGGGTGCGTGTTTGACAGGGCTCTAAAAGATACGACTAAACTTGCTTACATCACATAGCCTCAAGTTTTTCATATGCTTCTGCACCCACTGTTTTATGGCTGCATAATGATGCCCCGAAGATTTCATTGGGCCTGCAATAGTATGCAATTATTTAAAATTACACCATACTCAAATTATTCAGATTTGTTTGCCTTCTTTTTTTACATCTCCATCCGCAGCAGTGCAATTACTAAAGAAAAACAATTGTAACTGCTCGTGGTACTTGCAGATTCAAACTGCGATAATAATCTTTTCCTGAACATAATAACTGATTAACATTCCTTTTCATTAAGTAGCTTCAGGTTACGTTGAAAAAAAAATAGCTTCACAGTATGCTCTTCTCTATGTCGATTTTGGGTGCTTACCTTTCTACAAAATAACAAAGACTCTAACTACTAGTAGTACACAACTGATGAAGTGAAGCATATTAATAGCAGCAGAAATTTTCCAACAAAACATTGCAAAGCATTTCCACAGCATTTTAGGAGTTCGGATTTATTTCTGTTCATGTACCTTGCATCATTAGAAAAGGCCAGACACTATCTTGAAGACACCGCACAACATGATGTGACCAAGGCATGTACTTTGCAAAAGCACAATGAGCTTGAACTATCGTACTGCACACCTCCACAGTCAAATGAATCAATACAAATATGCCTGGTGTACCTGAAATCAGAGTTCAAATTAACCTCGCACGTGCATCTGCTGTGAGTTTGATGTTTCGTCAGGTGGTGCTTGGACCCTTTTGTGTTAGAAAAAAAAGAGAGGCAGAATGGAATTGGAAAATTACCTTTTTGGATTGTGCTTTTGCTTGCTGCATTCAGTTGACACAGTTGGTATGCGGGCTTGAGAAGTAACAACAACGGCATTTAGAAATACAGAATAATACCTCAAAACTCTCGGTGCAAGTCCATCCTATTGGGATTTGGATAACCATAAGTAAGAATGTGCACATATGCACAAGCCCAAACCAAACTGTATCACAAAAATTGATGCGCATGTAGACCTTGAACATCTGCAATGACGAATTAAGACGGATGAGCAATTAGGTGTGCCAGTGAATCTGCACAAGGTAAAAGGGCACAAATCGTCAGAGTTTAACGAACTCACCAGATGAAATGATGACAGGCATCCGATTGCCCAATCAACAGATGAGGGATGTGGGAGATGAGATGCCAGTCCTTCCCCTTCCTCCTCTCGCAGCGCCTCTCCAGATCAGGACAGCTAGCTAGATATCTCCAGTGTCAGTAGAGCGGTGAGAGAGAAAGATGAGAGAGAGAGAGAAAAATAGATTCATGAACAGTGCGGTGACGGTGATGCGGTACAGTATTTTGCAGTGAATCCGGAGCACCCGGAGTGCTACCAAAGGCACCCTTAATATATAACTTGTAGCATATGCATAGCATGTCGAACTATAAAGATGATATTTTTCATGGATGATAGAATAAAGTGATTCTGTGGGCTACTAACTTATTACTTTAGTTATTATGTAAGTTGAGTTGTGTTATTTCTATGAGAATAAAGGACGGAACTATGAATCTACGATGCATTCGATGGGTACCCGATACCAGTCGAGTGTGGGTATGAAATCTAACGGGCATGCTCGCAAGCGGGTAAAACCTAGGTCCACGGATATGCTCGCAGGCAGATAAATGCTTTATCGACACCTTATTGATCGGCTGTCATCTCTACTGAGATCGTCATGGCTGCATTAGATGATGAGCTTCATATCTGTGGTTTTATATGTATCTTATAATGCTAGAACGCGTCCGTCATAAGACTAGCTAGAAGCCATATGCCGTCGTCATAAGATTCAAACACAAATGTGGTTGTCACAATACTTTTAGAAACAAGTTGGACTTGTCTCATATTTCTTTTGTGATTTAAGATAAACTAGTTATAAACTTTAGAGATTAAATAAGACTTTTATTATTTTAAAAAAAATACAAATCCACCATTGAAACAGCTAAATGATCAGGTTTTTTAGTTTTTAACTGTTTGGGGTGTTCAGTACCTGATTTCATAATTCAGGGTTAAAAAATCAAACCATCATATAAGTTGAAGATCAAAAAATGGATGTTACTCTTTTTATATTATTGTTATTATATTATAGGGACTGTCTACTCTGTATCCAGTGGCGGAGCGTGGCAAGAAATCAAGGCGACTCATTCCAGTCTAACAGTTGTGTGTTGTGCTGCTGTGTTGCATGGCCTTGTCCTCCAAATAAGTCTCCAAAAGGTGAAAGAAGATGTAAATGCATGTGTGAGGGCAAAAAAATGTGGTATGCAGGCTTAGAAGATAAACATAGCTTGCTTCCAGGCAGACAGACATGCCATGCCAGACCAGGCAGAGGTGCTGGCATAGACCAGAATTTTGTGACAATATCTTTTCAAAAAAAATTCGTTTTAGAGGAGTTCGTAACCAGATTAAAGACGTTGTAAGAATAGAATGAAATATTCCTTCAGCAAACCTAATTTTTTTAATTACATCAATTCTATCTAGAAATTACACCAAAACAATCACTATAACTCTATAAATCATGTGTAAATTCAACATAACTTGAAGTAAATAAAATTCTGGTGTCAGAGAGATTTTTTTACCACAATTTGATTTATTCCCTTTCATGCATACAGTCTTTAGGAGGAAGAAAGACAAAGAAAAGGAAAAAAAATTGGGAGAAGGTTTTTAACCGGACACAATATTGCAAAAAGCTGTGTTGTCAAAAAAAAAATATAGCAAAGCTGTAATATTATATGGGTAAAGTACATTTTTTAACCTCCAACTCGCATTGAAGTTCTATTTTCAACCTTCAACTATAAAACCGGGTAACATACACCCTTTAACTGTCAAAACCGGACAAATTTGGTCCTTTGCTGGTTTCAAAAGCGGTTTTCTATTTTCTAATAATAAAATCCGATTTGATATCTAGAAGTTCGTAATTAATTTATTTTAAATTATAAAAATATGAAACTAGTTCATGTTTTCTTCTAAAAATGTTATATATATTGATGCTATATTTATAGTTGTTTTAAATTTCACACAAAATTAATGTATACAGTAGCATTGCTATCCCTCGCCGGCATTTATTTTAGATGAAACTAGTACTTTTTTCTAAAAATGTTCAATACTTGTTTATGGTCTATATATATGTATTTGGAATTGGTTTATTAATGTTCCTATTGCTTTATTGCTTGTTGTCATGCTTGTTGTTTGTTTAAAGCAAGTAAGATCTAAACAATTTTAAATATAGCATCAACATATATATATAACATTTTTAGAAGAAAACATGAACTAGTTTCATATTTTTATAATTTAAAATAAATTAATTACGAACTTCTAGAGATCAAACCGGATTTTTATTATTATTAGAAGATAGAAAACCACTTTTGAAACAGGCCAAGGACCAAATTTGTCCGGTTTTGACAGTTGAAGGGTGTCTGTTGCCCGGTTTCATCATAGTTGAAGGTTGAAAACCGTACTTCAATGCGAGTTGGAGGTTGAAAAATATACTTTTACTCTCTATATCCTAAAATATAAGGTATCCAATCCAAGCATTTAAATTTGTCTTAAATTATAAAAAAATTCTAGGTAAATAAACTCTCTAAAAGGCAGCATTTATGCATACCTACCATTAATATCTATTATCAACCCAAATATAGTAATTAGAGAGGGTTATAGGCATCATTAATTGTATCCCATGACATGTTCTAAAATTGGTTTGATACCTTATTGGGGTGTTTAGTTTGTGGAATGAAGTGGTCCATCATCATTTCACTCTTTAATTTTTTTGTTAGATTTGTAGAATAGAATGAGTTATCAGCACACCTCATTTTTCATGACCTAGTAATTAGTACTAGTACGAGGAATAAACCCATGTTACTCAATTTGTGGAGTAAACTCATGATCTATCACCCATATAGAATGGTTTGATTCTCCAAACCAAACACTCTGTGTATTTCACTTGTATATCAGTGGGTTTATCCTGGAAAGAAGTTCTATGATTCCTACCTGCAGCAACGCGAGCCGAGCAGTTAGAGACACA
Source organism: Saccharum hybrid cultivar R570 (assembly GCA_038087645.1). NCBI lineage: Eukaryota > Viridiplantae > Streptophyta > Magnoliopsida > Poales > Poaceae > Saccharum > Saccharum hybrid cultivar. Next base: position 10,892,630 of record JAQSUU010000805.1, read on the forward strand.
GGTCCCACCTGCAGTAACGCAATTAGACCGTGTCGCACAGAACCTTCTATGCGAAGGTGTCGCATACAAATTTTTTTCCGGTTTATACCGCATCCTTTGTATTTGTACTTGTACCAAAGCATTATGAAACCACCGTAACCCCGAGCGATTTCCTTTGGAAAGAACAGCGTCGGGTCTTCTCGTCGACGTCGTGGCCGCTGAGGATGGCTCCCTCGATTGCGGCGCCGTAGGCGATGGCCTCGTCGGGGTTGACGCCCCTAGTCCTAGTGGCCTCCTTGCCGTCGAAGTAATCCTTCAGCAGCTGCTGTACCTTGGGGATCCAGGCGCTGCCGCCCACCAGCACGACGTCGTCGACGTCCGCCTTGCTCAGCCCGGCGTCCGCTCCTCACCGGCACCATCGCCTTCCGGAACAGGTAGGCGTTGAGCTCCTCGAACCGCGCCCTGGTGAGCTGCTCCGACGACAGGTCGACGCTGTCCACCATCTTCTCCATCTCCACGCGCACCTGGCGCTGACTGTTGAGCGCGCACTTGGCGTGATCGCACTCGCGCCGCAGCTTCCCTAGCGCGCATGCGTCGCCAGCGATGTCCCAGCCGTGCCTCCGCCTGACGAGCCCCACGAAGTAGTCCATGACGCGCCAGTCGAAGTCCTCCCCGCCGAGGCGGGAGTCGCCGCTGGTGGCTAGCGTCTCGAGAGGTAGCCGTGGCGGTCGACGGCGAGGACGCTGACGTCGAGCGTGCCGCCGCCGAGGTCGAAGACGAGGACCTTCCTCGTCTCGGCGATGGCGTCGTTGCTACCCTTGTTGCCGACGCCGTAGGCCATGGAGGCCGCGATGGACTCGTTGACGATGCGGAGCACGGGGAGGCCAGCGAGGACGTCGCCAGCGCGCTTGGTGGCCCAGTGCTGCGCGTCGTTGAAGTAGGCCGGGACGGTGACTACGACGCCCGCGACGTTCTCGCCGAGGTACGCCTCCGCCGCCTCCTTGGCCCTGGGGCGAGCGCCACGGTGCTGACGGCCTCCATGGGGCTGAGCTGGAGCGCGACGATGGGCCGCGTATTGGCGTCGTCGTAAATGGTGCGCTCGCCTTTGGCGGTGGTGGAGAGCAGCCAGGAAGGGGTGATCCGGTTGCCCTGCTGGTCGTTGGCGATGATGATCTTCTCCACCCGGTCGTTGCGGTAGACGCCAACGCGCGAGTAGGTGGTCCCAAGTCGACGCCGATCACTGGCGGCCCGATTTTCTCGTGGGCGTCGAAATACGGTGGCAGTAGCGCCACAACGTAAGTCGCCGGGGTCACGATGAGAAGCAGAGCGAGCAGCAGCAGCGTCGTCGTCCACGGCGTGCGAGACGACACAGCGGCGCCATGGTGTCGACTCGAATCCCTCCGAGCGACGTACCTTGTTGCATGGCTGCCGGACGCGTGGGGCATGTGATCTGAGCCGTGCGTTTGCCAAATCGGATGGTCATGGGAGGGCGTGACGCGGTTGGGGGTTGGGCATGCATGCATCTGCGCCTGATGCCTGGTGGCTTGTCCAAGTAGGCAGACAAAGGCAGTAGTACTTTGAGCGCTCTACTACTTCTGGGAATCTCAAACATTAGCACTTTAGCAGGATATCTGCATATGTATGTTTTTTTGTATGGAAAACAAAATATTTGGGTTACTTTAAAAATCGATAATGCTAGGAAGCGGTCCGCCCGGACGCTCCGTTGGTGGGCCGCGTCACAGCCCAATGACCTCCTGCTTTTTCGTTTCTCAAAAACTGCTCATTCACTTATTTCTATCCACTTATTCGCAGCTGCCTCCGAGCGTAGCGCTCTGCTCAGCCACTCATTCCTATCGCCCTTCTTTTCTCTCTCCCTAATTTGCTCCCTTGTGCAATATAGAGCAACGAGCACGGATGGTCTGCGGCGTGTCGGTGAGCCACAGCGTAGCAGCGCAGAGGCAAGCTCGCGTCGACGCGGAGGCAAGTGAGCCCCAGTGACAGTCGCTCGTGCACGACGACACGAGGCTAGCAAGCCACGCGCGTGGGCAATGGCGTGGAGGCAGGAGAGCTTCGCGACACGCGCTCCGCGCAGAAGCGAGCTCACGGTGGCGCGAAGGCAGGCGAGCCCCGATGGCAGCCGCTCGTGCATGACGATGCTAGGCCAGCAAGCCGTTTCCGAGGCACAACGCTCGGTTGCTAGGCCAGCCAGGCACAATGCCCTTGGTGCTCGGCTGCCGGCCCTGCCAGGGGCGGCGTGCTGCTGCCCTCTCCTAGTCATGCGGCCGCTGCCTCCTAGCCACATCCGAAGGCCAATACCTCCTTTCCACGTCGTGCGACCGATGTCTCCCTTCCACATCGTGCGGCAGCCACCGCTGGGCCGCACGTCAACAAGCCTCCATTCTCCTGAGCGGCAAGTAGATGTTGCGTTGCGCTAAAAGCATATGTTTCAATTGTTTTAGAGGTACGATGCAAGTCCTTCATACGAATGTTGCAAAAGTAGATCAGGATGTTACACATATTGCAAGAGTATGTTCAAATGTTTCATCTGTTTTTAGTCTTATGTTGCAGCAAGTGTTTTCATGTTGCAAGTGTTTCACGTGGATGTTGCATATATTGTAGTGGCTATACACGTATGTTGCAAGTGTATTGTTCTAAATATTTAAGATGCTTCAGACGTATGTTGCACGTATTTTATCTGGGTGTTGCATTTGTTTCACGCATGTTTTTTTGAAGTGTTTCATCGGGATGTTGCATATGTTTCACATATTTGTTGCAAGTGTTTCATCTGGATGTTGCATATATTCTGCAATGGCTGCACACGTGTTTTCCTGGTGTTTCGTACGTATGTTGCAAGTGTTTCAATTAATTCGGTCATATGTTGCAAGTGTTTCATCTAAATATTACAAAAGTGGATCTAGTGTTGCATAGCCACTTGGCGCACCTGCTGGGCCCACCTGTATGCGCGTAGGTGTGGAGGTGGCGCCACGGTGCGACTGCGAGACATAGAGCGACGCAGGACATGGAGTCATGCGGGCCATGGTGCGGGGCGTGAGACAGGTCCAAGCATGGGACATGGAGCAGCACGGCCCCCCACATAGAGCAGGTGCGAACGTCCGAACATCCGGGCGCTAGACATACCGTAATATATATACAATTCTTTCGATAAAATGTACTTGCCCCCTGAACTATCGAGAAAGTCTCTAACTTTCCTCTCGTGACTAAAGTAACACCACGTAGGATGACAGACGTGGTGCTACGTTAGCCAAAACAACTCAGGAAGCTAAATTGGACTTGAGTGCAATAGTTGAGGAGGCCACGTGGACTTTTTCCTTTTTTTCACCACTAAAAGTGTTGCAAATGGAGTATTTCTGGGCTCCAATTCGAGGCCCGAGTTCTTCTGGGCCCTGGATGAGAAACATACTCCGACTTCAAGAGCTACCAACATATCTTCCCTCATGAGACTAAACTTTATGTACAAAAATTTGTGCCGGATTAACCACAATTACACTACACAGTGGCAGTGCCCAACTGTGCATTTTCACAATATAAATGTCCCAGTCCTTCTGAACCCAAACACATTTCCACAGTCCATGAGGAACGTGTAGGTCTTGTCCTCAGTCTAGCTCTTGCATGCAGGAGCCACTTCCAGTCAAAAACTCTCAACTCCAAGACCAATGCAACACACTAGGTCACTAGCTCAGAACTGCGTCCAGCTCCCTCTGCTTGGGCTTGCTATTCCTTCTCCTGCGCCGTGCGGTGCCAGGAGGTGCCTGAACGATGCACAACAGTTCAGAAATCACAAACCTCTCCAGGGAAAGTGTTCAGAAATATCCACACCGTCAGACATTGTTACCTTCTCTTCAGCCTTAAGCGAATCCATGAGATCTCCCATGCCTGCTATTGCTTCTTGTCCTTGCACCATACTCATCAACTTCTGCATCTGAGCACGCATTTGGAAAAGCTGGGCAACCAATTGGCTCACCTAATAGTGAAAAATCAAAATGCAATCTTGTTAGCTCCACGGTTTGGTATACTAAAACAGATAAGAATAGAACAAAACCTCACCTCTTGTTCAGTCTTTCCAGACTCCTCAGCCACTCTTATCCTCCTCTCACGTGATTCAGCCAGTAACTCTGGCTTCTCCCTTTCCTCTATGCAACCCAGAAAACATATAATTAAGCATCCATGTCCACAACTCAAGTAAGCATCCAATTAGGCTTCATATATATAGCTAAAATTGAGGGCAAACATGTACCAGCAGTCATAGCATTGATCATTGACTCCACGAATGCAAGTCTTTTCTCAGCTTCTCGAATTTGTGCAGGAGTAATCTGTTTATCGTATCAAACTTAAACATTCTTGTAATGCACAGTGGTAAAGTTGGAGAACATGTTTAACTCCACATGCTCATGTACCTTGTTCATGCCTGGCATCATTCCAATAATGCGGCTCATGGAACCCATTTTCGCAACATTTTGAGATTGTTTTAAGAAGTCGTTGAAGTCGAATTTTGCACTCATGATCTTTTTCTGTAATTCTGCAGCCTCTTCTTGCCGCATCTATTTGTACCACATGTAGAATTGTAAATAACATACAATCCTCACAATATTGCTTACACAACAAAGGAGCAGTTTTACAGGAAGCTACTTACAACTTCTTGTGTCTTTTCAACAAATGAGAGTACATCTCCCATTCCCAAAACTCGCTGTGCCATGCGATCAGGGTAGAAAAGCTCAAGGTCCTCCAATCGTTCCCCACGCCCAACAAATTTGATGGGCTTCCCAGAGACCTGCATGGACACAACAACTAGCAGGGATTAAAGACTGCTGAGCTATGCATGCAGTGCAGTCCAAAAGTTAGTTCTATATGGGATTTCTTTTCTTCATAACTGCAGCAAGCAAGTGAGAAAGGAAACTATAAAGATATATGCACATGGTGCGAAAGCTATGCTAGTGAAAAACTACCATCAACACTAGTGAACTACAGAAGTGCTGATTATCAATTAGCAAAATAAAGTGAAGTTGAATAGTAAAATTGATAGATAATAATATTTTTTGCATCATCAACTAACAGAAATGATTTCTGGTAAATGACTACCTCTTTAACACTTAGTGCGGCTCCACCCCTAGAGTCACCATCCAATTTAGTCAGTATAGCACCAGTGATACCAATCTCAATATTGAAGGTGGTGACTAGTGCTGCATATCAGAAAGAAATAGTTTACGTTGCAGTCGCAATACTATATTGCTCACTGAAAATCTATCAACAAAACAAAGCCATGTTAACAATTTTTTTAATAGAAAAATTTTAGAGCAATAGCCAGTTTCCTGGCTAACCATGCTTTTGCTGAAGTACCAACCAATGTTTACTAAATTCTGGCCCTTTGCAACACCCATGCTGCAACAATGGCATGAAGAAACAGAGGGATACCTGCAGCTTCTTGGCCAGTCATGGCATCAACGACAAGCAGAACTTCTGTAGGATTAACAGCCTTCTTCACTTCTTTCAATTCATCCATCATTGATTTATCAATCTGAATGGCAGAAAGGTCATCAGCTGGTGTCAATGATGCTAGTCTGTATGACATATAAATTATAAGTTTTGTATAAAGGTATGGATAAATCAGGTTCAGAGTAGAATTCCATAAGTTGGCACTTGTGACTGAAATTAGTGTCATGAAGATTAACCTGCAGTCTTCCAGCAGTATCCACCACAATAGCATCAATATTTTTGCTTTTGGCCTCTTCCATAGCATTCTTGGTTATTTGTGTGGGTTTGGCTTCTGTCCCTTCTGAGTAAACTGGTACACCCACCTGTCAATGCTCAAAAGAAAAATAACTCAATGACATAATTGTGGTACTGCATTGCAAAAGCAGATGTAACATGATTGGTTTAACTTCCAAGTTTTGAAAGAATCTGAGGGCATCTTGGCCTCTTAAAATTGGAGACATATTACCTACAACTATTCAATGGCAAAAAAGCAGTTCTACGTTAAGGTTCAAGGGGTTACCTGTTTACCCAGTATAGTGAGTTGATCAATGGCGGCAGGCCTGTAAACGTCTGCAGCAACCAGCATACAACTCTTCCCCTGTAACCTAACTCTGGTATAAGTATCTAAAGGCATCAAGCATTAAGTGCTAGATGCACGAAAATCAAAGGGTGAGGGATGCACCAGTTTCTTCAAATAGAATGCAAGCTTTGCGCAAACAGTAGTCTTCCCAACACCCTGTAGACCTGCGAGCAAGATAACTGTCGGGCCACTTTTTGAAAATACCAGATCTGATACTTCTCCGCCCATCAGTTGTACAAGTTCGTCATGCACAATCTGCAGCACCAATCATATTATTTTTCCTCTTCCAGAAATTAATTAGTTCAAAAAGCTGTTTGTGTTTTCATTTAGCATAAACTAATAAGTAATAACTGAACATTTCAGATAAGACTGTCTGTGCATGTTATTGTATTTTCTTTGCTGGCGTGATTCACTATTCCTTCAGAGAATAGGGAACTTATGACATTAAGAAACATTAAATGTATTAAGTTGTGGCGAACACCACCAAAGTGAAACAAATGAAATGATTCTCCCAAGCAAAATTTGTGCACTCATTATCTGCAAATTCCTTAATGCCAGTGTGACGCGGACATACCTTCACTAATTGTTGGTCCGGTCGGACTCCTCTGATAGCATTTGCACCTAAAGCCTTATCAATAACAGATGAAACAAATCGTCTCACAACGGGCAAACTAACCTGATGAAAGTAGGAAGAAACTTCAGTCCTCACACTATATACGTATGAATGAACTGATGAGTAGAACTTGAAAAATGCAAGGTACTGACATCTGCTTCCAGAAGTGCTCGCCTAATGTCCCGCATTGGTTCGGCAATATTTTCCTTTGTTAGCACGTCTTAAACGAAAAAGAGCAATGTGTTAATCATAATGCTCACGAGTTTAGTTATTATATAAACGACATACTTTGGTTCAGAAAAGCAAAGTTACACAGAAGTGCAGAACAAAGTAGTAGTAAGAAATTAATAAACACATAACACCTATAGTCTTACAATCATATGGTTCAACAAGCAAACATAGGAGCACACTACAAATGATTGTGTAATGCCCATCGGGTAAGCAAGTACTGAACTTGTATTTCAGTACTAGTCCTTGCTACATTACCAATTCAAGTACCGACTACCGAGGCCAGCCAAGGGCAGTGCTACGATTACCTTCCAGAGCTCCTCATGAAAATATCCTCTCGACGCATGAAAAAACAACAGAAAGGACGCTTTGATCGTAGGAATGAAGAAGAAGCAGAGGCACGCACCAACGCCGCGCAGCTTGTTCCAGGCGGACTCGAGCCCGGTGGTGAGCTGGCCGAACATCTCCGCGCGCACAACCAGCCCACTCCCCCTCCTCCGTGTCCTCCATACCTAAAACCCCAGACGTAAGCACGCACCCCGAAATATTAAGCCCGCCGGGCAATGCAATTATGCAACCTTCTTCCGCATGCAAAAAAAACTGAATGAACCAAAGCTAGCTAGCGAACCGGAGAGCGGGCGGGGGTCCGGGCCGCGCGGAGGTGGACAGAGGAGGCAGTGGAGGGCCCGCCACGGTGGAGGTAGGCGAAGATTGGCTTCCCTGCCGAGCGGCGGGCGGCGGCCGGGGACGAGTGGAGCGCGAGCGCGGGCGCGGTGGCCTCCATTTCCGCGGCGGAGGGGCAGAGAAGAGAAGAGAAGAGAAGAGAAGGGAGAGGGAAAGCAGGAGCGGACGACGCCGAGTGGCTTTGCTGGATAAGAGCTAGCGAGCGAGCGCTTGGTTTCAGGTGGGCCCCCGTTGAGGAGAAAGAATCCTTTGGGCCGAAATGTTCCGTGGCCTGCGTAGCGTTCATTAAGCGAAACGGGCCTTTGTTGAATACACTGCGCCTTCTTAGGCGTAATCCTAGTAAGGTCATTTGAGCCCATCGAGTGTAGAGGACGCGTTTTATTTTCGACAAAGAATGCAAAGCTCTTTTAGTTCACAACATATTCGTTTGTTGTACGAGTACCTAGGTCGATAAACCTCCTAGCTGTATTTTTTCTATTTTTTAACAAACGAATGTAACAATGTTCTTAGATGAATAAAGCTTGCTGAATGGCTTAGTCAAAAATATATATATTCCTTCCATTCTAAAATAGATAATCTTATAAGTTATAACACTTAAGTTTTGTTCCAAAATACTTGATTCTCACTTCCCAGTGTATATTTCTCTTTACTCAACACACATTTATCTTTTCTCAATACTCATTAAGGGGTACTTGTCTTTTGGTTTCAGCGTTGGTTTCCGTAAGAGCATCTCCAATTGTTCCCAAAATAATACTTGGTCAATTAATGAGTTTTCCAAGTACCTAAAAAATGCTGGGAGTATATTTGCTAGGTTACTCTAATACTTTCTAAAATCTCGCTCTTAAAATGTAGAAGACAATTTTGCATCAGAAATCCTGAACTATTTATAAATCACCCCAGCCAATTTTATACTTTCTTTCTCTCTTGTACATTTGCATTGGGAATCCTATCCTACCATTTTTTCTTTCCATGTTCTTCCACCCCCAATTGGCGAATAGAGTTGAGATAGGGAGTTGTTGGACAACAGTTTTTTTTCCATCTTTGCCAGAGAATCTAGATTGAGAGTGGGTTATGGAAACTCTTGGAGATGCTATAAAATATCATCTAATATAGGACAGAGAGCGTAGATCTAAACATTGTATCAGCTTTTTAGTGTCAAAATAGTCTCAAATGAAAAACTCATACACTACAAAGTTGTAGATGTTATCCTTCTCTACAATTTTCGTATAAATTTTATCTTCATCCGAGTTTATATATAAAAGTTATAATTTTTAAAGATGAGTTAGTAGAGAAAAAATTCCACCAATCACGGGGCTTTCCCTACTCAAGTGGCCCTGCCTTTTTACACAACTCCAACCTACAGTAGCAAATCATTTTCTATTGGTTGGTGGCTTGGTGCAGGAATTACAGTGCTATGCATGCGTGAAGATGCAGCGGAAAAGAGATGCTCAGCTGATTCGCCTGGTGATCAGCGATGGATCAGTTGTGCCATACAGATCACTGAAGAATCAAGAATCATCTTTACGTATATATCAAGGATGAAGAAAGGTGGAATCTGAATTTCTGATTGAATAGGACGGGCATAACGCTTTTCATCACTTTCTGAAAAAAACACTTTATCGAAACCTTAATTAATTAGGTAGCCGATGCTTCTCATAAGCATGATTACACCATTGCATCATCATCATCATCACCCATAGGATAATAAATATCGATCTTGTGCAAGTATGCCAACTATATCAACGAACCCCGACGATCACCTAGCGCTCGCCGTCGTCGTCGTCGTCTATGCATGAGTTCTTGCTACGGTGGTCGTCGTCGTCACCTCCGTGCACCACCTCGTCGACGCTCACACCGGCTGCCGCTGCTGCGGCGGCGGCGGCTGCGAACTGCAGCCTGAGCCGGCCGCCCTCGCGCGTGGCCTGCAGGAGCTCCTTGCCAGGGATCACCCTCTCCAGCAGCACGAAGCGGCCGTCCTCCCGGAACGACATGAAGCACACGTACGGCTTGCCGCCGCGCCCGATCGACCGTATCGGCGGCGGGAACGTCTTGGGCTGCCTCTCCTTCTCCTTCTTCACCGCCTCCGCGGCGCCGGCGTTCGCACCGTCCGCCGTCTCGTCTGTGCCCTTGAGCGCGGCGGCCTCGGCCTCGGCCTCGGCGTCGCCGTCCTTGAACATGTCGTCGGCGTCCACGGTGCTCTCGGAGCCGAGCCCCTCGGTGCAGAGCAGAAGCGACGCGGACGAGGAGCCCTTCTTGGCGCAGAAGCTCGCGCTCCTCTTCACCGTGGCCACGGTGGCCGCCGGCTTCGGCCTCAGCAGCGCGTCCAGCGACGAGTCGTCCTTGCTCTTATTCTCGGCCTCGGCCGCGATGTCCAGCCACGACGGCATGCGCGAAGGAGGGGACCGCGGCGGCGGCGGCGGCGACGACGTTGGAGGCAGGAGGAGGACGTCGCCTCGGTGGTCCGGCTGCTGCGGCTTCTCCTGAAAGTGGAGCTCGCCGAAGATCTCCGTGATGGACGCCGTGTCGATGGGCTTGCTGCTGGGGTGGTGGTGGTGGACGTTGCGGTTCCACGCCGACAGCGCCTCCAGCAGCGTCGGGTTCTCCGGCAGTGGCTTCTCGAACAGCCGCCTCAGCCCGCCGTCCGCCGCGGCCAGCGGCGCAGCCATCTCCTGCTTATCTCTGGACAACATGCACCTGCCTGCACGGCTGCACAAGTGAACAAACGTTTCAGTTCTTCTGCGTCTGCTGTTCAGAGTTCAGACACCAAACACCATGTCAGTCAGTTGGGACTTGAGAGATGTGCCACTCTGTTCTGCTTACCTGCAACTGCGAAGGAGCTGCTCAAGGATGTGCAGAACAGTTTTGAGGTTTGTGACTGACTGTCAGGAGCTAGACTCAAATTTTTGTGTTTCTCTGAATTGTGACTTTGTGAGCCTGGGAGAAAGATGTATTTATATATATGTATATATATACTACTAGGAGAAGAAAAAAAAAAGGAGCGGTGGAGAAATATGCAGGGCTTTCTGTGGCTGTGGAATTGGAATATACTTGCATATGTCACTTCAGTTTTAACAAGTGGAGGATATGGCCGTCAGTACAGCGCTAAAGGCATTGGTTTTAAACAACCGCCACTGCCCACTGCAGTGATAAGAAAGAATCCATTTTCCATTTTCTATAATGTCTCTTTAGGGATGAAAATCTTACAGTTGAATGCAACAATGTATCTTTCGAGTCCGCGAAATGTGGATGTACTTTGCACGAGTGATCAGTTGCGTCAATGTTCCGATTCCGTAACAGAAGTTGACCTGTCCTCATAGCGATCTTGCGGTGGCTTTTTGTCTCGCCTGAGCAAATTATGCAGCCCAGGGTGGAAATTCCGATAAGGTCAGCATACCAATCTGTCTGCTAAAGCTAGATTCTAATTTCAAGTGGTGCTAAAGCTTAGAACAGAGGGATGATTTTCTCCAGATAGTAGTGTACATGCCTTTGTTATTGAGAAGGAACAGTGTTTTTCTCTCACAACAAATTAGTGAATAGTACTTTTCAGCCTGGCTTTTCAGCAAAACGAACAGGGCTACATGAGAGGCCTTCACTGATGTAAATTTATATAAAGAAAAGGAGAGTTTATACAATAACAAAAGAAAGAAAATTACACAACAAGCCTAGCCATTCAACAGTTTGTGAAAAATACTTATGTATATAATCATGAACCTTTTATGAATTTAAGGAAAAGGAGAATAACACCAATGTTATCTACAAGAGGGAATAAGGGGGCTTCCAAAACCGACAAGGAACAAAGCATTGGAAGTCACCACACCACAGAAAGGGAGGAATTCGTCAGATTTATTATACCTTAACAATCATAGAGCGTGGGCAAACCTCTCTTTTTTCCCCATGCTGTTTCATTGTCTGAATGGAAGGGCGGTGGGCGTCGTTTTGCTTGTTTAAAACGTATATTCTTCTTTCTGAAAGCTAAAAATCTTACCGCAGATCCAATAAACTTAAAGGAAAACCAATGGAGAGAAGATTAGATAAAGCTACCTGAAAAGGGTCATGGATACGGTGCTTGAGAGCTCAGTTCAGACAGTTCATTGCAGCGCAAAAAGTCATTCAGTTTCTTTAGCACCGTCACTCCAGGAAGCACCAATCAATGGGTGTTTTAGATATCAGAATATCAGCACTAACTTGCGTACATGGATGATCTATATCTTTGTAATGCACACCATCAAGTCTTTGCTTGAGTATTCTGGGACAAAAATTGACCAGTCCTTATAGCTGTGATCTTGCAGTGCCACTTGTCTGCCGTGCACAAATTATACTACAGCTGAAGATGGCAATTCCGATAAGGTCTACATAGCAATCTGTCTGCCCAGATCAGATTCCGATTTCAAGTGGTGCTAGAACCAACTAATCACTGCACAAAGATTTTTGCCTACTGGCTCACAGAGAATCATGCTAGTGTGATCTTGAGATTGGAATACAGAGCTTCCAAATACCGACAGGGAATAAAGGATGACAGCCACATCAACAAAGAACAACACAGCTAGCTGATAAGGCAGAAATCAAGGTAACTCAAAATCATCCTTGATTGTCTGACTTTTCATTGTTGAGTAGGCCTAAAAGACAGGATGAAATAGCAATTGGTGGTGACTGGCTTGTTCACACTGTATTTGTCACGAGAGCTGGAAAACCTTTGCACAGATTCTGTAAGAAAACCTTTGCACAGATTCTGTAAGCCTGTAATCGAAAAAGAATGAAGGAGATGAGGTAGAATAAAGCTACATGATGCAATGAAAGAAGGCGTGAATATGATGCTTGAGAGCTCAGTTGCAGACAGTCCAGCATAGGAAAATTATACTGTCGAAAAGGATAAGCAACTCAGAGAGCACTGAGAGAAAGGGGGACAAAAATAAAGCATTAAACTTTCCAAAAGCAAAACACAAAGAGTAATCAACCCAAGCTGCAATCGGAAATTTTGAAAGGAGTGCAGAGAGCATAATAAGGTACTAAGTGATAAGACAAGCACAGCACAGGTCATACCTGAACTTTCAGGCACTTCATAAATCATAATTTAGGCATTGAAGAGATTTATGTACAAAAGAAAGCATCAATATCTATCATTCACTCAAACAAGGAACCATAAGAAAGATACAAAAGTTAGTGATGGCGAGAAGAATGAATCTCAAAATACCATGACCATGATACAACAAGAAATGATACACAGACAAAATGCAAAATGTGCAACCCAGCAGTCTGGGTTCCTATTTTCAGGAAACATCGGGTTAGTCATCTAGTGCACAACAACAATGGAAATGTCATTTGATTTCATCTCCATGCTTCAATCCGTTCAACCTTGGAATTTATCCGGCTCACAATGCTCACACCCCTTGATTTCTCAGCTGGAGGTGTGGCACGCATTGCAGACTGACCCTTACCTTTTCTAGTCCTCCTACAATTCAGGTTTTGGCTCTCCTTCCCTTGAAGAGAATTTGTAGTTGTGATGGAAGCATCAGCAGTAGCAGCGTGAGCAGCAAGTGCAGGTTGTGAGCAACTAGCGGAGCTCTCCGTACTTGTCTCGACAGTGAAAGCAGTAGTGGCTCCTTCAGCGGCATTAATTTCATTAGGTTTGTCCTCATTACTGTGTGCAGGACTGTTCAGGAGAGGCTCATCCTTGACGAAAGAGGGACGCCTGGATCCTTCCTCAACGAGAGAATCAAGTGTCATGCTGGGTTTCTGATGCCCATTTTCATCAGATGGATCCTTCTGGGGCAGCAAAACATCCTCCAGACTGGACTCTTCTCTGTCCTTGAGGGTTCTTTGTATTAACATCTTCAGAAAATTCATCACTTGCACAGCATACATCAGTGCAGTCAATGGATCTGCCATCTGCAAGGTAGATGGCCTACAGTTAGCATGCCTAACCATTTCAGTTGTATTTGGAGCGACGAGTGAGATATATTGTTAATTTGCTAGGTTATTAGCACAGTATATTACCTGAGTCATATTTGGTGCAAAAACCATAGCAATATTGCGAGCGTTCATCTTGTTTATCTGTTCTTCTTGGACTACATCAGCCATCAGGTTAACAGACCAATCAAGCAAAGCAGCTTCAGCTGGTGGAAGGCATTTAGCCACACGAGCACAATCCTCTTCACATTGGCATTGCATCACCTGTTCCGGCGGGATGGAGTCCAGCACCCCACTTGGCATCTCCCTAAACCAGGCCTGGAAAGTGATGAAAAAAGTAAGTTTGACGAGAATATACTTGTCTTGTCAGGTAAAGCTGAGTAACTAAAATATTAGCGTCAAATAAGTTGACCACACTACATGACTGCTTCCAAAAGCAAGATAATATTCTGCAACAGCATGATCCCAAATCCACAATTTTGTGTGTATCTCTACTACTTAAAACAAAACAATGGAATTGATGGTGATGGTGTCATTGGTGTGTCTGCAATCACCACCACTCTATATCTCTACCCATATTTTTTGCTTTATTTACCCACCATGCCACTGAACACAAATTAGTTTCACCATCACCCCAATCTTTCTCTAACATCATGGAACCAAAGTTAGCCATATATACAAGTGTACTTCTTTAATATGTTGTGCCATTGCAATGCATGGGCAGTTTTGCTAGTAGGGAAGAAAGTTGAGGCAAAATCTTTATGCAGAAAAAGATAAACTGAGTTACATTACAAAGTGAAGTGTGGATTCTCTGACAGTAGTTGACATGAAATTCAAACAGTAAAGATAAACACAATCATTAATAACCTCATGCGATTAAAAAACTTGTGCTGCCAACAGATGAACAGAATAATTAGAAAGAAGCTTACTTTAATTAGGCCTGCCAAACAATGGACCTCAATGCCATCCGGAACAATTCCACTATTTAACTGGTCTCTCACAAATTCCTCCTGGCTATTCTCTGCATTAATACGGAAAATACCTTCTGCCTGAAAGTACAAAGGAAGACACTATATTTGATCAGACAAAGTTATCAAGTGCTAATGAAAACAGGAGTCGTGGAGATCCTAACAGAACACACCTGAAGACCACCCTGTTCATAAAGGCGCCTTTGCATCATCAACAGGATCGTTGGGACACTATTTCTTCTCGTATCGTAGGAACACTGCATTGATTCTGTTGAAACTCCAAAGACGCTTGCACTGCATTTCAAGTTTCAATTAGCCGATTGCAACAGCCAAAGCACACATGCAGTGGACGTGTTGTTAAAAATGCACATTAGCATTGCACAATAAATGTGCCCTTTGCAATATTAAGGATATGACCACTATGTCATTGATATGATGTCAATGATGATCGATAATTAACAATTTCAGTGATGCCCAAGAACATCATCTGAATCCTTCAAAATTATATGCAAGGGAGCCAAAAAGTCTTACATGTATAAAAATTTAAAAACTAAGGATCAATACAAAGTTGTGGAAAAAAAATAAAAATATTATTCAGGGCTGAACGTACTGATTTGGTGATAGTTGACTCCAGTGCTCATGGCCAAACTATGACCTTTCAATTTCATTTTAGGAACTGAGATCATTTAAGAAGATATATCCAATTATCCAAGTTTTACTGATCATACACCAGCAATACTTGAGTATGAAGATTGGGTGTAGGTGTTTGTGCCACTTTATCTTCTTTTGGAGGCACTAGGCTCCCATCCTTCTATAAAGTAGGAACCAGATATACAACACTTTAGTTTATTCCTTTTGGATTACCGAGAATCCTGAAAACTTAAATCTCGCAACTCCCAATAAGAAACAAGATACCTATGCCCTTTTCTTATACTTTGTGTTCTGTCTATTTTGAACATGAGTCAGAAATTATGGGGAAGCAGAGAAACAATATTTCAGCTCCTCAGAGATGAGTGCTCAGTCTGGTCCCTCGCTGGGGCAAAGTTACTAGGCCCTCTAATGGTAGTCAATTTCCCAGCGAGAAATTAGCCTGTTCTCTCCTTTCCCAACCCTTGAGGCAGTCTGCTGCAGGTGGTAGCGCTACTCGCTCTTGTAATGTGTTGAACTCCTGCCTCTTTCCTTATTAATAATAAACCGGGTAACCGGATCTTTCAATATATATATATATATATATATATATATATATATATATATATATATATATATATATATATATATATATATATATATATATATATATATATATATATATACTCCTAGGGCGGGCAGTGTACAAACAGACAGATGATAAATGATAAAAGAAATAAGTAGCTCACAAATCTAGTGCAAATAAAAAGAGCATAAATCATCTAATCAGGACAACCTATACCAGCTTGTTTCAATGTTCTTTATAATAGATGATTTAACAATCTACTTTATATCCCTAGGTCAGTTCCAGGATGAGGTAAGCAGCTAAAGAATCATGGGCACCAATTATGTGAAGCAACAGAAAATATTTCTGTACTGAGTGGTGGCCGAAAGCATAATAAATTGTCAACTAGTATCACGATATTTGCAGTCTATCGTACCGTACCTCAAATCAAGCAAAGCCAAGGTAACCAATCCAAACACACACTAAAATCAAATGGAAACTTGGAAAAGTTCACCAGAACATAATGAGATTTGCAATGATGGGCCCATCTTTACACTCCAATTAATCAAAATGACCATCAGGCAAACAACTGCGCCATAGAAATGCTAAACTACGTTACATGGATACGTGGCTGAGGCAGCGTATCGCGTATCGGATACGTATCCGATACGGATACGCGTCGGACACGCGGTCGATACGTATCGGCAAAGTATTCCATTTTTTATTATTTTCGCAAAATTTGAGTACGTTTCTGGATACGTATCAGTCTATTGGATACGGCCCAGCCCAAACAAAACACTCTGTCCCCGACGCCCTACCCCTCGATGCCCGCAGCCCCGCACCTCACGCGGTCGCGCCGCCTCCAGCGAACGCGCGCACGGACGCCTCATCCGGTTGTCCGACGAGCCTCCGCCCCCGCTTGCAGGCCGCCGGCGATGAGCCTCCAGCCCCGCTCGCTGGAGACGAGCCTCCGCCCCTGCCCCCGCACACAGCCTCCTGCGTACAAGTGCGCCGCCTCCTGCGCAGGGATGCGCCACCGCTCGCCGGCCGCTGTCGCCGAGCCTCCACCACCTCCGTGCCATCAATTGACTTCTCTTCCTCCTGCAGACTGCGGTGCAGGGGAGCACGCACCAGTCCGCCACGGCGGCGGCCAGCTCCCGTGATGCAGGGGATGCAGATGAGAGGTTGATTCGATTCAGCAGCAAAGCAAGCTACTTCTGCATTCTTGATCTATTCTATTTCTGCAGTTCTTAATTTTGTTTGTTCCCCACTTCCCCTTCTTCATTAGTGTTGCCCATGCTTCATTGCTTGCATGCAGTAGATGGCCTCTCCAAATTTGGTAGTGCTGCTGCTGCACTACCGGAGTGCTAGTGCTAATGCTAGCATAGGATCCGTGGGTTCTGGGTTTTGGTTAGGATCTCCTGTGAAACAAGAAAGAAAAAAAGTCTACTTAACCCCCCTGAACTATCGTCAAGTGTCTAACTTACACCCCAACTATAAAATCGTCTGTTTTACACCCTGAACTATCCAAAACCGTTCAAATCACACCTAGAGTGGTTTTAGACGGCGGTTTTACTACAGTAACCATGGTTTTGCTACAGTAACTAATTATTGTATGCTTGAACTGTGGTAAAAATTTCATACTAATTGGATCATGTATAATTTAGTTATAGATTTATTTATATTTAACAAGCATAAACCTAAACATAAACCTAAATAAATCTATAACTAAGTTATATATGATGCAATGAGTATGAAATTTTTACTATAGTTCAAGCATATAATAAAAATTCCATCATAAAAATTTCACCACAATTGGACCATATAAGGTGTAGCTATGAATTATTCCAATTAATTATAGACAAAATTTAATTTTCTAACTAATTTAAAGTTACAGAAAAAATTTATACTAAAACATACTATATTATATATTCATTGGGTAGATCTACTCATGTGGAGTCCAACAAAATTAGATTTTCTATTTTATGATTTTTCTGTGGTTTACTATGATTTTTCAAAGATTCAGCGGAAATAAATAGAAAAAGTCAAAACCATGGTTACTGTAGTCAAAACCATGGTTACTGTAGCAAAACCGCCGTCTAAAACCACTCTATGGTGTGATTTGAACGGTTTTGGATAGTTCAGGGTGTAAAACAGACGGTTTTATAGTTGAGGGTGTAAGTTAGACACTTGATGATAGTTCAGGGGGTTAAGTAGACTTTTTCCAAACAAGAAACCTACAAGTTTTAGACTTTCACAATTTTAATTTGTATTATTATTTATTTATTAAAAATTAGTAAAACGTATCCGCGTATCCTGTTTTCTTGAAAATTGCCGTATCCGCGTATGCGTATCCTTCCGATACCGATACACGTATCCGTATCCGTGCTGCATAGATGCTAAAAGATCACTGAACTTTTAACTAAGCACGTTTTTAGCAACCACATGTTAGGAATTTTGGGGCAAAAAAGTCAAGATCCGCCAAAATAAATTTAAAGAGGAACTAACACCTTGTTCGTTTGAGCATATCAGCAAAATCAGCAGTCATCCAGCCAATGTTCCGCTTGGCGCTCGCCTAGGCGCGATTCCGCGCGAATAATCACGAGGCGAGGCCCGTCGCCTGGCCTAGGGGGGTAGGCGGGCGCAGCTCGTCGGCGGCGCCGGTGGGGGTGGAGGAGCGTTCGGCGGAGGTCACCGGTGGGGAAGAAGGAGCTGCGGGCGACGGCGGGCGCTCGCACGGGCTTGTGCGGGCGGCGGCGGGCGCAGGCGCGGGCGGCGGCAGGCGCAGACGCGGGCAGCGGCGGCGGCGGGCGCGTGCGGGAGAGGGAGAGATGCGAGAGAGGCAGAGAGGATGCGGGAGAGGGTCTGAGGGAGAGTTGGGCCTTCAAATGGCCTTTTTCCCTTTCTCCTTTTTCATGAGCTTCAATATTGCATCAATATACTCACTCAGAAATGGGCCTTCAAGAGTTTGGCTCAAGAATACTCACTCATCTCCTTTTTTTTTCTTTTCTTTTAAGTATTTATACATGTATTATTCATCGCCTAGAAAAACGCCTAGGAACGCCTAGGCGCGATTAATCTCGCCTAGGCGCTAGGCTAAGAGTCAGCGTCTAGAATCCGCCTAGCGCCTAGCGGAACATTGCATCCAATGGTGTTTTTCTCTCACAACAAACCAGCGAACAGTACTTTCAGCCACAATAAACCAGCGAAACGAACCGGCTCTAAGATCCTCCTTAAAAGCTGAATGCTGTGAGACCACTGAATCTTTCAAAGCACGCACTTGGTACCGACTGATGAACACGGGAGATGGGACCGACCTGGCACTGGGAGCGCGGCGGGGCACCTCGGGCTCGAACTCGACGGGGAGCCCCAGGAATCCATGGAACCTATCGAAGGTGACGTGCGCCACGTGCTGCACGTCCGTCGGCAACCCAATCTCCATCCCACAGCCGCGGCCTTCGCCTTCGCCGCCGCCGCCGCCTACCACATTGCAGCCAAGCAGGGACTTCCGCAGCAGCTCAAAGAGCAGCGCCAAGAACGACCACCGCTCCTCTTCTTCCTCCTCCTCCGACCCTGCTGCCTGCCGGATTCCTCGGCTCCCTATAGATCCCGCTGGGCGCTCCGGGCTGCCGCTTCCGGGGAGCACGTCGCTGTCGGCACTGGCTAAATAGCGCAGCGAGGAGGTCGAGGAGGAGGAGGCGCGGCTTGCGGGGGAAGCGAGGTTGGCCGGGCCCCGGGGCAGCGCCACCTCCGTCATTGCTTCCTCCTTTTTCGAATTTTCGCTTGAACTATGAGCTGTATGTGGGGGCGATTCGGGATGAGTTCTTGGGATTTCTCGGATGGTGGTGGGGGGGGGGGGGGGGGGGGCAAATGCACCAACGATTGACTGGGGATTCCCGTGGTGGAGTTCTTGGTGCGCCCTATTTAGGATTTCTTCGATGCTCGCTTTGGACTGGAGATTGGGACTGTTGAGGCAGGATTTTAGGGGAGGATTGGTTGCGGTGGTGCGCGTGGTCCAAATCCACGATGCAAATCACAACACAAAAAATAATTGCAGCGGCCACAAATGGACAGCAAAAGGGGGATTTTTTTTAAAATTAAACTTCAGTAAAGACCCAGTTTTAGCCGGAGATGATGAAATCTCGTGGGCTGTTTGGTGGGGAATGGATCGGATTTTTGCGGAGGTGGAGTTGGATTGAAGGGAGGGCTCGAGCTGGAGGTGATGGCACCTTCATTCGTCTCCTGCTCTGCTCCTACTCCTCTCTTCCTCCTCTTTATGCACACATGGACGCTCATGGTTCTCGCTTCTCGTTCACGCGTGCGTTTCTTCTCCATTTTTAAGCTAACTAGTCAGAGAAAGTCCAAAGCTGTTCTGACTGTTTCGAATTGGCTACGTACGTCGCCGAAAGTTTCCGGAACCGATTACTGCAGGACAGCGTAATGTCAATTCCCATGATACAGAAAGTCTTGATTTGGTTCAGCTGAAAAAAAAGGTCAAATCTGGCTGCAAGTGCAAAGGGTTAAAAGGTCAAAAAGGCTGATAATACTCGTCAAATACCTCCTCCAATCATCTTGATTTGTGCCGCTAGGGCGTGTTACTGTCGCGTTTCATTGACATGTACTCAAAACAATCCATCAAAAGAAATGTACTACCTTGGTCTAACTCTAGCCGTTAAGTCAAACTTCCGACCAAATATATATAAACAATTATAAATGTTTAAATATGATAAGTATTATTATTTTTAATCATGCAACCCTAGCAGCGTGCTCAAAAACCTATGGAGAAGGTACACCACCTGCTAAAAGGAAAAAGGAATACTGCCATTAAATCTCTGGAAAATACGAGTATTTATGTCAAGCTGAGAATTTAAACTTAGATGATAAACATGTTTTCCTATAAGAGACCTAACACGCCCGGTTCTTATATGGGCTTAATGCAATCTATTAAAACCATATGTCTGAGCTAAAAGGTATAGGCCGTGTAGGCAGTGAGGCCATGTTCGCTTAAACTGCTTATCAGCTATGGTACAATGTTTTTCTCTCATAACAAAACAGCATCAGCCGCCTTATCAGCAGCATAATCTATCAGCCGAACATGACGTTAAGGCCCCGTTTGGTTTGGGTGTTAAAGTTTAACAAACACTATAGCACTTTCGTCTTATTTGACAAAAAGTTTCCAATCTTGGACTAATTAGGCTTAATAGATTCGTCTCGTAAATTACTCCTAATCTGTGCCGACATGCATGTAATTAGTCTACATTTAGTACTCCATGCATTTGAGGAAACATTAATGTGATGGGAGTTAAACTTTAACTCCTCCAAACCAAACGGGGCCTAAGACTACAAATGTCTCATCCTAAGGTATTGTTTTTCCATAAAAAGTAGCTTCAACTTTTGTCAGGGTTCTTTACTGACCTCGCTTATAAACAGTGGAAGCGTGTGATGAAGATGCCAACAATTTTGGTCACAATGCGAATTCAGCTGGTGTGGCAACCTTTTGTCAAGCGAAGCTACTGCAGCTTCTGTAGGCTAATTTGAATATCTATGACACCGCTGGTGTGTGTGATCTGGAGTCTCCGTGTGTGAACGTGGAGGTTGGGGTAATAGCCAGTCTGTCGCGTTGGAGCTACACTCTAAGTGCCATTATATTAGATTAATATTTGAATATACTTTCATCATAATATAACTAGCCTAATCATTTTCTAAAGGTAAATTTGGCGATTATTAAAGGAAAAACGTCTCCAACAGACTCTATCAATGACTCTCCAAATTTAGTAGCTCTCCATCCCATCTCATTCACTCTATACTTTTGAATAGTCTACCTCACTAGTCATCTAGCCTCTTTGGTTTTACATAGCACTCTAGTATTTTTTTTGTCAAATCTATTTTAGAGAGTAGCTGAATCAGTAAATTTGGCTAATCTTTTTGGATAATCTCTTGGAGATGCTCTAGAAGCATAAATATTGATACACTTCTATAAATTTGGTCAAATATAAATTAGTTTTACAAAAAAATACAACTAGAATTTGTTGCATGGTTTTTAATGCATATCTTTGAGTACTATTTTTTTTGTAAAATATACACTTAAAGTCCTTCAAATTTAAGAGATTTTTACTAATATTTTTTAATATATAACACTAACATTTAACTTTACATGTTTCTAATTAAATGTATTGAGCCAATATTGTTGACAAGTTTCTATGATCGGAAGGAGTACTATGCTACACTTTACCACAAGAAACGAATAGATTATAGGACTCTTCTGATGATCATGTGCTCTCCACAGGATATTGGGCCGGCATCGAGAGGTTTTTTTTTTGTTGAATTCTCGTTTCATAAGTCAGTCCAGCCTTTAGGTTTCAGCCTTTCAGGTCACACCTCTGTGCAAATGTGCTAGGATTTCTGTAGATAAATCCAAGAGCAGACAAGAGCTGACGAATTATTTAGTTTAGACTAAATTTGGAAGAGATACACACATTTTGAAAATTATCTCTATCCATACCCATACTTTTATTTTCTACGAGTTTTATTTTTACTCTATACAAATTCAGAAGCTCATGCTAAATCTAAGCCGTTCTAGTTGATCCCACTATAGTTGGATGGCTTGATGTTTCTTATCAACATATCTCTTAGTAACTGTGGGTAGCCATACATATAGAATTTAGATACATAGATTGTAGAAATAAAAAACAGTGGTCAAAGTATAAGTCCTAAAACTGTGCCTTACATCTCAACGGTGTGGGAGTAATAGAAGAACTATACACAACTAATCATTTGGAATTTTGCTTAATTCAATTAGTATACATTGATTGAATATGAGAAGTGTGGTATGCTGAAGTTAGATATGGATATCTTGATATAAATCAACATCTAAAACCTATTTAAACATAATTGTCATAAATGAAAGCATATCATGCTCCACGCCTCCAACTATAGAAGTATCTATCTTCCTCTATGAAAGTATTAAGAGCATCCCTAGCATTAAATCCTCATGTACCTATGGGTGTTCTCTTTCCTATATAAGGGAGCATATGTCTTGGAGTTGTTGATCATCTTGATTAGATACTTGTTCCTTAACCTAGTTGACCACCACCACCACCACCACCACAAGATGTTTTATTTTTTTTCTCGATCGGACCCATCGGCCCGTTTTCATTAAGGAGGAGTGGAATGAGGTAGCCAATACAAAGTTGAGCATGCACGGTGGCGAGGGACCATCGTGGAACTCAAAACAACGCCTAATTACTGGATACGAGGATGTTAAGATTACATTGCTAAAAAGTTTTGTGAGCAGAAAGGGCAAGCAACGGCTACGCTTGAATACCTGGCCTCGACCCACAAGATGTTTTATGGAAAATTGGCAATTTTCATCTTGCTAGTGTGTGCAATAACTTCCTCATGTGTGAATTTTTTTTAGCCCAAATTTGAAACATATTTTGGATTTGACCCGGATTTGAATTTTTTTTTAAAACTAGCCCGTTTGGCCCCGCCACCATGCATGGCGGGGCAATTGAACTGAACCCCGCCATGCATGGTGGCGGGGTGCAGGTGCCACGTGGCATGCAGCGGGTAGTGAATGCTGACGTGGCTGGGAAACGTGGAAAGGCGTACCCCGCCACGTATCGTGGCGGGGTACGCCTAACCCGCCACAGATGATGGCGGGGTACAACCCCGCCCATTTCTCAGAAGCGCGTAGGCAGCGTGTGGAGTGGTCGGATCCCGTCGAGTTGTCATCGCCCACGCTAAATCATTGCACCTAGTTTTTCACCTACTTTTCTGTAGGCATTACTTTTTCACCTAGTTTGGAGTTAAAGAATGGCAACGTTAAATTATTGCGGTTGTACTGGCTGTTGCCCACCCTGTCGTCTGTACAAGGGCTACGTCTCACCGCTGCTGTTCTGATCAGCGACTAGCTAGAGCACTAGGGCTGCGCCCAGCGCCCAGTTCGGCAAAGGCAATAGGCAATCTGCTTAGGTCCTGTTTAGTTCCCAGAAAATTTTGCAAAATTTTTCAGATTCCCCGTCACATCGAATCTTTGACACATGTATGAAGCATTAAATATAGATAAAAAACAAAACTAATTACACAGTTTAGATGAAATGGACGAGACGAATCTTTTAAGCCTAATTAGACCATGATTGGACACTAATTGTCAAATAACAACGAAACGTACTACAGGGTCATTTTGCAAAAATTTTTGGAACTGAACCAGCCCTTATCCTCTTGCCCGCCATTTCCTTCTTTGTGGACAGTAGCTATATGGGGTTAACATTATTGATGCACATGCACCGGGCATGATTTCCTTCTCCTTGTCCATGCCCAGGCAGCCGTGGCATTTTTCTTCTGATGCCATGCATGTCTACGCGCAACGTGCTTCATTACGCCTGTTGCCTCTGCTGCGCATGCAGTCGCTTTTTTTGTTTCCCAGAACGTTGATAGGAACCTGGTTTAGTTCCGAAAAGTTTTTGATGAAAATGTCACATCGGATGTTTTGTGCGATGTCGGAAGGGTTTTCGGATACTAACAAAAAAAACTAATTACACAACTAGCCTGGAAATAATGAGACAAATTTATTAAGACTAATTAATCCATCGTTAGTAAAAGTGTTATTGTAGCACTTTAGTGTTAAATTACGGACTAATTAGGCTCAAAACATTCGTTTCGCAATTTCCACGCAAACTGTGCAATTAGTTTTTTATTTCGTCTACGTTTAATACTCCATGCATGTGTCGCAAGTTTTACTGTAGCGATTTTTGAATACTGAATTTTGAAACTAAAAAAGGCCCAAATATCAGAACGATGCAAGAACACGAAGGAAGGGCTACAATGAACATACCATAACAAGGCTACTACAATCAATGAAAAAGTATACTAATGCTCCTAGTATAGGTTTAGCTACTCTAGTCTTTTACGGAGTACATGTTTACACACAAACAAACGCTACACAACGACTCCATATTTCAGCTCCGAGCAGAATCCTCAGAGTGAGAATTTATTGCCTATTGCCTTTGCAGATTGCCTATTGCCTTTGCCGAACTGGGCGCTGGGCGCAGCCCTAGTGCTCTAGCTAGTCGCTGAACAGAACAGCAGCGGCGAGACGTAGCCCTTGTACAGACGACAGGGTGGGCAACAGCCAGTACAACCGCAATAATTTAACGTTGCCATTCTTTAACTCCAAACTAGGTGAAAAAGTAATGCCTACAGAAAAGTAGGTGAAAAACTAGGTGCAATAATTTAGCGTGGGCGATGACTTGACTCGACGGGATCCGGCCACTCCACACGCTGCCTACGCGCTTCTGAGAAATGGGTGGGGTTGTACCCCGCCACCATCTGTAGCGGGTTAGGCGTACCCCGCCATGATGCGTGGCGGGGTACGTCTTTTCACGTTTTTCAGCCACGTTAGCATTCACTACCCGCTGCATACCACGTGGCACCTGCACCTCGCCACCATGCATGGCGGGGTTCAGTTCAATTGCCCCGCCATGCATGGTGGCGGGGCCAAATGGGCTAGTTTTAAAAAAAAATTCAAATCCGGGTCAAATCTAAAATATGTTTCAAATTTGGGCTAAAAATAAAAAAATTCTCATGTGTAGGGACGTTATGTACCCCGAAACAGAAGGAAAAACTCCTCTATGAATGTCGTCCTTGGATCAAACAAGGATTGAACAAATATCATCTTCCTAAAGATAGTGCCTGCTGTGAGGAAGTCAAAAGGGTGTCAAACATGTACATGGGCATGCACTACGTCGTCTTGATGCTTTCACCGAATGAGAGGAAGATATATAGTGTAGGAAATATCTTGAAGCTTATACAACGCGTTGCTAACCGCATCCTCTTCCAATCCAATTCAGAGTCATGTAAAAAGTAATGGGTCATTGATCTCATAATAACATGTAAGAACCCGAATGATATGAAAAAGGAATAATCTTATTTATTGTCAGGTCATGCTGTAAATAGATTACCATCTTAATATTAATAATCAGAGACATTCAACAATACCTCCACATTAACCCTCATGATATGGGCTAAGAAAATAAGCTTCCAGAAATCCTCAAAAGCATAGACATCTAACCTTATTAGTTTAGTACATAATAGGCATAATCATTATAATAGCATGAATCTATTCTAATTCTTAAAAAACCTATGCAAACTCAACCATTATTAAAAATATATAAAGTAGCCTTAAATTACCTAGCTTTACCATTATGATAGATAATTTAAACAACCCTAAATAACCACATTTACCATTATGGAAGATAATGCAAAGAAACCGCATACATTTTCTTTAAAATTACCCACATATGTTATTATGAAAGAAAATATAAAATAACCCCTTTAATTGTATCTAAATGAATAACATATGTCGTTATCAAAATGGAAACCAAAATGTCCCTCAAATATACGCCTAAATATCAATACATACCACTATTAAATTAATAGTAACATAAATGATATGTGTTGCAGTCATGGAAAAATGTAGCCTTAACAAACAACATGCCAACTGACATAAAGTTTAAATTGCATTAATACTCTATGATAATAAATTTTATAAGTTATTATATTAGATAAATTTATACATTTGGAATGAACAATTATGACATCAATGTTGGTTTAATTTTTAAGAACTCTACATTTTTTATGAAAAAATACTATTACATATAACTCTTTGATATAACAAACAAATTCAACTCTTGAGTACTGTAACGTAGCTAGGTGAAACAATTGTTTATGCCGTGGTCAGCAACGCGAATCAATGGCGACCGGTTGCCTCGGCGCGTCCCATCAATTTTGATCGGCGCGTCCGGTCACTCTAGTGCGTGAACGAGTACATTTAAGTGACCGTTACGATATAACGAACGAGATTCAAAACGAGACATGTGGCGTTCATCGAGGAAGTCGCGCAGGCGTGACCGGACACTGTGACCGTGTTTGGTCACAACGACTGGCGCGTTCGGTCAGTGCGCAGGCAGCGGCAACTTGTCTCTAACGGCTATTTTGTGTTGGGCTGCTTATAAATACTTGTTGGCCAGCTTTGGGGGAGACTCTCTTGGACATTTTGACTCTCTAACATCCTCTTGAGCTGAGCACATCCTCTCCCACTCATCTCCCTTACTTGATTGCCTCATCAAAGTAAGATTGAGTGATCTCAAGTGCATTTGCGTGTGAGTTTGCATCTAGTTGGCACTTAGGTGTTCTTTTACTGTGGGATTCTTGTTTCTCTTGGTGGTTGCCGCCACCTAGACGGCTTGGAGCAGCGGAGGAGGTCCGGCACGAGTTAGAGGTTGTTCGTGGCCGGCTCCGGCGACTTGTGAGAGCTTGGAGCAGCGGAGGAGGTCCGGCACGAGTTAGAGGTATTTGACCCGGCGAAGAGCCATAAGGTAGCTCTAATATATTGCGCGTGTCATTGAGTTGCCTCACTAGCGGTAGGTTCTGGCAGTGCTCTTGGAGAGCTTGGGTGTGGATTTCCAATTAGCCACCGAGCCACGTAGTGTTGGTCGACACAACGGGGACTAGCGTGCCGGCAAGCACGTGAACCTCGGGAGAAAATCTTGGTGTCTTTCTTGATATTGTGACTGATTGTCTCCTGGTGATTGGCTTCACTTTGGTATTCTTCATTGGTTCACTTGCCTCTACACCATAGTTGTGAATTCTATTCCGGTACCGGCCGGAATGGCCGGAATGCCTCGTACCGGCCCCTAAACCGATATAGAAGAGCTCCAATCCTGTACCGGGTCAAATACCGGTCAATACCGGTCAATGCCGGTCAATACCGGTCAATACCAGCCAATACCGGCCAATACCGACCGTGGCTGCATATATTATATTTTTCCATGTATGAACTTTGGAGTTTAAACTTTGAAATAAGGTCTTATGAACTTGTTGAATGATATTTTAGGTTGGTAAAAATGTTAATTACGCCATAAGTTAAGTTAAAATATATTTATATGTACATTTATGTATAAGTTTATTCATATATTATTATTATTATAAAGTCCGAAATGGTACACCGGTATGGACCGGTACCAGAATGTTCCATTCCAATAGCCAAAACGAAATGGCCTCCGGAATGGAATTTACAAGTTAGCTCTACACGTCGGTATAAAATCATCTTCTCATCATTTACTTACCGCAACTTTAACTTATGTTTTAGCTTGTTTAGTTGTGTTTGTTCTTGTTGCTAGCACTCTAGGTAGTAGTAGTAGTTGTAGCAACGTAGCTTGTGTGTGCCATAGAGACTTTAGATAACTAGAATTGCAACTAGGTGGCTTGCTTATCACTTAGAGCTAGAGCAAACCGTATTTATCGCCATTTGTATTACTAATCCTTGCTCTAGTGGTTTGTAGAGTTTTAATTTAGGCTATTCGCCCCCTCTAGCCATTTTGGATCTTTCACCTCCTCTAGCCATTTTGGACCTTTCACCCCCTGACTCTCTGAACAGCATGAAACACGTGCAACATAAAACACTTGATGCAACATAGTCTGAAATAGATGAAACATCTGGAACATACACTTACAACATATGTATGAAAACATATGCAACATCTAGATAGAACACTATGCAACTTGCAGCATGAAAACACTTGCTGCAAAAGAAGACTAGAGCGGATGAAATATTTGGAATATATTGTTGCAACATATGTGTGAAACATACTGTAACACCCACGGTGTTACGTACCTGATTAGCAAATAAGTTAAAACTTAACAAACCTGATAATATATTTTAGTACGCTTGAGCTTTAAATTCTTGAATGAAATGATAATATTTTCAGAGGCTTTTAAAACATGATTATAAAATAACTTTATATTTAATAAAGTAACATATATATATACACACACCCACACATATAGCGCTCGCACGTGTTTTGTTTTGATAAAGCATGCTGCTATATTAATTAAAGTAGTGTACAAATTTTTTTTGGTATCTCAACGTATAAATATATATAAACATATATGCATGTGTAGATTAGTGACAAAGAAATAATAACATAATTATCTATATGTGTTGGTAAATAAAAAAATAAAAAATTTGGAAAACCAAAACACACGCCATAGCACTCTCACATGCACGCCAAAGGCCGTGTTTAGTTGGCCTAAATCGGGAGGTCCAAAATCTGCACAGTAAAAGATTTCTTACTGTAGCATTTCGTTTGTATTTATGAATTTTTGTCCAAACATTGACTAATTAGCCTTAAAAGATTCATCTCGCAAAGTATAACTAAACTGTGCAATTAGTTTTTTATTTCATCTACATTTAGTACTCCATGCATGTGCCAACATTTTGATGTGACGGAGAATTTTTTTTTTTTCATAGTGAAATTTAGGAAAAAATTTGGCAACAAGGCCAAAGTCCAAACGCCTGCTTGCACTCGCCGCTGTTCCGCTGCCTGCCTGCTCTACCATTCTTAATGGGGCAATGGAGCCCCTCCTTCACGCACGCCTGCTGCAGCACGTCTACTGTCACCGCATTTATGCATGCTGCACAGGAACGCTGCTGCTGGCCTCTGGTGCCTGGCTGCCTGGTGCTGCCCTGCATGCTACTCTTGCTGGCCGCTGGCCCGGGCGCATAGCTAGAATGAAAGGCCTCGTTTAGTTGACAGAATAGGGGAGAAAAATATTGTATCAGAATTTCTGTAGCGTTGTATTTGGTAAAAATTATCCAAATTTTGACTAACTAGGTTTAAAATGTTCGTCTCGCAAAGTACAACAAAACTATGCAATTAGTTTTTGATTTCATCAACATTTAGTACTCCATGCATTTGCCGACATTTTGATATGACGGGGAATCTTCTTTTTACATAGTAAAATTTAGGAGAGAATTGAGGGAACTAAACAAGGGGAAAGAAGGGCTTGCCGCCTGTGCTCGCCAGTCGCCTGCATGTGCACGTACGAGCCATCATGAGTCTGCAGTTGAAAACGACGAACATGCGCAAGACTCAGCCACTGGTTAACGTGCTTAGGCCTTGTTTAGATGCATCCTAAAAGTTAGAATTTTTTCACTCTTTCTCCATCACATCAATCTTTGGACCCATGCATGAAGTAGTAAATATAGGTAAAAAAATATCTAATTACATAGTTTAGTTGGAAATCACGAGATGAATCTTTTGAGTCTAGTTGATCCACGATTGGACAATATTTATCAAATAAGACGAAAATGGTACTATTTATCAGATTCATTTTTTTTTCAATCTAAACGAGGCCTTAGTAAAACTCTAGTTGACCTGCTAGTCTACTATACGCCTATACATCTCTCAATTCAACTTGCTCTCACCGACCGTCATAAGGTTAGCTGCTTGCTCGCTGCTCATCTACGAGGCAGTGTTTACTTCCCTCAAAATTCCAAAAATTTTACAAGATTCTCCGTCACATCGAATCTTTGACGTATGCATGGAGTATTAAATGTAGGTAAAAAATATAACTAATTGCATAGTTTATCTGTAAATGTCGAGACGAATCTTTTGAGCCTAGTTAGTCCATGATTAGATAAATTTTACCAAATAACAACGAAAAGTGCTACAGGAACTTTACACCAACTTTTACACCATCTAAACACTACCGAAATGGCCCCCCTCTTGGTTGGATGCAAGCTTCGCCACTGCTACACTGTTGCCATGCTGCGCCCTTGTGCTGATGTCTGCGCTACGCGCCGCGCGCGCTGCACTGCCTGTGCTGCTGGTCTCGGTCCGGCTTGCCCGCCTGTTGCCTGGCTGCCTCTGCCCAGTCGCGTCTGCAGCTACCATGCCACGATGGGTTTTATCGTGCGCGCGCGGAGCCTTAGTACGGCCATCTCGCGGCTGCACGCCTGCCCGCGGCTGGCGCCTGCCTCCTCTGCCCCTGCGGTCGGACTCAAGTGGAGGCCGAAGCTCAGCTCGTCCTCGCGCTCCCTCTGGTCTGCTCCCTCACTCCCTCTTCTCTCTCCCTCGGCTTCCGTCCGCCATGGATGCCGGCTCCGAGCTCGGCCGTCCCGTGTTTCATCCTGCAAGGCCACCCTCGAGCTACCCAGCACCACCACCGCCTTTGCCTCGTCCGCCTCTTCGCCCGGCGCATGCTCGCCGAGCCTTCCCTTGCCCGGAGCTCTGGCACCCGCCGCTTTGCCGGCCGCGGTCACTCTGCCTGGCTGCGTGGATGCGCGTGAAGGCAGCTACGGTCTGCCCTCCAGCGTGGTCCTGGCTACGCGCCACCACCGCCGCAGCGGCCGCCGTGCTGCTCGCCCTTGTTGACGGTAATTAACTATCATTTTAAACCGTCAACATAAGAGGAATAAATAATAAAAAGGATCACCACAGTAGGTTTAGAGGTTTAAACTAACAAATTTTATGAGTTTTGGTGATTCTGTGAGCTGGTTTAGATGCAAAAAATTTTGCAAAATGGTACTGTAGCTCTTTTCGTTGTTATTTGGCAAATATTGTTCAATCATGGTCTAATTAGGCTTAAAAGATTCATCTCGTCCATTTCGTCTAAACTGTGTAATTAGTTTTATTTTTTATCTATATTTAATTCTTCATGCATGTGTCCAAAGATTCGATGTGACGGGGAATCTGAAAAATTTTGTAAAATTTTCTGGGAACTAAACAGGGCCTGTGTTTTTCAGGGGCTAAGCTGCATAATACAGAACTAATCTCCTTCCAAAGGAAGAAACCGATGCAGTCGGCCTAATCTCCACGTCACGGATGCGGATAGGGATTCTAGAAGATCTAAACCGACTCCACGAGACGACACGAGCCAACCCGCCGCCAGGTGGGGCCGACCGGCCCTCCCCTGCGCCGCCTCGGCTCCTTCTCTTACAAGCTACCTATACCACCTCTAAGGATGCATCTAAACCCCACACCAAAGTCGGTTTGATCTAAGGGCTGCGGTTCCAAGCCCTGGGCTATATAAACAGCCCCCAGGATCTCCTCTCAAGGAATAAGTTGAAGAATTAGATCATCTCTTCCTCATTTGTGAAGGCAAGGCCAGAAGTTAGGGTTTCTAGAGAGAAAGAGAGTTAGAGTTCTAGTTCAAGTTTAGAGTTTAGTCTAGATTGATTCAAGTAGAGGCAAGCAACTGCTTGGGATCAGGATCGTTCGTCGGAGACTTGGTAATTTCGTTGTAATCATCATTCGACTTTATGCTACTTCAATATATTTCTATATTTCAACTTTATTCTGTTCTTGAGATTGTTCTTGTTCTACATCTTGATATGAATATGATTAGTAGAGAGTTTATGAATATGTTCGTAGAAAGCTTGATCCAATTCTGGATAGGATTGAGTGGCTAGCATATTGTAGGCGTGGTGCTTAGATTATGTTTGTCTGCGAATGCACTCTATGCTCCGGGCCATGTGGTAGATCACGGGTGTGACATTCCTGTTGAGTCCTTTGTAGTCCACTCCTCGAGTATAGAACTTAGTAGAATGCGGTTACAGGGAAGAAATTATTACTCTGTTCTTGACTTTTCTCTCAGTAATGTTTCTTATTCATAGATGACATGTTGATTATATCATAGATGATTGTGTATAGCTAGATTGATTAATAGACTCATTGAATAAGAAATACTTATAATTTACATCTCTAAATTAATCTCCATGACTACTTGACTTGAATAATGTTAACTCCCTCTTGTCTCTGGAATACCCATGATTATCATTTACCATTTATCTTATTTGTCTTACCCCTTTCATGACAAGTGATTAGTTGTTTTGATATTTATTATTGAGTAAGTGCAAATGATTATCTCTACTGCCATTGTAACTATTTATATAGTCCCATTTTGATTTTCCTTTCCTTGGTAAAATTATAAATAACGATACTTAGGAAAACCTGGTGAAATGCTACAATGATTGTATTTATTTGTGCGCTTGCGGATATATACTATAATATCTTTATTTAGTTAAATGGCATGAGTATAATACAACCACACTCTTGGTGTCATGTTGGGGATGACAACCTAACACGAGTGACGCTAAGAAGTGTCAACAAGCATTTCTTGCGCCGTTGCCGGGGAGATGGAAAACTTCACTTTCCGACACGGGATGTCATAAGGATTTACTTTTCAAGGGAATTACCTTTATGGCAATAAGAGATTAATCAATACCACTTACTCATAATAAAAATCACAACTAGTACCTCTGTCTTAACAGGCTTACCCTTGTTTCGTCTTTGTTCATATCTTATGCAGGGTAATACATGTTTGGTTGTGACTTATCAATTTCTAATCCAAGAGTCAACCAAATCTAGAGGAAGATCAACAGCAGTAGTGAAGATATGGCTAATAAGACTTTACTTGAATGTTTAGCTCCAAGTGTAAGGAACATTCGTACCGGACCAACACTCCAGACGGACAACCTTGAATTCGAGCTCAAGCCAAGTCTAATCAACCTAGTGCAAGCTACTACATTTGATGGAAAGGAAGAAGAAGATGCCACTAAACATCTGTAGAATTTTCTAGAGATTGGAAGCACCATCATCATCAAGGACGTCGCCCAAGATATCATACTCCTTCGTCTCTTTCCATTCTCACTAGAAGGGAGAGCGAAGCAGTGGTTCTACACCAACAAAGAAGACATCAACACATGTGATAGATGTTCGAAGGCCTTTCTGTCAAAGTTTTTCCCTATAGGCAAAACTCATGCCTTAAGAGAAAAGTTTTACAATTTTCAGCAGCAAAAAGGAGAAACCATTTCAGAGGCATGGGAACATTTTCAAGAGAACATCTTGGAATGCCCACACCATGGAATGGAAGATTGGTTACTCATGCACAGATTCTACTATGGATTAACCCAAAGATCGCGTGAGCAACTAGATGCTACTGCTGGAGGTTCATTCATGTCACTCACTCTTGGAAAAGCAGAATATCTGATGGAGAAGATAGCAAAGAACCAGAGTTGGAAACAAGACAACACTCAACGCTGTCGCCAGATTGAAGAAGTTCCAGAAGAAGTGTGTGCACTATCAACAAAGATGGATACACTGTTGAACTGGCTTGACCAAAGAGCCAATTTCAAGAAAGATCGTCAAGCAATTCAAGATGCATTCGATGCTCAGACCAGATGTGAAGAGTACCTAGGAATGGAAATTCTGGAGAATCAAGAAGATGCAAATATCATCAACAACTCTTCCACGCTGCAAAAGCAAAGGTGGAATCAAAAGCAACAGACTACATATCCAGCTAAGTACTCAGGCAATTTTAATAATTCTTCCAATTTTAAGCAACCCCCTCTACAAAAT
Organism: Saccharum hybrid cultivar R570; assembly: GCA_038087645.1. Taxonomy (NCBI): domain Eukaryota; kingdom Viridiplantae; phylum Streptophyta; class Magnoliopsida; order Poales; family Poaceae; genus Saccharum; species Saccharum hybrid cultivar. Next base: position 10,926,474 of record JAQSUU010000805.1, read on the forward strand.
TTAATTTTGGAACAAGCTAGAATTAATGATACTATTGTTAAGAAACTTGCTTCTAATGATAAAATTCTAGAGGCTATAAATACTAAAATGAATGACTTTTCTTCTGCTATAAAAGACCAACTTGATCATAATAAAAAGGTAGAAACTCAATTATCACGGTTAGCTGCTTCTTTTGCCACTAACAATGAGCAGGTTAAGGGTATAACCACTAGACATGGTAAAACCACTAAAGACCCACCTTATCCAGAAGGGGCACAGAGAAGACAACTAGTACCAGTGATACCCACAGTGACAGAAGAAAAGGATGATGAAGTAGAAGAAGTTCAACCACAAGTGCAAGATTTCCAAGACACCAATATCTTACCCTTCCCACGTAGAGATCGAAAACTCAAGATGGATGCATAGTTCAGTAAGTTTGTTGAGATTATTCAAAAATTATATATCAATGTCCCTTTGTTAGATGCGTTGCAGGTTCCCACCTATGCAAAGTATGTTCGAGACATCCTCAACAATAAAAGACCACTGCCTACCACTGAAGTGATCAAGCTGACAGAAGAGTGTAGTGCGGTCATCCTCAACACATCAATCAAGAAGAAGGATCTAGGATGCCCCACTATCGACTGTTCAATTGGAGATCAACATTTTGACAATGCGTTGTGCGACCTTGGAGCAAGTGTCAGTGTGATGCCCAAGGCGATCTTCGATAAACTTCCACATGCAAAGCTCAATCCAACCTCGATGTGCCTACAGCTAGCGGACTAGTCACTCCGTTACTCTGTGGGAATCACTGAGAATATTCCCATCAAGATCAGAGAATTCTTCATACCAGTCGACTTTGTGGTTTTGGACATGCAACCTGACTCAAGAGTGTGACTCATTCTTGAGAGATCCTTTTTGAGTACCGCAAATGCCCACATCGACGTCAGAATTGGAGAAGTCAAATTCAACATTGATGGACGAGAAGAGTGTTTTCCATTCAGACCAAGACCTGAGTTAAGCTCCACTGCGAAGATGATAGATGAAGGAGTCACACAGTCACCACTCACAGGGATGACTATGACCCCCGAAGAATAAATCCAGCTAGAGTAGTCCGATTCGGTGGACTTAAAAATCCCAAACCATTGCTGGGAGGTAACTCGGTATTTATATGCATTTAATTTTTGCATAGCATATTTACTTATTCATGCATAGAAAAAATAATAATAAAAATCAATCTCATGGCATAATTATTAAAGCCCCATATAATTAATATTTACCGACGGTGAAAACCTCTGGTAAATAATAATCACTGTGGTGGCAGAAAAATATAAAAATACCATCATTAGAATTTTAATTTTTCATAGATACATAAAAGTAATTTTTCTTTGCAAACTTGTGTGATTATACGGTGCAAATACGGGAGACATACAGACCCATGGGACCCACCTCAATCGCCTCACTTCACATCACTTCACTCCACCACCTTCACTCTCCTCCATTCTTTTTCAACCACCACATCACATGGAGCGTCGGCAGGTGAAGGCATCTCTTAATAACGAAGCAAGGAAGTTAGAGAAGGAAGGGATGGATGAGTGGGCCCCACATGGGGCCAGTCGTCCCCACCACCAGGCCGGCCGGCCTCCGTCTCTTGCGCCTATAAAAAGGCTGCTTCTCCCTCTACTCCACACACTGCAAAACACTCAGAAAACATACCCCCAACTCGAAATTCCAAAATCCAAGTACGGTTTGAGAATTCTTAGTTTTTGAGTAGATTCTTGAAGTTCTTGAGTGGAGAGAAGTATTCTGAAATTTTTAGAGCCACATTGAGATAAGAATCAGTAAGAGAGAAGTGCTAGAAGTTGTTTAGAAAATCATTTAGTAGGAGAAGTGCTGCCCAAATAATCTAAGTACTAGGAGAAGTCAAGATATAAAATTTCCAACTTGAACGACTGACTTTCGGATCACTGACTCCTAACTATTTATTTATTCTAACCCCTCATTATTTCCACCAGTTGTGTTTGTGTTTCTGTCTGTGTAACAGGATGAGTGGACTCAAGAAAACACTTAGGAGTGCGGCTAGAGCATTCTCTTTTCGCAAGAGAACCCGCTCCCAGACCAGATCATCGTCACGGGCTGGTTCTGACTTAGACATGTCATCCGTGCCCCGGTCCTTGTCCGCCAGCCAGCCAGAACACCACGTACTCCTTCAAGAGTGTCATATAAAGCTTCGCACCACCTACGAGAAGGATCTGATGAGATTGTACAAAGATCGTGAGTTCGAGCATACCCCAACCTTTGACCCCTACTTCTTACAAAAAAACAGGTATGGATGCTGAATTCGATCTTATTTTTTGCAATATTAGATGGGATAATAATTGGAGTATTTCGGAGGATGGATACAAATTACTTACTTTAGAATTTCTCTGCACTCTATCTTTCACCGAGAATTATGTTTCCTTTAGGTTGTTTAACGAACAATATGAATTTATTTGGAAAGAATTCAGCCTCAGACTAGGATTCCCTGATGCTTGCGGAGTAGAAATAGATGAACTTTTGAGCGATTTTCATAGAGAGCAATTTTGGGAAGATATTTCGGGCAAAGACTACTGTTTCGACCCATGCACGAATGACATTCACAATCCCACTTTGAGAATTATGCATAAATGTTTAGGGATCACTTTCTTTCCTAGGAGGGAAGGTCGCATAGTTAGGATCGAGGAGATAAAATTAATGTATGCTATGATCAAGAAACGTAAAATATCTCCTATTAGGCTTATGGTAACATTCTGGGCTATCCTTCACACTTTGCGAGGCCCTACCACCATCACTTCTTAGATTACATGTCTTGCCGAAAACCTGAATTTGTTAAGGAATGCTAGTATTACCTACATCTCCACACCCCGCCGATCTTTTGACATTTACTTTTTCAGTCAAGCACATCTGTTGAAACAAAAGGGCAATAGAATCTTTGTAACATACAAGGGATTTGTAAATGAATATGAACTGCTGAACAGACCACTTGGTCTATATGCCGTGGAGACATTTTTGCTTGATTTGCAGAGACCGACCAGGGGAGTTGGAAGAAGTCTGTCCGCCAGAATAACGAGAAGCACTGTGCCTAGGTACGCAGGTGAAGATGGTGCACCCCTGCACCAGCTTTCACTCACTATCAAGGATTTGACCAACTAGGATCATCTGAACCGAGACAACGGGCATGGGAAGATCAAACTTCCTATGATCCGCCCACGCTAGAAGAAAATTGAGGGCAAGGTAATTTTTCTAATTATGTTCCGTAGGAATACGAAGATTCGGCGTACATCCAGAGAGTACCATGCCTCTCATGGCTACCTCGGGTACCAGCCGGAGCAATACCCTCCTCATCCTCAGCCTCAGCCGTACCACCAGCTAGACTTCCAGAACTTTGATACCCGTCTCACTCATCTTGAGACGGGGCAACAAGGTATCATAAACACGCTACATCAGCATACACAGTGGCAGGAGAGCACGAGCAACACGCTTGGGGAGATGCATGAACAAGGGACACAAACGTATGAAGACCTCCTCTACTTCTTTCGAGCAAATAGAGGTCGATTACCCGCCACCAGCACCACCTTAGTGACCGAAGTTGAGCCAGCTTGGGGGAGGACCCCCTCAGACAGTAAGTTTTTCTTACCCGTATTATTATTACTACTATATCTAAAAAAATGGGGAATATGATAAAAATACAAAAATATATATTAATATGTTTAGATTATTTTTCTTTGCGAGCCTTTTGAAATAAAAATAGAGTGTGCATGAACTTGTTTTTGTATCGAATAAAAAAAACTTGAACTATCATAAATAGTTGCTTTATTTGTAATTCTTCTAAAGTACCTAGCTTCATTTAAGAATTATTCCTCTGTTCCAAAAATATTCATCGCCAAATCTTTAAACCTGTGGAGGAATATGCTTGATCCAAAGCTTAGGTAGTTGGGAGATAAGAAGTGAAAGAGTTTTGAGCTGCCATTTATCTTGTTCTAAGTTTCAATGAAGTTCTGAAGAGTTCACTTTTGAAAAAAATTATAAATGCACATGATGAGTGTTTGTATGACAGAGAGATTAAATTTCTACCACAGCCATACATGTTAGGATAGAAAACCAGCACTTATTTTATTGCTACTTGTATTTACATTGAGTACTGTCAAACTTTGTTGACCTGTAGAGACCTGTCATACTCTTCAAATCAAGATCACGTACACTCCACTTAAATTTGCTGCTTCTACACTGAAAGTACGCAACAACATGCCTTTCCATTTAGAACCACCATAAAAATGTTTTACTCCTATACTGGAAGTGAACAACAAAAACATGCCTTGTAGGATTTTTCCACCTATTCATATATTTCATAGCCTCAGTTATTATTGCTCTAAATGTTTATTGTTATTATCTCTCAATTGTTTCATGATAGACAAGAAGTCTGAGCTATGTAAAAAAATAAAAAAATAAATAATATATAATATATAGAGAGTAAAACATGGACAAGTGTCCTACCAAAACAATGGGTTAATAATAATAATAATAATAATAATAATAATAATAATAATAATAATAATAATAATAATAATAATAATAATAATAATATATTTATGCATAGCCAATACTTTCTTTGTCTAAGTTCTTAAGTTTTAAGAGAGATCAATCTTTCTAAAAGAAGCAAGGTAGAATTAGGATTCATTATTACTTCCACCATATATTTAACTTATTCCTTGTATCCACACATATGCACATCTTGATTTGATTGTATGACTAGTTTCTCTAGATCCATTATTTGACTTTACAATATATGTTTTGCAACTATGTATGAGTGATCTCACCCATAAACTCCATATAAGCTTCTTAGTCATACGGTGAGAAAAATACTTTGAGAGAAGGCAAAACGCCATCGTTGCCTTGGTAAGGAATTCCAATGTCACATATTGAGAGATTTGTAAGTGTCATACAATACAGACTTTGAGTTTTATTTCGAAAATATAATTAAAAACTTCAGGATGGAAATAGAGATGAAGAATTTGAGACATAGTGCTCGACTTGATTACTTCTGTTTTCTGATTATCCAAAGCTCAAGTGAAAGTTAAAACCCCATGGCTAAGAAACTAGAGCAAATTTTCAAAATCTTTTTGAGGATAATTCTTTTTTGATGGCTTGTGTATTTTTTAAGGATGATAATTTGAAGTAACCTAGTTATCTCTGGATTTAGTTTTGCTAAGGGACTAGCAAAAGTTTAGCTTGGGGGAGTTGTTGACGGTAATTAACTATCATTTTAAACCGTCAACATAAGAGGAATAAATAATAAAAAGGATCACCACAGTAGGTTTAGAGGTTTAAACTAACAAATTCCACAAGTTTTGGTGATTCTGTGTTTTTCAGGGGCTAAGCTGCATAATACAGAACTAATCTCCTTCCAAAGGAAGAAACCGATGCAGTTGGCCTAATCTCCATGTCACAGATGCGGATATGGATTCTAGAAGACCTAAACCGACTCCACGAGGCGACACGAGCCAACCCGCCGCCAGGTGGGGCCGACCGGCCCTAGGGCTAGGCCGACCGGCTCTAGGGCTAGGCCAACCGGCCCTCCCCTGCGCTGCCTCAGCTCCTTCTCTTGCAAGCTACCTATACCATCTCTAAGGATGCATCTAAACCTCACGCCAAGGTTGGTTTGATCCAAGGGCTGCGGTTCCACGCCCTGGGCTATATAAATAGCCCTCAGGATCTTCTCTCAAGGAATCAGTTGAAGAATTAGATCATCTCTTCCTCATTTTGTGAAGGCAAGGCCAGAAGTTAGGGTTTCCAGAGAGAAAGAGAGTTAGAGTTCTAGTTCAAGTTTAGAGTTTAGTCTAGATTGATTCAAGTAGAGGCAAGCAACTGCTTGGGATCAGGATCGTTCGTCGGAGACTTGGTAATTTTGTTGTAATCATCATTCGACTTTATGCTACTTCAATATATTTCTATATTTCAACTTTATTCTGTTCTTAAGATTGTTCTTGTTCTACATCTTGATATGAATATGATTAGTAGAGAGTTTATGAATATGTTCGTAGAAAGCTTGATCCAATTCTGGATAGGATTGAGTGGCTGGCATATTGTAGGCATGGTGCTTAGATTATGTTTGTCTGCGAATGCACTCTATGCTCCGGGCCATGTGGTAGATCGCGGGTGTGACATTCCTGTTGAGTCCTTTGTAGTCCACTCCTCGAGTATTGAACTTAGTAGAACGCGGTTACAGGGAAGAGATTATTACTCTGTTCTTGACTTTTCTCTCAGTAATGTTCCTTATTCATAGATGACACGTTGATTATATCATAGATGATTGTGTATAGCTAGATTGATTAATAGACTGATTGAATAAGAAATACTTATGATTTACATCTCTAAATTAATATCCATGGCTACTTGACTTGAATAATGTTAACTCCCTCTTGTCTCTGGAATACCCATGATTATCATTTACCATTTATCTTATTTGTCTTACCCCTTTCATGACAAGTGATTAGTTGTTTTGATATTTATTATTAAGTAAGTGCAAATGATTATCTCTACTGCCATTGTAACTATTTATATAGTTCCGTTTCGATTTTCCTTTCCTTGATAAAATTATAAATAACGATACTTAGGAAAACCTAGGTGAAATGCTACAATGAGTGTATTTATCTGTGCGCTTGCGGATATACTCCCTCCATATCCTAATTAGATGACGTTTAGGACATGAGTGTGATTACCAAGGAGTCATTAAGTAGAGGGTATTTTTCCCTGTATGCCCCTATTAAATACGCCTGCGGGTTCATTGTATACAAGAACGAATTAGAGTTGGAGTGGCTAGCGCAGTGCGGTAAGTGCCCCAAGGTCCCAGGTTTGATGGGGGCGCATGTATTTTTGGATATCGCTAGTTTGCATGGCGATTTTTGCATGCTACTGTGCGGAGCGAGTCCGCCGTGCGCGCTCGCGCCTAGGCGCGCGTTTGCTTCCAGTTTTCGCGCGGTATCAGCGAGTTTGGCCGCGTTTTTGCCATTCAATTTTTCATTTTTTGGCCTGGCGCTCGTGCATGCGACGTTTGGGATACCTGCAGACTGTTTAATAAAGCGCCGCTGTCCTTCAGTTCCTCACGCCACATGTGTTCTTCATGCCACTTCGTTTGACGACGTCCACGAAAACTGGGACCACGCCGTCCGCGGCGAGCAGCAGCGGGTCGAGCGAATCCAGCACGATGGACAGCAGCGGGTCAGAGTCCACGGACAACAGCGGGTCATCGACGTCCTCCGTGGCGAACTCCTCCAACTCCGGCCCGATGTCCTCCGCGGCTAGCACCTCCGACTCCGTCCCGACGCCGTCTGCGGCGACCAGCACCGAGTCTGGCCCCCGCGCGCTGCCGGTATCCATGGCGAGGAAAGGGAGCGCTAGACCCTAACCAACGGACTCTACGGCGAGCAGCTGAGGGAGATGAAGTCTGCGCTGTGGACGGCGAGGGCGAGCGTGCTGCCCTGTTGGCGAGCGTGCTGTGGGCGGCCCGACGTCTTCAATCGAGGAGTCCAACGATTAAGCGCAGTAATGACGTCGAGAGGCGAGCGAAGCCGAGCGGCCGGGCTGAGGGGTAAACGCATGCATGCATGCTGTGGGCGGCCTGACGTCTGTGCTGTTTGCATGCATGCGCGTGAGGGGTAAACGCGTCCAAATTAGGCCTCGTACTCAGAACGTCATCCTTTGCCACAAACGCATCATGCTCCAGAACGTCCTCTAATTAGGATACGGAGGGAGTATACTATAATATCTTTATTTAGTTAAATGGCATGAGTATAATACAACCACACTCTTGGTGTCATGTTGGGGATGACACCCTAACACGAGTGACGTTAAGAAGTGTCAATAGCCCTCTCTCTCGACCTCTCCCTCGCACTCGCCTGCTCTGCTCGTGTTCGCCTTGGGCACGTCATGCTGCCGCTCGAGCATAGTCACCACGTGCGTGGCTAGGCCACCACTAGCCGCGCCTGGCCGAACCGCCACTATCACCGTCTTCGCCTGCCCGCGCCGCCACTTCCGCGCTCCTTCTTTTGGTCCTCGCCGGCAGCCGCCCCGCCGCCGAGCCATGGGCGCGAGTGGCCAGGGCGCCACGACACGCCACCGGCTGGGCCGTGACCCTCCACGGGTGTGTGCTGGCCCAGGTGTGCCCGAGCGCCGCCTCCCTACCATCGGTCCGCCTCCAACCGGTCGAAAATCGACCGCCGAGCGCGTCCTCTGCTCTGTGTGTGAGAGGAAGGGTGAGAAAACAGAATAGGAACTTTTCCAGGGTTCCTGATGCAAATATTATGACTCAATTGAATAGTACCATGTAGTGCGTATGTACTGCGGGTTGATTCCTGGAAAGCTCAGGGGTGATGCGCAAAGTGCTTGTCCTTTATGCTTTTTCTTTTTTCTTTTAGGAATAAATCGGTTGAATCTTTGAAAATTCATATAAAATCATAGAAAAATCATAAAATGGAAAATGAGGATGTTTTGGAATCCTTGTGACTAGATCTATGCAATGGGTGTATATCTTGCATGTTTTAGTAGATAAATATTGCTCTAGATTTTGCCTATGATTATTTGGGGAGAAATTCATATCTGCAAATTCGGTGCTCCAACTGTCATGAAATTTTTATGGTATTCTATTCATGGGATGCTTGATCTACGATAAAAATTTCATGTTCAGTTCATGCATAGTTACTGAGTTATTGATTTATCATTGTCACATGCTTTTATTGCTATTAATCTTAATTAAACGCTAGTAAATAATATGTTTATCTGAAAATCATGAAACTTGTACAATATTTCTAATTAGTTAAGATATATCTCCCATAAAATTTTCATGTCTAAGAACAGATGTTTGGTGTGTCACCTTTTTATTCCTCAGTTGTATTTATTTAATATTTCATATATACTAGATGTTATATTAAGGTTAATAAATGCTTTTATATGCTATGTATTTTAAATGCTTGACTAGTAAAGGGTTGCAGGGCTCGGTTTAGTAGATGGGTATGCTTAGCATGTTGCCTTGTCCTGTCCTTGTGCGTTTTAATGTATGTATTCATTAACTCACAAGTCAATCCTGCCGAGAGAGGATGAGAGCCAAATCTAGAACGTTTAATACCTTAGTTCACCCTACAGTGTGTTGCTTGTCTCGTAGGCTTGTAATGCTCATGTGTATACTTGTTTGATTAAAGCATGCATTGTATTCTTGCATATTATTTAGGAACGACGGTGAATCGATGGATCAGCTGGTGTTAAACCTAAAAGGTGGTGCCATGGTGAACAGGTCATGAAGATGGAATACTAACTTTTGGTTATATTTTACCCAGGCAAGCCCCGGTACATAACCCCCATTATTCTGTACTTTAAATTATTCTTGTGCATTAAGTTAAAGGAGTTGAATGAAATCCACTTGCATATATATATATATATATATATATATATATATATATATATATATATATATATATATATATATATATATATATATATATATATATATATATATCTAGATCCTATAAGTCTTACTAGAATGATAGGATCATGTAGTGTGCTATGCTATAGGATTTTGGTAGAAGTCGAGTGATTACCTGTCACTCGCGAGAGATAGGAAATATATTATTGTTCCTATTATCATGTTACTATCACATGGAAAATAAATATATATAGATAATTGGAGACCGGGCGGAACGGGTTGGATGGACTTGGACCTAGTTGGGCAACAGAGCGGGGCTCTGGTTGCATTTGTTCCGCCTGTGTCAATTAAGGACCGTTCGTTGCATGGACCCTGGTCAAGTCACAGATTTATTGTCCCGAGCATATACTTGCTTATAGGGGCGGAAAGGCTTGTTCCTCTCTTGTCATGGGTTCCGGTTCTTTCCGGACCAGCTTTTTAGGGTGGTTATATATATTGGGTTGAGGAGGTCTAAGCACCATACTGAGGCCGGACCTGCAGTGTTGGGGGCTTAGAGTCCGAGCTTGGACGGGGACCTGGACCCCTTGACAGGAGTGGACGGTTTGGTCTTGCTTGTGCCTAAAGGCGTGTGTTTTCGGGGCACCCAACTAGGCATATTGATTCGCGAATCACCGTTTCTACATGACGGTACGGCTTGACTACGCTCTGGTATCGTAGTAAAAACTGGCAGTTGAAAGATGAAGAAATGGTACCTTTTACTCAACCCTGCTTGATTATAGACTAGGTGCTTATATAGAAGGTTGGATAAGAAATACAATACGGCTAATAAAAGTAAGCAATTAAGGACACACTCTTAGTGCTGCTTCTCGCAAATAAGAAACCCACAAAAGCCAAAGAGCCTTGCATAATCCTTGGAGTCTTTTTTTCCCTCCTGACGGGTAAGTCTTGCGGAATACAATTGAGTACTCAGGGTTTGTTCTACCCCTGTTGCAGGTGACCGGTGCTGATAAGCTGACACTTATGTGTGAAAACCTTCTGGTGGGCTCAGTGAGGATTTCCTTTACGATGCGGAGTAGAGTTTATTTATTAAAACTCTCGCCAAAGGTTTTACAAGGAAAATACTATTAATTTGTTATCATTTCATGCACTTAAACGTTCTTTATGTTAATGTTTAAATTGTCATTAAATGGTTTCATTTCCGCTGAACTCTGGTAACAATTTATATTCCGTTGTTATAACCCAATAATGAATTACTCTGAGGTTGTACTAAAAGTGATGTAAGAAATGGTAAGGATATTGTAAGCTTTACTCTCTTATTTGTGATCCTGATGTAAAAATGTGGATCTTCGAGTTCTCCCTTGCGGTGTGCTCGACGGAATCACTTAGTTTAGTGTTCTCCCGGGGGTACTTAGTGTCTAATGGAAGACGAGTACTCTTAGGAGGGCATTAGATTAGGCGGTTCTGCCTCACATATGCAATATCCAGATCAAAACGCTTGCAACAAACGTTTAGAACAAATGAAACATTTTGAACAAACTCTTGCAATATGTCTCTGAAACACTTGCAACATCCCTCAATCTACTTTTGCAACATCCATATGAAACAACTGCAATATACCTCTAAAACGTCTAAAACACTTGAAACATATGTTTGCAATATAGGGAGGAGGAGCGCCTGTGCCGGTGAAAGCCCTAGTTTGGTTTTGGATTGTTGATGAAACCTAGAGACTAATCATTATGCTAAATGTGTAGACATAAAATGATAAGTCCCATACCAAGTAGTGGAGCCTATAGAAGGATCATGGTGATGATGGTGTTGACCACAAGATGATCAAGGGCTCAACTTGAAAAAAGAAGAAAGAGAAAAACAAAAACAGGTTAATCAAGGCAAAGGTATCAATAAGTTTTTGTTTTGCACTCAAGCCACCATAGAGGGTGTGAGTGATTTAGAATCAATAGCCGTACTATGAAGAGGGGAATTACACGGTTAAAACGGTTATCAAGTGTCACTAGGTGAATTCATATGAGCATATGCATTAGGACCTAGTGTGAACTAACATAACCCTTGAAAATATTTGTGAAAAATATGCTAACACACGTGCACAAGATGATACACTTGGTGGTTAGCACATTTGATCAAAGGTTGAGGAGGTGGCAAAGTCGCGGAAGTGTTTCTCGCTGAGAAACACTGACCGAACACTGGTCACGCAGTGACCGAACGCTGACATCAGTGTCCGGTTAGTGGTTGGCAGCAATGCGCGCTGGGCTGAGGGTGAAGGCTTCGCACCAGGCACTGCCTGGTCTCTGACCGGCGCGTCCGGTCACTTTTTACTGAGGCACGGACGATGCGGGTCTGACACGTAGGGCCCGCGTCCGACGGTGGCTAACGTACGTTGACGTCAGCACTGCTCACGCGTGTGGAGGAACAGTGAGAGGACCGGACGCTGGCTAGCATCAGGTCGCGTTCGACCAGGCGCGTCCGGTTGCATTTTAGCGCTGAAAATTCCTCACTAGAAACGACCGGACTCCACGTGGTCCAGCATCAGGTGGAAAGGAGCGGCGCGTCCGATCAACTGGTTGACTGCGCATTGAACGTTTTCTTACTGTTAGAGATCAACGAACATTATCCAAAGAGGGACACGTGACAGCCATCCGTGAGCTTGGCGCATAGTGATTGGACACTGGGGCTACGTCTGGTCGATCGGACCGACGTGTTCGGTCATCCCGAAGCAGGCACATTGTTGACCTTAATGTCTGTATTCTTTGGGGACGCTTATAAATAGTTGGTGGCCAGCTCTTAGGAGCTCTCTTGGCATTTTGATCACCTTGACACCCTCTTGAGCTGAGCATACTCTCTCCCACTCATCTCCCTTGCTTGGTTATGAATCCAAAGTGAGATTGAGTGATTTCAAGTGTATTTTCTTGTAAATTTGCATCTAGTGGCACTCGGGAATCATTTGAGCTGCGGGATTCTTATTACACTTGGTGGTTGTTGCCACCTAGACGGCTTGGAGCAGCGGAGAAGTTGTGGCAAGAGTTGGTGATTGTTCTTGGCCACCTCCCGGTGATTATGAGGGGTTCTTGTGTCTTCTTCGACGAAGCGCCAAAGGCAACTCTAGTGGATTGCGAGTGTCTTTGAGCTACCTCACTTGTGGATAGGTTCTTGCGGTGTCCATGGGTTGAACGAGGTTCGTGCTACACCTCTTAGCCACCGAACCATCAAGTGTTGGTCGACACAACGGGGACGTAGCGTGCCGGCAAGCACGTGAATCTTAAGAGAAAAATACTTGTGTCTCTTGCCATTTGGTATTCTCCCAGTGTATTGATTGGTTATCATCTTGGTGATTGGTTCTTCCCTTACACGGCAGTATAACAATCTTGTCTTTCATTTACTTTTCCGCAAAGTAGAGTATTTAGCTCTCTTGTGTAGATTGTTAGTGTAGTTTTTCTTACTAGCCTTGTTCACCTAGAGTAGACGATACATGCAGAAATCTAAGACCTACCAAAACACAGAAAACATTCAAATTCTAACACCATAAGCTATCTAAGTAAGTACTTCTCCATTATCTAAAACAGCATCATTAGTCGCATGATCACCCTTGCTTCGGTAGCTGAAGAAACCAGCGGCCTGAGTCCTGATCCAATCGATGGAGTTCGTGCAGTGCAGCGCTATGCAACGCGAACCAAGAGGCAAGAGCGATGTCGGCATGGGAAGCATGGTGGGTTCCGGCGCAGCGGCGGCGAAGCCCGGTCCGGCGTACATCGCCCGCGGCTTCCATAGTATCTCCTCCTCCGTGTCCGTGTCGATGTCGTTGCTGCCAGTACTGCTGCTCTCGCCGTCGTCGAGTGGCTCGGCCTGCGGCGGGCGATGCTTCTTGTGCACGTCCCAGCGCTCCGCAGACGATGACGCGCGGCTGATCGTCCACTTGCTGCTACTTAGGAGGGAAGACGTTCCTGAAGACGACGACAAAGCAAGGCTCGCCGCCGCCTTCTTGTGCGCGTCCCATCGCTCAGCGAAGTCGGCCCGGCCGGGCTTGGGCGGCGGCGAGGTCGCGCTCTTGCGGGTGGATCCGCGTCCGGCGCAGCTCCTGACGCTGTCGGCGGAAGTGGAACGAGGGCTTGTTGAAGCTGAGGTAGCTGACTTGGTCTTGTGCGCGTCCCACCTTTCGTCGGAGTCGGCGCGGCTGGGCTTGTCGAGCGTATTTGGGAGGATGGCGGCGAGGCATGGCGTGGGGAGCAGCGGCAGCATCTTCCACTTGGGCGGGGTCGGGAGCAGCGCCGGGAGAGCTGCGTGTGCCACCTTGAGGTGCACGCGGGCAACCGGGATGGCCATGGTGGATGGAAGACGACGTACGTAGACCACACGCGCGCAGTCGCAGCAGAAGCGCCGCCAGGTGATGAGCCGATCGTGGTTCGTGGAGATGGGAGCAGAGAGGCGACGGTGGGATGAGATGATTCCAGGGAGCATGCGGCAGCAGAAATATATAGGCCCCAATCCATCAGGGACGCCTGGCGCGCGTCGGTCGAATCCGCGTGTGCTCGAGAGGGTGAATCGGAGTCGGTGTCCGAATTGGCGAATTCTGTCGTTCACGAGCTGCGTGGGGTGTACCTAGTCGGATTCTTGATTTTAGGGAGTTCTTCAAAATGCTGTAAGGGAGGAGGAGGCGGTTGGTCGCTGAGGAAATCTTTTCCAACAGATTTGATGAAAGCGCGCGAGATTCAGAGAAACAGAAACGATCGGACATACGGGGCTTGGTTGCCCTGCCCAGTCGGATACAATGAAAGAAAGAAGAAACCAGTGAATTTGAACATCGATTTTGATAATTTTTTTGTTGTGGAAAGTTTTCAAAATGAATTCGAAGTTTCGAACATCGAGTTTGATACTTTTTTAAAATTCTCTAGAGCAAAAATTAGATGTCTGGAAGGTTCTAGAGATGTTTTCATGAGCTCCAAATATTTTATTCAGGTTTTTCATGTTCTAATATATCTCTAAGATTTTTCTCATAATTTTAGGAGCTTATATATATATTTTTTTCTCATAATTTTAGGAGATTTTTCTCATAACTTCACTTGTCTTTTTCTATTTTCTCTCTCCCCAAAGTGCAATGATCACACCTTTATAGAGGTATATATATAATTTCTCACTAACCTTGGTCTCTTCACCTGCACTCTAGAAGTGCACTTATTTTTGGACGGAGGAAGTATTAGGTATTTACCAATTTTTTAAACAAAAAGGATGGAACCGCCTTTAAAATCACTTCTAGAGGGTATATGACCGTGTGTTTGATTTGGAGACCAAGTGGGTTGGGTCGGGTCTAACTCAGTCTTTTGGGATGAGATGAACCCATCTCGTGTTTGGTTAAGGGGTTAGGTTGAACCTAATTTTTTGTCTGGTTGCAAGGATGGAGAGGGATGAAATGGATGCCATTTTGACACCGTTAACACTACAATTAATGGGGCCCACCTATCATCCGGTTCATTTTCTTTTTTCCCCATATATTCTTCCTCTACTCGCCGTCTGTGTTTTGAGTGTCTAAGCCATCGGAGAACCACACATTGACTTCCGACAGACAACCATGATGCTCACCACGGTTATGAACCCATGACACAGTCGTTGGAAGAACAGACTCCCCAATAAAATGAAAAAAAAATTATGGCGAGCACTGTAAAACAGACTAGAAACTAGCAAGACTTTGAGGAAACGAAGTTGGAAAGGGAGTGAAAAATGCATTCTATGCGGGGTGGCAGAAACAACATTAAGGACCAGGTTGGGATAAACATCCTACGAGGATGCAGTATCTTTTTGGTAATTGGTCGACATAGTAAGATAATAATACTAAAAGTTGTGAAGAACAAACACGTTCTGATATTAACCCAGATGCAAGCGCTACATGGACATTACCTGCTACAATAAATGGCACGCGTAGAACTCTAGGTAGATAAGGTAAATAGTCACACCATTAATCCTAACATGCCTTACGGAATTCAAACAAAACATGGCCTACACTGGCATATGTGGAACTTTATACTGCTAAGGTTCAGAACCACCTCTAATCGTAATATGCCTTAGGGAATTTAATTTCCTAGGTCTATTGCATTTCGTCTACTGGGTGTAGCACGGGTGTTTTCCCTTCCTCTCGTGCCCCGAAGATGGTTTAGCTACATCCTTCTTCCTGTCACTTTTGGAACTTGAGGGCTGCTTCACGAGCTTTAAGCTCTTCCTCCTGCTTGATGGCTGCCTCGCGCACCTAACTGCTTAGTGCTTTTTTTATTCAGGTAGTAAATGCATAAAGAAGGTTCGTCTAAAATTTTAGATAATCTTGGTTGGTTTTTGTTGTTGCAACTGCAATTGAAAAAGGACAACCAGTTTATTTTTATTTTTGCATAGAAATGAAGCTTTATTTGTTGTCATTTCCCTTGGAAATTTGACTGTATTTATTTCTATCTATATGCTTTCTTAGTCAATTTTGATTGGGAAGGAAAACGAATCAGCTGTTTTTATTCTGGCGTGACAAAAGATCACATTGATGCTGATGTTATGTTTGAAATTTGGCTAAAGAGAGTTGAAATTAGCCGATTGCTAATAATAAGGCCAGGGGATGGTCACTCAACCGGATCGGATGTGTATGATTGGATGAGCCATTGCGTTTTTTTTTTAAAAAAAAGATTTGGGCCAGTAACTAGGTTTACGTGTTGGTACCTGTGTGCAACCTAGCCCATGTAAAGCTTTATTCCATGCCTTGTAAGCCCAGCCCATTGGAAATTATGCTTAAGGGCAATTTGTGGTGCTTCCATCCGTTCTTCTCCGATTAAATAAAATTCCGTTTTTTCTAAAAAAAAGGAAATTCGTTTTTTTTTTCCAACTGCTTTTGTGGCAGACTGGCAGTGTTCTTGATCTTTTAATAGACAATCAACACGCGAGTAATTCATTCTTAATACGAGTTGGGATTATTTTGAAATTGAAACATAATCAATCAAGACCAAATTCAGACGAAATCTAAGACCTTCCATAAACACAAAACATTCAAATTCTAACACCATAAGCTAGCTGCGTAAGCAATTCTCCATTATCTAAAACAGTATTATTAGGCCAATCTCAGTGGGAGTTTTATGTGAGTTTTATTTGTATTAAATAAGTTGCCACATAGGCACTTTTGATGACATGACAGTGTATTTAAGAAGAGAGAAAAAATAGATTTCATCTAGATGAAACTCTCTTAGCATGATTACCTACTCTCTATAAGTCTTACAATTAAATGCACATAAAACTATAAAATGAAACTCTCCATTAAGAATGGGTGTTTCATCCAAGTTTCATTTCATTTTAAATAATATGGCAGTCTTGGAAACATAACGAGACTCGTCCATCGAGACTCATCTTAGTCGCATGATCACACTTGCTTCGGCAGCTGAAGAAACCAGCGGTCTGAGTGCAGCGCTATGCAACGGGAACCAAGAACGATGTCGGCATGGGAAGCATGCTGGGTTCCGGCGCGGCGGCGGCGAAGCCCAGTCCAGCGTACATGGCCCGCGGCTTCCATAGTATCTCCTCCTCCATGTCGTCGATGTCGTTGCTGCTAGTACTGCTGCTCTCGCCATCGTCGTCGAGCGGCTCGGCCAACGGCGGGCAGCGCTTCTTGTGCACGTCCCAGCGCTCGGCGGACGTCGCGCGGTTGATCGGCCACTTGCTGCTGCTTGCAAGGGAAGACGTTCCTGAAGACGACGAAGAAGCAGCAGCAGGGCTTGCCGCCTTCTTGTGCGCGTCCCACCTCTCCACGGAGTAGGCCCGGCCTGGCTTGGGCGGCGGCGATGTCGCGCTCTTGCGGGAGGATCCGCGTCCGTTGCAGCTCCTGACGCTGCCGGCGCAAGTGGAACGAGGGCTTGATGAGGCTGAGAATTCTGTGCTTGCTGAGTTGGTCTTGTGCGCGTCCCACGACCTCTCGTCGGCGTCGGCGCGGTTGGGCTTGACGGTGGCGGGCAGCTTTGGGAGGATGGCGGCGAGGCATGGGCCCGGCGTTGGGAGCAGCGGCAGCATCTTCCACTTGGGCGGGGTCGGGAGCAGCGCCGGGAGAGATGCGTGTGCCACCTTGAGGTGCACGCGGGCAACCGGGATCGCCGTGGTGGATGGAAGACGACGTACGGAGACGCACACGATCGAGAAGCGCCTCAAGTGAGGAGAGAAGATGATGCGGAGAGGCGAAGGTGAGATGATCGCCGGTGAACAACAGCAGATATATATATAGGCCCCACGGACGCCGGACGAGTCGGTGTCGGTGGAGGTTTCAGGTGAGTCCGATCGGAGCCGTTCGAACTCATTCAGCGACGTCTGCCGCGTGGGCGCCACGCAATCTCTGTTCGATTCCGTTTTGGTGCTCGATCCGACGCAGTGAACAACTGCCAGGAGATGGCGGCAGCGGCCTGTTCGAGAAGAGAATCAAGCAAGCCTCCGTGGCCACGCTGACGTGGTTGCTCCAGCCTCCAGGTCCAGGCATGCCCGCCGCTCTCACCACTCACGAAGTGTTCGACGCCGCGCCCCATCCACCGATCCAACAGTGCGGGATGCCAACTCGCTAACTGCCTCCATGCATGGTTCCACACTTTGTTTATCTAAAATAATTAGATGGAAAGACAACAAAGTTAAATGGATATTCCAATGTAAATCTCTATGCGACTATCCATTTTGTATTAGTATCTAGCATATTCGGATCTGTACTCATATATATAAGAAAATAAGGTGAATAGTATCATTCGTATCAATTCCTTCCACCCCTAATGTCTAAGCTAGTATCCAAATACTTGTTCTATGGAATTCCACAAGAACATCCATCAGCTAAGTGTCCAAATTTGGAACTTAACCAGTGTTTTTTACTGGGCTTCTTTCTGCCTTTTTTTGGGCCGATGGATTGTCTTTTCTTTTTTGATTTTTTTGGGCTAATGAACGGAATATACTAATTTTGTTGTTCTTTCGGTAATCTTAGTTTCATAAAGTCACATTTAGTCTATATATACTACTCTCTCTGTTTTTAAATTATAGATTACTAGTAAATATGCCCGTGCGTTGCAACGGAAGGAGAAAATTATCGTTGTCGTCATCGTCGTCTTCGTTATTATTATTATATATTCCACTCATAGTCAAAACACAAACAATAAATTACCAAATTGACTTTATTGATATAAAAAGGGCTATAGTTCTGGCACCAATAACAGCAGTGATTGGGATCTCGCACAGGCGAGGTACCATTAAAAACATATTATAAGATTTCCTCGGAGGCCAACAAATGTGGAGTGTATGATTTTTTTAGAAGAAAATATTTCAAGAAAAACATGGATGGCAAATATACATGACACCGTGACCTTGTACATGTAGAACCATCAAATCTGGATGCTGAGATTTTCCTTTGGCAGGCAAGTTCATCAGTCCAGCCGCCCCCATTCCATTCTTATCTAAGGCATGGTTTTTTTTTTTTGACTTGAGCTCCGTGAGCGGCTTCATTGGTGTAGTGAAAGTTGTTTTGATGAAACGTTTGGTAGAAACATTGGTTTTTGCGGTTGATAACCTGGTTGATTATGTTTTGTTATGAGAGAAAAACACTATACTAAAACTGATAAGCCGGGCTGATAAGTTCAAACGAACAGGGCAATATGTCCACGATACCCTTCTCTTTTTTCTATTTGTTTTTCTTCCTTCCTTTTACTTCCCTGCCTTTTTTTACCTATATTCCCACTTCCTTATCCGCAGCTTATTGTAGAGTTAACATTGGTGTCATGACTCTTATTATATATTACTAAACAATATTAATATTATTTTTTAGAAAAACTAATAATATCCAACAAACATTTCATGATAAATTTATCCATCCACCACCACTGTAACCTTATCCTTTCACCTCAAAGTACGGAGTACTCCTTTCACCTCCATGTAACAATTGTTTATCCGTTCCTTTCTAGGAGAGGAGTTGGCAGGTGAGGGGCGGAGCGGGCCATGAGAACGGAGGAGTTCGTTGTTCTGCTGATGACCGCGCGTGAGCGGCCACGGAGTAGGTCTGGCGTGGACTGTGGCTAGGAGATGCAATCGGCCGTGGCGCCGGCGTGCCCTGGGACGGTGGACGGAGCGGCTCCGGCGTGGCCAGGATCAAAGTGCAATCGGGCGGCGCGGCTGTCTGTGGAGGAGCTCTGGCGTGGTCTATTCTTCAATTGTCAATCCTCTTACCCAAGTCCGACGGTGAGAGCTGTGGAGCCGAGTCTAGACAGAAAATAGTCCAGACTAAAAATACATGTTCGTCTTGACGCGAGCTATTAACTTATATGTAAATAAAGAAAGCGAAACAAAATAAAGAACACAACTCTTATTCTTTTCTATTTGATTATTCAGAGTTCTATTCTAAGTACGAGGAATCTATTTAGATTAGGATTCCTACTCCATATTGGCCTAGACGGGAGCTACTCTAGCTCATATAAGCACAGGTTATATATATAAGTCCGGACCAAAGAAAGTCTCCATCATTCGGTAGTTAGAGGAAGACAGACCAAAAAATGGATGGACGAAAAAAAAAGCCAACGGGAGAAAAATATCAATATTCATGGAAAACAACAATTGAAATGGTACATGTTTATTTATGTTTTACCATCTCTATAAAATTTAAAAGTTATAATTTATTTTATGATGATAGTAACATCTTGACAATTGTATGACAATGCCCTATTAAGTCTGCATCAAATTTGAAATACAATCTTGATAGATTTATTTCTGTTGCAAAGCACAGGGATATTTTTATACTATTTATGTGTTGATATAGTTAAATATCGAGTTGCATGACTTTCTTTGTGTACCATAACCAAAGTACTGGTCAGTGCATTGACGATTATGACAAGAGACATCTTTGCTTCTGCATTGGTAACTCTTATCGGGGTTTACACTGGTATATATGTACATTTTAGAGACAAATTTATTTAGAACGGACCGATAATGATTTGCTCATGGTTTAATTGGTTAGACAAAAAGGTAAATCGATCATAACAAGATAATTTTTGTTCCTAATCAACTAAATTGCATTAACAAAAAATCTTTATTTCTCCTAAAAGAGGTGAAGAGTTTAAAGATCCATATCATTTTTTTAAATTTATGAAAAATAGAAGAAGTTAGAATGGTGGAAATTTGGTCAAAACAAAACCGAAGAAAACCAACGTGGAGAAAAGGAACAAAGAGACGCAAAAAAGGAATCTTTAATAGAATAAAAGATGCAAAAAAAGAGAGACGGAAACGCAACGTGAAGAAAAACAGTGGCAAAAGGAGAAAAATAGGAAAAGGAAACAGATTGTGAAAAATATAAAGGAAAAGAGAAAAATCAGGATAGATACGTTACAGAATAGGAAACAGTAAAAAATTGAGAAAAAAAAGGAAAACCAGGATGGACACGATATTGGGTGGGCAGGAAACAAAATTAGAAAAAACAGGATGGGTGTTTGGTCTTTGGATCTCGTACGCAAAGAAGGAATAGGAAAACAAAGAGCACCGCACACGTGCACCTATTTGAACTCGCGGACAATAATTAGCCATGTATATATGTCTGTATGGACGAAAGAAACTCTCCATTGTCCAGTAGTTAGAGTGAGACGGAAAAAAATGGACGGACCAACAAAAGGTGGAGAGATATTTTGCATCTTTATTATTATAGAATTGAAAAGTATAAACATATTCTATGTGGGAACAAAGGTGGAGATATATATATATGAGTCTAGATAGGAAAAAAAAACTCTTCATCGTCCAGCAGTTAAAGGGAGACGGACCAAACAAATGGATGGACAAAAAAACAAGAGCCTAAAATTTTGTCTCTTTATTATTAGAGATAGAGGTATAGATAATTATATACTACTATTTTTAGTAAAACTGACTGAGTTGTCTCTGATGGAGTACAGGACAGAAGTACTCAAAAAAGAGTGAAGGACAAGCATGTGAGGATTAAAATAATCACTCTTTAATATTGCATGCTACCAAATATATACCCTATACATCGCCTCAATAAAAAAAACAAATATACCCTATACTTTTGCATCAGAAAAAGATCCTTGCATACGTAAGCCCAATGAACAAACTCACGTGTTTAGCACTTTTACAAATCAATGCATAACCTAAACTTTTGCTAATTTAAGTTTTGCATTCATGAGGTTAACAACCTATTACAAATCATATATTTAACAACAATAGCTACAGTCTCAATAACTAAAGGGTAGCGATTAACAACCTATTACAAATCATATTAACAACAATAGCTACAGTTTAACTAAAGGGTAGCGTTATTTGAGTGAGCAATTTATTTTCTTTTTTTTCTTCTGAAAGACCTGCTTTACCTTTTCTTTGTAGTAAAAAAATTGACGTTCATCAGCAACAGTGCCGTGTGCACATCAAAGGTCCTGACGTGGTCGGGCCCACTGGTCCTCACGTGGTGGGGCCCACTTGTATGCTGCCGCTCTCTTCTCCGATGGCCATCCGCCCAGACCCTTTGACGTTGAGGGCGACGCACTGGTGCGCCACGGCAGTAGACGTACTGGGCCGTCAGGCCAGGGTCCATGACGCGGTCCAGGCGGCGCGCGTCCATCAGTTAGGGCCTCCGCCGCATCAGCCGCCCCACGCAAGTCACAAATCAGTGGGCGGCTCGCGCCACCAGCCGCTCCGCACCGGGCCGCAGGTACTTCGTCGAGCAGAGCATATGCGACTTCTTATTATATAGAAAAAATAGAGACAATTCCAAAGAAAAATCTTGCTCCTTTTTTGATTCGATTCGTGATTCTTTTTTTATTTGAGCCGGAGTTTCTACAGAATTCTCCTTTTCTTGTTTGCCTTTATTTCCAGATCTGAAAGATGTATTTGCCTATTTGGTACGTGGTTTTGTTATTTTCTACTTGAATTAGGATTCTTATTCCTATTCAGTTTATTCAAGGTCGGAGAGATCTATTTGTCCTATTCTAGGGTCATATAAGTTTAGACGGAAGAAACCTTCGACTACCGGTACTTAGGGAGAGACAGAAAAAAAATGGATGGATGAAAAAAAAGAGCCTGAAATTTTGCCTCTTTATTATTAGGTATAGAGGTATAGATATAGATTTTAGCTTTGTTCTAGGTCAAACTTCTATAACTTTGACTAAATCTATAAAAGATATATTTACATATATAATACTGAATAAATATACTAACAAAACATGTTTGGTAGATATAAATAAGCTAACTTAATATTAGATGTTTGTTAGTCTTTCAATAAAATTAGTCAAAGTTATAAATGTTTAACTTAGAACAAAATTACAGTAACCTACAATTTGAAACAACAAAGTACCAACATTGTCTTAGAAAATAATTGCCGGTAAGCAAACTTCATTTTACCTTTGATTAAAGCATCAAAGGATTGTCTTTCTAGCCGGCAATTTTGGATTATTGACCTAAGCATCCTGGGAAGGGAGAGAAGGATAAAGCAAAATAAAATCCCTTCCAAAAAGTCTAAGATATTTTTGTTTTGTCCTACGGACTTGCTGGGTGCAGCGTCGAGCGGTGCTCGCGTGCGAAGAGAAGGAGCCTGCACCCACCTATTTTTCGCACACCTGACCGCATGGGCACCCATGCCTGCGCTTGGTTTCTCTACACCCGCTTGACGGCGCCCCAGCAGCGGGCCCATGCCATCCCGACGTCACCCCCACAGCTGTAGCAGTTAGCTACGATAGGTCCGCCAGGAAGGCAGCCGTGTCGAGCATGGACCAAGGCCCCCGCCACGGCCGCCCGGACAGGACGCCGGGCGCCGTGGGGGGGGGGAGGGGGTGGTTGGCCGTGCCAACGCTAGATCCGGGGCCCGAGGGCCCGGATCCTGCTAGCCTCCACCAGGCAGGCCGCCGGAGAGCTCCATGGGCGCCGGCCGACCGCCGCTTGGCTGCCGGACGAGGGAGGGACGAGGAAGGGGGGCCAGGCAGCAGATCCAGCCCGTAGGGGCCCGTATCCGGCCGTCCACCGCCGCGGGCCGCCGGGAATGCCAGAGGAGGGGAGGTGAGGGGGTAGGAGTAGGGGCGTGGAGGGAGGGGGAGGTGCGGCGGGGCTCCTTTTTGGGGGGCCGCCGCCGCCACCACGGGCAAGGGCGGCGACGGTGGCCAGAGGGAGGCCGGGGAGGGGGGAGGTCGGCGGTGGCGCAGTTGCCCCCCGAGTCGCCTGAGGGAGCACTCGGGGTGGGGGAGTGTCGGGCCCCTACTTTAGGGTCCACTGTGCATCACGTATCAGTCCCTGGATCAGTAGCTGATACGCACAGAACGAACAAGATTAATATCAAAAACTATACTTTTATTGATAATGGGGGAAACACGTTACAAAGTTCATATTACACAGCTTGGGCTATTGGTCTTATAATATACATCAGAGTTCTAATCCAGCGGTTCTATAACGACGTGGTTCCATTCCTACAGGCAACTTGGAGTGCGGACGTAAACCTTAAT
Source organism: Saccharum hybrid cultivar R570 (assembly GCA_038087645.1). NCBI lineage: Eukaryota > Viridiplantae > Streptophyta > Magnoliopsida > Poales > Poaceae > Saccharum > Saccharum hybrid cultivar. The sequence continues at coordinate 10,950,369 of JAQSUU010000805.1, forward strand.
CCTAAACTCAATCCTATATCTTTATCCTAGTGGTCCTCGAGTAGCTCCTTTGCATAATCGTACATCTCCGTCCTCGTACGTACTCCTATCTTTCCATCCTGGCGTAGCTTCGATAGTTTTATCCTCATTTGTACTCCTGCAGCTTGACTCCTAAAAACATAGATTGGAGGGGATTGAGTACATAAAGTACTCAGCAAGCCCTAACTTTGGGAAAGAGGTGAGGTGAATGGCGGAGGCTATTTGCGGAGGTGGTCTTATGGTGGAATTTTATATGGTAGTAGTAGAGTTACATAAAATGGAGGTTTGGGCCCTGGGAGAGTATTAACCCTTCTCGCCAGTTCCCGGAGTTTATAAGTTATAACTTACCATAATTAATTACTTGCAACTTACCAGATTGTCACAGTTTCTTTACATAAAAAGTCTAATCATTTGAGACCTCATCCCAGCGGTTGCCCATTCCAAGGACGTGGCTATTCGAATAGATTCAGGAAACTCTGCAGAGGTTGTACAAATTTCCCCACATGATAGGCACAGTCCGACACCAGACGTCATTGGCTTGGACAGGCCTAACGAGACCTCGTACCCGAAAGAGCGCTACCTTAGATGTCCGTATAATTCTACCACGGCTTCTCAGGGGTCGGAAACGACTTGGATGATCACACAGCATCCAATGAACAACGACTTGGATGATCACACAGCATCCAATAGATATGTATATATGTAAAGGGGCTCGCACACGGCCCAACAATAATTTTACATGGAAGATCACATAGCATCCATGCCGACCAGACCACGGAAGATCACCTAGCATCCGTGTCGTCTCCTGATAGTCCGTTGCCACTCCGGCCTCCTAGTAGAAGTTATACTTCTATCTAACGGGGTGTGAGATCAAGTCTACCCATATAGACATGTGGCTGTACGAAAATCTGGCTAGGCGAGATGGCAAATGAACCGGTCCTTATATGACCGAAGCGAGTATCTCCCAACAGGAACCCTCACTAGGCGATCCTGTCCAAAAGGATAGTCCACACCATGTGAAATATCCCCACTCGCTCCCGTCGAAAATAAGTTCTATTTTACCAGTTCAATTAACATCCATGTTCTTAGGTTATCCATATCATAAAGCTCATAGCATATATATATATATCACATTATTCATTATATATCACGACATTCATCATATATCTCAATATACGTTATATATCACAATATTCATCATATGTCATATATGCTCATAACATTGGTTCCCATGATAATACGGATAACATCATTTATGTTTAATTTAATAATTATTTATAAAGGGGAGTGGGAGACTTTATGGTGGGAGTGGTGGAATATAGTGGGAGCGGTGGAATGTGATAGTGGTGGAGCGGTGGAATATAGTGGGAGCGGTGGAATGTGATAGTGGTGGAGCGGTGGATGAGGGAGTGGTTAATTTATGTGGAGGAGGAAGAGTAGCGGGATGGATGTGGTATAATATATGGAGGGAAAAAGGGGAGGTGGGAGTCAGGACTTGCCTCCGCTCGCTGTCGATTATATCGTTATTCCGAGATCCTGCGTGCTTCTTGCTCCTGTCCTGGTGTAACCGTGCTCCTAGGATCCATCGGGTTATCTCCATGTCTTCTACCCTACGCTTGTCTAGCGTGGACAGACAAAAGAAAATACCAAGCAATGCATACATAGCAAGCATAATCAATCAAGAAAGGAAACGGTCCTAGATGGATTGGCTTTTATCTGGTTGATGGGTACTACGGTGACAAATTGCTACTACGGGTTATTAATTAATTAATTAATTAATTAATGCAAGTACGAATTAATATTTAAATAAAGAAAAGCAATCATATCTAGAATTTAAATGGGCACCAAAAATTAGGGTAAAGCATTTTAATATGCAGAGTTTTATTTTATAAGATTTATGGTGCAAGAATTACGCAATTCGGAATTAAAACGCGCGAGATATAAATTATTAGCGTTTACCGATTAATCGCGAATGGAATGGAACATGCTATTTATTTCTATAATTTTATCTAATGAAAATGAGTGGTAATTATATAGGTATGCTCTAGAGCTACTCTAGTTTATTTTGAAATTTTCTAAGAATTTTTATATAATTAGAAGGCTTACTTTTTACTCTACTGTGTACGTTTCCTGTGTGCGCTTAGCAATTTCCTCAGCCGGCTGACGCGTGGGTCCAGCCAGTGGGCGTTGCCTGCTGCTGGTGCTCTATGCACCGATTGGTGGACTTGCCCGCTGTGTCTCTGTGTTTCACGTGCACCCAGTTTACAGGAAAAAGGAAGGGTAGAGGTGATGAGTTGGCGTGCTCTGGTTGGGTGCCGTGACGTGGTCGAGAGCTGGGCATTGGATGCCTCCGCTCGGTGGTCTGCTGCCTGCTGCTCCTCCATTCGGTCAACAGAACGGGACAGGGAAAGAGGGAGCCAGAGAGGCGAGAGAGAGAAGAAGAGAGGGAGGGAGAGAAGCCAGGGGAAGAGCAGAGGAGGTCGGCCACCAGACGTCGGCGTGCGGGCGCTTGGCGAGCGAGCGGCCGGCACTGGCTCGCTCGTCGAGCGGGCACGGCGGCGTTCGGTGTGAGGCACCGGAGGGAAGTAAGAGGGAGAGAGAGGTGGAGCAGTGGATGGGGAGGGAGAAGCAGGGCAGCTCGGCGGTTTCGATTCCGGCGTGGAAGCTCCGACGGCTTCGAGCTTCGGCAACCATGGCCTCGGCTCGAGGTGCTCCGGCGGAGGCGGGGCGCGGTCCTCCAGCGCTTGGCCTCGGCAGCGACTCCGACTTCGTCGACCTTCCCTTCGCGTGCTCGAAGCTCGGCTCCGGTGCGTCGAGGCAGGGGCGCCGTGCCCCTCGGCAGGCCTCATCGGCGTCGGTTCCGAACTCCGGGTCGCGGTGGAGTGCTCGTCGACGGCAACTCCCGGTGGCTATTTATAGCCCCGGGAGTTCGGTTGGAGCAGCCGATATTTTCCGGCAAATGGAGATTTTTGCCGGCAGCAGCAGATCGATGGGACTGCTCGGGGAAAACAGCTGGCACCAGTGCTCATTGCCTCATCTTCCCCAGCTCCGGGACAGAAGGCGGCGGGGATATTTTTCAAGGCCGCTAGGATATGTGCCGGCAATGATGGCAGGGCACAGTGCGGGCAACAGCGGAGCACGTACGGCTTGGGCTGGAGTGCTGTGTTGGCGACAATTCGTGGCTCGTCGGGCACGCCAGCATCTTCCGTGTTGCTGTGTCAATGTGAGAAGACGTTGACGCGAGGAAGAAGGCACACGTGACGTGGTGCGTGTCCCAGCTGGGTGAATGAATATCTGGCCAGGAGCCATGGTGGACAGCTTCTGGAACAGCCCAGCAAGTACAGGTGAACAAGCGCAACGAAGGAATTTTGGACGTACACAGTAGCTAGCTAGGAATTCTTTTCCCTTTCTATTTTTGCTAGTAATAATAAATATGTAATGCATGTATGTGTATGACTATACCTGTACGTATTCTCTAATTAGTAGATAGATGACGTATATATACCCATACTCAGTGTACCAATGCATGTATACGTAAGCAGCATGTATATATACCTACATACGTATGGACGACCCTAGCTAGTTACTCGGTTTAGCAGGGCATATATATATGTATATATATGGTGTATGTGTGTTTGTGACTATGTATACTAAGCATGGACCAGTGTGCGGGTGTATATATATCTCTTCTAATATAACTATGATGCAAGAAAGAATGCAATGCTAATGTAGATAAGTTAACTATATGCAATGATAGTATATAAGACTAACCTAGTACTAACTATGATGCAAATTTCTAATTACTAACGGCATATTAAAGGTAATGATGCTAACTAATGCTACTAATCATGAATGCAACGACTAAGTAAGTACTATGCAACTAAAGTATGGCGATTACTAATGCATGGCTAAAACACTATTATGATGCATGGCATGAAAGTTAAGGGCAAAGAATCTATATGCATTACTACTAGGGAAAATGAAAGACGTGAATTAAACTATGATCTACTAATGCATAGAAATTAACTATATGCAAACTACTATCTACTACTACTACGATTATGTAAGTATGCAGGTGTTAGTTAGGGGTGGGTTATTTTGGTGCCGCAAGGTAAATTCCAGAAACCAAACATACGAGCATTCAAGCAAGCAAGCATACAATCAATCAAGCACTTCATTACTCGAACATCCTACCCTAATGCATATGGTGGATTTTGATGCAATGTTTTGGGAAACATTTTATTGTACAAGTAGTTTTGCGAAAAAAAATAAATTGTCAAGTTTTAATTTGTTGTAAAGTTTTAAAAAGTTCAAATTTTTAGTGGTTTTTATCATGATGCAAAAACACGGGTGTTACAGATCTACCCCACTTAGAAGAATCTCGTCCCCGAGATTCAAGTAAACTAGAGAGAGAAATTAGAGGGAGAGAAGAAACTAGAGAGAGAAAGATCGCAGATTCCTTTTTATCTTACAGGACTGACTCCTGAGAATTATTCAGTCTTCGTAAATTGTCTTCCCATTTGCAGTAGGTGTAACACTTGAGACGAAGTTAAATCCATCTCTGCTCATGTTTTCTGATGCCCCTTTTTTTGTAATATTAGTAGTCACTCAACTCAAATCTTCTGACTTTCTGATCCCCTAAGTAATTCAAATTTCCAGATCTTGGGCTACCCCACTTAGATGATTTGATCTTCTGGTTGCAGAGCTACCCACTTAGATGATTTAGACCTCCACGGTCCTTTTTTTTTTGCCAACTCTTGAGCTTCTTTATCATATTTCTCTTTAAATCCTCTGGATTTATGGTGCAGTGTGTTGGTTTCGTTTCTTTTGAGCAACAATCACTGTGAACTTAGGATTCCATTTCTAATCCTATTTAGGGTTCCATTTCTCATCCAAAAGCTTGGATCTTCAGTAGCTTAGTTGTTTTCACCCTGTCTTTTCACCCTGTCTGATCAATGATTTCTTTCTTTCTTGACTACGGGTCCAAATCTACCCCACTTAGAAGATTTATCCTTAAATCTTCTATTTCATTTTATTATATATATTACTTCTTGGGCATGATTATTTTCCTGTAGAGTACTCTTGGTTTTGTGGTCACCCTTACTTATCTTCCTAATATATAATAATATATTTTTTTGTTCTTGCACCCGTGTTCTTCTTCATGCACGCCATGGGATCACGAGCCAAACACATATATTTTTGATTGCCACAGGAGGGTTACAACAATGGGGAAAGAGGGAGGTACATCTCCCTAGGGAGAACTAGTCTACTTCGTCGAACAGGGAGGCTTCATTCTGGCGTGCTAGAGGTTCTTCCACTGAGCTTGGTGCAGGTTCTTCTTCATTTGGCAGTGGTTGAGTGAGCGGGAGGAGAGGCTCGGCATCGAAGTCTCTCGATGGTGGTGGTGCTGGGGGTACTGCAGGGTCCATCCTTCTTCTTCCTGGCAGGTGGATGGGGATTCCTTCCAAAATCACGGGCTCTTGCCTATCAGCGGCGGCTCGAGCTTGTGCTTCTACATGGAGGCTTCTGGCGTAGATCACGGCCACTTGGGCGCGGTGGATGCAGTTCATCAGTCCGACGGCTTGCCTATCGTACTGCTCGTCGAGGGAGAGCAGGTAGTCGGTCATGAACTTCATGGTGGGGTTGTCTTCTTGCTCCTGCAGGGCTTCCATGCGGGCGATCCAGGTAGGGCGGTTCTTCTCCTGTGGTGGGAAGAATCTCATGGGTGTACGAGTGATGGGCTCCTCGTAGAGCTGGCACAGGTGTCGCAAGGCTTTGCGGGCGACGGCTTGGTAGGTGTCGGTGAAGCGAAAACCGGTTGCGGTCATGCTCCAAGCTTCGGCTATGTCGGGGAAGTCTTCACTCTTTGCGACGTAGATGGTGACTTCACAGCGCTCGATGCCGTGTTCTTCATATTCACGGCCTTCATACTCGGGACACTTTTGTATTCTGAGTCTCTGCATGGTGGCATACAGGAGCTTGGGGAATCCTTCGGTGTGGAGGCAGTAGCTGCTGACCCAAACACCTTCGGCCATTTGTGGGTGTGGGAGGAATCAACTGTGGTGGTTTGCGAGTGGAAAGCTGAGGGTGTGGTTGCTTTGCTTTTGCTCAAGGTAAGGAAAAACTGGCAGTGGGATTCTTCAGTGGGCATGGGTGATGATGAGGGCAGAGGAGTTCCTTCTTTTATAAGGTGCCTGTGGTGAGGCTTGCAAGGGACACTTGACTGGTCCTGAGGTGTGCGGTGGAAGGAAGTGGAGTCGGGATGGGTTCCACTACACAGTGGTGCACTGTGACGGGGTGTAGTTTTGACAACTGTGCAGTGGTCTTTGTCGGTTTGCGGCTTACTGTAAATCCCAAAAATATGAGGTGGCTAGGGTCTGCTGGTGATGGTGGTATTGACTGCACCCCTTTTTTTTCTTCTTCTTTTCTTTTTCAATGACTTGAGCCCAGAAATCTCAGAAATACATTTTGGCACCAACGAGATCTCTAGGATTTTTATTCCACTTTTCTAATTTCAATAATTAACTCAGGGCCTTTCATACGGTAACGGACGCGTTACAATGATGTACAAGATTATTGATCCTATCAGCATAGAAATTAGGGTAGCAAAGACGAACGTAACGAGCTCATCTGCTTCTAAGCACATCTTGAGGGCTTCAACTTCTGGCTTCCGATAGCGTACTTTTTCTTTTTCTTGCTATTTCTCCGATAAATCTTCAGTTGGCAGCACTTCCTTCTAGCTTCTTTTCGAATTGTTGGAACAAGTTGGCACTGAAATGGGGGACTCAGGTGGGTGATCAGTGTTGAGAGTGGGGTGTCCTGATTGTGAAGGGCAGCAAGGGGCGTCTTTTATAGACAGTCGATGGCGCGGTTAGGAGAGCGGGTGCGCGCCATTATCGGCGGCATTGAGCAGCATCGGGTGCCGAGGGAATTGGCGTCATGGGGAACAATAGCAGCAGCTTTCGGCGGTGAGGTGACAGCACGAGCAGCGTCGTGGGGCGGTGGTGCATGGTGCAGTGTGCAGTGGGGGGAGACAGCGACGTGACGCTGAGGGGGCGGCACCAGCGTGCGGGAAAACTGGGCGATGGCATGGACGGTGGAGGCGTGCGTGAATCTATAGCTTTCGCCCGTAGCATGCTGCGTATATTTCAGGCTGTTCTGGTGCGACAAGGAACAGACTGTTGGTGTAGTTAACTGGGTCAATAATGTATTGGCTATACTGGCACAATTAGTAATCAGGTAGCTGCTGATTTCTTACTCCTATCTTGTCTTCTAAAATTATTCTCCACAAGTTTCTGCCTTCTCAAAAATATCTTAGATAGTTGTCTTCCTTTGTATGACCTTCAGAGAAAGTATTCATAGAATGAGGGAGAGGGAAAAGCACAAGGTGGACTGAGAGATCTAAAAGGGGTAGTTGTAACAAAATGCAGGGATTAGCTTCCTGCAACACACTAAAAATCAAAGAACTAACAAGGAAAAACTAAGTTCGCTATCCATTCTTGCACGTAACCTACCGTAAAGGTTATTATATGATAATATATTTATTTACATATTCCATTATTATTATTATTATTATTATTATTATTATTATTATTATTACCACTACCGTTACTGCTACTATTATTTACACATTTGGTTGTCTAAAACTAAATCTTCAAGCCTACGGATGCTACAGGTATATTTTAAAGGGATGAGTGGAGAGAAAATCATATTTTAAAATAGAAGGCCAAGGTAAGGTGAGAGACAAAGTTATAAGCAATGTTTTCCAAAATAGATTTTTAGAAAAATATTCCTATCTAATGGTCATGCTAAGGTTTTGTCCTACAGTCCAAGTATGGCTCTGATACCACCCTGTCGGGCCCCTACTTTAGGGTCCACTGTGCATCACGTATCAGTCCCTGGATCAGTAGCTGATACGCACAGAACGAACAAGATTAATATCAAAAACTATACTTTTATTGATAATGGGGGAAACACGTTACAAAGTTCATATTACACAGCTTGGGCTATTGGTCTTATAATATACATCAGAGTTCTAATCCAGCGGTTCTATAACGACGTGGTTCCATTCCTACAGGCAACTTGGAGTGCGGACGTAAACCTTAATCCTAAACTCAATCCTATATCTTTATCCTAGTGGTCCTCGAGTAGCTCCTTTGCATAATCGTACATCTCCGTCCTCGTACGTACTCCTATCTTTCCATCCTGGCGTAGCTTCGATAGTTTTATCCTCATTTGTACTCCTGCAGCTTGACTCCTAAAAACATAGATTGGAGGGGATTGAGTACATAAAGTACTCAGCAAGCCCTAACTTTGGGAAAGAGGTGAGGTGAATGGCGGAGGCTATTTGTGGAGGTGGTCTTATGGTGGAATTTTATATGGTAGTAGTAGAGTTACATAAAATGGAGGTTTGGGCCCTGGGAGAGTATTAACCCTTCTCGCCAGTTCCCGGAGTTTATAAGTTATAACTTACCATAATTAATTACTTGCAACTTACCAGATTGTCACAGTTTCTTTACATAAAAAGTTTAATCATTTGAGACCTCATCCCAGCGGTTGCCCATTCCAAGGACGTGGCTATTCGAATAGATTCAGGAAACTCTGCAGAGGTTGTACAAATTTCCCCACATGATAGGCACAGTCCGACACCAGACGTCATTGGCTTGGACAGGCCTAACGAGACCTCGTACCCGAAAGAGCGCTACCTTAGATGTCCGTATAATTCTACCACGGCTTCTCAGGGGTCGGAAACGACTTGGATGATCACACAGCATCCAATGAACAACGACTTGGATGATCACACAGCATCCAATAGATATATATATATGTAAAGGGGCTCGCACACGGCCCAACAATAATTTTACATGGAAGATCACATAGCATCCATGCCGACCAGACCACGGAAGATCACCTAGCATCCGTGTCGTCTCCTGATAGTCCGTTGCCACTCCGGCCTCCTAGTAGAAGTTATACTTCTATCTAACGGGGTGTGAGATCAAGTCTACCCATATAGACATGTGGCTGTACGAAAATCTGGCTAGGCGAGATGGCAAATGAACCGGTCCTTATATGACCGAAGCGAGTATCTCCCAACAGGAACCCTCACTAGGCGATCCTGTCCAAAAGGATAGTCCACACCATGTGAAATATCCCCACTCGCTCCCGTCGAAAATAAGTTCTATTTTACCAGTTCAATTAACATCCATGTTCTTAGGTTATCCATATCATAAAGCTCATAGCATATATATATATATCACATTATTCATTATATATCACGACATTCATCATATATCTCAATATACGTTATATATCACAATATTCATCATATGTCATATATGCTCATAACATTGGTTCCCATGATAATACGGATAACATCATTTATGTTTAATTTAATAATTATTTATAAAGGGGAGTGGGAGACTTTATGGTGGGAGTGGTGGAATATAGTGGGAGCGGTGGAATGTGATAGTGGTGGAGCGGTGGAATATAGTGGGAGCGGTGGAATGTGATAGTGGTGGAGCGGTGGATGAGGGAGTGGTTAATTTATGTGGAGGAGGAAGAGTAGCGGGATGGATGTGGTATAATATATGGAGGGAAAAAGGGGAGGTGGGAGTCAGGACTTGCCTCCGCTCGCTGTCGATTATATCGTTATTCCGAGATCCTGCGTGCTTCTTGCTCCTGTCCTGGTGTAACCGTGCTCCTAGGATCCATCGGGTTATCTCCATGTCTTCTACCCTACGCTTGTCTAGCGTGGACAGACAAAAGAAAATACCAAGCAATGCATACATAGCAAGCATAATCAATCAAGAAAGGAAACGGTCCTAGATGGATTGGCTTTTATCTGGTTGATGGGTACTACGGTGACAAATTGCTACTACGGGTTATTAATTAATTAATTAATTAATTAATGCAAGTACGAATTAATATTTAAATAAAGAAAAGCAATCATATCTAGAATTTAAATGGGCACCAAAAATTAGGGTAAAGCATTTTAATATGCAGAGTTTTATTTTATAAGATTTATGGTGCAAGAATTACGCAATTCGGAATTAAAACGCGCGAGATATAAATTATTAGCGTTTACCGATTAATCGCGAATGGAATGGAACATGCTATTTATTTCTATAATTTTATCTAATGAAAATGAGTGGTAATTATATAGGTATGCTCTAGAGCTACTCTAGTTTATTTTGAAATTTTCTAAGAATTTTTATATAATTAGAAGGCTTACTTTTTACTCTACTGTGTACGTTTCCTGTGTGCGCTTAGCAATTTCCTCAGCCGGCTGACGCGTGGGTCCAGCCAGTGGGCGTTGCCTGCTGCTGGTGCTCTATGCACCGATTGGTGGACTTGCCCGCTGTGTCTCTGTGTTTCACGTGCACCCAGTTTACAGGAAAAAGGAAGGGTAGAGGTGATGAGTTGGCGTGCTCTGGTTGGGTGCCGTGACGTGGTCGAGAGCTGGGCATTGGATGCCTCCGCTCGGTGGTCTGCTGCCTGCTGCTCCTCCATTCGGTCAACAGAACGGGACAGGGAAAGAGGGAGCCAGAGAGGCGAGAGAGAGAAGAAGAGAGGGAGGGAGAGAAGCCAGGGGAAGAGCAGAGGAGGTCGGCCACCAGACGTCGGCGTGCGGGCGCTTGGCGAGCGAGCGGCTGGCACTGGCTCGCTCGTCGAGCGGGCACGGCGGCGTTCGGTGTGAGGCACCGGAGGGAAGTAAGAGGGAGAGAGAGGTGGAGCAGTGGATGGGGAGGGAGAAGCAGGGCAGCTCGGCGGTTTCGATTCCGGCGTGGAAGCTCCGACGGCTTCGAGCTTCGGCAACCATGGCCTCGGCTCGAGGTGCTCCGGCGGAGGCGGGGCGCGGTCCTCCAGCGCTTGGCCTCGGCAGCGACTCCGACTTTGTCGACCTTCCCTTCGTGTGCTCGAAGCTCGGCTCCGGTGCGTCGAGGCAGGGGCGCCGTGCCCCTCGGCAGGCCTCATCGGCGTCGGTTCCGAACTCCGGGTCGCGGTGGAGTGCTCGTCGACGGCAACTCCCGGTGGCTATTTATAGCCCCGGGAGTTCGGTTGGAGCAGCCGATATTTTCCGGCAAATGGAGATTTTTGCCGGCAGCAGCAGATCGATGGGACTGCTCGGGGAAAACAGCTGGCACCAGTGCTCATTGCCTCATCTTCCCCAGCTCCGGGACAGAAGGCGGCGGGGATATTTTTCAAGGCCGCTAGGATATGTGCCGGCAATGATGGCAGGGCACAGTGCGGGCAACAGCGGAGCACGTACGGCTTGGGCTGGAGTGCTGTGTTGGCGACAATTCGTGGCTCGTCGGGCACGCCAGCATCTTCCGTGTTGCTGTGTCAATGTGAGAAGACGTTGACGCGAGGAAGAAGGCACACGTGACGTGGTGCGTGTCCCAGCTGGGTGAATGAATATCTGGCCAGGAGCCATGGTGGACAGCTTCTGGAACAGCCCAGCAAGTACAGGTGAACAAGCGCAACGAAGGAATTTTGGACGTACACAGTAGCTAGCTAGGAATTCTTTTCCCTTTCTATTTTTGCTAGTAATAATAAATATGTAATGCATGTATGTGTATGACTATACCTGTACGTATTCTCTAATTAGTAGATAGATGACGTATATATACCCATACTCAGTGTACCAATGCATGTATACGTAAGCAGCATGTATATATACCTACATACGTATGGACGACCCTAGCTAGTTACTCGGTTTAGCAGGGCATATATATATGTATATATATGGTGTATGTGTGTTTGTGACTATGTATACTAAGCATGGACCAGTGTGCGGGTGTATATATATCTCTTCTAATATAACTATGATGCAAGAAAGAATGCAATGCTAATGTAGATAAGTTAACTATATGCAATGATAGTATATAAGACTAACCTAGTACTAACTATGATGCAAATTTCTAATTACTAACGGCATATTAAAGGTAATGATGCTAACTAATGCTACTAATCATGAATGCAACGACTAAGTAAGTACTATGCAACTAAAGTATGGCGATTACTAATGCATGGCTAAAACACTATTATGATGCATGGCATGAAAGTTAAGGGCAAGGAATCTATATGCATTACTACTAGGGAAAATGAAAGACGTGAATTAAACTATGATCTACTAATGCATAGAAATTAACTATATGCAAACTACTATCTACTACTACTACGATTATGTAAGTATGCAGGTGTTAGTTAGGGGTGGGTTATTTTGGTGCCGCAAGGTAAATTCCAGAAACCAAACATACGAGCATTCAAGCAAGCAAGCATACAATCAATCAAGCACTTCATTACTCGAACATCCTACCCTAATGCATATGGTGGATTTTGATGCAATGTTTTGGGAAACATTTTATTGTACAAGTAGTTTTGCGAAAAAAAATAAATTGTCAAGTTTTAATTTGTTGTAAAGTTTTAAAAAGTTCAAATTTTTAGTGGTTTTTATCATGATGCAAAAACACGGGTGTTACAGGGAGTGAGGTAGCTGTAGTCCGAAAAGTGGTCGTCCCCCATCTAACAATGATCAACATGTGTAGGAAGCATCCATCTGTCCTCCAAAAATAGCTCTTACATAAGATGAATTGATAGATTTTGTGTTATTTGCGATTAACGGTCTATCCTTTGAACTTTTGGGCATATAAACTGCATAATGTCTAAGATAATAATTTCAATAGTCCGAAAACGTAAATAAAAATGCTTCGAGTTTGTGAAACGCCAGTCCTCGAGTTGTTTACTATAACAGTTGCAAGATGGAAGGTGTATTAGAAATTGACTGAACACGAAATGTAAGGAAAGTAAAAATAGAGGTGATGGCCAATACTTGTGCTTATATCCGAGCTGTCGGTTTTTTAGTTCGGCTTTGCTTTTTGAATTACAAGGATCGGTTTTTGGCTCGGTGGTTGGTTTTAACCTAAATCCAAACCGAGAACCATTCAAACCGACCTCCCCCAATTCTGACACACTCAGCAAAACCCACGAACGCGGTCCAATTTAGCGCATAAACAGATCCCGACCCACCTGGCCACCTCAAACCCTAACCGCCATAGCCTCTTGGAGCATCTCCAGACACACCCCCTATTTCTCTGTTTAGGTAGCTACCAATTTTCATACTACCCATATTTTGTTGTTTGCTCCAGCAACACTACCTAAAATAGATCCCTCAAATCCATCCTTGCAGAGAATGACATGTGGAACCCATGTGTCATCCTCTCTTATGCTCTTCCACCATAGATGAACTCAGCTAGCTCGAGGCCATGCCGGGGCTGGGCAGGGGAGAGGTCCGGCTACGCCGGGGAGAGGGAGAGGTCCGGCCACGTTGGCGAGATGTAGCGGAGAGGCACCGGCATTGGGAAGTTCGAGCGCCGAGGCAGGGCCGCCGGTATCGGAGAAGGTTGCCGTGCCGGGGAGGGGCGCTGGGAGGGCTGCCGCGCCTGGGAGGGGCGCCCCCGCACCTGGGAGGGCCACCCGAAGGGCTGCCGCTGCGCCGAGGAGGAGCGCCGGGGAGTAGAGAGAGGCCGCGCTGTGCCTTGTCGAGCAGAGTCGCGAGGTGGCCGATGCAGCGGCGAGAAAAAAAAAGTAGGGGGATTGGAGTAGGGGGCCAATAGAAGTAGGAGGTTTCGTAGGGAAAGTAGGGGCCAACAGAAGTATGGGGTGTAGTAGAAGATCTGCTGGAGTTGTTTTTTTTTACTCCTACTACCCAAATCCAGAGTAGGGGTTCAAGTATGTCGGTTCGATTTTGCTTCTCTGTTGCCCATGAATTAGAGGGGGCTAAATTGCTTACTTGAATATCAAATCACGTTGAGATGTTAAATAGACGTGTAGTTTACACTTCTAGGGATTTATGGGTTATTGAATTTGTGTCAAACAAGGGGGGGCGGAGGCCCAGTTTGGCCTCCACTACTCTCCGCCCCTGACGATATTGTAGGGTTGGGTTGCAATAGGCGGATTGGCCTGATTGATTTCTGTTTGACAATCGATTCTTCGGATTGGAATGGCAAAGCGGCGGCGCGGCGGGCGTGACGGCCCCCGTAGGTCGATGGAGCGCGAGCAGCGCCCGCATCAGGAGCAGCGCCTCTACCTCATCCTTGATGACGATCCGTTCGGATACAGCATCCGCGAGATAAGCTTGTCGCCCCCGTCTTCCCGTCAGACGCGTTCTTCCAGGAAGAACACTGCCGCCTCGGGCAAAGCCGCTGTTCGGCGCTTGCCTCAGCCTATCATCCGCTTGGAGGCGCGGCGGGGGCTTCCCACGACCTTCGCCGCCATCGGCACCAAGATTGTGGTGACGCAATGCCTGAATCCCTTTAGCGGCGGCGACTTGGTCATCCCCATCTACGACGTCCGCCGACGGCGCGTCACCTTCGGCCCCGGAAAGTTCGCCTACGATCAACCCATCTACATCCCCGTGGGCGACAAGCTCTTCGCTCTGGACAACCTCAGCCTCTCGAAACTCACCTTCGAGCCGCACCAGCCTCCACCACTCGTTTCTTGCCAGCGCAGCGACGTTGTCCCGTGGTCGTGGCATCAGCTCCCGCCTCCGCCGTTCGACAGGGTGGATGTCAACTCCTACGCCTTGCACCCTGATGGGCAGACCATCCTGGTCAGTACCGATGTCTGGCCTGACGACCCCTACTCCGCTGCGGGCACCTTCACCTTCGACACCAGGAAGTGCGAGTGGAACACACACGGCAACTGGACGCTGTCGTTCACTGGCCGTGCCTACTTCGTCCACTGCCTGGAAGCATTTGTCGGACTCTCCAAAGATCCGGCCACCTTGGGCCACCTCATCTCCTGCAACTGCGAGGTGGCCACCTGTTCTGCCGCCACTTGGAAGCTCGGCAAGGAGAAGCTGTTCAGCGACGACCCGGCCGAGACTCATGTAAGCGCCAGGCTCGTCTACACGGGAAGAGGCGGCGGCAGCGAGTTCTGCCTTGTGCAGTGCGTCTCCGTCAAGCCTGGCAATGGCAATGCTGATGATAAGAACCTCGAGGAGCCCCAGCCCAGTCGCTGCTATCGTTATCGTCTGACGACCTTCTCTCTCAGCTATGACGACAATGGAGACCTGACGACTGGCGAGACTTCCTGGGTGCAATGCTACGAGGTGCCTAGGGAAACCACTCAGAGGTTCATCGATCTCGGCGATCCCGTGGCATTTTGGCTGTAAAATGCTTGAATCATGCAAGTCGGTGATGATGAGGAGTACCTATGTTTATTTAATTTTCAATCAGTTGTGATTCTTGCCTTTCTATATGTTTAAATAATGTGGCTTCAGTTAATGTATTGCCTTCCTATGTTTCAGTCATGGCATTTTTCTAGGTAATGTGCTTCACTCTGATTCAACTCATACAGCAGCAAAGCTTATGTTGCAAATAAGTATTAACTAGCAAATGTGTCCGTGCATTGCAACGGGAGAGAAAAGATATCAAATTGTCAGCATTGCTTGCCCAGGTGAGGTGCCTGGCTTGGGCGAGAAGAAGTAGAAGTGTGGTTTAGTTTTTACATAAGTTGTTCAGTTCTCTCTCTTCGTACTTAAGCCTGGCAACACGGAATTACACGCCCATTCTGGGCCTAAGACACGCGCGCTTCGAGCCCTCTTCCTCTCACTCTTCCTAGCCTTGCTTGTGGGCCGCCCGGGTGACACTACCAGAAATCGGCTCTATGCCGAGTGTCAAGTGGTTTGCTAAGTATTTTTTTTCGGGCACTCAGCAAAGAAGCTCTTTTCTCAGTGCAAAATAAAAAAACACTCGGTAACCGAGTGCTAAAAAAACACTCGGCAAAAGCTTCTTTGCCGAGTGTTTTTTTTACACTAGGCAAAGAAGATCTTTGCCGAGTGTTTTCTTTTTGCACTCGGCAAAGACAAATTTTAAAGCACATTTTGAAGTAGTAAATTAATTCAAATGAAAAAGTTTTCTACTACAAATTGTATAACTTCTTAAGATTTACAAATTTTATTTTGGTCATTTTCTTCATTCAACAAAGCGATAGTAACATTGTTCACAAAATCTACATCTCTCATAAGTTTCATAAAACTACAAGAGAGATATATAAGATTTGTGACTAAACAACCAATATAAACTTTGTAGATCTTGAGAAGTTATAGAATTTTGTAGTTGGAAACTTTTTCATTTGAGTTCATCTTGTCACGCAAAACTACGTTTGAATTTCAAAATTTTAAAATTTAAATTTTTCAAACGACCTCGGATGGAAAAACACCCAAAATGAAAATTGTAGATCTCGAAAAGTTATGAAACTTTGTAGTTGATAACTTTTTCATTTGAGTTCATCTTGTCATGCAAAACAACGTTTGAATTTTAAAATTTGAATTTTTCAAACGACCTCGGATGGACAAACACCCAAAATGAAAATTGTAGATCTCGAAAAGTTATGAAACTTTGTACTTGATAACTTTTTAATTTGAAATCATCTTGTCATGCAAAACTACGTTTGAATTTCTTAAATTTGAAATTCAAATTTTGTAAACGACTTCGGATGGAGAAACTTCCTAAATAAAAGTTGTAGATCTCAAAAAGTTATGAAACTTTGATGTTGATAACTTTTTGATTTGAATTCGTTTAGGGCCTCAAACAAGCAATTTACACTCGATTTTGTATAATATGTGGGGAACCAAAACGGAATCTAGACCCAAGTGACAGTGTGGTGTAGTGGTAGAGGGGGTTACGCATGAGGGAGAGGTCGCGGGTTCGAATCCCACCGGCCGCGTACCGCGCGAATATTGCGCGAAAAATGCCACGACTTGCGACTTCGACGTTACCGGTGGGGGCCTTCCTCGGTAATTTTTTTTTGCAATTTTTTCGGTTTTTTTTCGTTTCAAACTTTGCCGAGTGTCGGCCGACAAAAAACACTCGGCAAAGACGGCTTTGCCGACACTTTTTTTACCAAGTGGAATTTGCCAAGTGTTACACTCGGCAAAGGGTTTGAATCCGATAGTGTGAGGAATGCTGACACAAATGTTTTTGAAAAACAGAAACAGGAATGCTACATAACTACTCCCTCTATTCCAAATTATAAGTCATTTTGGCTTTTCTAGATGCATTGATTTTACAATGCATCTAGATGTAAAATATATCTAAGTGTATAACAAAAACTAAAAAAGGCAAAACGTCTTATAATTCGGAGTAGAGGTGGTATTTATGTTTTCCTCTTTTTTATGAAATTTGAGAGTTGACGACGGTGGCTCAGCTTTAGGTGTGCTTGACCTACCATGGTCGCTCATCAAAGAATCAGGAGGGGCGGGTACCGGTGGGCGGAGGGGTCAAGGACGGTGAAAAGAACGAGCGCGAGGCGTCCGCAAGAGACAAACACGTTGTAAATATAAAAAGTTTCCAACTAGGTCCGCTTGTCACATTAGGGCAAGAATTATGCTGGGTAGAAAATATCACGGTGAGAAGCTATTTTCAATTCCTTCGCTCTTCTCAGTGTGATAGAATATAATACATAGATAGATAGATAGATACTCGGCATTGAACTAACAAACACATACCATAATAAAAAAATAATGCTTCCTATATGAAAAACTATAGGATGTTTTAGATTTGTCCCAAATTAAATACATTTAAGTGGTACAAAACCTAGCTGCATTTCTAAAACCAAAACATTATTAAAAATATATACATTGATGGATTTAATTAATCTAAGTTGGTGTTAGGCCCCGTTTAACACAGCTCAGCTTCACTAGTGAAGTAGTTTTTTTTTTCCTTTAGCTCCATGAGCAGCTCTGCTAGTGAAGCTAAAGCTATTTTGGTCAACCATTTAGCAAAATAGCTCTACATATGAAACTCCTTAAAATATGCTCTCATAAATCCCATGCAAGGCCCATCAGAGGAGCTAAAGTTGGGACAAGCTACTATTTTCAGCTTCATCCCACACCAATTCCTTATAAGAGCATGTTTTAGGAAACTTCACATGTGAAGATGTTTGAAAAAAAATACATGTTTGACACAAAAATAGCTCGCGAAGTTGCTGGAGAAGTTGTCCTTAATATTGATGTGGTGTCGACATTTCGTAATAGGGGTATCCTCATATATATCACTAGTAAATTTATAGCTATGTGTATAGCCTTGGATGGCTAGCACTCAGAGGCTGAGGATTTATACAGGTTCAGGCAATGTGCCCTACATTCAGTTTGATGGTGTTCAATCATGTTCCACGTGAGCTTGATGTTTGTAGTAAGGGCTACAATCGAGAAAACGAGAGGGGGCATTCTAAAATCAAGACAGAGTTTAGTTGGGAGACTGCCTTCTCTAGCCTTTGTGGGAAGAAGAGGCCCCCATTGCCATTATATCACTGAGGGACTAGGGTTACACGATGAAAGAGAGAACTTCCAGGTGGCACGAATCATGGGGAGTGGTGACACGTGTTGTTCCTGCACGTTCCTTTGTGGGAGGCTTTCCTCCCATGTTGTATAGGACAACATGTGTCGTGGGTGTCTCCCACAACCATGTTGATGTGAGGAGAATTTTGTGACCCCATGCATGGGGTAGGTGGAATATTGATCTACAGAGCTGGTTCAATAGCACTATAGTGTTACTATAGCCCAAACAGAAGAAAACCAGGTAGCGCCCCATCGTTGAAACGGGTCGGTTTTCTCTGACTTGGTTATGGACGAGAGGTGTCAAAGAGATGAGGAGGTGTTTTAGTATAGGTTTCCATAGTAATGGAACCTTATGCCCTTGAAACATGCCACAGTTGGACTGGCACTATGGGCCAAAGAACAGGGTGAAAGCCCTAGTTTGGTTTTGGATAATTGATGAAACCTAGGGACTAATCATTGTGCTAAGTGTGTAGACATGAAATGATAAGTCCCATGCAAAGTGTTAGAGCTAGATGATGGTCTTGGTGATGGAGGTGACCAAATGATGATCAAGTGCTTCACATTTGGAAAAGAAGAAAGAGAAACAAAAATGGGCTCAAGGCAAAGGTATATGTGATAGGGCTATTTTTGTTTTGCACTCAAGACACCATAGAGGGTGTGAGTGACTCAGGATCAATAGCCATACTATTAAGAGGGAAACTTCACGGTTGAAACAGTTATCAAGTGCCACTAGGTGAATTCATATGAGCATATGCATTAGAAACTAGTGTGAACTAACATCGACCCTTGTAAAATGCTTTAAAAAATAATAACACACATGCACACAAGTTCTACACTTTGTGGTTAGCAAGTTGGAAGCAAGGACGAAGTCATTTTGGTCTTAGAAAATGAAAAGGAGGTGCTGCTCGTCGATCGGACGCTGAGCAGAGAGCGATCGAACGTTGTCGTTAGCGTCCGGTCAATAGCTGGCAGCGGCGCGCATAGGGGCGAGAGCGAGGGTTTCACACCGGGCGCTGCCTGGTATCTGACCAGCACATCCGGTCACTTGTTGGTGGCGAGCGGGCACTGTGGACTGGACGCTGGACATTCACTATTTATCGTCAGGTCAAGTTGGTGACGTCAGCAAGTCGCGAGCGCATGGAAGGAGGGTAGAACTGACCGGACACTAGGCGCGTTAGGTCGACCCCAACCAGACGCGTCCGGTAACAAAAATCGCGTGGTGAACCCTCTCTGGAAATGACTGGATGCCACGTTGAGCAGCATTAGGTGCTCGACATTGGCACGTCCGGTCACGGCGTTGATGACACGCTGACTATCTTCGTGATCGTTGAGATTGTACGTGTTAGATTCAAAGAGGGACACGTGGCAGCCATCCGTGGACTTGGCGCGTAGTGACCAGACGCTGGGGCTGCGTCCGGTTGCCCTGCAGGAGGCACAGTGAAGAGCCTAACGACTCTATTCTTTGGGGACGCTTATAAATAGTTGATGGCTAGCTCTTAGGGATCTCTTTGGGCACTTTTGACTTACTTGACATCCTAGTGAGCCTAAGCAAACATCTCTCACTCATCTTCATCCTTGATTCATCATCCAAGTGAGATTAGAAGTGATTTCTAGTGCATTTGCTTGTGAGTTTGCATCTAGTAGCACTTGGGGATCGTTTGAGCTGTGGGATTCTTGGTACTCTTGGTGGTTGCCGCCACCTAGACAGCTTGGAGGCAGTGGAGGAGCTGTGGTAAGAGTTGGTGATTGTTCTTGGCTACCTCTCGGTGATTGTGAGGGGTTCTTGTGCCTTTCCCAGTGGAGCACCAAAGGCAACTCTAGTGGATTACGCGTGTCATTGAGCTACCTCACTTGTGGGTATGTTCTAGCGGTGTCCACGGGTTGGACGAGGTTCATGCTACACCTCTTAGCCGCCGAACCACCAAGTGTTGGTCAACACAACGGGGACGTAGCTTGCCGACAAGCACGTGAACCTCAGGAGAAAAATACTTGTGTCTCTTGTCATTTGGTATTCTCCCTATGAATTGATTGGTTATCATCTTTGTGATTGGTTCATCCCCTACGCGGCGGTATAGCAATCTTGACCACTTATTTACTTTCCGGCAAAGTAGTGTAATTAGCTCTCTAGTGTAGTTTGTCTTGGTAGCTTAAGTTCACCTAGAGTAGCTAGTAGTGACATAGCAAATTGTGTTTCTAGAGACTATAGCAACTAGAATTGTTGGGATAGGTGGCTTGCAACCCTTGTAGAGCTAGAGCAAATTGCATTTCACCATTTGTCATACTAACCTTTTTGCTTTAGTGAACTTTGTAGATTTTTAATAGGATATTCACCCCCCTCTAGCCATAGTAGGAGCTTTCAAGTGGTATCAGAGCCGTGGTCACCATTTATTGAAGGCTTAACAACCTCGGTACTCAAATTATGGCTCAAGTTGTGTTCAACCATGTTGGGGGTAAACCACCTTTCTTTGATGGCACAAGCTCTTTTGATTATTGGAAGAGAAAGATGAAAATATACCTTGGTTCAATCAATGACAGAGTGTGGGATGTGACTGAGCATAATTTTGTCATCATTGATCCCACCAACCTCACCGATAATGACAAGGCAAACAAGCAATGCAATACCATGGCACTCAACACAATTTTACAATGGTATTGATTCAAAGGTGTTTGAGAAAGTCAAGGATCTTGAAAGAGCAAGTGAAGTTTGGGTGAGATTAGAGGAAACATATGAGGGCACTACAATGGTAAAAAGTGCCAAGCTATACATGCTTAAGGATAAGCTATCCAACTTCAAGATGAAGGATGATGAGTCCATTCTGAAGATGTTCTATAAGCTCCAAGTCATTGTCAATGATCTCAAGAGTTTGGGTGAGAAGGTGAAGGATGAAGACTTCTCTCATAAGTTCTTAATATGCTTGCCAAAGAAGTTCAAGACATTGAGAACTATCATCTTTTGAGGAGGATTGACCGGTGTATCTCCCAATGAGGTACTTGGAGATGTCATGACTGATGCCCAATACAATGATAGTGACAATGAAGAAGTGGAGAAGAAGGATGAGGACAAGAAGAAGAAAAGTGTGGCATTCAAGGCTTCCACTTCATCCTCCAAGAATAAGGACAAGTCAAAGAAAGAAGCATCAAGTGAAGATGAAGATGATTTTGATGACGAGGCTATGGCTCTTCTAGTGCGTAAGATGGGCAAATTCATAAAGAAGAGAGGCTATGGTGTAAGGAAGAGAAGAGATCATATGAAGGAGCATGTGAGGCTATGCTTTGAGTGCAAGATCTCGGATCATATTGTGGCTAATAGTCCCTAGAAGAGTGACAATGAGGAGGATGAGAAGAAGAAGAAGGATAAAAAGGAAAAGAAGGAGAAGAAGGAGAAGAAGATGACCTTCAAGAAGAAAAAGAAGAGAAGTGGATATGTGGTCACTTGGGATAGTGATTGCACCAATGATAGTGATGATGATGTTTCAAGTGATGATGACAAGAGGTCTATTAAGAAGGCACTTGCAAGCATCGCCATCCACAACAAGCCATCCCTCTTCAACACTTTTTCAACATGCCTTATGGCAAAGCCCACTAAGGTAAAATATGATGAAAGTGATGATGAATGTGAAAGTGATGATTGTAGGAGTGATAATAAGGACTACTCCAAGGATGAGCTCATAGAGATATATGAGAAACTTAGCACCAGCTATGAAACGAAGAGAAAGGAGTGCAAAGTGTAACACCCCAGGTGTTGGTCACTCACTAAGCAGTGGGTTTGAGCTTAAACATGGTAGATTAAGTGGAGATGACGATGGCAAGGTCAACCTACGGAGATGAGCCTAATCTAAACTTGGATGTTACTCCTTTGCTTTGCATATAGGACATTTTCAAGATATATGATTGGGTGGTGTTATTGCAATATCTTCATGTGTCTCACCTTAATACCTATCTATATTGGTCACTGGAAAAGTTTCATGAAGTTTGGAATCAAAAAGTCACATGAAATGATAAGTTACATGCTTGTTGGATTAGAACTGAGACATACTTCTAAAACCAGGAAACATGCTTTACATTTCATGTAAACTAGTATATATGAAACATACAAATGCAACATGTGCGACACATCTAGGACACATGTGGAACAACCTAGTGAAACATGTGTAGCATGTACCTGCAACAACACTATGAAACAAGTGAACAGAGCTTTGAAACAAGCATTTCAAATATAGTGATTTTATGTTTCAATGCATATGAGACCCAGATCCCTATGTAACATATGCATGGTGGACATGGTTGGACTCTACAACACCTTAACTACACTTAGGACACTTAATGGAACATGTTCATGTTGATCATTTTGCCTAAAGGTGCTTCTAAGTGATGGTTGACCATGTATGGACCCTAGAACCCTTTTGTTTGACCATTTCAAAAGTGTGACCTAGAAGCTTTGTGTGACTGTGCACCTTTTTATAAAGTTGTAGAGAATTTTATAAGGAACAAACTTTGTTTAAGGGTCAAGTCATGAAAATATGTGGAACATGCTCAAAAAGGGCCCACAAGTCAAATTTAAGGCTGTTTCCCAACACTTGGTATATTCTAAGTCCCTAATCGGTAGCATCAAGTCAACATGTTCGTGACATTTTATCTTCCAATTTCATATGGTAGCTCAATTAGGTTCCTTAATATGAGTTGTAGTACTTTTCATGATGGAGACAATGGATCAAGTGTCACTCAAAATGGAGCTTAGTTGGACCTTCAAAAATAGTTTCCAAAACAGCAAAAAAGTTGTTTTATCACTAATTGACCTTGACATTTTGACATGCCGCGTTCTCCCAATTTTGTGAAACAACTCAAGTTGAGGCAAATACAAAATTTGGAGCTGATGTGTTGGGGAAGAGCATGCAAGAAGATGGCACTTGTTGGAATCCATTTTGCACCTCAATTTTTAAGGTTTGCCAATTTTTGTCAACACATTGACAATGCTGCCTTGACACATCATTATATCCTAATTTAGGTCACCAATGACTATGACCCCTAAATAGAAATTGTAGAGCATACTGAGATGAACAACTTTGCTATTGGACCTAATTCAAAAATCGGCCTGTATTGAGCCCAACATGGCGTATCCACCTGGCTTCGTTGCTGCCTGCCATGTAGTCGACGAAATGTCTCCATGGTCTACGCGTGCCCCTGTGCATGGCTGCCATGCCAGTGTCACGCCCCCACTCCCTGGACGTGTGCTCGGTCCTTCTCTTCACAAGGTGGAGAGCCGAGCTCGTCCACGGCCACTCATCTCTCCCTTCCTCGCTCTTCCCCGCTCGACTCCGACTGGAGCGCGCCACCGGAGCCATGGCCACCATGGCCAAGATTGCCAAGCGGCGGAGCGTTTCCCCAACTGCTGTTGTGCTCTACCTCTGTCCCAACCAAGTGCATCACCGCCTCCGCCGTGTCATGCTTCGCCCCGCGCACACGTCCGCCCATGCTCTAGGCCACCGGATTGCGCCACCGCCATAGCCGGCCGTGTCGAGCTCCATGGCCGTCGGCGTTCCTCCACTCTGAGCCTCCTAGTCCTCAACCAGGCATAGCACCACCTTGACCTCCTCGCACCGCCCTCGAAGCGTCCCTTCCTCGGCCCCGTTGGCCGCCGGCAAGCTCCACCGACGGAGCCGCCGCGGGCAACACCGCCGGTCACTGTGGTTAGGAGCTACGAGCCACCCCAGGCCGTGCCGAGGCCACCGGCGGTTGCGCCCGGACACCGCGGTCCTTCCCCGCCGTTTTCGCAGAGCCGGCAAGGCCTCCATCACCAGAGCAGGGAGCTCCGGCGGGATTGCCGCCGCCTCCTCTGTTTTCCCCATCGGCAGGAGGGAGAAGCGGCCGTCCCCTCTCTCTGTCTCTCTCTGTGTGAGCATGACAGGTGGTCCCAACTGTACAGTGGGTCCCGCCTGTCAGGTTGAGTGGTGGTTGAGTTGGGTAAACAACCGGGTACACCTAGTATATCTACGGTTAATCCTGTTTTTGAATTTCAGAAATTATGTAAATCTCCTAAAATCCATATCTCAGGCTAGGAAATTCCAAAAATGGCAAATGTGGACTTTTTAGAAACCTTGAGAAGAGATCTATACATTAGAGTCATAAAATGTTACATGTTTGTAGATGTTTTCTGATGTCTTTATTTAAGCTTTAAAAATGCTCCAAAAAATGCTTATAAACTTGACTAGAGCCATATCTTGAGTTTTAGAACTCCAAAAATAGTGATTCTTGTTTTGTTAATTTTATGATGACATGTACTTGCTAGAAAAAATATTAAATACACTAGTTGTTCACTGTTTTCTTAAGGTTTTGATTTGACCTTGATAAATAAGGAAATCTACATCATATTGCTTGTCATTTTTATATCTTGAGTTGTGTTGCTCCAAATAACATGAAATTTTTATAGTAGTCTTATCATGCTATGAATATACTGTGGTATAAATTTCATGGTCATTGCTTACTGTATGATCAAGTTATTGATTTAACTTGTTTATGGCTTAATAAATAGCTTATAAATAATATAAAGGATAAAATGGAAAATATTGTTTCATTACCTTAGTATAATGTTTATCTATTATATTGATTCATGCTATGGCCATGTGTTCCTAGAAAATATGGAGTTTTAGGTTTAACTTGCTCTCACATGATTTATTGCAATAACCATTTGTCCTTTTCATAGAGATTGATATACTTGTCCAAATGGCTTGAAATTTGGACAATAGACTTTTGGAAGCATATTTAGGCCACTGTAATTTTTGGTAGAATTTATTATGCACTTTTGATAGGTGTTCATAATTCCACCTAATTATCTAAATAAAGTAAGAAAATGTATTAAAAGAATCTATTTAGGAATGGACACTATGTTTTCTGGTGTTCATTAGTAATGTGTGAAATGTTGATAAAGTTGGTTTTACACAATTATATGTTTGCAACATATGTTAATAATTATTTCTTGCAATTATTAGTTTCTGGACAGTTCTGGGGGCAATGTAGATTACCCCATGTTAATGATGTTTTCTGAGCATCTTGCCTATAGCAAAGTTGTATATAATTCATGTATCTAGCTTGTGGTAAAATTTGGTGGCATTTGGTCAAGTAGTTTTCGAGTTATAGATGTTTAAAGTCAGGTCCCAGAGTTGGTTGCTCTCTGTTTGGGGCAAACCAGATTCTGTAGTTTCATCGTTTCAACCTATTAAACTTGGGAATCAGGCTTAGTTGGTATTAAATGAAATATAGAGAATTTCATAAGCTTTCCATAATGTCTTCTTTAAGTCATTTGGAGTTGTATATCTCCAGTTATGATTAAATTACTTAGTTGCTGTTCTGATGCCTAGAATGTGGCAAATTCTAGTCTAGTGCTTTGATTAACTTTGCCATGCTAGTGTGTTAAAGTGTGACTTATATCTTTGATGGTACTTGGGTTAGTACCCTATGATCTTATGAGGCTTGTGTCTTGACTGATGTGCTTGCAATCTTCTATGTTATACCTTAATGAGGATTAAGTTAATTAGCTCTAGGTGTTATGAGAACTTTGGTATGCTTGTTTGATTACTCTGTTTATTGCACTTCTATGCATTCATACATATGCATTATTGCGCCTTATTTAGGTACGCTAGCTGAAGCACGTGAAGGACCTGATGTGGAGCCAAACCCGAAGATGGAGTTGGTGGATCCATCCCGAAGATAGAAGGATCGGACAAGTGCTAGATTGGAGGATGCTCGCCAAGCGGGTTTCATCTGACATACTCTAACTTGAGTCGGATCCCAGGCAAGCCCCGGAGCATTATAAGCCTCCTACCTTCAAAGCAATTAATTCTATATATGTTATAAGTATTGTTGCATTAAGTGGTAGGAGTTGGTTGGAAACCCTTGCTACATCAATTTCACTCCTTGTCCCGATATATGAATCCTTGAATCCTACATAGACTAGGATCGAATAGATGCTTAGCCCTGCTTTAAACGGTAGAAGTCAGGTGATTTCCTATCACCTGCGAGATGTAGGGATATTCATATATGGCACGGTTGGCTATATTTGCTATCGTGAAAAAGAACCATGTGTTAATAAAATGAAATGAGACCGGACGGGATGACGATAGTGAAGCAACAAGGCATGGAGGTCTTGGGTGTGGATCTATCCCCGTCTGAGTCGTTTAAGGACCGATTCGCTGTATGTCCTTGAGTCATGTTGAACACAGTCTAACACTTAGTTGGCCGGATAAGTCGTTCCGACCGCGAATCCGAGTAATACAGTTCAGGCCGGGAATCGAATGGTAGGTCGCATCTTGGAGGTAGTAAGGATGTGCTTGGGGACATTGGCATAAGACCAAGGGGGGGTTAGAGTCCCTATCATCCTGGCAGAGTGTTGCCCTTGGGGATGCGGCATCAGTCGAACCCGCGCTTTCCTGAACGGTACCAAAGGTGACCTGAGCAGCCCTCGCCAGGCGTGACTCGGTGAGTGTTAGAAATACCCCTCCAGCTGGATAGGAATTCGATTCGAATCACCGTCGCTCCCGGTTAGTGAGCACTTGACTTGAGCAACAGCAACGTAGATTCAATTAAATTAAACGGATGGTTAATTGGATGACGATGGAAATGTTGCCTCAATTTATACCTGCTATGGTTAATATTGTTTGCTCCTAATCAAAATGAGTGCTCTAGTATAGGTGCTAATATAGATGATAGGTTAATGATGATTAGCTTGATGCTTAAGCATTAATGATTACTTATCTATATTAAGCTTTTATGCAAAATGTTGTCAAGCTAGCCCACTTTATATCAGCCTTGCATGATCCTTGGTGTCACTTTATTTCTAGTTTATGACGGGTAAGTCTAGCTGAGTACCTTGTCGTACTCAGGGTTTTATCCCCACTTGTTGCAGGTTATGATGTATCATGGCGACTGCAAGAGTTGGTTGGCTCCTGCCGTAGTGGCGGAGTGTGATCACGGGCATGATCCTTTTGAGTTATCTTCTCTCTAATGCTTTTGTTGGAAGTCGACCTTGGTACTGGCATGTATTTGAAATAAGGGTGTTGTTAGTTTCAAATTACTTTGCTTCCGCTACTTTTGAATTTAAGTTGTAATAACTATGCTGAACTCTGATGTATATTGAATTACTTGTGAAATGGATATGGCATATGACTTGTTATGTTGAATCACTATGATCTTGGCTTGTATGTTGGTTGGTTTGAAATCCCTCATGATTTCATTGGACTACGGTAGTTATATGGGCTCAAGTGGGAGAATTTGATCACTTCGGTGATTGTTTTTTGTACTTGTGCTCTTATAATTTGGACGGTTCCGTGACACAAAGCATTGTAAAAGGAGCTGAAAGCCCTTAAGCAATCCTTTGATGAACTCCAAGCATCTCATGAGTGTCTAAAGAAAGACCATGAGGAACTTGGCCTTGCTCACACTAAGCTTGAAAAAGCATACTCCTCTCTACTTGAGCAAGCTAGGAGAAAGAGACCAAGATGGAGCAAGTGATGTGACTTGTGATGTTGGACTAACATGTGATCTTATTGATGAATCTTCCTATAGTCTTATTATTGTTGCTCCTATTAACCCTTCTTGTAGCACTTCCACTTTTACCTCATCTACTAGTGAGCCTCACTAATGGTTGAGAATGAGACCCTCAAGAAGGAGGTCAATGAGCTCACTCGTGCCTTAGGCAATGCCTATGGTGGAGATGTCCGCTTGCTAAAGTGCTTGGGTAGCCAAAGGTTTTCTCTTAACAAGGAGGATTGGGCTATACCCCCAAGAAAGGCAAGGCGGCCTTTGCAACTCACAAAGTTA
Organism: Saccharum hybrid cultivar R570; assembly: GCA_038087645.1. Taxonomy (NCBI): domain Eukaryota; kingdom Viridiplantae; phylum Streptophyta; class Magnoliopsida; order Poales; family Poaceae; genus Saccharum; species Saccharum hybrid cultivar. The sequence continues at coordinate 10,978,543 of JAQSUU010000805.1, forward strand.
GCTTTGTGAAGGGCAATGGTCGGTTTTGCAATAGATACAAGCAAGTTTGGCATATAGAGAAAGATTGTAAGACTAACAAGAACAAACAACTTAATGTATCCTTAATTAAATTTGATTCTTGTTATATGCTTGTTAAGGGCACCAATGGTGTAAAGGCTAAGTTCATTGGTACACCAATTGTGGACCCAAAGAAGAAGGCTATTTGGGTACCAAAGACCTTGGTGACTAACCTTCAAGGACTCAAGCAAGTTTGGGTACCTAAAAGGAATTGATTTTCTTTTGTAGGTCAATTACAAAGCTGAAGGAAGGCATTGGGTGCTTGATAATAGGTGCACACAACACATGATCGGAGATTCAAGAATGTTCAATTCAATCAAGTCAAATGATGGTGATGGTGTTCAAAGTATCACATTTGGTGATAATAGCAAAGGCAAGGTCAAGGGGCTTGGTAAAATTGCTATATCCAATGATTTGAGCATTTTCAATGTGCTACTAGTAGAGAGCTTGAACTTCAATCTTTTGTTGGTAGCTCAACTTTGTGATCTTAATTTCAAGTGCATCTTTGGTGTTGATGATATTGAGATCATAATTGTAGATGGCTCCAATTTGATCTTCAAAGGCTTTAGATATGAGAATCTATACTTGGTTGATTTTGATGCTAGTGAAGCTAAATTGTCAACATGCTTGCTCATGAAATCTAGCATGGGTTGGCTATGGCATAGAAGACTTGGTCATGTTAGGATGAAGCAATTGAACAAGTTAGTGAAGCATGACTTAGTTAGAGGCTTGAAAGATGTCACATTTGAGAAAGATAAGCTATGTAGGGCATGTCAAGCCAGAAAGCAAGTGGACAACACTCATCCAAAGAAGAGCACAATGAGCACATCAAAGGCATTTGAGCTTTTGCATATGGATTTATTTGGACCAACAACTTATACAAACATTGGTGGCAACAAGTATGGCTTTGTGATCGTGGATGATTTCACTAGATATACTTGGGTAGCCTTTCTTGGTGACAAGAGTGATGTGTTTATAACATTCAAGACATTCATCAAGAGAGTTTAAAATGAGTTTGAAACCATAATCAAGAAAGTGAGAAGTGACAATAGAAGTGAATTCAAGAATACAAAAATTGATGAGCTTTGTGATGAGTATGGCATTAGGTATCAATTCTCGGCCAAGTACACACCACAATCAAATGGGCTAGTTGAAAGGAAAAATAGAACTTTAATTGACATGGCAAGATCAATGTTGAGTGAATACAATGTTAGTCATTTCTTTTGGGCCGAAGCTATCAACATGGCTTGCTTCTATAGCAACCGTCTCTGTTGCCATCAATTTCTAGAGAAGACACCATATAAGATCTTGAATGGTAGAAAGCCCAATATTGCATACTTTAGGGTCTTTAGATGCAAATGCTATATATTAAAGAAAGGCACAAGATTGAGCAAGTTTGAGAAGAAATATGATGAAGATTTCTTGTTTGGTTACTCAACTACTAGCAAGGCTTATAGAGTTTGGAACTTGGCTAGTGGTACTCTTGAGGAGGTTCATGATGTGAAATTTGATGAAACCAATGGTTCCCAAGAGGAGGATAAAAATTTAGATGATGTGAGAGGCACTCAATTGGCCAATGCAATGAAGAAGATGGATATTGATGACATAAGGCCTAGAGAAGCGATTGAAGTTGAAGAAGACAAAGATCAAGTGCAAGTTAGTGGTTCTCATGATCAAAATCAAGCTAGTTCATCATCTCAAACGCAAGATCATCAACAAGTGGCTAGTACATCATCTCTTCCAAATGACTAAGTGCAAGAGATCAAGTTCAAGTGCTCCAACCGACCAATGTTCCAAGAGATCATCCATTGGACTCTATAATTGGTGATATCTCAAGAGGTGTACAAATAAGATCAAGATTAGCATTATTTTGTGAACATTTCTCATTTGTATCATCCATTGAACCTAAGAAGATAGATGAAGCTTTGAAAGATATTGATTGGGTGAATGCTATGCATGAAGAGCTAAACAACTTCAAGAGAAATCAAGTATAGAAGTTAGTTGAGAGGCCAAAGGATCATAATGTGATTGGAACCAAATGGGTCTTTCGCAACAAGCAAGATCAAGATGGGATAGTTGTAAGGAACAAAGCAAGATTAATGGTTCAAGGTTATACTCAAGTTGAAGGTCTTGACTTTTGAAGAAACTTATGCCCCAGTTGCAAGATTGGAAGCAATTAGGATCTTGTTAGCCTATGCTTGTGCCCACAATATCAAGCTCTATCAAATGGATGTGAAGAGTGCATTTCTCAATGGGTACATCAATGAAGAAGTTTATGTTGAGCAACCTCCCAGTTTTGAAGATTACAAGAAGCCCAACCATGTATACAAGTTGAAAAAGACATTGTATGACTTGAAGCAAGCACCTAGAGCATGGTATGAGAAATTGAGAGATTTCCTACTCTCTAAAGGGTTAATCATGAGCAAGGTTGATACCACTCTCTTCACCAAGAAGATTGGAAATGACTTGTTTGTGTTGCAAATCTTTATTGATGATATTATATTTGGATCAACCAATCAAGATTTTTATGAGGAGTTTAGAAAAATAATGGCAAATGAATTTGAGATGTCTATGATTGGAGAGCTTAGTTACTTTTTTGGTCTTCAAATCAAGCAATTGAAGAATGGTATATTTGTGAGTCAAGGCAAGTACATCAAAGACATGCTCAAGAAGTTTGGTATGGAAGATGTGAAAGGCATTAGCACACCAATGGGGACAAATAGAAGCTTAGATAGTGATGCAAGTGGCAATATGGTGGATCAAAAGATGTATCGGTCTATGATTGAAAGCCTACTCTATGTGACCGCATCAAGGCCATATGTGATGTTTAGTGTATGCATGTGTGCTAGATTTCAAGTCTCACCAAGAGAAAGTCATTTGAAGGCAACCAAGAAAATATTGAGGTACTTGAAGCATACACAAAATGTTGGTTTATGGTATTCCAAAGGAGCTAAGTTTGAGCTTATTGGATATTCCGATTTGGATTATGCGGGATGCAAAGTTGAGAGAAGAAGCACTTCTGGCACATGTTAACTATTGGGAAAATCACTTGTCTCATGGTCATCCAAGAAGCAAAATAGTGTTGCACTTTCAACCACCAAAGCCGAATACATTGCCGCCGATAGTTGTTGTGCACAAATACTTTGGATGAAGACCACCTTGAAGGACTTTGGAATCAAGTTTAATAAAGTGCCATTGCTATGTGACAATGAGAGTGCCGTGAAACTCACCAACAATTCAGTTCAATATGCAAGAACAAAGCACATAGATGTCCGCCATCATTTCATAAGAGATCATCAGCAAAAAGGGGACATTTGCATAGAGAATGTGGGTACCGAAGATCAACTTACCGATATCTTCACCAAGCCACTTGATGAGAAGAGGTTTTGTAAGCTAAGGAATGAATTGAACATACTTGACTTATCAAATATGTGTTGATGCACCCCCATTATATGACATGCCTCTCCTTCGAGCTAAGCAAGGTAAAGTTGGTTGACATGTCATTCATCTCTTGCTAAGGACATGTTTAGTGCATCTAGTCATTCCTTGCACAAATAGGCTCATTCATGGAAATAAAATGAACTTGATGCTTGTATGGTACCACTATTGCTTCTATACTTGATATGATCTAGTGGTAGCATATGACATGTTTGTGGTCTTGTGAACCTAGTGTTTAATCTAGAAAATGAGCTATAAGTGTTTAACTCAACATGGTGCATGATAACCCTTATTTGGAGGTGTGAAGAAGCTTTTCCTTAGATCAAACCGAGTTAAATATCTTTTGCAAGTGATCTAGATTGAACCAAATTTGGAAAAATGATCCTCACATATAATTGTTTCACACAACTTTCCTAAAATTTGAGCTCACCTTTTGTGGCCATTAATGACAAAGGGGGAGAGATAATTCCAAAGATATGACTGAAGGGGGAGAAGTGAAACATGATAAAGAAAGGAAGGGGATCAATTAAAATTTTGAAGCACATAAGTAGGGGGGCAAGCTCATAAACTTGTATAGTGCATTTGATTGTGCATGACATATGGTTGCTTGCATAAGCTTTAGCTTTTTCTCCAATACTTTGCTTGTGTGGTGTATGCTAGTTGTAGGTTTGAATGATGAAATGAAGAACTAGCATGCATAGGATAGCTGGACAGTTGAATTGTTTTCACAAGTGGTACTAGAACCTTGTTTATAATATTGATCTCACGAGATATCTAGTGTCTTTGATGTTTTTCAAGTGATATCTAGCAAACAATGGTGCTAAGGATGGTGTATATTGGCTACTCCAATTGGTATCATGCTTCAAAGGTCCATTCTTTACATCTTAGCATCATTTGGTAGAAATTGACTCCTATCTTTCCTATCTAAGCATATGTACATGCTTTTAAATCCAAACTCTTAGCACATATATAGGGGGAGCAATTTCTACCAATTTAGGTTCATGAAATTTGTTCATATCCTTTACACATGGTAAAATGCATGGGCAAGCAACATGGATCCAAAAGATCTTTATCATAATATCTTTGTAAATGGGTTGTCATCAATTACCAAAAAGGGGGAGATTGAAAGCCCTAGTCTGATTTTAGATAATTGATGAAACCTAGGGACTAATCATTGTGCTAAGTGTGTAGACATGAAATGATAAGTCCCATGCAAAGTGTTGGAGCTAGATGATGGTCTTGGTGATGGAGGTGACCAAATGATAATCAAGTGCTTCATATTTGGAAAAGAAGAAAGAGAAAAACAAAAATATGCTCAAGGCAAAGGTATATGTGATAGGGCTATTTTTGTTTTACACTGAAGACACCATAGAGGGTGTTAGTGACTTAGGATCGATAGCCGTACTATTAAGAGGGGAACTTCACGGTTGAAATGGTTATCAAGTGCCACTAGGTGAATTCATATGAGCATATGCATTAGGACCTAGTGTGAACTAACATCGACCCTTGTAAAATGCTTTGAAAAATGCTAACACACGTACACACAAGTTCTACACTTTGTGGTTAGCAAGTTGGAAGCAAGGGTGAAGTCGATTGGGTCTTAGAAAATAAAAAGGAGGTGCTGCTCGTCGACCGGACGCTGAGCAGAGAGCGATCGGATGCTGTCATCAGCATCCGGTCAATAGCTAGCAGCGGCTCGCACAGGGCTGAGAGCAAGGGTTTCACACCGGGCACTACCTGGTCTCTGACTAGCGCGTCCGGTCACTTGTTGGTGGCAAGTGAACACTGTCGATCGGACGCTAGACATTCACTGTTCATCGTCAGGTCAAGTTGGTGACGTCAGCAAGTCGCGAGCGCGTGGAGGAGCATAGAACTGATCGGACGCTAGGCGCGTCAGGTTGACCACGACCGGACGCGTCCGGTCACAAAAATCACGCGGTGAACCCTTGCTGGAAATGACCGGACGCCACGTTGAGCAGCGTCAGGTGCTCGGCGTCGGCGCGTCCGGTCATGGCGTTGATGACACGCTGACTATCTTTGTGACCATTGAGATCATACGCGTTAGATTCTAAGAGGGACACGTGGCAGCCATCCATGGACTTGGCGCGTAGTGACCGGACACTGGGGTTGTGTCCGGTCGATCAGACTAGTGTGTCCGGTCGTCCCACAGGAGGTACAGTGAAGAGCCTAATGACTCTATTCTTTAGGAACGCTTATAAATAGTTGGTGGCTAGCTCTTGGGAATCTCTCTGGGCACTTTTGACTTACTTGACATCCTAGTGAGTCTAAGCAAAGACCTCCTACTTATCTCCATTCTTGATTCATCATCAACGTGAGATTGTAAGTGATTCCTAGTGCATTTGCTTGTGAGTTTACATCTAGTGGCACTTGGGGGTCGTTTGAGCTGCGAGATTCTTGTTACTCTTGGTGGTTGCCGCCACCTAGATAGCTTGGAGGCAGCGGAGGAGTTGTGGCAAGAGTTGGTGATGTTCTTGGCCACCTCCCAGTGATTGTGAGGGGTTCTTGTGTCTTCCCCGGCGGAGCGCCAAAGGCAACTCTAGTAGATTGCGCGTGTCATTGAGCTACCTCACTGGTGGGTAGGTTCTTGCGGTGTCCACGGGTTAGATGAGATTCGTGCTGCACCTCTTAGCCGCCGAACCACCAAGTGTTGGTCGACACAACGGGGACGTAGCGTGCCGGCAAGCACGTGAACCTCAGGAGAAAAATACTTGTGTCTCTTGTCATTTGGTATTCTTCCTGTGAATTGATTGGTTATCATTTTTGTGATTGGTTCATCCCCTACGTGGCGGTATAACAATCTTGACCTCTCATTTTACTTTCCCGCAAAGTAGTGTAATTAGCTCTCTAGTGTAGTTTGTCTTGGTAGCTTAAGTTCACCTAGAGTAGCTAGTAGTGACATAGCAAATTGTGTGCCTAGAGGCTATAGTAACTAGAATTGTTGGGATAGGTGGCTTGAAACTCTTGTAGAGCTAGAGCAAATTGCATTTCGCCATTTGTCATACTAACCTTTTTTCTTTAATGAAGTTTGTAGATTTTTAATAGGCTATTCACCCCTTTAGCCATAATAGCACCTTTCACAGGGCCAAGCATGGAGCTAGCCTGGTGGTGCCTTAGCGGGCCACATGCTTCCTGTAAGGTTCAACTCTATAAATATTAGGCCTCTGGCAACAAATACTGAGAATAAAAAACCAAACCAAAAATACTGAAACCAAAGTTTTTAGTTCCCTATTCAGTTCCTAATTACTAGGAAATGAATTTATATCGGTAAATTTGGTTCTTTAACTCGGTAAATCAAATTTCCCAAGCATATTTATGAAATTAGGTCAAAATTCTGTCAAAATTGGCTTTTGAACCTCCCGTTACATGCCTCTATAATCTATTCGATGGTTTTTTTAAATACCAAAACCAAACCAAAAATAATGAAATCGAATTTCCTCCGTACCGATTTTTAAAACAAATCTGTTGGTACCTATTTTCTGGGAAACCGAATTTGTGTGGGAACCCAGAACCGAACCAATCAGTTCGGTAATACCGAATGTCTACCCAGTCAACTATATGGCCTTTGGGTGTTGTTCCCAACTATGGTGAGCAGTGGACGTTTGCCAGCTACTCACGGCAATGCGAAGGAGACTGAGAATTCTTATTTTAGTCAAGAAATGACAGGTTAGTTCACTTGTGGCGTGTGAGCGAGGCAAGTTATAATGCCCGTGAACTTTACCAGGAGTACCAGGGCCTGTTTGGTTTGAGTTGGTAAAGTTTAACGGCCATCACATCGAATATTGCGGCACATGCATGAAGTACTAAATATAGATTATTTACGAAACTAATTGCATAGATTAAGAGTAATTTACAAGACGAATCTATTAAGCTTAATTAGTCCATGATTAGACACTAATTACCAAATAAAATAAAAGTGGTACCATACCTGTTAAATTTTAACAAGGCAAACCAAACACCCCTTAATTAACTGCATGGCACTTGAAATAGCGAACCTGGTTACAGCACGTCCCATTATAGGAGGCATGTTGCCAAAGGCATTTTATTTAAAGTGCCTTAATTTATTGTTGTATAAAGGCATTGCTCTCAAAATGCCTCTAAAAGTATTTTTTTAAAGACAAAACTAAAAAACGCCTTAAATAGCTGCAATCTTTAGAGGCGTTTTACCAAAAACGCCTTAATTGCTCGCAACAATTTGAGGCATTTTTAACAGAATGCCTTCCCGTTGCGTATGTAACTCTGTCAACTCGTAGAATACGTCCGTTCATGTCTCTTATTTTAATTCGAAAAAATGCTGGAGACCGTGAAGGACAACGCATGCAAACTCGTATTCAGCCCACGCTGCATCGGCTGTCCCTCTCGGCCCAGCCCTGCTCGTGAAGGACAATGCAGGCAAACTCCAATCCAGCTCGTGAAGGACAGCGCTTCATCTCGTTTATCCTCCCCGTTCACCTGTCGCGACACCGTGGGGAGACCATGGGTGAGGCGGTTCCGATCCAGCGCAGGGAGGCCGGTGAGACCGTGGGGAGGCGGTGCGACTGCGTCGGGCGTTGCTGGGAGGACGGCGCGGCTGTGAGGAGGCGGTGCGGCTCCGTCGCGTGACGCGGCTACGAGGAGGCGGTGCGGCTCCATCGGGCGCCGCGGCGCGGCGACCTCCACTACATCCCAGCCTGAGGCGTTCACGAGTGCTCGCGAGCTCACCCACAGGGAGGTCCTCCACTGCATCTGCCGAGTACGCTGTGTTCGCTGAGATCCTGAAGGGCTCCTCCATGAGCATGGAGCATCGCTGAGTTCCTACTTCCCCAAACATCTTTGTACTGTTAAGACTACTAAGGCAATATAGGTATATCCCCATAGTCACCAATCATCTAAATCCTCTATTGAGATGCGGATTGATTCAAAATGTGTTGCCAATTTTTTATGTTTGATTTGATGTGTGTTAAATAAACGTTGCTAGTTATACAAATTTGTTAAGTTATAATAGGTGTCCTTGTCTTAACCTTTTCAGCACTAGGCAACCTAATAGCTATAGAGAGATTTAGAGTGTCGCCGCCATCATGGACAAGCAGTGGATGAGAGCGCCTAGGTAATTGTCGGTGTCCGGACCCAGGAGGCCCCTAAGCCGACGAGTGAATTTGTGCTGCGTGTTCCCTAATCCGGATGGTGATGCAAAGAGAATACACGGGGGTTTATCCTGGTTCGGGCAAAGAAGGTCCTACGTCCAGCGGGGAAGAGAGGGTATTGTATTTCCTTGCACCTAAGTGCTTGCGTAGGGGTTACAAGCTGCGAGAGATGGAGCCAGTCCCAAGTCTTAGGAAAAGAAAAAAGAGTATATTGCTTGAGATGTTGATCGCAGTAGTGAGGTGGTGTCTTGCGGTGTTTGTCCTTCGTCCTCCGTCTTCTCCCATCCCTCGTCTCTAGGAGGGTCCCCTGCCTTCCCTTTTTATAGGGCCAAGTGAAGGCAGAGGAGCCGGTAAAACCCTAGGGTGGTGCCTTATAGGTGAAGGTCCGACATGCGCTCGTGAGGGCTGCTATAGTGACGTGCTCCAGGAATGGCCGGCCATCCCTAGGGTGCCATGATGGCGTCAGGGATGGGACGGCGAAAGGCCCTGAGTCCTGTGGCCAGTGAACGTGCAGGCATTGTCCTCTTGTTGACCGGCGATTAGTTGAGGCCAGGTAGAGGCGAATCTGAGGGGGGTCGACAGGGAATGGATAAGGCCAGGCCCTAGAAATCCTGGGATGTGATGGTTGTCGTTGGTGCCTCGAGGGGGCATTGATGGCGGAACAGTATCCGGCACGGTGCGTACAGTGACAGGTTTTCACCGCCCATCCTGGGATTGGTAGTAAAAAGCGGGATTTGACACCGGTACTGCTTCCATGCTGGCGGTGCTGTAGCCATGTGGGTAGGAAGTGGTTGGTGGTTGCATTAAATGCCTTGACTGTTATCTGTAAGTAGGTAGGCGAGGAAACGCTGACTGGCTCGACCCAGGGTCGACCGGATCGACCCAAGGTCATGCGAGTCGGAGATTTTCTCAGGTGTCGAGGCATCCTTGTGCGAGTCAGAACGCAGTCGAGGGTGCCCCGTTTTTGTATGTATGTGGTTTCTCAAGGGTTTTAGGATACAAATTTCTCGAAGGTTTTGGGTATCCCTGGTTTAGGTACCCGACAGTAGCCCCCGAGCCTTTGTGTGAGTGTGGGCAATCTTATAGAGGCTCATGGAGTCGTAGCGTCGTGGCTCTTCCGGTGGGTGCGCGCGAGCGCACCCGCCGGGTGTAGCCCCCGAGGCCTCGGAGGAGTGTTTCACTCCTTCGAGGGCTTTAGCATCTTATGTCAAGGAGCGCTCGTGTGTTTGAGCCCCTGTGTCGTGCCTGGTCCCCTTTCGTTTGAGGTTAGCTTTTCGTGGTCAAGCCCCCGAGCCTCACACGCGTGAGGTCGATCAGGACCTTGCCCATCTTCATAATACGACCCTCACGCATCCTTTAGGAAAGGAGGAGGGGTGGGGAACACCGTACTACCCTCGATGGGCGAGTTCCGATGATCTCCGGTGAGCTGTTAGCAGGGAATTCGAGTGGGAGCCCGTGCCCTGTCTGATAGGGGTCGGCTGGCGGCCGTGGAGGCGCTCTCCAAAAGTGCCAAAGAGTAGTCGTGTGGATCTCAGCTCCGTTCGATAGGATCTGAGGGCTCGATGCCTCCCTCCGAGGGGATTCCACCGTCGACCTCTCCTTTAGCCTCGAATATGTCTGAGGTCGTCTCGAGAAAGTGGCTCGAGCCCTGGCCTTGTACGGGCATGTCCTCAGTCATCCCTGACTCTGTTTACCTGAGGGCGGCTGTCGAACCCTGGTCGAGGGCCAGCTTTCGATCCCTCAAGGTTTATAGCAGGCTTGGAGCACATTGTTCACTTACCTAGAAATGTCTGTCTGCAGGTCTCCCTTCCGGCCTATTGGGGCGTGTCTTTTTAGGAGGGGAGTGAGATCGGCGCGGTAGTGGGCGACGTGGTGCGACGGTTGCGGAACGTGCGGCGAACACGTGTCCTGATATGCGGGTTTCGGGGGAGTGGTTAGGTAGGGGTATTGAATGCAGAAACTGTTCCTACCTTTTCGCCGGGTGCGTCGGTTCGCCTTCCGTTGGGGTATAAGTACAGAGCTCAGGGTCTCGCGTGCCTCTCACCAGCCCTTTGCGATTGCTCTCTCTTTCCTTCGCCTTTATCAGCCGCTCTCTGCCACCGATGTCGTCTTTTTCCCCGTCGCCACCATAAACCGCTCCTTGACGCCCATGGCGGGAAAGAGTCAAGTTCTTCTTGCGGACGCGTGGGTCCGTTCCTCGATGACGGAGAGGAAGCTGGAGGACCTAATTCGCGATGGCCTCCTATGACCGAGGGCGAGTCGGAGCCAGCTGGAGTGGAGGGTGCCGCCGTCCAGCCACCAGGAGCCGGCGCCCCCGGAGGGCTACGTGGTGAGCTTCGTTGCTTTCCACGAGAGGGGCTCGGGGTGCCGCCGAGACGGTTCATGCGGGCGCTCCTGCACTACTACAAGGTGGAGCTCCATCAGCTTGCCCCCAACTCCATCTCGCAGGCCACCATCTTTGCGGCAGTCTGCGAGGGGTACTTGGGGATGGAGCCCCACTGGAATATGTGGCTCCATCTCTTCAGGGCAGAGCATTTTGCCAAGAAGGCAGGCGAGAGGGGAGTGCGGCTTGCGGTGCACGCCAACAACTACATGTAGGGTTATGAGGGTGCTATGCTAGCCATAAAATCAAAATTTTCAACCTCATAAACCAGGATCTACTGCTAGTTACAGGTTACGGGATTACCACTAGACGCGCAGGTGCAGCGGAAGCGACTCGATGTAGTTGAACGCATCGTAGCAGTGCCGTGCAGTTGCGTGGTCGTCCGTCATGTCCACCCTCCGCTCTTGGATCGTCCCTCTCATTGGGTTCGTCCTTGTGCTTCAGATGCAGCACCTCTAAGGTATCCCACACGTACGGGGAGGAAGCGTTGCGCCTCCGGACTGCTTGGTCTGCGAGGAGCAGTAGGCGTGAGCGCGGGGGGGGGGTGACGGCAGCTACCTTATGGCGTATATCCCTTTGGCTGTGCCCCCTCCCCCTCTTATATAGGAGCCTCTAATCAGCCCCAAGTTGGAGGCCCAATTAGAAAACCCTAAGCCTAGTCAAATTTGGGTCCAACCCGAATTAGGCTTCCAGCCCCTTAAGCGTGCGACCCTATAGGTTCACGCACACGTAGACATGGCCCGAGTACCCCTACTCGGCCATTAGTTGATAGCAGTCTCTAGCAAGACGTGTCAACTCCTATGTGTACGCAAAGATCATATCAGATGAACCACCACAAACCATAATAATGTTATTCCTTTTGCCACACGATATTTGATCCAACTCATAGGTTAACACTTAACCTAAGCACGGCCATGCATTTGTTGATCCAATCATTAGAGTGTTCCATTGATATCTCTCTCACATAGAGAGGGGCAAATTCCATCTTGATTGTCTATGTCTCACAGCATGTTTCTTGACAAACCCGAAGATCACCTTTATAACTACCCAGTTACGCAGTAGCGTTTGATAGTCCCTAAGTATGTCATTTCACATCTTGAGTACATACAACAATCTTAGGTCTAAGGACATAACGTACATGATGTGAATCGAGACAATAACAACATCTCACGTTGGGTCAGTCCAGCCTACATGTCACACATGTGCCCGTATTATTAGTTTGACACCTCTATGTCTATGACTTGTGAAACATAGTCATCAACTAATAATATGCTGATCTAATGTTCATGTGTGTCCTAACATGAACTCCGATCAGGGACCATTTTAGAATAACTATACAAGTAAAAGAGTTTCACAAACAATTCACATAATTGCTAATAGATACAAGTTGTCTTTAATGGATATTCAATGGACTCATAATATGTCATGGATACAAGGCAATACAATCATCTCTATGATAACCTCTAGGGCATACTCCCAACAATCTCACACTTGCACTAGAGTTAATCTCGAAGATATCTAATACCCATAGCTCTCACGTGCGCCTCATGCTTAGGCCGTGGAAGAGCCTTTGTCAAAGGATCTGCAACATTTGAATCCGTGTGTATCTTGCACATCTTGATCTCATCTCGTCTAATAAACTCTCAAATGAGATGAAATTTTCGTAGTACATGTTTGTTCTTCTAGTGATTCGTTGGCTCCTTAGCCTGCGCTATCGCCCCATTATTATCACAATGTAGATTCAATGGGCTAGACGCATTAGGAAACACACCAAGCTCAATGAGGAACCTCCTCATCCAAACACCTTCCTTTGCAGCTCCAGAGGCTGCAATGTACTCGGCTTCTGCTGTAGAATCGGTCACCGTCTCCTGCTTGGAACTTTTCCAACTTACAACACCACCATTTATTGTGAACACAAAACCTGATTGAGATTGTGAATCATCCATGTCGGTTTGGAAGCTAGCATCGGTGTAACCATTTACAACGAGCTCCTCCTCACCTCCATAGACTAGGAACACATCTTTAGTCCTTCTCAAGTACTTAAGGATGTTTTTGACAAGTGTCCAGTGACTCTCACCTGGATCAGCTTGGTACCTGCTCGCAACACTTAGAGCATATGAGACATCTGGGCGAGTACATATCATGGCATACATGATAGAACCAATAGCCGAGGCATATGGAACTTTACTCATGCGCTCCCGCTCTTCAGCTGTCGAAGGACACTGTTTCTCGCTGAAGCACATACCATGTGACATAGGCAAGAACCCTTTCTTGGACTGCTTCATGTTGAACCGTTTCAACACCTTGTCAATGTATGTATCTTGGCTTAAACCTATAAGCCTCTTTGATCTATCTCTATAGATTTTTATGCCCAAAATGTATGTTGCTTCTCCTAAATCCTTCATAGAAAAGGTATTATTCAGTGAAGTCTTTACAGATTGCAACATAGGAATGTCATTTCCAATCAAAAGTATGTCATCAACATACAAGATTAGAAATACTACAGCGCTCCCACTTTCCTTCTTATAAACACAAGGTTCTTCAGTATTCTGACGGAAGCCAAACCCTTTGACTGCCTCATCAAAACGAATATTCCAACTCCGAGATGCTTGCTTTAACCCATAAATAGATTTCTTAAGCTTGCATATTTTTCTAGCATTATTAGGATTAACAAAACCTTCAGGCTGTATCATATACACGTCCTCTTCCAAATTTCCATTTAGAAAGGCTATTGTTACATCCATCTGCCAAATCTCATAATCGAAATAAGTAGCTATTGCTAGAATGATCCAGATAGATTTAAGCATCGCTACCGGCGAGAAAGTCTCGTCGTAGTCAATTCCTTGAACTTGCCGAAAACCCTTTGCGACAAGTCGAGCTTTATAGACATGAACGTTTCCATCCATATCCTTTTTCTTTTTATAGATCCATTTGCTCTCTATGGGTCTAACCACATCAGGCAGGTCAACCAAGTTCCAAACTTGATTTTCACTCATGGAATCTATCTCGGATCTCATGGCACTTTGCCATTCCTCAGAATCTGGGTCCATCATCGCTTCCGCGTATGTCGCAGGTTCGTCATCGTCTAACAATAACAAATCGCCACGTAATGCATAGATTCTAGCTGACCTTCGTGGTTGTGGCGGTGTCTCTATTGCCATAGGTATATTAACATGTTCTGCTACATTAGCATCACTCGTGGAATCATTCCCTATTGGCTCATCCTGAACTTCTTCAAGATACACCTTCTGTCCACTTTTCTCTCTTTTGAGGAACTCTTTCTCTAAGAAAACACCGTTTCGAGCAACAAACACTTTGCCCTCTGATCAGTTGTAGAAATAATACCCTAAAGTTTCCTTCGGATATCCCACGAAAAAGCACTTGTCCAACTTGGGTGTTAGTTTATCTGATATAAGTCGTTTGACACAAACTTCACAACCCCAAATTTTCAGAAAAGACAAACTGGGACTCTTACCAGTCCACATCTCATATGGTGTCTTAACTACGGACTTAGACAGTACCCTATTCAGTGTGAAAGCGGCTGTTTCTAGAGCGTATCCCCAAAACGATAAAGGAAGGTCTGACTGGCTCATCATAGACCGAACCATGTCCAACAAATTCCGATTACGTCGCTCGGACATGCCGTTTCTCTGAGGCGTTCCAGGTGGCGTAAGCTGTGGAACAATTCCGCAACTCTTTAGATGATTGCTAAACTCATGGCTCAAATATTCGCCTCCACGATCAGATCGCAAGGCCTTAATTTTCTTGCCACGTTGATTCTCTACTTCATTCTGAAATTCTTTGAACTTTTCAAAAGTCTCAGACTTATGTTTCATTAAGTAGACATAACCATATCTACTAAAATCATCAGTGAAGGTAATGAAGTATTGAAATCCACCTCTAGCTGTCGTGCTCATTGGTCCACATACATCAGTATGTACAAGTTCCAACAAGTCTGCCGCCCTCTCAGAAAAACCTGTGAAAGGCGCCTTGGTCATCTTTCCCATTAAGCAAGCCTCACACGTCTCGTATGATTCAAAATCAAACGAAGTTAGAAGCCCATCAGAATGGAGCCTCTTCATGCGATTCTCACTTATATGACCTAAACGACAATGCCATATATAAGTAGGACTTAACTCATTAAGTCGAGGCCTTTTAGCATTAACATTACAGACAGGTGCATCATCAAGATTTAAAATAAATATCCCATTCACAATGGATGCAAAAGCCATAAACATATCATCCTTGGAGATTACACAACCATTGTCTTTACTCGCAAATGAATAAGCATCCTTTATCAAACATGAAGGTGACACAATGTTTCGACTTATACTAGGAACATAATAACAATTATTCAATTCCAAAATAAATCCTGATGACAGGTGGAGTTGCATCGTCCCGACGTTCAACGCAGCAACTCTTGCATTATTGCCCACGTGGAAATCAACTTCTCCTTTTCCCATGCTTCTGCTTCTTATCATTCCCTGCATCGTATTGCAAATATGAGCAACCGATCCGGTATTAAATACCCAAGAATTAATATAAGAGTTAGCGAGGAAAATGTCCGTAATATAAACAAGAAGTGTATGAGCAACGATAGTACCTTTACCACCATCCTTCTTTAAGGACTCCAAATACAGCTTGCAGTTCCTCTTCCAGTGACCTTTACCCTTACAATGAAAGCACTCTTCATCAGCAGATGGTCTAGCCTTGGGCGCAGGTGGGTTTGGCTTAGAGGTCTCACCTTTGGCCTTGCCCTTGCCCTTTTGCTTCCTCCAAGCATTGCCCTTCTTCTTAAAGTTAGGCTTGTTTTGGACCGCCATCACATGGCTAGTGTCAGCACCTTTCTTAATATCAGCCTCAGCTGTCTTAAGCATGCCACACAATTCATTCAAGCCCTTCTCCACCCCATGCATATGGTAGTTCGCGATGAAGTTTCCATAGCTGGGTGGAAGAGACGTGAGAATGAAATCAGTAGCCAACTCTGCACCAATTGGGAAGCCTAGCTTCTCCAACCTCTGAGTGTGACCAACCATTTTGATCACGTGTGGCCCGATAGGTGCGCCCTCTGCAAGCTTGGTTTCAACAAACGCCTTAGAGACATTGAACCTTTCAGTCCTAGCTTGAGTCTGGAACATATCATTCAGTGCCACGATCATATCGTGTGCTGCATGGTTGTTGTCAAACTGCATCTACAGATCTGGTTCCATACATGCAAGCATAAGGCAACTCACTTCAAGATTAGCATCACATGCCCTTTTGTAAGCGTTTTTCTCAGCAGCGGGTGCATTGTCAGCAGGTGCTTCAGGTAATGGGCTGTCTAGAATTTCTTCCTTTTTCTCAGCCCTAAGAACAATTCTCAGGTTGCGGATCCAATCCGCATAGTTTGTTCCATTCAACTTATCTTTCTCAAGAATTGAACGCAAAGTAAATGGTTGATTGCTAGGCGCCATTTATCTACAACAAAAGTAAAGCAAAATACTAAGACAAAGTATCCAAGACAGAGTAAATCATATTAAAATCTTAATAGAATCTACTCCCACTAAAATCAATATCCCTCAATTGAAACTTAGTGATTCAAGACCCACAACTAACAAGTCGACTAGTGAGCTTTAGCATCACCGCTAGAAGACATGGTAGATCGGTAAGCAACTCTTTGCTAATCATATCACATATGACTCTTGTTGTTGGGTAGCATCCCTATGCTGAACGCCCAACTACTAATGCTTCAAGGTCCCTAACCATTAGGATGACCTTGTTCAAGTAACCAACCCTTTCACTGTAAGTATCCGATACGAACCTGTCTAGTCAAGGAAAATCAGTGGCACCCTAATTTCATAGACCCACCACCAATTGTACAAGACATGTGATAGTGCAAGGTTTGGGGAAGCATTATAACTTAAACATTGCTGAGGGATCGTTCTACTTCACTGTCGCATATGTAGACAAAAACATTATCACGTGAAAGTAGAACATAATAGTAAGAACGGCATTATCACATATATGACTTGGTATAGCCCATTGTCACTTTGGGGATCTCCATCTCCATCAATCTGTACATCATGATGATCTCCATCTCCATGATCCATGTACGCCATCCATCAGTGATGAATCCACCAAGACTATCTATCACTAACGCAGGGCAGTGAAATATAATTACATAGTCGTGGTCATCACAGATTGGCACACAGGCCATTACATTAAATTGACAATATCTACTTGGCTCCAGCCCATATTGTCTTCCTCATGACATGCAAGCCATGAATTAATTACATACATGCATCACATACACATAAGGGCTATACCAGTCATGAAATCCTGCAAAACAGAGTTAACCGATTTCGACGTCTAAACTTAAAACGTCCAGAACATCATTTTCGGGCTGTTTTTCGCAAATCTAAAATCAGGAACACTGCCTTTGGCAGTTTTCTCTCTCTTCAAAATTTTCTGTAGATCAATTTTCATATAAAATGCGTCTCAATCCGAGGTCGTATGCAAAACTTATGGCTGTTTTACCGAACAACTCTTTTCCTACACCCCGACGCTCGGCAGTAGATCTAATCTACTGCCGCCGCGCATCATATGCGCTCGGCACTTGACCTGGGTTTACATGTATCACTTAACTCGGATGGCGGAATTCCGACCGGTACGAGTAGATCGTTACAAGACCAACACAGCAGGATCACGAACCATGATCAGACACTCATCTACCACCGTGCATATCTCCATATGCATACAACCGAACCTATAACGAAGCAGCTACGGCTCTGATACCACTGTAGGGTTATGAGGGTGCTACGCTAGCCATAAAATCAAAATTTTCGACCTCATAAACCAGGATCTACTGCTAGTTACATATTACGCGATTACCACTAGACGCGCAGGTGTAGCGGAAGCGACTCGATGTAGTTGAACGCGTCGTAGCAGTGCCGTGCAGTTGTGTGGTCGTCCATCACGTCCACCCTCCGCTCTTGGATCGTCCCTCTCGTGCGGTTCGTCCTTGTGCTTCAGATGCAGCACCTCTAAGGTATCCCACACGTACGGGGAGGAAGCGTTGCGCCTCCGGACTGCTAGGTCCACGAGGAGCAGTAGGCGTGAGCGTGAGGGGGGGGGCGACGGTGGCTACCTTATGGCATATATCCCTTTGGCTGTGCCCCCTCCCTCTCTTATATAGGAGCCTCTAATCAGCCCCAAGTTGGAGGCCCAATTAGAAAACCCTAAGCCTAGTCAAATTTGGGTCCAACCTGAATTAGGCTTCCAGCCCCTTAAGCGTGCGACCCTATAGGTTCACGCACACGTAGACGTGGTCCGAGTACCCCTACTCGGCCATTAGTTGATAGCGGTCTCTAGCAAGATGTGTCAACTCCTATGTGCACGCAAAGATCATTTCAGACTAACCACCACAAACCATATACATGTTATTCCTTTTGCCACATGATATTTGATCCAACTCATAGGTTAACACTTAACCTAAGCACGGCCATGCATTTGTTGATCCAATCATTAGAGTGTTCCATTGATATCTATCTCACATAGAGAGGGGCAAATTCCATCTTGATTGTCTATGTCTCACAGCATGTTTCTTGACAAACCCGAAGATCACCTTTATAACTACCCAGTTATGCAGTAGAGTTTGATAGTCTCTAAGTATGTCATTTCACATCTTGAGTACATACAACAATCTCAGGTCTAAGGACATAACGTACATGATGTGAATCGAGACAATAACAACATCTCACGTTGGGTCAGTCCAGCCTACATGTCACACATGTGCCCATATTATTAGTTTGACATCTCTATGTCTATGACTTGTGAAACATAGTCATCATGTGCGTCCTAACATGAACTCCGATCAGGGACCATTCTAGAATAACCATACAAGTAAAGGATTTTCACAAACAATTCATATAATTGCTAATAGATACAAGTTGTCTTTAATGGATATTCAATGGACTCATAATATGTCATGGATACAAGGCAATACAATCATCTCTATGATAACCTCTAGGGCATACTCCCAACACTGCACTCTCCAAGTCCGGGCGGGTCGAGGTGAGCTCTACATCCCGGCGCAGCTCATCTCGTTGAACAGCGGATGGCACGACGGGTGGTTCTACCTGCGCAACGACGATGACAGCCTGCCAAAGTTCTCAGGCCGGGTCCTTATGTCGTGCGAGGACAACTGGTCGTACGACGTTGTTGAGGAAGAGAAGCCGAAGCTGCAGCCGCTCCTCGACGCGCTAAGGAGACTCCGTCAGCGTGGTCTGACATCGGGAATGGTGGCCGCCGCGTTCCACCATCGGAGAGTGCTGCCGTTGATGCAGCGCCGACTCCAGATCGACGAGATGACGTCGGGTGTCTCATTGGAGGGGAGTCGGATGTCGCACGAGACCCTCCCCCTCGACGAGGTTGCCCGGCGTGCGCGGTGGATAGTGGGTAGCTTCAAGCAGGAGGACATCGACAAGGTTCCGATGCGACCCAACCAGGGTTTCGAGCCTATGTAAGTGTTGTTTCGCTAGCCTTGTGTCCTTTTGCTTCTTGGCTCACTTGATTTAGTTCATCGAGGCTTCCGTGCAGGATTTGTCGGTGGTCAAGGACTCGTGGCCACCGGTCCCGAAAGATCGTGCCGCTTGAGAGGTGAGACACCTTTCCGCGGCTCAAAAGAAGAAAGAGAAAGATGCCGCAAAGAAGCGTCAGGTCAGGAAGGCCCTCGAGCGCGAGGCGCTGAATAGGCGCTGCCGCCAGCAAAGGCTCGAGGGTCTCCCCATCGAGGAGTCCCCCTCTGAGACAGCCTCGGAGGAGGATGACGATGATGATAGCGACGATAGTGGCGCCGAGTCGCGGTATGATACTGCGACCTTCCTCGCGCATCTCCCTGACGTGCGGTCCCTGCAGGGGCCCGTCGGTGGGGGTCGACCTCCTAGGCATCGAGGGCAGCCTCGGCGCTCGTCGAGGGGGAGGAAAAGTCAGCGGAAGGAAGGTCTCGAGAAGGGTCTTCAGAGAGGGGATCCGCCGCGCCTGGGGTTCTTCCGACGATGTCGGTGGCGTCGCGCCCACGCGTCTGATCGCCCCGGACTTCGTTGGTGGGTGGGCCAACGACGTCGACGCCTGAAACCGAGGCACTGTCATCAGGTGTGAGGACCTGTGGCCAGATGGCCTCATCGGGGCAGAGGACCTCAGGGGCCTTGTCAGCCCCGGTTCTAGGGAGCTCCGTGTCGAGCGGAGGCTCGGCGGAGGGGGTATCTCAGAAGCCATCGAGCGGCTCGGGGACGCTGGGGTCGAGGCCCCTGATCCCCTTGTCTGGGTAAGGGTTTCGATTCACCTTTCCGGTAAAGTTGTCTTGCTTTTCGTTCTGACGCGGTTGTTTACTGCGCAGTCACAAACGTAAGGTGGAGCTTGCGGCCATGACCCCCGTCAAGGTGCTCAAGGCTGGCGCCGGCCTGATGATGCGGACACCGGCCGATGACGCGGCCTGGGTCGCAAAGTGCCACACCGCCACAGAGCGGCTCAAGGCGAAAGAGGCCGCCGCCAAGGCAGGCGCAAGCGCCCAGGAGGGCGCCGGAATTGGCGAACCCGCATGGGGGCCTGAACAGGTCGAGGCAGCTCAGAGCGGTACCGGGCATGATGGGCTCGGAAGCGGTGGGCCAGAGCCGGGGTCTGCCGCAAGGACTTCGGAAACCGTTGAGGCCCCGTAGGATGCGAGGAAAGAGGAGGAGCAGCTGGAGCTACAAACAGAGTGGGGGGAACCGCAACGGCAGCTGCAGCAGCACCAGCAGGGAGAGCCATAGCCGGGAGCGGAGCGGGGCGAGCTGGACCATTCGGGGGAGCCGACGATCGAGGCGGAACGGGAGGTGGCTATGCCACCGCCCAACGTGCAGGCAGAGGCACCGGCTGACAGGAGGCCAGTCCTACCCCAGGGGTCAACCTCGGCGGTGATCGATCTCACCATCGATGACCCTCCTTCCGATAAGGGGAAGCAGAAGGCGGACGTCGAGATGGTCGATGCCCCGGATCGGCCCGGGACTCCCGCAGCACCAGAGGACGACATGGCGGAGGCATCCACCAGGTGGCCCGATTTTGTGGAGCTGGCGCTTGTGCGGTCAGAGGAGGAGCTCCCACGTTGGGGTCGGTCGACCCTCGAGTTCAGGGATGCGGCCAACCCCTATGTCGGGCCCTTCTTTGCCCTCGACGACAAGGATGAAGTGCAGCACTGGGAGTACATCGAGGGACTCCGTAGGCATTCCGTGCAGTCCCTGCGGATGGTCGCGGATACCCTAGTGCAAGGGATGTCAGAGGCCTTCGAGGTGAACGATGTCAGTTATTTTATTTGGCTCGTACCACCTTTTACCTTGGTTCTGACTTTGAGTTTGGCCGTGGTCAGGAGCTGAAAGAGCGATCGCGCCGCAAGTCGCTATTCATCTGCCACGAGAGCGGTGTGTGGGTGGCGCGGCGCCAATGGGCTCTGATCGAGGAGGCCAACCAGCGGCTGTCCAAGAAGAGCGCCGAGACGAACGAGCTTCGTGTTGTCACCACATCGCTCAAGGAAGAGGCGGCACAGGCACGGGATGCCACGGCCAAGGCCCTGGAGGACGTGGCCAAGGCTCGAGAATGCTCCAGGGCGCAATCACCTCGGTGTGCAATGGCCTGGGGGTCGAGCCTGACGCCGACACCGAGGAGGATGCACCGGGGAACTCGTTCGTACGCCGGATGGCGACGCTGGGTTGCCTTGTTCGTGACAAGATTCGAGGTGGGCTGCATCATGGTGTGAAGAGGGCCATGGCGGTCATCCGGTCCGGGTTTGAGTATGACATGGGCCTCATCACGGATGGCTTCATCTCGGACCTAGACAGGACTGATGAGGAGAACGAGGCAGTCTGCCTGGGATTGATCGAGGCTGCGGAAGAGCCCGGGGGTCGACTTGCGAGGCTGTTCGAAGATGAGGTGGTCCCGCCTACCAACGACGAGGGCCTGTGAGCCAAGCCTAGGCAAGAAGGCACGTGTCGTTCGTAACTCACATTGTCGTGGCCCCAGGGGCCTTAAAACATCTAGATGTAAATATGTACTAAATGTCCTTTTTCGTTCGAGTCTTCTGTTCCCTTTTTGTTCGGATCGTGTTCTTATACGATCTTCTTGGCATGCGGTCACACCCCTTGGCGTGGGGGGGTGAGTGGAGGTGCCATAGCCCGAAGGCGTAGGCGATCTCGTGGCTCAACAGCCCCTCGTCCTTAGGATGACCTTGCGGCCTCGTTGATCACGCAAGAACTCGAATCGAAGCATATAGGGTCGTCAGACATCGATTGCATACTTTTTACATGGTCCTCTTAGTACGCGGTTGCACCCCTTGGCGCAGGGGAGTGAGTGGAGGTGCGTAGCCCAGAGGCGTAGGCAATCTCGCGGCTCAACAGCCTTTGAACCTTAGGGTGCTCTCGCGGCCTTGTTGACTATGTAAAAGTTTTTTGAAAAAATGTGAGCTAAAACGTGAGCTTTTTAGGGACGCAGGGGGTTCCCCCCTTGTTAGCCCCCGAGGGAGGGTCGACCCTGATAAAATAGGGTCGAGCCTACCTGTTTTTTATGAAAGAATGCTTTTGAACATGTACTCTTTATTTATTCATGCGAGCGATGATAAAGATACAAAGCCTCGAGGCTCTAGGGGTAAAAGCGACGTAGCTGTTCGATGTTCCATGCGTTGGTGAAGATTTTGCCCTTTTCATTTGATAACTTGTAGGTGTCAGGCTTCAACACCTCCGTGATGATGTATGGTCCTTCCCATGGCGGAGAAAGCTTGTGTTGTCCCTTGCTGCTTTGGCTTCGTCGGAGCACCAGATCCCAGATGCTGAGGTTTCGACTACGGACGTGTTTGTCGTGGTAGCGTCGGAGATTCTGCTGATACCTTGCCGAGTGCAATAGGGCTATGTCGCGAGCTTCCTCGAGCTGGTCGAGGGCGTTCTCTCTTGCGACATCGTTGCCTTGCTCGTTGTAGGCTCTCAGCCTTGGGGATCCATACTCCAGGTCGGTTGGGAGCACGACCTCGGCCCCATATACTAAGAAAAATGGAGTAAACCCCATGGCTCGACTCAACGTTGTTCTTAGGCTCCACAGGACCGAGGGAAGCTCGGTAACCCATTTTTTGCCATGTTTGTTCAATCTGTCGAAGATTCTCGGCTTTAGGCCTTGTAAAATCATGCCATTGGCACGCTCTACTTGGCCATTTGTCTTTGGATGAGCTACGGCTGACCAGAGCACATGGATGTGATGGTTGTCACAGAAATCCAAAAACTTTTTACCGGTGAACTAGGTGCCGTTGTCCGTGATGATGCAGTTAGGTACCCCAAAGCAATGGATGATATTGGTGAAAAATAGCACGGCCTGTTCAGACCTTACGCTGGTAATGGGACGAGCCTCGATCCACTTGGAGAACTTGTCAATGGCAACGAGCAAGTGGGTGAAGCCCCCAGTTGTCTTCTTCGGGGGTCCGACTAAGTCGAGCCCCCAAACGGTGAACGGCCATGTGATGGGGATTGTTTGCAAGGCGTGAGCTGGGAGATGGGTTTGCCTTGCGTAGTACTGGCATCCTTTGCAGGAGCGTACTAGCTTAATAGCATCGGAGACTGCGGTTGGCCAATAGAAACCTTGTCGGAACGCGTTTCTGATGAGGGTTCGCGGTGCCGCGTGATGGCCACAAGCCCTCGAGTGTAGGTCCTTGAGCAGGTTCTTGCCTTCCTTGATTGTGATACAGCGCTGTAAGATGCCTGTAAGGCTGCGTCGATAAAGTTCTTTGCCGTCGCCATATATCACAAAGGTTCTGGCCTGACAAGCTATTCGTCGAGCCTCGGTCTTATCCAGGGGGAGCTCCCCTCGAGTGAGACAGTCGAGGTACGAAATACGCCAGTCGGGCTCGAGGTCAGCTGGTAGGGTCGAGCCTTCCATCTGCATGACGTCAGCCCCGGTCGAGGGGGCTTCCGCCTCAGGTGGGGGGTCGAGCAATGGGCCGTTGGCCCCCTCAATCGTCCCGGTGTCGATGGAAGGTCGATGAAGATCCCTCGAGATAACGTCGGGTGGAACTGTGGCCCGGTTAGACACGGTTTTTGTGAGTTCATCGGCAGCCTCATTGTATCTGCGCGTGACGCGATTGAGCTCGAGGCCGTGGAATTTGTCCTCAAGGCACCGCACCTCGTTGTAGTAGGCTTCCATCTTAGGGTCACAGTAGTTTGAGTCCTTCATGACTTGATCGATCACGAGTTGGGAATCACCATGAACATCGAGGTGTCAGACCCCGAGTTCGATGGCGATGCGCAACCCGTTGACGAGAGCCTCATACTCAGCTACATTGTTAGAGGCAGCGAAATGGAGTCGGATCGCGTAGCGCATGTGAACTCCGAGGGGTGAGATGAAGAGTAGGCCCGCGCCCGCTCCTGCTTTCATCAATGACCCATCGAAGTACATGGTCCATAGTTCAGCCTGAATCCGAGCGGGAGGTAACAAGGTGTCGGTCCATTCTGCTAGAAAATCTGCCAGCACCTGGGATTTGATTGCCTTGTGCGGCGCGTAAGAGAGGGTCTCACCCATGAGCTCGACCGCCCACTTAGCTATCCTACCCGAGGCCTCTCGGTTCTAGACTATCTCCCTAGAGGGAAGGAAGAGACCACGGTTACCGGGTGGCCCTCGAAGTAGTGCCGGAGCTTGCACCGTGTCAACACGATGGTGTATAGCAGTTTCTTGATTTGCGGATAGCAAACCTTGGTTTGTGAGAGTACCTCACTAATGAAGTAGACTGGCCTCTGAACAGGCAGGGCGTGTCCTTCCTCCGCCCTCTCAACGACTATGGCCGCGCTGACCACTTGAGTCGTTGTGGCAATGTAGAGTAAGAGGGGTTCCCCCGTGGCCGGAGGGACGAGGATCAGAGGATTGGACAGCGTTGCCTTGAGCTTGGTGAGAGCTTCGTCAGCCTCGAGGGTCCACGAGAAGTGTTCTGATTTCTTCAGGAGACGGTACAGAGGGAGTGCCTTTTCGCCGAGGCACGAAATAAAGCGACTGAGGGCCGCGAGGCAGCCCGTTACCCTTTGCACACCCTTCAGATCTTGGATGGGGCCCATCTGAGTGATCGCAGAGATTTTTCCGGGTTGTCCTTGATGCCGCGTGCAAAAACGATGAACCCTAAGAGCATGCCTCGAGGAACGCCGAAGACACATTTCTCGGGGTTGAGCTTGATGTTCTAAACCTTGAGGCATTTGAACACGATGTCGAGGTCATCAACCAAGTTATTGACCCTCTTGGATTTGACTACGATGTCATCAACATAGACCTCGACGGTTGGCCCGATGTGTTCCCCAAAAACGTGTTGTATGCATCGCTAGTACGTAGCCCTCGCATTTCGGAGACCGAAGGGCATAGTAACGTAGCAATACATGTCGAACGGGGTGATGAATAAAGTCGCGAGCTGGTCGGACTCCTTCATTTTGATTTGGTGGTAGTCGGAATGCGCATCTAGGAACGATAGGGTTTCACATCCCGCAGTAGAATCGATGATTTGGTCAATGCGTGGCAGAGGAAAGGGAACTTTTGGACATGCTTTATTTAAACTGGTATAGTCTACACACATCCTCCATTTCCCACTCTTTTTCCTAACTAATACAGGATTAGCTAACCACTCGGGATGATGAACTTCCTTGATGAACCCAGCCTCCAACAGCTTGTGGATCTCCTCGCCGATGACCTTGCGCTTCTCCTCGTCGAAGTGGCGCAAGCGTTGTTTCACCCGTTTGGAGCTGGCTCGGATCTCCAAGGCGTGCTCGGTGACTTCCCTGGGTATGCCTGGCATATCCGAGGGACTCCATGCGAATATGTCATCATTCGCGCGGAGAAAGTCGATGAGCACTGCTTCCTATTTAGGATCGAGGGTGGCGTTGACGTTCAACGCCCTTCCGTCCGTGTTGGTGGGGTCGAGGGGTACGAGTTTGACGTCTTCTACGGGTTCGAAGCTGCCGGTGTGCCATTTGGGGTCGGGGATCTCCTTGGCCAGACCGTCGAGGTCCGCGGCCAAGGCCGCCGACTCCAAGATGGCCTCCCCGTGTTCGACGCACTCCACGTCACACTCATAGGCGTGCTCATAGGAGGGACCAACGGTGATAACACCCTTAGGGCCCGGCATCTTGAGCTTGAGGTAGGTGTAGTTGGGGGTTGCCATGAACTTGGTGTAGCAAGGACGTCCAAGGATGGCGTGGTAGGTCCTGTGGAAACCAACCACCTCAAAAGTTAGTGTCTCCTTCCTGAAGTTAGCGGGGGTTTCGAAGCAGACGGACAGGTCGATCCGTCCGACGGGCTCTGCTCATTTCCTTGGCACAACTCCATGGAAGCCCCCGACGCTGGGTCAGAGGTACGTCCTCTCGATCCCCAGAAGGTTGAGGGTATGGGTATAGATGATGTTGAGGCTGCTGCCCCCGTCCGTGAGGACTTTAGTGAGACACGTGTTGGCGATGATGGGATCGACGACGAGTGGGTAGACTCCAGGATTAGGGACGTAGTACGGATGGTCATCATGGTCGAAAGTGATGGCCATGTCGGACCAGTCAAGGAAGAGTGGGGTCGCCAAGCGTACGGAGAAAACTTCTCGACGCTCCCGCTTGCGCTGGCGCGCTGAGAGACGCGTCGAGGGTCCCCCGTATATCATGAAATAGGCAAGGATCTCGGGAAACCCCTCGTCCTTGTCGTCACCCTTTTCTTTGGGGTCCTCCTTGTCGTCCTTCTTGATGCCCAAGCTTTCAAAGTATCTCTGCAGCATGTGGCAGTCCTCGAGGTTGTGGTTCGTGGGCCCTTTGCGGTGGGGACACGGCTCTTTGAGTATTTTGTCGAAAATGCCCCCGCCGGGGGGTCCTCGAGGCTTTTTGTGGTTGGCAGCAGCGACGAGGTCATCGGCCGCGGCTTCGTGCTTGCCCTGCTGGTTCTTCTTGTTGTTGTTGTTGTTTCTTTTGGCACCCCGGTTGGAGCCCTCGGGTTCCTCGTTCTTGTGCTTCCCCTTGTCCTGGTCACCACCAAAGATGGCACCAACCGCCTCCTCGCCGGTGGCATAGTTGGTGATGATGTCCATCAACTTGTTGGCAGTGGTGGGGGTGTTACGACCCAACTCCCGGACAAGCTCCTTGCAAGTGGTTCCAGAGAGGAAAGCCATGATGACGTCAGAGTCGGTGATGTTGGGAAGCTCGGTGCGTTGTTTGGAGAAATGCCGGATGTAGTCGCGAAGAGACTCGTCTGGCTTCTGTTTACAACTCCTGAGGTCCCAAGAGTTGCCGAGGCGCACGTAGGTTCCCTTGAAGTTCCCTTCGAACACCCTCACCAGATCATCCCAGTCATGGATCTGTCGAGGCGGGAGATCCTCGAGCCATGCTCGAGCGGTGTCCGATAGGAACAGGGGGAGTTGTCAGATAATGACTTTGTCGTCGGTGGCGCCGCCCAATTGACAAGCCAAGCAGAAGTCAGCGAGCCAAAGTTCGGGTTTGGTCTCGCCGTTATACTTGGTTAGGGTCGAGGGGGGCGGAACAGAACCGAAAGCAGGGTGTTTCGAATAGCCTTGCTGAAGACTCGAGGGGCCGGTGGCTCGGGTGATGGACTACAATCCTCGACGCTGTCGTAACGCCCGCCCCGGTGCTCGTGGTAGCCTCGAGCTGCACCGTCACCATATTTGCGCCTACGGCGATCGTTGATGTTGCCACGGGCATCTCGGGGCTCGCGGTTGTCGACGATGCGTTCATGGACAGAGGTAGCCTTGTTTCCTTGAGGTGCCTGCTCGGGATGGACCGAGGCCTCCCTTTCCTGCCGGGAGGGTTCCACAGGTTGCCCTGAGGCAAGCGCACGGCGCCTCGAGGCGGAACTCTCGGCCTGCTGCATGGCTGCAGTCTCGAGGAGTCCTCGAATCTCATCACGGGCCCGATGGGCCTCAGAGGTAGATGGCTCGGGCATGTTGCGGAGAAGCATGGCGACAGCGACGACGTTCTGGCTGGCTCAATTGAAGACCGGGGGTTCGCCCACCCGATCCTCGATGATGAGACGATTGACGTCGCGTGCTTTCTCTCGAGCTCCTCCGCCATGTATGCACGCCGCATGCTCCCGCTTGAGGGTCTGCTGAAGTAGGCACAGGCGTTCCCGCTCTTCGTTGAGCTTGGCCTGCAGTTCTTGAATCTGGGCGAGTTGCGCTCCCTGGTCTGCTTCGAAAGGTTGGGGTCTGCCCCGTGTGCCAGGGTGCACTGCATGGGGTGGTGTGGCATTCCCTCCTCCGGCGGTAGCCTCGACTTTCGAATCCGATGCGATGGTCCCATCGATTTGGAAGCACTCGCGAGTCGGATTGTAGAGAGGAAGCATACGCCCGGGCAGCCGTGTTCAGCCCATACGGGAATGCCCACGGAGGCATTGTCCTTGGTGTCGGAGCAGTAGATCCTAAATCAGATGGAGGTGGCGCCGCGCCGGTTGGTGGGGTGATGGGGTGCCCCGTCGGCATCTTACCCTCAGCCAAGCTCATCCTACATAGGTCCTCAGCAAGGAAATCCGTGTCGGCGTCCGGCTGAGAGGCGCCGGATCGGGGAACGCCGTAACCCCTTGCGAGGCGATGGTGGTGGCCGTGCTGGGCTTGCCGTCGCCTGACTGCACGGGCTCGACGAGAGCGATGGTACCGGCGCAGCGCCCCCCTGGCTGGGAGAGCTCATGGTCGCCGTCGGTCGGGTGTCTGGGCGGGAGGAGGACCATGTCATAGCCGTAGCCAAGGGACATGAACTCCAAGCTCCCAAACCAGATCACCGTGGCCAACGGGAGTGGGTGTTCGGGGTCAGCCATCTAGAAGAATGGCGGGAAAACGATGTCGACACGCAGCCGCCCCTACCTGGCGCGCCAACTGTCGGTGTCCGGACCCGGGAGGCCCCTAAGCCGACGAGTGAATTTATGCTGCGTGTTCCCTAATCCGGATGGTGATGCAAAGAGAATACACGGGGGTTTATCCTGGTTCGGGCAAAGAAGGCCCTACGTCCAGCGGGGAAGAGAGGGTATTGTATTTCCTTGCACCTAAGTGCTTGCGTAGGGGTTACAAGCTGCGAGAGAGGGAGCTAGTCCCAAGTCTCAGGAAAAGAAAAAAGACTATCGCTTGAGATGTTGATCGCAGTAGTGAGGTGGTGTCTTGCGGTGTTTGTCCTTTGTCCTCCGTCTTCTCCCGTCCCTCATCTCTAGGAGGGTCCCCTGCCTTCCCTTTTTATAGGGCCAAGTGAAGGCAGAGGAGCCGGTAAAACCCTAGGGCGGTGCCTTAGAGGTGAAGGTCCAACGTGCGCTCGTGAGGGCTGCTATAGCAACGTGCTCCAGGAATGGCCGGCCATCCCCAGGGTGCCATGATGGCATCAGGGATGGGACGGCGAAAGGCCCTGAGTCCTATGGCGAGCGGACGTGCAGGCATGCTCCTCTTGTTGACCGGCGATTAGTCGAGGCCAGGTCGAGGTGAATCTGAGGGGGGTCGACGGGGAATGGATAAGGCCGGGCCCCAGAAATCCCGGGATGTGATGGTTGTCGTTGGTGCCTCGAGGGGGCATTGATGGCGGAACAGTATCCGGCATGGTGCGTACAGTGACAGGTTTTCACCGCCCATCCCGGGATAGGTAGTAAAAAGCGGGATTTGACACCGGTACTGCTTTCATGCTGGCGGTGCTGTAGCCATGTGGGTAGGAAGTGGTTGGTGGTTGCATTAAATGCCTTGACTTTTATCTGTAAGTAGGTAGGCGAGGAAACACCGACTGGCTCGACCCAGGGTCGACCGGATCGACCCAGGGTCGTGCGAGTCGGAGATTTTCTCAGGGGTCGAGGCGTCCTCGTGCGAGTCGGAACGCAGTCGAGGGTGCTCCGTTTTTGTATGTATGTGGTTTCTCAAGGGTTTTAGGGTGCGGATTCCTCGGAGGTTTTGGGTATCCCTGGTTTAGGTACCCGACAATAATACTAGTTAGAAATTGCTCCTGCTTTTTTCCTGTGTCAAGTACAAGTCCTTAGCAAGCTGAATTTTCTAGGTCACCTCAGGAAGTGATGATGATGCCTATCCAAGCAAA
This sequence comes from Saccharum hybrid cultivar R570, assembly GCA_038087645.1. Classification (NCBI taxonomy): domain Eukaryota; kingdom Viridiplantae; phylum Streptophyta; class Magnoliopsida; order Poales; family Poaceae; genus Saccharum; species Saccharum hybrid cultivar. Next base: position 11,008,629 of record JAQSUU010000805.1, read on the forward strand.
TTCATGGATGAACAGAGAGATTATGAACGGCTAGTTTTTCTGCAGAATCAACAAGGAGATGAATTGAGCAACAAGTGATGATGATGATGATGATGAATATCCCATCATAAGGTGACTGTTGTGCCTTTTCTCCTGTCAGTCTTTTCTAACTAAATAGTAGATAGATGACAGAGTTAGGAGTCATCTTTGTAGGATGATATCGAAGATATAAAGTGTGGTATGGAGGTTGGTTTGGCATCTCCAAATAGTAAAAAGCTGGTGGCATTGGGGACCATTCAGAAAACTGATAGAAAAGCTAAAGCTAATGATGGTAAACCATTGGCGGATTACATTGAGGTACTTGTGAGCATAGTTTATAAACCGACAACCCTGTTACCTCGTGCACATGGGAAGATACAAAATCTAGGAAGTGCTACCGCCCATTGCATTCCATGGCCTCGGCAACATGTATGATCCCTGGACTTAAAATGGTTATTTTGTTAATTTCTAATCATGAAACTCAATCAAGTTTGCTTTGTTACACTGCAGATCATTTGTTCAGATGTCAGTCAATTGCACTCCAAGGTACGACTCTATGTCTCTATCTTAAGCACCGACTTTGGCTTGAAATATGATGTTTTCGCTGCAGTTTTGTAGCTCCATTAGCCAAATCACAGTGAACACAAGAGAGACTCGAGGGCTGAAAAGATCGACATTAAAATCTGACAAAGATGATGCTAGAAGGCTAAATAAAGACCAAGTTGCTTCGCAGAATTTGGTAGAAAACAAGGCAACGAGGAAGGTGTGTAAAGAAAAACCAAAGGAACCTACATCATCCCAGATTGTACAAAGTCGCAGCAGCAACATACATATAACAACATCTCGATGTTAGTACAAACTAAAGTAAGAATCTCTTACCTTCAGTTCCGGTTTTTGGAAGTCAGTTTGAAAATTCAGTTACTTTCCACTATCATAGGAATCTTGCAGTCATCTGAATAGTTGGATAGCATGGATTTGGCTAAATCATTTTAGCAATCCATGGTTAGTTTTAGCTTCATTTGCCACAGTTATTGCTATGAACTACTAAACAGTGTTAATTGATAACTGTCATACTGTCGTAATAGAAAATCTGAGGAGTAGTTTATACAAGGTATTAGTTTTACAGAAGATCTGAGTGGTAGTTTCCTATGTGTTAGCTTTACAGAAATCTGTGACGACTTGTCTATGTCAAAAGAAATGACCCAAAACAATTCAGTGAAATATAGCAAAGACATATCTCGGCAAAGTATACACAAAATTGGTGCACATACTGATGGGTGCATGTAATGCTTTTTACAAAAATAAAATAAAATTGAAGAACGTGTTACCCAGTCATTCATTCAGTTGAAGCGTAGAATACAATGCTATATATTCCATACTCATGCGCCAATTTTCAGATCCAGGGTGGTGAACTAATTGACATATCTCAGAGTGATATATGTTAGCAATACCGGCTTCACAGTAGCATATTGTGTAGTGGTATTTACTGATTGTTGTGGTCTTTTTTTTATGAAATGCTGTGGTCTTTTTCAAGCTTGCAAATTGAAAATGTCTCCAATCTGCTACATAGTATCAAAGAATGTTAAGAGTATAGAATACAGTATATCTTTGGTTTCCTGTAGCTAGTATAATCACTACTTTTTTTAGCGCAACTATCATTTCCCTACTTAAGAGAGTTCTGGATGCTACAACTCACTATGATGGAAGTGCTATTCAACTAGTAGTGTTCCCTGAGATTTTTGTTATTCTTATATTACATAATACATGCAAGTGTGCTTTTTACCTGAAGATCTTTTCTCTTAGTTATACTTCTAAAGCTCTCTTGTACCAAGCACTGATACTTATTGGGATATTTTCATTTGGTTGCAAACAGGATCAATCACCAAGTGAAGACAGTAAGAAGGCTGGCAATGGGGTGATATCTATTCAGTTCGATTTATACTAGCATATGTATATAGTTTTGATGTGGGCATGTCATGCTTTTTATCTTTTAAAAGGAAGCAAGAAACTTGTCATTGATAAATGAGAACCTAAATAAACAATAGGACTAAGAATTCATCATTCATGAATGAGAACCTAAACTACAGTAGTGGGGATCATGTTTACTTTTCTATTTTATGGATATTTGGAGATAGAAACCTATGTCTCTATGAAAGATTTTAATATTTGGATGGATACATTGTTAATGTGTGTTCACATTGGTTCATTCTTGAACAGATTGTGCTGATTTACCTTGGTTTTGGAGGCATTTTTAATAATGCCTCCATCAATGTTTGAAGGCTTATAGAAAACGCCTTTAAAAGGTATTATAGGCATCTAGAAAATGCCTTTATATATTGATATTCAAAGGCGTTTTGAAAAAAATGCCTCAAAAGACCTTTTGAGTCCAGTTTATAGATGGTGTTTTCAAGTATGCCTAAAAATGTTTTTGAAAGCATTTTGATGACTTTTAAAGGCATTTTTTAATGCCTCCTACAAACAGCCATGCTGTAGTTCGCTCGCTCACGTGTGTCCACAGCTTCTCTCCAATCTCAAGTTAATTAGGTACGGTCCGATCCTCGCGTCGTCGCTGTTACCTTGAATTCTCTGTTGAACGGGTCATAATCTGGATTCTTTATGGCGCGCGCATGTAGTAGTGGGCGGCTACTCAATTGTAAAGGGGTATGGGCGTATGGCCCATGAAAGTGTTGTTCAAGCTAGACATTGGAGTGGCTAAATGACTGGAGGGAGGGAGTATTATAAAGCAAGCTAATCAGTGCAATGAGCAACGCAAGTAGTCTTGTTGCATTGCGATGGCCTTCCAGACCGATACGCTTCCGCTACGACCAAGCTGCGTCCCTTGTTCTTCTTCTTCCAGTACGATCCTGCTCCTCCTCATAAGCTCCCTTGTACTGATCTGTTCCTCTGGCACTGGCTCCGATGACCAGAAATATTTGGAACCCTACACCCTGAGCTCTCCATTCAATCAAACACATGGCTCCCTGTTCCTCGCCAATCCAAATACTACCATACGCAAGGTGTCAGGAGGAAGCAGCGGTGGTGGCCTTGGGGAATCTTACATCAGAGGTAACAACCATAATCTGGCATTCAACTTGTCCGACAACGGCTGGTTCTTCATCCCTCCGACGATCAATTTATGGAAATACATGTATAGCGATGACGGGGAGAGCTTCCATGAGGCGTCGTTCAACGTGACCTTCAACTTCACTATGAGCATCTACCAGCCGGAGAACCTGCAGGCCAAGAGCAGCCTGGTGTTCGCCGTCCACCCTTCACTCCATGATTATATAGGGTATCCCATTCGCATGTCGTCCAGCCACACATCGTCGTCATCCAGAAGCACTGTGGCCGGCAGCCATGTCTCTGCACAGATCACCACCGTTTACGGGACTGATGATCCCCGTAACGCTAGCTTGGTACAGATTGACATGGAGTCGCCGGTCAATTCTTCTTCTTCTTCCTCCATGGGGAGTAGGTACAGCGTGTGGATCGATTACGACCACGTCGAGCACGTCATGTCAGTCTCCGTCGATGCTACCCAAGGAACACCGAGCACGGCCACAGCCAACGGGGTCCTCAAACTCAGCAGCATCATGCCACAGCTTGCATCCTTGGGCTTCTATTCCTCCATGGGGCAGCTCCTGCAGCTTGACGCATGGAGCTTGACGGCCGACAGGCTCCCCTATGCCAACTCGTATCCCTTGAGCTCAGACTCGCAGGCGAAGACCAAGGGGAACAACGGCAGCACCATCATATTGTCCTCGGTCCTTGGATCCGCGGCTGTCGTTGCCATCATTGATGCCGTCGTATACGTCTACTTGAACTCAAAATACAGGAGGTGGAGGAAGGAGCAGGACAAGCTCGCCAAAACCATGCAGCGTCTCCCTGGGGTGCCAACCCAGGTCGACTACGCCGACATCAGAAAGGCCACCAAGAACTTCCACGCCACCATGAAGCTCGGCAAGGGCGGATTTGGGGCCGTGTACCGATGCACGCTTCCGGCTGCTTCCTTGAGAACGGGGCGAGGGATGCAGGTCGCCGTCAAGAAGTTCACGCGGGATGTTGAGGACCGACGCTACGACGACTTCCTGGCGGAGGTCAGCATCATCAACCGTCTACGCCACAAGAACATAGTCCCACTCGTCGGTGAGTAACTAGTCACACTCTGTGCTCTCTCCCCTTTCTTCCTTTTCCATGTGGACAACGTTATACTATTTGTTTTTCTTATTAATGGCGCTTAAACGGTCTAGTGCTCCTTTATCATTTTCATTGTTTAGTACAAAGTAGTCTAATGACACTTTAATTAACGAGCAGCCCTAGACTAGACGACGACTGACTAAATGTTTTGTCTGTACCAGCAAATATATAGTTTAATACTTAAATAGCTAAAGCATGCTATACTTTTCAATAAAAAACTAAGGAACAACTTCTAGTGGTACAAATATAATTAATGTGACTTTAGTCTTCCACTCTGTCGTCAGACATATCCATTAAACATGCATAATTCCGCTTGCCATGGCCTAGAGATGGTCGTTTAGACGTCTAGATAGGCATCTACAGGCATTTTGGTCACGTCTTCCACTCTGTCGTCAGACATATCCATTTACACGATTTTTATTACCATTGTTTACCATTGGATTAATTACGCCATGCTACTCCATTAATTAGAGATTGGTACTTATACATAGTTTAGCCACCGTACAAGGCAACAAACAAGAAATAATTTTGGTAAAAAGTCTAATTAACCCCCCTCAACTATTGTTGGCTGTCTAGTTCACCCACGCCACTCTTCTAAAAAACCAGTTATTGTGCCCTTTAAACTATTGAAAACCGTATAAATAACCCCTGAGGTGGTTTTGAAGCTGGTTTATCTAACGTGGCATAAATAACCCCTAACATATATCAAGGGTTCACTACATAACCCCCTCAACTATAAAACATGATATTGTATCCCTTAAAGTATATAATAATATTCAAATGATCCCCCTAATGGTCTTGTAGGGTCGTTTTGACATCACATATAGTTTGGGGGTTATGTAGACTTTTTCCATTGATTTTGCAAGCTATTCTAGGTGTCGGTTTTTCATATGGCTGACTAGTAAATTTGTATTCACATGTTCTGTTTAGAATGGCTTAGCACCAGTTCGACTCAGGATTTATACTGGTTTAGGTATAAACCGTATGTCCAATCGGGTGATTGTGATTGTGTTCCTGACCCAAGCACTCAATTTTGTACTAGGGGTTACAAATGGGTGTAATTGTTGAGAGGTTCTAAGATTACCGAGAGTCAAACAAGGAGCTTGTCGAAGAAATCTCCATGGAGCAAAAGCTTCAAAGACGAAGGAAGGGAACCCCTACTGCCCCTTGTATAGCTGAAGGGGCAGGGTTACACAGAGGGAAAAAGAGAGGGAGGGGGCCTTTGGGAGAGCGCTTTGAAAGTGTGGCAAGGCATTCAGTCTTCACTACAATCGGCATCCTTCCATAGTCATGGAGAACGTCATGGGAGCAGCTAACTATGGGTGGCCACGACCACACCGGAGTTGATAGAAGTAGAATAGGTTCCTCACAGTAGTCGATCTGGCCTGTCTCATCTTCTTGTTTTGCATAGGTTCACCGCAAGTCTAGATGTGTCATGCCCTAAACAATTGTGCCTTGGAACATCCATGGTATGGGGTGTGGGTGCCTGCATTGTGAGGACTTTGCACCTCATCATTTTTGGTTTGTGGGAGAAGAAAATCATACCCTATTCGTCTGTGTCCCCACATGGTAGGGCCTTGCATGGCCCCCACGTGGCATGAGTGTTCTTAAGGGCCAAACAAGCCCTCTGACTCCGGGGTCAGAGGTCGAGTTGCTTTTGTTTCCTTTCCTTGGTTGACTATTAGGTCGAGTAGCCTTGACCCACTCGGGAACTTCCCAAGTGATGGTGGGCCGAGTTTCTTGAGCAGGGAGACGGTGAACCTGTTGTGCTCTTCTTTCCCTCCTACGTCCAAGTTTTGTTCTAGATAGGGAGCGCCGGACTAGGTGGTCAGCCCCGAGGCCTTCGTATGGAATCACGAGCACTCGTCTTTGTGGATAATAGCCCCCAAGACTGCTCTTTCTGCTTGAGTGCTATCTAGCGGAGGCTTAGAGGAGGCTATTGCTAATCTTCTTGGTTGATGGGGGTACCCTAGGTACAAGTACTCATCGGCTGCCCTTAAGATTTAACGTAATTCAGGGAATCATGTAGTGGTTTTATGGCAGTTAGAGTGCCTTGACCCCTTTGGTCATTGGTCCTATCCTAACACAGCAGGCTTGTGAGCATGCCCGTGGTTGGTTGCCCCCGATCCTTCAAGCGATTTGGGGAATAGGTTGGAGGCTATAGTCTTCTTCTCGCCCCTTACACCGGTCCGCGAGGTATGTAAGCCCACCAGGCCTCTGATGGAGTTCGCAGGTCACGCAGTTCTTCACGATGCTTCTATTTGCACCGTGAGGTGGGAAAGCTTGAGGTGGTCATCATGTTACCTAGCTCTTGGGTTCACCCCTAGGCATTCTTGGGATTCATCAGTGAGCCCACATAGGGAATGACTTAGTCCATTGGGTGGGCACTGACCATCGAATCTGCTATCTAGCACCTCTATCAGACCCAACGACCTATTAGATTTGGAGAAATAAATTCGTTTCTTGCTTTCATCATACTATTGGGAATTGGTCCATTTTGGCGGTTCCTTAGATCTGGCTGATAGGATCGAGGAGGTCGACTAAAGGGAGGTGAATAGTCATTTCTACTGATCCGCACACCCCTTTGTTAGATTCGCCAGGAAGCTAGTAAAGAACAAGGTCTTGGTGGAGGTCCATCACATGGCATAGCACCTCTGTGTCTATGTCTTCCTCATCGACGACCAAATCAGCAGCATCCCACCGATGCTTGGGCGCCGAATCCACACGCTCCTTTGCTGAATCCACAAAGGCGGTGGCGCGCCATGAGATAAGCGGTAGAGTCACAGCCTTGTGGCTGACATGGAGGGAACTCAAGTGCAGATCCATGCGGGAGAGAGATCCCTGCGGGGGAGAGAAAACACCGAGAGGAAGGGAGAGGGAGACTGCCAATGAGACTCAGGACTTTGGGCGAGTGTTGATTGGGGAGAGAGTTAGGCTTTGTGATCGGAACAGAATGCCTAAAGTTTTGTTAGGTGGACCCTCAACAAATAATATGGCATTCAACTTGTCTAACAATAGTTGTTCTTCATCCCCTCAATGATCTTTTTATGGAAATACACGTATAGCGATGAAGGGGTGAGCTTCCATGATTCATCGTTCAACATCAACTTCAATTTCACTCTACCAGCTGGAGAACCTGCAGGCCAATAGTAGCCTGTTGTTCGCCGTCCACCCTTCACTTGATGATTATATAGGATATCCCATTCCCATATTGTCCGACCACACATGATCTTTATCCAGCAGCATTGTGGCAATCAACCATGTCTCTGCTCAGATCATTGCCATTTATGGGACAAGTTGTTTGACCCCCATAATGCTAGCTTGGTACAGACTGACATAGGTTTGCTAGGCAATTCTTCTTCTTCCTCTATGGGGAGCAGGTACAGCGTGTGGACCGATCACGTCCACATCGAGCACGTCATGTCAGCCTCCATCCATGCTACCCAAGGAACACCGAGCGCAGCCACAACTTTTACCTCTAGAATACCAAGTTTGACTATTACACATGTGGTTGTATCACTACTACAAATAAGCTTTTTAGAGATGAATTTTTAATCCCGGGAGAAGCCTACGATCCAACTCCCTAAAGTACCAAGTTTGATCGGTTGTGTGAGTGAGCTAGCGAGGGTGTGGAGGCGGAGGCGTTGGTGGTAGTGATAACTGATATCATGACGAAGCAGTGTGGTGTAGGGAAGGTTGCGGGTTGCTAATGCAAGGGAAGGGAGAGGGAGAAAAATAATGGTGGGTGCAAAGTAGGGTGAGTCAGCATGTGTGTGAAGTTGTGGAGTTGACAAGCCGGCCCGACATGAGCTAGATGATTTGATGTTCTAGTGTTTGAGCAGTAGGGACCGCTTGATACCTTTGCTAGCTCTCCTTGCTTAGCTGACACAAACAACAAGAAACTTACCCATCCAGGAGCGCCAAATTGGCTCTCTCACACTAGCAAGAAAAATCTGAACAACACAGAAATTGAGGTGTCCTTTGCCAGCTCACTAAACAATCTATTTGCTGCAAATCCTTGCTAGGCAAGGCTATATAGTACTAAGCAAAGGTACCAAGAAACCCCGAAATGTGGCTAGCTTGTGCAGTGCATGCCATGAATGACGCTAGCAGGTGCACTACTGAGCCGGGAAATGAGAAGGGAAGGGGATAAAGGCGATGATTACACCTAGGAATGAGAAGATGTGGAGAAAGGTTCCTAGGGGCATGAGCAGTGTCTAGGTATTCGTGAGGGCTTGTCACATGGCGCATGCTTGTTGCAATTCTTGGGACGAGAGGAGATAGGTGATTGTCGACGAGATATCACTGATAATCCACCGAGGGGTATAGCCACGTTGGTAGATTTATGTGGTGAGCTGCGCATGATCAAGAACTAGATGGTAACAGAGACATAAGACACAAGATTTATATAGGTTCCGGCTGTCAAGACAACGTAAAACCTTACGTCCTGTACTCTGTTGGTTTGTATTGATAAGATTGATCCCAGGCTAAGCCCAGGATTTGTATCTGGATGTCGATTAGGGGACCTGTTAAACTCAAGTAAGGCTTATCAGTTAAACTCACCGCTAGAAGAAATAGTACACCAGAAAAAGTACGGTGGCCTCGGATTCACCAGTTAAACTGGTCGGCACCTATTTTCACTGGTCGTACTACCAGTTAAACTGGTTGGTTTATCAGTTAGACTGGTCGGCACCTATTTTAACAGGTCAGCTTACCAGTTAAACTGGTCGACTTCAAGCTAGGATGCTCGGACATGATCAAGACGGCGTTGCTCAGCGGATACAAGACGCTCAGGGACTAGTTGTGGGGGATATACCCCCAGGTACCACAAGATGGTCGAAGATATGATTTATTAGGACTCTTATAGAAATTGTAATCCAAATAGAATTCCTACCATAGAGACGATTAGGATACTTTTTTTTTGTAACCCTACCCCTCTAGAGTATATAAGGAGGGGTAGGAGTCCCCTAGTCGACATCCAAATACAAATCCTGGGCTTAGCCTGGGATCAATCTTATCAATACAAACCAACAGAGCACAGGACGTAGGGTTTTTCGTCGTCTTGACGACCTGAACCTGTATAAATCTTATGTCTTGTGTCTCTGTTAACATCTAGTTCTTGATCACACGCACCTCACCACATAAATCTACTATCGTGGGTATACCCTTTGGTGAACTGCCGACGAGATATTGTCGACGGTGATGTGAGCGGGTGATGTAATGACACAAAGAAGAGGACAAATGGAAGAAGACATGGGTAGTTGATAGACAAAGGCTAATAATCTAGTTAGCATGCCGAGAGAGAGAGAGAGAGAGTTCAGTCTAGGGTGGACCAAGTGAGAAAGAAGGTGGTCAGCTAAGGGAGAAGGAGGGTGGTTGGTGAAGACACGGAGAAAAAGGAAAAAGAGTGTGGTCTGTATTGGGTTTAGGTTAGGGCTTTCGTCTAGTTGCTTTAGGATTTAAAATAGGTCATTTTTCCTTTTTATTCTAACATAGTTTGAAAGGGTTTTGTAATTAATACAAATTTGTACCGCCTTAGGTTCATAACAAACACAATAGAACACATTTGCACAAGATTAATTTACAATTCATTTTTGACCCTATCTATACTTAATTTGATCTATATATGTTTATGTTAATTTGCTTTAGTTTGTACTTGATCTGTCTGTCCTAAAATATATGGAATCTAAATTTACCCTAAGTCAAACTATGCTAAGTGACCGGATTTATAAACAAAATATTAACACCTACTACACCAAAAAATAAATTACAAAAATATATTTCATAAGCGATGCTAATTTGATGCTGTAAATAATAGTGATGAGAATGTAAAATTTAAAAGAAAAAAAAAGAAATTTTAGTGATTTTTACTCTAGGAAAAATATGGATGTTACACTAAATTAGCTGGTCTTGTAGCCATAGATGATGTATATCTTGTATGCAGGAATGAAGTCATTGGTCTAGTCCAGAAAAGCATACGACATTAGAACACACCTTGTATTTTTTTCAGAAAAAGGAAATTGTATTCCGGCCTCTGCAAGAGATTTATATTTTGTACAACAATGAATATCACTGCGATCTCAGATTATGTTGTGCGCAAATTTTCAGGCTGGTCCTACAACAAAGGTGAGCCACTACTGATCTATGAGTACATGACCAACGGTAGCTTGGATCAGCATATCTTCCGAAGGGTCAGCACTAGAAAGCAGCAAGAAGACGACACAAGTCTTTGGCAGTGGCACACCCGGTACAGCATCGCCAGGGACATAGCTACGGGCCTGCACTATGTTCATCATGAGCACGAGCCCATGGTGCTGCACCGCGACATCAAGGCCAGCAACATCATGCTCGACTCGGCCTTCCGTGCTCGGCTCGGTGACTTTGGCATCGCCTGCACGGTGGCTGTCAACAGGAGCTCCGTCACCGGCGTCGCCGGCACGTTTGGCTACATAGGACCGGATTATGCGATGAGGTACAAGGCCACGCGCCAGACTGACATCTATGCATTTGGGGTGCTCATTCTTGAGATAGTCACCGGAAAGAAGAACGGGGATGTCATGCCTGACGACGACCACATCACGGACTGGGTGTGGCGCCTTCACCGGGAAGGGAAGCTGCTTGAGGCTGCGCACGGCGTGCTCACCGCGGAAGAGGGCCGTCAGCTGGACCTGGACGACGACGTTGTGGACGAGGCGAAACGTCTGCTGCTGTTTGGGTTGGCGTGCACGAACCCCAACCCATCCGATCGCCCGAGCATGGTGGAGGTGGTGCAGGTGCTCACCAAGTCGGCGCCGGCACCGGACGTGCCCCTTGAGAGGCCACCATTCGTGTGGCCGCCCATGGATTGGCGTTCACGAAACTCTGTGTATAGCACGGCGGTGAGCAGCTGGGACGGGAGCTCTGCCGCTGCTAGCACGGTCGAGCTGGGGCAGATCATCGGCCAGGGATCTGGAATGGAGGAGACACCAAGTAGCATGTCGCTGCCGCGTGTTTCAGCAAATTAGATTAGATGCTCATTATATGTGTCAGTGTCACGTGTGCAAATGGTTCATGTTTTCAACTCCGTCAATAAACAGAGTTCGTGATGCTTGCATCACATTGTTTTGCAGCTGTACTTTTGACCTTTTGTCAATGTTCCTCTTTCAGTAATTATTAGGAGGCAAAGTTGTAATGTTGTTGAAATCGAAACAGAATCAGTGAGAGTCAAGACCATACTTGCACATGCATTGATGCACGGTTTCAGCACCCAAATGAAATCTAAGACCTCAAAACATACTCCCTCAGTCCCTTTAATTTATATCTGTCACTGTTGATGTGCGTGGTACAAGTTTGACTCGATTTATAGAAAATACGTGCAATATTTATATCTCTAAATAAATTTATTAAAAAATTAGATTCAAAAATCTTTCCCATGATACTAATTATATACTATAAATATTAATATTTTTTAATATATATTTAATCAAAGTTGTTTCTCGGAAAGCGTAAATGACAGATATTTAGGGACAGAGGGAAACATCGTTAACCTATTAGTGTAATCAGCTGGGCGATCAAAACTTGCTTTGCTAGCCGAAGAATCAAGCGGCCGGAACCCATATTACTGCGTGCGGTGTAGCTATGCAACGGGAACCAAGAACGCTGTTGGCATGGGAAGCATGCTGGGTTCCGGCGCGGCGACGACGAAGCCCGGTCCAGCGTACATGGCCCGCGGCTTCCATAGTATCTCCTCCTCCGTGTCCATGTCGTTGCTGCCAGTACTGCTGCTCTCGCCGTCGTCGAGTGCCTCAGCCTGCCGCAGGCAACGCTTCTTGTGCACGTCCCAGAGCTCTGCGGACGACGCGCGGCTGATGGTCCACTTGCCTGAAGACGACGACGACGAAGCTGGGCTCGCTGCCTTCTTGTGCGCGTCCCACCTCTCCGCGGAGTCCGCCCGGCCGGGCTTGGGCGGCGACGTCGCGTTCTTGCGGGGCTCGCATAAGCCGGGGGCGGATCCGCGTCCGGCGCTGCTCGTGACGCTGCTGGCGGAACGTGGGCTTGACAAGGCTGAGGATTCTGTGCAGGCCGACTTGGTCTTGCGCGCGTCCCACCTCTCGTCGGAATCGTCGCGGCTGGGCTTGGCAAGCGGCTTTGGGAGGATGACGGCGACGCACGGCGTTGGGAGCAGCGGCAGCATCTTCCACTTGGGCGGGGTCGGGAGAAGCGCCGGGAGAGCTGCGTGTGCCACCTTGAGGTGCACGCGGGCAACCGGGATCGCCATGGATCGTAGATGGAGACGCGCACACCAGAAGCCGAGGAGATGAAACAGAGAGGCGACGATCGGTGAGATGATTTCCAGTAGCAACGCGCAGCAGAAATATATGGGCCCCAGGAGGAGGAGGGGTGCCTGGCAATTCGGTCGAATCCTCGAGTGGTCCTGCTAGCGCCTGGACGTCCGATCCGAACGCTAGCGTCCGAACACCATGCCGAGCAGCTCCCACACGTCCATCGGACGCTGGCGCCCGGACGTCCGATGGATAGAATCTATTGGATAGTGCCCTCCCGTATGGAAATGGAAGAAAGAAATCGCAACCGCCCGCCCACCCGCACGGAAACATAAGAAAGAAATCGGAAACGACCAGCCGCCCCCAACCTCGGCCGCCCCAACCTCAGAACCGCACTCCTGAAATCCCTCCGTCATGCGCCTGTGGGAAAACTGGCTCCCTACGCATACACACATCAGCATGCGTGGGAACAACGAGCCTGCTCCAAAGTTTCACACGCTCTGTTCAAGAAACATAAGAGATTGTCCATTGAAACATGAGAATCAATGAAATTGCAACATCGAAGAGATAGCTACTGAAACACCAAGAAACATATTGTTGCAACAACACCAAACAAACTGCTGCAGTAACAATGGAACAACAACTATAACATGAGATTGAAGCAACTGAGACATACTGCACCATCTAAAAAAGCAGTACTGCTGCAACTTGGGATGAAGAAGTTGAAACACCAAGAAACGTATTATTGCAACAACAAAAGAACAACAGCTGAAACACGAAAAAATGTATTATTGCAACAACAAAAGAACAACAGCTGAAACACTAGGCTGAACCTACTGAAACACCATGAACATATTGTTGCAACAACATGAACAAACTGCTGCAACACCATAGAACAACTACTGCAACATCTTAAATAGACTATTGCAACACCGCAAAAATCTACTGTAGCCGCAAGATAAGGGAAAGAGGGGAGGCACATGGGTTGGGAACGCCATGGAGGTGTGTAGATCGAGCCACCTCCATGGATGGGATAGGGGATGGGCCGCCGTCACCTGCAGGGTGTAGGAGACTACCACGCCGCTGGATCTGCATCGTGCTTCATGGATCCACCACGGGGAGGCCAGTGCTCTATGGATCCACCACGGGAAGGCCACCATCGCCGCCGTCGAGGTTGGGGAGGGCGTGCCAAGGTGGAGGAGGCACATCGGGCTCGGGATGGGTAGAGGACGCTGCCTTCATGGATCCCCCTGCAGCGTGCTCGAGCTCCGGCTGAGGAGGGGGATGGGGTCAGGTGCCGCGCCGGACTGGGGTCTCCCGGGTTGGACAGTGGAAGGCTGCGGTGAATTTTTGAGAGAGAGAGAGAGCAGATGAGTGGAGGAGGGAGCAAGCAGCACGCGGCGGAGTGGGCGAGGAGAGCCACATGCAGTGGATATTTTGAGATGAGCGGAGGAGGAGAGCCGCATGCGGACGGGCGCGAGCGGCAGGAGGCCGAGTGAGCGGGCGCCACGTCTGGAAACGGCCGGACGTCTGAGTCAAAGCATTTCCGATCCTCGAGTGTTCGTCAGGTTGAATCGGAGACGGTGCCCGAATTCAATTCATTCACATCAGCAGACGCATGGGTGCCACGCTATTTCTCTCCTAGTTGGATTCAGGGCTTTCTCCGTCGATGCTCTGTCCTAGTGTACCGTAGCAACTCGAGACGGATATTCAGTTTCCGAGTAGCCTATCAGATTAGTCAAAGGAAACGATTTCCAACAAATTTGAAGAAACCGCAAAATTCAGAATGAAGGAACGTCCGTGTGACTATAGGCGAAGAGGCAAGTAGAAACCATCGGCGGAGCCAGTGCGCGTCAGATGAACGCCAAGTCATCCACGCCGCACTCTCGGACTCCGGACTTTGTTGCCCAGTCGGATTCAGTGATGGCCGGCCACTCCGATTCCGATCGGACTGCGAACGACTTCGTCGTCTACTCTGGTAGAACGCACGGCGCTTGCGCGCGTGCACCTTGCCATGGCGCGCCCATCCCTTCCCGGGCTGCTTGCCTGCTAGTGCTTCCCACCCCGCCCAATTGCACGGTCGCTGCTCCCGGCGCCGCCGTGCGCCGTCATACTTCCCAGTTAGCCTCCCAAGCCCAGCCCTGCTTACGCCGTCGATCGAGAGGCGGGACGAGCACAAGATCAAAGCAGGCGGCACCGACAACCCGGCGTCGTCGTCGTCTCCGCCCATGGACACCAAGAGCTAGCGGGTAGCGGCAGCCCAGGGCGCACGTCGTCGTGCGCGAGGTGGAACAGCAACAAGAAGAGCGCGACGTCCTCCTCGGCGCACAGAACCAGCCGCCGAGGGAGGAGTAGCAACAGCAGCCGAGCGGACTCCGACGAAAGGTGGGAGTCCAGCCTTGTCGTCGTCCACGACAACCAACAGGCGCCCCAACCATCCGCGTGTCCTCCGCTTCTGCCGAGCGCTGGGAGGCCCACAAGAAGCTTCAGACTTAGAGGGCCGACGCGAACTCCATGACGGCGAGAGCAGAACTGCAAGCAACGACGTGGACATCGACACATGCCGTCGGCGCCGCAGCCACGACGGGCATTCTCCGCTGGACCAGACTTCATTGTCGCTTCGCCGAAGCCGATCATCATGCTGCCCATGCCATCGTTTCTGATACGCGCCGCCGTTGCGTAGCTGCTGCCTGCTGTACGCACGCGAGAGAGAGGGTTGCTAGCGAGCATAGCTAGCGCCTAGCAGCAAGTAATAAGCATAGTGATGAGGTGGACCGTGGACGGCATTAGAGCAGGAAAGTTCTTCAGCATTTTTGTATTTTTTTAAAATAAAAGGTAAGAGCTCTGTCACTCAATTAAGTAAGATAAAGAGATTAGAGTTTTATGTATAAGTGGCGCCCCTTGCAGCAAAACACAACAGTCCTTGGACCAAATTAGGAGATCAAAGGAGATCAAATCCTGCTGCTAAAAAGATTCACCCAGCAACATTCATCGCCTTACGTCTCTGCATTATATCCTCTTTTGCTAACGAGGCCACCTGTTGCACCGTCACGTGGGTGTTTTCGAAGATCCTCTTATTCCTCTCTTTCCACAGGTTTCACACAATATAAATGAGGATTCCATTGAACCGCTTGCGGTCCAGTATGGGCACCTTGCCTCCTCCTCCCACCATTTGGCCATGCATGTAGGGCCCATTGTGGGAGATGCACCCTAAAATTCTCCCGGGACAAAACCTGGTCCCAAACATCTCTTACGAAAGGGCAAAGCAAAGATAGATGAACTATTGTCTCCAACGGCCCATTACACAAGACACAGTGCTCCTGATGCGGCCAGCCGGCCACCCTCTCTTCTGTAGATTGTTAGCTGTTAGAATTTTAACGTGCATGAGGATCTAGACGTGTACCTTGCATTTATTTTCCGCATGTGTTTTCTAGATGAGATCATGCTAAAATGTTCGATGTGAGTCACGGAATTGTATTCTATATGCAATCCCTCCATCCCAAATTATAAGTCATTCCAAGAATTTTGGAGAGTCCAAGTATCTCGAGTATGATTAAATTTATATAATAAAATAATAACATTTATAATGCCAACTAAGTACCATTAGATTTTTTATTAATTATATTTTCGTAGTATACCTATTTGATGTCATAAATCTTTGTAATTCTCTCTACAATTTTGGTTAAACTTGAGATGCTTTGACTCTTCAAAAATTCTTATAATGACTTATAATTTAGGATGGAGGGAGTAGCATGCAGTATGTATTCCTGCATTTTTTTACTGTACTCCTGCATATTTCATTTAATGTAAATTTAATCTCATGTGATTTATGAACCGTGCTATAGTAATAATGCAATATAATGGCCTGATATATGCAAGCATATCCTTTATATTTACTGATATTTTCAATGTTTGTGCCAATCATTTCCGACTAACATTATCACATAAACCACAGTATCTCACTTTTTGGAATTTGTGGTTTTAGAAAACATTTACATTAATTCTCACGAGACGTTCTTGATGTAGCCACAAAAGAGATATAGTCGTATTCGGAGGAGCTCAAAGGGCACACCACACACACGCTTGCATCCAGGCAGGGACAGAAGATCGACAACGCCTGAATCTGGCAGAGAGTGAGGAGAGAGTTGAAAGAGAGTGTTTCTTTGAGGAGAGAGAGAGAGAGAGCAACCCCTACTTATCCATCAGAGATCTAGCCACCCAAAGGGGACAGGGCCAAGACATACTCAGAGACGGTTTAAAAAATTAAAAAACCACAATTATGCCATCGACTGTAAAAACGAGTGATTTTCAGAGGTAATTTTAAAACCATCCCTAAATATTGATTTTCAGAGACGGATTTCTGTCCTTAAAAATCTATTTTCACATTCAGTTGCCTTAAGTCAACCGTTTCTAAAAATAATTTTTAGATTTTAAAAATTCATTTAGGAGCCATAAAAATAAAAAAAAATTCTGTGTGGCCAGAGGCCTAGAGGACCAACCTAAGGATTGTAGTATTTAATTTTGCTCCGCGCGTTCTATCCTCTACCACTACACCAAACAGTCATTTGTGTTGAGTTTTGTAATGCTATCTATTTGTACTAATACGTATGGATCTTGTAATCAATATTTCAACTCTTAAATGACCTTAAATGGAAAATTTTCAACTATAAAGTTTTAGATCTTGGCGAGCACTACAACTTTGATATAAGACATGTCTCCATCCAAGGTCATTTAAAAATTTAAAATTCAAAATCTAAGAACTTAATATATATTTGGGCCCCTAAACAATCTCAAATAAATGTTTTGTCAACTACAAAATTATAGATCTCGTCGAGCTCTATAATTTAGAAATAAATTTTGTCTTCATTCGAATTTATTTTAAGTTATGAATCTATTTGTGTTGCAACTATTTTTAAGTGCGATTGACTTGGTCAATCATCTTTAAAAATCGATTTCTAGGGATGGTTGTGGGGGATATACCCCCAGTACCCACGGCGATATACATGGGCCACACCATCAGGGGTGGTCCAGCCCACAAGAACCAAGACGTGCGGTGCACAGCACTAGTCGATGTGCACCGCAAGGCTTCCAGAAGATATCTTGAAGATAGAGAGATTTGATCAGATATTTATAGATATTGTAATCCAAATAGAATACCTGCTATATAACCGACTAGGATATTTTCTTTATAACTCTACTCCTCTAGAGTATATAAGGAGGAGTAGGGGTCCCTTAGTCAACAGCGAGATACAAATCCTGGGCTTAGCCTAGGATCTCATATTCTAGCAATACAAACCATCAGAACACAGGACGTAGGGTTTTACGTCATCTTAACGGCCTGAACCTGTATAAATCTTGTGTTCCTATGTCTCTATTACCATCTACATCCTGATCATGTGCACCTCTACTGAACAATCTACCATCGTGGGTATAGTCCTCAGTGGACTGCCGACAATATTCTGTCGACAGTGGTTGACTTAAGTCAACCGTCCTTAAAAATTAGCTATTTCCAGAAGCGGTTGACATAAGCAACCATTTCTGAAAATCATAATTTCAGAAGCAGTTCTCTTAACCCGACTGTCCTTAAAAATAGATCTGTTTAGATTAATAGTTTACTTAATAGAATCGCCTCTGAAAATTGATTTCCAGCAATGGTTGTTTAGCTACAATGCCTTTCACCAAGGTTAGAGACGGCGTCCTAGTATAACCGTCTCTGTTAGAAAAGGGAGGAGTCTATAAAATCATTTATGTACTCGTGGAGGCCTATAGAGCCACACCAATTAGAGGCGAGCGAGGCCGGACCGGGTGGAGAGAGGAGGATGTGCGAGGGGAGAGTTAGAAGGCGGTGGTGGCTGCTGGGAGAGAGAGGAAGTGAAAAAGGACTGATCTGTTGGGGCGGGCCTCATAAATATCTATCTTCAAAAATTGATTTGCAAAGACAAGCCTCTTAATAATAAGTTATCTTCTAGGCAAATAAGAACAAGTCATCCAAGCATACGTGCTACATCATTTTTTCTAATTATCTGTTTTTATTGGAATTTGATTAATAAGAGGGAGAAATTCAAACTACGTCTTGAATATGTTTTCTGTTGGAATCCGGTCGACCGAGGAATCCAATTTCTAATCGATCAAAAATACATCTATTACCCTTTTCTCCTTCACCCTTGCTTTTTTAATCCCTATTGTTTGGCATGTCTCTTGAGAAGATTCCCTAGCGTTCTAGGTGGTCTTACCATCTCTAGGACATGCCCCTTTCCCATGGCTTTTCCTAGAAGATGTTCTCGAATTCTTCAGGCGAAGAACGGGTTTCAAATTGGCTCTACCGACCCCTCTGACCTGTCTTGCTGATCTTGGGACGTCCTCGCTGCGTGATAGACCGTGTGTGGCCTCAGGCTTGCTAGCCCTTACTACTCTGTGATCCAATTAGGCGTCAATATTTTTGATTAAATAAATTTTCTTTTTTCTAATAAAGAAATCTGTTCTTCTCCAATTGTTCTTGTGACAATGTTCTTGATCTTTCAACAGGCAACTAAGACACGAAAAATTCATTTTGCATACGAGATGGATTGTAGAAATTAAAACAGAATCAATCAAGACGATACTTGCAGATGGATGCATCGATTTACAGTTTGGGCTTGCAAAAGGCACCAAATTCAGATGAAATCGAAGACCTATGGAAACATATAGAACCATTCAAATTCTAACACCATAAGCCGTGTACTTCTCCACTATCTAAACAAAACTATCTAAAAGACTCAAACAGCGTCGTTAGTCACAGTAGCATCCCTACATGATCACACTTGCATTGCCTCGGCAGCTGAAGAAACCAGCCGAGATGAGTTCGTGCAGTGCAGCTATGCAACGCGAACCAAGAACGCTGTTGGCAGGGGAAGCATGCTGGGTTCCGGCGCGGCGACGGCGAAGCCCGGGCCTGCGTACATGGCCCGCGGCTTCCATAGTATCTCCTCCTCCGTGTCGTTGTCGTTGCTGCCAATACTGCTGCTCTCGCCGTCGTCGAGCAGCGCAGCCTGCTGCGGGCGGCGCTTCTTGTGCACATCCCAGCGATCGGCGGACGACGCACTACAGATCGGCCACTTGTTGCTGCTTGCGAGGGAAGACGTGGCTGATGAAGACGACGACGACGAAGCTGGGCTCACCGCCTTCTTGTGCGCGTCCCATCTCTCAGCGGAGTCGGCCCGGCCGGGCTTGGCCGGCGGCGAGCTCGCGTTCTTGCAAGGGGATCCGCGTCCGACGGCGCTGCTCCTGACGCTATCGGCAGAACGAGGGCCAGATGAGGATGATGATGAGGCTGAGGACACTAGGCAGGCCGGCTTGGCCTTGTGCGCGTCCCACCTCTCGTCCGAGTCGGCGCGGCTGGGTTTGGCGGGCGGCTTTGGGAGGATGGCGGCGACGCACGGCGGCGTCGAGAGCAGCGGCAACGTCTTCCACTTAGGCGGGGTTGGGAGCAGCGCGGGGAGAGCCGCGTGTGCCACCTTGAGGTGCACGCGGGCAACCGGGACCGCCATGGATCGAAGATGGAGACGCGCACACCAGAAGGCAAAGCGCCGCCAAGTGAGCCGAGGAGACGAAACAGAGAGGCGGCGATCTGTGAGATGATTTCCGGTAGCAGCGCGCACCAGAAATATATAGGCCCCAGGAGAGATGATTTCCGGTCGAATTGCTCGTCAGGTTGAATCGGGGTCGATGTCCTTCCTAGTGTACCGAAACATCTCGAGGACATTCAGTTTCCGAGTTGCATAGCAGATTCGGCAAAGGAAATGATTTCCAACAAATTTGAAGAAACCGCAAGATTCAGAATGAAGGAACGTCAGATGAACGCCAAGTCATCTACGCCGCACTCTCGGACTCCGGGCTTTGTTGTCCAGTCGGATTCAGTGATGGGCGGCCTCTTCGATGCCGATCGGACTGCGAACGACTTGGTCGTCTACTCTGGTAGAACGCACGGCGCTTCTGGTCGTTTGATCCATGGCGATACCCGTAACCCGTTGTGCGCGTGCGCCTTGCCATGGCGCACGCATCCATTCCCGGGCTGCTTCCCACCCCGCGCGCCCAAGTGCACGATGATCCAGTCGCTGCTCCCGGTGCCGCCGTGCGCCGTCATCCTTCCCAGTTCGCCTCCCAATCCCAGCCGTGCTTATGCCGTCGACCGAGAGGCGGGACGAGCACAAGATCAAAGCAGGCGGCAGCGAGAGCCCGGCGGCGTCGCGGTCTCCGCCCATGGACACCAAGAGCGGCAGCCCAGGGCGCACGTCGTCGTGCGCGAGGTGGAACAGCAACAAGAAGAGCGCGACGTCCTCCTCGGCGGGATACGCCATACGCGCAAGGAACCGGTGAGCCCAGCCTCGTCGTCGTCCACGACAACCAGCAGGGGCCCCAACATCCGCGTGTCCTCCGCTTCTGCCGAGCGCTGGTACGCCCACAAGAATCTTAAAACTCAGAGGGCCGACGAACTCGATGACGGCGAGAACAGTACTGCAAGCAACGACGTGGACCTCGACACATGCCGTCGGCGCCGCAGCCACGGCGGTTATTCTTCGCTGGACCAGACTTCATTGTTGCTACCGACTACCGAGCATAACCTAGCGCCAGCAAGTGCTACCGAGTGATGACTGATGAGGCTGACCATTGACGGGACGGCATTAGAGCTGGAAAGTTCCTCAGCGTTTTTGTGTTTTGCAAAATAGCATGCTGTATGTGCTCTTGCATATTTCATTTAATGTAAA
Source organism: Saccharum hybrid cultivar R570 (assembly GCA_038087645.1). Taxonomy (NCBI): domain Eukaryota; kingdom Viridiplantae; phylum Streptophyta; class Magnoliopsida; order Poales; family Poaceae; genus Saccharum; species Saccharum hybrid cultivar. The sequence continues at coordinate 11,029,849 of JAQSUU010000805.1, forward strand.
TTTAATCTCATGTGACTTATGAACCGTGCTTGCAATATAATGGCCTGATCTATACAATCGTATCTTTTAGATTTACTGATAGTTTCAAATTTTGTGCCAATCATTTCCCATGTATTTCACTGGAAGAAAGAATGGATAGTCCAATAGTTGCTTCAGCAGCCGCAAGGGCCTATAACAAAAATTGCGAAAATGACTCCTTTTAATTGGCGACTATCAAATAGATTAGAAAATATTATGAGATTTAGATTACAGGTCATATAGGAATAAGGTTTAAATCGTTCGCTCATTAGAATGCCTCAGCTGCATACATCATTGCACTTCCACTTGACACATATTTAAACGGCTCATCTCGCGGCTACCTTACTATTTCGGCTGTTTCTTAATCTTCAAAAAGAAATTAATTCTGTAATGGGAAGACGAAAAAATAAAAAATAAAAAGAGTGGAAAAAATGACGAGAAGATATTGGAACATCAATTTGAAAGCTATGAGATAGATCACTTTCTTACAACTTGATTTATTCAAAGCAAGCTAGATACCATATCTACAGGTCTGACAAAGTGGAACAACCAGAAAAAGAAGTGGAGTTAGAAAGACGTATGATAGGTGGTAACTCTCTTGTACGGTTCGGGGGGGTAAGCAGCGTACTCCGTGGGAATATTAGGCTCTATCAAACATACAGGGAATTGGAGGTAGCATTTTACTTGTTCGGTGTGGTACACATATCTGTCAATGTCAATCAAGTAAGAAAATTCATTCCCACTGTGTGAGGAAAAGGTCAAGAATTGCAATTTATTGAGCTTGTAAGGCCTGTCCCCAAGAAAGGGTATAAATAAGGCTATAAGTAGGCCGTTTGCTGTTGCAATAAGGGTTGCTCGCCTTTCCTTTTGACGGCTTGGCTTCCTAGAAGCAGCCACCCTTTAAAGAGTGCGTAATAGCTCACTAATCGAGCACCTTTGCACTGAAGATGAACGGGGCTAAGCGATCTGCCGAAGCTATGGGATGTCAAAATGCATTGGTAGGGGACACCTCATACGGCTCCTCATTCAATTCTTTCAAAGGGATCCTTTTCCTCGTTCGAGAGTCTCCGCCCTTCTTCCACTCCGCCCCGAAGACTAAGACCAATTCAGTCTGAGAGTTCTTTCTGAGTTCCATATGATATCCACGATCTCTCTTGATCTGTAACTCAATACACACATCAACAGGCTCTTAAGTTAGCTATAAGTTTTGTCATATCAACGATTTCTACGGAAGGCGGTAAGATTATATCTTGAGCTGGACCCCCATAAAAGGAGTAGTCACCTAGAGCAACTTTCCCATATTCCGAATGCAAGGGTTTCAATAAACTACTTGTGCCAATCCGTTTTGGCTTATTTGTCTAGAACTATCTTCAACGGTTTGTGTAGCCATAAATTCAATAGAATAACTACGTCCTCGAGCTCGAGGTCTGAATTTTTTTCATAACAGTACTCCTACTGACTTCGTCTTTAGTGATGAATAAATTCGTTTTGTCGAAATCCCTATAATGAGTAGCATTTGCTGCTGCCGAATAAACCAACTTTAAGATGAGATACGACTCTCGATAAGGCATGAGATTTAGTATCATAACGGTTTCTTCATCGTAACGCCAGCGAATCTCATCTAGAACTCTTTGTGCTTCAAAATTTGAGGCTTTAAAATGTATTTACATTAATTCTCACAAGATGGCCTTGGCGTAGCCGCACATGGGATCTGGTCGTATTCAGAGGAGCTCAGATGGCACACCGCACACACGTCATTAGGGTTTTTTATTTCGGTTTGAGAAATATTTCGGCCACCACCGAAATTACCGAATTTCGTGAATTTTGGCCGAAATTTCGCTGAAATTGTTTTAGAGACTTAGACATTAAGTATATTTTCTAAAAATTTTAAATCTAAACAAAATATTAGCATGATTTATGATTATACATGTATTGATTAAAAAAATATGCAACATAGACAATAGAAAATATAACTTTATAGTTGTATAGCACAAGTATTAGTGTAATATGAAATTTTGGACTTTTCTTTCGTCCGTCACCAAAATTACTGAAATTCGTAAAATTTCACCGAAATTTTGAACCCTCATCAACGCTCCAATTAAATAATAAATTTCCTTTTTTCTGAAAAAGAAGTAAATTCTTCTCCAACTGTTTTTGTGCCAGTGTTCTCTATCTTTCATGACGCAACTAACACCCGAGTAATTTGTTTTGCATAAGAGTTGGATTGTTAAAATTGAAATAGAATCAATCAAGACCGATGGATGCATCGACTTCCGGTCTGCGCTTGCAAAAGGCACTAAGTTTAGATGAAATCTAAGACCTATGGGAGAACAATGGGAACATACAAAACATTCAAATTCTAACACCATATGCCATGTACTTCTCCATAATCTGAAAGACAAACAGCATCGTTAGTCAAAGTAGCACCCCTAAATGATCACTTTGTTTCGGTAGCTCAAGAAACCAGCTGAGATCAGTTTGTGCAGTGCAGCTATGCAACGCGAACCAAGAACGCTGTTGGCATGGGAACCATGCTGGGTTCCGGCGTGGCGACGGCAAAGCCCGGTCCAGCGTACATGGCCCGCGGCTTCCATAGTATCTCCTCCTCCGTGTCGATGTCGTTGCTGCCAGTACAGCTGCTCTCGCCGTCGTCGAGCAGCTCAGCCTGCGGCGGGCAGCGCTTCTTGTGCACGTCCCAGCGTTCGCTGGACGACGCGCGGCTGATCGTGCACGTGCTGCTTACGCGGGAAGACTTGCCTGATGACGACGAAGACGAAGCTGGGATCACCGCCTTCTTGTGCGCGTCCCATCGCTCAGCGGAGTCGGCTCGGCCAGGCTTGGGCAGCGGCGTGGTCGCGTTCTTGATGCTGCTCCTGACGACGCTGAGGGCGGAAGGAGGGCGAGATGATGATGAGGCTGAGATCGCTGGGCAGGTCGGCTTTGTCTTGTGCGCGTCCCACCTGGCCACCTCTCGTCGGAGTCGGCGCGGCTGGGCTTGGCGTTGGCGAGCGGCTTTGGCAGGATGGCGGCGACGCACGGCGTCGGGAGCAGCGGCAGCATCTTCCACTTGGGTGGGGTCGGGAGCAGCGCCGGCAGAGCTGCGTGTGCCACCTTGAGGTGCACGCGGGCAACAGGGATCGCCATGGATCGAAGACGGAGACGCGCACTCCAGAAGGCAGAAGCGCCGCGCCGCCGCCCAAGTGAGGCGAGGAGATGGAACAGAGAGGCGATGACCGATGAGATGATTTCCGGTGGCAGGAGCAGAAACCTGAAATATATAGGGACCAGGACGCCTGGTGCGTCAATCCAATCCACAAGTTTTCGTCAGGGGTGAATTGGTGTCGGACACCGGAATTCATTCGGGACTAGACGCGTGGGCGCCACGCCATTTTCTCCCAATCGGATTCAGAGTTTTCTCCATTGACGCTGTGACGGCTCTGTCCCAGTGCACCGTAGCAAACCCCCTTGCTTTTGCGGTGGAGAAGGCGGCCACCGGCGACGACGACGACGGCCGTCGCGCTCGCGCCTGCTTTTCCTTTGCTGTCGCGCCTGTTTCAAAATATGATGCGGTAGATTTTTATTTTGTTATACTCTCACTGTCTGTCTATGAATAAAACAAATTCCCAGAGTTGTCTTAAGTCAAGTCAAACTTTTTATGATTGACTAAATTTATAAAAAAATATAAATATTTGGGACACCAAATTATTATGTTATGAAAGTTTACTAATCCCTCTGTTCCAAATTATAAGTTCATTCCAACTTTCTTGAGAGTCAAAGCCTCTCAAGTTTGACTAAATTTATATAATAAAATAATAACATTTATGATATCAAATAAGTATCATTAGTTTTTTCATTAATCATATTTTTATAGTATACTTATTCGATGTCATAAATCTTTGTAATTCTCTCTATAAGTTTGGTCAAATTTGAGATGCTTTGACTCTCCAAGAAAGTTGGAATGACTTATAATTTGGAATGGATGGAGTATATATATAATAATACTAATTTTGTGTTATAAATCTTGGCACTCTTTTTTGTAAAATCGGTTAGACATAAAAAAAGTTTGACTTGCGAGATAAGATAATTCTAGAAATTGATTTATTCATGGATGAAGGGAGTATATTTAGCCAATTTTCTTGTACTAAATTGCTTTTCTAGGCAAACACATGAACTTCTCTAGATTCAGTAATCACTGGCGGGTCTAAACCCACCTTCACCGCTGTAATTAAGCCTGACAAAGGACAATTGGTAGTGATTGGCTCGTCTATCACTACCGGGTCGTTTAAGACCCGACAGTGAATCAAAGATATCACTATCAGTTCAAAGATACCAAACAAAAATAGAGCAAGGATCATTGCTGGGTCTAACTTCTATCTGACAGTGATATTGTAGGGTGTCATTGGTGCTTCAATGGCTTCAACCGACATTGATCTTCATCTTTCTTCTTTTTATATATTTTATTATCATATTTAAATATACATTGTTGTCTAATATTTTACATTCGATATTACTAATATATCACATATGTTTCACTGCCAATCTCATAGGATAATACACCATAATTAGAAAACCATAGAGTTAAATGCATGAGGGTCCCTTGAACTTGTTAAGCGATGCCACTTAGTCTATAAAACTTTGAAAATGCATTTTGAGGCCCATAAACTTGTTAAGTGGTACACTACAGTGGTCGATATATATAGTCCAGAAATGAACATGCGGTGTACCATTTTACAAGTTTAGGGATATACAATGCACCACTTAACATGTTTAGTCACCCAAAAATACATTTTTAAAGTTCATGGACCTAAATAGTACCCCTTGACAAGTTTAGATACCGCTGATGTATAAAATCATATGTACGTAGTTTATGGGTAGAGATGAAGTCATTACAAACAGAAGTCTCATTACTACAAAATAAGTGGAGCATACCCACCACTACTCGCTATTATATGCCATGATATAGTCCTTGTAGTGACCATCCCAAATTTTGTAACCGGTATGCCATGATATACTCGCTACATCATTTAAGTATATCAAACATGATTTGGCACCCTCTCTTTTGCTTCACAAGTCTGAGCAGATGATCTTCCAAAGATTGAATAAACCGGAGGCGTTGCAAATACATTAGGACCTAAAGGCAAAATGCAAATGCCCTTGCAATCGGTGGATCTTGAACCTGCATAGTGCCAGCGATAATCAAGTTGCTCCACTGCTTGACTTAAAATGCCATGGAAGCTACACAGTGTGCGTCGATTCATGTTATGGAACCTGTAAGTTGTGGCTCCAAATAGAATATGATAACCATGAATGGAACTATACACACACATACACATATCATTTTGGTTGTCCTCAGCAATTCGTTCACTAATTGCGGTAACATCTGGGTTGTTCCTCATGTAAAACTTGTAGTCAAATAGGTGAGAAGTCATTAATAAAGTATCCATTGGCCGTAAGCACCTTAATACATGCTTTCATAACATTTTTCTCAACAATTCTTTGATAGGGTGCGCTCCTTCCAGTTACAAATTTATATGACCTCCCAGGGCTACCCTCTGTAGCACCAATGATGGAAATTGATATGACACCAAAAATGACTCTTCGATCATCATGAAAGTTGGTGTCACATTATTAATTTGAAGTGCTTTGAGAAACCATAGTGCATCTCAAAGCCGGACTCAATTTTCTATGGTAAACTTTATAAGTATGTTAGCATATAATAAAGTCCAAAAAACATAAATTAAGTGGAAGATAAACTCCTATAATACTTAATTATTAGCGTTATGGTGCTATATGCCATCAGATTAGGTGTGCTATGTTGTCTAAATCCTATCTATTATCTATAGTATGAACAATCACGATGATCCTTTTGGTATGTCTTGATGCCCGATGGGATTGATGAACACATGCGTTTGATGAAATGGCAACATAGATATTGTTTATAGCAGATAGATTAAGATTTTGTTTGGATCTATAAAACTAACAGCTAATTCTTGTTAGCTCCTATTTGCCAACTAACTGGCTAACAACAAGTTTTTGACTTGGTTACCATCTTTTAGTCTGCCTATTGCCTATTGTTAGTTCTGTAGATCCAAACAGAGTTTAAATACTTAGAAAAAAAATTCTTGTATGATATTATGAAACTCAATTATTACTCCTACGGTCTTAGAAACTTCATATTTCGATTCTCTATTTGATACTGCCTCCAAATTTTAGTCCCTATGTGACACTACTGTTAGTTCTGAATCCTAATACTATTAACTGACACGTGCTCCCAATGCAAGAAAATGCACTTGTGTCATGTATAACACTATTCCCAGCAAATACATATGTCTTGTGCTTAATTTGGGTATTTTGGTGAAAATACCAAATAATTATGCTTGCTGGTGCTGCTTATTTAAGGAGACATCCTTTTATTAAATTTCATTCACATTATATAAATGGATTTATGTTTACTAGTATGTGTTATTTAAGCATCCTTTTCTCAAATTTCATTCACATAACTCAATTTATGCTTGTCCGTACACGTTATTTAAGCATTCTTTTATTAAATTCGATCCACATTAAATAAATCAAAACTAAATCACAAATAGGATTCTCAAATCATCAAGCATCTTATGTATGATTTAGTTTTGATTTATATAATGTGGGTGAAATTTAATAAATAGATGCTTAAATAACGTGTAGTATAAATTGATTCATATAATGTGGATGAATTTAATAAAATGATACTTATTAAATAACACATACCAGGAAGCATAGATTATTCTATATAATGTGAATGAAATTTAATAAATTGATACTTAAATAACGCATATCAATAAGCATAAATTAATTTATATAATATAGATGATGTTTAATAAATGTTTAGTATTTTCATCAAGATGCCCCAATTAAGCACCGAGATAGGGTCTAAATAAGGCATATTTCCATACACAAAATAGTTTCATTTAGGGCATAAGTGCATTTTAGTACATCCGTAATATTTGGATCGTTTCATGTGTGAGTTAACGGTGTTAGCCTTCAGACCTAATGGTAGTGTCATAGGGAATAACACTACTACAATATTCTTTTCGGAGGAGGGTGTTTTGGATTTTTAGAGGTGGGCAAAGCAACCGCCTCCGTCGAAAGGTCTCGATTAATACGGATTAACTGAGTCAGTTACTTTGCCCGCCTCGGTTAATCAATTAATGGGGTGACCCATTAACCGAAGTAGGCGCCTGCTCGCCTCGGTTAATGTTTTTTAGAAAACTCAAAAACCAAAAAACTTGCAACTTTGGAGAGTCAAACCCCACAACCTACTATTCAACAACACCACGTCTCTACCACTACACCACAAACTCATTTCTGATTATATATAATATGCTATCTTTTTATAGCCATATTTCATAATCTTATATTAGATATTTTGACTACTAAATGAACTCTAATGAAAAACATTTAACTACAAAGTTTTAAATCTTGTCAAGGACTACAACTTTGGTATAGGATGTATCTTCATCAGAGATAGTTTGAAAAATTCAAAAAATTGAGTCTCAAAACATGTGCATTTCAAACACATATTTGAGATTCTAAATGACTTTAAATCAAAAACTTGTTAATATCAAACATGTAGATCTAGTCGGCCACTAGAACTTCGCTATTAACTATGTGAACATTGGAGATCATTTAAGAATCCTCAATTTTAAATTTCAAAATCTATAACCTTCGAACAAATATTTGGGACTAAACATATTCAAATTTAAAACTTTTTAACTGCAAAGTTGTAGACTTTATTTAGAACTATAACTTTTGTATAGACCATGTCAACATCCGAGATCGTATGGTCATTTTAAATTTCAAATTTCAAAATATGTGCACTTACAACAATATTTTGGGACCTTAAACAATTTCAATTCAAAAAATTTTTCAACGACAAAGTTGTAGATCTAGTCGAGAGCTACAATTTTGATATAAAGTTTGTCTTTATCTGAGTTCATATGAAAAAGTAATAAATGATTTTTTGTTGCAATCATTAATCAAGGCGGACATCTTAATACACCTAGCAAACGCTTAGAACGACCGCCTTCAAAAATTGTTGATTAATTGAGGTAGACGTTTTAAGTTGCTCGCCTCGGTTAATGGACTGACGGAGAAGGTGGCCTTACGGTGACCGTTTCCGTTAATCTAGCATTAATGGCGGCAGACGCCTAACGCTGCCCACCTCCGTTAATCCTTAACTGAGGCCGGTGCTCGGCCGACGGCCCTGCCACCAATTAACGGAGGCGACCGCCTAGCCCGCCCGCCTCAGATAATAAAATGGAACCGTCTTGCAGAATCTTTTCTATAATAATATAAAATTTAGAGACTTCAAATAGTGAAGGCCGAAATTTTCAGGGACATACAAGGAATAAGTGAATTTTAGTGTCATTAAAGGAATTTTCTCAAATACATATATATTTAATACAGCTAACCTAATAGTGAAACTAATAGCTAACGTATTTAGTATATAATATCCCCATCTCCTAAAAGTATATACATGTAATGTCCTACCACCCTCTGTCTTAAATTATAAGTCATTTTGAATTTTTTAGGTAATAGCTTTTGCTATCCATTTAGATATATGATATGTCTCTATACATAATAAAAATTATATATCTACAAAATGCAAAACGACATATAACTGAACGCCCTTCTATGCGTCCTTGTGTGCGTGACACGTCAGGTCGCCCTTTTGTGCGTCCGATCCTAACTGAACGCGAGCGCGGGAGTGACTTGACCGTTGCCGATCGAACGGGTAGCATTTAAATCGGGACATGTGGATGGCTCCGTGTGACCGGACGCTAGGCATTGGCGCGTCCGGTCGTCTTGCAGACAACTGCAGTGAAGAGGTAACGGCTCTATTTCGTTTGCCCCTCTATATAAGGTGTTTGGCCGGCTTAAGCTCACTCTCTTGGCCATTTGCATTGACATAGCAACCTTGTGAGCTTAGCCAAAGCCCTCCCACTCATCTCCATCATTGATTTATTATCTTTATGAAATTGGGAGAGAATTCAAGTGTATTGCTTGAGTGATTGCATCTAGCGGTACTTGGTGTTCATGTTTCGCTACGGGTTTTGCTCGTTACTCTTGGTGATTGCCGCCACCTAGATGGCTTGGAGCAGCGAGGATCGTCGAGCAGAGGAAGGTGCTTGTCTCCGGCTTCGATCATGGTGATTGTGAGGGGTTCTCGAACCTTTCCCGTGGGAGATCACAAAGGGCATCTCTAGTGGATTGTGCATGACTTGTGGATCCCCATCTTGTGTTGGTTGTGCGGCACTCGGTTATAGGTTTGGCGTGTAATGCCAATTCGCGCGTAAACCTCCAAGTGGTGAATCGCCACAATGAGGACTAGCTCGCCGGCAAGCAAGTGAACCTCGGTAGAAAATCATTGTGTCATCATTTGATTCCAAGGTGATTGGTCTTCATTTGTATTCATTCTTGTTATTGATTGACTTCATTGGTGATTGACTCATTCCTCTATACAGCAATATAAAACTCCATCCTTCCCGTGTATTTACATTTGTTAGTGTAATTTGACTTTTTAGTGTAGCTAGTTTTGAGGGCAAGCAAGAGTCGTGTCTAGTGGTTAGTGAGGCTCTTTACTTAGTCTTTGAAATTTCACTAACTTAGTGTAGTGACATAGCCTTTGTGTGAATTAAGATTATAGTCACTAGAATTGTGGTAGGTAGCTTATATTTTTAATAGGCTAGCGCAATATTCGCTTCGCCTTATTATTGTCTAACCACGTTGCTTAGTGTTGTTGTAGAAATTTTATAGGCTATTCACTCCCTCTAGCCATTAGGACTTTTCAGCGGGTACTGCCACGTCCACGCGTGGCGACCACTCCCTCGGCCGCCAGCTAGCCACTGAGGCCGACGTGCAAGGAGAAGCGTCGGGACCTGGTGTGGAAGCCCTCCTGCCTCTCGATGCAGATGACGGAGGAGGCAGCAACGTGACACGATACATGTTGCAAGTGTACATTTTAAATGTTTTATATGTTTTAGAGGTATGTTGCAAGTGTTTCATAAGGATGTTACAAAAGTAGATCGAGATATTGTAGATGTTGCAATGAGCTATACACGTATGTTTTAAGTGTATATTCTAAATGTTTTATCTGTTTCAGACGTATGCTATAAGTGTTTTATTTGGATGTTGCAAAACTAGATCGAGATAAATATATATGCAAGTGTTTTCAAACCTACATTGCAAGTGTTTTATCTTGATGTTTGCAATGCATACACATGTGTTTTTAAATTTTTTAGTGTTTTGCAAGTGTTTCAGATATATATTGTATATGTTTCAGCTTGTTTCGTACTTATGTGCAAGTATTTTATTAGGTATTATACATGTTGTAATGCATGTGAGGAGCGGAGGGGCACGAGCAGCCCCTGCTCGCGGTTTGGCGGCGCGGCCCCGTGTGGGCACGCGAAATGCATGCTCAAGCAGTGTGCTGCCCAAGCGTGTGAGAGTACAGTGCTGGCTTCCGAACACGGGCGGACACGGACGTCCGGGCACAGGCACCGCCGATCTATTGCTAGCTGACGTGGCAAAGGCAATCCAGCGTTACTCCGACGACTTTCTGGTCCAACTCCCAATCCCAATTCCCAAATTCCCCATCCCCTGCGCTCCTGCCTTCCATTCGCCGCCCCCTCTTCGACCTAGAAGTCGCCGCCGTCCCATTTCTCCCGTCGAACCCCGCGGCGGCCCCTTCCACCGGTAGCTCCACTGCGACGGATCCCCTTCCCCTTGTCCAGGGGAGCTGCTCGTTGGCCGAGGAGACGCTGTTGCCCTTACTTATTCGCTCTTCTGCCGTCCCCTTCGCCGTCCACTCCCACCGCCGGCTCCGCCGGCTGCCGACTGGGCATTCCAACAAGCGAACTGAGGTGAGCCTGTCACGTCTCCTCCATTTCCATGGTTCTCCTCTGGCGTCTCAACGCCTTCTCCTCTCGCAGCACCGGCGCCCGGCACCTGTTCGACGCAATGCCTTCGAGGCGCGTGGGAGCTGCTGCAGCGATGGGCGAGGACCGCATCGGCGCCCTCCCGGACGACCTCCTCCTCCACGTGCTCTCCTTCTTGCCGGCTCATGATGCCGTGCGCACGTGCGTGCTCTCCCGCCGCTGGCGCCAGGTCTGGAAGTCCTTGCGCGTCCTGCGCTTCACCAAGCCCCAGAGCTGGGGAAGCGCGACCAAGTTCAATAGGTTTGCCAGCAGCGTGCTGTTCTTCCGCAGCCGGGCACCTCTGGAAGAGCTCACGTTTGAGACCTACATGTACGATGCTATAAACCCTCTCTTAGATAAAGACCAAAAGAATGAACGGGTTAAATACGCCCAGAGGTGGATCATGTATGCCTTAACGCACAATGTGCAGGTGCTCAGAGTCCTTGTGAACTCAAGGCTCAGCAGACCTCAGCTGCGGCCCGTTCCCCTGCTGCGACTCAGTGAGCCCCTCATCTCCCAGCACTTGATGGCCTTGGAGCTTAAATCTGTAGTGTTGACTAATAACTCTATGGATTTCTCGAGCTGCCCTGCCTTAAAGAATCTTAAAATAAGGGATTCCAAAATTTGGGTTCACAAGATATCTTCCCAATCACTAAGTCGTCTAAGTGTCAAGAATTGTGAGTTTTCTGGTGATATATGCACTCAGATTTTGGCCCCAAATCTATCATCACTTCTACTGGACGTGCGTTCTGGCAGGCTTCCTTACTTTGCAAGTGCAGTGTTGCTAGTGAAAGCATATATCAGACTTGATCAGTACTGTGGGGATTGCTGTTGGCACAGCAACTTTGAACATTGTGCTCATGATACATGTGTTGATTGCTATGGTAATAATGACAGGAGTGCCAAGTGTGTGCTTCTTAGAGGCTTGTCCAATGCTAAAAATTTGGAGCTGGCAGTTCAATTTTCAGTCTACATTCAGAATCGTGCAGCGGTATGTTTGAATATACTTGTACCTTATCTCCTAGCTGTTAAGGGTTATTGGCACTTGTATGCAGCATGTTTGTCTTCCATCACATTTTCATAAACCTAAAACTGAGACAAGATTCTTTTGTTTATTACCACCAATTGTCCTTCATAAGCTATCACATTCAAGTGATGTTGTACTTTATCATATGGCTAGTTTATGTGTTTGGGCATAGTATTTCAATTTTATGTACTATCTCGATCTCCTAAGTTGAATTCACCTATCTAACTTTTTTTCCTTACACTACCCAGGCCATTTTCAAGCGAGATATGAAATTGTGCCCCATATTTAGCAACTTAAAGACTTTGGTGCTCAATGGGTGGGCTGTGGCCTGTGAACTCGATGCACTAATTTGTTTCCTCCAGCATGCGCCGATCCTAGAGAAGATCACTCTTCAACTTAATGTATAGGCTCACTCTTCAATTTTTTATGACACATATGCATCTAATGTTGGTTGATATCTTTCTGAAGCAGTGTTGCATGACTGCTTGGTCTAAAATACTACTTTGATCTGCTACAGGGGCTTAACTATAATGTGGAAATGAGAGAAAGTTGTAGTTCAATTGAAAAAATTGCTCTGCCTGAGCACCTTAAATTAGTTGAAGTCAGATGCCAAAAGATTGCTGAAAATGTTCACAAATTTGTGGATATCTTGAATGCCTATGGCATAACTTCTAATATAATCAATATCGTGGAGATGGATGGCTGATCCAAATGTAAGTTAGATATTGAAATTCAGAATGCTTATGTGTTACTAATTACTATATCTCCTACTTATCTTACAGAAAGCAGTGAAATGATTGTGCAAGTTGAAAATGAGAACATTGAACTCCCTGCAAATGTTCGTGTTTCTTTGATGCTAAAACCAAAAATTTCTACTCTAAACATTTCTCTAAGCTTAAAAATGCATCATAGACTATACAGTGAAGTGGTAAATGTTCAATCTCACTCTCATGTTGCCTAGCTATGTAGTTTTTAGTTACTGTCTGCTGCGCTCAATCTTTTATATTTGCTCTTCTGGTTCCCATTAACTGCCCGGCTATTGCAATAAGTGGTGTCCTTATTTTAGTGTCCAGTTTAGCATGCGCTCTTCTCCCTGCTTGCTGGAACACTGATTGCATATATTGCCCACTTCTTCTGATGCTTATCAGTTCCTTCTAGAATTGTGGACTTCTGGGTTCGATTTGTTTTGTGCCATGCTGCTTTTACTCACTAGATGCTTTACACTCTCCATGGTGTTTGTTCTGATTAACTATTTTAGTACTGCTTTGAGGTACTATTGTTTTGTTCATCTGATGGCGGTGATATTTGCCACAAAAAAAATCTTCACCATTCACTAATTCTAGAGATCAGCATTCAATAGATGCATGGTTTCTGTAAACAGGTTTCCATTAAACAGTAAGTTTGAGACACTTTTGTTTTGGTAGATGTGAATCAGGGGAAATGTACAAATGGTGTGATACCCACACAGGGCTGCTTATGAAACATAAAATTTGTTCATGTTCTAGTTAATTAAAGGAAAGTGGCATGTTGTCCTAGGTGAAAGTGCCATATAGGAATGGTATCTAAATCAAGAGGCCTTCCAGTTAAGCCTAATTCGAGGGCCCTCCAATTAAGAAAAGGACAAGTCGGAACCAAAAAAAATTCCTCCAATGGAATAAATGAGAGGTGATGAGGGAAGTAAGAATGGAATCAAGGAAGTAAGAATTGAAATAGGGATGTGTACGAATCAAACTTCTAAAATCCACACCCGCGGCGCTCCGATGACTACCAACTCCGGTTCTGGGTTGGGGAGGGATCTTTGGCTTCTGGGTCTAGAGGGATTCCTAGGGAGGCACTTGGATTGACCGTGGTGGTGGAGTGTGTGTCGAACGGCGGGTGGTGGCTCTTGCGGTGATGGGCTGATGGCGCTGCCAAAGTCAGGCCGTAGGTAGTGGCAGCGAGGGCATTGATGATGAGGCTTCACATGCTGTGGTTGCTCGTGGTCGCCAAAAACAATGGGTGGCGGCAGCCATGGGGCCGGGGGCACTAGGACAGGACAGCGAGCAGGGAGGGATGTCGATGCCAGCAAGATAAAGAAATAAGGTGCTGGTGCGGGAGCGGGGAGGATATTTTCTTTCTTTTTTACAGTGGTGGGCTCTCGAGCTATCCTTAGCTGGAGAGTGGTTCTGCTGTAGTCGCTTCCTTTAGGAATTATAGCAAAGTTGTTCCTATCGATGATCCAAATTTCACTTTGCAAAAAGACATTTATCCTGCAATCATTATTGGCCCGAAAACTTTATCTACTGGTATTCTGCGTGATGATTATCTTTTTTTTCTTCAATTTAAATGCAAAAACAAAATTGATTGTGTAATCCTATGGCTAGTCCCTGCTCAGAGTCCACACGTTCGATGTGTCCAATGCAAATTCCTTTCTCAAAGAAATTGAATGTTTCTCTTTATATCATATCAAACCTATCAGTATTTATTATGCCTTTTCGTGTTTGTACAGGCATCAGTTTGAAGAGGCTAAAGGGTGATCTTGCTGTTGATGGATCAACCAGTTGTTAACCTCCAGGGAATCGATGAGATGTGTCTTCTTTGTTGAACTGAAAAATGGCTGCCACAATGGAAAGGGAATAGACTTCCAACTGTATGACTTCAGTTTTTTTTTTCAGAAAAATGAGGGATCAGTTTTTAGAACTCAAAAAACATGGGAGGGAGAGAGGAGCTGTTTTGAAGATGAGTTTTAAGTAATATTATTTATAGATGCTCTAATATTGTTGCGCCATAGTAACTGAAGCGGAGCATGGGCTAAATTTGTATGACATGTGGATTTTACATTTGATGATTTCACAAAAGCCAATTTTGGCAATAATTGATATAGATCACAAATCAATTCATCATCTAAAATTGTCCGATGTTTATTGGGTTAGGAGGAGGTGATAATTTTTTCTCCCGTTGCATGATACGTTATATATTTTGCAAGCTAATAATAAAGACGTGGCTGTAAACATGGGCTAGGTCCATCCCTAACTATAGTTAATACCTTATATTTATATGCTATTAACATCTATCACATTAAAGATCTAAATAATAAAAATATATTTCATAATGTATCCAGATGTTAATTTGATGTAATAACTATTATTCTTCTTTTCTAAAATTTTGATCAAAGTTAACATAGTTTGACTTATGATAAACTTGGATCCCTCATATTTACATGCTATTACTGTGACATCAAGTAAACTGGCTGGTTAAAAAAAAAGCTAGTAATTAGTAAACAAAAAAAAATTCAATGCTTGTGAAATTTACTGTTAGGCAGACGAGGAACTCCACCCGTGGACATGTTGTGAATGGCCTTAGTTTTCATTCATATGTACACAGTAGCGGACCCAGAGCTTTTTCAAAGCCCGGGTGCGCGGTTTAGTAGGCTAGGCCAACCTCGTAGAGTTTTATGGGCATTAAATAAGTTGATATGACACTGTATTAATGAAGAGAGAGGTGATGAAAGTTTCATGGGAGTAGAGAGAGTTTTATGGGCATGAAACTCTTTTGCACTGTTTTCAAAAAATGGGTGCGTTGGAAACTAGGCCGTGAAATCTCTACTGACACTGGCCTAAGCAGCTAAGTAGGTCTAATCCTCTTCATACATAGATTGGACATTAATTAAATTCAGTGGAGTCAAACCCGACGAGCCTGGAAAGTATATAACCATATCAGAGAATATATAACCACAGCAGTTCTCATCAAATTCCTGGGAAAATCAGCGCCCGGCAAGTATACACGATCCCGCAGAGACCTTCGATCATTGCCCGGCAGTCGAATAGCCTCGGAGGTTGGAGCACTGTTTTTTTTTGGTTGTTGTTGTTGTTGTTGTTGTTGTTGACAAGAGAGCATCGTTTACTGATTAATAAGGCTTGGCCATCCAAGTCGTTCATCTGGAATATCTTCAGCTTCGTTGTTGCGTTGCTTCCGTTGTGACCCATGTATGATCAGAAGAACTCAATTTCACCGTGATCAGCTTGTCATGTGACGCGACGCGACGAGGTTCTTATTATAAAAATAGGGTTGTGCTCTTCAGGTTTCATTGCTGGTGGCTGTGCTCTCGTCACATTGCTTGATGGCGTGGGCTGCAATGGCTACTTCATTGATCTCCGTTGACGACGATCTCATGAGCAAAAAGTTCCTGGCAGCTAGTAAGACCGTAGAGCTTTCCATGGTGTTGACGTCGAAAATCCACAAAGAAGTTGTTAGAGCCTCTTTGGCAGGGCTCCACGTGAGAATCGATGGAGCCCTCCCAAACGGCCCTAGTGTGTGGTGCTTCGTCCATGAATCGCTCCCACCGCTCCACCGTTTTTGCACTGCAGGGTCCCTCCGCCAGTGCCCCCTCCGCCCACGCTCGCCATCGCCTTCGAGCCTGCGCTCGCTCCCCAACCCCCCGAGCTCCTAGGCGTGGGTGATTCAAATCGGGGAATGAGCCTCTCAACTTGTTCCCTAGGCATCATGGTCTTTTCCCAGAGTGGGCCCTCTGAGGCCCACAAAGCTATTCCTTAATGGCCCAGAGTGTACATGCAAGCATACACGACGGGTGTAGCCCTTGGCTAATTAGGAAAATTTGTCAGGGGGTTAATCGGGCTATCATGATGCTAATCCACAGGTTTAATCTACCAATATACTTGACACTCAATAATCCTTTGCTTGGTGTCTCCAGAAATGATCTGTCTACCTCCAACAATCACTGTGCATTTTGGAAGACAAGCACACTTGAATGCCTCTGTAAATAAAATAGCTTGTCGCCTAATCGATTTTGTAGTAGTGAATCTGGAGCCCCAACTAGTGCCCCTCAATGCAAAAGCAGTAGACTGGCAAACAAAGCCAACCACAAACAAGGGAAAGTAGCTATCTTGGTTGCAAAAGATTTAGGGCATGTTTGGTTGAGCTATGAGATATGAAAAAGCTACTGTGAACTATGAGGTATAGAAAAGCTGTTGTGAGCTATGTGCTGTGAAAAACTGTAAGCTATTTGGTTAAAATAAGTATAAAATTTACCTTCTCTCTATCTTCCTTGAAACAACTATAAAAAAACTCAATCCACAGAGGGTAGATGGTCCCCCCGGTATTTCACTTAAGAACATGACCTTCTCATGCAGATCGAGAAAACCCCAAACCCTTGCCCTCGGTATTTCACTTAAGAACATGACCTTCTCACGCAGATCGAGAAAACCCCCCAAACCCCTGTCCCACCCATACACAGTAGCACCGTAGCTCACGTGAGACTGGGGCGGACCTTAGACCCGTGCTTTGGTGTGGGATAGATAAGGGGACTTTTTTTACAAAAAGCCAAAAGCCAAAAGCAGTGTCTAAGGTGCTTCCAAAATTGTATTACGGAAAAGCAGTTGCTTCTAAAAAAACAACTTTAGGTTTCATCTCTTTGTTGACTTTTCGGAAGCAGAAGCACTTGGCACAAGCCCAACCAAACAAACCCTTAGTAGCCAAAAAGTTTGGGGATACCCCCACCAACGGGACAGACAGGCACCGATCAATTTGAATTTTTTTGCACATTTTGACCATCCACTCACAAGTAAAAATGGACACTCTCAAAAGTGCTAGTTGAAATGGGCAACAGAAAAGTGGCAGCCAGAAGTATTCAAGAATAAATAGTAGCTTGGTAGGATGTTTCTTCCATGGCTAGGTACTCCATGTCCCTGAGGTTCTGTGAGTTAAAGTTTGTAGCATTGTTGACTCCTGTTGTTAGTTATCCCCGATGTTTTTCCTCCCTAGGTGAGTTATGGCAGCCATTGCCCGTTGGTGTGTCTTGTCATCTTGTGTGTGCCATTTAGGTTTAGGGTGGCTTTCATGAGTGAGTTGTGTTTAGTTTTTTGTTTGAGTTTAGTTTTTTGTTTGATGAGTACCTTGGCCAAGACCATGTGAGTAGTTTTTGTATGTAAGAGTATGTACGAGGTTTATAGTTGTTTTTTTAGCTTGGCCAAGCTACCATTGTGATGAATGGTAAGTTAGGTTTGTTCCTATACCAAAGTGGTTAGTGGTAAATGAACTTGCACCACTTTGTAAGGTTTTTTTAGGGTTGATTTTTTCTTAAAAACTAGACTAGATTTTTTTTGTTTTTGTTCTTCCAATAATATTTGTGGTAAAGCTTTTGTTGTCCTTTCAAAAAAAGTAAAAACATAAAATAGTAGATTTGTTTTTGTCGATGTTGGGCAAATTCTCTATCGGCGTCAAGCTAGACTTTGACTAAGATTATCGATCGAATCTGAACCAAACAGATTTGCTTTCGCGCTTATCAACATTCTGTGTATAATGATGTGAGTTTTCAGAGCCGGTTGAAGGACTAAGTAGAAATAGGCAGTTAAGTATACTTTTGTTCCTTTTTGTGTATGTTCTTTCTATTAGACATTTATGTGTGTGTTGTACATACTGTCTTGTATCACAAAGTGTGTACAACACATATGTGTCTAATACAACACGACACCCAGAGGTTTCTTTATGGGACCTATCAAGAGAATGTAATGCGACACAAGTTCAAAGATAGCAAAGAATAGCAAATTATCTCAATATTAAACATTTTATTTTTTAGACAAAACATTAAACAGATCATAACACCAAGAAATGGCCCTACAATCCAATGTTTACATTGACAAAATCAATGATATTCAAACAAATACAGCATCGGCAGACCACAGTATCACCTACTTGATGAACATTATTGTAGTTTCAAGCATACACATATGCATGCCCAAAGAAAGTAAACATACGTATGGCACAACCCGAACAGTGTAACCCCTCAAGCAGCTTTGCCAGAGAGCTTCATTCATCTTAACAAATGTTTGGTCAAACCCTTGCTCCTTATTTGTTTGTTTGTTTCCACTTAGATCCCTCCCGCCACTGCATTAGTATAAATTGTTATTTTATGCACATTTCAATATAGTGAAACATGTCTGTGACTAGATAGAAGAAAACAGTAGACGAGTGATTTGTAGTCAAATTATCAAACCTTCTAGTATAAAGAAACCAACTCCTGTGGTCTTCATTATCTTCATAGCCTCCGGATAGGGTGACTGACTGAGCACCAAATCTACTCTGGCCAGCAATTCCAGCTATATGAGGCAAATGAGCACCCCATCGTCTACATTGATGTCCCTAGGGTCATGTTCGGGAAGGATTGGTCCAAAATAATCTGGTGCAGTTGTCACAAAAATTTGGTCGCTCGAAGCATTTGCTTTTCCAGCTCGCTTGGCCCTTTCAGTTGTATATGCCCTGTCGAGCTTATCAACATTCTATATATAAAGATGTGAGTCTACTGAGCCAGTTGAAGGCCTAAGCAGAAGTAGGCAGTTGAGTTTACTTTTGTTCCTTTATTTGTATGCTCTTTCTATTAGACAAATATGTGTGTGTGTTGTACATATTGTCTTGTATCACAGGGTGTGTACAGCACATATGTGTCTAATACACATGACACCCAGAGGTTTCTTTATGGGACTTGTCAAGAGAATGTAATGAGACACAAGTTCAAAAATAGCATAAAATAGCAAATTATCTCAATATTAAATAGTTTATTTTTTATACAAAATATTAATCTGTTCATAACACCAAGAAATGACCCTACAATCAAATGTCGACACTGGCAAAATCAATAATATTCAAACAATTATAGCATTGGTAGACCACAATATCACCTACTTTATGAACATTATTGTAGTTTCAAGCATACACATATACATGCCCAAAGAAAACAAACATACGTATCGCACAACTCGAACAGGGTAACCCCTCAAGAAGCTTTGTCGGAGAGCCTCATTCATCTTAACAAATGTTTGGTCAAACCCTTGCTCCTTATTTGTTTGTTTGTTTCCACTTAGATCCCTCCGGCCATTGCATTAGTATAAATTGTTACTTTATGCACATTTTAATATAGTGAAACATATCTGTGACTAGACAAAAGAAAACAATAGAGGAGCGATTTGTTGTCAAATTATCAAACCTTCCGGAATAAAGAAACCAATCCTCATGGACTTCGTCATCTTCCTAGCCTCTAGATAGGGCGACTGACTGAGCACCAAATCTACTCCGACCAGCAATTCTAGCTATATTAGGCAAATGAGCACCCCATTGTCTACATTCAAGTCTATCGTCTCATATTTCTCCAACTCGCACACCAGTTTTCCTCCTGGGTCATGTTCGGGAAGGATTGGTCCAAAATAATCTAGTGCAGTTGTCACAAAAATCTGGCCGCTCGAAGCATTTGCTTTTCCATCTCGCTTAGCCCTTTCAGTTGTATATACCCTATTAGGCTTATCAACATTCTGTATATAGTAATGTGAGTCTACTGAGCCCATTGAAAGTCTAAGTAGAAATAGGCAGTTAAGTTTACTTTTGTTCCTTTATGTGTATGTTCTTTCTATTAGACATGTATGTGTGTGTGTGTTGTACATATTGTCTTGTATCACAAGGTATGTACAACACACATATGTGTCTAAGTCTAATACAACATGACACCCAGAGGTTTCTTTATGGGACCTGCAAAGAGAATGTAATGAGACACAAGTTCAAAGATAGCAAAGAAGAGCAAATTATCTCAATATTAAACAGTTTATTTTTTAGACAAAATATTAAATAGTTTGTAACACCAAGAAAGGGTCCTACAATCAAATGTCTACACCGGCAAAATCAATAATATTCAAACAAATACAACATCGGTAGACCACAGTATCACCTACTTGATGAACATTATTGTTTTTCAAGCACAAGCATATATGCATGCCCAATGAAAATAAACATATGTAACGCATAACCCGAACAGGGTAACCCATGTGTGGTCAAAACCTTGCTCCTTATTGGTTCGTTTGTTTCCACTTAGATCCCTCTCGCCACTGCATTAGCATAAATTGTTATTTTATGTACATCTTAATATAGTGAAACATGTCTATGACTAGACAGAAGAAAACAGTAGAGGAGTGATTTGTAGTCAAATTATCAAACCATCCGGTATAAAGAAACCAATCCCCTTGGTCTTCATCATCTTCATAGCCTCCAGATAGGGTGACTGACTGAGCACCAAATCTACTCTAGCCAGTAATTCCAGCTACGAGGCAAATGAGCACCCCATCGCTTACATTCAAGTATATCATCCCATGTTTCTCCAAGTCTCACACCAGTTTTCCCATGTTTGGGAAGGATTGGTCTGAAATAATCTGGTTTAGTTATCACAAAAATCTGGCCGATCGAAGCATTTGCTTTTCTAGCTCGCTTGGTCCTTTCAGTTGTATATGCCCTGTCGGCCTTATCAACATACTATATATAATGATGTGAGTCTCTTGTTCCAGTTGAAGGTGTAAGCAGAAATAGGCAGTTAAGTTTACTTCTGTTCCTTTATGTGTATGTTCTTTCTATTAGACATGTATATGTGTGTTGTACATATTGCCTTGTATCACAACGTGTGTAAAACACATATATGGGTCTAATACAACATGACACCCAGAGGTTTCTTTATGGGACCTGTCAAGACAATGTAATGAGACAAGTTCAAAGATAGCAAAGAATAGCAAATTATCTCAATATTAAACAGTTTATTTTTTAGACAAAGTATTAAACAGTTCATAACACCAAGAAATGGCCCTATAATCAAATGTCTACAATGGGAAAGTCAATAATATTCAAACAAATATAGCATTGGTAGACCATAATATCACCTACTTGATGAACATTATTGTAGTTTTAAGCATAAGCATATGCATATATGCCCAAAGAAAATAAACATATGTACCACACAACCCGATCAGGGTAACCCCTCAAGTAACTTTGTCGGAGAGCCATATTCATCTTCACAAATGTTTGGTCAAAACCTTGTTCCTCATTTGTTCGTTTGTTTGCACTTAGATCCCTCCTGACACTGCATTAGTATAAATTGTTATTTTATGCACATTTTAATATAGTGAAACATGTCTGTGACTAGACAGAAGAAAATAGTACAGGAGTGATTTGTAGTCAAATTATCAAACCTTTCGGTATAAAGAAACCAATCCCCATGGTCTTCATCATCTTCATAGCCTCCGGATAGGGCAACAGACTGAGCACCAAATCTACTCTGGCCAGCAATTCCAGCTATATTGGGCAAATGAGCACCCCATCGCCTAAATTCAAGTCTATCGTCCCATGTTTCTCCAACTCGCACACCAGTCTTCCTCCTGGGGTCATGTTTGGGATGGATTGGTCCAAAATAATCTAAATAATCTGGTGCAGTTGTCATGAAAATCTGGCCGCTCGAAGCATTTGCTTTTCCAACTCGCTTGGCCCTTTCAGTTGTATTTGCCTTGTCGGGCTTATCAACATTCTGTATATAAAGATGTGAGTCTACTGAGCCAGTGGAAGGTCTAACAAGAAATAGGCAGTTAATTTTACTTTTGTTCCTTTATGTGTATGCTCTTTCTATTAGACATGTATGTGTGTGTGTTGTACCTATTGTCTTGTATCACAAGGTGTGTACAACACATATATGTGTCTAATACAACATGACACCTAGAGGTTTCTTTATGGGACTTGTTAAGAGAATGTAATGTGACAAGTTCAAAGATAGCAAAGAAGAGCAAATTATCTCAATATTAAACAGTTTATTTTTAGACAAAATATTAAACAGTTCATAACACCATGAAAGGGCGCTACAATCAAATGTCTACACTGGCAAAATCAATATATTCAAACAAATATAACATCGGTAGACCACAGTATCACCTATAGTAGTTTCTAGCATACGCATATGCATATATGCCCAAAGAAAATAAACATACATACCGCACAACCCAAACAGGGTAACCCATCAAGTAGCTTTGTCAGAGAGCCTCACTCATCTTAACAAATGTTTGGTCAAAACCTTTCATCTTAACAAATGTTTGGTCAAAACCTTTCTCCTTATTGGTTCGTTTGTTTCCACTTAGATCCCTCCCGCCATTGCATTAGTATAAATTGTTATTTTATGCACATTTTAATATAGTGAAACTTGTTTGTGACTAGACAGAAGAAAACAATAGACAAGTGATTTGTAGTCAAATTATCAAACCTTCCAGTATAAAGAAACCAATCCTCGTGGTCTTCATCATCTTCATAGCCTCCAGATAGGGCGACTGACTGAGCACCAAATCTACTCTGGCTAGGAATTCTAGCTATATGAGGCGAATGAGCACCCCATTGCCTACATTCAAGTCTATCGTCCCATGTTTCTCCAACTCACACACCAGTTTTCCTCCTAGGGTCATGTTCGGGAAGGATTGGTCCAAAATAATTTGGTGCAGTTGTCACAAAAATATGGCCGCTCAAAGCATTTGCTTTTCTAACTCACTTGGCCTTTCAGTTGTATATTCCCTGTCGGGCTTATCAACACTCTGTATATAATAATATGAGTCTACTGAGCCAGTTGAAGGTCTAAGCAGAAATAGGTAGTTAAGTTTACTTTTGTTCCTTTATGTGTATGTTCTTTATATTAGATATGTATGTGTGTGTTGTACATATTGTCTTGTATCACAAGGTGTGTACAACACACATATGTGTCCAATACAACATCACACCTAGAGGTTTCTTTATGGGACCTATCAAGAGAATGTAATGAGACAAAAGTGGTGATCCGAATGATCAAAACCTCAAGCAAGACATTAGAAGACTTGTTGAAGACCTACAAGTGATGCTAGAAGTCCATGACACAAGATGAAATAATCCCAGAAGAAAATACACAAAAAAAATGAACTCAAGTGTTGGCTGTTTTGAAGCACTTGAGAGCACCGGAGTGCACAAACAACATAAAAAAGGGCTAAAGAAAAACATGACCTTGCCCATTTGATGAGTAAATGTAGACGTCTCCAACTCCAATTTGGATGTCTATTTCTTGTCAATGTAATTTCAATAGCTCATTGAAAGTAACAAAAAAATAAATAAAAGAACATTTATCCAAAATCTTACACTAAACCCCAACATTTGTGAAATCCTTGTGACATCCTTACGCATGATTAAGACCAATCACCGACCCTGTACGTAGGACTGATATCAAACGAACCCAAAACAAAAAGGGGAAAACACTGAAGCAAACCCGAAGCTGTTACACAATGTCCACAATTTCCTCACCTTCCTCTGCCTAGCCCTCCATCGTTCAAGCTCCTTCATCCGGAGGACACGTGACTACATCTTCTCGCCGGCATCCGGCGTGCTTCAGAGTATATCCTGCCTCGCCATCCCTTCTCAGCAGCTAATATATATGGTATTGTAATTTTCAATTAGTTATTTGCTCAAATTCTGTTGTGCCTCCACCATGGTCGCTGTCGTCATAGTGCCTCCTATTCCTCCTTGCCACAAGCATGTTCGTCGCGCTCCACTCCCTCCCCCACCACGTCGCCCTACGGTTACGCCGCTTCGACACCTTCAGCTGCTCCTCCGCAGGCTAGTCGCGCCGACACTTCACGCAAGTGCTCAACTCCTCACCCACGCACGCAGGCAGCCCCAAAGCCCCCTAGACCGGCTCGCCCACATGGCCTTCATCAAGGCCGAGCCATCGCCATCAATCCTTGTGACGCCCCCTGCTCATCCTCAAGGCCCTTGCCCTCGACCTCCAAGGCCAAAGCCTCCCCGTGCCGCGTGCCCTCGACGCCGCCCTCATGCCGCCGCTCGCCTGCTCGAGGGTTGAAAGCGGTGGGGGCAGCCTACGTAGCCTAGGAAGCAGCACGCGGAGACGGCGATGCGTGCGGCCCCGGCAGGCGCGCGCATATGTGGTGCCCATGCGGCCCAGGTGAGGGCCGCATGGCCTAGGCCGAGGCTACGAGTACGACTCTTGGCAGCCTAGCTAGTGTTGTGGCATGGCCTGGAGATGGGCGGCGAGCGGCACTGGCGGGGAGGATCTGACAAGGCGGTGGCGGGGAACCCAAGTCGCAGGACCGAAAGAGTCACGAGTCATGGGATGGGGAGGGGAGTGGAATGGATGATGTTTCATTTTTTTGGGAGAAAAACAACCCAGGAATCGAACTGTGGCCAATGGGGCGCGGGCGTGGGGGCTGGAGGCAGAGGGAGGGCTTCAACGTAGGAGGACAGATGATGAAAGAAGAGTCCTAACCATCAAATCGCGTTGAAACCTCCAGCTAAGGCCTACAGCCATTTATTTCAATGTTGTATTTTTAGGTGCACATTTTGGAGTGTATGGAGGGAAAGCCATGACTGGGGGGCGCAAAATTGCGGGTGAACCTAGTATAATTTCAATCGGTCCTTTATAGTATAGATAGTAGTTGAAACTATTCGTATGACCAAGATCTCAAAGAAAACTAATTTATCTGACTCATAAATCCCATATCATTATGTGCGGAATGATGATAGGCTTGATAAGGTATATACAATTAAAAGATTTATGCTAGTTTGAAAGGCAAATGCTTCAAATGGCAAGATCTTTGTGACAATTCCACAAGATCATTTTGGCCCAATCCTTGCAGAACGTGATGCAACCTCAACCACTTACCACTCTTCTATTGTTATCTCCTTTCGAATATTAGATGTGTTTCACCTTTTTGAAATGTATGTAAAATAATAATATAGTAATGTAGTAGAAGGAGACATCTTAGATGAAGCTGTAACACCCCTGGGTGTTAAGCATGCATTATCATTCAAAGCATAAGCATTCGACATCATTGCATGATTAGCATTATTTGAATTGTAGCTCTTTCAAATTTAATTTGAAAAACAAATAAATGGGAACCCTAAGTTTGATATAAGTGTTAAAAAGTTGGTGAACTTTTGAGAAGTAGCAATTTTAAATAATCTAGAATAAATCAACTTGATTATTGGAGCAAATTTTGAATTCAAGTTTTCCTCAAATTCTGTTTTAAAAATATTCTAAATAAATGAGTTTTTGATTTTAAATTAGCTTTAAATCTCAAATTCAAAATCTATTGAGAATTTTGAAAAGTGCTCTATATGAAAGTTGTAGAGAATAAAATTTTGAACAACTTTTATTTTGGGCCAAATTTCTGAAAACCCCTTTTTCATCTCCAAATTCGAATTTCAAACAGAGAATTAAATCTGGAAAATATTTTGAAAAAAAAAATCAGATTTTCGCCTTAAGTGGGCTTCGGCTTCCCTTTCGGCCCAGCGTCGCTGGCGGCCCGGCCCGCGCCTGCGTCTTCTCCCTCCCGCTCCCGCGCGCGCGCGCCCGCACGTGGCGCCGTGGCGCCGCGGCAGCGTTCGGCCGCCGCATGGCCGCACGCCGTCGGAGCCGCGCGACACGCGCCCTGTGGCCCCCGCAGCGTCCGCGCCCGCTTACCCACCCTCCGCGCGCTCATCCTCCTCGGTTGCTCCCTCCATTCTCCCTCGCCCGCCCACAGCAGCAGCAGCAGAGCTCCGCCTCGCCATCGCCGGCTCCCGAGCTCCGCAACCGCCTTAGCCGCCGCTCCGGCTCACCGCCTCCGCCTCCGTCTTCGCCCTCGCTGCGCCTGTCCGTGGTGCATCCGGTGCTCGCCACAGTCCGCCAGGATTCGGCCTCCACCCGCGGTAATGGCTCGCCGGAGTTCCGGCCGAGCTCACCGGAGTGACCCGCTCCGTGGGCCGCACCCCTCCACGCCACTTCTCGCCCACTTCTCGAGCGCACGAGCACCGCACTTGCACCGCGAATCTTGCTGACCTCACCGCGCAGCTCCTCTCGGTCGGAGCTGGCCGGCCGACGGCGTCCCACGCCGCCGAGCCGCCATGCTCGCCGGCGAGCTCGATGCCGAGCTCGTCTGGCCACCCACTAGGCACCACTGGGTTCGCGTCGATGAGAGGAACACGATGGTGCCCTCCCCGTCGTCGGAGGACTCGCCGGCGGCGAGATCCCGGCCATCCGCGCCGCCTCTGGCCGGCTCCGGCTGACGAGTGGGCCCGTCTGACCCATGGGTCCCGCCTGTCTGTCTCAGCGTTTTGGTTCCGGGTGTCACAGCGGGGTGCACGTAGCGTTTAAGGCCGGTTTTGATTTTCGGTTTTAAAGAAATTGATTTCCAGAAAATCTGAAAAAGGCTTCCAAAAAAATTGTATCTCAAGATTCATAGCTCCAAAAATCATGAAACAAATTTTGAAATGTTCCTTTTGAATAGATCTACAGTTTAAAAATATCTCATGTTATTTTTGTGACACTTTACTGTGCAATTTTATTTAATTGTTATATATGCTGTTATCTTAGAAAAAAGTGTAGTAAATAAAATAATAAAGGGAAAAATGTGATTCTTGTTACATTAGTCTTTATTAGTGATGTACTTTCTAGGAAAAATGCTAGTGAAGCATGTTCTGTGGGAAATTTTTGAAGTGTAGTTCAAATGCTTTTAATTGGTAATATTTGTTATTTTTAGTAGAGAGCAAAATTTGTATACAACATACATCTAATAATTTTTGTAGCATGTTAGTTTACTGTTAGTAACCTAAGAAAAATGTGAAATCTATTGTTTGATACTTTTTCTAGTATAAAATAATTTCATGCTCACATTTAGGCTATAATTTGTTTATTTCATACAGGTAGTTTTATATATCCATTTCTCATGAAAATTTAGTGGTAGGTTAGTTAGAGCAAGGGTACTCTACTGTAATTTTTGTAGATTTTTATCTACACAAGAGATAGGTGTTGCTGTACAACCCTAGTTAAATAAGGAATAAATGATTATTCTTTATGAGAAATCAAGAATAATAAAATATGTTTGGTGTATCTTTGAAGCATCACTATGTCTTGCTGATGTTGTGGATGAGTTAGGTTGGTAAGGTTTGGTCATTTAGGGTCACTTGCTTGTGTAAGGTGTATGATAATTAGTGGAACCGCAATGTGCATGCTTTAGGGTACATGTTCTTGGATGACGTGGACTACCTTGTAGAAGATGAAGTTTTATTTTAACTGCTCATTCCATGTGCTCATCTGCATCTCACGTCATCCCATCACTCCAACATGATCCGATGCATCATTCGCATGTACTTATGCACTTGCATCATACAGGATCGCAGGAGGAGTCGCGGGCAGCAGTACCGGAGGAGCAGGCTTGGACAGACCAGCAGGAGCCCTAGGCACAGGAGGTGCCCGAGGAGGAAGAGCCAGGCGAGGAACTGCCGGAGTGCGTCGACCACCATCCTAGCTCGTTCGAAAGAGGCAAGCCCCGGAGCATTATAAGTCTCCTATTTTATAAAAGCTATTCTTATTTACCTGAATTATAATTATATATTGTTGCATTAAGTTATAGGAGTTGAGTGAAACCGTTGTTGCATTACTATCCTTGTCCACTAGATTACTGTTACCTTATTAGGTCAGGATCGAGTAAATTGCTTAGCCATGCTTAGACCGGTAGAAGTCGGGTGATTTCCTGTCACCTGCGAGCTATAGGTGAATACCTGGCTATGGTTAGCAGTATTTGTGAATCTTGATAAGTAACCAAGTGTTAATGGATAAGCGGAGACCGGGCGGAGTCTTATAGGGTTTTGGACTATAGTGATTCCGTCTGTGTCGATTAAGGACCGATCGTTGCTCGTCCCTCTTGTCATGTTGAACGCATGTCTCACATTTAGCTGGCCGAATAAAGTATCTTTCGACCGCGAAGCTAGTGACACTTTTCGAGCTGGGATAAACTTGGGTTGGTAGACTGGTGTTGAAGGGGGTGTACGGGGACGCGAAGAGTGAGCCCAAGGTGCGTCCTGGCAGTCGGGCGGTCCCTGGGTAGTGCGATCCATGATTGTTATCCCGCGGCTTCTTGGAAAGTGTCATTGGTGATCTACGCGACCCTGACGGGGGAAGCATGGTTTGTGTGAGGAATAAATCTCCAGCTGGATAGGAATTCGATTCGAATCGCCGTCGCTCCCGGTTAGTGAGCACTTGACTCGAGCTACGGCATCGTAGTATTAATGATGGAACACGGATGGTTATGTGGATAATGTTAGAAATGCTAAACCTGAGATGGTAACCTTTGATGTTAATGGTTAATCAAGTGATTGTTTTAGCAATAGGTGCTTACCTAGCATGAATAGGTTATCCTAAAAATGATGCTAAAAGTACTTATCTTTAGTTATTCATAATAACTTATGCTTTTCGCAAATGAGTCAAGCCAATCCACTATATAAAGCCTTGCATGCTCCTTGGTGTCATGTTATTTCTGGTTTATGACGGGTAAGTCTAGCTGAGTACATTCTCGTACTCAGGGCGTTGTTCCCATTGTTGTTGCAGATGGTCAGATGTACTACGGGTACTGCTCCAACTGTCTGTATCCGGCGATGGGTGACAACTAGGACCTTGGGCAAGGGTCTTTCTGCTTGTCTTATCTACTGCTTTTGCGGACCATGACTATCTACTGGCACTGTAACTGAACTAAGTGTGTGTGCGTAAAACTATTTGCTTCCGCTACTTTATGTTGAACTATGTTGTAATAACTTTTATTTCCGAACTCCGATGTATCCTACCTTTATGATCAAATTTATGTATCGTGTGAACTGTGGCTGCTAAATCAGTACGATCTTGGTTGTATGTTAGTGGTTTGAAATCCTTCGTGATTTCACGGAATCTCGAGTTATACGGGCTTAAGTTTGTTAAATTAACCGCCTCGGTGGAAGATTTTCTTACTTAATCTCGTATAATTACGTTGATCCGTTACAGCTGGCATCGGAGCATGGTTTAGCATGTTACTGTTCACATGAGTATTTAAAAACAAAACTGTGTTTTCAAATAAGCTTTTGAACTTAAAAGTGTGCCAGTGGTCATATCCTTTATGCCCGATAAGGACTCTAGGTGGCTTATTTAAGTACTAACTTGGGGGTTGCATCATATTTTAAATTTCGTCGCTCATACGGCGTGCTATTGTATGAGTGTCATTCACTTGAGTGGTAATGTATGGATCAATTACCTCTACGCCTTGGTAAGTGAGAGTTGTGAGTGCATGGTCGGATACACTGCCGATCTAGGGGAGTGCTTATGTGATTCCAAAGTACTCACGTGCCATGCGCATGTTTGTATGAGGGTATCCAATTGGTGGGGAATTCCGTCATGCAGTGACGATGCCGTCAATAGGACGACGATTCAGGTAGTTGTTACCGTTATACTCGTATCTGGGGATGCGTGTAGAGCGAGTAACTTACTTTACTGCTTTCTTGCATGTTTTCATACTGTGAGGTTTGGGCTAAAGTGATTTTCTGCAGGTACATAACAGCGCTTTCGAGTAGTACGTATTAGCTACGTTACATGAGATCGTGTATGCCACCGTTTATTCCGATAGTAGTTATTGATTTCCTAAGTTTGTGAGGACGTACGGAACGTGCATGCATCATGTTATGTGTTTCATTCATAGCATTGTTCCTCCCCTTATAAGTTGCTTATCTCATTCGATAAAAATGCCAACTTAAAAATCTGTTCTCACCCCTGTAATAAAATTTTGCTACAGATGGCACGTACCAAGCAGACAGCCCGCAAGTCCACCGGCAGAGCTCCCCGTCATCAGCTTGCTCCGCGCACTCGCCAGCGCCACACTTTTCTTGGAGAGTTTGGGATACCTACACTCTTGTGGAGAGTGCTCAGCTATGTAGGCTATCCTGATGGGATGGAGCCCCGCTACTTTTGGTCAAATGAGCGGTTGGGTGAAGGACTTTTGGTAGCTGTGGAGGCAGTAGTTCGTCCCCGAGGTGATGGTTCTGAGTGGACCGGTTGGCGTTTTGAGTCAACTGGCAGGACCCCTGAAGAAGCCGCTGAGAGGGCAGCCTTTGGGATCCTGAGGGATATCATGGATCGCTTTCCTCAGGAGTTGGCAGCAGCTATAGTTGGAGTCTTTCCGAGGGGCAACCCCTCCACTGACTCGTGGCAGCAGGCAAGGGGCAGATCTCTGGAGATTAGCGCAGTAGAGGCACAGAACAGTGACAACCCTGCTATGAGTGCCATGTTCGCAGTGATGAGGGCCTTCGATGGAGTGGAAGGTAGTCTGAGACGTGTTTCTAGTGCTCTTGGTCAGGCTCGTGATGACCGCCGTCAGCTTCAGAGAGATCACGACACCGAGATTGAGAGGCTCACTGCTGAGATGGCTCAGTTGACTCGTCAGAGAGATCAGGCCACTCAGAGGACTGTGGTTTTTGAGGGAGATGTACGTGCCCTGAGAGAGCAGCTTGGGCGACTGACCACCGCCCACAGGAATGCTGAGAGCATGTTGGCTCATGTGCTCCATCAGAGGAATGAAGCCTGGTCCGCAGAGAATGTGTTGAGAGCTAGACAGTTTGAGCTCGAGCAGCGGCTGGCTGATGCAGAAGAGTACAATGATAACTTGCATGAAGAGGTCCATCGGCTGAACAATCAGCTTAACCCTTATGACCTTCCTGGCGCAGCAGAGATGGATTTGGATGCAGACGAAGATCCTGAAGAGCCCATGGCGCCAGCTGAGGAGCACGATGACGCTGCAGTTGGCGACAACGCCAACGTCTCTGACCTAGACAGCGACCACGATGAGTAGGCTAGTAGTTGTTACGCTAGCTACTAGGTTCCGCTTGCATGATCTTTTGCTTGTTGGCACTTTGGACATGTAATAATGAGTAGAAAGACTAAAGCTTGATGTAATGTTGGAAAGCTTGGATGTGTTTGTGACGATATCCGAACGTCAAAAGTCCAGTGTATGTATGCTAGCAACTTGGTTGTAATGGACGCGATGTGTGTGCTTTAAGTAATATAATTAGTGATGTTGTGTTAATTGGAATGACTTATTGTGCCCCTGTTTTATTGTATGAATTTATTCTCTCTAGTGAATTCAGTTCGGCATAATTTTTCATTCGGTTGCAATTTCTACAACATCACCTAATAATTACTGTTGCTGAAACATGCAGATGCCGAACACTCGCCATACCGTGTATGGTGCCGCTGAGGCTGGTGGCAGTGCAGCTGCTAATGATGACCGTGATCCACCACCGCCTCCTCCACCCTACACTGCAGAGCAGTTTTTCGCCCAATTCCTGGGAAGCCAACGCAACATGGAGAGCATGCAATAGAATATGGAAGCTGCACTGCGCAGTATCGCAGATAATACCCGTCGGGGGATAAACCCGGGTGGGCACGAAGCAAATCAGTACAGCAGTTTCATGGACTTCATGGATACTCGTCCACCGATCTTCAAGGAAGCCGCAGAACCTTTAGATGCAGAAGAGTGGATTAATACGATGGAAGATAAGTTTCGTGTCTTGAGGATGACTGAAGTGTTGAAGACTGAGTACGCAGCTCATCAGCTTCAAGGTCCGGCAGGAATGTGGTGGAAGCATCACCGCACCACTTTTCCTCCCCATGCCCATATCTCTTGGAGGGAGTTCACTGACGCCTTCCGTGGAACATACATTCCACCTGGTCTGACCGAGATGAAGCTTGGGGAATTCCTGGCATTAAATCAAGGCACGAAGACTGTGACTCAATATCTGCATGCCTTCAATAACCTGAGCCGTTATGCTCCGGACATGGTGGATACTGATGCCAAGAAGATCGCTAGTTTCAAGAGAGGCCTGAGTCCCAAGATGATGAAACATGTGGGTACAAATATGAGGACTAGTTTCAATGA
This sequence comes from Saccharum hybrid cultivar R570, assembly GCA_038087645.1. Classification (NCBI taxonomy): domain Eukaryota; kingdom Viridiplantae; phylum Streptophyta; class Magnoliopsida; order Poales; family Poaceae; genus Saccharum; species Saccharum hybrid cultivar. The sequence continues at coordinate 11,062,380 of JAQSUU010000805.1, forward strand.
CTTCGTTAGTGACTGTCTGAAGCAAGAGAAGAACAACAATGTTTATGCCGCTTCCAAGATCCGTAAGAGGGCTTTCGAGTCAGGTTCGTCTCAGTCCAGGGCCCCAGTAGCCAACCGCCCAGCTTATCGATCGCCTGCCCCAGGTGCAAGGTTTAGGCCACCGCAAAGGAAGAATCAGAATGCTCAGCCACCCCAGAGGAACCAGAAGCCGTTCAAGATGGCATTGCCTCAAGCAAAGACAGGACAAGGCAGTTCATCTGGAACTGTGGCTCAAGTGAAGGGACCGTGCTTCAACTGCAACCAACCTAGACACTTTGCAAAGTATTGTCCCTACCCTAAGAAACAGCAAACGCAGTATCAAGCTCGTGTGCACCACACCACTGTGGATGACATCCCTGAAGGAGAACCGGTGACAGCTGGTATGTTTTCTATCAACAATCATCCTGCAGTAGTTTTGTTTGATTCCGGATCATCTCATTCCTTTGTAAGTCAAGCATTTGTTAAGAGACATGAGCAAAAGATAGTTGAATTGGAATGTGCATATAAAATCAGTTCAGCTGGGGCTGATCTGTTGACTAATCAGATAGTTCAGGGAGTAACCCTAAACATATCAAACCGGCAATATAAGCTTAACCTGATAGTCATGCCAGGGTTAGTTTTGGATGTGATCATGGGTATGAACTGGATGAATCAAATGGGAGTTGTAATTGATGTTGGAGGAAGGAGTATCTCTTTTAAGGAACCCAGTGGGGAAGGCACCTTTCGGGTGGTCCTACCTCGGAGGGTAGACCTAGCTAGCACATCTTGTGCGATACAAACTACTCTGCTAGTCCAGATTCCAGTGGTCTGTGAGTTTCCAGATGTGTTTCCAGAGGAGTTACCTGGACTTCCACCAGACCGAGATGTTGAGTTTGCCATTGAGTTAATTCTAGGAACAGCACCGATCTCGAGAAGGCCTTATCGGATGCCTCCCAATGAGTTAGCAGAATTGAAAAAGCAACTTCAGGACTTGCTAAAGAAAGGGTTGATTCGTCCCAGCTCATCTGAATGGGGATGCCCCGCTCTGTTTGTGAAAAAGAAGAAGGATAACTCCTTACGCATGTGCGTGGATTATCGGCCACTGAATGCAGTGACAATTAAAAACAAGTATCCTCTTCCTCGGATTGATATCTTGTTTGACCAATTGTCCAAAGCCAAAGTGTTCTCTAAAATAGATTTGAGATCAGGGTACCATCAGATAAAGATTAGGCCGCAAGATGTGCCTAAGACTGCGTTCTCTACCAGATATGGTTTGTACGAGTATCTTGTCATGTCCTTCGGATTGACAAATGCTCCTGCATACTTTATGTACCTGATGAATTCGGTTTTCATGCCCGAGTTGGACAAGTTTGTGATAGTGTTCATTGATGACATACTAATATACTCAGAAAATGAAGAAGAACACGCAGAACACCTCAGGATAGTCTTGACTAGACTCAGAGAACATCGACTGTATGCTAAGTTCAGCAAGTGTGAGTTCTGGCTTAGGACAGTTCCTTTTCTCGGCCACGTGTTGTCTGAAAATGGCATTTCTGTAGACCCTAGTAAGGTACAAGAGGTTATGAACTGGAAGTCACCAACTTCAGTTAACGAAGTTCGCAGTTTCCTTGGTTTAGCCGGTTACTACCGTCGCTTCATACCGGATTTCTCGAAGATTGCCAAACCAATGACAAGCCTGTTACAGAAGGATCATAAGTTTGTATGGACAGAGGAGTGCGAAGCAGCTTTCTGTACCTTGCGGAAGTTATTGACCACTGCTCCTGTTCTGACCCAACCAGATATAGAAAAGCCGTTTGATGTTTTCTGTGACGCATCCAAGAATGGGTTAGGATGTGTGCTAATGCAAAATGGAAGAGTCATTGCTTACGCCTCACGACAATTGAGGAAGCATGAAGTTAACTATCCTACACATGATTTAGAGCTTGCAGCAGTGGTGCATGCTCTAAAGATTTGGAGGCACTACCTGTTGGGTAATGTGTGTAATATCTTCACAGATCATAAGAGTCTCAAATACATCTTTACCCAATCTGAGTTGAACATGCGACAGAGGAGATGGTTAGAGTTGATAAAGGACTATAATCTGAACATGCACTATCACCCTGGAAAGGCTAATGTAGTAGCAGATGCACTGAGCAGAAAATCCCATGCTATTGATGTGCAACCGTTGTTTGAAGAAGGGTTCAATTTGTTACATCCTGCTGTGTTACATAATATTCAGATCAGTTGTACTCTGGAAAGCCAGATCATTGATGGTCAGAAAACAGATAAGGGAATCTTTCATATCAAAGAAAAGATGAAGAGAGAACCCACCAAACACTTTCGATTGGATGACCAAGGAGTGTTATGGTTCAAGGATCGCCTGGTAGTACCTAAGGATAGAGAGCTTAAGAACAAGTTGATGGATGAGGCCCATCGTTCTAAGCTATCTATTCACCCCGGAAGTAGTAAGATGTACCAAGATTTGCGACCCCGTTATTGGTGGACTAAGATGAAAAAGGAGATTGCAGCATACGTTGCTCGTTGCGACATGTGTTGTAGAGTTAAAGCTCTTCACATGAGACCTGCAGGACTTCTGCAACCTTTGTCGGTACCCGATTAGAAGTGGGATGATATAAGTATGGACTTTATCACTGGTCTCCCCACCACACAGAAGGGCCATGATTCTATTTGGGTAATAGTCGATCGACTTACCAAGTCAGCTCACTTTCTGCCAGTCAAGACAAGTTTCTGACCACCTCAATATGCAGAGAAGTACATTGCTGAGATTGTCCGATTGCACGGGATACCAAAAACGATTGTGTCCGATCGTGGTTCGCAGTTTACCTCTCACTTTTGGGAACATCTGCATCAAGGTTTGGGTACTAGTTTGATTCGTAGCACGGCTTACCACCCATAGACTGATGGGCAGACAGAAAGAGTTAATGCAGTACTGGAAGATATGCTTAGAGCTTGTGTTCTATCATCCAGAGGCTCATGGGAATCCTGGTTACCGTTGGCAGAATTTGCTTACAACAACAGTTACCAAGAGAGTATCAAGATGGCACCTTTTGAAGCTTTGTATGGCCGGAAGTGCAGAACACCGTTAAATTGGGTAGAGCCTGGAGAAAGAAGGTTTTACGGAATTGATTTTGTAGATGAGGCCGAGAAGAAGGTCCGTGTTATTCAACAAAACATGCAAGCAGCACAGTCTCGTCAGAAGAGTTATGCGGATAAGAGAAGAAGACCATTGGATTTCCAAGTAGGTGACTATGTTTATTTGAAGGTTACCCCAATGAAGAAGAAACGGTTTGGAATCAAGAAGAAGCTGTCCGCTAGATATATAGGGCCATACCAGATCATAGAGAAAAAGGGTCCCGTGGTGTATAAGTTACAGATGCCAGAAGAGATGAGTTCGATCTTTCCCGTCTTCCACGTATCCCAATTGAAGAAGTGTCTACGTGTTCCAGAAGAGAGAATAGAACCTCAGGGTATTCGGATCAAGGCAGATTTGGAATATCGTGAGCAACCAGTTCGAATCCTGGATACCAAGGACCGAGTCACTCGAAATAAAGTAATCACAACCTACAAGGTTCAGTGGAGTCATCATGACGAGAGCGATGCTTCTTGGGAAATGGGAGAATATCTTCAAACCGCTTATAAAGATTTTTACGATAAATGGTTCGTAACTCAAAATCTCAGGACGGGATTCTTATAAGGGGGGAGGGCTGTAACACCCCTGGGTGTTAAGCATGCATTATCATTCAAAGCATAAGCATTCAACATCATTGCATGATTAGCATTATTTGAATGGTAGCTCTTTCAAATTTAATTTGAAAAACAAATAAATGGGAACCCTAAGTTTGATATAAGTGTTAAAAAGTTGGTGAACTTTTGAGAAGTAGCAATTTTAAATAATCTAGAATAAATCAACTTGATTATTGGAGCAAATTTTGAATTCAAGTTTTCCTCAAATTCTGTTTTAAAAATATTCTAAATAAATGAGTTTTTGATTTTAAATTAGCTTTAAATCTCAAATTCAAAATCTATTGAGAATTTTGAAAAGTGCTCTATATGAAAGTTGTAGAGAGTAAAATTTTGAACAACTTTTATTTTGGGCCAAATTTCTGAAAACCCCTTTTTCATCTCCAAATTCGAATTTCAAACAGAGAATTAAATCTGGAAAATATTTTGAAAAAAAGAAAAATCAGATTTTCGCCTTAAGTGGGCTTCGGCTTCCCTTTCGGCCCAGCGTCGCTGGCGGCCCGGCCCGCGCCTGCGTCTTCTCCCTCCCGCTCCCGCGCGCGCGCGCCCGCGCGTGGCGTCGTGGCGCCGCGGCAGCGTTCGGCCGCCGCGTGGCCGCACGCCGTCGGAGCCGCGCGACACGCGCCCTGTGGCCCCCGCAGCGTCCGCGCCCGCTTACCCACCCTCCGCGCGCTCGTCCTCCTCGGTTGCTCCCTCCATTCTCCCTCGCCCGCCCGCAGCAGCAGCAGCAGAGCTCCGCCTCGCCATCGCCGGCTCCCGAGCTCCGCAACCGCCTTAGCCGCCGCTCCGGCTCACCGCCTCCGCCTCCGTCTTCGCCCTCGCTGCGCTTGTCCGTGGTGCATCCGGTGCTCGCCACAGCCCGCCAGGATTCGGCCTCCACCCGCGGTAATGGCTCGCCGGAGTTCCGGCCGAGCTCACCGGAGTGACCCGCTCCGTGGGCCGCACCCCTCCACGCCACTTCTCGCCCACTTCTCGAGCGCACGAGCACCGCACTTGCACCGCGAATCTTGCTGACCTCACCGCGCAGCTCCTCTCAGTCGGAGCTGGCCGGCTGACGGCGTCCCGCGCCGCCGAGCCGCCATGCTCGCCGGTGAGCTCGATGCCGAGCTCATCTGGCCACCCACTAGGCACCACTGGGTTCGCGTCGATGAGAGGAACACGATGGTGCCCTCCCCGTCATCGGAGGACTCGCCGGCGGCGAGATCCCGGCCATCCGCGCCGCCTCTGGCCGGCTCCGGCTGACGAGTGGGCCCGTCTGACCCATGGGTCCCGCCTGTCTGTCTCAGCGTTTCAATTCCGGGTGTCACAGCGGGGTGCACGTAGCGTTTAAGGCCGGTTTTGATTTTCGGTTTTAAAGAAATTGATTTCCAGAAAATCTGAAAAAGGCTTCCAAAAAAATTGTATCTCAAGATTCATAGCTCCAAAAATCATGAAACAAATTTTGAAATGTTCCTTTTGAATAGATCTACAGTTTAAAAATATCTCATGTTATTTTTGTGATACTTTACTGTGCAATTTTATTTAATTGTTATATATGCTGTTATCTTAGAAAAAGTGTAGTAAATAAAATAATAATGGGAAAAATGTGATTCTTGTTACATTAGTCTTTATTAGTGATGTACTTTCTAGGAAAAATGCTAGTGAAGCATGTTCTGTGGGAAATTTTTGAAGTGTAGTTCAAATGCTTTTAATTGGTAATATTTGTTATTTTTAGTAGAGAGCAAAATTTGTATACAACATACATCTAATAATTTTTGTAGCATGTTAGTTTACTGTTAGTAACCTAAGAAAAATGTGAAATCTGTTGTTTGATACTTTTTCTAGTACAAAATAATTTCATGCTCACATTTAGGCTATAATTTGTTTATTTCGTACAGGTAGTTTTACATATCCATTTCTCATGAAAATTTAGTGGTAGGTTAGTTAGAGCAAGGGTACTCTACTGTAATTTTTGTAGATTTTTATCTACACAAGAGATAGGTGTTGCTGTACAACCCTAGTTAAATAAGGAATAAATGATTATTCTTTATGAGAAATCAAGAATAATAAAATATGTTTGGTGTATCTTTGAAGCATCACTATGTCTTGCTGATGTTGTGGATGAGTTAGGTTGGTAAGGTTTGGTCATTTAGGGTCACTTGCTTGTGTAAGGTGTATGATAATTAGTGGAACCGCAATGTGCATGCTTTAGGGTACATGTTCTTGGATGACGTGGACTACCTTGTAGAAGATGAAGTTTTATCTTAACTGCTCATTCCATGTGCTCATCTGCAGCTCACGTCATCCCATCACTCCAACATGATCCGATGCATCATTCGCATGTACTTATGCACTTGCATCATACAGGATCGCAGGAGGAGTCGCGGGCAGCAGTACCGGAGGAGCAGGCTTGGACAGACCAGCAGGAGCCCCAGGCACAGGAGGTGCCCGAGGAGGAAGAGCCAGGCGAGGAACTGCCGGAGTGCGTCGACCATCATCCTAGCTCGTTCGAAAGAGGCAAGCTCCGGAGCATTATAAGTCTCCTATTTTATAAAAGCTATTCTTATTTACCTGAATTATAATTATATATTGTTGCATTAAGTTATAGGAGTTGAGTGAAACCGTTGTTGCATTACTATCCTTGTCCACCAGATTACTGTTACCTTATTAGGTCAGGATCGAGTAAATTGCTTAGCCATGCTTAGACCGGTAGAAGTCGGGTGATTTCCTGTCACCTACGAGCTATAGGTGAATACCTGGCTATGGTTAGCAGTATTTGTGAATCTTGATAAGTAACCAAGTGTTAATGGATAAGCGGAGACCGGGCGGAGTCTTATAGGGTTTTGGACTATAGTGATTCCATCTGTGTCGATTAAGGACCGATCGTTGCTCGTCCCTCTTGTCATGTTGAACGCATGTCTCACATTTAGCTGGCCGAATAAAGTATCTTTCGACCGCGAAGCTAGTGACACTTTTCGAGCCGGGATAAACTCGGGTTGGCAGACTGGTGTTGAAGGGGGTGTACGGGGACGCGAAGAGTGAGCCCATGGTGCGTCCTGGCAGTCGGGCGGTCCCTGGGTAGTGCGATCCATGATTGTTATCCCGCGGCTTCTTGGAAAGTGTCATTGGTGATCTACGCGACCCTGACGGGGGAAGCATGGTTTGTGTGAGGAATAAATCTCCAGCTGGATAGGAATTCGATTCAAATCACCGTCGCTCCCGGTTAGTGAGCACTTGACTCGAGCTATGGCATCGTAGTATTAATGATGGAACACGGATGGTTATGTGGATAATGTTGGAAATGCTAAACCTGAGATGGTAACCTTTGATGTTAATGGTTAATCAAGTGATTGTTTTAGCAATAGGTGCTTACCTAGCATGAATAGGTTATCCTAAAAATGATGCTAAAAGTACTTATCTTTAGTTATTCATAATAACTTATGCTTTTCGCAAATGAGTCAAGCCAATCCACTATATAAAGCCTTGCATGCTCCTTGGTGTCATGTTATTTCTGGTTTATGACGGATAAGTCTAGCTGAGTACATTCTCATACTCAGGGCGTTGTTCCCATTGTTGTTGCAGATGGTCAGATGTACTACGGGTACTACTCCAACTGTCTGTATCCGGCGATGGGTGACAACTAGGACCTTGGGCAAGGGTCTTTCTGCTTGTCTTATCTACTGCTTTTGCGGACCATGACTATCTACTGGCACTGTAACTGAACTAAGTGTGTGTGCGTAAAACTATTTGCTTTCGCTACTTTATGTTGAACTATGTTGTAATAACTTTTATTTCCGAACTCTGATGTATCCTACCTTTATGATCAAATTTATGTATCGTGTGAACTGTGGCTGCTAAATCAGTACGATCTTGGTTGTATGTTAGTGGTTTGAAATCCTTCGTGATTTCACGGAATCTCGAGTTATACGGGCTTAAGTTTGTTAAATTAACCGCCTCGGTGGAAGATTTTCTTACTTAATCTCGTATAATTACGTTGATCCGTTACAGAAACAATAGAAGAAACAAGCAAGGCTTTGATCAGATATCCGAGAAGAATAAATGAGGCTTTATGACTTGGTTGCTTGAAGGGTTTTACCATGTCCACAAGTTGTGTGGTATGTTTCTTTTCTGTTGTAATATTTTTAGTTGTACAATACCTTTTGCTACGCTCTTTTGGTGAAACAACATGTGTTATGAAATTGTTTCAAAATCTTTATCCAAATAGGCTGCTATACTTTACCTTTTGCTCATTTATGTTCATTTATGTGTACGTACCTTTTGTTCATTTATTTGTAGGGTTATTAGACTTTTATATGTGTATTGTACACATTTTCATGTAACACAAGATGTGTACAACACATACTGTCTAATATTTTCTTTGTGCATTTTACTTAGCCATAGTATCCATGTACCACTGTTTATAATTATCCAATTAAACATTTGTTTATACCATATTTTGAACTAATAATCTTTTTTATTGTGCAGAAACTATGTGTCCATAATTCCTAGCAGAAGTGCTTCAAGCTGTGAATAACATTTGTTTATACCAAAAAAGTTCAGAAAAAAAAGAGCAGGCAATTTTACCAGTGATCTAGATTCATCACTTGAAATCCATCGCCAAGTACAAGACGTCGTACGCTACGACAACAGAGCCTTGTTTGCACGCGCACTGCTCGTGGAGCAAACTAATCATATCGCCACTCCTGCACACATGAAATCAATTTTTATTATAACAAACAAACATCTCATTTTATCCACTGAGGAACTGAACCTAGCCTATTTGGTAGAGTAAAATGTATATCTCTCCAACTCCAATTTGGAAATCTATTTCTTGTTAATGGAAAAGACACATCCGTCCTCCTGGGATGATTCTAATTGCAGATGTAATTTCAATAACTCGCTGAAAGCAACAAAAAACAACATTTATCCATAATCTTACACTAAACCCCAACATTTGTGAAATCCTTGTGACATCCTAATGCATGATTCAGACCAATCACCAACTCAACTGTCCGTAGGCCTGATATCAACCGAACCCAAAACACAAAAGGGAAAAACACTGAAGCAAACACGAAGCTATTACGCAAAGTCCGCATTTTCCTCACCTTCCTTTGCCTAGCCCTCCGTCGTTCAAGCTCCTTCATCCGGAGGACACGTGACTGCATCTTCTCACCAACATCCGGTGCCCTCCGGAGTATATCCTGCCATACCATCCCTTCCTAGCAGCTAATATATATGGTCCTGAAATTTTCAATCAGTCATTTGTTCAAATTCCAACGTGCCTCCGCCATGGTCATTGTCGGCGTAGTGCCTCCTCTTCCTCCTTGCCACTGCATGCTCGTTGCGCCTGACTCCATCCCCCATCGTACCACCTTGCTGCTCCACCTCTCCGACGCCGTCGGTGGTTCCTTCGCGGGCCAGTCGTGCTGGCACTTCACACAGGGAGCCCAGCTCCTCGCCCACACACACACCACAGCCATGAAGACGCCTAGCTGGCTCAACCACATGGCCGTCGCTGAGGCCGAACACGCCATTGCCTTCGATCCCCACGATGCCCCCCATCCTCAAGGCCCTCGCCCTCGACCTCTAGGGCCATCGCCTCCCCGCACTACATGCCCTCGACGCCGCCCTCGCGCCGCCGCTCGCCCGCTTGAGGGCTGAAAGCGGTGGGGGTATGCTGCGCTGCTCAGGAAGCCGCACACGGAGGTGATGACGCGTGCAGCCCTGGCAGTCGCTCACGTAGGTGGTGCGCATGAGACCTCAGCGAGGTCTGCGCGGCCTGGCCAGGAGGCTGCGAGCATGACTTCGAGCAGCCTTGCGAGGGCTGATGCGTGACCTGGAGATGGGCGGTGAGCGGCACCGGCCAGGAAGAGTCGTGAGTCGCGGGATGGGGAGGGGAGAGGAGAGGATGATGTTTCATTTTTTTTGGGGGGAAAAAAGACAACCAACAATACGAACTGTGGCCAATGGGGTGCAAGCGTGGGGGGCTGGAAGCGAACGGAGGGCTTCAACGCAGGAGGAGGGATGATAAAAAGAGTCCTGACCATCAGATCGCGTTGAAGCCTCCAGGGAAGGGCTAGCAGCCATTGATTTCAATGTTGTTGTATTTTTGGCTGCATATTTTGGAGTGTATGGAGGGAGAGCCATGACCATGGAGGACTGAAATTGTGGGTGGACCTAGTATAATTTCAATCGGTCCTGCTTTATAGTGTAGATAGTAGTTGAAGCTATTTGTATGGCCAAGATCTCAAAGAAAACTAATTTAGCTGACTCATAAATCCCATATCGTTATATGTGGAATGATGATAGGCTCGACAAGGTATATACAATTGAAAGATTTATGCAAGTTGGAAAGGCAAACGCTTCAAATGGCCAGATAATCGTAACAATTCCAGAAGATCATTTTGGCCCAATCCTTGCAAAACCTGGTGCGACCTCAACCAATTACTATTCTTCTATTCTTATCTCCTTTTGGAAATTAGATATGTTTCACCTTTTTAAAATGTGCACAAAATAATGATATACTAATGTAGCGGAAGGAGACATCTTAGATGAAACAATGGAAGAAATAAGAAGCAAGGCTTTGATGAGATATTTGAGAAGAATAAATGAGACTTTGTGACTTGCTTACTTGAACGGTTACCATGTCCAAGTTGTGTGGTATGTTTCTTTTCTTTTGTAATATTTTTAGTTGGACAATACCTTTTGCTACACTCTTTTGATGAAACAACATGTGTTCTGAAATTGTTTCAAAATTTTTATCCAAATAAGCCTCTGTACTGTACCTTTTGTTCATTTATGTGTACGTACCATTTGTTCATTTATTTGTAGTGTTCTTTCTATTAGACTTTTATTAATGTGTGTGTTGTACACATTTTCTTGTAACACAAGATGTGTACAGCACATACTGTCTAATATTTTCTTTGTGCATTTTACAAACATTTGAATGTGTGTAAAATAATAATACACTAAAGTAGTGGTGGGAGAGATCTCAGCGGAAACAAGCCAACAAACAAGAAGCAAGGCTTTGGTAAGAGATATGAGAAGATGAATGAGGCTTTGCATCAAGAATGTTGATGGAATTGGACATAGCTCAATGCCATAGTGGCCATAAGCTCAAAGAAGCTTGTATAGAGGTTATGACATCACTGTTTGAGAGAGATTTTACCCAAACATGTGCAAAGCTCAAAAGATCTGATTCTTCTTTTTTTTGAAGCCGTATTTGCCAGGATAAACTAGATCTAGAAAAATTAGAAGGATGCACATATCATCCTAAAGTGAGCCTGGGAAGGTAGCTTATTCTTATCATTTTGATTTCATAGCATGTGTCTAAACATTTGGATGTCTTTTTTTTCTATTTGTGTAGGTTGCCTGGGATTCATCTGTAGCTACAAGGAGTATAATTGTTGTAGTCTGTTGGTTAATAATAGACTTTATGTTATTTCTGGATGAACATTAATTGTGTTGTTCTTTGTAGGCATATTTTATCCATATAGGAAGGTATGTTGTACATTTTATTCCTTTATATGCATGTTCTTTCTATGGCATGTATATGTGTGTTGTGCATATTGTCTTGTAAATGTCCATAGGCCTGATATCAACCGAACCCAAAACAGAAAAAGGGAAAAATACAGAAACAAACCTGAAGCTATTACACGAAGTCCACATTTTCCTCACCCTCCTATGTGTAACATCCCAGTTTTCCCAAAAACCCAAAAATCACAACTGAATTTTTTTTGCAAACATGCCCATGTTTGGTGAGTGCCATGTAGGAAAAACCCTAGTAGTTGCACAAGTAGCACCCAATTAGTTGTCTGGCATTTGCATTTAATTAAACATTACGTGAGTTGGCTATTTTGTGTTTATGTGTTGCTTAATTAAATTAACAACTTGATTTGCTTTTAAATTGATCGTGCTAAGTAACTAATAGTCAAATAGTTAATTAACCTCTAAGTGCCTACCCTTGGACTCGGACCCACCAACCCTAGACTCTAGTGGACTACCCTAAGGGTGTATACATACTTGGCACACATGTATATACATGTAGGTGCCTTTGGATTAGTTAGTATGGTGGAGAATGAAATAGAAAAGCTTAGAAAGGGAGGGGGAAAAGAAAGGGCCATTTCGGCCCAGCGCAACCCAAGGCCCAGCCAAGCGCTGCCAGGCCTGGCCTTCCCCTCTCGCGTGCGGAGCCTAGCAGGCCGGCCCAAGGCCGCGCGCCTGGTCTTTCCTTGCGTAACGACGGAAGAGAGGGGGGAAGGACCGTCGTTTCCCTCCTACCGCTGACGGGTGGGGACCACCGGTCATCCCTCACCTCTGCCGTCTCCTCTGCTTTTCGCCCGAAGGCAGAGCGCGTGCATGCCGCTGGAGAATACCAGGCACGACGCCATCCTCCCCGTTCAGTTCACCGTCCGAGCGGACGCGATGGGCGCCACGTCTCTGATCCGTGAAGATGCCGCCCCGCTCCCAGCTGTTCCCGCCACGCTGACGCCACCACCGTGGGCCAGATCACCGTGACGCCATGGCTCAACCACCCGCGCCACCTTTTTGACCGCCCAAATTCAAAATCGCGCCCACGACCATCGCCACACCACGACAAGCAGCCGAGAACCCTAGCCGCGGCACATCCTGGCCCTCCACATCGCCTACAGCCCTGCCCCACCGTCCATCGCTCGCCATAGCCGCTGCTCGGCTATAAAAGCCGCACCCGGGCGCCCTAGCACCCCTCTAGCCACCGCAGCCTTGCGGACTCATTCGCCACACCACCAACGAGGAGCTAAAGGGGAGGAAGGGGAACGAAGGAGGCAGAGCAAGCTAGAGTCGCTCGTGTCGCCGGAGCTTTTTCACCGCCATGAAGGAGGCATCAGAGCCGAGGACGCCGCCGCCCGGGGTGCCGTCGCGGTCTTCCTGCACGGCAACCACACGCCACGGCCTCGACTCACCCCTGCAATGCCATCCTGTGTCCACAAGCCCATGGTGAGCACCGCCCCGCCCTCTCGCCTGATGCCGGTGCGTCGCCATGAGGGCCACCGAGCTGTTCCGCCATAGGAGGGGGAGTGCCGAAGGCCCCACGTTGGCGCCTTGAGCACGCAACACGCACTCGCGCACAAGGATGGACACTGCCCGCTGCGCCGTAGAAGCACGAGGGAGGGAGGAGGCCACCACAAGCACTGCGCATGGAGACGAGCCTGCCACGGCCGGTGCACGGCCATGGCGAGGCCGTCCCAGACCACCATAGACGGTAGAGCTTAGAGGAAGGGGGAGCCGAGGTTTCGCTAAGTGGGGAACGCGTGCTGACCTACAGGAGGATGGGAGCGGAGGTGGGATGGCCGCGCGTGGTGTACCACCACGCCGCCATTGCCATGCTCGGCCAAGTCGAGCTCGGTCAGCCGTTCTAGCCCGATACCGGCACGGGGATGGAAAGGACGACACAGTTAGCCTCACCATGTCTTGGAACAAGCCATGCTCTAGAGATAGGGGAGAGAGGAGGTCAGGTGAGCACGGGCATGGCTGCCTCGCTAGAAAGGCCACGCCCATGGCGCCACCATGGCGCAGCTGTACCGGCCACTCTAGGGTGCCCCGTGCGACGAGGACGGACTGATGAGCTTCATGATGACCCACCGCGTCTGGCTGTTTGGTTTAGGGGAGGAGAGGGGCTTCCTTGCCTCATGTCCACCGGAGCCGCCGGCATGGCGGAGCGCCGCCGCGGGGAGGGGCAGAGCAGAGGAGTTGGGAAGGGGGTGCGACCTCTGGCTGCACTCGGTCCACCTGGGCCAGAGAGTAGGAGGAGGAGGGTGGGCGTAGTCCACCGAGATTCGAGCCAGTGGCCCATAGACCGCTTGAGCACGTCCACCGTAGACCGCCCGCCATGGACCAAGGCCCAGTAAGGGCCTAGCTTGGCGACGTGGCAGCACTACAACCCAACACGTGTCTGGGCCTGGGCCGGCCCAACTTGGCCCAAGTCCGGCCCTGACCCGGTCCGCCAAGCCCGGTCACGGCCCAGTCAAGTTGACCGTTGACTGGTCAACATTGACTGGCCCCACCGGTCAGCCTCATGTTCATCGGGACCCCACATGTCATTCACTGAGCAGAACTGGACCAACCCGGATGCGCCACGTGTCGGCCCCTAATTTCCCCCCTTTTTTCTTTTTCAGATATTATTTAAATCTTCAGAAATTCATAATTAATTATCTGTAGCTCAGAAAAATGCCAAACCAGAGTCCAAATTTTTCTAAAAATGAGCTCTACGTCATAGGCTTATATTTGAGTGCATTTGGATCTTTCGATTTTTAGTTGCTTCTTTTGCACCTCTATAGGAACCGCTAACGCGGCTATATATGTCACAGTTTACATACCCGGAGGAGCCACCGACTGAGGAGTTCGACCCCGACTACACCGACGACTTGGGTGACGACCTGCCAGGTGCCACACCCCACCCATTCGTAGATCCTATTACGCATTGCAAATACTTAGAATTGCTAGTGCTTTACCTTTATGTCTTAATATTACTGATAGGTTGCATGGTAGTTTACTGCTTTTGAGCCACTTACCTTGTTGCAACCTTACACCTGCTCACCCTACTGTTAGATTAGATGATGCTATATTACTTGTTACCACTGCTTTACTCTTACCCGCATTATATCTGTGATGTGATGCTGGCAATGTTTTCCTAAACGCTAAACGGTAAACAGTCGGTCACCCTTCGTTTAGCGTTTAGACCGTTTAAACGGTGTTTAAACAGAGTTAAACGGCCTAAACGGTTTTGTACAATAACAATAAATATACATATTTATGTAGGTAAAAATAAAATTTACTAGAACCCATACATATTTACACATGTAAAAATCAAATATTCTACCAAATAATCTTGTTGAAAGAAATCTAAATCCCACAACATTTCATATAATTACAATATTAATTAGTTTCATGTTGATTGTGATAGACGTAGTCCTTTAATTCACTTAATTATGAATTAAATGGTTGTTTAGCTTATTTAATCACGTTTAATCTGATTTTGTTTAGACCGTTTAGACCAGATTGAACGGTTTAAACGGGTTTAAACGGCCCAACCGTTTAATTCACCGTTTAGGGCCTAAACAACACGGCTGACTTCTGTTTACCGTTTAAACGGTGTTTAAACGGACTAAACGACCGTTTAGACGAACAGTGGATGCTGGTGAGTGAGAGGCATTTGAGATAAGGCATGAGGTCCTGTTAACCTAACCTGATAATGAACCTGGGGAGATCTTGGCGTGAGTCTTGGGTGTGTGGTGAGGGTCGAGTCGACTAAGCAGGATCTATGACGAGTCGGGAGGACAAGTCTTGCCGGAGGATGCTACCTGGGTGTTCGCCACGTGAGGTGCCTGTGGCGGGTACATGTGACAGGGAGAGGTCCCGGGGTGGAGTGTCTTCGTGGGATGAAGCCCCGAGACGGGAGGTGTTGTGATGGAACGGGGTGCCAGGTGTTCCGTTGAGCAAAAAATGGTTTTCCCCTTGTGAAGATATCCTGCTTAGTCACCCTAAGGACTGATATGTCCGTGGACCAGGTCTTAGGAATCCTTGCACACCCACTCGCTTCTGTGGGGAGAAGACGGACGTTCGACTTGCTAGCACGGTGCCACTACTATTGAGAGGTTAGCGGATAGTGTAGGGAGGTACGGGCATGAGGACCCACACCCTTCCAAGGCAGCGTAGTACTCAGGGGCCAAGTACCACGTCTCACAGTCTCAGCGTGTCGGTGGTAGTCCGACACGGCCCCAGTTCTGAGTGATAGGGTGATACCGTTTCTAGTCGAAAGGCGGCCTAGAATTAGCTTAGACGAGGCATCGTCGAGGATAGCTATCTTGTGGAATGTGTAAACCTCTGCAGAGTTTCTGGTTGATCGATCGATACATACGCCAAACCCTTCGGCTATGGACCTTTCCTAAGTACAACTTCACTTGACTTGTGAGAGGAGTCCTTCTACCTTCCCTGGGTTGCAGAGTAGTGTTCCGGCTGAGGCCATTGAGACATGGATGAGAGGGAGTTGTACATGCCGATGAGAGAGTGAGATGAGATGCGATGTGGTGATGAGATGAGTGATGGGATGGGATAACGTGTGTGAATGAGATGGGTTAAAATTTCATAAACTTATACTTTTAAAATATTGATTACTCGCATAGGAAACCACAGCCAAAGATAGGTCTTTTCTTACCCCTTTGCATCTAGTTCCACAAAGCAAATGCATCATAGGGTGGGAGATGTGTGGCCAGTACCAAGTGTACTAATAGATTTTTGGCAGGCTCAGAGCCCGAGGAGGACGACTGGGAGGAGTAAGGGTTCGCCCTGCGCTCAAGCTTGGTGCGAGGAGTCCTAGTTTCCGCTGTTGTCTACGAGATGCTGTTCCAGTTGTTGTGTGTGAGTGTGTTCCACCCTGCGTGGCAATGATAATAATTAATGTAAACCTTCTATTTGTACTCTGATATTCGTGTATGACTCTGTTATTCGACTGAGATTTGGGTAATGGCATGAACTTGTTCATCTATTACACGACGAATTTGTGGCATTCCCTTCACGGAATGCAGGATCGTTTTAGTTGGTACCAGAGCCATGCTTGACCCTAGGACGAACCCTTAGGATTGGCTGATAGAAATAGGCACGAATCTATACACCTTTGGTTATATTCCCGACCATGCTGCATTTTCTTGCATGGCTTACCTCATTTCACACGTCTCACCTCAAATATTGCTTGCTTTCTTGCCTATCATCACTCTCCATCACCCGACTTCATTCCACTTCAGGCTACCTTTCTCCGCTTTGCTTTACTCCACCCTAAGATACCGTGTATCACATAGTTGGATTTCCTATGTGTTACCCCGTCTTACCCTGTTTTGCCTTATCCTATCATGTTGTGTCTCAGACTTACTTTGTTCTACTTGGTTACCTTATAAGGTATAACCTGCTAACTCCGTCTTTACGGTTATTTTGCAGATGGCTCCGCTTGTTGAGCTTGCTGTTGACGCATGAGACTACCGTGGGTTCGCCATGATCCTGTATGGGGTACTATACTCGCTGGGCGTCCCCACTGAGAGGATCATGTGCATGTGCCGGGGCGAGGTTGGACTGGACGGACTTCTTCAGGGTCACGTCGTCATCCACCTCTAGGTCCTCGCCAGCGCGTACGTGCCCGTGCTTCACGCCTTCGAGGAGGTGGCTGTGGAGACTTCCGTTGCTACTTGCGTGCAGTCCGTTTCATGCACGGCTCTCTGTAGCGTGATGCGTGATGCACACGACTACCTCCAGACTGGGCCCTACCGTCTGCTGCCAGTGCCCTCAACCTCAACCAGGTCATGGTGTCGCAGGATGCTACTGCCAACTACGCTGCGTGTGTCGAGGTCGACCCCTGTCTGAGTGCCTCCGCACAGTACATCCTTGCCCAGGACCACTACATCATGGAGGTGGAGTCACAGAACCGCAGCCTTCGGGACTTCCAGTTCTAGCGCGACGACGTCCTAGCACAGGAGGAGTGGAAGCGTGAGTTGGTGATTCGCGATCTCATGAAGGAGCGCAAGAACTCCTGCAAGATGGAGGTCCTCCACGAGTCCCGTGAGAGGGTGCTCAAGGCTGAGATTGCCGAGCTCAAGGACAAGGTGCTAGAGCAAGAGCTCCGCAACGACTACATGTCCTCCCAGCTGCTAGAGTACGAGGATCGCATTGAGCGTCAGAGGCATGTCCTGAAGGAGCTCTAGGAGAAGGAGAAGAAGCGTGCCTTCGCCAGGTGTGGCTTGCAGGATCACTACAATGCCCTGGAGGATGAGGCAGAAAGGGTTGCCGTTGCTTCCACCTACAACGTGCACCACTCACCCACTACGTCAAGTGCACCGAGTTCCTTCAAGACAAGGTGAACCATCTCCGTCAGGCCTGGGTCATCGCTGATGCTAAGCGTGTCCAGGAGATCGAGATGGTACATGACCCTCTTCCGCCTAGGACTCGCAGGAAGCCGCGCAGGCAGACCTTCCACGTTGAGCCCACCAAGCTCAACCTGGCAGCATGTTCGTCCACGGACTATCCTCAGATTCCACGGACTGAGATGCTGGAGCACGCTCTTGCCCGCGTTGTGAGGATCCACCACACTGACGACGAGCTCCGTGCCTTGGACCGCACTTCTGAGGTTTCCGCTTCCACCGATGGCCCGTCTTCACCACCCACCACTTTTGGACAGGAGTAGTTACCCTCTCATGATCATGTAATAATGTAGTAGTAACCTTGATGAGCCCTGCGTGGCCATGAGACATGACTCATTCCTTGGAATAGAGTAGATTGTCCACTTTTGAGCTACCTGCGTGTAGCACGATTCCCGCGAGTCTGCCTAGTGTAGCTACTGGAGACGTCGCTTTGTAATAAAACCATGTATTGGATGATTGGATCTTATTGCGTCTTATGGTTCTTATCGCCTTCTTGTATTGAGTGTCGGATAGCAATCTTTTGATATTGTGATCAAATTGAGTAACCACTTAATAAACTATCGATCTTGACCTAACCCTGCAGTGAGATGTCTTGTCGCCGCTCCGCCCGTCTGAACAACCGCTCGCTTTCCCCCGCACCCATGGGCCGTGGACGTGGCCGTGGCCGTGGAGGAGGCCGTGGAGCTCCATTATCTATTTTCGCTACCATGGAGGAGCCTATCCCCGTGGAGCCCGCTAGGGAGGCAGGAGCCGCTCAACCTAGAGGTGGGGTTGGAGCCGCCTAGCCTGGGGAAGAGAATGCCGCGCTCGGTGGAGATGCACCGCCGCCACCACCACCACAGCTAGCGGAGGTGATGGACCGCCAGACCCGCCTTCTGGAGACATTGACTGAGGGAATGCTTCTCCACCATGGGGGTCAGCCAAATGACTTCCAGAGGAAGTTAGAGGGTTTTCTCAAGCTGAGACCTCCTACCTTCGACTGTGCCGACAACGACCCCATCACCGCCGAGGACTGGCTACGAGAGATGGAGAAGAAGCTAGACCTCACCACCTGCACTGATGAGGAGTGTGTGGGAGTCGCCGCTCACCAGCTCACTGGCGCTGCGCGCGCATGGTGGGATGGCTACTGTGACGCCCATGATGACCCT
Source organism: Saccharum hybrid cultivar R570 (assembly GCA_038087645.1). Lineage (NCBI taxonomy): Eukaryota > Viridiplantae > Streptophyta > Magnoliopsida > Poales > Poaceae > Saccharum > Saccharum hybrid cultivar. Next base: position 11,081,230 of record JAQSUU010000805.1, read on the forward strand.
GGGAGCATCTTGTGGGAGGAGTTTACTGGGGCCTTCCGCGAGCACCACGTGCCCGAGGGCGTCATGGATGCCAAAGTGGAGGAGTTGGTAACTTCACCCAGGGGACTCTAAAGGTGCAGGAGTACACCCGCTTCATTCGCATGATGTGGTACACTCCTGAAGAGACCAGCTCTGACAAGAAGAAGATGTACCACTACAAGAAGGGGCTGAACTCGTGCCTCAAGATCGCCCTCTTGGGTCATGAGTGCCACACCCTCCAGCAGATGATCAACAAGGTGCTGGAGATGGAGAGAGACCGTCTAGAGGCAGACGCTCAGAGGGAGCGCAAGGAGAAGAGGCGTCGGGGCGAGGGTTCCTCTCGCACCCTGGCCCAGAGGCAGCGTGGGTCTGCTCCACCGCAGTTCTGCTCTCGCTTTGCCTAGGGAGCTACTCCGAGCCGTGGTGATGGTACCTACTCTGCCAACTACCACCGCCCCGCTCAGGGCCGCCCTACTTAAAGCCCGAGCCAGAGTACGTGGAAGGCACCTGCGCCCACCGCCACAGGCAGTGTGCCCTTCGCGTGCTTCACCTGTGGCCAGCCGAGTCACAAGTTCGCGGTCTGTCCACAGAGGGCTGCACCTGTGCAGACCCCTACGAGACAGGCACCGACCCCGGGAGTGCCACGCAAGCCATTCGTGGGAGCCACCCGTGGCCGTCTCACCCACCTGACCGTGGAGGATGCTCAGGATGCCCCCGACGCGGTGTACGGTATGTTTTTGGTACAGGGAGTTTTAGCATCGGTGCTTTTTGACTCTGGTGCTACATGTTCTTATATAGCATCTAAGTTTGCATGAGAGCACAGCATACCTGTCACACCACAGAGTGTACCCATAGACACCATATCCCCCTTAGGTACCACCAGATCCACCAAAATCTATAAGGGAGTGAGTATCACTATAGAATGTTGCCCCTTTCTAGCCGACCTCACCTTACTTCCGTCAGAAGGTCTAGATGTTATCTTGGGTATGGATTGGTTGACTCTGCACAAGGGAGTGATATCTTGCTCACCCAGATATGTGGAGATTACACATCTGAGTGGCCGAGTAATCAGATGTGAGCCTCACCACAAGAAGATAGACGCCTTGATGAGTGCTTTGGAGCCCAATTAGTTGAGGAGGTGCCCGTCATGTGTGAGTACCCTGATGTGTTCCCCGAGGAGTTACCGGGTATGCCACCTGACCGGGATGTTGAGTTTGTGATTGACTTACTGCCTGGTACTGGGCCTATTGCTAAGAGGCCCTACCGCATGTCAGTCGATGAGCTGGAGGAGCTCAAGAAGCAGCTCAGGGAGTTGTCTGACAAGGGTACATCAGACCCAGTGCTTCACCTTGGGTTCCCCTGTCTTGTTTGTGAAAAAGAAGGATGGCTCTATGAGGATGTGCATCGACTATAGGAATCTGAATGCCATGACAGTCAAGAACAAGTACCCTCTTCCTAGAATTGATGACCTCTTGGATCAGCTGAAGGATGCCAAGTTCTTTTCCAAGATTGATCTTAGATCTGGGTACCATCAGATGAAGATCAAACCTGAGGATATTCCTAAGACAGCCTTTGTCACTAGGTACGGGCAGTATGAGTTCACCGTTGTGTCTTTCGGTCTCACCAATGCTCTGGCCTATTTTATGAACATGATGAACAAGGTGTTCATGGATGAATTGGATAAGTTCGTGGTGGTGTTTATTGATGACATTCTTGTCTATTCATCCACTGCCGAAGAGCATGAGCAGCACTTGAGAGTAGTTCTGGAGAAGCTGAGGCAAAATCAACTGTATGCTAAGTTTAGCAAGTGTGAGTTTTGGCTCAAAGAAGTCGCTTTTCTCGGCCATGTACTCATAGCTGAGGGTGTTGCGGTTGATCCCGCGAAAATTGAAGCTATGAAAGAGTGGGAGCAACCTCGCAATCCGACAGACATCCGTAGTTTCCTTGGGTTAGCTGGTTACTATCGCAGATTCATCGAGAACTTTTCTAAGATAGCCAAACCCATGACCAACCTCCTGAAGAAGACCAATGAATTTGAGTGGACACCCGAGTGTGAGCTCAGTTTCCAGACTCTGAAACAGAGGCTTACCACCACTCCTGTTCTTGCCTTGCCTGATATCCGATAGGACTTCGTGGTCTATTGTGATGCATCCAGACAGGGACTTAGTTGTGTTCTGATGCAGAATGGGAGAGTCATTGCCTATGCATCCTGTCAGTTGAAGGACCATGAGCAGTGCTACCCTACTCACGATCTTGAGCTAGCCGCTGTTGTGCACGCTCTAAAGATCTGGAGGCACTACTTGATCGGGAACAAGTGCGATATCTATACCGATCATAAGAGCCTAAAGTACTTCTTCACCCAAGAGGATCTGAATATGAGACAACGTTGATGGCTGGAGTTGATTAAGGACTACGACTTGGAAATTCACTACCATCCGGGGAAAGCCAACGTAGTTGCTGATGCCTTGAGCCGTAAGAGCTATTGCCACAGTCTATCCATGGAAGTCGTACCATCCGAGCTACGTCAGGAAATGGGTGAACTTCTCCTCGAGATGATACCCAAGGGCATGTTGAATGAGTTGCGAGTGCAATACGACATAATGGACCGCATTCGTAAGGCTCAAAAGAAATGCCCTGAGATCTTGCAGCTTCATGAGTGGATGGAAGCTGGTAAGTACCCTGAGTTCCGAGTAGATGAACGGGGAGTGTGTTGGTGCAATGACAGAATTTGTGTACCGTCTGATAAGGCCATCCGTAAGGAGATCCTGATAGAAGCGCATGACTCTAAGTATTGCATCCATCCTGGTAGTACAAAGATGTATGCTGACATGAGGAATATGTTCTGGTGGAAGGACATGAAGAAGGATATTGCAGGTCATGTAGCCAGATGTGATATATGCAACAGGGTTAAGGCCGAACACCAGAGACCAGCTGGTTTGTTAAAGCCACTAGATGTACCCATGTGGAAGTGGGAATGCATATCTATGGACTTCATCGTGGGATTGCCTCGATCCCCGAAAGGCCATGACTCTATTTGGGTTATAGTGGACAGATTGACCAAGGTAGCTCACTTTGTACCCATCAAGGTTGACTACCATGTAGAGAAGCTGGTAGATCTATTTATCGAGCACATTCTCTGACTTCACGGGGCACCTGTTAGCATCGTATCTGATAGAGGAACCCAGTGGACATCTAGGTTCTAGTAGAGTTTGCACAAGTCGATTGGCACTCGTCTCGACTATAGCACCGCTTATCACCCTCAGACGGATGGACAGACAGAGAGAGTGAATCAGATTCTCGAGGACATGCTATGAGCCTACATACTAAAGTATGGGACAGATTGGGAGAAGAGTTTACCACATGCAGAGTTCTCGTACAACAACAGCTATCAGGCTAGTCTTTAGATGTCACCATTTGAGGCCTTATACGGGAGGAAGTGCAGAACCCCATTGATGTGGTCCGAGGTAGGAGAGCGAATGTTCTTCGGCCCTGCTAAGGTAAGAGAGAATTTGAGGATTGCCCAAAGCCGACAAAAGAGCTATGCAGATAACCATCGGAGAGACCTTGAGTTTTAGGCTGGAGACCATGTCTATCTCAAGGTCTCACCTCTCCACGGCACCTTCCAGTTCCATGTGAAAGGGAAGTTAGCCCCTCGTTACGTTGGTCCCTACCGTATCTGCAAAAGGATTGGGAAGCTAGCGTACAAGCTTGAGTTGCCCGAGGAACTAGCAGGTGTACGTCCCGTGTTCCATGTATCACAGCTCCGCAAGTGTCTAAAGTTACCAGAGGAACAGGTTCACACAGATGCGCTGGATATTCAGGACACGCTTGAGTACCAAGAGTACCCAGTTCAGATTCTTGACCGGGCCACTAAGGAGACACGAAGCACCACAATACCAATGTGCAAAGTATTATGGAGTAATCACACTCAGAGAGAGGCAACATGGGAGAAAGAGTCAGAATTGCGGATCCGTTACCCCTACTTGTTCAAGAGGTATGTCACACTTTAAATCTCGGGACGAGATTCCAATGAGGGGAGAGGACTGTAATCCCAGTTTTCCTAAAAACCCAAAAATCACAACTAAATTTTTTTCCCACAAACATGCCCATGTTTGGTGAGTGCCATGTAGGAAAAACCCTAGTAGTTGCACAAGTAGCACCCAATTAGTTGTCTGGCATTTGCATTTAATTAAACATTACGTGAGTTGGCTCTTTTGTTTTTATGTGTTGCTTAATAAAATTTGACAACTTGATTTGCTTTTAAATTGATCTTGCTAAGTAACTAATAGTCAAATAGTTAATTAACCTCTAAGTGCCTACCCCTGGACTCGGACCCACCGACCCTAGACTCTAGTGGACTACCCCTAAGGGTGTATACATACTTGGCACACATGTATATACATGTAGGTGCCTTTGGATTAGTTAGTATGGTGGAGAATGAAATAGAAAAGCTTAGAAATGGAGGGGGAAAAGAAAGGGCCATTTTGGCCCAGTGCAACCCGAGGCCCAGCCAAGCGCTGCCAGGTCTGGCCTTCCCCTCTCATGTGCGGAGCCCAGCAGGCCGGCCCAAGGCTGCGCACCTGGTCTTTCCTTGCATAACGACGGAAGAGAGGGGGGAAAGGACCGTCGTTTCCCTCCTACCGCTGATGGGTGGGGACCACCGGTCATCCCTCACCTCTGTCATCTCCTCTGCTTTTCGCCCGAAGGTAGAGCGCGCGCGCCACTGGAGAATCCCAGGCACGACGCCATCCTCCCCGTTTGGTTCACCGTCCGAGCACGCGCGATGGGTGCCACGTCTCCGATCCGCGAAGATGATGCCCCGCTCCTAGCTGTGCCCGCCACGCTGACGCCACCACCGCAGGCTAGACCGCCGTGACGCCATGGCTCAACCACCCACACCACCTTTTTGACCGCCCGAATTCGAAATCGCACCCACGACCGTCGCCACACCGCGACAAGCAGCCGAGAACCCTAGTCGCGGCACATCCTGGCCCTCCACATCGCCTACAGCCCCGCCCCGCCGTCCGTCACTCGCCATAGCCGCCGCTCGGCTATAAAAGCCGCACCTGGGTGCCCTAGCACCCCTCTAGCCACCGCAGCCTTGCGGACTCATTCGCCACACCACCAACGAGGAGCTGAAGGGAAGGAAGGGGAACGAAGGAGGCAGAGCAAGCCAGAGTCGCCCGTGTCGCCGGAGCTTTTTCGTCGCCACGAAGGAGGCACCGGAGCTGGGGACGCCGCCGCCCGGGGTGCCGTCGCGGTCTTCCTGCACGGCTACCGCACGCCACGGCCTCGACTCACCCTTGCAACGCCATCCTGCGTCCACAAGCCCACGGTGAGCACCGCCTCGCCCTCTCGCCTGATGCCGGTGCGTCGCCATGAGCGCCACCGAGCTATTCCGCCATAGGAGGGGGAGTGTCGAAGGCCCCACCTTAGCACCTTGAGCACGCAGCACACACTCGCGCACATGGATGGACGCTGCCCGCTGCGCCGTAGAAGCACGAGGGAGGGAGGAGGCCACCGTGAGGAACTAGAGGAGGCAATAATGGCGCTCGAGGAGGTGATGAACAATCGTAAACTTGTGTGTGCAGCACATGCCTGCCCATTAGTTTATATATAAGTTCTTTCTATTAGACATGTATATGTGTGTTGTACACAATGTCTTGTAACACAACATGTGTACAACACTTACAAATGACTAATACTTTCTATGTGTATTTTATTTTTTGTAGGCACAATATTCATGTACAACTATCTATCATTATCCATTAGACATTTGTTTTCTACTGTATTCAGAACTAATAAACTTTTTTGTTGTGCAGACACCTAGTGTTCATAGTTTCTACCAAAATTGCTTCTTGAAGAGGTGGATGCCCGATGAAAATGAACATGTGGGAAATGTCATGCACACATCGAGTCCAAAATGGCATAACATTAAAGAATTAACTCTAACATTCAAGATTTAATCGTTTCAAGAACATACTCCCTAAAATAACTAAAGATCTCATCTCATTCGACTACCTGATCCCGAGAGAATGTCACGAACCTGGTGTGATAGTCCTCCAACATAGTGAAGATGACCCTAGCGTAGGGCTCTTCGAGCTCTGGGTTGCTGCTGACGAGGCCCGTCTGATAGTGGTGCACCAAGTGGTAGAGGTGATCACCGAAAATGAGCGTACACATGCCATCGAGGAGATCGGCGACTAAAGGGTGGCTAGAGGGTGGCTAGATGGCAGTGACAACATGCCTACCGAAACATTGTATATAGGACTCTTAATTAGTTTCCAACATCACTGTTTGAAATATGTCTAGTTCGATGGGCTACAATGTTACCTGTTTGATCCTCTTGGACAGGATGTTCATTGTTTGCAGCATTTGATGTCTACAGAACCTAGAAAATATATTGAAAGATAGGTCAAGCTACTATTAGACTAACTTTAAGACGTTTTTTGTGACATACATTTACTTTTGTCACTAAGTTGACATGTCTCTAGAAAAATGTCATAAACTAGTTCATTTACTAACATTTTGACCTGATGTCATGCCATAAACATCATAAACCAACATATTTCTTGAAGTATATTCTGGCAGTTCGAAGTCTATCTTCGTTGTTCGTCCAACAACGGAAAGCGCAAGCCAAAGATGTTCCGAGATCAGTATTCAGTTTCAGTCCTCACGGCCCAGACCAATGTGGTGCGCAAGAGGAGGTAATATGAAAGGAACTGGAGGAGGCATCAATGGCGCTCGAGATGGTGATGAACAATCGTAAACATGTGTGTGCAGCACGTGCCTGCCCTCTAGTTTATATAAAAGTTCTTTGTATTAGACATGTATATGTGTGTTGTACACAATGTCTTGTAACACAAGATGTGTACAACACTTATAAATGACTAATACTTTCTTTGTGTATTTTACTTTTTGTAGGCACAATATTCATGTACAACTTTCTATCATTATCCATTAGACATTTGTTTTCTACTGTATTCTGAACTAATAAACTTTTTTTGTTGTGCAGACACCTAGTGTTCACAGTTTCTACCAAAATTGCTTCTTGAAGAGGTGGATGCCCGATGAAAATGAACATGTGGGAAATGTCATGCACACATCGAGTCCAAAATGGCATAACATTAAAGAATTAACTCACATTCAAGATTTAATCGTTTCAAGAACATACTCCCTAAAGTAACTAAAGATCTCGTCTCGTTCGACTACTTGATCCCGAGAGAATGTCATGAACCTGGTGCGATAGTCCTCCGACACAATGAAGACGACCCTCTTTGAGCTCTGGGTTGCGGCCGACGAGGCCCATCTGATAGTGGTGTAGCAAGTGGTAGAGGCGATCGTCGAAAATGAGCGTGCCCACGCCATCAAGGAGATCGGTGACAAGAGGGCGGCTAGAGGGTGGCTAGAGCACGGTGACTATATACCTACAGAAACATTGTATATTGGACTCTTAATTAGTTTTCAACATCAATGTTTGAAATATGCCTAGTTTGATAGGCTACAATGTTACCTATTTGATCCTCTTGGACAGGATGTTCATTGTTTGCACCATTTGATATGTCTGCAGAACCTAGAAAATATATTGAAAGATAGGTCAAGCTACTATTGGACTAACTTTAAGACGTTTTTTTGACATACATTTACTTTTTTCACTAAGTTGAGATGTCTCTAGAAAAAACATCATAAACTAGTTGATTTACTAAGGGTGTGTTTAGTTCACGAAATTTTTTGGCTTTGGTTACTGTAGCACTTTCGTTAGTATTTGTCAATTAGTGTCCAATCATGGACTAATTAGGCTCAAAAGATTTGTCTCGTAGTTTTCTACCAAACTGTATAATTAGTTTTTTTTCATCTACATTTAATGCTCTATACATGTGTCCAAACATTCGATGTGACTGTTGACGGTCCTTAAGTATCAATTATAACTATCAAATAAATAGAGAAAAGGATCCAAATGAAACCAACACCTAGACTTAGGGTTTTATCTGACAGAATTCCACGAGTTTTGCTGTTTATCTATTTCTGCAGGGGGTTATCAGGAAATACGGAAGAAAGGCCCACATGTCGGATTAATGACGGGATATTAACCGAACACGTAATTATCTTACATCTAGAAGAGTCCAGAAGCCACGAGAATGAACGGGAGGCGTAACGGAGCCGGACACAGGGCGCCCGCCCTGGTCCTTAGGGCGCCCGCCCTGGCCCCGGAGCCAATCAGGCTCCGCCTCGAGGATTATGCTCCACCGACCTAGAAGATCAAGGAAAACCGTCCGTTCAATGTCGGTTTGATCCGACGGTCCAGATTCATCCGAAGGGACTATATAAGCAAGGCCCCTGCCCCTGGAGGAGGGGCCCCTGTCTCATTATTCAAACCCTAATTCAGGAGGAGAGCCTCTGATCAAGCCCTAGAGCCACCACATCAACTAGATCTCTAGTTAGCATAGCTACATAGGATTAGAACTAGAAGGAGTCAATCTTCGATTGGTTCCCGGATCTGTCAAGAGGATTCTTGGTAATTCCTTTTCTGTTCTTCAATTGTTCATCTTAGTTCTTCAATATTATGAATATGACTTTGTTCTATTTCAATATATTGGTTATGACTTTGCTCTACTTGATTATATTTGCAATTATATTGTTCTTAGTTTATCATAGTTATATGCTTGGCTTAGTTAGATTGGAATTATATACATGCTTAGGATCGTATAGCGTTTATCCATGTGCGCAGTGGGTGAATGATAATTATTGTGTAGACGTGGTGTCTATACCGTATTTATCTGCGATTGCACCCTATATGCCGGATCGGTGGGTGGTTCGCGATAGTGACAGCTTCGTTGATTCTTATATAGTCCCCCTCCCGTGTATAGGGCAGGCAGAGCAACACTATTACAGGGGAGTGATTGCTATGTTCTTCATCTTCCTTGCTAATATTCACTATGCATGGATATAGTCTTTTCTCACCATGATTGCCAAGTATAATTGCACTAACTATGATATGCTAGACTTTATAGTTAATAATAACTTAGGGAATATCTTTGTAGTTCATCCTAATTCCATGCTAATGACTTGCTAGAATCTCTGTTGAGGTGCTTATCATTATTATATGTGGCTAGCTGATCAGATTAATTATCTTTGTCACCATTATCACTTTACCTTTATCCAATGTGACATTTATCCCTGTATAAAGAGATTGATAAATACCCTCGATTACATATGCAATGATGTGTACTCAGTTCCATATTCTCATTCTGTTATCAACCATGATACTTAGAAATCCCTTCCTAGTGGTAAAAATATAAATAACGATACCTGGAATACTTCCTGGTTAAAATGCTACATCGGTATTAATCTGTGCGCTTGCAGATCCCTTTTATTATTTATCTTGATGAGCAATTGCATATTTCAATACCGCGTCTCTCATGTCATGCTGGGGATGACAACTTGGCTTAAGTGGCATGAGGGATAGGTTTGGCATTTTTGGCGCCGTTATCAGAATTAGAAAATTATCTACTTTTGGTAGTGACGTTAAGAATGCCCAACAAGCATTTTTGGCGCCGTTGCCGGGGAAGGTTGATTACTAAGTAGGAAGGTTGATTACTAAGTAGGAATGAATACGGAACTTTGAGTCATCATTCGCATCACTAATCTGATCGAGCTTATCAATTCTCTTATACAGTTTTACCCCTGTATTTTCCATTTTGATTATTTATTGCAGGGTGATGAATGAATAGAAGACATCTTCCAGACAACTTTGTTGATGATCCCGAAGCCTTATTCAGAAGAACAAGAGCCAAGCTCAAGAAGACATCGTCAACACTTCAGCACAAAGCTTCATCCACATCCGAAGACTGCCGAAGTTTCATCCGGAATTTGTCGACTGAATTCGAAGCCATGGCGAACAAGTCGATCCGCGAGTTCTCAGCTCCCACTACGGACAACATCCGCACTGGACCTGCTGGGGAGATCGACTGCAACTTCGAGCTCAAGCCTGGGCTCATCAATATGGTGCAAGCTAACCAGTTCTGTGGGAAGCCACACGAAGACGCTAGTGCTCATCTTCAACACTTCCTGGAGATCTGCAGCACTTTCACCATAGCTGAAGTCCCCAGAGACGCCATACTACTTCGCCTTTTCCCATTCTCACTGTTGGGGAGAGCGAAGCAGTGGTTTTACGCTACAAAGGAGAAGAACACTACGTGGGCACTCTGCTCTATGAACTTTCTGGCTAAGTTCTTTCCCATGGGCAAGACCAATGCTCTCCGTGGGAAGATTACAAGTTTTCAGCAACAACATGATGAATCCGTTCCAGAAGCATGGGAGCGCTTCCAAGACTACATCCTAGAATGTCCCCACCATGGAATGGAAAGCTGGCTACTGATGCAGACATTTTATCATGGGCTCATTAACAGTGCCCGTGAAACCATGGATGCTGCAGCTGGAGGAGCATTCCTGTCACTCACCATACCTCAAGCCACAGCTCTTGTGGAGAAGATGGCATCCAACCAAGGTTGGAATGAAGAAAGAACTCAGACACACAAGAAAGGTGGAGGTATGCACCAGCTCAAGGAGGTAGACATGTTGGCTGCCAAGCTAGACCTACTCATGAAGAAGCTCGATGATCGAGCTGGAGAAAAGAAAGAAGTCATGCACGTCTACGACTCCCACATGACTTGTGAGGAGTGTGGAGGTACTGGACACTCAGGCAACCACTGTCCAGAGTTGCTGGAGGACGTGAACTACATCAACAACAACAACTACTACAACCGTCCTCAGCAGAATCAAGGTTGGAATCAACAGAGGCCTAACTACTCAGGTAATTACCAAGGTAACAATTCTTTCAATAATAATAATAATTATCCACCTTTGAGAGAGTTAGTATCCAACCAAGGAAAGCTAATGGATAACCTATCTAAGAAATTGGCATCTAATGATAAAATACTAGAAAATATAAATAATAGAATGGATAATTTCTCTACTGCCATCAAGAACCAGATTAGCTTTAATAAAATGATTGAATCTCAGTTGAATCAAATAGCTGCTGCTGTTCCTGCTACTAACCCCGGTATACCATCACAACCGGAAGGGTTAGAATCTGCAAATCTTGTAGACATGTTTGATGCAGGAGATTACTGGAGTAACCCTATCGTGGAAGTAAGTACTGACCGTCTGCCGGTCAAAAGAGGCGATCCAGGACGCCCCGTCATCCCGATCTCCATCGGCATGCGAGACTTTCCAGAAGCACTCTGTGACTTTGGTTCCAGCGTCAACATCATGCCCAGGGTACTCTATGAAAAACTCTTTTCACAACCATTATTAGAAACAACCATGTGTTTGCAGCTTGCAGACAGGACACTGAGTTTCCCAAAAGGAATATTGAAGAACATCTGTGTCCGAGTTGGATCCTTGTACGCTCCAGCAGACTTCGTAGTGATAGAGACCGGTTCTGATGAGAGGGCTCCCGTCATCCTAGGGAGACCATTCCTGAACACCACGGGAGCTGTCATCTATGCTAGTGCTGCCAAGATCAGTTTCTACATCAAGGGGAGGAAGGAAACATTTTTCTTTCAAGAACAAGACCGCACAAATCCCAGAGCAACCCCAATATGAACCAAGGAAGAGGACCAACAGGAGGAACAAGAGCAAGAAGCAAGTGTGGACCGAGACAGTTAAGATGGTCACTGCTGTGCACAAAGGTCAAGATCGCCAACTCAAGTCACCGTTCTTGCCTAAGAAGGACGACCCAGGTATGCCAAGCATTCATTGCTCCATTAATGGGTCCCACTTCTACAAGACACTTTGCGACACTGGGTCGGGCGTCAACATAATGGCCAAGGTCACCTATGAACTTCTGTTCGGAACCATGCCCTTAAACCCAACATACATTCAGCTCCAGATGGCAGATCAGACATTCCGACAGGTCAAAGGTACAGTAACTAACGTCCCTGTCAAGATAGACGATCACTATGTCCATACAGACTTTCAGGTTGTTGACATGGGAGAAGATGAATACGATCCACCTATCATCCTTGGAAGACCATTCCTAAGTACTGTCAAAGCAATCATCTACATTGGAACTGGAGAAGTCCACATGCACTTCCCCTCTGAGAAGGTACGTCTTTACTTTACTGACCCTAACTATGTATTTGAAGAATCCAAGCAGGTCAGGACAAGAAGAAGGCGGCGTAACCACAATCAGAAGCAACAGGTCATCAAGGACGGATGGGCAGATTATGAAGGAGAAGTGGTAAGATCTGAAGACATACCACTCAACCAACACTGTCCTAAGGAGACCGAAGCACCGAGACAAGTGTGGAAAGAAAAGACAGTTGTACATGAAGAAGAGGCGCTGCCGGAACCACCGACTACGCCATCCACCGAGTTCCAGGACGACTGAACGAATAAGAGTCCCGTTCAGAGGACTTAAAAACACCGAACGCCTTGCCAAGAGGTAACTTGGTAGTTATCCTTTCCTTTTCAATTATTTACTTTATCTTAAATAGTTTGCTTAGTTAATCATTTTCATACTATCTTAAAAAGAAAATAAAAAATGTTAAAAACCCTAAAGCCCCATGTGAGTATGCGAGTGGCATAAAACCCATAAGTACATTCACTGTGGTGGCATAAAAAATATATATATATAATAAATACATAAATATTTTCTTCTGCTTTATTAAAAAAAACATAAAAAAAATCAAGGAGGCTCAACATGATGAAGGCTAGATATTTATGCTAACACTTAATCAGTTCCACAAGCTTTGTTGTCTATTTGAGCTTCACAGAATTCAAGGAGACTAGCAGACAGAGGTCATTCTAATTGCTGCCGACTTTCAACTACACCTCCGTCATCTGCTAGCTACATCAGAAGAGATTATGTCAAGATCCAGCTTGGGGGAGAGCACCCCCATTATCTTGCTAAGTATTTCTATCTTTATCTTTATATATATTTCTACCCTATAAAAAATAAAAATATACATAACTATGAAAAAACCAAATAAAGATTTTGTGCTTATATATATATACCTATATCTTTTGCTTAGTGTGTTTTAATAAATAAATAAAGTGGCTATGCTAACCTGAATCTAAATAATAATAAAACTCTAGCATGGATATGATGAATAGTTGTTTTGCCTAACTTTCAAATTTGAAGTTTTCTCTAAGTTTAAACATAACTGTTATCATTTAAAGCTTGCTCTAAACCTGAACTTGTGGGAAGAGAACTTGATCTAAAGTCTAAGTTGTTAACGGATATGATATGGGAAGGTTGAGCTGCTGTTTATCTATTCCTAGAGATGCTAGAATTCTGGAGAATTTTATCTTTGAAAATCTTAAAATGCTACATAATGAGTTCCTGTATGATGAGAGTTTAAGTTCCTACCACAGCCATATATACATGCTTGCTAGACTTTAAGCCATACATTTACTTTTTACTGCTTATGAGCATTGAGTGTAGTCAAGCTGTGTAGACCCTTAGGAGCTTGTCATGTGGTTAAAATCAAGATTCACTTGCACGATCACTCATACATGCTGCTTCTACTCTGGAAGTACGCATCCACATATATCCACTCATTCTCATCTCCAGATCCACATAAAATTATTCTACTCCTAATCCGGGAGAGAATAGCCAAAAATATTTTCCTATTCTTGTTATCCCCTGTGAAATAAATGCTCAAGCTATTTTGGTTACTACCACTTGCTATATTGTTCTAAGGAGATGAGTGCTCTATACGAGGAAATAAAAAGGGGCAAGTGCCCGGAACCTCGAAAAGAAAAAAAGATACGAGGAAATAAAAAGGAGCAAGTGCTCGGAACCTCGATGAAAAAAAAAAGAGAAAAGTGTGAGAAGAGAGGTAAAAATGGACAAGTGTCCGACAGTAGAATTAGGGGTACAAGATACCCACCTGAGAGGAAAGAAAAAGAAAATATAGAGCACCTCATTCTCCTCAAGAGCTTTAAAAGCAAGAAAGGTACGTATCCCCTCAAAAGAGCAAAAGTAGAATTAGATTTTCACCATTGTTATCATCACTATCACCATACTCCATTTATTCGCCACACATGCACATCTTGATTTGACTTATTGGCTTGTTTCTCTGGATCCATGGTTTGACTATGCAATAAATGTCTTGTAAGTATGTATACTTTATCTCCCACCTATGAGCTCCAGATATCAAAAGCCTTATTAGAATAGGATGAGAGAGAAGGCAATGTCACTCTGCCTTATACCACAAATACTACATACTTTGCTTTGAGAGAAGGTAGACATCATTACTGCCTTGGTGAGGATCCAGAAATACCACAAAAGAGAGACCTGAGAGAGTCATACAAGGAATCTCTGAGTTTTATTTGAAAAGCTGTAAAAAAAAATTCCAGAGCTATAGCTGATCAAGAATAAGAGGCATGGCGCTTGACTAGACTGTTCTATCTTTTAACCACTCAAGACAAAGGTGACGGTTGCAAGCCCCATGGTGGAAGGTATAATGAGTAAGTTTTAAGTCTTGACAGTTTACTTTAACTCAGAGATGAGACTCTATTTGAAAGCATGTGTACCGTCAAAATTCAAAGGCATTTCAGCAACTACTGAGTCTCTCCTTGCTCAGGGACGAGCAAGAGGTAAGCTTGGGGGAGTTTGTTGACGGTCCTTAAGTATCAATTATAACTATCAAATAAATAGAGAAAAGGATCCAAATGAAACCAACACCTAGACTTAGGGTTTTATCTGACAGAATTCCACGAGTTTTGCTGTTTATCTATTTCTGCAGGGGGTTATCAGGAAATACGGAAGAAAGGCCCACATGTCGGATTAATGACGGGATATTAACCGAACACGTAATTATCTTACATCTAGAAGAGTCCAGAAGCCACGAGAATGAACGGGAGGCGTAACGGAGCCGGACACAGGGCGCCCGCCCTGGTCCTTAGGGCGCCCGCCCTGGCCCCGGAGCCAATCAGGCTCCGCCTCGAGGATTATGCTCCACCGACCTAGAAGATCAAGGAAAACCGTCCGTTCAATGTCGGTTTGATCCGACGGTCCAGATTCATCCGAAGGGACTATATAAGCAAGGCCCCTGCCCCTGGAGGAGGGGCCCCTATCTCATTATTCAAACCCTAATTCAGGAGGAGAGCCTCTGATCAAGCCCTAGAGCCACCACATCAACTAGATCTCTAGTTAGCATAGCTACATAGGATTAGAACTAGAAGGAGTCAATCTTCGATTGGTTCCCGGATCTGTCAAGAGGATTCTTGGTAATTCCTTTTCTGTTCTTCAATTGTTCATCTTAGTTCTTCAATATTATGAATATGACTTTGTTCTATTTCAATATATTGGTTATGACTTTGCTCTACTTGATTATATTTGCAATTATATTGTTCTTAGTTTATCATAGTTATATGCTTGGCTTAGTTAGATTGGAATTATATACATGCTTAGGATCGTATAGCGTTTATCCATGTGCGCAGTGGGTGAATGATAATTATTGTGTAGACGTGGTGTCTATACCGTATTTATCTGCGATTGCACCCTATATGCCGGATCGGTGGGTGGTTCGCGATAGTGACAGCTTCGTTGATTCTTATATAGTCCCCCTCCCGTGTATAGGGCAGGCAGAGCAACACTATTACAGGGGAGTGATTGCTATGTTCTTCATCTTCCTTGCTAATATTCACTATGCATGGATATAGTCTTTTCTCACCATGATTGCCAAGTATAATTGCACTAACTATGATATGCTAGACTTTATAGTTAATAATAACTTAGGGAATATCTTTGTAGTTCATCCTAATTCCATGCTAATGACTTGCTAGAATCTCTGTTGAGGTGCTTATCATTATTATATGTGGCTAGCTGATCAGATTAATTATCTTTGTCACCATTATCACTTTACCTTTATCCAATGTGACATTTATCCCTGTATAAAGAGATTGATAAATACCCTCGATTACATATGCAATGATGTGTACTCAGTTCCATATTCTCATTCTGTTATCAACCATGATACTTAGAAATCCCTTCCCAGTGGTAAAAATATAAATAACGATACCTGGAATACTTCCTGGTTAAAATGCTACATCGGTATTAATCTGTGCGCTTGCAGATCCCTTTTATTATTTATCTTGATGAGCAATTGCATATTTCAATACCGCGTCTCTCATGTCATGCTGGGGATGACAACTTGGCTTAAGTGGCATGAGGGATAGGTTTGGCATTTTTGGCGCCGTTATCAGAATTAGAAAATTATCTACTTTTGGTAGTGACATTAAGAATGCCCAACAGTGACGGGGAATCTTAAAAATTTTTGGGAAATAAACATGGCCTAACATTTTGACCTGATGTCATGCCGTAAACGTCATAAACTAGCACATTTCTTGTAGTATATTCTTGCAGTCGAAAGTCCATCTCCGTTTTTCGTCCAACAGTGGAAAGCGCAAGCCGAAGACATTCCGAGATAACATTTAGTTTCAGTCCTCACGACCCAGACTGAGGTGGTGCGCAAGAGGAGATGATTTGGAAGGAACTGGAGGAGGCCTTAATGGTACTCAAGGAGGTGATGAACAATCATAAACATGTGTGTGCTGCATGTGCATGGCCACTAGTATATATATAAGTTCTTTGTATTAAACATGTATGTGTGTGTTGTACACAATGTCTTGTAACACAAGATGTGTACAACACTTATAAACAACTAATACTTTCTTTGTGTATTTTACTTTGGGTAGGCATAATATTCATGTACCACTATCTATCACTATCCATTAGACATTTGTTTTCAACTATATTCTAAACTAATAAACTTTTTTGTTGTGCAGACATCTAGTGTTCATAGTTTCTACCAAAATTGCTTCTTGAAGAGGTGGATACCCGATGAAAACAAACATGTGGGAAATGTCACCCCGATGAAAATGAACATGTGGGAAATGTCATGCACATATCGAGTCCAAAATGGCACAACATTCAAGAATTAACTCTAACATTCAAGATGATACCCTTTCAAGAACTTACTCCCTAAAGTAGCTAAAGATCTCGTCTCATTCGACTACCTGATCCTGAGAGAATGTCATGAACATGGAGCGATAATCTTCCAACACAGTGAAGATGACCCTAGCATAGGGCGCTTCGAGCTCTGGGCTGCGGCCGACGAGGCCCATCTGATAGTGGTGCAGCAAGTGGTAGGGGCGATCGTCGAAAATGAGTGTGCACATGCCATCGAGGAGATCAGTGACGCCGCGCATGATGAGATCTCAATTGATGGGGAAGAAGAGGGGGTCATCCATGCAGCTCTCCTGGTAGAGCGCAGGGAGGAGCAGGGTCGGTGGGCCGGCGAGGAGGTTTCTCATGTGAAGGCAGTGGATGACGCAGCTAGCCTCACTAACTAGATGGCCTAGGACAGTGGTGCTCATGCTCGACAGGTGGAAGATGACCTGGTTGGAGCTATGATCGAAGCAGAGTAGGAGCACCGTGGCATTTTTTGCCACCTGTGGGTGGCGGTCACAGTCGTCGAGGAAGCGTTCGTATACACCCCAGACGAAGGTGTAGCTGTGTAGCACACCGTAGACAGTGGCAACAGCGGCCATTGGTGGAGGTGGGGCTAAGGAAGCAAGAAGTATAGCTCTAGCTAGTAGCTAATGTATGCACTAATGATCGAAGAACTGATGAAAGGATGATTGGTTGATGGAAGGGAAGCTCTGCATGATGGGGATTTATAGGCCATGGCGACCAAGATGAACCTCTAGTAGTTTCTTGGTTGGATCGTTTTCTCACTCACCGCTCCCTCATAGAATTAGCAAGAACAAAGCATGAGAAATAGGGGCACGCAACTGTTTCAAATGGGCGCTACAGTTTGGCCAATCGCCACGCATATAATATGTGAATCTTAATGAATCTGATTGTTCACTTTACTTTTTACAAATTTTATCTTGCTTTGTATTTCACCCTAGCATAAGAACAGTCACACTACTAGTATAGGAAGCTATGTTTTATGTTTTCTTCATCTATATGTATGTTCTTTCTATGGCATGTATATGTGTTGTGTGCATATTGTCATGTAACACAAGATAATGTGTACAACACATATACATGTCTGATTTTTTGTGTATCTTACTTTGGATAGCCATAGTATGCATGTATTGCTATTTATTATTATCCATTATACTTTTGTTTCCTACCATATTTCTATCTAATAAATAACTTTTTATTGTGTAGACACCATGTGGCGGCCATAATTTTAGCCAAAAGTGCTTCAAATCATGAAAATGTCGTGCACATATCACGTCCAAAATAGCACAGCGGCCAAGAATCAAGGCAACACTTAGTGCTGATAGGCTCGCATGGACTGTGTTGTCCTTTCCTAGCTCATTATCACCACAACCACCGATCTTGCCTGCTCCACCTGGATTGAGATAGAAACACAATTCCTTGGCAATTAGGAGAGTCGCTCGAGCTCACTACCGTGTTGCTGAATTCTGAAGCTTCGTTTAGGGCTATCTCTCCAAATCAAAGTACTACAAATACTTAAGTCCATGGTCAACACCCTCATTTACTTGGGGGCATGGGGAGTTCATTTGTAACCACACGCTTGTCCTCAATGTGCTTCATAGCCTCATCGAGATGTACGCTTCGCCGCCGCCGCCCAGGTCCAAAACCCTGAGCCTCAAGTACTGCATTATTTGATGAGGATGCAATCATGCACATGTACATATATGGCATTCACATAGCTAGCTAGAGATCGAGTGTGTAGCAATCAGGCATGCATGCATCAACGAGTTGAAACAAAACATACTCCCTAAAGTAGCTAAAGATCTCATCTCGTTCAACTGCTTGACCCCGAGAGAATGTCACGAATGGAGCGATAGTCCTCTGGCACGGTGACGATGATCCTAGCATAGGGCTATGAGCTCTGGGTTGCGACTAACAAGGCCCGTCTGATAGTGCTGCAGTAGGTGGTAGAGGTGATCGTCGAAAATGAGCATGCACACGCCGTTGAGGAGATCGCTGACACCGCGCATGATGAGGTCTTAGTTGACAGGGAAGAAGAGGGTGTCATCCATGCAGCTGTCCCGGCAGAGAGTAGAGAGGAGCGGGGTCGGTGGGCGGCCTCGGTGCCCAGGTTGCCTAGGGCAGTGGTGCTCATGCCCAGCAGGTGGGAGATGACCTGGTTGGTGCCTTGATCGAAGAAGAGCAAGAAGGCCATGGCGTTCTGTGCCACCTATGGGTGGCAATTGCAGTCGCCGAGGAAGCGTTCGTATACACTGCAGGCGAAGGTGTAGTTTTAAAGCATGTTGGCGGATAGTGGTGACAGCGGCCATTAGTGGAGGTGGAACTAGGCAACCAAAAAGGATAGCTCTAGCTAGTAGCTAATGTATGCACTGATGATAGAAGAACTGATGAAAGGGTGATTGGTTGATGGAAGGGAAGCTCTGCAAGATAGGGATTTATAGGCGAAGGCGACCAAGATGACCCTCTGGTGGTTTCTTGGTTGGATCTCTTTCTCACTCACCGTTCCCTCGTAGAATTAGCAAAAACAAAGCACGAGAAACAAGGGCAACCATGTCAAATGGGCACTACAGTTTGGCCAATTGCCATGTATATAAGATGTGAATCTTAATGAATCTGATTGTTCCTTTTACTTTTTATGAAATTTATCTTGTTTTGTATTTTACCGTAGCGTTAGCATAGGAACACTACTAGTACAGGAAGCTATGTTTTATGTTTTCTTCATTGATATGTATGTTCTTTCAATGGCATGTATATATGTTGTGTGCATATTGTCATGGAACACAAGATGAAGACATTCCGAGATCACTATTTAGTTTCAGTCCTCATGGCCCAGACCAAGGTGTTGTGCAAGAGGAGGTGATATGGAAGGAACTGGTGGAGGCATCAATGGCGCTTGAGGAAGTAATGAACAATCATAAACACGTGTGTGTTGCAAGTGCATGGCCACTAGTTTATATATAAGTTCTTTCTATTAGACATGTATGTGTGTGTTGTACACAATGTCTTGTAACACAAGATGTGTACGACACTTATAAATGGCTAGTACTTTCTTTGTGTATTTTACTTTGGGTAGGCATAATATTCATATACCACTATCTATCATTATCCATTAGACATTTGGTTTCTACTGTATTCTGAACTAATAAACTTTTTGTTGTGCAGACACCTAGTGTTCATAGTTTCTACCAAAATTGCTTCTTGAAGAGGTGGATACCTGATGAATACCATGTGGGAAATATCATGCACATATCGAGTCCAAAATGGCACAACATTCAAGAATTAACCCTTTCAAGAACATACTCCCTAAATTAGCTAAAGATCTCGTCTCGTTCGACTACCTGACCCCAAGAGAATATCACGAACATGGAGCGATAGTCCTCCGACAAAGTGATGATGATCCTAGCGTAGGGTGCTTTGAGCTCTGGGTTGCGGCCGACGAGGCCCGTCTGATAGTGGTGCAGCAAGTGGTAGAGGCGATCGTTGAAAATGAGTGTGCACATGCCATCGAGGAGATCGGGGACGCCACGCATGATGAGATCTCTGTTGACGAGGAAGAAGAGGGGGTCGTCCATGCGGCTGTCCTGGCAGAGTGCAAAGAGGAACGGGGTCAGTGGGCCAGCGAGGAGGTTCCTCATGTGAAGGCAGTGGATGACATAGCTGGCCTCACTGACTAGATGGCCTAGAGAGGTGGTGCTCATGCCAGGCAGGTGGGAGATGACCTGGTAGGTGCCCTGATCGAAGCAGAGTAGGAGTGCCACGACATTTTGTGCCACCTGCGGGTTTGGCCAATCGCTACGGTTTGGCCAATCACCATGCATATTAGATGTGAATATTAATGTATCTGATTGTTCCTTTTAATTTTTACGAATTTTATCTTGTTTTGTATTTTACTGTAGCGTTAGCACAGGCACACTACTAGTATAGGCAGCTATGTTTTATGTTTTTTTTCATCTACATTTATGTTCTTTTGATGGCATGTATATGTTGTGTGCATATTGTCATGGAACACAAGACAATGTGTACAACACATATACATGTCTGATTTTTTTGTGTATTTTACTTTGGATAGCCATAGTATGCATGTAATGCTATTTATCATTATCCATTAAACATTTGTTTCCTACCATATTTTCATCTAATAAATAGATTTTTATTGTGCAGACACCATGTGGCCATAATTTCTGCCAAAATTGCTTCAAATCGTGAAAATGTCGTGCACATATCAAGTCCAAAATTGCATAGCGGCCAAGAATCAAGTCTACATTTAGCGCTAACTGGGCTCGCATGGATTGTGTTGTCCTTTCCTGTCTCCTTATCACCATCATCAATGATCTTGTCACGACTGTCATGGAATTCAGCGCCATTGCCCGTGCCACCTGGCTTGCGATAGAAACACAAGTCCTTGGCAACTAGGAGACTCACTCGGGCTCTCTACCTCGCTGCTGACTTCTGAAGCTTTGTTCAAGGCTATGTCTCCATCACGAAGTACTACCAACACTTCAAGTCCATGGTCAATGCCCTCATTTACTTGGGGACATGGGGAGTTCATTTGCACCCACACGCTTGTCCTCAATATGCTTCATAGCCTCATCGAGATGTATGCTTCGCTGCCCAGTGAAAAAATCCATCGCCTCCCCACACCGCCGCCTGCATTTGAAACCCGAGCCTCGCCATGGCTCGCTTCCTAGGACACCCTGCATGGGCACACGGGTGGGCTCCGTTGCGGCCACGCGGGTGTCTATTTCCTCAAAAATAGATCGCAGGTGTTCAAGGCCCAACTATTCGGTGCCATGAAGGAGGCCTCGCTTTATGGGGAGCACTGCTAGGTGGAGATAGATGACATGAGGGCAGATACATTCAGCAATCTTCTGCACTTTGTCTACACTGACGCGCTGCCCAAGCCCGAGCCCCGAGAAGAGGCCTTCATGGCTTAGCTGCACCTGCTTGTTGCCATTGATAGGTATGGAATGGAGTGGCTCAACCTCATCTGCGAGGACATTCTATGCAAGCACATCAATGTCAGCACCGCGACCACCATGCTGGCCCTTGCTGAGTAGCACCGATGCCAGGGGCTCAAGGAAGCATGCTTTGAGTTCCTCAAGAAGAACCCTGGGTCGCTGAATGTTGTCATGGCAACGGATGGATTTGACCCAACAGCTGCCCGTCCATTATAAAGGAATTGATGTCTAGACTTGGTCAAATCATTTTAAAGCATTTAGGGTCGCAAATACTCATTTCAATATCAGATGAACATAAAATGGCTGGGATGAATATCTCATGACACAAGCGTCTTACAGGTGAAGTGGTTAGGGGACGAACACGCGAAGCAAAAGGTCGGGGGTTCTAGTGCCGCTAGCCACGAAGCGTGCATTTTTCGTGCAAAAAATCGCGTGACTTGTGGGGTCTCTCCTAGTATTAAAAAATTATCTTAATGAATCTGATTGTTCGTTTTACTTTTTACAAATTTTATCTTGTTTTGTATTTTTACGTAGCGTTAGCATGAGCACACTACTAGTATAGAAAGCTACATTTTATGTTTTCCTCATCTATATGTATGTTCTTTTTGTGGCATGTATATGTGTTGTGCATATTGTCTTGTAACAAGACAATGTGTACAACACATATACATGTATGCTAATTTTTATGTATTTTACTTTGGATAGCCATAGTATGCATGAACAGCTATTTGTATCCATTAAGTATTTGTTTCCTACCATATTTTCATGTAATAAATAGATTTTTATTATGCAGACACCATGTGGCCATAATTTCTGCCAAAAGTGCTTCAAATCGTGAAAATGTCGTGCACATATCAAGTCCAAAATAGCATAGCGGCCAAGAATCAAGTCTACATTTAGCGCTAACTAGGATCGCATGGATTGTGTTGTCCTTTCCTGTCTCCTTATCACCATCATCAATGATCTTGTCACAACCGTCATGGAATTCAGCACCATTGCCCGTGCCACCTGGCTTGCGATAGAAACACAAGTCCTTGGCAACTAGGAGACTGGCTCGAGCTCTCTACCTCGTTGCTGACTTCTAAAGCTTCGTTCAGGGCTATGTCTCCATCACGAAGTACTACCAACACATAAAGTCCATGGTCAATGCCATAATTTACTTGGCGAGCAGGGGGGTTCATTTGTAACCACACGCCAGTCCTCAATGTGCTTCATAGCCTCATCGAGATGTACTCCTCCATTGGCTTGGATCGCAAGGGCAGTCGTCCCTTCCACCATTTTCTTAGAAGCCTGCTTTGACTTGTCCTGGAGGAACCCACTCTTGCCAACAAGTCTACCACGCTAGCCTATATCTTTGTCGCCTCGTCTGGACCAACTACCCTCTGCAATGTCTTCCATGCCTAGTGCTAATCAACCTCCTTCACCATAGTTCAACCGTAGCCCTCCGACAATTGGGGCGGTAACTGTGGCAAGGGCAAGAAAAAGAACATACATGGTTCTTAGGGTGGCCAAGCGGCCATCCTACACTGGTGCTCCTGGACTCTCCTAGTGGTGCTCCATAATCTGTAGTTGGCTCCATAGGAAATGTGCCAGTGGGTCATTTCCAAACTTTTACAACCCATGGACTAGCTCCATCCAAATGTGGCCAATGCCGCATCCTTCTCTTCCTATAGTGCATCAACCCTAGGCTCGTCCTCCCCCTTTGCTACAGCACCCTCATGCACCCCTGGCTCAGAAGTAGCCTCATACTTTCTTCACAAGGGCATAGGGACAGTTCATGGCTCCTCTGCTTGGGTCTCATATGTAACCCCCTATTGGTGCTCCCACCAGGGACCAGAACACCTACGCATCCTTTAGCACCATGACTCCTTCAATAGACACCTTTGACGACAGGTACTTTGACTCCAATGCCACCAACCACATGTCCACTCTAGCTTTGTCACTACACTAGGAAAATCCTAAGTTTTAAAGGGGCCTTTAATTTCCATAGTCTCTTGTCAATATTAGGGATATCAATGTGCATATACTGTTGAATAAATAGCATTGTTTCCTATCAAAATAGATCAAGTAACATGTGACCACATGTGTCAAATCTAGAATTCAACCTCATGTGAACAAGCTCTGCCACAATGATCCGTCCCGACTGTATATTTCCATTACTTTTTCTTTCTATACAGATTCCCCTTGTTGGGGTTGATAATATCTATATTTTTTATTAAGAAACAAAATGCTACCAAGATTAAGGCATATAAGCTATTCTTATTCAAGTGACTCTTGTTTTTCAATACAAGTAATTAGGAATGAAACCTTTTGATGTAGCATCTAGACTGCACCCAGAGAATGCAAACAAGTTGTATTATTAAAGCATGATTGTTGTCAATAATGGGCATCTACTTCCTATTGTCTCTACTAGCTCTACAGATGTTCCAACCTCACTTCAACTTAATAATCTTCTTGTTTTTCAAAGTCTTATTAAGAATCTTAATAACATCTATTCTCTAGTTTACCATCGACAACAATGGCTCTATGGAATTTGCCCCTCTACCTCTTTTGTAAAGGATCTTGTCGCTCAGAGAGAAGGATTGCCTGGTGTAGTAGCTTTGGAACCCTGTACCTATTGCAGTTCCAGCTTGTCTATTTGACACTAGTGTCTTGGGCACCTAATCCATGAAGTTTTCTCCAAGCTCGCACAATCTATAGCTATTCCTTGTAACAAAAGTGCTATGATACTCTGTGCCATGCTTGTCATCTTGGTCATCACACTCATCTACCTTGTCATGTGTCGTAATATCGAGCAACTCACAATTTCAGTTAACACATTGTGATCGTCATTCTTGATGATTGTGTTACATTTGCTTTAGACCTTTCCATTGTACCGAGGGCTAACACCTTTTCCCCTTTGTCCAACTTTTTTCTCCAACAATGCTACATAGTTTGGCACCACTACCCAAGGGGTTCAATGCAATAATGGCCATCAGTTCGATAACTCAATCTTCCACACATTCTTCCTCTATCATGGCGTCCACCTTCACATGTCCTGGTAAATACAAATGGCCCATTCATACAATTAAAATGTTTGTTCGCTTCTTCTCCAAGCTAGCATTCCCCCTGCTTACTAGGTCGAGGACCTAGCACTCCCGGTCATTTTCTTAATATCATGGCCACCAAAATGATTAATCTCCTTACACCATACTTCGCCTTGTTCATCACTCATCCGCCATATGAACACCTTTGCATCTTTTTTGTTGCAAGTTCTATCCAACCTCTTCACAACTCCTCATAAACTGGCTCCTTGCTCGGTTCTGTGTCTTCCTTCACTATTCGCTCCACCACAAAGGATACCATTGTCTTGATGTTTCCACCAACTTCATCATCATCTTCGAGGAACCTCCTTTCCATTTGTAGAGGTGCCCTCTCCTCTTAGTTAGGATTCCTTTCAATTCTTAGAGAATTTCACTAATGCAATGTCAGATCCTATTGGACCAACATGAAGTTTGTTACCCGTAGTTCTGGACAGGCATGTGACTACAGATCCCTGCTGGTGCTACCCTAATCTAGCCATGTGTCGTAGGGCCTCATGACTTCATAGCATAACAGCGCCCACCATGCATGGCTAGCCACCAGCCAGGCATGGTTTGTCTCCAATCTGGTGTTCCTGCCTAGCAGCTCAGGACATCTGGCCCTCAGCCTAGCATGAGTACTTCTCAGCCGATGCAACTGATCCACAGCCAGGAGTAGCTAATCATCCACATAGTGTACCCAATGTACAGCTTGACACGACTGGCTAGTCAAAAGCAGTTGGACCCCCTAACAGCCAGGTGGGCTTCCTACCACCTCATTTCTAGAACATCCGCTTCATCTATACTAAGCATCCACGACAAATTTGGGCCGCCGCTTGAGGATCCTGTCCCGGAGAATGTTGATTTGGAGATGGGTCTGCCTTTTAATTTCTTCGGTCTTGGACAACCGGTCAATGGGCTCAATAACCCTGAGGAACACCTAGCCAATCAGCAACAGGATGCCTGGGATCCTTGGCCTGAGGTGAACCCAGCCCAAGAAGAGCCCATGCAACTAATGTTTCAAGACCTGAATGAAGCCCCAGTACAAATTTAGCAAGGCCAGATTGATTTGAACTTGCCCGCACCTGCTCAAGACAATAACCAAGATCTGCATCCTGTTATCTTCAACCCTGTAGCTCCAGTTGACATTGAAGGTATTGATGGGCCTGAACAGGGACAGGAAATTCATCTCTTGCAGCCATAGGGTGAAGTTTTCATTCTGAACCCACCTCTGAACATCTCTGAACAGAAACCTCAGATGCAGATCCCAGTGGTCCACTTTGAACCACCTGTGTTGCCAGCTTCACCTGTTACCTCTTCTGAAGACGAAATCCCCTATGATCAGTTGCTGGGATCTCAGCAAGACAGTAGTGGGGACCAATCCCAACAGATGGAACAGGAATTTCAAGAGGAACAAAACATTCAGCAATTGGAACCTGAGGTTCAGGATGGACTCAACTTACAACAGTTAGATCAAGTGGTTGAGGATCAGCTTTCAAGAGCACCCCTTGGCACACATCACAGCACAGTACAAGATCAAGTCCTAGGAAGTCAATAGGAGTTTGACAACACTGCTGCCAGCTCAGTTCTACCTCAGCAAGAACAGTTCTCCACCTTGATTGAAGCCACCAATGAAAACAGAACTCAAGAAGCAACAAACCTGTGGGGGAACTTCTTCTCCAAAGGTAACTCCAGTGACTTGATGGTTAAAGTTCCATCTAATTGGTTCTTTTTCTTCACATCAATGCTTCTGTCTCCAGATACCTTTGGATGGGCAACTGAGTTTCTTTCTTCAGCTGCTGCTACTCATATCTCAGAAAACCAGGGTAATGTCACCTTTGTTATTCCCAAAGAATGTCCTGTCAAATTAAGGCCATGCCTTTCAAACCCTGACTTAGACTTGTTTGATACTGGAACTACAGGGAAAAGTGACAATGGAAAGAACAAAGGAGTGGTGATTAAGGATATTGAGGAAAATGCAACTCCTTTTAAGAAAAGGAGAGCTTCAAGAAGGTTAACCCCAATAATTGACACTCAGGTGCGCAGAAGCGTGAGAGTAATGAAAAACAATAATGGCTTCAAACCACCAACTTGTCTTACCAAAAAGTGTATTTGCTGTACACCTTCACCACCAACTCTATCCCCAAAAGTGATAAAAAACCTTGCTGTGCAGTTTTGTGGGTTGGATGAGGATCAAGTCTCAGAGGAAGCCCTGATGAACAAGAAAAAGAAGACTGACCCTGTGGCCAAGACCTCAGACAAGGAGATGGAAGGGCCTACAGGGAGGCAGGCAAAGCCACAAGGGGAAGGACAGATACACAAGGTCATCAATGATCACTAAAGTTACAGGATCTGGTCAGCCAGTTGGCTACTACTTTTGGGAGGATACACCTTCTTGTGGTTTTTGGGAGGGGTTGGTCAACTGTGTTTGTTGCTTCAGAATTGTCAGAAACTCCTTTGTTAGAAACTGTTTTGCCAGATTGTTAGCCACCTAGAATTTGTCTGTATCTGGGGAACCTGTGGTATGCAGTAAACGACTGATGTATGCTATGTATGCATCGACCAGACCATTTTTTCTTGCTTAAGTTTGTGCAATGAATCAACAATCTTTGAAAACTTGGAACATCCTCACATGGAATGTAAGGGGTATTAATTCCTCCTGGAAATGGGATGCGGTTAAAAATAAGATCTGTCAAGCGTCTTGTGATGTGATTTGCTTACAGGAAACTAAGAAGGAAACATTTGACGCTCTCTTCTTGAAGAAGATTTGTCCTTCTAGTTTTGATAGTTTTGAGGTCCTCCCTTCTGTAGGAGCCTCTGGGGGGATTTTAATTGCTTGGAAAGGTTCTGTGTTTAAGGGGGCTAAAATCTTCTGTAATAACTTTGCTCTCTCGGTTCAGTTCTCCTCAAGGCTTAATAACTCCAGTTGGGTGCTAACCTCTGTTTATGGGCCTTGTACTGCTGATGGAAAATTGACCTTCACTAACTGGATGAAAGGGATAAATATGCCTAATGACATTGATTGGATGATCCTTGGGGATTTCAACTTGATTAGAAAACTAGAAAACAGGAATAAACCGGGTGGTGACTTAACAGATATGTTTATGTTCAATGCTGCTATCAGTTCCCTAGGCTTGAATGAGGTTCAACTGCAAGGAAGGAAATTCACCTGGTCTAATATGCAACCTTCACCTCTTCTTGAGAAGCTTGATTGGATTTTCACTTCTAATGGTTGGATTAACAACTACCCCCAACACAACTGCCAAAGCTCTAGATATGGTTGCTTCTGATCATTGCCCCTGTCTGGTCTCAGTCTCAACAGTCATACCAAGAAGTAAAATTTTTAGGTTTGAAAACTTTTGGCTAAAAAATGGTGAGTTTCAAGAGATTCTGACCAGTGCCTGGAATATGGTAAACATCAATGAGGACAGTGCCAGAAACATTAATGCCAAGTTCAAAGTTCTAAGGAAGAAATTAAGAGAATGGCAGGCCTCCATCGCAAGTCTAGCTACTTTGTAAGACTGATTATTCTCTTCATGGATGTTTTGGAAGAATTCAGAGATCTGAGCCTTTATGAGTGGAATTTCAAAGAAATTCTCAATAAACATCTCTTGACCCTTCTTGAAAAATAGAAAATGTACTGGAGACAGAGAGGCAACATCAAATGGGTCACTTTAGGAGATGCTGGGACTCACTTCTTTCATGCAAGTGCCACCTTAAGACACAAGTTGAAAACAATAGCTGAATTAACCACTATTGAAGATCTCTCTTTCTCTGCACATAAGGATAAGGAGGAGATCCTTTGGAATGAGTTCAAACAAAGATTGGGTTTCTCTGAGTTTGGTGGGTTCTCTGTTCACCCATCATTTCTTTTCCAGCAAAACTCTCAGCTTCACTCTCTTGAGGATCCGTTCACTGAAAATGAAATTGATAGTGTTGTTACAACCTTACCAAACTTCAAATCACCAGGCCCTGATGGATTCAACAATGAATTCACCAAAGCTGCCTGGCCTGTTATTAAACAAGACTTCTACAAGCTCTGTCAAGACTTCTTCAATGACACAGTTAACCTCAGAAGCATTAATTCCTCTTTCATTACTCTGATTCCTAAAGTTGAAAGTCCAAAGTATGTGGGTGACTTCAGACCTATTTCTCTCCTTAACACTTCTGTGAAATTGTTGACCAAAATTCTTGCCAACAGACTTCAAGCTTCAATTATTCCTCTGATTCACAAAAATCAATATGGGTTCATAAAATCAAGAACGATTCAAGACTGCCTGGCTTGGGCCTTTGAGTACCTTCATATTTGCCATCATTCAAAAAAAGAAATTGTCATCCTGAAGCTGGACTTCGAAAAAGCCTTTGACAAGATTAAACATCAGGCAATCATCACAATAATGGAAGCACAAGGCTTTGGGCAGAAATGGATCTCTTGGGTCAAAAACATCTTTAATTCTAGAACATCTCAAGTACTGTTAAATGGAGTACCTGGCAAAACCATCCATTGTAAGAGAGGGGTCAGACAGGGTGACCCTCTCTCTCCACTGCTTTTTGTGCTTGCAGCTGACTACCTCCAAGCTTTGATAAACAAAGCCAAAGACATGAACTTGTTGAAGCTCCCCATTCCTTTATAGTCCTCTTCTGATTTTCCTGTGATACAATATGCTGATGACACCTTGATTATCTTAGAAGGTGATGCCAGACAGTTATTTTTCCTGAAATCCTTGCTTCAGAACTTTTCTGCATCAATTGGTTTGAAAGTAAACTACCAAAAGTCTATGATACTCCCAATCAACCTTTCTGAGAATAAACTTGATCACTTGGCAAGAACCTTTGGCTGCTCAAAAGGGAGCCTTCCCTTCACTTACCTTGGCCTCCCTCTAGGGATAACAAAACCCAAAATCCAAGATTTTTTACCTTTGGTAAATAAATGTGAAAGAAGACTAGGAGGTATCTCCTCAATGTTGAATCAAGCAGGCAGATTGCAAATCACCAATGCAGTGTTCTCAGCTTTGCCAACTTATTACTTGTGCTCACTTGAACTACCAAAGACTGTCATCAAGCAAATTGATAAGTTCAGAAAACACTGCTTATGGAGAGGCTCTGACATTAATGGAAAGGCCCAACCAAAAGCTGCTTGGAATTTGGTCTCCAAACCAAAGAGGGAAGGTGGACTGGGAATTATTGATTTAGAGGTCCAGAACAAAGCCCTTTTAATGAAGAATCTGGACAAATTCTTCAACCACAAAGATATTCCATGGGTAAACCTGGTTTGGGAAAAACACTACAGGAATGGAAGAGTGCCAGATCAAACTACAAAAGGTTCTTTTTGGTGGAAAGATGTACTCAAGTTGATTCCACAGTACAAAGAATTGACCACTATTCAGATGAAAGATGGCAAATCCTGCATGTTCTGGAAAGACAGTTGGAATAATCAGTTTGCTCAGACTCTCCAGATTGACTTCTCTGAAAGCTTCTCTTTTGCAAAGAATAAGTCAATCTCGGTAAACATGGCCTTCAGCATGCAGTCAATCTTTGATTTGTTTAATCCCCCCTGTCTTTGACAGCCTTCAATCAGGTACAACAAATCCATTAATTAATGGAAGCAACTGCAGTCTAAAAAGAACATGATATCTGGACTTTGACTGGAGGTGCTACAAAATTCTCAGCGGCTAAGGCTTACAGAAAACTTATAGGGCACCAGCAAATTGACCTAATTTATAAATGGGTATGGAAAAATTTCTGCCAACCAAAACACAGAGTCTTCACTTGGCTGATTTTAAAAGACAGATTAAGCACTAGAAATATCCTGAGAAGAAAAAGAATGCAACTAGGCAGTTACAATTGTGAGCTGTGCAGCAGGGGAGTGGAAGAATCCTTAGAACACTTGTTTTTACACTGCCCGTTTGCTCAGGACTGCTGGGGACTGTTTAACCTGGAAACAGTAACACATGGAGGAATTATTGAAAATTTCAATGCCTTCAAGATTCAGTTAAGCTCTCGATTCTTCATGGAGACAATTATCTTAATCTGTTGGGTAATCTGGACGGCCAGAAATGAGATTATCTTCAGAGCCAACCCAATGAATTTGACAGAGTGCAGAAGTTATTTCTTTAAGGAGGCAAGCCTAGTGCGACTCAGAATCAAAGAAGGGCTTTCTTTTGTCTTTGATCAATGGTTACATTCATTAGAGCTATTATGATTCTCTGCCTTTCTCTTATTTTCTTTGTTTCTTTCTTCGTTTCTTGAGCTATTCTCAGCTATTGTATTGTACTGTACTTGTTTTATCCTGTTCTGTTTCTTTACCTTTTTAATAAAGTTTCTGTAGGGGCTGCGGCCCCTCCAGTTTTTTTCAAAAAAAACAAGAACTGACCCCTACGCTAGCTCCTACACAAGCTACCGCCCTGACCCTACCGCTTCCTCGTGGAGCCGTTTCTGGTCCTATGGTCACCACTCAGCACGCCATGACCACCCACGGCAAACTCGGCATTTGACAGCCAATGTTATATCATACAGTGGCATTATCACCTATTCCTCAAACCTACCATGCTGCTTTGGTCAACCAAAACTGGCAAGCCATGTTGTAAGAAGAGTTCTCTGCTCTCAAGGAGAATGAAGCATGGGATCCTGTGCCCCATCCTCCAAATGCAAATCTAGTGATCATAAAGTAGGTATTCAACCACAGGTTTAAGGCATATGGGTCTGTCAAGCGCTACAAGGCATGTTGGGTGCTACATGGCTTCACTTAATGACCTGGGATTGACTTAATGACCCTGTTGTGAAGCCTTCCACAGTGCATATAGTGCTCTCTCTGGCTCTCCCTCTCTTTCTTGCAGCTGGCCCATTCACCAACTTGTGAAGAATGCTAAAATATCGATTTCCTCCGTGGACACTTCAATGAGACAATATATTGCTCCTAAACTATCGATTTTGAGGACCCTATTCATCCTAGTCATGTCTGCTAGTTGAATCTCACTCTATGCACTCAAGTAGGCACCGTAAGCTTGGTATAGTCACTTTGCTTCTAGCTTCACCTTGGATTTGTGGAGGCTAACTCAAATGCCTCTCTCTTCGTCTATCATAGAGGTGGTGATACTATTTATCTCCTATATACAAACAATATCTTTCTCGTGACTTCATGCTCTGCTTCGCCACACTATTGTCCAGTGGTAGAACCAGCAAAATGGGAAAGGGGGCCAGTCTGGCCGGACAAATACGAGGACCGGCAAAATGAAAGTATATTCAGTAGCCAGCTATAAAATAAGTTATTCTATAGCCACCTCTATTTACGATAATTTTATATACTAATTTACGATAATATCAATACATATTTACGATAGTTGGGTACTATTACACATGGGAATATTTACCGTAACGTTACAGTAAATCACATAGTAAGGAGTTAGTATAATCTCGTAAATTAGCATACTAATTATCATAACTCAAAGTGGCTACAGAATAAGTTATTTTATAGCCAGCTACAGGGTAGTATATATAGGAAATAATTTCCCTATAGGGTGAGTTTTCTATACTCCGGGAAGTAGTTACTCTCATCTTTAAAAAACCACATTATGTATGGATGCATACTCATTTATCACCTTGAGTATATTTACATACTTATTTTAAGATACTCTAAATCTTACTACGTAAAAAATTAGCAAAGCCCATACTTTTTAATATATTACTAAAATACCACTACTATAGTATATAAAATAAGTATAACCATATACTCTACGTATACTTGCATACTTGACATGCATACTACCATAGATGGTCTAGTATGATTATATACTTCGTGTACATATACTTCGTTAGGTCATATATACTCAAATCTAGAGATATAAACATGAGAGTAACTGCTCCCTGGGAGTAGGAAATAATATATATATATATATATATATATATATATATATATATATATATATATATATATATATATATATATATATATATATATTATATAATGTAAATATTCATATAATCATAATGTTTGTTGTGACAATATATAAAAGTGACTCTTTTAGAGAAGAGGACAAGAGAAACTTACTTTTTTTCATTTGAGCCTCACTTTGCGCGTCTTCATGGCACAGAAATCATCTATAATGGCATCCGTTGTGAATTAACCTAGAAATTAAAAGGAAATGGAGAAAGCATCTTGTTATTTCTACAATAATAGAATGATAAATTTTCAAGTAACTAAGTCTAAGGCCCCGTTTAGTTCCAAAAAGACCTAAAAAATTTTGCACCGTACTCATCACATCGAATCTTTAGACGCATGCATGGAGCATTAAATGTAGGTAAAAAATAACTAATTACACGGTTTGTTTGTAAATGTCGAGATGAATCTTTTGAGCCTAGTTAGTCCATGGTTAGACAAATTTTGCCAAATAACAACGAAAGTATTATAGAAATTTTTTCCAAAAAATTTTAGGATCTAAACAAGGCCTAAGTGAAAAGAATATATAATAGGCATTAGACAAATAGTATCTTCTACCTGTCAGATATTATCTTCTACCTGAATTAGCGTAAGCATAGATACAAACTGAATTAAAAAATTTGCACGGATGATCATTGCAAATTAGCAATTAAAAAAATTGGAAATCGTATCATATAAATTATACTTACTTTGCGGCTGCTTGCCCCTGCAGACTTGCTCTCTCGCTGTGAATCAGTGGTGCTCGCTCCGTCGCTCAGGCTTGGCTGCTGTGGTGCTGCCTGCTCGGCGCTTGCCTGTTCCAGCGAGCCGCGACGCGAGCAGCGAGGCCGGCGATTGGACTTGGACGCGGGGGTTGTGGCACAAAGATATCATAGTATTAGTTTATCAGAATGCGTCATGGTTACTGCCGGATTGGGGAAATTAAGGGGATGAACTGACCTATTTCGTTCACTGATTGCGCCTGGCCAGCACCGGTGGGCCTATTGCGGCTGTGTCGATGTCTCCGGCCGATTTTCGCTGCAGTTGAGCTCACTGCCCCGCCGCCGGTCGCCAGCCACCGGTCACCGAGGCGTAGGGAGGCACGCCGCACGCGGCGTTCCACCTGGCCGATGAAGCGCCGAACGCACAGGAAACTAGAAGCGACGCAAGTAGCGAGTTACCATGCGAATCGCGAGGTGCTGATGTTTACTCTCTATGGCGTCTCTGCTTCCGTTGCTGGGCTGGGCTGCCGAGGGGGGGTCCAAGAAAAATTTGCCGCTAAGGGGGGGGGCGTGGCCCCTGCTGGCCCCCTGGTTCCGCCTCTGCTATTGTCATAGCTCTTCAGCGAGTTTTCCATGAAGGGTCTTGGCAAGCTTCATCATCTTTTGGACATG
This sequence comes from Saccharum hybrid cultivar R570, assembly GCA_038087645.1. Classification (NCBI taxonomy): domain Eukaryota; kingdom Viridiplantae; phylum Streptophyta; class Magnoliopsida; order Poales; family Poaceae; genus Saccharum; species Saccharum hybrid cultivar. The sequence continues at coordinate 11,115,561 of JAQSUU010000805.1, forward strand.
TAAGTCCAGCACAATGTCGGTGGTCTTCTTCTTTCATAGCATCAGTATATGCTTGAGATTCTAGATCAGGCCGATATGGCAGATTACAATCGTTGCTCCACCCCAGAAGATTTGAGTCCCAAGCTTTTTGGCACTGCCAGGGATCCTGTTGCAGATCCTACAGATTATCGTAGTTTGGTTGGTGCTCTTCAGTATCTTACATTCACCTGCCCCAATAACTCATGCATTTCAATAGGTTTGCCTCCACATGCATGACCCGCGTGAACCGCATCTTACAGGCTTGAAGTAAATACTTCGATACGTGCATAGTATTTTGCATCAAGGCTTGATCGTGCAGCCCTCTTCTCATTCTAAATTGATGGTCTATTCTGATGTTGATTAGGTTGGTTGTCCTAATATATGCAAGTCAACTTCTGGCTTGTTGTGTTCCATGATGAGAATCTTTTCTCCTGGCCATCCACTAGTGATTGGCACCTATACGTACTGATGGTAGAAAATCATCATAGTCCTAAATCACTCTTATTCTCCATAAAATATTAATAAACTCATATGCCGTAGTGCTTACTACGGAAATTAGCTAGGACAACAATATTTAGCACTGGATTAGCCCTCCCTCGATGTTTGGTCACGCTCCGCCACTCATAGTTCCCCATAAAATAGCATTATTATTTTCATAGAACTTGGTGTTTTCAATAGACAAGTTAAGAACAATTCAAGTCTTCAAATTCAAATATATATCTAACAGCTTTCTAAGAGAAACGGCTTAACGAATTACATATGCATACTAGAAAAGATGAAACAACTCAAACACAACGTAGCCACTTATTCTGTTTTACACGAAAACAAAGTATTACGGAGCTGGACCAAGAACACTATTGGAGATGCAATTTCATCAAAAAAATATTGGAGATACAGTTTATTTAAATCATGCCTGCACATTTCGTGGAAGTTATGCCATATTGAAACCACTGAACGTATCTCTGTCCTTCAATACAAGGAATTATGCACAAATTAATCCAAACTACTTAGAGCAGTAGGAGTAGGGACTAGAGAGGTGATATTAAAATCACAACCTCAGATGGGACACAAGAAGCATAAAGACGATTGCTTTGAGAGGAAATAGTAACCGGCCTGAAACTAGAATTGAGAAGAACTCGAAGCGTGAGAGATGTTAGGGACTTAGGGCAACAGACAAACAGTAGACGAAGAAACCACAGAAATCAGAAACCGAATGTGAAGAATCTAAAGATTTAGCAAAGTATGCTCGATGCTCCCATACTGCAAAGTATACTCCCGTACTAGGAGGAGGAGGATTGAGGAACGCGGATTAAGGATAGAAGCAGAGTAAGACATCGCAGACAGATCGCACTGAAAAGTGAAAACAGAAATCGAAGGCACATACAATTCGAAAATGATAGAGGCATGGATCGAGCGAGGGAGGAGATCGAGGAACTCACAGTGACGGCCTGACGGGGAGACCGATGGCGCGGACTGTGGCGATGAGCTCACCTCCTGAAGCGGCGCCCACGCGGGCAGTGTCGCCAGAGGCCGGAGCAGTCGAGGCACCTCCAGTTCGCGGCGTCGGAGCGCGCGGGGGGTTTCCGATTCCGAGAGCCAAGGGGAGTGCGGAGTGCCACGGGGTGGCATAGGTGGAGCACGTCGACCTCGGATGGTGAAATCCTGCCGCCCTGCCGCGGCCTGCAGGCCATGTGCAGACGCCATCGCTGATAGCTGTCGGCCTGTCGCAGGGCGTGAAGCGCGGCGGCGGCGGCCGGGGCTTGGAATCAAGGTTTTTATTATCGGAAATTAAAATTTATCGGACGTCATGGATAAAGAGGATAAGCAAGATATATCGGAAATATCGGACTAAATTCAAAAAAATTAAATTTTTTTTCAAAAAATTTGTAGAATTTGACTTGAAACTATTCCTAAGATATTAAACATCACTTGTTCACAAATCAAAACAAGAATAAATCATTGTAAGTGTCGGACCGTCACGTGGCTGATTTTGAATTGTCTGTGTAGAAACAGGAAAGAAGGGAAAAATTTGGCTGATATTAAATTTTATCGGACCCCGGGGATAGAAAGGAAATTTCGGAAATATCAGTGACTTTCGGCCGATAAAAAAACCCTGCTTGGAATTGGGGAGGGGCGGTGTCCTAGGGTTTGGGAAGGGTTTCGCTTCCTGCAAATTTTCGGGATAGTTTTCTTTCTTTTTTTGGCACACAAAACCGTTGATGTCAGGGCAGGCGAGCGAGAGAGAAAAATATTATTCATCGAATTGCCCTTTTCTTCCTTTCCGTCGACGCCTAACGGCTAAGGTTGTCAGTGACAGCGCAAAGCATGTCAACAGTCCAAAGGTTAAATCCTAAGTCCAGGATTACGTTTGTGGCCACAAGCTTGGAAGGAGGAAGTCGAGCAAAGAGTCTGTATAGGCGTAGACTAGAAATACATGTTATAGAGAGACTAGGAGATGGGCATAGATCGCTAATAATAAAAACTGCAAGAAAAGTGTATGTACATGTGTGTTAGGTTAACATTATAAGCATGCTATATATATAGTCGGTTTTTCTCCTTCACGCAACAGTGTAACCAAATCTCACCCACCAACTCTATGCCAGCAACATTCATCAATGCGAGTCTGCCCAGTATAGCGACGCACAGATTTATCTTCTTCTCATTTTGCTACTTCTTCTTCTTCTACCTAAAACTGCTCCAGCCCACACCCCCGACCCCCCGCTGCCCGCCACCCACCCCCGCCGCTCCTTCCCCACCCTCCCCTAATCAGAATCTGAGGATTCTCCACAACTGCCCCTGCCCCCGCCACTGGCCTCGCCCACCACTGGCGACCGGTTATCGACTGCACTGCCCACCAACCTTCCCCACCAGCTAGCCTCCGCCCTCATCTAATCTCATTCGGAGGAGGAATATGTTGATCCCTCGCCCCCTTCCACTGACACCGCCCTATGGATGTCCTCTCCATCGCTCGCTCGAGCTCGGCGGCCCTCTGTCGCCTCGCTACCACCAATAGAACCGCCACCACCGCCAATCCGGCTGCCACCCCCATGCATATCCCTCCTTCTAAGCCCGGAGAACACTAGAGGTTCCCCACCGCCACTCAGAAACTCTAACTGGTACAGTTGCCAAGAGGAAGACGACGCTTGCTACACTACTACACAAATGATTTTGCAAGACGGTGCCCTTTTATTAACGGCCCTTTTATTAACGGAGGCAGTCAAAAAATCCAACCGCCTCGGTTAATGCATACGATTAACGGAGGCGGGCACTTTTTATTTACTGAGGCGGGCACTTTTGCCCGCCTCGTAAAATTAATTTATGGAGGCGGGCAACTTAAGACGACCGCCTCGTCTTAAGTTGCCCTCCTCCATAAATTGATTTTCGGAGGCGGGCATAATATAAAGCCCGCCTCCAAAAATAGACTATTTTTGGAGCCGGTCGTCCCCATAAATCCATTTTTGGAGGCGGAAAGGCCAAGGCCCAATACGACCAGGCGAGGCCTAATAGCTCTTCGTATATATACCTCAACTTAGGGTTCGACGGCTTCCTCAGCCATTCAGCCGAGCGGCAGCCTCCCTCACTCATCCTCCCTCTCTCTCCCAGGCCAAGGTGGCGGCCTCCCTCACTCACCCATCCTCCCTCCCTCTCACTCACCTATGCAGATCCGGCGTCCTCCCTCCCTCCCTCTCTCTGCTCAGATCTGGTGGCTTCCTCCCTCCCTCTCCCTCAACGGGCTCCCTCCCTCCCTCTCCGTCGGCGGCGGGCTCCCACTCGACGTCGGGCTCGCCGCGCCTCCTCCGCTCAAATCTGCCTCAGGTACGACTCCCTCCTTCCCTCCCTCCCTCTCCCTCGGCAGCGCACGGGTGAGCAGATCCGGTGGCTCCCTCCCTCGTTTTCTCCTCTCCATCTCGCTCACCCTCTCTTCATGGTAGGACGGCGCGTCCAGCAGGAGCAGCGGCGGCGCGTTCGCAGGAGTAGCAGCGGCGACGCATTCGCATGAGGAGCGGCGATGGCGGTGCGCAGGTGCTCAGCGTGGAGGAGCTCGGCGTGGAGGAGGACCAACGACGCGGCAGCGTGCCGTAGATGCTAGTGGCCCAGATGCGGCAGCGTGGACACGATGGCAGCGGGCTTGATTGGGCTCGACCGTGGGCTCGATTGGGCTCGCTCGGGCTTTTTTATTTTTTAAAAAATGATTAACAGAGATGGGCACCCTAATGCCTGCCTCCGTTAATGGATTAACCGAGGCGGGCAGGACAACCGCCTCTGTAAAGTCACGATTAACCGTGACCTTTGATTGGAGGCAGTTGCAATGTCCGTCTCCATTAACCCTTTTTGCCCGCCTCCAATAAGATTTATGTAGTAGTGCTAGTTCCAATCACGCAACACATGCTCGCGTGTTGGCAACATCTGGATCGGATTTTCTTGTTAGGACGATTTTGTTGTTTTGCTCCGCTTCTAGTTGCGCACCTAGAACATCATAGTTATGTCTCTTGTATGCCATACTTTATATATAGGTAATGTCTAATTTTACTTGTCAAAAAATGGTGCATTTTAATTATTTACTTTTTCTTTACAAAATTCTAGCCACTCAGAGTTTCTATTGTTCTCTATGACTAATTAATTTGTAATTAATTCTCTATGACTAATTGGAAAAAAGGCGATCCATATTGGTTGCTGCTACGCAAAAGCCAAGCAAGCTAACTACCAACTGACCTAGGAATGCAGTGAGCGCACTTCGCCACTAGCCTTTCTGGGCTTCGACATGCACAGCAAACCAGCCAGTATATGCTGATGCTACCCAGCCTTTGAGAAACAATGGATTGCGACAATGAACTTCAATTACAAGAAAGCAATTGTAATAACAAGTAGTTTCAAATATGTACATCAATAGTTACACAACTTCAATGTTTATTACAACAATGACCCAGCCTTTATATTACAACAGAGGAGAATGAGAAATAGTTCTTCAATCTAGCTAGAACTTCAACATTTTTTTGTATGATTACATAACTCAAATTGTAACAAATAGTTCCAAATATGTACATCAATAGTCACATCCTTTCTCTCAGTAATATAAGAAAGAAAATTTATTTTATATTTTACTGAAGGTGGAATACAAAATAAAACAATACACACAGCGTTGGAGCATCTCTATATAAAAAATAATCTCTAGACTATGTATTTTCTATCCGTGCAAATGTCTTCAGTCTACAAAGAATGTAAATAAATCCTATGCAAGTATTCATCTGCTAAATTGATTCCAAATTCCAAACTCAGGAGTAAAATCCATGCTGCTAGTTAAGCATGAGAGCAACCACCATCACACTGAAACGGTATGTACAACCTCCAAAAGGAACTAGGTCGTAGCTTATAAATGTGTATCAAATCCGATCACGTGAAAAGTGTGACAACATCTCTTCTATATCCCCTAACTATCAGCATCCGTGGGACGTTCACGACAAGCATATCCATATATTCCATGTAGCAGTAGGCCGGGTGGTTCAGAGGTGGTGGTGGGAGGCTCACCAGCACCACGGCCGCCATCATGGAGTACTTGACGATAGTTGTATTCAGCTTTAGCATCGTATAAAGGAACTTCTCAACCTTCTCTTCATTTACCACGACTTGCCTGCCATCCTCCATCAGTGGCCGCCCTTCTCTTTGTGCAGTCTCCTTCATCTGAGAAAGGTATGCTCTGATTCTATCCTGAGCGCTTGCGTATTCTTCTTGGGGATCCTTCTTAGCATTAGGGCTGATCTCAGAATGTGCTTCCATTGACTTCATGGTCACAACAATAACCTCAGCTTGCATCCGCAGATCATACAGATACTTTTTAACATCAGCCTTTAGCTCCTCAGCTTCTGTACCCTCTTCTGCTATGCAGAATACCTGAATCTTACAGCTTTCAAAACCATCTCTGGCGAGTAGGAGCTGAGACAACAGAAGCATTAGTCCTCCATCCCTCACAATCCAGTATAGGTCAATGGTCCCATACAGTCTCTGGTAATCATTAGGCCACTCATCAAGTCCTTTCACAATAACAATAGCCTTGTTAGCAATAATGCAGTCATTTATGATGCTGATAAATGATGACGGTATCTGTGTTATTAGATTCTCGCGACGCCATATCTCAGGATAACGCATGACAACAATATTTGGCTTCAAGTTGCCTAGGCCCATTATCTGAACAATGCTGCGGAAACCGTCAGATATTGAGCGAGCAACGATAATCTCAGCAACACCCTCACAATGCTTATAGTCAATATAGGCACTAAGTTGATGGTAAGCTGTATTTGCTTCCTCAGCTGATTCATGGTAGTCACCATCAATGATTGAGACAAAAATTGACATGCCACGGCCCTTTTTCTTCATGCAATTGGCAAAATCTGCAAGTTTTGGATGGCACGGGACATTTTCTGGAAGTTTACCCCAAGGGCGGCAAAATATAAGAGGAATGGGGTACCAATTTTTTGGATGTATGTTATTTGCTGCACGACAATAATGATAGTTATATAACATGGAGCTTGTAGCTCAGCTAAATAATGTTTATTTTCCATGCAAAAATATTCTACCTCCCAGCGATCGGAGGCTTCGCAGAGCCAGTTGAAAGTATGCACTTTTAAATCCATCTCCCCAGTCACCAGCCTTTCCTTTTAAGCTGACATAGTAATAGATAAGGCTTGCGAGGGCAAGGGAGACCACGGTAAAAGTCCATGAGATCATAAACATGATAACTGTATATTTAGGGGAAAATTATCTGTCATTAAACTCAAACTATTCAAAATATTTTATACAGCTCAAGGATATAATTATTTGAGACATAAACCTTTGAAAAAAAAAACAGATAACAGTTCCATGAACATAAGTTTCAAATTTTGTACACTTGTTTTGTGATTCAGTCTTCAATTTCCACATGCTTCTAAAGATGCTATTGCAATATTATTTACAGATTATAACATGTAGACATATATTTTCGATAAAATATGGTCACAAACAAAATTATAGGAATGAAGAAGCATACCAATACATTGAGATGCACCGATCAGCGAAAGGACCCAGTGGTGTATCTTCCAACGAGGGCGCCAGCTAGGAGCATCAAGGAGATCCAGCAGAAAGCATGACAAATTAACACCAGCATAACACAGAAGGAAAAACATAGTGATAGTAGGTGTAATCAGATCGAGGTTCCCGATCACAACACAAGCAATACATATGAAGCTTGTAAACAGAGTTGCCACATGAGGCTCAGACCCTTCGTAAGCCTTAAAACAGTTAAGAATGGGAAGGATGTCATCATTCGCTATTGCTGCAAGTAACCTTGGAGCCCCGGTCAAGCTCTGTAGTGCTGCACCCAAAGTGGACAATATAATTCCAATATAAATTACTGCTGGACCGGGCCAAGCAATTGCTGCAGCAAGAAGCCTGCATATATTAGGCATGTTTAGAAGCTGACTACACAAGACAAAAAGTAGCTAGTCTGAAGAAACAACAAAATGTACTATATGAAATTGGAGAATTCAAGCTTTCAATATTCAAATTGTGTGATCATATTATAGTATATTAGATCACTCCCCCAACAGAATATGAGTACCTACTACTAGTTATATTCAAATTCAGTGGTTAAGACTTCAGACATAAACAGCTGCTGCATTTCTGAATTAGTTTTTCCCCTTAAATTCCGAGGCAAGAAAATGGCACTCATGGAAGATTTAAGCATGTTCCATTTCTCATATGTAGCACTTCACATGACAACAACAGAGAAGAAGGTGCAGCAACAATATTGCTAGCTAAATTCAAATAACCACCAGAGTTTGTCAGCACTCCAGCAATCTCAGCAAAATTGAAAAAAAAAGATTGATTCTTTAGCAAAACTCTAATAAGCCATTTATGCAAGTAGAAAGGTTTAGCTTCCTTGCACCAAGTGTAGGATAGCAAGAGTGCTAAATGACAACGCATGTAAAGCATCCACCACTCCCCCTTGATGTCACAGATTCAATAAGATAGAGGTATCTACCACTAGGAAACATACTATCAACAGTTATTAGAATGCAAGATGAGTGATGCCATATTGCTAAGGAATATGGAACCTGTCAGTTAGAAGCTCTTCTCTTGTAGCCAAGGCTCCAAAAAGAAACACAGATAGCAGATACATCAGAGTAGTTGAAAGGGTAGCACTTAATGTTCCAACTGGTATGGAACGCTGTGTGTCTTTCAGTGAAGCAGACCGGTTTGAACCAGCCATGATTCCAGTAACTGCTGGGAAAAAGAGTCCTAACAATGCACTGAAAGAAAAATAGAAAACTTTCAGCAGGTGTGCATTGATTATAGATTAATAAATATGAATAAGTCACACTATTATGTCACTAATTGGAAGGTTTCAAAAGGTAAGTGTCAAAAGCAGAGAAGGCCCTACTTAAAATCCCAATATATCGACCCATTTGGATCAGGAACCCCAGCATTGTTTGTAGGTTGGTACTCTGAACTCCAGTTCTCCGCAAGTGTAACGATACTCAACCCAGTGATTCCCTCTAGGTAGGAAATACATCAATAAAAGTTCAATGCAAAAAAGAATAAAAAACAAAATAATAATCAAAGGACTACTTACTTGAAGCACCAGGCTCTGGTGCAATGGAGACGCCAATATAAATGCATAGTATTGAGAAGAGGACTGGTACTAAGAAAGCAGGTGCAACCTTGTTGATAATTTTGACGCCGCCAAATACAATAAAACAGAGTAATATGGTCACAACGACACCATAGATCTGGAGGTCATGCAGACTAGGTGTTGATATAGTTGTTGCACCACTTTTTGTTGTACCATTTACTAATGTGTTGTTGACCACTGTTACAGTCTCTGCTTTTAAATAAAATTTCTAGAAGTTAATTTAAACAAAAAATATTACATAAACAGAACTTAGAATGGAGAACATGACCACTGCAAAAGTAAGCTTTTCACAAATTCAGCACTTCAAAGAAAAAGGTCCCTTGTACTACTAACGATTTGATTTAAAAAAAATTTGCACTTCATGAAACTGTAACAAATAATCTCCTAGATATTCCTTTAGTAAAAATAAATTACTTATAATCTTTATTTGCACCTCCAATTATCCCAACCCATGAGAAATATGAAATTTTACTATCCAAACACCACAAATATCAGATATTTGTTGCCCACAGGCACTTCCTAAGATTGGTTTTGAGCTAGTGGATATAACAAAAACGGTGGTCACAGTTTACAGTAGGGTATTCCACATACAAAAAAAAGTTTCAATACAAATATGCAATATATTGGACCATAAGTTCATAACACAATGACCATAACAAGAATACGATGCAAAAAAAATTAGATTACAGTGATTCACTCTAGATTTTATCAATCAAGATTTCAATTTGTTCTAAATTAGAGAAGAAAATGAAATCTGAACATGGAAGCCTAGAGTTTGGACTGGAGAATAGATCTGGGAGAGAGAGACGCTGAGTCGAGCGGAGCTAGGAGGCAGTGCCGAGCCGCTGAGGGTGAGGGGTGCTGCCGTGCTGGCTAGTGTAGACTGCAGTGACAGCCAACGACTTCAATGCCATCCACCGCTGCTGGACGTTGGTTGCTGACTGCAGCAGCGAGGGGGAGTCGAGCGGACAGCGGGGTTGAGGGGGTTGAGGGGGAGCCGGGAGGGGTGCTGGCTGCACCGTGACCACTGCTTCTGACTTTTAAGTCAATGTGCCACAACTCACCGGCTGAGGTGCTGTGTCACGGAGGGAGGATGCCGATTTGCCAAACGGGAGAGTGGAGACAGGAGATGGATGTAGTTTCTGGTGACTTCATGGGATGGTAGAAGGTCGACTGGGCTTTTGGACCTTTACTATGTATATACTTATATACATATATTTATTTTTGTAGAAAAAATATGGGTATTCCTTGGAATACAGGGGAATACCCATAGCTCCGCCCATGGATGGTCATTATAATAGCGTATTCATCTGACTTGGAGACAAAAACAATGAAAAATTACATCAGGATCCCTTGACCCTTTCCACCACAATTGCAACCATTCGACAAATAGTGCCAAAGAAACATCAGAATCCATAGTTTCACCAAACTAGTATAACAAACTTGCAATCAAATCTCAATTTAATTGTTGCTCCTAGCACCAAGGGTAAATAGACTTTTTTGTTTAAATTTGATAGTAGCTATTTTTATGGGAACATGCACATAAAGCGCATATACAGACATAAACTATATGACTAGCATGTTAGCATTGCATGTATCTTTCACAACACTTGACATAGAATGATAAATCTGTTCATTTTATGGTAGATATACAAATTGATCATCCACACATAAAATATTCATAAGAAAACCAAGAGAAAACTTGCTGGAGTACCTTGAAAGAACCCAGCTGACGGAATAGCATCTAGAAATGTTTCTACAGCTCCCAGCACATACCTAAAATTAGGGATCACAAATAAGAACATAATAGGTCATAATATCTCCACAGGAGAAGGTTAGCAAATAGAGAAAAATACTAATGTATCCAAGCACTCCACTCATAAAAGAATGGAATTATACGCTCAAGGTTGCTATATATGAAACTTGATTAAGCTCACATTGCAAGAACCAAGATTTATTTTTTCACCATGTAATATTATAGTTATTTCCTCCTTTAGTCCTAAATTGACGGTTATTAATAAGCATGTTATAAATTCTCAAGAACATATGCCAACATGAGGGTTTTGGACTCAACCACAATATTGCCAAAGATCAAAGATGACACTAAGATTTTAGCAGGTCCTATCACAAAAAAATAATTAAGGATTGAAAGTGCATCTAGGCCCCTAATGGATTTTATTGATAAGATGACAAAACATGTAAAGGTCTAATTTGATTTGTTGAGCTTTGAGTAGCATTTTTAGGAACCTAACTCATAGAAGATCAAGTTGCCATAGATGTGCAAGAAAACAAGCAATTCAAGCCTCATTATATGATGTTGAGTTTACATGTTAGTGAGTTGTGGCAACCTTTGAATGTAGTTCTGAAAGTGCATCTAGGCCCTAAGTGAGTTTTGGTGGACTGAAGGACAACAAGATCATTGGACTGATGTAATTGGTGAGATATATGCAGGTACTTAGTCCTAGGTTGATTATTGTGTTGGACTCAAATGACATGCAAATGAGAATTGATTCCAAAAACTGATTGACAAAATGAAGAATTAACAAGCATGTGGAAATAACAAAAGCGGCATGCTTTGATGAATAGCAATTGGTCTCACACATGAGGCTTTTTCATTGTATGAAGATATTGAAATTGTGACTTTGAATTGATCAAGGGTTGTTGGTATAGAAGCTTGATTGATTTCAAGATTGATATTCAAGTGAGGATCACAGTATTGAAGAAATGAATTCAGTTGAGTGCTTAATGTTGATTCATGATATGGTGTGATTTGAGGATGGCTCGATAGGATGAAGGTAGCAAGAAAATAGCTTTGAGAAACAAAGCGAAGGTAAAGGGCAAGTGATAGCTTGGCGACAGAGGTACCATGGCTAACGTGAAGAAGAGAGTATTTACATTGAGCTAATGAACTAATTGAGCTATGATGCTCATGTTATATGCAAGATGAAATCATTGTTAAATCATATGAACAAGTGACTTATGGATAAAAAGTATAGTCTTGATCACATGGTTTGGAACATCCTAAGTCACAAGCTCAAGCAGGACATGCTCACGAAAATGGCAATGTTGAAGGCCCCAAGATGATGAAGATTGAAGTGATCGCACAATTTCAAGAATTATAGGCTCAAAGTATGAATTAATTGCATATCTTTAACCTTGATTATAGGTGTGTCGTACTCAAAAGAGATACAATGCTGGTTACTAGACAAGACCTAAAAGTGCTCCAATCAAATCTAGAAAGATACTCTAGTGTTAAACATTAGTTTTAGAAAAGAGTGGATAAAAGCTGGTAAAACTGGCTAGGCCAATTTTGCGCACGTTTGAGTAGCAATGGCTAGTTTTGAAAGAACCCAACTAGGCCGATTTTGACTGACTTTAACCCTAATAGCTATTTCATGGGAGTTGAGTATTTATACATACTCATCCCCTCCCACTTTTTGAGGGGTTGTTGATGCCTTCCACATCAATCTAATTTTCAGAAAACCTTGAGAGCATCGTATATTCCTCCCTTCATGCGCCTAGAGTCTAAGTGAGATACCCTTTGGATTAGAGAGTGAACTTTGAGTTGTGTGAGCATGAGTGAGAACTTGGGAGCTGATTCCAAGCTTTGAGCATACTTTGTGATTGTGTCAAGCAATCACTGAAGCCACATTTGTTACTCTTGAAGCTTGGCTCCTAGATGGCTAGGCATTATTGGCAAGCACCCAAGGCTATGGAGTGCAGTGAGATAGTTTGTGAGGGCTACGATTTTGCCCTACAAGGGAAAAGATCAATGAGGGAAGTGGTAGTTTAGATAGACCAGACACGAGCTTGACCTTTGCGGTCACTTAATGGAGATGTAGGGTCCAAGTAGATGACAGTTTGTGAGGGTTGTTCGTATAGTTGTTGCACCACTTATTGTTGTACCATTTACTGATCGTTGTCTCTTGTTTTGATTTGTCTCACTTTCATGATTCTATCACCTCTTTGTGCTTTCAATTGTTCCTATTTGGTTATGCTTTCACTTGTGACTATTTGGTTGTGCATGTTTGTGACTGTAGGAGCTTCATGAACCAATCAAGGAATACCTAAAAAGCAGAACACCAAGTTTGGTTCATGATAAAATAAGTGTGGGGGAGTTCTAACAATTACATATGCTTTCTGCAAAAAAAATCAGCCAGGTCAATTTATATAGACCCTGTGAAAGTTTCTTTAAAATTGCTAGGTTACGAAGTATCTTAGAGGCTCAAGAGATCCATCATGATGTGAAGACAAAAGTTAAAAACCCAAAGAGGTCGAATTGAAAGAGTTTTGAAACAAAAAAATAAAGCACTAGACAATTGACCTTAAACATTGACGATCAACTAGCAAGCACTATATTATCTGTTGCACTTGCATCGGATCGACTTACACAATAAACAATAAATTAAGGTCTTTGAATGGTACAATTAGGTCCTTGGGCCTTACAAGTAGGTGGACCTGAGCATTTTTCATGCCGTATTGAAAAAGGCCTGTGTTTTTGGGCTGCAAATCCATGCCCACTAACCCAATAACTTCCATAGGCATAGTCGGGTCAACTCTTTTCGAGCCAGGACCATGCATGGGAGGCTACCCACTAGTTTTTAGTTGAATAATAATTAAAATAATTGTTCTGGGTTGGTCTCGGACCATGCTAATATTTTTTGGGTATGCTTCTCACTATCCAAGCCCTGTCCAATTGGAGTTGTGGGCCAAGCTATTTTGTTTAGGTCTACAAGTAGGATCATAGACCTATAATGGGTCCCTAGAAACTTGGGCTGGGCCCTTTTACACACAACGGGCCCCCTAGCCTACAACACACCCCCAAATGGGTCATCCTTTTCCAACCCCACATCTAGAAATCAATCCTTTCACTATATGTGCCCCTGATTGGGTAGTTCCATGGAGATTTTTTTGCCACGTGTGCAAGTGTTTGAAACTAGAGGAAAGAATCAAACCCTTTAAGCTTCAAAGATTAGAGGATTCTAGCCTAGTGTGGAGAGATATTAGAGAGTTTAAGCTCTCATAGTTGGCTTGTAATGACCCATGAAACTCACAAGTGTTGTGGTGCAGCTCACAAGAACAATGGTCACTAGACGGAGGAAAGGGTTGAGAGCCAAGTGTCGGTATATAATTAACTAATGACTAAAATCCAAACCAAAATAATGGAGACCAAATGAAAGTGACCAAAGCTGAAAAAACTAAAATACTAAAAAGCCCAAGGCAGCCCAAAATAATAGCTTAACCCTAAGTCCCTAAATCATCCTCGAATCTCTACCTCACCTCTCTCCCAGACTTCTGATTCCGGTACCATCTTCCTGTTTCTCCTAAACTATATCTCATCTCCCAAACTCCCAATCCAACCACGGTCACACAAGGCATAGCTATCTAGTCATCTGTATCCCACCTAACTCATGACAAGCTGACGAATACTATTGTACTCCTATGTCCTCTCTATCCCTCTTTTTAGGAAATGAGGCAAGGAGATCCACTTCACCACTTGGAGTGTGTACAAGGGTAGGACAGTACGAGACGCCTGGTGAACAACAGCGGTGGCACGGTGCTCCTCTAGCTCCCACCCTTCCCTGAATCCAGATGGCTAGTGAACTTTAGGGTGGTCACCTGGTCAGCCACGATGACAACATGCCCTCAACCCCTCATCATGGTGGCCTCATGTGGTGTCCTGCCCCATCGTTCAACAGCATCAACGAGGCACCCTGACCATATCGCCACACCTAGCATCCTGACGGGCTCAATGATGCCCCTAGCTCTATGGCTACATACACATTTTTTGCTCATCTTGTTTTGTTTTCTATGATTATTTTATCAGTCAATTCGGTTGGAACCAAAGACTAAATCCAAAATACCTAGTCTTGAGTTTTTTTCAAGAACCAGTTGGTTTACAATTTTGGGCAACCGATATTTGCAAATGATCGAAGAACCGATCAATTCGGTCTAATCGAATGCCCGAGTCTTTTGAGAGTAACTAGGTCTTTGTGTCCTCCTCAATAGGGGCATAGACAACCATTAATGGATTGGCCAAACCTTGGGATAAATCTTGTGTTCCCTTTGTGCTCCATGTAATTATGCTTCCCTTGTGTTTTTTTGCCCCTTCATGCTATCTCTTGTGTTTGTTATGTGCACTAGTGCTTGTAGGTGCTCCAAGATGTGGGCTTCATTAAGACATCATCTTCACAGTTATAGTTATCAATCCATCTAGGAGTAGCTTGTAGTTCCTAGGAGTAGCTTCTAGTTTGCTAGTAGTGTCTTCTTAGGGCTAAGCTGTTTCTTGTCTTGCTAGTTGCAGCTAGAGAAGCACCTAATGATTGTTCTTGTTGTAGGTTTGCACTTAGGTACATTTCGAGTTGTAGCACTAAGTGATTTACTTTCTTGCAAGTTTATTCCTTTATCTTGATCACTTGGTTGCAAAACCAAGTGAGCAACAGGTTACTAGTCATGTTCCCACAAAGTTCTGTAAAAAAATTTGTAGATCCACTAGTCTACCCCATCAAGGTGATCATTAGCAAATCAGGGTCCTTTCAATGATATACACCTAACTATGATTAATGATTTAGGGGGGTTTAGACCCTGAGGGTCACATATCATTTCTCTAACACTCACATGCATGACGGGAAAATAAACACATGGACTTACATAGCTCCAGCAACTGCATTTCCAAGGAAGAAGCACAACCCAATACTAATCCCAACTTCTGGACCAAGTGCACGACCAATTAGATAGTAAGGGCCACCACCCTGAGAATAAAATAAAATATATCTCACTCTATAGGTGTTCAAATTTCTAGGCCATCCATTCAAATACAACAAATTGTGAACTATTTTACTTATTTTTAAACAAATGGGTGACTGAGAAAATACAGGAAGGATATAGAAAGGCAAATAATTCTAGTACATTTTTAGATTTTTTTTCTCCTTCTAATTTTGAGATTTTCATTAAATATTTTTACTACTTGTTAGATTTTAGGTTTTAACCTCACCATCTCACATATTTCATGAACATAGAACAACTCATTGATTTGCAAATGCGAATATAACCTACTTCAATAAACTTCACCTACCACTAACTCTACTCACATTCAGCATACCTTCATTGCTCCATTTGTTGCAATCGCACTTAATGACAATCCAGTTAAAAATGTGCATGCACCGCAAAATGCGACTAAAACAAGTGACTGCCATATGCCTCCCATACCCACAATCCTGTAGTAAATAGAAATAAATTGACAATTTTTTAACATTGGAATATATTGTTAGTTTGTCCATAAGAAATAGACAATGCCATGAAGCACAAATTTCAAAATGCCAAAACTTCTTGACACTAAAATAGAATAATACTTTGAGGCACTAATTTAAACTATTGACTTACTATATCTAGACTTGGTTATAAGATTACAACATTACCATTCTAAGGTTTTGGTTAACTATGAAAATAGATTTGCTGCTAATGACTAAACAGATAGCAAATGTAGCATGAAGGCTATTTGCCAAAAACAGATAGTTATATTTTACATGATACTTGATGAGATATGAAAATGTGAATACACTAATGAAAGCTAGTGTGCTTAAGCTGGAAAACTATCTAGAAACTAATGCAACACACACAATAAAAACGATAGTAGAAGTATACCAAGTAAAACGGATATAATATATTATTCCCAAGATGTTCTGCAGACATGGAACAAATACACCCATCAAGGTGCCTTGTTTAGGCTCAGTTTCCTACACACCAAATAAAATAAATGTAATTATCAACAAAGTTATGTTTATGAACAGTTAAGCGTTTTGCCCACATGGACCAAAACAAACCTTAGGGAATCCAATGGCTATCTCAACATCCTCACTGTCCCTAGGGCTAGATGGTGCATGAGCTTGTTCTCCTACCATACTGTTCATAATCAATTAGATAAATGGCACGTTCCTTTTCATTTGTAGAGTAAAATAAATAGCCTTAGTTTTCTAGCCATTTCCTTAAATATCAAGTGGTTAACAAAAGAAAACACAAAGTGCTAGAAAAAACACCCTAATATCTAGTAAATGTGGTGAAAATAGTAGAACAAGTGATCATACCTCTTGAGTCCCAAAATATTGACTAGAGAGTCAAAACCAAAGAGCTCGAGCTTTGAATCACTTTGAGATACATTAGGTACAGCATGACCATTTGAAGAAGCCATTTGTGTTCTTGGGTCAATACTTTGATTAGCACTAGGCTTCATGGCCTACATATAAGGAATTATAAGCACGTAAGTTCTCGCACATTTCACACCAAAAACGAATAGTTTTCTTTTCAAAATTCATAAATGGGTAATAGAGGAACATGACCCACTATCTAGAATAATTGGAGAAGCTTGGGATGGCGCTATGTTGTTATACTACATTAGACTTGACGACAGTGAAAATATTGGTGCAATATCAACCAACACAAGGAAAATTGCACTTCTAGTCTAGGCTCTAAGCTTGCATAATTCCTTTAAAGAACAAGTGATCAAACCAATGTCATTTCAAAGTATACAACCATGTGTCCAAACTGACATGTCAAAAAACTCCATTCATTCAATTTTAATCAAACAACATGTTCAAAGCCCTACATAACTTAGTTTGCATAATTTGTATGGCCAATGGGCTCAATACAAGAGAAAACAATAGTGTAGTATTTCAATTGATGGGTTCTTTATCGCTAGCCCTAAACCAATGTCGACGAAGCACCATGGTATTAACTCAAATTACTAAAAAAAAACAACTCCATGCCTTCGGTTCCTAGCCTCACTTGACCCATTCTGGATCTCACATTTGACGCCGCATGGTTATGGCATCAATTGATAGCTCCCTCCATTGGCCTTGGAGCATGAGGGGATCAATGGCATCAATGAGGAGGACCCAACACCAAAGCCATGCCTCGCCAGCAGGGGTCCTGGCTATCGTTCAGATAGCATCTATGGAGCCTGGCTCATCCGCTATGGAACTTAGGTGATGGTGTGTCGTTTATTTCCCATGCTGTTTAAAAAAAGTCGATGTAATATTAGGTAGCAAGTAGGGGATGCGGTGGATAATTTTGGATTGTCTAGGCATTATATTGTACACAGGGACAGGGTAATTGAGATGGTTTCCATGGTGAGTGCAGCAAGCTATTTCAATGTTGTATCTATCCATGTTGTTGTGGTAGATATTGAAGTATTGGGATGACGATTATGTTCTAGGTAACACACATAAGTGCTTACCACACATGTTTTACTGGGGTTTTGATGTATAAATCAATGACACTGGTTTCAACCCACTTGCCTAATGAGTTTAAGATAGCAGCCAGAGTTGTAAGCTTTTTAGTAATTTTGTTATCCATGGTGGATAGGTACGCGGTCATCGAGACATTGATTTAAGACGAGGCCGATCAGTGCTTGATTCTTGACAGATTTCTTTGCTGGATACATCCTTGAGCAACTCATTTCCCCCTTGTCTCCAATGGGTGTTGCGATAGGTGAATTGTTGTCAACAGACCCAGACTGACCATATGATCCACACCTGGCACTCACGCAGATTCTGAAGATTCATTGATGCATGTTGAGTGTTAACAAATGAATAATGGCATCTAACCCATTTTCATATTCCAATGGTGCATGCCTATACTTCTTACAAGCTGGGGCCACCTGTAAATAAAAGACAAATGTCGATCCATTTGTAACTAATGCTCATGAACTGAGAAAAACAAACATATATTCGTCTATACCTTAATCTAAAAATACCTTAATTTTTTCATTCCACGACTCTTCGGTTGTAGCAATAGTCTGAATTTTAGGGTCGCCCCCTAACCTCGGGGCATGGATCTTCAAAGTCTTCCATGCTCTGTATACAGCTTTGAGGGAATCTATCCCACCTATTACTATGTTGGCTACGACAGTAGGACCCTGCCAGTTTGTTCCTCAAACTTCAACATGCTCTGTGTGTAACCTTATGGCCTGTTCTGGACTTCTGGGTAGTAGCGATCTCTTCTAAAACTATCTCTATCCACGCTCTATGTGCAATGACATCCAATTTTGCAGTGGCTTTCTTTTTTTTTTTTGTCCCTTTTTCCATCTATATGTACAGAATTAGCATTGCAAACAGCCAATTAGTAACTCACTAACAGGCTTCCGGCATTCATGAAGATGAGAAAATTAAATGTACAGGACTACGCAATAATAAACAGGGTGTGCTCACAGTTGAACTAACAGACAGTGCATGGAAATTTCAGGGGAAAGGAAAGAATTTAGAACATAGAAGGACATGGCAGGCAAATTCAGAACATAGCAGGACATACCATTACTGAACAAGTTAATTAGGCCTGTTGTACGGTTTGCTACTGAAAAAATGATTCTTCCTAACATATAGCCAGATGAATTCCAGTTGTAGTATCAAGCATCATCAGCTTAGCTAGAGCTACTAGTAATCACTAATCAATCTTGTGTTTTGTCTTTAAGCTGCAGTTGTTAAGGCAAGTCTTAGTGGGGATTTGTGTTGGAAACAGTGTGGACTAGTTTCATTGCCATACAAATCATTCTACTCCCCTGAAACCCTTTTTATCAATATTGTGTCATATCAGTATACTTAATGCTCATGAAACTCACGTGAAATTCTAAAGGCAGAAACTGCAACAAGTTAATGCACAGTTCTTTCCATCCAAATTGCAGCAAGGAGATTGTAAGTTGTAACCTCTGAGCAACGCCTTTCCAGATCTGATTGGAAGAGCAAGGAGGAGAGGAGATGCTCACGTACGTCGGCTTTGCGGCAAGGAGTGGGCGGAGGTCCGAGGTAGGCCGGCCGGACTCGTCTGCAGCAGCAACGTCGGAGGCGGCCGGAGGCTGACGATCTTTACGGCAGCGGAGGAGCCGGTTCGCCGTCACCTCTCCCAGGAGCACCGGTTAGGGAACGGATGAGTGGATGTACGCGGTGGCTGGCGCTCTGCGACCTGGCCGGAGGCGCCGGGCGGCGGCCGGCCAGCAAGCCCTAGCAATTCCGGCTGCGGGAGAACGCGAAGGGAAGGAAACGCACAAATGGCATGCAAAGTTTGTTTTTAACCGGTGGCAATTGTGGTAAATACTTAGTTTTGCCAACTCAAAATCAGCCGCACAAAGCTCATCTCCACCCGAACCAAAATCTAAGCCGAAAAAAGCTCATCTCCACTCACTTATCACTTCTTATTTTTCTCACTCACGTATAAGAACATCTTCACTGGATCTTTTTGTTTCTTTTCCTTAAAATCTACCATAGAGGATTCAAAAAATATTTTTATAGTAGATTGACAAAACTCATCCCTTTATTTAGACCTTCGGGGAAATTTTTTTCTCTCCTCCCTTTCCTCTCTCCCTCAAACGGTGTTCTCCCTTTCGTCCTCTAGCAGCAGCAACTAACGCAACAGCCCTTGCGGTGACAATCCCCAACCAGCTTCCACCACCACCCCGTGGCATGCCACCACTACCCACTGTATTCCACTTCCACACACATACCATCACCATTATGGGCCCGACTGGCTAGAGAAGGAGGTGAAATTGGGGGAAACCTTTCTTTGTCCCTAAGGGTATGTGCCCACATGCGCGCGCCGTCGGATGCGCACGGAGATGCACGCCAACGGCCGTGCGCTTGAGGGCATGTGCCCTTAGAAGCAAAATTTCTGGGTCCGTGAAATTGGTCAAATGAAATAAACGCCATCCAAATCAATGGAGAGCATATAGCAGCATATAGAGAGGAGTAGACAAGTTGACAGCTTTAATTTCAAAGAGTTGGGCCGAAACTGCACAATGGATGCTAAACGATCATAAATTGGCAGAACTTGAAGCAAATTTAAATAAATCAAATAACATCACAGCACAATTGAGATTACATGGATCAACGCAAGAAGTTGTACATGGTACTCAGCAACATGCAACATTCTATTTCTAGTTGCTAGTCTAATTGCTCATAGATGCAGATTACGAGCACCCATCACCACGTGGCAGGCCTTGCTAAATTTAAGGCGATGATCATCAAGTGCACCATTCCTTGCAGGCTTTCAGCTATGCAGCGCGCACCATCAACGACGATGGCATGGGAAGCATGCTCGGCTCCGGCGCGGCGATGAAGCCCGGTCCAGCGTAGAGCGCCCGCGGCAGAAGCTGCCGCCGCGGCATGTCCAACTCCATGTCGTTGCTCGCCGAGGACGATGTCGCGCTCGTCATCTTGTCGCTGTCCCACCTCTCGGCCGACGACGACGCGCGGCCGGCCGGACTTCCGCTCCCTGCCGACCCTGACGACGACGACGACGACGACGCAGGGGCGGCCGTGGCAGCAGGTTTGGTCTTGTGCGCGTCCCACCTCGCGACGGCGTCGGCGCGGCCAGGTTTGGAGGGCGGGTTGCTGCCGGCGTCCTTGCGTGTGCCCCACCTCTCGTCGGTGTCGGCGCGGCTCGGCTTCTTGGGCGGCGATGAGTTGGGGTTGGGATTGGGGAGGACGACGACGGCGGCGTCGGCAGCAGCGGCAGCATCTTGCTCTTGGGCGGGGTCGGGAGCGGCGCTGGCAGAAGCGCGTTGGCGAAGTACACCCGCGCACGCTCCGCCGGTGTCGCCATGGATGGAGGTCGAGAGGGAGACGAGACGCTCACGCGGCACGGCGGCGCCAGCGAACCAGAAACGGCGGCGCAAGTGAGCTGGGCAGAGGAGACCAGGCGGAGAGGATGGATCGGCCGTGGCAGAGCAGCATCCGTGAGATATATAGGCACAGGGAATGCGTCGGTCGGGATCGGCGAGCGCGCTCAAAATAATTCAGGTACAGGTACCGTGAGTCGGAGATGGAGTCGGAGTCGGAACTCAGGGCCGTGCCGCTGCCGCCGCGTGGGCGCCAAGCCATATCTGTCTGCTTCGGATTGGGAGCCGGAACTCCCTGCCCCCCGATGGAGATGGCGGCGGGGACTGCTGTCGTGCTGTGGCTGGTGCGTGCACGCGGGCAGGGCACCGAGCAGCCCGCCAAGCGTTCGCGTTGGACGGCGCGCCCATTGCTGAGGCCACGACACGAGTGGCGTTAGCATGAGACCACGTCGCCGGCGGCGGCATCCTTTCCCGGTCCCGCAGGACGGTTGCTCCGCGCCGCGGCCGCATGCACGCGACGTCTTCCGTCGTCGGCCGCACCGCTGGTCCGCCACGACGCCGAATAGCGAACGCGTCAGCTGCGGCCGCGGCGCACGACACACGTACGTCCGCCACCGCGGCGCCGCAGGACAGCAGAGCCAACCGGCACCCGGACACGAACTGCAGCGCAGCGAGAGCCGTTGCCGCCTGCACGCAGCCGTGCGCGCTCGAGACCCTGCCTCTGCCGCGCAACCAAAGGTGGAACGGGGGTCGAGGAAGACGCGGACGATGCCGTCGCGGACGCACGGACCTCTCGCTTCTGGTCCTCATCGATGCAGACGATACGGATGGGGATCGATGAAGGCGAAGAATACTCCTATGGCTGAGCGGGGCTGTCACTGAGCGTTCATCTCCTCCAGCTTCTCTAGGATGACGCCCATCATCTCCTTTGTCGTCATGGTCGCGAACTCCGGCACGGTGGTAGTGGGGCTCCCTGGATCGGAATCGGAACTGATACCCGTTGTTACCGACCCATAAGTTTACTCAACGATTGGACACTCCGTAGCGCATTACTGGGTTCGGGAAGGTTCTAGATTCAGACGAACGGGACGTCCACGCCTGCAGCCCGCTCCCCGCACCCACGCGGGGCCTGGCTGCTCTGAGACACCCTTACGAGAGCTGCCTCGACCGCTGGCCACTGCTGCAAGGGCGTGGTCTACCCGCCGCCACTAACCGCTGTGGAGTTGAGAAACACCGCCGGAAATTTGATCCACAACGACCACATGGAGATCCGCTGCACTCGCTTGATCTACTTTTGAAACATTCAATGCAAACACTTGCAACATATAAAAGAAACAGATGAAACACTTGAAAAAGACACTTGAAAACACTTAAAAATCATTGCAAACATACGTAACATCCAGATAAAATACTTGCGACATATGTGTGAAACACATGCAACACCCAGATAAACACACTTGCAACATACATCCGAAAACACAGATGAACCATTGGTAACAAACCCTTGCAACATACTTGTATAACCATTGCAAACATATGCAACATCTCAATCTACTTTTGCAACATCCATCTGAAACACTTGCATAATACCTCTAAAACATCTGAAACACTTGAAACATACGCTTGCAACATGTGCTTTCAGCAAAACCTAGGAGGCAGGCGCCGCGAAGCACTGCATAGCGGGATCTAGATATGCAGTTGCGGTGGAGAAGGAGGATGGCAGCGAGCGTGCGGCTGCACGGCCCTCGGTGAGTGGCTGTGCTGCCCCCGGTGACAGGGCACGTGCGGTGCCCCCCGTGCGAGATAGGTGCCCACGGTGGAGGCAACGACGGCAATCGGGTGGGTGCGGCCTCGCGCGGCCAGGCGGTAGCAGCTATGCGGTCATGGGGGAGCACGCGCGGCGGTGGAGAGAAAGACCGGCAGGAGGCGTGGTGGAGAGGAAGATGTGCGGGAGGTGCGCGGCGGATCATGGTCGTGGAGTGCAGTCACGGCGATGCATAAGCTTTTTTTTTGAACCAGAGCTTTCATTACTCTTTAGCCCCACCAGAATCGCTGGTAACTAGCTCCTCTATAAAAAGAGGTACATCCTCCCAGATAGCTTGAGCGCTACTAGGCAACTTACATTCGATAGATGCCAGTTCATGGGCTATCCTATTACAATCTCGAGGACAAAAGCTCACTTTACACAAGACAAATTCAGAGGCCATCAAGTGTTTGGTTTCAGCGATCAGCCCCCCAGAGTAGACAACCTGTGATCGTCTCCCTCCAGAGCGTTCTTCACAGTGAGTGCATCAGTCTCTAGGACCACTCTCGCAATTCCCATGGAAGCTGCAACTTTAAGCCCTTCCAGGCATCCCAGTACCTCGGCATGGAATGCGTTTTGGAGGAAATATTCCCTCCCTGCTCCGGCCTTGTGCACAGCTCCCATATGATCTCTAATGACAAAGCCCCATCCACCTTCGCCCGACTGTACCATGTAGGCGCCATCCGTATTCAGTTTCAGAAACTCAGGTTCCGGTGTACGCCATTTGGAAGACTGACGCTTTTCCGACAATAGGAGGGTTGGCACTGGATTTTTCGCCTGACTCATATTCTGTCTATCAGCCATCGCTGCTGCAATGTATGCAACCTCTGTACCTGTTCGCCTTCTTCCTTCCTCCCTCCTTTTGTTTCGCTCATCCCACCATAGCCAGAGCAAGAGCACAGCCTTAATCTGTGTCTTTTGGTCTAATTTGAGTACCTTTTCCACCATATCCCTTGCTGACACCGATCCGGCAAGCTCACTTCTGATGGTCTCCAAATTCAGAGCACGCCATACTTCCTTGACTGCCTTGCATTTGAAAAAGAGGTGGCCACCATCTTCATCAAATCTTCCACACATACAACAGCGTGTATCAATCTTCATCCCTTTTCTTTGTAGGCTTTTCCTGAGAGCTAAAGTATTGTGGCTTAAGCGCCAAAGGAAATGCTTTACCTTGGGCATACAGTCAATTTTCCACAACTGTTTCCAGAAACTATCATTCCCTTCGCTGCTCCCAGCTACCCCCGCTCTTCCATGGTGCTGATTACGCCTTAACGCTTCCCTATGCACCCGGTATGCAGATTTAACAGAGAAACACCCCTTTTCATCAAAGTGCCAGGCGATGATATCTTCCATCTCAACATGCACCGGTATTGCACGGATCACCTTAACATCTTCCTCCCAAAAAGTTTGGCTTAAGAGCTGTAGATCCCAAGACTCTGTCACAGGGTCAATGAGCTCATCCACTCGTTGGATTAAATTTCGGCCTCTCGGGGTAATCGGTCTTCTTGTCACACCTCGTGGTAACCATGGATCCCTCCATATATCAATGTGCTGCCCATTACCAACGTGCCAGATGATGCCCTCTTTCAAAACTTGTACTCCCTGCATGATACTTCTCCAAGTATATGAGCACCCGTCTTTCGTTTTTGCATTCAACAGGTTACAGTTTGAGAAATACTTCGCCTTCAGAATTCTTGCGCACAGGGAGCTTGGATTTTGGATAAGCCGCCACCCTTGTTTAGCCAACATGGCCATGTTAAAAGAGTGGAGGTCCCTGAATCCTAATCCTCCTTCATCCTTTGCTTGTGTCAGCTTTTCCCAACTCACCCAGTGGATGCTACTTTCCTTATCTTGGTTATTCCACCAGTACTTTGCTATCATTGCACTAATCTGATGAGCCATCTCCTTAGTTATATCAAAACAGCCCATTGCGAAAACAGGAATGGCTTGTGCTACTGCCTTAATGAGGATTTCTTTTCCTGCCTTTGACAACATCTTCGCTTTCCACCCTTGGATTCGCTGCCAGACTCGCTCTTTGAGATAAGCAAATACATTTTTTTGGGATCTGCCAACATACACAGGGAGCCCCAAATATTTCTCACTTCTGGTTTCTGAGCGAATGGACAGAGTATCCATAACCTGTCTTCTCTGAGTATCCCCGGTATTTGGACTAAACATAACTGTAGACTTTTCAGTGTTTATCACTTGACCGGAGCACTCCTCATATACAGTCAGAATCTCCTTCAACTTTATTGCATTCTCTTCATTTGCCTTGCATAAGATCAACGAGTCATCAGCGAACAGCAAATGTGACACCATTGGAGCCCCTCTGCAAACTCGGATACCCTGTATTTTCCCATCGAACTCCGCCTTTGACAGCAATGCCGAAATCCCCTCCGCACACAGGAGAAATAAATAAGGTGAGATGGGATCTCCCTGCCTTAAACCCCGCTCCGGGATGAGTTCTCCCGAGAGTTCACCATTCACCCTAATTCGATATTTGACAGAAGTGACACAATTCATCACCAAGTCCACCCACTTCTGTGCAAATCCGAGGCGTAGCATCATATCCCGCAAAAACGGCCACTCCACCCGGTCATAAGCTTTACTCATGTCAAGCTTAATCGCTGCATATCCGTCCTTTCCTTTCTTTCTTCTTTTCAGAAAATGTGTCATCTCATAAGCAATTAGGATGTTATCAGTTATCAATCGACCGGGAACAAATGCACTTTGTGACGGTGAGATCACATCAAGCAGCACTTTCTTCAATCTATTTGCAATCACCTTGGAGACTAGCTTATAAATGACATTGCACAAACTTATGGGCCGAAGATCTTTCACATGTATTGGTCTTTTCACCTTCGGTATCAATACAATTGTAGTATCGTTCCATTTGCTTGGCATTGCTCCCCCCCCCCCCGCAAAACATTGAGGACTGCTTCTACTACATCATCCCCAACAAATTCCCAAAACTCCTTATAGAAAAGTGCTGGATTACCATCTGGACCAGGTGCTTTTAGGTTCCCAATTGACTTCAGAGTAGTCCACACCTCCTCTCTAGTGAATTCACTGAGTAAGTCAGCATTCATTTCATTCGTGACTTTGCTATGCACACATTCCAGCAACCTTTGGGTATTGTGGTTGCCAGACGATCTGAAAAGTTGGGAAAAGTGGTTAGTAATAAAAGCCCTCTTCTCTACTTCATTTTCCACCCAACCCCCATCCTCCTTTTGTAGCTTTCCCACTCTATTACTCCTCTTTCTTTCTGAGCACGAAGCATGGAAAAAAGCTGTGTTTCTATCACCGTAGTGTAACCAATTAATATGTGCTCTTTGTTTCCAATACATGTCAATTTGTTCCTGAGCCTTATCTAGCCTATATCTAAGGACTCCCTCCCTGGACACCATCTCCTGATTCAGCACTCCACGCCTGCATCGCTCCAACTCCTTTTTTAAACTCTTCACCCTCTTTTCAAGACTCCCCAACACATTTGTCCCCCATCTGGCCAAATCACCCGCCACCATCTCTAGAGCGTCATACACTGGTAGATCAGTTCTCGCCTTAGCTGCCTCCCACGCCTCCTTCACCACCACCTTACAATCCTCCTCCTCAACCCATGCTGCCTCAAACCGGTATACACCATGCCCTCCTATTCTGATTACCTCCTCCTCTCCCGTGTCAATCACTAAAGGCTTGTGATCAGAATGTCGGGGGTCACCATTTATTACTCTCACATGCGGAAACATCTCCTGCCACTCACGATTGGCTACCGCACGATCAAGTCGCTCCCTTATATATCCTTCCACTTGGTGATTATTGTTTCTCCATGTAAAACAGTCCCCTTCATAACCCAAATCTTCCACACCACACAACTCCAATGCTTCCTAGAAGCTATCCATCTGCTGTTGGCGTCGTGGCCTCCCACCTTCCTTTTCATGGGCAAAGAGGATCTCATTAAAATCCCCTGCCAGCAGCCACGGTTTTGTTGGCACCGTGATTAGGGATCCGAGCATATCCCATGTTTTCCAACGGAGGTCTATTTGAGGTTCTCCGTACACTCCAGTGAATCTCCATTCTCTCCCGTTCTCATCTTTCACATCCATGTCAATATGGTACTTTGAATAGTTACGAAGTGCCACATCAACTTCTCTCCGCCACAAAACTGCAATTCCCCCTCCCTTTCCTTCACAATCTTTCACCACCATGTTCACCAAACCCAATGACCATCGTAACCACTGCATTCTCCGCTCGTCAAGTTTTGTTTCTGACAAGAAGAGAATATCCGCCCCCTCCGACTTCTGGAGCTCCAGAAGTCCCCGAACTGCCGGGCGGTTTCCTAGACCCCGGCAGTTCAACGCCACAATCTTCATTGGGACTCGCAGGGCTGTTCCGACAGCCCCGCGCTCAAGTTTTTGGTAACACTAGACTCCACACCCTCCTCACCACTCTTCAACTTCTTCTGCCCCGATTCCATATCCACATCACCCTCCTCATTCTCCGACAGGCTCCTCTTCCTGGAAAGCAACTCGACCTCAGTAGCTGCTTTTGTTTTATCTCGACCCTCCCTATGCTGCCTTTTAAATTTACGTAGGGACTTCGTCTGACCCTCCCCCTTCTTTCCCTCACCTACCTTCTGTTGCAAGGCGCTGTGCCCCGACCCCCTCCTGAATCTTGCATGGAACTGTTCACAGCTTTTGTACCCCCCTCCACTTTATCGATCACCATATCCACTGCATGTTTATCAGTAGACGCCCCTAGCTTCAGAGATTTCCTCACCTTATCATGCTGTGATGGATCATCCACCCTCTCCTTATTTTTTGGCGGACTGTTTACCTCAGCCTCCTCCCCCTTCTTCAACTTCTCATAAATTTCAGTACCAGTATCTTTCCTCCATGTGAGTGCATCACTACGCGATTTATTTCCACTCCCACCACTCCCCGAACCCTTCTGGTTCCATGAACTAGAGCCTCCACTCCTTCCTGACACCCAACCTCTATTCTCCTGCCCCCTCCACATCTCCCCTCCAAACTTCTTTTTTAATGGTATATATCGTAGATCTTTGTTGAAAGGTGCTTTCTCCCCCGCAGCAAGCTTCTTTGAACACATCTTATCCATATGGCCAATGATGCCACAAACATAGCAAAAATCAAGGAGATACTCGTACTGCAGTGGGCACCATCGATCCCCTCCTCCTTCGCCCACCTCCACCACTATTCCCCGCCGTAAAGGTTGGCGTATATCCAACCTCACCTTCACCCTCAGAAATCGTCCTGCTGCTAGATCATCATTTTCACAGTCTGCCTCCATGAAAGATCCAATCTCATCTCCCAGTGTCTCTGCCACCGCCTTGTTCATCGATCCCATCGGGAGACGTCCGATGCGGACCCAGATCAGAATCGATGAGAAATTGACTTCATCCAGGGACTTGGATCCATCGAAGTCAACCACCACCAACAATTCTTTGGATATCATCCATGGACCATCATCAAGTGCTCTTCTTTTCCCCGACGCCTGGAGGAACGTGAACAGGAAGCAGTTATCTCCCAACTCCTTGCACTCAATCCCCTTCATTGGGCACCAGATCCACCCCACTGCCTGCTCAATTGTGTCTGCCCTAGCACTCTTCTCCGAGAACAGTTTCCCAAACGCCCTCAACGATCCCTCCGACGATCCCCCCTCACCTCCACCCCCAATACGCACACTCTTCTTCTCCACCTCCGTCAGCTTCAGACTCTTCAACATTCCCTCCACCCCCTCCATGGTTCCCGTCATCCGGGCTGACGGACGGGGGAAACCCCCTACCGTCGAGAGCCGGCACAAATTGGATCAAGGGAAGGCTAGCAAGAAACTAGGGTTAGGGTTATTTAGTTGTGGACACTTTTGAGAACCGACACAGGAACAACCCCTGGAAGATCAACATGGACGATCCAGGCATTTAGGAAACCTAACGTGGCCGCGATCGGAACGACGATCGGGACCGGTGATGGATCGGAGAGAAGGAAGAAACGGGATTATGGACACCGGACTCTCGACGCACTCTCGAGTCGCCTAGGGAAGCCCTAGACGCCGAGACAAGAACTCCTCTTTGAATTTGGTGATGTTGTTGTTAGTGGTGCTCCTTCAGCTTTTTTTATATAAACTGCGGTGACCGGAGGAGAGCAGATAGGAATGGATAGGATAGCCTTCCAGAGCTGTCCGACGTGGACGGACGTTTGCTTCCCAGCTTTTCTGAAAGCGACGCCTTATCTGTTTCACTTGCTTGTGTATTTGTATTGTGCTGCATCTCCCATGCTTCCTCGATGGGCCAAGACAAGTCCAGCGCTGCAGCCCACTTGCTTCTCTAACCTATTAGCCGGCCCAGCCTATCTCCCATGAGGTCCAAGACATGGCGTTCATGAAACTCTGTGTATATCCCCTCAAAAAAAAAAACCAAAACTCTGTGTATAGCACGGCGGGGAGCGGTTGGGGTGGGAGCTCTGCTACTCGAGCTGGGGCAGACCATCAGCCAGGAATCTGGAATGGAGGAGACACCAAGTAGCATGTCACTGCCGCGTGTTTCAGCAAATTAGATTAGATGTTCATTATACGTGCCAGTGTCACTTGTGCAAATGATTCATGTTTTCAACTCCGTCGATAAACAGAGTTTGTGATGCTTGCATCACATTGTTTTGGAGCTGTACTTTTGTCAACGTTCCTCTTTCAGTAATTAGTAGGTAAAGTTGTACTGCTGTTGAAATTGAAACAGAATCAGTGAGAGTCAAGACCATACTTGCACATTGATGCATCCGTTTACAGTTTCAGCTCGCAAAGGCATCAAATTCAAATTAAATGAAATCTAAGACCTGCCGGAATATACATACATAGTAAAGCATCTCCAAGAGTACCTCAAATTTTATTCCCAAAACATGATGTTTTGCCAACTTCCAAATAAGTATTGGGAGAAATAAATAAGATCATCTCCAACAATTTCTAATAATCTACTCCTAGAACAAAAATACAATTTTAGAGCATCTCCAATAGTTTGGCAAATTTTGTTTCTCAAATCTCGTTGTTTGCCAACTCCCAAAATAATATAGAGAGGAAAAAAGATCTCATCTCCAACAGTTTGGCAAATTTTGTTTCCAAAAACCCAAAAACTTGCTAACGAAACGAAAAGACCCGCTAAGCGAACAAAGAGCCCCGTTAAGCGAACGAAGACCCCCGTTAAGGAAACAAAGAGCCCCGCTAAGCACGAGGAAACTACTATACGCGGCCGGTGCCCCGCGCGCATATATGTGCGCAATCGAACGAAATTTGCCAACATGCCAAAAATGTCAAACCCATATACCAAACTATTGGAGAAGTATTTTTCTCATTTTGCCAAAAATTTTAGGATGTCAAACCTATATGTCAAACTCTTGGAGATGCTCTACATCAGAAATCATATACTATCTCTAAATTATCATAACCACTTTTATAAATTGTTTTTCTCTTGTATATTTGCATCAGGAACTCTTTACTACTCTTTATTCTTTTCCCACCCTTCCACCTCTAGATTGGCCGCACAATATGCGCGGGGAAGACCGATGCGCGCCATTTTTACGCACGATGCCAGCCTGTTTGCCAGTTGCCAAAAGATGGAAAAAGATGAGTTTTTCATATTTTTTTTTCCTAGAAAACATGGATGGAGAAGGGATATAGGTACTCTTGGCGATGCTCGTACATAACACTTCGTTTGAAAAACAAGTATAGAACACTTGCAAAGTCTAACATCTCTGCTATCTAAAACAACTTCATTAGAGCCCATGAGTGTAGCATCTCTGCTAGGCAAATCTGGTTTTGCTAACTGAAGAAACAAGCAGCCGGAGCCCATGAGTGCGTGCGGGGTGCAGCTATGCAACGGGAACCAAGAACGCTATTGGCATGGGAAGCATGCAGAATTGCGGCGCGGCGACGACGAAGCCCGGTCCAGCGTACATGGCTCGCGGCTTCCATAGTATCTCCTCCTCGGTGTCGATGTCGTTGCTGCTAGTACTGCTGCTCTCGCCGTCGTCGAGCAGCTTGGCCTGCGGCGGGCGGCACTTCTTGTGCACGTCCCAGCGCTCGGCGGATGACGGGCGGCTGATCGTCCCTTTGCCTGAAGACGTCGACGACGACGAAGCTGGGCTCGCTGCCTTCTTGTGCGCATCCCACCTCTCCACGGAGTCCGCCCGGCCAGGCTTGGGCGGCGGCGAGGCCATCTTCTTTCGCGGGGATCCGTGCCCGGCGCTGCTCCTGACGCTGTCGGCAGAACGAGGGCCTGATGATGCTGAGGCTGAGGGCTCTGCGCTAGCCGGCTTGGTCTTGCGCGCGTCCCACCTCTCGTCGGAGTCGGCGCGGCTGGGCTTGGCGAGCAGCTTTGCTTGGAGGATGGCTGTCACGCACGGTGGTGGCGTCGGGAGCAGCGGTAGCATCTTCCACTTGGGCGGGGTCGGGAGCAGCGCGGGGAGAGCCGCATGTGCATGGCGAGGTGCACGCGGGCGACCGGGATCGCCATGGATCTTCGACGGAGACGCGCGCGGGTCACGCGGCACGGCGGCACCAGCGAACGAGAAGCGGCGTCGCAGGTGAGCTGGGCAGAGGAGACCCAGGCGGAGAGGATGGATTGGCCGTGGCAGAGGAGACCCAGGCGGAGAGCAGCATCCGTGAGATATATAGGCACAGGGAATGTGTCGGTGTCGGTCGGAATCGGCGAGCGCGCTCGAGAAATCTCGGGTACAGTAGAGGTGAGTCGGAGTTGGAGCTCAGGTCCGTGTCGCCGCCGCCGCGTGGGCGCCACGCCATATCTGTCGGCTTCGGATTGGGGTTGGGAGTCTCGGAACTCCCTCCGCCCCGGTGGAGATGGCGGCGGGGCCTGCTGTGGCTGGTGCACGCGGGCACGGCAGTGAGGCTACCCAGCCGAGGAGCCCATCAAACGTTCGAGTTCGACGGCGCGCCCATTGCTCAGGCCACGACACGAGTGGCGTCAGCACCAGACCACGTCGCCGACTCGCCGCCACCGGCATCCCTTCCCGGTCCCGCAGGAAGGTTGCTCCACGCCGCGGCCGCTTGCACGCGCCGTCGTCCGACGCGACCACGAACAGTGAACGCGTGAGCTACGGCCGCGACGCACGACACACGTACGTCCGCCGCTGCCGATGCCGCTGCCTGAGACCACAGGCCACGCTGCAAAGCAAACACACCCGGACCTGGCCCTGCGGGTGCTCACTGGGCCGCACCGCTCCCGGCTCCGGCACGCTCGCGCCACACACACTGCGGCAAGCACCGCCGTCTTGCTGTGTAAGCAATTACCACGAGGGACCTGTGTTGTCTTCTACTCCTGAACATGATCGCCTTCCACGAGATGAGTCAAAATTAAACTGTTACCTACCACTTATCACTGATTCACTATGTCCTTATCACATCTAATCCATTGTCGTCTAGTCCGGTTAGGATACCTGGCTTTCACCCAGGCGACCCTGGTTCAAATCCCGGCAATGGAAGATTTGTGGTATTTTTCCTTCTCTGT
This sequence comes from Saccharum hybrid cultivar R570, assembly GCA_038087645.1. Classification (NCBI taxonomy): domain Eukaryota; kingdom Viridiplantae; phylum Streptophyta; class Magnoliopsida; order Poales; family Poaceae; genus Saccharum; species Saccharum hybrid cultivar. Next base: position 11,148,178 of record JAQSUU010000805.1, read on the forward strand.
CTTGCTTTTTTTTTTTGGGGTATTTTTCTGTCTTGCTTTTTTTGGTATGTTTTCTCTGTCTTTCTATTCACGCTTCTCTTCCTCACATAGTTATGCCGAAATGAGCCTTTGCCACACCTACACTGTCTTTCTATTCACGTTTCTCTTCTTCACATAATCACATATGTTGGCTATGCCGAAATGAGTCTTTGCTGCACGGCTACAACTACACGATATCATACTTCTCTGATTCACGTTTTCTTCTTCACATAATCTTGATGGATCAGGATGGAGTTTTAACATGAATGTATCGGCTGTGGCACTCTACCTCGTTGGTTTCTGCAAACTAGTAAAGGAAGGGAAACCTTGTTTGGTTTTTTTTGCAAACTACTAGTAAAGGAGGAAGGAAGAGAAAGGCGGGTTTCGGTGTGGGTGTGCAACATGAACAAGATACATCGTGTACATAGTCTTTTCCAGGAGGGAAAGATAAATGCCCATAATATCACGTATTCATATATTTCCTAGCCTTTTGGAACCACGAGATCACAAAAAAGTTGTCATGAAATTGGACTGTCGTCCAAAAATAATTCACTACTTGTACATATGGTTTTTACATATTCGCTACTAGAGTAACTTGAATAGACTCTCCGGTTTTTATTCTTTATACACAAATAGCTTATTACTAAAAGTTTTCTTGTACGAAACAAATAATAGAAAACTATCATATATTGTATTTAAAGGGCTATGTAGTCTCCAAACGTGGAGAGCGGGAAGGGTGATTTTGGAGAGCAGAAAAGAGAAAGAGTAGCTTAGAGAGTTTATTGGAGCACTTTTTTGGGTTTGGTTTCTAAATTTTGTGATAATAAAGAATCATGCAAAGAGTCTCTTAAGGCTTCTCTAGCGCACGATGAATGGATTCACCAGGATAAAGTACGCCCATGCGAGCAATACTTGGATTTGACTCCTTGATCTCTAGTAGTAGTCTGCAAATAAAAAATCCAAGCAACAATGCACAGAAGGACGCATGGACTACCTTTATTGTTCCTTTAAGATCGGTCTTCTCCGGCAGTTAAATCAATTCATGGGACTGCCAGGTCGGACAATGACTTGCTTTTTTTATCACTCGAGAATTCGAGATGATCTTAGAGATGCTCTAACATAGGAAGGGATAGGGTTGGAAGAGGGAGAGCATGTTGGGCCATCTTATTGTTGGACTGTTGGGCTAAGCCTTGTGCTGTACGCCAGTGCAGACACACTTCTACACTTGCTTCTTGATGACCAAAGCCAAACTAAAAAACAAAAAACCGACATTTTGGTTCGGTTCGTCTTGATTTTTCTTGATTTTCAGTTTAAAAGTGCCCAACCCTAGTCATCATAAGTTGGGGTACTTAGTTACAATGTCACAACTGGTTCTTTTTTTTGTGTGAATTGTCACAATTTGTTCTTTTAGGGCTCACAAGTAGTTAAGAGTTTTGCAAATTTAACTCATGGTTTTTGCTTGGTCGAGCAACGGTTTATACTATTTAGCTAGTTCCTGAGCATGGGAGCAATATAGTGAAAGAAAATATTTTTATGATTTGTGATATCTTCGTGAACGCATAAACCATTATAATTTGTTGACAAACATATAAAATGTTTTATTTAGTTTTCTAATTTAATTGGATCCAATGTACGCTCATGAGCACCCATGTCTGTACCGAGTTTCGCAAAAATATATTTCTAATAAATAAATGCTTCAATATAAAATTCATCAGAACAGAAGACAAAGGTCAGAATTTTGATTTCAAATTCTCCATCTCGGTACGACAAATTCAAATGCTCAAACAAAGCACGAATGGTCTGTTTTGGATCAATGGGCCTAGACAACTAGTTTCCATGGGCCTAGACACAAGTAGTTTCCAGGCCCAGGCAAAACAGCCCCGGACTGCGTTTCACTTCCACCCCTGCTCGTTTCCGACTTCTATTTCTTGGGATTCTTCTCCCGTTCAGGCGTGTTCACCCCTCTTTCTCTCGTGGCGACGACGGCGACCGACGCCGCCGCCCTACGCCTGGTGCCAGGGTCCGTCGGGTCCTTCGCTAGAGAAGAGCACCCACCAGGTATGCCGTATTCCCACCCCTTCGTGCGAAACGGAGCTCCCAAACCCTAACTTAAGCTATTTGGCTATCTGTATCCGGATCTGATCTAATTACAGTATGTATAGGTGTTTAATTCCTACCAATTTCGATTTTTTAAAAATATTATTATCGCCCAAGTCCTTCACTGGCTCCGTCCCCTTGTTTGGATTAGCTGGCTGATGCTGATTTCTGAGATTTGTTTCCCTGTATATTCCGCCTGGTAATTTGGATCGTTCGTTTGTTCTAGGCGAACTAGTGGTGTTCTGGCAGGCGGCGGCGCCCGGTGGCGAAGATGATCCGATTACCGACGTATGCGGCGTTCAGCCTGCTGGCGACGGCGTCGGCGGCGTACTACGCGTTCAGCAGCCGGGAGCAGTTCTACCCGGCGATGGTGTACCTCTCCACCTCCAAGATCTGCTTCGTGTTGCTCCTCAACACGGGCCTCGTCGCCATGTGCGTCGCCTGGCAGCTCGCCAGGCGCCTCTTCCTCGGCTCGCTCCGGGAGGCCGAGGTCGAGCGCCTCAACGAGCAGGCCTGGCGGGAGGTCATCGAGATCCTCTTCGCCGTCACCATCTTCCGGCAGGACTTCTCGGTGTCCTTCCTCGCCATGGTTGCCGCGCTGCTCCTTGTCAAGGCGCTGCACTGGCTCGCGCAGAAGAGGGTCGAGTACATCGAGACCACGCCCTCCGTGCCCTTGCTCTCGCACATCAGGATCGTCTCCTTCATGGTTTTCCTGCTCACCGTCGACTGCCTCTTCCTGTCTAACTCGCTCAGGTCACTCATACAGAAGCGGGAGGCGTCCGTTGCCATCTTCTTCTCCTTTGAGTAAGCTCAATTTTCTTTTCTTTAATTTCGCCTAAATGCCTTTTGTGTGTGTGTGTGGAAATTCTGCACTCTCAGTTTTCATTTTATCACTGTATCAATGTGACATGCTACAATAAGGGCCTGTTTAGATGGTGAAAAAGTTTGGGTAAAGTTCCTGTAGCACTTTTCGTTGTTATTTGACAAAATTTATCCAATTATGGACTAACTAGGCTCAAAAGATTCGTCTCGACATTTACAGACAAACTGTACAATTAGTTATTTTTTTACCTACATTTAATGTTCCATGCATGCGTCCAAAGATTCGATGTGACAATTACTGTGCAAACTTTTTTGGGCCTTTTCACCAACTAAACAGGCTCTAATTTGTAGTTGCCCTGTACCATGCCTTCCACAAAGGTCTTAATTCTTCAGTAATGTAATCTCTTTTCCATTTTGTGTATCGTCCGTTGCACTGCCATACTACATGAATAATGCCAGCTTTGCATTTTTTTTATTTGCTTGACATATATATATGCTAAGCCATGAATATATCTTACTTTCACTACCTCAACAGTCTCAAGCTTGCTAATCAGTTCATCTATATGCTCTTCATGCTATATTACGAGATGTTAGTCTACAAGCTTGTGCAGTTATGTCTGTAAAGGTTTGAGCAATACTTTAAGTGACTGCAAAGTATTTGGTCCATTTAGCATGAAACTCCAGCTAAACTATAATTTCTTTGCTTTTTGCTTCCAAGGCAAGTGGTGTGCCTTACAGGCTAGGTAGTAACCCTATAGTTCTTATTTCTAAATACCTGGCGCAATTATTTATTGATGTACCATTTTAAGATCCAAAATGCTCAATAACAGCTAACAAGTATAAATCTTGTTTCAGGTATATGATACTAGCAACATCCACAGTATCAACATTCGTGAAGTATATATTCTATGTCAGTGACATGATAATGGAAGGTCAATGGGAGAGAAAGGCAGTGTATACATTTTACTTGGAGCTCATCAGTGACCTTGTGCACTTGTCATTATACATGCTCTTCTTTATAGCTATCTTCCTGTAAGTTCTCTTATTATGGTACTCTGATACTATAATGTAAACTATGGTTGTTGATTTGTCATACTGATATCAGGAACTATGGTGTCCCGCTGCACTTGATTCGTGAGCTATATGAGACCTTCCGCAACTTCAGAATTCGCATTGCAGATTATGTACGCTACAGAAAGATCACTTCCAACATGAATGAACGCTTTCCAGATGCTACAACAGAAGAGCTCGATGCGTAAGTTTTATATTGTAACTTTGGCGATTCAGTTGACTCGACTATAAAATTTGTTGTCATTTGAATTTTATTGTATTCAGAAGCGATGCTACATGTATTATTTGCCGTGAGGAGATGACTACAGCAAAGAAACTGCTCTGCGGGCATCTGTTCCATGTGCATTGTCTAAGGTCTTGGCTAGAGCGCCATCACACTTGCCCTACATGCAGAGCTCCAATCATTCCTGCAGATAATGGACGTGCTGATGCAGCACGACAACATGGAGCTCAAGCTGGAGTTCAGCCTGGTGAGTTTCCTTTTATTGATCTGATCTTATTTCCCCCCTCACATATTCTGATTTTATTCTTCATTAGTATCATTGAGGACTGCACTCTGTGGTCAGTCTATATTTGCGATTGCTGTTTTGATGTGAGAAAAGGCAGCTGCAGGTACTGCTACTCCATCCTCAGAAGGAGCACCAGGTGAGAACATGAGCAGGCGCCAAGCAAAACTTGAAGCTGCTGCAGCGGCAGCTTCTTTATATGGAAGATCTTTTGTTTATCCTCCAGCAAACACCCTAAACAGGTATGTTTCTGGAACTGTCTAAAGTCCAATCGCAAAGTTTTTCATCTTGCCAAACTGGGTGGTTAACCATGCTTGTCTGCTTTTCGGTACTTTGTATTCACTATAATTTAATTATGACTATATTTATAGCCTAATAAAATGTAGGGGTGTTATGATATAAAGCATAATACTAATACATATGTTGTATTCAACCAGCAGGTCTAGTCCTCCCCAGTTTACATCAAGCACACCACAATCTGAAGCAAGTAGCTCCAATCAGTCACAAAAAGACCAAGAAATGCAGTTCCGAAACAACAATGACGGTTTAGTGCCTCTACCTTTTAATGCAAATGGTGCTGTTGGTTCAGGAACAAGCACAAGGGATCTTGAAAATTCACTGCAGAAGGCTCAAGAAAACTTTATTAAGAGCCAGATTGAGGTAAGAAAGAATCTTCATCCCAAAAGTACTCAGCTTACATCCCTTCCTTGCTACTTTATGATGTGATCAACAAGCGCTGCTTATACAACTATAATGAGCTAGATAGGTCTACATTGACTGCTTGAAAGTTGCAATATCATAGATATTTCTGTTGCAAGCTCATCTTTAGCTGCAATCGTGCAAAGCTGCATACTCTGTGATCTTCATATGTACTGATGACTTGTGTGACATCCAATATGGATGGATAGCTTCTGAATCACACAATTGAGTATTTGACTCAACTTGCATCTATCTAGTGATTAATTCATTGCATGATCACATGCGAAAATGAATTTGTTGTGCTAGGTATCTGTGTGGTATTTTTAATACCTTCTGATTATGTTAATGCAAGTCTCCAGTTTGGATGTGTAAGTGTAACAGTCTGCTTGTCATTGAGTACTGGTGTAAATATGCAAATATGCCATCCATGGCATGCAATAGTTCCCATTGCAACAACAACAACAACAACAACATAGCCTTTTGTCCCAAGCAAGTTGGGGTAGGCTAGAGATGAAACCCAAAAGAGACGAGAAAACAGGGAGACACATAAAGGGACAAAAATGGCACAAGACAAAAAGAGGTCATGGTTCAGGCACGTTGATTGCCAATCTCCAAGCGCTCCTATCCATAGCTAAATCCTTGGGGATATTCCACTCCTTAAGATCTCTCTTAACGGACTCGTCCCACATTAGTTTAGGTCGACCTCTACCGCTCTTTACATTATCGGCCCGCTTTAGAACTCCACTACGCACCGGCGCCTCAGGAGGCCTCCGTTGGACATGTCCGAACCATCTCAACCGATGTTGAATCAATTTCTCCTCAATTGGTGCCACCCCAACCCTATCCCGAATATCGTCATTTCGAACTCTATCCCTCCTTGTGTGCCCACAACACCAACGCAACATACGCATCTCTGCTACACTCAATTGCTGGACATGTCGCCTTTTTGTAGGCCAACACTCAGCACCGTATAGCATTGCCGGACGAATCGCCGTCCTATAGAACTTACCTTTCAGCTTCTGAGGCACCCTTTTGTCACAGAGGACGCCAGAAGCTTGACGCCATTTCAACCAGCCGGCTGAAATTCTATGCCTAACATCTTCATCAATGTCTCCGTCCTTTTGTAGCATCGACCCTAAATACCGAAAAGTATCCTTCTTGGCCACCACTTGCCCATCGAGGCTAACGTCTCCCTCCTCATGCCTAGTCGCGCTGAAATCGCACCTCATGTACTCGGTCTTAGTCCTACTAAGTCTGAACCCTTTCGACTCTAACGTGTGCCTCCATAGTTCTAACTTCCTATTAACCCCTGCCCTACTGTCATCAACTAGCACTACATCATCAGCAAAGAGCATACACCAAGGGATACCACCTTGTATGTCCCTTGTGACCTCATCCATCACCAAAGCAAATAAATAAGGACTCAAAGCTGACCCCTGATGCAGTCCTATTTTAATTGGAAAGTCACTGGTGTCGCCATCACATGTTCGGACAAACGTCACCACATCCCTGTACATATCCTTGATGAGGGTAACGTACTTAGTTGGGACTTTGTGCTTTTTCATGGCCCACCACATGACATTTCTCGGTACTTTGTCATATGCCTTCTCGAGATCAATAAAGACCATGTGCAAGTCCTTCTTCTGCTCCCTATATCTCTCCATCAATTGTCGTAATAAGAAAATCGCCTCCATGGTCGATCTACCAGGCATGAACCCAAACTGATTTTGGGTCACATGTGTCACTCTCCTTAGGCGATGCTCGATAACCCTCTCCCAGAGCTTCATCGTATGGCTCATCAACTTAATCCCACGGTAGTTAGTACAACTTTGGACATCTCCCTTGTTCTTGAAGATCGGTACTAATATACTTCTCCTCCATTCTTCAGGCATCTTGTTAGACCGAAAAATAAGGTTAAAAAGCTTAGTTAACCATACTATCGCTTTGGCGCCTAGGTATCTCCACACCTCAATGGGGATACCATCAGGGCCCATCGCTTTACCTCCCTTCATCCTCTTCAAAGCCTCTCCGATCTCTGCCTCCTGAATTCTCCTCACAAAGCTTCTGTTGGTATCGTCAAATGAGTCGTCCAACTCAAGGGTAGGACTCTCATTCTCCCCATTAAACAGCTTGTCGAAGTACTCTCTCCATCTGTCCTTGATCTCCTCATCCTTCACCACAAGTCGATCTATCCCATCCTTGATGCATTTTATTTGGTTGATGTCCCTTGTCTTCCTCTCGCGGATTCTAGCCATCCTATAAATGTCATTCTCCCCTTCCTTCGTGCCTAGCCGCTGATAAAGGCCATCATACGCCTGACCTTTTGCTACACTCACAGCTCGCTTTGCAACCCTCTTCGCTATTTTATAGCTCTCGATGTTGGCTGCACTCTTGTCATGGTGGAGACGCTTGAAACACTCCTTCTTCTCCCTAATAGCCCTTTGCACCTCGTCATTCCACCACCATGTGTCTTTCGCTTCCCGTTTGCCTCCCCTACTCACGCCAAACACTTCCGAAGCCATCTTCCGGACACATGTTGCCATCTTTAGCCACATGTCGTCGGCATCTTCTCCTTCTTCCCAAGGCCCCTCGTCTAGCATCCTCTCCTTAAACGTTTGCGCCGCTTCCCCTCTAAGCTTCCACCACTTCGTTCTCGCAATCTTGGCCCGTTTGTCCCGGTGGACACATACTCGAAAGCGAAAGTCCGCCACCACAAGCTTATGTTGAGGGACAACACACTCCCCAGGTAACACCTTACAATCAAAGCAAGCACGTCTGTCCTCCCTCCTTGCAAGGATAAAGTCGATCTGGCTCGAGTGTTGTCCACTGCGAAAGGTTACTAGATGAGATTCCCTCTTCCTAAAGAGGGTGTTCGCTATCAACAAGTCATAGGCCAGCGCGAAGTTCAAAACATCCTCCCCCTCTTGATTCCTACTACCATACCCGAACCCCCCGTGCACCCGCTCGAAACCAACATTAGTCGTACCAACATGGCCGTTGAGGTCTCCTCCTATAAAGAGTTTCTCACTGATAGGCACGGTACTAACCATGCTATCAAGATCTTCCCAAAACTGCCTCTTGGTGTCCTCGCTAAGACCTACCTGAGGGGCATAGGCACTGATCACATTTAGAGCCGAATCTCCAACTACCAGCTTGACCAAGATAATCCGGTCGCCTTGCCTCCTAACATCAACGACTCCATCCTTAAGGCTCCTATCGATCAAGATGCCTACACCATTCCTACCCGATGTTGTCCCCGTGTACCAAAGTTTAAAGCCAGTATCCTCCACCTCCTTCGTCTTCTGGCCCTTCCATTTAGTCTCCTGAACGCATAGAATATTTACACGCCTTCTAATTGCTGCATCGACTAGCTCTCTTAGCTTACCCGTTAGGGACCCTACGTTCCAGCTACCTAGACGAATCCTAGTTGGCTCGGCTAGCTTCCTTACCCTTCGCACCCGTCGAGGAAAGTGCGAAGACCCTTGCTCATTTTTCACTACACCCGGGCGTAGATGTAGCGCGCCACTAAGGTTGCGACGACCCGACCCTTGCTCATTTTTCATCGTACCCGGGTCACGATACGACGCGCCACTAAGGGGATGACGACCCGGCCCTTGCCCATTTAACACCACACCCGGGTTCCGATGTAGCGCGTCGCTAAGAGGGTTACGCCCCAACGAATCTCTTGTGGGTTTCAAATCCATGAGAGTGGCTGTTTTTTTACTGTTGGTTCGCCAGACCTTAACACACCCTCCTCCTTTACCCGGGCTTGGGACCGGCTATGTTGAGACGACTTAAAAAAGTCTTCCAGTCAACATAGGCGGAGTTGCAATAGTTCCCATTGATTCCTACAAAACAATATGTAGCACACAAATGTCTTTTCTAGCCATTTTAACAATCTTGATCGGCATCTATGATCTACATTTTAGTGACTGCAAGTTCATGAGCTTTGAACAGTTACACAATCTGACTTGTTTTCTCTCAAGTCGCGAATGCTTTTCTTGTATAGGACTCAGTAGCTAGATTGGACCAGCCTGTTGTATTCTTGCACGTAAGGCAATTATTAGGCTAATTGTTGTTTCACCTTTAGTTTACAATGACATGCTTGACATAACATAATGCATATGGATTTCTTTCATTGATATATCAATTTCCAACAACACTGATAAGCTGTACATCTTCTATCCAGATGTTACAAATCCAACTGCAATTGGTGCAGTGTGGCGCCGCTGCGTCGCCCAGTAACAATGGGAATGCTGAGCACACAAAGAATGACTGAATCTGTAAACGGGCACTCCTGTGTCACGGAGTAATAATGAGAATGCTGAGCACACACAGCTGAATCTGTAAATAGGCGGAGATGAGGATGGGATAAAAGAAAGCAAAGAATCGGAGATACCTGGGGGAAACTGTTACATGATGCCTTGACTTGAATTTGGTAGGCTTGTTACTTTATGCTTCCCTGTTAGTACCCTCTTGCCAACACCGGACGTTTCTTCTATATGTCGTGTGTGGTGGTTTCTGTAGTTTGGGTACATCAAGCCTGTATAATACCTTTTGATGGGAGAACAATGTTAGTTTAATCATGAGATTACACAAAATTCTTGTACCGACGGAAAATAGAAATGACTTTTTTCTTGCCTATCCATGATATCAGGAAAGTCTGTAGATTTTATTTATATTTACTGAAGTCAAACAGAACATTTGGCTGGTGGTTGGAAGTTGAACACACTTGAAATTTCGGTGGTATCCGTGATCAGGGAGTATTTTTTTAATAAAAAAGAAAGAAAACCGTATCATAAAAAGTTTGTCTGTGTGTTGATGCTGTAAATACCGGTTGCTAAATTTGCTTGAAAGGTTTAGTTCCGCTGCTTTCCTCGAATTTGATGTGTTGGGAGGCGTTGACAGATATTCCGCTACCTTCGTGTAACCATGTTCTTGTAAATACGGTTGCTAATATTGCAGCTAAACCGAGTGAATGTTGAAACATAAGACTACAAGTTGGTTTCCATGGCGTTGGATCGCCGGCCCAATCGACCATGGGTGTGACTAGTGTGCCGCAGGGCCGGAAAAAAATTCCATGCAGCCTGGCTGCACAGGCCGAGCGTGCAGACCTCCACTCATTTGTTGACGCGTAGAGACATCCTTGTGTGGTTGTGCCAGGCCCATCGGTTTCCTCCTGCTCTCGATCCGGCTTGGCCCAGAAAGCGCATTATCATCTAGCCGTAGAGCCGGCGAGGTCCTTGAAACCGCTTGACTGCATTTCGTGATAATTCTTGGCAGCTGGAACTAGTAGCTCGGGTCTTGGTTGATTGACTCGTGAATTCATCGACGATGCTTGTCCGTACAGCCCGTACAGGAATTTTGTCCACCAATGAGTATAAAGTTTTCCCAATAAGGTTTACATCTCAAATTATGAGAGGAAAATCTTCTGTATGTATAGCATTATATTAGATTATAGATCATAGATGTATATCGTTTCAAAGAGTTTATATTTATAAGAGCGCCTAGATCATATGTGATTGCGCGATCCTGGTTAAGGACTTAATCTAACTTTGCCCGGTCCATGCCACCTAACAACATACTGGCCTCCCCCTCATCGCCGGCATACTGTCAATGTGTCCAATGCGAAGGCACTCATGGCCTCGCCCTCATCGCCAGTAGAAAGCGCTCATGGCCTCACCCTCATCGCGCTCGCCAGTAGAACGCGCCAATGGCCTCACCCTCATCGCCAGTAGTACGACGATGCACCAAAGATAGAAATTCATACCACATCATCCGCAGTACGGTGAGCAACACACATAAGACAAAAGTCCTCATGGTACCCGCCCGTGCTAAGCCTCATCCACAGGGTGATTCCAATAGTGAGGCGGGGAGGGGTGCTCAAGCCTCCCTATCGCCGTTAAGTCCCCTAGAGCATGACCTAGAAGTTTCAACTGCACTCAATAGGTCCACCATAATGTGTTGCCTAAGTGACACTTCAAAGAGAGAAAGTGAAAACAGTGACAACACTGCCAAGCGATGCTCGAAGTGACACAAAAAACAACCAATATCGGTGAATGTTGTTGCCCCACTCCCAACTTCTTTAAGATAATATTGTTTCTATGGTACTTAGATAATATTGTTTCTACGGTACTTGCGCGAATGAAAAGGATAGTGGAGAAGAAGATTACTACTTTATTGCACGCTTGTGGGTCCTAATTTCTAGCTAGATAGCACCTATTCTCAGGGCAGGGCCAACATAGATCAACATGAGTAGTGGTTTGAGGTTAAAGTTGTGTGCTATATAAATATAAAAAGTTCAGAGATTTTAAGTTCACAACACATGCTGTTACTGCCTATTAAATGTTGGCCCCACCATTCCTTCTTCCAATAACTTTTGGCCCTAACAAAAGGTGTGGCAGACCTTCAACTTTTGGCTCCTAAGGGCAGCACCAACGCAGGCGCATAGGCGTGTTCGCCTTGGAAAAAAGTTGAAGACCACATAGGTACGTAGGCTCAGGATAGGTCTGAGACTACCACACTATCCAATGCAGGCAGTATCTAGTTCTTTATTTCTGGGGTCCAAGATTCTCTCACATACATCGCTTTCACCTGCTCCACTTCCTATCCCATGTCTCTGCCTTTTCTCCGAAGCCAACGGCGCCTCTGCAGGAGACTATGACACACTGCGAGGCTGCTATCTCTCTTGTTCTCTCCTCCATCTGGCATCCGAACCTACATGGATTGTTGGGGCTAATATACACGGTGGAGTGTTGAGCAAGCCCTAATACACACTCTGGCGGTAGCTTCTCTCTTTTGTCAGACCAAGTAAGGGCACGACCAACGTGGGCCAACGAACTTGTTAGCCTCATCAAAAAGCAATTGTACACATAAGCAAGGGGTACAGAGGACTTCCATCCTCCCAACGCAGTACAAAGTCTGTTGCAGCTTTGAAATGGTCTTGCAGCTTTTTCAGATGATGTGCAGGTTTAAAGATTCCTCCAGAGATACCACCCATCCTGTCCAACGCGAGACCAAGCGGTGGTTTAACTTTTCATCGGATGAAGCACTTGTAGCCTCTACAAGCTGCTCTGTATCTCTGTGAGACCACCGCCCAGTCCATCGTGGAAGCTATCTGCAAACGTGGAGGCTGAGACCACTATACACCGTGTCACGTTGGGGCTGCTCTAAGTGTATTTTCTGCAGGCAGCACTGCCGCCCTAAATAACCTCTATCCGAACTGATGTGTAGAACATGGAAGCTGGGGCATATAGCCACCGTGTAGCGTTGGGAACAGCCTCATTTGTCTGTATAGTACAACTTTACTGTTGTTTTATTGCTTCAGAGTCCACTTATTTTACTAGCTTCACCGGCACGTTGTGGATGATTTAGAGGGGCTAGCCGCTAGCGTGTGTTGTTGGAGGTGAAGATGAAGAGGAATCACAACATGCACCGGCCAATCAGCGGGGCTGAACATGTCTGCTGTGCTTTATTGAAGTGAAAGAAAAGGCCTCCATTCCGGCCATGGGCCATTTATGCAGTGCCTTACTGGGCCACGTCCTCACTTTTGCTGCAATCAAGGGGCAAACAAGATACTAAAATATCATATATCACTGGTTAGCGAGCAATTTATAATGTAGTAATGACTACTCCCTCCGTCCCATTGAAAGTGTCGCCCGGGAAACGTGTTTGTGAGGGGGACACGGTTTTCCAACGACACTTTCAATGGGACGGAGGGAGTATTTGACTCACGTGAAGTGTCAAATCCCTCGCTGCTGACGTGGTGCGACGTAGGATAAAGGGCTGGTTCGGCTGGTATAAAAGCCGGCTGGTTTCGGCTGATTCAATAGTGTTCTATGAGAGAGAATAAGCTGAAACAAGCTGAAACAAGCCGAAACATGACCAGCAGAACAGGGCCAAAACCATCACGAAACCACCGTTGAAATCAGTTTGTAGTTTGAGTAGAAAAATCGAACGGCGTCGATAGTTGAAGGACATACCGCTGGTGTAGAAAAAAATTCGAACGGGCCCATGCAAAACAGGCCGAAAGGGGTCGGTGTTCCTTTGGTCAAACGGGCCGGCAGCCCACGAGAGTCGGTTATGTACCTGACGTCCTCACGCTGATGACTTCACGAATCACTCTCTGTTTTTTATTCTAAAATAAACAAAAAAATTGTAATCAAAGTTAACTAGAAAGGTCAAATTAATGTACTGCCGGTTTCCAGGCGTTTGTGGTTCTGGAAGCGACCAAGCAACCGAGCTGCTACCTCCGTCCAAAAAAAGAAAAACATAATTCTAGCTTTAGACGGTGTCGAACTACTAGTTTAAGTAAATATATAAGAAATATTGTTAATATTTTACGACTCTATCTAAATACAAAATGTTAGTGTTTGTATACATTTGATCAAAGTAGAAATATGCTATTGACGAAAGCTAGTAGTACTTGCTACGCTACGTACTAAAAAACGCTGCAGGATAGCCAGGATTCCTGTGTCTGGTCATGTAGCTAGTTTCTTTCCGGAGTAAAGAAAACTGTTGAGTATACTCCTGGTACAAGGCACAGCACTAACTAACTAATACAGGTCAACAGCAGGTCATTTGCCAAACTCACTTCGTGCCTACCTGACTCCACAAGGAATTGAACACGGGAAGCTTCTTCTTCTTCTTGAATTCTTTCTAAGGAATTGAACACGGGAAGCTTCTTCTTCTTGAATTTTTTCTGTAATTCTATCTGTTCCTGATTAGCAGTACGTACGTGTGGCTGCTGGCGTCCGTGCGTCGTCAGTCTAACTCCGTCCAGCAGTACCTACGTGCTGTAACGAACGAACCAACGTCTTGACATCGTCCAGTGGACTCTGGACTCTCCAATGCAAGTAGCTATTAGCTTTGAAGCCAGCCAGCGTTGAGTTGGTTCACAAGCCAGCAAAACCAACTGAAGCTAGCTTGACCTGACGACCGACTGACTGCCACCCTGCTTGCTTGGAAATTCATCGGTCTCTGCCACTGAATCTGATTGCGAGACCAGAACCAGATCCACCCACCAGTGGACTCTGTACGCATGCATATAGCTAGTAAACGTCTGTATATTGATTGATTTAAAACACCGCTTATTATGGGTAAAAGTTTGGTGTGAAAGTTAACGATCGAGAACAAATTAAAGAAAGTCCCTTTTCGTGGTTGCACGTACGTACGTTGGTCACAGCAAAGCTGGTTGGTCTCTATGGCGATCGATCGAGACTGCTGTAACGACGCGAGATAGCAAGGAGAGCAGTCAAAGCAGCATTAGAATTGCCGGCCGAATCAGCCATATATGGGATGGGGATGGGAGTGTGACGCAGGGCAGGTCTTTTCTTGCATATTATATTATTCAAACCGTGTGTGTGCATTTCAGGATACCTCAATCCTTCGTAGTTGGAACTTGGAACTGGTAAGAGAAAGAGATGGAGTTTGTCTTGTGATTGACTGACTCGTATACGACGTGGATGATCCATCAGAGGCGAGTGGTGACTATGTCTGTCCGTACAGTCCGTGTGCACCGTTGAGAGTCCAGTCATAACGGTTTGTGTATGCATGCATGCTTGCATTATTTGACTGATCACAGCACACTTATCTCTCAGCCAGGCAGGAGGTATCCGAAATTCTGAATTCAATTCCGAACTGAAGACTGTCGATCGAAGCCTCTGAATGTTTCCAGCTGCAAGTTTCAGGTTCAGGTTCAGGTTCTTGGTAGGTATATTCCTAGTCGCCCCCGGACCGGACTACTCCAACAGTCTAACTCCAACCTCAACTCAAGGCTAGGCAGACGACTCCTCTTAATGAAACACGTGCTAAGCACGTTCAGAAAAAAGGCTAGGCAGACGACCGGGAATGAAACGCATGGCGCCTAGCAACCGGGCGACCCATCGACCTGACCTGCGTGCAGTGTGCTGATCCGGTCGCCTGTAAGGAAAGTAAAGTTTAAAAACGCGTTCTCCGTCCGTCGACGTCGAGGAGCTAGCGGCGGAGACGACGGCTGTCAGTCAGGCGCAGGCTAGGCGGCCACTCCAGTCCCTGTCGTCGTCCGGCTGTCTCGGCGATGGAGATGCATGTGGAGCGACGATGGGCCGTGCATGCAGTGGTGGAGTGGGTGTGGATCGGAGGTGGCCACGCGGGGGGCGACTGGAGTGGAGACGACGACACAGCCATCGCGTTCGCGTCAGCGGCGAAGCCAGGAAAAATAGCAGCCGGGGTCGGTACTCACACTAATGAGTGCTAATTTTTAGGATCAGATAATATAATACCATGCATAATATCAAGTTTTCTTTGAGAGTGCATAATATCAAGTTCATAATATAACAATGCATATTGTAACAAAACAAGGTTTGCAAGAGTAGTTACCTCTTACAGTTTCCCTCTACGACTACGATCCTCCATCTTATGAAAGCGAACTATCACATCTTCGATTGAAATTGTGGATAGAAATTCTGGTTCCACAAAGCATATGATGCAATCATTCATAAATTCATCTCCAATACGATTTCTTAGTATTGTCTTCACAATTTTCATTGCTGAAAAGCACATCTCCACTGATGCAGTGGCGATAGGAAGAACCAGTACTAGCTTGAGAAGCCGATAAACCAAAGGAAAACTCAAATGTTTTTTTGTACCCACCGTCAACCTAGCAAGCTCAGAAATAGTGTTCAAATCGACAAATCTTTCATAAGCTCGCATATCTCTTCTTATTTTTGAAGTGTCTCCATGATTATTCTCATTATCACCGGCAGGGTTCTTTCCTTTTAAGAAATCCTTATCAAATTACTAAATTAGTTACATAATAAAAAAACTAAAGCAAATAGCATGTATGCATACATTGTTAATACTAGATAGATACCTAGCATCTTGCTGGAATAAAAGAGAATGTTCTTGACCACTGCTTTATGAGAATCTAGGTTCAGATTGTTTGTATAGCTGGGAAAAAAACCCTAAGAACTCAAAATACAGACTTGAACTTGATCGTTAATTGCAAATTACATAATTGGGTATTTAAGGAGTACCTTATCTTGTCTAGATGACTAGATGTCAGGGGATGTAGGACAGCCGGAGAATTTGAGATCAGATAACGATCGGCGGGCCGGCCGGCGCTAGGGGCGACGGCGGCCGCACGAGTTTTGCGATGCTTTAGATACGAACTGAAAGGGTGCGCACCTGACGGCTGATGCTAGATCGGAACCAAGCGGCAAGGCAACGTTTGGCCTTCTCCAATTAACGTACGTGGCGGATCATTGATCGGATGGGCTGAACACATGGACTGCGAACTGCTGTTGGGCTGAGCCGGACTGCAGACAGCTGCTGCCGCTAGGCCACTGGGGTCTCGCCAAAATTTTAGTGGAGTCGTAGCTGGCAAAAAAATCAATTGCTATAAGGGGTTATGGCAAATTCGTCGGTGTCGTCGGACCCCGACGGTTGAACGTGGCTTCGCCACTGGTTCGCGTCAGGAATTGAAGCAGGCTGCAGGCTGGCAGAGAGCGAGAGGTACCTGACTGATTGAGGCTCTATATCGTCGTGTAATACATATTCCGTACATACTGTAACTACTAATGGTTTGGCTTCAGACCGGAGCAAAGCAAAGCGACGAACGAACCGAATACGGTGACTGTGAGGAGGAGGAAGACGATGGAGGAGCAGCTAAGCTAGCGCGTTGCACCCGTCGGAGTTGACCTGGTCGTGCGACCGTCAGTCAGTCTTGTTAAGTTACTGTGGATCATCTAAGGTAGATCTAGTGGGTAGTTCTCTTTGCATTTGGGATAACTAATCTTAATCATGTACTGGAAATGAAAGAGAGAGAGACAGAGTGGAGGATGGGAACGGGGAGGCGTTACTGACCGCCGGCCTGAGAGAAGTCCGTCATGGAGTCAGTGTCGTTGGCGAGAAGCGGTGCAGTGGCGCCGCCGTTGGGACATCCCGCCGCTGGCAGTGCCACCCTCGGGATCGGCTAGGGTTAGGACGGTGGGTGACGGCAGTAGCAGTGAACCTCTCGCCCTGAGCCCGTGGCTCCCACCCCCTTCTTATATGGCACTGTGCGACGGGGGCCACCAACCGCTAATGGGTTGAGCGCCCCCGATCAGGGCGCGAGTCAAGGCCCAATTAGACCGTTGGGCCTAATCGGTGGGAGATCAATTCCAACATTCTCCCCCTTGATCTCAACTTACTTTAACTTTAAATTTTGACTTTAATTTCTTTTACTTTTATTTGTTCCATCACAAATCAGTGTATAGAGCATGTCTCATCGTCACGGTCAGTCGCCGATAGATACAACAGCTACAATACACATCTCTGATCTGAAACAGATTCTTTAACTTTGGGCCCTTTATTGTCCGGAAATCATAGGATATACCATAAACCCATGTCGACTGTGTGTTTTCTGAACACACTGGGTGGTAAGCCTCTGGTAAGCGGATCCGAAAACACTTTCTTGTCACTTATATGTTCAATACCCTTTGGTATGATTTCGGACTTTCTTCTTAACAACGTATAACTTTAATGTCAATGTGTTTGACAGCACACTTGACTCGTTGTTATAGGAGCAAACTACTTAAATGGTCATTGCTGTTGACAACCATTATCAATTCCGGATATAATTTCACTTAATCATTTTGCCTGTCCCTCAGCCTCATGTCATGCTATACTGTAACTTTGCATCACTAATGATACTAAAATTGTTTCTTTGGAGCTTTTCCACAATAAAACTCCAACTGCGAGTGTTAGCTACTATGTGGATTTCACTAAACATCTCGCCAAAATGTAACACTTGTACTCACAACTACTTGAGAGTACTTATTCTTTCCTTTTTAGCATGAGGCCGACATTTTTAACTCCATTCCAGTTATCTATATCTGGACTGGACTTTTGCCAAAACAACCCGGATACATAAACTGTGTCAGGACAAGGTCTTATCTTTGTACTCATTAAGCTTCCAACAGCTGAAGCATATAGGACGTCCATCTATAACAATTTTACATTGCTTTTGGAACATTAAAGTTCTCAAAACTATTACCCTGACCATAAGAACAGGCGTAGATTTACCCGCATAGGTCCTTTATTACTTTAGAAACTTTTCTTAGCATGTCTATGCGATAGTCATAGTACCCCTTTTCTTCTATCTCGGTGAATTTCAATTCTTTTAACGAGATACATTTCACCGAGAATTTTCTTATTCAACCTTGAGGACAAGAACTTCTTCTCATGCAGTAGATTTAGAGTGCCATCCACACAGGAGTAGGAAATGAATTTCTCCTTCTATAACTTTGTACAAACGCAATTGTCCTCTCGTTCTCTTTAACCCAAAATTTATAATTGACACTTCAACTTTAAATGCCACTGTCCAGAGATTTGCTCCAGTCCATAAGAGATTTCTACAGATGGCATCCCTTACATTCTTTTCTTTTCATGACAAAACCTCTAGGTTGTGCCACGTAATCACTTTCATACAATTCCCATTGGAAAATGTTGTCTTTACTTTCATCTCAGATCATGATGTGCCACTAGCACTCATTGTAATCTATTCATTCGCTTCGCGCAAAATCTTTTGATTCAAGTCGCGCTCCACATCTTTACATATTTCCCTTGGAGTCACATTTTGTCTTGTAGACCCATTACAGCCTACTGTTTTGGCTCCTTAGAAATTTATTCTAGATCCCAAAGTATTATTGGTATTATCGATTTCATTTCATCTTTCTTTGCTTCTTGCCACTTGGACGAGTGAACGCCTCTCATGGCTTCTTCAAATTAGGTGGGATTTGCCTCCATTTGAATTTCACTAATATAGACTCTATAATCATCAGAAATATCTGATTTTCTTATTCTTTGAGACTTTCTGGGGCCTCAGCTACTAGCATTTCTTGACCTTTATTGCCAAAAGACAATTGATTCTACAAGGTCCTGTGTAACAAGATCCTTGTTTACATTATTCATCCTCCTTGCAGAGTTGGGTCTCTTTGTACCATGCTCCCCCAGATTGTCCTGTCTTCAAACTTTCTCATTTTGGGTTTAATCTGCTAAAACTCATATGGCACATTTAGCACCGCCTTAATAACTCTGAACGCGTCCAATATGAATACTGGCTGACTATTCCATCTTTCTATTGAAACTGTCGAAAATCTATGGATTTAGCTATTTCTTTACTTTTAGGGGTATCGATATTATGACCGTCTTGCTCCCCCGACGATCACATTTATCTTTTATAGATCACTTTAATATGCATCGCATTGTCTGGATTATGGGGAAGTATCTTTCTTAATTGTCTCACCTTTCTCCCCCTCGAAATGTGGTACGAACTTTCCTACCACAATTTCGAAAACTATCCAGAACTCTTGTGAATGAGGAAACTTTGATTACTTTCTTCATCCATATGATTACATCATGCAAATGAAATTATTTCTTAATTCGTTGGGAGTACTTTTTCCTCATTTCACTTCAAGAACTCAACAGAGTCTTTTATCATTAATACTTTCGCAAGTCACGCTTGCATGTTATTCTTGTCTTCAGGTTCGTCTGTAACTTTCTGTTCTTCTTAAACTTATACTAGGATAGCATAAGAGCTACCCTAAACTTTTCTCCCTGTGCGGAATACACTCAAAGCACATGAGTCATCACAACTTTCTCCCGCCACGCAGGATAAATACTATGTCAAATTTCTCCCGCCATGCAGGATTGATTAACATAAGTACTATGCCAACTTTACCCCGCCATGCGGATATTTTCTCAAACTTTTCCCGTCATGCGGGTACTATCACAAACTTTTTCCCGCCATACGAGATAATTTTCTTGAAGGGACATAAAAGTCAATATTGGCTCATATTCAATCAACAAATTTAGAAATAAATTCAAATACTCTTTAACACACATGCATAATCTGACGTTGGTCAAATTAAACATGCATGTCACTTATTACATTTGAAATCATGATGATTAAGATTAAAAATTATATTACTTATTACATCTTTTATCATCATGATAACTAAAAACTTCTTCATAAGGAGTACATAAAAGGCATCTTTTAAACTAAACTCTTATTGTTCTATTTCTTGGATCAATATCCTAGAATTCTTTTTCTTTTGAAGTCATTCTTTAAAGAGACCGCAGTCCCTTGCACAATGGTCTTCTTTTTGCAAAAAATTGCACTTTTAATCTTCTGAGTCACAAGTACCCAACTCATTTCCTTTTCACCCTTCAAGAATAAAGGCATGAAGTTCTTTGTCTGAAACATTAATCAATAATCAACAATAATAAGCATGAAAATAACCCTACATTGGTCTGGTTAAAGACATGCACATTAAACTTTTAAACTTTAAGTTCTATTCTATATCACCGTTGGGCAGAAATAGAACAAAACCATCAATCTTATACATCAATTCCACATCATCGTTGGGCAGAAATGGAATTAACATATGAAAACTCAATTATCTTATAACCCTCTTCAAAATTAAATTCTAATTTTGAAGATCATCATCATCATTGCAGCGGAAACATGAAAATCATTACATTTTGCTCGCTCTGGAGCATCTTTTGTTTCTTATCTATTCTCTGAAATTGATCACTTTGATGCAAAATTCATCAGAGATTTAAACTTTAAACATAAAACTCATAGAATTATAATATTGTTATTATCAACGTTGGTCAGAAAATAACAATATCATAATTTTCTTAAACTTAAACTCTTAAATAAACTTATAATATTGTTATCATCAACGTTGGTCAGAAAATAATAATATTATAATTTATCTTAACAATAAACGGACTATTCCTGCAATTAAAGTTTTACTGTTGGTTCCAACTTTAACTGGAGGATAAACTTTTCATCATTCATTGAATTACTATAATTGTTCTTTAAATTAAATTCTCCCGTTGGTTCGGATTTAGTGAGAAGACAATAAACCTTTAACTTTGCAGCGGAAAACAAAAGCATTCTCATAATTATTTTTCCAGAAACATTAAGGTACTGTACTATTCTCTGAACAATTGAAATGCATCAAATATGCATTAAAACAATTTCTGGAAAAATAAAATGAAGGTAAAATACTGTTATCATTTTGTATCTGGCCATTTCGGCCCAGCACTGTGCTCTCGTGGCCTGCTCGGCCCGAAGGCCTGCTCGCGCGTGCTGCTGCTGCGCGGCCCAGCGGCCCATCGACGCGCGCGCTCTACGTTTGTTCCGTTCTGGCCCAGCAGAAAGCCCGGCCGAGTGCACTGCTCGTGCGGCGGCCCACACCGCCTGCGCGGCCCATAACCCGCGCGCGCTGCCGTCCCTGCACCCAGGCCACAACCTGGGCCTGGGCCGGGAATCAGCAAACCCGCCTGGGCCGAATCTGGCCCAGACAACGTGTGCCGTTGATTTTCCTTGATCTGAATCCGACGGCCGTCCACACATTTCGGCGGATCAAAAACAGCAGCCGTCGGCCTCCACTGAAAACCCTAAAACACTTTCACCGAAACCCTTCTCTCTCTGGGCCACAGGAGGCGTGGCCGCCGGCGAGCCGAGCGACGGCCGCGGTGGCCATCGGCGCCTGTTAGCGGGTGGCTCCGCCGGAGCAGTTCCGGCCAGCCCTTTTCCCTCTCCTTTTTCTTTCCCCCCCGGTCGGCCTTCCTCTTGCGCCGCGACTCGAGGCGTGCGGCCCGCGGCAGCGGTGGCCGCCAGCGGCGGCGAGAAGGTGGCTCCGCGGCGGCTCCCTTGTCTCTATTCTTTCTTTTCTTTCTCTTTCCTTTCTTGTTTTTCTCTCTCTCACCGCCGCGGTGGCCGTCGGCGCTGGCGAGGTGAAGACGCCACCGGAGGTCAACCCGGTCGGCTCTCCATCTCGTTTTCTTTCTTTTCCCTCCGTCAACGCAAAACGCAGCGGCGGCCGCCCGTGCGGCCCGGAGGAAACAGCGGCGCCGCCGCCGGTGGCAGCCCGTCGAGGGTGAGGGGGCCGCCGAAGCAAGCTCCCGACGGGTCCCCTCCTCTTTCTATTTCTTTCGCTTTCCCCTTCTCTATTCTCTTGCCTTAGCCCGCACCGAAAAAGAAGGAGCAGCGGCAGCGGCCACCCGTGGCGGCTCGGAGGAGGTGCGCATGGCGCCATCGTGGAGCTCATCGCCGGCGCGCGCGCTCACCCGTGGCTGAGCGCGCCGCCGTCGTTTGGCCCTGCGACGGTGCCCTTTTGTCTGTCTCGCGCACGGTGGCGCGGCCAAGCGCCGGCAAGCCGGCGGTGGGGAAACTCTAGCCGCGAGACGGTGGGATTGCGTCCCTACCTAGGTAGATCCGCCTCCCTTCCATCTTTCTTCATCTATTAGGGTTAGGGTTTGGGGATTCTTTTCCGAAACAAATTCGGTCTTTCTTTTCTTTGCCCCGAGATCTAGATCCACACCTAGGTAACCTGCTCCGGTACCATTGTTAAGTTACTGTGGATCATCTAGGGTAGATCTAGTGGGTAGTTCTCTTTGCATTTGGGATAAACAATCTTAATCATGTACTGGAAATGAAAGAGAGAGAGACAGAGTGGAGGATGGGAACGGGGAGGCGTTACTGACCGCCGGCCTGAGAGAAGTCCGTCATGGAGTCGGTGTCGGTGGCGAGAAGCGGTGCAGTGGCGCCGCCGTTGGGACATCCCGCCGCTGACAGTGCCACCCTCGGGATCGGCTAGGGTTAGGACGGTGGGTGACGGCAGTAGCAGTGAACCTCTCGCCCTGAGCCCGTGGCTCCCACCCCCTTCTTATATGGCACTGTGCGACGGAGCCCACCAACCGCTAATGGGTTGAGCGCCCCCGATCAGGGCGCGAGTCAAGGCCCAATTAGACCGTTGGGGCTAATCGGTGGGAGATCAATTCCAACAAGTCTCAGTCCAGTGAGCTAGTCCTCCACTGCCTCGCTCGCTCCTAATATCTCTTTTATTTCTCCTTTCCTGACCCGACACGACAGGTTCAGTGACTAAACTTGTCCTGATTACTAGCTATTGCCAATTTGGCGGCTCACATCCGAAAGCTTCACCACATTTTCCGTTGCATTGCATGCATCCGCCCTGCAAGTGCCTCATCCTTGCTGTCATGCTCAGGCATCTTCCAATCATGCAGCGCTCAGCATTATCAGACGCATGCATATAATCATCGTTGTTGCCCTGGCCCATGTGCAGACTGCAGTGACAGAGAAGCTCCTATCAGAGTATCCAATCCAATTCCAATCAAAGGCCTTGTTTAGATTCCAAAGTTTGCCTCCCAAATTCACTATGCAGAATTCATATTCCCCGTCACATCAAAATGCCAGCACATATATGGAGTATTAAATATAGATGAAATTAAAAACTAATTACACAGTTTTGTTGTACTTTGCGAGATGAACATTTTAAGTCTAATTAATCAATATTTGGACAATTATTACCAAATAAAAACAAAATTGCTACAGTGTGACGGAACACTTACTATGCAAACTTTGCCTCCAAAGTTTGCCATCTAAACAAGGCCAGAATCTGTCCTTCCACTGAAATTTCCCGACATTTGCACGCGAACGAATGCGCTGCCGCTGCGTCGTCATGCAAGTAAAGTAGCAGCATCTGATGCAATGCTGTTGGTGGTCCGATTATTCATTCATTCGCGCCATTGTGTGCTCGCCCTTTTCCCGCCATCGATCACGCACACTCGTCGCTGTCCGTCGCCTCGGCTCTCTTGTCTTCCCCGTCGTCGGTCTGTCCGGTCCGGGGCCCCGGCCAAGCTAGCTTCATGCATATACTCCTACAGCTGGAGCCTGTATCGAGCTAGCAGGTAGCAGCAGCCAGCAGCACGAATAGTAAGAAATAAAGAGACTAGCTTGGCATTCGGATCCAGCTCAGTGCCCTCAGAGTTCAGACACAGCAGTGGGCGTCGTCGTCAGTGCGCGTGTCACACCATAAGGCATACTAAGCTGCAAGCATATGCCATAGCTAGCCAGCGCCTGTGCGTGGTTATTCCAGTCGATGACCAAGCAACTTCACATCACGCGTATAGTCTCATGCATTCTCACAGCAGGAATCTCACCGCCGGGTTCCTTTTTTTTCACGTGTACTGCAAATCAGAGTCGTCTGCTTTGTAAATTGCAGGCGAATCCGCTAATAATATATATACAAGTCGCTTACGGTGTCTCCGTCTTGGAATATAATGATAGGTTCCATCACATTTCATTATCTTATAAGCAAGTTGCTAATAATTGACACTCCTGTGTACTAGATTTGTTATTAGCAGGTTTTACTAAATGCATAGTAAGTAGTAACAACCTAGGTATATTATGACATATATATATATATATATATATATATATATATATATATATATATATATATATATATATATATATATATATATATATATCATGGTGAATCTAATGGCATTTCTTTGGTAATATCAACTGAAGGACCGGAAATGGCGACCAGAGGGGGGTGAATGAGAGCCTCAAATTTCTTTTCGAAACTTTCGACCACTGTCCAAAAATCAACCTCAAAAGGCACACAAACAAAAACTACAAAAACACGAGCGGCCGAGAGTTAAGAGACCCTAGAGACGTTCCTTAGATCGCTAGAAACCCAACGCAAAAGACGGAACTCGAATCAGAGACCGAACGGGCAAGAAACGGATCGGAACAGCACAACCTGCGAGCTGCGGACAGTCCGCTACAGTACCGCAGGCAATCCGCTACAGTACTCTACAGTGCCACGGACAGTGCGCTACAGTCGGTGGTGGGATTCTACTCACGTCATAGCATGAATCAAGGCAACAAAAATGAACCAAAATGGTCTAGAAACGGCAAAACGAAGGAAGAACTAGAGGGGAGAAAACGAAGAACGCGAAGAACACATCATGAACTCACAAATTGATTTCTCCGCCGAACACCGGAGGACACCGGAGGATTCGGGGCCTCCTTCCCTCAAAGATTCATGGTTCTTACACTAATCGGTGGATTAGTGGACCTCTCTCTCACACAAGCAACTAGAGGAAGAAACCCTAAAGGAGAAAATGAAAATGGAAGAGGTGAGGGAGATGGGGGCTCCCTCATCCTATTTAACAGGACTATTACACAATCCCAGTTTTGCCCCTGGATACAAATGAGCTAAACCATTTAGCCCAAGGGCGTAAAGGTCCAACCATGTGTCATCTTCATCGGATGGCCACCGCGCCTCCTCACCGGTAGCTTCGCCTCGACGCGAACTCCCCGATGCCGCCACGTGCCGTCCGTTCCTCCTCGGAACCTCCGCCCGGGTTTTGAGGCCCAAACCCGTAAACCCGCATCCGATGGTTTTGAGGCCCAAACCATCAAACCACTCTGCGAGTAGCGTACTCCATACGCGTCCCCCGCCATCCGACACGTGTCACCTCCACGGTCAACACGGTCACTCCCATGTCTTCTCGCTCTTGTCGATGTCCCAAGTGTTAGCCACCGCGGCTAGCCACCCGACCTTCGGGTCCCTCGGTCCAAGCCTCACGTCCGTCCTTCACCCCTCCGGTCCATCGGCACGACACGTCCTCCTTGACCTTCACCTCACCGTCGGCTACCGCCTTCATGCTCCACACCTGTACAACACAAGCCAAGAGACATGTCGCATACAAGGCTTTCGCCAAGGTAGGATTAGTCACCACTCAACCTACTTCGTGGATCACATTGACAATCACTCATCACAAAAACGAACACATAAGGGTACTTGTCAACCTTGTGTTCGCATCAACAATTTCTTTTATAAATTTGGTCAGCTTAACTTAACATAGTGTGATTTATGGCTATGTAAGTTATATCTTTTTTTCCATTAATTCGGGGGACAGAGTCCCACTTACTTTATTGAACGAAGGGCCCAAGGTAGAGGCAAAATTATAGAGATACACCCGGCATACCGGGGGAGAGGAGACGAGGTAAAAAAATAGGGTGGGAGAGAGAACGGGAGGGAATTTACAAGTCATTACAACAATTCAAAACAAAGTTCCTTCATAATAGAACCAGGCCCTTGCTCCCTTTGTAACGACAAACCCACTAGTCGACGTCTTTGGTGATCAGGCGCAGCACACCCACCACAGTGATATCTTCTGCGTTGCAGATCATCGCATTCCTCGCTTTCCAGATGTGCCAAAGGATGATGAGCACCATGTCCAATCGCATTTGGGCTGGGAGAGAGGTGTGATTCACAACCGATCAACCACGATAGTCTTTGCTGCCCTTCTGAGATGTGAACGTTCAGCCTGTCCTAGACCCTCCTCGCTCTTGGGCAGACGGCGAAGATGTGGTCACCGGTCTCGAGGACGCCAACGCAGGCTGGGTAGAAGGATTCTTCCAACGGACGGATGTTTTCTAGTATAAGTTTGCTCGCAAGTTCACCCTGTCAAAGTGCATGAGCCACCTGAAGAATTTCACCTTCCCGTGAAGTCGGCTTTCCCACATAAGCTTAGGCCCCAGAAGCTCCTCGTCGTCGATGCGCAAAGCCCGGTAGGTGCCTCGGCTAGAGAAGAGGGGCAAGGGTGGGAATTTGAGTCGTCTGAGTCCCAGGGAGTTTGTGAGGTGAATTGTGACCAGAGAGGAGGTGAGGGTAGAGAGGTCCTAGGCCGCTTGGTCCAACAGAGGAGGTTGGAGTAGGTTCTCAAGGCCGGCAGAGAGAGTGGCTTGGAGACGAGCAAGGGGTCTGCGGTAGTGGGAGAAAAGAGCTGGGAAGCAGAAAGCCAAGTTGCGCGCGTGAAAGCTCTATGTTTGGTGTTGGTAATTAGTGACAATGTCTAAGTACTAATCCTATGCCTAAGTTGTATGTAGCATATGAGGATTAGTACATTCCAAGGTTGGTGGCAAGATGGACATGGTGATCATGATGGCCACACTTGGATTTGGACGCAACTCTACGTGATCAAGGCAAAGGTATATGCTTAAGGGTTGTGTTTTAGTAACCAAGACACCTAGTGGGTGTGGTTACATTATAGGATAGATAGCCATACTATAAAGAGGGGAATGACGCGGCTATTTAACTCCTAAGTGCCTCTAAGTGTGCATTTCATAATCATATGCATTTGGATAGAACTAATAACGCCTCGAAAAATGATTGTGAAAAAGCTAACACACTCGCACATGACGTGATCACTTGGTGGTGTTAGTACATTTGCGAAGGCGGTGGAGTTTGAGCGGTAGAGAGGGTTTGGGGTCCTCTCTCCCTCCCGCCGAGCTTGCAAGACGGGATTCAGGCGTTTTCGAGGAATTGAAACGACTATTTTCCACTACGTCGGAAGTCGGAAATCGAACGGAAGCGAACGGAGGTCACAGTGGTGACCGGACGCTGGACCGGACGCGGTCTCTGTTTGACCGGACGCGTCCGGTCAGCGTTCAACGTTTGCACGAGTTTCAGTTTGTTGATCGGACGCGCGGTGCGTCCGGTCACAGTCGACCGGACGCGTCCGGTCGAATCAGGGAGCTTACTGGACTCCAACCGGACGCTGGCACTGTGGCGTCCGGTCAGTTCTCCAGCGCGTCCGGTCGATGTTTCGTTGTGCGCTGCTCAGGCTTGACCAGCGCGTCCGGTCCATCACGGGACCAGCGCGTCCGGTCGAACTTCGTGCGTCCGGTCGTTGCGTGCAGCGCGTCCGGTCGGTGGTTGGCGAAAGAGCCGTTGTGTGATCGGCGCGTCCGGTCCGTGCGACCAGCGCGTCCGGTCAGCGCGACTGCGGCTGTTTCAAGTTCCTAACGGCTATATTCGAAGGGGTACGTCTATAAATACTCGTTGGCCGGCTCAAGGCTCTCTCTCTTGGACATTTGACATACTTGTGAGCACTTTGAGCTAAGCAACTCCCCTCCCACTCATCTCTCTTGCTTCTTTGCATATTCGAAGTGAGATTGAGTGATCCAAGTGCATTTGCATTGTGAGATAGCATCTAGTTGGCACTTGGTGGTTGATTTGCTGCGAGATTCTTGTTTCTCTTGGTGGTTACCGCCACCTAGACGGCTTGGAGCAGCTTGGAGGCATTGGCAAGAGTTGGTGATTGTTCTTGGCCACCTCCGGTGATTGTGAGGGGTTTGTGCCTACCTCGGCGAAGCACCAAAGGCAACGTTAGTAAATTGCTCGTGTCATTGCAACCTTTTGCCATTTGGTAGGTTCTTGTGGTGCCTTTTGAGAGGCTCGATGTGAGACCGATTAGCCACCGAACCACGTGGTGAAGAGGGACACAACGGGGACTAGCGTGCCGGCAAGCACGTGAACCTCGGGATAAATCTTTGTGTCATCATTCTTATTGTGATTGATCGATCCCGGTGGTTGTGTTTTGTGGAATTCATCTCTTGATCTTATTGTTTGGTTGGCTCAATACTTCGCCCCTCGGTGATACCCTTCTAACTCTCTCTTGTATTATTTTCTTAGTTACTTTGCTAGAGTAGCTCTTTTGTGTAGCTTGCTAGTTGTAGTTTCCTTCTCGGTTTGACTTGTGCGGTTGAGTGCAAATATACTAGAATTGTGAATTGGATAGGTGGCTTGCAAACACCCCGTAGGCTAAGCAAAACACGCATCTCGCTATTTGTTATATTGATAAACTTGTTTAGCTTGTTTTTGTAGAAATTTTTAAAAGACTATTCACCCCCCTCTAGCCATCAAGACCTTTCAGCGCGCCCAACCAAGTGTCAAGCCAAAAGGCGGTGGTGGAGCCATCCCCTACATCCATGGTTGAAATGGATAGTAACCAAGTATATCTTTTCTTTTTTCATGGCGGGTTAGTACAATAGGACAATATCAGCTTAGAAACTATAGTTTCTATACTTGTCAAGTCACGTAGACACTACACATAGAAAACATATTCCCATGGATGATTTCTTCAAATTAAATTTTTATCCAAATATGTGTCTTGATTCCCATGGAGATATATATTTTTTGTGTAAGAAATCATTTTCTCCTATCTCTCTTCCTTAATTCCAATACTACATTGCTATTTTACACTATTTTGCTTTAGTTGGCACCCTAATTATTGAATATATAGAAATCATTCTAGTTTCTGGGTTGAGAATGCTTTTTATAATTAGCTCACATGTATTTAACGTACTACTAACCTTATCGAGGATAATTTTCTGTGGTACCCCTATATCTATATCTAGCTAGGAGTAGGCCCTAGCTAGTAGGAGCGCTAGTACCTGTGCAGGAGTATTAGGTGGTGTTTAAATCCAGGGGTTAAAGTTTAGGGGTGTCACATCGGGTGTCACATGGGAGTGTTCGGATAGTAATAATAAAACAAATTACAGAAGTCCTCAGTAATCCGCGAGATGAATTTATTAAGCCTAATTAATCCATATGCTACTTTGCTTAAACAATATGAAACTTTTGCCAGTCTTAATGTGGAGCTATCTACTAAAATTGAGCAACTTGAGGCTAGTGCAAACACAAATAATTGCCAAATCAATGATAAGCAACTTGTTAAGAAAAATGAAAAGTTAAAAGAAAAGTTAGCTTGCTCACAAGATGCTTATAAAAGTTTGCTTGCTAAAATGGAAACCATGTGCAAACATTGTGATGAGCTAACTAATAAAGTTGCTAATCTTGAAGCCGTCGGTACAACCCCCACCAAGGCATCTAAAAAGAAGAATTCAATTTTTGACATGCCTAAAAAGGATGCCTCTACTTCTTGCAATGATTTATGTTTAGACTCACATTTGTGCAACCAAGCTTGTGTTGAGAAAATAGTTGTAGAAATATGTACACAAGAGGTTGCAATGGAGAATGAGAAGCTCAAGTAAGAAGTGGCCCGCCTCACCAAGGACTTGACTCAAGTAAAAGGCAAGACGAAGCAAGCCCAACTTCATCAAGATAACACCATCAAGGGAGTGAAGAAGCTTGATGAAGGACAAACTGTGGTTTGCTACGTATGCCACAAGGAAGGCCACAAGTCCTATGAGTGCAAGGTGAGGAATGGGGGAGGAGCAAAGAAGAAAGAGAAAAACAAAAAACAAACAAGCAAGCTCTCCAACACATACACAAACAAGGTGAACAAGAAGGCCTCTACACCTTATCTCTTGAAGAAGAAGAAGAAGAAGAAGAATGACAAGGTGGTGGCCATCAAGGTGAACAAGCAAGCCAACAATGGGACTGTGGGGGTATTAACCCCCATACCCTTATGGCTAGACTTGGGCTGGCTCAGACTAGTGGGCCTGGCCCATCAGAAGACGATGTGTTGCCCAGTCGATCTGCTCGGCATCCCACGCAAGGAAGGAAAGCAAACTTGGAGATCAAGCAAGATCCTGGTCCATTAGAATAGAAATCTTTATCCGGCTAGCTATGGCAATTGTAACCGGGCAAGATTAGTTTCTAGATTTGTAACCATGTCCCCTGGACTATATAAGGCGAGTAGGGGACCCCCTCAAAACACATCTCATTATACGTAGCAATACAAATCAGACGTAGGACATAGGTATTACGCCCTCATGGCGGTCGAACCTGGATAAAACCTTGTTGTGTCTTGCATCACCATCTAGTTTGTAGCTTGTGCACCTGTCTACTGATAAATCACTACCTTGGGCATACCCCTTGGTAGACTACCGACCAGGTTTCATCGACAGGGACCAAACGCATTTGAGTGCCAAAGGAGATTATTTCCAACATGAAGAGCACCAAGAAGGTTTGGATCCCGAAGGGAAAGTGAGAAGTCCAATGGATCACTTCGGGGAATTTGGAGACTTGGCAAAATTTGGGTGAAATTCATGGGGTGCATCACATCGGATCATGCCATTGCCATGTGGGTTAGTGAATACTATGGACCCAAATTCCCCTTCCCATGCTAGGTAACTAGATTTAAATTCATGCAATTTCATTTAGCATCTAGTTCCTTTTATGCCTAGGTTTGCATTTGCATGTTTAATCTTTGGTCATACATACACTAGGTATTTCATATGGTAGGCTTGCTCGGTTTCACTCTTAACCCTTGGAGCAAACCTACATGGTTTACATTGTTTAGGAGCACGACACATAGCTCGTTTTACAATTGTTTGTCTAATATGTGCCAAAGTCCAAATTGTAGATAATTTCCCCCAAATATCATTTTTGAATATGATTCTCACATTCATGTGATATCATATTTCAAGTGGTATTTTGATTTTCAAGAATCAATGTGCATGTCTCCTACAAGTATTCTATGCTTGTATGCACAAATTTAGGGGGAGGTTACTCTACAAGTTGGATGCTTGAGACTAATATTCTTCTCAAGTTTATCATGTGTAGTAGTCTCATTGCAAGGAAAATGGAGTCCCCGGAGATAAGCATCATCCTCAAAAATCCACCACCCATTTCAAGTGGTGTCAATCATATTGGTTTCTACATGTGGTATTCCTAACCGATATCATTGTGTTGACTTCAATTTGATATTTATATGCTTTCTCCATACATTATATAGATTAAACTCCCTTGTGCATTGAGTTGCTGATTATGCATATATTTCACCCTCCATCATATGTATGCATATATTTTGGGGGAGCTTAGTCTATGTAATGTGAGAGTCAAGTTTTGTGATCTATTCCACTCCACACACAAAAGATCACAAAATTTGATCCTCCCTTGTGCTACTAATGTCTTTCTTTTCGGTGTTTGATTCCAAAGGGGAAGAATTTGTAGGACCAAAAGCAAGCCCGATCATAATAATTTACAAGTTGTAATGGTCCGAGAAAGGGAGAATAGTGGATTATGGAGTTAGGGGGAGGCTTAAGTCCATAATACCACTTGGGGACATTTACAAGGGCAAGATAAGTTTCCTAAGTTTTTTCACAAGTGGTATATTTTTGCATCACATAAACTTGCCTTTGCATTGCATCCTAGCAAGTAGATAGTTTTTCAATTTTAAAATTTTTATTATTTGCTTGCTTTGGTCGTGTTGTCATCAATCACCAAAAAGGGGAGATTGTAAGGAAAATGGACCTTTGACCCATTTAGTTTTGATTTTGGTGTTTGATGATCAACATAACCAAATTGGACTAATGAGTTTCACAAGTGTTTTGTTTTTTAGTTCAATAGGATGCAAACGTGACTTGGACAAAGGCGACGTGATGATCCGATGATCAACACCTCAAGCAAGACGCTAGAAGCATAATAGAAGACCCAATAAATCAAGTGAAGTTCAAGCACGAAGATAGGAACCAAGACGGACGTGAGATCACGAAGAAACGGACTCGGCAGGGTTGACCGGACGCAGCCAAGAAGGCACCGGACGCTGCCTGAGCAACAGAGGCACCAGTCGCGGACACCGGACGCTACATAGTGAAGTGCACCGGACACATTGGTACTCACACTATAGCAGTCTGCTCAGACGCTATGTGCATCGGAAGCTGCATAGTAGCATGCACCGAACGCACCGGTACTCGCACTATTCACCATCGCGGCAACAGATCACTGATGACCGTGAAAGCCCAAGTTTGGTTTTGGTAATTAATGACACCAAGTTGCTAATGCTATTGTATCAAGTGTGATTAAGCTAGGCATAAGCAACATGTGATGGAGGTGGAAATGGCATGGAGAGATGGCCACAAGACCACATGATTTGGTGCATGAAATGATGAGCAAGATCATGAAGAAATGCACATAAAATAATGGACATGATGATCAAGTGGAAGAGAAGGATCTAAGAGCGCAAGGCAAAGGTATAACCATAGGGTTTTCCTTTTACCGGTCTAAGTTGAGTAGAGAAGTGATTGACCGGGTTTAGGATACATAGCCGACTATCAAGAGGGGCAATCACGGTTAGCTCAGGAATCAAGTGCCACTAGATCAATGTCTTGAGCATATGCATTAGGATCTAGTAGAGAGCTAACATAACGCCTTGAAAATGTTTATGAAAATGCTAACACACTTGCACATGGTGTTTTTCACATGATGGTGTTGGCACTTTTGCGAAGGCGGTGGTGTTTGAGCGGTAGTAAGGGGGTTTGAGCGGTAGTAAGGTGGTGTTTCAGGCGTTTTCGAGGAAATGAAATGCCTATTTTCTATTGCGCCGGAGGCGAGAAAAGGTGGCGAAAGTCTGAAATGATTATCACTGAAAATACAGTGACCGGACGCTGTGGTCGAATTGACCAGACGCGGCTGGTGCGTCCGGTCAGTTCAAACCACAGACAGACGCGCGTGTGAGAAGGGTCGCGGACCGGCGCGTCCGGTCCCTCGCGGAACTGACGCGTCCGGTCACGCACCCATGAGTTCAGCACGGAGGGTAGATGCGTTCGGACGCGGTGGCGCGTCCGGTCACGTTCGACCGGACGCGTCCGGTCACGAGTGGACCGTTACTAGACTCCGATCGGACGCGGCTGGCGCGTCCGGTCACGTGCGATCGGACGCGTCCGGTCTCGACGGGAGCTTACTGGACCACGACCGGACGCTGACACTGTCGCGTCTGGTCAAACGCTAGAGCGCGTCCGGTCACGGCAACAGCTAGTTCTGATGCGCACTGTTCACGCTTGTCCTGTAGTGACCGGACGCGTCCGGTCACCCTGACCGGTGCGTCCGGTCAGCGCGATTTCAACTGTGTCGTCCGGTAACGGCTAGCTGCATACCCCTTCGCTATAAATAGATGTTGTCCGGGGTTTGAGGGTAACTCTTGCACATTTTGAGAACTAGAGACATCCTTTGAGCTAGAGAACAACCCCTCCACTCATCTCTTTGCTTGGTTGCACATCTTGAGTGAGATTGAGTGAGATTCAAGTGCATTGCTTGAGAGTTGCATTCTAGAGGCACTTGATCTTTGAGTTGCTGCGGATTTCTTATTACTCTTCCGTGTTTCCCGACACGGTAGACGGCTTGGAGCAGCGGAGGTGATTGAGCTCACAATTGAAGATTGTTGGAGCCCTCACCAAGTGTTGTAAGGGGTTCTTGATCCTTCCCCGCGGGAGTTCGCAAATTGGATACTCTAGTGGAGCTCGTGGCTTGGAGGATCCCCATCTTGTGTGCGGTTGTGCGGCGCCCGCCGAGGGCTCGACTCTTGATAGTCGATTAGCTCGTGAACCAACAAGTTGGTGCATTGCCACAACGAGGAGTAGCTTGCCGGGAAGCAAGTGAACCTTGGTAAAAATCTTGTGTCATCTCTTTGCCGAGGATTTCTCTTGTGGTTGATCATTGTGATTGATTCTTCGAGTGCATTACTTCTCTACATCATTGGTATAAGATTCAAGTCACTTGCTCTTTACTTTCTTGTACTAGTCCTAGTATAGCTTTTATCACATAGGAGTAAGTAGCTTAGTGACTTAGTCTTGTTGGTGTGTATTAGAGATCATAGCCTTGCTTCACTAGTATTGTGTAGGTGGCTTGCATAAGTGTAGTTGAGCTAGTGCTTGAATTAGCTTAGCCATCTTTATACTAACGTGGTTGTTTAGTGAAGCTTGTAGATTTTTAAATAGGCTCACTACTGGAATCGACCCGTTTCCCTAGGGTTTTTTCATTTCCCTAGGGTTAAATGACTACTCTAGGGAAACTTTTGAGTCCCTAGGGTTTTATTTGCTACTCTAGGGAAATGGTCGGATTCCCTAGGGCTTTATTTGCTACCCTAGGGAAAATAACGAGTTCCCTAGGGTTTTCATTTTTTCCTCGGTGAGGTATACTTGTTCTGTGCCATGCTGGTGCCATGGTGTAATATTTCCCTAGGAATCAAACTCATACCCTAGGGAACTGATTTTTTTTTTCAGCTCCCGCTCATTGCTCCCGCCATCAGCTTGGCCTTCCCGCGAGAGCTGCACATCCCCTGCCCATATAAAAAAAAAGAAAAGAAAAGAAGAACACCTTTTTCCCCAACCTGTACGAGCACTCCAAAGCCCGCCGCCCCCAACCTCGGTGAAACCCCACGACGGCGACCCCCGCCGCGACCCCAGCCCCTCGCGGCGAACTTGGCCCCCAGCCACGGCCCCCTTAAACCCGGCCGCCCGTACGCCGTGAAGCCCCACGACCTCGGCCATCGCGCGCAGCAAGTCCACTTCGCGACGCCGGCCGCCGGACCGCTCGCTGCCGGTGGCCTGCCCGCTCGGCGCGGGCTACCGGGCCGAAGCCGGCCGCCCCACCGCTCACCTCGGTGGCTCGCACGCCCAGCGCCGGCCGCCTGCCTGACGCCGCCTCCTAACGCCGGCCGCCTGCCTGCTCTTCAAGATGACTTCTAGTGCCAACCTGCAAGCTAAGTGAAGGTACGCACGCCTCTGTCAACCATCTTTGATATGATTCCTCTGTGGCGTATATGTGGTCCTAAATCATACTGTACAAACGCCAAATTATTCAGCAATGTGTTTGATTAATTTATCCGATCTGCTGTAATTCCATTCAGAAACTGTCTGTATTCCCCCTATTGGCTTCTGACTCCTATGAGGCATTGAGGTGTTAGATTTTTTTGTTTATCTGTTGTTTGAGAATTGAGATAATCAGAATTCATGTGGGTGAGATCTCAGCTTCATGTCCCAAATCTAACATTGGTAGTTAAATTTAGGTTTTCATATCTGGGCAAGAACGTTTCAATGTGGATTTTGGCAATTGGTACCATATAAAGCTGATTGAAATTTATTTGAACAAAATCAGCCAATGCCGAAGCTTAGTTGAGGCAGTAATCTCAAAATGTACCAAATTGTATTGAAAATGCCCAAAGTTGTGTCCATAACTTCTCGTTAATAATATGAGAAAAGTGATAAGGAATTGAACTGGGCTTTTGAGCTCCATTCCGGGCTTGCCTCTGCTTTCCGTCACCAATTATGTCATGAATCGAGTCTAAGAGCGTTTGCTACCTGTGATGATGCGAGGTTTTGTCAAAAATGAGATATTGCTTTATTAATTCTGAGTTCTGAATTTGTTGTTCTCCATTCAATTACTGATGCCTACCATATCTTATTTTCAGGTATGACAATCTCCCATAGGACACGTCGGTCTTCTAACATTTTAGTTCATAGTGAAGATAGGGTTTCCAGTCACAATGACGTTGATGCTCCAAGTGAGGTAAATGTGTCTGAAGAAGAAATCCGCTTGCGAGGAGCTGCAGATCTGCCTCCTGAAATCCACAATGAGCAAGATCGTCCACTCATCGAGCCGGAAGGAAAATCGTGGGTTCTTAAAATTTGCATTGTCATTCTGGTGAAAATCTCTGCTCATATGACATTTGTTTATTGATTTTTTTGTTTATGTTCCAAGGCATTGGACTGATGTAAAGGGAAGGACTCCTGCAAGTGTTTTGACTGTTCTACTTAAGAAAAACCATCCTGGTATGATTGAATATGGAGGCAGGGTTGTGGTGGCATCGACTTGGAAACATTACCAAGCAGCAACGGATTCAGCTGGGAAATCAGCAGCTGATGTGGTATCTGAAGGCTTTTGGGTAATTCTCTATTTCCATATAGATCATTTAATAATTATCAGTTCAGTAGTTCAGCTGATTGGTCCATCATTTGTTGGTTCTGCAGTTCAGTACATGTGCATATACATCATTTTCATATTCTTTATTGCTGCTGTGTACTTAAATTTAATAATTTTGGCAGAAAAGATTCAGATTCAATCCAGCTAAAGAAAATGAGTCCAGAAAACATGTTGGTTCTTCCTGCTCGCAACTCTTATATAGCATCATGTATTATGCAAGGATTACTGCTACAATGGACCATTTTCGAAAAGTAGAAAAAAGAAAAATTTGTGACAAGATTGCTGGAAAGTTCTATTTAACACGAGATGAGTACATTGCCCAACGCCCTGAATGGTTGCTGGAAAGTTGCTGGGAGGCTTTAGCCACAGAATGGAGTAGCCCTGAATTCAAGCAAAGATCTGAGACAAATCGTGCAAATCGCTATAGCCAAAAATTTAAACCTCACAAAGGAGGATCAAACTCTATTGCAACAATACGCCAAAAGTTGGTTAGTGTTCACTTACTGTACTTATGTTTGATTCAGTTTTCTAGATGTACACAAAAATAATTTGAGATTATTTTCATTGTAGTCTAAGAAATTAGGAAGAGAAGTGTCTGATATTGAGGCATGGGTCCATTCCCATAGGGGTACCAATCCTGAAGATATTAGTTCATTAAACACCGAAGAAGCCTCTTCATGCTTGGTAATTGATAGTTATCACATCCAATTGTTCTTTGCTGCCACTTATTTTGCATATATTGACTTCAATTTATTTAATTGATAGGAGAAATACAAAACTAAGGCTGTTGAGTTGAATGGACCTGATTTTGATTGGTTGCACTCTCCAGTGGATACTAGAGCTCTTTACCAATGCTCTTGTGGTCGTCGACATGGTAAATGGGCTTTGTTCAATGGGGTCATTAATGACAATGAAGCCCTACCTGAGTTGAGGAGCAGCCATGCTAATGCAGCAGCAGCTAGGCGTCAACGTCAAGAGGAAGAGGAACGCTTAAGGAAGGAAGCTCATGATGGTCGTATGGCGAAGGAATATGCCCAAAGTATGCTTGAGTGGGGTGCAACGGTACATGCTTACTGCGAAAACATGCAGAAATTTATGGAGGTGAGCTGTAGCATACATCCCTTAATATTCATCTTAGTGCCAATCGACCTACTTTCTAATTTGGTGAATCATATAAAAACTAAATTGCAGCAAGTTGCTTCCCACAACGGAATGCCTGCCACTGCAGTTCCTTCTCCCCCAGCTCCTCCTCCACTACCTCCAGCATATGTGGCTGCATCAAGTCCAAATCCCTCTCTTGTCAATGTAAGTCTGATGATCATTATGCCTTTTTCTACCTTAAATTGACATATCTCTGAGTTTTATAGTTGGTCCATGCTTAAAAACTGTGACTCCACTTATTTTACCACCGTTGGAGTGTTGGTGCCCTCTAAAATTTATGTGAAGCCCCATTAGTGAGTGCATGGTAGCTGTAATCTTCTTTTTCAGAAAAATCACTTTTTTCTCATAACACACATGGGAGTTGTGTGTCATCAACTATTACTGTGTGAGCTGTGTGTAAATTATAAATGAAAAGCAAAAGCTGTGTGCAAATTTAGTAGTCCCAGTCAAAATGATGCATAACTAGTTTGTCAAATAACTTAGGTACAGTCAATTGTTCACAGACCTCAAAATTTAGAAAATATAATATCAAAGTTTGTATCATTGCTATTTGGGATGGATGGATTTATAAGAACTATCATCTTAATTATCCAGAATAGGGTGGTGGATTCCCTAAACCAAAGAATTCCTTGCTTGGTTCTTTATACACGGGAGGTCCCATCCAACTTTAACTTAGGATTGATGCTATATGTATAGCTTGTTTATCAATTCCCATTGCTTGCAGACTCGTAAATGGAATAATAACTGTTGTGCTAATCTACTGCGTTCTTCATTTGTATAATTACATAGCAGGTTGATACATTTGGAGCACCTGTTCAAATGGAAACTCCGGAGGAAACATTGAGTAGGATCGCTTACGGAGGCTATGGTTGTCATGTGAATGCCACTAGTGGTGCAGCTCCTGAAGATGACGATGATTTTCCAATGCTTTGACATGCATTGTAAGGATCACAGACTTAGAACCTCCTATGACATTGGTGTGCTCACTTTTGGTTATTTGGCTGTTTTGGGCTTCGGCTGCTCTATGCAGCAGTGCTGCTTGCCTACAGGAGCTGCTACTAGTTATTCCAGGTTGCAATATGCACCAGTGTGTAGTAGTGTTTGGTCATTTTGATGCCACAAAGTGGTGTTATGTTAGTCTGTAATGAGATATTGCAACTTAAGACAATATGGATTAATGAATGTTAATTTCAATGGAATGGACGTGTACTGTGCTATACCTAATTTGTATTTGAATTCAAATTTTGAATTCAAAATTTTGAATGCAAATATATAATGTTTATTCATGGTATGATCCATATATATATTGTTCCCTATAAAACACATCTCCTAGGGAAATGATCTGTACACGTGTGTACTGAAATGACATGTCAGCATATTTCCCTAGGGGTGAAATCACCCTAGGGAAGACATTTCCCTAGGGTTTCGTCGCAACGCCCTAGGGCACTCTGCTGTTTCCCGTGAAATTCGTCCCTAGGGGGCAAACCTGACGAAGAACCCTAGGGAAACTAGTTTCCCTAGGGTATCTATGCCTTTCCCTAGGGTTTTCAGCCCTAGGGAAATGCGACGATTCCAGTAGTGGCTATTCACCCCCCGTATAGCCATTTGGACCTTACAGACCGGAAACTACACAGTAAACGATCGGACGCTGAAGCAGCCGTGTTCGATCGTGTCCAGAGAGGTTCCAAGTGGCGCAAATGCGACTGGACGCGTCCGGTGGCATGTGTCGGACGCAAGGCAGCGTCCGATCAGCACACGCATGCTCCAACAGTCGGGAGGACCGGACGCGTCCGATCAAGACCACCTTCACGTCCAGTGCGTGGCAGAAACGTCTGTTTCGACTCCAACGGCTAGTTTCTCCACGGGGCTTATAAATAGACCCCCAACCGGCCATATGGATGTGTGGAGAGCTGAGGAAACATACCAAGAGTGTTGCTACACCATTTTAGTGATCTCTACTTGCATAGTGCTTAATGTTTCATTAGGTGATTAGCGTAGGTGCTTTGCAAAGTGTTTAGGTTAATTAGACCACCGCTTATGCGCTTGCTCTAGGTTTAGGCCTAGTGTTTAGTGAGGTTTGCATACCTCTTGATCAAAGGTGCTTGCGCGCACCGTGTTTGTACTCGGTTGGGCTTGTAGTCTTGCGAGACCACACCAACCGTGATTGTGTTGTGGCCGCCTCCGTGTACCAAAGGGAACAAGGCCAGCGATGATTTGGCTAGAAGTTTGATAGTGAAGACGGTGGGGAGCGGTCCGGGAGAGGCTTGCCGGAAGGCACACCGGAGATCCACTAGCGCGTGGGGAAGGCCCGGGGCTATCCACGGAGTTACCCGACCGGGAGCTTGGCCCTTGCGAGGGATTCCTTGTGAGGGGCTCCAATGAGGACCAGTGTAACGCCCCAGAGTCCAAACGGCTCAGATCCACTCTGCACGCTGAATGAACCACACCTACCACCATCCCACTTACGCTTTCGTCCTCGCTTCGCGTAAAAGGATTAACCCGAGGATGGTGAGATGGACTCTAGAAGCCTTATATATTGGTCTACCCCACTCTAAACAACCAAGGTGGAACTAAACTCTCCACAATATATCATAACATTCACATGGGCCACTATGGGCCAAATTCCAAATTAGGCCGGGTGTGACATACACCCCCCTCAAAGAACCCGACGTCCTCGTCGGGCCCAACATACCCACAATCAGGCAAATGATAACCAGGAACGTTCCCTCTTAGCACACGCGATCATGCGCCCAGTGCCGGCACATGCGCCACGTCGTGCACTCCGCAGAGCCTACACGCGCAATGAACCCCATGTCCAGCCCCTGGCCCACACGTGCCCGTGGCCGCGAAGGTCGGCTTTGATACCATTTGTAACGCCCCAGAGTCCAAACGGCTCAGATCCACTCTGCACGCTGAATGAACTACACCTACCACCATCCCACTTACGCTTTCGTCCTCGCTTCGCGTAAAAGGATTAACCCAGGGATGGTGAGATGGACTCTAAAAGCCTTATATATTGGTCTATCCCACTCTAAACAACCAAGGTGGGACTAAACTCTCCACAATATCTCATAACATTCACATGGGCCACTATGGGCCAAATTCCAAATTGGGCCGGGTGTGACAACCAGGGGGAAGCTTGAGCGCTTCTCGATACCTCAGTAAAAATACCAGAGTCGTCGACGAGAGTTTGCATCTCTACCTCATCTTTACCTTCCGCATTTACATTGCTGCTTTGGTTGTGTGCTTTATCATTCCTAGCTTAGTTTATAGGCTAGTTGATAAGATTGGAACCAAGGTTGCATAACTCTTTTTGGTAGAGATAGCAACACACCTAGCAAAACCGTAATTGCACATCTAGATAGATTACTCTCTTGCATATTTTTTGACTAGGTGGAATTAGAGGTCAAGTTTAGAGTAGATTTTTAAGTTGCCTAATTCAACCCCCTTAGGCATCACAAGTTCCTTCAATAGACATTATCCTTTTTGTTCCCCAAGTCCCTTATATTTTAAGACAAATCTCAAATGATAGAATACACTATATTACAGGATGGAGGGAGTACTTATTTGTAACTGAATGAAAATTCAAAATTGTCTTTGTAAATGTTTAAGAAAACGGGAATATATGTGTGCTTTCTACCTTGCACTTTCATGCTTAATTGATCTTGCAATATTTGAAGACATGAAATATTTGATGTTTAATTGTCTGCTTGTTGACTTGTTCCGATCCAATGATGTAACCTAAGGTAACATGGTTTTAGCTATAAAAATGATCAAACGAACTATTTCATTTACCACGTGTCAACAAACGACGTTGGAGCTGCCCAATGCACCACCCTCGGATCTTATATCTGCCCGGCCATGGTCGTGGTCGTTCTCACATAGGCTACGGTACCGATGTGTATGGGTGGGACAGGGGTTCAGTGGTTTTCTCGACCTACGTGAGAAAGTCTTCTTCTCAATGCGATATCCGGGAGTTGTCTTGCCCCGCAGGTCAAGGTTTTTTCTTCTTCTCTGTCCTACGCGAGCGCCCAGGGCAATTTCCTTCTTTGTCCGATCTTGCACCGCAATGCATGCCGGGAAGTGACTCAGCCTTGCGCATTCCTAATATAACCAACTCCTATATATGTGAGCTCTTGTGCTTGCTGCTAAGCAACCCCCCTCCTCCTCTCCCTCCCCCCCCCCCCCCCCCCCCCGGCCCCCTCTCTCTCTCACTGACGGACGCGGTCTATGCATAGCAACAGATAAGCAGCAAAAGCTCTCCCTCTCTCTCTATATATATCGTTAGATGCCTTTAATCATGCATTCATGCATGCATGCTCAACGTACAGGACCAGGATGGATCGTGTGATGGCCGACAACATCTATCGTTGTCAACTCGACCTTGCTCTTCTCAATGGATACCACGATTTCCTATAGAAAATTCTCGTTACCACACCACACACCACAGGCCACGGCCATGTGTCGTGCTAAGCATTGCAAACCGGTGTGAGAAATTGATTCACGGGCATACCCGCATATGGCATGCATGATGCATGGGCTCTTTATTGTATTAATTACTGAGGTTGACTTGGAAGCAAACTAAGGGGTATTTGGTTTGAGGAGTTAAAGTTTAATAAACACTGTAGCATTTTCGTCTTATTTGACAAAAAGTTTCCAATCTTGGACTAATTAGGCTTAATAGATTCGTCTTGTAAATTACTCCTAATCTGTGCCGACATGCATGTAATTAGTCTACATTTAGTATTCCATGCATTTGAGGGAACATTGATGTGATGGGAGTTAAACTTTAACACATTCAAACCAAACAGGCCCTAATCGTGGAGTCAACTGCTAATTTTTAAATCTCAGCAACTGATGGAGTACTAATACTACCAGATATATGAATAGCTTTTATAATGACGAAATTTCTTTGGTAACATAACTAAAATTTCTTTGGTAGCATAACTATCTTTTTATAAAATAATTTAGTTCTGCATAGTTTGATATATGGCTCTTTTCATGACGGAATTAGTACATTATAATAGCACACATGTATATATAATAATAGTAACTAATAACTTTATCTATATATCTGGCGAGTAGGAGCACTGGTACTACCTGTGTCCTGAAAAGAATATAATTTTAGGTATATTGTTGGTTAAAGTATCTAAAGTTTAACCAAGGTAAACATATTAATATTTTTTACAACAAATAAGTATATATCATAAAAATATATCTCATTATAAATTTAGTGATACTTATATGATAACTATCTATATTTTTTAGATTTAATTAGTCAAACTTAAGATACTTTAATTTAATACTACTCCCTCCGTCCTGAAATAAGGTGCATTCTGGCATTTGAAATTTGTACTCAAATATAGTACATTCGGGGAACAAGAAGATAATGTTTACTTAAATAAAATATATGATTATTTCGTATAAGGAAAGTAATTCATGTACTTGCCATATTTTGTATAAGGAGACTAATAGCTCATCCTTTAAATATGCAAAAAAAAATCAGATTTCAATACATTAGGAAGGCAAGTGAGGGGTACATGCGTCTATTGTACTCTCCCTTATTTTGTCTCAAAATGGCTAGAACGTATTGTATTTGTGGACGGAGGGAGTAGGCTAGAATTGCATTTTTTTCAGACAAAGGGAGTACCTAACTAGGAGTAAATAAATTGCTTGTCCTACCTACTCCTTCTGTCTTGAAATGAATGCAACTCTGAGTGCATTATGAATTAAAGTGACCAAAGTTTGACCAAATATATAGATAAAAATATTGATGTTTTTTACATGAACAGTAAATATATTGTAAAAGTATATCTCATGGCAAATGTAATAATACTTATTTGATGTCATAACTATTTTATATTATTTTATTTATAATTTGTCAAACTTTACACACTAAAATATGACACTCTATGAGAATTGCATTCTTTCTGGGTCCGTGAGTACTGCTGTACTTTGCAGAGCACGGATGTTGATTGATCCACACTCGGTTCACATATCATCTAGGATGTATAACTATACAGTATATCATATGGTCCTATATCGTCATCCCATGCGTCGTATTCGCGAGACGAGACCGCGTCTGGGTTGCCTTGACTCCTAGTCAACCCCGGCAGGCCCACACGTCTGGGTTTATTTATTGGCCTTTTACATAGTTTGGCATGCATGCAGAACCAAATAAGCAAAACGTCCCTACCTTTTTCTCGACCATCACATAATTAAACTCGTCCTAAGTACATCCAAGACTAAGCAGCCGGATAGATAGATCTCAAATAAAGTCACCATAGTGTCTTGTTATTGACATTGACACACACGTCGTTGTCTGCTACTGAAATCACAATACAAATAAATCCTAAAAATTAGCAGCATTCACTTTAAATCAAGAAGTTAAAATAGATAGACCATATTCCACCATAAGTAATCTAACCAATAATTAATTAAGCTACACTCATTTCGTCAAATGGTCCTACTCAATAATCAATCGCTAGCATGGACAGGTTAGTTTTTGGCATAATGAAAGCCATACTATAGTACATCTACCTTACTATTATTATTAGTTGAAGATAAAAGAAACTCCACGTTAACTCTCACGAGAAAAAAAAAAGACAAACTTCAAATAATCCTCACAATAGTAAAAAAGCATATGCCTTTTAATTTGATAGACTTTGATATCATCGTCAACAATAACTAGATCTTTTCAAACAAAAACTAATATTTCAATAATAGCGCTTGCTGAACTAAATTTTCATAAACTAGCTTTTTTTCATCAAGCCTAGAGGCATGACAATGAAAAATGAATACGAATATGCCATATGTATTAGTGTGACTAAATAGACACGTTGGCATCGTCACAAATACTTTCCACATATGTTGTTGGTGTGTCACCACGAACACTTCGTCTTGAACAACATACTATGGTGAGTCAGACTATTTTCGATGGTGTGACATTTTTTTCCTTGTTGATTCAAAA
Organism: Saccharum hybrid cultivar R570; assembly: GCA_038087645.1. Taxonomy (NCBI): domain Eukaryota; kingdom Viridiplantae; phylum Streptophyta; class Magnoliopsida; order Poales; family Poaceae; genus Saccharum; species Saccharum hybrid cultivar. The sequence continues at coordinate 11,192,826 of JAQSUU010000805.1, forward strand.
CGAAGGATCTTGGGACCTCCAAAGATCTTGAAATTTTTTACATTGATACTAAAATCAAGGACGGCCCATTTTGTTTTGATTTGGTATCATAGATTTTATAGTTTCTAAACTAAAATTATTTCTGAAATGCTATATTAATTTGAGCTTTCGGTGAAGCTATTTTTTTATCCAGCATGAAGGACCTAGGAACATCCAAAAATCCTATATTTTCTCAATTAGATGCTAAAAGTCAATTACGCCCTCATTTTTCTTAGATCTTGTCTTATAGATTTTGTAGTTCGAAACTAAAATTCATTTTGGAATGCTATATTTGAGTTTTCAGTTAAACTGTTTTGGCGTAAAATGGTTTTAAAAATTCTGAAACAAATCATCCAAATTCTTGGTCTGAAATTTAGTATTTTGTCTTATAATTTCCCAACATATGTGCTCAAGTAAAATCCAAAATTCCTTACCAAAGCACATGCTCAAATTGGATTTTAATCTAAAATCAAATTTGGCATTCACAACACGCTTCAACTTTTTGATGTGGGATTCATCTACCCATTTAGGCTTTGTTCGTTTTGCCCCCAAACCAAGGGTGTCAGGAGGGATTGAGGGAGATTGAATCCCCTACGGAAGACGTCCGCCTCTGTTAATGGTCCATTATCAGAGGCGGTTGCCTAACGACTCCAGCCTATGTTCGTTATTGATTAACGGAGGCGGTCACCTCAAAGAATCCGCCTCCATTAAACTTTAGCGGAGGCGACACTTCACCGCGGGGGAAGCCGACCATTAACGGCGACGGCAGCCTAATGTGCCCTCCTCCGTTAATGCTTGGGCACTGTCTCGCGAAATCTTTTTGTAGTAGTGTGCTGGCGGTAAATATTGCCTCTAATCAAATGGTGGTTGGGCTATGAATGGAGGTATTGCGTGTTGCGAATATCACATGTAACTAATTAAGTCATTATCATCAAACATAATGGCCCATTATATTCTACTGCCTCTTGTATCTCTTTCTACCTCGGTGAGGTTCGATCTAGCGTCAGCGAAGGATTAATGAGAGTTTGTTTGTTGGTTCTTTTTTATTCTATTATGTGGCAAAGTTTGGGTTCTTCAACACTCTGTTTTGGTGGTAAAGGATTGTAAGACTGTGATGCGTTGGCTGCTGGGGGCCTACGCGGCGGCTGGCAGGCAGGGGCGGCGCGCGATGGATAGCGCAAGAGGCCGAGCGAGAGTCACGATGGTGAAGAAGACGAAGAGAGAGAAAAAAAAAAAGGAAACATTTTCTTTGTATAATCAGTGGCATGGTGGATAATTTTAGTCAACTCTAGGAATCCATGAGTTTTCAAAACACCCCTTGAGATGCTCCATGAAACCCATATGGATGTGGCCCCAGATCTGGATTTCACGGATGAGATGTGTTAGGGTAAAAAAATCGTGTCCGGAGCTGTTATGTTGTATCCGGAGCACTTGGAGTTCTGGCAAACAGGACCTTGCACCAAGAAAAACTATCTTTTCGTGTCTTCAGTTAATTTGTAGACGAAAACAATTTCGACTCCACCGTTTTTAGCTCAACTTTAATTTTATAAGCTGTTTTTGTGGGTGCACGATTGAAGAGTTTTTGATTAAACCGCTATCAAGAAGACCTAAAAGCCGGCCGGGAATTATGGACTGTCTTGTCCGATGATATTGCCACCACTGTATTACCGTACCGGCCTCTCTCTCTCTTTGTCCGCGTACACTATCGTGGCCACCAATGGACCGTGAAACAGAAACAATTTTATGCAGTAGCAGTTAACTGGTGTATATAGGACGAACATATAATAATAAATAATACTCATCATAGACCGTACGTCGTATACGTCGAGAATACGTACCCCGGATCCTAACCCTTGAACGCAAGACTGTCTGATACGTATTGTATATGTTGCGTACGTAGTGTTAGTACACTAGAGACCCAAGAATGCCGGCCGGCCGGCCGGCGAGAAGCAAATTAGGGCCAGTTTAACTCCTATCATATTAATGTTTCCTCAAATATATAAAGTACTAAATGTAGACTAATTGCATGTATGTTGGTACATATTATGAGTAATTTACGAGACGAATTTATTAAATCTAATTAGTCCAAAATTTAAAAAAATTATCAAATAAGACGAAAATGCTACCGCGTTAACCAAACATGCCCTTAGAGTGAGTCGTCGTTCTCCCATTTTATTCTCTCGGTCCAGGTCCAGGTCAACGCGGAAACACGGCCATGCCTACATGTTGTAATTTTCTTCATCAATCTTCTCTCTGAATCGTACTTGTACGTGATGGAGAGCTACCTAGCTACTCCCTCCGTCCCATTGAAAGTGTCGTTGGAAAACCGTGTCCCCCTCACAAACACGTTTCCCGGGCGACACTTTCAATGGGACGGAGGGAGTAGCTAGCAACAGGTACCGAACTGATGGCTCGGTCGGCCGCTCTATAAATGCTGCTCTCTCCCAGCCGTGTGCTCGCTCCGTCTCCTCATCAGGAACTATTTAGTTAGCAGCAATCCATCGATCGATCGATATCTTCAGCGTGCGAACGAACCACGACAGGAGCGGCGATAATGGAAAGCCATGGTGGTAGTGGCGGCAGTGATCCATTGCTGGCGCCGGGATTCCGGTTCTACCCGACGGAGGAGGAGCTGCTGACCTTCTACCTCCGGCACCGGCTCGCCGGCACCAGGCCCGTCGTCGAGCACCTGATCCCCGTCGTCGACATCTACAGCTACCACCCGTCCGAGCTCCAGGCGATGGCCGGCGCGGCGAACGTGTCCGACACGGAGCAGTGGTTCTTCTTCTGCCCGCGCGCGGAGCGGGAGCTCCACGGCGGCCGGCCCGCGCGCACCACGCCGTCGGGGTACTGGAAGGCCACGGGGTCGCCGTCCTACGTCTACTCCTCCTCCTCGACCACGGCCAACCACGTCATCGGGGAGAAGCGCACCATGGTCTTCTACCAGGGCCGCGCGCCCACCGGCAACAAGACTCGCTGGAAGATGAACGAGTACAAGGCCGTCGCCGACGACGACGCCGACCATGCACCTGCAGCTGCAGGGGCGCCCATCATGGTATGTTGTCCGTCCGTCCTTCCGTTCCGTCCTCGTGCATGCGATCTAGTACTACCACTACCACACTGTAGTTACTTGGACTACGGCAGTGTTTACTTCCTTCAAAATTCCAAAAATTTTACAAGATTTTTCGTCACATCGAATTTTTAGACGCATGTATGGAGTATTAAATGTAGGTAAAAAATAACTAATTACACAGTTTGTCTGTAAATGTCGAGACGAATCTTTTGAGCCTAGTTAGTCCATGATTGGATAAATTTTACCAAATAACAACGAAAACTGCTACAGGAACTTTACACCAACTTTTACACCATCTAAACACTACCTATGTATATTTTGCATTTAATGATGAGGTAAGTAACTATGCCGTACAGAAAATATTAATGATGAGGTACTCCCTCCGTCCCATTGAAAGTGTCGCCCGGGAAACGTGTTTGTGAGGGGGACACGGTTTTCCAACGACACTTTCAATGGGACGGAGGGAGTAAGTATCTGCCATGTCTGCATCTGCATGCAGCTGCGCAACGAGTTCAGCCTCTGCCGGGTCTACGTCAGCACCGGCACGCTGAGGTCCTTCGACCGCCGGCCGCTCAAGCTCAACCCGCCTGGTGGCCTCGCCGCCGCCGCTCAACAAGCCGTCCACTGCGGCTACCAACAGCAACAGCTACAACAGCCACTACCACCACCGGCGGCGGTGGCGGCGGCGAAGACGACGAGCCACCACCAGCAGATGATGCTTGCCACGGACGACGCGGCCGACAAAAACGGACGACGACATGCGGCGTCTGCGATGGCGGAGAAGTCTCACGACAGCTCGTCGTCGGGGTCGCGAGGCGGCGGCGTGGTGGACGGAGCAGAAGACGCCGCCACGGCCATCGACTGGGACTCGCTCATCCCTCCCGTGGATGATCTCGCCTTCCGCGGCGTCGATGACTTGACCCGTGTCATTTGGCCCCATAATTGACGGCAGTCGCATCTCCTGCCGTGTGCAGTGTGCTTATTACAATGAATTAGTATTCATGAGAATGTAAGACGATTAGTGCTTAGACAAGTTGCGTAATTGACAAGGTAGTAGAGTACGTACGTGATAAACTGCAAGGAAATGAGGTAGAAGTTCACTAGCTAGCTAGCAGGTCTGTGCTGGTGCTATTACTATACGTGTGGATAAGGCCTTGTTTAGATGGCTTCCAAATTTTAAATTTTTACACTCTCTTTTTGTTACATCGAATCTTTGAACACGTGCATGGAACATTAAATATAGATAAAAAATAACTAATTGCACAGTTTGGTTGTAAATCATAAGACAAATCTTTTGAGCCAAATTAGTCCATGATTGGACACTAATTGCCAAATACAAACGAAAGTGCTACAGTAGCCAAATTCCAATTTTTTCATCTAAACACCCAGTCTAGTAGACAAGAAAGCACAGTAGTTAATTAGCGTGTTTTCGGCATGAGTTAAAATCAGCGGGAGCTACAATTATAGGATACCTAATTATTAGAAAGTTTGTACTTACGTGTTACAACTAATCAAGATTACTTTCCTGTGCGCTCTTTTTTTTCATATTGAACGCAGTGCCCATATTGTAATCTCTATTCGGATGTAAAAACTTATTAGTTAGTACTCTATATATTTTTTGATCTGTATACATATAGTTTTTTCCCTTGTTTAATAAAAATCTAGGTAATTATCTTGCCGTCCTTTTGAAAAAAGTATTTGATAAGCGTTAATTAGTTTAATTTATAGAGGCACGTATTGCAACATATGTCTCGTGGTATCATAAGTCTAGATTTTGACTTCCAAATTTTCATTGAATTACTTGCTATAACTTTTACATCCGCATGTTAATATCTTGTCCTTATTACCTTTTATTCAAACCCCTTCCTTTGTATTTTATTAAAAAAGACTCATGACATAGACTGCATTTCCAGTTACTAAATACTATTAAGCTTGCCTCATGTCGCTTAAGATCAGAAATTGTGCTTGATGTAAGATCTAGGAGGGGCAACAGTGCTAGCCTGAAGGGAAGATAATATTTAAGCCTAGCAATCCATGTTTATTTTGAAGAAGTTTTGAAAACCAAGGGAAATATATAAGCCCATAGAAACTTTTGGTATTCACTTTCTTCACAGCTCAGCTCAAGATGTGAGTTTACTCTACAAAGAACTATATGTGTAGTAGTATTTTTATTAAAAAGTGGTTTATGCATATTATTTCAACTAAAATACGATTTATATGGATATTAATGTAATTTTAAATGGATTCTTGGTACAAGAGTCCTTAATGGAACATTATTCACTATTATTAGAAAACATAAATCTCTACATATTTGTTGATCATGCATGTATGTATGTATACTTGACCTACATTGTGGAGCAACATGTATATTTACTTTAATTTATTTTTTTTGTATATTTATAGTAATAGAACTAGTAATTTAGAAACCTATATCGACATAGTTAATGGTTATTTGTACTTTTCATAATATCAATATTTATAATTGAAATGTAGATTTAAAGGTTACAATAGTTTATTTTTAATAATGGTGTAAGCGGACCTAAATTTAATGGTTTATGTTGATAATTTATCCTAATGGTAGGGTATGGTAATTTAGATGCAATATTTTAGAGGTAATTTATATGTGAATTTAGAATGTTAAAAGTGGGTTTAAGAAATAAATTTTACTCAAATGGTATTATTATCAACAGTGATTAGAGTCCACAAAGTTGATAGCTAGACCTTTCTAATATTTATCAGAATTTCAAGAAATTAACTTTCTTTCTAACGCGACTTGTGGGAATTAACATAAATTTTCCAATTAGCAATAGTAATAGAATTAAAAAAGAATAAAATTGCTCAACCGATTCTCAAATAAAAATAAAATTTCATAGGTTTTCTTTGCGATGAAGAATTCATAAGTTATTAGGACCAGCAACTTTGGGGACTACGCAGTTTTGGGCTCTTATTACTTTGTTATGGGCCGTTCAAGCTAACTCCTGAGGGCTGGTGGCTCGGCTACGCCTTATAGAAACAAATTGGAGCCCACGTACATTTCATTACTGCCTCTTTACTAAGGCCCACTCAATACATGAGCAAGCTGTGACAATTCTTGTTTAGAGGCGCAATAAAGAGGGCATTTTAAGTTTTTACCACTCTCAGATACCCTCATTTAGTCCTTTCAAATTACTATATTGTTTTACCGTCCGTCACTTCAAAAGTTTGCTCACCCAATTACTACCTCCATCGAAAATTATGTAGATCAAACTTTCTTAAACTTAACTTTGTAAAAAAATATTAGCAACATTTATATCTCTAAATATGTTTATTATAAAATATATTTAATTATTTATCTAATAGTACTAATTATACACCATAAATTAATATTCTCTATATATTTTTGGTTAAAGTAAAAAGCTTTGACTCCTCAGGAAGTAAGAAATGACACTCTTTATGCGTCGAATGTGAAGGAGACACAACTGGTTAATGATTAGTGAAGAGGTTGATTAATCACACTTCACATGTGAAGGTACAATGGTTCCCCCACCCTCTCTCTCTCACTCAACCTCCTCAGATCCGCGCCCCCTCCCCCCATGGCACGCGGTGGTCATGGCGGAGGCTGCTTCGACGGCGGCCTTCCCCAAGGTCGGGCTTAGATGTGCATAAACCTGCAGTCGAAAGGCTTGTATTCCATTGTCTTCCCATGGTAATAAGGAACCTGTGTTCCATTATGCATTGGATCTGGCATTTTTTTTTGAGGGATATTGGATCTGGCATTTTACCCAATGCAAACAGGGTAGCAATTGCAGGCTGTCATTTTCTTTAAATTAATCATTGATCATGTTTTGCTTTTGGATGCAGTGTAATTTTTCGATGGTATTCCACTGGAATTGCAGGAAGGCCTAGGTTCAGTACTGGCTGCATCTTGGAGGTATGATATTAGAAGCGAGTCTCTTGCTTTGCCTTTCATTCATTCTTCAGAATTGAATACTCATGCAAATCTCTATTTGTTGAAACAGAGATTGAGTGCTACTGCTAAATATTTTAGTCACCACAAGAAATTATTTCACTGTAACACTTATAAGAAATATGCAGAGATTATGGAAATTCAGAAGAACAAAGTAACTGTTAATGCCAAATTTCCTGTGTTTGTCCACTGTATATTTCTTAATATGTTATTAGAACACTCAGTAGCATGTGCTTGTGCTCATCTAGCAGCAGCATGCATGCATGGCCAGGATTAGTTCTATATTTGCTTATGATGTTGTTTATCTAGCCTACTACTAGTATGCAATAAATTATCTAATCCCAAACCTGCCGTTTTTTCTCTGGTTTTCTAGGCAACAAATCTTGGTCAATCTTTTTTCTTCAAAGCACATGGAATCGACTAGGCAATCAGAGCAAGTGTTGAAGAAAAATCGCAAGGGTAATAGTGTGCAAATATTTGCATCTATCATTTATGCAATATTTTGGATGAGGGGTTGCTGCTACAATATGTTGATTTGAACTTACAACTTATTTTACTGATGATGGGCCTAAGTAGCTACGTTTGATAAACTAGTTGACATTTATTAATTAATAGATCATTTGACTTGCATTGCCTATTGATGCAGTAGACTAGGAATTGTGTATAACTTTAGATGAATTAGTTTGATAAACTAGTTGACATTTATTAATAGATCATTTATGATTACTTTCTTGCACATGTGATGGCCAGCTTGTGCTTGTGCTCAGCTAAAGCAGCAGCATGCATATGCATGGCTAGGAGTAGTTCCATCTCTTCTCAAAACATACTTTCAGTGATACACAGCAGCATGCCATTTCAGAATACTATCTTGTCAAGGCACTTTTTTGTTTACGTCACCACACAAACTAAGCTAGTTTCTGAATCTGTGTATTCTTAAACAGCCCCACTGATGGCAATAGGGTGGACAAAGGCTTCAAGAACTCCCACTACAATCAGTGCTGCTTGTGGCCGTCTCGGCCCTGAGGGCTATGTAATCGTTTACTCTATGTTCTCTATCTGTTCATCTCTACTGATGATTAAGATGATTAATCTGTTTCTGATTTCGATCTGTACAGGAGACGCAGTGGCTTCTCATGGAACCAGGTTCGTGACTAGTGTTATCTGTGCAAAACAGTGTTTACATGATTGCTTGGTAGCTGCAGCTATAGTAGTACTTTGATGTCTTACTACTCTTATCGGTTGGCTCCTGAACTACAAGAAACAAAAGTAGTTGCTCCTTTTGTAGGATTTACAGATGCTGCTCACACTAGCACTAGTACGTGTTGTTAACTATCAATCAAATAGGATGGAAAAAAAGTCATTTGTGCAACTGTTTTTTCTTATTCCTGTTACCAATCTTAAGATAGCAAAAGATCTTAACAAGTGAAGGTAAGGTAGTATCTGATCAATTTAAACAAGGAAAGAAAGGAATGAAAAATTAATGACTTGCAAAAATATCTGTACCAACATATCTTTATCTTAGAAGAAATGAAAGGAGTTTGAAGTAAAATAATGGGCCAATGTCTGTTTTCCATAGTCCAAAATAAGCAGACCGCACTGACAATGTCTCTTGGTGGATTTTAGAAGTAGTTGTCTCTTGCTACATTCAATTCCTCTGAATTTCTTTCCATTTTCCATTATTCCAAATACATTCTGTAGTAGCTAACTGGGAACTGCAAGTACACATACCCTCCCTCATGTTGTTTGTTCTTATTTGTCTCTAATTTACATCCGACGAGTGCAAGAGGTTTGTACAGATTTTCTAGTTGTGTCCTGCAAGTACTGATCTGATAATATCTTATTTTTGCAGAGTGCATAATCTATAACTCTACTCCTTGTAGGTCATTGGGTCACCCCCATACTTTTCAGTGATGTCGACTCCAAGCAAGGACTTTTCTTTTGTGCAAGCAAGGACTTTTCTGTTGTGCTGTCCAAATGTTCCTGTGAACTCTATATTTAGGAGCTAGACTTGTTGTGTACTAAAGATTTGGGGCGTAATTGGTAGCCTGAATGCGCCCCCAGCCTAGCTCCTCTGAATCACTTCTCTTGCGTTTGGTTCGCTGCATGCTCCACTGGGCCTGTCTGAGCTGATGCAAAAGCTCCCTCCCGGCCAGGCTCGCCAGAAACGCAGCGGGACTTCGTTTCCCCTCAGCCTGGCTGGTTGCGTGTGTCGGGCGCATGCAAGTTGCACGTGTGAGAGAGCAGTTGTACGTGTGAAGTGCCCAAACAAACGCAAACAAACACAGTTGCATGATCTCAGCCTGGGGGAGGGGAGACAGGCTGTGTAGATACGAGCCAGGCCGAGCTCGTCATGGAACCAATCATGCCCTTGCATAATTGCTGTCATATTGCTATATTCCTAGTTAACTAGTCTGTACAGTTCGGTCTATTTGGACTGGGGACATGTGAATTTATGATGAATAAACTCTTTCATGGATCATTTGTATATCGTGTAATGTGCCTTGTGTAGATGCATGAACATCTAGAATTGACTGATTAAATGTATAATATAATTCATTCAAATGAAATGATGTTTCTGATAGCTCTAATTTTTCCTGTCGGCCCCTACGACAGGACAGGACAAAGACATTCTTGTCGGTTTATGTTTTAATTTTTGACGGTTTGGCTACTAGGTTTTGGGTTTGACTGGTCAAAGGTAAGGCCGTCAGGGATTGCCATCAGAAAAAGATTTCTGTCGGTCGGCTGTCAGGAAATATCAGTTATTCCTGTCGAGTTGTTCCTAATGGCTGGCCGTCGGGAGTATAATTCCTGTCGGTGTTTCGGCCTTTCCTGACGGTTTCTGGCCGTCAGGAAAAACTTTGGGTCTGGTAGTGTTGGGGTGTGATTTATCTGGTATTAGACAATTTAGAGCCAAGCATACCAGATTTTGTAGTTTAAGTAGAAAAATCCAACGGCGTTGACAGTCGAAGGACATCAAATAGACTTTCCCCATCCGCTTGTAGAATAGAAAAATCGAACCGGCCCATGTAACAGGCCGAAAGGGATCGGTGTTCCGTGTTCCCTTTGTCCAACGGGCCAGCAACCCACGGATGCTCGTGACTTCAGGAATCAGACGGACGGCGCGTCCGGACGCAGCTCCCGCGCCACCTCCGTACGCCCGTGCAGTTCGCTCGCCCACACTCAAGTGTACGCGAGGACCACCCGAGCCCGCTCCATCTGGGCGCAGCATCCGTGCCTCTTCCGTCATGCACGCCCACGGGAAGCCCGCTCCCATTCACGCGCCCGCATGCACATGGGAACCAATCTAAGTCACCTACCCCACCTGCGTATGCGTGCCACAAAGGCGTCCGCCAGCCTTAGGCACCCACACGGGGACCCACGGTGTTGCCCCAGCAGCTGTAGCAGACGGCTGCGGCAGATCGTTGTCCGCCAGCCACTAGCTCCACTGCAACATATGCTCCTTCAGATCTACTTTTGAAACATCTAGATGAAACACTTGAAACATACGTCTGAAAATAAATGAAACACTTGAAACATACGCTTGAAAAATGCATATATAGCCATAGCAATATATGCAACATCTAGATTTACCTTTGTGACATCCAGATGAAACACTTGCAACATACATTAGAAACACCTGGAACACTTGAAAATATACGCTTGAAACGTGCATGTTATGCAACATCTAGATATACTTCTGCAACATCTAAATAAAACACTTAAAACATGCGTCTGAAACAATTGGAACACTTGAAACATACGCTTGCAACATGTATATATAGCTTTTGCAACATTTGAAACATCCAAATGAAACACTTGAAATATACGTATGAAATACCTGAAAACACTTGATATCGCCGAGAACTACGGTAGCTAGCAAGCTCGGGCCGCAGGCCTCTGTACCGCGTCCGCGCCACGGTGCAGGACGACGGCGACATGGCAGGGAAGATCGGTGATGAGGACAGAGAGCAGATGATGGAGGCCGCCCTTGCGGAGGCGCGGGAGTGGATGGAGGAGCGGGACGGCGTCATAAGACGAACAGTGGAGGAGGACTATGAGGAGAAGCTTAGGGAGGTGGAGGAGGTATGCGGCCAATCATCAAGCAGGTGGGGCAGCAAGGATGGGAGCGTGGCGCAGGATGGCGTGCAGCGTGGTGCAGGATTAGCACGAGTGCGCGGCGCAGGATTGGTTTCTGATGAACAGAGAATGGATAAGAGAGCGAATGGATAGAAATATAGGATCTAGATGGAAGGTGAGTGGTGGACTGCTTTTAGTGGGATGTGGGCTTGTCCTATGCGTCCGGGGCATTACCAAAAAACGTAACCAAAGTTAAACTAGAATGGTCAAATTAATGTACTGTCGGTTTCCAGGCGTTCTGATTCTGTAAGCGACCAAGCAAACTGAGCTGCTACCTCCGTCCAAAAAAAAACATAATTCTAGCTTTAGTGTCGAACTAGTTTGTATACACTTGATCGAAGTAGAAATATATTGACGAAAGCTAGTACAGTACTTGCTACGTACTAAAAAAGCTGCAGGATTCCTGGTTCTGATCAGGTAGCTAGTTTCTTTCCGGAGTAAAGAAAACTGTTGCACTAACTAACACACACAGGTCAACAGCAAGTCATTTGCCAAACTCGCTCGCTTCCTGCCTGCCTGACTCCACAAGGAGAAGGAACACGGCTTCGTCCTTGTTCTTGAATTCTTTCCACGTGTGGCTGGCGTCCGTGCGTCGTCAGTCTAACTCCGTCCAGCAGTACGTACGTGCTGTAACGAACGAACGAACGAACGTCTGACATCATCCAGTGGACTCGATCTGGACTGTCCAAGGAAGCTTTGAAGCCAGCAGCCAGCGTTGAGTTCGTTCACAAGCCAGAAAGGTTGTTCGGACAAGCAAACGAACGGAAGCTTGACCTGACGACTGCCACCCTTGCTTGTTGCTAACCATATGCATCAGTCTCTGCTACTGATTCTGGTGGTCTATATGATCGCGAGACACCGAGGCCGCGTGTGTGTACACACACTGGTATGGATCGTAGGTTCGTATGGTCTATCTCGTACGTACGTGTAAGACCAGGAAGAATAAAGTATACTTCCGTTCCCTTCGTTTTCGTTTACTGTTCGCAAACTTTTTTTACTGTAGCTGTCTTTTCTCTCTTTTCCGTATTTTATAGTACGAAACAATGTTAAAGCAAGGGGCTAGTTGCTAGATTTTATTTCAGGTGCCTGAATTTTTAGACAATTAACTAGTACAACCGAAAAGACAACTACCTTGTGCAATTTTTTTTATAGTCAAACAATGATAAAATTACATGTAAGCTGGAAAAAATATCAAGCACCTGAAAGACGATAGGAGAATTGAATAAAATATGTTTGACAACAAATCATACTATATATGATTTTTTTGAAAGATCGAAAACCTCTTTGTTAAGATTACTTCATAGTGGGTTTGGTAGATTTCTTGTGGTGGAACCCATCTGCGAACACAAGGTTCATATGTGCCCTTTAGTTTGTTTTGTGACGAGTGATTGTCAACGTGAACCACGACCTGGGTTGAGTTTGTGAGCTAACCATGGCGTGAGTTGGGTTATGCGACATGTCTCTTGGCTTGTGGTGTGCAGGTGTGGAGTTCAGAGGTGGTGGTCGACTGCGAGGTGAAGGTCAAGTAGGGACGTGTCGTGCAGATGGACCGGAAGTGGTGAAGGACGGACGTGAGGATTAGACCAAGGGACCAGGAGGCCAGGTGAGCAGCTATTGTGGCTGACACTTGGGGACATCGACAAGCGCAAGTATACATGGAGGAGTGACCATATTGACCGAGTCAAGACGGCGGTCGAGCGAATCGAGCGGGGGCTCTAGAAGACTTGGCGGCCGGCCGGTCGAGGACGGCGGTGCCATGCGTCGAGTGACGGGGGATGCGTATGGAGTACGCTACTCGCGGCGGTTAGGTGGGTTGAGCCTCAAAACCACCGGGTGACGGTTTCGCGGGTTTGGCCTCAAAACCCCTTGCGTTTCCGAGGAGGAACGGGGCGGCACGTGGCGGAATCACAGAGGTTGCGTCAAGACGAAGCAAATCTGTGCAGGAAGCGTGGCTGTCCGATCGACAGAAATCAGGTTGGACCATAATGTCCTCAGGCTAGGTGGTTCGTCCTAAAATATCTAGGTGCATTAGTAGAATTGTGTAATAGACCTATAAATAAGATGAGGTTGTCTCCACTCAGTCTCACCTCTCAAGCATTTCATTTTGCTGCTTTTAGTTTTCCCCCTCCTAGATTTTGTTCTTGAGGTTCATAAATTCCAAATTTGTGTAAGCATTTGTGAAATTCGAGTTGGGAAGTAAGGCCCTAGCCTCACCGTGCCCTCCGAGATTTGAAATCATGGTGTCGTGAATTTGATTCTCGTGTTTTGATTTTCTGTTTTTCGTTTTTCCGCTCTTCCCCAAATCGTGCAACTCCGGAGTTTGGATTGATTTCAGATGATGATCTTTTGGGATAGGATCGTTCCTAGTTGAATTGTATCTCTGTAAAATCTGGGGACAAATCATGGTGATTTGATCGAGTTTTCGTTGATTTCTTTTGGCCGGCCCTTTCCTGTTCGTAGCGTTCTGTTCTTCGTTTTCGTCTGCTCGCTGGGAGCGCAGGACCAGGCGACAGCGCTACCAGCGCGCTCAACTGGAGCAGCGTTTGCCCCTGAGCCTCCATGTGTTGACTGGAATCGAGTCGAGCAGGTTCAGGTGCCGTGCGGGTTCTTCTCTCCACCAGTCCTCTTCTCAGGCCTCGTTTTGGAACTGCAGCATTTCGTTTGTATTTGACAAATATTATTTAATTATGGGCTAACTAGACTTAAAAGATTCGTTTCATGATTTACAACTAAACTGTACAATTAATTATTTTTTTACCTATATTTAATATTATATGTATATGTCCAAAGATTGATGTGATGAAGAATGAAAAAATTCTAACTTTTGGAGATGATCTGAACAAGGCCTCAGTTCGTGCACATGCAGACCCGTGCAGGCGCTCAGTCTCTGCACCGTTTGCCGCCGGTGAAGGCTGTGTCGGCTCTGTGCAGTCCCAGGCCACCAGCTGCTGCCCGCACCCTCTCAATCCCTCTCGTTTTTGTTCGGCTGGTCACCGGAGGCACCGGTGTACACCGGACGGGCCTCCAGGCGGTGCACCGTCCGCACCAGACGGTGCCTTCCGTGGTGTCCGGTGCCAGCATCGGCTCTCTCTCTGTTTGCTGTGCAGGTCTGTGCATCCCTGATCCGCCAGCAGCAGAGTGCGTGTGCATCTCCCTGCCTGCTGCTTCTCTCAGTCTGTATTCCACTCTTCAGTCTGTTATTGTCAGTTCATTGAACTGAGTTCAATCAGAGTCGTGATAGCAGGAGAGTAGGGGGAGTAGCAACTTGGGGAGGAAGATGAACAGTAGGGGGAGGAATCTCAGACGAGTACTTGACAGAGTTTAGAGTTTACAATTTTCTTGTTGGCCTCTCTCTCTCTCTCTCTCTTTGCATATATATCGCTCACACGCGCCACTCAGGGCCAAACATCACTGGGTTGGGCCTCCTATTCCTCTTGGGCCATGTAGCAGCCGACTGAGCCAGGGTCTCTTGGTCATCGGCATCAGCAAGGGCATCTTCAGTTGTAGAAGCTGGTAAGGGAACAGGGCTGCTGACAAGTCGATCGTCTGCTTTGCAAATCGCAGGCAAATCCGCTAATATACAAGTCGCTCACGGTGTCTCCATCTTGGAATGATATATAGGTTCCATCACATTTCATTATCTTATAAGAAAGTTGCTAATAATTGACACTCACCACAGTGATATCTTCTGCGTTGAAGATCATCACGGTGTCTCCAACGTGGAATGATATATAGGTTTCATGACATTTCATTATCTTGGAATGTTATTAGCCGGTTTTTTACTAAATGCATAGTAAGCAGTAACGAGCTAGGTATATTATGAAAAATATATATATCATGGTGAATATAATGGCATTTCTTTGGTAATATAAATAATTTCTTTTACAAATTTAGTCAACTTAACATAATGTGATTTATGGCTATGTAAGTTATATCTTTTTTCCTATCAATTCGGGGGACAGAGTCCCGCTTACTATATTGAACAAAGGGCCCAAGGTACAGGCAAATTATAGAGATCCACCCGGCATACCGGGGGAGAGGAGACGAGGCAAAAAATAGGGAGGGAGGGGGAGAGAACTGGAGGGGATTTACATGTCGTCACAACAATTCAAAACAAAGTTCCTTCAGAATAGGACGAGGCCCTTGCTCCCCTTTGTAACAGCAAACCCACTAGTCGATGTCTTTGGCGATCAGGCGCAGCACACCCACCACAGTGATATCTTCTGCATTGAAGATCATCGCATTCCTCGCTCCAGAGGATTATGAGCACCATGTCCAATGGCACTTGGGTTGGGAGGTGTGATTCACAACCGATCAACAACGATAGTCTTTGCTGCCCTTCCGAGATGTGAACGTTTAGCCTGTCCTAGACCCTCCCCGCTCTTGGGCAGATGGTGAAGATGTGGTCACCGGTCTCGAGGACACCAGCGCAGCAGGCTGGGCAGAAGGATTCTTCCAACGGACGGATGTTTTCTAGTATAAGTTCACTCGCGAGTTCACCCTGTCAAAGTGCATGAGCCACCCAAATAATAACACCTTCCCAGGAAGCCGGCTTTCCCACAAAAACTTAGGCCCCGGAAGCTCCTCGTCGTCGATGCGCAAAGCCCGGTAGGCGCCTCGGCTGGAGAAGACGTGCAAGGATGGGAATTTGAGTTGCCTGAGGTCCGAGGAGTTATTAGTGAGGTGAATTGTGACCAAAGAGGAGGTGAGGGTGGAGAGCTCCCAGGCCGCTTGGTGCGACAGACGGGGTTGGAGCAGGTTCTCACGGCCGGCAAAGAGAGTGGCTTGGACGCTAGTAAGGGGACTGCGGTAGTGGGAGAAAAGAGCTAGCCAAGCTGTGCGCGCTGAACCAAGTGTCAAGCCAAAAGGCGGTGGTGGAGCCGTCGCTGACATCCACAGTTGAAATATATAGTCACCAAGTATATCTTCTTTTTTCATGACAGGGTTAGTACATTAGGACAGTGTCAACTTAGAAACTATGAGATATTTCTATACTTGTCAAGTCACGTAGACACTAAAACATATTACCATGGATGATTTCTTCAAATTAAATCTTTGTCCAATTACGTGTCTTTTGTTCCCATGGAGATATATTTTTTGTAAGAAATCATTTCCTCTCTCTCTCTCTCTCACTCTCTCTCTCCCTTCCTTAATTCCAATATTACATCACTATTTTGCACTATTTTGCTTTAGTTAGCACCCTAATTAATGAATATATAGAAATCATTCTAATTTCTGTGTTGAGAATGCTCTTATAATAGCACACATGTATGTAATAATGTAGTACCCAACTTTATCTAGGATAACTTTCTATGGTACCCCTATATCCACTAGACAGAATTTCTCAATATGAAAAAAACATTCTAAGTACTATTAATCCTGAATTACTAAAATCCTTCTTAGAAAAAGGTATACCTAGCTAGTAGGAGCACTAGTACCTGTGCAGGAGTAAATAAAATGCTTGCCCGTCCTCGACTCCTCGATCGTCCTGGTGTCCAGTATCTAGCGCAGTAATTTTTATCAAGGCAGCCTTCTACTTTCTCTTTGGTGAGGTTCATTCCCATACAAATTAGTCCCTCGCATATTGTTTAGTTCCTTGACCCTCTTATAAATTCAAATTATGCATCATTTTGTAGCTTCTCTTGCAGATTTATAGTTGTCCTTTTTTTGTTTGAAATGTCGTCAATTGCTCATGTATATTAGAGCAACTGCGGTTTCAAATGGCCACTGACCGGTCCTGTCATCATGAGTTCATGACGCCAAACATCCATTGGCACTTGTAGCCTTTCAAAACAAACTATAGAATCATCATTGACGCCAGTGAGCGGTTGATATCAGGCCTGCGACTACCCATGTCACTCTGCTGCACCAGTGTCGGCGATGCTATGTCACACCCCAAAATTTCTGATTTTGGGTTGCGAATAGAAAACACTAAATAAAACAAATGGTTTAAATATTTGTTTAAGACTTGACAAGACTAATTTAAGTTTTAGCAAATTTAGTATAGAAAATTATGGTATTTCAAACTTTTCCAAATTAATTTAGTGGTCTCTTGCCTGATGTAATGTTTGCTTGTTGCATGACTATATGTGTTGATTGTGAAAAGTTTTAAAGCGCGTTTAGTAAGTTATTTATATTTCTCTGGCTTGTCTGTCTTTTTCTGTAATCAAAATAGCTCCTTTTTCTATCTTAATCGTTTCATATGGAGTTGCTCTAGATCTTTTCCTTCTACTCTAAATATAAATCATTTCTTTGCGTTCATCATCTATCCACATGTCTCTGTGAACTTTTCAGGAATTGTTCTGGCTTTTTCTGGAGCTAGTTCCCACTTTCTGCGAGCATTTTCTAATTTTTAGATGCTTCAAATTATCTTATCATGAGCTCTAAATACTTTATTTGGGTACGTCATATTCCATAATGTCTTTGAGAAATTTTTCCGAAGTTTTGTGATTTTCTGAGTATTTTTCGTGGCTCAAATAGTAATTCTAGATTTTCTAGAATTATTCTTAGCCATGATATTAAATAATTCCGAAAATAAAAAAATCCAATCTTAAACCAAATCGACTCAAATCATACATATATACATATATATCTTCTTTACTTTTTAGTCTACATTTGAGAATCTCCTGGCAATCTTTGGTTTACTTCTATATTCCTTGTTTCCGGTTTCTTTTCCTTATCATGGCCTGCATAGAATCTTGCACCCACGTCAAGTTCTACCGGCTGCCATTTATCATGTTGCCGCATCCACCTAGAAACTAGGCTGCTCCTCGCTAGGCTCTTTTCCTGGCCAAAATCGAGTCCTCTTGTTCCCCGCACAAAACATTCAGCGCCCAAGCCTTAACTGGGATCAACACACGCCGGCGCCGCCCAAATCTCCACCGCCACCTCGCTTCGCCTTACCGTCCCCAGAAGTTTCGCCAAACCGGCACGGGTTTTGATCTCGATCCATGACTCATCATCAACTGCTCACCATGGGAGCTTATATATTGCTCAAGTTAAGACTCGCCGTTGCCGTCGGCCATGCATAGATGCTCTGTGTTGATCTCCGCTCTCAAGTCCCTGGAGCACCACGTATTTGGGATGTCCATGCCGGCCGTCGTCTCCGTCACTACCGGAAAATGTAAATTTGCCGTGCGCTAAAATTTTGCCGTGCGCTTTTTTACGGGACGCACGGTAAAGAGAACATTTGCCGTGCGCCCTGTTCAAAGCGCACGGCAAACATTAGGCGCACGGTAACCTCTCTCTTTGCCGTGCGTCAAACACCACACCCACGGCAAAACTGAGCTTCGCCGTGCGCCACACTAGAGCCGCACGGCGAAGGTGTCTCACGTGCGCTACACGTGCGTACCATCACGGCCGTCCACCCCGCGGTAACGGCTGGCGCGTCTTTGCCGTGCGTTGGTTACTGGCGCACGGCAAACATATATGTTTGCCGTGCGCCCAGTTGTTGGCGCACGGCAAACATATATGTCTGCCGTGCGCCCGGTTCGTGGCGCACGGCAAACATATAAGTTTGCCGTGCATTTCCTATCGGCTCACGGCAAAGTTACAATTTTTTTTTTTTGATTTCTATACTTTTTTTGATTTCTCCACTACAAAGACATTACTTTGTACTCTATATTCCAATTTGATACATTTCTCGACATGTTTACTATATTTAACAATTTTTTATCATTTAAAGATTTTTTTCGTAGAAGTCAAATTTGAACTGTAAGTGCATAAAATAGTAGAGCAAAGTTCGTAGAAAAATGATATTCATGTAATTGAGTCATTTTTAAGACCTTTCCCGTAAAATTAGATGAAATTTTGAACATTTTGTTCGCGAAGCATGAAAATCCACTTGCAGTTAAACTGTTTTTTAATTTTATAAAATGCAAACAAAGTTTGAAAATCTTGAGATTCGGCAAGAGCTCATGATATCCTATGTGAAGGTTATGGTAAATAATTGAGAAGGTTTTGAACAATTCGTCATGCATGGTGTTTAGAAATCGAAGCATCTCATGAGAAGTTTCACAGTGTGAGAGTCACGTGATAAGGTTTGTAGTCTTAGTAAAGTTCAAATTGGATTTTGACTTCAAAACTTTTTTGCTAGTGAACATACAGCATAGATTGTCTCATGTTAATTTATGGTAATTTTTCGCATCCATTAGATCATTTTAGTATATTAACTCTAATTATAAAATTTAAATGAACATAAATTGAATTTGAGCAATAACTTAATGAAAAAATAGAATAAAGTGTTGTAAAAATAATATTCATGTAATTGAGTGCAGTGTAAAGCTTTAACTGAGATTTGAAATAAAAATTTGAATATCGTGTTCAAGAAAATTTAAATTTGAGAGTTGCTAAAGGTGCATGAAATAATGGAATAGGGCTTTACCGTGCGTCATTGACCTAGGCGCACGGCAAACGTATAAACCGTATGTGTGGCACGGATCCAGGCTGTTTGCCGTGCGCCGCGGATCTGGACGCACGGCAAAGAATGTTTGCCGTGCGCTGTGGATCTGGACGCACGGCAAACGTGCCCCTTATCTGCCCACTCACGGAGGCAGACACGCCGAGACTTCACAACCGCCCAACACTTCACCGCACAACCGCCGCCGCCACGCCTAGCGCCGCCCGCGTCCGTCCTCCTGTTTACCGGCCGCCGCCATCCTCGGGTGCACCGGCCCCGCCCCGCGCCGCCCCCCGACCCGCGCGGCTGCTCAGATCGCCGCCGGCCCCGCCCCGCGCCGCCCCCCGTCCGGCGCCGGCCCCGGCCCCGCCTTGCCGGAGAGGGAGAAGGGAGGAGGAGCTAAGGAGGAGGAGGATCGGAGAGGGAGGAGGAGGAGGAGAGGGTGGACGTGCTCGCCGCCGCCGGAGGACGTGGACGTGCTCGCCGCCGCCGGAGGACGTGGACGCGCCAAGGTGTTGTAACTTGTAAGAAATCTTCTGCTTGCCGTTTGTTTGAAGAATTGAAGTAGCCTCTGCAGATTAAACTTGATAGTTATAGCCAAGAAAGGGGATTCAAATCAAAAGTACAAATAGGAGATTAAACTTGATAGTTTGAAGAATTGAAGTAGCCTCTGCAAGTTTACAGCTGTTGTTTGTTCAGCTGATGGATTGGGAACTTTGTAGTGTACAAACTCATAGCAAGAAAAAAATCGAGCCTACATGGAATCTGGAACTTTGTAGTGTACAAAATGGTGGTGTCAAACTAACACTATCCAGTTTCCCTGTGAGCCATGTGTAGAAAAACAAGGAGTTCCTTTGGAACGCAAAAAGGAAAGAAAAATACAGAATTGAAGATAGAAATTCAAAGCAAATTGTTTCTGCAAATTTCTGAAGGCTGTATTTGGTTCAAAGCATACTGCTAGCTCCAAACATGCCTTTTCTGTTTTGTCTGCAAGATAAGATTGCCTAATCAGTCAACACACACAAAGCAAACTCGTGTAGTAGGCTTTATTTGGAGTTTTGGACATCCTGCATGTCTGCCGTTAGCTGAGTATGGACCCCCTGCTACTGTTGCTTGTATGTCCTGAGCTGAGATTTCGATCGATGGACACACATGTGCATGTGCTGATGTGCATGGTATGGATCGGCCGGGATCAAAAGCTTGTCCTGCCGAGCTCCTTGAATTGTCTAGACTAGACGAAATATTGCTTCCTTTCGACACTTGCTTGGAAGCGAGTAGGAACACGAAGATGGACACACATGTGCTGATGTGCTTGGAAGTGAGTTTGGCTCACAGGCAAATCCCAAGAAAGTGGTTGAAGCGTGCATTTGAAACATCATTTACGAGTATATGACATATACCTTTGATGGTCATATACTGTGGATTTCTCCTAGTGCCATTTTGGTGTACAAACAAATTATCTCTTGTATTAGTAGTATAATTCATAGGTGTTAGCAAGCAGAATTGTTCAATGCCTGTCAAATAGACCCTTGTTTGTTGACAAAAACATGTACAAAAAAAACATCTCATTACCTGTCAAATAGACCCTTGTTTGGGAGTGGCGCTGGAGCGCGGGGGACGATGAGATGGGAGGAGAGGAACAGTACATGGCCCAACACATGCAGGCTTGCATGCTAGCTGTTCAGAGCGGTCAACCGATGCCCCCGATGCCCCCGATGCCCCCAATGCCCCCGATCATGTTCCTTCCGACTCCGGCTCCGGCTCCTGCAACCCCTGCTGTAAGTTACTTGACATTCTTGTTGTTTCATTTCAATGATTAGAGACTTAGAGAACGTAGAGACTTAGACTCACTAAGAGACCTAGAGAAAGTAGAGACTTAGAGAACTTATATTATAACTTAGAGACCTGATAACATGTGCCATACAGGATCATCACGCATTGCATTATCAGTTCCTAATAACTTAGGTAGGACATAGATATTCTCTGTCTCACATGCAATCTACTCTTTTTTTTGCAGAATCAATCGGCGGCATCGAATAATCTTGAAGCGTCGTCGGCCATGTCACCGACGTTTCCCCCACAGCAGCTGTTCCCACCTCTTTTGGGCGGCGCACGGCCCCCGTTCGAGCCACCTCCTTCTCAATGAACTTGTTTAACTTAATTTGAGTTTCTGAACTATGTGGACTTGTGGATGGACTTGAATAATGTTTGTGTATGAACTATGGACTTGTGGATGAACTTTGTGAACTTGTGGATGATTATTGTGATATGTATGATGCTTGTGATGATTATTATGATATATATGATGCATGTGATGATTATTATGATATATATATTATGCCTGTGTTTTTTTGAATGAGTGGGGATTTTTAAACGCGAAAAACAAAAAAAAAGAAACAAGTTGGTCACTTTGCCGTGCGCCAGACAGGAGGGCGCACGGCAAAGTGACCATTCCTGCCCCCCCCTGGCATCTTTGCCGTGCGTCGAAAGGGGCGCACGGCAATAGTGCCATTCTTTGCCGTGCGCCTAGCAGAAGACGCACGGCAATGGTGCCATTCTTTGCCGTGCGCCTAGCAGAAGACGCACGGCAATGTTCCATTCTTTGCCGTGCGTCCAGCAGAAGACGCACGGCAAAGTTTAACACTTTGCCGTGCGTTATGGACACACGGCGCACGGCAAACCGAGCAACGTGCCGCAGCCTAACGCCGCTGCCGTTTGCGCGGGGTTTTTTTTGCCGTGAGTCGACTTTGACGCACGGCAAAGATATTCGCCGTGCGCACGATAAAAAGCACACGGCAAAGCCACTTTGCCGTGCAAATTGCTGCCGTGCGGGCTTTGCCGTGCGGCGCGATGGAAAACGTACGGCAAAACGTTTGCCGTGCGTATACTGGCGTTTGCCGTGCGCCGCCGGCGCACGGCAAAGGGGCGCTCTCCCGTAGTGCGTCACGATTCTATTTTCGGTGAGCACTAATCTGTGATTCCTGTGCTTCTCTATAACGGCCGTTGCCATCTACCTGCTGCAATCCAACCTACTACACGTGCAGACATGGTCCGTTTCTGTTTGAAGCTGCACCGGACACCATCTATTACGTGTGCAAGCAAGAAGATGGCGTGCCTAGGATAGAAGGCAGCAAACGTCCATGAGTCGTTGCCAGAGAGCAGCCTACCGGATGATCAAGCTGCTCTGTCCAACAGAGGCTGTTTGACAAGCAGGTGTTTCTCTTTTCCATCTAATATCCGATACTGATTCGAGTTCAGATCCTACGTTCTCCTATATATGCTAATAATTTATCAACCCAACTCTGAACTTAGCCACCTGTTTAATCAAATTGCAGTCGCATGTTACGTGGCTTCATGCAAGTTCAATACTTTAATTATTCATATGATGTCATTCAGAGCTCCCTTGTTATTATTCCTAACGTGAATAACCACCTATGCTGTTTACATAAGCTTTTCATAAATAGATGATAAAATATTATTAATATACAATATGTCTCAAATTAATTTTTCTTAGTTTAAGCACGTTGCATACACGATAACTCATTTAGATGATTTCACACATGCATTTTTTTCGTTTGTAAAGTTAAAGTTTAACTTGCTTAATATATAAATTATGTGACAATACTTTATCAAATAAAATATGATTAGCTTTAACTCGACTTTAGAAATTAAATATGATTAATGATTATTCAATTGCCCTTTCTAAATAAAAGCAACCAAGTGTAGTAACTCGTTTTTGTGATTTTGCTATCATGTCAACTGAAGCTACATGCTATCGGCGTAGACGTGTTACATGCTAGTCATATATAAATTAAATATTAATTTAATTGACATGCAATTAGTTCTATGATTAAAAACAATCTAGGTTTGTAAATCCGTTCTTGTTGCTTCATGACTATGCTGGCGTAAGAGACGCATTAGCAACGTTGTTTACCATGTCACGTTATGTGTTTACAAATTAAATTATGTTTATTTGATTAATGTTTATGTTATGCTCTTTTAAATTAGAAGCGACTTAGGTTCATACATAGAACATTCTTAAATAAATGTTAACTTGATTAATATTAACATAAATGTTTCTTAATCATAATTAGTTTAGTTAAACATGAAGCATGTAGTTAATTTAACTAATATTTATCTACTGTCTTTTCAAATTAAAAGTAACTTTGGTTTATAATTTATCTTTTATAAATAATCAAATGCTATCATGATTAATAAGAACTTAAGTGCTTCTTAAATAGAACATGTTTAGTTTATATAAGAAACATATAATGATTCGATTAGCTGTTATCATCTTCTTTATGCTTTCTAATTTATAAATATTTAAATGACTTAAACACTAAATAAATATTTATAAATAAAATATGAATAAGGTTAACTTCATCTTTTATAATTCAATGTAAATTGGTTAATTCAACTTTAGGATAATTCTCTAGAAGTCTATCACCTTAATTCATTAACTAAAATAAATCGAACGTATAGTTTGTCTTCTTTGATTCGTTGTAAACTCCTCGATAGTTGCGTGTCCTCTTTGATGGTAGCTCCGTTATCCGTCGTTCTTGCGTTTTAGCGATCGTAGCAACGTACCGTATTGTTTAGTGCGTTCTCTTTTAAAGTGTCTCCATTGAATGATGTTGTTCTTAGTTGTATTTGTTGTTTGTCTACTGTGCTTGGTTGCTACGAGTAGAGCTGTGATCCGCGAGCGCTGAAGACCAGGAGCTAAGGAGCGACAGTCAAAGCAGAAGCTAGAGACCAAAAGATAGCAGTTGAAGATTTCTGAGCAGCTTAACTTTGGGAAAAGGCAAGTATAACATGGGATTTCCTTGTTGTCCTATTCATAATACGCAAATAATATCATTATGCATCTATTCCCTTGTTAAGGATGACTTAGTGTTGATCTTACACCTTGATACCTATTATATTGCATTGAGTAGTATGGCTAGTGCTTAAACATGAACTATGATCATGTAATTTGACTAATGGAATATGCAGTAAACATTAAAAGATGACTTTTTAATTACTGTCTAAAGAGGGCTAGAGCATGGGGTTATTTTTGGTGCTCTAGTTTCTCTCCATAAGGACTCATCTGTAAGCGAACATCCGGGACTTACAGTACAACTGTGAGGGCTATATGGCTCTGGCTTTAGTCAAGTATGAGGACCTTTTCTAGTTTGTTAGTGGTAACCTTCATGGCGTAAGAATGGCTTGACGAATCGGGTATAGTGCGGCCTCTGTCCTTATGTGTATAGGCTGCGTGTTATTGTGCCATTTGGAAGGGGGCTCTACATCTGTTTGCCGAGTGAATCTAATGGCCCTAACTTGTTAGACGAACCTTTGAAAGACTTCATAGTGAACCCTGCCGACCTTCTTTGGTAGTGGGTCAAGAGGCTGATCACCTCGGGCGAAAGGATAAATCATGACTCACAGTGAAAGTGTACAACCTCTGCAGAGTGTAAAACTGTTATAACAGCCGTGCTCACGGTCACGAGTGGCCTTGGACCCTTACGGAATAGATGATCACTAATGACTATAAATGTGTTTTTGCTATTCATTATTCATATTTACATTGATCATATGTTTATTGTGGGATTAATGCAAACTTGATGCTACTCATGTAATAAAATCGTGACAATTAAAAGCTAAATGCAGTCAAACCAGTGTCTAGCCTTTTGAGCCTCATGAACCCTGTGTTATACTTGTTGAGTTCAACATGGACTCACTCTTGCTATTTTCACCATACTCCAGTATATAGTAAGGTGCTGCTGAGAAGAATGGTAAAGGTGTAGTGAGTTCCCAGAAGTCTGTTAGAAGTGCTTGGCATACGAAGCCACCAGTCAGCCGTCCCTGAGAAGAATGGAGCCCGAGCAGAAGCTTAACCACCGTTCTGCGATACTCTGATAGTTGTAAGTGTTAATATAGTATGTTTCCCGCTTTATATAAACATTGTTTTGATATTTTTATTCTGTTGTTGTATGTGTGGACTTCCTGGGCACACATATGACGAGCCTAGTTTTGTTCTTTACAAAACCGGGTGTGACATGCTATGAACACGTTTGTTTGCTTTGGCGACCATATTGTTATTGCAAATGTGTACTTTATGAAACTAAGTTTCAAGACAAATATATCCATACCCACTCCTGAACATTCCAACTCAAAATGTATATTTGTAGCCCTAGTATACAACAATTTACTTAAGACAACTCTAAAGCGTTAGTTCACTCTGTCCTAAATATAGCACATTCTAGTCATTATTTGACAAAATAAGAGAGAGGGCAATAGACGCATGTATCCTTCACATACTTAACTTCCTAATTTATTGAAATCCGATTCTATTCCCCATGGTTAAATGGTGAACTCTCAATTTCCTCATATAAAAATATGGCAAGTATTGCATTATGTATTTCTATTTAGTAGACATTGTCCTTTTTGTTCATCGAATATCCCTTATATTTCAGGACAAATTTCAAATGTCAGAATATGCTATATTACAGGACGAAGGGAGTGCTTATTTGTAACTGAATGAAATATTCAAAACTGTCTTTGTTTCTAAAAATGTTTTAAAAAATGGGAATACATATGCGCTTTGTACCTTGCAATTTTCATGCTTAATTAACCTTGCCATATTTGATTTGAAGACATGAAATATTTGATGTTTAATTGGTCTGCTTGTTGACATGCATGTTCCGATCCAATGATGTAACCTAACATGGTTTTAGCTATAAAAATGATCGAAGGAACAGTTTCATTTACCTGGACTGCTGGACATGTACCAAATATGCATCCTACCACGTGTCAACTAACAGCGTTGGAGCTGCCCAATGCACCACCCTCTGATCTTATCTGCCCGACTCCGGTCGCGGTCGTTCTCAGATGGGCTACGGTACCGATGCGTATGGGCGGGGCATGGGTTTGGTGGTTTTCTTGACATGCATGAGGAAGTAAGCCTAGGGCAATTTCCTTCTTCGTCCGATCTTGCACCACAATGCATGCCGGCCGGGAAGTGACTCGGCCTTGCACATTCCTAGCTAATAACCCGCTCCGCTCTGTATCTCTATTCTCATCAGTCTCTCTCATTGACGGACGACGGTCTATGCATAGCAACAGATAAGCAGCAAAATCTCTCTCTCTCTCTCTATCTATCTATATATACCGTTTATGCCTTTAATCCTCCTCCTAAAGTTCAAAAAATCAACTTCCTAGCTCCGCCCGTGCATAGGCCATGGCCATGTGTCGTGCTATGCAAAATGCAAAACAAACCGGTGTGTGTGAGAAATTGATTCACGGGCATATGACATGCATGTTTATTGTATTAGTTATTGAGGTTGAGTTGGAAGCAAGCCAATCGTGGAGTCAAATAGCATTTATAATGATGACATTTCTTTGGTAACATAAATATCTTTTTCTAAATTAATTTAGTTTGGTATATGGCTACGTAAGTTATATCTCTTTTCCATGACAGAGTTAGTACATGTATATATATAATATTAATGAACTAACTTCATCTATACATCGTCTGGCGAGTAGGAGCACTAGTACTACCTCTGTCCTAAAAATAATATAATTTTAGGTGTATTTTTTTATTAAAGTATCTAAAGTTTAATCAAATATATAGGTAAACATATTAATGTTTTTAACACCAAATAAGTATATTATAAAAATATATCTCATTATACATCTAATGATACTTATTTGATGCCATCATTGTTTGTACTATTTATATATAATTAGTCGAACTTAAGGTACTTTAATTTGATATTGTATTAGAATTGCATTTTTCAGATGAAGGGAGTACCTGGCTAGGAGTAAATAAATTGCTTGTCGTAGTGTGCAGGACTTTCTCTCTCCCAAAAAGAATGCAACTCTGAGTGCACTCTCAATTAAAGTGTCCAAAGTTTGACCAAATATATAGATAAAAATATTAAAGTTTTTGACATGATCAAATAAATATATTATGAAATTATATCTCATGACAAATCTAACTATATTTATTTGATGTGTCATAACTATTTATATTGATTTATATACAATAGGTCAAACTTTATGTACCAAAATATGATACTGTATGAAAATTGCATTCTTCGTAGGACCGAGGGAGTACATACTAATGCAGTACTTTGCAGAGCACGGATATTGATTGATCCATTCAGTTCAATATATTATCTACGAAGTATATCATATATATGGTCCTATATCGTCATCCCATGCGTCGTATTCGAAAGACGAGACCACGTCTGGGTTGCCTTGACTCCTAGTCAACGCCGGCAGGCCCACACGTCTAGATTTATTTATTGGCCTTTTCATAGTTTGGCATGCATGCAGAACCAAATAAGCAAAGCGTCCCTACCTTTTTCTCGATCACCATCACAAACTCGTTCTTACATAAATACATCTCAAATAAGAGCATTTCCAAGAGACTCTCTATATGCTTCCATAAGGCTAGCAATAGAGATTTTGGTAAAAAAAAACTATCCTCCAACTGCTCTTCTAAATGATTATCCAAATACAGCCATTTTCTATTTTGGATCTTCGCCAGTCAAAAATAGAAGAAGAGAATGACTCTCTAGAGTGCGCACGAGATTTATAAAAGCTGTTGGAGAGTAAGAGGATATAGAAAACGATTTTTATATAAATGACCCTCCAAGTGATGATTTAAAGAGTGAAATTTAGAAATGCTCTTGGAGATGCTCTAAAGTCACCATAGTGTCTTGTTATTGATATTGACACACACATCATTGTCTGCTACTGAAACAACAATACAAATAGATCCTAAAACAAATACAAAAAATACGAGCAGCATTCACTTTAAATGAAGAAGTTAAAATAGATAGACCATATTCCACCGTTAGTAATCTAACCAATAATTTAGCTACACTTATTTCGTCAAATGGTCGCTACTTAATAATCATCGCTGAGCATGGACAGCTTAGTTTTGACATAATGGAAGCCATACCATAGTACATCTATCTTACTATTATTATTAGTTATAGATGAAAGAAACTCCACGTTAAAATCCTCACAATAGTAAAAAAGCGTATGCCTATTAATTTGGTAGACTTTTATATCATCTTCAACAATAACTAGATCGTTTCAAACAAAAAATAATATTCCAATAATAGCGCATCACAGTGAAAAATGAATACGAGCATGCCATGTGTATTGGTGTGGCTAAATAGGCACGTTGGCATCATCACAAATACTTTCCAGTATATATGTTGTTGCTTGTTGGCAAAGGCGGAACCAGCGATTTTGATTAAGGGGGGCCGGACAAATGTGATTGTATTTTTCAACAAATTTTTAAAAAAATCTACACTATTTCTAACCAAAATCATCATATTTTAATAAAAAAATGGGTGAAATTAATATTTTTTGTGCTATAAATATAAATATTTATATATGTATTTAAACAAATCTACTGTGCTTGGGGGGCCCACGGCCCCTGCTAGCCCCCCCCGTTCTGCCTCTGCTTGTTGGTGTCGCTACAAATACTTCGCCTTAAATTATTACGGTGAGTGAGACTATTTTCAATGGTGTGACATTTTTTTCTTATTGATTCAAAACGAAGGATCATGGGACCTCCAAAGATCTTAGAAATTTTTTAAATTGATACTAAAATCAACGACGGTCCATTTTGTTTCGATTTGGTATCATAGATTTTATAGTTTTGAAACTAAAATTATTTCTGAAATACTATATTTGTGCTTTCGGTGGAGCTATTATTTTGTTGATCCAGCATGAAGGACCTAGGGACATCCAAAAAATCCTATATTTTCTCAATTAGATGCTAAAAGTCAAGTACGGCCTCATTTTGCTTAGATCTTGTGTCATAGATTTTGTAGTTCGAAACTAAAATTCATTTTGGAATGCTATATTATTATTTGAGTTTTCAGTTAAACTGTTTTGGTGCCTAAAATGGTTTTAAAAATTCTGAAACAAACCATCCAAATTCTTGGTCTGAAATTTAATATTTTGTCATATAAATTCTCAGCATATGTGCTCAAGTGAAATCCAAAATTCCTTAACAAAGCACATGTTTAAATTAGATTTTAATCTAAAATCAAATTTAGCATTCATAGCACTCTCAAGATTTTTGATGTGGGGACTACTTGATTCCTCTACCCATTTAAAAGTCCTAGTTTGGTTTTGCTAATTGAGTGACAACTAGTGAACTAACTTGTGTGCTTAAGTGTTGATAAACTTGGTCTAGTCCACACCAAGTGTGTTAAGCAAGAGCAGGCCACCATGGACGAGATGGTGATAGCCCAAATGGATCAAGTGCTCAACATTGAAAGATGAAAAAAAAGCCTGAAGGCAAAGGTATATGGTAGGGTTTTGTTTCTCCGGCTAAGGTGTAATAGAGTGCACGATCGGGTTTAAAATAGATAGTCATAGTATTAAGAGGGGGACTCTAAATCAAATACTATTGTCTAGTGCCACTAGGTCTTGATTATGCATGGGACCTAGCGACGTGGTAAGAAGCAAGCGGAAATGTTTTTGAAAACACTTAGCGGTTCAATGTTTAGCAAAAACAAGTTGAGGATAGCATGCTTGCATAGCCGATGAGTAGAGCTTCTGGTGCGGAGTTTTTACACCTACCCAAACTCTCCGGTGGGGCCACCGGAGTGCCTACACACGAGAGATGCCATAGAGAGCTTTACACTGCTATGTGGGGGGCCAGTGAAACAGTACGGTGGGGTCATCGGAGACCCCAACGAAGCTTCAGTTGACTGGACTAACTATATTGAAAACTCTGGTCTATCACCTTAACGTTCGTTGCTCTCTCCTCCTAAGCAAGAAATGAATATTTTATTAGACGTGGTGTTTATATGAGCAAATTTTACAACAACAAAAGTATTCATCAGTAGATCGCTCCATTTTCAATGTCCACCAGCAAAGAGAGGTCGCCTTCAGTGTCCAGAGCAAATTTTGTCCTTTTTTTTTGTCCATGTACACTATCGTGGCCTCGTGTGGACCGTGTAACAGAAAACAATTTTATACAGGAGTTGACCGGTGTATATAGGAACATAATAATACGTAGACCGTATGTCGTTATGTCGAGAATATATACGTACCCCGGATCCTAACCCTTCAACGCAAGACTGTCTGATACGTCTTGTATATTTCCATCTGGCTGCGTACGTTGCAACAATATATGCCTCTATCGACTAGCTGGCTAGCTACAGGCGCGAGACGTAGTGCTAGTACACTAGGGACCTAGAATGCCGGCGA
This sequence comes from Saccharum hybrid cultivar R570, assembly GCA_038087645.1. Classification (NCBI taxonomy): domain Eukaryota; kingdom Viridiplantae; phylum Streptophyta; class Magnoliopsida; order Poales; family Poaceae; genus Saccharum; species Saccharum hybrid cultivar. The sequence goes on from JAQSUU010000805.1 coordinate 11,223,624, forward strand.
GAAGCAAGCCTTTGTTTAGTTTCTAAAATATTTTAGGAAATGTAAACACTTTCGTTGTTATTTGGTAATTATTGTCTGATCATGGCCTAACTAGGCTTAAAAGATTTGTCTCGTCCATTTCGTCTAAACTGTATAATTAATTTTATTTTTTATCCATATTTAATGCTTCATACATGTGTCTAAAGATTTGATGTGACGCTTTAAAAAATATTTTGGGAACTAAACCAGAGCCAAATTAGAGTAGAGTCGTCGTTCTCCCATTTTATTCGCGGGCCAGGTCCAGGTCAACGTGGAAACACGGCCATGGCTGCCATCTTGTAATTTTCTTCATCAATATTCCCTCTGAATTCGTACTTGTACGTGCTGGAGAGCTGCCTAGCAACCAAAAGGTACCAAACTGATGGCTCGGCCGGCCGCTCTATAAATGTTGCTCTCTCCCAGCCGTGCTCGCTCCGTCTCCTCATCAGGAACTACTTGTTAGCAGCAATCTATCGATCGTCAGCGTGCGAACGAACGACGACAGGGGCGGCCGGCGATGATGGAAAGCAGTGGTGGTAGTGGCAGCGGCAGTGATCCGCTGCTGGCGCCGGGATTCCGGTTCTATCCGACGGAGGAGGAGCTGCTGACGTTCTACCTCCGGCACCGGCTGGCCGGCACCAGGCCCGTCGTGGAGCACCTGATCCCCGTCGTCGACATCTACGGCTACCACCCATCCGAGCTCCAGGCGCTGGCCGGCGCGGCGAACGTGTCCGACACGGAGCAGTGGTTCTTCTTCTGCCCGCGCGCGGAGCGGGAGCTCCACGGCGGCCGGCCCGCGCGCACCACGCCGTCCGGCTACTGGAAGGCCACGGGGTCGCCGTCCTACGTCTACTCCTCCTCGCCCACAGCCAATAACCGGGTCATCGGGGAGAAGCGCACCATGGTCTTCTACCAGGGCCGCGCGCCCACCGGCAACAAGACCCGCTGGAAGATGAACGAGTACAAGGCCGTCGCTGACGACGCCGACGACGCGCCTGCAGGGGCGCCCATCATGGTACGTCCTTCTGTTTCGTCCATGTAGTACCACACTGTACTATTGGACTATTAATGATGACTTTAATGGTGTCGTACAGCAAGTATTAATGATGCAACTGCTAGTGATCAGTAGTATCTGCCATGTCAGCTGCGGAACGAGTTCAGCGTCTGCCGGGTGTACATCAGCACCGGCACGCTGAGGTCCTTCGACCGCCGGCCGCTCAACCCAACGGGCGGCCTCGCCGTCGCCGCCGTCCACTGCGGCTACCAACAGCTACAGCCACTACCACCACCGGCAGCAGTGGCGGAGACGACGACGAGCCACCACCATCAGCAGATGCTTGCCACGGTCGTCGTCGACGACAGCGCGGCCGACAACAACGGACGACGACATGCGGCAGCGGCGGCGGAGAAATCTCAGGACAGCTCGTCGTCGGGGTCGCGAGGCGGCGGCGGCGTGGACGGAGCGGAAGACGCCGCCACGGCCATCGACTGGGACTCGCTCATCCCTCCCGTGGATGATCTCGCCTTCGGCGGCGTCGATGACTTGACCCGTGTCATTTGGCCCCATAATTGACGGCAGTCGCATCTCCTTCCGTGTGCTTATTGCAATGAATTAGTATTCCTGAGAATGTAAGATGATAAGTGCTTAGCAGATTAATGGCGTAGCTGACAAGGTATGTAGTAGAGCAGGTACGTGATAAGCTGCAAGGAAATGAGGTAGAAGTTCACTAGCTAGCGGGTCTCTATTACTATACGTAGATTAGTCTAGTAGACAAGAAAGCACACAGTAGTTAGCCTGTTTTCGGCATGGGTTAGAATCAGCAGGAGCTACAATTATAGGATACCACATAATTATTAGAAAGTTTGTACTTACAAGTTACAAGTAATCATGATTACTTTTTTTGTGCGCTCTTTTTTTCATTTTGATAGCAATGCCCATATTGTAATATCTATTCGGTTATAAAAACTTATTAGTTAGTACTCTATATATATTTTTCGATCTATATACATATAGTTTTTTCCCCTCGTATAATAAAAATCACGGTAATTCTCGTGACGTCCTTTAGAAAAAGTATCTTCGATAAATGTTAGAGTCTCCTATTGCAACCTCGTGGTATCATAAATCTAGATTTTGACTTCCAAATTTTCATTGAATTAGTTGCTACAGCTTTTACAGTTTGACATTCGCATGTTAATGTCTTGTCCTTATTACCTTGTATTCGAACCCCTCTATCCTTTGTATTTTATTAAAAAAAGATTCATGTCCTAAACTGCATTTCTAGTTACCAATTACTATGATGGCATAAATAGTAGTTTGATCCTGCCTCATGCCACTTAAGATCGGAAATGGAGCTTGAAGTAAGATCTAGGAGGGTCAAACGGTGCTAGTTTGAATAGATGATTAATATTTAAGCCTAGCAATCCATGTTTATTCAAAGAACTCTCGAAAACCAAGGGTCATAGCCACTTTTGGTATTCACTAACTTTATTCATAGCTCAAGATGTGAGTTTACTCTTTAAAGAAATATATGTGTAGTGGTGTTTTTTTTAAAAAAAAAGTGATTATACCAATATATAGATATGCATATTGTTTTGGCTAAAATACAGTTTGTATGGATATTAATTTAATTTTAAATGCATTGTTGGTACAAGAGTTGTGAATGGAACATTATTCACTATTACCAAAACATAAATCTCCTACATATTTATTGGTCATGCATGTGTGTATACTTGATCTGCATCATGGAACAACACGTATATTTACTTCAAGTTTTTTTGTGTATTTATAGTAATAGAAGTAGTAATTTAGAAACTTATATGAAAAAAGTGGGCAATGTTTTAAGAAACAAATATGACTCAATTGGTATCATTATCACCCATGATTAGAGTCCATAGAGATGATGGCTAGACCTTTCTAATATTTATCATAATTTTAAGAATTTAATTTCCATTCTAACGCCTGACTTGTGTGGATTAACGTGAATTTTCAATTAGCAATAATAATAAACTTAAAAATGAATAAAACTAAGATGCTGAACCAGCCGATGCTCAAAGAAAAAAAAAAGTTCATATGTTTTCTTTGAGAGGGAGAATTCATAAGTTATTAGGAACACGAACTCTTGGGGGCTACGCGGTTTTGGGCTCCTATTACAGTGTGATGGGCTGTCCAAGCTAACTCCTGCAGGCCGGTGGCTCAGCTACGCCTGGTACAAACAAACTGGAGCCCACGTTCATGTCATTACTGCTTCTGTACTAAGGCCCACCCAACCCCTCAATTGATCTGCCTGAGCAAGCTGTGACAGTTCTTGTTTAGAGGCGCAACGAAGTGGGCATTTTAAGTTTTTACCACTCTCAGATACCCTCATTTAGTCCTTTCAAATTACTATAATGTTTTACCGTCCGTCACTTCAAAAGTTTGCTCACCCAATCACTACCTCTGCAAAGTTATGCGGATCAAACCTTTTTAAGTTTAATTAACTTTGTAAAAAAAATATTAGCAACAGCTATATCTCCAATAAAAATATATTTTTGATTTATCTAATAGTAATAATTATACACCATAAGTTAATATTCTCTATATATTTTTGGTAAAAGTTAAAAATGTCTGACTCCTCAAGAAGTAAGAAATGATACTCTTTATGTGTCATATGTGACGGAGGAGACACAACTGGTTAATGATTAGAGTAGTGAAGAGGTTGATTAATCACAATGCACATGTGAAGGTACAAGACGGTTGCAGTTGGGTAGTTAGTTTTGTTTTTTCTAATAAACCTAGCCCCCTTTGGTTTGAAGGAATTTCAAAGGAATTTTGGAGGATAAGTTTCCTATGGATTGATTCCTATGAAGCCCTTTGGTTCACTGGAGAAGTAAAGGAATAAATCCTTAGGATTGCTTTCCTACGGCTGTGTCGTACACGAAACAAAACATTCGATCGGAGCTCTGGAAAACGTTCCTGGCGCGAAAACTGGACGGCTCGCGCGCTTCGCTCCCTCTTCTCCCACTCGCTCATTTCGCTTGGCGGTTGTGTTTTCAGATACGGACAGCCCAGTCGAAACAAATCTTTCCCAAATCCCCATCGCAGGCCAAGGGACAACAGCATCCGCCCCATCACCACCGACACGACCGACGGACAGCCGTCGTCGGGACGATGGCCGCCCCATCCCCGGACGCGTCGGCGGCCCCATCACCTCTGCATGAGACGGTGCGAGGCCCTTCCCATCGCCGACCATCGAGTCGGCCTGCACCAACGTCGGCGACCCAATCCGCCGGAACCCATCTCCGACCACCTAGTCCGGCACTCGCAGCGACAGCGCCATACGAAACCGTGCATCCGCAGGTTCCTCCGTCATCCAGGTACTTTTGTTTTTCCCCATCTACCTGCTGTGCGTTATTCTTCCCAATCAGAAGTGAGTTGGAGGCGGAGCACCCCATGCGCCTGCACGGCATCCCGAGTGACGAGGCTCCGGCGGCAGCTGCTACTGCCGCGCCGCTCGCCCCGTCCCTGCCCCGCACCCGCGCCGCTCGCCGCAGCCCCAACCTTGCCGCGCGCTGGCGCTGCCGTGCCGTGCCGCTCGCCTTAGCCAGCGGGTTGCCGCAGCACCACTCGCTAGCAGCCATGGAAGAGGAGGATTTGGGGGTGGGGGATGGTTGCGGCGAGCAGACAAGAGGCGCAACAGCAAGTGCCGGTGGCCACGGGCTTGGCCGGGCTGTTCCTAGCGTCGAGTGCCTGCAGCCAGAAGCAGAAACAGAGAAGCTGAATGAACTGATGCAGAGTAGTTTTTTCTACCATATTTTATATGCCTAATTCATCTAATATACTCTATTTTATTGCAAGGGTACTGATGCCGTGGAAAGGATCCACTCAAATTAATGTGTTTGATCAACGCACTTTGTCTGACAAACAACACCACCACTCCCAATCACAATGGTCTCATGATTTTGCTGACGATGAGCATTGGTCTACAGAAAATATCCAGGAACTAGGTGATGCTTCTTCTCATTTCAGATGCATCAGTACCTTGCCTATAATTTGTAGTTGCATGTTCCTGATGAAACTGAGTCCATGTAATCTTCTGAACTGCAGTGAATTTAGGGACCACAAAGAGAGCCAGATGGTCTCACCAAATGAAATTATTCCTTATTGATCTTTTAAAAGAACATGATGTGCCAGGTTTCCGAACACATAATGCTTGGAGTAAGGATGCATGGACAAACATTGTTCGTCGCGTGAATGCAAAGTTTGGTACATCATATTCTGTTAACCAAGTCAAACAGCAGGAGCAAGACTTGAAGAAAGCATACCGTAGTGTTAAAGATTTGCTGGCTGAAAGTGGATTTGGATGGGATAATGAGCGAATGATGGTGACTGCACCTGAAAGTGTTTGGGCTACTTTTATTGCTCGCAAGAACAATAAGGACGCTCTACATTGGCAAGATAGGTCATTCCCATATTACGATGCTTTATCTTCACTGTACGATGGTGAGGCTTACATATTCAGTATAATTTTATTTGCATTTCTCTTTGATTTCTTAAATTTGGTAATCATTTTTTGTTGCACGTCATTCTGCAGGTCGTCACGCTGAAGGGAGAACCCGTCAAGGCATGGACCATTATGCAAGCAAAGCAAAAAATGTGTTAGTTCCATCGACACAAACAACACAAGTGCCTGACACATATAACTCACCATCTTCAACTTTAAATGCTCCAGGTGAATCTCTGCAATTTCAATTTGATGATGAGACTGAGGAGGCAAATTTAGATTTTTCTCAGCTTTCATCCAATCATGACCATCAGCCACAAGCTGCACCTACCTCCACACACATGCATACAGATGCAACTGAGTCTCGGCGTGGTAGTAAGAAACAAAAGAGCAAAGTTGCTCGCTCGGATGATGGATTTCATGAGAGATACCTAAAATTGAAGAAGGAAGAGATAGATCGATTTGCTGCTATTGAGGAGAAGAAACTAGAGGATCCATACAGCATCAACAAGTGTGTCAATATTGTTGAACGCTTACACGGTCTACAGATGGGAGACATATTGGTGGCAGCCGACATCTTCAAATGCAAGGAGAATAGGGAAGTATTCTTATCATTTTCTAGTGATGAATTACGGTTGGCTTGGATTAAAAGGGAAATTGGGCGTGCACAAACAAACCTTCAGGATTTGTTTCAGCATTAGAGAGATGCCAGGAAGTACTTATGCATTAGACTGAGATCTTTGTTAACAAGGTGGCAGATGCTTTTGGTAAACTTGGTTGTGCTAGTTACACTATTTTGGTATATTTCATGACAGTAAGGTGTACAAAAGTAGAGTGGTACCTCATGGATGTTATTTAGAGAGATGCAAGTACAATATATTAAGTTGCTAATTAGGAGTACAAGGGCTGCAATGACCCTGAATTTAATATCACTAAGTACAATGTTACTAAGTCCATCGTGCTATGTAACGATCCCACATCCTTCGTGCTGTGTCATCTCGCATTTGATTCCCAGCTTGTCTAGCGTTATTGAATGCTTGTATATCACCATTATAGTTGAGATCTCCATCTGGCACGTCAACAATCTGGTTTGGATCAATTTCAGCATTGGAGTTACATGGCCACACCATATCTCCATTGTGTAGGCGTATGAAGTTGTGTAGAACACAACAAGCAACTGATATGTCCACTTGTTTATTAGCCGGGTGGTGTGCACCAGTTTTAAGAATAGGAAACCTCATTTTTAATATGCCAATTGTTCGCTCAATATGGTTCCGTAGCTGTGCATGTCGAAGATTGAACAATTCTTTGTAATCTCGAGGCTTTTGCTTAGCTCTTCCTTGTTCCTTTAAATGATATCTTGTTCCACGATATGGCGCAAGAAATTGTGTTGTGTTTGCATAACCTGCATCTAGTAGAAAAAATTTACCAGGAGGCACTTCAAAGCCATGGTTAAGTGCATCGTGTAGAACTCTTGCATCTGAAGCTGATCCCTCCCAGCCGGCATGTACATGTACAAATTTTAGATCGAAGTCACATGCTACCATAACATTCTGAGATATTGTTTGCTTTCTATTCCGATATGGTTCTTGCTCATCTAGTGGGAGTATCATTGGTATATGAGTGCCATCAATAATGCCAACACAATCCTTCAGCAATAAAAAAATAGCATTGTTTATATGGTACATTGTCTTTAAGTAGTTTGTTTGGCAGTATGAAATTTAAGTAAACAAAAATCAAATTGAGCATTTGTTCATACCTTAAAGAAGGGGTGGAATTTTGGTCTTCGCAAAATTTGGTGCGGGTGTAGCGAAGGTGGGCGTATATATACACCAGTAAGCTGTGTAATTGCATCAAGCACTGCTCCAAAATGGCGACTAATTGTTTCTCCACTGTGCTGAAACTCAAATTGCAAGGTTTCATTACTTGCAGTTTTCGCTAGTGCATATAAGAATATAGCAACCTTCTCTTCTACTGAGATCCTTGAATCATCAAGTAGTTGCTTCTCACGCAACTTATTGACCAAAGCTTGGAAAACACCAACTTCCATTCTGAAGTTCCTTTTACTTAGGCTCTCATGGCCTGTTAAGATTTCATGAACACGCTCAGCTCCAGAAAGTTTTGATGTATGTATGGGATTTTTACTAGATGATGGCTGTGATGAATCTTCTATGGTAGGGAGAACAAATAATATGAATTCATCTTCATTTTGTGATCGTCGTCGATAGTTTGGATCCATGACTAACACAGTGGAAAACCAACTAGGGATACTTAAATTATGTTGCAGGGTCACTATAAACAGATGGCTACCACCTGTTATTCAAGATGTGAAATAACAAGTAAATGTCAGTACCAAGATTTGCGTGTACAGAAGAAAAACAAAATTACGAGATTCATGACTCACCGTACGAAGTATCTGGTCAGAGCTCTTGAAGAGTTTGGAGGTGAGCTGGTTGTGTTTGGAGATGAACTGTGCGCTTGGAGATGAACAAGCTGTGATTTGTACCGGCGCGTGGGTGTATATAGACGCACTTGCCTATCTGCAGTAGGAGGCCACCGGCCCAGGCGCGCAGCGGCAGGGGCACAGGGCACGGCCGCCGTCCGGACTTCGATGTATTCCCGGTCCCGGCGCTAGCCAACGGCGGTGCAGTCGGCGGAGCGGAGCGGCGCGGGCACGAAGGCAGGAATGGACCCAGCGAATCGCGGCGGCGGCGGCGTGGAGCAACGGAGGGCTCGAGCGGCGGCCGACTGAGCGGGCGAGCGGCGTCGGCACGCGTGGCGGAGCCGCCGTGCGAGCGTTGGAGTGCGGCGGCGGCGGCGGCGACACTGCTCTGCTAGTCTGCCTTCCCTAACACGTACACCTAACGCATTTGGCTCTGGGCTGCGCTCATGAATGGGCCCAGCCAAATTGAGAACGGACCAGTTTTGATTCAAAATGAGAGCAGCTCGTACTGTACAATTCCTTTGGTTTTCCTGAGTTGTTGCCAAAGGGCTTTCAAGGCTACCTTCCTATATTTCTAATTCCTTTGGATTGAAGATGTTGTACACTTAATTCCTATGTTTTTCCTTTTCCTATCCTATACCTACCCTCCAATCCAAAGGGGGCCTAACCATAGCCACCAAAACAACAATAAAGCTAACAGCTAAAGGCTAAACACAACGACACCGGCGAGTCAGACTAGAGTTTTCTATTTTAATATTAGAAATTTTTTTGGACACCTCTAAAATTAGTGAAATTTAGGTGAAATTAAACTCCTAATTTTTTTCGAGACTAAACATGTTGTATATATGATTTTCTAGAATGCTTAGATCTCAACAAAATATTAGCATCATTTATAGCTACACTTCAATTGAGCAAAAGAATATGCAAATATGTACTGAAAGGACGTCTGCCAGCAAAAAAATCAAAATTTTCAAAAATTTTAGTCACCCGTAGATTATTAATGTAATATGAAATTTGTTTGGTCACCTGTAGATTACCAAAATTTGCAAAAAAAAAAAATTGACGAAGTTTTAAACAGGAGACTATAGGCAATAATAGGCATCAACAGCGGCAGTTGCTTACTTGCTTTTCGGTTATTTCATTTCAGGGGCACGAAAGGTGATTCTGATAATCGGATTCACTGAAAGGACGTCTGGCAGCTGAATGGAGGGCTATTAGCAACACGGTCGTACATTTTTGAACAGATCATCATAACCGGCAGAGCTCAGATCTCAAGCTTAAGGTCCAATTCAAGCTTGAGGTGCAAGGCTTGCTGGAGCTCGGCTCATATATACCCGTCTGTTTTTTACAAATTGCTAAGCCATGCAGTTGATTTTTACAAATCACTGTTTGGTAGAGAGGAATCCAGTGGAAGGTTAGAAGATGTCTTCTGGTTAGAAGAAGAAATGGTTACTTCTTCTAAAAATGGCCTACTAGAGGCTGATTTTATTGAGGAAGAAGTGAGAGAAGCAGTGTTTGGATCCTATGCGGATGGTGCTCCAAGCCCTGATGGTCTTCCTTTCCTTTTCTACCAGGTCTTTTGGGAAGTTATTAAAAAGGACTTGATGATGCTAGTGAACTGTTTTGGCAGAGGCCAGCTTGACCTTGATAGACTTAACTATGGCATGATTACCTTGATTCCTAAGGAGCCTGAGGCCAAGACTCTTAAGAAGTTCAGGCCTATTAGTTTACTTAACTGTAGTTTTAAGATTTTTGCCAAAATGCTGAATAATAGATTAGTTGTAGTAGCTGACAGATTAATAGCTTCAAACCAGACAGCTTTTATCAAAGGTAGATACATTTTGGAGAGTGTAGTAGCTGCTCATGAAATTATTCATGAGATTCATAGAAATAAGGAAGAAGGTAATTTCTCAAACTGGATTATGAAAAAGCTTATGATAGAGTCAGAAGATTTACAACCTGTCATTGACAAGATCATTAAGAGGATAGCTGGTTGGAGAGGTAGGCTCCTGTCTTATGCTGGGAGGCTTACCCTGCTCAAGGCTTGTCTTGCAAGCATCCCAATTTATTTGCTGTCAGTCATTAAATTCCCTAGATGGGCTATTGACATGATTAATTTCCAAATGGGACATTTCTTATGGAATGATAATGTTGATCTTCATAAATATCACCTGGCTAACTGGCAGTTAGTTTCTCAGAAAAAAGATGTAGGTGGTCTTGGGATACTTGATATGAGAAGTTTGAATCTAGCCCTTCTGAGTGCTTGGATTTTTAGATATCATTTAAATTCAAATGCCATTTGGAAAAACATTGTTGATTATAAATACAAAACTGAGGATCTCATTATGCTCTGTTGCCCAATGGTGGGGGTTTCTCCTTTTTGGAAAGGAGTCCTCTGAGCAGTTCAGGCTGCCCGCATGGGTGTTAAGTGGGTGGTAGGTAATGGTAGGAAAATTAGGTTCTGGGAGGACATTTGGCTAGGCAATATTAGCTTAGCCATAGTTTTCTGGCCGCTTTATGTCATTAATGAGTAATAGGGTAAGACAGTTTGTGAAGTCTAGGATGGAGAGAACCTAATGCTCACATTCAGAAGGTGTGTATCTCCTAGTACCATGAATCTTTGGTTAGAGTTGTGCAATTTGTTAGAGCCAATCTCCCTCTCTGAAGAGGAGGATCAGATCCTTTGGCATTACACGTCTTCTGGTAAATATTCAGTGCAATCACTGTATGCTGTGATTAATCACAGAGGGGGTTACCCCAATGTATGTGGGAACAATTTGGAAGCTTGCTATTCCACCTAGGGTCCAATTCTTTCTGTGGCTCCTAGCTAACAACAGAACTTTAACCCGTGATAATCTAGCTAAGCGCAGGGAGGTGAATGATCCCTCCTGCTTGTTTTGCAATGAATAAGAATCGGTAGTTCACTTGTTTTTTGGGTGTATTGTTGCTCGCTGTGTTTGGGCTATCGTCTGTGAGCTGCTAAATCTGAACTTAGGTGCTACTTTTGAGTCGATTGCTCGACTGTGGGTGGCTAACTCACGCCATGGTTTTACTAATGTGGTGACTTCTGCGGTCCTATGGATGCTATGGAAACTGAGAAATGAGCTGTGTTTTCAGGGTGTTATATGGACAGGTATGGAAAAGGTGCTGCTGAGGATTGTGAGAATGATTAGGAGGTGGGTGCCGATGCTCAAGCCGGAGGCTGGAAAGCTGGTGGAGGAGTTTGCCCATCAGCTGGAGGACAAAGCAAGCTTGCCCCCTCAACGTGGATGCCGGCCCCGGGCAACTCATCATTAGGGTTGGCTCTATCGAGTGTTCAGCGTTTGGATTCATTAGTTTTGGGTCGGCATGATGACCCACGTAATGGTGTTCTTCCTGAGCCTTGTCTCAACTTTTGAACTTGACGCTGGTGAGCGCGTATATACGCTGGAACTGTATTCGTTTTGATGCTTTTGTAATGCAAAAGCAGGGAACCCTTTCTTCTATAAAAAATATATACCCGTATGATACAAGGGAGATCATCGGACACTTGATAACGATGCCTAGCTCAGACAAGCTGCATGGCAAGTGAAGACTCTCAACCAATTTAGGCTGAGCATTGAGAGAACACGTCGCCAAGGTTACACTAACTAATCACATCATTTCTTCGTAAATCCTAAGCCAAGTTGAAAGATCAACTGAAAACCTCTTGTTGTACCAGAAAGAAAATGTAATATAAATGAGAGGCTCATGTATTACTCTTGGAAGAGACATTATATTATTAATACTGTCTTAATCTTGCTTGCTGGTAGTATAATAAAAATCCTAAAGAAAGAATTGTTACATTATACATGACCTCCGACTCCGATCGATGCTACATCATCGAGAAAGAAATACTGCTAGCTAGCACTCGTTTAATTTCTTCAGTTACATACTCCTTGCAGCAAAGAATATACTAAGAAAAAAACAGAAAACATTTCCTCGAAATCTGAAATCCATGAGGCGCTTCAGAACCTGAACCTGAACCTGACCAAAATGCATTTGCATGCAAAGCCTCTTCTTCCTGCCTCTACCTAGTAGATAGAGCAAATAAACCAATGGATTCAAAGAACACGAAGCTGTTTAGTTCGCCGCCGAGAAGAAAACCAATGGAGTCACCACCTTCACCAATGCCGTTGTGCTTGCCCTCCCTGTCATTCCATCCGCCACGACCGCCTACCACTGCTCGCCGCCGGGGCGGGCGGCGGCGTGCATGTGCTTGAGCTTGGTGAGCTCCTTCCTCCGCTTCCTGGCCTCCGCCGCCGTGGCCGCCTTGTCCCTGTCGCTCTGCGCTCCCCCGTCGCCGCCGGGCCCCGCGGGGAAGATGCTGACGGGCGCGCTCCGCTTGTCGACGACGTCGAGGCCGAGCGTGAGCGAGCAAGGGTCGTCGTCCGTGTCCTCCTCGGCCGTCGCGCCGCCACCGCCAGCAGGGCTGCCCCCCCTGCCCACGGGCTCGGCCGCTACCGCGACGGCGCCGTGCGGGTCCTGGACCGCCGCCGCCGGCGGCTGCACCTGCGCGTACGCGGGCGCGGACGACGGCGACCCGCGAGGGTCCGCCTGCACGACTGGGTAGTACCACGCGCAGGGCTGCAGGCAGAGCGGCGGCGGGCCCGGCGGGCTGCTGTGGTGCTCGTACCCGGCGGCGGCGGCGCCCGGCGGCCAGGAGCCCCAGACGTAGGGCACCGGCACCGGCGCCGGCGCCGCCGCGGTGTACAGGAACCCCGGCCGCGGCGGCGTCGCCGGCAGGGACGCCGTGGACGCCGCCGCCGCCAGGGATTCCGCCTGCTGCTGCGCCGGCATCGCCGCGGTCACCGCTGGCGCCTTTTTGGCCGTCCTCGTCGCCACCTGCGCGCAGAGAATTGAATGAGCAGTGAGCACACGTCCGTCTCAGTGTGACGCCAACGCCAAGACCTGTTGTAACTCCGCGGAGAAGACGACGGAATCCGCCGACGTGGTCACGCACGGAGTAGCTGCCGAACCGAACCGACTGGAAGAAATGGGCAACGTGCGGCTAGGTTCAGACTGATCCCAATCCCATCCCATCCCCATGCAGCCAGCGTCGGCATTGCACTTGCACCGAGCAAGCCGGCCGGCATTATCCAAAGAAGAAATCTTGGCGTCATTGTCCAAACACGAAGGACGTCTCTGCGGCGTGGCATGCGTACAAGAACACGACTAGCAGCAGGAGCTAGGTGTACGGCATCAGTACTAGTAGAAGTGGGCAGAAAAGTGCTCATGCTCATGCATGTGTGTCCTCGTTAGAGGGGAACAAGTGGAGGCTTGGAACGTCCTAGATTCCTGTCTGCCTAACAATGGCAACATCATTATCGGATAACACTCGTACTATAATCAGAGGTGATGCTACGTCATCTGTCTGAGTCAAGTACAGGATCACGTAGTAGAGATTTTAATAATTAGAGCATCATCAGGGAAAACGAAAGGGAGGGAAAGCGATGGGCGGTGATGTGCCTGTTCTTTGAGCTGCTTGTTGGCCTCCTTGAGCGACAGGTACTCCTGCATCACCATGCCCTTCTCCTGCACCAACAAGTGTGTCGTCGTCGTCGTCAGCTCACATCAGTAGTAAACTCAAAAGAGTGTGAAGACGACGTCGTAGCAGACGTCAGTTCACGCCGGCGGGCATCAGTACCTTCTTCATGTTCTCGTTCTGCGACGAGAGGTCGGCGACCTTCCTGGCGAGCTCGTCCCGGATGGCCTGGCGGCGGAGGATGGTCTGGCGGGCGGACTCCCGGTTGGCCAGCACGCGCCGCAGCCGCTTCGCCTCCTTCTCGGCCTGTGTCACACATGCTGGTGAAGACGGGCCACGGAATCGCGAGCGCGGAGCACGAGTAGGTTACCACGGTGAGCGCGTGCCGGGGCCGTGACCCGTAGCCAGTCGCCGCGGCGGGCTGCTGGTATGGCTGGTGGTGCGGCGGGTGCCCGCCGGCGCTGGAGCCGCTGGAGCACGGGGACGCCTGGATGCCCACCTTCCCCAGCTCCAGGCTCAGCCGCGTGCTCGCCAGCTCCTCCTCGTCCTCCTAGGCGTCGGTCGATCATCAAGAATTAATTGTTACTCCTATGAGAGCAAGCAAAGCGCAGCGACGGCGACGCCGGCCGGTTGTAATAAATCACTCACCTGATGAGTAGTAGAAGCGGGAGGGGGAGGGGGAGGGGGAGGAGGAGGCGCGTGCCGCACCGGCGGCTGCTGCTCGCCGGCCGGCGCGACCCCGGCCATGTCGGCGAGCGCCATGGCGGCGTGGAGCTCGACGTCGACGGTGACGCCCCGGCGGCATTGCCGCTGCCCGTCGCTATCGTCAGACATGGCGCGCGCGCGAGCGGGGGGTGGAGAGCCGGACGGAGCGACCTGCTAGATGCCGGAGCCTCGCATGGGTGGAGAAACAAATAGAGGTGCGGTGGCGGTGCGGGAGAAGAGAAGAAGAGGGTTCGACTTGGACTTCGAGTTGTTCGACGGCGGGGCGGTGCCAAAGCCAGAGCGAGTAGTCCCCCGGCTGGCCCCCCGGCCGGATTAAATATCTCGCTCGCCGCCTCGCGGGCAGGTGTTACATCTCAGGCTATCCCAGTCCAGAAGGCCATCCCAGAAGAGCAGGCCGAGGCCGATCCGGGCCCTTCCCGTACCCGCCGTGAACGGAGGCCCAACAAGCAGGTCGTTGGCCCAATGTGGAGTGTGTGAGGCACAGCAGTATATAAGCTGTTGCCGGAGGGATGAGAGGTTATGGAGGAAAATTGTAATCACATATTACATTCTGTTATTAATCATTCCTCCTCGCTAGGCTTCGTCTATCCCGATTCCCTTGCTTTGCTCCTACCCCAACTCTATTCCTAACAATTGGTATCAGACTTCGTTCGATTCTGGCCGCCGTTCCCCCGCACGATCACTTCACGCGCCTCCAGAGAGCTCGGGGCGTTATGGATCCGCAGTGGAAGATCATTATCGACGAGATCCACAAGTCCAAGGAGGAGCTCGGCCGCCGTTTCGAGGATCAGGATGAGAAGTGGGCACGCCGCTTTGCTGACCTCGACCGCGACCTCGTTTCGCGGGATGTTGCCGTCGACAAGCGCATCGGCGCCCTGGAGTCCTCGGTCTTCGACTTGGAGGCCCTCCACATCGCCCGTGATGATTCCGAGCGCGACAAGCGGGTGGCTGCGTTGGAGTGCGCCGCCACCGATCTGGGCACTTGGCGCCCGGCGGTCGAAGCGGTCGTCGACAATCTGAAGATGGAGGTCTCCAGGATGCGCCGCCACTGGGATCGAGCCGTCTCCGACAACTCGACTCACCAGCCGGGCATCTTCTCCGCCTCTTCGCCGTCGACCGAACACCCAGCGGCTGCGGCTACCGCTGATGAGCCCTATGGGCACCGTGATGCATCGACTACACGGGATTGTGGGTCTGGGGTCGTCACGACCTGGACTCATGTCCCGGCCAACGGTACGCGCACTGAATTCGCCCCTGTTCCTCCAGTTTCGCGTTCTTCTTCTTCGAATTGCCGCCCCATGTTCATTCCTACCAAATCCGGTCATCCCACTGCTTCCATTCATCCCAACGATCCTCCACCCTCCCAGCCAATTTTTCCGTCCAATCGGCCACCGGATCCTACCTTCCATCCGCTTCCTGTTCCTCACATCCGCCCTCCAGATCCCCAATTCACCCTCCCAACTCCTCCTACAATTCGTCCTTCCGATACCCACTTCACCATGCCCACACCACCGCTTCTTCGCCCTCCAGATTCTCAATTCTCGAACCCATTTTCCACCCCAATTCGCCCCCCGGTTCCTGTCCTTCCTTCCTTTCGCCCACCTGATCCTTCCGTTTACTCCTACCCACCTCCAGCTTATTCCTTCTACAATACTGTTCCTGGCCCGTTTTCCAATCCGTATCAACCCTATATTCATCATCCAGACTTTCCATTGAATTCTCATACTACTGGCCGTTTGCCTAAACTTCCTTTTCCCAAGTTCGATGGCGAAAACCCCAGGAAATGGCGTTCGCATTGTGAGAAGTATTTCTCCATGTATGAGGTTCCCCCTCCATTGTGGATCAGTGTTGTTGAGATGTACATGGAAGGACCAGCTTCCCGTTGGTACCAATCCCTGGCTCCACAACTTCCCTATCTTACTTGGGACTCATTCTGTCGCCTGCTTCATGATCGTTTCGATCGTGATCAACATGAGGCCCTCTTGCGCCAATTATTCAACATCCGCCAGCACACCACAGTGTCTGATTATGTCAAAGCCTTCTCCGAACTCGTGGATCAGTTGACTTCTTACTCCCCTGTTCATGACCCCCTCTACTTTACCATGCGTTTTATTGATGGTCTTCGCCCAGACATCAAATCAATTGTCATTGTTCAGCGCCCTCGCGACTTCGATACTGCTTGTCGTTTGGCTCTGTTACAGGAGGAGGTGGTGTTCACTCCGGCTTCGAAGCCCCCCCGTGGTGGTGAATGGTATGCTGCGTCCAAGCCTCGTCCACTTGTGTCGACGCCATTACCTCTTCCTCCACCGCCACATCGTGCTGACAAGTTGCCGGCACCCAATGCGGCCAAGCCTCCACCGCCGGAGTCTTCGTTAGCCGCTCTGAAGGCGTACCGTCGTGCCATGGGCCTTTGTTTCAAGTGTGGTGTCAAGTGGACCAAAGACCACCGCTGTGCTCCGGAAGTGCTGTTTGCTGTTGAGGCCATCTGGTCGGCCTTGCCCGAGGATGATCCTGATGACACCGTTGCGCCTTCAAGTCCAGCGGCACCTGTTGCTCATTTGATGCTCGCTCTGTCTAAGGCGGCCGTGTCTGGTGTGGCTTCTCACCGTACAATGCAGTTTCAGGGCTTGATTCACAACATTCCAGTTAAGATATTATTAGACTCGGGCAGTTCTTCTTCTTTTCTCAGTGATGTCATAGCGAAGCAACTCTCTGATGTTCAGCTGGAGCCCCTTCCGTGTCAAGTTCAGGTAGCTGGAGGTGGCCTTCTCAACAGTTCTGCTGTTATTCGTCAGTTGCAGTGGACCATTGACTCATGTGCATTCCAGTCTGACTTCAGGGTTCTCACATTGGCATCTTTTGATGTTGTCGTGGGCATGGATTGGCTGGAATTATTTAGCCCCATGCAGGTTCACTGGCAAGAGAAATGGATTTCTATTCCGTATCAGGGTTCTTCAACAGTATTGTACGCTGCCCCGTCTGATACCATTCCTCAATTGTTGCTCCAAATTCAGTCTGAGCCGCCTTCTACTGGTGCAGCACCTTCCATGGAGTCTGTCCCTCTTCCAGTTCAGCAGCTGCTCTCGGAGTTCGACAGTTTGTTTCAGCCACCGGTCACACTGCCTCCATCCCGTGCTTGCAACCATCAGATTCCTCTGATTCCAGGCGCGCAGCCAGTCTCCCTTCGTGCTTATCGTTACCCACCAGCTCTCAAGGATGAGATCGAGCGGCAGGTGCAGGACATGCTCACACAGGGTCTGATCCAAACAAGCACAAGTCCATTCAGTTCTCCTGTCTTGCTGGTCCGTAAGAAGGACGGGTCATTCCGTTTCTGTGTGGATTTTCGTCAACTCAATGCTATTACCCGCAAGGCTAAGTTTCCTGTGCCGGTGATTGATCAGCTAATGGATGAACTCTCTCATGCCCAGTGGTTTTCTAAGTTGGACCTACGGGCCGGCTTTCATCAGATCTTATTGGAACCTGGCGAAGAATTTAAAACCGCTTTTCAGACTCATTTGGGGCAATATGAATTTCGAGTCATGGCCTTCGGTTTAACGGGCGCTCCTAGCACATTTCAGGGCGCGATGAACAACACGCTATCTCCGGGGCTCCGCAAGTTTGTCATCGTATTCTTTGATGACATTTTGGTGTACAGTGCGTCTCTCGAAGATCATTTGCACCACCTTCGTCAGGTCTTTGAGTGGCTTCGAGCAGATCAATGGTTCCTGAAACTGAACAAGTGCCTTTTTGCTCAGCGCTCTATCGCTTACTTGGGGCATGTGATTAGTAATTCTGGAGTTGCAACGGACCCTTCTAAGATTCAGGCAGTCTTGGATTGGCCTCCACCGTCAAATTTGAAGGAACTCCGAGGGTTCTTAGGCTTGGCAGGTTATTATCGCAAATTTATCAAGCATTTTGCCATTCTGTCCAAACCTTTATCTGATCTGCTACGCAAGGATGCAGTGTTCGTTTGGTCCTCTGTGCAGTCTGAGGCTTTCAGCATCCTTAAACAGGCTTTGTGCTCCGCCCCGGTTTTAGCGCTGCCAGATTTTTCACTGCCCTTCCACATTGAAACTGATGCATGTGGCACTGGCATTGGCGCAATTTTACAGCAGCAGGGTCACCCAATTGCCTTCATGAGTAAAGCTCTGGGTCCTCGCAACCAAGGTCTGTCAGCCTATGAGAAAGAATACCTGGCAATACTAATGGCCGTTGAGCAGTGGCGCCATTACTTGCTTCAAGGCGAATTTTTCATCCACACAGATCAACGCAGTCTGATCCACCTTAATGAACAACGGTTGCATACTCCATGGCAACAGAAAGTGTTTGCCAAACTCTTGGGCCTTCAGTACAAAATTGTTTACCGCAAGGGTACTGATAACACCGCCGCTGATGCTTTGTCCCGTTGTGGCCACGATCCTCAGTTATTGGCTGTGTCAGTCGTTACTCCCAACTGGCTTAATGATGTCGTGGTTGGGTATCAGAAGGATCCAGAGGCTCTTGCCTTACTAGCTCAGCTCGCCGTGCGGCCTGACAGCCGTCCTCCTTACTCCTTGCTCAATGGGGTCATCAGATATAAATCTCGAGTGTGGCTGGGCTCCAATACTGCTCTTCAGCATCAAGTGATTTCAGCCTTGCATTCTAGTCCGCTGGGTGGTCATTCAGGTGCTCCGGTGACTCTGTCCAGAGTTAAGCAGTTATTCTTTTGGGTGGGCATGAAACGCGCCGTCTGGGATTATGTTCATAATTGCCAGATTTGTCTTCAGTCAAAACCAGACCGCGCCACATATCCTGGTCTTTTGCAGCCATTGCCGATGCCTTCTTCCTCTTGGGCTTTCATTTCCATGGACTTCGTTGAAGGTCTTCCTCGCTCTGGCTCGTCCAATGCTATTTTGGTGGTCGTGGACAGGTATTCAAAGTTTGCCCATTTTATCGCCCTCCATCACCCATTCACTGCCTTTTCGGTGGCTCGTTTATTCATGGATCATGTGTACAAACTTCATGGCATGCCTCAAGCTATTGTATCTGACCGGGATCGCGTGTTCACGAGCTCGCTGTGGAAGACCTTGTTTAAGCTATCTGGCACTGAACTACAACTCAGTTCTTCTTATCACCCACAAACCGACGGCCAGACGGAAAGAGTTAATCAGTGCCTCGAAACTTATCTGAGATGCTTCGTGCACGCTTGTCCGTCGCGTTGGTCTCACTGGCTCTCTTTGGCTGAATATTGGTACAACACTTGTCCACATACAGCCTTGGGTCGTTCTCCCTTTGAAGTTCTGTATGGGTTTCCACCTCGTCATTTCGGTTTGGACCCTACAGAGGCAGTGGCAGTTCCCGATCTTCAGTCTTGGTTGGAAGAGCGCTCTTTGATGCATGATTTGATTCGTCAACACCTGCTTCGCACTCAGAGCCGCATGAAGCGCCAGGCGGATAAGGGCCGTTCAGAAAGGGAATTCGCTGAAGGTGATCTGGTGTTCCTTAAGTTGCAGCCGTATGTGCAGTCATCTATTTCTCGGCGCTCCAATCAGAAACTGTCCTTCAAGTTCTTTGGGCCGTTTCGCGTGCTCGCTCGTGTGGGAGCTGCTGCTTACCGGTTGGAATTGCCTGCATCTTCCCATGTCCACCCGGTTTTTCATGTCTCACAGCTCAAGCGTTCTCCAGGCACTCTCCAGGTAACTCCATCTTTACCATCTGATCTGGTTGAGTTCCAGGTGCCTGAGCGCATTCTACAGAGACGTTGGTCTTCTGGTGATCGTCCCATGGAGCAGGGTCTGATCAAGTGGTCACAGATGCCAGTTTCCTTGGCCACCTGGGAAGATCTGGAGACTCTGCGACAACAGTTTCCACGTGCTCCGGCATGGGGTCATGCCGGTTCTCAACAGGGGGAGAATGTTACATCTCAGGCTATCCCAGTCCAGAAGGCCATCCCAGAAGAGCAGGCCGAGGCCGATCCGGGCCCTTCCCGTACCCGCCGTGAACGGAGGCCCAACAAGCAGGTCGTTGGCCCAATGTGGAGTGTGTGAGGCACAGCAGTATATAAGCTGTTGCCGGAGGGATGAGAGGTTATGGAGGAAAATTGTAATCACATATTACATTCTGTTATTAATCATTCCTCCTCGCTAGGCTTCGTCTATCCCGATTCCCTTGCTTTGCTCCTACCCCAACTCTATTCCTAACAGCAGGCGGCCACCCCGGGAGCGCCCGGTGGAGCCCCGTCTCGCCCGTCCCCGGCCGGCACGTGTCGGCACGGCTCGCGCCGCCCGGGCTCACCTCCACGCAGCAGGCGCTCGGTGGACACGCGGAGGCCGGGCGACCCGCGACCAGCATGCAGACTGCGAGGGGAGAGGGAGAGTGGGCGGGCTCGTGGCCCGAGGCGGCGGGACAAGGGGGCCCCGCGTGTCAGCGGCGGGCGGCGTGGGCTCGCTCGCTGGACGGTGGACCCGACCCGACCGAGGTCCGTCCGAGCAAGCGCCCTTTTCCGTTGGCTGCCTCGGTGACGTGGCCTTCGCGGCGGCACACGTGGGCAGGCCTCTCGGCGACGAGCTGGGCAGGTGGGGCCCGAGGTGGGGACGCCTACTCAGTCAAGGCGGTGTGGGCCGTCGTGGGCGCTTTGGTTGGTTGGATTGGATGGACTTTGGAGAGACGGAGGAGTCGGCGGCGGCGGCGGCGGCCCGCATGTCGGCCCGCGCCACAGCCGGGTGGCCGCGGATGGACGCCGCCACGCCGGAAGCGTCTCGGAGGCTGCACGGATGGATGGAACAGAACAGAACACCACGCCCGCTCCGCGCACACACCCAATCCGGCTCGGCGATGATGCATGCTGCTGGGTCCGCTGCAGCAGGCACCAGGGTGATCTCTGTCTGATTAGACCAAACCTGACGGTCTGCTGATGGAGATGGGGGAGGGAGAAGCGTGTGTTGACCGCTGATCGCCGAGCTTGTCCGCGTGCTCTGCTCGCCCCCAGGGCGCTCGACCAACCGCTGTCCATCATGCCAAGCTCAGGCAGGCGGCACTAGCGGCGGGGATGCCGAGGCGGGCAACCGACTCAACTGAGGCCTGTCGTCTCTCTACTGTACTGTACCGCTGGATAAGCATTTCTTTTGCCGGGACTCCGTGGTGGTCGACCAACCGGCAAAGTACCTGCTCCTACTTACCGCACGATCTACAAGTAGGCCCCGTTTACTTCCTCAAAAAAAGTACTGTGCAGAAAAAAGATTCCCCGTCACATCAAACTTGCGATACATGCATGGAGTACTAAATGTAGATGAAATTAAAAACTAATTGTACAGCTTGGTTGTACTTTGCGAGACGAACGTTTTGAACCTAATTAGTCAACGATTGGACACTATTTACCAAATAAAGCCAAAACGTGCTACAGTACTTTTTTTACACCTTTTCGCGCCTTTTCGCGGAACTAAACACAGCCGTAGTAAAAAGATGGTTAGCGACGCGTAGTAATGTATTATTGGCTGCGTATCGCTTAAAGTGATTAATGTTTCATCGAATTTCTATCAAATAATATTCACATATACGACTTCAAAACAACTTATTATGAAAACAATTTCCGTAAATGGTGTTTCTTTACAAGTATCATAAATATTGAAATTTTTATCTATAATTGATCAAACTTAAAATATTAAAACATTACACTATGCTATGCTAGAATTACTTTCTTTCATAGACGGAGGGAGTACTACCTCCAATATACTAAGGATACGATACCGTGCTGAATTGTATGTTTTTCATGGGTGGAGGGGGTACTACCTCCATTCCACTAAGGACACCTTTTGGACCGTAGAAATTTTACATAAAAATAGTACAAAATTTTTATAGGAGTTTATTTTCATACGAAAAACATAGGAAACAAAAAATGACATTCCAAAAGGCCCTAAATTGCAATTTTTTTCTAACTTTTCTAAATACATAGTTTTTGCTAAGTATGTAAATATACATTATGTTTATATACATAATGAAAACTATATATATTTGAAAAAAAATCAGAACGACTTACAATTCAAAATAAAATGAGTACAATAGAAATTGCTATATTTAAGATATCTCAATTTTTAAACAGTAATTTTAAATAACTAACTAGTACAATTAAAGAGACAACTCATACTTCATCAGCCCTAAATAGATAATTTTCTGAAAATTAACAGATAAATTAAGGACAATGGCAAAAGATGCATGTATCCTTATCATTTTTCCTTTATCAGAGGAGAATTCTTAGATTTGGCAGATATTGTTCGTATGCATCCGTAATTAGCTTTTGCATTAGGAGGCAATGACCTATCTTCTTTACACAAATTTCAAACCTCATGAAATTATTTATTTTGAGACGGAGATTGTAAGTAATAGTTTATATTATTTCTATAGTCCAACAATGACAAACTACATGTTCCGTGAGCAAAAAAAACACCTCAAATATAGGAGAAGTAAAAAAATGTAATTTTATTATATTTTAAATCAAGTCAATTTCACCAAGTTTATAAACAATAGAATCAATATTTATATCTCTAATTAAATTTAGTATGAAAATATATTCTATGATTTATCTAATAGAACTTATTTGTGACATAGTTTATATATATATATATATATATATATATATATATATATATATATATATATATATATATATAGCTAAATTTAGAATTATTTGATTTCTCAGAAAACACAAGAATTGCGGGGGGGTTTTTTGAGACAGAGAGCATATTAAAACAAAGCGGGAAGAGACTAAGTTTTTCCAATGTACGTAGTTTCTTTGGGTTTCATGTTTTATTTATGTGATATACATGGGATGCACCATGGTTTATCTTTAATATAACTATATACTATCTTGTCTATTGTTTAACTTATATGCCCTCCATCTCCATCCTACTCCGTCTTAAAAATAAGGACTTGGTGAGTTTACTCGAAGACAAACCACTATAGATTTGATCATATTTTGCTGAAATGTATGGATATTGATATTTATAATATTATCTCTATTCAAAACTATAAAATGTTTTGGCATTATCTAAATACATTGCTTTTATTTAATACATATATTTAGACATAGTGTATATGTAAGCGCATAGTAAGAATTAAGTATATATAAAAACTAAAACGTCTTATAATTTAAAATGAAGGGAAAATTAAAAATTGTAATTTTTCATGCAATATATTTCTGTGGTATAGTAAGTGATAGAATTTTTTTTGAAAATAAACTTTTTTTTTGAAAATAAACTTATACACCCTCCGTCCTAAATTAACTGTCGTTTTGGGTTTCTGTGATACGAGTTTGACTCGATTTGTAGAAAATATGTGTAATATTTATATTACCAAATAAATTTGTTAAAAAAAACTAGATTCAAAGATCTTTTCGATGATACTAATTATGTATCATAAATATTAATTTTGTTTAAAATATATTTAGTCAAAGTTATTTCTCGGAAAGTGAAAATGATAGTTATTTTAGGACGAAGGGAGTAAATGGTAGTAGTAAACTTATAACGCATTTTATTGTAACGGAAGGAGCGCTTGCTTGCCACAGGGCAAGGTGCCAAGGCAGTGTTCAAAGCCAACTCGGAAAAGGTTATGCGTGCCAATCAGGTCGGTGACGGTGAGCCATCATCGAGGCCGCGAATTGACGTCACCAGTGAGCCAGGAACTGGAATGCCGCCCGTCCCTCTGATCCCTCGCTTCGGCTCCAAGGGACGTTAGTACGGAGTATTTGTTTTACTGTTAGGCCTTGTTTAGATAGCATGACGATGTTAGAATTTTTTCGCTCTCTCTCCGTCACATCAATCTTTGCACGCATGCATGAAGCACTAAATATAGATAAAAAAATAACTAATTACACAGTTTAGTTATAAATCATGAGACGAATTTTTTGAGCCTAGTTAGTTCATGATTGGACACTAATTGTCAAATACAAACGAAATGCTACAGTTCCAAATTTTTCTAACATCTTTAATATAAACAAGGCCTTAAGGTGTGTTTAGTTCCTCCAAAAAAGCACTATACAAAAAAAAGATTCCCGGTCACATCAAACTTGCGATACATGCATGGAGTACTAAATGTAGATGAAATCAAAAACTAATTGTACAACTTGGTTGTACTTTGCGAGACGAACGTTTTGAACCTAATTAGTCAACGGTTGGATACTGTTTGCCAAATAAAGCAAAAAACGTGCTATAGTATTTTTCCCCCTTTTCAGGAGAACTGAACACAGCCTTATTATATTAATTGATTACTATTTTCTCCGTTTTATAAAAATTGTTATTTTTTTCAACTTTAACCAAATACATATATAAAAAAATACGAATGTTTATACTCTAGGAGTACTTACATTACTACCGCATTTACCCTATGGAGGGAAACAGCTAGGCCTTGTTTATTTCTTTCGATTCTCCCCTAAATTTCACTATACAAAAAGAAGATTCTTCGTCACATCAAAATGTCGGCAAATGCATGGAGTACTGAATGTTGATGAAATCAAAAACTAATTGCACAGTTTTGTTGTACTTTGCGAGACGAACATTTTAAGCCTAGTTAGTCAAAATTTGGATAATTTTTACAAAATACAAACGAAATGCTACAGAAATTTTGATACAGTGTTTTTCTCCCCTATTCTGTGAACTAAACGAGGCACTAGTCGTCCTCTCATCCTCTGCAGTCTGCATCCATTTCGATCCTCTGTCACCTGAGAGCGAGACGGTCAGGCCGCAGCGGACACCGTACCGTCAGTCATCAGGTAAACACACCCGCGCGCGCGCACGGACTGATACAGTGGCGGTCCTGGTGCCCATGTCGTTGCCATGCACGCACAGGCAGTCGATGATCAGGCATGCACAGTGGTCAGTGGACCAGCATATCTCTTCCAATCCGTCCGCCGTCATTGCTTGCAAGTTGCAAGCCGTGCAGCAGTCAAGTGCAGGCTTGCAGATAGCAGTGCCACGGATGGATGCAATGCACCAGCGCTCGCACTGTTGCGACGAGCGGCCACAGGATGCAAGTTGGGAATTGCACCTGTGCAGCTGGGTGCTGGGACGGCGGCGGAGCGCAAGTTGGCCCGGCTCTGCCGTCGTCCCTCGTGGCGTACAGTGTAGGTGACCAATGGGACAGCGATCGCCCTGCTGCTAGCTCGATCTGTCTGGTCTCGGGCCCGGCTTTTGACGCGCCCGCCGCCTCGGGACTCGCAGGTCGTGGTAAACTATGGTGACCCCGACGGACGCCACGGCAGTGGCGAGCGAGCGCCCACGTCGCCGCGCCGTGCGCCGTGCGTTGGTCACACGGTATGCTGCCTAGTGCCTACATGCCGTGCCGGGCGCGGGTCGACAACGGCAGGCGTGGAGGTACCCTGCCATAGTGCGGGCGAACCGATCTCGGCCCGGCGGCGGCGCGCGGGCGCGGCAGCGTCTCGAATTCAAAGTTTTTTCACTCTCACATCCATTTTTAGACACATTTGTGGAGTATTAAATATTAGTAAAAAAATAACTAATTGCATAGTTTAGTAATAAATTATAAGACAAATCTTTTAAGTCCAGTTAGTCTACGATTGGACAATAATTATCAAATACAAACGAAAATGCAAATTTACGATCTAAACAAGTCCCCAGTCGCGATCGCCGCGCCCACCGCTTGAGCTGCTAGCTGATTCGATGGATGCCATGGCCTCCGATCCGACAGGTGCGGGCGCCGTGCACCACCAATAGATGACTAGATGGGCCGGGGGCCCAATGAATGACAAGATTCTCTCATTCTAAAACCACGGCGCCACGCAGCGGTGTTGGTTCCGAGCGCAGGAGGGGCCGACGCCGGATGCAGCCTTTCGATCTCGTCCTGTCCTGCCGGCTGCCGCGGATAGGAATACTAGTACTACGATAGATGCTGCCTTGTTTCTGAAACCTCGTTGGCCAAGGTGTGCGCGCGCCGCCCGTCGTCGTCGCCGGGGCCGCAGATCGATAGCGGCTCGCAGAGCGTCGCGCTACGTACTCCTACACGTCGCGCGGTCGTCGTCGCCTTCGTCAGCTTGCGAAGACCATGCTACATGCCGCCGCCCGCCATGCGTATCCGGGTTTTCATTGGAGCTACTGTAGCGTCGAGCGAGGTCATTCCCTAGTTGGTCACCAAATTCACTATGCAGAATTTCTATTTCCCACCACATCAAAATGTCGGCACATATATGAAGTATTAAATATAGATGAAATAAAAAACTAATTACACAGTTTTGTTGTACTTAACGAGACGAAAATTTTAAGCCTAATTAATCAATATTTGAACAATTATTACCAAATAAAAACAAAATTACTACAGTGTAACGTGACACTTACTATGCAAAATTTAGATCCCAATTTTAAAATCTAAACAAGGCCTTTATGTCACTCGTTCATGCCTTGTCGTTGCGTGTCATCTCCCAAGGGAAGCAATGTTCACACTTTGGGGGTGTTTTTGGCAAAAAATTTTGGATTTGGGTACTGTAGTTTTTTTGTTTTATTTGGCAATTACTGTTTAATCATGAACTAATTAGGCTTAAAAGATTCGTCTCACGATTTCACGGTGAACTGTGCAATTAGTTTTTTGTTTCATCTACATTTAATGCTCCATGTATGTGCCGCAAGATTTGATGTGATGTTTTGGGTGAAAATTTTTGGGAACAAACAACCCCTTGACCTCACTTCTGACTGATCGATATTCCTGCGTGCCATGAGCGTGAGGTTACTATTCAGGCGGCAGTCGTCAGTCGTCCTGCACTGGCTGGCTGGCTGGCTGGCACCCCGCACGAAACATCAAACAAGCCCACCAGCACAAGCTACGAGTACTACTGTACTAGTAATAGGAGTAGGTACTGTACTTGGACAAAGATGAACAATGACACGACACGATGATGCCCTCCTCAGAATTTCATGTTTCGCAGAGAACCAATGCTTTGCTGGCCTTTCGTTACGTTCCGTAACCGGTAACCTTTCCAAACGTGCTTACTCCCTCGGTCCTAGGAAGCATGCATTTTAGCTCTCAGCTCTTATCTAAGATGAATATAATAATACTGTAAAAAAGTTTTCTTAGAATTCAAACAATTTTAAGTTTAATCATACCTACATTAAAAGTTATTAGTGTTTATGATACTAAATAGGTATCATTAGATTAATCGTACAGTATTATTTCAATATACACCTATTTAGAGGCAGAATTGTAGATTCTATTTTCTATAACCTCAGTTAAAACTAAATAAAATCTGACATGGTTTTCAAATCTAAAATGCACTTTTTTAGATGAAGGAACCGCGAAATCCATGCTAATTGTACAAAGTTCCATAGAAGAAACCGGAGTACAATTCAAGAAAAAAAAAACAAACGTTCTATAGAGGCCTTTAGGACATAGTGGTACATGTTTAGATGGGCTAATAACTAGCCGGCTAAAGTTTAGCTCAAATTAACCCCCATCAGCTAATTAATGGACTAATGGTTCAAATGTGTATGGACAAAAAAATTATTCATGCTATTAGCTCTTACTTTTTTCGGATGGACTAATGGCCGGTTTTAGCCCATCCAAACGGTTCTTTTAGGCCCTGTTTGGCATGGCTCCATTTCACTAGTGAAGCCAAATTTTTGGGCTTCAGCTCCCTGAATAGCTATAATCGGTGGAGTTAGAGCCGTTTTGAAAAATCGTTTGGCAAAACAGCTCCGATTCCTTAAAACATGCTCTCACACAACGCAATGCAGGATGAGGTGAAACTACTATTTTTGTTTCACCCTACCTCAAATCTATGTGAGAGCACGATTTGGTTCTTTCGAGGATGCACAACGAAAACAGCCTTTTTGATGTTGGACTCGTCTTCCTAGCAGCGTTTTGTGATGAGAGCACACACATTTAACTTTTTTTTATTATATATTAGGTGCTGCTCCCTCCGTGCACAAATATATGCATTCTTATAGCATTAAAATTTGTTCACAAACATAAGCTTATCTGGCCTCAACATTTAATTAATGCCAACTTATAGCAAAGGTTACCTGAATATGCGGTTCTCATTTCCTTTCCTCAGTTTATTCTAAAAATAATGCGAACACTTGCATTTTGCAGGTGTGCTAAGGTAGAGTACTAATTAGGCCATGTTTGGATCCCTCCAGTTTCTAGGAATCCGGCTTTTGGAAACTGGATGGGATCCAAACAGACCAGTTTTTGTCCAGTTTCTTGTATTAGTTTTTGCCAGATTCTTAAAAATCAAGAAACTATTGATACCTAGTTTTTGCTAGTTTTTTTGATCCTGTAAGTAATAAATGAACCTAGATTCTTAAAAACAGGGGATCCAAACATCCCTACTAGTTTTTGCTCAGAATCTAGATTTTAGAAACTAGAAGCAAAAACTGGTTTTTTAAGAATCCAAAACTCACCAAACAAGCCCTTAATTATTAACATCTTTCGTCTTTCTCCGTCTCACAAAGAGCTTAATTTCCGAGAAGTCAAACTTTTTAACCTTAACCCAATATATATATAAAACATATTAATATTTATGGTGGATAATTAGTGTTATTATATGAATATTTTAATATATTTCCATAATATACTTATTTGAAAAAATAAATTTTGCTACTATTTCTACAAATCTGGTTAAACTTAAGAAAGTTTATCCGCACGCATCCCATAGTAACTTTTTTTTGTTGAGATTGAGGGAGTACTTTCTGTACAAAAGAAAGGATCTAATTTTATACTAGGTGAAAACTATTTTAAATTTGGATAAATTTATAAAAAAATTTGTCAACATTTATAAGGTCAAATCAATACTTATATGAATAGGAGTATATTTGAGGATGAATGACAGTCCACTACTGGTCGCGTGGGTTCAGGCCTGCCAATGCGCACGTGGGCCTCAACAGGCCCTACATATCCGCGCCCAAACACCTTGACCGCGGGCCGGCCCACCTGGCCATCGCTGTCCTCCACCGCATCCGATCCGACGTGATGTGAGTTGTGATTGTTCCGGAGACATCCTCCCCTCACCTCCCCACCCCACCCCACTCCACGATTGCTGCTTGGCTGCTGCTGCTGCGGCTCGGCTCTCAGATCCAGCGTCGCCGATGCCGCCGCCGCCGCAGCCGAACGGGGGCAAGGTGACCCCGAACCTGGCGATGGACGCGGAGGCCACGCGCCTGCTCAACCTCACGGTGCTCCAGCGCCTGGACCCCGCCGTCGAGGACATCCTCATCACCGCCGCGCACGTCACGCTCTACGACTTCAACATCGACCTCAACCAGTGGGTGAGCCACCGATTCCCCAACCCCAGGGTCCATTCCTGTACCCCCGATCCGATCCGGCATGGTCTCACGGCGGATTCTGAAATTCTCTGCTTGTTGGTTTGTGCCGCGCAGAGCCGGAAGGATGTCGAGGGGTCGCTGTTCGTCGTCAAGAGGTGAGGGTTTGGGTTGGGGGGTTTTGCTTGCGCTCGTATGCGGTCTGGTTCTGTCCTGACTGTGCTTGATTGGTCCAGGAACTCGCAGCCCAGGTTCCAGTTCATCGTCATGAACAGGCGCAACACTGGTACGCACTAACTCTGGTTGGACTTTCTGGTTCGCGTCTTGGGTAGTTGGTTTTGTTCTATGATGACCCACGGGTGACTAGAAGCTGTACCAACCGACATCATCAATCATGATATAAAAACCATTCATTTAGATCTTGTTAAATGGAGATAATCACCTTGTGATATCTAAAGGTTAACCAGTGCACTGCAATGCCTAGGTCGCTGCGAAATTTAGCTACACATGTGTGCCTGCCCTGCGTTACTGTCAAGGTGATCTATCTCGATTTAGAGTGAACCACTGTAGCCTGTGGTAGCTATATACTACTGCCTGTTGCTTACTTTGGGAAGTTGATAAAGTTTTGCAGAAGTATCCGTTACCGTTTGTTCAACCATTCATTTGAGTCCCCATGATCATGTCCTGTCTGCTCTAGTTGCCTTGTCCATAGATAATATGAAACCTCTATTTACCAGATTAATTATAGTCTTATGGCCAGCTAGTACTAATTGCTGGAGATAGCTGGGCCATCACATGCGCAATTTGCAGGGAAGCAGCTAAGCAAGCTTAGAATATCTAGCTCTTTAGATGGACTGTTTAGCTAGCCTTGCAACCTTTGTTAGCCGCACTTGGGGGGGATGATGGGGGGGTGGGGTGGGGGGGGGGGGGGGTGGTGGTGCGGGGTGGCACTATGGCCTGCACTAGGCTCCGCCACTGCTAGGTTGCATCATGTTGATGACCTAATGGCATTTGAGCTTTTGACTTTCGAAGAGTGTATAGCTCTGCATGAGACTTGCCCTATTCTTTCTCAATCTTTGATGCTCCGAGTGACCGCCAAGCAATAATTTTTGTAGTGTCTTGGATCAGAGCTGAAAAGGCGGTAACTAAATACAGAGGCACGAAAGCTTGGCACTTTAGGTCAGGAGGTGGCGACAACCTAGCTGTTGTCAATAGTTCGTGTGTTGTGGGTCAGGTCCTACCCTGTGTTTGTGTTTTAGTGATCTAGGCCTTGTTGTAACTAAGCACCCCCACTGCTCGGGCCGGAGTGGGGGGAGGAGGCTTCTTGTACGGGTCGGTCTGTTTTTACCTCTCTTAATGCAATGATACGCAGCTCTCCTGCGTACGAGAAAAAAAAATACAGAGAACTTGAATTTCAATATTCCAAAGATCACACTGGATCAGTAGGTTCATATGAGGTCCATTAGGTATAATTCTATATAAAAAGAGGTCATTTTTTTTTAAAGATAGCTGTGTAAAGAATTTAGGTAAACTCTAGCAAAACTCCAGCTTTTCTTATGAACCTACTTGGGGAATATGATGGGTGGACCTGTATAGGCAGTTGGGCTGCATTAGGACTTAGACTGAGGACACAATTCTGGTTTCCAAGGCATGTTAAATAACTTGATAGAACTTTAGTACCTTTAAGTTTATAATATATGCACAAAGTCAGATGATTCATGTGATGAATGAATCCTTCATGAGAAGTCCGATGATGTTGCTCTCAACAGATAATCTGGTGGAGGATCTCTTAAGTGATTTTGAATACGAACTTCAACCTCCATATTTGTTGTACCGGAACGCTTCACAAGAAGTAAATGGAATTTGGTTTTACAATCAACATGACTGTGAAGCTGTTGCAAGTCTATTTGGAAGGTAAAGGCTCTTCATGTATTCTCTTCCCATGTTGGAGCTATCTTTCTCTGAATTTATGTACTCTCCCCGTTCCAAATTGTAAGTTGTTCTGGCCTTTTTTGGATACATACCTTTTGCTATGTATCTAGACTAGACATAGTGTATATCTATGTACATAGCAAATGCTATATATCTAGAAAAACCAGAACAACTTACAATTTGGAATAGAGGGAGTAGATTATGAACATTACTGTACCATATTTTAGTAGTTGTTCTGAACTGAAGTCTGTATGGTTATGTATTTTTCAAGATCCAGTTAGTTGTGGATGAATGGGAAATGCGTAGTCTTACTAAATGTGAGCATTGTTAGCTGGGATCACATTCTCTAAATGAGAAATGTGGCAGGACCTGTGATGACAAAATCTTGAAAATTCTAGCTAAATACTGGCCTACTAATCTTAGTCCTCTCTTTTAGGGCATGAAGTAACTTGTCTTGTTAGCCTGAAGTGTGAGAGCCACTTGTTTTCTAGATTTACTGCATTTGTCAACTACTAAGTGCTGGTGAGATTCCAAATAATTGACAGAAATATTCAGATGACTTTTTTTTCTGGATTGCAATAAGAAGTAACAACTACTCTACTACATATTGGTGCCCAGAAAAGAGTCAGTTTCCTCCCTCTTAATCACAGCTTTGCATGCTAGCAAGTGAAATTCCCAAATTAGGTATAGAGCAGGGATGTGCAGTGTGCTTACAAACCTCTGATACTCTTGGAGATTGTCATGTCATGTTTCCCTGATGCTTCTACAAATAGCTAGTATTGCTCTCTATTTAGAATGTATACAACATGGGATTGTGATTATGTTAGTGTCAAGCGCCTGAGCGCTCAACAATGGTGGACCGCAACTACGTAGCTCGTAGTCGCGCTCCAGACCTTCACCGCGAGGTTATGCCCCTCTGCCGGTGGCTTACGTGAGGTAGGGAGGAGATTAGATTGATAATTCTTGATTCCTTCTTCATAGTCCAAGTACAGGGAATATAAAGGCCACTTGGCCAACTAATTTAGGAAACAAACTCCTATTTTTGGGGCCTAATCTTCTCCTAGCCACTAGAGCCGGACCTGCCAACCGCGTCCGCGGTGATCGCGGTCGCTGCATCGCGCGCAAGCGCCTCGCGCTCCGAGGCCCGCTCCGCTGCCCTGCGGATGTCGCGCGCCCTGCGGCGTCTGACGTATGTGGAGCCCCACATGACATCTCTCCCCTCCTCGAGAAGCAGCTCGTCCTCGAGCTGGAAGTCTGGAAATTGCGTGCGGAAGTCGTCGAGGTCTTCCCAGGTGGCGGATTCCGGCGGCTCGCCTTGCCAGTGTACCAGCAACTGGCGAACCCCACGAGCTGTGCGCGCGCGCTCCACCCGAGCTGGAGCTGGAGTCACCATGCCATGGTGAATGGGAGGCAGTGGCGGTGGTGCGGACGGAGGCTCGCCGCTGAACTTCTTGAGGACGCTGATATGGAACACATCATGTATGCGAGCGTGCGGCGGCAGTTGAAGGCGCACAGTGACGTCGTTGAGCAGCTTGACGATGCGGTAGGGCCCGATGTAGCGCGGCTTGAGCTTGCCGGTCGGCGCATGGTGAAGAGAAGACATGGTGCGCTGGCGGAGCCGCAGCCAAGCCCAATCACCCACCTAATAAGCCACGTGACGATGGTGGCGGTCGTAGTGGTGTTTCTGAACGAGCTGAGCCTGCTCCAAACGGTAGCGGACATCCGCCAAGAATGCCTCCCGCTCCTCCATGTCGCGTGCCACGGCGGCGACGCGGGTTTCACCTGGCTCGTAAGACCGGATCGTCGGCGGGTCGCGGCCATAGACGACGCGGAAGGGTGTCTCCCGGAGCGATGACTGATAAGCCGTGTTGTAGACGTACTCCGCCCACGGGAGCCACCTCAGCCACTGTCGTGGTCGATCGCCGGTGAAGCAGCGAAGGTACATGACGATGACCCGGTTGGCCGCCTCCGTCTGTCCGTCGGACTGCGGGTGGAAAGCGGACGTCATGTGCAGCTTGGTCCCCATCAGGCGCATGAGTTCACGCCAGAACAGCGAGGTGAAGACGGGGTCGCGGTCGGAGACCACGGACTGGGGCATGCTGTGGAGGCGTACGATGTCGGAGAAGAACGCCTGCGCCACGGTCTCGGCGGTGTAGGGGTGTGCCAGGGGAATGAAATGGCAGTATTTGCTGAAGCGGTCGACGACGGACAGGATCACCGACTTCCCGTTCACCCGCGGAAGAGCTTCCACAAAGTCTAGCCCAATGTCCGCCCAAACAGTGGATGGAACGGGCAGCGGCAGTAGGAGTCCGGCGGGTTGAAGATGGTCGGATTTGTACCTCTGGCATGTAGCACAATCCCGGACGAAATCCTGCACACAACGACGCATGTGTGGAAAATGGAAGTCACGGCGGAGGCGGTGTAGAGTGCGCTGGACACCCTCGTGTCCGTCGTCGTGGATGGCCGCTACGATCTCCTGTAGAAGCCGCGAAGCCGGTGGAATGTAGAGCCGCCCGTCATATGTGACCAGTCCATCGGCGATGGCCCAGGGCGCGGCGCGCGTACCCGCGCTGATCTCGTCGTGAATGGCCACCAGGGCCGGGTCCGTGGCCTGGGCATGACGGAGGCGGCCGATGAAGTCGAAGCGGGGACCCGAGACCGCTAGTAGCGTGCCTGTGGAGTCCTCCTCGGTGTCGCGGCGAGAGAGAGCGTCGGCCACTGTGTTCGACGCGCCGGACTTGTATTCGACGGAGAAATCGAAGCCCAGCAGTTTGCCCACCCAGTGGTGCTGAGGAATCGTGGCGAGGCGCTGGTCGAGGAGGTACTTGAGGCTGTAGTGGTCCGTCTTGACGGTGAATCGGCGCCCCCACAAGTACGGCCGCCAATGCCGAACAGCGAGGACGAGGCCGATCAGCTCGCGTTCATATGCCGCCAGGGAGCGATGGCGCGGCGTGACCGGTCGGCTGAAGAACGCGATCGGGTGCGCGTCTTGGATGAGCACGGCCCCGAAGCCATACGTGGACGCGTCGCATTCCACAACGAAGGGCTTGGTGAAGAAGCGCGCACCCTGGAGCTCGTCCAGAAGCTCGTCGACGACGGGGATAGGGAACACGTCCTTGACAGTGAGGGCGTTCAAGGCGCGGTAGTCGACGCAAAACCGCCAGGAGCCGTCGGCCTTCTTGACGAGCAGGACTGGGGACGAGAACGCCGAGTCGCTGCGGCGGACAATGCCCTGCTGGATCATGGCGGTGCATTGGCGTTCCAGCTCGTCCTTGTGCGCCGCCGGGTACCGGTACGGCTGGACCGCGACGGGCGCTGTGTCCGGCTTGAGGGTGATGGCGTGGTCGCGGGCGCGTGGCGGAGGCAGCCCCGTGGGCTCGGCGAAGACGTCCTCGAAGGTGGTCAGCCTCTCATCGAGGAGAGGCGCGCTGGCCACGGTGGAGTGAAGCCGCGGCGCAGGTGCGGACGCCACGCCGGACTAGCAGAGCCTGCGCCCATGGAGCTGGAACGCCATGGAAGGCGCGGCAAAGTCCCAGACGATCGGCCCAAGGGTGGCCAACCACTGGGTACCGAGCACCACATCAAAACCTGCAAGCGGCATGACAAACAATTCGATGTTGAAGTTAGTGCCGTCGATGGAGATGGGTGTAGCACGGATCACGCCGGGGCACGAGATCCTTTCTCCATTGGCCACGACCGCGGTGAGACGAGGACGGGGCTCCACCATGAGCCCGGTACGCTCCGCTGCCCCGGCGGAGATGAAGCTGTGGGTCGACCCACTGTCGATGAGGGCGACGAGCGAGGCACCGCCCAAGGTGACGATGACCTGCAGCGTGCCGCCGCTGGGAACGCCGACAACGACGTGCAGGGAGAAGACCGGTGATTCCGCTGCCAACTCTTCAGCGGCTGTGCTGTCGTCGTCGTCGAGTTCCACGTCGGCGATATGGAAGATGCGACGGCAGACGCGATTGTGGCCTCTGCTGTAGGGTTCATTGCAGTTGTAGCAGAGGCCCAATCGGCGGCGCTCCGCTTGCTCCTCCTTGGAGAGCCGCTTGGCCTGGCGACCATCCCCCGGGTTTGCGGCCACCGGAGCGCCCACCGGAGCGCGCTCGGCTGGTGGTGGCGGCGCCGGAAGGGCCAGCCGAGGCGGCGGCGCGCCCAGCAGCCCGCGAGCGGGAGCCCTGGCTGGCGCGGCAGGAGCCGGGGCGGTCGTGTACTCGGCCATCAGCTCGAACTGCCGAGCCAGGCTCATGGCGGACGCGAGGCTTTGGGGGTTTTGCATCTGGACCTGCAGGCTGAGCGGCGGTAGCAGACCGCCCGTGAAGAGTTGGATGCGCTGGGCCTCGTCCAGCCTACCGGCGCGGGGGAGCAGCGCCTGCCACTGGTTTTGGTACTCGGTCACTGTTCCGGTACGACGGCAGGCCGAGAGCTCGAAGAGCGGCGCCGACCGGAGCGGGGGGCCGAACCGCAGGTTGAGGAGATCCTTGAAACGCGCCCAAGTCGGGGTGCCCTCGTCCTCCTGCACCTGCATGTACCATAATTGGGCGATGTCGTTGAGGTTGTACGAGGCCATCCAGACGCGTTCCTCGGGCATGATGAGCTGTTGCAGGAAGAAAGATTCGCATTTGTTGATGAAGATGAGCGGATCAGTCTTGCCGTCATAGCGCGGAAACTCCGGCCGCCAGTGCTTCGGGGGTCGGTCCTGGGTGTTCGCCGGAGTGCTGGCGAGGTCCCGAGGCAGACGAGGAGGTGGTGAGTCGGCGATGGCCTTGGCGTTGGACTGAATGGACGCCTGCATGAGCGCCACGTTCTTGGTGAGGGCGTCGATGGCGGCCCGGAGGTCGTCGTTGTCACCCATGTCGCCGGCAGTCGAGGCTACGGATGAAACAGGGGATAGGGGAAGGCTGGTGGTGGGGGAGGAGGGGCAGGCTGCTGTGGTGGTGGCCGGAGGGGCGGTGGAGGATGAAGACTTGGATCGACGAGACACCGATACCAGGTTGTCAAGCGCCTGAGCGCTCAACAATGGTGGACCGCGACTACGTAGCTCGTAGTCGCGCTCCAGACCTTCACCGCGAGGTTATGCCCCTCTGCCGGTGGCTTACGTGAGGTAGGGAGGAGATTAGATTGATAATTCTTGATTCCTTCTTCATAGTCCAAGTACAGGGAATATAAAGGCCACTTGGCCAACTAATTTAGGAAACAAACTCCTATTTTTGGGGCCTAATCTTCTCCTAGCCACTAGAGCCGGACCTGCCAACCGCGTCCGCAGTGATCGCGGTCGCTGCATCGCGCGCAAGCGCCTCGCGCTCCGAGGCCTGCTCCGCTGCCCTGCGGATGTCGCGCGCCCTGCGGCGTCTGACGTATGTGGAGCCCCACATGACAGTTAGCATAATCATTTTCACATGTCCCTTTCCAAAAAAACAATTGCATCTCAGGATGCCTTTTTCCAAAAAATTGTGCCTCAGGATGCCATGGTGATGGCATGTTTCCCTGATACTTGTACAAAATGGCCAGTATCATGCTACAGGACATTATGATCATTTTGGCATAATCTTTGTCACATCTGTTCCTTTTAAAAAAGAAGAATTGTATCTCAGGATCCAGTGATGATCTTCTTTGTTAGAATCATGTGGGCAGATAGTTTACGGTTTGCTGCTCAATTTTATTTGCAGGATACTGAATGCTTACGCCAAAGTACCTCCAAAACCAAAAGCGCCTTCCACAAAAAGGTCCATTACTTGTTTCCAGTCTCTTGGATTCAACCACTTTCATTCTTTCCTTTGAATTATGTATTATCAATTGTGCTGAAGTTTCTTTCATGGCCACAGTGAGTTTGAGGAACTAGAACCTCCGCCAGCATCTGCTGCTATAGATGGCCCCCTTGAACCTCCACCAGCATCTGCTGCTGTAGTCCTTGATACCCCTGAAGAATCATTAATCAATTACTTCAGTGTATGTTAAACTGTCAACTATCAGCTATTTCATTCTGTTTTTTTTTTCATGTTGATTGAATGGTATGTCCTCATTTATCTGCATTGTGTACTCAATGACCATTGTAGCATCTCGGTTGATGTATGTATTCATGGTTGGATATATTATGCTGCATTACAAAATATCTGCTGTGTCTAACTATGCTGAGATTATTTTTCCAACATTTCTGCAGGGTGCTGCTAGCATTGGAAGTGTATCAAACGCACCACTGCCTGGAAGAGTGCACCCGTCTACC
The DNA here is from genome assembly GCA_038087645.1 of Saccharum hybrid cultivar R570. NCBI lineage: Eukaryota > Viridiplantae > Streptophyta > Magnoliopsida > Poales > Poaceae > Saccharum > Saccharum hybrid cultivar. The sequence goes on from JAQSUU010000805.1 coordinate 11,261,188, forward strand.
GAGAGCGTTCCATCTTCCCATGTGCCATTGATCATTCCATCTGCTGCTCCAACACATCAACTACCCCCTTCAGTAGCTTCGTCAGCTCCACCATTGCCCATCCATGACACTAACGCCCACACTAGCCGGTCAACAAATCTTGTAACACCGGATTTCTTTGCGCCTCCACCATCCTCTTCAACTCCACTCGCTCCGCCGGGTGCATCCGTGATTCCTACTGCGCCGCCTCTTCATCCTACTCCAGCAACTGTTCAACGTTCTCAATATGGCACCCCGCTGCTCCAACCTTTTCCACCGCCCACTCCACCTCCTTCCCTTAACCCTCCACACAGCGATAGACCTGTTGTTACAAGGGATAGAGTCAAGGACGCGCTACAGAGACTTGTTCAGGTATGTTCCACACTGAAAACATACAGGGTACAATTCTTTGGATTAGTAGTATCATCTTCTCTAACTCTCACCAAAATGCCCAACAGAGCGACGAGTTCATCGATTTGGTGTATCGGGAATTGCAGAAATCACTTGTATAGGCTGCTTAATCTTTCCGGAGTTTCTGGCTTGTGACAAAAATGCTTGTATTTTTTTTCCCTTTTGACTTTTTGCATGCTTACCTTCCCGAACTCTTGTATAGTTTTGTGTTAGTGTATTGATGTAGAGTACTATAGGAGAATGGTTGGTAGTATTTGTGGGGTCCCCTGGTTCCAAATAACTGTGTTGGCACTGTCATAAGCATATTTATGTTACTGAAAAGTGGAAGTAAAACTAGGTTTGTTCAAGACCGTTGAAATTTGGATCTATTTTTGTGTGATGTACCGAGAAATTTCATTATAGGTGTCAGAATTCGTGTGGTACTGCCGCACTGGCACATGTTATGTTTTGCTTAAACTTTTTGACCTCAGCGATGACAGCTTTGTAGCATGATGTCCACTGAAACTGAAGTCACGGTGGCTCCGAGAAACTTGTATGATGAAAGGCTTAAACAATCATTTATATTGAGATAGATGCCTGTACTTGGCGTGGACAAATTACGACACTAATAAGATTCTAGAAGTCTGTATTTTTTATTTCATAAACCTCGCTTTCTGAAGAAGAAAATGAATAGCAAAAGAAAAAGGATATATGATGTTGACTTTCCCTGTAGTACATTTCTGTGACAGCCGACCGTATCACCTACAGCACAATCATATTCACATTCCCTGAACTACACTGTACATGTCAACGGCACTCTGTGATTGTGGCTTTGCCGCTGCCCAGCCCGGCGTGCCGGACGACGATGGTCACCGGAACGTGAGCATGACCAGGAAGCCGAGGAACGCGGCGGCACCGACGCCGGAGCAGCAGAGGTCAAGGATGCCCTCGCGCCTGGCCTTCCACTCCTTGCGCGCCCTCTTCCCCCTGACGAAGTCCTCGTACCTTTCCCTCGCCGCGTCCTCCGCGCACCCGCGCCGCCTGGGCGCGGCCATGGCGGCGGCGACGGCGGCGAGCCCGTCCCTGCCGCTGACGCCGGCGCCGTCGGCGTCCTCGACGCGCAGGCTGACCTCCCGGACGTGGCCGTACCGCTCGTCGCACGTGACGGCGGCGTCGAGGGCCACGCCGCCTTCGCCGCCGGAGAGCACGACGGCGAAGCGCGCCACGGTGTCCCCCGTGAGCCACTTGCGGTCGACGGCGACGGCGCGGCGGCTGGACGCGTTGAGCGCGCGGCCCGTGGCCGGGTCGAGCAGCACCCAGCTGAGCTCGAGGTCGGCGGGGCAGATGGCGGAGGCGGCCGTCGGCGACGTGAAGCCTTCCTGCACCAGCGCGTCGACGCGGAACGGCGCGCCCAGGAACCAGTCGGAGGCGGCGTCCGTCTCCACGACGCGGGAGAGGATGCTGACCCCCGCGTGGCGCAGGTCGACGGCCGACACGAGGCGCGCGGGCAGCAGGGGCGGGGGAGAAGGGGGAGGGGACGGGGACGGGGACGGGGACGGGGAGTCGGAGCACGGGAACGGGAAGGCGTCGGCGAAGAGCGCCCGGTGGTCGACGGTGGCGTCGTCGCGGCCTAGGCAGGGGAGGAGGTCGCGGACGGAGGGCCACATGGCGAGGCAGAGCGCCCGCCACGTGTCCGGGTCGGTGGCGAGGCCGTGGAGCCCCGAGCTCGCGCACCCGACGGCCGCCAGCGACGCGCCGTCGAGGCGGCGGAGCACGAGGGCCAGGACGTCGGCCGGGAGGTCCTCGATGGCCGTGCTCGTGCCGCCGCCGTCGTCGAAGGCGGCTGGGGAAGAGGCCTCCGTCGCGCCAACACCCATGAGAACGATGGCGGGCGGCCGGCCGGCCGGGAGTGGGGAGTCAGTTGGAGCGAGGAGGACGTGGATAGGAAAGAGAGCTTGTGGCGGTGGTTGCGCGCGTGTGTCTCTGATGGTCTCCGGCGTTGGAGGAGGCAGGCAGGCTTGGCTAGCTACTGGCTTGTTCGTTGGTTTATAAATGGGTAGCTGCCTTGCCTGCCTGGGGAGGCCGAGAAAGCGAGGTGTTTCTGTGCCCTACTGCCGGCGCTGTGCGTGCATGCGTCGACCGACCGGTCACCGGTCGCATGGGGAGGGGACGCGCGCGGCAGAGCTGACGAGAAGACAAGCCACGGCGCAGTGCAGCGTGCAGGCAGGCGTCCCGCGTCTAGTAGCTCGCTCTCGCTCTCGCGGTGGCCTTTGCGTTGCGGGAAAGCAAGCTCGGAAAGGTCCGCGACGACGGAGTTTTTTAATTTATTTTCCGTTTTGTTTATCACACACAGAGGACGAACTGATCTGAAGCTTCTCTCTTCTCCGATGACGGCGACGGCTCCCGCCCACCATCTCGATCACACGGCCCGTCGTACGTCGCTGGCGCGTGGGCCACGGCGAGGGAGGCGTCGACCGCGGCCAACGTGCGGCGCGCGCCTTGGACCGGCCGGCGTGTCAGCCAGGTAATTGGGGTGGAGGCTGACTGGCTGAGGTCGATGACGAAGCCTGCCTGCCTTTCTAGTTTGTAGCTAGTGGTACACTGGTACAGGGAGTGAACCAGCCAACCAAGAACCGACCGTGCGCGAGCAGTGGCTGGTGGTCTCCCCGTAATAACAACAACAAAAAGGCAAAAGCTTGCAGGCGCACGCAGCGCAGCCATGGCGGGCGGCTCGGGCGTCGCCGTCTGCTACAGAGGCAGCAGCAGCCGTCGTCGTCGTCGTCCGGCCCGGCCCGGCCCCGGCTGTGGCTGTGGCAGCAGCAGCAGCCGCCATGCTTGCAGATGCATGCATGGGAAGGATCGGAGGCTCCGACCCGCCGGGAGTCCGTGACTGGCCGACCTGCCGCGCGCGATGGCAATCGGATTTGGCATGTGCGTGTTAGGCTATGTTGACGCGCAGCAGTACTACGTGCTTAACTGGTCCCGCCACCGCCATTAATGAGCGGCTCGATCGCGCTAATGGACTAGTACTAGTATGTGTACGGTCTTGATTCGCTCGATCGCTGGCTGATCATCAACGCGTGTGGATTAGTGTTGATCTCCATGGGTCGGTCGGTCGGTCGTCTCGTCTGCATGCGTTGCGTTGCGTCCGTGACAAAACCACACGTACGCGCGCGGGTTCAAAACTTGAAATCCGTGTGTGGTTTCATTCAAGGTTTCGGCCGGCCTCTGTTTGGCTTAGGGGGCGAACATGGTTGCTGACCAGCAGGGTGCCACGCGCTGGCGTTTGAACTGACGGGGCTTCACTGGCGGGGAGTCGTCGTCGGTGATGCGAGATCGAGTCTGTCTGCTGGCAATATATAGGCATTAGCCAATAGCCTTGCTTGATCTGGATGATGGCGGGAGGTGACCCAAGACTGCCTCACTCCTGTGATTTCCACGCACGGTGACCAGACCAGCAAACAGGAAGCAGAACAAATCAGCAACCAAACTGTGGTCACCCGGAGCAGTAGCTGTGCCGATTCCGAGGAATCAGATGCTGAGTGGCCGTGTTTCAGCGACCAAACTGACGCGTCGTTTTGTGGCCACGGCCCGTTCTCGGATAAGGATAAGTACTCGGTCCAATCGTTTGTGTTAGGAGCATTGCATTGCATAACTATTAAGGAGCTAATATAATAAAGCAAACTTAATTAATCAAGCCTACTTTCCTTCATCATCTAACTGCTGCGCCTGTTCCTGCAGCTAGGTTACTAGACTGTGGCGCATTACTATGGATCACTTGGGCACAACTGTTATGTTGTTCGTAGATTCACTGTTCACATATAGGAGTGTTATCTTTTCCTTGTGGTACCATCGCTCATTATATTGACACAAGTGGATCTTCCTGCTTCTAGAATTAATATTCGCTATCGTCAACCATTTGCACGGTCAAGTTTGACACATCGATCGCCTTCTCCCATCCAAACATTTTATTTGTCGACCGCTCTGAACTTGGGCAACTTGCATTGTTAATTATATGTTTTTATTATCGCGGCGGTTTGGCACGCAAATCCTGACCTCCTCATCAGCTAGCCGCTGCCAACTGTTCTGTTGTTCGTAGATTCACTGTTCACATATAGGAGTGTTATCTTTTCCTTGTGGTACCATCGCTCATTATATTGACACAAGTGGATCTTCCTGCTTCTAGAATTAATATTCGCTATCGTCAACCATTTGCACGGTCAAGTTTGACACATCGCCTTCTCCCATCCAAACATTTTATTTGTCGACCGCTCTGAACTTGGCCAAGTTGCATTGTTAATTATATGTTTTTATTATCGCGGCGGTTTGGCACGCACGGCTACGTGGTGGGCGGAAGAAACGGTCACGTCAAACTTCTTCCCTTCGCAAAACATTATTTTTTTTCCTAGCTTCTCTTCTCCTGTAATTTTTTAAGAGTTACATAATACGACGTAGACGCCCATAACATGCAACGTACACTCACCCCCTATGAACATACTCAGGGGCGGATCCAGTATATAAGCAATGCTGTCACCTGACAGCAATGCCTTATGTCTCGGGCTGAGTATGTTTCTCTATTCTGAAGTGGATGACAACAGTCCAATAAGTCTGATGACATCAGTGCTCCACTAAAATCAGTCACGCTTGAAGCCCAAAACTGATTGCCAGCCATTACTTTACAAAGAATCGCAACACATCATACATTAAGCCTTGTTTAGATAGCTAAATTCATCTCCAAATTCCATTATGCAAAAAGAAGATTCTCCATCACATCAAAATGTCGGCATATATATAGAGTACCAAATGTAGATGAAATCAAAAACTAATTGCACAGTTTTGTTCTACGTTGCGAGACGAATATTTTAAGCCTAATTAATCAATGTTTGGACAATTATTACCAAATAAAAACAAAATTGCTACCGTGTGACGCGATATTTACTGGCCTTGTTTAGATTCCAAAATTCACTCCCAAATTTCACTATGCAAAAAGAAGATTCCCCATCACATCAAAATGTCGGCACATATATGGAGTACTAAATGTAGATGAAATCAAAAACTAATTGCACAGTTTTGTTGTACTTTGCGAGACGAACATTTTAAGCATAATTAATCCATGTTTGGACAATTATTACCAAATAAAAACAAAATTGCTACAGTGTGATGTGATGTGCACTGTGCAAAGTTGGGATACCAACTTTGGTATCTAAACAAGGCGTTGGTATCTAAACGTGACCAGAAACCCAAACGACGCACTACACTGAAACTCATGCATGCCTGCGTTCAGTGCTAATCCATCACGAAAGTAAACGACTTGGCCTGAATTGATCCTCTAGCTAGGCCTAGCTGGTAGTCTAGTCAACTTCTATATTTTGCATGCACCTGGCAACCAACTGGTGATGGAGAAGTGATTGCTGGTACTCCCTCCTAAATTAAATCATCTTCAATATTTTTCTAAGTCAAATTATTTTAAACCTAACTAAATTGTAAAAAAGAACACAAATATTTATAATATCAAATTAGTATCACTAGATACACCATAAAACATATTTTTGTAATATTCTTATTTAGTATATATATATATATATATATATATATACTAGGTAAATGCCCGTGCGTTGCAACGGAAAACATAATACCATGATAGCATATATATTAGCATATGTTGTAGTGTTAATTAAAAAAAATACTACAATCGTGATGTTTGGAACAACAATATTACATAAGTCTTCAAGAAAGATAACAAAAATATAACTCCAAATTTCAAGTCCAAGATGCAGCGTCTAACTCCTTGTAGCTAAAGTATACAGATGGTTGAAATTGTAGTTAAAAGTATCCTGCATATAAAAGTTATTTATTAATTTGTAAAGCTAAAAGTACGATTGATACATTGAAAAAAAGTATCGATGCATTACCTCTTTCATGAAGTCAGAACCTCTTTATATACAATATTCTTCGTGAATATATCCTTTGTCGGTTTCTTCTTCCTGTTCCCCTTGCTCACGTCCTTCTCAGCAGGCGGCATGGCCAGGATCCTAATGTTTGATCTTGCTGTGGCTCTTGATAGCGCTACATACAATTGACCGTGCGAGAACACTGGTTCCGGTAAGTATACCCCGACATTAGGGATAGTTTGCCCCTGTGCCTTGTTAACGGTCATTGCGAAGCTGAGCCGAATAGGGAACTGTTTTCTCTTAAATTGGAAAGGGAACATCTCGTCATCTGATGGGCATAAGGGTATGCGAGGCATGCTGTCCCGACACAATTTCAGCATGCTGTCCCGACACAATTTCTGCGTCTATGGTATTCTTTTGAAACCCCCGAATGATAAGCCTGGTACCATTACAAAGTCCATTTGCAGGGTCAATGTTCCTAAGCAATATGACCGGACAACCAACCTTTAGCTTTAACACATGTGGCGGTAGACCATTAGGTGTCAAAGTGTTAAGGAATTCCTCAGGATAGTAGTTGTGTGGATCGTCCACCGCACGATCAAAGCTATGGTACACCACCTCATTCCCATGGAAACGACTTATATCTTCATATTAATCATATCAACACAGTCATTTCGCGTTGATAATATCGCTCGAGAGGTGATATAATCTTTGCTTGACATATTTGCATTGAGGTTAGGGAATATGCAATCAATTAGAGTATCAAGGTCACTATCTTTCCCGGTGTGCGGTATGCATATATCACGAGGAAGACGAATTTCATCATCACCATTCGCCTCCTCACAACCTCCACCGACGCGCAGTAGGTATTTTGCAAACCACGGGTCTCTCTTTGCCCTCATGTTGCGCACCAGTTTTAGATGCCGCATGGAATCCCAAAGGTATGACATCCGCAGCGAGGCACCGACCACCTGAGCCCTTGACCCTCTCCGAACAACGGGAAGAACCTGTCTGAAATCTCCACCGAACACTATGGTCTTTCCTCCAAATGGTAGCTCAGGTCAGTCCATTACATCACGTAGACTTTTGTCTAGTGCCTCGACACCTTGCCTCTTCATCATTGTCACCTCATCCCAAATAATAAGGGATGCAGTACGAAGTAGCTTGCCAGTACCACTCTGTTTCGTGAAGCTGCAGATGGTCCCATCATCAAGGGTGAGGGGAACCTTGAAGCGCGAGTGGGCGGTTCTACCACCAGGCATTATTGATGCCGCAACACCAGATGTAGCTATTGCCACAGCAATCTTTTTTTGACTACGTATAGCAGCAAGAAGTGCACTATATAGATAAGTCTTTCCGGTCCCGCCAGGACCATCCACAAAGAAGATACCCCCATATTTGGTATCAACCGAGGACATAATCTCATTATAAGCAACAAGTTGCTCCTCGTTAAGAGTGTCTGATAGAGCCACATCATCCTTGTTGGCCTCAATGTTGGCCTCCTCAAAAATCTCTCTTGGAATATCACAAGAGGCGTCATATGTGTCGTCGATATCAGGAAGTGGGTATGTACTTATATCCTCCCCCATTGATTGTAGCAACTTTCGAATATCAATGAGGACCATCTGCTCTACCATGAAGGTGGATTGATTATTGCGCTTATAGTCCTCTGACATTGCATCTTTCTGTTTCTCCCATAGTCTGAACACATCGCTGGGCTCACAAAACATCAATATTGTTGCAAATAGCCTTCGCAACGCATATGGCATCATCCAGTCGGTTGCCTCAGCAAGACTCTCGTCCAGCGTATTGTCCTCTTCGATTAGGCCTCTTCTTTCTGCAGCTTCACGAAAGGTCGGCAGAATATCGCCATTGACGGTCCTTAGAGACTCAAAGGAGGTTGCACCTGCCACATGGTTCAGGAGAACCCTAAGATAGTAGCGCTCCCCCTCAGCTGGATTGGCAGCCATGATTCTTCCAATCTGTCTTAGTTTCTTTTGTTTCCTTCTGATCCATTCTTTACCCTATGCATTCCACGAATAGAACTCAGGGAAGTCACGGTACAATATACCACGGGCATGTTTAAATGTACTATTCATCTCGAAGTACGCTGTAAGCATCGACTTCTCAATACCCGGACGATCAAGCACTCGTTTAACCCCATCACGACGATGAAATGACACCATGTGCATATTTGGAAGATGGAGTTGTAAGGACAACACAGAAGGAGACCTCTCACTCAAATCAAAACCGTATATCCTCCACAAAGCTTTTAGAGGGGTTACCCATCTAGCATCTCTATATTGCTTGATCTCATCAATGTTCCCCTCACTGTCCTCCTTGTTAGCCTCTCTCACAGCCACAGACGCGCGGTCATGACCCTTGTAAATGTACTTAAATAGATACTTGACTGCCTTGATGCTCCCACATGCCTCAACATTGATGTGGCAGTTGAAAAGACGGAGGAGATACGGGTTGTAAGGCACGACCCATCTATTGTCAAGCTCATGGCCACGAACCTTTTCTTTTTTGCCATCTTCACGCCGTCTGTAAACTGGATATGAATCCTTGCCTTGTATTGTGACGTTGCAGAAAGGTCGAGGGTAACGATTCTTACATGAATCTCGACCCTTTGTACATGGACAATCACGATTAAGCGCTCCACAAGGGCCATGCATCATATGTTTGGTGACCATCTTGTACAATACTGGGTACTTCTTCTTGTTCGGCAGCTCAGCTGAGATGAGGCGATCATACTACTCTGGGCACGTTATCTTGTACTTTATATCCATGATAAGCAAAAAATGTGCATGTGGCAGACCCCTCTTCTGGAACTCCACAACATATACATGCGCCCGGACTTTTCCAAGGATATCCTTCTTTAATAGTCTATCCTTTAGCTCTTGTAGTTTTGCTCTAAAGACCCGAACAACGAGATCTGGACGATCCTGTGGCGTCTGGCCAGGGTAGAGTTCACGCTTGATCTCATCCCAGTTCGGGTTACATGTCATAGTAAGGAAGATGTCAGGTTTACCAAACCTCCGTACCAGAGCCATGGCGTCCATGTACCGCTTCCTCATGTCACGTGGGCCTCCAATAAATGATGAAGGCATCACTGTCCGCTTTCCAACAACTTCTGCTCTTCCTTCACCAGCATGTAGGCTATCAACCAATCCTTGGTAGAGGTCGGCCCTAATATCATCTTGATGGTTGCGTATATAATCTAATCGAGAACTCGCGACCTTGATATATGTGTCAATTGCAAATTGCTGAAACAGACGCTTGCCGTATAATATGGGGTTAAATATTCCTGGACGCATCTAAAACTTGTAGCAGTAGTAGTCACGCACAGACACACATAGTCTACCAGGGGAGTCTACAAAAATAGCCATTAATTAGAGTTTTTTATAGAATAACCATTAAAGTACATGTATGTGAAGTATTTAAATAAGTATAATAACAAACCTATTTCTTCTTCTGACCCACTACGAGCCTTCAGCAAGGCACGGTACTTAATGACTTCTTCCATACTAACGTCTTTTTTTTGGAATATCCATGTGCCACCCAAGCTCGCCCTTAGGGAAGAATAGAGGATACGAAAGAGCATCATAACATCCATGATATGAGCGGATCCCGTGTCTACTTCTATCTTTCCCATGTAAGACAACACTATTCTGACACTGACCAAGAAGCTCGCTTCCCTCAATCCAAACAGCAGCCACCTCTGAAGCTAATGGCGCGTTGTATGTTCTCTGGTCTAGCTTTTGGTCAAGGTTTAGTGTGACATGATAGTCCTCGAGGTCTTCAGCCTGGCCCAAACTCCTTAGTGTTTCTGAGTATGGGTAGTGTTTCTGAGTATGGGTTGTCATGAAGGATGGCCACAAGTCTCTCAATGACTTCCTTATCTTTTTGGTACTTCTCTTTATGACATCGTTGATAGCGGTGCTCAAGGCTTGGATCATTATCATAGAAGTAAAGCTCAAGATGTCTTGGCTCATTACCATCTTCTCTGCCAAATGACCTTACGTTGTGATAGATCTGGCCGTGTGCACGAAAGGTGTATATGCCACTGTTTTTCATGCTTGCAGTAGCGCTATCGAGCCGATAATATAGAGATGTGAAAGAGAAATGGCCATTGAAAAACCTAATGTTGTTACGAAAGTGCTTAGCATCTGGATTATTACTTGACCAAAGCCTCATAAGCTCATCAGGTGCATTCAGTTCACTAAGCTTGACCTGTCTGTCTCGACAATAGAACCCACGTGGTTCATGCTCAAACCTTTTTGCACCGCAATGTTTGCAATTTGCGACAGGTTTTAGCATATGGGTATCTATAGGCATGTTACTATACACCTCATCGTATTGGTCAGGTACTTCAAGGAGAGAAGCCATATCTTCTTCAAGGTCATTATCCTGGACATCGTCATCATCTTCCTCGTCTGAAATGACATTTATGCCACAATAGTAGTTTAGATAAAGTAATGGAAGATTAAGGTGAAATTCGGTATTTCACACAAATACCTTGCCCAGCAAACAGGTATCCCTCATCCTTTTCCTCATCCTCTTCAAATATATCTCCCTCATCATCATCTATGACCGCCAAAGACACGTGAGTTAATAGAACTATAGATAAAAATAAACAAAGAGTTCATATAGTTTATAAACTATTTATTACCACTGTCATCAAATAGTGGTGTCGTTGGTGTGGCTGGCCTAGGCTGAGGACTTGGTCCAGTCCTTTCTAAAAATCATGTAATGACCATGGTTGAGTTATGTATAATATGATATATAATACATGCCACCTAATAAATAGGATACTGAGTCATCAGTACTTACTGTTGTTGGTCAGGACTGATTGAGGCAAGTGTGTGTTATCATTTAGGTGTTCCTCCTCCATGCATTCCCAATCATCAAATAGTGGTGTCATCGATGTGGTAGATGTAGTCGGAAGGTTGGGTCCTGCCCTTTCTATTAACCACGAAATGACCATGGATCAGTTAAATATAATATCATATATAGCTCACCTAAATGGGATAATGTGGCATCAGTATTTACCGTTGTTGGTCATGGCTGATTGAGGCAAGGGTGTGTTAGCATCCACTCTGTCTTTAGCCATGCAGTCACCCTCCTTATGAGATGCCCTTGTGTTCAAACCAATGCGACGCTCAAACATCGTATTACGACGGGTTAACAAAGCATGTCTTTGTCCAGATGGAACATGTGATTGTGATCTTTGTGTCATACGGCGAGGCAATAACTCATCACATCCTCCATCATCGGGCTCCTCATGAGATGGAGGAATATAAATAGGTGTTGGACCAAAGAAATCTGGGACAACCCTATCGCTAGATTTCGCTGTGGAACCATGAGCTCCAGATGCATCCGCAGTGGGCCACACAAGCTCAGGACTAAATAATGGGTTCTCCATGGCGATTGACTCTGGGTCAAGGGTGTGCTTTTGCAACTCTTCGAATTTTTTCTTAGATAATTTCATTGCCTCCTCATTAGGTATAGAAATATGACTTGGTGTTGAACTCCTGGGGTTCATCGTGGATCCATTAGCTCTTGAAGCACCCGCGGTGGGCCATACAACCTCAGGAGCATACAACGGGTTCTCCATGGCAATAGACTCTGGGTGTAGGGTGTGCTTCCGCATCTCTTTAAATTTTTTGTCAGATATTTTCAATGCCTCCTTACGCTTGGGTTCACTATTATACAGCCTTTGACGCTCACGCCTTGCTTCTCTTTGTTCAAGCGTCATATTTTTGTACCTCTCACTAAAGTACGTACTTCGTGATGTACTTTTCACACAAGTTTTATGAATACAAGTAGGGGTATTCATGAAATCAGTAGTGCTCTCCTTCCCCTTCCTTATAGTCTCCATTTTTGGTTCATCTATCAATGTGATCATATAAATGCAACCATTAGCTCTATTGAGTCACATAGCATTGTATTAATTATGAAAGACCTAAAATATTTCAGCATCTTTAATAATTACATGATAACCGAGTGGAGGACGGCGGCGCAGGTTGCGGAGGCGTCGTCCAGACGGCGGCGCAGGTTGCGGAGACGTCGTGGCATCCGGCGAGCCTGGTGGTGGTCCAGGTTAGGGAGGCGTGGGCGCTCGCGGGCGTGCGCGGGAGCGGTGGCAGCGGCCCAGGGAGTTGCAACGGGAGAGGAAAATCACCGGGCACTGTCCGGCGGCGACGCGCTACCTGGGGCCTGGCGCAGGGGCGGGCGACGGCGGCGGCGGCGGCGGTCCAGGGCAGCGGACAGCGGAGAGCGGATGAGGACAGGCATGAGGCCACCGGCTGCCTTTTGGAGAGACAGGAAAGCTCGTGATTGGTCCGGGCAAGCACCTCCGGATCGATGACGGGGCGGCCAAGCAATCAGCGAAGAGGGAGGTGCACGCGTATTGGGAGTCGCGGGGCGCGTGGTTTGACGCTTTGACTGGGAGCCGACAACCGAGCGTGGTGGGCACAGGTATCGAGGGAGTCGCTGGGTGAGCAGTGCGGGTGAGAGGGGAGCTAGACGGGTATAAAGGCAATCAAATTTAAGATAGTTTGAGTCCGGATGAAAACAAATGTAATATCATCGATATCCGTCCTATCCAATCCGTTTGCACCTCTACTCGCATCGTCCTTCTGCCCGGCTCTGTTGGAGAGGTACTTCGTGGCCAAAAAAAATTGTAATCGGTACATGCTTCTCTGAGAGGTAAATACCACTGATTTTTTAGTTTAGTTATTGTTTAAGTAAAAGTATCAAAAACATTTGACACATATTCTTTAGAACAACTATTAAATTATGTATTATGTATTCTTATCTGTTTACTATAGGTCACAATAATCATTAGTTGACAAGTTTATTGTGACATCAGTAACGTGAAATCCTGGATCCGCCCCTGAACATACTTACGCAAACTCTACCCCTATGAGCACCTCTGAAGGATTGATCTGATAGATCTTAAGATTCACGAAGTTATCACATGCGCCTCGCTGTCGAGGGAACGTCACCTACCGCTAAAAGCATAGCGCGTTAAATCTTGAATTAAATCCAAAAAAATACGAGCACCCGTGTAAGTCAAAGCCGGCGTCGCTGTCATCGCCTATCACTGATAACACAGTAGTGGTTTCAGAACCGTCGTTGAGAATCCATTTTGACCGTGTGCAAAAATTGTTTACGTTGTGGCGATGGTAATTCTTAGAACTTGAGAACGACAAGCATGAAAAAAGTTTAGAATTGCTAACCCATAACCGGTTGTTTTTTCTCTCTCCAATAACCGGCTATTCCGCCGCCGCACCAAGGTTCCACCGCGCCCCAGGCCGGTCGCCGCTCGCCACGCCCCTAGCCCTTGCTGCCTTCATGTCGCTGCTCGCGAGCCCATCGCGCCAACACCTGGAGCATGCCACCTCTAATCGCCGCTCCACCACACGAATCTGCCCATGGCGGCACAACACCATGCCACTCCTCGTGCGCAAGCCCACCCCGTCCGACGCTCCTTGTTGCCGCCCTCAACGCCAACGCGGCTACCTCACGAAGCACGCAAGGCACGAGGCCTCCAGCCCTCCGCGCGCCACAGGCGTCCTGGTGTGGGCAGTGTCCCCGTCGGGCCTGTCCAGGAAGGGAAGGGATAAGGTTGGGAGGGTGGATCCCACCGTAATTTGGAACAATTTGTATTTTTTCTAAAATTTGTGAACAATTTGACATATATTTCTCTGATGTTTGAAATCTATAGAAATAATTTATAATTTTTTAGAAAAATTTTACATATATTTGTGTTATTCCTAAATTACATCGCCATGTCCAATAAATTACACTAAAAAACTCATTGTAATAAATACAGTAATAAGACGGTGTAAATATAGCTGTAAGACAGTTTAAGTGCATGGGAAAAATCTGGTTTATTCGGAGGAGCTAAAACAACCGGTTGTTGGCCAGACAATTCCAAGAAATTTTTGAAGTGGCCAAATATTATTAGGCATAACAGTATTATATAGTATAGGTAGATAGATGAAAAAGATAGAACCGTGCCCATTCAAAAAGAAGGCTTTGAAGCGATGTGCAACCGATCGATCGTTACGCACACCGCACACGCACCTCTCTCTTTCTCTCCCGGTGAGTGATCGTGCCACGAACCTACTAGCTACTACCCACACCAAAAGGCAATCGGCGTGCGTGCGTGATCGGCCACGGCGACGTGACGACGACGACGCGTACTTGTACTGCACCGTCATCAGGCGTTGTTGGCGTGTCGCTGTCATCGGCGGTTTCCAGCTGCGCCTGCGCGCACACACATAGGCGCGCGCCGGCCACGTCTCTGCACGTCCGGCGGCACGGGGTGCCGACGAGCCGTCGCCGCCGCTCCACTAGGTCACGACGTGGTGGCCACGTACGGTACGGGCAACCAGAAGTAGAAGAAGCAATAGGGCGCTGCGTGCATTGCACTCGCTTGCGTCTAACGATTAAAATATATACTTTTATTTAAATTATTCTCGTTTTGCGAGACTTCGGCAGTTAGGACGTACTATATACTTCAAATCGAGATCCTGTTTGTTTGAAAAGGAGATGGAGGATGCGTATGGTTCATGCATATATGATGTCAAGTATATATATGCTCATCAGTCATCACTTTGATGATGGGTACGTCGTCGTCCGAGTGCAACTTGTCAAGAATGATTCATGCATGTGTCGTCATTTTTTCTTCCTTCCTTATTTATTGTCTTAGAAAGCACAACTCAAATGGTCACACATCCACACACTGGTCACACTCACGCGTTTATTTGTGAATGTTGGAGGGCGGAATGGTATATTGCTTAGACGAAGATAGGCCGTGACCAGTCGCACGCTTTCCCGTGCGGCGCGCCCTTCTTCCTCGTGGACGCGCCCTTCCTCACCCACTTCTGCCCCCTCCCCTGCCGTTTCGGCCAGCAGCAACTGTGTCACCCACAACCCGCACCGCCGCAACTCCCCCGCCGCCAACCACGCCCAATCAGTTGTCCCCCCCAACACCACCGCCGTGTCGCGCCCGCCTCCCCTGAACTCCCTTCTAGAGCCGGCAGGAACTCCCTAACCCTAACTTCGGTGAGGCGCGGGCACGGGCACGAGCGCGTGGGAGAGGGAGAGGGAGAGCGGGGTCACGTGGGAGAGGGAGAGGAGAGCGGGGTCGCGTGGTCGCCTAAGAGCACGACGGTCACGTGTTTAACTTTGTGATATTGCTTAATTGAAAAAACCACGCGCTTACCTACAGCTATGACCATCCAAGAATAGTGGGCACCTTATAATCACATTTAATGGTCACTAAATAAATAGCTACATATATAAATGAGAAATAGAGAAAGCCATACCTAGGGCCTATATGGGATTACATTTGGACTATTATAATCTAGATTATGAATATGATTATTGTAGTCTTTTGATTTGTTTGGATTCCTAGCTAGATCATAATCTATTTGTCTATTGAAAGCATCTAGGCCCCGAGAGTTGGTTTCGGCAATTGATGACAACGCTTTATTACCATGACTAACGTGTGTTTTGCAGAAACTTTGGTAAGTTAGGTCATGGAGATGACAACTGCTTTGGGCACTATGGTATTCATGCCCCTTGATGGAAATCGTTTCAGTTTTCAAAGGATTGACGTCAAGATTAAGGACGGTTAGTTCCGGATGTCAAGGTGTTGAGATACATTCGGAATAGTCGTTAGGATCTTCGCTTTTTTCCTTTGGCCGTACTATAAAGGGGGGCATGAGCGAGTAGCTTGACCTAGGTGAGTCTCATGTTTAGGTGTGGTGCACACTTGTCAAACTTAGCACTAGAAAGCTCTAGAATAGCTCAAAGTTCAGTTGGAAGCAACTCGGTTCAAGTTGCGTCGCGTTTCGGAGTGTTTAGAGGCATTTTCCCTTGACCGGACGCGGTGCCTGGCTTGACCGGACGCGTCCGGTCAGTTCTAACCGCTAACTGTGTCTCAGCGCTGACGACCGGACGCGGCCCTTGCGAGGACCGGACGCGGTGTTCAGGCTGACACGTGTCACTTGAGGGAAACTACCTAATCGGACGCGACTGGAGTGTGATCGGCGCGTCCGGTCACGTTCCAGTAAGGTACTTTGACGACCGGACGCGTCCGGTCATCACCGATCGGACGCGGTCGCGCGTCAGATCAAAGTACAGTAAGCTCCCTGCACGATCGGACGCGTCCGGTCACCCCTGATCGGCGCGTCCGGTCACTCAGCCGTTATTTCTGGTTTTGACAGTTACGAGCGACCGGCGCGTCCGGTCACCTCGTATTTTGCTGAGTTGGCAGGTAACGGTTGGATTTGTTTGAGGGGTGTATAAATACATCCCCACCACCTCTTTTAGAGGTCTCTTGCTCATTTGTTCAGCTGAGAAACACCTTTGGAGTGCAAGGGAGTGCAAGAGCTCTAGTGAGGATTGTGTTTTGAGAATCAAAGCTTGAGAGTCCTCCACTAGTGAATAGAGAGTAGCAAGTGTGCATCCACCTTCTCATTAGGCTCGTTGTGGTCAAGTGAGAGTTCTAGCTTGTTACTCTTGGTGATCGCCATCACCTAGACGGCTTGGTGGTGATTGGGAGTTTGGTGATCATCCGGCGGAGCTTGTGGATGACCCAACTCATCTTGTGAGCGGTTTTGGGCGATTCACCGCGACGGAGTGTCGAAGAATCAGCCCGTAGAGAGCACTTGATTCTTGCGCGGATCAAGGGGGAGCTACACCCTTGCGCGGGTGCTCCAACGAGGACTAGTGGAGAGTGGCGACTCTCCGATACCTTAGAAAAACATCACCGTGTTCCTTACCCTTACTTTCAAGCATTTACATGCTCGTATTTACTTTCATTGCTTGATTTACTTTCCTAGAATTGCCATGCTAGACTAGGATTGGAAACTAGGGTGCAAAACTTTTACCGGTAGTATCTCTAGGAACACAAGTAGGCACTAGGGGTGAATTCCGGCTTGTAGGATTTAATTCTTGCAATTAATTTTTAGAAAAACCCAATTCACCCCCCTTTTGGGCATCTTGATCCTTTCAATTGGTATCGGAGCTGAGTTGCTCATATTTTAGGCTTTACCGCCTAGAGCAAGATATCTAACGGGGAAGGACCACCTCTCACCTTTGAGGGGGATGATTTTCCATATTGGAAAATCCGTATGGAGGCGTACCTCGAAGCCATAGATGTTGGGTGTCTTAGAGCCGCAACCCAAGGGCTTCCCGCTATCAAGGATCCCGCCAACCCAAGTGGTGACGAGGAGAAGTACGACCGATGGAATGCAAAGGCCAAAAATACACTCTACCGGGGCTTAGGCAAGGATATCTTCAATCGTGTGCGTAATGCAAAGAACGCTCATGAATTATGGGAAAACCTTTGCGCTCTCCATGAGGGAACTAAGAGTGAGCGTGAGGAACGCTATCATATTGCTTTAAAGAAAATCAATTCTTTTGAGATGCTTCCCAAAGAAAGTGCTAATGACATGTACACTCGATTGAATGTTCTTGTAGAGGACCTCAATGCTCTTGGGCTCACTCAAATGAGCCAATCGGATGTTGCAAGGAAGATCTTTTGTGTTCTTCCCGTTGAGAAGTATGGTCACATTGTCACCGTGCTTCACCAAAGTGATCTCTCCACCGCAACACCGACACAAGTATTGGGGAAGATCAATGCTCATGAGATGTACATGCACATCACTCCGGAAGAGGGCTCATCATCTTCCAAGAAGAAAGACTTGGCCTTCAAAGCTAGCCATGACAAGAAGAAGAAGGGCCAAGCCATGATGGTGCAAGAGAGCTCAAGTGAAAGTGACATTGATGATGAATCACTTACACTCATGGTGAGGAAGACCACTAAAATGCTAAAGAAGCTCAACAAGAGTGTCATCAAGTTCGATGGCAAGAAAAAGAAATTCTTCACAAGTAGCAAAAGGAAGCCAATCTCGGAGATGGATTGCTACAATTATGGTGAACTTGGCCATTTAGCTCATCAATGCCCTAGACCTCCAAAAGACAAGTACAAGAACAAGAACAAGGGCAAAAAGAATGATTCAAGTGATGAAGAAGAAGAGAAAAAGAAAAACAAGCCATACAAGAAGAAGGATGGCAAGAAGAAGGAGTTCCACAAGAAGAAGAAGGGAGGAAAGGCATACATTGTTGGTGATTGGCTCACCGACATTGAATCATCTTGTGAGTCCTCCGGTGATGAGAGCGATGATGAGAAAGAGAAGGTTGCCGCATTTGTGATGGGGCCATCATCTTCACCGACATCTTCATCACCACCTTCACCACCACCTTCACCATCATCGTCCACTACTGACCTATGCCTTATGGCCAAGGGTGAACGAAAGGTACAAAACAATGATAGTGATGATGATGATGATAGTGATAGTGATGATGAATATGACGCACCTTCTTATGATGAACTTGTAAAATTGTTGAACAAATACACTAAAGTCATAAGAAGGACTAGAAATGAAAATGATGAACTTCAAAATGAAAATGAACCACTCTCATCCAAGCTTGAAAATGCATAAAAAGCTAGTGGTGAGCTCAAAGATCAAAATGAAATTATGTCTTCTACTCTCAAGGAGCTCAAAACTTCTAACAAAGAGCTTAGAGATCAATATGATAAACTTGAGAAGAAGCATGATGAGCTCATCACTAGGCATAACTCTCTAAAAAACAAATATACAACATTGAAAATTGACTATGATAGTCTTGTGGTTGCTAATGAACTTTCTCTTGAGACACATGATGCTACTAACAAAGTTGTTAAGTGTGACATAGCTACATCATGTGATGACTTGATCATTGAAAGCATTGAGCAAGGTTCTAGTAGCAAAGGCAAGAGTGTGGTAGAGTCAAGCAACTATGATGATTATGCCAAGATCAAGAGTGAAAATGAGAAGCTTGCAAATGAGAACAAGAAGCTAAAAGGTTTGATGGCTCTTGAGAAGCAAACAACAAATGAGTCACTCATTGAAGAAAACAAAAAGCTCAAGCAAGAGAAAGAGCATCTCAAGACCGGCCTAAGCAAGTTCACAAAGAGGCCAATATTTGCAAAGTGAGCTACTCATGAACACCATGATGAAGATGGATAGAAGTGGTATTGGGTACTTGGAAAATCAAGAGAAGAAGGCTAAAGCTCAACAACAACAAAGCAAGTCAAAGCCCAAGCCAAAGAGATGTGTTGAGTGTGGACAAGAAGGCCATTTTGCTCATGAGTGCAAAACTCCACCACCACAACCCTTGCCCAAACATGCTCATGAGTGTGGACAAGAAGGGTCCCTCTCAAGTGTGGGTCCCTAAACAAAAAGCTTGATTTCTTATGTGTAGGTGAACTACAAGACCGGTGGATCTCATTGGGTTATTGATAGTGGTTGCACTCCATTGAGGAGAATGGGGTATGTCAAGAGAAGATCACATTTGGGGATAATTCAAAGAGCAAAGTCAAGGGTATAGGCAAGATTGCAATATCAAATGATCACTCACTCTCAAATGTGCTCTATGTTGCTTCATTGAGTTTCAACTTATTATCCGTTGGGCAACTTTGTGACCTTGGTTTCCAATGCTTATTCACACCTAATGAAGTGGTTGTTTCAAAGATAGATGACAAGCAAGTGATATTCAAAGGCTTTAGATACAATAATCTTTATCTTATTGACTTCACCTCCGAAGATGCAAACTTGATGACATGTTTGTTCACCAAGACCTCACTTGGATGGCTTTGGCATAGGAGGCTTGCTCATGTTGGAATGAACACTCTCAACAAGCTATTGAAGAAAGAACTAGTGAGAGGATTGAAGGATGTAAAGTTTGAAAAGGACAAACCTTGTAGTGCATGTCAAGCCGGAAAACAAGTTGCAAACACTCATCCAACCAAAGCTTACATGTCAACTTCAAGAGTGCTAGAACTCCTACACATGGATTTGTTTGGGCCTACAACCTACAAGAGCTTGGGTGGAAATCTCTATTGTCTTGTGATAGTGGATGACTACTCAAGGTACACATGGACCTTCTTCCTTCATGACAAATCTGAAGTGGCAAATTGCTTCAAGAAGTTCGCAAAGAGAGCTCAAAATGAATTTGAAGTCAAGATAAAGAAGATTAGAAGTGACAATGGCAAAGAGTTTGACAACATAAACATTGAAGCTTATTGTGATGAAATTGGAATCAAGCATGAAGTTTCTTCAACTTACACTCCTCAACAAAATGGTGTGCATCCACCTTCTCATTAGGCTCATTGTGGTCAAGTGAGAGTTCTAGCTTGTTACTCTTGGTGATCGCCATCACCTAGACGGCTTGGTGGTGATTGGGAGTTTGGTGATCATCCGGCGGAGCTTGTGGATGACTCAACTCATCTTGTGAGCGGTTTTGGGCGATTCACCGCGACGGAGTGTCGAAGAATCAGCCCGTAGAGAGCACTTGATCCTTGCGCGGATCAAGGGGGAGCTACACCCTTGCGCGGGTGCTCCAACGAGGACTAGTGGAGAGTGGCGACTCTCCGATACCTCGGAAAAACATCGCCGTGTTCCTTGCCCTTACTTTCAAGCATTTACATGCTCGTATTCACTTTCATTGCTTGATTTACTTTCCTAGAATTGCCATGCTAGACTAGGATTGGAAACTAGGGTGCAAAACTTTTACCGGTAGTATCTCTAGGAATACAAGTAGGCACTAGGGGTGAATTCCGGCTTGTAGGATTTAATTCTTGCAATTAATTTTTAGAAAAGCCCAATTCACCCCCCCTCTTGGGCATCTTGATCCTTTCATCTATAAATCTCCTATTCGTAGGTTTGAGATACTCCCTCCGCCCTATAATATAGTGCATTGAAGCATTAAAAAATTGTACCTAAATATAAGAAGTTTTAGGGACAAGAGATAGTTTTGCATTAAATCATAGAACAAATTTGGTAGTTATTATATTGTTACTTGTTATTTATCAAACAATCTCCATTAACAATGCTGATGATAGCATCTGATTAGGAAATAACGTAAGGATATATGTGTTACTTTTATTATCCCTTAATTTGTACTAAAATCTCTAGAATACACTATCTTAGAGGACACGGGAGTAGATTATATATATAGGATCGATTACAATGATATGTTGGTTAGATTATTACAATCCGATCCATAATATGTAAGGATCACGTAGAGGTTGATCTTTAGTTTCCTTAGAGCATCTTCAAGAATTCCCTAAATCCCTTCCTAATCCTTGTTTTTTAGCAAGATGAGAAAAATTCCTCTCCAACAACTCCTAATCCATCCTCCTAATCTTTTAGAACTTGGAAAAAGTCACCATGTTCCGCGTAAAGTTACGCGCTTCCGAGTCGCGCGTATCTTGTCTCTCCCGCGCGTGTTTGTCAGGCAATCTAAAGGTGGAAGGGTTTTGAAAGAATAAAGAGTAGGAAAGGGTTCCTGATGCAAATGTATAAGATAAAGAATATATAAAAGTGGTTAGGATAATTTAGAAATAGTGTTGGATTTCTTGATGTAAAATTATCTTCTATATTTTAGGAGTGGATTATTAGAAACTCTTTGAAATCGCCTTCTTTATTTCTTCCAATACCTTTTTAGGAGTCGTAAAACTTCATGTTTTTACGAAGAAAATATTAGGTACTCTTGGAGATGCTCTTAACCCCTGAAGTTTGATTTTTTTAGAGTTTTTAGAGTTTGACCTTTAGTGGAGAGAGTACAGCCACCTCACTCCCAACTCAACGGATGCTCGGTTCTCTTAAAAGACTTGACGGAGCATGGTTTTAAAATAGTCTCTTCACTCAAGTTCAACCGCAAGCTACTGTTTTAAAGCCCACCTTTGATGCTCATATATATCTAGCTCTCCCTTGATACTAACTAGTGTTTCTGATTGTGTGACTAGATTAAATATACATATATTTGAGTAAACAGATGGTGGTTAGATTCAAATCAAAACTGAAAAGAGAGTGTGGAGGAAAAGCATGCAGATCCCTTGGCTTGACAAAAGAAGTAAACAAAAGTTTCAGATGCTTTCAGACGAGTCAGCTTCATCACCTGTAACCACCAGCAATCAAATACATATGCTATTGCAATTGCAAGTGGCGAAGGCGACGCAGGAGGAGTTTTGCTTGGATTCGAAGCACGCACGCAGGCCATGCAAGCATGATATATACACACACACACACACGTAGTACTCCCTCCGTCCACAAAAACATGTAATTCTCGCTTTTCGAGAAATCAAACAGTTTAAACTTTGACTAAATTTATATAAAAAATACTAATATTTATGATACAAAATAAGTATCATTAGATTAGTTATAGAATATATTTTTATAATAAATTTATTTGGAGTCATAAATGTTAATATTATTTATTATAAACTCGGTCAAACTTAAGCCAGTTTGAATAGCACGCATCCCATAGTTGCATCTTTTGTTAGACGGAGGGAGTATATCGTAACCTCTTTGGATTTGGATTGGAAGAAAGTTGAGGAGGTGTTTAGTTCCTGGGGTGAAAATTTTTGGGTGACACATCGAATGTTTTAAGGGATGTCGGAAGGGGTGTTCGGATACTAATCAAAAAACTAATTACATAACTCGCCTGAAAAACCACGAGACGAATTTATTAAGCCTAATTAATCCGTCTTTAGCACATGTTTACTGTAGCACACCATTGTCAAATTATGGATTAATTAAGCTTAAAAAATTCGTCTCGCAAATTTATCGTAATCTGTGTAATTAGTTATTTTTTCGTTTATATTTAATACTCTATACATGTGTTAAACATTTGATGTGACGGGGTGAAATTTTTTTTAAGGAGCTAAACACCCCCTGAACGTGAGGCCTTTTTCGCTTGGCAACGTGCCATTTAGTGCCGTGACAGGTGACACGCACTGATGAGCGATGGCCGTTTCTTTCAGAGCTGGCTGCTGCTGCAGCTGCTGCAGCTTCGATATGGGCAGCGAGCTAGCAGCCGGAGATGATTGCATTTTTAGTATTTGTTTACACGCTGATAATGACATCCATCTCTTTTATTTATAATACTATATATTATATGTGACGAATGTGACAGCGACATCAATCTGTTGCTTTTGATGCAGCAGAAGATACAATCTACTAGAGTCCAAACAAAACAAAGATGGATAAATAAATAAATATCATAAATAAAAATCAGGCAATCCAAGCCCACCCACTGCTCATAAGACCAGACCTGCTTACTCAGTCCGGCCCACCAGTTTCGATTTGGCCCAGCCCACACGACAACTACGGGTAGTTACTACAAGGAAAAAGTCCAATTTTTCCCCCTCAACTTTGGCGTGCGTCCATTTTTCCTCCCCAAACTATAAAACCAGAAATCTTGCCTCCTCAGCTACAGTGCCAGCGGTTTTTCCTTTTTCTTTTTTATTTATTTCGGCTGAATCTTTAAAAAATCATAGTAAATCACAGAAAAATCGTAAAATGGAAAATCTAATTTTGTTGGACTCTACATGAGTAGATCTACACAGTGAACATATAATATAGTATGCTTTAATACAAAGTTTTTGCTGTAGCTTTAGATTAATTGAAAAATCTAATTTTGTCTATAATTAACTGGAATAATTTATAGCTACAGTTCCTATGGTCTAATTGTGATAAAATTTTTATGGTGGACTAATTATTGTATGCTTGAACTGCAGTAAATTTTTATGCCTTGCCTTTGTATAATTTCACCACAATTGGACCATATGAACTGTAGCTATGAATTAATTAAAAAACATATATCTAAAGCTACAGCAAAAACTTTGCACTAAAGCATACTATAATATATGTTCACTATGTAGATCTACTCCTGTAGAGTCAAACAAAATTAGATTTTCTATTTTACGATTTTTCTGTGATTTACTATGATTTTTTAAAGATTCAGCCGAAATAAATAAAAAAGACAAAGGCAAAACCGATGCCACTGTAGCAAATCCATCGTTACTGTAGCAAAACCACAGTACAAAACCGGCCAGGGAGGTAAAACGAACGGTTTTCAAAGTTGGAGGAGGAAAGATTTCTGGTTTTATAGTTCGGGGAGAAAAAACGAACGCACGCCAAAGTTGAGGGGGGAAAATTGAACTTTTTCCTTACTACAAACTGTTAGGAATGTACTTCGGCCATTTCGTATTGCTATTGGGCTGGCCTACTTGCTTAGTGGGCCTCTGTGCAAAGCTTCAGCTACTGTTTGTTAGGTTAGCCAAGGCATGAGACTGATGAAATAACATAACTTATTTCGATTATTAATAATCAGAAGCTAACCAATTTAGTTGTTTCAGTTATTTTGGTTTCGTTCTCGACTATTTTGGTTTAGTTTCGGGTCTTGGTTCTATTTTTCCCAGCTCTAATACTAAGCACTCCAAAACCATCCGCTTCCAAAGAAATATACTTTGTATAGATCGTCTTTTCGTTCCAAATTGTAAGTACGGAGTACAAGTAATGCTATATGTTAAATACTCCTATTAGTATATATTTTTTGATAAAATCCTATTAGTATATATACTAGACTATATTATGCAACAACCACGTATCCACAGTTAAAACTGTGCCTGAACGATTATACTTCGTTCGTCCTGTCAATCAAACATGGAGTACGGAACTGTGACTTTCAGCAGGAAAGCAAAGCTGATTGTTGTCGTGGGAGGAAGATTTCTGCTTTTCAGTTCAGTCATCCCCTTGTCTATCCTCATATCAGTGCTCTCCCCATTTCTTTCATTACATCTGTCGTCCATTCAGAGGTTCAGATCAAGAAGCCTAGTGTTTTTGCTGCATTTCTTTCAACAACACCAATAATCATTTCAGCTCGGGTTAGTAGATTCAGATAGAAGTTGCGGAAGTAGATTAGAGCTAGCCCAGTGCAGATCCTTGGAAAGAATTTGGACACTGTCTCTCAATGTCCTGGATGCGATCACATCGCAGGTCGCAGCTAAACGGCGTATATATGTCAGTATATATATACTCTACTTAAGAGGCATCGAGGCAGGGATAAACATCAACCTGAATGACATCATTGCTGGGAAAATGTGATGCACAATAGCGGGGCTTACAGCTAATCTCACAATTGGTTATGCTCTTTTGTATATTTATTCAGACATATACGTTATATAATAATTATTTCATAGACTTCAGTTATCAATTTTTTATATGCTTATCCATCCCATTCACAATGTTTCTCCTTTGCACTGCACCTCCATGTGTGTTTGATATATCTCTATTTCTTTAGTTGACAAGCTTGCACTATGTGTTTTCACATATCACAATCAATATCCATATGTCCCTTCCTACATTCATGTATATGTAAGCATGGGGATTTTTTACTTTCGTCCACCAAGTGCAGGGGCGTTTGGTAGGGTTCTTTGGAGAAGATTCTCCGTAAGGATTACTCATGTTCAGCCAAATAGCCAAAATGCATATATTGATTCTGGTGATAAGCAGACAAGAATCACTTCATTGAGAGCTACAAGAATTGCTCCTCACCACTCCATTTTTAATCTCCACTGGTATCTAGAATCCATTTTGGCATTTTCACTTGCCTCCACTAGAATCAAATTACCTTAGTGGTTTACTACAACCACCAAGGAAATGAGTATTGCTTGGCGGTTGGATCTCGATACTCAATGAAATTTTAGGCTGCCAAGGATTTCTGTTTTCTGGTAGTGTCTGACAGCTAGGCCCTTAATTTGAGCATCCGAAAATATGATTTTTTTAAATCATCCCACCAGTCACGTACTGACGACAATAATTATTTTTTATAATCATCGATTGTAGGGTAAATTTTTGTAACTTTTGAAATGAAAAATATTAAAAAAATCATCTGCATGGTGATACACATCATTCAGGTATAAATGGAATTAGCTTTTTTTTTCTATATTAACAAGGCATAAGTAGGTAATTTAGAACCATATATATGCTAGGAATACTCTGGGTTAATTTTTTTTAGTGATAGCAGATATACTCCCTCCATCTTAATGTATAAGGCGTAGCTACCTCTGAGCCAGAAACAATAAAAATATATTTAAAGGGTCACTTTATATTGTTTTTTTGTTTATAAAGACAAGGTGGGTAATTTTTTTTAAAATATGTACTGTTGAGTTTGCCAAAAACTGATGGACCGGTGTTCCTTTTCTTTTTTGAAAATTTCTCTGATTTTTTTCTAGCACATTCCACAACTATTAACATGGAGGCCGACTACAATATGATTTTCAAATAGGTAATATATTCCCTCCATCCCAAAATAAATCAACTCATAGAATCACCCTAAGTCAAGATATCTTAAGTTTGACCAACTTTATATAAAAAGGTAATAACATCTATCACAACAAGTAAGTACATTATAAAAATATATATTTTATATAAAATTAAATATCTAGTGATACTAATTTGGTCATGCTCTTTCTATATATAAATCTAGTCAAACAACTCTAGAGGTCGATTTATTTTAGGATGAAGAGAGAGTACTAGAAGTAGTAACTAGTAAGATAAGATGCTAAACTAGTAGGTAGCCGAGTATGGCTAATTAGAGCTCAAGTTTAACCTGACAAGTACACACATAATTAAGGCAGTGCGTGTGTGCCGGGGCAAGCTAGTAGGCATGCACGTTGGGTGTTGTTTCTGAAAGATATGGGTGTGTCGATCCGGTGGTTGGATACGATCACAGTGGCACTGGTGTCTGTTGAATCTGACAGGAAATGGACATCATGATTTCCGTAGCAAGCGTCGTCTCTGTACACTGTCTGTCCCTCCCTCAAAGGAGGATTGCTAGATCGTTACACACCAGCAATATATAGCATCATGATTTCCGTTTTAGACAAACAGTAAATTCGTTATCTTGAACTTTTGCACGAGCTGATGCGATGCGATCAGTCGTGATAGACGACGCCGTATGGTATGGTCACACACCACACGGTTGGCAGGCACTGAGGATGCCTTCATGGTCCTCAGCTACACACCGAGGGGGTGTCTGGTTCCACCTCTTAAACTTTAGTCGTTGTCTCATCAAATATTTAACACATGCATGGAGTATTAAATATAGATTATTTATGAAACTAAATGTACAGATTGAGACTTTTGCGAGATGAATTTTTTTAAGCCTAATTAGTTCATGATTTGAAAATGTTATGCTACAGTAAACATGTGCTAATGACAGATTAATTAGACTTAATAAATTTGTCCCACGGATTACCGACAAATTCTGTAATTTGTTTTTTATTAGTATCCGAACACCCCATATGACGCCCCATGCGACACCTCATAAACTTTAGTGAATGGATCAAACACCCTCTGAATCCGAATACTAGTATTATTATTGTGATCTGATCTGACGATCGGATGATCGAGCTTCCCACCAGGCCGAGGCCTCAGGCAGGTATGGGCCGAGTGGTGAACCTAGAACCGGTTCATTCTGGAACTGCAAGCAAGCAGACTGCAGATTGTTAGGTTGATCTCCTACCAAGATGACACAACGGCCACTTGGGCCTTGACCTCACGCCCTGATCGGGGGCGTCCAGCCCATTGACATGGCTGGTGGGCCCCTATCGCACAGTGCCTATAAGAGGAGGTGGGGCCAGGGGCTCCAGACACGAGGTTCGCCTGAGCCGCCACAGACCGCACTGTCCTAACCCTAGACTGATTGAGAGGGTGGCGCTGCCAGTGACGGGAAGCCCCACCGGTCTCCACCGGCGTCCGCACCTACACCAACGCGGGACCACCTCGTCGGACTCCACCATGACAGACGCGAGCTCCTCCGACAACTCCGTCGATGGTCAGTCACCTCAATCACCTTCCTTGCTCTCTCTCTCCCTTTCTCCAGTAAGTGTTCTATGTGATGTTCTACTCGGTTTATTCCAAATACCAAAGAACTACCTACTGGATCTGCACCTAAACGATCCACTGTTTCTAACATTGGTACCGGAGCAAGGTTTAACCCTAGTGTGTAGATCTGGTTGGGGTAGAGAATAGAAGGAGTGGATTCGAGGAACTCGGA
Source organism: Saccharum hybrid cultivar R570 (assembly GCA_038087645.1). NCBI lineage: Eukaryota > Viridiplantae > Streptophyta > Magnoliopsida > Poales > Poaceae > Saccharum > Saccharum hybrid cultivar. The sequence continues at coordinate 11,289,462 of JAQSUU010000805.1, forward strand.
TCAAAACCCTAACTGAATAAAGAAGAAATTGGTACGATTTTTTTTTCGATTCGGAAGATCCCGAATGAAGCCCTAACCCTAAAGAATGAAGAAAAGAAGGGACGGAAGGATTGGGGGCCTACCTCTGGCTTACCTATCGCCGTCAACACCGCCGGCCATCGCCTTGACGTCGCGCGGGAAGAAAGGCCCGAGCCGCCACTGGCCGGTGCTCTGCCGCGCCGCGTGCACATCGCCGTCTCCACTTCGGGCTCGGGCCAAGGGGCACCGTCGCGAGGCCGCTCGACGGCGGCGCGCTCACCCTCCGGTGGGCGCGCGCGCCGGCGAGGGGGCCCACGGCGGCGCCGTCACCCTCTCCTCCGGTCGTCTCGGGCCGACGGGCCGCCATGGCTGCTGCTCGGGTTGTGGTGCGTTCGGAGGAGAAGGGGATGGGGAAGATACAGGAAAGAAGAATGGGGAGACGGCCGGGAGCTTGCGCCGGTGGCCCCTCAACCAGCCGCCAGCGACGGCGGCGAGGTCGCTGCGGTGAAGAGAAGGAAAGGATGAGGAATGAAATGGGCTAGGGTTTCCGGGGGTGTCGGCCGCAACCGGTTTTCTTCCCGCGAGGATCAAGGACAACCGTCCGATCAAGATAAACGGATGGCGTCGACCGGGCCATCTCCAGGCCCAGGCGGGTTCGCCACTTTCCCGGCCCAAGCCCAGGTTGCGGCCTGGGCGCGGGCGCGCGCGCCGCGTGAGCGGCTGGGCCGCTGGCTGCTCTCGCAACTGGGCCGCGCTGTAAGGTCCTAGATGGCTAGAGGGGGGGGTGAATAGCCTATAAAAATTCTACAAGGACCACTAAGCAAACTTGTTAGAATAACAAACGGCGTAAAGCGAGTTTTGCTTAGCCTACGGTTGTGATGCAAGCCTCCTATCCACAAGTCTAGTAGATTATGATCTCTAGTTCACACAAGTGCTAGGTCACTAACTTACACTATTGAGCAAGCTAACAACTACTAGCAAAGGCTACCACTAGAGCTACACAAGATAAACTAGTAAAGATAAGAGCAAGAGATAGGATTGTGATTCTTATACCGACGGTGGAGTGAAGATGTTGCCAATCACCAAGATGATATACAATCAATCAATATTGACAACAATACAATATGAAGACCAATCACCGGGAGATAAGAGACACAATATTTTTGTTCACCCGGTGTTCACTTGTGCACCGACAAGCTACGTCACCGGTTGTGTCGACCAACACTTAGATGGTTCCCCGGTGTGACCCTCAAGTCACTTGCCCCTCAAGGCACGCCCCGCAAGGCACCGCAAGACACCACTCTCAAGTGAGGTAACTCAATGACACGCGCAATGTAATAGAGTTGCTTTTGGTGTCCTGCCGAGGAAAGCACAAGAACCTCTTACAATCAACCGGAGGTGGCCAAGAACAATCACCTTCTCTTGCCAACGCCTCCAACAATCTCCAAGCCGGCTAGGAGCGGTACTCTCCAAGAGTAACAAGAAATCCACCGGCTCAACCACCCACAAGTGCCACTAGATGCCCTCAAGCTATGCAATGCACTTTGGGATCACTCAATCTCACTTTTGATTTGCAATCAAGCAAGAGAGATGAGTGGAAGGAGTTGCTTTAGCTCAAAGGATGTATAAGAGTGTTAGAAATGCCAAGAGCCCTCCCCAAGGGCCGGCCAACGAGTATTTATAAGCATCCCATCCAAATAGAGCCGTTGCCACTCCACTGACCGTTTTTTCGGGACGACCGGACGCGCCGGTCGAAACTGACCGGACGCGCTCAACCGCGTCCGGTCGTCCTGCGACGTCCACGTGTCCCCCGAATTCAAACACGACCGTTAGATCCTCCAACGGTCACTGCGCGCCAACGGTCAAACGTGATGACCGGACGCGCTGCTTCAAACGACCGGACGCGCCGGTCGCACTGTGCCGCGCCCGTGAAACAACGACCGGACGCGCACCTCGCAACGACCGGACGCGACAGTGCCAGCGTCCGGTCGGAGTCCAGTAAGCTCCAACAACGACCGGACGCGTCCGATCGTGTGTGACCGGACGCGCACCGCGTCCGATCGTCCTTGCAAATCTGCAGTTCCCTCAGGGCGCATGACCGGATGCGCCGGTCCCGCGAGTGACCGGACGCGCCGGTTGCAAACCCTAACTCACACGCCTGACTGCTGCGCTGTACTGACCGGACGCGTCCGGTCACTCCGTGACCGCGTCCGGTGCAGCGTCCGGTCACCTCTGTGACCTTCGTTCGCCTCCGTTTCTTTTCCGACTTCCGGCGTAGTGGAAAATAGGCATTTCATTTCCCCGAAATCGCCTGAATCCCACGCTCACAAGCTCGGCGGGAGGGAGAAAGGAACCAAACCCTCTCTACCGCCCAAACCACGGTGCGACCAACGCCACCTTTGCAAATGTGCCAACACCATCAAGTGTACATCTCCATGTGCTTGTGTGTTAGCTTTTTCTCAATCATTTCCAAAGGTTTTCCAGTTAGCTCACTAGGCCCTACATGCAATGCACTTCATGAATTCACCTAGTGGCACCCGTGCGTCGAATAACCGATAAGACTTTCCCTCTTAATAGTTCGGCTATCGACCCTAAACCACTCACACCCTCTATGGTGTCTTGAGTGTAAAACAAAATGGCCCTATGGTTATACCTTTGCCTTGAGCCCATTTTGTTTCTCCAAATGATATGATCCACTTCATATCATCACATGACCGTCTCGATCCATCGACCTTGACTTCACTTGCTCTTCACCGTTGTATCGGTCCGTCGGCGCCAAGTCTTGCTCAAGCTTCACCATCGCATGGTCCTTCGCTTCGAAGCCTCGACTTGCCCTTCACCTTCACAACCGGTCCATCGAGCCAAGCCTCATCTTGGTCTTCACCATCTTGGTCATATGAGTCAATGTCATGTCTCATATTCAATGACCACCTTTATCTAAATCATCCACTTAGATACAAAGGTTAGTCCTAGGTTTCATCAATTAGCCAAAACCAAACTAGGGACTTTCAATCTCCCCCTTTTTGGTAATTGATGACAACCCTCACAAAGATGATTTTGATAATAAAAGTTTTGAACTTTTCATACTTGTCCAATCATTTTGCTCATAAGTAAAGTTTGGACAATTATCACAAGCTCGGTTTTGGTAGCATTAGCTCCCCCTACATATGTGCATAGAGTTTTGATTGAAAACTTAGCACATATGCATGGATAGAAGTGTTGGGAGAGTAATTCTACCAAAATGATGCTAAGGTGTAAGAAATGGACCTTTGAAGCGTGATACCAATCGGAGTTGCCTTTTACACCATCCTTAGCATCATGAAGTAACTAGACATCCATCAAAAACTCAAGAACCCCGTGAGATCAACATTATATGTAAAGGTTCTTGGGCCACTTGTAAAAACTTTAGGCATGTCTAGATACCACATGTAAACTATTCATATGCATGCTAGTAGATCATTTCATCATCCAAGTTCTATACTAGCATTGCCCCACACAAGCATGTATATTAAATTTAAATACATGTGCAATGAGCAAGTCATATGAAAATGCACAAGCAAATGCAACAACTTTGTTTATGAGCTTGCTCCCCCTACTTGTGTGCATCAAAAATTTTATTTACCCCTTTATCATGTTGAATCATCTTTTTCTCTCCCCCTTTGTCAACAACTTACCCAAAAAAATGGGATCAAATTGTGGAGAGAAATGAAAATGTTTGATGGAGTAGGTTAAATTTTATCAAATTTGGTTCAACCTAGAACACTTGCCAAAGATATTTAATTCGATTTGAACCAAAGACAAGCTTCTTCACACCTCATAATAAGGGTTATCTTGCCTATGTTGAATTAAACACTTATAGCAAATCTTCTAGATTCAACACTAGGTTTGCAAGCTCACAAACATGTCATATGCCACCACTAGATCAAAACAAACATAGAGGCAATAGTGGTAACATATATCCATCAAATTCATTTGATTTATCATGAATGCTCACATATACCACTTATTATGTCTACATGCTCTAGCAAGTCCTTAGCATAGGATGAATGACATATCAATCAACTTTACCTTGCAATGTCGAAGGAGAGGCATGTCAATAAGTGGGTGGGGTGCATTCAACTCATGTTTGAGAAATCAAGAATATTCAACTCATTCCTTAGCTTGCAAAACCTCTTTTCATCAAGTGGCTTAGTGAGAATATCGGCAAGTTGATCATCGGTGCCAACACTTTCAATGGCAATATCTCCCTTTTGTTGATGATCTCTAATGAAATGATGCCTTATGTCAATATGCTTTGTTCTTCCATGTTGAACCGGGTTTTGTATCATCTTGATTGCACTCTCATTATCACATAGTAATGGCACATTCTTGAAGTTGAGGCCATAATCCTTCAAAGTTGATTTCATCCATAGTAATTGTGCACAACAACTCCCCGCACTCACATATTCGGCTTCGGCGGTAGAGATTGCCACACTATTTTGTTTCTTTGAGGACCATGACACAAGTGATCTTCCAAGTAATTGACATGTGCCACTTGTGCTCTTTCTATTGATCTTGCAACCCCCATAGTCGGAGTCCGAATATCCAATCAATTCAAACTTTGACCCCTTGAGATACCATAGTCCAACATCTCTTGTTTGCTTTAAGTACCTCAATATTCTCTTTGCGGCCGTGAGATGACTCTCTCTAGGTGAGGCTTGATATCTAGCACACATGCAAACACTAAACATGACATCCGGCCTTGATGCGGTGACATAGAGTAGACTTCCAATCAAAGACCGATATTCCTTTTGATTCACCATTTTGCCATCAAGATCACTATCCAAATTGCCATTTGTACCCATTGGAGTTGAAATTGGCTTTGCATCTTGCATTCCAAACTTCTTCAACATGTCCCTTATGTATTTCCCTTGACTCACAAATGTCCCATTCTTCAATTGCTTGACTTGGAGACCAAGGAAGTAGCTAAGTTCACCAATCAGACATTTCAAACTCTTTGGCCATCATAGCACCAAATTCTTCACAATAAGCTTGATCGGTTGATCCAAAGATGATGTCATCAACATATATTTGCACTATGAATAGATCATTTCCAATCTTCTTGGTGAATAGAGTTGTATCAACCTTGCCCATCTTGAATCCCTTAGAGAGAAGGAAATCCCTTAGCCTCTCATACCATGCTCTAGGTGCTTGCTTTAAGCCATATAAAGCCTTCTTCAACTTGTACACATGGTTGGGTTTCTTGTTATCTTCAAATCCGGGAGGTTGCTCAACAAAGACTAACTCATTGATAAGCCCATTGAGAAATGCACTTTTGACATCCATTTGATATAGTTTGATGTTGTGTGCACAAGCATAAGCCAATAGAATCCTTATTGCCTCCAATCTTGCCACGGGAGCATATGTCTCATCATAGTCAAGACCTTCAACTTGAGTGTAACCTTGAGCAACTAGTCTTGCTTTGTTTCTCACTACAATGCCATCTTGATCTTGCTTGTTTTTGAACACCCACTTGGTTCCAATCACATTGTAGTCATTTGGCCTTTCTACCAACTCCCAAACATCATTTCTTGTGAAATTGTTAAGCTCTTCTTGCATAGCCATGATCCAATCGGCATCCCTCAAAGCTTCTTCTATCTTCTTTGGTTCTATGGTTGACACAAATGATGCATGCTCACAAAACATAGCCAATCTTGATCTTGTTTGTACACCACTTCTAATATCACCAATAACACTATCAATGGGGTGATCTCTTGCAACATGTTGTGGTTGGAGTACTTGCACTTGATTGCTTGAGCTTGGTTGATCACTTGATGTATCTCGATGAGATGAACTAGCACCATAATCTTGCACTTGAGAGTCACTAGCTAGCTTGAATGGAGAATTTTGCACTTGATCTTTATCATCATCTTGAATATCAATTACTTGTTTTGCTCTAATGTCCCCAATGTCCATGTTCTTCATTGCTTCCACTAATTGGTTTCCACCAACATCATCTAGATTCTCTTCTTCATCTTGTGACCCATTGGTTTCATCAAATTACATATTATGGACTTCTTCTAGAATGCCACTTGAGTTGTTCCAAACTCTATAAGCTTTGCTTGTAGTTGAATAACCAAGTAGGAACCCCTCATCACATCTCTTGTCAAACTTCCCCAATCTAGTGCCCTTCTTCAAGATATAGCATTTGCAACCAAACACTCTAAAGTAAGAAATATTGGGCTTTCTTCCATGAAGTAACTCATATGGGGTCTTCTCTAGCAATGGATGACAATATAGTCTATTTATGTAGTAGCAAGCGGTATTGATTGCTTCATCCCAAAATGATTGACTCACATTGTACTCATGAAGCATTGATCTAGCCATATCAAGCAATGTTCTATTCTTCCTCTCAACTAGGCCATTTGATTGTAGAGTGTACTTGGCCGAGAATTGATGTCCAATACCATAATGATTACAAAGTTCTTCAATTCTTGTATTCTTGAACTCACTTCCATTGTCACTTCTCACTTTCTTGATTCTAATCTCAAACTCATTGTGAACTCTAGTGAGAAATGTCTTGAAGGTGTCAAATACTTCACTTTTGTCACTAAGAAAGAATACCCATGTGAATCTTATGAAGTCATCCACTATGACAAAGCCATACTTGTTGCCGCCTATGCTTGTATATGTTGTTGGTCCAAATAAATCCATGTGCATCAACTCAAATGCTTTGCATGTGCTCATTATACTCTTCTTTGGATGTGAGCTACCAACTTGCTTCTCGGCTTGACATGCACTACAAAGCTTATTCTTCTCAAATTCAACATCTTTCAAACCATTGACAAGATTGTGAGTTGTAAGCTTCTTCAATTGTTTCATGCCAACATGACCAAGCCTTCTATGCCAAAGCCAACCCATGCTTGATTTGGAGACTAAGCAAGTTGTCAAAGAAGTTTCTCTAGCATTGAAGTCAACTAGGTAGAGATTCTCATATCTAAAACCCTTGAATGCCACATTTGAACCATCCACACTAATAACTTCCACATCATCAACCCCAAAAATACATTTGTAGCCTAGATCACATATTTGTGCCACGGATAGAAGATTGAAATCCAAGCTTTCAACTAGCAACACATTGGAGATACTCATGTCATTTGATATTGCAATGTTGCCTAAGCCAATAACCTTGCCTTTCTTGTTATTGCCAAATGTGATAGAATCAACACCACTATCATTGTCATTGATTGAGTCAAACATTCTTGATGTACCGGTCATGTGTTGAGTGCACCCACTATCAATAATCCAATGCCTTCCTCCGGCTTTGTATTTGACCTATAAGCAAATCAATGAAGCTTAGGTACCCATTTTTGCTTGGGTCCTTGTAGGTTAGTAACTAAGCTCTTTGGTACCCAAATAGCCTTCTTCTTTGGGCCCACAATTGGTGTACCAATAAACTTAGCTTGTACACCCTTCACACCCTTGGTAAGCACATAGCAAGAATCAAAAGGTATAGCATTAACAAGGTTCTTGCTTTGGTTCTTTTTATTGCAATTATGCTCTAGGTGCCCAACTTGCTTGCATCTATTGCAAAACCGACCATTGCCCTTCACAAAGCGAGGCTTTGGAGTTGCAAAGGCCGACTTGCCTTTCTTGGGGGTGTAGCCCAATCCCTCTTTGTTAAGAGAGAACCTTTGGCTACCCAAGCACTTAAGCAAGCGGGCCTCACCACCATAGGCCTTGCCTAGGGCGTGAGTGAGCTCATCCACCTCTCTCTTGAGAGTCTCATTCTCAACCATTAGTGAGGCATCACAAGTGAAACCATCACTAGTAGTGGAGGTAGAGTTGGTGGTGGTGGATGAAGAGCTACAAGAAGGGTTAGCATTTGACATGATGATAGGTTCATTAAAGGATTCATCAATTATATCACATGTAACACCTATATCACATGATACAACAACCTCCTTCTTTGCTTGTTGCTCAAGTAGCAATGAGTGAGCCTTTTCAAGCTTGAAATGAGCCTTACCAAGATCCTCATGGTCTTCCACTAGACTCTCATGAGTGGTCTTAAGCTCACAAAGAACTTTCTCAAGTATTGCTACTTTCATTGAAAGCTTCTTACACTCCTTGTTCTTGGCAATAGCTATGTCTCTAGTTTGTTGCATCAAATCATATAGTTGTTCTTTAGTTGGTTCATCATCATCATTTTCATTATTATTATCACTATCATGAGCATATTCTATTTCACTTTCATCATCACTCTCATCATATAATACCTTAGCTTCTTTAGCCATGAAGCATGAAGAGGATGAATCAAATAGTGATGACTTCTTGTTGATAGCAATGGAAGCAAAAGCCTTGTTGGATGATTCTTCTTCTTCTTCCTCATCATCACTTTCCCAAGTGATCACATAGGCACCATTCTTGCCTTTCTTGATTGTCATCTTGGCCTCTCTCTTCTTCTTCTCAAACTTGCCCCTCTTGTTGTTCTTCTTCTTGTCATAGGGACATTCGGCTTGAAGATGTTCGGTGCTATCACAATTGAAGCACTTCCTTTGTTGCTCATTGCTCTTGAAATTGTCATTTCTCTTTTTGAGGCCTCTTCTCTTAATGAACATGTGACCCACTTTCTTGACTACAAGAGCAAGTGCCTCATCATCAATTTCAAAATCTTCACCTTCATTATTATCTTCTTCTTCTTCTTCTTCTTCCTCTATGATGATAGCTTTGCCCTTGGAGGAGGTGGCCTTGAATGCCACGGTCTTCTTCTTCTTTTCTTCCTCCTTCTCATCAACATCTTGATCATACTTGTCAAAGGTCAATACCTCTCCAAGCAAATCATTGGGCTTCATTATTTCAAGCCCATCTCTTTGTAGCATCATGATCAACATCTTGAATCTTTTAGGTAAGCTCAACAAGAACTTGTGACAAAAATCTTGATCTTGAGTCTTGTGCCCTAAGCTCTTGAGATCATTGACTATCACTTGCAATCTATGAAACATTTCAATAATTGTTTCTTCTTCTTTCATCTTAAAGTTCTCAAACTCACTCTTGAGCCCATATAGCTTGGCACTCTTCACAACCTTAGTGCCCTCATAAGTTTCACTCAATCTTGTCCATACTTCACTAGCAAATTCCAAATTCTTGATACCCTCAAATACTTTTGTATCAATACCATTGTAAAAAGTATTGAGAGCCATTCTATTGCATGTTCTATTTGCTCTATCTTCATCGGTGAGATGATCGGGATCAATGATAGCAAAATCATTCTCGGTGACTTGCAATACTCTCTCATGAATAGAACCAAGGTACATTGTCATCTTTCTCTTCCAATGAGCAAAAGAACTAACACCATCAAAGAACGGTGGCTTGCCCCCAACATTGTTGAACACAATTTGAGCCATTTTTCACACCGAAGGATATTAAGCCTTGATTAAAACGGTGACCACGGCTCCGATACCACTTGTAAGGTCCTAGATGGCTAGAGGGGGGGTGAATAGCCTATAAAAATTCTACAAGCACCACTAAGCAAACTTCTTAGAATAACAAACGGCGTAAAGCGAGTTTTGCTTAGCCTATGGTTGTGATGCAAGCCTCCTATCCACAAGTCTAGTAGATTATGATCTCTAGTTCACACAAGTGCTAGGTCACTAACTTACACTATTGAGCAAGCTAACAACTACTAGCAAAGGCTACCACTAGAGCTACACAAGATAAACTAGTAAAGATAAGAGCAAGAGATAGGATTGTGATTCTTATACCGACGGTGGAGTGAAGATGTTGCCAATCACCAAGATGATATACAATCAATCAATATTGACAACAATACAATATGAAGACCAATCATCGGGAGACAAGAGACACAATATTTTTGTTCACCCGGTGTTCACTTGTGCACCGATAAGCTACGTCACCGGTTGTGTCGACCAACACTTAGATGGTTCCCCGGTGTGACCCTCAAGTCACTTGCCCCTCAAGGCACACCCCGCAAGGCACCGCAAGACACCACTCTCAAGTGAGGTAACTCAATGACACGCGCAATGTAATAGAGTTGCTTTTGGCGTCCCGCCGAGGAAAGCACAAGAACCTCTTACAATCAACCGGAGGTGGCCAAGAACAATCACCTTCTCTTGCCAACGCCTCCAACAATCTCCAAGCCGGCTAGGAGCGGTACTCTCCAAGAGTAACAAGAAATCCACCGGCTCAACCACCCACAAGTGCCACTAGATGCCCTCAAGCTACGCAATGCACTTTGGGATCACTCAATCTCACTTTTGATTTGCAATCAAGCAAGAGAGATGAGTGGGAGGAGTTGCTTTAGCTCAAAGGATGTACAAGAGTGTTAGAAATGCCAAGAGCCCTCTCCAAGGGCCGGCCAACGAGTATTTATAAGCATCCCATCCAAATAGAGCCGTTGCCACTCCACTGACCATTTTTTCGGGACGACCGGACGCGTCGGTCGAAACTGACCGGACGCGCTCAACCGCGTCCGGTCGTCCTGCGACGTCCACGTGTCCCCCGAATTCAAACACGACCGTTAGATCCTCCAACGGTCACTGCGCGCCAACGGTCAAACGTGATGACCGGACGCGCTGCTTCAAACGACCGGACACGCCGGTCGCACTGTGCCGCGCCCGTGAAACAACGACCGGACGCGCACCTCGCAACGACCGGACGCGACAGTGCCAGCGTCCGGTCGGAGTCCAGTAAGCTCCAACAACGACCGGACGCGTCCGATCGTGTGTGACCGGACGCGCACCGCGTCCGATCGTCCTTGCGAATCTGCAGTTCCCTCAGGGCGCATGACCGGACGCGCCGGTCCCGCGAGTGACCGGACGCGCCGGTTGCAAACCCTAACTCGCCGCCTGACTGCTGCGCTGTACTGACCGGACGCGTCCGGTCACTCCATGACCGCGTCCGGTGCAGCGTCCGGTCACCTCTGTGACCTCCGTTCGCCTCCGTTTCTTTTCCGACTTCCGGCGTAGTGGAAAATAGGCATTTCATTTCCTCGAAATCGCCTGAATCCCACGCTCGCAAGCTCGGCGGGAGGGAGAAAGGAACCAAACCCTCTCTACCGCCCAAACCACGGTGCGACCAACGCCACCTTTGCAAATGTGCCAACACCATTAAGTGTACATCTCCATGTGCTTGTGTGTTAGCTTTTTCTCAATCATTTCCAAAGGTTTTCCAGTTAGCTCACTAGGCCCTACATGCAATGCACTTCATGAATTCACCTAGTGGCACCCGTGCGTCGAATAACCGATAAGACTTCCCCTCTTAATAGTTCGGCTATCGACCCTAAACCACTCACACCCTCTATGGTGTCTTGAGTGTAAAACAAAATGGCCCAATGGTTATACCTTTGCCTTGAGCCTATTTTGTTTCTCCAAATGATATGATCCACTTCATATCATCACATGACCGTCTCGATCCATCGACCTTGACTTCACTTGCTCTTCACCGTTGTATCGGTCCGTCGGCGCCAAGTCTTGCTCAAGCTTCACCATCGCATGGTCCTTCGCTTCGAAGCCTCGACTTGCCCTTCACCTTCACAACCGGTCCATCGAGCCAAGCCTCATCTTGGTCTTCACCATCTTGGTCATATGAGTCAATGTCATGTCTCATATTCAATGACCACCTTTATCTAAATCATCCACTTAGATACAAAGGTTAGTCCTAGGTTTCATCAATTAGCCAAAACCAAACTAGGGACTTTCACGCGCGGGGTGACAGTTGACCGTGAGCTGCTGCTACTGGCCCACGATACACAGTAAAGCATTTAGTTTATTATTTTTAGAAGCAAGTTTTGAAGAATTTTGTTTCGTTTTCCATCTCTATCCAATTTGAACCAACGGGATAATTGCTTAGAGAATGGATATGTACAAAACGATGCTTCTGAATAAGAATTATTTTAAGAATTTTGATTAATGTTTCCGCTGCAAAGAAAAGAATATTGTCTTCTCATTAGATCCGAACCAACGAGAGGATTTAATTTGAAGAGCAGTTACAGTTGTTCAGAAAATGATGAAAGATTTATCCTCTAATTAAAATTGGAACCAACGAGAAAATTTTAATTAGAGGGATATTCACATTATGATTTAAATGAAATTATGATATTGTTATTTTTTGACCAACGTTGATGATAAAAAATATTATAAGCTTATTTATGAGTTTAAGGTTGAAATTTAAATCTCTGATAAATTATGCATCAAAGTGACCAATTTTTCAGAGAATAGATAAAGATCAAGAAATGCTCATGAAATAGAAAGATGATTTTCCGCTGCAATGATGATGATGATGATCTTCTAATTAAATTCGTACCAACAGGAGAATTTAATTTTGAAGAGGGTTAATGATAATTGAGTTGTTCCATATGTTAATTCCATTTATGCCCAACGGTGATATGAAATTAATGTACAAGAATATTGTATTCATGATGTTGCTAATTTTAGCAAAAGTTATTGATAGAAAATTTTATGAGTTTTATCTATGAGTTTTATGCATTTATTCTATTTTTGCCCAACGGTGATATAGAATTAATGTAGAAGAAAGTTGTTTGTTCTATATCTGCCCAACGGTGATATAGAATAGAACATAAAGAAATCAGAGTTTAATGTTGATAACTATTGTTGAATAATTTTCACACAAAGATCTTCATGCTTTCGTTCTTGAAGGTAGAAAAGAAAGAGAAAAGAAAAGCACTGGGTACTTGTGACTCAGATGATGAAAGCCTAAGCACAAATTGTGTATATGAAAGTAGGCCATTGCATGAGAGACTGTGTCCTCTTCAAGAGTGGCTTGAAAAGAAATGTTTTTCAAAGATTTCAGGGATATTGATCCAAGAAAGAAATAGAACAATAAGAGTTTAGTTTGAGAAATTTTTTTATGTACTTTCTATGAAAAATAATTAATTTTCTGTTTTATCATTATAATATGAATTGTAATGAATGACATGCATGTTTAATTTGACCAACGTCAGATTAAGCATGTGTGTTAAAGAATATCAGATTTATTCCTGAATTTAATGATTAAATATGAGCCAATTCTGGCATTTATGTCCCTTCAAGAGAATTGTCTCGCATGGCGGCATAAATTTAAGAAAATACCCGCATTGCGGAATGAAGTTGGTATAGTACTTGTCCTGCATGGCAGGAGAAAGTGAGATGACGATGTGTATCCCGCACAGAGAGAGAAGTTTAGGGTAGCTTTTGTGCTATCTTAGTATGAGTTTAAGAACAAAAGGAAGTTGAAAACGAACCTCATGATAAGAATGACATGCAAGCATGACTTGCAGAAGTACTGATGAAAAGGACTCTGTTGAGTTCTTGAAGTGAAATGAGGAAAAAGAATACATACTTCCATACGAATTAAGAAATAATTTCATCTTCCATGATGTAATCATGTGGATGAAGTAATCAAAGTATCCTCATTCACAAGAGTTATGAATGTTTCGAAACTGTGGCAGAAAAGTTTGTGCCACATTTCGAGGGGGAGGATTGTGACATGAATTGAGAAAGATAGAAAGACAATTGAAAGAAACTCAGAAAGATAATTGAAAGATATTCCCCATTGTATGCTTTGCGTTTAGAGAAAAAGTGATCTATAAAAGATGAAGGTGATCGTTGAGGGAGTACAACGGTCATAATAAAGATACCCCTAAGTACAGAAATGGCTAAATTCATGAACCTTTTACAGTTCAACAGGAAGATAGCAATGAGACTAAGAAATACTAAGACGGTGCTCAAAGCACCAAATGAGATAGATTTTAATAGAATAAACCCAAAAATAAGAAAGATTGAAGATACGCTATCCTTACACGAGATGGATTAATCTGGGGGAGCATGGTATGAAACTTGAAGAGAAGTGGGACCAGTGCCTACTCCAATGACTCAAGATCGACAAATGCTCAACACCACATGTTGTTAGCCCTTCAAGAAGATGAATAAAAAAATAAGGATCTAGTTCTACAGGACCCTATAGAATCGATTGACGATGAAAGAGCAACAACAACTCCATGTGAAAGAAGTGCCATTAGCTAAAGACATGAAAGTCTCAAAGAATAAGAGAATTAGATATTTTTTATGACTATAAATTATATATTAATGAAGAAATTCAAATGGAGGGTGATCCCACCTCATTTGAAGAAACCATGAGAGACGTTAACACGTCTAAATGGCAAGAAGCTAAGGAAATTGAAATGAAATCGATGAATACCAACGAAGTTTGAGAAACAGAAGCAGTTCCTAATGGAGCCAAAACAGTAGGCTGTAAAGGGTCTACAAGACGAAATGTGACTCCAAAGGGAACATAAGATATAAAGCACGACTTGAATCGAAAGTTTTTACACAAAGAGAAGAATAGATTACAATGAGTGCTAGTGGCACATCATGATCTGAGATGAAAGTAAAGACAGCATTTTCCAATGGGATTTGTATGAAAATAATTACATGGCACAACCTAAAGGTTTTTGTCATGGAAAGAAAGAACGAACGAATGGGATGCCACATGTTAAAATCTTTTATGAACTAGAGCAAGTCTCTAAACAGTGGCATTTCAAGTTGAAAGGTTAACTAGAAATTTTGGGTTAAAGAGAATGAGAGGACAATTGCATCTGTACAAAGTTATAGAATGGGAGATTTAATTCCTAATCCTGTATATGTGGATGACACCTTACTTGCTAGTAGTGATGTCAATCTACTATACGTGAAGAAGCTCTTGTCCTCGAGACTCAATAAGAATGTTCTCGGTGAAATGACTCTCGTTATAAGAATTGAAATTCACCGAGACAGATGAAAGGGGTATTAGGATTATCACAAAAGCATGCTTAGAGAAGATTGTAAAGAAACAAAGTATGCATGCAAGTGAACCTATGCCTGTTCATATAGTCAAGGGTAATAATTTTGAGAATTTTAGCATTACAAGAACCGAAATGAGATTGATCAAATGAATATGGATCCATATGCTTCAGTTGTTGGAAGCTTAATGAGTGCACAACTATGATATTACAGTTAATGAGTGCACAAGTATCATATTACCCTAACATAGTTCATTTATTCGGGATGTTTTGGCAGAAAGTCCAGTCCAGATATAGATCACTGGAATGGAGTTGAGAATGTCTTGCAATTGTGCAAAGATTTAATAAGCCTCATGATGACTAAGAAAGAACAAGTACTCTCAAATGGTTGTGGGTACAAGAATGTTGAATTTCGGCGAGATGTTTAGTGAAACCCACATAGTAGCTAACTCTCGCAGTTGGAGTTTTATTGTGGAAAAGCTCCAAAGAAACAATTGTGGTGTCATCAATGATGCATACCTATAGTACAACTTATTATGAGGCTTATAGGATAGGCGAAATGGTTAACTTATACCCGGAATTGGTAATGGTACACAACAGCAATTACCATTTAAAGTGATTGACTCCTATGACAACGGGTCAAGTGTGCTTTCAAACACATTGACATGAAGTTAGACGTTGTGAAGGAGAAAGTCCGGAATCTTTTAAAAGCTTTCGAATGTATAAGTAAAAGCAAGTACTTGCAGATCAGCTTATAAAGGCTTACCACCCAGTGTGCTCAGAGAACGCACAGTCGACATGGGTTTATGGTATAGCCTATGATTTCCGGACAACAAAGGGCCCAAAGAAAGTTTCATTTCAAAATGGAGAAGTGTATTGTGGCTGTTAGTCTAGCGGCACTAATTGCTGTGACGATGGGACAGTTCTATGCACCAATCTGTGATGAAATAGGAAATAAGGAAGAAAAATATGAATCGAAATTTTGAGTAAGAAATTAAAGAACGAAGAAAGTGATGAGAGATCAAGGGGGAGAATGTTAGGTTGATCTCCTACCAAGATGACCCAACGGCCACTTGGGCCTTGACCTCACGCCCTGATCGGGGGCGTCCAGGCCATTGACATGGCTGGTGGGCCCCTATCGCACAGTGCCTATAAGAGGAGATGGGGCCAGGGGCTCCAGACACGAGGTTCACCTGAGCCACCACAGACCCCACTGTCCTAACCCTAGACCGATTGAGAGGGTGGCGCTGCCAGTGACAGGAAGCCCCACCGATCTCTATCAGCGTCCGCACCTACACCAACACGGGACCACCTCGTCGGACTCCACCATGACAGACGCGAGCTCCTCCGACAACTCCGTCGATGGTCAGTCACCTCAATCACCTTCCTTCCTCTCTCTCCCTTTCTCCAGTAAGTATTCTATGTGATATTCTACTCGGTTTATTCCAAATACCAAATAACTAGCTTGGATCTGCACCTAAACGATCCACTGTTTCTAACACAGACAGCCCCTGCGTGCGCGCTGCCGGCGGTCAGGTTCCAACTGTGCACCCTGCTGTGTCGTCACTCTCCAACACTGGCAGCTGGCATGGCCATTTGGCCTGGCTCGGTTGTTGGCTTGTTGCCCTGATGGGTCACCTCGCTAGCTTGTCGTTTCCTGTGTCCTGGAATAGTCCCATGCATGCACGTCTCGTCAGTCAGCCGTCAGTTCTCTCATCTCTTGGCATTGATCGATGAACAGACTCGTCCTAGCTCATAGATCGATGATTATATTTCTTCCCTTACCTAGCTTGCTGTCGATCGATCAACGGACGGACCATCTAAAATCTGGTACTAAAATCTGCTTGCAGAGCATATGCAAAATCATTTGGCCGTTGAATGTACGTAGCGTTTCTACCATGGTTGGTCTCTGAGGTTCGATCGGCCGTTGCATGATTGGATATGATATACAAAAGTATATAGCTTGATTTTCTAGCGGTAATTGATATTGCTATATATATTTGATCATACGGAGTATATACGAGGAAAGGGATTTAGTCATGGCGGCCGGTTCGACGTATCAATTAAATCTCGATCAGAGCTAGCTCTGAATACTGAAAAAGGCAAGAGACTAGCATGACCCAAAGATATAGTTTCCCGCATTTCACGATGTGTTCCTCTCTCACGTCACGAGGACGCCTATGACAGCATTTTCGTCGACCAGCTCAACCCCTCGCATGCTGAGACAATGCGACAGCTCTTCCCAGAACCATAAGGACAGCGACCGAAGCGCCGCGTACGCCAGCGCATATGATCGCTGATGATGGCTATGTAGTATGATTAGCGAGTAATAGCCCATGATCTTCTTACGCTAGGGAGGGCAGAGCCGATTGTATAATACTAACACCCCCCCCAACCCACCCACACACACCACTATAGTGTGCCATGTTCGTGGCACGTCGTTGTAACTTTCACTATTTCTCGATCTTAATACAAAGATGGTAGAACTCTAGCTCAATAATTTTGCTTATATAAAAGAGACAGAAGAGAGAGAAGATACTCTCTCCGTCTCTTTATATCTGTCGTTGTTGGTGTACGTGCCACAAGTTTGACTCGATTTATAAAAATACGTGTAACATTTATATCTCCAAATAAATTTATTTAAAACTAGATTCAAAGATCTTTTCAATGATACTAATTATGTACTATAAATATTAATATTTTTAATACATATTTAGTCAAAATTATTTCTTGGAAAATGCAAATGACAGATATTTTTTTAGGGAACAAACGGCAGATATTTAAGGACAGATGGAGTAACTCTTATTTCCATGGTACCTAGACTCGGACAGATTACTACGTCGGCTAGTAGGGTCCATCATGTTTCCATTCATCTTTCTTTTTTTCTAAGTGCTTTTGCAGAACGAGCTCGGCGGCGGCGACACGAGGCCCGGCATGGAGGGGCATGGGGCGGTAGTGGCAACGCAAACCCGAAACGGAGAGGCACGGATGGGGGCGGCGGACCGGCATAGAGCGAGCGAGCGAGCGTGGTGATGATGGGCATGCTTGGGCGATTGGTTTGGGCCCTGTGGCTCATCAAGAGATGAACGTGGGTGGGAAATAAAGAAGTACTCAGGGCTGAGCCTAAGGTGGTGTGGAGTTTGGATTGTTGAAGAGGTTCTCTTTTAGATGATGTGGTAAACTATGGAGTAGTTAGCTGACTTAATTATTGGAGGTGTCTTAAGCGATGCAGTCTCCGAGTTATAGCTAGAAAGGCTTTTGGATAAACTTGCAAGTAGATACCTACTGCAGCTATATAGTATGTATAGTAGACCGCAAAGCTTTAGAGATGCTCGCACATGTGGTGTCACTTTTTTGATAAGTAGGAATCAGCAATATATATACTATGATATAATCTGGTCCAAACTATACTGATAAGTAAAATAATGAAGATATGGTGCAGTATCATTGGTGGTCCATGTATCACTGTTGACCTACCTAAGGCTAGCTAACGGGTTTGAACGTATCATGAACAACCATAGTGGCAATGGCATCAAAGTTAGTGAATACATATTTATATGACTTGCCCTAAAAGAATCGCAGAAACCATAGTACACTTTTGTTTTGAAGATATGGATGCATATTTTGCCGGTTGTTTAGATCAAGTGACAAGAGATCCAAGTCACTCTAGACTAGTGCCAATTCATTATTTGCCAATCTAAAACAATTTAACAAAGTTGGTGACAAGCTTAATAAGCTACCTAGTACTACAACTGCACAAGTCCACAATACATGAAGAAGCATCAGATTTGGGAGACATAACTTTATAAGCTTTGTAATTGTAAATGCTCGTTTGAGAATTTTGAAAACCCGCTAGCTGTAGATATATAGCTGTTGTTTGTCCAATACTCCCTCCATAAAAAATTATCACTTATGAAGGAGTCAAACAAATTCTAGTTTGACCAAATTAATTTATACCAAAAATACTAGTATTTATGATGCCATCCAAAAAATACAATTATCACTTCCCGATGAGTCAAAGAAATTCTAGTTTGACCACATTTATACCAAAGATACTACTCTAGTATTTATGATGCCGAAGCTATAGATATATAGGCCTTATTTGATCCTCTGAGCTAAACTTTGGTGCAGGGTTAAAGATTAGCCTTTAGAATGAAGGGGCTAAAGATTAGCCTATGGGACTGTTTAGATTTAGGGGCTAAAGATTAGTCTTTTATCCTATAATGACTCATTTGCCCTTAATTTATTACCTGTGTATAGGGATGAAAACGGATCGGATACGGACGGATATCACTGATATCGTATTTGTTTTCATATTTATGTCCGGATTCGGATTCGAATACGGATAGTATCAAAAATACCGGATAGGATACGATTGGATATCGACATCATAAATATGTGATTTAAATATTCGGATACGAATACGGTATCGGATGTTAAATATCCGGACTCGGATACGGACGGATTAAAACCCCTCTAAACGAATTCGGTCTCGAATACGGTCGGAAAATATCCATACTGTTTTCATCCCTGCCTGTGTACATCCATACGTCGAGGTGCGTGGAGGGTAATATGGGTCTTTTGCCCAACATGACCACTTTTAGCCCTCTTTAGCCCACTTTGGAAGGGCTAATGAAAAAGGGGTGGGCTAAAGTTTAGCCCGCATGTTGCCTTCTTTTTTAGATCCATGAAAGACTAAAAGTGACTAAAAGGGGTGGGCTACACTTTAGCCCCATGGATCCAAACAGGTCCATATGCGTTGTTTGTCTACACTCTACCTACTCCCTCTATGCCCCCCCAACCCAAAAAAAAACAACAACTTTGACTTCCTGATAAATCAAACAAACTCAAGTTTGACCATATTTATAAAAAAGTACTAATACTTATGATGTTGAATAATTATCACTAAATTGATGATGAAATATACTTTTTACAGCAAACCTATTTAAAATACAAATATTGATGGTATTATTTTAAAAATTAGTTAAACTTAAAATAATGAACCTGCATTCTTTTCTTGGCCGGAGAGTACCTTTCAGTCGCAAACAAAGAAGGATAGTCGACGAAGAAACGGGCGCGGTCAAACCATGTCGTCCCCGCTGGAGCACTGGTGTATAGCCTGCCTGGTCAGATTCCGTGTCTCGTAGTACGTAGGACTGTAGGAGTGTAGCCGCGTAGGACAAGGAGATGGGTGCTGCTCAATGCCATTGATGCTGCGCTCCAGGTCACGAATCTCTTTTTTTTTAAAATTATATTATATGACAGTTGATACATCATAAGCATTCTGAATTATAAAATAGTACCCACGTTGTGAATAGCACAGCTCAAAACCTAATCTGTTAGATGCTTTGCAGTATGGATGACCGCACAGACAAACACTCGACAAATAGCCTGAGAACAAATGCCCAACGAACAACGGCCAACATAGCCTGAGAACAAATGCCCAACGAACAACGGCCAATATTCCTATAGGCGGAATTGAAGAACTTCTTCTTTCTGGTGTCTTTCTTCTTCTTCTTTCTGCGACCGATGGCTGTTACTTGCACGTACCAAAATTGTGGCATAGTACTATACAGTACTATATAGAGAGAGTAATAGAAAAGAAAGTAGTACAGTACTAGTACTAGTATATAGTGGCGAAATTTGACTGATGAATTGATGATTAGAATCCAAAATTCACACTCGATCAGCTCAATCAGTGTTATGAGTTAGTATGACTCTCTGGCCGCGCATGCCATTGCCATGGGTCCCTAGCCGCGTTAGGCGATGTTGGACAGCTTTGCTTTGACTCCTGTGGCTATTTAGGCATTCCAACTAGAGTATATATTTTTGTTTGGCGTGGAGAACAAATTAGAACAGAGCAGGGGCCAAATGTAGGAGCTGGCCAAACACAAGTATTCCTACTAAACATGCATGACTAGGTAGGGAGTAGGTGTGATGTGGCCGTACTACGTGCTAACAGCCGTACCTAACGTCTCTCCCTGCTGGTTTGAGATATATGCAATTAACGAAAAAAACAACGCGCTATGAAACCAATGCTGGATTTAGAAGCGAGACAAGGCGTCTAAATGATATAAAACTAAAAATTTTACTAGTTGTGCATTCACAGATATAACAAAGAACATAACTGACGACATCAATTTAAAGTGCTCAAGCAAAATGTAGAACATTGTAGATAGAAAAAAAAAACAAATGTTAGAGATTCCGATAACAAAAAGATCATACACATCTGTACAATTTCACACCAATTTGGCCGCTGTCCTCTTCAATTCTACATAAGAATTTTTAAAATGTCATGATTATCAAAACAACAAGATAACATATGAAGAAATACAATATGCACAATTCATTTCTCACACCCTCGCTAGGCAAATTTATCATGCAGTTTCTTAAGCCTTGAAAGTGCTTTTGAATTTTTCATCTTGTGCCGCTGCAAATAAATCTCGAGCATATCATGCTACTATCCATCCAATCATCATTCATTTTATTATCAGTTCAGTCTTAATGATATTCATAATAGAGAAAGCTCTTTCAACCGCCGTTGTTGCTACTGGCAGAATTCAAGTTCAACAAGGTTTCAAGACCAGTACAAGTTGAGAAATCATTATCGTTTCTAACTTCTTCATCAATGAATAAAGTCTTAACTAGTCACAATCTGAGAAGTCATCGGCACAAATCTTAACAAGCTTAATTAACTTCTCTACCTCAAAGTTGACAAAACAATTCCTCGGATCTATAGCCAAGCTATTCACCAGTCACTCAGTTCTCTCTCTCTCTCTCTCTCTCTCTCTCTCTCTCTCTCTCTCTCTCCTATCGATCCATTCATCATATTTCTTTCCTCTTCTCCACCTATCACAAACTCACTACCGACTTCCAATGCACGTTTAATGTTAGCATGGGCCTGTTTGTTTGCCTGCACGAGCTAAGAACCTAGTCAATGGGATGCACCTTCTTCTGTTTGTTTGCCTGAAAGGAGCAATGGGTCATTCATGCACGCTACCTAAAGCACCCAAAACCTGGCTTCAGAGAAACAGATTTGATCTCGTTTTTTGTTAGCATGTCGTGCATGGTGCAGCCTTAGGCCATATGAAGGGTCTGGTTGTGGGTGTAGGAGGGCTGAGCCCATGGTTGATGCAGGCAAACAAACCTGAACCTGGCCAGGATTGCTACTATCGCATGGTGAGATCCGAGTCTTGTCTGCACCCGCGCGTCGCCGCCGCCTCGAGACCGTGGGTGTGAGTGGGCCACGCACGCACTCACGCAGGCAGCACAGCACTGGTCTACGCCGCCGCCGCGGCGGCGGGTCGTGCACGTGGGAGAGGAGATCGAGGCGGACACTGGGCTGGAGCGCGGGGCCGGCCGGCCCGGCCGGGCCACCAATCGACCGGTGGGCGCAGGCGCAGCGATGAATTGCATGCGTGCGTGGGAGCT
The DNA here is from genome assembly GCA_038087645.1 of Saccharum hybrid cultivar R570. NCBI lineage: Eukaryota > Viridiplantae > Streptophyta > Magnoliopsida > Poales > Poaceae > Saccharum > Saccharum hybrid cultivar. Next base: position 11,311,684 of record JAQSUU010000805.1, read on the forward strand.
GGTGATAGGTGGGCGCACTCGTACGGCGCCGCGCTGCTACCTGCTACGGGCTACGGAGTGGCACCATCAAGTCGTCGTCGTCGTCGTCGATTGTCTTTCTCCATCGTGTGTGGCCCTCGCGCCGCCGCGCTCGCCGTAAAGGCGGCGGCGCACCGTCCTGCATGCTTGCTAGAGTATTACTAAATTTTTATATGCAGATGGAGAAATCGAGACCTGGTAGGGCAGGATCGTCCGAGGACGGTGGTCGGCGGGCGCTGCTCAATCAGCTGGGACCGCACCGGGGAGAGAATGGCAAACGGTGCTCGAGGTCGCGATTGGCCCGTGTGGTGGCCTTCACTTGCAAACTAAACCACCGGACGATAACTTTTTTTTTATAATAAAACCGGACGATGACTGACTAACTGTACGCGTAATTGTACTACGTACTCCCTCCGTATCGGATTTAAGTCAAACATTAGGAATATAAATCATCAATAACTTTTAAGTTGTTGGGTTTGCAAATATAAAAATTATATGAATAGATTTGTCTTAAAAAAATACTTTCATAAAAATATACATATATCACTTTTTCATAAATATTTTTTATAAAAACAAGAGGTCACAGTTGTGTTTTGGAGATCGTGTCGCTGTCCTAAACGACTTCTAAATCCGATACGGAGGGAGTACCTATCGAGCAGCGGGACTATTCGCATTTGTTTCCACTAATCTTTTATTATCCCAAACGCTCAGCCACGGACGTCCAGCCTCTCCCTTGAAAAAAAACCACTCTACTCGTCCGCCCATCATGGTGTGGCTGAGCATTTCTGGGCCACTCATCTATCCGCCCCGTTGTGCCCCATTCCCCCACCGCGCCCCGTCCCCCATCACGGCATTCGCGTTGTGCCCTTCCCCCCAACCGCACCGCGCCCCATCCCCTGCGAGCAGACGATGCTGGACGACGGCGATCAAGCAAGCAACGGCGCTGGAGTAGTAGCAACAGGGCTGCGCCAACGAGAATTGCAGGAGGCCTGTGCCACTGCTGCACTGGCGAGCTCCATGCGCCGTCATCGACGTCCGCACCGGCGTCGAGCTCTGCAACGACGAGTGTCCATTCGTCCGAACAACAAGGTGACATTGTGATGAAAACGCATGTTGTAAGAGTGTTTTGGATGTTTCAGAGGTATGTTACAACTTGCAAGTGTGTTCATGCGGATATGTTGCAAAAGTAGATTGGGTTGTTGTATATGTTGCAGTGATTGTACACGTATATTGCAAGCTTCTGCTCCCAATGTTTTATATGATTCTTCCAGGTGTATATTGCAAGTGTGTTTATTTAGATGTTACAAATATTTTATTTGGATGTTGCGTATGTTTTACAATGGTTTTCAAGTGTTTTTCATGTGTTTTTGCAAGTGTTTCAGATGCACGTTTCAAGTGTTTCATCTGCCTTCAGACGTATGTTGCAAGTGTTGCATCTGGATGTTCAAAAGTAGATCGGGTATTGTATCTCCCTCCTCACTTTCTGCTACCTCGTCTCGGTGTCTCCTCCTTTTCCCGGCGCCGCCCCTCCCTCTCTTCTCGATGCTAGTGATGTTCGGGGCGGCGTGAGCCCCGCATGGGCACACGAAACGGCGCGGGCGTCCAGAAGCCCCATTCGTCCAGACATCCGAGCGCTAGCAAAACCGATCTTTTATACCATTATAAAAGCATCCATCTCCAAGATTCAGCTCAATCTTAAAATCATTATTTGGAGACTTATTTGGATAAAAACTGCTCAAACAGCTTCTCTATATCTTGTGCGTATTCTAGAGTTCAAGTAGTCGCACGCTCCATCTTCGCCTAGCGAGAAATCCATAATAGAGGACGGCTATATTTGAAGATTTAATTAAATAAACTGTTGGAGTGTATTTTTCACAAAAAAATATGTTCCTATTAATCATGAAGGATATAAAGATTAAAGAACTAAATCGTAAGTCTTACCTACATAGGCGGGATTTGTCCATTCAACCTCTGGATAATTTCTAGAGGCAGCGGTAGTGGTCAATATGCCTACCTTAGTAAGTAAACTCTTAAGTTTTCTAAAATTATTTTGTAGTGTGGCTAGCTCTAACTCCTGGGTCCTGATAAAACACTGTAACAACTCTGTTCATTTCTCAGAGAGGAGCCACTCCGCAAATCAAAGAGAAAAATGAACTGAAAAGAAAAGGAGCCGATAGAGTCCACAAATTGTACCTTCACTGGCTCCATCTCCTTCATGCTATATTGCCACTATAAAGCAGAGTGCGAACCCCCAAGTTCCACCAAATGAGCCCTTATTGTGTTTGTACTGCCTATAGCTACATACTTCAGCTTACGTGGAGGTGAGAAACAAAAACAAAGATTATTTTATATATTCTTATTTTTCTATGTGCTATGACTACTCTTTCTCCTGCTTTTTTCTAATGTTAGATTACACTCTAGTCAGCTGCTAAATAGCTAGCTATTGGGACACACTTTAATTAGTCTAAGTAAATAGTAAACACAACATTGAAATCACGCGCGTGAACTATATAGCAGATACAAATATATCGATACATATCCCTAGATTCTATTACCGAAAGGCGGTGCTTGATAACATTCCCAAAGGATTTCTTTAATTTCTTGGCTTTTATGATAGTACAATTGTCTGTGCGCTGCGAATATAGAAGACGAATTTTCTTTTCCAGTAAAACGAGGCTATACGGGGAATGATTGAAAGCTTTCATAGAGTTCAGATGATCACTCCCTTTCTTAGCACTGCATTGGCTCGAAATTTGTTTATACATTCCTAAGGTCTTTTGGCCTACTACTAATATGATGCATATGCTGCAACTTGTTGACAGGAGTATACTAAAATCTGTTGCACATGGGTTCGATCAAAGAACCAATCTTATTCAAACCAAAGAAAAGTGTCCGGAAGTGTGAAAAGGAAAGCACGAGTCGAGATGGATGGATGTATGAAAATCGGCCGGGGTCACATGAATAATGGTAGTGGAGACGGTTACGTAGGTTAACAATAGGATTCAACTTGCACCTTTTCTTCATCCAATCATCAAGGACCTGATGTACACTTATCTATTTCCGTACTGCTACCTTCTTTTCTCCTGATTTGAATCCAATTTTGTAGAATTTGTGTCGAATGATTCGTCCTTGCAATTTGACCAACCAATACCTAAAAAGCATACATGAATTCTGCCCTATATGTACATGCCTTCCTCACCTCCTTTAACTCTGTATGTTCACCTAATCACCTATAATGCGTTCGTAAGCCTTATGACTTTGATTTGTACTGTGACTATTAGCTGTGTACCATTTTCCGGATGGTAGCTGCTAGAATCTTGTTCCATTATCTAAAAATACATTTGTCGAATTATCTTGCCACATTTATTCTTAGATCTTGACTAGAACGAGATCAGATTAAATTAATGTAGCCACTCGGGCCATAAGAAAACACTAGCTAGCCATCAGCCCATCACGCGTGTGCTTGTCTCTGACAGAAGTTACTACTGATGCGCCAGAAAGGATATCAGACTATCAATCCCCGCAGTATATAGCGAGAATATCAGACATTTAGGCCCTGTTTGCCATGGATGTTAAAGTTTAACTCCCATCACATCAATGTTGCGGTAAATGTATGGAGTATTAAATGTAAACTAATTGTATGCATGTCGGCACAGATTAGGAGTAATTTACGAGACGAATCTATTAAGCCTAATTAGTCCAAAATTAGAAACTTTTTGTCAAATAAGACAAAAGTGCTACAGTGTTTGTTAAACTTTAACACCTCTAACCAAACAGGCCCTAAGCCCTTAGTTGCTCTCAGCAACAAAAGCAAAGACAGGAACCCGTGATATGTGTTTCACTAAGATCTACTCGTGGTAATTGTTAGCTATTAGTAATAGTTACCTAGCTACCTATTAATTATTAACAGGAACTATTTAGATTGACCTGTTAATAGGTGGTTGGCTAGTTGAATGGGGTATAAATTAGCTATTGGAATGGAGTAGCTTTTAGCACACCTGGAACAATTAATAATGAACACCTGCAACAATTAATAATGAACTAACTGATGCAAACTTCTCACCACCTAATAGTTCATAAGTCTATTAGCATTTAGGAGTTTTCGTACCCTCACCTGCTAATTTTAGGTAGTGTTTGATTAGGAGAAGGTGGGGTGGGACGATCCCATCTTTGATTTCTAGGACGAGATTGCTCTATTTCTGTTTGGTTGAGAACAGATGGGATGGATCCGTTTTTTTGTTTTGTTTGAGGGCACCAAAAGTGGGATATGCTATTGATAGATGGGGCCCATGTGGCAGTCTATTTATTTTTTCTCCCTTTCCTCTGTCCCTCCCTTTCCTTTCCACGGACGCATCCAGCAGGCAGGAGCGCCGCCCGCTCCTTTCCTCTTCCCTACGGACGCGTCCAGGCAGCGGGGCGGGGCTCGGACGTGCGCTCGCCCATGTGGCGGTGCGGAGCTCGCCCGCGAGACTGCGGGGGTAGGGGCGGGGCTCAGCAACGCGGCAGCGCAAGGCTCACCTAGGAGGCGGCGAGGGGGGGCTCGGCCTGCTGTTCTCCCGTCGCCCAACCGCGAGGCTTCGGCAAGTTCAGTCCTCTTCTTCCTCAAGTCTGACAACTCCTCAGCTCCGACAAGTCGCTTCTTCCTCAACTACGGCAAGCCCCGCTCCTCTTCTTTCTCATTCATTTCCCGCGCTTGCATCGCTCGTCCCATGGGGGATGACCCTGTCCGCCAAATTTGAGGGGACGAGCTCGCCCCTAGATTCTCTTGTATATTCCCACCTGGGATGACGTTGACTCTACTTACCCCCAACCAAACACTTGAAAAAGGGTCCATCCCACCTCATCCCTGCATCCAAACACTACCTTAGCTGTTAACCAAAAAAACTTTACTAGACCTGAGAAAATCTAGTTCGCCCTGACTTGACCCACCTGCCTTACTGCGCAGGGCCTCTGGACATGAGCCAAAAATAACCTTAGTTTGAGTCTGGCTCAAAATATTTGTTTTATTTATTTCCCTTACCAAGAACATAGGACGGTCCCCTTACATCTGTTTTGAGACAGAGGTATTACTTTGGAGCTAGAATTGCATTTGCTTTGAGATAGAGGCCGTACCCCACCTATCCACAAAAGGATGTGATTCTTATTTTTCAAGGAGTCAAAAGATTTAAAGTTTGACCAAAGATATATAAAAGAAGTACTAACATTTATGATGCAAACTAAGTACCATGAAATTAATTATAAAGTATATTTGTATAGTATATCTAGTTTAAGACATAAATAAAATACTATTTACTATAAACTTAGTTAAAGTTAAAATAGTTTGACTTATACAAATTCTATAATTAAGTTATTTAGTGGACGTCACAACTTTAATTTTGCAATGAGAAATCTAGATGTTTTAGCTTGTTTAGTTGGAAGCATGAGCAACATGCCTGATAAAAAAACGCTCACCTATTCTTAAAAAAGTTGCTTACCTAAGGTGTCATGAGATTTTAATGATACATTTTCACCTTTTTTTTTAAAAAAAACAATACTACGCCGTCCCAAAAATGGATGTGCTTTTGGCAATACTCCCTCTGTCCTCAAATGTCGGTCGTTCTAGACTTCAATGTCCACGTTCAAACAATCACCCGTGCATCTATACACTACTTAAGTCCAGGCACAGAGAATCTTTCATGCACTTCCTCCAAAGCCAAAACGACTGACATTGCAGGACGGAGGGAGTAGATCTTTACAGGTACAATGTGCACTATATACAATAATCAGAAATACAATTATATTCAGATGGCGCCAGTTGTTTTTTAGAATAATTTACTAACAATAATAAATACTATGCTCCACTAATTATTTCCTGAAATACATGCAGATCTCGTCGTATACAATACTACATTTACTGGCCCTGTTCGGCAGGCTGTTTTTTTGGCTTATAAGCTATCTGTGACTGATTTGCTGTGAGAGAAAAACACTGTTTCACAGCTGATAAGCCGTGCTGATAAGCTCAGCCGAACAGGGGACTGTTTTATTTACCCGATGCCTTTCCAGCGAGCCACAGTGCCACACGAGAAAATTCTAGTAGTACCAAACCGCCGCGCGCCGCGCCCTCCGCTTCTTTAAATACCGCGGGTCTCTCCCACCTCCACTTCCCACTCTCCTCGCCTCCTCCCGTCTCGTCGTGATCCCGTCTCGCTCCCCCGAATCCCGGAGAAACCCCCACCCCACGCGCCGCCGCCATGGACAAGGCCGCGCTGGTGGCCGAGAGCACCGAAGACCCGGGCGTCAGCGGCGGCGGGTCGTCGTTCTCGGGGCTGCGCGCGTACGGGCGCGCGCTGGCGCAGACGCCGCGGCGCCTGGCGCGGCGCGCGTGCGCCGCGACGTCGCCCGGGGAGGAGATGAGCCGCGTCCGCGCGCGTTCCGGCCCGCGGATGGCGCGCGCGCTGCGGTGGTGGGACCTCGTGGGGCTCGGCCTCGGCGGCATGGTCGGCGCCGGGGTGTTCGTGACCACGGGCCGCGCCGCGCGGCTCTACGCGGGGCCCGGCGTCGTGGTTTCCTACGCCATTGCGGGGCTCTGCGCGCTGCTCTCCGCCTTCTGCTACACCGAGTTCGCCGTCGACATGCCCGTCGCCGGCGGCGCCTTCAGCTACCTCCGCGTCACCTTCGGTGAGTGAGCACTACCGCCGCCGCCGCCGCCGCAGAGCCAGCCAAAGATGGCGACTTTCGGCGATGTCGTACTCGCCGGAATTTAAAACCTTGGCTGGGCTTTGGCATTTCTCGATCGATCGATCCATCCATCAGCTGGGAGTTTTTGTTTTGTATAGTCGCTCGATTTCGTCTCGGTTCGATCCTGTTCGTGCGATTTACGGCATTGGGGACCGAGACTGACGACTTACGCTGGACTGATCATACGTTAGTTGAGAAGGATGGTTTTGTTTCTCATTAAATATTTGATGGTTATCTCAGCCAAGTCCATACGTGCTCTCTGCTCTCTGCTTTCAGCTCGTCAAGTTGCCAATAAAAGCTACTCCTGTATATAGTACAAGTATTCATGTCTCATGTGTAGGAGTATGAGTGAAGCCACCGTAAAATATCCTTGACCTGTCCCTGTTGATTCTTTGGATGTCTCTTTTTTTTTAAAAAAAAATAGTGTAATTTTCTATCTTTGGCACTATACACTACCTCCATCTCAGAATAAATGCATTTCTAGCTATGCACATGAACAAACGCTTCTTTAGATATGTAACTAGAAATATCTTTATTTTGCGATGGATGGAGTATTTGATTATTGATTATCGACGCTGTTTTTGGTTCTTTCTCTTCAATGTTTTTGGTTCTTTCCCCCTTGAGATTTCAGAAACACCAGCATGAACAACAGAGGAAAAAGTTAGATTGCGACTCAACAATTTTTATGAGTGACTCGCACAAACATCCATATCCAATTAATGCTAGCTGGAGGTCCCCTTCAGCAATCTTCAGCGGGAGGTTCGCCCTTTTGGTCCCTCCTCATGGGACCTGGACTTTCTTCCAAGAAGTGAGCTAGATGCATCCATATATGCCACTCGTTTTCCACAACCATCATGAAAACTGCCCTGTGCTTTGGATGCCACCCCCACTCTCTGCACTCCGTCCATGTAGTAACAGTGGACAGCGACTGCTAATTCTACAGCAGTATATGCGTGCATCATGCATGTTCTTCAGTCCAGTCCATGACCATGAACCTGTGTGGTTTGCCATGGTTGTTGGCATGCAGGGGAGTTCGCGGCGTTCCTGACGGGCGCGAACCTGATCATGGAGTACGTCTTCTCCAACGCCGCCGTGGCGCGCAGCTTCACGGCGTACCTCGGCACGGCGGTCGGCGTGGACGCGCCCAGCAAGTGGCGGATCCCCGTGCCGGGCCTGCCCGAGGGGTTCAACCAGGTGGATCTCGTCGCCGTCGGCGTCATCCTCCTGCTCTCCGTCTGCATCTGCTACAGGTCCGTTACTATGTTGACTACTGTTACATGTGTAGTCAGAGGTCAATGATTGTGTGTCATTTCATTTAAATTTGTCTTTTTTTCTCAAAAAAAATATTTACTGTCTTTATAGATACATTCTACTTGTCTTTTCTCTTGGTTCTCAGTCTTGTCTGTTCTGCACTTGCTGTCACAGAACTTTTTGGCCATATCAGAGTCCTTTCCTGCAGAGAGTCCAAATTTCAATTCAAATATTTTAGTATCCATTGTGGACAATTTGATCCAAATTTTCCATTTTTACAATATAAAAATATATTTTCGTCCAAATTTTCATCACCTGACCGGTGTAGGTGCATCTGGTGGTCTTGTTGCTGATTTCATTGCTTGCTCTGCTCTGCTCTGATCTGCCACCAGTTGTGATCTTGTTCAGAGCAAATCTTTTGTTCAGAACAAAAAAAATCTTTTGTGGTAATGCAAAGCAAGTTTTTTTTTTCCCTCGAAGCATCTTCATCCTTATCAAAATCGAAAATTCGACAAATAGTTGCTGCTGAATGCTGACGACGATACGAATTCCTCCTTTTTCATGGGCGGGCGCAGCACGAAGGAGAGCTCGGTGGTGAACCTGGTGCTGACGGGCGTGCACGTGGCGTTCATCCTCTTCATCATCGTGATGGGGTTCGCGCACGGCGATGCGCGCAACCTGAGCCGCCCCGCCGACCCGGCCCACAACCCCGGCGGCTTCTTCCCGCACGGCGCGGCGGGCGTGTTCAACGGCGCGGCGGCCGTGTACCTGAGCTACATCGGCTACGACGCCGTGTCCACCATGGCCGAGGAGGTGGAGCGGCCCGACCGCGACATCCCCGCCGGCGTCTCCGGCTCCGTCGTCCTCGTCACCGCGCTCTACTGCCTCATGGCCGCCTCCATGTCCATGCTCCTCCCCTACGACGCGGTACGTCAGTGTGCTCGCCTTGCCTGCGTGTCATCCCTGACGTACTAACGTTCAAGTCCCGAGTGGAATAGGACATGAGGTCGGCACGCACAGTTGGGTGCCACAGTGACAGTGCCACACTTTTGGGGATGTTGGTCGTGCGATCTGGGACGAATCTGCTCTGCTGTCCCAGTCGCAATCGCAGAGGACGTCCTGCAACTTTCTGGGATTGAAACAAAAAAAAAAGATCTTGGAATTTCACTATTCTGCTTTCCTAGTGGACACTGGAGACATGTACTTGTGGCAGATTTCTCACCTGTGGTTTCGGATGCTGTTTTCCTGTAGTGCAGATCGACCCGGAGGCGCCGTTCTCGGGGGCGTTCAAGGGGCGGGACGGGATGGCGTGGGTGTCCAACGTCATCGGCGCCGGCGCGAGCCTCGGCATCCTCACGTCGCTGATGGTGGCCATGCTGGGGCAGGCCCGGTACCTGTGCGTCATCGGCCGCTCCGGCGTCGTGCCCGCCTGGCTCGCCCGGGTCGACCCCCGCACCGCCACCCCCGTCAACGCCTCCGCCTTCCTCGGTGCGTACTTCCTTCCTTCCCTGCCTCAGCCCTGTCAGTCAATGCCTCGGGCTTCTCGTGACCAGAGGCGACAGCCCGACAGCGGCGAGCCGCCGCGGGTCTCCCGTGACGAAGCGAACAGGACACGGGTTTCTTGGTCCCGTGTCGTCGTCGTCGTCGTCTAATCTGACAAGATCGAAACGAGTCAACGCGTCGCATGAATCGAAGCCCTGCTTTGACGACTTGACAATAATGTCCGTGCAGGCCTGCTGACGGCGGCACTGGCGCTGTTCACGGAGCTGGACGTGCTCCTGAACCTCGTCTCCATCGGCACGCTCTTCGTCTTCTACATGGTGGCCAACGCCGTCGTGTACCGCCGCTACGTGGGCGACCCCTGCCCCGGCTCCGGCCAGCAGCAGAGGAGGGCGTGGCCGACACTGGCGTTCATCGGGGCCTTCTCGCTGATCGCGCTCTGCTTCACGCTGCTGTGGCAGTTCGCGCCGGGGGGCGCCGCCAAGTTCGGGCTGCTATCGGCGACCGCGGCGGCCGCCGTTGCCGCGGTCGCCGCGTTCCAGGCGCTGGTGCCGCAGGCGCGGGAGCCCGAGCTGTGGGGCTTGCCCGGGATGCCCTGGGTGCCTGCCGCGTCCGTCTTCCTCAACGTCTTCCTGCTCGGCTCGCTGGACCGCCCGTCGTACGCCCGGTTCGGCTTCTTCTCCGCCGCCGCCGTGCTGGTCTACGTGCTCTACAGCGTGCACGCCAGCTATGACGCCGAGGAGGGCGCCGCGGCGGACGGAGGCGGCGGCGACAAGCTGCAGGACCAAGGGTGCGAGGTGTAGCAAAGCAGAGTCGTTGACGTAGGCAGACAGCTCAGCTTCGATCTACCTTTTGCTTTCTTTGTTGTTAGATTATTAGATGTTTTTAATAGGTTCTTACAACTAATTATCATCGAGTTAGTGCTGATGAATGTCTGTTCCTTTAGAAAAGAAAAAACAACCTGAAGGAAATAGATGGAGAAATGACAAGCAGATGCAGATGTAGTTTGCAAGATGGAATATGGTGGACTAACAAAAAAAATATCGCGCAATCCAGCTTATATCCAATTGACAACACACACACGTAACTTAAAGCAAGGGTTTTACATCTAGATTAATTAAAAGGTGTTGTAAGAATCAGTTAAAATATTCCATCTACACCTAAGTTTTAAGTTACACAAATTCTTGCAAATTTTATAAAAAAAAAGTTTTAACTTACACAAATTCTACCTAAAATTCTTGAACTGCACTAAAATAATCATTGTAACTCTGGTAAGTATAGTATTCGACATAAGGTACCAGTAAATAAGATTAGGTTGTGGGAGATGAGATTTGCCTCTGAATCTATAGTTACATGAATTTTACATAGAAATTGCACCAAAATAATCGTCGTAACTCTAGTACAAGTTCACTGTAATTCTAGCATAAGTTGCATTAACTAAAATGTAGGCGAGAATATTCTAATTTCACCCATATCTTCCCTTTCATGTATACTACTAGATAGATAAGTGCGCTGCGCTGGTTTTAGTCTCGCACACATTCTTGTTGTTGTTATTATGAAGCTTGGTGGCTCCTTCGGTCCGTTCCCATTAATTGCAGAGACCCTAGACATAGCACACGCGCTATTGCAGGACCTTAGATAGGGGGTGCTGGGATTCACCTCCTAAACTGTCGGTTTTCCATCGTACGTTTGACACATGCATGGAGTATTAAATATAGACTAATTATAAAACTAAATGCATAGATTGAGACTGTTTTGCGAGACGAATTTTTAAGCTTAATTAGTTCATGATTTGACAATGTGGTGCTACAGTAACCATGTGCTAATAATGGTTTAATTAGGCTTAATAAATTCATCTCGCGGATTACTGACAGATTCTGTAATTTATTTTTTTATTAGTATCCGAACACCCCATGCAACACCCCCACGTGACACCTCCTAAACTTTAGTCACTGCGTCCCAACACTGATCAGCTCTCGGGGACGCAGATTCAGCGTAACTTCCGTATCATTGCAGCCCTCCAAGTGCAATTGGAAGGTTGTCCTTCACCTCATCCCAGGGGACCATATATCAGTCACTGCTGATGTGTGCAGCTGCAGGGTCACCGGCTTCGTCAAGTTCTCTTCCGTTTCATTGCGGTGGCAGGCGCAGGAGTGGCTTGGCGGCCATGGCAGGGCGTGTCCAGCGCGGCCGCATCTAGCGACGACGAGGTCGATGTAGAAGTACTGTGGCGGTGGCGGAAGGTAACGCGACGAGCGGCCACGACGGCGGCCACAACGAGACAAGCGGGCGCGGCGGCGGCCGGCAACGAGACGAGCAGATACGGGATGAAGCTCCACGAAGGTGCGAGGACGAAGCTCCAGTACGTCACGGCCACACCCTGGGCAGTTGGCATCGTGCCTGCTACCACGTCTTGCCGTAGTGCGGCCGAGCGTGGACTTTCCTCAGGCAATCCCTGCTGGGAACGGTGCTGCGGCATGCGAGGCCAACGCAGACAAGCCGAGTCGCAACGCCCTGTCCATGACCTCCGACCATGTGGCATCGCCACCTCTTCGATATATATGGCCATGCCTTCCACCAGCAGGCTCCATGCCTCCATCCATCCTATTCCTCTTCCTGTCAATCACCAATGCTGCCTTCTTCCCCCTCCTTCGGTCCGTCCTGACAGAACATAGCCATGCAAGCACAGTTCGGCGGCCTCCTGCCCCAACCCTACGCGGCCAAAGGAGTCGATGCGGGTGCTCAAGGACTACGACGCGCTCTTGTCTGCCGCGGCGGTGCTCGGGGGTGATGATGGCTACGCGTGCCAGCAGTACGACTGCGCCGTGTAGAGCGAGCTCATGTGTAATGGCAGTAGGGCGGCCATGTTCGTGCCCTCGCGCAAGTGTGGCAGGGAGGACGAGCTCCGGTAGTACTACGCACCGTTCCTTGCCTTTCCCGGCATCCAACGATGCAGTCGCCCGTGGACCGGACGGCTGAAGGGTCGAGATGGCGGACTAGAGGGGGGTGAATAGTCCGTTCTAAAAATAATCGCGCCGGCTAACCGAAACAAATGTGGAATTAAAACTATTGGTCTAGCCAAGACTACACCCCTCTATCTATAACTCTAGCACCTTACAAAAAATTCTAATCAAGCAACTAAGGTGCCAAGCTTAGCAAGAGCTCACCTAATCAATTCTAGAGCAAGATCACACAAACCTGTGCACTAGTACTTTTCACACTGGGAGAGCTCCTACACAATTCTAGTAAGCAAAAGCACAAAACCCCTAAGCTCACTAGCAATGCTCAATAACAATGCAACCAATGCCAAATTAGAGAGCACAAAATACTTAGCTATACAAACTAAGCAATGTGACTAACAAGATTACACAAACCAAATTAGCCACGCAAAGGGGAGCTTACTTCTAGCTACACAAGCAAGAAGGTAACTAGCTAGCTACACACGCAAACTAGTTATGAGAGCAACAACACAAGCATAATATATATATATATATATATATATATATATATATATATATATATATATATATATATATATATATATATATATATATATATATATATATATATATATATATATAAAAGTAATACAAGCTTGTGTTTTGGAGATTGCAAACCAACGGGATGAACAAGGTTGACACGATGATTTTTATCCTGATGTTCACGTGTTTGCCAACACGCTAGTCCCCGTTGAGACAAGCTCCAAGGTTGCCGCCGGTCCTCTTGCTCTTCTCGTTGTGGCGATGCACCCACTTGTTGGATCACGAGCTAATTGACTATCAAGAGTCAAATCCTCAGCGAGTGCCGCACATCCACTCACAAGATGAGGATCCTCCGCGCCACGAGCTCTAGCACTTGACCCGGCCAGACCACTTGTCGCCCTTCGTGTCTCGCTTTACTAGAGTTGCTCTTCGTGGCTCCCGCGGGGCGAGCACAATGCCCCTCACAAAGCTTCTCCGGAGCCTCGCACAATCTTCTTGCGAGCTTCGACGGAGCCACAAGCCACCAAGCGGTCTAGGAGGTGGCAACCTCCAAGAGTAGCAAGCACCACCGGCTTGCAACATGATCACCTAGTGCCACTCGATGCAATCCTCACGATGCAACGCACTAGAATCGCTCTCTCACTCGATCCGATGAACACTATCAAGCATGAGTGAGTTAGAGGCTCTTCAAGCACTCCCAAAGCATGGACACTAAGTCCCACGGGTGCTCAGCACCAGCTAAGGCCGGCCACCACTTCTATTTATAGCCCCACAAACGAATATAGCCGTTAGCAATTCACTGGGCAGATTTCCGGGGCGCCAGACGCGACCCTAGCATCTGTCGCTCTCAAAAGTCGCCACGTGTCCACTGCTCGTTCGAAATCCAACGGTCAACTCCCAGCGTCAGACGCGTCCGATGCGAGACCGCTCCAACGTCTGTCGCGCAACAGACGCGGTCCAGAACGCTCCCACGCCCCGCTCAGCCGCGACAGATGCATCTGTCGGTCGATCAACAGACACAGCTCGACGTCCGTCGCTCCTGGGCACCAAAGCCGCCCTTGCAAACTGATCGACAGACGCTGACATCAGCGTCCGTCACTCGACCACCGCAGCGTCTGACGCTCCTGCGCTCGCCAGGCCGCTGAACACTGAGCGACAGACGCTGACGCCAGCGTCTGTCGCATGAGCGTCCGCGCGTCCGTCGCCTCCTCCTCTGCTGACCGCGCCTAGGGTAAGTCGACAGACACAGGGCCAGCGTCTGTCGCCTCCGCGACCAGCATCTGTCGCTTGCAAAACAGCGACAACCACCTCCGCGACTTCGCTACTTCTTCCCGCTTCCGGCGTAAAGGAAAATAGTCATTTCATTTCCTCAAAAACGCCTGAATCCCGCCTCGCAAGCTTGGCGGGAGGGAGAGAGAGGATCCCAAACCCCTTTCAACCGCTCAAACTCCATCGCCTTCGCAAATGTGTCAACACCACCATGTGAACATCACCATGTGCACGTGTGTTAGCATTTTCACAATCATTTTCTCCGAGGAGTTAGGGACTCAACTTGCCTCGCCACTCGATCCTAACACGTATGCAAAGTTAGATCACTCAAGTGGTACTAGATGACTGATATGCAAACAAGTTTGCCCCTCTTGATAGTACGGCCATCTATCCTAAATCCGGTCATCAACTTCTCTACACACCTATAACCGGTGAACTGGAAATGCCCTAATTTATACCTTTGCCTTGCGCATTCCACTCCATCTCCTCCGACGTTGATGCAACACATGCACCAACCATATTACAAATGATATGATCCACTTCATATCATCATGTGACCTTAGTCCATGGATCTTGACCTCACTTGCTCTTCACTGTTGCGTCGGTCCATCGGCGCCAAGTCTTGTTCAAGCTTCACCGCCTCACGGTCCATCGCTCCAAAGCCTCCGACTTGCCCTTCACACTTGCAACCGGTCCGTCGAGCCAAGCCTCGTCTTGATCTTCGCCACCTTGGTCACATGACTTCATGTCATGTCTCATATGCAATAAGCTCCTCCATGACATCATCACCTGTGGACTAATCTTCTGTGTATCTCACATTAAATACAATTAGTCCACCTAAGGTTGTCACTCAATTACCAAAACTAAACAAGGACCTTTCAGCGGCGGCGTCGACAAGCGGCCGACCGACTGAGGTTCCCGCGGTGAACGCGCTGCCATCAGAGCTGTGGCGGCAAGGCGCGGAGGTGGACGCGCTGGTGCGGACCGAGTGCGCGTGGGCTGGGCTGACGAGGGAGCGGCAGCACCGGGCGCTGGTGCGTGCGGTGGCCGTGTCTGGCTTGGCGCTGCGAGTGCGGGAGGCGGAGGCTAAACTGGAGGCCGCGCGGCAAAGCTGGAAGAGCAGGTTCGGCAGGATGCCGCGGGGGCACAGGCGTGGTGCAACGTCTCGTAGGGCGACGAGGCCGCCGTCGCCGCGAGGCTCCGCGAAAGAGAACTTGACTAAGCCGGCGATTCTGTCGCTGCACACACTGACATATGGTCCCCTGGGATGAGTTGAAGGACAACCTTCCAATCGCACTTGGAGGGCTAGGATGATACAAAAAGTTACGCCCACTCAATCTACGTCCAGCTCTTGGAGGATTACTGTTAGCGAGACAGGAAGAACAACATGAGGCTGTGCGATTGACTGCCGGCACAATAGGGAGCATCTTCAAGAGCCTTTTTAAAATTTACTCTATAAATCATCAAGGTTTGGTATCACCGAATAGATGATGATGTTTACGGTCCTTTTAGGATGTACTCTCTCCATACTGGTAATTCAAGTCGTTTTGGACAGCGACACTGTCCCCAAAAACATAATTTTGACTTCTTATTTTTATAAAAATATTTATTGGAAAGTGATATATGTATATTTTTATGAAAATACTTTTCAAGATAAATCTATTCATATTGTTTTCACATTTCTAAACTCAACAACTTAAAAGCTATTCATGATTTATATTTCAATGTTTTGTTCAAAACGATTTGAGTTGAATTACCAATATGGAGGGAATATATAAGAGATAGATAAAAGAGATAGAGATAATAACATGTTCAGAAAATTCGGACGTACGAGGAAAGTTGCTGAACCAACGAAAACTCTAAAACTAACGTCGGGTGCAGTGCAATTAGGGCATGTTTGGTTCGCCCTGTTAAACTTTAACAGATGTTGACCATGGGGTTGATCCTAGGGTGTTCGAATACTAATAATGGACTAATTAGGCTTAATAGATTCGTCTCGTAAATTAAGCTCAATCTGTGCAATTAGTTTCGTAATTAGTCTATATTTAACACTACACGCATGTGTTGAAACATTCGATAGGACAAGTGTTAAAAAAAACAAGGAACCAAACACCCCTTAATCAATCCGTGGAGTCGTGGGGGTGACGGAAGTCGCAGGGACAGGGCGTTGCACTCTCCTTCCCGCTGACCTGACGACGTGACCTGACCAAGCACTGCACCCCACCGCACGCACGGAAGTCATGTCCACTGCCGGGGACGGAATCCAATCTTGACCTGAATTACGTCGCCGTCAAGATGCCCCGGGTCCCGGGACAACCGAAAAGTGCGTGCGTGCGCATCACGTGTACGGCGGGCCGCCGCAGGATCACGACACGTCCTGATCCGCCGACGATCCCCAACCCGAACGATGGAAAGCCCACCATCGGTATTATTCACTCGCTGGCTGGTGCGGGATGCCGGCGGCCGGCGCGCGCGCGCAGACGTCGCTGCCCGCCCCGGGGCACGCCGCACGCACACGGCGCCGGCGGCCGCGCGCTCGGACAGGGACGTCCATTCGGCGGAGCCGCCTTGACGGAGAGCACGCACACGCAGCTTCGCCGAGCTGGCTGCTGCTGGTGGCCGTCCGTGGGCTCGATCGTGGCCCCGGCCTGTCCGGCCAACGTATCGCTCCACGAGTGGCTGGAGAGATGAGCATTAGGGTCCTTGCAACATTCCTTGCAACTTTTTTCCCCCCGTTGTGTCATGGTGATGGAGATGAGCATTAGGGTCTTGCACGTCGACGATCGTCATGTTCATATCCAGTTGTGTCATGCTAGTCTCGTGGAGAATTGTAGCAGTGGAGTGGAGCTGAGGGCCAGGTTCCTTTCGAGTGGATCGGAAGTGACGGCGACAAGACAGCACGGTAGGATGCAGGTGGCAGGGTAGGGTTCACCCACCTCGACAGAACAGGCAGAATCAGGGCGTGTATCCCGTCCCAGATCAGTGTCAGTGTTAGTGTCATGGTGACGCGGCAACCAGCACTCGACCAGGGGCCGGGAGCTGGTAGTGCTCGATCGAGGGTAAAACCGTAATGATCTTGCGAAGAAACCAAGCACCTTCGTCTTCCTCCTCAACGTCCCCGAAGCGTAACGAACGGTCGCGCGCCCACCGAAGCCCAAGATATATGGGGCGGCTGGGTGGAGACTGGAGAGGAGAGAACTCCATACTCGTCTTCCACCCCCGGCCAGACCTCCGTCTCCGTCACCTCGCCCACACCGCAAGTTGACGAACGTGCGGGCCGCCGGGAGAGTGACAGCGACACAGGCAGCAAGCAAGTCAACCACGGCGCACGCATATGCACGCTCTACCTGTGGGCTCTGTTCTGCCTGCTTCGTTCGTTCACATCATTCCCGATCGGTCGTTCCACTTCCACATGCCCATCCACGGTCGGGCCGAACGATTTAGGGCTATTTAGTTACCTTGTAATGGATTCCTAGCCGAAATTATTGTCTAATTTGTATAATATTGATCAGCAGCAACAATTCTTGGCCTCGTTCTACGCTAACTGAACAGGCGCTTAATCTGTTCGCAGAGGCTCACCGATCCCGGCATCAAGTGGTTGATTGGTGAGCACTGAGGACGGTTTTTTTGGTTAGCAGTAGAAAAATATTCAGTAGTCAGGCTCTTCTACGTCGGGCAACGGCGCAATGCAACAAGACCATGGATCATTCCGAGTGGTCGATCAAGCCTTTCTAAACAGAAACATGCACCTAACTATGCAAGGCCTTGGCTTCTGCAGTGTTGGCTTGGAGTGAAGCTTGAAAAGGTGACAGGATATGAGCACGGCTTCCTACACTGTAGGTCAGTGACGCTGGTGCCAATTTTTTTTTTGGGAGCGGCGCAACAACTAGCACTGGTGCTCCAAGATTAGAAAAAAAAGATTAGGTCCACGTAAAGCAAGGTGAGCAGCAAGTTTGCAAGAGAGAGCTTCTGGTTAGGCACAATACTTGACTTCATTTTTATCAGCTGATGGGACCCACCTAAAGAAAATAAATGATGCTCCACGATGCAGCTTAAACATTTAGTAAAGGGCACCACTACCGCCAGGGACGTACGGATATGTCGAACACTCATCTATATCCGTAAATTAACTTTCAACGTGCCTCGTTAATTATTATGTTTTAATTTTGCGTCACTGGTACGATCGCATGTTCCACCTTCCGTACCTCCGCAAAGGATGACGTCATGGATCTCTCTTGTTAAACGTTATGTAGATTATATTTTAATTTGTTGCCCAACTAACGTTGCAACATCTAACTATGGGCCTCGTATGGAAATGAAACACATATACACACGGGACGCCTGCGCATGCGCCTGCTCACGAAACACTTGCAACATAAAGCCACTACAATATATACAACACCCAGACAAAAACACTCGCAACATATGTCTAAAGTATATGAAACATTCTGAATACATACTAGCAGCATACGTGTATAGCCATTACAATAATATGACATCCAGATATACTTTTGCAACATCCGTAGCATGTACACAGGGACCACCTGCGCCTACTCAAGAAACACTTACAACATAAAAGCACTTCCTACAACATACGTCTGAAGCAGATGAAATATTTAGAACATACGCTTGCAACATATGTGTATAGTCACTGCAACATATGCAACATTCATATAAAACACTTGCAACATACGTCTGAAGTAGATAAAACATTATGAATAGACACTTGCAACATATGTGTATAGCTATTGCAACATATGCAACATCTAGATCTACATTTTTCAACATCCGTATGGAACAGTTGCAACATACATATAGAACATCTAAAGCACTTGAACATATGTTTACAACATACGTTTTAGTGCAACATGAGCGGGTGGCGCGATGAATTGGCGCGGTGTAGGTGGCCCTGTGACACGGCCGTAGCAGGCGAGGCGTGCGATGGTCGGGGTGAATCCGCGCAGGCCAGAGCGAGAGGCGCGAGTAGGGCGCGTGGAGGGGTCCATCTGGATGGACGGACGTCCGCTTCGTAGCATGATAAAATTTTAGCATAGTGTTGACTTTGGTTAATCAAGCAAAATAAAATTTTAAGCCAATTATACAAATATTTTATATGTGGCTCTAACATATTAGGGCTCATATCGAAATAGTTGTTATTTACGTTGATCATGCTAAGTTGACTCATAATATGATCAGATTTACTTATATTTGTGGTCTATAATTTTTTAGACCAAAGGCATTTTTGTGCACATGCATGCAAGTATAAACGGTGGACATACGTTGCCCTAGCTGGTTATTGAACAAAGCTCTCCATGCATGCAGATTATGCCCTCTTCTGGTATACATGCATGCATGTCACGTATGACGAGGCCTCCGTACATACATGCGTGCACACATTGCCTTAAGTTGCGTCCATTAATTAAAATATAACCGGGCCTACCGGGCAACCGGTCAGCCTGGAGCAATGTGCGGATGCTTAAAATAAATCAACCCGATGACTTGTTTATTAAAAAAAGCAGGACGGACGGATTGACGGACGTTCATTTCCTAGCATTTCCATATAGTAAAATAACTTCTCATAGCACATAAAAAAATAAATATCAGTAATACCTTTATCTTTTTTTCACTTCTCTTATTTGTCTCCCTCTCTAATTTTTCATTTCTTTTTCTTCTCTCTTTATCCACTTGCCTCGCCCCTTCCCATCTGCACCGTCTCCCTTGCCTCTGCCTTCGCTCCGCTCGTGCTGTTTTTGCCTCCCTCCGCCCCACCTTGCACGGAGGAGATTGTTGTTTGCCCTGGCTCTGCTCTGACTGTCGTCTGCCACGCCCCAGGTATCTTCTGTCTCGCCCTCGCATAAAAGGAGGAGCAATTTAGCAAGGGTCCACGTGCATGGAGGGAGTAGCTTGGGAAGCCGCCCCTTTTTTTGCTCTCATGGTCGATCCCGACTCTAGAGAGTGTTTTTTCTAGGCGGAGTAGAGCGGAACATTGGACTAATAATTAGATCAAATTAATTGAGATTAGCTAGTTAGTGGGTAAACAATTAGCTAAAGACTTGGCTAAAAAATTAGTCCATCTATTAGCTCCTTCTGTTTGGATATGCTAGAGCTAATTGTATCAAACATGCTTTTAAACTGAGCGAAAGGCAAGTAGCTCCATCAGATGGTCTTCGCGAGGTCCAGATGCTCTGAAAGGAGGGAGGTTCAAGCCGGCATAGAATCAAAGGAGCTACATATTTATGGGAATCGGAGAATATGATCGCTAAGCTAGCTATTGCTGTCAAGTGTCCATCTTTTTTCTTATGCTCATGGAACCGGAAAGATGGCAACAACAACGAAACTTGCCCAAGCAAAAAGGTGAACGGGATCAAAACAGAGTGAGGGTCGCGTTGCCACGGATTCGAGGAAACCGGTTGGCATGCATGCGTAATGCGTTGCAAGATTTTCTAGATTCGGCATGTCATTGTCTAATCATAACTGTGTACGGACGAGTGTGATCTTGTATTGGGCTCCCTCTGGATTATTAGTCAAGTGTGCGTGGTGCCCCTGCTTTTGATTCATAATAGAGATCCAACGCAACCCGCGGCTTTTCCTTCTTAGATATGCAAAGCAGGCAGGTTGCTTATGAGCTCGTAAACAGACTTAAATTTTACACGTTATTCAAAAAACTAAAACTATTCACTGGTACACTGGCAACGTGTCTTGCATCCATACTTCTATTCCTTTACCTCCGAACGCCACTTTGATCTGTCATCAAACCTTCTCCCTCACCGTCGCCTAGTCCTGGCGTTGTACTGCTCAAGGTTCTAGGATTGGCACCAAATGGGCCAAATTCCATTGAAATTCATCCAACTCGTTAAGGACCGAGACAAAATGAAACTGGTAGAAAAAAGTTTGGCCTGGTTTCAATTTGTGGCTCCCCAAGACCTAAAAAACCTCATAGATACATCCCCTCGGTATAGAAGCAGGAGCCTCACTCCAAAAAACCTAAACCTTTTCATTTTCTCCTCCTCGTGCTTGGCGGCTGGCGGATAGTAAGCCACCTTAGATGTAGTGGTGTGGCGATGTCTGATCTCCCCTTTGGCCTCCTCTTTTCCTCCACCTTCGTGTTTAATCTCCTATACTCATGGAGGTTTCATGAGATCAAACGGTGAAGCTTCATCCAGATTTGTTGTTCTTACTTCTTCCCTCGCTCATATATATTCTCTGTTTGTCCCTTGTATTTACATGTGATGTGTGGTTTAGCACCGAACAATATGGTTATATGAGGTGATGTGATTTAAAGCATAGCCGTGTTATTTCTATAACCAGAGGCAACTATGAATTTGAGCCAAGTTTTGGCCAAATTTGTATCAAAACATGACTTCTTTGGCTCATTAAATAGCTGAATCCTGGTCTGGACTGTTCGCTTGAGCTTTCAGCCGCTTGTTTTCAGCCAGCCAGCAGTATTTTTCTCTCACATAAATCAGCCAACCGTACTTTCAGCCGTTTATTTTCAGCCAAGCAAACAAGTTGGTCCTGCTTCGGTGGACTATAGAGATGCACAGGTGCCCATTGGCCCTCGCTGACCTCACCCTGACCTAGTGACCTGTACCGTACATGGTGGCGCCATGAAGCACAAGATTTTCCACATGCCGAGAGCAAGAGAAAACATTGACCTCTCAAGCAAGCACCGAAGCAAGCAGGTACGTCGTCGTCAAGATTCGACCGGACAGACGGAGGCACCCGCGCCGCGCATGCATGTCAACCTCACACGTGCGGCTGCGTCTCGATCGCGGCAATCCCGATCGAGATTCGAAAGTGGCAAGTCGAGATCGAAATCCCGGGCGGCGCGACACGCGTAGACACATGCAGCTAGTGTGCCCCACCCTGTTCGTTTGGATGTTTCAGCAGAATCAGCAGCTATCCAGCAGTGTTTTTCTCTCACAACAAACCAGCGAACAGTACTTTTAGCCACAATAAACCAGCGAAACGAACAGGGCGGACGTGTCCATTCGGGCATTGGCAAGCCTCGTCACTCGATCGTCACTCCTCCGCCTTTCCGCCCGCCAGGCGTGTTTAAATGCTGAGCCATATCGGGTGTATAGAGTATTTGATAGTGGCTGTGTTTAGATTCCGAAATCAGGGCTTCCGAATTACTGTTTAGTACTGTAGCGTTTTTGTTTTTATTTGGTAAAAATTGTCCAAACATTGATTAATTAGGCTCAAAATGTTTGTCTCACAAAGTACAACAAAACTGTGCAATTAGTATTTGATTTCATCTACATTTAGTACTCCATATATGTGCCGGTATTTTGATGTGACGGGGAATCTTCTTTTTTAGAGTAGAATTTAGGGTGAATTTGGGAAACTAAACAAGGCCAGTATTAAAAAAACAAATTACATAAGTTCTCAACAATCCGCGAGACGAATTTATTAAGTCTAGTTAATTCGTCATTAGCATATTTTACTGTAGCACCAGATTGTCAAATCATGAATTAATTAGGCTTAAAATTCGTCTCGTAAATTAATCTCATTCTGTGTATTTAGTTTCATAATCAATCTATATTTAATACTTTATGTATGTGTTCATTGATTTTTTTTAGAAAGGGGAATATATTAAAAACCCAGCTTCTGCATCGATCAATGCATATGGCTGTTTGTTATTACAAAACGGGAAGAAACGGTCCAAGGTAACTCAAAGACAAAGTTTTGCACCATAAGAAAAACAAAGGCCTAATAAAACCAGTACTAGCTAGTAAGTCTATTACTAAAGCTCCAACCGTGTCTAGCAAAAACTTCCATCGCAATTGTCTCAATGGTCTTACACCACATCTTCATCAAATGGCGATCCTCCTCCTCCTTCTGTAACAGAGACCAGAACCTGGTCCAGTAAGTCCCCCTGAAGATAGCCTGCAAGTAAGATGGTGCTACAGTTTTGTTAAAAACTATATCGTTTCTGGTTAACCAAATCGTCCAACATAAAGCACTTGCACCAACAATGATCTGAGATTTCAGTTTCCTATTTATCCCCTCCAACCAGCCTGTAAAAATGTTGTGTACACTGATTGGCGGTGATAAATTAAAGGAAACCCGACCAATCCTCCAAATAAACTTAGCAAAATGGCAGTCAAAAAATAGGTGTTGAATAGACTCATTGGAGGAGCAAAAACAACATTTCTTATCCCCTTGCCACTGCCGTCGTGCTAAATTATCTTTGGTTAGAATCACTCCCTTGTACAAGTACCACATGAAAACTTTGATTTTAAGAGGTAGTTTTAGTTTTCAGATAAAAGTATTAAAAGGTATGGCTTGTGTTCCTAATAGAGCTCTATACATCGATTTGACAGTAAATAACCTATTCTGATGTAACCCCCACATAAAACGGTCTCTCTGATTAGTTAATTGTATATTTGCCACCATGATCACAACATTGTGCCATGCTTGCAAATTAACACCTGTCAGAGATCTCCTAAAGGCTACATTTAAAGGTATCGTAGACATTACTGAACTAACCGATGCATTTTTCTTTCTCACGATATTATAAAGTGTGGGAAATAGCGATTTTAGTGGGCGCGCTCTTATCCACGAGTCCTCCCAAAATCGCACTTGAGATCCGTCACCTAGATCAAACTTGCCCAATGAGAGAAACTCCGTCTTGACCTTCATAAGGCCAGCCCAAAATTGAGAATCCCCAGGCATGTGTTGAACCTGTGTCAAGCTTTTATTCCTTAGGTATTTATTCCTAAGCAATTGTTGCCAAACCCCATCTCCATTTAATAGATTAAACAACCATTTACTAAGGAGACACTTGTTGTGAGTTTCTAAATTTAGGATCCCCAGCCCCCCTTGGTCTTTCGGTGTGCAAACTACCTCCCACTTAGTCAATCTATATTTTTTCTTATGTTCATCACTCTGCCAAAAAAACCGTGATCTATAGTAATCTAGTTTCTTCAAAACCTCTTTTGGAACTTCAAAAAAGGATAACAAGAACATTGGGAGACTATTTAAAATAGAGTTAATTAGAACAAGCCTCCCTCCTACTGATAACATCTTGCTCCTCCAACAACTGAGTCTTTTTTGGAATATTTCCTCAACATGTTTCCAGTCCTTATTCAAAAGTTTTCTATGGTGCATAGGAATTCCCAGGTATCTGAACGGGAAGGATCCTACATTGCACCCAAAAATTTGTGTAAATTCAAGTTGATTGGCTTTGGCCGCACCATAGCAGAACAATTCACTTTTATGGAAATTAATTTTAAGTCCTGATAATTGTTCAAAAGCATAAAGCAGGAGCTTCATGTTTTTGGCCCTCTCTAGATCATTGTCCATAAAAATAATAGTATCATCCGCATACTGGAGGACTGAAAGTCCATCATCTATCAAATGCGGAACCACCCCTTTAATTTATTCCACCTCTTTAGCTCTTGAAATAAGGACAGCCAACATGTCTACCACTATATTAAACAAGATAGGAGATAGTGGGTCCCCTTGACGCACTCCTTTTCTTGTTTGAAAATAGTGGCCTACATTATTGTTAACCTGCACCGCAACACTCTCTCTAGAAATAACTTTCGAAATCCATTGACACCAAGTTTGTGAGAAACCTTTCATTCGAAGAACTTGCTGTATGAAGGGCCACTTAAGTTTATCATAAGCTTTTTCAAAGTCTAGTTTTAAGATGATAGCATCTTTTTTCTTTCTATGTAGCTCATGAATTGTTTCATGCAAGGTTACAACTCCTTCCATTATATAACGACCTGGAATGAACGCTGTTTGAGATGGCCCTATCAATTTATCTGCCACTTTCAATAATCTATTATTTAGAACTTTTGTGAAAATCTTAAAACTTACATTTAATAGGCAAATTGGTCTATATTGCTGGATCCGGACCGCATCAGTGACCTTTGGTAATAAAGTAAGAATCCCAAAATTTAAACTATGAATAGGCAATCTCCCGGTATGAAATTCAAAAAACAGGCTCATCAAATCCGGCTTCACAATCTCCCAAAAGAATTGATAGAATTCAGCGGGAAAGCCATCCTGACCGGGTACCTTGTTGTGTTCCATATCAAAGATTGCCATTTTAACTTCCTCCTCACTGAATGGAGCCGTCAATACTTGGTTCTCCTCCTCCGACACTTGAGGTATATCATATCTCAAAGCCTCGTCCATTGAGAAAGAATTCTGTATATGAGGTCCAAACAGTCCTTTGTAGTAATTGGTTATGAAATTTTCTAGGTTCGCATCTCCCACAATAACCCCTTGTTCCTGTTCTAACTGTACAATTTTTGTTTTCCTATGTCTCCCATTGGCTACCAAATGGAAATACTTAGTGTTATCATCCCCTTGCAATAACCTTGTTGTTTTTGATCGTTGGAGCCAGTAAATCTCCTCCTCTCTTAACAACTTGGTTAATTGCTCTTTTAGATGATGTCTAAGGTTTTCCTCTTCTAGAGACAACAAACAAGTCTCTGCCTTTCTATCTAAGAAGTCTATGTTAGCTAAGAGAGTGGATTTGTGTTTGTTGTTTTGTGAGACTAAATTCCTAGCCCATCCTCTAAGGAAGCGTCTCAGTCTTCTTATTTTACATTGCCAACGTTCCATAGGTGACTGACCTCTATTCTCAGATTCCCAAACCTCTTTCACCAGGTCAAAGAAACCATCTCGTGTTAGCCATCCTAGTTCGAATTTGAAATTCCTAGCATTGCCTCTATGGGATGATTCCCCCCATCTAGCAAGAGTGGTGTGTGATCTGAGATTTCTCTGGTGAGTGCCTATTATATCACTGATATGATAGGCACTAAAATTTAAAGTTTAGAAGGGGAAACAAGGAGAAACGCCCGGCGCACTGATTCGGATAGTGCGGAGTGCCGTAGGTGCATCGTCATTGCGTTGCTTGCATCTGCAGGTGGATGAGGATCGATGAGACCACCTCGGCTTCGCCGCCAGTTGGCGAGTACAGAAACGGTTTCTTTTCGAAGTCAGGATTTTTTCTCTCCCACTACCTTAGCGGGTCATAAAAAGAAGGTGCCACAGTGTGGACTCATGGCTAAATGGAAAAAAAATTGGATGGAGACTATTCCACCGTGCACACGTTGGATACGCATCGTGGATTCATGCCACATGTACGTACATAGTCATCTAACGGTGGACTGCTGCATAAATTAAGAAGAACTAGTTGGAAAGAAAAATCATAGCTCGTTGAATGATCTAACGGTGGGTGTCCACGGGTACATGATGGAGATAGTCTCTACCCATTTTCCCCCCTCTAAACGTGGCTCCGCCTCTGCTCTTAACAGCACAACACTTCATTCACACCAAATTACAGCAAACCTCACTACCAGTCATTACAGTGCAACGTCAAGCAAATAAGCAATCACGTTAGATGTCCAGTCGTGCGACTACTCCGCTCCTGGCCCCATCGTTTCCTTTCTGTCTATCTGGTCTTCTTCCAATTCCTAGCGCTATAATTCTGGTTCTCGACTATCGTCCAAGCGAGCATATAAAATCTCTGCTTCATGTCTCCTAGGTTCTAAGGAATGGATGGCAGATCAATAAGAAGGCATGGAAGGGATCCAGACACATGGCTTTACCGTGACCTAGAGCGATGTCATTCTTGCGCGCATGAGAGAGGGTCGGTAGGGGCAGAACTAACACAAAATTTAAGTGGTGTTACTATTAGACCTCTACAACTACACGAAAGAAGACATATTTATATCTATATCTATATCTAATAATATAATATAATAATAATATAATTAATAATAAAGAAACAAAATTTTCACCTCTTTTTTTGGCCCCATTAGTTTTGGTCTGGCCTTTCCTAACTACATGTAAGGATGGTGAAGATCGGGTAGAAAACTGCTAACGAATCTGAATCCAACACAAGACGAGCAGTCAAGCAGATTCATAGTGGAATCGATTTGGAAAACGAGCACAACTGCCCCCTAGGCTGCCGGACTCACAACTCAGACAGACGCGGAACCCAAACTAAAATTAGACTCATGCATGAAAGCAGCCCGGACTCATGTCACGCACTGAAATTGGTCGCATGGACACAAGACACGGACTAATTTAAGCTTTGGTCAAAGATAATTAATTCTAACAAAAATAGCTTCCTTTTTATTTTACAACAAAGGCGCCCTGCTTATATTGAAAGCAAATCGTAGCTACTGGGGATGCCAGCTTACCAAATTTTACCGCAAAACATTACGAAATAGATCAAAGATAGAACGTTACATCGTCCAGAATTCCTCTATAAATTGTACATTATGTTGCAACCCACATGTTTACTATTAATCTATCTATACCAAATAACGCGCAACATTGGGATTAACGTGCCCGCCTCCGTTAATTGATTAACCGAGGCAGACAAAGCAACCGCCTCCGTTAATCCACAATTAACCATGGCCTTTGGACGGAGGTGGTTGCAATGCCCGTCTCCGTTAATAAAAAATATCCGTCTCATAAAAGATTTGTGTAGTAGTGATATATTCTTTGTCAACTGTATGTAGATGTAGTGTTGCCGCTGCTGTTGATTTTGTATAACAGAGATCCAATAGCGCGCAGCATCCGTTTCCATTCCCTTCTACTCAACCTCCGAACGACGCCACATCCGTCACCAAACCAACCCTCTCCCTCTCCTATTTTCCCACCACCACCACCACCACGGTTTTTAAAGGGGGTGTCGAAAGCATATTGTGTCATATTTCTTTGACTAGCAAAACGTATCCGTGCATTGCAACGGGACCTGATACATTGGAATCATACTTCATGCTACCGTTGAATGTGGGTTGTTCTAACTCGTATATGCACAAATCATGAGTCCAGTCACATATGGAACATGTAGGGTGTAAGGGTAGGGTAGAGTTGTCATACCACATTTGGATTAGGTTTATTGACAAGCGGAGGATGGACTCGAGGCCCGAGGTGAGTTTCTAGAAGCGAGGTGAAAAGGAACTCTCCCTCTTCAATATTAGGTAGTTATAGGTATATAGGTTTATTGACAATCCCATAATACAAGTTCAGTATAAATTTATCATAAGTTGATGTTTACTAAAATTCTGTAGGAGAGAAGATTTCCACCCAAGTCATAGTTTTATTCCTTTCATGCATACTATTTAGGAGG
This sequence comes from Saccharum hybrid cultivar R570, assembly GCA_038087645.1. Taxonomy (NCBI): domain Eukaryota; kingdom Viridiplantae; phylum Streptophyta; class Magnoliopsida; order Poales; family Poaceae; genus Saccharum; species Saccharum hybrid cultivar. The sequence goes on from JAQSUU010000805.1 coordinate 11,340,028, forward strand.
AAAAAAGGGAAAGAAAAAAATAGGTGTGGGAGAGAAGATTTTCACCTAGCCACCTAGCAGATAATCCTTATTAAAGCTGGATTTAGACCCAAGTACCTAATAAATAGTATCGACGCAAGGGAAGAGCATGTCCAGGAGTTTCGTATAATTTACTGGCCAAACTAATAAATCTAGCAAGTTAATAAAAGAAATAGCAATTATAAATTTTGTTCTTCTCCAACAGTAACCAATAATATATTTCTAAACTTTAAAAATTTACAGTAAGGGTCCACATCTATTTGTTTTTTCTTGTTTACTAGAGCCAATCATGTCTTTAACGGCGACTGGCGCAACCATATTGTAGGGTAATGAGGATGCTACGCTAGCCAAAAAATAAAATTTTTCGACCCCATAAACTAGGAACTACTGCTAGTTATAGATCACGGGATTACCACTAGACGCGCAGGTGCAGTGGAAGCGTCTCGATGTAGACGTACGCGTAGCAGCAGTGCCGTGCTGTTGCTCACGTCCTTCCTTCTCGTGCAGTTTGTCCTTATGCTCCAGATGCAGCACCTCCGAGGTATCCACACGTACAGGGAGGAAACGTCGTGCCTCCAGGCTCGGACGTGGGATAGGCGGCGACTGCCAAAGTGGCGTGATCACCCTATCCCTGTCACTCACCCCTCTTATATAAGCATCCCTAATGAGCTCCCGAATTAGAGGCCCATTAGTAACCTAAGCCTTGTCTAATTCGGATCCAATCTGAATTAGGCTTCCAGCCCCTTAAGCGTGCGACCCTTTGGGTTCACGCACACATAGACATGGCACGAGTACTCCTACTCGACCAATAGTTGATAGCGGCCTCTAGCAAGGCGTGCCAACTCCTATGCATACACAAAGATCATATCAAACACACCACCATAAAACTACATACATGCTATTCCCTTGCCACATGATATTTGGTCCATCACATAATTGTCAATCGATACAAGTTGCCTTTAATAGATATTCAATGAACTCATAATATATCATGGATACAATGCAATATAATCGTCTCTATGATTACCTCTAGGGCATATTCCCAACACATATATCACGCCAAGCGTCCCAGCCGGACCAAAGGCCGGCGAGGAAACAAACCATGTCAACAATATATCTCGCGACAAAAAAACTCTCTCGCACAAGAAGTATTGTGAAAATAGGTCCACGGAGGAGGGATATAGAGTTTTCTCAACTTTGGAAACTTCGGAGCTGAGGAGGATATTTAACAACTTTTTATTTTTAAATAGCTCTTTTACTAAATTGTTGGAGGATAGGGAGTTACTCCTTAAAAAAAGATAGGGAGTTGTTTTACCAAACTCTTAGAGACGCTCGAATAATACTAGATTTAAGGTGATTATTTTGATGTGATCTGTAGGTAGAATTTTTGTAACTTAAAAATCGACTGTGGGGGAAGGACGAACCGGTTCCGTTGTTGCAAGAAAAAATATTCTAATTTCACCCAATTGTTGCAAAATCTATAGCGTTAGCGTAGCAGGAAATATTTTCACTCAAGTATGATATATCAAAATTAGAATATTTTTTTCTTCTAACATGCCCATAAAATTCGGATATAGTGGAGAACTTCTCAACTGGACCAAAACTGTAAAACTAATCTCGGTTGCAATTAATCAATACGTGGACTTGCGGGGACGGATGAAGTCGCACGGCGTTGCCAATCTCCTCCCCGCTGACCTCTGACGAGTGACGACCTGACCTGACCAAGCACCGCACGCACGGAAGATAGATGTCCACTGCCGGGGACGGAATCCAATCGATCTTGACCTGAATTACGTCGCCGTCAAGATGCCCCGGACAAGCGAAAAGTCGCCACCATGCTGCATGCGTGCGGGGAAATCAAGATCACGTACGGCGGGTGTGTGGTGCCGCCGGCGGCTGGAAGCCTGGAACGCGCACGCTGGCCACGCGCGCGCGCAGGCGTCGCTGCCCTCCCCGGGGCGCACGCCACACGCACGGTGGCGGCGGCGCCGCGCGCGCGGACAGGGACGTCCATTCGGCGCGGTGGAGCCGGAGAGCCAGCACGCAGACGCAGACGCAGCGTCGTCGAGCTGGCTGGTGGTGGTGACCGTGGCCCCTGTCCGGCCGGCCTCCGTCCGCGCGCACCTTAGCTTTCTTCCGCCGGCGGCCAACGTTTCGCTCCACGAGTGGCTGGAGACGACCATTAGGGCCTCGCATCTTTTCTTCCTGTTGCGTCGTGGTGATGGACAGATGGAGATGAGCATTAAGGTATTGCACGACGACGATCGCCATATCCAGTCGTGTTGTGTTGTGTCATGCTAATCTTGTGAAGATTGCGGTGTGGAGGGCCAGTTGAGTAAATAAAGCCAATCTGGATGGATGCAGGTGAGAGGTGGCAACGCAGGGTTCACCCATGTTGGAAATAAACCTTGATCGGTGTATGTGCGCCGGATTAGAACGCGTGTGTGCGCGTGTGTGGGCATGACAGCTTGATGCATGTGTGTACTGCATCAAGTGCTATTTTTAGGGTCTAGTTAGTTGAGTCAAGGAAGCATTGGAGGCATGCAGCATAGGTGCGGGAGAACAGCTCACCGTATGTTTGTGTGACTGAATCCGTGGATGAGGAAGCGCTGGCATGAGAAGTGTGACCGGTTCATGTGGATGGTGTGCGTCCGTTGCGCACACATGAGTTCGTAGCTCTTGCATGAGCTCAGGGTGTTGGCTATATTAGCCGATGTAATGCTTTAGCTCAACTTGTCTCGAGTTGTGTTGTATTTCATTAATAATAGCCAAGATACGGGTGTTCGACGCCGTGGCGTTCGTTGCCGAGTTATTCCTTATCTATTGTTCATGTTAGGACGATCGTTCGGCGATCCTCGATTCCAACAACCCAGACCAGACACAGATACAGACACAACAAGAAACGATGTAGAATGAAATCTCAGATCAGTGTCATGGTGACGCGGAGACCACGGACCAGTAGCACTGAAACGATGTAGAATGAAATCTGTAGCCACTGACTGGAGCTGAGGATTGATTCCCAGGTGCGCCATGCAGGGTCTTGCCAAGCCACCTTCCTCTTCCTCTTCCTTCCACGAAGCCCAAGATGGGGTGGCTGGGTGGAGAAGAGAGAACTCCACCTTCTTCCACCTCCCGAGTCCTGACCTCCATCTCCGTCACCTCACCGCGAATTGACGTGCGTGCCGCCGCCGCCGGGACTGGGAGAGTGACAGGCAGCAAGTCAACCACGGCGCTCGCTCTATCTGCGATTCTGTTATGCCTGTTTCGTTCGGCATTTCCGACTGCTGAAGCAAAAAGGGGGATCTGGATCAGGACGAGAGGACCGTAGAAGAGTGAGGATCGCGTTGCCGCGGATTCGAGGAAACCAGTTGGCATGCATGTGTGTTGTGTGTTGCAAGATTTTCTAGATTTGGCATGTCATTGTCTAATCATATATAATTGCATAATACAGATGAGTGTGATCTTGCATTGGACTCCCTCTGGATTATTAGTCAAGTGTGCGCGGTGCCCCTGCTTTTGATTTTGATTCATATAACAGAGATCCAACGCACCCCGTGGCTTTTCTTTTTCTTCTTATTCTTAAAGATGCAAAGCAGGTAGGTTGCTTATGAGCTCGTAAACAGACTTAAATTTTACGCGTTATTCAAAAAACTAAAACTATTTACTGGTACACTGGCAACGTGTCTTGCATCCCTACTTCTCCTCCTTTACCTCCGAACGCCACTTTGATCTGTCATCAAACCTTCTCCCTCACTGCCGCCTAGTCTTGGCGTTGTACTGCTCAAGGTTCTAGGATTGGCAACAAATGGGCCAAATTCCATTGAAATTCATCCAACTCGTTAAGGACCGAGGCAAAATGAAACTGGTATAAACAAGTTTGGCCTGATTTTCCAAGACATATAAAAACTCATAGATACATCCCCTCGGTATAGAAGCACGAGCCTCACTCCAAAAAATCTAGGCCTTTTCATTTCCTCCTCCTCTGCCTTGGCAGCTGGCGGATAGTGAACCACCTTGGATGCAGTGGCGTGGCGATGTCTGATCTCGCCTTTGGCCTCCTCTTTCCTCCACCTTCGTGTTTAATCTCCTGCTCGTGGAGGTTTCACGAGATCAAACGGTGAAGCTTCATTCAGATTTGTTGTTCTTACTTCTTCAGTTCTCTTCCCTCTCATATATATTCTCTGTTTGTCCATGTGGTTTAGCACTGAACAATATGGTTATATGTGGTGATGTGATTAAGTCATAGCAGTGCTATTTTTGTAACCAGAGGCAACTATGAATTTGAGTCAAATTTTGGTATGATTTTTTTGCCTGATTAAGAGGGTGTTTGGGACTGCTCTACTCCACGTTTTTTAGCTCCGCTTCACATTTTTTTAGCCAAACGGTTTCAGCTCTATGCGCTCTGTTCGAGGAAAAAGGGTGAAGTTGCGAGAGCACCTAGGTGCTCCACAAACTCCAGTTTTTTGTGGAGCTGTTCCACGATAGAGTCTGTGGAGGAGTCCTAAACATTCCCTAAATAGCTGTACCCTAATTCGAAAAAAAAGAAAGAAAGAAAAACAAGAAAAGAAGCTGAACCCTGGTCTGAATTTTGTCTGTTTGGGTAGGCTCCGAATTTTTCATTTTTGAGTATTCCTAGAACCCTGATCCCGCTGATCTCACCTGACCTAGCTGACCTTAGTGTACATGGTGGCGCCATGAAGCCACAAGATTTTCCACACGCCGAGAGGAAGAAAAAAATATTGACCTGAAGCAAGCACCGAAGCGTATGCATGTCAACATCACACGTGCGGCTGCGTCTCTATCGTCGCGTCGTAATCCAATCCGGCCGGCCGCAACGGCAATCCCGATAGAGATTCGAAAGTAGCAAGTCGATCGAGATCGAAATCCGGGCGGCGCCGAGAGGTGGCCAGCCTCGTCGCTCGATCTTCACTCCGCCTTTTTCCGCCCGCCAATGTTCCCATTCGTCGCTGCTGGGCTCGTGCGGAATGAATCGGGAATGGCCGGACGGATCCGCGAAACGCCCGGCCGGCGCACTCATCCAAGGAGCTCACCGGATAAGCTGATTCAGATAGTGCGGAGTGCCGTAGCGTCGGTGGTGGTTATGCTTGGCCACGGCAAGTTGTAATTATAGAGAAAAAAGCGAGCACATTCATGCAATACTCATTTGTACACGGCATGTTCTAGCTATAAGAAAAAAAAACTCATTTGTAAACAAGCACTTCATGATACTAATAGGCATGGCATATTCTATTAAAAAAACAAGCACTTCATGATACTAATAGGGATGGCATATTTTACACGGCATTGTTGCTTGCATCTGCAGGCGGATCATGGATGAGGATCGATGAGACCTCGGCTTCGTCGCCAGTTCGCGAGTACAGAGACAATTTCTTTTCAAAGTCAGGATTTTTTTTTCTCGTACTAGCGTAGCGGGTCATGAAAAGAAGGTGCCACTAAAAATAAGGCTATGTTTAGTCCCATGGAATACAAAATGCAAAATGCCAACTACTTTGGAATGATGAAATGTAAAATGTTAAAATTTTCTTGGGTGTGTTTAGTTCCATCCAAAATGCTAAATTTTTCATGAAGTGGGTGAGGGCTTTTTGGCTTTTTAACTTTTTTTTTTTGCTTCAAGAGGCCAAAATCTAAAATAGAGAATGGATACCTTTTTGCCAAAAAATTTGCATGGTGTTTAGTTCCATTTTGCAAAATAATTGGCTAAAATCCAAAAATTTTTCGGTGAAATGGAGAACTAAACACACCTAGTGTGGACTCATAGCTAAATGGGGGAAAAAATTGGAGGGAGACTATCCCACCCTGCACCTGTTGGATACACATCGTGGATTCATGCTCCACATGTGCGTACACAATCATCTAACGGTGGACTGCTGCATAAATTAAGGAGAATTAGTTACTTAAGGAGAATTAGTTGGAAAGAAAAAACATAGCTCGTTAGATGATTATATATGTATGGACATGTGACCAAGAATCTACAATGGGTGCCGTACATCCTGGGGATAGTTTCCACCTATTTTTTATCTCTAATGTGGCTCCGCCCTGCTCTTAGCAGCACGACCCTTAATTCACACCAACGTACAGCGAACCCCGCTAGCCGTCTTGATAGTGTAACATCAAACAAGTAAGCAATCACGTTAGATGTCCAGTCGTGCGACTGCTCCGCTCCTGGCCCCATCGTTTCCTTCCTGTCTATCTGCTCTTCTTCCAATAGCTAGCGCTATAATTCTGGTTGTCAAGACTATCGTACGAGCGAGCATATTAAATCTCTATTTCATGTATCCCAGGTTCTAAGGAATGCATGCCAGATCAATAAGAAGGCATGGAAGGGCTCCACACACATGGCTTTATCGTGACCTGGAGCGACCTCGTTCTCACGCGCATGAGAGAGAGGGCTCCAATTGGTAGGGGCGGGACTAGCACAAAATTTGAGTGGCGGTCTTTTACTAATGAACCTCTATAACCACACGAAAGAAGGTATATTTTTTAAAAAACCAAGAATTTGAGTGGGGATAGGTGCCCTTGATCCTTGTGCCCACGTACTCACTTTTGAATTCTAAAAAAAATTCACAACTTCCTTATAAAGGAAGGTAAAAGAAAAAAGCCCAAGCAGATAAGTTCAGGATATTTTGGGAGTAGTTTTCTTTATAAAGATAGCAGGATCGAAGACCTGCTCGAGAGATTTTTGAATAATTCACAATCCGCAAAAGCCCTAAAAATGCTAGAATTGACCCAATGTCCTTTCAAAAGACATGATGTACTAGAACATGAATTTACAAGAATGAAATTTCAACTTGATAGTACATAGAGATAATTCCTGAGCTACAAACAAAAGAAGCTAGGTGATTGTTGTCGACAAGATGAATAGTCTGAGCCGCAATCACAACGAAAGGTCATTGTCACCAAGCTGGTTATTACACGCTTGGAGACGAGCTCATATGGGGACTTTCACCTTTGATGGGCCCACCCTCCATGTCTTCCTCACTGCTGCTGGTGCCATTGGCAATGCCATCAGCAGGGCTCTCAGCCACGCCTTCGTTGGCTTCCTCGTCATAGACCAAATCAACCAAGGTTCCGTGCCTCCGGGATGCTGATGGCTGCATGGTTGAGTTCGACAAAGAGCTCCCTTGCAAGCTTCTTGTCACCACTGGTGTCGGGCAGCACCCCCTTTCATTTGGGAACAATGGTATCCAGAATCTCCTTTAGCCGTTTACTGACTTCAGATTTAGTACGAACTGGACAGATTGACATATCAATGTATAAATAAAAACCTAAACATGCTGGAATACTAGAATAGAAACAAAAAGACAAAGGCTACCTGCGGGCTTTTCTTTGTTCGGTCATTTTCGCCCATGTACCGAAAAGCGAGGGCATCACAGGCTGCCAAGGGAATGAGTCTCCATCGGGTAAAGATTTCGCCCACGTGAACAACAACAGTTAAGCTTCATTCCGAAGAAGCTTAATCCATTCAATTTGTTTTCAGGTGTGGAACTAGCACAAAATTTGAATGACGACTTGTTATTAAAGGACCTATGCAACTACACGAAAGAGGGTATATTTTCTTTAGAAACTAAGAATTAGAGTGGGGCACGTGCCCCCGCTCATTGTGTACTGGGTCCATCCAATCGGTGGGCACACATGAAGTGGTGTCGTCGGGCTCGACAAGCTGCAACTGCAAGCCACACGCGGTTGTTTTGATGTGTCGTAGGGTCATGGGGGTCTGGAGGAGCACGTTGTCGATCAAATGACATAGTAGAATGATGGCACCAAGCTGTATGAGTCATTGGGAGCAGGCGATCACAACAACGTGATGCGTGGTGGAATCTAGCCCATGAGACAAATCTGGGAAGGACACGGAAGAAAAAGAGAGATGAAGAGGTGAGGCTGCTTGCTTTGATTATTGATGCAGGCTTTGCAATGGTACATACGACATATTCAGCAGCCGTATGACGACTCTAGACCAAGACCTTACCTATGTTAACGTGTGAGGAGTATGTTACTATGTTTCATACCCAATAGTGGGTACAGGTACAAGTGTGCTTAGTCACTCAAGAAGCATAAGATGGTGGGAGTCACATATTTAGATATTGAATATTTTATCTATATATGTAACAAAAGTTATGTATCTAAATAGTGTATGTCTAAATGCATAACAAAGGCTATGTACCTTAAAAAATCAGATTGACTTATAATTTAAAACAGAGGGGAATATTTCTCACTTTATGGATCCTCCTTATGTAATAATAATGCTATACAATCCTTGCATCAACATGTGCGTTATCATTTAGTTTTCTATTACAAGAAAACAACCACTCACGATTGAGGCTCCTGGGGAGGGGATTCTGTTTTTTTTTTTTTTTTTTGAGAGGAAGTCAGCTATTCTGCTCGTGCGAAATTGATTGAGATCGCTTGGGCCAACGTAGCAATTTATGTCCCAAAATCCAACTACTAAGTGAGGCCTAATAAAAGGCCTACATATAACTACCGGGCCTCTGATTTTCCCAAGAGAGATGGGCATTTTCCAACGTTTCCCCATGATGATATAACCTGGGCCATACCTTTGTTGGGCTTGCAGGACCAAACTCCAAAGGAAAAAGTCTATTTTTCCTCCTCCAACTCTCACAAAAGTTCACTTTTCCTCCCTCAACTTCAAAACCGGACAAACCACCTCCCTCAACTTTTCAAACCGTGCATTTTACCTCCCTCGAGCGGTTTTAAAGGCGGTTTTGCTACAGTAACGGCGGTATGCTACAGTGTCCAGTGGTTTTGCTACAGTGTCCGCATTTTTGTCTTTTCTTTTTTTATTTATTTCGGCTGAATCTTTAAAAAATCATAGTAAATCACAGAAAAATCATAAAATGGAAAATCCAATTTTGTTGCACTCCACATGAGTAGATCTACACAGTGAACATATAATATGGTATGCTTTAGTACAAAGTTTTTGCTATGAAAGTTTTGTCTTTTTCTTTTTTATTTATTTGACTGAATCTTTGAAAAATCATAGTAAATCACAGAAAAATCATAAAATAGAAAATCTAATTTTGTTGGACTCCACATAAGTAGATCTAGATAGTAAACATATAATATGGTATGCTTTAGTCCAACAAAATAATTATAGAAGCTGCAGCTATGAATTATTGCAATTAATTATAGAAAAACATAGATCTAAAGCTACAACAAAAATTTTGTACTAAAATATACCATATTATATGTTCACTATATAGATATGCTCATGTGGAGTCTAACAAAATTAGATTTTCTATTTTATGATTTTTTTGTAATTTACTATGATTTTTCAAAGATTCAGCCGAAATAAATAAAAAAGAAAAAGGCAAAACCTTCGTAGCAAAAACTTTGTACTAAAGCATATCATATTATATATTTACTGTGTAGATCTAATCATGTGGAGTGCAACAAAATTAGATTTTCCATTTTATGATTTTTCTGTGATTTACTATGATTTTTCAAAGATTCAGCCAAAATAAATTAAAAAAGAAAAGACAAAACATGGGCACTGTAGCAAACCACTGGACACTGTTGCATACCGCCGTTTACTGTAGCAAAACCGCCTTCAAAACCACTCGAGGGAGGTAAAATGCACGGTTTGAAAAGTTGAGGGAGGTGGTTTGTCCGGTTTTGAGGTTGAGGGAGGAAAAGTGGACTTTTGTGATAATTGGGGGAGGAAAAATAGACTTTTTCCAACTCCAAATGCCTAACGCTAGCGCCCCAAGGCCCAAGCTAGCCCGGCCCGCCATTTCCATCCACTCGCCGTTCTCCCACACACAACACTGGCCGGCCGCGCGGCGGATCGCCGCCCCGCGCATCCTCGTCGCGCCGCCGCACCGCGCGTGTCTTTCGTGTTCTACGGAATGCCCCTGCTGACGGGGAGAGGTACTTGCCATTCCCCTCCCCACGCGCGCTATATTGCAGGTGCCTTTTACTGTGTTCTCGCGTCGCTGCCGCGGTTTCTGCATCCCCTGAACCCCGGTGATTTCGAGGAAACATGAGCGTTTTCGAATTTCGACGGAGGGTTCTTCACGGGGGACTTATGAGCTCGCGCCATCTTTGTCTGTTTGGACCTGTGTCGCGCTGCCCCATGTGCGCCACGGGAACGCCTTGCGACGAGCTCCTCCTGCTGGCTGGCTGCTCTGTATTGGCTCTCGTGCACCAGTTGGGTGTGAGATGGATGTGCAGTGACTGTTTAAGTTGGTGACAGGTGTTTCGCAAGTTGTCAAGTAGATGTTTCTAGGATGGGTCCGACTCATTGATGGACGATTAATAACAAGCTGAGGAAAACTCATTTTGAAGCAAGAAACTTGCTCACAAGATTAACTGCAGATGTGATTTGCCGGGTGTAGATGATGGCCTAAATGAATAGCCACTTTAACACCACATTTCAAAATAGGCATCTTACTTTTGGTTTAGTCTGCTTGTCTTCTAAGTTCGTTCTGATATACATACAAGGACCTCATGACCTGCAGGGACTCCATCCACGCATTCCTTCATGAAGATGGCAGCCCAGGATACTGGACAGTGGACACCTAGTCGTCGTCGTCGTCGTTGTCAGGACTCAATAGGTTTTCTACGTTTTAAGGATGGATGGTGGTCATGTGGGGACTGACTCCTGCTGATTGAGAAGGACTGAACGAGTAGGAGCAATCACCTTCCCGTGGTACTGCCTGTCATCATGTGCTAAATTATTGTCACGTGAGTAGTGACACTGCTGCTCCAAAGATCTATGTCAGGGCTTACATTGACAGGTTCCTCATCCAGGTCAATAATGTCGTGCTACCGACCCATCTTGCATAATAGCAGCACTATCATCTGAACTGTGCGTAGCAGATGGAAGCGCAGGTGTGGGGGCCTTGCTCATCTGTAGTTCTGAACGGATCTCTATCTTGTACATCAGTTCTGTTATTATCGTAACACTGTATGTATGTTCTTAGCTATGCAAATTTTGCTATTGTAGAAGTTCATGTGGAAGTTGGATCTCTTTTCCGCTTTGCTTTCGTTCGCTTGAGCACTGCACTCGCTGGATACTGTTACTGTACTGCAGTACATGACGAGCTCTGGAAATTTCGTTAGGTTCCCCTTTGCTCAGGTGCTCTTCCTTTTATGCCTTTCGCATTTTCTTATCTTTAGTAGTTAGTTAAATTCTGTGTTACAGTTTGTTATCTTGTGTCCATTATTGGAATAGTATTATTGTTGAACATGCCCATCTAGGTTTTATATCCGTATTGCTTTTTAGCTTGATTATTTAAGGAATCATTCTGGCTTGAGCACTTGGTATCCAAGTGTCCCTGAGGCTCTTAAGATTTTGACAATCCTTTTTATTGGAACTTTAGTTTTGCAGCAATAATTGTTTGCTGTCTGTCCTAGCACCGGCATGGCAATGAACAGCAATATTCTAGAAATAATAAATAACAAACACTTTTTGCTCTACTTTTAATTATCTAATGACACACACTTGTTTCCATTTTGCAAGCACATGCTTTTTCTTCATTTTTTGAAAATGAACTGTGCTCAGCCTTTTCATTTTTTAAAAAGAATTTTGTACTTTCATTATGCCTTTTGGGTTTCATCTCTAGCCTACCCCAACTTGCTTGGGACAAAAGGCTATGTTGTTGTTGTAATTTTGTACTTTCATTGCTCATAATTAAACATTAATGTGATTTCCCTACTAGCATATCATTTCTGTTATGATTACTGATTAGTCTCCTTTGAGGGTCTTGAAGTGTTCTTTATCATCGACTCAAATATCTGTTCCTACACACTGTAGTACAAAAAGATTCGGATGAAGTGAGGAAACACAATTCCAATCTGTTTATTTTTTTCATTTGTTGTCATTTAACAACTTATCAATAGCTATGGGTGATTTCTGCTCCATAGCGCATTGGATTATGTCATGTCCTTACAGAGTCCATTGGTTTACTATCTGTCCATGCGGCATCTGTTTCTCAAGGAAAGTACTGTTTATGCAGAAAAGCTGGCCCAAGAACCACTAGCAAGGATTTTAAAAATGACAAACATTGCATTTAAAAGGCCAGTTATCAGGCTCACCACTAGCCTTTTCTTGAAGACCATGCTTGTTCATAACCTTGAGGAGGCAGTGGCTTCTTGGAAAGCAAGGAAATCAAGTGGTTGATTGCCTGATGGATGTATCATGGGCATTTTGTTGGTCCAGTCTGAGTTGGCCCCCTGTGTGCCAGTTTGTGGGTCGGGCCTCTGCTAGCATTTTCCAAGGGGGGGGGGGGGGGGGGGGGGGGGGGCATCTCTTATATCTGCTGCATCCTCATCTTGGTGGCTTTCAATCTTGTGATGGTTACTTCTAGTGCCCCACCATCATGGCGTTGTCATTGTATTCTTTCTTTGGTAGCCCCAAGTTTTGCATCCGTGCAGCGAGTCTGCAATGAAACCTGCTAGGTTGAGCATCAAAAGGTAAAAGTTGAAGATGTGCATATTTTACATGGATGACGTGATTAAACTGTACTTTGTAGTTGGGACCCTTTGATATTTTTTCTTTTCCTCGGTATGTGTTAAGTAAGGTGGGTCTACTTTATCATTATGGCAGTCACATGACCCATTTGCGCTGATGTTAAGATAAAAAATTTGGTGTTCAAAAGTCTTAATCATGTAACCCTGGGATAAGGCTCATCTTTTGCCACTAAGGAAAGAACCCCGGCACATGGCTTGTGCTCTAGACTTCTTAGTAAGCAGACAGGAAATCTTGTTATTGATACGGTAGTTAACCTACTTGTTTAGTCATCATTACCGCAGTTGCCACAAAACCCATTCAGATGAATCTGAAACCTGCGCAGTCATCGTTCCATTAATCAATCTAATGCTCTGGGACCATGTTTAACGGTTCTGTCTCTGTTCTGTATCTATATATAGCAAATAAATACCTAGCTCTCCGGATACTTACAGTATCCCGTCTGGCTAAGAACTAACAAGTGCATGCTACTGAGTTACATGAAATACTTGTTAGTTAAGTATATTATAGACTCTTCGTGCATGTATTTGTCTTTATCTTTGATGTATTTCAAAAATTGATGCTAAAGTAATCCTTCTGGCCTACCCTCGGGCCTCGGTTAAGAGCCAATGTTTAGTTAGTTGATACTCCTCTAGGTGTCTACATCATTTTATTGACTGGTTGTCTAAGTAATAAACTGTTGTTAGCCCTGTACGAGCTATTTTTTGCCTCTTCTTTACATAAGCAACAAAAGTAGGAGACAGTCCTCTGTTTTTCTTTTGATACATGCTGTAAGGAATCTTCATGCTTATTGGAGTTTTGTGGCTTTTTGTGTCGAACCTTGGCCCTTAGACCATCAACTTAGCCAGCCTTTTCTTAGTATCCTACTAGGGCAATTGATCCCACTTGCACACTTAAACTTTTGTTGCACCTTTCCTTACCCAGGGAACAAAAAGGTGGAGACCAGCTTTAAAAGATTAGGACATGAAAATCCCCAGGTGTCGGCATCACTTATGCCCCCATCATTTCTTTAAAATTGAAGGTTTTGTGATTTTCCATGTAAATTACCACTGTGTCTATATATCCTTATATGCCATTATTTTAGGCTTTAGTGTCATTTCCTTTTCTTCCTTTGATTATGTTCCTCTCATGGTTCCCTTAGCCACCCGAAAATTTATAAACACAACACTTTCATTCCATTTATCGTGATAGTTCCATCAACCAAATTAACCATTGACTGTTATTTTGTTGTTGGCCTATTTATTTTTCTACTATGTGGGCAAACTACCCATAGATAACCTGTTAGGTTCAAGAGGAAGCACACTTAAATGGTTAAATAACTCTGCGTCTCATGACACCGACAATAAAAAAATCTCCACTACCTTGCAATAATTGCAATTGGGTGATGAAACAATACATATTTGGGCAAAATTCTGAAACAGAAAATTTGTCATTTATCTCACACAAACGTCCTATCTGATGGTGATGGTGTGGAAGGTCATTGCTTACAAAATCTTGGGCATGTAAGGGAGACCGTCGCTATTGACAGCATAAAAGGATTAGCACTCAAAATATTGTTATAGAGGTGACTGATTTTCGCCTATAATCTTGCAAAACAGATTGCCACTTTTTTTGGGAGAAAAGGTGAAATACATTACTTTTGCACTATTTCCTACTTATCCCTTTATGTGAAAGCATTGCACCACTAATTGGTTGCAGGATAGAACAGTAGAAGTAAGGAGATGGGGGAGGGAACAAAATCCCCATGGGGATATTGCATTGTTTCTTCAGGAGGCAGGTACATCAACTTCACAGTTTGTTCTCTATTGGACCCACATAGACATAGGTACAGATGACACATACATACACATCTCTGTCTGTCTCCTTCGATCTCCCTCACAACTTGATGTTTCCTGAAACCTCCCACGCATGCCTGCTGCCAGATCCCATAGAGTAAGTAGGGTTTCTGGAAGCCATGGAAAAAAATAAAAATAAAAACGGAACAGCAAAAGGCAGCATTCTGGGGGATGGAAGGAAGATTGCCCGGGAAACAAGGGATCTCTCCACTTCCTTCCTTTTCCTTGCACAGGTCAATTCAAACCTGTCACTTTGTGCAAGTAGTACTAGGCTGCTGCTAGCAACTACTTTGGTTGTTTGGATTCTGCAAGCATAGTCTTAAATCTTCTCATCATGTTGTTATGGACTACCCCTGACATATTAAAGTTCCAAAACTCGTTAGCTAGAGGAATATTTATATATGACGCGTCAAATTCTGATGGATTTTCAGTGCTGACCAGTTATTGGAAGTGTAGGGGCTTTGGTGCATGTAGCCGTACATTGCCGTTGGTGTGTCCGGCTCCAGCTCCGGTGCCGGACCACAGTCAAGGTTCACGCCGAACAGTCGGAGCCGCCTTGACGACGGTGCTGAAGCTGCACTGCAACTCCTGTTGTCTCTGTCCGATTGAGATTCTCCTGCAATTGTTCAGCAGAAATGGTGTAAGAGGTATCAGAAGACTACTTTACAGATCTTTCTTTCCTTTTTGTTATCAGTCTTTTACCTGCATGTTGCATGTTGCTAAGATCATGATCCACTGAGTGACGGTATGCATGGGAATTGGCCGGGCTGGTTGGGTATGAGCCTGATGTGCTGTAGCACATTGGGCTCCAAGGCTGCTGCTCTCCGCCAGTGCTCTGTGCAGGCGCCACTACGCGCACGGCAGATGGTGGCGGTGCTGCAGCCACTGTTGCACTCTCACCACGGCGCCTGTAGCTGATGAATAGGCGATCACCCATGCCAAAACCACGCATCCTCTCGAAGTGCACCACGTCGCCGGCGTCAAGTTGCTTCTCCTTGACGTACCGGCTCCAGCCCTTGGTGAGCACGTAGCTCTGGCTGCTCGTCCAGTACGAGTACCGGAACCGCCACGGCTTGCCAGCCTCGTCCTCAAAGGACAGGATAAGGCCTTTCTCACCGGAGTCGCCACTGAGAGGGAAGTACCTCTCGGCGTGCTGCTTGGGGATCACCAGCCTGTTGAGCTTGCCCACGTCGCTCGGCGTCAGGGGCTTCTCGAACAGGTGCTCCTTCTCGTAGTGGTGGTGGTAGTGTAGGTTTGTGTACATGGCCACACCCCAGGGCCAGGCCTGGGGGTGCTCTTGGGAGAGATGATTCATGGCCATTCTTCTGCTAGAGGAAAGAAAGAGTTACGGAGCGAAGAAGTGTGTGTTAGGTTCCTGTCTGCAGCGAAAGCTTGCCGGTGGGGAGGAGTAGCAGTGATGGTGTGTCGCGTAGAGAACCATGCAGGTGTCTTGGTCAGGCATTTATAGCCTCCCAAGCAGGACTTTGGGAGCGTCTATGCGATGTAGTATTAATATTTCCCTGGTACATAACATGAGGTCTTGATGCATTTGATCTAGCTTGGAGGAGGGCAGGAGTTTTTAATCTGGGCTAGACAGGAGGAATCAAAGTGACGGGCTTCAGAGGTGCTGAGGTTAGAATATGTAGTCTGAGCTAGCTGATGAGGGACGATCAGGTGGTGGTACTTCAAAGTTGGTGCCTGGCCATTGTGGCCTAACCACAGCCATCCAGGGAGGTGGAGAGGAGTAGGCCCTACCATTGATTTCCATGTGCTCTGGTGGTTGGAGCCTACGTGAGACCACTGTCATTAGCTCCCCATTTTTATCTGCAGGAGTGTAGGTTTTTCAGTTCGATCTGTCTCTAGGACGGTGAAAGAAAGTCCTGATTGTATTAGGAGCTGAAGCTTGTAGAGTGTGTACTGTGGAGGCATGAGGTGCCCTAGGCTAGATTAGGTGAAAAGATGCATCGATAGATTGGCAGCAGTTTCATACCTGTGGTCCGCATGGAATAGCTGGTGGGCAATTACTGATCTCGCAGGATGTGACACTTGAGGCGTATGGACCGTGTGCTCTAACTATCACGCACTATTTTGTACTGGGCCTCGTTTAGATGCACTCAAAAAGTTGAAATTTTTTCACTCTCTATCACATCAATCTTTAGACCCATGCATGAAGTAGTAAATGTAGGTAAAAAAAATAACTAATTACACAGTTTAGTTGGAAATCACGAGATGAATCTTTTGAGCCTAGTTGGTCCACGATTGGACAATATTTGTCAAATAAGATGAAAGTTGTACTATTCATCGGATTGAAATTTTTTCAGCATCTAAACGAGGCCCTAGTACCAGCCATTTTCTGATCTCAGATTCAGTACAATCAAGGGTTTTGTCAGGCCTGCCTCATTGAATAGGTGGCTGACCACCTAATAGGGCAGCAAGACTTCCATGTAACAAGCTGGTTCTGGTTGGATTCTTACACAATTGATGGAATTGGCTGTAAGATATTGGCTGTGTTTAGATCCAAAATTTGGATAGCCAAAATACACTGTAGCATTTCGTTTGTATTTGGTAATAATTGTCCAATCATTGACTAATTAGGCTCAAAATGTTCGTCTCGTAAAGTACAACCAAACTGTGCAATTAGTTTTTGATTTTATCCACATTTAGTACTCCATATATGTATCGCAAGTTTGATGTGACGGGGAATCTTATTTTGCATAGTGCACTTTTCAGTGCATCTAAACACAGCCATTGTTTTCTCATTCAAACCATCCTTGTAGGACAACCTGCCTGCCTCTGTTGAGGACCAATTGCAAAGAGAGAATACTCTATTTCTCTCTGTTATTAGCTAACCTTTTGTAAGGACCGGTGCTCTTCTCAACATGGCATTGGGCATTTGGGGAGCACCTCTTGTTGTTAGAGGATTGGGATGCAGAACAGTTTATGATCTGTTTTCCTACATTTTTAATGACAGATCTGTATCAAGCGCTGTATAATATGGACAAAATCAGCGATGTCGCTTTGCTTGGTACTTTGGAGACAAGTATTCCATCACATGGTTATGAGCGGAGCAGTACATGGTTGGATACATTGTATGCTGACTAATATATGCTCTTGTGATTTGTGAAGTATTATTCAGTTTGTCAACCTTTGGGAAACCAGAGGGGCCATTAGGGTCCCCCGTTCTGTTAGTAGGTACGGTCAAGAGTCCAGTAGCGACCGAATGGATCTTCAAAGATGATCACTCCGTTCATTCTGTTACTTGGCTGTTTCTAACATTTATAATTAGATTATTAGGTTAGTTCCATATATTCGAAAATCACAGATATTTATTTATTTTTTCTGACCCAGCCCTTTTCTTTTGGATCCACGACCAGAGAATTGGTGATATGTGATTATTATCTCACGTGGCATTAGCCTTATCTGTCCTGCTTTCTGTTCCTGGGGCTTCAAGTTCCCAAACGCCACAATATACGAACATTGGAATGAGAAATACGATCAAGATCGGACCTGGACAAAGATCTGCCCTGTCCAATTTCCAAAAGCTTTTCGAGTCAGATGGTATGATTTCTGTCCCAAGCACGTCCAGCTTTTTCCATTGATGCATGTATACAACTCACAGCCCTCACAGTTGCCTGCCTCCATTTGACGCAAATCCCCATACGGTATTCTTAACTTTGGTGTTTTCTGTGTTCATGAACTTCGGAATATGCAACAAGTGAAGTTGCTAATCACTTGCTACATGTACAGATGCACTGCAAAAGACTAGTATACTCGATGGCATGGCAATGGCAGAGGTAATCTTGATTATACTATAATTAGTCTATATTTAGCATCTCTTAGAGTATGAAACGGTATGAAACAATTGAGTTCAGTTGGTGGAATCTCTTAGCTTTCAAGGGTACTCCATTGCAGCTCAATGCAAATGATGAGCCCTTGTTCGCTAAAGTCGAATAGGCTTGTAGAGTCCCATGTGTTACATTTTCTAGTGGCCTCATGAGGATGGGATCATGAGAGGGAGACTTCATAAGCATGTCCCATTATAAAGGTTTTCATGACCATTCAAACCTAACAGGAAGACTTTGTGAAAAAAAAACTGAAAGATATATAGGTACAGAAATTTACATATCAATTCGATACTCTTGTATTAGTATTATTGGCAATAGCATATTTGCACGTATCACGTTGACCAAGAATGAAGATACTATATGGTTGAATGCGAATTTATTAAACATGTGGCAGGATGCACTACTAGATTGTAAACTACACGGGAGCTCATTTTGCAGCACCGGAACAGTGCATGCACTGGGCTATGAATTTTGACCAGAGTGCGTGATATTTAAAAGATGACCATGCGAGTACCAGTAGGGAACCACGCAGCAGGGTCCTTTTGCTAACTCAATCATGCAGCTCACCTGCCCCTCCCAAGACCAAGAGAGCTTTTGATAATGTAGGTTTGGTTTCTCCATGCACATGAATGATTTGGTATCTTGTGGAATTGAATACAAAATAACTCAAGATAAGGGGACACATGCTATTGCCCCTGGTTTTGTTTATTGTTGTGGTCTCGGTTCCCTTTTTCGTACGGCCATGCTTGTTTGGTCAGAGTTCATGCATGCATATGCATTGGGCCTGAAAACCAAACCTTGAGCGCCATGTTACTCTCCCCCTGTTCATTCTCCCAAATGCGGCCCTGGAAATGTGCAATCAAGCCTTACCCATTTGGACTTCTGATGGCATTCATTTATTATTAGCCAGGCTGAGTTGAACTATTTACACTTACAAGATACTCCACTTCAAATTGTAATTCGTTTTGACTTTTTTTTGTGTGTGGATACATAGATGTTACTATGCATGTAGATAGTGTATATTGATTGATGCGTATATGAAAAGCTATATATGCGCTTAGAAAAGTCATAACGACTTACAGTTTGGAACTTGGAACGGAGTGAGTACAAGATGTGGCATTGAAAATTGCTTGCATGACCTTTCAGCATTGATCATATTATTGCGAAACATGCCTAAATGACATGTACTAGTTTTTACCTTTAAAACTCTGCGTCTGCTAGGATGGAGATGGATGCATGCATCGGTGTAAGCTGCACGAGCGTGAAAGCGTTTATATACGCCCGGTCGTCTGTGGTTCCTGCATGGCACCAATAATGGCGGGCATCATGTGGCTATCATGGCAAATGCTTACTCACACCACATGCCCTGAAAACCTCTGAACCGCAACAGAGTCGCAGTAATATTGGGTGGGAAGAGAAGAAAAACTGGAGAAGACAAGGTAAAGGCCGTGTTTAGATTCCCAAATCAGGGGCTGCCGATTCACTGTTGAACACTGTAGCGATTTTGTTTTTATTTGGTAAAAATTGTTCAAACATTGATTAATTAGGCTCAAAATGTTCGTCTCGTAAAGTACAACAAAACTGTGCAATTAGTTTTTGATTTCATCTGTATTTAGTACTCTATATATGTGCCGGCATTTTAATGTGATGGAGAATCTTTTTTTGCATAGTAGAATTTAAGAGTAAATTCTGAAATCTAAACCAGGCTAAAGATGCCGCCGATTTTATATTATTCCCCCTTGCATCGCATAGTCGCCTGCCATCCGTTGGTGTTGCGTTTTGTGAGGAGGCAAGCAGCATCCAGGAGCACGCACATCTTGCAAGATCTTTTCGTTCTCGTCTTTGGTGCGTAGTAGGTGGTGGCAGGGACCATTGCTCCAACTGATGTCATTTCACTTGTCACTTCACTCGTGCCGCTGCTGTAGTCGACGCGGCGGAGGCATCATACTGTAAAGCTTTTTTTTCTCTTGTACAGTACTGCTCCCTCCGTCCCGTAAAACATGTAATCCAAAGTTCAAATCTTGTCTCAAAATTTATGTAATCCTAGAGTTTAGGCTATCTTTTTAGATAGACCCCACCAATAAAAAATATTGCACCTTTAGAAAAATAACCCATCATATGTTGTACTTTGAAGAAACATTCTAGATTGCTCTCGAGTTTTAGCACATGAGAAAAAGTATGTAGAAAGGGTACATGTGTAATTTCACACTTCTACTGAACTTGTCTTGAAAAATAAGATTTACATGTTTTATGGGGCGGAGGGAGTAGCACGTTGCGTCGGAGGCTGCAAGTGAAGTGCGTGCGTGTGTGCACACTGCACAGTGACTTGTCCTGTGATCTCTGGAGGTGCTAGGCGGCCGGCTAGCGTATCTTTGTGTGGTGCAGTGCAGTGTGCAGGGCAGAGCAGAGGCGCAGACGACCCGGGCCTGCCGCCTGCGCGTCCCGCTTTTTCGCGCGCACTGAGGCCACGTTTAGTTCTAAAATTTTTTTCCGTCACATTAAATATTTAGACATGTATATAGAGCATTAAATATAGATAAAAAAACCTAATTACACAGTCTGATAGAAAACAAAAAAAACTAATTACTTCCTCCGTCCGAGAAAAGATGCAATTATGGGATGCGTGTCAGTCAAACTGACTCAAGTTTGACCAAGTTTATAGCAAATAGTATTAACATTTATGTCTCCAAATAAATTTATTATAAAAATATATTCTATTACTAATCTAATGATACTTATTTTGTATCATAAACATTAGTATTTTTTATATAAATTTAGTCAAAGTTGAAACTGTTTGACTTCTCGAAAAGCGAGAATTGCATGTTTTTATGGACGGAGGGAGTACATAGGCCATGTTCGGCAGGCTATTTTTTTGGCTTATAAGCCGGCTGTGGCTGATTTGCTGTGAGAGAAAAACACTGTTCCACGGCTGATAAGCCGTGCTGATAAGCTCAGCCGAACAGGGAGATAGTCTGGTAGAAAACTATGAGACAAATCTTTTGAACCTATTTAGTCTATGATTAAATACTAATTGATAAATATAAACGAAAGTGCTACAGTAGGTAAAGAAAAAAAAATCGCAAACTAAACCCACTCTGAGCAGAGGCTCCTCGCTGACGTGACGGAGGCCTCGTTAAGTTGGGGGCAAACTGTGCATAGTAAATATCGCGTCACACTGTAGCAATTTTGTTTTTATTGAGTAATAATTGTCCAAACATTGATTAATTAGGCTTAAAATGTTCGTCTCGCAAAGTACAACAACACTGTGCAATTAGATTTTTATTTCATCTATATTTAGTACTCTATATATGTGCCGGTATTTTGACATAATGGGGAATGAATTCTGCGTAGTGAATTTGGTAGCCTAAACATGGCCGGAGAAGAGAAGGGCGATGGTGGTCTGTTTCGCACTGACTTGGCAGGCGCCTTCTGCCTTTTTTTTCTCGCCGTGGCACTGTGGCAGTGCCTGCACCTGCACCTGCGTTGCATGCAGGCCGTGGTGCGGTGCCGGCTCCATCGCATTCTTTTCTCGCTTCGCCTGTCAGCGAGCACTGCATTGGACTAGTATTGGAGAGCGGGCGGGCCTCGGTGGTGCGGCTACCAGAAGGCAGAGGCAGAGGGGGACAGAGCGGACGCAGGTGGTTGTGGCGAGGCGTGACCGTGTGCACAGTACCCGATCTGTACATGTGTGTGTATGTGTTTTGTGTGTGTGTGCATGACACTGTAGACTGTGGTGGCTCATGAGATGAGTGGTGGGCAGTGGTGTCATCACCCGTGGGTGGTGTATGGGCTCATGGCTGCTCCCACAGGGCTTTTCATCAGCAATCTAAAGGGTTGGTTGGTTGGGTGTGGGTGTGGGTGTGGGTGTGGGTGTGGAGGGAGAGTATAACACTGGTTGGATTTTATTCTTGGTGCCTGCTTGTTGCCCATATTCATGTGGATTTGTTGGGCCATTTTGTCTAGCCTGAATCCCTGCTCCCTAGCTAGTGCTTGGATTCTTTGCTAGCCCTACATGGACAAGTGCTCAAGTAAAGAGCAGGAGGGAACATGCAATGATCGATCGCACACACGCTCTCTTCCGTACAGAACCAACGAGTACAGTCATCGTGCAAGAGCTACTCCTCCTAGGTCGTCCTGGCTAGCTAGTGCTGGTACTGCACTCAAGGCCTTGTTGAGATCACCTCCGAAAGTTAGAATTTTTTTACTCTCTTCATCACATCCATCTTTGAACGCATGCATGGAGCAGTAAATATAGATAAAAAATAATTAATTACACAGTTTGATTGTAAATCACGAGACGAATCTTTTGAGCCTAATTAGTCCATAATTAAATAATAATTGTCAAATACAAACGAAATGCTACAGTTCTAAATTTTTCTAAGTTCTTCGATCTAAATAAGGCCCAAGATGTGATGAGCAAGGCTTTCGTCAGGGGAGGAGGGTAACGTGCGGCAGGTGCCTTTGCCTGTGATACGCACGCACGCGCTGCATGTGCGCCGTGATGCTGAAAGGGTCCATTGGCTGATTTATTGTGTACTGATTGATAGGTTCGGACACGTACAGGCAACTGCACGGTCCATGCATTTGTACGTACTATATATAGGCCGGTCCCTTCCCTTCCCTCCTGGCCGGTTCGCCCACTCGGCTCCTGGTCCGGCCGGCCTCCGGACCCCGGGACGCGACGGGACCCCAACGTACGTACGCCTGGGCCGGCGATGACGTACGTGGCTGGTGGCCGCGGCTGCATGCCGATGCCATTGTTAGGCGCCGCGGCGTTGCTCGTGGTCCGCCGGTGGAATTAACGTGCCGGTCTCGATCGATCATCTCCCTCCTCCCCTGCATCGTCCTCTGCTGCATCGTCCTCTGCCGCCGGTGGAATTAACCTGGCTCCCTCTCCCTGTCTCGATCGATCATCTCCCTCCTCCCCTGCATCGTCCTCTGCTGCGGTGATGCATGCAGCACCACCGTACCAGCACACCGTATGTATCTCCGCTGTGTGTGCCTCAGCTCGAGCGTAGTACTACGGCAGTAGCGTACCAGCGTGCATGTGTGACAGTGACACTGGCCACGGAGCGTGGAGGTGGAGCGAGCGAGTCTGGCGTCTGGCGGACGACGCGACTGTTGGTGGCCGGCTCTGCTGTGCCCCTGCAGGCCTGCTCCTGGTCCTGGTGTGCAGTTGTGCACAGGGCAGGCAGACGCCAGGCGGTGTGTGGCACATGCACGCGCAAGCGAGCTCAGCTCATGCATGCATCAATGATTTCCCCCACTTGTGCATTGCGCCCTTGCGGTCATCCGTCCTGACCTGAACGAACCAACCAAGGCCTGGTTTAGTTTGTAAATTTTTTTTTAACCTCATGAATAGTACCACTTTCGTCTTATTTGATAAATATTATCCAATCATAGACCAACTAGGCTTAAAAGATTTATCTCGTGATTTTCAACTAAATTGTATAATTAATTATTTTTTTACTTACATTTAATACTCTATGCAAGCGGCTAAAAATTGATGTGACAAAAAGAATGAAAAAATTCTAACTTTTGGGTACATCTAAACAAGACACAAGTGAACGCAGCCGCCTCCGTCCTGTGGCTGGCATGCATAGCCATTATACTAGCCATGCATGGCCACAGGATGGTACGGTGGGTGGCAACGCGGTGACAGGTGACGTCGCCGGCCGTCGTCGTCCCTCTCGGGCTAGTCTCGACTCTGGGGTGTTTAGTTCCACCCAAAACTTTACACCCCATCTCATTAAATATTTGGAGACATATATAGAGCATTAAATATAGATAAAAAAATAACTAATTACACAGTTTGTATGTATTTTACGAGACAAATCTTTTAAGTCTAATTAATTCATGATTGGACACTAATTACTATAGCTCCATATGTGCTACAGTGTCCCAAAACTTTACAGCCCCTACACTAAACACGCCCTCCCATTTCTGATCGCTCCACCACACAAACACGCCCATTCACATGCATCATGCATGTGTGTATTATATATGTATAAGCTTATATGTACTCCCTCAACTAAGAAAAAATGCACACAGCCACACGTATTGTTTTTCAACGAGTGAAATAATCTTAAGTTTGATAAAATATGTAAAAAAAATATGAGTAAAATGTACGAGTGGTACTTAAACTTGTCTCGTAGTGTTATTCAGGTCTCCGAACTCTAAAATGTATTTTTAGGTATCCGAAATTGTCTTAGGGTGTCACCTAGGTCCAAATCTCTCAAAATTTCATTATCAGGTCCTTAAATTTGTCATAGCGTGCCATCTAGGTTCGAACGAGCTCCCATTAATCCACAAGTTGATGTCTAGCACTCTATCTACATGCTCTCAGCTCTCCCCCTCTCTTCTAGCTCCATCTCTATTCTCTACGCTTGCCAATCTAGTGTGGCATTATCGCATCATAGTCGCCAACTTGCCATTCCTAACACATGCCTTCATCTATCATTCTCCAGACCATGCCGTCAACAGTAGTGGTGATCGCAAGTCCAAAGGTATTGCTCCTTAGGCAGAAGTGGTATGCGAACGATTGTTTTGCCATTAAATTCCTGTTCTGGTCAAGAATGATGTGTGGGCCCAACTACTATGTTTCGTGTCAAGAATGATGTGTGGACTCAACTGCTATCTGCGGAGTAGATTGGTTCTATTTGGACAAGTTGAGGATCTAAAACTGCATTTTAAGAGTTTGGGAGCCTGAGGCTAGATGACACTCCAAGACAAGATTTGAGGACTGCCCATGTATTTTATTCAAATACAAATGTCAATACTATTTATACAGATCTAATCAAATTAAAAATTGATCAAATACTCGAAAAATAAGATGTCCACATTTTTTAGGGAGCGAGTATATATGTATTTGCGGAGGATGCATGGACAACTGGACATGATGGGCGCATGAAAAGGGGCATTCAAACTGTTGTTCTGGTAGATCCAGCATCCAACCGGTGATGATATGATTGATCCATCCATCCATACATCCAGGGGTGTGCTTAGTAGTGGAGCTAGTTATTGTGCTGCCGCGTCATCCACCCTCCCTCTTGCCGTGTTGCTCGTGCTGTGCCTGCTCCGATCCCGTTCAGTCAGGTAGAAAAGCAGCCGCGCAAATTAAAAGGCCCTCCATGACTCACCCTAGCAGCCTAGCTCATGCCAGTGTTACAAATAGGCTACTACTTCCTCCATCCCAGTGTTTCTCCTGCCAAAAAAACAAAAAGACAACAGGTGCAACCTAAAGCAGTTTTTTTTCAAAAATAGTTATTTTCGTGTAATATAATTTCTACAGTACTTTTGGATGCTGCTTTTGGTTTTTCTTTTTTCCAAATGGGTGGAAACAGAGAGATATTTAATAAAATTTTAATGTAGATAAAAGGGAAGTGATATGTTTCATAGTTGTTTCAACAAGACAGATTATAGCTTTTTCATAAAAAAAAATAGCTCGCAACAGCTTTTCCATAGCTCATATCTCAATCACAACAATTTTTCCATAGCTCATAGTCGAACTAAACATACCCTAAAATGTAAGTTGTTCTGATTTTTTTTTCTAAATATATGGTTTTTACTATATACCTAAACATAATGTAAGATCTAGATATGTAGCACAACAACTTACAATTTGAAAAATGAAGGGAGTAGTATTTTCTTAAACGCTAAAGGAATAATCATCTATGAGTCAAATAGAATAAACGGTTAATTAAACAGAAATGATAGATCATAGTGTAGCATTTAAGTATAGTATTTCAATAGGCTAAACGACCATTTAGATTACCAGTGGAGCCTCATGTGCCCCTCATACATGGTGGCCATTCTCGAGTCTAGACTTGTGATCCATGCTTGCTTAGTAGTGGCCATTCTAGAGTCTAGACTTGTGATATCCATGCGTGGGTTTGATTTTGTTGAGGGTATGCTTGGATACAAAGAATAAAATTAAGTCGCATAAAGTTTATTAGTCCTAAGCCGTCCAAACATAAACTAATTGACTCTATACCTTAACTAATAATTAGTTCACTAGTTGGCAGAGGGGGCCTAATGTGGACTAAAAGGTGCAACCGGAGGAAAAATGACCAAGATACCGGCCCCCTACCCTATATCCCTCTGCATAGGGTTATCTTGTTCCCCTCTTGCATGGCTTTCTTGGTCTCTCCACCTGCCACTTGTCGTTGCCGCCTTCAGGATCCCCGGCTCTGGCTCCCATCCTCCTCTGTTGCCGCCACCGCCATTTGGAGTTTCAAAGATGAAGTGAAGGATTTTGTTGGACTTATCTAGTCATCCAATAATGCAAAAGAAAGCAAGGTAATATACTTGCATACATGGCCCTCCATAACTCTATTTGAGAAAGTGCAAAGGCCGATGCAGACTTTGACACATGTGATCGATCTTAATGAAAACTGCATGCCATTATCAGAGTCATCTACGTCTCAATGAAGTGGTGGAAATGGTACCCATTTAGGAGATGATGATCAAGATATGAATGATTTTCGTGATAATATAGCTAACACGTACTTTGGTTGCTAGGCGAGATTGATGAAAGATCGGTACAGTGATACTGGTTTTGACAAATAAGTATTTTTTTATTGGATAATTGTGTTTTTATAGATTTTGATTTGACTATATATTTTCTATTTTTATTTATACACTTTCACATTAATTTTTATTCACGTCCTGCACGGCCAAACAAACGGCGTATGAAAATGTGCCTACCTGCAAACACCAGATCGACGTCCAGACTCAGGGGTCTTATTAAGAGTATATTTTTACTACCTACTATACTAGTCTAGCTATATATGTATATATAAACAATATAGGATTAATCTATATATATAGTCACTGTAGGTTTTAGTTCCTAACAATTATATTAGTGAACTAATAAACAGTGCTAGACCATCTAAATAAACAGTGATACTGGTCATAATAAGCCGCCTTTTTATCAACTGCTCACAGCTCACATGTGCCGTGCCGCCACTTGTGACTTTGCGTGTGAGATCCCACGTCGCCCTACCCTCTCTCCATGGCAACAGAGATAATCAGCTTTCCTCCAGATGTGGCTTCTGCATGCTTGCAAACAGAAGAGGCTATATCTACATCCTCCTCGGTGCCTTTTTTAAGCAACGGTGTTTCTGGCCAATCTACCAAACAGACAGAGACAGGGCCTCTAAGTCGTGTCTTAGACAACCAAACAACATGATAACATGCATGATACTTTGCATTGGAGAGATGACTAATTTCTCTGCAAATCTATTTATGACAGTCTGAAATAAACCACCTAGCAAAACGAGATTATGCATCGGGACTAGCTAGCCTGCCTAATCTACTAGTCTACGTGACAGTAATAATCAAAGAACACGAGGAGCTAGCTGAGGAAAAATATAAAAATAAAAAGCTTCAGGTCGCAATGCCCTCGTCACTGTAGTATTGCTTGAGCCAGCGCGCTACGATCCTCGTCTCCTTCACCCGCACCTGCTTCAGCCACTCCGGGTCCTCCTTGCTCGAGAATCTCAAATCCACGTGGTGCGCCCCTGCGTGCACATCATGTACACCACGTACTCCCTCCGTCCCACAATACTTGTCGTTCTGGGAACCAGCACGACTACCAACGACAGTGGCAAAAGACCTGCACGCCCCTACTCTGGTGTCCAATCCTTCCTCCAACTCCACATGTTATTTCCTCTCGTAGTATGTTCCGGTTCACTCAGATCCAGATTTCTGACTCCGGTGCAGCGGTGCTCCTTCCTCGTATGAGGCCACGCGCGCGAGAGGGAGGGGCCAGTGGAGAAGAGGGAGAGCGCTGGTGTTGGTGGCGACCGGCTGGGGAGGCGATGGCAGCGGAGGTGACCGGCGGGGGAGGCGATGGCGGGGGAGGTGATGCGCGGTGGAGGAGGCGACGGCTGGTGGCGAGGTACCGGCGGAAGAAGCCCTGCGGCTGCGCCTCCTCCTTGCCCGGTGGCTAAGCTTGCCTGAGGTCGCAGCGCCATGGATCTTGAGCTGGGTGTCGACCTCGGCTGCGCCTGGATCTGGGCGGTGCGGTGGATGGGGAAGAAAGAAGGGGGTGGCGCCCGCTCGGGATGTGCTGCTCGACGTCGGCCGCTCCACCTCCGATCCAGATCGGCCGCTCGGAGGACAACCACTTCGCCTCGACTGCTGCTCCGTGTAGGAAGAAGAGGACGGGTGCGACAGCGCTCCTGGGATGGAAGAAGAAAGAAGGGAAGAGAACCGCGAGCACCACGCCTCGACTCCTCCCCATCGTCAGTTGTTTTCATTTTTCTATTCATAGCAGTGGAGGACACGGAGATGATGGATGGGATCGGTGGTGTACTATACGTAGAGTTGGACCACCCTATACAAGCTAAAACGTCTTCCTTTGCGGTACTTTATTTGAACGCCAGAACGTCCTCTATTATGGGACGGAGGGAGTACATGTTTTGTTTAAACAATGTCCAAAACTTATATTTATCTTATTATAAACAGACAAAACATATGCATGCATGGTCAGCGAAGAAAAAAAGGCTAAACTGCTCACTGACCTTTGGGCTCCACCAGCGCAATGATGCTGTCAGAGATGCTCTTCAGCACGCTGCGAATAGCCAAACGGAAAAGAAAAATGTAAACACGTCTTGTTTTTTATTATGGCAGCTTACCAAGGTTGACCAAGCCATATACATATATATATATATATATATATATATATATATATATATATATATATATATATATATATATATATATATATATATATATATATATATATATTTCTTGTCAAATTTTGTTTGAATTCATTCTTAAGTTGGAAAAAAGATTAATTCTACTATATATATTTTCATCGAATCCGAAAGGGAAAACTATTTCCAGCAAATTCGAGTCATTACCCTCCAGTGCTCCACGGATCTCGCAGCCCATTGAAGAAGAGGATGTTGCTAGCAGATTTCTTGAGGACATTCGCAATATCCTGAAACAAAGAAAACCGATTTTTATAAAAATTTGACAAAAAGAAAATAAATCCCAACAAGCCCGAAACCAGCCCAATCATCATCGAGCCGCCATTTCCAGCGAGCAGCAACTTGAGCCCAGCCCAACAGACGGCCCAGCCCAGTAGGAAGGAATCCGCCGCGCCGCCACTTACGTATCCGCCGAACTCGGTCTCGATCCAGAACGGGCGCGGCGGGAGCCCGGTGTTTTTGCGGCAGTCGTCGACGACGTCGGTGAAGTTGAAGGGCGACGGCGGCAGCACGCTGCCTTCGCGGACGCCGTACGCCATGACCATCACCTCCGTGCACGCCTGCCAGTTCCACCCGTCGTATATGCCGTAGGGGTCGTCAACCTCCTCGGCACCGAAGCACGCCGCCGCGCCCGTGTGGTTGTAGTACACGTTCATGGCGTCCCGGATCTGCTGGGACAGCAGCAGCAGCTGGGCGGTGGTGCTGCTGCTGCCGTCGTTGCCGGAGCTCGCCGCTGCCGCTTGCTGGCGGTTGTCGATGGCGCGGCACATCGAGCGGACTGGGTACGCCGGCAGCGGCGTCAGGAACCCCGACGCCGTCGGGTAGTCCGTCATCGCCGCCTCCACCACCGCTTCTCTGAGCAGAGACGGGATGTCCTGCACGCTGCTTCCACTGCATGCATTGGATGTGTGTGTATATGCGTGATCAGCAGACAGATCGATCATCGTGTAATGTCATCACTTCGATCGGAATAAATCCTGTGTTGTTTTGTATGAAATTCGTGCAAAAAATCTTTCTTAGTTTTGAGCACTCACTTGCACATGTTGAACGTACGTCTCATCTGTGCCTGGCCTTCCTTGGTGGCGAGCGCATTGTACAGCACGTCCCACGACTTCCGAAGCACGTCGTAGCAGTTCTTGCTCTCGCTCTAATCACACAATTATTAAAACAAGAAAAATGAATCCATATACCCACGCATGCGTACCTTGAAGTCGTCGTTGATGCGATCGTAGAACGCGTAGGGATCGACGATGCCATAGAAGCTGAGGATGGGCGCGGACGACGCGACGGCGCCCATGACAACATGCGGATACTTGAGCCGCATCCACGCCGCCAGCATGCCGCCGTAGGATCCGCCGAAGACGAGGACGGGCGCCGCGGGCGCGCTGAGGTTGGCCTTGAGGCTGAGCACGAACGAGGCGTAGTCGGCGAGCGCCTGCGTGACGGTGAGGTAGCCCTTGCTGGCGGCGTCCCGGAACGCGGCCTCCCTGGTGCCACCGAACGGCATCGACTCGCCGTAGTAGCGGTGCTCCACGAAGACGAGCATGGCGCGGAACCAAGGCGCGGCCTCCCACATGAACCCGGTGTTGTTGGTGAACAGGTCGATGTCGCCCTCGTTGCCGGCGTACAGGAAGATGGGCGCCGTGCGGCCGCCCCAGAACGTGTCGTTGATCAGGTACCGCTGCTGGAACGTCGCGTAGCTCGCCGGCAGCGAGTTGAAGTGGTCCAGCCGCTGCGTGTACCGCCGCGTCTCGTACTGCACCGTCGGCGGCACGGACACGCCGCCGTCGGAGGCGTCGTCGCCCGCGCGCGGTACCTGCAGCGATGATGAGGCGTAGTGCCGCCTCGCCAGCGTCGGCGGTCGCCGCCAGATGACGCCGCCTGCTCCAGCAGCTGTTGCTGCGGCTGCTTGCAATGAGAAGAGGAGAAGGAAGACGGCGGCGATGATGGCTCTCTCCATGACGTTGCAGATTGATTGACTCGTGGTGAATGAGACTACTCGATGTTCTACGAGAGAATGTAATGTACCGATCTTTCTGTTGAGAGAAGATCGAGAATACTGACACTATATAGCAACGACGTGCTTGGAAGTAGGAACTAACTAACTGTCGATGTGGACTGGAGCGGATCTAGTAAAGGATATGATTCACACATGCATGTACTGTCGCAAAAAAGAGGAATGCGAGTTGCGAGACTATCGCCCCTCACACTCCGTCAAACGCGTGCGACGTGAAACCGAGAGCGTCTCCGCCCCGCTCCATCGAACCGCCCCTGTCGATTTTACAGGGTCAATGGATATCCCACGCGGCGCATGCGAAGTCGAGAACGTCTCTCCTGCTACGTTGCCTGACCACATGCAAAGCCATACTACAGTTTAATCACGCAGGCCCGCTCAGGGTTATTTGGACTGTTTCTTCAAGTGGGCCATCTTAGTTCTGACCAGCACAACTTTTGGGCCTAGTTACTTTTTGTTTAGGCGAACGTATGAGAAAAACAGATTCCTTACGTAAGCATGTGTACTGAGGTTTTATAAACTTTAAAAAGCTATCATTTACAAATGGAGCATCCAAAAAAAATTCAATTACACCATCGTGTTGCTTACAATAAATGCTTCAAAACAAGAATCCACATAGATATATTTAGAAAAAAATGATTCACAAACATTAATCTCACAAAGAATATTTTCTTTTATTGAGAATATGGCAATGTTCTAGGTACAAAAAAAAAACCGATGTTCCGCCCTCATAAAAAAATGTTCTCGGTTTACAAGAACAATATTTTAGATCTATAAAAATGAATTATAGATTCATATGATTGGTGTTATAATATCCATGAAAATAAAAATATAGGCTATAAAATATATAGAGATAGATAAATAAATAACATAACGTAAATGGAAAAATAATAAACAATACAACAAACCATAAGAGAAAACAAAAACAATACATCATAAATGCACATAATATTTCTATAGTTAAGCAAAACCAAATATTTCTTTGTATGTGATGTAACACACAAATGCATTAGACAAATTACAAATGCACATGTTATTTTTAACAAAAACTAAATGTTTGGTATGTGACCCACACAAATGTAGAATACACATCACAAATGCACAAATTATTACTAAAGTGAAGCAAAGTCAAATGTTCTGATATGTGATGTAACTGTGACAAATGCAAAAGACACCTATGAAATGCACATATAGTTTCGTAAAGTCAGTGTTTTGGTATGTGACATAACTCAGAGAAAAATAAAAAAATAGAGGTAAGAAGGAAAAAAAGGAAAATAAAATGAAAAAAATAAATTTAAAAATGATATAAATATAAAAGGAGAAAATGAAATGCAAAATACAAAAGAATAAAAAACACTACATTGGCAGAAACATAGGCCACGCAGCCACCTTCCACCTCTATCACCACCAAGCGCTCAGATGCGATGTGGCGTTAGAATGTCTCACGGGTACTATGTGAATGCTCAAAGGTAATTGTAGAATATCCCATTTATACTATGTGAACATTCCATATATCACAGAACATCACACGTATACTACACGAACATCACGTGTATACCATATACCATGGAATATATGAAAATAAAAAGAAAAATATGAAAATAAAAGAAATCAAATAATTAACTAGAGTAAAATAAAGAAGAGGGAAAGAGGAAATAAGAAAATAACAAATGCTATGAAGATGTAGATATAAATTAACTATTTATTTAAATAGAAAATAAATTAATAAAAGGTTGAGCAAAACATAAGTGGAAAACTAATAAAAAGGAAAAACAGAAGAAACTGAAAGAGAACATCACATGAATACCATTTGAACAAACTAAGATATATCACATAACATCTCAAGAGAACTACATGAATACACAAAAGTAATCATGATTCTAAAATATATCATAAAACACCACATTATAGTTCACGAACATCATGCATATACCATGGAATATAAGAAATAAAAAGCCAAACATGAAAATAAAAAATAAATAACTAATTAGAATAAGTAAAAGGAGAAATAATAAATACATAACAAATGCTAGGAATATATATAGAGTAAATAATAACTTAAATATAAAATAAGATAATAAAAGATTGAACAAAACATAAAAGAAAAATAGAGATAATAAAAAGAAAACAATCCAGTAATAGAGGAGATAAAAACAACATCAAACGATGGATAGTACTTGAACAACTCAAAATATACCACAGAACATCTTACGATGAATACTCAAAGATAATCATAGAACATCTCATCTATACTACGTAAACATCCAAAAATACACCTAGAACATAACAAAATATGGACATGAAAAATAAAATCAATTAATTAGAGTACAATAAAAAAGAATAGGAGATAAGAAAATAAATAGCAAAAACTATGCAATATATAGAAAATATAACTAAAAACAAAATTAATAAAAGATAGACAAAAGACAAGGGAAAACAAAAATATTAAAATAGAAACGCTACGTGATAGAGGAAAGTAAACATAAATAGCAAATAATTACTTGAATAAATGAGAGAAAAGAAGAAAACGAAAAAGAAATGAAAAAAAGGAAAAACGAAACATAAGAAAGAAAGAAAATAAAAACTACGTAACAGGCTACAGGGAGTTAAGGGAAAAAGAAATATAAATAAAAAAGAAAAGAAAAAAGAAGCTCACGTACCAGCCGCTGGTAGGAGTTAAGCAACAAAAGAAATATAAGAGTAAGAGAAAAAGAAAAAGAAAACAAAAGAACTAATATTGTGGACATTACTGTGCTCCGTGGGCTGTCGCTGGGCTTTTCTACGTTTGAAAGCAAATGCATATCAGCCGCAGGAATCGCCGGCGTGCTGCTCCGGTCCGAGCTGGTATACTGGTGACGAGTACATAGCATTGGGCTTACGTAAACCCCTTTATTAAGAAGTCAGAGCATCTACAGTTCCCCAATATCTCCTCCTATCCTTATAAAACTGTTATATTGGAGATAACTATGCTTTTTTATTACTCTAGCAGTTCCCCAATACCTCTCTGATTTTTTTGGTGACCACCAATATTTCCCTCATCTCCTCTCAAAGAAAGGGGGAAATACAACTCCCCAATACTATGGGGACCATCCTAACTACCACTTTTCAGCCATATTTTCTCTTACGCTCCTGCAGGACCTACCTTTTATATGAGTATTGGGGCAGATATATTAGGATACTACGGCAGCAACTCCCCCAATAAATCTAGAAAGTGATATTAGGCTACCCCAATACCATCTTATTGAGAGAGTTATATTGGGGGACTGCTAGAGATGCTCTTAACCCCTAACTAATTTTTTAGTTAGTTATAGGCTCGAGGGCTATACCTAGCCGGTGAGCTCGTTGTGCCCCCGCTGGATACCTACCGAGGCCCCTAGGGCCTAGTTTTCATGAGTAACAGGTAACACGCTCGGCTCCTGATCACTGGGGGTGGACGTGGCTCGGAAGTCGGAGGACTAGGACCCATCGCTCGGGGGGCTCCGGCTAACAGACGTGGCTCAGTGGACGGGGCCAGAGGCCTTGCTTGGGCCACCTTATGGAAGGGCTCGACCAGGCAAAGTTCCTTGCCGTGTGTGGCCTCCGGGGGAACCGGCGTGGATCTGTGCACCAGGGGGAATATGGAATCTTCTAAGTGGCACATGCCATAGGGCAACCGTCTGACATCTGAAAATGTATTGGCACGGCTTGCCTGATTTGGCAAGGGTCATGCCTAGGACATGACAAAACACGACAAGGGTTTTATGCACCAGCCGAAAGGATCTATGGATGGCTAGACGAGGAAGGTGAATTGCCTATTTAAATTCTCTACAAATACAACAACACTACGCAAGATGATTAGTATAAGAGACAAACCAAATAGCCACAACTTGCCTAGCCTATTCATTTCAATGCAAGCCCTTCTACACATCTCTAGTAACAAGAATACCTACAACAACTAAAGTACACAATCTATTAGAGGTAATAACTACGACTAGTGAGCTAAACAAATTAAGCTACTAAAACTACTCTACTCGCTAGAGAGCTACCACTACTCTAACTATCACACGAGCACAAGCTACTAAAATGGCAAGGGTGGTGGCATCGACAGGAGAGAGAGAGGGGTGGGGGGGGGGGAAGGGACGTGGAGATAATGGTCATGCAAAAGAGAGTGAGGAAAACCACCAAACCTAGGTTGGTTGAGAGCATGATATGTGGGCTCATGTTAACAAGTGGACCAAAGTTATCTGAAAACTACCAAACCTAGGTTGAGAACCCAAAATTGAATGGTACTAATAGTTGAAGTGCCAAATTTATCAGGTTTTGTAGTTTGTGATAAACTTTGAAAACACTAGAGTTGGGGAAATAATTGGACTTGATTCAAATTGTTGGTGGTGTATCATATATTAGGGACCCCCTAAGTATGTTCAGGGCCCAATTACATAGCTTAGGGGCTTGTGAGATAATGTTCACGGTCCATTTTTAGCCTAGCCCTACTAGGGGAAACAATGAAAACCTTCTCTCCCACCTCCCCTATAAAAGTGAGAGAGAGGCAAGGTTTTTTTGAAGCAAGGGAGTCCTCTACCTATTAGAGAGAGGCAAGGTGGAAGGAGACTTTTTGCCCATCACTTACTTCGCTCTATCCCTTTCGTTCTCCTCTTCTCTTTGATGTTGGTATTGTTATAATGCATAATTGAGGAACTAGGATGTTACACAAATAATACTGATGTGATGTTTTAAAGTATGGGTCATAGGTGTATAAATACTCAATGTGTTGTAAAATATTTATGACAAAATTATTAGTTAAAAAGTAATATAATTTGCTTGTCCTAAACATCAATTTAAAAGCAGTAGGAGTATATTGAATCAAAATACCATGTATAAATTATAAACATATGGCAATTAGGGTGGCAGGAGAGAAGAGATGAGCACAGTATAAGGGGACACTAAGTGAGCGGCCACCAAACCTATTTGGCACGAGAAAAGGAGAAGAAAGACGGCAGCAGGTGATTCTCTCCATGTTGTAGATTGATTAATTGGCTAATGGTGAATGAGACTACGAAAGACTGTATTGATTTGTGAAAAGAATGTATAGTGACCGACGTCGTTGTAACTAACTGCCGATATGATCCTATTGTTGTGCCTAAAGAATAGTTATGATAACTGTTATAGAAAAAGTGGAAAAAGATTCAAAGAGGAAGTGTTACGAACAATTTAGCCGGCAGTCCAAATCACTGCAACCGGGCGTTGCAGCTGCTGGGGGCTCATATATGGGTGGCATGTAGCCACGCGACGACCACCAAATCTGCCCCTGCACATGGGCTAGCCTCTTATCCTACGCATGGGCTAGCCCACTCTGGAGCTTGCGTGCACTCGCTCACCAAATCCGCTCCTATGTATGGGCCGGCGAGTGTGACCAGTTTCTCACGCATGGGATCTGTGCTCGTGTGCTCTTCAATTCATCACGCGAATGCAAACATATGAGAATCCTAATAGAAAACATATGAGAATCACATGAATGCACACATATGAGAAGGAGGAGAAATATTAGAAAATAGGATAAGCCAAAATAGAGAATTTGAACTGTAATACCCGAGAATGCAAGATAAATATCGATTTTTTTTAAAGAAAATATAGATTAAGCAAATTATCATGACAATATGAGTCTATCTATAAAGACTACATGAGTCATGTATATTGTTCTTACTTATCTCTATTTCTACCTAATATTATATATTAATAAATCTACTATTAAAGAACCAAATGTTTTTTCTAACCAGCTTTTTTATTCCAGAAATACCTCTGTCTTCTTACTCTTTGTTTTCCTTCGGTGTCATCTCATTTGGCTTTGTACATCACCTCTCTTTTGTCCCACTCCCACCTGAGCCCGTCATGTCTCATTGTATCCTGTAGCAGATGACTGAGATCCATAGTTTCTTTATCTAGCACGAACATGACACACAATCACCCTGTTGGCCAACACACTTAGGATAGTCGTACCCTAGCCCTAGAAAGGAGCGGGCCCATGCACACCTCGGCATGGCAACCAAAATCTCCAGCGCTTCGGCAACTCTGATCTCGCTAATAGTCTCGAACTCATAGGCCTAGACTAGGCCTTGAGGCTAGATAGACCAAGAAAGGATACAAAGGAGAAATAATCTACCACCATGAATCGAGCTCCATAGAGGAGTAGAACCCATGACCCCCCACCACTACAACAAGATGGTGCGCTGCATGCCGATGCTTGGCCCATGACGCGTTGCTGAAATGATCCACGATCTCCTCGATGGGAAATCCATAGAACAAATTATAAAGTGATAATCTCAAGAGATCACACCATCACATTATCAAAATCTAGCTGATATCACAGTTCATACATAGCGAATACCTGTCTTAGATGGCTACAAATAGAGAGGTTTACCCATAATTATTACATGACCACATTGGCTGAATCACACATCACACACATCCAAAACAGTATCATAGTAGACTAGCAACTTAGCAGGTGAAGACTCCATCTACACAGGCAGACTCAAGCGTAGGACAAGACCCTCTAATCCTCCCATCCGTCGGTGGTGAAGTCATACTCAGGCTCCTCACCTATATCAACAATTTTCAGTACGATTCGTACTGGCCAATGTTTCCCACCCTATGCTTTGCTTTGCTATGTGGAAGTGGTATGCAAGGGTAAGGAAAACAACCTACTATTTGGCTGTGGGTTTCCTATGTGAATCTCAACAATAGGTAGTAGTATAACCACAAGTCTCATCCTATCCATCCATCCCATCGTATATCCACACAATCACAACACACTCTCACATCTCACCACCATGCTCTGTAGTTGACAAGGACAACTCCCTTTCATCCTTGCCTCATCGGCCTCGGACCAGATACTTATCCAAACCTAGGGGGAAGAGATAAGACACCACTCTCTAAACAAGTGAAGCAAGAAACATAGGAATGCCCATGATCATGGACACGACTATATGTATAGATCGATCAACTCTGGAGTGTGTACACCTATACCCACAAGATCACCATCGTTGGTGGTGCCCGCCTAGGCTGAATCCAGGCTACCTTCTAGCCAGCACGATACCACGGTACCACTTAGTCCTGAGTCACCCTGGAGTACCACTAGCACACTGAGACTGTGAAACATAGTACCGAGCCTCTTAGTGGTCGCTATGGGTCTCGGGAGCACTAGAGGATACGCCCTAGCCCCCCTCACACTAACACCTACATCTAAGAATATATGTACACTACATATCCTTTTTCACAAATCCAAAAGCTTAGCTAGAGAATCAAAATAAACCATCAACATAGTGGAAGTGAGTACTACAACTCATTCCCAGACTAGACTACAGTATCCTAGCATGCTCATCATCGCCGTCTCAGGAGGCCCCATCACTACTGGTTTTCACCATTGTTGGTGATAATCGACAGTAATAACTGAGGTTACCACTGCCATTTTGCAACCGGCTGAGATAAGTTACTATCACCCTTGACTTTCTATAACGAGACGATGGTGAAATTATTTAAATATAAAAAACAACATGAAGGAGGTGCTCTAGCCGCTGGCATGGGATTCGCCATTTTAGGGCCACCACCGCTTAGAGGGTGGACGCCGGTGCACCGACCGCTAGGGCCACAGACGTGCCGAGTATTGGGCAGGGGCCGCCGTTGCACTGAGTGAGAGCCGCCGCCGCACCAGGGGTCACTACTGCACGGGGGAGCACCCGACAGAGAAGCCTTAGGTTAGAACTAAAACTGACTTGTACACCATGCCCTCCTCAGGATACAAGGGGAGGCATAGGCTCCTTAGAGGGGGATTGTTGACACCTCTAATGTCACCTAAGCTAGGTTGTCATCCCCAGCATGACACCAAAGGTGCTGGTACTAAAATATGCAAATGCTCCTCTGAAATAAATATGAAATCCGCAAGCGCACAGATAATACCGATGTAGCATTTTAACTGGGAGTAATCCAGGTATCGTTATTTATATTTTTACCACTGGGAAGGGATGCTAAGGATAATGAGCAATGAGCATCACTGCATGTGCTAATGGAGAGCATAACCATGTCTTTATCTATCTTCTCATACAGGGTAAGTGTCACAAGATAAATAATATATGAATAATAATAAAGGATAACCGGTAAGCACATAGCCACATATAATGATAAACATCTCAATAGATTACTCTAGATATATAGCACTAGCATGGATTAGGACGAACTATCAGGATAATTCTAAGTTATTCTAACTATAAGGTCAAAGCATACGATGATTAGTGCAATTACACTTGGCAATCATGGCAAGAAAAGGTTATATCTACGCATAGTGATATTACTAAGGAAGATATAGAACATAGCCGTCTCTTCCCTGTAATAGTTGTGCTCTGCCTGCCCTATACTCGGGAGGTGGACTACAGAGGACTCAACAGGACTGTCACTCCCGCGATCTACCACACGATCCGGAATATAGGGTGCAATCGCAGGTAAATACGGTATAGGCACCATGCCTACACAATGTTTACCACTCACCCATGATATCAATGAGCAAGCGTTATACGATCCTATACTTGAATATAAGTCTGATCGAACTATGCCAAGCATATAATCAAAGTAGACTAAGAACAATATAATTGAGAACATAATCAAATAGAGCAAAGTCATATCCAATATGATAGAATAGACTAAAGTCATATTCATACAAATGATGAACTAGATAAATAATATAAGAACAAATACAAAAGTAGGAGAGAATTACCAAGTATTCTCTTGACAGATCCAGAAATCAAGCAATGCTTGGCTCCTTCTAGTTCTAATCCTATGTAGCTATGCTAAACTAGAGATCTAATTGAGATGGTGGCTCTAGGGCTTCTCTGAATAGAATGAGATGAATGAATTGAATGAATTCAGGGTTTCTCCTGGGGCCAGGGGCCTTGCTTATATAGCCCTCTAGGAAGCACCACATCCCTTGGATTAAACTGACCTTGATGAACGATTATTATTGATCCTCAAAGGTGGTGGAGGCATAATCCACGAGGTGGCACCTGATTGGACACCAGGGGGCGGGCGCTCAGGCCTAGGGGCGGCCGCCCCTGTTGCCTGGCCTCTAGGCCCTCCCATCCGGGGGAATATCTTCTCGAGTCTTCTAGAGTATTCTTTTTCATAATATGGTCGGTTTCTCTCTATATAAATCTGACATGTGGACCTCATTTGGTTCTTTCCTGATAACCCCCTGCAGAAATAGATATTCACCAAAACTCATGGAATTCTGTCAGTGTAACCCCTATATCTAGATAGTATTTATATTTAAATCATTTCTCATGCTATGTTGATGGTTAAAAATGATACTTATCTACCGTCAACAGGGATCGGGTTCTTGACCGCACAACTAGACTCGATAGCCAAGAACCCTAGGATAGCACTGTAGAATGCCCTACTGAAACTCTCTCTCGATTCCAAAGTTGTAATCCCCCGATTGGACATTCCTAATACAAAGAACACTATAGTACTGCTGGATGTAGGGTTCAGAAGCCTGAACCAAGATAAACCGATCTGTGTCCCTTGCGAGTTTTGAGTGTCCGAGCCACCGGAGACCCACACATCGACTTCTAACGAATAATCCTGATGCTTGCCATGGTTCTAAACCCACGATACTATGCCTCCATGCCGAGCGTCGCCTTCACGCCGTTGGGGACGTCGCCCTACCAAGTGGCTACCTCCGTGCTGGGTGCCACTTCTGTGCTGGGGACACCACATTAGGGTGTTGCCTCCATGCTAGGGGCCACCTCTTTGCCTAGGGCAATTGCCACGTCAAAGAGGAGGAGGAAAATGTGAGAGTTAGGGAACCGAGGAGAGAAAGCTGGGAGGGAGAGGGAGGAGAGGAATGGGAGAAAAGTAACTGGGGGAGGAGAAATATTGGCTGGTGGGGCCTGCAATCCTTGTGCTCCGCGTGAGCACCGTATGGTGACACTTGGGTGCATGGCCCATCCTGTCGGCCACAATGAAGATGCAAGAGAGACGCTAATCCATGCCACTCAACGGGCCCCGCGCCTAGGCACTTTTCACTGCCGGTTTAAGTTCCAAACCGGTGGTAAAAAGATGATTTTTACTACAGGTTTTAATAAAACCGATGGTGAAAATACTATTGGTAAAAACCAATTATGTAGTGCACTCAAAGAAAAGGCTGTCAAGGGCTACTACTGTGATTTGGTGTCTTACTATTAGGCCCTGTTTAGTTCCTACCCAAAAACTTTTCACCCCGTCACATTGAATGTTTGGACACATGCATAGAGCATTAAATGTAGATAAAAAATACTAATTACACAGTTTGCATGAAAACCGCGAGACGAATCTTTTAAGCTTAATTAGTCTATGATTAGCCACAGTAACACACACGTGCTAATGACGGATTAATTAGGCTTAATAAATTCGCCTCGCGGTTTCCAGGCGAGTTATATAATTAGTTTTTTTATTAGTATCCGAACACCCCTTCCGACATCCCATGAAATATTCGATGTAACACCCAAAAACTTTTGACCCACGAACTAAACAAGACCTTACTCTATGAATTAGTATGGTCCCTTGGGGTTTGAATCATTAATCAATGATCATGCCATCATCACATCATCATCACATTGTTGGCATAGTACGTGGAGTACTTTACTAGGTCATTAACCTTCTATAGCTAGCAAAGCTCATGTCGTCCTTGGCCTGTAAACTTGAAGGCATCTGAGACGGAGCAATGAATTGAAGCGTGCAGCGGTTCTCTGATCCACAACACTTACTGCGGCATCGTCGTCACTGCACGTACGTGCTCGCATTGGTTTTTACTGCGGGATGCATGGATCATGGGGGTGCATCCTTTGACCGCGCGTCCCTCCACTTCTTTATTGTCGCCGCAGCGGCGGTTCAGCTCAGCTCAGTTCATCGATAGATCATCTCAGAGATAGGGTTAAAGACGGGAGCAGCGGCGTGCTCAGCAGGTGCTCGCGTTCGTGTATGTGAGGTCTCGATCGCGAAATCATTGTCGTGGAATCCCATATCCCGGCACCAGTACTGACAGCGGATACAGCGCTGCCTTGCGCTTGCTGCCTCGCAGGCAGGCAGCCCGTCTCCCGGTCAGCGCGCCGCGTGCTGTACATGCACTGTTCATATCCTTGAAGCAAAGGGTTTTTGTAGTACCAGAGTTGGATGATGTAAATCCAACCAAAGTTTGTCTCATCGATTAACAGTGGCTGTGTTCAGTTCATTTAAAATTCCAAAAATTTTATAAGATTCCCGGTCACATCGAATCTTTAGATGCATGTATGGAGCATTAAATATAGGTAAAAAAATAACTAATTACACAGTGTGGTTGTAAATCACGAGACGAATCTTTAGAACCTAATTAGTCTATGATTGAACACTAATTGCCAAATACAAACGAACGAGTTACTGTGCTTCCAAAAATTTTACAGGGACAACTAAACACACCCAGTGTTGTTATCACTGAGGCCCCAAAGTTTTGTCTTGGCACGAATTTGACCCACGTTTGAGCTGGCCACGGCCGTATGTTTGGCATGGCACCCTGTCGCAGCACCAATTCTAGGGGTGTTTAGTTCCCAAAATTTTTCAAGATTTTTCGTCACATCGAATATTTGGACATATGCAGAGCATTAAATATAGACAAAAAGAAAAACTAATTACACAGTTTGGTAGAAAATCACGAGATGAATCTTTTGAGCCTAATTAATCCATAATTGGACACTAATTAACAAATACAAACCAAAGTGCTACAGTAGCCAAAGCCAAAATTTTTCTCGAACTAAACAGCTCGCTAGTTGTACACTGCAGTAATAACCTGCAGAATCTCTGGTATTGTCTGGATCTTTTTTTTTTCTCTTTTACTACCTTGTAGACATAATAACTACTCTGAGTCAACCCAACAATGCGGAAGCCTTTTGTCAGATCACACTGGCAATAGAGTACTAGTAAGCTTGTACTGCCTCCTCTATCCCAAAAAGATTTATTTTTTCTTAAATTTAATTAAATTTATAAAAAAGTATTACTAACATTATGATGACTATATAAAAATATATTTCACGGTTAGTCTAATGTTTTTTATCCAGTATGTATTGTAAATGTTAGAAATTTTTGGTATAAATTTGATCAAATTAAAAATTACTAGTCTCCTCTTTTTTTTGGACGGAGGGGAGTACCTGACTGAACGATCAGAGCCTGCCCCCGTTTAATCAGCAAGAGATCGTCCAAGGCAGCTGCAGCCTGCAGCAGCTATAGATACGTACCGAGATACTCACTCTGCCATGAAACGAGGCCTTGTTTAGATACCTAAATTTATCCTTAAATTCTATTATGTAAAAAGAAAATTCTCAATCACATCAAAATATCGGCACATATATGGAGTACTAAATGTAGATGAAATAAAAAACTAATTGCACAGTTTTATTGTACTTTGCGAGACGAATATTTTAAACCTAATTAATCAATGTTTGGATAATTATTAGCAAATAAAAACAAAAGACTACAGTAAAATCAGAA
Source organism: Saccharum hybrid cultivar R570 (assembly GCA_038087645.1). Taxonomy (NCBI): domain Eukaryota; kingdom Viridiplantae; phylum Streptophyta; class Magnoliopsida; order Poales; family Poaceae; genus Saccharum; species Saccharum hybrid cultivar. Next base: position 11,383,488 of record JAQSUU010000805.1, read on the forward strand.
CAATAAATTGGACGCCGAATCTAGCGATCTAAACACGGCCCAAAGCTGGGACGGATTTCTGCTTTCAAAGCTGCTTGTTGGTGACTGCTGAGACGTCATTTCACAACTTCCACCTCTATTAATTTTCTTGCTAATAAATTTCTGAAACACTATACATAAAAAAAGGATCCGAGTTATTGCTAGCTTTTTTCTGCTAGGCACATGGAAGGAAGGTCTTGTTTAGTTCTAACTTTGGGGCTAAATTCTACTATGTAAAAAGAAGATTCTCCGTCATATCAAAATACCGGCACATGCATGTAGTACTAAATATAGATGAAATCAAAAACTAATTGCACAGTTTTGTTGTACTTTGCGAGACGAACATTTTGAGGCTAATTAATCAATGTTTGGACAATTATTACCAAATAAAAACAAAAATGCTACCGTGCACTATAGTGATTTGGCCATCTCCAAATTGGGGAACCAAACAAGGCCGAAGTGGTGAAGTAAATGTGCTAGCTGCTGCCGGATTCCTGTAACTTCATTGCAGGGCAAAGGGGGGCATTGAAGGTGTTAGGGCACTCCCAATGCAGAAACTACATATTTTCTATGGACATTAATTGTACTGTCATCTAAGCGTTTTGCTGATGTGGCAAGGTAGTTATTGAAGAGAGAGTAAAAATCATAGAAACCATGTCTACACGAGAACCAAAACATGAAAGGATGTGATTGGTAGAGAATGGAGAGAGAAAATGTATGTTATTGGATAAAAAATTATTCTGTAGAAATTATCTATTGAACCATGATTTTTATATTTAGTGTATATGGAAATTAAAAGGTATAGGAACTACATGTAGCTTCGAGACTGCCCTTAGCTACTAGGTTGAAATGCAAAGACATGTAGGGCATCGCTGTTCAATTAAAGCATGTATTTACCTAAAGTGGCACATCTTCTATTAGAATCCATTTATTCAGAGAACCAGTGGCTCAGTTGATGCACATTTATTTGGATAGATGGAATCCTTTAAAGTTTCTGTGGCTAGCTAGCTAGGAGGTCAGGAATCCTATATTCATGAAGGGCATTCAAGGTGTTGAGATTGTCAAGGGTTATGGCAATATCTCTTTGATAACTAAAGGAGCACTCTTATCTTTTACTGCTAGCATATATAAAAAAGGAATTAAGCATATAAGTTTTTATTAATAATAATAAAATTTGGACTCATAAAATACCTTAGGATTTTTTTATCATTACCATAACCACAAACAGCCTAATAAGATATTTAATTTATGAACACTTTTTGGAGGATTCGATCCCAAGACCTCAACCCTCGCGTGATCCTTCCATCAACGGAGGCTATTTTTAGTGTCGGTTTTCTTAAATGTATCAGAAACCCATTTCATTTATGGTTAACTTAAACAACCGCTTTAACAAAAGTTATGTTTTTAAAATAGATCTAAGAACTTTTAACAAATATTTAGGCACCTAAATGATTTCAAATGAAAAAACAGTTCAACTACAAAGTAAATCTCGACGAGTTCTACAATTTGATATAATATTGTTTTCATCTAACTTAATATGAAAAAGTTATCAAAATTTTATATACATACCATTTTGAATCGGATTTCTATTGCTAGTTTTGTTAAGAAACCGCCATTAGAAATTGATTCCTGGCTATTTGTACTAGTGTTGGGTATCAAAATACCAGGGTACCCAACAGACGGTAAAATATGGCACCCTGCACGTTCACTAAAGCCCCATCGTAGGGGCCCCAGTAAAACCGACCTGCCAAAAGCGCTGATAGCATGTCAGTCGCTCGAGGCACGAACGACAAACTCCATCCCACCCGAGCCTTGCGGAAAGGTCTCGGGCGAGATAGGCGCCTCGGGTGACATTTTTCCGCCTCGCCCGAGCCCCCCGTGATGTCATCAAAAGCGCCCGACCCCCTCAGTCTACTTCCACCTCGTCCAAGGGACACGTGGAACCCTCAGACAAGACGGGGAGCCACGGGGGGCCCCAACCGCGGCACCCGCTCCCGCCGATGGGATGGACGTGACCGTGCACAGTCAATAGGAGCACGGGAACCATGCTCTGACCCAACATGACCCCAGTCATTCCACCACGACGACACCCATACCTCTACAACGATGGGGGTAACGACCACTATACCACCTAACCCCCTCTCTACGCAAATCCGGGCACCCATATCGCCCGTCCTCGACGGCACAGAGGCACACAGGACAAAGCGTGGCCACAGCGCGCAGCACCACCAGACGGAGAGGCCAAAAGATCAACACCTATTGCATCTCTGTGCTACAAGGAAAATTGTTCTCACCGGATAAGGAGGAAGATGGCCACGCTCGAGGCTATCTTTTTTGTTTTTCTCTTTCATCCTTTCCCATTTCTATCTCTTTATCACGAATGTAACCCGAACCCTCTCCTTAGAAACTATAAAAGGGGAGGCAGGGGCCACATCTAGGGACGATCAAGAAGACGAAGAAACAACACACACACACACACACACACACACACACACACTCCTCGCTAAGACATCAACACACAAGCACCACCCCTCAAAAGAGACCTAGGATCTGCTCCCTCTCTCGAAAGCTTGTAACCCCTACTACGAGCACTCTGGTGCAGGGCAACACGAGTAGCAGCAAAACCCACTGGACGTAGGGCCATTCATGCCCGAACTAGTATGCACCCTTGTGTCGCTTTGCACACCATCTAGGCCTAGACGCGTAGATACAAATTTACTCGTCGCTCTGTTTAGACCCCCGGTTCTCTAGACACCGACAGTTGGTGCGCCAGGTAGGGTCCTTCTGCGCGTCACGATCCATCTCTTAGGTCTCGATGGCCACCCCCCGCATCCACTTCACTCTAGGCTTCCACTTCCGGTTCGGCAGCCTAGATTTCCTCTGCACGGGAGTGAAAGCCCAAGTTTGGTTTTGGTAATTAATGACACCAAGTTGCTAATGCTATTGTATCAAGTGTGATCAAGCTAGGCATAAGCAACATGTGATGGAGGTGGAAATGGCATGGAGAGATGGCCACAAGACCACATGATTTGGTGCATGAAATGATGAGCAAGATCATGAAGAAATGCACATAAAATGATGGACATGATGATCAAGTGGAAGAGAAGGATCTAAGAGCGCAAGGCAAAGGTATAACCATAGGGTTTTCCTTTTGCCGGTCTAAGTTGAGTAGAGAAGTGATTGACCGGGTTTAGGATACATAGCCGACTATCAAGAGGGGCAATCACGGTTAGCTCGGGAATCAAGTGCCACTAGATCAATGTCTTGAGCATATGCATTAGGATCTAGTAGAGAGCTAACATAACGCCTTGAAAATGTTTGTGAAAAATGCTAACACACATGCACATGGTGTTTTACACATGATGGTGTTGGCACATTTACGAAGGCGGTGGTGTTTGAGCGGTAGTAAGGGGTTTGGGGTTCGCTCTCCCTCCCGCCGAGCTTGCGAGCGCGGGATTCAGGCGTTTTTGAGGAAATGAAATACATATTTTCTATTGTGTCAGAGGTGAGAAAAGGTGGCGGAAGTCCGAAATGATTATCACTGAAAATACAGTGACCGGACGCTGTGGTCGAATTGACCGGACGCGGCTGGCGCGTCCGATCAGTTCAAACCACAGACAGACGCGTGTGTGAGAAGGGTCGCGGACCGGCGCGTCCGGTCCCTCGCGGAACCGGCGCGTCCGGTCACGCACCCAGGAGTTCAGCACGGAGGGCAGATGCGATCGGACGCGGTGGCGCGTTCGGTCACGTTCGACCGGACGTGTCCGGTCACGAGTGGACCGTTACTGGACTCCGATCGGACGTGGCTGGCGCGTCCGGTCACGTGCGATCGGACGCGTCCGGTCGCGGTGGGAGCTTACTGGAACGTGACCGGACGCTGGCACTGTTGCGTCCGGTCAAACGTTTGAGCGCGTCCGGTCACGGCAACGGCTAGTTCTGACGCGCACTGTTTTCGCTTGTCACCCTGACCGGAGCGTCCGGTCAGCACGATTTGAACTGCGTCGTCCGGTAACGGCTAGCTGCGTACCCCTTCGCTATAAATAGAAGTTGGCCGGGGTTTGAGGGGAACTCTTGCATATTTTGAGACCTAGAGACATCCTTTGAGCTAGAGAACAACCCCTCCACTCATCTCTTTGCTTAGTTGCACATCTTGAGTGAGATTGAGTGAGATTCAAGCGCATTGCTTGAGAGTTGCATTCTAGAGGCACTTGATCTTCGAGTTGCTGCGGATTTCTTGTTACTCTTCCGTGTTTCCCGACACGGTAGACGGCTTGGAGCAGCGGAGGTGATTGAGCTCGCAATTAGAGATTGTTGGAGCCCTCACCAAGTGTTGTAAGGGGTTCTTGATCCTTCCCCGCGGGTGTTCGCAAATTGGATACTCTAGTAGGGCTCGTGGCTTGGAGGATCCCCATCTTGTGTGCGGTTGTGCGGCGCCCGCCGAGGGCTCGACTCTTGATAGTCGATTAGCTCGTGAACCGAAAAGTGGGTGCATCGCCACAACGAGGAGTAGCTTGCCGGGAAGCAAGTGAACCTCGGTAAAAAATCTTGTGTCATCTCTTTGCCGAGGATTTCTCTGGTGGTTGATCATTGTGATTGATTCTTCGAGTGCATTACTTCTCTACATCATTGGTATAAGAATCAAGTCACTTGCTCTTTACTTTCTTGTACTAATCCTAGTGTAGGTTGCTTAGTGTAGCTTTTATCACATATGAGTAAGTAGCTTAGTGACTTAGTCTTGTTGGTGTGTATTAGAGATCATAGCCTTGCTTCACTAGATTTGCATAGGTGGCTTGCATAGTGTAGTTGAGCTAGTGCTAGAATTAGCTTAGCCATCTTTTATACTAACGTGTTTGTTTAGTGAAGCTTGTAGATTTTTAAATAGGCTATTCACCCCCCCCCTCTAGCCTTTTGGACCTTACAGGGAGTGGACTATGATTTGGTCCTTCTTCCCCCTTCTGTCGATATCGACGCCATCTCTGAGGCCCTGTCCAACCTTCACCTGTGCATCGACGAGGGGTAGGCCCTTGAGAACGACTGGCCAAGAAGTTCCCAAGGCAGATCGACGCAGGCCAGTAAGCCGCACGACCACGGGAAGGCCCGTGGCCAGTCCTCGACTACAGTTCACCTTAATCCATCTGCGGGGGAGATTCCCGTGGATATGCCAACTCACCATGCACAGGCTATCGCGGAAGTACTCGTGACCACCGAGACGACCTCTAGCACTAGCTCCGACGAAGACGACGACAGTTGGGCCGGCGCTGACTTCTCCGGGCTCGATGACCCAGGGGCTTTACGTCGTTTCGTCGGCATCTGCGACTACCTCCTCGACAGCGATGAATCCAACGACTGTGGCTATGAGCTCACGTGGCCATGATGCCAGAAGTCGGAGGCTGCGCACGGCATCGACACGCCACGATCAATAGATCACTGCATCACCCCTTGCCCAGGATCTTTTATTCTGTTTTTGAAAGTTAATCAGTCCATACATGCGTTCGAAATCTTTGCACGATTATCTGCTATAATTTATCTCCTTACTTAAATCATGAGTTAAATCATCTATGATAATTACGTAATACAGTTTTCGCCCTTTACGGTCCGTTACGATAGAAGTTCGAAGGCTGGCCCATGAAGGGTTCGACAGCCGCTTTAAGCCACTCGAGTGAGGGATGGCATGAGAAGGGGCACATGAGCGGCTAGTACCCGGACGCACTGAGCATCGTGGGCCTTCTCGAGCCATGTTCAAGTCCAGGCCGGTTTACGGTTCGGGAGTTTTTTTTTTCTGAAAAAAGGCAACGAGCCCTCGGGGTCGGTCGAACGACCCCGGGAACTCCTCGAACCAACCGCCAGGAAATTTTGAAGCCGGTCACTAGCTTACCTCCGTCAGATCCCTGCGAACGGGAACTGGGGCTTCACTTGAACCGACCCGATTGTAACTCAACGGGCACCACGGCTTGACCTAGCGAGGGATGTCGTGGCGTTGCCCAAACCCTCCTCTTTGCGAAAAAGATGCGCGAGGGATATGCTAACTAAGCCACATGACCAGGCCCATGCGCGAGCGGGGATCTCGGAGGACCCAGGGGTAGAAATGTCCAACCCGCGAACGAACCCTCCCGAGTGTCCAGAGGTATCGATGAGAGTGCATCCGACCCCGCCTCGGGACGTGGGAAACTGCTACACCTAAACATCTGATCGGTCTGTCAAAAATCACATGAGCTACGCGCACACGAGTTCTTTCCTCTCTAAGAAACCTTCAATGAACGAAGTCTCGGCGATCTCACCGACCGCCATTGCCAATCGAATTAAGGCAAAATGAGGGAAACAGGGAAGCAAAACGAACACGACAGCGATTAGACAAACTAATTTCTTAGATAAAAGAGTTCCTTTACATTCTTAGGGGAAGGGAGAGGTCCTAAGCTAGGCCTACAGGTCCTCATTGAGGACCTAGTCCACAGGGACAAGGACAGCAACGACGTTCGCCGCCGGCTCGAAACCCTCAAGGAGGTCCTCGTAGTCTCCCAGCCCCTCCCCCATGGGGAAGCCTTCGACATCTTAGAGCTCCATGTCAGTGGCCGCCTGGGCCATCGTCAGCGCAATGGCCGCTCCTCGATAGACGCCGCACTCGATCGCCGCCCGGATCAGTGCCCGCGCACTGAGGAGGCGCTCCTCCCGGCGCTTCGCTAGAGCACGCACGAAGTTGGATAGGACGTCGGTGGTGCTATGGAGGGACTCCACCTCCGCGAGCAGCTCTGCTCAAAATAATGCCAAAAATAAGTCATCACGCCGGCTAAAAAAGCAAAACGAGGGGACGGAGTCCCACTCACCTGCGCAGCGACGGTCAGATTCTGTCCGCTGCGAGCGGGCAAGTGCCGCCTCCTCCTCCAGTGAAGTCACCACCGCCTTGATGGTAGCCAACTCCTACCGGGCCTCCTAGAGCGGAGTAGGGACATCCCAGGACGCCGCGTGCTAGGCCTGCCCGTACCCGGACGTGGAGATGACGCCGGGATTAAGGCGACAGTGGTGGGAGGGCACCCTGTCCCCCTCTCTCGGGGTACCCACGCATGAACCCCTGGAGGAGTCATCGTGCTGCATAGCGATGGCTAAGGTGGCAAAGAAAGATAGAAAGCAGGGACGGAGGAAGGGAGATGCCAGGGTCAAGCACCACGGCTCGAGTTATAAAGGGCCCTGAGGAGGCCTCTCAACTCCCGTGGCATTCAATACGTCGCCCATCCGCCGACTGCCCTACTCGTCCCCTGAGGGAGCCGCTTCAGTCTCACGCCATGCCTTGGGAAGGCGAACCATTCTCGCAGACGGTACGCGGTCCATTTAATCACGACAAGAGAGCCGTGTGAAAGGGTAACCGACTGGGCGGCAGTCTCCTAACTCCCCACGCCCGCAAGAAATCCTCTCCACCTCCCCCACCTTCCCACGCGCCGGGACGCGAAGCATCACAACAACTACTACCCGGTGTGACACCTTGTCTTCCCTAGGCAGGTCCACTCGCTCGATTCAAAGCCCTTGAAGGGATAACTCACCCCTTAAAGGCCTCGGGGGCTACACCCGGTGGGTGCGCTCGGAGGAACGACGCAGTGGCGGAAGGGCCACCCGGTCAGTCTCTTGCAACACGTGGGGGCTTCTCCAGCATCCCGACCTAGCGAATGGTCAAATCCATGGGCTCGGGGGCTCCTCGCACGCCCTGCAGTCATACGAAAAACACCACGTTCGCTCAATTAAAGCCCTTGAAGGGGTAACTCATCCCTCCAAGGCCTCAGGGGCTACACCCGGCGGGTGCGCTCGCGCGCACCCACCGGACAGTTTCCTCCAAAACAAACAAACCGCAATGCACCCAAATGGGATGACGAGGGCCCACGCATACCCCTCCGTTCTGCTAAAGAACGCAAGGAGGAACGACGCGGCAGTGGAAGGGCCACCTGGTCAGTCCCTTGCAACGCGCGGGGGCTCAGGGGCTTCTCCCGCATCCTGACCTAGCAAATGGTCAAAGCCACGGGCTCGGGGGCTCCTCGCACGCCCCGCAGTCATATGAAAAACACCACGCTCGCTCAATTAAAGCCCTTGAAGGGATAACTCATCCCTCCAAGGTCTTGGGGGCTACACCCGGCGGGTGCGCTTGTGCGCACCCACCGGATAGTTTCCTTCAAACACAAACAAGTCAAAACTACCCACGGTCGCTCATTCTCAAGCCTCTGAAGGAGTGCTCCACTCCTCCACAGGCTCGGGGCTACTGTCGGGTATCAAAATATCAGGGTACCCAACAGACGACAAAATACGGCACCCTGCACGTTCGTTAAAGCCCCATCGTAGGGGCCCTAGTAAAACCGACTTGCCAAAGGCGCTGACAGCATGTCAGTTGCTCGAGGCACGAACGACAAACTCTATCCGACCCGAGCCTTGCGGAAAGGTCTCGGGCGAGATAGGGGCCTCGGGTGGTATTTTTTCGCCTCGCCCAAGCCTCCGTGACGACATCAAAAGCGCCCGACCCCCTTAGCCTACTTCCGCCTCGCCCAAGGGACACGTGGAACCCTCAGGCAAGACGGGGAGCCACGGGGCCCCCAACCGCGGCACCCGCTTCCGCCGATGGGACGGACATGACCGTGCACAGTCAATAGGAGCACGGGAACCATGCTCTGACCCAACATGACTCCGGTCATTCCACCATGACGACACCCATACCTCTACAGCGATGGGGGTAACGACCACTATACCACCTAACCCCCTCTCTACGCAAATCCGGGCGCCCATATCGCCCGTCCTCGATGGCACAGAGGCGCACAAGACAAAGTGTGGCCATAGCGCGCAGCACCAGCAGACGGAGAGGCCAAAAGATCAACGCCTGTTGCATCTCTGCGCTACAAGGAAAACTGTTCCCACCGGATAAGGAGCCACGCTCAAGGCTATCTTTTTTGTTTTTCTCTTTCATCCTTTCCCATTTCCATCTCTTTATCACGAATGTAACCCAAGCCCTCTCCTTAGAAACTATAAAAGGAGAGGCATGGGCCACATCTAGAGACAATCGAGAAGACGAAGAAACAACACACACACTCCTCGCTAAGACATCAACACACGCACCACCCCTCAAAAAAGACCTGGCATCCGCTCCCTCTCTCGAAAGCTTGTAACCCCCTACTACGAGCACTCCGGTGCAAGACAACACGAGCAACAGCAAAACCCACTGGACGTAGGGCCATTCATGCCGAACCAGTATACACCCTTGTGTCCGCTTTGCACACCATCTAGACCTAGACGCGCAGATATAAATTTACTCGTCACTCTGTTTAGACCCCCGGTTCTATAGACACCGACAACTAGCGTTAACGTAAGTCATTACCGCCAATGAAAATATCTATTTCTACTGGATGTAGCTTAAGTCAGCCGCTAGAAGAAATAGGAGCATTTCTATTGGGAGTAAAAAAAATAGACCCCTGCTATAAATGATTTTGTACTAGCGGTTCTTGGTCATACATACTGTACTGGCATCTACTTTTGTGTACCATCACCGCTAGTGAAAAAACAGGTGACGTCTGTATTTTGTACTAGTGCAGCCAACTTTACTAGGTTATTTTTTAAAAGAAATGCGCTATATAATACTCAATTTAATATAAAGCTAATGTGCTTGCCACAACCTTCCTTTTCGTTGGTTTGATTCATTTCCTTTGATTCAACTAGTATAATGCCCGTGCTAACGCTACGGTGACATTTGGTAATCCAAATCAAACAACAAAAAGTGATTTACCTGTATAATACTTAGTTTCAAAAGATCTGTATCCAATATTACTACGGAAACACCCATCTCTTTGTGAAAGAGAGCTTTATTATCACGGATTCAACAATATCATTATAAGACAAGACTTTTAACATAAAACTGAAAACAATACTTTGTCTTTGACATGACATATTGGCAAAGCATGCACGTTCATGCACTTATTTTGCTCCACTCGAAACTTCTTAATTCTTGACCTTTGCAGCTACCGGCCTTCCTGCTGAGCTCATGGGCGATCCATGCCACCAAGGAGCGATCAGGTTGTACTTGCCCGTGTCAACAAAAGAAAAAAAAATAAAGAAAACTCATGAACTGTTACTCAAGCATGTTGCAGCTTCTGTTTCAGCTTCTTCCGTATCCCCTCCAAGCATGCTGCAGCTTCTGTTTCCTCAACATCCCTACAATGTTACACAAATCACGCCACTCAGTTAATTTTGGTAGCCCATCTCTTATCTCCAGACTATAGTGTCTATTACACTCAATAGCAGCCAGATAAGCTAGAATTTGTTTGCATTATTTTTGCACTCCATAATTGCAGAAAAGAAAATTCCAAGATGCCATTTAAAACATAGTATAGTGCCCATGCTAACGCTATGGCATCATTTTAGGGATGCACATGAAAACAACAAAACGATGATATAAAAATAACATGGTTTTATGTCTGATCTTACAAGAATCACTGGCTACACTTGAGGTATCAAGAGAACAAACCTTACAAGAATCACTGGCTACAGTTGAGGGATCAGGAGAAACTGAGATATGCTTCACTTTAGAAGAGGCTATGGATACAATTCTCTTCTGCAGTTCCATTGCCCGTGACATTGCATAGAGGTCTACGACAATTTGACTGGAGCATGAGCAGCAATCAGGACTTCCTTCTGCTCTTCGCCCAACAGTTAGTATAGTAGGACAATCCATTTCAGTGAGTGATGTTTCACTGAAACCACCCCACACACGAGCGTCAAGAAATAGGAAACAATCACAGAAACTATCAAAATGGAAGTGGTCGCTAAAGATCATATACTTGTGCGGCCAGTTCCTGAATTTTGACACATCAGGCAGCATGAAGCCTCCAAAGGTCGAATCAAGTCATTTGGTTTTAGCTTGTGCCGAGTGTGCAATGTGAGTTCCTCGCAGAGGGAGTTGCAGGCAAATGGACATAGTTCAGAACCATACAAGAAGTATTATAGCTAAATGTAACAATTCACCAAATTACAGATTCAGGCACCAAAACAGCAACTGTTAGCTACAATAATTAAAATATAATCATCTTATTAGTTCGTTCATTTTGTGCTATGTTATCAGCCAAAAGAAATTATCTATACATACAAGCTACAATCCGTTTACGGCCAGATACAATTGCAGCCTGAATACTTTGCCTAACTTATTTGCAATGCTACCTCATGCAAAAATGAGAAACATAGCCACTGCATAGTATATAAGTTAACTGCAAATATCAGTACCGTGCTAATTATAGAACAATATTGGTCTCGCGCGGTGCTAACGCTAATAGTGTGCCCTTGCTATGGACTACAATATTGGCCTAGTTGTGCCTTATTTAAACATAAGGCAATCATTTTTCCCTGAGCCATCTTCTCTAATTTTTGGTGCAAAACTTAAAAAGTTTACCACAGTGCACAGTTCAAAAACTGAATAAGCGATAGAAATAAAATATTATTATATAAAAATCTGAATATGTACTGTCAAGTATAAACTCATAGCAGAAAATGTACCTTAACTTTTGGTGACCAGTGATCGATCCAAGGATGTCAGGGCACATGGAATGACTAACCAACACCAATCAGCAAGCTTAGGGTAACTTACCATAAATACAAAAATAGAAACTGAAGTAAACATACCGTGTCTATATGTAGTGAATTGTAGGAGTGTCCGATGCACCAAAAAATGAGATGCAAAAAATAGGCATTGTATAACACAGGCTATCCCTTCCCCTGAAATGTCAGGCAATAAACAAACATTCCAATAAGCCCAAAGTTTCAGAAACACACATGCTTGAATAAGCATGTATGTCAGAAAGTAAAGGATCTGATCTTTTGAAAAAAAAATTAAAGGATCTGAAATCTTTTAGTTCTTTTGAGCAACCAAATGACTATTAATTGTTATGATACAGTAGACAGATAATTTCACCTTGCAGTTTATTCAAGTCATGCAAAAACCTGCTTTTCCATCTCTTTGGTGGCCGACAGACAAAGAATCTATCTGCATCTGCACCAATCTGGTCATGTGTCCTTTTCCATTGTGATCTCTGTGATTTTTTATTTAGCTAAATAAACTGACAGTTCATTTCAGAGTGACATTTATAAGCGTAGTAGAAGAGCACCTGGAGAAACCCTGAAATGAAAGGACAGCTGAAATAAACCATAGCTTTTATTTTTAACTTCAAATGAGAGCAAAATCACAGAAATTCATCGTGGGCAACCTACCGTTACACAAGCATATAAGCAACTAAGCAAACGGTTTGGTTCTGTTCCTGCCACAGCTGTTACCCCTTTTATAAGAAATTACATTGAATTATTTGTGACCACCACAGGAGTGGTGCTCTGCTCAAGCTCATGCTGGCCTCCAGAAAAAATGAAAATGGTATGAATCTACACTGAATTATTTGTGACCACCACACAGAAGAAGCCTCTTTACTGCACAACAGAGCTCTTCACTACACCAATCCATACAAGGCCATGCGAATTTCCCCCAAAATATTCATTCAACATGTTCAAGAGAGTACATTGTGTCCAAAGCATTTGTAATGAGTTAATTAAAGTCAGAAAAATAAAAAGTTATCCCCCAAGCATAGGAAAAAAGTTCAGGTTGGTACAGATAACTGAATTCATCTATCGCACATCGTTATTCACACACAAGTTCTAGGCCTCATCTGTATATATGATTTGGGCATTGTTAAATGAAAATCTATTATATGCCCTCCCATGGTATTGATTTTGAAAATAGAAACAAACATTATTTTACAGCTCGCACGGTGCTAATTCAACAACAACCACGGCAATACTACAGGTGATTGCACACATTTGTTTTGCATAGAGTAGGGCAAGAGAATATATATTTTGCCAAAGTTCAATATAGGGCAAACAAAAAAAAAAGAATGCCCCAACAGAGACCTTGCCGTGGAGGGATGGTTAGGCATCAAACCTGTACACCCTCCTTCGCACCACAAGGTCCTCAATTCTTTCCTGGCCTTCGATTATGCAAAAGCTGTACCAAATAAACTTAATTGAGCCTGTAAGATAGAGGCAGGGCGGCGGCGGGGAACCCTAGTCGCGAGTCACGGGACGGGGAGGGGAGAGGATGATGTTTCATTTTTTTTCGGAGAAAAAAAGTAGACAGCCAAGGAAGCCTCGCGTGATGAGGCGGAGGGTGCACGGGGTGCGGCTACGTTAGAAGCCTAGCATCAAACATCGAACAGTGCCCATCGGATTTGGTTGTGGTGTTTTATTAACCCTTGATTTTAATGGAGACAAATTCCTGTGTGCATTTTTCTGGGTGCATAATAGATCCTAAGAGTCTTTTGTCTGTAGCACATAAGTAGTCCCTAATGTTGCGTATTAGCATAGACATACTGTAATTCTGACCTGCTTTGTTAGGTTCTGACATAACCTCATTATTAATAGTATTCAGCAACTAATCATAAATAAATATTTCCAATGCGACGTAATTCTAAGATGGAAAATTTACTACATTCTTCTTGTAATAAGTGCAACAATATGGACTGACATAAACAATTTGCATCCTAATCAAAGGCCATAGCATCAGAAAGAATGAAAAGAAGAACAAATGAAAATCAATAACGTAATTAGCAAACAGATATGTTAACGTTAGTTCACAAGCATGAAAAATTAACAAATGCCATAATAACTAACCTACATATGTAAAACCATCCAGACGATAAATAATGGATAACAGATACCTAAGCCACGGTGGAGTACTTTGGTCCATCAGTATGCAAGGTTCCCCATCAGTACCTTGTCACCAGTGCCAATCTGAAATTTCAGAAATTAAAAAGCATAAACAAGCAACAAGATCCACTGTGGTCAGTCAACGAACAAGCTAGCAGGAGCAGATGGAGTAGTTGTACTCGGGCGGGCCGAAGAGGAAGCATTCGGCCTGGCAGAACATGGCGCGGAAGGCCTCGAGCGGCCCTGACGGGGACGCGGCGTGAGGACAGGGAGCCAAGCCTGGCAACCTCGACGTAGAACCTCCACCACGGCGCCTGCAGGCCGCCGCCTCCACACTCGCCCAGCGCTGCAGCTTTGGGAGGTCTCGAGTCTCCACGAAGCGGCAAACTCGCTGCCGAGGGGCAGATCCCAAGTCACCCCTGCCTTGCCGGTGGATCTGTTGGAAGACGAGTTGGTCGATGGACGGTGACGGAGGAAAACTGGGGATTGAAGCGGAGAAGGAAATCCCCCATGCATGAGCAGGAGGTCCTCAGAGCCAGCGGAGATTGCGGGCGGCCGGGTATGCTTACCATGGGTACGGGAGGGATCCATGGTATCCTCGACGCGTCCATCGGCGGCGGCGGTGCTGAGCGTTGGGAGTCGGGCCTTTTCTGTGATCGCAGCGTGCGTGTGATTTTTTTTCCATGATCGCAGCTTGCGTGGGTGAGAAGCCTGCGCCGGGGGTGAGAAGCCTGCATCACACATGCAACGTTGGCCGTCGGATTTGGTTGGTGTGGTTTATTAGCCTTTGATGTTAACGGAGACGAATTTCTGTGTGTATTTTTCTGGGTACATAATGGTGGAGACTCTCAGAGGGGACGTTTTCTTTGGGGGACCTAGTATAATTTTAATTGGTGCATTATAGTAGAGATACCGCTAAGGTACAATATTACAGCTAAGGTGTTATTCCTCAACTGTTATTTCATCTTAACAAGAACAATTGCCTTATGTTTTTTTTGTGATTGCACAGTATAACTCAGACACTCATAATACACATACACTAACCCATATGAAAGCATGCACGCAAACCCTACCTCTATAAGCATCTTCGAAGACTGGGCTAACAAATCTTCAAGATTGATGAAGTCATTACAGACGTCTCGCTCTCGACGGAAACGTCACCTACCACTGAAAGCACAACGTCATTAAATTATGTAATATTCACTCCCACGGGGAGTCGAACCCAGGACCTGATGTGCTACTGAGGCTCTTGTGTTACGTGATGGTGACATATGAAACTAATGCACGTAGTAGTAGTTGAAAATCTTGGTGATCACCTTTTACCTAGGGCCTGAGATATTTTTATTTGGCATATATTGGTAGTAGTTAACTGCTTTAGTTAAGTAGATATGAGGCTGGTCATGCTCAATTCACTTCTGAACTTATGTGTTAATTGAAAATATCATTAATTGCTGGATTGTCCTTGGAGCAAGGCACATTTTCCATTAGTTTTGTGTTGCTAATACTGAACACTTAGCTAACTTCATATGTTCCTTGACCAAACTTTCTAAACATATTTTTGTGCTGAAACTAACTTGCTAATAAACTTACTTATAAACTTATGTGGTTTTTAAAATTCTAGGTGACTACCATTATTTCATGAGTTTAATATATTTTTTGTTATTTACATTGCCACTACTATAGATCTCATTTTCGGGGGCGGTCACAATAGATTTATAGGGGCAGTTCTCCCAATCGCCTCTACCCAAGGATCTCGAGAATTCAAGTGTTTCCTAGGGTGGGTTTGCTACCAACCATGGAAATTGATATCCAAGGGCCTCTAGTAGCATGGTAATATTGATGAATACTACTCTAACTAGTTGAGATATCAAAGAAAATTTTCTAAATGAAGGGACTGATGCCCAAGAGGGTGGTTGAATTAAGTCACTTAAAGACTAAGGCGAAAAACCATTTATAAAAACTATACAAGATTTATCTAGATATGCACTATAGATTTTACTAAGTATTGCTATCTCTGACACTTAAAATACTTTCATCCTAGGTTCCAAACCTATCAACTATCCTCTTATGTGTTGATAGGTTTTAAGTGATGCGCACTCATATGAGAGTTTGCAAGCTTTTAAGTGACTTATTCAACCACCCTCTTAGGTGAACTAAGAAGTATTAGAGATAGCAACACTTAGCATGACTTTTCAGTCCCTATCAACTATCACTCATATGAGAGTTTGCAAGCTAAACTAGGAAAGTAAAAGAACAAAGCTAAGGAATACAAGAATATAAGTGATGAATATAAGAGGGTTAGAGAATGCAAACTCTCATATGACGATGCGTTTACCAAGGTATCAGAAGGCCTCAGTCCTCGTTGGAGTCCTTCGCAAGGTTGCGCTCGCAATGGCCAAGCTTTTAGTTGGGTAACTCCATGGATAGCTCATGGGTCTTCGCCACGCAAAAGTGGGTCTCTGCCAAGGCTCTCACAGATCACTCCCATCGTCTTCATTTATTAAAGCTTTAGCCAAAATGTTGAGGGTCTCCTTCATCGTACACCATCGGCATCCACTCCACAAACATGGTTGGAGTGGTCTCTAAGACTACCAAGCCTCGAAATGTATAACCATGGTGCATGCTAGCACCGATAGCAAAGAGGTGTGCAAACCTTAGTAAACTCTAGGCTGACACCTAAAGCAAAGTGCTAATGCAGCCTAAACTAGGCTAACACAAGCTAATGGTTTAGCTAATTGTATGATGAAACACACGTCACAAGTTTAAATTATACCTCCCATCACCGCTGTTTGTGCTGAAACAAACATCATATATTTAATTATGAACTTATTATGTGCAAGCAGTAAATCTTAGTGACTAGAATCATCACCGTTAATTAAATTTAAATACAAAATTTATGTGGTGGCAAAGCAGAACCATATCTGAATTTATTCAGACCAAAATTTCTACTAATAAGTTAGCATACTGGCTGTGAGAGACAGGAGCATAAATGGGATGGTGCGAAAGAGCCTGTAGTCTACTGGCTACGAGAGCCTCAGTAGCACCTAAGATTCTGTGTTCGACTCTGTGGGAGTGAATATTTTAGGATTTAACATCGTTGTGCTTTCAGTGATAGTCGATGTTTCCGTTGACAACGAGGCGCGTGTGGTGACTTTGTCAATGGGGTGATGTGAAGGAGATAGATGGAGCAAGTTTATTTGTATTGTATTTTCCCTCTTCCACCCCCCTATATAGTAGGGCCCTCGAATCCATTGAAGCCCCACAACCAAAATAAAATGAAATAAATAGGGTGAAGCCCCATAACCAAAATAAAATAAAATAAATGGGGTGATGTGAAAGATGAGATGGAATGGGGTGGTATGAAGGGGAGAGATGGAGCAACTTTGTTTGTATTGTATTTATATACAAAGTAAATAATAAAGTAACTGGGGTGATGGATGTGAAGGGGAGAGATGGAGCAACTTTGTGTGTATTGTATTTATATATACAATGGAAATAACAATATTGACCTCCCCTCCTTCACCTCCCTAACAGGTTTCTGGAATCCATTGAAGCCCCGGAACCAGGAGGGCATTGACCTCCCCTCCTCCACCTCCCTATATAACAGGGGCCTAGAGCCCCACAACCAGGAGCTGCAAGCCACATCTCCTTCCTCTTCGATCCTTCTCCATATTCAGGTAAATAACATCTGCCGTAACATCTCGATCATTGTTGTGTTCTTGATTACTCCTTGGAAGCCTTCTTGTTTAACAAACGTCATATCAGCCGTTCAATCATTGGACCCTTGTAAATCTTGTTCGCCCGGCCGTGCAGTGCAGGCAAAGCCATGAGCAACGGCAACCGGAGCAGTGGCGGCGGTAGGGGCGCGAGGTTGGAGCTGCAGCTGCACCTGTCGCCGCCTCCGGCCGGAAGGATGGAGGTGGACGGAGGCCACGGCAGCGACTCGTCGTCGTCATCCCCGAGCTCGTGCGTGTCGTCGGACTGCAGCCCAGGGAGCAAGTCGCCGATGGTGATCGGCGCCTGCACGCGGTGCATGATGTACTGCATGGTGGCCAAGAAGGACTTCCCCACCTGCATCAACTGCAAGCAGCCCTGCCTCGTGGACCTCCTCCACGGCGCCGGTGCCAGTGCTGGTGCCAGCGCTGGCGGCAGCGGCGGGGTCGCGGATGACGGCGGCGACAAGAGGCGCGGCAACGGCAAGTGAAGGACGGTCAGTCATGGCGTGCCCCGTCCGTCCAGTGGATGCTCATACGGATGGTTAGCTCAGGTCCGGTTAGGCTTGGTGCGCTGATCTCGAGGCGTGGTGGGGGAGTGACCACCGTTGGATCATCCACTGGACGGACATGGCCTATTTGGTTTAGTACTAGGCTAGCATAGTACTCCTAGCTGCTGATGTTATTACTAGCTACCTTTATTTATGATGTTGTTGGTTGTTTAACCGTGGTATGGGTTATGTGATCGCCGGTGGTTCAGTGGCTATTATTGTTGTGGGCAATGGTTTTTAGGTGTAACAATGCTCTGTTTAAATGAAGAATGCGATCTTTCGAGGGTTGTTTGTAGAAACGACAATAATGTACATTAACCAGTTCGTGTTACACATGCACATAATGAGTTTTAGGGTGTGTGCTTGCAACGTGACAATTTCAACAAGGTTTAATTTTAGGCTCTAGGACATCTATTTGCTGATGTTGACCAGTCAAAAGGATCTACTCATATTTGCTAATGTTGACGGGTAAAAACGATAGGCATACCATTCAATGCTCACTTACAAGTTCTCTTCCTAAAAGACATCTATGGTTGTTTTTTTCTAATAATGGAAAGAGGTTTCCGGCTTCATTTACAACCCAACGCATCAAAGCAAACGAAGTTTCTAAGATAAGAACAATTCAAGACTCAATTCTAAATGACGAAGGCCATCCATAGAATGCAGTCACATTGCTGCAGTCTCCAGAGTCCGGCAAGCCCCTACCATGAGTGCTTGTCGAACCTCACATCGTTACAGTTGAGCCCAGAACCGAAGCCAGTGGGTACCCTAAATAGAACCTGTAAAAGAGATTTGGGTGAATAATTGTCAAAAACAACTTTATTTCTTGTTATCAATATTGACTATAAAATGACTGCTGCACGAACCAGTAAAAGGGGTAGAAAAGTATTATCTTTCCAAGAATACCATTCACTGAATAGGTGTTGGGCGTTTCGAGGTGGATTAATTCCTAACACTATGTTGACAAGTCTCCATAAAAAATGGCATGTGAGCATCGAACACTAGTACACGATTCTTTTTAGGTGGCGTTGCACTTTTCTGATTGGAGGCGGGCACAATTTTTGCCCGCCTCCAATGTTCCCAACGCGGCCACGCTCAGCCAGTCAACAAATCACCTGTCTCGGTTAAAGCTTAACGGAGGCGGTCGGCATAAGGGAGCCGCCTCCATTAATTCGTTAATGGAGGGGGGTCACCGTTATACAAACGCCTCCATTAATTGATTTACGGAGGCGGACGCCTTAAGGCAACCGCCTAAAAAAAACCTCTATTTTCGGAGGTGGTCATCTTAAAGCAACCGCATCTGTAAATCAATTTCTGGAGGCGGTCGGCTTATGAAGCCCGCCTCCATTAATAGGCCAGGCCTGTTCGTAGCTTGTTCGGCCCATCTTGGCCCGATATCGGACTCAATTATATATACTGCAGGTTAGGGTTCTGCGGCGCCCTCCTCCCTTAGACTCGCTCTCAGCCGACGGCGCCCTCCTCCCTCCGGTCTCCACTCTCTCGCACAGGCACCGCTCTCCACTCTCTCTCCCCATCACCTCCCTCTCTCTCTCTAAAATAGATGACCGCCTCCTTCCCTCCCTCTTTCCAGTGCTCGGTGGCACGGGTCCACGGTGTTGGGCGGCGCGCAACGCGCGGTGGCACGGCTCTGTGGGGTCGGGTGGCGCGCGACGAGTGGTGGCGAGGCTCCGCGGGGTCGAACGGCGAGCGGCGCGCGGTGGCGTTGGTCCGCGGGGTTGGACGGTGAGTGGCGCGCGGGTCCACGAGGCCGGTCTGCGTTGCGTCGTGGCGCGCTGGCGTGGTGTCGTGGGGCCTGGAGGCGCGCGGTGTGCGATGGCGCGCGGTTGGGTGACGGAGGTAGGCCGCTCTCTCCTCCTGTCTCCCTCTCTCTCCCTCTCTTCATCTCCATCACTCGTCGCTCTCTCCTCCTTGCAGATCTGCAGCTGGCAGGTGCTTCTCTAGCGAGGGCGGGTCCAGATCCGACCACGGCGCGTGGGGCCAGATTCGGCGATGACCGGTCGAGATCTGGCCACCGCGGGGCCAGATCCGGCGAGCGCGAGGCCAGATCCAGCAACGGCGGGGAGCCTGGAGCTAGATCGGGCAGCTTGGACATGACGACGGCGGGCTCGATTGGGCTCGACGGTGGGCTCAATGAGGCTTGTTGGGGCTTTTTTTATTTTTTAAAAATGATTCATGGAGGCGGGCACCCTAACTCGCCCGCCTCCCTTAATGGATTAACCGAGGCGGGCTGGGCAACCGCCTCGGTTATTGCTCTATTAACCGAGGCCTTACGTTGGAGGCGGTTGCCTTTGCCCGCCTCTAAAAACCAAAAGCGACCGCCTCCGTTAAGATTTCTGTACTAGTGGAAAGAAAGTGTGTTGGATGATTTTAGGTTTGCCACAAAAACAACATGACTTATCTCCATTTCGGTTTCTCTTTGCTAAATTGTCCTTAGTGAGAATGACCCCTCTTTTAAAGAACCAAAGAAAGATTTCAATCTT
Organism: Saccharum hybrid cultivar R570; assembly: GCA_038087645.1. Taxonomy (NCBI): domain Eukaryota; kingdom Viridiplantae; phylum Streptophyta; class Magnoliopsida; order Poales; family Poaceae; genus Saccharum; species Saccharum hybrid cultivar. Next base: position 11,403,972 of record JAQSUU010000805.1, read on the forward strand.
CGAAGGGATCTTTAGCCACCAAACTACTTGTGAAACTTTTAAAGCACTACTGATTAGATAACTATACATTGAATTTAACTGAACGACCCGTTTTATTTAGTTTCCAAACAAAACCATCATTATCATGTTATTAGCCACTCTGCTACTAGGTGATTCCATTCTAGTAGCTTGTTTCCCACTAAAACCCTTCTAAACTCACCATTAAGTGGGATCACGCTTAATACATCTGCAAGCTTTGCTTGTTTCCTGTGGGCAATATTGAACAATGTTGGATATATATTAGGTTTTTACGGGTTGGTCTCCTAACTAGTTATCTTCCTAGAACCTGATTTGGTTACCATCATGTGGCAGAACCACCCAAATTATATGGCACACGTGCACCTGTCATTGTCCTAAAGACCTCTCACTGCAGCACACGAGAGCCAGATAATTCCGGAAGTCTGTTGGGTGTCCTCGGAGAACCCCGAATCATCCACATTTTTCAACTCATACCAGATCAACAAAGGAGTAACCACAACATTACAACATTTGTTACAAAATATACATCAGAGTGCGGAAAAATGGTAACATTAATTTATAAAACATGAGTAAGTTACTGTGGCAGAACCGCCCGATTTAACACGCTTTCGGAGGCACTTGTCTTCCACTAGACACTAAGTACCCTGAAAGTGAGCTAAACCGAGCAGTTCCGTCGAGCACACTCAACGGGAGAACTCGAACAATCCACATTTTACACCCATAATCAAATAATAAGTATAAGCTTACAATACTTAGTCCATTTCATACAACATAGAGTCTCAGAAAGCATTTATTACAATACCAGGGTTCAGAGTGTGACAAATTACACAGCGGAAATAACACAAACATCTAGCGAAATGATATGAGAATCCGTCTGTGCCCACCAGAAGAATCCTCCACACAAGGCCTAACTGCTCAAGGTGCACTATTGACAGTCCTTAATGTCAACTATAGACCATCAACTAATGCCTGATTTGATATAAAAACTTATAAAGCATAGTTGTAGGGTTTGATTCTAACGAGTTCCACGAGTGTTGGTGTTCTCAGTTGTTTTGCAGGATATTCAATATTTCACCATATAAAAGTATCTCAAGTAATGAAATAGAGTGCACCATTGCGAAGAGCTCGTCGAGACGATCGAAACAGACATAGCACTTGCTATATTTGGAGTTCCGGAGAGAAAGATATCACATCTTTGGTAGAATACAACTTGGGAAGTCTCTAGAACATCTTAGAACTATCACCACCATAAGTTTTAGGGACTAAATTGATAGAATTCTATAGCTCTATGAATTACTATATTTCAAGGATTAAAACAGGATCTGGGACGAGGAGAAACCTATCACGATACGATTAATTGCGCAAACGGACCGAACCTTGGCACGGGAAGGACATGGAAGACACTAGAAGACACCAGAACGAAGTGGGAGGTGAGACGCCGCCAGGGGGCCGGCCGGCCTGTCAGAGATACCAATCAGGTTCTCTTTCACGCAACGCGTTCCAACCGAACTCTACTACGCATCTCCACCATTGATCAATGTCGGTTTGATCTGAGGGCTACGGTCCACATTTTACACCCTAGACCCCCCTCCATATTCAATCAATCATAATCATAGCAAGAGGTGTCCCTCAAAAGGATAACCTTAGATCTCCACCAAACCTAGGACATAGCTAGATAGAATAGAATTAGAGGAGGCAAGCTTCGCTTGGATTCTGGATCGTGTCGCGAGGAGGCTCGGTAAAGCCTTGTACTTCTCTCTTGTATCAACATTATTGATCTCTTTGTTCTATTTGTTCATCTAGTTCATCGTGTTCTTAATCTAGTTCTTATTGTTCTTCTAGTTCTTGTTCTAGTTGATCATATTGTTCTACTTGATATGACTTTATTCTTAATCGATTATATATACTTAGTTATAATGATCATTGTCTACTTTGATTATATATCTAGCACAGTTAGATTATATTTATGTTCAAGCACATGTTTGCATAGCGCTCATTCTTGTGATCAGAGGGTGAGTGGTCGACATTGTGTAAGCGTGGTGCTTATACGTTGTTTACCTGCGGATGCACCCTATATTCTGGGACATCAAGTGGTAGATCATGGGTGTGATATTCCTGTTGAGTCCTCTGTAGTCCACTCCTCGAATATAGGCCTAGTAAGACCTGGTTTCAAGGCTAGATTATGCTCTGTTCTTAATCCGCCTTAGAAATGTCTCTTGTGTGAAGATATAATATAATTGATACAATGACTGCTAGATGTAATTGCACTAATCAATGTATACTATGACTTATAATTAGAATAACTAGGAATTAGTCTCTAATGTCTTGTTCTAATCAACGCTAATGCTATAGGGTGGGAATGCTCTAGGACCTTTATAGGATGATCTTGAACTATTTATCTTATTATCTTTATCATATGATTAAATCCCTGTTCTGAGTAAACATAGTGATCTAGTTACTCTCTTATCACATGCGAGTGTAAAAGTTATAGCCTATATCCTTTATATTTTATGTCCATTCCCAGTGGTAAAGTATAAATAACGATACCTAGAACATTCCTGGGTGAAATGCTACAACGGGTGTATTTTTATCTATGCGCTTGCGGATAACCTTTATTCTATATTTTATGTAAGTGTCATGATCATAAGTACAACCACATCTCTAGTGTCGTGTTAGGGATGACAACTTAACTTAAGCGATGCTAAGAGATGCCAACAAGCATTTCTAGCGCCATTGCCGAGGAATGGAATGAGATATAGTAGCTAGAATTTCATATCTAGGAATAACTTTTACACTGTGATAATTGAGATACACTATTGACCCCTTTGCTCAAACAGGCTTATCCTGGCTTTTTCTACTTTTGTATCTTATGCAGGGGTAATGCATGCGTGATCTTCCCGACAACTTTGTTGACAATCCAGAAGCTTTACTCAGGAAGACTAGATCCAAACTCAAGAAGGTTTCACCCTCTATGTCGGAAGTACTCAAGTAAGAAGAAGTTTAACACTAGTGTTTGAAGTCATGGTAGGCAAGACCCTTCGTGAATTTTCTGCTCCAACCAGTGCCAACATCTGGACTGGACCAACAGTCAATGTGGGGGAGAATGGATTCGAGCTCAAGCCAGCTTTGATCAACAAGGTGCAAGCCAATCAGTTTTGTGGGAAGGCACATGAAGACGCAAGTGCTCATCTCCAACACTTTCTGGAGATTTGTAGTACTTTCATCATCAAAGGAGTTTCCAAGGATGCCATATTACTCTGTCTGTTTCCATTTTCACTCTTGGGAAAGGTGAAGCAATGGTTCAACGCCAATAAGGATAAAAACACTACATGGGAAATCTGCTCCACTGCTTTCTTAGCAAAGTTCTTTCCAGTAGGTAAGACCAACGCTCTACGTGCTAAGATCTTAAGCTTTCAACAGCAGTATGATGAATCTGTCCCTGAGGCATGGGAACACTTTCAAGATTACATATCAGAATGTCCTCATCATGGGATGGAGAATTGGCTACTCATGCAGACTTTCTACCACGGGCTCACTACTAGTACCTGTGAGAACATGGATGCAGCTGCTGGAGGATCGTTCTTGTCACTCATTATTTGTGATGCAACCGCTCTTGTGGAGAAGATGGCTTCCAACCAAGGATGGAACGAAGAACGCACTCAACCATGCAAGAGAGGAGGAGGAATGCATCAACTCAAGGAGGTAGACATGTCTGCTAAGATGGACCTGCTCATGAAGAAGCTTGATGAACGAGACAATGAGAAGAAAGAAGTCAAGCTCATTCACGATTCTCGCATAACCTGTGAGGAGTGTGGAGGCACTGGCCATTCAGGGAGTAACTGCCCTGAAATTCAAGAGGATGTGAACTACATCAACAACAACAGCAATTATCGTCCTCAACAGAATCAAGGATGGAGTCAGCAACAAAGGCCCAATTACTCAGGTAACTACTCAGGTAACTACCAAGGTAATAACTTCAACCAACCACCTTTGAGAGAAATGATTACTAATCAAAGTAAAGTTATTGAGAACATGTCCAGGAAGTTAGCTTCCAATGATAAAATTCTAGAAACCATTAGCAATAGAATGGATAGCTTTACTTTTGCGATAAAGAATCAACATAGCTTTAATAAGATGATAGAATCACAAATATCTCAGCTAGCAGCTTCAGTTCCTGTGACCGAAAAAGGTAAGATTCCGGGGAAGCTGGAAGATTTAGAAACTGCGAATCTTGTAGACATTTACAATGCAGGACACTACTTCACCGCGCCATCAAGAGCATGGGAGGATGACTCCCTACCAAAGAAGAAAGGTGATCCAGGGAGACCTGTCATCCCTGTCGCCATTGGAGCTCTCACTTTTGAAGAAGCTATCTATGACCTTGGAGCAAGTGTCAACATCATGCCAAGGGTAATTTATGAGAAAATTCATGGTGAACCTTTGTTATACACAACCATGTGTTTGCAGCTTACAGATCAGACACTGTGTTACCAATGGAATTCTTGAAGATGTATACGTACGAGTTGGACACTCAGGTGTACCGGTAGACTTTGTGGTTGTAGAAACAAGAGGAGATGAGAGAGCACCCATCATTTTGGGACGACCATTCTTGAGCATAGCCAAAGCCATCATCTACGTGGATAGTGCCAAGATCTGTTTCACAATCAATGATAGGATAGAGAAGTTCAGTTTCAAGAGGCGTACACTCAAGGCTCCGGTCCATCCCCAGACACCATACATCTATGCAGAACCAACTACTACTCCAAAGAAGAAGAACAACAACAGGAGGAGGAACAAGGCTAAGCAACAAAGAGAAGATCCAGTGTGGATGGTCAACACTATTGAGACAGAGTATGACCACCTTCTGCTATCACCATATCTTACCAAGAAGGATGATCCAGGAGTACCAACCATAGATTGCAAGATCGAGGAAAGTACCTTTTACAAGACGTTCTGCGACATCGGCTCAAGCGTCAACATAATGTCTACGGTAACATATAAACATTTGTATGGTAATAGACCTTTATACCAGACATATGTGCAGTTGCAGCTGGTATATCAATCATTCTGATTTTCTGAGGGAATAGCAAAAGACATCATGGTCAACATCTAAGATCACTATGTTCCAACCGACTTCATGATTCTAGACATGGGAGATGAAGATGACGTCCACCTCATCCTAGGAAGACCATTCCTCAACACCACTAGCGCGATCATCTACATGAAATCAGGACAGATCCACATTCAATTTCCTGCAGAAAAGGTGTGCTGCTATTTCAATAGCTATACCTCTTATGAGCAGCCCAAGAAAAACAGGTCGAGGAGACGTCGTTCTCAGCCAGTTCATGCCTAGTATTGCATCAATGCCATGCCCAAGCAACACCAGGAACTGAAGATGGTATGTGTGAGTGGCTAGCACTAAGCTGACGGTGTCCATCTGGGTGTTAATAAACATCTGCGCACCCGGAGTGCTGATTCTATAGGCCTTAGGGATAGCCATAATAGATATATTATACCTTTCTGCAAACCCCATGCTCATGAATGAATGCGATGCTCCAGAATCAAACAACACAAATGCTAGGTGGGAGTTGATGGTGAACATACCAGCCATCACCAGCTGACTCTGCAGGATCTCCTCAGTCTCAGTGTAGTTAACCTACCCCGAGCGACTCACTGGCAGTTTCTTCTTAATAACCGTTCTCTTGATCAGGTGAGAGTTGGCAGACGGTTGGGCAGACTAAGCAGGCCGGTTCTCAGGACACTCCCGAGCAAAGTGGCCCTCCTTGCCACACTTGAAACAACCAGTAGACTTAACCATTTGCCCTTGGCGTGGTGGAAACTGTTGTCCCTACGGCTGCTGCACCTGCTGGGTAGGTGCACGGTACTGAGTCGGGGTGTTTGGCGAGTCTGCTGAGGCTACCGATACGGCTGTCCTCCTGGGGAATGGTAGGATATCCTCTTGACAACCTACATCTTCTGCGCCTGTGGGGGACTAGAGGAACCAGGAATCCCCCACTTGCCCTTCCACTCAGCCTGAGTGTCACGCTGCAGTCCTTCCATAGCAATGGCAACATTCATCAGAGTACCAAAAGTCTGATAGTTCCTAATATAAAGCTCCTTCTGTAGAATGCAAGAGAGGCTGCGGTAGAAGCGGTCCCTCTTCTTCTCATCCGTGTCAATGTGAGTCCTAGCATACTGTGCCAAATGGTTGAATTTGTTGGCATACTCCATCACCGACATGCTCCCCTACTTTAGGTCCAAGAACTCCGAGAGCTTCCTGTTCAGAACACCCACAGGAATGAAGTACTCTCGAAAGGCAGTGGTGAACTCCTACCAAGTCACCTAGTGGTCCACCTGCTGTATGGTGTTGAAAGTATCCCACCATGCGCTAGCAGATCCCAAAAGCTGTTATGCGGCAAAGCGCACCTTCTGCTCATCGGTCACCGTGAGCAGCAGAAACTTCTACTCTAGCACACGAAGCCAATGCTCCTGTTGATGCAAAAGTAGATCTGCAAACACAAAGGGCTAATACCCAAAATCGATATCCAAAGCGTGCCAGTCGATTCGACCTGTTAATCGACAAGGATGAAGATACGAGCACTTTGGTCCTGACAACAGCGATACGCCCGGAAGTCACGGCCAAGAGGTACTCATGCGGAACTCGAGGATCACCGAAGATTGCACTGGAGCAATGCAACTCGCCAAATCGATGAGAACTCGTAAAAAGGAAAAATATGCAAATTGACGAAGTCGCCGAAAGTAGATGTAAATAAGAGTAAAAGCTGTTTTTGATGTATTGATTGATTCTCTTCTTACATTGCCCTTCACCCTATATTTATATCCCGATCTATAGAAATGTAACCAAATATGACTAGGACACTAAATCCAAATCTATGGAAACACATGACTTTGACACAACTCAGACTCTAATAAACGTATACAAGGAAATTAACTCCTATCTTATTCCATAATCCGCCTTAGCCACGATGGTATTCTCATCGACCTCCTTTTTATCGGCACAATCCCTGTTCCATCGGTACATTCCCTGTTTCATCGGCAGCAGTCTTCAAACCCTCTTTCATCGGCATCGGCAATAATACCCTTAACCTTATCGGCAACATTTCAATTTGAATCCATACGCCGCCACCACACATAAGCAAACTTATTTTCATCAGCTATCAATCTACACAGTAATCTCTCCTCTGCTGATTAGCCCTTCCTGACCATCTTGACACGTGCTAAAAATGATGTCAACACATGCCCCCCAATTTCAGAGTATAAGATATTGATGCTCCGAAATTTACTCCAGATAATGCCTGCTATTACCTATTTTTTCAACCCATTCTCCAAGCATAACATGATCTATTACCAGATTTTATCAAATCTAGATCTAATCCATGTATCTCAGTAAATATCGCACATTTTCCAACTGTTTTTGCCTCAATTACGGTTGAGATACCAAAATAACAATCCATCGGCAAAATCTTATCACAGCAACATCACTATTTTAGAACTGAAAGATCCTGTATCAAGATATCCTTTAAGTCATGATTACTTGCCATCAAATCTTCTGTACAATCCCTTGATTGTCGTGTGAACAGTTACCATATCCATCTGAACCACCTCGATCCATCCGCGTACGGCATAGAGATAAGTCAAGAATACCCCTACCCCAAATGGCCTATAAATAGATTTCTCCGAACTGCTCATCTTCTACCTTCAAACTGCAACCTTTGGCATTCTCTCTCCAGCGGCAACCCTAACTGCGCATCCTCAACCCACCAGAGCTCCTTCCATCGTCATTTTCCAATCTCCAGCTCGTGCCCTTATCCTTCTCGAAGCAATGGCTGTCAACTTCGACGTTCCTGCGGTTCGTTCTTCTTTTATTACCTTTACTTTAATCCTTTTGGTTCCCTGCGAGTTCTTACAGTCGGCATTTTTCTATTTCTTCCATTTTCTTGATCCTCCAAACTCAGGAACTTCGCAACACACTGGTGATTCCAACCAATCAACCTCCCCTCCATTGCCTAGGTCCAATGGGCGACCCAGATCCAACTGACCTGATCAATGCAGAGGCAAATCGTATTCCCTTCAAAGCTCAAAATTTCTCTTTGAATATGTGGAAAGATACGTTCCGCTCTTGGCCCAAACCCACCAAAGGGTGGAAAAACTGGTTCTTGAGGGTCAACAGATCAATGCAAATGTTCTGGGCAGAACGGAAGATAGATCAATGCATTAGGCTATCCATTGCCGATATACAAAAGAATGAATCCATGATGATAGCTGCCGCTCACTTTTGGTCAGATACCACCAATACCTTCATGTTCGGCCATGGCCCATGCGCCCCTACTCTTGCCGATGTATATATGCTCACAGGCTTGGACATCTCAACTGTCGATGAAGGCCACATTTTTGGCAGAAAAGCTGAGTATAGAGTGAGTACACGCAACATCGGCGGCTGGACGGGATACATCCAAGAGTACCAAAAGACTGGTACTGTCAATCAAAGGGAACACGCCACATTCCTGAACATGTGGCTGGAGAAGTTTATCTTCTGTGGTCGATCGGTAGGACCAACCAACGCTTTCCTCCCTGCAGCAGAACTCTTAGCCAACGGTGTCAGATTCCCACTTGGCCGATACCTCCTGAGCTCAACCTACCACCTTCTCCACCAAGTATCTCAGAAGCTTATACTTGGTGAACCCATCGGCAATCTGGGAGGCCCATGGTGGTTCATCAATATGTGGTTAAACGCTCACATGCATAAGCGTTTATAGTGGGATTTCTTTGCTCAAGAATTCCCACGAGAGATTCCCGAAGATTACGTCCTTAGAGACGATGAATCAGCAACACGCCCCCCTCTCAACTTCGGCGAAGCCATAATTGTCCTTCCCGGAACAGAGGCCAATGAAGATCAAATCGGCAGATTTTTTCAGAATTTCTACCATGGTCTCCCTCGTGATCTCAGGGCTTGGGTACCTTATATTGATGAGGATAACAAGTTCCCTCTTCTCTTCAATTTTGCCGATAGTGATCTGAACCAAGACAATGATCTTATGATGGCTATTATCACCTCCAGAGCAATCCCAGTTAACACATTTAGTAGCGGGAAAGCTTTCCATATTACTTATGAATTCTACAATCCATCGGCAGTATCTCGCCAGCTGGCCTTTGGGCAACTGCCAATCAAGCTATGCTTTGCCGATGTGATCAAACCCAGAGAAATCATTACCGCTAGAACTGAATGGAGTAGGATAGTAAGACTTGCTCCCGATGCCGATATCTCAAATGTTGATCTCTCCGCCTGGTCACCAGCATCTTTCATCACAGAGTCATATAAGCAATGGTGGCAAGAGTGGAAAGAACAGCTGTTTTCAACATCTGTTCACACATATCGGCACATGATCGATCCCGACTATGCCATTCCTGACGATGCAGTAAGTTCCTTTTAACTTTTGTCTCTTTCCCTCCTTTTATATGTATATCGGTAGCTAATTTTCCTTGAAACAGGCCGATGATCCAGTTCCATCAATAAGCAAAAGTGGAAAACCCTTCAACCTTTACCCTACCTCTCCAATCTCAATAATCGGCTACAACGCCCCTACCTTAGAGGCCTTGACCTTCCAGAGGACTCGCGCCAAAACTATCACCTCCAGACCAAGACTGGGAACATCTAGGGCCACTCCAAAGGCTGCTGCTTCAAGCCTAATCAAGGCTTTTAAGGTAATAACCTTGCTTACTCTGTTTTCTGCCGATACACACTACATTAACATACAACTATCAGGGTGTGCAAGTTGCAGCTGGATCATCATCGGCAACTCTTCCAACACCAAGCACCACGACCTCTACCCCTCCTTCAGAGGTATTCTCTTATTTTTTACATTTTTTCCTGTTAAATATCCAATCTTATACCCGTTTTTGCAGCAACAAACGGACACATCGGCAAGCACGCCAAGCATGCAAGCTCCCCAATCAACACATGTCGATGCCCCCAGCCAATTGTCGCTGAGACCCAAACAAAGCGCAAAGCTTCGACCGATGCTGAAGCTCAACAAAAGCGACAGAAATCTACACCAGCCCCTGCGTCTGCTCCAACACCTGTCAGTCAACCTACTGATGTAACTGAACAAACTGCTCCTTCTGCACAAGATACACCATCGGCCATTACACCTCAAGGGCCGACTACCGATGAGATCGTAGAAGACATTCCATCGGCATCCTCTGCCGATCCTTCGCATGATCCTCTTCAAGCCGCTCCCTCAAGCCAGGCTCAAGAAATTGCCCTGAAGCAGGTGAACCAATTAACTGTTTGGTTTATAATATCCCCAGACACCACAGATAGGATTTCTAACTCTCTTTATTTCACAGGAACAAGATTCTCCTGATAGCTTGTTTTCTTTTGCTATCGACGTCCCTGATGATGACGGAGAAGAGGCGAGTTCTTCCCTGGCATTGGGAACAATATCGGCAGATACCTATGGCAAACTAGAAGCTCTCCTGAATCTGCTGCAACAAAATACTTCCCAACTGGTGATCGATTCAGACCCTGCGAGGACCATCTTCAAAATGATCCGCGGCCAAGTCCCTGCCGATGTTGAAGAAACCATCTTCCCAGCAGTCCATCTAGAGAGCAGACAACTTCAATACCAAAGGGCTGTTTATCGTATTGCTGACAGAGCAGCTCAGGCTCAACTTAAGGAAGAAATGCTGCAGCTGAAGCAAGCTGCCGATGAGAAGCACAAGAACATCAGCAACTTGCAAGCCTCCAGTGCTGATCTTAAGCAGAAAATCTTAGATCTATTGGCAAAGAGGGCAGCCCTGCTAGCTGAACTGGAAAAGGTTGAAACAGCCCTGACTCAAGCCAAACAAGAAGAAGACCAGCTTCCTGACGCTATCAAGACCCTTCAACAGGAACGAGATGCCCAAGCTCGCAAGGCCTTGGTCCTCAAAAAGAAACTCAAGCCTGTGGAAGGAAGTGCCGATGAAGACGCCAAGGAATTGAAAGAAGCCGATGAAATTTGCCTGCGTGCGATATCAGCTATCCAAGCTTTGTTAAATTAGCACATCGGCAACAATTGATACTTTGTTTTAACTCTAGCCGATAGGATTGTTATCGGCAATTATACTTTTATGCATCTATCCAGATACTAGGGTAATATTTCTTTAAATATTTTCCATTTAATGCTCTGGGAAATACAACTCCTTCGAGAGTTTCAAGAATATATGCATTACCAGGAACAGATTGATTTATCCGATATGGACCTTCCCAATTAGGTGACCATTTGCCAAACTTAGAACTTTTAGTCCCAATCGGTAAAATCAACTTCCAAACCAATTCTCCATCGACAAATTCCTTTACCTTCACCTTCTTGTCATACCATCTAGCTACCCTTTTCTTATTCTCCTCGATGCTAACTAAAGCTTTTAACCGATGACCTGCTACATCTTCCAACTCATCCTTCATAAGGATATCATAATCATCGGCTGTCAATTGATCTTGAGAGCGTATTCGCCTAGAACCAATTTTAATCTCCCAAGGTAAGACTACATCGTGTCCATACACCAACTGATAAGGTGTTACCTTGGTTGCACCATGACACGCCACCCGATATGACCACAAAGCTTCATTTAATACTGTATGCCACTTCTTAGGATACTCTTTAATCTTGCGCTTAATGAGCTTGATAATTCCTTTATTAGATGCTTCAGCCTGACCATTAGCCTGGGCATAATACGGTGAAGAATTCAAAACTTTAATCCCCATACCTATAGCAAACTCATCAAATTCACCCGATGTAAACATAGTGCCCTGATCGGTAGTGATGGTTTGAGGGATGCCAAATCGGTAGACAATATGCTCCTTCACAAAATCAATCATATTAGCCGATGTCACCTTTTTTAAAGGAATTTCTTCAATCCACTTTGTGAAATAATCGGTAGCAACCAGAATAAACTTATGCCCTTTACTCGATGGTGGATAAATCTGACCGATGAGATCAATAGCCCAACCCCGGAACGGCCAAGGCTTAATTATGGGGTTTATAGCCGATGCGGGTGCCCTTTGAATATTACCAAATTTCTGACATTCCTGACATCCTTTAAAATATTTAAAACAATCTTCAAGAATAGTCGGCCAATAATATCCATTTCTTCTGATCATCCATTTCATTTTGAAAGCTGACTGATGAGCCCCACATACTCCTTCATGAATTTCACCCATCAAGCCTTTTGATTCCTCTATGCTAACACACCTGAGTAAAACTCCATCTAAGGTACGGTAATACAATTCATCATCAAGGAGTACATACTTGGTAGCTTGGAACCTTATACGTCTTCCAACCTTTTTAGATGGATTCTTTAAATAATCAATAATTTCCTTCCTCCAGTCATCGGTATCAGCTGCTGATATTAATACTTCTTGAACAAGTTGATATCCTGAAGCATGCTGAGCCAATCGGTTAGCCTCTTCATTATGCATCCAAGAAATATGTTCCAGATGAAAACTCATGAACCCTTTTAACAATTCCAAACACTTCTCATGATATGAAATTAGAATTTCACTTCGGCATTCATAAATCCCAGTCAACTGATTTATAACTAGCATAGAATCACCAAAGACTTCAACAGCATCAGCATGTACTTCCTTGAGCAATTCTAACCCTTTTATCAGGGCTTGGTACTCAGCTTGATTGTTTGTCGATGTGGCAACAATCAGCAATGAGAACTCATACTTCTTCCCCTGAGGGGAAATTAACACGATACCGATGCCTGCCCCTTCACCACAAGTAGACCCATCAAAGAAAAGTGTCCATGGAGCAATTTCCAGAGAATCCACCGTGTTGCAATGTTGAGTAACAAAATCGGCCATAACCTGCCCTTTAACTGCCTTAGCCGATTCATAACATAGGTCAAATTCTGATAATGCTAAAATCCATTTACCAATCCTACCATTCAGTATCGGCATTGACAGCATATACTTGACCACATCATCTTTGCATATGACAGTACACTCAGCCGATAGTAAATAATGCCTCAGCTTAATACAAGAAAAGTATAAACATAGACATAATTTCTCAATGGCCGAATACCTGGTTTCAGCATCTATTAACCGTCTGTTCAAATAATAGATAACACGCTCCTTCCCTTCAAATTCTTGAATAAGAGCTGAACCGATAACAGTATCTTCAGTTGATAAATACAATCTGAAATGTTTTCCATATTGGGGTGGAACTAACACTGGAGGATTTGTTAAATAACTCTTAATTTCATCTAAGGCTAATTGCTGTTCATCCCCCCCATTTAAATTCTTGATCAGCTTTCAATTTCAATAATGGACTGAAAGCCTTGATCTTACCCGACAGATTAGATATGAATCTTCTGATGAAATTAATCTTACCGATCAAGGATTGTAATTCAGTCTTATCGGCAGGAGCAACAATCTTGTTGATTGCCTCAATAGATTTCCTACTAATTTCAATACCCCGCTGATGCACCATAAAACCCAAGAATTGTCCTGCCGATACACCAAATGCACATTTATTAGGATTCATCTTTAATCCATGCTTTCTTGTACACTCCAATATTTTCCGTAGATCGGTTAGATGCTTTGTGATGTCTCCAGACTTAATCACTATGTCATCAATGTAGATTTCTACCAACGTGCCGATATATTCATGGAAAATAAAGTTCATAGCTCTTTGATAAGTAGCACCGGCATTTTTCAAACCAAATGTCATAACTATCCACTCAAATAATCCCACATGACCTGGACATCTAAAAGCAGTCTTAGAAATATCTTCTTCAGCCATGAATATTTGATTATAACCTGCATTACCATCCATGAAACTGATAATCTGATGCCCTGCTGCAGCATCAATCAACAAATCAGCAATCGGCATTGGGTAACCATCCATCGGTGTGGCCTTATTGAGATTCCTGAAATCAATACAAACACGAAGTTTCCCATTTTTCTTGTATACAGGAACCACATTAGAAATCCACTCTGCATATCGACACTGCCGAATAAACTTTGCCTCAATTAATTTAGTTATTTCGGCCTTAATATCAGGAAGTATATTAGGATTGCAGCGGCGTGCCGGCTGCTGATGTGGCCGAAATCCTGATTTAATAGGCAACCGATGTTCAACTATAGATCGGTCTAACCCAGGCATTTCAGTATAATCCCAAGCAAAACAATCTTTATATTCCTTTAACAAATCAACTAGTTGCTGTTTACACTTGGAATTTAACTTAGCGCTAATAAAAGTAGGCCTTGGCCTATCGCCTTCACCAATATCTACTTCTATTAAATCATCTGTCGATGTAAATCCTTGACCTAATTTTCCATCATCGGCAAATCTATCCATTAAAACTCTTCTTCAGAACCGACTGCTTGGATCGGTAGAATTTCGTAATTGGCAACCTTGAGGAACTCTTTTTCCCAAGCTTCTCCTGATATGCACCTGGTTCGCTCATAAGTATCTGATTTTGCCGATGCGATGATATAAGAAGAATCACCAGGAATAACTTCAATTTTATCTCCAATCCATTGTACAAGACACTGATGCATTGTAGAAGGAACACAACAATTAGCATGAATCCAATCCCTTCCTAAAAGCAGATTATATGCACCCTTGCCATTAATAACAAAGAAAGTTGTCGGTAAGGTTTTACTGCCGATGGTCAATTCAACACACACTGCCCCTTTAGCTGGTGATACATTGCCTTCAAAGTCCTTTAGCATCATATCAGTCTTAGTTAAATCTTGATCTCCCTTACCAAGCTTCCGATACATCACATAAGGCATAATATTAATTACAGCTCCTCCATCAATAAGTATCTTAGATACAGGCTGCCCATCAACTCTGCCTTTTACAAACAAAGCCTTGAGGTGTTGTCTCTCATCATCGGCAGGCTTCTAAAAAACAACCATCATTGGATCTAGCGTTAATTGAGCTATTTGGTCAGGGAAAACAGCTTCTTCTTCGCTATCAGATAGAGCCAAAAATTCCATCGGCAACATAAACACCATATTGACATCTGCCGATGGGCCTTTATTTTTGTGCCTTATTTGCCACTGCTGATTACCAGATCTCTCATTGGAGGGACTTCCTTCTTGGTATAAGTCTTTTTGACGCTCTCGCTGCATTTTCCTCTTCTGTGTCTTTGTCAATCCCTCTGGACACCACTGAGGAAGTTTAGTTTTCCACACTGGCTGATAAGTCATGGTTGTCTCCACACGACGTATATTAGGATCCCTGTAAAATATTTCTTCATCAGGAACTCTTGCATTTGCCATCTCTTCAAGTTCCTCTTGGTTTCTCAGAAAATATGCAACGCGTCTACCAAGCCTTTCATGCACACTGAGCCTGCCCCCCAGCCGATCATATACTGATGCTCTCCTTCTGATCGGCTCATTAATGGACAAACCTTGATTACCAGATTGAAACCTTCGTATAGGACGATTAACTTCATAATAACCATTGCACTCTGGGCAATCTTCAACAGTAGGTAACTTAATACCTTCCTCCCAACAATGAATAAAAAACGGACAATTCCAATGATCCTTATGCCGATTCCACTCTTCTTGACGTCTTTCCTCTTGCTGTTGTCGATATCGGTCCCTTCGCTGACGCCAGCCTTCCTGTTGTCTTTGATGAGTAATTACGATGCCAGATCGAGGAGGCTTTCCAGAACTGCCACCTTCTGTCAATAGCCCCTTGCCTTTTGCATCATCGGTAGTTATCCGATGTTGGGGATCTACTGATGCATTCTTTTCAGCAGCTTCCGATGTCAACACCTTAATTTTACCTTCAGCATCCAACATATTTGCTGGAAAAGGATGTTGATCAATTTTCATCGGCTTCTGAATCTTGGAATTGCCAAATTTTATTCTCCCAGACTCAATAGCTAACTGTAATTGTTGTCTAAATACTTTGCACTCATTTGTACTGTGTGAAGTTGCATTATGCCATTTGCAATACAGCATATGCTTCAACTCTTCTGCCGATGGGATCACATGATTAGGTGACAACTTAATCTGGCCCTCTTGAAGCAAAAGATCAAATATCTTATCAGCTTTGGTGACGTCGAAAGTAAACTTTTCTGGCTCTTTGTGACCAAAGGGACAAGATATCGGCTTTTTATTCTTAACCCACTCAGCCAAACCGATAACTGGTTCTTCATCCGAATCAGAATCTTCTACTTCCTCGACAAATGAAACTTTCTTATTCCAATTCCTTTTAGGTTCAAAAACCCTAGTGTCTTGATCAGAAATCCTTTGCACTAGGTGACTTAGGCTTTCGAACTCCTGAGAAGCATATCTGTCCTTAAGGTGTGGCAACAGTCCCTGAAAGGCCAAATCGGCAAGCTGCCGATCATCCAACACCAGGCTATAACATTTGTTCTTTACATCTCGTAGCCTTTGCACAAAGTCTTCTACCGATTCATCATTGCGCTGTTTCATCTTTACCAAATCGGTAAGCTTCTTTTCATGAACTCCAGCAAAGAAATACTTATGAAATTGCTTTTCCAGATCAGCCCAAGTAATAATAGAATTTGGCAGTAGTGAGATGAACCATGTAAATGCTGATCCAGATAGAGATGATGAAAACAAACGAACCCTCAATTCATCTCTACAAGCTGCCTCTCCACATTGAATAATAAAACGATTAACATGCTCCATGGTTGATGTATCGTCTTGCCTAGAAAACTTAGTGAAATCTGGCACCTTGTAACAATTTGGGAGAGGAATTAAATCATATGCCGGAGGATACGAAGTCTGATAAGAATAAGTATTAACTTTGGGCTTGATCCCAAACTGATCCTTCATAATTTCTGCTATTTTATCGGCCCAAAAAGCATCAACATCTTGTTGACGATATGGTTGAATCTCCACTGGAGGTACTTGCTGATACCCTTCTGCATACCTTTGTGGCCCACGATCTCCAGCAATTGGCATATTTGCCACTATCTGTGGTCCATTAACCTGCTAAAAAGGGTTCATCGGCTGAGCTGTCGATGCTTGATTCTAAAAACCAGCATGCATGTGACCTTGATGAACACCTGTGGCTTGCTGATTTGGCTGAACTGTATGTTGAGTGGGAAACTGCCCTGACCAATTGTTAGTATTCATCGGTACAAAATTTGCCGATGGCTGGTAGCTTGTTGGTATTGCTGGATAATTACAACTAACTTGAGGTAAAACCTGGACTCTAGGTTAACTTACGATAGGAGCCTTCTGTTGCATCGGTAACAAATTTGCCGATGGACTTGAACTAGATGTTTGACCCAAAGACACCTGGAAACCTCCTAAAGTTGGTTGTACAGTAGTTGCTGTAGTATATTGGGGTACTTGAGCTATCGGTGAACCGGCCGATGGCATAGGAGCTTTTCCCGTTGCATCAAACACTTGAGGTGATCCATGGTTAAAAACAGATGGCTCTGTAGGCATACCATAACCCCACCAATTAGCAGGAGTCTGATTATTCTGTGGTACAGGACCTGATAAAGCCGATGCTGATAGATCTGTATTAAGCTGAACTCGTCCTGATAATGCTGAATCCGGACGCATCGGAGTAGACTGTACGTTAGATAAACCTGCTGATACTGGAGGAGAAGAAATCTTTATACCCGCAACGGCTGGGGGAGCCGATGGAGCAATAGTAGATGCTGATTCTGGTTGATGATAAGCAGGCCCAACGTAACGAGGTGACGCTTGCCCTTCTTTGAAAGTTCGAATCATAGCATTATGAACAGTATTGGACAGCACATTGGAATGATTAATTAAAGCATGATTCACTGCAGAATTAACCATCTCTTGAAGTTTACCCGGATTAGAATCAAAGGTAACTTGCCGAGGCAATGGCAAGTCTTGCTTCTGGATGACTTGTCCACTTTTGTTCAAACTAAACGACTTTAAGTAGAGCTGTCTGTATTCTTCTATAGCCCTCTCCATAGCCTGCTTCTGATCGTCCTTAAGATCTTCTTCTGTGACCGCGATGATGTTCCCCGCATCGATCTCAGGATTAAGCATCTTGACTAGATCTGTCCCACCGGGCGTGCCAAAAGATGTGTTGATGCAAAAGTAGATCTGCAAACACAAAGGGCTAGTACCCGAAATCGATATCCAAAGCGTGCCAGTCGATTTGACCTGTTAATCGACAAGGATGAAGATACGAGCACTTTGGTCCTGACAACAGCGATACGCCCGGAAGTCACGGCCAAGAGGTACTCACGCGGAACTCGAGGATCGCCGAAGATTGCACTGGAGCAATGCAACTCGCCGAATCGATGAGAACTCATAAAAAGGAAAAAAATGCAAATTGATGAAGTCGCCGAAAGTAGATGTAAATAAGAGTAAAAGCTGTTTTTGATGTATTGATTGATTCTCTTCTTACATTGCCCTTCACCCTATATTTATATCCCGATCTACAGAAACGTAACCAAATACGACTAGGACACTAAATCCAAATCTATGGAAACACATGACTTTGACACAACTCAGACTCTAATAAACGTATACAAGGAAATTAACTCCTATCTTATTCCATAATCCGCCTTAGCCACGATGGTATTCTCATCGACCTCCTTTTTATCGGCACAATCCCTGTTCCATCGGTACATTCCCTGTTTCATCGGCAGCAGTCTTCAAACCCTCTTTCATCGGCATCAGCAATAAAACCCTTAACCTTATCGGCAACATTTCAATTTGAATCCATACGCCGCCACCACTCATAAGCAAACTTATTTTCATCAGCTATCAATCTACACAGTAATCTCTCCTCTGCTGATTAGCCCTTCCTGACCATCTTGACACGTGCTAAAAATGATGTCAACAGCTCCGTGTCCAGAGGCTCCATAGTCGGTGTGAACGTGGGCGAGTTGGTCTTTAAGAAGTCCTGGTAGGAACAGGGCCTCTCAATAACACGGGCACCGCCCTCATTCTTGTCGTTGCCACCGGGACCTCCACGGGCGAGACCACCGAGAGCCTGTGCCATCATCTCCAGGGCACGGGCTATCTCCCGTCGTGCAGCCAACACCTCCGCCATCATCTCCGCAGGAGTCATCAGAGGTGGTGGTGGCGGTGGAGGAGGAGGAGGAGGAGCCAAGAGTGGGGCCTCGTGGCTCTCCCCGTTGGTGTTCTCACGACCATTCTCACCATGGCCCTCGGGGTCCCGGCATGCTCCAGCATTGGTGCTCCCATGACCGGACCCAACGCCGCTTACAACGGGAGAATTCAAACAATCCACATTTTACACCCGGGATCCAATAATGAGTACAAGCTTACAATACTTAGTCCATTACATACAACATAGAGTCTCAGAAAGCATTTATTACAATACCAGGGTTCAGAGTGCGACAAATTACACAGCGGAAATAAAACAAACATCTAGCGAAATGATATGAGAATTTGTCTGTGCCCACCAGAGGAATCCTCCACACAAGGCCTAACTGCTCAAGGTGCACCTGCAACAAGGGTAAAATAAACTCTGAGTACACAATGTACTCGCAAGACTTACCCGACTAGGGGATATATTTCCTGACTCTCAAGGAATATGACAGGCTTTATGGCTTGTGGGTTTCTTGTTTGCGGAAAGCAATATTAAGAGTGTGTACTTAAATTGTTAGCAGCCATGTTTTATTCATTACCCTACAATTCTAGGTAAGCACCTGTTCTATTTTCAAGCAAGGGTTGAGCAATCAGAGCCATTTCTCCATCTTTCATATGCCAGTTCTTACTACGGTGCCAGAGCGTAGTTAAGCTGTACCGTCATGTAGAAACGGCGATTCACAAATCAATGTGCCCAGCTGGGTATCCCAAAAAACACACGCCTCGCTTGCAACCCAAGCACAAACGAGACCAACCTGTTCCACTCCTGTCACGGGTTCCAGGTCCTCGTCCAAACTTGGACTCCAAGTCCCCACACTTGAGGCCCGACCTCAAAGTGGTGCTTAGACCTCCACCTATCCCCGCCTCCAATCAATCGGTCCGGAAAGAGCCAGAGCCCATGACAAGAGAGTAACAAGTCTTCCCGCTCCCATAAGCAAGTATGTGCTCGGGATAATAAATCTGTGACTTGACCAGGGTTCATGCAACAGACGGTCCTTAATTGACACGGACAGGGAAAACAGTGCAACCAAGGTATGCCCTGTGGCCGTGGGACACAACCTGTTACACCCACCAATACCCATACCATATCCCTGCCCGGTCACCATTTCCTTTCCACCATTTCATTTTTAGTTTTATGATAATAATAATCACCTGTTGTGAGTAACGACAGGTTCCCACACTACCGGCAAATCTAAGCAAAGCAACTACGCGATCCTGTACTAGTAAGACTCATAGGTGGATATATATGCATGTGGGTATCATAAAATTCCTGCCATGTAAATGCACCACATATATATATATATAATGATTATCAAAAATACGGGTTATGCACTGGGGCTTGCCTTGGGCAGGTGCAGGGTCAGTGGCGTCAGTCACGGGCAGCTCCTGGAACTCCTCCGGCACGAAGATCTCCTCGTACTCTTCGAAGATCTCCTCATACTCCTGGTCGTCAACGTGCCGAACTCCACTAGGTCATTCTCTACATGAATGCGATAATGATGCAACATTTAGTATTAAGGCAACAACAACTCTTAAAATGCAATGCACATGCTAAGCTACAAAGTTAGCTCTAATGACTAAGGTAACAAGCCATCTTTCAACTTCATCAAGCAAGATGTCCAACTCGTTTTACAGTTGCATTCATTTTACATCCGATATTCTGCTTTTTATTTACATTCGTTTTAACGGCTATTTAGCTACCACATAAAATGATCTCGACTAGTGCTACAGAACCTACAGCAAGCACATGATAATACATCGAGGCTTCTGCGAAAATTTCACGATCAAAACTGCTGCCGATTTGCCACAAAATTTCCTACAATTATTATCCGAATAATATTAACCCTTTTCTTCTGATTTAATATATCTTGGCATTATCGCAGAAACATATAGACTAATTATACCATTAGGTAGACCATGAATTTAGGAACTTAACTAAAGTGGTTTCACAAATTTTGGACATCTACACGAGTCGTTAAAAATCATCAAAGTTTAGCTCGGGAACTAATTTACAAACCAATACTTAATTTGCTAGAAAAAAGAAAAACCCAATTCCTCGGCTCGGCCCACACGAGGCGGCCCAGCCGCGCACAGCGCGCGCCTACACCTGCGACCCAACCGCGCGAGGCAGCCCACGCGGGTGCGGCCCATGCGCGGACACGGACCAGGCGGGGGAACCTGTAACACCTCTGGTGTTAAGCATGCATTAGGCACTACAAAGCTTGAGCATGAGCATCATCTTGCATTCATAATCACATAAAATATAAATGAAATTTTGGTTTGAAACATTGCCTTGAAACGTGTCTTTGAAACGCAGCTTTGGCACAACTAAAACATGCTTATGAAACCTAGTTGTTGCAGTTGTTTGTTTCAATAGGTTAATGCTTGTTCGGTTACTTAGAAATGTTTAGCATGTAGTTTGGAGCAAAGTTTGTATTCAAACTCTTGGCAAAATTTGCTTTTAAAAATATTCTTGAAAAATGGGAGAAATTGCTTTAAATTGACTTTTAACTTCCAGTTCAAAAGCTATTTGGAATTTCAAGATGCACCTTTAAGCAAAGTTGTAGAGAATTAAATTCTAAACAACTTTTATTTTTGGACCATCTTGTGAAAATGCCATTTTCTAGTTCAAATTTGAAGTTGGGGGCTGTTCTTCGAAAATAAAAAATGAAAAATTAATTTTCTTTGAAAATGGGCCTGTGCCTCCCATTCCGCCCACTGGCCGAAGCCGCTCGGCCCGCTCAGCTCCGCCTCCCTCCCGCTCCCGCGTGCCCCGTGCGAACGCACACTGCGCCCTGACTGCGCCCACGCGCGCTCTGCCCTCGCGCAGGCCGCGTCCGCCGTGTGGCCGCCGGCCGTACGCCGCCGTGGGCGGTGGCGCACTCGCCGTTCCGACCGGCCACCTTTAACCCCCGCCTGTCCGAGCCCCCTCATCCACTCCATCTCCCCCTCTCTAGTTTCAAAACCCGAGCGGGAGCACCTTCGCCACCGCTCGCCACGCCACCCCGCCAGCAAAGCACGCCGTCAGTGGTCCACCTCCGCTTGATTCCTCTTGGCTCCGCCTCCGCCTCACTCCGCTCTTTCACGTGCTCGCGTTTGCGCCGCCGTTGCACTCAGGTGAGGCCCGATTGGGTGCTCACCTCCTCCACGGCGCCATGGCCACTGAGCTCGGCCTGAGCATGGCCGAAGCTCCTCCGCCTCCCATTCCCTCCCCGTTTCGCCTTCGTCTGTCCGCCTTGAACGCGCGAAGCCGCTGCTCGCCTCGTTTCGCTCCACCGTGGCCGAGAGCTTCCGACTCGTCGGTGAGCAGCGCCGCTGCTCGTCAGCATCCGCCACCACCAACGCTTTAGCTCGTCCCCGTCCTTGCTTTCCGTACCGCTAGGTCCACCGCGCCGTAGGGATGCTAGGCGTACCGGTCGAGACGCCGAGGACCTCATCGCTGGCAAGAATCCGACCGGTGGGCTCCTCCCCCTGCCTCTGGGTAACTGGCTAGTGGGGCCTCGGGGCCCACTCGTAGCAGCTTAGGAAGGACTAGGGTGCACAGATCTGGGGACGCAAAGCGTTTTTGTTCGGGTTTTTTAGAAAAGAAAAAAGAAATGATTTTTTTATTTCAGTGAAAAGGCTTTGAAAATTTGTATCTTGTTCATTTGTGCTCCAAATCTAGTGCAGCAAAGTTTGTTAGGTTCCTTATGACTAGATCTACACTAGAAAAATATTGCATGTTAAGTTTGTGATATTTTTCTGTAGAGTTTTATTTAACTCTTGCAAATGCTATTAATCTTCAGAAATGCATAGTAAATCACATGTTGCTCAGAAAAATATGGTTTTAGTTTTGTTAGTCTTCTTTTGTGATGTGCTTTGCATGAAAAATATATGTCATGCATGTTCTGTAGAAAAATATTAATGTCTAGTTCAAGTGCCTTTATTGGCTGATTTTTGTTATTTTTACTAGAGAGAAAAATTAGTATAAAACATGCATATGATAAATTTGTACAGTGTTTGTTTACTATGTAGAACATGGAAAAAATACCAGATCTGTTGTTTGACACTTTTCATAGTACAAAGTATTTTCATGTGTATTTCTTTCCTGTCATTTGTCTTTTTTGTGTAGGCTGTTGTAGTAGTCTAAATGCAGTGAAATTTTTATGATAGACTATGTACTGCATGATAAAGCTACTGTAATTTTCTTAGATTTTTATGAGCACCAAAAATACATGTTGATGTTGTAACCCTAGATTAAATTGAAATAAAATAATATTCTTAATGCATGATTAGTTTAATGGTGTAGATTTGGTGTATCTTTGAAGCATCAAATAACTTGCTGATGTTACTTGCCATGTTAGTATAGTTGTGTTGATGAAGTGTAGTAGCACTTCTGTTAGGGCTATATGTTAGTGGAAATGTATTGGGGGTTAGTAATAGAAGAAAATGCAGTAGACGACATGTACTTGTGGTACATGTTTTTTGATGATGTTGACTACCTAGTAGAAAAGTTTTACCTCTATTCCATCCAATGAATCTAAGTGTGTACATCTCCATTTCATGCCATCATGATCATCATATGCCATCGCATCCGATGCACCACTTGCATAATCACTTATACAATTGCATCATACAGGATCGCAGGAGGAAGTGCAAGTAGCAGTTTAAGAGGAGTAGGTCGGGGCCGACCCATAGGAAATCCAGGCACAGGAGGTGCCAGAGGAAGAGGAGCAAGGAGAGGACCTGCCCGAGTGCGTGGATCATTAACCTAGTTCCTTTGAGCGAGGCAAGCCCCGGAGCATCCTAAGTCTCCTACTTTATAAAAGCAATCTTTTCTTTTATATATATGAATTTTATATATTGTTGCATTAAGTTATAGGAGTTGAGTGAAACCATTGATGCATTTATTACTATCCTTGCCTACCTTATTACATTTTTACCCTATTAGGTTTAGGATCGAATAACTGCTTAGCCCTACTTAGACCGGTAGCGATCGGTGATTTCCGGTCACCTACAATTATAGGTGGTTACTGGAATACTTTAGCTATGGAATGGATGATATCCTGAAAATAACCATGTGTTAATGGATAATTGGAGACCGGACGAAAAAGTTGGAGGCAACCAGACAGGGTTCTGGGGTGCTATTAGTTTTCCTTCTGTGTCGGTTAAGGACCGATCGTTGCTCGTCCCTCCTGTCATGTTGAACACATGCCTCACATTTAGCTGGCCGAATAAAGTACCTTTCGACCGCGAAGCTAGTGGCATTATTCGGGCCGGGATCTACGCGGGTGTGCGTATTGGTGCTGAAGGGGTATGACAGGGGCACAAAGAGTGAGTCCAAGGGTAGGCAAGGCCTGATTCCTGGCAGTCGGGTGGTCCCTAGGTACTGTGGCCCCAGTTTGTCCCACGACGTTTACCTGGATAGTGTCATTGGTGATATGTAGCTCACTTGATCGGTGAGTGTGGTTTGTGTGAGGAATAAATCACCAGCTGGTTAGGAATCGATTCGAATCGTCATTGCTCCTGTATAGTGAGCACTTGACTCGAGTTATGGCATCGTAGTAATGATGATGGAACCCTGATGGTTATATGGATGACGTTGGAAATGCTAAATCTAAGTTGGTAACTGGATGATATTTGTTAATCAAGTGATTGCTATAGTATAGGTGCTTACCTAGATGGATAGGTTATGATAAAGATGATGCAAAGTATTTAAATGGTTCATTATGTCAACTTTGCTCTTTCACAAATAAGTCAGCTAGTCCACTAAAAGAAAGCATTTCATGCTCCTTGGTGTCACTTTATTTTCGTTTAAGACAGGTAAGTCTAGCTGAGTATTTTCTTGTACTCAGGGCGTTGTTCCCATTATTGTTGCAGATGGTCAGATGTACTACGGTTATTGCATCAACTACCTGTACCCTGCGATGGGCGACAACTAGGACCAAGGGCAATGGTCGTTCCGTATGTCTTATCTGATGCTTTTGCTGGAAATGACTATCTCCTGGCACTGTATCTGAACTAAACGTGTGTGTGGCTTTAAAACTATTTGCTTCCGCTATTTCATTATGAACTTGGTTTGTAATAACTTTATGTTTTAAACTCCGATGTATCTCAGTGTTGTTGCGAACTTTATGTAAGATGTGACTGTGGCTGCTAAACTTGTATGATCTTAGTTTGTATGTTGGTTGGTTTGAAATCCTTCGTGGTTTCACGGACTACCGGGTTATACGGGCTTAAGTTTGCTAAATTATCTGGTTTGGTGGGTGATTTTCTTACTTAATTTCATATAATTGGTCGGTTCTATTACAGAGCCCGTGCGTGCCCCGGTGTTTTGCAGAAATGCCCTTGAATGAACCGGTAATCGCACGACCACTATGCTCCCTATTCACACACTCAGCACATAAGCACGAACACCCTCGCACACTCCTATCTTTACATCGGGGAGGTCCCTGATGCTCCTCCGCACGCCGGCGCGGTGTTGGCCGGCACTGGCCGGTTATGCCGGCCAACGGGGAGCCTCTACAGTGTACATGAGGGGGAGATGCTCACCTAGGCACAAACGCGAGGCACAGGGCAGCAGTTTAGAGGCCGAAGACGGGGTAGCGTGGCCTCCCCATGACGGTGACCAACCAGCAAGGGTGGTGCCTGCGTTCCGGTGAGCAGGGACGCTGCGAGAGTGGCAAAAGGGGCGGCGAGCTCCGGTGATCCACCCCGGACCTGACCGCAGCGACGGGATGGCCGGAGACCGCCTAAGCTGAGCCGGCCACGCATGACCTGACTGGCGTGGCGGCGCTCCACAGTGGTGCGGACGTGTCAGCAACGGTGAGAGGGCGGTGGGGGCTCCACAGTGGTGCGCAGGGTGGGGAGGAGGTGGTGACCAACCTAGCTATGCAACCAATCAGGGTTCGAGGCGAACGGGTTGGGCTACCGCGGTCCACGGCCGAGCTCGTCCTTAAAATCCTGGCGGAAGGGAAAAACTCCAATTGGAGCATGGTGGGACCAAGCTCGGGGTGGGGTGGGGCGATCGGTAGGGCCACTAGATGACAGAGCCAAGGACACGGGTGATTGGATGATGGTGGTCTCTCCTGACCAACTCGCCTGCAGCGGCCCTACAGCCATGGCGGACAGGGGAAGAGGGGGGAGTCACCAAGGCATGCGCGAGCAGGCGGTCGGCTGGCCAACAGCGGCGCTGGGCCAGAGCACGGACGCGACGTCGAGTTGACCCCGACGCGCGCAACGTGGGGAGGACAGCGGGGCAGTGTGGGGCAGGACAGGGAAGCGCGGGGCAGCTGCTGACCACGGCTAGGCTAGGACGGACCGGGCCAGCCTAGCGTGGCTCGTGGCCAGGCGCACGGCAACGGTGGCCCACGAGGTGACTGTGCTTGCCGAGGCTGACAACCGATACAAAGATCGTGAACGATTTTTAAAGCGAGTGTACCCACTAACCAAACTTGACTCGAGCTTAGCCAACTATACCGTACCCGAGAGGGTACCTAGGGCTAACTACCAGGCTAAGCGATGACACAATCTACTAACAAACTTAAGCACAACAATTCCCCGAACATGGCCTCGTCAAGCAATTTACTGACTTGAAAGTCGTGCTAAGTCTTGGGCTGATTTTTGTTACAAGTTCAATCTTTGAACTACTAGAACTATCAGCTAGCCAGGACACCTTGCTACGAAGATCGTTGCATTATCATCTACGAAGTTCACACTACAAACTTTATTTAAGGTTCACATATATGCCCTATAGTATTTTTGTTCAATAAAAATTAGTTTGCCACCTTAATCGATATAACAAGGGCTATCGCGCCAACTTCCATTTTTAACATTTCGATTAGTTCTTTTAAGTTACTAACTAATTCTATGCACCTGAACCCATGCAAAATCACATAGAGATGATGCTCATGATATGCTTTGGTGTGTTGTTACCTTCTACCTGACGGAAGATCGGGAATTACGTCCTCATCAGTAAAGATCACGAAATTCGGATTTAAAACGTGAAAGTTATGAATTTTCTAAGATTTCCTATAGATAAATAATTACTTAAATATAAACTTAAAAATTAAATTTCCCAAACCTACTGTACAGCTATACTAACATGTAGAGCTCGCAAATACGAACCTAACGCAACTTGAATGGGTCAAATCGGAGTTAAAACAAAGATTTTATGATCAAAACAAGTTTAGTGGCAAAACTGTAAATAGTATCATCTTCTACCTTGGGCTTGGAGGAGCTCCGGTCAGCCATGGTGGAACCTCGCCGGAGAGAAGCAAGATGAGATGGGAACTCGATGAAACGGCGATGGATTCGCACAAATGGATATACCACGGTGTAGAGAACGACGAGGGCTGCCTCTTGGTGGTGGTGGCTAGCGTCGGGACGCGATGGTTTGGCCGGAAAAGCTCGTCGGAGAGTTCGCCGGAACGCAAACTGTAGATGAAGAACTTCGGCGAGGGGTGGAGGGAGCTACGAGCGGCGGCTCGCGATAAGGGTTGTACTTCTGAAACCAGGGCGTCGAGGGCTACGCCGGCATATATATAGTTGTAGGGTTTGGAAACTTTTCGGATTTTCTTAATTTCGGGATTATTTTAATTCCGCGAATAAAAATAATTCCAAAAAATCTAGAATTACCTTTTTGGCCGCGAAAAATAGCCCGGAGCTCAGAAAAATCACAGGAAAAAATCCTGGAGACTCTTGGGAAGATAAGGAACTCAACTAAATAGGTTTGGGCTCATGAAAAAAATTGATGAAGAGATCAAGGAAAAAGATTAAGCTCACGAAAATTGAAATTTTAAATCCAGAAAATACCAAAAAGTTTTCCGATGAGAAGTAAACGTCGTCCTATGGTATTTTAAAAAAATAATAGCACTCACCAACACCAAAGACAAGCATCACACAAACACCACATTATCAAATTAATATGAAAAAGTTTAAAACCACAATTTTCTATATTTAAATTAGCAGCAACTTAACTTATCTAATAAATTTATTCAAATATTGAAATCATTTATTTTATTTAGTGTTTTTCATGCACAACCCAAAATAGGAAATTTTGGGTGTGACAGAATGTTGTACTATAAAGGGGATTGAAATTTGCTATATTGTAGGTTTCTATGATAAATGAATGTGTGAGACTCGAACTCAACCCTTAGGCATTTATCTATTTCCGTTTTATATCGAAGGTCCAAAGATAGGTGCATTGACTAGATGCCTAGTCCAAAGTCCGGTTAGTTCGCTCAGGTTGGTTGGACCGGATGGTGGTTTGCCCCTATGGGTTGTTCTGAGGATGCTAGAGTGTGCTAACTTTCTAGAGCATGATGCTTGATACTTAATGTACCAGCTAGTTTTTGGTTGTGGAGGTATATCGATCTACTCTCTTCGCCAACATACAAACTAAATTGACTTGAGCTCATTTAATCCTGAACTCTCCTATCTTGTGATAGCTTTTGTAAGACTTTAGTTGGGATTGGATGGAGAAGATTAGGTTCAGTGGTTCAAGTGGTGAACTTAATCTCCCACTGTCTAGAGCATTTGTATACTCCTTCAAGTTTAAATTTGAGTTTGTTAATCTTGGATTCATGGAATCATATCCTATATAAGCAAGGAGTTTCCCTTGGAGCACCCAATTTCTTGTGGTGTGCTCCGGGAAAGTTTGTGTTAACCACATTGATTTTTAGTAGAAACCCTCGTGATCAATCTTTGTGAACGCCTAAGAAGAGAATAGAGTTGGAAGAAACTCATGGTCTCCTCAACAATAATGACCTAGGCATTATATACTGTGGTTTGGCCCAACCTCGGGTTTAGTCTTGTGTCCTTGTATATATTCTTATTGTTCTTGTGCTTATTCTTGATTGACGTTTAGGATTGAGACCCAATATCTTCATACATGTGTGTTTGGTTGAAGGTGATACTTGGAGCAACTAGATACATCACTCTTCACTTGTGGTAACTTGTGGATGGGTCAAATTTGTAGAACAAGTAGGGGTTTCCTCTCTAGACGAGACCTCTAGTTTTCATAAGATAATCCAGTCTAGACCAAATCATCCTACCGTTGAAATCAAACATTGGGTCCTGCATATATTTAATCCTCTATGAGTGTTTTAAATGCACATATTTTGTCTATTCGTACAGCAAAGCTTTCATTGTACAAATGCTAACTTTGCTTATGTAGATGGTGATTTGAGCATTTTGCCATATGTAGTTACACCCAACCCAACATGCAACAAGTTGTTGCACCTACATCCAGTGGCGGATCTACCAGGGGGACTGCAAGGGCTCAAGCCCCCTCTACAGCCAGCAAGCCGATGGAGCCCCTCCTAAATTTTTCACCATTGTTGTGCCTCGAGAAGGGGAGGTTGCATGCGCGAGATGTGTCTAGAGGTTGAAGAAAGAGCTCTGGTCACGACTTGGGCCAGCCACTTGTATGTTCAGCCCCCCCTATTATATTTTCCTGGATCCGCCATTGCCTACATCGCCATGTTTTCCTCTTAAACATACTACAACTAAAGAAAGGGAGTGGCGTGGAGATATCCAATGATCTCATTTTTTTTATGGATTTTACGGATCATAAGTACTTATGATCATAAGCACTTATGATCTAGTATCCCTCTATTTCAAAAAGGTTGTTGTTCTAGTTTTGTCCAGGGTTAAACATTTCGGTCTTTGACAATCAAGTAGCTAGAAATTAATGTATTTAACATAATAATAAGATTCAAGCTTTTAGATTTACCATGAGAAATACTTTCATGACATGCAGTTTGCATGTTGTCAAACTACACAAATTTATAGGAATTGAATTGATAATAATGGCCGAAAACTGAAATGTTCGACTTAGGGTATCACGCTTCACGCGAATACGTGTGGTTCTTCCAGTTCAATTGCACACACCGCAGACGGCCTCACGGCCAGTGGACACGATTGTGTAATTGAGGAAAGCAAGCGCGCATCATTACTGAAATACAGCGCATTGGGCGCTGCATCGAGCTAGCACGCACTACAACAGAGAAGAACATCACTGGCGGTTCAAAACCCCCCTTCACTGGCGGATTTTGAACCGCCATAACCAACTCGGCAGTGATGAGCTGATCACATCACTGCCGGTTATGCCAAACCGGCAGTGATATCTCATGTATCACTGCCGGTTCGTGTTACAAACCGGCAGTGATACTTGAGCCATCACTGCCGGTTGTTTTAACCAACCGGTTGTGTAGATTATATTATCACTGCCGGTTTTCTTTGAACCGGTAGTGATATACTTTTCACAATTTGCATTTTAATAATTGTTTTATTTTCATTTCGAGGGGAGGTGGTGGGGTGGGAGGTCGGGGAGGTGGAGGTGGTTGCTATCGATCAATTTGATATCGATGTGAAGGTGGTTGTTGATCAGCGACAATACAAACCCATCAACATTTATATTACAAAAGTTTCAAAAAAAACTTTAAGTATCGAATTAAGAGTCGCATTACAATAGCCTATCAATGTGGTCTCTTCCGTACTACACCTTGTACTTCTTAGTCCTCGCAATGGAGAATGATCCTGTCTTGGTCAATATCTCGTCCATCACAAACCTTGCTACCTCCTCTTGAATTCCTCTCATCTCAAAATCTAGCAACTGGTTGTGATTGTTTGCTTTGCGCTGTAATTGAAGCAAGATGATATTGAGATGCACAAACGTAAGACAAAACAATAGAAATGGGATGCCTACGTACCATGTCATCTCCCTTATTTGTTTTTGTGCCAAAGTATTTTAGCATTGCCCACATCACATAGAACCCGTATTCGTTGTTCCCCATCGGTTGATCTAGGGTCTTGAGATCCTCCATATACTTTACACTGAATGGGGCACTCCATTGCTTTTGCATCTTGCTATCGAGATTTTTCCAATTCGGTAATGCCTTCATTCTATGTTACATTGTAAATGAAGTGTGAAGACCGAGGACATTACAATATCCTATGTGATTAGAAAGTGTTGTGATATTGGGTTCACTTACTTATTCAGCACTTTGACTAGGGGGTCGATAAGAGAAAGTGGCTTTTTCTTTGAGTCCCACACCTTGATATGTGAATCTTGAAGATAGATATCTACGAGGATGAAATGGTTGCTGCAATCACAAAGTCCATGTTATTGAATGACATATCAAGAAAAGAAACACTAAAATAAGGGTCGAGAACACATACTCGCAGTTGTAGGGTAGGAGTACGTTTGTTTTGTTGTTTCTGAACATCCTTTCAAACTCAATCTTCAAACTTGTTGGTACATAGTCATCTTCACCAGGGGCGGTGCATGTTGTCTCATTTACAAATATGGGATCCAAGAAGTCTATATTGCTCAATTGCTTCTTTAGGCACCATTTTGCCATACACCTGCATAATAAACATATGATATATTCAAATACAAATCACGTAGTTTATTATAACATTGTGAGGGTAGGGTACTTACATAGACCATATCATCAAAATCTGCGTATCGAGCGAGCGCCGTTGGAAGAGCTGAAAGAGGTGTTCATAATAAATAATATGCACCATTTCTTCAGGATGATTAAAAACCATTCCGGGAGGGATGCAAACTTCAAAACCGACACAGTCTCCATTGGCAGTATCCAGGGAGTAATAATCATGCAACTGTCGCATATATGTTGGCAAATCTCTATACTCTTGTTCGGTGGCGACCAAAGGTTTGCCTCTTGAATACTTGTATGCGACCGTGGCTTTTTCAAAATCTCTCGTTCCGTAATACAACTCCGTGGCCCTCTCCATGGATATGCCCATGTTGTTGGCCAAGTTCTGTATCTCTAGCAATTCTTTGGTGTGTATTTCTCTAGCTCTGATTTGATTACTCTCTTTGTTGTGTTGCCTTTCAAATTCGGTCTGTTGTCTCCACTTAGGTAGACTGGCTATTCGATTAAAGAAGGCAACGGCGGCTTTCTTGCTTGGAGGCTCCACAGTCGGGTCCTTCATCTTACTCGTAATGCTAGCATCCACCTTCTTTTTACTTGTCTGGGGAGCATTACCAACCGAAACTGATGACCTCTTGTGTTGCGAGGTCGAACCTGATCGCACTTTGGATTTTCGCGGAGGAGGAGGTGTCTTCTCCTTTGGCTGTGGACGAGGTGGAGGAGGTAGAGGAGGTGTTTTCTCCTTTGGCGGTGGAGGAGGTAGAGGAGGTGTTTTCTCCTTTAGCGGTGGAGGAGGTAGAGGAGGTGTTTTCTCCTTTGGCGGTGGAGGAGGTGTCTTCTCTTTCGAGGCAGGAGAGGGAGAATGAGGATCTTGCAGAGGAGAGAAACCTCTTGGCGGCGGCGATGCCGATGATTCACTGCCATCCTCATCATCCGAAGATGGCTGCTCATCCAGCTTGATGAAGCGTTTGCGCCAAGCCACATGAGCGCCCAAGTTGTGAACAAGACGCGACCTATCTTCCTCCACTGGGAAATCAATGTGTATCTTATTGTACTTCTTATCCAAGATCTTATCAATGCTGACCCTGGCATACCCGGGTGGCATTGGCTTGCCATGAATGATGCCGTCTCCTCTTGGAAATGCTTGTCCGACCGCCACCTTGTCTTTTGTCCACTGCTAACGGATGTACAACCTGACATTAATAGGTCCAGTGATGTTGTCCACCGGATGAGGAGCATTGACCTCTTCTTCGTCAAGCATAGGGGTTGAGCCGCAGCTACTGCGACCCTTGGGCACTGGGCTATTCAAAGTCAGGATAGGCTGCGGTTGTGTCGAACACATGGATTGCATAGCTGACATAACTCGTGCATCAACTTGAGCAGCTATCCGTGCTTCCATCCTATCTTCGATTTCCTTTCAAAACCTTTGGAGCTCTTCTTCTCTTTGCGTTCTAGCCCTCGCCCGGCTCCTATAGGATGAAGATTCACCTTCGAATGCTTTCACCCAAGGAACATTCCCGGCTCCTCTAGTGCGACCGGGGTGCTCCTTGTTTCCAAGTGCTTGTGTGAGCACGTCATTTTCTCTATCGGACTTGCGGTTACCTCTATTCACTTCCTCAGTTAAGGTTGAAATCCTCTGGAGGAGATTGCTGACGGGTTCACTACTGGCATTAAGGCTCCCGTCACTATTGTATTGTGCCCCCCTTGCGAGTAGGTAGTTTACTGATCTGGGCTGCCAATCGCTTGTCTGAGGCCTAACGCCGCGCTGCTCTAGTTTCTAGACTTCCATTTCCCATTCCGGAATCTTCCGTACATAGCCACGCGATCCTAGGTGATGAGGATCCTTTGCCTTAAGCGAGTTTGCTCTATTTCTTTCGCTTGATGCCTTGGCCTCTTCGGATAGCTTGTAAGCCTTGAACTCCTCCCAGAAGTCTCTCTGCTTGGTGTATTGACCTCCCTCAAAATTTGGTTCTCTGTCCTCCTTGATTAACTTGTACAAGGTTCCCTTGAAAGTCTTGAACGAGCGACCCATGATTTCCTTGGCCTTCTTCTTGACTGTCGCCTCGTCATAGTCATTAGGAAAAGTGAAATACCCTTTCAACTTGTTCCAAACTAGCTCCTTCTCACTTTCTAGAACCCTCCATGGGTCATCCTCACGACCAGTCCATTTCATGTATTTGATCGGGATAAAGTCTCTTACAAGTGCCCCGATGACACTCTTGTATGGGCCTAATGCTGTAAGAGGCTCCACCGGCTCCCCTACTTGGTCGAACTCAGAGATGTGCCAATGTTTACTTGTTTGAGGAAGCTTTGTTGCACCACGCTTAGTCCTGCTGGTACCCTCACCACTTGGCTCTTGCGGCGGAACCTGCTTCAAAATTCATAAATAAGTCCCCATCAAACTTATCTAGCGTGATTTCTTACTATCGCGTTATTAGGTATGACCTAAGTTATTACCTCGTCTCCTTGGTCTAGCTGCAGATAATGGCTAGGGCTCCAATCGTCCTGATTACCACCACCATTAGTTGGATCCTGCGGCGCTCCTGTCGCAGTGCTCTCTGCTTGTGGGGTATCAGTAGTTCGGCGACGGGTGGTGAATTGGCGATGACGAGTCATGTTTCTGGACATGCAATCAAAGGCATCACGAACATTGAGGTGGGCATTCAAAGGCATCACGAACCTAACAAGCTTGCTTGAGGGTGGCTGAATTGCCCATAAGCTATGTTGCCTAATTAGTACATGATTGGACACTAATTGCCAAATACAAACGTAAGTGCTACAGTAGCCTAGATTACAAAAGGTTGCAATCTAAACAAGGCCTACATTGTCTGAGACCAAATTTTCTGACAATCTGACGTGATGAGTAAGGCATTACCAAGCTATTCCTTCAATAGTAGCCTAACATGTGTGTACTACATATTCACGAGTAATCGTCAGGGTAACGAATCATCTCAAGGAAATGGAGTAACAAGGTGAGAAGATGAGTTATAAAGCAAATGATGATGAAACAGGCTTCATGTAATTATAGCTAAAAACTGAATATTTTCTGTAGCTAAATTTATAGTTGAGCATATGAGTAGATGGATTATACTCTGATGATGTTGTACCCAGCAATCCTTGAAGAAGGATCTGTAATGTTACCAGCCCAGCCAGTAGTTGTCTAGACTCGGATTCTTTGAAATGACGGCTGGATTATGACAAAAGCTGCCTTTGGGTCTTCTCTTATATATCTTGTACAGTATAATATATAATATAGGAATAAGAAGGCCAGGAATCCTTGGTTTTACTCCCTGAGAACCTTGGCTGACCAAATATGCTATCCTCCACCCAATGAAGGTTGCGCACAAAGACTGTAATTAGATTGTGGAGATGTTGAGCCACAGCTATACTATTTAATTGGTGCTTGCACATGATTGGAGTTGCAATGACGACTAAAACTAACACAATCATCTTCTCATCAGCATAGAAAAGCCTTTTTTTTGTTCATTTATCACAAGCTAATTTAACCTGGCACAGTTGGAGTTGCTCACTCCATCTTCCTAAATTAGTTTCATATATACGTTTTTACTGGACTTTGCACTCAACTACTCATCAGTACCATGTTTCTCAGCAATTGGCAAATACTAAACAAGTAAACTACAATAATTTTCTGAAAGAGCAACACTGGTTGAGGCATTGTATCGAACACCTTATGGGCACTCACCGACAATGCAGGGGTGGCGCGACAGCGACGTGGAGGAGCTCCTGGTGGCGTCGTGAACGGCGGCGTCGGGCTGCGGCGTCGTGAACGGCGGCGTGAACGGCGTCGTGAACGGCGGCGTTGGGCTGCGGCGTCGTGCAGTGCGCGTCGGGCGGCGGCGGCGTGCACTGGCGAACAGCGTGTCGAGCGTCGTGCACTGGCCTTGGAGCGCCAGCGCCTTATATAACCCACGCATCACTGCCGGTTGGTTATTAGAACCGGCAGTGATGTCCCATATCACTGCCGGTTCTAATAACAAACTGGCAGTGATATGGGACATCACTGCCGGTTCTAATAACCAACCGGCAGTGATGTCCCATATCACTGCCGGTTTGTTATTAGAACCGGCAGTGATATGGGACATCACTGCCGGTTGGTTATTAGAACCGGCAGTGATATTGATTATTTTTAAATATTTTGGGTCCCCAATTGATCTCAAATGGAAAAGTTGTAAACAACAAAGTTGTGGAACTCATGAATGTCTACAACTTTTATTTTAGTCATTTCTCAATTTGAGAAAGTTTTATTAGGCATGTCTCATAAAGTGCTCTGTCTCACACAAAGTTATGTCACTTTGTTGGAAACATGGCATCCGTTATATCAACAAATTCCAAAATAATAGTGGTAGAACTCATCAATCTCTACAACTCCATATGATCTCAAATTCGATGCAAATTACTAAAACAACATTTCATTAAGGATTACATAGTTTATGATATTCTAACTATGATGGCCTCATCGTGATCACTCCGGAGGTAAGCAGGTTCGTCACCCTCTTCAAGGATAGGTAGGGTAAAGTCTGCCCCAAAAGGAGCCATTTCTTGATAACCTTTGTACTCTTCTTCGTCCATCACTCCTTCAACACCGACAATCTTCCTTTTGCCTTGCATGACTACTTGTAGTCTTCCCTTTGTATTGTTATCCCTTGCATAGAAGATTTGCAAAACATCCTTTGCAAGGACGAAGGGGTCATCTCTGTATGCGGTCTTGGATAGATCAACGGTAGTGAACCCATCATTGTCGGTGTTGATTTCATCTAGCCGGACCCACTGGCAACGGAAAAGAGCGACCTTCAACTGTCGTCCATAGTCTAGCTCCCATATCTCATCTATGAAACCATAGTATGTTGCCTCCACCATGCCGTATTCATCGTGGGCGTCGAAACGAACAACACTATTTTGGTTGGTGCTCTTTCCATCCTATTTTTTTGTGTAAAATGTAAAACCATTTATATCATAACCTTGGTACATCATCACCGTAGTCGAAGGTCCGGGAGCTAAGAGATCTAGCTGACATCCCGTCACCATTCCTAGCCTGCGGCGTCGAAACCAGTCACCGAATTCCTCCTTATGTTTTTTATCAAGCCAAGCCTGTGACCTACCGATGTGCTTACTTTGCAGTAACTGCTTGTGCTCATTAATGTATGCCATCACACCGTCGGCCTGCTGGAGAACAGCGAAGTGTGCCTGTCTGAAGGAAACCACTTCGACTATTTTGACAGCTTTCTCACCTATCGTTCCTTTGCCCCCTAGTCTTCCATCGTGACGAGATACTGGAACTCCGACCCGATTGATGTCCATATAATATGTGCAGAACTCAATGGCCTCCTCCGTTGTCCATCCTTCTACCATGCTCCCTTCTGGTCTGAATCTATTCCTAACATACCGCCTAAAAACTTTCATCAACCTCTCGAAAGGAAACATCTGGTGTAGGTACATTGGGCCAAGGGCTTTAATTTGGTCCACAAGATGAACAAGTAGATGCACTGATATGTCGAAGTAAGTCAGTGGGAAATGCATCTCAAGCCTGCATAGAATCTCGGTTATCTCCTACTTCAGCTGGTCTAGCTTGGCCCCTTCAATGACCTTTTCAGAGATCGCGTTGAAGAACGAACACAACTTTATGATTGGGGCACGGACCTTGTCAGGGAGGATACCTCGCAGGGCAACTGGGAGCAGCTGAGTCATAATGACATGACAGTCATGGGCCTTCATACAACCATAGTTAAACTTAAGTTCTCTCATGTTAACTAGCCTCTTCGGGTTCGCACAGTAGCCAGTTGGCACTTTGAGATCATTGAAGAAAGAAATAAACATGGCCTTTTCTTCCTTTTTCAGTGTCCATGATGCCATCGGAAGTTTCAAGTGGCCATCCTCAAGAGTTATTGGGTGCAACTCCTTCCTGAGGCCCAGGTGTTGCATGTCCAAGCATGTCGCGAGAGAATCCTTTGTTGTTCCCCCGGTGTTCATCAACATGTTAAGTGTGTTACCGCACACGTTTTTAGTTATGTGCATTGGATCAAGACAGTGACGTACACTCAAAAGTGGCCAATAAGGTAGTTCCCAAAAGATTGATTTTTTCTTCCAGATACTACCGGCTGGCGCTGGTACTGCACCTTCCCCCTTCCCAAGGACAACATCTGTGAGTTTGCTTACTTGTTTAAGTATCTGTTTCCCGTCTCGATACTTTGGAGGTCCACGTTTCTCAGTAGTCCCATTAAAATCTTTTCTATTCCTGCGGTAAGGGTGATCCCTTCGTAGGAACCTACGGTGTCCCATATAGACCATCTTCTTGTTTTCTGGTAGATGTATAGCATCAGTCTCGTCCAAGCACTCGACACACCCAGTGTATCCTTTTGTCTTCTCTCCAGACAAGCAACCTCGCCCTGGCAGGTCAGTGATTGTAGCGATAAGTATAACCTTTATCGTGACATGTTCTTTTTTGTACTCATCCCAAACATCCTTCACACCCGTCTCCCACATCTGTAGTAGTTCATCGATCACTGGTTGTAGAAGCACATCGATATCATTACCAGGTTGTTTTGGCCCTTGGATTAGTAGTGGCATCTGGATGTATGACCGTTTCATACAAAGCCAGGGTGGAAGGTTGTATATACATAGCGTCACTGGCCAAGTGCTATGATTGCTTCTAACCTGGTCAAACGGATTCATCCCATCTGTGCTCAAACCTATCCAAAGATGCCTTACCTCTCCACCGATGTTCTTATAGAACATAGTGTTGATAGTCCTCCAGTCCGACCCGTCGGCGGGGTGCCTCAACATTGTATCTTTCTTACGCTCTTCGTCGTGCCAACGCAACAGTTTGGCTGACTTTGCATTTGCAAACAACCTATGCACTCGTGGAGCTATAGGAAAATACCATACGACCTTTATGGGCCCTCCTCTGGTCTTGCTTCCCTGATTTGATGGCCCTTGCTTGTATCGGGGAGCTTTACACTTGGGACACGCATCCAAGTCTTTGTATTTTTCTCCACGGTACAATATGCAATCGTTGGAACACGCGTGTATTTTCTCAACCTCGAGGCCGATTGGGCAAATCATTTGCTTGGCCAGGTAAGTCTTTTCTGGTAACTCGCTACCCTTCGGGAGCAGTTTATGTAGTATACCTAACAAGCTATCGAAGCCTTTATCACTCAATCCATTCGTTGATTTGAACTCTAATAGCATGATGTTGGCTTCCAGTTTACTTATTGGACAGGTCGGATACAATGGTGTTTTTGCATCCTTTCTCATGATCTCCAGTTTTTTCAACTGTGTAGCACTAAGGAATCCGCCATGCACATCATGTAGAAACTGTGAAATGCCATCATTTTTCTCTGTGTCGTCAACTAATGTATTCCTAAACACATTATCGTTGGTAGGCACAGGTACTGTGTAGCATTGGTCATCATCAATAGGCAGAAATACGTTTAGGGATACGCTAGGCATGGGCACATCATCATTGTTTTCTTGTGCAACATTTTGACCAACCTCCCCATGCAAAGTCCAAATCGTGTAGTCTCTCATGAACCCCCTGGTAATCAAGTGCAATCGTATATGCTCCACGTCACCCCATTTTCTCGTATTCTTGCAATCTTTGCATGGACAGAATACAGGCTTTGAGTCCCCAGCATTGGCTCTAGCGAGCTTGATGAAATCGTCGATGCCCGTCAAGTACCGTTGGTCTGTACATGACAGATCGTACATCCACCCTCGATCCATGTCTGCACAGGTAAAATGGGCCGGGCAGAGGAAACATAGGAAAGTTTTAATAAGAAACAATTATTGCACAATATTGAAGAACAATTATTCTACTCCATGCAACATAAAAATGGAGACACTAATTTAAAAAAAGACTAAATTTGGAGACATGATCATGAATAACAATGTAGCTCCAAACAATGCCCATATAAATTAAAAATCGCAGCCCCATAAAAATAATTATTGCACAATATTGTAGAACAATTATTCTACTCCATGCCACATAAAAATAGAGACATTAATTTAAAAAAATACTAAAATTGGAGACATGATCATGAACAACAATGTAGCTCCAAACCAGTGGCCGATGCAGGATGATAATCAAGGGGGGCTAAAAACAATGGAGATGTTGATTTGCATGAAGATTTAATGGTGATTTGAGATTTTTGCTACAGTGTTTTTAGTAGTAAATCAAGTCATTAGGGGGGCTGGAGCCCACCCAGCCCCCTGTAGATCCGCCACTACTGCTCCAAACAATACATTGTTTGGTGACACATGGGTTAATTTGCTCATCAACATTGTAAAAGAATCTACTCTACTCCTAAGAACCAATTATAACATCACATACTAACAATGCATTATAGCCATGAATTAGAAAAGTGCTCTGTAGAAGAATGGAGAAATAAGAATGAGAATCAAGCATTATAGCCATCAAAACAAAGCTAATTAAGCAACAAAATCGAAGGAATGGAGGCTGGTTACTAACCTTAAAGCAAAAAGATCAAGCCATTCTTCCAAATCCAAGTGGTAGCTTCACGGATTTGGGCGACCGCAACATTGGAGGGAGTGGCCCAAACGCGCGCCTCTGTTCTCGGGATAAAAGAGTGGAGGAAGAAGATGACGGCTACAACCTTTTTGTGCTGTCAGGCTCATCACTGTCGGTTCTATCCTAGAACCGACAGTGATAGAATCAAATCACTGTCGGTTCTTGGCTTGAACCGGCAGTGATAAGTGGAGTTGTCATCACTGCCGGCGGGAGGCACAAACCGGCAGTGATAGTTGTCATCACTGCCGATTCTCGCACCCCCAATTATTTTCTGGTTGTCAGAGCCTAGAACCGGTAGTGAAGGGTCATCACTGCCGGTTGTCCTAATTTCGGTAGTGATGTGGCCGGCACTGTTGACTGAATCTGTAGTAGTGACGCCAACCCTCGCTCCGCGCCAAAGCCCAAATGCCATAGAACGAACCTGTGCTGTGCATGGTGTGCAGCAGCGCTAGCGACCACGAAACACAGGCGCACGAACGGAGGAACACAAATGTGTATGTGCAGTGCAGGGGTCATTGATATATTGTATACAGTAGTAGCTATATATATGCTACTCCCTCCGTCCCAGAAAGAAAGACGTTTTCGCTTCCCGAGAAACAACTTCCGGCAATTATATATTAAAATATATAAATATTTATGCTAAGTAATTAGTATCATCGGAAAGATCTTTAAGTCTAGTTTTTTAATAAATTTATTTAGAGACATAAATGTTACACGTATTTTATACAAATCAAGTCAAATTTGTGGCACGAAAACTCAAAACGTCTTTCTTTCTGAGACGGAGTAGCATGTACCACTAGTCCACAACCGTCCCAGACTTGGCCCCATGAAGCGGCGAGCTTGAATGCACACAGCTGGAGAGATGAGCAATAATGGCGCTGGGATTACTAGTGCTGCCTGGAGGTGGAGGAGGAAGAGGACGAGGAGCGTGCGGGTGAGGTTTATTTTACCCCAGTCAACTCCACCCACGTCACTTCGTCTTCAAGCTCCATCACAGCCCTGCCGGCCGCCCTGCGTCTGCAAAGCTTTACATATATGGGGTGTATAGTTTCTTCTAAAAAATTTTTCACCCCGTCACATCAGATGTTTGGACACATACATGAAGTATTAAATGTAAACAAAAAAATAACTAATTACACAGATTGCGATAAATTTGCGAGACGAATTTTTTAAACCTAATTAATCAATGATTTGACAATGTCATGCTACAGTAAACAAGTGTTAATGACGGATTAATTATGCTTAATAAATTCGTCTCGCGGTTTTCAAACATCCCATGAAATATTTGATGTGACACCCTGAAATTTTTCGCCCGAACAACACCCCCATGTATACGAAGCGCACCATAATGTCGATCCCGTGGACATGCATCATGTACACTAGTCGCGCTCACTGCCCGCGCGCTGCTGCTCGTTTTAAACGTGACGCTGCCTGCGGCCGCCTAGCTCTCTGCGCTGCGCGCAGGTGGATTAAAGATGCTGCATTTACCTACAGAAACCACGAAACAAAAGCCCCTCGTGTTATTAGGGGGGAGCGAGCGAGCATTCTGACACTGACATCAGCTGTTATATACTCCCTCCATCAGTGGCGGAGCTTGGTAGCAAGTTTAGGAGGGGCCAAACAGCTTGGCAGCAAGTTTAGGAGCGGTCAAATAGTGAAAACAGATGGATTAATAAGTGGACATCACAAATGAGCAGGGGGCCATGGCCCATGTTGGCCTCAATGAAGGTCTGCCCCTGTCCTCCATGTCTCTAAAAGAGTCGTTTTGAACAATCTACACTGTCTCCAAAAACAATTTTAACCACAGTTTTTTTTGCTATAAAATATAGTCAATATATACTTTTATGAAACCATATTTAGAGGTGAATCTACTTACATCATTTTCATATTTTCAAACTCAACGTAAAATAATTTATTTCTAATCAAAGTTTAAAATGTTTGACTTAATATAACCTCAAAGCGACTTTATTTCAAAATAACAAGGGAAAAATCACAGAGTTAAAATAATAGAGATAAAATCACCATTGGAGTTTGGAACAGGGGCAGAAACACCAAATTCCCTTTTTTTTATTGGGACGGTGGCACTACTTTGCAATGGTTCTCTGTACTATAATTTTCATTGTACTAATCAAGACTTGATGTTATATTTGTTTAGATCAAAACTTGAATTATATCTTAATAGTTCAAAATTTTTATTGTATATTAATAAATTCTGTATCAAAATTGTCCAATTGCTTATCTGAAAACAGGGGTAAAAACACAAATATCAAAATAAAACAAGGATAAAAACGTTTGGGCAAAGTTGTCCTTTGGCCCAAAAGTTAATACCGTTAGAGGGACTTCACAGAGCAGGGGTAAAGTCTGCTTTCGTTTAGAAATGGGCAGGGTAAAATCACAAAGTTAAAAAAATAAGGGCAAAATCACCGTTTCGCTTCTAAACAGTGGTAGAAGAGCTTAAGCCCCCAAAAAAATTGCAGCAGCTGCTAAAGCACCATCAGTAGTGTTTAGCAGTGGCTCTACAGAAGTACAGATGCTTCATGTTTTGAGCACCTATGTCCCTAAGCATCGCTCATCTACCAGCAAATCGCCTAAAACCATCAGGCCGAAGAAGATGACAGATCGAACATGCAATAAATGGATCAGTGACTCAGACAGTTGATGGACTGGAATCGTATGAGATGGGAGAAGTTCTGTGTGCATTTATATGAGGAAAATGCATTTATACGTGGGCTTGCAGTTGCTGCTAGGGGAGGCAGGGTCGCTTCACCCTCTGCTATTGCTGGGGAAGGCAGGGGAC
The DNA here is from genome assembly GCA_038087645.1 of Saccharum hybrid cultivar R570. Classification (NCBI taxonomy): domain Eukaryota; kingdom Viridiplantae; phylum Streptophyta; class Magnoliopsida; order Poales; family Poaceae; genus Saccharum; species Saccharum hybrid cultivar. The sequence continues at coordinate 11,446,823 of JAQSUU010000805.1, forward strand.
GGGGGTGGGGAGGCAAGGGGCGGGGGCGGGGGTGGGGGTGGGCGAGTTGCCCGCCGGGGAGGATGGCAGGCGCTGCCGCCCCCCGCCCGCCCGATCGCTCGGGCCGGGAGCGCGCTGCGCGTGTGCCCACGAGGCGCCGCCGAAGACTGCTGCTGGGGTCGCAAGGGGGAAGGTGCGGGGAGGGAGGGGAGATGCTGGGACCCACCGCTGGGAGGAGCACCGCCCAAAGGACACCGGCGACGAAACCCTAGCCTTCGCCGTCCGCCCTGTGCTGCGCTTGCTCGAGCGGAAGGACCGAGCCTTGGCTGCCTAGGAGGAAACATTCTGAGGGTGAGGGGTATGCCTGTCTTTTGGTGTGGGTGATTTTTCTTTTTTTGGCATTTAATTCACCCAGACTTGACGGTGTTACAAAACAGGGCAAACGGCAGCTTGATTTCAAAATAACAAGGGTAAAATCACAAAGTTAAAATAATAGAGGTAAAATCACCATTGGAGTCTGGAGCAGGGGCAGAAACACCAAATTCCCTATAATATACTACCCTTAGAGTATTTCTAGCAGTCCCCCAATCGCACTCCTTATCTCCATAAAACTGTCATATGGGAAGATAACTCACTTTTTTCTGAACTTGATAGCTCACTTTTTCTTCTCCATCAATCGTCCCCCAATAGCCCTCCCTTATTTTGATGGCCACAAATATTTTGCTCATCTTCCCCTCAAAAGATGGGGGAGTTGCATCTTCCCCGATATGTTGGGCCACACAATAACTACCACCTTTTCCACCTCTCTACTCACTGCCCACACCAGAGCTCATCGTGTGCCATGACTGAAAACTCTAGGCTGATCTGCAAGGGCAGCGCTCCAAAGACCTGCAGCGGGGGCCGGCATCGGGGCCGGAGCCGGAGACCTGCCGTGCCGACAAAGATCTCGCGTGTGGTGGAGTCGGAGACCTCGCACTCAATCCTGGGGCGGAGGACGACGCCGACGATCCCGGGGCGAAGGACGCTGTTGACACTTAAAATTACCTAGGTCTAGGGTTTGCTCGCCATCTACTGATGGCGAAGCTTGGGTTCGCCGGGGGGTGTTCTTCTGCGGTGTGCTTTTCCGGGCGGCATCGGCGAGACGGAGTCGACGATGCTAGAGAATAACTTCTCCCCACATCTCCTTCATCCCGGCGGCGTTCTTCTCCGGCGCCTATGGCGAGGACGAGGAGTTCTGTACAGGAGTCCGGGGCTGGCGCTTCATTGTCTTTGCCAGGTGATGTTGCTGTTAGCCTTCTTTTACAAGGATGCGGAGCTATCTGTGGGTGTTTGTGGTTGCTGGCCGGCTGGATCTAGCTCAATCCTCGCTCGGCGGCGGCAATTGCTGGTGACGTGCTCAGATCCTAGAGCTGGAGAAGTTGGAGCGCGGCCCCGGTCGATGGGTGATCGCCGACGGCTTCATCCCGTTTCCCATGACGGGTGTCTACTTCGACTCCTTTCAAAACCAGCATGCGATGGGACTTTTCCAGCTCATGGTGGTGTTCGGCTTCTTCTTCACGGCGGCGGCCGGCGGCGGGGTGATCGATCACGGGTGGTTCGCGAAGGATTAGGGGCATCGATGTAATTTTTTTCTTGTTTAGGGTTCTTCGTGAAGATTGGCTTGTATGCACCCATGTATGTTTTCCTTAATTAGAAATACAGATACGTATTATAAAAAAAATTAAGGGAGGTCTGGACTTTCTTCTTTTCCGCCCTGCTTTTTATTCTTCTCCAGAGGCTTCACTTCACCCACCTTTTTCTTCGCGGGGCCAACCAACACTATCACGGCGTCAAACTTGCGCTTGCGCAGCTTTTTGACCAGGTTGTCGGGATCGATGTGGCCGAGCACCACCACGTTGTCCCGGTTGTCTCCTTCTATCGCTACAGTTGACACCCCTGCAGCCAAACGCTAATAATATATATCAGAAGGTATAGAGGAAAAGATATAAGGTTTGATTAGGCCAGTCTCAATAAAGAGTTTCGTTACGCTCTTTCTAAGACTGTCATGCCATCTAAAATGAAATGAAACTATGATGAAACATCCACTCTCAATGCAAAGTTTCATTTCATAGTTTCATAGGCATTTAATTCTATGACTCATAAATAGTTGGTAATCGTGACAAGAGAGTTTCATCCCCATAAAACTCACTTCCTTTCTTTCTTCATTAAAGTATTGCCATGTCATCAAAATGCATATGTGACAGGCTATTAAATGCAAATAAAACTCTAGTGAAACATTCGCTGAGACTGGCCTTAGGGCATTAGGCACGCCCCTATGGCTCGTTGGTTGTGTATGCCTCTACAGTCTCGCTGCTATCGCCATGGTTTTGGACCTGGCTCTATCCCCTTAAAAGCCCACCTTTATTACTACCTTTTTCTGCAAAAAGTAAATAAAACACCATAAATTGCAAAGTCATGCTCAAAAAGCGGAGAACGGGAGAAGCAAGACAATGGAGCAGCAACAGGAGTTTGGAAATAGAGTCACTCGCTGGTTTACTAGGTCAAGGTTAGATTTTTCTTTCAGTAACCGTATCGGTTATTAATATTGCTAAATTGAATTCCCTCAAGGATTTGGGAAAACGGCAACTACTCATCAGGCATATAACCATCTAGAATCTAGCGTGGATCTCATTCGTTCCAAAATGGTTTAGTTCCCACCACTAGGTCATATACCATCATGAGCATGGCAAATGCACTAGATAGAATGAACCCACCTCAGTAAGTATGCAAAACCGTAGTGTGTGGCTACCAGGAGCCATCTCAGTTAACATACAAGCCATCATGAACAAGCAAAGGAATAATATATGAATCCAGCCCAACTTTAAAATGTTCATCTCATTATGCTTGATTTCATTTGCATCAAAGAAGCAACAAAATAGCATATTGACATCTTATTCATTATTCATGCTTGATCATAGCTGCATATATGCTTGATCCGTTTTTAGCTGTCTATATGTGTGATGTGGTAAAAGCATGCAGACAGCACTGCGTCTATAGGTTCTACATGACCTAATACAAAAGGTACCAGTTATACATAATCTTTTCATTTTATGGTCTAAATCTGGCGCTGATATACTATAGCAATTATTAATTGGCTGGTTTGAATCTATCAATCTAAAAAATACCTGAAATCTAAAGGCAACATGACAGTGAGCTACACATTAGGTCAATATTTCTGGCATCCTTCCCCGCTTTTTTTTTCACCAGCTACACATTAGGTCAATATTTCTGGCATCCTTCCCCGCTTTTTTTTTTCACCGGCCCTTTTTATGCCCACACACCCCAGTTTGTGATTCCTTTATCCCAGTAATGTGGCTTCCTTTTTTTTTTTTGAGGCAATCACGCAAATGTGGTGATTTTCCTTCATCCCACACGCACCTCAGTTTGTGCGTTTCCTTTTCTCCCATATAAGAACGAGTTTTTTTACTTATCTATCCACCTTTTTGTGTAAACTGATTGATTATCTTCGTTGAATCAACTATATATACTTACTTGACTTTAGCAGCTAATCATGCAAAAATTTGAATCATCAGCCCAATTAATTAAAATGGCGCAACTAATTCATCCTACACAATAATTAAAGGGATAAATCGTGCGTACATGACTGCCATTTATGTTATCCAACGACAATCCTATATCAGCACTGTAGGATATTCCAAAATTTAGTAAGTTAACTGACACACCTCACGCCATTCTTTTCTAGTACAGATTGGATGCCATACACACTGACACACCTCACGCCAATACACACAACCTTGTGTGTGCCCGAACATATTGAGGCTAGATTAGAGGCTCTCGCATAGTATAGACATGTGTTTGACCACTGAATGCACTTATTGGTGCATATATATATACTGCTCCATCTGAAATTTAGTTCCTAATAAATGCAAGCATTATCCAGTTCTTCACTTGTTTAGGAATCGAACTCGACAGAGTAGAGTAGATTCCGTTACAAGGACCATGTTCATGTGCACTTTATAGATATAATGGACGAAATCTTCTGCCTCTGTACCAACTAGGGGTTTTCAGTTGTGGGCACTAACCCTTGTGAGTGGAGACGTGGAGTAGGAATTTCACCATGACAACCAACGTGATTTCACACGAACATCATGTGCACTGTGCACACACTGAATGAGCAAATCACGTGCATCATCGAACAAAACAAGATGCAACCTATGAGGAACTAGGTGGTTTTTCATTAAGAAGAGAAATAGGCACCCAAATTCAGTTCAAGAGAGGACTTGAACCTGGATGGTTGGGTGCGACTACACCTCCCACACAACCAATTGAGCTAAGGCTCACTTCCTAATCAGGTGCATCATCTCACTATGAGATCTTGCCTAGCGTACTTTAGGATTTATGTTTTCTTTTGCAAATAACTTTCTTTCATAGGACGGAGCTCTAAGATTTAAGAGGTACCATTATCAATTCAAAAATCATAATAACACATTCGTGGTTGTACACCTTTATTTGAACGAACTCACCTCATCAGTCAACTGTCCCGATGTAGGCGATGGTGTTATTAGTGATGCTTCCGACTCCTTGCTTGACCGTCGGAATAGTTTTTTAGGAGAAAATGGCAGTGAAAAATACTTGAACATTGAAACAAAGCTTGTCTGCAGTCCAAAACTAAATATGTCAGAATCAGAGAACCCTCTGTCCAAAAAAGTATAAGGACTTCTAGCATTTAAATTTTTTTCTCAAAAATATACATCTAAGTACTCACTAGGTTCAACCTTTTAATTTCATCAATCAAGAGCTATTCACCATTTAATTGTCCCAGAGGACCTACACTGTCCTTTACTTGTAGCAATCAAAAGCTAGTTTCCTAGCATTAACAAGGAAATTGTTAAGTGTTCTCGTGTCTGGCTTAACTTGTCTTATATTTCTAAATCCTAGAATCCTTATTGCCTTTCTTAGATGGCGGGAGATGTGAAAAAACAAAGAAAAAACAAGGGAGAGAAGAGTAATTACACCGCTTGTGACTGATGCTTCACTGGTTTCCATTTCAGCAAACTTATCAATGATGTCGCGTATACAAGGCCTCTTACTTGGGTCACGATGCATGCAGCTTTTCCCCATTTCAATGCATAGTATTACTTGACGGTAAGCTGTCTCCAACTCTGTGTGTCTCCATGATGTATCCGATTCCAACCTACTCCTCCAGCCTCCAAGCACCTATCAATTTGTATAATAGAGATAGAGATGTGATTAATGATAGGGGCATATGACTGAATATCGTATATGCCGAATACTCAGCTGATACACCGAGAACAGATCAGCTCATAAAAGCGATATACATGTAAAAGCAAGAAGTCTGCAGGGTAGGAGACAAATAATTCAAAATCATACAGCAGCGTGATAGGGCGACATTAAAGAAAGTTGCACTACGCAGAGTTATCTAACTCACTCTCCCGATGGTATGGTGGCGACGCACGCTCAGCAGGCTACGGTGGCCAGTTCGTGGTAGCATGGCTCAGATCCACGCAACAGGGGTTTTACGCTAGCATGGGGGCTGCTGGATTTGTGTGTGTCAGGTCACTGGTGGTCGCGTGCAGTTGATGTGGACTGTCCCACAGTCTAGCAGGGGCACATCCACCTGGTTTTGGTTCTTTCTGAGCAGATCTCAGGGACAGTACCATGTGCACACCAGCTAGTGGTATCCATGGTCTAACTCATGGAAGGTGGTCACCAAGCTGCTGATGGCGATGCCCGCAGGCACCGTTGTTGTATTTGGAGGCACCAATTCATACTCCCCCACCTCCCATGAAGTGAGAAACCTTGTCTATGCTGACAGGCGATGATGACGCTACTGGTGTCATGACCCAATTTGATGGGGCTTTTGTAAAAGGAATAGGCTCAGGTATTACTCAAGGATATACCAATCATCTAATCAATTGTTTTGGCAATTGTTTGTGTTTGCCGGTCATGTGCTACCAATTAATCAGTTAGCAGATGACAGGTTGACTTCTGAGACATGTGCTACCAGTTGATCACACTACTACAGAACAGGGCTTTAGCCCCGGGCCGTAAGGGCCTTTAGTCCCGGTTATGGAGCCGGGACTAAGGTTTCGGGACTAAATGTCTCACCTTTAGTCCCGGTTCCGCGGCCCGGGACTAAAGGTCCACCTTTAGTCCCGGTTGGTAACACCAACCGGGACTAAAGGGTGTGCCAGGGTGCGCCACCTGGCCGCCCCTTTTAGTCCCGGTTGGTGTTACCAACCGGAACTAAATTTTTTTTTTCTTTTTTCTTTTCTTTTTCCTTTTCTTTTCTTTTGGTTTTTCATTTCTGGTTTATAATTATATTATTACTATTTTCGAATGCATATTGTTCGCTGCTTGTTTATGTAGACGCGCATCTATAATTTATATAATTGACAGCATTACATATAAATACACTATATAACACTATTTATATATTATACATGTCTATAGGTCCATAATATAATATTTACACATATCCATCACGGATAAAGTATTTACAACTTAATTGTTCTCCGCCACTCAAGCGTCGTACAAATAATCATCTTGGTTTGGTTTCGTTGGCTCGTCAGGGTTGAAGTAGTACTCGCCGGCGGGATTCAGGACTTGGTCGTTAAGAAACCCTGCGATTGTCTCCTGAATTCCTTTTAAGCGGACTTCATCCAACACCTTCTGCCTCAACCACGTCTCCTTCAGTAGACATTAAAGAAAAAAGTTAGAGGTATGAATAAGATTTATTAACTAGCAACAAATAAATGAAATGAACTTATTATATATATATGTTACATACTTTTGCGTGCTCAAGATTTGTTCTTTTTTCATAGACCGTCAGAAATTCGCAGACATAGTAGCCACACAAATTTTTGCCCGATGGCTGCCGTAGAATCCACTGAAGTAGGATAGGCTTTGAAAGTGGCGCTTTCAAATCTGGATGGTGTTTCTGCACGAACCCAGCCCAAACCCTAGCAATAAAACGATCATTATTAATTATCTATTACCGAGTTAAAGAGCTGAAATTAATATTTAGAGATCGAAGTTACCCTTGGATAATATCTATCATTTCTTGGTAATCTTCCAGTGGTTTTCTCAACGAGTCATAGATTTGCAAATGATATTGCCAGAGATCAATCACAATTAGTATCCAATGAAAGCTGCATTTGTGTGTAGGCAAAATAATTATATATCTTCAAACTGATCTGATTAATTGGTTTAATAGAATGTACACACGATAACGATACTTACTTAAAGTTATAGGGAAAGAGTATATATCTTTTATCCTTTTGATTGATCAAGTACCTCCGTAAATTTCTCTCCGTTTGAACTCTCCATAAGGCATACGGAGTCTTGGGGTCTTTGAATACAATATAAGAATCTATAAATCCAATCTCCTTGTCATTTCTAGCTCTGAGGTCCCTCATCATATTTCTGCATATGTATAGCCAGTTTCTGTTATTAGTTATACATATACATGATAAGTTACAGTGACATTATTAAAAGAAAGAATCACTTACAGGCAGAAGCAGCTGATTAGAGCTTTGTCCAGAGCGTCCATGTGGCATAGCTGGTGTAGCTCATTAAATTGAACATAAATAACATCATCACCATGGAAGTAATGATGGTTTCTAATTTGGACGCAAATATAGTCATCTGCTCTTCTGCCACACGCCGCTAGGTACCACTGGTTTAGCAAGTACATCTGCGTGCCAAGTTTGCTGAGGGCCGCAGGGTTGAACAGACTCTTGCCATATTCATATGTCTTCTGCCAATGATCAATTTCTTTTGCACTTTCAATTGCTACCCCAGCTATCATTTGGGATAAGGTAAGACCAGTGTCCGCAAAAAAAATTTCAAGATCCTCATAGTTCAAACCTGGAGGTATCTGCTGGTCTAGCACGTCGATGTTTGAACCATATTCATTTCCAACGACTAGCGGGGGCACTGATTGCTTTGATTGTTCCCCGAGCTGTGCTACACTCTTGCGTGCTCTTTTCTCTTTCTTCTTCTCTTCTTCTAGGGATTTGGTTAGAGTGCGATCATAGTCAGATAAAGATGATGATTCTTTTTGAGCTTGACGCCTCTTTTTTTGTTGAGCCTCAACCCTTTGCCGTAGAAGTTCTGGCTTTAGTAAGAGGTAGGGTTTCTCAGGGTTTCTCTTGGATTCTCTTTCATCCTTGAGATTCTTGAAGAAACTGTCCACATCTGACTTTACCGAAGCCTCTATTTCTGCAGCAGTCTTCTCATAGGACAGCTTCTTAGGAATGACGGGTTGTTTCTTTTCAGAGGCTTTCTTTTTTTGCGGCGGGGCGGCCGACACATTTGATCGTGTGGCCGGCCTCTTCTTCAATGGTGGGTCCACCGGTTTTGGCGCTGGAGCCACGTGTGGAGGCGATGGGGCGGCCGGTGGGGGTGTTGGAGCCCGACGTGGAGGCGAAGGGGCAGCCGGTGTCGGTGTTGGAGTCCGAGGAGGCGGCGTTGGAGCCCGAGGTGGCGGGGTTGGAGCCCGAGGTGGCGGCGTTCGAGCCCGAGGAGGCGGCGTTGCAGCCTGAGGAGGCAGCGTTTGAGCCCGAGGCGATGCAGCCGTGTCTTGCACTGCCTCGTCATCACCCGTAGCACTATGACATGTTGGTGACCACCTGTGCAACCAAAGAGGTATATGAGTAAACCGCTAACTAAGGGAATGCAAAATAAAGTTAGTGAATAAATGTATCGTCAAGTTTCATCCGCACCTAGGGTTAGGTTCATGACGGGGAGGTTGTGGTAGACTACTAGGTGATGCCCCAGGAATAATAATGTAGCGCTTGCGCCAACAAATGAAAGCCTTCTCTGCTTGTCCTAGAGTCTTCTCTCCATCACCTCCTTCTATCTCAAGCTGCACATTTTCGAAGCCTTTGACAACTCTATCCACCGAGACACTAGCATATCCTGCTGGAACTATCGCCCCATGGATTCTTGGTGTCTTCGTAGGGTCGATATGAGTTACAACACCGACAGCAACCATGACTGTGGCAGCCCCCTGTGGAATATGCAGCTCACATGTTGTCTTAGCTTCAGTGACGCCATCCACCGGAAAGCGCAGCCCCACGTCGTCTTGAATAGTTGGCACCTCCGTGGAAGCGCAACTGCTTTTCAACTGACCGGGGGGGCTAATGTTGACTCCAGGCTCTGATGCAGTTTGCCTTTGTATAGAACTTACTGCTTCCTGCACTTGCCTTTTGATTTCCTCGTTCATTCTCTCTTCAAGTGCTTTCTCTCACTGTATCGCTTCACGAGCCGCTTCGCGTGACTCCATCACCATTGCCTCCAACCTACGCAATCGCTCTGTCTCCTCTTCCTTCTTTCTTTGGTGGCTTCTATAAGTGGGTCTATCTTTAGGGAAGCCATGCTCCCACGATATCTCCCCATAGCCTCTTGTTCGCCCACCGTGTTCAGCAGTCTCCAGGGCGTATGTCAGCTCATCCTTCTCTCTATTTGGCTGCCAGGTGCCACTTTCAACTAATCCTCGGGCATAGGCCATTCTCTGTCCCACTCTCTGCAGCTTCTCGCCGTACACTACCTTTCCGGTCTCTAGGTCCAGGGTTCCCCCATGACCGAAGAACCAATACTTGGCGTGCTCAGGCCAGTGCAGTGATTCTGGTTCCATCCCCTTGTCAACAATCTCCTGTTCCAGCTTCTGCCACTTGGGAATAGCAGTCCGGTAGCCACCTGAACCCAAGTGATGGTGGTATTGCTTGTGTCTAGCATTTTCCTGATTACGGATCATCCGTGCCTGACCCTCATCTGAGTTCTTGAACCGTACGAACTCATCCCAAAAAGGCCTCAACTTGACATAGGCCTTGTTGGTGAAATCCGGTGTCCGGTTATGTGCAACAAAAGTCTTGTGGAGTTTCTTCTTCCAAGCCTAAAATTGTTTGGCCATCTTCTGCATAGCCCATATTTGAACCTTCTCCTTCAAAGCTTCATCATGTGTATCGAGCGTGAAATGTTGAAGGATATCTAGCCAAAGAAATTCCTTGTCACGATCTGAGACATAACTAATAGCAGGGTTATCTTTCCGTTGCCTCCATTCTCGAGCACTGATCAGGAGCCTGTCCCTTACTAGGTATCCACAGTGCGCAACAAATTTCTTTGAATGTTCCCCAAGTACTTGGCATGTACCCTCGTCGAATTCCGACAGAATGTACCGACCCTCCAACGGCTTCTTCGGGCCTCGCACTTTTCTACTACTCCCGGAAGCTGTCGCCGATCCAGAGGGCTATACACAAACAAGTATAAATATATTAATACAAAAGCCATTCATTTTAATCTCATGTATATACATATGTACTAGATTGTAGATAGACCTCATCAGGATTGTCTTCCACAAGTTCTTCATAATCAGCGAAGTACTGACTCCCATCATCTTCGCCTTGGGGATTTGGATTGGCGCCGCTGTTGATTAGGTCCATCATTGCATCATCCATGTTGTCATTCGGATCGGCCATTTCTGCAAATTGGATCAAGTGTTAAAAATTACTTGACATAATAAAGTTAATTATACTATAAGTTACCATGAATAAAGTTAATTATATTATAAGTTATACTAATAATGTGGTATCAAGTTACTAAACATAATTACATTATAAGTTACCATTAATAAAGTTAATTATATTATAAGTTACACTTGTAATCCGGTGTCAAATTACTAAACATAATTACATTATAAGTTACCATTAATAAAGTTACATGACATAAAGTTACATAATAAAGTCACATGACATTACTATTATTAATGAAGTTACTTGCCATTCTATTAAAATATTACAATGTTACAAAACCTTACATATTACATGAGGAGGTTAATAAAGTTAATTGAAAGTACCATTAATAAAGTTACTTGCCATAAAGTTACATAATAAAGCCATTCTATTAATAATAGTCGCTAGGTCGTCGTGTCTTGTTCGTCCGGTCGTCGCTAGGTCATCGCTAAGTAGGAGTTTGGTCGTCGTGTCTTGTTCGTCCGATCGTCGCTAAGTCACAGGCATAATGAAGTTACTATCACATGACATAATGAAGTTACTATCACATGACATAATAAAGTTACTATCACATGACATAATGAAGTTACTATCACATGACATAATGAAGTTAGTAGACATTAAATATTAGAAAACTTTATTAATAAGTACCATTAATATTAGAAGACTTTATTAATAAGTACCATTAATATTACAAGACTTTATTAATATATTACATAATTGAGTAAGGTGTTTAATTATATTAAAAGTTACTTGACATCATATATATAAGTCGCTAAGTCATCGCTAAGTAGCTAGATCGTCGCTAAGTAGCTACGTCGTCGTGTCTTGTTCGTTAGGTCGTCACGCTAGGTCGTCGTGTCTTGTTTCGTCCGTTCGTCGCTAGGTCGTCACTAGGTCGTCGCTTGGTCGTCACTAGGTTCGTCCGGTCGTCGCGGTCGTCGTTAGGTTCGTCCGGTCGTCGCTAGGTCATCGCTTGGTTCGTCCGGTCGTCGCTAGGTCATCGCTTGGTTCGGCCGGTCGTCGCTAAGTCATCGATTGATCGTGTCGCTAAGTCGTTAGGGTTTTGAATAAAATTACGGCCGTTAACGTTCGTGCTCTCTTTCTCGCGCCAAGTCTGCTCTCGGCTCAATGGCTGGCCACAACACACATACAACACAGCGTTGTCCACGGCTCGACGGCCGTCCACAAACACACATCCGCGGCTCGACGGCCGACGCAACACACACATACAACACATGCTCACCGTCTTGCGCGCGTGAAGGACAGAAAGGCGGCGCTCCCTGCTCGGCCAGAGTGAAGATGGCGAGGCGGCGCTCCCTGCTCGGCCGGAGTGAAGACGGTGAGGCGGCGCTCGGCCCCTGCTGCTCTGGCCGGAGAGGAGAGGGCTGGCCGGAGAAGAGGCCGGCGGCGGGCCTCTGGCCGGAGTTGAAGGAGGCGGCGGCGCGCGCGGGGAGGGGCGAGGACGGCCGGCCGGAGAAGCTACAGGCGCGAGGTGGCGGCGCGCGCTCGCAGGGAGGCGGCGGGGCGCCTCTGCTGGCACGGGGAGGACAGGCGCGCGGCCGGAGAAGGACGAGGACGGGGAGGAGAGGCGGCGGCGCCTTTGGCGCGGGGGGAGCGGCGAGGACGGCTGGAGAAGGACGAGGAGGCGGCGCGCGCGCAGGCCACGGCGCGCGCGGCTCGGGGAAGATCGGAGAGGCGCGGGCGGCGGCAGATGCTCCCTCTGGCGACGGCTGCTCGGGGCGGAGGAGAACGGCGACGCTGGAGACGGCGGCGCGCGAGACGGCGGTGGGGTGACGGCGGCTAGGGCTACGTGGTTGAGGGCGGGGTGGATCGGAGGAGGAAGACGACACGGCCTTAAATATCTGCGGAGAACTTTAGTCCCGGGAGGTGGCACACACCGGGACTAAAAGCCCTTTAGTCCCGGGCAGTGGAACACACCGGGAGTAAAGATCAAACCTTTAGTCCCGGTTGGTATCACGGCCCGGGACTAAAGGTGACCTTTAGCCCCGGTTGGTGTTACCAACCGGGACTAAAGGTTTTTCCAACCGCCTGTTTTATACATAAGATTATTTGTTTATCTATGCTATTTCTAAATAGATTATTTTTGATAAATGCATAGTAAATAAAATAATGAGTATTAATTTCTTAAAAAATAACAGTTCTATTTTATTTTATGCAATTACTTATTTAGAAAATTGGGAGCATAAAATCTTTTCATCCCTTCTAATAGTAAACATAAATATTAAAAATAATTAGTATTTTGTTAATGCAAAAATGTTTAACTTAATTAAAATACTTTAAATGGGTTGTTTTCAATAGAAAATTTGTTTTTGCATTATTTTAACGTAAATTTTGTTCATGTATCACTATTTATCTCCAAAATCGTGATCTATGCGATATTCACCATTATATCTAGATATTTTTCAACCCGGCTGTTTATATTGGATTATATTTGTTTATCTATGCTATTTCTAAAAAGATTATTTTTGTTAAATGCATAGTAAATAAAAGAATGGGTATACATTTCTTAAAAAGTAACAGTTCTATTTTATTTTATGTAATTACTTATTTGGAAAATTAGGAACATAAAATCTTTTCATCCCTTAAGTTGTTTTCAATAGGAAATTTGTTTTTGCATTATTTTTTCCAATGCACATGCTTATATAGCAACAAATACTTCAAGTCATTTCCATATTTAAAATGATATAAAAAAACTAATACAAACATCTTAAGTTATAATTGTCACATACACACACTCTAATACACACTATTTATTAGGCGGTTACAGTAGTGATCTTCTTTTTGACGTATGTTCCTTGGTCATGATCTTGACGTAACCATGGAGTGTCCTCAGCATTTATCATGATGCTCGGATCTTTGGTCACATTGAAAGGCATGATTCGGTCATCCCTTTCATAATCTTCTGAAATATCTGACTTGTCCTCAATTCCCACAATGTTTCTTTTCCCTGAGAGCACTATATGGTGTTTTGGCTCATTCGTTGATTTGTTGTCATTTTTTCCTCTCTTTTGTTTTGTAGACATGTCTTTCACATAGAACACCTGATTCATATCAGCAGTAAGGACGAATGGTTCACCTTTGTAACCAACATTGTTGAGGTCCACTGTTGTCATTCCATAGTCTTTGTCAACTGTTACCCCGCCTCCGGTATTCTTGACCCATTGGCACCGGAACAAAGGGACTTTAAAATTAGGTGCGTAGTCTAGTTCCCAAATCTCCTCTATGCGGCCATAATATGTTTGTCTGTTTCCATTCGGGTCGGTGGCGTCTACGCGAACCCCACTGTTTTGGTTCGTGCTTTTTTTATCTTGGCCTAGGGTGTAAAATGTATTTTCATTTATCTCGTACCCTTTGTACGTGAGGATGTGCCATGATGGTTGCCTAGCCAACAAATATAGTTGCTCATCAATCTGGTCATTACCCTAACATTCTTTTCGTAACCAATCACTGAAAGTGTCCATATGCTGACGCATAAGCCAAGCTTCATTCTTCTCTGGGAACTGGGATCGTAGAAAGTCCTTGTGTTTCCTGACATACGGCTCCACCACGGATGAGTTTTGAAGAACTATGTAGTGTACTTTATTGAAATAATCGTCCCCCGTACCGATGTATGTTTTCTTTCCTATTGTTCCCTTTCCACTCAGTCTTCCCTCGTGTCGAGATTCGGGAACACCAATTGGGTCAAGTTCAGGAATGAATTCAACACAAAACTCAATGACCTCCTCTGTCCCATAGCCCTCTGCGATGCTTCCTTCTGGCCGACTACGCTAGTGAACATATTTCTTCAGGACTCTCATAAACCTCTCGAAGGGAAACATATTATGTAGGAACATAGGACCAAGAATATTGATCTCCTTGACCAGATGAACTAGGAGGTGTGTCATGATATCAAAGAAGGATGGAGGGAACACTAATTCAAAGCTGACAAGACATTGAACCACATCATTCTGTAGAGCAGCAAGTTCCAGTGGATTGATTACCTTATGAGAAATTGCATTGAGGAATGCACATAGCTTTACGGTGGCCAGACGTACATGTGGAGGTAGAATTCCTCTTAATGCAACTGAAAGCAATTGCGTCATAAGCACATGGTAGTCATGCGACTTTAAGTTCAGAAATTTCTTCTCGGGCACATTTATTATACCTTTTATATTAGAGGAGAATCCAGATGGGACCTTAATACTGCTTAAGCATTCAAACATGATTTCTTTCTCTTCATTGCTAAGAGTGTAGCTAGCAGGTCTTAAATATTGGCGTCCATCATCTGTCTTCTCTGGATGCAGGTTGTCTCGCTCTTCCATGCGCTGTAAGTCTTGTCATGCTTCAAGTGAATCCTTAGGCTTCCCATACACACCCATGAATCCTAGAAGGTTCACACAAAGATTCTTTGTCAGGTGCATGACGTCAATCGCATTCCGGACCTCTAGGACTTGCCAATAGGGTAGCTCCCAAAATATTGACTTCTTCTTCCATATGGGTGCATGACCCGCTGCATCTTTTGGAACTGGTTGGCTGCCCTGTCCCTTACCAAAAACTACTTTCACATCCTTAACCATCTCAAATACATCTTCTCCAGTTCTGTTACGAGGCTTGCATCGGTGGTCTGCCTTACCTTTAAAATGCTTGCCTTTCTTTCTAACTGGGTGATTCATAGAAAGAAATCGACAATACCCAAGGTACATGACCTTTCTGCATTTTTTCAAATATATACTATCAAGGTCATCAAAACAGTGTGTGCATGCATTATATCCCTTGTTTGACTGCCCTGAAAGATTACTTAGAGCAGGCCAATCATTGATTGTCACAAACAACAGTGCTCGCAGGTCGAAGTGTTCCTGTTTGTACTCATCCCACACACGAACACCTGTTTCGCTCCATAAAAGTAGGAGTTCTTCAATTAATGGCCTTAGATAAACATCAATGTCATTACCCGGTTGTTTCGGGCCTTGGATGAGCACCGGCATCATAATAAACTTTTGCTTCATGCATAACCATGGAGGAAGGTTGTAGATACATAGTGTAACAGGCCAAGTGCTATGACTACTGCTCTGCTCACCAAAAGGATTCATATCGTCCGTACTTAAAGCGAACCTCAAGTTTCTTGCGTCTTTTGCAAACTCTGAAAATTCCCTGTCTATTGCTCTCCACTGGGACCCATCAGCAGGGTGTCTCAACATGTTGTCTACCTTACGGTCTTCTTTGTGCCACCGCAACAACTTTGCATGGTCCTTGTTTCTGAAAAGACGTTTCAGACGTGGTATTATAGGAGCATACCACATAACCTTTGCAGGGATTTTCTTCCTGGGACGTTCTTCCCCCTCAACATCGCCAGGGTCATCTCGCCTGATCTTATACCGTGATGCTTTACATATGGGGCATTTATCTAAATTCTCGTAGTCCTTGCCACGGTACAGGATGCAGTCGTTAGGACATGCATGTATCTTCTGGATTTCTAATCCCAAAGGACAGACGACCTGTTTTGCTTCGTACGTAGTGGTGGGCAATTCATTAGGGTTCGGAAGCATCTTTTTTTGGATCTTCAGTAATTGTCCAAATGCCTTATCGGATACACCATTTTGTGCCTTCTATTTCAACAACTCCAGTGTTGTACCCAATTTTTTTTGTCCATCTTGGGCGGATGGGTATAGTAATTTCTTGTGATCTTCTAGCATGCGGTCAAACTTTGCCTTCTCTTTTTCACTTTCGCATTCTTTCTGTGCATCACGAATGGCATCACCAAGAGCATCATCTTCTGCACCTCCTTCTTCTTCAGCTTCTCCTATTGTTGTATCATCGAAGCCACCGAATTGAGCAATAATATCGTCAGGCTCCAGTTATTCTTGTTCTTCTTCATATTCTTCCATCATTTCCCGGTTTCTCCATGCTTGGTCCAACAAATATAGTTTGGCATGAAACCCGACTTCAACAAATGTGAGTGAATATTTCTAGAGCTAGAATATTCCTTCAAATTCTGACACAAGGCACATGGGCAACGTATGAATCCATCCCGCTTGTTTTCCTCGGCCACTCTTAAGAAATAATGCACACCATCAATGAATTCTTTGGAGCGGCGATCGGCATTGTACATCCAACCACGTGTCATTGTCTGCATTGCAACATAAAGTATGATAAGTTTCTAATTTTTACTACAGAAATAAAAGTTTCTAATTTGGTAGGCATACTAGTTATAATTAACTAATTAACCCGGTCACAAATTGCAAATTAATGTATGATAAGTTTCTAATTTTTTATAAAGAAATGAAAGTAATAAATAACCTAAAATTCTCTATTTCTTCATTTTCTAAACAACAAAATTAAAAAACACCAAAGTTCTCTATTTCTCTAAATAATCAAGAAATTTGGTAGGCATACTAGTTATAATTAACTAATTAACCCGGTCAAAAATTGCAAATTAAAGTATTATAACCTAAAATTCTCTATTTCTATTTTTTCTAAACAAGCAAAACTAAAAAACACTAAAGTTATTTATTTTTCTAACTAATCATGAAATGTGGCATGCATACTAGTTTAAATTAAATAATAAACCCGATCACAAATTGCAAAAATAAAGTATTCTAAGTAACTAACTAACACATAACCTAAAATTCTCCATTCTTATTTTTCCTAAATAAATTTTATATTCATACTTAGTTATAATTAAATAATCCTTCAAACGTATTATTTATACTTAGTTATAATTAACTAATTAACCAGATCACAAATTATAAACTAAAGTATTATCAAATGTTATTTTTTAAAAAACTAATTATAATGAGAAACCATAAATTTAGTATTTTTCTAACTAAACCAAAAAATATGGTAGACATAATAGTAATAAATGGTGTATACTAATTTTTTAGGGTCTTAATTGTAGTTATCTACATTAAAATATTTAAACGATGAAGTGATTGGAGTTTAAAATAGTGTAGAAATCAAAAAATAAAAAACCACATGTACAACACCACAAAATGAGATAACCTGCAGCTAAAACTTGAGAAGATGAAGTTAGTAACCTCTAAACAAGTAAATGACGGCGTAGAAGTGATGAAATGAATCAATAGCCGGAGATGTGAGCACAAATCAATCAAGAACACATGAAGAACATGAAGAACAAAGAAGAAAGTGAGCTCGGGCAGCTCGGCCAGGGGAGGAAGAAGGATTCAAATATGGGGGGAAGGATTTAATCCCGGTCCCTAACACCAACCGGGACTAAAGTCCCATCTTTAGTCCCGGCTGGTGTCACAGACCGGGACAAAACCTTTAGTCCCGGCTGGTGTCACAGACCGAGACTAAAGATGGACCTTTAGTCCCGGTTGGTAACACCAACCGGGACTAAAAGTCCCCCTGCAGATGCCTAACACCATAGCCGTTGGGGCTGGGGAATTTTAGTCCCGGTTGGTGTTAGGGACCGGGCACCATTTTTTCCGGAGCTATTGCTCATTTTGCCCAAGTGACCAAAGGTCTGTTCTGTAGTAGTGTCAGTTAACAGACAATGGAGTTTTATGAACTCTGATTATCTTACTTTGTAGTACAAGAGAATAGGAGCAACCGCATAAAAACTTTTTCTCTATAGTTGGAACATATGTTGATAGGTGGTTTTGATCTTTATGTTGAATCTGAGATATTAATTGCTTAGAGCATACTAGATCTCAATCTTATTTCTTTTGTAATGGCTATGTATTGTCTTTTTATTGAGGCCAAAATTTTATTTTAAATAAAGCTTCCATCAAAAGCAAATTTCTCACTATGAACACATTTCCATGACTACAAATCGAAGTCACATGTTTTTAGATAAAGGAAACATGATCGATCTCATATAGCATCAAGTTAATATATAGAATCCCTCCACGATCACACCCAACATTTGCATAGCTAGGATACAGAGTATGATTATTAAACAAAAACAACATGACACCATATATCAAGACACAACAAGCTACAAATATACAGTACAGCTTAATTTTCTGTTGCATGCACCACCATTGCAACACTTTGATTACGAGTAAGGCTCTCTAAAAGCAACACCTCCAAAAACAACAAAACACACATACATGCCTTCATTGCCATGAACCAACCAGTAGAGGCTACACCATATGTTTGCACCTAGACAACAAATCCTTTGAATTCCAAACAATGCTTTCAAAAAGTAACAACTCTTTCCAGTACAACCAACTAAGGCTGACCTAAAGATTTCTACCCGGAGTCGAGGAACTAGTATCCAATAAGCAAAACCAAATCGAGTCTCCCTAGTGCTACTATACCCACCTTTTCAGAGCCATTGCTACCATACCATGCTATCTTGCCCAACTACAGTTGGCCACAAACTGTAGAGAATTAGGGAGACACCTCACACAGGGTGGGGGTGGCTTTCATATAAGTACACCATGCAATACAAGTAACACGATATACATGTGTTAGACTATACATATCTCTAATACCCGGCCGCAGTCATAGCGGGAGGGAACTGGACGCAGAGACTGGACCTAAAGTCATGGAACAACTGTACATACAATCCCTTAGGCATAATGTCCGTGAACTGATGAGCTGAGGGAACATGGAGTACTCTGACCTACCCCAAAGCCACCCTCTCACGAACAAAGTGGATGTCAATCTCAATATGCTTCGTTTGACGATGATGAACCGGATTGGCAGTCATATAGACTGCAGTGACATTGTCGCAAATAGACAATGGTCGCCGAAGGGATCAAGATATAAAGCTCAGCATCTGCGTGAGCAATATCTCTGTACTCCACCTCCACACTAGACGAGACACCGTGGTCTGCCGTTTCGAAGACCAGGAAACCTGGTCGTCGTCGAGGAAGACACAATAGCCTGAAGTAGAGCGCCAAGAGTCTGGACATCCACCCAGTCAGTGTAGGAGTATGCCGTTGTAAGCATCTAGGCCCCTAGTTGGGTTTCGATGATTGATGACGACGGAAATTACTATGACTAACGTGTGTTTTGCAGAAACCTTGATAAGTTAGGTCATGGTAATGGTGGTTGTTTGGGCAATATGGTTTTCATGCCCCTATCGATGGAATTCGTTTCGGTTTTCAAAGGATTGGCGACAAGGTTAAGGACGGACTAGTTCTAAGTGCACTTTGAGTAGTTTAGGACTTTGTTTTTCCTTTGCCGTACTATGAAGGGGGGCATGAGCGGGTAGCTTGACCTAGGTGAGTCTAATGGTTTAGGTGTGGTGCACACTTATCAAACTTAGCACTAGGTAGCTTAGGTGAAGCCCAAAGATCATTTGGAACAAGTTTCGTTCAAGTCGCGTCGTGATCCGGAGTGGTTTGTGGCATTATTGCTTGACCGGACGCGGTCCTTTACTTGACCGGACGCATCCGGTCAGTGTATTGGATGGCAACAGCATAAGCTCAATTGACCAGACGATGACAAGTACTTGACCAGACGCACAGGTGGCGCAGTCTGTGGTCAACCCT
This sequence comes from Saccharum hybrid cultivar R570, assembly GCA_038087645.1. NCBI lineage: Eukaryota > Viridiplantae > Streptophyta > Magnoliopsida > Poales > Poaceae > Saccharum > Saccharum hybrid cultivar. The sequence goes on from JAQSUU010000805.1 coordinate 11,466,804, forward strand.
GCTAGGGTTTGCAACCGTACGCGATGGACTACTGATCGGACGCAGCTACAGTGCGTCTGGTCGGCCATGAAGATGAAACAGAGAGGTTTCAGAGAAGGTTTTGAGCGACCGGACTCGGCTATGCGTCCGATCACTCAGCGCAGTTTGAATCTGGAGTCGACCGTTGTCATCGACCAGACGCGTCCGGTCACATCGACCGGCACGTCCGGTCAATACAAAAAATGCTGAGTTGGCACATAACGATTGGGATTGAGTGAGGGGGTATAAATACATCCCCTACTCGTCCATTTGAGCTCTCTTGCTCAGTTGTTCAGCTGAGAAACACCTCTCAAGTGCAAGGGAGTGCAAGAGCCTAGTGAGGAGATTGTGATTTGAGAATCCAAAATTAAGGACCTCATTAGTGCATAGGGAGTAGCAAGTGTGCATCCACCCATCTCATTAGGCTTGCCATGGTCAAGTGAGAGTTCTTGCTTGTTACTCTTGGTGATCACCATCACCTAGACGGCTAGGTGGTGATTGGGAGTTTAATGATCATCCGGCGGAGCTTGTGGATGACCCAACTCATCTTGTGAGCGGTTTTGGGTGATTCACCGCGGCGGAGTGTCGAAGAATCAGCCCGTAGAGAGCACTTGATCCTTGCGCGGATCAAGGAGCTACACCCTTGCGCGAGTGCTCCAACGAGGACTAGTGGGGAGTGGCGACTCTCCGATATCTCGGGAAAACATCGCCGTGTTCCTTGCCCTTTACTTTCAAGCATTTACTTTCTAGCACTTCAATTCTTGCTTGTTTATATTCCTAGAATTGCCATGCTAGAATAGGATTTGGAATCTAGGGTGCAAAACTTTTTACCGGTAGAATCATCAGGAACACACTTAGGCACCGAGGGGTGAACATGGGCTAGTAGGATTTATTTCTTGCATTAAATTTTAGAAAAGCCCAATTCACCTCTCCCTCTTGGGCATCTTGATCCTTTCAGCCGTGATGGATGACACGCCGCCAACGACGAGGCGTGGACAGGCGTTGAGGGTACCCTTCACATAGCATAGAATGCGCTTAATCAGAGCAAGATGCCATGATTCCTACTTGGGAGCCAAGGAACCTGAAAACTGCTTGACAGTGAATAGTAAATGCATAAAAGTAAGATACAAGCAGCTAGGCTTAACTATCAATCTTCCCCTAAGCCTAGTGCTGAGTGATCTGCTTCAGACCAATTCTCCTCCTCATCTCCTGGAACTTGGCCTTGCTCAGCGACTTGGTGAGTATGTCTACCAGGTGATCAGTAGTGGCGATGTGGTTGGCCTTGATGCTCCCTTCCTCCAAGCAATCCCTGATGAAATGGTACTTAATCCGAATGTGCTTGCTCCTGTCATGGAAGACTGGGTTCTTGCCAGAGCTAGAGCAGATTTGCTGTCCACCTTCAACTCCACCACATCAACCTTTCTGCGGTAGGGCCAAATGCGATTCCCACTCCTCCGTGACACCCAGTTGAGGTGTGGACATGGTTGCTGTCATCAGGCGATGCGGCAGGGCCGAGATCAGCGGCGTGAAGAGAGGGAGGGAACGGAGATGGCAATGGCCGGCAAGATGAGCAGCTGGGACTGCCAGTGCCATCCACATCCACTCCGATGCCCATCGCAACGGCCCTCACGCCGGAGATCTCGATCGGCAAAGCGCCTGTCAACATCATGTCACGGATACATCATATCATATCCCGGCAGCACAAACAGTCAACAGCACTAAGATATGGGTGCGACACATTGATGCCTAGTACTGAACAAGAGCCTATAAACCTGGAACAAATGCAGCCTGCAACAAAGATGATTCAGGTTAAAGACTCAGGAACATGAGCTCTCTCTTGATGCCATGGGTTTCGACATACAGATGCAGTCAAGCTGAAACCGAGCAGCTCACGATAAAAACGAAAAGGCCTGTTACCAAAAGCCTGATAACCCTCAATATACACAGACCAGAGCATATTCACAAGCTACAGTCTAGCTAACGACCTGACCAAGTTTAATGCTTTTCCCTGCTAACGAGAATGGGCCAATGGTTTTGGATTTGGACCAACAGTCTCCTTTGTGCCTGCCAGGCTTCTCCGGCGAGGCTTGCGACTGCTCTTGCTAGCACTCACAGCAGCAGGTGCCTGTTTGGTTCCAGCCTTGGGTTCTTGATGCTTCTCGGCTTCACCGAGTCTTGGATCTCTTGTAGAATAGAGACCACAGCATCCATAGTCGGCCTCATCTTAGCATTGTAGGATAGGCATTCAAGAGCAAGGGCAGCAATTGTTTGCGCACTGTTGAGATTGTATTGACCTTCCAGCCTGGTATCCAGGATGCGGCATATCTTGTGCTTACGTGTGAGGTAAGGTCGAGCCCACTCCACAAGATTGTGCTCACCCTGGGGGCGGTTCCTGTCGATGGCACAACGGCCTGACAGCATCTCCAGAAGCACTACTCCAAAGCTATAGATGTCGCTCTTTGTAGTTAGGTGACCTGAAAGTGTAGCGTTGTTCAAAGAAAGAAATCCATATCACATACTGAATGAGCTGTTCATACAAGGCTACCGAAATAAAACGGCACTCTTTGCCTGCAAGACAGAATCACAACATTTTCGCACCAAAGCCAAAACAGCGCTCTTTGCCTAGAAGACAGAATCACAAACATTTTTGCACCAAAGCCCGAAGTGCAGTAATTTGAATTCATAAAATGACATCTGAGCCACGTCACGCAACTGTTTATGATATATTTAGAAGAATATGAAAATAAGCACCAACATCCATAGCCTTCTTTTTCAACCCCACTCCACTAATGCATTGCACTAAAACTTCTTTCAAGAATGCAACTTAACTAGTCAACTCAATATAGCATACGATACACCAAAATTGGAATTTCCATGCAGGGGACCAATTATACCATTTTTAAGGAGTCTAGGATTTATATCGAATGTGTCATTTAATGTACACCATTAGGTAGGTTTTTGTCACAAAATGCAGTTTCTAGAGCAGGACAAGCAAATCTACAGAAATTTGGAGGGAAAACACAGGGCTGCACTTCAAATGTTACCTGTTGAAAGATACTCAGGAGCTGCGTAACCGTATGTTCCCATAACTCTTGTGGACACATGGCTCTTCTCACCAACAGGACCATCCCTAGCCAATCCAAAATCAGAAAGCTTCGCAGAATAATCCTGCATATTAATACAATGTACCTCTTTCAGTGGAGCAAACAAATGTTGAAATGAAGTATCCTGCATTACAGATTCACTTTCACTTACTGTGTCAAGGAGGATGTTGGAAGTCTTAAAATCTCGGTAAATAACTTTTGCCTCTGCACTATGAAGGTAAGCCAGTCCTTTTGCTGCTCCAAGTGCAACCTTCATTCTAAGGTTCCATGACAGAGGTTGGAAGTATGAGCCTCCTACATCAAGGATTCATAGAGCAACTAATAAATCAGAAGACATACTACCACAGTAATATTATAATATGAACAAAAAATAAGAGATCGGTAACACAAGGTCCTGGGTAGCTTACTCCTAAACAGATGATTTTCCAAGCTCCCATGGGGCATGAACTCATATACTAGCAGTCGGTGCTCATCCTCTACACAGTATCCAATCAGCTTGACCAGGTTGGGATGACAGAACTGACCTAGGTAATTAACTTCCGCCTACGAACAGAATACTTATCTATGTTAGTAACCAAAGCCAGCACAGAAAGGTGGGATGCAAGAGGAAATTTCAAACAAACATGAACAATCATGTATTCACAGGGCAATAGCATAAAATAGAATAGCATTATACATTATACTCACCAACCACTCTCGGTGCCCTTGCAGACCCTCATGGTTGAGTTTTTTCACAGCAACACAAATTCCAGTGCCAGGCCTGCAAGGTGATAATGTGTTCTCATCGATCCATCCTTTATAGACAGATCCAAACGCTCCTTCACCTATAACACTATCAGCACGGAAATTCCTTGTGGCTGCCTTGAGATTATTGAAGGTGAAGACCTTAACATTGGCGGATTGCAGGATTTCGCATTCAGTCTTGGCACTTGGTGGCATGGAAGCTGAAGAGGCTCGACTACTACAGCCACTAAGCCTACTCCCATCCTTACCACTACTCTTCGAGAACACTCCTGCAGATCAAGCATTTAGTAAAGATTCTACTTAAGGGTAAAAGAAAACACCGAACAAAAGCCTCATATTGTTCCAATGGTGAATAAGATTGTGGTGATATATCCGAGGCTCGTATAAATAACAACCATCACTATCCAGAAGGGACATCCACTTAAACATATATTTTAATAGGAAACTAGCACCATATAATATAAGGAACTGTATATTTTTTTCGAGACTGCGACTTCACGCGTTTTTCATTAAGAAATAAGGAACTGTATATTGAAAATCATTGCTCGGCCATCTCTAAAGATTGAAAAGAGAACCTACAGACAGCTATAGGCAGTAATAATTGCTGTCTTTGGCAAAAATTCTAGCACTAATGGGTTGATTGATGTCGAAGAATCAGCTCCAGAAACCAATATAGAAACCAACTATCGGATGTGAACTGGTTGACATTACTAGTTATGACACTATCAAAATACATCAAGGTAGAACTTCGGTGTTTTTCCTAATTTTGTATCAACACCGTACATTAAGAAAATGAATAAAAAATATAATAACAACAGGAAACAATTAGTCAACTCCTAAAATATTTTTTCCTTTGTTCGTGTGATATATTTCACAAGAGGGAAAATGTGAATAGCGAAGGTCCACACTCAACAGTATAAGCATGCCAAATAGTGGTCATCTGGGGTACCTTCACAACTTGCTGCTATCGCCATGGTTTTGGACCTGGCTCTATCTCCTTGAAAGCCTACCTTTATTACTACCTTTTTCTGCAAAAAGTAAATAAAACACCATAAATTGCAAAGTCATGCTCAAAAAGCGGAGAACGGGAGAAGCAAGACAATGGAGCAGCAACAGGAGTTTGGAATAGAGTCACTCCCTGGTTTACTAGGTCGAGGTTAGATTTTTTTTCAGTAACCGTATCGGTTACTAATATTGCTAAATTGAATTCCCTCAAGGATTTGGGAAACTGGGAACTACTCATCAGGCATATAACCATCTAGAATCTAGCCTGGATCTCATTCGTTCCAAAATGGTTTAGTTCCCACCACTAGGTCATATACCATCATGAGCATGGCAAATGCACTAGATAGAATGAACCCACCTCAGTAGGTATGCAAAACCGTAGTGTGTGGCTACCAGTAGCCATCTGAGTTAACATACAAGCCATCATGAACAAGCAAAGGAATAATATATGAATCCAACCCAACTTTAAAATGTTCATCTTATTATGCTTGATTTCATTAGCATCAAAGAAGCAACAAAATAGCATATTGACATCTTATTCATTATTCATGCTTGATCATAGCTGCATATATGCTTGATCCGTGTTTAGCTGTCTATATGTGTGATGTGGTAAAAGCATGCAGACAGCACTGCGTCTATAGGTTCTAAATGACCTAATACAAAAGGTACTAGTTATACATAATCTTTTCATTTTATGGTCTAAATCTGGCGCTGATATACTATAGCAATTATTAATGGCTGGTTACTTAATCTTGACAGCTGCTCCCCGCGTGCAATATATTATATCTATTTTTCGCCTGGAGCATTTCTTAACCATCCTATATCTATCCGTTTGAATCTCTCAATCTAAAAAATACCTGAAATCTAAAGGCAACAAGACAGTGAGCTGCACATTAGGTCAATATTTCTGGCATCCTTCCCCGCTTTTTTTTCACTGGCCCTTTTTATGCCCACACACCTCAGTTTGTGATTCCTTTATCCCAGTTAATGTGGCTTCCTTTTTTTTCTTTTTGAGGCAATCATGCAAATGTGGTGATTTTCCTTCTTCCCACACGCACCTCAGTTTGTGCGTTTCCTTTTCTCCCAAAAAAGAAGTTTTTTACTTATCCATCCACCTTTTTGTGTAAACTGATTGATTATCTTCATTGAATCAACTATATATACTTACTTGACTTTAGCAGCTAATCATGCAAAAATTTGAATCATCAGCCCAATTAATTAAAATGGCGCAACTAATTCATCCTACACAATAATTAAAGGGATAAATCGTGCGTACATGACTGCCATTTATGTTATCCAACGACAATCCTATATCAGCACTGTAGGATATTCCAAAATTTAGTAAGTATATACATCCACTTTCCTTTTCTAGTACAGATTGGACGCCATACACACTGACACACCTCACGCCAATACACACAACCTTGTGTGTGTGCCCTAACACATATTGAGGCTAGATTAGAGGCCCTCGCATAGTATAGACATGTGTTTGACCACTGAATGCACTTATTGGTGCATATATATACTGCTCCATCTGAAATTTAGTTCCTAATAAATGCAAGCATTCTCCTGTTGTTCACTTGTTTAGGAATCGAACTCGACAGAGTAGAGTAGATTCTGTTACAAGGACCATGTTCATGTGCACTTTCTAGATATAATGGACGAAATCTTCCGCCTCTGTACCAACTAGGGGTTTTCAGTTGTGGGCACTAACCCTTGTGAGTGGAGACGTGGAGTAGGAATTTCACCATGACAACCAACGTGATTTCACACGAACATCATGTGCACACACTGAATGAGCAAATCACGTGCATCAGTGAACAAAACAAGATGCAACCTATGAGGAACTAGGTGGTTTTTCATTAAGAAGAGAAATAGGCACCCAAATTTAGTTCAAGAGAGGACTTGAACCTGGGTGGTTGGTGCATGACCACACCTCCCACCCAACTAGTTGAGCTAAGGCTCACTTCCTAATCATGTGCATCATCTCACTATGAGATCTTGCCTAGCGTACTTTAGGATTTATGTTTTCTTTTGCAAATAACTTTATTTCATAGGACGGAGCTCTAAGATTTAAGAGGTACCATTATCAATTCAAAAGTCATAATAACACATTCGTGGTTGTACACCTTTATTTGAATGAACTCACCTCATCAGTCAACTGTCCCGATGTAGGCGATGGTGTTATTAGTGATGCTTCCGACTCCTCGCTTGACCGTCGGAATAGTTTTTTAGGAGAAAATGGCAGTGAAAAACACTTGAACATTGAAACAAAGCTTGTCTGCAGTCCAAAAGTAAATATGTCAGAATCGGAGAACCCTCTGTCCAAAAAAGTATAAGGACTTCTAGCATTTAAAATTTTTTTCTCAAAAATATACATCTAAGTACTCACTAGGTTCAACCTTTTAATTTCATCAATCAAGAGCTATTCACCATTTAATTGTCCCACTGAGGACCTACACTGTCCTTTACTTGCAGCCAGTGGCAGAGCCAGAATCACAATCAAGTGGGGGCCAAATTGGTCAGATTGATCATAGTTTTGTGGTCAGCTAGTACTTGCTAAAGATAGATGAAACAACTACTGATTTATATGCGCACTTTGCAAAGAAGGCAAGCTTAGAATATCTAGCTTTCTAGATGGACAGTATAGACTTGCAATCATATACATATAAACCTTAATTAATCCATTAATCTTTGATAGAAAGGGGGGGCCGGAGCCCAGTATGGCCTCTACTTGGCTCCGCCAGTGCTTGCAGCAATCAAAAGCTGGTTTCCTAGCGTTAACAAGGAAATTGTTAAGTGTTCTCGTGTCTGGCTTAACTTGTCTTATATTTCTAAATCCTAGAATCCTTATTGCCTTTCTTAGATGGCGGGAGATGTGAAAAAACAAAGAAAAAACAAGGGAGAGAAGAGTAATTACACCGCTTGTGACTGATGCTTCACTGGTTTCCATTTCAGCAAACTTATCAATGATGTCGCGTATACAAGGCCTCTTACTTGGGTCACGATGCATGCAGCTTTTCCCCATTTCAATGCATAGTATTACTTGACGGTAAGCTGTCTCCAACTCTGTGTGTCTCCATGATGTATCCGATTCCAACCTACTCCTCCAGCCTCCAAGCACCTATCAATTTGTATAATAGAGATAGAGATGTGATTAATGATAGGGGCATATGACTGAATATCGTATATGCCGAATACTCAGCTGATACACCGAGAACAGATCAGCTCATAAAAGCGATATACATGTAAAAGCAAGAAGTCTGCAGGGTAGGAGACAAATAATTCAAAATCATACAGCAGCGTGATAGGGCGACATTAAAGAAAGTTGCACTACGCAGAGTTATCTAACTCACTCTCCCGATGGTATGGTGGCGACGCACGCTCAGCAGGCTACGGTGGCCAGTTCGTGGTAGCATGGCTCAGATCCACGCAACAGGGGTTTTACGCTAGCATGGGGGTGCTGGATTTGTGTGTGTCAGGTCACTGGTGGTCGCGTGCAGTTGATGTGGACTGTCCCACAGTCTAGCAGGGGCACATCCACCTGGTTTTGGTTCTTTCTGAGCAGATCTCAGGGACAGTACCATGTGCACACCAGCTAGTGGTATCCATGGTCTAACTCATGGAAGGTGGTCACCAAGCTGCTGATGGCGATGCCCGCAGGCACCGTTGTTGTATTTGGAGGCACCAATTCATACTCCCCCACCTCCCATGAAGTGAGAAACCTTGTCTATGCTGACAGGCGATGATGACGCTACTGGTGTCATGACCCAATTTGATGGGGCTTTTGTAAAAGGAATAGGCTCAGGTATTACTCAAGGATATACCAATCATCTAATCAGTTGTTTTGGCAATTGTTTGTGTTTGCCGGTCATGTGCTACCAATTAATCAGTTAGCAGATGACAGGTTGACTTCTGAGACATGTGCTACCAGTTGATCACACTACTACAGAACAGGGCTTTAGCCATTGCTACCATACCATGCTATCTTGCCCAACTACAGTTGGCCACAAACTGTAGAGAATTAGGGAGACACCTCACACAGGGTGGGGGTGGCTTTCATATAAGTACACCATGCAATACAAGTAACACGATATACATGTGTTAGACTATACATATCTCTAATACCCGGCCGCAGTCATAGCGGGAGGGAACTGGACGCAGAGACTGGACCTAAAGTCATGGAACAACTGTACATGAAATCCCTTAGGCATAATGTCCGCGAACTGATGAGCTGAGGGAACATGGAGTACTCTGACCTACCCCAAAGCCACCCTCTCACGAACAAAGTGGATGTCAATCTCAATATGCTTCGTTCGACGATGATGAACCGGATTGGTAGTCATATAGACTGCAGTGACATTGTCGCAAATAGACAATGGTCGCCGAAGGGATCAAGATATAAAGCTCAGCATCTGCGTGAGCAATAGCTCTGTACTCCACCTCCACACTAGACGAGACACCGTGGTCTGCCGTTTCGAAGACTAGGAAACCTGGTTGTCGTTGAGGAAGACACAATAGCCTGAAGTAGAGCGCCAAGAGTCTGGACATCCACCCAGTCAGTGTCGGAGTATGCCGTGATGGATGACACGCCGCCAACGACGAGGCGTGGACAGGCGTTGAGGGTACCCTTCACATAGCGCAGAATGCGCTTAATCAGAGCAAGATGTGATTCCCGCAGGTCATGCATGAAGAGGCAGACTTGCTAAACGGCGTAGGCAATTTCTGGCTGAGTCAACGTGAGGTACTGCAGGGCGCCAGCAAGACTCTAGTATTCTAAAGGGTTAGCAACTAGAGCTCCATCAGTCGCTGTTGCCCAGACATAGAAATGGATCTCAGATTTGGGATGAAAGCACAGAGGGCAGCTTGGCCATAGGCCACTTGGATTGAATCTGAAATTTCAATGACTTGGGATACAAGATGGTTTGCCACTGCTTATATAGAGCAAAGTGGCTTTTGCTACCTCTACCTACTCTTAGCATATTCTGCTATGTAAAGCAGATGCCATGATTCCTACTTGGGAGCCAAGGAACCTGAAAACTGCTTGACAGTGAATAGTAAATGCATAAAAGTAAGATACAAGCAGCTAGGCTTAACTATCAATCTTCCCCTAAGCCTAGTGCCGAGTGATCTGCTTCAGACCAATTCTCCTCCTCATCTCCTGGAACTTGGCCTTGCTCAACGACTTGGTGAGTATGTCTACCAGCTGATCAGTAGTGGCGATGTGGTTGGCCTTGATGCTCCCTTCCTCCAAGCAATCCCTGATGAAATGGTACTTGATCCGAATGTGCTTGCTCCTGTCATGGAAGGGTTCTTGGCCAGAGCTAGAGCAGACTTGCTGTCCACCTTCAACTCCACCACATCAACCTTTCTACCAAGAAGCTCCCCGAGCAACCTGGACAGCCATAGAGCTTGTGTTGCTGCAGTGGTGGTAGCGATGTACTCTGCCTCGCAGCTTGACAGCGCCACAACCTTCTACTTGATGGACTGCCAGTTGACCAAGCAGTCACCCAGGAAGAACATGGTTCCACTGGTGCTCTTGCTTGTGTCGATGTCGCCGACAAGGTCACTGTCGCAGTAGCCGATGAAGTGCGCTGTGCCAGGAGCCCTCTTGTAGTGCAGACCGTAGTCCAGGGTCCTGGCTACGTAGCGAAGAACACGCTTCACGGCCTGCAGGTGCTCCACCGTGGGCTGCTCCATGAACCGGCTCACGTACCCGACCGCGAACGCCAAGTCCGGCCGGGTGTGCACCAGGTACCGGAGGCTGCCGACGAGCCGCCGGTAGTGCATGGAGTTCACCTCCTCCGCCGTGCTCTCACGACTGAGCCGCAGCTTCTCCTCCATTAGCGTGTGGGTGGGGTTGCAGCCAGCCATCTCACCGAGCTCGAGGGTCCGCTTGGCGTAGTGAGCTTGACGGAGGGTGATGCCGCTGGCATCCTGGCGTACTTCGACGCCGAGGTAGAAGTAGAGGAGGCCGAGGTCGCTCATGTCGAACTTCTCCTTCATCTGCGCCTTGAACTTCACCACCTCTTCTTACTCGGCGCCGGTGATGATCAAATCATCGACGTAGACGCTGACGAGCAGGACAGTGCGCCTGCTGCCCCGCCGGTACACCGCCGCTTCATGCGCGCTCTGATGGAAGCCCATCGCCTTGAGCGTGGCATCCAACTTCGCGTTTCAGGCGCGCGGTGCCTGCCGCAGGCCGTAGAGGGCCTTGCGCAGGCGGTACACCTTGTCTTCCTTCCCGACGACGGCGAAGCCAGGCGGCTGTCGCACGTACACCTCTTCCTTGAGGTCGCCGTTGAGGAATGCAGACTTCACGTCCATCTGATGCACTCGCCATCCTTCTTGCGCTGCCAGCGCAAGAAAGACGCGAATCGACTCCATGCGCGCCACCGGAGCGAACGCATCATCGTAGTCAACGCCCTCCTGCTGGACGAAACCGCGTGCCACCAGCCGCGCCTTGTGCTTGGTCACCGCTCTTCTTGTCCTTCTTCAGCTTGAAAACCCACTTAAGGGTGATTGGGCGGTGACCAGCAGGTAGATCAACTAGCTCCCAGCCTCCCACGTCTTGTTCTTCTCCACAGACTGGAGCTCCTGCTTCATGGCAGCTTGCCAGGCTGGATCGCCTTGTGCTTCAACGTAATTGGTTGGCTCGCCGGCGTGAGTCAAGTGCAGCTGGGCGAAGAAGCGCGGCGCCAGCCCTGGTGGAGACTCATTGCCGATGATGTTCGTCACCGTGCGATAGCGGAGGGGTTCGTCGTCGTAGAACGCGTCCAGACGGCCCTCGTCGTCCTCCAGCGGCGTGGCGAGCTCGACTGGGAGATGGCCGGCGAGCGGCATTGTGGCAGGGATGCCGCAGCCAATGGCGCCGTTGGTGAAGCTGGCTGGAGTGGAGGTGGAGTGGCAGCTGCCGCCATTGTGCTCCTGGGCTCCCCCGGAGTTAGTGACGGTGAGCACGGCGGAGCTAGGGATGCTGATGGAGACGCACCTTGTGCTCCCCCAGCTTCCCCACTCCACAGGTACTCAACAGCGAATTCTTCCGCTGCCGATGCCGAGCTCTCTCCCACCTTGGTCCAGTCACAGCCGCGGCTCTCGTCAAAGACGACGTCGCGCGATACACGCACGCGCTGGGTCTCCGGGTCGACGACGCGGTATGCCTTGGCGCCGTTAGCGTACCCGATGAACACACCGGGCTGGCTGCGGTCATCCAGCTTCTTCACCTAGTTCAACTCCTTGGCGAAGGCGAGGCAGCCGAATGTGCGCACGTCGGAGTCCTTCCATGCCATGCCTCGTATGGGGTCTTGCCTTGCAAGCTCTTCGTCGGCGATCAGTTCACCAGGTGAACTGCAGTCATGACCGCCTCCCCCCAAAACTTGGCCAGCATTCCGCGCTGCTTGAGCACGACCCGCGCCATGGCCACCACCGTCTGGTTCCTCCTCTCCACTACTCTGTTCTGCTGCGGCGAGTAGGGGACGTTGAGCTGACACTGGATGCCTTCATCCGCGTAGTAGGCAGCGAACTCCGTGGCGGTGAACTCCCGGCCGTTGTCGGTGCATAGCACCCAAAGCTTGCGCCCGCTCCCCTTCTCCGCCACCACCTGCAGATGCTTGATGGCGTCCGCGGCGGCGTCCTTGGTCGTCAAGAGGGCCACCCACATGTACCGCGTGGCGTCAGCAGGAAGTAGCGTCTGCCGCCAGGAGTCGCCGGCGTTACAGGGCCGCAGAGATCGCCATGGATGAGCTCGAGCAGCTCCTGCGCGCGGTACTGGGCTTCAGCTGCGAACGGAGCCCTCCTCTGCTTCGCGACGACGCAGGTGTCGCAGAATTGCCCAATGTGCTTGATCGCAGGGAGCCCGCGCACCATGTCATCCTTGGCGAGCTTGCAGAGCGCGTCGAAGTGGAGGTGGTTGTAGCGCTCATGCCGGTGCCATGCTTCGTCATCCTTGCGCGCGACAAGGCAGAGTGGCTGGGCTGTCTTGAGGTGGAGGACGTAGAGGCGATTTGCGTCGCGTCGGACCTTGACAAGAAGCCGGCCACGCTGATCCCATATCCTCAGTACACCTTGGTCGATCTCCACCTTCGAGCCGCCTTCATCCAACTAGCTGAGACTCATGATTGAGTTGCAGAGCGCCGGGACGTAGTACATGCCGTGAAGCACCCGGTGCTCGCCAATCTTCCCCTCGAAGATGATGAAGCCGACGCCTTGTATCTCCACCTTCGACGCGTCGCTGAACTTCACCGTGCCTCTGGCTTTGTAGTCGAGGTTGGTGAAACAGCTCGCGACGGCCGGTCATGTGGTGGGTGCCGTCGCTGTCGAGGTACCAGCCATCGAGCTTGTCCTCGCCGGGCAGTGTTGAGGAAGACATGAGCTCACGGCTCCTCGAAGTCGAGGTCGACGGCGGACTCGGTGTAGAAGGTTGAAGCTTGGGCCTTGCCGCTGCTCCCTTTCGCATCCAGCTCCAAGAATCCATGCGCGAGAAACAGAGCAGCGTCTTCCTCTGCTTCGGTGACATTCGCCGCACCACCACGCTCCCGCTCGCGCTCACGTCGGGGATGAGGGCAATCCCTGCCCAGTGCTCGGCACGGTTGCAGTTGAGGCAGGTGTCGTCGCGGTTCGCCTTGCGTTCACCACCGGCAGCGCCTGCCCTGTCCGCTTGTCCTCCGCCGCCGTCGCGATCACCCTTGGGCTTGTTCTTGCCACCATGGGGCCGCCGCCGACGATCCTTGGATGGTCCTGCACTCTCCTTCTCGAAGGCGCGCCACTGCTCGACCGTGTACAGCAGCTTGCCTCCGACAGCGCCCGGCTCAGGATCTGGCGCTTGCTCGCAGTCTTGCACCGCCTTGAGCCGCCCGCTGACGTCCTCGACGGTGAGCTGCTCGAAATCGAGGAGCAGCTCGATCGAATTGACGATCTGCGCGTACCTCTTCGGCATGCAGCGGAGGAATTTCTCCACCGCGCGCTCCTCCGTCAGGTCGGTGTCACCGTTGCGCGCCATCTACTCCATCAGGTTGGTCAGCCGCAGAGCGAAGTCCTCGACTTGCTCCCTGGGCTGGAAGGCGAGAGCTTCCCACTCTCCTCGGAGGCGCTGCAACGTCACCCGGCGTACGCGATCACCTCCAACACGCACCACGGCGATCGCGTCCCACGCCAGCTTCGCCGTGGCCTTGTTGGCGATGGAAGCGCCAAGCTTGGGGGGGATGGCGGCGCACAGAGCCTCCAAGGCCCGACGATCATCGTCATAGTGGACGCCGCCGACGTGGATCGCCTCCCAAAGCCGCCGAGCCTGCAGCTTGACCTTCATTAGCAAACTCCACTCGTGGTAGTTGGACTTGGTGAGCATTGGCCACGGCGTCCCCGCTCCGGCATCGTGGTAGATGGTCTGCAGCACCGGAGAACGCCCGCGATGACCACGACGCCGCTTTGGTGATGGCGACTGGCGGCGGCATCCATCCGGGCTGCACGATCCTCCTCTCGCGGGCTCCGGCTCCTCCCGCTCCATCTCGGCATGAAGCGCTGCAGCGGTAGCCACCGCGACCTGAGCCGCAGTCGCTGCCTCTGCGGCAGCAAGGCACGTCGCACGGTCGCCGGCTCCAGCGTCTACTGCGCCGCCCCGAGGGTTGATCACCGCTCCTCCGGCGACGGCGCACGCTCTGGCGATTTGGCTCTCGGTGGACATGGCTCTCACTCATTAGAACCCTAGGCTCTTGATACCAATTGTTGCCCAGACATAGAAATGGATCTTAGATTTGGGATGAAAGCCCAGAGGGTAGCTTGGCCATAGGCCACTTGGATTGAATCTGAAATTTCAATGACTTGGGATACAAGATGGTTTGCCACTGCTTATATAGAGCAAAGTGGCTTTTGCTACCTCTACCTACTCTTAGCATATTCTGCTATGTAAAGCAGATGCCATGATTCCTACTTGGGAGCCAAGGAACCTGAAAACTACTTGACAGTGAATAGTAAATGCATAAAAGTAAGATACAAGCAGCTAGGCTTAACTATCAGTTGCAGACAGCTTGGACTTGGAGTCAACCAGTGTTGCTGCCATCCCGGCTTACTGTCCTTGGGACAAGTGGAGGCCATCGAAGGACCGAGTGATGGAGATGCCGAGGAAGTGGTATAGAGCCTCAAGGTCTGTCATGGCGAACTCAGAGCTGAGACAGTCGATGATGCGCCGCACAAGATCCGAAGAGGATGCTATGAGGACGATGTCATCGACGTACAGTAGCAAATACGTCATCTCCACTCCGTCTTTGAAGATGAAGAGGTAAGCATCAGACTTTGAGACAGTGAAGTCGTGCTTCACCTACTAGCGTCGGCGCCTAGCACCAGCACCAGCGCCGGCTAATTGGTGTTTCAGCGGCAAGGTGTACCAGCATCGGTCATCTTCGTCTTCATCACCTACGCAGCAGGGCTACATCGACTTCTTCGTCTGCCAGTGGTCTGACGAGTGCGCTAGCTGCTCCTCAGTCGTCTGTACTACCACTCGGCAGGCCTCCACTACCTCGTGTCATGCTCACGCCAACTCTAATACCATGTAGAGAATTAGGGAAACACCTCACACCCAATTAGGGGGGGTGGCTTTCATATATATAGTCAAGTACAACTTGGAATACAAGTAACATGATATACATATCTCTAATACAAACCCCATGACATGCAAACCTTACAAGCCACCACACGGTGATATAGTGTTGGGAGCTTTCCATTAGACACAAGCCCAAAGTCTATAGGATCCATCATAAGACAGCATGCATTGCCCGAGTAAGCGATTATGTGAGTCGATGTCAAGGTGACTTCAGCCTCTAAGATAGTATGGAAGAGATGGACTAGAGATGTAGGGGATGTTTGGAACCCTTGTTGTCCCTTGTCTTGCCTAGCTAGGCAGAGATAGAGGTGTTTGGTTTGCTTGTTCATTTCATTGGTTGTTGTGATTTCAATCTCTCATGCACATGGCAACCTATCGTGCATATTGCTATGGCTGCAGGCACCAAGCTACCTCCTGTGTGTATATGAGCCGAGCTAATTGAATCAGCGCAAGCCAGCAGATGGGAGGCGGTTGCGCCTTAGTCCCATACATACTATATCCACCCAATTTTTTTTCCTCTTCTTCACCAAGTCAAGCAAGCCAAATCCATTTTCCAGCCCTAACAAGGCGAGGCAAGCTAACCAAACGTGCCCAAAGATCCCAAGTAGTAGTCTCAATCGATGCACCATCTGCCACCTCTCTTAACCAGCACAAGGCTACCACCACCACCACCAAGAGTGAACCAACCAGATAGCCAAACAACATGGACACGGACCACTAAGACCTACCTATGAGAAGATACACTATAGGAGCACCAGACCAGCCCATGCCAGCGAAGACATAGCTCGTCCAGCACCAATCAAGGAACCTGACCATGTGACGTCTGTGGAGTCAAAGGAAGATGAGGAGGGATAGCCATCCACCACTGCCAATCACCTCCCTGTGCCTGCACAACATTAAGTTCTGATGCAAAGGCTGGGAAGAGGAGGCCATAGCCAAGAGCCATGCCCCGTCCATTGTCGCACCCCCAACCATGCATATTGCATTTCACAGGTCACCACCATGAGCATCAGCCCGGTAACTACTACCATGCCTAACGCCATGGGATACCACCCACTTTGCACTGAAGAAACATTGTTTTCCACTAGATCCACATGGATCCAACCAATGGCAATAGGCATGTAGATCTGGCTACCTAGGGCAAGAGCAGAGGAATCATGGATGATACTGCTGCCACCACCTTTGTCATCATTTGGCTGAATGTTGCGTCAGCCTTCATATTGCATGTGTTGTGGAGCGGGGCTAAGTGGTGCCAGCGACGGTGCCTCCCTTGTCATCTCTAAAGACGATACCAAGGGGGCAGAGGGTGCAGGGGTACAAATGGTAACTTCAAGCCACATATGTGTTTCAATCATTCTTTTGTTGCCAAATTAGATCACAGGTTGGTTAAATGTTGTTAGAAATATGCTACAAAGCAAAAGTCCCACAATGATGGCTGAGACTCAAAAGAGATGACTAAATACATTCAACCATATGCCGATATATAGTGTTTTTGTGTAATCAAGTTTCCCCTAAATCTGTAATGTGCCAAATATGCCCTCAAGAAGGATAACATCCGAAATGAAAATGAAAGTGACATTCTGGACATGAATCATTTATCTTAAGTGATTTGATAAAATTGTTCTTACACTTTTTATGTTAGAGTGGTCCTTGTGGCCAGCCACCATCTGTGTGATTATAACACCCAAACTGTATATGTCAGATTTTAAGCTGATTGCTCCGTCTTCATGATATTCTGGTGCCCTACACGAAAATTAACAATTAATACGTATAGGGATCCAGAGAATAAACTCAGATGTTGTTTAGGAAAACAATGGAGTGTTTATTCGACATATAATGAGCTTACAGTAATGTAACAATTTCTTGAGTTGCAGTTGGCCTATCTTCACCCAACAATCTTGCATAAGCATAGTCCGCTATTTTTGGCACCATGTTAGCATCAAGTAGTATATTCTCTGGTTTGAGGTGCAAATGGATAATACTATTTTTATGAAGATAATCCAAGCCCTGACATATTCCTTTGATTATTTGATAACATGTGTGCCATTCGAACCCACAGGATTCTTCTGCATAAGTAAAGATAATCCTTAGAATTTCGAGTCTTCTTTGCCATCAAAAGCATAAAGTCCTAACACTCATGAACATTATCTAACAACAGTTAATCTTTAAATTTTAGTTTTTGATCACATATTGCTTATTTGACAGACAAAATGAGTTATGTTATACTGTTGTACTAGACCTTTTATTTAATATAGGTAAGACAGAAATTAACTGCATTATTATCTATACCAATAATAAGAGCATTTCCAACAGATTACTTATCTCATCCCCAAACCAAAAATATACAGTATAAGAGATTGTGATTGCTCCAACAGATTACTCATCCTATCCGCAATACCTAAAAGTTTTAAGTAATTACTCAAAATATACCCCTTCCTCAAATGTAGGAGATTCATCCTCTCTCCCCTATCCACTTTATAGGTATTGGTAATCTATTGAGGAGAAGAAGAAAAGGTAAAATTCATACCAGTAATATGCCTCCTGAGGCTTCCATTGTGCAGATACTCAAAGCACAGCAACATATCTTGCTGTTCTATACCCATGTCACTTCCCCATTTTTTTATAGCATTAGGTTGCGGTTCCCAGTAGCCCAAAAACCGTACTATATTGCTGTGCTTGACTCTCATTAAACAATGAAATATATAAGCCAAATCTACAGTTTCATGTGGCCCACATAGTCTTTTCACGGCAATAATTCCATCTCCTAGGATTCCCTGTTTATCGACAATTGTTAGTATAAAGACAAGTATTTGGGCGAAGCCTGGGTATTTAATTTTTATCAACTTGTAATTGAGAACAGAGGCACCTTGTAAACCATCCCAAATCCACCTTGATCAACCTCTTGCTCAGTAGAGAAATTATTTGTGATGTCTTCCAAAAGTGATAAGCCAAGAGTCGTCGGCTCTGCACTTTCATCCCATAATATGCATACCAACATATGATGTTCACTATATTCATCTGTCAATTATAGGAAACAATAGTTATTCTGTAAAATAAGACAGCTAGGTACGCTTATATCTGGAATACCATCAAAGGAAATTTGATACACAAAGTCACAAGCATAGAAATTTTGCAGAACGGTTAGGTATGCTAATTAACACGGGCTGACGGGCATAGGGCCAACTTCAATATAGAACCACACAGTGGAACAGGATTGCCAGATTGAAAAGTGAATTTTAAAACCTTCACTTACTGTTCTGTCAAATTTATAGCAGATTTTAAATAATAATCAGATTCGAGCAAAAAAAAGGATATACTGAAACTGGTGCTCCCTAATGTGCCACTCTGACAAAGCTACCTGATTTATGGTGATATGAAGTCCCAGAAGATGGTGGAAGATCGTATTCTCTAGATAACCTGAAAAAGTTAGTGTTAGTTATTTAAGACATTTTGAGACATGACAAGAAAATTAGCCATGTTTTCCAAAAAGGTGCGTGGTCAAAGTTTGTGACCCTTAGTTGAGTTTGGCTGGAAAGCTAATGCCATCACTGGAGCATAGATAGAAATCTGATTGGTCGTAAATCAGCTACTTTACATTTTTGAACCCATAATAAATAGATAGATACTGGAATATTGGATAAGAATAAATTAGGGCCTATGTGATGGAGGAAGGTCATCATCACACTATTCGCACAAATAGTACCTCCCGTCCAGTTCATGCTAGGCTCAAGGTAGGTTGTTAACGTGCCCGTGCATTGCAGGCTTGCAGCAGCCCTTAATACATCTTAGAATCGGACTCCGTATTATCGTTGAACACACGTTGTTCTAACTTGTATGAGTACGAGTCGTGACTCGTGAGCCATGGAGGGCGTAAGTGCATTTTGGGAAGAAAAAAAATGGTCAAAAGGATCCCTTCGCTCTTTAATATTAGATATAGATACATACGTGACCAGATAGAGGGCACTCTCTGTTTAGAGTTAAATTGAGACCTGTACAGATACATCTCGCCTCCATCTCAATCTAAAATGTGGGCCCCACAGCGATCAAAAGAAGATCGGTTTATCCTCTTGGTCTGCCTCCCACACGTGTCTCCAGTTCCTCTCGCTCTCGCCCACGACGCCAGCGTCCTCAAGCAAAGCGCTTTTGCCTTCCACACATAACTGATTGTGCCACCACGCCACCTGTAACCACCATAGCATGGCCAGTGAGATATTCCACTTCCTTTCCTCTCCAATGCTCCCCCGCCTCCACCACCATCCCCACTCGGCTAATTGGTGCAGAGATGTCAGCAAGGAGTTCCCTCTCCTTCCTCTCCCCACTCTTCAGCCTCCACCACCACCACTCCTGATCCGATCTGTCGCACGTGCAACCGCGACCACTGCTAACTACTACAATCTTTTTTTTTCTAAAATTTATCTTGTTTTCTAGAGTTTCTTATGAGACGTGGAGGCTCTGTTGGGAACCTCCACTTAGTAATAGTAAAGATGGTCCATGAGAGACAAATTACCAAATAAGAACCCATACCTGCTATCAATGTGCTTGTCCATATCTTTTGCGCAAGCTTTCTCTACAATCTCATGTTCACTTGATGAACCTTCATGTTGCCTCAGGTGAAACTTATCTGAAGGAGGATATTCTTCCTCTATGAAATATACCGGCTGTGAGTTAAATCTAGGACATCTTGGATGCTTTCTAATGATATCCTCAAACGATAACTTGACAAGCCTCCAGTCAGATTCATCAGCGCCTGGGAGGACCCCAATTCGTCCAACGACCTCCTGAAGGTTTAACAGGTGCTCAATGCCATCGAGCACTCGGTTATGGTTCTGGCCTCTATGGGCATTGAAACAAAGCTTGACCCTTTGAAGATTAGGCATGGCTCCTGCCTGAAAAGCCAAACACATCACACCACATGTGAATTTGAAATACTTGAGAGCTCGGAATGCCATGGTACTGAAGACAACAGTTCCAGTCAGGGCTCTCCGCACATACAGTGAGAAAACTGTGAGGGAAGGTAATCCAGAGATGTTACTAATATCATTTCCGTGCAGTTCTTTAACCACAATTTTCAAAATGCAGAGTTTGTGCAGTTCACCAAACCAAGTTGGCAGTCTGGAAAAGAAGCAAATTGGTGGTAACAACTCAAGTCTCTGAAGAAAGATGGAAGGAGAGGAGATACCGCTCGAGATATCAAACAAAATAGCTGATCTTAAGGCATCAGGAGTCAGGGTGAGAGATTTAAGATTGCCAAGTTTACCAAGAGAAAAAGCTAGAGGTATCAACTTTCTCTTCAGGTGGTCACTTGACAGAACTGCAGAACAGGTTAGATGGAGATGCCGAAGGTTTGTCAGCTGTCCTAAGCTCCATATATTGTCTTCAGAGTTACATCTGAGGTCAAAATACAATAGTGTACTTAGAGATTTGATGTGGCCAATCCCATCTGGTAACTTTGTTGCAGCTCGGAGACCAAGATGCAACAAACTCGGAAGATGGACAATATCCAATGGAACTGCAGATAGTCTTGCATCTATCTCTAGTGTTTCCAAATAATGTAGCCCTTTCATCTGGGCTGGTAGTTCAACCATGATATCACCTGAAATCTTCAAATATCTCAGTTGAAATAATATGCAAATCCTTGAGAGGTTCAAACTCATGTGTCCATCATGACTGCCCCAAAAGTCAAGGACTAGAACTCGGAGATGCTTAAATTCCACAATCGGAGGCATACACTTGATGAATCCAAAGAATCCAAGCGATCGCAATTGTGACATTGTTATTCTTGCTGGTTGCTTTGCATACTTGGCACTACTTAATTGGAAGGACAGTCGATGGGCCTTTGTAGAAAGTCCTGTTATTGGTTGAGAGTAAGCTATTGCAGCAATAAATTCCTCTTCCTTGGAATTATGATTAATGAGATCAAATATAATATGGTGCACTGTACATGACAACCCCTCATCATTGTAGTCAATTCTCATAGGTTGGACCATTCCCCTATTGACAAGCTCCTCAAAATAGCCCTCTGCAATTTCCTCTGTGTCTTTTCCTTCTGCTGCATTAATAAAACCTTCAGCTATCCATTGCTTCACCAGATGAACCTTCCACATTATGTAACCCTCTGGGTACATATTGAAATACAGCAGGCATGTCTTCAAACACTGAGGAAGACTATTGTAACTAAGGTTTAATATTGTTTTCTGGATCTCTTCAATTGTATGACTTCTATTAAGAATGGAGCATAAACGATCATGTACATGGTACCATAGCTCTGAGTAGTCTATGCTTGATAAAAGACCAGCTACAAGGATGAGGGACAGTGGAAGACCACAGCATTTTCTGATAATACCATATGAAACTTCTTTCAGTTCATCAGGGCATTGTTGTTCAGAGCCAAAAACTCGATTGAAGAATAAGTATCCAGAGTCTTGAATGCCAAGAGGTTTCATTTTCAAAATATTATGTGCCATATAACTGCAACACTTAAGAGCTACATTCATGTTTTCTGTAGTTGCTACAATTCTACTGCAATTATTGCCCTCTGGAAAAGCACCTCTTACAATGTCCCATGCTGTTTCTTCCCATAAATCATCAATTACAATGAGATACCTGTGAAAAAATTAATAATAACAAGTATGCTTTATATCAGTTAAAAGTCTATAACAACCAGATGAAGATAATAAAGTATCTATATAAGGATGGTGTTCGAATTTGAATAAATGAGAGAAAGAAAAACAAGTTTGCTATGTCACTCACATTATCCATGAATCTATAGCACTTATATCTTGGAACCAATAAACCGTGCAGAGGCACAAGTTGGACCAGTAGGAATAAAAAAAATAAAGCTCTACACCTTAGATTACACATAGTGTAGGGTGTGGGTATGTGCTCCCAAAAAGGATTTCCTGCATCTTAGACCGTATGTAGTAGAAACTAGTAATCCCAGTAAAATTTCACATAATAGTTGGTGCAGTTGAAAATAAGGTAGTTGGTGACACCATTCTAAATTGGATCAACATGCTTCTGGTAGAGACAAACCACAAGTATTTTGGATAGTAAGATCTGAGATACAAGAGGCTTCCTCTTTGCAAAACTGTTTAATCTACTCAATACTATCAAGTAATGAGTCCACTAAGCCATTGTAATACGCCTAGGAAAGCTAAAAATAAAGTGGCAGACAAAATACCTCTTATCTTGGAGTTGTTCCTGAATAATGTCAATGAGGCTCTGCACCGAACCAGCAACAGAGCGTAGTTGGTGACGCGGTTGAACTTGGGAGAGAATGCTCCCAAGAAGCCTTCTCATGTCAAGCTTTCGCGAAGCATGTACAAATGCTCGCAAATCAAATAGGCCTCTAAGTTCACGGAAAATTTCTTTCGCGAGAGTGGTCTTGCCAACACCTGCAGGTCCGACAATGGATACCACTTTCAGCTGCTGCTCTGCTTCCCCAGTAAGCATTTTAGTCAGTTTGGTCCTGGAGTCCTCGATTCCTACAAGACTGGCCGCATCTCCATACAGCGCCGGAGCCCAGCGGTGCTGAGTGATCATATTCATATGGTTTCGGCTGGAGCAACAAGCGTCAAGCTGATACCTTTCAAGCCGCTCGCTAGCCTGCCACAGTAGATCCCTCAATTGGGCAACCTTGGCGACCCTTGTGCTGCGCCTCGGCGGCGCCGGAAGCAGAGCAATCTTCACACGACCAACCCTATGGCTGCTGACGGACCTTATCTTGGCACCGGCGTCTCTGCGGATCGGCGTCAAGTCGTCGACAAAATCTTCTATATGGTAAGACAGTTCTCGCGCCTCCTCCATCCAGCACTTGGCCCTGAGGCTGGGAGTTTCCAGCATCGATAGATCCACGAGGGCAGAGCCTACTTCCTCTAGATCTTGCTTGAGGAGTCCGATTCCGTCCTTCACCCTCTTCCGCAGCCGGGATTCGGAAGCTAGCAGCAGATCGAGCTTCCTGAGAACAGGGCCCATGGCGCCCATGGAGCAACTTACTGCAGCCTCCATTTCTTTCCGAGGTAAGAAAGTTAGGCGAGATGCAGGTGCTTACTCCGTCATCTCTACCCCTGCAGATCCAAAAATATGCAGAAAAAAAAATGAAAAAGAAGCAGAGAAAGCCGGTGACGGAGCATGGAGGAAGATGATGACGACCTACCCTGAGTCCCTGAGTGCGGCAATAATGGAACAATACCAGCGCTGCAAGAATCAACATAGTGGACAACTCGATAATATGAAAAAGAAGCAGGGAACTTGATAATATGCAGAAGAAAAAAAATGAAAAAGAAGCAGGGAACTTGATAATATGCAGAAGAAAAAAAATGAAAAAGAAGCAGGGAAAAGTCGGTGACGGAGCAAGGAGGAAGGTGATGACGTGACGGAGCAAGGAGGAAGGTGATGACGACCTACCTGAGTCCCTGAGTGCGGTTATCCGCGGTGGGTGCTTTAAAACGATCCTTTAAAGCTTTAGAGTATGAATATAGAGTAAAAACTGCTGTATTGGGTACTCTAAAGCGATGCTCTATCCTTTCTCTCACTCTATATTTAGAGTAGTACAGTGCTTACTCTATACTCTATAGTGGCGGCCCCACTAGCTAAACAAAGAGAAAAAATGCTATAACTCACACACCAAAAATCCAAATTAAATTTCGATTGCACCATTAAATTCGTCTCAATAAATCCTTCAAAACTAGATCACACATGGATATATTTAGATAAAGTGACAAGTGAGTCTCACAGTGGATAGAGTAGATAGAGGATGATATAGAGGATGGATGGGTGCGGGAGAATTGAGTATAGAGAAGAAAATCTTGCTGACTAGGACGTATAGAGGATGAATATAAAGGTCCATGAGTGCGGATAGTCTAATGGGAGGGAACAATGCCAGCGCTGCAAGAATAAACATGGTGGACAACTTTATAACATGCAGAAGAAAAAGATGAAAAAAAGCAGGGAAAGTCGGTGACGGAGTGAGGAGGAATAGTCCTGTATGCCATTATAAAAATTAGTATATAAGCTACTAAAAAAAAGATGAGTTCTCACATGTGCTTCTCCTCTGAATTTTTTTCCTTTACACCACTTCCGTCAAATTTGGCTCTAATGGTGTTAAACTGCGGGTGTGAAAAGTCAAAAATACTCTCAGGTCTAAATATGCAATTAATTTTTTTAGCATCTTAACGATCTCAAATGAAAAAACTCAAAACTAGAAAGTTGTAGATCTCATCAAGATCTACAATATTTATATAAAAATTATTTTCATTTAATACTATAAAAAATGATTTGATATTATTGATATGTCTTAGGAAAATCATATTTTTTATATGAAACCAAATGAAAATAATTTTTATATAAATATTGTAGCTTTCTAGTTTTGAGTTTTTGCATTTGAGATCGTTAAGATGCTCAAAAAATTAATTGCATATTTAGACCTGAGGGTATTTTCGACTTTTCACACCCGCAGTTTAACACCGTCAAAGCCAAATCTGACAGAAGTGGCGTGGAGGACAAAAAAAGTTCAGAGCAGTGGCATCTATGAGAACTCAACTTTTTTTAATGACTTGAGGGTAATTACCAACTTTTATAATGACATACATGTAAAGGACTCGAGGAGGAAAGTGATACCTGAGTGCGGCAATAATGGAACAATGCCAGCGCTGCAAGTGGACAACTTGACGTTACCCATTTGGACATCATCGATCAATTTGTTTATCTATATCTATACTTTAATAATGAAGAGGCAAAATTTTAGCCTATTTTTTTATCCATCCATTTTTTTGTCTGTCTCTTCCTAGCTACTAAACAATTGAGAATTTCTTCCGTCCGAATTTATATATATAACCAGTGTTCGTACGAGTCAGAATAACTCTCGTATAGATATAGCTAGGATTTCTAATCAAATTATCCCTGATTCCTAATCCAAATCCAAATAGGAAAAAAAGAGTAAAAACCTATTCCTAATAATTATAAGCCACGACAAGTTTCTTAGTTTAGGTTTTACTTAATGACCAGAGATTCTCAACACACGACAGCGGCCCCAACGCAATTGCACGTGCGTTTGTGCTTTTTGCAAGGAAGCAGGTGAGTAGCTACCGAAGCATTTAAAATTGAGTACTCCCTCAGCGCCTGTTTGGTTTTGGTTTAGCCAGAAACTTTAGTGCTAGGTTGTTTGGTTTAAGTAACTAAAAGAGACTAAACCTGTTGAAAAAGATCACAACGTCCCTATTAATTGTCCAGGATCTTTGATGCTACGGCAGGGAGCTTTGGGGGCACTGGGAGGTTTGGCACACTGCTGGCCGTGCTGCCGTGCTCCCGCGCGGACATGCCTGCTCTGCTAGGTTGCGCTGCTCTGCTTTGCCAAAACAAAATGTCCATACACTCACAAAATAAGGTTCATAGATTACAGAAGTCTTCATTATTACAAACCATTTCACATTTCACAGCTATGACCTACTAAACAAACCATCAGCTGCCCAATCCCAAAATTGATTCATGTTTTGATCTTCATCCCCATGACTTGTATTGGCGCAATTTCCTTGAGAAGAACATGTTTTGGACAACGGAACATAGTTTTCATCTTCATCACACAAGTCAAACTCCTTATCCGCCATAGCACTCTATCATCTTCTTTAGTCATCTTGTTTGACAAAAAGGTGACTAAAACGGACTAAAGTGGGGTGACTAAACTTTAGCCACCTCAAACCAAACATGCCCTAAGTGCATATCACATTTATCAACAAGTCAAACTATTTTCATATTTGACTAAGTATATAAAAATAATGTCAATATTTAAATAATTCTATTATGAAAGCATATTTCATAACTAACCTACTGATATTTATTACAAATCACAACATTAATAACTTTTTGTATGTATTTGGTCAAACTTTGCAAAGTTTGACTCCTCGATATGTGAAATGTGCATTTGTTTGGGACGAATGGAGTAAGTTTCACGGGTGATGCGCAGTAAGTTTTATGAGTGGTGCTCAAACTTGTCATGAGTTCTCATTTATATTTTGATACTTTCAAATTACACATTCAACTCCTGGCTTATCCATGTAGCCACTAGCGCTGCACCATGCTCGCCCTGCTACCCCATGCCTGCATATGTTGCATCGTCGATGCAGCACTGAACCCACGTTACCACACTAGGCTATGTCGTGTCCACCGCGCCGCTATGCCACATGCTACACACACCCTACTACACTGCAGTGATAGTCCTGTTGTTGCCGAGAGAGGTATCTGAGTGCGAGAAGATGGCGAGAATGAGCATTAGCTCCTACTCGACGAGGGAGAGGCGTTGAAAGCAACTTTTGCGAGGCAGGGGGCTAACGCCACGGTGAGGTTGAGTAGGAGCAACTCAAGTGGAATCGAGGAGGGCAACGACAGCGAAGGCTCCGCTAGGATGTGCGGTAGGGCAAGCATGACAAGGCCGCCTGTAAGGTCCAAATGGCTAGAGGGGGGTGAATAGCTTATTTAAAAATCTACAAGCTTCACTAAACAACCACGTTAGTATAAAAGATGGCTAAGCTAATTCTAGCACTAGCTCAACTACACTATGCAAGCCACCTATACAATTCTAGTGAAGCGAGGCTATGATCTCTAAAACACACCAACAAGACTAAGTCACTAAGCTACTTACTCCTATGTGATAAAAGCTACACTAAGCAAACTACACTAGGATTAGTACAAGAAAGTGAAGAGCAAGCGACTTGATTCTTATACCAACGATGTAGAGAAGTAATGCACTTGAAGAATCAATCACAATGATCAACCACAAGAGAAATCCTCGGCAAAGGGATGACACAAGATTTTTACCGAGGTTCACTTGCTTCCCGGCAAGCTACTCCTCGTTGTGGCGATACACCCACTTGTCGGTTCACGAGCTAATCGACTATCAAGAGTCGAGCCCTCGGCGGGCACCGCACAACCGCACACAAGATGGGGATCCTCTAAGCCACGAGCTCCATTAGAGTATCCAATTTGTGAACTCCCGCGGGGAAGGATCAAGAAGCCCTTACAACACTTGGTGAGGGCTCCAACAATCTTCAATTGTGAGCTCAATCACCGACGCTGCTCCAAGCCGTCTATCGTGTCGGGAAACACGGAAGAGTAACAAGAAATCCGCAGCAACTCGAAGATCAAGTGCCTCTAGAATGCAACTCTCAAACAATGCACTTAAATCTCACTCAATCTCACTCAAGATGTGCAACCAAGCAAAGAGATGAGTGGAGGGGTTGTTCTCTAGCTCAAAGGATGTCTCTAGGTCTCAAAATGTGCAAGAGTTACCCTCAAACCCAGACATCTTCTATTTATAGCGAAGGGGTACGCAGCTAGCCGTTACCGAACGACACAGTTCAAAACGAGTTGACCGGACGCATCGGTCAGGGTGACCGGACGCGTCCGGTCACTACAGGACAAGCGTGAACAGTGCGCGTCAGAAGTTACCGTTGCCGTGACTGGACGCGCTGCACCTGGCGTCCGGTCGGAGTCCAGTAAGCTCCCACCGTGACCGGACGCGTCTGATTGCACGTGATCGGACGCGCCGCGCGTCCGATTTTACGCGACCGGACGCGCGGCTCTACAACCAGTTCTGCACCTCTGGGTGCCTGACCGGACGCTCCGGTTCCGTGAGAGACCAGACGCGCCGGATGGAAACCCTAACACTCGCGCGCCTGACAACTGCTGAGAACTGACCGGACGCGTCCGGTCAAACCGCGACCGCGTCCGGTGCAGCGTCCGGTCACCACAGTGACCGTCGTTCGCCTCCGTTTCTTTTCCGACTTCCGGCGTAGTAGAAAATAGGCGTTTCACTTCCCCAAAAAGCGTTGAATCCCGCCTCGCAAGCTCGGCAGGAGGGAGAGAGGAACCCAAACCCCTCTCTACCGCTTAAACTCCACCGCCTTTGCAAATGTGCTAACACCACCAAGTGTAAACCACCATGTGCATGTGTGTTAGCATTTCACAAATATTTTCAAGGCGTTATGTTAGCTCTCTACTAGATCCTAATGCATATGCTCAAGACATTGATTTAGTGGCACTTGATTCCTGAGCTAACCGTGATTGCCCCTCTTGATAGTCGGCTATGTATCCTAAACCCGGTCAATCACTTCTCTACTCATCTTAGACCGGCAAAAGAAAAACCTTATGGTTATAACTTTGTCTTGCGCTCTTAGATCCTTCTCTTCCACTTGATCATCATGTCCATCATATTATGTGCATCTCCACTATGATCGTCATTACATGTCCATGCACCATTTCTTTGTGATCTTGTGGCCATCACTCCTTGCCACATACACCTTCCTTACATGTGTTGCTTATGCCTAGCTTAATCACACTTGATACAATAGCATTAGCAACTTGGTGTCATTAATTACCAAAACCAAACTTGGGCTTTCAATCTCCCCCTTTTTGGTAATTGATGACAACCATCATAAAGATATGAAATGAAATCAATTTTCAATTTCGATAGTATTAGCTCCCCCCTACATATGTGCTTCCATGAGTTTGGTTCAATTGTGCACATATGTATGGATTTGAATTTTGAGAGAGTTACTACTATCAAATTGATGCTAAGATATATAGAATGGACCTTTGAAGCGTGATACCAATCGGAATTGCCTTTATATACCATCCTTAACATCGATGTAGCTAGACACCACTTTTAATACATCACTTGTAAAGGTCACAAATACTAAAGTACCTCGTGAGATCAACATTATAAGCAGAGGTGTCTAGATACCACTTGTAAAGCTACTCTTAACAAATTATCATTCAAGTTCTATTTCTAGCATACACCAAACAATCATGAATATGAATTTAAGCTTTGCAATGCAACAATACATCATGTTAATGCACATACAAATGCAACAAAATATTCATGAGCTTACTCCCCCTACTTGTGTGCTCAATTTTAATTGATCCCTTTCCAATGTCATATCTTTGACTTTCTCTCCCCTTTTTGCTTTCTCCCCCCTTTCTTTATCTTTGTGACTCACTTCTCCTCCTTTGTAACTTAACTTTTTATCTTTGTGACTTTTCTCTCCCCTTTGTCAACAATCACCAAAAGGTGCCGATTTTAGTGAGAGTTAAGTCAATCAATATGAGGGAATCCAAATTATGGTTCAATCTAGATCACTTGCCTAGAATATGTAATTCGGTTTGATCCAAGGACAAGCTTCTTCACACCTCATAAAGTATAAGGGTTATCTTGACCATGTTGAATTACACATCATGAGTTCATTTTCTAGATTCAACACTAGGTTTGCAAGCCCACAAACATGTCATATGCTACCACTAGATCAATCAAACATAGAAACAATAGTGGTACCATATATACATTAAACTCATTTATTTTTCATGAATGAGCCTATTTGTCATGCAAATATGTCTATATGTTCTAAACATGTCCTTAGCAAAGTATGGATGATATGTCAAACAACTTTACCTTGCTATGTCGGAGGAGAGGCATGTCATATAAGAATGTGGGGGTGCACTCATCTCAAGTTGGAGAAGTCAAGTATGTTCAATTCATTCTTCAACTTGTAAAATCTTTTCTCATCAAGTGGCTTTGTGAATATGTCGGCTAGTTGATTTTCGGTGTCAATGCTCTCAATGCTAATATCACCCTTTTGTTGATGGTCTCTTATGAATGTGCTTGGTTCTTGAATGTTGAACCGGATTTTGTGTCGTCTTGATAGCACTCTCATTATCACAAAACAAAGGCACATTTTTGAACTTGATTCCAAAGTCATTCAAAGTGGCCTTCATCCAAAGTAATTGTGCACAACAACTACCGGCCCTAATATATTCGGCCTCGGCGGTAGATAGTGCAACACTATTTTGTTTTTTTGATGACCATGAAACAAGAGACCTTCCAAGCAATTGACAAGTGCCACTTGTGCTCATTCTATCAATCTTGCATCCACCATAGTCGGAGTCCGAATATCCTATCAACTCAAAATTAGACCCCTTTAAAAACCACAACCCAACATCATGAGTGCCCTTAAGATATCTCAATATCCTCTTGGTTGCTTTCAAGTGACTTTCTCTAGGTGAAGCTTGATATCTTGCACACTTGCACACACTAAACATCACATCCGGCCTAGAAGCGGTGACATAGAGCAAACTTCCAATCATAGACCGGTATTGCTTTTGATCTACCATGTTGCCACTAGCATCAACACCCAATTGATCATTTGTGCCCATTGGTGTACTCATTGGCTTAGCATCTTGAAATCCAAACTTCTTGATCATGTCCTTGATGTACTTGCCTTGACTCACAAAAGTGCCATTCTTCATTTGCTTGATTTGAAGTCTAAGGAAATAACTAAGCTCTCCAATCATAGACATCTCAAACTCTTTTGCCATCATATTTCCAAACTCTTCACAAAAGTCTTGGTTAGTTGATCCAAAGATAATGTCATCCACATAGATTTGCAACACAAACAAGTCATTTCCAAGTTTCTTGGTGAAGAGAGTGGTGTCAACCTTTCCCATCTTAAATCCTTTAGAGAGAAGAAAGTCCCTCAATCTCTCATACCATGCTCTAGGTGCTTGCTTCAAACCATACAATGCCTTCTTGAGCTTGGAAACATGGTCGGGCTTCTTGTCATCTTCAAAACCGGGAGGTTGCTCAACATAAACTTCCTCATTGATGTAGCCATTGAGAAATGCACTCTTGACATCCATTTGATAGAGCTTGATGTTGTGTGCACAAGCATATGCTAATAAGATTCTAATTGCCTCCAATCTTGCAACGGGTGCATATGTCTCTCCAAAGTCAAGACCCTCAACTTGAGTGTATCATTGTGCTACTAATCTTGCTTTGTTCCTCACAACCATGCCATCTTGATCTTGCTTGTTTCTAAAGACCCACTTAGTACCAATCACATTGTAGTTCTTTGGCCTCTCAACAAGTTTCCAAACTTGATTTCTAGCAAAGTTGTTTAGTTCTTCATGCATGGCATTTACCCAATCAAAATCCTTCAAAGCATCTTCTAATTTCTTAGGTTCTTCAAGTGACACAAATGAGTAATGTTCATAAAAGGATGCTAGCCTTGACCTAGTTTGAACACCACTTTGAATTCCACCAATGATTTGGTCCAATGGATGATCTCTTGCAATACTAGTAGGTTGGAGTATTGGGAGTTGATTGCTTCCACTTGTTTGACCTTGAACTTGAGCTTCATCATGAGTACCACTAGAGCTTGCTTGATTAGTATCGATTTGCACACTTTGCTTGATCACATGAATATCATCATCATCAACTTGTCTTGGCCTAACATCACCAATGTCCATGTTCTTCATTGCATTTGACAATTGATCTCCTCTCACATCATCAAGGTTTTGAGCTTCATTTTGAGACCCTTGGGTTTCGTCAAACTCAACATCATGAGCTTCTTCCAAGGTGCCATTTGTGAGATTCCAAACTCTATATGCTTTGCTTGTGGTAGAATAACCAAGTAAGAACCCTTCATCACATTTCTTGTCAAACTTGCTCAATCTAGTGCCTTTCTTGAGAATATAGCATTTGCAACCAAACACTCTAAAGTATGCAATGTTGGGTTTTCTTCCATTCAATAGCTCATATGGTGTCTTTCCAAGCTTTCCATGGCAATAGAGACGGTTACTACAATAGCAAGCCGTGTTGATAGCTTCACTCCAAAATAAATGACTCACATTGTGTCGGTACCAATAGCATAGGGGTACCCACATTTAACGATAATGAAAATCAAAACGACTAAGCCGCGCCCAAACTCGGCCGCACACCGGGTCCGCCTCGTACGAGGGTAGCTCGACGGAGTGCCTCGACCGCGCTCTGGCTCCGACTCGTACGAGGCACCCTCGACGAGGGCACCTCGACCGCGCCCCGTCCCGTACAGCAAGGTACCTCGACCGCGCTCCGACCCGCGCGAGGCTCATCCGTCCCCTAAAAAAAACTCCGACTTGCGTGAGCCCGGGTCGAGCGTCTCGACCCCTTCACTTTACCTACCCCAGGACAAAAGCCATAGCATTTAATGCGATTACCTACTACCACCTACCGGCATGGCTGCGATCAGGGTCGACGTGGGAACAATGCCAGTGTCAGTCCTCACTGTTTTACCGCCCATCCCGTGATGGGAGGTGAAAACCGTCATTGTACCCACCATGCCGTGCACTGTGCGTCACTAGTTACCCTCGAGGGGGGATACGACAAAGTCCGTACACCGCGATCCCAGGGATTCGGACTTATCCGTTCGGCCTCGACCCAGCCTCGACCCGGCCTCGACGCCCAGCACGGCTCAACAGGGAAGGGAGGATGGTATGGCACGGCCCTCCGGGTCATTTCAGCGTCTCGTCCTCTATGTCACCGTGGTGTCCAGAGATGGCCTCCCATTCCTAGGGCACGTCGTAACAGTCACCTTAACAGAGATCGACAAAACATCATCTCAAGGCTCCCCGTCGTCTTGGCCTCCTCTCGCCCTATAAAAGGGCAGGCCAGGGTTCTACAACGGGGACAGAAGACAACGGACAACAAGCCAGACATAAGATAGAGATCAACATCTCAAGCAATCATCCTTGTACTCTTTTTTCCTTTTTGAGACTTGGGCTCGCCGCTCTCTCTCTCATAAGCTTGTAACCCCCTACACAAGCACTTCGGTGCAAGGAAATACAAACCTCTCCCTCCCCGCTGGACGTAGGGCCTTCTTTTGCCCGAACCAGGATAAACCCCCGTGTGTTCTCCTTGCATCACCATCCAGGAAAGGGACACGCAGCATTTACTCGTTGGTTTAGGGCCCCCTCGGGACCGAACACCGACAGTTGGCGCGCCAGGTAGGGGATCGCTGCGTGCCAACGTCGCTTTCCCGCCTTCTTTCTTGGATGGCTGACCCCGAACGCCCTATTCCGTTGGCCACGGTGATCTGGTTCGGGAGTTTGGAGTTCACGTCGCTCGGCTATGGCTACGATATGGTCCTACTTCCACCCAGGCACCCAACCGACGAGGATTATGAGCTCTCCCAGCCCGGGGGAGCAATCCGCCGGTACCGTCGCTCTAGGTAGGCGCGGGCCGCCCGACGACGACGAGCCCGGCACAACCACCGTCTTCACCTCGCGGAGGGTGATGGGATCCCCCGGTCCGGCACCCCCCAGCCAGGCGCCGGCCCAGATTTCCTCATGGAAGGTTTGGGTAGGATGAGCTTGACTGAGGGTAACATGCCGACGGAGAATCCCGCCGCTCCCCCGTCCGGTGAGACACCACTGTCCGGAGCATCCGTTCCGGCGTGGACAACGACATCTCCATCGCCATTCCCGTTTGGGCTAGACTCGGCTGCCCGGACCTATGCTTCCTCCGTAAGCTCTAGCATGAGTGCCTACGAGGAGCTCCCCGGGCACCATCTACGCTCCACTCTGGACTTCGTTGCGTCCACGCCGGCCTCTGATTATCTGGATTCTACGGAGACTCCGGAAACAAGGCCCCGTGAGACCGCCTCCCGGCGTCGCGATCACGGGAGCAACTTGTGACGGCCTCACATTCCCCCGTCATACTATTACTTTGGCGCTCCTGACTCCGACTCGGCTGATGACACCTATGATCCGACTCGCGAATGCTTCAACATCGATGTTGAAAGCATGTCAGAATCGGAGGACGAAGAGCCAGTCGAAGGAAGGCACACGCCACCTCATGTCGAGCTTCCTGCTGAGCAAGACGACCCTCAGTTCCTTGCGGATCAAGGAATGCAGCTCGAACAGATTCGTGAGTTGCAGGACAGGCTTGACGAGGAACGGGAAAACCTGCATTTACTCCAACAAACCCTCGAGCGTGAGCGCGCGGAACGCGCACTTGGCGGGAGAGCTCGTGAGAGAGCTCGCGACGTCAACCATCGCATCAACGAGGACCGGGCGGTCGACCCACCGGTTTTCGCTCGAGCCAGCCAGAACGTCGTCGCCGCCGCCATGCTCCTCCGCAACATGCCCGAGCCGTCAAACCCCGACGCCCGTCGGGCTCGAGATGAAATCCGAGAACTTCTCGAGACCGCCGCCATGCAGCAGGCCGAGAGCTCTGCCTCGAGGCGATGTGAGCCAGCCTCAGAGCGGATCATCGAGCCCTCCCGACAGGAGAGAGAAGCCTCGGTTCACCCCAAGCCTGCCCGGCGAAACCGGGTAGCTCCGGCCCCTGAGCCCACCACCAACGACCACGAACCTCGAGACACCCGTGGAAACATCGTCGAGCGCCGCACGCGCAAGCACGGTGACGGCGCGGCTCGAGGCTACCACGTGCACAGGGGCGGACGCTACGACAGCTCGGAAGATCGTAGCCCTTCACCCGAGCCCCTAGGTCCTCGGGTCTTCAGTAAGGCTATCCGTGAGACAGTGCTCCCGGCTCGGTTTCGCCCCCCACGACTCTCACCAAGTACAACGGCGAAACCAAACCCAAACTTTGGCTCACCGATTTCTGCTTGGCGTGTCAGCTGGGCGGGGCCACCGACGACTGGGTCATCATTCGACAACTCCCCCTGTTCCTCTCCGACACCGCCCGAGCCTGGCTCGAGGATCACCCACCTCGACAGATCCACGACTGGGACGATCTCGTGAGGGTGTTTGAGGGAAATTTGAAGGGGACCTACATGCGCCCCGGCAACTCGTGGGACCTCCGGAGTTGCAAGCAGAAACCGGGTGAATCCCTCCGGGATTACATCCGGCGCTTCTCCCGGCAGCGTACCGAGCTCCCCAACGTCACCGACTCCGACGTGATTATGGCCTTCCTCTCCAGCACCACCTGTAAGGAGTTGGTCCGAGAGTTGGGCCGTAACACTCCACTCACTGCCAACGGGTTGATGGACATTGTCACCAACTTTGCCGCCGGCGAGGAGGCGGTTGGTGCAATCTTTGGTGGCGACCAGGAAAAGGGGAAGCAGAAGGTCGACGATCCCGCGAGCTCCACCCGGGGCTCCAAGAGAAACAACCGCAAGAAGAAGAAAGGCCAGCAAGGCAAGCTCGAGGCCCCGGCCGATGAGCTCGTCGCTGCTACCGAGCGCAAGAAGCCTCGAGGCCCCCCCGGCGGGGGCATCTTCGACAAAATGCTCAAAGAGCCGTGTCCCTACCACAAGGGACCCACTAACCATAACCTCGAAGACTGTCACATGCTTCGCAGGTACTTTGAGGGTGCCGGCGTCAAGAAGGACGACAAGAAGGAGGACCCTAAGAGTGACGACAAGGATGAGGGATTCCCCGAGATCCACGACTGCTTCATGATCTACGGAGGACCCTCGACCCGCCTCTCGGCGTGCCAGCGCAAGCAAGAACAGCGCGAGGTTTTCTCTGTACAAACGGCAGTCCCCCGCTTCCTTGATTGGTCTGCGGTGGCCATCACTTTCGACCGTGATGATCACCCAGACTACGTCCCTAATCCAGGAGTCTACCCGCTCGTTGTTGACCCCGTCATCGCCAACACACGCCTCACCAAGGTGCTCATGGACGGCGGAAGCAGCCTCAACATCATCTACTCCTAGACCCTCGATCTTCTGGGGGTCGAGAGAGCGCGCCTCCAACCTAGCGTCGGGGGCTTCCACGGAGTCGTGCCAGGGAAACGGGCGGAACCCCTCAGACGGGTCGATCTGCCTGTTTGTTTTGGCACACCGGCCAACTTCAGAAAGGAGACTCTCACTTTCGAAGTGGTCGGATTCCGTGGAACATACCATGCTATCCTCGGGCGCCCATGCTACGCCAGGTTCATGGCAGTCCCGAACTACACCTACCTCAAGCTCAAGATGCCAGGCCCAAACAGTGTCATCACTGTAGGGCCCTCATATGAACATGCCTACGAGTGCGACGTCGAGTGCGTCGAGCACGGCGAGGCTGTTTTGGAGTCGGTGACCTTGGCTGCAGACCTCGACGGCCTCGCCAATGCGATTCCTGACCCAAAGCGCCATGCCGGCAGCTTCGAGCCCGCGGAAGACGTCAAACTCGTACCCCTCGACCCCGCTGATCCCAAGGGAAAGGCGCTGAACGTCAGCGCCACCCTTGATCCTAAATAGGAAGCAGTGCTCGTCGACTTTCTCCGCGCAAACGTCGACATCTTTGCGTGGAGTCCCTCGGATATGCCGGGCATACCCAGGGAAGTCGCCGAGCACGCCTTGGAGATCCGGGCCGGATTCAAACCGGTGAAGCAACGCCTGCGTCGCTTCGATGAGGAGAAGCGCAGGGTCATCGGCGAGGAGATACACAAGCTGTTGGAGGCCGGATTCATCAAGGAGGTTCATCATCCCGAGTGGCTAGCTAATCCTGTATTAGTTAGGAAAAAGAGTGGGAAATGGAGGATGTGTGTAGACTATACTAGTTTAAATAAAGCATGTCCAAAAGTTCCCTTTCCTTTGCCACGCATTGACCAGATCATTGATTCCACTGCGGGATGTGAAACTCTCTCATTCTTAGATGCATACTCCGGCTACCACCAAATCAAAATGAAGGAGTCCGACCAGCTTGCGACTTCATTCATCACCCCATTCGGCATGTATTGCTACGTTACGATGCCCTTCGGTCTCTGGAACGCGGGGGGCTACGTACCAGCGATGCATGCAGCACGTTTTCGGAAAGCACATCGGGTCGACCGTCGAGGCTTATGTCGACGACATCGTTGTCAAAACAAAACAAGCCGACGATCTGGTCAACGACCTCGACGTTGCGTTCAAATGCCTCCGGGCAAAAAACATCAAGCTCAATCCAGAGAAATACGTCTTTGGCGTCCCACGAGGTATGCTTCTAGGGTTCATCGTGTCTAAACACGGCATCGAGGCCAACCCTGAAAAAATCTCTGCAATAACCAAGATGGACCCCATCCGAGATCTGAAGGGCGTACAGAGGGTCACAGGCTGCTTGGCGGCACTCAGCCGTTTCATTTTGCGCCTCGGCGAAAAAGCACTCCCTCTGTACCGTCTCTTGAAGAAATCGGAGAATTTTTCCTGGACCCTCGAGGCTGAGGAAGCTCTCACAAAACTCAAGGCCACACTCTCTAACTCACCAATCCTCGTCCCTCCAACCCTAGGGGAACCGCTCCTACTTTATGTCACCGCGACATCACAAGTAGTCAGTGCGGCCCTGGTTGTCGAACGGGCCGAGGAGGCACATACCTTGCTTGTCCAGAGGCCGGTCTATTTCATTAGCGAAGTGCTCTCAGAAACCAAGATTCGATACCCACAGATCCAAAAACTGCTATATGCCGTCATCCTGACACGGCGCAAGCTCCGACACTACTTCGAGGGTCATCCGATTACTGTGGTTTCTTCTTTCCCCTTGGGAGAGATAGCCCAGAACCGGGAAGCCTCGGGTAGGATTGCCAAATGGGCAGTCGAACTCATGGGCGAGACCTTGTCCTATGCGCCGCGCAAAGCTATCAAGTCACAGGTGTTAGCAGATTTCCTAGCAGAGTGGACCGACACCCAACTCCCCCCTGCACAGCTTCAGGCGGAACTGTGGACCATGTACTTCGATGGGTCATTGATGAAAACAGGAGCAGGCGCGGGCTTGCTCTTCATCTCACCCCTCGAGGTTCACATACGCTACGTCATCCGGCTTCATTTTCCTGCGTCTAACAACGTCGCCGAATACGAGGTGCTCGTCATGGGATTAAGAATCGCCATCGAGCTCGGGGTCCGACACCTTGACGTTCGAGGCGACTCCCAACTCGTGATCGATCAGGTCATGAAGAGCTCGAGCTGCCGTGACCCCAAGATGGAAGCCTACTGCCAAGAAGTACGGCGCCTCGAGGACAAGTTTCACGGCCTCGAGCTCAACCACATCGCATGCAGGTATAATGAGGCCGCCGATGAACTAGCAAAAATCGCGTCCAGTCGAACTACAGTTCCACCGGACGTTTTCGCAAAAGACCTCCAGCAGCCATCCGTCGACCTCAGGCCAGACGGAGGGGTTGACGGGACGTCACTCGACCCCCCACCTGAGGCAGAAGCCCCCTCGACCGGGGCTGAAGCCATGCAGGTGGAAGACTTGACCCCACCGTCTGACCTCGAGCCTGACTGGCGCGTCCCGTACCTCGACTACCTCAGCCGAGGGGACCTCTCCTCGGATAAGACTGAGGCTCGACGGATCGCACGCCGGGCCAAAACCTTTGTGATCATTGGCGACAGTAAGGAGCTCTACCGCCGTAGCCCTACTGGTATCCTCCAACGCTGCATCACAAATGAGCAAGGCAGAGACCTGCTCAGCGATCTCCACTCGGGGGCTTGCGGTCACCACGCAGCACCTCGAACCCTCGTCGGAAACGCCTTTCGACAAGGATTCTATTGGCCGACTGCGGTCTCCGACGCTGTCAAGCTAGTACGCTCCTGCAAGGGTTGTCAGTACTATGCGAGACAAACCCATCTTCCGGCACATGCCCTGCAAACTATCCCCATCACATGGCCGTTTGCCGTTTGGGGGCTCGACCTTGTCGGACCCTTGAAAAGGACAACTGGCGGCTTCACCCACTTGCTCGTCGCAATCAACAAATTCTCCAAGTGGATCGAGGCCCGCCCTATCACCAGCATCAGGTCCGAGCAAGCTGTGCTCTTCTTCACCGACATTATTCATCGCTTTGGGGTCCCCAACTGTATCATCACAGACAATGGCACCCAATTCACTGGTAAAAAGTTTTTGGATTTCTGCGACAACCACCACATCCGAGTGCTCTGGTCAGCCGTGGCCCATCCAAAAACAAACGGTCAGGTGGAACGTGCCAACGGCATGGTCCTACAAGGCCTGAAACCCAGAATCTTTGACAAACTAAATAAACATGGCAAAAGATGGGCTGCCGAGCTACCCTCGGTCCTGTGGAGCCTAAGAACAACGCCGAGTCGAGCCACGGGGTTCACTCCGTTCTTCTTAGTCTACGGGTCTGAGGCTATGCTCCCAACTGATATAGAATACGGATCCCCAAGGTTGAAGGCCTACAACGAAAGAAATAACGACG
This sequence comes from Saccharum hybrid cultivar R570, assembly GCA_038087645.1. Lineage (NCBI taxonomy): Eukaryota > Viridiplantae > Streptophyta > Magnoliopsida > Poales > Poaceae > Saccharum > Saccharum hybrid cultivar. The sequence goes on from JAQSUU010000805.1 coordinate 11,506,207, forward strand.
CCACAAGACAGGACGCCCTCGACCAGCTCGAGGAAGCCCGAGATGTGGCTCTGTTGCATTCTGCCAGGTACCAGCAGGGTCTCCGACGCTACTAAAGCGTCGAGATGGCGGACTAGAGGGGGGGTGAATAGTCCTTTCTAAAACTTGAACGCGTTAGCTAACCGAAACAAATGCGGAATTAAACTTATCGGTCTAGCCAAGACTACACCCCTCTATCTAAGTTCTCTAGCACCTTGCAAAGATTCTAATTAAGCAACTAAGGTGCTAAGCTTACCAAGAGCTCACCTAAACAATTCTAGAGTAAGGTCACACAAACCTATGCACTAGTACTTTGCCAACCGAGGGAGCTCCTACACAACTAGTGAAGCAAAAGCACAAAGCTCCTAAGCTCACTAGCAATGCTCAATAACAAGGCAACTAATGCCAAATTAGAGAGCGCAAAACACTTAGCTACACAAACTAAGCAATGTGACTAACAAGGTTACACAAACCAAATTAGTCACACAAAGGGGAATCTTCTAGCTACACAAGCAAGAAGACGACTAGCAAGCTACACAAGCAAACTAGTTACGAGAGCAACTACACAAGCACGATATATATATGAAAGTAAATACAAGCTTGTGTTGCACGAAGGCAAACCACCGAGAAGAGTAGACGATGTTGACACGGTGATTTTCTCCCGAGGTTCACTTGGTCGCCACCAAGCTACGTCCCCGTTGTGTCGACCAACACTTCGTGGTTCGGCGGCTAATCGGTCACACACCGAGCCTCTCAAAAGGCACCGCAAGAACCCACCATAAAGTGTGGTAGCTCAATGACACGCTCAACTAGAGTTGCTCTTCGCAATCCCCGCGGGGTGAGCACAATCCCCCTCACAAAGCTTCTCCGGAGCCTCACACAATCTTCTTGTGAGCTTCGACGGAGCCACAAGCCACCAAGCCGTCTAGGAGGTGGCAACCTCCAAGAGTAACAAGCACCACCGGCTTGCAACACGATCACCTAGTGCCACACGATGCAATCTCTCAAAGCAACGCACTAGAATCGCTCTCTCACTTGATCCGATGAACACTATCAAGCATGAGTGAGTTAGAGGGCTTCCAAGCACTACCACATAAGCCACTAAGGCCAAAGTGTGCTCAGCTGCCGGCCAAGGCCGGCTACAATGTCTATTTATAACCCCACAGTCAAATAGAGCCGTTACCCCTTCACTGGGCAAAACTCGGGATGACCGGACGCGCCGGTCGAGACTGACCGGACGCGCTCATCCGCGTCCGGTCGCCCTGCGTCGTCCACGTGTCCCTCGAATTCAAACGCGACCGTTAGATCCTCCAACGGTCACTGCGCGCCAACGGTCAAACGCAATGACCGGACGCGCTGCTTCAACCGACCGGACGCGCCGTTCGCATAGTACCGCGCGCCCGCGAAGCAACGACCGGACGCGCTCTACGCAACGACCGGACGCGACAGTGCCAGCGTCCGGTCGGAGTCCAGTAAGCTCCTTCGACGACCGGACACGTCTGATCGCACGTGACCGGACGCGCCGCGCGTCCGATCGTCACTCCGCTGCGCTCTACCTCTCTGGACGCTTGACCGGACGCTCCGGTTCCGTGAGGGACCGGACGCGCCGGTCGCGCACTCCACTTCTACGCACAGGTGAACTGACCGGACGCGCTGGTCAGGCCAGACCAGCGTCCGGTCAGAAACCCTAGCGGGCAGCACTGTGATGAACTGACCGGACGCGTCCGGTCAATCCGAGACCGCGTCCGGTGCAGCGTCCGGTCATCACAGTGACCGCCGTTCGCCTCCGTTTCTTTTCTGACTTCCGGCGCAATAGAAAATAGGCGTTTCACTTCTCTAAAAAGCGCCGAGTCCCGCCTCGTAAGCTCGGCGGGAGGGAGAGAGGAACACAAACCCCTCTCTACCGCTCAAACTCCACCGCCTTCGCAAAAGTGCCAACACCAATAAGTGATCACCACCTTGTGTACGTGTGTTAGCATTTTCACAATCATTTTACCGAAGGAGTTAACCACTCAACTTGCCACGCCACTCGATCCTAGCAACGATGCATAGTTAGATCACTCGAGTGGCACTAGATGACCGATATGCAAACAAGTTTGCCCCTCTTAATAGTACGGCCATCTATCCTAAACCCGGTCATCAACTTCTCTACACACCTATGACCGGTGAAATGGAAATGCCCTAGGTTATACCTTTGCCTTGCGCATTCCACTCCATCTCCTCCGACGTTGATGCAACACATGCACCAACCATATCACAAATGATATGATCCACTTCATATCATCATGTGACCTTGGTCCATCGATCTTGACCTCACTTGCTCTTCACCGTTGCGTCGGTCCATCGGCACCAAGTCATGCTCAAGCTTCACCGTCACACGCGGTCCCTCACTCCAAAGCCTCTGACTTGCCCTTCACACTTGCAACCGGTCCGTCGAGCCAAGCCTCATCTTAATCTTTGCCACCTTGGTCACATGACTCTATGTCATGTCTCATATGCAATGAGCTCCTTCATGACACCATTACTTGTGGACTAATCCCTGTGTATCTCACATTAAACACAATTAGTCCACCTAAGGTTGTCACTCAATTACCAAAACCAAACAAGGACCTTTCAATCTCCCCCTTTTTGGTAATTGATGACAACTCTACAAAGATATGGAAATTAAGCTTTTTCAAGCTAGCACTTCACACAAAGTGTAAATTGCTAACTTGTTTTGGATTTTATGCTACTTATCCAACATTTAAGCTCTATGTTAGGATTTGGATAAGCACCATAAAATCTAACTTGGTAGTGATAACTCTCCCTACATATGTGCTCAAATGGTTTGGTTTCAAGTTCACACATATGCATGAATATGAAAATTATGGGAGGGTTAGCACTACTAAGTGATGCTAAGGTGTATAGAATAAACCTTTGTAGTTCGATACCATTTGAAAATCACAAGTTTGCCATCATCCTTAGCATCATGAGTAGCTAGACATCAAAAACACTAGAAACCCCGTGAGATCAACATTATAAGCATGGTTCTAGTTTTTGCATGATAATCACAAGTCCAGCTATCATCCTATGAATGCTAGTTATCATATCATAATTCAAGTTCTATAACTAGCATACAACACACAAGCATGCATATTAAATATAAAACTTTATGCAATGCAAGCAAGCACATGAATATGCACATATCAAATGCAACCAATCAATGTTCATGAGCTTGCTCCCCTTACTTGTGTGCTTCTTTTGTCCAAGAATGTTTGATCCCCTTACATTCTTCAATGTTGCTCCCTCTTTGTTTATGTCCATGTCCAATCTTTCCAATCTCTCCCCAAAGCTCAAAAAGCTTTCATATCTTTGTACAACTTCTCCCCCTTTGTCATCAATTTCCATAAAAGGTGTTCTTCTCAATTGATACAAAGGCTAGCATTGGGGTAGATGGTTGAGACTTGAATATTGCATTTTTTATGGACATCACCACACATGTTAGAATGACATTACTTGTATGTTGCTCTTGAGATACCTCTTAGGATCTTTGACCTTGATACCATTAGGTGGGGCTTCTCCCCCTATGTCATAGCATGTGTCATTCACTTGATAATCTTGAGCTTTTGTGTGTGAGGGAACTTTCTTCATTTGATGATCATTTAAAGTTGAGGATCACTTGTGGAACCACCGTCTTGTATGATATCATGTGTAGAAATACCACGAATAAGGGTGTGATACCAATTTGAAGAATCCTCTATCATGGAACCACTTGTAGGATTTGTCAATATGATCTTTTCTTGAACATTTGCTATCTTTATGAGTACCACTTGTAGGAAATCACTTGTAGATCATGATCTAGACACCACTTGTAAATACCACTTGAAAAAATACTTTGAGTCTAGATACCATTTGAAACACCCTAGATATCCATTTGCATTGTTGTCTTGTGCTTGTACCCATATCATTGTCATGAGCTTCTAGTATGACTTGAACTAAGTTGATTTGCCTAAGATTCTAAGTCCGGTTTGAACCAATGACAAGCTTCTTCACTCCTCATACTAAGGGTTATCTTGCCAATGTTGTACTTGTCACTTGTTAGCAATCCAAACTAGATCAAGTACTTGGGTTCACTAGCTCATGAACAAATTCATACACATACCACTAGATCATTTAAACAATTCAAGCAATAGTGGTAGGCTATGAATTTAAACATTTCATTTGTTATGCATGATCCTAGTAAGCATGTACTATATGCACTAATCGCATACTAGTAAGGGATGAAATGATCATGCACATTGCAATGATACCTTTGTTATATTGGAGTAGAGGATAGTCACATAGATTCCAATTCATTACTCCAATAGCAATGTGAAGTCCAATTTATAAGCTTGGTGAAGACCAATCATTACAGAGAAATCCATTCTTTACCCATATGAAATGAGAACCACTAATAATCAAGTGCATTATCTCTTGTTGTGGTTGGCTTGCTTTTTCTCTTTGATCAATGCTTGCATGAGAGAGGTACTTATGATATCAATTTTATAACCATGACTAGCTCTCTTTTGGGTGTTGCTTGCTTTTCTTGATCAACCCTATTGATTGCTTCAATTAAGCATCTCAAATGTCCCTTGAATTCATCACTTCCATGTTAGCCTTCCAAGCCGGTGCTCGGTTTACCCACCTATGGGCGGCAAGCCCCCTCAGCAGGGAGAAGTGACCTCTCTCCAAAGAACCATCCTTGACACTTACTTGAATTACCTTTGATTGATTGATCTATGGACTTAACTTGATGAGTAACCTTGAATTATTCTTTAAGTCCTTTACTTTCTACCAAATGATCTCCAATCATTACTAGAACTTGAACCTCATCTTCATCTTGAGTTTGATCTTTATTTTTAAATTTGAGTACCAAATTTGTACACTAAGTACATTCCACAATCAATGCCCTTGTACTCATTTCTTGTCATGCTTCTAGATCAATTCAAAACCAAACTTAGGTATCTCAAACACTTATAAAAATATTTCCAACTTGAGGACCTTTCACTTAAAGTGACTCTAGATCAATCCAATAATTGTCACTTTTCTGGCAGATTCTGTACCCTTCAAAGAATAATTCATATCTCCAAATGTACAGATCCAAATGTCATAGAATTTGGTGGAGATGTGCTTCACTAAGTTATCTAGCAGCTGTAAAAATTTGAGCTTCATTTGACTTCTAGATTGCTACCAGATTTCAAATCTTCCACCACTGCTATATGCTGAAAACTGCTGCACTATAGCTGACAAGATGCACTCCAAAACCGAAGCATCTCTTATCCAATTCTCATGAAATTTCTACAGCATCTTCTTTCATAAGTGTAGAGCATGTATACCAAATTTCAAGCCAATCCAAATAGATTTGATCACTCAAACATGGCTAAGATCACAGCTAGCACAGATTTTCAACTTTTGGACAGATTTCAATATATGAGCTATTCTTCATCAAATGTGAATCAATCTTGAGATTAACTTGTTTGAACATTCTCATAAGACATATATCCATTCAATCCTCTTACTAAATGTCATCTCATGAATTTATTCAACACAAATCAATCCAAATTTGATTGCTAGACATTTAATCCATTCAATCATCTCATAGCAAGCAACATTGCACATTTATCCAATTCAATCAACTTATACGCATCCAAATGAAGTGATCAACTAGAGATATACCTTGGTTAGCTCATGATCATCCAATAGCAAGCTTTTACTTAAATAAATTGCAAGCCATCAAATAATTCTAATAAATCATCCACAACTTGATCATGACACTTGTATGTTGTAGCACTTGGACTTCACTTATTTTGACTTGGCATTGGGATTGGATATGCATTGAGTTTCATAACTTGACTCAATATATGATGAACAAAATTAATCCAAATGAATCAAGCCTCCAAAGCCGATGGTACCTACAATCATTTATCTACTTTTTGATGGTACCCAAACTAGTTTGGGTCCTCTCAAATTAGGTGCAACATACTTAGGCATAGCCTTAGTATGAGTAGCGGGATGTTTTGCAATTCCAACCAATGAGGTACCATTGCCATCCTTTCTAAGCATATTAGTATTATCAATTGAAATAGGCTTAGAATTGTTACCTAGGGGACATGAATGAGCCATGTGTCCCCTTTCCCGGCATAAGTAGCAACTTCTTTTAGAGTGAGCCTTTTCTTCCTTGCTCATGTGTTGCTTCTCAATGCCTTGCCTCTTATGAGTTGCTTGAGCCTTCTTCTCAAGCTTGGTAGGACACCCCGAGGCAAAGTGTTCCATATCTCCACATTTGAAGCACTTGATGTGAGCATGTACTTTCTTCTCATCTTGATTCTTGCTCATCATCTTGGCATCTTGAATTTGCATTGGATGCCTTGCTTTACCACCCCTTCTTGTTTTCTTTTTCTTCTTTATCAAGTCACCATCATCTCCATGGTTGATCTTGATTTGTTCTTGGGGTGTCTTCTCTTGCTCAACTAGTGGCTTTGGTTGAGGCTTTACTTGTTGCTTCACCAATTGCTTGGTTGGGCACATTGAGGTGAGATGACCCCAAGTGCGGCACTTGAAGCACTTGACATGCTTTAGCCTCTCTTCTTCCTTCATCTTCTTGAGCTTCTCAATGTTTGGGCAACCATTAGCAAGATGTCCCGCTTCATGGCATCGATAGCACATGGAATGCGAGAGCTTCTTTTGGAGTAGTCTCTTCATTTTCTTTTCTTGCTTTCTTTCACCCTTTGTCAATTTTTTCTTGAAGCCAAGGCCACTTTTGTCACCGAAGTTTCTTTGAGTCTTCATTATGTGCTCAAAGGTGACTTTTGAGTTGTAGCACCTCTCTAACTTGTTGCTCAAATTCTTCACTTCACTTTTGAGCACATTGTTCTCCTTCAAAAGGTTAGTCTCACAAGACATAGAAGTAGAACAAGCATTTAATTGTGAAGAACATGGCATGTCTAATAAACCATCACAAGAGGTGGATATATGCTTCTTGCCTACATCACAAGGGTTAGTAATATGTGATTGATCATTTGACCCAAATGATGAGCTCTCACTAGTTTTGGTTTCTTCATTAGAAAGCTTCTTAGTGAGTAAAGCATGTTCTTGTACCAAGTTATCATGAGCAACACTTAGTTTCTCATGAGTCAATTTTAGCTCCTCATGTGAACAAGTAGTAACATAAAGTAGATGTTTTTGTTGTTCACATGTGGTCTTTAGAAAAGAGTTATCATTTTCTAATTTACTTACTCTTTCCATTTTCCTTTTCAAGGCTCTTGAGAGTTTATATAAAAGCTCTAAGTTTGGATCATCACAATCCACAACAAAACCACCAACATGTATCTTAGTGTTACCATGTGATGATGTTGAAGAGCTTGTTGAAGCATCACTCTCATAGCCATCATCTTCACCATCAAGTGTGCATGAGGTAGAATCATTACTTGCATCACTTGTGGTATTATCATTCTTCTTGTCAAGTGATCTTGTGATATGATCATCTTTGTCATCACTTGACCGTGAGGTGGAGCAATCCTCCTCAACCACCTTGTTGTGGTCATGCTCAACATCCTCATGCGCCTCCTCCTTGGGCTCATCATCATTGGAGATCGCCCCATATTTCTCATTTAGAAACACCCAAATCTCATGGGCGGACTCGAAGTCCATGATCTCACAACGTATGCTACTATCCATAGATCGATAGAAAACATTAGTAGCTTGGTTATCGAGATGTAGGCATTTACTTTGCGCTTGAGTTGTATTCTTTTTATCAATTGCAAAAGAAAAGCCCACATCTACGATCCACCATAGTTGAGGAGAAATAAACTTAAAATTGCATGTCAACCAATTTCTCCACCGTGCAAAGTGTGTGCCATCAAAAATGTGTGGACACTCAACATCTAGCCCATAAGCCGCCATCCTCTCGGGTCGGTGAAGACCACAAATGAGAGACCCGGCTCCGATACCAATTGAAGGGTCGAGATGGCGGACTAGAGGGGGGTGAATAGTCCTTTCTAAAACTTGAACGCGTTAGCTAACCGAAACAAATGCGGAATTAAACTTATCGGTCTAGCCAAGACTACACCCCTCTATCTAAGTTCTCTAGCACCTTGCAAAGATCCTAATTAAGCAACTAAGGTGCTAAGCTTACCAAGAGCTCACCTAAACAATTCTAGAGCAAGGTCACACAAACCTATGCACTAGTACTTTGCCAACCGAGGGAGCTCCTACACAACTAGTGAAGCAAAAGCACAAAGCTCCTAAGCTCACTAGCAATGCTCAATAACAAGGCAACTAATGCCAAATTAGAGAGCACAAAACACTTAGCTACACAAACTAAGCAATGTGACTAACAAGGTTACACAAACCAAATTAGTCACGCAAAGGGGAATCTTCTAGCTACACAAGCAAGAAGACGACTAGCAAGCTACACAAGCAAACTAGTTACGAGAGCAACTACACAAGCACGATATATATATGAAAGTAAATACAAGCTTGTGTTGCACGAAGGCAAACCACCGAGAAGAGTAGACGATGTTGACACGGTGATTTTCTCCCGAGGTTCACTTGGTCGCCACCAAGCTACGTCCCCGTTGTGTCGACCAACACTTCGTGGTTCGGCGGCTAATCGGTCACACACCGAGCCTCTCAAAAGGCACCGCAAGAACCCACCATAAAGTGTGGTAGCTCAATGACACGCTCAACTAGAGTTGCTCTTCGCAATCCCCGCGGGGTGAGCACAATCCCCCTCACAAAGCTTCTCCGGAGCCTCACACAATCTTCTTGTGAGCTTCGACGGAGCCACAAGCCACCAAGCCGTCTAGGAGGTGGCAACCTCCAAGAGTAACAAGCACCACCGGCTTGCAACACGATCATGACCGGACGCGCCGCGCGTCCGATCGTCACTCCGCTGCGCTCTGCCTCTCTGGACGCTTGACCGGACGCTCCGGTTCCGTGAGGGACCGGACGCGCCGGTCGCGCACTCCACTTCTACGCACAGGTGAACTGACCGGACGCGCTGGTCAGGCCAGACCAGCGTCTGGTCAAAAACCCTAGCGGGCAGCACTGTGATGAACTGACCGGACGCGTCCGGTCAATCCGAGACCGCGTCCGGTGCAGCGTCCGGTCATCACAGTGACCGCCGTTCGCCTCCGTTTCTTTTCCGACTTCCGGCGCAATAGAAAATAGGCGTTTCACTTCTCTAAAAAGCGCCGAGTCCCGCCTCGTAAGCTCGGCGGGAGGGAGAGAGGAACACAAACCCCTCTCTACAGCTCAAACTCCGCCGCCTTCGCAAAAGTGCCAACACCAACAAGTGATCACCACCTTGTGTACGTGTGTTAGCATTTTCACAATCATTTTACCGAAGGAGTTAACCACTCAACTTGCCACGCCACTCGATCCTAGCAACGATGCATAGTTAGATCACTCGAGTGGCACTAGATGACCGATATGCAAACAAGTTTGCCCCTCTTAATAGTACGGCCATCTATCCTAAACCCGGTCATCAACTTCTCTACACACCTATGACCGGTGAAATGGAAATGCCCTAGGTTATACCTTTGCCTTGCGCATTCTACTCCATCTCCTCCGACGTTGATGCAACACATGCACCAACCATATCACAAATGATATGATCCACTTCATATCATCAAGTGACCTTGGTCCATCGATCTTGACCTCACTTGCTCTTCACCGTTGCGTCGGTCCATCGGCGCCAAGTCATGCTCAAGCTTCACCGTCACACGCGGTCCCTCACTCCAAAGCCTCTGACTTGCCCTTCACACTTGCAACCGGTCCGTCGAGCCAAGCCTCATCTTAATCTTCGCCACCTTGGTCACATGACTCCATGTCATGTCTCATATGCAATGAGCTCCTTCATGACACCATTACTTGTGGACTAATCCCTGTGTATCTCACATTAAACACAATTAGTCCACCTAAGGTTGTCACTCAATTACCAAAACCAAACAAGGACCTTTCAGCTACCACGACAGACACGTCCGCAAGCGTGACCTCAACGTCGGCGACTTGGTGCTACGGCGGAACCAGAACACCAAGGGACGGCACAAGCTCACGCCACCATGGGAAGGGCCGTACATTATCGCAGAAGTACTAAAGCCGGGCACCTACAAGCTATCCAACGAGAAGGGCGAAATCCTCACCAACGCTTGGAACATTGAACAGCTACGTCGCTTCTTTCCTTAAAAAGCCTCGAGGCTCTGTGATTTCTTTTTCGTCAATAAAGAATACAATGATGTTCAAACTTTCGTTTCACAATGAGGAAGGATCGACTCTGCACTCCCAGAATCGACCCTCCCTCAGGGGCTACAAGGGGGGAACCCCCCAGTCCCCGAAAAAACTTGTACTCTTTTTTTAAATTTAAGAACCGCTTCTTAGATCGACTTCGCTGCAAGAGCACCCTAAGGTTCGAAAGGGCTCTCGAGCCAGGAGTATCACCTACGCCTCCGAGGCTACGGTATCTCCACTCACCCCTCACACCTTTTAGAGGTGCGACTTCACGCTAGGGAGATCTAAATAACGGTTCCTAACTTTGAAAAAGAACATCCCCCTGTCGCTTAGATCAGGCTCTCACACGATTTACAAGGCCGCAACATCACCCTGAAGCTCGAGGGCAGTTGAGCCGTGAGATTACTTACGCCTCTGAGGCTACGGTACCTCCACTCGCTCCCTTACGCCAAAGGACGCAACTGCGTGCTAAGTAAACCACGCGAGAACACAATCCAAGCGATAAAGGGAAGAAAAGCTCGAATAAAACTAAATTAACCACGAACCGGTTTATGTTTCGAGTTCTTAGGGCCTCCGAGGCCACCACGACCAAAATTCAAAGTACTAACTTATTACATGGGCCTTCGCGCCCAGATTTGGCTCACAGGCCCTCATCGTCAGCAGGCGGAACCACCTCGGCTTCAAAAAGCGAGGCCAGACGGCTCCCAGGCTCTTCCGCGGCTTCAATCAGCTCCAGGCAGGCATTCTCGTTCTCCTCGTCCGTCCGATCCGGGTCTGTGATGAAGCCATCAGCAACGAGCTTCATGTCAAACACAAACCCTGAACGGACGACGGCCAGCGCCCTCTTTACGCCGTGATGGAGGCCGTCCCGTATCTTCTCCCGGGCAAGGCGGCCCAGCGCCGCCATCCGACGGATGAAGGAGTTCCCCGGAACATCTTCCCCGGTGTCGGCGTCGGGCTCGACCCCCAGGCCGTCACACACGGTGGTGATCGCGCCCTGGAGCAGCTGCGTCCTCCGGGTCTCGGCTTCGAGGAGGCTCTGGAAGGAGTTGGCAGATGATTGGGCCTCTCGATTCTCCCTCTCCAGCTCTGAAACACGATAAACAAATTAATACCTAACATGAGGCCTCAACGCCATGGCCGTAACAGTCACACTTACCCTCGATATGGGTCTGCAGGCCCACGACCTCGTTGCGAAGCCCCCCGCACGTCCGCTTGAGCCCTAGGAGGGCGCTGTCTTTATCACTGATGTTCGCCTTCAGCGCCTCGATCTCCTGCCGAGCAGACTCGAGAGCTGCGTCCTTCTCTTGGACGGCTCCGTTCAGCGTCGTGACCTCGTCCTTCAGAGCACCAAAACGAGCAGTGACCTGCTCAACCTCAACGTTGAGGGCGTCGCGCTGACGGCTGACCTGGGAGACATCCTCCTCGAGCTTCTTCACCCGTGCCGACAGGGGCTCGAGATCCCTGCGGGCCTGGGCAGCCTCCTCCCGAGCCTTGTCCGCGTCAGTGCGCATCACGGCTTCGGCCGCCTAAGCCTGCATCGCTTCCTCCTTCACCGCCGCGTACGCGACGCGCAGCTCAGCCATTTCGGCGTTCCGATCGGAAAGCCGTTTCTGGGCCTCCTCGTCCAGGATCCGTTGCTGAGACAGCGTGGCCCACACGCCACTCTCATCCCGGATGAAGAGTGACTTGCGGCGGGAGTACTCCTTCAGCTCCTGAACGCAATTCGAAAAAACCGAAAAGGATAAAAAGCCGAGGGAAAAAGACACCAAGAAAACCACGAAGAAAGCCGACGGGTCGATCATACCTCGGTGGCATCCCGTATACTCCGCGACACGGCCTCGGACGCCACTTGGAGCAACCAATCAAGGTGCCGGCGGACGCCCTCGAGGTACTCCCATCGGTGCACCTCATCCCTGTCGTTCAGGGTGAAGATGGGCTCGGCGTCGGGGTTCGCGGCGTCCCTAAACTGGAGGGACGGCCCCCCCCCCACCTCGGTATCTCCGCCTCCGCCCGCGCAATGGCCAGCGCGGCGATGTCGGGCCATGACGACGACGACCCGGCCAGGGCGTCTCCCGGTCCCGCGGAAGGACCGGCCTCGCCCGCAGTTCCCGCCTCTCCAACGGCCGTCGAGGCACCGGCCTGATCCGCGGCCTCACCCCCCTCGACCCCCATCACTTTGTTTCCCTTTGTCTAGGGGGGTGTCGTCGAGGGTAAGGTCCACGGTCATGGGCGCCCGCCCTTCTAGGGGAGCCGGCCCCTCGACCACCGGCGCCCCCGGAGCCGGCCCCTCAATCGCCGGCGCCTCCGGAGCCAGCGCCTCAACCATCGGCGCCCTCGGAGCCGGCGCCTCGACCTCCGGCGCCTCTGCTTCTGGAGCTCCGGTCAGGGGCTCGACGGCCCCGCCCTCCACCGTACCCGCCGGCTCCGCCGGCGGGTCTTGCTGCGGCCGCGACCCCCTCGCCAGGGCCGCCTCCTGTCCCGGTGTCAACGCGACCTCCTCCATGGTCGCGTCAGCACCCGCCCGCTCCACGCCGCGGACGGATGCTTCGCCCGTCATGGCCTCGACGGCAACCTCGGCCGTCGGCAACGACCTGGGCTCCGCCTCGACCGCACTGGGTGCCACCGTCTCCGTCGGTTCGGACCCCTCCACGGCGGGATCGGGGCCAGCAACCACCGTGGCATCTGCTGCCCCCTGCTGTTGTCGCAGGCGCCCCTTCGCGGCCTCGACCTGCCGGACCTAGGCCGCATCCTGCTCCGCCGTCCGGTTAAGGACGACGGCGTTGGCCCGCAGCGACTTCACGGGGGTAGGCCCCATCGTCTCCGCCTTTCGCTTTAACCTGTAAAGTGAGAAAGAACGTCAGCCAACGGGTCTAGAGAAAGGCAAAACAACCAAGCACGAACGCTTACCCAGAAATCGGCACCAAGGGCCTCGACCCCACGCGATCCGAACCTCCCGGAGCGGCCGACGATGACCTCGCAGCGGCCCCACCAGCAGGTCGGGCACTCCTTAGGGCCCTGGCCGACGTGCCGCCCTGCGCCTTCTGTGCCTCCGAGGCCAGCTGGCCTCGGGTTCTCACGCCTGCCGGTGGCGCCGCCGATGACGACGCCGGTACCATCGTCCCAGCCCCCGCCCGAGCTTGCGGGGCCTGGGCTAGTGCAGGCATCCCCGTCGACCCTTCTTGCTGGGTCCGGGGTAAAGCGACCCCTCCTGTCGAGGGGCCCGTCTCCTTCTCCGTCTTCTTCTTCTCCTTCTCCTTTTCCTCTTCCTCCTCCTCGGTCTCCTCGACCACGACGACCGAGGAGGACGACCCCCTGATGGGCTCCAGCAGGGGGCGAATGTCGGGGAGGTCCCCCAGTCCGGTCGCGGCCTCATACCGCGACAGGGCGTCATCGTCTTCGCCGCTGCTGTCGTCGTCCTCCCCCGAGATCGTCTCGGAGGGCGACGGCGCCAGGGGGACCCCGTCGATGGTCTGCTGGCGCCGGAGCTTCTTCAACGCCTCCGCCTCTTTGGCCTTGCGGATTGCCCGCTTCTTGGCCGTCTCCTTGGTTTGCTTCTTCTTGGAGGCATGCCGGCGTCGAGCCTCCCGGGCGGGCCGGTCCTCTGGGACTGGCGGACGTGTTTCCCGCAGCGCCGACAAATCCTATGCGCCGGCCTCGACCAAATTAGCGGAATCCAAAAATAAACAAAACTAGCAAACATACCAGCCCAAAGATACGTACCACGGGCTCGAACCCTTCGATGGCCTCATGGGGACCCGGTTGACCTCCTCCACCTTGAAGTTCCCAACCATCCAGCGCGCTCGCCGGAGGACCTCCTCGAGGGCAAGGGATTCGTGGGACATCCGGGTCCCCTCCAGAGATGCCTCCGGAGTCATCTGGTCGAGGCGAAGACGACGCCGGTACAGCGGCATCACTCTGTGGCGATGGAAGGCCGTGGCCACCGCCGCCACCGTCAAGCCCCGAAGGCGAAGCTGCTGCAGCGCCGCCAGCAGCGGGTCCAGGTGCGGCTTCTCGGCTTCCGGCACTCTGTACGTCCAGCGGTCCTCTCGAGCGGTCAGCACGCGGCCGGTGTACCTCGGCAACTGATTTTCATCGTTGCGGAGGTAGAACCAACCCTCGTGCCACCCGCTGTTCGAGGAGATGAGGCGAGCCAGGATATACAGATCCACCCGGCTCGACCTCACCTGCAGGACGCAGCTCCCTACTCGAGCCGCGCACATGACCCCCTTCTCCCCCGCCTTCTTGGCGAAGAGCTCGGCCTTGAAGAGGTGAAGCCACAGGTTCCACTGCGGCTCCACCCCAAGGTAGCCCTCGTAGACCGCCGCGAAGATGGCGGCCTGCGCGACGGCGTTGGGGGCGAGGTGGTGAAGCTCCACCCGGTAGTAGTGGAGGAGCGCGCGCATGAAGACGGACGTCGGCACGCCAAACCCCCGCTCGTGGAAGCAGACGAAGCTCACCACGTACCTTTCAGGGGGCGCCGGCTCCTGGTGGGCAGGAGGTGGCGCGATCCACTCCAGCTGCGACCGACTTGTCCTTGGCCGCAGCAGCCCGTCCTCGACCAACTCTTCCAACCTCCTCTCCGTCACCGAGGAGGCGTCCCAGTCGTCGACGGGGAGGATATGGCTCTTTCCTGCCATCGGTGCTGTTGGAAGGGGGGTGGGCGAAGAGGATGCGGTGGCGGCGGCGATGTGGGCAGAGAGCGCAATAAGGCAAGGGTTGTCTGAGGCAGAAGATTGCAAGAGCGCAAGGGACCGGTGGGGAGCGCAAACCCCTAGGCCTTGATTTTATATGCCTAGGCGGAAGCCCAACGGCCGCGCGAAAAGGTAGGAACAGTTTCCCGCATTAAATGCGCTCACCTAACCGTTTCCCCCACGTCTCGCAGGAGCCGGGCACGTGGCCATCCCCCACGCCGTAACCGAACGCCACGTCGCCCACTACCGCGCCGATTTCGCCCTAAAAAGGCGCGCCTCGCTAACGGGCGGGGTGAGATCCGCGGACGGATATTCCTAGATGCCTGGTAAACGGGCCCCGAGCCCGTCATAAGTCTCGAGGGAACGGGAGCTGGCCCTCGACCCGGGTTCGACAGCCGCCCTCGAGCAACAGAGTTAGGGACGACTAGGGATGCGCCCGTGCATGGCCAGGGCTCGAGCCACGCTCTCGAGGCACCCCAAGACGTATTCGAGGCCAAAGGAGGAGGTCGACATAGGAATCCCCTCGAGGGAGGCATCGAGCCCTCGGATCCCGTCGTAGGGAACCGACATCCGCACGACCACTCCTTGGCATTTTTTGAGAGCACCTCCGGGCCACTAGCCGACTCCTAACGACTGGAGCACGGGCTCGCACTCGAATTCCCCCACTAGCAGCTCACCGGAGATCATCGAAACTCGCCCAAACGGGGTAGTACGGCGTTCCCCACCCCTCCTCCTCCTCTCTGCAGGAGGAGCGTGAGGGTCGCACGACAGAAGACGGCCGGGACTCCGATCGACCTCGTGCGAACGAGGCTCGGGGGCTCGACCGCATCAAACTACTCCCCGACAAAACACGTAAAAGGCCTCGGAGGAGTCTTCAACACTCCACCGAGGCCTCGGGGGCTACACCCGGCAGGTGCGCTCGCGCGCCCCCACCGGAGAAGTCAACGACGCTACGACTCCAGTTCATCAGCAAAAAAGCCTCTAGGAGAGTGATCGCACACTCACCAAAAGGCTCGGGGGCTACTGTCGGTACCAATAGCATAGGGGTACCCACATTTAACGATAATGAAAATCAAAACGACTAAGCCGCGCCCAAACTCGGCCGCACACCGGGTCCGCCTCGTACGAGGGTAGCTCGACGGAGTGCCTCGACCGTGCTCCGGCTCCGACTCGTACGAGGCACCCTCGACGGGGGCACCTCGACCGCGCCCCGTCCCGTACAGCAAGGTACCTCGACCGCGCTCCGACCCGCGCGAGGCTCATCTGTCCCCTGAAAAAAAAACTCCGACTCGCGTGAGCCCGGGTCGAGCGTCTCGACCCCTTCACTTTACCTACCCCAGGACAAAAGCCATAGCATTTAATGCGATTACCTACTACCACCTACCGGCATGGCTGCGATCAGGGTCGACGTGGGAACAATGCCAGTGTCAGTCCTCACTGTTTTACCGCCCATCCCGTGATGGGAGGTGAAAACCGTCACTGTACCCACCATGCCGTGCACTGTGCGTCACTAGTTACCCTCGAGGGGGGATATGACAAAGTCCGTACACCGCGATCCCAGGGATTCGGACTTATCCGTTCGGCCTCGACCCGGCCTCGACCCGGCCTCGATGCCCAGCACGGCTCAACAGGGAAGGGAGGACGGTATGGCACGGCCCTCCGGGTCATTTCAGCGTCTCGTCCTCTATGTCACCATGGTGTCCAGAGATGGCCTCCCATTCCTAGGGCACATCGTAACAGTCACCTTAACAGAGATCGACAAAACATCATCTCAAGGCTCCCCGTCGTCTTGGCCTCCTCTCGCCCTATAAAAGGGCAGGCCAGGGTTCTACAACGGGGACAGAAGACAACGGACAACAAGCCAGACACAAGATAGAGATCAACATCTCAAGCAATCATCCTTGTACTCTTTTTTCCTTTTTGAGACTTGGGCTCGCCGCTCTCTCTCTCATAAGCTTGTAACCCCTACACAAGCACTTCGGTGCAAGGAAATACAAACCTCTCCCTCCCCGCTGGACGTAGGGCCTTCTTTTGCCCGAACCAGGATAAACCCCCGTGTGTTCTCCTTGCATCACCATCCAGGAAAGGGACACGCAGCATTTACTCGTTGGTTTAGGGCCCCCTCGGGACCGAACACCGACACATTGTATTCACTAAGCATTGATCTAGCCATGTCAATCAAAGTTCTATTTTTCCTTTCAACTACACTATTGGATTGAGGAGTGTATGTTGGTGAGAATTGATGTCCAATTCCAAGATCATCACATAAATCTTCAATTCTTATGTTCTTGAACTCACTACTATTGTCACTTCTAATCTTCTTGATGGTAGTCTCAAACTCAATTTGCACCCTTTTTACAAAAGATTTGAATAGATCATGTACATCACTCTTGTCATAGAGAAAGAATACCCAAGTGTATCTAGTGTAGTCATCAACAATCATAAAACCATACTTGTTGCCACCAATGCTAGTATATGTTGTTGGCCCAAACAAGTCCATGTGCAATAGCTCAAATGCCTTTGATGTGCTCATTTCACTCTTACTAGGATGTGCATTTCTAACTTGTTTGTCGGCTTGACAAGCACTACAAGGTTTATCTTTCTCAAAGGTGACATCCTTCAAGCCTCTAACTAAGTCATGCCTCAAAAGTTTGTTCAATTGTTTCATTCTAACATGACCAAGCCTTCTATGCCACAACCATCCCATACTAGATTTGCTAAGCAAGCATGATGTCAATTGTGTCTCACTATCATTGAAGTCAACCAAGTATAAGCTACCATGTCTAAATCCTTTGAATATTAAATTTGATCCATCAACACTAATGACTTCAACATCATCACTACCAAATATGCACTTGAAGCCAAGATCACAAAGTTGTGCCACCAACAAAAGATTGAAATCCAAGCTCTCAACTAGCAACACATTAGATATGCCCATGTCATTTGAAATAGTAATTTTACCAAGCCCCTTGACCTTGCCTTTCTTATTGTTGCCAAAAGTGATAGCATCAAAACCACCATTTTGACTTGTATCAATTGATTTGAACATACATGAATCCCCGGTCATATGTTGAGTGCACCCACTATCAAGCACCCAATGCCTTCCTCCGGCTTTGTAATTGACCTACAAGATAAGATCAATTCCTTTTAGGTACCCAAACTTGTTTGGGTCCTCCAAGGTTAGTGACCAAGCTCTTTGGTACCCAAATGGCTTTCTTCTTTGAGCCCATCCATGGTGCACCAATGAACTTAGCATGAACACCATTTGTACCCTTGGTAAGTATATAGAAGGAATCAAACTTAATTGAGGATACATTAGCATTGGATTTCTTGTTCATACAATGTTACTCTATGTGACCAACTTGCTTGCAACTTTTGCAATAGCTACCATTGTTCTTCACAAAACGAGTCTTGTGAGGAGCAAAAGTGGCCTTGCCTTTCTTGGGGTTATAGCCCAATCCCTCTTTATAGAGAGAAGCCATTTGGCTACCCAAGCACATAAGCAAGCGGTCCTCACCACCATAAGCCTTAGCTAATGTGTGATTGAGCTCTTTTACCTCCTTCTTGAGATTTTCATTCTCAACTATAAGTGTGGAGTCACAAGTGAAACAATCACTACTAGATGAGGATGATGTAGATGCGCTACATGAAGGGTTAGTAGGAGCAACAACAATAGGCTTATGAAGAGATTCATCAATTATATCACATGATATGCCTATGTTGCAAGTTTTAGCTTTCTCAACATTAGTTGGCATGTTTTCACATTTTTCAACTAGAGAGGAGTGAGCTTCTTCAAGCTTAGAGTGAGACTTTTGAAGCTTCTTATGGTCTACCTTTAGACTCTCATAAGATGCCCTAAGCTCATCAAGTTCTTGCATAAGGTTTTTCTTATCCTTAAGCAAGCCCTTGCACTCTTTTCTAGATTCTTTAAAATGTTGAGTGCAATCTTCTAGCATAGTGATTAGTTCATTTTTAGTGAATTCTTCTTCATCACTATCACTATCACTTGTATTATCATGATCACTCTCATCGTCGGATGATACCTTAGCGGCCTTAGCCATGAAGCACGATGGAGTGTCGAAGAGGGAGACCTTCTCTTGGATGGCAATGCTAGCATGTCCCTTCTTCTTGCTCTTGTTGTCATCCTCATCATCACTTGATGAATCATCACTATCCCATGTAGCAACATGAGAATCATTCTTCTTTTTATGAGAGCTCTCCTTCTTTTCTTGCTTCTTCTTTTGCTTCTTCCTCTCCTTCTTGATAGCATCTTTATCATCACTATTATAAGGACACTTTGCAATGAGATGGTCCTTGCTATGGCATCTAAAACATCTCATGGTATGCTCGTTCTTCTTGGATGAGTTCTTCCTCCTTCTTGCATGAAAGCCCATCTTCTTCATGAATTTCCCAAATTGCTTGACAAAAAGAGCCATCTTCTCATCAATGTCATCACTATCACAAGAGCTTGAGTCTTCATCACTTGATGATTCAATCTTAGATTTGCCCTTGGATGTGGTGGCTTTGAATGCCACACTCTTCTTTTTCTCATCATCCTTCTTCTCACTTTTCTTCTTCTTCTTTTTGACCAACTCCTCTTTCTCATCATCTTCTCTATATGAATCATCGGTCATCACTTCTTGGAATACTTGTTGAGGTGTTGAATCCTTCAATGTAGTCCTCACTAGCACGGTGATCAATGTATCAAACCTTTTGGACAAGCTTCTCAAGAACTTCATAGAGAATTGGTTGTCCTTGACCTCCTCACCAAGTGCCTTGAGCTCATTCACAATGACTTGCAATCTATAAAACATTTTCGGTACACTCTCATCTTCTTGAATCTTGAAGTTAGAAAACTTTTCTTGCAAGATATATGCTTTAGTGGTCTTTGTGCCTTCGGTGCCCTCAAATGTTTCTTCTAGCTTAGCCCAAGCATCATGTGCAACTTCTATGTTCTTCACTTGCTCAAAGGTCTTGTCATCTAGTGCCTCATGAAGAGTACTAATGGCAATGTCATTGCATTGGAGCTTCTTCTCTTCCACCGGTGTAGGTGCTTCCGGATTAGCAACCTCAAATTTTGTTTCGGTGACCTTCCACACTTCTCTATTGATTGACTTGAGGTGTGCGGTCATCTTAACCTTCCAATATACATAATTTGTGCCATCAAAGTGAGGTGTCTTCTTGGTGTTGTTGATGTGCAAGCTTAATTGAGCCATTTCTTTTTCACCGTAGGTTGTTAAGCCTCAAATAAACGGTGCCTCGGCTCCGATACCACTTGTAAGGTCCAAATGGCTAGAGGGGGTGAATAGCCTATTTAAAAATCTACAAGCTTCACTAAACAACCACGTTAGTATAAAAGATGGCTAAGCTAATTCTAGCACTAGCTCAACTACACTATGCAAGCCACCTATACAATTCTAGTGAAGCGAGGCTATGATCTCTAAAACACACCAACAAGACTAAGTCACTAAGCTACATACTCCTATGTGATAAAAGCTACACTAAGCAAACTACACTAGAATTAGTACAAGAAAGTGAAGAGCAAGTGACTTGATTCTTATACCAACGATGTAGAGAAGTAATGCACTTGAAGAATCAATCACAATGATCAACCACAAGAGAAATCCTCGGCAAAGGGATGACACAAGATTTTTACCGAGGTTCACTTGCTTCCCGGCAAGCTACTCCTCATTGTGGCGATGCACCCACTTGTCGGTTCGTGAGCTAATCGACTATCAAGAGTCGAGCCCTCGGCGGGCGCCGCACAACCGCACACAAGATGGGGATCCTCCAAGCCACGAGCTCCACTAGAGTATCCAATTTGCGAACTCCCGCGGGGCAGGATCAAGAAGCCCTTACAACACTTGGTGAGGGCTCCAACAATCTTCAATTGTGAGCTCAATCACCTCCGTTGCTCCAAGCCGTCTACCGTGTTGGGAAACACGGAAGAGTAACAAGAAATCCACAGCAACTCGAAGATCAAGTGTCTCTAGAATGCAACTCTCAAGCAATACACTTGAATCTCACTCAATCTCACTCAAGATGTGCAACCAAGCAAAGAGATGAGTGGAGGGGTTGTTCTCTAGCTCAAAGGATGTCTCTAGGTCTCAAAATGTGCAAGAGTTACCCTCAAACCCAGACATCTTCTATTTATAGCGAAGGGGTACGCAGCTAGCCGTTACCGAACGACACAGTTCAAAACGAGCTGACCGGACGCGTCCGGTCACTACAGGACAAGCATGAATAGTGCGCATCAGAAGTTACCGTTGCCATGACCGGACGCGCTGCACCTGGCGTCCGGTCGGAGTCCAGTAAGCTCCCACCGTGACCGGACGCGTCCGATTGCACGTGACCGGACGCGCCGCGCGTCCGATTGCACGCGACCGGACGCGCGGCTCTACGACCAGTTCTGCCCCTCTGGGTGCCTGACCGGATGCTCCGGTTCCGTGAGGGACCGGACGCGCCGGTTGGAAACCCTAACACTCGCGCGCCTGACAACTGCTGAGAACTGACCGGACGCGTCCGGTCAAACCGCGACCGCGTCCGGTCACCACAGTGACCGCCGTTAGCCTCCGTTTCTTTTCTGACTTCCGGCGCAGTAGAAAATAGGCGTTTCACTTCCCCAAAAAGCGCCGAATCCCGCCTCGCAAGCTCGGCAGGAGGGAGAGAGGAACCCAAACCCCTCTCTACCGCTTAAACTCCACCACCTTCGCAAATGTGCTAACACCACCAAGTGTAAACCACCATGTGCATGTGTGTTAGCATTTCACAAACATTTTCAAGGCATTATGTTAGCTCTCTACTAGATCCTAATGCATATGCTCAAGACATTGATTTAGTGGCACTTGATTCCCGAGCTAACCGTGATTGCCCTCTTGATAGTCGGCTATGTATCCTAAACCCGGTCAATCACTTCTCTACTCATCTTAGACCGGCAAAAGGAAAACCCTATGGTTATACCTTTGCCTTGCGCTCTTAGATCCTTCTTTTCCACTTGATCATCATGTCCATCATATTATGTGCATCTCCACCATGATCGTCATTATATGTCCATGCACCATTTCTTTGTGATCTTGTGGCCATCACTCCTTGCCACATACACCTTCCTTACATGTGTTGCTTATGCCTAGCTTAATCACACTTGATACAATAGCATTAGCAACTTGGTGTCATTAATTACCAAAACCAAACTTGGGCTTTCACCGCCCAAGCGCTGTAGCAGGCCCTAGGAAGCTAGGTCTCCTAAGCTCCCACCGCATGTCTCGTCCCCAATGCGTTACACCACCGTGGGTGGATGAACACGGTGCAACGTGATGTGCCCGCTTATGGTGGGCACATGCAACACAGCGGGGGGAGGGGATGGACATACATTAATACAATTTTAGGGAGTTAAGTATGTATTTTAAAAGTATCAGGACTGGGATGAGAACTTGGGACAAGTTTAGGAAGATAAATGAGAAATTTAAAACTTAAAAGTATCGGGATCTGGATAAGAACTCGAAACAAGTTTAAGAGTTGAATGTGCAATTTGAAAGTACTAGGATCCAGATAAATACTCGGGACAATATCGAGAACCGCTAGTGAAATTTATTCTTTAAAATTTGTTCTAAATTATATTCTTTAAACTTAAAATTTGTTCTAAACTTAAGATTTATTCTTTAAACAAGTGCCTCTGTTCTGACACTTGACCGTCAGGGGTTGCCTGCTGCGGCAGGCCTCCCCAGGTGAGCCTTCTCAAGACTTCCTTGGTCTGCAAGGAGCCTCTACCTGGAGAGGCTGACGAGCGGCCCCTGGAGCCCTTCGCCCTTGGAGTTGGTAGAGTCCTTTGTCTTGATGTATTGAGCCCATTGTGTGATCATACTGAGGGAGTGGTTGTAAGGTCCAAATAGGCTAGAGGGGGTGAATAGCCTAATTAAAACTTCTACAAGAATTACTTAACCACACGTGTTAGTACAAAAGGTGGCAAAGCAAAATGTACTGGCTCTAACTAATTAAGCAAGCCACCTACACAAGTCTAGTATAAGGCTATCCACTAAACACAACAACAACTACAAGCTAGATACAAGAAGTAATACGAGAGAAGAGTTTCGAGTGATTATACCACCGTGTAGAGATGAGAAGTACCAATCAATCAATCATACAAGAGAAATCCTCGGGAAGAGAACGACACAAGAATTTATCCCGAGGTTCACTTACTTCCTGGCAAGCTACTCCCCATTGTGGCGATACACCCACTTGTCGGTTCGCGAGCTAATCGACTATCAAGAGTCGAGCCCTCAGTGGGCGCCGCACAACCGCACACAAGATGGGGATCCTCCAAGCCACGAGCTCCACTAGAGTATCCAATTCGTGAACTCTCGCGGGGAAGGATCAAGAACCCCTTACAACACTTGGTGAGGACTCCAACAATCTCTAATTGCGAGCTCAATCACCTCCGCTGCTCCAAGCCGTCTACTGCGTCGGGAAACATGGAAGAGTAACAAGAAATCTGCAGCAATTCGAAGATCAAGTGCCTCTAGAATGCAACTCTCAAGTAATGCACTTGAATCTCACTCAATCTCACTCAAGATGTACAACCAAGCAAAGAGATGAGTGGAGGGGTTGTTCTCTAGCTCAAAGGATGTCTCAAGGTCTCAAAAATGCAAGAGCCAACTCCCCAAACCCAGCCACCATCTATTTATAGCGAAGGGGTAAGCAACTAGCCGTTACCAGACAACGCAGTGAAAAACGTAATGACCGGACGCACCGGTCAGGGTGACCGGACGCGTCCGGTCACTATAGGACAAACAGTAACAGCACGCGTCAGAGAGAGCCGTTGCCTTGACCGGACGCACTTCACTGTTTGACCGGACGCGCTGCACCCGGCGTCCGATCGGAGTCCAGAGAGCTCCCACCGTGACCGGACGCGTCCGATCGCAAGTGACCGGACGCGCTGCGCATCCGATCAGCTCTTCGCCACGCTCTGCCCCTCTGGGTGCCCGACTGGACGCTCCGGTTCCGTGAGAGACCGGACGCGCTGGTCGCGCGCCTTTCCTTTGCTCCCAGGTGAACTGACCGGACGCGCTGGTCAGGCCAGACCAGCGTCCGGTCACAAACCCTAGGCGCGCTGCGCCTCAGCCCTCGACTTGAGCTGACCGGACGCGCAGGTCCACCCTAGACCGCGTCCGGTCCAGCGTCCGGTCCCTGTTTTTTAGTGAGAAACACACCGGACTTACGCCTCCGTTTCTCCGCCTCCGGCGTAGTAGAAAATAGGCGTTTCACTTCCCCAAAAAGCGCCGAATCCCGTCGAACCCCACCGAACCCAAACCCCTCTCTACCGCTCAAACTCCACCGCCTTCGCAAATGTGCTAACACCACCAAGTGTACACCACCATGTGCATGTGTGTTAGCATTTCACAAATATTTTTAAGGCATTATGTTAGCTCTCTACTAGATCCTAATGCATATGCTCAAGACATTGATCTAGTGGCACTTGATTCCCGAGCTAACCGTGATTGCTCCTCTTGATAGTTGGCTATGTATCCTAAACCCGGTCAATCACTTCTCTACTCATCTTAGACCGGCAAAAGGAAAACCCTATGGTTATACCTTTTCCTTGCGCTCTTAGATCCTTCTCCTCCACTTGAACATTATGTCCATCATTTTATGTGCATTACTTCATGATCTTGCTCATCATTTCATGCACCAAATCATATGGTCTTGTGGCCATCTCTCCATGCCATTTCCACCTCCATCACATGTTGCTTATGCCTAGCTTAATCACACTTGATACAATAGTATTAGCAACTTGGTGTCATTAATTACCAAAACCAAACTTAGGCTTTCAGTGGTCAAAAGGTCCTCGCATCCATTGAACAGGCAAACGGTGCAGCATCTTCATGCATGTTAGGCTCTGGGCGCCTGATGGGTTCCTGAGCTGGATCCTGGCCCGTGTCTTGGGACGCCGATTGCCGCCTGGGCGCTGGCTTGGGTGGGCGCGGGAGGAGGTCAGGCTCAGGCCGCCGTCGTTCGATAACACGGGGTTGTGCCCAAGCCCCTGAGCCTTGAGCGCAGCTGCGGGGATGCTCGGGCTCGCAATGAATCGTTCTAGAGGGTGGGTGTAAGCGTACCTGATGGGTATAGCCATCCGAGCTCCCGAGCGATCCATGGGATCGATCGGGGGGGAGGGGTCAGTTAGTTGGCTTTCTCTTTCCTAGGGACTTAATATACCCTATGTTAGACTCTCATTAAAAACTTTATTAGAAATTTAGTATAGTACATCTCCAAAATAACATCAAGGTCCCAGAAGTAAAAGAAAAATTATACACAAGTCAATGGAAGTCCTGTTCGTCTCCTTCCTTTGCTCAGAATCAGCTTGCTGCAAAGCAACAACAGAATCAAAGCCAAAATCCTCTTGCTCCATCGATGGGAGACTCTAAACCTTGATAAAGCCCCATTATCCAACACCCTGGCACTCCATGTGAGACGCACCTAAAACGTTGAAAGCAAACCTGCCATCTCTCCACCAACAAAAGCAAAGGAAGTAAGCTGGCGTGACCACACCCAACGGGACTAAGGACAAGAGTCCTAATGCTAGAAACTACATGTAGTTTCTATATCTATTAATTTTCATAGACACTATATATAGAAACTATGGTTTCAATGGATAGTTTCTACAGAATATTTTTTTATCCGATCACGTACATTCTCTCTCCATTATCTACCAATCGCATCCCTTCATATCTTGGTTCTCGTGTAGACATGGTTTCTAACTTAGACCCGGTTTCTATGATTTTTGCTCTCTCTTCAATAACTATCTTGCCACATCAACAAAACGCTTAGGTGGTAGTACAATTAATGCTCACAGAAACTATGATAATTTCTGCATTGGGAGTGTCCTAATGCACTCAAGGAAAAGTCGACCATCATCACCAGCACCATCAGCGATGAGGACAACAAAACCCAGAGGGGCATGAAACTTTCCCCTTTTGCAAAAAGGAGAAGGTGTATGTTGACGGTCCTTAACTCTCATTTTTTGGCGTCAAATCCAAAATAAAAGTAACATAAAAACCACATCCAACATAGTGATTGTTGACGGTCGCTAACATCAACTATAAACCATCAATTTAATCTGCATATATCCTTAAAATTAGTCACCAACATAGGATTAGATGTTTAAGCTAACAAATTCCACAAGTCCTGGTGAATATTTGTATGTAGGAGGATTTATCTAGAAAATGGACCAATGTGGGCCATAATATGTTAGAAAATCACGATGATTCGTAGAAGAACCGACTCCACTAGCCTCACATCACCGTTGGAGACTTGCCGCCAAAACACCATAAGAGAGGAGAGGAATCTCCACTGCACTCTCAAGATGTAGAAATAGAATAGTGAGTTGAGAGTTAGGGAGAGTTGAGTTATGCTCCAGTTCTAGAGAAATCTCTCTGTGGTCTAGTATACATTTGTATCTTACCTTTGTAAGACTCATGCTTTAATATAGTTATCTTCTCTATTACTTGTATGCCTTTCATGTTTATCTAGTTCATGTTTTAGATGTTTATCTAAGTATGGTTAGTATAGTTTTCACACCTTAGCATGGGATCTCCGCTCGCATCTAGTGCTTTAGTTATAATACTTGACTAGATTAATCGATAGTATAGATGTGGTGTCTAGACTATAGTTTACATGAGTTTGCACCCAATCCCACTATTACTTGTGGTAGCCCCAGATGTGATAGCTCTGTCAGGCCTTTGTAATCCGCCAGAATTAGTGTTCGTAGAGCTTTGAGCCTTCCCCCGACCATGTTTTCTTACCCCCTCGAGGGTCGAAAATGTACTATTGCTCTAAAGTGTTATTGTGTCTCTATATCTAGAATAGAACCAAAGTAACAGAGAAGTGTTTAGGAACCTTGAACTCACCCGTTGTCCTCTCAATTTAGCTAGACTGCTCTTTTATTTTACCATAGAATTCTTCTATGTGTGTATTATTATTCATAACTCTTATCATTGTCACTTACCCCACTTTAGTTTAGTCGGTATTCTAGTTAGTAGATACATGATGGTGAACTATCAACTTCTTTAACCATTACTTCTCTGTGGATAAATATGATACTGGAATACTCCCGGGTAAAAACAACAGTACGTTTGCAGATTTATCTATTTGTGTTAAAAAATACCAACACCTGTCTCTGAATTCATGAAGCTAGTTACACAAACTTTGGTTAGTTATGAGGACCACCCATAGTATGGTTGGCAACGACGCTTGGTGCGCGTCCCTGCCCGCCAGCGTTTGAGTCTCAGACTCGGCAGGTGCTCACCAGGACTTTGCTCCTATTTCTACAGCCTCTCACGTGGATACGACACAATGGTCAGGGTGACGTGCCCGTCACGTGCGAAGCCTGGTGGACTTCGGATACTTCTCAGTCACGTGCAGTCTCTTCGTATAAATGTAGGTCTAGCTTGCACACTAATGTGTGTGAGTGTGTATGTGTGCGTGTGTGGCGGTGTGAATTGTGCGTGAGTTCAAATCCTACCGCTGGTACTTGAAGAGTTAGAGGTGATTAGTTGCCAGAGGAGGAACCTTCGGGACCGAGCCATCGCGTCCCAACAGTAGAGGAGAGAAGAAAGTAAGATGTAGAATAAAAATTTATTAGATGTAGAGCTCGTGTAATAAAGTGGAGAGAGAAGAAAGTAAGATGTAAAATAAAAAATTATTAGATGTAGAGCTCACGTAATAGCGATAGTGACATGACGTGGGTGAGCTGGCTACTGTCTCTTAACGACGCCCCCCTCCAGGCTTGCCAATGCAGCTATTTAGACTGCCCGCACTCATGGACCTCTATATTCATTCTTTATATGTCCTAGTCAGCAAGATTCTCTCCTCTATATTCAATTCTTTCGCACCCATCTATTCTCTATATCATCCTCTATCCACTCTATCCACTGTGGGACCCACTTGTCACATTATCTAAATATATCCATGTGTGATCTAGTTTTGAAGGATTTATTGAGACGAATTTAATGGTGCAATCGAAATTTAATTTGGATTTTTGGTTTGTGAGTTATAACATTTTTTCCTTTGTTTAGCTAGTGGGGCCGTCACTATAGAGTATAGAGTAAGCACTGTACCACTCTAAATATAGAGTGAGAGAAAGGATAGAGTATCATTTTAGAGTACCCAGTGCAGCAGTTTTTACTCTATATTCATACTCTAAAGCTTTAGAGTATCGTTTTAGAGTACCCACTGCGGGTTACTGAGGTTATTCGTACTCGTGGTACTCTAAATTCATCCTCTATACATCCTAGTTACCGAGATTCTCTCATCTATATCCAATTCTTCTGCACCCATCCATCATCTATCCACTGTGGGGTCCACATGTCACTTTATCTAAATATATCCATGTGAGATCTAGTTTTGAAGGATTTATTGAAACGAATTTAATGGTGCAATCGAAATTTAATTTGGTTTTTTGGTTTATGAGTTATAGTATTTTTTCATTGTTGAACAAGTGGGGCCCGCGTCGGTACGTGCTCTCTCCCTCCTGCTCTCTCTCACGCATGCGTGGGCAGTAGCGTCGTGGCCACAGGCGCATGCTGTGTGGGGCCCGCCATAGGTACGTCCGCCACAGGCCGGTGCCTGCGCTATATTTGGCGTGTGGAGGGTGCTAGCGTATCGTTTAGCGTAGACCGGTGCGGGGTTTTCATCTGGTATATGTTACTTCAGTAATGTTTAGAGGACCGCAGTGCAGATAGTCTGATAGCCCTACTTTACCGATAGCCCCAAGATCTACGTAGAATTGGATAAAAAAAATAGGTGTTTTGCAGTTGTCACAGTGCTTGCAGAGCTATTATACTTATGGAGAGAAAAGATGATCATGCTAAAAATGAAGAGTGAGAAAACAAAGACGAGGAATGAAGAAAGAAAAAAATTTACGTGCAACCACATGTAGCAGTAATTTGCAGTGTGTAACTAATAGTCTTAATATTTTTAAGTTTATATGAATCACTTTGTTTATAATAAAACCACTATGAGTGGTAGCCTTCATTGCTCGTGCCATTAGACTGTCCGCACTGGGTACTGGGAGGCCTCCGCTACCGCTCCCTCTGGTACTAAATTTGTTGCACCGGATATGCTAAAATGATCCGCTATCTGCTCTCATCCGCTACATGTACTGGGATAGCGGAGGCACGCTACCAGCGCTGGCCCGCTGCTGCTGCAGTGTGAGATGGGAGGGAGAAAGTGTATATGTGGGCCCCGTTGATGCTAACTAACAAAAAAAAATGTTATAACTCACAAAACAAAAAACCAAATTAAATTTCGTTTACACCATTAAATTCGTTTCAATAAATTTTTCAAAATAAGATGTCACATGGATATATTTAGATAAAGTGACAAGTGAGCCCTACAGTGGACATAGGATGATATAGAGGATGGATGAGTGCGGAAGAATTGAGTATAGAGGAGAGAATCTTGATGATCAGCCTTAGATATGGCCCTTGTTTAGCCCAAAATATTTTACAAAATATTTTAGATTCTCGTCACATCGAATCTTTAGACATATGCATGAAGCATTAAATATAGATAAAAAATAAAACTAATTATACAGTTTAGTGGTAAATAACGAGACGAATCTTTTAAGCCTAATTAGTCCATGATCGGACATAATTGCCAAATAACAACGAAAGTGTTACAGTAGCGCTATAATTATATTTTGCAAAATATTTTGGAAACTAAACTAGGGCATGGTCTACTGTCCTCTATATGCCTGGTGGTAGTGGTAGCTAATCTCTTCCGGGGTAGTTGGTGGCGGATCATTCTGCTCTAGTTTTTGGGGGAAGAGAGAGACGGAGATGGAGGCTGCTCTGGTGAGCGGGTTCATCAAAACCATCCTGCCGAGGCTCTTCTCACTGGTAGATGGGAAATACAAGCTGCACAAGAGCCTCAAGAGCGACATCAAATCCCTGGAGAAAGAGCTCCGCATGATCGCTGTTACAATCGACGAACAGATCTCGCTGGAGAGGAAGGATCAGGGAGCTGTACTGAGCCTGTCGATTGACGAGCTGCGTGAACTGGCTCACCACATCGAGGACTGCGTAGATCGCTTCCTGTACCATGTGACCCGGGAGCAGCAAGCATCCTTGCTTCGCCGGACCGTCCGGTCGCCGAAGACCCTGCTGTCCCGTCAGCGGCTGGCTGAGGCGGTCCAGGTCCTGAAGAAGATACCGGAAGAGGCGCACCAGAGGGAGAAGAGGTACAGGGTCTTCACCGGCCTTTCCTCCTCTACCCGGCACGCTGAATCGTCTTCCTGTTCGTCTGGATCTGATCCGCACACCCTTAAGGCCGACATCATCGGAATCGACGGTCCCAGAGACGAGCTTGTGCAGCTGTTGGCGGAGGAGGCAGAGGGCCTAGTAAAGCAGCTCAAGGTGATCTCCATCGTTGGGATCCATGGCTCCGGCAAGACTGTCCTTGCCAGGGAGGTCTACGAGAGCGACGTCGGCCGGCAGTTCAGTCTGCGGGCTTGGGTTTCTGCTACTGACAGGGGGCCGAGAGAGGTGCTCATGGAGATCCTCCGAAAATTTGATAGGCCAGTGACGGATACTGTCGACCAGCTTACAGTAGATCTCAGGAAACACTTGGGCGAGAAAAGGTAAAAAAAAATCTTCTTTTTTCTTTTATCTTATTTATTTAGCTGTGCAGTTTGTTCATGAACCCATGTACGGGTTTTCATGTCCAAATTGCCTCTCCGAACTCTGAACACCTGATAAACGTGTAATAGCAATTGAGTCCAGGATCTTAGCTTAAATAGCACTGAAGACTTTTGGGGTTGACAAAGCAGTAGTCTTTTTGGTGTTTTGCATACATTTCTCACTGTTATTTTATTCATTTCTAATTTAGAGTTTAGAACAGTATTTATCTTGAAATTTATGTGTCTAGCTGAACTGGTTAGCTGGCCTCGGCAGCACTCGTTAGGTCTTGAGTTCGACTCCCCGTGGGAGTGAATTTTAGGCATGGCCAAAGCACAGGTCAAAAGGCCCAGCCCGGTTCTCACAGGGCAACGGTGCCCCTCTGTCAGTGTGGGGCCGGGGTTCAGGGGTTTTCTCGGCTTGTGTGAGATGGTCTTCTCTCTTACAGCAATGCCCGGGGTGGCTTACCCCCTGCAGGTCGAGTTTTTTTTTATGTTCTGCACACCTACTTCCATGCCAAAACATAAGGCATTCAAACTATCTGGTCTGATTGCGAACAGGAGTTAATTTTGTTTGAACTTTGAACTGAAGAGCAGACACACACCATAGTACTGATTGGGTAGTAAGAAGAAACAAGTGTTCACCGACTCATTTAGAAAGAAAACTGTGTTTACACAACACACTGATTGTTGAGGATAGAGACTATGTTTGATCTGCACATTTTGATTATGCCGTCATCAGTTAGTATCATTAACTGTTTGTTGGTAATCTCTCTTATAGGTATTTCATTGTAATCGATGACATGCAAACTGATCAGTGGAGTACCATTGAAGCTGCCTTCCCAGAAGATAATGTTGTTAGCAGCAGAGTAATGGTGACAACAACTATCCAGTCAGTGGCTAATGCTTGCAGCTCTTCTAATGGTTATGTGCGCAAAATGAAAAGACTTGGCGATAAACACTCAGAGCAATTGTTTATCAAGAAAGCTTGCCCAACGAAATATTCAGGTTATACTCGACCAGAATCAAAAGAAGTTCTAAAGAAATGTGACGACCAACCACTTGCTCTTGTTACCATGGGCCAATTCTTGAAGAAAAATGGTTGGCCCACAGGACCCAACTGCGAAGATGTGTGTAGAGATCTCAGACGTCATCTGGAGCAGGATGATACATTGGAGAGAATGCGAAGGGTGCTTATCCACAGCTTCTCTAGTCTTCCTGGCCATGGTCACAAAGCCTGCCTTTTGTATTTTGGTATGTTTCCATCTGATCATCCCATAAAGAGGAAGAGGCTGATGAGGCGATGGTTAGCAGAGGGATTTGTAGAAGCACAGCCTTCATCTAGTGAAAATTTCAACACCCTCATAGACCGGAATATTATTGAGCCCATCAGCATATGTAACGATGATCAGGTAAAGACATGCAAAACATATGGCATGATGCGTGAGTTCATTTTGTTAATGTCCACCTCCCAAGACTTCATCACCCTACTTTCTGGCAATAAAGTTGAACGCAAATATGTGCGTCGGCTTTCCCTCCATCACCATAGTGCTACAAGTGTCAGCTCTTTGGACATTGACTTATCTCTGGTCAGATCTCTGATGGTTTTCGGGGAGGCTGGCAAAACTATTTTGAGTTTCCAGAAGTACCAGCTGCTGAGAGTCTTGGATCTTGAACAATGTACCGACCTGGAAGATGACCACCTCAAAGACATATGCAACCTTTTTCTTCTGAAATATCTGAGCCTTGGGGAAACTGTTACTAGTCTTCCAAGGGAGATAGAAAAATTGAAACTTTTGGAGACACTTGACTTGAGGAGAACAAAGGTGAAAATACTACCTATAGAGGTCCTCTTGCTCCCCTGTTTACTCCATCTGTTTGGCAAGTTCCAACTTTCTGATAAAGTCAAGATAACAAGTGACATGCAGAAGTTTTTCTTGACTGAACAGAGTAACTTAGAGACACTTGCAGGATTTGTCACGGATGGGTGTCAAGGATTTCCACAAATCATGAATTACATGATGAATTTGAGAAAGCTTAAGATATGGCTTGAGAGGAGTGAGAGAAGCACCAACTTCACAGATCTTGTGAAGGCTGTCCAAAAGTTCATCCATGATGACAAAGAAGAGAGCAATGATCCCCGTTCTCTATCACTTCATTTTGATGATGGCACTGAAAACATCCTGAACTCTTTGAAGACTCCTTGTTACTTTAGATCATTGAAGTTAAAAGGGAAGTTGTTGGAACTTCCCCAGTTTGTCATATCGATGCGGGGTCTCCGGGAGTTATGCCTTTCATCAACGAAATTAACCGTGGACCTCCTTGCAGCGTTGGCTAACTTGAAAGAATTGCAGCATCTCAAGCTGATTGCAGATGTCCTTGAAGATTTTATCATTGAATATCAGGCATTCCCTGGGCTGCTGCACCTGTGTTTTGTCCTGGAACATGCCACGTTACCAACAATTGAAGGAGGAGCTTTGCCGTACCTCATCTCACTGAAGCTAATCTGCAAAGACCTAGTTGGTCTTGCTGACATCAAAATCAACCGCCTCACATGTCTTAAGGAGGTTAGCCTAGATCATAGAGTCGCTCTGGAAACAAGAGAAACCTGGGAAAAAGCTGCCAAGGAGCATCCAAATAGGCCAAGAGTATTGTTGGTCAACGCAGCTGATGAAAGTGAAAGTGAGGCCGCAGACTGTTCTGTTGCTTCAACGCCAACAGTGAGTGAGGCTAAGGAAACTTCTCCCACATCAGAGGTTGCTGTACAAGAGGATGAAGTTCAGATGATAGTTAACCAGGGGCCTTCTGCTGCTCCTGAGAAACAGAATTGTGCAGTTCAGCCAAGTTCAAAAGATGACCTGAACTCTGCTTTCAGTAATATTAGTTTCCCAGAGGTCGCGCGTGGTTTAACCGAGTTGTCAATTGCTCAGAATGGAAATGTGTCTTCTTACACCTATTGATCCTTGATTGCCCATGGTCAGTTTGGTTGCACTTACAGCCCATTACTATGAGGCTAGTATCATGTAAATTACAGATCTTTTGTTGTTGAGACCATAAATTGCAGATTATGGCACAGCAAGCTGGTACGTCTCAACAATGACATTACTTTCTTTTTTCCTCTGCACGAATCTATACAGTTTCATCACTCTTTGCAATTGCTGTTGCCATTTTTATACAAATATGGTGATGCCATGTCATTTTGACTTTGCAGCATATATGAAAGCAACGTTTTTAGTTGCTGGACTTGCTAGAATATTGATGCAACTTCAGTGTATTCGAAGGCTACAGGGATCTCATAACAAGGATGGTTGAAGATAATTTGCGATTGTTTCCTTTAGTGTGACTGAAAAGCCTTTTGTAACAATAAAGCATCCCTTTGCTCTCTACTTTTTTTGAAGTCACTTCAGATGCTAAGTTTATAGTTGGGCTTGGACTTTATTACTATATTTATCCAGCTGTTAGTTGTTTCATATACAATAATATTGGTGATTGTTGCTGTTATATGATTCTCCACTTGTTGCGGGAATTGGGAGGATGTTTTTATATGAATGAATGCTGTGGGTAAATGAGAAACAACAGAGAATAGCAATAACAATTATGCAGATGCTGATGAAAAGAATTTGAACTGATGCAGCAAAAAAATAGCAATATGTGACTGGTATGGTAAACATTGGGGATGAATTATGCATGGAGAAGTAATAGGGAGCCAATTCTCTAGTGCCTTTTTTGAAAAAAAAAAAATCAGTTCCTTATACACCATCCCGTGGGTAGGTATGATAGACTGGGGGCCCAAATGTGTCTATGACTTGTGAACATAGTGACAGTTAAGGGATTGGAAATTTTCTCCATCACATAGGGGGAATTAACTCAAATAATTAAGATCCTCTTGCATTCCCATGTTATATAATTGGCGGCAAACGGATTAGTTGTGTTTTAAATGAAAAAAAATATGTGGGATGAAATCAAAACTTGTGTCGCATTAATCAAGTACATATATGTTTGTAGAAAAAGTTTTTAAGGCATACTGTGGTACTCTGAAATGACCTTGAGATATTTACCTAAATTACATCGGATGGTTACTATCATCTATTATATCAAATATATATATATATATATAAGTTTTTATTTTGTAAATAAAATACAATAAATATGGAAAGTTTTAGATATGGAAATCTTTTTTCTAGATCAAATGGATGCATGTGTGATTTATTGGATGTGATGAATTTTGGATGTGATATATTTTGATTACAATGTCAACTTTTGATGCATGTGACGTGATTTGCTCCTCAACCTCCGTGTGCTAGCGTGTTAGATGCTGAGGGTGCCGATTTTTTAGGCATGTGAGACATGCATAAATATCGCATACTGCCATATCTTAGTTCGGAAAACCAAGGGCCCATCAAGTGCAGTTTGTGCAGATTTCATTAGGAAACGCCGAAAAAAAAAGAGCTCTGCTGCAATGTTTGTGCGTTGCGCACCGCGGAGAGTGGGCAAGAAGGGAGGGAACGAAAGCGCGCACAACATTACTCGATTTGGCGCCATGTCATGCAGAGCAGAGCAGAGCAGGTGGACGACAGACCACGAATTGGTCATGCGAACTGCGAACAGAGGAAGTCGTTTTTTTTTATCAAACGGATGGGAGAGATTCCCCACCAAACATGTATTAAACATCACTCCGGCAAAGTGGAGTGGACAGTAGCATTACAAGACTGGAGGTGGCCACGCCAGTCTAGAAGACTGTTTACATGATCAGCTTTCAATCGTTTACGCCAAACAACAAGATCATCACATACTCTTGAGATTACAACATGGCTGCTAGACATCTCATTCCTAAAGATTTCACCGTTTCTCGCATCCCACAATCACCAAAGAATTGTCAGCATGATGAAGGGCCATAGGTTGGGATCAAGGCCTGCAGGAGTAGTTGTGTTCCAGATTTCAACGTCGGAGAGGGATGAGATGCCAGGCAATCCAATCCTGGCCCACTGGTAGATGCTTTGCTACCGAGAGTGTGCTGGCCCTATTTCTTGGCGGATGCTTTGCCGCCGTGGCTCTTTGGCCCTCTCTCTGATAGATGCTTTGCTACCGAGAGTGTGTTGGCCCTGTCTCTTGGCGGATGCTTTGCCGCCGTGGTCGCTTGGTTCGTTGGCGGATGCTTTGCCGCCGTTGGATGCTCGTTCTATAGGTGGATGCTTTGCCACCTCGGCTTGGTCTTTGCGTTGGTTACCTTGCGTTGTTATCTTTTTGGCAGGCACAGTTTGTAGGTCTTGGGTGTTGTTGGTAGTCGCTCTCTCTTATGTATCTTTTGTTGTTCCTATGTTTATTCCAGATTACTCACTACTATCTTAGTGGTTTGTAATCTGTGCTATGAGGGTTCTCTCATAGCTGACTTGTACTTCACTCCTCTTAATGAAAAACGGGCTATATTCCCTGATCGCGAAAAAAAAAGCTCAGCGCTTGATGTACAGGTGAAGAACACATGATGATGGTCCTCTGTAGCTGCATGGCATCGCTGGCACAGGTTGTCATCCACGATATGCTTAGGAAGAAGATTAGCTCTTGTACTTAACCTGTCCTTGAAGTATAACCAGGCGAAGATCTTGACTTTGTTCGGCACACGCGTCTTCCAGATGCGGCCGCCATGGATGTCAGTAGAGCCATGGTTGGTGTCGAGCGCCATGTAGGCATCCCGAGCTGTGTATGGTTTGCCGGTCAGTTTCAGTACTCTAACATTTTGTCCCTCTTGAAGACTGAAGTCCTGCATACATGAAAGTAGGCTGTCTAGCTGGGTGCTAGCAGCGTTAGTGAGCCGAGGCCGTAAGCACAAATCAAACTCATTCTAAAAAACACATCGCACCGAGACATTTGGCCTGGTAACATGGGAGAAGAGGGCGGCATGGGAAAGGTAGAGCGGGCCACTGGGAAGCCAGTGATCGAACCAGAAAGAGGTGGCGGCACCATCATGGACTTGAACAGAAGTGATGGACGAGTAAGCATTAAGCTCGTCAGTGATGATTTTCCAGAGGTAGCTATGTGTTCCAGACGAAGGAGTGTCAAATGATGCAGCATCCCATAGCAGCCAGTCCTTCCAAGCTATAGATTCTCCTGATAACAGCTTGTCAATGAACTTCATGAGTAAACAGCGATTCTGGAGCTCCAGGTCCTTAATACCAAGGCCACCGTTCTCCTTTCTAGCCTGGACATTCTCCCATGCCACAAGGCACTTTGATCCATGACATGCTTCATCTCCGGTCCAGAAGAAAGCACGACGCCTCTGTTGATGGCTTTAATGATGGTCTTAGGAACCTCCAAGGCCGACATGTAGTGAAAAGGAACCGAGCTAAGGACAGCAGAGGATAGAGTAAGATGCCCAGCCCTATTGAGGAGAGAGGCACACCAGGCGAAGAGGTGTTGATCACAAGCGGAGAGGAGAGGAAGACAGTCATTGACAGTAACTTTGGTGGGGGACAAAGGAAGCCCAAGGTAAGTTTGGGGGAAGGAGGACATGGTGGTACCGAAAGCATCAGCAAGCTCCTGTGCTCTGTCACGGTGGACGGCAACGGGAAGGAACACGGTTTTGTGGTAGTTAATGGATAAGCCAGTGGCTTGTTCGAATAACTGCAGGATGTGCTTAGTTTGGATGATGGCCTCATGAGTGCAATTGATGAAAATCAAAGTATCGTCAGCATATTGGAGCATAGGGCAGGGATCACTGGGAATCAAGGGGTGGGTAACAGAGGAAGCCATAGCTGGGTGTTGGAGGAGGCGACGTAAGACATCAGCGATGATGATAAAGAGATAAGGGGACAGGGGGTCACCCTGGCAGAGGTCGTTCCAACAATTGATCCAGCGCCCAGGGATGCCAGTGAGGAGGACGACAGTTTTTCCAGTGGACAGGAGAGCCTGGACCCATGCACGCCATTTATTTGTGAAAATCAAGCTTCAGCACGATTGTTGGGGCGTTCTGTTTGTAGCAGCAGTGAAGAAGATCAGCAGCATAGGTAAAGTTATCTGAGATGCAGCACCCAAGAATGAAACCAGACTGGTTGTTACCAATGAGCGAGGGGATGAGAGGCTGCAGGCGGTTAGTAAGAACTTTAGAGATCCCTTTGACCGTATAGTTCTGAAGAGCAATTGGCCTAAAGTCTTGAGGCTTACAGGTGAAAGCCCAAGTTTAGTTTTGGTAATTAATGATACCAAGTTGCTAATATCATTGTATCAAGTGAATTGAGTTAGGCGTAGCAACACATGTGATGAAGGAGCAAGGAGCATGATGGTGATGGCCATAATATGACAAGTGTATGAAGATAAAGATGATGGTGAACATGCACATAGGTGATGGACAAGGAATGAGATGATCAAGACAAAGATATAATCATAGGATTCTCTTTTGCCGGTCTAAAGATGAGTAGAGAAGTGATTGACCGGGTTTAGGATTGATAGCCGACTATCAAGAGGGGCAATCACGGTCATCTCATGAATCAAGTGCTATTAGGTCCATATTCTTGAGCATATGCATTTAGGATCTAGTGAGATGTTAACTCCTTAAAAAATATTTGAAAAAATGCTAACACACGAGCACAAGATGGTGAACACTTAGTGGTGTTAGCACATTTGCGAAGGATGTGAAGTTTGAGGGATAGAGAGGGGTTTGGGTTCCTCTCTCCCTCCCGTTGAGCTTGCGAGGTGAGATTTGGTGCTTTTGTGGAAGTGAAACATCTATTTTCTACTACACCGGAGGCAAAGAAACAGAGGTGAAAGGAGGTCACTGGGTGACCGGACGCGTGACCGGACACGGTCTCAGCACAACCGGAGCGTCCGGTCAGTGGCAACAGCTGTGTGCAGTGCGAGGCGCTAGGGTTTGCAACCGGCGCGTCCGATCACTCGCAGGATCAGCGTGTCCGGTCACGCACCCAGGAGAGCAGCGCGGAGGCAAGTTTGATCGGATGCGGTGGCGCGTCCGGTCACATGCGACCAGACGGGTCCGGTCGACGAAATCTCTCTAGACCCTTACTGGACTCAAACCGGACGCTGGGTGTAACGCGTCCGGTCAGTCACGATCGGACGCACCCGGTCGACAAAGTCGCTCTCCAAAACCTCTCTGGACAGCGACCGGACGCTAGCACTGTCGCGTCCGGTCGTGGCGTTGAGCGCGTCCGGTCACACGTTACCTAAGAGCGTAACGTTTCGTGACCGTTGGAAATCTAATGAGCGAAATTCAAAAAGGGACACGTGGCGAGCATCGCGCGAGGTCGTGATGGTGCGATCGGACGCTGGCCGCGTTTGGTCGATCAGACCAGCGCGTCCGGTCAACGAACGCAGAGCGACATCTCGAGCCTAACGGCTCTATTCTTTGGGGATGCTTATAAATAGCTGCTTGGCTGGGTTTGGGAGTTCTCTCTTGACTCTTTGAACATTTGAGACATACTTTGAGCTAGAGAACTTTCCCTCCACTCATCTCCTTGCTTGATTGCATACTCTAGTGAGATTGAGTGAGATTCAAGTGCATTGCTTAGTGATTTGCATCTAGTGGCACTTGATCCTTGAGTTGACTGCGGATTTCTCGTTACTCTTGGGTGTTTCCCGATATCCTAGACGGCTTGAAGTAGTGGTGGTGTTGAGCTCGTGATTGGAGATTGTTTCGAGCCTCACCAAGTGATTGTGAGGGGTTCTTGAGCCTTCTCTGCGGGAGTTCGCAAATTAGCTACTCTAGTGGAGCTCGTGGCTTGGAGGATCCCCATCTTGTGAGTAGATGTGGTACCCACTGAGGGTTTGACTCTTGATAGTCAATTAGTTCGTGATCCATCAAGTGGGTGCATCGCCACAATGAGGAGTAGCTTGCCGGGAAGCAAGTGAACCTCGGTAAAAAATCTCGTGCCATCTCTTACCGAGAATTCTCTTTGTGATTATGTGTGATTGATTCTTTAGATACATCTCATATCTACACCGTCGGTATAAGAATCAATTTACTCCCCTTTTTCATTCTTGCACTTTATCTTGTCTAGTATGCTTAGAGTAGTTTGTATCATATAGGAGTAAGTAGCTTAGTGACTTAGCTTTGTTGGTGTGAATTAGAGATCATAGTCTTGTTCACTAGAATTGTATAGATGGCTTCCTTAATATAGTTGAGCTAGTACTAGAATTAGCGTCGCCATCTTTTATACTAAAAATTGTTGTTTAGTGAAGCTTGTAGAATTTTAAATAGGCTATTCACCCTCCTCTAGCCATTTGGACCTTACAACAGGCGATATCCTTTTTTGGAAGAAGCACAAGGTAAGACCGGTTCAAGTGTTCCAGATCAGAGGAATGAGAATAGAAGGCTTCATAGAGGGCGACAATATCGTTAGGAGATAGAGTGCCAAGAGGCTTTGTAGAAAAGGGGGCCAAACCCGTTAGGGCCTGGGCTAGTAGTGGAGTGCATTCACCGGTAAGCTCGGTGAATCTCAGAATGTTCAAAAGCCGCGTCCAGGTGGCTATGCGGCAGCGGTCCCTCAGGATAGAGGTCGTCAAGGTGGAATCCCCAGGTAGTAGTTGGAGCACAGCCAAGAAGGTTGTGGTAGAAGGAGTGAAGGATAGTAGCTTTCCGATCATGGCTATGAACTTCGGTTCCATCATGCTCGATAACTTGAATCTTATTGCGATGGTGCCGTTGGTTGGCACAGGCATGAAAATAGCGCGTATTTTCAACTCCCTCCAGAGCTGCTCTGACTTTGCTACACTGCTTCCACAGAATAAGTTTGGATTGGGAGACTTTACTGAGAATCGTGACGATCAGCATTCTGAGGGCGGATTCAGGGATGGAGAGAGGACGGGCTTCCTCAACCCGGTCAAGAAGATTGATGACAATCCTACAATTCGTCTCCTGTTGAGTGATCCGAGGAATCTGTTTTCTCTATTCCCGAAGAGCATGGCGTGTCTCCTTAAGCTTGGCAGCGATGATCGCAGATGTGTCACTGTTGTCCGTCCGATAATTCCAGGCTGATGCCAAAACTTCACGGGACCCGACACATTGACCCAAAAGTTCTTGAACCAAAAGAGAGTGAATTTAGGGATGATAGTAGACACGTCAATCCTTAAAGGAACGTGGTTAGAAGTCGTCCTGGTAAGGGACGAAAGGATGGTGCTGGGTAAGGACTCGTCCCAAGCAAGGTTGATGAAGACTCTGTCTAGTCGTTCCAGAGTGGGAATCGAGCGCCTGTTGGACCAGCTGTAATTCCTATCGTGGAGTGGCAGCTCAATGAGGTTCATGTCGTCCACACACTGATTGAAGGCTTCAGCTTCAACAAGAGAATTGGCATTGTTCTTCTCGTGCGAGTATCTGATCATGTTGAAGTCACTAGCGATCATCCAAGGAGTGTCAGGAGGGATCACGATGGATTTGAGTTCGTCAAGGAAAGCAGGTCTGAGGTCTGGGGAGTCTGGAGCATAAACATCGGTAATGAAGAAGGAGGAGTTATTAAAGGTGGAAGTAAGATGAATAGAAAGAGTGCTAGGGGTGGAGCAGGACCCCAAGCTAGTGAAGGCGGAGTCATCCCATGCAAGAAGCATGCCACCCGAGGAGCCAGTGGCAGCAGAGAAGATAGAAGATTTGAGGTGACGGGGAGGGAAGGAGTACATCTTTCG
Source organism: Saccharum hybrid cultivar R570 (assembly GCA_038087645.1). Classification (NCBI taxonomy): domain Eukaryota; kingdom Viridiplantae; phylum Streptophyta; class Magnoliopsida; order Poales; family Poaceae; genus Saccharum; species Saccharum hybrid cultivar. The sequence goes on from JAQSUU010000805.1 coordinate 11,547,457, forward strand.
GTTGGAAATGTCAGAAAGCTTGGTTTCCTAAAGCAGGACCAGATTAGGTTTAGAAGCAAGAAGCTCAACAAGAATATCTCCACATTTAACAACATCACCCAAACCTCTAACATTCCAACTGCAGACCATGTAGCTTCTATTCATTAAACTTTTGTCCAACACCATACATGGGACTGTGCATAAAGAGCACAAGTCGACTTTACATTATTCCACAGGTTAACACCTGGGTTCGGGATACAAGGCATTGGATCACTACAGACAGCACTAAGAAGCTTGACGATGTAGGTCATGGTAGTAGGGAACGACGATCAGTGACACCGTCAGGACTCTCTTGCAGGGCTTGACGGGCGCTCCATCTGGGACGGTCCAGAGCGGAAGTCGTATTTGGGTCACGAACTGGCAGCTGGACCGGTGATTTGCTTCTCTGGGCCTGGGCTGCTTCCTCCTCAATTGCTGTCGATGGGCCTGAGGGCCCATGCTCCTCGTATCTTCTTCCTCCGTCCGTCCTTTCCATCCTTGGCTAGGGTGGGGGATGGGGGATGGCGGCGCCGCATCACTCTCTCACTCGACTCCAATGCCGCCGCAGCTTCCGCCGCTCGCCTTCTCCACCGCTCGCTCAGCCCGCCCCCTCATCCGGGCCGCCTCGGCCACCTCTTCCAGGTAAGGCATCCCTCTCAGGCCAACTCCTTGATCTCATTCTTATCTCCATCGATTTGTCCTGGCCCCTCAGCAATGAGCTACCCTTCCGCATCAATCTTTCTCAAGCTTGCGTGGCTAGAGGGGTGCTGCATCTCGACTCTCGGGATCGCATAATATTCCCTTTGTGCCAACACCTTGCTCTCGTATGTAGAAACCACATATTTTCATGTACCATATATTTCAACTTTTGTATCTGGTATAACGAAAGCAAAGAATCTCATCCATGGAGTGCTGCTCATATATGCCGCTTCCCAGATCAGAGGTCATCAATTAATCTGCTTATTTACTTACTTGGCCTTCCCATGAAAAAGGGCAAATCCAGTGCTAGAGGCTCCCACACGAGTGGGGTCTGGGGAAGGGAATAACCGAAGCAAAGTCTTACCCCGCAGAAATTTTACAGAGAGACGGCCTCGAACCCAGGACCTGGTGACTCGGCGAGCTAGCACTCACCAACTGCACCAGGCCTGCCCTTCTTACTTGCCTTCCCATGAACCGACCAAAAGTTGCCATCTCCACGAACTGCCGGTCAGTTCATCTCTCAAGCACCTTATTTCAGAAACCATGCTAGCATGTCAGTGATATAACTTACTGATTTGGTTAGGCTCTGCTTGAATATGTAGTGTCTTATACAGTCATACTCTTACAGTAACAGCTAACCCCTGTGCAAAGATGCAGCTTGTGAGGTGTTGGAGAATAGTGGCCTTTTTGTTTCATTTATTTAGTTTCAGCTCTCTGATTGCAGCTTGCAACTAGCCATTCTGTACATTTACATTACCTACTTTATATCTAGAAAGGCAGCAAATGTTGCTTGAGTTGTGATATGATGTTGTGCCATTTTTTCATTGCTACTTGGTCACTTGTTTTTTGAAGGCTCTGCGGAATAAATATTTCTACAAACAAACAATTAGAGTTGACAGACTATTACTAAAGGAACAGTTGAGTTATTCAAGCTTGTTGATTGGATTGGTTTGGAGTTCTGTATGACTGTATCATCTGAAGGAGGGGCAAATCAGCTGGAACCTTAATCCAACATTGATGAACTTCCTGGTTCACACATATGTGGTGTGATTGAAGGGTCACATGAAAAACCTCACAATCCTGATGTGTCTTTCTTTGGTAAACTGTCAGAATATTTAGTGATCAAGAATAAATCCGATCCCAAAGTCCCAAACTCAAGAATAGAACATTAAAAGTCAACAGAACTGAAGTTGTAACAGAATGTGGTCAGTCTATCAGTTATCAGAATGCTGTACATGAGAAGACCCGAAACAGTGAACTTCTTGTGAATCCTTTTGTCCAGGCTGGTACTGGTTGTTTTGCTGACGAGAAAAGCATTGCCAAGCATGTTGAATTCATGCAAGGATGCATACAACAGATTCATGCAGACTGAATCTCATTGTGGGTGACAATATTTTTTCAGTCTCTGATGTTAGCATGTTCTGCTCTTTCCCATAGTATAGAGCTTTCTGGTACTAGTCTTGAGGATCAGTGGATAAGTCAATCTTGTGAAATCCTAAGTAATGCTAAAGTTTGTCTGAAATATCACATCGATTGCACCTCTTGTGAGAGATAGAGGACCCTTCTTGAGTTCTTGTTCATGAAAGTCCTGGTACTGATGTTTGGCTTGAGGACAAGGGTTTAGATCACTCTAATGTTATGCAAGTTGATACTGAGGTTTACAGAGGTACTTCAGAACAGGTAGAATGTCACCAAGGCGGGGCAGATGACAAGGCACCACGGAATGTTTCATTTTGCTCAAGCCATAATTATGCAGGGACATTATAATTCGGTAGAGAGTTATGGAGGGAAAAATAGAGCAAAATATGGATGGAAACATAGAACAGACTGCAGAAAAGGAAACAGAATCTGTTCATCTGCTGACACAAAGTCAAGAACGTCAATTTCAGTGGAACCTACATCCCATTGTCAGCAGATCAGCTCAACTACTTATACAGTAAGCACTTATGCAAACTGTAAATGAGCGAAAGAACAAAACTCAAAGGACATAAATGCTTCTTTGTATAAAAGTATTGCTAAAATGCATGAGCTACTACTGAATTTTCCTTATCCAAACGGTAAGGTTGAGATGTCCACAATCAGATCAAGTAAGCTATGATGACCTGACTACTCTATTTTTTTGAAACTGCAAGACTCCTAATCTTTCTACTCGTTAATATTCAGAACTGTTTCACCTAGTTAGAGTGAACACTGCCTTTTTGTGATGCACACCTTTTTTTTTCTGTCAATTCTCTATAGTAAGTTGGATAGAAAACAAAAAATAAGTTGGTATTATGTCTACCTTCCAAATAAGTCTAAAGTATGGTTGCTTTTGTAGAAAAGCGAAAGCCTAAACTAAGGCCTGTGCATTTCAAGAAGAAAATACACAAAGTAATTAAGAGGACTGATCGAAGATGCATGAGGTTTTATTTCACTCTGTCAAGAATGTGCTGAAAATTGCCATCCCTGAATCATTTTGTAACAATGGAAGACTGAGAAATCTCAGTTTCAAGTTCGACTGAAATTCAGAGTCATTTACCAATGGGTTGTATTGTACCTATGGAATAGTGCCATACTGAAAGTTGGATTTTTTTTTCTCTGTGGTTCCTCCATGTGTGACCTTGGTCCTTAACTTTCCCAGTGTCACTATAAAGCTCTCAACTTTCACGTTTTGTATACGAAAGCTGCCCTTTTGGTTCCTGTTTCACGTCTGGTCAAATCAACCTTGCGCCAATGGCTGTTGTGGCTGGCAGTTCCACTTGGCTCACTACCATTGATAGTTGATACGCAAGCCCATGAAATCTGGTGGATACCTGAATGGTGCGGCAGAGAACCCTTGTTAAGTAAAGCTGAGTCCTTTGCTACCGGGCATTCATTCACTGCTGGTCACTCCTAAATCTACCTGGTATGGACTGCTAAATCGATTCCTCTTGGCTTTACTACGGTATCACCAGATTAGCAAGAAAAGCTTTCCTCCACAATCAAGCCAAAGAAAGCGCATTTCCTAAGCTAAGAATGTGGTGCCTAAGAAGGAAATATCCTTTATTCCTATCTATGACCAAGATCCAAGACTATGAAGAGTCAAAAGATTCAGATAAGCAGACATAATAAATAGAGTACCAGATATTATTAGTTTGACCATCGGTTGTATAGGTACCATGATTCTTAAAGTACGTAGAAATAAAGGTCAGGAAGCAAGTAGAAGTTGTGTTAATTTTTACTGTTTTGCCAATGTGCAAAGCTAACATAGAAATCTGATTATCTTTTTCCACATACTAGCAGAGTTAGTAATTCTGTATTAATTCGACTCTCATGTCATTTTACATTTTTTTGCCAAGTATTATTGTGCCTTTGTCGTACATGTAAGAAAACGACGGCCGCCTACCTTGCAGTCTCCATCAGTAAAGCTGATCATCAGTGGGAGTAGATCCAAATTTGCCAATCATTCAACCTTTACAGAATATGACTTGCTCGTGCGCTCTGTACCACATATTTTCTCTCTGGTTTTATTTATCTCCTGATCGATGGATGTGCCTATATATACATGGTTCTTAACTTCTGATGCACCCAAGATCTGCTAGTGTTCTACTAGTACTTTATGTATGATGTAAACACATAAAACTGCATCTGCACTTTCTTTGCCAATGAATTCTGTTGATTTATTTTGTTTGAACTCTGCGTTTTCCATTTCACAAGATATGTATATGCACTTGTTAATAATTGCATCATGATCGTTTGGTACAGCGAATTCACAACTCAAGATATGATCTTAAAGACATGAGAATGAAGTTCAGAGATTCTTTTTTGATAGAAACAGGAGGGATTTCCCCCTACTGTGCATTTATTTATTAAGAAAGGAGAACCAGCTTACAGAAAAGTTCAAGAGACAAAAAAAGGAAAAAAAAGTAAATAAGCAAAATTACAACAGGGCTTCTAGCCATTGTTGCATGGAATGAAATTAAAGTATGTTGTATATATGGAAGGAAAGTACTTCCTTGCTCTGTGAATAACCAGAGCAAACTCCAATGCCATATATTACACATATATGATAGCCGGAGCTTGCATTCACATGTAAAGTTTGAACTCTGCGTTTTCCATTTCACAAGATATGTATATGCACTTATTAATAATAGCATCACGATCGTTGGTACAGCGAATTCACAACTCAAGATATGATCTTAAAGACATGAGAATGAATTTTGATGGAAACAGGAGGGATTTCCCCTACTGTGCATTTATTTATTTATTAAGAAAGGAGAACCAGCATACAGAAAAGTTCAAGAGACAAAAAAAAAGGAAAAAAAAGTAAATAAGCAAAATTACAACAGGGCTTCTAGCCATTGTTACATGGAATGAAATTAAAGTATGTTGTATATATGGAAGGAAAGTACTTCCTTGCTCTGTGAATAACCAGAGCAAACTCCAATGCCATATATATTACACATATATGATAGCCGGAGCTTGCATTCACATGTTCCTCACCCAACGCTAGTTGCAGTAGTTTGTAGCAGGTATATGTAGGGGGAGAGATGGATGATGCCATGCTTGCAACAATGGATACATCAGCAGCAGAGAAGCAAAGGAACCAGGAGAACAAGGTGAAAAAGAAACCAAGGTGTGTGACCCGAAGGATGCAAAACCGAACAGGTAGAGGCAGGCAGGCATGCCATTAGCAGCTCACGCAGGAGCTAGCTAGCACTTTACTCGCTGCCCGCGGGCTTGTAGGCGATGAAGCTGACGCACTGCGTCTGCCTGATGTTGTCGAAGCCGAGGATGCGGACGTAGGCGTCCGGGTAGGACGCGATGGCCTCCTGCAGCTCCTTGTACACCTGCGACGCGTCGGTGCAGCCGAACATGGGCAGCTTCCACATAGTCCAGTACCGGCCGTCGTAGTAGCACGGGGAGGTGGAGTTCTCGCGGTACACGAAGCCTTCCTTGCTGAACTCGAGGCAGGGCACCCAGTTGTTGCGCAGCAGGTAGTCCACCTGCTTCAGCAGCTGCTCCTGCGTCAGCGGCGGCAGGTACGACAGCGTCTCGAACTTCTTGTTGCCGTACGCCGGCCACACCTGCATCGATGTACGTGTTTGGGTTGCATTTGCTGCAGCTGCAAAGAAGATGGCCGGAGCAAAGAACGAAAGGCCGGCGGTTGCTTGTTATGTTACCTGCATGCACCGGATCCTGCCGCCGTTGCTGACTTTGGCGAGGCTGGTGGTGGAGCGGCGGGCGACGGGGAGGCTGGCGGTGGACTTGAGTCCCTGGAACGGAGCAACGGCGGTGGCGGACGAGGCCATCACGGTGGGCGCCATGGCTGGACTAGCTAGTAATAGTAGTGAGCTGAGGGAGCTTGCTGCCTTGCTTTGCTGCTTATTGCTTGGGTCGTCCTGTAGGCTCCCCCACCGACGGCATATATAGAAGAGGCAGCGCGCGTGCGTCCATGGCGATGGATGGCTGTCGTTCGGGCAGGACGAAGCGGATGTGGGAGGAGTGGCCACCGTTCTCCCGTGGCCGCACCCGGCCAGCCTGGCCTATCCTGATCGCGTCTGCCGCCACATGTCGCGTCCCCGTGGCGCGCCTTATCGTCTGAGCCAGCCACATGGAGCCACGGCATGGTTGGACTATATGTGATGTGCCAGGACTTTGTAGATAGAGGAGGTAGCAGATAGATAAGCAGGCAGTGGTGAAAGTCACTACTGGAAACCAAAATTTCCCTGGCCGTGCCCGGACTCTCTCGCTATCTCCGATTAAACCTAGGTATATATTGAGCAGGACGTCGTGGCCGTGGCCATGGCCGGACTCGCTCGCTATCTCGTGCACGAGCCAGGTGGTCCTGCTCCATCGGTGAAGACACTCCTCTAGTCGTCCCCTTCCTCATGCAATCTGCGCCGCACAAGCTGTTTCCAAAACTTCCCTGGCCGTGGCCGGACTCGCTCGCTATCTCCGGTCTCCCGTCGCCGATCAAACCGAGGTATAGAGCCGGACACGTCGCGGCCGTGGCCGGACTCGCTCGCTAGCTCGTCGTCCACGAGCCAGGATCCGAGGTGGTCGTGGTCCTGCTCGGTCGGTGAAGACTCCTTCCTCTACTCGTCCCCTTCCTCCCTGCAATCTGCGCCGCACAAGCTCTGCCGTAAGCCGCCGCATCCGCCGTCTCTCTCAAGCAGAAGCAGTTCATTCAGCTCGTCGTGGTTTGTGAAAGGATGAGTTAAGAACGACAATGGGAAGGCAAAGGACAAACAGTTTTGGGCTTGGGCTTCGGCTGCGTCTGCTTGCTCTTGCCTCTAGTGGTCTGGTCTCTCTCAGTTGTTTGTGTTCACCTACATTCTACACAGACGGCTGGTCCGGACCACCATGATGAGTGATCACGGCCTGTTTGGATCTATAGAATTAATTGGGCTGAATTGAAATCAGTTTCATGGGTCGTTGGCTTGTTTCGCTGCGCATTGAATTGAATTGGAAAGTGTCATTCCAAGCTTTTCCAGAGGCTGAATTTGTGGCCTAGCTACCTCAAATTCATGGGCTATCGAAGACAAAACAATTCCGCCTCTCATTGTCTTTATCGGGCGTCCAAGCGTCTTCCTCAACCATTTGACCTATTTTCCCCTAAAAAGAAAACCATTTGACCTATTCTGTTTTTCTATTAAAAAACTATACCACCCTGCCACGATCATTGTGAAAAGAGAATAACCAGTGCCTGGACGTCTGGCCCTAGGCCCGCGCCCGAACGCAGCTCCGCTGCACCCTGTCCCGTCCACCGCGTAACAGAGCGTCCGCCACGCCCTCATAACAGGGGAGCCCGCCCGCTTGCCGCATCCGCAGGGGTCTGAACCTCGTTGCGCCCATGTCACCTCCATAGTTAGGGTCTGCATCTCCGTCGCGCGGGGAGATGCCACAAGCTTATGCTCCAGGACCTCTGGCGGGGCCAGCGGAGGCAGCATGTCGTATGGGAACGGGTCATGTGCGCCAACGCAAATGCCTGCGCGTCCTCAGGTGGAGCGCTGCCGCCAGCTTACAGCCAACGCCGTCATGGCTGCCGCACTAGCTCTCTCTTGCTCGCTAAACAACTCTACATTGAGATTTATCTACTTTTGTAACATTAAGATGAAACAATTGCAACATACGACATAAACAGATCAAACATTTGGAACATACGTACACTTGCAACATAGTCATTATAACATATGTAACATCCATATAAAACACTTGCAACATACATTTGAAACATATGGAACATGTTGTTGCAACATATGTGTGAAACACATGCAAACATCCGGATAAAAAATGCTTGCAACATACATCTCGAGCAAATAAAACATTTTGAACAAACGCTTGCAACATGCCTCTGAAACGCATGCAACATCCCCGATCTACTTTGCAACATCCATAAGAAACAATTGCAACATACCTCTGAAATGACTGAAACATCTAAAATATACATTTGCAACATAGGGAAGAGGAAGCGTGGCTGGTTGATTCCAACCATCGGGGTTGGAGCTGGTTACAAGCAGCGGTGCACGAGCACCACCAGCACCTAGCACTAGCGGTGCGCGCGAGCACCACCACCATCTAGTGCCACCAGCATCAGCCTTGGCTCAGCCTGGCGAGTGGTGCATGCTCTACCAGAGGGAGCGGGCAGCGCGGCGCACGCCCAAAGCGAGGACCGAAGTGCGGGTGGGGCGCGAAGAGCGGGGGAGTGGAGCTGAGCAAGGAGTGAGGAGCGAGCGGTGCAGGTGGGGCATGTGACAGTGCGGGAGCGGGGAGTGAGCGAGCGGCGCAAGGTCAGGACACGGTGGGAGAAGGCTGAGCAGAGTGGGCGAGCGGTGTCCGGATGAGAATAAGAGATGAAGGGTGCCAAAGTTGTGGTGCACGTCACGCCACGCGTCCGTCCTGAGGGAGTCGCTAGCGTCGGACGTCCTGTTTGTAGCATTATCGTTGTAAAAAATACATAAACTTTTCGCAAAAGTTGCATTTAAATTCCCCACGTTAGTCATTATGAAAGATAAATTTTAAAAGCCTCCTAAAATTACATTTAATTATGAAAACATGCCTAAAATTGCATTTAAAGTTACTAAGAAAGATATTGCAAAGTAACACTAAATGTGCTTTTTAGATTACATATATCTAAACAATGTAAATATGCCAAATTTGTGTCTTACTTATGCACCTATGTAATTTACTAAATATCCCACAAATGTTTGTCTCACCAATATAATCTACTATATGAATAATTCCATTAACCATGAAAATATGCTATATATATTTTTTAGATTACACATTCTACCATTTTAAAATTAAATGTAAGCATTAACATTGTGTGTCGCCATGTTGGCAAAGTAAACATGCTATTTTAATAGTTTATCAATTATGAAAAAAATGTTCTCTTAACAAAGAACATACATACAATTCACTTTAAATTATATTAATATTTCATGATAATGCATTTTTCAAGTTTGATAAGTTTATACATTTTAAATGAGACATCATCACTTATAAATATTGTTAATTTAATTTTATGCCATATATGTTGTTATAATACAATACAAATCTTAGATTTAGCAAAAAAATTCAACATCTTCAAGGTCGTGGTGCAGGCTAAAACAACTATTTATGTCTTTATACTTCCTCCATTCCAAAATATAAGACATTTTCGTTTTTTTAGATATATTGTTTTTATTATGTATCTAGATATAGTAAAAATTCTTAGATGTAGCGAAAAAATTCAACATCTTCAAGATTACGACTATGCATGGAGTCTAAAAGTTTAACTACACTAACTAAAAATAAAACTAATTAGGCACAAGTATGGTCATGGACACTTGCCTCCAAACGTTGTTCAAAACCTTGCTCTTTTCTTCTAAATCATCCTCAATTGCCTTCTCTTGAATGGACAATACAATAAGTATCAGTACAAACTATTGTTATCCTAACCGATAAACAGTTTACAGTCAATCACCTATATTTAGCCATGCATTATTCGGGCTAGGAACTCAACCAAACTGGCAAAATGATTGTTTAAATTGGGATAAACGGTTGATTAAACGGAATCGACAGACCACCATGGAACGTTTAAACGGTGTTTAAGCAGGCAAGGAATTGTTTAATTGAACAATGGTACAAACATAACAAAAAACATAAAAAACATTAATTACACCATGCATTTAGAAAAACATATAGCTTGTTTCTACAATTGCATGAGCGCAAAAATTAAACCACCTAAAGCTACTGTTAAGCTTTTGAAGTTTTAGGGACTTGTTTGTAAATAAAAATGACCTTGTAAATATTTTTCAAAACTAGCGACTAAAATGTAAAAGTTTTTACCTCAAAATAATTAAAAAAGCTTAGAGATCTTCTTGTAAAATTGCCATTCTCAAAATCATTTTTAAATCTAAAAAAATTATGACATCATCAATTGGATTAATGACATTAGCATCAATTTTTGAAATGAATTAATCATTTTATAAAAAGAAATAATACGGTTAGGGACTTGTTTGTAAATAACCTTAGATATCGTGACGACAATAGCTTTGGAGGGTGGTTAGCAGCTCAGCTCAGCTTGAGCCAGGTGACGGCTTTGCTATGAAGCTAGACGGCGGCGCAACTGCAGGAGAGAGAGCACAACATGATGGGTGGCACACTGGAGTGAGGTTGCTCGGGTGGAGCAACCTTGTGGTGGTGGTGGAAGTTGCTGAGGACGGAGATGGGCGAAAAAGGTTGTTGAAGTCTTGCCAGAAAACATCACGAGCAAAAAGTTCGGTTTTGGATCTATAGAGCTTGGGGTGGTGGCTCACAAAATGGATTCTAGATCTGTGATCAGCGCGACAAGGGGAACACCGACATGTATATATATGTTAGGGTTAGGGGTTTCTAATTTTGAAATTATTTAATTTTGCAGTTAAAAATAATTCCAAATAGTCCTTGGAAAAATACTAGAGATAGAACGAAGGATAAGGAACTCGAATGAATAAAATATTTGGTGTTTATAAGGTAATAGATATGAATAACCATTGACTAACCAGATTATTCTACTTTACTAAAATATTTGGTGTTTATAAGCCGCCGAGGCTGCCGTAAGACGCCGCATGCATACGCCGTCTCTCTCAACTCTCAACCAGTTAAAGCTCGTCTTTTGTGAAAGGAGAAGTTTAAGAACGGACAATGGAAGGCAAGGGCAAAGGAACATTTCAGTTTTGGGCTTGGCCGCTTGGGCTTCGGCTGCGTCTGCTTGCTCTTTCCCTCTGGTGGTTTGGCCTCTCTCACCTGTGGTGTGGATGCCGCTTGTCGTGACTATCTTCCTTGATATTGCTAATTGGCACCACTCAAGCAGAAGAACAAGACAAAAAAAAAGTTCACACAACTTTCTTTTTTCGAAAAGATGTCAAAATCCTTGTCGTGACACTACTACAGAAAACATCTTTAGTAGCGGGTAAAACAGGTTTTTAGAGGCAGTCAACCCAACCGCTGCAATGCCACCGTCAGTGAAGAAGAGGCGTCTCTAGCGACGAGCTTTTAACCGCTCCTGAAAATGCATTTCTAGGGGCGGTTCTGTTAGGATCTCCGTATCTGAAAATGGTATTTCCAGGAGCAGTTCCATTAAGAGAACCGCCTCTGAAAATGCATTTTCAGGGGCAGTTGCAGTAGGCAAACCGCCTCTAAAAATTCTTTTTCAGCTGCGGTTCCAATGCATAAACCGCCCCTGAAAATGCATTACCAGGGGTGGCTGCTACAATGCAACCATTCCTGAAAATGTTTTTTCAAGGACGGTTGGGGCAATGCAACCGCCTCTGAAAATCAGTTTCAAATTTTTGAATTTGAAATTTTCCGCCAAATTTGAAATCACGTTTTGCCACCAAATTTCATACCCGATTGCAAATGATTCAAATTAACTTCATAAATACACAGTAGTGCACTAGTTATACACACATGATCAACAAAATATTTGTACATTACAAATTACAAGTCAACATTAATTGTGCTCCTGCCCAAAGAATGAAAAGAAGGGATACAAGTATTTTAGGTGAAGGGACTCAAACTTGGGATGTGTTGCATACTCCGAGTCATGATCATAGAATAAGCCCTTTAGATTAAGAACCTCCCGCACCATGAACTTGCAGAAATCTTCTTGAGCAAGTTGAACATCGCTGGGTAATTACTTCGTTTGGCCTCATTACTTCATGCTACACAAAAAAGGAACAAATTAGCTAGATTCTTATTAATGAACATATGCATATGATATGGTTCGACAGAGCTACTTACGTCTTCAGGGTTATTGTGGTAAGTCCCGTTGGCTCTCATCCATTGACATACATAGTAGCCACAAAGCACACTTCCGGTAGGCTGCCTCGAGCATTGCAGGTCGGTGACATGCAAAAAAAATAATACAGTGAAACACATTGTTCTATATAAGGAATATGAGAAGCTATTTGAGTTAGCAAATGGTCGTACCCATTGATTTACACAAATATCCATCTTCTCCTTCATGCACCCCACCTTCTTTAATGTATCATCTGCACGCGCTATTTAAGGAACAAAATAATCACTTTCACTATAACGATAATTGGATGAAAAATACTGTCACAGGTAATGAACTACAATTACTTACGCTTGTAACACGTTGATGAAATTTTGGTACATTTTTCTATCTTTTCTCATAGAGTCAAAGATGGAAATCCAACCAACTCTCAAATTGATGCTTGCTAAGATGAAGTGATCGCTGCATCAGTACAAAAAAGATAATAGTGTCAATGTAAACCTTTTACCAAATAGCATGAAATAAAGATAGTAATCGATCTTACCCGAAATTGTACGGGGCTTCTATATATTGGAATCTCTGATGAGCTATGAACGCCTTCCCGATATATAATGCAGCTTCATTCCTTGCTTCCCTGTACGAAGCCTTGCTAATTGCCTCTCTCGCCTTGCCCTTGGCACCCTTAAATGCAGGATAATCATTTTGCCACAATAGAGGTCCAGCGTGACATGCCTCACAAATGAGATTTGGGTCATGGCGTTCCTCAAGTTCAACCTGGCCAAATCCATCCACTCTTTCTTACATGAAAGTAAGGCAAATGTGTGGTTAAAAGGATAGCATAAGCACATAAAACCAAAATTGAGGATGAGTTTAAGAAAAACACTACTTACATGCACCACAGGGTAATCTGACTTACATCGAGTCTTTTCTGTCGGTATAAAAATTGAATGTCCTCAAAAGATATGGCCAGTTTTGAAAATTCTACACCGGTAGCGAATATATCGTTAGCAGGATTCGCCGGCACTGACTCTAAGGCAAGTTCTACCGCTTCCAAATACCACATCTGAAAGACCCTCATGTGTAACAATCTCTTGTTGCATTCTAGGCCAAAATCAGGTAGGAATTCCTTGCCTGGCACGTATTCATAGGGGCACTCAGGACTGTTTTGTTCCATCATGTCTTTAACGAATTCAATGCTCGCCAAGGTTTGGCTCAAATGGTGTTGGCCACCAAAGATTGTTATAGATCCTTCCTTAGCCATGCTGGCCTTGGCATTTCTAGCTGACGAAGGCATTGCCTTGCCCTTGATTGCAGAAGCATCCTGGGGGTTCTTTTTGCCAAGTGACCTCCACATCGCAGATATGCCAGCATCGGGCGGGTTGCTACCCTTCTCAAATTCTCTCACCATCTTAGGAAACATTTGTAGCTGCGGTGGAGGTGGAGGTGGCGGCGTCGCTGTTTGTGGCTGCGGTGGCGGTGGGGGCGCAACCGTTTGTGGCTGCGAAGGAGGATGGGAGTGCGGTAGCGGTGGCGGTGCTGGCACAGCAGTTTGTACCTATGGAAGCAGTGCCGGTTGGGGTGGCGATGGTGGTGGCAGTGGCGGTGGTGGAGGCAAAGTAAATATAGAAATTAACTAGAGTTCATGTGAGCCAAAGTAATTAAATTGGGCAAAATCAGTCTAAATTGCTAGGAAAAATAAAAAATCTAACATCATGCATGTCTCTCTCTAGATCTCTAAGTGAAAGAAGTGAACATGAAAAGTTTGAAAAGTGTTTAGGTATGCCACTATCTCACCTCTCAAACCCAACTCCTTCAAAGGTTCAAACGGCAAAACCTCCCCCCCCTCTATTTTTGTTATTTCTCGCCCTCCAAGTGAGTTAATGGTGCTCAGCATGCATACGATTCCGAGGAGGAAGATGGAGTATTTAGGGGGGGCACATTTTTAGGGGTGGTTGACTAAAGAGAACAACCTCTGTTAATGCATTTGTAGGGGCGGTTCTCTTAATGAACCGTCTTTGAAAATAGATCACTTTTAGAGACGGTTGAGTAAAGAGAACCACCTCTGAAGATCCATTTTCAGGGGCGGTTCTCTTAACGTAACCGCTCCCTGAAAATGGACGTCTATCAAAGGCGGTTTTCTTAATAGAACCGCCCCTGAAGATGTATCTTCAGGGGCGGTCATGGAGCTACAGTGCTCACCGGCGCGGTTAGAGGTGGCGTGCTACTTGAACCGCCTCTGATAGAAAAGGGTGGCGTCACTAAAAATGATTCCTGTAGTAGTGTGATTTTGTTCCTTAATACTCCCTCCGTCCATTTATCGGGCTCGTCTAACCAAAATTTTTTTCTCCAAAAGTTGGAGTCGTCTAAGCCTGGGGACCAGCTTGTGCTCCTCGTACGAGACGCGGCCTCCTCATACGAGACGCGGCAATAGATGCGGCGCTGGCTTCCGTCGATTCTGTCACACCCATTTAACGACCAAATGGAGTGCATACCCTTATGTGCGCCCAGAGATCAATCACACATAAGTTCACAAATTATAACAGAAGTATCATCACAAATGTTATTACATCACGATATTTAACATATAGTCTTAACACAAATTGTAGCGGAAGTATAAATAAATAACTCTCGTGGTAGCTCCAGTCACAGGTACATTGACTGGTTGACAGCAAGACTAGTAATATTCAGGGAAGTAGGCGTAGTAGTCACTATTACCTCCATCTGTTACCCATCCGGGATTTTTATCCAAGTAAGAAAAATAAACAAGCGTAAGTACATCTCGTACTCAACAAGTGTAACATAGGGTTCATGAGGCTCAAAAAGGCATAATATTTGTTTATCAGCATGTAGCTTTTAATTAGCATGATTTTAGCATATCAATAGCATCAAAATGTCTCAATGTAAACAATAAACATATGATCCATGTGAAATGATTAATGAATAGAAAAAACATAACCATTAACAATTATCAGCTATTCCATAAGGGTCCAAGGCCACTCGTGACCGTGAGCACGGCTGTTATAACAGTTTTACACTATGCAGAGGTTGTACACTTTCACTGTGAGTCATGTTACCCATATGCCCGGGTTAATTACTCCCAAAACACTACCAAGGTGAGCAGGCAGGGTAAACACTATGAAGTCTTTCGAAGGTTCGTCTAACAAGTTAGGGCCATTAGATTCACTCAGCAAACAGATGTAGAGCCCCCCTTCCAAATGGCACAATAACCCGCAGCCTATACACATAAGGACAGAGGCCGCACTATACCCGATTCGTCAAGCCGTTCTTACGCCAAAAAGGTTACCTCTAACAAGCTAGAAAAGGTCCTTCTATATGACTAAAGCCAGAGCCATATAGCCCCCACAGTTGTACTGTAAATCCCGGATTGTCGCTTATAGATGAGTCCTTATGGAGAGCAATTAGAGCATCAAAAGTAACCCCCATGCTCTAATCCCCTTTAAACATTAATCAAAATCATCTTTTAATGTTTGTTGCATATTCCTCTAATCAATTTACATGATCATAGTCCATGTTTAAGCACTAGCCATACTACTCAATGCATCGTAATAGGTATCAAGGTGTAAGATCAATCACTAAGTCATCCTTAACAAGGAATAAATGCATAATGATATTAATTACATAATGTGAATAGGACAACAAGGATAATCCCATGCTATACTTGCCTTGCTCAAACTGGTCCTGAAGATCTTGCTCGTAGAAAGGCTCTTGATCCCCAACGAATTGCTCACCGTCTATACTCGATCAACCAATAGCAACAACACACATCCAGAGGCAATCATGCATAGACAAACAAGACTATAATTAGAACAATACACCAACAGTAAGAAAATAAGATAAAAAGTCTTTAAAACGAATCTACGTCTCGCTAGGATCACACAGACGCGAAGTTCACGAAAATCGGAGCTAAAACGACAAAGTTATGGATTTACGAAGATTTACTATAGAAAAATAAATACTTTAATTAAAACTCGAAAATAAATTAATCCAAACCTACTGTACAGTTGTATAGTTACGTAGAGCTCGCAAATATGAATCTAACGCAATTTGAATGGACCAAATCGGAGTTAAAACGAAGATTCTACGACTAAAACAAGTTGAGTGGCAAAACTGTAAATATCAGAAAGCGTATTTTTCTTTTTCCGAAACGAATTACGTTTTCAATTAATCAAAGGGTATTTTCTTGTTTTACGCTTTGGACCGCGGGTCATAAACTTAAAAACCTCAGGGTTTCTTTTGCAAAATCACCAGCGAACCGGTATCATTAAATAAGATCCGTCCGATTCAAAACGGACGGCCGAGATCGGATGGGAGGGAGAGAAAGAGAGCGCCGGCGGCCACAGTAATCCCGACGGCGGCGCCATGGCCGGATGGAGCCCGAGCTCGCCGGAGCTTGAGAAGATGACCATCCCGAGCACCATTCGCCAAACCAAATGCACCAAAAGAACGAGCGCATCATGACGACCTTACCCCGCGCGAGAACAAGGCCGAAGAACAATCGGAGGGCGGTGGCTAGCTCGAAAAGGCGGCGGTGGAGGCGGAGCTTCGACGGTGGCCTTCCCGGGATGTCGAGGCTAGGGTTTTAGGGGCTCAATGAGAAGCGGGGAGGCACGGGGTTCCGTTTTATAGCTCATAGGCATCACCGGGTATGGAAAGGAGGGAGATTTCGAAGGGGATTCGGATCACCGAAGGCGGTGTTCGTCGATGGAAAGAGCCGGAGGAAGAAGAAAGGAAAGGGAAGCGGACGCTGACAGGTGGGTCCCGCATGTCGGCGGCTCGGTGCGGGATGCGGCTGCGCGCGTGAAGATGGGCCAGCAGGCCGCGACTTGGGCTCGGCCCAAGAGAACCGAAGGTGGGCGCGGGCGCGGAAGAAGGAGAGAAAGGTGGGCCGCACGCACTGGGCTGCGAAGAGAAGCGGGCCAAAATCCGAATGAAACGGATTTCTCTTTTCTTTTTCTTTTTCTAATTTTTTAAAGCCAATTTTCAAAAGATTTTCAAATCAAATTTGAATTTGATTTAAACCACTCAATACAAAATTTCAAATGCAGCAGCATGAATGCTCAATCATGTTTCTACCCTTATATTTGATTTTAAATTTATAAAAATTATTATCATTCTAAATTTGCATGCTCACAAAAATATATATAAAAATCATATTTTCCTATTTTTCTTCTTTCAAAAATTTTAGGGTGTTACAATTCTACCCCCCTTAAAATGAATCTCGCCCCGAGATTCGACCGATGCTTACTCAAACAGTTGCGGGTAGGTTTTTCTCAGATCCTCTTCTCGTTCCCAAGTAGCCTCTTCTGCTGTGTACCGATTCCATTGCACTTTACACATTTTGATTGTTCTACTTCTTGTGACTCTGTCAGCAGTCTCCAAAATTTTAACCGGAAACTCTTCATATGTAAGATCCTCCTTAACAGTGAGTTCCTCTAATGGAATCTGTTCCTCTGGTACTCGTAAACATTTCTTCAATTGAGACACATGGAACACATCATGTACACCTGCCAAACTCTCGGGTAATTCCAACTGATATGCCACTTCACCACGTCTCTCTATGATCTTGAAAGGTCCAATATATCTTGGTGCCAATTTACCCTTCATGTTGAACCTCTTCACACTCCTCATGGGTGACACTTTCAAGTAAACATAATCCCCTACCTCAAAAGTCAACTCTCTTCTACGAGTATCAGCATAGCTTTTCTGTCGGGACTGTGCTATTTTCAGATTATCTCTAATCATTCTCACTTTCTTTTCAGCATCCTTTAATACATCAGGCCCAAACACTTGACTCTCCCCTGTCTGATTCCAGAACAACGGGGTCCTACACTTTCGTCCATACAGAGCCTCAAACGGTGCCATTTGAAGACTCTTCTGATAACTATTGTTATAAGAGAACTCTGCGTAAGGCAAACTCTTATCCCAGCTAGTACCATATTGTAAAGCACAAGCTCTCAACATATCTTCTAATATCTGATTAATTCTCTCCGTTTGACCATCTGTCTGGGGATGATAAGCTGTACTAAAATTCAGTTTGGTTCCCAATGATTCATGTATCTTTTGCCAATAATGAGATGTAAACTGAGTACCTCGATCAGACACAATCTTCTTAGAAACTCCATGTAGACTCACTATTCTTTCCATATACAACTCTGCCAACTTCGCATTGCTATATGTAGTCTTTACAGTCAGAAAATGAGCAACCTTAGTCAGACGATCCACTATCACCCAAATTGAATCATATCCTCTTTGAGTCCATGGCAACCCAACTATAAAGTCCATACCAACCTCTTCCCATTTCCACTCGGGTATCTGCATAGGCTGTAACAATGCTGCAGGTCTCTGATGTTCAGCTTTCACCCTTTGACAAGTGTCACACAAAGCAACATACTCAGCAACGTCTCTCTTTAAACCATACCACCAATATTTCTCTTTCAGATCCAAGTACATCTTAGTACTCTCCGGATGTATGGAATAAGCTGACTCATGAGCTTCACGCAGAATTGCCCTTCTGATATCCTTATCTTCAGGCACACACAACCTTTTTCCAAACCATAGCGTACCATTATCATCCTTACGGAATCCTGGAGATTTACCTTTCGCTATGTTTTCAGCTATCTCTCTCAACTTTTCATCCCTCAGCTGACCTTTGCGGATTTCTTGCTCCAAAGTAGGCTCTAATACTAATTCCACTGCATTGGTAGTAAATCCTAAGTTCAGATGCTTGCACTCCGCACACAATTCTTTTGGCATAGGCATTACTTGTATTTCATTTGCATAACTTTTCCTACTAAGAGCATCAGCAACAACGTTGGCCTTTCCTGGGTGATAATGCACCTCTAGATCATAGTCTTTTATCAACTCCAACCATCTACGCTGCCTCAAGTTTAGATCTGTTTGAGTGAAGATATACCTTAGACTCTTGTGATCAGTGTATATATCACTCTTGTGTCCAATCAAATAATGTCTCCATATCTTTAATGCATGAACCACTGCAGCTAATTCCAAATCATGAGTAGGGTAATTTAACTCATGCTTCCTCAGCTGCCTCGACGCATATGCCACAACTCTACCTTCTTGCATAAGAACACATCCCAAACCCAATCGAGATGCGTCACAATAGATAGAGAAAGGTTTATTCAGATCTGGTAAAACTAAGACGGGTGCAGTAGTCAATCTTTTCTTTAATTCCTCAAAATTAGCCTGACACTTCTCGGACCACACAAACTTGGTATTCTTCTCCAACAATGCAGTCATTGGTTTTGCAAGCTTTGAAAACCCCTCTATAAATCTCCTATAATAACCAGCCAGTCCCAAGAAGCTACGGATCTCACTCACATTGATGGGTGGTTTCCAGTTCAATACATCTTTCACCTTGCCAGGATCTACTGATATTCCTCCATTTGAGACAATGTGACCCAGAAAAGAAACTTCCTTTAGCCAAAACTCACATTTACTCCTTTTTGCATATAGTTGGTGTTCTCTGAGCTTTTGCAAGACCAACCTCAAATGTTCAGCATGTTCTTCCTCAGTCTTAGAAAATACTAGAATATCATCAATGAATACCACTACAAACTTGTCCAGATATTCCATGAACACCTTATTCATTAAGTACATGAAGTATGCAGGGGCATTAGTCAAACCAAAGGACATCACTGTATACTCATATAACCCATACCGTGTGGTAAAAGCTGTCTTGGGTATATCCTTGGCACGAATCTTCAATTGATGATATCCAGAGCGAAGATCGATCTTGGAGAATACACAAGCTCCTCTCAACTGATCAAACAGGTCATCAATTCTAGGCAATGGGTACTTATTCTTAATAGTAACCTCATTAAGGGACCGATAATCTACACACATCCTCTGAGTTCCATCTTTCTTATCCACAAAAATCACTGGTGCTCCCCATGGTGAAGAACTAGGATGAATAAAACCCTTATCCTGCAACTCCTTAATTTGTTTTTTAAGTTCTTCTAATTCATTTACTCCCATTCTATATGGACGCTTAGCTATAGGTGCTGTTCCAGGTAATAATTCAATAATAAATTCAATGTCACGGTCTGGTGGCATACCTGGCAATTCCTCTGGAAACACATCTGGGAACTCCTCCACCACTGGATCTTCCTGGTTGGCACCATCATTGAGCTGGTTCACTGTAGCGGTCTCCTGTTTCTGCACTTTTACCTCAACCTTGATTCTATCACCCTTTGGTGTTGTCAGTACAACTGATTTACCCTTACACTGAATCTCTGCTTGTTGTTGCATCATCCAATCCATTCCCAATATAAGATCAATCCCAGCTGTTCTCAAAACTATAGGACTAACTGTAAACTCTACCCCCCTTAAGTTGAGACTAATCGGAAGATAGCGATAAGATGCTGGCATGCTTCCACCAGGTGAGTTTACTAAGATAGGGTTCTTCATGGCACACAAATGGATTCTATGTATTCTAACAAATGATTGTGATATGAAAGAATGTGATGCTCCAGAATCAAAAAGAACAGTGGCGGGAGTAGAGTGGACATCGAACGTACCAAGCATAACTTCTGGCTCCTCCACTGCAGTTTCCTGGGACAAGTGATTCACCCTTCCCGAGTTAGGTGCGGGCTTCTGGTGGCTGCTCTATCTCTGGGGAGTCTGCTGGTTGGGCTTCTCCGGGCAATTGTAGGACAAGTGACCTTCTTTTTCACATCGGAAACACCTGTTGGGAGTATTGGGAGCACTAGTCTTCGTGGGAGTGTTGTTGGAAGGACCCTGACGCTGTGCTTGATTCCCATTCTGCTGCGGAGGACGTTGGTTGCTATTCTGCGGCGGGAATGGGGGACGTTGCGGAAACTATCCACGGAAAGGGGCCTGACCACGATTCCACTATCCAGAAGGAGGCCTCTGCTGATTAGTCTGCTGAAAGCTAGTACGTGGACGGGTGTTGCTACTAGAGGCTTGTCCCTGTAACCTCTTCCTCTTTGCATCCATTTCCTTGCGCTTGTTATCCACCACGATAGCGTGGTTCACAAGCGTCTGAAAGTTAGGGTAGGTATTGGACATCAACTGCAACTGTAGTCCATCATATAATCCCTTCAAGAAGCGGCGCTGCTTATCATTGTCATTGGCCACCTCATGTGGAGCATATCGTGACAATTGAGCAAACTTGTCACGGTACTCAGCTACAGTCATTGACCCTTGGGTCATGTTCCTGAATTCTTCTGCCTTCAACTCTATCATTCCTTCAGGTATGTGATAAGCCCTGAAGTTCTCTCTAAACTCCTGCCAGGTGACTGCAGGAGCATTGGCAGGATGACCATACTCATATGACTCCCACCAATCCTGAGCTTCTCCTTGAAGTTGCCCAGAAGCGAACAGCACCTTCTGTCGGTCATCACATTGGGCAATATTGAGTTGTTTCTCCACAGCACGAAGCCAATCATCGGCCTCCAAAGGATCAGTAGCATGTGTGAACACTGGGGGACGACCCTTCAAAAATTCACCACGCTTATCACGTGGTTGAGCCCCAGCAACTGGCTGATTTTGCTGGTTTTGCACTAGTTGTTGCATCAACTGCGTCTGTACTGCCAACAGTTGCTCGATAGTTGGTGGCAGTGGTGGTGGTGGATTTGGGGGGATGTTTCCACGACCCCTGCCTCTTCCTCTTCCGGCCATCTGCCACCCATAAACATGCAAACTTTAAGAATTCCATGTTATCAACCACTTATAAGATTAAGAATGAGATCTGAAAGTTTTCTGGACGGGTAGCAATATTGACAGTTCAGTATTTCAATCATATCTCGAGCTACAGAAGTCCAAAAGAGGCGTGCTTTATATGGTTGGAAAGCTTATGAAATTATCCACAATTTCTATTCAGACCTCAAGATCAGATTCTGTCGTTAAGTCTATGAAAAATAAGGTGTAACAGAAACTGTTTCTGATTCCAGACTGTGCAGAAACTTTAACTTGTGAAAATTATATCTCTCGAACCAGATCAGATAAAAAGGTAATTCCAGTGGCATTTGAAAAATGCTTGAGTGTAGTTTCTCTCATAAAAATTTCATAAATATTGCACGAACCGTTTTTAAACTATAGCAGAAACATTGAAGACTGCTCCAGAAAACAGCAAGGACAGAAACGTGATAATACCAAACCCAACTATTATTCCCTTGACTATTAAACTTATTATTCTTAAGAATGGAACTTGTAGACATGCCTACAAGTCCCGACACTCAAACAAAGATCCAACTCACACCTAAGCATAATAATAAAGCAACTAGCACACCAAGGTTCAAACCACACGACAGACTCGACTGACTCAACTGACGTTACTAGGAACGTTCTTATTACATAAAGAACTCCTACTTCCTAAGGAAGTGGCTCATGCTCTAATATCTCATAAATCTTGGGCAGGCCTTGGTTTGCTCAGAGCTCATCAATGGTTGTCTGGCACCTCTTGATAGTCTTCCCTTGTGCCTTCACCATCTCTTCTAGCTGCAGCTTCCTATCCATCATATCATAGACAAGGTTCACCATCACCCGAGGTAGTGGCTCTAGCTGCACTGGATCTGTCATAGCCCATCCAAGGTCGGGGTGTGCACGAGGAAAGAAGCGATGAATGTCATGCTTCATAAGGTTAAAGCGAAGATAGCGGAGACCCATACATGCTTCAAAAGCAGCATCTTCAATGCTATCCTCTATAGTAGCTCGATGACCCATGTGAGAGAACATCCTGTCCAGCTGATATGCCCCTTTGTCTTGCTTATGTGCAAAGATGCTTGCCCTTGCCTTCCAGTATGTATCCTCCAGTGGATGAGTGTACTCCCAGCAGACGTACTCTACAGCTGGATGCCAATCAGCGAAGTAAGCAGTGAGCATCCCCACCAGGCGAAGATGAGAGACAACATTCCCTCCATTCCTGTGGTAGATCCTCACAGTCCACCCCATTGGAGGAGGTGGCATATCTCCAAGAGCTTCATGATGTGGTGGAGACGGGGGTTGTCCTCCTCCATTAGCTTCCTCTTCATCATCTTCAACCTCGATGATTTCTGGATCTTCTTCAGGCTCAGGCTCTTCCTGGGGAGGTGCTGGTGCTTGGACTGGTGCTTCAGGGGCCTGCTCCTGTTCCTAGGGTTCTGGCTCTTGTGGCTCTTCAGTTGCATGCAGGGCACGAGGTGGGTAGTATCCTCCAGAGCTGATGCGGGCAGTCTTACGATCACGGGCCATCTACAGAATTTTTAGATGAAGTTAGAATAGAGGCAAAATTTTGTAATAAAATGAGACATAAGAAGCATAAAAATTTATCAAATAACAAGAGCAAGATAGTGAGCATAAAAATAGTGTAAAGATGATACTAAATCGACCATTTCTAGCTAGGCTTGCGTCCTACAGTCAACAAGAGCTCTGATACCAATTTGTCACACCCATTTAACGACCAAATGGAGTGCATACCCTTATGTGCGCCCAGAGTTCAATCACACATAAGTTCACAAATTATAACAGAAGTATCATCACAAATGTTATTACATCACGATATTTAACACATAGTCTTAACACAAATTGTAGCGGAAGTATAAATAAATAACTCTCGTGGTAGCTCCAGTCACAGGTACATTGACTGGTTGACAGCAAGACTAGTAATCTTCAGGGAAGTAGGCGTAGTAGTCACTATTACCTCCATCTGTTACCCATCTGGGATTTTTATCCAAGTAAGAAAAATAAATAAGCGTAAGTACATCTCGTACTCAACAAGTGTAACATGGGGTTCATGAGGCTCAAAAAGGCATAATATTTGTTTATCAGCATGTAGCTTTTAATTAGCATGATTTTAGCATATCAATAGCATCAAAATGTCTCAATGTAAACAATAAACATATGATCCATGTGAAATGATTAATGAATAGAAAAAACATAACCATTAACAATTATCAGCTATTCCATAAGGGTCCAAGGCCACTCATGACCGTGAGCACGGCTGTTATAACAGTTTTACACTCTGCAGAGGTTGTACACTTTCACTGTGAGTCATGTTACCCATATGCCCGGGTTAATTACTCCCAAAACACTACCAAGGTGAGCAGGCAGGGTAAACACTATGAAGTCTTTCGAAGGTTCGTCTAACAAGTTAGGGCCATTAGATTCACTCGGCAAACAGATGTAGAGCCCCCCTTCCAAATGGCACAATAACCCGCAGCCTATACACATAAGGACAGAGGCCGCACTATACCCGATTCGTCAAGCCGTTCTTACGCCAAAAAGGTTACCTCTAACAAGCTAGAAAAGGTCCTTCTATATGACTAAAGCCAGAGCCATATAGCCCCCACAGTTGTACTGTAAATCCCGGATTGTCGCTTATAGATGAGTCCTTATGGAGAGCAATTAGAGCATCAAAAGTAACCCCCATGCTCTAATCCCCTTTAAACATTAATCAAAATCATCTTTTAATGTTTGTTGCATATTCCTCTAATCAATTTACATGATCATAGTCCATGTTTAAGCACTAGCCATACTACTCAATGCATCGTAATAGGTATCAAGGTGTAAGATCAATCACTAAGTCATCCTTAACAAGGAATAAATGCATAATGATATTAATTACATAATGTGAATAGGACAACAAGGATAATCCCATGCTATACTTGCCTTGCTCAAACTGGTCCTGAAGATCTTGCTCGTAGAAAGGCTCTTGATCCCCAACGAATTGCTCACCGTCTATACTCGATCAACCAATAGCAACAACACACATCCAGAGGCAATCATGCATAGACAAACAAGACTATAATTAGAACAATACACCAACAGTAAGAAAATAAGATAAAAAGTCTTTAAAACTAATCTACGTCTCGCTAGGATCACACAGACGCGAAGTTCACGAAAATCGGAGCTAAAACGACAAAGTTATGGATTTACGAAGATTTACTATAGAAAAATAAATACTTTAATTAAAACTCAAAAATAAATTAATCCAAACCTACTGTACAGTTGTATAGTTACATAGAGCTCGCAAATATGAATCTAACGCAATTTGAATGGACCAAATCGGAGTTAAAACGAAGATTCTACGACTAAAACAAGTTGAGTGGCAAAACTGTAAATATCAGAAAGCGTATTTTTCTTTTTTCGAAACGAATTACGTTTTCAATTAATCAAAGCGTATTTTCTCATTTTACGCTTTGGACCGCGGGTCATAAACTTAAAAACCTCAGGGTTTCTTTTGCAAAATCACCAGCGAACCGGTATCATTAAATAAGATCCGTCCGATTCAAAACGGACGGCCGAGATCGGATCGGGGAGGGAGAGAAAGAGAGCGCCGGCGGCCACAGTAATCCCGACGGCGGCGCCATGGCCGGATGGAGCCCGAGCTCGCCGGAGCTTGAGAAGATGACCATCCCGAGCACCATTCGCCAAACCAAATGCACCAAAAGAACGAGCGCATCACGACGACCTTACCCCGCGCGAGAACAAGGCCGAAGAACAACCGGAGGGCGGTGGCTAGCTCAAAAAGGCGGTGGTGGAGGCGGAGCTTCGACGGTGGCCTTCCCGGGATGTCGAGGCTAGGGTTTTAGGGGCTCAATGAGAAGCGGGGAGGCACGGGGTTCCGTTTTATAGCTCATAGGCATCACCGGGTATGGAAAGGAGGGAGATTTCGAAGGGGATTCGGATCACCGAAGGCGGTGTTCGTCGATGGAAAGAGCCGGAGGAAGAAGAAAGGAAAGGGAAGCGGACGCTGACAGGTGGGTCCCGCATGTCGGCGGCTCGGTGCGGGACGCGGCTGCGCGCGTGAAGATGGGCCAGCAGGCCGCGACTTGGGCTCGGCCCAAGAGAACCGAAGGCGGGCGCGGGCGCGGAAGAAGGAGAGAAAGGTGGGCCGCGCGCGCTGGGCTGCGAAGAGAAGCGGGCCAAAATCCGAATGAAACGGATTTCTCTTTTCTTTTTCTTTTTCTAATTTTTCAAAGCCAATTTTCAAAAGATTTTCAAATCAAATTTGAATTTGATTTAAACCCCTCAATACAAAATTTCAAATGCAGCAGCATGAATGCTCAATCATGTTTCTACCCTTATATTTGATTTTAAATTTATAAAAATTATTATCATTCTAAATTTGCATGCTCACAAAAATATATATAAAAATCATATTTTCCTATTTTTCTTCTTTCAAAAATTTTAGGGTGTTACAGATTCAAGTGCCCCTGCTCCGTTCCCTCCCGTTAGCGATCGTCAACAAGTACGCGGGAGGACACCATGCTGCCGCGCCGCCAAGTCGCAGCCTCACCACGCTGCCGTGCTGCTGCGTCACCCAGTCGCAGCCTCACCACACCGCCGCGCTGATGCACCGCCAAGCTGCATGCCATGGATGGCCATGACAACGACGACAAGGTCCAGCATGTGCGTGGTGTCAACTGGGCACCAAATTCTACCGACGAAGAAGATGAAGACCCCATGACCGAGAGCGAGGAGCACTATGTGCGTGGTGTCAACTGGTCACCAAATTCTACCGACGAAGATGAAGATCCCATGGACGAGAGTGAGGTGCAGTTCGTGATGGATACTTATGCAGGTGAGACTGAGGTGCCGGACTCCCAGATGGACATCGCCGAAGTCGACGAACCTGACGCCGTGCATGCCCTACAATCGTTTGCTTCCAAGTTTCAGTCAGACAAAGTCAAACATGAAGGCTGCAGTTTGATGCTCCCTGTGTTGTTTCCTTGCTTGTATGGAGACCATGATGAGGACGTCAATGGTGCTGCAGTATCCCTACTATGGATTAGTCGTGGATACTCCAATGTTAGTAATGGATTGCCAACGATTCCAGAAGAAGGTTTGAATGCTGAGGAGATTAAAGAAGCTAAGATGTCAATGGAGAAGAAGACTGAAGAAGTTAAGAAGTCCATGTTTAAGATTGTTTTTCCCTTCACGTATGACAACTAGTACTACTAGGAAGTTCGAGTTAGGGATAAATTTTAGCAGTACTGTTAGTTTTGTTTGGCCAAGGGATGGTAATTTTCATGTTAGCAGTTCTGTTAGCCGTACTGTAAGTTTTTTTAACTAATGGATGAAAAATTTCATGTTCAAAATTTTCATGTTGCTAATGGATGATAACTGTTGCCAGACTTAGCACAGTGCTGCATTACATTTGCAGAAAAAAAGAGATGATAAATGTCATGTCGAAGATGCATTACATTTGCCAGAGACTAAGCACAGCACTGCTGTGGTTACATGACTTCTAAATTTAACTAGCGACGAACTGCATGGCTTGATTGTGAAGTTGCAAAGGGCAACTCAGAGTAGTGGGAAGACGTCCTTGCAGCTCTAGAGTTTTCTTATTCATGTGAGGGATGTTGTAGTGCTGACCTCCATTGTGCTTCATGATCTCCATCATGCAACTCTGTTGGGTTAGAAAAATACGGTTGGCCCTTTGCACAGGATAGTCCTGGTATGCCTGATCAACCTTTGCCACAATGTCGTTTATGTTGTTAGGTGTTCCCTTTCCAAACAGTGCCTGGATTGCTGCAAAAAAACTGAGGTCCAACACATTAAGGTCAGGAGAATTGGGCGGTAGGCATGTGAGCCTAATGTCCCTACCATATGCTTGGGCAGCTTGAACAAATGCAGGATCATTCACATCAATGTGGGTCTTAGCATTGTCTTGCTGAATGTATATGGGCAATCCTCTCTCTTCTGCAGGCCACTTTGCTTTGATTGCAGGTAGAACCTTGTTCACAAGGAAATCACGGCTAACGTCTTTTGTTACCGACGTCATGGCTTTTGTTACAAGGGTACCTACACACGCAAACATTGTTAACAAGACTCATGATTCATGTATGATATGCAAAAAAGAAAAAAACCTTGCAGTTTTCCATACCTGCGTCCCTGTTTGGGTTCATCTCTTTGCTGGCTCCACCTTGACAAAGGGAAAAATACCCAGTTTACCATAAAAAATGTACTGACCATTCTCATCAAATCTAGGCCTCGTAACCACAGCTAGGAACATCACCTTCTCAATAAAATTTTTGCTTTCACGGTTCGTTGCGGTCTTTCTTCATCATTTGCAAGGTAATATTTTTGGTTCCTACAAGTCCTATAGAACCACTTTTCATCAATGTACACAACATTATACATTGGCTTGAAAGACAGAGACTGAGCATTCAGCATGGACAAACAATACTTGACGCGGGCCTTCTTGTTTTCATCGGTCAAGCTAAACTTAAGGTCATTAGTGTGCCGACGAAAATAGCCTTCTTTGAAACGGTTATGAAGTGTGCTCTTCTTGACACCCAATGCATTAGCAAGATCCCTAAAAGTGGTGCGCTGCCTAAGTGGAATGTCTTTTATGGAATCCAAATCTATTTCTATTCTTTTCCTACCACAATTCCTAGACCACTTGTTCACAACACCATTTATTCCACCTTCTTGTCCATTTTTCCAAATGGACTGCACAACTCTTAGAGGCACATCAAATTTTCGTGCAACTCCCTTCGAAACGCCACGACGTAGAATAGGAGGATCAGTTTTTGCCAATAGCTCTAGGTATATGGCGATCTTCAATTCATCTAGATAGAACCTCCTTTTGTTATTATTGGAACCTGTAAATCAGAACCATGTACTGTGATCAGTGGAGACTACTGAAACTAACAAATCAGAGAAATTTTTAACTTAAACTGGACAAAACTGAATCTGGAATTTAACCAACATATGCATACTATTTATCGTTCGACAATGCAACTATGCAGATCACTGAACTATGTAGATCACTGACTTAAACAGAGACATACCTCCATTTGTTGGCACACCTTGCTGGCCATTGGCAGCACCTGCTTGCACTCCTTCTGTTCCTCCAACATTCACAGTAGGAGGAGCTTTGCACGACAAAAAAAGAAGATCATTCACAGTAGGAGGAGCAAACAGCCAAAAAAACACAGGTAGTTGATCTAAAAGGATTGATACAAGAAACTGAAAGTCACCATTTGAAAGACCCTCTGCTTGCACGCCATCTGTTGCAGCAGCATCTTGATCTCCACCTGCTCCTTGGCCATCTCCATCTGCTATACCAGATGCTTGCACTCCTTCTGTTCCTCCATCTGCTGTACCAGATGCTTGCACTCCTGTGGGTGGCGCCAGTACTTCTCCATCTTCGTCGACTGTGACATGAAACACACAAAAAGATGAGATGACGAACAGAAGAAACAAATGACAAATCAGTGGTCATTATTAAATCTGCACCTTGATTTCCATCATCCATCGAGTTCATGGGCAGGTCCATCCCAATCGCCTATTTCATCCCAATCTATTGGATGGTTTAGTGCTGATTCAGGTGGTGCTTCGTTTAAGTCAATCCCTAGTCCAGGCATTGTTGATGAACTACAACAGGCATCAGAGAGAAAGAGAGAGGACAGAGTTTGCTGGCACTGCTTGCCGATGGTTCAGTTCCATGGAGACTTATATAGACCATGGCACACTGAGTAACGATGGCTGTGAGTCAGCAGTGGCGGCAAGAGAATTTAGATTCGAAATTTTGAAGGGAGTGCGGCCAATTTTGGATGTCAGGTGCGCTGGATTTCATCTGGGCGGACTCAAGGATGATAGCGGGAAACGGAGATGATCTCGCGGTAATTTTGACACGGCCAAACAGAGGAAATTAGGGGACAATCTAAGGAAATCTTTTGGCGCCAAAACGGAAAAAAGGAAAGGCGTGATGCTGGCTGCGACCGATCGTGATCTGGGCTGCGTACGCGCGCGATGCTGGCGCGGACGCCCGGTGACGCCGTTTTCAGTGGTGTTAACGAAGGATTACTCGGAAACTCAACAGCCCACGGTGCATTGAGTACAAATCGGCGATTAAATGCTAACTGGGGGCTCCTTTAGCCCTCCCTTGATCATCGCGCATGAGGGGAAAACAATTCTGATAAATGGATGGAGGGAGTATTGCTAATTGGAGGCTTCTAAAAGAGTATCTACTTGAATCCTTACAAGCGGATGCGAAAGGAAAATAGATAGACAAATCGCAGATATTTTTACAAAAACATTATCGTAGCTAGTAATACACATTGGACCTATTCTAGTTTTCTAAAAAATTACCAGACCACCTCAGCTTGGAAAATACATAAACTATTCACTAAAGTTGCATACACTTGTTTGTCATTATGAAAGAAAAATAAACTTAAAAACCCCCCTAAAATTGCATTTAATTACCAAAACGTGCCACGATGAAAGGTACTGCAAAGTAACACTAAATGTGCCTTTTAGATTATAAAACATATCTAAACAATGTAAGTACGCTAAATTTGTCATTATAAAAGAAAGATAAATTTAAAAAACGTCCTAAAATTGCATTTAATTACTAAAACATGCCACTATGAAAGATACTGCAAAGTAACACTTGATGTGCCTTTTAGATTATTACACATATCTAAACAAGATAAATACGCTAATTTTGTGTCTTTGAACCGTCGACCGCGGAGCCCTCTACCTATTTTTTTGTTTTTTAACCTAGCCTAGAAATTCATTCCTACGGGGATTCGAACCTAGCCTGCTTGGGTGCTACTGAGGAGCTCCAACCACTAGGCTGGAGGCCCATTCTATGCACCTACACAATTAACTAAATATCCCACAAATATTGTCTTACCAATATAATCTATTATAAAAAAATAATTCAATAACCACAAAAATATGCTACATATCACTACTACAGATTGAGTTATCCCAGCCCTCTTTTCACTTCCGGTTATTACATAACGGGCGGCGAAATTGTTTCACTGCTGGTTATTACATAACAACATTCAATTTGAGATGATGTGGCTTGCTGAGAATTGAGAGAAATACCATTAATGATATATACTTAGTGCATTCCATCTATATAGGTTATATAGACAGGAGAAGAGAACATTGCTATATGTAGTTGGATCTCTGTTATGCTTTTTTTGTGTTAATAAACATATGCTCTCCTGTGAATGAAAAACAGAGCCTGGCAGAATGAGGAGAAATGGGCTCTGATCCTAACCATTGCTGGTTCCTTGGATGGCTGAGAGTTGAGATGCTGCTACTACTGCTTAATTATGTGCAGTAGCAGCACCCGATCTTGGTGGCTCACACAGCGGTGAGCCAGTCTTTATTGGTCTATAATTATAAAGACCATTTTTCCTCTATAGGAGTATTGTGGATGCCCTATCTGCCTCATGCAGCTCTCTTCTCTCCCCTCTCGAACTGTCACCTATCTGACCGGGTAACAGTTTGTCTCCCTAGAGAAGCAAAGCCTTGATCAATTCCAAGCGAAGTCGTCGGTCCAGAACCCAAGAAAATTAAGTTAAAGTGTTTGCAGTTCAGGCAGACATGCATGCACAACAATCAATGAGCCTGCCTGGCAGGCATGGAAATTGCAAAACCATGGCCTTGTTTAAATACCAAATTCATCCCTAAATTTTACTATGCAAAAAGAAGATTCCCCATCATATCAAAATATCGGCACATATATGGAGTACTAAATGTAGATGAAATCAAAAATTAATTGCACAGTTTTGTTCTACTTTGCGAGACGAATATTTTAAGCCTAATTAATCAATGTTTGATAATTATTACCAAATAAAAACAAAATTGCTATAGTATGACGTGATGTTTACTATGCAAATTTGGCCTCCCAAGTTTGGCATCTAAACATGGCCCATAGCTTTCCCAAAAACTTTCCCAAAAAGTGCTACAGTAGCCGTCACATCGAATATTTGGATGCATGCATGGAACATTAAATATAGGTAAAAAAATAACAAATTATATAGTTTATCCGTAAATGTCGAGATGAATCTTTTGAGCCTAGTTAGTCCATGGTTAGACAAATTTTGCCAAATAACAACAAAAGTGCTATAGAAATTTTTCCAAAAAAATTTCACAATGTAAACACGGGCCTAGCTTTGCTATCCAGCGCCAGCTAGCCCATGCATGGTACTCCCTCCGTCCCATTGAAAGTGTCGTCCGGGAAACGTGTTTGTGAGGGGGACACGGTTTTCCAACGACACTTTCAATGGGACGGAGGGAGTACGTATGTACGTGCATCATCCATATGGCACCAAATTAAACAGGTAGCCCCCGTCTCGTCTCTAAATTTTGCAGGGGAAGCAGCACTGTAGCAACCCTAGCTACGTCCAAAAAGAATGACGTTCTAGGTGCAGAGATGATGTAATTAGTGAGTTGGAACCTTTGGGTCACTAATTACATCATCTTTTCCTAACATTGTCTCTCTAAGATAGCCATGATAGCATGAGCCATGAACATGCAAGTATAGGTGTGGAGGACTCAGTATGGCAAGATATTACGCTTGACATACCTTATTTTGACATCAGTTACTCTTCCTCTTCCTTGCTCAGTCTATAACCTAGGCCACTATGTAAGCCCTAGAGCAATAAGCCATTCAAATGGTGGAGGAAGGAGATCGATTCATTGAAACTTTATATGGGCTATGGGCTCATTCACTTGTTCATGGGCTAAGGGCGATGGGTTGACATAGTGCGGAAGCATCATGCTGCATATGCAGGGGGTAGAGGTTGGTGCGGACGATGAGTGCAGCCATGTGCAATGGTGGTGTGAGCAGTGCACATGAGGGGTCTGGCAGGAAGGCTGGCGAGAGAGCATATCTGCACACGGGTGGCCGGTGGTACGACCTATCAAGATGGATAGGAATAGAGCTAGTAAGTCCAAGGCCAGATACATATACAATTTGAAGTGTTTTTGTTTCCACTTTGATTATTTGATTCAAAATTATTTGTCCAAATTTGCCATGTTCTTTGCTATGTTATCCACCTCACGATAGTTCAAATTTCTCATGTTTTCTTTACCACTGTGCAAACATTTGCTATGTTATCCTCCTTGACATAGTTCAATTTAATTTGGT
Source organism: Saccharum hybrid cultivar R570 (assembly GCA_038087645.1). Lineage (NCBI taxonomy): Eukaryota > Viridiplantae > Streptophyta > Magnoliopsida > Poales > Poaceae > Saccharum > Saccharum hybrid cultivar. The sequence continues at coordinate 11,580,276 of JAQSUU010000805.1, forward strand.
TCCGATCTCTTGGAATTCTGAACTCTTCTGGACTATTAATTGGATGGTGAGGTCAGTTCCTTGGCCAACTTACATCATGGTGGAGAGATATTTCCACAAGGGATGAGCTCGGGCACAACAAGGGTCACACAAGTGTTGCTGAAGATGGTGACAAGGTGCAGACGAGATATAATTGGACAAGTGCGAGTTGACCATGCATAATGATATTTGATACTAAAGAAAGGTAATATTTTCATCGATTTTGAGGAAGTTAGAGCGGCGGAGGACATGACAACTCATGTAGGCATGTACGACATCTTGTGTTGCTTCTATAGTTGCAATGGTATGAGACCGTGCAGCTAGTGGGGCGATATGGGTGGCGTGATGAGTGGAAAAAGTGAAGGGTTAGAGGATGACGATGCTAGGCAAGGGCGATGTATCAGCGAGGCCTGATAAGTGGAATGCAACTGATGCCCTTGGCTAGAGTGGATTGAGAGAGATGTAGGTGGTGGTGGTGGTGGTGGGGGGGTGTTGGATCTAAGTAGGTTTAGGAAATTGGAAAGGTTCGTTCTTTTAGGGTGTCTCAATGAATAACTACTCAGTAGTATCTATGACATGCCATGTTATACAGACACCAAGTAAGAAATTATAGCTCACAATAATGCACAATGTCTAATTGCGGCTACAAAGTAAATTCTCCAATAATCTTTTTCATCTCTCTCCTCCAATCATCTTCCTCCCCACTCCCATATTATTCTGCCTTGCTATCTATAATGCCAATTCCAATGGATTTCATGTTGTTTCTTAAACTTCGGTTCTAGTCCAAAACCTAGTTTCTTGCATGATACCCAATTTCTTGAAGTTTTCATCTCTATCCTCTTTATTGTTGTTGCCACCTCAGCAAAATGTCCTACATGGCATGATATTAAATGGCATGAAAACTATCTTATTCATAGAATAGGGACTGCCCCTAGTCGATTTAGATTCAATGTTGGAATTGGTTTTCAATTTGAGTTAGGTTTTGTACCATCAAGAGTACATTTCACACACGGAATTCAAAAAAGCACATAAATGCATATTGTTATTTTTGATGTAGTTTTTCAAACGTTTCTAGAATTTCAAATTGGTTCCTATTAGCGTGGTTTGAATTCTTTTTGCGCCCAAACTAAATTGATTAATTTAAAGATTTCACATGTTACAACTACATCCTGATTCAACAAGTTGAAAGACAGATCAAGTCAGAGCTAGCACGAATGGTTTCCCGGTTTCCAGTAATGCGCACAGCATGCATCCACGAAAACCGGAAAACGTCACTGAGATCTCACATTTGCTAGGGTATCTAGCATCGATCCACGATCAAATATAAGGTTGTTTGTAGATATATTAAAAGGAAGAGAAGAGAATAGATCGATCCATCAGAGAAGCATTGAAGCAGTGCAATAGATACATGTCAGCAAGTTGGCCGTAAAGCAAACGCAAGGGCAAGCTAGGGCGGCATTGGTAGTTAATATATACTGCCACAAACAGGTGCATATATAAATTAGGGTTTGAATAAGCTACAGATGGATGCGCGTTATATATAATGCATTGGAGCAAAAGGTTAGTCGTCGTAATAGATAGGGCATGCACGTACGTGCATAAGAAGAATTACTGCAAAAAAGCAAGCGAGAGGGAGAGAGCTACACTGCAGATCGATAGGCAGCGCATGCAGCAGCAGCCTCTGCTAGCTGCTGACGTTTTATTGCTCTTGACTCTCGACGCATGGACGAAGCAGCAGCCGAAGCCAGCAGCCTCTGCTTGACTTGAATGGTACTGTACGTAGGCTCCACTCAGCTGGATCGATCATGCAGCCATGGCCGTGCGTCGTCTCGGTATCCACACCAGCTATAGCTGCTTGCGATTCTTCTGCTTCTTCTTTATTTGATGCATGCAGCTGCAGAATTCGCATTGATAGAGAAGGATCGAGTCATCGAGAGGTCAGAGGCAGAGGAGAGAGGAGGAATGGGAGAGGACTGGTCGCCCAACCGCAGCTACAGACATGAAGCTTGCCACCCTAGTACTACTAGTAGTAGGCCGGCCGGGAACCCCACTTCCGTGCATGCGTGCATCGTGCGTGAATGCATGACGGACGGGTCACTGGCTAGCTTTGCATGCTCAGTTGCTCATGTACGTACTGTACTTGTACATGGCCGGCCGGGCCGGCGCTGGACGTCGTCGGACGACACTGCAGACACCGTAGTATCCTGCAGGAGCATTCCATGCATCCACTCCAGTATTCACCCCTTGGATCGAGATACCTGCAGGCTGCAGCCATGCATGGGAGAATGTGTAGTTGCATACTGGTAGTAGTACGCAAGGAGTAACTTGCATGTCGCCAAATGACAAGTGTGAAGAGCTAGTCTGCAGCAAATTATATTACTGTAATCAAAATCTTAGCAGCTGGTTTATTATATTCAACCCAAATAACCACATGTGCATGCATGCACACCCAAACTAATCTTCTCTCTCTGGATCTCGCTCCTGTGGCTGTGGCTAGCTAGTACATATGGTATACGTCGGAAAAAAACAAAAACAAAAGAGCAAGAAGAGACCAGAAGGGAAGATATACATAGTTCCTCCCTCTCCCTCATCATAACCTTATGATGTGGTGCCCAATCAGCAGTCTACATCGGCACAACAAGGGTTGTGTTACAGGGCATATATGAGTGTCTCATTCCCCGGCCCCATGTTCTCTCTCTCTCTCTCCACAATCGCCGTACTAGGCAGACAAACATTGAAACGGTTCTGTCCATAGTAAAAAGGAAAGAGGTTTGAAGAGGAAATTCAAGAGAATGAATGCATTCAAGTTCTCCATGAATGCAATGCCGGTAGCTAAGGACAGCAGTGCGCAATAACGTATCCTCCGATCTTGTCCCTTCCTCTTCTATTCCCTTCTACGCATTCAAGTAGTAGTATCATATCTATCTTGCCCTCACTCTTCCGAATAACATACTCCGTATTTGTTTTTCTCTCACGATCGGGTCATTCACCCGTTTTTCATTAAGAGGAAATTTTGTCTATGAAAACAACCACGCACGATCACATTGGCGAGTGGCCCTCGTAAATCAGCGCAAGCACCTAACTACTGGGAAAGCACCTGGCTTATTACATGATAACATTGTTTTGCGACCAAATTGGGCAGACCCCAGCGAGCGTTTTGAACCTTGCCCGCACCCAATCTTCAGCCTCCCGCACAATCTTCGTGAAGAGCTCTTGAGTTACAGCTACCAATCTGGAGAAAGTCCTGTTGTTCCGCTCCTTCCAAATGCACCACGAGATAAGCAGCAACAGTGAGTCGAACGGTGGCCGTGCATCGTTGTCCAGCCTCCGCCGCTGCTGGAGCCACCAAGAACACAAGTTGTTTGCACCTTCAGACACCAGCGCCGTAAGGCCAACCGACGCTAGCAAGGAGAACCACAGCTCTCGGGTGAGCACGCATCCTAGGAATAAGTGATCGCCAGTTTCTGGAGCTTGGCCGCAGAGGACGCATGCATTGTCGTCTTGGAGGCCATGCCTCTTGCACCATTCGGCGGTCCACAAGCAACGGTGGAGCGCGAGCCAGAAGAAGAACTTGACACGAGGCAGTGCTTTTGTCTTCCAGAGCTCCCTGGCGCCAAGCAGTGACGTCGAGCCAGCAAAGAAGGATCGGTAGGTGGACGATGCCTAGTACTTCCTGTCGGTCGTCCATTTCCAGACGAAGCGGTCTGCTTGCATGGGATCAAGTACGACTCCGCGCAGCAGCTCCTAGACTTGGAGATATTGGCACAACACCTGAGTGGTCGGCGCGCCCACGATGTCGCACGCCCAGCGGTTCTGTAGTGTGCCGTCCCTCACCGACCTCTTCTTCCCCGATGCGGAGATCGCCGCGAACAAGTTCGGCGCAAAACGACACAGGGGCCCCACCTGTGCCCAGCTGTCTGTCCATAGCCTGGTCGAGCACCCGTCACCCAGGATGCTGACGGCGGCCATCTGCATGTAAGGGTTTCCAAATCCCCACTACTACATATGTCGTATTTTATTAGTATAGACTCACACATGCAAGTTTTATGCATTTCCATAGTGCCATTTTAGCTTGTTGACTGTCTAATCTCGCTACAATAGTGATATGACATGGTTTTTGCTTCATTACTACAGAAACGATTTTTACATATGCCTCCTTTTTTTAGGGGAAATTCACTTAGCAAATCATTTATAACTATATTCGTCTAATTTTATTAGTAGTATGGTCTCACACATGCAAGTTATATGCATTTTAATATTTCCATGGTGGCATTTTAGCTTGTTGAATGTCTATTGTTGCTACCGTTATAACCTCCGACATGGTTTTGTTAGTAGTGTGAGATGCTCTGCGCATGAATGGTTTTAGTCGAGTGGAGAACCACATCTGGAGTTATTAGTGAGTGTTGTCAGCCCAATTTTGGAAAGACAAGACACCTTAGACAAGTGGCTCTGCCCAAACACTGATCGAGAAAACCCACAACAGGGTTTTCTTGGTGAATCAAGGTGAATTTTAGTCGAGTGGAGAACCACATCTGGATTTATTAGTGAGTGTTGTCGGCCAAATTTTGGAAAGACAATACACCTTAGACAAAGTGGCTCTGCCCAAACACTGATCGAGAAAACCCACAACAGGGTTTTCTTGGTGAATCAAGCTCTAAGACAATGGTTATTGGAGACTTGAGTTGGCACATTGGTAGAATGCGGTGGCATGTTTTGGATTAGGTTTCTAGCAATGGATCAGAAGAGAAGGGCTTATATGCCATGGATGAAAGTGATCTAGGTCACAGCGAGGCGGGTGACCACTGTACATTACAACATGTATTATTATTTTTTCAGGCCATTCACATTTCAATTGGCTCGGCCTTTCTATTTTGTAGATGTGGCTTCTCCCTCTGTAGAAGAACCAAGTTGATATTAAACCAAGTGAGTTAAGCCATGGTGAAGCCACAAGGTAGCTACATCTGATTGTCAACAGGACAAATGGGGCTAGTGGGAATATAAAAGCTTACAATACTTACAAATGAGAGATGTGTGTGGGTATCTGTAAACCCCACTGACCAGCATTTGGGTTTTTGGAAGATATAATAACCATGTAACCATATTTATTTCTAACAATAAAATCATGATCATGTATTACGAAACAACTTCCAAATTTGAATCCAGTGTGTCTTGTCTTCTAATATTTGCTTGGCTATTTTTTCGATAGTAGGTCAAAGGATTTAAATCTTCAAATGTGTGCATGCTTTATAAAAGATAAATAAACAGGGAGTAACATAGGGATGAACTTATCAAAAGTTCAAAAGTATAGCAAACTAGGAGAAATTAAGCGGTTTTATTGCTATGAAGAAATAGAGATTGAAATTCACATAAAAAGAACTTGATCGGACCTCGGTGATCTCTAGGCCTACCACGCTCTCAATCAACTGAGCTAGGATGTTTGTAAGAGTAACCACAATGTTGTAGAAAAGTAGTCCATAGGCATTTGAATATTGTCTACCAACTAGCTCAAACATTGTAGAGGTGGTCTATAGAGCAGTCCATAACTAAAGGTATCCATAGTCATATGGGCTGCCCATAAGGAATAAACAAATAATTCTTCTCTCTGCTCACTCTCTCTCCCTTGCCTCTCTCATATGGACTACTCAGACCATATACATTGTGGCAACAATAATAACTATAGCCCACTGACGCAAAAGCTATCCATATAGACTGACCAGTCCATATATATTGTGGTAGATATCCTAATTTAAATATAGTAGGATGGAATATGTGTGAATGCATGGAATTTTAAATGAACTCTTCTGCAGGCATGGAACTATACCAATCAAAAGAAGGCAAAAGCTAGCAACCCCATTTAACATGCAACTTTTTTTTCTCCTTATTACAAATACCTGCTCTTCAAAAAATTTGTGTCAACTTTTTTCACATAGGGCCGTGTTTAGATCCCCAATTTGGGGGGCCGAATCTGCACAGTGCGCATTAAATGCGCACTGTAGCAATTCGTTTGTATTTGGTAAAAATTGTTCAAACTTTGACTAATTAGGCTCAAAATGTTCGTCTCACAAAGTACAACAAAACTGTGCAATTAGTTTTTAATTTCATCTACATTTAGTACTCCATGCATGTGCCGGCATTTTGATATGATGGGAATCTTCTTTTTACATAGTGAAATTTAGGGATGAAATTTGGGATCTAAACAAGGCCTGGGTAGTAGCCAGCTTTTACTTGTGGCAGAGCTTGTAATTTTACTCTGTGCGCGACCACCGCCAATTTATTTCCCATGGTCAGTAGTAAGACTGTAGCTAGCACTGGTGCCGTTGGTCAAAGGGGATCACTGCAAAGCTCTGGCCGTTTTGATGTGCACCAATTTGTCTCACACACGCTGTGCCTAGCCTTCTTTTCTCTGTCGGCCCGCCTTCATTCATCTCTCGCTCATTACTGCATGCATATATGCGTTGTTGCTTTCACATTCGATCGACCATTGGATCGGCAGCTGCGCATGGTTGGCCATGATGCTCCCTAGCCCTAGCAGCTAGCTAGCTAGCTGGCTCTATATAACTGGAGGATCTACCCAGCTCCAGCTTCCATCCCAGTCCCATCCTCGTCCTAGCAAACCTCAAAGACATAGACTAGGAACACACGGCATTTGGCAGCTGATCGATCGAGTTTGTGTGTGGGAAGTTGCCTGTGAGCTACATATATCAGAGTATCTGTATGTTTATCTAGCTATATTTACCAGCATTATTATATTTAGCTCATGACAGACTCTGCTGATCGATGCATATACGATTTGCAGGTAGGTAGCTAGAACAGCTTCTTAGAACACATATAGCTAGCTGTCGTCGTTCTGCAGTTAGCACACACACAACCAAGCTACCTAGGATCACGCAAGCTAGCTAGGCGTTGAATCCATTGATCGAATCGATCCGATCCATCCGAGCTAGCTTTAGCATCCACCATGCCGCAGACACCTTCGACCCGCTGGTGCCCGACGCCGGAGCAGCTGATGATTCTGGAGGAGATGTACCGGAGCGGCGTGAGGACGCCCAACGCGGCGGAGATCCAGCAGATCACGGCGCACCTGGCCTACTACGGCCGCATCGAGGGCAAGAACGTCTTCTACTGGTTCCAGAACCACAAGGCCCGCGAGCGCCAGCGGCTCCGCCGCCGCCTCTGCGCCCGGCACCAGCAGCAGTACGCTCAGCAGCAGCAGCAGCAGGCCACTGCATCAGCGCCGGCTTCGAGCCCTAACAGCAGCGCCACCCTTCCGTCTCCGGCAGCAGGCGGCAGCAGCGCCGGTGTGCATCCGGCGGTGATGCAGCTGCACCAGCACCACCACCCGTACGCAACCAACTTCGTGCCACACCTGGTAGGCATTTTAACTGGTTACGTTCCAGTATTTTTCAGCTTGTTATAAGTGCATGCTTGATAATGTATCTATATGTCCATGTTCATCAATTGATTATTAGGGCTACTTGGGGCAGCAGGCGGCGACTGTTCCGCCAGTGCTGAACCCGGCTGCTGCCGGCATGGTGGACCTTGCAGATGCAGCAGGAGGAGGAAATAAGGCTACTGGTGCAGGTGCCTATGGAGGTGGAGCTGCGTTATACAACAGCTGCAGCAGCAATCAGCTGGAGGAGTGGGACGCCGCAGAGGCCATGGAGCACTGCAACGCCAGCTGCGGTGCGGCATCAGGCAGCTCTGACGAGGGTGGCGCAGCTCATCTCCAGCTGCCGCCATGCTGCCGCCGCCCTCTCAAGACCTTGGACCTCTTCCCCACTAAGAGCACTGGGCTCAAGGACGAGTGCAGCAGCTCCAAGTCCTCCTCTTGCTCCACATCCACCAACTAATTAATCGTTATTATTGAATCCCTTTAGTTTCTATATTGCTTCTAGTAGTTCTTTGATTTGCTAGCTAGCTAGCTAGTAGATTCGGTCATCTCAAGTGTGCCATTATATTGTTGTGTTGTGTGTGACGCTACCTGCTACTTTCCTTGTTATAACTACGTTTAAGCTTCAGTGCTCGACTTCAATCTATATGTATCTATCTTGGTGCAATGGATTTGTTTTAGCACACTGCGACCTATGCTCCATTTACTCAACAGCGACGAGTGAGGGAACCGTCGAACGGATGACTTATATATGGCTATATATAATTTACCTTCATCTTCTCTAGTGATGACTCCTTTATTATCGAGTTTATCAAGTCAAGTCTTTATCTTGTCCTAAAGTTAATTGCAACGTGATGAAGACTAAGAAATTGCCACATCATGTCAAATTATTCATGCAACTCCATAAGCATCCACCGGAATCCTTTTTTTTTGAGTCAAGAGTGTATGTGAATAAATCCCACACCCCACAACCCTTCAAAGGAAAAAAAAACACTTGCCACTTGCATGGGAATGCTAATCATTCTTTTGAAAAAAATACATCTTATTAGGTTGTGGGAGTTCTAATCATTCTTTTGAATCAACCATACATAGGTACCAAAAATGGCATGTCTCAATTATGAGGACTCAAGGATGTCATAAGGCTGTGTTTCAGTCTCCCACCAAATTTCAGAATCTTTTGAGAACATTCGAGTATTCCTTCCAAATTTTCATGTGATCATAAAATTTATCCTACATCATTTTATTCAAATTTCTTGAGCTCTATAAATAATTTTATTAATACAAAGATTATTTTCGCAATTGTTTCAAATGAAAACAAAATAATGCCACTCCATTAGCCTTGGTCGATTTTAGCCCATTTCTTTCCATCCTCTGTCATACCTCGTTTCAGCCCATGCACCTTCTCTTCCCTTCATGGCTGAAATGAGACAGGAGAGAGGAGGTAAGGAAATTGGTTGAAATCAGCACAATGCTAAGGTATTTTATTTATTTTTCATTAAAAATAATTATGACAAATGTCATCTTTATGTTATTTTAATTACTTCTGGAGCTCTAAAAATTAAAAGAACATTCCAATGTATATTTTAGGACATGAATAACTTGGAAAAATATGTGCAACCATGATTACTAAGAAAAATAAACAATTCACCATTCTAATGACTTTGTTCAAGAGATTTGCACATCAACGTAAATCTAAAAATAATTTAGTAATTTTTTAAATTTTTTATGTTGCAGAAGACATGTATTTATAGTTAGTATTGATTTCTTGCAGCGACAATTTACATAAGAAACCACCTCTAACTAGAATAGGGAGCATTGTAGCTCACGGTCACTTAAAATCCATTTGCAACGCAGTTTCGTTAAGAAAACCGTACCTAGAAATGAACAACTTTTAAGGGAGATCCTATTAAGAAATCCAACCCCTGAAAATGTGATTTTTCAGGGTTTTAAGAGAGAACCGGCCCTAGAAATTTCTAGTGGTGGTTCTCTTAATAGAATCGCCCCTAAAAATAATTTAAAGGACTAGTCCTCTATCTTAGTGAACCATCCCTGAAAATAACTCCCTATAAAGCCTCCTTTCTTCCTTGCAACAACTCTACGTATCACTCTATTGGGATTTGGGAGCTCACTAGGAGGCGGTGATGCATGCTTAAGTACCAGTTTATTTTGACAATATACATGTTGATATTGTGAATTGCTTGTTTTGGAATGCCCTGTCAAAATTTGCAGTATTTTTTCTGCCATAGCAGATAGTAAGGAGATATTCAATAGCAGTTATATGAATAGCTAAGTTGTTAAAAAATGGTTCCAACAAGACGAGATCATTAGTCCTCTTCTCAAGTCAAAGTCAAAAAATGCACCCAGAGAGGATTAGAGAATCTGGATTTTTTTTCTTGAGAAACTGGACAAAGAATCTGGATGGCGGAGCAGGACAAACTCTTAGGCCTCGTTCGTTTTCTGTGGAACAGTTTCGGTCCTGGAACAGTTCCTGGCCAGTATCAAGTGGATCCTCTTCCTCCACTCATTCCTGGTCTAATTCAAAACCTGTCCTTATCCATTCCTGGTCTAATTAAAAAAATGTGTTGGGCTGGACAGGAACAAATACATAGCCAGAATTCGGCTAGTGCACTTATGTCACAGAACAAGTCTGCTACTTCACATGAAAATAGGAAACAAAACCTCACGAGTTCACAGTTGCAAGATTACAAGGCACTGGAAATTTACACGAGAATAACATATATCTGTCAAAAAGAAATTCAAATCACCATGCAAAGCAAACCCAACAGAATATCCATGGCTGCTGACAGCATGGATACATATCCAGGCATTTAAGTGCCACAACAAAATATGATAAGCTTGAAACAATTCAAATTACCAATAGAAATTTCATGACCTAACAAATAGATTTAAGTGCTTGTCATCAACAAAAGAAAAGATTAGTGTGCAGTACCAAAGCTACAGCAGGGTATCGAAGAACCGAATCCAAAACAAATATGAAGGCTGTTGAACATAAATAATAAGCTGCAAGTCCCATTTAACCATGGTATATTGGTGCCCATGGCATAAGATAAGCTCCCATTTAACCATGGTATATTGGTGCCCCACGGCCGAACTACTACTACTAATCTATGAGGAATAGGAAGTAACTTCACACTGGTCACTCTTCTAGTGATGTACTTCTGTAACTCCCACTTACTCCAGTAATTCAGTTTCTTCACCTGCTGGTACAACTGCAACAAGTAAAAATGATATGCATTATTGGTCATTGGGCTCATGAGATATTATACTATATATAGAGATTTTCAACTTAGATACAACTGAAAAACATCTAGCATTGCATGCTACATTTCTGGAAACTGAAAAATTGCTGAAAACATCATGCTAGAATTAAAATTGTTTCTATTTTATTTATACTGTCAACAAATAATATCATATATACTGCCAAGTATAGAAAAATAGACACATGAAGCTACTGCCTACTAGCAAAATGGTCCAGCGACCAAGTTCAGCCATGTAGGTTGCATGCCTTGCTAGGTAATATTAGTAGGAGTTTGTTACTAGAAAATCCAAAGTGCAGAGCAGAGTTGCCCTGTGGCCTATGCAGTGTACTCTGAACTGTAACAAAACTCTGTGTCATCAGTTTCTTGCACTGCATAACATCACATAATTAGTTGTATGTATTGTATGCATTATCCAAGAAAGCGACCTTCTAATCAAAGATTACATCATCTCAAAGAAAGATGATATACATAACAGAGTGCTTAGCTAGAGGGCCGGCTACATGCATGTAACTTGTTATACACCACAAATAAGCTAAGATAGTATTCTGCTACTACAACAATGGTAGCAGTGCAGTGGTAGTAGCTCAGGTCGATCGTCAGTAATAAGAAGGAAAAGGACTCAGCAATTGAATCCTGATAACCTGAACACCAAAAGACAGTTTTAGGATCAATCAGAGAGACAACACAACCTATGCTCACTGTCACTGCTAACTGCTCAGTCAGTGAGGTCTCTGAAGAGACAAACGATCTGATGATAAACCAACGAGTTGATGCATGCAATGGCCAGTGAGGAGAGCAGGCAACTGGCATGTCAGGAACTAGCACATATGAACGATCGATGATCCTAATAAGCAGGTCATCAGTCTCGTCTCATATGGATGGTAATGGTCTGACAGACGAGGATGGATTAACTCCTCAAACTAACACTGATCTAGCATAGTAGTAGCAGTAGCAGTGTCCATCTCTAAAGAATTAGACTCGCGGGCAACTAATGCAAGGATAACATAGTCTACCTCGTTTATTGGACAAACAATGCATCAAGTTTTCAGCAGTTAAGTAGACTGACCTATTAGGCCATAGCATTTTTGAGCCAAATCAAAGTTGCTTCTTGATCTAATTCACACCCACTTAGGAAGGCCTCCCTATTTTCTTTACTTTTGATAAAGACAGCAAATGTCTTTGCCTTCTCTTCCTTTGTCACTTCCATTGTACTCAGAATGGATATACATCTTTTGATAGAGAAGTCATTAGCTTGACCATCCTCCTTTTCTTTGTCTAGGTCTGCAGACTCATCTTGTACTTGCTTAGTCCTCATGTCTAGATATCTCCCCATCATTTCTTCAATCCTTTCACCCTTATTCTTAGGCCTCTTTTCTTGCTTCTCATGTTTTTTGCTTGATGTAGTGGTTCTTTGCTGCTCGCTTCTTTCAACATCTACGACCTCATTTTCTTGATCTCGCTGTCCACTTCTTTCAAACAACCTCACTCGTTTGCATCTCAGTTACTAAATCATGAGCCTCAACGCTATCCAAGTCATCTACATCATGAATTTGTATAAGTGGCGCTTCCTCTTGTGGTGGCTCAAGGGAGGTGACATTATAAGTACCTTCAGCCAAGTGACCTACACGAACATGATAACAATGAAATAGCTATAGAAAGTGGTCTTTTCTCAGATGAAATTCAAGTATTACTATTGTTGCTCTATATTATAAAATGGTCTTGCCTGAGAACAACAACAGACCTAGGACAAAAGATGACAAGCATTACTATATAATCTCTTCAGGTCCCCTCCAGACTCCTCAAAAGGACAATATGGAAGCATTAGCCCAATAATATCACCTTCTATACTATGGCCTAAAATAGTGCATTAGCTAAGTCTACACACTACAGTTGAGTTAGAAATTTGTATGACTCGTATTACAGCAGATTGTTTATTAGATTCCACTATGGATTGCCAACATATGCATGATTATTGCATAACAAAAGTAGAACAAAGGGCACTGCTGTGAATATGCATGAACACCAAAGTAAATGGAATATCAGATCTATCACCATCAAAGAGAGTTTTTTAGACAAACTAAAGCAGGCCAAAAAAATCCATTTCCACGATTACAAGAGACATTTTGATATATATAAAACAAGTCAATGCACAAAACGACAGGCAACAAGCATCCATATAAAATGTTCCTAAATCAGTAAACTTGCAAAACACTCAGATCTATAATATGCGATTAAACAATCCAAGACAATGCACAAAACGACAAACAGCCAAAATTGCATAGCTGACATAAGATGACAAAAGATAGAGCAGCAAGATGTCCCAAAGAATATGAGGAAAGAGAACCTACCGTCATAAAGCTCCCCAAAGCATCTAATTGAAAATCTTGCCTTACTGTTCCGGAACTTCTTGATTTTAGGGTATGACTGCACATTCAAAGAGACCCATTGATCAAATATGAGGTTATCACTATGAGGACATACATAGAATTACTTCAAGAAATCAACTTACCACTTCAAGGTTAGCCCACATAGCTGGTGTTCCTTCAACCATATGCCATCTTCATTCTAGCTGGCCCCACTCTACTGTCTTGCCTCTTTCAGCATCCTATAGTCTCTCTTTAGTTGCACTTCATTGTCTTGAATCTGACTCTTTGTGTAGTTGACATACTTGTTCCTCAGATGGAACTCCTTCACCATCTTATTCCACCCTTCCGAGCTCCAACCATTGTCACCTCTGTAGCCACTATCTTTATACACATGGAGAATGTCTACCAGGGACTTCTCAAGGGCCGGATTCCAGTCCACTCTTTGCTTTACTACTATGTAAACAATGGCTAGAGATCAGGTTACCAACAATCAGAAAATAGAAATAAACTATGCAAAAGAGAATTACTTCAAGACAAGAAAGTTCTTTTTAATAGCAGAGAAATAACAACAATAACAGCAGAGAATGAAACACCATACCTCTTGGAGAACCTCCAGTCCTATTTGCCTTACTACATTTAGGAGAAGCCTTCTTTTTTATACCACTTGTTGTACCCAGGAACTTATGCAACTTTGGCGGCCCCCTTGCAATCATGTTCAACTTTGGGGAGCCTTTTGCAACCATCACTATCAAATATGACACAATCCTATTCACTTATTACAAGCTTATTCAATTATTACAAGCCTACTTATTACAAGCTTATTCATGACAAAATCTCATTAAATCCAAATAAGCTTATTAACTTATTACAACTTATTCAAAGACTAATTTTGATGTTGCTGGTACTGAGCCCACATTTCTTGCGCGATGGTGTCTCTTAAAGCGTTGCCTTGTACTGAACCCACATTTAGGTCCTCCAATTCATCACCACTTGGTAAATCAACAAAGGTACTTGGAGGGATATTATCCGGCTGATGATCTAACCATTCCTCATCCCCATGAAGTAATCGGATCAGATATGGATGAGTGCAGCAGCTATAGGTATCTTTACTTGATTTTTCAACATGTGGAATGTGGCAACTTTCAGAATGGGGAAGCGCTTCTTAAGCACCCCCAAAGCCCTTTCCACATGTTTCCTCAGTAGTGCATGGCGGTGGTTCAAGAGCTCCTTTGGGTTCTGTGGCCTTCGATGTCCAGTCCCAAATTCTTTCAAATGGTATCGAACTCCTCGATATGGAGCAAGGAAAGATGGAGTATTTGCATACCCTCCATCAACTAAATAGAATTTGCCTGGAGGTACTTGGAAGCCCTTGCTCATAGCTGATCGTAGCACTCTGGAATCTGCAGCTGATCCCTCCCATCCACTAGAAACGAAAGTGATGTTGAGATCGAAATCACATGCCACCATCACATTAATGCTTAGTGTGCCCTTCCTATTTCTAAAAGGAGAAGCTTTCTCAGAGGCTATGGAAATAGGAATATGAGTTCCAACAATGGCACCTAGACAATTCTTGAAAAATGGATAGAATCTAGGATTGTCATGGATTTTTTGATGTACTTGATTAGGATCAGGAGCTTGTAGGAAACAACGAGAGATTGTAGGATTGACCACTTTGAAAAAGTGATTGATGTGATGATGGAAGGTGTCATTGTTGTGCCCAAAGAACACTTGGAGATCCTCATACAAGACATTGTGAGTTAACATGTATAGGAAGAAACCCAACTTCTCCTCCACCGTGATCCTAGTATCAACAACAAGCCTTTTCCTTCTAAGATAAGTTGCCAATTCTCTAAAGATGTGTGGTTCCATCCTAAATGCAACTTGACAGTTCTTGACATGTTCCTCGAGGAGTCTACGAACTTTAACCTCGCCTGTTTCTTCCGAAGTATGACGTTTCTTCCTTTCTCCCCCTCTAGCATAATTCATAAGATACAAGGAGGGGAAAATAAATAGCATGATGTCATCGTCTTCTTCCTCCCTCCTCTTTCTAATGCGATCTCGCAGTGAGAGACACATTGTATAACTGAAGCATATGATTTTATAGTCATAAAGAAGCTAAATATTATTAACCATGTCATATACAAGCTCTAATAAAGATTAGTCATATATAAGCATATTTCATATAGAAGCTTCTGAAGTACCTTCTAGAGTTGGTACGGGATCCCAAGACGGCAGAGGTTCACCTTCCCCAACTCTAAATGGTGCTAGAGAGATCTACAAGTAACAAGAAACCGCAAGTCACATAGTGCTGGAGTGTTATATAATACATCTAAATAGTGCTGGAGGATGCACAATACATCTAGCATTGCATGCTACATTTCTAGAAGCTGTAAATTAGCTGAAAACAACATGCTAGAATTAAACACTTCCTCTATCACGCATTGTATGCCATTACTAAACAGTTTTGTGCCTAGATCAAAAGCATGCAAACTGATAATAGTGAAGGAACCAACATAACCATGCTAAGCAACTGGTTCTAATTGACCATATTTTTCTGTTAGTAGCATCACGGCAAAAAGTAACAAGTGAAGAAACTCGATTTCTATGTAGCTTATCTAAAATTATTACTTAAATAAAACAGCATAAAAATCATAAGAAACAGCAACTTTTTTCTAGTAAAATATTTATTCTATAGATTAAGATCAGAGAACATGGCCAGGCAGATGATATCTCATGAACAGTTTTCATCGAATGCATCAACCAGACAAATTGCAAATGCTAAGTATACATACAACAATCAGCAGCAACTATCTTCACAAAAAGAGATCACATATCATCCTGAAGAAGTCACGATAGCAATACTAACTATGGTAAACAAGATGTATATACCAATACGGTAGTAGCCCCAAAATTTGGGTACCCGAAACCTAGCCCAATGTGAAACCCTGGTAGCAGTTGCAGGAAAAGTAATCAAGCAACACTTCAATTAAATCAGCATAGTCCAATGTGAAAACCTGGAAGCAGTCATGTACTCGACTCTTACTAGCATCAAATTCAGTCATTCAGTCATAGTACAAAACGTACTTCTAGTTGATTTTAAGATGAGCCACAAAATAGCTATATGCTATCCTGTACTACTTCACAGTTGAAACACAATGTGTCAGACCCTAGGATCAGAAGCAATCTTGCCTCGCGACATGCTTGCAGTGCACAATGAACTGATGGGTCAATAAGCATCGGTAGCCTTAATCTCCATCAGCAACCAATCCTTCGTTAGATCCTTGGGTAACCTTGAAAGATCATAATCCATCGAACTATCAGGAGACCATCGTGCTCAAGATCAAAGAACCCTAGAGGAGGAAGAGAGGACAAGGACGAAGGAGAGAGCGAGTGAATCACCGGCAAGAAGGATGAGGAAGGGGAAGGGCGCCGTCCCGCAGTCGCCCCACGCCGCTCTGCAGTTGCCCCATGTCGCTCCGTGGTCGCCCCGTGCCGCGCCGCACCACCGTCGCCTCTGCTCGACAGCTCGAGTCGTCGCATGCTCGCGTGAGCCGGAACCGATCCGGAAGGCAGGAGGTCCGGTTCCGTTCTGGGCCGTGGACAGAGGGAAAAGCGAGGCCAGTTTTGGTTCCGGGCCAATTTTGGTTCCAGGCCAGGCCGAAACAAACGCACATTCCTATTCGCATCTGGATTGGAAACGGGCCGCAGCATTCCACCCGGAACGGGCCAATCCGCCAGAAACAAATGAGGCCTTATTAGGATCTGTTGGATAAAGCGCAACTCATAAAAACTTACTAGAAAAGCAAGCCCATGAACTTGAACTTGAAACTGTGGATTCAACAACAAAGCTCGCAGGCCCAGCCCAAACATGTCTTCTACTAGGAAGAGCAAGGCCGGGCCCAGCAAGATAAATGGATTTCGGGTTTGTTTGTTTTGAGGCCTCGATAAGTTAGTGGAGAAGTGTTGCTGGGAGGTTAACATTTTTTTTATCTAGCCAGGCAAATAAACTTGAAAATGTCAGTTGGGTTAGTTACACTAAGTTGTATATGTCTGACTATGTAAACACAAGCACTATTAGTTCAAAATATTTGTAGCTTGATTCAACAAGGGCGAATAACACATGATTTAAGGGTCACATGAAAAACATAATCTGATGAGAAATATCGGATGATATCTTTTTGTACTAACTTCTAGGAATCTTTTATTGATTATTCCAACCCCTAAATGATCGTCAGTGAAAAATGTTTCAACAAAAAAGTTTTAGATTCGATTGAGCACTAGAATTTTGGTATAGAATGTGTCTCCATTTGAGATCGTTTGAAAATTTTCATCTCAAAATCTGATAGTTTAGAAACAAATATTTGGGTCTAACAATTTCAAATAGAAACTTGTGAACTATAAAGTTGTAAATGCATTGAGCACTATGACTTTAGTATATACACCATGTTAACACACGAGGTCATTTGAGAGTTATAAATTTGTAATTTGAAAATCTAATAACTAAAAATGAATATTTGGGACTCTAAAGGACTCTGAATGCAAACTTATCATTTTCAAATATTCATTTTCAATCAACGCCGGATGTTGTAGATTACGTCAAGCAACATCGATGTTGATTGAAAATTCTAAATTTTAAATTTCAATTTGAGAGGTACAAATGAATTTCTAAGACTCTAAACTGTTTCAAACAAAAAACAGATTACGTCAAGCTCTGTAATTTTGGTATAAAGCTCGTCTTCTCCAATTTCGGATTAAAAGCTACTCCCTCCAGGTTGGTAAAAGAAGTCATTTTGAACAGCGACATGGTCTCCAAAGCATAACTTTGACTTCTTATTTTTATTAAAGTATTTATTGAAAAGTGTTATATGTATATGTTTGTGAAAGTATTTTTCAAGACAAATCTATTCATGTGGTTTTCACATTTTCAAACTCAACAACTTAAAAGTTATACATGATTTATATTCCCAATATTTGACCCAAATCTTATCCAAAACGACTTCTTTTACCAACCTGGAGGGAGTATGATTTTTGTCAAACAATAATTTCTAGAGATGGGCCACTTAAGAGTGCTACATCTATTAATTGATTTCTAGAGGTGGCACTATTTTTTCATCTCGAACTACATAGGAGAGCTGCGTGTCTTTTCATTAAGGTAGAAAAAACAGTACATGAGTCCAAAAGGACCCAAACCCAAGTACAAAGAGCGAACACACACACACACACACCCCACATCTCAGGAACTAATCTAGAAACACGCCACAAAGAACAAGAAAAATGACCAGCGACCAAAGGGCCTATGCACCAAGAGCCAGCAACCTGGGCATGAGCTCTTGAGCTTTGAAGCCCCTGCTGAACACCAGACCACCCTCCACGTTCACAGCCCTCAGCTCCACCTGAATACTCGGCCTTGAATTCTTGAACACACAATCATTGCGGTGCTTCTAGATCTCCCATGCCACCAAGATTATTGAAAAGAGTTGAGGCCCTCACGTGCTTCTTTTGGTACAGCTCTAAAAACTTTTCTCCACCAATCAGAGAAATGACCCACTGAAAGATTAGGTGCTAATTGTACTATGCCCAAGAGCTGAAAAATCGAAGCCCAGACTTGGCGAGCGAACACAACACCAACCAAAAGGTGACTGATTGTTTCCTCAGCCTGATCACATAAGGGATGGGTGAGGCAGACCCCATTTTGCCAAGCAGTTGGCTGCCTGACGAGACTCAAACAGAGGGATATGTTAAGTCCCAGGGTAAGAGGTTCTCCGCTGAAAGGACCCCCCCGACCGATTCCTCTAGGCTCACTCGGGGGCTACACCCGTCAGGTGCGCTCGCATGCATCTTCTGGCCAAGGATCGGGCAAAACCCGAGCACGCCCTCGGCCTCTGCTCGGGACTTGGGGGCTCGCCCGAGTGCGCTCCGGGCTCCCAATCAACAGCAGCTCGAGCCTGATCCTCAACTCCACCTCCAGCCCGAGCCAAGGGTTGGGCTAAGACCCAGCGCCCCGAGCACCCAAGGCTCGGGGGCTCCTCAACGCTACCCAACGGATGTTGCGCTGTTGCCCTCTTCTAACAAGGCCACACATAGGACGTGACACAAAGGGTGAAATCCCTCCACTGGTTTCAGGGGCTCGGGGGCTCCCGGGCCCGCTCATCAGCCCCTCAAGCTGGACGCCTTCGCCACCAAGGAGCCTCCAGAAGGCGCACCTGGTGGAGGCAGGTCCAAGCTGACAACTCCTGACGATCAGAGCAGCCGGATGACGTCCAAGGCTTCTCCGAATCTATGACAACGCCAAGGTCCATCCACGCTGGAACAGCGCCCTCCTGGACCTCGGTGTAGGTAGACCATAGACTAAACCCTCCAAACCACCATGTACCCGACCTACCTCAGTTTATATGGGGAGGTCGGATCCTATAGCGAGGGGAGCCCGAGAGAACCCGAAAGCGAGGAAGGAGAAGGCCGAGAGAGGACGAACGGAGTCCTCTAGGACAACTCCGAGCTCTGCACCAAGAGCAGAGCCACCCAGAGAGGAGCACCAAGAGATCCTCCCCTCCACTATCTTCCCTCCGATAGGGAAGAAACCTCACTGCTACATCACCTAGGATAGCACCGAGCAATCCCCTTCTAAATCTCTTACACACTCTTGTTGTAACCCCCAATTTGGGTGCTCTTGAATACAAGGAACATATGCTGCTGGACGTAGGGCCCTAATAGCTCGTGTAAGGAAAATGGACCCTTGGCCCATTTAGTTTGGATTTTGGTGTTTGATGATCAACGTGACCGAATTGGACTAATATGTTTGCAAGTGTTTGTTTTGTAGTCCAATAGGCCGCAAACTTGACTTGGACGGAGGCAAAGTGGCGATCCACCTCAAGTAAGGCATTTAGAAGCATGTTTGAAGACTCAATAGATCAAGCAAAGTTCAAGCCACAAGGTTGGAACCAGCCCAGATGCAGAAGATCACGAGGAAGAAAAAGAAGGCAGGCGTCGGGCTGCTACAGTAAAGGCACGGACCAGATGTATTCACTATTCATGCTAGGGAGGAAACACAATATGAGGGTGGCTGCTACAGTACCTAGGCACTGGACCACTATAGTGCGAAAGAAAAACACAGCAGGAATTGCCCATCCAAGCTATCAACGACTCTATTTGCAATGGGGCCTATAAATATGGGTTAAAACCGGCCAAATGAGAGGTGGAGTGAGGAAACATACAAAGGGTTTTGCTGCACCATTTTAGTGCTCTCCACATGCATAGTGCTTAGCGAAATATTTGGTGATTAGCGTAGGTGTTTTGTGAAGTGATTAGGTTCATTAGACCACGCTCATATGAGCTTGCTCTAGGTTTAGGCCTAGTGTTTAGTTCGGTTTGCACACTTCTTACCACTCGGTGCTTGCACACACCACTGTTGTACTTCACAGGGCTTGTAAGTCTTGTGAGACCACACCAACCGTGCTTGTGGTGTGGCCACCATTGTGTACCGGAGGGAACAAGGCCTACGACATTTTGGCCGGAAGCTTGATAGTGAAGATGGCGGGAAGCGATTCAGGAGAGGTTTGCCAAAAGGCACACCGGAGACCCACTTGCGTGTAGGGAAGGCCTAGGGTTATCCATGGAGTTAGCCAACCGGGAGCTTGACCCTTGCGAGGGGCTCCAACGAGGACTAGGGGGAAGCTTGTGTGCTTCTTGATACCTCTGTAAAAATATTAGAGTAATCGACGGGAGTTTGCGTCTCTATCTCATCTTTATCTTCCGCATTTATATTGCTACCTTAGTTGTGTGCTTTACCTTTCTAACTTAGTTGATAGGATTGGAACCTAGGTTGCATAACTTTTTTGCGGTAGAGATAGCAACACACCTAGCAAAACTATAGTTGCACATTTAGATGATTTATTTATTTGCATAGGTTTTGCTAAGGTAAAAATTAGAGGCCATAGTTAGAAGTAGAATTTTAAGTTGCCTAATTCACCCCCTCTCTTAGGTGTCACGGTCCCTTCAGCCCGAACCAGGATAAACCGCTGCATCCTCTCTATGTTCTCTGTGTTCTTGAGTCCACCCGAGCTAGCGGACACCCACACTTAGTGACACCCGACAACAACAATGTGACATTTCAACCCACGACACCGTCCAACACACCGGTTATGAACCACCAAACCCTAATAGAGGTGGCACTATTAGGAAGTTAGTATTTGAAAATAACCAATGACAAGTGGGCGTTTGCCTAGAGCCTCTATGTGCATCTCAGTTGATCATTAATATATCATCTAAAATCTATTTTGTAGTAATGCTCGTGTGTGGTGCTTTACTGAGGTTTTCTAGCATATGGGCTGGTCTGATCCTCTTGCGATGGTTCATGACTCAAGCTAGTTGTTTGTATATGGTGGACCATGGACTTATGGTGAGAGATTTTTTAGATATAAAGGAAACTTTAGTTTGAGGTGAAATATTATTCTGACCTCTGCTTAAGCTAGGTATACATGACCAAAATAAAAGAATAAAAAAGACAACATGCATGAAGAATTTGACCCACTATTCTCTAAGCAAACTTAGAATCTCATACTCAACATCCAGCTCAAACCACCAATAAATCTACAATCTAACTTTTGAGAAATTAAAGCTTAACATGTTTGCACCTATTCAAATGTATCATTAAGTAAGATGGTAATAGTCTACAGAATCTTTGTGCGTCCTCTTGCAAAACAAGTTGATGAACAATGCATCTAAAGCACTAGGTGTCTCCGTTAATCTCCAACCAATTAACCAACAAGTAGCACATGACTAGCAGTCACAAATGATGACTGATACGACTGGCCAGATGATCATCATTCAATTGAGCCATAGTTGAGTTTCTTTTCACAAAGCCACTAAAATCTTAAGTTTCCATATGCACACTCAAAATACCACTAGGAGAAGACGCTTCACTAATAACACCAAGGGTCTCTCCCAATGCAACACCTCCATGGAGGAAACAACATCCAAGGATGTCATCATTGCATGACCGATTGAAAGGTACAGGGTTTTCTCTCAGAGACATCCCACCCAGGCATTGCGAACACATTGTGGAGATGTGACTGTCTTTGTGATGAATATTTGACACAAGTATGAGAGCTTTGAGGCTTTCTCGATTGAATCATATTTCATATGTGCTTGATTATGCTAATGGTTAACTAGAGTTGTAGTGTTGAGTTGTGTTGTGTGTTAACATGTCTCTTGGCTTGTGAATATGCAGGTGTTGAGTGCATCAAGACGGTCGACACAATGGAGAAGGTCAAGTGCAAAGTCCATGCATGCGTGACGGACTAGGAGTGGTGAAGGGTTGACGAGAAGGTTTGGACCAAGGGACCAAAAGATGGGGACGAGGGTTCTTGATCTTCAATCAAGTTCAAGATAACTATCTATTTGGTGGAGAGCGACGCACCAATCCGGCCTCAGATCAAAAGACTTCCCTAGTTTGCTGGTTTGGGCCTCAAAACCAGGCGTGGATGGTTTGATGGTTTAGGCCTCAAAACCATCGGCAGCGGGTTTGACTGGTTTGGTCCTCAAAACTGAGGATTGATGAATTGTTGGACACATGGTGGAATCTCGGAGCTTGCGTCGAGGCGAAGCAGAGTCAAGAAGGCACCGGGTTTGTTGGATCTTTAAAGAAAAACTTGGATGGATTTACCCTAGGGGTATTTGTGCTAAGTACTTCATGTAGGTTCAACTTGAGAAATAACCAAGTGCCTATATATATGGGATATGGCTGGTGGTGGAGACCAAGCATTGGGGATTAGGTTCTCATTTGTGAGTTTGAGAGCTTTGCTTAGATGATATAGAGAAAGGGAGAGAGGAGAGGCTCTTTGTTTTGAGATTTTTGTCCGGATGCAGATGGGGCGGGTCGTTAACGGCACCCACCAGCCCAGCCCGCAAAATCATGGTTCGTGGCCAACGTGGCCCAGCTGCAAGTTGTTTGCGGCCTAAACGTTGTTCAGCTGCAAAGCCCATTGGACATTGTTGCAGCCCGCAAAGAACCCGCAAAACCCACAAGAAGGATCTCTCCTTGCTTATCCCTACCGCAACTGCCGTCGGTGTTCCCGGTATCACCGACCTCCGCTTCTCCTTGCACCTGCGCTATGTCCCATAGATGAAATTACGGGCCTTGCAGCCATGGCAGGCGCCAGAGACATGGCTGCAGTGGAGGAAGAGTAGTAGGCAGGAGAGGATGGGGACAGCATGACAGATCATGCCATCCTAGCGCTTGCTTGCTTCTGCAGCATGCAGATGCCTGTTCAAGGGTGCGGCTTCCTCATCCGGCGATTAGTTCCAACTTCCACGGAGATGAGGCCGATGGTGGCTGGCAACCAAAGCGCTATTATGGACGTGGTTATGCACCTTGCGGGTCTCTGCTGGACTAACGTTTGCTGCTGCAAAGCCCGCGAAACTTTTGCTACCCACGTAATTTAGTTTGCGGACAGCCACAAACCCGCAGACATTTGCTTGTGACGAGCTTTGTGGGTTTGCGGTTGGCGGCAACCCGCCCCGCCTGCATCGCTAGATTTTTGCAATCCAAGCTTTGACATCTGCTAGGAGTGGCTTGTAATCTGACATGGTGAAGGTAATCAAGAGATCAAATTCGTGCATCACTTATTCTCCTCTCCCAATCTGAAATTTCCCTTTTTGGTGATTTTGGTGGTCATTTTTGGGTGATTTTTGATCTGTTGGTTTGGCTGGGTTGTAGGCTCGATTTTGGAGTAATTTTGGGATTCTTGGAACTTGTTCAGACCATGGATTGAATCCTAGCTCCAATTACATAAGTTTCCCTTCCCAGAACTCTCCTTCACTATGTAAAAAACTCAAATAGCAGACACAGCTCGACCTAGTGATGCCAACTGAACGCACATATTTGATATCAGTTCATAGACGTGTGTTCTGAACACGTGTCTCTACTGTTTCGCTGACCAAGTTCAAAGGCTTGGCAACTTGTTTATTAAGGGGATGATGTGGGCAGGTGCAGCTGATAAAATGGGGGTATAGGTGGAAAACTAGAAATGGAAAGAAGGTTAAATTCTGGGAGATTTGGGAAATTTTTGTTCTGGTGAACGAAAAAAACCAAGACTCTATTTTAGAGGTGTGATCTCAACCCATGTGCTTGTTGTGTGGAGGCTTACAATTCCACCTAGAGTGCAATTCCCTTTGTGGTTGTTTCTAAAAATAAGTTGCTTACAAGGAACAATCTTAGTATTAGGAAGAAGGTGGATGATCAGAGTTGTCTTTTCTGTACAGATTTAGAAACTATTCATCATTTTTTGACTGTGCCATTGCTAAATAGATGTGGAGGCATTTGTCTAATGTCTTTGATAGAGAGATAGGAATGGATTTCCTGTCTATTGGACAAATATGGCATATAGACCATTTAGCTCTATGTGCACCTTTATAAGATTTACAAATATCTTCATCTCATGGCTACATACATGCTGTCATATAGGAATTTGATGTGTTGACCGTTCCAATGAACTTGGAGGTAATTAGAGAGAAGACCATGTTCATTGTGTCCCAGATCATCGACGCAAAAGGCGAGTTTCATGCTCCAAATCAACCAAGATGAAGATACTGTGTCAAGTGCCTATATCCTAGAGAGCTAGTTTTGTGGTATGTTCATGCTGTCCTATCTAGCTAGTTCAATATGTGATGAACAAAGTACTATTATGATCCCTATGGTCAGTTTGGAGCTCCATGTTATCTGTGTTGTGTGATAAAATACTACTGTGATCTATGTTGATGAACAATGATTTGTTATACTGTGATGTGTTTGAAGCTAATTATGTGAAGTGATCTATATGTCATTTGTGAGAGCTGTTGTATATGTCATTTTATTGTGAACCTATGTGATTCTGTTTTGTGGCTGCGTCTCTGATAAGCGCTAGAAAACAGACGCATGTAGACTACAAATGCGTTTGTAGTAAGAATAATACTACAAATGCGTGTAGACTAGCGACTTTGGTTGGTACACTTATACTACAGATGCATTTATAAAGTTGTCGCCTTTAGTATGGTTCTTACTACAAACACGTGAAAAGAAAATGCGTTTGAAGTAACTTCTTACTACAAACACGTGTTGACTTTATTATAGACGCATGTGTGGAAAACGCGTCTCTGGGAAATTGTAACTATAGACGCGTCCTGACTCTACTACAGACGCGTCGACTTTACTATAGAGGCGTGTGAAGAAAACACATCTCTGGTAATTTATTACTAAAGATGCATGTTGACTCAACCAATCTGTCCTATAAGCGAATCAAAGATGCGTGTTTAAGTATCACAGATGCGTTTCAGTAACCTGCGTCTGTAGTATAAGCTTATTACAAATGCGTTATGGGAGACACGTAAAATAGCATCTATAATGTGCATTAACACGTCTCTGTAATCTGATTTTTTACATAGTGCTTTCAAGACTCTTTTGGTGATTTTCTTGGAGATCTTTGATATAAAAGTTTTGGGTTGTTCATGGTTGATCTTTACATGTTATGACCACTTGGAAACTTATCTAGCCACTAGCTTTAAATGATTTCCCATGAGCCCTAAAAATCATCATTTGGAGGATTCTTGACAAAACCTCAATTTGAGAGAGGGATTTTGAAATTTCCATTGAAGTTTTGATCTTTTTGTGAGTTGATATCTTGTGGATGGATTCTAAATGTGTTAGTCAAGGTGTGTGCCAAGTTTCTAAATTTTTGGAGCTCTTTGAATTTATTTTGAAATTTTCAAGGAGAGGATTCTGTTAAAACCTGCCAGGCCAGTTTTGGAAACTGGCTTAAGCTAGTTTTCAACTTGCTCTGATTGAGCTGATGTTTGGTGGAGATCTTCTACATGGTGTTACAAACTTCTCCACAAAATTTCATGATCTTTGGAGGTCGTTTGATCAGTTTTTGACTTTTGTTCTTCCATGAGCTGTGTTATGAAAAAACAGGCTCGGGCTGGTTTTGGAAACAGGCTCAGGCTGGTTTTGCTTGTTTTGATCTTTGTTTGCTTCCGTGTTATTCCTCTGCCATCTCTGAATATCTCTAGGTCATCTTGTCACCTATTCCTACACCTTTTGGGATATAGCTAGCCAAGTTCTCGACGAGAATATAATTTGTCTCCCAGTCACCCACTTCTGGTCGCTTGCTCGATTCTTCAAGGATGCATGATGAAGAAATGCAGGGCGATGGATGTTTTCAGTGAATGGAGTGGCATCCATGGGCATCACTGTGCACAATAGAAACTATTCATTGTAAGCCACCGCAGTCAGAAGACTGCATACATCACACACACAAAAACTCATATTTCATAGATGCCTGGTATGTATATATCCTGGATTTGCGCAAATAAGGAATTGACACACAAAATATAACAACCATTAATATAATTGATCAAAACAACTGAAAGGGAGATATACGGATGCATGCATAAATATTATTAGATGTGAAACAATATGAAGGATAACTCAAAGTATTCTTCCACGGAGCTGAAGGCATGGGATTCAATGAGTGACTCTAACACAGGACCCTCAATAGCAATGGAAGAAAATGCAATGAAAAGAATATCAGAGCTGGCGTCGACTATAGGAAAATATGAGTTTCCCTGAATCTTGTGCAAGAACCCAGATTGTGAGGTAGCATTATTTCACACCACTACCGTTGGGGTCCATGATGCTACCTGTGAAGCCACTATAGATCATATGGCACCAAGTTCCACCATTTGGCGGCAGGTTGGAAGCCTCAAGTCCTATTGCAGGTGCTAGTGGTTCTAGTGGTGCCATTCTTTGCATCTCCTTGTAGGTGCAGGAACAAGCCTGTGATTGCAATGAGGATCACACTGGAAGCATCACCTGCAATGGCTCTAGGAGATCTCCTTGCCCAACAAGTTATCGGAGCTGTGCCTTGGCTTTGCTCATCTTCATGTCCACCATCTCACTAAGGTTAACGAGCTCATCTTTTGTGGTGCCACCAAGGCTTAGGCGGCCCTTATTGATGGTGTTGTGGAGGAGCACTAAAGTCTCACGCTCACTGTTATCATGGTTAAACTTGCTAACCTGCTCACAGAGCCTCAAGGAGCAACTGTGGAGGAACTCTCTTGGTTTTGTATCTTTTTGAAGTTGCCAACATCCGGCATGCCATTAAATTTCTCGAGGAGCTGCTTGGCCCCTTCATCAGTTGGCCACACCATCGGCTATGCCTCACCCTCACCATAAACCACCATGCACGCCTTGGAGCCACAAAGTGTGGTGAGCTCGCTGGCCTTTTCTACTAGGACCTCGTAGTGTCTATTGTATGTTGCACGCTAAGATGACTTGTTTGAGATCCACTGGAGATTCACCTTCTTGCGTGCCATAGCACCCTAGCTATACCCCTCGCTCGGTAACTACTACAATTATATAAATGAAAGGAAATCGATTGTTTTAGTGTTGAGATGAATGAGCATAGGGGTGATGTTTATATATATAGATCTAAGGATGAGCCTACGGTAACTTATAGTGCCAAAAAATCAGCAAGTCATACCATGGTATTATAGCAAGCATTAATTCACTACCAAAAATAATGTATATATAGCTAAGGATATTCTTCACAAATGCATCAATCACAATAAAACCATTCTATGCATGCATCATGAGGATTGTGTGATAGATTAGGGAGAAGCTAATTTTTTGTTTACTTTAGCAATAACTAGCCTAGTCATACAATGATATTTTGGCAAGAATTTACTGCTACAAAATACATCAGTGATCCTTATGTAAGTATCTAAACGTGTTTTTACATTCCATACATACATCATGAGCATTGTGGAAGGCTTACTCCATGTAGGATGTGGCTTGACTTCAAAAAAAATATACAATTGTGCAATGCATCAATCCATGAAACTCAATTCATGTTTCCAATATAAGGTACATGTGTTGCAACCAAGCAAAGAAATAGCTCTTCCTGTCACTAAAAATGGAAAAATCACCAACATCCATTTGTTTTCAAACATATCTCTTTAATTTTCCTTTTCTCAATTGCCATCATCAAAATTCACTTCACTGAAGCCAATGGGCATAAACAAATATCTAGTACCCGATCCCCACCCCTGGTACCACATAAGATCCAACATCAGTCTAGTGAGATTGTGTCAATGTTCATTCTTATTGTCTCGCTGTTTGTTGGGACCCATTTTATGGATTTCAAAGTTTTTTGGTCAACTTGATAGATTTTCTCCTAATAGTTTTCCTTTTGTTTCCACTTCTTCAACTGAAAGGAATGAAATTTTTGTTTACACCCTAGTTGAAAAATTTATGGTTTTAAAGAACATGAAAATTTTGCAAGCTCTAAGATGAAAGTGGTTCACCATATATTGTTTGAACTCTTTAACAGCAAGTGTTCGTTATATAACCACCCCACTTGTTTTGCACTGTTACAAACATACGAAGGCAGTTTAATGTGCTATAATTCTAACCAACATATTACCATCATTACTAATCATCAACTGACTATTTCTAAATGACCGTTATGGCTAGAAGTGGATGATTGCATTGTCCATTGCATATGAAAGGTGGATGATAATTTTATTTTAAATGAAATTTCCTCAGGCCTTATCAGAAACACCATGGAGGCCTGGCTTTCAACTACAGTTTTCTTTGAATGGTCTACGATTTGTATTTAGGGAGCTATTTCCATTGGATCACGCGAATATTTCATGGGAGACAACATTTTGTGGTATAAATTCCCCGTGGGTCCACCTTCAAATATTTCTACAGCCATGGAGATACGCATGCCAAATGCTAGGGAGTTCTAATCATTCTTTTGAATCAACCATATACCTTAGGTAGGAAAAGTAGCATCTCTCAATTGTCCGAACTCAAGGATAAGGATGTGGTTTAGTATCCAATCAAATTTGAAAATCTTTGGAGAAAATTTGAGCATTCCTTCGGAACTTCATATGATCATAAAATTTATCCATATACTCAACATCATTTTGTTTAAATTTCTAGAGCTTCAGAAATAATTTTATTAATACACGGATCATTTTGGCAAATGTTTCAAATGGAAAACCAAATAAAGCCGTTATATTAGCCTTGATCGATTTTAGGCCATTCATTTCCATCCTCCGTCATCCCTCGTTTCAGCCCATGCACCTTCTCATATATCCTTCATGCCTTCATGGGTGAAATGAGGTAGGAGAGAGGAGGGAAGGAAACAGGTTGAAATCAGAACAATGCTAAGGGATTTTCACTAGGAGAGAATATTTTTGATTCAACACATTAGTCCCTGCTAGTTGGGCCCGGAACTAATGTGAGCATTTTAGTCTGGCCGGGTCCAAGTTTCATGGGTGTCGGATGACCTTTAGTCTGGTTCATAACACCAACCAGGACTAAAGGGTCTACATTAGTCTCAGTTGGTGTTATCAACCTAGACTAAAGAGCCTTGTACCAACCGTGACTAATGTAGGCCATTTAGTCCCGATTGGCATCCACGAGTTAGTTCAAAAAGAAAACATCTCATCCAAAGTCATATGTGTTGTGTAGGTGGGGTGGAAAGCTACGCGTGAAGCAATGCGTGAGGTCTTAGGTTCGAGTCACAAGGGAGAGGCTTGTTCTATTTTTTTAACCTCGAAGGGCCTTAATTAGGTCCCATATCCCTAGTCCCGGTTGGAAAACAGGACTAAATCCTATTCCCAACTGTGACTAAAGATCAATTTTCTACTTGTGTTTATTTAGTTTTCATTTAAAATAATTATGATCAAATGACCTTTATGCTATTGTAATTACTTATTGAGCTCTACAAATAATAAGAGAATTGCAAAGTATATTTAGAACATGAAGAATTTTAGACAATATGTGCAACCATGATTATGAAGAAAACTAAACAATTCATTATTGTACATCACTTTGTTTAATTGTTTTACACGTCAACATAAATTTCAAAAATAATTTAGTAATTTTTTTGTTGTGGAACACATATTTATTAATATATGTGACCCTTATCTAACTGGTGGAGTGGTGGGCCATGAGTGCTTTATACATTCTAAAATTTTATGACAATGGAACTTTGTGGCGCGAAATTTTGTCAGAACAATTGAATTTAGCATATAAAATTGTCTATGATGTTTTTGTTTAACTTCAGTGAGTTTTCTGTGAACTTTTCGAGCACCTAGGATAGTTATGTATCATCCATTGAGAAGACGCAGGGGTAACTGAGGCCAGGTTGATCTTCTGTAGGATTATATACCGTACCAAACCTGATGGGTAAAGACGCAGGTGACTAACAAGTGCTGTAGAGTTTCATTCTCTTGGTCACAAAAGGGGGCAAGCAGGAGGGTGTGGGAGAACTCTTTTGGCAAGACGATCGGCAGTGAATCTTAATAGCAAGCCAGATGAAGAATTTGCAGCAAAGGGGGCCCAAGTCTTCTATACTCTCTTCCACAGTGCTAGCCGAATTGTGCCAAGGAAGAAAGCCTAAGACGATTTACTAGTATAAGATCCAGATTTGGAGAGATTCCAATGATGCTAGTCAGCCACCTCTGGTTGTAAATTGTAATGGGAAGTCATCTATCTACCAGGCCCCGGATCAGAAGATACTCACGAAGCATATAGGGACCGGCAGAGCACACTCTTTATATCAGAAACCCATCAATGACCAGTAAATAATAGCATCCGCAACCGTGCATTGCTTAACAGCCCTCATAGGAACTGTCTTGAGAAGGTTAGGAGCTAATTCTTCTATGTTTTTTTTCCAGCCAGCCATCTATCAGTCCAGAACATAGTATTTGGGCCATTTCCAACCAAAGATTCCACAACCAGCTTGAAGATGGCTCGAGCATTATGTGGCACATGAATAGGCAAGCCGGCCCATGGGCGAGAAGCATCAGTTTTTCAAGCCATAGGCAACAAATACGGAGTAACCAACCCAGAAATTCTAAGTTATGAATGTCGAGGCCACCGAACTGCAAGGGCTGATTTACAATATCCCAAGAGACCAGGCAACTTCCACCATTGGCCTTTTCATGACCGACCTAGCTGTGTCTTTTATTTATCTATAGCTTTAATCACCCATTTAGAGAGGTCAAAATGCAATCATGAGGTATATACAACGTCATGAGGTATACACATCATAAATCAACGACGTATTTCTCAATTGTCATGAGGAATACATCGTCATATTTGTTGTAGTGTATTCTCAGTTTAATCAATTTTTTGGAGAATGGTGTAAACATTTATGTCACCAAATCTAGCTAATGACACTTATTTTGCATTATTAATCATTCATACTTTTTTAAACATTTGGTCAAATATCAGATGATTTGACTTGGGAAAAACTAGAAGAACTTTATTTTATGGAAAGAGTGCATAGCCAGGGGCGGATCTAGCGGTGGGGTGGGTGGGGCTCAAACCCCTCCTACCACCTCCATGGCAATGGAGCCCCTCCTTGAGCCCGGGCCTCCTAATTTTTGTAGGCATGAAAGCGAGAAAGGAGGGGCTCTAGAGGTTGAAGATGACTTCAGTCCCCTCTTCCATTAAATCGTAGATCCATCACCGCGCATAGCTGTTTAACAGAATTAATTGTAGACAATGACACATATATGTTGAACTTCATTGTATTGTTTAGAGTTTGCAAAAGGTACAGCTATTGCATCTTACATTAAGTTTGATTTGGTTAAACCATAAGCACTACTACATATATTACATTCTACTACTACTTTGAAGCTAACATTTTGGAATAAAGTAAACCGGATACACACTAGATAGCTACTCGATAAATATGGTTCCCCGCTGATCTCCTAGCTCCTAGCAGTGATGGACGCCCTGGACCATCCAAAGTTCAGTTGTTCCTGCTGTTGCGCGGGATGTACTCGCGGAGCCAGATCTCACGCCCCCGTATGAAGATTGAGGCATGTTCGACGCCGTTGAGTAGTAGGCTCACGAACGCTCTCCTCTTGAAGATGACGCGACCGTACATTGGCTGTGCGCCACCAGTGGTCTTCTCCATGAGAACGCGGACAATGCAGTCACCCCAGGTCCTGCATGCATTATTCGATGAGGATGCAATCATGCACATGTACATATATGGCATTCACAAAGCATGTGTCAACGAGTTGATGCAAAACATACTCCCTGAAGTAGCTAAAGATCTCTTCCCGTTCAACTGCCTGACCCAGAGAGAATGTAACGAACATGGAGCGGTGGTCCTCCGGCACGGTGGCGATCACGCCGGCGTAGGGCGCTTCGAGCTCTGGGTTGCGGCCGACAATGCCCGTCTGATGGCGGCGTAGCAGGTGGTAGAGGCGATCGTCGAAAATGAGCGTGCACACGCCGTCGAGGAGGTCGGTGACGCCGCACATGATGAGGTCCCGGTTGACAGGGAAGAAGAGGGGGTCGTCCATGCGGCTGTCCTGGCAGAGCACGGAGAGGAGCGGGGTTGGCGGGCCAGCGAGGAGGTTCCTCATGTTAAGGCAGCGGATGACGCAGCTGGCCTCGGTGACCAGGTGGCCTAGGCAGGTGGTGCTCATGCCCTGCAGGCGGGAGATAACCTGGTTGGTGGCCCGATCAAAACAGAGCAGGAGCGCCACGGCGTTCCGTGCCACCTGCGGGTGGCAGGCGCAATCGCTGATCAAGCGCTCGTATACGGCGTGGGCAAAGGTGTAGCGGTACAGGACGTCACGGACGGTGGTGACAGCAGCCATTGGTGAAGGGTGAAACTAAGCAAGCAAGAAAGCTATCTATAGATAGCTAGTAGCTATTGAACTAATGATCGAAGAGCTGATGGATGGGTTGGTCGATGGAAGGGAAGTCTGCAGGCCGGGGATTTATATTGGCCAAGGGGAAGCTCTGAAACTAGAACACCGGCCTGCAGGTAGCCTCCTGATATAGCAATATACGCTTGTATATCAATAGACATCTCCCGTCCATATTGTTCAGTTTAGATGACAATGATTATTGGCTAAATTTGCTATTTACTGCCTGGCTACTTCGCTTCAATTTTGGGACTATAGTAACGCTTGAAAATCCCCGTTTCAGATCCTCTTTTGGGCTTTGGCTATGCCTTCTACTGCATACTTTCTTGGCATGTAGTCAATGCTTACCAAAAATTATCGACGACTGAACTTAGTCATAGAAATATATATAGGGTAATAATTAATCCATTGCAAGCCCATTATCAGGTACAACTGATACGTTAACCAGCTAGTAGCTTTAATTTGCTACTCTGCATTCACAAGTATTTATTTATTTCATGCCTTGCAAACACATGTAGCTATTATATGCACTGCCATCAATCCAAGCCACATATTATACAGAACTTAATCAACATTCACAAGCCATTCCAATTTTTGAATTGGATGATGAGATCAAGTCCGCAAATGGATGGCACTGATCCCTAGGCCATTTGACTATGATGAACTTATCACTGGTTGTATCAATTTTTTTTCTTTTCCACATTCTAACGCAGGGGCCCTAAGAAACACAAAATAAATGTATAAGCTCAAAGAGGTCCTTGACACAACCATGTCCATCTCCAATCTATGTATCCTGCCGCTGAATCATTAAGGGGACGATGAACAGAACGAAGACAGTAGAAGCGAGAATTTGTTTTGAACCTAGAAACATGACTTAGAACCTTAGCAAGTCAAAAGAGACAACACCGTATAATTTCAAACAAGACACAAGGAAACCTTTCTGTGATCATTACCAATCTTCTTATATTGGGAAAAAAAAGAATACAAAAACTCCAACACTAGTTTATCTAACTCAACCAAAAGGATGGCGCAAAATCAAATCTACAAAAGTATTCAGTGGACAAAGGAATAACTTGCTACCTTGTCAGATACCAAGTTAGAGCTGAGAATACCTTGAAACATGCTGAAAATCTTAATCATCCGCCAAGTTGTAATACCCATGGAGAGGAACCTCTTAAAGTAGAATTATTGGAGATGCTCTGTAGATTGATGATGAATATGGCGAGTTCCCTTCCCTCCCTATTGCTGGGGAGGTCACCGGATCTGGAGGAAGAACAAAGACTAATGTCAGGTAGCTAGGACCTGAGTCACGAGAGCCATCACGTTAAGGAGTGGAACAAAGACATTGGTTCTTGGCATAGGTCGATTCTTATATATAGGTCACATCTTTGTAACGGCAATGACCATTACGTTTTATCAATTTGTGCCTATATTGATGTCCTCTTAGCAAAAGACCCAACATTAACAAAGGCAGCATAAAATCCGCCGATGCAAATAAAGGAATAAAAATATCCAACATAGTTAGACAAAGACATATCTTCCTAGCTAGTATGCAAATATCATTACCTAGCTAGAAACTTGGAAACCTAAACATTTGCCACGTCTTTACCATGGAAGGAAAACTCACAAAGAAGAGATTATTTGGACACTAAGACTAGCATAGCTATTAGACATATGAATATGACGATTCTCCCCTCTTCACCACCAGCGAGGTCAGCAAATCCTAAGGAGGGAGACCAATATATGAGTTGGTTGAGACCCAAGTCATGAGAGCGATCACATCAAGGTGTAGCATTACATTTTTTTGTTCTAATTGGCTGATACTTATATATGTTTTATCTTTATAACCACAATTGCCATCTCTTAACAATCTTTGTCCAGCGTGCCTAGTCCTCAAGGCAATGTATTGATTTATTGAAGGTGCAATTGTTGATATGTTGCAATTCTTGTATTCTTACCTAAGGAATCTCTTAGGAATCTTGTTAACTTGTTATCATTGAATAAATAACACCCATGATGGAACCATAAAATAGATAATGCAAGCTTGACGTGTATGGTATGTGTCAGGATTAATCACCAATAGTATTAATGGCACTCTCGAGTGTAAGCATTCTTTTCCTTCTTCTTGAATCTCAAGTTTGATCCTACAAATAGATGGAAAAATGTTAAGTATATATTGCTCACTTGTGCATCTTGATCATGGTATTTAGGCAAGGGGTATGAAGAAAACCAAAGGCACATTTGAGTGTTGGCGAATGCCACCCTTTGTTTTGGGGTGCGATGATTCCATGTTGATTTCTCTATGTGAAAGATTCCCTCACATTGCTTTTACAAATAGATAGAACCAATCTAGGGATGCTAGGCTAGGAGATGCAACTAAATACAACAACTATATAGGTTATAACAACTCAGCATCTCCTGACCCTAACAAACCCTAAAGACTGTTATACAGATTTATGTAGATAAGGTTATCTAATTGATAAGGGACACCAAGAGCCAAATTAGACTTACACCTCTAACACCAACCTAGAGATATGTTATCAAATCTAGCAAGGACAATGAGATTAAGCTTTTCACAATTGATCATTTCCTCAATCTTAGTGGTAGAGAAAATAGCCTACAAGCAACTACTTTTCTTGTTGAGGAGACTTTTAGCAATTTTTCTCTTTGTAGAGGCTCTCTCTAGTATCTTGTATATCTCGGTGGTTAAAAAACTTCTCTTTCATGACCATCATCAACATTAACTCCTCTATAAACATCCTCCATGACTCCATTAGTGTTATAGGATTCTTTGACTTGTCATCAGAGAATTTAGATTCCTCCAGAGCTACAAGTTCTAACAATTCCTCATTAGAATACCACCAAACCATAATTTAGCTCCTTTAGGTACATGACCTAAACCCTAAACTCCTGTAGAAATATTTTGTTTCATGTAGTTTATGTAGTTGCATTTTCTAGTGCTTTTATATTTTGTGCTAGACAACGACACTTTTGCAAGTCTCCTAGGACTCCATGACAAAAGATTAGGCCTTAAGACAACATTATACCCTCACGTACATCGTCAATCATTGAAACATCCATTCTAATCAGCATCAGAAAATGCACTAGCAAGTAATGAGGATTGTAGAGGACTTACTAAGTTTGAGTCTCATCTATATAGTACATTTTAAATATCTGATGATTCTCTTGATTGCTACCGAATGTCGTATTGTTGGAGTTGATAAATTAAACCTTATTAACTACAAAGGAAATATGTTGTTCTATCAAAACCCTCATATACTTAGTAGCATAATTAGAGCCAAGGAGAGCACTCATACAATTACGAAATGGTGGAGCAATGGATATGGAAATATATCATGTATGGATATAGTGACCTGTGTCTCATAAGGACCTAGAAAATGATGCTCTTCCCTATCACTCTTGAAGGAGGAGATGTAGCGATCTAATGGTGGAAGTGGCTTTTGTTGTAGAGGACTTTGGCTGCTGGGAAACCTAGACAACATTTTTCATGTTGTTACCCTAAAAGATAGGGCTCGATCTTGATTCCCTGTGACAAGCTTGTGAGCAGAAGCAGGAGAGGAGCTCCTGGGCATATGGGAGGAGATGGATAGACGGGCCATGAATACATAGTTGGTTGTCCACCTCTACCTCAACATGGACTGGAGATATCTGATGAGGCCCAATATGCATATTATGTTCGAGTCCATCTTGGACTCTATGAGCAGTCTGTACTAAAACGGATGCCCAGGACCCATACAAACTCCATTTTTGTGTTCTACCTATGCATAGAAAGATAAAAAGATAACCTAACCAATGGTGTTGGCTTCATATCAAAATTCTTTCATAATCAAAGGGAATCATTGAAACAAGTGGATGTCCATAATCTGTTAGAATGCTACATCACCATCATTTAGGCCATTGGACCTTGCAATGTGTCATGACTCCTTAGGGATGCGAATAGGGGATCCTTGGCCTCCCCTTAGACTATATATTCAATAGTTGTCGCCTAAGTTAGAGTTTTTGTTTTGCTTTATATCAATTTGTCTTCAAACAATCATCGTTCACCAGTTTGTGAGACCCCACATTCAAGTGCTTAATCATTCATATGCAATTATCACATCAATTGAGTTGTGTTCTTTCGAGTTCTTGCTTGTGTTCTTCGATTGTCTTGTAGGGATTAGTCTTCTTGGCGAGGTCAATTAGATTGTGACACTGTTCATAACAAGAGGAGACGTGGTGCTAAGGTTGCAGGGTTCAGGTCTTTTAATCTAAAGTTAGATCCATGATTCAAAAAATGCATGTTGCATTTCCATGAAACCTCGAAGCGCAAAAGGGTGCTTCAGATCAAAAGCAAGGAGAATTCATTAGCTCACTTGATGAACGCAAGACTCTCCAATGAGGGGCTACTATTGGGTTTTGATACACCTAGCT
Source organism: Saccharum hybrid cultivar R570 (assembly GCA_038087645.1). Taxonomy (NCBI): domain Eukaryota; kingdom Viridiplantae; phylum Streptophyta; class Magnoliopsida; order Poales; family Poaceae; genus Saccharum; species Saccharum hybrid cultivar. Next base: position 11,617,481 of record JAQSUU010000805.1, read on the forward strand.
CAGGACCCCCTTTCACATGCCTCACCGGGGTAGGCCGAATACTTTGGAACCTCTCATTTCGCACAAAACTGGAGACGACACACAGTGGATATGCCAAGAAGACCCTTCGCCAAGAACACACGGAAATAGACGATGGCAAAAGGATTGAAGTAGAGAGCTTGTGTTCAAGGTGATCCGGGGTGAAGGTCATGGAGAAGACGCCTTGGCAAAGGGACAAGTGGAAGGGAGCCTCATTTTAGGAGTTATCAAATCTGGCTTGGACTTTGTAGCAAAGTGGACCGTAATGCCCACAATAGGGGAATATTCTTGACATCTAGGGTTGGTAGGGGGCATTATAGTCCTCCTGATGTAAATAGACCCTATAAATAGTGCTCCTTAATGAATAAAGAAGGAGGAGGATGAATTTTTGAATGATCCACTACTTGCTTCTACCTTTGCTTTTCATTTCGTCATTGGTAGTTCAGTGAGGCCAAGGACAACAACAAAGTTTTAGATCACTTCAAACTCTACAATTTTGGTATAACGAATGTCTTGATCTGACTTCATATGAAAAAGTTATGATTTTTTTTGCAAAACGAGTGAAAACCTGCCTATTACTTTGATTCATGTCTACAACGCCAGTAATAGAGTAACCATCAGGGATAGATAGGTTTTCACTGCCGATTCATGGCTACAATGAGTAGTGATATATCACAGTGATACATTATCGCTGCTGGTTTCAAAGCAACCGATAGTGATTGATTGTTTTGTAGTAGTGTCTTATGATAGACTTAACACTTAGTTGGTCAATTTGAGTTGGTATCAAACTTCTGATGCTTTTTGATAGCCTATTTTAATCAGCAAGAGTGTATAATTGTAATAATGGATGGTTGAACAAAGCTCTATGGACGTCAAAATTAAATTAATTGAAAAAAATCTATAATGGAAACTTTCAAATGTTATAATGAAGAAAAAAAGCTAGTTCCTGCGCTATTTTCGTGGGCTACCTTGATAGTTAAGCTAATCCATGTGTTGTTGTTGCTATTGGAGATTGATCATTAGCATGCACTATATCTTCATATTGCAAAATTGTTTGTGTATTTTTTTCACACGAGGACATCCCCACTTCCATTCATAGAAAAACGGAAATACATGAGTCTATTGGGAAAGAAGAGCAGAAAGAGAACAGAAACCCAGCTCCCAGCATATCAGTCTTAGAGTCCGATAGCTGCAAGAGTTAAAGCGCAGAGAACCCATCTACCGACAGCAACAGAACGAGTATTAGAATGCTATTACAGACTATAGCCAGGCCACAAAAAATAACAGTGCAGAACACATACTACTGAAGTCCCTCTTCCCTGGCCACCTTTTAATCTCTTACAGATTCTAATATGAGCTTCATCACCATGCTGACCACCGTGCTTCAGCTGCTTCTGCATGTCCTCATCTGAGCCGTTGGGAATTAGAATCTCTGCCGCCACTTTGAGCGTAGTGTTGACTCCATTGATGAGACTCTCCCTGTCCAATTCGGCGTACAAACCCATCCAAAAACGCATTAGAGCACACACGTGACACATGATTTCAATGGGATTCTTGAGTTTCTTCCCATCGAAGCAAGCTTTGTTTCGAGCTTTCCAAATTGCCCAACAGATTGCAGAGACCTACCCACAAATGAAACTTCTTTCCTGTAGGTAGCCATTGGTCACACCAGGCCCAACATTGAGCCAAGGATGTAGGTACATTATTAGCTCCAGTTCCTTTAGCTACCACTGCCCAAATCACCTTTGCAATTGGACAAGTGAAAAAGAGATGGTCAATAGACTCATCCTGATCACAAAAATGACATGTTGGACTTCCAGTCCACTTCCTCCTAATAAGATTATCTTTTATTAACAGGGCATCATTGGTCATCAGCCACATAAAGAATTTTATCTTTTGAGGAGCTTTACCCTTCAAAATTCTTTTGGGGAAAGGTCCAGCATCATTTTTTTAATCAGAGCACTATACATAGATTTCAGAGAAAAACGGTTGTTTTTTCAAGTCTCCAAATAATCACATCTTCATTCTCTTGGAGTTGAAAAGTATTCACATCAGAGTTGATTTTATCCCAGCATGTCTGCAGTTCATCAGTTAACCATCTTCTAAAAGTGATTTGAATTTTGCCATTTTTCACATTTGCTACACTAGCTTCTTTTTGTTCACATAGGATGAACAGAACAGGAACAACTGTGTACAAAGGTTTTTCATATAGCCAAGGATCAGACCAGAATCTTGTTTTGTTTCCGTTCATAATCCTAATGCTTCTGCCCTGTCATACAATATAGGGGAATCAGTGCTTCTGTGAGTTGCAGAAAAGATGGATATATTGTACAGTGGTTTTGTGTATTGTAGTTCTTGTTATCCAGGGGAGGACCCACCAGCCGGGGTGGTCAGGCGGCCGCAACTCCTTAACGCGATATACATATATAGTTCCCCACTGATCTCCTAGCTAACAGCATTGATGGACGCCCTAGGGAGACCAAAGTTCAGTTGTTGCTGCTGTTGCGCGGGATGTACTCGCGGAGCCAGATCTCACGTCCGCCTATGAAGAGCGAAGCGCGCTTCACACCGTTGAGCACCAGGCTTACGAACGCTTTGCTCTTGAAGATGACGCGGCCGTACATTGGCTGCGCGCGACCAGTGGTCTTCTCCATGAGAACATGGACAATGCAGTCTCCCCAGGTCCTGCATGCATTATCCGATTAGGATGCAACCATACACATATATGTGGCATTCATTCACAAAGCTAGACAGCAATCATGCATGTGTCAACGAGTTGATGCAGAACATACTCCCTGAAGTAGCTAAAGATGTCGTCTCGTTCGATTGGCTGGCCCTTTGAAAATGTGACGAACATGGAGCGGCAGTCCTCCGGCACGGTGACGATGACGCGTTCGTAGGGCACCTCGAGCTCCTGGTTGCGGCCGACGAGGCCTGTCTGGTAGCGGCGCAGCAGGTGGTAGAGGCGGTCGTCGAAAATGAGCGTGCACACACCGTCGAGGAGGTCGGCGACGCCACGCGCGATGTGGCCCTGGTTGAAGGCGAAGAAGTGGGGGTGGTCCATGTGGCTGTCCTGGCAGAGCGCGGAGAGGAGTGGGGTTGGCGGGTTGGGGACGTTCCTCATGCGAAGGCAATGGATGACGCAGCTGGCCTCGTTGAGCAGGTGGCCTAGGGCTGTGGTCCTCATGCTCGGCAGCTGGGAAATGATCTTGTTGGTGCCCTGGTCAAACCAGAGGAGGAGTGCCACGACGTTCCGTGCCACCTGCGGGTGGCAGTTGCAGTCGCCGATGAGGCGTTCGTAGACGCCGCGGGCAAAGGTGTAGTGGTACAGCACGTCGCGGACAGTGGTGACAGCGGCCATTGGTGGAACTAAGCAAGTACGAAAGCTAGCTATAGATAGCTAGTAGCTAATGAACTAATGATCGAAGAGCTGATGGATGGGTTGGTTGATGGAAGGGAAGTCTGCAGGCTGGAGATTTATATAGGCCAAGGGGAAGCTCTGAAACTAGAACACCGGCCTGCAGGTAGCCTGCTGATATAGCAATATACGCTTGTATATCAATAGACATCTCCCGTCCATATTGTTTAGTTTAGATGACAATGATTACTGGCTAAATTTGCTATTTACTGCCTGGCTACTTCGCTTCAATTTTGGGACTATAGTAATGTTTGAAAATCCCCGTTTCAGATCTTCTTTTGGGCTTTGGCTATGCCTTCTACTGCATACTTTCTTGGCATGTAGTCAATGCTTACCAAAAATTATCGACGACTGAACTTAGTCATAGAAATATATTTAGGGTAATAATTAATCCATTCCAAGCCCATTATCAGGTACAACAGATACGTTAACCAGCTAGTAGCTTTAATTTGCTACTCTGCATTCACAAGTATTTATTTATTTCATACCTTACAAACACATGTAGCTATTATATGCACTGCCATCAATCCAAGCCACAAATTATACCGAACTTCATTATCATTCACAAGCCATTCCAATTTTGAATTGAATCATGAGATCAAGTCCGCAAATGGATGGCACTGATCCCTAGGCCATTTGACTATGATGAACTTATCACTGGTTGTATCATTTTTTTTCTTTTCCACATTCTTACACATATAAGCTCAGGGAGGTCATTGACACAACCATGTCCATCTCCAATCTATGTATCCTGCCGCTGAATCATTGAGGGTACGCCGAACAAAACGAAGACAGTAGAAGCGAGAAATTGTTGCGAACCTAGAAACATGACATAGAACCTTAGCAAGTCAAAAGAGACCACGCCCTATAATTTCAAACAAGACGCATGGAAATCTTTTAGTGATCATTATCAATTTTCTTATATTGGAAAAAAAAGAATACAAAAACTCCAACACTAGTTTGTCTAAGTCAACCAAAAGGATGGAGCAAAATCTAATCTACAAAAGTATTCAGTGGACAAAGGAATTACTTGCTAGCTTGTCAAATACCTCGTTAGAGCTGAGAATACCTAGAAACACGCTTAAAACCTTAAGCATCCGCCAAATTGTAATACCCTTGGAAAGAAACCTCTTAAATTGGAATTATTAGAGACGCTCTGTAGATCGATGATGAATATGGCAAGTTCCCTTTCCTCCCTATCGCTGGGGAGGGAACTGGATCTGGAGAAGAACAAAGAGTAGTGTCAGGTAACTAGAACCGGAGTCGCGAGAGCCGTGTTAAGGAGTGGAAAGAAAGACATTGGTTGTCCGCATAGGTCGATTCTTATATATAGGTCGCATCTTTGTAACGGCTATGGCCGTTACGTTTTATCAATTTTTGCCTATATTTGATGTCATCTTAGCAAAAGACCCAACATTAACAAAGGCAGCATAGAATCCACTGTTGCAAATAAAGGAACAAAAATATCCAATATATTTCAGACCCAAGCCAAGAGAGCCATCACATCAAGGAGTAGCATCAATTATTGTTCAAATTGGTTGATACTTATATATGTTTTATCTTTATAACCACAATTGCCATCTCTTAACAATCTTTGTTCCAACGTGCATAGTCCTCAAGGCAATGTATTGATTTAATGAAGGTGCAATGGTTGATATGTTGCAATATGTCTCTTAGCAATCTTGTTAACTTATTATCATTGCATAAATAACACCCAAGATGGAACCATAAAAAAGGTAATGTAAGCTTGGCGTGTATGGTATGTGTCAGGATTAATCACCAGTAGTATTAATGGCACTCCCGAGTGTAAGCATTCTTTTCCTTCTTCTTGGATCTCGAGTTTGATCCTACAAATAGATTGCAAAAAATGTTAGTTATAAATTGCTCACTAGTGAATCTTAATCATGGTATTTAGGCAGGGTGTATGAAGAAAACCAAAGGCACATTTGAGTATCCAAGAATGCCACCCTTTGTTGTGAGGTGCGATGATTCCATGTTGATTTCTCTGTGTGAAAGATTCTCACACGTTGCTTTTACAAATAGATTGAAGCAACCTTGGGATGCCAGGCTAGGCGATGCAACTAAATAGGTTATAACAACTTAGCATCTCTTCTGACTCTAACAAAAAACCCTAAAGACTGTTATATAGATTTACATAACCATGAAGATAAGGTTATATAACAAGGGACACCAAGTGCCAAATTAGACTTACACAACCTAGAGATATGTTGTCAAATCAAGCAAGGCCAATGAGATTAAGCTTTTCACAATTGATCATTTCATCACCCTCAGTGTTAGAGAAAATAGACTGCAAGCAACTACTTTTCTTGTTGTCGAGACTTACTAAGTTTTAGTCTCATCTTATAGTCTTTTTTTCATTTTAAATATCTGATGATTCTCTTGATTGCTACCCAATGTACTATTCTTGGATCTGACAAATTAAACCTTATTGACTACAAAAGAAATATGTAGTCATGTCAGAACCGTCATATACTTAGTAGCATAATTGGAGTCGAGGAGAAAACCCTCATTCAATTACTAAATGGTGGAGCAATGGACATCGAAATATATCATGTATGGATATAGTGACTTGCATCTCATGAGGACCTTGACATTGATGCTCTCTACCCTAGCCATGTTGAAGGAGGAGATGTAGCGATGGTGATGGTGGAAGTGGCTTTGGTTGTGGAGGACTTTGGCTGCTGGGAAACCTTGACATCATTTTTCATGTTGTTACTTCAAAAGATAGGGCTCGATCTTGATGCCCTGTGACAAGCTTGTGGGTAGAAGCGGAAGAGGAGCTCTTGGGCATATGGGAGGAGATGGATAGAGGGTTCATGGATACATACTTAGTTGTTCGTCTCTAATTCAACATGGGCTGGAGATCTCTGATGAGGCCCAATATGCATATTATGTTCGGGTCCATCTCTAACTCCAGGAGTAGTCTTTACTAAAAACAGATGCACAGGACCCATTATAGACTATTTTTTAAGTTCTACCTACGCACAGAAAGAGAAAAAGACAACCTAACCAATGGTGTTGGTTTCACGCACTGTTCACCTACACGGCCATGTAGGCCGTTTACACGGCGTGTAAACGCTACTTGATGGGTAACCGTGTAGGCCGATTAGTCGTGTAAAGCCGTGCAAAACCGTTTCGACCGTTTAAAAGGCTGTTTAAATGACCGTGTATACCGACTTTTTACTAAACGATGGGTGACCGACTGTTCACCGTTTAACGTTTAGGCTAACATTGGTTTCACGTCAAAATTCTTTCAGAATCAAAGGGAATCGTTGAAACAAGTAGACATCCAGAATTTGTCAGAATGCTGTGTCACCATTTTTGAGCCGTTGGACCTTGTAATGTGTCAGTACTCCTTAGGGTTGTGAATAGGGGGTCCTTGGCCCCCCATTATACAATATATTCAATAGTCATCGCCTAAGTTAGAGTTTGGTTTTTGCTTAGATCAATCTGTCTTGAAAAGTCATCGTTTATCGGTTTGTGAGACCCCACATTCAAGTGATTAATCATTCATATGCAATTGACACTTCAATTGAGTTGCATTCTTTCAAGTTATTGCTTGTGTTCTTCGATTCTCTTTTAGAGGATTAGCCTTCTTGGCAAGGTCAACCGGATTGTGACACTATTGATAAGAAGAGGAGACATGGTGCTAAGGTTGAAGGGTTCAGGTCTTTAGCCGGATCCATGATTCAAAAAAGCATGCCACATTTTCATGAAACCTTAGGGATGGCGCAAAAGGGTGCTCCAGATCAAAAGTAAGGAGAATTCGATAGCTCGCTAGATGACTGCAAGAGTCTCCAATGAGGGACTACTATTGGGTGTGATACCTCTTGCTCAGGACCCCCTTTCACATGCCTCACCAGGCCGAATACTTTGGAACCTCTCATTTCACACGGAACTGGAGACCATGCGCGGTGGATATGCCGAGAAGACCCTTCACCAAGAACATAGGGAAACAGGTCAAGGCAGAAGGATTGAAGCAGAGAGCAAGTGTCCAAGGTGATCCGGAGCGAAGGTCGTGGAGAAGATGCCTTGGTGAACGGACAAGTGAATGGGCGCCTCTTCTTAGGTATGATCAAATCTGGCTTGGGCCTTGTAGCGAACTGGACCATAATGACCACGATAGGGGGAATATCCTTGAAATCTAGGGTTGGTAGGGGGCATTACGCTCCTCCCAATGTAAAAAGGCATAAATAATGTTATTCAATGAATAAAGAGGGTGGAGGATGCATTTTTGAATGATCCACTACTTGCTTCTACCTTCGCTTTTCATTTCATCATTAGTAGTTCGGTGACGGCCAAGGACAACTACAAAGTTTTAGATCACTTTGAACTATGCAATTTTGGTATAACGTATGTCTTGATCTGACTTCATATGAAAAAGTTATGATTTTTTATTTTTGCAAAACAAATGAAAACCTACCTATCACTCCGGTTCATGGCTACAACGCCAGTAATAGTGTAACCACCAGGGATAGATAGATTTTTGCTACCGATTCATGGCTACAACCAGCAATGATGATATATCATTGCCGATTGTAGCTATGAATTAACAGTGCTACATTATCACTGTTAGTTTCGAAGCAACTGATAGTGATTGATTGTTTTGTAGTAGTGTCTTCTGATGGACTTAATGCTTAGTTGACCATTTTGAGTTGGTATTCAAACTTTTGTGGCTCTTTGATAGCCTATTTTAATCAGCAAGAGTGTATAACTGTAATAATGGATGGTTGAACAAAGCTCTATTGACGTCAAAATTAAACTATTTGCAAAAAAAAGGTCTAAAATGGAAAACTTCAAATGTTATAATGAAGAAAAACAGCTAGTGCCGGCGCTATTTTCGCGGCTACCTTGGTAGTTAATTAAACTAACCCATGAGCTGTTGCTATTGGACATTGATAATTAGCATGCATTTTATCTTCATATGGCAAAATATTGTTTGGGTATTTTTTTTCCACATGAGGATATCCCTATTTCCATTCATAGAAAAACGGAAATACAAGAGTCGGTTGGGAAAGAAGAGCAGAAAGAGAACAGAAACCCAGCTTCTAGCATATCTGCACTCTGTCAGATAGCTGCAAGAGTTAAAGCGCATAGAACCCATCTACCGACAGCAACAGAACGAGTATTAGAATCCTATTACAGACCATCCAGGCCAACCATAACAGGCTGCAAAAAAATGACAGAGCTGCAGAACACAGACTACTGAAGCCCCTCTTCCCTGTCCACCTTTTCATCTCTTACAGATTCTGATCTTCATCATCATGCTCGTCACGATGCTTCAGCCACTTCTTCCTATCTTCAACTGAGCCCTTGGGAATTAGAATCTCTGCCACACCCTAACTATAGCATTGACTCCATTGATGAGCATCTCCATGTCCACTTCGGCGTACAAACCTATCCAAAAATGCATTAGAGCACACGCGTGACACATGATTTCAATGGGATACTTGAGTTTCTTCCCATTGAAGCAAGCTTTGTTTCGAGCTTTCCAAATTGCCCAACACAGGCAGAGACCCCCCACAAATGAAACTTCTTTCCTGTAGGTAGCCATTGGTCACACCAGGCCCAACATTGAGCCAAGGATGTAGGTACATTATTAGCTGTCCAATTCCTTTAGCTGTCACTGCCCAAATCGCTTTTGCAATTGGACAAGTGAAAAAGAGATGGTCAATAATGATAATCTTTATGTGGCTGACGACCAATCATGCCCTGTTAACAAAATATAATCTTATTAGGAGGAAGTGAAAAAGATAATCTTTTGTTTACAGGGCATCATTGGTCATCAGCCACATAAAGAATTTTATCTTTTGAGGGGCTTTACCCTTCCAAATTCTATTGTGGAAAGGTCCAGCATTATTTTAAGTCAAAGCATTGTACGTAAATTTCACAGAAAACGGTTTTTTTTAAGTTTCCAAATAATCACATCTTCATTCTCTTGGAGTCGAAAAGTATTCACATCAGAGTTGATTTTATCCCAGCATGTCTGCAGTTCATCTTCGGTAATTTGAATTTTGCCATTTTTCATATCAGCTACATTAGCTTCTTTTTGTTCACACATGATGAACAGAACAGGGACAATTGTGTACAAAGGTTTTTCATATAGTCAAGGATCAGACCAGAATCTAGTTTTCTTTCCATTCATAATCCTAATGCTTCTGCCCTGAAGGTATATGTCCTTCACTTTGAGCAGGGCATACCATATAGGGGAAATCAGTGATTCTGTGAGTTACATAAAAGATGGATTTATTATACAGTGGTTTTGTGTATTGTAGTTCTTGTTATCCAAGGGAGGATCCACCAGCCGGGATGGTCAGGCGGCCGCCACTCCTTAACGCCATATGCATAGTTCCCCTCTGATCTCCTAGCTACCAGCACTGATGGCCCTAGGCTGGATGAAGTTCAGCTGTTGCTGCTGCTGCGCGGGATGTACTCGCGGAGCCAGATCTCACGTCCGCCTATGAAGACCGAGGCACGGTCCACGCCATTGAGCACCAAGCTCACGAACGCTTTGCTCTTGAAGATGACGCGGCCGTACATTGGCTGCGCTCGACCAGTGGTCTTCTCCATAAGAACACGAACAATGCAGTCGCCCCAAGTCCTGCAAGCATTATCCGATGACGATGCAACCATGCACATATTTGTGGCATTCACGAAGCTAGAGAGCAATCATGCATGTGTCAACGAGTTGATGCAGAACATACTCCCTGAAGTAGCTAAAGATGTCATCACGTTCGACTGGCTGGCCCTTCGAAAATGTGATGAACATGGAGCGGCAGTCCTCCGGCACGGTGACGACGACGCGTTCATAGGGCGCCTCGAGCTCCTGGTTGCGGCCGACGAGGCCAGTCTGGTAGCGGCGCAGCAGGTGGTACAGGCGGTCATCGAAAATGAGTGTGCACACGCCGTCGAGGAGGTCGGCGACGCCATGTGCGATGCGGCCCTGGTTGAAGGCGAAGAAGCGGGGGTGGTCCATGAGGCTGTCCTGGCAGAGCGCGGAGAGGAGCGGGATCGGTGGGCCTGGGACGTTCCTCATGCGAAGGCAGTGGATAACCCAGCTGGCCTCGTTGAGCAGGTGGCCTAGGGCGGTGGTGCTCATGCTCGGCAGGTGGGAAATGACCTTGTTGGTGCCCTGGTCGAACCAGAAGAGGAGCGCCACGACGTTCCGTGCAACCTGTGGGTGGCACCCACAGTCGCCGATGAGGCGTTCGTATAGGCCACGGGTGAAGGTGTAGTGGTACAGCACGTCGCGGACAGTGGTGGCAGCGGCCATTGGTGGAACTAAGCAAGCACGAAAGCTAGCTATTGCTAGTAGATAATGTGTGCACTAATGGTAGAAGAGCTGATGGATGGGTGATTGGTTGATGGAAGGGAAGCTCTGCAGGCCCGGGATTTATATAGGCCAAAGGGAATCTCTGAAACTAGAACACCGGCCTGCAGGTAGTTTCTTGGTTGGATCGTTTTCTCACTTGCCGTTTCCTCACAGAATTAGCAAAAATGAAAGCGCGAGAAACAGGCGGCACGCAACCGTTTCAGACGGGCGCTACAGCTGGGCGAATCGGCACGTGCCATGTCCAACTGGCGATGAAAAAAACTTTCCCTACCAGCCTCCTGATATAGAAATAATCGCTTGTATATGAATAGACATCCCCCGTCCATATTGTCTAGTTTAGATGACAATGATTACTGGCTGAATTTGCTATTTACTGCCTGGCTACTTTGCTTTCATTTTGGGACTACAGTAATGCTTGAAAATCTACGTTTCAGATCTTCTTTTGGCTATATTTTTTCTACTGTGTAATTTTCTTGGCATGTAGTCAATGCTTACCAAAAAATATTGATGACTGAACTTAGTCGTAGAAATATATACAGGGTAGAAATTAATCCATTCCAATCCCATTCTCAGGTATAAGGCTATGGCAACAAATGATATGTAACCAGCTAGTAGCTTTACTTTGCTACTCTACATTCACAGTATTTATTTATTTCATTCCTTACAAACGCATAGAGCAATTATGCACTGCCATCAAATCCAAGCCACATATTAATTATACCGAACTTATTATCATTCGCAAACCCTTCCAATTTTGAATTGAATGAAGAGATCAAGTCCGCAAATGAACGGCACTTATCTCTAGGCCATTTGACTGTGATAAACTTAGTACTGGCTGTATCAAATAAAATTTATTTTCCCAATTCTTACACATGGGCCTTGAGGAACATACAAATTAACGTAAAAGCTCACAAATAGGTCCTCGACACATCTGTATCCATCTCCAGTCTATGTATCCTCCTGCCAAAACAATGAGGTGACACCGAACAAAATGAAGACGGTAGAAGTGAGAATTCTTTTCGAACCTCGAAACATGACTTAGAAACTTATCAAGTAGAAAGAGGAAATACCCTATAATTTCAAACAAGACGAATGGAAACCTTTCAATGATCATTAGCCATCTTCTTATACTAAAAAAAAAGAATACAAAAACTCCAACACTAGCTTGTCTAATTAAGTGAACCAATAAAGGGATTCTGTGGCACAAAATCAAATGACCAAAAGTATTAAGTGGACACAGGAATAACTTGCTAGCTTGTCAGGTACCTTGTTAGACATGAAAATACCTACAAACATGTATAAAACCTTAATCACCCGCAAGATTGTAACACCCATAAAAAGAAACCTCTACAGGGGATTATTTGGAGACGCTATGTAGAACGATCATAATATGTCAAGTTCCCTTTCCTACCTAACGCGGGTGAGGTCACCAGATCTGGAGAATAAATAAAACTAATGTGAGGTGGCTAGTACCTGAGTCACAACATCCATCGCATGAAGGAGCGGAACAATGGCATTGGTGGTTCGCATCGCATAGGTCGATATATAGGTCGCATTTTTTTAACAGCAATAGGTGTTACATTTTATCAATTTTTGCCTATAATGATGCCATCTTAGCAAAAGCCCCAACGTTAACAAAGGTGGCACAAAATCCACAGATGCAAATGAACGAACAAAAATATCCAACATAGTTGAACAAAAACGTATCTTCCTAGCTTGTTATGCATATATCATTATTATGGGTGATGCAGTCACTCCAACAAAACCTATCTAGAAATTTGGAAACCAAATCATTTGCCACATTTTAACCATGGAAGCAAAACTCACAAAGAGGAGATTATTTGGATACTAATAGTAAGCTATTAGATATATGGAAGTCTCCCCACCTCACTACCAGCGAGGTCACCAAATCCCGACAATGGAGACCAATATGACGTGGTTGAGACCCCATGAGAGCCATCATATCAAGGAGTAGAATTATATTTTTTTCATATTGGCTGATACTTATATATAGGGACGAAAATGGACGGAAACGGGTGGAAAAACTCCTCTTTCATTTCCGTTTCTATATTTTTAGCGAAAATGGGATCGGGTTCGGAAAAAATAGAATTAAAAACGGATGGGGATATATGGAAATACGGAAACAAACAAATACGGACGGAGAGCCGAAAAATTAATTTAGAATAACATAATCACATATTCTTGAGTATACATGAACAAAGTTACAAAATAATATACACAAACAAAGTTATTGGTCCAATATTCACTAGCATGCCATTCTTTAACATGTTAACATGCATAATTGGTGATTAGTAGGTTTATGAACATATCAATTCCTAGACATATCTCACATAGATTGAAAGATGAAAAACGAAACAAATACGAGTCAATTCCAAATGAAAACGGGATCCCACGGAAACGGATGGAAAAAACCCTCCCCTTTCCATAAATATGGAAAGGGATCTCACAAATACGGAAACGGATGGAACAAAGTAGAAAACGGAACGGGTCAAAACGGGATTTTTTGCGTCCGTTTTCAACACTACTTATATATGTTTCATGTTTATAACCACAATCGCCATCTTAACAATCTTTCTCCAACATGCTTAGTCCTCAAGGCAATGTATTGAAGGTGCAATGGTTGATATGTTGCAATTATTGTATTCCTTCCAAAGGAATCTCTTAACAGTCTTTGTTAACATGCTATTGCTGCATAAACACCCATGAAGGAACCACCAAAAAAATATAATCTTAGCTCTTGATGTGTATGGTATGTGTGTGTTAACGTTCATCACATGATCTATCTGACCACCAAATACCTAGGAAATAAACAAGGATTATAGCATTTCTCATATATATTTTGTTCAAAATAAAGTATGCACACATATTTTGGAATGTACCGACATGTAGGGACCCACTTGTCAAAGATGGCTCAAATTGGCCCTAGGAAGGGGTTGGCCTACCTAGGCATGGTCGCCCAACCAGTCCACGTCACTGATCCTCCCCAACTTTGGTGCAAAGTGAGGAAACACACTCACAACCATCATGCACCACTGCTTCTACTAGTATATTGCTCGTGCTAACGCTACGAGTTCATTAAGATTCACGTCTCATATTCTCAAGGATGGTTAGCAGAATTCATCTCTTCCCCACCAGAAAAACTTAGCATCATAATTTTTGTGACAACACACCAGCCATTGTACACATCCATCCACAAGAACGCAATCCAAATGAAGCATTTGCAGCACAGTCACGAGGGTATGCTGTCGAGACATAACATTCAGAACAAAGCTTTACATCAGTTTATCGTGCTTTGGTCACCAATCGGCTAATCGTTTGGCAACACCTACTCAATTTCCTCCGACTGACAGGAAGAACTAAAGCTGGAGTGTTGAATCTCTTATGCACACAAAACCATGCTTCAAGTTCTCGATTATCTCTACTTGTAGCTGCAAGAAGGCAACTCTCCTGCAGGGAGCTCCCAGTTGGCGTTCTCCTCATCATCAGTGGCCTGCTCCTTCGCCCCTGATCATCACCCCTGAATCGCCTGAACTGGATGAACATTGAAATGACCAAAAACAGTTATCTCTTTCAGAAAGGGGAGACATCCTTGATGTCAGATTATGCAAAATTCAGCATAAAGCTTGCTGAAACTTTGGAGTGGCCAAAAACAAACAAGTCTTCAGAAAGGGGAGATGCCCTTGATGCTAGTTTTTTGCAAAATTCAGCATAAAGCTTGCTGAATGTTGCAAAAAATGGGTATTTGATTAGCCATTTCCTTGCACTTGAACATGCCAGGGGATGCACACTCATGTATTCATGATGAGAAATTATTTGCATTCACTGCTAAGGTGCTCCTCAGCTCCACGCTGCGACAATTTACAATCATCTCTGCATCAGTTTTGCCACTAAAAAGAGCACTAAAAATTTAGAAATAAATAATTTTCAACGTTGCAAAAAAGCTGAAAAGTCATAGTTGAGTATAACCTGAAAAAAAAACAATAACCTCTAATATTTGTACAGCTAGTTAAGTAATGGTACGTATGTAGTCATATGAGATGGTCCTAAATAAAATGATCAATCTCATATACTGGCCATTAGACATCATGTTAAAGCATGCATGGGCTTTTTTTTGTTCCTTTATTAGCCATATATCCTGGTACCTCAACAATTAGAATATCATATTGAATCATATAAAAACATATATTGGACCATAGATACAGAAGTATCTGATTATCTATAGTAGATAGTCACTAATGTACAATCAGACAATATTTTTCACACAAAATATACAAATCCTTCACTATGTTTTTTTTACGCGGTTCCACTGGTACCTAAGCAATCTCATTATGTTTTCTATGTTTTAGCCTTTATTTCACATAACCATTAATTTGTTTTTGTTGCTAAACAATGTTAAACAGTTTGGGCAGCCTAAACTGATGTAAAAAATTGCCTCCATCTGATCCATATCCACTCCAAGTCAACATAAACATGAGTTCAAAGCAGGTTTCATATGAATTCCGTACTCATTTTAGAAAGTAGGAAAAGCATCCAATTCATACTTCAAACATTAGAAAGTAGGATAAGCATGCAGCAGTTTAGTTGCATCACAAATTCGATCTAAGGCAATAAAAATTAAGATGTAAGCTGTGTTCTCTGTTCAATACGCCCAATAACAACAGTTGTACGATCCTGCAGATCAAATAGGCTACTTAAAAACATATGATAATTCCCTGAAATAATTTTTTCTGTGATAATTCAATGGCCAATATTGCATTGGGTCGCTTAATAACACCATTAGTAATTCCTAGCCGTCAGGTCAGCTTCAGTTCGGCTTTGGCTTCATCTAATCCCAACACCTAACTAATTGATAGTTACGGGAAAGAAATATCACGCCTTGCAGTTTTTTTGTAGTTTTCTCGAATACGCACAGTATTCATAGCACCCTCTGCTGTGCATTCCATCAAGCATGTCATAGGCATGGCAGATGTGCCGCAATGGGTGAGCTATGTCTCTCCTAATCTGCTATCTGATCATGCAAGAATTCACAAGTGAGGATTACCAGATAAATTAAGAAGATAATATTCAATGCACTAAAATAACTTCAATTCACAAATTGGATCATCTACCTTAACATCAGATGATCTGTCAACAGAGAAAGTTTCTGAAAATTTTGTACAGAGCTCTTCAAGTTCAATATTATCTAATAACTTCAGGGTGCTCGAGCTCATTAAGTTAAAAAAAAACTTTAAACACCATGAATATGCATACTACTGTGTACAGTGTGGTTGCTTACCTAGTGACTGAAATCACAGAAGAATTGCAGGCGTTGTTGCCGTGATCTCGTCATGTCGTCTATTCTCCTCTCTGTCCTCTCCCATGGCCAGTGATCTTGTCTCGTCGATTGGCTCGGCTCGGCAGCGCACTTGATCTCCGTGACTGAGATGGCAAGGTGATCTATCTCCTCGTCTCCTAAATCTAGATGGACCGTGGACGCCAATCTGCTGGCTAGTCAGACCTCGATTGGAAGACCAAGCGTCCAAGCAATCTTCGTGTTGGGCAGGCCAAGCATAGCTGCGTTTCAGTTTTTGCGTTGGGCACTTGGTCGATAGCTGACAGCCCACTGCCCAGTTGCGACGGCGGCGGCGGCGGCGGCGCTCACGCCACAACCGTGGGGAGAGGACCGCTATCATTGGAGGGTGCTGAGATCCAGCACTCCGTTGTGCAAGTCATGGCATAGGGCATCGGTGGGGGCAGGAATGGGAGCGCGACGCGAGGTAGGCGACGTGCGTCGGGCCCATCTGTGCGATGACTCCGTGCGGTGATTGCGGAATCACCAAAGGGAGCGAGGAAAGGCGCGTGCGTGGGTGCCGAAGGAGCATTGAAGCCTCGGAACGACCGCGGTGGTGCGTTGAAGCCTCAAATCATCCTTGCCCGTATGATCATGGTGAAGCCTTCTCAGGTTAGATCTGGATCATTGGTTTGTTATGGGGTGGTTTTTCTATGTGCACAAACAAGTGTAGATGGATGAAATGTCATGAGTGTGGGTTACCATATATTTCCTGTGTGGACTGAGCGTATTTCAGATTGGTCTATTATAGTAGAGATATGTCGGTCGAAGATCAAAGGCTTAGAATAAGTATCACAAGGATCCATGGACTAACTAAGTAACAGTCGTCAACCAAATCAACAGAGGCACCCTATATACATCACATTGAGAAGTGGACTAAGCTACCTACAGAAGACAAAGGGACCATGGCCAGTGGATAGGTCAGCCGAACCACCACTCCCCCTTGGTTGCCTAAAGCTCCATAGGCACCAAACCGCCTCAACTTTTGCTAATGCAAGGAAGCACATCCAGGAGCATCGTGGGACGTTCCATTGAGGTTGGTTTGATCTCAGGGTCATCAAGGAGCTCTCCTACAGATTGAAGGGCACACCTTCTTACCCTCTATATACTATAAATAGGGGGTACCACCTCACATATTTAGTAACCCTCACAACACTCAAGAAGCTCTTCATTCCACTCTCCAACAGTAGTAGTTTAGTTTAGTTGGAAGTTAAGTGTCACTGTGAGCAAGTCTTTAGTCTTCAAGGTGAAGCCCTTTTATCTTTTCCTTTGTATGACTTTGAGTATTCAATAGATATATCTTCTCTACTATACTTCGTGCCTTAGTTGCATTGTTACTTTCTTGTAGTGGTATATTAGTGTTTAGTTGTATAACTTTTGTAGCTAGACTTGCATTTATATCTAATTGAATCACACCTTCACACCAGTTCTCTCCTCATATTGAGTGTTCTATTCTGTGTTGCTCGAGATTAGAGTAGTATTTCATGGCATAAATGTGCTATTTAGGCTATCGGGTATCTAGGTTTGCGGCCTACCACACAAATGATTGTGGTAGTCAGCAGACGGTGACATCCCTGTCTGACCTTTGTAGTCCACCATGTTTGGGTAAGTTCTTAAATCGTAGAGTTCTATGCAGGAACAATTTGGCACCCTTCTCATCTTAGTCTGTTGCCATTTGGGATACCTTGTGTTGACACGGAAATTGGGTTACCATGCAGGACACAAGACAAGCTTGGGAGCTCTACTTAACTCCAAACGCAGGACAAGTCGGTTTTGAAACCGTAGGTGTGCCAGTCAATTTGGCCCTGCAATTAATAAGGAGAGAAAAGTAATCGGTAATAGTTTAAGGTGGAACATGCTAGTGTTGCTCCAAACAGTTCCAATTTGTGGCTAAATAGCCAATCAAATAAAGTTATCGACTAAAGAGTTGATATCCAGCATGCTTATAAAATATTCAAGATAAGTGCTACAGGCTATCATCAAGTATTAGTTGCATTTATGGATCTAACCGCCCATAATAATGAGAAAAGAACGCAATATAGGAATTTATGATTGAGCTTAGTTGCATTAATTGGTTGATAAGGTGAAGTACGGTATTGGCTCATTAACCAAGACAAAAACAAGACAATCATTGAAGAGCCAATGTACTTGTGAAGGGTTAGATCCTGAAAGCTCAGGCTATCACCAAAATAGCCGATTCCGAGAGTTTTACAGTATAACATGCAAACCGTCGACTATCTAATATAAAATAAGTTTATAAATCGATTAAATCCAACCTAATGTCTTTATCAGTGAGGTTCGAAGCGATGGCAGCTATGATAAAGACAACTGACTAAACTTAACAATCGATAAATCTATTTATATTTCAATAAAATCATGAAAACATATTATACACGTGAAGGCGTGAGCTATTGGCTAAATAGCCGATTCAGATGGTTTTATGATATAGCGTGTAAATAAACATCCATTCATATGGATAAATCTACAAACGAATCAAGTCTTAACCTATTATCATTATCAGTGAGGTTCAAAGCGATGGCAACTATGATAACGAGCAATAGATTAAAGCACAATAAGTAAAAAAAATTTATTCATACTTCAACATAGTCTTAAAAGCACGCTATAAGTGAAAGTATGGACCATCGGCTACATATCCGATGAAGAACATAGCAAACAAACAAGGTTATATTTAAGCATAAATAGATGCGTTGGTTAATAATTTTCAATCTAAGGTGCTATCAGCGAGGGTCGAGGCGATACAGCTATGGTAGTGAATGATTGTTGGCATTTCTTAGTGTAATCACCAAGTGAGGAGGTTTTAAGTCCATCCCTGGCAACGGCGCCAAAAATGTTTGTTGGTATTTCTTAGCGCAGTCACCAAGTGAGGAGGTTCTAAGTCCATCACCGACAACGGCGCTAGAAATGCTTGTTGGCATTTCTTAGCGCAATCACCAAGTGAGGAGGTTTTAAATCCAACACCGGCAACGGCGCTAGAAATGTCTGTTGGTATTTCTTAACACCATTACTAAGATTGAGTTAATCTTAGCAACGCCGCCAAGAAACACCAACTACGATAGTCCTTAAATATTACAGACAATATCCGCAAGCGTATGGGTCTATCGTTGTAGCATTTCACCTGAAAGTATTCAGGGTATCATTATTTATATTTTTTTCAAAGGAGGGCAAGATATACATATTCAAGAATAGACATGAACATGATTACATACTTGCATAGTGGACCATAGTTCATAATAGGGGTAAAAATGGTATTTCATGGATAGTGGACACACATCTGGGCTAACCTCAAGGATAAAAGTAAAACAAAGAATAAAATAATATATTCCTAAGTGGGGCAAGCATGTTCTAATATAGCCATGCAAAGAACAGATAATGATCATACAACATATATGGTTAGAGCTAGAACTAAGTGTCAGATAGATCGGGAGGCCACTGAGTACTAGTCTGCCAGCATCCTCATGTGACAATTTAGACTCCCACACCCTACCCGAACATGGGGGATTATAGGGACGGACAGGGCTATCACCACCTGCCGCCTACCCCTCAACTGTGGAGTAGGAAATGCATTCACCTGTTTCTCTATACCCAAGCACCATGCTTGCATACACAGAAACTACCCAAATTGCCCCGGCCCCCGACCCTATAGATAGACAGGTAAAGAACTTGGACAAACCCGAAGGCACGATGAACCGCCATCTCAACTTACCTCTTATTCTAGTCATATAAGTCATACAAATGATTAAGTATAAAGTTGAACATGTCAAGATCATAACACACAAACTGTATGCTAGTTCATATATCATGATTATAACATGAAAACTATAGTCTAGTTCATATGCACTACTATATGTCTATATGAATGATATGAGAGCAAGAATTTGGAAGAACTCTTCATAGTATTATTCATACCAAAGTTGCTCTTTTCTTCCAAGGAGATAAGCTCTCCAAGTAGCTCTTACCTTTGCTCACAAATACTACTAAAAGTTAAAAGAGACTAAGAGGTGGTAGTGAGGTAGAGGCTCCAAATGATGGTGTGTGTTGAAGGAGAGCTCCACCCTTGCTTTTATAGTGAATGAAGGATGGTTCCGCGCTGGTAAATTAGGAAACACCAAGGAACCGCCGTAGCATGGTGGCATGCAACCGCCAGAGGAGGCTGGGCCCGGGCTGGGCCGCACCTGGCTGTCTCACTTGACCACCGCCTTTGCCAGGTGGGCTGGTGGCTGGGCCTAGGCTCCTCCCATGGTGGTGCTCAGCCTAGGTTTTTGCATGAAGGTGGGCTTCTCCACTTCTCTATTTGCGCATTTCTGCTTTATGCTTTTTATTTTGCGCCTTTTACTTGGAGTTGTTTATTTTCCACTTGATTTCGAATGTATGACCTGCAAAACATGTTTTCTCGAATACAAGTGGAACTAGGTCAATAGTAAAGGCATATGTGTCAAAAGTATGTTTATTTCTCCTATTTTGGACTATAATTGGCGGTTAGAATTGATCGTTAGTGACCGCCAACAACAATAGATTGAATTTTACTAACTGATAAATCTACTTAAAATTAAATATGCCTTGAACGCCTACTATGTTTTGATCAAAATTGAGATAAAATAGCCGATCTAGTAGAATTCATCATCAAAATAATAGCCAATCGTGATGTAGCAAAAAGACAATGAATTAATATGATGAGGTGCCAGTCTATCTCGGTCTTGATTAGGTAAATTGGTGATATTGCTATAATTGGTGAAGAAACTAACATAGCAAGATCATAACGTGAATCTACTAAAAACAGCAAGGAAGCCTTACTAATCTCTAATAGATTCGATAACTTGTGATTTGATCTAAACCAAGCAGTGAGGTCGTAAAGATGCAGCTTTACTTGATATAGATACAAATTGATAACTAACTTATATCAAACTCGCAGTGGAGGTCAATGATGATGCAGCCATACGAGATAAGATACAAGTCGTGACGGTACTCACAAACAAACCGGAGGTCGGCTCAACCAAACTGTAATACCCATGGAAAGAAACCTCTTAAAGGGTTATTATTTGGAGATGCTCTATAGATCGATGGTGAATATGGCAAATCCCCTTTCCTCCCTATTGTTGGTGAGGTCACCAAATCTAGAGAAGAATGAAGACTGATATGAGGTGGCTAGGACTTGAGTCACAAGAGCCATAGCGTGAACGAGTGGAACAAAGTTGACATAGGTCGATTCTTATTATATATACGCTTCTGCTTTGTAACGACAATAGCTGTTATGTTTTATCAATTTGTGCCTATAATGGCTATCGTCTTAGCAATAGCCCCAACATTAACAAAGGTGGTGCAAAAACCACAAATGCAAATAATGGAACAAAAATATCCAACATAGTTGGACAAAGACATATCTACCTAGCTTGTTATGCATATATCACTAGATGTTATGCAACCACTTCAAGAAAACCTATCTAAAAATTTGGAAACTTAATGATTTGCCACAACTTAACCATGGAAGAAAAATTCACAACAAGGAGATTACTTGAATAAAATAAGAATAGCAAAGCTTTCACCACTAGCGAGGTCATGATAGGTGGTTGAGACCTGAGTCATGAGAGCCACATCAAGGAGTAGAATTATATTTTGTGTTCGGCTAGCTAAAGTAGAATGCAACTTAACGGCTTTAGGTAGAAGTTACGTAACTGACCGCCTCTAAAAAACGCTCGAGACTTTTTGAGACATGAACATTTTTTGCTCATATATGTAAATAAAAGAACTTACCTTCTAGAATTATTCTTTTTACGGCGAATCAAGTGGCAGAGATAAAGGATTCTCTAAGCTCGAAACCTTAACTCTTTCCTCTTCCTCCCGACAAACGGCGCACGGATGGGCCACGCGAGTGTACGAACACGTGACCCATCGCGTGGTGGAGTTCGCCTGAGATAATACGAGGACGTACATGGGCGACGATGTCGTCCCGGCGGACTCGCGCTCGATGTGCACCAGCAGCAGCTCCTTGCATTAGTTTGTGAGGCCCGAAGGGCTCCTACGCTATTGGGGCTCTGTTGGGCTGGATAGCAGCTTTCGTTTGGTCTTGTTTGGGTCTCTTTCGAAGCCAGTATGGGTGTAGGCACCGTTCCCGACACATGCGTTTTCCCTGCCCAATTAGTCTCTGCAGAATCCTTCCTTCGCCGTGTGTTGGGACGACAGGTCATCGGGCCTAGAAAGTGATCCATATACCATACACAATTGAAACGGTCTTGGAGCTTGACACCGACCAGGTTGACGTAGTGTTTGTAGACATCCTTACGCGTACGCGTTAGTTGGTGTTGAATTTTGAGCTCAGTCTGGCCTACTAACATGCTGCACGTCGTCATTGTCAACTCTCAGCTGATGTTACGATCGATCGACCGGCCGGCTGCTACCTACGACTACGAGCACCGGTCGAGGACGCGAGGAGTTGACAGTATCATTCCAACTCCTACTCACTTTTTTTTTTGCCGGTGAACTCCTACTCACCCTACAATATATCTTATCAGCTCCTACTCCTGCTCCTGCTCGATATGTATAGCAGTACTAGCTACTACGCGCGTACATACTGAGTACGTCCGACAAGGCACCAGTTTCTCGCGTGCGTGTCTCTCTCTGTGTATCATGTATATGTGTACCGACCATGCGACGGCGACTCGAGAACGAATCGCGTCGAACATCAAGCCATGACATGCATGCATGTATGTACGTGCATCCGACAAAGGCACCGGTATGTCCTGTAGCCACCGCGCGACAGCGACCAAAAGAGCGAAATCGAACTGTGCATTTTACGTACTGGGAATGCGACGGGTAGTTTCCGAGTCACTCCGTTAGTTATTTCTATATATTGGCATTGCCTGAGCCGTGCCACGTGAAGCTAAGTCGTGATGCCTCTTCTTTTCAAGACTTCGACTCACAGAGATCACCCTAATCTACAAACAGCCGAATCTGTGAGGTGTGCAGTGACACCATTCAGGAGATCGACTTAGGCCGCTAGTCCACGAGGCTGAAGAAACCACCTTCCTTCTTAGTGCAGTTACTAAATTTTGAATTGTGAATCAAACCCATTTGTTATGGAACAAACCGCATAGTCGTACACGCAAGTCGATCAAAATTGTGATTTTTGTGAATGGTCCAACATATCATTCTCCATTAGCCTAAAGACTAATCATTGGTCAATACTCAGTTGCAGTAATCATTACTAGTTATGATCACGAATGCCTATTATACAATGGGTCTCGAGCTTTTGTTTCTCTCTATTATGCAAGGGTTGCAGATCTTAAGATCGATGAAGTTACCATAGGTATACCTCGCTTCAACGTTCGAGGACTACATGTTGTTGTTTTATATATATATATATATATATATATATATATATATATATATATATATATATGTATATATATATATATATATATATATGGTACCCGGTACTCAAGAGTTATTTGGTACCCAGGCACCCCCGTGCACCAGGCTGTCCG
The DNA here is from genome assembly GCA_038087645.1 of Saccharum hybrid cultivar R570. Lineage (NCBI taxonomy): Eukaryota > Viridiplantae > Streptophyta > Magnoliopsida > Poales > Poaceae > Saccharum > Saccharum hybrid cultivar. The sequence goes on from JAQSUU010000805.1 coordinate 11,641,120, forward strand.
CAGTCCGCACCCACCCACCCTCTCGCACCAGGCCGTCCAGGCCCATACTACAGCCCACGAGCACACAGACCTACTGAATCCAGCCGGTTTTTTTTTTTAATTTCTATGCTGGATCAGGATTTCTGTTAATACAGCCAGCTTTTGTTTCCTTTTTATTTCTGAGCTGGATCGAGATTGCTTGTTTGTTTTTTTATTCCTGCTTGCTCCCCTTTTGCATAGGTAACGACATAATTAAAGCAGCCTAGCCCCAAATAAAACCATGCGTAGAGGGCAATTTTAAGACATTGATTTTATAAATAATGGTTAATCTGAGACAAGTAGTATAAACTGAGATTTTTTTATCTGAACACATTGTATATGTGTACTAATAGCTTATATACAGTAGATCAGGTATGGAAGAGTGAAATGCACTACTCATTTGATGTTTCGATCATACATATAGCTCGGCAAATGATAGTAATCTATAACTTTTATCACCTCTTTGAAGGATTTGTCATATATGTACACAGTATACTTTGGAGCGCCAGAAAAAAAAGAAAAGAATTGTATTTCATACATGTACACTTTTTTGTCTCCATTTCTAAAACTTGAAAGACTGGGAATTGCCCAGTGCCCACTGAGAATATCTCCTTTCTATATTCATGCCACCAAATTTATTGTAAATTGAAGAGGCTGCATTGGTGCTGCATTAGGATAGCTTGTACCTACAACAAGAAGATGTCAATATACCTTCTAAAACTCAGTAGTGTTAGGGTACGAAAAATAATGTAGCTGCCTGGTCAAAGCAAGTTGTTAGTTTCTTTCATGTACACACATGCATCTCGTCTTGCTGGTGGTCATACCCATGCTCATGTTGCTGCATAAACATTGCTTATAATTACACATAGGGAAACAAAATATTCCCTTTTATTCATTGAAAAACAGTATTAACTTAGTTATTGTACTGCAGATATAGGCCTTTACAGTAACACAAAAATTGATTAGAATTTGAAAATACAAAACCGAGCATAACATAGTCTGCAAGGCAAGGTCGACCCGTTCTCATGATCTAAAATCTGAAGAACCTATAGATATAACTAAGTTCATCAGCCCGCATCAGAGCTTTTTAGTGAAAGCATATGTTGCATAGCTAAAGCATATACTGGAATAAATAAAGAACCTTCTAGATGAGCATATGAATGCAAATTTTATAATGTGTGACAAAAAACTAGTGAACCATAAAGAATACTGGTATTTTTTTTACCGAACAGAATACTGGTAATTTAGAATAACAAAATTTAAAATCCATTTATATTAAATTGTTCTCTAATTATGTGTCCATGCATCAGATCATATAAATATAATTTTTTATAAAAAGAATCATAAACAAGATTAGATAAGCTGTAAATGAACTATCTAATTTTGGCTAGTCATTTTGAAAATACTAACTCCATATTGCAACTGATTAACATTATAGTACAGCCATTCCCCTTTGCACCTCTATTTCGTGGAGCCGATGCAGTTCTTCTACCCGGTGAGGAGGTAACCTCTCGTCTTGTCGTAGAGGGATCTCATACCTAAATGGGAAATAATCACATTAACATCAGCCTAGAGAGAAAAGGAGCTCCAACACATGAAAAAGGCCACTAAAAAAACATGTACTGACCGCTGTTGAGTGCTCTCAAATACAAGCCTTTTTGGGTTGCCAGGCATCTTATCAGCCAGCTCCAACTGGAAGCTGAAGACAATGAGTCAGAAACTATTTCGAACACCGAATTCGTATACTCTACCGCTTAAATTTACAAACTCAATCGACATAACAAAGGGGAACTGCTGGCTCATGGTGAATGTCTAAAAGAAGATAAATATAACATGATAATTGAAATATGAAACAAAAAACCTTTTAGTTGACAAACCAGGGCCTTTTCCGCCATGGGCATCCCCTGCAAATGCAGAATAAATAGAATTGCTTTATTAAACTATAATAACACCATAAGTAAAAACATACGTGTATGATCTGAACAAAAATAAATCAATGCAAAGCCGAATCAATGACTATGGTTGTAAGAAACCAATTACATGATCGCATAATGAACTAATGAGGTTCAGAAGGATTTTTGAAGCATTATATGTGCATGATGCTTAGCAAAACTAAAATAGAAAGGAAAATAGAAAATGAAGTGGAAACACATTTATCATTCTTTAACAAACAGTACCCATATCAGGGAATCTAATAGTGAAACCAATTTGACACTACCGAAATGGGACATCAAAGCGAGATGCATGAATAATAGAATAAGGAGGGTAAAGGAAACCTGAGGGACCGGACGATTCCATCCAAAATGATGCAAGCTCGGCAATCAATGTGGGGAGGGACACTGGGGCACACCGGCCGCCGACGCCACGACGGATGACGCGATGCGACTGCACCCACACAGCGCTGGGGGCGGCGCGGGGGGCAGGACGCTTGGGGCACGCCAGCTGAGAATGCCCGGTCGGCCGTCAGGCGGCGATGTCGGTGGGCATAGGGTGGGGAGGAAGCATGACGGGGTAGGGCGAACTGGAGGCAGGGCCTGGCTTTGAGCTGGGGGCGGCGAGGACAGCGGCGAGGCGCGGCGCCGGCAGGTGCGGGGTGGCGCCGGTAGGAGTGAGGGCAGTGGGCGCACCACGGACGGGGTGATTCTGGAAACTGCAGAAGTCGTGGGTGGGTGGTGGGAGCTTAGGAGCTGCTATGCCCCGCTCGACCTCATGGGTGGATCATGGATGGGCCAGGCCAGTGGGCCGAACAGAGGGATGCGCCTGTTGGCCTGGTTAATATGACGCTGGTACTGAATAGTTATTTGGTACCCGAGTATCATATAGTAATACTATATATATATATATATATATATATATATATATATATATATATATATATATATATATATATATATATATATATATATATATATATATATGGAATTATCTCATAAGAAATTCTAGAAGTGCGCACATGTCTTTCACATGAAACATATTCTCAAAAATGTTACGGTAGTGAGATTCTGTAAGGGTGTCCCCAAAGGCATCTCAAATAGCTAGCGAGATGTATTTTTTATATTATCTTTAGGAGACAAATGACAATAAATAAAGTCACTAGCGCTAAGAAAATCGCCATACTCGCACGGTTCCCCATAAAATATGTGTCTGCCTCTCTCCTCTTCATATATTTTGCATGTCTGTGCTTCTCTTTTTTTTATTCTATCTTTTGTGCATGTCGCTGGCGATTTAGTGCAGTCCATTGCGGACGCCCTAATAGCGAAAACCCATGTTAGGTGCCTTATATTTTAACACTAAATATATATAGCCAATACTCTGCTAAGCATAACCTAGAAAGACATGTTTTCTTGAGCCATACCAAGTACTAATAATTAAGAAAAAACTAAAAAAGGTAGAAAGAAAGACACGCTTACATGAGGCCACCGACCCAATGGACAAAACTAATTGAGGGTACTTCTCTATTTAATTAAGCTGGAGTACCTGCACTTGCACTAATAAAGGTTGTTGTAATTTCAGCATAGTGCATGATTCTGACGCATTTTGTGATCTAAATTCTAAATTCATTTTGGCATCATGGCACGCAGCATTACCACGCGAGTTGGGTCGATACATGGGAAGGCTTTTAGCCGCTTTCGGGCCTAAATTTGGCCCACAAACAAATGGAAAATCGATGGCCGCCACGCCACAACAAACTTAATTTGTCTTGTCTGCCCGTTGTGCCTCCGTCCAAATTTTGATCCCTGATGATGGATGGATCCTTCTGCGAACTCATATATAATCCATGTATAGTGTACGGTCAACTGTCCATGTGAGCATGCATGTGGGCGTCGGTTGGCACACGAAAACGAGCATCATGCATGGGCTCATCGCTCATGGCACGGCGGCAGCTAGCCGGCAGGTCTCCAGCCTCTCCTTGCCAAGGTGTTGCGCGTTGGGGAGACACACATGCACGCATGCATGCATCCGGCCTCAAGAGGAAGATGCGATGTGCGCGTGGAAGGAATGAATCTGCAGCTTCGTCGTCATCAGTCGTCCGTCCTACAGCCGGCGGTCCTTTGTGCTCCATATATATCGATCACTTGACGATCATCCTCGGCTTATTATTTTCTTATTAGCAATGTGTTGCCCTTGTCCAAGCATTCAATTTCACAGTGATTCAGCAATCAGAGTGGCTTCATTCTCACGGCAGAGGACGACGCTATTACTAGTATTTAGTAGGAGTACTAATCAAGCATCGATCGAAGCACCGCTATTAGCTAGTAGAGCACTACTAATCATCAATGAGAGTTTTCTTTCTAATACCTGTCGACAGCAGATTAATTAATTAGAGACTAAGACTACTGTAGGTCATGTTTAGTTTCCACCTAAAAATTTTTCATCCCGTCACATCGAATGTTCATGCATGGAACATTAAATATAGATAAAAAACTAATTGCACAGTTTGCATAGAAACCGCGAGACGAATCTTTTAAGCCTAATTAGTCCATAATTAGCCATAATTGCTACAATAACACACATGTGCTAATGACGAATTAATTAGTCTTAATAAATTTGTCTCGCGGTTTTCAGATGAGTTATGTAATTTATTTTTTTATTAGTATCCGAACACCCCTTTCAACATCCCATGAAATATCCGATGTGACAAAAAAAAATTATTTACCCAGCAATGGATCGGAGGTGTGTCCTGGGGATCAAGGCTCTGTAGAGCAAGATTCCATTAACTTTGTGATGCTCAAGTAGCACCTAACAGGGACGAGTTGGTGACCGGTGCTGATTTGTTATGAGAGAAAAATACGGCCGGTGCTGATTTGATTTCACACCCGCTGGCTTGTTCACAAATTAAAACCCTGTGTACTCTACGTGGTGTCTCATCAAGCCTGACGAAAGAACGTGCAGTTCGTCCGTGTTTCTGCAGCCACAACATGTAGTATTTTTTATATAGGGCCTGTTTAGTTTGTAAAATTTTTTTGTAAAAATTAATGTAGCAGACTGTAGCATTTTCGTTGTTATTTGATAATTAGTGTCCAATCATGAACTAACTAGGCTTAAAAGATTTGTCTCGTGATTTACAGCTAAACTGTGTAATTAGTTTTATTTTTTATCTACATTTAATGCTTCATGTATGTGTCCAAAAATTGATGTGACGGAGAATCTGAAAAATTTTGGGAAAATTTTTAGGAACTAAACAGACCCATACTCCTACTAGTATTTTTTATATACTCCTACTACTTGTTTAGTGGGTGAAAATGTTTAGGTTAGGTTACTGTAGCACTTTTTAGTTTTATTTGGTAATTTGTGTCCAATCATGGACTAATTAAACTCAAAAGATTTGTCTCGTGATTTACAACTAAACTGTGTAATTAGTTTTTTCTTTCGTCTACGTTTAGTACTCCATACATGTACCGTAAGATTCGATGTGACAGGTACTGTAGCATTTTTTGGGTTCCTTTTTAGGAACTAAGAGCTTGTTTAGTTCAAAAAGGGAACCCAAAAAGTGCTACAGTGTCTGTCACATCAAATCTTGCGGCACATGCATGGAGTACTAAATGTAGACGAAAGAAAAAACTAATTACACAGTTTAGTTGTAAATCACGAGACAAATCTTTTGAGTCTAATTAGTCCATAATTGGACACAAATTGCTAAATAAAACGAAAAATGCTACCGTAACCGAACCCAAAATTTTTCCCCAACTAAACGGTCCCTAAACAGGCTCCAAATATATAGGATTCAAACAAGAATGCCTCGTTCTTGCACGGTACCTTGTCCATAAATGCTCGTGTCCTCCGCTTACTAGCCGTTGGTTGCCCTGATCGCAGCAGCAGGATTCGTCAAGGTTTCTGCACCATCTATCTCATGGTCATGGATCGTGGAAGTGAAAAACCTATTAGGGCCATGTTTAGTTTTTTTTAAAAAATTTAGAAAAGCACTGTAGCACTTTCGTTTGTATTTGACAAACTTTGTCGAATCATGGATTAACTAGACTCAAAAGATTCGTCTCGACATTTACATAGTTATTTTTTTACCTACATTTAATACTCCATTTATGTACCGGCATATGCGATATGACGGAGAATCTTGAAAACTTTTTGCATTTTGGAGTGTCACATCAAATCTTTGCACATATGTATGAAGCATTAAATGTAGATAAAAAATAATTAATTGCACAGTTTGTCTGTAATTTTGGAGACGAATCTTTTGAACCTACTTAGACTATAGTGGGACAATAATTACTAAATACAAACAAAAATGTTACAGTACTTTTCAGGCAAATTTTTTACCATCTAAACAAGGCCTAGTATAAAGTTTTCAGTTGTGAGCTCTCCTGTACAGGCTAAGACAGGGGAGTCGAGAAGGACAACCGACATGGAATTTCTCAGAGTTAGCGAAGGGTGGTGCATAGCTATGGGGGCAAGGGCAAGTCAGCCGTTTTAAAAAATTCCTCATCCACTTCACTTGCTGACAAAACGATCGCACTCGGAATCACAAAAACAAAAAGAAAACCGATCAATCGCACTCCAAAATAAGCATGCATGCATATGCGCGCGATGCAACTCCATCGAACGGAGCATAAAAACAAATCAAATGTGCAGAAACAGCAGCAGCAGCAACTACAACACATGTGCCTCTCGATGCACTTTTGGCTTGGCCATGCTTGCAGCTGCCGTCGCGCAGCCCCAGCTCAGATGTGGATGCACTCAGATTACCCGCACTCATGGACCTCTATATTCATCCCTATATGTCCTAGTCAGCAAGATTCTCTTCTCTATACTCAATTCTCTCACACCCATCCATCCTCTATATTATTCTCTATCCACTCTATCCACTATGAGACCCACTTGTCACTTTATCTAAATATATCCATGTGTGATCTAGTTTTAAAGGATTTATTGAGACAAATTTAATGGTGAAATCAAAATTTAATTTGGATTTTTGGTTTGTGAGTTATAGCATTTTTCCCTTTGTTTAGCTAGTGAGGCCCGCCACTATAGAGTATAGAGTAAGCACAGTACCACTCTAAATATAGAGTGAGAAAAAGGATAGAGTATCGTTTTAGAGTACCCAGTGCAGCAGTTTTTACTCTATATTCATACTCTAAAACTTTAGAGTATCGTTTTAGAGTACCCACTGCGGGTAGTGTCAAACAGTAGACGCTGTTGCATATTGCATTGCTTTCAGTTTCAGACTGTTCCTTACAGCTGCAGACTGCAGGTGGCCAAGATTTTGGGTGTGTTCACTTCCCATCCAAACCCAAAATATTTCCTCTTCCACCCATCACATCAAATATTTGGACACATATATGGAGTATTAAATGTAGGTAAAAAAATAACTAATTGCACAGTTTGTCCGTAAATGTCGAGATGAATCTTTTAAGCCTAGTTACTTCATATTTGGATAATATTTGTCAAATAACAATGAAAAGTGCTACAGAAACTTTTCACCTGCCTTTCACCGACTAAACACACATTTTCTTCTTCTTTTTTTCCACCGTCCTTACCGTTCTGTTGCAAAAGGAGCCAGCGCTAGTTTAACCACAGCTGCACTCACTCGCTCGTCATCAATGAGAAATATCACAAAGGCAGTGTTTAGTTCCTTCAAAATTTCAAAAATTTTACAAGATTTTCCGTCACATCGAATATTTGGACGTATGCATGGAGTATTAAATGTAGGTAAAAAAATAACTAATTACACAGTTTGTCTATAAATATCGAGACGAATCTTTTGAGCCTAGTTAGTCCATTATTAGATAAATTTTACCAAATAACAACGAAAAGTGCTACCAGAACTTTACACCAACTTTTACACCACTAAACACTACCAAACAAATATGGATCATTTGATCCTGTCCGTCTGTCATTTCAGGCCAGTTACGTGATGATGGATCGGAGCTGCTGCGTCGCGTGATGCGATCGCGATAATGGCGTCGTCGTCACTCCCTCTCGTCTTCTTCACCCTCCCAAGACGGTAGCTGCTACTACAGTATACACCTCACACCCGCTCCCCATGACATGAGTGAATGAATGGAACTCCCCATCGCCCCTGCCCTTGCGAGGTGGCAAGAGGGAATACATAAATATATATACGCGGGGCACATGACCCACGGCCTCATCCTGGCGGATGTAGGATGAGAATCAAGGATTAAAACAATGAAAATATTGATTTGTATAAAGATTTAACAGTAATTTAAGGTTTTTGCTACAGTATTTTTAAGTGGTAAATCATGTCATTAGGGGGCTGGAGCCCACCCAGCCCCCTTTAAGATCCGCCACTGCCATCCCCAATGGGAGACCGACACCGACCCCATCTCCTTCCTCCTCCCTCCTCCCTCTCTCTCTCACTGCAAGCTCTGCTCGGAGTAATTGCTTCCATCGAGAGCCTTTTGTTTCAGCTCGCTGGGCTCATTCATTCACTCACCAGTAACCTCTGATCGATCCAACCATCCATTCAATATCCACGGCCGGCGCGCGGTGGTCCGACCGTCCGAGTCGGGCCGGCGATGGGCAGGAAGGGAGGCCTGGCCTCCATCTTCTCCTCCTCCAGGCACTCCAAGCCCGGCACCGCCACCTCGCCAAACGCGCCCTCCCCGCCGTGGCCATGGCCGTCGTGCGCGACCAAGCCGCAGACGGCGTCCTTCCGCGGGCAGGGCGGCCGCGACGACGACCGGCAGCCGTGCACAACGGCCGCCGCAGGCCGCCGCCGCTTCGACGAAGCAGCAGCCGCACCCGGCGGGGGGAGGCTGCGGCCGCCGAGCGGGGCCGCCGCGCCGGGCGACGAGATGTACAAGACGGTCAACTCGGTCTACTTCGACGCCGCCGACTCCTGCCGCTTCTTCTTCGACGACGACGGCGGCGGGGACGCGGCGGACGACGTCCTCGACGACGGGACCTTCTCCACGACGACGGCCTCGGAGGAGTGGTCGGAGGCCGTCATCCGCAGCCTCGGCCGGACCTCCACCGACCGCTTCTTCTTCGACGCGGGCCCCCCGGCGCCCGCGGCCGCGTCCAACTCCATCCTCGCCGCCTCGCCGTCACCGGGTCGGGCACTGGCGCCGCCGGCGCCGCCTGTTGAGGAGGCGCTCAGAAAGCTGCAGACGGCGCTGCCGTCGTCGTCCGCGGCGGGCGTGCTGCTCTCCGAGTCCGACGACGACGGGGTGAGCGAGGCCGAGACAGAGGCCGAGGTGCCGTCGACGTCGTCGCTGGTGGAGGAGAGCGTGGCGGTGGCGCTGGACTCGGAGGACCCGTTCGGCGACTTCCGCGCGTCCATGCACGAGATGGTGGCGGCGCACGGCCTCCGCGACTGGCCCGCGCTGCAGGAGATGCTGCTCTGGTACCTCCGCATCAACGGCAAGCACAACCACGCGCTCATCGTCGGCGCCTTCGTCGACCTCCTCGTCGGGCTCGCCACGTCGTCCAGCAGCAGCAGTGCCTCTCCCTCCGCCACCACTACCGCAACCACGACCGCGACAATGACGACGACGACGACCGCCTGCTGTTGCTCCAGCAGCAGCAGCAGCTCCAGTACTAGCAGCGGTGGCCATGGCGCTACCAATACCACTACCGCAGCTGCAACTGCAACCATGGATGAGCAATGTGGAATAAGTGCCGGTGCGTCGTGCTCCTCTGCTGCTTCGTCTGATCTGGAAGAGGAAGCTGCTGCCGGAGAGAGATCAAGCTGTGATGGCCATGGTCATTGCACAAGCAGCGATGCACTCGATTCTTCCTGTTCTTGATGCTCTGCTCGCATTGGTGTATACTACTTAGGCCTCGTTTAGATCACGAAATCGGTGAGTGCAAAATCACTGTTTGGAACTGTAGCAATTTTGTTTTTATTTGGTAATAATTGTCCAAACATTGATTAATTAGGCTCAAAATATTCGTCTCGCAAAGTACAACAAAACTGTGCAATTAGTTTTTGATTTCATCTACATTTAGTACTCCCTGCATGTGCCGACATTTTGATGTGATGGGGAATCTTCTTTTTGCATAGTGGAATTTGGGAGTGAATTTGGTGATCTAAACGAGGCCTTACAAGTTACTAGTACAGTAGAAGCTAGCAAGGTTTCGCATAAATCAGGAGCCAACAAATACAAGCGTTCGATTTAGATCTGGAATGTGCGTCAATTTAATTCTGCATTCCACCGTCTCACCGTACCATGTATTAATATTTCGAAACGACTACATTTTGCTTCTTGTTTTTTCAGGTTATATACGTACGTAATGTAGTATAATCTTGGCTCTGTTTTGCCTTTTTTTTTCTTTTGAGAGAGAGGTGTTTTGCCTTTGGCCCTGTTTAGTTTCTAGAAAATTTTACAAAATTTTTCAGATTCTCCGTCACATCGAATCTTTGACACATGCATGAAACATTAAATATAAATAAAAAATAAAACTAATTACACAGTTTAGACGAAATGGACGAGACGAATCTTTTAAGCCTAATTAGATCATGATTGAACAATATTTGCCAAATAACAACGAAAAAAGCTACAGTGCTGTTTTGCAAAAAATTTTGCATCTAAACCGGGCCTTTGTTTTGGGTTTCCTTGAACTGTGGTAGGTCGGAGGGATCTAGTGCTCGACGCATTAATTGCAGCCTTGAGACTGTGCGTGAGACGTACAGTAGGAGTATAATTTCACAAGTGGCGGCTACAGTACTATTAGGTAGCTTAAACAACAACGCACGTACATATATAAATGTATAATTGAACTTGTGCTCATCCAACCGCTATCCCACATGGTAATATGATTTAGGGAGTGTTTGTTTTCTATTAAAATTAGAGCTACGATGACCCCACCGCAAAATCAAGAAAATCAAGCTAATATTATCTGAGATTCTTTTCACTATGATATACAAAGGGACTATGACCCACCGCAAAATGAAGAAAATCTCGCCGAACACCTTATGTTAATCTCGCCGAACACCTTATGTTATCACAGATTCTTTCACCAAAGATAGACAAAGGGACTGTGACCCCACCGCAAAATCAAGAAATCTTGCAAAACACCTTATGTTATTGAAGTTTCTTTTCACCGCGATAAAGGGACCAGGACCCCACTGCAAAATCAAGAAAATTTCGTGAAACACCTTATCTTATTGGGGATTCTTTTCATGCGATAGACAAAGGGACCACGAGATTGAACTATAGCACTTATGTTTCCCGTGTCGCAGGGTGAAGGCCACTATCGCGATACTGTACCACGTAATCGCCATGTCGTGGTCCCAAACACGCCCTTAGCGTCTGCCCCGTGGAGCAACATGTCAGCCCCACCTCTCATCTCCTGCGTCTCCCTCCTGTCCTTCTCCTCTCTCACACTGCGCGATAGCCGGTGTGCTCCACTGCTATTCGCCGCTGCCGCCTCCCTTCACACCGTAGCTGCCAGCTACACCCTCGCCACTCTCACTGCCCACAGCCTTATCGCTCGCGGCCACGTCGCCCACACCCATAGTGGCGGGCTTACCTCGGATGAGCTTAATCCACACCACCACCGGGGACCCAAGCAGCAAGCTAAAGACGACAAGGCTAGGTGCGGGCCTCGTGAAGCTGGTGGCAAAAATGTGAGCGAAAGCAGAGGAGGAGTTCCTAGGTGCTCCAACGCTGTGGTTGTTGCCTAGACCACCCTCGACGTACATTGTGGCCATCCCTTGCCCACGAGCAGCGTTGCCTCCCCACGTCTAGTCGGGCCCTTCCCTTCCCCCTCCCCTCCCCATACTTGTGTGTTGTAGCTATATGTGCCACCCCCTTTAGGGGCAGCCGTCGCTTCCGCAGGGCTGATGCAACACCCGCCGGTCGTACCCGAAGATGGTGGCGAACTGGCGATGAACGACTAGCCATGGTCTGTACGGGGTGTTCCTTGAGGAGAATGACCTGGAAATGGCCCTCTTCTTGGTGGCTAGGGTCGGGGAGGCCATAGCGCTGATCGTGTCGCATTGCTCCTGAGAAGGTGTGTTGCCTTATCTGCCTCACCTAATTCGTGCCATTGAATAGGCCATAGGCGGTGCCGGCACAGCTGACGAGCATGGCGTAGGCGGCCTCGGCGTGGTGTTGGCACAGATGGCTGGGACACAGGCAGCCTTTTGTGGCGCGGGCAACGTCGATGCAGGTGATCGACGTGTGGAAGAGATGAGCAACATAGAGAAAATTGAGGGGGAAGAGGTTCCATTGACATGTGGATCCTACATAATCAGATCCACATCGTATCTGAATCGGCATGCCATGTAAGATAACAGGGTGAGCATTTGTATGGAGTAGTGATGGGACCGAGAACAAGTTTAAGCACTCATAAGTAAAAAAATGTGGAATTTTGAACCAGGATGGCACTGTCCCATTTTTTTTTGGGACTGCTAGTGAAATTCATTGTATATATTTTCGTCAATAAATAATTCTTTTGTTCATGCTATAAGCACACACAGTATTTTGCATCCTAGGATCGGATCTACGTACGTGAGGAGCTGGGTACGTAGTGGTCTAGTAGTGGACGAACTTTATTTGCAGGCAAATCTCTACTGCTACTCGTTCTATATCTGCCGGGTTTTTCTTTTTTTTCGACGAAAGAAGAATTATATTAGATAATAGCTAGGTAGCTGTACGACGCTCTGTAGTATGGATGACCACACAGGCAAACACTCGGTAAAAGGTCTGAGAACAAATACCCAACGAACAACGGCTAACATTCATATAGACGGAGTTGCGGAGTTAACAAGCTGGTGACTTCCTTCTGGTTGTTTCTGCCACCGAAGAACGAACATCCATCCATGGAACCGTGCGTCCGATGTCCGAATGTACCACGACCGTACCACGTCACTCTCAGATGCGATCGTCATCATCGCCCATGTCGGTCGTTGAAACCCAGACCCAGCCCCCCCCCCCCCCCCCGTGCTGTTAACTGCGCCTGTCTCCACGACGACGACGTACCACGGCACCCGCTCCACGGCCGGCTCCAGCAGCTCGTGTACATACACATCGCCGCACCGACTGACCCCTCGTTACGTTTGCTTCCACCTCAAACAACCTTGCCGGCCGCGCGCGCGCACAGGCAGCCCAGGCACACACGGCGACGACGACGACGGCGACGCACCGGGCGGCTGGTTGGTGGCACCGTGTCGGGCCGTCGTCGTCCGTCCATCCGTTTCGGACGAGACATTACTCCCCGAGAGCTGCTTGCACGCGTATTCATGTGCCTGTATGGCTGTATGCCTGTATGTACTGCGTACAGTACTTCGATCGTACTCGATCAGGTAATGGCGTGATTAGGAGGTGACTGCATGCGCTGCGCGCGCGTTTCGCGCGTACACCGTACAGTGGAGAGGCTCACATCATGTGAGGGGTCGGTATCAGAAGGCGGCCGGGGCGCGGTCGCGCGGACGACGTTGCCTTTGCATTGCGTCCACTCCATAGCAGAGCAGGTCCTCCGTCGTCCTCGTCGCCGTCCTTGTGAGCCCGATGCCGGCCCGCCGGCCGGCCGAGCGAGCCACGTCCATGTCCATCGACGGTCGACGCATGGGTTCCCGGCCGGCCGGGGATCCCCTCCGATTTGATCTGCTCCACCGCCATAAATGCTGCTGGCAGCAGTCGATCCAGCACTTTTGTTTCTTGCTGCTCATGGAAGCCTCTTGTACGTAGTATACGTGTCGGTGTGTGGCATTAGCGTCCACCGTCCGGCCGTTTGTACAGTACAACCGTCGCGTGTTGTCTCTGTCCACAAAAGAATACAATTATGAGATTTGTGTCGATCAAATTAGCTCAACTTTAACTAAGCTTATAATGCAATTCTGAGATCTGTACCGATCAAATTAGCTCAACTTTGACTAAGCTTCTAGTAAATATTATTAGTATTTATGTCTCTAAATAAATTTATTATGAAAATATATTCTATGACTAATCTAATAATACTTATTTTGTATCATGATGTTAAATTGTTTGATTCCTCAAAAAATAAGATTGCATTCTTTTTATGAACGGAGGAAGTATTATGAATGCGTATAGGTACAGTACAGCAGGTAGGCAGATGCCGGACCGGCACCGACCATACAGGCGCCGTGCTGTTCTGTTCCTACTTGCTAGTACGACAAAGTACCATAAACCCATCATGATGTCCTTGATGAACGGGTCGTCCGAACATTTTTCAAATTCGAAAATTTGAAGTTAAACAAGAGAATCCATGCATTCATGTGTGGGCGACCGTGCATGCGCCCAGTGGTGATGACAACCCTTTTAGGGTAAAGTGCATTTTTCAACCTCCAACTCACATTCAAGTTCGATTTTTAACCTTCAACTATAAAACCAGATAATAGGCACCCTCCAACTGTCAAAACCGGATAAATTTGGTCCTCGACTGGTTTCAAAAGCGGTTTTTATTTTCTAATAATAATAAAAATTTGATTTGATCTCTAGAAGTTCGTAATTAATTTTTCTGAATATAAAATACGAAACTAGTTCATGTTTTCTTCTAAAAATGTTATATATATGTTGATGTTATATTTAAAATTGTTTAGGCCTTACTTGTTTTAAATAAATAACAAGCGTGACAACAAGCAATAAAGCAATAGGAACATAAATAAACCAATTCCAAATACCTATATATAGACCATAAACAAGTAGAGAACATTTTTAGAAACAAAAGTACTAGATTTATATTTTTATGATCTAAAATAAATACCAGCCGGGGATAGCAATGCTACTGTATACATTAATACAGGGATTGGTGCTCACGACCCGCCTCTCGAGTTGTTTTTTGCCAAAAGCAATGTGGTGCGTGCGGAGACGAAGGTAGCGAACTATCATGTAAAAGAATGGAAAGCGAACAATTTAATTCCATGCAAAATTAAAACCAATTTTAAATATAGCATCAAACATATATATGGCCCTGTTCATCTGGCTTATAATCCGTCTTATTCAGCTTGTTTTTTCAGCCGGAACAGTATTTTTCTCTCATAAAAAATCAGCCAATAGTATTTTTCAGCCGACTTATAATTCCAGCCGAACGGGGCCATAACATCTCTAGAAGAAAACATGAACTAGTTTCATATTTTTACAATTTAAAATAAATTAATTACGAACTTCTAGAGAGCGATTATTATTATTAGAAAATAGAAAATCACATTTGAAACCAGCCGATGACCAAATTAATCCGGTTTTAACAGTTGGAGGGTGTCTGTTACTCGGTTTCATAGTTAAAAGTTGAAAATTAAACTTCCATGCGAGTTGGAGGTTGAAAAATGTACTTTACCCACCCTTTTATGCACCATCGTCTATGTAAGAGGTCAATGCAAACTCGTGCTGAGAACCTCTGTTTACCAATATAAGTAGCGTTGTGGTTTCTGAACTTTGACTACTCGTCCCAAAAATATACTCTCCGGCTTGACCCCAAATAAAACGCCTAGACTAATTAAGTACAATAGCTACTTTTAAGCCTTTTACATACGGAGTACAAGTCAAACTATGTGCGGGATCAATTTTTTCAGGAGAAAATATTAGTGTAATACTAGTTTCACACAAAACATATATTTTCTATGCTCATGCTCCAACTAAAATGTCTTAAACAATACTTTTGGAGTAGCCACACGTCCACACCGTCGGTGTTGGGCCACGTTTAGTTCCCTAAAATTTGCCCCTAAATTCCATTATACAAAAAGAAGATTCTCATCACATTAAAATGCCGGCATATGCAAGAAGTATGAAATATAGATGAAATCAAAAAATAATTGCACAGTTTTGTTATACTTTTCGAGACGAACGTTTTAAATCTAATTAGTCAATGTTTAGATAATTATTACCAAATAAAAATAAAATGATACAGTGCGCCACAGTGCCGCACAGTAATTTCGGCGACGCCATTCCGACTAAGGCCTTGTTTAGATGCCAAATTTCTTCCCAAATTCCACTATGCAAAAAGAAGATTCCACATGCATGGAGTACTAAATGTACATAAAATCAAAAACTAATTGCACAGTTTAGTTGTACTTTGTGAGACGAATCTTTTGAGCCTAATTAGTCAATGTTTGGACAAAAATTCACAAATACAAACGAAATGCTACAGTGCGGAATCTTGCACTGTGCAGATTTTGGACATCCAAAATCTGCCCAACTAAACACGGCCTAAGTCATTGTTTAGTTCGCGAAATATTTTGGGAAATTTAACTGTAGCGCTACTGTAGCACTTTCGTTGTTATTTGGCAATTATTGTCCGATCATGGCCTAACTAGGCTTAAAAGATTCGTCTCGTCCATTTCGTCTAAACTGTGTAATTAGTTTTACTTTTTATCTATATTTAATGCTTCATGCATGTGTCCAAAGATTCGATGTGACGGGAATCTGAAATATTTTGGGAAATATTTTGGGAACTAAACAAGGGCTAACTAAACAAGAGTTGCTGTAGGAGGGGAGAAGTAATTGCCTGTCTAGGAGTACTAGGCTGTGTGTTTCAGTGTGCAACTGCCTGCCTGCGTTGCATCGGAATTAGGGCATTGAGCCTTCCAAGGGCGGACAGCCCGTCCAGGGAAGCAAAGCATCATCGGTTCCGGTGGCGCATTTAAGACCTTCCAGCCGAAAGCGGAACTCGGCGCCCTCCAAATCCGATTTCAAAATGTTTGGGCCGGGGGTTGTTGCACGGGCTGTCCTTTCGCTATGGGATGGAGTTTCACCGACACGGGCCGGGCCGAATTCAAATAGTTCTGGGCCCGGCCCAGGCCGGCAAAAGCTCTCACCTGCTCCTCTGCGTTAATACAAAAGAGCACATTAAGTTTGAAGGGGAAAAATGAAAAATCAATACGAACTATCCATGCTTGTGATAAGTAGCACACGCATGCAACAAATTTCCTTCGTCAAAGCATCTAGCCACGGGTATAGAAACTAGGAAGTAAAAGTATTACAACAAGCTATACTCTTAGGCATGTGCCGTGGTTAATGTAAAAATATTATGGAACATGTTCTCAAAGATTATGGACAAAACTAGTGAAATCGAGTGAGCAAGACACTAGCTCACTAGCAGGAGGGGCAGATTAATATTGATCAGTTAATAAGCTGTGTGTTTAAGGCCGTCTTTGGATCCTTCAGATCTAATTGTTAGATACGGCTAAAAATAAGTCCAACTAAACATTAGCTAACTAAAATTTAGTTGGCGTTGTTTGGATCCGTGACTAATAGCTACTTGAATTGCACCACACTCACAAAAGTGGCCTTGCTTTTTCTCTTCTCACCTCTTACTCACCCCACTTGGTCTCTCTCTCTCAATCCAAAATACTCGTTTCTCCCATTTCTCTCACTTGCCCAGTCTCCATGCCCCGATCAATGGGCAGCACCATTCCCTCGCCGGATAGTGGCGCTAGCTCTTCTCGGCAGCAGGATGTCGAGGGAGGCGGATGCATGATGTCGGGCTGAGGCTGGTGGTGGCACACGGGGCAAGGATCCGGCAGTGAGCGAGGCAAGGATCCAAAAGCAGTCCTGGGTCTAATGGTGTGCCAAGTAGAGGAGGCGAGCCATCATGACCGTTGAAGTAGAGGTCCTCCCAGCGCTGACAAATTCAACAACGAGCAGAGCGAACGGATCGAATCTGACAGCACGCTTAGGAGTGACAAGCCAAGGAGGCGGGCCATTGTGACCTTCGTATTAGCACCACGGCAAGCTTGGCAGCGAAGGCGCCACTCTCCGCTTCTCAGTGATGCCATGATGACAACATCGAGCTCAAATTGTAACAGCAAGGGGAGAGAGGGAGAGGAGAGAGAAAGGGGGCATGGTTGGTGGGATGGCAGAAAGTCAGAAACGACTCTGTAGCAATCTATTACACGCTTATCCTTTGTTAAGTCTGGTTTAGCTAATGGACTAACAACAAATTAGTACCTTGGCTAAAAGGCAGCTCTACATTTAACCCTTCTATTTTGGATCCGCAGGGGCTAAAAATTATCTATTACTCCCTCTTTCCTTGAATAAATTGATTTTTAGAATTATCTTAAGTCAAACTTTTTAAATTTTGACTGAATTTCTAGAAAAAAGATGATAAGATTTGTGGTATCAAAATAGTTTCATTAGATTTACTAGGGAATATATTTCCATATGGTGCTCATTTTATATCATAGATGTTGTTACTCTTTTCTATAAAGTTAAAGTTTGACTGACACGGATTCTATGAATTGATTTATTTGGGGACAGATGGAGGACTAACTATTAGCCCATAGGATCCAAACAAGCTGACTACTCAATATGTTTTAAAAAAAACAATGCCTGAATGGGAAATAGAAAATTCAAGCACTAAGGCCTTGTTTAGATTGAAGAAGTTAGAAAAATTTGGAACTGTAGCATTTCGTTTGTATTTGACAATTAGTGTCTAATCATAGACTAACTAGGCTCAAAAGATTCGTTTCGTGATTTATAACTAAACTGTGCAATTAGTTATTTTTTACCTACATTTAATGTTGTATGCATGCATCCAAAGATTGATGTGATGGAGAGAGTGAAAAAATTCTAACTTTTGGGGTGATCTAAACAAGGCCTAAGTTTGCGTGTTGCAGTGCATGAGTTTGTTGGCCCATGCATTTTAATTGTTCAGGCACACACATTGCAACGTGCCAACATTTGCTGACTGACATGCGTGAGTTACTTTTGCTCTCGGCACCGAGGCTCGACAACTGTGGGTAGTTTTTGCCTTGCCTTGGAATTAGTGTAATGAGTCTCTTACCTTGCCTTGGAATTAGGGCGTGGAGCCTTCCAATTAATGTGAGGGGTGACATCAAGTTGCTGATTAGCTACCGGCACTTGAGTTTTGCGACGCCCATGGATCCATGCCAAGCAAAACATCATCGATTTCAGTGGCACATTTATGAACTGTATGTTGAGGTGGAGAAGAAAAAGGAAGAGAAAGAAGAAAGGTGGACACTAAAGCACAAAAACCAAGAAATTTGCGAGAGAAAGGAGTGTGCTATATGTGTATGAAGCTCTGAGAACAGAATGGCGCCATGCACATGCGCTGTGAGTGATCGAAGCTCTTGAAATCAAAGTCAAGTCGATACAATCATACAAGAGTCCGATTTAAAGACAACTTGGAAACACTTGGGCCGTTGGCCATAGGATGGGCTGCGAGATATAGGGAGTGTTTGGTTGGGTGGCTTAGCCTCTAGCCAGTCTTATCTAATGCATCCAAGCCATGTTTGGTTGACTGCCCAGGCCATTTAGCCAGACTTAGGTAAGCCAAAGGGAGCAGCTAGCCACAGTGGCGGATCTACAGGGTATGCCGGGTGCAATCCCAGCACATATAATACGTATATGCATGTATATCTATGAAAAAATAAATAAAACTTACCTGGAAGAGGTCGCCGTGCGGCGTGCAGCTTCCAGTTTCTGGGCCACGGCCTCACGTGGTGATGACGCGGCCCGCGGCCACACAATGCCAGGATGGGATATCAATGACGCATTGACCACGTTTTCAGATGCCGCACATCGGATCGACTATTGTAGATTTGGAGCAACTCTGCGACGCGTGACCTACGAGGGAGTCTCGCCCGCTGTCTCGAATTGATGGATCCACACAGGTGCCAAGCTTCTAGTACGCGATGTCGTGACTAATTGGGATTGAGATCGTCAGATCGAGGATCCGCTCATTAGGCCGCTGAGGTGAGATCTAATCTATGCTCTTTTATCCTCTTCTTTCTATTGAAAAAACACATCTACTTTCATTGCTAACGTCATCGAGTCATCCATCATGCGCCGAGAGATTAGGAATTCGCTCAACATCAGAGACGGTTGCGATTGATAAAAAATTTAAGTACCTAATATCATGCGAGTGCTGGTATAATCGCAAATGAAGATCAAGGATTCAATCCGTGCAATTGCAATTTTATCTAATTGTTTGAATTGTGCTTTTTTAATAATTGTGTAGTTATAAAGAGAACCGGAGACATTGCATCTATTTTTCAAAAACATGCAACAAAGAAGGTGGTGGCGATGCAACTCATTCCCCTAATTCAGAATATCATAAGTCTCTTACTCTCTTTTATGTGTATATTTAGAACTATCAGTACGACGTTTAAACAAATTATATTGTAATTTGTAGATGTTCTCAACTTAATATTCAAATTTAACACTTATCGTGTCATTTAATGCATGTATACCGAATTACATTGGAAATGTTATAATTTTTTACCGAATTATCAAATGGTTTTACCGAATTGTATATAAAATTTTTTGGACGGGAAGTAAAATCCTGGATCCGCCGCTGGCTAGCCAGGCTTAGGGGAAACGCCCATCCTCTCCGTTTCCGCGTAGCCAGGCTCGTCTCACCTCCCGCTGCTCCTTCAACCCCGCCTCGCCGTCGCAAGTCGCCGCATCTTCACGCCATCCACGCTCGCACCGGCCCTCCACCTCGTCCACGCTCATGACGGCAGGGCTCCCCGGCAGAGCTCGTGCAGCAGGAGCTCGCGCGGCAGGGGCACGGCCTCGTCCGCCCACTTTGACCTCACTACCGCCGGCGCATCCATCGGGGGCTCCCCGGCGAGGCGGGCGCAACAAGGGCTCCACCTTGTCCACCCGCTCCGACCTCACTACCGCTGGTGTGGCCTCACCTCCCACCCGCATCCCGCTGCCCTCCCGTCAGCCACCACGGCTCCACCCGCATCCAGCCGCTCGAGCTCGTCGGTGGCACCCCCATCTACCGGCTCGAGCTCGTCGGTGGCACCCGCATCCAGCCACTCGAGCTCGTCGGTGGAAGCTGCATCCAGCCTTACGGAGCAGGCAGGACGCGAACACGACGCTGACACGGAGCACCTCATCTTCCATGGCCGATGCTGTCCTCCTCCTCCACACAGGGTCGCCGCCGCCGCTGGACATCCGCGCAAGGTCGTCGCCGCTGCCGGACATCCGCGCAAGGTTGCCTCCGCACGTGTGCCATGGTCGATGTTGTCCCATGGAGATGCTCGACTGCTCACTTGTTGCGCTCGAGCTCCTTGCCGGAGATGTGCCACGAGCTCCTTGCCGAAGATGCGCCACGAGCCCCTTGCTCGAGCTCCTGTCCCATGGCAACGGCAGGTGTGCTAGAGATCCAGACGATGGAGGCGCCCCTAACATGTTTGACAAAATGCCTCGATGAGGTAACCTTACCCAAATGCGGATGAGGTGACAGTATTTGAGCTAACCAAACAACCAAACATG
Organism: Saccharum hybrid cultivar R570; assembly: GCA_038087645.1. Lineage (NCBI taxonomy): Eukaryota > Viridiplantae > Streptophyta > Magnoliopsida > Poales > Poaceae > Saccharum > Saccharum hybrid cultivar. The sequence goes on from JAQSUU010000805.1 coordinate 11,662,266, forward strand.
ATCTGAGTAAGCCAGGCTTAGCTAAGACGAGTAAACCAAACAACTGCACCTTGCATTAGGAAAGCCAGCCTTGTGTTGTCCTGGCTTAGTTGGCTAGCCAGGCCAAGACTAAAACGCGAACGAAACGCACCCGTATAGGCCGTTTCGCGCGTACACCGTACAGTGGAGAGGCTCACTGTACTGTACATCATGTGAGGGGTCGGTATCAGTAGGTGGCCGGGGCGCGGTCGCGCGGACGACGTTGCCTTTGCATTGCGTCCACTCCATAGCAGAGCAGGTCCTCCGTCGTCCTCGTCGCCGTCCTTGTGACCCCGATGCCGGCTGGCCGGCCGGCCGAGCGAGCCACGTATGTCCATCGACGGTCGACGCATGGGTTCCCGGCTGGCCAGGGATTTTAGTTTCTTCCTAACTCCTGAATTTGGCACTATGCAAAAAGAAGATTTTCTGTCATATCAAACTTGTGGTACATGCACGAAGTACTAAATGCAGTCGAAATCAAAAATTAATTGCACAGTTTGATTGTACTTTGCGAGACGAACGTTTTGAGCCTAATTAGTCAATGGTTGGATAATTATTATCAAATACAAACGAAATACTACAGTACGCTACAGTGCCAAACAGTGAATTTGACACAGCCAAATTTGGCCAACTAAACATGGCCTTGATCTGCTCCACCGCCATAAATGCTGCTGGCAGCAGTCGATCCAGCACTTTTCGCTCTATTCGCTTGGCTTATAAAGTACTTTTTCAACCAACGAACAATATTTTTCTCTCACAACAAATCAGCGAACAGTACTTTCAGTGGTAGCTTTTCAGCCAAGCAAATAGGGCATTTGTTTCTTGCTGCTCATGGAAGCCTCTTGTATGTAGTATACGTGTGTCGATGTGTGGCGTTAGCGTCCACCGTCCGGCCATTTGTATAGTACCACTGCCGCGTACTGCCTCTGTCCACGAAAAAATGCAATTATGAGATTTGTGTCGATCAAATTAGCTCAACTTTGATTAAGCTTAGAATGCAATTATGAGATCTGTACCGATCAAATTAGCTCAACTTTGACTAAGCTTCTAGTAAATATTATTAGCATTTATGTCTCCAAATAAAATTTATTATGAAAATATATTCTATAGCTAATCTAATGATACTTACTCCCTCCGTCCTCAAATAAAGTGCATTATAGCATTTGAAATTTATTCTCAAATATAATGCATTCAGGAAACAAGAAGATATTGTTTACTTAAATAAAATATGTGATTATATTGTCTAAGGAAAGTAATTTATGCACTTGCCATATTTTATATAGGAGACTAAGAGTTCACCCTTTAATTATGCAAAAAAGAATTATATTTCAATACATTATGAAGGTAAGTAAGGGGTACATACGTCTATTACACTCTCCCTTATTTTGTCTGAAAATAGCCAGAATGCATTATATTTGAGGACGAAGGAAGTATTTTGTATCATGATGTTAAACTGTTTGATTCCCCGAAAAATAAGATTGCCAGAATGCATTATATTTGAGGATGAAGTATTTTGTATCATGATGTTAAACTGTCCTCGAAAAATAAGATTGCATTGTTTTATGAACGGAGGAAGTATTATGAATGCGTATAGGTACAGTACAGCTGGTAGGTAGATGCCGGACCGGCACCGACCATACAGGCGCCGTGCTGTTCTGTTCCTACTTGCTAGTACGACAAAGTACCATAAACCCATCATGATGTCCTTGATGAACGGGTCGTCCGAACATTTTTCAAATTCGAAAATTTGAAGTTAAACAAGAGAATCCCTGCATTCATGTGTGGGCGACCGTGCATGCGCCCACTGGTGATGACAACCCTTTTAGGGTAAAGTGCATTTTTTAACCTCCAACTCACGTTGAAGTTCGATTTTCAACCTTCAACTATGAAACTGGATAGCAGGCACCCTCCAATTATCAAAACCGGATAAATTTAGTCCTCGACTAGTTTCAAAAGCGGTTTTTATTTTCTAATAATAATAAAAATTTGATTTGATCTCTAGAAGTTCGTAATTATTATTTTTGAATATAAAATACGAAACTAGTTCATGTTTTCTTCTAAAAATGTTATATATATGTTGATGTTATATTTAAAATTGTTTAGGCCTTACTTGTTTTAAATAAATAACAAGCGTGACAACAAGCAATAAAGCAATAGGAACATAAATAAACCAATTCCAAATACCTATATATAGACCATAAACAAGTAGAGAACATTTTTAGAAACAAAAGTACTAGATTTATATTTTTATGATCTAAAATAAATACCGGCGGGGGATAGCAATGCTACTGTATACATTAATACAGGGCGGGGTGCTCACGACCTGCCTCTCGAGTTGTTTTTTGCCAAAAGCAATGTGGTGCATGCGGTGACGAAGGTAGCGAACTGTCATGTAAAAGAATGGAAAGCGAACAATTTAATTCCATGTAAAATTAAAACCAATTTTAAATATAGCATCAAACATATATATAACATTTTAGAAGAAAACATGAACTAGTTTCATATTTTTACAATTTAAAATAAATTAATTACGAACTTCTAGAGAGCGATTATTATTATTAGAAAATAGAAAATAACATTTGAAACCAGCCGAGGACCAAATTTATCCGGTTTTAACAGTTAGAGGGTGTCTGTTACTCGGTTTCATAGTTAAAGGTTGAAAATTGAATTCCATGCAAGTTAGAGGTTGAAAAATGTACTTTACCCACCCCTTTATGCACCATCGTCTATGTAAGAGGTCAATGCAAACTCGTGCTGAGAACCTCTGTTTACCAATATAAGTAGCGTTGTGTTTTCTGAACTTTGACTACTCGTCCCAAAAATATAATCTCCGGCTTGACCCCAAATAAAACGCCTAGACTAATTAAGTACAATAGCTACTTTTAAGCCTGTTACATACGGAGTACAAGTCAAACTATGTGCGGGATCAATTTTTTTCAGGAGAAAATATTAATGTAATACTAGTTTCACACAAAACATATATTTTCTATGCTCATGCTACAACTAAAATGTCTTAAACAATACTTTTGGAGTAACCACACGTCCACACCATCGGTGTTGGGCCATGTTTAGTTCCCTAAAATTTGCCCCCAAATTCCACTATACAAAAAGAAAATTTCCATCACATCGAAATACCGGCACATGCAAGAAGTACGAAATATAGATGAAATTAAAAACTAATTGTACAGTTTTGTTGTACTTTGCGAGATGAACGTTTTAAGTCTAATTAGTCAATGTTTGGATAATTATTACCAAATAAAAATAAAATGCTACAGTGCGCCACAGTGCCGCACAATAATGCCGGCGGCGCCGATTCTGGCTAACTAAACAAGGCTTTGGGCTGGTTTAGATTGCAAATTTTTGCAACTCTGGTTACTGTAACACTTTCGTTTGTATTTGGTAATTATTGTCCAATCGTGGACTAACTAGGCTTAGGGTGTGTTCACTTCCCATGCAAACCCAAAATATTTCCTCTTCCACCCATCACATCAAATATTTGGACACATGAATGGAGTATTAAATGTAGGTAAAAAAATAACTAATTGCACAGTTTGTCTGTAAATGTCGAGATGAATCTTTTGTGCCTAGTTACATCATGGTTGGATAATATTTGTCAAATAACAACAAAAAGTGCTACATGAACTTTTTCACCTACTTTTCACCAACTAAACACACCCTTAAAAAATTCGTCTCATGATTTACTACTAAACTGTGCAATTAGTTATTTTTTTACCAATATTTACTGCTCCATGCATGTGTCTAAAAATTTGATGTGATAGAGAGAGTGAAAAAATTTTGGAATCTAAACCTTTGTTTGAAAACACATGCCAGACATACATTACTGTACAGTGTAGTACAGCAATACTGTACAGTTGCTGTAGGAGGGGAGAAGTAATTGCCTGTCTAGGAGTACTAGGCTGTGTGTTTCAGTGTGCAACTGCCTGCCTGCGTTGCATCGGAATTAGGGCATTGAGCCTGTCCAGGGAAGCAAAGCATCATCGATCCGGTGGCGCATTTAAGACCTTCCACCCAAAGCGGAACTCGGCGCCCTCCAAATCAGATTTCAAAATGTTTGGGCCGGGGGTTGTTGCACGGGCTGTCCGTTCGCTACGGGATGGAGTTTCACCGACACGGGCCGGGCCGAATTCAAATAGTTCTGGGCCCGGCCCAGGCCAGCAAAAGCTCTCACCTGCTCCTCTGCGTTAATACAAAAGAGCACATTAAGTTTGAAGGGGAAAAATGAAAAATCAATACGAACCATCCATGCTTGTGATAAGTAGCACACGCATGCAACAAATTTCCTTCGTCAAAGCATCTAGCCACGGGTATAGAAACTAGGAAGTAAAAGTATTACAACAAGCTATACTCTTAGGCATGTGCCGTGGTCAATGTAAAAATATTATGGAACATGTTCTCAAAGATTATGGACAAAACTAGTGAAATCGAGTGAGCAAGACACTAGCTCACTAGCAGGAGGGGCAGATTAGTATTGACCAGTTAATAAGCTGTGTGTTTAAGGCCGTCTTTGGATCCTTTAGATCTAATTGTTACATACAGCTAAAAATAAGTCCAACTAAACATTAGCTAACTAAAATTTAGTTGGCGTTGTTTGGATCCCTGACTAATAGCTACATGAATTGCACCACACTCACAAAAGTGGCCTTGCTTTTTATCTCTTCTCACCTCTCGCTCACCCCACTTGGTGTCTCTCTCTCAATCCAAAATACTCGTTTCTCCCATTTCTCTCACTTGCCCGGTCTCCATGCCCCGATCAATGGTAAGCACCATTCCCTCGCCGGATAGTGGCGCTAGCTCTTCTCGACAGCAGGATGTCGAGGGAGGCGGATGCATGATGTCGGGCTGAGGCTGGTGATGGCACACGGGGCGAGGATCCGGCAGTGAGCGAGGCAAGGATCTGAAAGTAGTCCTGGGTCTGATGGTGTGCCAAGTAGAGGAGGCGAGCCATCATGACCGTTGAAGTAGAGGTCCTCCCAGCGCCAACAAATTCAACAACGAGCAGAGCGAACGGATCGAATCTGATGGCACGCTTAGGAATGACAAGCCAAGGAGGCGGGCCATTGTGACCTTCGTATTAGCGCCACGGCAGGCTTGGCAGCGAAGGCGCCACACTCCGCTTCTCAGCAAGGGGAGAGAGGGAGAGGAGAGAGAAAGGGGGCATGGTTGGTGGGATGGCAGAAAGTCAGAAACGACTCTGTAGCAATCTATAACACGCTTATCCTTTGTTAACTCTGGTTTAGCTAATGGACTAACAACAAATTAGTACCTTGGCTAAAAGGCAGCTCTACATTTAACCCTTCTATTTTGGATCCGCAGGGGCTAAAAATTAGCTATTACTCCCTCTTTCCTTGAATAAATTGATTTTTAGTATTATCTTAAGTCAAACTTTTAAAATTTTGACCGAATTTCTAGAAAAAAAGATGATAAGATTTATGGTATCAAAATAGTTTCATTAGATTTACTAGGGAATATATTTTCATATGGTGCTCATTTTATGTCATAGATGTTGTTACTCTTTTCTATAAAGTTAAAGTTTGACTGGCACATATTCTATGAATTGATTTATTTGGGGACAGATGGAGTACTAACTATTAGCCCATAGGATCCAAACAAGCTGACTACTCAATATGTTTTAAAAAAAAGCAATGCCTGAATGGGAAATAGAAAATTCAAGCACTAAGGCCTTGTCTAAATTGAAGAAGTTAGAAAATTTTGGAACTGTAGCATTTCGTTTGTATTTTACAATTAGTGTCTAATCATGGACTAACTAGGCTCAAAAGATTCGTTTCGTGATTTACAACTAAACTGTGCAATTAGTTATTTTTTACCTACATTTAATGTTGCATGCATACGTCCAAAAATTGATGTGATAGAGAGAGAATGAAAAAATTCTAACTTTCGGGGTGGCCTAAATTTGCGCGTTGCAGTGCATGAGTTATTGGCCCATGCATTTTAATTGTTCATGCGCACACATTGCAACATGCCAACATTTGCTGACTGACATGCGTGAGTTACTTTTGCTCTCGGCACCGAGGCTCGACAACTGTGGGTAGTCTTTTGCCTTGCCTTGGAATTAGTGTAATGAGTCTCTTGCCTTGCCTTGGAATTAGGGCGTGGAGCCTTCCAATTAATGTGAGGGGTGACATCAAGTTGCTTATTAGCTACCGGCACTTGAGTTTTGCGACGCCCATGGATCCATGCCTAGCAAAACATCATCGATTTCAGCGGCACATTTAAGAACTGTATGTTGAGGTGGAGAAGAAAAAGAAAGAGAAAGAAGAAAGGTGGACGCTGAAGCACAAAAACCAAGAAATTTGCGAGAGAAAGGAGTGTGCTATATGTGTATGAAGCTCTGAGAACAGAATGGCGCCATGCCCCTGCGCTGTGAGTGAACGAAGCTCTTGAAATCGAAGTACAAGAGTCCGATTTAAAGACAACTTGGAAACACTTGGGCCGTTGGCCATAGGATGGGCTGCGAGATATAGGGAGTGTTTGGTTGGGTGGCTTAGCCTCTAGCCAGTCTTATCTAATGCATCCAAGCCAAGTTTGGTTGACTGCCTAGGCCATTTAGCCAGGCTTAGGTAAGCCAAAGGGAGCAGCTAGCCACAGTGGCGGATCTACAGGGTATGTCAGGTGTAATCCCAGCACGTATAATACGTATATGCATGTATATCTATAAAAAAAAATAAAACTTACCTGGAAGAGGTCGCCGTGCGGCGTGCAGCTTCCACTTTCTGGGCCACGGCCTCACGAGGTGATGACGCGGCCCGCGGCCACACAACGCCAGGATGGGATAGCAATGACGCATTGACCACGTTTTCAGATGCCGCACATCGGATCGACTATTGTAGATTTGGAGCAACTCTGCGACGCGCGACCTACGAGGGAGTCTCGCCCACTGTCTCGAATTGATGGATCCACACAGGTGCCAAGCTTCTAGTACGTGATGTCGTGACTAATTGGGATTGAGATCGTCAGATCGAGGATCCGCTCATTAGGCCACTGAGGTGAGATCTAATCTATGCTCTTTTATCCTCTTCTTTCTATTGAAAAAAACACATCTACTTTCATTGCTAACGTCATAGAGTCATCCCTCATGCGCCGAGAGATTAGGAATTCGCTCAACATCAGAGACGATTGCGATTGATAAAAAATTTAAGTACCTAATATCATGCGAGTGCTGGTATAATCGCAAATGAAGATCAAGGATTCAATCCGTGCAAGTGCAATTTTATCTAATTGTTTGAATTGTGCTTTTTTAATAATTGTGTAGTTATAAAGAGAACCGGAGACATTGCATCTATTTTTCAAAAACATGCAACAAAGAAGGTGGTGGCGATGCAACTCATTCCCCTAATTCAGAATATCATAAGTCTCTTACTCTCTTTTATGTGTATATTTAGAAGTATGACGTTTGAACAAATTATATTGTAATTTGTAGATGTTCTCAACTTAATATTCAAATTTAACACTTATCGTGTCATTTAATGCATGTATACTGAATTACGTTGGAAATGTTATAATTTTTTGCCAAATTATCAAATAGTTTTACCGAATTGTATATGAAAATTTTTGGACGGCATACCTGAAGTAAAATCCTGGATCCGCCATTGGCTAGCCAGGCTTAGGGGAAACACCCATCCTCTCCGTTTCCACGTAGCCAGGCTTGAGCCAGGCTCGTCTCACCTCCCGCTGCTCCTTCAACCCCGCCTCGCCGTCGCAAGTCGCCGCATCTTCACGCCATCCACGGTCCGTGCTCGCCGTCCACGCTCGCACCGGCCCTCCACCTAGTCCACGCTCACTGCGGCGGGGCTCCCCGGCAGAGCTCGTGCAGCAGGAGCTCGCGCGGCAGGGGCACAGCCTCGTCCGCCCACTCCGACCTCACTACCGCCGGCGCATCCATCGGGGGCTCCCCGGCGAGGCAGGCGCAGTAGGGGCTCCACCTTGTCCACCCGCTCCGACCTCACTACCGCCGGTGCGGCCTCACCTCCCATCCGCATCCTGCTGCCCTCCCGTCAGCCACCACGGCTCCACCCGCATCCAGCCGCTCGAGCTCGTCGGTGGCAACCGCATCTACCGGCTCGAGCTCGTCGGTGGCACCCGCATCCAGCCACTCGAGCTCGTCGGTGGAAGCTGCATCCAGCCTTACGGAGCAGGCAGGACGCGAACACGACGCTGACACGGAGCACCTCGTCTTCCATGGCCGATGCTGTCCACCTCCTCCACGCAGGGTCGCCGCCGCCGCTGGACATCCGCGCAAGGTCGCCGCCGCTGCCGGACATCCACGCAAGGTCGCCTCCGCACGCGTGCCATGGCCAATGCTGTCCCATGGAAATGCTCGACTGCTCACTTTTTGCGCTCGAGCTCCTTGCCGGAGATGCGCCACGAGCTCCTTGCCGAAGATGCGCCACGAGCCCCTTGCTCGAGTTCCTGTCCCATGGCAACGGCAGGTGTGCTAGAGATCCAGACAACGAAGGCGCCCCTAACATGTTTGACAAAATGCCTTGATGAGGTAACCTTACCCGAATGCGGATGAGGTGACAGTATTTGAGCTAACCAGGCAATCAAACATGATCTGAGTAAGCCAGGCTTAGCTAAGACGAGTAAACCAAACAACTGCACCTTGCATTAGGAAAGCCAGCCTTGTGTTGTCCTGGCTTAGTTGGCTAGCCAGGCCAAGACTAAAACGCGAACCAAACACACCCATATAGGCCGTGTATTGGTTGGTTGTACTGTGAGAGTGTTAGATGGTTAGTGGGAGCCCATAAGGCCATAATGATTGGAATAAACTACTTCGCGGGCTACAAAGCCTAAAAAGTTAACAGGCAAAATATCTACTCCCATGTGCAAAGGAAAATATTACCCAAAAAAATGTGCAAAGGGAAAATATTTGTAAATCATTTTTGTCTTTATAAAAGGAAGTCGGTAGCTCTCTCTGTAGACTCCGTTCGAGCACGTATAACATATGATACTCTCTCTTCTACCCACATTCTTTGAAGACCCTGTAAAAATTATCTGGAGCATAGAAGAGCTATTTATTTGATTGAACAACATATTATTATTCTAAGAAACAACATTATTAAGAATTAATCACGTCTTCTAAATCAAATTTTAGAGATAATCAAGGTCCCCATCAGCAGAATTAGGCTATGAATAAATAATTTTTCATAAAGTATAAGTCTAAAATTCAAAAGCGAAATATTTTTTCATGCTAATCACTTTCTTCATGAAAATAGATAGCTCATGTTTTATGAATTATTTTGACGTATATTCACCAACATGACCAACTAGTAGTGAGCTATATGCATTTTTGATTAATAGTAAGCATATCGACGAGGGTGTAAAGCAGGAAGATGATCATGAAGTTATAGCAGTAATAGGATCGGAAATTAGAATTACTAGCTTAAGTTTGGTTTTAGCAGCAGTAAATTGGGGAGTACGTGTTCTAGCCGGATGCATGGTGGAATAGCCACCGAGACCGAGATAAATTTACTATTTTTTTTTCTGCTGAGACGATATCCATATGAGATTTCTATCACTGAATTCTTAGACCTTTTTTCAGCCGCTGACGTCTTCCTTTTAATTGGCATATACATGCGTGCATGTCCAATAGAAATTTCTAATCCAATGCTTAGATCCTAACTCATGACTAACATTCTATGGCTACAGCCAGTTGATAAAATAACATAAAGAGGAGATCTTGAGAAAAATCAGCATCAACACCTAAAGTGGACATCCAAAGATAAGAAAATCAGCAACCATATGTTTCTCCAAAGTGCTTATCTTGTTTCTCCTAAGTGCTTATCTTGTCAAATAAGTGATGCGAACCGCCCTTTCTTTCTCATTAATTTTTCTCTGCATATGTATGAACAACGGACACGGTGAAGATATTTTCATTTTTCCTCTAACTATTTGACACTGGTATAATCAGTCAAACAACGTGATATCGAAATCAAGCAGATTAAAGCAAGAAGAACATGGGTGATGGGGACAAGGAAATCAAAAAGAAAAATTCATATCTCTTTCCATCCATCCATCCACCCTAATTTGGCACGATTTCAGGTGATGTTACTTCAGGGTAAATTACCATGTTTTTAGTTTAGAGAGCAGCCTTTGGCATTGTCGATTGATCTTGTCCCTGTTATGAACTTATGATTATGCCCAGGCTCCTTTTTGTGTTGTCTTAACATAATTTTTTGTTCACGTAAATCAAACAGATAAATTGTGAGCAAGCTTATTCATACATGTTCACCTTAAGCATAATATTATTTAAGATCGTTCATATTTTTTAATGATTTCAGGCAATTAGGCTTCCCGGCGGTAGCTGCTTACTTTACTGAGCATCAAACAGGCATGACCGATTGATATCAGTTTGATCACTAGTCAGTGCACCAGGTTGCATGTGTTGGAGTAGTGCGAGATAGAATGTGCAAGAAAAGCTACAGCACATGTAGTTTCACAATGTGCGGGGATGGCATGTTGTATTTTGCTAGATTCTCTAGTAAATTGTCATTGCGAATTTATAGTAACTTGATCATCATTGTATATTATCATAACCAATTCTTGGAAAATGGCTTTGCAGCCTAATTGTTGTAACTCCAGGCCCCAACTTCATTACCGTCTCAAGCTTGATTTTCTCGTAACTATTTGATGATAATTCTTCTTGTCATTATAGTAAATAGTTTCTCGGAACAACATGATGCTAAATTATAGTAAGCCTATCCTAGTTACCATCTCAAGCCACTGAAATCCGGTACTATTTTAGTAAATTCGTCTTATTATTATAGTAACTACAATCTAAGCGTACACGGTCAGTTAAATTCTATTCTCATAACTTCCTTTTATTATTCTCGTATTTCCTTTTATTATTCTCGTAACACCATGCAAGTTTACACTAGTAAACCTGCTTCATGTATATTCTCGTAACGTTACTCCAAAATTCCGGCGTGATTATATATTTACTGCAATTACCTGTGCGTTGATGCCGGGTCATGACGTCACTAATTAACGCCATTGCTGCATGTGTGGCTCACATCCTCGCATGCATCAGCTGGCTTGTTTGCCGTAATTAGTTCCGGCCGGCTTGTCAGCCAAATCAGTAAATGGCTCACATCCCCGGATGCATCAGCTGGCTTGCTTGCCATAATTAGCTCCGCCCGGCTTGGTAGCCCGAACAGGAAAGCAGTAAACGCCTAGAGGCTGGCCTGGTTGGATCGGATCGGCAGCAGGGTGCGGTCGGTTGGCCTGGCTACAGAATAAGCTATTTTTGTAGCTAGCTACAGAGTATACTCTCCCTATATATCTATACCTAATAATAAAGAGGCAAAATTTCAGGCTCTTTTTTTTCGTCCATCCATTTGTTTGGTCCGTCTCCCTCTTAACTACTGGCCGTCCGGACTCATTATATATAATAACTTGTGCTCATACAAGTTAGAATAGCTCTTATCTAGCGCGATACGGAGTCCGATTCCAAAACGTATTGGGTCATGTAAATAACCAGTAATCTTATTCCTAATTTAAATAGATACTTCCAATCCTCAATAGGTTCAATAGAGATCAAACTGAAATCCAAATAGAAAACAATAAAAATAGAAATTACTCTAATCTTATGCCCGATTTTCAGTCAGGCTTTTGTTGCGTGGGATGCACGTACTCGTGCATGGTGCTGTACGTGTACAGCAAGGACTTGGTGGATTAGGAGGAAGTGGTGTGCTGCATGTCGTGGCCGAATAGAGAAAGGAAAACGGCCCGTGGCCTGTTAGTCTGGGCAAATAAATAGAAGACGAGTCCTGAGATTCGGCTAATAGGAGGACGTCGATTTTGAATTAGAGAAGAGCAGAACGCAGTAACGACAGCTGCTTTTAGGGTTTAGGAAATATTTGTATATAATGGCAGATCCATGATAAAAATTCACCCATGGGGAATTTTGTAGTACTAATTTGTGTGATGGAACAATCATATGGAAGGACTGCTCCTGTGCGGCATGGAGTCATACACCCCGGACGAATCGATCGTCGTCTCCTCCAGCGGCCAACACAATAGTACTTCCTTGACGACGAGTTCATGAACCTGATGCACTCCTCCACTGCTTCGCTCTTGTGCGGCAGGCGCCTCGCACTGGCCCGTACACCGCGCGGTCCGCAGCAGGCGAGAGCCGCAGGCGCCTCGCACTGGCCGAGGCCGGTCCCTGTCCTACGGCGCCCTCCGGCCGGATCTGGACACCAGGGAGATCATGGGCATTGGACAACTCCTTGTGGATGTCGTCCGCTTCCTGTTGCACGTCCGATAACTTCGCACCTTCCCGTTGTGATCCATCTGCAAAGTGTGGTACGTAATTTCTAAATATATCCCCTTCATGGCCGATTCCGTCCACATGATGATGATGTGCCGCCCCGCTCGCCTATGGCCGCTCTGCCCGTTGCCTATTGGTGTCTTGGCGTTGGGTGCTAGCTGCTAGGCCGCTGCCTTGGGCTTCGTTCGGCGGCCACCGTCCAATGAGGCAGGGACCCTAGACACAACGACGCATACGGCAAGTGCAACTAAGTAAGCACATGGACAAGGCAGAAGCCTCAGGTAATGTCGGCCCAAATTCCCTCCGTTCCTCAGATCACGTTCAATCACATATCATCTAGATTTGGCTCCACACCAGAGATGAATAAACGAAACTTGTTCTGGCCGGGTGGTTAGCCAAATGCAAGCCATCGTCGAGCGTTATCCATGTTGGTATGGTTTGCAGCATCGGATGATCACGGCTTGTTTCCCCAGTACATGGGATTTTGACTGATTAGTTGAATGGAGTTTTCAAGTTTTTATGCAATATAAATGTGAAAGGAAAGCTCCCTGGGATTTTTTGCACTGTTTGACAAAAAATTGTTGGAGGAGCCTATATAGTATTTTTAGCATAAGGAGCCTATATAGTTGCATTATCATGTTCCGTGAGATCTATAACAATTGCTGGGGATGGGGATAATTTATACTGTATTTTGTTTAAAAATTACAATTTTTAACAGCTGTAATCTCCTTAGTTTTCATCGCTGAATAATTTGTTTATTCTTTTTTGCACTATCTCTGACTATGGTTACAGTTACTTGGCTATAGATCAAATACAAGTATTTTAATGACCTGTGCACCAAATATGGATGTGCTTTAAGATTAACATGGTGATTTCATTTCAACTCTGCTAGCTTTTACATGATGTAATGGGGGAGGACAATGATGATGAAGAGTTGTAAAAAAAATCACATTACTATTCCTCTAATGTTTATGATTTTTTTATAGGCACGTGCGTGTCACATGTGCATGGCCCTATATTTAGCTTATATTATGGATGTTATGATTATCATAAAATAAATTATAGTTTTTAAATTTTATAACAATGATAATATATAAATAGATATGTACCATTTACAATGTTTTTTATGGACGTTTCATAGTTTTTCTCCCGTTGCATCGCACGGGCATATTTACTAGTATATATAGAGAGAGAGAGCGCCTACGTGTGTGGTTACGAGTGTGAAAAAGAGAGAGGTGAAAAGACACCCCTTAGATTAATCCTTAATTGAGTACTAAATAATAATTCTCAACAGTGGTAATTGAATAAAATACATTTTTGTAAGTTAGATGGCTTGCATGTAAAAGTTAGATTTATAAGTTAGATTAACAAACTTATGTATAAGTCAACATTGATAACTTATATTATAATAACTTGTTTGCATAACTTATAAGTTAGATGAACAAACTTATATGTAGAGTAAACATTGATAACTTATATTATACTAACTTGTTTGTATAACCTAGAAATATAAGTTGATGAAGGGCGTGACTGTTCACAGCAGTCTCTACTGTTCATAATATCGGGTCAGAACTGCTTTATACCGGGGTATCTACTGTTCATAACGGGTCTATACTGTTTATAATACTGGGTTTGAACTGTGCGTAACGGGTTCATAATGTTCATGGGATCCGGTACTGTTAATCTATAGTGTTATATGAGGGGAGAGGCAGTATACAACTTTAAGGGTAAGAGGCAGATACAAGAACTTAGATATATAAATTAATATCATAACATATTAGTAAAATATATGAAACTATGTACAAAAGAACTATGTAATAGAACTTATAAATATGTAACATTGTAGACCAGATGATTATCACCACAACTTCTCGCTTTTACAGATTTGTGGTCATTAAGATTCAATTAGATCGGATGAAGAGAAATAGTGAAAATCAATTCTACAGATTTGGGGACAAGTGAACTTTTATGTATAATATTTTGTAGAACAAAGCATATCATAATAATTTCTTAAAAGGTTATAAATTAAACTATATACAACACTTTTGTGTATAATATTTTGTAGAACAAATTTATCATCATAATTTTTTTATCAAGAATTGGGTCAGGAGATTCAACTAATTGAGAAAAAGTGAAAAAAGAGAAAGAAATGTAGAAAGAAAAATATATAAAATAAGAAAAAAAAGAAACGTCTGTGCGGAACGAATGTGACCCGTATGCACGGGACGTGTTCCCTCGATTCCTATGGTAGAGAAAAAAATGGAAAAAATAAAAAGAAACATCCGCAAACAGGCCGCTGTCTGCATCCGCAGGCCGCGAAATGAGCTGCACGTACCGTTCGCCCGATTCAAAAGGAGGGAGCGCACGCTAAAGTGGAAGTTAGTTTAAACCAGGACTAATTTTTAACACATGCATAAGCAATCGAGTGAGCAAGACACTAGCTCACAAGCAGGAGGGGCAGAGTAGTAATTGATCAACTGGTTTCAAAAAAGTAATTGATCAGCTAATATAAGTTATATATGTTATTAAGGCCTTTTTTGGATCGTTTATTAGAGCTAATTATTACATGCGGCTAAAAATAAGTCCAACTATAAGCATTAGCTAACTAAAATTTAGCTGGCATTGTTTCAATCCCTAACTAATATGTAATAGCTACATGAATTACTACACACCGACAAACATGCCCTTGCCTTTTATGTCTTCTTCCCTCTCATCTACCCCACTCGGTCTCTCTCTCTCCCTCGAAATCCAAACTACTTGGCTTCTCCCATTTCTCTCACTTGGCCGATCTCCATGCCCCAATCGGCAGCACCATTCCCCTACCGGATAGCGGCGCTAGCTCTTCTCGGCAGCAGGATGTCGGGGGAGAGGCAGATGCAGGATGTCAGAGCTAAGGCCGGTGGTGGTACACGGGACAAGGATCCGGCGGTGAGCGACGCGAGGATCCGGCAGCGTGTCTAGGTCTGGTATCATGCCAATCAAAGGAGGCAAGCCATGGTGACCATTGCAGTAGAGGTCCTCCCAGCGTGGGCGAATTCGACGACTAGGAGGGCGAGAGGATCGGATCCGGCAGCAGGCTTAGGAGTGACAAGCCAAGGAGGCGTGCCATTGTGACCTTTGCGTTGGAGGTCACGGTGGGCTCGATAGAGTGATGCCATCATGACACCACATCGAGCTTGAATTGTAACAGTAGGGGAGGGAGAACAGAGAGAAAGGGTGGCATGGTTGGTGGGAGGGCAGAAAGTAAGAAACGACTCTATAGCAATCTATAGCACTTTGATCCCTTTTTAACTCCTTTGGTTTAGCTAATGGACTAACAACTAATTAGTATCCTGGCTAAAAGTTAGCTCTTCCTTTAGCCCTCCTGTTTTGGATCAGCAGGGGCTAAAAATTAGCTGCTAACTATTAGCCCATAGGATCCAAACAAGCTCTAAGACAACTCAAAATGTTTTAAAAAAAGCAATGCCTGAATGGGAAATAGAAAATTCAAGCACTAAGTTTGCGCGTTGCAATTGCCGATGCTCGAAAGAAATATGCTAGCCTAGTCTTCTTCATGCAGGGAAGAGGAGGGGAAATGGAACACAAGCATGAGTTATTGGCTCAAGGCACATTTTATTAATTTGTTTATTAGTGGGCATGTGTCGATGCGCACACATTGTAACATGCCAACATGTGTTGACTGACATGCGTGAGTTACTTTTGCTCGACTAGTGTGGGTAGTCTAAGTGAGTGTAGTGAGTCTCTTGCCTTGCATTGGAATTAGGGTATGGAGCCTTCCAATTAACGTGAGGGTGACATCAACTTGCTGATCAACTACCGGCACTTGAGTTTTGCGACGCCCATGGATCCATGCCAAGCAAAACATCATCGATTTCAGCGGCACATTTAGGGCCTGTTCGTTTAACCAGGAATAGTCACCAGGAACAATTCCCAGTCGGATTGATTGTCTAATTTGTATAACTTTGATCAATGAGAATGATTCCTGCACTTAATCCACCATAACCGAACAAGCCCTTAAGACCATATGGAGTCCCAGATCGATTAGCAGCATAGGGACTAAGGAGGAGGGGTTGTCTTGTAACGGCTACACGTGATGAAGATATAAGAACAGAATGGCGCCATGCACATGCGCTGCGAGTTAACGAAGCTCTTAAAGTCGAAGTCAAGTCGATACTGTCCGATTTCAAGACAACTTGAAAACACTTGGGCCGTCGGCCATTGTATGGGCTACGAGATATATAGGTCCTTTATTGGTTGGTTGTACTGTGAGAGTGTTAGATGGTTAGCTGGAGCCCATAGGGCCATAATGATTGGACCATACTTAGGGTGTGTTTGGTTCACTTCCTCACCAAGCTTGGCTAGCAAAACTAAGACAGGCTAGCTCTAGCCATCTTTAGCCAATGTAAGCAGTACATGTTTGGTTGTCTGTACTACGAAGCCTGGCTAGGAATCAGTGTGTTTGGTTGCCTGATTTAGTTTGTATAGAATCACCTCTTCCTTCAACTAGTAAGTTTACCCCTTTGAGGACTTTAGTCGAACAGGCGGTGGGCATGCTCGGCGAGCACCTCGACGACCATGGCAGCAAGCCACCATGCCGCGCCCTGGGCGCACAAGTTGGCAGCCGCATCGCCTGTGACACCTCCATAGCACAGGGAAGAAGAATACATGGGAGCTCGAGCCAAACATGAGCACTCCCACTATCTTCCATGGAAGCCACCCAGGCTTCTCCACCGCCCGCCATGGAAGTAAGTCGACCTCCATCTTTGCCATGGAAGGCACCCAGGTTTCTCCACCACCCTCCATGGAAGGCACCTAGGCTTCTCCACTACCCGCCATCTCTGCTCCCACATCCACCCATGCTTCCTCTCTCCCTCATCCACTCAGCGGCAGATCTCTCGCCTCATCTCCTCTAGGGCCGACTGCTCATGAAGCCTCGTCTCCTCAAGATCCCACCCAGTGATGGTAGTCCCAATCCGCCGCCGTGACACAGATCTCGCCTGCTACCGCTCCTTTCTCTCGCCGGTGGGGAGGAGGAGGAGGACCAGGACTCACCGGCCGATGGGGTGGAGGAGGAGGGGGAGTTGGCTCGCCGATCGGTGGGGTGGAGGAGGAGGACGACGAATAGGCTCGCCGGCCGATGGGATGGACGAGGAGAAGGACAAATAGGCTCGCTAGCCGGTGGGGTGGAGGAGGAGGAGGAGGAGGAGGAGCAGGCTCCCCGGCCGGTAGGGTGAAAATGGAGACGACCGGAGGAGGAGCAGGCTCGCGAATGGCGTAGCGAGAGGGTGTGCAGACTCGTGGAGTCAGGCTTGTGCTAGCGACGAGCATGGAGGAGCCTTTTTGGCTTAGCTAAGCCTGGCTAGGAAGCCAAACAGGCAACGAAACAACTGGAGGCTGCATCTGAAAAGCCTGGCTAGGGGCTAAGCCACCCAACCAAACACACCTAGTGGACTGCAAAACCTAAAATGTTAACAGACAAAATATCTACTCCCATGTGAAAGGGAAAATATCTGTAAATAATTTTTGTCTTTATAAAAGGAAGTCGGCAGCTATCTCCGTTCGAGCACATATTGATATATGATACTTTCTCTTGTACCCACATTCTTTGAAGACCCTTGTAAAAATTAGATCGAGCATAGACGAGCTATTTATTTGATTGAACAATATTTTATTAGTCTAAGAAACACCAGCATTGCTAAGAATTAACCACAACTTCCAAATCAAATTTTAGAGATAATCACGGTCACCATCAGCAGAAGTAGCCTATGAATAAATAATTTTTCATAAAAGGGACATATATTCCAAAATTTTTATAAGTCTAAAATTCAAAAGTGAAATCTTTTTTTATCCATTCCATGGCGAGCCCTGTGTGTACACTATGAACTTGAGCTATCTATACATATCTATCGTATCATATGAAATTGTCAAAGACATCAAATTTTATCAAGCTGTATTCTAGGTCACTAGTGTTGATATCATCAACATCAAATTTTGCTGAGCACGAGGAGCACAAGCCTTGAAGTAATTCCACACCTTCTCTAATACCATCAAGAACAAAACCACGTCCTCGAAGAGCTGCGCGACGTCGGTCCCAAGCAGCGAGCGATCTCAGCAGAGTACGGACACCACCGCATGCTTTGTACATGCACATGACGTCGTGCGGCATCATCTCCTCGCCGGCATCGATGATGGCATTGTCATCAGCGACCATGTAGAGGCAGCTGCGTATGTTGATGACGGTGACCACCGCTATGAAGCATCAGTTGCTCGGGGGCAACTTGGCGGTGTTGCAGTCGTCCACAATCTTCTTCGTGAGCTAAGTGCCCGTTGGAAGTGTTGCATGGGTTCCTCTCCTTCTTGCGTAGCTCGTCGCCAGGGCTGGTGAAAGGTCCTAAATGGCTAGAGGGGTGAATATCCTGATTAAAATGCTACAAAATAACTAGAGCAAAGTGTTAGACAATAAAATGACGTAAATGTGGTTTTGCTCTAACACTATAAAAATGTTGAAGCCACCTACCGAATGCTAGTTGTGATGATCTCTAGAATAAGTCACACAATCAAACAAGCTATGTCACTACTACAACTAGTGAGAGCTAGCAAGATACTAGAAACAACTAATGACAACTATGCTGCTCAACTAGCAAGATGAGCAACTACTACACAAGATGATATATGTATGTATGAGAAACAAGTGTAGTAGAGAGTGATACCGAACCGAGCAAATGTCCAAATTGAAACCCAGTGAGACAATGAGACAGAATTTATCCCATGGTTCGGTTGTTTGCCGGCAACTTAGTCCATGTTGTGTCGACGTACTCACTTGGTAGTTCACGCGCTAATAATAGGCATCACACGCCTAGCCCTACACAAGGACGCTGCAAGAATCAACCACAAGTGAGGGTACACAAGTCACGCGCAATTTACTAGAGTTGCCTTTCGCGGCTCCCACGAGGAATAGGCACAAAAATCCCTCACAATCACCGTTTGATGGCGTTGGTATTTTTACCAAGGTACCGATAAGCGTGTAAGCTTTCCCTTAGACCTCGTTGGAGCCCCCTTGTAAGGGCCAAGCTCTTGGTTGGGTAACTCCGTGGATAGCCCCAGGTGCTCCCCACGTGCAAGTGGGTCTCTGGAATAGCCTCTCCTGGACCGGTCCTCACCGTCTTCACTATCGAGCTTCCGGCCAAACCGCCGCGGGCCTCGTTCCCTCCAGTACATGGTGGTAGCCACACCACAAACGCAGTTGATATAGTCTCGCAAGACTACAAGCCCTCAAGTATACAACAATGGTGCGCGCAAGCACCGAGTGGTAAAGAGGCATGCAAATCTCATTAAACACTAGGCCTAAACCTAGAGAAAGCGCTAAAGTGATGGTCTAACTAACCTAAGCACTTTGTAAAAGTTCCTACGTACTCTAATCACTGAGTATATCACTAAGCACTTTGGTGGCTAGAGCAACTAGAGATGAACCTCAACTCACACTACAAGTCTTCATTGAGCTCTACACCCCTTCTCTTGTCGGTTGGGATCATATTTATTGCCCCAAATGGGAGACATACCCGTTGGGACTCAACAGGAAATTCTATGCACCGTCGTACCGTCCCATGTGTGGCCGTCGAACCAATTCCCTCGGTTCGGTGTCTCACAACGGCTCCTGTGTCAGCACTAACTGTTACCAACCGTTGGGCACGTCTTTGTAGCGTATGGTCCGACACCTATCCGACGCGCCAATCTCCTCTCTAGAACCTTTCTTCAGACCATCGGATAGGGTTACAATTGGTCTGACGCTTCTGCCTCCTCAATCTGATGCAGCTACATTGTGAACAGTGGCGACACTTGGTCCGACGCCCTTCTCCACTTTGGTCCAATGCTCGGTCCAACGCTGCTTCTGACACCCTAGGTAGGGTTTGTACTGGCGTATGGTGCGACGCCCCTCAGGGTCCGGTCCGACGCCTCGGTTTGATGCCCCCGAAACCATTTCTTCAACTTGTTTCTTCATGATCTTGACGTCCGGCTTGGTATCATATTGTGCCTTTGACTCTTGCATGTCTTGTAGGTCTTTTGCTTCTAAGGTGCTTGCTTGAGGTGTTGATCATCCAGATCACACCGTTGCCTATGTCCAAGTCCATTTTTCCACCCTTTGAACTATATCAAAAAACACTAGCAAAAAATGTTTGCTCAAATGGTCATGTTGATCCTCAAACATCAAAATCTAAAATAGATGGCCTATGGACCTATTTTTCTTACGGTCCGTTGAAGTGGTATGTCCCTGTAAATGTTTTAAGGTTGGAGTCTCTAAAAATCGATTTTTATAGTAGCATATATTTTGCAACATTAATTTACACTATGGCCCATCAGTGGTGAACACAGTGTAATTTTTGACAAGGATCAAAATTTTGCATGACCATTTGTGTAGGAACATGTCCGTCTCCCTAGCATCTGCACGCGTTCGTGAGCCGGGAGGCGACAATTCAACTACGCCATGTATAGCTTCCGTAGGAGAGTAGAGTTCTCATGTAATTAATCTCATTGACTAGAACAGCATCAATCATACAGTTTGATCTAACCAGGACTAATTTTTAACACACATACATACGCGTACAATTCAACAAGTCGCAACATGCATACGTGTACAGATTACAGCTACGGATTGGTAGACTCGGCTGATCATACTCCCACCTCCATGGATGAATGGCCTTCATGCAAAATGGAAAGGCGCCATACACAACACAAGCAAGCACAACCTCACACAATAATTCTAACTGCAAGACTGAAATAAATAAACCAAGGGCAACAACTCATCAACTACGACCTTGGATCAAGAACATGGTGTGCTAGTCTAATAATGCTGCCACACACCACTTTATTTTACTACTATATATATGTCCTTGATTAGCCTAATTTCCTGACTAACCACGGTTAAAAATTTGTACTTCGTAGCTGCAGCTGTCGTCCCCCTTTTCCTCTGCTCTGAGATCCTATTCCTGCAACCACCAGGCCCGTCACAGCAGCCGGCACGAGCGGGTAGCCGGGTAGGGTGGACTCTGTGTCATCAGCGCCGGTACAGGTACGCCGCTGGCCGCGACGGCGACGGCTGGGTAGGAGGAGCGGCAGCGGCCGCGGCGCTGGCGATCTGCGTGCAGACCTCGGCGAAGGCGGTGAGGATGGCGGCGTGGTGGCGCGGCGCGTTGAGGGCGAGGAGGCGGCGGAGCATGCCGCGGAGGCCGTCCCAGTCGCAAAGGCCCATCTCCACCACCATCTGCACCATGCTGTCGCGGAAGTCCGCGCGCGGGTCCGACGACTCCTTCTCCACCGCCACGCCCACGCCGTCGGCCTCCGCCGCCGCCGTCCTCTCAGCCGGCCTCATCTTCTTCTTAACCTGCTTCTTGCCGACCGCCGGCGGCGCGCGAGCAGGTGATGACGCCGGCGCGGCGGCCTTGGTCGCCTGCTGCTGCTGCTTGCGGAGCGGCGGCGGTGGTGGTGACAGCAGCTCTTGGTGGTGGTGTTGCTTGGCGGTGCAGGCTCCGTACACGACGCGCGAGGGGTAGCAGTAGTAGTAGTCGGAGGAGTAGGCCGACGCGTAGCCGCCGGTGCTGTGCGTGGCGGCCGACGAGGAGGAGAAGGAAGCGGTGGACGTGGAGGCGCAGGAGTACTGCTCGCCGACGCCGCTCCTCCTCGTCGTCGTGGCAGCCTTACCACCACCACCCATCATCAGCTGGCTGCAGGGCTTGAGGAAGGACGGCAGCCTGAGCAGCCTCGGGCGGCGCGGGCGGCACCCGCACCCGGCGTCGACCACCGGCGCGTACCGGCGCCGCCCCACAGGGAACTGCCTCCCGCCGCCGCTGCCGCCGCCGCGCGCTCTGGTTGTTGACATCGCCGGCCGCCCGTGGTGTGCTCTAGCTGTTGTGTCTGGTAGTAGTTCTGTAGTTGCTTCACGGTGCCCTGGTACGATGGGAGGATCTCAACAAGTTGAGATGTGACTGCTGCCTGTCTTGCATGCAACTATGCAAGTGTGTGGTTGGTGTAACATATGGCAAAGGATCGGAGGGGGATGTGTGGTTTATATATAGGTATATATTTCATTTGATTTGACAAGCTAGGTGGATTAGGAGGGGATGAGGTTAAACAAGGGATCTCTGGTTGGGTTTAGTTTTAGTTGGGGCATGTGTGGTGAGCCTTGTCCATGGTGTGTGGGGGCTCATCATTTCTCACCCTGCAAAGCTCTCTTGACTTTGACCGTCCTTGCGGTATATCAATGCTTACAACAAGGTAGAAAAACGAAGCCAGGACAAAGCGCAAAAATTCAGTTGCAAATAAAGTATAGTGTATTGGTGGTGTACCTAACTCGTGTAGTGGTAGGAGTACCCGATTGACCACTCGTCTGTTTCTAGTGAATTGCATAAACTAGTCACATAGTAAGTGTCTTCTTAGATAGACTTCACCATTTCAATCTTTGTTTTGTGTACTAATTTGTGGTATAGTTTTAAGTTTAGCCACTTGAAAATGATACTAGTAAATCAGCAGAAAATGTAATTTCCTTGACGGAGTTGCATTTCTTTGAGGGGGCAGATAAAACCGCAAAGGAATATATTATATTTCGTGAAATCTATTACACGACGGTCGTGCTCCTTCGCGACCGCAACGTAGGCCAGCCCACTAGCCGCGCTAGGAGACGAACAGCTCGCCGTCATCGGAGACGAGCGGTTCACCTGCGTTAGGGTTCCGGCGTTAGAGAATCTCATCTCCAGCAACTAGAGAAGGAGGTTTTGGGAGCAACGGTCCTGACACGGCGTTGGTGGTGGGCGAGATGGCAGCAGGGGTGGGGCGGCGGGGGCGCCGCCCATCGGGTTAGTGGGAGACGACGGTTGGGTGGGGTTGGCGGTGGGGGCATCGCGGCGCAGCTCATCGGCGCCTTGTGATTAGGGGAGGACGGGGTCGAGGGGCGGCGGTAGGAGGCGGGTGGTGCGGTGAGGCACCGCTGGTGGTGGATGCCCGGGGCGGGCGTGGGGGCGAGAGCGGGGGCGGGGACGGGGACGGAGACGAGGAAGACATCGTCGGCGGGCTTCCTTGTGGTTAGGGAAGGGCGGGGTCGAGGATACGGCAGCGAGAATTGGGTGGGGCAGCAAGGCGACGAGAGCCGCCGACCGCAGGTGGTGGATGCTTGAAGGAGGGGGCGGCGGAGGAGAGGTGCCAGCAGGCAAGAGGGCGGTGGAGCATAGCGCCGTCGCGAGGAGGAAGACAGGTCGCGCGATATCTGGGTCCATTATATTTTCCTTGATCGTGTTAGTAAACCATCACGAAAATGTATAGTCCTTGAAGATTGATGTGGACTGCCAAGAAAATTGTGTATTTCCTTGAAGGTTATTGGCCCAAAGAAAAACTTGATGGCTAAAAACATTTTCTCGTAGCTTTGGTGAATTTGGCCTAAGGATCGAGCGTTGAGGGTTTGACACCAAAGAAATTGAATTTTCTTGTGCTCTATTCTTAGCGGATTTTGCTTGACAGTGGTTTATTTCTGGCCTCTAAGAAAATTCGACGTCCTAAAATTGTAGATAAATGTCTCAGAAAGTATAGTTTCATAAATATATGTTTTTGCTATGTGCACACAGTAAAAATTAGTTACAGAAGTATTATCTAAAGTTGTGTTTTAAAGGCTATGTTGATGTCACAAAAATTGCTGAAGCAGCAAGTCTACGCGCGCATAGGTGTGCTTCTGTTACACGCATGCACGTACGCTAGCACATGGATACATAGGTCGGCAATTTAGTTATTGGTAATCTCCATTCGTATTTAGTACTAGTAAATATGAGATGTTAAAACAAGCTAAGTCATAGTTCATAAAATTAAAACATCATATATATTTTTTGAAGTGTAACATCATATATATTACGAATGGAGAGAGAGAGGGAGAGAGAGAGAGAGAGACTATATGTATATATATTTTTAACGCAATAATATATGTGCTGATGATGGTCACTGGTCTTCATATGTGCACACATGATTCACACATGTAGTACACAAATATATTCTCGTCAACCCTTCAGAAATCCCTTTCGTCTCTCAAAAAATCTCCAAAACATGTGTATGTAGCACATAGATTGGCCGGCCATTGAATTCTTTATATATTCTTTTTTTTTTGGCGGTGGTCGATCAATCATGCTGTTCTTCATATGTAGTACACATACTCACATGTACTGTACTTACTAGCTTATAATTAGTATACATAATTAAATATACTTTCGATCGTCAAGTCTGGAGAAAATTCCTTCTATCAATTCCCTTTTAAAATTTCCAAGATCAGGGTATATCAGATACGATCGAGATTGGAAGCTTGTGCAGTAACATCACCACACATACGTGATCACGATTGTAAGGACGTACGACGTAAAAATATAAACTAGCCACCACCAGAGCAGCGGAGTACACAGTCTAGATGACGACGCGTAGTCACTAGATAGTCAGAACAGGGTGGTTATTTATCTACGTGTCCACGTCAGGTGCTTATCTAGTGCTTCTACTTTATCCACGTGTCCGCGTCAAGTGCTTACGTGGCAACGATAGAGCCGACAGCCGAGGCATGCAGCGACAGCCATTAGCGATTTCTATTTCCAATGGTCGTTGAGGTCTACACGTTACGGGCCCCAAACCCGCAGGCCAAGGAGGGATCGATCGATTGGTTTGGTAGAGCCCGTGGTACGCTACAAGCATGCACGTACTGGAGATCGAGAAGTGAGGTAGACGACGCCACGACGGACATGGAGTTTCTCGCAAGGCATGATTGGACCGGACGTCGTACTAGATCGATCTGCGATCGAGATGCATGCAATGCAAATTTATCGTGCCTCTACTGTGCGGGCATCGATGCATGATTTATCAACTACAATACTGTACATTACGTTTGCCATGTTTATACGCAAAGCTAGGGCCGGGCCGGGAGAGACCAGACCAGACCAGTACGTACGTCGCTTAACTATAGACCTGCTGTATCTAATTTACTGCAAGCATTCAGTTCGTTCGTTAAAAATAAATTGCACGGCAAGGTAAATGTTTGGTACGGTTAGTTTGCCGGGGAACTTAACGAATATTTGGTTCAACGCTCAGGATGGGTTGGACCTATTTTTTAAGTGTTTGGTTTAGGAACTAGGGATTAAGTTTATATATCCTATAAAGAGAATATTTCTTCTAGATGCGGGTTTTGTATTCCTCTGATTGGAGCGGACAGGACAAACCTACTTCGGCGCACGCACGGGCGCCCGGAGCATGTGAGCGTCAGCGACGATGCAAGCACAGTGAGTAGCGGAGATGGCGTGGTAGCCGAGGACAACACAAGAATGTCGGCGTGGCTCAAGATCGAGCTCGAGGACTATATGGCATGGCGTGTGCATGGGTTGAGCTCGAGGTGATGGCGCACCACGTAGGCCGAGCTCGAGCAGGCAGCGCGCTGCCTCGAGCGCTAGATAGACCTTAGTTGGGTTGGCGAGCAGTGGCAGCGCGGGTGATTTGGTGTGTGTGTGTATGGAGAAGAAAGGGCAAGGAGGGAGAAAGCAAAAGAAAGGATCACAGTGGGACCCAATTGTAAGGCACCTTATGTTCCACCTTGAAAATCAAACAAGAAATATGGATGGACGTAACGCACACAACCAAACATAAAACCAGTTCACTCCATCTAAAAATATGGGTTAGATCCAACCCATCCCACGGAGTCTGAGAACCAAACAAAGTCTAAATGTTGAGGTATTTTTCTTTCTTTCTTTTTTTTTAAAAAAAAGAAGAAACACATACACGGACACACTCTCGCTCCATCCTAAACAAAGTCTCTTAATGCCGAGGTATATGACTAGATCGTGTCAACTAAGTACTATAACTAGCAGCTCTCCTATTATATTTGTAACAGAACCGCCCAATTATACGAGATTAAGTAAGAAAATCATCCAACGGACGGACAATTTACCAAACTTAAGCCCGTATAACCCGGTAGTCCGTGAAATCTCGACGGATTTCAAACCATTTCACATCACAGCCAAGATCGTACTAAGTTTAGCGATTACCGTCATAAGTTACATAGAAGTTCGTGGCACAAAATACATCGGAGTTTAAACATAGTTATTACAAACCAGTTTCAAATAAAAGTAGCAGAAGCATTAGTTCAAAGTACACACACGACTTTCCAAAATAAAGTGCCAGCTCGCGATCATCTCCCACAAAAGCATCAGGCGAGGAGTAGTGAGTGACCATTGCCCATGGTCCTAGGCTTCGCCCATCGCAGGGTAGAGACAGTTGATACAATAACCATAGTACATCTGTCCATCTGCAACAAGTGGGAACAAAGCCCTGAGTACGAGAAGGTACTCAGCTAGACTTACCCGACAGAACCAAAATAAAATGACACCAAGGATCATGATAGGCTTTATGGTGGGGTAGCTGACTCATTTGCAAGAAAAGCATTTTTAGCTTAGCAGTTCTTTTACAAAAGCATGTAATATGTTAATTCTTTATTCCCCTGTCAACTATGTTTGCACTTATGCTAAAGTAACCATGTAATTAGGCAAGCAAGGATTACCATTGACAATTAACAATAATTACCAAGTCATTTTCCACATAACTATCCAAGTGTTTCATCAATATTACTACGATGAAGTAACTCAAGTCAAGTGTTCACTATCCAGTGAACGATGGCGATTCGAATCGATTATTGACCAGCTGGTAATTTATTCCTCACACAAACCTCACTCACCCGCTAAAGTGAGGTATTGGTCACCGAGTCAACCATTCAGGTAAAGTCGCGAGCTTGCCAGGAACCACATGTACCCGGGGGCTGCCCGACTGCTCTTTGGCCTTATCATCGCGCCCCCGTTTCCTGCCACTACTGCTCCGGTACAGTGCGTTGCGGGCAATCCACTCGGCCCGAATAATCTCCCGGCTTCGCGGTCGAAAGGTACTTTATTCGGCCAGCTAAATGTGAGGCATGCGTTCAACATGACCCGAGGCCCGACATCGGACGGTCCTTAACCGACACAGACGGAAGACACTACAGTCCAGAACCCTGCAAGCTTCCGCCCGGTCTCAAATTCATTTCCACACTTAGTTATTCCCACATGACATTCTTTCACATAAAACCAGGTAATCCCTTATAGCTCGCGGATGACAGGCAATCACCCGACTTCTACCGGTCTAAGCAAGCTAAGCAATTATTGATCGTGGACACCAGGGTGACAAGGATCGGGTAAAACAAGGTGAAACAAGGTATAATGCAGCAACGTTTGCAAACAACTCCTAAACTTAATGCATCAGATTAAGTAAAATTAATAAATAATTATTCGCAAACCGGGGGAGAAATGCTCCGGGGCTTGCCTCGCTCAAAGGAGCTGGGACGATGGTCAGGGCACTCCGGAAGCTCTTCACCGGACTCCTCTTCTGCTTCTGCTGGCTCCGGCTCCGGCACCTCGGGCTGTTCCTCTGCGTCCTCGGGAACTACTGCCGGAACCACTTCCTGCGATCCTGTATGATGCAGAAATATGAGTGCAACATGCATAGATGCATTGCAGAGGTGACATGAGATGATGATGATGCGGAATGCATGCGATGTAATGAGTATGTTACGTTATCGGATTACGTGAAACTTATGATTCTTCTACAAGGTAGTCTACGTCATCCAAGAACATGTACTCGAAAACTACCACCACTATTCTCTACCATGCAAGAGCACTTGAACACTCAAGATGCTTCAAAGATACACCAAAGTATATTTTACTAACTATCTTTTCATTAAGAATGAATGGAAACCCTAATTAGCCCTATGGTTGAACAGCAACACATATTTTAGTAGCTCAGAAAAATCTTAGAAAATTACAGTGGATTACTAATATCAAGAATAGCCTGACACAAGATTTTTACTGCTTTTGGATTACTAGAACTAACTAAACAAAAATAACAAACTGAGGCCCAAAATGGAGATTTAAAATACTTTGCATTATGAAAAGTATCAAACAACAGATTTAGGAATTTTCCTACTATCTACTCCCTAAACAATCACTATAGAAAAATTATCACTTGCATGTTTTATTCAAATTTATCTAAATAACAAAAATAATAAATATTAGTGATAGAAAGCATTTGAACTACAACTATACATTTTTCTACAGAACAGACATGATATAAAATTTTCCCTAGCAAATAAAGGGCACACAAAGATTAACAAACTTGGAACCACATTTTTCTGATTTTTCTACATTTTCTTATCAATTTTTCAAGAAAACACCAATTTCAAGGATTAAATAAAACACTACAGAAAAGTAATGAAATATTGGCATGCAACATTTTTATATTGTAGATCTGATTCAAATGAGTACATAGAAATTTATTTCACCATTTTTGGAGCTAAAATGACCAAGAAAACATTTTCCAAAGTGTTTTTCATCAAGAATAATAAAAAGAAAATGAAAAAGGGATTTCTTTAACTGGCGCTGGGCCGGCCCGGGAAAAACAACCGGCCCGTGGCCGTTCCCGGCCTGCTTCGCGCGCGCGGGGGACAGCCGAGCCGGCCCGCTCGGGGCGCGGCCCATAGGCGCGGCCTAGTTCCCCGAGGGAAACCGAGCGCGGTCGCCGGCGTCCACGAGCTCGACGTCGCGGCGGCGGTCGCGGCCAACCGGCCATTTCCGGCCATGTCCCGACCACCGAGCGAGCGCACAACGTTCGCCACGAACTCGCGAACTCGAGAGGGAGGCTTGGGAAGACGGAGAGGGAGCGAGCGAGTGGTGAAGGAGCACGGGCTCAACGGCTCCGACGCGGTGGCGCGGCGAGGAAAGCTCGATTGAGCCTTACCGATCCAAACGAGGGGACGTCGATGCTCGTTCGGAGGAGAGGAGGACGGGGCGGAGCTTCGGGCACAGGCAATCGAAAGGAGACGGTCTACCGGTGCCGGAACAAGGCGGAGGTGGAGGCGGTGCGCGGTGGCGAGCGGCGTTCCGCGGTGGAGGGCGCCGGAGGGAGGAGGAGGGGGAGCAAGTGAGGGGTGTGCGGGATGGAGACCAGGCGCCCGGGTGATTTGAAGTGGAGCGCGAGCGCGGGGTCCACGGACGGCCACGCGGGGCGTCGCCGGCATGCGGCCGCCACGCGGCGGGCGCGTTCTGCCGGGGCGCCAGCGCCCGCGGGCGCGGGCGGGAAGAAGAGGGAGGGGGGGCCGGCTGGGCCGGGCCGCTGCGGAGGCGGTGCGGGCGCGCGCGCGGGAGTGGCGCGGGCCGCTTCTGGCTGTGGGCCGAACAGGAGGCGGCGGCCTGTTAAGGCAAAACTGATTTTTTTGATTTTCCAAATTCAATTCAAATGAATTTCAAACTTCAAACTACATTTTGAACAAGAAGAAGACATTTTCTGGAATTGACCCAAAAACAAAAGTTGCTCAGAATTAAATTCTCTACAACTTTGATTAAGGGGCCAACTGAAAATTCTTGATAGATTTTGAATGGCAGAATAAATGCTAAAATAGGGGATATTTTTGAATATTTTTCATAAATATTTTTGAACAAGTTTTGACAAAGATTTGAGTCATCTAGTTGCTTCAACAATTGAACTAGGGTTCCAAGTGATGTAAAAATTTATAGTTGCAAGATTTTTGGTACAATGTGATTATCATATTAATATAATTCATCACATACATTATTTTCAAGCTTTTATTTTAATCAAATTATAAATTATCACACATGATTATAATGATATGAATGTTGTGCAATATGATTGTTATGCAAAAATGCATTGCGTAACACCGGAGTGTTACAGCCCTCCCCCCTTATAAAAATCTCGTCCCGAGATTTGGGTTACGAACCATTTATTATAAAAATCTTCGTATGCCTTCTTTAAGTATTCACCCGTTTCCCAAGATGCATCCCCTTCATCATGATGACTCCATTGTATCTTATATGTTTTCACCACACTGTTTCGAGTAACCCTCTCCTTGGAATCCAAGACTCAAACTGGCTGCTCACGATACACCAAATCTGACTTAAGTTTTATGCCTCGAGGTTCAATCCTTTCCTCTGGAACGCGCAAACACTTCTTGAGATGTGATACATGAAAAACTGGGAATATAGCACCCATTGACTCTGGTAATTCCAATTTGTAAGCCACGGGACCCTTCCTTTCCAAGATTTTGTAAGGTCCTACAAATCTGGCGGCAAGCTTTCTGCGTACACCAAACCGCTTCTTTTTCATTGGCGTGACTTTTAGATAAACATAGTCACCAACTTCGAACACAAGCGGTCTCCTTCTCTTATCCGCATAACTTTTCTGACGTGACTGAGCTGCTCTCATATTCTGCTGGATGATATGAACTTTCTTTTCGGCTTCCTCCACGAAATCAATACCATAATACCTTCTTTCTCCTGGCTCAATCCAGTTTAAAGGTGTTCTACACTTTCGGCCATACAGAGCCTCAAAAGGTGCCATCTTGATACTCTCTTGATAGCTGTTATTGTATGCGAACTCTGCTAGCGGTAACCATGACTCCCATGAACCTCTGGAAGACAACACACAAGCTCTTAACATATCCTCTAGAACAACATTAACTCTTTCAGTCTGACCATCTGTTTGAGGATGATAGGCAGTGCTACGAATCAGACTAGTCCCCAAACCTTTGTGCAAATGCTCCCAAAAGTGAGCAGTGAACTGTGACCCTCTGTCAGACACTATAGTCTTTGGTATGCCATGCAATCTCACAATTTCTGCAATATACTTCTCGGCATATTGAGGTGGTCTATATTCCGTTTTGACAGGCAAAAAGTGGGCTGTCTTAGTAAGACGATCCACAATTACCCAAATGGAATCGTGACCTTTTTGAGTAGTGGGTAGACCCGTGATAAAATCCATACTTATATCATCCCACTTCCAACTCGGTACTGACAAAGGTTGTAGCATTCCGGCAGGTTTCATGTGAATTGCTTTCACTCTACAACATGTGTCACATCTGGCTACATACGCTGCAATTTCCTTCTTCATCTTGGTCCACCAATAACGAGGTCTTAGTTCTTGATACATTTTACTGCTGCCAGGATGAATGGACAACTTAGAGAGATGAGCTTCATCCATAATTTTATTCTTAAGCTCTCTATCCTTTGGAACAACAAGACGGTTGTCGAACCACAACACATCTTGCTCATCCACCCTGAAGTGTTTCGAGGGTTCTTCTTGAATCTTCTTTTTGATGTGGAATATCCCTTTGTCTGCTTTCTGACCTTCTATAATCTTACTCTCTAAGGAACAATTGACCTGAATACTATGTAGCACGGCAGGGTGCATTAGATCGAAACCATCTTCAAGTAAGGGTTGCATATTCAGACAATGTGACTTTCTACTCAAAGCATCAGCTACCACATTGGCTTTCCCAGGGTGATACTGTACATTCAAGTTGTAGTCTTTGATTAGTTCTAACCATCTTCGCTGTCTCATGTTCAATTCTAGTTGGGTGAAGATGTACTTAAGACTTTTATGATCGGTAAAAATGTTGCACACATTACCCAGCAAATAGTGTCTCCAAATCTTTAAGGCATGCACTACAGCGGCAAGCTCAAGATCATGTGTCGGATAATTGATTTCATGTTTTCTCAACTGCCGGGAGGCATAAGCAATGACT
This sequence comes from Saccharum hybrid cultivar R570, assembly GCA_038087645.1. Taxonomy (NCBI): domain Eukaryota; kingdom Viridiplantae; phylum Streptophyta; class Magnoliopsida; order Poales; family Poaceae; genus Saccharum; species Saccharum hybrid cultivar. The sequence goes on from JAQSUU010000805.1 coordinate 11,694,215, forward strand.
CTTCCTTCTTGCATCAGCACACACCCTAATCCTGTTTTTGATGCGTCACAGAACACATCAAAAGGTTTCTCGATGTCGGGCTGTGCAAGAACTGGAGCAGTGGTCAACAGTTTCCGCAAGGTATGGAAAGCTGTCTCACACTCCCCCGTCCACACAAACTTGTGATCTTTCTGTAACAGACTTGTCATTGGCTTGGCAATCTTCGAGAAGTCTGGGATAAAGCGGCGATAGTAACCAGCTAACCCTAGGAAACTCCTGACTTCTGACACTGTGGTTGGAGTCTTCCAATCCATAACCTCTTGCACTTTACTCGGATCTACAGAAACTCCATTCTCAGATAGAATATGACCGAGGAAGGGAACTTTCTTTAACCAAAATTCACATTTGCTGAACTTAGCATATAACTTATGATCTCTCAGCCTGGTCAAGACAATTCTCAGATGCTCTTCATGATCTTTCTCATTTGCAGAGTATACTAGAATGTCATCAATGAAGACAACTACAAACTTGTCCAACTCTGGCATGAAAACCGTATTCATCAGATACATAAAATATGCAGGAGCATTTGTTAGGCCAAAAGACATAACAAGATACTCGTACAACCCGTATCTGGTAGAAAAGGCGGTTTTCGGAACATCTTGTGGTCTAATCTTTATCTGATGATACCCGGACCTTAGGTCTATCTTGGAGAACACTCTAGCCTTAGCCAACTGATCAAACAGAACGTCGATATGAGGCAAGGGATATTTATTCTTGATGGTTACAGCATTAAGAGGTCGATAATCTACACACATCCTGAGAGTACCCTCTTTCTTTTTCTTTACGAACAGTGCAGGACATCCCCATTCAGACTTACTGGGGCGGATAAACCCCTTCTTTAATAATTCTTCCAACTGTTTCTTCAACTCAGCTAACTCGTCCGGAGGCATCCGATAGGGTCTTCTTGAAATAGGAGCTGTCCCGGGGATCAACTCGATTCCAAACTCAACATCTCTATCTGGAGGAAGGCCAGGTAACTCATCTGGAAACACATCCGGGAACTCACACACTACCGGGATCTGGTGGATGGGATCAACTTCCATGGCACAGGTCACACTCACAAGGTCTGTTCTTTTAGGCAATGGTACCTGGAAAGTACCCTCTGCCTGGGGATCCTTAAGGGTAAGCATCCGACTGCTTGTATCTATGACTGCTCCCCAGTCTTTCATCCAGTTCATTCCTATTATTACATCCAAAACTAGTCCAGGCATAACTACCAGGTTTACTCGAAACTTCCGACTACCTAACTCAAGGGTTGCCCCTCTAACCATCTTATTGGTTAACACATCAGCTCCTGCTGAACTTATGCGATAACCATAACCCAATTCTGTGCATAGTTGTTCATGCTTCCATGCAAATGCTTGACTCATAAAAGAATGCGAGGATCCAGAATCAAAAAGAACAACTGCAGGGTGATGGTTCACAAGAAACTTACCGGCAGTTACAGGCTCTCCCTCAGGAACTTCATCAACGGTGGTGTGGTGCACACGAGCATTGTAAGTCTGTTGCTTCTTTTTAGGCGGATAAGGGCAGAACTTTGAAAAGTGGCCTGGCTGACCACAGTTGTAGCAGGGCCCTTTCACTGTACCAGCAGACCCTATAGCTCCCTTGGAGTTGCTCTGTTCTGCAGCTGCGTTGGTCTTTGTTGGCGGCACTGCCATCTTGTATGGCTTCTGTGGTCCCTTGTAGTTCTAGGTTTTATGCTGTGGCGGTCTGAATCTTGCACCAGGTGCGGACGGACGATAAGATGAACGATTTGCAGTGACAACTCTGGACTGGGATGGTCCTGACTCAAACACTCTCTTGCGATTCTTGGATGCGGTGTAGGCGTTATTGTTCTTTTCTTGCTTCAAACAATCACTGATAAAGTCGTTGAATCTGTTGCGGGTATTGGTACCCACATGCTTCATCATCTTCGGACTAAACCCTCTCTTGAAGCTGGCAATCTTCTTTGCATCTGTGTCAACCATGTCTGGAGCATAGCGGCACAAGTTATTAAAGGCATGCAGATACTGGGTCACCGTCTTGGTACCCTGATTCAAGGCTAGGAACTCTCCGAGCTTCATCTCAACCAACCCTGGGGGAATATAAACTCCCTTAAAAGCTTCAGTGAAATCTCTCCAAGTAATCTGAGCATTGGGAGGAAAAGTGGTGCGGTGATGCTTCCACCACATTCCTGCTGGTCCCTGTAACTGATGTGCAGCATACTCTGTTTTCAGAACTTCTGTCAGCCTCAACACACGGAACTTATCTTCCATAGTGTTGATCCATTCTTCGGCATCGAGTGGCTCTGCTGCTTCCTTGAAAATAGGTGGCCTAGTATCCATGAAATCCTTGAAACTGCTGTACTGGTTCACTCCATGGCCACCACCTTGATTATTACCTCTTTGAACATTTTCAGCGATGGTACGCAGAAAATCTTCCATATTCCTCTGTGACTGTTCAGCACTGCGTTGACTTCCAAGAAACTGTGTGAAGAACATCTCTGCAGTGAGCGGCGGAGGAGGGGGCAAATGTGGCTCTGGCTGTGGTTCCTGGTGGTTGACGTTGTTTGCACCACTTCCACCAGCTCCTGCACCGTTGCCACCAGTTTCAGCGGCTTCATACGTGGCACGGCGAGTGTTGGCCATCTGCAGATTTCAGCAACAAGCAATAATTGAGCGAAGTTGTAGAATTGTGTTCGAATGAACAATCATGCCATACTGAATTCATTGGAGAGAACAAGTCATACAAGAAAACAGAGGCGCAATAATTTCATTCCAATTAAACAACAGCACCAATTAAGCTACTTCAAATGCAACATCGCGTTCCATACAACCATGTTGCCAGCATACACACACTGGATTTTTATGCGTTCGGGTATCGCATACACAACCAAACTCCAAAAGATCGTCAGTCTCAAGGTCGAACAGGATACAACATGATACATGGAAACCAAAAGAAGGCCATCGCGTCGAGCCTAGCTACTAACGCAGGACACTATCCTACTCCTCGGGGCCGTCGTCGAGGTCGGAGGCATCGCCATCGCTACCTTCAGCAGCAGCGTCGTCGTCGATGTCCATCTGAGCGGCGTCCGGAGGAGCATACGGGCCCATCCCGTTGTAGAAGGCGTGGAACTCTTCATGCAAGTTGGCATTGTACTCTTCTAGCTCCTCGACCCTCTGCCTCAGAAGGTCCCTCTCGTTCCAGGCTTCATTCCTTTCTTGTACTAGCTGTTCCATCATGCGGTCTGCATTTCTGTTGGCCTGAGTCAACCTCTGTACCTGCTGCATGGAACTCTCGCCTCTCTCGAGAGCTCGGTCCCACTGCAAACTCATGTCAGCCAACTGCTCCTGCAAGCTAGCTATGGCACGTGCTTGCTTTTTCTTCAGCTTCCTTGCTTCAAGCCGATCATCACCACGTAGGCCAGTCAAAGTCCAATAGGTATTCTCCAGACCTTGGTATGCTCTGATGGCTGCATACATGGCACTCATGGTGTGGTTGTCGCTAGCCCGTCCTTCACTGGGGCCTCTAACCAGGGCACTTCCTTGCGGCTGTACCCAAATGGCGTCGCGAGGATCATTTCTCGGGAAAGTACCGGCCAAAACTGCTGCCAGCTCATTGGGGAACCTGCTCATGATGTCTCGGATGATGCGAAAGGCTGCGCCCTCTGCACCCTCGGATGGAGTGCGTCCTTCAAACTCCAGATGCCAACCATCCCATTCTAGCGCATCACCAAGAGCAGGGACGGTGATTTCCACAACAGCAAGTCCATCCTCAGCTAACTGGCTCTCGCTCCAAGAGTATACCGGTTCTTGACCCTCCGGGTACCCCACATCATGGAGCACTCTCCAAAGCAAGGTGGGCATGCCAAACTCGCTTAGAAAAGTGTCCGTGTTGCGGTGTTCCCGCGGGGCCAGCTGACGACGGGGTGCTCTTCCGCCAGTGGACTTACGGGCAGTCTGCTTCGTGCGGGTCATCTGTAGCATAAGTTTTAATTACCCGGTGAGAACATATTTTAGTTGAGGTCGCTTTTATCAAAATGGGATAATCCTTTTATAAGGGGAGGAATGCATGACATGAATGGAATGCACAGACAATATGATACATGCACGAGTCTTACGTTCTCACAAACTTAGGGAATAAAGACATCTAACGGTGAATTCGGTGGCATACAACGATCTCTCATATACGTCACTAATTCGATCTACACGATAACGCTGTTATGTACCTGCAGAAAATTCATTTCAGCCCATTCCCCATGAATGCATGAAAGCAGTAAATCTACCTACACGCTTTACACGAATCCCCAGATGCGTGTACAACGGTAGTAACTACCCAAACACATCGTCCTATTGACGGCATCGCCTCAACGGACGGAACACCCACACATGCGATACTTTCATAAAAACATGTGTAGAACATGTAATTATCCAAGTATCATATAAGCACTCTCCCTAGATCGGCGGTGTATCCGATCATGCTCTCACAGCTCACACTTACCGAAGCGTAGAGGTAACTGATCCATACATTACCACTCAATTAAGTGGCACTCATACAATAGCACGCCGTATGAGCAACGAAAAAGAAATATGGTGCAAGAACCCCAAGTTAGTACTTAAATAGCCACCTAGAGTCCTTAACTGGGCATACAGGATATGACCACTGGCACACTTTTAGTTTGAAAATCACACTTTTTAAACAGAATTTTGTTTTAAATACACTTATAAACAGTAATTACGCTAAACCTTGCTCCGATGCCAGCTGTAACAGAACCGCCCAATTATACGAGATTAAGTAAGAAAATCATCCAACGGACGGACAATTTACCAAACTTAAGCCCGTATAACCCGGTAGTCCGTGAAATCTCGACGGATTTCAAACCATTTCACATCACAGCCAAGATCGTACTAAGTTTAGCGATTACCGTCATAAGTTACATAGAAGTTCGTGGCACAAAATACATCGGAGTTTAAACATAGTTATTACAAACCAGTTTCAAATAAAAGTAGCGGAAGCATTAGTTCAAAGTACACACACATGACTTTCCAAAATAAAGTGCCAGCTCGCGATCATCTCCCACAAAAGCATCAGGCGAGGAGTAGTGAGTGACCATTGCCCATGGTCCTAGGCTTCGCCCATCGCAGGGTAGAGACAGTTGATACAATAACCATAGTACATCTGTCCATCTGCAACAAGTGGGAACAAAGCCCTGAGTACGAGAAGGTACTCAGCTAGACTTACCCGACAGAACCAAAATAAAATGACACCAAGGATCATGATAGGCTTTATGGTGGGGTAGCTGACTCATTTGCAAGAAAAGCATTTTTAGCTTAGCAGTTCTTTTACAAAAGCATGTAATATGTTAATTCTTTATTCCCCTGTCAACTATGTTTGCACTTATGCTAAAGTAACCATGTAATTAGGCAAGCAAGGATTACCATTGATAATTAACAATAATTACCAAGTCATTTTCCACATAACTATCCAAGTGTTTCATCAATATTACTACGATGAAGTAACTCAAGTCAAGTGTTCACTATCCAGTGAACGATGGCGATTCGAATCGATTATTGACCAGCTGGTAATTTATTCCTCACACAAACCTCACTCACCCGCTAAAGTGAGGTATTGGTCACCGAGTCAACCATTCAGGTAAAGTCGTGAGCTTGCCAGGAACCACATGTACCCGGGGGCCGCCCGACTGCTCTTTGGCCTTATCATCGCGCCCCCGTTTCCTGCCACTACTGCTCAGGTACAGTGCGTTGCGGGCAATCCACTCGGCCCGAATAATCTCCCGGCTTCGTGGTCGAAAGGTACTTTATTCGGCCAGCTAAATGTGAGGCATGCGTTCAACATGACCCGAGGCCCGACATCGGACGGTCCTTAACCGACACAGACGGAAGACACTACAGTCCAGAACCCTGCAAGCTTCCGCCCGGTCTCAAATTCATTTCCACACTTAGTTATTCCCACATGACATTCTTTCACATAAAACCAGGTAATCCCTTATAGCTCGCGGATGACAGGCAATCACCCGACTTCTACCGGTCTAAGCAAGCTAAGCAATTATTGACCGTGGACACCAGGGTGACAAGGATCGGGTAAAACAAGGTGAAACAAGGTATAATGCAGCAACGTTTGCAAACAACTCCTAAACTTAATGCATCAGATTAAGTAAAATTAATAAATAATTATTCGCAAACCGGCGGAGAAATGCTCCGGGGCTTGCCTCGCTCAAAGGAGCTGGGACGATGGTCAGGGCACTCCGGAAGCTCTTCACCGGACTCCTCTTTTGCTTCTGCTGGCTCCGGCTCCAGCACCTCGGGCTGTTCCTCTGCGTCCTCGGGAACTACTGCCGGAACCACTTCCTGCGATCCTGTATGATGCAGAAATATGAGTGCAACATGCATAGATGCATTGCAGAGGTGACATGAGATGATGATGATGCGGAATGCATGCGATGTAATGAGTATGTTACGTTATCGGATTACGTGGAACTTATGATTCTTCTACAAGGTAGTCTACGTCATCCAAGAACATGTACTCGAAAACTACCACCACTATTCTCTACCATGCAAGAGCACTTGAACACTCAAGATGCTTCAAAGATACACCAAAGTATATTTTACTAACTATCTTTTCATTAAGAATGAATGGAAACCCTAATTAGCCCTATGGTTGAACAGCAACACATATTTTAGTAGCTCAGAAAAATCTTAGAAAATTACAGTGGATTACTAATATCAAGAATAGCCTGACACAAGATTTTTACTGCTTTTGGATTACTAGAACTAACTAAACAAAAATAACAAACTGAGGCCCAAAATGGAGATTTAAAATACTTTGCATTATGAAAAGTATCAAACAACAGATTTAGGAATTTTCCAACTATCTACTCCCTAAACAATCACTATAGAAAAATTATCACTTGCATATTTTATTCAAATTTATCTAAATAACAAAAATAATAAATATTAGTGATAGAAAGCATTTGAACTACAACTATACATTTTTCTACAGAACAGACATGATATAAAATTTTCCCTAGCAAATAGAGGGCACACAAAGATTAACAAACTTGGAACCACATTTTTCTGATTTTTCTACATTTTCTTATCAATTTTTCAAGAAAACACCAATTTCAAGGATTAAATAAAACACTACAGAAAAGTAATGAAATATTGGCATGCAACATTTTTATATTGTAGATCTGATTCAAATGAGTACATAGAAATTTATTTCACCATTTTTGGAGCTAAAATGACCAAGAAAACATTTTCCAAAGTGTTTTTCATCAAGAATAATAAAAAGAAAATGAAAAAGGGATTTCTTTAACTGGCGCTGGGCCGGCCCGGAAAAAACAACCGGCCCGTGGCCGTTCCCGGCCTGCTTCGCGCGCGCGGGGGACAGCCGAGCCGGCCCGCTCGGGGCGCGGCCCATAGGCGCGGCCTAGATCCCCGAGGGAAACCGAGCGCGGTCGCCGGCGTCCACGAGCTCGACGTCGCGGCGGCGGTCGCGGCCAACCGGCCATTTCCGGCCATGTCCCGACCACCGAGCGAGCGCACAACGTTCGCCACGAACTCGCGAACTCGAGAGGGAGGCTTGGGAAGACGGAGAGGGAGCGAGCGAGTGGTGAAGGAGCACGGGCTCAACGGCTCCGACGCGGTGGCGCGGCGAGGAAAGCTCGATTGAGCCTTACCGATCCAAACGAGGGGACGTCGATGCTCGTTCGGAGGAGAGGAGGACGGGGCGGAGCTTCGGGCACAGGCAATCGAAAGGAGACGGTCTACCGGTGCCGGAACAAGGCGGAGGTGGAGGCGGTGCGCGGTGGCGAGCGGCGTTCCGCGGTGGAGGGCGCCGGAGGGAGGAGGAGGGGGAGCAAGTGAGGGGTGTGCGGGATGGAGACCAGGCGCCCGGGTGATTTGAAGTGGAGCGCGAGCGCGGGGTCCACGGACGGCCACGCGGGGCGTCGCCGGCATGCGGCCGCCACGCGGCGGGCGCGTTTTGCCGGGGCGCCAGCGCGCGCGGGCGCGGGCGGGAAGAAGAGGGAGTGGGGGCCGGCTGGGCCGGGCCGCTGCGGAGGCGGTGCGGGCGCGCGCGCGGGAGTGGCGCGGGCCGCTTCTGGCTGTGGGCCGAACAGGAGGCGGCGGCCTGTTAAGGCAAAACTGATTTTTTTGATTTTCCAAATTCAATTCAAATGAATTTCAAACTTCAAACTACATTTTGAACAAGAAGAAGACATTTTCTGGAATTGACCCAAAAACAAAAGTTGCTCAGAATTAAATTCTCTACAACTTTGATTAAGGGGCCAACTGAAAATTCTTGATAGATTTTGAATGGCAGAATAAATGCTAAAATAGGGGATATTTTTGAATATTTTTCATAAATATTTTTGAACAAGTTTTGACAAAGATTTGAGTCATCTAGTTGCTTCAACAATTGAACTAGGGTTCCAAGTGATGTAAAAATTTATAGTTGCAAGATTTTTGGTACAATGTGATTATCATATTAATATAATTCATCACATACATTATTTTCAAGCTTTTATTTTAATCAAATTATAAATTATCACACATGATTATAATGATATGAATGTTGTGCAATATGATTGTTATGCAAAAATGCATTGCGTAACACCGGAGTGTTACAATATTCTCGCCTCATACTATGTATATCCAAATGGAAGTTAAAGATTGGTATTAGCACGCAGCCGCTTAGTAAAGTCTTAGGTGTACCCAATATGTATCATCAGCATGGTAACTAAAACACAATAGCAATGCGTAGCGCGCTGGAGCTGGTCATTGCTGGAACGTAAATTATATACGCTGTATCTACGTCGATCTGCCAGTCCGATCAACCAATCGATCCACAGGAAGCTACTCTCTCGGTCCCATAATATCTGTCGTTTTCTTTGTTTCCGTGCCATAAGTTTGACTCGATTCGTTTTCTGTGCCACAAATTTGACTCGATTCGTAGAAAATACGTGTAATATTTGTATCTCCAAATAAATTTATTAAAAACTAGATTTAAAGATCTTTTCTATGATAGTAATTATGTACCATAAATATTAATATTTTTTAATATATATTTTGTTAAAGTTATTTCTTAGGAAACGAAAACGACAGATATTTTGGGAGGGAGGGAGCACGCTGCAGTGTAGGAGGACAGGTATATTCGCCGCAGGGCTCAGGGCTCAGGGCTCAGGCCTCGCAGAGAATAGTACGACGTTAGTGTGCAGTGTACTCCAACAATACTCCGACCCATGCACTCCTACGTAGCCGTGGCGCAGCAGATCAGAATCAGAGGCTGGATCCTTCCGTAGCTAGCTGTGTACTCCTACGTAGCGAAACGTACGGGCTGTTTGGTTGAAGAAGTTAAAGTTTAACAAACATTGTAGTACCTTCGTCTTATTTGTTAAAAAGTTTTTAATTTTAGACTAATTAGGCTTAATAGATTCGTCTTATAAATTACTTCTAATCTATGTCGATATGCATATAATTAGTCTACATTTAATACTCTATACATTTCAGAGAATATTGATACGATGGGAGTTAAATTTTAACTCCTGTAAACCAAACATGCCCGTAGGCGCGGGATGCGATCGTGCCCGGACGGGCTCCGACCTCGAGGCCGCCGCTGGAGCCCTGCCTGCCCTGCCCAGCTGTGCCGTGCGCTGGCACCTGGCGGTCCCCTCCCTGGAGACTGCCGGAGGCTGGACCGCGCGCTGGATGCTGCGTGCAGCGGACCAGCCCCGCCGCGCGCCGGGATGGTCGCCGCTCCATATCCCACGATTTCCTCCTGGTCGCCTCGCGAGTCATTTGGCTGTTTGTGTGTTTGGTCCGTCCGATCCATATCCCGCCGCCGTGTGCACCTGCCACTGCCAGCATGCCATCGACGTCGTTGGATCCATCTGCGAGGACTGAAGGAGGACGACTGACGATAGCTCATCAATTCATAAGGTCGGTCCCACCCACTGCACAAAGCATGTTGAGGACTGAGACTGACCGCACTGCATACTCTAAATGAAACGCTAAACTCATATACCGTATGAAAAGCTCCGCAGCGCTGTCCGGTAAACCATCCGGAACGGCCACCCGTCCGCCATATCTAGCGGAGCAGCGGAGGTATAGCGGACGAGCACTACCCGCACACGTGGGGAGGAAACCGAGGAGAGAGAGGAGGCTGCCGTGGAGAGAGAAAGAGAGGAGGCCGCCGCCGACGCCCGTCCGCCGCGCCTGTCAGCGTCCGCGCGCTGTCCGCGCGCTGCCCGCCGAGGAGCGCCGTTCGCGCCTGACCGCTGCTCGCTCGCGCCGCCCGGCCGCCCGCCAGCCGCTGCGCGCCCTCGCCGGAGCCGGAGGAGGCGGTGGCGCTCCCCGCGCCCGCGCCGGAGCCGCGCCGGAGCCCGCGCGCTCGCCGAGGCCACGCCGGAGCCCGCACGCCGCTCCACCGCGCCTGCTCCGGCCCCGACGCCGCCCCTGCTCCGCTGCGCGGTGAAGAAGGACGAGGCGTGGAGGAGGAGGTGGTGGCGCCGCGCGGGCGAGCTCCACCGAGCCGCGCGGGCGAGGTGGGGAAGAGAGCAGTGGGGGAGGAAACGGATAGAGGAGAGAGAGAGCCGTTGGGAGGAAAATTTATAGAGGAGAGAGAAAAGAGAGAATGACAGCTGGATCCCACCAGCTGGTAGTTGGTATAGAGGATGAATATAGAGTATGGATGAGTGCGGAGAAACTGTATATTTTGTGATGACTAGGATAAAATATTCCTTTTAGAGGATGAATATAGAGGTTCATGAGTGCGGATAGTCCGAAGGAGGACGCTGTACAAGCATGTTGGATGTTGCGTCACGGCAGGCACAGCGCATGAGTACGCTGACGCGCGCAGTAACAGGGAGGGGCCAGGGGCGTACGCGTACGTGAGTATCCACTGTGGAGTATTCATACTGTACTGTACGTTGAGGGGAAAGGTGGCTGTACTGTACGTTGAGGGGAAAGGACTGATCCATTTCTCTGTTTTTTTTTTACCAGTCGTCATCGCGTGTCAGGTCGTGGGGCCGATCCCCCTCCTGGCCACTCTGCTGCTGTGCTAGCTGCGGCATTCATCATCGGATTCAGACGCGGGCAGCAGCGCAGGGCTTTGGCAGCGGCTCCACGTCATTCATCGTCGCCTCGCCAGTGACCAGTCGCCACTGTGCACCACTGCACTGCACAGAGGCGGACGGCGGGGGGACGCCGGCCACAACAGGCCCACGGGCCACAGCACAGCAGCAGCAGCAGCAGGCCCACTCGATCCATCGCTGCCGCAGATGCTTTCCTTCCTTCGTAGTAACGCTAGGCTCTCGTCGATTCTTGTTTTTTTCGCCAAGGCTAACCATGACTACGATTTGCTATAACACTGATTAGGATGCTTTTTTACGGTAGTATATTAATTAGAGCATCAACTAAATAAGACCATGACAAAGTACTAGAATTAAGGAGAAAATAGAAGGAATCAATTAAACTATGCCTACAACATTTTTAGTTATTTCACTGGCCTTTCCGAGTGCTATCAGGTCGCATTTTTTTCTTTTAAATTGGGCTACCAAGGTAAAGGCACCTAGCTATCCCTTGAGCTGCCTCTGAAACCCTGTTCATCTTCTCCTACGACACCCAGCAATAACAACCATAAGATAGATGCAACAACCAGAAATGCATCACCGATTCTAGTAGCGGCCGAGGAGTTTATCTGAGCCGTCCTTTGGTTGTCTAGGAATTCGAAAGATGCTGTACTTTTTACATGTAAAGCTGACTGTGTAGATAAAATATCCAAATATGTTGTACTTTCGCATGCAAAGTGGGGGACCCTGGACCGAATCTCAATGTACCTGGATGAATCTTGGACGTCGGGTAACCTCCACGGCCGCTATGGGAAGTGGATTTTTTGCTCTGATGCAACAACTATTGAGGGGAGAGTCCATCTCTTCTCCACTAGGCTCCACCCCTGTCTACACGAGAACCAAGATAGGGAGAGGTGTGACTGGTAGATGACAGTAGGGAGAAGGTAGCGGGTCGATTAAAAATTTATTCCAAAAAAACCATCATGTGAGTATAGTTTCTATGTACAGTGTCTATGTGGCATGGTAAGTAAGGAGACTGTAACATTCTTGATTGGATTGCCCTTACACACACCCCAACAGAGATGAAAACATTTACATTTATATTCGTGCATATCTATAAGCAACTAAGCACTTGTTTATCTAGGTGCATAGCTAGAAATATCCTTCGTTATTTAGCGTAGAGGGCACATTTATTTTTCATTATGTGCGTTGAAACCGTTCATCTCCGGAGATTTATATTATATTATCCTAGGAAATGGAGTGTTTGATTTGCTTTGCTTTGTGAAGCTGTCAGTCTGCCACAAGGGAGCTCAAGCGAACTGAGCCAAACAAAAGCTTCTTTTGCAGTGAGGCTTGCCAGTCAAGGTCGATAATATTTTTCAATACAGTAGCACTGAAGAACACTATAATCTTGCAGTACTCTCTCCGTCCTAAAATGTAGCCACTACTAGAGAAGAGACCTTTCGTCGATATCCAAAATGGTATTAGTCCCGGCGAAATTTATGTCCGGGACAAAAAACGACTTTAGTCCTGGTTGATACCCTGCCCAACGGCCGGACCACTTTTAGTCCCGGTTCGTAACATCAACTGTGACTAAAAGTCATCTTTTAGTCCCGGTTGGTATTACGAACTAGGACTAAAGGTCCTCCAACTTTTAGTCCCGGTTGGTATTACCAACCGGGACTAAAGGGTGACCTTTTAGTCCCGGTTGGTGTTACGAACCGGGACTAAAGGTCTCCGATCCGGGACTAAAGGTCCCCCATGAGTCAAATCAAAAGGAAGAACGCAAAGGACTTTGTCACATGTTGTGTTCAGTTGAGTTGGTAAGGAATCTACGCGCGAGGTGAGAGGTCCTGAGTTCGATTCTCACGCACCACAAGAGAGGCCTCTAGAATTTCATTTATTTTTTCACCCGAGGACGGGCTTTAGTCCCGGTTATGTGTACCCGGGACTAAAGGCTGGGACCTTTAGTCCCGATTTCTTAGTTCCGGCTCTAGAACCGGGACTAAAAGTCCTTAGGACCCGGGACTAAAGGACCTATCTGTAGTAGTGAGCGTATTTTATTTATCTTATTAAGTCGATCAACCTCATGTTTAACTAAAATTATAGATAAACATATTAACTTCTACGATATCGAAAAGGTAAGTTATAAAAATACATTACATAATGTTTCTAACGAATCTTATATTATGTTAAAAATATTATTGGTTTGTCTATAAAATTTAGACAAACTTAAGATAGGTTCACTTAGGACTAATGAAAATACACTATATTTCAGGATGGATGGAGTAGTTCTGTTGATCCATTTGCATATATAAGGATCCATGTTGTGGTCTCTTATTGGCCCCGTTTGATATCTGAGGAGTGTTATCTTGAGAAACTCCACAAATGATGGAAAAACGATGCCAGGATAAGGTCGTTTGGCTCAAGTTTCAGCTTATTTTGGGTATAAGCAACTTATAAGTGGTACCAAACATGCCCATTGCATTATCGTGTACTTCAAATGCATATATTATTCTCTAAAGTCTAAACACAGATCTCTTCCCAAAAAGAAGTACAAAAATAATGCTCCCTCCATTCCAAACTGTAATGAGTTGTTCTGATTTTTTGAGATACTTAGTTTTTGCTATGTGTCTCGACATACATAATGTATATGTACTTAGTAAAAGTTTTTTACTGAGCGTAGCTTAGCTGGTTAGATTCCTTGTGGTGGAACCTGCCCACCCGAGTTCAAGTTCCCGACTTGACATGGGTACTCGCATTTTCCTGTATTTATTCCAGGATTTAACGGTGCTATTCTTTCAGTGATAGGCGACATGCTCGTCGACAACGAGACGCCTGTGGTGACTTCGTCAATCTTTAGATTTGTCGATTCAACTCAGTTCTTCGAAGGTACTCATAGGGGTAAGATGTACGTGTGTGCATTCATAAGGGTGAGTGTGCACTCGTGCTTGTGAGCGTCTGCGTCTGTAATCGGGTCTCGTAAAAAAAAAGAAAAATCAGATGGAAGGTAATAAAGATGAAAGGTTCTTATGGGGTTTTGATACAGACTGCATGCATGCTTCTATTGCTGTTGTACGATCGACCGTGCATGGTCTTATTGGTTGTCGCCCGTACGTAATCCCATGCATGATTGCGGTTTTGAAAATTAGACACGGTAAACACAACTCAGATCGATCATCACGTGCGAGGAGTGCAATAATGCAGTGCAGGGCACCACCATCGATCGGCGACGCCGACGTTTATTCCGGCCGATCGATCATTGCACGCAGCGCGCGAACCGCTGAACATTCTCCGAGAGAATCGCCCCAAGGAACGTCGATCGTCTCCAGGCATTCCTTCTTGCATGATGACACGCATGCTGTTGAAAACAGCCATATTTTCCTTGTTCTCTCTATAGTGTTTACCTAACAATGCTATCCACTCGCTGAAAATGTAGGCATGTTTGGATGTATGCATGTGTTGGAGCGGATTGAAATGAAACTTAATTTAATTCTACTCCAATCTATTTCAATACATGTGGATTGAGATAAATATATGCGCAATCAAACAAGGCAGGAAGAGGATCGGAATAAACTAGTACGGAACCCTGCCATGTCCAGACAAATAAAGCTTGGCCGCAGAGCATGGCGAGATCTGCCCGTGCATCCGACCGTGCGTCTGAGCCTGAAATCATGAGGTCTCCTAATCAGAAAGCCCGGCCATGCATGCATCAACCACCATGTATGACTTATCAGCTGGTGACCCAGCTTGCTAACGTTGCGCACCTAAAACAAAGGGCACAGTGGTGTCTAGCTACCTCCAAAAAAAACAAGGGCATGAGAGATCAACTTATTAGTCTATCTATGTGATATTGACAGAGCTATATATATTATGTACTACTACAACAGACATGGGTGAGAAACCACAATATCAATATTGGTACTGATCCAGATCAGCACGGAACAAAACACAAATTTCCTTGCATGTTCCATTTCCAATCCTAACAGA
Organism: Saccharum hybrid cultivar R570; assembly: GCA_038087645.1. Lineage (NCBI taxonomy): Eukaryota > Viridiplantae > Streptophyta > Magnoliopsida > Poales > Poaceae > Saccharum > Saccharum hybrid cultivar. Next base: position 11,709,315 of record JAQSUU010000805.1, read on the forward strand.
TAAATAAATGATCTCTCACGGCCATGACTACTTCGTTCCCATCCGATATATAGCATGTCATTTATAGAAGAAACAACAGTTATGAAGCTCTAATTAGTCCAAACCATGGGTTGCCTTCAGCTACAGAGGCTTAGGGCTTGTTTGGTTATAAAGGACTAGAGAATAGTGAGCTCATTTTAGTCCCTTCTAGTCCCTAGTTTGCCAAACATAAGGGACTAATAATCTCAAGTCCAGTGGTCCCTTGAGGGGAGCTATTTATGACTTTTGGCCCAAAAAGACAGCCCATACCCCTCCATCTCTCTCTTCCCTCGTGAGTCTCTCTCCTCCCGCGCGGCTGTCGCTCCTCCCCGCGCCTGCCTCAGGCCGCCCTGTCCGCCGCGCCACGCCCGCCTCAGGCATGGGAAGACGAGGATGCCTCCGTCGATGGGAACGAGAGGGCGCCACCGTCGTTCCTGTGCGCCCCTGATCTGGATCTGGGTGAAGTTGCAATCGCCCTTTGTAGTGGACGATGGCACCACCACCAGTGCATGGAGGAGGGCACCGGTGCCGCTGTTTGCCATTTTCTTCGAGGGACGTCGCAGCCGGGTGAAGGGGAGGAGCCGCCGCGGTGCCAGGTTGTGGGGACGGGCCGATGTCGGGCGCCGCCATGCCCGCGGGTCAGGCCGCGCGCGCGCCGCCTAGGCGGTCTAGTGTTGGGGGCGGTGGTAGAGATGCCCGCCGCCACCACCCTGCTGTGCATGATGCCAACAGGGGAGGGGAGAGAATGGGGAAATGGGGAAGGAGTTGGACTAGGGGATTTTTGGTCTTTGTTCAGCAGCTTTAATGCCCTTTAGTCCCTTTTAGTCCCTTGAACTAGACAATCTATTAGTCCCTCTTTTAGTCCATGTTTTAGTCTCTAATATCTAGTCCATGGAACCAAACAGGCCCTTAAGTTTCTTCTTAAATGCGTCCATTCCTTCTTACAATCATGATATAAGGGCTCCTTGGAATCTCGCAAAAAGTATGATAGTTTTCAAGAACCCCCTTATATCATTATAGTATTACTATTTTGAGGTTTTCGCATTGTGTGGTTGCATGGTAATACCGGATACGTACAACACCCAACTACCACACCGAGAGCTCGATCGATCCATAGGTTGCACACACACACTGTTTCAGATCGAACTCAAAAGCTTTTTACGGCCGTATGGTTGGTTGCACCCCTGTAATCACCCATGCATGCAGTTTGAAAACACAAGTCACAGCTAGCATCGATCATCACGTGCAAGCAAGCAGTGCACAGGGCTCCATCGATGGACGACGATTATTCCGGCCGATTATTGCAGGCAGCGCGGAAACCGCCGAACATTCTCCGTGAGCATTGCCCAAAGGAACGTCGATCACCATTCTCATTCTCCAGGCATTGCACAGCCTCTCATGCACTGATCCACAGTCAGGCCGACAGCATCACCAGCCTTTACGAACGTACTCCTGAATGTGTTTTGCTATTGGAGAGAGAGAGAGAGAGAGAGAGAGAACCTGTTTGATCTCCTCGGCCGTACGTGATTAGGACGGTTGCATAGATGAGTGACGTTTTTGCTTGTTAGCTTATTTTTCTGAAAATATGGAACCAATGTACGTATTTTGCACTCAATTTTTTAGCTACTGTTATTTGCTATTTGATTTGGGCTCTCTACTGTATCACATCAACTTTTTACAGAGACTGAACTTTTTACCGAACAGTAATTTCCTCACTGGATACGGAGTAAATTAAAGTATGGAAGCCCCGCTCTGTCCAGTCCAGGCAAAGCATGGCCGCGGTAATAATAATCATAGCGAGATCTGCGTCTGCCCGCCCGCGAGACCGTGCATCTGAGCCTGAAATCATGAGGTCTCCTAATCAGAAAGCCCATGCAAGCATGCATACCAACCAGCATGGCTCAGGTCAGGTGACTCAGGTGAGCCTGCACTGCATGCTATACGTTGGATTTGCATCTAAAAACAAGGGCATTTAACAGATGTACTTAATTATTCGATCTATGAGACACTGACACAGGGTGACAGCTATATATATGCGAATGCAATAGAGGTGGTTGAGATCGAAACCAGGCGTTCAGAGTAGTATGTAACACGGAAGATTATTTTGATCACTGAATCAGAAATGAATGTTCTACCTCAATCCCTTGCTCTTCAGCGAGACTGTGTGACCGTGCTGCTCGCGGTAATAATAGGAAGCATTGCAAGGTCCTCAATTGTGTGGCCGTGCATGCATGTGCGTCTGAAATCATGAGGTCTCCTGAATCCTGAATTTCTGATCAGTGCCGTGAGCGAGTGACCCCCGGCCCATGCACCCATGCCTCAGGTCATCAGGTGAGCCTGCACTGCATGCGGCTAAATGGCTAATGTAAGTCGCTGCGGCTAAAAACGAGGGAATGGCATGGTCGCTTGAGATCTTAGCTACCGCTACTTATGAGTTATGAGAAGACAGGTACAGTAATAAGCAGAGCAGGGTGTAAAATTTGTCCAAAAGGAGGCGGCTGTTGGCCGATGCAACTTGGAAAGCATCTTCAGCCTCCGCATTTACCCTACAGTACTGTGTGTTTCAGTGTCTTCCACCCTTCCTTCCCGCTGCTCCAATGCTTTGCAGGTGCAGCTTGCAGGTGATCAGATGATAACTCTTCATCGCCTCAGCCACCGGTCTGCACAACAATTTGTTGCGTCTTGTTTTCCTTCCATATATATATATATATATATATATATATATATATATATATATATATATATATATATATATATATATATATATATATATATATATATATATATATATATATATATATATATATATATATATATATATGGTACCTAGATACCAAATAACTATTTAGGACCCACCACCCACCAGAAGCACCCCGTCCGCGAGGCTTCCAGGCTCGCGCCCATCCGCTCAGACTCCTGGCCCGGCCCAGTTTTTTTTCTTTCCGAGGCCCGTCCGCTCAGATTCCCAGGCGTGGCCCAGTTCTTTTTTTCTCGCCGAGGCCCGAGCACCATCGCATCTCGTCAGCTCCCCCACCCACGATGGCACGATCTTTTCGGTTTCCACAGACTCGTCCGCTCGCCTGCTCCGTACCACCTGCCGCCGGCGCCGCCCCTTGGGCCTCAACCCAGCCCCTACCAGCGCCGCTCCTCAACCTACCCCTGCTGGCGCTGCCCTGCTTCGCACCCTCCAAGGCGCGCGAAGCACTTCCTAGGCGGCAGCGCTATTCTACATTCTAGGTGTACAATACACCACAAGTCAAAATTGAACTGAAAAAATACTGAGTACTACTGAACCACGTTCAGTATCAGTCAGTACTACACCCAGCACCTCGAAAATACTGAACAATACTGAAACACGAGTACTGAATAGTACTGAATTTTGTTCAGTATAACAGCTTGGTGTAGAATAGGGTGTAGAATAGCGCGTGTATATATATATATATATATATATATATATATATATATATATATATATATATATATATATATATATATAAGGCCTTGTTAAGTTGGTAAAAAGTTAAAAAATTTTTCTAACTGTAGCATTTTCGTTTGTATTTGACAATTAGTGTCTAATTATAGATTAACTAGGCTCAAAAGATTCGTCTAGTGATTTATAATTAAACTGTGTAATTAGTTATTTTTATCTATATTTAATACTTCATGCATGCGTGTAAAAGTTGATGTGATGAAGAGAGTGAAAAAAATTCAACTTACATCTAAACAAGGCGTAAGTATAGCTAGATGTTGATTTCTGCACCAGTCCTCTGGAAAAATACAAGGAGAAAGATGACAGATTTGTTCACCTGCCATCTATTCTTTAAAACAAAAAAGAAAGAGTTTTAAAGCTGCGCAGCGCCCTGACATCTTGGTTCAGGTACCGTTTAGATGCCAAAAATTTTGCCAAAATTTTCAGATTTTCCGTCACATCGAATCTTTAGACGCATGCATGAAGCATTAAATATAGATAAAAAATAAAACTAATTACACAGTTTAGACGAAATGGATGAGACAAATCTTTTAAGCCTAATTAGACCATGATTGGACACTAATTGCCAAATAACAACGAAACTGCTACAGTTACATTTCGCCAAAAATTTTGCCAACTAAAGGAGACCTCAGATAGATGCCGAAATCAGAGTTCTTATCGCGCCTGTACTAGGCAGTAGGCACGGTGAAATTTTCACGAAAGATATGATGATTGGTTTTTGGATTTACTGTGGCAGCGTATCATCTTCAGGCGAGTGGAAGTTATGGTACTTGTCCAACAATCTGAACAAGGCACCTACTGAAAGACAACTACCGCGCTAGTTTTACTGATGGCCTGAGGCCGGCGCCCTTACGCTTCGATTGGTAAACTGATGATAAATGCGTGCCAGATTAGCCTCAGTTTAACTGATAAATGGCTAGCCCTAGTAGCAAGCGGAAGTGTTGAACGTGTCGCAGCAGGAGCAAACGGCGCTGCTTGCTCCGCACAGAGGACGAAATGAAGGCTGTGTTAGGGTGGCGTAAATTTTTTTTTTGGAAGTACAATAACTATTTTGTTTTTATTTGGCAACTAGTATCCAATCATGGGTTAATTAAGTTCGAAAGATTCGTCTCGTGATTTACAACCAAACTGTGTAATTAATTATTTTTTATCAATATTTAATGCTCCATGCATGCGTCTAAAGATTCGATGTGACGGAGAATCTTATAAAATTTTTAGAACTTCGAACCAACTAAACCCCGAAGTTCCATTGGGTTCATTCATCGTGACTGAATGTGACGTCTGACAGATTCAGCACAAGCTTGGCTGAAGGGGTGTTTAGATGTAAAAAAAATTTAGAATTTGGCTACTGTAGCACTTTCGTTTGTATTTAACAATTAGTGTCCAATCATGGACTAATTAGGCTCAAAAGATTCGTCTCGTGATTTACAACCAAACTGTGCAATTAGTTATTTTTTTATTTATATTTAATATTCTATACATGTGTCCAAAGATTCAATGTGATAAAAAGATAGTGTAAAAATTTGGAATTTGAAATGCATGTGAACCAGGCCTAAGTCTATGGAGGCAGCCGCCAGCCAGGCCTGATCAAGCAGGCCTGGGCCCTTGCGCAAGCAGAGCCAGATCGCCCAGAAGGCAGCAGATCAATTGATTGTCTCTAACAAGAGTAAATTACATGGCCGGTCCCTAAACTATTGGTAGGGTTTCATCCCGGTCCCCAAACTATCAAAACGACCATTTAGGTCCCTAAACTATTACTGAGGTTTCATCCCGGTCCCCAAACTATCAAAACGGTCATTTAGGTCCCTAAACTATTGGTGGGGTTTCATCCCGGTCCCCAAACTATCAAAACGACCATTTAGGTCCCTAAACTATTACTGAGGTTTCATCCCGGTCCCCAAACTATCAAAACGGTCATTTAGGTCCCTAAACTATTGGTGGGGTTTCATCCCGGTCCCCAAACTATCAAAACGGTCATTTAGGTCCCTAAACTATTGGTGGGGTTTCATCCAGGTCCCCGTCCATGCCCTGGAGAGAGGTGGAAGATGGAGCTGACATGTGGGCCCCACATGTCAGTGACCCATGGTCGTTTTGATATGGGTCACTGACATGTGGGGCCCACATGTCAGCTCCATCTTCCACATCTCTCCAGGGCATGGACGGGGACCTGGATGAAACCCCACCAATAGTTTAGGGACCTAAATGACCGTTTTGATAGTTTGGGGACCGGGATGAAACCTCAGTAATAGTTTAGGGACCTAAATGGTCGTTTTGATAGTTTGGGGACCGGGATGAAACCTCAGTAATAGTTTAGAGACCTAAATGGTCGTTTTGATAGTTTGGGGACCGAGATGAAACCTCACTAATAGTTTAGGGACCTAAATGACCGTTTTGATAGTTTGGGGACCGGGATGAAACCTCAGTAATAGTTTAGGGACCTAAATGGTCGTTTTGATAGTTTGGGGACCGGGATAAAATCCCATCAATAGTTTAGGGACCGGCCATGTAATTTACTCCTCTAACAATCTCAAAGCAGTTCATTTTACACGTTCTTATTATCTTCTTCTTCTTCTTTTTGAGAAAAACGTTCTTATTATCTTCTGATTTGCTCATAGACATATTAATGTGGGCCGGAATGATTGCAGCCTTGCAAACTTACGGAACATGAACAGTAAAGTAGGCTTAATTAACACAGATATATGCCGTTGTCCTAGCCCAGAGGTCAGCCCCGAAGGCCTACGATGAGAGCCCATGGCCGAAACGGCACCGGTGGTTTTAGATGCCTCGGCCCACACACTCCCTGTACAACGCTTGTTTGTATATACGTTCCGGCCCATGTTTCTCGAAAAAAAAGAAGCTCCGGCCCATGCATAATGGCTCGGGGCCCGTTTAAAATTCAAAAGAAAAAAAAGCCAAGACAGGGATAATATGGCTTAGGGCCCATTCGACAGCTGTACTAGGCACGGATAAATAACTTTTCATAAAAGTGATGATGATTTGTACGTTGTACCATCCAGCACATCTCAGGATCAAACGACGCTGATGGCTTCGCGGAGGACGAAATGAATTTTTGTTGGTAGTGGTCCATTCACGCATGCATGGCGCCTGAATGTGAGCCCTGACAGATTTACCAGTTGCTTGGCTGTGTGCCTGTGTGTAATTGGCGGCAGCCTCACAGGCCCGGATCAAGGATCATCCTCCATCCATTACTCCTTAAGGCCTTAATCGGATGCTCAAGAATTGAGTGGATATATGAGCATCCAAACAAAAGCCCGACCTTGAGGCAGCAAAATCAGATGGCAGAAGCTAGAGAGAATGCTCGATTGTTTGTGAATTGCCACTACTTAAGACAGTTTCCTCTCGTGTGCTACATGTGATCTTCTAATGTACAGGATAGGAAACTTTTGGCCTTTGGTATCTTTAGTCGGCTTAGCCCAGACACCTCAAATTGCCTTGGCAAGTGGCTTAATTAGACCAGATAGATGCCATTGTCCTAGACCAGAAGTCAACCCCAAAGGCCTGGCCGCGAGAGGTGAGCCGATAGCCCAATCGACACCGATGGTTCTAATTGGAAAAAAAAGTCCTTTTGCCCATCTTAACTATTGAAGTCGTCCGATTTAACCCCTTATCTACAAAATTGGTTTATTAAACCTCCCTTCTAAAACCATTTTGATTTTGTATACTAGGTAATTTTGATGGTGGTTTTGCTGACATAGCACCACGTTAGAGGAGGTAAATCGAATTAATTGAAAGTTCATGGAGGTAAATCAAACTAGAAATATTTTTTAAAAAATATCCAAAAAACATAAAAATAAATTTTCAAAATTTACTCAAATATTTTAACATGGAAAAATGAGAAATTAAAAATTCTAAATCTAGTTTAGTCTTAGAAGTTCCATAGAAATTTTGTTTTATCTTGGAATTTATGACACTGGTTTCGACTTTTTTTAAAAAAAATAATTTCAAAGTAGTTGTGTTAGCCTGCGAGGCTGCATGCACTTGCCGCATATGCATCCAACTACCTGCATGATATTTTGCCACTATTAAGTACTACTCCCTCCATTCCAAATTATAAGGCATTCCAAGAATCTTGGAGAGTCAAAGCATCTTAAGTTTGATCAAAATTATAGAGAAAATTACAAAAATTTATAACATCAAATAGATATACTATGAAAATATAATTAATGAAGAATCTAATGATACTTAATTGGTGTCATAAATATTATTATCTTATCATATAAATTTGGTCAAACTTGAGATCCTTTGACTCTCCAAGATTCTTGGAATGCCTTATGATTTGGGACGGAGGGAGTACATTTTATCACCAAAAAGTCACAAAATAGTTTTTTGATCACTAATTTCTATTACAGTATCATTATCATGTCAAAAGCCACTTTGAATACAAATCTATTGATTTAAGTTTTATATTCTAAACGTGCATGTAATTTGAATAATTCTTAGTCAAAGTTTATTAAATCTGACTTTTCTCTTTACAAAATATGATTACTACTACTATATATGTCTTTGATTAGCCTAATTTCCTGACTAACCACCGTTAAAAATTTGTACTTTGTTGCTGCAGCTATCGTCCCCCTTGTCCTCTGCTCTGAGATCCTATTCCTGCAACCACCAGGTCCGTCACCGGAGCCGGCACGAGCGGGTACGTAGGGTGGACGCTGTCATCAGCGCCGGTACTGGTGCGACGCTGGCGGCGACGGTTGGTTCGGAGGAGGAGGAGCCGCAGCACCCGCGGCGCTGGCGATGTGCGTGCAGACCTCGGCGAAGGCGGTGAGGATGGCGGCGTGGTGGCGCGGCGCGTTGAGGGCGAGGAGGCGGCGGAGCATGCCCCGGAGGCTGTCCCAGTCGCACAGCCCCATCTCCACCACCATCTGCACCATGCTGTCGCGGAAGTCGGCGCGCGGGTCCGACGACTCCTTCTCCACCGCCACGCCCACGCTGTCGGCCTCCACCGCCACCGTCTTCTCGGCCGCCCCCTTCTTCTTCTTCTTAGCCTGCTTCTTGCCGACCGCCGCCGGCGCGCGAGCAGGTGACGGTGACGCCAGTGCGGCGGCCTTGGTCGTCGCCTGCTGCTGCTTGCGGACCGGCGGCAGCGGCAGCTCTTGGTGGTGTTGCTTGGCGGTGCAGGTTCCGTACACGACGAGCGAGGGGTAGCAGTAGTAGTAGTCGGAGGAGTAGGCCGACGCGTAGCCGCCGGTGCTGTGCGTGGCGGCCGACGAGGAGGAGAAGGAAGCCGTGGACGTGGAGGCGCAGGAGTACTGCTCGCCGCCGCCCCGCCTCGTCATCGCAGCAGCCTTGCCACCACCGCCCATCATCAGGTGGCTGCAGGGCTTGAGGAAGGACGGCAGCCTGAGCAGCCTCGGGCGGCGCGGGCGGCACCCGAACCCGGCGTCCACCACCGGCGCGTACCGGCGCCGCCCCACCGGGAACTGCCTCCCGCCGCCGCCGCCGCGCGCTCTGGTTGTCGACATCGCCGGCTCGTGTCGTGTGGTGCGCTCTAGCTGTTGTGTCTGGTACTCTGGTAGTAGTTGCTTGCACGGTGGCACGGTGCCCTGGTACGATGGGACTGGGAGGGGAGGATCTCTACAAGTTGAGATGTGGCTGCTGCCTGTCTTGCATGCAACTATGCGAGTGTGTGGATGGTGATAAGGAGCAAAGGAGGGGATGTGTGGTTTATATATATGTATGTAGGAGATTTCATTTGATTTGACAAGCTAGGTGGATTAGGAGGGGATGGGGTTAAATAAGGGATCTCTGGTTGGGTTTAGTTGGGGCATGTGGGGTGTGTGGGGGCTCATCATTTCTCACCCTGCAAAGCTCTTGACTTTGACCGTCCTTGCGGTCTCACTGGTGGTTTATCCTTACTCTTGCCAATGCTTACAAGTTACAACAAGGTAGAAAACGAAGCCAGGACAAAGCAAGTGCAACTCAGTTGCAAATAAAGTATAGTGTTGGTGGTGTACTCGATCGTGTAGTGGTAGGAGTTCCTGATCGATTGATCACGTCGTGTGTTTGTGTTTCCAGTGAATTGCATACACTAGTCACAGAGTAACCTCTTGACTTTGACCGTTCTTGCGGACTTGCGGTGTATCCATGCTCTTGCAAATGCTTATACAACAAGATAAGGTAGAAAACGAAGCCAGCAGGACAAAGCAAGTGCAACTTAGTTGCAAATGAAGTATAGTGTTGGTGGTGTATTTGTGTAGTGGTAGGAGTATCTGATTGATCACTTCGTTGTGTTTCTAGTGAATTGCACACACTAGTCACAGAGTAAGTGTTGTTTTTTTTTCTCAATCACGTAAAAGGTTTGCACGTCTTTGTATTAATGTAGAGAAAATATTCGATACAACACGCCTTAGCGACGCCTAGAGGGTCAATAAAACTGTACACGGACGCTCAAACCCTCTCTAGTGTACTACAGAGTAAGTGTCATTTTGGGTAGACTTAACCATTTCAATCCTTGTTAGTAAACCATCATGGAAATGTATAATAATCCTTGAAGGTTTATGTGGACTGCCACTGCATATTTTCTTGGAGGTTATTGGCCTGAGAAAAACTTGATAGCTAAAAACATTTTCTCGTAGCTTTGGTGAATTTGACCTAATTAAGGATCAATTGAGCCTTGAGGGTTTGATGCCAAAGAAATTGAATTATCTTGTGTTCTATTCTTAGCGGATTTTGCTTGACGGCGGCGGTTTATTTCTGGCCGCTAAACAAATTTTACGTCTCGGAAAGTACTTTCACAAATATATGCTTTTGCTATGTGCATACAGTAAAAATTAGTTACAGAAGTATTATCTAAAGTTGTGTTTTAAAGACCTTGTTGATGTCAAAGAATTGTTGAACACTACCACAATTCTGAATTACCTTGAGTGCTAAAAGATTTTCTTCAGGGCCAAAATAAAACCGCCAAAGAAAAATATAGTTTCCTTGGCTACGGACATAGACCTTCAAACAAATATATATTTTTGAGTGTTAAACCAAACCGCCAAGGTGTGCTTCTGTTACACGCATAGGTGTGCTTATGTTACACCATGCACCTAGGCAAGCAGTCGGCAATTTAGTTATTGGTATATCTCCATTCGTGTTTAGTACTAGTAAAATATATGAGATGTTAAAACAAGCTAAGTCATATATAGTTCAGAATTAAAACATCATATATTTCGAAATGGAGAGAGAGAGAGAGTATGTATATATATTTAACGCAATAATATGTGCTGATGAGTCAGTGGTAATGTGGTATTCATATGTGCACACATGATTCACACATGTAGTACACAAATATATTCCTCGTCATGAGATGTTAAAACAAGCTAAGTCATATATAGTTCAGAATTAAAACATCATATATTTCGAAATGGAGAGAGAGAGAGAGTATGTATATATATTTAACGCAATAATATGTGCTGATGAGTCAGTGGTAATGTGGTATTCATATGTGCACACATGATTCACACATGTAGTACACAAATATATTCCTCGTCAACCCTTGGGAAATCCCTTTCATCTCTCAAAAAAATCTCCAAGGCATGTGTATATGTAGCACATGGATTGGCCGGCCATTGAATTCTTCACACATGGAGTTTATTCTTATTTTGCGCAACATGTGGCGGTGGTCGATGTATATATATCACGCTGTTCTTCATACGTAGTACACACATACATGTGTCACATACTCACATGTACTTACTAGTAGTACGTAGTACATAAATAGACTTTCGACCGTCAAGTATGGACAAAATTCCTTCTATCAATTCCCCTCTAAAATTTCCAAGATCAGGGTCTACCAGATATTTACGATCGAGATTGGAAGCTTGGGCAGAAAGATCACCAGTACACATACACGTGATCAAGATATAGACGTGTAAAATATAAACTAGCCACCACCACCACGCGTAGTCACTAGCTAGTAAGTACAGGGTGTTAGTTTATCTATTGGCCTTGTTTAGATGGCCGACTCGGGGTGGCCGATTCTGCATAGTGCCAACCGCCGAGTACTGTAGCACTTTTGTTTTTAGTGGTAATAATTGTCCAAATCTTGATTAATTAGGCTCAAAATGTTCGTCTCGCAAAGTACAACAAAACTGTGTAATTAGTTTTTGATTTCATCTACATTTAGTACTCCATGCATATGCCGACATTTTGATGTGATGGAGAATCTTCTTTTTACATAGTGGAATTTGGGGGTGAATTTTAGTATCTAAACAAGGCTTACGTGTCCGCGTCAAGTGCTTATCTAGTGCTGCTACTTTATCCACGTGTCAGCGTCAAGTGCTGACGTGGCAACGATAGAGCCGACAGCCTAGGCATGCAGCGGCAGCCATTAGCCGCGATTTCTAATTCTAAATAGTCGTTGAGGTCTACTCCCTCCGTCCCATTGAAAGTGTCGTTGGAAAAGCGTGTCCCCCTCACAAACACGTTTCCCGGGCGACACTTTCAATGGGACGGAGGGAGTACACGTTACGGGCCCCAAACCCGCAAGCCAAGGAAGGATCGATCGATTGGTTTGGTAGAGCCCGTGGTACGCTAGGTAGACGACGCCACGACGGACATGGAGTTCCTTGCAAGCCACTGATTGTACCGGACGTCGTCGTACGACGAGATCTGCGATCGAGATGCATGCAAATTTATCGTCCCTTTACTGTGCGGACGTCGATGCATGATTTATCAACTACAGTACTGTACATTACGTTTGCCATGGTTACACGCAAAGCTAGGGCCGGGCCGGGAGAGACCAGACCAGGCCAGTACGTACGACCCTTAACCTGGATCTAATTTACTGCAAGCAAGTTGGTTCGTCAAAAATAAATTGCACGGCATGGTAAATGTTACTGCCACGGTCGGTTTGATTCTCACTTGTCGAGAAGTCAATCACTTTCAATTTTGACAAAATATATGTAAGAAAAATATTAATATTTATGGTGTTTAATTATTAGTATCATTAGATAAATTATATAATATATTTTCATAATAAAGTTATTTAGAGATATAAATATTGTTATTATTTCTATAAATGTCTAACTTAAGAACCGGCACGAACCTCACAGTGACACTCTTTCAGGGACGGAGAGAGTAGGTATGTTAATTAGTTTGTCGGGGAACTTAACGTATATTTGGTTCAAGGGTCAGGATGGGCTGGACTTATTTTTTTAAGTGTTTGGTTTAGGAACTAGGGGTTGAGTTTATCCCGTAAAGAGAATATTCTCTCTAGATGTATGTTCTAGGTTTCTTATTCCTCTCATTTGAGCGGATAGAAAAAAACCTACTTCAACGCACGCATGGGTGCCCTATCCAGAGCGGCGGCGACGGCGCAAGCACAGTGAGAGTCGTAGTGGAGATGACGCGGTGGTCGAGGACAACACATGCACGTCGACGTGGCTCGAGATCGAGCTTGAGGGCTATATGGCACGGCGTTGGTCGAGCTCAAGGCGACGACGCGCCACATGGAGGCCGAGCTCAATTGGGCGGCACGCCGGCCAAGCGTGAGGCCAAGGTAAATTGGGATGGCGAGTAGTGGCGGCACGGGTGATGTCCTGATGTGGTGTGTGTGTGGAGAAGAAAGCGCAACAAGGAAGAAAACAAAATAGCGGATGGCAGGTGGACACTAGTTACAAGGCATCTCGGTCCACCTCTAAACCAAACAAGAAACATGCCCATACAACCAAACATAAAGCGGGTTCACTATTTAAAAGTCAGGGACGGATTAGAAAGTATGAAGTTCGAGAACCAAACTGAGCCTTAATGCTGAGGATTTATTTTTTTAAAAAAAATAGACACACACACGAACACCCACACATATTATACTCCTACATGACTATATATATCGTGTCAACTAACTAGCTCTCCCGTTATATGCTCACCTCATCTATACTCCTACTTACTTTATATCCAAATGGAAGTCAAAGATTGTTAGCACGCAGCCGGTTAGACTCTTAGGTGTACCAAATACCCACCCAGCATATGGTAACTACTGTAAAGCACAATAGCAATGCGTAGCGAGCTAGAGCTGGTCATTGCTGGAACGGATATTTATACGCTGTCTTCGTCGACCTACCAGTCCGATCCACTGCTCGATCCGTAGGAATCTACGGAGTAGGAGGACGTACAGGTATATGTTCGCAGTGCTCAGGGCTCAGCCGCTCAGGCCTTGCAATGGCGCCTTGCAGAAAACGACGGTAGTGTGCAGTGTACAATATACTCTACCTTCAGACTCAGAGTCTGGATCCTTCCGTAGCTAGCTGTGCACGTAACGTAGGCGCGGGATGCGATCGTGCCCGGACGGGCTCCGACCTCGAGGCCGCCACTGGAGCCTTGCCGTGTCCTGCCCAGCTGTGCGCTGGCAGCTGGTGCGTGGCCAACGAGGCTAGGCATATGACATCGGGATCCGAGGTCGGGCGCGGGACACGGCTGGGATCGAATCCGTTCGGAGCCGGCCGGTCCCCTCCCTGGAGACTGGACCGCTGGATGCTGCTGCAGCGGTGGAGCCCCGCCGCGCCGGCCGCCGGGATCGTCGCCGGGGCCTCCATATCCTAATTCCTCCTGGTCGCCTCGCGATCTCCGGGTCTTGCACTCTTTCTTGCTTGATCTGGATGTTTAAGGCCGGTTTGATTTGGGGTGTTAAAGTTTAATAAACACTGTAGCACTTTCGTCTTATTTAACAAAAAATTTTCAATCTTGGACTAATTAGGCTTAATAGATTCGTCTCATAAATTATTCCTAATCTGTGCCGACATGCATACAATTAGTCTACATTTAGTACTCCATATATTTACCACAACATTAATGTGATGGGAGTTAAACTTTAACATGTGCAAACCAAACCGACCCTTAGTCGATCTGTCCGATCGATATCCCACCGCTGTGTGGAAGTGGAACGACCACCATGCCATCAATCAACGTTGAATCCAACTGTGCGCAGCACTGACGATTACTGACCCTGGCTAAGATTTTACTCCCTCTTCCAGAAAAGAATGCAACTACGGGTTACGTATCAGCATAAGTGGTTCACGTTTACCAAATTTCTAGTAAATACTATTCACATTTACGACTCCTAAATAATTTATTATGAAAATACATTTCGTAATTAATCTAATAATATTTATTTGATATCATAAATATTAATCTTTTTATTTATAATTAATCGTAAATACTAAACCATGATACTGTAATAGAATTGCATTCTTTCCTGTACAGATGGGTACTTGCAATTTTTAGGGGCAGTTAGCTGCTACTCCCTCCATTCTAAATTATAAGGTATTCCAAGAGTCTTGGAGAGTCAAAAACATCTTAAGTTTGACCAAAACTATAAAGAAAATTACAAAAATTTATAACATCAAATAGGTATACTTTAAAAATATAATTAATGAAGAATCTAATAATACTTAATTAGTGTCATAAATATTATTATCTTATCATATAAATTTAATTAAACTTGAGATCATTTGATTCTTCATGAATCTGAGAATACTTTATGGGACGGAGGGAGTACTACTAACCGCGGCGTAGTGAGCACAACAACGACGATCAGCTCAGTACACAAGGTCCCACGCTGCACTAAGGTAGCTGTACACTGTACAAGCATGTTTGGATGTTGCGTCACGGCAGGCACACCGCATGAGTACGCTGACGCGCGCAGTACATACAGGGGCGTACGTGCACGGCGGCAGAGTATCCACTGTGGAGTATTCATAGTGTACTGTACATTGAGGAGAATGGGAGGCCTGAATCTCGCTTCTCATTTTTTTTATGGACCAGTCGTCATCGTGTGTCAGGTCGTGGGGCCGGTCCCCACCTGCTCCTGGTCACCCTGCTGCTGTGCTGGCTGCGGCATTCATCATCAGACGCGGGCAGCAGCAGCACAGGGCCAGGGCTTGGCAGCGGCGGCTCCACTCCATTCATCGTCGCCAGTGTACAGAGGCGGACGGCGGCCACAACAGGCCCACAGCACAGCAGCAGCAGGCCCACTCGATCCATCGCTGCCGCCGATGCTTTCCTTCCTTCCCTTCGCGGTACTGTACTGTACTGCCACAGGCTGGGCCACGTTGGCGCTGCTGGCCCAGGCCCATCTGCGGATCCTCCCTCCTGCCTCTCTATCACTCACTGTTTCGAGTAAATAGTAATCGCCGCCGCATGCATGAAAGTAAAGTCGTTTCTTTTCACCGCTATGTATACATCCAATTCACCCGAGCCTCGAGGACCGCGCGTTAGCACGGGTGGCAAGAGCGCATGGGTCACTCTCTCCCGGCGTAGGTTCAAGCCCCTGGGTCAACCTCCGTCACTCACTGGGGTTAAATGCTAGATGACGTGCCCGTCGCTAGCGTGCGCTCTAGAGGCATGTGTAGAATGTGGTACTAGTAGAAAGGCCGCGCCCCGCGCGCCTGGCTGACACTTACAATGAGCAACGTTTGCAAAACAATAAGCAGAAACATTAAAGTGGCACAATGTCTAAGCGGAATGTCTAGATGCTGGCTACACGCGTACAGGATTACATATTACATACGGCTAGGTATACGATACATAGGAAGGCCTGATTCTTTATGCTGTCAAACGGTTCGTTCAGGTCTGCGGCTGACGATGAGGTAAGGCGGCGATGGAGGAAGCAGTGCGCCAGCTGGAGGAATCTGATCTGAAAATTGTAGGATGTAAACTATTTGTGGCTAGGCAAACATTCGGCTGATGGTATAAGGGGTTGTACCTGTGCTTTGGTAGTCAATTAGGGACTCCATAGTTCCCAGGCAGACAATTCTGTTCATGTAGGATATAATGTCAGATGTATGCAGATAGAAACAAGGGATCTTGCTTTTTTTGCGTGGAAAATGTGTCACATGAAGTTGCGTAAGACCTTGCCGTGTCACCTGGAAACGGATGGTTCTGTTCATGTAGCTCCATCTTCTGATTACATGAACATGGATGGCTGTGCACCGTGATGTCGTATTGCTGCCAATGCACATTCTGAGACCTGAAAATTGGAAGTGAATCTAAGCGAGTCAAAATGAAACGAGAGCTGGATGCATTTACTTATTTCATGGAGTAGCTATGTGTAAACACAAACCGAAGGAGGGACGGCTACAGTGGGCTAGCATGAAAAGGCAGAATAGCTGAACCTTAAAAAATGGCCATCAACTTGAGTTATGTAAAAAAAATTTGAATGACGCGACACTTGTTTTGCCAGGAAATCCGAAAGGGCTATGCAGGAGAACCAAAAAAAAAACGGATCACCGAACATGAACATTGAAGCGGATCATCAATATAGGACTGACTACTAACAAAGTAACACGCAAATATAGGTACTTGCAAAGAACAACCTTCTTTCAGTAAAAAAAATAGTGGAAGCATATATCCGAAATAATCAGCAATTGTTTTTCTTATTTAGCAAGAACACCTGATGTGGTAATGGTAAATTAAGGCACAGCTAAAGTATATCGAAAACAATCAGCATGATAATAAAAACACATAACCTAATTCAAGCGTTGTAAGGCTAAAAAAAATGAACAGCAGAGCTATGATGCTAAGATTACATCTTAACACAGATGAGATTCATATGGTTTGCAAGAGAAGTGGATTAAACAGATGCAAACCCAATCTTGAAGAAAAATATGAACCTATGAGTTGTTTGAGGTAGGTAATTGGATTTTCATCACTATCATTTGCCTCTCAAGAATCAGCTGTAGATTGTAATAGTTGAATAACTGTACATGACAGCGCAATCTGGAACTCTTTTTTTAAGCTTAAATGCAGACATCATGAGGGCAAGCAACAACTAAGTTGAATGCATAATAACAAATACTGGGAACACCCTTTTTTGTTTGAGGTGCATGGCAAAACATCAAGTGATTGTGAACTATAAGTCTAAGAGGAACATATGCTGGTAGTAACCCACTGAAGTCAGTAAAGTCATTGAAAATATACACACAAGGTTTGTTGTGCCTGTTGTGAAACTTTATAGGTGAAACACATGAAGAACCTGTTATTGTCAATATACTAAAAAATGGCACACTAACATCCTGCACAACACTCATGGTTGAATCAAGTTTAGAGGTCACTAAGACTAACGTAGATAGATGGGAGGGGAAAAAAAGTAGGTGGCCTGGAGCTCCAATAGAATCTTACATGTCTCTCAGTTTTCTCTGTCCGCACACATGGCCATGGGAGCTGACACAAACATGACTTCGCTGTCCTTTTTAGCCCTGGCACCAAGGATCTTTCATAGGGAATCCCCTGAAGCATGTTGGAAACTATCTAAAAATATTAGGGATACACCAAAACCTTAGCCCACTGCCACAATATGAAAAGGGGAGATAATATGTACCTTAATAATAGGACGGCAAGTCTGGTAGACCACACATAATAGCGTGTCCATTGGAAAGTCAGCAGGATGTCATATAGGTCAGTGTTTCTGATTGCTGCTGCTTCTCCTTGTGGGGGTTCTGCGTTTTGGTGCGAGAGCATCATGCCCAGTTTCAATATGTTCATTGTGTGCAGGCGATAACCTAATGCAGTGGCAAAGTACACCTGTAAGTGGAAATAGCATCTGATGGAACTTTTGTTTGCACTGTACTGCTACTACGACAGTAACCGAAAGGGGTGAAGAACACACGGTGGAAAGACATTGTAAAGCTAGCGCTTAACAGTGTATGGAGGTACAACCTGAGTAACAAACCTATTAAAACGTAGGACATGACCACGTCATTTAATTCTATAGCAAAATCATAAAACAGGAGTGTTGTGAATATTAATAATTCAATTAAGAAAGTAATGCCCCTCAAGAAACCAAGAGGATGAGCAAAAATGTAGATAACTGCACTAAGAGAATGGGCAAGGTAAGAAACAATGCTCACGCTGAAACATCGGTAAGAGTCATAGTAATTACCTGTATTTGTGTTAATTGCATAGAAAGAATGAACGATAATGGAGCAAACCGCATGTACCGAATCTGGAGGTAGCCTTGGGGTTGGTAATTCGGAAATCTACAGACGCCTTTTTTTTTACCAATCATGTAAGAGTAAGTAGAGAACGTTGTATATAAGCCAATGATATATATACAAACTGATCAATCAACTAATCAACTTCATAACCTATTACTCAACTGAAGTATTAGTTTTTTATCATTGTTTATAAAAGAAGCAAGCTTCACTACAGCATTATTATATGTAAAGAACCAAGAAACATTAGTGTTCACAGAAGGAGCAGAACAAATAAAGTAAAACCCGGTCAAATTAGATTGGAGAAGGACAACCGCTATATATGGGAAAAATGGACTAAATATGATCCATATCGCATCAGGAGATAAGAGAATGTACAACCAAGTAAAGGAAAAAATGAATCACCCCATTGGTCTCCAATCTGATGGCATAAGAAAGTCTGAAAATACTGGAGAAGGAAGCAGAGGAGCCACCCCAAAAAAATTGGGCAAAATGGTAAATCTAAAGTTAGCCCAAGCCCACTCATTTGTCCAACAGCCCAAGAGGTAAACCCTAAAATGGGATAACAGACAACTAAGGCCAGCGCATACGCCATGACTATTATCATCGACCAATAGGTCGTGCCAAAACAAATAAGAAGAGACGAAGATAGAAAGGAAAAGGAGGCAAAGAGATTAGGTGACCAGAGGGAAAAGAAATCATAATACCTTACACAACGAAACTGGTAGGACATGTATTGGTTCGGTAGATTGGCCAAGCAGCCCCTTGTTGGCAGCTGTCCACAGCAACATAAAAATCAGAGGTAAAATAGAGTAGACAAGAAGCCAGTAACATAACCTAACCTGGACAAGAAACCAAAGATAGAAATAATCAGTTAATTTGACATAGCCAAAAAAAAATATCCTAGACCTGCAGGTCAGCAAACTTGCAGACCAACATCTTTGTTGGTATGTTGATCTCATCAAAGGTCAAGTAAGTGAGATGCAGACAAAACTAAGTCTCCGTTGGACATAGCAGCTGTTTGTTTTGAGGAGTATGGTGCAATGGAAGCCAAACACTCTGGCCGTGAATCTGACTCCCTTGTAGTATCCAGATGGCTTTGTCAGCACATGACTTGAAAGCATGGTAAGGCAATCAGGAAAACAAAGAATTAGCTTACATATATTGAGTCCGATTAGTTAATCAAGCATTTATGAACCTGCTGCTAAACTGGACAAAAAAATGCATGTACAACCAGGTAGATGGATGTCATGAAACGATCAAAGTGAAAAGGCATAAGGGTACCCTGCCAGTTGATTGTTTGAGAAATGTGGACCAATAAAATCGCATTACACATCACACTAATTTTTTTGATTCCACACCGAAAAAAAACAATGTATGTGATATCGTACATACTGAACTGATAACTGAAAGGCCAGTCTAACATAGGAAACGATGACTTTGCACAACACAAGAATTGGCATTAGGGAGACTACTGCTATGAATGCCTTGGTGCAAGAAGAAATTACAAAGGAAGTAAAATCAGGCCGATAATAAAACATAACACTGATGTGGTTTCTTGCTAATTTAGGTCGGCGGCAGAATAAAGGTCTAATCAAGTTCAAACAATCAAAAGCATGGCCTCCGAATGAATATCAATCATTATCAACAAACAAACAAAAAGCAAGGCAGACGAACCTGGATGAGGAGCGCGTCAGCGGCCCTCTGCTATGGCGCTGCCGCCCTAGATTTGGCGAGGAGACGACGGTTGCAGCCATAGGGGCACTGGATCTGGCTGCACACGGCACAGGGAGAGAGGAGCCGGGGACAGGGTCAGTGCTTGGAACTCGCGACCTCTAGGGTTACCTGTAGCACAAGACCACACGCGGAGTAAAGGAAGGAGGCGGCGCTGGGGAGGCAGCCACACCGGCAGCCACCGGTGGGGCCCGATCGAGTCGCCGAGGAGGGAGCGCTCGCACCCATGGCCGGGGCCGCCACCCACCGCGCTGGGTCTGCGCCGCCGCTGTGCTGGGGGACGCGCACGCCCAAGCCGCCGCACCGGAGCCCGCTGCGCCGTCGCCATCGCTGTCAGGGGAGAGGAGGAGAGGGAGAGGGAGGAAAGAGGGAAGAAGAGGAGGAGGAGGCGGGGGCGGGGGGTTTCCTGTAGCGCGGACAGTCAAAGCAGTGGCGCCCCCGCGACGCCCTCGGCCGGGGTGGCGCGTGCGGTCCCCTGGAGGCCTGGCACGCGAGGAAAGTGCGACGCCGCCGTGGTGTGTGCCGAGGGCGCTGAGAGTAGCGCGATGGCGGGCGAAACCCTAGGCCGCCGTTGGCGGCGCTGCGACCCGCCCGCCGCCGGCGCGGGAGGGAGGGAAGGGGAGAGAGGAGGAGGAGGAGGATGAAGAGGAAGAGGAGGAGGAGGAGGAGGAGGAGGAGGAGGAGGAGGCAGAGGAGGAGGAGGAGGGGCGGCGCTCACGGCTGGCGGAGAGGACGGAGGGAGCGAGAGAAGCTTCTGGTGTCTGTTTTTTTTTGGCCGACGCGGTATATATTCGGTGGTGGGCACGAACCCGACCGCGCCGACATGGACCAATAGGAGGCGGAGAAGGTGATGTGGCGCCGATGTGGACCAATGAACGATTTCGGGGCGACGTGGCCGGCCGGCTGCGCGGCGGTCGACTGCCAATTCTAGGGGTTAATGTGTTGTATTGAAGTGTACGTTTATATACTGCAACTTACACTAGACCTAAGGAATAAAAAAATAAAATTCACTCGAGCCTTGCACACCACAGCAGGATTACCTATAGGAGCGACGTTACACTCTCGTCGATTCTTATTTTTATAAGCCAAAACTGCTAACCATGGCTACGATTTGCTACAGCACTGATTAGGATGTTTTTTTACAGTATTACTAATTAGAGCATCAACTAAACAAGATCATGACAAAGTATTAGAATTAAAGGAGAAAATAGAAGGAATCGAAGAAACTGTCGACGATATTTTTTCAATACAGTAGAAAATACGACATATATCTCTTGGGAAAAAAAGAAGTACAAAATAATACTCCCTCCTGACCCTCGTTTCAAACTGTACTAAATTGTTCAAATAGATGTCAAGTTTTTGCTACGTATCTAGACATGTATGATGTATATCTAGTAGGTGCCCAGTGAACCATTTTGTAGTAGAAAAATCAGATCGGAACAGAAGGTAATAAATATCATCAAAGGCGCTGATGGGGTTTTGCTACAGCCTGCATGCATGCTTCCATTGTTGTTGTACGATCGACGACCGTGATTGTCGCCCGTACGTAATCCCCTGCATGATTGCTGTTTTGAAAATTAGACACGGTAAACACAACTCAGGCCGATCATCTCGTGCGAGGAGCTAGCAGTGCAGGGCACCGCGCGCCATCGACAACGTTTATTCCGGCCGATCATTGCACGCAGCGCGCGAACCGCTGAAACAGTCTCCGTGAGAATCGCCCCAAGGAACGTCGTCGATCGTCTCCAGGCATTCCTTCTCAGTGATGTTTTTTTTTCTTGTTAGCTTTCGTTTTGAAACCAGCAATGAACACGTACTCGCTCTGCTTCCCCGTTAATTTGTACTACGTACTACTCGGATGACATGCTGTTGAAAACAGCCATGTTTTGATTAAAAAAAAACAGCCAAGTTTTCTTTGTTTCCATATATAGTCTTTACCGAACAATACTAGCTGTCCACTCGCTGAAAATGTAAGGAGACGATTAAACTAGGGACAATTGCATAACTGCCCTTGTTTTGAGTTCTAACTGCACATTAGCTCCTATTTTTTAACTTTGCATGTTTGCCCTGCTTTTCGAAATCGAAGGAACCGTTTGCCCCTACTTCTCAACACCATGAGCTGGTGATAAATAATGGACAAGAAAAAATGTTTTGGAAAAAGAAAAAGGGAAAAAGACTATACTACACATTATCCAAAACACACAACTCCTCTCCCATTCTCCTCTGTTCGGTCGAGACCCGACTCGGCTTTCTTCCTGACCGGTGCTAGGGTTACGCGCTCGGTCTCCTGAGGCACATCGGCGCGTGGGAGGGGGGGGTGGAGCGCAGCCGGCGGGCGGGTGTGGGGGCGCGACGGGTGGGCCCTAGCAGTAGGCGGGTGTGGGGGTGCGATGGGCGGGCCCATCGGTGGGCGACCTGCGCCACTCGGCGAGGTGACCGGTGACTGGCGCGTCTGCGCCAAGCAGCCTGCGCATCCCCCAGCGGCGGGCGGGTGTGGGGGCAGGCTGCAGCGACCAGCGCTGCTCGGCGCTACGGCAGGCGGTCGGCGACCGGCGTGACTAGGCTATGCCGTGGGCGGCCAGCGCGGCAGGCTTGAGCTGTGGGATGTCGGTGTGGCAGGCCTGAGCCGTGGGCAGCGGACGCGGCTAGCCTAAGTGGTGACGTCGCGACCGGACGACGAGGCAGGAGAACCGACGGGTAGCGTACGACTTGCTGCGACATGGAACCGATTGAGTAAATTTCTTGGACTTCATCCTTTGTGCAGTAGGCTCATGGTTGTTCACTTAGGTCTGTAGGATGAGCTGGCTTATCAAGCATGCTATGATTTGTAGACCAAATGACAATCACATAAAACTTTTTGTTCTGGTTCAGGCACACTGGAGCTTGTTGGATGGGGGTCCAAAGACATATAGAAAGAGGAAAACCTTGACTACAATTGTTGACAGTCATGACTATAGCTTGCTGCAATTAGTAGATTTCATTGGTGAAAGCTTTTTATGGGGTTCGAAACATATTTCTTTGTGGCGGGCACTGGAGGATGATTCTATTGAGATTACAAGTGATGAACAGTTATCGGAGTGGGTTGAGCTCAACAAAGAGAATGGGGAAGTCCACATTGTTGGTCAAATCAATGACTTTGATGGTACATTGTAGTTCTCACCGACCAAACACAGATTTCACCCTGCTATTCGGAACTTACCAACTCTTACTCCGAGTACTCCACCTATTGATTTGGATCCTTTCATAGATCCAACACAACACAGCCTAGCTAGCCTACAAATGAGCTTACCAAGGAAGACAAGAAGGTGCACAGGAAAGTCACGGATGATGACAAAGATGACACTGAATCCTTTGCTACACTGAGTGATAGCAGCTATGACTCTAAATTGGCTGCATGTTCTGACTCTGAATTAAATGCATTTTCTGATTCTGACTACTCTGACCCTGAGTATAAACTTGATCATGAAATAGTTGATGAAGATGACAATGATGATATACCTATTTGTTCTTATGATGTTGATGCTGCATGTGTTGATATTGGTTATGTGTTTCCAGATGTGAATCAGTGCAAATTAGTGTTGACCCAACATACAATCTTGAATGATTATGGTTTCCGTATTGTGAAGAAAGATAATGAGCGATTTCGAGCCAAGTGCTTGAGAGCTGAAAAAGACTGCGAGTGGACATTTTATGCATCTACCAGCAAGAAATTTATTGGATGCAAGGTACAACAGTTCCTTTCTTTTTGTTGGGATGTTATGTTGTTCCATAAATTTTGATATTTGGTTAGACTATCTTCTTCATTCATAGCTTGTTTCCCTTGCAGGTTATGAAGAACGGGCCTATTCACACATGCAGTTCAATCAATAGCTGTGGTGACACAATGGCATCAAGTAATTGGGTAGCTGAAAGGGTAGTTGATTTCTTGATGGAGGACTCAACCTTGGGAACTATGGAGTTACAGCGTAGGCTGAAGAAGAAGTACACACTGAAAATTCCTTACGATAAGGTATTCAGGGGTAAGAAAAAGGCTCTTGACTTAATATTTGGTAAGTGGGATGACAGTTATGACTTATTGCCCACATATAGAGTTGAGCTACTCAAAGCAGTTCCAGGAAGCATTGTTGAGCTGGATACAGAAAATCATCATGGGGATGTCTGTTTTAGAAGATTCTTTGTTGCCCTCAAACCATGCATTGATGGTTTTTTACAAGGATGCAGGCCCTACATTGCTATAGATGCTACTCACTTGACAGGAAGGTCAAGGGGTCAGTTGGCGACTGTTGTTTCTGTAGATGGAAATAATTGCCTTTTTTCGGTTGCTTATGGTGTAATTGAAACTGAGTCCACAAAGAGCTGGACATGGTTCATCCAGAACTTGAAGGTTGCTATTGGTACACCTACAGGTTTGGCTATCAGCATAGATGCATGCAAAGGACACGGTAAGGATGTAGATGATGTTTATCTAGGTGTGGAACATAGAGAATGTATGAGGCATTTGTGGAAGAATTTTAGGAAGCATTACTCTGGTGATTTGTTCAATTATAACATGTGGCCGGCTGCCAAGGTTTGCACTATTGAGAAGTTCAATTGGCACATGGGGAAAATACAAGAAAAGTGACCTAAAGCAATTGCTTACTTAGATGAGAATCATCCATACTTATGGAGTAGAAGCAAATTCTCTGATCAATGCAAGGTAGACTACATCAATAACAACCTCTCAGAGTCTTTCAACAAATGGGTGAGAAAATGTAAAGACTTGCAGATTTTGGAGATGCATGATATGATAAGGCAGATACAACAACAACAACATAGCCTTTTGTCCCAAGCAAGTTGGGGTAGGCTAGAGATGAAACCCAAAAGAGACGATAAACAGGAGACACATAAAGGAACATAAATGGCACAAGACAGAACAAGATCACGGTTCAGGCACGTTGATTGCCAGTCTCCAAGCGCTCCTGTCCATAGCTAAATCCTTAGATATTCCACTCCTTAAGGTCTCTCTTAACGGACTCGTCCCAAGTTAGTTTAGGTCGACCTCTACCGCTCTTTACATTATCGGCCCGCTTTAGAACCCCACTACGCATCGGCGCCTCAGGAGGCCTCCGTTGAACATGTCCAAACCATCTCAACCGATGTTGCATCAACTTCTCCTCAATTGGTGCCACCCCAACCCTATCCCGAATATCGTCATTCCGGACTCTATCCCTCCTTGTGTGCCCACAACACCAACGCAACATACGTATCTCTGCTACACTCAATTGCTGGACATGTCGCCTTTTTGTAGGCCAACACTCAGCACCGTATAACATCGCCGGGCGAATCGCCGTCCTATAGAACTTACCTTTCAACTTCTGGGGCACCCTTTTGTCACAGAGGACGCCAGAAGCTTGACGCCATTTCAACCAGCTGGCTGAAATTCTATGCCTAACATCTTCATCAATGTCGCCATCCTTTTGTAGCATCGATCCTAAATACCAAAAAGTATCCTTCTTGGCCACCACTTGCCCATCGAGGCTAACGTCTCCCTCCTCATGCCTAGTCGCGCTGAAATCGCACCTCATGTACTCGGTCTTGGTCCTACTAAGTCTGAACCCTTTCGACTCTAACGTGTGCCTCCATAGTTCTAACTTCCTATTAACCCCTGTCCTACTGTCATCAACTAGCACCACATCATCAGCAAAGAGCATACACCAAGGGATATCACCTTGTATGTCCCTTGTGACCTCATCCATCACCAAAGCAAATAAATAAGGGCTCAAAACTGACCCCTGATGCAGTCCTATTTTAATTGGAAAATCACTGGTGTCGCCATCACATGTTCGGACAAACGTCACCACATCCCTGTACATATCCTTGATGAGGGTAACGTACTTAGTTGGGACTTTGTGCTTTTCCAAGGCCCACCACATGACATTTCTCGGTACTTTGTCATATGCCTTCTCGAGGTCAATAAAGACCATGTGCAAGTCCTTCTTCTGCTCCCTATATCTCTCCATCAATTGTCTCCATGGTCGACCTACCAGGCATGAACCCAAACTGATTTTGGGTCACACGTGTCACTCTCCTTAGGCGATGCTCGATAACCCTCTCCCAGAGCTTCATCATATGGCTCATCAACTTAATCCCACGGTAGTTAGTACAACTTTGGACATCTCCCTTGTTCTTGAAGATAGGAACTAATATACTTCTCCTCCATTCTTCAGGCATCTTGTTAGACCAAAAAATAAGGTTAAAAAGCTTAGTTAACCATACTATCGCTCTGACGCCTAGGCATCTCCACACCTCAATGGGGGTACCATCAGGGCCCATCGCTTTACCTCCCTTCATCCTCTTCAAAGCCTCCCCGATCTCTGCCTCCTGAATTCTCCTCACAAAGCGTCTGTTGGTATCATCAAATGAGTCGTCCAACTCAAGGGTAGGACCCTCATTCTCCCCATTAAATAACTTATCGAAGTACTCTCTCCATCTGTTCTTGATCTCCTCATCCTTTACCAGAAGTCGATCTGTCCCATCCTTGATGCATTTTATTTGGTTGATGTCCCTTATCTTCCTCTCGCGGATCCTAGCCATCCTATAAATGTCCTTCTCCCCTTCCTTCGTGCCTAGCCGCTGATAAAGGCCATCATACGCCTGACCTTTTGCTACACTCACAGCTCGCTTTGCAACCCTCTTAGCTATTTTATAGCCCTCGATGTTGGCTGCACTCTTGTCATGGTGGAGGCGCTTGAAACACTCCTTCTTCTCCCTAATAGCCCTTTGCACCTCGTCATTCCACCACCATGTGTCTTTCGCTTCCCGTTTGCCTCCCCTACTCACGCCAAACACTTCTGAAGCCACCTTCCGGACACATGTTGCCATCTTTAGCCACATGTCATCGGCATCTTCTCCTTCTTCCCAAGGCCCCTCGCCCAGCATCCTCTCCTTAAACGTTTGCGCCGCTTCCCCTCTAAGCTTCCACCACTTCGTTCTCGCAATCTTGACCCGTTTGTCCCGATGGACACGTACCCGAAAGCGAAAGTCCGCCACCACAAGCTTGTGTTGAGGGACAACACACTCTCCAGGTAACACCTTACAATCAAAGCAAGCACGTCTATCTTCCCTCCTTGTAAGGATAAAGTCGATCTGGCTCGAGTGTTGTCCACTACGAAAGGTCACTAGATGGGATTCCCTCTTCCTAAAGAGGGTGTTCGCTATCAACAAGTCATAGGCCAACGCGAAGTTCAAAACATCCTCCCCCTCTTGATTCCTACTACCATACCCGAACCCCCCATGCACCCGCTCGAAACCTACATTAGTCGCACCCACATGGCCATTGAGGTCTCCTCCTATGAAGAGTTTCTCGCTGATAGGCACGGTACTAACCATGCTATCAAGATCTTCCCAAAATTGCCTCTTGGTGCCCTCGCTAAGACCTACCTAAGGGGCATAGGCACTGATCACATTCAAAGTCGAATCTCCAACTACCATCCTGACCAGGATAATCCGGTCGCCTTGCCTCCTAACATCAACGGCTCCATCCTTAAGGCTCCTATCGATCAAGATGCCTACACCATTCCTACCCGATGTTGTCCCCATGTACCAAAGTTTGAAGCCAGTATCCTCCACCTCCTTCGCCTTCTGGCCCTTCCATTTAGTCTCCTGAACGCATAGAATATTTACACACCTCCTAATTGCTGCATCGACTAGCTCTCTTAGCTTACTCGTTAGGGACCCTACGTTCTAGCTACCTAGACGAATCCTAGTTGGCTCGGCTAGCTTCCTTACCCTTCGCACCCGTCGAGGGAAGTGCGAAGACCCTTGCTCATTTTTCACTACACCCGGGCGTAGATGTAGCGCGCCACTAAGGTTGCGACGGCCCGACCCTTGCTCATTTTTCATCGTACCCGGGTCATGATACGACGCGCCACTAAGGAGATGACGACCCGGCCCTTGCCCATTTAACACCACACCCGGGTTCCAATGTAGCGCGTCGCTAAGAGGGTTACGCCCCAACGAATCTCTTGTGGGTTTCAAATCCATGAGAGTGGCTATTTTTTTACTGTTGGTTCGCCAGACCTTAACACACCCTCCTTCTTTATCCGGGCTTGGGACCGGCTATGTTGAGATGATCGTATCTAAATTTAAAGTGAGGAGAAAAATTGCTATGTCAATGGAGGGCATCATAATCCCTGATATAACAAAGACTCTAACAGCTCAAAGTAAAGCTATCAAGGACCATGAGGTTTTAAGATGTGGCAATAACACAGCTGAAGTTACTGCACCTACATCATCAGGAGCAGCTTTCAGGTATGCAGTTAATTTGGAGTTCAAGATATGCAGTTGTAGGTTGTGGCAAGTGAGTGGAAAGCCATGTAAACATGCTTTAGCATTCATAGCAAAACTTAGTAGAGAGGTCCAAATGGATAACTTTGTCCATGATTATTTTTCTGTTGAAAAGCTGAGAAAGACATATTCAAGTGTGTTTAATCAAATGACATCAAAGCATTTCTGGCCATGTGTTGATCTTGGATACAAAATAAAAAAAATCTAAGTTGAGAAGAAACCTTGGCAGGCCAAGGAAAACTAGGATTAAGGTATCAGATGAACCTGGTGCTAGGAAAAGAAAGAGGTGCTCTGAATGCCATGAACTAGGCCATACAACAAAGAAGTGTCAAGGTGGACTAACTGCTAGGGAGAAACGGATGTTTGCATCTCATGAGAATACATCTGAGGTGGAAAGCAATGACCCTTCAACATCTTCCACAAGGGGAAGGGGTGGAAAGCAATGACCCTTCAATATCTTTCACAAGGGGAAGGGGTACAGGTAGTAGGTCATCAACTACTAGATCATCCAAGTATGTCACCTATGTGTACTTGTTTTCTATTTCTTATTCTTTGAACATACCTAATGATGCATTTTTCCTATTTCAAAACCAGTGATGATGCAAGTAATATTGGAGGAGGAGGATCATGAATTGGGAGAGGTAGAGGTACAAGTTCATCACGTACTTAAACAACAAGTACGTCACTTTTTCAGTATACTTTGAACATGTTCATGCCCACATCCCATATTGGATATTTACTGATGCATTTTCACTATATTTTCTTTAAGTGATGGTGCCACTCATGTTAGAGGAGGAAGACCACCAACTGGGAGGGGGAGGGGCATAGGTAGAGGCAGGGGAGAGGTGCTTCAAGGCTTGCTGCTTTGCTCAATGTGTAGAAATGACCACTGCTTGGGATATGTAATAACTAGTGGGTGATTTAGTGTGTATGTGCTAGACCATGTATGACCTGGACATGATATTGGCATGTGGTGCCTTTATTTTGGTGTGCTTAGTTGTGATCAGGACATGAGAAACTTAATGTGGTTACTGTCAACTCTTGGATTGTGATGCAAATATTATGCTTATATATTATCTGGATCTCTCTTCATGTCATGCTTGCAAAATATTGTACTTTGATATTTATACAAAATATGTATTGTCATTTGTCCAAAATAAATGGACAATAAGTCTGTACAAAAAATTCGGATTGATTCTTGGTCATTCATGTCAAGGGCATTTCTGTCTTTTCAGCCTGTACTTAACACCGTTAACTCTCCTTCACGGAATAGGGACAAGGGGAAGCTTCAGATTTAAAAAATAGGGGCAAATCTTCAAAGTTAAAAAATAGGGGCAAACATGCAGTTAGAGCTTAAAATAAGGGTAGTTATGCAATTGTCCTAATCTATACCAAATAATAAATTATGAAAATTTCTGCACATTTTTTAGTTTTCACCTTAGAATTCTGTCTGTCAGGTGGCCTGGGCTCGGCCCAATTTAGCCAACCCAATGGTAAAGACACCAAACTTCTGTCCTTTTTTTCCTTCCGGCCCATCTGGCCCACCAGCACAGGTGGAAGAAAAGCTTACGTCCGGCCCATACTTAACCCACCAGCACAGGCGGAAGAAAAGCTGATAAAAAACCAAAAATACTATGCCTGCCGGCGGTTTCGAACCGTGGTCGCCAAAGACAAAGTATCAAGTGCTCACCACCACACCATACAAGCTCATGTGGTGTTAGGTGAAGTTTTCAATATTTATCGTTGCTAGCGCCTTCAAACTTTTTACATTATGAAAACCACTCTTATGGTTTGGCAGGATAAAATAAATAAATAAAACTATTAAAATGTGGTATTGCATATATTAGAATATAAATGTGGTATTGCATATATTAGAATCAAAACATTCTTATGGTTGGCATGACAACAAAATGAATAAATACAACTATGAAAATGTGGTTTGCATATATTATATGTAATAATGTTTTTTGAGGAAGCGAGTACTTGGGTGCAATTTGATAATCGATGGCGTGTTTGAGGTACAAATTCAAAGAAAAGTTGAATGATTCCGTTGCAACGTATAAATACATTTACCTTTTTAATATTAAAGGAGGATATTCATGAGAGATATATGCAACGTGCTCGCCATGTGCTTCACTTCGCCCCGCGCAAGCCCTAGCTCCAGCCTGTGCCGCCGGTGGTGGGCACCTACCAACGCTAGCCCCGTGCGTCTGGAACCCACTCGCTCTCGTGCGAGAGCAGGAACGAAGGAACGACGTGCCGTGGCCCATGGGCTGAACGGAAATACCTCCTACCACAAGTAATATGCAATCATCCGGGTTGGGGACG
Organism: Saccharum hybrid cultivar R570; assembly: GCA_038087645.1. Lineage (NCBI taxonomy): Eukaryota > Viridiplantae > Streptophyta > Magnoliopsida > Poales > Poaceae > Saccharum > Saccharum hybrid cultivar. The sequence goes on from JAQSUU010000805.1 coordinate 11,740,149, forward strand.
TTTACGAGACCCAAGTCCGGTTGAGCCAAGATAGCTATTTCTTTCCATATCCATAGCCATGCAGAAGCACATCAAAATTTATATGGAAGTTTATTAATTGGCGGGTTAATTAGTCATTGTTTTGGTCAAGGTGGAGAGCGCTGGAGAATACTTGGACGTGACAGTGACCGATTCCTTCTCGATTTGGAAGCTAGAGGTTGTATCGATTTGTAATTTTTTGCTTTGTCGAGTTACATTGGTTGAATTAAATTATGGAATGTTCATTCGACTAGAATCCATTTAGAACACTTGACCATGTTTCGAACTTTTCGATCCGATCAAAAGTAAATTAATCTATATTTATATGTATATATTATTATCTATAAAGGGAATTCTTTCCTACTCTCACAAAGTAGTTACTCCATGGGTATATCTTTAGCTTTAGAGTGTATATATGGACCGATGAAGTGTATGTTGACGAAGTATATGATCATACTAGACAATCTAGGGTAATATGTATGTCAAGTATGCAAGTATACATTGAGTATATGGTTATACTTGTTTTATATACTACTACAATAGTATTAAAATAATATGTTAATAAATATGGGTTCTTTTGAAAATTTTTCATGTAGTCTGATTTGGACTATCATAAAATGAGTATATAAACATACTCAAATTGATAAATGAGTACGCATACATACACAATGTGGTTTGTTGAAGGTGGGAATAACTATTCCCGGAAGTAGGCAAAATGCATCCTCTATAAAAGCATAGATCATTTATTGGTATGTCACTCTCTCACAAGTCTATATAAGTTAAAGCAACGTATCTAGCTAGCCATGATGCGGTGGAGAGTATGATCCCAAAACGAATATGAACATATAACATGATGATTAGATAAGGCATGGTAGGGAGTCTAGATCCAAGATGAATTGGGACTCGTGATACGATTATTAATAAATCTAAGATGCAAGTTAGTGAGGTGACTAAGTAATGTGTATATCCCGTTGCAACGCACGGACACGTTCTTGACACGTCAACAACTAACTCCTTGCCGACTTTAATCAGAGGTTCCAACTATGAATTTTTATGGTCCTCGAAGAAAATGACGAAACTAAATATTTAACTATAGAAACACATGGAAGAAAAAAAATCTATCAATGTTGTATTTGGTATTTAATTTGATACAAGTTTCATTGGACATTGTTATATTTACCAGTTTTAACTTATATTATAGATGTCGTGGTTATCCTAAAATAAATTAGAAGTCTTAAATTTCTTTAAAAACCTATCATCATTTTTCGTGAATGTATTTGATATTTTTTTTCTCCCGTTGCAACGCATGGACACGTTTGCTAGTGAACTATGATATGGAACACCCCTTATGTCCAAACAAAGCTGGGCCACGACAATAAGTCAGCATGGCGAGATCTGCCCGTGCATGAGACCGGCCGTGCGTCTGATCCTGAAATCATGAGGTCTCCTAATCAGAATCCCGGCCATGCATGCATCAACCACCATGCATGACTTATCAGCTGGTGACCCAGCATGCTAACGTTGCTGCGCACCAAAAACAAGGGCACAGTGTTCTCTAGCTACCTCCAAAAACAAGGGCATGAGAGATCAACTTATTATTAGAGCAACAATAATGTATTTAGTCCACCTAGTCCATATAGTTGGGCCCCATAGCAGTGGACAGTAGTTATAGCAAATCTCACAATGTTCAACCTACTGCAAGAAATAAACTATGCCCACCAACAACTCCAAGAATCAAAAAATGGGAGAAAGAAGAGAGAGAAAGAAAGAATAGTTACTGCTTACAGCCCGGCCATAGTCCTATGTGCGGGGATGTATGGTCCAAATGGCTAGAGGGGGGTGAATAGCCTATTTAAAAATCTACAAGCTTCACTAAACAACCACGTTAGTATAAAAGATGGCTAAGTTAATTCTAGCACTAGCTCAACTACACTATGCAAGCCACCTATACAATTCTAGTGAAGCAAGGCTATGATCTCTAATACACACCAACAAGACTAAGTCACTAAGCTACTTACTCCTATGTGATAAAAGCTACACTAAGCAAACTACACTAGGAATAGTACAAGAAAGTAAAGAGCAAGTGACTTGATCCTTATACCAATGATGTAGAGAAGTAATGCACTCGAAGAATCAATCACAATGATCAACCACAAGAGAAATCCTCGGCAAAGAGATGACACAAGATTTTTACTGAGGTTCACTTGCTTCCCGGCAAGCTACTCCTCGTTGTGGCGATGCACCCACTTGTCGGTTCGCGAGCTAATCGACTATCAAGAGTCGAGCCCTCAGCGGGCGCCGCACAACCGCACACAAGATGGGGATCCTCCAAGCCACGAGCTCCACTAGAGTATCCAATTTGTGAACTCCCGTGGGGAAGGATCAAGAACCCCTTACAACACTCGGTGAGGGCTCTAACAATCTCCAATTGCGAGCTCAATCACCTCCGCTGCTCCAAGCCGTCTACCGTGTCGGGAAACACGGAAGAGTAACAAGAAATCCGCAGCAACTCGAAAATCAAGTGCCTCTAGAATGCAACTCTCAAGCAATGCACTTGAATCTCACTTAAGATGTGCAACCAAACAAAGAGATGAGTGGAGGGGTTGTTCTCTAGCTCAAAGGATGTCTCTAGGTCTCAAAATATGCAAGAGTTGCCCTCAAACCCTGGACAACATCTATTTATAGCGAAGGTGATACGCTCAGGGGGTCCAGATCTTCACGACGTAGGATGATCACCCGATAACTAGCTGAAGAACAGCCGGATAACTTGCTGTAGGCAGCGATAACTAGTGCAACCTGGCAAATAAAACTCGAAGCCAACCACCGTATTTAACCGGCAACCTGAATCGAGGATTCGCCCAACCACACTCTCAAGGAACCAACCAACACAGCCTACAATCAATCAAGGAGAACCTTGAAGGGAGTAGGAGCACCAATTGGGAGTGGATGAAGCCGCCGCTTCTGTAATCCCGCAAGGAAATCACAAGAGCAAAGGGGTAGAGATCACTCTCTAAATATTTGTTAGCACACAGCTGAACAAAGGGTTTCTGTATATCAAATATCAAGTTGTCTACAAAAGCTATGGAGTAAGAGGGTATTTATACAAGGAACCGCCCTCCTGGATAGGTAGAAACACGAAATGAAAAAGATAAGTCTATGTGAAAAGGCCTCTTCGAACTGGCTTCCTGCTGGGTTCCCGCGTGGCTGTTTGACTTCTGCGCAGTCTCCAATGTTTTGGCAATAACTCCATCTTGGAACCTCCAAATGATGTGCGGCTGGATGCGTTGGAAAGATAACTTGATAAGCATTCACACCATGTACAGCATGTACCACGAAATATTGTACAATGGTACAGTTTTGCACGGGAAGTTAATCATCATGCAGGCTGATGAACTGCTGACCAGTCTTCACTAAAACAGGTCAGCCACCCAGACGAAAACTCCAAACAGGTCGGCACTTGTTGCATTGGAAACTAGACTTGACAAGCTTTCGAACAAGTCCTCATGAGCCTTCATAGCTTTTGGCAATAAAAAATGGTGGCTAATTCTTTCTGATGTTTCTGTCATACTGGACTGGCTCGAACGTGATCATCCTCTTTGGTTCACCCTTGGTGTCTTCTTGTCATCCTCCATGGTGCACCTAAGTAATAGCAACGTGCATGACTTAGGCAGTATATAATTCTCATTAACATTAAAATGATTTTCAGAAAGTAGCGTGTGCACCTCTTGTTGTAGCTTCTTGGTTCGACTACGTGTAATTGGTCCATCAAAGACTTGGACTGGTGTTGGTGTAGCTTGACTTGGAGGTTGTAACATGTTGTTGGTTGACGTGGTCATATCATCCTCCCGCTCTTGAAAAGGAGTCGTCCTCGACTCTAATCTGTCGAAGTCCAAAAATTATGCTAGGCCAACAGGGGTAGATGCTATGTTTCTGTTGCAATCTCCTTCTTCCATCACAGCAATGTGTTTGAATCTGTAATCATATAAACCAAGTAGCAGTCTTGTAGGTGGAAACCAAAAGGATTTAGAATCAAGTTTAGCTTTCACCTTGAATGGATCCTTAGAATTAAGAGTGAATGTTGATGTCCTTGGTATGATCCTATCATCCTTCCTCTCTTCCAAAAAACTTGTCCTCTGCTTTTGCTCTCCTGAAAACAGTCTAAAGAAAATAGAGAGTGGATGCATATGCCAATTGCTATGATTACTTGTTGAAGATTGTTCATTATCTTCTTTATAATTCATATGCACATTATTTCCTTTTCGATGAGATAAATAGTTTCTCAGATTTTGTGAACCTGAAATTAACTTTAAAAATGGAAGCACAAAAATTTCTTTTAAACCACTCATTTGATTCAGGTTATCCTGTTTTATCTTTGCAAAATCAAACATTTCAACAGATGTGAACGAAGCATGTTTGATATTCCAATAATTCTTGATGCTCAACTCATGCAAAGGTTTAGTAATGTACCTTTCATACTCAATGGTTCCACATGTATATGGAAAGACTTTGGGTGAAAGAACCAAACACATTTGCACAAGATTTCTTTGTTTCAGTGAAGAATATGAACAAGAAAATAACACTGATTGTTCTGAATAGCAAGCTCTAAACAACCTTTTTATCTCAAATAAAGAAAAATATGGTTCACAAGATGTACAACTCATTTTATTCAACTTCAATTCAGCAATGTTGTGACATGTTATGCAAAGAGCACAAACATAAAATTTATTTATAATGTAGTGTCCAATGATGTTAAATGTAAACTTGCAGCTGTAGGCACTATTCAAAGATTTCATAGATGATATATCAAGAACACTTTCAACCATTTTATTAATATCAACAAATTCATCAAGCTTGACATAGAACATACATTCAGCAGGAGATATTCTTCTAAAGAATTTAGCATGACTAATCAATTTCACATGGCCCACATTATCGACATGTAAATTATCATATATTTCAGTCAAAGTATAGCAATGGTCATGCATGATTGAACAATGTTTGTCAACTTCCAAAATTTCAGCACTTGTATCAACATATGGATCAATCAAATCAGCACAAAGATTTCGTGTATACTCAATTTCAGTTGAAGCAAATTTGTCATCACAATTACTGGTCAATATATGTTGCAGATTCAGTTCTAAATTGTTTGCATTACCTTTCAGATTTTGGGATGGTGCATGAATGATGCATTGTATCTCTGAATTTTTACCTTTTTCCTTGTCATGGTTCAGGTTTTGCACAGCATAGAGTTGGTTCTCAATAATGGCAACCCTCGCATTTCTCTGGCCAAGTTTGGGGGTCTTTTGAGCAGCCATCTCCACCGAATCTTCTTTATAGACCTGCATGTTGGGAGAAACAACACTAAGAGTAGACATTAGTGGGTTAGTGTTAAAATCATCCGTGCATGCCTTGCAATAAAGCTCTCTCTTTTTGTGTGGTGTATCTCTCACACTCATACTGTGGATACTCTCAATCTCACATTTGGTGGAATCACACAACTCACTTTTGTTTTCACTCTCACTCAATTTGGCTATGTGGCACTCATTCTCACAAGGGATTTGATGCATAATATCTTTAATATCTTCTAGAGCAACATATGAATATCTTCCATCATTCATGATGTAATCGATTTCCATTGGGGCAGTAATGGTGGCAGCAACACCATCAGGTCTATCCTCTTCAAACAATGATGATCTCTCAATTGCTGATGTGGATTCATCCCCACTAATATTGCCTTCAACCTGAACTTTCTGTGGCATTGGAACAGCAATAGATGCAACCAAATAATCATCTTTGACCACCTCCAAAGATGTTGGACTGGCATCAGTATAAGTGGAATCATGTGCACTAATCTTTCCTTCAATAATCTCAACACTCTGTGACATGGAGGAGCACAAAATTTCAGCACCACTGTCTAATAATTCATCACATAATGCAGCTGACGGTACAACACATCTTGATACCACATTTGTGCTTGGAACCATGTTGGTTCGAAACTTCAGATCCATTAGATCATGATGAACTTCATCTTGGACAGATTTATTACTAGCAATAGACGGCACAATAGCATCATCTTTGTGCTCACATTCAGCTCTCAAACTAAAACAGTGATTGGCCTTCAAATTTAGATTAGATTCACCTTCAAAAATCAGAGTGTTGTCAACCTCTTGGTCATAGTTGGGTACTGATTTTTCATCAGATGACATAGAAAATTTCTGGACAGATTTGGAGCATATAACTTCTCCACTTTTAGCACTAGAATAAGGCTCAGAACTTCTAAGATCTGCAGCACTTGTGTTCAGACATGGTGACAGTGCTTTTTGATGAAAATTTTAAGATTTCCATGGCGTGGAACTGTAGCATGTTCCCTCAACTCAACACACAAAGGATCAGCCTCGATCAGAGAAGTATCTTCTCTAGTTTTACAACTCAACTGATGATCTTCCACAACTTGCATAGTGGCTTCTGCTACCTCACTTTGTGTGTCATGTGCAGCAGAATTTTCTTCTTGATCTTGCTCAAAACTGAGACAAACATTGATGGGAACATTTGCAACTTGATTCTCATCAACCTTAGATTGTAAATGGCACTTTGGGATAGCAACAACATCAAGAGATGGTGTAACACTATGATCCAATGTAATGTCACACACCTCAATATTTTCCATATCAATTTGGGACAAAGAGTCTTCTTCTTGCTGCACAACAAAGTTCTTCTTGGAGTTGAATTGTTGATGTTTACTTCTCTTGGTACTAGAATCAACTAAAGAAACTTTTGGGACAACATGTCCTCTCTTCTTGCATGGACTTGATGATTGCTTCTTTCCAACAATGGAGGACATATTGGGCTGCAACTTAGCACTTTTATCTTGGCACAAACTAATGTTCTGGGTGACCTTGCCTTGCTGCACCTTCATAACTTTCTTTTCCTCTCTAATTGCACAACTTAGAAGATCTTGCATACTTCTAAAAAATTTGCCCTCAAGTGCAGCAGCAATGTTACCATTAAGACCTCTCTCGAAATATTCCATTGCATTCATGTCATCAACAACATTTGCACGATGCAAGGAAGAATTCAGCTTATCATAATATGCTTGGACAGATTTACTACCTTGCTTCACACGCTGCAAACGATGAAGCAAAATCAGCCGATATTCCCTTGGAACAAATTCTTTTCTCATGGCCTTCTTCAAATCTTCCCAATTCTTGATGAGATGCTTATGTGGATATTGTTTCCACCAATCATGAGCATAATCTTCAAATTCAAGCACAACTCGTGATATCTCCTTGGCTTCTGAAAAATCTTGAACCTCAAGTTCAATCTCCATTTCTTCTGCCCAAACGAGAAATTCCTCCGGATCATTACTTCCATAGAATGGAAGATTGGTGTATCTTCGGCCTGTCATGGTTATTGCATATGCAAAATAGCAAGCTTATATGTGGTATAGGAAAAATATGTAGAACTCTCACAACCTCACCTCTCTTACCAACCAAAGCTCTTATGAATTCCCTGCTGCGGATTACAGAGAAACAAATGTGTGGTGGTAACTGAAAGTGATGGCGAGGCGAATACAAGACCAGAGAGTACCGATTACGATGGTTTTTATGTGGAGCTTGGTAGGGAATAATACAAGGAATGCAATCTGAATTCTAGTTATTGTAATATTAAGTAACAATCCAAACTAGAAGTTCTCTGCCTAGTGCTGATCACAGAATATGAGTGAGATGTAAATCGATCACACACACACAAGGAAATTTCAGATTTGATGCAAACAAGGAGTATGATTGGGTTGCAAGTGTTGCGATCAGACCCAACCAAAATTTTACACCAAACAAGGATAGCACACTGGTTGCACTACTTGATACGAAAACTTTCAGCACTTGTGCACATAAACCTACTGATCTTTCAACCTTTCTTTCTCAGCTTTTCTCTATTCTTTTTTTTACTTTTCTTTCTTCTCTTTTTTTTGACACACTTTTTTTATAACTAAACATAAAGACCAGATTAAGACACTTGCACAATTAAGATAAGAACAAAACACAACCGGTAGCTATAATAGGATCAAAGTTTACACGAAGGACATGATATACGTTTTTAGATTTTTTTGTAGGGATTTTTAGATATATAAAGAGGCTCAAAGGACACGCAAAGGATAATGATCAGCAACTAAAACAAAGACTCTAATGAACTAAAACTTGACAAAACTCACTAAAATAACAGATTGAAACAAAGGGCTAAAGCAATGTATTTTTCAGGCTTTTTGGTGGATAGGACGAAACAAAATATATAAGTAGCTAAGGAAAAAAATCCTACCGTGGTAACGAAAGTTTTGATACCAGATGATACGCTCAGGGGGTCCCGATCTTCACGACGTAGGATGATCACCCGATAACTAGCTGAAGAACAACCGGATAACTTGCTGCAGGCAGCGATAACTAGTGCAACCTGACAAATAAAACTCGAAGCCAACCACCGTCTTTAACCGGCAACCTGAATCGAGGATTCGCCCAACCACACTCTCAAGGAACCAACCAACGCAGCCTACAATCAATCAAGGAGAACCTTAAAGGAAGTAGGAGCACCAATTGGGAGCGGATGAAGCCGCCGCTTCTGTAATCCCGCAAGAAAATCACAAGAGCAAAGGGGTAGAGATCACTCTCTGAATATTTGTTAGCACACAGCTGAACAAAGGATTTCTGTATATCAAATATCAAGTTGTCTACAAAAGCTATGGAGTAAGAGGGTATTTATACAAGGAACCGCCCTCCTGGATAGGTAGAAACACGAAATGAAAAAGATAAGTCGGACTATGTGAAAAGGCCTCTTCGAACTGGCTTCCTACTGGGTTCCCGCGTGGCTGTTTGACTTCTGCGCAGTCTCCAGTGTTTTAGCAATAACTCCATCTTGGAACCTCCAAATGATGTGCGGCTGGATGCGTTGGAAAGCTAACTTGATAAGCATTCACACCATGTACAGCATGTACCACGAAATATTGTACAATGGTACAGTTTTGCACGGGAAGTTAATCATCATGCAGGCTGATGAACTGCTGACCAGACTTCACTAAAACAGGTCACCCACCCAGACGATAACTCCAAACAGGTCGGCACTTGTTGCATTGGAAACTAGACTTGACAAGCTTTCCAACAAGTCCTCATGGGCCTTCATAGCTTTTGGCAATCAAAAATGGTGGCTGATTCTTTCTGATGGTTCTGTCATACTGGACTGGCTCGAACGTGATCCTCCTCTTTGGTTCACCCTTGGTGTCTTCTTGTCATCCTCCGTGGTGCACCTAAGTAATAGCAACGTGCATGACTTAGGCAGTATATAATTCTCATTAACATTAAAATAATTTTCAGAAAGTAGCGTGTGCACCTCTTGTTGTAGCTTCTTGGTTCGACTACGTGTAATTGGTCCATCAAAGACTTGGACTGGTGTTGGTGTAGCTTGACTTGGAGGTTGTAACATGTTGTTGGTTGACATGGTCATATCAGAAGGGGTACGCAGCTAGCCGTTACCGGACGACACAGCTCAAAACGTGCTGACCAGACGCTCCGGTCAGGGTGACCGGACGCGTCCAGTCACTACAGGACAAGCGTGAACAGTGCACGTCAAAAGTTACCGTTGCCGTGACCGGACGCGCTCGAGCGTTTGACCGGACGCGCTGCACCTGACGTCCGGTCGGAGTCCAGTAAGCTCCCACGGCGACCGGACGCGTCCGATCGCACGTGACCGGACGCGCCGCGCGTCTGGTCGGCTATACGACCAGCTCTGCCCCACTGGGTGCCTGACCGGACGCTCCGGTTCCGTGAGGGACCGGACGCGCCGGTTGCAAACCCTAGCACCCGCGCGCCTGACTACTGCGAGAGCTGACCGGACATGTCCGGTGCAGCGTCCGGTCACCACAGTGACCACCGTTCGCCTCTGTTCCTTTTCTGACTTCCGGCGCAGTAGAAAATAGGCGTTTCACTTCCCCAAAAAGCGTCGAATCCCCAAACCCCGCTCTACCGCTTAAACTCTACCGCCTTCGCAAATGTGCTAACATCACCAAGTGTACACCACCATGTGCATGTGTGTTAGCATTTGACAAACATTTTTCAAGGCGTTATGTTAGCTCTCAACTAGATCCTAATGCATATGCTCAAGACATTGATCTAGTGGCACTTGATTCCCGAGCTAACCGTGATTGCCCCTCTTGATAGTCGGCTATGTATCCTAAACCCGGTCAATCACTTCTCTACTCATCTTAGACCGGCAAAAGGAAAACCCTATGGTTATACCTTTGCCTTGAGCTCTTAGATCCTTCTCCTCCACTTGATCATCATGTCCATCATATTATGTGCATCTCCACCATGATCGTCATTTCATGTCCATGCACCATCTCTTTGTGATCTTGTGGCCACCACTCTTTGCCACATACATCTTCATCACATGTGTTGCTTATGTCTAACTCAAAACACTTAACACATGGCATTAGCATCTTGTTGTCATTAATTACCAAAACCAAACTTGGGCTTTCAATCTCCCCCTTTTTGGTAATTGATGACAACCATCACAAAGATATGAAATAAAATTAATTTTCAACTTCGATAGTATTAGCTCCCCCTACATATGTGCTTCCATGAGTTTGGTTCAATTGTGCACATATATATAGATTTGAATTTTGGGAGAGTTACTACTATCAAATTGATGCTAAGGTATATAGAATGGACCTTTGAAGCGTGATACCAATTAGAGTTGCCTTTATATACCATCCTTAGCATCGATGTAGCTAGACACCACTTGTAATACATCAGTTGTAAAGATCACAAACACTAAAGTACCCCGTGAGATCAACATTATAAGCAAAGGTGTCTAGATACCACTTGTAAAGCTACTTTCAACAAATCATCATTCAAGTTCTATTTCTAGCATACACCATACAATCATGAATATGAATTTAAACTTTGCAATGCAACAAGTCATCATGTTAATGCACATACAAATGCAACAAACAATTCATGAGCTTGCTCCCCCTACTTGTGTGCTCAATTTTAATTGATCCCTTTCCAATGTCATTCTCTCCCCCTTACTATATCTTTCTCCCCCTTTGCAGCTTCTTGCTTTTTTATCTTTGTGACTTTTCTATCTTTATGACTTTTCTCTCCCCCTTTGTCAACAATCACCAAAAAGGTGCCGATTTTAGTGAGAGTTAAGTCAATCAATATGAGGGAGTCCAAATTATGGTTCAATCCAGATCACTTGCTTAGAATATGTAATTCGGTTTGATCCAAGGACAAGCTTCTTCACACCTCATAAAGTATAAGGGTTATCTTGACCATGTTGAATTACACATCATGAGCTCATTTTCTAGATTCAACACTAGGTTTGCAAGCCCACAAATATGTCATATGCTACCACTAGATCAATCAAACATAGAAGCAATAGTGGTACCATATATACATCAAAATCATTTAATTTTTATGAATGAGCCTATTTGTCATGCAAATATGTCTATATGTTCTAAACATGTCCTTAGCAAAGTATGAATGATATGTCTATATAATTCCTCAATTCTTGTGTTCTTGAACTCACTACCATTGTCACTTCTAATCTTCTTGATAGTTGTCTCAAACTCATTTTGCACTCTCTTGATAAATGACTTGAATAGATCATAAACATCACTCTTATCATAGAGAAAGAACACCCAAGTGTATCTAGTGTAGTCATCAACAATCACAAAACTATACTTGTTCCCACCAATGCTAGTATATGTTGTTGGCCCAAATAAGTCCATGTGCAATAGCTCAAATGCCTTTGATGTGCTCATTTCACTCTTGCTAGGATGTGCATTTTCAACTTGTTTGCCGGCTTGACAAGCACTACAAGGTTTATCTTTCTCAAAGGTAACATCCTTCAATCCTCTAACCAAGTCATGCCTCAAAAGTTTGTTCAATTGTTTCATTCTAACATGACCAAGCCTTCTATGCCATAACCAACCCATACTAGATTTGCTAAGCAAGCATGATGTCAATTGTGTCTCACTATCATTGAAGTCAACCAAGTACAAGCTACCATGTCTAAATCCTTTGAATATCAAATTTGATCCATCAACACTTATGACTTCAACATCATCACTACCAAATATGCACTTGAAGCCAAGATCACAAAGTTGTGCCACTGACAAAAGATTGAAGTCCAAGCTCTCAACTAGCAACACATTAGATATGCTCATGTCATTTGAGATAGCAATTTTACCAAGCCCCTTGACCTTGCCTTTCTTGTTGTTGTCAAAAGTGATAGCATCAAAATTACCATTTTGACTTGTATCAATTGATTTGAACATACATGAATCCCTGGTCATGTGTTGAGTGCACCCACTATCAAGCACCCAATGCCTTCCTCCGGCTTTGTAATTGACCTACAGGACAAGATCAATTCTTTTTAGGTACCCAAACTTGTTTGGGTCCTCCAAGGTTAGTGACCAAGCTCTTTGGTACCCAAATGGCTTTCTTCTTTGAGCCCATCCATGGTGCACCAATGAACTTAGCATAAACACCATTTGTACCCTTAGTAAGTATATAGAAAGAGTCAAACTTAATTGAGGATACATTAGCATTGGATTTCTTATTCATGCAATGTCGCTCTATGTGACCAACTTGCTTGCAACTTTTACAATAGCTACCATTGTTCTTCACAAAACGAGTCTTGTGAGGAGCAAAAGCGGCCTTGCCTTTCTTGGGATTATAACCCAATCCCTCTTTGTAGAGAGAAGCTCTTTGGCTACCCAAGCACATAAGCAAGCGGTCCTCACCACCATAAGCCTTAGCTAAGGTGTGATTGAGCTCTTTTACCTCCTTCTTGAGATTTTCATTCTCAACTATTAGTGTGGAGTCACAAGTGAAACCGTCACTACTAGATGAGGATGATGTAGATGAGCTACATGAAGAGTTAGTGGGAGCAACAACAATAGGCTTATGACAAGGTTCATCAATTATATCACAAGATATACCTATGTTGCAAGTTTTAGCTTTCTCAACATTAGTTGGCATGTTTTCACATTTTTCAACTAAAGAGGAATGAGCTTCTTCAAGCTTAGTGTGAGACTTTTGAAGCTTCTTATGGTCTACCATTAGACTCTCATAAGATGCTCTAAGCTCATCAAGTTCTTGCATAAGGTTTTTCTTTTCCTTTAGCAAGCCCCTGCACTCCTTTCTAGATTCTTTAAAATGTTGAGTGCAATCTTCTAGCATAGTGATTAGTTCATCTTTAGTGAATTCTTCTTCATCACTATCACTATCACTAGCATTATCATGATCACTCTCATCATCGGATGATACCTTAGCAGCCTTAGCCATGAAGCACGATGGAGTGTCGAAGAGAGAGACCTTCTCTTTGATGGCAATGCTAGCATGTCCCTTCTTCTTGCTCTTGTTGCCATCCTCATCATCACTTGAGGAATCATCACTATCCCATGTAGCAACATGAGAATAATTCTTCTTCTTATGGAAACTCTCCTTCTTTTCTTGCTTCTTCTTTTGCTTCTTCCTCTCCTTCTTGATAGCATCTTCATCATCACTATCATAAGGACACTTTGCAATGAGATGGTCCTTGCTATGGCATCTAAAACATCTCATGGTATGCTCATTCTTTTTGGATGAGTTCTTCCTCCTTACACGAAAGCCCTTCTTCTTCATGAATTTGCCAAATTGCTTGACAAAAAGAGCCATCTTTTCATCAATGTCATCACTATCACAAGAGCTTGAGTCTTCTTCACTTGATGATTCAATCTTGGACTTGCCCTTGGATGTGGTGGCTTTGAATGCCACACTCTTCTTCTTTTCATCATCCTTCTTCTCACTTTCTTTCTTCTTCTTTTTGACCAACTCCTCTTTCTCATCATCTTCTCTATATGAATCATCGATCATCACTTCTTGGAATACTTGTTGAGGAGTTGAATCCTTCAATGTAGTCCTCACTAGCACGGTGATCAATGTATCAAACCTCTTCGGCAAGCTTCTCAAGAACTTCATAGAGAATTGATTGTCCTTGACCTCCTCACCAAGTGCCTTTAGCTCATTGACAATAACTTGCAACCTATGAAACATTTCCGGTACACTCTCATCTTCTTGCATTTTGAAACTAGAAAACTTTTCTTGCAAGATATATGCTTTAGCGGTCTTTGTGCCTTCGGTGCCCTCAAATGTTCCTTCTAGCTTGGCCCAAGCATCGTGTGCAACTTCTATGTTCTTCACTTGCTCAAATATCTTGTCATCTAATGCCTCATGAAGAGCACTAATGGCAATGTCAATGTATTGGAGCTTCTTCTCTTCCACCGGTGTAGGTGCTTCCGGATTAGCAACCTTAAATTTTGTTTCGGTGACCTTCCACACTTCTCTATTGATTGACTTGAGGTGTGCGGTCATCTTAACCTTCCAATAAGCATAATTTGTCCCATTAAAGTGAGGTGCCTTCTTGGTGTTGTTGATGTGCAAGCTTAATTGAGCTATTTCTTTTTCACTGTAGGTGGTTATTAAGCCTCAAATAAACGGTGCCTCGGCTCTGATACCACTTGTAAGGTCCAAATGGCTAGAGGGGGGTGAATAGCCTATTTAAAAATCTACAAGCTTCACTAAACAACCACGTTAGTATAAAAGATGGCTAAGCTAATTCTAGCACTAGCTCAACTACACTATGCAAGCCACCTATACAATTCTAGTGAAGCAAGGCTATGATCTCTAATACACACCAACAAGACTAAGTCACTAAGCTACTTACTCCTATGTGATAAAAGCTACACTAAGCAAACTACACTAGGAATAGTACAAGAAAGTAAAGAGCAAGTGACTTGATTCTTATACCAACGATGTAGAGAAGTAATGCACTCGAAGAATCAATCACAATGATCAACCACAAGAGAAATCCTCGGCAAAGAGATGACACAAGATTTTTACCGAGGTTCACTTGCTTCCCGGCAAGCTACTCCTCGTTGTGGCGATGCACCCACTTGTCGGTTCACGAGCTAATCGACTATCAAGAGTCGAGCCCTCAGCGGGCGCCGCACAACCGCACACAAGATGGGGATCCTCCAAGCCACGAGCTCCACTAGAGTATCCAATTTGCGAACTCCCGCGGGGAAGGATCAAGAACCCCTTACAACACTCGGTGAGGGCTCTAACAATCTCCAATTGCAAGCTCAATCACCTCCGCTGCTCCAAGCCGTCTACCGTGTCGGAAAACACGGAAGAGTAACAAGAAATTCGTAGCAACTTGAAAATCAAATGCCTCTAGAATGCAACTGTTGACATCGTTTTTTGGCACGTGTCAAGATGGTCAGGAAGGGTTAATCAGCAGAGGAAAGATTACTGTGTAGATTGATAGCCGATGAAAATGAGCTTGTAAAGAAGGCTGCTTATGAGTGGTGGTGGCATGTGGATTCAAATTGAAGTGTTGCCGATAAGGTTAAGGGTATTATTGCCGATGCCGATGGAAGAGACTTGAAGGCTGCTGCTGATGGAACAGGGGGTGTGCCAATGGAAGAGACTTGAAGGCTGCTGCCGATGGAACAGGGAGTATGCCGATGGAAAGAAGGTTGATGAGAATACCATTGTGATTGAGGCGGACTATGGAATAAGATAGGAGTCAATTTCCTTGTATACGTTTATTAGAGTCTGAGTTGTATCAAAGTCGTGTGTTTCCTTAGATTTAGATTTAGTATCCTAGTCGTATTTGGTTACGTTTCTGTAGATCAGGATATAAATATAGGGTGAAGGGCAATGTAATAATCAATAAATCAATATCAAAAACCAGCTTTTACTCTTATTTGCATCTATTTCCTTTTCGGTGACTTCGTCAACTTGCATACTTTTTCCTTTTTACGAGTTCTCATCGATTCGGCGAGTTGCATTGCTCCAGTGCAATCTTCGACGATCCTCGAGTTTCGCGTGAGTACCTCTTAGCCGTGACTTCCGGGCGTATCGTTGTTGTCAGGACCAAAGTGCTCGTATCTTCATCCTTGTCGATTAACAGATCAAATCGACTGGCACGCTTTGGATATCGATTTCGGGTATTAGCCCTTTGTGTTTGCAGATCCACTTTTGCATCAACACATCTTTTGGCACGCCCGGTGGGACAGATCTAGTCAATATGCTTAATCCTGAGATCGATGCGGGGAACATCATCGCAGTAACAGAAGAAGATCTTAAGGAAGAACAGAAGCAGGCTATGGAAAGGGCTATAGAAGAATACAGACAGCTTTGCTTGAAGTCATTCAGCTTGAACAAGAATGGACAAGTCATCCAGAAGCAAGATTTGCCATTGCCTCGGCAAGTTACCTTCGATTCTAATCCGGGTAAACTTCAAGAGATGGTTAATTCTGCAGTAAATCATGCTTTAATTAATCACTCCAATGTGCTGTCCAATACTGTTCATAATGCTGTGATTCGAACTTTCAAAGAAGGGCAAGCGTCACCTCGTTACGTTGGGCCTGCTTATCATCAACCAGAATCAGCATCTGTTATTACTCCATCGGCTCCCCCAGCCGTTGTGGGTACAGAGATTACTTCCCCTCCAGTATCAACAGGTTTATCTAACGTACAGTCTACACTGATGCGATCAGATTCAGCATTATCAGGACGAGTTTAGCTTAATACAGATCTATCGGCATTGGCTTTATCAGGTTCTGTGCCACAAAGTAATCAGATTCCTGCTAATTGGTGGGGATACGGTATGCCTCCAGAGCCATATGCTTTTAACACTGGATTACCTCAAGTATTTGACACAGCAGGAAAAGCTACTATGACATCGGCTGGTTCGCCGATAGCTCAAGTACCTCAATATACTACAGCAACTACTGTGCAGCCAACTCTAGGAGGTTTCCAGATGCCTTTGGGTCAAACATCTAATTCAAGTCCATCGGCAAATTTGTTACCGATGCAACAGAAGGCTCCTATTGTAAGTTAACCTGGAGTCCAGGTTATACCTCAAGTTGGTTGTAATTATCCAGCAATGCCAACAAGTTACCAGCCATCGGCAAATTTTATACCAATGAACGCTAGTAATAATTGGTCAGGGCAGTTTCCCACTCAGCATACAGTTCAATCAAGTCAGCAAGCTGCAGGTATTCATCAAGGTCACATGCATGCTGGTTTTCAGAATCAAGCATCGGCAGCTCAGCCGATGAATCCTTTCCAGCAGATTAATGGACCACAAATAGTAGCAAATATGCCAATTGCTGGAGATCATGGGCCACAAAGATATGAAGGGTATCAGTAAGTACCTCCAGTGGAAATTCAGCCGTATCGTCAACAAGATGTTGATGCTTTTTGGGCCGATAAAATAGCAGAAATTATGAAGGATCAGTTTGGGATCAAGCCCAAAGTCAATACCTATTCTTATCGGACTCCATATCCTCCGGCATACGATTTAATTCCTCTCCCAAATCGGTACAAGGTGCCAGATTTCACTAAGTTCTCTAGGCAAGATGATACATCAACCATGGAGCATGTTAATCGCTTCATTATTCAATGTGGAGAGGCAGCTAGTAGAGATGAATTGAGAGTTCGTTTGTTTTCATCATCTCTATCTGGATCAGCATTTACGTGGTTTATTTCGTTACCGCCAAATTCTATTATTACTTGGGCTGATCTGGAAAAGCAATTTCATAAATATTTCTTTGCTGGAGTTCATAAAAAGAAGCTTACCGATTTGGTAAAGTTGAAACAGCGCAATGATGAATCGGTGGAAGGCTTTGTGCAAAGGCTATGAGATGTAAAGAATAAGTGTTATAGCCTGGTATTGGATGATCGGCAACTTGCTGATTTGGCCTTTCAGGGATTGTTGCCACACCTTAAGGACAGATATGCTTCTCAGGAATTCAAAAGCCTAAGTCATCTCGTTCAAAGGATTTCTGATCAAGATAATAGGGTTTTTGAACCCAAAAGGAATTGGAACAAGAAGGTTTCATTTGTCGGAGAGGTGGAAGATTCTGATTCGGATGAAGAATCAGTTATCGGTTTGGCTGAGTGGGTTAAGAATAAAAAGCCGATATCTTGTCCCTTTGGTCACAAAGAGCCAGAAAAGTTTACTTTCAACATCACCAAAGCCGATAAGATATTTGATCTTTTGCTTTAAGAGGGCCAGATTAAGCTGTCACCTAATCATGTGATCCCATCGGCAGAAGAGTTGAAGAAAATGCTGTATTGCAAATGGCATAATGCAACTTCACACAGTACAAATGAGTGCAAAGTGTTTAGACAGCAGTTACAATTAGCTATTGAGTCTGGGAGAATAAAATTTGGTAATTCCAAAATTCAGAAGCCGATGAAAATTGATCAACATCCTTTTCCAGCAAATATGTTGGATGCTGAAGGAAAGACTAAGGTGTTAACATCGGAAGCTGCTGAGAAAAATGCATCAGTAGATCCCCAATATCGGATAACTACCGATGATGCAAAAGGCAAGGGACTACTAAGAGAAGGTGGCAGTTCTGGAAAGCCACCTCGATCTGGCATTGTAATTACCCATCAAAGGCAACAGGAAGGCTGGTGTCAGCGAAGGGACCGATATCGACAACAGCAAGAAGAAAGACGCCGAGAAGAGTGGAATCGGCATAAGGATCATTGGAGGTGTCCGTTTTTTATTCATTGTTGGGAAGAAGGTATTAAGTTACCTACTGTTGAAAATTGCCCAGAATGCAATGGTTATTATGGGGTTAATCGTCCAGAAAGAAGGTTTCAATCTGGTAGTCAAGGTTTGTCCATCAATGAGCCGATCAGGGGTAAAGCATCAGTACATGATCGGCTGGGGGGCAGGCTCAGTGTACATGAAAGGCTTGGTAAACGCGTTGCGTATTTTCTAAGAAACCAGGAGGAACTTGAAGAGATGGCAAACGCGAGAGTTCCTGATGAAGAAATATTTTATAGGGACCCTAATATACGTCGTGTAGAGTCAACCAGGACCTACCAGCCAGTGTAGAAAACTAAACTTCCTCAATGGTGTCCAGAAGGTTTGACAAAGACACAGAAAAGGAGAATGCAGCGAGAGCGTCAAGAGGACTTATACCAAGAAGAGAATTCCTCCAATGAGAGATCTGGTAATCAACAGTGGCAGATAAAGCACAAAAATAAAGGCCCATCGGCAGATGTTAATATGGTGTTTATGTTGCCGATGGAATTTTTGGCACTCTCTGATAATGAGGAAGAAGCTGTTTTCTCTGACCAAATAGCTCAATTAACGTTAGATCCGATGTTGGCTGTTTTTGAGAAACCTGCCGATGATGAGAGACAACATCTCAAGGCTTTGTTTGTAAAAGGCAGAGTTGATGGGCAACTTGTATCTAAGATACTTATTGATGGAGGAGCTGCAATTAATATCATGCCTTATGTGATGTATCGGAAGCTTGGTAAGGGAGATCAAGACATGACTAAAACCGATATGATGCTAAAGGATTTTGAAGGCAATGTATCACCAGCTAAAGGGGCAGTATGTGTTGAGTTGACCATCGGCAGCAAAACCTTACCGACGACTTTCTTTGTCATTAATGGCAAGGGTGCATATAATCTGCTTCTAGGAAGGGATTGGATTCATGCTAATTGTTGTGTTCCTTCTACAATGCATCAGTGCCTTGTACAATGGATTGGAGATAAAATTGAAGTCGTTCCTGGTGATTCTTCTTATATCATCGCATCGGCATAATCAGACACTTATGAACGAACCAAGTGCATATCAGGAGAAGCTTGGGAAAAAGAGTTCCTCAAGGTTGCCGATTACGAAATTACACCGATCCAAGCAGTCGGTTCTGAAGAAGAATTTTAATGGATAGGTTTGCCGATGATGGAAAATTAGGCCAAGGGTTTACATCGGCTGATGAATTAGTAGAAGTAGATATTGGTGAAGGCGATAGGCCAAGGCCTACTTTTATTAGTGCTAAGTTAAATTCCAAGTGTAAACAGCAATTAGTCGATTTGTTAAAAGAATACAAAGATTGTTTTGCTTGGGATTATACTGAAATGCCTGGATTAGACCGATCGATAGTTGAACATCGGTTGCCTATTAAGTCTGGATTTCGGCCACATCAGCAGCCAGCGCGCCGATGCAATCCTAATATACTTCCAGATATTAAGGCCGAAATAACTAAATTGGTTGAGGCATTATTTACTATCGGCTGAGTGCACTGTCATATGCAAAGATGACGTGGTCAAATATATGCTGTCGATGCCGATATTAAGTGGTAGAATTGGCAAATGGATTTTAGCGTTGTCAGAATTTGACTTATGTTATGAATCGGTTAAGGCAGTTAAAGGACAGGTTATGACCGATTTTGTTACTCAACATTGCAACACAGTGGATTCTCTGGAGATTGTTCCTTGGACACTTTTCTTTGATGGGTCTACATGTGGTGAAGGGGCAGGCATCGGTATTGTGTTGATTTCCCCTCAGGGGAAGAAGTATGAGTTCTCATTACCGATTGTTGCTACATCAACAAACAATCAAGCTGAGTACCAAGCCCTGATAAAAGGATTAGAATTGCTTAAGGAAGTACATGCCGATGCTGTTGAAGTCTTTGGTGATTCTATGCTAGTTATAAATCAGTTGGCTGGGATTTATGAATGCCGAAGTGAAATTTTAATTTCATATTATGAGAAGTGTTTGCAATTGTTGAAAGGGTTTAGGAATTTTCATCTGGAACATGTTTCTTGGCTGTATAATGAAGAGGCTAATCGGTTGGCTCAGCATGCTTCAGGATATCAGCCTATTCAAGAAGTGTTAACATCGGCAGTTGATACCGATGACTGGAGAAAGGAAATTATTGATTATTTAAAGAATCCATCTAAAAAGGTTGAAAGACGCATAAGGTTCCAAGCTACCAAGTATGTGCTCCTCGATGATGAATTGTATTACCGTACCATAGATGGAGTTTTACTCAGGTGTGTTGGTGTCGATGAATCAAAAAGCTTGATGGGAGAGATTCATGAAGGAGTATGTGGAGCTCATCAGTCAGCTTTCAAGATGAAATGGATGATCAGAAGGAATGGATATTATTGGCCGACTATTCTTAAAGATTGTTTTAAATATTTTAAAGGATGTCAGGAGTGTCAAAAATTTGGTAATATTCAAAGAGCACCCGCATCGGCTATGAATCCCATAATTAAGCCTTGGCCGTTTCGGGGTTGGGCTATTGATCTCATCGGTCAAATTTATCCACCATCGAGTAAGGGGCATAAATTTATTCTGGTTGCTACTGATTATTTTACAAAGTGGATTGAAGCAATTCCTTTGAAAAAGGTGACATCGGCTAATATGATTGATTTTGTGAAAGAGCATATTGTCTACCGATTTGGTATTCCTCAAACCATTACTACCGATCAGGGTACCATGTTTACATCGGGTGAATTTGATGAGTTTGCTATAGGTATGGGGATTAAGGTTTTGAATTCTTCACCATATTATGCCCAGGCTAATGGTCAGGCTGAAGCTTCTAACAAAGGAATTATCAAGCTCATTAAGCGCAAAATTAAAGAATATCCTAAGAGGTGGCATACAATATTAAATGAAGCCTTATGGTCATATCGGATGGCGTGTCATGGTGCAACCAAGGTAACACCTTATCAGTTGGTGTATGGACACGACGCAGTATTACCTTGGGAAGTTAAAACTGGCTCTAGGCGAATACGCTCTCAAGATCAATTGACAACCGATGACTATGATACCCTTATGAAAGATGAGTTGGAAGATGTAGCAGGTCATCGGTTAAAAGCTTTAGCTAGCATTGAGGAGAATAAGAAAAGAGTAGCCAGATGGTATGACAAGAAGGTGAAGGTAAAGGAGTTTGTCGATGGAGATTTGGTTTGGAAGTTGATTTTACCGATTGGGACTAAGAGTTCTAAGTTTGGCAAATGGTCACCTAATTGGGAAGGTCCATATCGGATAAATCAATCTGTTCCTGGTAATGCATATATTCTCGAAACCCTCGAAGGGGTTATATTTCCCAGAGCATTAAATGGAAAATACTTAAAGAAATATTACCCTAGTATCTGGATAGATGCATAAAAGTGTAATTGCCGATAACAATCCTATCGGCTAGAGTTAAAACAAAGTATCAATGTATTGTTGCCGATGCGCTAATTTAACAAAGTTTGGATAGCCGATATCGCACGCAGGCGAATTTCATCGGCTTCCTTTAATTCTTTGGCATCTTCATCGATAGTTCCTTCCACAGGTTTGAGTTTCTTTTTTAAGGTCAAGGCCTTGTGAGCTTGGGCATCTCGTTCCTGTTGAAGGGCTTTGATAACGTCAGGAAGCTGGTCTTCTTCTTGTTTGGCTTGAGTCAGAGCTGCTTCAACCTCTTCCAGTTCAGCTAGCAAAGCTGCTCTCTTTGCCGATAGATTTAGGATTTTCTGCTTAAGATCAGTACCAGAGGCTTGCAAGTTGCTGATGCTTTTGTGATTCTCATCGGCAGTCTGCTTCAGCTGCAGCATTTCTTCCTTGAGTTGAGTTTGAGCTGCTCTGTCGGCAATACGATGAGCGGCCCGTTGATATTGGAGTTGTCTACTCTCTAGGTGGACTGCTGGGAAGATGGTTTCTTCAACATCGGTAGGAACTTGGCCACGGATCGTTTTGAAGATAGTCTTTGCAGGGTCAGAATCGATTACCAGTTGCAGCAGATTCAGAAGAGCTTCTAGCTAGCCATAGATGTCTGCCGATATTGTTCCTAATGCCAGGGAAGAACTCGCCTCTTCTCCGTCATCATCGGAGACATCGATAGCAAAAGAAAACAAGCTATCGGGAGAATCTTGTTCCTGTGAAGAAAAGAAAGTTAGAGATCCTATTTGAGGATAGATGTGGATATTATAAACCAAATAGTCAATCGGTTTACCTGCTTCAGGGCAATTTCTTGGGCCTGGCTTGAGAGAGCAGCTTGAAGAGGGTCATGCAAAGGATCGGCAGAGGATGCCGATGGGATGTCTTCTACGACCTCATCAGTAGTTGGCCCTTGGGGTATGATGGCCGAGGGTATATTTTGTGCAGGAGGGTCAACTTGTTCAATTACATCAGGTGGCTGACTAATATGTGTTGAAGCGGACGCAGGGGCTGATTTCTGTCGCTTTTGCGGAGCTTCGGCATCGGTTGAAGCTTTGCGCTTTGTTTGGGTCTCAGCGACAATTGGCTGGGGGGCATCGGCACTTGCTGATTGGGGAACTTGAGTGCTTGGTGTGCTTGCCGATGTACCCATTTGTTGCTGCAAAAATGGGTGTGAGATCGGATATTTAACAGGAAAAATATGAAAATAAAAGAATACCTCTGAAGGCTGGTTAGAGGTCGTGGTGCTTGATGTTGGAGGAGTTGCCGATGATGATCCAGCTGCAGCTCTTACACCCTGATAGGTATATGTTAATATTATTTGTATCGGCAGAAAACAAAATAAGCAAGGTTATTACCTTAAAAGCCTTAATTAGGCTTGTAGCAGCAGCCATTGGAGTGGCCCTGGATGTTGCCAGTCTTGGTCTGGAGGTGATAGTTTTGGTACGGGTCCTCTGGAAGGTTAAGGCGTCTAAGGTAGGGGCGTTGTAGCCGATTATTGAAACTGGAGAAATAGGGTGGAGGTTGAAAGGTCTCCCACTCTTGCTTACCGATGGAACTGGATCATCGGCCTGTTACGGGAAAGATTATATATATATATATATATATATATATATATATATATATATATATATATATATATATATATATATATATATATATATATAAGGGGAGAAAGACAAAAGAAGTTAAAAGGAACTTACTGCATCGTCAGGTATGGCGTAGTCGGGATCGATCATGTGCCGATATATGTGGACGGATGTTGAAAATAACTGTTCTTTCCACTCTTGCCACCATTGCTTATATGATTCTGTGATGAAAGACGCTGGTGACCAGGCGGAGAGATCAACATTTGAAATATCGACATCGGGAGCAAGTCTTACTGCCCTACTCCACTCAGTTCCAGTGGTGATGGTTTCTCTGGGTTTGATCACATCGGCAAAGCATAGCTTGATTGGCAGTTGCCCAAAAGCTAGTTGACGAGATACTGCTGATAGATTGTAGAATTCATAAGTAGTGTTGGAATTCTTCCCACTACCAAATGTATTCACCGGGATTGCCCTGGGAGTAATGATGGCCATCATAAGCTCATTATCTTGATTCAGGTCACTATCGGCAAAGTTGAAGAGAAGGGGGAACTTGTTATCTTCATCAATATAGGGTACCCAAGCCCTAAGATCACGAGGGAGACCATGGTAGAAATTCTGGAAAAACCTGCCGATTTGATCTTCATTAGCCTCTGTTCCAGGGAGGACAATTATAGCTTCGCCGAAGTTGAGAGGAGGGCGTGTTGCCGATTCCTCGTCTCCAAGAACATAATCTTCGGCAATCTCTCGTGGGAATTCTTGGGCGAAGAAATCCCACTGTAGGCGCTTATGCATATGAGCGTTTAACCACATATTGATGAACCACCACGGGCCTCCCAAATTGCCGATGGGTTCACCAAGTAGAAGCTTCTGAGACACTTGGTGGAGGAGGTGGTAGGTCGAGCTCAGGAGGTATCGGCCAAGCGAGAATCTGACGCCATTGGCCAAGAGTTCGGCTGTTGGGAGGAAGGCGTTGGTTGGTCCTACCGATCGGCCATAGAAAATAAACTTCTCCAACCACATGTTCAAAAATATGGCGTGTTCCCTTTGATTGACAGTACCAGTCTTTTGGTATTCATGGATGTATCCTGTCCAGCCGCCGATGTTGCGTGTATTCACTCTGTATTCAGCTTTTCTACCATAGATGTGGCCTTCATCGACGGTTGAGATATCCAAGCCGGTGAGCATGTATACATCGGCAAGAGTGGGGGCACATGGGCCATGACCAAACATAAAGGTATTTGTGGTATCTGACCAGATGTGAGCGGCGGCTATCATCATAGATTCATTCTTTTGCATATCGACAATGGATAGCCTGATGCATTGGTCTATCTTCTGCTCTGCCCAGAACACTTGCATCGATCTGTTGACCCTCAAGTACCAATCTTTCCACCCTTTGGTGGGTTTGGGCCAAGATCGGAATGTATCCTTCCATAGATTCAAAGAGAAATTTTGAGCTTTGAAGGGAATTCAGTTAGCCTCTGCATTGATCAAGTCAGTTGGATCTGGGTCGCCCATTGGACCTAGGCAATGGAGGGGAGGTTGGTTGGTTGGAATAACCAATGTGTTGCGTAGTTCCTGAGTTTAGAAGATCAAAAGAATGGAAGAAGAAAAATACCAACTGTAAGAACTCGCAAGGAACCAGGAGTATCGAAGTAAAGGTAATAAAAGAAGAACGAACCGCAGGAACGTTGAAGTTGACCGCCATTGCTTCGAGAAGGATGAGGGCACGAGCTGGGGACTTGAAGTTGACAATGGAAGGAGCTCTGGTGGGTTGAGGACGCGCAGTTGTTTGCTAGGGTTGCCGCCGGAGAGAGAATGCCAAAGGTTGAGGTTTGAAGGTAGAAGATGAGCAGTCCAGAGAAATCTATTTATAGGCCATTTGGAGTAGGGGTATTCTTGACTTATCTCTATGCCGCGCGCGGGTGGATCGAGGTGGTTCAGATGGATATGGTAACTGTTCATACAATAATCAAGGGATTGTACAGAAGATTTGATGGCAAGTAATCATGACTTGGAAGAGATCTTGGTACAGGATCTGTCAGTTCTAAAATGGTGATATTGCTATGATAAGATCTTGCCGATGGATTGTTATTTTGGTATCTCAACCGTGATTGAGGAAAAAACAGTTGGAAATTGTGCGATATTTACTGAGATACATGGATTAGAACTAGATTTGATTAAATTTGGTAACAGATTGTGTTATGCTTGGAGAATGGGTTGGAAAAATAGGTAACAGCAAGCATTATCTGGAGTAAATTTCGGAGCATCAGTATCTTATACTCCAAAATTGGGGGGCATGTGTTGACATCGTTTTTCGGCACGTGTCAAGATGGTCAGGAAGGGTTAATCAGCAGAGGAAAGATTACTGTGTAGATTGATAGCCGATGAAAATGAGCTTGTAAAGAAGGCTGCTTATGAGTGGTGGTGGCATGTGGATTCAAATTGAAGTGTTGCCGATAAGGTTAAGGGTATTATTGCCGATGCCGATGGAAGAGACTTGAAGGCTGCTGCCGATGGAACAGGGGGTGTGCCGATGGAAGAGACTTGAAGGCTGCTGCCGATGGAACAGGGAGTGTGCCGATGGAAAGAAGGTCGATGAGAATACCATCGTGATTGAGGCGGACTATGGAATAAGATAGGAGTCAATTTCCTTGTATACGTTTATTAGAGTCTAAGTTGTATCAAAGTCGTGTGTTTCCTTAGATTTGGATTTAGTGTCCTAGTCGTATTTGGTTACGTTTCTGTAGATCAGGATATAAATATAGGGTGAAGGGCAATGTAATAATCAATAAATCAATATCAAAAACCAGCTTTTACTCTTATTTGCATCTATTTACTTTTCGGCGACTTCGTCAACTTGCATACTTTTTCCTTTTTACGAGTTCTCATCGATTCGGCGAGTTGCATTGCTCCAGTGCAATCTTCGACGATCCTCGAGTTCCGCGTGAGTACCTCTTGGCCATGACTTCCGGGCGTATCGTTGTTGTCAGGACCAAAGTGCTCGTATCTTCATCCTTGTCGATTAACAGGTCAAATCGACTGGCACGCTTTGGATATCGATTTCGGGTATTAGCCCTTTGTGTTTGCAGATCCACTTTTGCATCAACAGCAACTCTCAAGCAATGCACTTGAATCTCACTCAATCTCACTCAAGATGTGCAACCAAACAAAGAGATGAGTGGAGGGGTTGTTCTCTAGCTCAAAGGATGTCTCTAGGTCTCAAATTATGCAAGAGTTGCCCTCAAACCCCGGACAACATCTATTTATAGCGAAGGGGTACGCAGCTAGACATTACCGGACGACACAGCTCAAAACGTGCTGACCGGACGCTCCGGTCAGGGTGACCGGACGCGTCCAGTCACTACAGGACAAGCGTGAACAGTGCACGTCAAAAGTTACCGTTGCTGTGACCGGACGCGCTCGAGCGTTTGACCGGACGCGCTGCACCTGACGTCCGATCGGAGTCCAGTAAGCTCCCACGGCGACCGGACGCGTCCGATCGCACGTGACCGGACGCGCCGCGCGTCTGGTCGGCTATACGATCAGTTCTGCCCCACTGGGTGCCTGACCGGACGCTCCGGTTCCGTGAGGGACCGAACGCACCGGTTGCAAACCCTAGCACCCGCGCGCCTGACTACAGCGAGAGCTGACCGGACGCGTCCGGTCAAAACCATGACCGCGTCCGGTGCAGCGTCCGGTCATCACAGTGACCACCGTTCGTCTCCGTTCCTTTTCCGACTTCCGGCGCAGTAGAAAATAGGCGTTTCACTTCCCCAAAAAGAGCCGAATCCCCAAACCCCTCTCTACCGCTTAAACTCCACCGCCTTCGCAAATGTGCTAACACCACCAAGTGTACACCACCATGTGCATGTGTGTTAGCATTTGATAAACATTTTTCAAGGCGTTATGTTAGCTCTCAACTAGATCCTAATGCATATGCTCAAGACATTAATCTAGTGGCACTTGATTCCCGAGCTAACCGTGATTGCCCCTCTTGATAATCGGCTATGTATCCTAAACCCGGTCAATCACTTCTCTACTCATCTTAGACCGGCAAAAGGAAAACCCTATGGTTATACCTTTGCCTTGAGCTCTTAGATCCTTCTCCTCCACTTGATCATCATGTCCATCATATTATGTGCATCTCCACCATGATCGTCATTTCATGTCCATGCACCATCTCTTTGTGATCTTGTGGCCACCACTCCTTGCCACATACATCTTCATCACATGTGTTGCTTATGTCTAACTCAAAACACTTAACACATGGCATTAGCAACTTGTTGTCATTAATTACCAAAACCAAACTTGGGCTTTCAGGGGAGGTGGCGGCGGCTGCCACTACTACAATTTTTCTTTTGGGAGGCGTTTCAAAATGGCTGTCGGAGGCGGTTGGGCCAGTTGCCCGCCTAGGTTGGCATTAACCAAGGCGGTCGTTTTTTATTAACCGAGGTGGTTACAAGAAATCGCCTCACAAAATCCAGTAACCGAGGCGGGCATTATAACGCACCCAACCTATTTATGGAGGCGGTTATTTTAAGGTGCCCGCCTCTGTAAATCGATTTTCAGAGGCCGGCACACTATAATGCCCGCCTCAGAAAAGCCGAGCCCTAGTAGGCCTAGGCGAGGCCCGATATCCTTCTTTGTATATATACATAATTAAGTTTTCCATTCACTTTCTCACAAACAGCCCTCACCCTCTCCCGCTCGCTCCGACACAGCGCGGCGGCTCCCTCTCTCCTCCCTCCGGCGCTTTCTCCCTCTCTCTCTTTCACCACACAGCGGCGCAACATCTCCCTCACCTGGCCTTCTCTCTCTCGGCGCGGATCCAGGGTGGGCCAGCCTCCACTCGTGCGCCCGGAGGCGGGGGGGGCGCCATAGCGGCGAGCACCGCGCTCCCCAGGCAGCGGCGGCGTGGAACCGGGTGGTTCAGCTGCTCTGTTCGCCTCCGATGCGGAGTAGAGGAAAGGGCGGCGTGGAGCAGGGTGTTCTCCTCCGGCGCGGCCGTTCTCCACCCTCTCCGTCTCCACCGGCACCCGGCCTCCTCTCTCTCCATGGCAGCGCGGTTCTAGGGCAGGGCGACCGCAACCCGTGGCGGCGGCGTGGATCTAAGGCGGGGCCTGCGCCAACCCGCGGCGGCAGCGCGGATCCAGCACAGTGTGGCCCTAACCAGCGACGGCGGCGTGGATCCACGGTGAGGCGGCCCCAACCCGCGGCGACGTCCCGGATCCGGCGTGAGATCCTCCTCCTCTCCACCACAGGCCGAATTCGCAGGTGCGGCGGTGGCGCACAGCAGCCTGGCCATGGGATCCGACGCGGAGGAGCTCCCGGCGGCAGATCTGGTGAGCTCTGGTGGTGGCAGCACTGGATAGGCTCGGCGGGCTCGTGGATGGGCTCAGCGGGCCTATCCAGGATTTTTTTCTTTTTTTGTTTTTTAAATCATTAACCGTGACGGGCAAATGTAAGATGCCCGCCTCCGTTAATCTATTAATGGAGGCGGACAAAGAGAACCGCCTCCGTAAATCTCAGATTAATCTATTAATGGAGTCTAGGCACAGCCTGCTCCACCAGACCGGGCCAGCCCGGACCTATTGCCCATCGGGCCGTGCCATGTTTGGGCCGCGCCAAAATAGCGTGCTTCACCGTCATGCCTCGGCTGCATGGACGTTTATATTCACCAGTCCGATCCACCAATCGATCCGCAGGAAGCTATGCTGCTACGGTGTAGGAGGACAGGTATATTCGCCGCAGGGCTCAGGGCTCAGGCCTCGCAGAGAAAACGACGTTAGTGTGCAGTGTACAACAATACTCAACCTTAGCTGTTTAGTTGGCCACCCAAGCCAAAAAAGTTTGCGCAGTACCCGTCACATCGAATCTTTGGACGTATGCATGGAGCATTAAATGTAGATAAAAAAATAACTAATTGCACAGTTTATCTGTAAATGTCGAAACGAATCTTTTGAGCCTAGTTAGTCCATAATTAGATAAATTTTGTAAAATAACGACGAAAAATACTATAGGAACTTACCTAAAATTTTTCACAACTAAACAGGCCGTGGCGCATCAGATCAGAATCAGAGGCTGGATCCTTCCGTAGCAAGCTCTGTACTCCTACGTAGCGAAACGTAGGCCTCCTTCGGATTGCAAAAAAAAAAGCGAATCCGATAAATAGTACCACTTTCGTCTTATTTAACAAATATTGTCGTGGATCAACTAGGCTCAAAAGATACATCTCGTGATTTCCAACTAAACTGTGTAATTAGTTATTTTTTACCTATATTTAATACTCCATAAAAACGGCTAAAAATTGATGTGATGAATAGAGAGTAAAAAAACTTTGAATTAGGATGGCATCCGAATAAGGCCGTAGGCGCGGGATGCGATCGTGCCCGGACGGGCTCCGACCTCGAGGCCGCTGGAGCCTTGCCTGCCGTGCGCTGGCACCTGGCGGTCCCCTCCCTGGAGACTGCCGGAGGCTGGACCGCGCGCTGGATGCTGCGTGCAGCGGACCAGCCCCGCCGCGCCGGCCGCGCGCCGGGATGGTCGCCGCTCCATATCCCACGATTTCCTCCTGGTCGCCTCGCGAGTCATCTGGCTGTTTGTGTGTTTGGTCCGTCCGATCCATATCCCGCCGCCGTGTGCACCTGCCAGCATGCCATCGACGTCGTTGGATCCATCTGCGCGCACCACGGATGATGTGTGTTGAGGACTGAAGGAGGACGATTGACGATAGCTCATCAACTCATAAGGTCGGTCCCACCCACTGCACAAAGCTAGCTGTACACACTGTACAAGCATGTTGGATGTTGCGTCACGGCAGTCACAGGGAGGGGCCAGGGGCGTACGCGTACTGTGGAGTATTCATACTGTACTGTACGTTGAGGGGAAAGGTGGAGTATTCATACTGTACTGTACGTTGAGGGGAAAGGACTGATCCATTTCACTGTTTTCTTTTTATTTTTTTGACCAGTCGTCATCGCGTGTCAGGTCGTGGGGCCCGGTCCCCTGCCTAGCCACCCTGCTACTGTCCTGGCTGCGGCATTCATCATCGGATTCAGACGCGGCCAGCAGCACTGGGCTTTGGCAGCAGCAGGCCCACTCCGTCGATGCCGCCGATGCCACTTCGCGGGACTGTGCTGCCACAAGCTGGGCCACGTAGGCGCTGGCGCAGGCCCATCCGCGGATCCTCCCTCCCGCGGTCCCGCCCTCTCTATCTCACTGTAGTAATCGACGCCGCACGCGGTGAAAGTAAACTCGTCTTCTTTTCACCGCTATATATCCAATCCACCCGAGCGTGCACACCACAGCAGGATTACCTAGGACGCTAGGCTCTCGTCGATTCTTGTTTTTACGCCAAAAATAACCATGGCTACGTTTGCTACAGCAATTATTAGCTAGGATGTTTTTCGCTGTACTAATTAGAGCATCAACTAAATAAGATCATGACAAAAGTATTAGAATTATGGAGAAAATAGAAGGAATCAATGAAACTATGCCTACAACTTTTTTTTCAGTTATTTCACTGGCCTTTCGAGTCCTATCAGGTCGCATTTTTCTTTTAAAATTGGGCCACACCACCAAAGCAAAGGCACCTAACCATACCTTGACCTAGCTATGAAACATGTTCATCGTCTCAAACACCTCAGGTCTCCAACAACAACAACAACAACAACAACAACAACAACAACAACAACAACAACAACTACTACTACTACTACTATCGGATAGACGCGACAACTAAGCTCAGTGAAGCTGTGCGGATAGAGAGGGAGTGCCCAATTTCTCATCCACTAGGCTTCACCTCTGTCTACACGAGAACTAAAGATATGAAGATATGTGATTGGTAGATGACAGTAGACAGAATGAAGGTAGTAGATTGACTGAAAAACTATTCAAAACAAACCATCCATACGAATATAGTGTTTCTCTGTGTAGTGCCTATGTGACATGGTAAGTATGGAAAATATAACAATCTTGCTTGGGACTGCCCTTACACAACACAGTAGAGATGAAAGCATTTACATTTATGTTCATGCATACCTACAAGCACTTATTTATCCAGGTGCATAGCTAGAAATATCCTTCGTTATTTCGGACAGAGGGTGATGCTGTCTAGTGTCTAGTAGTACATGGTCGTAACGTTCAACCACGTTTATTTTTCATTATTTTGTGCAGTGAAACCGTTCATCTTGGGAGATTTATGTTATATTATCCTAGGAAACGGATGTGTTTGATTTGCTTTGTGGAGTTGCCAGTCTGCCTCAAGGGCCAAACAAAAAGCTTCTTTTCCAGTGAGGCTTGTCAGTCAAGGTCGATAATGTTTTTCAATACAGTAGTACAAAAGAACATTACGTTAGTCTTTTTAGTACTCTTTCCGTCCTGAAATTTAGAGTATTTTCATTTATCCTAATTCCTAAATCAACCCACCTAATGTTCAACTAAAATTATAGATAAACATATTAACTTCTACCATATCGAAAAGGTAAGTTATAAAATACATTAATAATGTTTCTGATGTAGCATATATGATGTCAAAAATATTATTGTTTTTCTATAAATTAGACAAACCTAAAGGTTCACTTAGGACAAATTAAAATACACTATATTTTCAGAACGAATAGAGTAGTTTTGTTGATCCATTCAGATGTATAAGGATCCATGTTGTGATCTCTTATTAGCCCCGTTTGATATCCTGAGAAGTGTTATCTTGAGAAACTCCACAAATGATGGAAAAACGAAGCCAGAATAAGTTGGTCTGTTTCAGCTTATGCATTTTAGTATATAAATGAAGGTTGTGGGGAGAAGCGTGTGAGGAAAAGGCTAAAGAAGCATGTTGTTTGGCTCAAGTTTCAGCTTATTTTTGGGTATAAGCAACTTATTATAAGTTGTACTAAACATGCCCATTGCATCGTCGTGTCCTCCGATACATATATTGTTCTCTACTCTAAACAGAGATCTCTCTTAGGAAAAAAGAAGTACAAAAAAATACTCCCTTGGTTCGAAATTGTAATAAGTTGTTCTGATTTTTTAGATACTGTTTTTCTATGTATCTGGACATATATTTAGGTGCCTAGTAAAAGTTTTTTACTAGAAAAATCAGACGGAAGGTAATAAAGATCAAAGGCTCTGATGGGGTTTTGCTACAGCGCCTGCATGCATGCTTCCATTGTTGTTGTACGATCGATGGTGCATGGTCTTATTGGTTGTCGCCCGTACGTAATCCCATGCATGATTGCTGTTTCGAAAAGTAGACACGATAAACACACAACTCAGATCGATCATCACGTGCGAGGAGTCAGTACAGTGCAGGGCACCATCGATCGATCGGGGACGACGTTTATTCCGGCCGATCATTGCTCTTTGCACGCAGCGCGCAATTCGCCGAACATTCTCCGTGAGAATCGCCCCAAGGAACGTCGACCGTGAACGTGTCTTTTGCTGTTTGTGTGACTGTGTGTGAGAGAGCTTGTTAGCTTAATTAGGACCGTTCCATACAATGATGTTTTTTTTTATCTTGTTAGCTTTTGTTTTAAAACCAGCAATGAACACTCGCTCTGCTTCCCTGTTAATTTATACTTCGTCTTCTGTCCCAAATTATAAGATGTTTTGGCTTTTCTAGATTCATAGCTTTTGTTGAATCTAAAAATGCCAAAACGTCTTATAATTTGGAGTTGAATCTAGAAGTGTCAAAACGTTTTATACACTATATAAAAAAGCCACATATCTACCACGCCACCTATAGATGCCAGCACTATCGCGCGTCTGCAGTATGAAACTACAAATGCGCCTTTCTTGTGGCGCGTCTGCAGTAAGTCACCGGCGGGGTCGCCGGTCCGGGGAGATCAACACGCGGCTGTAATAAGGAGCTACTGCAGACGCGTCTTCGTATTACGTGTCTGTACAAATTGTACAAACGCGCGTTTATTACACGTGTCTGTAGAATTAACCATTGTTACAGACGCGTGTTGTATTTTTCGAGTCTCAGATACCAGGTTAAATAATTACAAACTGCAATATTTTAGCATATTATGGATGTGCCAATATCTACATACGTGTGTTCCTATCACGTACGCGTCTCTGGAAACCTTCTCTATATGCGTCTGTAGTTAGTGGCAGGCGTGTGTGTTCCATACGCGCGTTTGTAGTACTTGCCCTGCAGACTTAGCCGTTGGTGTGTAAGTTCTGTTGGCAGGTACGTACATAGCGGGCGGTGGTCGTGGGCTCTTTCCCGGCTCTCTGATGAGGCGCGCGGCGGGCGTAGGCGCCACGAGCCGTGCACGCAGGCTGGCGGAGGACTAGGCTGCCGTGGCGGACGGCAGGTTGGAGGGGCACGCTGCTGCAGCAGGCGGCGGCCGGAGGGACGTGGCGCGTAGGTGGGCTGTTTCCCGGCTCTCTGCAGATGCCGGCGGCGCTGGCCGTGGTCACGTGTGGCGCAGCCCTGCGGCTTTGAGGCGCACGGGCGGTGGCCGGAGTTGTTGCGTGGCGCGCCTGGAGGCGGGGGCGGCGAGCGTAGCCAGCTGCCGCGCCGCGCGCGCTGGCTGGCGGAGGAGGCTACCATGGCGGGCGGCAGGTCGTAGGGGCACGCTGCTCAGCGGGCGGCGGGCGGGCGGCGGCCGGCCGGAGGGACGCGCCGTGTAGGTGGGCGCACGGCCGGTGGCAGGCTCGACGCTGGCGTCCAACCGTGCTCAGCTGCAGGGGGATTGCCGGCGCGTGCTCTGCAGCTCTCTCCCTAGCTCCTTGCTCTCCGGCGGCGTGCTCAGCTGCGGGAGGTTGCATTGCTAGGGCGTGCTCACCGCCTTCTCGAACCGTACGTAGGTGAGCAAGCAAGCAAATTGGCAGTGTGCTGCAGTTCTTGTGTGTGCATGACCAAACTCAAGTGCAGTGCTTACATACTCTCTGGATCTCTGCAGTGTTCTTGTGATGAAACTTGATGTGCTATTTTCTTGATTGCATAGAAGACTTATTGTTTCATTTTCAAATTTATTTTGTAGACTATGGAGGATTGACACCACTAGATGTATCTTCAGAACCGTACTTGTGACGAGTACTAGATGGATTGAAATCTTTCCTAGCTGTTGCAGAGGCGGATATGTTGAATGGACAGAAGTCATCTATGTGGTGCCCCTGTGTTGACTGTGAGAATGAGAAGCAGTACTCGAGTTCGTTTTCAGTCCATGCCCACCTAATCATTCGAGGTTTCATGGATGGCTACACATGTTGGAACAAGCATGGAGAAGAAGGTGCCAATGACCTAGACCAGGCACAGGCTGTTGGTCAGCACGATGTTGAGGAGGGACTTCATGAAACTTATGCTGGTGGCGAGGAAGCACCCTTTAGCAATGACGATCTATGTGATGATGATGTATCAGAGATTGTTGCCAACCCTGTCCATATAGTTGAGAATCTGGAGGAGATGGTGCGTGATGCCTTTGGCTTTGAGGAGTACACTGGTGAGGAGTTCAAGAAGCTAAAATAGCTGTTGAAAGATATGAAAACACAACTATATCTGACTTGCAATGAGAGGTGGTCCAAGTTGTTTGGTTCACTAAAGCTTCTTCAACCGAAGGCAACACATCATTGGACTGACAAGAGCGTCAGAGAATTGCTAGAAGTGTTCATGGATATGCTTCCCCAGGGGAATGAGATACCTAGGACTACATATGAGGCCAAGAAGATTGTTTGTCCAATGGGATTGAAGTTTGAGAAAATCCATGCTTGCAAGAATGACTGCATCCTGTTCTGTGGTGAAAATGCAGATCTCACTGAATGCCCTAAGTGTGAAACCTCTCGTTACAAGCGAGGAAATGATGAGGGTGATGAAGGCGATGAGATGTGCCGTAGAGTTCCTAGGAAGGTTGCATGGTACTTCCCTACTATTCCTCGCCTGAGACGTTTGTTTTCAACCTCCAAGGACGCACGACTGATGAGTTGGCACTCAGATGGTCGAACGGTTGATGATTATATATGGCACACAACAGATGGTATTCAGTGGCGAGTCATTGATTTCGTACATAAAACCTTTTCTGATGAGCCAAGGAATCTTCGGTTTGCAATGAGCACAGATGGCATGAACCAATTTGGTAACATGAGTAGCTCACATAGTGTATGGCCTGTGTTGTTAACTATATACAACCTTCCTCCATGGCTGTGTAACAAGAGGAGGTACATGATGATGTCAGTTTTGATCTCTGGTCCGTATCAACCAGGTGTTAACATCGACGTGTACCTAAGGCCGCTTGTTGATGATTTGCAAAAACTTTGGAAAGAAGAGGGTATCAGTGTGTACGATGGGTTCAGGAAAGAGCGTTTCAACTTACGTGCCATGCTCTTCACCATTATCACTAATATTCCAAGACATCAGAGCGTGTCTAGGCAGAGCAAAGGAGTAAAAGACTACTTTCAGTGCTTAGATGACATCGAGACTGTTTGGCTGAATAACTCAGAGAAGAGGGTTTATGTAAGGCACCGACGTTTCCTTCCTAAGTCTCATCCATACCAGGAAATGAAATGTCAGTTTGATGGGATGAGGGAGACAGGATCTGCTCCAAGGAATTTCAGTGGGAAACAGGTTTATGACCAAGTGCTAAAGGATACCATGCCTACAGTTGACCCGAAGACCACAACTGTCCTTGGAAAGCGAAAGTGCAATGCAAAAGAAAAGAGTGCTGGCAAGAAGAGATGGAAGAAAATGTCAATCCTATGGGAGCTACCTTACTAGAAAAACATAGAGGTCCGCCACAACATTGATCTCATGCACGTGAAAAAATGTATGTGGGAGTTTGCTTAGGACACTCATGAATGACAAATGGAAAACCAAGGACTATGCAAGAGCAAGAGCTGACTAGAGGATTTGGACATAAGGCCGGAGCTCCATCCTGATGGTACAAGTGCTCAGCCACCTTTATCTGCCATAAACTTAACCCAACAGGAGAAGCAGGAATTGTGCGACTTCTTTCATAATGTCAAAGTTCCCTTTGGATACGCAGCTAACATCAGAAAACTTGTGCCTACAAGAGAAAACAAAATGCTGCCCATGAAGGCTCATGATTGCGATGTCATGCTGACAACAATGCTTGCAGTTGGTATCCGCAACATATTGGCAGAAAAAGTCCAAATGGCAATCATGAGCCTTTGTCTCTTCTTTAATGCAATCTCTCAGAAGGTCATTGATGAAAAGTCACTAGATGATCTTGAAAAGAACATGTTTGAGATGATGTGTCTCCTTGAGGCTTACTTCCCGCCGACTTTCTTTGACATATCCATCCATCTCATTGTACATTTGGTTAAGGAGATCAGGTATCTTGGACCGATGTTCCTCCATCACATGTATCCATATGAGAGATTTATGAGTACTCTGAATAGGTATGCCAAGAGTCGGGTTCATCCTGAGGGAAGCATGGCACAATGTTATTCTACTGAGGAGGTGGTCGACTGGTGCCTCAGTTACATTGACCCCACTAATCCAATTGGCATCTCCAAGTCTCGCCATGAGGGAAGGCTAGGGGGGAGAGGGTGTGTTGGGGAGAAGCAAATCACTCCAGATCGAGATGCCTTTGATCGAGCCCACTTTCTAGTGTTACAACACACAACAGAGGTCGAACCTTACATCGAAGAGCATATGCACATGCTGAGGGAACAAAATCCAGAACAGAGAGAAGCTTGGTTAGCGAGGGCACATTTGAATGGGTTCAACATCTGGTTCAGAGATCAACTTCGCAGCCCGATCTCTTGCATAGATGAAAGGCTTCGACAGCTGGCAAAGGGCCCTTTCTTCATAGTCACAACCTATCAAGGCTATGACATAAATGGCTACACCTTTTACACCATTAATCAAGATAAGAAGAGTGTGTACTAGAACTGTGCAGTTCGTGTAGATGCATATGACAACAATGGTCAGAAGGCAGCCTACTATGGTCAGATTGAAGAGATATGGGAGCTCTCGTATCCTAGCTTCAAGGTGCCCATTTTTTGGTGTCAATGGGTTCAAGGAAGACAGGGTGTCATGAGAGACAAGTATGGCTTCACTACCGTTGACCTAGAACAAGTTGGGTACAAGGAAGAGCCATTTGTACTTGCAAGTCAGGTTTCCCAAGTCTTCTATGTGCCGACACTAGAAACAAGAAACGACAAGTGGTGCTCCCTGGGAAAAAGCGGGTTGTCGGAGTTGAAAATCCATTTGACGAGGAAGAGTTCAATCAATCCAATGAAGTCCCTGCTTTTGATGCTTCCATCCTCCCTATGATTCTGGCGAGCGAGCTAACTCCATACCTAAGAGATGGTCGTAAAGAGGATGACCCCGTGGCAAAAAGACGCCGAAGACGGCAAGTACGTAAAAAAAGATGC
Source organism: Saccharum hybrid cultivar R570 (assembly GCA_038087645.1). NCBI lineage: Eukaryota > Viridiplantae > Streptophyta > Magnoliopsida > Poales > Poaceae > Saccharum > Saccharum hybrid cultivar. The sequence goes on from JAQSUU010000805.1 coordinate 11,778,158, forward strand.
TCATGTGAGTTTCTGACCAATGTGCAATCTCATTTTTATTTAACATTATATATATTTCAATGCTCTTACTTACAATGTGATGCTTTCAAGAGGGATTCTGGCTATGGCTATGGCTATGCAGTGTTGTGACTCAATCCTAAAGCTACAACTGCAGTGATTTAGTTGACAATGAGATGTAAACTGTAGTACATAAGTTCATGTCATCTCTAATTTGACATCTCATGACATGCATAGGCCTGCTGTTAAGCTAATGACATGTAAATTGTAGTAGATCCAAGTTATGCTCTGCTGGAATGTATGTGGTCAACAAATTGTTTTCATATTGAACAACCAGTTAGTGATCATTCCAGATAGTGATCATATATATCACCACACAGCTCAGATCATATCTGTGAGCTCAGTCATAGTGAGGGCACGCAGCAACAATATATATGTAATAATGTATAGATATAGATGCATTTCCAGCCAAATCACTGCATCAGAGTTTGATCAGCCAAATTTTACTACTACCCTATTACATCATCACAAAAAGTACGTCATCACAGAGTTCGATCACATTCACATAGTTTCATCAGCAAAAGATAACACAGCATCACATCATCATTAGTTGTTCGCCAGCGACGGAGGCATGGCGCCCTGCACCTTGCTCTGGAGGTCATGCACACTCTTCTAAAGACTGCCTATGGTCTTGATGATGGGTTTGAGAACCACTTGGAGGACCTCGTGCAGGGTATTTGCAGGGAGCTCATAATGTTTAACCTATATTACAGAAACAATTATAGGAACATATATGAAAATCCAGAATACATCTTGAGCTGATATGAAAGCTAACAAGGTCGAAGCACACCAAGAAGCAGATCTGAACAAACAAGGGCAGAAACCCAGCTTTAACATTTTGGAAAGCCTATGAAAAGTACTACAACTTTCTAGTTATCAACAAGATATGATTCCCAGCTTATCTAAGTCAAACAACACAGTCTTTCATATCTGTACAGAGCACATGCAAAACCTGACAGCAAACTTGTAAAATCTATAACTCCTAAACCAGTAGGCCGAAAATTATGAAATTTCAGGCCAAGCAAGATATGGAAGTTATCTACAACTTTTGTATGCACCACATCCACAGAAAACATCATTTTCCTCATGCAATTATCATTACAACAAAAACTGTACAATGCAACAGCCATTTTCAGCACATATGCGAGGTGCTTCTTCGTTTGATTCATTAACAAGATCATGCATGCCTATGTTAAATAACAACTCCCTCATCTATTGTTCTCATTGATAAATAACATATATCATATGCCTAACATGAAAAGCACATTAACACATATTCAGAATAAGATCCAAAGCAAAGATTGAAACTTGCATAACCTGGCCATGGTTGGAGCTTGAACCGCCGACTTCGCTACAGTTGAGGCAGCCGCGGAGCCAGTAATGGCAGGACTTCACTCCTCCCTCGAAGCAGTGGTCGCACATCCCCACCACGCGTTCGCCATCCGAGTCGCTATCCAAGTCCACCACCGTGGGCTTCTTCTCCTGCGCCCTCGCCTCTGCCAGCTTCTTGGACGCTGTCCTCCTCGATTCCGGCGCCGAGGACGAGAGCGCCGCGGCCGAGGAAGAGGATATGTCTTTCCTGGCCTTCTTCTTCTCCTTCCTCCTTGCCGCCGCCAGCTCCTTCTTCTCCTTCCTCCTCGCCGCCGCTAGCTCCTTCCTCTCCTTCCTTGCTGTGGCTAGGTGCTTCTCCTTCATCACCGCCGCCAGGTGCTTCTCCTTCCTAGTGATGACGGCGGCCTTCTTCTTGAACCCCGGCGAGGCGGCCGGTGGGACGAACCTCGGCGTCTTGTCGAACCCCGGCGGGGGGCTCCGCACCTCCGTCTTCACCTGGTGGGCCAAGGACGACGAACGGGCGGTGAACCGCCCCGTGCGTGGGTCCCTCTACTCCTCTACTTGTGGCGCCTCTCTGCCTTCGTCATCTTCGATGGCGGCGGCTGCGGGTACGGCTGCGGCGGCGGAGGAGGAGGCGAGGGGAGTGGAGGCGGCTGGGCGCAGGGCGGGGAAGGCAAGAGAGGCAGAGTAGTGGAGAGACAAGAGGCCAGAGTGAATGCCAGTGAAGGCGAGTGGCAGTTCCAATGCGAGTCAAGTAGGCCAGCGGTCACCTTACTGCAGACGTGTGTTAGTAAAATGAGTCTGAAGTAAGACTCCGACAGTGTTTTTATCATTTTTATTTTCTAACTACAGACGCGTTTTTACAACACGCATCTGCAACGTTACTTCTTTTGTGGATGAGTGCTTATTTTGGTTGACAAGATAATTTTAAATCAAAAAGTTGTCAACTATAAAGTTTCATAACTTTTCGAGGTCTACAACTTTTATTTTGGTAGTTTCTCCAGCCGAGGTGATTTAAAAAAAATTCAAATTTCAAAATTTTGGAAATTGAAACTTAGCTTTTCACGACAAGATGATTTCAAATCAAAAAGTTGTCAACTACAAAGTTATATAACTTCTCAAGATCTAGAACTTTTATTTTGGTCATTTGTTCGTCCGACATAGTGGTAGTAACATTGTTCACAAATCTTATATATCTCTCTTGTAGTTTCATAAACTATACGAGAGATATGTAAATTTTGTGAACAATGTTACTAGCACTTTGTCGGATGAAAAAATGACCAAAATAAAAGTTGTAGATCTTGAGAAGTTATACAACTTTTATGTTTATGACTTCTTCAGCTAAAATCATTTGCTGTTTCAAAATGTTCTTCAAAGTTGTCATTTTTGAAATTCAAATTTTGTAATGTTTACAATAAAAGACCAAAATAATAGCAGTAAGAGAACAATAACTTGACAGAGAATGATTTTAGAAAATTTTGAAAAAAAACCATCACATTTGGAGTTAGTATGAGGGAGAAAGACTAGTTATAAATTTTGGCCACAGATTAAAAAGAGAAATCAGCTGAGTTCTTCAACAATTTAATATGAAATTTCAAACAGCATTTTGAAGCATCAAATTAATTCAAATGAAAAAGTTGTCTACTATAAAGTTTCATAACTTTTCGAGATCTACAATTTTTATTTTGGTAGTTTCTCCATGCAAGGTCATTTAAAAAATTCAAATTTTAAATTTTAAATTTTTAGAAATTGGAACTTAGTTTTCCATGACAAGATGATTTCAAATCAAAAAGTTGTCAACTACAAAGTTTCATGGCTTTTTGAAATCTACAACTTTTATTCTGGTTCTTTCTCCATCCGCGAGGTCGTTTGAAAATTTTGAATTTTAAAAATTCGGCGTCTATTTGGAGAGAGAGGCGACTCAATAGAGTAGTCACGTACGTGCACGGAACATCACAAACAACATCACAAGCAGTAATATCACATGAATCACAACTAAAACATCTCAGTTCTCATTACTGCTACTCATCAGAGTCACCACATGCACATCACCACGGCGCGACAAAGAACTTTCGACATTCATATAGCGGATCCTACACTCCTCGCTGTAGAACCGGGCCCAAGGATCCCAGATGCATGGTAGCCATCCGGTGGGCTCGCTGCAATCTCGTGCTCGGCACCAATGCCCGTCCTGGCGAGGCACCGGAGGGGCCACAAGAGGTAGAGGCGCCATCGCGTGTGGCACCACCAAGTCATCCCGCAACACCATCAAGGCCTGTTGGCGGCGCTGTGTACAGTTGATGTTCGACCACGTCGCATTCTTTGCCGCTGGGCCCGCTTCATCACCTTCCGCCTTCCGCCTTCCGCAACCACCACCGAGCACTGGCATCATCGGCGGCACCGCCGTTGGACCTGTGGAGCACAAGAGAGAGCACATACGCAGCCAGTTCATGCCCTGCATTGGTGGCGCGCTCCAGCATCTCGCGCCGTGGCTTGACGGTGCCACGGTCTTCGATGAAGACGACACTCATCCCAGCTTTGGAGCAGGCCTCCGGGTGGCCGATGCTAGCGAGGTTGGTGATGAGGTTCGCGCGATACTCGCGGGGGTAGTAGGGCTCCCAGCCGCATCGCTACAGCACCCGCTCCAGTGCTATGCTCCGTCCCACGGAGGCCTCAGCGCACGCCATTCGCATCTGCGAACACGATGCCCGCAGGTTGCTGAGGTCCTCCATGGGATCCGCTGCGGCATTGGCGACACGGCTCGCAACAAGGGCAGCCAACTCCGGCAGAAGCTTCTCCATGGCGGCGAGGAGCCGGGGGCGCGCGCGGGCGCGACGCCGGCGGTGGTCAGGGGGAGACGCGTGAAGGCAGAGAGCTCTGAGCGTGGTGGGGGCAGCTAGCAATGCAAGGTGGAGAGGTGTGGGAATTTATGGGCGCCTCCGTTCTTGAAGTTTCCGCGCAGCCGCGGGAATGGCAAATGTCGCGCGTAGCCTAGGCGTCCTAGCTAGGTTCTGAACCATGTAAACCACGTAAACATGTCTGTAGTTCCCTAGGCTGTCCCCTGTTTCGTTCTAGTATTCACTACAGACGCGTTTTCCAAACACGGGTCTGTAGCCTTCAAAGTTCAAACAATTGACCCTATGACTTCAAAGGCTTTGTAGTTGGAGCTACTTTCTGGAGCACACAGTCTTTTGGCTTGAATAAGTGCTCAAAGTTCAAATAAGTCGATAACTCAGCACTCTTTTGCTTCTTAATGGTCATACCAATCAGTGGTTGTTCTATTAATACAGTTACAGATTTAGTCATGAAAAAAAATGTTAGTATTACATAATTTATGGTATTGTACATGATCTCTACTCCCATTTTGATGGTGTTGTTCCATACATGTTAATGAATGTTGGTCTCAGCTTGTATCATATTGTAAAGGGTATAAAAGCTAATAGATGTGATAATGTGAAGTTTTTGTAGAGCAAGCTGTCCATAATGAAATTATATTCCATGCTTTTTTTGAACCAGGAAAAACAGCAGGGGAGGCCCCATTGTTAGATTTTATTAAGACACAAAAACAACCACTGCACAAAACAAAAAGAAACCTCCATGAAAACCACTGCTGTCATTAATTCCTATTGCAATCTGATTCAATTAGATTAATTAAGGAATAAAACATTCCAAGCTTCACATTGACAAGTGACAGCAAATTTGGACGAATTTCTATTGCATTGTCACTATGTGCACTCATCATTTGATCAGTTGCATTCAACATCCACATAACAAATTTGGACACCAAATTCATCCATCCATTCATCCAGTTTCAATCATACAATCAATGCATTGGGGATTACTTCATTACAGCATACATCATAACACATCCAAGGACAACACAGACAACACACACAATAAACATGTTCATCTTCCACATCAAATTCTCTAGCTTCTGCTCCAAGTTTTTCTTCTTGGTGTCACCATTTGGACTATCCATTGAACCTTCTTCTTCATCCAGCAGCTCTACCCAATTCGAAGGGCGAACAATTATGATGCCTTTATCCTTCAATTGCTGGAAGTACTCCTTTTCGAATCGATAGTAACCACACACCTTAGGAAACTGAAAACAGCCTCAAATTAGGACCCTAACTGTGCAAATTGGGGGGGGGGGGGGATAACACTAGCTACAAAGAACTCACCCCATTCCTAGGCACACTTGAAGTAGAGTCGGCCGTGGTTGTCACTATCCTTCTTGGTCCGCCCCTCCACCACCTGAGCAAGACTGCATTCCAGGCAAGGGATCATTGGGAACCCACTGAGCTCACCAACTGGATCCGCCATGGAGCCAATGCGGTTGCTGTGGGCACCTTGAAGCCTAATCGCCCGTCCACCTCTAGACGACTCCGTGAAATGAGACATCGCATCTCAAGCTGGAAGAAGGGACGGAGAGCTTGGCGGCGGCGGCAGCAGCAGAGGAAGGCAGTGAGAACAAGAAAGAACTGGGCGGAGACAAAGAAAGAGTGAGGACAGAGGCAGATATTTGAGGACCCTGATAGGGTGGCCCCACAGCCACACTGTTTTAATGTATTGGCACTCCGTCCAATCCTTTTTTTAAAATTTAAACTGTGTTTTGATTGAACTCATGATCATGGCGCACTAGTAACACCCGTACTTGTGGACCTAGAGGTCTCGGGTTCGATCCCCACTGGACACAAATTTTTTGTCATTTTATTTTCTTACTACAAACGTGTTTTTACAACACGCGTCTACAACGTTACTTCTTTTGTGGATGAATGCTTATTTTGGTTGAAAAGATGATTTCAAATCAAAAAATTATCAACTTCAAAGTTTCATAACATTTTGAGATCCGCAACTTTTATTTGGTAGATTCTCCAGCCGAGGTCATTTAAAAAAATTCAAAATTCAAATTTCAAATTTGTGGAAATTGGAACTTAGTTTTCCATGACAAGATGATTTTAAATCAAAAGTTGTCAACTATAAAGTTTCATAACTTTTCAAGATCTACAACTTTTATTTTGGTAGTTTCTCCGACTGAGGTCATTTAAAAAAATTCAAATTTCAAATTTCAATTTTTTGGAAATTGGAAGTTAGGTTTCTACGACAAGATGATTTCAAATCAAAAAGTTATCAACTACAAAGTTGTATAACTTCTCAAGATCTAGAACTTTTATTTTGTTCATTTATTCATCCGATATAGTGGTAGTAACATTGTTCACAAATCTTATATATCTCTCTTGTAGTTTCATAAACTATATGAGAGATATATAAATTTTGTGAACAATATTACTAGCACTTTGTTGGATGAAAAAATGACCAAAATAAAAGTTATAGATCTTGAGATGTTATACAACTTTTATGTTTATGACTTCTTCAGCTGAAATCATTTGCTGTTTCAAAATGTTCTTCGAAGTTGTCATTTTTGAAATTCAAATTTTGAAATGTTCACAATAAAAGATGACCAAAATAATAGCAGTAAGAGCACAATAACTTGATAGAGAATAATTTTAGAAAATTTTGAGAAAAAATATCACATTTGGAGTTAGTATGAGGGAGAAAGAATGGTTATAAATTTTGGCCATAGATTAAAAAGAGAAATCAGCTGAGTTCTTCAACAATTTAACATGAAATTTCAAACAGCATTTTGAAGCATCAAATTAATTCAAATGAAAAAGTTGCCTACTACAAAGTTTAATAACTCTTCAAGAGCTACAACTTTTATTTTGGTAGTTTCTCCATCCGAGGCCATTTAAAAAATTCGAATTTCAAATGCCTTTTTCTTAAGTCTCTGGTTCGATCCACATGGGGACATTGTTTTTGCCTTTTTTTCTTGCTTAGCACAGATGCGCCTTCTTTGTTTTCCTTTTGCTCGCTCTTTTTTTTTTTCCAAATGCCCCACCCTTTTGCCCGCACTTTCCCCAATCAGATAGGGTCCCCGCATTCCCCGCATTCCAGATAGGGTTCCACTGTCTGAACCGATGCCCGCTGTCGAGCCACCGCCGCTGCTGCATCCGCGCACCTCCGTCTTCGCCCCTGTCGTCTCCCCACATTCTAGGGTTCCACTATTGTTGCATCCCCCGCATCCGCCCACGCGCCATCCGCATCCGTGGCGAGGAGGCGCTCATCAGTGCTACTGGTGGCTCCTAGTGGCTAGTGGTGGTCCAACATCCCCTCCTCAAGCACTCCCGACGGCGACCTCTTCACCAACTCCAGTGCGAAGCCACTGCCGTCGCCAAGCCACTGCCACAGTCGTTCGCCAAGCGAGGTCTTGGATCTTTCCCGCTTTTCTTTGTTCTTTTCTGCTCAATTGATTGATGGTTGGTTCTCTCGCTGAATGAAAAGACTGAATGAAAATATCTTAGTTTATGCTTGCTTGGATCTTATCTTGTTGTGTTCTCTCTGCTTAGTTTGTGCTTCCTGTGTAGATATGTAGGACTGAAGAAATATATAGATGTTCTGTATCTGAATTTAGATGTTCTATGAGTGTTCTGTCATCCCTCATCTTTTAGTTGCAGGGCTAGCCTAACTTTGAATAGCTGACTGCTACAATGTTGTTATCTATGTGTGTTGTCATAGGCAGCCACTTAATTTTAGTGCAACTACTTTTCTATAGTTACACAATGAGCTGCAACTTCTGCATTAGCATTTTCTTTATAGATGGCCAATACATGTAGGTTTTGCTATCGTTAGAAACACTGCTTATAATACCGTTATCTATTCTGAATGCTTATACCGGTATTATAAGCAGTGTTTCTAACGACAACAAAACCTACATGTATTGGCCATCTATAAAGAAAATACTAATGCAGAAGTTGCAGCTCATTGTGTAACTATAGAAAAGTAGTTGCACTAAAATTAAGTGGCTGCCTATGACAACACACATAGATAACAACATTGTAGCAGTCAGCTGTTCAAAGTTAGGCCAGCCCTGCAACTAAAAGATGAGGGATGATAGAACACTCATAGAACATCTAAATTCAGATACAGAACATCTATATATTTCTTCAGTCCTACATATCTACACAGGAAGCACAAACTAAGCAGAGAGAACACAACAAGATAAGATCCAAGCAAGCATAAACTAATATATTTTCATTCAGTCTTTCCATTCAGCGAGAGAACCAACCATCAATCAATTGAGCAGAAAAGAACAAAGAAAAGCGGGAAAGATCCAAGACCTCGCTTGGCGAACGGCCGTGGCAGTGGCTTGGCGATGGCAGTGGCTTCGCACTGGAGTTGGTGAAGAGGTCGCCGTCGGGAGTGCTTGAGGAGGGGATGTTGGACCACCACTGGCCACTAGGAGCCACCAGTAGCACTGATGAGCGCCTCCTCGCCATGGATGCGGATGGCGCGTGGGCGGATGCGGACGCGCGGATGCGGGGGATGCTGTAACACCCTTGGTGTTATAGTAACTAAAAACCTGCCATGTCATCATGTGCACTGCAAATCATCCATGATTAGGTTAACTATATTATGCATCAACTAAAATGAGTTTAACTTCTTCGGTTGGATGTGTTTCTCGTTGTGTGGCTCGAATCTGAAAACCCTAATTTCGAATGTCACCGCAAATACTTAGTTTATGCCCTGCGTAATTTGAGGTGTATGACTGTGTTATACACTAGTGCCAAGTGTAGGGTATGAGCTCAAGTCCCACATATAAAATAAAGCTTCAAGTTTGAGTTAGGATTTGGAATCCAAAACTTGTTGCAAGTTTTTCGATTCGAATTCAAATTCAAATTTGAGGAATTAGTAAAAGAATTTCCTAAGTCAAACTGGTCAACCTAGAGTGCCATTTGGTCAACCATGTGATGCTTGACTCAATGATGCCCTAGGGTGATGGTGTGATCACTAAATAATCACCAATTAATAGAGTATCAAGTTTCAATTTAAAATCTTTCCGAAAACCCTGAAAAGCAATACCCTAGTTTTACCCCTTTGTGAATAAATCAAAATATAAGCAAAATTTGGGAAAAAGTGTAGAACCAAGTTTGTAGATCTTTTCAAGGGCTACAAGTTTGATGTTTTGAGTTTTCAAAGTTTCAGTGTAAAATTTGAAGTAATTTTGAAAAGATTCAAATCTCAAATTTGACCCATTTTCATTTTCCATATCCAATTTCAAAATGGACTTAGAATTTGAAAATATTTTGAATAGCAAAGTTGTAGGTCTTTCCTAGATGTACAACTTTAGTATTTTGAGTTTTTGAAGTTTCAATACAAAATTCAAAGTAATTTTGAATTTACAGAATTTCAGAAAATGTCCCCTTTTGAATTCAAATTCAAATTTCAAAATCTATGCCGAATTGGAAAATGTTCATGTTGAGAAAGTTGTAGAACTTTGAAAATTAAACAACTTTTGTATTTACAGATTTTCAACTTCTGTAGAAAAATTGAGGGTAATTTGCAAAATTGTGACAGTGGCATTTCGGAAAATAATTTGAAATCAGAGCCAACCGCAGGGCGCCACCTCCCGCCGACGCCGGCGATCTTCGAACGCCTTTCAGGCGTGCCCTCAACCGCCAGCTCTTGCTCTAGCGCGTTCATGACTTGCCACACGTCGTTGTGAGGCTATTTTCATCGTCCTATATATACTGAGCACCGCCTGCGTCGCATTTTTCTTTCCCTCGGTTTCCGCCGCCACCGCAGCTCCGCCGCTCGCCGTCGCCTCCGTCAAACCACCTCTGGCCACGCAAATCCTTCCAAAGAAATCGTCTCGCTCCTGCGCACCTCCTCGGCCACTCGCGTCCACCGCTACCGCCCGGAGTGCCCGCACAGCCGCCGTCTTCACCGCGTCTGGTCGGAGCCCCACCATCACTGCCGTCACGTGGCTAGACCATTCCGGCCCCTCTCCGTCATCACTGAGAGCACCAACGTGATCGCTGTGAGCACCTAAACCTTTTTCTAGCTTCAATTTGGTTGCTAAGGCGCTGGTGGCGCGTTTTCGCGGCTCACCGTTGACAGTGGTCCGCCGTCATCATCGGTGATGGGTCGCCGGTGCTTGGGCTTCGTGGTTGAGTGGTGTAATGAGTTCGCAGGAGGGAGTAGGCCATGTTGGTCGGGTCGGATTAGGCTCCCGAGGTCACGGTCGCCGGCTGGCCACCGTGCCGCCGCGACGGGAGAGAAGAGCGGGAGGTAGGGGATGACACGCGGGGCCGGCGTGTCAGCGTCTGGGAGAGTGCGGGCGCGCGCGAGCGGGCCGTCCAGGCGTTGCTGGGCTGAGCGGAGGGAAACGGGCCGTGTGCGCGAGCAAGATAGAGAAGAGCGCGGGTGAACGTGGGCCGCGTGCGCAGCGTCGGGCTGGGCCGAGAAAGAGAGAGGGAGAAGGGAAGCAGCCCGCGGTGGATTTTGTTTTTCTTTTTTCAAAAATATAAAATAGTTTTCAGTTTTATTTATTTTGTTATAAATTATTTAGGGTTCCAAAATTAGTGAAAATTTTTGAGTAACCTCTAAGTACTGTTTATTATTTAAGAAAAATATCAAATGCCAATTTTAATTACTTTTTGTAGGTTAATTAATTAGCTCATTTAATTATTAAATGGCTTTTACATAATTTTCCTAAGCTTAATTAATTATCCAAAAATCATTAAAATTGTTTTACCACTTAATTATGATATAAGCTTCCTAAATTAAAAATTTAAGCTTAATTAGACTAAGTTGATTTTATTCTTAATTTATGCTTTATTAATTAATTAGTTAATCAATTAATTAGGGCTTAATGATTAGTTTTGTTTGACTTTATGATTGAGTGTTGACTTTAGGTCATTAACCCTTAATGACCTTTAGCATTTCTAATTGGTTGTTTAAGCTCTCTTAATTATGTTGTTAAGGCTTAATTAGTGTTATTTCATGTGTTTAACGAAATTCTTTAATGAAGTGTTTACTATAATCGGACCCTAGGTTAGGGTTAGGTTAGAAGTTTTTGTCGTTCAATTGTACCGCGAAGGAAAGTTGTACTCAAGTTGTTAACTTTGTTATGCATCCATCGAGCATCATGTTTATTACTTCATCATCTTAAACATGCATTGTCGTCACGTGTAGTCCCCGTGAACGAGGAGGTTGCCGAAGCCGAACCCGTTCCCGAAGAAGCGTCGACGTCCGTGGAAGTAGGGTTTGACATCTGTGGTACTGATCCAGAGCCCGAGTTTCCTGCCGACCAAGGCAAGCCCCGGTTACATTTAACCCTTCCTTGCAATTTGAAAAGTTTTACTTCACTTATATTACTGCTCTATTGCATTAAGTGCTAGGAGTTGAGTGATAACCTAATTACTGCATTACCATCCTTGATACTTCGTTATCATCCTTAATACTATTTTTATTTGAAAATGCTTAGTATGCTTAGCCATGCTTAATGAGAAAACTTTAAAAATGTTAAGCAAAGTTTGAAGGGTTGTTGGACAACTGCTTAATGAATAATGACGGTGATAATCTGAGACCGGTCGGTGGACTTGCATCGGGAGAGGAGTCCCCATGTAGTGTCTCTGACTGAGTCAGTTAAGGACCGTACCGTTGTTTGAATTGTGTGCGTCGAGACTTTGTAACTGATCACATGCTCCGGTAAGCCTAAGGCCTAGGTAATGCCAACATGTGAACGGCTAACCGCGCACTGGGAGTGGAGAGATGGCGAGAGTAGTGTGTACCCTCGTAGCCAATGGCTGGATTGGAGGTGTACTGTTCTCTCGGGTGGCGCTGGATCCGGTCATGCGTTGGAGGATCCGAGTGAAGGTTGATATATGTCGGTTAGAGTCCTACATATGTCATGTGGTTAGGAATCCCCAGCTGGGTTTAATCGATTCGAATTGTCTCTGCTCCTCAGTTAAGGAGACTCGATTCTCTGTTCAACATCGTAGTTAAGAAATAGAACTTTGATCGGAGAATCAGAAAGATACTGAATGAGATATATGATCTAGATTAGGATCACTTACATTCTGTCGATAAGTAATACTGAAATAAAACCTTGATCTTAAGGATTCACTATTAGTAGCTTTTATGGAAAAGAACTTAGATTCTTGCTGGAACCTCACCTTGATTCCCCTGAGCCTGCATTCCTGAGTCATTTCACCGGTTTTGTCGGTTAAGTCTTGTTGAGTACTTTCGTACTCAGGGTTTGTTGAACCCCTGTTGCAGGTGCGTCTCATGAGCAGGTGTGTTTTGGACCCTGTTGCATGACAGTCTTTGCAGTGAGCGACGACGAGTAAGATGTTTGGCTCTTGGGCAGAGCGTCGCATTTTGGGTGTTGTAATAATGTTAATAATCCTACTCCACTACTATGGGTGTAACACTAAACTTAAGTTTTGTAAGTTTGAAACATCGGGTTTGTAAACTTATGTTATGTAAGACTTCCACTTTTGTACTCTGATGTAATTTATTATATAAACTGTTGTAATATTGTAATGTCTCTGAAATGTGATCATGCTCGAAAGATCGTGGATGATTCGGGTTTCCCGAGGACACCCGACAAGCTTCTTAAGTTCTGTGGTACACATGTACAGTGGTTAGAGGTCTTTAAGACGATAACAAGTACATGTGGGCCATAGTAATTAGGAGGTTCTACCACAGATGCAACAGCGGTGGAACCCTAGAATGCGGGGAGCCGACGGGGGCAAAGACGAAGGCGCGCGGATGCGGCGGCGGCGGTGGCTCGACAGCGGGCAGCTGTTCAGACAGTGGAACCCTATCTGGAATGTGGGGAATGCGGGGACCCTATCTAATTGGGGAAAGTGCGGGCAAAAGGGCGGGGCATTTGGAAAAAAGAGCGGGCGAAAGGAAAACAAAGAAGGCGCGTCTGTGCTAAGCAAGGAAAAAAAGGCAAAAACGATGTCCCCATGTGGATTGAACCAGAGACTTAAAAAAAGGCATTTGGAATTCGAATTTTTTAAATGACCTCGGATGGAGAAACTACCAAAATAAAAGTTGTAGCTCTCGAAGAGTTATGAAACGTTGTAGTAGGCAACTTTTTCATTTGAATTAATTTGATGTTTCAAAATGCTGTTTGAAATTTCTTGTTAAATTGTTGAAGAACTCAGCTGATTTCTTTTTTTAATTTATGGCCAAAATTTGTAACCAGTCTTTCTCCCTCATACTAACTTCAAATGTGATGTTTTTTTCTCAAAATTTTCTAAAATTATTCTCTATCAAGTTATTGTGTTCTTACTGCTATTATTTTGGTCATCTTTTATTGTGAACATTTCAAAATTTGAATTTCAAAAATGACAACTTCGAAGAACATTTTGAAATAGCAAATGATTTCAGCTGAAAAAGTCATAAACATAAAAGTTGTATAACATCTCAAGATTGGTCATTTTTTCATCCAACAAAGTGCTAGTAATATTGTTTACAAAATTTATATATCTCTCACATAGTTTATGAAACTACAAGGGAGATATATAAGATTTGTGAACCATGTTACTACCACTATATCGGATGAATAAATGACCAAAATAAAAGTTCTAGATCTTGAGAGTTATACAACTTTGTAGTAGATAATTTTTTGATTTGAAATCATCTTGTCGTGGAAACCTAAGTTCCAATTTCCAAAAATTTGAAATTTGAAATTTGAATGTTTTAAATGACCTCGGCTGGAGAAACTACCAAAATAAAAGTTGTAGATGTTGAAAAGTTATGAAACTTTGTAGTTGACATCTTTTTTATTTAAAATCAACTTGTCATGGAAAACTAAGTTCCAATTTCCACAAATTTGAATTTTGAATTTTGAATTTTTTAAATGACCTCGGCTGGAGAAACTACCAAAATAAAAGTTGTAGATCTCGAAATGTTATGAAACTTTGTAGTTGATAACTTTTTGATTTGAAATCATCTTTTCAACCAAAATAAGCATTCATCCACAAAAGAAGTAACGTTGCAGACGTGTGTTGTAAAAACACGTCTGTAATAAGAAAATAAAACCATAAAAAATTTGTGTCCAGCGGGGATCAAACCCGAGACCTCTAGGTCCACAAGTACGGGTGTTACTAGTGCGCCATGATCATGAGTTCAATCAAAGCACAGTTTAAATTTTAAAAAAAGGATTGGACGGGGTGCCAATACATTAAAACAGTGTGGCTGTGGGGCCGCCCTGTCAGGGTCCTCACATATCTGCCTCCATCCTCACTCTTTCTTCGTCTCTGCCCAGTTCTTTCTTCTTCTCACTGCCTTCCTCTGCCGCCGCCGCCACCGCCAAGCTCTCCGTCCCTTCTCCCAGCTCGAGACGCGATGTCTCATTTCACGGAGTCGTCTGGAGGTGGACGGGCGAGTAGGCTTCAAGGTGCCCGCCGCACCCGCATTGGCTCCATGGCGGATCTAGTTGGTGAGCTCAGCGGGTTCCCGCTGATCCCTTGCCCGGAATGCGGTCTTGCTCAGGTGGTGGAGGAGCGGACCAAGAAGGACAGTGACAACTATGGCCAACTCTACTTCAAGTGTGCTAGGAATGGGGTGAGTTCTTTGTAGCTAGTGTTATCATCCCCCCCCCCCCCCCCCCCCCCCCCCCCCAATTTGCACAGTTAGGGTTCTAATTTGAAGCTGTTTTTCAGTTTCCTAAGGTGTGTGGTTACTATCGATTCGAAAAGGAGTACTTCCAACAATTGAAGGATAAAGGCATCATAATTGTTCGCCCTTCGAATTGGGTAGAGCTGCTGGATGAAGAAGAAGGTTTAGTGGACAGTCCAAATGGTGACACCAAGAAGAAAAACTTGGAGCAAAAGCTGGAGAATTTGATGTGGAAGATGAACATGTTTATTGTGTGTGTTGTCTGTGTTGTCCTTGGATGTGTTATGATGTATGCTGTAATGAAGTAATCCCCAATGCATTGATTGTATGATTGAAACTGGATGAATGGATGGATGAATTTGGTGTCCAAATTTGTTATGTGGATGTTGAATGCAACTGATCAAATGATGAGTGCACATAGTGACAATGCAACAAAAATTTGTCCAAATTTGCTGTCACTTGTCAATGTGAAGACTGGAATGTTTTATTCCTTAATTAATCTAATTGTATCAGATTGCAATAGGAATTAATGACAGCAGTGGTTTTCATGGAGGTTTCTTTTTGTTTTGTGCAGTGGTTGTTTTTGTGTCTTAATAAAATCGAACAATGGGGGCCTCCCCTGCTGTTTTTCCTTGTTCAAAAAAAAACATGGAATATAATTTCATTATGGACAGCTTGCTCTACGAAAACTTCACATTATCACATCTATTAGCTTTTATACTTTTACAATATGATACAAGCTGAGACCAACATTCATTAACATGTATGGAACAACACCATCAAAATGGGAGTAGAGATCATGTACAATACCAAAACTTCACATTATCACATCTATTAGCTTTTATACCTTTACAATATGATACAAGCTGAGACCAACATTCATTAACATGTATGGAACAACACCATCAAAATGGGAGTAGAGATCATGTACAATACCATAAATTATGTAATACTAACATTTTTTTCATGACTAAATCTGTAACTGTATTAATAGAACAACCACTCATTGGTATGACCATTAAGAAGCAAAAGAGTGATGAGTTATCGACATATTTGAACTTTGAAGGCATCAAATAATTGAGCACTTATTCAAGCCAAAAGACTGTGTGCTCCAGAAAGTAGCTCCAACTACAAAGCCTTTGAGGTCATAGGGTCAATTGTTTGAACTTTGAAGGCTACAGACCCGTGTTTGGAAAACGCGTCTGTAGTAAATACAAGAACGAAACAGGGGACAACCTAGGGAACTACAGACGCGTTTACGCGGTTTACATGGTTCAGACCCTAGCTAGGACGCCTAGGCTACGTGCGATGTTCGCCATTCCTGCGGCCGCGCGGAAACTTCAAGAATGGAGGCGCCCATAAATTCCCACACCTCTCCACCTTGCATTGCTAGCTGCCCCCACCACCCTCAGAGCTCTCTGCCTTCACGCGTCTCCTCCTGACCACTGCTAGCGTCGCGCCCGCGCGCGCCCCGGCCCCTCGCCGCCATGGAGAAGCTTCTGCCAGAGTTGGCTGCCCTCGTTGCGAGCCATGTCGCCAATGCCGCAGCAGATCCTATGGAGGACCTCAGCAACCTGCGGGCATCGTGTTCGCAGATGCGAACGGCATGCGCCGAGGCCTCCGTGGGACGGAGCATAGCACTGGAAAGGGTGTTGCAGCGGTGCGGCTGGGAGCCCTACTACTACCGCGAGTATCGCGCGAACCTCATCACCAACCTCGCTAGCGTCGGCCACCTGGAGGCCTGCTTCAAAGCTGGGATGAGTGCCGTCTTCGTCGAAGACCACGACACCGTCAAGCCACGGCGCGAGATGCTGGAGCGCGCCGCCAATGCAGGGCATGAACTGGCTGTGTATGTGCTCTCTCTTGTGCTCCACAGGTCCAACGGCGGTGCCGCCGACGATGCCAGTGCTCGGTGGTGGTTGCGCAAGGCCGAAGGTGACGAAGCGGGCCCATCGGCAAAGAATGCGACGTGGTCGAACATCAACTGTACACGGCGCCGCCAACAGGCCTTGATGGTGTTGCGGGATGACTTGGTGGTGCCACACGCGATGGTTCGATTCCGCCACCGCAAGGGAAGGAATCAACTAGTGGAGGGAGGAAAAGGAGTTGAAATAGACTCCATCTAGAGTGACCTTCGTGGATCCTCTAGAGTTGACCTTCGTGTGTCGCTCACAGCCCCCTCAACGGAGAGTAGGACTCGACGGAGTCCGAACTTTGGTAAAACAAATACCGTGTCTTGATTCTCATTCTATTTGGTATTTGTGATCTTTTGTGTTGCTTGAGCTCGTGAACAGGTCACTAGGAAGTGTCAGCAACTTGAAGTGGAAGGAGGAGGCAAAAGGGACAAGTTTGGGACAGCTGCGCAGAAACCGTGTATACCGGACGTGTCCGGTATTTGACTGATCTGCAGAATTCATGAATAAAGCTCCCACACTAATCGTCCGTATTTGAAGGTATTATTTTTTAAAAAACGCCTATTCACCCCCCCCCCCTCGCTAGGCGGCATCCTCGGTCCTTTCAGAGGAGGCTAGGGTTAGAGAGAGGAATGGCTCTTGTTATTGAGCTTTTTGACATCCATAGCTTTGATTTAGTTAGGAGTGGCTTGTAATCCTGCATCTTGAGCTAATCCAAGAATCAATTTCATGCTCCACTTGTTGCCCTCTCCAAATTTGAGTTTTATCTTTTTCTGTGATTTTCAAAACTATTTTTGGGGATTTTTCGTTTCATCAATTTGAGAGTGTTTTGGTTTGTTCTTTTTGGCTTGATTCGTGCAAGGACTTGTGTTGATGCTACCCTACGAGTGAATTAGATTAATTCCACATGAGCACGATTAATTGAACCAATTTCGCTTTTGGGTAAAGTTTTTTGTTCTTGCACGTGATGTGAATTTCCCGGAGATTGAGGTTGAATTGGGCGATTATTCTTTCGGGATAGCTTGCCAACTCCATGGAGATCAGCTGTGCAAAATTTGGGGACGAGTTACTTTGTTTTGACCGAGTTCTATTTGATTTATTGCTCGTCCTTTTCTGCTCGGTGTTTGGTCGGTCCTCTATTCGTGCACATCGGGGTAGGGACCGGTTCCCACCGGTAAGGATGGAAATATGGAAATGGATATCCAAATTATCCGCATTTGTATTCGTTCGAATTGTATATATGGATATCTGTATTCGTATCCGTTTTAAAATGGAAGCCAAAGTGGATGTATCCGAATTCGTTTTTCGGTGTTTATCTCTATCCAATTCCAGATCCGTATTCGACAATATCCGACAGTATCCGTATCCGCAAAGAAAATAAGGTACCATGAATCTACTTAAAAGTTTTCTCTCCATAACGAGTGACAATTATTTAATTTTATTATTAGTAATAATGCATGGAACCTATTTAATAGTATATCTATAAATAACTTTAGTATTATTTTTAAATTATTAATGGTACAAAAAGATTAAATTGATTTTAGTACTTTTCTAATTTAGTTTAATCCTAATATATTTGTTCTTTATATTATTTTAATACTTTAGTTTATTTATTTATTGATGTAAATTACTTTTAATAAATTTATAATTTCATAATAAATATTTGTATAAATATAATATTGATTGATTAATTGATATATTTAATTATTGAATATTTATTGATAACTATATTACTTTTATGTGCTATCCTTGTCTATGTTATTACACAAATGCTTTATCTCTACTTGTGTGATAATTTTGTAATTCCAATACTAATGATAAAGTAAAATGGCTATTTGTTTTCTACAATTTTTATTTGGATTTCTTCACTTGATCTATTATTTTATTTAGTATTATCCATTATAATTTAGTTTACTTCGCTATTAGAGATTATTAGATTAGAAGTGTACTTTCATTCAATTCACTTTGGTTAACGATGTACTTAGTAGTAAAATTTTATTCATGTATTAAATATCTGAATAGAAATCTGAATCCAAGACATCAATTTTGTATTCGTATTTGAAAATATCTGAATCCATATTCGTAATTAAAATATGGTAAAATGTGACATCCGGATCTGAATCCATCCATACCCACTGGAGCTAGCTTGGCTCTACGCCGAGCGCTCCCGCAAAGGAGTTGCCGGCGGCCACCGGTGCAGCCTAGGTTCGTGCAGAGCGGCCCCTGCCGTAACCCTCTGCAGTTACTTTCAAAAAAAATAAAAAATTAACCCTCTGCAGCAGCTCGTGGCTTTGATTTTCCTCAGAGATACTGCAGCAGCAAGCAAATAGGAACATCGGGCATTTGGCAGGCAGGGGCTGCTCTCTCCCAGAATTTCCAGCCTAGCAACCCAGAATTTCTGTTCTATAATTCTCGGGCTCGCTGTTTTGTTTGTGGTGTGCACGTTTGAGCTCCGAATTGATTCTGATTTTTGCGTTGACTTTCCACTAATCTAAGGAACATATCTAGGTACTATTGTCACGAGTTGGCTTGGGTATTTTAGATTCGGAAACTCGCTTCTTCTCTATAGAAGTTGAGTATTCTATTTTCGGTTCCTCGATATGGTGTGAGTGCTTCTTGATTCGGTTGCTTTGTGGTGTCCCGCTGTGTTTGTAGGGAACATCCACCCACTCTTTTAGGTCGTGGACATCACGGTGTTTGCTTTGCGTGTTTGGCGGTGATTTTAGGACAACGGTCAAAATATTTTGAGAGAAATTTTACGGCTCCCATTCACCCCTCCCTCTCTGATCGTCATTTTCGGTCCTTCGTATACTAATATATAAACCCTACGACACCTATGACTAGATTCAAAAAAAGAACATATATTGCCTGTGCTTCTATATTATTTAGAAAAAGATGCAAGGAAAACAAGGCGGGCGCACATCCACAGCGGGATGCATGAATGAAATTGTTGTGCAGTGCAGTGCACAGCGGTGGTTGATGCGATGAACGCTTGAACTTATCAGCCCGGCTTATAAGTCATGGTACAGTATTTTTCTCTCAATAAAATAGCATAACTGACTTATCAGCCGCATAAACTAAGTTGCAGCAGCTAGCTAGCTTCATAATGCCCCGAGGAGGTCCCGAATCTTTGGACAAATTTTACACCCTGCTCTGCTCTGTGAACGACCCTGACTGATTTTTTTTTGAAACCATGGGGGAGTTTCCCGGATACTCTTAACAAGGGGTGAGGCACCCGCGTCGGCCGGCGCTTGAACGTGGGCAGGCAGCCTGAGCACCCACTCAGCTGGCCAACCGAGCCCCAGCTCGGTTCTCAACGACCCTGACTGATGAACTGACCCTCTGCTTATTACTATACCTATCTTCTCGTAAGTAGTGGTAGCAAGTAGATCTCAAGTGACCATGCCATTCCCTCGTTTTTAGCTGTGACTTTTACATTAGCCGCATGCAGTGCAGGCTCACCTGATGAGCTGAGGCATGGGCCGGGGGTCACTCACGGGCGGCAACGGCACTGATCAGGATTCAGGAGACCTCATGATTTCAGACGCACATGCATGCACAGCCACACAATTGCAGACCTTGCAATGCTTCGCGTATTATTACCGGGAGCAGCACAGAAGAGCAGGGGATGGAGGTAGAATATTCATTTCCCATTCAGTGATCGAAATAATCTTCCATGTTAGACTTAGTAATACTCTGAACGCCTGGTTTCGATCTCAACCACCTCTATTGCATTGCATTTGCATATATATAGCTGTCACCTTGTGTCAGTGTCTCATGCATAGATTTCGAATAATTAAGTAGATCTGTTAGACCCTTGTTTTTAGATGGAATGCAACGTTAGCATGCAGGTACAGGCTCACCTGAGTCACCTGAGTCCTGAGCCATGGTGGTTGGTATGGTATGCATGCATGGGCTTTCTGACTAGGAGACCTCATGATTTCAGGCACAGATGCACGGTCTCGCCGCAGCCAGATCTCGCCAAGATTGTTATTACCGCGGCCAAGCTTTTCCTGGACAGAGCAGCGCAGGGGGACCCATACATGGAGTAATTTATTCCGTATCCAGTGAGGAAATTATTGTTCCGTAAAAAATTCAGTCTCTGTAAAAAGTTGCTGTGATACATTAGAGAGCCTAAAAATAAAAATATGGCTGTTTTCAACGGGCATGCCATCGTCATATCAAATCAAAAATAGCAAATAACAGAAGCTAAAAACCTGAGTACAAAATGCATTGGTTCCATAGTTTCAGAAAAAAGAAGCTAACAAGCAAAAACGTCACTCGATGCGCAACGGTCCTAATCACGGCCGAGATCAAACAGTCTCTCTCTCTCTCCAACAGCAAAACACATTCACGGGCTGCATATATAGATGTAAAAGGCTGATGATGCTGTCGGCCTTTTTTCTCGATCACGCAAAAGATTTGCGCGTCTTAGTATTAAGAGAGAAAAAGTTCAATACAACACGCCAAGATGGCGCCCTAGTAGGTCAAAAGATTTGCATGAAAGCTCAGACCCTCTAGTGGGTCAAAAGATGATGCTGTCGGCCTGACTGTCGATCAGTGCATGAGAGGCTGTGCAATGCCTGGAGAATGAGAATGGAGATCAACGTTCCTTTGGGCAATTCTCACGGAGAATGTTCAGCAGTTTCCGCGCTGCCCGCAATAATTGGCCGGAATTAGGGCTGGGCAAAAAACTAGTTGAGCTGGCTCGGTGGCTCGGTACAAAAGTACTCTGATTGGACTTGTTTTTCTTTTAAAATGAAAATAACTTGATTTGGAATGACTTTCGACTTCGACTCGGCTCGTTAGGCTCAGCTCATTAAGCACAGCATGAAGATGGGTCTCAAACAGTTCAGGAGATTATGATAAACAGCCAATTTCTAAAAAAGCTCAAAAAAACTGTAGTTGGTTCAATATCCAGCCCTGGCCGGAATAATCGTCGTCGTCCATCGATGGAGCCCTGCATCACTGCTTGCTTGCACGTGATGATCGATGCTAGCTGTGACTTGTGTTTTCAAATAGCAATCATCATGCATGGGTTATTACAGGGGTGCAATGCAACCAACCATACGGTCATAAAAAGCCTTTGAGTTTGATCCGCAACGGTGAACAGTGTGTTTGTGGAAGCTATCGATCGGTTGAAGCTCGGTGTAGTACCTAGTCAGGTATTGTTGTATCCGGTATTACCATGCATCACACTATGTGAAAACCTCATAATAATAATACGATAACAATATAAGGGTTCTTGAAAACTGTCTTTTTTTCGCGAGATTCCAACACTATGCCAGAAAAACTTATCAGTGACGTCTCGATTAGTGACTCAGAAACAAAACGCGTCACTAATTACAATATTAGTGACGCGGGTGAACCAGACACGTCTCTGATTAGTTGTTACCCATGCCCCACGAACAAGACGCGTCACTAATTACAAGATATCAGTGACTCTTCGTAAGAAAACGCGTCACTGATAACACCTGTGACGCGTATTATCCAGGCACGTCACTGATATATGGCCATATTAGTGACTCCTCTCAACAAAACGTGTCACTAATAAGAAAAGTGACGCGCGTTCTTATGACGCGTCACTGATAGGAAGACATATCAGTGACTCTTCTCAACAAAACGCGTCACTGGTAAAAAAAAGTGACGTGTGTTGTCTAGACGCGTTACTAATACAAAGACATATCTCCTCCTCTCCTCCCTCTCTCTCTCTCGCCCTAGGAACAAGACGCGCCACTTCTCCTGATCTCTCCCGAAACGAACAGGACGGCTGCGCGAGCGCACCTCAGCGGTGGACCTTGGCGCGGCAACGGTCGCTCTCACGGGTGCCACGCCGGCCACCCCCTCCCCCTCCCCCTCCTTCGTCCCTCTCTCTGCTCTCGACCTCCCCTCTCTCTGCCTCTCTCTCTCTCCACGCGGCGGCGCATCCAGGCGGATAGGGCGAGGCGGCGGTGCATCGGCCGCCTAGCAGCGCCTCTCTCTTCGTCTCCCTCTCCCTCTCTCTAGATCTGCGACCGCACCGCTCGGGCCCCCGTGGCGGCCGGCCTTCGGTGTGCCGGCGTGGCCAGGCCTCGGCGGTGGCCACAGCCGCCTCCCCCCTCCCCCGCTGCATGCATCTCTCTCTCGCGCGCCTTCGCTTTTGGGGCATGGAAGCACGCCACCAGGCCGTGAGCGTCGGCAGATCCCCGCTGTGTGCGGCCATGTAGGCCGCGCTACCCTGCGCGGCGCACCAGCGCGAGTGCGGCCGGGGTCCGTGCCTCTGGCACAGCGCCGGCGGTGAAGAACTCTCCTTCCCTTGCATGATTTCTCACTGCATGTGAGATTTGGAGGGGGAATCTTGGTCACAGGAGGCAAATCAACAAGGGGAGGTTCAGTTTCAGCCTAGATCTATTTTTGTCCCCTTGTCTTACCACTTTCCATGCTACTAAGGATTGTTTTGTGTTTTGTAGGTTGTGGCCTGCTCGGTTTGGTTGGATCTTGAGAGCACGCAATTATTGTGCCATGGATCTGAGCATGTGACCTTCTACACTGTAGTCCTGATGGTTTCTGGTTCGTTGTCTGCATTTTTGGTCACCTGCAATGATGAATACACTTTTCTCTTGCCGTTACATTTTACTTTGAGGGAATGGGCTACTGCAGTGATGATTATTGTAGTGTTTGGTGCAATGATCATGAGCTATCTTTCCTTGGTCTACATCTCTTCCTTCTTTCTCATGACTAATGAGGCAATGCTCATGAGCTATGATGATTCTTCCTTTGTTTGACATCTCTCTACTATGTCCATAACTGAGGCAATGATCATAGGCTGTTAAGTTCCATTTTTTTGCCATCTCTTTGTGCCTGTTCCGTGGTAATTGAGGCGATTGTCAACGTTGTTCCTGATTTTTAATGCATTTCTTGCTACCTGTTCTAATTTGTGTGGTTTGGTGACACCAGTGAGGGGTACTATTTATTGCCTATTTAATCACGGACCATGCGGCTGCGACTATCTCTTTGTTATGAAATCGGCTTTTGATGACACTGCCTGTGATGATTTCCTCCTTTGTGCACTCTGATGATTGCCTTTTGTATTCTGCTCATGCTTGCTTATGATTGTTGCCTGTGATGTCAATACACATGATTGTGCAATCTGAGGTTGTGTTTACTGCCTGTGAACTGATAGATATATTCTTGTTCTTTGTAGCCTTGTGATCATTGTTTGTGATCGTTGCTTTCTGACGTCAAATTATATACTGTTGGTTCTGAGCACATGCCCTATTCCCAATGATTACATTATCAAGCTTCTGTTTCCCTGTTCCTTTGAGTTTTCGGTACAATTAAATTATGTACACTGTTATTATGTGACCTCAAGTGGAATGCCTGCATGCCTAAAGAAGAAACATGATATGGAACGACTAGAACATGAGGAGGAACTGGACTGGAACGCCTGGCCGGGCAGGAAACCCGGCCAGATCGCCGAAGAACAGGCAGCCTAAGGCTGGTTCTATTCTTCTTCGATAACTCTAACCCCAGGACGTAGGCCGCCTTTATAGACTAGACGCCCCCGCCAAACCCTAATCACCCACGGTACTGTTCAAGCATACTGTAACTCACATGAACAGTACCACGGCCTCCCTATGGGCTCTAAGCCCATAACAGGCCCAGCCCACTGCCATGACATTACTTCCCCCGTTTTTAAGCAGCTCGCCCTCGAGCTGCAGCAGGATGACATGACTCGACACAAACCTATCACCTAGAAAGAAACCTTTTACATCTCGGCTTTTTTTATTTGTGAGGACTAAAACAAATAGCAAAATATCTAGATCTCTGCCATGATTACTGGGTAATTGCCTCCCTCCACGTGAATACACGTGAATAACTTGAAAGCCCGAACCAGCAGTGTGCATCCCCCTGGATCCCACGTAAACAGCAGTATACTTGTCTGTACAAGGCCTGAAGCCCACGAGCAGACAATGGCCTCAGCCCACCAGAAGCAATAGCAGCGTAGCAGCCTAAACAGCAAAAGAGCCCAGCCATTGGCTCTTGATGGGCTGACGCTTTCAATAGGAGGGCGCCCACCAGCCCAGAAGGCCTGTCGTCCACCTCGGTCCTCTCGGCACGGTCACGGAGGGCTCCGTAGTAACCGCCGCAGCCGCAAATCCTACCGCAGATGGCGCCGCCCCCTGAGAAGATGCAACAGCCCGTGGAATCCCCTGGCTTTGGCACCCAGCGGAGGCGCGCTCTCGACGGCCGGCGATGTGGCGCAGCAACGCCATCGGCGTCTGCCAGGCGCTGCCCGACGGGCAACAGCGCCTTGAATCGCCGCATTGCTTGGTCCGCCGCTGGCTGAGAAGAGGTGGAGACAGAGGAGGGCACCGACGAATCGAAGTCGAACAGCGGCGCCGCATCGCGGATGGAAGATGGGCTCCATGGGGGCACACGGAGACGAGGCGTTGGCGGACAGCACTGCAGCCTTCTGCTGCCGATGGGCGCGCGCGACAGCCCCAGAAAGAGCCGTGGCCCAGCCGGCGACGACTCTGAGCAGGGGCCCGACGGCACGCCAATCTGAATGATTGACGCCGCCACGTCCCCCGGCTGGATTGAAACCTCCGCAGATGCACGCCCATTCAAGGAGATATCATCCGTCACCTGCTGCAATGTTGCTGCTGCAGAAGGTGAAGTCGTGGCTGGCGTCTTTGGCGTCGAGATGTTGGGCAGGGGTGCTGCGATAGTTGCCGGTGGAGCTTCTGGCGAGATCGGTGGTGGTGGTGGTGCAGCAGAAGACGAAGCACCGTCCCTGGCCACCTCCACAGCCATGATATGAGCTTCATGGTCGTCGAGGCGGGTGTTGATTGTGGTGATCTCAGCGAGGACGCGGTCGATCTTGGCGTCCATCGCCGCCATCGGCACAGGATCGATGCTAGGTCCGGTCATGGTGGATGACGATGCCCCTGCGCTGGATCTCCGATACCAAACTGATATGGAACGACTGGAACATGAGGAGGAACTGGACTGGAACGCCTGGCCGGGCAGGAAACCCGGCCAGATCGCCGAAGAACAGGCTGCCTAAGGCTGGTTCTATTCTTCTTCGATAACTCTAACCCTAGGACGTAGGTCGCCTTTATAGACTAGACGCCCCCGCCAAACCCTAATCACCCACGGTACTGTTCAAGCATACTGTAACTCGTGTGAACAGTACCACGGCCTCCCTATGGGCTCTACTCAGCCCATAACAGGCCCAGCCCACTGCCATGACAAAACACAACAAAGGTCGTTGTTTTCTTGATTTGGAAGTTGATCTAATATAATCGTAGGTTTATTTTCATTGTATGCTGATAAAGTGTGAACTGGAATGTGGTATAGGCTCAAGGACTTTTTGGTTGCTGATTATGCCGTCTCCTCAGCTTGTTGTCTGCGGCTGGTGATGTCCTCCATTCCTCATTTCATTCCCCTCTGCCTTGCATGCATTTGACGCCTAGCTATTTTTGCTCTGCAGGTAGAATGTCTGGACAAGTGCCTTCAGCATGTTCGGTCAATCAGGTACTGCATGTTGACATGTTTCATTTACCTATGGATTAGTGATGGTGTCAAAAAAGTTAAAAACCAACAGTAGTTCTCCAACGCATGTTTCTTTTTTTCCATAATAAAAAAACATAGTGCCCCTTTCTTAACTGAGTCAATATATATAATAATAAATGAGTTAGTGCATGCTTCCATGTTTGATATGGCTATGGATTAGTGATAATTTAAAAAAGGTAAAAAAAAAGCCAAAAATATTTCTCCATCACATGTTTTTTTTGCAAAAACTAAATAGCATAGTGCTTCTTTCTTATCTGGGTTTATATAGGATAGTGCTCTTGTATTGTATCTGCATCGTGTCAGGGACAACGCTATTTGCTATGCTTCTTGAATCTGATTCTTTAATTAACATCTGCGTGTTCTTATTTTGCCTTGAGGTTTAAGGTGAAGTGCTCCGTACCATATCTAACACAAGCGTATCAAAATGTTACCAGTTTCAACCCTTCTGCCTAACACATGCGAGTAACTTTTTAGCACTGGTGACCGAATTAGTAAGTCGCTGCTCCTTAATCCAGCGTACAGTTGCACACCCCTATTTCAGTTCAGGGACTATTTGAGTAACGACTAAATCTGTGTGTCAAACTATTAAAGCAGTTGTTGCTGACCAATTTGTAGACCTTACTCTAGGTAGTAGTTGTACAGCCGTTGTTGTTTAGATTGCTTTTACACTATATGTAAAGTATTCTGCTTATTTGTTAGGTTGGAACAAACATCGGTGTTCAGAGTCATCCTTCAAATTCAGATCAGCTTCTGTGTATACTCTATCCAAATAGAACAATTGATCAAGAATATACACATTTATTGATTGTATGAATCACAGTAATCTGATGTACCACAACTTTGCTCCTTCTCCCATAGGAAACACTGAACATCCCATGCTTTTTTTATTAAGAAATTAAACCGAGATCTTATGTTCTCTTGTGCTATATGCTGATATATGGTTTCTTAAAAATCCAGAGACCAATAGACCGATGCTGGTGGTTCTTCCGTATTTCATAGGTTCACTGAGTGGCGGATCCATGACAAAATCCTAGGGGGGGCTGAACTTTACGGCTGACTCGACCTTCGTCTTTAACCTCTGTCCAGTGTCCAATGCCTCCTTCTTAAGCTTCAATGGCAGAACTTTAATGGGGCTCAGGGGGGCTGGTCTCTTCTTCTTCCTCTCTTTCTCTCCATTTTTATTCTTTCCTCCACGTCTTCTTCTCCCTCACCCTCCCCATATTTCCATTGATGCACGAGCTGTAGAGGGGGCTGGAGCCCCCCCCCGCCCCCCCCCCCCCCAGCCCCCTGTAGATCCGGCCCAGGATTCACTTCATTTTTTTTTGGTTTCTGATAGCCTCGACTATGGTGAGGTTTCGATCTTGGGTGTCATCCAGATATATGTGTGTGCCCATGGACAGTTACAAATTGCATGGATGTGTGGAACTTAAGTTTCAACAAGATGCACAATACCAAGTCTATTATTGTGCAGTACCATAGCTTAGCTTCTATTTCCCCTACCAAAATCGTGATATCCATATTTAGTTATCTATTTATCTTAAAAACTTTACTCTCTCCATGCCATTTAGATTTTGAACGTGGACAAGATTTATGGAAGCCCCATAAGAGTATACAAGGTATATTAATTTCATTTGTTTGTACTATTTTATCATTAGGGGTTCCATAATTTCTGTATGATTTCAATGTAACATGATTTATGTTTTCTTATTCCAGGCTTGTAATACCCTGATTTAAAAAAAAATAAAATAAAATAATATTTATGTTGACCGGGTGGACTAAAGATAGGACGAAAAAATTTGACTTTTTGAATTATAAGTCGTATGGAAGATCAGAGACCGTGGTTGCGTATATCTCGTCGAAACGAAATTGTTTGACTATTAACTTGATTCGTCCTTTCTTTCCCACACTGCCGCCCCTGCTGGATCCCAGACCTCAGGCGAGCCCAGCTGCAGCTTAGGTATTGTGCTCGGCATCTTCCCTCTCTGCTCCTACCTGCTTGCTGCTGCGGTGGCGCAGTGGTTGCTGCTGCTGTTCGTGTACCCTAGCTTGAACGGTAGGCTGCTGCAGGTCTGCTGGTGCTCACGTCCAGGAGCAAAGGATCAGGGAACCAGCCCAGGGGAGAGGGTCACGGCTGCTGCTTGCCCCTAATCTGGTACAGGCTCTTCTATTCTTGACGTACGGATTTAATTGGCCTGGAGATGGTTGAGTTCGGTCCTGCGTAGGATTTTTTTTTACTAGTGGATTGAGGATTGAATTTACAGGAGTTGGGTACTAGTCGTAGTGTTCCTGTATGCAGCAACGAATATATGAGGGTTGTGCTCAAATTGGATTTGGCAACTTTGGTTAATGACCTGAGAGTTGAGGCTTGTCGATCAGGATGTTCTAGATAGCTCCGGCAAAGGAAAATATACACCTGTACAGCTGTCTGATCGATTTAAATTTTCATTTATTTTTCAGGAGCTCAGCTGTAGTACGCTAGAAAAAATTCCAGGCCTGTGCTTTTATCAAGCAAGGCACTCCGTGGTCATAAACAAGGGTGAAACATAAAGCTAGTGACTGTGCAGCTCGCCATCTTCACCATGGTCCTATTTGGATGGTTCGGTGGCCAAAGGAATAAATGATAAAAAAATATTAAGCCGTAGCATCAGCATTGCTTAAATTAAATTATATTTGTTTGAACTACTTTTAGCTTCTAGTTATTGTTTTGATTGGGAACCTGGTTGCTCAGGTGGTGTTGGATCTGAGGGCATAACCCAATCTTCTGCTCGACACGCTACGTAGCATTACAAATGCAAGTGCAAGACGAACCTTTGCTTGGGCTTCGTGCCTCTGTTTGAGTTTTCCATTGATTCGGATGTTTCATATGCTATACCTTTCATGGTTCATATTCAAGTTTCGGATTTTATATCCAAGTTTCAAGTTTTTATTTACATTCCATTCTGGTGCCGGTTTATCCGGAGGTGTAATTTGGTTCTTATATTCAGGTTCCTGTGAGTAAGTGCTGGCCCCACTTGCTCGGCTTTACCGGTAAATGCTAAGGAGTATTAAGGTGTTGTCTGTTTCAGACAGAATCTACTGTTTATTTGGTGATCCAGTAATTTGTTCTGGATTCTCATGAGATGATGGTTCTTTTGGTTCTAATTGTATTTGTTGAGTGTTTTCACTCACTCTTATGTTTATTTGGTTTTTAGGTATCAAATGACCGCGACATGCATGGAAATAATTGGGAGTAGCACCTTCATGAGCACGAGCAATTAGCAGATCTCGCCACGCTTATCATTGCCGCGGACAAGCTAATTTATTTGTCTGGACATGCATGGCAGGGTTCCGTCGTACATAGTTTATTCGTTCCTCTTACATTTTCAGCGCGCAGATAGTATTGTTTGGTAAAGACTACAGAGGACAAAAAAAATATGGCTGTTTTCAACAGCATGTCATCATAGTACGTAGTACGTACAAATTAATGGGGAAGCAGAGCGAGTGTTCGTTGCAGCTGGTTTCAAAACGAAAGCTAACAAGAAAACAAAAAAAACATTACTGTATGCAACTACTACCGGACTCAGGTTATTTGCCAAGGGCACACGGCAAACACTTTGCCGTCGGCCGCCCACGGCAGAACGCACACGGCGAACAACTAGACGGCATAAACGGTGTTTGCCGTGAGTCTGTGGCGCAACACACAGCAAAGTTTGCCGTCGGCCGAAAACGACACTCGGCAAAGGCTGCCGCCAACTGACGGCGCGCGGATGGCGTGAATGGAGACTTTGCCGTGAGCTAGGCCGTTAGGCACTCGGCAAACTTTGCCGTGTGCCTCATCTGGCTGTCGGCAAAAATTAAATCCTGGCAAAAAAAGAGATAGCACAAAAAAAGAAAAAAACACAAAAAAAAAAACATGATTTGCCGTGTGCCACATGCACGGCACACAGCAAACTCTCCACCTTTGCCATGTGCCACATGCACGGCACACGGTAAACTTGACACCATTGCCGTGTGTTACATTCACAGCACACGGCAAACTGGTCATCTTTGCCGTGTGTTGTTGCATATGCACTCGGCAAATAACCTTTCTAGGTTCCCAGGTGTGCCTGTTTGCCGAGTGTTATGGCACACACACTCAGCAAAGGACCTTTCCAGTTTACGGCGCCGGAGTGGAGTTAACGCCGCGTGAGCTTATGCCGTGTGTTGCTTCTTCGCCGACGGCTGCACTCGGCAAAATCTTCCTTTGCCGTGTGTTACTTCTGAGACACATGGTATAAACACTGTTTGCCGTGTGTCCTTTATGTGCCGAGAGCCTTCTTTTGGGCTCACGGCAAAGGTGCTGTTTGCCGTGTGCCCGACGTTTAGCCCACGGCGAACTATCGGGCACACGGCAAATTGAGGGATTCCGGTAGTGAACGGTCCTAATTAATCACGGCCGACACATAGATGTAGCGGATAGCTAATAAGCTCTCTCCCGAACAGCAAAACACACACGTTTACGGCCTGTAGTGATAGGCATGTTTGGATCGGCTTCTAAAATCCGGATTCTAGATAAAAACAATCTCTAATGTTTCTTGGATTGTGTACTTGTGTTTGTGTGTTCATTACGGAGTACGTACAAACTAATGGGGAAGCAGAGCGAGTGTTCATTGCTAGTTTCAAAACGAAAGCTAACAAGAAAAAAAACATCACTGTATGCAACGGTCCTGATTAAGCTAACAAGCGGTCTCTCTCTCTCACACACACACAGCAAAACACACACGTTCACGGCCTGTAGAGATACATAAGTTCGGGAGGCGAATGATGCTGTCGGCCGGCCTGAATATCAGTGGCGTGACTTTTACAATGGTTGAAATACTTTCTAACGCCTCGTGATGCCTCCGCAAAATAGTTATTTTTGTTAATTTTACTGAGACTCTTTATAATGGTTGGAATCGGTTCCCATCGGTTTCCATCAGTTCCGCAAAATAATCATTTTTCTTAATTTAATTCGTGGAAGGGTAATATCGTCATTGTGCACTCTCAATCCCACACTCCCCACGCCCGGCCGCCCCTCCCCCCGACGCCCACCACATCGCGCTCCCTGGCACATACACCTGAAAAATTAATCATGGATCAGAGACTGAATTCTGAATCATTAAGGTTGCTACAAACAAAACGAAACAAAACTCTGAATTTCTGAACTAGAAAAATGATCTTACAGGGATGCCACGACCTAGCTCAATGCATGTCTCGTACGTTTCATAAGCAGGGTCGAAGAGCAGAACTTCATCTCCTTGGTCGCTGCCGCCTGTCCTCCCCTCCCGAGACGGCGGCAGCGACGGCACGCAGCCGGCGGCGCCTCCCGCTAGAGCGCGGCGGGGAGGGAGCTGCACGAAGGGCTGTGGCGGCGGGTGGCCGCGGTGCGGGATGGCAGCAGCGACGACGCGCAGCTAGGCGACGCCTCCTGCAAGACGGTGGCCGGGAGGGAGGAGCAGGAGGGGCTGCGGCGGCGGGTGGCCACGGCGCGGGACGGGCACCTCTCATGAACCCTAAATCTAAAATGTTTATCTAACTTTATTAATTCAGTTATTTTTCCCAACTATACTATTTCTTTTGCAATTATGCATTTACCCTTTTATCCTTTGTTAAAAAAAAGAACTACGAAAAAGGAATTACCACTCCTCTATTTGGGCGTCCTAATCCACTTAATTTCGGAGGCGATGGGAGGCGATGGAAGCATGAGGGGCCACCCGTCATAGACACACCAATCGGTTCCCATCTCCTTACTCCCCATCGGTTCTCATCGCCTCTCATGTTCTGGGCCCACCGATCATTGACACACCAATCGGTTCCCATCACCTCTCCAACCATTGTAAAAATTCTCAATTTTATTAGTCCAAGGGTATTATGGTCATTGCACAGCCCTCCCACTCCCACACCCCAGACCCGACGCCGACACGGTGACGCTTCCCCAAACCACACGCACCTGTTTTCTCCCTTGCCCTAGCCGCCGCCGCCCTGCTCTCGCATCCACCGCCGCTCTAGCAAGCAGTTCGCCGCCGCTGCGCCGTTTCCGAGGGCGGCCACCACCATAGTCTCCGCGAGCCACTGCTGCCGACATCAGGCAGCTGCCGTCGCCGCCGAGGTGTGTGTGGTGTTGCAAGGTCGCGTGGGCGACGCTTTCCCATCGCTAGGGTCCGGGCGGGGCTTCCCCGAGCAGCGCGTGAAGAAGCTCGCGAGTCACACGCGGCCGCCCTAGGAAGCGCCGCCACTGCCGTCTTCACCTCGATTGGTCGCTCCCGCCGTTCATCGTCTTCGCCGCCACCACCGACTTCATCTCCATCGCTCCTGCAGTTCGTCGCCTTCCTGGTGTCCTCAACTTAGGGGCTACACCCGCCCCTAACATCGACGGAGATCTACTCGAGCTCGACGTCCTCACCTGCAAGTGACTCCGCCAGTTCCTGAACACCATCAGAAGCTACAGCGCCGTCATGTTCATCACCGAGAAGGTACTTGTTCCCTTCGCATGCAACTGCCTGATTTGTACTCTGTAATGGCTGATCTGAGAGTTCGTACTTCGATTTATTGATCTCTCTCCTGGGTCTATTTGGTTCGACAAGAGCCTGTATGAAACGTTGATTGGAAGGACCACCAGCAGCATATCTAGGCTTCAACAACTAGTGCCTTCCCTTAAATTGAATCTATTGCAGCAAATCTTGCATTTTTCGGTACTTAAAGAACTAGTGCCTGTACTACAATATTTTTTCTGTCTAAGAGCATGTCACGTTGAAGAATGATGTTTGGAATCCATTTCGTCAGGTTTCTCCTTGAGTGCACGGTCCATGGATGCACGCTCTTCTTGCATGGATGCACGCTCTTCTTGCAGCTTGATGTCCATTTCACCACGGTGAAGCATGACCACACTATCCATTTCTTCACGCTCATGCTTCATCCTCTGTTCCAGCTCGTAAGGTGTGCAATATAAACTGTTAGGAAATAAGGGTGTTATAGTCCGAAACAAATAAAAGGCAAGAAAAATACATTGAACAAAAGAGATTATAAGTTTACTCGAGATTTGCTGGCCCACAACTGCACTCCACACAGTTATCAGCAGTCAGTGCATAGGTTTCATTTGCCACATGCATTCCATAGTCCGAAGCAGAGTTAGGAAATGCTGAGGCGCAAGCTAATGAAAGAAACAAATTGTTGTCATTAGAAAGGAAGTACTGATCAGCGGAGAGAACGGCACAATTAGAAACTTATTGAACTAATCATT
The DNA here is from genome assembly GCA_038087645.1 of Saccharum hybrid cultivar R570. NCBI lineage: Eukaryota > Viridiplantae > Streptophyta > Magnoliopsida > Poales > Poaceae > Saccharum > Saccharum hybrid cultivar. The sequence goes on from JAQSUU010000805.1 coordinate 11,811,734, forward strand.
ATTTAACCTGATGACACATGGACCAAAGCATTAGTCGTGTTCAGTACAAACAGACAATTTTAAATGAAAATTTGGTGATTTAAACAAAATTATTCAACGTACAAACAGACAATTTTAAATGGAAATTTGAATTGCACACGTATCTCTGCTTTCCTAGAATTTAGTGCTTTACCAACCTTGAGAATGAATGGAACTCCTGTATGACACAGTCATTTGCATGTTGGTACAATGTTCTTTGCAGTCTATCTCTTAGCACAAAATCTTAGACCCCGGCTCTGTTTCATCTATTTCTTCTTTGGGGAAAAAGTTGGTGAAGAATAGAAAGAAAATGTGGTAAGTTGCAATTGACAAACACAGAGAACCTGCAATGGTTTCATCAGACAATAAGCCTTCGCTGGCAAACTCGAGTACTCTTGAAAACTTATGCACAATACATCAGTAGAAAATGGCTTCAAAGATTCATGCAGTGCAGCATATTTGTGCTGGTCTGCTGGATGCACAGCACACCATGACTGCACAGATACGGCATTTCACCAAACAGTTAGCATACCCGATCTCCTAAACATTGTAGTACAGCTTGCCAGCCCAAGCGACACCGGTGGTCAGCACAGCTTGCCCCTGCTCTCCACCATCTCTGTAGCGCCGGTTTCTCCACCCACCGTGCGCGCGATGCCACATTCCTGTGCCCAGACCTCCGGTGGTCAGTACAGCTTGCCCCTGCTCTCCACCATCTCTGTAGCGCCGGTTTCTCCACCCACCGTGCGCGCGACGCCACATTCCTGTGCCCAGACCTCAGATCCGCAGAACCCAACCCAGTGAAGTCACAATCCCATGACGATCCGGACAGAAAAGGCAGAGCATCTGCATGCAAAACGAAGCACAAAGAGCACGCACCTGAACTGGACCCTTGGAGGCAGACGGCGCAGCGTCGAGGAAGGGGTTGAGGTGCTGCTCCTCGCCATCATCGTTTCCAACGGTGGGGGCTGGAGCACGGCTGCTTCACCGGCGGTCACATGTGGAGAACGTGGCAGCTGCCATGATTTTTTTCCCACTTCATTGGCTGTCGCCATGGCTCGCCCTCGCTCTTCGCTCTCGCATGCCGCTGCAACCGCCGCCTCCTTGCCCTCGCCCTCACCCTACCCGCGGATGGCAGTGGACGGCGGCGGAGACGGAGAAAATATTCATCTAGCTATACTACTAGAATTATTCTTGAATTATTCTTCCAACTATATTACTCAACAACATAGTCATCTATACTACTTGAATTATCCACCCCAAATATATTATTCAAAACATTATTTTAAAATTATGAATTTACCATTTTATCCTTGATTAAATAAAAGAACTACAGAAAAGGAATTGCCACTCCTTTATTTGAAGTTCTAATCCCCTCAATTTTGGAGGCGTTGGGAGGCGTTATGATGCATATGGGCCCACCGATCATAGACAAATCTAACGCCTCCTGACGCCTCCCTCATAGACACCTCTCAACGCCTTCGCCCCATATGGACCCACCAATCATAGACACATGTAACGCTTCCTGACGCTTCTTCAACCATAGTAAAAAATTCTATACTCAGATACAAGAAGGAATGCCTGGAGTCCGGAGAGATCGCCATTCCTTGCGGCGATTGTCACGGAGAATGTTCAGCGGTTCGCGCGCTGATGCGTGCAAGTGCAATGATCGGCCGGAATAAATGTCGTCATCGTCGATTGATGGCAGTGCCCTGCACCGCACTAGCTCCTCGCACGTGATGATCGATCTGAGTTCTGTCTATCGTGTCTAATTTTCAAAACAGCTTACGTACGGGCAGTGGCGGAGCCAGCCGAAAAAATGAGGTAGGGCGAACCCATCGCCAGCTCCGGGCCGGCCGGCAACCGCTTGGTGGCATGGGCGCAGGTAGGCAGTGGTTGGGCCGCCACCTCCGGTCGATTCCCGGCGTGGGTGCACGACAGGGTGGTCGGCGGAGCCGCGGAGGTTCACGACGCAGTGGCGCGGAGGCGTGGAGCATGGAGGACTAGAGCGGACGTGTGGCGCGGAGGCAGAGGCGCTGTCAAGCCGAGCAAGAGCGATGGGAGCGTGGCGCCACTGCTGGCAGTGACGAATCTAGGATTTTAACTTAGGGTATGCCACCCAAAAAATTTCATATCCACTTCGTAAATCATTTTAGCAATTCAGTAATATTTGTAAAATTAACAACGTGATTCGGTATATATGCACTAAGTAATATGATAAGGCTTAAATTCATTGGCTAAGTTGAAACCATCCACTAAATACAATATAGTACAAATATAAATAGTTCGAAAGCCATACCGATAATTAAAATGTAGGCATATGCTATTTTTCTGGACTATTTTATTTGAAGTTTTCGAAGAGACATAAATGTCTTATTATATCATCTTCATTAACTTCAAAGAAAATTTTTCGCTCAATAAAAATGACTAGACAATCATCCAAAAGATACTGAAAACACAATGTTAAATAATTAAACAATTTGTTATTGATGATGTTAGCAAATACTTCCTCCATTCCGAACTATAAGATGTTGCTTTTCTAGATCCATAGCTTTTGCTATGCACCTAGACATATATTATACCTAGATACGTAGTATAAGTTATGAATCTAGCAAAATGTCTTATAATTTGGGATGAAGTAGCTACAAAAGTAGACAATAATTTTGTATACGAAGCGAAGGTTAGAAGATTAAATTTTACCTGAGAACAATAGCAAAGTCTCTGGTCGTGCAAACTGAAACTGTAACTGTACACGAGTAGTTGATTGGAGGGCAGCAGGCCAGAGGACAGACCAGAGGACAGAGGGCACCGGCCACCAGGACTAGGGCGTCCCTATCGCGTCGGGCGTCGGCGTCAGGGCGGCGGCATGTTTCGATCTCAGCTCCGATCGACGGACAGATATTAGAATACACGAACGCGTGTACGTACTGAGATATGAGGAGAGCCTTGCCGCATGGGCCGCGTCCTGGGCCTTGTGGCTTGCGCTTCCGTGATGGATGGTAAGTAAGATCGGTGATCCAGTGACTTTTTTCTTTTTTTATATATATGAATACATGTATAATACGTATATTATATTGGCTGCTTGCCGGACAGACAGGGGTACCATGTGGCTCCGCCACTAACTGCTGGTCATGGTCTGCTACTTGCCCTAAGGCCTCTGGACTGTGCGATGGGATGGGCCATTGGGCCTTTTGCCTTGGCCAGACGGCCTAGCAGCGTGCAGGTGCCCCCATCTATCTTCAACCTTTTGCCGTCCCCCATCCTCTGCTTCGCTCGGACCTTCGCCGCTACGCTGCATGGATGCCGTCGATGGCAAGACCGCCGGAGGTTAGGGTCCTAGGTGTGGTGCTTGCCGGAGGGGAGGTAGGGCGGCCGCCCTAGCTCGCCATATAGGTGGCTCCGCCTATGCGTACGGGCGACAACCAACAAGACCATGCACGGTCGATGGTACAACAGCAATGGAAGCATGCAGGCAGGCTGTAGGAAAACGCCATCAGAGCCTTTGATCTTTATTACCTTCCGTTCCGATCTGATTTTTCTAACTAGTACAAAAGCTTTTACTGGGCACCAAGATATACATTATATATATATATATATATATATATATATATATATATATATATATATATATATATATATATATATATATATATATGTCCAGATACATAGCAAAAACTAAGTATCTAAAAAATCAGAACAACTTATTACAGTTCGGAACGGAAGGAGTATTATTTTGCACTTCTTTTTTCTTTCTAAGAGGTCTCTATTTAGAGAATAATATAGGAGTGCGTTATGCTGCGACCGGTAGTGCGTTTTGGAAAGAGTGTGACTGTTCTTCTTCTTCCTTGAACTGCACCAACGCGCTGCCACCTACCCGCCCCCGCCGCTCCATCTCATCCACCCATAACCTAACAGGAGAAGAAGAGCTCGGGCATCTCGCCCCAGCTACCAGCTCCGGTCATCCGGTTGTCTCCCGCTGTCCGCTTGGCAGCGCTCCCGCCGCCTCGCACGCCGCCGGGCATAGAGCTGGTCCCGAACAGAGGAAGAAGATGAGAGGGCGGGTCGATCGTGCGCTTGTGCTTCCAAGGTACGCGTAGCATGATTGAGTTTGCAAATCTATTACTCTTATAAAGGAAACCCCCTCTACCGTTCTATCTTATTCCACAGAGTGCCACATCATCATCCTTTAATCCCAAGGTCTTCATCTAGGCACGTAGCCACAGCCCATGCGCTAGCTTAACTGGTCACACAGGGCCAGCCCAGCCTAGCCTAGCAGGTGCTTGCCGGTGAACTTCATCGTAGGCAGCCACAACCCACGTCGACCCTACCCACTTCCCCTGCTGCACGTACGCCCACGCCTGCGTCGAGCTGGCTATCCCGCTGGCCTCCCGTCTCTCCGCTCAGCCCTCGCCCTTAGCCCTTCTCCTTCCCTCATTATCAATACTGGATGTCAAAGGTCTCCGTATGGCATTTATCTTTTTTTCTCGAATACGCAAAAGATTTGCACATCATTGTAATTAAGAAGAAGAGTTTAATAGTACAAGCGACGCGCTCCTGAAGAACACCCTACAAGATCGACAGCCGTAGGCTGGACCGTCCTAGTAAGCAAATCCAAACTTCGATATTACATAAAAGGGGTACAACCAACTAAGAGCAGCACTACCACCTACGAAGCTGGGCGCCTCCACTGATGGCTGCGCGATCCAACTCCGGTGTCCGAGAAGAGCTTTCTACCAGCCCTGTTGTTGGTCGCTAGGAATAGCTCCTCCAGAGCTTCAACTTGGCTCGACGTCAAATTCCCTGTGAAAATGGCGTTGTAAGCACGCTTGAAGATGGATGAAACTGGTGCTGCCGGCGGCGTGATGCCCATCCTCTTCATGAGCAGAACCTCGTCCCACTGGAAGGCTGGTACGTGTGACAGCGGCTGAGTGGCTATCCGCTGGTATGGCATTTATCATCTGGATGGTGTATGGTGTATATTCTTCTCATGGGTCAGAGATCGAAGATCTTCAGCACGATCCTCTTCTAAATCTACTATGCAATGCATGACAAATTATGGCCATGTTCGTGTTTTTTTTCTGATTTGAGTGGAGTTCATTGCCGTCCTTTGTGTGTGTTGTTGTTGCTTCCTTGCAGGTTTGCTGTCATGTGCCAGCGTGCTGGCGGCGGCAGCCCACAGCACCTTGCCCTGCTGCAGCCCAAGCAAAGACGACCAGGGGCTCGGACGCCGCTGCTCTCGCCAACCACTGGTGAATTGTGTGCTCGCCAACCACCGTTGAATCATGCCCTCGTGCATGCGCCCTCTGCTCCTCAGCTCCGCCTTGGAAACCCCCTTCTGTTCTAAGTTCTTGATGTCAGTGTGTGTTCCCTCGGGTGTTTTGTATCTAACAATCCCTCTTTTTCCCAAAACCATAAAGTACCAAATAGCAATGATATCCAACTCACTGACTACTTGACATTTAAGAGCGATGTATACATCGGCCATGTTGTTCTATGGGCGATATATGCATATTGGCCGATGCTTGGGCATCACTTGGGCTTCTCTTTGACATGAAAATTATGTCCTCCAACATCGAAGCCCAATGCTTGTTAAACCAACATGTTAGCCTTACTATTTTAATGACTTAGGATATGCTGAATTTGGAATTCGGCAAAAGAAGCGATGATATTGAGGCACATATCAAAACACTGAGTGATCCTTCTATAAAATTAAAACATATAACAGCGAGTTGTTGTACCACTAGTAAAAATTCACCAAAGGAATCAACATGTTTCACCTCCATAGATTGCAATATTTTCAAGCCGAATAAGAAAGCCTCATATTCGGCTTGATTGTTGGTGCAATAGTAGTTCAATCGGCTCGATATATCAAATTCAGCACTATTGGGAGAAATAATGACAATGCCAACACATTGGCCATGTTTGCAAGTTGACCCATCAATATAAAGCTTCTATGGGGTAGAAGCCAGATAATTGATCTCATCTCCTAAATCAATTTCATGCTCAACAATAAATCAGACAACAACATGGCATGGCAGACAACAAGGAGAATATGTGTGTGCCAAACCTGAATAATGCAAGAGGTAAACATCCTTGTAGCGCCAGCGACAGTTAGGAAGGAGAATGATGAATGAACCTAGCTAGACGGCAGCGATGTTACCTGGACAAGATGTCACACCACGCTCATGGCCTGGCTTGACTCAGCGTGTGGTGTGCCTTTCGTCTCTATAAACTTCACAATAGGTCACACAAATATCACATTTTGAAATTGAGTCAACCTTTAGTCAATAAAATTCCATACGGAACTAAGGTTGTAATGCACCATGCCATTTAATATGGACCTTAGGATTTATTTGATTTTAATAAAAATTGGGCCAAGCCCAATTAAAATCCAACATGTAAAGATGTTTAACATATTTGAGCATACATGTTAGTCATATTAATCCGGTATGTTCGCTGCACAAACACTTTTTCAATAATACTGCAATGGAATAAAGAAACACATATAAAAAGGGAGGGATAAATGAAAGAACACTCTGGACCGGACGCCTATCCGAGCTTTAAAGTCAGACGGAAGTTTGAAAAAGAAGGTACGCTTCCATCACAATATTCCAGCAGCTGTCGAAGATTCATCAGCAAGAATACATGATCCGAGTAACATTTCTAATGGAAACTGCTTTAATAGACCTCAGATCCCAATCATGATTCATGAACATCGTCTAGTCCATACTTATTCGCTCAATTTAATTTGCTCCATCCAAGATATTTCAGCATTTATTGAACAGTTATTCTATTGTCTTTGATTTACCATGACTCTCTTATAATAAATTTATCAATAGAAAACCAGATAGTATAACATGTCCTTACTACACCGCAAGAGGCTAAGATACATTGGACAGTTCCAAAAAAAATGATTGGGGCATATGAATCATGACAAATACTGTGACATGTTTTTTTCATAACGCAGGTAGAGTTTGTGTAGGAACACTGAAATGACCCTCAGTGTCCTTTAGGTCCTCTGATTTTCGAGGTATAGTTCTATATATATTTGTTTCTTTTTAACATTTGGGCAAGGTTCTTTTATGTTTACAAGATGTGTTTATCTCGTTCTTGCCTTGTTTTCTTGATGTGTAGGCAGAGATTAGTTTTCGTGGCGAGTTCAATCGAGCAATGCACAGTTGATAACTAGAGCAGCCGTGGACGGCCTGTGGTGTGGGTTCATGTCTTTAGGATCAGAAGTCAGATTGTGTGTGCAAAACCTCCACCAAATCGAAATATGTCAACATGATGAAAAGTTACGCACCCTGTTCCCATCAATATTGACCCAATATGTTCGCTACGCAAACACTTTTTCAACAATACTTTGCATTGGAGGAAAGAAACGCATATGAAAAAGGGAATGATAAATCAACAGCAAGGGATCTATCGGATGCCTATCCGAGCTTTAGAGCCAGCCGGAAGTCTGAAAAAGAAGGCATGCTTCCATCACAATAATATTCCTGCAGCTGGAGAGGATTCATCAGCAAGAATACATGATCCGAGTAACATTTCTAATTGCAACTGCTCTAATATATATAGAACTCAGATCGCAATTGTTGAAGAGTAATAGCACGTTTTTACATTTGGACAGATTAAAGTGCCTTCATGTTCACAAAATAGTTGAAGAAAAAGACCATGGCGTGTTTCCAGAGGCAAAGAATGATCCATCTGCATTAGAGAGGAATTTAATGACAATAAGGTGATTCGGGACAACTCTTGCAGTGTCTGGCTTTAGACCTTTGGTGAAGTTTACGTTTCCATCATATTATGTACTGTACCATACACACACCTTTGTCACGTTAATAAAAAATCATTGCTAACTCTCCATCACGTTCAAAGAAAAATCAATACTAAACTTTCCAAAAAGAAATAGACAACATATTTGGACACATCATTTCCTTCCAAAATTAGAATAATTAAATATATAATATTGTGATTACCTCCTATAAAGTAATACGTGGTAAAAGACATCCAGATCGACGGTCCACAATTATTTGAGAGTACCACAGCAAAGCCCCTATATATATATATATATGTTTGTGTGTGTGCGTGCGGTACAGTGTGCCCATGCATATATACACAGAAGAAGAAATATTGCAAGTGCCAATATAACACTAGAGAACAAGCATCAACGACAATGCCATCGGACATCACAGAGAAGAAGCATTCTTCCAACTCACACGGCGTGGTGAATGTGGATGTGGTGCCAGTGGCCGCGCAGCTCCGCCCGGAGCTGCTAATGGCCGCAAAGCGCGGCGATTGGAAAAAGCTCCAAGACCTCATGGGAAACCAAGGAGCACTATTGGTACCTCAAGTCGTTGTTGGTGTCGACATCGACGTCGAGGAGGCCGGTGATGACGACCAGCACTATGGGCCGGACACGGTCCTCCATGCTGTCGCGTCTGCCGGAGACAGCGAAGAGCTCCTGGTGACCTCAACAGTGATCTGCAGCAAGGCCAAGCACCTCTTGGGCGCGCGCAATGCAACGGGTGACACGCCCTTGCACTGCGCTGCCAGAGCTGGGAGCATCAAGATGGTCTCCCATCTCATCGACCTGGCGAGACGCGAGGACGACGATGGCGCCTCATCGTCAAGGCTGAATCTGAAAGCAGCGCTGAGGAAGCAGAATAAGCAAGGCTGGACAGCCCTACATGAGGCTGTCCGCTGGGCGGACGAAGAGATGGTCCGAGTGCTAATGTCGGCGGATCCTGAGTTGGCCCGTTTCCCGTGCCACGGCACCTCGCCCTTGTACCTGGCCATCTTGTTAGGGCACGACAAAGTCGCAGTGCAGATGTACCAAAAGGATATTCAGCTTTCTTTCTCCGGACCGGATGGACAAAACGCCTTGCATGTTTCAGTTCTAAGAAGCAAAAGTAAGCCTCTTATTCTTTTTGCTCATCAGTGATATTAATTAATATTACAATCTTTGTTTTTTTTTGCCTTAATGATGTGTTACACAGTTAATAAGTTGTTGATTAACAAATTTGAACTACTCTTATTTCGTCATCTTGTTAATACCATTATAATTGTATGTCTGCCTACCTTAATTGTATATCTTCCTGCCTCTCCTTATATATTGGGTACTACTCCCTCTGTTCCAAATTATAGGACGTTTTGGCTTTTCTAGATATTTTGCATTTGCTACGCACATAGATATACACTATGTCTAGATACATAGTAAAACAATGTATTTAGAAAAGTCAAAACGTCTTATAATTTGAAACGGATTTAATAATTAATAATCTCTCCATTTCAATTTATAATACGTTTTGGTTTTTCTAGATACACTATTTTTACTATGTACTTAGACATAGTGTGTATATATCTAAGTGCATAGCAAAAGCTATTTATCGAGACAACTCAAAACATCTTATAATTTGGAATGGAGAGAGTATATCTGACTATTAAACAGTTACTTATATTAAATTGTATGTTTTTTATCTTTGTTTATTTTGTTACATAATAGACATAATAATACTTTGTAGTCTATATCTAGTTATCATAAACTTATTAATTACTATTTTTCAAGGGATTTATCTATATGATTTTTATCCATATTCGTATTTTTCCTTTGCATTGACATCTCTATATATTTTAAATATGCAATTAGTTTTGAAACATTACCATTAATTACAGTGACTCCGGTTGCATCACAATATATCTTATATCTAGTTATCATAAACTTAATAATTACTATTTTTCAAGGGCCTAATCTATATGTTTTTTTCATCCGTATTCATATTTTTCTTTGCATGGCACCTCTATATATTTTAATTATGAAATCACTTTGAGACCTTACCATTAATTATGGTGGCTCTTATTGCATCACATATCTTATGGAGTCATGAATCTAAATATAAAGATAATAGTTTATATTATCTTTCACAATGACCTATACGGGTAGGTTGAATGCAAACTTAGGATGTTATTCTGTATTATCTTTCATAAAGATAATGGTAGATAATTTACAAAATCATTATGATGTATTTTAAATTATCTTTCATAATGGTAGATGTGGGTAATTTAAATACAAAGTTGGAGGATTATTTCAAATTATTTTTATAATCACAAAACTGCTTAATTTAGATGCAATGTTAGGGGGTTATTTTGGATTCTATTTGATAATGGTAAAGTGGTTAATTTAGATGCAAATTTAGGGGGTCAGTTTTAATTATTTTTTATAATGACATGTATGGGTAATTTATATACAAATATTGGGGGTTATTTTGAATTATCTTTCATAATGGCGGAGGTGAGTAATTTAGATGCAAAATTAGGGGGTTACTTCATGTATTTTTCTATAATGGCAGAGTAGGTATTGTTTTATATAAATTACAATAGATCTAATAGCTATTATTGGGGATTATATAATTAGAGTCTACCAAATTAAAAGCCAGATGTTTCTGATTATTGTGACAATTTTTAGGACTGATTTTTTTTCTAACATGTCTGATGAGAATTAATGTAGTGTCTCCGTTGGGGCTTCTAATCAGTAATAGTAAGATACCATCGTTTGTAATGTAATGTAGGGATGACAAAGAAGCTGCTCGAGTGGAACGAGGGCCTTATCAAACAAGGAGATGAATCAAGAGGAAGTACGCCTCTGCACTTTGCAGCATCATGGACATTTGAATCCATGGTAGAGAACCTATTGGGAATTGACTCTATCACAAGCACCACTGCCAAGCTACTACTAGATGCTTTCGAATCTTCAGCTTATCAGGCCGACCACACTGGATCATTCCCTATACATGTGGCAGCCTTGGCGAACAACCTCACCGTCGCTCGCGTGCTGGTGCGAAAGTGCCCCGACTGCGTCCATCTGCGAGACGCGCAGGGCAGGACCTTCCTCCACATTATCGCCTTCAAGGGATACACAATTCTCTGGGTTTATTATTTCTTGGGAGGAAACCGTAACGATGCTCGTCTCGCGCAGAGGTTTGCATCCATCATCAACATGCAGGACAACGAAGGCAACACCGCACTACACCTGGCTGCCAAGGCTGGGCACTTGTGGACTATACGCGGATTAATTTGGCATGAGGAAGTTCAGTTAAATCTACAAAATAACAAACGGCAAACAGCGCTAGATCTTGCAGAGAGCCAGAGGCCCCCATGGGTTCTCTCTATGTTGGTACGTGACCTATTTCTGTATACTACATAATCTATCTCTCTCTCTCTCTCTCTCTCTCTCTCTCTCTCTCTCTCTCTCTCTCTCTCTCTCTATATATATATATATATATATATATATATATATATATATATATATATATATATATATATATATATATATATATATATATATATATAGAGTATATATGGAGTATATGCTATTTTAATTTACGTCCAGTTTCCTTGTTACTATTACTAATAATTGGAGGCTCCACTCTAATTCTCACTTAGTGCATTATTAAAAAAAAGATAAAGTCTAAAAATCCTCATAATAATCAGAAACATATGTCCTTTAATTTGGTAGACTATAATCACATCATCAATAATAGCCATTCGATGTATTTCATTTGATAAAAATTGTCCACCCCTGTCATTATGAAAAATAAATAAAGTAACTCCTTAAGTTCACATTTAAATTACCTACATCTTCCCTTATGAAAGATAATTCAAAATAGTCCCATAACTTTGTATATAGATTATTATCCACCTCTGTCATTATGAAAGATAATTTAAAATACTCCCGCTGTCTCTGAAAGAATAAATTTCTAGCCAAAAAAATTGTCTGTGAAAGAATCAATTTCTATGGTGAATGGTCCATCCAACCTCTTTAATCCTCCTGGTAATCTCCGTTGCATTTAACGCAGCCCCTTCTGTCTCCCTCAGCCACGTCTGTTGCCCCCAAAATTTCTAATCAGCAGCATATTGAATCCGTTGATATACAGTGGACAACAGCATTTAATATTCTATTGAGCACTCTAAATGACACTGTTCAATTATGATTTTTGGCAAGAGAAGAGTTGTCCCTCGGTTCAATGAGGGGCTGCATGGTTTTTTCTCTTACTTGCTAATCTGTCCTAAAATTGCTAGGAATTGATTTTTTCAGAGATAGAGGGAGTAATCCTTTAATATTTAATAAATTACTCACATTTGCTATTATGAAATGTAATCCAAATTAACCCCTATATCTTTGCATTCAAATTATCCATATATGCAATTATGAAAGAAAATATAAAGTTACACTTGATTTGTATCTAAATGATCTACCTTAGACATTATAAAAATGAACAAAGATGTCTCTCAAATATATATATATATATATACTAATATATGCTATCAAGAAAAATAATTCAATATCCATAGATGACATTATATATATTTTGAAATTACATACTCCAAGAACTATTAAGTTAAAAGTAAGCACAATGCTATCTTCCATCGTGTAAACTAAGTAAACATATATACACATTAGGATAGATATTTATTTTAATAGCTTATCAAGCATAGAAAACTATTCCATTAACAAACCACATTTCAATAACATTAAAAATTCATTTTAAGTTATATTAATACTCCATGACTATAAATTTCAAATGTTTTTATATTCCAAATAAGTTTATACATTTGACTGAACATTATGACATATCCATATTATTAATTTAATTTTATACTCTATGCTTTACTAAACAATGCCACTACACATATAATTGTGTGATATAACAAATTCAGCATGCTAAGTGCCACGGTGCAACTGAAATGACCATTTGTACCATTGGAACAACCAAGAAGTAACTTAGGACCTATAATATTTTTAAACAAAAATTTTGAATAAAAGGTACAATAAGCACTAAAATTTCAACTTAGCATGTGGACAAAAATTGCAACAACTAGATTAAAAGTTAAAAGATAAACTATGTGTTCATGATGTCTTTTAATAGAAAAGGATGCAACCAGAGCTTATATAACTTAACCTTAGGTTTGAGCTAAATACATATCGTGTTAGGAAAAAAATATAAATCCTAGAAATTCTAACCAGAGGTGCATAATGGAGCCTCTATGTTAATCCTCATGAGAAAAATATATAAATCCTAGAAAATCTCATAAAATCAGAAACATCTATCCTTCAATTCTATAGATTCTAATAACCATCGATAAAAATAGTCATTGGATATATTCTATTTCTAATAATTACCGAACTCTGTGATTTCGTAAATCATTATAAGTTAGCCCATGAATCTATGTTTAAATTACTCACTTATGCCATTAAGAAATATGATCTAAAGTAAACCTAAATTTGTATCTAATTACGCATACACCATTATGATAGATAATATATGTAACCCCTCAAATTTACATCTCAAGGATCACTTCTGCACTATTAAAAAACCTAAAATATCCCTTTAAATCTAATGTAAATTATCAACATCTTCTATTAAAAATATTTAACTTAACATAAAGTGCATATATGTTTCTACATAACCCACTTCTATTAATACTAATATATTAAAATTTGATTAAAGTAAATATACATGTTATCCCATCATGCAGATCAAGTGCACATGCATGCATGAGAATAAACATATATTATATTTTAGAAATCATGAAAAATATTTTCTTATTAACGACTTATACTAATGATACTCACAAGTTATTTAAAATTATTAATAACCGTGACATATAATTTAAATATAACTTGAGGACGATTGCAAAAATATGTAGCGATCAATAATACTAATATTTGAAAACAAAAAATTAAATTCTTTATGACATATAATAGGGGCTGCAACAATTGCCACCATAGATTTAATTAAGGTTTCAACTAAATGGATATTGAATATACAGAGCTGTCAAGCTAATGGAAAAAAAACTATAAATATAGATGAAAAAATATATAGATTGGTTACTGATAAGTTTATCACAACTTGGTAGAAACTACAAAGTATCTATTATGCCTATTGTGTTAGAAATGAATAAAGAGAAAAAAAAAGTAAAATTTAATACAAGTATTTGTTTGTCAGAGATATTAAACAATAACTATTGCTAATATCTTCTGCTATTGTAGCCAGTGCAAGATTGATGAACTAGTACTATACTACCTAATCTGCAGGGCTATTCCCTGTCACCTATACAGTATAGCAGAAGTGGCTAATTGTATGGCAATTCGTACTTATATATAGTCAAGTTGATATTTTTTTGTGTATTATTGGAGATGTTAATTTTATTTAGCATTAAATTCACAGGTAGTAGTGACTAATTGCTCTAGCATTTGTGTACATAGTGATCTCCATAAGGCAAATTCCCAACACCAACCCTTTTTATGGACAAATCTGTGAAGGACTTGCTTTAATTTAGTTGAAGTCACCTTATTACTTAGAGCACGGCTAATAATACAGCAATGATGCTGGCTATATAAATCTTTGTTGTCTACCTCTTAGCCCATCCATATAGTAATTACTTCTTCGCTATTAATACATGACCCACTAGTCGCTCTCACAAAAAATATTGCATGATTCTTATATATGTCTAAGCCAGCTGTAAACTTACAACCCGCTCCTCCTCTCTCTCCTCCACTTCAGCATATAGCCCACCTACATCATTTTACTATACTTGCTCTTGAATGGACTAATCTGTGAAGGACTATTCGGTGGCCCTATGTTGAGAGGCTCCGCTGAAGGCCTCTAGATTGTGGGAGTTTTTTAAAAATCAAATTATACTGCTTGTAACACTGCAGATTGCATACAGTAATCTAGAAGTAGCATCGATCTGTGAATGAACCTTAATTCTTCCCTGCATTGTCTTCTTTTTGTCACTTATTAATTTGCAGGATCCAACAATGAGTATGCGCCGGCTGCTAATACTTGTTGGTGCTAGATCTGGTGTTCACCGACGTGGTCAGGATCTAGGCATTTTAGAAAATACTGGGGAGAAGCAGGAGGAAGAGAAAATCAAAGAAAACACAACGACCATCGGTGTCGTGTCAGTGCTCATCTTAACGGTGTCCTTCGCCGCAGCTTTCCAGTTACCCGGAGGGTACAGCACGAGCGATAACAAGCCGCCGGCAGGCACACCGGAGCTCGCCTTCAAGTACTCGTTCCAGGCATTCGTCGTGGCCAACAATCTGGCGGCTATCTGCTCTGTCGTGGCCACCATCTGTCTCATGTACGCCGGAACGACCGGCGCTAACATCCGGACACGCGTGTACGCCATCACTTTATCCGTCTTCCTGGTGAACAGTTCAGCCCGGAGTCTCGCCGCCGCGTTTGCATTCGGCACGTATGCGGTGCTAGCTCCGGTTGCCCGCGTAGCCGTCATCATCACATGGGTGCTGACTGGTTTCGTGCTGCTGGACATCGTTGGGTTAGGGTGGACGATAGCGATGGAAAGCTGGTGTTTCTTAGAAGGCGGGGTATTGCCATGGACCAGCTGCGTTCGCGCTTGACATTTGCGTGTTTGTTCGTGTCCTTGCCCTTCTGGGTGCTGTGGCCATACGTCGTGATCGCCAGCTTCATCGTATATCTCAAGGTCCATGGAATTCATTGATCGAGCTGAGGCGGCAGAGGCAGACGATCTCACTTGCTTGTTGAACATGTTTGTGACGGACCATAGCAATCATCCATAATCATGGTGGGTGATTTTCATTAATTATATTTATTTATTTGTCGATTGTGACATGGATTTATATTAACGTCGTCAGAGCACCTGATTTGTAAGCTTGTTAGTTATTGGCTTGCCCCGTACGCGCGTGTGTAAACCATGCTGTTGTTGTTCCAGTGTTCTTGTGCCTTTCTGCTGGAGTGATATATATAACCTCACAGTTGTTTGTATCTTTCAGTTTCAATACTTATTGTCTGGCGTCCGTAAGAGCCAAAAAAAAATCTAAAATCAAGGTAAGTTTAACTTCACCAAAATATACAAAAAAATCAAACTAAATATTATAAATCAAAGCGAGGATTTTTTTTATATTTGGAAAATACTACATAACAAATATAAAAAATTAAATTTAAGATACTAATATTAATCTAATAGTTTCAAACTAAATCTAAAATGTCAATACAAAGTTCCACATAAATAACAAAAATGCATATGCTTAGGTTAGTCCAACTTTTGTTTTTTCAATTTGGGGATGAATTTGTAAAATATGAGTACTCGTATTTTTTTAATGACAGATAATTGAAAGTGTGAAATAATGGATAAAATCATGTGCCTTTATTTCTATTACTCCCTCCATCCGGGAATGATAATTATAGTTTCTAAAGAGAAAAGTTAAATTTAATAAACTTTGACTACAAATTATTCAAACTACATGCACGTCTAGAATACAAAACTTACATCAATAGATTGGTATTCAAAGTGGCTTTGAGATGATATTGACATTCAAAGTGGTCAAAATCTATTTTTATGACTTTGAGTGATAAAGATATGCTTATCATTTCGGGACAAATGTAGTACTTAATAGACGATAAAATATCCATGTAGGTAGTTGGATGCATATGTGTGGCATGGCAGGTGCATGTAGCCCCGTAGGCTAAGACAACTTTGAAAATTTATCCAAGGCGGGGGATCAATGCCCACTACGGTCGTAACAGCACTCCACTGGCACTTTTGAGTAGTCTGAACAATCAACATCAACTAATTATAATAGATAACAAGAGCTTCTACTAAAAAGTAAGCACCAAAATGAGTCAGTCAAGATTTACACAACCATTATATAGAGAATGATTTTAGAAAGAAAATTGAAACTAGTATTATAATTTTTGAAGCTAAAACAAAATTTGTATGAAATTTGTAAGATTAAACCAGATAGTAGGATTTTTTTTAATTACACATTTTTCCATTTAAAAATATATGGATAAAATTTTGAAAAAATATTTTTATGATTTTCTCATATTGTTTAGAGAAATATATATAGTCCAATCTACCTCCCCGAAGTTTCAGCTTAGTTTGATTTACCCTGTGACGCTGCGCCATCAGCAATACCACAATCCAAATCACACAGAGTGTAAAATCGAACGACTTTAAGCTAAGGGATGTTAAAAAAACGGTTTTATAGATAAGGAGGATAAATCGGACCACCGCAATGTATGATGGGCCGAAAGAATTTTTCCGATTAGAAACCGGCGGTGGTGATTTGGCCATGGGCTCGCCTACCAATATAATGTACCATGGGCCGAAAGTTACCTGCTACGGTACAAAACTAGCGCGGTAATGCTCGTTCATTACGCGCCATACATGTTCTGTTCGATTGTTACCATACATAATATAAGTTTCTTTTTGATAACTGCACCATATATAAGTTGGCAACGTATCAGGTGGAAACCAGACCACCTGTGCAAACTTGAAAACTTTTAATCTGGGTCACACGATGTTGATCTAAGAGGGCACATGGGAGAGTGGGAGGGGGATTTGCAAAAGTGTGATTAGAAGCGGGCGAATAAACGCAAAATTACCTAATCCTCCTGCGCCCCTTGGTCCGGTTTCAAGATATCTTTGTTTTTGGAGAGAGTGTCAATAAGCTCTTCCTCTTCTTTGGCTGACAAATTTGCACCAATTGTTACTGGCCTGTCTGGCACTGCTTGCTCTAGTGGTACCAGCTTAGTGTCTTCTTGATCTTTAAGGCTAGTTGCACCCTTGGGCATGTCCGGAAGGTCTACATCTATAGAGTTGATGTTTCTCTGAGATCTGTATATTGCTTTCTCAATGTTCCTTGCTTCCTTTGGACTGCCATGCACTGTGATAATGCCATGGAGAGCGGGCATCTTCATGCACAAGTACCCCATGTGTAGTGCCATGTTGAACTTGTTTGCAAAACCTCTGCCGAAGATTACATTGTAAGGGTAGTACAGGTCTACGATGTCGAAGGTGACATATTCAGTTCTTGCATTCTCTTGGTCGCCGAAGGATACTGGCAGGGAAATTTTTCCCAGGGCAATAACTTGCTTACCTCCAAACCCAATCAATGGGGTGTCCAAAGGTTGCAGTTGGCTTCTACTGAGTTTCATCTGGTCAAAGGCACTGGCAAATATTTTGTCTGTGGAGCTTCCTGAATTGACCAGGACCCTACTGATTCCCCAGCCTGCTATGTTTGCTTTGATTACCATGGCGTCTGTATGAGGATAGCTTTCTAGCTTGAGGTCTTGTTCTGAGAAGGTGATGGAGGTCTTTGACCAGTCTGTGCACCGTATTGGGCCTTGAACTGTGACATTGTTCACCATCCGGAGGTGGTCTTTCTTCTGCCGCTTTGTCTAGTGCTCCATGGAAGAGCCTTCGGCTATTGGCAGGATCATGCCAATCGTTGGTAGTGGTATGTGAGGGTTAATTTGGTTTTCTGGGTTGGGTTCATTTTTGGGTGGTGGAAGCTGTTGTGGTGGTGGTGGTGGTGGTGGAGGAGGTAACATTTCGTGTGGTCTGTGGGTAATTTGTAGAGGTTGGCTGCCCTCTATGTATGTGAGCTGCGGAGGCCTTTGGCTGTTGTATGTGAGGGTGGCCTCCATTCTTTGCGAGCTTAGGTGAATGGTGGGTGGCTGGCTGGTCGCTAGGCTGGTAGAAAGTTGGGGGTAATAAGCGGAGGCTAGGTTGGGAGGGTGAACTTGACTGTGATTATAATTTGGGTAGGTTGCGTAGTATTGCTGGTGCGTGGGCAAGGCGGAGGTGTGGTTTACGTCCCTTGTTGGGGTCTACGGCGGAAGTTGTGCTGTTCTGCTCTTGATTCTTTCTTAGGTTTCCTTGGCGTCTGGACAATCTTTGGTGACATGCCCTTTTTCTTCTCCATGGAAAAAATAGTACTGCTTCCGCTGCCTTTGTCTTAGGTTCTTGTTCTAGTTTCTTCCTTGGTCATTGCCCTTGCCTTGGTACTGCTTGTGAGTTGAGGCCTGACCTCTGGACTGCGGGGGAGGCTGGCTTTGCTGGCTTGCGACTCGGTGCTCAATGTTGAATACTTGCTGGTCCTGTCGCTTCTTTTGCTGTTGCTGGCCCTATTCATTGCCATTCCTCCGCCCGTTCCTGCCACTACCTTGGTTGCCTTGATTTTGCTCCTCCAGCCTTTTGCGGTAATCATTGTCTGATCTGCAATACTTCTCAAACTCTGAGTATAGTTCTTGCATTGTTGCTGGCTTCTCTCTGGCTAGGTGGGTAGCAAAGGGTCTGATGCAGAGGCCTTTGATGGCTGCTTCTATGGCTACATCATCTGGGACGTCGGGTGCTCGGGCCTTTATTTGTACAAACCTCTGGAAGTAGTCCTTCAACGCCTCCCCCTAGTTCTGCTTGCACTGAAACAAGTCCGTGGAGGTTAGGGATTCACTGGAGAAACCCTTAAAATTGGCCAGGATCTTATCGCGGAGGTTCTCCCATGAGTATATTGTGCTAGGCTTGAGCATTGAATACCATGCTAAGGTGTCTCCTTCGGCGGCGATGACAAAGGATTTTGCCAGGACACTGTCATTGCCTCCGGCGGAGGCTACTACCGCCTCAAAGCTCATGATGAACTGGCAGGGATCTATCTTGCCATTGTACTTGGCAGGGTGATCGGCTTGTAGTTGACTGGCCAAGGTGAAGTTTGAATACCTTCAGAGAGTGGGGACTTAGGGTCCACTATTCTCGTGGCGTTGGTTTGTGCCGGAGGTACTAGCGTTAGTGGGGTTGACGTTGTTGGCGTAGTATTTGTCAAGCTTTGGTTGGCTAAAGGTGTCTGGCTGGGATCAATAACTGGTGCTTGCGGAGGTTGCATGCTTTGGATCTCTGCTTGCAGAAGGGCAAGTTGTTGCCTGATCTCCGCTGCCTGAGCTGATGTCTGAGCTGCTTGTTGGTTTGCGGCGTAGGCAGCTGCAACTTTGTCTCTTTCTTGTTGCATAGCTTGTAATTGAGCTTGGAGCTGCTGGAGCTCTTGCTCGGTGGTGAGGCCTGATGCTTGTTGGACCTCCGACGCCGACTGCTGGTCTTGCACTTTTGGGTCTTCGTCATCCAGCTATGTAGCAGCGTAGGTGCTGCGAACGTTGCGCCTCGGCCTTGCGTCTTCGGCGGAGGCCGCCGGGTGCCTTGGTGGGGCTTTCCTTTTCCTTGCCATTATGGGTTTGTTTCGGCCAAACCACGGTGGGCGCCAATGTTGGGAAATTGTTCCCAGCGGGGTGTTAGTGTGGTTGGATGGGACCTCCGCCGGGGTGCGGGTGGAGGTTAAGGAAGAATGGACTTAAGGAAGGCACAGGTGGGACCCAGGGACACTAGGGTTTCATTACTGTATTCACCAACCTCTCTTTTCATGGGGTTCACTCTCCCCTTTTATAGGTCGCGGTACATGGGGATATTCTTTTTACATATTTGCCCTTCGCAAGTACAAGTATATTCACTGGATATCCAAGATCCCTATCTAACATCCTAAGGGCAGACTGGACCTTCCTTATCAGCAACCGCCTTGTTCCTTGGGCCTTAACCGGCGCCCGTTGAGGGCCCATCAACAGGCGGAGCTCCTTCACCATGGCCTATGTCCTAGGTCTCCGCCGTCTTGGGGAACCTCCGCCGTGGTTCTTCTTCCAGGTCTCTCCCATCTTGGGGGACCTCCGCCGTGGTTCTTCCTCCAGGTCTCCGCCGTCTTGGTGGACCTCCGCCGTGGTTTTTCCTCCAGGTCTCCGCCGTCTTGGGGGACCTCCGCCGTGGTTCTTCGCTTGACCTTTGCCAAGCTCGCCTCGGTCTCCGCCCAATTATGGGCTTGTCGCGGAGGCCTTTATGTCCCTGCACAACATTACTCGGGAGTTGCCAACACGGTTAGTTTTATTGTTGCCATGGCCTCCACTACTCTTGCATATGAGCTACAATATGAGGGCCGAAGGCTTCCGGCGCACTATGCTCGCAGGAACCTCCGTCGCCTAGGAGAGGCTTTCCCCAACACTCATGTTTATTCATTACTGTATTATTGCCATTACTTATGATTATGTGGGAATTGGAGCTTAAGCATAATTTAGCAACTCAAATTCTAATGATAAAACATGATCTACTAAAATTGCTTAACGCAATTCAACCATGTCATGCGTCCCCTCATACTATGCTTGTTAAGCAGTGGTTTGCTTACGCTTGCTTTACTTTTCAATTACTTTGGAAAAATCTTGGATGAGTAACAGATGGTGGAGCTAGTGAGTTTTCTAAGAAGTGCTAGGTGTATGTACCCCCGTCAGCCGTCCCCTGTGAAGTTGGAGCCTGAAGAAAAGATTAGTAAGCGTTCCGCTATACTCTGATGTAAGTGCTAATTATAAGTATGTTTTCGCTATATAACATTGTTTATGATATCCTCTAATCTGTTGTTGTATGTGTGGACTTCTTGGACACATATATGACGAATCTGGTTTTATTTTTAAAACCGGGTGTGACAGCAAGCTTCATAATGCCACGAGGAGGTCTGGAATCTTTGGACAAAATTTACACCCTGCTCTGCTATGTGAACGACCCTGAACCGACCCTCTACTTATTACAGTAGCTGTGTCTTCTCATAAGTAGTGGTAGCTAGTTCTCAAGTGACCATGCTCATTCCCTCGTTTTTAGCTGCAACTTAAATTAGCCGAGGGCAGTGCAGGCTCACCTGATGAGCTGAGGCATGAACTCACGGTCACGGCACATATCAAGATTCAGGAGACCTCATGATTTCAGACGCACGTGCATGCACGGTCACACACTTGCAGATCTTGCAACGCTGCTTATTATAACCGCGAGCAGGCTACTATGAGGGGCCTTCGATGCAATGCAACGTTAACCTGCAATGCAGGTGTTCACATAAAGATTGGTCACGCACCAGTTAGGGCTAGATCGTTCGGATAATTATGGACGAAGAACACAGTGGATAACCCACTCTTTTGTGGTGAAGAACGGCAAGTTTTACGAGTAGATCACCGAAGAATAACCAATCGTGCTTATGTGACAAAGAACAGATACTTTCCAGGCAAACAAGCAAAGAAACCGTCGAAGCTCTTGAGCGAGAGGGACCCCTACGGACAAGGACGTCGTCAGGTTCCCCTAGGTTAGCCAGCAAGCCTAGAGCGCCATCTTCGGTCGTCCGATCAAGCATGAACAACAGCATGGGGTTGGAGGATCGAGATTAGGGCAAAAAGGGTTAATAGATGTAAAAAGATTGATTGGATGTTGGATACCTCAATCAAACGTATAGCCCCTATTTTATAGGGAGTAGGGGTAGTCTTTATCCCGTTTTAAAACCAATGTGGTATTATTTTTATGTCGTTTTATAGAGTTTCTCTTAGATTAGGCCATAACTAACTAGGCCGATTCTAAAACTGGTCTGGACCCGATTTGATCGTCAACATATGGCCTCCTGTTTTTAGGTGAGGTTTATGCGAACCTGAAAATATAAAACCCCAAATAGCAATGATGTCCAACTCATCGACTACTTGGCATCTAAGGGCGATGTATACATCGGCCATATTGTTCTATGGGCAATATATGTATGTTGGCCATTGCTTGGGCATCACCTGGGCTTCTCTTTGACTTGAAATTACGTCTTCTGACGTCAAAGCCTCACGCTTGTTACGCCAATATGTTAGCCTTACTATTTTCATGACTTATCATATGCTGAATTTGGTATTCGGCAAAAGAAGCGATGATATTGGGCACATATCAAAACATTGAGTGATCCTTCCATAACATTGAAACATAATAGCGAGTTGTTGTACCACTAGTAAAATTTCACCAAAGGCATCAACATGTTTTGCCTCCATGGATTGCAATATTTTCAAGCTGAATAAGAGAGCCTCATATTCGGCTTGATTGTTGGTACAATAGTAGTTCAATCGACTCGATATCTCAAATTTAGTACTATTTGGAGAAATAATCACAATGCTAACACATTGGCTATCTTTGCAAGCTGATCCATCAAAATAAATCTTCCATGGGGTAGAAGCTAGATAATTGATCTCATCTCTCCTAAATCAATTTCATGCTAAACAATAAAATCAGACAGCAACATGGCACGGCAGACAGGAAGGAGAATGTGTGCCAAACCTGAATAATGGAAGAGATAGACATCCTTATAGCGCCAGCGACAGACCGGAAGGAGAATGAACCTGGACACCGACGATGTTACCAGGACGAGATGTCACACCACGCTCATGGCATGGCTTTGGCTCAGCGTTTGGCACGCCTTTCGTCTCTCTAAACTTCACAAAATATCACATATTTCAATTGAGTCGACCTTTTAGTCAATATAATATAAAATTTCATATAAGGAACTAAGATTTTAATGCACCCTACTATTTAATATTGACCTTAGGATTTAATTAATTTTAATTGAATAAAAACTGGGCCAAGCCCAATTAAAATCCAACATGTAAAGATGTTTAACATATTTTAGCACAACATGTTAGTCATATCGTCATTGGGAAAAAAAAAGGGAAGGATAAATGAAAGAACACTCTGGACTGGACACCTATCCGAGCTTTAAAGCCAGACAGAAGTTTGAAAAAGAAGACAAGCTTCCATCACAATATTCCTGCAGCTGGCGAAGATTCATCAGCAAGAATACATGATCCGAGAACATCGTCTAGTCCATACTTATTCGCTCAATTTCCTCATTTTGCTTGTATTAAACGTTTGACCTTTGTTTCTTTTACTTAATAAATTTCTATAGGGGCTACGGCCCCTCCAGTTTCCTAAAAAAAATTGCTCCATCCAAAATATTCCAGCATTTATTGAACAGTTCTTCTATTATCTTTCATTTACCAGGACTCTCTTATAATAATCTATCAGTAGAAAACCAGATAGTAGAGCATGTCTTAGTATCTGTGACATTGGACATTTCCCAAAAAAAATGATTGGGGCATATGAATCATGACAACATACTGTGACATGTTTTTTTCATAACGCAGGTAGAGTTTGTGTAGGAACACTGAAATGACCCTCAGGTGTCCTCTAGGTCCTCTGATTTTCGTGGATATAGTTCTATATATAATTGCTTCTTTTTGCATTTGGATAAGGTTCCTTTATGTTAACAAAATGAGTTTAGCTTGTTCTTGCTTGTTTTCTTGATTCGTAGGCAGAAATTAGATTTCGTGGCGAGTTCAACCGAGCAATGCACAGTTGATAACTAGAGCAGACGCGGTGTGGGTTCATGTCTTTAGGATCAGAAGTCAGATTGTGTGTGCAAAACCTCTACCAAATCGAAATTATGTCAACATAATGAAAAATCACGCACCCCGGTCCCATCAATATTGACCCAATATGTTGGCTACGCAAACACTTTTTTTTAACAATACTTTGCATTGGAGGAAAGAAACGCATATGAAAAAGGGAATGATTAATCAAAGAACAGTAAGGGATCGGATGCCTATCCGAGGTTTAAAGCCAGCCGGAACTCTGAAAAAGAAGGCAAGCTTCCATCACAATAATATTCCTGCAGCTGGAGAGGATTCATCAGCAAGAACACATGATCCGAGTAACATTTCTAATTGAAACTGCTCTAATAGAACTCAGATCGCAATCGTTGAAGGGTAATACGGTTTTACATTTGGACAAAGTGCCTTCATGTTCACAAAATAGTTGAAGAAAAAGACCATGGCGTGTTTCCAGAGGCAAAGAATGATGCATCTCCATTGGAGAGAGGAATTTATTGACAACAAGGTGATTCGGGGCAACTCTTGCAGTGTCCGGCGGCTTTAGACCTTTAGTGAAGCTTACGTTTCGCATGCATGACCACACATAGCATAGATGCTGAGACATATCGAGACTATATATATTTGTGTGTGCACGCGGTACAGTGTGCCCATGCATATATACACAGAAGAAGAAATATTGCAAGTGCCAATATAACACTGGAGAACAAGCATCAACGACAATGCCATCGGACATCACAGAGAAGAAGCATTCTTCCAACTCACACGGCGTGGTGAATGTGGATGTGGTGCCAGTGGCCGCGCAGCTCCGCCCGGAGCTGCTAATGGCCGCAAAGCGCGGCGATTGGAAAAAGCTCCAAGACCTCATGGGAAACCAAGGAGCACTATTGGTACCTCAAGTCGTTGTTGGTGTCGACATCGACGTCGAGGAGGCCGGTGATGACGACCAGCACTATGGGCCGGACACGGTCCTCCATGCTGTCGCGTCTGCCGGAGACAGCGAAGAGCTCCTGGTGACCTCAACAGTGATCTGCAGCAAGGCCAAGCACCTCTTGGGCGCGCGCAATGCAACGGGTGACACGCCCTTGCACTGCGCTGCCAGAGCTGGGAGCATCAAGATGGTCTCCCATCTCATCGACCTGGCGAGACGCGAGGACGACGATGGCGCCTCATCGTCAAGGCTGAATCTGAAAGCAGCGCTGAGGAAGCAGAATAAGCAAGGCTGGACAGCCCTACATGAGGCTGTCCGCTGGGCGGACGAAGAGATGGTCCGAGTGCTAATGTCGGCGGATCCTGAGTTGGCCCGTTTCCCGTGCCACGGCACCTCGCCCTTGTACCTGGCCATCTTGTTAGGGCACGACAAAGTCGCAGTGCAGATGTACCAAAAGGATATTCAGCTTTCTTTCTCCGGACCGGATGGACAAAACGCCTTGCATGTTTCAGTTCTAAGAAGCAAAAGTAAGCCTCTTATTCTTTTTGCTCATCAGTGATATTAATTAATATTACAATCTTTGTTTTTTTTGCCTTAATGATGTGTTACACAGTTAATAAGTTGTTGATTAACGAATTTGAACTACTCTTATTTCGTCATCTTGTTAATACCATTATAATTGTATGTCTGCCTACCTTAATTGTATATCTTCCTGCCTCTCCTTATATATTGGGTACTACTCCCTCCGTTCTAAATTATAGGACGTTTTGGCTTTTCTAGATATTTTGCATTTGCTACGCACATAGATATACACTATGTCTAGATACATAGTAAAACAATGTATTTAGAAAAGTCAAAACGTCTTATAATTTGAAACGGATTTAATAATTAATAATCCCTCCATTTCAATTTATAATACGTTTTGGTTTTTCTAGATACACTATTTTTACTATGTACTTAGACATAGTGTGTATATATCTAAGTGCATAGCAAAAGCTATTTATCGAGACAACTCAAAACATCTTATAATTTGGAATGGAGAGAGTACATCTGACTATTAAACAATTACTTATATTAAATTGTATGTTTTTTATCTTTGTTTATTTTGTTACATAATAGACATAATAATACTTTGTAGTCTATATCTAGTTATCATAAACTTATTAATTACTATTTTTCAAGGGATTTATCTATATGATTTTTATCCATATTCGTATTTTTCCTTTGCATTGACATCTCTATATATTTTAAATATGCAATTAGTTTTGAAACATTACCATTAATTACAGTGACTCCGGTTGCATCACAATATATCTTATATTTAGTTATCATAAACTTAATAATTACTATTTTTCAAGGGCCTAATCTATATGTTTTTTTCATCCGTATTCATATTTTTCTTTGCATGGCACCTCTATATATTTTAATTATGAAATCACTTTGAGACCTTACCATTAATTATGGTGGCTCTTATTGCATCACATATCTTATGGAGTCATGAATCTAAATATAAAGATAATAGTTTATATTATCTTTCACAATGACCTATACGGGTAGGTTGAATGCAAACTTAGGATGTTATTCTGTATTATCTTTCATAACGATAATGGTAGATAATTTACAAAATCATTATGATGTATTTTAAATTATCTTTCATAATGGTAGATGTGGGTAATTTAGATACAAAGTTGGAGGATTATTTTAAATTATTTTTATAATCACAAAACTTCTTAATTTAGATGCAATGTTAGGGGGTTATTTTGGATTCTATTTTGATAATGGTAAAGTGGTTAATTTAGATGCAAATTTAGGGGGTCAGTTTTAATTATTTTTTATAATGACATATATGGGTAATTTATATACAAATATAGAGGGTTATTTTGAATTATCTTTCATAATGGCGGAGGTGAGTAATTTAGATGCAAAATTAGGGGGTTACTTCATGTATTTTTCTATAATGGCAGAGTAGGTATTGTTTTATATAAATTACAATAGATCTAATAGCTATTATTGGGGGATTATATAATTAGAGTCTACCAAATTAAAAGCCAGATGTTTCTGATTATTGTGACAATTTTTAGGACTGATTTTTTTTCTAACATGTCGGATGAGAATTAATGTAGTGTCTCCGTTGGGGCTTCTAATCAGTAATAGTAAGATACCATCGTTTGTAATGTAATGTAGGGATGACAAAGAAGCTGCTCGAGTGGAACGAGGGCCTTATCAAACAAGGAGATGAATCAAGAGGAAGTACGCCTCTGCACTTTGCAGCATCATGGACATTTGAATCCATGGTAGAGAACCTATTGGGAATTGACTCTATCACAAGCACCACTGCCAAGCTACTACTAGATGCTTTCGAATCTTCAGCTTATCAGGCCGACCACAATGGATCATTCCCTATACATGTGGCAGCCTTGGCGAACAACCTCACCATCGCTCGCGTGCTGGTGCGAAAGTGCCCCGACTGCGTCCATCTGCGAGACGCGCAGGGCAGGACCTTCCTCCACATTATCGCCTTCAAGGGATACACAATTCTCTGGGTTTATTATTGCTTGGGAGGAAACCGTAACGATGCTCGTCTCGCGCAGAGGTTTGCATCCATCATCAATATGCAGGACAACGAAGGCAACACCGCACTACACCTTGCTGCCAAGGCTGGGCACTTGTGGACTATACGCGGATTAATTTGGCATGAGGAAGTTCAGTTAAATCTACAAAATAACAAAGGGCAAACAGCGCTACATCTTGCAGAGAGCCAGAGGCCCCCATGGGTTCTCTCTATGTTGGTACGTGACCTATTTCTGTATACTACATAATCTCTCTCTCTCTCTCTCTCTCTCTCTCTCTCTCTATATATATATATATATATATATATATATATATATATATATATATATATATATATATATATATATATATAGGGAGAGTATACTCTATAGCTAGCTACAAAATAAGTTATTTTGTAGCCATCTCTATTTATGATAATTTTATATACTAATTTACGACAATGTCAGTATATATTTACGATAGTTGAATTACTATAACAAATGGGGATATTTACCACAATGTTATAGTAAATCACATAGTAAGGAGTTACTATAATCTCGTAAATTAGCATAACAATTATCGTAACTCCAAATGGCTACAGAATAAGTTATTCTGTAGCCAATTATAGGGTAGCAGTTCTATATATATATATATATATATATGTATATATATATATGTATGTATGTATGTATATATATATATGTATATATATATGGAGTATATGCTATTTTAATTTACGTCCAGTTTCCCTGTTACTATTACTAATAATTGGAGGCTCCACTCTAATTCTCACTTAGTGCATTATTAAAAAAAAGATAAAGTCTAAAAATCCTCATAATAATCAGAAACATATGTCCTTTAATTTGGTAGACTATAATCACATCATCAATAATAGCCATTCGATGTATTTCATTTGATAAAAAATTGTCCACCCCTGTCATTATGAAAAATAAATAAAGTAACTCCTTAAGTTCACATTTAAATTACCTACATCTTCCCTTATGAAAGATAATTTAAAATACTCCCGCTGTCTCTGAAAGAATAAATTTCTAGCCACAAAAATTGTCTGTGAAAGAATCAATTTCTATGGTGAATGGTCCATCCAACCTCTTTAATCCTCCTGGTAATCTCCGTTGCATTTAACGCAGCCCCTTCTGTCTCCCTCAGCCACGTCTGTTGCCCCCAAAATTCCTAATCAGCAGCATATTGAATCCGTTGATGTACAGTGGACAACAGCAGCATTTAATATTCTATTGAGCACTCTAAATGACACTGTTCAATTATGATTTTTGGCAAGAGAAGAGTTGTCCCTCGGTTCAATGAGGGGCTGCATGGTTTTTTCTCTTACTTGCTAATCTGTCCTAAAATTGCTAGGAATTGATTTTTTCAGAGATAGAGGGAGTAATCCTTTAATATTTAATAAATTACTCACATTTGCTATTATGAAATGTAATCCAAATTAACCCCTATATCTTTGCATTCAAATTATCCATATATGCAATTATGAAAGAAAATATAAAGTTACACTTAATTTGTATCTAAATGATCTACCTTAGCCATTATAAAAATGAACAAAGATGTCTCTCAAATATATATATATATATATATATATATATATATATATATATATATATATATATATATGCTATCAAGAAAAATAATTCAATATCCATAGATGACATTATATATTTTTTGAAATTACATACTCCTAGAACTATTAAGTTAAAAGTAAGCACAATGCTATCTTCCATCGTGTAAACTAAGTAAACATATATACACATTAGGATAGATATTTATTTTAATAGCTTATCAAGCATAGAAAACTATTCCATTAACAAACCACATTTCAATAACATTAAAAATTCATTTTAAGTTATATTAGTACTCCATCACTATAAATTTCAAATGTTTTTATATTCCAAATAAGTTTATACATTTGACTGAACATTATGACATATCCATATTATTAATTTAATTTTATACTCTATGCTTTACTAAACAATGCCACTACACATATAATTGTGTGATATAACAAATTCAGCATGCTAAGTGCCACGGTGCAACTGAAATGACCATTTGTACCATTGGAACAACCAAGAAGTAACTTAGGACCTATAATATTTTTAAACAAAAATTTCGAATAAAAGATACAATAAGCACTAAAATTTCAACTTAGCATGTGGACAAAAATTGCAACAACTAGATTAAAAGTTAAAAGATAAACTATGTGTTCATGATGTCTTTTAATAGAAAAGGATGCAACCAGAGCTTATATAACTTAACCTTAGGTTTGAGCTAAATACATATCG
Organism: Saccharum hybrid cultivar R570; assembly: GCA_038087645.1. Classification (NCBI taxonomy): domain Eukaryota; kingdom Viridiplantae; phylum Streptophyta; class Magnoliopsida; order Poales; family Poaceae; genus Saccharum; species Saccharum hybrid cultivar. The sequence continues at coordinate 11,841,625 of JAQSUU010000805.1, forward strand.
TGTTAGGAAAAAAATATAAATCATAGAAATTGTAACCAGAGGTGCATAATGGAGCCTCCATGTTAATCCTCATGAGAAAAATATATAAATCCTAGAAAATCTCATAAAATCAGAAACATATATCCATCAATTCTATAGATTCTAATAACCATCGATAAAAATAGTCATTGGATATATTCTATTTCTAATAATTACCCAACTCTGTGATTTCGTAAATCATTATAAGTTAGCCCATGAATCTATGTTTAAATTACTCACTTATGCCATTAAGAAATATGATCTAAAGTAAACCTAAATTTGTATCTAATTACCCATACACCATTATGATAGATAATATATGTAACCCCTCAAATTTACATCTCAAGGATCACTTCTGCACTATTAAAAAACCTAAAATATCCCTTCAAATCTAATGTAAATTATCAACATCTTCTATTAAAAATATTTAACTTAACATAAAGTGCATATATGTTTCTACATAACCCACTTCTATTAATACTAATATATTAAAATTTGATTAAAGTAAATATACATGTTATCCCATCATGCAGATCAAGTACACATGCATGCATGAGAATAAACATATATTATATTTTAGAAATCATGAAAAATATTTTCTTATTAACGACTTATACTAATGATACTCACAAGTTATTTAAAATTATTAATAACCGTGACATATAATTTAAATATAACTTGAGGACGATTGCAAAAATATGTAGCGATCAATAATACTAATATTTGAAAACAAAAAATTAAATTCTTTATGACATATAATAGGGGCAGCAACAATTGCCACCATAGATTTAATTAAGGTTTCAACTAAATGGATATTGAATATACAGAGCTGTCAAGCTAATGGAAAAAAAACTATAAATATAGATGAAAAAATATATAGATTGGTTACTGATAAGTTTATCACAACTTGGTAGAAACTACAAAGTATCTATTATGCCTATTGTGTTAGAAATGAATAAAGAGAAAAAAAGTAAAATTTAATACAAGTATTTGTTTGTCAGAGATATTAAACAATAACTATTGCTAATATCTTCTGCTATTGTAGCCAGTGCAAGATTGATGAACTAGTACTATACTACCTAATCTGCAGGGCTATTCCCTGTCACCTATACAGTATAGCAGAAGTGGCTAATTGTATGGCAATTCATACTTATATATAGTCAAGTTGATATTTTTTTGTGTATTATTGGAGATGTTAATTTTATTTAGCATTAAATTCACAGGTAGTAGTGACTAATTGCTCTAGCATTTGTGTACATAGTGATCTCCATAAGGCAAATTCCCAACACCAACCCTTTTTATGGACTAATCTGTGAAGGACTTGCTTTAGTTGAAGTCACCTTATTACTTAGATCACGGCTAATAATACAGCAATGATGCTGGCTATATAAATCTTTGTAGTCTACCTCTTAGCCCATTCATATAGTAATTACTTCTTCGCTATTAATACATGACCCACTAGTCGCTCTCACAAAAATTATTGCATGATTCTTATATATATGAATAAGCCAGCTGTAAACTTACAACCCGCTCCTCCTCTCTCTCCTCCACTTCAGCATATAGCCCACCTACATCATTTTACTATACTTGCTCTTGAATGGACTAATCTGTGAAGGACTATTCGGTGGCCCTATGTTGAGAGGCTCCGCTGAAGGCCTCTAGATTGTGGGAGTTTTTAAAAAATCAAACTATACTGCTTGTAACACTGCAGATTGCATACAGTAATCTAGAAGTAGCATCGATCTGTGAATGAACCTTAATTCTTCCCTGCATTGTCTTCTTTTTGTCACTTATTAATTTGCAGGATCCAACAATGAGTATGCGCCGGCTGCTAATACTTGTTGGTGCTAGATCTGGTGTTCACCGACGTGGTCAGGATCTAGGCATTTTAGAAAATACTGGGGAGAAGCAGGAGGAAGAGAAAATCAAAGAAAACACAACGACCATCGGCGTCGTGTCAGTGCTCATCTTAACGGTGTCCTTCGCCGCAGCTGGTCCGGTTTCCACATGACACACCTGAGACGCGCTAGTACAACGTATACAGTACAAATCGTCATATCTTTCGTATACTGTGTGGGGGTGTTTAGTTTGCAAAAATTTTAATCTGGATCACACGATGTTGATCCAAGGGGCGCAGGAGGATTAGGTAACTTTGTGTTTATCCGCCCGCTTCTAATCACACTATTGCAAATCCCCCTTCCACTCTCCCATGTGCCCTCTTAGATAAACATCGTGTGGCCCAGATTAAAAGTTTCCAAGTTTGCATAAGTGGTCCGGTTTTCACCTGATACGTTATCAACTTATATATGGTGCAGTTATCAAAAAGAAACTTATATTATATATGGTAGCAATCGAACAGAACATGTATGGCGCGTAATGAACGAGCATTACCGCGCTAGTTTTGTACCGTAGCAGGAAACTTTCGGCCCATGGTACATTATATTGGTAGGCGAGCCCATGGCCAAATCCCCACCGCCGGTTTCTAATCGGAAAAATTCTTTCGGCCCATCAAACATTGCGGTGGTCCGATTGATCCTCCTTATCTATAAAACCGTTTTTTAACATCCCTTAGCTTAAAGTCGCTCGATTCTACACTCTGTGTGATTTGGATTGTGGTTTTGCTGATGGCGCCACATCACAGGGTAAATCAAACTAAGCTGAAACTTCGGGGAGGTAGATTGGACTATATATATTTTTCTAAACAATATGAGAAAATCATAAAAATATTTTTTCAAAATTTTAACCATATATTTTTAAATGGAAAAATGAGTAATTAAAAAAAAATCCTACTATCTGGTTTAATCTTACAAATTTCAGATAAATTTTGTTTTAGCTTCATAAATTATAATACTAGTTTCAATTTTCTTTCTAAAATCATTCTCTATCTAATGGTGCCTAGCTTGATATTGTGTAAATCATGATGGACTCATTTTGGTGCTTACTTTTTAGTAAAAGCTCTTGTTATCTATTATAATTAGTTGATGTTGTTTGTTCGGACTACTTAAAAGTGCCAGTGGAGTGCTGTTACGACCGTAGTGGGCATTGATCCCCCGCCTTGGATAAATTTTCAAAGTTGTGTTAGCCTACGGGGTTACATGCACCTGCCATGCCACACATATGCATCCAACTACCTACATGAATATTTTTTCGTCTATTAAGTACTACATTTGTCCCGAAATGATAAGCATATCTTTATCACACAAAGTCATAAAAATAGATTTTGACCACTTTGAATGTCAATATCATCTCAAAGCCACTCTGAATACCAATCTATTGATGTAAGTTTTGTATTCTAGACGTGCATGTAGTTTGAATAATTTGTAGTCAAAGTTTATTAAATTTAACTTTTCTCTTTACAAACTATGATTATCATTCCCGGATGGAGGGAGTAATAGAAATAAAGGCACATGATTTTATCCATTATTTCACACTTTCAATTATCTGTCATTAAAAAAATACGAGTACTCATATTTTACAAATTCATCCCCAAATTGAAAAAACAAAAGTTGGACTAACCTAAGCATATGCATTTTTGTTATTTATGTGGAACTTTGTATTGACATTTTAGATTTAGTTTGAAACTATTAGATTAATATTAGTATCTTAAATTTAATTTTTTATATTTGTTATGTAGTATTTTCCAAATATAAAAAAAATCCTCGCTTTGATTTATAATATTTAGTTTGATTTTTTTGTATATTTTGGTGAAGTTAAACTTACCTTGATTTTAGATTTTTTTTTGGCTCTTACGGACGCCAGACAATAAGTATTGAAACTGAAAGATACAAACAACTGTGAGGTTATATATATCACTCCAGCAGAAAGGCACAAGAACACTGGAACAACAACAGCATGGTTTACACACGCGCGTACGGGGCGAGCCAATAACTAACAAGCTTACAAATCAGGTGCTCTGACGACGTTAATATAAATCAATGTCACAATCGACAAATAAATAAATATAATTAATGAAAATCACCCACCATGATTATGGATGATTGCTATGGTCCGTCACAAACATGTTCAACAAGCAAGTGGGATCGTCTGCCTCTGCCGCCTCAGCTCGATCAATGAATTCCATGGACCTTGAGATATACGATGAAGCTGGCGATCACGACGTATGGCCACAGCACCCAGAAGGGCAAGGACACGAACAAACACGCAAATGTCAAGCGCGAACGCAGCTGGTCCATGGCAATACCCCGCCTTCTAAGAAACACCAGCTGTTCCATCGCTATCGTCCACCCTAACCCAACGATGTCCAGCAGCACGAAACCAGTCAGCACCCATGTGATGATGACGGCTACGCGGGCAACCGGAGCTAGCACCGCATACGTGCCGAATGCAAACGCGGCGGCGAGACTCCGGGCTGAACTGTTCACCAGGAAGACGGATAAAGTGATGGCGTACACGCGTGTCCGGATGTTAGCGCCGGTCGTTCCGGCGTACATGAGACAGATGGTGGCCACGGCAGAGCAGATAGCCGCCAGATTGTTGGCCACGACGAATGCCTGGAAGGAGTACTTGAAGGCGAGCTCCGGTGTGCCTGCCGGCGGCTTGTTATCGCTCGTGCTGTACCCTCCGGGTAACTGGAAAGCTGCGGCGAAGGACACCGTTAAGATGAGCACTGACACGACGCCGATGGTCGTTGTGTTTTCTTTGATTTTCTCTTCCTCCTGCTTCTCCCCAGTATTTTCTAAAATGCCTAGATCCTGACCACGTCGGTGAACACCAGATCTAGCACCAACAAGTATTAGCAGCCGGCGCATACTCATTGTTGGATCCTGCAAATTAATAAGTGACAAAAAGAAGACAATGCAGGGAAGAATTAAGGTTCATTCACAGATCGATGCTACTTCTAGATTACTGTATGCAATCTGCAGTGTTACAAGCAGTATAGTTTGATTTTTTAAAAACTCCCACAATCTAGAGGCCTTCAGCGGAGCCTCTCAACATAGGGCCACCGAATAGTCCTTCACAGATTAGTCCATTCAAGAGCAAGTATAGTAAAATGATGTAGGTGGGCTATATGCTGAAGTGGAGGAGAGAGAGGAGGAGCGGGTTGTAAGTTTACAGCTGGCTTAGACATATATAAGAATCATGCAATAATTTTTGTGAGAGCGACTAGTGGGTCATGTATTAATAGCGAAGAAGTAATTACTATATGGATGGGCTAAGAGGTAGACTACAAAGATTTATATAGCCAGCATCATTGCTGTATTATTAGCCGTGCTCTAAGTAATAAGGTGACTTCAACTAAAGCAAGTCCTTCACAGATTAGTCCATAAAAAGGGTTGGTGTTGGGAATTTGCCTTATGGAGATCACTATGTACACAAATGCTAGAGCAATTAGTCACTACTACCTGTGAATTTAATGCTAAATAAAATTAACATCTCCAATAATACACCAAAAAATATCAACTTGACTATATATAAGTACGAATTGCCATACAATTAGCCACTTCTGCTATACTGTATAGGTGACAGGGAATAGCCCTGCAGATTAGGTAGTATAGTACTAGTTCATCAATCTTGCACTGGCTACAATAGCAGATGATATTAGCAATAGTTATTGTTTAATATCTCTGACAAAAAAATATTAGCACTGGCTACAATAGCAGAAGATATTAGCACTGGCTATGAATTTGGTGCAGATGAAGATGAGTTGCCGCCCAATGGCAACCCCCATCCAGCTAATCCTCACTTCCTGAATCAGCAGAATCATAAGGGACAAGTTCCTGGCTTCTTCGAGGATGTTGGTGACCTAAATGAGGTTCAGCAGGAAAATATCAATGAAGGCTGGGAAGTGCCACCTCCCCCTGAAAACAATAACAACAATGGATGGGGTCAGTGGGTTCAGCAGGAAGGAGAATTTGTGGGAGAAAATGAGCTAGCTGCAGTAAATCAACTTGCTGATGCTGCTGTAGCCAATGCTATGATGCAAAATCAGAATCAAGCCCAAAGCAGTGCTTCTGTTAGCAGTGAAGCCAGAGGGTTTTACAGAGCCCATGGGCCTGATGTCACCATTGAAGTTCATTCTCAACTGGCTGGAGTGAGATCATTAGAATTGTCAAGGACAAGTGTTCATCTTTTTGATGGTGAACACCCCATCAGGGAGTTAGCAGCTAGGATTGGCCTTCATGGTGGGTTTGGCCCAGCCCCGTCTCCTCAGATGTTGATCGCAGAATTAGCTGTTGCTGCTCGTGAAGCTTGGAAGAATCTCCCTATGAAGGAACCTCTATCTGTCTCAAGCTGGAACACTTTTCCTCCAGAACCAATGATAGATCCCTAGTTCTTTAATGCTGACAATCCCAGATGGGGTAACAATGCAGAAGCTTCGTCCTCCTCAGGACCCAGAATGCCCAGGCTCTAGAGGATGTTCTCTGAAGAACCATTGCTCTTGCAGGATGACATTCCAGTTTAGGTTCAGAATTCTGATGAGGAAAGGTTAAATGAATCACAGGGTAAAGAGATGGTCATCTACTGCCAGGAGTTTGCCAGAACTCAAATCCTTGCAAGATTTCATCAGGTGGAAGTTCCCTCTCCGATTCCTGCTTATAATCCTCATACAGAGAGCAGCCTGCCTCCAGTCCTTTCTGATCCCCTATCAAATATAGATGTTGAAATGGAGGTTCATGAGGATCCTGAGAGGACTGATGAAGGCTCTTCTCGACAGGAGGAACCTCTAACTCCTGTAACTGCCAAGAAGAAGAGAAAGTCCAGGGCCAAAACTCCCATAGTGGATGATGAGGTCAGAAGAAGCTCCAGATTCAAGGCTAATGTGCCCCAGTAGCATATCAGGCTGGACAATGAACCCAGGAAAAAGAAAGAGGAAAGTAAGAAGTCAGTATCCTTCAGCACTGTTGAAAATCTGAAAACAGCAATTATCAACAGAAGCCTGGACACAGAAATGGAAGCAGCTGACATAGAGCCAATCCAGAGTGAGGTTCTGCTAAACCTTGGCTCTACCTTTTGTGGCATCCCTCCTGAGGAGCTGGCTGATGCAGACTTGACCCAATCCTCTGAAGAGTGATCAATGGAAGCACAAACTCTGAAGAAGTCTGAGGGGTGGTTACCATTGGCTGTGGAGTGCTTATTTTACCTTTCTCTCTTGTTTTCTTTTGCTGTTCTGGAACTTGTTGGCCTTTCTGCTTGTGGTGGTTGTGCCCCATTTGCCTTTGTTGCTTCTATCCTTCTTTGTTTAAATGGATAATAGTCTTGGAATATTTTATGTTGGAATATTCGTGGTATTAATGATCCAGACAAATGGGATGCTGTGAGGAATAAGTTAGAAGAAAGTTGTGCTAATATTCTCTGCCTCCAAGAAACTAAAAGAGAGAATTTTGATCTTCGGTATATTAGGAACTTTGCTCCTAAGAAGTTTGATAAATTTGACTTCTGCCCCTCTTTGGGGGCCTTAGGGGGCATCCTGGTCTGTTGGGCTTCCTCCTTCTTCTCTGCTGTAACTTTAGAAAAGCACCAGTTTGCTATTAAACTTGCCATGACCTCCTGCCACAGTCTGGAATCCTGGACCCTGGTAGTAGTGTATGGTCCCTGCAGGTAGCCAGCAAAGGATGAGTTTGTTAACTGGCTTAGCCAGTTGGTTATTAATGATGATGATCTTTGGCTATTGATGGGGGATTTCAATCTATACAGATCTGCTGATAATAGAAATAGGCCTGGTGGAAATTTTCATGATTCTTTGGTCTTCAACAATATCATCAGTCATATGGGCCTTATTGAGCTGCCTACTAAAGGTAGGAGTTACACTTGGAGCAACATGCAAACCCCCCCTCTGCTTGAGCAAGTAGATTGGTTTTTCACCTTGGTTGCCTGGACCACGCAATTTCCTCATTCTATGGTGCTTCCTTTGGCTAGAACCACCTCAGACCATATTCCCTGTAAAGTACAAATTGGCACTAGTATCCCAAAGGCCAATATCTTCAGGGCTGAAAATTTCTGGTTTAATCATCCTAGTTTCATGGGTCTAGTCACTAATGCCTGGATTACCCCGGTAAGATGCTCTAACAGTGCTCATGTTCTCAGTGCCAAATTTAAACTCCTCAGAAGAATCCTGAAGCACTGGGCCAAAGGGCTATCCAATTTATCTAAGCCGATGTCAAACTACAATGCCACCATCAGCTTTCTTGACAGGCTGGAGGAAATTAGAAACTTATATGATCATGAGGCCCTATTCAGAAGTCTGGTAAAAAATCATCTCAGGAATCTTCTTGCTATGCAAAACACTTATTGGAGACAGAGGTTCACCCAAAGACTAGTACAATTTGGGGATAAAAACACCAAATTCTTCCATGCAATGGCCACTGAAAGGTATAGAAGAAATGTCATTAGCCAAATTCTAGATGGGGATGGAAGAGTGGTAGCAAGTCATAGTGAGAAAAGTGCTCTCTTCTTCCAAGAATTCAAAAGGAGATTGGGTTCTACAGTTGACATTTCGATGCAATTTGATCTCCAGCAGGTTATCTGCCCTTGTGCTGGTCTCTCTGATATCAGCCATCCATTTAGTAAAGAAGAAATAGATGCAGTCATTCTAGATCTTCCTACTGACAAGGCTCCTGGTCCAGATGGTTTCAACTCTTTGTTCTTTAAAAAGGCCTGGACAATTATCAGAGAGGATATATACAGGCTGTGCAATGACTTCTTCTCTCATAAGGCTGATCCGAAAAGTATTAACTCTTCTTATATAACACTGGTCCCAAACAAAGATAATCCTGAGATTGTTAGTGACTTTAGGCCAATTTTCTTGCTGAACTCCTCCCTAAAGATCATCACAAAGGTGCTTGCTAATAGACTCCAACCCCTTGCTCAACAATTGGTGCATGCCAATCAATATGGATTCATCAAGGGAAAGACCATTCAAGATTGTCTTGGCTGGGCTTTTGAATACCTTCATCAATGCCATACTTCTAGGAGGGAGATCATTATTGTTAAGCTAGATTTTGAAAAAGCCTTTGATTTGGTTGAGCACAAGGCAGTTTTGGATATCATGAGGGCCAAAGGCTTCTGTCCCAAATGGATAAAATGGGTTGGAGATATCTTTTCCTCTGCTACATATTCAGTCTTGGTCAATGGGGTTGCTGGCAAGGAATTCAAATGCAAGAGGGGAGTAAGACAAGGGGATCCTTTATCTCCCTTGCTTTTTGCCATTGCTGCTGATCTTCTTCAAGGGGTGATTAACTTTGAGTACATGGCTGGAACCCTCATCCCCCCATTCCCCTAGAACAGTGGTACCCCTTTCCCAATTGTCCAATATGCAGATGATACTCTTCTCATCATGCAAGCCTGTGAGGCTCAGTTACTGCATCTCAAGGATATCCTACAGAGGTTTGCCTTGTCCACTGGCTTAGTGGTAAACTTTCACAAATCCTGCCTGGTTCCAATTAATGTTGACCAGGAGAAAGCTGGTCTTCTTGCTGCTTTGTTTGGATGTTTGGTGGGCTCCTTCCCCTTCACCTACCTGGGCTTACCAATGGGCCTCACCAAGCCTCAAGTCAAGGACTATGCTCCCCTTCTATGCAGAATAGAAAGAAGGCTCTCTGCGAGCTCTCAGTTCCTTACAATGGCTGGGAGGCTACAACTGGTAAACTCTGTCATCTCCTCCCTACCCACATACTACATGTGCTCCCTCAAGCTCCCAGTGACAGTAATTGAGCTCATTGACAAGCATAGGAAGAATTGTCTCTGGAGGGGAAATGATGTAAATAAGAAGGGCTACAATTTTGCTGCTTGGGATCTTGTTCAGAGGCCAAAATGTAAAGGGGGTCTTGGAGTGATTAATTTAAGCCTGCAGAATGAGGCTCTATTGTTGAAACAGCTTGACAAATTTTACAGAAAAGAGGAGCTCCAATGGGTCAATCTGATTTGGCAGAGATATTACTCCAATGAAGTTCCTCATCTTGCAAGAGAAAAGGGCTCATTCTGGTGGAAGGACATCCTTAGATTGCATTATAAATATAGAGGGGTTGCTGTTTGTATTCCTAATAAAGGTGATACTGTAGGATTCTGGGATGATTTGATCAACAATTCTATCCATTCCCAGGATCTTCCTTCACTTTTTCTTTTTGCCAAGGACCCAAAAATCTCCTTCTGGAAGCTCAGGACCTCTGATTCCTTATTGTCCTGCTTCAGAATCCCTATGACCAGGCAAGCTTTTGATGAGATGCAGGCTTTACAGGAGGAGTTGGCTCTTCTTCTTCTTGGTCCCCTAGATTCAAAGGACAGTTGGACTTTTATTTGGGGCCCACAGAAGTTTTCCTCTAATCAATATTATCAGCATCATTTCTCAACGCTGGCTACTCCAAGATTGCTTACCTGGCTTTGGAAGTCAAGGTGTACCCCCAAAATCAAGTTGTTTGCATGGTTACTGGTGAATGATAGACTCAACACAAGAAATATGCTAAGACGAAGGAATAAGTTCCTAGAAGAGGGATATAATTGTGTCTTATGTCAAGAAGGCATAGAGGAGACTTTTGAGCATCTGTTTTTTGGCTGTAGTTCTTCTATTGCCCGCTGGTATTCATTGGGAATCATATGGAATGATGAAGGCAACCTTGCTGAAAGAATCCATCAGGCCAGGCTTGATTTTGCTCAACCTTTTTTCATGGAAATTGTAATGATTGGGGCCTGGTGCATCTGGAATGAGAGGAATGCTCAGATCTTTAATGGCAAAGTTCCATCCTTGGCTGCTTGGAAGATCTCTGTTAAGAAGGAGGTTAAAGAGCATTTCTGCATAATCAAGCCCTCGATGCACCATTCCATTCAGCTCTGGCTTGACGCTTTATAATCTCTTTTGCTGCGCTTAGTCTCTTAGTCTTGTTCTTTTTAGCTTGCTTCCCCTCCCCCTCCTTTTTGGCCTAACCTCTGGTTATGCCCCGTTGTAACTCTTTTTGTAAGTGGTCTCTCCCTTTGTTTAATTTATTTGTTGCCGGGGGGTGCTTTGCCCCACGGTTTTCGCTCAAAAAAATAGTTATTGTTTAATATCTCTGACAAAAAAATACTTGTATTAAATTTTACTTTTTTTCTCTTTATTCATTTCTAACACAATAGGCATAATAGATACTTTGTAGTTTCTACCAAGTTGTGATAAACTTATCAGTAACCAATCTATATATTTTTTCATCTATATTTATAGTTTTTTTCCATTAGCTTGACAGGTCTGTATATTCAATATCCATTTAGTTGAAACCTTAATTAAATCTATGGTGGCAATTGTTGCAGCCCCTATTATATGTCATAAAGAATTTAATTTTTTGTTTTCAAATATTAGTATTATTGATCGCTACATATTTTTGCAATCGTCCTCAAGTTATATTTAAATTATATGTCACAGTTATTAATAATTTTAAATAACTTGCGAGTATCATTAGTATAAGACGTTAATATGAAAATATTTTTCATGATTTCTAAAATATAATATATGTTTATTCTCATGCATGCATGTGTACTTGATCTGCACGATGGGATAACATGTATATTTACTTTAATCAAATTTTAATATATTAGTATTAATAGAAGTGGGTTATGTAGAAACATATATGCACTTTATGTTAAGTTAAATATTTTTAATAGAAGATGTTGATAATTTACATTAGATTTGAAGGGATATTTTAGGTTTTTTAATAGTGCAGAAGTGATCCTTGAGATGTAAATTTGAGGGGTTACATATATTATCTATCATAATGGTGTATGGGTAATTAGATACAAATTTAGGTTTACTTTAGATCATATTTCTTAATGGCATAAGTGAGTAATTTCAACATAGATTCATGGGCTAACTTATAATGATATACGAAATCACAGAGTTGGGTAATTATTAGAAGAGTTAAATACACCAGAGGTCCACTAACTTGTGAGGAGGTTTCAATTAGGTCCATCAACTTTTAAACTGACTTTCTGGGTCCATAAACTTTGATGCCGTATCGCTTAGATCCATCAACTTTCAACCTAAGTCCATCAACTTTCAAAGTGATTTTCCGGGTCCATAAACTTTGTATGCCGTATCACTTAGATCCAGCACGTGCTCCGCGTCATCGTGTCGAACCCAGTTAGGTCAAGGGCGCCTATCTGTAACGACGACAAGTTCACATGGGGATCGAAACGATCATGAGCGGCTTCCGCCCCGGCCGACGCGGTGCCCGTGTACCGCGAGCTGCATGCATGGTTCACCTCAGCTCGCTCACTCAAGTGTACGTGCGTGTGCTTATTTGTGCTCTACGATAATCCAGGCATTCAGATATGGTATTGCTCCACGATAATCCAGGCATTCAGACGTGAATGCACTTGTGCTTTGATCTGATCGATCGGGGACGTACGATGGCCGGATCGAGAGCTCTTGCATCGGCATCGATCGGATCAGCTGCTTGTAGTGGTCGATGCCACATCGGTGGGTCGAAACAGTAGCGATAGCGATCGTCCGCGGGCGAGCACGTACCAATTCGCGATTCCATGCATGCGAGCAAATTAAAACTGCAGCGCACAGACGACGTGACACGAACGTACATACGGCACAGACAACGACGACGTGTCACCGGCTATGAGACCGTTGTCGTGGGCGACCGCGCCGTGCTTGCGTTTCAGCGACGACCGGTCCGATCGAGTACGTGGACTTGGACCATGCATGATATGGCCACTCGACGCATGCATGCAGGCCATCTACTAGCAGGTGTACGGCACGGCGTCCGCAGACGGACGCGTCTGCCACGGGAAATGATCATGAGCAGGCCGACACGGTGCCTGTGTTCCGCGAGCTGCATGCATGGTTCACCTCAGCTCGCTCGCTCGCTTAAGTGTACGTGTGTGTGTGTGCCGATCGGATCGATGATGCGCGGCTGGGTGCACCACCGCGCAAGCATGCAGCACAGATCATATGCCAGCTGATCGAAGCAACTAGCCCAACCACGCGTCCACCGGCTGTTCGATCGCCCACCCAAACGACGTCAATGCAAACAAGCAGCTAGCTCGCTCGTCCCCGGCTTGCCGCAGTGCACCATGCCTAAATGATACGGCATCAAAGTTTATGGACCCAGAAAGTCACTTTGAAAGTTGATGGATCTAACTGAAACCTCCTCACAAGTTAGAGGACCTCTGGTGCATTTAACTCTTATTAGAAATAGAATATATCCAATGACTATTTTTATCGATGGTTATTAGAATTTATAGAATTGATGGATAGATGTTTCTGATTTTATGAGAATTTCTAGGATTTATATATTTTTCTCATGAGGATTAACATGGAGGCTCCATTATGCACCTCTGGTTAGAATTTCTAGGATTTATATTTTTTCCTAACACGATATGTATTTAGCTCAAACCTAAGGTTAAGTTATATAAGCTCTGGTTGCATCCTTTTCTATTAAAAGACATCATGAACACATAGTTTAGCTTTTAACTTTTAATCTAGTTGTTGCAATTTTTGTCCACATGCTAAGTTGAAATTCTAGTGCTTATTGTATCTTTTATTCGAAATTTTTGTTTAAAAATATTATAGGTCTTAAGTTACTTCTTGGTTGTTCCAATGGTACAAATGGTCATTTCAGTTGCACCGTGGCACTTAGCATGCTGAATTTGTTATATCACACAATTATATGTTTAGTGGCATTGTTTAGTAAAGCATAGAGTATAAAATTAAATTAATAATATGGATATGTCATAATGTTCAGTCAAATGTATAAACTTATTTGGAATATAAAAACATTTGAAATTTATAATCATGGAGTATTAATATAACTTAAAATGAATTTTTAATGTTATTGAAATGTGGTTTGTTAATGGAATAGTTTTCCATGCTTTATAAGCTATTAAAATAAATATCTATCCTAATGTGTATATATGTTTACTTAGTTTACACGATGGAAGATAGCATTGCGCTTACTTTTAACTTAATAGTTCTAGGAGTATGTAATTTCAAAAAATATATAATGTCATCTATGGATATTGAATTATTTTTCTTGATAGCATATATTAGTATATATATATATATATATATATATATATATATATATATATATATATATATTTGAGAGACATCTTTGTTCATTTTTATAATGGCTAAGGTAGATCATTTAGATACAAATTAAGTGTAACTTTATATTTTCTTTCATAATTGCATATATGGGTAATTTGAATGCAAAGATATAGGGGTTAATTTGGATTACATTTCATAATAGCAAATGTGAGTAATTTATTAAATATTAAAGGATTACTCCCTCTATCTCTGAAAAAAATCAATTCCTAGCAATTTTAGGACAGATTAGCAAGTAAGAGAAAAAACCATGCAGCCCCTCATTGAACCGAGGGACAACTCTTCTCTTGCCAAAAATCATAATTGAACAGTGTCATTTAGAGTGCTCAATAGAATATTAAATGCTGTTGTCCACTGTATATCAACGGATTCAATATGCTGCTGATTAGGAATTTTGGGGGCAACAGACGTGGCTGACGGAGACAGTAGGGGCTGCGTTAAATGCAACGGAGATTACTAGGAGGATTAAAGAGGTTGGGTGGACCATTCACCATAGAAATTGATTCTTTCGCAGACAATTTTTTTGGCTAGAAATTTATTCTTTCAGAGACAGCGGGAGTATTTTAAATTATCTTTCATAATGGCAGAGGTGAATAATAATCTATATACAAAGTTATGGGGCTATTTTGAATTATCTTTCATAAGGGAAGATGTAGGTAATTTAAATGTGAACTTAAGGAGTTACTTTATTTATTTTTCATAATGACAGGGGTTGATAATTTTTTATCAAATGAAATACATCGAATGGCTATTATTGATGATGTGATTATAATCTACCAAATTAGACATATGTTTCTGATTATTATGAGGATTTTTAGACTTTATCTTTTTTTTAATAATGCATTAAGTGAGAATTAGAGTAGAGCCTCCAATTATTAGTAATAGTAACAGGGAAACTGGACGTAAATTAAAATAGCATATACTCCATATATATATATATATATATATATATATATATATATATATATATATATATATATAGAGGACTGCGCTAAATAGTACCCAGGGTACTAAATAATATTCAGTACCCGAGCCCCTACGCCGCCCGACGTTCTCCGCGTCTGTACAGAAGATGGGGGTCACGGCTGGAATTTTGTTTTTTATTTTTTGTCTTGTTGTTGGTTTTTTTTAGGCTGGCGGTTTTCAGCTGTTTTTTTTCTTTTTTTTTTGTTTAGTGGTCGGTTTTTGTTTGAATGGTGGTTTGGGCTTGCTGCCAATTTATTTTCTTTTTCTTTCTCGTGTTCTGTTTTGTTCTAGGTTGCTGGTTTATTTTTTGACAAGTGAACGTCCAAAAAACATGTATTTTCTTATTTTCGAAAGGTAGATTTTATATTTTAAGATAGGTAAGGCAACAAAAAAAGAAGTCTTCAAGTAGAACATCAACGAATTTGATGCATCTATTTTTTCGCCAAAAACATAATTTTTCAAGTAAATGAAAAGGGTAAGAAGATTGCAATACACTTTGTAGTTTGAAAACACAGTTTTGTGGCTCCATCTGAGCTATTCCACAAAATCACAATCACATACAATATATGGCAGCTAAATAACCTTCATTGGAATCATAAATACTGGAGTTCTAACAACTCATACACCATATGAGGAAAAAAGAAAAACTACATCTCCCTTCTCTCGCACCTCTAATGGTTGCCCATTGCTTCACCTGTCAAAAGAAGCGGAAACAACAGTTGTAGCTTTCAAATGAATGTTTACAGTTACATATAACTTTGGACATAAGCCATTGTGGATCAGAAACAAGAAAAATAATCATGGTTGTAAAAATGGAGCATTTATTGCTCAGGATAAATAATTCAGTAAGCCAAGGATACATTACAAGGTCCATGAACAGAAAGACCTCAAAGCTGGTCCTAAATAATTTCATTTGTGAACTTGAAGCCAATTTATGAATTGAAATAAATATGTACGAAATATGCTTATGCAAGAATCAAAAAGGAAAACCGAGACAGCTTCGAAGTCAAATAACAACTTGTAACAACAAAAAAATCCTTCATAAGAGCATGGTTCAAATGAAGTTGCCCGTGAGAAATTATTTTTTATGGTCACCTACAAGCTTTTAATAAATGGGTGTGACCAAGACTTTTTTTTAGTTCCAACTGACAAACTATTGAGTTTAACAATAAACATTAATGGGTGTAGCAGTAATGTGGTATAGGAGCAAAGAAATTGAAGGTCCAACTAATAAAACAATTTGTGGTTTCACAAATGAATATGTATGGTTCAATTTTGGGGACAATTATTAGTCAAAACATGATATTTGAAGTAATGTTTGGTTGAAGGGCTAAGCATTTGGTTGAAAACAAAATTGTGAGATAAGAAAGCTAAGATCAAACAAAAGCATCCATGACCACAGAAATTTAATGGCATCGATTGTAAACAGTCAACTAAAAAGGATAATTAAGAAGGAAAAAAACAAAGTATAATGTAGACAAACGAGATGATCATGAGAGGAGCAATGCAAAGAGGATTACATCAACCTCACAATTTCGCCTTCATGGTTGTCGGTCCAGGACATGAGATTTATACAAAACAGTGCACACTGCAATTAAAATAATAAAAATGAATTATAACTGTACAAATTTGTAAGTATTTCTTGTTTTGGCAAGGTTGCAGCAAGTATATTACAGATATGATGAAAGGAAAGTAAACTGGTCACAAGAAAAAAAAGCAATTAGGAAGGCAGTAAGCACTTTCTCCATGTCAGTCACAATTCATATTATCAGCAATACTGATCGATGTGAGTATTTTATCATATTGTCCACGAATACTACTTGCAAAATCTAGGGAAAATAAGCGACCATGTCAAAGTACCTAATTTATCTAGTTGAGAGAAAAATGTTCAGTAAACATTTTACAATGTTTCCTTAAGAGAAATACTCTAACCAACTGTGCAGCTAAAGTCAATGCTTGTAAGAACAGCTTCACACTGGATTAACATTATGCAAAGGACATGCCGTTTTGAGCTCATTACTAAAACACAAGGAACAACAAATACATTTTTCCAAATCTTTTAGCAACTAGAAGGATGAAGAGGTTAGGGAATTGTGGGATATTGGGTGGTTAATTGGATTTTTTTATTCTGAAATTGTAGCGTGCTTTTCAAAATCAGTGAAAGAGACAAATTCAAAAGCACTTCAAAGATCGTGTATATATGCTAAGGCGAGCATACTATAGATATACATTTAAAAGGCGTTACAGGTAAAGTGCATGTACAGCCCCAATTTTTTGTAGTGGGCATGTGACAGCAAAGATGCAGACTCAACATCTAAGTAGTATATTTGTTAGGCAGCCAGAATATTGTAAAGTTGCACTAGTATAACTAAATCTCTAAGCATGCTACAACCACCGATCTGATATTTGGTAATCACCATTTTCATTTATGAGCAAAAAAAACATCTAGCAAATAGCAATTCACATTATTAGAGCATCCCTGCTTCATTTCATATATTACCTATAGATTTTGAAAAAAAAATAGCACATAATTATCTAGCTACTGGAACTTGGTCTCCATCGGCTAACAAATCAGTGGTAAGATACCACTAGCTCTCCCTAAATGGCTTAGAATTGACAAGCTTCCTCACTCGGTCAGCAAATCGATGCACAATTACAATAACAAGGACAACCTTACCTCACGTATAGGAGACCAGGCTGCAGGCCAGGGGCTGCTTCGCAACATCCCTCGAGAAGCATCTCCGAATGAAAACACTACGTTTGGAACACACTAAAATAATTGGAGATTACTAATCTCTTTGTTCAA
This sequence comes from Saccharum hybrid cultivar R570, assembly GCA_038087645.1. Lineage (NCBI taxonomy): Eukaryota > Viridiplantae > Streptophyta > Magnoliopsida > Poales > Poaceae > Saccharum > Saccharum hybrid cultivar. The sequence continues at coordinate 11,859,456 of JAQSUU010000805.1, forward strand.
GTCAGAGAAACCAAACAAGCATATTGACAAATCATATTTACTGCTGCACTCACCTATCCAGGTACGCTTGAAGGCTCCAAGGGCCTTTGCCTTTCTAAGTGGGAAAATGGCAAGCTGCACCCTATGATCTCCCATTAATCTGCATAGGAGGAACATTTGTCACAACCAATTTTGCATGACAGCAGATAATATCAGAAATAAGGAATATCTCCCCCTCCCTCAACCCCTCCTTTCATTCAAGAGAGCTTTGCTAACTACCAATGCATACACATGGACGCCACATCAGTTAGGTGGTGGTCTGGAACTAAGATCATGTATTTACCATGAGCAGTCACAAACAACATTGGTGCCTCTGCCAATATTGAAACCATATTCTACATCCTGCATGCCAAGGTTTATACAAGGTAAGCTCAGTATCCATAGTCTCAACAGCAAACTGCATCATTAAAATAGACAATACGTAAAAGGGAATTTACTTAATGAAGGGTAAAACAAAACAAAAGATCTTTACAGGATCAATCTATTAATCTAAAATGCAATTTAGGAATAGACAATACAGCAGTAAGGAGAGGCAAGAAATTTGTGCAATATATCATCACCAAATTTCAAGTAGCATAATTCTAGCAGCGCAATGTGCTTAAAAGCGAATTTACTTGCAGGACGAAACCAAAAGAGAATTTACTTTCAAGTAGTTTAATTATGTGAATAAACAAATGCAGGATGAAACCAAAAGGAAATTCATAAGGGGAGCTTGGAGAGGAATTGAAGGCCGACAAGCATGAAGCTATCTGAATGCAGTTATCTTTCAGTTCAGAAAAAATAGCAGTTCTGAAAATAGCCTCTATGCAGTTCTGCTTCAGTTCAGACATTATCTAATTGGCTTTTTTGAAAACTGTATGCATGTGAAACACCACTATTATCTGTTAGCTATCAGAAACACCACTATTAGTACCTTCAGAAATTATTATCTAGCTAATTGGCTTCTTTGAGAAGATAGAACAGGAAAAGATCAGGACTCAATGAGATTATTAATCTTGCAACCCTCTTAGTAACTTCTTCCTAGGTGCTGCCATGACAAACCTTTCTGCCATGAGAAACCTTTGCTGTCGGCTCTTTGGTAAAGACACCCTTTGCAGCTGTTCCAAGGACTGATCTGTCTGCCTTGTCAAGTAGCATCTCAATTTCGTCAGTTATTACTGTTGCTGCAGAAACGAAGTCGAGTCAAGGGTACTAAAAGCTTAAATCAGTGAATACATAAAGAATTGAAATGAAGGATGCTCATCACCTCCAATCACACGCCATCTTCCTGTCAATTGCAGGCTCCATCCAATTGCAGAACAGTCGTGCATCCCGCTCCAGCCAAATTTGCATACACACGCCATGGATTTTGAGCTGGTGAAGTTAGTGGCATTGAATTTGTGTGACAAAAATCACAGGCAGTGGAGCCATCAAAAGCTGCTACCTCGCAGCATCGCCCAACCGTCACGACACCACTGGACAATAGCGCCCTGGCCGAGCCATCGGGACACTGCCTAACAAATCCTCCCAATGGATGGTGGATCGAGTCGTCCGGCTGCCGCTGGTTAACCTTGTTGCTGATCTGAAAAGAAACAATAATTAAGAAAATCTCATGGAATTAAAAATCAAGGCAAGATGCAGATCATAGAGACGTAGGAAAGCAAATCTTACGAGAAAAAGAAGGTGGTGCTGCACCACCACCGTGAGGCGCCATCTACGTTGACCGGCTGCGCCGCCGCTGGGAGGCGCCGTTCGCTCCGTGCTTGCCACGCCACCGCCAAGAAAGGTCATCCGCGCAGGGATGGGGAGGAGTCATGGCTGCCGCCGCTAGTTGGGGAGGGGCCACCACCGCTGGAGCCATCACGCGAGTGCGGACCCCGCTACCGCGGGGGGTGGGGGCGTCCACGTGGGCGCCGCCGCTCCAGTCCCCGGATGTGCCGCGACCACCGCCACTGTGCGCCCCCGATTTGGAGAGCGCCACAAAGAGAGGTACGCCACAGGGATTGCATCCATCCGGCCCCATGCTCCCATCCGCATCAGCCGCCGCTCGTGAGATCCAGCAACAACGATGTGGGTGAGTTGAGAGGGGTCGACGCCGACGGGGTAGTTGAGGATGGCGGCCGACGGGAGAGACGTAACCCGCCTCAGAGGTTGCGGAGGAGAGGTGCAGAGGGGCGAGCTGGGCTCGTGCGGCGGAGGTGGCGGCGAGCTGTGGGCGAAACTGGTGGATGGGGCGGCGAGCTGTGGGCGAAACCGGCGAATGGGCCGACGAGCTGGGTGAAACCAGCGTCTCCTAGACTCTTCCCACGATCTCGAAATTAGACCGGCCAAAAAAAAAACTCGATGCGATAAAAGAGGAGGTGGGCACGGGGGACCAGCGCGGGGAGCGCCTGTGGGTTGGGTCAGTTCGGTCGTTTGGGCTCGGTGATTCTGGCTTGGCTCGGGTACCGATTATTATTCGGTACCAGGGTAATAGATAGAATAACTATATATATATATATATATATATATATATATATATATATATATATATATAGCGATGTAGCGTAAATATAGAGATTATGTAGTATACAGAAATAGATCACGTACCAACATAGAGAGAACCCATGGGGGCCTCTGGCTCTCTGCAAGATCTAGCGCTGTTTGCCCTTTGTTATTTTGTAGATTTAACTGAACTTCCTCATGCCAAATTAATCCGCGTATAGTCCACAAGTGCCCAGCCTTGGCAGCAAGGTGTAGTGCGGTGTTGCCTTCGTTGTCCTGCATATTGATGATGGATGCAAACCTCTGCGCGAGACGAGCATCGTTACGGTTTCCTCCCAAGCAATAATAAACCCAGAGAATTGTGTATCCCTTGAAGGCGATAATGTGGAGGAAGGTCCTGCCCTGCGCGTCTCGCAGATGGACGCAGTCGGGGCACTTTCGCACCAGCACGCGAGCGATGGTGAGGTTGTTCGCCAAGGCTGCCACATGTATAGGGAATGATCCATTGTGGTCGGCCTGATAAGCTGAAGATTCGAAAGCATCTAGTAGTAGCTTGGCAGTGGTGCTTGTGATAGAGTCAATTCCCAATAGGTTCTCTACCATGGATTCAAATGTCCATGATGCTGCAAAGTGCAGAGGCGTACTTCCTCTTGATTCATCTCCTTGTTTGATAAGGCCCTCGTTCCACTCGAGCAGCTTCTTTGTCATCCCTACATTACATTACAAACGATGGTATCTTACTATTACTGATTAGAAGCCCCAACGGAGACACTACATTAATTCTCATCCGACATGTTAGAAAAAAAATCAGTCCTAAAAATTGTCACAATAATCAGAAACATCTGGCTTTTAATTTGGTAGACTCTAATTATATAATCCCCCAATAATAGCTATTAGATCTATTGTAATTTATATAAAACAATACCTACTCTGCCATTATAGAAAAATACATGAAGTAACCCCCTAATTTTGCATCTAAATTACTCACCTCCGCCATTATGAAAGATAATTCAAAATAACCCTCTATATTTGTATATAAATTACCCATACATGTCATTATAAAAAATAATTAAAACTGACCCCCTAAATTTGCATCTAAATTAACCACTTTACCATTATCAAAATAGAATCCAAAATAACCCCCTAACATTGCATCTAAATTAAGAAGTTTTGTGATTATAAAAATAATTTGAAATAATCCTCCAACTTTGTATCTAAATTACCCACATCTACCATTATGAAAGATAATTTAAAATACATCATAATGATTTTGTAAATTATCTACCATTATCGTTATGAAAGATAATACAGAATAACATCCTAAGTTTGCATTCAACCTACCCGTATAGGTCATTGTGAAAGATAATATAAACTATTATCTTTATATTTAGATTCATGACTCCATAAGATATGTGATGCAATAAGAGCCACCATAATTAATGGTAAGGTCTCAAAGTGATTTCATAATTAAAATATATAGAGGTGCCATGCAAAGAAAAATATGAATACGGATGAAAAAAACATATAGATTAGGCCCTTGAAAAATAGTAATTATTAAGTTTATGATAACTAAATATAAGATATATTGTGATGCAACCGGAGTCACTGTAATTAATGGTAATGTTTCAAAACTAATTGCATATTTAAAATATATAGAGATGTCAATGCAAAGGAAAAATACGAATATGGATAAAAATCATATAGATAAATCCCTTGAAAAATAGTAATTAATAAGTTTATGATAACTAGATATAGACTACAAAGTATTATTATGTCTATTATGTAACAAAATAAACAAAGATAAAAAACATACAATTTAATATAAGTAATTGTTTAATAGTCAGATGTACTCTCTCCATTCCAAATTATAAGATGTTTTGAGTTGTCTCGATAAATAGCTTTTGCTATGCACTTAGATATATATATACACTATGTCTAAGTACATAGTAAAAATAGTGTATCTAGAAAAGCCAAAACGTATTATAAATTGAAATAGAGGGATTATTAATTACTAAATCCGTTCCAAATTATAAGATGTATTGGCTTTTCTAGATACATTGCTTTACTTTGTATCTGTACATAGTGTATATCTATGTGTCGACGAAACTTGGTCGGCAGTCTACCAAGGGGTATGCCAAAGGTAGTGATTTGTCGGTAGACAGGTGCGCAAGCTACGAACTAGATAGTGACGCAAGACACAACAAGGTTTTATCCAGGTTCGGCCGCCGTGAGGGCGTAATACCTACGTCCTGCGTCTGATTTGTATTGTTGTGTATAATGAGATGTGTTTTGAGGGGTCCTCTGCCCGCCTTATATAGTCCGGGGGGCAGGGTTACAAATCTGAAAACTAATCCTGCTCGGTTACAATTGCCATAGCTGGCCGGATAAGAATTTCTATTCTAACCGACGAGGATCTTGCTTGATCTCTAAGTTTGCTTTCCTTCCTTGCGTGGGATGCCGAGCAAATCGACTGGGCCACGCGTCGTCTTCTGATGGGCCGGGCCCACTGGTCTGGACCAGCCCAAGTCTAGTCATAGGGGTATAGGGGTTAATACCCCCACAGCCAGTCCCCGAGCACTATGCATTGTGATGCGACACGCCGTCTTGACCTTCTCCGAACAGTGAGGCTTGAGTTCTTAACGTCTCCAACCAGTCAAAGCACCAGCCGAGCAGCTGTTATAGGTGTCCGACCAATTTATAATATAGCCAACCACCGTTGTTGCCAGAGAAAATAGGTTGTCCGAAGAATGTATGGTGCTCTTGAGAAAAAGAAAAAATTTCCTTCCTAGTGAAGTGTGCCCACTTGTATTTCTGAAAAGAAATATAAGTAGGGTAAACAAAGCGTAGGGGTCAAAAAATAAACACATTCACCGCTAGGTGAAGTGTGCCCATTTAGTCCCCGAGCCTGGTAGTAGGTGACATAGGCACGTGGTGCCAGGATCTAAAATGAAACTCTATAGAAACTTGATACTGAGATGCGCCGATAGGTGTATCGTACTGATGCAGTCCCCGAGCTTGCTGGAAGGCGAGGCATGATCCTTGTAGCAAGGTCTAAAAAGTAATGATCTCACAACTGTATGTGAGTCCAATTTCACATGTAGCTGAGGAAATCAAGCGTCGAGCTGTGGTCGGAGAGTGGTCGAAACAGTCCCCGAGCACAGCTTGAGGTATGATTGATGAGTCCCCGAGCAGAATGAGACGTGGTCGATGAGTCCCCAAGCAATGTGAGACATGGTCGACGAGTCCTCGAGCCTGGTCAACGAATATAACGTGCTCAGTGGTCTATGACAATCTATGGCCAGACCAGTCCCCAAGTATCTCTTACTGTCCTCCCGTCTGACTCAGAATATTTAATTTATATTTTTCTTTCTTCCTTGTTCTGATATGATGTCATAATAAGTTGACTGATGTGACGTTATTGTCACGCTCGTCTGCCTTGTCAGTGTCACAATGAACCGTCCGTTAGACGTAGCATGCCAGTGTGGGCCCTCCCGCAGAGGAAACGAGGGGCGCATTTACTGGCGCAGTAACCGGAAAAAAAGTGGAAATCAAGGGAATCGTGCCACGTTTCTTGCACACGTATCCTCAGAATCTCGGGGACGTGGAATGACACAGTCAATGAGATAAATAGCAGCAGTGCGGCCATTCCCATTTACACCCAACAGTCGCATTTGCAAACCAACTGCCTTCTTCCTCCAGCCCATGTGCCCTAGTCTGATTCCGCCGCCGCCATTAGCACACCTCGCCGCCGTTAGGAGCGACGCGCTCTCTATACACCAGCAGAGCCAAGGCAAAGAGGTGAGAGAGGTAGAAGATAGCCAAGACGGAGGCGGCAAAAAGAGCCGAAATGATGAGGAAGGAGTGGTGGAAGTCGAAGTCCACTGAATCGACCATCAACGACCTCATCGGCCTAGGCGTGCTTCACAACCGGGAGCTTGCTGGATAGCGGCCAGCAGGTAGCGACAGCTACCCCAATCCCCAGCCTGGTGAGATAATTGTCTTCGAAGATTTCTTCAAGCGGGGTTTTGGGGTTCCTGTCCATCCGTTCCTCCAAGGTCTATGTTTGTATTATGAGATTAGGATTTACAATCTGCATCCCAACTCGATCTTCCTTGTTTCTATCTTTATCCACCTGTGTGAGGCGTATGGGGGAATCCAACCCCATTTTGACCTCTTTTGATATCTGTTTTGCTTGAGGAAGAAGGGGTCCCAAGGTGGCTCCAAAATTGCCGGTGGTGTACCTGACCCTCCGGGATGGGATAAAGCAAGAGTACCTTAACTACCCCTGGAACACCACTCTCGGAGAATGGTACAAGAAGTGGTTTTACATTCACGAAGAGCCTGACATCGCTACATTGTGCGACGTCGAGTATATTCCGGACAAGAGAGTGACCTGGAATGAGCAACCAGAGCTGGCCGGGCAAGTGGAGGAGTTGATGGCGCTGCTCCCATGGAATCGCCTGGACGGACTGGCTGTGGCCTGGAACTTCATTAGCCGGCGTGTGTAGCCTTGCCAGAGGAGGGTGCACGCCAAGTACGAGTACCAAGCCTCGGCCGACCAGACGAGGATGCGTTCGGAGGATCTAGACCACGACGAAGTCATACGCTGGATTGGAGAGTTGTTCAATCTGGCAGACCAAAGCTACTCTCCCCCGAGCAGGATCCAGCATGCGTATAAACTCATCCAACCAGCCCTGAAGGTAAACAACCAAACTCTTTAGCTCCAAGAAGTGTTGCTGACCACCGTAGAGTAAAAATTACTGACTTGTCTTGTCTTTGCGTGTATACAGGTGCACGGCGTGGAGAGACATAGCCTGTTTGTGTCGTTGGCGCCTGGATTCAAGCACCTGCAGAGCGTGGAGCCACCACCACAGAACGTGCAGCGGTCCTACGTGCACGTCGAGGACGACCACGACTCCGGGGCCCGGGCAGGAACTAGGAAGAGTCCAGTTGCTACCGACCAATCGAAGAAGAGGGCCGGGAGCTCTCAGGCAAACGAGAGCCCAGAAGACTCGACCAGGAAATGCCATCAGACCATGCGGGACTGGTCAGAGGATGAAGCGGAGGAGGACGTGAGCGCCTACATGCTCAATCCTCGAAGAAAGAGGAGCGAGCAGACAATGCAGGGGGATCGACCCCACTGGTAAAGGGGCCGCAAGAAGGCCAGATGCCGCCAGTGGGGCCGACACCAAGCGTGAGGACAGCTGAAGAGGAAGCCAGGCCGCCACCACAAGATGGAGGCCAAGGTTCCTCCGCCCAGCGCTCAAGCCAGGGGCAACCGTGATGTCGCTCCTTCACCACCATACATCGGAGCTCATATCTGTAAGTTCCTAAAAACTCATTTAAATAGTGCATCAATAGTATTAGCGAGCGTATAATTAGTAAAGGTAATTGTTTTGTTGTCACGTGCTAGTTCGGCATCAACGGAGAGACCCAAGCAACTGGCCACCACTGGGGCAACCGAGTCGACCACCACCACAACATCCTCCAAGCAACCGGTGGGTCAGACCACCAGGGCGCCGGAGCAGGTGGGCCGGAGCAGGTGGTGCCCGAGCAAAGTCTTCCGGGTACACTGAGTGAAGGGCATGTCCCCAAGACCAATCAGAGCGTGCCCAAGCAGACCACGACCACCATGAGCTCGACGCAAGGTGGTCTGCCTGACACCACAGCCAGGGGAAAATCAGCGGCGACGTTGTCGATCACCAGGCTAAACCAAGAGCGAAAGCAAGCCGGTGCCGAGCAGGCGGCAGAGTCTGATGACGACATCATCAAGGAAATCCAGGGACACCCACAAGATGGGCATCAACATGTATACATCTACCATGAACGTGGAGACCATTAGGTCTGCCACAAGGAGATCTCTATCGATGAGGAGACGAAGAGAGTGGAGTGGGCAGCAAGATGACTCATCGGAGAAGTACAGGTAGGAGGACTCCTTGATCACTGTCATAGACTAGCCTTAGTATGTGGACATGCATAAATGATATTATATGTGATTTGCAGGGCCCCGTGAAGATTGCAAAGTACCGAAAACTGTGCTTTGACCGGATTCAAGGCATCTCCGAAGACAACAAGGAGCTAACGGCTGAAGTAGATCATCTGTGCTAGCGGCTCGAGACTGCTGAAAAGGACCAAATAGAACACGAGTCGCAAAGTCTCAATGTTGTCCTTCAGCTTGGTCAGAAAGAGCGGGAAAGGATAGGTAACTTATCTTTTAAACACCAAAAAATACTATTGATACATACTTATGTGTCTCCCGGAGCCTGTTATAGACCTGGCGGAGGAAGAGCCTGTTATAGACCTGGCGGAGGAAGAGCCTGTTATAGACCTGGCGGAGCCTGTTATAGACCTGGCGGAGAAAGAGTGGGAACGGAAAACACGCGCATGGCCGAGGAGTGTGCCCGATTATCAGTGGAGAATACCCAGCTAGTAGAGGACCATGCACGGCTCCGAGACCAGTCGATGAAGATGACCGAGGAGGCGAAGACCAGAAACCAAGAGATAACCAGTAAGTGGCCACTTTCCTTATCGTGGTTTCATGACTCAATGTATGTCCTTTGGCGTTGTTTTGACCAAAATACCCTGCTACAACCTTAAAGACCAATGCCAAGAAGCATATTGTAAAGATCCAGAAGGACCGTGACCTCTGGAAGGATCGTTGCGCGCAGATGGTGCGGGGGATCGGGCCGGTGCTCGACTTGCTCGATCTGGGACTACCACCAACCGAACAACGAGCCCAACAGCTAGGAGTAATAGACAAATGTCAGCTCGCCTGGGGTTGGCTTCAGCAGTTCGTGAAGGAGGCCGGAGAGTTTGTGGGCGCCCATGTGCTAAGCATGGTGCGTGCGCATTATCCCCTGATCGACTTCACGCGCTTCATGAAGGGCTACCCTAAGGAAGTCAGCGTGCCGGAAGTGGGAGAGCTGCGGGGCCAATTATTTGAGCTGGCGACGATGATAATCGGCAATATAAACCTGTGCGGAACACCAACGCCACCGTCGCAAGGAACGGCGACGACGTCTGCTCCAGGGTCTTCAAGCCGACCACCTGGGACTGTGGTCTCGACCAGCTAATCCTAGCCTGGGAAATCTTCAAGCAAGGAGCAGCTGGAGCCTGCGGTCATGACCAACCAAACTTCTGCGGCTCAAGCTCGATCAGCGGAGGCAGCGCCACAGCCATAGATAGGTGGTAATCACGAGCCAATCCCAGCTCGAGCACCGACCTTCGAGTAGCTGGTTACCTGTAGCTGTAGAGCAGACAATAATTTAGTTTATTGTAAACTTGTACCTCATCAGGCAAGCTTGTAATAAAGTACTATTGCAATAATGTAAGCTTATGTTGTTTTTTGTCTAAAAAACGTGTTAAGCTTATATATTGTGTTTGATCGATAACTAAGTTAGAACGTACAAGTGTTCTAGTTTAGTTGTAATGATTGGTAGACACGTCATCTTGTGAATCCGTACAGCCCTGGTTGGACATGTGGTCTAAGAGTGAAGCACGGAACTTGTACACTCATAAGAGCACACAAATTCGATTAGAGAGCACCTGCTGACCACCTGGAGCATAGAGAGCAGGTCCCGTGCACGCGTAGGGAGAGGCCGGAGACAGGGCTGGCTCTGAGAACTCGAGAAGAAATGGTGGTCTGTCAATTGTCTTATTTGTAAAATATTAGTTGGAGAGTTGTCTCCAAACAAACATATTAAAGTGATCAGAAAAAAAACATAACTGCTTTATTAAAATAATCAAAGTACAAGAAGGGTACATATCTTTATTTATGCGCTCTACGGGTAGAAACGCCTAAGCTTGTCAATATGCTAGGAGTTGGGTACTTCAGTACCATCGAGGTGAGCCAGCCTGTAGGAAGTAGGCCGGGTGACTTCGATTGACCTCAAACGGTCCTTCCCAAGGCGATGAGAGCTTGTGCATGCCTTCTTGGTTTGTTTTCCACTTCAAGACCAGGTCTCTGACTACGAAGAGATGTTCTTTGACATTCCTGTTGTAGTATCTGCGTAGTACAGCTAGGTACTTGGTTGTACATACACAGGAGTCAAGTCGTCATTCTTTAGAGGAGTTGACCTCAAGTTCAAGTGCTTCATCAGACCTGTCTTCATCAAAGTTCTCAACACGCGATGATCTGAAAGTGATATCTGCAGGGAGTACTGCTTCTGCGCCGTAGACCATGAAGTATGGGGAGGCGCCAATGTTGCGACTGGGTTGGGTTCACAGTCCCCAGACCATAGCCGGCAATTCTTTAAGCCATCTTCCAGGAGCTTTGTCATTTTCCCTGTACAACCTCTTCTTCAATGCGTCGAGGATAATGCCATTAGCCCTTTTGACCTACCCATTAGCTCTGGGATGTGCTACTGACACGTATCTCACAACTATGCTCCTTTCATCGCAGAAGTCCCAGAATGCACTGCCAGTGAACTAAGTCCCCAGGTCTATAATTATGCTGTTGGGGAGGCCAAAACGATGTATAATCTGATCAAGGAACTCAACCGCCTTCCCTGATGATGCCTTGGTTAAAGGCATGTACTCTATCCATTTGGAAAACTTATCAATCAACACGAAGACATATTTGAAGTTGCCAGGGGCCGGCTTGAAGGGACCAATCATATCCAGTCCCCATCATGCAAAGGGCCAGGAGGCTGGTATGGTCTGGATCTCATGTGCTAGTACATGTATACATTTGACGAAAAACTGGCATCTGTCGCAGCGGCGGACCAGCTTCTCTGCGTCGGCCATGGCAGACGGCCAGTAGAAACCTGCTCGGAAAACTTTGCCGACCAGGGCCCGAGAGGCGGCGTGATTGCCGTAAGTACCACTGTGAATTTCATGGAGCAGTTGAATACCTGCTTCTCAAGTGATACACTTCATCAGAACTTCCTCCTTTGCATTTTTGTGCATCAGGACACCGTCAACCAGTAGGTACTGCTTACTGCGGCGCATGAGCCGCTCGTTCTCTGTTCGATCAGCATAACTGGTCCCATCCTGTAAAAACTTGATAAAAGGTACTCTCCAATCGTCAGTGTTAGTGGTCGGAGGTACTGCAGGTGTTGTCGGAGAGGATTCCGTAGTGCTCGGAGGGGGAACTGTAGCCACCAGAGGCTGGTCTAGAGGCTTCTCGACCACCTGATCTGCTTCTTTCTTGATGTATGGTTTAACATGGTCTTGGATGAACACACCATGTGGGACTTGAGCTCGGGATGACCCTAACTTAGACAGCTCATCGGCTGCTTGATTTTTATCCTGGACCATATGTGTGTACTTGATGCCATAGAATTTGTCTTCCAACTTTCTGATTTCTTTGCAATAAGCATCCATCTTCTCGCTAGTCATGTCCCAGTCTTTGTTAAGCTGGTTAATGACTAGGGCCGAATCGCCATAGATGTGGAGACGTTTTACGCCAAGCTCAACCGCAATCCGCATGCCATGGAGGCAGGCCTCGTATTCTGCAGCATTGTTAGATGTAGGGAAATAAATTCTGAGGATGTAGCGGAGCTCTTCGTTGGTTGGTGAGATAAAGAGCACGCCTGCTCCTGCGCCATCGATGTTCAGGGAGCCATTGAAATACATCTTCCAGTATTCGACTGGCCCCTGATCAGGAAGTGCGCTAAGGTCTGTCCATTCGATGATAAAGTCCACCAGAGCCTGAGACTTGATGGACGTGCGACCTTGGAACTAGATTGAATAAGGGCATAATTCCATTGCCCACTTGACGATGCGTCCGTTAGCATCCTTATTTCGAATGATGTCTCCCAATGGAAAATTAGTCTTGACAACCACCCGATATTCATCAAAGTAATGTTTCAACTTTCGGGATGTAATCAGGATGGCGTAGATCAGCTTTTGAACTTGCGGGTACCTGGCTTTGGACTCATTGAGCACCTCGCTGATGAAGTAAACAGGGCGCTGGACTGTGTACACATGGCCAGGTTCCTCACGCTCGACCACAATGACTGTGAAGACCACACGATCGGTGGCCGCAATGTAGAGAGGAAGAATGTCATCTTTCTAAGGGGCTGTAAGGACTGGAGGAGAGGTTGAGAATTCTTTGAGCTGCGTGAAGGCAGCGTCAGCTTCTTCCGACCAGACGAACTTCTCCGAAGCCTTGAGTAACTTGAAGAAAGGCAGACCCTTTTGGCCTAGTCGTGAGATGAAACAACTTAAGGCAGCCATACATCCAGTGAGCTTCTGGATATCCTTGATGTTTTTGGGTGGCTGCATATCCAAAACGACCTTTACCTTTGTCGGGTTGGGGCGTATGCCATCGTAGCTGACGATGTTGCCCAATAATATACCAGATGGGACTCCAAAGATGCACTTCTTTGGATTAAGCTTCCATTGGTACTTGTTGAGAGCCATGAAGGTACGCTGGAGATTGTCGACTAGGGTGTGAGCCTCCCTAGTTTTCACGACCACATCATCGATGTAGGCTTCGAACAGATCATCCATGATCTCATCAGCAAGGCAGTGCTGGATAGCATGCTGGTACGTGGCCCCCGCGTTCTTAAGCCCGAATGACATAGTCGTGTAGCAGTAGGCGCCGAACAGTGTAATGAAGGACATCTTGATCTGATCGTCCTTGTTGAGAGCGATCTGGTGATGACCAGAGTAGCAATCGAGAAAGGACAGCAGCTCGTAGCCGGTTGTTGAATCAATGACTTCGTCTATGCGAGGTAAGCCGAAGGGGTCTTTAGGGTAGTGTTTGTTGAGATCAGCATAATCAACGCACATTCTCCATTCATTATTCTTTTTGCGTACAAGGACCGGGTTGGCTAACCAGTCTGGATGATACACTTCTTTAATAAATCCAGCTGCTAAAAGTAAGGTAACTTCTGCCCTAATAGCCTCCTTTTGTCCCGAGCGAAACATCGTAGCTTTTGCTTGATAGGTCTTGCGGTCTTCGAGACATTCAAGGAGTACTCGATCAGGTGCCGAGGAACACCGGGCATGTCAGCGGGTTTCCATGCGAACACGCTTACGTTGTCCCTCAGAAACCTGACGAGTGCGTCTTCCTATTTAGGATCCAGGTTGGCCCCGATAAGGGCCGTCTTGCTGGGATCGTCGTCGACCAGCTGAATCTCCTTGTGCTCGTTGGACTTGATGTGCTTCTGTGGTGCTTGTAACACCTCTGGTGTTATGGTAACTAAAACTGGCCATGTCATCATATGCACTGCAAAGCATTCATGATTAAAGTTAATCATGATGTGCATCAACTAAAACAAAGTTACATTTATAGGTTGAATGTGTTTTGTGATGTGTGATTTGAATCAAAACCCTAGTTTTTGAATGGCATTTCAAATACTTGGATTATGCCCTATGTAATTTGAGGTGTAAAGCTGTGCTCTACACTAGTGTCAAGTGTAGGGGATACATTCAAGTACAACATTTAAAAATGAACCCCAAGTTTGAAGTTGAAATTGAGTTCCAAAACTCGCTCCGAGTTTTCCAATTCAAATTCAAATTCGAATTGGGAGGTTTATTAAAATGAATTTATAATTCAAAATTGGTTCAAACAAATGTGGCATTGGGTAGGTCACATGTGATTTGACCCAATGGTACATTTGGATGATAGTTGTGATCACTAATTAATCACCAATTAAAGTAGAAATCAAATCAAGTTTGAATTTGATTCAAAATCCTTATTTCTGGAAAACCCCATTTTACCCCCTTTTGTGTAATTCAAAATCTAAAATGAATTTGGGGTTGGGACAAAAAGAAAAGTTGTAGACCTAGTCATGTTGTACAACTTTGTTTTTTAGAGTTTTCAAAGTTTTATTATAAAATTTGGAGTAATGTTGAAAAGATTCAAATCCCAATTTTAACCCCTTTTCAATTTCTCATACTAATTTCAAAATGGAGGCAAAATTTGGAAATGGTTTAAAAAGAAAAGTTGTAGATCTTTCCAAGATGAACAACTTTGGTGTTTTGAGTTTTTGAAGTTTTAATATAAAATTCAAAGTAATTTTGAATTTACAAAAATTCAGAAAATGTTCTCTTTTGCTTTCAAATTCAAATTTCCAAATCTAAGCTGAATTTGAAAAAGTTTACATTGAGAAAGTTGTAGAGCTTTAAAAATTGAGCAACTTTTGTCTTTACAGATTTTCAACTTCTGTAGAATTTTTTGGAGTAATTTGGAAATTACTTTCAGTGGCAATTTTGTAATTAATTCAAAAGTCAGTTGGGAGCAGGGCGCCACCTCCTGCTCGCCACCGCTCTCTCGTGTCGTCTCCGCATGCGTGGCCATGCACCTGCTTGCGTGATGGTCGCAGGCTGCTGCTGGCTTGTCCAGAAGCATCACTGAGCGGTTGGGTTGGACCGAGCCGACGTCGTCGCCCTCTGCTCGCCATCGTCGTTATCGTGTCCCCGTGCCTCGCTGAAGAAATTCGCCCTCGCCGCTTAGCCATCACCCAATTGCTCTCGCAACTCACTCCGCCTGCTCCTTGCGCGCGTGATCAGTCCGCTCGACTCACCTCTGGTTGCCCAGCATTCCCGCACACCATCTTCTTCCTCGGTTCCGGCCATAGTGCGGCTGAGCTTCACCTCTCCATGGTCAGCTCACTGCGATGAGTTTCCTGTACGATTGTCATGCGTTTCGAGATCGTGTTGATGTCGTGGTGCTAATCGGCTTGACCGTTTTATCTCTACCAGCTCAGTCACGTCGGAACAGTGCCTTGTCACCGGGTTCGCACCACCGCAGGCCATCTCGTCATCGACGACCCATCTCCGCCTTGTCTTCGACTCAACTAGCTAGCACATCGGCCTCGTGGTGAGCTCCTGGTTCTGATGCGCCCTCCTATTCCATCTCTATCACCTTCTCCTCGCCGGAGTATGGTTACCGCATCGGCATGGCCGCCATAGCCGCCGCCGTGGGTGCTTGGGTGCACTAAAGCGTTGTTTTCTTGCGTTAGAGGGTGCGGGTGAGAAGGAGGATTGGTTCAGTTAGTCATCATTGCCTCGGACATCGCCACTGGCGTGAAGCACCAGCCAGCCACCGCTCGGCCATGGCCGTTGCGTTCGGCCGAGCAGAGAGGGGAGAGAGGGAGAGGAGTTGGGCCGGCTGGCTAGTCGGGCCGCGGTGAGCCGCATGGGCTGGCTAGGCCAGAGAGGAGGAAGTGGTCGGCCTGTGATTCTTTTTTGTTTTTCTTTTGCTAAAATGTTAAATGCTAACACTTTTTGTTTATTTTGTTGTGAGTTATTTAGGGTTCCTAATTTTGTGAACATTTTTGTGTAGTCTCTCTGTACTGTGTAATATTTAGTAAAAATATTAAGTGCCAATTTTGATTACTTTTTGTATGTTAATTAATTAGCTCAATTAATTAATAAATGCAACTTCCATGAATTATCTAGGCTTAAATAATTGTCCAAAAATTATGAAATTTTTTTTGCCACTTAGTTATGATATAAGCTTCCTAAAATAAAATTTTGAGCTTAATTGGACAAATTTGAAATTATACTTAATTTATATATAATTAATTAATTAGTTAACCAAGTCATTAGTGCCTAATGACTAAGGATTTGTTTGACTTTGTGGTTGTGTGTTGACCTTAGGTCATTAATTCTTAATGACCTTTGGCACCTTTTGTTGATTGGTGAGCTCCTTTGTGGTTGTGTGTTGGCACCTTTTGTTGATTGGTGTGAATATCATTTCATGTGATTAACGAAAGTCATTAACGGCGTAGTTAACCAAATGAAACCCTACCTTAGGGTTAGGTTAGTGTTGTTGTTTGCAACTGTACCGCGAAGGAAAGTTGTACTCAACTTTATAATCTTGTTATGCATCTACCAAGCATCATGTTTCGCAATTCATCATATTAAGCATACATTATCACCTCGTGTAGTCCCCGTGAACGAGGAGGTTGCTGTGGTCGAACCCGTCCCCGAAGAAGAGCAGACGTCAGTGGAGGTGGGGTTTGACATTTGTAGTACTAACCCGGAGCCTAAACTTCCCGCCGATCAAGGCAAGCCCCGGATGCATCTAAACCTTCCTTGTATTTGAAAAGCTTTACTTCACTTTATTAATGCTTTACTGCATTCGGTGATAGGAGTTGAGTGCTAACCTAATTACTGTACTACCATCCTTGATATTTCAATATTATCCTTGTTACTATTTTATTTGAAAATGCGTAGTATGCTTAGCCTTGCTTAATGAGAAAACTTTGGAAATGTTTAACAAAGTTTGAAGGGTTGTTGTGAAACAAAGTGATGGATAAAGATGATGATAATCTGAGACTGGTCGATCGACTTGCGTCAGGAAAGGAGTCCTGAGGTAGTGTCCCCGTCTGTGTCGGTTAAGGACCGTTCGTTGTTGAACTATGTATGTTGAGACATTATAGTACTAACCACATACCCGTGGTAAGCTCTACCTCAGCTACTCTATCCCGTGAATGGCTAACCGTGCACTGGGAGTGGAGAGATGGCGAGAGTAGTGTGTACCCTCGTGGCCAAGGGCTGGATTGGAGGCGTATTGTACTCTCGGTTGGCGCTGGACCCGGTCACGCTTTAGAGGATTCGAGTGAAGGTTGATATATGGGGTTTGAGTCCCGCATATATCGTGTGGTTAGGAAGCCCCAGCTAGGTAGATAAGCGGTTCGGATTGTCGTTGCTCCTCGGATATGGAGACTCGATTTGCTGTTCAACATCGTAGTTAACAAGTGGAACTTTGGTCGGAGATTATGAAAGAAGTGATATGAGTTACCTGATCTAGACTAGGGTCACTTACATTCTGTAATCACTAACGATGAATTAAAAGGTTGATCTTAAGGACTCACTCTTAGTAGCTGTTATGCAAAAGAACTTTGATTCTTGCTACATCCTCACCTTGATTCCCCTAAACCTGCATTCCTGAGTCATTCTCCACCCTTTTCGTCAGTTAAGTCTTTTGGAGTACTTTTGTACTCAGGGTTTGTTAAACCCTTGTTGCAGGTGCGTCTGTGGAGCAGGTCTATTTCAGACCCTGCTGCATGACCGTTTTCGCGGTAAGCGACGACGAGTAGATTGTATGGCTCTTGGGCAGAGCAATCCATTTTCGTGGTCTGTAATAAAGTTACTAATGCTACTCGACTACTATGGTTGTAATAACTAAACTTAAGGTTTGTAAGGTTTGGAACAAATGGTTTGTAAATTATGATATGTAAGACTTCCGCACTTTTACTCTGATGTAATTTGTATATCAACTGTTGTAATACGGCAATGTCTCTATAATGTGATCCTGCTCGGAAGAATCGTGGATGATTCGGGTTTCCTGAGGACACCCGACAGACTTCTTAAGTTCTGTGGTACACATGCACAGCCGTCAGAGGTCTTTAAGACAATGTCAGTTGCATGTGGGCCATAGTATTTAGGAGGTTCTGCCACAGTGCTTGGCGCTCTGGTATCTCTAGTTGGCCGGCGGGAATCTTGGAGGCGTCGACTAGGGTTTGCTCCATGCGAATTGAGAGGTCGATGGCCTCTGCCACCTTAAAGCTTTCCTCTTCACAGGTGTAGGCAATGTAAACATTGCCTCTAAAAGTAAGGACGCCCTTCTTGGTAGGCATTTTGAGCACCAAGTAACAGTAGTGTGGTACAGTCATGAACCTGGTGAGCGCTGGTCGACCAAGGATGGCATGGTAAGTACCCTCGAAGTCTGCGACCCTAAAGTTAACGTAGTCGGTGCGGAAGTGGTTTGGATTGCCAAATTGCATAGGGAGCGTGATCTTCCCGAGAGGTATGGAGCTCTGTCCGGGAAGGATGCCCCAGAACTGTGCATCGTAAGGCTTGAGATCAGCCTGAGTTAGTTTAAGAGTAGGCAAACTACTGTGAAACAAGATGTCGATGGAACTGCCACCGTCCACGAGCACCCTCTCGAATCAGATGTTGTTGATGTAGGGGTCGAGAACGAGGGGAAAACGACCAGGTTCCGGAATTGCCGCCCACCGGTCTGCTCGGCTGAAGGAGATTTCACGGTGGGACCAAGCCGGGAGCCTGGGATCGGAGATGAGGTCGTCGGTGTTGATGACGCTCAAGCAGGCCCGCTTCAGCAGCTTGCATTCGCGCTTGGACTCTAAAGACACCTTTCCGCCAAAGCTGGAGTGGACAGTTTTGGTGGGATTGACATATTGGTGACGAGGATTTCTATCCTGTTCATCATCGTCGTCGTCATCACCGTCATGCCGTGGTCCATCGTCAATGGCCTTTGGAGCATCATCATTAGCAAGTTGCTTGGCGTAGATGTTCTTGAGGAAGCGATAGTTCTCCATGGTGTGATTGGACTTGGGATGGATCTGGCAAGGACCCTTCAAAGCTTTGTTGTAATCCTCTTGATAGTCACGGCAACCAGCAGGTTTCTTGACCACGTTGACCTCATGGTCGTCTTCGTGGGGACGCTTGCCTCTGTAATCACCGCGATTATCAGGCCACCGATCACGATTATCTCGGCGGTCGCGATTGTTGTTGTTGTTGTGCCGGTCGCGATGTTCGCGGTTGTTGTTCCGACCACGGTCATCAGGTTTATCATCCCGGTGTGGTGGGCGCTCGGGGCATGATGACCCACCCACGTCTTCCTTAATGATCTTCTCGGCGTCATCGGCATCCGCGTAGTTTTTGGCAGTAGCGAGGAGCTCGGAGACCGTAGACGGCTGTTTCCGGAGCAGCTTTCTGAGGGCATCATGGTGGCGAAGGCCTTTGATGAAAGCCGAGACTGCTTCATCATGAGTGATTCTTGGGATCTTGAGACGCATATCCGAGAAGCGTCGGATGTAGTCACGCAGCGGCTCGCCTGCTCGGTCACGAATGCGCTCGAGGTCGTACTTGTTGCTCGGCTGGTCACATGTGGCGATGAAATTTCGATGAAGGCTTGCCAAAGGTCCGACCAGGTATTGAACTGGTTCTTCGGGAGGCTGAGAAGCCATTGATGACCCGCTTGATCAAGAACAAGTGGAAGATAGTTAGCCATTACGTGCTCATCACCTGCGGTGGACCGGACGGTGATCTCATAGAGCGTGACCCAGCTTTCGGGGTTCTCCTTGCCGTCATACTTCCTGAGCTTCTCAAGCTTGAAATTCCTTGGCCAGATGACTTGTTGGAGATGAGGAGTAAACTGTTTAAGACCCGAGGGGCTGTGATCGGTGTCATACTAGATGTGGCGCACGTTCTCATGGGCCTAGCGGTCATTAGCACGACTAGCGATGTGACTGCGGACGTCGCGAGGAGGAAGACGGTGACGGAGATCGCGAGGAGGGTTCTGGTCGACCTCCTGATCTCGATTGCCGTGACGATTGTGGTTGTTGTCATGACGACCTCGACCACCTTCTTGTCCGCCCTCGTCACCGCCGCCACCACCGCCGTTGCCGTCGCCGCCACTGCCACCACCACATGGGGATTGGGTGGGGGCGGATCATCGTGATGTTGGCGACTTGGATGCTCTGAAGCGCGGGAACGACGGCTCTGACTAGATGCGATGGACGTGCTTGTAGCAGCTCGGGCTCACTGGGCGAGCTCGACGGTTTGGCCCATAGCGGCGGTTAGATATGCTTTGATGTCTTCGTGAACTGCATGGTTTTCTGGCGTGTCTGGTAATCGGTCCACGTTGGCCATGGCGACGGCCACGTTGGCACTTGGGGTCCTGAAAACTTGCCTATCGCCTACTCTATCGAAGGCGTTAGCCAGATCTCAAGGTCGGGGTCCCCTGCGACGTGCTTCTTCTTCTTCGGCCTCATGCTGACGGTGTTCGGCGTGGTCGGCGTTACGCTGTTCGCGAAGTTGCCGTTGCTCGTCAGTTTCTCCCACGACCACGGGCTCATCATTGCTGACGTTGAGCACCATGTCGCCACGTCTTGGTGGGAACCTTGGGATCGGAGAGAAACCCAGAGGGTACGGTAGTGGATCCAGATCATATTCGTCGTCGAGGTGTTCAACCTCGGTATGGATGGAGTGCGTAGATCCGGTGCTAGAGTCGCCATCCTCAGGAAGTGTATGAACAGAATCTTCACGATGTTCTTGGACTCTGACCATGTTGACAGTGTTGCCTGGTGATGGTCGAGGTATATGCAGGAAGCACAAATCTAAAACATGGTCTCGCTCTGTGGGACCCATGAACAGATGGGGCGTATGATACGCGTACTCGGAAGCAGCATTTTTCAGACCGTATGGGAGGGCCTAGCAATCCTCCATCAGAGCTTGGTGCTCAGAGAGCCTGAGGTCGGGTGTAGGAACCGGGCGAAGGTGTACCGTATGTCCTTTAGGAGTAGCGGTGACCACTAGATCTGTATCAAGCCGTGTTGGATGGCGAGCCTGAACTGGTCGGGTAGATCTATTGTGGTGAAGAGGTACCTGCTCGGTAGATTGATTTTGAATTGAATCTACTGAAGTCAGGGTTTGAGAGAGCTTGTGGCCGACCTAGTCGATAGCTTTGATTAGGTCGGTGTTGTCGATCATCCTTCCTTTGTAGCGGGGAAGTGGTCGACGAGTTGTCGGCGTGGTCGGAGCCATTGCTAGGGTGGTCAAAGCTGTAACTAGCATGGTCGGAGCCATTGCTGGGGTGGTCAGAGCCGTAGCCAGCGTGGTCGGAGCCGTAGCCGATGAAGATGTGGTCGACGCAGATCGGATCTGCGCCTCCTCCGTGGTAGTGGCGGTGAAGCGGTTGACGCCGGTGATCCAGGTGATCTGGCCGACAGTGAACAAGTGACCGTCCGCCACGGCCGCGGAGTCGGGGATGATGACCATCTTGCTCGCCTAGGAAGCTGTACGCACACCCCCTACTTGGCGCGCCACTGTCGACGAAACCTGGTTGGCAGTCTACTAAGGGGTATGCCCAAGGTAGTGATTTGTCGGTAGACAGGTGCGCAAACTACGAACTAGATGGTGACACAAGACACAACAAGGTTTTATCTAGGTTCGGCCGCCGTGAAGGCGTAATACCTACGTCATGCGTCTGATTTGTATTGTTGTGTATAATTAGATGTGTTTTGAGGTGTCCCCTGCCCGCCTTATATAGTCCGGGGGCAGGGTTACAAATCTGGAAACTAATCCTGCATGATTATAATTGCCATAGCTGGCCAGATAAGGATTCCTATTCTAACTGACCAGGATCTTACTTGATCTCCAAGTTTGCTTTCATTGTGTGGGACGCCGAGCAGATCGACTGGGCGACGCGTCGTCTTTTGATGGGCCGGGTCCACTGGTCTGGACCAGCCCAAGTCTAGCCATAGGTGTATAGGGGTTAATACCCCACACTATGTGCGTAGCAAATGCAAAATATCTAGAAAAGCCAAAACGTCCTATAATTTGGAACGGAGGGAGTAGTACCGAATATATAAGGAGAGGCAGGAAGATATACAATTAAGGTAGGCAGACATACAATTATAATGGTATTAACAAGATGACGAAATAAGAGTAGTTCAAATTCGTTAATCAACAACTTATTAACTGTGTAACACATCATTAAGGCAAAAAAAACAAAGATTGTAATATTAATTAATATCACTGATGAGCAAAAAGAATAAGAGGCTTACTTTTGCTTCTTAGAACTGAAACATGCAAGGCGTTTTGTCCATCCGGTCCGGAGAAAGAAAGCTGAATATCCTTTTGGTACATCTGCACTGCGACTTTGTCGTGCCCTAACAAGATGGCCAGGTACAAGGGCGAGGTGCCGTGGCACGGGAAACGGGCCAACTCAGGATCCGCCGACATTAGCACTCGGACCATCTCTTCGTCCGCCCAGCGGACAGCCTCATGTAGGGCTGTCCAGCCTTGCTTATTCTGCTTCCTCAGCGCTGCTTTCAGATTCAGCCTTGACGATGAGGCGCCATCGTCGTCCTCGCGTCTCGCCAGGTCGATGAGATGGGAGACCATCTTGATGCTCCCAGCTCTGGCAGCGCAGTGCAAGGGCGTGTCACCCGTTGCATTGCGCGCGCCCAAGAGGTGCTTGGCCTTGCTGCAGATCACTGTTGAGGTCACCAGGAGCTCTTCGCTGTCTCCGGCAGACGCGACAGCATGGAGGACCGTGTCCGGCCCATAGTGCTGGTCGTCATCACCGGTCTCCTCGACGTCGATGTCGACACCAACAACGACTTGAGGTACCAATAGTGCTCCTTGGTTTCCCATGAGGTCTTGGAGCTTTTTCCAATCGCCGCGCTTTGCGGCCATTAGCAGCTCCGGGCGGAGCTGCTGCGCAGGCACTTGCACTGTATCCACATTCACCACGCCTTCTTTTTCAGCTTTAAAGCTCGGATAGGCATCCGGTCCCTTACTGTTCTTTGATTTATCATTCCCTTTTTCATATGCGTTTCTTTCCTCCAATGCAAAGTATTGTTATAAAAAGTGTTTGCGTAGCCAACATATTGGATCAATATTGATGGGAACGGGGTGCGTGATTTTTCATTATGTTGACATAATTTCGATTTGGTAGAGGTTTTGCACACACAATTTGACTAGCATTATGTTATCAACCATGCATTGCTCGATTGAAATCGCCAAGAAAGCTAATCTCTGCCTATAAATCAAGAAAACAAGCAAGAACAGGATACACACATTTTGTTAACATAAAGGAACCTTGTCCAAATGTAAAAAAAAACAATTATACATAGAACTATATCCACGAAAATTAGAGGACCTAAAGGAGACCCATTTCAGTGTTCCTACACAAACTCTACTTGCGTTATGAAAAAAAAACATGTCACAGTATGTTGTCATGATTCATATGCTTCAATCATTTGGGTTTATTTATTTTATTTTTTGAAACTGTCCTTATATCTTAGCCTCTTGCGGTGTAGTAATAAGGACATGTTATACTATCTGGTTTTCTATTGATAAATTATTATAAGAGAGTCCTGGTAAATCAAAGATAATACAAGAACTGTTCAATAAATGCTGAAATATTTTGGATGCAGCATTTTTTTTGAGGAAACTGGAGGGGCCGTAGCCCCTATAGAAATTTATTAAGTAAAAGAAACAAAGGTCAAACGTTTAATACAAGCAAAATGATGAGGAAATTGAGCGAATAATTATGGACTAGGGGCCTGTTTAGATCCCAAATTTCAACCCCAAATTCTACTATGCAAAAAGAAGATTCCCGTCACATCAAAATGCCGGCACATGTATGGAGTACTAAATGTAGATGAAATTAAAAACTAATTGCACAGTTTTGTTGTACTTTGCGAGACGAACATTTTAAGCCTAATTAGTCAAAGTTTGAATAATTTTTACCAAATACAAACGAATTGCTACAGTGCGTATTTAATGCGCACTGTGCAAATTTAGGTCCCCAAATTGGGGATCTAAACACGGCCTAGACGATGTTCTCGGATCATGTATTCTTGCTGATGAATCTTCGCCAGCTGCAGGAATATTGTGATGGAAGCTTCTCTTCTTTTTCAAACTTCCGTCTGGCTTTAAAGCTCGGATAGGCATCCGGTCCAGAGTGTTCTTTCATTTATCCTTCCCTTTTTTTCCCAATGATATGACTAGCATGTATGCTAAAATATGTTAAACATCTTTACATGTTGGATTTAAATTGGGCTTGGCCCAATTTTTATTTAATTAAAATTAAATAAATCCTAAGTGGTCCATATTAAATAGTAGGGCGCATTAAAATCTTAGTTCCTTATGAAATTTTATATCGACTAAAATTTCGACTCAATTTAAATATGTGATATTTTGTGAAGTTTAGAGAGACAAAAGGCGCGCCACACGCTGAGTCAAGACATGACAAGAGCGTGGTGTGACACCTCATCCTGGTAACATCGCTGGTGTCCAGGTTCATTCTCCTTCCTTTCTGTCACCGGCGCTATAAGGATTTCTAGCTCTTGCATTATTCAGGCTTGGCACACACATTCTCCTTCCTGTCTGCCATGCCATGTTGTTGTTTGATTTTATTGTTTAGCACGAAATTGATTTAGGAGATGAGATCAATTATTGGGCTTCTACCCCATGGAAGCTTTATTTTGATGGATCAGCTTGCAAAGATGGCCGATGTGTTGGCATTTGTCATTGTTTCTCCCAATAGTACTGAATTTGAGATATTGAGCCGATTGAACTACTATTGCACCAACAATTAAGCCGAATATGACGCTCTCTTATTCGGGTTGAAAATATTCCAATCCATGGAGGTAAAACAAGTTGATGTCTTTGGTGAATTTTTACTGGTGGTACAACAACTCACTGTTATGTTTCAATTTTATAGAAGGATCACTCAATGTTTTGATATGTGCTTCAATATCATCGCTTCTTTTGCCGAATTCCAAATTCAGCATATCCCAAGTCATGAAAATAGTAAGGCTAACATATTGTCTTAACAAGCATCAGGCTTCGATGTTGGAGGGACATAATTTTCATGTCAAAGAGAAGCCCAAGTGATGCCCAAGCAACGGTCCACATACACACATCGCCCAGGGAACAATATGGCCAATGCATACATCGCCCTTAGACAAGTAGTCAATGAGTTGGACATCATTGCTATTTGGTGCTTTATGGTTTCAGGTTCGCATAAACCTCACCTAAAAACAGGGGGCATATATATGTTGACGATCAAATTGGGCACAGACCAATTTTAGAATCAGCTCATGTTAGTTTTGGTCCAATATAAAAAAACTCTATAAAGCGACATAAAAATAGTACCACGTTGGAAAACAATAAGACCACCCCTACTCCCTATAAAATAGGGGGTATACAGTCGACTGAGGTATACAACATCAATCAATCTTTTTACATCTCTTACCCCTTTTTGCCCTAATCTCTTTCAACTCCATACTGTTGTTCATCGCTTGATCTAACGACCAAAGATGATGCTCTAGGCATGCTGGTAACCTAGGGGAACCCGATGACGTCCTTGCCCCGCCGGGTTTCTCTCGATCAAGAGCTTCAATGATTCATTTGCTTGTTTGCCTGGAAACTAGCAAGCAGTTCTTCATCACATAAGCACGATTAGTTATCTCGTAAACCTCGCCGTCCTTCACTTATGAAAGAGTGTTATCCACTGCGGTATTCGAGCCATGGCGACCCGGATGATTTGGCCCTAACTGGTATGTGACCAATCTTTACATCAACACCTGCACTGTAGGCTAACGTTGCATTGCATCTAAGGCCCCTGCTAGTAGGCTGCTCGAGGTAATAATAAGAAGCGTTGCAATATCTGCAAGTTTGTGACACTGCTTTCATGTGCGTCTGAAATCATGAGGTCTCCTGAATCTTGATCAGTGCCGTGACCTGAGTGACCCCCATGTGGCTAATATAAGTTGCATCTAAAAACGAAGAAATGGGCATGGGAAGATATGTAAAATGGCATGCAACAAGGCGACTCGGCGAAATGGTGGAGTTTGTCGTGATCCTCCCCGGTGTCCTTCATCCTTGATCTTCCTCAGCCATGGAGCTGTCTGGTCTTAATCTCAGGCCAGGACTGGTGGTTGAAGCTGAAGTTCACCAAAAGTTTGGATCTCCGGTTTGTCATGATCCCTCCTTGCGCTCTCCTGAATTCTTCCTTGTGCTCTCCTTCGGTCATTGTCAGTTCTGTTTGACTGAGGAATCCACGGTGGCCATTCTCCAGTCAGTCATTGGAGGTGTTGCTTCCGCTTTTCTCCTCCGTTAGTTAGCTGATCGCGTTTTTCGGTTCTCCGTCTTCTCTCCGGCGGTCGGTTTTCACATTTACAAGCTTCATTCTTTTGAGTGTTCTCAATTCAAACTCTTCTTTCATCTCTGGCACAATGGTGGCCCCAATTTTGCTTCTGAATTCCGCCAATGGGAAGCGGAAGAAGCTGCTGCCTGCACTATAGTCGCCCGTCGTGCTTCTTCTCCAGCGAGGAAACCTGTGCTCACCGGTGCAAACTCAATTCTGATCAAAGGCAAGCATGCTCATTTTTCCAAATTCTGTTAACGGTCATGGGCCACAATCACGCCAGCAGTCTTTACTCACCTTAGTCATAAGGCTAAGTCTATGGAAGGCACAAATGGTTCTTGGGCCTCAATCTCACCGATAGGCAGCCTTTGCTCGTCCTAGTTAGAAGGCTAAATTTCCGGCAGGCACCAAATTTATGGCCCATCTCCTGTTTTATGAAAATGCTTCCAAACTGAGCATTTTAGGCAGACCTCCGAATGTGCCGACCCAAGCCCAGTCTAAGGCCCACGCCAATTCTAGCAACTGGAAATTTGTCCCTTGATCGTCGTGCCCGCCTATCGGGAGATTTGCACCTTCCTCTAATATCTTGCCTATGCCACCATCACCGACTTGTGGGGCCCCTTCGTGACTCTTCGGCTCCTTTGGGGATTTGTTTAAGCACTTCACTAGCATTACTCCTCCTCCCTCCGTTGTTGTGCCTTGGAGTCAGACTTGGCGCATTTTGGCACCGGAGTTTGTGGACGACCCCGACGAGGAGGCGTCGACCACCGTCTTTGTCTCCACTGATCCTGCCCCTCCTCAACCATGCTGCTTCACCTCCTTTGGTGAGTTTGCTTCCACCATTCTTGGCATCTCCGCTCCAAAATCGACTCTACATATCTTTTCAGAGGAAAAAAACCCTAGTTGCTACAGTACCTCCTCCTTTGCAGCAACCGATGGCTTTCCACTTGGTTGATCCTAAGCCCTTCATGCCGCCTGGTGCTCAGTGGCATGTGGTAAATGGACGCCTGATTATGCGCAGAGTCATCATCGGTCACATGGCATAGCTGAACAACGACCTCGCCATTGCAGTTCTTCAACCCATGCCTCAGGGGCCGATGAACTTCATGGACATCTGCAATGTTCTAGAGGATTTCTTGCATCAACATGCTATTGGATTCCGTACCATGCAACCTTGTACCTATGGCCAAGCCTATGTTCGTGTCAACTACATCTTCGAGAGAGATTTGCTTATTCAAGGTAGCCCTCATCCCTATGGCAATCGTTCTGTTTCTTTTCTGCCTCACAATCGAGCATGGAACAATCGTACTACAATGATGATGCACAAGGTCTAGCTCATGATGCTTGGGCCAAACTTGGATCTTCGGACTCAGCCATTGATTGACAAAGTAGTGTCATCCTTTGGCCGCTTGATGATTTGGGAGGAAGATCTTTTTTATATATCTAGAGCAGTAGTCAAGGTTAGAGTTTCCAGCCTTGAGGACATTCCATGGTTCTTTGTTTTCACTAAGGAAACACAATTTGAGTCCAACAGTTGGAGTGTACAGTGTGAAATCCTTCAGGCGAATTTGCTTGGAGGTGCACCAGAAGATGAGGGCTTCCCACCTGATGATGATGACTTTGATCCATATGAGTTCCATTTTCATGGCTTTGGACAACCTGGTCAGGGCCCTCCTGAACCTGCCCCGATTAACATTCCTTTTCAACCTAACCAGGAGGTTCTTAATGCCATGGGATCAGTGGCAGAGGGAAGGGGGGCTGGAGGGGCCAGGCACCCCCCAATATTCTGTTTGGTCTGCAATATAATTAGCAACTAATGATGGTAATTAGTGCATGCAGTTTGCCACTCCAAAATCCATTATAGCGTGCATGGGTGGGTTGGATATACTTTTTGGAATGGATACACTAATACATAGCTCATTTTCCTTTGTTACTTGCTGTCATATATTTTTTTCACTCTTATGGTTTCTATATATACAACGTGGCTACAGTCTGATTTTCATTAGCTATGTACTCGGCTCCTATTTCAGATTATAAGACATTTTGGTATTACTAGATACATAGTTTTCATTTTGTATATCTAGACATAATTGTATATCTAGGTGCGTAGCAAAAGCTATGAATCTAGAAAAGATAAAACATCTTATAATTTAGAACAGAGGGCAAATAATTAAAGATTGTTGGCTGTGAGCCTTTAAAAAAATCTTTATAGACACCTTGGCTCCCATGTTATTTGGACCCTAAATCTTCGCAGACACCATGGTCCCCCCTATGTTTGAATCCTGGCTCCGCCCCTACATGGGATGGCAGGATTGGGATCAAGCTAATGATGTTGCTCAAGCACCAGCTGAAAATGTGCCAGAGCTGATTCCCATTCAGGTCAACCTAGCTCCTAAAGTCATTCTGCCTGCTGTTGAATAGGTGCTCCAGGCTGAAGCAGATATAGTGCGGCGACCAGTGCCACAAGTTCAAGAACAAGTCTTGGCCATGGACGACCTCACTGATTCATCTAAAGAAGAACCTAAAATGCCTCCTCTCATTAATGATCTCGAGGTGGCAATGCCAGAGTTCCCAAATTTGCAGAACCTTGAGCCTTTTATGGTTGAAGAAGTTCCACTAGATGAGTTAGTGGCTTTTTGATGATATGGGGCCCATTCAGCCACAAACTCAGGGGCCTCCACCTGGTTTTGAAAATGTTCAATTGGGCATTGTTGAGACATACTTTCCTCCTATGGATCTAGTCTTCCAACAGGCCAAGGTTTTTGATATATGGACTAAGCCTAGAAGGTGTCAGGCTTTGGGCCAAATATTTGAACATAGTGGATCAGGCTCTACCAACAGTTACCATCCCAACCCAGTGGATGAACTTTTTCACTTTGCTTATGCTGAAGCATTCTTCTTTTAAGTGGGCCAACTACAGTCTCCTGCTTGGCATACCATCCTCAGCAGCTCTCCTGGTACTGTGTTTCCCTTTACCCTCCCTCGACTCAAACCTTCAGTATCCATTACTGAAATTTCATGCTCCCAAGATGCTAATATGGATATCATTTCATATGACACTTCTTTTCTCCCTGACCCCAACATGTTGGCGATGGCGAATACTCCGCCAAAGGATCAGACACCTCCCCCTTGGCTACATCCTCTGCTCCCCCACGTGCCAAGCGTGGTAAGCCTCTTCATGTCTCTGAAGCTCTTCTTTGTCGTAGCACAAAGCTACATGATGTCAACAGAGGATACAAATCTCCCACATGTAGGGACCACAAATGCTTGGGTTGTGCCTCTAACCCACCTCTTTTGTCTACCTCTGTAGTCCGAGACTTGGGAGCATCCTTCTGCAAACTCAATCCGAGTGCTCTGACTGATGAGAAGCTAGGAGCAAAGTCCACCAAGAAAAGGATGTTGTTGGCAGGCCAAGGAAGCCCAAGGAGCCAAAAGATGGCCCAGAAGATGGCTCCAAGGCTAAAAAGAGCAAGAAGCGATGAGGACGTGCTCCCTTTTTCTTAGATGTCTAAGAAAACTCTTTTGTCTTAAATAAGTTTTAGTCATGGGTGTTAAAGAATGGAAAGTTCTTAGCTGGAATATTTGTGGTATTAACTCAGACAAGAAATGGAACTCGATCAAAGATCGAGTGTCACAAAGCAACTGTGATGTTATTTGTTTGCAAGAAACCAAACGTTCTTAGTTTTATAGTGCCTTTCTTCATCAATTTTGCCCTACAATGTTTGATCGTTTTGAGTTTCTCCTCTCTGTTGGTGCTTCTGGGGGCTCTATCATAATCTAGAAAAGCTCTATCCTGCTTGGACATCTCATCTTTCAAAATAATTTTGCTTCGTTAGTGCTTTTCTCGTCGGTTCACAATAACGATACTTGGATTCTCACCAATGTGTACACCCCTTTCACCCCTTCTGGTAAGCTGAGTTCATCCAGTGGTTCAAAAACATTCACGTGCCGGATCAGGTTGATTGGCTCATTGTTGGCGATTTTAACCTCTATCGTAATCCAAAGGACCGCAATAAACCTGGTGTTGATTATTCTGAGATGCTTTTGTTCAATGAGGCTATTAGTTCTCTAGGCTTGGTTGAGCTACCTCTGAAAAGCCAACGTTATACCTGGACTAATAGACAGTTCCCACCCATCCTAGAACGTTTGGACTGGTTTTTCACATCTGCAAGTTGGATCACCTCTTATCCTAATACTGTTGCTTCTACTCTTACCATGGAGACATCAAATCATGTCCCATGTTTGGTCACCATTTCCAAAGCTAATCCTAAAGGATCCATTTTTAGATTTGAGAACTATTGGTTGTAGCATGAAGATTTTACAAACCAAGTTCAGCTGCGCTGGTATCCCCCCTTTCAATACTCTGATGCAGCTAAACTTATCACTGCCAAGTTCAAGAATTTGAGGAAAGTGCTCAGACAGTGGAAGCAAACTCTTTCCAACCTCAAAGAGAACATTGCCAATGTGAAGCTTGTTCTCTCCTTCCTCAATCTTCTTGAGAAATCTAGAGCCCTCAGTCTTATTGAGTGGAATTTTAGAAAACTCCTGGATGACAAATTGATTGCTCTTCCACAACAGCAAAAAACTTATTCGAAACAGAGGGGCTCCATCAAATGGGTAACCCTTGGTGATGCAAGCACCAAATTTTTTCATGCACAAGCTATAGTTAAATTCAGAAGGAACCTAATTTCTCATTTGGTAAATGATGATAGTGACATTTTGGTTAATCATAATGACAAGGTTCAATTAATTTGGTTGTCTTTTAAAGAAAGATTGGGCACCTCTAATTTCACTACAATTGGTTTGACTTAGCTGCTCACCTCACAGCTAACCTGGACCTGTGTTCTTTGGTGGAACCCTTCTCCAAGCTTGAGATTGACACAGTAGTCAAGTCCCTCCCTTCTGACAAGGCATCTAGGCCTGATGGCTTGTTGGTTAGTAATTTGTTCAGACTTCTACAAAATGTGTCATGATTTCTACTCTAATCAAATATGTTTACATAGTATTAATGGTTCTTTCATTACACTGATTCCTAAAAAGGATGTTGCTCAGAGAGTCTCTGATTTTAGACCCATTTCTTTACTCAACACATCAGTTAAGATCATTACAAAGATCCTAGCAAACAGGTTACAGACAGCTCTACCTTCTCTTCTGCATAAGAACCAGTATGGTTTTATTAAACACAAGACAATTCAAGACTATATTGCATGGGCTTTGGAATATTTACATATGTGTCATCAGTCTAAGAGGGAACTCATCATCTTAGAGCTTGATTTTGAGAAAGCTCTTGACAAGGTTGAACATGAATTCATGTTACAAATTATGGAGCACAAAGGACTACCCCCCTAGATGGTTACAATGGATGAAAGCTATTTTTTCTTCTGGAACTTCTGCTGTCATCCTCAATGGTGTCCTTGGCAAAGTCTTCCACTGTAGTGGGGTGTTAGGCAAGGTGACCCCCTCTCACCTCTTTTGTTTGTTTTGGCAGCTGATTTTCTTCAGACAATTCTCAATGGTGCTCAATCAAATGGCCATTTGAGCTTGCCTCTGCCTTTGGTGAATGATCAGGACTTTCCAATCCTGCAATATGCAGATGATACTCTCATCTTCACAAAAGGGGACATACTAGAGTTCTCTCATTTGAAGGATCTTTTGACAACTTTTGCTGAAACCTCAGGCCTCAAGGTCAACTTTGAGAAATCAATGATGGTTCCAATACATGTTAATGCTGACATACTAGATGTTCTAGCTGCTTCTTTTGGATGTGCAAAAGGAGTTTTACCCTTTACCTATTTGGGACTTCCTCTCAGTTTGACCAAGCCCACAGTGGCTGATTTCTGCCCCCTTGTTTCAAAGTGTGAGAGAAGATTGGTGGCCTTCTCTTCCTTTATTAATGAGGCTGGAAGATTGCGACTTACCAATGCTGTCCTGATAGCCCTGCCAATATTTGCTATGTGTACTTTTCTACTGCCTAAAACTATGGTCAAACAAATTGATAAATATAGGAAGCATTTCCTATCGAGAGGATCTGACATTAATAGCAGAAAACCCCCAAAGGCTGTCTGGCCCATGGTTTGTCTGCCAAAGGAAGAAGGAGGCCTTGGAGTCCTCAACATCTCAGTCCAAAATGATAGTTTACTTCTAAAACACTTACATAAGTTCTTCAATAGAGACCATATGCCTTGGGTTCAACTGGTCTGGGAGAAATACTACACAAGAAATAAGCTTCCTTTTCCAGGTGCCACTTTCATGGGTTTCTTTTAGTGGAGGGATATTCTCAAGCTGCTCAATCAGTTCAAAGGGATTGCAATTGTCACTGTTCAGGATGGCAAAACTTGTTTCCTATGGCATGATCTTTGGGGAAATGGTGTCTCCTCTCAGCTTTTCCCAGAGCATTTCTCATTTGCCAAGAATGACATGATTTCAGTTTCAGTGGCAGCCTCAACACCAGAACTTCACTCTCTCTTCCATCTACCTTTGTCCTCTGAAGCTTATAATCAATTTTTGCAACTATAACCAGTGATGTACTACAGGGCCTTCAGTTATCTGACCTGCATGACACCTGGTCTTATATTTGGGGGGTCATCCTTCTTCTCGACCAAGAGAGCTTATAGACATCTCATTGATCATAGGGCTGTACATCGTGCTTTTAAGTGGCTATGGAGATCAGCCTGCCAGAACAAGAGAAAATTCTTCTTCTCTCTTTTTGAAGGACAGACTCAGCACACGTGCTCTTCTCAGAAGAAGACGTATTCATTTGCCAGAATATACCTGTGTTCTTTGCCATCTAAATGCAGATGAGGACCTATTGCACTGCGCCTCTTCTTCCAGTGTCTGTTTTCTATAGCGTGTTGGTCTTCTTTACAGCTGATGGTGCCCAACTCAGAAGATCTTTGTTCCATTTTTGAGAGTTTCAGAACCCAACTTCACCTGCCTTTCTTCATGGAAATTATCATAACGATGTGTTGGTCAATCTGGACAATGCGAAATGATGTTATCTTCAGAGGTATTCCCCACTATGTTCAAAGATGCAAGGTGGTCTTTAGGCAGGAGTTTGCTCTGGTTATCCTTCGAGCAAAAGCAGCACTTCACCCTCATATTGACACATGGCTAGCAGCATTTATGTAATTGCTATCATTTTTTTTCTTGACTTTCTTTGTTTCTTGACCTTCCTCTATGAGGACTGTAACTGTACTTGTAAATGTCTGTTTAATAAAATTCCAGTAGTGGGTCAAACCCCTCCTGTTTCATCAAAAAAAAAGAAATGGGCATGGCCACTTGAGATGTAGGTACCACTACTTATGAGAAGACAGGTATATATAGTAATAAGCAGAGGGTCAGTTCAGTCAGGGTCGTTCATAGTAGAGCTAGAGTAGGGTGTAAAATTTGTCCAAAGATTCCGGACCTCCTCTCCTCTCCTCGAGGCATTATGAAGCAAGGTAGCTGCTGCAACCCAGGAGGTCAGGAGAAGGAGGAGGAGGAGGCTGTTGGCCGATGCAAGGCCGTGTTTAGTTGGTCCGATTTTGGAGGTCCAAAATCTGCACAGTAACAGATTCCTCACTGTAGCATTTCGTTTGTATTTGTGAATTTTTGTCCAAACATTGACTAATTAGGCTCAAAAGATTCGTCTCGCAAAATACAACTAAACTGTGCAATTAGTTTTTGATTTCATCTACATTTAGTACTCTATGCATGTGCCGGCATTTTAATGTGATAGGGAATCTTCTTTTTGCATGTCCCGCTGCTTCAATGCTTTGTAGCTGCAGCGTTGCAGCTTGCAGGTGATCAGATGCTACTAACTCTCCATCGCCTCAACAGCCACCTCTGTGCGCTGCCCGCTGCACAACAATTTCATTCATGCGTCCGGCTGTGGATATGATGATGTACGCCTTGTTTTCCTTCCATCTTTCTTTTAGAATATATACAGAAGCACCGGCCATATATGTTTTTCTGAATCTAGACTTGGTGTAGGGTTTATATATAGGGAGTATAGCTAGATCTATATGTTGATTTCTGCACCAGTCCTCTGAAAATATACAAGGAGAAAGATGAAAGTTTTGTTCACCTGCTATTATTTATAAAATATAAAAGGAACAGTTTTAAAGCTGTGCCTGACATCTTCGTTCAGGTAGATAGATTCCTAGCTGGTGCAACATTTTGCAGTACAGGGGAACAGAGATGCCGAATCAGAGTTCTTATCGCGTCTGTACTAGGCAGTAGTCACGGTGAAATTTTCACGAAAGATATTATGATTGGTTTTTTTGGATTTTGTAGTAGCATATCGTCTTCAGGCGAGTGAATTGATCGATGGTACTTGTCCAACGAACTGAACAAGGCACTCGTTGAACGAGAACTACCGCGCTAGTTTTACACGGCTTACGAACGCTTCGGTAAACTGATGATAAATTCCTGTCAGATTAGCCTCAGTTCGTTTAACTGATAAATGGCTAGCCTATCTAGCGGAAGTGTTGAATGTGTCGCAGCAGGAGAAAACGGCGCTGCTTGCCTCGCACAGAGGACGAAATGAAGTTCCATTGGCGGGGTTCATTCATGGTGACTGAATGTGACCTCTGACAGATTCAGCACAAGCTTGGCTGAGTCTAAGGCTGTGTTTAGATGCACTGAAAAGTGCACTATGCAAAATAAGATTCCCCGTCACATCAAACTTGCGATACATATATGGAGTACTAAATGTGGATAAAATCAAAAACTAATTGCACAGTTTGGTTGTACTTTACGAGACGAACATTTTGAGCCTAATTAGTCAATGATTGGACAATTATTACCAAATACAAACGAAATGCTACAGTGTATTTTGGCTATCCAAATTTTGGATCTAAACACAGCCTAACTGGAGGCAGCCAGCCAGCCAGGCCTGGATCATCCAGTCCTTGGCCCTTGGGGCAGCAGAGCCAGATCGCCCAGATGGCAGATCAATCAATTGATTGTCTCTGACAATCTCAAAGCTGTACATTTTACTCCCTACACGTTTCTACTATCTTCAGATTTGCTCATAGACATCGTAATGGACTGGAATTGATTCCAGCCTTGCAAACCTACGGAACATGGACAGTACACTGGGCTTAATTAGCCCAGATAGATGGGCCCTGAAGTCCTCAGCCCCAAAAGCCTACGAGAGCCCATGGTCGAATCGGCACCGGTGGTTTTAGATGCCTCAGCCCACGCTCCCTGTACGCTTTGTTTGTATATACGTTCCGGCCCATGCATAATGGCTTAGGGCCCGTTTGAAATCATACAGAAATTTCAAGAGACATGCAGAAACAGGGATAATATGGCTTAGGGCCCGTTCGACACCTGTACTAGGCACGGATAATAACTTTTCACGAAAGAGACGATGATGATTTGTACGTTGTACCATCTAGCACATCTCAGGTGTGTCAATGTACAACAGCAGGAACAAACGACGCTGATGGCTTCGCGGAGGACGAAATAAAATTTTATTGGCGGTGCTCCATTCATGCATGCATCCAAGGCGGCCTGAACGTGAGCTCTGACAGATTTACCACCTGCTTGGGTGTGTGCCTGCGTGTAATTGCTGGCAGCCTGGCAGGCCTGGATCAAGCATCATCCTTCATCCATTCCTCCTTACGGCCTTATTCAGATGCTTATATATTCACCTCCATCCATGTACACCCTAACACAAATGGATTGAGATGGATATTTTTTTAATTAAGGAATAAAAGAAAACTGTGGACAGCTTCTCTCTCTAGGTGAGAGAGCGCCCGCCGCGACCGTCGGTGGCCACTCCGGCCCCGACGTCCACCTCCCCCGCAGCGCCGGTGGCCCCCCAGGCCCCGCCGCCCACCGCTGCCGCGCCGTTGCCTGCCCCGACTGCACCGCCCACAGCCTGCATGGAGTTTGGTTCGCCCTCGCGACGCTCCTGGGCGGACAAGGTTGAGGAGGAGGACTCCCCCCGCAGCACTGGCCGGTCCCCCTTCCCGGAGCTGCCACCTTTGACGGCCTCGGCTCACGCTCGCCTGGTGCTCCGCTCCAGCTCCTTGGATCCGGATGCCGAGCCTTTCGACGCCTCGCCTGCGGCCTCAGAGTGTCTACACTTCTCCGACTGCGACGTCTCCCTGGGTGACTCGGAGGCAGCGGCTTATGCGCGTCGCGAGTCCGGCCCGCTGCCTCGTCGTCTGCGCCGGCGTCGTCGCGAGTCCAGCCCGCCCCGCCGCGCCCTCACCAGCAGGGCCCTGCTAGGCTCGCGTCAGTGGTCGTACATCCGCCGCGCATGTCCGTCCGGCCGGGAGATGATGGTTTCCGCCTGGTGGAGAGTCGTCGCCGTTGGCGCCGGGCTGCCTCGCCTCGCCGGCCGGTTCCTCAGGACCTTGTGGGCAAATGCTTCAACTGCTTTGCTACGAACCACGTTCGTGCTGAGCGCTCCTTGCCGCCACGATGCTTCAACTGCGACGTGGTTGGCCACCAGGCTCGCGACTGCCCTGTGCCCGCGCGTCGTCGCGGGGATGGCAAGCGCGGCCGTTCACCGGCTGCTCGTGCGGGCTGCCACCACGCCCAGAGACGTCGTCGTTCTCCGCGGCGACGTGCGGCTTCGGCGGATACGGTTTCCGCACGCTCAGCCTCTACTGGTCACGAGCCCTCTGTCCCCCGTGTGTGCGTGCCTCCGACCCCGGAGCATTCCACCGGTGACGCTGGTGTTTCGGGGGGCGCCCCCGGGGTAGGCGCAGAGGGGCCGGCCCCGGAGCCTGTCGACGCTCCGACGGGGGGACAATCGCCGGGCAGGACGGGTGCGCCTTCGGGAACTGGGACGACTGCTGGCGGATCCCAGGCCGCTCCCACCTCGCTGGACCTTCCTCATCGGCCCTACCAACCGCCGAGGTCGCTACTGAGGAGGGCCCGAGAGCCCCCTGCTTCCCCGCGCACTCGCGCCCGGTCGCCCTTGCTCCAGATGGTGGTGGTGCCGCGCTCCCTGGACCTGCAGGCGGCAGAAGACGCGCTCTCCATGGCGCTGGTCGCGTTAGTGCTGGGAACGCGGCCACCCGTCACCCCGGCGATGCTACTCGAACATCTTCATCGCCACTACGGGATTAACGGTGACAGGGTCTCCGTCCGCCGGACTAGGCCGGATGACTTCATCGTGCAGTTCTCTAGCTCCGACGATCTAGAGCGTGTTTTGGGCTCTGCGCCGCCGCCGGAGTCTCACTTCACCCTGCGTTGGCGTCGGTGGAGCCGCCTCTTTTCGGCGTCGGCCGGAGCATTCCGGTTCCGCGTTCTGGTCGGCATGAAGGACATTCCGGCGCACGCCCGCTCGGAGGAGGTCGCGCAGCGTATCTTGGGCTCTTCTTGTGCTGGTGTCATCATCGCCAACCCGGAGGCCGTTGCCGATCCCGACGATGAGCGCGAGTTCTTCGTTGCTGCATGGTGTGCACACCCTGACTTGGTTCCCGACGAGCTCATCATGGCGGTGCCTGAGCCAGAGGTTGAGCATGACGGCGGCCCCCCGCTCTACCTCCGCCCTCACGAGATCATCCACGACGATCTCCCGGCCCTCCAATACCTGGTTCGCCTGCGCCTCATCGAATTCCAGGACTGGCACACCCCACCCACATCTGACGACGATGAGTTCTACGCCGGCAACAACGACAGCGACGACAGCGGGGACAGTAACTACAACGGTTACCACCCTGGTTTCGGCGGCGGAGGTCGGGGCGCGCGGCCGCGTACGACCCGGTTCGCCGCTGGCATCGAGCCGCGCCTGGGCCCCGGCTACGGTCCGCCGTTCCGTGCGCAGGGTACGAGGTCTGTCGTCATGGTCGGGACTGTGGTCTGCCCGGTCGTGTCCGCGCGCGGCGCCATGCCCTGCTGCGGACTGGGTAGCAGGTCTGCTGCTAGGCCACTGCACATCGTGGGGAACGCCTCGCCACGTCCCTGTCACGGGGGCGCGACTTTTGCCGCTGAGAGGGCACGGGTGGTAGTTGACTCCGACCTCTCGCGGTCCGGCTCACCCTCTCCTGTAAGATGCACAGCTAGCGACCCGATGCTGGCCGAGGCGGTCATGTGCACAGCGCGCCGGGTCGCCTGCACTGACAAGTCTAAGCTGGTGTCGCCACAGACCTCCTACGTCTGCCCGCGGGATTCCCGCGCCTCCGTCAGCCGCCGTAGGGGCATGGTTAGAGCTGCCCTAGACGATGAGTTTGTGCTATGGGCTGGGGAGGGCCGTTGTCTGCCTTCGGGGCCAGCTGATGATGGGCCTGAGACGGTGGGCGGGTTCGCCTACGGGCCTGCCCAGGTCGCTTCACAGGAACGCGTGCTACTCCATGGCCTCGACCTTGTTCTCTCTGGGTCGAATGTCAGCTACGGGCCCCCCTCTACGTCGGGGACGGTCGGGGACGAAGCTACTGGCCCATCCAACCTGGACGTAACCTCCAGGGATCCACCGCAGCTGACGCCGTTGTCTAGCGGTCCTGGCGCGCCCCACGTTGCCGCCGCGACGCTACCGGCCGAGGAATTCGTCAACATCTTCATGAAGCCTCTTGAACAACCGATCCTGGTCTCGCCACCGCGGCCACGTAAGTCGAAGGCCACGAGAGTACGAGACAGATGCGACGAGGAACTCATCCCCAAGCGTAGTGCACGCCTTGCGACCAAGACCAAGTCACGCGCTGCTCAACCTGAAGCACAAACAAGGAAGGTTATGATGCGACGCATCGGCCTTGACCTTGAAACTGTCCGCCCGGACGAGGCAACCTTCCAAGAGTTCCAGGAGGCCTTCAAACTGCCCCTATCGGCTTCCAAGAGGGAGGCATTGAACGTGCTTTTCCAGGGCAGGAAGCAGCGGGGTTCCTGCCCCGTTCGCGCTTGCTAGGCTACGTGAGCCGCTCCGGTCGTCCTCCACGTTAGTCTTATCATGTTAGACAATAATTTGTTCATTTGGAATGTGCGAGGTCTCAACTCGCGGGCCCGCCGCGATGCAGTTCGTGAGTTCATGAGGCAGGAGCGGGCCTCGGTCGCATGTCTTGTTGAGACTAAGCTTGATGTAATGTCGCCAAACTTGGCTTATGATCTAGTGGGAACATCGTTTGACTATGTTTGCATGCCTTCCTCGGGGGCATCGGGTGGGATTGTGGTGGCGTGGTGTCGCTCTTCATGGACGGTGAGCAGGCAGACCTGCCGTCGCTTCTCGGTCATTGTCGACCTGGAGCCGCTGTGCGCTGCGGGCACAACTTGGTCGCTAGCTACGGTGTACGGGCCTGTTGACGAGAGTCTTAAGCCAGACTTTCTGGATGAACTCCGGGAACTGCACGGCAGCTGCCCCGGCGCCCTACTTCTCGTCGGCGATTTCAATATGATTTATCAGGCGGCGAATAAGAGCAACGACCGGCTAAATTTACGGTCTATGCGTCGTTTCCGGAGAACGATTGACGACATGTAGATCGATGAACTCTACCTGCATGGCAGGCGGTTCACTTGGAGCAATCACCGGCGACGTCCAACGCTAGAGCGTATCGACAGGGCATTCGCGACCATGCCGTGGTTTGAGCAATTTCCTGACCACCACCTGAGATCGCTGCCGTCCGACTGCTCGGACCACTCCCCCTTGTTGTTACAACTATCGGTCGTTCCCTGGGCTAAGCCCCGATTTCGTTTTGAAGGCTTCTGGGTACGCTTAGAGGGCTTTGAGGATGCCGTTAGGGAGGCATGGTCACGGCCTGTCCCTGGACTCGACGCCTGCAGAACCTTGGACGTCAAGCTCAGGAGCATGGCGAAAGCCCTGAAGAGCTGGAGTATGAAGAGCATGGGGAGTGTGCGCCTCCAGCTCTTCATGGCCCGGGAGCTTGTCGCGTAGTTCGACGTCGCGCAAGAGTCCCGGGAACTGTCGGTTGATGAACGGTCCATGCACGGCGACCTCAAGCGCAAGTGTCTTGGCCTAGCGTCCTTGGCACGCACCATCGCGCGACAGCGCTCCAGAATACGGTTCTTGCAGGAGGGTGATGCAAACACCAAATTTTTCCACTTGCAAGCATGTCACCGAAGCAGGAAAAGCTACATACCTTCGATCCAACATGAGGGGCAATGGTTCTCGGATGAAGAGACCAAGGCAGATCTAGTATATGAATACTACAACAACATCTTGGGCACACCATTTGCTCGCCAGCACTCCCTACATCTGGATGGCCTGCTGCCGCAGCTAGATTTGGCCGGAATCGACTCCTGTTTCTCTGAGCAGGAGATCTGGGAAACGGTCAGGGACCTCCCTCTGGATCGCGCGCCTGGTCCGGACGGATTCAATGGCCTTTTCTACAGGGTCGCATGGGATGTCATCAAGGATGACGTTGTCAGGGCCTTTAACGCCCTTTGGTCGCTGGACGCCCGGAGCTTTCATCTACTCAACGATGCTTTAATGATTCTGCTGCGCAAGGAGTCTCCAACCACGCTGAAGGACTACCGCCCGATCAGTCTCATGCACAGCTTCAGTAAGCTTTTCGCCAAATGCTTGGCAAAGCGGTTGGCGCCGAAGCTCAGCCTGATTGTCGCGCCGAACCAGAGCACGTTCATTAAGGACCGCTCAATTCATGACAACTTCCGCTCCGTCCAGTTAGCATGTCGATGGCTACACGGCAAGAAGTGCCCAACCGTACTGCTCAAAATCGACATCGCAAAAGTTTTCGACTCCGTCGCTTGGCCCTTCCTTTTCGAGGTGTTGCGCTTCATCGGGTTCCCCAGGAGATGGACTGACTGGATTGCCGTGCTGCTCTCCACAGCCAGCACGAAAGTCCTGCTTAATGGTCGCCCGGGCCGCCGGATCGTGCATGCTCGTGGGCTAAGGCAAGGAGACCCGCTTTCGCCCATGCTTTTCATCATAGTCATGGAGACGTTGAACTCACTGATCAAGGAAGCCGACCGCCGGAACGCGTTCACGCCGCTTCCGGGCCGCGCGATCGCGAACAGGGCCTTCCTATATGCGGATGATCTGGTGCTTCTGCTGGCACCTCGCACTGAGGATCTCCTTTGCCTCCGACGTATTCTGCAGCTCTTCGCAGGTGCGTCTGGGTTGGTGACCAACGTCGACAAATGCGTCGCAACACCGATTTGCTGCACAGATGAAATGGTCATGGAGGTGCAGCAGGTATTCCCGTGCATGGTCACCGCGTTCCCATGCAAGTATCTTGGGATTCCGCTCTCGCTGAAAAGGTTAGCGAGGGCGGAAGAACAGTCGCTGGTCGACGCAATCGCGGTGCGAATTCCCACTTGGAAATCTGGCCTCCTCACCAATGCTGGTCGCGTTCTCCTCACCAAGGTCACGCTATCGGCCATCCCAGTGCACGTGAGCATCGCGTGCTGCCTCTCACAATGGGCGATCGGCCAGATTGACAGGCGCAGGCGGGCGTTCATCTGGACAGGTACTGAATCCACCAGCGGGGGCAAATGCAAGGTCGCTTGGACCTCGGTGTGCAGGCCGACAGGGCTTGGCGGCCTGGGCGTCCTCGACCTCCGGTACTTTGGATTTGCTCTGCGGCTTCGCTGGGAATAGCTCCGTAGGACGGACAGTGCACGCTGCTGGAGCTCCTTGCCGGCCCGCGCCGAGAAGCCAGTTGCGGCGATGTGTGCGGCAAGCATGTCTGTTCAGGTCGGGGACGGCGCCGCGACCAAGCTGTGGACAGACTCCTGGAGCCCGGTCGGGCTGCTATGCCTTTACGCTCCCCAACTCTTCGCTGCTCTCACGCGCAGGGGGAAATCTCTCTCCCTAAAGGACGGCATCCACATGAACCAGTGGGCAAGGGAAATCTCTGGGGCGCTGACGACACCGGTTCTCTACCAATACGTGATGGTATGGGAACACCTGCGCGGCGTTATCCTTGTTCCGACGCAAGCGGATCGATTCGTTTGGAAGTGGTCACCCGATGGTAGGTACTCGGCTTCTTCAGCGTACCGGGCGTTCTTCCAGGGATCATGCAGCCTGCTGGGCGCCAGTGAGCTGTGGCGGGCTCGCGCGCCGCCAAAGGTGAAGTTTTTCTTCTGGCTAGCATTGCATCGCCGCCTTTGGACTGCGGAAAGGCGTAGAAGGCATGGACTTCAGGACGAGGAAGACTGTGCGTTGTGTGGTCAGGAGCCTGAGACATCCGATCACCTGTTCGTTGCCTGTGTTGTCGCAAGGCAGGTCTGGACTGCCTTGCTGTCCCCCATTGGCCTCGGGTCGTTGGCGCCACATCGTGATGATGCTCTGGTAGATTGGTGGCTCCGTCAGCGTCGTCTTTTGCACCAGGATGGGACGACGGCTTTCGACACAGCAGTTCTTCTTGTGGCTTGGTGTTTATGGAAGGAGAGGAACAACAGGACCTTCAACAGGGTGTCCAACAGTCTGCCGGTAATGCTTAGGGGGATGCTACAGGAGGCAGAAGACTGGGTTGCTACCGGTTTCTCTTCCCTGTTCCCTGTGCTACCGCTCTGGTCGCAGCACTTAGCAGCTATGTAATTTTCCCATCTTTTTTCACTTCATTTCACTTCAGCCAGTAGCTAGGTTCTCTCTCTCGGGCTGTGGCTCCTCGCCACGGTGGCTGGTTTGTTTTAAACTCTATCCTCTTAATGAAATACGGGTATGTTAGCCCGATCGCGAAAAAAAATTAAGGAATAAAACATCCCAGCCTTCACATTCACAAGTGAATGCTTAAAGCTTGATCTTACAAGAAAGGGACATAGCCTAGAAAACCGCTAAGCGGGCAGTCAATATATAAACCTGAATCCATAACCAAGAAAGCAACCGAAGAGCCAAAACACTGAACGCAGACCAAAACCAAAAGAAGGACCCTACGCTCCTATCCTCTTCTAATTCTTCCATTGATGGGAGCCAAAGAGTTGTAGTGCCACACCTTCCAAATGTCTGCAGCCTTCTTTCATCATTCTTCCCTCTTCCTCTTTAGAAGCAGGGACCATTGCCTGATCCAAAAAGTCCCCCTGAAAATTACCTGCAAGTAAGAGTTAGCAACTAAATTTTAGAACACCGCATCATTTCTATTCAACCATAAGACCCAACATATGGCCGCTATTCCCACTAAAATTTGATTTCTTAGCCCTGGAGCAAATCTCCTTATCCAAGATCCAAACATATGAGAGGTACTTTTTGGTTGTTGAATGTTAAAGGTGATGAACAATGTGTTCCAAACAAATCTAGCCACACGGCAATCGAAAAAAAGATGTTGAATGTTTTCTTCCAAGCCACAGAGATTACACTTAGAATCTCCTTTCCATCTTCTCTTTAGTAAATTGTCTTTTATTGAAATTACCGCTTTTTTAAAGTACCATAGAAAAATTTTAATTTTCAGAGGCAATTTTGCTTTCTAGAACACTTCTTTCCTAGAAATTTTCTCACTTTTCATTATTTCTCTATACAGCGATTGTGTTGAGAAAACTCTATTTTTTTATTTGCCAAATAAAGTTATCTTTGTCATTGTTCAGATTCACCGGTAGCACTAAAGAGACTAGCTTGAGCCACTCTTTTAGTCTCTGCCCCGCTATTCCCCGTCTGAACGAAATATTCAGCGGAGTTGAACTAAGCACGCTAGCCACTGAAACCCCTTTTTTCCTCACTATCCTGTACAGGTCCAGGAACTTCCGCATTAGCGGCTGTTGATCAATCCACACATCCTCCCAAAACCTTGTTTAGTGACCACTATTTACCTTGAACCTTCTGTGTTGGAGTAACAGTTCCTTCACCTCGTCTCCCCCTGCTCCAGCTGGTGGAGGGAAGTGCCCAGCACATCCCCTACCGAATCCACCAAACCTGTTGGGCTGCGCACCCCTGACATCACCATAGGGGGCATCGCCCCTCCGCGCCGCGCCTTCTCTTCCTCCCCAGCCGCGACTCGCGCCAAGCGCGCCCTGGTCATGACGGCAGGGGCCATATGCACCTGCGCTCACCCTCTCATCCCTATCACGTACACCTTGGTTGCCGACCATCTTCTTCGGCTCCGTCTCCCTCTCAGCCTTACGCCCACGAACGACAGCCTCCACAAAAGAAAGAAATCGATTAGGATGCGAGTCGGCCTTCAGAGACCATGCCACACCCCATAAGTCATCCTTTCTCGCCGCC
This sequence comes from Saccharum hybrid cultivar R570, assembly GCA_038087645.1. NCBI lineage: Eukaryota > Viridiplantae > Streptophyta > Magnoliopsida > Poales > Poaceae > Saccharum > Saccharum hybrid cultivar. The sequence continues at coordinate 11,903,615 of JAQSUU010000805.1, forward strand.
AAATGCCTTGGCACCCCCCTGCATTAAACAGGTAACTTAAACCCAGTGTTGGTTTAAACGTCGGGTGCGAGCCCACTTTAATTTCTTTGCCAGCCTCGAGCGATTCCAGCCTGCCCGTCTTTGGCCGCCCCAATGACTGGGCCGGCGCATAGACCGATCCTGTCTTTCTTCTTTCCCTCTCCTCAAAGTCGAAATCAATGCATCTACCCCTCCGGGAACAAAAATCTTTCAAAGATTTTGCTGCTTCATTTGAAATGGAAATCCTTAGATCCTTAGCCATTATATCTCCCAGCTGCCGATTATGTGGGGGACCGTCGCTTAGGCAACGGACCCTTCCACGGCTTCCCTATCTTCTGCCAGCGCATATCGGCCACCGCCTCAGTAATTTTTTAAGCCAAAGGCCGGGGGTGGTTAGTATGCCCTGCCCCCCTTTCTACTGAAGCAAATTTTGGAGATTGAAAATTCTCCGCTAACAGAGACTCAGCTCTGATCAGTTCATCTACAGAGAAACCGGCATGCGTTGCATCATGTATAAACTCCATGTCAGAAACAAACGATCCTTCATCGCGATCTTCGCTCTTCTGATTGGTATCTTCGTCATCACTATCATCGTTGTTAACATCATCGAGTGCCCAGAATCTTGACCCCCTCCACGACCTTCCAGCTCCAGCTAGTGGCACTGATGTCGTGATAAGGTAGGGCACTGAGTGTCGCCTTTTCAGGCTACTTGGCATCTCTAAGTTATGTGCAAAACTTAGCAGACTTAGCTCCTAAGTAGTGTACAGGCAGGCAGTATAGCCATTACCGAACCTCTAGAACTTCAGCTGCTTCACGAACCAGGCCTTTTCAGATAATCAGACGCACCTCAGTCAAATCCTCCTACAGACGCAATATGTCAAGCAGGAGCTGTGCGATCGTCCCGGCGGTCCTTCGTCGCCGCGCTGCTCGATCACTCACTTCAGCAGCTTCCTCAGTCCAATCCTCCTACAGAGGCAAAACGTCGAACAGGAGCCGGGTGTCCGTCCCGGCAGTCCGTCGTCGCCGCACCGCTCGGTCACTCGCTTCAGCAGCTTCCTACAAGGACACAGAGACACAGCACGTACCTTCTTGATGCCACCCCGGCCTCACCAAATCCCACCACGCCGGAGTTTTTGGGCTAGCCACCCCCTCCCGGCAAGATTGGAGGCCGCTGAAGGTAAGCGGTACCCTCCAGTAGCCGCCGAGGGGTCGTGCGCCCTGACCCGACCCGGCAGCACCGCCGCCGAGAGCTCCGCCAACCGCCTCTTCCCCTCAGGCTCGAGAGCTTATCACCTATCTGCTTAGCAGCGGATCATTCGGGTTTTCGATTGAGATGATACATGAGCATGCACTACCTTGAGGCAGTAAAACCAGATGGCATAAGCCAGAATAGAACGCTTGATTGTTTCCTCTTGCGCGCTACATGTGACCTTCTGACTTGCAGGATAGGAAACTTTTTAGCCCATGGTATCTTTAGTTGGCTTAGCCCAGACACCTCCACATTGGCTTGGAAAGTGGCTTAATTAGACTAGATAAATGCCATTGTCCTAGCCCAAAAGTCAGCCCCAAAGGCATGCCAAAGGTGAGCCGATGGCCCGGCACTGATGGTTTCTAATCGAAAAATGTACTTTTGGCCCATCTCAACTATTGATGTTGTCCATCGTCCGATTTAACCCCTTATCTACAACACTGGTTTTTAAACTTCGCTTAACTTCTAAAACCATTTGATTTTGTACACTGGGTAATTTTGATGGTGATTTTGCTGACGTGGCACCATGTTAGAGGGAGTAAATCGAATTAAGTTGAAAGTTTATGGAGGTAAATTAGACTAAAAATCTATATCTATACCTAATAATAAAAAGACAAAATTTTCGTCATGTTTTTTTCACCTGTAGGGTGTAAGATGTAACTGTCCGTGACTCTGTAAGATGTAACCCACGACAGAGTCGACCATGGAAAAAAAAGGTACGTACCCCAGCCCGGACATGTGCATATATGTATTGTATTCCGTCCGGCAACCAAGCAGCAAGCACAAACTGGATCGAACACGGATGAGAGTGTGAGTTACGTGCTCACAAACCGGATGTGTGCGTAAATTAATCGTTCTGCCCTTCTCCGCGTGGGTCCCCACAGAAAAAAAAGTGGAACAGACTACTCTTTATTAAGGAAAAAAACGGAAAAAAACTCACAGGGAAAAAATCGCACGCTTCCAAACTGCTCAAGATCCGATCTGTACATACTACGTAGTCCTGTATATCTATACGGCAGGGCGGCGATGGCGGTGCTGACCGAGACGGACTGGGCGACGAAGGGCACGGCGCTTGGAGCGACCCGGCCGGCCCAGGCTGCTCTTCGACACAGTGTGCGGGTGCAGTACTTCTTCCACGCTACCGTCGGATCCCAGAATGCTCTTGCCATTTAGGTATCACCACGTGTCTCTCACCTCTTGTCAGTATACGTGTGTGTGCGCACCATATGCATTGCATCATCACCGCTTGGAGACTTTGGAGTAGAATACTACGTCTACGTACACGGCAAAGACTGACATTGTGTCATCCTTGGCATCATTGACGCACGAATATTACATCCGGCACACAAGGACGGGCGCACGGTCGACAACAGCGCCGAGCGGCAGGTCTCTCGGTGCCTCCTCCGTCCGAACGTCAGCGTGAGCGTTTCTCACTTCGGCACACTTTCTCTCTCTTTCCATCCGACTGTCGAGTGTGACCGTTTTTTTTTCATCACATTTTTTTCTATCCGTCGCAACACCAGGGTGAGCATTTTTTTTGGCATTCAAGCGTGATCGTTTTTTAGCTCTCCTTTTTGTCGTCCGCCATAGCGTCGGCATGAGGATTTGTTTTGGTTCGTCCCAGTGTTCAGTTCCTTCCTCAGTGTTTTTGTAATTTTTTTCCAAGTCTGAGCCCCATTCTAGAATTTAGGTTTCTTTCCATAAATATTAAAAACAAAAAAAGAATAAAATCAATCATAATGGATGTTTGAACTCTTGATCCTTTACTATGTCTTAAAATAAAGATTTTCACAATCAAAAAATTGATACACTTTTGATTAAAAATAAAACCTATCTTATTAGAATTTGTTCAGCGGATGTTCAAACTATTTAAACCTAAATTAAAACATTGAGCAGTTTGTAGTTCATTACAACCCAAAAAAAATACATCTTCAGGCTATACGTATACGTATGCACTAATGCAATCCCGAACGAGGTCCCTCATCATGATCATCAGCGGATAGATCACCACTTGATATATCGACAACTAATTCTTTATTGGCCTGAGCTACATATTTTTATGGATCATCAAAGAAAGTCACAGAACTCAATATTAAAATGTAGCAACGCATAATAGTATGAAAATTAAAGTTATAACATAGATCACCACTTGATATATCGATAACTAATTCTTTATCGACTTGAGCTACATATTTTTATGGGTTACCAAAGAAAGTCACAGAACTCGATATTTAAATGTAGCAACACATACTAGTATAAAAATTAAAGTTATAACATATTTATGAATAAATATTTTCGTGTTCTACACAGGAGAAAAAATCTATCAAATTTATATTTCATCAAACTTAAAACATAATAGGATATTATAAATTTAATAGGACATTGTTCTATTATTGCCAACATTAATTAATAGATGACGTGGTCATCATAAAACAAAATTTTATCTTTTAAACTTCATAAATGAATACTACCATTTATGTTCTCATTTTCCTGTATATTTGATAGCTTATTTTATCCCGTTGCAATGCACGGGCATATTTATTATGTAGTATTCTTTACCAAAGATAAAAATCCTAACTCTGATTTATAATGTTTAATTTGATTTTGAGTATATTTTGGTGAAGATTTTAGATTTATTTTGGATCCACTAAAATTTCTTTAAAATGTGAACCTTGATTTTTTTAATTTATTTAAATTCTATTCGAATATTATTATGAGGATTCAATTTAGAACTCATCTTTTAGATTTATTATGAAATTTACAATTTTTTTTGTGAAGTTTAAGCTTAAAATATCAATGTTTGATACTGACTCTATCACAAATGTTGAGATTTTTTTCTTAAGTGATGCCTTTTTAGTTTGGCCATTAATATCTAGAAATGAATCTTGACAAATTCGGAACTATTAGATTCAACTTGAAAAGAAGTTTGGTAATTTGTAATCCTCTTGATTTGCGATTAGGTTTATAAAAATTATTGTCCACAATTTCACATTTGAAACCATATTGATGTCCGGAACGTCTAAAATTTGTTATCGTATGTCATTTGAAGATTATTCAGCATATCACGACATGGACACACTATGCCAGAAAAGCTTATCAGTGACGCGTCCACACAGTCATTAGTGACGTGGAAAAGACACGTCACTGTTCTTGCGTCTGTGATAAGGGCAAATCAGTGACACGTAAAAACGCGTCACTAATAATGATCAGCAGTGAGTGTATAGCCAAAACGCGTCACTGATAATGGTCAGTTGAGTGACGCGTATAGATAAAACGCGTCACTGATAATTGTCATTTGAGTGACGCGTATAGACAAAACGCGTCACTGATTGAAGATCTTATCAGAGACGTATTTTAGCTAGACGCATCACTGATGCCAATTTACAAAAACAAAAAAAAAGAAAAATCTCGGTCAGGGGCTGTTTATACAATCAGACCATGTCTATATATACAACTAGTCAGTACCCCGTGCGTTGCCACGGGCAAGTGTTGCAGTTACGATTGAATGAGAACTAGTGGCAAACGCGTGCCCTTGCGCGCGATCAGTAATGATTTTGGTGAGATTTGCTCGGACAAGATACACATGTCATGGGCGCGGTAATCTGTATATGGTTAACATGTATTTGCTGATTCATATGTACATTCTGATGCAATCATAGAGTGTGAGCCATATAGCGGGCATGCTACTGGTCCATGGTTTACTACAGCGAAGCTTTTTATTTCTTTGAGGTTGGACATACCTTTTCCAAATTATAGAACTAAGCCAAAGCAGGAATGAAATATGGGGGTATGCTTTAGCAGTTTCATGTGGTAGTTGAAGATAATGTGCAGGTCCTCCTCGCCAGTCGTCCTTTGCTGCGTTGATGCTGCAAGAAATCAAACATGAATCAGATGGTACCGCAAGTGTTGATGCGTGGCAAAGAAAAGCATCAATTGGTGCAAACAATATATTTTTTCATGGCTACATATAACACACAGAGAGCATATAGAAAAGAAAGGTTGAGACTTAAATAGTCTCTAATAAAATCCATTCTCAGAGAATGTATGAAGTCATCAATGGTTGGATATAAACAGTTGCATATAAAAGAAGCAAGCAATCTTGAATTCCTTTACGATAAAATTTTTGAAAATACCTGTGTCACATAAGGGTAGGACCAGCCATTCACTTACCAATAGATTGTTGGAGCTTTTGTTGCAGGTATGATTCCTTCTACTCTTCCTTTTAGCAGCCTATCCATTTTTACCTGAGGGGATTCAAAAAATGTGGGACCACATATCGATATGTGTTGTATCCATCTACAATCAAACACTCATTTTCATCATATTTTACTTTGCTAAATATAACACCAGGTGTAATAAACTAAAGCATTATGATGCAAATATTCTGAATTACTTTTTGGCCTATTTTCAGGGTTAAAGAAAAATAGAAGTGTTCTAACCCAAAAAAAACACATGCAGGCAGTCAACCGGTGGGGTTGCTACAGGCTGACTTCGATTAGTATATAGTTGAGGCCAGTAGCAAAATTAGATTCTGATCTAGATGTGAGAGTATTGTAGGTGACCCAACTCCATAAGAAGCTGTGTTTTGTATAGTATAGAAGGCAAAAGTTAAGGAGCAGAGCAAGCAAAGAACCTTGTCCATGAAGGGAAGAAACATTATGAGTTACATGGTATTGCCATGTTCTTTGGTGCTACCTAATTCCTCTCATCTGACGCCACACATACACATGCAAAATAGGAGAAAACTAATCAGGACTAGTTTCTTCAGAATCTATAGCTTCTCTATGCTATAAAACAACCCAGGAACAGACTGAACCTTGCCTATATAATAGTAGATAGGCTACATCTAATTTGAAGAATATAGTAGTCAATATACCGGCTAACTAATGTAAAAAAAACCGATGAAAGACATACCAATTTCCATCCTTCTAGACGAAAACAAAAGAGGTGATGTACTGATCTTTATCTCCAAAAATCCTAATGGAAGGCATACCAATTTCCATCCTCCTAGATGAAGAAGGCATACAGAGATTGACCAGTTTAGACAAATTACTGAATGATAGGAAATCACATGCTTGCTGACAAATAGCTAAATTTCTTGTGAACACACACACACAAAAGTAGCACAGGAATACCTAGAAGGATATTTTAGACCTGTAACTGGCAGCATAAAACAAAGATGCAGTATATATGAGGATTTAGAAAAGGTAGGCAATATGTGGATCTTTGATGGAGGATAAACTAAGAGGTAGCATCCGAGGTTTTTTTACCTCCTTATTTCCAACTGGTCTGTACCGAGCATAATTAATTTGGTATAGAAAAATTATGTAGAATTTTTTTTGGCGAACCTTAGAAATCGTAGGTCCACTATATTAGTGTGCTTTATTGTTTTTAACAAAGCTAAAACCAAAGCTAGATACATGACCACCCACAACGTGTTCTATAGTGATAATTAACCCATCTCACTTAAGCACAAGATCCTAATCCTTTTTAAGGTGAGGACGATAATTTAATTTTATATAAAGAACAAGAAGTCAAATATTCCAATAAACACGATATCAGTTATTTGAGAACAAACCTTGGATAACTGAACCTTTGGATTCAAGCAGAAACATGAAGCTGCTGTCAAAATCGCAGGCACCATGTTTTTTTTGTGTTGGAAATTTCTTAAAATAATGGGGACAACAATTTTTATTTTAAGTAAATCTCCATGTTGCATAAGCTTTCCAAAGTTGGTTCCAACATAATAAGGAGCTGGTACGCTGGCTAACCTCGATAAGACTCAAAGAACAAGACATTGCCATCCTGCTGCTTGGTGGACTGGTAGTGATGTTCCTGAAATTCATCGACAACTGCAATCCAATTGTGTCTGCACACAATGATGAAAAAGGAACTAAGAAACATATGGATGAAACCATGGAAGAATGGATTAAACATCACATATCAGTGCACCTCCTTTATGCAAAAAAAAGATAGCGCACCTCAACTGCACAAATTAAGACAACCAGTGGATCCTTCTGAATCTAGAGGTCAAGTATCGCACCGAATCGAAACCTGGAACAGTAAAAGATGAAAGCTGTTCATGTTTTGGAGACAACATATATCTAAAAAAAGATGCAGTCAACACTTGCCCCTTAGTTCTTTGGCCGTGAAATGAACAGCTTGAAAACTACTACAGACATCATTAGTACCAATGTCAACCTTCACATACACAAGGAGAAGCACTATGACATGTTAAATCTACTGTATGCACTAATGCCTTTTTTATATATGAAATGGAAACACAAAACAACATTATTTTTTTTACAATCCACAATCACTGAACATCGTATATAATTATCTGTAGCAAAAACAAAAGGTAGGAACTGACTAATCATCGACCTTGAGTAATATGTACCATGACTTTAGCCTAACCAATGTGTAGTACATATTTATAAAGTTGCACTGCTAGAAAAATTTACAATCCAGTACATAGCTATAAATTTGCACCGCCAGAAAAATTTACAATCCACAAACACTCAGCATCCTATATAATTATGTGCAGGAAAAAAACAGGTACGAACCTATTAATCATCGACCTTGAGTAATATGTACCATGACTTTAGCCTAACCAATGTGTAGTACATTTATCTTCTTTACAGTCAGTACACTCTACCTGCACAATTGTGTGATTTTGGCGTGGAAGTCTCTAAAGAACGCATGCCTTGTTCATTCCTGCCATTCCTGAAAATCGATGGCATAAGATAACTCGATAAAAAAAGAGAACCATGATCCGAATTTACTCAATATGAATTATGTAATCAAAAGTACCATAATCAGTCCGCCCAAAGAACCTTCACCATTTTCTTCAATGGTTGTTAACATCCATTAGAGGGAAAAGTGATACTAAGCATTGGTTAAACAATAAGATGTCACAAACAAGGTCTGTTGGAGGTCTGTTGGAGCATAAAGGGCATAGTACAACACAATTGCAGAAAAGCATAAAGCTTGAAGCGCAACAATTTTTCACAGATAGCAGTGAAGCGCAGGAAGCAAAATTGAATTGTTGGTAGGAAAAAGTAGGTCATCATTGCATATGCCAAAGTGCCTCAGTTCATTAAGAATAATGAATAAACAAAAGGACCATGTATATGTAATGGCTCATATCACTCCATATGCCAAATGCCTCAGTCAAATAAACGTGGAGTAGAAACATCGTACAACATCGGAGGCGATTAAAAATTGGATAATAGCAATGTTCGCAGTCACGTGGGGAGAGAGGGAGAGGAATAGAGGAAATCAAGACAGAGAGAGGAGGAAGGAGGAGGGAAAAAAAATTTACTAACATGGACATCGTGATCTGTGAGAAACACCACGTTGCAGCAAACAGTAACCATCCAGTGGAGACAAGCACAGATGTCCGACGAAGATCAGACAGCTGGAATCATTTTTGCTAATGTGGATGGCCTGGCTGCTCGGCAACGTGCTCCCAATTGAAGGGATTAATTTTTAAAGTTAAAACTGGAAATATGGTCAAGTTTAACATATGAAAATGACTCGCTTCAAATGAGGGAAAAGGAAATCATTAAAGAGTGATAATCATGATTCCACATTTTCATTGGACTCTACTAAGGATCCAGAGTTTGGCTGAGGAGAACGCGCCCACGTCAGGAAAAAATACATGGTAAAATTTGCTATATTTCAGGGAAAAAAATCATTGTCTCCAACATCATGGGCATTGACATACGGTCAACCAAAAAATGCAAAATAGCAGTGGCATAAAAATATGGTCTGGTTTATCAGAAGTGCCTGATAGGTATCATCATGTGCTCAAATTGAAATAGATACATCATCAGCAATGGCATATGCTTAGATTGAAACAAATAAAGCGGCACCATAGGCATACGCTTATATATACCGAAAAGATTTGGGCAGCAGATCGCACTGAGACATGTTTTTTTTTCTGCCAGAACACGAATAGCGTAAGCAAAATAAATCCATACACACACAGGAAAATGAAATAAAGGGACCCGCGTTCACAATTGAAGAAGAGAATTAGGGACACAAGGTTGCAAGGGACATAAATAAAGGGGATTTTTTTAGGTCACCGTACAAAGACCAAGTTAACTCTGGGAGGAAGAAATATAGCAAAACATGGATTACAGAAGCGCCACCCATTCATAGGTGTACCAATGCTGGATTAATATGGAGATGGGGATGAGGATTAGTGGGCAAAATCACAGCACCGTGAAAACGAAGAGCACATATGCAAATCAAAGATACACAGGTGTTCTCATCGGAACAAAAATGAATTTAGCTCTACAAATTGGAGATTAAGGGAAGCAGCTGGCTTTTCTTGTAGACATGGAATGAATCTATCAACCTTTAGTGCAGATCAGAAGAGGGACAAAGAGGAGACCGCAATGGGAGCAATAAATAGGAGAGGGATGGTCTTGTTTCACCTGGAAGGCACCAAGAAGCCAATGGAGCAGACGGGGCTAGCCGTACCGGTGTAGCGCCCACCGGGGGTCGCTACTGGCCTAGTCGAACCCGCCATGGGGAGGCGGCCATAGCACGGCGGAGGGGAGGGGCTGGCCTCGCCCGCGGCAAGCGCTGTGCTCGTGCGTAGCCGTGCCAGAGCCGGAGGAGGGCACCATCGGCGCGTCGTCCCGCTGCGCCGCCACGTCCAGAAAGAGAGGGAGAGGAAGGGGGCGGGCGTGGGGGCGGGGGCGGCGGAGGTGGAGGTGGAGGCGCCGGCACGCGGCGTCGGCCGGGTCGGCCCGCTGCGCACGCCGCCAGTGCACAGCCCATGCGTCGTCGCTGGTAGGGTGTGCGCCGGGACTGAAGAGATTGCACACCGTCACCGATACGGGCCGGGGCCAGATGCACCGCTGCTGGCAGGGAACCCTGCCTGCGCCGCCCAGAGCCACCACCGCCTGGAGCAGTCCCCGCCTGCGCCGTTGTCCTTGGCACAAGGGAGGCGGAGGCTCCATCCAGATCTGTAGGAGAAAGAGAAAGATGGTGGCGGCAGAAGAGGAGTAGTGGAGGTGGAGGAAGAGACGCGAGGGGTGGTGGTAGCCGACGGAGGAAAAGGGGCGACCAGGGGCCGGTGGCCGCCGGGACGGGGTGGCGACGGGACAGAGCCACGGAGGCAAGAGAAAGAGAGAGAGGGGACGGGAACGCGTGATGAGGTGAGAGTGGGTACGGCAGGATCCGAACAGGAGGGGTGGGGGTGCGAACTAAGAAGTCCGGACTTCACTCCTCAGGCGTATTTGATAATTTTTTCAGGTCCGAGACCTTCTAGGAGTGACGCGTTTTGTCCCAACGAGCCTATGATAACAGGTACGGCTATCAGTGACACATATTCTTAAGAAGAGTCGCTGGTAACTCATCATTAGTGACGCATTTTTTGTCTCCAGACCATGGGCGACACCTGACTAGTGACGCGTTTCGGGTACCCGCGTCACTGATCCGATGTTAGTGACGCGTTTTAATTTTTAGTCACTAAGTAAGGTGTCACTGATAAACTTTTCTGGCGTAGTGACAGCCAATTCACTATAGAATCGTGGATGACATGCATAGCTAATGCACCTCCAATTACCCTCATAAGCAGACTCTGCTAACCTGCAAGAAGCGCTCACGACCAATCAAACCACCGCCCAGGCACCCACGGCCCACCAATGCACGCCGGCTGCCGGATGGCCAGGGCTAGCCAGTGCTCTGCGCACGGCGCGCCTGCGCTACCGCTGCGGCAGCACCCACCAGAGACCGGCCTCCCAACCGCATTGCCACTCCTCGTCTGCTGCGTCCACATCCACTCACCTCGACTGGCTCGAGTGCTCGTCCCTTGCCACCCGCCACGCTGCGCCGCCACCGCCGGCCGCCCAATGGCCAGGGCGTGCACCTGCTGCCCCACACGACGGCGCCCCCCCGGGCCAATTTGTGCGCCCTGTGGTAGGTTGGCCAAGCACTGGCCGCCGCTGCCACCGCAGGTCCACGACACAGCTATAACAGGTAAGTCTAAACTATTTTGCTTCTCCTCTCCTCAACTCTTGCAGCATTGTCTTGCCAAGTTCAAGGTTAAGCGATTTGTGAATTGGTAGCTGGAAGGTATGGGTTAATTTGGGAGACCACCAGAGACAGATCTACTGACATTTTTATTGGGCACATTTCTGCATCCAAGAAACTCCTGATCCTGAGCTTTCTTTTGTTTATATAGAATTTGTCACTACTTTACCAAATTAAAAGCTCCTTATAATACAGTAAATTAATGACTTTTCTGTGTGAGATGTAACACTGAACGGTGAAGAATCCAATGATCAGTAGCATTCAGTAGTTGAGAGTTTAGCACAACATCACCACCAAGAGTTTTACACCATTGCGATGGTGAAGTTACGCAGGTGCAAGCTTGCAGCTGTGGGTTCAATGCAAGATGCAAGTATATACTGCGAATTTCGCGAGTTCTCGCCATTTTAAGCTACTATTAGTTAGTGAACTTACATATATGATAAATTGACGCAATTTATGCTGCCCACACCAAGGCTGATAAAGTTTTCAGCATCATAGGCCCTGGTCTTGGATAAATCCTGGGTCTGCCACTGCACCTCCTCTTATATTATTTCATTTGAAGGTACAACACTCATGCAGAATCATGTCCAGACACTCTGCTAATTTATTCTCAATATATCATGGAAGACACAACATACCCAATTACCTAAACTATTGACACTTCTAGGATCTATACGGAGTCCCATGTGCACACAAAATTGACAGATGATCTAATCTAGTAACGCTGAGGCCTCTGCATAGCCTGCACTGATGCAGAGTAATCCTTCTTGATGTCCTGGAGCTCCATGACCACATCGTTCATCGCCATCCTCTGCTCAACTAACTCGCTCGAACAAATCAGGCCCAGCTCAAATACTGATGTAAGAATGCTGTTAATCATAGTCGACAAAGATCCCAAAGCAGTGTTGGTCTGGTGATCAAAGCAAATGTGGTGCATTTCTTCATATTCCAATAGCTTGTTGTCTGTAATGTCTAGGAGCCTTGATGGAAATGCTTGAGAGACCCACTGTCTCAAGCTCAATCCTTCGACAAACATGGGATCTGTAGGCCTCTTCCCTGTAAAGACCTCGAGCAGCATGATTCCAAAGCTGAACACATCACTCTTGCGCGACGCCTTTCCCATGAATGCATATTCTGTCAAAGAAAGTTTTGAACAACTTAAGAATATTGTGTATAAGGCCACATATATCTTGCCAAAGAAACAGTCTCCAAAACTATGTGAGCAACAAATACCTGGCGCCATATATCCGATCGTCCCTGCCATGGTTACCGATATCATGGAGTTGATGTCTCCTAACAATAACTTTGCGATGCCAAAATCTGCCACATGGGCATTCATCTCTTCATCAAATAGCACATTGCTAGGTTTCAAGTCACAATGCAGGACAACCTCGTGGTGGCCATGATGCAGATACTCCATCGCCATTGACACGTCTAGCATGGCACCCAGCCTCATGAGGAATCCCATGTACGGCCGGCTTTCAGTGTGCAGGTGTTCCTCCAGGCTACCATTAGGCATGTGCTGTAGCAGCAGTGCTCTAAAATCAAAACTGGAACAAGTGCCAAGTATTCTTATGAGGTTGTGATGTCTAGCCATCCGCAACGCCTTACATTCGGCGTCAAAGCTTTGCATGGCCTGCTCGACTTGCATGTTGAGAACTTTTATCGCGACAACCGTACCATCATCTAGTTGTCCCTTGAAAACTTTGCCAAAGCATCCAGCCCCAAGTAGGTTTTCCTCACTGAAAGTACCAGTGGCACGGACAACTTCATAGTAGGAAACTGACCTATGGCTACTCATCATTTCAGCCATATCGATAGAAGCTTTAACATTTAGCTTACTTATTCTTTTTCTTTCCAATAAGTGTAACCAGAAAGTAATGGCGCCAAATGCGATGGTAGCAGCAGGAAGCACAAACTTCAGAAAGTGCTGGCAAAAGGTTGGGTGAGGCTTGTGTGGACATGGTGAAAATCTTAGTTGTGGAGCACCTCCACACAGCCCAACATTCCCCGTCAAGGACTCCAAGTTTAGGTTTGAGAAAACACCACCGTTTGGTATCTGACCTTCTAAGTTATTGAAGGAGAGGTTCAGATTAGAAAGGTAGGTGAAGGTAGCAAGGTAATTCGGAATAGCACCTGAAAGATTGTTCAAAGAAAGGTCTAATGCTTCTAAGTTGGCCAAACTGCGAAATGAATCTTGGATTGAACCCTCAAAGGAGTTGTGTGAAAAATTCAAGTAGGTTAACGTCTGAAGGTTGGCAAATGAATTGGGGAGACAACCAACCAATCGGTTATTCGAAAGATCCATACTATATATTGTTGGCATGTAGGCGAGATCAGGAGGCAATGCACCACCAAGGAAATTATGGGACACATATAGTTCGATTATGTCATCAAGATGAAATAAGCTCGTACAATTTGAAGTTAACTTGTTATAAGATAAATCAAGGTACCGAAGCATAGTAAGGTTTGCAATGTTCTCTGGTATGGAGCCGGAGATCTTATTGCTGTTAAGATATAACCGATCAAGTCTCCATAGCATTCCAATATTTTTCAGGATCGGCCCAGATATGTTATTCATAGAGAGATCGAGTACCCCAAGGTTCTCCAACATTGAGAAGGATTCTGGGATAGCTTTGCTTAGTTTGTTGTTTGCAAAGTTTATGACACGGAGAGCACTTAGGTTTGATAGAGTAGCTGGAAGGTCGCCAGTTATCTGACTTTCATTTGCATAAAACCCTACAAGGTTAGTGGAGAGATTTCCAACATGGTTGGGATTAAGACTCCCACTAGTGTAAGGATTGCCTGAGATGGAAAGTATCTGGAGTTGCTGACAGTTGCCAAGACTGGCCAAGAAATCAAGGTTACCTTTGAGAAGATTGTAGGCAAAGGAAAGGTCCTCGAGAGACCTAAGGTTTCCAAGAGTGGATGGTACTGGTCCAGTCAGCTGGTTGGATCCTAAATCCAGAATGGTCAAGTTAGATAGGTTTCCAACGAAAGCTGGAAAGGGACCCGTCAGCTGATTAGATCTTAGATGTAGAAAGGTAAGTTGTCTCAAATTTTCCAGTTCCAAAGGAATCTGCCCACTTAGGTTGCAGTGTCCGATATGTAGAAGTTGTAGCATGGTGAGGTTGCCGAGCTCACCAGGGATTTGCCCGACAAGGCTATTGCTGCCTAAATTGAGGGAGGTGAGTTTTGATAACTGAGCCAACCATGTCGGCACAACATCCACCAAGAGATTTGAATGTAGAGAAAGTTTCTGAAGGTGCTTGCATGCTGCTAGTCCTAGTGGAATCTGACCAATGAATGTGTTCAAAGATAAATTTATTTTTTGCAACATTGGTAGCATGAAGCTTCCGTTGCCCGGTATAGGTCCATATAGATTGTTCTCTCGGAGATGCATGATCTCAAGCCTAGACATGTTGAAGATGGTAGGAGGCGGCGAGCCTGTGAGCTGATTATTGCTCAAGAACAAATATCGAAGCATGGACAAGGAACCAACACTATGTGGTATGTAGCCAGCGAGACTATTGTTACTAAACGATAAGAAAATCAATGAAGGCGTGCTTATGGATGAAAAATTCGGTAGCTGGCCGCTGAGGTAATTTGCTTCCAGAGAGAGGTTTCTAAGATTGTGAAGGCTTAGCAGCTCATTTGGTACTGATCCCTGGAGTTGGTTCAGACCAAGACTAAGAATTTGCAGCCTCGTGATATTACCTACAGCAGATGGGATTGTACCTGACAAACTATTATTCCTAAGATCAAGAGCTATAAGACGAGGCAATCTTCCAAGATCATCCGGGACTGGGCCCACAAGGCCTGTGCCCGTCAGGTTAAGCACATGCAGGAAAGAAAGGTTACCGAGGTGCGGCGTGAGTTCTCCTTGGAGAGGCACACCCGGCAGCTCGAGCTTGGTGACCCGCTGCGGTTGTCGCCGGCTGCACAACACGCCGGTCCAGTGGCAGAAGGACGTCTGATTCGTCCAGTTGTTGGCAAGGAGATGAAAAGGATCGGAGAGCTGGGATTTGAAGGCCAGCAGCGCGGCGAGGTCGGTACCGTTGCTGCTTCGAGCGGTGACAGATGGTGCAGCAGCCATGGCCAGGATCAGCAGCAAGCAGCTGGTGAGCATTTTTATCGTTTCTGGATTGTATGGATGTTCCATGACCACTCACATGAGATGTGCAAATGTGCATGCAGTATGCACCGCGAAGCAGCATCATATCCTGACGCACGGGATCTTATCTAGCGAGCCAAAAGATTCTGAACCACGTTATCTTTACCTCGCTGGACCGCACATGTTGTAATCAAGGAAGACTTGACCAGAAGACTTTGATGGAGGATCTTTGCCGCCGGTTGGTCCATTTGGAAGCTTTCCTAGCTATTACTCCCTCTGTTCACAAAAGATTGCAAGTATAATATCCGTGCCGGTCAATTTAGCTTAAGTTTGACCAAATTTATACTAAATTGTTTTATCATTTATGTATCCAAATAAATTTATTATAAAAATATATTCTATAATTAATCTAATAGTACTTATTTTATATCATGAATGTTTGTAATTTGTTATATAAATTTAGTCAAAGTTTAGACTGTTTGACTTCTCAAAAAACGAGAATTGCATTCTTTTTTTTGATGGAGGGAGTAGCAATAGAAACGGCTGATAATAGTTGCCTAAAATTGATGACTAAAATGTTATAATTTTTTGGTATTCTCTCTTCCACTCTCCTGAAGCCTTCCGTGAGGCTGATGCCGCCGTCGCTGGCTCCTGCCTCCACCACCGTTGGTCCCCCTCTCTTCACCCCATGGCAGCTCGCCAAAGGCCAGAGGGAGTGGGGATCCATCTCTCTAATAGTTTTCTAGTAGATCGAGTCCTGTTAGGGTTAGGGTTAGGGTTTCTCCACGCAAATTTCTTGGCATTGGGGATTTGTTTCCTCCTCTTCCTTACTGGCGATGACGAGGAGGTGCGGTGGATTTGGTTTCTCCATACCGAAACTAACGAATATGAGGGTGACAACTATGACGTCAACAACTTCCATGGCATCATGACATGGAGAATTAGGTTTTTGGATGGCGATATCAAGGCGGGGATGATGTTGCCGCCGTGCAATAATTTTTTCCGATCTCTTCTCCGTTTTGTTGTGCTTAGATCTGACAATGATGAAGGACTAGTGAGAATGAGTCTGCGCCTCAAGCTGATTACTTTTGGTTTTGAGTTGAGAAGATTTAGATCGGTTTTCCTTATTCTTCGGTGGCAGAAGAAAGAAGAAGAAAGACACAAGAAAGAAGAATATTATGCTCAAGTCCGCCTAAAGAATGTTGGTCACCGTTTTTTGCACCTGTTCTCAACCTTTTCGCTGAGTGTTTGCATGTGCGATCATCCATTATGAATCGTCATACAAGTTTGTGATTGAGATTTGGAGCTATAGGAGGCGTGGGTACCATGTAGATAAAGAACATTTTTTGGGTACACTTATCATTTTTGTATTTCAGGATGCTTGTAACATTGTGATGTACTCAGCTATAATTTAATATAATTATTCTTTCATCTCACAAAAAAGAAAGGGCTGATAATGAGTCTCCTTTTTTTTCTCCGAAAGACAAAATATTGTTTGCTAAAATAATGTCTCCCTGTTTAAGTTAGTAGACCCTATAGTTATTACCAAGGGCCTTGCAAGTGAAAATTTTGTCTTACTACATGTAAATTCTCACGAGACACGCTACAAAATAGATAAACCCTAAAGTTCTTACAAAAAATAATAAGATGACATGATCAATTTTGTTAGACTCTAATCATCATTGATAATGATAGTTATTTGATCAATTCTATTTTTTAAGAAAGTACCTATCTTTGTCATTACCAAAATAACCTAAAGTAACCTACTCATGAAACCTATATCTAATATATCCCAACTTTTTTTTATTATAACTATATCCTAGAATAACCATAAAATTTATCTAAATTACCTACCTCCATCGTTAGAAAATAATCTAAAAAAAGTTTCACAAAAGTAATCTAAAAAACCACATAATTTAATCTAAAAATTACCCACCTAGTCACTATAAAAATACAATAATGCTTGGTCACGGGCGTCCACCCCATCCGGACGCTGGACGTGTTCTCTCCCTCAAAAAAATATCTCCTGCTTGTCCCACTCCGCCTCGACGCCGCGGCCATCCCCCCGCGCGCGCCCTCATCATATGCTTGGTCGCCTCACTCCGCCACCGCGCATGCCCCCATCCTGCGCCCCGCCGCCCCACTCCGCCATCCCCACGCACATGCCCCATCCTACGCAATGCAGCGCCGCCACGCCCCACTCCGCGCTTGCCCGTTGCGGCCACGGCGTGCACCGCACCACCACCACCCCGACGCCACCGAGAGAAGGTCGTTGCCAGCTAGGACATCGTCACCCACGGTTGGCCAAAGACACCACGACAGGAGGACCCATATGTTACAAATGCATGTTTCAAGTGTTTCAGAGCTATGTTGCAAGTGTTTATATGGATGTTGCAAAAGTAGATCTAGATGTTGCACGTGTTGCAAGTGTTTCATAGGTATGCTACAAATGTTTCAGGGAGGCAAGCATCTATTCAAAATGTTTTATCTGTTTCAGATGTATGTTACAAGTGTTTTACCTAGATGTTGCATATGTTTCAGTGGCTATACACATATGTTGTAAGTGTTTTATTTGGATGTTGCATATGTTGCGGCGGCTATACACATATGTTGCTAGCGTATGTTGCAAATGTTTAACCTGTTTCAGATGTATGTTGCAGAAGTGCTTCGTGTTGCAACATTAGCAGGCGCAGGAAGCGAGCGCATGTGGAGGCGGTCCCCGCGTGCGCGCGGGAAGCAAAGTGGGCATGGGTGGTCCCTACCTGCATGCGTAGCAGCAGGCATGGGCATGCAGCATGCGGGGTAGGCGTAGCATGCGGGCAGACTCAGCAACATGCGAGGCGGGCGCAAGGCAGGCACGGACGTCTGGACATCTGGGCGCTAATCATACCCTTATTTTTATGGCATGTGCCCACCCAAAGTGTGGGGAAGAAGTGTAGGGGAGATGGGGACCTGATTTTGGCCAGCGTGGATGGGGAGGCGTTGGCTGACAGGCAGAATTGAGCTCAGCAATGGTGGGGGGAGTGCATGCATGGGCTAAAGAAAGCAGTGGCTTCCATGCGGGGGATGTGCATGAGAGGTTCTTTTGGCATTTTTGGATTTGAATTTACTCACGTGCATGAGAGGGTCTTTTGGCATTTTAGGGTTTGAATTTACTCCTTGTCTGATCCTTCTTTATCATCGTACTCAAATATAAGGACTTTCTCGGGTTTTTTTTTGAATTACAATACAACATAGACATTCCCATGCTCACCCATATGAAACCATGCACACACACTACCTATGTGAGCTCTTTTAAAACATTGAGACGAGTAAAGAATAGTGTCGTGAAATCATAGAATAATTATAGAAAAATACGAGTACCTACATCATGTCGAGGACTTAAACTAGAATAGACAGTTTAACCATAAGGTATGTATATAACCGGCTGGGCTATGATATACTTAGTTCATGATCTCTGAGAGTTTTGTTTTGTCCAAAAATATAAGTTACCAATTCACCTCCTGACATGTGGTTGTAATTCCACATCTGGCCTTGTAGTAATAAAAGCATTGGTTAGCTTGTATCCGCCCTATATGAGTGTGTAGGTTCAGGAGCGAACGCCGCTGCTTGCATTGCCTGGTAGAGGACGAAATGAAATTTTATTGGCGGTGCTCATTCGTGGTGGAGTCATGCACTCATGCATGGCTACTTTTCTGATAGATTTTTACCACTTGCTTTTTTCAGAGCCCTGAAGACTACTTGATTGTTAACTTGTGATGTGCCAGAATGGGCTGGGATGATTGCAACCGAGAAACCTTTCGGCCCATTGCACCAAAATGGGCTCAGCCCTGATAGATCTGCATGGCCCAGACAGCTGTAGTGTGCACCAAAGGCGGCGAGCGAGCGTGTGGGTAAGCCCATAGGCCCAATCAGCCCATGCTGCAGCAGTCACCTTACTGTTTCTGAATTCCTGGTACTACATCCAAATCAGCATCTCTCCTTTGTTTCCATATCGTTGCCTCACTTTATTAGCAAACAAAGAGACGAGAGCATTTTAGCCACTGCATGGCCAATTGGCGGCACTGGGCAGTGGCCATGGGCCAAGGGCCATGGTGCCATCTGCAAGGTTTAAAAGAAGGCTTGTTGCAAAATCTCGTCTCTTTGTTTGCTACTATCTCTGAACTCTCAAATTAGGCCCACGCAGGTGCAGGTGCAGCCCGCCAGCGCCAGCGCCAGGCCCCGGCTGCCGCTGTCGGATGTCACCGCTTTTCTTCCCATCCTGGCCCACCGGACGGCGACCGCGGCAGTGGAACACGTCCGTCGTGCGCACGAGGCGGGCGACCGGCCTCGTGTCGCGGCGCATCTTAGCACCACCACCAAGCCAGCCAGACGAACTGTCCCGTGTTCCTCTCATCCTCCGGCGACCGACGCGAAGTGGACATGCACGGATCGCGCGGCAACGCGGCATGCTCTCTGGCCTGAGGAGACAACAGGTCTCCACACGAAAAGGCCACCGTTGTCACGGGCTCTCTGTCCCCCTCGTCGCCAACGCCATTGCTGGTTGCCCGCAGTGACCAGTGTGAACTCAGGAACACCCACCATCCGTGTTCCGGGCCGTGACATCTGCCCAAGTCAAAAGAGAAAAACAGCACCCTCCTACGTGTCTGACTCTGATCCTATCTGGAACTCGGAGCATCTCCCACAACCTGTGCAGTGGACTCCGTCGCGCGGCGCGCACGACGTCGTGCCCGGCGTTCTGGTGACCGGAGGACGGCCGCGGCGGCGGCGGCGCGCACAGCCTCGAGCCAAGCAGACGATCGAACGCCTGCATTCCCTCGCGTCCACCAACGGAACCAGCCGTTCCGAGCTCGCGTTGCCTCGCCCGGCCCGCACCTGCCGACAGGCCTCTCCCATGTGCGCGGAGACGGATAGCGGCGCGCTGCCCGCGCCGACGCGCTACGGACAGGCAATGCGAGCACGACTGCGCGATTGGTGGCAATGATTGGGGGTTTTCTTTGCGGTAGTGTCCTCGCATGTGCGACAGAGGAGCAGGTGGTCAGGGTAAGTGGAGCCCCCGGTGGCCGGCGCCACCAAACGCCGGCGGCGGCGGGCCGACCGCGGCAACTTGCCGTGCCGTCCATCTTTGACCACCTGGCCTCAGATGCCGCCGCCATTACCGTGCTTCTGATCTAGTTCTCCATCTTTTGTTTCTCTATCCTCGATATTTTCATCTCGCCAACACTGTCGCATCATTCACGAGTTCGAGTTCATGATGGCAAATGATAATCCAGAACAATCGTGAGCTGTTAGTTTCTGTTCGTATCAGTATCTCTGTCTTGTATTCTAATCCATACTGAAATATTTACAAATAAAAAAAAAAGATGAACAGAGTTACATCAGGAAAGAAGACATTTTAAAAAAAAAAAACAAACGCTAGCCCAAAACAAAACTGTGACTGTGCGTTCGCGGTCACTGCCGCCCGAAGAACGCGCCGAGGAAGCCGAGGCAGCCGAGGAAGAGGCGGCAGAGCGAGCCGCCGCGCCTCCGCTGCAGCATCCGCCTCCGGGCCTCCTCCCTCGCGGACGGCGTCAGCTGGAGGTACGCGTACGCCGCGTGCTTCACCAGCGGGTGCCGGATCATGTGCACGTCCCCTGCCACCACGGCGCCGCCGCCGACGCCGCAGGGTGGCTCGTCGGGGGAGTTCGCCTTGGCGGCGGGCGACGACATGATGTCGCGCAGGCTGGTGTACCCGCGCCCGCCGGAGGCGGCGGCCAGGCCGTTGGTGGGGATCTCGATCTCCGGCGGCGCCCACCGGCCACGCATCCCGCCGCCGGACCCGGAGGCGCGCTTCGCGGGGCGCCGGAGCAGGACCTCCAAGTCCCCGCCGGCGGCGGCGGCGGTGCTGCCGGCGCCGGCCAGCGGCGACCGGAGCCTCTGCCGCTGCCGCTGCCGCTGCCGCAGCGGGGACTCCACCACCGCCGTCACCATGGCGCGATCAGGGCGGGCGGGATCGGACCGGAGGCGCGCGCGTGGAGCCGTGGAGGAGCAGGACGTGGTGGAGAAGCGAAGACTTGTTATTGGAGAGGGAGAAAGAGTCCATCCACGAATGAAGGATCTACTACTAATGAAGGATGAATATAAACGTGCCGTTTGAAAGATGCGAAATATTGGCTGCGCGGGCCCACATGCCAGTGGGTGCAGGCGCTTTTTTTTTGGAGCAACATAAATAGAGTGAAATCCGGGTGTGGGGTGGGTGACGGGAAACGGGATTTTTTTTCTTTTTTTTAACTGAAACGGATTTTTTTGGACAGGGCGCTCGACGTGAGCACCTGAGCGGCGCCGCTGGGTGGTGGGACCCGCAAGGATTTAGCTGTTTCGTTTCGTTTACGGATTGCAGAGCTTTCAGCCTTTATTAATCCAAAAAATCCTCTTCTTTTGAATGATGATTAATCCCTCCTCGTCTTTTCTTTTCGATTTCAATGGTGTCTTGTCTTTAATGAGTGTAAAATGGGTTCTGCTATGTGCCTAAATACCATTTGGGCAATGTTGTGGAACACCACTGCCAGTAGGGATAAGAAACTCGAGAACTTCAGCTTATAGAGCGGCGCCAGGTGAGTTAAGTAATAGATAGATGTGCCTTTAAAATAAAGAGAGAGGGATTAGTACGGTTTAACCAAAATTTGGAGCCCACAACAAGGACATTTAAGTGGCTCCAATAATCACAAAACAATGGCATAACACATTTACCTACACTACGGAATTCTCTATGGCATATACTAGTAGGTCAATATTATTGATCACTATAGCTGAATTGATTAGTTTTTTTTGGTGGAACCTAGTTAGTGAGTCTAACGTATTTTAGGTTAATTATTGTTTTAGCAATAGCTGACAGATGAGTTTCTATCAACAAGTGGCTAGAGTTTTTTTTGAGATTAACATGTGCTTACTAGGCCAACTTCAAGACACGTCATTATAGCTTATCGGAGGTGGTGTGCGCGCGTGTCTTCATAGAGCCGAATCAAAATGAATATGTGTATCCGAACTTTATATATACAGTATGTCCAAAACGCATTCTTAATGTTCCTGTGACGAAGGAAAAGTTTCTTGAAATGTCAGATCAAAATTCATGTTCAGTCTTCAATGGGAAAAGTGCAATGTTAATTGTTTTGCTGACCGATGGTGCTATCAGCTATACTTGCCAAACCCACAAAATCCTTTTCGATTCAAATATCATATCAGGGTAAATAAATCTGTTGGTAACGTCCAAAAAAAAATCTTCATGGGGAAAGAAAAGCGATGTTTAACAGAAAAAGAAAAGGAAACTTATGATTCATTTCATTGCGATGTTCTCTCTGGTCACGTCACCCAAAAAAAAAAAAGATCTTCGAATAGTCCTCCTATATCCTTGAGTTGTCTTTGTCTCTTTGGTAGCTACTAGTGTAAAGTGTATATAGTAAATTGCTTTCTAACTAAAATAATTGTTCAGCCATTGGCAAATCAATCTAGCTTGCTAGAATCACTAAATACTGATCAAAACACAAGTTAAGATAGTTTTTTGTCTGACTATATACAGAATTTGTGTTGTACTAGGATAATAAGGAACAATTCATGCTGATGTGCTTCCAAACTTAATTCAATCTCGTAGTACTACGTTGCTTTGCTGTATGCGTACTCTTTTTTTTTAGAAAAAGGAATATATTAATAATATCCCATCGTCAGGCGTACTCGCAAAAACCAAATAACAGTTCCTCTTTCGAAGTAGCGTAATAGTGCAAAAATGTCCGTGTGTGGTCATAATTCACAGGATGCACATATTTTCCTCATATATAATAACTAATAAGAAAGCGATAGCCACGTGGGGCAAGAAGAGAAAAGATTGATCTCGTTTGGGTGCACCGTACAACTACGTGCATGGAGCCGTGGACACACAATCTTACGGTCTTACTAGCAGCAAGACAACGAGAGACGATTACAACAACAAGGTGGTGATCAACTTCCAACCGCTTTCCATGGGATCCTACGGTCAGGATTGTTTGTGTGGTTGGTGTCGGACTAGTGACTACCACGACTCCGATCCAACAAGCACGATCATGGCGACTAGGACTAGTACAGCTGGTGGCCACTTTTGCTCAAATACTTTTCCTTGATATAATCCTCTACATAATGGGACCGAAAAACACAAATGTCGCAATTAACAAGCCTCTGCATAATGCCCGTTCGCTTTGCTAAAAGCTATGGTTGAAAGTGCTGTTCGCTGATTTGTTGTGAGAGAAAAATATTGTTCCGATTGAAAAAACAAGTTGAAAAGTACGAATTATAAGACAAGCGAACAAGACCAATACTTCCAATACTTTGGTTCGTTCAAAATTATTGACTTTTATTAAGACAAGCTAGTAGTTTATTTTGTAAGTAACTACTAAATGTCATAGATATTTAAAAATAGAGGGAATGTAAGCCGAAGTGATGATAATTTTTTTAGAATATTAGGGACGAGCCCCCGTCTATTAATCAAGGTCAACAGACAAAGTTATTACAGCACCGAAAAGGTGGTGAGTCCACCAAGGCATAATAAGCAACAAAATAAAAACTCCAAACTCCAGCCTTAGAGGCTAAACCAAAAGAAGCCAAACTGCTCGAAGGCAGACACCAGAAGCGAAAACGAGAAAATCTGAAGAACCCTCTCTGACCGATCATCTCTTCTAAACTTCTTCCAACACAGAGCTTCAAAAAGACGCTTTAGAACGCCAAGGTCGAACCGTCGTTGTCCCCCCACCATGGATCAGTCACTTCCAACCTATCCAGCACACCCTGTACGCTTCTCTCTTGATCTTCATCGCCACATCCATCAAAGCTTCTTTCTTCTCCTCCGGGCAAAGGACAACCCAATTGTGTAGCAACCCAGCCATGCTGCAGAGGAGCATAGCCATACTCCTCCACGTCTTTCTCTGGAAACAAAGATCGTTTCTAAGTTTCCACAAACTCCAAAAAGCTGCAGAAGTACAAATATTAAGAACACCATTCTTTTTACTGCTGAGCCAAAACTTTCCTATGCTATCTAGTGTACCACCTAACTGAACCCCTAAAATCTCCAATAAAGAGCCCCAGAGCTGTTTAGCTACCACACAGTCAAAGAAAAGGTGTTGAATGGACTCGTGCTCCTCACAGAAAAGACAAGTTGAATCATCTACTTTTCTCCTTTTTCCTAGATTATCTCTAGTCAGCAACCTATTCTTAATAAGTAATCAAATGAAGTACTGAACTCTAGGTGGTACTCTAATGTCCCAGATAGAAGAAACTAGAACAGACTGAATCCCCCTGAAATTGATGATCCTATATAAAGACTGAACATTATAAATCCCATTAGAAGAGAATTGCCAAATCATCTGATCCTCCTCTTCACTAAAAGTAATAGTAGCAGTAATCTGACAAACCTCTTCCCATAACTCTAACATCTGAACATCACCAGTTCTACTAAAAGTGCATTTAAGGTTAGTGTCATCCCAAAGGTTAGCCACAGTTTTATTTTTCTCATTGACACATCTGTACAACTTCCAGTATTGAATAGCAAGACTAGAGTTTCCCATCCAATTGTCTTCCCAAAATCTAACCTTTTTACCGTTACCAATTTTCCACTTATACCCCATTTTTGCTGCCTGAGCAGCCCACATAAAGCCTTTGAAAAAAGGGGAAGCACCCGCAGCCTTAGTTTGCAGGATATTCACCCTATTTGTTTTGTATTTGTAATCTAACACCTCCTTCCAAAGTTTACCTCTATCTTGCTCATATCTTCTTAACCAAGAAGCTAAGAGACAAATATTCAGGTCTCTTAGATTAGGAAGATCCAAACCCCCATATTCTTTCCTAACAGAGACAAGTTCCCAATTGGCTAAATGATACTTATGAGCTCCTTCTAAATCATTCCATAAACAGTTACTCATAAGTGATGATAATTTATACACTGCACTCCAGGAGACCAAATCATGGAAGGATTGAAATAGAAATCGGGTCAACAAATGGGACCTAGCGAAAAATAAAATATGGCAGTAGTAGAAAATGTATGTGGTCTACATATGTTAACAGGCTACACATTTTCCTTGAAAGAAAGCGATCGATATGATGCAGCAGTGGTACTTAAATTTATTAATTAAACTCCCATTTAATTTTGAGGCTTACTGATGATGAAAGGTATAGTAAGTGATTTATTAGCTTAATTGGTACGCTGTGGACCATCTTTGATGGGTGATTTTTTACATTATTCAAGATTTTTATACTCCGTGGATCGTGTGGCTAGGTAAATAACGTAGAAGCAAGCAAGAGCCTCAGCTGACAATATATATAAACAGGTACTCCAACAACATGTGTGACCAGCTAGCACGTACAAATTAAGGCCCTGTTCGGCAGGCTGTTTTTTGGTTTATAAGCCGGCTGTGGCTGATTTGCTGAGAGAGAAAAACACTGTTCCACGGCTGATAAGCCGTGCTGATAAGCTCAGCCGAACAGGGGGTAAATAGATTATGTTTTGTGCATACTGCACAACAAATTTGGTCCCATCGACATCTTTCGTCAGAAGGAACTACTACTACAGAAGCCTCTTTGACTGAACATATTCACCCTGTTCGGCAGGCTGTTTCTGCGGCTTATAAACCGGCTGTGGCTGTTTTGCTGTAAGAGAAAAACACTGTTCCACGGCTGATAAGCCGTGCTGATAAGCTCAGCCGAACAGGGTGATTCTTATTGCTACTAGTAGCATATATAATTAAGTGGTTCATCCCCAAAACTGCATCCCACTACGGATTACTACTATGTGGCAGGCACTAATTAATCTTTGTACAAGCAATGCATCCCAGTCGTATTGGTCGGCCATTGCGGGGGAAAGGGAGACGGAGCCGTGGATGCGTCAAAAGGCGACCAACATCTTTGCGGCAGAAGCGGATCTTTTCACACAAAGGCCTTGTCTAGATATCTAAATTCATCCCTAAATTTCACTATGTAAAAAGAAGATTCTCTATCACATCAAAATGCCGGCACATGTATGGAGTACTAAATATAGATAAAATAAAAAACTAATTGCACAGTTTTTTTTACTTTACGAGACGAACATTTTAAGCTTAATTAACCAATGTTTAGACAATTATTACCAAATAAAAACAAAATTGCTACAGTGTGATATGATGTTTACTATACAAAATTTGGATACCAACTTTGGTATCTAAACAAGGCCAAAGAGCTTCATGCACCACCAGCAATCCTGCATCATCTGCCTTCTGAACCTGAACCTGCGGCAAGACCCGGATCGGTTTTTTTTTTGTTTCGAAAATGGCACTGACAAGATGGAACTATGGAAGTCTTGTCTGTAGTGTAGCTGACACTAGTGGACGAACGAGGAGACGACAAAGCCCATCTTTTCCTGCCTGAATCACAACATGCAGACATGCATGTGCCTGACTGGGCCTTGGGCCGTTCTCTGACCAGCAATTACCCTCCGCGAAATCCACCCCAACTGTGGCCCATGATCACGTTGGGCTGTTGCTGCAAGCGTGACACTGCAAAGTTCCGTGCCAAAATACTCTCACTCATTCACACATTTCTGTTTCTCAAAAAAAAAAAAAACCCCATTCACACATCTCTTTGAACTTGCAGCTAAATCGGGTCTTGAATAATACACACTAGAAAGCAACTGAAGGCGCGCAAGGTCTCATGTAACGTGGGTGCAATGCAATCTTTACATACATACGTGTACGTTACTGAAGTTAGTTAACACTAGCATTGAGTCTAGTATAGATATGAGTTGAACCTTGGTGATCTAGCTACCCACGACACTAGTCATTTGGGAAGGAATAGACAACTTCTTCTTTGTCAATTTTGACCATCAACTCTAGTAATCATGCGCCACAACTATCCATGCCGTTTAGTAGTTAACGTGAGCTTGTGATTTCCAAGTGATATTGGATATGTTTTTCCTCCAACTTGCATTCTTTTTTCCAACTAGGCTACGAGGCTTGTCATATTGTAGATGGCAAAAGATTTTAATTTGGTGGAAAAATGGTTCTACCACACTTAAAAACTATGGAACAAGGGCTACGATGTTGCCGAATCTTTCAACAATATTGATACGTAGCATACCATATTTAAATGGTATATTGGAGTTTAGGGTCAAATTTGGGACTAAAAATGAATGAATTTATTCTAAAGTATGTGGTTTTATGATAATATGGACTGTAGTTTATAAAATTTATACTCTATCTTAAAGCCAATCGAGCTAAACCAGAGCGCATTTGGACTACAAAAAGAGAGAATGAAATTAGCCCGCGTATTCGCACCGTCTGATTTTATAAGAAAAAAATAATTATGAATGAAACTGATAATTCCACTGGCTTTCGTTTCATGCAAAACTCCGAACAAGACAGGAGGAACTCGTTCCTCGTCTTGCCGTGGATCCATCCAGGGGCAAAATTGGAACGCTAAACAAACTGACTGCCTCCGAGTCCCACCATTCAACGGCCACCGCGATTTGTTGCGCCTCCCCACATCGGTGAATCCATCCTCGTCGGGCAGCCGCCAGCCAGACAGGGCGGAGCTATCCCTATCCGAGCCCTGTCCCACTGAAGCCTTGCCTCGTCGAGAGTCGTCGCTCCCCTCCTCTTCCGCACCATCCAGACTTCGATCGATTTCTTCTGTTTACTGGTAGGTGACCCATGACCCGAGCTTGCTTTTACAGGTTGGGTTGATTCAGGATTTCGATTTGTTATTGGGAATCAGTGTCTTCTGTATCTGTATGTTCATTCGATTTATGAGCAATGGTGTTGGAATATTCCTTTCTCTCCATTCACTCACTCTGTTGCGGAATGCTGAAACGTCGCTGCTTATAATATAGTCTAATCCACCCATGATTCCGTTAGGTTCTTGTCTGCCAAATGAAATCC
Source organism: Saccharum hybrid cultivar R570 (assembly GCA_038087645.1). Taxonomy (NCBI): domain Eukaryota; kingdom Viridiplantae; phylum Streptophyta; class Magnoliopsida; order Poales; family Poaceae; genus Saccharum; species Saccharum hybrid cultivar. The sequence continues at coordinate 11,931,948 of JAQSUU010000805.1, forward strand.
AATAGGAACAGCAGCGTCAAATGCTAAATCTGACAAGAACATCAGCAGTGTGTGCCCTGTCACTGGCAAGAATCATGGTTCTGAGCACCACGGCAGCACCGACAACGCTGAAGAGAGGAGCACCTATCCCCAATTGGTGCCTGCAAAGTGCCCATTCGGCTATGACTCTCAAGCTAGGTTCTCTCAGCTGCATGATTTGCAAGGCGCTTCTCCATGAATGCAACAGATGCAAACCCTGTTCCCATAAGTTCTGCAAGTATGTCTTGTACTACATTATATATATCACTTCCTTGCCTAAAATGCTGAAACTATAGTTTGTTACCGGATTTCAATGCAGGGCTTGTGTATCACGCTTTAAGAAATGCCCTTGTGTATCCCGCTTTAAGGACTGTTGTTGCGCGGTGCTGATATAGAGGGCGTCGAGCTCGATGCTGAACTTCAGGCCCTTGTCGATCACTTCATTGACGATCATGCCCAAATCAAAAGATCACATGCTGCAGGGAAGGGGGGAGGGGAGGGAGCCCGATGCTGAGCAGATGCTGCAGGAGAAGGGAAGATTTTTTATTGGAGAGGGAGAAAGAGTCCATGAATGAAATGAATGAAGGCTTCGGGCAGTTACAGAAATGAGAGTGGTTACGGAGGGTGACTCGGGAGGTGACTCCGGGGGCGGCTCCCGACACCGGGGGTCATCGCCGTCGGGGGTGCCTACCTCGCCGGCTTTCGGAGCTGCGAATGGAGGAGACATGGGGTACTCGCGCCCAACTCTGGCACATCCCTAGGAGAACCTGGGAGGAGTGGATGGGTCCCGGGGAGTGCCAGAGAGGGAAGCAGCGTCTTCATCGTCAGTGGTCGGGGCCGAGAGTGCAGGGAGCGTGGGGAAGGCTTCCCCAGCTTTGGCATATCCTTGGGAGAACCTGGGCGGATCCCTGGAGGAGAAATTACCAAGAGCGCTTGAGCGAAACACAGAGGAAATCCAGCAAGGGCCACAAGCATTTTCCTCGCCTTCGATTCATAGAGGATCACCATGGAAGCATTGGGATGGGCAAGCCCCATCTCTGTGGGATGCCAACTCGAAGGATCACGCAATTGAAGCTAAGAGGAATCCGCTAAGGATGAAGGTATGCACAAATACAATCCAAATTTCTCCCTCGTGCGGTTTACACATAGAGCTTTCGGATCGTGTTTGGCATAGTGTAGAACAAATGAGAGAGAGGGAGGACGATTATGAGCAGTGCATTCATTTTGGTTCATTTTCTCTCGAAGATGTTTTTGAGCAGGAGATTCGTAGTAATGGGCATTTGGCTTTCAGGGGAAATCAATCATGCAATCAATCTGCTGCTCGATTTGTTAGCTTCTTTGCAGAATCTATGAGTCAAGAGTTTGGAGAGCAAGATCAAATCAAAGCAAAGAGAGATGAACAGAGGAGTTCGCCTGCTACTCAGAACAGAGGAGATCACTTCGGGGAGGATTCGGGTGCAGGAGTTGTAGGTAAATTAGACCCAAGACCCGATAGACCCGAATAACCTTTTGGCACTTTATGTGGACGATGTCTACCAAAACCATTCGTGGTCTAACAAGGAAGGGGGCTGGCTTTGAGTACCTAGAGCCACAACACTATACACCATCGAACACAACCTAGGGTATCTGGCGACGACGATGGAGGTCTGCCGCTTTGGCCCCTGGAGCCATAAGGTAGTCAAAGCAAGATCCCAGCGAGTTGATGGTCGATCGTTTGCGGTGGTTCTGCTACAGGAGAAGATGGATCGCTACAGGGAAGGGGGCTACTGAGATCAAACAGATCCATAGTCGCGCCTAGGTAATAGAGGTGGCCCAGGGCGCTATGGAGAGGGAAGAGACTGGTGCGGAGAAGAGGAAAGAAGGGCACTGTTGATATTTGTTAACGCACACAGAAAAGGACCCGCAAGCGCACGGATATCAGTGAGCATTTCACCTTGGAGATATTTTCAGAGTATCGTATTTGTTTATTCGCAAGGAAAAAGCATGCGATGACTGACCTAAATCTATACTTAACCCCTGGGCCGCACTATAAGGTAGCGAAGATATATGCGATTAGAGAAGATTACGATGATAGTATGGTTCCAACCTATGGTAAGCTATGAAACTATTGGTCTATGGGGACATACCGATGGAAAAGAGACACCACAAAGGATGCTTGACCAGGGTACTTAAATCCTACCAAACCTTCTGACGGGAGGAGACTCCAAAGGTAACAATGGGATTGTCACGTTCCACGCTACTACTCACTAATCCGGCCAGATAGGGGATATCTACGAGTATCTCTAGCCTAAGCACCACGCTTACGCTATAGACGATTACCCTACCCTCTACCACAAAAGAGAATAAAGTAAACTCATAAACCATAGAACAATAATAACAACGTACTTACTTAGTATTAGAAGTTGAATTACTGAAGAATCCTAGAACCAAGCCTCGAGTTAGGAGACTTGATCCCGCAGGTACAAGCCGGAGAGGAGACACCAACATGCCGGGCTTCCTCCAACTCATCCCTCCACTCTAACTCTCTCAATCTAGAAGAAGAACTCTAATCTCATATGGAGACTACAAAGCTAATCTCTCTTATATGTGCCCTAAGAGACAGATCCATTCAAGGAACCCCTCTCAGCTAATTCCTAACTGGAAATAATGAATTAGGGTTTCATGGGATTGCCTCCTCCAGGGGCTAGGGGCCTTGCTTATATAGCCCTCTAGGAAGCACCACAGCCCTCGGATCAAATCGACCTTGATCTACGATTATTATTGATCCTCAAAGGCGGTGGAGACATGATCCAGGAGGTGGAGCTTGATTGGCTCTGCAGGTGGGGCGCCAGCCCCCACCTTGGGGTGCTCGCCCGACCTTCGGGCCCATTTCGCCTCCGCTTTGTTTCTAGAGTCTTCTCATATCTTCTAGATTACAGAAAAATTATGCGTGGCCCTGTTGTCTCTATGTAAACATGACATGTGGGCCATCCTTGGTTCTTTTTAGCTGACCCCCTGTAGAAACAGACTTTCACCAAAACTCATGGAATTATGTCAGTAAACCCCCTATATCTAAGTGGTAATTATTGTTTAGTCCTTTTTCATGCTATGTTGACGGTTAAAATCGACACTTATCTATCGTCAACAGGCACAAGGCAAGTTAAACAGAGGTGAGGATCGTTCTCATTTCAATAGTCAGAGAGGAGATTTCAGACAGGGTGCAGGGGGTTCTAACAGCGGAGACAATCAGAAGAAAGATTTTTGGTCCAGATCCGGGGGTTAGTATACCGGAGAGTTTCCAAGGCATGATTATCGCACAGGATCTGGTGGCCAATACTTTGGTGATGAGGAAAAAGGAGGATATTATGCTGGAAAAAGAGGAGATGATTATGAAAGAGGAGGTGCTAACAAGTGCAGGATGAATGAGAGAGAGGACTGGAATATAGAAAGTGATCTGAGGCAAAAACTTATCAGAAATCAAGATGAAAGAGGAAGAACTGACACATACAGAGGAGACAGAACAGAAAGGGATTGGATTACAGAGGGAAAGGGAGTATGGTTAACCCTGAGCTTCAATGTTTCAATTGCAACAAGTCTGGCCACTATCAGAAGGACTGCAAGAACCCACCGTATTGTTACTATTGTAGGAGAGATGGCCACAAAAGTTCTGTGTCCTGAGAACAAAGGACTTAGAGTTTGTGGATTTGGCCTACCTGGACAGGGTTTTTACAATATAAGAGTGCCTATTAAGAAGGGTGGTAAGAAGGAGGCAAGAGGAGTGATGACAATACTACAAGGTGCTGCTACTGTTGAGATGATCAGAACAGAACTCAGAGCTCTCTCTTCAGAGAAAATGTGGATTGGGAGATCACCAAACTTTCAATAGAAAAAGAGTTTATGATTGTGTTTCCCAATGATGATAAAAGACATCAATTGGCTAGGATTAAGAACTTTGAGTTTGAGACTGCAAATATCAAAGCACAGGTGAGGCCCACTGAATTAAACCTTGGAGCAAATGGCTATCTGGAGGTGGTTTGGGTCCAGGCATATAATTTTTCCAGACTATGCTTTATCCCCTGAGGTGGTAATGGAGGTTGCTCATTTGGTTGGTGATCCAGAGGAAGTAGATCTAGCAAGCTTGAAATGGCAGGGACCTGTGAGAGTCAAGCTTGGCTGTAGAGACTATAGGGAAGTTAAAGGAGAAACACATGTATTTTTCAATGGTGATAGTCATAGGATCAAATGGGTGGTTGAGAGCGACAAGGATCAGTTTGACAAAGAGACTAATACATCAAAATTTGATAGACACATAGATAGAGCTGATGAGGAAGAAGAGGAGGAGGGTGACACTAAAGACAAGAATCGACCCAAACAACAACAGAACAAGAAAAACATGGACATGACATCAGATGCTTAATAGAAGAGTTGCATTTCATCACAAAACCAACACTACTTCAAAAACTTTGAATGCCAAGGAGAGTGGGAAAGATGGATGTGAGATACCACTATCAAACAAGGGTGGGGATGTTACTATGATTTCTGAAGAAGATCAAATACTTACTCAACAAAGTGGTACAGGTGGAGTTGAAAATGTGCAAGATGATAAACTGCAGCACAAGGGGGTAGTGGTCCTTACCTCACAAGATGGTACACCTTTTGCATAGGATCAGGTACAGGGGCAGGGAGAGCTTACATTTGGGGATAAGGTGATGTGTCATGATGAGAGGAGTCTGACTAAAGAGGAAGAACAACTAGTAAGAAGTGAGGAACCGGAAGAAGATCTGGTGGACTATGATGAGGATTATGAACCCATAGAGTAGGAAAAAGCAAATATGGAATTGTATGAGGAGTTAGAAGCCCAAGAAGCTCAACAACAAAGGGAGCAAATGGAATTGTTGGAGGAGTTCACAGTCAGAACGGAGAAATTGGAGGTTGTTATGAACTTCATTGAAGGAGTCACATCTAACATGCAGATTGATGATGAAAATGCTAAGAGTGAGGAGGAAATCAACAATCCACTTGAACAAAACCAAGCTGCTGCAGATGGAAAGAGAAGGAAAAAGAGAAGTTGGTTCATAGAGAGGTCAAGATATAGCCAGCAATTGCTTAGAGGAGTCAGAGAACTACAAATCAGGGAGTTAGAATACAGGAGCAGGCGTCCAAACTCAAAGCATAGAGGAATGAAATCACAGGTATGCCACAGTTTACTGCTTTTAATTTGCATCCTTTTGATAAACTCTCTAAAATTGCAAAGAGCTATAAAATAAAATTGGGAAATGAAACAGAAGCACATTTAGCAATTGACAGGCTTAAAGCTCATGAGGCAACCAATGCTGCTATTCTAGAAGCAAAACAGAAAATCAAGCAAACCTACGGTCAGAACAAATCAGTCAACCAGTTTGCAAGTTTAGAGGTGGATCCATAATAGAGGAGGTCAATCATGAAGAGACTATAGAGGGAGAGCCTAATGCCAGGAATAATATAGAGAGTGAGCCTCAAAGGATTAAGGCTCCTAAGAGGGGCAGACCAAAGAAACATAAATGAAGATCATGTTTTGGAACATTAGAGATTGGGAGGTGCTGGTAGAAGGGGTCAGTTCAAAGATTTGATGACTCAACATCATTTAGAGGTGATTTGTCTACAAGGAAACAATCAAGAAGAACTTTACTGATCACATGCTCAAAGACTTGGTCAATGGACAAGACTTTAGCTGGACTTGGACTGAGGTAGAAGGGCATTCTGGGGGGTACACTTACTGGGGTAAAAGGATAGAGATATAGAGGTGATTAGTTCTGATAAAGGTTCTTTTTTTCAAGTATTAAAGCCAAGAGTAGGAAAGATAATTTGGTCTGGGAGGTGATTAAGGCCCTGTTCAAAATGAGAGAAAACATGATTTCTTAGAGGGGCTATCTACCGAAGTTAACAACACACAATGTTCCTTTTTGCTAGGGGAGATTTCAATCTTATCAGACATGCCTCAGAGAAATCAACACAAAATATAGAGCAGAGTAGAATGGATCTCTTCAACAATTTCATTTAAGATACTGGTATAAAGAGATAATCAGAAAAGGAAGTAAATTCACATGGATAAACAAACAAGAGCAGCCAGTAACTTGTACCTTAGATAGAATGTTTACAAGCTATGATTGGGATTTTAACTACCCATGGTCTACTTGTGAAGTTTTGACTAGAGTTGGCTCAGATCATAACCCTCTCCTAGTCACCATAGAAGATGTAAGAATGAGTCATCCATATATGTTTAGATTTGAGATGGCTTGGTTTACAAATGCAGATTTTCAGGGGAAACTTCTAGCTAGATGGCCCAATAGAGAAGACGAAGATGTTCAAGATTATTGGAAAAGAGTTAAAAAGCATATCAGGACCTTCTGTAAAGGATGGGGTAACAATATCAAAGGGCAGTTAAAGGAGGGATAAGAAAGCACTGATGGACGATATTAAATTAATAGATGCTAAAGCTGAAGAGGAGTTCCTCAGTGCCACACAATGGAATGAGAGATATGCTAAAGAGAGAGATTTAGAGTAGATCTATGCATTTGAAGAAATGCAACGGCAGAAAAGAGGGGGTAAAAATGGCTTCTCCAAGATGGTGTTAATACTGGATACTTACACAATAAAGCCACTAGGAGGAGGAAGAAATGTACTATTTTCTCTCTAGAAGATGAGATAGGATAATCTCTGGAGATCATGCTCTGAGAGAACATATAGAGGAGTATTACAAAAATTTGTTTGGTCTAGAAGATACTTGGGGGATTTTAGTACAAGAGGATTTTTGGTCTAACCAAGAGACACACTCAGTAGAGGAGGCAAACGAGCTGATATAGCCTTTTACCATGTTAGAACTTGAAGCAGCTCTCAAAGATATGGATTCTAGTTCTTCCCCAGGCCCTGATGGTTTACCTGCAGGATTCTACAAGAAAATGTGGCCATATGTCAGAGAAATATTTTTTGAGATGTTTACTAAGCTGCATTCAGAGACACTTAACATGGGCAGAATGAATTATGGTTTAATCAATTGGATACCCAAACTAAAGGAGGCAAACAACATTAAACAATTTTGGCCTGTATGTCTTCTTAATGTTGATTATAAATGGTTTACAAAGGTTTTGACAACCGCATTTTGATACGAGTTTCACCCCTCTTAATAGTATGGCTATCAATTCTAAATGTGTTCACACTCACTAAGTGTCTTGATCACCAAACCAAAAAGCTCCTATCCACTTATACCTTTGCCTTGAGCTTTTTGTTTTTCTCTTTCTTCTTTTCCAAGCCGAGCACTTGATCATCATGGCCATCACCACCATGATCTTCATCCATTTGCTCCAGCACTTGGAATATCTACCAACCTATCCCACATACACTTAGAGCACATAGGTTAGTAGCTAGGGTTTTATCAATTCACCAAAGCCAAACTAGAGCTTTCAACCGTGCCTCGCTTGCATACATACCATAGATGGTTACCACGTGTCTAGTTAACACGATCCAACCGCACATGGTGGAGGCGGAAAAGCAGCAGGCGTGGGAGGCAATCGAAGCCACATGTGGACATGCGAGGAAATCTTCTAGACGTGCTGTTGGATCACGTTGACTGGACACGTGGCAACTATTCATGGTATGTATGCAGGGTTTGGAAAAAATTCGGTGCAAACTGTATCCACTGTGCCTCACTTAGATACATACCATGGATGGTTACCACGTGTCCAGTTAACAAGATCCAACTGCGCATGGTGGAAGGGGAAAATCAGTGGGCGCGGGAGGCATCCGAAGCTGCATGTGGACATCCAAGGAAATCTTCTAGACACGCGGTTGGATCACGTTGACTGGACATGTGGCAACTATTCATGGTATGTATGCAGGGAGGCACGGTGGATACAGTTTGCATAGAATTTTTTCCGTGGATTTTGCAGAGCTTTCACCCTTTATTAATCCCTCCTCTTATTTTCTTTTCTTTCCGAATTCAATGATGATCAATCCCTCCTCTAGTCCTTTTCTTTTCTTTTCTTTTCAATTTCAAATTTTCAATGGTGTCTTGTCTTTGATGAGGGTAAAATGGGTTCCGCTAAATACCATTAGCGTGATGATGTGGAACAACACTTCTAGTAGGGAAAAGGAACCCGAGAAGTTCAGCTGATAGAGCGGCGCCTGAGGTGAGCTAAATAATGGATGTGCCTTAATTTAAAATAAAAGGAGAGGGTGATTAAAAAATAAAGAGAGAGGGATTAGTAATTTAGTATGGTTTAACCAAAATTTGGAGCCCACAATTAGGAGATTTAAGTCACTACAATCACACAAATAACAATGTCCTAACACATTTACATACACTAGGGAATTCTCAATGGCATGTACTACTAGGTCAACATTATTGATAACTATAGCTGAATTGATTAGTTTTTTTTTGGAACCAAGTTAGTTGAGTCTAGCATATTTTTGGTTAATTATTGTTTTAGCAATAGCTGACAGATGACTTTCTATCAACATGTGCCTAGAGTTACTAGGTCAACATCAAGACGTGTCATTGTAGCTTATGGGAGGTGGACTGACAATATGTCCATAAATGCATTGTTGCTGTTGATGTGAAGGAAAAATTTCTTGAAATGTTAGATCAAAATAATTCAATGTACAAGTCTTCAATGGGTAAAGTGCAATGTTAATTATATTGGTTTGCTGATCGATGGCACTATCAGCTGTAATTACCAAACCGCACAGGTGCTCACACGCGTCCTAGCCTCGTGTCCCAACCTCTAAGTGGGGAGAGGTGCTGATAATGAAGAGGATGGGTTTCATCAATGGACAGGTGAGACCTTCCACAGCAGCCCAGAATGTCTACGAGAGCATCTTTGTTGATCAGCTCAACACACCTCGTATGCTGAGACAATGTGACATCTCTTCCCGGACCCACAGGGAGAGCGGTCAAGGCGTCCGAAGCGCCGCGCAAGCTAGCGCGTCAAATCGTTGGCTAGGTAGCTTGATTAGCGAGTAATAGGCACGATCTCCTTCTGCTAGGGAGGGCAGAGTGGATTGTATAACACTATCCCCCAGGTGTGCCATTCGTGGCGCGTCGTTGTAACTTTCACTATTTCTCGATCTTAATACAAAGATGCGCAAACCTTTTGTGTATTCGAGAAAAAATATTATATTATTAAGCAAAATAAATCTGTGGTAACGTCCAAATAAAATCTTCATTAGGAAGAAAAGCGATGTTTAACGGAAAAAGAAAGAAAGGAAACGATCCATTTCGTTGCGATGTTCTCTCTGGTCACATAAAAAAATCTTGAGTGTCCTCCTCTATCCCTTTGGTAGTATGCATAATAAAGTGGTTTGTTATAACTAAATGAAATGTTCAACCATTGAAGCTAGCTTGTTACACCAGTACACAATCGATTTTTACTGATGTTTGCAAATATTTTTATTAACGGTTCATAATGTATAGAGAGCAACACTTATAAAATTGTGAGCCCATGGCTATGAACCGCCAGTGTAAATTTATTTCTACTAGTTATTTGTTAAATCTATCACCAGTAGAAGTCATGCATGTCTATTGACAGTAGACTTAACAAAACAGCTAGTAAAAATACACTTATACTAGCGGTTTTCATAACCTAACGTGACAAATAATTTATTCTTTTTTTACTTTTAAAATAATTTCGGATGGAGAAGTTGCCTGAATGAAAGTTGTAGTATTCGAAAAGATCCAAAACTTTGTAGTTGACTACTTTTCATTTGCAATCATTTAGAGCTTGAAGATTATGTTTTAAGATTAATAATTTTAAAATTCATATTTTTTTAGTTCACAAATCACCACGGATGGAAAAATGATCAAAAGCAAATTTGTATGTCTTGACAAGATCTAAATCTTTATAGTTCAAACATTTTTCATGTAAATCCATTTAGGGGTTCGAATCTTCATTTCAAAATTTGGTGGTGTGAATAGTAGGGCAATGTTTTGGTTGTTAAGTCACAATTGACTTTGGGGTGTAGTGGTAAAGGGTGTAACACGCGAGGCTTAAGGTTCTGAATTTGATTCCTTAAGGTTCTGAATTTGATTCCCGGTTACGGGAACATGGGCTGGCTGCCTATTGAGGGCCCCACCATAGTACTTTTTGCTATTTTAAGCCCGATTACAATTTATGAAAAAACTAATTTACACTAGCAGTGTAAATCGATTTATAGTGGCAGTTTCATTAAGAAAATAGTTAGTTAAATATTTGCAGTGGTGGTTCTTAGATGACGCCAGTAAAGTTTGTTGATTCTTACTAGTTTTTCACATTGGCGGTTGATAAAAGCGTAAGTAGAGATAAAAAAGCACCATTAGTAAAAATATTTTCTGTACTAGTGCTAAGTCACTAAACACCGATCAAAACATAAATTAAGACAGTTTTTGTCGACTCTATACATAATTCGCGTTGTATAGGATAAGAACAATAATTCATGCTGATGTGCTTGGCAAAACTTGATTCAACATATAGTAGTACGTTGCTTTGCTGTTTGCAATCGTATGTCGTCAGCCGTACTTACAAAAACCACATAATATTTTCTCCGTTGAAGTATCATAATGGTGGGAAAATGTGAATGGTCATAATTTACAAGATGCATATTTTCTTCATAATAACTAATACGAAAGCGATAGCCACGTGGGGAAAAAAAAGAGAAAAAAAGACTGATCTCCTTTTGGGTGCACCGTGCATGGAGCCGTGGACACACACTCTGCTTACTGCCAAGACAACGAGAGATTACAACAGCAAGGTGGTGATCAACTTCCAACCACTTTCCATGGGATCCTACGGTCAGGATCGTTTGTGTGGTTAGTGTCGGACTAGTGACTACCACGACTCCACAAGCAGGATCATGGCCACTGACTACTACAGCCTGTGGTGGCCATTTTTGCTCAAATACTTTTTGGTTGACAAGCCTCTACATAATGGGATCGGACCCAAACACAAATGCATAAATTGATCCAACTCACATTTTAACTTGTTGAGGGACGTTGATGTTATTAGGGCCTGTTTGATGGAGCTCCGACTCTATCAGTAGCTTCTGCGGAGGAGCCGAACCAAATACTTTTGAGAAGGAACCTTTTTTATTGAACAGTAGAGGAGCCGGAAAAACTGGTTTCTCCTCGAGTGCTTCACCGTGCCAAGCAGGCCCTTATTTCATCGGATAGAAGAAGTGAGTACTTATATATGTAAGGCCGTTCCTTCCCAAATTGGATGTAGGATACTCCTTTCATCTAAAAATATTGACTTTTAGGACAAACTTGTATTTATGTAACTATACTGAATGCCATGTATTTAAAAATAGAGGGAGTGTAAGCCAAACCGATAATATATATTGCACTCTAGCTAGGAGACCAAATCATGGGAGGATTGAAAACAAATTGGGTCAACAGATGTGACCTAGCTCTAGCGAAAAAATATCACGAAATTGGAAACTGCATGTGGTTTACACATATGTTAATTAATAACAGGCTACACATTTTCCTTGAAAGAAAGCGATCGGCATGATGTAGCAGTGGTGCTTAAATTTATTATTGAGGCTTACTGATCGACCACAACCCATTTAATCTTGAGGCTTACTGATCGACCACGACCCAAACTTGGCGTGCTTAACGGGACTAGTTAGTTTCAGAGCTTGCTGTCTATCTAGGACTGATATATATGAAGAAGTGATTTATTAGCTTAATTGGTACGCCGTGGACCATCTTTGGTGGGTGATGTTTTACATTATTCAAGATTTTTATACTCCGTACCGTATGGGCGTATGGCTGTAAATAACGTAGAAGCAACCAAGAGCCTCAGCTAGCAATATATATAAACACGTCCAGTCCAACAACATGTGTCACCATCTAGCGCGTACAGATTAAATAGGTTATCTTTTTCTGTATGCTGCACAACAAATTTAGGTCCAATACACCTTTTTTTTTTTTATTGAGAAGACAGAATTATTAACTTCAGAAGCCTCTTTGGACCCAACATATTATTATTGCTACTAGCGTAGCATATATAACTGGTTCATCACCAAAACAAAACAAAACGGAACGGCATCCCACTACGGATTATGCTGCAGGCACTAATAATTAATCAAAGTATACAAGCAAGCACGAGTGCACGGCATGCATCCGAGTCGTATTGGTCGGCCAGTGGGGGGAAACGGAGATGTGGAATCGTCAAAGGCGACCAACGTCTTTGCGCCAGAAGCGATCTTTCCACACAAAGAGCTGCATCACCTGCATCAATCTGCCTTCTGAACCTGAACCTGAACCTGCGGCAACACCCGGATCGGAGGGGGCACTGACGGATCTGTAGCTGCCACCAGTGGACGAACGAGGAGACGACAAAACCCATCTTTTCGTGCCTGAATCACAACATGCGTAGGCCGTGCCAGGCTCATCATGCCTGGACTGGCCTTGGGCCGTTCTCTGGCCTACAATTACCCCCGCGGAATCCACCGCAACGTAACTGTGGCCCACGATCATGTTGGGCTGTTGCTGCAAGCGTGGCGCTGCAAAGTTCCGTGCCAAATACTCCGGTCAACCATTCACACACCTTCGAATTTGCAGCAATAAATCGGGTTTTGAATATCCTCCTAATCAAGGGCTATGCTGTTACCAAATCTTTCAACGATTTCTCAAAACAAAAAAAACAAATCTTTCAATGATATTGATACATAGTACCGTATATATTTAAATGGTATTGTAGTTTAAAAATGACTGAACTTATTTGGTTTTGTGATAGTGTGGACTTACGTGTAGTTTATAGTAAAATTTAGGGAATTGTTGGCGTTCGAATGTCTTGTAGGATAGATTCCATCGGAAGGTACAATGGCCTAGTAGAAACGTGTCGTCCTCCCACCGTATCGCTGCAGCCTTTCCCCACCTGCCTCGTCTTGCCACGCACGTGTACCCCGCCCCCGTCCGTCTTGCCTTGCCCCGCCTGACCCCCCTCTCCTCTCTCTCCGCACGAGCAGGACCCAGGAGCCGAGATGAAGACGAGCACGTCCCGTCTGCAGGACCCTAGGCGTGCGGCGCGCCCCATTCGCCGGCCCTTCCCTCGGTGCCCGGCCATGCCCCAACGACTCTCTGAACATACCTCTGAAACACGAAACACTTGCAACATGAAACACTTGAATGCAATATAAGTCTAAAGCAGATGAAACATTTAGAACATACACTTGCAATATGTGTGCGAAACATATACAACATCTACATAAAACACTTACAACATGAAAACATTTATTGCAACATAAGACTGAAACAGCTGAAACATTTCGAACATACTCTTGCAACATATGTGTGAAACATCCAAGTAGCACACTTGCAACATACGTCTGAAAAAGCAGATGAAAATTTTAGAACAGACTCTTTCAACATACGTGTACAACTATTGCAACATGTACACCATCATGATCTATTTTTTCAACATCTATATGAAACACTTGCAACATACCTCTGAAACATCTGAAACAATTGAAATATACTTCTTCCGTCCAGAAAAGAATGTAATTCTAGCACAGTGTCATGATTTTGTATCTTAAATTCGATCAATTATAGATAAAAAAGCATCAATATTTATAATATCAAATAAATATCATTAGATTAATTACGAAATGTATTTTTATAATAAATTATTTTGGAGCCGTAGATGTGAATAGTATTTACTAGAAATTTAGTCAAACATGAATTACTTTTACTTGCATGTAACACGTAGTTGCATTCTTTTCTGGATGGAGGGAGTACTCTTGCAACATACGTTTTCAACGCAACATCTCCTCGTTGTTGTTTGGCAGAATGAAGGCTCGTCGGTGTGTGGTGTTCACCGGAGGCAACGGTTTGGCGGTGCTTGTAGACGACAGGCCAATGGCAGTGGCTGCATGTATTAGAAGGGAGGCATCAGCCATATGAGCGGCGGGGAGGCCGTGGCCGTACAACTTGGAGAGGGCAACAACGTGGGACGGCAGCTAAAACAGAGCACATTTAGACTAGAAAAAGGGAGAAAATGAAATCAGCCAGCTGCCAGCGTATTCGCCCCGTACAAATGAAACTGAATTATAAGGAAAGAAAAAAGAAACTGATAATTCAAATGGTTCGTTTCATGAAAAATTCCGAACCGAACAAGACAAGAACTCGTGGATTCAGGGGGCAAAACTGGAAAGCGAAACAATCTGACTGCCTAGTCCGAGTCCCACCATTTTTTTTCGAGAACATGCTATAGCATGTATTTCATTAAGCAGAATAAATGAGTTTTGTTACAGGTGAACTTACGGTAATCCAAAGATTACCGAAATCGTACCTCACACCCTTATGACACTCGCACGAGGTTGTAATTACATGAAACTATAACGACAAAGGTGCTGATGCTCATGGGCTAGTTGTCCTCGTCGTCCAACCCGATCATATTCAGCTCCATGGCCACTGGGTCGAACTTTCCACCAAGAAGAAGCTGTAGCGCGTCATGGGTGGAGTCTGAAAGAGGCTCCCAAAAGGCCGCCTTGTATTTGCGCACCGTGTTGGAGCCAACATTGGGGGAAGGAGCATCCAATCGTAGCTTGTTCATGAGAACACGCAGACATTGGTGATGTCTGCCTCGTGCGGTTGGGCGGCAATGCGCTCACTGCGCTGCAACGACGTAACGGGAGCCGACGTTCGAGGTCTGCGCAACCTCGGCGGCCCATGGATGAGGGGAGTCTGCAAAGGAAGACAGAGCCGCTCCTCCAAACTCTCCTCAGTCGACAACACGGCCGTAGCGACAACCGGTATGGCTGGAGGGGATCTCCCCACCAGTATCGTCGCCGAGGATGTTTCGCCCGAGCCGCATACGTCTGGGCCTAAAAGGCAAAGATCCACTGCCGCCTCCGACACGGCAAGAGCCGCATCGCCAGCCTCGACATCAAGCCGACCTGTGTCGTTGACGTGCAACGAGGGGGCCTCAGCCTCCACCCCCGACGCCTCAGCATCCGCAAAGTTGAGGTGAACCATCGGTGGTGGCGAATAAGCGTCCACCAACCTAGCTTGAGCCCCCAGAGGGACCGCAGGCGGAGTAGACGGACGCCCAAGCGCCGAAGCACCCACCGATCGACTGGCGACAAGCGAGGCAGCGAGATGAAGCGAGGCATCGAGGTCATCGAGCATCGGGTCAACCCAAGCGGGAGGCCCAGTGCCCTCGCCCAACGCCACAGCGAGCGGATCGGGCTCATGGGGGAAGGAAGCGATAGTAGAAGAGGTAAAACTGAAGGTAGCAGTAGGAGAAGATGACAACCTCTTCACGTCGGCTGGCGCGCCGGAGTCGGAGTCCTTTGGTCTAGCCTTGTGCCGCCGACGTCGTCGCCGTCCCCCACCGCCCCCACAGCCCCCGTTGCAGCAGCCCCAACACCGCCACGCGGTGCGTGCTGGGAGGCCATGGGGGTGTTGTGGGCAGAGTGTCATGCAGGCTGGCGCCCGCCACTGAGGTCGAAGCGTTCCAACGCCTATAGTCTTGGCTTGGTGCCCAAATCCGCGACACCGTAGACAACGACATGGCAGCCGGCAAGTCGCTACTCGATGCGAGTAGGAGAGGCATCTGAAGCATCTGCCAAGGAGCTCAGCCGGGATCTTAACAGCTGGGGGAGGATCTCACACCACACATCGCTGTCAGGGGCGAAGACCCGTCCACGGCGGCCAAGGCGTTGACGGGCAGGAACATGACCATCCACTGGCCGAACCGGCAAGCCATGCACAAGCCGTGGGCGTGGTCGGTTGTGCCTCGTCTGCCCACGGCCAGCATGGCCCCGCAAAGGCCCCTGAACTGGCATCCACCCTGCCGCGCCCAACACGAGTCAGGGCGCACAGGGGATGCGTGCGTCATCTTCGTCGGGCGACGAGCGACCTCCAGGTATGTCGTGGGATAGTCCTCATCAGTCTCCTCACCATCCTCGTCTTCCCACCACCGGCGCTTGGACCTCCCGCCTGAGACGCGTCTGGGAAAGAACGGTGCTGCGGTCGGCGAGAGCGAGGGGTCCGGGACGTCCAGCGATGTCGCACCAGGGCCCCTTGGCGTGGCCACGGCGTTCCAAGCATCCAACCCTAGCAGCGGGGGACCAAGCACCAGAGCTGCCCCCTGTGGCCGGGACCGTGGCGGCGTCCTTAGCCCCCGGCGGCGTCGGCGCGGGCAGCACAGGAGCGTGAGGCGGTGGTGAAGGCCGAGACCCGGCGCCAGCCGTCGATGTGCCGGTAGGCCCGACGGGCAGGAGGGTGGGGGCGGTGGCTAGCCGAGCTAAGGGCGATGGGTCAGGGGCTAGCCCCGGAGTGCAGTCCACCAGAACGTCGACGGGCTCGGTGGAGGCCGCCGAGCAAGGTCGCAGCGGCGGCGGGGGCGGCCAGCACGGACGCCGGCCACGTGTGGCCCGAACTCCAGCGGCGAGCTGGGCGCCACGGCAAGGGATGGCCCCGGCGGCAGCACAACTCCGACAACGGGCCGGCCAGACTGCAGGGGCTGGTGCAGGGAGGTAGATCACGGCGGCTCCGGTGCTGCTGCATCCGCCAGTGGGGGAGAAGGCGTGGGAGCCACCGGCGGCGGCGCCAGGGATGGCTCCCGAAGAGACAGCCGTGGCTTCACAAAGACGCGGTCTCCTGCGGGGCTGCTGCCAACAGCGCGTAGATCGAACGACGCTGATGCCGGATCTAGCAGGGGCTCGCGAGGAGAAGGCCTGGCTGTGGTGGATTTGGTGCTGGATTGAGACGGCGCGGTGGAGGCTCGGGAGGGAGAGAGCTGGGCGGGGGGTCCATCGCGTAATCGTTTTTCCCGAAGTTCCGAGTCCCACCATTCAATGGGCACCGCAATTTGTAGCGCCTCCCCGTCATCGGCGACTCCATCATCAGTCCCTCCGGGGTGCAGCCGGGCAGGGCGGAGCTATCCCTATCCGAGCTTTCTTCCCACCACTGAAGCCTTGCCTCGTCGAGAGTCGTCGCTCCCCTCCTCTTCCGCACCATCCGGACTTCGATCTATTTCTTCTGTTTGCTGGTAGGTGATCCGACTCGAGCAGTCTTTTACGGGCTGGGTTGATTACTTGATTTAGGACTTCGATTTGTTATTGGGGAACCAGCGTTTGCTGTATGTTCGTTCGATTATGAGCAATGACGTTAGAATATTCCTTCCTCTCCGTTCAGTATGTTTCTTGTTCAGCGCGCAACATTCTATCTCGCATTTGCCAGCCAAATGAAAATCCAATAGGAACATCAGCGGCGAATGCCCTGCTAAATCTGACAAGAACATCAGCGGCGCGCGTGTGCCCTGTCACCGGCAAGAATCGTGGTTCTGAGGGCAGCACCGGCAATATAATGCTGAAGAGAGGAGCACCGATCCGCAGTTGGTGCCTGCAAAGTGCCCGTTCGGCTACGACTCCGGCACGTTCAAGCTAGGCCCTCTCAGCTGCAGGATCTGCCAGGTGCTTCTCCACGAATGCAGCAGATGCAAGTCCTGTTCCCATAAGTTCTGCAAGTATGCCTAGTCCAAATCACGTTCGAATTTTTTTTGTCCAAATCAACACTGCATTCCTTCCTTGCCTGAAATGTTGAAACTATAGTTTGTTACCGGATCTCAATGCAGGTCCTGTGTATCACGCTTTAAGGACTGCCCGCTGTGTGGTGCTGATATAGAGGGCGTTGAGCCCGATGCTGAACGTCAGGTCCTTGTCGGTCGCTTCATTGACGGTCATGCCTGAATCAAAAGACACTTTCTGCAGGGGAGGCAGAAGTACCGGGTGGGAAGAACAAGGGTGTGTTTAGTTCCGCGAAAAGGCGTAAAAAATACTGTAGCATGTTTTGGCTTTATTTGGTAAATAGTATCCAACTGTTGACTAATTAGGTTCAAAACGTTCGTCTCGCAAAGTACAACTAAGCTGTATAATTAGTTTTTTATTTCATCTACATTTAGTACTCCATGCATGTATCACAAGTTTGATGTGACGGAGAATCTTTTTTCTGCACAGTACTATTTTTGAGGAAGTAAACACAGCCAAGGTCATATATACGAGGATGTTTCCATGGAGAGAGGAACTTTTCTGGTGCAGCAGGCTATGAGGGTCACTGGGTCAGTGACTAAATCAACTGCATCTACCTCTTAATCTGAACTTGTTAGTAGGTTAAATTTCCATCGCTAATTGTTCTCTGGTCTATACCACTGTTTTAAAGATCTTGATGTTTTGACAATGCATGTAAGTTTTACATTTCTAGGCTTTCCATACTCAGAACGTTGGAAGTGCAAAATCAAGGCTCAGTGTGTGCACAAGACATAAGGTAGGAGTTGAGATCTTCAGTAGATAATATAGATCTGCGCTCTCAGCTTGGAGCTGTTTTAGGAATGCTTGGGGATTGCTGGTATGGCTCTCTCTCTCTTGACTATGGTACTCCTAGTTTATTCTTCCCACTTTGCCAAACTGAGCATACTACTGGAGTACCGGTACGAACTCTAGGAATTATTAATGCACTGTTGGTTCAACACAGTAAATCTTTGAGCTTTTTACTTGTGTGCCATTATAAAAGATCAAAATGACATACGTACCATTGAAATTTTGAAAAGTTTCTCGGTACCCTTGTCCAAAGTTTCTTTTACCTGTGTACCACTTCCGTCTATTTTGCCTCTAACAGCAGCTAACGGCCAGTGGAAAAGACGTTTTTGCCCTCAGTTATAGAATGCATCAAAATTTTCATTCTTTCCTCATGTGCCACTGTAACACTTCCTGTGATCCCAAGTATTAGAGTTGCTAGATGAAGTATTAGAGTTGTCAGGAGCAGCTCTTGTCGTTTCAGTTCCTGGACTTCTGGATGGAAGGTTTGCACAAGCCCTACTGTCAACTCCTTGTACTATCTGGTTTGGGCATGTCAAACTTGCAGAGCTGCGAGGTTGAACTGTTGAGCTTGCAGAGGAGTACACACCATATGACTGATGAGGCAGATTGGCACGGTAATCTGAAGATGTTGCCACATGCTGCATCATTGTTGGTGTAAATGGCGCTGAGGGTGAATCTGTCCTAGTGGAATGATCAGAGTAATAACGCCAAGGTGGTGAATTCTGAAGAAATGCAGCACTGCCGTGGTTGGAAAGAGGTGGATATCCCAATAGAGCATTTCGATGCGATTGTAAGTTTGTGAAGTCCCTGCACTTGTCTTCATATACTGAGGGATCACCAGAGAGCACATTGGCGGTGAGCAAAGGGTGGCTGACGTTATGTGGTGTTCTGTATCCAAAATGTGCCTGAGCTGCGCTTGCAGAACTCAGCCATCTGGAAGCCAAGCTGGTCGCCCATCTGCCATCCTTCAAATCCGCACGAAATCAGCCTCCTGGCTGCTCAGCACAGAGCGAACCACGGCCTGCCTCCCGCGCACAGGGCCCGCGCCCTACCTCTCCGTGCGAGGCCCACGCCCGCCCCACGGAAGCGCCGCGGCTCCCTCGCGCACGCCCCCAGCCGCGGCCGCACCTCCCTCCGCGCGCATGCCGGGGCGTGCCTGCTTCCGCATAAATCGGCTCCAGCAGCTGCAGCTCTAGGGTTTGAGTTCGAGCTTGAGTTCTGAGCGGGCAACAAACCACATGATAGAGGAAGTCACGAGGGACCAAAGAATTGATCAGAGACACTGATGGGCATAAAAGTAATTTTAAGCTCTAGTTGGCAGTCAGCTCTGTTAGAATGAAATGTAAGGTGACGGAAGTGGCACACGGGTAAAAGAAACTTTGGAGAAGGGTGCTGAGGAACTTTTCAATACTTCAATGGTACGTAGGTCATTTGAATCTTTTATAATGGCACACAGGTAAAAAGCTCTAAATCTTTACCAATTACTACCATTTTCTTTGT
The DNA here is from genome assembly GCA_038087645.1 of Saccharum hybrid cultivar R570. Lineage (NCBI taxonomy): Eukaryota > Viridiplantae > Streptophyta > Magnoliopsida > Poales > Poaceae > Saccharum > Saccharum hybrid cultivar. The sequence continues at coordinate 11,951,781 of JAQSUU010000805.1, forward strand.
GTACCCCTCTCTATATAAACGTGTGATCATGTTTTGGACATGGAACACCGAAAGGAGGAGATTTTGACTACTAAATTATTTTGAAAATATTTTCGGGAGACTTGTAAAATATAGTACAGTGAAAGAATTTTTGGTGCTGAACTATTAGTGCCTCTGTTGTCAGTCTAAATGTATTTGCTCATTTTAGTACTAAGGTTGTGCACAATGTACAAAAATGACATAAATCTGTTTGCAGTGGATAATATTCTGTAATTTTGAGGCACAATGCTTGCTCCGCCAAGCATAAAGGCCATTCTAGTTCCACCTAAAAGAACAAAAAAGCCTCATTCCATTCCATCTAGACTATCGAGCAATTGTTGTGTGTGTGTTCTAACTTGCCATTGATGTTTTAAGTATGCATTGAGTTAAGTTAATTGAGATAACAGTTATCATGAGGTAATGGCATAGCCCTTGATTAGCAAGATTAGCAAGTTAATTGTAGAAGAGTCCATCATAGTATAAGATAGTAATGCCAGCAAATCAGCAAGATTTTTCTGTGGAATTAATACTTCCAATTGCATAATGAACTAGGTTCTTGCAAATAAACAGGATATTTTCAAATACTAATCCCATGAATAATTGACTATAACTGTAGTCTGTTCTTTCAGAAGAAAAAAGAAAATAAAAGTCTCATTATGGCTAAGCTGGTTATTCCTTTCACCTGATACTGTATCTTGATGCACATCTACTTTTGTATATTTACTCCTACAACATCGTTATAACAGTCTACCACAAGCTATTGTCTCGGGGATGTACTCGTTTTAGTATGTTTAATACGCATCAACCCTCTTTACTACTGTTTTGCCCCTGTTTTCTTGGTCTGTTGATCACTGAATTGTATACTTCATCCATATAACTCTGTTCTATGTTTTAGTCGGGCGTTGGGCGATGCTCCTTCAGCAATCACTTACTATGAAGAAAGTGCGAGTTGCTCTCAAATTAAATTGCCTGCAAAGGATCTTGAGGTCATATTCAATTTTATTACCGCTGTGATACTTTACAAAAAATATTCTGTTAATTTAGCTGATACATACATCTACAGATGGTCCATACTCTCTCAGTTTCACTTAATAAAATTGGAGACCTTCGCTACTATGAAGGGGACTTGCAATTTGCTCGAAGTTATTATGCACATTCATTGGATGTTCGCAGATGTTCTGTAAAAGAACACTTAGCAGTTGCCTCCCAGGTAATTTCTATGCTGCCAGTTATGATTTATTACAAATCTAAATGAGGCAATTATTTCTTTGTCTTAAACAAGAAATAGAAGGAACATTACCGGTCCCTTCTTGTGGGATAGCACTGAACTTCTGGGGAAAATATAATAAAAAGCAAGCCATTTGTTATTTACATAGTTCTGCCGCACCTATTAGTGATTACATGGTGTAATTGGGGTATCCAGGCAATTATGTGGCCTAACTACTGATTACATGGTAAAATGGCAGGGGCGCCGATTGACTGTGGCCTGGAATACCCACTTTCTCTTCGTGCTTGACCTTTACGCATTGAACTATTCTAAGTTGAGGCAACTCTTGTCCCATTTGACAAATACACCCTCATGAGTTATGTTCTGGAAGAGAACAAGTGTCTACAACTTGGCTGCATTGTCCTCCGTCAGAATAGCATGATGGTTCACATCATGTGCGCCAGCATAGAGAACTTGAGAGAGTATATGGACACATGGGGGCTGCATCTTTGAGACATGTTTTGTGCGCTTGTCCAAGGTGAATATATTGATAACTGACTCTTTCCATCACCTGAAGGCCCTGTGCCATGCTTTATCCCATGTTGATGAGCCATTTACAAATGGAACCTTGTAACTGAAACCAGCTGCCCAAAGTGTCATCCAAGGTCATTAGGAGATGTCAATAGTCGGTAACTGACATAGTCATGGATGAGGATGCAAACTTCTGCTTCCAGGTGGACTTTTCCACTCTTCTTGTTCTCTTGGAAGAGATTCTTGACGTTGACCCAAATTCTAAATGGTCTGGGCTGTTGTGCTTTCTGCATCACAATGTCAAGGATTTCAAACAAGATGGAGCTGTACAAATTCAGGATGACAGAGTCATTGCTACAGATGGTGTGATCATGAGAAACAAGCATAAATTTCTAGTTCATTTGTACTGCTACAGATGTATTGATGACAAAGAGCAAGGGAATAATGATGAAGAAAACGTGGCCAAGGTAAACATTGTCTGTACTTCTGAGGAAAGTGCAAGTTCCTGTTAAGTTGTATGGCTGCAAGCTTCTGTATTTCCCTAACACACTATCTCCAGTATATAGCTTGAATAAATCAAATTATATGCTTAACTGCAGTCCAAGAATGTCAACATTAGATTCCTTGGTTTGCTTGCATTTGATTTTTATGGAATGTATCTTTATTCGATATTATGTGAATTTTTCATTGCTCTTATATAAATATTCCTTCTGCGAATAGTTTGTTTGAGCAGTGAAGCTTGATTTAGTCTAGCTTGGGTTAACTGTTTCTCTTTAAGATAAGTTGTTACGTACAACAGATAGATGATTCAGACTTCAGAGTGTGCTTTCCTTAAGATGGGCATCTTATAATATGATATTTGACCAACATTGGATATAGGTAATTGATCTAGCTACTTCTTTCGCCAAAGTTGCAGATGTTGATCAAAATCTTGGGAATGAAAGCACTGCAGTCAAAGGTTTCAAGGAAGCAATTGAATACCTTGGGAAGCTGAAGCTAAGTTCTTACTTCTGAGCAAGCTAGTCTGGAGCAAAGGGTAAGTATTATTATACCCATCATATCTCCTCCTCATCTTTGCGCCTCTGTGTGTAGTTGTGAACTAAGTGTTCTGTATTTTGCAGCGCCTCTCTGTTTTAAACTTCCTGCACAACCAATTGGCAGATAAGTAAGGTTCAGTAGCATCCTAAATCATACCCAAGGAACACATGCGCCATGATGGGGTTGATGAACTTCAGTATTCATGTGATACACATACTGACATACAGAGGGAACTGTTCGATGGTCATTAGAGTGTGTTCCTACTTGAAGATTGTGGCAGCACAAAATACTTGCTCTGGCATTGTATAGTACATATATCCTCTGTTTGCTGGGCAAGGTAACTGATGGCTGCCAATATGCAGAGTCGTCCAACCCTCCAGTTTGTTTTGAGAGTTCTGCCTTAACCTGGAATGGTGCGTTGCGTAAGAGAAACTTCGCAGAAAGTTCTCTGTTGCTTAGAAGTCATTTGCGAATGTAATTTCTTCATAGTATATTGACAATAAGATGAGGGAATACTAATGCATGACTGCTGTCCGTCCTTAGATTCCCATTGTGTGAATATGATCCCCATTTCATATTGACAGATAGGAAGAGGGGATACTATTAAGAACGCATTAACGTTATGTTTCATTAGATTCCCATGTGAAGCTGTCTGCATACTAGTGGACAGGAACCTAAAAGTTACAGAAACAATTCAAGTGTTATGGCATTGGTATCTTTGTGACAAACAGGTATTGGGTTCTGTTGACTCTTGGAACTGAACGATTTTTGTGCTTACTGATGCTGTCTGAGTGTCTGTACATATTCAAGAACAAATTGTTTATTGTTGTGTGCAATCTTCTGGGCCTTTGATCCGATCTGATAAATGGAAGTGGGCAGTAGTAGGAGTTCTGGCGATATCACCAGTAGGTAAACAATCCTAGCTTTTCTTAGACTAGTAAATAATCCTAGCTACTAATGTATCATAATAACATCAAAAAAGGTTATGCCTGGAACAAGCAACTTACTTTTTTCCTGAAATGAAAAGAGAAGAAAACAAGTAGCAAACACGCACATATAGTTGATTCGTGCTGTTTTTTTTTTCTAGTTTGGTCAGGAAAATGCCACAGAAGTGCTTTTCCTGACTATATTCCTTTGCTTTATGGAAAGACGGATGTATCATACCTAATTAAAGCATTCCGTTCGTTCATCATGAAAGGGAAAACAACTAAATAAAGAGACGTCCTTTTTCCCTCTAAACCTGCCATGGCTAATTAAACCTGCTGTCATTCTTGTAGATACACATATTTGTGAAGAATGTGTGTTTCTTTAGCCAGTGTATGTATATCTTCCCCCCCCCCCCCCCCCCCCCCCCCCCCCCCCCCCCCCCCCCCCCCCCCGGCCCTTTTCCTGCTTTTTTGATGCTTTTCCCACATCCTCTCCTCCCTTTTCCTCTTTCTCCTCCAAGCACTTCTTTTGTAGCATTTGCTTGGCGTTTTTTAATTGCTTTGGTTTCTAATCATGAACACAGTCTTTTGTGTGGCTTTTGGACCAAATATAGGGAGGAGAGATGGGGGCCAAAGGCCGCTTTTGACTGAAATTACTTCAGCACCAGCAGTTTTGACCAAAGATTTTACTGCCATGCATATGCATCTCTTTTGTAATGTTTTATTGCTAATTCCTATTCTCAGCCAAGGAAATATAACTTTATTATGTTTCATTGAACATATTATAAATATAAATAAAGTGATGATAAAAAGAAAGAAGAAGAAGAACCATTGAACCTTGGTTTGTGTCAGCCGGCCGTCCAATTTGGCAATGACGAAGGATGCATGCATGGGACGGTAGTTTGAAGCAATTGAGAGTGAAGAGCGAGAGATGTCTGATGCATCGAGTAGCCAGATCGAGATCGATATGATGGCAGTCTACTACTTTGGATCGAGAGTACGTAGCGATCGAGACTCGAGAGAGCAGACAAAAATCAATGGATCACGTACGCAGTTCCCGATGCATCCTGCAGCATGCATATGCATTCCTGTATCTTGGTGGTCGTGGCAGACCAATGCAAGCTACTAGGGCTGCTAGCTTCCGCATGCACATTCATGTGTCACTCGATCCATGAACAGTGTTGCACGCGCGCGTCCTACAACGACAAGTGGGCCATCCAAAAATACGCGCATGCAGGCGTGCTGCACGCAGCTAGCTAGCGTAGATCCATGCTGAGGTCCACACGACGACACAAGTGTGTACACGCGTGCATAAATCAAATCAAATGAAACAAAGCTGCATGTCACTTACTGATATATGAGTGGCCCTGTTTAGATATTTTGTAAATTATTTCACCTGTACTTTGTTTCCACCTTAAATTTCTTGTGCACAAGAAGACAACCAGAACATCATTCCCATGTAAATGATTGTTGGGTGAATTTTGAGGAACAATACTCCCTCTATCCTGAATTATAAGTCATTCTATTTTTTTTTCGGAAAGTCAAAACATCTCAAGTTTGATCAAATTTATATAATAAAATAATAATATTTATGATACCAAATAAATATCATTAGATTCTTCATTAATTATATTTTTCATAGTATACCTATTCGATGTCATAAATCTTTGTAATTCTGTCTATAATTTCAGAATGGCTTATACTTGAGATGCTTTGACTTTCAAAAAAGTTAGAATGACTTATAATTTGGAGTGGGAGTAGCAACAAGAAAAAAAATCAATTGAAGACCAAATAAACATGCTACAATCACATGACCATGAGCAGTCAAGCGCCCAATTTCTCCCTGATGGACTGAAGGACAAGATTTGGACACGACTTCTGTTTTTCGGTTGGAAAGGCATAATACTATTGTAAAATTATAACCGTTACTGTCCATTCAAGCAGACATTTTAGATCTAGGTTGTAAAATTTTACAGACCATAATTTACAATGGTGTTAATTAGTCTTAAAACCAGTCTTCCAAACAACTAATAAGAAGTTTAAAGTAAATTCTTCACATGCCATTTCATAACTTCTGAAGGTCGTATTTGTCATCGATGTGTCTATGGCATGTGGGCTCTATATTAATGGTAAATATGGAATTTTAGGGATTTTGTACATATCCGGTGCAACATTTAGTAGACCCAAACTGATCGGATTATTTGAACTGTTGGATGAAAACATTGCCTCTCTCTTCATCTTCAGCCTTGAGGATCCAAAATCACGTTCCCCACATCCAACACCATATTGCAACCTCTACCCATACACATCCAGCCTTCACTAAGCTTTCATAATATATTATGGCTGGTTGTTTTTCTCCAAATTATCAACAAACAACTTTTTTATGTAAGAAATCAAGAAAGATTACCTACTACCCTTTCCCTTAGAGAAAGGGAGTTGATATTTCACGTACCTGAATTTATAGACAACAATCTTAGACAAACGATTAGTACAATTAAAAGGACAACTCATAAGAGAAAATTAATATACTTTTTATATTCAAACAATGATAAAATTATATGTTGCCTAAACAACAACAATAAAAAAATTAGGTACCTAAAATATAAGAGAAGTGCTAGAGAAAAGGCTTTTTTCACTAATATGACGAGTGCCTCCTTTTAGGTTCTGGACTAGAGGTGCAAGACTTTTTTTTTTCATGTACATATGGATGTGTTCATCGTGGCCTATCATAGTGATGCCTAAAGTTTCAATATTTACATGCAATGGTGTGGACCATATATACATAGGAGACTAATTTAAGTAGGGTTAATTAGAACTTTGCCATTATAAAGTTGATGTTTCTAAGAACCACCACTACGTCTCACCTAATACGGCTGGTGCCATTATAATTCATTTAAAAACTAAAGACTGCCACTTTGTATGCTTGCGACCTATTTAGACCCACGTGTAGACGACCATATTTTTGTACGGACCAAAATCACTTCAACACACACATGGATCGAGGTGAATACAAGTGCATCTAAAGAAGCCCTAAATAATACCAAGGGATCGACCAGGGTTTACTATATTATGAATCCTTATACATGACATAATGTTACTCTATACGCTTCTTACCCAGCTGATCAAAACAATAGAAATGTAATACACCAATGTGCTTGCAAAAATGAACTTCTGATATCTGCATACATGAATTTTTCTATACATGTGGCACCTTTTCCATATATATCTAGTTTCATTCAGAGGTTGAGTGCAAGAGGGGGAGAAGAATATACGTAAGTGCCTGTGCATGGCTTTACATCCACATGCAACTACAGGCGCGGGACGCACCACCAGCCAATTTGTCCTTCCTGCCCCGCTCGCAACCACCCTCCCCCAGCCTAAAGACCTACTACGCTCACAATATGTTTTTGAGAATTATATACGCTCGTATTATAACACTGATATCTCAATGACATGTGGGCCAGGGATCCGCATGTTGGCCTCCTACTGTCAGATACTTAGATACTGGCATATACTACATCATCATCATAACATGCACTTTCTCAGTGTCATCGTGTTGGTTTTGTCATTGAGGCTATTTGCTATGTGTTAATGTGTGTGCTAGTACTCCCTACATGGGAACATGTAATCACAGCAGTATAATACTACCATGTGTGTGTAACCAAGACCAAGAGAAACACTCACTCACTCCACCTGACTACTAAAAAGGATCACATCACAGGTAGCAAGCAAGAGGGATCCAGTCCAGCCAGGCACCTGCGCCTGCACGTTGCTCCCAAATTGCAGTTGCAGAGGACGGATATCTCGCCAAAGCCACCAGCAGCAGCAAGCAAGCAAGCGCAGGATGCGAGCCGGCGGCTGCGCGGTGCAGCAGGCGCTGGCCGCGGAGGCGGCGGCCGTGGTGCGGCAGGCCGTGGCCCTGGCCCGGCGTCGCGGGCACGCGCAGGTGACCCCGCTCCACGTCGCCAGCTCCATGCTCTCGGCGGCGGGGCTCCTCCGCGCCGCCTGCCTCCGCTCCCACTCCCACCCGCTGCAGTGCAAGGCGCTCGATCTCTGCTTCAACGTCGCGCTCAACCGCCTCCCCACCGCCGGCCCCGCCGCCGCCGTCATGTTCCACCCCCACCCCCTCCACCACCACGGCGGGCACGGGCAGCAGCACGCGCCCGTGCTATCCAACGCGCTCGTCGCCGCGTTCAAGCGCGCGCAGGCGCACCAGCGCCGTGGCGCCGTGGAAGGAGGGCAGGGACACGGACAGCCCCCGCAGCCGCCGCCGCAGCCGGTGCTCGCCGCCAAGGTCGACATCGAGCAGCTCATCATCTCCATCCTCGACGACCCCAGCGTCAGCCGCGTCATGCGGGAGGCCGGCTTCTCCAGCTCCCAGGTCAAGGCCAACGTCGAGAAGGCCGTCTCGTTGTCGTCGTCACCGGAGCATCAACCGAACACAACGATACCACCCAGCGGCGCCCACGCGACGAGCTCTCCTGCCGCTGCAGGTTCGGGTCACGCAAACAGCAGGCGCCCCAACGCCGGCGGCAAGGCCGACGACGACGCCATGCGCGTGCTCGACTGCATGGCGAGCGGGACCAAGCGGTGCGTGGTGGTCGTCGGCGAGAGCGCGGCCACCGCGGAGGTGGTGGTGAAGGCGGTGATGGACAGGGTCAGCAAAGGGGAGCTGCAGCAGCGGCACGAGCGTCTTAAGAACCTCCAGTTCGTGCCCCTCTCGGCCGCGTCCTTCCAGCGGATGCCGAGGGAGGAAGTGGAGGCCAAGGCCGGCGACCTCCGCGCGCTCGTTCGCCAGGGCTGCGCCGCCGGGAAGGGCGTCGTGCTCGTCCTCGAGGACCTCGCGTACGCCGCCGAGGCCTGGGCCGCCGTGTCGGAGCGGAGAAGGCACGGCAGTGGCGGCCGTGAACACGGTCAGTTCGGCTACTGCCCCGTCGAGCACGCCGTCATGGAAGTGGGCAGCTTGGTGTCCGCCGCCGCCGGTGGTGGCGGCAGAGGCTTCGACAGGTTCTGGCTGCTAGGGTTCGGGAACAATCAGGCTTACATGAAGTCCAGAGCAGGGCAGCCATCTCTTGAGGCCGTCTGGGAGCTGCATCCCGTCGTCGTGCCGGACGGCGGCCTCTCGTTGAGCCTCACCTGCAACAGGTTCGTTGCTTAAATCAATTATATTATTTGTGAGTTTGCGATAATTAACGATCATTATAAGATGATTAACGTCTGGAAATGCCGAATGGTGTTCTTCTCCAGTGACGCCGAACAAGCTAATCAAGAAAGAGCAACAAGGCCTTGGCCCTTCTTCGCTAACGGCACTGCTACCGGCGAGAGTGAGCTCATCACTTCCTGCGCCAAGGTGGCGGCGACAACTCCGAGTGTGCCGCCATGGTTTCAGGGGTACCAAGTTCAAGATATGACAAGACCGGCAAGCTGCAGCACCAGTTTTCAGGTACAGTTTAAACAACTTAGCAAGATGCGCTATATTCAGATAAAGATACCACATACGTGCTTAAACAACTCAGCAGATTAAATCAATCATTTCTTCCTAAGTAAGATGCATGGCTCAAAGATTCTTTACCATCTTTGTTCATACATACCCCACCTCCTGTGTTTAGATTTTGCATGGATTAAATAGCAATAGGTTTTGTTTCTAAAAGTATCAATTTTCTTCGGTGCAGTTGCAAGATTGGAACCCCAATTTTAATGGATCAGCAGCATACCACACGTCGGAGCTCACACTGAGCTTCTCTTCGCAGGCTATTAACTCTCCAGACGCTTCTTCCATCTCCGGCTCCTTTGCCCCAAGCTTCAATGCTGCCAGCTTGATGATGATGAGCTCCGAGCCATGGCAATTCAAGCTGATGCAACCTTGCCCAAACTATCGACATGATGATCCAAATGCATTGGTCAGGACCTATGATCATCAACAATTGCATGGAAGGCCTAGTCCAGAAAAATCCTACTCGGTGACCAACTCATCCGAAGGTGCCCCAGCTGAGTCGCCAAAGTTCACGGAGCTCACTGCTGAGAATCTCAAGATCCTCTGCAACGCGCTTGAGAATCGGGCTCCACATCACAAGGACGTGGTTACAGAGATTGCAAGTGTCGTGCTCCAGTGCCGCTCGGGCATGACAAGGAGGAGGAGGTGGTTCCAAGAGAAGCCAAGTGCAGTGACATGGTTGCTCTTCCAAGGTGGGGGCAATGATGGCAAGAAAGCAGTGTCTCGGGAGCTTGCAAGGCTTGTCTTTGGCTCCTACAGCAAGTTCACCTCCATCTCACTAGCTGATGAGTTCACCCTTGTTCACTCCGATTCCAGCTCCGGCGAGCCTATGTTGAAGAGGCAAAGATCACTGGACACTGGGCATGGCTATGTTCAGAGATTGTATGACGCGATACTAGAAAACCCTCATCGGGTGATAGTGATCGACGGTGTTGAGCACCTGGACTATGAGTCAGAGATCGGCATCAGGAATTCGATCACAAATGGAAGAATTAGGGGTTGCAATGGTGATGAGATCACTTTGGGGGATGCCATCATTGTATTGAGTTGCGAAGCACTTGATTCAATGTCTAACGCTTCCTCTCCTCGGCTCAAGCAAAGGGTCATCAATAAGGATGGAAAGGAAGGAAATTGCATGAACATAGAGAATGGGATGGAGTCATCTGGTTTTACCTTGGATTTGAATGCATGCGCCGAGGATAGTGAAGGGAATGAAGAGAGTGTTTCAGATAATGCAAGGATCATTAATATTGTGGATGGTGTGTTCTTCTTCCAATTAATGGAGCACTCATGACATTGTATTGCTTCATTTTTAATATATCAACAAATTAGCCTAGAGTTCTTAATTAACTACTTAGTTTTCTTTGTATTTTTCCTCTGTCCTAGATTTGTAGCTGATCCTTATATTTATTAGCCATTTGTGTTATGTATAGTTAATTATGTGTTCGTGCGTTCGGCAACAAACTCATTTTATGGAAATCAGGTTCTAGGAAAGAAAAGGAGGGTGTTCAGTGGAAATTGATGGTCAGATACAATACTCCATTTTATTTGACTAACAATCACTATGTTTCTTTTATTTTCTTGCTGTAAAAGTTGTCGTATGGACCTGCATGTTGGGATTAATTTACTACAATTTATTAGCAACAAGAATATTTTAATCATGTAATAGAGACATAGATTTTTTTTGAGGGAATAGACATAGATTATTTACTACTAGTGCGTGGGACATTGATGATGATGTCTTATACATTTGGAGAGAGTAGTTTAATGTTGACGTGGTTTGTGGAAACATGCATTTGCAACCACTAGTCACAAACGCTGCAATGTTCTGCTCCCCACAAGGTGGAATGGAAAAAATAGATGTTTACATCAGTGTTGCCATGACATTATTATTATACTATGGAATGATACATCTTACAGGAGCTAGCTAGCCGCTTGCTTAGGGAGAACAAAACTCAAAACATCTTTATATACAACTAGGCATGTAGGATGCAAGTGCTTGCCACAACATCACCCATCTTGACTATTATTTCAACAATAGTACATAAATCGTGTATATGTTATTGGTAACCTAATTATAACTGTCCAGGTTTAACAATCCAATTATATGATGCCAATGATGTTTTCTTATTCTTTGGTGCTATCATGGAGACCAGATTAGGTACAGATGTTACTAGTTTGGCCAAGGATATCATCATTTATTGGGCTTTTAATATAAAGCTAAGGAAAGTTTTGTGCGTTGTTGATACGTACGTTCTTTTAGTTAATGGAAAAAATCTACAACTTCATCCTCGCAAAAGAGGAATCAGACCACTCTTATTACAAAAAAAAAGTTTCACAAACTAACATTCACAGGGCTCACAACATGAAAGTTCAAATTGCAATCCTAAAAGCGAAAGACCATGAGGCTGTTTGGATGCCAGCCATCAGTTGCCAACCCTATGTGTGGCAGAGCCACAGTTTGTGGCGTGGAAATCGGACGCCACAGTGTGTGGTGGGATTCTTGAAGTTTTTGCTTTGGAGAAACTGTGGTCGCCTAACTTGTCTCATCAACCAAATGACCAACAAAATTTGCCTGGTGGCCACACCTGTGGTGTGGCGTGTGAGGGTAGGCAACCAAACAGCCATTCATGAGAGATGAAGAAGGCAAGCGCCACTGACTCCAAGGTATGACAAGCAAGGATGAATGCATCTTCACATCATCATTGTGCTGCAATTGACTCCATATGCATAGCCAATGGTTCCCTCTGGATAGGAGAGGACCTGCAAAAAGGTTTTAGTATTACACTAAAAAACAACCTTATTTCTCGTGAGCTAGATTGGAAGGCCACCGCCCCCTGTTCTTAGCAAAACACTATTAGAGACCACCTTGCTTGTACCAACCTCCAAATAGATTCTCCACATTAAAAGCACTTTTGGAATGCATAAATATTGTAGGAACCAATTTATTCTGCACAAAAATGTAGTGAATAAATGAGGAAAAAAACCCCATTTTCCAAAGGGGGCCATATGGGTGGAACAGTACTAAACATTATATATATGAATACCCGCCAGAGAAACTGAGCAAATGGAACTCAAAGAATAAGTGTTGGATAGTCTCCAAGCTACTACAAAAACAATGGTATTTACTCCCTTGCCAGTTTCTTCTAGCTAGGTTGTCCTTTGTTAGTCACCTCATTTTAAGAAACCACATAAAAATTTATTTTTTAATGATACTTTTGTTCTCCAAATTTCCTATGTGACTTTGATTTCATTGTTAACTAGAAACATATATGTTATTGTCATGCTACTCCTACAAACAAATTGTTCGACAAAAAAGATTCCTCATCACAGATTATCGTGTGGCCAATGGAATTGTTGTCCATTTACCTCTACCTAGGGGCAGACCTAACCCATGGATGAAGATGACCAAGGGTCATTAAATAATTGTTGGTGCCTTAATGATCCATTTGATTTTTTAAGTAAAAAAACTAGTTGGCAAGGTAAACGAGGATATGAGGGTGTATTAGAGGTCCGTAGTTGCAATGCACAGGTACTTGTTCTAGTACACTACAAATCATCAAAGTACAAAAGTGTTCTTTCTGTTATTTGGTCTTTATGGTGACAAAAAGTTGCAATGCATGATATATGATGTTAGAAAAAAATTCTTCTACTGAATTACAATGACCATCGAGTTTAACAAAGATAACTAGGAATATATACTATATATGGCAAGTAAAATTGTAAACAGACTGATTTTGAGCAAGGTTCACTTATCTCTTTTCCATCATACTTGGCTACATGCATGTATAACACTTGTACATCATTTATTCAGGTCTCCTTTAGTCACCTGATCTCGACGAGTTCAGAGCACTGTTCGCTGCTTTTCTACTGAGCTGGCCAGCAAATGTCGCCTGACATTTTGGAAATAAAAAGGCGTCTGTAATAGCAATTCCTCATTTTATTTGCATATGTACTATTGGAGTATATATATATATATATATATATATATATATATATATATATATATATATATATATATATATATATATATATATATATATATATATATATATATATATATATATATATATATATATATATATAGGGGCACATGTCCCCTCTCTCTATGGATGTCACGTACAAGGCGTATAATATATAATTATTGTAAGATCAGCTCGCTCAGCCACTCTAGGTCTAGGTGCGTAGACACAACTGCTGACACAACTATTTACATCGATGGACCATGACTCCTGTCTCCAAGAGCATTCCGATCTGAAGCTGATGGTGATCAAATTCGAACAATGCGCTATTAATTATATATGTTATCAATATGATTAAAGACTTCGTGGTTGTAGAAAGGAGAAGGCACTTTAGAAGGCAAGGGGGGAGCAATCTTTACTATGGAGATGATCAAAAGGTATTTGCTTTTAGTGTATGGTGATGCCATTTGGGAAAAAGAGAGGAGCTCCTTTCTGTGCTTTAGTTTAGATTTCCAAATCCACATTCCCATCTTAAAAGTAGTGGCGTGAGAAAGCTAGCTTAACATGGGGGGGGGGGGGGGGGGGGTGGGGGGAATAAGAAAGGTTAACAACTAGCTAGAGAGATAAGCACAGCATCTTTTGGTCATTAGACCCTAAAGCATGTTGCTTTAGAATCTTGGAAAGATAATATATATCTATCTCCTGCTAGCATGCATCCCTCACAGCGTCTCATTAAATAGATGGAGCAAGTGTAAGTTGGGAATTTGTCGTGTACGACGACTTTTCTTATATAAAAATTGATGATATCTGTCGAAATCTGAGTGAGATTGTGGTACAACAGCATGTGTATGTGTTGTCTCTCTAATCCTTATCACATGATATATGGTCTATTCTTTTGACAAGCATTATATATACACTTTTTTTTAGCATAGCATTATATATACACTTAATAAATCACTTCGCACTTCGTACGTGTATCCCATAATACTTATTATATTATAATAATCCTTATTATTATACCCATGCCACCTTGTTTATTATTCCTTTCATCTTAAAAGGGGAGAAGTGCCACACTGCTTTCTTCCCAAAAGCATGTAAGAAAATAGGTGGTTCTCTTCTTCCACGTAACTATGCTTCTGCAGATATCCTTGCGCCCTGCATACTTTTCTGAATATCTAGTACACTGTTAGTAATAACATTTTGTATGTATGCACTCTTTGCATGAAAAAATTGCTTGCAACAAATTAAAATAAAATGCAGAAAATTAAATACAAAAAATGTATCCGCACCATATGCACTACACAGGTACATACGTACCAGCCTACTAGGGTTTGTTCAGGGAAAAGGTTTGCATGATGCACGTTTGGTCCAAGGACCACGCAATGTCCCCATGCATATACGCACGCAGCTGATAGGGCCGTTTGCATCAATGCATGCCTATAGTTTTTGGTCATGCATGGATATGCATGGCCTAGAATTTCGTGGGCTCGTATGATATGATGGCAAATCTAAGTTTTGCCATACCGCCGTATCTTGATGCATGGCTTTGGTACTTTTGGTACCACACGCGTGGACAAGAAAATGGCATGGGCTTTGGGCTAGTGCTACCTACCATGCCGGGCGGGACGCTTGCACGGCTGCACTGCTCTTCGACCTTTTTTTTTCCCTAGATAGGCACTTCCTTTATTCCAAATTTTAAGGTATTTTAACTTTTCTACTATGTATCTAGATTGATGTAGCGTATATCAAGGTGCTTAATTAGCAAAAACATGTGTGTCTAGAAAACCAAAACGACTTACAATTTAAAATGGAATGAGTATATATGTCGCACCACATTATTCGTTCTACATTGAGATTCATGCAGATCAAGAAAAATACAATTGTACGGTTGCATTTGTTTCCTACATTTATTATCTAGCACTTGAAGGAACCTATAAATCTAGATCAGTTACATTATTACACTACTTCCATATATATTGCTTTGCTTCTCTATTCTATATAGGCACTATTACAAAAATGATTTTAGGGTACAAAACCATTTACTTACAAAGGCGAGATAAAATTGTCCCGGTCTCCAAAGATGCCTAGCTATTTTCAGAGGATGTCAAATAACCCAACAAACAATCACCGCATAAAACCAATTAATATAGAGACAACATTTAAGGGGGCCACCCATACAAATAGAGCATATTTTACAGATAGGACTCTTAAGAGGCCCTTCTTAGCAAATAGGCCAAGGCCGAGCTGGCCCATTATGCTGGCTCACATATAGAAATTGTCCTGAAACCCTAACCACTCATTTCTCTCTCTGAGCTGCCTATCTACTCACACACATCACCCCTTGCTCTATCGAACACACCATGTCTCCTCCTCCCTCCATCATCACCACCGCCACCTTCTCCCTCTGACGGTGGCAGCATCGTACCATCCCATCACCCTCCCTCATCTGGTGTCATGAGGGTTTCGCCCCCTCTTCTGGCAGCGCTAGGGCCTTGGAGTGGTAGCATGCGTTGGAGGGTCAGGTCAGGATGCTGTGAGCCTAGAGCTAGAGGACAATGGGAGTGGTTCTGTGGTGGTAGATTCGTCGATCCTAACGCTGGAGATGGACTCCTCTGTTGAGAAGTTGAGCGATAATCCGAGGTTTCCCCGCTCCATGTGCGCCTTCTGTGTACTAAGTTATTTTGCTTTGTTTCTTCACTGACCTTTTGTGCCACTCCTTTTCTTGCATCCCTAGGACCTGTTATAACCTATCTAACGCATCTTTAATACACATTTTAGTCCTAGGCTTGTGTTGTTATGTAAATCACCAAAACTAAAAGAATGGATCATAGGCAGAGGCGGAACCAGGGGGGCTAGCAGGGGCGTGCCCCCCCAAAGCACAGTAGATTCATTTAAATACATATATAAATATTTGTATTTATAGTACAAAAAATATTAATTTCACCAATTTTTTATTAAAATATGATGATTTTGGTTAGAAATAGTGTAGATTTTTTTGAAAATTTGTTAAAATATATAATTATGTATATTTTATCACACTAAAAAATACGATCATATTTGTCCGGCCCCCCTTAATCAAAAACGCTGGTTCCGCCTCTGATCATAGGCACATGATCCTTACACTATGGCCCGAATGGTGGGTGCAGATCCTAATTGTACTATTTTTTGCCATAGCAAGGGAGCGGGACATTGGATATGAACCAGCACCCCTCGGACTCTAGTGAGCCCAAGGCTTGCACCAAGAGCCACACCACCAAGATCCCCTCTGGCGCGGGAGGCCTTGCAGACCCATGGTTATAGACTCTCTCTATCTTTTCTATCTCCTGACTCCTCTACCTCGTCCTCTCCTCACAGGGCAAACTCGATGTGGTGGCATGTGAATCCAAGTGGGGGACAGTGAGGTTGGTGTGGTGGCGCTAGATCGGATCCAATGAGTGGCTCCTACATGAGGATGTACCAGTCAAATTTGGTGGGGCTGTGACATGCCCGGCAACATTGGGGTGGATCTGGTGGTGAAGACGACATACAACAAGCTCATTAGGCCTGCACAGTGGGTTCGCTGGACTGGCTGCTCTTTTTGTTTGTTACATTCATTTTCTGAGATGAGCAAGTCTACCGCGTGTGAAAATTCTGATCAACATAGGCGCCATGCTAGAGGCGGTTTGCTTGCCCGTCTCATATGTATGTTGCCCATCTCTAGAAACTGTGTTTGTAGTAGTGGGAAGGGGGTGGGGGGGGGGGGGTCTGCCAAACAATATTTATGCCACCAAAATTATATATATATATATAGCTACAAAATAAGTTATTTTGTAGCTAACTCTATTTACGATAATTTTATATACTAATTTATGACAATGTCAGTATATATTTACATTAGTTGAATTACTATAACATATGGGGATATTTACCATAATGTTATAGTAAAATCATATAGTAAGGAGTTACTATAATATCATAAATTAGCATAGAAATTATCGTAACTCAAAGTGGCTATATAATAAGTTATTTTCTAACCAGCTGTAGGGTAATATATATATATATATTTGTTATTAGTTCTTAAGCTAGAATATGAAGGGTCCCTCTTCATGATTCCATTTGAAAAAGGATGTGTCCTGGTTATGCTTGTTTGATCAACGCAACAACTCTCTTTATTAGGCACCTCTTTTTCTCGGTGAATTTAACTTTTCTGTATATGGTTACATACCAGATCAGCTATGCCCGTAGCTTCAACAAAGCCTAGCAGCCCCTGAGCCTTTTTTTTTAAAATATAAAGGCTTGTTTAATTAGCTCCTAAATGCGTGTCTTATCCTTTGCGGAGCATAAAGCGAGTGGCTGTCATGTGTTGTCACGACGATGGCCTCGAGGTTTGTCCAATCCAACGATAAAGTGAGACGTCACAAAAGTGCCCGGGCCGCATCTTTAACAAGCCACGAACGAATTGGGAAAAAGGGGCGCACATTTTATGCTTCCGTGCTAAAAAAATGATAATATATATGATAGAGTGACTCGATATGGATACATATAATTAGAGCACTCTTCAACTTCACAAATATCACTAAGATACATATCGTGTTCACATTTTCTCTATCCCTGGACAGGTAATCATGCATGTTGGTTCAACAACATTTATCACCATTGTTCTCTATAGAGATTTTATAAGTGACATACACCTCAATCCATTATATTGGTTAACTAACATCAAATACTAATGGATCGAGGTTAGCACTTAGCATGATTATTTTCTTACTGGCGGTTTGCCTGCAGGCTGCAGCATGTAGAAATGCTTTTTGTAGCGGTATTCCTTTATAAGTAACCGCCGCATAATGTAAACAAATACTGAGATCAATCTGGCAAACATGTACTCCCTCTTGGAAATTATAAATGTTTTGTCTTTTCTAAATACATTACTTTTACATACTGTATATCTAAGTACATAGCAAAAGTTAGCCAAAATGTCTTATAATTTGGAATTGAGAGAGTACAACTGTTACCTCTAGCAACAAATTTTTTTGTTTTAACATGGACACAACCTCAGTCCTAACACACAACTTTATTCACTACAACGACAAAAACAAAAAATATTATATAGGTGATTTTTTTTCATACGTACCTTTACAAAAGTAATAGAAGTTCAAATCCCAAACTTGCAATTTGAAAAAGGGAAGATTTGTTTTCAGTAGTTAACTTATACAAAATTCTGGATACACTCTGCGTTAAAGTCACACACTGACATTGTTACTGGGGCTGCTTGGTTCACTTCAAAAATTTACCAATACAAGGAATTGGCAAGTCATGATTTTGGCTAGTATTTGGTTGGCTACCAAAACTTACCAATTTGTCACATTTGTCCATGCCAAATCTTTGGCTACTTTTTTTGCCTAACTTTTGGCTGTTAATACTTTGACATGACAAATTTTGGTCGCGAACAAGTAGCCCTGGGTAAACGTCCGGTTACTGAGCTTAGTTACACACACAGTACACATGCTGAGTGCTGACAGCAGTCACATCAAAGTGACCGCAGAAGGGCCTAACTCGCACATACCCTGAATATTTTACGGTCACGGTCAGGACAATTTGGAGATAATGGGGGGCTATATCAACTTTCATGACACTTTGCCTTTTCCATACCTTTCCAAAGTGCTGCCAACTTTTTACAAACTCAAGACAAGTGCTTTGGCAAAGATAGACCACCTTTCGCCTGTGTTAACCTTAGCAGGAAACTTCAAACATGCACATTCATGCAACAGGCAGTATAAAAGTTCTCTTAGCCTATCTGTAACTATATATTGTTCTGTAGAATTCATTGGTGCTGCTTAAAGCATTTCAGTGTGACAAAGTATCACTCGGTAGGTTGGAAACCAACACCACTAGAACCTGTGGGAGTGTGGGGTTCCAAGTAGCATGCTATACAAATTCGTGTCCATCATTCTCTAGTTGTTCTATTCGCTAATTGAAAGACCATCTTTCATTTGGCAAAAGGGCATCTAATCAATACCTTGGCGTCCAAGTATTCAGCAAATAATTCCAATAATTGTAACGGCACCTATGAATGTTGAATAAGTCATGAGCTTTGATTTTAACAAGGTGGTTACAGCTTCTACACTGTTTCTCTTTGTAGAACAATGCTGTCTAATTTTAGGGCCTGTTTGGCAGGGCTCCTCTCTGGCTCCGGCTCTAGCTCCTCCAGAGGCTGCCAAACGTTTTCCTGAAGGAGCCATTTTTCAATAAAAAACAGAGGAGCCCCATAGGAGAAGTCATGCCAAACACCCCCTTAAGGTATGCCTTAAAGATAGCTACTTTAAGTCACATTTTGTATGTTGGACCTTGAACCACTTCACTAGCTCAGATATGTGGATCATTATCAGGTTCAAACGAGAATCGGACTCAGCAGTGATAGTAAATATCGCTGTCGGGTAAGGCTAGACCCAACAATGATAGGATGAGGGTCATTGTCTCAGGTCTAGCCTCTACCTGATAGTGATAGAATGATACTCATTGTCAAGTTAGTTGCTTCAACCTGTAGTGACCTTTGTTTCCTAATTTATATATATCATTACATTCAAACAAAGGTTACTATCTAATATTTTACAATTTTATATTAGTAATGCATCACATACATCTCACTGCCATCAAGATTATATTAAATCACTTCAGATTAGACCAATAGTGTTTTTACAATTACACATTGCCCAAAGATAAATTGTGGAACTTTTCATTCTCTGCGACCACCTCATATCCATGATGAAGCTGGCTAGTTGCTCTCACTCTAGCAGCTCCTGGGTGCCAAGGTCTTGGCAGTGTCATTGAAGAAAAAGGTATTGAAATGCACAAGTAGTGTTACCCAAAATTATATTGTGCTCCGCTGAACTAACAAGTGTATATAAAATGAAATACATACACATCAGTTGATCTTCTTCCGATGTGTCATCACTGGTCTACTTCTGCATTGCCCACATCACATAGAACCGTATTGGTTGTCCATCGGTTGTCTCAAGGGATGTTTGAGTGCATTTGGATCTTTTATTTTTGTTATCATTTGCTTTTTTGTGTGATGCATGTAGCAAATGCTTAGCGCTATTTCGTTTTTCATTATGATATAGCACCAATAGATTACTAGGAGTAGGATCCATATGACTGCCACTTACTCCTTTTTAGGCGTGGTCGGATGTGACTTAGTTAGGGCGATGCCATAAATAGTTGGGTGGAGCTCCAGCTTCTGTTCTCTATGCATTGTAGCACTGAGTCGTTTTTATCTCTCCTCTCAAGATGAATTAGAAGTCGTTGAAACCATTATTTTTTGGTTTCACCAGATTCCTCTTAAAATGAATTAGGCGCCAGCCAGTGAAACCATTTTTTTTTGTGCTTCACTGAATTTTGCTCCTCTGTGTACTCTAGCAAGAAACAAAACCATTTAGACTACCCGCAGTGGGTACTCTAAAGTGATACTCTAAAGCTTTAGAGTATGAATATAGAGTTAAAACTGCTGCACTGGGTACTCTAAAACGATACTCTATTCTTTCTCTTACTCTATATTTAGAGTGGTACATCTATAGTGGGCAGTGGCGGGCCCCACTATGTAAACAAAGAAAAAAATGCTATAACTCACAAACCAAAATTCAAATTAAATTTTGATTGCACCATTAAATTCGTCTCAATAAATGCTTCAAAACTAGATCACACATGGATATATTTAGATAAAGTGATAAGTGGGTCCCACAGTGGATAAAGTGGATAGAGGATAATATAGAGGATGGATGGGTGCGGGAGAATTGAGTATAGAGAAGAGAATCTTGCTGACTAGGACGTATAGAGGATGAATATAGAGGTCCATGAGTGCGGATAGCCTTAGAGCCCCTGCCAAACTGGCCCAGCAAGACCATAGCTATAAGATTACACGGATTCTTATAAGGAAACGAAAAAAAACAATTCAGCATGTTTTTTTATACATAAGGCATTTCGCTATTGTAAACTTCATATACATGTTTTTCTTTCTTTTTCAGTTGGTTTCGTAATAATTATCGCAACCTAAGTTCCTATAGATGCTTCTTTTTTTTGCTTAGATCAACGTTTTTCTATTTTGATGGTTTTATGTTAGCAACCGCAATAGAAATATTTATGGTGTATGATGTTGAATGAATATACACACATCACGCATTTACGATGGTTGTAATATATGATTGAGCGGATGTATGGTGATGTAATATGAATGAGCTGATTATTTGATATCATTGTTCAGATAAGTTGTCTATGAATATAATTGTTGCCCCGTGGTAATCTAGGGGCACATACCTAGTCTCTACTACCTAAAATATTCCTAAGGCTATCGTCTCCTCCCCTGCCTCAACCCCGCCCCACGGCAAAAAAAAAAAAAACGGTTTAACGTTGCGAACAAGGATTATATTAGGATTGGGTAAGAGAATAGAAAGAAATATGGGTTCCATATGTAAAGATGCGAGAGAGAAGGTGGGAGGGCCTTAATAGTTTTTGAAATAGATCGAGATTCCTGATGCAAAATGTCCAGATTCGAGTGGGTATCCTGAGCTTCTTTTTTAACCTGGGCTGAATCCTGGCAGTTGGACCGCCTTTGTTGTGGACTAGACCAAGCCCATGCAAGACATTTTCCTTTTCTTTCGATTTCTCTTTTTCTATAAAAACAAAGATCTTGCAAAATTCACTAAAAATCATAGAAAAATCAGAAAAATGTCAAACCACTTTTGTTAGCTTCATAAAAATGTGATATATCCATAGATGTTATGAATCTTGTTGGGTTGTGCTTTATCTATAGGTATGTTAAATTATTCTTGCATATGTTGCATGAATATAGGTTCGGCGATGACCGAGAACGTGCCAGAGGCAGACTCGGAATACGTAGAGGTGGCCAAGAAGTACGAAGAGGATGTCCTCGTCATCGCTGTTCTCAAAGCCTTCACTAACTTTTTGATGTCTGGTTCCTACCCAAGGAAGCCCCGGTGCATAACCCCTACTTTTCATTACTTTTTTTTCTCCAGTTGCAACGCACAGGCATATTCCAAACCCTGCATGACCACATGCAAACATGCACGGAAAAAAAACCCTAGAGTCTGGATCGACTTCGTGAAATAAAAACGTCACTAATACACTTTACACCAATAACGTCAAGTACTATGGAAAAAATAAACATACTTCACACCAGTACGTAATACACGAGGACTCTCCTGCCTTAGATTTCTTTAGTTTGGATTTGGACTTCCACCATTACCAGGTCTAATCCCAGGGTAATACCTTCTTCCATTGGGTTCAATTTCAATTGCTAATTAGGTTTTTTAAAAAAATCAGCAAAGCGTATCATGTATATCATCTAAAATCATGCAGTGAGTTAATGGGTACTGAGGAAGAGGATCCATTGCCTGACGAAATATAAAATATATGTCATAGGTGATAAAGATCATTAATTACAAAAGTATTAAAAAAGTAAAATTAATTTTGTTAGGCTTCTATAAACTGGATCTATATGATATAGGTGATAAAATTATGAAACAGGCTTTATGTACGTTTTCATGTAATTAAATTCATGCATTTCTAATTAATATGTTCGTCTAAGTTGCAAGACACGCTATGTGGGCTAAAATTTGTGATCGCCGTGGCATATATCTAGTATTAAGAAAAATAAGAACAAATACATGGAAAAACTATGCCAAAAAGGAAAATTACACGAGCAACCAACTGGGCCTTCTTTTGGTACTTATATTAATCTGCCCACGAATAGAACTACAGAAGACCATTGGGCCATGCACAAGATGGTAGGTAGCTAGGGCCTTGGCTGTGTGTTGATCGGTTGTTCAATTTATATAGTATACTCAAGCCTGTTACAACAAACCTCTCATTCTCCTAAAAAGTTTTTTACAATAAAAAACAAAAGTTTGCATACTCCCCACCCTATTTTGATTTTGAAATAGGCATGCAGCTGCAGCGGCTTTGGTCTCGCCTATAAAATACAAGAATACGAGCCTTTAGAGGTGAAAGTAGATTAACATCCAAATCCAAGAAATACAAGAATCCACTTTAAATCCAACTGTCAACAAAATCCAGTCGCGTTCATTGCCGTTCCATCGAAGCATCCTCCCTCCACGAGTCCACGTCGCTCGTTTGTCCTCCTCCCCTTCCACCTAATCCTAGCACTGCAACTCTCTGATATGGCGGCCGGAGCTCTAGGCACTAACCCCATGCTGCTGCGTGCCCGCGCTGTTGAGGTCGGTGGTTTTGGCATCATGGATGGCAGAGCTTATCACTTCGCACTTTCTAGTGCGGAAATGCTGTGGTGCAGGCGTCCGGACTTCGCACTTCCTAAGCCCAACTGACATGCTTCCCTTTACCTTCTTTCACAGCTTCTCAAAAAAATAGACAACGACATTTCCCAACTCACACAGCTGTCACAGCGTTCCCCACCGCTCGTTCGCCGCTCGCCTTCCCTAGAGCGATTGCCGCCCGCCGTGACCTTCTCTAGCGTGGGGGCGCCTCACCGCGCGAGGCCACACCTGCTCGACCTTCGTTGCCGCCTCCAATGCGGGTGCCGCTCACCGGGGGCGCCACCACTCACCAGGGGCCACGTAGCCGCCTGCCCACTGCCATCCTCCTTTTCGACCGTGACCTAGCACCGGATCTCGCTGTGCGGTGCTCCATCCACCCGCTTGTCATGTTTTGCTAAAAGCGCATGTTACAAGAGTATGTTTCAAGTGTTTCAGTTGTTTCAGAGGTATGTTGTAAGTGTTGTATATCGATGTTGCAAATGTAGATCGGGATGTTGCACTATTGCAATGGCTATACACGTATGTTTCAAGTGTATGTTCCAAATGTTTCATCTGTTCCAGATGCATGTTGCAAGTATATGTTTCAAGTGTTTCAGGTGTTTCATACATATATTGCAAGTGTTTCATCTAGGTGTTGCATACGTTCAATGATTTTCAAGTGTTTTCATGCGTTTTGCAAGTGTTTTAGACGTTTGTTTCAGGTGTTTCATCTGTCTTCTTTTGTATGTTGCAACTGTTGCATTTGGATGTTTCAAATGTAGATCGGAGTGTTGCATATGGGATGCGCGTGGGAAGCGGATGGCGGCGCGGGCGATATTCGAAGCAGCGTGGGCGACGTCCGGGGCGGCGCACTCGCTCGCCAGCTCGACACGCTACCGTCCGAAAACTAGCGCCCCTGCGAATTGGATGTCCGGGTGCTAGGAAGTCCCGGTGTGGTGTGGGCAAGTATATGGATTCGTTTGGTTTAGACCCTAAGAAAGTTGTGTGGACCAAGCAACCATCTCAGACTTTGGATTTTAGTTGCATGTGGTTGGATGTGCCTAGGCCAGGCAAAGTTTCTCAGGACAACACCAAACAAGCCTGTAATGTGGGAACCACGGCAAAAGCCTCGCACTGTAGTTATAAATTCCATTCCGGTACCGGCTGGAATGCCTCGTACCGGCACCTAGACCGGTATAGAAGAGCCGCAATTCCGTACCAGGTCAAATACCGGTTAATACTAGGCAAAACCGGTCAATATCGGTCAAATACCGGTTGATACCGTCCGTAGCTGCATGTATTTTATTTTTCCATATATGAACTTTGGAGTTTGAACTTTGAAAGTTCTTATGAACTTGCTGAACACTACAAGAAATATATGGCTTTTTGACGTATTTAGCATGACAATAGGTCATAATGTCATTATACCACCCATTTTATAATATTATGTTTTAGGCACTTCAACTTAGTGACAATAAAAAGTTGTATATCACAAAAAAAACATCATACAGCTAGTCCAATTTTATCCAATGGCGATATGTTAGTTTGGTAAAAGTGAAAATTACAAGTTAAGTCGGTATATATTTATATATACATTTATGTATAAGTATATTCACATATTATTTATTATAAAATCTAAAATAGTACACCGGTATAAACCAGTACCGGAATGTTCTATTCCAATAGCCGAAACCAAACGAACTCCGGAATATAATTTACAAGTTAGCTCGCCGCTCACGTGGGCATCGTTGCGAGCAAGCACTGAGCTGGAGGTCGTTGTCAGACTAGTTCAGCGATCCAATACCCTCCGACAATATTTTTAATTCTAAAATTTTGTACTAAAATGACATTCTATATGGCGGCCATACTTAGATTTGGCAAAATTTGTTAAATAGAAAACTATCATTTAATGAAAAACTTTTTAATTGCATTTAATGCATGGTACATCGTCATTTGAATATACCTTTTGCTGTTTAAATTTTTAGAATGTATTGTATTACAAATTTACAATGGAGGGAGTATATTTATTTTTCTGGAACTGAAGCCGCGGCAACGATGATGCTAACGATGCATGGGATTTGAATTGTTATAATTTTGCTATAGAACGAGTCGGACCAATGGATATTATTGGATAATCCAAACTTTAGCCTTACGTACGTACCATATGCATCCATAGCCCAAATCAATCCAATCCATAATAAAAAAACTCGACCTTCGGACGACAAGACAGTCCCGGAGCTTTGCGCTTAAGAAGGAGATCTCTCACGCAGATCGAGAAAAACCTCCGAACCCTGTACCCCGCCCACACACAGAGGCCTGTAACTCTGTGAATGGGCCGGTCCGCAACCTATGCTTTGGGAAACGCAGAGCAGACGAGGAGATTTTTTTCCCTCCGGCCACCATAATTCGCCCCCGTGGGGGATCGAACTCTGGCCGGCAGTAATAAAAAATATATGAATGAACCGTTTTGGAATGACCGTGAGACTATAGCTGCAATATATAGAAAGCATATCATGATCATCTCGCAGCTGCACGGAGGAAGCGAGGAACGCAAGAACATAACCTTATCCGCAAGGGAAAACGGAGCTGGTATTGGGAAGCTAATTCTTCTTCTTGAAACACATAGCCTACGGCTATTAAAATTTGCTATGCCAAAGATTTTGCAGATAAAAGTATCACAAGTTAGGCAAAAATATTTACTATAGATTTGTCAAACTAAATGTTAGAGGTTGGTAAATTATGGTATCAAACTTCAGGTCTTCTTTGGAATGGAGGATTTTTAGAGAAAAAAAATACAGGATTCAGAAATCCTAAGAGCATCTCTAGTAGTTTTCTAAAAAATCACTTGATAAATTAATAAGTTTTCTAAGTAGATCAAAAAAGTTGGGAGCATATCTGTTGGCTTCTTTAATGGTTTCCAAAATCTCGCTCATAGAAGATAGATGGTAATTTTACATAAGACGTCCCAAACTATTTTTAAATCAACCCAACCAATTTTATATATTCTTTCTCTTATACATTTGCATCAAGAACCCTGTCTTACTTCTTATTTTTTCCCCACATCCTTCTACCCTCGGATTGGCGTGATGGATACCACAAGTTTATATCCGCTCGACGAGATTGATTTTCCGAGTGTGGGAGGTTAGGAGTTGAGATAGGGAGTGGCTGGAGAGTCGTCTTTTCCCAATGTTGCCAAAAATCTAGATTGGGAGTGAGTTTTGGAAACTCTTGGAGATGCTCTAAGGATTATAGCGTAGATATTATTTTGTTCATAGGAAAGCAACTCAAGAAATAAAAAGGAATACTGTTGCCATCCTATGATTTCATATGAATTTTATGGGGAAAATCATCTACTAGAACCTCTTTCTTTTGCTGGCTCATGCATAGGTTCGAGGCAAAAAGATTGCAAGTTCATAATTAAACTGAACAACTCGAGACAAAGGATTGACCCGATGGGGATGAAAATACATTTGAAGGGATCAGAGTAATGTCGTAGACTGTTGATCCATGTGTAGACATATTGTATGCATGCACCAGTGCAATCCCTGACAATGGCATGATGTGAAAAATCATAAGAGGCCTCCTGTTATAATCATCATTGGACATATCAGCCCTTGACACATATCAGTAACTAACTACGTTCCAACTTGAATTACAGATTTTAGTTGTATTTAAAAGAATTCATAAAACATGATATTCAAATGTACCAACGCATGAATATTTTAAATTAAACTTAAGATATATGTACCAGCAAATAATTTTGTTCTTATTAGCAACGAAGAAAAAGATCTATCAAGGACGTAATTTAATTTGATACAAGCTTAATTAGACATTGTCATATTATTGCTAGCATTAGCTTATATTTTGAATATTATAGTTGTCAAAAATAAATTATAACTCTCAAATTTCATAAAAAGGGGAAACATAAATATTCCTTCTATTCCAAATTATAAGATATGTTTTGATTTTTTATAGATTCATAGTTTTTGCTTCACTTAGATATACACTATGTCTATATGTATAGTAAAATCAATGTATTTACTAGAAAAGCCAAAACATCTTTTAATTTAGAATGGAGGGAGTAGTTACTCATCATTCTATTTCCATTTTCCATGAACATTTGATAGTTTTTTCTCCCGTTACAATGCACATACATGTTTACTAGTAAAATAACTATATACTCCTGCCTTCATAAAAAAGAATGTAGTTGAGTTTAGGATAAATAAGCTTTCTTTAACTAAATTTATATAAAATAATATTAATATTTATGTCTTTAACTAGATTTACTATATAGATATATTATATAATTCATCTAATTATACTTATATGGTATAAAAATGGTAGTACTTATTTATATAGATTTGATTAAATTTTGAATTGTACGACTTCTTAGGAAATAAGAATTGTAAATTGTTTGAACCTTGAACAATCAGGCTGTTTTTTTTGGGCCCCTAGGAAATGAAACACCCCCTGTTGTCAGCAGCTAGTGGATTTTGCAGCCTTCAAAGCCTTTTATGGCGAGGGTGTTTGCAGATGTCTTTTTCCTTTGTTGTCTTTTTGGTGTGTTCTTCAATCCTTGGCAGGCAATGGACGACCAAAGGAAAGAACATTACCGCTTTGATCTTCAATGTACTCTTATTTTTTAGAGATCGTTTTGCGTAAGTTCTTTTTTACGAGCTATTGTTTTTCTTGATATATATCAGATATGAGACACTCTTTTGAGTGTCTTTCTAAAAAAACTATATTCAGATAGCTGTCACAAGAAATGCCTGAACTTAAAAACTTTAACTACAAACTTGTATTAATCACTAACACCATGGATAAAATTTTAAGATTTATCCCACGAAAATAATATCAATAGATTTTAGTAAGAAGCGGCTAATACTTTCAGATGACTATATTAAGCAGATGTGTATGAAGGCCACGTGGTGATCGTCGAGAGCAATGAGGAGGTCGACGCCACCCTTGCGCACGGCGGCACCAAGATCATGAGACCCTCGACGGGCAGGTCCTGCGGCAGGAAGGCGCACGGCGGCCCGTAGCCGAAGTCGAGGTCATGGAACCTGAACCCCAGCCAGCTGTCCACATCCAGGTCCGGGCAGAATGCCATGCCCGGACGTCCGGCTGTGGATGCCAGCTCCTCGCCGCCGGCGCGCTCCGCCATGTCTCCGAAGTCGACGAAGGACTGGATGTACTCGGCGTCGACGCGCGCGACGGCGTCGCGGATGGCGCCGACCACCGCGGCGTAGCTGGAGGACTGCAGCTGCCGGGCTCGCATTCGCGGGAACGCCCACAGCACCATGTTACCGAAGTACTCCATGGGCACCGGAGGGACGGCACGGCCCCTGCAGTTCACGGCGACCCTTATCTGAGTGAACTCCTCCGGAGCCAGATCCCGCGCCGCCGTGACCTTCTTCCAGACGTGCGCCAGGAGGCACTGGAACGTGGTGCACCGACGGCCGCCGCCCACGCGGGCTTTGAGGCCGGCGACGAACTCCTCCGGGAAGTTGATGGAGATGTTCTTGATCCTGTCCATGGGGAGCACGGGGTAGGAGTGGCTATGCTCGTCCCGGAACTCGATGTTCCGGTGATCGAACTTGGGCATGGGTGGGCTGCGGGGTACGGCGATGGCGGCGCGGTCGGTGAAGGGTGAAGGGCAACGGTCGTAGATCGGTAGCCGAGGCGCTGCGGCGCACGGCCGTGGCCCAGACCATGTAGAAGGTGGTGATGGGCTGCCCGTCGGCGACGAGGTGTTGGCACGCGGTGCCGATCACCAGGCCGCCGCACCTGTACCGCGTCAGCTGCACCTGGAAGAGGGGCTCGTCGACACGTTCCTGCATGCATGGGTGGGACGGTGGACCAAACACATGCATGAGCATATATGCTTTATTAGTACGTTTCTGCATCGAAGTATCGAACGGTCACCGAATAAGTTACGTACCTTATCGGCCTTGGGGTAGACTGACGTGCGCCACCAGCGGCGCGTCGGCAAGGTCGGCGTCCGCGGTGGCCTCGACGACAAGCACGCCGGCGTCGTTGAGGTGGAAGCACTTCCTGCCGCGGTCGTCGACGCCAATGCGGGCCGCCAGGTGCGGGTACCTGGCGACGGCGGCGAGGAGGCCGTCCAATATGGCGTCGTTGTCCGGCGCAGGCGCGTTCCACGCGAAGACGTTGGGGATGTAGCCGTCAGTGGAGGCGCGGTCGAAGGGCGTGAGCGGGGACCAATGCTTGCCGCCGCCGCCGCCATGGGCGGATGCCGGTGGTGAGGCTCTAAGCACCGCTCGGCGCGTGATCTCCACCGTCACTGCCGCCATGGTCGTCGTCGTCGTAATTGATGGTCGACTAGCTAGCAAGCAATAATGCAAGAAGCAGATGATGGTGAGAATGGTGATCAGCCGACGACCAAGTCAATAAGTGAGTTTTTCTTTTTCCTCTCACTGAATAGCGTGTTGAGTAGGGTGTCTGATCGAGTTCTGTATTGATGCTTATCACTACTAGTATGTTGTGTGGGTTAGCACATGCGTGTGTACGTGTATATATAGGGGTTTGGAGGAGCATGGCAGGCGGGAAATTAAAATGACGGCCGGGGTCACCAACCACGCGGCAGCAGCGCGCAAAAAGATACAGTGCCTTGTATAAGACCAAGTATCTTTAACAAGACGAGTCTTGCCCCATCTTCTCCGGCACCAGATTTGTCCATATCATCTGTATTTTCTTCACTGTGTAATCTAATACAAGGCACATCTGCATCAGTAGATTTCTTTGCAAGTGCAGCCACTAATCCAGAAATTACGTTCATATATAGTCTTCTCTCGTATCTGTAGAACAAGCCTGCAGTACATTAAGGCATCTTTTGGTACAGCTCAGCTTTACCAGTGTATTTTTTTAAAATAGCTTCACAAGCAGCTTTTTTTTTGTTGAAAATGAGCAGTTTTTGTGATCCCATTTGGCAAAATATCTTCGCATGATGGAACAAAAGAATCAATCTCTAGCGTGCCCTTTTTTTCTCCGTTTTCTTCACCACGCGACCAGTCTTCTTCACGCTCGTGCGCCGGCCCTTCTTCCCCAGGCAACGATGGGCATGCTGGCCCTGGCAGCACGAGCCCCCGCCGCCGTTGCTCGTGCATGCCCTGGTGGCCGCAGCTACTCGCGCCTAGCGCTGCACCTGTCCGCGCCCCAGCGATTGGGGCAGTGCCCCAGTGGCCGCGCTTGCCTCAGCGTCAGCGCCATTCGAAGTGGCCCATGCCCCAGCGATGGAGCCCCTCATGGCTTCTTGGCCGCCCACGCCTGGCTCACTACGGCGCCGGTGTCCTCTCTCCTGGCTCGGCGGCGGCGGCGCCACCCTGCTCCGCGGCGGGACCTCGCACTCCGGCCGCTTCTTCTCCACACGTCGCTACTCGCTTCTTTGGGGGCAAATGGGAGATGCATGTATGCTAGGTCCCACTGGTGGCAAGTGAAGCTGGGGTAAGCTATTTTTTTCAGCTTCATCTCATCCCTTTCCTCTATGAGAGCACAAAAAAAAAAGCTTCACCTATGAAGCTGTTTTGAAAAATACTGTTTGGCAAAGAAAAAATAGTTCACAATGTGAAGGTTTGCCAAACAAAGCCTAAATGTATCTAGAGAACTCTGCCACATAAGTTTATACCCTCTCTATCCTAAAATAAATATTGCTCTTGTTCTTGAGGAGTCAAACATTTTTTACTTTGACCAAATATATATACAAGAAAATATTAGTATTTATATTACATAATTAGTACCATTATAGTACACAAATATTGTTAATATTTTCTACAAATCTAGTCAAACTTAAATAAATTTGACCGGCATGAATATCATAGTGACACTTATTTTAAAATGGAGGGAGTATTTAGCTGCTACTCTAGAGAGTACATGCATGATCATATCTCCAGAATGTTAGAGGGCACAGGCGTTAAATGCCCGTTAACATTACTGTTGTATTGAAAATCTGCCAGTGTCGTAGCAATGGTCAAGACAAAAGTGCTCCCATTTTGATCCAGGGCGTGTTCAGTTGCAAAAATTTTTGCAAAATGATCCTGTAGCACGTTTCGTTGTTATTTGACAATTAGTGTCCAATCATAGTCTAATTAGGCTTAAAAGATTCGTCTCGTCCATTTCGTCTAAACTGTGTAATTAATTTTATATTTTATCTATATTTAATGCTTCATGCATGTGTCTAAAGATTCGATGTGACGGGAAATCTGAAAAATTTTGCAAAATTTTCTGGAAACTAAACCGGGCCCCAGTTTAAGAAGATTACATTAAAAGACACTGAAACGGTCAACTACGGTTAATATTAAACTAGCCTTAGGGCGCGCTGCGCTACGCCAGTTTAAAGAGGAGTTAAAAAAAAGTGAGAAAAAAAAAGTGAATAGTATATATGAGGCCTATGTGAACAGTGTTGGACCCACATGAACAGTATATATGGGACTAGCCAGCTACATTGTCCGAGTGGCTGGGAGAGCAGGTATTTGGAGAGCAGGATCTATTATTCTACGTACGTACACTAGCCAAATCGAAGGTAGTCGCGGCAACACGCCGCGTCCCCGTTTCTAGTTTTTTTTACGAATACGGCTTGCACAGCAATGACGTGTTCGCGAGACTCTGTCATTCTGAGTGCCTTGACGCAACTGACTGCGTAGCGTGTGGTTCTGTTCTCAACGAGCGAGTTTACTCTGTCAGCAGTTGACGTGCTAGCTATTGCCCTCGTGCGTAGCATCCCTGCTGACATGCGAGTGTTCTCACCTGCCGTTGGGGTCTTGGGGAGGGTATGGGCAAACCCATTTATATCCACGTCCAAATCCATTTCTAAGATATCCATTCTATATCCTCCCTGTAATTTTTCATACCCGATGGGTAATCTGATTCAACTACTCATAAACACTGACACAGTGCTTAGCTTGCTTGCAGCCTGTTCGTTTCGCTAGTTTATTGTGACTGAAAGTACTGTTCGCTGGTTTGTTATGAGAGAAAAACACTGCTGGATAGCTGCTGATTCTATTAAATAGCTCAAACGAACAGGGTGTTGGACTGAAATACTGAACGCGTCACTGGAGAAGACACACTGTCTGAGCTTGCTTGCTGCTTGAATGCGTCATTGGAGAAGATGAACTGAAGCAGACTGAATGCTTGCTTGCTTGCTGGGCCTCAACGGTGCCACGCACCTCTCCGATGCCGATGGAGCCCCGTAGGCAGGGGAGGCGCCGCGTGCGGCATCACCTGCGAGACCGTGACGGCGGGGTGCTGACAATGGCGACGTACGGGCGTGCGCACGACGCCGTGCTGTCACATCTATTTTTACGCCATTTAAGGTAACCACTAACAAGTTAGAAAAAGTCCTTTAAACAACTAAAGCCAGAGCCATATAGCCCTCACAGCTATACTGCATGTCCCGAATGATCACGTACAGATAAGTCCTTATGAAGATAAACCAGAGCATCAAAATAACTCACATGCTCTAGCCCCCTTTTCAACAGTAATAAAATCATCATTAAAGGTTGGTCGCTTAATTCATTAGTCCAATTACAAGATCTTCGTTCATAATTAAGCACTAGCAATAGCTACCCAAATGCACAACTCATAGGTGACAAGAGAACAAGATATCAATAGCTACGTTATAATCTCTATGGTTGTCAAGGAGGACACATGCATATGTATGATAATTTCAGTGAATAGGATGGTCCTATGTTATACTTGCCTTGATCAAAGCTTTCCTGATGATACTGCTGGTCTGGCTCAAAATAATACTCCTGATTGTCAAGAAACTGCTCACCGTCTATACTCGATCACCAAGCATCAACACACAATCATCCGAGCAATCATACACGAAGCAAACAAAGAGACATAGTTAGAACAGTAACAAAAACAGTATAAAAAATTTGTAAAACTCTTCTACACGTTACTACGATCACACAGACGTAAAGATCACGAAATTTGGATTCAAAACGTGAAAGTTATAAATTTTCTAAGATTTTCCATAGATAAATAATTACTTTAATATAAACTCGAAAATTAAAATTTTCAAACCTACTGTACAGCTACACTAACATGTAGAGCTCGCAAATACGAATCTAACACAACTTGAACGGGTCAAATCGGAGTTAAAATGAGCAAATTATAAGCATTTAAAGTTTCGAAACATTACTTCGCAACATATGCAATATATTTTCATTTAACCCGGACCCAAATACGTTTTCAAAACAAGAAAACATAATCTCTGGATTACGCCAAGGACCGCGGGTTCTAATTTAATGAAAGTCAAGGGCTCTTTAGCAAAATTGTGGCCAAAAGGGTATCTTCTATTCTTGACCGTTGATCTAATTTTGGACGGTTGTGACAAGTCCAGGGGCGGCTCGGCGGCGCTGTCACCGGAAACCCCACCTGCACGGCGGCGCCATTGCCGGCGGCTTGCCGGAATAGATGAATCGGTGATTCCAGTTACTATTTGAAGTGCTACCAGCACCAATCGATCCAGGAGCTCGAGACGAGCTTACCTGCGAAGAAGATGGAAGTGCGGGCGAGTCGAAGACAGCGCACAGCTCGTTAGGACGGACGGCGTAACCCGGCGCACGACGGTGGAAAGCTGTGAGCAACCGAATCCAAAAACGGAATGAGATAGAGATTTTCTAGCTTTGCTAGAACATGGGGAAGGCTTTCTTGACTCTTATGAGGTCGTTAATTCGAAGAGTTCGTCGAATTTGAGAAGGTGGCGGCGGACTAGGGTTACGGGGTAGCAGCGAGCTCTAGATGGCCTTCGGCTTAGGCAACAGATGAAAAAAACGGTTGACTTGGGCTAGCTTAAATAGGGCATGAGCACCCTCGATTGGGAATACGATCCCGTGACCGATTAGACACGGGCGGAGCTTGAGTTGGGATCGGTTCCGACTCCGCCTCGAAGCAGAAGACGATGCCGTCTCTGATGTGCTGGCCTGGCATGTCAGCGACTCAAAGGGACAGGGCCCAGACGACAGTGAGACGAGAAGGGACACCTGCGGCTGGACTTCAAAACTGAGCCCGGCCCATGAGCGGCCGCGGGGAGGAAAAATGGGCCAATAAGCCAAGCAGGCCACTGGGCCGAAACGGTGATAGGTGAGTTATTCCTTTTTTTTCTTTTTATTTTCAAAACTATTTTCAACATGGATTTTGAATCCAAAACAAATGAAATCAAAACCACACCACACAATAAAACAAATGCACCAGCATGTATGCATCATCCAATATCCCACCTAGTATTTTAAATTTTAATCCCAAATAAAATATTCTCTAAATTATTTAAGCTCAAACTAAAGCTCATTTAAATCAAATTTTATCTAATTCAAAATTTTGAAAATCCAGAGCGTTACACGTGCCGGCGGCTTGGATGAGGAGGAGCAGCACGATGATGCTATTGTGCCGGGTGATCGCAGAATGATGAAGCGGCCCAAGGAAGAGCAGGCAGCGGCGACAGAGGATGGCCGAGGTTGAGGACAAGGACGGAGTACGAGTCAGTGAAGGGGTCGGCACCTCGGCGGGGTGGTAACTCCAACGGCGCTAGGGTCCGCATCAGAGGAGCACATGGCTGGAAGATGATCTCGACGATTTCTGTCGTACATCTGAGAACAACGCAACGAAGAAGACGAGATTATGGGTATAAGCGGGGATACCCGTACCATACCCTCAATCCAACGGGTAGCCAGCCACTCATCCATACCCTCCCCCAAATCACACGGGGGTGTGGATTTGGAGAACGGGTAAATATATCCAACGACAGGACTTCTCACAGACTGTCAACGACGGAGCAGGGAGTACGTACGTAGGTGTTTTAATTTTACTATACTAGTACTAGTATAAGAAGCGCCAGCCAGTACCTGAGTCTGTATCGATTCCCCAACACCTACCGCCGTATATGATCAATTAATCGAGCTTATTTCACAATCATGTGTGACTTCCACAACACCTACCAGCTCGCAATACGTATGAGCTGGTTCAAATACCAAAGACAAGTTCATCAATACGTGTATGAGCTGGTTCAATACCAAAAAGTTTAGCAGAGGTTTGATCTAACTCAACCTGGCCAGGGCTGCTCCAGCCTTATCTATTACTCCTCCATCCCAAATTATAAGTTTTTTTAACTTTTTGGGATTAAAGCATCTAAAGTTTGATCAAATTTATAAATGTATTAACATCTATGATACTAAATAAGTATCATTATTATATTCTTCATTAATTATATTTTTATATTAATATCTATTTTATGTCATAAATCTTTGTAATTCTTTTCATAATTTAAAAAACTTATAATTTGAAATGGAGGAAAGTATAATAGTTTACACGCACAACAATGCTAATCAGTGACTACCGATAGGAATCCCCTCCCAAGTCCCTGCCCTCGCGTAGTGCTCATAAGGCGATTACATCTTTACGGCTCTCGTACAGGCGATACTCAGAATCATAGGAGCTGGATGAGCGACTTCAACCTACTGAAACCAAACATGATCCACAAGCTAGCTTCATCAGTGATCAACTGCACAAGGAGCGACACCGTGGTGCTTGTTCGTTGTCCCTGCAGATTTTTTTATTATTATTGTGAAAATTTCTAGGATTTTTCTCTTTTGCTAATGCGTCTGGTGAGAATTAATATTGCAATTAGTAGGTTGAACCTAATTTAGGAGGTTATTTTACATTATCTTTCATAATTACAAAGGTGGATAATCTATAGAATCATTATGGTGTATTTAAATTATCTTCCATAATAACACATGTGAGTAATTTTGATAAAATTAGAGAATTATTTTAAATTATTTTTTATAAGATGTAATGTGAGGGGATTAATTATTTTGAATTATGTTTTCTAATAGTAAAGTGAGTAATTTAGATCTAATTTAGAGGGATGTTTTTAATTGTCTGTCATGATGACATACGTGTGTAATTTATTTATATAAAATTCGGTGGTTATTTTGAACCATCTTTCGTAATGGTAGAGGTGAGTACTTTAGATGCAAAATTTGAGACTTACTTTATGTTTTTTTTATAAATTGTGGCAATTAATTTTTATAAATTACAATAGATCTAATGACTAATATCGATGATGATTATTAGAGTCTATCAAGCGGATCCAAATGGGACAATCTGCCAGACCCAAAATTAGCAACGCAAATAAACCATTCTTCTGTCTCAATCCAAACAAGCACGGAACAAGGGAACATTGTGCCAAAGCACCTCTGGTTTGACAGATCACGGATAGTTTCAGAAA
Source organism: Saccharum hybrid cultivar R570 (assembly GCA_038087645.1). Classification (NCBI taxonomy): domain Eukaryota; kingdom Viridiplantae; phylum Streptophyta; class Magnoliopsida; order Poales; family Poaceae; genus Saccharum; species Saccharum hybrid cultivar. The sequence continues at coordinate 11,988,471 of JAQSUU010000805.1, forward strand.
TCAACATAGCATTCCTGCTATTGCAGACAAAATGGTGAGGCGTGAGACCAAAAACAAGCTGCTAGTTCATCATCAGTTCATCGCATCCCTGACATCTCTCTTCTGTTCTACCAACCACGGCGCTGGTCGCTCCCACCACGGCCGCCTGAATTTCCAACTGGGCGCCAAGCCGTCTGCTGCCTGTGGAACGTGGGGCCGTACTGCCCTCTTCCTGCACAAGCGCTTCCGTCCGGCTGGTAAGTGTAGGCACCACCTCTGTCATTCCTGCTGCCTCGGCTTTGCGCCATGTCAGCCCCATGGAAACCTCTCCCGTAGCCGCGGCCACTGCCCAGCGCTGTCTCGGCAGTGATGGCTCTCCCTCTCCCACGTCCAAAGCCGCTGATCATCGGCTGCGGCTCTGCCAAGGTTGGGATGGTTTCAGGCGGTGGTCGGCTACCAGGATAGGTGTGCCACAGCGGCCTCTTTGGAATCTCAGTTTCAGTTATAGTCTGCAAAAGACATGATTTCTTTCAGAGATGATGGCAAACTGGCGGTATGGTGCCAAATGCCCAGTGAACGAGTGAAATGTGCAGCCAAAGAGACATCTGAATATACCTTTTCAGGTTTTTTGACATTATCAAGTAGCCTTGGAATGATTTGCACTGGTTCTGGGTTGGAGAACAAGAATGATCTGAAACATACACAGGAACATGTAGTGAAAAGTAAAGGATGACTTCTTTTCTTAGAAAATTACTGCCTGAATATGATAGGGTCAAGAGAAAACATACATTGTCTGGTCATTCCTAATGTCCTGTAGATCTCTTATCGGTGAACGGAAGAAACCACAGCTTATGCTATCGTCGTTGACAGGCGACAACCACCCTCCAAGTTCACTATGTGGAATGAAATTTAGGATTTAGCAACATTTTTATAAGTTGCTCAGAAATAGAAGAAATGCATACGATCAGTTCAGACTTGATTGTACCTGGTAGATTGATCTGTCGGAAGCTTTTCTGACAAACAGTCAGATGTCTGCGCAAATGCTGCACCAGTTGGCAGAGTATTTGAGTTCCTCAGGAAGATCTTCTCCTGCCGAACTGTGTTCCTATTTATCTCATGTACCTATAAAATAAAAACAATGTAAAACGCTCACGTGCAACATACTCTAGTAGACAATTTGCATAGAAGGTAGGCAATTTCTTTTACTGCAAGTTTGTCCTCCACCGTCTTGGTAGCCAGAATCAGCAGCTTTTCATCAATGAATGGCAACATTACAATACCCTGAAACAATTTATTTCCGAGAAAACTAGCATGTGTGAAGAAGGCTTTCTTTTTTCTTTTACAACTAGCCAATGTGGGGTCTTACATGTAGCCAATGTGCATCAAAATATGGGTAACCTAGCCTTATATTATGAACTCATATATATGGAATAATCACTTACTTGCCACAAGAAACGTTTCCCATGGGTATCAATCTGTACATCTGGTGAGAAAAATAAATTCCCATTTAGTTCAGTATATGGTACTCAGATTATATGATGACTTTAGAATAACAAGTACACCTGACGGATAGAATTTATGTATTAAAGACTCTTCATTTTCCATCAGTTCTCTGTAACACTTTGGTAGTGCACATGAGCTGCGACAGAAAATAAACTTAAATTTCAATTAAAACATTGCGATGAAGAATGTGCATTATAAAATAAAGAATAGTTCACGTGCCTTTCTTTTGGAAGAACTGCCATGAGCTGATCGAATGGACTTAGTGGCTTATCAATGGTGAAAGATATCTTGAACTGAGAGAGCCCTTCAAAATCAGATGCAAAAGGAGCATAATAGAAGGGATAGTACCTGCAGAAAACAAAACAGACATGCATGCATAATACATAGAATGGAAACATTCGCTAGTACATGTCCATAAGAATTAGCAGTCATACATCACTCATGTGGAACTATTTATCAAGATTATCAATTATTTGAACTATTCGTCATTCGATTTCGAAACAATGGAAGCATACTAGTACAATGTATAAGGAGATACATGTACAAATGAAAGCTCTGATCATAAATATGTATATCCTACCAGCTCCACGATGGCACATCTGCAAAATAGTACCGCAGCACCCAACAAAGTCCTTCCAGATACTTTTGAACCTAAATTAAGCCAGTGATAGAGAAAGTTAACAAAATATGATGTCTCTTCAAAGCGCCCACTGGTATTAAAATTTTATCTGCACAGAGAAACAGGAAAAATCATAACCATGTCTTTCTTCAGCATCCCAACTTCATTAGATTTTTCCACACCAAACTTTTCCCTGTAGAATCGAGACTTCCACCCCGCCAATCCCAATCTTACCTGCAATGGCATGTCAAACTTTGCACATATGTGAAACATTTTCTCAAATAGGCGCTACTAACCGCGTCATGTTTACAGGCTCCACTTTTTATAAGGTCTTGCTTGTTACGAAGAGTATCCTTTAAGTTTCGCCTCAGCTCTAAGGTATTTGCAATTACCTAAGCAACAGGAGAGTCAAATTCAAAACAAGGAATAACATGGATGGACTTTGGAAAATAAGTTTAGGAGAAATGATAAGGTATTGCCCAGATATCCAACAAAAGTAGAAATAAATAGGTAAGCTCTTCCCTACATCTGACTCGTCTTGGCTGTAGGCGGAAATACTGCAGTTTGTTGAAAAAGACTTTACTGTCAAATCTGGACCATCAGGATTTTCTTCCTAAGTAGAAGAAAGCTTGAGATTAAAAAAATGAATATGACAGTAATCAGGACAAAACTTTTAGCCGTATATAGCCCTCACCATATTGTCATAGTTTCTTTCTTTCCATTCTTCAGCAGCTTGGTGCACGAATTTGCGCTGTGACCTCTGCATGCAATCAACAAGTTCCATTGGCACTATTGTACACTTTGACCAAAGGATCATAAGTTCTCTGACATACCTCTCGCAGTTCATATCTTTTAAGAAAAATTTTCTCTTCACACAAGGACAGTTCATGAAAAAACTTTTCCAACCTCGAAACTTCAAGGTATGCAGCATGTTTGTCTTTTAACTGTTTTTGGTAGCAACAGAAGTACATCAAAACATAACTCAACAAGTAATCAATGAAATTAATATAGTTCAATTTTGCATGTACCTTCTCGGTGTTCACAATATAGCCTCCCATTTTGTTAAATGCTTGTTTGTACACTTCCAATAGCAGATCAATTGCACCCTGCCACGTCGAAGACAAATTAAGGAAAAAATCCCACTTTTTTTTGCAGTGGGGAACATGTGAAAGGATGTGACAATAACAATACTGTTTGCTATTAAGCTGTCAGAATCAGACGGCATAAGCACACCTCATGTATCTCAACTGAAGGAATACGTGGAATGAAGTCATTTCCTGTCAGGAAACAAATAAATATGAAGTCATCTATGAGCCTTTCGATATCCGTTTTGACAACCGGGTTTGGTATCTTCAAATCAAGCTCTAGATACTCCCTCAGAACCCATATGTTCAAAAACTGCAAGAAGATGGTGTTATATGAAAAATTAAAATGGAAGCACCCTGCTATCATCTCTGAGGAACAAACCTGATAAGGTTTCTTGGGAGACCTGTCGTCCCTATGAGCTGTTTCTGTTACTTTGGGGAACCATCCTCTACACTTTCTTGAGGAATCTTCAGTTTTGAACAGTTCTTTAGATAGAGGGATGCAATTTTCTGGCAGATTCTGAGGTAACACATCCTGTTCAAGTTAACAAAAGGGCTATTCTCAACTCAATATTTACAAAATTCTGCAACTACATTTAACTTCAATAAACCGTTGGTTGCTAAATCCAATTAACTAAATGCGGTTTGCCAAAACTATCTTAGTATGGATGAAGCTAGGAGTTCACACAAGGATGGATTAACAGACCTCACGCAAAATCGAAAAGTGAAGTTCATGAGATGCCAAAGCGAGCATTATTAGGTCCGCATCCTGTAATGATATTCCGAGTGTAAAATAGGCACAATAAAAAGAACAATCAGAAGATCAATGGTGTGTCACAGTAGAAAAATATTCAAATATTTAGTTAGTCCATGTCCGTCGTACCAGTCCATACAAGCAGTGCCTTGTGTTTGGATCATAGTTCTCTAGGCTCCGTTGTCCCCGGATGAAAGACATTATCTTGTGTTCACCTTCTCCAGGTACATTTGAATCAGAGAGTATTACCTTAAGAACGCAAGATCATGAAGGTTATCAAGTAATGATCACGTTGACTAAAATCAGGATCTTGACCAAATATGTGATCAACTAGCACTAAAAAAAAAGCACAATGCCTCAGATTAAAAGAAAATTATCACTCTTCACTTTGATATTTCACCTGTAACTGTAAACACACAAGTTAAATTTGAAATTAAATACTTTTGACAATGCTAAAAATATCATTTTCATCTGCCTATCAGTTGACAAATTTTGAATAGTAAAGTCAAATGGTAACCATTATTTCAAAACAGAGGGTGCATTTTACACACTGAAACTAATATCTTGAAACCTGTCAATATTAAAATATTAAATAAAAGCTGTCATAAGAATAAGATATTTACTGCAGCAATGCAAAAATGGGAAGGTGAAACATGGGCCTCATCGTCTACTAAACCTTGATGCCTTTCCACCCGGGGTCACTATTCAACCGGGACCGGATGTAGTACTCGAGGGCTTTGGAGAGCTTCTCCATGAACTCCGTCCCTGGCGTGATGACGTTGGGATCCGAAACCTCATTTGTCTCCTGCGGCTGCACCTCCCGCCCTTCAACTCTGAACTTCTCTCTCAGAAGCTTCTCCTCCAGTTCCTGCAAATCATACCATCGAACATAAGGTTGCCGCAAATCATGCATAGCAGCAAACAAATCCAGAGGACGGTTAAGGGTAATTTACTGCATCTTTAGCGTCCTTGGCAGCGCTGAAGCGCCTGGACCTCTGCTGGTTCATTTTGGCGCGGGGAGCAACACCATCTTCACGCAGTTCAAACAAGAAATTATTCGTTGTATCGTATCAAACGCCAAAGACAACGGGAAAAAAACGGGAAATACGGTTGAAACATGTACTAGTATACAGTATATAGTACGGACGTACCTACTGCCAAGTAGAGCAGCTTGGTAGGCCCGACCATGCGGAAGAGGCGGTCAATGTACTCGAACATGGCCGCAAACACCTCGTCGAACGTCGTCGGCGGGCACACCTGCATTGCATCGCGTATCCATGAGGCCATGACATTTATTAGCTTGTCAAGAGATACTACCTCTGTCCCTAACTGTCGCGTGCCGGTAAATTTTTTTCAAGTTTAATTAGATTTATAGAAAAATATTAGCAACACCTGTATCTTCAAATAAATTTATTATAAAAATAAATTCAAAAATCTATCCAACAATATTAATTATGTACCATAAATATTAATATTTTTTAATATATATTTAGTTAAAGTTGAGTATGTTTGACTTTTTGGAAAGCAAGAACGACAGATAAAAAAGGACAAGGGAGTACATCAGTTGAGTTGAGGAACTGGATCGATCCATACATCAGGACGATGTGTGAGCTGAGGAACATGACATTTACTAGACGACATACATGATCCATCACGTTTACCAATACCAGCTCGTCAAGAGATTCAGTTGATGAGGAACTGGATCCATCCATCAGGAGGATTATGAGTGTGTTAATTACAGACATATAATATACCTGGTCCTCCGGGTGGAAGCAGGGGTGGATGATGCCGTTCATATCCAGGTACAGGTTGTGGTAGACGCCAACGCCATTGGGCCCTGTGGAGGCTTCCGCCAGCGACGACGATGTGCCGGCGCCACCTTCGTCTTTCTTGGCGGCGACGACGATATTTGGGTACTTACCCACGAGCCATTTGTACAAGGATGGCACCCCCATGGCATGCAAGGCAACTAGCCAGCGGCTGCAGCCTGCAGACTTGCAGGCGATCTGATGAGTGTGTACAAGGATGACTTGCAGACTTGCAGACTTGCAGCCTGCAGACTTACAAGGAGGCGCTGAGTTTGTCTACGGGGGCGGGCTGCCAGTGGCGATTGATTTGAGCTAGTTGGTGGTAGCGCGCTACCAACAAGGGGAAAGCAGAGGAAACAGCTAACGGGTGTGAAGCCGACAACGAATTTCGTTCTTTTACTCTGGGTCCCACGGTCCCACTGAAAAGACCGAATCGAACACGAACCAGAGGAGCCTTCGAGGCTAAGCTTAGATCAGCTTTCAGCACTACGGTACGGGGAACCTTGGAAGTGGCTCACACCATAGAACCAGGAACCAGACGCCACCATGGACTTCGCCATAAAGTGAACCTGTTGACGCAAAGATCGGCCACGTAGCAGCTAGGGCTAGGTCGCTACGGATCGAAGAACACAGCAGGTAACCAGCATGCTTTCGTGGTGAAGAGCGGTGAGGTTTACGAGCAAACCACCAAAGCATAATCAATCGCACTTGCATTACGAAGAAAGGCTAGTTTCCAGGCAAACTAGCAAAGGAACCGTTGAAACTCTCGCCCAGGAGAGACCCTGTTAGGGCAAAAACATCACCAGGTTGCCCTAGGTCGGCCAGCAAGCCTAGGACGCCATCCTTGGTCATTGGATTAAGCGATAAATAGCAACATGGAGTTGGGAGAGAGATTAGGGCAAAAAGAGACAGGAGTAGATTGGTTTTTGATCGATTGTTTGTGTTGGACACGTCAATCAGCCATGGTCCTTATATTTATAAGGATGGAGGTGGTCTTATCCAGATCAAAACCCCCTTCCAAAATGCGTCAAAACAAAGTTAGATCCGAAATAGGCCGTAGAAACCGGCTTGGCCGGTTTTCCTACACGTCCAAGGTTGAAAACCTTCCGAAAATCATAATTAATTTATTCGGACTTCAAATAAGGCGATTCATATATATTTTTCAATCAACTCGACGAGAGGAATGCAATAGTGCAATCCATTCTTCCATTTGAGGGAGTTGGAAAATTCAGCTTGGCCAATTTTGGGAACTGGCCACGCCAGTTTCGGCTGGACCAACCCCCCGAAAAGCCGTTTTCTTCATCCAGGCTCCAAATGAAGTATGTTTTTTTACCGTCTTGACGATAGAAATATGATGACGGAGTCCATCATACACTTTGGCCAATTTTGACTATCAACATATGTCCCTCTATTTTTAGTAAAGTTTGCGTACTAAAAACATCTTCATTGGGCTCAAAACTCAATTTATGCCTTGACTTCTCCTTTCTGCCTTCACCGATATCTTATGTTTGTTGTTATGAACTTTTCAAAGTGATGTCCTCAGTTTCTCTCATCAAATTGTCGTGTATGCACAAAGCGACCAAACTGCCACTAGTCATAGTGATTTCTTATTTTGATCCCAAAATTGAGTTTGGCATAGCCACCATCCAGTCCTTGTCTTGCTTCAGAACAGAATATAAATATTAAATTCGGTCCCCCAACAAGTCCGAATCAACATGTTGTTTAAATAGATCAAAAGGACGACCTCCCAAAATTTCATGGCTTGACAACAAGATGTGTTAAAGTGGCGAGCTTCAAGCAGACATCAACATCCTGAATTCAAGCATCTCAACAGCAAGCATTCGGTAGAAAGTCAATACAAATCACCATTGACCAGAAATAGTTGTTTGCCAATTGCCAAATACTTTTACCATCTTTAGCACTTGGATTACTTAAATAATCCATAACGGGAGTTCTCCAATCATCCAAATCAGCTCCAAGTTCTTTGAGTAAAAATTGAGCCGATTCGAGCCTTCCCTTAGAAACTGGCTTGGCCGGCCCTGTTGCTGAAGAACCTGCACAAGAAGCAGAAGAACTGGCCTGGTCGGTTTCTGGAACCAGCAGCCTGGTCAGTTTTGGTAGCCCAGTCATGTTTCAATCTATTTGCTTTGGCTTTTTCTGATGCGAAAATTACGTCCATCAACATCAAAGCCTGATACTTGTTGAGCCAACATGTTAGCCTTACTGTTTTCATACCTTGGAATATATTGAATTTGAAATTCGGCAAAAGAAATAATGATATCAAGGCACATATCAAGATACATATTGAGAAAAGATCCGTCTAAACATTAAAACTCACCAGCTACTTGCTGTACCACCAACAAGAAATCACCAAAGGCTTCAACATGTTTTACCAACATAGATTGCAATATTACCAAGTCGAATAAGAAAACTTCACATTCGACTTAAATGTTGGTGCAAATGTAGTTTTAATCGGCTTGATGTCTCAAACAACACCATTGTCAGAAATAATGATTATGCCAACACCTTGGCCCTTTTTGCAAGCCAATTAATTGAAATAAAGCTTCCATATAGCATCTCTGGACTCCATTATTGTACCGACATGCACGTCAGGTACTCCAGATTTTACAGTTAAACTCTATAACCCATGCTGTGTAGAGCATTACCAAGAAAAACACAATCTAAGGTTTTTGGCCCAAGTTTGTGCTTCTTGACAATTTCATGTTAACTTTGGCCAAGCATCCCTAGGTGCGCAAATATGAAAGAGTTAACCTTTTCTTTTCCCATTCCTCGAATGGTGTTACTTCATTATTCTTTGTAGGAACTCTATTTAGGACATGGCTTGCAATCAATAAAGCCTCACCCCACCATTCGTTGGAGAGTCCCGCAGTATCTAACTTGGCGTTAACCAAATAAGTTAGAGTGCGGTTCTTTCTTTTGGCAATCCCATTTGATTGGGGGAATAGAGAGACGTTCTCTCATGAATAATTTCATGTTCCTCGCAGAATGAAGTAAACTCACGTGAAAAATGCTTTCCCCCGCGATTAGACCGAAATTGCTTGATTTTCTTCTTAAGTTCTACTTTAGCTTTATAGATCTTAAAGTAATGCAATGTTTCATCTTTAGTTTTTAGCAAGTACACATAGCAAAATCTAGTGCAATCATCTATAAGAGTCATGAAGTATTTCTTTCCGCCTTTGGTCAATATACCATTCATCTCACACATGTCGGAATGAATGAGGACTAGTAGTGTCACGTTCCTTGCCTCTTGTACTGCCTTGTGGGGCTTGCGAGGTTGTTTCGACTGAACATATGAGTGACACTTAGAACCTTTGTCCAAATCGAATTTCAGGATTAAACTCATATTAGCTAAGTGTGTCATACATCCAAAATTAATATGACAGAGTCATGAATGCCAAACATTAGACTAATCATCACTACACACATGGTTCACAATTTTATCACAAGAATCTATCAAAGAGAAGCGGAACAAACCACCGCTTTCATAGCCCTTACCAACAAATATTCCATACTTGGATACGACACATTTATTGGACTCAAAAGCAAGTCTAAATCCATCTCTACACAGTAGAGACCCACAGATGGGATTCTTCTTTATGGAGGGACATGTTGCATATTCTTTAGCTGCACAGTCTTTCCTAAAGTAAACTTCAGATTGACCATACCAACACCGTGAGCAAGGAGCAACCTCGCCCGTCCTGATAAGATGAAAACAAAGAAATATCAGCACATACGTGGATATTAGCACCAATGTCAACCCACCATTAAGGTGAGAGACAAAACGGAAGAACTGTAGGTAAATAATTGCCATACCCCTGTCCTCTAGATTTGTTAATTACCATGTTAGTTGTCTTCTTCTGCTTGTCCTTGTAGTCTGGGAACTCCTTAGCCCAATGGTCAGAGCCACCGCATACAAAGCATACACCTTTTCCCTTGCTTTTCTTCTTGAAAGTTATTGCAGCCTTAGGCTTGAAAGCAGGCTTATTTTTCTTCTTGTTGTGAGAGGCATGAGAGTTCTTCTACACAAAGTTGGTGCTAGAACCTCCCTCATCAAACACTTTGTTGCCACGAGTGTCCTTTTCCTTCACTTTCTCTTCAACACCAAGAGTAGCAATGAGGTCAGTCACACTGAACTCTTGCCTCCTATGCTTTAGAGAAGTGGCAAAGCCCGACCAAGTGGGTGGTAACTTAGCGATAACATCGCCAGCCACAAACTTGTCAGGTAACTCGCACTCAATGTTCTAGAGCCCTTTAGCCAGCATCTGAATCTCATGAGCCTGTTCTACTATAGATCGGTCATCGACAATCTTGTAGTCATAGAATTGCTCCATGATGTATAGCTCACTGCCAGCACTAGCAACTCCAAACTTGGTCTCAACTCTCAAGCGCATCCCATATCTCCTTGCTCATAGGCAAGTCCATGTGCACCTCCACTATGTTACCTGCCAGTATACTGATCGAAGCACCTTTGAACTAGTTATCTGCCTCATTGAACATGCTCTCTTCCTTGGCAGAGAGAGCAGGTTCAACGCACTTTCCCTTGATCACATGCTCATAGTGCATAATAATAAACCATAGTAGAGAGAGCGCATGCCATCTCTTATAGTTGGAACCATCTTGTAGAGGGTGTGGTTTAAGTGACGCAGCAAAGTTAGCAGCCAAAAAAAGACCAATTAAGGTTTTGGATTATTAAATATTTAGTCATTCTACGGCATGCTTTAACCTAGAAATACGACATCAAATAGATCATGATATAAATGAGCATGAGTGACCCACTAATCGCATATGCAAATCTGCTACTCAACAAAGTAATAGCAGATCCAATCAATAGATTCACATCACACATAACCATATGCACTAGAGACGAGTTTAGTTTGTACCCTTGAGTGGAACCCGAGCCAGAGGCAGGGGGAACACTATTACCATCATCAGACTTGGTCATGATGGCCTGCTCGAAGTAGTCGATCTAGGCGTGACTTAGGATGATGTACACAGTGTAGTCCCACGAGCAGTCACCAGGAAGTAGCCGAAGTAGTCTTTCGCTCGAGGGAGGATGCAGCAGCTGGATCGACTCACTAGGAATGGACAAAGACTAGTCGCGCAGATGCGCTCCCCAAAAGTTTGATCGCCCGCCTACCCGTGTAGGTACACAATGCTCATCCAAGCCCCTAGTGCGCACAAGGAACACGGACCGAAGATCATAGAGAACAGTGCCAAGCACAAGAACACAGTGGAGTGAGGGGAGGAAGACGAAGTGCTAGCTACTGCTGGAAGGAAAAGGGGTGCTGCCTTTAGGCAGCCTTCACACATAGGGGGATGAACCTAGATAGGTTCCTAGAGGGGTAGAATGGTAACTTCACGTATGGACTGCTGCTGTGATAGGCTCATGCGACTTTACCCATTTGCTCTTTTGTGCCCACCCATTTATCTATTATGCCCCGGCTGACCGTTGCTTTGACCATTTGACCGTTGCATTGAGCCGTAAAAGGTGGCCTAGCACATCAGGTCTGGCCAAGGCCATGGCCATGGGCCCAGGCCGGGCGCGGCGTGGCGCGGCACACGAGTGTGGCCTCCCAACTCTCCTCCTCAACTTGTTTATACGAGCACACACTAGCTTCCTATTTAAGTTGAACACCTTCTTAGTGAGTTTACCATGTGGTACTAATCCCACTCTCACTTAGCACTTATTGTGAATCTTTGGAATTCTTTGATTAATTGCTAGACTAGTTATAGGCCAAGCCCAATTAATCCAATAGTACTCACGGTGGAGCAGTAAATTACATGATCTTGGATTCAAGTCTTCAAAGGCTGACACTTCCTTATTTTATTTTAATTAGCAAATATGCCCGTACGTTGCAATAGAAAAAAAACTATCCGTCCGCCATCTTCTGCTACAATAATCTGCTTGGATGCGGAGCACCCTTGTACTCTCCGGTCGCCAGGACGTGCCCAAGCACGCACTAGGGCGTCGTCGAGTTGGACCTTCTTCTGGTGCTCGGTGGCCACGTCCGCGATGTCGTCGGTGACCATGTCGACCATGCACGCAGGTCAGGCCCTAGCCATGTGAGGGGCAGAGCAGGTCGCTGTGCACGCTTAGGCGGCCGATGGGTCGTCGGATCTGCATCCACTTGATGACGTTGCTGTGCAGATCGACCGCGCGGGACCTTAGCTGCCTCGTCATCATGGTTGCTGATGACGATGATGTGCGCCCTCGCGAGCGTTGGAGCAGCTGCAGCGCCGAGTTCCATCGTTGTTGAAGGTAGGAATAGGAAAGAAAAAACCTAGATTGATTTTCTAGTCATGCAGATGTATGTTACCACCGGCCGGGTCTATTTGAGTTGGTTGAATCCATGCTTTGATCGAGTGCGTGGCCGAGAATCCTTTCCTGTTCGATTATGTAGAGATCCTGTATTCCTGTGCGTCAGGAAGAGCTCGTCGGTTACGTATTTTTTCATATTTCCTTTCCTGTTCTAATTTTTTTATGTTTTTTTTGGACATATGAGCATATGAGCACACTTATGAGTCCAGATCATATACACGACATAATACGTTTTAAAACCGGACTCCGTATCACGCTAGACAATAGCTATTCTAACTCTTATAAGCACGAGTTATATAAGTCTGGACGGAAGAAACTAAGCACATGTTATATATATAAGTCCGGACCGAAGAAAGTCTCCATTGCCCGGTAGTTAGAGAGAGACGGACCAAAAAATGGGCAGACAAAAAAATTGGGCTGAAATTTTGCCTCTTTAGTATTAGGTATAGATAAGGATGGCATTGTTATTTTTGTGTTATTTTGTGTGGATGATATAATAGTGGCCAGTTCAAACTCAAGGTGCAGCTTCTTCATTGCTGAAAGAACTTAACCGTGACTTTGCTATCAAAGATCTAGGGGAGTTTTATTACTTCCTGGGCATCGAGGGTCAATAAAACGCATGATGGTATAATCCTGACACAAGATAAATATGCTTTGGATTTATTAAAGCAGGTTGGTACGTCTGATTGTTACCTATCAGAGTACTCCTTTATCAACTAGTGAGAAATTATCTGCTTTTGAAGGAACATCTTTGGGCCCCAGTGATGCAACACAATATAGAAGTATAGTTGTTGCTCTATAGTATTTGACTCATACTTGACCTAATTTAGCGTTTCCTGTCAATAAAGTATGTCAATATTTGCATGCTCCTACAATGAAACATTTTAAGGTATTTGAAACAGTGTACCAAGGTTGGACTAAAAATCAGTAAGTTGTTGATGGTAATTTTGTCATAGTTTTGTACAGTCAAAACAGTCAACAAAGTGTCATCCTTGAAAGGAAATGAACATAACAAAGTCACATTTTACACAAATAATGTGGTTCCACATGTACATGTCATTATTTGCATGTAGGGATGAAGAATGGATGAAATTAGTGGCTATAGGCCCACATAGGGGGGCGGCTGACAACCCTATGGGCCCACTGCCACCTCACAAAGCATTGGTGATCCTCCTAACACACTCACAAGCATTCTCCACCCTTGGATGAAGAGTGTGTTTTCTCTGGACGGCTCACAATCAAGACACATGGATTGAATGGCCCACATCTCCACCATCCGAAGGATTAAAGTGGTCCCAACTACATATAACAACACTAGAAGACATGGAGAGGACCCACAAGCAAGTGGGATGGCCCCACCCATCATAGGGGGGCCGGCCAACCATCCACTTCACTCCACCGACCTTGTGCATGCTCCCATGAAAAGAAGCACAGCTTTGCTCAATCTCCACCATCAATCCAAGGTCGGTTTGATCCAATGGAGCAAGATGGAAGGCACATGGATTCATGGGCCCACCATGGAGTAGCCCCTACTCTTCCTCTCCAATATAAATACCACCCTACCCCCTCACTCTCATAGACACCATAAGGAGGAATCCTCTCCACTCTCTCAAGATATAGTAGTGCTAGTATAGTTGGGAGTTAGAGTGAGTTGAGCTTAGTCTCTAGTTTGTTGATCTAGTCTTCAAGGAGGTCTGGTATAGTTCTTGTATTCCTTTCTCTCTTTGTAAGACTTTACCTTATTCAATATATTTATTATTTTTCTACTTTACTTAGTCTTTACTTTGTGCAACATTATGCTTGTTATATTGTTGTTATGGTTTATCTTAGCATATTATTGTTACATACTAGATTGATGATCCAGGTCCCACACTTGTATATGATCATTGCCTTTCATTCGGTGCTCTAATTGATCTGTGCATACACAATTAGAGTAGTGAGAGAAGGTGTAAGAGTGGTGCTTATACGGATGGATTGTGGGTGCTAGCAGGTGGTGACAGCTCTGTCTAGTCTTCGTATCCTACCATGTGTTCAAGACAAGTCCTTAAAAGGTAAGGTTAGCGTCAACTGTATAGCAACTTCTGGTAGGGACTACTATTGGTACTATTTCGCCTATCGCCTAGTATACCCATTGTGTGGACTCAATCTGTGTGTTGCAATTGTGTGTTTAAGATAGAACCATAGAAGTAGAGTTAGAATCATTGGAAACCTTGTGCTCACTCATTGTCCTCCCTGCTAGCTAGACTGCTCTTTTATCTTTATGATTGAACTTCTTCTATGTATGTCATCACTCATATTATATATATCACTAACCCCCACTCTAGTCTAGTTGGTATATTAGTTGGTAGATACATCATGGTTAGCTATCACATTCTTTAACCATTGCTTCCCTGAGGATAAACACGATACCTTGGAATACTCCTGGGTGAAATGCTACAATAGTATTCTATGCGCTTGCGGAATATTCTACATGAGCATAAGAAATACCAACATAAGTCCAAGTCTTTTTTTGATTAGTGCCTTCTCAGTTGCAGATTGGGCTAGCTGTCTAGATGATAGGAGATCTACAGGTGGATTTGTTGTTTTCTTGGGGTCTAAACTTGTTTCTTGGAGTGCTCAAAAACAGGCCACTATCTCTAGATCAAGTACTCAAGCAAAATATAAAGCTATTGCTAATGTTACTACAGAGGTTATGTGGATACAAATTCTTTTGTAGGAAATAGGTATACAAGGACCACAAGCAGCAAAGTTATGGTGTGATAATATTGGGGCAAAGTATCTTTCAACAAATCTAGTGTTTCATGCTCGTACAAAACACATAGAATTTGATTATCCCTTTGTGAGAAAAATGGTAGCTAGAAAGTTACTGCAAACTAATTTTCTTTCCTCTAGAGATCAAGTTGCAGATGGTTTTACCAAGGCTCTTTCTGTGCAAAAACTAGAGAACTTCAAGCACAATCACAACCTCAACCGGCTGTGATTGAGGGAGGCTATTAGAAGTAGGGTGTTTGTTATACTCGTGTAATAAAGTAACCGACTTGATCGGTTTAGTATGATTGATCCTTATCAAGTTGTTGTAATCTCTATAAGTATCAGTCAAGTTTGTAACAAACTCTTGTCGTCCACAGTTGGGGATTTTCTAGTCATATATTAACATGCAGCCGTGCCCAGGAAAACATGCGATGCTTCACCCATTTGTTTCTGCCCTCTGACTATTTACAAGAGTGAGGATGAAGTTTGCCTAGCGATCATGAAGTCTGCGACAAAGCTAGTTATGTGGATGTCAAAAATCGACAACATCAACCCGGTTATTACATAGAGTACTTCCCGCAGGAGGACATTGTTGATAAACTGGAGTATGCCATGAAGGCCATGGTTGACCTCGAAAGGTATGTGGTTATGACCAGTAGTGCTAATGAGAAGGAAGGTTATGTGACGCTTCAGATGCTTGTGGAAACAACTAGGAACAAGTTGGTTTCACCTTCATAGCGGTGACGACAGCTGCTGCAGCAGCAGCAGCAGAACTAGCATACAAACCAAACCTATGGGTGCTGGCGCAGAAGTTCAACTCTTGTCATATACTCATGTCGTTGTTCTGTTCTGTAATACCCAAGAAGTAAAACTATTCTTTTCTTGGCTAGTTATGTTGCTTCATGTTGATTGATTAGTTTTCTGAAATTGTTATCATGCTCTAAGGAAGAGAAACACTAAATGTGTGCTTGAATTAATTTTATTTTTTCCAAATAGAAATGTTAAAAATAAATACTAATTTTAAAATAAGGCGGTTATGGGCTGAACCAACTTATGTTTGGGTTGAAACATCTAACCCATCTAGCTAGATGATCAATTAGCCCACAAATAGGCCCAAAGCAGCCCATGTTACTGTTCAAGGGTAGCTGTGTGCTACAGTAACGCCCCCCCCCCCCTCTTTGGCCTAGAGCTTCCCCTCCCTATAGCAGCCACCCTTCCATCTTATGTTTTGGCTGCTACACATACCAACAGAGAGGAGAACATGGGAGAGGAGCTCAAGAGGAAGAGGTGAAGAGTAGGACGACGCCCTATCTCTACCAAGCTGGAGGCTCTTTGGTTCACAATGGGTATACGCCCCTACCATATCCTATAGATCATGTTTATCCTCTGATACTATCTTTGCTTTGGCACCTAGATCAGCAAGGTTATTTGCATTAGTAAGACTGGTGGAGGTTGTGGGAATCGTCATCTTTTCTCATTGCCCTACTGTTTTCCCCATAGAGAAATCCAATGTGATTCTTACCCCTGCTATAGAGCATGTATATACAATGTTTTTGGCTATTTAGTTCATGGGAAAGGTCAAGTGGAGGCGATATGCTGGTGCAAACCTTTGAGGCAATTGGTTCCCTTGTGTTCTGAAATTTTCAGAATAGTCTGTTTCAGTTTATCATGCCATTAGAGCGCTATAGTTGACAAATCTGCCATACCCATGAATACAAAAGTTGTTAATAACTTCAAAATCTTTGCGCTCGTCAAATTTCAAGATTTTAGACTATGTGGTTTAGGAGTTATGTTTTTCTTAGTGTGACTGTTGTTGTTCTGATGATATTCTGGACAGTAACTAATTGATTCAGTTTTTGGTCATGTTTGATGTCATACTAGTTTTACTAGTGAATACCAAAGCTGTAGAGTTTTTAATAAGCTTTCCAACAGTGTTTAACATGTTGGTATATGTTCAGTAGAACTCCAGTTATGATTATTTCGTCTGACTACTGTTGTTTTATCATCACAAAAGTTCAGTTAGTTTGCGGGCTTGTTTTAGGTACCTTAGTGTCTTTAAACTCCAAAAGTTGTAACATGAGAGTTGTAGATAGTGCTGTTTTGTACCTTATGGTGAATTTTTATAATTGTTGGACAAGTGGTTTAGTATATATCAATATTTTTACCAATAACTCTCCGAATTCAGGATAGGTTCTATTGTCTGAATTCAACAGAAGTTTAGGCATATTTAATTTCAGAATAAAAATAGTTTGTCTTCATGAAAGTTGTAGGCCTTGTCTTGGAGTTTCTGAATTTGTATTTATCTACTACAATTGCTCTTGTAGATTTAAAGATACATAAAAAAATAGGCAGCACTGCTGTTGTCAACCGAACGTGGTGCTTGTGGTTTTGGTTTGCATGATGGGTTAGGACCTAGTAGCACTTTTTGTGACATTCCTTTTTTGTTTGTGTGAATGTTTAAACTGAGTTTATGTTAATAAGCAAGTGGTATTGCTCTGGATCATGCCTAGTGCCTTTTGGATCACTGTTTTGAGGCAAGTAAATGTAGTGGTGGCTTTGCTATAGTTTTAATATGTTATTTACTTCTACAACTACATCTTAATATCAGAAATATGATGAATAACCTAATGATCTGAATTAATTATGTCTAAGAAATCCAAATCAAAATTTATTGTTTGGTATTCATTTGTTTATAGTTACGCTTTGATGTGAGGTTCAAATTATAATATTTGGTGAATGTGAGCATGGCTATGTCATATATGGATAAGGCTGCTTGTTGGTACATGTGATTTGTTGGCAGATTTGAATATTATGCTATACATTGCTTTGGGTAAGATTTATTCTTTTGCAATATGTCGTTGAAGTAGTTAACCATTGAACGAAGCATGTCATATGCACATTGCATGACATAACATTTGCATTTGAAGTTATGTCCCCGATAGCTGGCTGCGACTTGTACCGGTATAGCATCATACAGTGTCATGTTGAGGGATATGATGCACACTCTTATAGTGTCCTATGGAGGGGTAAGAGTGCAGAAGAGCATGTCATTTGTGTTACATATGCATTCCTTTCATGTGGTGTGAAGTGAATGGAAGCGATGTTTTTTTATTGAAGTGTGAATCATGTATCAAGGTAACATTGAGATACGATTTTTTCTAAAGAAGTGAATTTGTGTTGGTGATTCTATCTATCATACATTAAGTTTTAAATATTAAAACAAGTTGAGGGAGTGGTCTACAAGGTAGAGTATTTAAATTGATATTCGTCTATCTTTACTTTTTGTATCTTATATGACTCACTTAAATCATTGTCTAATGAACTTGTTAATTAAATGGCATGTTAAAACAGTTTACTTGATGGGATTTTTTTTCAATCTCACACTCGTTTACTATCTTTCTAGGTTCTTGAGTGGCATGCTTTGAAGGGATGGGAGTAGCAGCACACCATGCACTTGATATAGTTATCTAAATAATTTTAGTCTTGAATAATAAAGAATCGAATGTTTGGTATTTTAAGATGTTTGGTTATATAGTACTTCATTTAGTTTTAAGAGTGCTTTTTTTGTTGATTTCAATCTCTAGTACTCATGGCCATTGTTAAGTTCATTCATCTTAGCATCTTGTATTATATATACATTTGATGTTTTTATTATTGCTTCCGTGTTCGCTTAAACAAATGTTGTTGAATTGTTTTTACAAGTTTAGCTATAGGAAATGATGTTAGTTGCATCTCAGGCTTGTTGTGTCGTCTGGGGTGTTTGTTACATGTTCCCTTGTGTGTTTTTCTTGAGATCAGTGTATTGCATAACTTATCAAGATAACCCACCTTTTGGTTTTCTCTTCTTGTCAAACTTGGTGGAGTCTGTAATATATAATTGTGGTTTGATGCATGTTCTTGGAGAGGACTATTGAAGCAACAACTGTTTACATTACCTAAAGAATAATAAGCCTTAGTGGAAGAGAGATTCATAAAATCGTGGCATGGGTTTCACAGAAGATGAAGTGAGAAGGGGGATCTTAGACATGAAACTGGATTCTGCACCTGGACCTGATGGATTCAGCATTACTTTTTATAGGACTTACTAGGAGATTATTAAGGGTCCTTTCTTGGAAATGGTATAGGATTTTTATTAGGGGAAACTAGATTTGGGAAGGCTTAACTATAGGGTCATTGTACACTTATAACAAAGGTACAAGATGAAATGAATGTGAAATAGTTTTGTTCAATTTGTCTGTTAAATGTCTGTTTCAAGATTTTTTTTCAAAGATTCTCATGGATAGACTAACTAGATTGGCAAATAAGTTGGTAGACAAATGTCAAATAGCATTCATTAAAGGGAGGTACATCTTAGATGGTGTGGTGACTTTACATGAGCTGAAGAAAAGTCACAAGGGGTGATCTTCAAAATTGACTTTCAAAAGGCTTATGATAGCGTGAATTGGAGTTTTTTTTGGAATAACTTCTTGTAAAGAAAGGCTTTGATCAATAGGTTACCAGTTGGATAATGAGTACTGTTAAGAACGGTAAATTTGTGTTAACATTAATGGGAAAATGAGCCTTATGTCAAGACTCACAGGGGATTGAGATAGGGAGATCCATTATCACCACCCCTGCTTTTTAATTTGGTTGGAGATGCCTTAGCACACATCCTTAACAAGGCTAAGTTAAAAGGCCACATAAAAGGTTTGGTCCTACTTCTTGTCCAGGGGGTTTAACTCATCTACAGTACGCTGATGACACCATTCTGTTCCTAGAACATGGTGACTTGTCAATCATTAACCTAAAATTCTTTTCATATTGCTTTGAGTGGCTAACTGGGCTTAAAATCAATTACCACAAGTCTGAAGTTCTTGTTCTGGGGGTTACAACTGAGGAACAACTAAGAGTGGCAAACATGGTGAATTGCCAAGTGGGGAAGCTTCCTATGACTTACTTAGGTATTCCAATCTCAGATGGGCACATAGGTATTAGAGGTATCAGGAAAATCATAGATAAAATGGGGAATAAACTACAACCATGGAAGGGCAAGAACATGACCTCAGGGGCAGACTGATCTTAACTAATACTTCCTTGAGTAATCTTCCTATATACAGAATAGGGATGTATAAATTGAAAGAAGGTGTTTGATCATTGGATACCCCTCAATTCTCATAAATATCATGCTAAGTTGTTTGTTTTATCTATTGTTCTGTGGGGCATTTGGACTGTACGCAACAAGATGAGCATTGAAAAGAGTTTCTTGGGCTCCTCGAATGAAGCTTTCTATAATTTTTTTTCCTTACTGCAGAAATAATGCAAGCTATTGAAGGGGGGAGAAGTCAACTTCTTGGAGGACATGATCAGGACTATGAAGGCTTGGCTGCATGATTTTTGGCAGCGAACAAGGATATGGAGATTGAAGGACTAATCTCACTACGCCAAGCTGCATTTCTAGGGGCGGCTCCAGACCATTTCTAGCAACGGTTTTGGTAGCCGTCCCTGCTACACCGTTGCTAGAAATGGCTGATTTGTTGGGGCGGTTGGCCAGCAGCCCCTACAAATCGGATTTGTAGGGGTGGCTCACTATTTGTAGGGGTGGCCGGATATTAAGCCGCTCCTACAAATGCATTTCCAAAAAATCACAAATCCGGGCAAAAAAATAGAAAAAAATATTTTTAATCCGAGGAGGCCCCCACCAGTCAGCCACACATCGTACGCCCACAAGGTGCAAGTCACAGCATTTTCTACAACTTTCATGTTGGTAGTTTCTCCATCCGAGGTCGTTTACAAAATTTGAATTTCAAATTTGAGAAATTCAAATGTAGTTTTCCATGATAAGATGACTTCAAATGAAAAAGTTGCCAACTACAAAGTTTCATAACTTTTTGAAATCTACAACTTTTGTTTTTGCTGTTTGTCCATCCGAGGTCATTTAAAAAATTCAAATTTGAAAATTTTTAGAAATTCAAATGTAGTTTTCCTTGATAAGATGATTTCAAATCAAAAAGTTGTTAACTACAAAGTTTCATAACTTTTTGAGATCTACAACTTTTATTTTGGTAGTTTCTCCATCTAAGGTCGTTTACAAAATTTGAATTTCAAATTTAAGAAATTCAAATGTAGTTAACGTTGAAAGGTCCAAATGGCTAGAGGGGGATTGAATAACCTATTTAGAATTCTACAAACTTCACTAAACAACAACTGTTAGTATAAAAGATGGCGAGTCTAATTCTAGCACTAGCTCAACTATACTAAGCAAGCCATCTATACAAATCTAGTGAGCAAGACTATGATCTCTAATTCACACCAATAAAGCTAAGTCACTAAGCTACTTACTCTTATGTGAAACAAATTACTTTAAGCACACTAGACAAGATATAGTGCAAGGATGTAAGGCGTAGCGAATTGATTCTTATACCGACGGTGTAAAGATGAGATGTACTCAAAGAATCAATCACACATAATCACAAAGAGAATCCTTGGCAAGAGATGACATAAGATTTTTTTTACGAGGTTCACTTGCTTCCCGGCAAGCTACTCCTCATTGTGGCGATACACCCACTTTATGGATCGTGAGCTAATTGACTATCAAGAGTCAAACCCTCAACGGGTGCTGCACATCCACTCACAAGATGTGGATCCTCCACTAGAGTAACCAATTCGTGAACTCCTGTGGGGAAGGCTCAAGAACCCCTCACAAT
Source organism: Saccharum hybrid cultivar R570 (assembly GCA_038087645.1). Lineage (NCBI taxonomy): Eukaryota > Viridiplantae > Streptophyta > Magnoliopsida > Poales > Poaceae > Saccharum > Saccharum hybrid cultivar. The sequence continues at coordinate 12,009,993 of JAQSUU010000805.1, forward strand.
CACTTGGTGAGGCTCGAAACAATCTCCAATCACGAACTCAACACCACCGCTGCTCCAAACCGTCTAGGATGTCGGGAAACACCCAAGAGTAACAAGAAATTCGCAGCCAACTCAATGGATCAAGTGCCACTAGATGCAAATCACTAAGTAATGCACTTGAATCTCACTAGAGTATGCAACCAAGCAAGGAGATGAGTGGAGAGAAAGTTCTCTAGCTCAAAGTATGTCTCAAGTGTTCAAAGAGTCAGAGAGAGTCCCAAGGCCAGCCAAACGAGTATATATAAGCCACTCCAAAGAATAGAGCCGTTAGGAATAAAGAACCTGCTCTGCGCGCGCTGACCGGACACGCAGGTCAGATCGACCGGACACGACCACAGCGTCCGGTCGCACCTGCACGACAACGCCGAAAGCATGACCGGACATGATGCTAGAGATGACCGGACGCGTTACGCCCAGCGTTCGGTTAGAATCCAGTAAGGGTCCAGAGAGTGATTTCATCGACCGGACGCGTCCGGTCGCACGTGACCGGACTGTTCTCTGGGTGCGTGACCGGACGCTCTAGTTCCCCGAGGGACCAGATGCGCCGGTCGAACTAATTGCACCCGCGCCGCGCGCTGCTCTGCCACTGACTGGACGCGTCCGGTCACTACCAGTGACCTCCGTTCGCCTCCGTTTCTATCCACGATGACTTAGAGAAAATCTCCGCCACCGACATAGTGGAAAATAGACATTTCATTTCATCAAAAACCCCAAACCCCTCTCTACCACTCAAACTCCACCGCCTTCGCAAAATGTGCTAACTCCACCAAGTGTACACCATCATGTGCATGTGTGTTAGCATTTTCACAATCATTTTTCAAGGCGTTATGTTAGCCTTCTACTAGATCCTAATGCATATGCTCAAGATGATGACCTAGTAGCACTCGATTCACGAGCTAACCGTGATTGCCCCTCTTGATAGTCGGCTATCAATCCTAAACCCGGTCAATCACTTCTTTACTCATCTTAGACCAGCAAAAGTAAACCCTATGATTATACCTTTGTCTTGATCCCTTTGTTCCATATCTATCTCCTCATGCTTGATCAACATGATCATCATTTCATGTGCATCTCCATCATGACCATCATTTCATATCCATGCACCATCATGCTTCTTGCTCCTTCATCACATGTGTTGCTATACCTAACTCAATTCACTTGACATAATGGCATTAGCAACTTGGTGTCATTAATTACCAAAACCAAACTTGGGCTTTCAAATGTTGACATGATGATTTCATGAAAAAATTTTCAACTACAAAGTTCTTTAACTTATCGAGATCCACAACTTTTATTTTGGTCATTTGTTCATCTGAGACTGTGGTAGTAACATTGTTTACAAATTTTATGAACAATGTTATTACCACAATCTCGGATGAACAAATGACCAAAATAAAAGTTATAGATCTTGATGAGTCCTACAGCTTTTATGTTCATAACTTTTTCAGCTGAAGTCATTTAATGTTTCAAAATGACGTTTGAAGTTGCCAATTTTTAAAATTCAAAATTCAAATAGATAAAACACAGTCACATGAAAAGATGGACATAATAATAGCTATAAGAACACAATAAATTTATAGAGCATGATTTTAGAAAATTTTCAGAAAAAAATCATCAAATTTGATTTTAGTATGAGGGAGAAAAACTAGTTACAATAGTCGAAGACTAAAAAGAGAAATCAGAGTTCTTCAATAATTTTAAAATGTAATTTCAAACAGCATTTTGAAGCAATAAATTATTTCAAATGAAAAAGTTGTAAACAACAACGTTTATTTTGGTCATTTCGCCATTCAAGGTCGTTTAAAAAAATTCAAATTTTAATGTTTAATTTTAAATATTCAGTATCTATTTGTAGGAGCGATTCAATATTAAGCCATCCCTACAAATGACCAATTGGATCATTTGTAGGGGTGACTGATAACACCAGCCGCCCCTATAAATATATTTGTAGGGACGGCTCATTTGGCCATCGTTTGTAGGGGCAGCTCAATATAGAGCCGCCCCTTAAAAAAAAGTGGGCGTTGCTACAAATTGTTTTTTAAGTAGTGTCTGAGGATGACCGGGTTTAGTTGTTGTTTCTTCCTTTAGCTGGTTTAGGCAGGGTGCTTGGTAGCGGTTTGTTTGCTGCTACTTTTCTGGGTCAGTCTGTAAGGTTGTTTTGAAGCTAGAGGCTCAAAACACTTTCTGTGTTTTCTTTTCTGTTTGGCCTCATAGGCGAAGTTTGTTTCTTGCTGTAGGAGTCTAGGCTGAGCTGGTTAGCTCAAGCTTTTCTTTTGTAAACTGGAGTCCCCAATTGTATGAACCGTTATTTTACTTTCTATAAAGCAGGGTTTACCCCCGTCAAAAAAAAATGAACCTTAGTGGAAGAAAGACAGAAAGTTGTTCCCTATGCTACAGTACATGGTCGCCTTCAATGGCCAGGATACGGGTGTTGTCGATCAGCCTTTGATTTCCTATGGTAGTATTTTGTTGTGCTCTGGTCAGTTGTCGTTAAGTGGTTTGTTGTAGGGGCCATAGTCACCCTTCTAGGAATTAAATTTTTTTATTCAATTCTGGGAATTAAATTGCATAGACCTGAGGTGGACCATACGTGCACTTGAAATTAATTACACATGATACAATAAGATTCTGGATCCATGCAATTTTATTTCCCCTTCTGGGTTGGACCAGCATTAACCTCTGGTTGTTCCATTTCTGGCGCCAAAGGACTCGGGGTTGGTTGGGCTTTTCGCTAGCAAAAAAAATCGAACGCCTGTCTGGCTTTTGGAGCAAGCCCAACGAATAAGGCAGGGCCCAGTGTAGCCCAACAATACAACAAAGCATGATGCATCTCCAGGAGGCTACGTTTTTGTGCTTCTTCATCCACCACCATCAATGAAACTGTGCATCTCATCTCACGCCACCAGCACTAATACTGTGATTGTTGTTTCAAAAAAAAAAAACTGGTTGTTATACAACAGGATTAAAAATGCATGCATGCCCATCTTTTTTTAGAATGCAAAACAGCCCGTTGCCAGTTGCCACCCCACCATGCATCACGCAATGATTTGATCATTAAGAATGAGGAATCGCTCCAAAGTTCGACCATTTTCTTATGGGTCAGAAATTAATCTCACCAACAAATTACAGTCACATGAACTCGCAGGGAAGCTGCCGACGAACAACCATTCAGCCAGGGAATGAAGAAATGCTACTCCTGTCCATATCACCTCATCCACTTTAATAACTTGAATACGTCAGGGCCATTATGCTTACGCCAATCAAATCCGAACTCATTTTCAATTTGGCTGGCTAGCGTCCATCGTCCAGGCACGATCGAATTTACGTGTACCGGCCATGAAAACGACCACCTCCCCTCCGCGTCCGAATCATCAATCCCGCTCTTCGTCTTCGTCTTCGTCCAGCGAACTCGACCACCTCCGCCAGCTCAGCACGCGGCCCCATGTGTGGTAGAGTTGGCCTGCGCCATCCCTGCGATGATGCTAAGCACCTATCCACCGCAGGGTGACTAGAAGAGATTAGAGCAAAGAGAGACATGGAATAAACTGGTTTTTTTGAGATTGTATACATTGATCACCTCAATCGATTGTATCCCTTATTATATTTTGTGCCCCTTATTATATTTATAAGAAGGGATTTGGTCTTATCCAATGAGGATCGAAATCCCTTGACAAAACGCATCAAAATACAACTCAATTCCAAACTAGCCTGTCAAAATCGGCCTAGCCGGGTTGCAAAACTGGCCTAACTTGTTTTTCTAGGAAATCTGGCTTAGTGGGTTCTGGAATCCGGCTATGTCCGTTTTTCTGTATCAACTCCCAAAATTCTCTTTTCTTCATATCTAGACTCCAAATGTGACAATCCATATATGTTTTTTTGATCGTCTCAACGAGACGAATGAAATGGTGGAGTCAATTATGTCTTTTGACAATTTTGGCTGTCAAGACCCGCTATAGTGCCCTATGTACACATGCTTGCACGCAGACCCATTTGCTGCCTCTATCTCCCTACTCTTTTTAGGTTGACCCACCACTCAATGTGCAGCACGCAATATCTTGTCTCCTGCTCCACCTACCGACACTCGTCGACAGCATTGAGCTTAAGCATCACACATGCACCCTCGTCATCTAGCCCCTCCCACATCCTCCGTATGGCCATCCTTCAGTTTTTTAGGTAGTCATAGGTAGATCTGAGTATTTTGTGGGCCGGGCCAAAATAATCCCGTCGATGACCGTCCCATTGGATGAGTAGGACCAGTTTTTTCGGGTTGGGCTCGGGTCGAGAAAAAAAATTTGTCCACTAAGGCTCGTGGGCGGACCAAAATCTGTCAGGCTCGGACCGGGCTCAATTTGCTTATGTCTAGGCATAGGAGAAAGTAAGAGGGGCTGGATGATAAGGACGCAGGCTCGATGCATGAGTTCAATGTCATCGGGGAGTGCCATGAGGTGGAGTAAGAGATAAGGTGGTGCCCATCGGATGATGCCGTAAGCCTGGAAACTGGGTGATTAGACCAGTGTAGGGTCATGCCTGGGCCACAAGTCTAGCCCGCAGCGCCGACCCGACATGGCATGACTAAAAAGGGCTGAGACTACGCTGCTTTCTGCTATTAGATGAACACTTGATGAACTAGAGTCGTTGGATGCAAATTAGAGAGTATATAATATAAGCACCTCTACTGGTGAAACCCTAACTTCTTGCTCCTTCTCCTCTCCTTACCTCAGCACCACGCAAACCGGTGGGGGCGGCACTGATGCAAGTCCTCACTCCTCACGCGGAGTTGTTGGTGCAGGAGCGTGGCCAAGGGCGCGAATACGCGAGATCAGCGACGTGGCTGCAGCGCACGGCCGAGGGACGCGGCTGCGGCTCGACGTCGCTAGGTCGTGTCGACGACGCAACAGAGCAAGCCGGGCATCCGTAAACAGAGAGAGGGGGAGAAAACAGAGCCGGATATTTGAATGGGAGGAGAAAACACAGGCGACGAAGATGAAGACCGGTTGTCGCGGTAGTCCTAGACAGAGAGGGGGGGGGGGGTCTCGGGTGTACTTATGTCATTCAATCTCTCTCATTAAAATAACTAGTATGTTGCCCGTTCTGTGCAAAGTCGATTTGTTCGCTCAAGGGAGCCTTTGATTCCTGACACAACATTCGCTATACAAAACAAATGGGATGAAATGGGACAAGCTGCCAGACCCAACAAAAAGGCATTCTTCTGTCAGGGAGCGAGGGAACCTCGTGCCAGACCAGCTCTATTTTGACATATCACAGATAATTTCAGAACTCATCAAAATAGCATTCCTGATGTTTCAGGCAAAACGGTGAGGCGTGAAACCAAAAACTAAGCTAGTTCATCATCAGTTCATCGCATCCCCGACATCTACCTTCCGTTCTACCAACCACGGCGCTGCTCGCTCCCACTCCCACCACGGCCGCCTGAATTTCCGACTGGGCGCCAAGCCGTCTGCTGCCTCTGGAACGCGCCGCCATACTGCCCTCTTCCTGCACAAGCGCTTCCGAATGTGTAGGCGCCACCTCTGTCATTCCTGCTGCCTTGGCTTTGCGCCGTGTCAGCCCCATGGAAACTTCTCCCGTAGCCGCGGCCACTGCCCAGCACTGTCTCGGCAGCGATGGCTCTCCCTCTCCCACGTCCAAAGCCGTTGATCATCAACTGCGGCTCTGCCATGGTTGGGATGGTTTCAGGCGGTGGTCGACTACCAGGATAGGTGTACCACAGCGGCCTCTTTGGAATCTCAGTTTCAGTTACAGTCTGCAGAAGACATGGTTTCTTTCAGAGATGATGGCAAATCGGCGGTATGGTGGCAAATGCCCCCCGAACGAATGAAATGTGCAGCTAAAGGGACATCTGAATATACCTTTTCCGGTTTTTTGACATTATCAAGTAGCCTTGGAATGATTTGCACTGGTTCTGGGTTGGAGAAGAAGAATGATCTGAAACATACACAGGAACATGTAGTGAAAATTAAAGGATGACTTCTTTTCTTAGGAATGTACTGCCTGAATACGATAGGGTCAACAAGAAAACATACATTGTCTGGTCATTCCTAATGTCCTGTAGATCTCTTATCGGTGAACGGAAGAAGCCACAGCTTATACTGTCGTCATCGACAGGCGACAGCCACCCTCCAAGTTCACTATGTAGAATGAAATTTAGGATTTAGCAACATTCTTATAAGTTGCTCAGAAATAAAAGAAATGCATATCAACGTAGCATCAGTTCAGACTTGATTGTACCTGGTAGATTGATCTATCGGAAGCTTTTTTGACAAACAGTCAGATGTCTGCACAAATGCTGCACCATTTGGCGTAGTATTTGAGTTCCTCAGGAAGATCTTATCTTGCCGAACTGCGTTTCTATTTATCTCATGCATCTACAAAATACAAACAATGTAAAACACTCTCGCGCAACAAAGTCTAGTCGACCATTTGCATAGAAGATAGCAATTTATTTTTACTGCAAGTTTGTCCTCCACCGTCTTGGTAGCCAAAGTCAGCAGCTTTTCATCAATGAATGGCAACATTGCAATACCCTGAAATAATTTGTTTCAGAGAAAACCAGCATGAGTAAAGAAGGCTTTCTTTTTTCTTTCACAACTACTAATAGTGGGGGCTTAAATATAGCAACTGAAAGATGATGGCTTAGCTACACAACCCAGCTAATGTTTGTAAAAATATGAGTAAGCTAGTCTTAAATTATGAATTCATATATATATGAATAATGACTTACTTGCCACAAGAAACGTTTCCCATGGGTATCAATCTGTAGATCTGTGAGAAGAAAAAAAAATTGCCGTTTAGTTCAGTAATATGGTATTCAAAATTCAGATTATGTGATGAGTCTAGAATGACAAAAATACCTGATGGATAGAATTTTTGTATCAAAGACTCTTCATTTTCTATCAGTTCTCTGTAACACTTGGGTAGTGCACATGAGCTGCAAAAGAAAATAAACTTAAAAATTCAATTAAAGATTGCTATGAAGAATGTGCATTATAAAACAGAGAATATTTCACGTGCCTTTCTTTTGGAAGAACTGCCATGAGCTGATCGAATGGCCTCAGTGGCTTATCAGCAGTGAAAGATATCTTGAACTGAGATAGTCCTTTAAAATCAGATGCGAAAGGAGCATAATAGAAGGGGTAGTACCTGCAGAAAACAAAATAAATATTATAGAATGGAAACATTTGCTAGTACATATATCACTTAGTATGTGGGACTATTTATCAAGATTATCAAATTTTTTAACTATTCATCATTCAAATTTCAGACGATGAAAGCATGTGAGTACAATGTATAAGAAGATACATGGACAAATAAAAACTCAGATCATATACAAATATGTACATCCTACCAGCTCCATGATGGCACATCTGCAAAATAGTACCGCAGCACCCAACAAAGTCCTTCCAGATACTTTTGAATCTAAATTAAGTCAGTGACAAAGAAAGTTAACACAATATGATGTCTCTTCAGAACGTCCACTGGTATTAAAATTTTATTTGCACACAGAAACAGGAAAAATCATAACCATGTCATTCTTCAGCCTCCCAACTTCATTAGATTTTTCCACACCAAACTTTTCCCAGTAGAATCGAGATTTCCACCCCGCAAATCCCAATCTTATCTGCAATGGCATGTCAAGCTTTGCACATATGCGAAATATTTACTCAAATAGGCACTACTAACCGCATCGTGTTTACAGGCTCCTCTTTTTATAAGGTCTTGCTTGTTACGAAGAGCATCCTTTAAGTTTCGCCTCAGCTCCAAGGTATTTGCAGTTACCTAAGCAATAGGAGAGTTAAACTCGAGATAAGGAATAATATGGATGCGATATTTGCAAAACAAGTTTAGGAGATGTGATAAGGTAATTTCCAGATATCCAATAAAATTAGAAAAAAAATAGGTATGCTCTTCCCTACATCTGACTCATCTTGGCTGTTTGTGGAAATACTGCAGTTTGTTGAAAAAGACTTTACTGTGAAGTCTGGACCATCAGGATTTTGTTCCTGAGTAAAAGAAAGCTTAAGATTAAAAAATGAATGGCAGTAATCAGAACAAAAGTTTTAGATGTATATAGCCCTCACCATATTGTTCCTTCCGTTCCATTCTTCTGCAGCTCGGCGCACTAAACTGCGCTGTAACCTCTGCATGTAATCAACAAGTTCCATTTGGCAATAGTGTACACTTTGACCCAAGGATTATAAGTGTTATAACATACCTCTCGCAGTTCATATCTTTTAAGAAAAATTTTCTCTTCACACAAGGACAGTTCATGAAAAAACTTTTCCAACCTCGAAACTTTAAGATATGCAGCATGTTTGTCTTTTAACTGTTTTTGGTAGCATTAGAAGTACATCAAAACATAACTCAACAACTAATATTAATGAAATTAACAGTTCGATTCTGCATGTACCTTCTCTGTGCTCACAATATAGCCTCCCATTTTGTTAAATGTTTGTTTGTAGACTTCCAATAGCAGATCAATTGCACCCTGCCACGTCGATGATAAATTAAGGGGGGGAAATCACTTTTTTGCAGTGGGAAACATGTGAGATGTGACACAATATTGTTTGCTGTTAAGATGTCAGAACCAGGTAGCATATGTGCACCTCATGTATCTCAACTGAAGGAATATGTGGAATGAAGTCATTTCCTGTCAGGAAACAGATAAATATGAAATCATCTATTAGCCTCTCGATATCCGTTTTGACAACCGGGTTTGGTATCTTCAAATCAAGCTCCAGGTACTCCCTCAGAACCCATATGTTCAAAAACTGCAAGACGACAGAGTTATAAAAAAAAATTAAAATGGAAAGACCCTGATGTCATCTCTGAGGAACAAACCTGATAAGGTTTCTTGGGAGACCTGTCCCTACTAGGAGCTGTTTCTGTCATGCGGGGGAACCATCCTCTACATTTTCTTGAGGAATCTTCAGTTTTGAACAGTTCTTTAGATAGAGGGATGCAATTTTCTGGCTGAGTCGGACGTAACACATCCTGTCCAATGCAAGTTAACAAAAGGAGAATTCTCAACTAAATATTTACAAAGTTTTGCAATTACATTTACTTCAATACACCGTTGCTTGCTAAATCCAATTAACTAAATGCGGTTTGCCAAAAACTATCATAGTATGGATGAAGCCAGAGATGACACCGAGTATGGATTGACAGACCTCACGCAAAATTGAAAAGTGAAGTTCATGAGATGCCAAAGCGAGCATTATGAGGTCCGCGTCCTGTAATTATATTCAGAGTGTACGAGAGGCACAATAAAGAGAACAATTAGAAGATCAGTGTTGTAGGAAATATTCAAATAATTAGTTAGTCCATCGTACCAGTCCATACAAGCAGTGCCTTGTGTTTGGATCATAGTTATCCAGGCTCGGCTGTCCCCGGATGAAAGACATGATCTTGTGTTCGCCTTCACCAGGTACATTTGAGTCAGAGAGTATTACCTTCAGAATGCAAGTATCATGAAGGTTATCAAGTAATGATCATGTTAACCAAATTCAGAATCTTGATCGAAATACGTGTAACGGTATTATGTAACCAAAGAAAGAAATGAAAAACACAATGCCTCATTTAAAAGAAAATTATCACTGTTGACATTGATATTTCACCTGTAACTGTAAATACACAAGTTGTCTTTGAAATTAAATAGTTTTTCGACAATGCCAAAAAGATCAATTAAATTTACCTAAAATTAGAAGAGTAAAGTGGAATGGTAGCAATTCAGGGCTCATTTTTACACAATGAAACAAATATATTGAAATTGTCAAGATTAAATAAGAGTTCTCATAAGAATAAAATATTTACTGCAGCACTGCAAAAATGGGAGACTATTAAAAACAAGTAACTAAACCTTGATGCCTTTCCACCCGGGGTCACTGTTCAACCGGGAACGGATGTAGTACTCGAGGGCTTTGGAAAGCTTCTCCATGAACTCCGTCCCTGGCGTGATGACGTTAGGATCCGAAACCTCATGTGTCTCCCGCGATTGCACCTCCCTCCCTTCAGCTCTGAACTTCTCCCTCAGAAGCTTCTCCAGTTCCTGCAAATTAAACCTTAGCATCGAACAGGTTGCTGCAAATCCAGAGGACGGCGAGGAGTTTCTTGTTTATTTACCGCGTCTTTAGCGTCCTTGGCAGCCTTGAAGCGCCTGGACCTCTGCTGGTTCATTTTGGCGCGGGGAGCAACACCATCTGCAGTTCAACCAAGGCGCTAAAGACAAAATGGGGAAAAAAACACGGCTGAAACATGTGAACTAGTAGTATACAGTACACATGTTCGTACCTACTGCCAAGTAGAGCAGCTTGGTAGGTCTAACGATGCGGAAGAGTCGATCGATGTACTCGAACATGGCGGCGAACACCTCGTCGAACGTCGTCGGTGGGTACACCTGCATTGCAATGCCATCCATCACGTTTACCAAATACCAGCTCAAGCGTCAAGAGATTCAGTTGAGGAACTCGATCAATCCATCAGGCGGATGATGTGATGTGTGTGACATACCTGGTCCTCCGGGTGGAAGCAGGGGTGGATGATGCCGTTCATGTCCAGGTACAGGTTGTGGTAGACGCCATTGGGGCGGCCGGCTTGGGCTTGTTCGTCCCCTGGCGACGACGCGCCGGCGCCCGCTTCGTCGTCTTCCTTGGCGGGGACGACGATGTTGGGGTACTTGCCCACGAGCCACTTGTAGAAGGAAGGCACCCCCATGGCATGCGGCGGCGGTCAGGGAACCAGCCGCCAGCTGCAGCCTGCAGCGAGCTCTGCTAGCTAGCTCTGGTCAGTGGTGGTCACCGATCTGATCACTCGTTCTTGTGTTCCCACTAGTGGAAGTACAACTGCCCGTCTGCCCCTGGTACTAGTACTAGTAGTTGGGCGCCTGCGAGGGTGAGAGGCTACTCCTACTCCTATGATCCTATCTTGGGCATTATTTAGTTCCCCTCAAAATTCTAAGTTTTTTCACTCTCTCTTCGTCACATCAATTTTTAGTCGCTTGCATAGAGTATTAAATGTAGGTAAAAAAAATAACTAATTACATAGTTTAGTTGGAAATCACGAGATGAATCTTTTAAGCCTAGTTGATCCACGATTGGACAATATTTGTCAAATAAGACGAAAGTGGTACTATTCATCGGGTTGAAAAAACTTTCAATCTGAACACGGCTGCGTTTAGATGCAAAATTTTTTACAAAATGGCACGGTAGCTTTTTTCATTGTTATTTGGCAAATATTGTCCAATCATGGTCTAATTAGGGTTAAAAGATTCGTCTCGTCCATTTCATCTAAATTGTGTAATTAGTTTTATTTTTTTATCTATATTTAATACTTCATGCATATGTTCAAAGATTTAATGTGATAGAAAATCTAAAAAAAAATTGCAAAATTTTCTGAGAACTAAGCAGGGCCCAAGGCCTTGCATTGGGAAGACGGAGGGGCGGCCGGCTCGGTCGCCGATCGGGGTGGGGTGGGGTGGGCGCATTGGGAGACGGAACGGCCGGCCGGCGGGGGCTGCGGCCATGACATGACATAACATGGCGCCGGCCGATGTGCCGTCGACGTGTGCAAGCATGCACGCCTGCGGCTGCATGCGCCGCGCACGGGCAACGAGGTGGTTTGCAGGAGCTGCTAGTAGTGGAGATCGTGTCGCGTGTCGTGTGAGAGGCAGGTGCAATGATGGTTGATGGATCGGAGAAACGGGGCGGGTTTCTTTGGTTCCTCGTCATGGACTTAAGTCTCTCCTCACTCCTGAGTGATGTTTGACGTATGTAAGAAGTATTAAATATAGACTAATTATAAAAATAAATGTATAGTTTAAAATGGTTTTGCGGGATGAATGTTTTAAATTTAATTAGTCTATGATTTGACAATGTGGTGCTACAGTAAACATGTGTTAATGACATATTAATTAGTGTTAGCTTAAACGTTAAACGGTGAACGGTCGGTCACCCATCGTTTAGCAAAAAGTCGGTATACACGGCCGTTTAAACGGCATTTTAAACGGTCGAAACGGTTTTGCACGGCTTTACACGGCTAATCAGCCTACACGGTTACCCATCGAGTAGCGTTTACACGTCGTGTAAACGGCCTACACGGCCGTGTAGGCGAACAGTGATATTAATTAGGCTTAATAAATTCATCTCACAGATTACTGACGAATTCTGTAATTTACTTTTTTATTAGTATCTAAACACATCATGCGACACACCCATACGAAACCTCTCACCGGATCCCACAGCCTTTTAGCGGGAGCTGGAGACTCCAAGCGGTAGGAGTAAATAGATTGCTACCACCAGATACTCGGCCTATTGTACGCTTATCGCAACAGTGCTTGCGAGTCACCGCCACATGTCACAGAATTGGGTTTTGCACAACAAAAATCTCCGCGAGATACACCCATGATCCTACCATTTAATTGCCAAGAGCATGTTTGGGATTCTTTCGAATTCTCGATAACATAATCTTTTATGTTTCTCGGATTATGTGCCATCATTGGGATTTCAGGACTTTCGATTTTTTTCCTTATAGTAATAGAATCCCATCCAAACATTCTAAGATTTGAGTCAGTACAGTAAGTGGCTTATGGCCAAGTAAATGCTGATATAGAGAAGACAAGCTTAGGCAAGCAACAAACTGGGCACAAAGCCTAGGCAATGATTGGTCCATACACTATGTGAGGATTAGGAAACAAAATATGGGACATGGATAAAAATAACAATAAAAAATTTTGTAGACAAATAAGAGATTATTGTATTATTGTATAGCTTGGCTCTTGCAACTTAGGTAATAGCCAATCACTTGGCTCTATCATTAAGAGCAAGTATAATAATTGGCTTATAGTAGAAGAGAGAAGAGAACTTAGCTCTTATGCAAACACCAAGCTGGGCACGGATGCATAGGCATTTGTAGGCCCAAACATAAGTGTATGTGATGAGTAGTAGAAAAGAGAAAGTAAGACATGATACCACATTTTAATAAAAAACTTTTTATAGACAAACAAGAGACAACTATTGTATAACTTGTCTCTTATAACTTGACTTATAGCCAAACACTTGGCTCTATTATAGATCTTGCTCTAAGCTTGCTCTTATAGACAATTCTAACATATATGCACATTTTGCTCTTATAGACAATTCTAACGTATATGCACATTATTCAAGAATCATCAGAAATTATTTTTATCTAGAATCCGATTGAACTGAGAGCTTGTTTTCCTAGGTTAGTGATTTAATTAATTCATTCATATAAAATATAAAAAAATCAATGGCTTGAATTTGTTGTAACTATTATAAAGCCACAGCTGTAATAGTTAAATCTAATAGTTTTTAAAAAATATAATTGGTAAACCTATGTTTTCAAGAAAAGAAGCAAATATCTCGCTCCTAAAAAGCAATGGCTTGAATTTGTTTTAACTATTATAAAAGCCACAGCCGTAATAGTTAAAACTAATAGTTTTTAAAAAAAAATTGGTAATCCAATGAGTTTTCAAGTTTCTAAAACAAAGAAGGAAATATCTCGCTCCTAAAAATCAGAAGACAGTTTTGCATCAGGAATTTTGCACTATTTCTAAATCACTTCGGGAACTTTTATACTATATTCCTCTCTTGTACATTTGCATTGGGAACCCTTTCTTTTTCTCCTTATTCTTCTCGATATCCTTCTACCTTTGTATTGGCGGATTGGATAAGCGCACGTATATTTCTATACGATTGGTTCGATTTTTTCAAGTGCGGAAAAATTGAGAGTTCATATCATAAGGAGTTGTTGGAGAGAGGTTTTTTCAGTCTCGCCAAAAAAATCAAGACGGAGAGTGAGTTTTGAAAACTCTTGAAGATGATCTTAGTAAATAACACTACTATAGAAATTTTAACCGATGTGGGCAAAAAGGGTTAACCGCGGTTATTGCAACCGCCTCGGTACAAAGGTCACGGTTAATCATGGCCTTAACCGAGGCGGTTGCCCTGCTCGCTTCGATTAATCGAATAAAAAAACAAAAAAAGGAAAACATGTGGATATGCCTGGCGAGCTCATCCATGGGCCCGCTGAGCTCATCCACGTGCCGCCGCGCGCCGTCGCTCGCTGGATCCGCCTCTGGGAAGCGTCCTCCACCGTCGAGCCGGATCCAGCCTCCCCGTAGCCAGATCCGTCCTCCCCACATCCAAAGTTGACATAGAGGTGGAGGAGGGCCGCCGCGTAGGGAGCTGATGCCGGAGTTGAGCGCTGCCATGGGGAGGCCGGATCTGGCCTCCACGCCACCGGATCCGGCCTCCCCGCTGCAGCCAAAGTTGACGTAGAGGACGAGGAGGGGGCCCACGCCGCCGCCGGAGTTGACGTAGAGGTGGAGGAGGAGCACCACCATGGGGAGGGCCGGATCCGGCCTCCCCGCCGTCGCTAGAGTCCACGTCGGTACGCCACGCCTGTCGGTGTTTGACCACCGATAGCCTGCCACGGGGGTACTCGGGACAGTTGTTTGGGCTTTAGTGTGTGCTAGAACTCGATGGTGAACGCAGAGACAGTCGATTTATACTAGTACGGCCCCTCGATCGATGATTGAGTAATAACCCTACGTCCAGTCGGCATTAGCCTTTGCGTTGGATTGGTTGTGTTGTATCGTCCCTTGTTACAGGGGTGCCCACAGCCTTTCTTATATCGGTAGAGAAGGCTATGGTGCGGTTACAATCCTAGTCGGATCCAAAGAAAGTGTCCTGAACTAGATACAGAAGTTACTTCCATATGAATCTGGCTAGTCTGGCCTATTCTATTCGGATTCGATGTAGTGGATACAATGTGGCTAGTCTGAACTAGATACAATGTGGCATACCACAGGTTAGTCATGCCCTAGTTTTTTTTTCCAGCTGTTTGGTTCGCTGCAACAACTCTTTGGCATGCCGCATTTTCTTAGCATCATTTTCCGTATGTTATAGACTCATTATCTTGCCAAACTTTGTCATAAGTGGAGCTTCAATTTTGCTCGCCAAAATTTCTGTGGCAGCCACAGTTTGCCAAAGTTTTGGCGTGGCAAACTATGGCACCAACCAAACAGGCCTTTGGTTGCATCTCATATTTTTGCAGGGCAAAGTTTTGTAAAATGTTTTGGATTTTTTCCTTGGCAACTGCTTGATACTCCTCTTTTTAAAAACTGCACGGATCTCAAAGCAACTTGTCTTACTAATTATTTTTTTCTCAAATTATTTTTTCTCTTTGGGCCGGCCCATCCAAGCCTAGCTCATGCCCAGTCGTGACCCACGCGAGCTCTGCTTGGCGGCGTCATTGGTTTTCGCCTTCTTGGTATGCAAACTCGATTGCTGCTAGCAGCTAGCTCCGAAGTGTGTGTGAGTGTGTGTTTTTTTTTTTTTTGAGGGGAACGAACACAAGGCAAGTGGCTCCTTGCATCTGTCAACGGAGGTGAGGCAGCTGCGGCCACCGTCGACAGGCTGCAGGGATCCAGATGGACGTGCTGTATGTATGTCAGTACGTGTGCCTCTACCTCCATCGTGCTCAGCACCGGCGGTCTCAAGTCCAGCGTCTCGGGCTTTAGCATTGACAGTTCGACGAGCGTGCCGGGCATCTTCTTCAACTGCTTCTTCTTCATAAGTGTCGGCATATTCCCTTCAACTGCTTCTTCTTCATAAGTGTCGGCATATTCCCTTCAACTGCTGCTTCTACATAAGTGTCGGCATATTCCTCGCCGTCACCTTCAATTCTTCGTCTACGTCCAGGACCATGTCGGCCGAAGCTGAGCCTATAGCATCTGCACACGGGCTGGGCTAGACCGCTGGTTATGCTGGGCTCACGTGGTAATCAAGAGAAAAATAATTAAAAAGAATTAATAAGTTAGATAAGCTGCTTTTGAGATGTGTGCAATTTTTAGAAAGAGGAGTGCTGGAGCAGTTCTCATTTTCATCATGTTCCAGATTTGAATATATTTTGTTTTGAAGCTTCTAGATATATTTTAGCAAGCTCTAAATATTTTACTTGGATTTTTCATGACCCAACCTATCTCTATAATATTTGTCAAAATTTATAGAAGATCTATCAAATTTTTTAACTAAAAAAGATAAAACCATGTTTAAAACCACTTTAAATTAGGATAGGGAGGAAATTTAAACCTCTCATCTAAACAAAGCACACGACTGAGCTCCCTTCACCAGCGCCCCGGCTTCCGGCGGCGCCGCCCTCCGTCCTTCTCCGCCTCCGATCTCGCACAACCCCGGATCGATGGCGTCCAGCTCTAAGCTCAGCCATGCCGCCTCGGCACCCAACACCGGCGCGCCGGCGCTGCCCCTTGACGCGCTGTTCGAAGTCCTGCTGCGCCTCCCGGCCAAGGAAATCTGTCGCCTCCGCGCCATCTGCCGGTCCTGGCGCGCCCTCACCTCCGACCGTCACTTCGCAGCGGAGCACAAGGCCCGCCACGCGGAGCCCCTCTTCGCCCTCACCTTTAGGGACGGCGACGTCAGGGGCGTCGCCATCGTGAGCCTGTCGGGGCAGATTCTCAGGCGGATACGCATTGCCTCCGATCGCATCGAGTTGCTGCTCACCCACCTCGACCGCCTCTGTGTCATCAGGATGTGCAAGCCCTCGTTGGCCGCCTGGGTTCTCAACCTGGCCACCGCAGTTGCCCTCACTTTGCCCGGCCTCCATTCAGATGAATTTGTGGGCACTTGCATAGAGCAGAGATTTCATTGGGGGTTCTGTTTTGGAGCACAACTGCAAGACGGTTACATATGCTTTCGGACAGGTTGCTTCTAATGGCGACTATAAGGTACTCCGCATTAGCCATCCTGATCGCTCGTAGTCTCTGCTATGTGACATCAACACCCTTGATGGGAGTAGCCAGGGAAGGTGGAGGAGAAAGCAGAGCACAACTGCAAGACGGTTACATATGCTTTCGGACAGGTTGCTTCTAATGGCGACTATAAGGTACTCCGCATTAGCCATCCTGATCGCTCGTAGTCTCTGCTATGTGACATGAACACCCTTGATGGGAGTAGCCAGGGAAGGTGGAGGAGAAAGCAGAACCCACCCAGCAACCTTAGGAGACCCAGCAACCTTATGAGAGATCAAATCATGGAATGCTTAGCTGTCAATGGGGTTGTGTATTTCTTCTTTGATTATGCTGTTATGGAACCAACCAGCATAGCTCCATTCGACCTTGATACAGAGAAGTGGACGCCAACTCTTCGGGGTCCAGAGCCATTGCGAAGTGCTAAGTTTGGCCTCTACTCTGGGCGGGTACTCTCATTAGCCAACTTAAATGGCAGCTTGGTTATAGTTGACAATGATGCTGGTGCCTCTTTCGGCCTATGGTTTCTAGTGGATCACGAGAGAGGTCTTTGGGTTAAAAAGTACAGATTAAGTATGAAGCACCTTGGTTACCTTGTACATCCTTTACTGATATTAGATGATGAGAGGATAGTCATTTTTGAAATGGTAGAGAGATTGTTAAAATGCTATGATCCAACAACCGACAGTTTAGCAGATGTGTTGGATATCAGCACCCTGTTCATTTCGCTGGTTTATTGTGGCTGAAAGTACTGTTCGCTGGTTTGTTGTGAGAGAAAAACACTGCTGGATGGCTGCTGATTCTGCTGATCCAGCGAAACGAACAGAGGGCAATGGGACTTCTAGAATCTCAAACATTGGCGTTTACACAGGAAGCCTGTTGATCTAGAGTCTCGCTTCTACCGATGAGTTTGGTATGTTTGTTTTATCTAGCGTTCAAAACTTTATGAGGTAGCATTGTGATGAATGCTCCAATGAAAACTTACATTTACTTAAAATATGCTACATTGTTCTGTTGTTGGTTGTTTTGTGTTCTTGGTATGCTGGTGAGTCATTGCTATACTTTACAAAATGAAATGTATGGGCGTCACTCAAACCTTTTAGGAGCATCATCTATATCTGTAAACTTTGAAATTGCAGGTTGAAATGTGTCACCTAGGTCAACAGAAAAAATAGAAAATATAAAAATACACTACTGTTGGTTGATATGGTGCATCAGGCACCAGCATGGGGATTTTTTATTGGTGAGCTAGAAAAATAGACATTCAAAATGGAGCTGTCTTTTTCCCATTTCTTCATTTTCAGTTGGTTAGGAAGATATCTCCATGAAGGGACACCATTTCATTGACCATTTTGAGATTTAGACCTAGTTAACATATTTAACGATAGGGCTTGGCTCCTTATGGCTTGTTAAGATAACGAGATGGCTCGGCTAGGCTCATCTAGTTTAGCTCGCGAGCCAGCTCGTTATCGCTTGTCAGCAGGAGGCCGATTACTCTGATCCAGATCCTCTGACTTTACAGCTGACTTTAGCTTCATCTGAACCGTTTGTGAGACCCAACGCCTACAATTCAGTCTTCCCGTTTCCTTCTCAGCTCCAAATAGTAAGTTAAAAATTCCAGCTACCTGCAGAGCATCATCCAACTGGACCATTTCCTTCTCTTCCAGCAGCCCAGTCTTTCGCAGCACTAGATCTAAAATTGTAGTCTACCTGATATATAGCACGATCAATGCATCAGATTAACATTTAAAAAAATTACATTACCAGGTCAAATTTTCATACTTCAAATTTTCTCAGCTCTGAAAACCGGATCAAGGTGATCTCCAATTCCTGTGCTAGTGATAGCAGAAAATGGCAGAGCAGTAAACCTAGCAGGAACCAACAGAAAGATGAGCTGAGCAGCTTGGCTGACTGTTGGGCAGTAAAAGAAAAGGCAAAAAAAAAAGAGATTTCCTTGTTAATATGTTTTATTGCTTTAAAATCACAGCACAAGTAGAGAATTTCATACAACAAGCATTGTAATTTAAAGCAATAAGCATTGTAATTTAACCATCATCTTTGCCATATAATTAGTTGCTCGTTCAAGTATGCATTTAGTGCCATATAATTAGCAGCAAATTGCATTTCCAATTGCTGCAACTCACTATGGTGTTTTTATTTCAGAAAGGCCCTTTGTTCCATTGGACAGAGCCTGTATGAGGAAATGGCTAAGCTAATTGATTTAGTTGTTATGTCACGCAAAATTCAGGAAGAAATCAAAGCAAACCATAAAGGAGTTTCTAACTGGAATTCAGAAATTACTTTGAAAAATCACCAGCCAATTCTTCAGGTAGTTTTCATGACCTCCAAAGTGGAGCATGGTTTAATAATTGTGGAATGAAGAACTCCATAATATTGTGAATCCTAATTCTAAAAGTTTTTGCTAGATTCGGATACATGGAAAAAAAACTCACATGTGCATGAAACATTATCGAAATATTTCCAGCTCTCATATCTTACATGTTGGCACTTTCTAGCTGATACCAATGTTTTAAAGGCGTCGCCTAGGCGACGACTAGGCGTCCAGGCGACCAAAATGTCTGGGCGTCGGGCCTCGCCTTGCCAGGTGCCGTATGGCGTCCGCCTCGGCGTCTAAGGCGTCCGCCTTTCCTGTTAGGCGTCCGGGGCGTCGCCAACCAGCTTGAGGCGGTCGCCATACACGTGAGCAGCCGCGCGCGGGAAAGGGAAGGGACCCGGGACGGGAAATCGCTCCTGCGCGGGACTTTTCCTGCCTTCAGTCCTTCCGTGCGCGCGCGCGTAGAGGAAATCGCGCGGGAATAGAGAGAATAGAAGGGGATTGAGAAGAGAGAGGGAGAGGCAGACCCGCTGGAGTTTCTTCCCCACTCGCGGCCAGGTCCCGCTCGTCCTCCCGTGCGCGTCCGCTCGGAGCAGCAGTCTCACTCGGAGCCGCGCGTCCTCCCGTGCGCGTCTGCTTCCTGTCTTCCGCTTCCTCTTCGCGGACCCGTGCGTCCGTCCGCACGGGCCCAGGAGGGCCAGGACGACCCGCTTCCTCTGTGCGGACCCAGGATGGCTTCACCGGTTCCCAGCTCCGCCCAGCGACAAGCCATGGCTACACCGGCGCCCAGCTCCGCTCAACCTGCTGGCCAGCCCTCCACTGGACAAGGTATCCCTCACCTCCTCTCTCTCTCTCTGTTTCTTTAAAAAGGCCAAAGCTTGCATGTGGCGTGCGGTCCCTTGCTTTCCTCTTGGATTCCTCTTGGAAAGGCTGAAGCTTTGCATGCCGCTGTCCCCTGCTTTGATTGTTTGCATATAAAACAGAGCAGATAGGACATCACATGGGTACAGTGGCTAGTTGTTGCTTTGTCGACTTGTGCTTTGATTATAGATGCTAAATGGGGGAGTAGTACATTACCTGCTGTTGCTCTGTATTATATGCTAATTGCTCTGTTTTATAATCAAATTGCACTGCCTTTTATGCTAATTTGATTTGTTTACTAGGCTGGAGGGCGCTCTGTGCTATGTGCTCTGTTTTAGTTGCTCCTACTCTGTTTGTGCTCTGTGCTAGACTGCTAATAGATAATTAAATTGGTACTTTACTGATTCCTACACTTTGTCATTCTCTGAGCTCATTAGTTTATAAAAATTATGCAGCAGGAACCATGACAAGTCCACCATCAGTCGTCAGCGGATATGATCCCAAGAATGATCCAGCCCGGAAGCCGCAAAGGTCAAAAGATCCAGCGTGGAGATTTGGCTATTGGCCGAACCTTCAAAACAGAGATGAGGTGGCATGCACCTTATGTGGCGGCTCAGTTTGTGGAGGGATTAAAAGATTGAAGCAACATTTGGCAGGAGGTTATGGAGATGCAAAACTATGTCCAAATGTGAGCACTGAAGTTAGGAGGGAGATGGCAGTTTACTTGGATGCAAACAAGAGGAAAAGACCATTGGTTCTAGATGACGAGGTGGTGGAGGTGGCAGCAAATGAGGCTCCTGCAAATGAGGCTGCTGCTGCGGTACATCCTAGTTCAGGGACAGCAGCAAAAAAGAGGCAAGCATCCTTACAATTCACGGCTGTTGACAACAAGAAACCAGAGGGAAAGGCAAACAAAACTGTAGCTGAGATGCTTCGAAAAACACCAGAAGAGATAGTAGATGAGAGACTTTCAGGGTCTTATCAGCCCACAATTGTGTCTAGTACAAAAACCAAGGAAGAGAAGCATTATGTGGATACACAGTGGTCCTTGTTCTTCTATGAATGTGGCATACCTTTCAATGCAGC
Source organism: Saccharum hybrid cultivar R570 (assembly GCA_038087645.1). Taxonomy (NCBI): domain Eukaryota; kingdom Viridiplantae; phylum Streptophyta; class Magnoliopsida; order Poales; family Poaceae; genus Saccharum; species Saccharum hybrid cultivar. The sequence continues at coordinate 12,031,115 of JAQSUU010000805.1, forward strand.
AGCAGCAAGGCAATTTCAGATTGCAGTTGAGGCCACAGCACAATATGGTTCAGGGTACAAGCCTCCAACACCATATCAACCTGGGGAACCATTACTCCAAGAAGCAGTGAAGTCAACAAGTACCATGAGAGAGGAGCATGAGAGAGCATGGAAACATTATGGCTGCACGCTGATGTCTGATGGATGGTCTGATAGGAGGGGACGCCACTTGATTAATTTCCTTGTAAATAGCCCGGAGGGGACATACTTCCTGGAATCCATTGATGCATCAAGTGAAGTACATGATGCACACATGCTTGCTGATTTGCTAGAGAAGAAAGTTGAGGAGATTGGGAAAGACAAGGTTGTTCAAGTTGTCACAGATAATGGTGCCAATTTCAAGGCTGCAGGCAAGATTCTCATGGACAGGATTCCTACAATTTTTTGGAGTCCATGTGCTGCGCACTGTTTGGATCTCATGTTAGAAGATATAGGGAATTTGCCGGAATTCAAGAAACCTATTGCACGTGCAAGGCATGTGACAACTTTTATCTACAGGCATGGGAGGATCCTTAGTGCCATGAGGGAGAAAACAGGTGGGGCTGACCTTGTGAGGCCAGCAGCCACTCGTTTTGCAATGGCCTTTTTAACTTTGAAGAGCTTGTACAAGCACAAGGATGCTTTGAAGTCTTTAATGGTTAGCGAATTATGGACTGGAAACAAATTGGCAAAAACTAAGGCTGGTCAAGATGTGCATGACATTGTGCTCTCTACACAGTTTTGGAATTCAGTGGAAGATTGCCTTAGAGCTTCAGCCCCACTCCTTATTGTGCTTAGGGTGGTTGATGGAGATGAGAAGCCAGCAATGCCAGAGGTTCAAGCTCTAATGATCCATGCAAAGGAGAGGATAAATCAAAGCTGTTGGAGTATATGTTTAGGCCCATGAGGCTAAGGCCCATGTGGCCCATGTATGGAAACTATATAGCTACCCTTCTAGGGTTAGCCAAGTAATGGAAAATCATTTCCTCTAACATGGTATCAGCAGCCTAGGGTTAGGTCTTCTCCTTTCCCCTGCCTCCCAGCCGCCGCCCCTTCCCTGGTGGCGCCGCCGCCGGCCCAGCCACCATGGCCGGCGGTCCTCCCCCTCCCCCTTCCCTCTATTCCTACTTCCCCTCTCATTCCTCTCCATCCTGGGCCCAGGTTCTGGCCGGCGCCTCCGCTGCCTCCTCTCCAGGCGCCGCTGCCACCTCCCAGCCGCCAAGGACCGGTGCACCTCCAGGCGCCCCTCCTCTAGCCGCTACCCACCCCCTACCCGCCGGCCACCCTCTGGCCGCCGGCCACCCTCTCCCCGCCGGCCATCCCCTGGCCGCCGGCCACCCCCTACCCGCCGGCCATCCTCTGGCCGCCGGCCACCCCATAGCCGGCACAGGAGCCGCCCGCCCTCCTCTCCTGGCCGATCCGGCCCTCCAGCGCCGCCACCCCCTCTTCACCTGATGCGGCTGCTGCTGCTGCTCACGGCACCGCAGCTGCCCGTGCTCTGGCCACCTCTTCCGATCTGGGCACGGTGGGGGACGGCACCGAGGACGTCGCGCCTGCGGGGGTGGTCCAGCCAGGGGTTGTCCAGCCGCTCCTCGACCCTAGAGACCCCGCTAGTGCCGGTGCCGGTGCCACTGCTCCTGCTGTTGACCTTCTCGGTCTCGGTGGTCCTCATCTTCTGCGCGCCCCGGGGCCGGACTCCACTCTCGCCGCCGCCCTCGTGGCTGCCCGTGCTGCTGCCGCGGAAGGCCAGGCTCGTGTGCGCGCGGCGGCTCTCGTGTGGGAGCGCGAGCGCGATGCGGCCGACGCTCTGGCTCGCCAGATCGCCGAGGCGGAGCAGCTCCTCGGTCCCCCCGCCTCCCGGGATGTCGGTGCCACCTCCTCTGCCTCGCCCGGGCGTCCCATCTCACACACCACCGTCCTCTGGCATGACCTGGCTGACCCGCTCGTGGCTCAGCTCCACTACCAGGCCGGGGGGGTCCAGAACATTCGACTTCTCATCCCGGTCGTCCTCGAGCCGGAGTCGCCCTCCTACGCCCGCTGGCGAGATCTGGTGGTTCTCACACTTCGCCGCTACGCCCTCGACGACCACGTCCTCGTCGACGCCTCGGTCGCCGTCCAGACGCCGTCGTGGCTCCGTCTCGACAGCATCGTTCTCTCCTGGATCTTGGGGACGATCTCTCTGGACCTCCACGACCTCGTCCGCACCTCCCCTGACGCGCGTCAGGCGTGGCTTGCCCTTGAGGGCCAGTTCCTGGGCAACGCCGAGGCCCGGGCTCTGCGTCTCGACGTGAGTTTCTGCACCTTCGTCCAGGGTGACCTCTCCATCGGCGAGTTCTGTCGTCGGATGAAGAGCATGGCGGACTCTCTTGGCGACCTCGGCTAGCCCGTGGAGGATCGTATCTTGGTCCTCAACGTCCTTCGCGAGCTCAGCGACCGGTATGCCCACCTCCGGACGTGGATCACCCGTCAGCGGCCCTTCCCCACCTTCCTGGAGGTCCGTGACGATCTCGTCATGGAGGAGCTCACACAGGGCATCCAGCCGGGGTCTGCTGCTTCTCCGGGGTCCTCGACGGCTCTGGCCGCTACTCCACAGCGTCCTCCTACTCCACCACGGCCGTCCGCTCCGCCACCGTCGTCTCTTCTGGGCCCTCCTCCCTCCGGGCCGAGCGGAGGTGGGGGGGGGGTCGTGGCTCTCGTCGTCGACGTGGAGGGGGGCGCGGGGGTGGCCGGGGCGGCCACCCACAGGCTCCGGCACCGGCCGTACCACACGGGGGGGCACCATGGCCTTCGTTCCAGAACCCGTGGTCCGGTCGCATCTCCATGTGGCCCTACCACATCCCCGGAGCCGACACTCGCCCACCAGTGGCCATGCTGACCGGAGCTCCTCCCGCTGGTCCTCCACCCGGCGCCATCCCTGCTACGCCGTGGGTTCCACCCTTCGGGACTACACCGGGGGTACCGGCTGGGATCAGGCGGCCCTGGCTCGCTCGTTCAGCACCATGGGCCTGACACCTCCGGTCGGACCCGAGTGGATCGCCGATTCGGGGGCCACCTACCACACTACTCCTGACCCCGGTATACTTTCGTCGATTCACTCTCCCTCTCCCTCTCTTCCTTCGTCCATTATGGTCGCAAATGGTTCTTGTATTCCAGTCTCATCTGTGGGTACCGCCAGTGCTCATGGCTCCTTTCGTCTTTCGGATGTTCTTGTTGCTCCTTCTATGGTTCATAATCTTCTTTCTATTCGACGTTTTACAGCTGACAATTCTTGTTCTGTGGAATTTGACTCTTCTGGTCTTACTGTAAAGGATTTGGCTTCCCAGCGTCCTCTGCTCCGATGTGACAGCACCGGGCCCCTTTACACCCTTCGCTTCCCGGTGGCTCCTTCGTCTTCTTCGCCGCCCGTTTTGTCAGCTGCCTTCGTCGCTTCTACTTCCTCTACTACCTGGCACCGGCGCCTCGGCCATCCTGGACGTGATGCCCTGATACAGCTCAGTTGTAGCTCCGGTCTTCCATGTACTCGAGCTCATGATGAGCAACTGTGTCATGCGTGCCAATTGGGCCGACATGTTCGTCTTCCTTTTTCTAGTTCTACTTCCCATGCGGCCCGTATTTTTGATCTTGTACATTGCGACCTATGGACATCTCCTATTCTGAGTATTTCTGGTTATAAGTACTATCTTGTGGTTGTTGATGATTTTTCGCATTATTCGTGGACTTTTCCTCTCCGTGCGAAGTCTGATACGTTTACCACGCTCCTCCACTTCTTTACTTGGGTGTCCACACAGTTCGGCCTCACCATCAAGGCCGTCCAGTGTGACAATGGTCGCGAGTTTGATAACTCCACCTCCCGCGATTTCTTCCTCTCTCACGGTGTTCAGCTCCGCATGTCTTGTCCATACACCTCTTCGCAGAATGGCAAGGCTGAGCGGATGATTCGCACCACCAACGACACCGTGCGTACCCTTCTGTTTCAGGCCTCTCTTCCCGCTCGTTTCTGGGCTGAGGGCCTGCACACCTCCACCTACCTTCTTAACCGCCTTCCTTCTGCGGCCTGCCCCGCTCCCACTCCTCACCACGCCCTCTTCGGTACCCCACCTCGGTACGATCACCTCCGCGTGTTTGGGTGTGCGTGTTACCCCAACACTGCTGCCACTTCTTCCCACAAGCTAGACCCTCGCTCCACGCTCTGTGTCTTCCTCGGGTACTCCACGGATCACAAGGGGTACCGGTGCTTTGACCTTACCTCCCGACGAGTTCTCATCTCTCGCCATGTGGTGTTCGATGAGTCCGTTTTTCCCTTTTCTAGCACTACCACCCCTCCGGTACTTGACCCACCCTCCCTGTTTCCCACTGACCCGGTGGTCCAGCCACCTTTTTCGTGGTCTCCTGCAGGTACTGCTTCGCCGCGTGCCGGGCCGGACCCCTGTCCTGGCTCCCCAGCGGATCCGGGCCCGTCGTCCTCGGGTGCGGCCCCGTCCTCTCCGGTTGGTGCAGACCCGGGGCCTTCGTCCCCCGCTTCTGCCCCGGGAGGGTCGTGTCGGTCGCCGACGCCGGATCCCGTCCCGGCACCAGCCCCGGCACCTCCGTCGAGGTTCGCCGCGCCGGTACAGGTGTACCAGCGCAGGCCGCGACCGCCGCCGCTCGCGCTTCCTTCTCCACCGGGGACACCGACACCACCGCCACAGTCCCCGCCGGCTCGTGGTGCCCCGCCGGTCTACCACCCGCCGCTGCTTCACCGACACCCGTGGCATGTTCACCCGATGGTGACACGACACGCGGCTGGCACACTACCGCCTTGTGCCCTCGAGGCTTTGACCGGCGACGCAGTGGTCTCTCCGGTACCCTCTTCCGTCCGCGATGCTCTGTTGGACCCTCACTGGCGCCGCGCGATGGAAGAGGAGTACGCCGCGCTACTCGCCAACCAGACGTGGGAGTTGGTGCCTCGGCCGCCAGGCTCCAACGTCGTCACCGGCAAGTGGATTTGGACCCACAAGCGCCGGGCCGACGGCTCTCTCGAGCGCTACAAGGCTTGATGGGTCCTCCGGGGTTTCACTTAGTGTCCTGGCGTCGACTACGATGAGACCTTCAGCCCGGTGGTCAAGCCGGCGACCGTCCATACCGTGCTATCGCTGGCACTTGCTCGATCTTGGCCCGTCCACCAGCTGGACGTCAAGAACGCCTTCCTCCACGGCCTTCTTATCGAGACCGTGTACTGCAGTCAGCCGGCGGGGTTCGTCGACACCACCCGTCCTGACATGGTCTGCCGGCTCAACAGGTCCCTCTACGGCCTCAAGCAGGCACCTCGGGCGTGGAACCACCGATTCGCCGCTTTCTTGCTGACCCTGGGGTTCATGGAGGCCAAGTCTGATACGTCCCTGTTCGTCTACCACCATGGAGCCGACACTGCATACTTGCTGCTCTATGTTGATGACATTGTTCTCACCGCCTCCAGCGAGCCACTTCTCCGCCGGATCATCACCGCTCTCCAGCAAGAGTTCGCGATAAAGGATCTGGGTGAGCTCCACCACTTCATCGGTGTCACTGTTGAGCACCGTCCTACCGGGCTCCTCCTTCACCAGCGACAGTACACTCAGGACATCCTGGAGCGGGCTGGGATGACTGACTGCAACCCCTGCTCCACTCCGGTCGACACTCAGGGGAAGCTGTCTGAGGCTGAGGGACCACCGGTGGCCGATCCCACTGCGTACAGGAGTCTCGCCGGGGCCCTTCAGTACCTCACCTTCACCCGGCCGGACATCACCTATGCAGTTCAGCAGGTCTGCCTCCATATGCATGACCCCCGGGAGCCTCACCTCACGGCTCTCAAGCGCCTCCTCCGCTACCTTCGGGGCATGCTCGACTACGGCCTCCACCTCCACCGGGCCTCCTCCACCGACCTCGTTGTTTACACCGACGCTGACTGGGCCGGGTGCCCGGATACTCGCCGCTCCACCTCCGGCTACACCGTCTTCCTGGGCGGCAACCTGGTGTCTTGGTCGTCCAAGCGCCAGCCGGTGGTCTCCCGGTCTAGCGCCGAGGCGGAGTACCGCGCCGTTGCTAACGGCGTGGCAGAGGCCGCCTGGCTCAGGCAGCTGCTTGCTGAGTTGCACACTCTGCCCTCCCGGAGCACACTGATCTACTGCGACAACGTCAGTGCGGTCTACCTCTCCACCAACCCCATCCAGCACCAGCGGACGAAGCATGTGGAGATCGACCTCCACTTTGTCCGTGATCGGGTGGCCATGGGCGAGGTGCGGGTCCTTCATGTTCCGACGACCTCCCAGTTCGCGGACATCTTCACCAAAGGCCTCCCGTCCTCGACATTCGCCGAGTTTCGCTCCAGCCTCAACATCACCGGTGGCTAGTTGCGTCTGTGGGGGGGTTGTGTGTGTTCTTTCTTGTTCAGCCTCGAACTCCGCTGCGACGGTAGTTCAGACTGCGGGGGTGTTGGAGTATATGTTTAGGCCCATGAGGCTAAGGCCCATGTGGCCCATGTATGGAAACTATATAGCTACCCTTTTAGGGTTAGCCAAGTAATGGAAAATCATTTCCTCTAACAAAAGCTTTGCCATCCAATCCAAGAAATCTTTGCTCAAGAAAATCATGGGAATAATTGAGCGACGTTGGGAGAAACAAATGGATCATCCATTGTATGGGGCTGCAATGTACTTGAACCCAGGGAAGCTACATCCTCTCCTAAAAAAGGATGATGATGCAACTGTTGGACAGCTAAGAGGTTGCTTTCTTGATGTGCTTGCAAGAATGGTGGAGGATGAGGAAACTAGAAACAAGATCAATGCTCAAGCCATGGATTATGAATATCTTAGAGGAGAAGCTTTTTCAAATAAGATGGCCATACAAAACCTTGAGTCAATGAGTCCTCGTAAGTGTTTCATTTCCATTCTAATTTCAGCAAGTGTACATTATATCAATTTAATTCCAGCTAGCATTTCTTGATCCTAGCTCCTAAAATATTGTTTCATTTGTTTGCTCTAGTTGATTGGTGGCGTTCCTATGGTGGCCGTGCTATTGAGCTACAAAGGTTTGCAAGGCGTGTGGTTAGTCTTTGTGCTTCGTCATCAGGCTGTGAGCGAAATTGGAGCAAATTTGAATCTGTGAGTATTTTCTCATTTGCTTGCTGCTCTTACCAATATTTCAGCAAGCAGTTTATTCATTTTTTGGTTGCAATTGTGTTTCTGGTTTTGTAGATCCACACAAAGAAAAGGAACCGATTGTTGCATAAGAGGCTGAATTCTATTGTCTTTGTTTCCTACAACCGGAAGATGAAATCTAGGTTCCAAAAGTTACGTCAAAAGAAAGGAAAAAACTTTGATCCTTTGGTTATTGAGGACTTCGATTGGAACAATGAGTGGGCTGACTCATTGCATGTACCCCCTCAAGGTGCTCGTGGGTGTGAGTGTGACCTTTCCTGGAACCTTGTTGATGAAGCTGTTGGAGCATCACAAGCACTTCAAGGCCGAAACTTTCCAAGAGCAGCCCACAGGCATGCAAGAAATTCTGCACCTACGGTGAATGAAGATGAGTTGGGTTCAGACAATGAAGAAAATCCAGATCCATTTGATGATGCAGATGTGACAGATTGTGAGGATGATTCAAATGATGCCAATGAAACTGAAGAAGACAATGAGGCAGCCAACATCGCTGGAGAGTTTGATGATGGCTATTGAGACTTGAGATATTAGAGATTTCAGTCCCTCTTTTGTAAGCTAATATATGTGCTGCACTAGCAGCAGTACTTATGTGCTGCACTAGCAGCACTACTATTTAAGCATGTGCTGCACTAGCAGCACTACTAATTAAGTTATATATGCCATTAGAGACTAGTTTATGGCTACTAAGAGATGGAACATTTCATATTTGTAATTTGCTACTTTATGTGGTGCCTTGGAACTCTAATAGCATTGCATATTATGCTTATATTGGCCATATTAAGGTTGGATTTGCATCTGAATTTTTATTGGTATTATATATTAAATATGTTTATATGGCGTCGCCTAGGCGTTCGCCTTATTCGCCTAGGTGTCCGGAAGGGGGTCGCTCGCCTCGCCTCGCCTTACCGCCTTTAAAACATTGGCTGATAGCAATATGTAACCCCAGTTCAATTATAAAATTTTAGCCACACCCTATTAGGCAGCCACTTTGATTCATTAGACAAATTCAGTAGACAGTACGAGGAGATCTTGTGGATAAATTTAGTGAAACTCAATTTATGTGAGGCACTAAATCCAAATGAAAAAAATGTACTTCGAGCTACCTTTCAGATGAAATATTAGGTAGTAAACATGTGCATGTGCACCATGCTTGAACTAGTGCATAACTTTCAGAGTGGCACAAGAAAAGAAGCAGAGAAAGAAGCTACTTACTATAGATTTTTTTTCCTAAATCATGTCGAGCATGTGCACCGTGCTACAACTAGGAATGTCAGATTAAATAGGAGGGGTCAGCATGAAGATCATAGAAAAACATCACAGGAACAAAGGGATTCCATCTGAAGGGTCTAGATTGATTCATTTAAACATATAATCAATATAGACACATAAAATAGATAGATTTGGGTCTAGTTTCCATCTGAATTACAATAGAAGAGTTCATGGAGTAGCATACCTACACCCTATTAGGCAGCCACTTTCATTCATTAGACAATTACAATAGAAGAGTTCATGGAGTAGCATACCTACAGCAATTACTCCTAGGTCCTAGTGGCTCAGCCAAACCAGAGCCTGCTCTCATATAAATGCCGCTGTCTGCTGTTACATTTGAAAACATATAAGTGTCACCTACATAAAAAGAGGTCCAATAAATACAAGAATGATTAAAATATTATGAACAAGCATTACAAACAAAATAAGGAAATGTTAGCTTAGCCTTTGCCTTCTTTCTAATGAAAGATACTTTCAGAATTTACTGCATAGTGTATCTATATTTAGCTTAAGCTCTCAACTTGCACTGCATGCATATCTCACAAATTCATGGCAGATTTGAACTGATGATATATTAGGATTTATTTTAGAGAAACATTTTGCCCACAAATTAGATATATTCAACACTAGATTCATCTCTGAAGGCTGCTGTGAAAAATATATTTCATTCACCACCAATCTCTACATGAGACAAGTACCTATAGGAAAAATCATATCCTGGAGTACAGAACAGTAGACCACAAGCTGACACAAGTCCATCATTTAAATAACTAGCAGGTCCACCGAAAAGATAATACTCTGGCTTTGTCTCTAAGGCAAACTTCAGTAACTTTAACTGAATTTGTAGAAAAATGTATCAACAATTCAATACCTACAACTTTAACTGAAAAACGTTTGGTAACATAAGAACTAATGGCAAAAGCTTTATCTTATCTTCAGCTAACAGACAAACAGGAGCAAAATTCAAACCTTGCAAAATTTACAACTAACAAGAACTACTGACATATTTCCAACAAACTATATACACATGGGTGGTACTTTGTTATCATAAATAATTTACAAATAATTCATTAACCATCATGGCCCTTTTGTTTTTCTAATCAAATTTTATATGAACAGGGGGAGGGTTAATTACATTAGTTCTTTATAATTTGTAGTGAGTTGTGGTTCGACGATAGTTCCCTAGCATAAGTGTGAATCCAGAAACAAATACAGAGTGAGTAGCTGGAAGAGATAAACAACAACTGCATAGATAACAGCAGTATCTTTCATCCTGTCCAGCAGCATGCTAAGTTCCATTTGTCCTTCAGAAATCCAGTTCCAATATAATCTTTCATCCTGTAAAAGATTAATCATATGTTTAAAAGGAAAAAAGCAGTATCTTGAAATAGAGATAAGTATAGAGCAACAAAGTCATATGCACTCTTTCCTTCAGTATCCTCTCACACAACGACACCAAGCATAACATCTAATCTAAGTATAGCATTACACATGTCCAATGGAAACGCATTGAGGGTAGACCACAACCAAACCATCACAGAAGGCATTTATTTGGTGACTGGTTTCGTAGAGAAAACGTTCCAGGGAATTTAAAACACACTGATTCATATCCTCACCACACATGAAACATTTATTTAGCTGTCATACATAAGAAAATCAGCAGAAGTAAAAAAGAAGCAGGAGATCCTGGTCCTGGGACAGTTTGTCGAAAAGCAAGCTCCTAATTGAGATATCTGATCTCGCCACTTCGCCAGATATAGACAAAAAAAGAAATTACAGTTGCAACTAAACAATCGTGGATGTAGAACAGCTAAATATCAGCAGAGATTTTTTTCCTTTTGCCCCTGTTATGATCTTGACAAACCTCTCTTTGGTATGCTTTAACTCTGAATTAGTACAGATATGGGCAGAAACAAAAAAACAGCCATGACTATGTTACATTACTGACAATTTGTTAGACTTAATTTGTTCAATTCTTCAAGGCCTCCCGTACATGCTATACGATCCAAGAGTTAATTCCTCTGCCTAGCATCTATGGAGCACAGCACAGCAAATCGAAACAGAAGAAGTGAGGCGAGGAGGGAGAGGGGGGTGCTGACCGTGAGCGCGAGGACGCATGGCTTGGCGAGCCTACCGAGCTTATCGAAGATGCTGTGCAGTCCTTGGCGATACGGATGGAGAAAGCCACTTCGTCACCATGCGTGCCTGACGCCGTGCTCGAGCTCTCCGCCTGTACAGGAAGCCGATCTGAGGAGATGGGGGAAAGGAGCGGGGGACACCTTGATGTCGCCCAGATCCATGGAGGGTCCCGAAGCACACCATGGCATGCATGTCGGGGACACCACTCACTTCCCCCGCGACCCACACAGCCAGATCTGTGACAGGTAGGGAGGTAGGGTTTGGAAGAGACAAGTGGTACTCGTGCGTGGAGATCCGAGAGGAGGCCGGGAGCGGAAGGGAAGTGGTGGAGGAAGAGGAGGAGGAGGGAGGTGGCGGCAGTGGAGGAGGCTGGTGGCGGCGGCGGCGGCGGGGGATGTGTCCCACAGAACCGAGAGAGAAGGGGCGACCGCCTGAGAGAAGCGGGGGAGGAGGAGGGGGTGCCGGACTTCAGTTGCCATTTAACCACATTTCATTATTTTTTCGGGTCTGTGAGATGTGATCTGAGACGGGTGTTCTTTGAACGCGTCACTGCCAACAGTTCCTCCTTACTAGACTCGTGTTGCTAGGAACGCGTCACGCGTTTTGTCTGTGGGCCATGCATGACTCCTAATTAGCATTGTGTCCTGTTCATCCGCGTCACTCATCTTATACTAGCGACGCGTATTAATTCCAAATCACTGATTAAGGTGTCTCCTTTGTGCTATTTTGGCATAATGTGTACTACGAACAACAACTTTCCTAAAGACCATGTCAACATCTCAGGTTGTTTAGAAAAATTAATTTTAAATTTCAAAATTTGTGAACTTAAAACATATTTTGGGACTCTAAACAGTTAAAACCAAAACTTCTCAACTATAAAGTTATAGATCTCATCGAGAGCTACTATTTCGATGTAAAGTTTGTCTTCGTCCAAATTTACATGGAAAAGTTATGAATTATTTTTTGTGACACTATCTTTAGAGACGGGTATCTTAAGGCGTCTGTATTTAAATATTGATGGTTAGAGATGAACGCGTAGAATGTCAGTCTCTATTAATATCTTTTTTTACAAACAAACATCTTAAGATGATCGCCTCAGAACATCTATCGTTATAAATAATGTCAGTCTCTATTAATACCTTGAGGCTGCCGAATAGAAACGCTGCCTCCTAAAATGATTTTTGTGGCAGTGAACTTCTCTAACTTTAACCAAGTTTTTTTGGGGGAAAAGTATATTAACATCTGCAAGTTGAAACAGATACATCATCATGACATATTTTCATGGAGAATTTAATAAAATTATTTTATGTTGTAAGTGCTAGTGTATCTATACTATAAAAGAGCGAAGGAATTGTAAAATACCTGTTACTCGAAAATCTCCTACCCACCCAAGATCTCCTCCGTTGGATCTGTCTTGATTTTCCATCCAACGGTTAAGATACAAATGACGGGTGGACCGCAGAGGGACGATACTTATGTGACAGCGTGTTTCGCCTCATCTCCCGTATCGACCACGCCTTGGTCGACATTTTTTTTTCGCCTACGATGAACGTACCCGCCCGCGTACCCATCCTCCTCCCTTGTCTGTTGTCTCCGTTGCGAACCATAGTGTTGTTCCGCCTCCGTATTCGCTGGTGGCGATGCCCGCGGCTTGATTGGACATAGGCAGAGCCCGGAGGAAACCGCCGCATCGTTCTGCCCGCGTACCAACCCTCCCTTCCCGACCCACGCCTCTATCTGTTTCCACCATAACCGTAGCCCCTCAAACACGCAGTACAGATCTCCTCCTCCACCCCGCCCCCTCTCCCGCCGCCGTGCACTACATGCTACCCACTCTCAGAATTCGTGACGCAAGTCCCGGACGCGCATGCCCTCGCTGGGGCGCCGGGAACGCCACAGTTGCCGGCATGACGGATGACGGGCCGGCAGGCGGGGAAGCGGCGAAGCGCCGGGAGGGCTCGCCGCCGGCGGCACCACAGAGGTGTGTAAGGACTCCATCACAGTGCTCCGCGTCGTCCCCAGCGCCCCAGACGAAGGGCCGGCAGGCGGGGAAGCGGCGAAGCGCCGGGCGGGCTCGCTGCCGGCGGCACCACGGAGGTGTGTAAGGACTCAATCACAGGGCTCCGTGTCGTCGACCTGCCCATTATCAACACCGACCTCGACACTGGCGGCGGCATCGACATTCCTCCCGCCATCGAGATCTTCCACGCCAAGGTTTGCAGGCCGACTGCTTCCTCTTGGGCGCACACGAGTACAACTACACCATTGCCGGTACGTTCTTCTCTGGTTCATACCCCCTCCCTCCTGGCTTTCGCGCAAGCACACTGGTACTGTGTTCTATCATTGGATTTGGATGGTGTTGGTGCGCGATGCAGCCGACGGCGGATAGGACGGAGTGACGCAGGCGCTGATTGTGGTTGACCTGCAGAGGGAGGCCGAAGGTGGGGCTCAGCAGCAAGTAACTCATGCTGTAAATTGACATCTTGCAGCAGGTTTGCACAAGTTGATTTGATTCTTAGTTGATGATGATTGCCACGGTCGACATTTTGGTGCTTCTTGTCTCCTACAGGTTTTGCTATCTACTTCGACAAGATTTGTGCCAGGTAACTAATAATCTGTTCAGTTGCATCCAAAATATATTTATCTACTATTATTATTGTTGTTGAACTTTGTTTAATGCTATATGTGGAGTTTCAAGAAATAATAAAAATCTACACACCAATTTCATGATTTCATCTGATCAAATTAACAGTAACATTCTTCAGTATGTTTGTCGTAGTGTATGTCTTAGCAAGGTTGAAAAACATTATTTTACACGGGAAAAGATCTGCCTGAGTTGCCCTTTCTGCTAACGTCCTGTTTTTGCATGTGATGATATACAATGTTTGGTACATGTTAGCTGTGCTAATTTAATCCATAATAAAAATTCACACACCAATTTCATGATTCCATCTGATCAAATCTAGCAGTAACATTCCAAAGTCTTAGTGTATGTCTTAGCAAGGTTGTAAAACATTATTTTACACGACAAAAGATCTGCCGGCAGGGGAGCCCCTACCTATTTTTTATTCTTCAGCAGAGAAAAAACTGATTACCATATTTGTGTCAGTTCAATTGAAACCCCAATGCAAAAGTGAACCATAGAGGGCTCTAATGTTGCTTGTGAGGGATTTAGATGGGTTATCGTTATCTTTAGTTGAGTTTATTTCATTCAGTTAATTGTCATGAACAAATGATATTGACAGGAACTAGAATTGGATCGGGAGCAAGAGAGCAAGGTGGACGGGTGATGCATGCCTTCAGGCATGATCTACACAGGGTGATGCTCCTTGGGCCAACGAAATTGCTTTTGACGGCATGGGGATAAGATGGTAAAATTTTTCTTTAATTGCGCTCCAATATAGTCAATGGAGTAGACTTTCAGATAAAAAACTGTGAAACAAATTACTTTATCTTTCCACTTTTTTGACATAAAAACGGAGGTGAAGAGACTTCCCCGCCTAATATATTGCACTGAGCCAGCAAAAGCTTGCTGATCAACTTAAGAATAAGTTTTACAAAGCAATAGGGGAAGGAGAACTACTCCATGATGGAAGAAAATTCCAATTAAAATGGTGCAACAATAATCCCTATTGGAGGAAGGTTCAGTTGAATGGCAAATTGATATCCATAATAGAATTGGGTTTAATACTCAACAAAGATTGCAATTCACGCATTGGCAATGGAGGTTTCCATAGGAAGAATTTCCATCTTTATACTCCTTTTACTGCTAATCTTCATAGGCTAGATATGATATTGTTCTATTCTATATACTATCCTACATATTATAGTTCTTTTTTTTACTACGGGCTAAAAAAAAGTAATTTTAGTGAGCAAACACTGATCGAAAAAAACAGCTTTGAGTACAAGCCTTTTTGGTAACTTCCAAGCTTCTAAAGTATCTGAAGTTTCTTTCAGTAAATCAAAAATTTAGTACGGTTTCTTTGACAATCTTTATTTATATTATGAGGATGTGAGGAGAAGTAGGAGGAGAATGGGAAGATGGTGAGATTATACTAAGCATCCCAGAACACAAGGAAGACAGATTTTGATGATGGTAAGAGGGTAGGCAAGCTACATTGTCAAGTGTCAACATACTTCAATCACAAGCTCTGCAAGTGGTTTGATGTGGGAGATGGGGATATTAGCTTAACTGAAATGTTTATGTACTTCATGCATCAGGAGTTTGTAATATAGCTGTAGCCTATTGTATAGCAGCTTGGTAGTTGATTCTAAATCAGGATAGTATCCTATTGTTTCAAAGTAGAGTTCTCTTGTGATATTCACGTGCGTGTCGCACGTGCATTTTCACTAGTTTTTGTATAAACATGAATAAATTTAGAGCAATTTTAACTTATTAGCATAAAGGTAAACTGTATTATAATTCGAAACGGAGGATGTAATACAAACAGGTACGTAATCTGCAGACTCCAGCAAGTGCATGGAAAAATCGGAAACTGATCGAAATTGTCCGAGTGAGTGTCCACATTCGCACGACAATCTCACTCGTTCAGGAACATATTCATTAGAGACTCCCCTGCGGCTTGAGCAAGACCTCCCACAGCGGCATGAGCAAGACCTCCCCCAGCGGCTTGAGCAAGACCTTCCACAGATTTGTCACCCAGCGACGACTCCTTCTCCTTGCTGCTGCTGCTGCTTGTGGTGGTGGTGGTGGCGGCGGCGGTGGAGGGCCTGGCGCCGTGCAGGCACTCGATGTGAAGGTCGAAGTTGCACAGCCCGCAGCGGTAGACCCAAACGAAACAGAGCTCGCGACACGCCGCGCATGTTCCCACGCCGGGCAAGGCGGTCAGGCTGTGATCCGGGTGCAGCTTACTGCTCGCGGTCTGCGGCAGGCGCGAGCACCGCGGGTGCACGGCGAACCCGCACGGCGCGCAGCGGTACAGGAAGACGCCGGCGGGGACTTCCTCGCGGCACAGGTCGCAGACGCGCCGGCCGTCGTCGTCGGTGCGGGCGAGGGTGAGGTCGTGCCACGGGTGCGCGAAGAAGGAGCTCAGGGTCTCCGGGTACTTGGCGCACTCCTCGTGCAGGTCGAAATTGCAGAGGCGCCAGTGGCAGCTGTAGCCGCTGCCGGTGAGCTTCTCCCCGCACAGCGCGCACTGCCGTGACAGGTGGTACTCCCGAAGCTTGAGCTCGTGTTTGGGATGCGAGAAGTGGGCTGTCGGTATGGCCATGGCGTGGAGTATGCGCTGGTTGTTGCTTCCTCGCTCGGATAGATAGGCTGCTCAATGACGCTGTTTGGCGAGTATGTATTAGCGGGCAGCTTACTGTTTCTTATATAGGCCCCAATGAGCTGCGAAGACTTGTCAAAATTGTTGTCGTAATAAAAAGACCAACAAACGGAATGTCATGCTAGCTTGCGGAACGAAGCGCATTGGTGTGATCGAGTTGTGCATACTAGTAAAAATTTTATTACTAATATTAGGAAATCTGTGTTCATAATAATTTTAGTTATCAAAATTATTTATTTTTACAGCCTCTCTTTAATTTTTTTTATTATAACACAATATTCATATGCATACTCTATAGTCTCTATCCACTTGACAAACTTGTGAATTTATCTATATGTTTTGTCCATCCGTATCCATAAATTTTTCTCTCTGTGCGACACTGCATGTGTCTTTACATATTAACATATTAATTCAAACATTAGCTTAATTTATCGTGGTTCTTGTTGCAGTCCATGTCTTATGACATCATGAGTCTAGATTTTGTCTTTCAATTTTGGACGTCTTTAAAAAAATTATACAAATTTACCTAGACTGTTTTTTTTATAATTTGTTCGGAACAAACTTCTCAACCTAACTTTTTCATAGTAGATAGAAGAAAAATAGATAGGTTAATATTCCCTCGGTCCCTAAATAAACCACTTTGTAAATTTATCTTTAGTAAACGAAATTTAAGTTTGACTTGATGTATACAAATGAGTGTAAAGAATTAGACACCAAATTAGTATCATCAGCGTCGCAAAAAAAAATAGTATCATCAGATACATCATAAATAATATGTTCATTTACTGTCATAAATATATGTAGTTTTTTATATAACTTTGGTCAAACATAAAAAAAAAGTTTGATTTAAGACAATTCTAGAAATTAATTTGTTTAGGGACAGAGAAAGTATAAAAAGTTAATAAAAAAAGAAAAAAAGAGTGAGAAAACATAAACCTGTCAGATCTGATAGTTGGCCCACCTAATCGTACGACCATTAATTTGCATTTAGGCCCATGGGGGTTTCGTTGCCCAGTTTCCAACACACTAATATTTTGAAAATAGTGCAGAAGAATTTTATCCCCATGAAACTATCTTTACTCTCATAAAACTTTTATCGTCTTTCTCTTAATCTATATAGTGCAATGTCAGCATATTTAATGTCCATAAAACTCTATGAAACCCCTATTGAGATTGGCCTTAGGACGTGGGGCGGGAAGACTGTCAAGTTATCGTCAACACGTGGAAAATACAAGTGGCCCGTATGGCGACGTATGTACATGCCTAAGGAGACAAGTCTTTGCTACAGTACAAATTCTTGCGTGTTGGGTAGAGACTATTCAATCGGTGGATTCCTGGAATTACTGGAATACCGTGGTCGGCAATGCAATGAGGTGTTGGCTAGCGACTCGTCAATCGACCGCGTGTCATTGTGTATCCCATGTGGCTCACTATGAAGACGCGCAGAGAGCTAACGACGAGACGTTGAAGACCAGCTCTCCAAGCGTCTCGTGATCTTGTCCGACTTCAACTCACTCAGGTCTGTTGTCAAAAAAAAAAATCACTCAGGTCAGGGAGGAGCCCTCGAGTGCCCGTAGAAGATTCACTCAGTCACTCGTGTGCCAAAAGAGCGAGAGAAGGCCACACATAAAGCTAGGAACAGTAAGTATGTATGTATGTATGTATGTATGTATGTATGTATACACGTGGCCATTCGGTCAGCGATGCATTTGGTTTATAGACACGTGAAATAATAACCGCTAATACATGTGACCAGTGACCCTACTTGACGAGAAAAATCTTCGGCCAAGAAAATACCAAAGGTTAGCAACAATCCTAGACCGCTAGCTTGTGGGTTCTCACTTTTGTGCGTACAAGACACCAATTCAATTGGTTATTACTACAATTCAACACCTGTAAATTACATACGCTGCTAAAGAACAGCTCGTTGCACAGATGATTCAAATAATAACTCTGCTGCCGGTCATTTTATATATTAGGAAAAAAACACTAATTAAAATAGTATTCCCTCCGCTTTGAAAAGTTGTCCAGATAACCCCACTAATTTGTGTTTAGTTTACCCTTTTGGATATTTCAGTTGATCTAGTCTATACTATCTAATAAAACACATCTTTTTTATTTCTACATGTACAAGTTAAGTTTTAAGTTCAAAATGTGTATGAGGATAACGAATATCATAACTTATGTTAGAAAAATGACCTCTTTTATAATTGTTGGAAAAGTACCATTGGTACTTTCCAAGCAGGATGTGCCAATATTACGTAGTGTTAGGTCAAACTTTTTAAAATATTGTCTTTCCACGCAGAATACAAAAATACGAACTTTTTAAATTTTTTTGCCTATATGTGTGTTGCATGTAGTGTTAGGTCAAACTTAAGACAACTCTTTGTTAGGTCACCCGTTTTCAAAATCACCATTTGAAAATTGTTTTGCAAATGGTGTTGACCAAGTCAACACCAAGGAAAATGAGTTTCATAAATAAATGTTTCCGAATAAATTAATGGTTGAGCTGAATTCAACATACAACCCTCACACACGGTTTCTAATTAATCTATTTCGTCTCATCTCATTCATAAAACCTTGTGCATCTCATCTCATTCAAAAAACGAAACTCTAAATCTATTTCTCATCTCATTTAAAAAGGTTTACAATGAAACCTTGTGCATCTCATATATGAGTTGGATGCCTGTGTTTGAGCTATTGGATATTATTCGGTTTTGCTTGGAGTGTAACCTTCCTCTCTTTTCCTTAGCAAGAAATGGAAAAACCCCTTTGTCTTTCTTGGGCTTAAAACCCCTCACCCAGGACCAACCTTCCTTTTCCCTTCCTCCTTTCCGAGCATGACCTAGCTTCCACATCCTCCTCCTTTCCCAAGCCGCTAAAGCCCCACGGGCCCACGCGGGCACTTCCTCCCTCTATTCCGCCTCTTGGGCCCAACTTCCTCCACTCCCATCTGGACCTCGCCTCGCCTCCACTAGCCCACCCCAAAAGCCCAGTAGTTGTGCCCAAGCTAGGAACCCTAGGGCGTGGGCGCCCCTGAGCTCGTATCACCACCGCCAGGGCTTCTGTTCGGAACCGCTGCCTGTTCTTGCACATCCTCGCAGCGTCGTTGCAAGCCGCCGCCAGTGTGTGCCGGCCCCACCTCACCTCCTGCGCAGCGCGCTACACTGCACACCTCCTGCCAACCCCGTCACTAGCCCTCCCTCCCTCATATCCACGCAACCAGCACAGAACCTGTCATAGGCCTAGCTCCTCGCGCAGCTCCCTCACCCAGCCATAGGGTGGCGTGCCACCTCTTGGCTCTCCCCGCCGGCCTGGCCTTGCTGAAGCCGCCCCCTCCCCTGTGCAGGTTCCTGTAGCCATTGTTAGAAATTTAGACAAACTCCTATCGAGAAGAACCGAGTTCCCAAATTTAAAATACCTAAGTCAACTGGTGATAAGAGTACCTAGATACGTTTCTCGGATCAGTGAAAAACCTACACAAAAACCGAAATGCGAATCGGAGCTGAAACGCACCAACAGTAGATGAAATAGTGAGCTCGCGAATTATAGACCAAAAATTCTAGACGCGGCGTAGAAATTCTGGGAGAGAGAAACTGCACGCACACAAGAGCACCACTGTTGGAAGCACAAACCAATTACGTGCACATGAATGTAAATAAATGAGCCTGCAATGATTACTTCGTGTAGCTAGTAAGCCACATCTCAAGATTTGGAAAAACAAATCACGTTCAGGCTGTGCACTTGCTGCTTGCTTCTGTTGGGCGCAGGGAACAGCACCAGGTGCTGAAGGTGCGGGCTCACGGTGCTGGCACAGGACGAGCAGCACAGCTGCTGCTGGCGGATAGGCCAGAGAAGCAGCGAGAGAGAGGAGCAGGCGCAGGTCTGCACGCGCTGCTGAAAGGGAGACGCGCACGGGCGGTGGGGCTGCACACCGCCGAGCTGCTGGGAACGAGCGGCAAACAAGAGAGAGGATTGAGCAGGAGCTGCGCCGCTCGAATCCGACCAACACCAGAGAACACCGGGGTCTGCACCAAGCACCAGTATGCTCGGCTTGGAGACCGCGGACGACGCACAGAAACCCGAGCGCTACGAACAGAGGTAGGACGAGCTCCAAAAATCGAAGAAAACTCGATCAGAACTCCGTGAATCGTTCCTAAATTTTGCACTGGTAATCACAGCTGAGTTGAGAAGTTACTCCAAGGAGATCGTCGCCCGAAATCAACTCAAGCCCTGGGAAAATCAGATTATGGCCAAGAACTTGAATTTTTTTCCCAAAACGAAAATCATTCGATTCGCCGTGCTCGTGTGGATTCAAGTCGCTTCACTGATAGGATAGCATCACCACAAGTCCTTGCACGAATCAAGCCCAAAAGATCGAACCAAAACGCTCTCAAATTGACCAATTGAAAAATCTTCAAAAATAGCTCCGAAAGTCACATAAAAATATAAATTTCAGACCAGGAGATGGGAACAAGAGGCACACCAATTTGATCCTCGGATTAGCAAGCTCAAAATGTCCGATTACAAGCAGCTTTTAGCAAATCAAAGCTAGGATGGCAAAAAGCTCAAGAACAAGAGCCACTTCGCTCTCTAACCTTAGCTTCCTCTCAATACAACACAAATGAGACTGACCCTCCAAATATGTCTGACCAACCAGCCCAATCACATATATATATATAGACGTCCGTCAAAAGAAAAAAACGCCCTCACATAAATTACTCAGCCTAAATACCCGTTAGGGGTAAACCTATCCAAGTTTTTACTCATCGATCCAACGGATCCGATGTCTTCTCGACTTCGCTTCGCCTCGACGCAAGCTTCGAGACATGTCCGTCGATTCGCCACCTTCGGTTTTAAGGCCCAAACTGGTCAAACCCACCACCGATGGTTTTAAGGCCCAAACCAGCAAACCGTCCTTCGATGTTTTTTAGGCCCAAACCACCAAATCGTCTATCCCCGGTTTTGAGGACCAAACCGGCAAACCCTCTTGCACGCCTCACCAGGCGTGACTAACCGATGTTGATGTGTGTCCAACCTCCACCAAGCTTGACGCATTCGCCTTCCTTCTTGACTTGACCGACGTCATCTACATCTCCCATATAGATGCGTGTCCGGCCTTAGCCAAGTGCCACGACGCCATCGTCGTCCTCCTTACTTAGTTAACGCCTGTGAACACAAGGTTGACAAGTACCCTTGTGTGTTCGTTTTGTGATGAATGATTGTCAATATGATCCACGATGTAGGTTGAGTGGTGACTAACCCTACCTTGACGAAAGCCTTGTGTGCGACATGTCTCTTGGCTTGTGTTGTACAGGTGTGGAGCACGGAGGCGGTAGCCGACGACGAGGTGAAGGTCAAGGAGGACGTGCCGTGCCGATGGACCGGAGGGGTGAAGGACGGACGTGAGGCTTGGACCGAGGGACCCGGAGACCGGGTGGCAAGCTGCGGTGGCTGACACTTGGGACATCGACAAGCGTGAGAAGACATGGGAGTGACCGTGTTGACCGTGGAGGTGACACGCGTCGGATGGCGGGGGACGCGTATGGAGTACGCTACTCGCGGAACGGTTTGATGGTTTGGGTCTCAAAACCATCGGAGGCGGGTTTACGGGTTTGGGCCTCAAAACCCGGGCGGAGGTTCCGAGGAGGAACGGACGGCATGTGGCGGCATCGGGGAGTTCGCGTCGAGGCGAAGCTACTGGTGAGGTGGCGCGATGGCTGTCGGATCAACATGAAGACCGAGTTGGACCTCTACGCCCTTGGGCTTATTGGTTTAGCTCTTATGTATCCAGGAGCATTTAGGTGAATGAAAAATAGCCCTGTTAAATAGAGGATGGCAGCTCCTTACCTCTCTCACCTCCTCCATTTTCATTTTCTCTTTTAGGGTTTCCAACTTTAGTTGCTTGTGTGTGAGATATCCACAGATTGAGCACTTATCTGTGTATTCAACTGATGATTTTGTTTAGGAAGTGAGGCCCTTACCTCACTTTGCCCTCTGGGCTTCGTACCTGTTTTCTATGTCTCTGAGTTTGCTGTTCGTCGTTCTTCCCCCCTCCTGCTATTGCTTCTTCTTTTCGATTGGAGATGTTTTGGAGAACTTTCGGTTGATCTATGACGAGCTGGGACATGTGCTGAACTAATTCTTCCAGTGATTCAAATCAATTTGGCACGAGCTCGTAGATCGATTCGGTTTTCGTTTTTGGGGAGAAAACTCGTTCTTGGCTACAATCTCAGGCAATGATTTCTTGGGAATAGGTTCGGGCTTTGTTGAATTTCACTTGTGCAATTTTTGGGGACGAATAATCAAGGATTGGGTAGGATTTGGTTGAATTTGTTGAAGCCGCTTTTCCTGTTCGTCCTTTACTGTTCTTCGTCAGGTTCTTGTGTGTTTCACGAGAGTTGGTCTTCTGCTTCTTTCTGCAGTAGCGCTATCAACGTCGGCACTCTGATGCTGCGCGTGCTCACTGAGCAGCGGTTGCACTCGACCGCTGGAGCCTGGTTCGCTTCCAGTCTGAGAACATCCAGGTCCAGCACTCCAAGCTGTAGCACGTAGAGCTCCTGATGCTCGTTACTCATCCTGAGCCGTGTGCTCCTTCTCTTCTTAATTCCAGTGCGTCAGGTGTTTCTTTTTGAGTTTGTTTTTCTCGTTCTTGGTGGAGAGCAGCACCTCCACTTCTCTGTCCCTGTGGCTGGTGATCAAGAGGTGCACGATTGGATGAATCAAGGCACGTGAGTGCCTAGCACCTTCGGTGCTCATCCAGCAGCTCTAGTTGCTTGCCGATTTAATTTCCTGGCCGCACAGCTTGCTTGCCAGCAGTTCCCGTCCCCTCCCTCTCCTCTGTCTGTTCTTTTTGTTCGCTGCAGATCTCCGGCAGGAGCATGGCCAGGGCCGAGCACATCAGTGCCGTATCCTCCAGGACCGAGCAAGAGCTCGCCTGAGAGTCCCAGTGGCCTGTCCAACCTCCGAAGGAGCACCACCTCTCAGGCTGCTCGTGGTCCGTCCGTACATCGCCTGAGTGCTTTTGTCTCTGCTCGCTTCAGTTCGTTGTTTCAGTTCTTCTGCAAGCCACGGACAGTCCACGGAGCAGTCACAGACAGTCAGCGACTGCACAGTCAAGGCTGTTTTCACTCGTTTCTTCGTGTGTTCGTTTTCATGGGTTCTCAAGTGTCTAAGACTTCTTGTGAGATATCTTGCTACGTGTTAACACGTGTATCTCACGACTTTAGTGTGAGTCAAAGTTTTGGGGTTGTGTGTTGAGCCGAGGACCAACGTTTTGAAAGAAATTTGAGGCTCTCATTCACCCCCTCTGGTCGCCATTTCTTGTCCTTCAATTGGTATCGGAGCCGGTTAAGGATCATTCCACCTTAATCGGTCCGTGATCCACGAAGGCGACATGGAGCGTGGTTCCGATAAACCACCGTTCTTTGATGGAACAAATTATTCCTATTGGAAGATCCGCATGTTCACGCATCTCCAGGGGATTGATTGATATGTCTGGGAGATTTGCGAGGATGCTACTTACGTTGTGCTTGAACCCCGTGCTCGTGTCACGCAAGATCAAAAAGATCGGCACAACGCTAATAGCAGAGCTCGCGCAGTTCTTTTCTCGAGTCTTTCTCTTCAGGAGTTCGAAAGAGTCTCTGATTGTACTACTGCTCGAGAGATCCGGGTGAGGCTTCAGAGCTATCACGAGGGGACCGCACAGGTCAAAACCAGACTCTACGAGACGTACAAGAGGGAGTACGAGAACTTCACTCAGCTTGATGGCGAGTCCATCGATGCCATGTTTTCTCGCTTTCAGACCATCGTCAACAAGATGCGAGCAAACAAGGCACAGTTACCTTATGATGATCATGAGAGGGCACTCAAGCTTCTATATGCCCTAGATCGGAAGGTATGAGATGTGAAGGTGACTGCCATCATTGAGTCTTCGGGGTATGAGACCCTCACCGTGGATGAGCTGTTCAGCAAGCTCAAGTCCACCGAGATTGACTACCAGACCCAAATCAAACTCAAGAATCCCTCTGCACCGACTATGGCTTTGGTCTCAGGTAATGGCTCAAGTTCTTTGGCTAACCCTTCACAAGTGTCTTTTGCCTTGTCTTCTTTGGTGTCTGTCACAAAGGAGCAGATGGAGAGTCTTGGGGACGACGAGCTGGCGTTGATCATCAGCCGGTTCTCGCGGTTTCACAACAACCGCTTGAATCGCCGGCGTGGTGGTGGTCCGAAGGAAGGATGCTACGGCTGTGGAGATCCCGACCACTTCGACGCCCACTGCCCCAAAAAGAACAAGCACTCCTTCGACAAGTACGACTCCGGCAAGCGCAAGGACAAGCGCGAGTACACCTCCAAGCACAAGTCGAAGGGAGGATTCGACAAGGAGGCATTGAAGAAGAAGTACTTCAAGAAGGCCAAGGCCCAAGAGTGCGCCTTCCTCGACTCCCTCAGTGACCTCGACAACGACACCGACGACGACCGGTCTTCTTTTCCCTCGAGCGATGATGAGTCCGAGAAGAGGCGTGAGGACAAGTTGACCGAGCTTTGCTTCGTCGCCAAGTCCATCCACGGAGGCTACTGCACCATGGCCATGGATGAAGGGGTGAAGCCCAACAAGGACGTGCTTCCCGGCGACGACGACTCCACCGAGGTAAAACCCTCTGTCTATGCTCTTATTGCCGAGCTTGATATCATGACTGATACTTTGATGAGTCAAGATAAGCTGCTGAAACATGCTGCTCGTGAGAGGAAAGAGTTTAAGGACAACCTAGAAGTTGTGGAGAAAGAGCTTGAGGAAGCTAAGAAGCTTGTTGTTCATGTGTCTGACGAGGTTGAGTGCGATGAATGTGCTGTTCATATGACAAACTTTTATGAGTTGCAATCTAAGTATGCTACCTTGTTAGATGAGAACGATGAGCTGAAGGCTAGGTCTAGCTTGGTGGGTGCGTGCAAGTCTTATTCAGGCTTGCAATCTGAGCTGGCAGAGAAGAATGCCAAGATCCTTGCTCTTGAGAAGGCCAGTTCAGATAGCACGGTTATTGAGTGTGCACGTTGTGAGAGCTTGGTGTTGGAGCTTGAGTCTTACAGGCATGACAAGATGAGATCCAACGAAGACAACACATACCTTCGGTCCATCTTGAATTGGGTGTCTTGTAGTGAGCCGCAGTTGGGCATGATGATGAGCCAGTTCAGACGGGGAACTGGGACATCGGGAGTAGGCTTTGCTCTAGGTGGGAAGGGTGAAAATGTCTATGGCAAAGTTGGTGAGTTCAGTGGTTTGAACCCAAGTGAGAAACCTTCCACTACTCCCAAATTGATCAAGATCAATCCACCTAAACCTACCGAACCCACTATGAAAGATGGAGTGTTTGAAGAGCCTCCAAGAGCTCCACCCCAGAAACAAGTTTGGGTTCTAAAACCGAACCATCTCAGGAACCCACTTGATACTCTACCGAACATCTCTGAGGATCCCCTTCCTAAAGCCAAAAGGCCATCAAGAGTGACACATACACACAAGAAAGTGAGCCAACAACCACCCAAGAGAGAGGTGAGGTATCACTGTGACTATTGCCATAGGGATGGTCACCTTGTTGAGTTTTGCTTTAGGAGGAAGAGAGATGAGCGGCGGGAGTATGAGTTGAACAACCGGAACATGTACCGTCCGCCCCATGGCGTACATGTGCCGCCTGTTCAGAGGCGCAATGCTAGGCCAAGAGGTGCAATGCCTCAAGGTGCTAGGCCTCAGGTTGCTAGACCACGCGGTGGTCGTGGTGGTCATGCCCGGCCTGGTTCAGGTCGTGATCAATATGACTTTGGACCTCGCGGCAGTGGCTTTCAGTCCTATAGTTCTAGCGGACCACGTTTTCCCCCACGTGGTGCTCGCTTTCCTCAAATGGGACATGGCATGTTTGGTGTTTTTCCTAACACTTTTCCATGGCAAATGAGCCAACACTGGTATCCTTCACAGTTTACTAACCCCAGTGTTGCGCCATTTGCTCATCCTATGTCTTTCTATTGATGCAGGACGGAGGCCTAGAGAACACGTGGCTCATTGATTCCGGATGTTCGCGCCACATGACCGGAAGTTCCAAATGGTTCTCCAGCCTCGACCCCATGCAATGTAAGGAGTACATCACATTCGGGGACAATAGCAAAGGTAAAGTGCTTTCTCGTGGGACCATTCGGGTCAATGAGAGTTTTGTCTTGAAGGATGTTGCTTTGGTTTCAAACTTGCATTTCAACTTGCTTTTTGTTTTGCAACTCCTACAAGATGGCTTTGAAGTGCGCTTTAAGACCGGCTTGTCTCGAGTTCTTGATTCCCAAGGAAATCTTGTTTGCCAGATTGTTCCTTTTGGCCGTGTCTTTCGAGTTGATTTTTCTCACTCCTTCGGCTCTTCTCGATGTTTGGTGGCCGGATCCTCCTCTGAGCTTTGGAAGTGGCATAGGAGACTTGGTCAGTTGAGCTTTGACTTATTAGCTAGGTTGAGCTCACTTGATCTAATCCGAGGATTGCCCAAGTTAAAATTTGAGAAGGATTTGGTGTGTCACCCTTGTCGTTACGGGAAGATGGTTGCCGCTTCTCACCCTCCTGTGACTCAGGTCATGACCAAGGGACCCGGTGAGCTACTCCATATGGACACTGTTGGTCCGGCTCGGGTTCGGTCTGAGGGAGGGAAGTGGTACGTTCTAGTGATCGTGGATGATTTTTCTCGCTACTCTTGGGTGTTTTTCATGGAGGGTAAGGATGAGGCTTTTTCTCATGCTCGATATTTGATTGTTCGGTTACAGACTGAGTTGCCAAAGAATGCCATGAGAGCTATACGTAGTGACAATGGCACAGAATTCAAGAACTCTCAGTTTGATAACTTTTGCTCTTCTTTGGGTCTTGAGCACCAGTTCTCCTCGCCTTATGTCCCTCAGCAGAACGGTGTTGTTGAGCGCAAGAATTGGACCCTTGTTGAGATGGCTAGGACGATGCTCGATGAGCATAGGACTCCTAGGAGATATTGGGCTGAAGCGATCAACACCGCGTGTCATGTTTCCAATCGCATCTTTCTTCGAGCCTTCATGAAGAAAACTTCTTATGAGCTGCGATTCGGTCGACTACCCAAGGTGAGCCACTTTCGAGTGTTTGGATGCAGGTGCTTCATTCTGAAACAAGGTAATTTAGACAAATTTGAGTCTCGATCCTCGGATGGTGTCTTTCTTGGTTATGCTTCACATTCTCATGCATATCGAGTACTTAACCTTGAAACTAACTGAGTCGTAGAGACTTGTGAAGTCACTTTCGACGAGACCATGCCTTGTTCTGTTCCTGTCTTTGAAAGTGCAGGTGGTCAGGAGATTGGTGAGAGCATCTTCGTTGAGGAGAATGAGGAAGATGCTGATTGGGGAGATGCAGAGCCGACCTCTTCGGCTGTTCCAGTTGAGTCTGCGACAACTACTTCGGCTCACGGACCAGATCCATCTTTTTCCACTACATGGGGTCCGCACGAGCTCAGGCAATGATTTCTTGGGAATAGGTTCGGGCTTTGTTGAATTTCACTTGTGCAATTTTTGGGGACGAATAATCAAGGATTGGGTAGGATTTGGTTGAATTTGTTGAAGCCGCTTTTCCTGTTCGTCCTTTACTGTTCTTCGTCAGGTTCTTGTGTGTTTCACGAGAGTTGGTCTTCTGCTTGTTTCTGCAGTAGCGCTATCAACGTCGGCACTCTGATGCTGCGCGTGCTCACTGAGCAGCGGTTGCACTCGACCGCTGGAGCCTGGTTCGCTTCCAGTCTGAGAACATCCAGGTCCAGCACTCCAAGCTGTAGCACGTAGAGCTCCTGATGCTCGTTACTCATCCTGAGCCGTGTGCTCCTTCTCTTCTTAATTCCAGTGCGTCAGGTGTTTCTTTTTGAGTTTGTTTTTCTCGTTCTTGGTGGAGAGCAGCACCTCCACTTCTCTGTCCCTGTGGCTGGTGATCAAGAGGTGCACGATTGGATGAATCAAGGCACGTGAGTGCCTAGCACCTTCGGTGCTCATCCAGCAGCTCTAGTTGCTTGCCGATTTAATTTCCTGGCCGCACAGCTTGCTTGCCAGCAGTTCCCGTCCCCTCCCTCTCCTCTGTCTGTTCTTTTTGTTCGCTGCAGATCTCCGGCAGGAGCATGGCCAGGGCCGAGCACATCAGTGCCGTATCCTCCAGGACCGAGCAAGAGCTCGCCTGAGAGTCCCAGTGGCCTGTCCAACCTCCGAAGGAGCACCACCTCTCAGGCTGCTCGTGGTCCGTCCGTACATCGCCTGAGTGCTTTTGTCTCTGCTCGCTTCAGTTCGTTGTTTCAGTTCTTCTGCAAGCCACGGACAGTCCACGGAGCAGTCACAGACAGTCAGCGACTGCACAGTCAAGGCTGTTTTCACTCGTTTCTTCGCGTGTTCGTTTTCATGGGTTCTCAAGTGTCCAAGACTTCTTGTGAGATATCTTGCTACGTGTTAGCACGTGTATCTCACGACTTTAGTGTGAGTCAAAGTTTTGGGGTTGTGTGTTGAGCCGAGGACCAACGTTTTGAAAGAAATTTGAGGCTCTCATTCACCCCCTCTGGTCGCCATTTCCTGTCCTTCAATTGGTATCGGAGCCGGTTAAGGATCATTCCACCTTAATCGGTCCGTGATCCACGAAGGCGACATGGAGCGTGGTTCCGACAAACCACCGTTCTTTGATGGAACAAATTATTCCTATTGGAAGATCCGCATGTCCACGCATCTCCAGGGGATTGATTGATATGTCTGGGAGATTTGCGAGGATGCTACTTACGTTGTGCTTGAACCCCGTGCTCGTGTCACGCAAGATCAAAAAGATCGGCACAACGCTAATAGCAGAGCTCGCGCAGTTCTTTTCTCGAGTCTTTCTCTTCAGGAGTTCGAAAGAGTCTCCGATTGTACTACTGCTCGAGAGATCCGGGTGAGACTTTAGAGCTATCACGAGGGGACCGCACAGGTTAAAACCAGACTCTACGAGACGTACAAGAGGGAGTACGAGAACTTCACTCAGCTTGATGGCGAGTCCATCGATGCCATGTATTCTCGCTTTCAGACCATCGTCAACAAGATGCGAGCAAACAAGGCACAGTTACCTTATGATGATCATGAGAGGGCACTCAAGCTTCTATATGCCCTAGATCGGAAGGTATGGGATGTGAAGGTGACTGCCATCATTGAGTCTTCGGGGTATGAGACCCTCACCGTGGATGAGCTGTTCAGCAAGCTCAAGTCCACCGAGATTGACTACCAGACCCAAACCAAACTCAAGAATCCCTCTGCACCGACTATGGCTTTGGTCTCAGGTAATGGCTCAAGTTCTTTGGCTAACCCTTCACAAGTGTCTTTTGCCTTGTCTTCTTTGGTGTCTGTCACAAAGGAGCAGATGGAGAGTCTTGGGGACGACGAGCTGGCGTTGATCATCAGCCGGTTCTCGCGGTTTCACAACAACCGCTTGAATCGCTGGCGTGGTGGTGGTCCGAAGGAAGGATGCTACGGCTGTGGAGATCCCGACCACTTCGACGCCCACTGCCCCAAAAAGAACAAGCACTCCTTCGACAAGTACGACTCCGGCAAGCGCAAGGACAAGCGCGAGTACACCTCCAAGCACAAGTCGAAGGGAGGATTCGACAAGGAGGCGTTAAAGAAGAAGTACTTCAAGAAGGCCAAGGCCCAAGAGTGCGCCTTCCTCGACTCCCTCAGTGACCTCGACAACGACACCGACGACGACCGGTCTTCTTTTCCCTCGAGCGATGATGAGTCCGAGAAGAGGCGTGAGGACAAGTTGACCGAGCTTTGCTTCGTCGCCAAGTCCATCCACGGAGGCTACTGCACCATGGCCATGGATGAAGGGGTGAAGCCCAACAAGGACGTGCTTCCCGGCGACGACGACTCCACCGAGGTAAAACCCTCTGTCTATGCTCTTATTGCCGAGCTTGATATCATGACTGATACTTTGATGAGTCAAGATAAGCTGCTGAAACATGCTGCTCGTGAGAGGAAAGAGTTTAAGGACAACCTAGAAGTTGTGGAGAAAGAGCTTGAGGAAGCTAAGAAGCTTGTTGTTCATGTGTCTGACGAGGTTGAGTGCGATGAATGTGCTGTTCATATGACAAACTTTTATGAGTTGCAATCTAAGTATGCTGCCTTGTTAGATGAGAACGATGAGCTGAAGGCTAGGTCTAGCTTGGTGGGTGCGTGCAAGTCTTATTCAGGCTTGCAATCTGAGCTGGCAGAGAAGAATGCCAAGATCCTTGCTCTTGAGAAGGCCAGTTCAGATAGCACGGTTATTGAGTGTGCACGTTGTGAGAGCTTGGTGTTGGAGCTTGAGTCTTACAGGCATGACAAGATGAGATCCAACGAAGACAACACATACCTTCGGTCCATCTTGAATTGGGTGTCTTGTAGTGAGCCGCAGTTGGGCATGATGATGAGCCAGTTCAGACGGGGAACTGGGACATCGGGAGTAGGCTTTGCTCTAGGTGGAAAGGGTGAAAATGTCTATGGCAAAGTTGGTGAGTTCAGTGGTTTGAACCCAAGTGAGAAACCTTCCACTACTCCCAAATTGATCAAGATCAATCCACCTAAACCTACCGAACCCACTATGAAAGATGGAGTGTTTGAAGAGCCTCCAAGAGCTCCACCCCAGAAACAAGTTTGGGTTCTAAAACCGAACCATCTCAGGAACCCACTTGATACTCTACCGAACATCTCTGAGGATCCCCTTCTTAAAGCCAAAAGGCCATCAAGAGTGACACATACACACAAGAAAGTGAGCCAACAACCACCCAAGAGAGAGGTGAGGTATCACTGTGACTATTGCCATAGGGATGGTCACCTTGTTGAGTTTTGCTTTAGGAGGAAGAGAGATGAGCGGCGGGAGTATGAGTTGAACAACCGGAACATGTACCGTCCGCCCCATGGCGTACATGTGCCGCCTGTTCAGAGGCGCAATGCTAGGCCAAGAGGTGCAATGCCTCAAGGTGCTAGGCCTCAGGTTGCTAGACCACGCGGTGGTCGTGGTGGTCATGCCCGGCCTGGTTCAGGTCGTGATCAATATGACTTTGGACCTCGCGGCAGTGGCTTTCAGTCCTACAGTTCTAGCGGACCACGTTTTCCCCCACGTGGTGCTCGCTTTCCTCAAATGGGACATGGCATGTTTGGTGTTTTTCCTAACACTTTTCCATGGCAAATGAGCCAACACTGGTATCCTTCACAGTTTACTAACCCCAGTGTTGCGCCATTTGCTCATCCTATGTCTTTCTATTGATGCAGGACGGAGGCCTAGAGAACACGTGGCTCATTGATTCCGGATGTTCGCACCACATGACCGGAAGTTCCAAATGGTTCTCCAGCCTCGACCCCATGCAATGTAAGGAGTACATCACATTCGGGGACAATAGCAAAGGTAAAGTGCTTTCTCGTGGGACCATTCGGGTCAATGAGAGTTTTGTCTTGAAGGATGTTGCTTTGGTTTCAAACTTGCATTTCAACTTGCTTTTTGTTTCACAACTCCTACAAGATGGCTTTGAAGTGCGCTTTAAGACCGGCTTGTCTCGAGTTCTTGATTCCCAAGGAAATCTTGTTTGCCAGATTGTTCTTTTTGGCCGTGTCTTTCGAGTTGATTTTTCTCACTCCTTCGGCTCTTCTCGATGTTTGGTGGCCGGATCCTCCTCTGAGCTTTGGAAGTGGCATAGGAGACTTGGTCAGTTGAGCTTTGACTTATTAGCTAGGTTGAGCTCACTTGATCTAATCCGAGGATTGCCCAAGTTAAAATTTGAGAAGGATTTGGTGTGTCACCCTTGTCGTTACGGGAAGATGGTTGCCGCTTCTCACCCTCCTGTGACTCAGGTCATGACCAAGGGACCCGGTGAGCTACTCCATATGGACACTGTTGGTCCGGCTCGGGTTCGGTCTGAGGGAGGGAAGTGGTACGTTCTAGTGATCGTGGATGATTTTTCTCGCTACTCTTGGGTGTTTTTCATGGAGGGTAAGGATGAGGCTTTTTCTCATGCTCGAGATTTGATTGTTCGGTTACAGACTGAGTTGCCAAAGAATGCCATGAGAGCTATACGTAGTGACAATGGCACAGAATTCAAGAACTCTCAGTTTGATAACTTTTGCTCTTCTTTGGGTCTTGAGCACCAGTTCTCCTCGCCTTATGTCCCTCAGCAGAACGGTGTTGTTGAGCGTAAGAATTGGACCCTTGTTGAGATGGCTAGGACGATGCTCGATGAGCATAGGACTCCTAGGAGATATTGGGCTGAAGCGATCAACACCGCGTGTCATGTTTCCAATCGCATCTTTCTTCGAGCCTTCATGAAGAAAACTTCTTATGAGCTGCGATTCGGTCGACTACCCAAGGTGAGCCACTTTCGAGTGTTTGGATGCAGGTGCTTCATTCTGAAACAAGGTAATTTAGACAAATTTGAGTCTCGATCCTCGGATGGTGTCTTTCTTGGTTATGCTTCACATTCTCATGCATATCGAGTACTTAACCTTGAAACTAACTGAGTCGTAGAGACTTGTGAAGTCACTTTCGACGAGACCATGGCTTGTTCTGTTCCTGTCTTTGAAAGTGCTGGTGGTCAGGAGATTGGTGAGAGCATCTTCGTTGAGGAGAATGAGGAAGATGCTGATTGGGGAGATGCAGAGCCGACCTCTTCGGCTGTTCCAGTTGAGTCTGCGACAACTACTTCGGCTCACGGACCACATCCATCTTTTTCCACTACATGGGGTCCGCACGAGCCGCCTCCTCAGCCTACGTCGGCTGCACCTGAGGAGGCCCCTGCAACTGTTGAGGGGGAGGCAACATCTTCAAGGGAAGCCCCTCGGCACATCCAGCGTCGCCACCCGCCTCAAACCATGATCGGTGACATCAGTCAGCGTGTTACACGCTCAAGGTCATATGAAATCTCACATTTCGCTCATTTTGCTTTTGTTGCTAATTTTGAGCCACAAAATGTTGGACACGCACTTTCTCATCCCGATTGGGTCAATGCTATGCACGAGGAGTTACAGAACTTTGAGAGAAATGAAGTCTGGGTCTTAGTTCCACCTCCACCTGAGTGTCACCCTATAGGTACAAAATGGGTTTTCAAGAACAAGCAAAGTGAGGATGGAGTGGTGGTGAGAAACAAGGCTAGGCTAGTGGCTCAGGGTTTTGTCAGAAAGAGGGAGTAGACTTTGAAGAAACCTTTGCTCCTGTGGCCCGTATCGAGGCTATAAGGATGCTCTTAGCTTATGCAGCTTCGAAAGGGTTCAAGCTGTATCAAATGGATGTGAAGAGCGCCTTTTTGAACGGGTACATAGAGGAAGAGGTGTATGTGAGACAACCCCGTAGCTTTGAAAATCCCAAGTATCCCAACCATGTTTACAAACTCCACAAAGCCTTGTATGGATTGAAACAAGCCCCAAGAGCCTGGTATGAGCGTTTGAAAGCCTTCTTGCTTGCTAAGGGCTTTAAGATGGGTTCAGTAGATAAAACTTTATTTCTCCTCAAACAAGGTACTGACACACTTTTGGTTCAG
Organism: Saccharum hybrid cultivar R570; assembly: GCA_038087645.1. Classification (NCBI taxonomy): domain Eukaryota; kingdom Viridiplantae; phylum Streptophyta; class Magnoliopsida; order Poales; family Poaceae; genus Saccharum; species Saccharum hybrid cultivar. The sequence goes on from JAQSUU010000805.1 coordinate 12,064,547, forward strand.
ATTTACGTGGATGATATCATTTTTGGTGGTTCCTCTCACGCTCTTGTTGCAAAGTTTTCTGAGACTATGAGCAGGGAATTCAAGATGAGCATGATGGGCGAGTTGACATTCTTCCTCGGGCTGCAAATCAAGCAAACACGTGAAGGAACATTCGTGCACCAAGGCAAGTACACCAAGGATCTCCTGAGGAAGTTTGATATGGGCGAGGCCAAGCCTCTTTCGACGCCCATGTCGACTACGATGGCCCTGGACGAGGACAAGGAAGGAGAAGTTGTGGACCAGAAGGAGTACCGAAGCATGATCGGATCTTTGTTGTATCTGATGGCGACGAGACCGGACATCCAGTTCATGGTCTGCTTGTGTGTGCGCTTTCAGTCTTCACCGCGCACATCGCATCGTCAAGCCATCAAGTGGATCATGAGGTACCTTCATTTCACACCCGAATTTGGTCTTTGGTTTTCAGCTTCCTCCTCTCTTTCTCTTTGCGGTTACTCTGATGCGAATTATGCTGGCTGTCGTACTGAGAGGAAGTCCACTTCTGGGACTTATCAATTTCTTGGGTCTTCACTTGTGTCTTGGTCTTCTCGCAAGCAGTCCACTGTAGCCCAATCCACCACAGAAGCTGAGTATGTTGTTGCTACTGCTTGCTGTTCCCAGTTGCTTTGGATGGTTGCTACTTTGCGAGACTATGGCTTAAAGTTTAGGCGAGTGCCTTTGTTCTGTGATAGCACCAGTGCCATATGTGTAGCCAAAAACCCCGTTCTCCACTCCAAAACCAAGCACATAGAGGTCTGTTTTCACTTGCGAGACCACTATGAGAAAGGGGACATTGACCTTATTTATGTTGACACCCACAACCAGCTCGCAGATATCTTCACCAAACCCCTTGACCAAGCCCAGTTTGCTCGCTTGCGAGGGGAGCTTGGAGTTTGCTTCCCTTTTTAGCTTGAGAAGTTTTGGTTCTTGTACATTAGTTTGTGGTTTTCTTTTGTCTTTAGCTTTTGTTTTTTGCTTTTGTATCATACTAGCATATCATATCATCATGTATCATATTGCATTTTGAGCTTCATCCTTATAGTAGCTAGATTGACACTATGCTCTTATTGGGGATGTTATGGATATATATGATGTGCTTTGCTTAGGCTCACTTGATCTCTTGATATGAGCTAAAAATGCCTTTTTCATTTGTGAACTTGAATAACACTTGATGAAACTTGGAACATGTTCACCACTACTTTGTGGCAACTAGCATGTATAGGTGTGTCGAGAACCCTTTTGCTTCATATATATGCTTAGTTGCTACGGCTCATACCTTGAGTTACACACTTGCTTGAGAAACTTGAAATTGTGCTAAAACTTGAAAAAAACAAGGTATGAAAAGATCGGGATGGGTCTTTGCTGTCCCATGTCAGAGTATCGAGACAGCTCCTTATTGCACTTAAGGGTGAACTTGAGCTCTATAATGGATACCGAGATCACTGTCTTAAGCTTCTGATTGCTTTTGACATAGGCTTGACATGATCGATAAGTCAGGTTTTGATGGCATCGATAACCTCCCGCACACATTTGTTTGACAAACTTTGGTGATAAGCTGCATAACTCCGATAAAATTCAATTGATTGAAAATTTGATCAAATCACAAGTTTGTCTCATGACATGATGTGTGAACTTTGTTTGGGGTAGTTCACTTTGCATACATGTGTAGCACAAGGTTGATCTCCTGTCTATATTTGCTATGTGCTCATTTGGTGGTGAACCCTCTTTTAAATTGCTCAAACTTGATCAAACTTGCTAAAATTCCATATTTCATCTCATTTGGTCATTTTGAGCATTTGCTAGCACTTGTATTTGTTGCTATATATACATGACAGCATCAGCTAGAGCATCTTTTCAATCTACTTGCTATAATTTTGAAGCTTCTGCATTTGTGCATTTCTACATTCATAGCATGTTTTAAGGGGGAGTTGTAATCCTTGGGCTCTAGCTTAATAAGTGCATGTGTCAACAAGGGGGAGAGATATGTCACACTCACCATGTCAACAAGGGGGATAAGTTGTCAACAAGGGGGAGAAGTCTCCATTTCGTGCATTCATTTGAGAGAGATTGCATTTGTTCAGGGAGAGTTGCATTTGAGTTGCTTTTGCTAGATGTGTTGAGCATTTGCCTCTTCTGGAGGATCTAGCAGTTTTTCGGCTTTTCGAGCTTTGCTAGTGGTGTTGAGCCCGTTGCCTTTTCTTGAGGGCTAGTTTTGTTTTACTTGGTTGCGTCGAGCCGTAGCCCATGTCTTTGGGGACCAAGTTTTTGCTCTTTTCAAATGACTTGTTTCGGCTTTTCTTTGGCTTTTGGTCATTTGGTTGAGCTATTTATTTTCTCTTCTTCTTCTTTTTTCTTTTGCTCAAGCTGTTCGTGTATTGGTGTTGACAATGCACTCATCAAGGGGGAGATTGCGAACACAAGGTTGACAAGTACCCTTGTGTGTTCGTTTTGTGATGAGTGATTGTCAATGTGATCCACGAAGTAGGTTGAGTGGTGACTAAACCTACCTTGACGAAAGTCTTGTGTGCGACATGTCTCTTGGCTTGTGTTGTGCAGGTGTGGAGCACGGAGGCGGTAGCCGACGGCGAGGTGAAGGTCAAGGAGGACGTGCCGTGCCGATGGACCGGAGGGGTGAAGGACGGACGTGAGGCTTGGACCGAGGGACCCGGAGGCCGGATGGTTAGCCGCGGTGGCTGACACTTGGGACATCGACAAGCGCGAGAAGACATGGGAATGACCGTGTTGACCGTGGAGGTGACACGCGTCGGATGGCGGGGGACGCGTATGGAGTACGCTACTCGCGGAACGGTTTGATGGTTTGGGCCTCAAAACCATCGGAGGCGGGTTTACGGGTTTGGGCCTCAAAACCCGGGCGGAGGTTCCGAGGAGGAACGGACGGCATGTGGCGGCATCGGGGAGTTCGCGTCGAGGCGAAGCTACTGGTGAGGTGGCGCGGTGGCCGTCGGATCAACATGAAGACCGAGTTGGACCTCTACGCCCTTTAGCTTATTGGTTTAGCTCTTATGTATCAGGGGCATTTAGAGGAATGAAAAATAGCCCTGTTAAATAGAGGATGGCAGCCCCTTACCTCTCTCACCTCCTCCATTTTCATTTTCTCTTTTAGGGTTTCCAACTTTAGTTGCTTGTGTGAGAGAGATCCACAGATTAAGCACTTGTCTGTGTATTCAACTGATGATTTTGTTTAGGAAGTGAGGCCTTACCTCACTTTGCCCTCTGGGCCTCGTACCTGTTTTCTGTGTCTTTGAGTTTGCTGTTTGTCGTTCTTCCCCCCTCCTGCTATTGCTTCTTCTTTTCGATTGGAGATGTTTTGGAGAACTTTCGGTTGATCTATGACGAGCTGGGACATGTGCTGAACTAATTCTTCCAGTGATTCAAATCAATTTAGCACGAGCTCGTAGATCGATTCGGTTTTCGTTTTTGGGAGAAAACTCGTTCTTGGCTATAATCTGAATTTTTTCCGGAGTTTGGGTTCATCTCAGGCAATGATTTCTTGGGAATAGGTTCGGGCTTTGTTGAATTTCACTTGTGCAATTTTTGGGGACGAATAATCAAGGATTGGGTAGGATTTGGTTGATTTTGTTGAAGCCGCTTTTCCTGTTCGTCCTTTACTGTTCTTCGTCAGGTTCTTGTGTGTTTCACGAGAGTTGGTCTTCTGCTTGTTTCTGCAGTAGCGCTATCAACGTCGGCACTCTGATGCTGCGCGTGCTCACTGAGCAGCGGTTGCACTCGACCGCTGGAGCCTAGTTCGCTTCCAGTCTGAGAACATCCAGGTCCAGCACTCCAAGCTGTAGCACGTAGAGCCCCTGATGCTCGTTACTCATCCTGAGCCGTGTGCTCCTTCTCTTCTTAATTCCAGTGCGTCAGGTGTTTCTTTTTGAGTTTGTTTTTCTCGTTCTTGGTGGAGAGCAGCACCTCCACTTCTCTGTCCCTGTGGCTGGTGATCAAGAGGTGCACGATTGGATGAATCAAGGCACGTGAGTGCCTAGCACCTTCGGTGCTCATCCAGCAGCTCTAGTTGCTTGCCGATTTAATTTCCTGGCCGCACAGCTTGCTTGCCAGCAGTTCCCGTCCCCTCCCTCTCCTCTGTCTGTTCTTTTTGTTCGCTGCAGATCTCCGGCAGGAGCATGGCCAGGGCCGAGCACATCAGTGCCGTATCCTCCAGGACCGAGCAAGAGCTCGCCTGAGAGTCCCAGTGGCCTGTCCAACCTCCGAAGGAGCACCACCTCTCAGGCTGCTCGTGGTCCGTCCGTACATCGCCTGAGTGCTTTTGTCTCTGCTCGCTTCAGTTCGTTGTTTCAGTTCTTCTGCAAGCCACGGACAGTCCACGGAGCAGTCACAGACAGTCAGCGACTGCACAGTCAAGGCTGTTTTCACTCGTTTCTTCGCGTGTTCGTTTTCATGGGTTCTCAAGTGTCCAAGACTTCTTGTGAGATATCTTGCTACGTGTTAGCACGTGTATCTTACGACTTTGGTGTGAGTCAAAGTTTTGGAGTTGTGTGTTGAGCCGAGGACCAACGTTTTGAAAGAAATTTGAGGCTTTCATTCACCCCCTCTGGTCGCCATTTTCGGTCCTTCAACGCCGTTTTTTTAACACCGCCAGGAGCACTCGCATATCTTGTAAGACTCGTATTAGACACTTATATTAACCGCACGCTCAAGTACAGATGGGACTGCCTAAGAAATCTCAGGACGTGTCTACCGGGCACACACGCGCACACACTTCTCACACACACACCCGGCTCCCTCTGGGAAAATTCCCCGGTGCAGCACCCACGGTCGCCTAGACTGGGATTCGAACCGTGGGTGGGCAGTCTGGCCACTGCCAGGGCTACCAACCGAGCTAGAGCTCGTCTGCTTAACGTCGTTTTTATCACCCATGTACTCTTGCTGGTTGATGTCCCCAAGTGTCAGCCACTGTGGTGGTTACCCGACCTCTGTGGTCCCTCGGTCCAAGCCTCACGTCCATCCTTCACCGCTCCCAATCTATCGGCACGACACGTCTCTATTTGACCTTCACCTTCGCCGTCGACCACCGCCTCCGAGCTCCACACCTGCGCACCATAAGCTAAGAGACATGTTGCACAACATACTTAACACAACACAACTCAACACAACACCCCCCAGTTAGTCATTAGCATAATCAAGCACATAAGAAATATGACTCAACCGGGAAAGCTTCAAACCTCTCACACTTGTGTCAATCATTCATCATACATGCACATCTCCACCATATGTTCACACAGCCGCAGCACATGTGTCCTCTCCTGGCTCTGCGGCGGCGGCACCGGCGCCTTAGCCCGGCAGCGGCATCCTCCGACCGCTTCTTCTCCACGCGTCGTTGCTCACTTCTTTGGGGGCACATCGGAGATGCATGCACGCTGGGGCACACCGGTGGCAAGTGAAGCTTGGATAAGCTATTTTTCAGCTTCATCTCATCTCTTCTCTCTGAGAGAACAGAAAAAGGAGCTTCACCCATGAATCTGTTTTGAAAAATGTTGTTTGGCAAAAAAACAGCTCATGAAGCTGTTGGTGAAGCTTCATTCTAGAGGGGCGCCGCAAATATTTAACCATTGCTAATATTTAATCATTGCTAATATTTAACCATTGCTAATAATATTTAGTCATTGCTAATATTTAACCATTGCTAATATTTAACTCCGTTTCTAGTTTTTACGAATAATACGGCTTGCACAGCAATGACATGTTCGCGGCTGACTTTCTGAGTGCGTTGACGCATGCAACTGACTGCCTAGCGTGGTTCTGTTCTCAGCTATCTAGGTGTGTTTAGTTCGCGAAATTTTTTTGTTTTGACTACTATAGCACTTTTGTTTATATTTGTTAATTAGTGTTTAATTATTGACTAATTAGACTTAAAAAATTCGTCTTGTAGTTTTCTACCAAACTGTGTAATTAGTTTTTTTTCTTTTATATTTAATACTCCATGTATATATCAAACATTCGTCGTGACGGGAAATCTTTAAAATTTTTGAAAACTAAACATAGCCTTACTCTGTCAACAGTTAACGTGCTATTGGCCCCGTGCGTAGCATCAGTGCTGACATGCGAGTGTTCTGACTGACTGTCAACGGAGCAGGGTTACTGGTTACTGTAGCACTTTTTGTTTTATTTGGCAATTTGTGTCCAATCATGAACTAGTTAGGCTCAAAAAATTTGTCTCGTGATTTACAACTAAACTGTGTAATTAGTTTGTTCTTTCGTCTACATTTAATACTCCATGCATGTGCCGTAAGATTTGATGTAACAGGTACTGTAGCATTTTTTTGGTTCACTTTTTGTAAACTAAACAGGCTCATAGGTGTTTTAATTTTACTATACTAGTAAGAAGCGCCAGCCAGTACCTCTGAGCCTGTAAGGCTGTGACGTAATAATAGAATAACCATGTATTGATTCCCCAACACCTACCACAGTATATGATCAATTAATCGAGCTTTCAAAATCGTGTGACTTCCCCAACACCTACCACAGTGTATGATAATTAATCGTGCTTAAACAATGATGCGTGACTTCCCCAAAACACCTTACCAGCACGCAATACGTATGAGCTGGTTCAATACCAAAGACAAGTTCATCAATACGTATGAGCTGGTTCATTACCAAAGACAAGTTCATCAGAGGGTTTGATCCAACTCAACATAAAGGACTAATTTGCTAGAGAGGGCTGCTTCTGCCTTATATATTACTCCATCCATCCTAAATTATAAGTTATTTTAACTTTTTTAAGAGTCAAAGCATCTAAAGTTTGACCAAATTTATATAATAAAATAATAATATCTATAATACTATATAAGTATCATTAGATTCTTCTTTAATTATATTTTTATATTATATCTATTTGATGTCATAAATCTTTGAAATTCTTTCTATAATTTTAGAATAACTTATAATTTAGAATGGAGAAAGTAGAATAGTTTATACGCACAACAACGGTAATCAGCGATTACCGATAGGAATCCCCTCCCAAGTCCCTCCCCTTGCGTGGTGCTCATAAGACGATTACATCTTTATGGCTCTCGCAACCAAGAAACGTACAGGAGATACTCAGAACCATAGGAGCTGGATGAGCGACTTCAACCTACTGAAACAGGACATGATCCACAAATTCACTTCATCAGTGATCAACTGCAGAAGGGCTGACGTCGTGGTGCTTGTTCCCCTGAAGGCCAGATGTTTTTTAGGATTTTTTTTCTTTTCTTAGCGCGTCTTGTGAGAGTTAACATGACAATGAGTAGGTTGAATGTAAATTTAGGAGGTTATTTTGCATTATCTTCCATAATTATAAAGGTGGATAATCTATAAAATCATTATGGTGTATTGTAAATTATCTTCCATAATAACAGATGTGAGTAATTTTGATATAAAGTTAGAGGATTATTTTAAATTATTTTTTATAAGATGTAACGTGAGAGGATTATTTTGAATTATATTTTATAATAGTAAAGTGAGTAATTTAGATGTAAATTTAGAGAGTTGTTTTTAATTATTTTTTATAATGACATGTGTGTAATTTATATACAAATTAGGCGGTTATTTTGAACTGTCTTTCGTAACGACAGAGGTGGATACTTTAGATGCAAAATTTGAGGCTTACCTCATGTATTTTTCATAATGGTGGTGAGTAATTTATAGATTATAATAGATCTAGTGACTATTATCGATGATGATTATTAGGGTGTACCAGTTAAAGGCCAGATGTTTTTGTTTATTGTGAGAATTTCTAGTATTTATCTTTTTTTTCTAGTACGTCTGGTGAGAATTAATTTAGTGTCTCCGTTAAGGCCTCTAATCAGTAACAGTAAGATTGGATTCTAAAGTTCGCTGTGCAAAGTCGATTTGTTCGCTCAAGGGAGCCTTGTTCCCTGACACAACATTCGCGCTGTACAAAACAGACGGAATGAAATGGGACAAGTTGCCAGACCGAAGATTAGCAACGCAAATAAACCATTCTTCTGTCTCAATCCAAACAAGCAAGGAACGAGCGAACATTGTGCCAAAGCACCTCTAGTTTGACATATCACACATAGTTTCAGAAATCAACATAAGCATTCCTGCTGTTGCAGACAAAATGGTGAGGCGTGAGACCAAAAACAAGCTGCTAGTTCATCATCAGTTCATCGCATCCCTGACATCTCTCTTCTGTTCTACCAACCACGGCGCTGCTCGCTCCCACCACGGCCGCCTGAATTTCCAACTGGGCGCCAAGCCGTCTGCTGCCTGTGGAACGTGGGGCCGTACTGCCCTCTTCCTGCACAAGCGCTTCCGTCCGGTTGGTAAGTGTAGGCACCACCTCTGTCATTCCTGCTGCCTCGGCTTTGCGCCATGTCAGCCCCATGGAAACCTCTCCCGTAGCCGGCAGGGATGGCTCTCCCTCTCCCACGTCCAAAGCCGCTGATCATCGGCTGCGGCTCTGCCACGGTTGGGATGGTTTCAGGCGGTGGTCGGCTACCAGGATAGGTGTGCCACAGCGGCCTCTTTGGAATCTCAGTTTCAGTTATAGTCTGCAGAAGACATGATTTCTTTCAGAGATGATGGCAAACTGGCGGTATGGTGCCAAATGCCCAGTGAACGAGTGAAATGTGCAGCCAAAGAGACAACTGAATATACCTTTTCAGGTTTTTTGACATTATCAAGTAGCCTTGGAATGATTTGCACTGGTTCTGGGTTGGAGAACAAGAATGATCTGAAACATACACGGGAACATGTAGTGAAAATTAAAGGATGACTTCTTTTCTTAGAAAATTACTGCCTGAATATGATAGGGTCAAGAGAAAACATACATTGTCTGGTCATTCCTAATGTCCTGTAGATCTCTTATCGGTGAACGGAAGAAACCACAGCTTATACTATCGTCGTTGACAGGCGACAACCACCCTCCAAGTTCACTATGTGGAATGAAATTTAGGATTTAGCAACATTTTTATAAGTTGCTCAGAAATAGAAGAAATGCATACGATCAGTTCAGACTTGATTGTACCTGGTAGATTGATCTGTCGGAAGCTTTTTTGACAAATAGTCAGATGTCTGCGCAAATGCTGCACCGGTTGGCAGAGTATTTGAGCTCCTCAGGAAGATCTTCTCCTGCCGAACTGTGTTCCTATTTATCTCATGTACCTATAAAATAAAAACAATGTAAAACGCTCACGTGCAACATACTCTAGTAGACAATTTGCATAGAAGGTAGGCAATTTCTTTTACTGCAAGTTTGTCCTCCACCGTCTTGGTAGCCAGAATCAGCAGCTTTTCATCAATGAATGGCAACATTACAATACCCTGAAACAATTTATTTCCGAGAAAACTAGCATGTGTGAAGAAGGCTTTCTTTTTTCTTTTACAACTAGCCAATGTGGGGTCTTACATGTAGCCAATGTGCATCAAAATATGGGTAACCTAGCCTTATATTATGAACTCATATATATGGAATAATCACTTACTTGCCATAAGAAACGTTTCCCATGGGTATCAATCTGTACATCTGGTGAGAAAAATAAATTCCCATTTAGTTCAGTATATGGTACTCAGATTATATGATGACTTTAGAATAACAAGTACACCTGACGGATAGAATTTATGTATTAAAGACTCTTCATTTTCCATCAGTTCTCTGTAACACTTTGGTAGTGCACATGAGCTGCGACAGAAAATAAACTTAAATTTCAATTAAAACATTGCGATGAAGAATGTGCATTATAAAATAAAGAATAGTTCACGTGCCTCTCTTTTGGAAGAACTGCCATGAGCTGATCGAATGGACTTAGTGGCTTATCAATGGTGAAAGATATCTTGAACTGAGAGAGCCCTTCAAAATCAGATGCAAAAGGAGCATAATAGAAGGGATAGTACCTGCAGAAAACAAAACAGACATGCTATGCATAATACATAGAATGGAAACATTCGCTAGTACATGTCCATAAGAATTAGCAGTCATACATCACTCATGTGGAACTATTTATCAAGATTAACAATTATTTGAACTATTCATCATTCGATTTCGAAACAATGGAAGCATACTAGTACAATGTATAAGGAGATACATGTACAAATGAAAGCTCTGATCATAAATATGTATATCCTACCAGCTCCACGATGGCACATCTGCAAAATAGTACCGCAGCACCCAACAAAGTCCTTCCAGATACTTTTGAACCTAAATTAAGCCAGTGATAGAGAAAGTTAACAAAATATGATGTCTCTTCAAAGCGCCCACTGGTATTAAAATTTTATCTGCACAGAGAAACAGGAAAAATCATAACCATGTCTTTCTTCAGCTTCCCAACTTCATTAGATTTTTCCACACCAAACTTTTCCCTGTAGAATCGACACTTCCACCACGCCAATCCCAATCTTACCTGCAATGGCATGTCAAACTTTGCACATATGTGAAATATTTTCTCAAATAGGCGCTACTAACCGCGTCATGTTTACAGGCTCCACTTTTTATAAGGTCTTGCTTGTTACGAAGAGTATCCTTTAAGTTTCGCCTCAGCTCTAAGGTATTTGCAATTACCTAAGCAACAGGAGAGTCAAATTCAAAACAAGGAATAATATGGATGGACTTTGGAAAATAAGTTTAGGAGAAATGATAAGGTATTGCCCAGATATCCAACAAAAGTAGAAATAAATAGGTAAGCTCTTCCCTACATCTGACTCGTCTTGGCTGTAGGCGGAAATACTGCAGTTTGTTGAAAAAGACTTTACTGTCAAATCTGGACCATCAGGATTTTCTTCCTAAGTAGAAGAAAGCTTGAGATTGAAAAAATGAATATGACAGTAATCAGGACAAAACTTTTAGCCGTATATAGCCCTCACCATATTGTCATAGTTTCTTTCTTTCCATTCTTCAGCAGCTTGGTGCACGAATTTGCGCTGTGACCTCTGCATGTAATCAACAAGTTCCATTGGCACTATTGTACACTTTGACCAAAGGATCATAAGTTCTCTGACATACCTCTCGCAGTTCATATCTTTTAAGAAAAATTTTCTCTTCACACAAGGACAGTTCATGAAAAAACTTTTCCAACCTCGAAACTTCAAGGTATGCAGCATGTTTGTCTTTTAACTGTTTTTGGTAGCAACAGAAGTACATCAAAACATAACTCAACAAGTAATCAATGAAATTAATATAGTTCGATTTTGTACCTTCTCGGTGTTCACAATATAGCCTCCCATTTTGTTAAATGCTTGTTTGTACACTTCCAATAGCAGATCAATTGCACCCTGCCACGTCGAAGACAAATTAAGGAAAAAATCCCACTTTTTTTTTGCAGTGGGGAACATGTGAAAGGATGTGACAATAACAATATTGTTTGCTGTTAAGCTGTCAGAATCAGATGGCATAAGCACACCTCATGTATCTCAACTGAAGGAATACGTGGAATGAAGTCATTTCCTGTCAGGAAACAAATAAATATGAAGTCATCTATGAGCCTTTCGATATCCGTTTTGACAACCGGGTTTGGTATCTTCAAATCAAGCTCTAGATACTCCCTCAGAACCCATATGTTCAAAAACTGCAAGAAGATGGTGTTATATGAAAAATTAAAATGGAAGCACCCTGTTATCATCTCTGAGGAACAAACCTGATAAGGTTTCTTGGGAGACCTGTCCCTATGAGCTGTTTCTGTTACTTTGGGGAACCATCCTCTACACTTTCTTGAGGAATCTTCAGTTTTGAACAGTTCTTTAGATAGAGGGATGCAATTTTCTGGCAGATTCTGAGGTAACACATCCTGTTCAAGTTAACAAAAGGGCTATTCTCAACTCAATATTTACAAAATTCTGCAACTACATTTAACTTCAATACACCGTTGGTTGCTAAATCCAATTAACTAAATGCGGTTTGCCAAAACTATCTTAGTATGGATGAAGCTAGGAGTCCACACAAGGATGGATTAACAGACCTCACGCATAATCGAAAAGTGAAGTTCATGAGATGCCAAAGCGAGCATTATTAGGTCCGCATCCTGTAATGATATTCCGAGTGTAAAATAGGCACAATAAAAAGAACAATCAGAAGATCAATGGTGTGTCACAGTAGAAAAATATTCAAATATTTAGTTAGTCCATGTCCGTCGTACCAGTCCATACAAGCAGTGCCTTGTGTTTGGATCATAGTTCTCTAGGCTCCGTTGTCCCCGGATGAAAGACATTATCTTGTGTTCACCTTCTCCAGGTACATTTGAATCAGAGAGTATTACCTTCAGAACGCAAGTATCATGAAGGTTATCAAGTAATGATCACGTTGACTAAAATCAGGATCTTGACCAAATATGTGATCAACTAGCCACTAAAAAAAAAAGCACAATGCCTCAGATTAAAAGAAAATTATCACTCTTCACTTTGATATTTCACCTGTAACTGTAAACACACAAGTTGAATTTGAAATTAAATACTTTTGACAATGCTAAAAATATCATTTTCATCTGCCTACCAGTTGACAAATTTTGAATAGTAAAGTCAAATGGTAACCATTATTTCAAAACAGAGGGTGCATTTTACACATTGAAACTAATATCTTGAAACCTGTCAATATTAAAATATTAAATAAAAGCCGTCATAAGAATAAGATATTTACTGCAGCAATGCAAAAATGGGAAGGTGAAACATGGGCCTCATCGTCTACTAAACCTTGATGCCTTTCCACCCGGGGTCACTATTCAACCGGGACCGGATGTAGTACTCGAGGGCTTTGGAGAGCTTCTCCATGAACTCCGTCCCTGGCGTGATGACGTTGGGATCCGAAACCTCATTTGTCTCCTGCGGCTGCACCTCCCGCCCTTCAGCTCTGAACTTCTCTCTCAGAAGCTTCTCCTCCAGTTCCTGCAAATCATACCATCGAACATAAGGTTGCCGCAAATCATGCATAGCAGCAAACAAATCCAGAGGACGGTTAAGGGTAATTTACTGCATCTTTAGCGTCCTTGGCAGCCCTGAAGCGCCTGGACCTCTGCTGGTTCATTTTGGCGCGGGGAGCAACACCATCTTCACGCAGTTCAAACAAGAAATTATTCGTTGTATCGTATCAAATGCCAAAGACAACGGGAAAAAAACGGGAAATACGGTTGAAACATGTACTAGTATACAGTAGTACGGACGTACCTACTGCCAAGTAGAGCAGCTTGGTAGGCCTGACCATGCGGAAGAGGCGGTCAATGTACTCGAACATGGCCGCAAACACCTCGTCGAGCGTCGTCGGCGGGCACACCTGCATTGCATCGCGTATCCATGAGGCCATGACATTTATTAGCTTGTCAAGAGATACTACCTCGCGTGCCGGTAAATTTTTTTAAGTTTAATTAGATTTATAGAAAAATATTAGCAACACTTGTATCTTCAAATAAATTTATTATAAAAATAAATTTAAAGATCTATCTAATGATACTAATAATATATCATAAATATTAATATTTTTTAATATATATTTAGTTAAAGTTAAGTATGTTTGACTTTTCGGAAAGCGAGAACGACAGATAAAAAAAGGACAAGGGAGTACATCAGTTGAGTTGAGGAACTGGATCGATCCATACATCAGGACGATGTGTGAGTTGAGGAACATGACATTTACTAGACGACATACATGATCCATCACGTTTACCAATACCAGCTCGTCAAGAGTTTCAGTTGATGAGGAACTGGATCCATCCATCAGGAGGATTATGAGTGTGTTAATTACAGACATATAATATACCTGGTCCTCCGGGTGGAAGCAGGGGTGGATGATGCCGTTCATGTCCAGGTACAGGTTGTGGTAGACGCCAACGCCATTGGGCCCTGTGGAGGCTTCCGCCAGCGACGACGATGTGCCGGCGCCACCTTCGTCTTTCTTGGCGGCGACGACGATATTTGGGTACTTACCCACGAGCCACTTGTACAAGGATGGCACCCCCATGGCATGCAAGGCAACTAGCCAGCGGCTGCAGCCTGCAGACTTGCAGGCGATCTGATCGTCCGCCCTTGTGTGGCGCTGAGTTTGTCTACGGGGGCGGGCTGCCAGTGGCGATTGATTTGAGCTAGTTGGTGGTAGCGCGCTACCAGCAAGGGGAAAGCAGAGGAAACAGCTAACGGGTGTGAAGCCGACAACGAATTTCGTTCTTTTACTCTGGGTCCCACGGTCCAGAGGAGCCTTCGAGGCTAAGCTTAGATCAGCTTTCAGCACTACGGTACGGGGAACCTTGGAAGTGGCTCACACCATAGAACCAGGAACCAGACGCCACCATGGACTTCGCCGTAAAGTGAACCTGTTGACGCAAAGATCGGCCACGTAGCAGCTAGGGCTAATCCTAGGTCGCCACGGATCGAAGAACACAGCAGGTAACCAGCATGTTTTCGTGGTGAAGAGCGGTGAGGTTTACAAGCAAACCACCAAAGATAACCAATCGCACTTGCATTACGAAGAAAGGCTAATTTCCAGGCAAACTAGCAAATGAACCGTCGAAGCTCTCGTCCAGAAGAGACCCCGTTGGAGTAAGGACGTCGTCGAATTGCCTTAGATCGGCCAGCAAGCCTAGTGTGTCATCCTTGGTCGTCGCATTAAGCGATGAATAGCAACATGGAGTTGGGAGAGAGATTAGGGCAAAAAGAGACAAGAGTATATTGATTTTTGATCAATTGTTCGTGCTGGACACGTTAATCAGCCATGGTCCTTATATATTTATAAGGATGGGGTGGTCTTATCGCTCAAGAGGTCAAAACCCCTTCCAAAACGCGTCAAAACACGAGTTAGATCCGAACTGGGCCATAGAAACCAGCTTGGCCGGTTTTCCTGCACGTTCGAGGTTGAAAACCTTCCGAAAATCGTAATTAATTCATTCGGATTTCAAACGAGGCGATCCATATATATTTTTCAATCAACTTGACGAGAGGAATGAAATAGTGCAATCCATTCTTCCATTTGAGGAAGTTGGAAAATCCGACTTGGCCAATTTTGGGAACTGGCCACGCCGATTTCGGCTGGACCAACCCCCTGAAAAGTCCGTTTTCTTCGTCCGGGCTCCAAATGAAGTATGTTTTTTGACCGTCTTGACGATAGAAATATGATGATGGAGTCCATTATGCACTTTGGCCAATTTTGACTATCAACATATGCCCCTCTATTTTTAGTAAAGCTTGCGTACTAAAAACATCTTCATTGGGCTCAAAACTCAATTCCTGCCTTGAGGTGACAACTTCTACTTTCTGCCTTCACCGATATCTTCTGTTTGTTGTTATGAACTTTTCAAAGTGATGTCCTCAGTTTCTCTCATCAAATTGTCGTATATGCACAAAGCAACCAAACTGCCACTAGTCATAGTGATTCTTATTTTGATCCCAAAATTGAGTTTGGCATAGCCACCATCTAGTCCTTGTCTTGCATCAGAACAGAATATAAATATTAAATCCAGTCCCCCAACAAGTCCGAATAATGGAATTCAGGTTTGAAGTGCTTACCATGGAACTTGAGTTTGAAGTGCTTACCATGGAACTTTGAAGTGAGTCAAATTGAGTTTGAAGTGCTTACCATGGAACTTTGGTCCTGAGCTATGTGCAACCCAGGTTGAAGACCAGAGCTTTTTCTACATTGAAGAATGTATTGATCCTAGAGTTGCTCGTGAGAAATCCAGCACAGCTGTGATATCTGTTGAGAGTGGGGATGTAAATGCCAGTTTGATTGAAATGGAATTCAGTTACTTGATTGGAACTGATGCTTGGCGCTGGATTGCAAGGCCTGTTGGTGATGGCAAGTTCCTTCTTCGGCTTCCAACACCCAAGATGGCGCATGAATGGAGCAGACTCAAGAATCTCACCCTCAGGAATGAAGCTCAACTCAAGATTGAGGCTTGGTCACCAGCAGTAGGGGCTAAAGGCATTCTACAGCTTGGTTGGTTTAGAGTTAGCAAAATTCCAGCTGATTAGAGATCCTTTGCGACGTTAGCAAAAGTTTGTGGGTTAGTAGGCAAAGTGATGGAGGTGGATGAAAGTACAAGCTACAGATATGACAATGTCCGCTTGAGGATTGCTTGTCGTGATGTGACTAAGGTCCCAAAGACAGTTGAAGGTACTCTGGGCATGTATATCATTGATTTTGGCTTTGAGAGAGAGTTACCTGAGATTGGGGGGGGAGAAAGTTCTGAGCAGTGGAATCAAAGTTGGTGATGAGCGCCCTAACAAGAAATCTAAGGCTGATCTTCCTAGTATTCAACATCAAGATAACAAATTTGGTGTCACACCCAAAATTTTCTATTTTGGGTTTTGCATGAAAAATACTAAATAAAATAAATGATTTCAATATTTGAATAAATTTATTAGATAAGTTAAGTTGTTGCTAATTTAAATATAGAAAATTGTGGTTTTAAATTTTTTTTCATATTAAATTGATAATGTGTTGTTTGTGTGATGCTTGTCTTTGGTGTTGGTGAGTGCTATTATTTTCAAAATATCATAGGACGACGTTTACTTCTCATCGGAAAACTTTTTGGTATTTTCTGCATTCAAAATTCTAATTTCCGTGAGCTTAATCTTTTTCTTTGATCTCTTCATCCATCTTTTCATAAGCTCCAAATACTTTATTTGGGTTCCTCATGTTCCATAATGTCTCTAGAAAATTCCCTCGAATTTTCGGAGTTTTCGGAGTATTTTTCGCGGCTTAAATAATAATTCTGGACTTTTCTAGAATTATTTTATCCACGAAATTAATTAATTCCGAAAAGTTTCCAAACCCTACAACTATATATGTGCCGGCGTAGCCCTCGACGCCCTGGTTCCAGAAGTACAACTCCTGTCGCGAGCCGTCGCTCGTAGCTCTCTCTATCTCTCGCCGTATCTTAAATATACATATATACATGTATACGTGCATGCAAGTGTTTTACGTGACGATAATCCAGGAAGCTGATAACTAGTACAAAGTCTAACCATTGCTGTAGATTTCATCGCCCTTTTGCTTTCACGAGTCCAGCTCGTAAACAACCCGGCTGCTCCTTTCCCTTGTTTCTTTGCTCGCCAGGCCCTAAGCCCCAAGGTCAGCTCATCGTATCCTTCCTGGACTCAATATCCGTCTTTGCCGTTTACCGTGTGCATGTCTATAAATAGCAGACTCAGCTCATCGTATCCTTTTCCAAAACAATGGAAACAAGCTAATCCATTATGATGCACGACGCCGCCGCCGCTCTGTTCCGCATCATCGGCCTCCACACGATCTTGCTGAAACCATCGAAGTTAAGAGGAAAAGCCATCTCCGAGAGAGCTTTGCCGAGCTGCCATGGAGCCATCTATTCGACTGCACGTTATTGTCGCCTCCTCATTGGTGGAGCTCGTTGTCGCCACGGGCGCGTGGAGTCCGGCTGTCCGTCAAAGATGTGGCGGTCACCATAGTTCTATCTGCAGCAGCTACCTCTACTGTCGCCGTCCGTGTTTCATCCAGAGCCGTCATCAATCTCCAAGACGGACATGTGACGTCTCGCCTCCGTCGGTGAGAAATCCAGCATACAGCCCCTTGGTCTCTCCTCTACATGATCTGCACAGCTCACTAGATCGTGCAATCCAGCAGGTTCTGTTCCATACTTAAGCTAGGTTGGACAGCATGCAAGCGTGTTGCTCCGGCCTTGTTCGAAGGTCCATGCATCCCCAACAAAACCTGGCACGCGACGCGATCGAGTTCAGGATCTGTACGTGCGCCGTTTAAGTTGAGTTCCCTGCCATGGTTTGTTGCCGTCGCTAGCCTGTCGCCCAGTGCGCCATCTGCATGGACGACTTCCACCTCGGCGCCGCCGCCAAGCAGCTCCCCTGCAAACACGTCTTCCACAGGGACTGCATCCTCCCGTGGCTCGACCTCCACAGCTCCTGCCCGGTCTGCCGCTTCGAGCTGCCCACCGACGATCCCGACTACAACCGCAGCGCAGCAGCCTGCCGCCGGAGCCACCACCGTGGTGACCACCGTTCGATCTGCCGCCTCTGCCTGATCTTGCCGTTCAGCAGAGGAACCTGCCGATCCCGTAGTCGCTGTAAGCAACCTGCCGAGCTTCGTGACGAGGATTCGAAGTCACCGAATCCTTCTCTTCGTTCTTTCTCATTTTGGTTTGCTAACGCCGTGTCGCCGACGTCCGCAAATCGCCGCCGGCTGTTTGCAGGTATCCACCGTCCGTTATGCTCTGTGTTTTCAGATCCTTTCCGGCCCTGCACTCCATCGAGCCGAGCGTTCCCATCTGTGGCCAAAGCCGAACTGCAGCCGCTGTTGCTGTGCCGAGGCCAAGCAAGCCGTCAAGCTAGTCCTACATTGCTTCCGGCCAGAGCATGCACGAAGCAAACCACGGATGTCATGGTACGATTTGTGGCCGTTTTTCTTTAGTAAAACAAATCCCGAAATACAGTAGAAATACGTATACACATACATTCTTATTTAGGCCATATCTTTCACGTTTTAACTCCGATTTGACCCGTTCAAGTTGCGTTAGGTTCGTATTTGCGAGCTCTACATGTTAGTGTAGCTGTACAGTAGGTTTAGAAAATTTAATTTTCAAGTTTATATTAAAGTAATTATTTATCTATAGGAAATCTTAGAAAATTCATAACTTTCACGTTTTAAGTCCGATTTTTGTGATCTTTACGTCTGTGTGATCGTAGCAACGTGTAGAATAGTTTTGTAAGCTTTTCTAAATGTTTTTCTACTGTTGGTGTACTGTTCTAATTGTATCTTTTGTTTGCTTCGTGTATGTTTGCTCGGAATGTTTGTATGTTGATGCTTGGTGATCGAATTTAGACGGTGAGCAGTACTACGACGATTAGGAGTATTATTTTGAGCCGGACCAGCAGTATCTATCGGAGAACTTTGATCAAGGCAAGTATAACACGGGACTATCCTTGTTACCTATTCACAGAAATTATCATACATATGCATGTGTCTTCCTTGACAACCATAGAGATTATAACTTAGCTATTGATATCTTGTTTCCTTGTCACCTATGGGTTATGCATTTGGGTAGCTATTGCTAGTGCTTAATTAAGAACAATGATCTTGTAATTTGACTAATGGATTATGCAATCAACCAATTAAGATGATTTTATTACTGTTGAAAGGGGGCTAGAGCATGTGGGTTATTTTGATGCTCTAGTTACTCTCCATAAGGACTTATCTGTACGTGATCATCCGGGATATACAGTACAGCTGTGAGGGCTATATGGCTCTGGCTTTAGTCAAGTATGAGGACCTTTTCTAGCTTGTTAGAGGTTACCCTTGTGGCGCAAATGGGGTAAAGCAGACTGTGGATCCCTGCGTGGTGTATCACACGGACTGACTTCTGAAACCTAGCGGCCCTAACTTGTTAGACGAACCTTTGAAAGGCTTCATAGTGAACCCTGTCGACCTTCCTTGGAAGTGGGTCAAGAGGCTGATCACCTCGGGCGAAAGGGTAAATCACGACTCACAGTGAAAGTGTACACCTCTGCGCAGAGTTAAAAACTGGTATACTAGCCGTGCTCACGGATACGAGCGGCCTTGGAACATTTACAGATAGATGATCACCATTGTTATATCATGCTTATTTACTGTTGATTATTATTATGCTTATGTTAATGCTATTCATTATCCTTATTACAATTGATCATTGATTCATTAATGGGATTTGGAATACCTTGATGCTACTCAATTGCTAATTATATGATGATTAAAAGCTAAACGCAGTCAAACAGTGTCTAGCCTTTTTGAGCCTCATGAACCCTGTGTTATACTTGTTGAGTTCGACATGGACTCACTCTTGCTATTTCCCCCACACTACAGTGTGTAGTAAGATGCTACTCGGAAGAAGGACAAAGGTGTAGTGGAGTTTCCAGAAGACTAGTAGAGGTGCTAGGCATATGTTACCCCCAGTCAGCCGTCCCTGAGAAGAATGGAGCCTGAAGTTTAGTCACCGTTCCGCGATACTCTGATGTAAGTGTTAATATAGCTATGTATACGTTATATAATAACATTGTTTCTGATACTTTTTCATTCTGGCATATGTGTGGACTTCCTGGGCACACATATGATTAGCCTGGTTTTGTTCTTTAGAAAACCGGGTGTGACAGAGTGGTATCAGAGCGGTGTTGACTGTAGGACGTATGCCAAGTAGCACTGGACGTATTCTAAAACTCATTTTACTATAAAACTATCTTGTCATCCCTTGACTCATTGATTTTGACTATTTCCTCTTCCTTGTCCTGTTGTATCCCATCCTTGATAGCTTCCTTTGAGCTATTATTTCTTACTCCCTTGGGTTTTGTTTTATGTTGTTTTTACTAAGTTTTCTGATCTCACCTTTTTCAAAAGTTTGATGGCCTTTTCATCATCTATAATCTGTCATTTAGGATGACCACCATTGTTGAAGAAGCACGTGTAGTACCGATGATGTGATGTGTGCTTGTTTTGCTTGATGTGTTGCTTGTGTGTTATCCTTGTTCTCGTGTTTCAAAGGTAGCTCGGAAGGTATAAGTCTTGAGAAGTAGCTCGATCCATATTAAGTAGGGTAGGTTTTACGTAATACTCTGCATGCTGATTTCTATAGCAGTCTGCAATGTTTCTGTTATGTCTCAAGATATGGACATGAGAAATTTATGAAATTTTACTGGGAATAACTAGACTTCTCTATCTTTCCAAACCCACTGGACTTATCTTTTTATCTATTTTGAGCTAAGAGATATACCTGTTCTAAGTTGAGGTTACTGCACAGTCTGGAATTCTGGAACAGTTTTGGCTAAGCTCTGTTTTTGATTAATTTAATGACAGAACCTGGAAAAGTGTTGTGAATAAAAGTTGTAGATAATTTCATAAGCTTTCCAACCATTTAAAGATCACTTCATTTGGATCTCTGTAGCTCGAGTTATGTCGGATTTACTGAACTGCTAAAATTGGAATTCGCCCAGAAATTTTCTGCATTACTTCCTTATCTTGTATAAGTGAATATATCATTGGATATCTTTGAATCTCATTGATTTGCCTTGGAATCTTACATTAGAGATGATTATGGTTATCTAGTATAAAAGGAGATGCAAGTTACTTAGGTGTCCCCTAGTTTCTTTTTCTTAAGAGGGGTAGCAAAGTTGTGAGTGTTGCAAGATAAAGGTTTCGTATGTCCTAGTGTTTCACTTGGAAGAAGTGGTTATCTCTATGATTGGAAGTCTACTCATGTGCTAGTGTTGTTTGCTTGAGATCAGTGCTTTGTTGGATCATCTACAAGAAGCTTGGGTATTCGTCAGGACTGGTCTTCACTTCAAGATATCATCAGTTGGGAGTTCAACATTCAATTCAACATACTCTATACAAGTTAGCATGGACGACATAGGAAGGAGATGTTGGAAGTCTATAGTTAGTTACATGAAAACTTAGATGACATCACCCCCATATCAAGTATGTTTAGTAAGTTTTAAGTGAAGGACTTATCATTAGCAGCAAGCCTTAGAGAAAGTGTTTCCTTCAATGACATTGCCAAGTGGACCAAAATCTTTGTTAAGTGGGGTAGTGTCCGCTACCATCATTAATCTCAAGCGATGAGGTACGAAGAACTAAAGATCAAACTTTATCTTTCTTGTCATCTTTTGGCTATCCTTGATCTATGTCTTATATCTCATCAACGCAAATCAAAGAAGCATGAAGACTTGAAGATTAGTGTCATCGATCTCTCTAGTCTCTCTGAATCTTGTTCCTACCTTATCCTGTCTTTTTAGAATAGTCTGTCTTCTTTAGCTTATATCTCTATTTTTGGACGCCCAAAAATCATGGATAAATTCTGGACAATAGTAGACTTCAATATCTTTCTCTGACCGTAAGAACCACCCTGATAGCTATTATGGTTTGGGAGTTATGAAAATCTCAAGGCGACGCATCTGTGCTGTCAGCAACCTGGAATAGTTTCTGTTGTGTACAGTTTTTGACTACCTTAACTGCAGAATTTGGAGAAGTGTTCTATAAGAAAGTTGTAGTAAATTTGATAAGCTTTCCAACGGTATAAGCTATAATATCATTGGATTCGTAGAACTCGAGTTATAACTGGATTTCCGCACTGTCATTTTTCTGCTCGCGAGGAAGTGTGGATTACTTGTTCTTGGATATGCTCATGAATCTTTTTGGGATGCCAGAAGGACATGACGATAGTCATCACTCAGAAACAAATGCAAGTTATCCTTTGGTGTTCTCTAGTTGATCTCTTCTTAAGAGGGGTTGTCGAACTAAAAGACGATACAAGATGGAGGTTTATATGTTCAATCTCGTCATCTGGAAGCATCAGTTATTTACATGGTTGCAAAATCACTATCGAGCGCAGGTATCCTTTTTCAGAGTGGTAATCTGTTGGAACCATTTATAAGGATCATAAGGGTCTAAAGGACACCTTTACAAAGTTGGTTATGAGCTTGTGGCATCATCATTGGATAAGAGTTGATCAGAGAAGTGTGAAGATTTGCAAAATCAACTTTATCTTTCTCCCTAGTCTCTCCGAATCTCGGGACGAGATTCCTGTTAAGTGGGGTAGATTTGTCACACCCAAAATTTTCTATTTTGGGTTTTGCATGAAAAATACTAAATAAAATAAATGATTTCAATATTTGAATAAATTTATTAGATAAGTTAAGTTGTTGCTAATTTAAATATAGAAAATTGTGGTTTTAAATTTTTTTTCATATTAAATTGATAATGTGTTGTTTGTGTGATGCTTGTCTTTGGTGTTGGTGAGTGCTATTATTTTCAAAATATCATAGGACGACGTTTACTTCTCATCGGAAAACTTTTTGGTATTTTCTGCATTCAAAATTCTAATTTCCGTGAGCTTAATCTTTTTCTTTGATCTCTTCATCCATCTTTTCATAAGCTCCAAATACTTTATTTGGGTTCCTCATGTTCCATAATGTCTCTAGAAAATTCCCTCGAATTTTCGGAGTTTTCGGAGTATTTTTCGCGGCTTAAATAATAATTCTGGACTTTTCTAGAATTATTTTATCCACGAAATTAATTAATTCCGAAAAGTTTCCAAACCCTACAACTATATATGTGCCGGCGTAGCCCTCGACGCCCTGGTTCCAGAAGTACAACTCCTGTCGCGAGCCGTCGCTCGTAGCTCTCTCTATCTCTCGCCGTATCTTAAATATACATATATACATGTATACGTGCATGCAAGTGTTTTACGTGACGATAATCCAGGAAGCTGATAACTAGTACAAAGTCTAACCATTGCTGTAGATTTCATCGCCCTTTTGCTTTCACGAGTCCAGCTCGTAAACAACCCGGCTGCTCCTTTCCCTTGTTTCTTTGCTCGCCAGGCCCTAAGCCCCAAGGTCAGCTCATCGTATCCTTCCTGGACTCAATATCCGTCTTTGCCGTTTACCGTGTGCATGTCTATAAATAGCAGACTCAGCTCATCGTATCCTTTTCCAAAACAATGGAAACAAGCTAATCCATTATGATGCACGACGCCGCCGCCGCTCTGTTCCGCATCATCGGCCTCCACACGATCTTGCTGAAACCATCGAAGTTAAGAGGAAAAGCCATCTCCGAGAGAGCTTTGCCGAGCTGCCATGGAGCCATCTATTCGACTGCACGTTATTGTCGCCTCCTCATTGGTGGAGCTCGTTGTCGCCACGGGCGCGTGGAGTCCGGCTGTCCGTCAAAGATGTGGCGGTCACCATAGTTCTATCTGCAGCAGCTACCTCTACTGTCGCCGTCCGTGTTTCATCCAGAGCCGTCATCAATCTCCAAGACGGACATGTGACGTCTCGCCTCCGTCGGTGAGAAATCCAGCATACAGCCCCTTGGTCTCTCCTCTACATGATCTGCACAGCTCACTAGATCGTGCAATCCAGCAGGTTCTGTTCCATACTTAAGCTAGGTTGGACAGCATGCAAGCGTGTTGCTCCGGCCTTGTTCGAAGGTCCATGCATCCCCAACAAAACCTGGCACGCGACGCGATCGAGTTCAGGATCTGTACGTGCGCCGTTTAAGTTGAGTTCCCTGCCATGGTTTGTTGCCGTCGCTAGCCTGTCGCCCAGTGCGCCATCTGCATGGACGACTTCCACCTCGGCGCCGCCGCCAAGCAGCTCCCCTGCAAACACGTCTTCCACAGGGACTGCATCCTCCCGTGGCTCGACCTCCACAGCTCCTGCCCGGTCTGCCGCTTCGAGCTGCCCACCGACGATCCCGACTACAACCGCAGCGCAGCAGCCTGCCGCCGGAGCCACCACCGTGGTGACCACCGTTCGATCTGCCGCCTCTGCCTGATCTTGCCGTTCAGCAGAGGAACCTGCCGATCCCGTAGTCGCTGTAAGCAACCTGCCGAGCTTCGTGACGAGGATTCGAAGTCACCGAATCCTTCTCTTCGTTCTTTCTCATTTTGGTTTGCTAACGCCGTGTCGCCGACGTCCGCAAATCGCCGCCGGCTGTTTGCAGGTATCCACCGTCCGTTATGCTCTGTGTTTTCAGATCCTTTCCGGCCCTGCACTCCATCGAGCCGAGCGTTCCCATCTGTGGCCAAAGCCGAACTGCAGCCGCTGTTGCTGTGCCGAGGCCAAGCAAGCCGTCAAGCTAGTCCTACATTGCTTCCGGCCAGAGCATGCACGAAGCAAACCACGGATGTCATGGTACGATTTGTGGCCGTTTTTCTTTAGTAAAACAAATCCCGAAATACAGTAGAAATACGTATACACATACATTCTTATTTAGGCCATATCTTTCACGTTTTAACTCCGATTTGACCCGTTCAAGTTGCGTTAGGTTCGTATTTGCGAGCTCTACATGTTAGTGTAGCTGTACAGTAGGTTTAGAAAATTTAATTTTCAAGTTTATATTAAAGTAATTATTTATCTATAGGAAATCTTAGAAAATTCATAACTTTCACGTTTTAAGTCCGATTTTTGTGATCTTTACGTCTGTGTGATCGTAGCAACGTGTAGAATAGTTTTGTAAGCTTTTCTAAATGTTTTTCTACTGTTGGTGTACTGTTCTAATTGTATCTTTTGTTTGCTTCGTGTATGTTTGCTCGGAATGTTTGTATGTTGATGCTTGGTGATCGAATTTAGACGGTGAGCAGTACTACGACGATTAGGAGTATTATTTTGAGCCGGACCAGCAGTATCTATCGGAGAACTTTGATCAAGGCAAGTATAACACGGGACTATCCTTGTTACCTATTCACAGAAATTATCATACATATGCATGTGTCTTCCTTGACAACCATAGAGATTATAACTTAGCTATTGATATCTTGTTTCCTTGTCACCTATGGGTTATGCATTTGGGTAGCTATTGCTAGTGCTTAATTAAGAACAATGATCTTGTAATTTGACTAATGGATTATGCAATCAACCAATTAAGATGATTTTATTACTGTTGAAAGGGGGCTAGAGCATGTGGGTTATTTTGATGCTCTAGTTACTCTCCATAAGGACTTATCTGTACGTGATCATCCGGGATATACAGTACAGCTGTGAGGGCTATATGGCTCTGGCTTTAGTCAAGTATGAGGACCTTTTCTAGCTTGTTAGAGGTTACCCTTGTGGCGCAAATGGGGTAAAGCAGACTGTGGATCCCTGCGTGGTGTATCACACGGACTGACTTCTGAAACCTAGCGGCCCTAACTTGTTAGACGAACCTTTGAAAGGCTTCATAGTGAACCCTGTCGACCTTCCTTGGAAGTGGGTCAAGAGGCTGATCACCTCGGGCGAAAGGGTAAATCACGACTCACAGTGAAAGTGTACACCTCTGCGCAGAGTTAAAAACTGGTATACTAGCCGTGCTCACGGATACGAGCGGCCTTGGAACATTTACAGATAGATGATCACCATTGTTATATCATGCTTATTTACTGTTGATTATTATTATGCTTATGTTAATGCTATTCATTATCCTTATTACAATTGATCATTGATTCATTAATGGGATTTGGAATACCTTGATGCTACTCAATTGCTAATTATATGATGATTAAAAGCTAAACGCAGTCAAACAGTGTCTAGCCTTTTTGAGCCTCATGAACCCTGTGTTATACTTGTTGAGTTCGACATGGACTCACTCTTGCTATTTCCCCCACACTCCAGTGTGTAGTAAGATGCTACTCGGAAGAAGGACAAAGGTGTAGTGGAGTTTCCAGAAGACTAGTAGAGGTGCTAGGCATATGTTACCCCCAGTCAGCCGTCCCTGAGAAGAATGGAGCCTGAAGTTTAGTCACCGTTCCGCGATACTCTGATGTAAGTGTTAATATAGCTATGTATACGTTATATAATAACATTGTTTCTGATACTTTTTCATTCTGGCATATGTGTGGACTTCCTGGGCACACATATGATTAGCCTGGTTTTGTTCTTTAGAAAACCGGGTGTGACATTTGGTAGGGATGACAATTCCAAATCCAAGCAAGTCTCTGACAATGAAGCTAGCAAGCAGAAGCAACATGTGTAATGTCTGCTCCCCCCAACATTGATTTCAAGAGAAAATCTCAAACCAAATTGATGGCTGATGCCCAAAAGGGTTATCATAATTCCAGTTATGTGAATGATGATGGAAAAGTCCATATACCAGATACATTTGAGGACTTAGACTCAGACAATGACTCCTTTGGACTGAAGGTCCAGATGCTTACTGGTATGGGTGATGTTGGTCAATCTACTTCTGGGAAAGCTTGTGTGGATCCCAACAAACAAATTTGGTTTGTGGAGTCTCATATCCATGATATCATGACTGAGAAACTCCAAGATGGGCCTGCTGATGACAAAGAAGATAAAACTACAATGGAAGTGGATGAGGTCAAAGCAACTGAACTAAAGCTGAAGTCCACTGCTGGAAGCACTCTATCCCTAGAGATTTTTTTATCTCTGATGATAACATCATCAATACTCAAGATAGTGTAGAGATAGAAATGGATCAGCAAGAAAAGGTGCCCCTGTCCAGTGAAGCTGCAAGAAAAAATGAAAATACTAATGTGAATGAGGTGGAAAAGGTTACCCAGCAAGTCCCAGAAAGAAGAAGTGAGAGGCTGAAGAAAGATGCTAATCTGACTACAGTAGAGAAGACAGAGAGGGCTGCTCAAAGGAAAAATCTAGAAGGTAGCCCAAAAATCTCCAATTCTTTTGTTGTTTCATCTGTTGATGATATTTCTCATATTTCATCTGATATGGGTGTTGTTATAGATAGTGATGTTTTTGATACTTGCAATTTGTTAAATGATCTTGAAAAAAGCTAGAAGTGACTTGTATTTAAAACAACTTGAACAAAATGATGCTCCTCCAGCTGTGACAGTTGTTGAAAATATTGACAAAGAAAAAAAATCCCTGAACTGATATGGCTTGAGGATGAATCCTCTGCATCAGAAGATTTCATTTTGGTTGAATCTAGGAAAAAAAGACAGAACAAGAAATCTGTCAAGTTCTCTCTTGAATCAAGTAAGTTGAAGCAAGATCAAGTAAAGCTTGGCATGCTTTCTAAAAAAGGTAGAAAGCCGAGTGACGCTTTCTCATCAAAAAAATGTCAAATCAAAAAAGAAGTCTTAATGCAAGGCCTCATTTGGAATTGTAGGGGCCTCAAAAAGAAGGGGATAGCCACTTTTCTTAAAAATATTATCTCTGAATACTCTTTTCATGTCATTGGGATTCAGGAAACAATGATTAAAAATTGTGATGAAAAATTGTTGAAAAAATTTGATATCAATCAAGATTACCTGTGGCTCTACAACTTGGGCTCTAGGAAAATCTGGTGGGATTCTATGTGGTGTCAAAAAAGACCTATATGATGTAGGTTCCTTTCACCAAGAAAAATACATGTTACAAATGAACCTTTGGGATAAAACTAAAAAAATAAAGTGGAATTTTCTTGTGGTTTATGGGTCTACCCATGAAGAAGATAAGATGGAATTTTTAACAGAACTATCTTCCTTTTGCTCAAAAAATAGGGAGCCGATTATGATAGGTGGAGATTTCAACATAATTAGGTACAGTAATGAAAGAAACAAGCCTGGGGGCAACCATAGACATTCTGATACTTTCAACTCCCTGATCCATTTTTATGAATTGAGAGAAATAATCATGTCTGGTGGGCTATATACCTGGTCAAACAATCAGGAAAATCCCACATTGAAAAAACTTGATAGAATTCTAATTTCTAAAGAATGGGAAGACAATTTTCCCAATGCTTTAGTGAAAAAGCTCCCTAGGGAGGTATCTGACCATAACCCTCTTGTCATGTACACTACTACTCATAAGCCCACAACTCATATTCAATTCAAATTTGAGTTAAGTTGGATTAGCAATCCTAATTTCATCCCGGCTGTAAAAAAATATGGGACAAACCATGTAGGACAAAAACTGCACTGGATAAAATCCAACAAAAATTGAAAATGTTCAAACAATATTTCAAAGGTTGGGGTTTTAACCTGCAAGGTGAGCTAAGGAAAAAAAAGAGGGGTGACTAGTGAGGAATTATCTCATATTGAACTCATTGAGGAAAATGA
Source organism: Saccharum hybrid cultivar R570 (assembly GCA_038087645.1). NCBI lineage: Eukaryota > Viridiplantae > Streptophyta > Magnoliopsida > Poales > Poaceae > Saccharum > Saccharum hybrid cultivar. The sequence goes on from JAQSUU010000805.1 coordinate 12,093,049, forward strand.
CTTTCTTGATTATGATCAGATGACCAAAAAAAGTTAAATTATTAAAAGAATTTCATCATCTGTTAGATCAAGAAGAAGCCTATTGGATTAACAGATGTCATGAGAATTGGTTGCTCAAAGGAGACAATAATACAAGTTACTTCCATAGAATTGCAAATGGAAGGAGAAGGAAAAATACAGTCATTTCCCTTGAAAACAATGGAGAAACCATTGAATGGGATGAAAATCTACTGAAACATGCCACATAATATTATTCCAACTTGTTTGGCCCCGAGGTGGAACATAGAATTCAGATTGATCAATCACTCTGGAATGAGCTTGAGCAAGTTTCTGAACTGGACAATGAATATTTATGTAAGCCATTTTCAGAACAAGAAATTAAGGAAGCCTTATTCCAAATGGAAAAACATAAAGTTGCTGGCCCTAACAAAATCCCAATTGAATTTTTTCAGATTTGTTGGGACATTGTTAAACATGATATTTCCCAATTGTTTGATGAGTTTCATAAGGGAAAAGCTGATATTAGCAGGATTAACTATGAGGTTATTACCCTTCTTCCAAAAGTGACTGATGCTGCTAGGATCCAGCAATTTAGGCCTATCTGCCTCCTGAACTGTTTGTATAAGCTCATTACCAAAACCTTAACACTAAGGCTTGAAGCAGTTGCTGAAAAACTCATACATCCCATCCAGACAGCTTTCATGAAGGGTAGGAGCATCATGAGTGGCGTCTTGATTTTGCATGAAGTGATTCATGAAACCAAGAGAAGAAAACAAATTGGTGTTGTCTTAAAATTGGATTTTGAAAAAGCCTATGACAAGGTAAATTGGACTTTCTTATTCCAATGTATGGAGGCGAGGGGCTTTTGCCCCATGTGGTGTGAATGGATTAGAAGAGTTGCCTCTGGTGGGACTGTAAGTGTAAAGATGAATGACTTATTAGGTCCCTACATAAAAAGTAACAAGGGTGTTAGGCAAGGGGACCCCCTCTCCCCCATCCTCTTCAACTTTGTAGCTGATGGTCTCTCCAGGATGATACATAGAGCTCAATCAAACAAACTCTTTTGTGGATTGGTAGACCATATTGTTGACAATGGGATAGCTGTGTTGCAATACGCTGATGATACCATTATATGCCTAAAGCATAATGTTGAGGGGGCAAGAAATATGAAACTTTTGCTTTATTTATATGAACTGATGGCGGGCCTTAAAATAAACTTCTCTAAAAGTGAAGTAATTACCATCAATGATGAAGAAGGCTGGGATAGAAAGTATGCTGAACTCTTTAATTGCGAGGTAGGAACCTTCCCAATAAAATACCTTGGGGTCCCAGTAAGCCCCAGCAGACTACATGTTTGTGACTGGGGACCATTGACCAGTAGGAACGAGAAGAAACTAGATGTTTGGAAGGGTGGTACCATGTCCATTGCAGGTAGATCCACACTGATTAGCTCTAGTTTGATGACAAGGTCGATGGAGATGTGGTGCAAAATGCCAAGGACATAGAAATGCTTGAGCGATTAAGGCTAGGCAATGATGACGAAGACAACATAGAACCTTCGGATAGTGTTGCCCATTTGGACAATTTTGACAGTGATGACGAGACCTATGATCCTAATCATGAAGATTATTTCTAATACATGTAATACTATGTTTTTATTTGTGTTTTGTTTATTTATTTTGAATCTATTTCAAATATATGTACTAATAAGTCTTGTTCATTCTTTGTGATTGCAGGTGATTGAACAAAAATGACGAGTAGTTGTCCATGACGTGAGACGACCTCGATTTACGGGAGACCACACCCTCTCGTTCCAGGTGAGGGGTTGGGGTCAGGGGCAGCGTCCGCAGGAGGTGACGGGAGGAGGACCAGGGGCAGCGGCCGTAGGAGGCAGCGGACTCCTTCCCCGGCACGTGACGAGGTGCTAGAGGAACACGTGATGGCCACAGCCACGTCAGAGGACGAGGACAAGGACGTTCCGCAGATGGGCATGGGAGGCGAGGCGCCCGAGGATGACAGTTCTGCCACCCTGACTGTCTACTAGCGAGGTCCCGCGAGCCTCCCTCAGGCTCCACTTCCTCGTAACCACCCAGTGATTCGCCCTATGGCAAAGAGGTAAGTAACTATACATGTTATCACAACTACTTCATATGATATGTTAGAAATCAAAAGAGGAACTGATAAATTTTCTTAATCACTTGTGCAGGGCCTGGTTGGTTTTGTTGGGTACTCCCAAACGCTCCCCCGCGAGCATCCTTGGTGTTTTGTGCAGGAAATGGTACCCCAGCATTGTGGAAGTGTCCCCGGATGTGCGGGAGCCAGCCTACACGTGGGATAGGTACGCGCTGGTCCGGGATGAGCCTTACCGCAACAAGTAGGAGCGGGTATTGGCAGAGTTTTGGGTAAGTCTCTCTCACACAACATTGCTCAATACATCACATTCATTGGGTAAGTCTTTTCTTGAAATAATGAATGGATACATCGGTTTTGTATGCAGAAGTATTTCAGGCCCGAAGAAGGACTTGAGGCCCAGGCGGATCGGGCGGCTGCCACAGCCTGTAGGAAGTACATCACTGACATGCACCACGAGGGGCGCGTCCAGGCCCACAGAGACTACTACGCGTCAGTACTTCAACAGTCCCTCCGCAAGGCTGAAGCAAGACGGATTACGCTGACCCGGGCCCAGTACCTTGAGGTAGACGAATAACATTGATAATGATTCATTTTGAGATTAAGTAGGTTAAATTTCATCTTCTTATATGTCAAATAATCGATGACTTGTAGGTGATTCCCTGGTGGTGCCAAGCGTATCCTGAGTGCTAGGAGATGATCATGGACAAGTGGTTGTCAAAGGACTTTCTTGAAAAGCACAATAGGCAACGGGGCCAGCGTCTGCTGAGGCAAGGTGCAACTCACCATCAAGGCAGCCACAGCCTCTCTGCCTTCAAACAAGCATACGTAAGTGATTTCTTTCATCTATTTTGATGCTCAGTTCTGCTTGATTTCTCATCATCTTGCCGTCTTTCTCGCAGGAGGCTGCGCACCCGGGCGAGGAGGTCTCGGAGTTCTCTGCGTGGGCTATGTCCCACATGGGCAGGGCGTCGTCCTCTGTCTCCTTCGACCCGGCTTCCATGCCTGAGGCGTACTCCGACCCGACCGTGTACACTAAAGTCCAAGAGTACACGTCAAAGGTAAGAGAGATCCATGGGGAAGATTATGATGTGCGCACTGAGCCCATTGATGTAGATGTCGTCATGATGCTCAGAGGAGGCAAGAAGCACAGGCGGCTGTGGATTACAGACAGCGTCATTGACTCCACCACTGCTCCCTCTCTCGACGCTATCTGAGCACAAAGCACGAGCTCCAGCAAGCCCATACGCCCACGACCTAGTCTAGCACTGTAGCGGCACTCGAGGTAATTCCTGTTTTACTCATCGTATGTTGATCTTTACACACCTGAATTAGATTTGCATTACTGAAACATTAGAGTGAAATATTGCAGGCCGAGCTGCATGCCCAGAAGGCCTTGTTTGAGGCCCAGAACGCGCAGCTGCTGGCCCAAAAGGCCGCGTTCGAGGCCCAGGAGAAGAGGATGGCGGAAATGATGATGATCATGCAAAGTCTTGGGCAAGCAACGGGTGTACTTGTGCAGTTGTCAGCTCCTCCACTTCCTACTCCTATAGCTACTCCTGTGAGTATGAAAGTTCACTTTTCGCTTGTGCTTTGCTTGTGTGACATAAAACCTTCCTAGACTAGCTATGGCATACAACCTTCCTAGACATAGAACCTTACTAGATGTAATCTCACACATGCAACTAATTCCTAGATTAATCCTGTCTAACGCATGCAATCTCTTCTCCTTTTTGCAGCCTCCGTCGATGGGTTCGAATAATCCCACTAATGCGTATCCCACTAATGCGTCATCGAATGATGGAGCCTTTGCTTTACCATCGTGTCAGAGGGCAGCTTGGTGAGGACTCATGCTTGGTGATGTGCTTGGACTTGAGCATGATTTGTGGTTTGTGGTTGTGACTTGTGCTTGGATTTGATGGACTTGTCGTAATAAACGTGTGAATAATGGTGAACATGTGACTTGTGGTTGTGATATATTATGATTGTGAGTTGTGGTTGTGATATATTGTGAGAAAATAGTTTCTTTGTGATATATATGTGATTATTGTAATGTTTGTGATATATATGTGATGATTGATATATATGAATTGCTTGTGTCGATGGAATGCAAAAAATAAAAAAAAATGAATTTCGGCCCCTTTGCCGAGTGCAATGGTCATGGCACTCGGCAAAGCTGGGAAAATTTGCCGAGTGCCATGACCATTGCACTCGATAAAGAGGCCTGGAAAAATTCTAGTTTGGACTCTTTGCCAAGTGCCATATATGGTGGTACTCGGCAAAGATTTTTTTTTAAAAAATAAAATTTCTTTGCCGAGTGCCGTGAATAGTGGCACTCGAGAAAGATTTTTTGAAAAAAAAAATAAAATTTCTTTGTCGAGTGCCAACTAGACGAGGCACTCAGCAAAGTTTTAAAAAAAGAAACTATTTCTTTGCCGAGTGCCTGATCTTGTGGCACTCAGCAAAGACTCCGTCAACGAAGCAGCACCTTGACGGCTGCTTTTTTTGCCGAGTGCCCCCGCTGGCACTCGGCAAAGGGCCCCTTTCCCATCAAAAATTTTCCCGAGGTCTCTTTGCCGAGGGCCACCCTCGGCAAAGCCTTTGCTGAAGACTTTTGGGCCTTTGCCGAGTGCCTAAGCGTCTCCAGTAGTGACCTCTGGTTAGTCGTTCCATTTCTGGCGCAGAAAAAGTCCACGTTACCTTCCTCAACTTTTGTGAAAGTCTCATTTTCCTTCCTAAACTCTAAAACCGAGCAAAACATCTCCCTCAAGTTTTAAAACCGTTCATCTTACCTCCCTGACCCTGTTATAAGTTGTTTTGAAGGTGGTTTTATCTTTTTCTTTTTTATTTATTTTGGCTAAATCTTTGAAAAATCATAGTAAATCACAAAAAATTATAAAATTGAAAATCTAATTTTTTTAGACTCAACATGAGTAGATCTACACAGTGAACATGTAATATGGTATGCTTAAGTACAAAGTTTTTGCTATGGCTTTAGATCTATGTTTTTCTGTAATTAATTAGAATAATTCATAGCTATAGTTTCTATGGTCTAATTATGATAAAATTTTTATGGTGGGCTAATTATTGTATGATTGAACTGTAGTAAAAATTTCAAACTCATCGGATCATGTATAGCTTAGTTATAGATTTATTTATATTTAACAAGCATAGACCTAAATAAAATATATAACTAAGTTATACATGATCCAATGAGTATGAAATTTTTACTATAGTTTAAGCATACAATAATTAGTTCACTATAAAAATTTTACCACAATTAGACTATAAAAATTGCAGCTATAAATTATTTCATTTAATTATAGAAAAGCATAAATCTAAAGCTACAGTAAAAACTTTGTACTAAAGCATACCATATTATATGTTCACTACGTAGATCTACTCATGTGGAATCCAACAAAATTAGATTTTTTTTATTTTATAATTTTTCTATGATTTACTATGATTTTTCAAAGATTTAGCCGAAATAAATAAAAAAGAAAAAGACAAAACCGCCTTCAAACCGCTTATAACAGGACTAGGGAGATAAGACGAATGGTTTTAAAAGTTGAGGGGGGTGTTTTGCCCGATTAGAGTTCAGGGAGAAAAAGTGGACATTCGCGAAAATTGAGAAAAGTAATATGAACTTTTTCCTTCTAGCGCCAAAGGACTCACGGTTGGTTGGGCTTTTCGCTAGAAAAAAATCGAACGCCTGTCTGGCTTTTGGAGCAAGCCCAACGAATAAGGCAGGGCCCAGTGTAGCCCAACAATACAACAAAGCATGATGCATCTCCAGGAGGCTACGTTTTTGTGCTTCTTGATCCACCACCATCAATGAAACTGTGCATCTCATCTCACGCCACCAGCACTAATAACTGTGAATGTTGTTTCAAAAAAAAACTGGTTGTTATATAACAGGGTTAAAAATGCATGCATGCATGCCCATCTTTTTTAGAACGCAAAACAGCCCGTTGCCAGTTGCCACCCCACCATGCATCACGCAATGATTTGATCATTAAGAATGAGGAATCGCTCCAAAGTTCGACCATTTTCTTATGGGTCAGAAATTAATCTCACCAACAAATTACAGTCACATGAACTCGCAGGGAAGCTGCCGACGAACAACCATTCAGCCAGGGAATGAAGAAATGCTACTCCTGTCCATATCACCTCATCCACTTTAATAACTTTTTTTTTTAGAAAAGGGAATATATTATATCCCAGCCTCTGCATCGACCAATGCATACAGCTGTTTTTTATTACAGACAGCAATACTACATCCCAACACGAGAGCAGTTGCCCCAGACGCACACCAAAACGGCCTTAACCTGTCAAAATCCACGCGCGCACACCGCAGCATTCATCTTCAATCCTCAGCTAAGTCTCCACCTTCCTCACCACAACGGTGACAACCATTAGCCTCCACCTTTCTCGACACAACGGTGACGACCATTACAGATTGACAGGCACGGGATTCCAAAGCGACGCCTTCAAAGGAGGGACGTGACGCCACCGTCACCACGGTCGCCTGACCAGACGGTCAAGGCATTACACCTGGGAACAACACGCTACCAGACAGTCAAGGCATCTACGTCAGGGCCATTATGCTTACGCCAATCAAATCCGAACTCATTTTCAATTTGGCTGGCTAGCGTCCATTGTCCAGGCACGAACGAATTTACGTGTACCGGCCATGAAAACGACCACCTCCCGCTCTTCGTCTTCGTCCAGCGAACTCGACCACCTCCGCCAGCTCAGCACGCGGCCCCATGTGTGGTAGAGCTAAGCACCTATCCACCGCAGGGTGACTAGAAGAGATTAGAGTAAAGAGAGACATGGAATAAACTGGTTTTTTTGAGATTGTATATATTGATCACCTCAATCGATTGTATCCCTTATTATATTTTGTGCCCCCTTATTATATTTATAAGAAGGGATTTGGTCTTATCCAATGAGGATCGAAATCCCTTGACAAAACGCATCAAAATACAACTCAATTCCAAACTAGCCTGTCAAAATCGGCCTAGCCGGGTTGCAAAACTGGCCTAACTTGTTTTTCTGGGAAATCTGGCTTAGTGGGTTCTGGAATCCGGCTATGTCCGTTTTTCTGTATCAACTCCCAAAATTCTCTTTTCTTCATATCTAGACTCCAAATGTGACAATCCATATATGTTTTTTTGATCGTCTCAACGAGACGAATGAAATGGTGGAGTCAATTATGTCTTTTGACAATTTTGGCTGTCAAGACCCGCTATAGTGCCCTATGTACACATGCTTGCACGCAGACCCATTTGCTGCCTCTATCTCCCTACTCTTTTTTGGTTGACCCACCACTCAATGTGCAGCACGCAATATCTTGTCTCCTGCTCCATCTACCGACACTCGTCGACAGCATTGAGCTTAAGCACCACACATGCACCCTCGTCATCTAGCCCCTCCCACATCCTCCGATGGCTGTCCTTCAGTTTTTTAGGTAGTCATAGGTAGATCTGAGTATTTTGTGGGCCGGGCCAAAATAATCCCGTCGATGACCGTCCCATTGGATGAGTAGGACCAGTTTTTTCGGGTTGGGCTCGGGTCGAGAAAAAAATTTTGTCCACTAAGGCTCGTGGGCGGACCAAAATCCGTCGGGCTCGGACCGGGCTCAATTTGCTTATGTCTAGGCATAGGAGAAAGTAAGAGGGGCCGGATGATAAGGACGCAGGCTCGATGCATGAGTTCAATGTCATCGGGGAGTGCCATGAGGTGGAGTAAGAGATAAGGTGGTGCCCATCGGATGATGGCGTAAGCCTGGAAACTGGGTGATTAGTCCAGTGTAGGGTCATGCCTGGGCCACGAGTCTAGCCCGCAACGCCGGCCCGGCATGGCATGACTAAAAAGGGCTGAGACTACGCTGCTTTCTGCTATTAGATGAACACTTGATGAACTAGAGTCGTTGGATGCAAAGTAGAGAGTATATAATATAAGCACCTCTACTGGTGAAACCCTAACTTCCTGCTCCTTCTCCTCTACTTACCTCAACACCACGCAAACCGGTGGGGGCGGCACTGATGCAAGTCCTCACTCCTCACGCAGAGTTGTTGGTGCAGGAGCGTGGCCGAGGGCGCGAATACGCGAGATCAGCGACGTGGCCGCAGCGCACGGCCGAGGGACGCGGCTGCGGCTCGACAGCGCTAGGTCGTGTCAACGACGCAACAGAGCAAGCCGGGCATCCGTAAACAGAGAGAGGGGGAGAAAACAGAGCCGGATATTTGAATGGGAGGAGAAAACACAGGCGACGAAGATGAAGACCGGTTGTCGCGGTAGTCCTAGACAGAGAGGGGGGTCTCGGGTGTAGTTATGTCATTCAATCTCTCTCATTAAAATAACTAGTATATTGCCCGTGCTGTGCAAAGTCGATTTGTTCGCTCAAGGGAGCCTTTGATTCCTGACACAACATTCGCTATACAAAACAAACGGGATGAAATGGGACGACAAGCTGCCAGACCCAAGATTAGCAACACAAAAAGGCTTTCTTCTGTCAGGGAGCGAGGGAACCTCGTGCCAGACCAGCTCTATTTTGACATATCACAGATAATTTCAGAACTCATCAAAATAGCATTCCCGATGTTTCAGGCAAAACAGTGAGGCTTGAAACCAAAAACTAAGCTAGTTCATCATCAGTTCATCGCATCCCCGACATCTCCCTTCCGTTCTACCAACCACGGCGCTGCTCGCTCCCACTCCCACCACGGCCGCCGGAATTCCCGACTGGGCGCCAAGCCGTCTGCTGCCTCTGGAACGCGCCGCCATACTGCCCTCTTCCTGCACAAGCGCTTCCGAATGGGTAGGCGCCACCTCTGTCATTCCTGCTGCCTCGGCTTTGCGCCGTGTCAGCCCCATGGAAACTTCTCCCGTAGCCGCGGCCGCTGCCCAGCACTGTCTCGGCAGCGATGGCTCTCCCTCTCCCACGTCCAAAGCTGTTGATCATCAACTGCGGCTCTGCCATGGTTGGGATGGTTTCAGGCGGTCGGGAACCAGGATAGGTGTGCCAGAGCGGCCTCTTTGAAATCTCAGTTTCAGTTATAGTCTGCAGAAGACATGGTTTCTTTCAGAGATGATGGCAAATCGGCGGTATGGTGGCAAATGCCCCCCGAACGAATGAAATGTGCAGCTAAAGGGACATCTACCTTTTCAGGTTTTTTGACATTATCAAGTAGCCTTGGAATGATTTGCACTGGTTCTGGGTTGGAGAACAAGAATGATCTGAAACATACACAGGAACATGTAGTGAAAATTAAAGGATGACTTCTTTTCTTAGGAATGTACTGCCTGAATACGATAGGGTCAACAAGAAAACATACATTGTCTGGTCATTCCTAATGTCCTGTAGATCTCTTATCGGTGAACGGAAGAAGCCACAGCTTATACTGTCGTCATCGACAGGCGACAGCCACCCTCCAAGTTCACTATGTAGAATGAAATTTAGGATTTAGCAACATTCTTATAAGTTGCTCAGAAATAAAAGAAATGCATATCAACGTAGCATCAGTTCAGACTTGATTGTACCTGGTAGATTGATCTATCGGAAGCTTTTTTGACAAACAGTCAGATGTCTGCGCAAATGCTGCACCATTTGGCGTAGTATTTGAGTTCCTCAGGAAGATCTTATCTTGCCGAACTGCGTTTCTATTTATCTCATGCACCTACAAAATACAAACAATGTAAAACACTCTCGCGCAACAAAGTCTAGTCGACCATTTGCATAGAAGATAGCAATTTATTTTTACTGCAAGTTTGTCCTCCACCGTCTTGGTAGCCAAAGTCAGCAGCTTTTCATCAATGAATGGCAACATTGCAATACCCTGAAATAATTTGTTTCAGAGAAAACCAGCATGAGTAAAGAAGGCTTTCTTTTTTCTTTCACAACTACTAATAGTGGGGGCTTAAATATAGCAACTGAAAGATGATGGCTTAGCTACACAACCCAGCTAATGTTTGTAAAAATATGAGTAAGCTAGTCTTAAATTATGAATTCATATATATGAATAATGACTTACTTGCCACAAGAAACGTTTCCCATGGGTATCAATCTGTAGATCTGTGAGAAGAAAAAAAAAATGGCCGTTTAGTTCAGTAATATGGTATTCAAAATTCAGATTATGTGATGAGTCTAGAATGACAAAAATACCTGACGGATAGAATTTTTGTATCAAAGACTCTTCATTTTCTATCAGTTCTCTGTAACACTTGGGTAGTGCACATGAGCTGCAAAAGAAAATAAACTTAAAAATTCAATTAAAGATTGCTATGAAGAATGTGCATTATAAAACAGAGAATATTTCACGTGCCTTTCTTTTGGAAGAACTGCCATGAGCTGATCGAATGGCCTCAGTGGTTTATCAGCAGTGAAAGATATCTTGAACTGAGATAGTCCTTTAAAATCAGATGTGAAAGGAGCATAATAGAAGGGGTAGTACCTGCAGAAAACAAAATAAATATTATAGAATGGAAACATTTGCTAGTACATATATCACTTAGTATGTGGGACTATTTATCAAGATTATCAATTTTTTTAACTATTCATCATTCAAATTTCAGACGATGAAAGCATGCGAGTACAATGTATAAGAAGATACATGGACAAATAAAAACTCAGATCATATACAAATATGTACATCCTACCAGCTCCATGATGGCACATCTGCAAAATAGTACCGCAGCACCCAACAAAGTCCCTCCAGATACTTTTGAATCTAAATTAAGTCAGTGACAAAGAAAGTTAACACAATATGATGTCTCTTCAGAACGCCCACTGGTATTAAAATTTTATTTGCACACAGAAACAGGAAAAATCATAACCATGTCATTCTTCAGCCTCCCAACTTCATTAGATCTTTCCACACCAAACTTTTCCCTGTAGAATCGAGATTTCCACCCCGCAAATCCCAATCTTATCTGCAATGGCATGTCAAGCTTTGCACATATGCGAAATATTTACTCAAATAGGCACTACTAACCGCATCATGTTTACAGGCTCCACTTTTTATAAGGTCTTGCTTGTTACGAAGAGCATCCTTTAAGTTTCGCCTCAGCTCCAAGGTATTTGCAGTTACCTAAGCAATAGGAGAGTTAAACTCGAGATAAGGAATAATATGGATGCGATATTTGCAAAACAAGTTTAGGAGATGTGATAAGGTAATTTCCAGATATCCAATAAAATTAGAAAAAAAATAGGTATGCTCTTCCCTACATCTGACTCATCTTGGCTGTTTGTGGAAATACTGCAGTTTGTTGAAAAAGACTTTACTGTGAAGTCTGGACCATCAGGATTTTGTTCCTGAGTAAAAGAAAGCTTAAGATTAAAAAATGAATGGCAGTAATCAGAACAAAAGTTTTAGATGTATATAGCCCTCACCATATTGTTTCTTCCGTTCCATTATTCTGCAGCTCGGCGCACTAAACTGCGCTGTAACCTCTGCATGTAATCAACAAGTTCCATTTGGCAATAGTGTACACTTCGACCCAAGGATTATAAGTGTTATAACATACCTCTCGCAGTTCATATCTTTTAAGAAAAATTTTCTCTTCACACAAGGACAGTTCATGAATAAACTTTTCCAACCTCGAAACTTTAAGATATGCAGCATGTTTGTCTTTTAACTGTTTTTGGTAGCAGTAGAAGTACATCAAAACATAACTCAACAACTAATATTAATGAAATTAACAGTTCGATTCTGCATGTACCTTCTCTGTGCTCACAATATAGCCTCCCATTTTGTTAAATGCTTGTTTGTAGACTTCCAATAGCAGATCAATTGCACCCTGCCACGTCGATGATAAATTAAGGGGGGGGGGGGGGGGGGGGGGGGGGGGGAATCACTTTTTTGCAGTGGGAAACATGTGAGATGTGACACAATATTGTTTGCTGTTAGGATGTCAGAACCAGGTAGCATATGTGCACCTCATGTATCTCAACTGAAGGAATATGTGGAATGAAGTCATTTCCTGTCAGGAAACAGATAAATATGAAATCATCTATTAGCCTCTCGATATCCGTTTTGACAACCGGGCTTGGTATCTTCAAATCAAGCTCCAGGTGCTCCCTCAGAACCCATATGTTCAAAAACTGCAAGACGACAGAGTTATAAAAAAATTTAAAATGGAAAGACCCTGATGTCATCTCTGAGGAACAAAGCTGATAAGGTTTCTTGGGAGACCTGTCCCTACTAGGAGCTGTTTCTGTCATGCGGGGGAACCATCCTCTACATTTTCTTGAGGAATCTTCAGTTTTGAGCAGTTCTTTAGATAGAGGGATGCAATTTTCTGGCTGAGTCGGACGTAACACATCCTGTCCAATGCAAGTTAACAAAAGGAGAATTCTCAACTAAATATTTACAATGTTCTGCAATTACATTTAACTTCAATACACCGTTGCTTGCTAAATCCAATTAACTAAATGTGGTTTGCCAAAAACTATCATAGTATGGATGAAGCCAGAGATGACACCGAGTATGGATTGACAGACCTCACGCAAAATTGAAAAGTGAAGTTCATGAGATGCCAAAGCGAGCATTATGAGATCCGCGTCCTGTAATTATATTCAGAGTGTACAAGAGGCACAATAAAGAGAACAATTAGAAGATCAGTGTTGTAGGAAATATTCAAATAATTAGTTAGTCCATCGTACCAGTCCATACAAGCAGTGCCTTGTGTTTGGATCATAGTTATCCAGGCTCCGCTGTCCCCGGATGAAAGACATGATCTTGTGTTTGCCTTCACCAGGTACATTTGAGTCAAAGAGTATTACCTTCAGAATGCAAGTTTCATGAAGGTTATCAAGTAATGATCATGTTAACCAAATTCAGAATCTTGATCGAAATACGTGTAACGGTGTTATGTAACCAAAGAAAGAAATGAAAAACACAATGCCTCATTTAAAAGAAAATTATCACTGTTGACATTGATATTTCACCTGTAACTGTAAATACACAAGTTGTCTTTGAAATTAAATAGTTTTTCGACAATGCCAAAAAGATCAATTAAATTTACCTAAAATTAGAAGAGTAAAGTGGAATGGTAGCAAATCAGGGCTCATTTTTACACAATGAAACAAATATATTGAAATTGTCAAGATTAAATAAGAGTTTTCATAAGAATAAAATATTTACTGCAGCACTGCAAAAATGGGAGACTATTAAAAACAAGTAACTAAACCTTGATGCCTTTCCACCCGGGGTCACTGTTCAACCGGGAACGGATGTAGTACTCGAGGGCTTTGGAAAGCTTCTCCATGAACTCCGTCCCTGGCGTGATGACGTTAGGATCCGAAACCTCATGTGTCTCCCGCGATTGCACCTCCCTCCCTTCAGCTCTGAACTTCTCCCTCAGAAGCTTCTCCTCCAGTTCCTGCAAATTAAACCTTAGCATCGAACATACATAAGGTTGCTGCAAATAAAGAGGACGGCGAGGAGTTTCTTGTTTATTTACCGCGTCTTTAGCGTCCTTGGCAGCCTTGAAGCGCCTGGACCTCTGCTGGTTCATTTTGGCGCGGGGAGCAACACCATCTGCAGTTCAACCAAGGCGCTAAAGACAAAATGGGGGAAAAAACACGGTTGAAACGTGTGAACTAGTAGTATACAGTACACATGTTCGTACCTACTGCCAAGTAGAGCAGCTTGGTAGGCCTGACGATGCGGAAGAGTCGATCGATGGGGCTGTTTAGATGGTGAAAAAGTTTGGGTTCGGCTACTGTAGCACTTTTCGTTGTTATTTGGTAAAATTTATCCAATCATAGACTAACTAGGCTCAAAAGATTCGTCTCGACATTTACAGACAAATTGTGTAATTAGTTTTTTCTTTCGTCTACATTTAGTACTTCATGCATGTACCGCAAGATTTGATGTGACATGTACTGTAGCACTGTAGCACTTTTTGGGTTTACTTTTTGGGTACCCATGCCAACTAAACAGGCTCGATGTACTCGAACATGGCGGCGAACACCTCGTCGAACGTCGTCGGCGGGTACACCTGCATTGCAATGCCATCCATCACGTTTACCAAATACCAGCTCGAGCGTCAAGAGATTCAGTTGAGGAACTCGATCAATCCATCAGGCGGATGATGTGATGTGTGTGACATACCTGATCCTCCGGGTGGAAGCAGGGGTGGATGATGCCGTTCATGTCCAGGTACAGGTTGTGGTAGACGCCATTGGGGCGGCCGGCTTGGGCTTGTTCCTCCCCCGGCGACGACGCGCCGGCGCCACCTTCGTCGTCTTCCTGGGCGGGGACGACGATGTTGGGGTACTTGCCCACGAGCCACCCAGCGAGCTCTGCTAGCTTAGCTCTGGTCAGTGGTGGTCACCAATCTGATCACTCGTTCTTGTGTGCCTGGTAGCACAACTGCCCGTCTGCCCCTTGTACTAGTACTAGTAGTTGGGCGCCCTGCGAAGGAGAGAGGCTACTCCTACTCCTATGATCCTACGTACTCCCTCCGTCCTATTGAAAGTGTCGCCCGGGAAACGTGTTTGTGAGGGAGGCACACTTTTCCAATGACACTTTCAATGGGACGGAGGGAGTATCTTGCATTCGGGTGGGGTGGGGTGGGCGCATGGGGAGACGGAACGACCGGCCGGCCAGGGCGGCGGCCATGACATGACATGACATGGCGCCGACCGATGTGCCGTCGACGTGTGCAAGCATGCACGCCTGCGGCTGCATGCGCCGCGCACGGGCAACGAGGTGGTTCGCAGGAGCTGCTAGTAGTGGAGATCGTGTCGCGTGTCGCGTGAGAGGCAGGTGCAATGATGGTTGATGGATCGGAGAAACAGCGCTTAGGGTTTGTCTGGCTCCTCGATTGACACGTGTTTGAAGTTTTAAATATAGATTAATTATAAAACTAAATATACAGTTTGAAACTATTTTGTGAGATAAATTTTTTAAGCCTAATTAGTTCATGATTTGATAATATGGTGCTACAATAAATATATACTAATGACGGATTAATTAAACTTAATAAATTCGTCTCGTGGATTACTGGCAGATTTTGTAATTTGTTTTTTTATAGTATCTAAATACCTAGTCATTGATCCCAATAGCCCTTTAACTGGAGCTGGAGACTCCAAGCGGTAGGAGTAGATAGATTGCTGCCACCAGATACTCGACCTATCGTACGCTTATCGCAACAGTGCTGGCGAGTCTCCGCCACATGCCACGGAATTGGGTTTTGCACGACAAAAATCTCCGCGATACACCTATGATCTTACCATTCAATTGCTAAGAGTATGTTTGGGATTCTTTCGAATTCTTGATAAAATAATCTTTTATGTTTCTTGGATTATGTGCCATCATTGGGATTTCAGGACTTTCAATTTTTTTCCTTATAGTAATAGAATCTCATCCAAACATTCTAAGATTTGAGCCAGTACAATAACTGACTTATAGCCAAGTAAATGCTAATATGGAGAAGAAAAGTGAGGAAAGACGGAAGAGTTTCGCTCTCATGCAAGCAACAAACTGGGCACAAAGCATAGGCAATGGTTGGTCTATACACTATGTGAGGATTAGGAAACAAAATATGGGACATGGATAAAAATAACAATAAAAAAAATTTGTAGACAAATAAGAGACAATTATATTATTGTATAGCTTTGCTCTTGTAACTTGGCTAATAGCCAAGCTCTTGGCTCTATTATTAAGAGCAAGTGTAACAATGGGCTTATAGCCAAGCTAGTCAGTATTATTGCTGAAATGGAAGAGAGAAGAGAACTTGACTCTTAGGTCAGTTTCAGTGGGAGTTTTATGAAAGTTTTATTTGCATTTAATAGCCTGTCACATATGTATTTTTGATGACATGGCAATGTTTTAATGATGACAGAGAATAAATGAGTTTTATGGGATGAAACTCTCTTGGCACGATTACCAACTCTCTTTGAGTCTTAGAATTTAATATCTATGAAATTATGGAATGAAACTTTGCATTGAGAGTGGATGTTTTATTCAAATTTTATTTTATTTTGTATGACATGGCAGTCTTGGAAACAACGCAATGAAAGTCTCTACTAAGACTAGCCTTATGTAAATACCAAGCTGGGCACGGATGCATAGGCATCTGTAGGCCCAAACATAAGTATATGAGAAGTAGTAGGAAAGAGAAAGTAAGACATGATACCACGTAATAATAAAAACCTTTTTTATAGACAAACAAGGGATAACTATTATATGACTTAGCTCATATAACTTGACTTATAGCCAAACAATTGGCTCTATTATTGGTCATGGTTAATCATGGCCTTAACCGAGGCGGTTGTCCTGGCCTTAATCGAATAAAAACACAAAAAAAACCCGTGGATAAGCCTGGCGAGCTCATCCACGAGCCCGCCGAGCCCATCCACGCGCCGCCGCCACCGTCGCTCGCTAGATCGCCTCCGGGGAGTGTCCTCCACCGTCAAGCCAGATCCGGCCTCTCCGCAGCCAGATCTGACCTCCCCATAGCTGGAGTTGACATAGAGGTGGAGGGCCGCCGCCCAGGGAGCTAATCCCAGAGTTGAGCGCTGCCGCGGGGAGGTCGAATCTGGCCTCTACGCCACCAAATCCGGCCTTCCCGCCGCAGCCGGAGTTGACGTAGAGGAGGAGGTCCACGCTACCACCGGAGTTGACGTAGTGGTGGTGGAGGAGGAGGACCGCCGCCATGGGAAGGGCCGGATCCGGCCTCCACACCAGCCTCCCCGCCGTCGCCGGGGTCCGCGTCGGTAGGCCATGCTGCACCTAGAGACCACGAGGCCGCATCGCGCCTAGAGACCCTGAGGCCGCGCCGCTGCACCTGGAGACCCTAAGCGGTCGTGCTACGCTCGCGCCCGCGAGGCCGGGTCACCGATCTGATCACTCGTTCTTGTGTCCCACTAGTGGTAGTACAACTACCCGTCTGCCCCTGGTACTAGTACTAGTAGTTGGACGCCCTGCGAGGGAGAGAGGCTACTCCTACTCCTATGATCCTATCTTGCATTGGGAAGACGGAGGGGCGGTTGGCTCGGTCGCCGATCGGGTGGGGTGGGGAGACGGAATGGCCGACCGGCCGAGGCGACAGCCATAAGCCCATGACATGACATGAATAACAATCTCTGGGAGGATCACAAATAAGTGTATTCTTACTAGATGAGACATCTTCTCTATTCTTATGTAACAGAACCGCCCAATTATACGAAATTAAGTAATAAAATCATCCAACGAGCGGACGATTTAGCAAACTTAAGCCCGTATAACCCGGTAGTCTGTGAAATCACGATGGATTTCAAACCAGTTCACATAACAGCCAAGATCGTAATAAGTTTAGCGGTCACCGTCATAAGTTACATAAAAGTTCACAGCACACAATACATCCGAGTTTAAACATAGTTATTACAAACCAGGTTCAAATGCAAGTAGCGGAAGCAGTAATTCAAACCATACACACAGTGTTTGAAATAAACTGCCAGCTCATGATCATCTCCAGCAAAAGCATCAGACGAGAAGTAGTGAATGACCACTGCCCATGGTCCTAAGCTTCGCCCATCGCAGGATAGAGGCAGTTGATACAGTAGCCATAATACATCTGCCCATCTGCAACAAGTGGAAACAAAGCCCTGAGTACGAGAAGGTACTCAGCTAGACTTACCCGACAGAACCGAAAATAAAATGACACCAAGGATCATGATAGGCTTTCTGGTGGGTAGCTGACTCATTTGCAAGAAAAGCATATTTAATCTTAACATTTTTTTCCAAAAGCTTGAGATAAATTAATCTTTATTACCCTGTTAACTATGTTTGCACCTGTACTAGAATAACGTGCAATTAAGCAAGTAAGGATCACCAATGATCATTAACAACAGTTACCATGTCATATTCCACATAACTATCTAAGTGTTTCATCAACATTACTACGATGAAGTAGCTCAAGTCAAGTGTTCACTATCCAGTGAACGATAGCGATTCGAATCAATTATTAACCAGCTGGTAATTTATTCCTCACACAAACCTCACTCACCCGCTAAAGTGAGGTATTGGTCACCGAGTCAACTATTCAGGTAAAGTCGCGAGTTTGCCAGGAACCACATGTACCCGGGGGCCGCCCGACTGCTCTTTGGCCTTATCATCGCGCCCCCGTTTCCTGCCACTACTACTCCGGTACAGTGCGTTGCGGGCAATCCACTTGGCCCGAATAATCTCCCAGCTTCGCGGTCGAAAGGTACCTTATTCGGCCAGCTAAATGTGAGGCATGCGTTCAACATGACTCGAGGCCCAACAACGGTCGGTCCTTAATCAACTCAGACGGAAAACACTACAGTTCGAAACCCTGCAAGTCTCCGTCCGGTCTCAATTTTAGTTCGACACTTAGTTATTCCCATATGACATATTTTCCACACAGATCCAGGTAATCTCCTATAGCTCGCGGATGACAGGCAATCACTCGACTTCTACCGATCTAAGCAAACTAAGCAATTATTGACTACGGACACCAAGGTAACAAGGATATGGTAGAGCAAAGGGGAAACAAGGTATAATGCAGCAACGGTTGCAAACAACTCCTAAACTTAATGCAACAATTAAGTAGAACCATTAATAAACATTTTGCAAACTAGGAGAGAAATGCTCTGGGGCTTGCCTCTCTCAAAAGAGCTCAGACGGTGGTCGGGGCACTCTGGAAGATCTTCACCGACCTCCTCGTCGGCTTCGGTCGCCTCTTGCTCTTGCACCTCGGACTGTTCTTCCGGATCCTCGGGAACTGCTACCGGGGTCACTTCCTGCGATCCTGTATGATGCAGATATATAAGTGCTCATGCCTAGGTGCATTGCAGAGATGACATGAGATGATGCTGATGAATGAGATGTAGATGAGCATGTTACTTTATTTGGCTTAAGTGGAAATTACGACTCTTCTACAAGGTAGTCTACATCATCTAAGAACATGTACTCATAAACTACCACCAATACTCTCTACCATGCAAAGGCACCCTAACCCTCAAGATGTTTCAAAGATACACCAAAGCAAAGTTTATCAACAAATCTTGCATCAAAGTGTGAATTTAAACCCTACTTAGCACTATGCTTGAACAGAAACACTTATTTTGGTATCTCAGAAAAATCTAATAAAATCACTGTTGATTACTAATATGTACTCCGGCATGTCACAAAAGTTTCATTGCAATTTGAGTACTAGAACTACCTACACAAAAATAGCAATCTAGGGCCTAAAAAGGAGCATAAAATACTTTATTATGAAAAGTATCAAACAACAGATTTATCATTTTTTCTGGATTCTACTCAGTAAATAATCACTGTACAAAAATTATCACTTGCATGTTTTATTCATATTTTTCTATTTAACAAAAATAGCAATTATTAGCAATAAAAAACACTTAAACTACACCTCATAATTTTTCTACTAAACATGCAAGATACATATTTTTCCTAGCAAGTACATGGCACAACAAGATTAACAAACTTGGAATCATATTTTTCTAAATTTTCTACAATTTACTACACATTTAACAAGAAAATAGCAATTTCCAAGATTAAATAAAAAACCCTACAGAAAAGCAGTGCAACTTTTAAATGCAACATTTTTAAATGGTAGATCTAGTTCTAAGGAGCCCATAGAAATTTATTTCACAATTTTTGGAGCCAAATTAATCACTCAAACCATTCTTAAAGCATTTTTATTCCAATTAATAAAAGAAAAGGAAAACTAAATCCTCTTTTTGAAAACGGGCCGGTACAGGGAAAGGCACACGGCCTGGTCCGGCTCGGCCCGCAGGCGCGCGCGCGGGGGAGAAAAGGGAACGGCCCGGCTCGGCCTGCGGCCCAAAGCCGCTCACTACGAGGCCGATGGGGGGGAAACAGAGACGCCGGTGACCGCGGCGTCGCGGCCGCGCGGCATCGCGGCCGCGCGGCCGTTGCCGACCACGCCCGGGCGCGGGAAGGCGAGCACCGGGTCCGCAAGAAGAAGGCGGACGCGTTTTTGTCAAGAGTGGAGCACGAGGAGCAGTGGGAAAGCCACTCCCGCGAGGAAGTCACGTGCGGTGGCGCCATGGCCGACGGCGGCGGATGGACGAAAGCCGCACCCACCTGGCTTAAATGGCGACACAAAGGTGAGCACGGGGTGTCGGAGAAGGAAACGGAGCGAGGTGCACGAGGAGACGGGCGGTGGTGGCTCACCGGCGGCCAATTTGGCCGGCGGAGGCGGCGGTGGCGCGGTGAGCACGGTGCGCGCTCGTGTGGTGCGGTGCGGAGGATGACCGTGGCCGGGAAAAGCAAAGAGGACAGGTGGAAGCGGGAGCGCGGGCGACTTGAAGGCGAGGCGCGTGCTGGCGGGGGCCACCGACGGCCAGCTGTCGACGGCGAGCGGCGCATGCCGGCCACGGGGCGTGCGGCGCATGCGCGGCCATGGGACGTGTCGCGGCGCGCGCGGGCGAGGTGGACACGGCGCGCGGGCGGCTGGGACGGGCCGCTTCGCGAGCAGGCCGAGAAAGGAGGCGGCGGCCCGCTAGCGCAGAAAAAGGTTTTTTTTCCTTTTTATTTTCCAGAGAAAATTCAAATGAAAATCTATTTGCAGTTTTAAAATTCAAATTTGAGCAAGCAAATGACTTTTTCTGAAAATGACCCAAAAATGAAAGTTGTTTAGAATTTGATTTCCTACAACTTTTATTAAGGGGCCAATTCCAAAATTCTTACGGATTTTGAATTGGGGAATAAAAGCTAATTAGGGAGTGTTTTTGACTATTTTCAAATACATTTTTAAAACAAGTTTTTGACAAAACTTTGGGTAATTAAGTTGCTCCAAAAATTTCACCAATAATTTTAGGTGATCTAAAATTTATAGTTACACAAGTTTTCTTAATCTAACTAGCACATTTAGTGTGAAACTATTACAACATGTTATGCAATACTAGTTTCTAAATTTTGATTTCACTAAAGGTGCACTCTAATCCACATATGATTATAAATGCAATGACATGGTATGCTCATGATTTGCCATGCTAATGCTTACGTAACACCGGGGTGTTACATCTTACTAGAAGAGACATCTTCAGAAGATTTCTTCAAAAAAATACAAAAGAATTTCTCGTTGGTCCTGTCTTCTTTCCAAAAAAAAGTAGTACTAGTAGGAATCGCATCGCTATTCCTTCTCTGCTTTGCCAAGGCCATATGTATCGTGCCGAAGTAGGTATTGAATTTCTCGAGGAAACAGACATGGCGCCGACCTATGTATGCGTCGATATGTGCAAGAATGCAAAGCCGATGCACGGTCAACAAGGCGGTTTGCAAGAGCTGCTAGTAGGGCACTCCCAATGCAGAAGCTATCATAGTTTCTATTGACATTAATTGTACTGCCACCTAGGCGTTTTGCTGATGTGGCAAGGTAGTTATTGAAGAGAGAGAGCAAAAATCATGAAAACTGGGTCTAAATTAGAAACCATGTCTACACGAGAACCAAGACATGAAAGGATATGTTTGGTAGAGAATGAAGAGAGAATGTATATGATTAGATAAAAAATTATTCTGTAGAAACTACCCATTGAGACTATGGTTTCTATATGTAGCGTCTATAGGTTTCAAGTGTGCGAAGAAGGAAATAAGGTGAGCGAGACGGGAGGCGGTAAAGGCGGAAAAGGCGCTCCGACTCCGGCGATCCCCGGCGGCGGACCCGTGGACTTCCCCCGACGCAAAGTAGGAGAATCGAACCGGGCTGCGACGCGGATTCGTCTCACCGTGGTATTTTCCCCCGCTTTCCCCTCCTTCCTCGGTTCCGTGCCTTCGAGGTCTTCAACAGTGTTGGGGGGCTCGATTCAGTTTCCGTGTTTGTTCTGGAGTTGAAGCGTTCATTCTGCTTTGAGTTAGAGTTCATGTTCAGTTCTCGATTCATGGTTTAGCTTCTCTGTGGAGCGAGTTCGAGATGAGAAATCGCAGGCTCACCCTGGCTCATCCCCCTTTCGCTTTGTCACCGTCGAGCTCTAAAAGTTTTGGCCACATTCAGAAAGGGCGTTCTCTCGATGGAGATTGGATAGGATTCCGCAGAGACTCACAGATTCGCTTTCAAGGACCTGCTGCTGAGGCAATTCGTTCAGATGTTGAGCTATTAGAGATGGACTTAGAGGATTGGTTGAATGCCGAACACTTTCCCCCATTGAGTTCGTCACAGAGAAACTGTTCGGTTGCAATTGGTCTTCCAAAACATTCTCAGCCTGAAGATCTGACCAGAGCAGAATGGTTGAGACACCATAAAATTCCCCCAATTGCTGCAGTTGATGATCAAACAATAGCAGTGGGCAATCTTCCAATTCAGTTCTCCTGGGCAAGTAAAGGTTTATCAAATGGAGATGATCGGGATTGTATTAGATCAACTGAGCAAATTTTGCAGTCCCTGCAATCACCTGGGGGGATGCATAATCTGGATGTGCAATCACCTGTGGGAAAGCATAATCAGGAATTGCAGATGAAGTCGGTGACAAGAACAGGTCAGGGGAGCGGGACAGTCCTGTGGGCACAAAAAAGGCTGATGATGGAGGAGAAAAATAATCAAATTGGGCCGGCCCGATATGGCCCATCTATAGAGGACCTGTTTGTCCATTCATATACTCCTCCTAGAGCCAAACGGCAGAACCCTAGGCCTCGCTCCCACAAATGGTTCTGGGTTGCCGCCGCTAGGGTTTGGGACCCGGCGGCCGATCGGTTTCCAGCAAGTGTGGGTGATATTAGACAACACGGTGCTCAGGCTAAACATCTCCGCCGTGTGCGCCCCACTACAATTGACGAGAGATCTTTCGTTGAGGTGGCCAAGATTGGGATGGATCGGAAGTCAAAGCAAGGGCGTGAGGATAGAGATGGGGAGCGCTTCAGGGATGGTTGGGATGGAGACTGCTACCGGGATAGGCGTGATGAGGATCAACGCCGGGATGTTCGGGTGCCACTCCAAGGTCGTGATGGTCGCGGTCGTCCTGATTTCCAGGAACAAAATGATAGAGATCTGCATCAATCTCGTCTTCCTCTCAGAGAGCAAGAGTCAAGTGCTTACCAGGGGCGTAAGCGTACTGGAGAGGTACAAGAGGTGCGTGATGTAAGGCAAATGACTGAAGAAGATCTAAGGCATAAGTTAGAAGATCGTCGGAGAGGGTTCAATCAGCATCAGAATTGGGCGTCTGGGTCAGGTCAGTCTCTCCCTATGAGGTGCTTTAATTGTAATGATTATGGGCATCATCAGTCTACCTGCAAGAGACCCCCCTTTTGTTATAGCTGTAGAGAGAATGGTCATAAATCTGCTCAGTGCCCATTGATGAGATCTAGCAAGGGTTTACGTCTTTGTGGTTATGGGTTGCCGGGTCAAATCTTCTACTCACTTGAAGTCCCAGAATCCAAAACTGAAGGTAAAGAGGTTGTTGATGCACCTATTAGAGCTCTGGTGTCAGTGTTAGAAGGTCGAGGCACTAAATTCAGAATCAAGACTGAACTTCAATATCTGGTTGATTCTGAATGGGATTGGGATGTTAGGCGTATTTCAGGTAGTGAATTTTTAGTAAACATCCCTTCCAAAGCGATAATGAATTTGCTGACCAAAATGGAGAAAATTAAGTTCATTACTGCAGATGTTCTTGCGGTGGTGGAAGAAACTTTGTTAGACCCTGGTGTGTTTCAAGTTCTTCAGTCAGTTTGGGTTAGAGCTGTTGGTATCCCAGATAATGCGAGAACAGAATTTGCTGTTATGGAATTGGCCAGGCTGGTTGGAGATCCTGAAGAAGTACATTTGCCTTCTTTGCAATGGAGGTCAGTGTGGATCAAAGTCTCTTACAAGAACCCTGATCAGATTGGGGGCACGTCTGAAGTGTTCATTAACAAGAAGGGCAGAAGAATTTCTTGGTTTTATTCTGACAAATTGAAGAAGTTTCCTCCATCTAAACCGGATGATGACTTAGATGACAATGATGATGAGATAACAGATGAAGAAGATCCGGAGTCTCAGGAAAGCCATGGATGGCTGGAATCTGGAGACCCAAAGCCAAAAAGTTCGTCAGGTAACAATGGGGCTGGTCCTTCGGACTATAGAGGTAAGCGGAAAAGTCTGGGTGTTCCTGATAACAACCCTAAAAATGATATGTTTGTCTCTCAGTCTACCACCACAGATGTGATACAAAACATGCATGACCTGTCAGTAAAGCTGAATCCTCAGCTTCTACCACAGTTAGAGTCTGAGCAGGAGCCCAAGCTGATGCCGGTGTCTGTAGAGGTGGAGGGAATTGTCCAAGATATTGTGACCCATGGAAAAAATCTGGATACTACTGAAGAAGTTGATGGTAATGGGTCATGTCAGGTAGAGGAGACACTCCAGTCTGATAATAGTATGTGTGTGGGGGATATGGTCTCTAAGTTCAATCTTTCAGAGCTTATTCAAAATGATTTAGAGTTGGTCAGGAAGATGAACTGTCTGGACAAAGCTGGTAGGGATATATCTGTTTCTATGGGATCTAGAAACTCCAAGCTGCCTAATCTGGCTAGACATAGTTCAAGGGTCCAAGACAAGGAGTTGCACGTGCTAGACAAAGCCATTGCCAGGAAAGCCGGTGACCAAGGTACATTATCTTGTTCTATTCCTTCAACTTCTAGTAATAATTGCTCTTTAGATACTATTGCTAGAGCTTGTGGGTTCTCTTTGGGTTTAGAGGAGGAGACTAGATTGGCAAACATTTCTTTAATTCAAGCTAAAGAGGATGCTATGATGATATTATTAAAATCAAAACAAAAATTTTTGTCGAGTTCTGACACAAATAAGGATGAGACACCTGTTGTGAGTTCTGTTGACCATCAGAATCCTGCTTTAGAGTTGGCAGAGGTTTTTGCTGTTAATGAGAATAACTTATCAATAAGGGACCAAGGATGAAGATTTTATTTTGGAATATAAGAGGGTTAGGGAATGCAGGTAGAAGAAAATTGCTTGTAGAGTTAGTTAATAAACATGGGTTTGAATGTATCTGTCTCCAAGAAACTATCAAGAGCTCCTTCAGACAGAGAGAGTTAGATCGCTTTGCTGGACATAGAGATATGTTCTGGACTTGGCTTTCAAGTTCAGGTCATTCTGGAGGTCTGCTGATGGGTATAGACAAGGAATTCGCCACTGTGATAGATGAGGACAAGGGAGAGTTTTACCAGAGCTGTACACTAATGATGAAATCTGATGGGTTCCAGTGGACGCTACTGAACATTTATGGTCCCGCCCATGATGATAGGAAAAAGGAATTCTTAGAAGAGATTCAAAACAAGGTCTTGAGCTCTGATCTACCAATGATGCTCGGGGGTGATTTCAATTTGGTCAGGAGAAGGGAGGAGAAATCAACTGGTAATGTGGACGTTCATTTGATGGATGCTTTCAATGATATGATCAATGTTACTTCATTAAGAGAACTTCATCGATCAGGCAGTAGATTTACGTGGACCAATAAACAGATTCCACCTATTTTGTGTGTGTTAGATAGAGTTCTGGTCTCAAATTTATGGGAAGATAAATTTGACTTCACTACTGTGACTACTACTCCGAGACTTGGTTCTGACCACAATCCCTTGGTGGTTGACACTGGTGTGAGTCAGGCTTGTCAGCAGCATTACTTCAGATTCAGTGCACACTGGTTAAACCAAGAAGGATTTAGAGATTGGGTTAAAGATAAATGGCCGACCAGATTTAAGTATGACCCCCTGGATCACTGGCATATTGTCTCAAGCAAACTCAGAAGGGCTATCAAGGGTTGGGGTCAAAATCATGACAGCTATCAGAAGAAAATTAAGAAAGAAATGTTGAAGAGAATAACAGAATTAGATGAATGGAGTAATTCAAGAACTTTGGCACCAATAGAATGGTCTGAGAGGTATGAACTAGAGAGAGCACTTCACCAAATCTTGGCTGATGAAGAGATACAGTGGCAAAGGAGGGGGGGTGAGAAATGGATTTTGGCAGGAGACTCCAACTCCAGTTATTTTCACAAATGTGCGAATGGCAGAAGAAGGAAGATGCAGATTACTATGTTGGAAGTGGATGGTCAGGAAATAGTAGACCCTCAATGTTTGAAAAACCATATCACAGATTATTACAAAACACTATTTGGGAGAGCTGAGGTGGCAAATATACATTTAGACTCAGACTTGTGGCCCGTTAATCAGCAACTTCAACAAGTGGATAACGAATTTCTGACTCGACCCTTTACACTAGAAGAGCTAGATATAACAATCAAAGAGATGAGGAATAACACGGCTCCTGGGCCTGATGGTTTTTCTGTGGAGTTTTTTAAAACCTTTTGGCCACAGATTAGAGGGGACATTAAAGAGATGTTAGACAAGTTGCATGTTGGTCAACTAGATTTGTGGAGATTGAATTATGGGGTTATTATCTTACTGCCTAAAGTCAAACCAGCCACTAATATCAAGCAATTCAGGCCAATCTGTCTCTTGAATGTCATTTACAAAATTATCACCAAGACATTGACTCTAAGATTGACTGCTGTAATTGACAAAATTATTAGCCCTTTCCAAACTGCCTTTATACCGGGCAGGAATATCTTAGAAGGTGTGGTGATCTTACAAGAAGTTTTACATGAGTTGAGGTCTAAAAAATCTGCTGGAGTTATCATCAAGCTAGACTTCGAAAAAGCTTATGATAAGGTCAATTGGAATTTTCTGGAGGAAGTTTTAAACAGAAAAGGGTTTGCTGAGACTTGGATTCAATGGATTAGCAAAGCGGTCAGAGGGGGTAGGGTCTGCATAGATTTGAATGGAGATAGAGGTGAGTTTTTTAGAAGTTACAAGGGCTTAAGGCAAGGGGACCCTTTATCCCCTTTGCTTTTTAACCTTGTAGCAGATGCCCTATCAGCTATGCTGGTTAGAGCATGCTCTGCAGGTATCTTTCAGGGACTGGTTCCTCACCTGGTGAATGGAGGTTTGTCACATTTATCGTATGCTGATGATACAGTTATACTCCTGCAGTATTCCCCTGAGAACCTGAGGAATGTTAGATTGATTCTGTCTTGTTATGAAGCTATGTCTGGGTTGAAGATTAACTTTGAGAAAAGTGAAATTTTCACAGTAGGTCTCACAGAAGAAGAGCAATGTTTTGCAGCAAACTCCCTGGGTTGTAAAGTTGGGACTTTTCCTATGAAGTACTTGGGCATGCCTGTCAGCAGTTCCAAAATTTCTAAAGCCCAGCTAGATTTTGTCAGTGTGAAAACTGAGAAAAGACTTGGAACCTGGCAATGCGATTATTTGTCTTCAGGGGGAAAATCAACGCTTATTGATTCTTGTTTGTCAAGTATTCCCATGTATACTATGGGGGTTTATCAGTTATATGAGGGGAACTTCCAGAAACTAGACACAATCAGATCAAGATTCTTCTGGCAAGGAACTTCCAAGAAAAGAAAGTATCACATGATCAAATGGGAGGCCTTGAGTAGGCCAAAAAAGTTTGGAGGGCTGGGATTTCAAGATGTTAGAGTTATGAATGTGTGTTTGTTGGCAAAGTGGATTGATAAGCTAGAAAGAGATGACAATAGCCTGTGTTGTTCCTTGCTGAAGAATAAATATTTAGGCAACAAGAGTATTTTTCAAGTCAAAAACCGGTCAGGCTCTCAATTCTGGAGATCTTTGCTGGATATTAGGGAGTGGTATCAGAGAGGTCGGGGCATTAACATCAAGTCAGGCCTACAAACCAAATTCTGGCATGATTGCTGGCTAGGGAGCTGTTCTTTGAAAGTTAGATCTCTTTAAGATTGCGTCTCAACCAGACTTAGAGGTGGCTCAGGCCTGTGTAAATGGCCAGTGGCAGTTAGAGTTCAGAAGACAGCTGATTGATATTGTGGCAGAAGAATGGGCTTCACTTCTTGTTCTTTTGAATGAGATTCAGTTATCTGTTGGCAGAGATGAGGTCTTTTGGTGTCTGGAAAAATCTAAGAAATATACTTCAAGATCGTTGTATAGACTAATGACTTCTGGAGGTGTGTTGGATCGTAGAATGATGACAGTATGGCATTGTAATATTCCTTTGAAGGTTAAGATTTTTATATGGATGGCAGAGCACGACCGAATTCAATGTGGAGTTCAACTGAAGAAGAAGAAGTGGATAGGCCCCGTAGAATGTTTTATGTGTGGCAAGTTGGAAACGTCAGATCATATCCTATTTCAATGTCCCACGGCTGTTTTCCTTTGGACCTTTTTGAGAGATTGCTTGGGGTGGGCTGTGTCCCCAGTCAACTGTGACTCCTTTTTCAGAGAGATTGTTGGAAGATGTAGAGGGAAAAAACAGGAGGTAACCCTATTCTTGTGTGCAGGAGCGATGTGGACGATTTGGAAGACTCGCAATGATGTGGTGTTTAACAAGAAGATGCTTTCTTCGCCGATGGCGCTTATCCACAAGGTGATTACCCTGGTGAAGACTTGGAGCCCTCTGTTGAAGCCAAAGTTGAAGCCGATGGGGGAGGACCTGATTAGTCTGGTGTCGGCTAAGGCTGCT
Organism: Saccharum hybrid cultivar R570; assembly: GCA_038087645.1. Classification (NCBI taxonomy): domain Eukaryota; kingdom Viridiplantae; phylum Streptophyta; class Magnoliopsida; order Poales; family Poaceae; genus Saccharum; species Saccharum hybrid cultivar. The sequence goes on from JAQSUU010000805.1 coordinate 12,121,675, forward strand.
TCCTTGTAATGGTGCCGTTGTTTTTAGCGCTTTTCGTTTGCTTTTGTTGGAGGGTGTTGGTTGCCGGTTTCGGTTGAATGTTCGTAGAGGTCTGTGGCTACTTCTTTTGCGAGTTCACCTTAGGTGGTGACGGGTTCTTTACTGCAAGCTGGTTACCCCAGCAGTATACCATGTGACTTGTTAAGCTTTCTATAAAGCCGGGCAATGCCTTTGTTCTAAAAAAATATGTAGCGTCTATATAATTTTTAGCATTGGGACTGTCCGTAGTGGAGATGGTGTCACTGAGAGGCAGGTGCAATGATGGTTGATGGATCGGAGCAATGGGGGCTGGAGACTCCAAGCGGTAGGAGTAGATAGATTGCTGCCACCTGATGCTCGGCCTATCAGTACGCTTAGGTCCGTCTCAGTGCAACGTTTCATGTCACTGTTTTCAATACTAGTTTTGGAAACTAGAATATGAAACCTCCTCTCTCTCAATGGGATAGTTTCGTTTCGCTGTTTCGTACACTTGTTGTAGCATTTAATTCTTGTGCTTTGCTGTGATCAAATATGCTAGATAACTCTGTAGCCGTTTGTTGTGCTCGGATCAAACTTTTTTTTTTTTTGACGGGAAAAGGCTGTGGAGGAGATCCCCACAGCACACTTTAAATTTAAATAGTCGGATCAAACTTTTATCTGCGTATGGCTGCACGATGAAAAACGCACTCGCATAGTATTCTCAGGCCAAGTACCAGACGTTTCCTGGTGCCAGCGAGTGGGACAAAGAAAATAAAAAAAAACTCGTCAAAAAAGAAGAAAAAGGAAAAACGGAGGCTCCAGAAGCTCCCCGTGGCCGTGACCCGTGCTGCCATCCACTCGGGGTGTGTTTAGTTGAGAAAAATTGGGTGAAAAGTTATTGTAGCATTTTTCGTTGTTATTTGATAAAATTTGTCCAACCATGGATTAATTAGACTTAAAAGATTCGTCTCGAACTTTACAGACAAACTATGCAATTACTCTCTCCGTCCCTGAATGTCTGTCGCTTTACGATTCCCGAGAAACAACTTTAATTAAATATATATTAAAAAATATTAATATTTATGGTATATAATTAGCATCATTGAAAAGGTCTTTGACTCTAGTTTTTTAATAAATTTATTTGGAGATACAAATGTAGCACGCATTTTATACAAATCGAGTCAAACTTGCGAGCATAAAAACCGAAAACGACACACAATTGGAGACAGAGAGAGTAGTTATTTTTTTAACTATATTTAATGCTTCATGTATGCGTTCAAAGATTCGATGTGATAGGTGAAAGAGAAAATATTTTGGGTTTGCATAGGAAGTAAACAGGGCCTCGTTCCCCTTTCCTTCCCCATGCACCTCACACCAGAGCAGTTCCCTTGTGCGTGCATGGCCGGAGGCCTGGGCGTCGTCAAGCCCGGTGGTCGCGGGATCCGCAGGCGCGACGGTGGTGTGGGAGCCTCGGCCAAGTCGTCGAGGCAGGCAGCGCCGATTCGTCCGGAGAGGCTGGATCTATGTGCAAGGGCGATGCTATAATCGACGTCAACTCTGCCGCAGGCCTCCTGCTCTGCTGCTAGAGTAGCAGACTAGTAGTTGCGTGCTCCGGCGCCGGTTGACGGCGCAGATCAGGCCGAGCCGCCCCGCAGGAGGAGGTCGAGGCGGGCGTAGCGAAGCCTGGAGCGATGTCCGGGAGCTCCCTGCAGGACGCGACGCTGATGGAGGAGGCGGTGCAAGGAGGAAGCAGAGTTGAGACGCACGGGATCCATGGGGATGAAACTTCCCCGCTCAACGCAAGTGTCGTGCGGTTTGCAATGACTTGGAAACGTTGCCCAAACGTTTCGTCTCCATGAAACGTATTCTTTCTCTCTCCTTCTCAAAACATGCCGAGATTCTGTTCTGATTAACGTCACTTTATTTAATGTACATCAAACCCCATAAAATATCCATTGAGACTGGCCTTATCGCAGCAGTGGTAGCAAGTCCCCGCCACATGCCACGGAACTGGGTTTTGCACGACAAAAATCGCCGCCAGATGCTCCCATGATCCTACCATTCAATTGCTTTTAGGACATGTTTAGATAAGATTCTAAGGGGTATTAGGAATTGCTTCACAAATTCTGCTCCGTAAACTTCACCGTGGAGCAGCTCTTTTGTTTCTTGATTATATGCCATCCACAGAGATTTCAATACTCCGGATAGAAAAATCTCAAAAATCTAAAATCCCATTCAAACATGGTAGGATTCGGGCACATAATCCAAAAAACTTCATAGATTATTTTTTATCTAGAATCTGAATTTTAGAATCCCATTCAAATATGCCCTAAACACAATATGTTTGCAAGCAGTTATTTATCCAAGTTCATAGCTTAGTTATTTTTTACTGCAAAGGCATAAAGAAAGAAATCATCCAGTTTTGTCAGAGCATCTCCAGCACCTCCTCAGTCCAACTCCTCCAATAAGTTGACAATGAAGATAGCCCATACCCCTTTTAGATTAGTGAGGGAGATGTTGCAGCAGATCACCAATAATCTCCTCTAAAATATAGGACCCTATCATATCAATTAACACAAATTATTTGAACACTTTTTCAAAAACTTTTCAAAGCGGATAATATGGACACTGCTTGTCAGGTGGCTGACCTTTTTTTGATGTCGGCAAACTAAATAGAAAATTGGTTGGTTTTTGTTACTCATCAGCCAAACATCAAATGGTGTCATCTCGTCCCTAAGGGAGTGTTTGGTTCCTAGCCGCCGTTTGCCACGCCATGGATGCGGTTGGCCATAGAAAATCAGGCTATTGCTTGGTTTTCACGTGTGAAGTGCGGCAAGCTACAAGAATAATCTTATTTCATTTCACTACTACAAAAAATAATTTGTAGCAATGTCCCTCTTTTTTAGGGGCGGCTCTATATTAAGTCGCCCTTCCAAATGCCTCCCAAATGAGCCATCCCTACAAATTTATTTGTAGGGGCTACTGGTGTTATTAGCTGTCCCTACAAATAGTCCGATTTGTAGGGGCGACTCTATATCCAGCCGCCCCTACAAATCGGATTTGTAGACGAGGCAGCTCAATATTAAGCCGTCTCTACAAATAGACACCGAATATTAAAAATTAAGTACTGAACTTTGAATTTTTTCGAACGACCTCGGATGGAAAAATGACCAAAATAAAAGTTGTAGATCTCGAAAAATTATAAAACTTTGTAGTTTACAACTTTTTCATTTGAAATCATTTACTGCCTCAAAATACTGTTTGAAATTTAATTTCGAAATTATTGAAGAACTCTGATTTCTCTTTTTAATCTTTGGCTAAAACTTTTAACTAGTCTTTCTCCCTCGTACTAACTTCAAATTTGATGAATTTTTTCGTAAAAATTTCTAAAATCATGCTCTATCAAATTATTGTGTTCTTACGTTAAATTATTTCAGCTGAAAAAGTCATAAACATAAAAGTGAAAGAACTCATCAAGATCTACAACTTTTATATTGGTTATTTCTTCATATGACAAAGTGGTACTAACATTGTTTACAAAATTTACATATCTACAAGAGAGATATATAATATTTGTGAACAATATTACTGCCACTATATTAGATGAACAAATAACTAAAATAAAAGTTGTAGATCTTGAAAAGTTATAGAACTTTGTAGTTGACAACTTTTTTATTTGAATTAATTTTGTCAACGTTAACTACGTTTGAATTTTTCAAATTTGAATTTGAATTTTTCAAATGACCTCGGATAGAGAAACAACTAAAATAAAAGTTGTGGATCTCGAAAAGTTATGAAACTTTGTAGTAGACAACTTTTGATTTGAAATTATCTTATTAACGAAAACTACGTTTGAATTTTCAAAAATTTGAAATTTGAATTTTTTAAACGATGTCGGATGGACAAACAGCAAAAATGAAAGTTGTAGATCTCAAAAAGTTATGAAACTTTGTAGTTGACAACTTTTTGATTTGAATTCATCTTGTCATGGAAACTACGTTTGAATTTCTCAAATTTGAAATTCAAATTTTGTAAATGACATTGGATGGAGAAACTACCGAAACGAAAGTTGTAGATCTCGAAAAGTTATAAAACTTTGTAGTTAACAACTTTTTCATTTGAATTCGTTTAGAGCCTTAAACAATCAAATTATACTCAGTTTAGTATATTATGTGAGGAACCAAAATGCAATATAGACAAGTGAGTGTGAGGTGCAGTGGTAGTTGAGGGTACGCGCGAGGAGGAGGTCGCGGGTTTGAATCCTGTTGGCCACAAAGCATGCGAAAAATGTCGTGACTTGCATGATTTTTTTTGCTATTTTTTTGGGCCCGATTTTTTCGCGTGAAAAATGGCGGGTGGCTGACCGGTGGGAGCCTCCCCGGGTTAAAATTTTTTTTGCTATTTTTTGACCCGATTTTATGAATTTCAAAAAAATTAAAACCAATTTGTAGGGGCGGTTGGTCAGCCCTTGGGGGGCTGGCAAAACCGCCCCCTACGTAGGGTCACCGGCCATCCCTGCAAATGGTGGCTGGCGTAGTGTTTGCGTATGATTTTTTTTTCTCAACCTCAACTGTGGTGGCGCCACAGCAGGTAGTGACGTCCTATGGTGTAGGACCAAACATGCCCTCAGTATTTCAGACAGGTCCAACCTATATTCCTATCTCACCTGGTCTCTCGACCAAATGCAACCTGAGGTCAAGAACGAGTGAATCTTCTAGGGCTAGATACTCCGAGATATAGTGAGGGTATATATATATATATATATATATATATATATATATATATATATATATATATATATATATATATATATATATATATATATATATATATATATATATATTCTACACCCTAGGTGTAGAGTACTATTCTACACCGAGTTGTTAAACTGAACAACAAAATTCAGTAATGTTCAGTAGTCGCGTTTCAGTATTGTTCAGTATTTCGTGGTATTGTGCGTAGTACTGACTAATACTGAACACGGTTCAGTAATACTCAATTTTTTTTAAGGTCAGTTTTGTCTTGTGGTGTAGAATAGTATTCTACACCTATGGTGTAGAATAGCGCTGCTATATATATATATATATATATATATATATATATATATATATATATATATATATATATATATAGGGAGAGTATACTCTATAGTTAGCTACAAAATAAGTTAGTTTGTAGCCACCTCTATTTACGATAATTTTATATACTAATTTACGACAATGTCAGTATATATTTACGATAGTTGAATTACTATAGCACATGAGGATATTACCATAATGTTATAGTAAATCACAGTTACTATAATCTCGTAAATTAGCATAGCAATTATCGTAACTCAAAGTGGCTACAGAATAAGTTATTTTATAGCCAGCTGTAGGGTAATAGCTCTATATATATATATATATATATATATATATATATATATATATATATATATATACTCTACAGCTAGCTAAAAATAACTTATTTTATAGCCACATCTATTTATGATAATTTTATATACTAATTTACGACAATGTCAATAAATATTTACGATAGTTGAATTACTATAACACACGGGAATATTTACCATAATGTTATAGTAAATCACATAGTAAGGAGTTACTATAATCTCGTAAATTAATATAGCAATTATCGTAACTCAAAGTGGCTACAGAATAAGTTATTCTGTAGCCAGCTGTAGGGTAATATATATATATATATATATATATATATATATATATATATATATATATATATATATATATATAACTTATTCTGTAGCCACTTTGAGTTACGATAATTGCTATATTAATTTACGAGATTACAGTAACTCCTTACTATGTGATTTACTATAACATTATGGTAAATATTCCCATGTGTTATAGTAATTCAACTATTGTAAATATATACTGACATTGTTGTAAATTAGTATATAAAATTATTATAAATAGAGGTGGCTACAAAATAACTTATTTTGTAGCTAGCTATAGAGTATACTCTCCATATATATATATATATATATATATATATATATATATATATATATATATATATATATATATATATATATATATATATATATATATAGAGTATTACTGTATGGTACCCGGGTACCAAATAGGTATTCAGTACCCAGAGTCTTATTAGGCAGTAGGGATGAAAACGGATCGGATACGGACGGATATCACTGATATCGTATTTGTTTTTATATTTATGTCCGGATTCGAATTCGAATACGGATAGTATAAAAAATACCGGATAGGATACGATTGGATATCGACATCATAAATATGTGATTTAAATATTCGGATACGAATACGGTATTGGATGTTAAATATCCGGACTCAGATACGGACGGATTAAAACCCCTCTTAACAAATTCGGTCTCAAATACGGTCGGAAAATATCCGTACCATTTTCATCCTGTTAGGCAGGCAAACAGCCCACCCCGCCGTTCGGGCCCGAGACTCACAGGCCTGGCCCACCCACCCACGAGCTCGAGCGGGCATAGCAGCTCCGAAGCTCCCCGCACTCACCCACGATTTCTTTGCGGTTCCAATTCCCACACCCTGTCCGCCCTCACTACTGCCGGCGCCGCGCCTCACCGCCGCCCTCGCTGCCCCCTGCTCACCGCCGCGCCCTGCCTCCAGTCCGCCCCATCCGCTCGGTCTCCTCCTTCCCTCCCTCCTCCGGCACCGCCCGTTCGCTCCCTCTCCCTACCTCCACTGCCTAGTGCTCCGCCGTGCCACCCCACAGCGCTGTGCGGCCGTAGACGCAGCGCGGCGCCCGTCCCAAGCTCATCTCGATCCAGCGCCGGCGCAACCTCTCCGGCCACGGCTTCCCGACACCAGTTTTGCTCTGGCCTCCGCTCGTCGGTGCTCTCCTTGCTTCGGCCCGGAGCACTTCACGGTAGCATCGGATTTCTTCCGCTGGAATGGCGGCCATCCAGGACCCATCTGGCCCGTAGCAACTGCTTGTTCCTCATCTGGAGCATCGTATTTCTTGGGATGAAGCCGAGCTTCTCCTACGAGTAAGGTGCCCCAAAGACTTTCACATTCTTTTCATTATCCACGCGGTTACTCGATTGCTGGCGTAGTTAGACTTTAATTTCTATCTGGTTTATATATACCCTAGGATTTGAGTACATGAAGGCTTTTTTGCGTGGATTGGACCCTAGTATCGCAGTACACTACTTCTGGCGTTGGTGTGGATTGTTATTCTTGCAGCCAGGAGGAAATAGCCCCCCTGACATTAATTAATGGGTCCTCCAAGCTGCGAGCTCACGCATGCTTAAAATAAAAAATGGAGAACCCTACTGTCTTGAATCAAAATAAAGCATCTGCAAGTCTCCAGCCTCATCCCCTAATCAGTAAATTATTGCAATTCGCTTTGACTTGCTATTTCTGTATAGATCTAAATAGTTCTTCTGCACTGAATCATTTTGTATTGTATAATTCGGTGGTGCAGGAACATGGGTATAATTGCATTTGTCATGGCGGTAGCATGGCAGAGGTGCTCATCTTATCCAGCTAGCTAGTAGCTGCAGTGTTGGATGCATGTAGTTTGGCAAGATGCCCCAAGACGGGATGTGGTGGATGCAAGCCTCGATGAACCACAGTAACTGGTGAATGCCAATGATTTCTGAATTGCTTTTGTCATATATAAATCATCATGGAATGATGATTTATTTAGTTGATAAATCAATTTTTTATTGGCCAATAATTTCTGAATTGATTTCCATCCATCAGCACAAACTGAAATACTAATCAAACTGTGGAGACCATCCTACTATTTTGAATTTGTGATCCATTTGTTCATCCCATGCCTAATTTTCCAGATAGGAGACCATGGAACTATTGGTGTGTTCCTGCTTGACGAGGTGCAGCAATTTTGGTGTAGGTGCTTGAACAAATTTCCATGCAGTTCTTTATGAGATTTATTTTCAGAGATGCAGGCTTGATTTCTACTTCGATGGATTTGGTATTTGGCTCTTAGTTTCATCCTACTTGTTTCATATTTCCTAGGATTGGTAATCACGATGTTGACAAGCTCTTTACCAACTAGACATTTCATTCATTATTTACCAGCATTTTATAATGCTTAGAGCTCTCATATATTGCAACATACATGTTTGTTGTTTGCACTTGGAAGATGACATGCCATATGCTGTTGACCTGTTGTTAAATGATTTTATTGCAGCTACCTTAAAATTGTTACTATTCGCCCAAGCTCTGCAATGGGAGTGCTTTAGTGACGTGGTCAAATCCAAGGTCTCATCTTGGGTTCATGGCGGCAGCAAATCCAGCGGCGCTGCAGGTGTACTGCTTCATCTCGACCCTTGCCTCTGCATCTCCTCGCCGAAATCCAATCCATGCTGCCCCATTGCCTCCTGTCCTCCAGTTAGTCCCTAGATTCAGTCCCCCATCTTCCATCCCTACAGTTGTAGTTGCACCACGACAGTGTATCTATCCATTTGACATGTCCTGAAGCTAGAGGACTCACCATTGTTATCGTCATGTCCCTCGCCCTCTGTGGCCTACTTGTACGACCACCTTAGTACTGTCTCTGGTATCAACTTCTGTCTGTTCACCCTGTTCAGGTACAAATTTACTTTGGAATGGCACATGTAAAGATTAGCAATTCTTATGCATTGTGAAATTTAAAGCACTAAAGGGATACATCTATTGCAAAATCATGATTAAGTGCAAGCATGTGAAACAGATCATTTTATTTTTATTTGGACACCAAATAACCTGAAGAATTCCAAATAAAAAAGAAAACTAGATGTGGCCTATGGATTGTCAACCTGCTCTGTAACCTTAACAATTGCAACTTCAAATTGAATATGTTAGATGAAATATAGAATACTAGATGTGGTATACGGATTGTGGACCTATTTAATTAAATAAACTAGAAGAATTCCCACGTGTTGATGTGGGATTTTGTGAAATAATGCTGCAGGATTTTGAGAAATATTAGTACAACTATTTTAGCAAACTATAGAAGAATTCCTGGAAGAATGTAAATTAAGATATAGAAGCTGACAGGAAAATAAGAGCTTACTGTTCCCAAATGATTATGTTCAGCAAATGTGGACAGCATGTGTTCCATATGCATTTTAATGTATTATCTTTTGCCAATTATTCAGCGCTGCTTAGGAAATCATAAGTGATTAGTAAACTTAATACCAAGGTCCTAATCTGTCATTGATCTCGATCAATTATAATTCTCATGACCTTTTGAATCAAGCAGGTGTATCTATTATCGGCACCATTCACCACACACTTCCTATCATACTTACTGGATTATGTAGCTTGGAAAAGTTTGGACAGCTGAAGAGAAATATTTTGATGCTATAATTGGCCTGAAGTAAGTAGCTGATTATGTAGAGGAAAAAAAGATTTATTTGGTTGTTTACCAACATTAGGTGGTTCTTGTCTCTGTTTGTTGTAGGATGGATCTGCAAAGCTGAAGGCTGAGATGCTGCATTATCTTATTGTTCATGCAGAGAACAGAATCAACAAGATGTGTTACCATGTAATAATGCCTCTCACTCAACCTGTCCTGCACACCGAGGTAAGGCTGGCCTTGTGGTTCTCTAATTTTATTTGATGTGAATATGACTACCTAGTATGCATTGTGTTTTCAACCAGAGTGTAAATGTTCAGATATTGCTTCGACTTGTACAACATTTGGTTAAAGTTTCTGCAAAATTATGGGCTCTGAAGCTTGGAGATTCAGAATGTTCATATGACTGCATGTTCAAATTTCTGGTCGTTAGTAGATTCATTTTTAGGATGCACATGAGATAATCAATGCATTGGGTGTCCATAATTCAGTGAAGAATTACATTTTCAACATACTTATTAAGGAATTAGTTAATATATACTTCTAGTCTTTAGTTATGTACATAACCAATTAATTTGTACTAAATTTATGCACTTCCATAATGTACAACCCAACACTGCACACCCAGATTATGGGTTGTACATCAAGTAAAAGTCATTGGATTGAAGCAGAAGCTTTTTAATAATTGTGAATTTTCTCACAAGTCACTTCAGCTTACAATCTTAGCTTGTGTTCTTGTAATCATGCTGTGTTTAGTTTCAAGTCAGGTACTTCTACAACTGTTTTATTATTTAATACTGTTTTTTTCGTTTTATTCTTCATTTAAGATCCTTTTTTAGGATAAACCTCCAATCTTACTCAGAAGAATTAACTACAAGTTGTAACCAATATGAAGCGTGTGTTCTTTCAATTTGTATTACTGAGTGACCTGTATTGTATACTCATGTTGCATTATTGTACAATTTCAATTAGGGATGTCTAAATTATAATCACATAAACATCAGCTGCATTTTATGGCTCCTCCAGTCCTCCCTGACCTGAGTGAGTTGAAGTCGTGCAACGGTGCAAGACCCTTGGAGAGCTGGTCTCCAACGTCTCGTCTCGTCGTTAGCTATCTGCGCGTCTTAACGAGCCGCGTCAAGGATTTTTGTACTGTAGCAAAGACGAGTCGCTACCCAACACCTCATTGCATTGCTGACCACGTTATTATTCCAGTAATTCCACCCATTGAATAGTACTACACGCAAGGATATTGTTCTGTAGCAAAACTGGTCGTCTCCTTATGTTGCATGTACACACGTCGCCATACGGCCGGGGTCGGGTCACTTGTATTTTCCACGTGTTGACGAGAACTTGACAGTCATCCCGTCCCACGTCCTAAATCCAAATTAACGGTCGTTCCAACGATTCGGTGGCCCTGCTATCAGATCCGGCAGGTTATTCTGTTTTCTCACTTATTTTTATTTTTTTTATTTTTTATATTGTCTATGTCCCTAAACAAATTAATTCCTAAAATTATCACTATCTCATTATACTTTACCAAATTCTTATTATTATAATCACGAATAATTGAGTCACTCCTGTCATAAATTTAACTGATGTACTAACGATATATCATCTCACCTAATCTAATCCGGAGTTGTTCCTTAAACCAAAATAGACCACATAGTACCATCATTGCTATCCACCGGTGGAACATAGTTACGGTAATGCTTGACTGAGGGCGTCCGTCTGTCGGAACAGACCGACCCGCGTGGCATGATGACGAAGAAAAGAAAAGAGGGGCGCGTGTTGCAGTCATAGGGCCCACACTCGTCCTTTTCCGTGGTCAGCGCATGGGAGCTGGGCGCGTGTGGACCTACCATCATCGATAGCCGCACGATGCAGCAGCCAGTCTGCTAGGCGAGCCGGGGCCCTCTGGTCAGTCCTTCACTTCACCTGTTCCTCGACTGCGCGAACCCCGGCTCGCCAGGTGGGACTCCATCGTGTGTGCGGGCTGCATGTCAGTGCCCTCCGTCCAGAGCGGGTTAGCATGGTGATGAAGGTTTTGTTCTCTCTGCATCGTCGTGCTAGGGGCATGCGTGCTCGAGCGCGCCCGGACCCGAGAGGATGGGAGTTTGTGAGAGGAGCGTGGGGCCCACATCTACATGCGTCATTTGCTGCTCCCGGGTGACTGGGTAGGGATGAAAACGGTACGGATATTTTCCGACCGTATTCGAGACCGAATCCGTTTAGAGGAGTTTTAATCTGTCGGTATCCAAGTCCGGATATTCAACATCCGATACCGTATTCGTATCCGAATATTTAAATCACATATTTATGATATCGATATCCAATCGTATCCTATCTGGCATAGTTGATACTATCCGTATTCGAATCCGAATCCGGACAAAAATATGAAAACAAATATAATATCAGTGGTATCCGTCCGTATCCGATCCATTTTCATCCCTAACCGTGGTTATCTAGCTTCACGCCGGCATATGTGTTTCATGTGTATGTTTCATCCCGGTGTTGCATGTATTTCATCTGGATGTTGCATATGTTGCAATGGCTATACACACATGTTGCTTTCAAATGTTTCAGTTGTTTTATCTGGATGTTGCATGTTTTTATCTGGATGTTTGCATATGTTGCAATGGCTATATGTGTATATTGCAAGTATATGTTCTACATGTTACACCTGTTTTAAACATATGTTGCAAGTGTTTTATCTAAAGGTTGTATATGTTACGGTGGCTATACATATATGTTGTAAGCGTATGTTTCAATTTGTTTTACCTTATTTCAGTATGGTGTAGCAAGTGCTGCTCCCCACGTGCTTTGACTTTTGGGCACACCAGCGCTGCACGCACCAAGCCAGTGTTGTTTATCTATGTCATGCGGGCTACCTCCAACAATCTGATGTGCACGCAACCCAAACAGCCGAGCACTCCCTGGTCAAAGTACATGCGTGCATGCAGAGCGCCTAAGCGGGCTAGCACCCAACGGACACAGAACCAAGCACCCCTGCACCACTAGGCGTGGCCCCCACGGTGCAGCATGCAGCCAGGATTCCGCTTTGTTCCCTCTCTTTCTCTCACTTGCAGCTGGACGAGCCCCCACGCATATGCTATAATTAGTGCAGATGTTAATAGGAAGGAGCAGTATCTCGATCCTAGGAGTGGGCAGGCGCGGAGTGCAGCAGCAGAGGAGGCACGGAGCATAGCAGGTGCAGCAACACACAGTCGTCTAGACTTGCGTGTCCGTCCGGACGTTCGGGCGCTAGCATAGCCCATATAGTAAGGGACAGCGCAATATAATGAGCTTGTCCCTTATCTTAGTGTACGACTATGACTCAGGCTCACTATTCATTGCTCCCTGAGTTCCAAATGTTCGAATAATCTCAGGCCCAAGGACTGTGGGCTAACCTCCCAACCACTCCTATGGTTGAATCAAGAGGAATACGTGACTTCCTAGTGCTGTAACTGGGGACACCCAAACGACCTTAGGTTGTGGCCGCTCATCACACGACGCCTACTAGAGGAGCGGCCCTGACCACGAGGAACCAACGTTCCGAGGAATAGCCGATACCCATCCTCTCCTATGATTTGATTAGCGAGGGTGCTGGAGACACGGAAAGGCCACGATTGTTGCGCCACCATCCATACTTCGACACTGACAGTCAGGAGAATATGGGTGTCTTCCTCCCGGCATCCAGACGAGCAGGAAGGGATCCTCTCAGACTGACCTTTACTACGACAACTATCGATGGCGGACTACCCTAAAGATCGCGGTTAGTATATATGTTAAAAACTATGCATCCTAGAAAAGCCACATTGAGTTACAAGTTGGAACAGATGGATTAACAAGGAAGACTTGCCAGCAAACGACATTGATCGAGACGTCTGAGAATAATTGATTACTTGCCATCATCTTGTTGGACTTCTAGCATCTATTTGTTGTGAAACACATTGCCAGTGGTTCAGAACTTTCCTTCTCTGTCTCACATGATCAAAACAGTAGACGAAAGTAGAATACATAAACATAAGATAGAGGAATTATTTATTATTCTCTGAATATTGATGATCATATTGTAGAGCTCCCACAAAGTCTGATCAAACCCATAGAGTTTGCACTACTGCAAAAATGATTTTAGAAGACTGTTGATTTTATTTATTCACCTACTGTATGTATGTCTGTATCTAGAAATCAACTAGATGCTAAATGGACAGAGCCCACATCTGAGGCTTGATTAACAGAGACCGGCCTGAGATTAAAAAAAAAGAGACCGGCCTCCTAATGGGCCCATCTCTAAAAACAAGGCCAATTTTTAGAGGCACACCTATAAGAAGTCCTGTCTCACAGAAAGCCTGAGACCGTCGGTGCGGGAGAGTTTGAGGTTGTGCCATGGGTGCGCGAAGACGGAGCGCAGGGTCTCGGGGTACTTGGCACACTCCTCGTGCAGGTTCGAAGTTGCAGAGGCGCCCGTGGCTGGCCGCAGGTGTTTCTTCGTCCTGAGCTTCAGCTCGTGTTTGCCATGCGGGAAGTGGGCTCCTTCACGGCAATGATATGTCATATGTATACGCGGATTGTTGCTCGCTCAGTAGTGTAGATGCTTTTCTCAAGTGACCGACCGTGAATGTTGATGATGATGAGGTTTGTGTATAGATACGGAGAATCAATAGCGGCCTGCTGTGGAATTGGATTCGGTAGAGAACAATCGATAGTGATACAGCTTATATATCACCGCCAGTTTCACACCTGGCAGTGAATTATAATATCAGTGCCGAGTCTAGCCGATAATCAGTAGTGATAGGAATATATAGGATGAATGTCACTGCCGGGTCCTCTGCAGCAGTGATACGATGAATGTTACTACCAGGTCAATTCCATACACGGCAGTGGTTGGGAGTGTCACTGCTGGGTTAGGCATGTATTTGGCAATGATCAGTATATTATACTCATTGCCGGTTTAGTGGCTTCAACCCGGAAATGGTTTTCATTTTCTCATGGTTTGTTGATATTTTATTATTATATTTAAACAGAGGCTAGTGTATAATATTTTTACATTTGATGCATCAAATATATACCATTCTCATCAAAATTATACTTCAATTACGCAGCATGATTCAAAAATCCATCGCTAGTAAGGATTTTCTTTCCCTTTTTTTTTGTCTTGGCTAATGCACATGAGTGTTGATCCGGGTAAACCATGAACACTTTAGTTCTTGCCACCAATCGGGAGGTCTATTCTTACAGTTGCAAATTGACTTCGATGATTAATATCCCCGCCCAACATTTAGCCATGAGCCTAGATAATCAGATATTCAGTTGGTTAGAAATAAGAGTCTAAAAAAAGACTACCATAAACAATGTAGAACAACAGACAAATAGGGATAGTGCAAGTGAGATGAGGATTATTATCCAATATAAGAGACAGCTTAATAATTCTACAGATCCAGAAACATAAATGAGAATACTCTGGACTGATTCATTTACACTAGTAAATCGACAATTGTTTAAAATATTGTCAAATTTTTTTACACTACAAACTTCGAAACGTAAGACCAGATAACATATACCCCGTTTTATGTCTTCCACATCAACAATGTTTTGCAAGACAAAAATGTTTCATTAGTTTTTAGTAGTTTAATTCAATTGACATTTTGGAAAAATTGTTACCTGGTTAAGTCCTTAGTTCCAATGAATACCATGCCTTGCATGTGACCTTCCCTAAGCTGAACCATCTTCTTGAGCCTATATAATGGTGACACCAATAGTTAAGGACAAGTAAAATCTATCATGTAACTGCAAAAAATTAGAGGAACAATGTTGAATTTCAATAGTACAACGTTGTGCATAGTTAAGTTGTTTACTTTGGACAACAGAGCGGAAAGAATACAATTCTAGCATAGTGTTAAGTCAAACCATGAAAAGTTTGATCAAATTCATGTAAAAAAACTAATATTTATTGTACTAGATAAGAATGGCTAGACTTTTCATGGATCTTTTCTTATAATGCATTTATCTGGACATATAAATATTAATAGTACTTTCATCAAAATTAGTCGAACTTAGAATAATTTAACTTTGAGAAAACCAGAACTGAATCCTTTCTAAGAAGTTTTTGGTGCACTGAGAAGCAAAAGATTTTCTAAGAAAAAAAACAATCATAATCCCAAAAGGAACAAAAATAACTTTACAATTAAAAGCCGAAAAGCTTCATCACAAGCAAACCTTAGTTACCTATAGGTCCTTGTATCCCAGAAACATACAGTCTGGCCAGATGAATGGCTTGTAGCCAATAATGGAAGCGTTGGGTGGCAAGCAACGTCATAAATGTCTGAACCGCTAAAGCCAAGTCTATGGATACATTCCTTAGACTGCAAATCCCATATCTGATTGAACACGGAAAATGATTAATGATTGCCCCCTATGCACAAGAAATTAGTTAATGCTTAGTAATACTCCTCCCTACAAGATGATGAATGTTTTTACCAAAAAAAAAGAGAGAGAGAAGGTGCTGAATGCAGCTATACGTACGCATGCACTGTCGTTGACATTGGTCTCACGGTCACAACCAATAACCATGAGATAACCAGGACTATCGCTGTAAAGATAACGCGCATTCTCCATCCCCTCAAACGCGATGATAGGATCTGAGGACTGAATATCCCAGACCTGTAAATTTCAAGTCAGGGAAGATGCTGTAAACATCTATAATTGTACACTAGAAGAATTTGATGAGTTGAGGCAAACCTTTACACAACCATCGTAGCTTTTATAGTATATACAAAAGTGAAATGAAATTGGACGTGAAGAGGCAAGCAATACAAACCTTTACACTCTTATCATAGGAAACTCCTGCAAAAGTGGTGCTGCCATCAATTGGGTTCCACATGAGACGGAACAAACCCGTGTTGGGCATGTTGAATGTTTGAGTGCACATCCAGTCCTGATCCCAGTCCCAAAGCTTGATCGATGTGTCCGTAAAGGAGGATGTTAGCAGGAACGAGTAGGTTGAGTGAACAGCCAACAGGGAGACAGATTCACCACGGTGAGCTTCGAATTCCTTGATCTTTTCCTCTGTAGGTTCAGCATAGACACGGACCCATCCATCATGATCCCCGATTGCAATCCAGTGGTCTCGAGGGATAAATTTGGCCGATCGAATGAGCGGACGATTATTAGTATGTACATTGGTGATGACTTGCAATACCATCACTCTTTCCTGTAAAACAATGTAATGAAAAGCTTAATATAAACGTATGCACAACACGATATGCTAGATGATATAGAGAGAACAAGTACACTGATACCTGTGTCTGGTAGTTCCAAATGGAAACATATGCACCCATATGACCCACCAAGATCCTGCATGGTCCATTTAAACAGGAAATCTATAAATTTGATAAGATAATATTTATGTAGAAATAGAAGGAAAATAGCATGTAAACAAAATAATTCCATTGGGGCCATCTACATGATCACCTTGTATCGGTAGGGTGTGCGTCTATGCATGAAATATTCCCTAGTAGTGGCCTTCTTTGACCATCGAAACCAATCGACCACGCTACAGGACACTGGTAGAGGGTCATCTCCTGCTGGCAGCTCGCTGGATCACAGATGATAGCCTTCAGCGCTGCCTGGTGCACTTCAGCCCCCAACTTGTCTGCTCTCTTTAGAAAGGCCATATCTATATTCAGCCTGCTACCAATAACTGGTGCCCTCAACTTCTCAAGGTGTTCCTTGGACCTCAGCACGATCATGAGCACGTCAAGCTTGCCTTTCCCCCGTGGCCGTCGCCCCCATTGCTCCTCCACTGCCATAACTACAGCCCGCGTGGAATGTGGCTCCATCAATTGGAAAACGGATGGGCATACGTCCTCCCAGGAAACTAGAAAATCGCCACGGAAGAAAAGGTCGGTGGGTGTTATCCAAACACCGACGTAATGGTCTGTCCTGTTGGTGAGTGTCACTGGGCATTCTATGCGCCGTTTTGACTCCAAGGGGAAGCGGAGCTCCAACGGGTGGACGTCCAACAGCTTTCTTGTCTCCGAGAACCCAAGGTAGCGCACCTATACATTCAACGACAACTTATATATTGCATTTCCATCTGTATATATAAAATCTTAACATTGCAAACCGGACCTTCAACAGAGCTCATTGTTATCACTTTAGATAAGCTTATACATTTTGTTTGAAACATTATGACATATCAATAATGGTTACTTGAAGTTAAAACTCTCTCTTTGAATAAAACAAAGCTACTATGCATATAATTCCCTGGCAAACCCAACAAAAACAACATTTAGAATGTCCTATAGCGAGAGAACGATAATCCATTAATTTTACACACTAAATTTATCTCCTTGGAAATTTTAATGCTTATTATGTAACATACGAATCTAGGTTGTGCCAGATCACAGTTTGATAGGCTGGTAACTCAAAAAGGACTGCGCATGTCTGCTTCTGCCATAACTTACATTTGTTGCCGATGGAGTAAAATAGTCAGTTCTGATAAAATCATCATCATGTTCCATTTCATCAAGAATCTCAATTATACGCTCTGTATCTGGTCTCATAGCTGGGTTTGGATCAATACACTCTATGCCTATCTCAGCGCAAGCCCTGACCTGTTCCAGCTCTGAGTCTCCATGTGAAATTTTGATCCTACCTTTCCAATTTTCAAGTACCTACGGAATTACAGTAATCATGAGTTAGGATTTACAGACCAAATAAAAACTAATGTGCATAGCACACATAAACAGCATAATCAATATCGATGTGCAAATGAGTTCAATATTGGCACCAGAAGTAACTAAACTATAAGAAGAAAGCATCCATGGATTCAATGTAACATTATGTGAATTGTATTTCCTCCGTCTATCCAAATAAGGAGAATGACAATTATTACATTTTGGGTGCTTGCAAATAACAGCTTCTGTGAACATAAATATAAAGCCTTTTTTTTTCTACTTTTCATTTGCTCGTATATGTTTACATGTCACAACTTTGGAATTACCATTATCCCAAAATATATTGGTTTAATTGTAACTCCCGTTTTTCTTAAAAGGATTAATCCAATTGTGTAGTATAGCACTGATTCATATCATTGATGGTGACTGAGATAACCGTCACACTGGGATAACCTAAATATTTCACAATTGTCACAATAAATTCACTATAATACAAGGTACCTTTAATTTTCATAGAGAAATATGGACAATAAATATTCATGCCACAATTTGCCATGGATCAAATTATGCTACTAGAAAGTTCGATGACAAAATTGTGTTATAGTGGCAAATAAATACTTAGCACGTTGTAATCTCAATAATTTTGTCTATCCCAAGATTAGAAATACTCATGGTCATGTGGTGATGAGGACATGCAACCTTTGGATACAACCATAAAAGTTAAAGACAAGGTGAGCTTTCTTATGTTTGCATAATGATATAAGTATTGCCTACTACCTAATGTCATTACTTGTAATGTGCTCAGGAACAATGGTGATGATGTGAATATGGGAAATAGGTTTCCTATGACCTCTACAACAAATGGGGTGTGGATACACCGTGCATAAGACTGATTTTGGAGTGCAAGCTCATCAAAGCACTACATCCGGTTCATTGGAAGCCCAACATTACTTTAGGAAGTCCATAACTTTTCCATCTGGAGTGAGATTGAGTTGCATGAGTACTAGATATAAGCTTCGAAATGGATCCAGTCCCACCTCAATATCACATCGGCAAAGCCACCAAATCCCATTACATGTTGTTGTTGTTGTTGTTGTTTCTGCCAAGTGTTCTGGCATCACTTGATCATAGTAATCACCCTTGGGACCCTAATCCAAGTTGGAGCATGCCCCAACCATGTTGAGTACACTTTAGGGATAACCTATATGATGTTGTCCCCCTTGGACACCTCCTTAGAATGATAGTGTTGGAATCCAAACCAAGTTGGAGGCCCCATCCATATCAAGTTTGAGTCCATCTCAAACTACAGGAGTAGCCCCTGCTGAAACCATCAAGAGTAGCCCCTGCTGAAAACATCAACCATGCCGCATATAGACTCTGTTTTTCATGTTCTACATATGCACAAAAAATCTAAGAAGATAAGATTTCCAATGGTTCTGGTCTCACATCAACATTCACTTGGGTAAAACAAAAATGCTTGAAACAAGTGGACGTCCAGAATCTGTCAATGTACTGCGTCACTGTCTTTTGGGCCATTGGGCCTCTAACATGTTTGTGTTCCTTACAGACGTAATCTTGGGTCCTTGTCTACCCGAATACTATCTATTAAATAGCTGCCATCAAAGATAGGGTTTGGGTTTTGCTTAGATTGACTATCATCAACAATTTCACCAATCATTGGTTTGTGGAATCCCAACTTGTGAGCTTCACCTTATTACTATTTGAACTGCATCTATCTTCTTGTTTATGTTCTTGATTTGTAGGCACGAAATAGCCTTCGTGATGAGGTCAATCAGACATTGCATGATTAATACCAAAGGAAACACGACATTGTGATTGTGGAGTTTGGGTCTTTGTGATCGGAAACCTGATCGTGTGTGTCAAGTTTCCACCAAATTAAGGGTTACCTTGACCTGATGAAAGATCATCCATTCCTATTTCCCATCATGTGGTCATTGTTTATTACGTGCACATGCATTGCATTTAGTATTTACAGTTGCTGGAGTGCTCCATACATATGATTGCACATAGCAAGTTACTAACAATGGACCTCATATGGTTAAGGGTTAGGAAGGGTTCAGTCTTGAACATTGAAACTACATGACAATATAAAGTTATTTGTAACAAAAAAAATCCAAGGTTAATCGTTGATTTGTATAGAATAAGGGTTCAAATACCATATATTCTAAGTGTGTTTTGGTGATTATGATAACAACCCAATCACTAGAACTAACATGTGTGTCAAGATGTATCCCACATGTTCTTTAGGTCCTAGGGATGCAAGATTTATAAGAGGTCAGCGTCTGAAGAAGAAATTAGAGTAAAAAAAAATCAAATGTGCTAAAATTGCTTACACCGAAAGGTCTGACAGTATGGATATTACACGCACTGGACAACCAATGTATAATATGATGGTATCCAGTGGACATGGCACTGCACAGCTACACTCACTGAACATACTGATGGTATTTGTTGTGTGCGCCGGACGATTGGGTGGATGGCTGGAGGTTTCGCTGAGGGAGTATTTCCGACCAGATGGTCTAGCAGTATGAACAATAGCGACAGGAGATCATCTGGTGAGCTCAAGTAACTTGGGCACTATGAAGATATAGCCCCGAACAATCTAGTAGCCAATGAAAAGGCCCCAATCTATCATTTGGTGCAGGTCAGAGATGTGGACACTGTGCAAAATTATGCACCGGACAGTTTAACAGGGACAAATAGGAGCACTCGGCAATGCATTGAAAGATTGACTAGCAATGGCTAGTGACCACTAAGAAGGACAATAATGGCCAAAAGTGAGCACCAAATCGTTCGGTAATGCACATAAAGTTGCATTTTTATTGTAACGACTAGCTGGGGTGGAAGAGGTATGTGTGTGTTAGCGTTCCCTTCGCCGGCGGCGAGAGGGAACAGCAGGGATTGCAGGAAGTAGAGTTGGGTTGGGGAAGAAGCAAGGGAGATACGAGGTCAGCCGGCAGAGTGCTCGGCGAGAGTTCAACTCATTTAGTTTTCAGTTGCCCGTTCCCCGTCCAGACTTCCCCTTACATATGCCTCATACGGGATCATCACACACACAAGGCGCACTGCCATTCTGGGCCAGAAATCTTGGAACTTCTAGACTTCTTCTGTGAGCCGCGCCTGGGCCTTGGGCCTTCGTCAGGGTCACCGGGATGAGGGGCACTGACACGCTCCTCCCCTTGGGACGAGGCATGTCCCCATGCCGGAGCGCCCGGAAACTGCTGCCTGATGTAGTCCGCATCTTCCCAGGTTGCAAGCTCGCTGTCGACGCCGGACCACTTGATCAAGAACTGAGGAACAGAGCTGGTGCCGTGTCGGTACAAGCGTCGCTGGAGAATCTTCTCAGGAACCTGGAGAGCATCAGAAAGGTCCGGAGGAGGGACTGGCGAGCCTGAAGTCGGTGTAGCAGACGGAGGCGCAGGTTTCAGAAGCGAGACGTCGAACACTGGGTGGATGGAGGAACCCGACGGCAGCAACAACTTGTAGGCGACGGAGCCGATCTTGGCAACGATCTCATACGGGCCAAAGAACTTGAAACAAAGCTTCTGATGTGCCCGAGGCGCCAGGGACAACTGTACATAAGGTTGGAGCCGGAGGAAGACGAAGTCGCCGACATTGAACTGCCGCTCCGTGCGACCTTTGTCGGCCTGAGACTTCATCCGCTGCTGGGCACGCAACAAGTGTTGACGTACCGACGCCCACATGGTAGCTCGTTCCGCCATCAGAGTAGCAACTTCAGGAACAGGGGATACAGCAGCATCAGTGAGCCCAAAATGGCGAGGAGAATGCCCATACAATACCTCGAATGGAGAACGGCCGAGCGCGGAGTGGTAGCTGGAGTTGTACCAAAACTCAGCCATTGAAAGCCACTTGAGCCACTGACGAGGGCAAGAATGCACAAAGCAACGAAGATATGTTTCCAAACATTGATTTACTCGCTCCGTTTGGCCGTCGGACTGCGGGTGATATGCGGAACTCATACAAAGCAAGGTGTTTGCCAGTTTGAACAACTTCCAAAATGTGCTGGTGAACACCGGGTTGCGATCCGAGATAATGTGAGTAGGCATGCCATGTAGGCGATAGACATTATCAAGGAAGACTTGGGCAACCTTCGGTGCTGAATATGGGTGCAGCAATGGAATGAAATGGGCAAACTTACTGAATTTATCCACGACAACCATGATGCAGTCAGCGTGTCCAGAGCGAGGAAGACCATCAATGAAGTCCATTGAAATAACTTGCCATGCTTCAGACGGAACTGGTAGAGGAGAAAGCAACCCAGGGTATTTGGAGCGGTCTGGCTTGGCTTGGATGCAAGTGGAACAATTAGCGACATACAGCTTGATGTCTGACTTCATACCACGCCATGCAAACAACTTCTTGATCCTGCTGTGAGTGACCGGGAAGCCAGAATGGCCCCCAACGGCACTGTTGTGTAAGGCAGACATAATCCTGGACTGCATGAGTTTATTATCGCCAATCCAAACTCGCCCTTTATATCGGATGATGCCACTGACCAATGAAAAATGGGGTCTGGACAATGAGGAAGCAGCCAGCTCTTGCAACAAATTGGCAAAGAAGGGATCAGCAGAATATCCTTCGGCGACCTCAGACAACCATGTGGGGGAAGAATATGAAATAGCAGCCAACTGAACAGGTGGAGCCGGGTGCCGAGATAGAGCGTCTGCAGCAAGGTTTGAAACGCCGGGTTTGTACACAATACGATACTGGAGACCAGCAAGCTTAGTGTACATTTTCAACTGCCAAGGAGTGTGTAACCTTTGACCAGTAACATGCATCAAGCTTCTCTGATCAGTGAAGATGGTAAACTCATCATGCTGTAAATAGGACCGCCACTGTTCAACGGCCATAAGAATGGCTAAGAATTCCTTTTCATATGTCGAGAGCCCTCGAGTGCGAGGTCCCAAGGCTTTGCTAACAAAGGCCAGCGGATGGCCACATTGCATTAGAACAGCACCGATTCCATTGTCGCTGGCATCTGTCTGAAGCTGAAATGCCTTAGTAAAATCTGGGAGTGCAAGAACCGGGGCTTGAACGAGCGCATTCTTCAATGCTAAAAAGGTAGAGGAATGGACAGAAGTCCAGACAAACAGGGTCCCTTTCTTGAGCAAGTTTGTCAAAGGCCGGGCAAGAACAGCGAAATGCCTGACGAATTTGCGATAATACCCAACAAGCCCGAGAAAGCTCCTCAACTGTTTGACATCTGTGGGCTGTGGCCAGAGCTTGATTGCATCAATTTTGGCAGGATCGGTTGCCACTCCAGATTGACTGGCGATATGTCGCAAGTAAGAAATACTCTGTTGCCCGAAGCGGCACTTAGAGAGCTTAATCAACCACCGGTCCTTAGCCAACAGATCAAAAACCAGACGCAAGTGCTGAAGATGATCTGCCCATGTGGCACTATAAACCAATATATCATCGAAAAAGACAATCACACACTTGCGGAGAAGGGGCTTGAGGGTTGAATTCATTGCTCCTTGAAACGTGTTGGGAGCGCCAGTGAGGCCGAAGGGCATAACAGTGAACTCGAAATGACCCCAATGGGTTTGAAATGCCGTCTTATGCTCTTCCCCGGGAGCTAGCCTGATTTGATTAAAACCAGCACGCAAATCCAAACAAGAGAACCAGCTCGCAGAGGACAACTCATCAAGTAATTCGTCAACCACTGGTATTGGAAACTTGCTCTTGACTGTAAGTGCATTCAGCTGCCGGTAATCAACACAGAAGCGCCATGACCCATCTTTCTTCCGAACAAGTAGCACTGGAGAAGAAAATGCACTAGTACTTGGTTGAATAAGCCCTTGGTTCAACATGTCAGTGATCTGCTTCTCAATCTCCGACTTCAACATAGGAGAATACCGGTAAGAGCGAATTGCCACGGGCTGGGCGCCAGGGACAAGTGGGATAGAGTGGTCACACTGACGACGAGGTGGAAGCTCTGACGGCTCTGTAAAAAGGGTACTAAACTCGTCCAGCAGCTGTTGGATCTCGGGAACAATAGGTACAGAGGAATCGCTGCCATCGGCAATATGGTACAGCTGAATGAAAGAGCAGTCAGCAACATCAGACTGGTTGCCACGCAACGTGATATGCCTGGAGCCATAAGGAATAGTCAGAGTCTGTTGAGCCCAGTCCACTTGCATTGGCGAAAATGCCTCCAACCAATCCATACCGAGAATAAGATCAAAAGATCCCAGAGGTAATAACTTCAAAGAGGAATGGAATTTGTAGCCCTGAACAGACCACTCCGCATGTGGAATATGCAAGGAGCACTGGACAACAGAACCATCAGCTATCTTAACCGGAGCAGGAGCACACAATGGAACCACACCCGAGACAACTGAGGCAAGACT
This sequence comes from Saccharum hybrid cultivar R570, assembly GCA_038087645.1. Lineage (NCBI taxonomy): Eukaryota > Viridiplantae > Streptophyta > Magnoliopsida > Poales > Poaceae > Saccharum > Saccharum hybrid cultivar. The sequence goes on from JAQSUU010000805.1 coordinate 12,146,078, forward strand.
GGTGTTCAAGAAGGAGTGACTGCTGCCAGAGTCGACTAACACCAATAGTGGATGGCCCTGAATATCTCCTGATAGCTGCAACATACGATGAGCTGAACTGAATTGCTCCGACTGAACTGCAGAGAGCATCATACAAGCATGATCTGACATCGGCGAATCATCAGTATCAACAGAATCTTCAGCAGGACAATCAATGTGACAGAGATCCCAGACTTCCTGCAGCACATGCAATTGCAGATTGGTTGCACCCTTGTGCCCTGGAGCCCATTTTTCACCACAGCGCATGCATAAACCACGGGCCTTGCGGTAATTACGAAGAGTGGCCAGACGATCATCCACAGAGGGTCGTTGGAACTGCTTCTTATCATCAGGTGGCCGCTTATCATCAGCAAGACGCGGAGGAGGCGGCGGCAACGGCATTGGCCCCTTACTGGCAGACACCTTGGAGAAGGCCGAATGGTCGTACTTCTTGAAATCACGACGGCGGCCTTGGTCCAGAGCCTCCTCCTGCAACAGAGCAAGAGTGCAAGCAGCATCGAGATTCGCAGGACGTTGAATCAATATGACAGAACGGATGTCGTCGCGCAACCCATCGATGAAATGAGTAGTGAAGTACAAAGGATCGGGGTGTGTGGTGTAAGAAGACAACTGTTCGACTAATGCGACAAACCTGTCGATGTAGTCAGAAACAGAAGAAGTATGGCGAATGTTGAAGAGTTGGCGAAGTAGTAATTCGTGCTGATCTCTACTGAATCGCTCATGGATCAAGGCACAGAAGGTAGTCCAATCGGATGCAGAAATTTGTTGTTCCATGGACTAGAACCAACGAGCAGTGGCGCCAGTAAAGCGCATGGTAGAGATACGAACCCAAACTGAGGGATGGACATGGTACATATCGAAGTAGTTCTGAGCACAAGTGATCCAGAACTGGGGATTTTCTCCATCGAAGGTGGGGAAATCGAACTTGGGAAGCTTACCCAAATGATCAAAGTGAGGTGAGTGGTGATCAGCAGGAGCGATCATGTGATGATTGGGATGGGAAGGGTTAGGACGAATGTGTGGGTTAGGAGGCGGTGGAAATGGTGGTGGTGGTGGGTTGTGATGAGGTTGTTTGTGGAGGGGATGTTGATTGAGAAGCGGTGGATGGGAAGCTCTCAGATCATGACAGAGAGGAGATGGGCGCACGTCAACAGATGCCGAACAATTGAACAGCTGCGAGGAAGGAACTGAGTACGTACCATTGGCCGGGGTCGGGACTACGGTCGTGACCGAACCGTAGCCCGTCGCCCGTGTAGTCGAATCATCACGGTGCCCGCTGGGCCAGTCGATCGGAACTCCGGCAGATGAGCGCGCGGCGACCGACTCCGACGAGGGCATCAGGGCGGTGATCGGCTCGCGAACCGCCCAATCCCAGTGTTGGGAGAGCCGCTTCGTCTCGGTGCGCATTGTGTCGAGCACCCCGTCGACGTTCGGCTTCCAGTTGTTGATGGCGGAGACTGCATCCTCGAGCGCGGCCACGCGGAGATCCCGCTCGTCGCAGATCTCGGCGAAGCGTATCAGCTCAACCTCGCCCATCCGCTTCTCCAGGTCGACGACGCGCGAATCGAAGTGGCCCATCCAGCCGTCGGCAGCCCGGAGCGACTCAGCGTGTAGGCCGCTGTGCTGCTCGAGGGTTGAGACGCGGCCGACGACGTCCTGGTGGTTCCTCTCCACCGTTCCCTCGACGACGGAGAAGCGCCGCTCCCAACGCTCGTCGATCCCGTCAAGGCGCTTGAGGATCTCATCGAAGGCTGATTTGACGCTGGGCTCCATGACTCCGCGCGAACGCTGCAATCGCGTGAAGTGCTCGTGCGGCGGCAGAGGTAGATCCAGCGATTCCCGGTGGCGGAGGTGCCGAGGAAAGGGGCTTTGATACCAGTGTTAGCGTTCCCTTCGCCGGCGGCGAGAGGGAACAGAAGGGATTGCAGGAAGTAGAGTTGGGTTGGGGAAGAAGCAAGGGAGATACGAGGTCAGCCGGCAGAGTGCTCGGCGAGAGTTCAATTCATTTAGTTTTCAGTTGCCCGTTCCCCGTCCAGACTTCCCCTTACATATGCCTCATACGGGCTCATCACACACACAAGGCGCACTGCCATTCTGGGCCGGAAATCTTGGAACTTCTGGACTTCTTCCGTGAGCCGCGCCTGGGCCTTGGGCCTTCGTCAGGGTCACCGGGATGAGGGGCACTGACAGTGTGTGTGTTCCTACCTACTTGTCTATGTGTGCTAGAGTACCTTGAGGCTATGAGAACCCAGGGCAAACCATTCTACACTCCACCCACCCCATTTGGAGCTAAAATTTCACACCCAAGTCATAGAATAGGGTTTATTGTTCATCTTTGTAAGAGGAGAGATTGAGTTTTTGTTGTTGTGTACATCATTTAATCTTGATGAGCCAGAGCACTTTGAACCTTGGCTGCCCTTTGGCGACGTCAAACCTCTAAGTTTGTTGTGGAGTTGCAACAAACTTGGTGTAGGGGGACAAGACCACTTTCTTTGTAGTGTGAGTCCATACTGGACGGTGCTATGTGGACCAGAAATCTTGGGGGCGATGGTGAACCAAAGTGGCTTGTGACACTCGTCTTGATTGGAAGGAGCCTCCATAGAGAGCACAACATTGTGACCGTGGGAAGTCTTGGTGTCTAGGAGGGTAACTTGGCAGAGCTATAACGTGGACTAGGGTTGGAATTTGGCAACAAATACTACTGATAAATTGCCTTGTCTGCAAGTATTTTGTCCTTCTTGGCTTAAGCTCTTCGCTTAATGCATTTTAGTTTCTGCATGTGCTTGATTATGTGACTTTTACTTTTACTGGATTAGTATAGGTTCGGTGGTAGAATTGCATCTAGATCACCAAACTCTTTATGGGTTTACTTAAGTGCACATCATGCAGATCATGCTAGTTAGCTTGTTTAAGTTTATGTAGTGTAGAGTAAGTTCTTTTTTTTTGAAATGTGTAGATCAAGTTCTTGAACCTTATCTAATAATAACAATAAGGTTTAGGAGAACCAATTCACCCCCTTTTTGTCTTGGGTCAATGCCCTAGCCTGCGCCACCTGACCTTACATCATCCACCATTATCTGAAATTGAGCTAGATCCCTATCATTATAAATTAAAGCTATAGAACTTGATCTAATAAGTTTAATAAATATACCATGAGGTCACTACAATGTACCTAAAAAATTAGGGCTTGGTTTATAGATAGTGTGGGAACATCAGTACTGGTCGGTGACAAGAATTGGTAGTGATGGCCTCAATATCGTTGCTGGTTGGTGACACTAACTCGACATGAATACCACAACACTATAGGTTAGTTGCTAGAACTGGTAGTGATGTTAACGCCCACTACCACTTCTAGTCAATGGGTCCTAGTTTTGCTCCATGGATGTACACTACAGGTTGGAACCACCAGCTGACCTGCAGCATTACCTCGCAACACTCCTAATTCTTCCTGACTGCATGATGGATTTGACCTTAGAGGAAATGAACAAGGAGTGATGGTATCATCACTGTTGATTCATGGCTAATGGGTAATGATATGGCGGGACTAAATGCCTATTTTGTAGTAGCGTAAGCTTGGAGTTTGAAGAGTGCACGCAACCATATTGCTCCGGCCAATTAGCAAATTTATTTAAACACTGAACATTTATCTCTGATAGAAAGCTCTTACATTTTCAATCTCAAGGTGCCCCTTCTGTCCTGTCAATATCTCCATAATTATATAACCAAGGCTGTATATGTCTGACTTGAATGTGATTTCTCCACTACAGATGAATTCTGGTGCCATATATCCCCTGCATGGAAAATTTTCTAGTGCAATCAAATCAAGAGGAAAATAAAAGCAACATGTGTAACTAATATATATGTAACTGGTCCTCAAACTTTTGTGATTAATTATGCTTAGCTAGCTTACAGTGTTCCAACCACTTTTGCGGTTAGAGTCCGGGTTTGTTCTTCATCAAAGCATCTTGATAGGCCAAAGTCAGCAATTTTAGGCACCATGTTACAATCCAGCAGTATATTTGCAGGTTTGAGGTCTAGATGAACAATATGCTGCCTGTGAAGATAATGCAAACCATCGCAAATTCCCCTAATTATTTGATAGCGCGTCCTCCACTTAAGACCTTGGGCTGCATCTGCAAAGTGGAGAGCAGATTTATTTATTTATTTTTTGTGGAAAATTAAAGGAGAGGGGTTGATTTGAATAGTTGAACTCCATACTGTCTCATGCATCTATAAAATTGAAATTATGAATAGGGTGAGCTTAGAATTAGTATATAACATGATATACAGTTTACTTATGTGATTCTAGAAGCTCGGGACATGGACCCACCAAGTGATGAAGAGGTATTTGACATATGGAGTTTTTTCATCATCTTCTTTTCTTTTTTTCAATTTTTCCATAGAAATGATACAGGAACAAACGTACCGCTGATATGCTTATCAAGAGCCCCATTTGGCAGAAACTCAAAGCAGAGTAACCTTTGTCGTACGTCTGCCATGATCATCTTCCTACCGTACTTCTCGAGTTTTCCTTGTGTGTCAGCACAATATCCCAGGAATCGTACTATGTTTTTGTGCTTCACCTTTATCAGACTACTGATCTCTTGGTTGAAATTCTTCTCGTCCATATCAAGTTCTTGGGAGAGCCTTTTCACCGCGATTGACCCATTGCGAAGTAGTCCCTGAAGTCACATGCATCGTCTTTAATTTATCAGCATGAACACGCATGGCCTTTTAGTTTTAATTTAGACCAACTGCATTATGAAGAGTAAGCATATATATAGTTACTCTCCTCGTAAAAAATAGTTAAGGGTGCTCGTACATACCTCGTAAACAACAGCAAACCCACCCTTGCCAATTTCCTGGGCATCAGAGAAATTATTCGTGATGGATTTCAAAAGTGATAGTGGCAGCTCTGTCGGCTCTGCACTTGTATCAAGTAGCATACACTCCAACAGATCTCGTGCACTAGCTTCAAAATACATTTCTTGTCATCACATACAACTGTACAAATCGAAGAGCGCCAATAATCAATTACCATGTCGCTTATGCATAACTGCCTAATAAGGGAAGATAAGTTGCATCGCCATGACCATGAAGATGGAGCTAGCTGCTCGCACTCCACTGCAGCCATATGCAGGAGGTAGCACCGTAGGAGCATGTTTTGAAGGGCAGCTGATCGATCGGCAGGGTCACTTCTACGGCTGAGGTTGACAAATTAAAGAGGAACAGGCAGATGGGGAAAGCGAGCGTGATTTGACCACCAACAGCTATATACTTTATGTTTGTTTAAGCTACCTACTCTATTTTTTTATCCCATTTAAACGACTATTCTTTTTTTTAAAGTAAAGACAGGAGCTCTGCCACTTAATTAAGAAAGAAATAGAGTTTTATATACAATGGCACCCACGGTGCCCAAGAACACCGGTCGGAGGACCAAAACACAATGGCCACTGCTCACGTGCTTGTTGTTTTACCCTACCATACACATGGCCTACGTCTCTGAAGAATATACTCCTTTGCTAGATAGGTGACCTGTCGAAGGGTTGATATGGCGGACTAGAAGGGGGTGAATAGTCATTTCTAAAACTTAATCGCGCCATCTAATCGAAACGAGTGCGGAATTAAAACTATCGGTCTAGCCAAGACTACACATCTCTATCTAAGTTCTCTAGCACCTTACAAAGATACTAATTAAGCAACTAAGGTACCAAGCTTAGCAAGAGCTCACCTAATCAATTCTAGAGCAAGGTCACACAAACCTATGTACTAGTACTTTGCACACAGGGGAAGCTCCTACATAATTCTAGTAAGCAAAAACACAAATCCCCTAAACTTACTAGCAAAGCTCAATAACAAGACAATCAATGTCAAATTAGAGAGCGCAAATTACTTAGCTACACAAACTAAGCAATGTGACTAAAAATGTTACACAAACCAATTAGTCACACAAGGGAGCTACTTCTATGCTACATAAGCAAGAAGGTAACTAGCAAGCTACAAATGCTAACCAATTACAAGAGCAACCACACAAGCACAATATATTAAATATAAATATAAGCTTGTGTAACGGGGATGCAAACTAATGGGAAGACAAGGATGACACGACGATTTTCTCCCGAGGTTCATGTGCTTGCCAACACGCTAGTCCTCATTGTGTCGACCAACACTTCGTAGTTCAGCGGCTAATCGGTATTCCCACAAATCGAGCCCTCACGTAGGGCGCCACAAGAACCTACCGCAAGTGTGGTAGCTCAATGACACGCTCTTTACTAGAGTTGCTTTTCGCGGCTCCCGCGGGGCGAGCACAATACCCCTCACAAAAGCTCTTCTCCGGAGCGCCGCACAAACTTCTTGCGGGCTTCGACGGAGACGACCACCAAGCCGTCTAGGAGGTGGCAACCTCCAAGAGTAACAAGCCCACCGGCTTACAAGACGACCACCTAGTGCCACTCTATGCAATCTCATGATGCAATAACACTAGAATCACTCACTTACTCGTTCGGATGATCACTACCAAGCAAGAGTGAGTTAGAGGGCTCCCAAGCACTACCACATAAGCCACCAAGACTCTAGTGTGCTCAGCTCTCCTCAGCAGCCGGCCCATGGCCGACCAAGGCATCAATTTATAACCCCATGGTCAAATAGAGTCGTTGCCTCTTCACTGGGCAAAACTTGATAGCACCAAACGTGCTGGTGCTACTGACCAGATGCAACCAGCCAACATCCGATGCACCATCTCCGTCCAGGTGTCCTCACGTGTTCAACCATAGCTGCAGATCTCTTGCTAAGTGTATCACCTTGTACACGTGTGTTAGCATATTTTCACAAACATTTTCAAGCTAGGGTTTTAGCCACTTAACTTGCCACGCCACTCGATTCTAGCAATGATGCAAAGTTAGATCACTCGAGTGGCACTAGATGACCGATATGCAAACAAGTCTACCCCTCTTGATAGTATGGCCATCTATCCTAAACCTGGTCATCAACTTCTCTACACACCTATGACCAGTGAAATGGAAATGCCCTAGGTTATACCTTTGCCTTGCACATTCCATTCCTCCATCTCCTCCAATGTTGATGCAACACATGCACCAACCAATCATCAAATGATATGATCCACTTCATATCATCACGTGACCGTATTGGTTCATCGATCTTGACCTCACTTGCTCTTCCCCGTTGCCTCGGTCCATCGGTGCCAAGTCCTTAACTTGCCCTTCACTCTTGCAACCGGTATGTCGAGCCAAGCCTCATCTTGATCTTCTCCACCTTGGTCACATGACTCCATGTCATATCTCATATGCAATGAGCTCCTCCATCATCACATGTGTGAGCTTTGCACCAACTTCAAGCCAACTTCACTGTCATGGCATATGTTGCTTACACACATGTACCTGTGGACTAATCATTTGTGTATCTCACATGACCACATGTTAGTCCACCTAAGTTGTCACTCAATTACCAAAACCAAACAAGAACATTTCACCTGTTCCACCGTTTGTGCTCATTTTTTAAAATCCTCCTATTCCTTTTCTTCCATAGGTTTGACACAATGTAAATAAGCACTTCGTTAAATGTTTAGGGTTCTTGCTTCGGTATCATGCGCGCCACATCCTCCCAACAATCGGCCAGGCACTGGGGATCTTGTTGGGGTAGCTAGACATCAATATTTTCCTAGGATAACACCTTGCTCTAGATGGCTTTAGCGAAGGGGCGTAGCAAGGAAAGGTGCAGCCCTGTCTCCAAGGGTCCATTGCACAAGACACAATGCTCGTGATGCGGCCACCCTATTTTTTACAGGTTATTCGCCGTAAGAATTTTGGCATGCAATATTATCCAAGCATATACCTTGCATTTATTTTCTGCCCTTGATTTCCAATTGAGATCAACTTGGAACCTATGATTCGAGCCTCAAAACTGAATCCTATATGCCGAGTGTGTGGAATATAGTCCATCGGCTATCCATCTCCAAACTATGGAATCTTGCTTATCGGGCGTGAACTGCACCTCCTGAATCCTGCTTTGCTCATTTAATTGGTCGTATAGCCTGATTAGCTAAAAGATAGGTGACTAACAGTACTGTAACTATGACTCTAGACTCTACAGTAGCCCTAGAAAGTGGATCCTCTGATCGTATAATAACATACTAGCAGGGTTCCCCGTGCATTCGCACGGGTTTTTTTTTTTTGAAGGAGAGGAAAAGAAAATGTGTGAAACAGTAACGGGTCTCTGGAACAGTGTCAAACCCGGTATGTCCTGTTTGCAACGAGCGGTTTGTCGTTGTGAACAGTGTTCGTGATCCGTTGCTGCTGATAACGGGGTATGAACAGTGTTTTTCGCGATCCGATACTGTTGCTAACGTGTATGAACAGTATTTCGTGATCCGATACTGTTGCGAGGAACAGTGTTCTGTGAGACGGTGAACAGTGAAAAAAGGAGACGTGACTTCACCGGTGACCGTTTTGGTATAGAGCTATAAAGATATATAGGTAGATTAGTGATTGGTTTTGATAGTCTGCTAGAGGTAGATACTATGTCAATAGAACTGAAGGGCTACACAAACTCAAGCCTTTTCCCAGCTTTATATTGTTCCAAAGAAGCAATGCTAGTTTACATTACACAATATAAATGAAGGAGTAGATAAGGGCCTATTTGGAGGCTAGCACTAATGTTCGGTCCTAGGCCATTTAAACAGGTGGGTTGATATATATAGTTTTTATCCATGTCCTACAGTTGGCAAAGGGGGGCTAACATGGTGCGAACACAAGGTTGATATGTGCCCTTGTGGTTTGGATTTGTGAACTAACCATGGCGTGAGTTGGGTTGTGCAATGTCTCTTGTCTTATGGTGCGCAGGTGTGGAGTTCGGAGGTGGTGGTCAATGGCGATGTGAAGGTCAAGTAGGGATGTGCCGTACCAATGGACTGGAAGCGGCGAAGGACAGACGTGAGGCTTGGACTGAGGGACCAAGAGACTGGGTGACCAGCTGTGGTGGCTGACATCTGAGAACATCGACAAGCGCAAGTGTACATGGTGGAGTGACCGTGTTGACCGAGTCAAGATGGTGGTCGAGCGAGTCGAGGGGGCTCTGGAAGACTTAGCGACCAACTGGTCAAGGATGGCGGTGACACGAGTCGAGTGGTGGATTACGCGTATGGAGTAAGCTACTCGCGGCGGTTTGATGGGTTGAGCCTCAAAACCACCGGGTGACGGTTTCGTGGGTTTGGCCTCAAAACCCGAGCGGATGTTCCGAGGAGGAACGGGGTGGTACGTGGCAGAATCACAGAGGTTGCTTCGAGGCAAAGCAAATCTGTGCAGGAAGCGTGGCTGTTCGACCGACTGAAAAAGAGTTGGACCATTACGCCCTCGGGTTAGTGGTTCGGCTAAAATATATCTAGGAACAAAACTGGGATTGTGTAAAAACCCTGATAAATAGGATGAGGGTGCCCCATCACCCTCACCTCTCTTTCACTCTCATTTCCCCCTTCACCCTAGGTTTTCTTTCTTCCCTAGTGTTCTTGAGAGAGGTTCCAAATCTGAATATTTTGATTTGTCACTTTTGCGTGTGATTTTTGTTCCAGTGTGTTCTTAGTTTTTCCCATTTTTGTTCCTGTTTTCGATCTGATTTTTTTAGAGTTTGGGTCGATCCCAGGCGATGATTTCTTGGGAATAGGTTTGTTCTAAGGTGAATTTGATTTGTGCAAAGTTTGGGAGCGAATCCTACTAGTTTGGGTCGGATTTTGTCGATTTTGTGATCGTCTGTTCATCTGTTCATGGCGCATAGGGCGCTTGGGCTCCTATTCGCTGTGCACTAGATTTAGGTTGGGGGCTTCGGCGTGTTCTGTGCGGGAGTGTGCAGACCCTCTCCTACATCTGCTTGAGCGAGTCAGACTCCAGGGGCGCTGATCCATCCTCCAACTGCCTGGTTCGTCGCTGCTCAGCGTCTCCCTCCCTGTGTCCGCTCTTCTCTGTTTGTGCGCCTGTCCTTTGTTCGTCGTTCGTGTGTTCCAGGCTGAGCCCAGCGGCAGCGCTACAAGTGACGGTGCTCTAGCACCGTGCCGGCTCATCTGAGCAGCGCCAGCCCCGACGCCTTCCAGCCCCAGTGCTAGGCGCTCCGTGTGTTCGTCGTTTCCTTTGATTGATGACTCGTTCAAGCATTAGGATTAGGAATATTTAATTCTCTCTCAAGCTCATCATTGCTTGATTTTTTAATTCCTATATTGCTTGAACTAGTAATCATGGTTGATTTCCTGTGCATCCACTTCCTCCCTCTCTATGGCTGTCTGCTGTCTTTTTGGTTTTGGTTTCCTATCTCTGTGCTCAGGAACTGGCAGCCGTGCTGCACGCTGAGAGGTCCAGATGATCCATTCGAACTGAATCTGCAGGAGCACTGCTCCCCTGACCGTGTGAGGCCAGTTTCCTACCTGTGCTGTGCTTCGTTTCCCTCTTCTCTCTGTGTGCGTGGAGAGCAGACCCTCCACAGCGCTTGTTTGTCTCTCTGTGTTGAACATATTTTCAGGCGATTTTCTGTCCAATTTTTTCCGGCCATGATTTCTTGTTTTGCCTGTAGTTTGGTCGTTTGAGGTCCGAATCGTGTTCCATCTTTTGCGTTAGATTTTTACAGTTCTGAGGAATTTTTGTAGGTATTCTCGTCCCTAGTTGGCTTGGATATCTTAGTTCGGGAACTCGCTTGTGTTTTGCAGTGATTTTGGGACAGCGGCCAAATATTTCGAGAGAAATTTTATGGCTCCCATTCACCCTTTCTCTTGTCACTGTTTTAAGTCCTTCAATTGGTATCAAAGCCAGTTAAGAATCATTTCACCTTAATCGGTCCATAATCCATGAAGGTGACATGGAGTGTGGTTTCGGCAAACCACCATTCTTCGATGGAACAAACTATCCCTATTGAAAAATTCGCATGTCTACGCATCTATAAGGGATTGATTAGAAAGTTTGGGAGATTTTTGAGAATGCAAATTATGTTGTGCTTGAAGCTCGCATTACTCAGGATCAGATTGATTAGCACAACGCTAATAGCAAAGCTCGCAGTGTTCTTTTCTCGAGTCTTTCGCTTTCTGAGTTTGAGAGAGTCTCCGATTGTACGACTACTCAAGAGCTCTTGGTGAGACTTTAGAGCTATCATGAGTGAACCACACAGGTCAAAACCAGACTCTTTGAGACATACAAGCAAGAGTATGAGAACTTCTCTCAGTTGGATGGAGAGTCTATCGATACCATGTTCTCTTGGTTTCAGACGATTGTGAACAAAATGCGGGCAAACAAGCCGCAGCTACCTTATGATGATCATGAGAGGGCACTTAAGTTACTATATGCCCTAGATCAAAAGGTTTAGGATGTGAAGGTGTCTGCTATCAATGAGTCCGCGAACTATGACACTCTCACAGTGGATGAGATTTTCAGTAAGCTCAAGTCCACTAAGACTGATTACCAAACCCAGGCCAAGATCAAGAACCCCTCTGCACTGACTGTAGCTTTGGTCTCAAGTAATGGCTCAAGTTCTTTAGCTAACCCTTCACAGGTCTCATTTGCTTTATCTTATTTGGTGTCTGTCACAGAGGAGCAATTGGAGGCCCTTAGGACGATGAGCTAGCACTGGTCATCAGCTGGTTCTCGCGGTTTCACAACAACCTCTTGAATCGCTGGCGTGGTGATGGTCCAAAGAAGGGATGCTATGGCTGTTGAGACCACAACCACTTCATCGCCCACTACCCCAAGAAGAACAAGCACTCCTCCAACAGGTACGACTCCAACAAGCGCAAAGACAAGCACGAGTACACCTCCGGCAAGCACAAGTCAAAGGGAGGATTCGGCAAGGAGGCCCTCAAGAAGATGTACCTTAAGAAGGCCAAGGCCCAGGAGTGCTCCTTCCTCGCCTCCCTCAGCGACCTCGACAATGACACCGACGACGACCGCTCTTCTTCCCCCTCAAGTGACGATGAGTCCGAGAGGAAGCGCGATGACAAGCTGACCGGGCTCTGCTTCGTCATCGGTTCCACCCATGAAGGGTTTTGCACCATGGAGGTCGATGTCAAGGTGAAGGCTAGCAAGGACGTGGTTCCAGTTGACGACAACACTACTGAGGTTAGAGGCTTAGAGAACACGTGGCTCATTGATTCCGGCTTTTCACGCCATATGACTGAAAGTTCAAAATGGATCTCCAACCTTGACCCAGTGCAATGTAAGGAGTACATCACATTCGGGGATAATAGCAAAGGTAAAGTGCATTCTCGTGGGACCATTCGGGTCAACAAGAGTTTTGTTCTGAAGGATGTTGCTTTGGTTTTAAATTTGCATTTCAATTTTCTCTTTGTTTCGCAACTCCTTCAGGACGGCTTTGAAGTGCGCTTTAAGACCGGCTTGTCTCAAGTTCTTGATTCTCAGGGAAATCTTGTTTGCCAGATTGTCCCTTTTGGCCTTGTCTTTTGAGCTAATTTTTCTTATTCCTTTGGCTCTTCTCGATGTTTGGTGGCTGAATCCTCCTCTGAGCTTTGGAAGTGACATAGGAGACTAGGTCATCTGAGCTTTGACTTACTTGCTAGGTTGAGCTCACTTGATCTAATCCAAGGATTGCCCAAGTTAAAATTTAAAAAGGATTTGGTTTGCCACCCTTGTCGTCACGGGTGAAAGACATAGTTTGGTTTTGGATAATTAATGAAACCTAGCACTAACCTTTGTCATGAGTTATGATATGAGTTAGGTTGGTGCAATCCAAGTGATTGAGCAAGATGAGGTCCATGGAGATGGAAATGGACATATGTTGATGATGATCAAGCTCAACATGGAAAAGAAGAAAGAGAAACAAAAACTAAGAAGATCAAGGCAAAGGTATATGATAGGTTTTTGTTTGCACTCAAGACACCATAGGGGGTGTGATTGACTTAGAATCGATAGTTGTACTATAAAGAGGAGAAATCTTTAGCTAAATGGTTTATCAAGTGCCACTAAGTGACATGATTCTTGCATATGCATTTAGAAACCTAGTATGCTAACTTTAACCCTTGTAAAATGCAAACACACGTGCACACAAGTTCTACACTTTACGGTTAGCAAGTTGGAAGCAAGGGCAAAGCGGTCATGGACTTAGAAAAAGAAAAGGAAGCGCTAGACGTTGACCGAATGTTGAGCAGGTCCTGACCGGACGCTAGCTCAGCGTCAAGTCAAGTGTTGGTAGTGGTGCGCTGGATGGCTGAGAGTGAGGAACGCGACTGGACGTAGCCTTCTGTGAGTCCAATCACTTTTTGGTGGCCAACAGATGTTGTGGACCGAACACGCAGGGCTACGTTAGATCCACGCAGACGTATGGTGATGTCAGCTCGAGGTAGCCCACGGCGGAGACCGAAGAACTGACTGGACACCGGGCGCGTCAGGTCAACCCTAACCAGACACGCAGGGCTGCGTCAGATCCACGCTGACGTATGGTGATGTCAGCTCTAGGTAGCACGCGGTGAAGACCGAAGAACTGATTGGACACCGGGCACATCAGGTCAACCCTAACCGGTCGTGTCTGGTCACTATTTTTCCACTCTGGAACCTCTCTAGACACGACAGACTCAGAGGGGCGCTACGTCAGGTGGATCTAGCAGCGCGTTCGGTTGTCATTAACTGCGCTAACGATTGGCTAAGTGACCATTGAGATCCGATGGCTAAGGTTTGAATGAGGACACATGGTGGCCGTTAGAGCGACCAGACGTTGGCTGACTCGACGCTGGGCTGCGTTTGGTCAGTGCGTTCGGTCAGCCCGTGAGTAGAGCAACAGCTCTATTTTGAGGGCCATCTATAAATATAAAGGCACCAGCTTAGGTCTCACACTCTTGGCACTTTGACATACTTGACATCCTTGTGAGCCCAAGCAAACACCTTCCACTCATCTCCATCATTGATTCATCATCATAGTGAGATTGGAAGTGATTCCAACTGCATTTGCTTGAGTGATTGCATCTAGTGGCACTTGGGGATCGTTGTGGATGTGAATTTCTTGTTTCTCTTGGTGGTTGCCGCCACCTAGATGGTTTGGAGAAGTGGAGGAGGATTGGCACGAGTTGATGATTGTTCGTGGCCATCTCCCAGTGATTGTGAGGGGTCTTGTGCCTTCCCCGGCGGAGGGCCAAAAGGTAGCTCTAGTGGATTGCCCGTGTCATTGAGTTACCTCACTTGTGGGTAGGTTCTTACGGTGTTCAATTGTGTGGACGAGGTTCGTGCAACACCTCTTAGCCGCCAAACCACCAAGTGTTGGTCGACACAACGGAGACTTGCATGCCAGCAAGCATGTGAACATCGGGAGAAAAATTAATTGTCTCTTGCCATTTGGTATTCTCCCGATGATTGAATTGGTATTCATCTTGTGATTGGTTCACTCCTCTATGTGGTGGTATAATCACCCTACTCACTCATTTACATTCCTACAAACTAGTTGTAGTAAGCTCTTTAGTGTAGCTAGAATTGAGAGCTTACTTTGTAGTTTAAGTTCATCAAGTGAAGCTCTTTAGTATAGCAAGTTTGAGAGCTCTTAGTGAGTAGCAACTTAGCCTCTTGTGTGCCTAGTGATCATAACAACTAAAATTGTTGAATAGGTGGCTTGCAACCCTTATAGAGCTAGAGTAAGTTTGCATTGAGCTATTTGTCATACTAATCAAATTGCTCTAGCAATCTTGTAGATTTTTAAATAGGCTATTCACCCCCTCTAGCCATATTAGGACCTTTCAAGTGGTATCAGAGCTATGGTCACCGTTTGATTCAAGGCTTAACAACCTTCGATGCAAAATATGGCTCAAATAGTGTTTAACCATGTTGGGGGCAAACCACTGTTCTTTGATGGGACATCTTTTGATTATTGGAAGAGAAAGATGAAGATGAACCTTGGTTCAATCAATGACAAAGTGTGGATGTGGTAGAGAATGAGTTTATGATTCTTGATCCCAACAATCGCACAGCAATGATAAGATCAACAAACAATGCAATACCATGGCACTCAGCATAATATACAATGGCATTGATTCAAAAGTGTTTGAGCAAATCAAAGATCTTGAGAAGGCAAGTGAAGATTGGGTGAGACTAGAACAAACATATAAGGGCACTTCAACGGTAAAAAGTGCTAAGCTCTACATGCTCAAAGACAAGCTATCAAACTTCAAGATGAAGGATGATAAGTCCATTCGAGAGATGTTCTATAGGCTGCAAGTCATTATCAATGATATCAAGAGTTTTGGTGAGAAGGTAAAGGATGAGGACTTCTCTCACAAGTTCTTAATGTGTTTGCCAAAGAGATTCAAGATATTGAGAACTATCATCTTTAGAGGTAGATTGAAGGATGTCTCTCCAAATGAGGTGCTTGGTGATGTGATAACCGAGGACCAATACAATAGTAAAGGTGAAGAGCTTGTGAAGGAGGAAGACAAGAAGAAGAAGAGTGTGGCATTTAAGGCTAGTTCATCATCCAAGAATAAGGGCAAGTCCAAGAAGAATCAAGTGACAATGATGATCTTAGTGACATTGATGGTGAAGCTATGGCTCTCTTTGTGCGCAAGATGAGAAAATTCATGAAGAAGGGCTACAGTGCAAGAAAAAGAAGAGATCACACCAAGAGCAAAGAATATATGAGAAGATGCTACAATTGCAAGAGCCTCGATCATGTTGTAGTGGATTGTCCCTACACTAGTGACAATGGTGAGGATGATAAGAAGCACAAGAAGGACAAGAAGGAAAAGGAGGAGATGGGGAAGAAGACGACCTTCTAAAAGAAGAAGAAGGGTGGAGGATATGTGGTCACTTGGGATAATGATGGCTCTAGTGATGGTGACAAGAAATTCATCAAGAAAGCACTAGCAAGCATCGCCATCAATAACAAACCCTCTATCTTCGACACTCCATTAACATGCCTCATGGCAAAGCCTACTAATGTAAAATATGATGTGAGTGATGATGATTGTGATAGTGATGATTGTAGGAGTGATGATGATGAGGAATACACCAAGGAGGAGCTCTTGGATATGTGTGAGCAAGTACACACTTGCTTTGAGAAGAAGAGAAATGAGTGCAAAGAATTGCTTAAGAAGATAAAATCTCTTAAGCAATCCTTTGATGAGCTCAATGCTTCTAATGAGAGTCTAAAGGAAGACCATGAGGAGATTGGCAAAGCTCACACTAAGCTTAAAAAAGCTCACTCTTCTCTCCTTGAGCAAGTCAGGAAGGAGCAAGTGATTGTTACATGTGATATGGGACTAACATGTGATGTTATTGATGAATCTTTTTATAAACCTATTATTATTGCCTCCACTAACCCTTCTTGTAGCACTACCACTTCTACTTTATCTTTGAGTGATGGTTTCACTTGTGATGCCTCACTAATGGTGGAAAGTGAGACCCTCAAGAAGGAGGTGAATGAGCTCACTCGTGCCTTAGGCAATGTCTATGGTGGAGATGTCTGCTTGCTAAAGTGCTTGGGTAGCCAAAGGTTTTCTCTCAACAAAGAGGAATTAGGCTATACCCCTAAGAAAGGCAAGGCGGCCTTTGTCACTCCCAAAGCTAGCTTTTGTGAAGGACAATGGTCGGTTTTGCAATAGATGCAAGCAAGTTGGGCATATAGAGCACTATTGCAAGACTCACAAGAACAAGCAACCTAATGTATCCTTAATTAGATTTGATTCGTGTTACATGCTTGTTAAGGGGGCTAATTGTGTGAAGGCTAAGTTCATTGGTATACCAATTGTGGGCCCAAAGAAGAAGGTCATTTGGGTACCAAAGACCCTGGTAACTAACCTTTAAGGACCCAAGCAAATTTAGGTACCTAAAAAGAATTGATCTTCTTTTGTAGGTCAATTATAAAGCCAGAGAAAGGCATTGGATGTTTGATAGTGGGTGCACACAATACATGACCGGTGACTGAAGGATGTTCAATTCAATCAATGAGAATGAGAGCAATATGATTGATAGTATCACATTTGGTGACAATGGCAAAGGCGAGGTCATGGGTCTTGGTAAGATTGCAATATCCAATGACTTGAGCATTTGCAACGTGCTACTAGTTGAGAGCTTGAAATTTAACCTATTGTCGGTAGCTTAGTTGTGTGATCTTGGTTTCAAGTACATATTTGGTGTGGATAATATAGAGATCATAAGTGTAGATGGCTCTAACTTGATATTCAAAGGATTTAGAAATGAGAATCTATACTCGGTTGATTTCAATGCTAGAGAAGCTCAATTGTCAACATGTTTGCTCACTAAGTCTAGCATGGGTTGGTTATGGCATAGAAGGCTTGGTCATGTTGAAATGAAATAATTGAACAAGTTGATCAAGTATAACTTAGTTAGAGGCTTGAAGGATGTCACATTTGAGAAGGATAAGCTTTGTAGTGCATGTCAAGCCAGAAAGCAAGTTGGCAACACACATCCTAAGAAGAGCATGATGAGTACATCCAAGACATTTGAGTTGTTGCACATGGATTTATTTGGACCAACCATATACACTAGCATTGGTGGAAGCAAATATGGATTTGTGATTGTAGATGATTTCACTAGATACACTTGGGTGTTCTTTCTTGTTGATAAAAGTGATGTGTTTGTAACTTTCAAGATATTTATCAAGAGAATTCACAATTAGTTTGAAACAACCATCAAGAAAGTGAGAAGTGATGATGGAAGTGAGTTCAAGAATATAAGAATTGATGATCTTTGTGATGAGTTTGGAATTAGGCATCAATTTTTGGCCAAGTACACTCAACAATCAACTGGCCTCTTTGAGAGGAAGAATAGAACCTTGATTGATATGGCAAGATAAATGTTGAGTGAGTACAATGTGAGTCATTCATTTTGGGCCGAAGCAATTAACACGGCTTGCTACTATAGCAACCGACTCTATTGTCATCCATTGAAGGAGAAGACCCCATATGAGCTCTTAAATGATAGAAAGCCCAATATTGTATACTTTCGGGTTTTTGGTTGCAAATGTTACATATTAAAGAAAGGCATAAGATCGAGCAAGTTTGAGAAGAAATATGATGGAGGCTTCTTGCTTGGTTACTCTACTACTAGCAAGGCTTATAGAGTTTGGAATTTGGCTAGTGGTACTCTTGAGGAGGTGCATGATATGGAATTTGATGAAACCAATGGTTCTCAAGAAGAAGATAAGAATCTAGATGATGTGAGAGGCACTCAATTGGTCAATGCAATGAAGAACATGGTTGTTAGTGATTTAAGGCCTAGAGAGGTGATTTAAGTTGAAGATGACAAAGATCAAGTGCTCTCTAACTCACATGTGCAAGTTGATACAAATCAAGCTAGTTTATCACCTCAAGTGCAAAGTCAACAAGTGGCTGGTTCATCATCTTAACCTAATGATCAATCAAATGCAAGCAATCAAGTGCAAGTGCTTCAACCAATAAATGTTGCAAGAGATCATCCATTGGATTCTATAATTGGTGATATCTCAAGCGGTGTACAAACAAGATCAAGATTGGCATTATTTTGTGAACATTTCTCATTTGTGTCATCCATTGAACTTAAGAAGATTGATAAAGCTTTGAAGGATGTTGATTGAGTAAATGCTATGCATGAAGAGCTAAACAACTTCATAAAAAATCAAGTATGGGAGTTAGTTGAGAGGCCTGAGAATCACAATGTGATTGGAACAAAGTGGGCCTTTCGCAACAAGCAAGATCAAAATAGGAAAGTTGGAAGAAATAAAGCAAGATAGTGGCTCAAGGTTACACTCAAGTTGAAGGTCTTGACTTTGGAGAAACATATGCCCCGATTATAAGATTAGAAGCAATTAGGATCTTGTTAGCCTATGTTTGTGCCCATGACATCAAGTTATACCAAATGGATGTGAAAAGTGCATTTCTCAATGGGTACATCAATGAGCTTGTGTATGTTGATCAACCTCCTAATTTTGAAGTTGAGAAGAAATCCAACCATGTTTACAAGTTGAGGAAGACTTTGTATGGATTGAAACAAGCACCAAGAGCATGGATCTGGACCCTTAGCCGGTCTCCTCCACAAGCCCCAGCCACTTCCCTCCATATCCAAGCTCGTCAACCTGTCGCATCCACGCCGTGCGAAGTCCGTGCAAAGTCAGAAGCGAGGGTAGCGCCGAAGTCGCAAAGGGGCACAGCAGGGGGGTGCAAGGCACGGGCAGCCCACAGGCTGTAGCCTCTCCAGGTCTGCACGACCAGGGTGCAGAGCACCCAGACCTGCCAGGCTGGCCGCCGGCACCAGGACGCCACCTACAGCTTTAGACCACCCCCTCGACTCCTCACTGCACGGCCACAGTATGCCCTTTTCTGCTTCATTTAGTTTGAGTTTGCATCTTGTTGAAAACATATTTGAGATGCTTGCTTGACGTTTGTGTCTACACAGCGACATCCTTTCTTCCTCATCCTTTGATTTGTTGATTGGACCTGCCGATTCTCTGAAGCCAGTTATATTGTAAGCCACTTATTTTGTTTCTTTTAGTGTGCAAAGGGTATTCATTACAATTTCAGAAGGTAAAAAGTACAAGAATCTGACATATATGTGATTTTTCCCTTTAGATCTATTACTTTGTCAAATTGGATCAGATTTACCTTGTTTTGCTTGGAGATACTTGTGAGCATCTGGGTTCTTCAGTCAGTAGCCTATCCATTGTTCATGTTTGCGATTCTATTCTATTCCTTCCCTCCTATGTATTTTCCTTTTACTTTTGAACTTTCATGGTATTAGGAAAATCCTTTAAGTTATCTTTTGGTACCTGTTACTCAAAGGGGACATGGGTATATATGTACTGGTGACCATTTACAATGATTTATATGTGTTATTTTTCATAAATATATTTGAGATCCTTGCTTGATGTTTGAAAAGCAATTGTTCTGTCATGATGGTTGTCTTGCAAAAGTTGGTCATATATGCAGCTCTTAAAACCGATGATGGCAATTTTCGGTTAAAAATTTATGTCTATGTAAAAAAAATTGTGGAACCTATTAGTAGTTGAGATGACAAATCCTAAAATTGTAAGTGGAGAACCTATATTGCTTTCTGAGCTGAACTACTGTGTGGCATATGGAGATCTTAATTTGTTATATGTGTGGTGTCAGCAGCTTACAGAAACTTGGATTGTTCCAACTCAAAGTTCTGCCACTTATCTTAGAAGACAACTAGTCCCAAGCAGTAACTTCTATGAGGTAATTTTAAATAGTAGTTCCATGTAGTTTCATTGATTCTCTTATCAGCCAATTCAATGGAAAATTTTGGTTTTAGTAGCGCTTGTGGAGTTCACTTGATGCACAGATTCATTTTTCCATGTAGTTAAATGGGTCAATTACTAGACATTTGGTTTAGTGGAAAATCCATCAAGTACTAGCAACCATAACTCAATCTTGTTAAAAGGGTCAGTTATTTAACATTTGGTTTCGTGTACATATATTAGTAACTGGGCTAACAAATTCTTAAACTGTAAGTGCAGAACCTAATTTTTTGCTTCCTGAGTTCAAGTAGTGTATGGCATATAGTGATATGATAGATCTTCAATTAGTCTCATTTCATATGTACTGATTCTGCTACATTGGATTTTATTTTTTTAATTAATTTTAAAATTCTTGTTGGAGTATCTGTCGGTAAAATACATGTATAACATCGCACGATCTGTCGGTATAAATGGTAACACACTAACCGTCGGTGTTTTTTGCTCCATCGGACTAACTGTCGGTAAAAGTGTGGTCAGACGGTATAACTCTTTACCGACAGAGCTTGCAGCGACTGACTTGGTTTGACGGTATATCTCTACATCGATGGACTATCTGACGGTAAAAGGACTTATACCGACAGTTAGTCCGACGTTGTTCTGAAGCTATGGTGTAGTGTTTGCTAGTGATGTTGAGCCCGTTGCCTCTTCTCGAGGGCTAGCTGTGTTTTACTTGGTTGCATCGAGCTGTTGCCCATATCTTTGGGGACTAATTTTGTTCATTTCAAATGACCCAGTTTTGGATTTTCTTTGGCTTTTGGTCATTTGGGTGAGCTCTTTGTTTTCTTTTCTTCCTCTTTGTGCTTTCTCTCTGCTATCATTTGTTGGTGTTGACAATACACTCATCAAGGGAGAGATTGTGAACACAAGGTTGATATATGCCCTTGTGGTTCGGATTTATGATGAGTGATTGTCAACTTGATTCGTGTCTTGGGTTTGGTGACAGCGAGGTGAAGGTCAAGTAGGGACGTGCTGTGCCGATGAACTGAGAGCGGTGAAGGACAGACGTGAGGCTTGGACTGAGAGACCAAGAGGCCGGTTGACCAGCCGCGGTGGCTGACATCTGAGGATATCGACAAGCGCAAGTGTATATGGAGTGACCGTGTTGACTGAGTCAAGACGACGGTTGAGCGAGTCGAGGGGCTCTGAAAGACTTGGTGACCAGCTAGTTGAGGACGGCGGTGGGACACGTATGGAGTACGCTACTCATGGCGGTTTGGTGGGTTGAGCCTCAAAACCACCGGGTGACGGTTTCGCGGGTTTGGCGTCAAAACCCAGGCGAATGTTCCGAGGAGGAGCGCGGCAGTACGTGGCGGAATCACAGAAGTTACGTCGAGGTGAAGCAAATCTGTGTAGGAAGAGTGGCCATTTGATCGACTAAAAAAGAGTTAGACCACTATGCCCTCGGGTTAGTGGTTCGGCTAAAATATATCTACGAACAAAATTGAGATTATGTAATAGCCCTGATAAATAGGACGAGGGTGCTCCATCACCTTCACCTCTCTTCCACTCTCATTTCTTCCTTCACCTTAGGTTTTCTCCCTTCCCTAGTGTTCTTGAGAGAGGTTCCAAATCTGAATATTTTGTGGTGCATTTCTTTAGATTTATAATGGGCAAGGAGGCCCGAATCCTCCTCGTGCCCTCTATGATTTGTCACTTTTGTGTGTGATTTTTGTTCCAGCGTGTTCTTAGTTTTTCTTCATTTTCGTTCCTGTTTTTTATCCGAATTTTTTAGAGTTCGGGTCGATCCGAGGCAATGATTTCTTGGGAATAGGTTTGTTCTAAGGTGAATTTTATTTGTACAAAGTTTGGGAGCGAATCCTTCTGGTTTGGGTCGGATTTTGTCGATTTTGTGGTCGCCTGTTCATCTGTTCATGGCGCACAGGGCGCTCGGGTTCCTGTTCGCTGTGCGCTGGATTCAGGTTGGTGGCTTCGCGTGTTCTGTGCGGGAGTGTGCAGACCCTCTCCCGCATCTGCTTGAGCGAGTCGGACTCCAGGGGCGCTGATCCATCCTCCAGCTGCCTGGTTTTCGTCGCTGCTCAGTGTCTCCCTCCTATGTCTGCTCTTCTCTTTTCATGCGCCTGTCCTTTGTTCGTCGTTCGTGTGTTCCAGGCCGAGCCCAGCGGCAGCGCTACAAGCGATGGTGCTCTGGCACTGTGCGGGCTCATTTGAGCAGTGCCAGCCCTAAGGCCTTGTTGGAATTGATCTCCACCAGTTAGCCCAACGGCTAACTGGGCCCTTGACCTACGCCCTGATCGGGGGTGCCCAGCCCATAGACGGCTGGTGGGCCCCCGTCGCACAGCGCCATAAATAGGAGGTGGGGGCCAGGGCACACAAGATGAGGTTCACTGCCAGTGCCGCCACCCACCGTCCTAACCCTAGACCGATCAAGAAGGGTGCTGCCAGCGACGGGAAGTCCACCGCCGGTGACACTACACCACCACTGCGTCACCGTCACAAGGTCGAGCTCCTCCACCCTCACGGTTTGCACCCCTACCTCTCTCCTCTCCCTCTCTCTGATCTCGATACATGTTACATGTGGACTATTCCAAATAGAATGTTCTACCCACTGTTTTCTACCCTAGACGATACTACAGATTCAACAATGGCATCGGAGCCAGGTTCACCTAGGTGTGGATTCAGTTGGGAAATGAAAAGAACCAAAAAGAAAAAGTAACCGATTTAAATCGGGAAAGAAAAGAAAGAAGATGATCCGATTTTAAATCGGATGGAGATAAACCCTAACCCTAAAGGCCACCGAAGAACGAGGACGGGTGGAAATGGACCCTACCTGGGCTCACCTCTCGCCACCGCGACAGCCGGTTCACTGGCACGCGGAAAGATCCACCCGGGGCCCCGGCGGGCGTGTCCATGACGGCGGCTGCATGTGCGAGAAAAGCGGGGTGAGAAGAGAAAAGAGAAAGAAAAGAAATAGAGAGGACGGACGGGCGGAAAATGGGACTCACCTCCGGTTCACCGTTGCTGTCACTACCGCCGTATGTGCGGGATAGAACCACCGACCGAGAAAGCTTGCCACCGCGCGGCCATGCCTCGGGCTCGGGCACAGTGTCAAGGGCACCACCACAGGACCGCTCGACGGCGGCGCGCTCACCCTCGGGGGGAACGCGCACGCCGGCGAAGGGGCCTGCGGCGGCGCCGCCGTCTTCTCTCTCTCCGGCCGCCGTGATGTGTGGCGCTGCTGCTGTTCACTCAGTCCGGCGCTGAAGAGGAGAAGGGAAGGGGAGCAAAATAGAAGAGGAGGAAGGGGACTGGACTTGCCCCGGTGCCGCTTTTCCTCACCGGTACCGGCGGCCACCGCGGCCGGACGCAGCCGCTGGTGCTCCTCTCAGCTGCGGCGGTGAAAGAGATAGGAAGGGCCAAAAGTGAACTAGGGTTTTGGGGCAGAGGCCGGCGTCCAGGCCTTTTGCTCTCCCGAGATCGATGGCCAGCCGTCCGATCTGTTTGGATGGCTGGGATCACGTCGGGGTTTTCGTCAGGCTGAAAACGGCCCAGGCGGAAGCTGACTTTGCCGGCCCAGGCCCAGGTTGCGGCCTGGGCGCGGCTAGCGCGAGCGCGAACGGGCCTGGGCGCAGGAGGTGGGCCGCGCTCTGCTGCTGTCTTGCAGCTGGGCTGCACGCTGCATAGTGCTGGGCCACGAAGGAAAGAGCGCTCACAGTGCCAGGCCACGAAGGAAAGAGCGCTGGGCCGTGCTGCTGCTGGGCAGGGCACCAACGCGAGTGGGCCGCGGCGTTTCCCTGAGTTGGGCAGAGCGCGGTACGCGCAAAGGAAAATGGGCCGCTGGCTATGTTTTTTCTTGTCATTTTCAGAAGCTATTTTAATGGATAAAGTTAAGTTTAAATGTTTTGTCTCTACTCAAATTTGATCCAACGTGATAATTTATTTAGAGAAAAGAAAGATACAAAGTGATGCTTCTGAATAATATTATTTTAAGAGTGTTAGTTGTTGTTTCCGCTGCAAAGAAAAGGTTCATCGTCTTCTCATTAAATCCAAACTAACGGAAGGTTTTAATTTGAAGAGCAGTTATAGTTATCCAATAAATGATGAAAAGTTTATCCTCTAATTAAAAATTGGAGGAATAGTTGATTTATAGTTAAAATAAATTATAATATTGTTATTTTCTGACCAACGTTGATGATAACAATATTATAAGTTTATTTAAGAGTTTATGTTTAAAGAAAATTATGATATTGTTATTTTCTGACCAACGTTGATGATAACAATATTATAATTCTATGAGTTTTATGTTTAAAGTTTAAATCTCTGATGAATTTTGCATCAAAGTGATCAATTTTCAGAGAATAGATAAGAGACAATAGATGCTCCAGAGCGAGCAGAATGTATTGTATTTTCATGTTTCCGCTGCAATGATGATGATGATCTTCAAAATTAAATTTGAACAAATGGGAGAATTTAGTTTTGAAGAGGGTTATAAAATAATTGAGTTTTCATATGTTAATTCCATTTCTGCCCAACGGTGATGTGGAATTGATGTATAAGATTGATGGTTTTGTTCTATTTCTGCCCAACGGTGATATAGAATAGAACTTAAAGATTTAAAAGTTTAATGTGCATGTCTTTAACCAGACCAACGTAGGGTTATTTTCATGCTTATTATTGTTGATTATTGATTAATGTTTTTCAGACAAAGAACTTCATGCCTTTATTCTTGAAGGGTGAAAAGGAAATGAGCTGGGTACTTGTGACTCAGAAGATAAAAGTGCAATTTTTGCAGAAAGAAGACCATTGTGTAAGGGACTACGGTCTCTTTAAAGAATGACTTCAAAAGAAAGAATTCCAGGATATTGATCCAAGAAAGAAATAGAGCAATAAGAGCTTAGTTTAAGAGATGTCTTTTATGTACTCTTTAAAATAATAATAATAAGTAATATAATTTTTAGTCTTAATCATCATGATTTCAAATGTAATAAGTGACATGCATGTTTAATTTGACCAACGTCGGATTAAGCATGTGTGTTAAAGAGTATTTGGATTTATTTCTAAATTTGTTGATAGAATATGAGCTAATATTGATATTTATGTCCCTTCAAGAAAATTATCTCGCATGGCGGTAAAAAGTTATGATAGTACCCGCATGACGGGAAAAGTTTGAGAAAATACCTGCATGGCGGGGTAAAGTTGGCATAGTACTTATGTTAATAAATCCTGCATGGCAGGAGAAATTTGACATAGTATTTATCCTGCATGGCGGGAGAAAGTTGTGATGACACATGTGCTTTGAGTGCATCCCGCACAGGGAGAAAGATTAGGGTAGCTCTTATGCTATCCTAGTACAAGTTTAAGGAGAACAGAAAGTTACAGACAAACCTCAAGATAAGAATGACATGCAAGCGTAACTTGCGAAAGTATTAATGATAAAAGACTCTGTTGAGTTTTTGAAGTGAAATGAGGAAAAAGTACTCCCAACGAATTAAGAAATAATTTCATTTGCATGATGTAATCATGTGGATGAAGAAAGTAATCAAAGTTTCCTCATTCACAAGAGTTCAGGATAGTTTTCGAAATTGTGGTAGAAAAGTTCGTACCACATTTCGATGGGGAGAAAGGTGAGACAATTAAGAAAGACACTTCCCCATAATTCAGACAATGCGATGCATACTAAAGTGATCTATAAAAGATGAATATGATCGTCGGGGGAGTAAGACGGTCATAATATCGATACCCCTAAAGTAAAGATATAGCTAAATTCATGGACCTTTTACAGTTCCAACAGAAAGATAGCATAGTCAGCTAGTATTTATACTGGACATGTTCATAGTTTTAAAGGTGGTGCTAAATGCACCATAGGTGCTAAATGCACCATATGAGTTTTAACAGATTGAACCCAAAATAAGAAAATTAAAGATGGGACAATCTGGGGGAGCATGGTACAAAGAAACCTGACTCCGCAAGGAGGATGAATAATGTAAACAAGGATCTTATTACACAGGACCTTATAGAATCAATTGTCTTTTGGCAATAAAGGTCAAGAAATGCTAGTAGCTAAGGCCCCAGAAAGTCTTAAAGAATAAAAAAATCAGATATTTCTGACGATTATAAAGTCTATATTAGTGAAATTCAAATGGAGGGTAATCCCACCTAATTTGAAGAAGCCATGAGTGACGTTTACTCGTCCAAGTGGCAAGAAGCAAAGAAAGATGAAATGAAATTGATAATACTAATAATACTTTGGGATCTAGAATAAATTCCTAAGGAGCCAAAACAGTAGGCTGTAATGGGTCTACAAGACAAAATGTGACTCCAAAGGAAATATGTAAAGATGTGGAGCGCGACTTGAATCAAAAGTTTTACGGGAAGCGAATGAATAGATTACAATGAGTGCTAGTGGCACATCATGATCTGAGTTACATCAGATGAAAGTAAACACAACATTTCCCAATGGGATTTGTATGAAAATAATTACGTGGCACAATCCAGAGGTTTTGTCATGAAAGGAAAAGAACGTAAGGGATGCCACCTATAGAAATCTCTTGTGGACTAGAGCAAATCTCTAGACAGTGGCATTTAAAGTTGAAGAGTCCATTAGAAATTTTAGGTTAAAGATAATGAGAGGACAATTGCGTATGTACAAAGTTATAGAAAGGGAAATTCATTTCCTAATCTTGTGTGGTTGACACCTTAATGGTTAATGGTGATGTCAATCTACTGCATGAGAAGAAGTTTTTGTCCTCAAGCTTCAATGAGAAAATTCTCAGTGAAATGTATCTCGTTAAAAGAATTGAAATTCACCGATACAGAAGAAAAAGGGGTATTATGACTATCGCATAGGCATGCTAAGAAAAGTTTCTAAAGAAATAAAGTACCTATGCGGGTAAACCTACGCCTGTTCTCATGGTCAGGGTAATAGTTTTGAGAATTTTAATGTTCCAAATGCAATGTAAGATTGTTATAGATGGACGTCCTATATGTTTTAGCTGTTGGAAGCTTAATGAGTACAAAGATAAGACCTTGCCCTGACACAGTTTACGTATCCGGGTTGTTTAGGCAAAAGTCCAGTCCAGATATAGATCACTGGAATGGAGTTAAAAAGTCGGCCTCATGCTAAAAAGAAAAGAACAAGTACTCTCAAGTAGTTGTGGGTACAAATGTTATATTTTGGCGAGATGTTTAGTGAAACCCACATAGTAGCTGACACTCGCAGTTGGAGTTTTATTGTGGAAAAGCTCTAAAAGAAACAGTTCTAGTATCATCAGTGATGTAAAGTTGTAATATAGCATGATATGAGGCTGAGGGACAGGCAAAATGGTTAAGGAACTTAAACCCAGAATTGATAATGGTTGTCAACAGCAATAACCATTTAAGTAGTTTGCTCCTATAACAATGAGTCAAGTGTGCTGCCAAACACATTGACACTAAAGTTATACGTTGTTGAGGAGAAAGTCCGGAATCATACTAAAAGTATTGAATGTAAAAGTGACAAGCAAGGCTTGCGGATCCGTTTACCAAAGGCTTACCACCCAGTGTGTTCAGAGAACACACAGTCGACATGGGTCTATGGTATAGCCTATGATTTCCGGACAATAAAGGGCCCGAAAGTTAAAGAATCTGTTTCAGATCAGAAATGTGTATTGTAGCTGTTAAATCTATCGGTGACTGACCGTGACGATGAAGCATGCTCTATACACTAATTTGTGATGGAACAAATAAAAGTGAAAGCAATTAAAGTCAAAGTTTAAAGTTAAAGTATAAGATGAGATCAAGGGGGAGAATGTTGGAATTGATCTCCACCAGTTAGCCCAACGGCTAACTGGGCCCTTGACCTACGCCCTGATCGGGGGTGCCCAGCCCATAGACGGCTGGTGGGCCCCCGTCGCACAGCGCCATAAATAGGAGGTGGGGGCCAGGGCACACAAGATGAGGTTCACTGCCACTGCCGCCACCCACCGTCCTAACCCTAGACCGATCAAGAAGGGTGCTGCCAGCGACGGGAAGTCCACCGCCGGTGACACTACACCACCACTGCGTCATCGTCACAAGGTCGAGCTCCTCCACCCTCAAGGTTTGCACCCCTACCTCTCTCCTCTCTCCCTCTCTCTGATCTCGATACATGTTACATGTGGACTATTCCAAATAGAATGTTCTACCCACTGTTTTCTACCCTAGACGATACTACAGATTCAACAGGCCTTCCTGCCCCAGCGCTAGGCGCTCCCTGTGACCAAGCCGTGTTCGTCGTTTCCTTTGATTGATGACTCGTTCAAGCATTAGGATTAGGAATATTTAATTCTCTCTCAAGCTCATCATTGCTTGATTTTTTAATTCCTATATTGCTTGAACCTCTCTTCTGGTCACCGTTTTCGGTCCTTCACATGGAGTAAAATAGCTACTAATCCATACATTTATCCAAACAGCACTAAACGATTAAACTTCAGTCCTAGAACTAGTGAACCAATAATGACTCGTGCCTGGTGATACAAATGTGTCCTAAGATTTGCCAAAAGTATAACATTACATTGGGCCATAAAACAGACAACACTACAACTACAACTTAGTCCGTTTCTTTTTTTTTTTTTTTTGATAAATAGTCCGTCTGTGTTTGTATGCTAGGAGGGCCGACAGCCGTGACCGAGGGCTATTTCTAGATGCGGTAGGTTGTTTGTGATGGTCGCCTTTTGCAGCTATCTTTAGAATCGCACTCTCAAACGGATTTGCATATTCAGCTTGCAGGTTCATAGTAACTAGTAAAAGGAAGTATGTTACGTACATGGGCATGCAACATATGGAGGGAGATCGAAAGTGAGAAAGAGAGCAGATCATAGACACAAAATCAATCGAGGAACTAACCTGAAATAAGATGGTGCAGAGGCCGGGGTCGGACACGCGCGCTGGTTGCAAAGCTGCTGCCTTTGAGACGAGAACAGCTCGCCTCTCGGTCCTTAGTCCTTACGCAGCTGCAGTTGAAGGAGCTCGAACGCTGAAAACTATGGATTGGTTTACCAATGATTGACACTGGATTTCGTTTGACCATGATAACCCGAAGAAAACAGAGAATGAAGCGCTGGCAGTGGTTGAAGGGTCAACGAAGTGGGAGAGAATCCGCTTCCTGGAATTTCATTGATTGGCCCGAGGATTAGTTAAAAAAAGATCCAACAGGATTTAGTGCCTTACATGACAGTTCAACAGGATTTAGTGCCTTATTACATGACAGTTCAATTGTTTGCTGCGTCTTAGTTGACTAGTTCTAAATTAAATGAGCAGATTTATTATTTTGATTGCTGGTTGCTGCTATATTCTTCAAACGATGACATCATACTACCTTTGAACGGTTTTGTTGCTGCTGTTGCAACGCAGGCTATCGCCTAGTCTAAGAGGAATGAATAATCTGAAACTTCAAGGACCCAATTAATGGAGTCTTTTGCTGGAAAATTTTGGGGACAAGATAGTCTATTCTCAGAAGTATACCACCAGAGAAACTCATCAGGCTATCAGAATTCACAACCCGTCAACCATGCATGAAGCCATGAACACAGAAAACTGTAGTGGCCAAAAATATATATGAAGAGGAACAATATGCAGTCTGTGATGAACCATTCCGGTCAAGCATTCTAGTACGAATGTAACATGTATCAATGACAGTATAGAGAAGGATGAGGTGATTTGCTTGTGTACAGAATAAGAGAAGGGCTTTAAACATGAGGGGAAGATTTGTCTCTCAAGGGCCAGGTAGCACTGATCTGTCGTCTATGAGATCAGTCTCTATACTTAAGCATCCCATCACCGAGCTAGCTAAATTAACAGCACTACTATCTTGGCCAGAATATCAAGATATCATAACCAAATTAAAATCGACTCATGACTAACCTCGGCTGGAAGATAGAGAGCTGCACGCAGGTTGCTACCGGCACCGGATCGAGCTCAGCCTTCCGGAGGACATACTACATGCTCCGCTCTTGCCTATATGACAGCGTTGAGATGCGCAGTGAATGTCCTGGAATGGAGCTCGAGAATGAGTAAAATGGTCTGGACTTGCTAGAGACGCATGGACCGAACCCATTTGTCGAAGTGCAGATCTGGTGAGTAAAACCTGCAGACTGGATTACATGGCTGACGATGTCCTACCAAATCACTGGTTTTAATTTACCCCTTGTTTAGATTCCAAAATTCACCCCAAATTCCACTATGCAAAAAGAAGATTCCCCATCACATCAAAATGTCGACATATATATGGAGTACTAAATGTAGATGAAATCAAAAACTAATTACACAGTTTTGTTGTACTTTACGAGACGAACATTTTGAGCCTAATTAATCAAAATTTGGACAATTATTACCACTAAAAACAAAAAGTGCTACAGTGTCGGGGGTGGCACTGTGCCGAATCGGCCACCCCCGACTCTGGTAACTAAACGAGGCCTTATTTGGACGCCGATGGCATGAAGCAAAGAGTTGACTTGGCCTGGTCCTTGAACTACGCTGGCAAATGAAAAAATAATCAATGCACACTATGCTTCGTACATGGTGTGATGGCTTTTAAGTTTCCTGCGGTTAGAAACCACCTAATATTTGATTGATTTGAGATGTACTGTAACTGAGGTTGGTAAGGCGGACTTGTTTATTGATGTAGTACGACAGTGAAGTGTGCTTGTCAACCCAGCCGATGTCACCTCAAGCGTGACACGAGCTCGGTGAGGTAGATCCAGAGTTGATGAATCCACTGCTCCGACATAATCTTGTCCCCAACGTCTCACCCAAGAGGTAGTTCCCAAAAATTTTCTACGCAGAAGCAGTAGGGTGAGGTGGTCCGCGGAAGAAACGGGAGCCGGAGGTGAGGGGTGGTTCTGGTGGTCTCCGTGACTGCGGAGGAAGGAAAGAATTTAGAAGAAAAAATAAGGTGACTGATTTTTTTTCTTAACTATCAGTCATCTTCTTCCTCAGGTGAGTAAAAACGGATTAAACAGTACTCGAGCACGCACCAGTCAGGTCTTGCCTCCTCGGTCGGAGTCGGACCAGACGAGGAGTCACAGACAGGAGGAAAGAGCACGGCAGGATCCACTCCGCGCGCGCACAACCGTGGTCCGCGGAGGGCGACAGGCGGCACTGCGGCAGCAGCCGCGCGGCTCCCTTGGGGCCTGGCTGACTGGGTGCATCTGCGCACGCACTAACCCACTCGTCCGGGCCCAAGACGTGACGGGCGGGGACTCGGGAAGGCATCCGGGTTTGCCTGTCGTCAAAAGGCATGTGACTGATGGATTTGTGTCATCTCAGTCGCCTGCCAAGGAGTATTTCTGAAAAAATAATCATGTTAGGCTATCCGCACGCATGGACCTCTATATTCATCCTCTATACGTCCTAGTCAGCAAGATTCTCTCCTCTATACTCAATTTTTCCGCACCCATCCATCCTCTATATCATCCTCTATCCACTTTATCTACTGTGGGACCCACTTGTCACTTTATCTAAATATATCCATGTGTGATCTAGTTTTGAAGGATTTATTGAGACGAATTTAATGGTGCAATTGAAATTTAATTTGGATTTTTAGTTTGTGAGTTATAGCATTTTTTCCTTTGTTTAGCTAGTGGGGGACCGCCACTGCCCACTATAGAGTAAGCATTGTACCACTCTAAATATAGAGTGAGAGAAAGAATAGAGTATCGTTTTATAGTACCTAGTGCAGCAGTTTTTACTCTATATTCATATTCTAAAGCTTTAAAGTATCTGTTTAAAGTACCCACTGCGGGTAGGCTTAAGTCTGCCGATACCTAGGTGGCAAATCTATATTTGTTTACAAAACATACAGGACACCTATACATTAATTCCCCATGAGTAACACGAAAATGGCATTGGTTTCAGGGATAAATTGAACGTTTTTTCACAATTTAAGGTGCCGGAATGGTACTATTTGGTTTTAACATTGTACTTCGCCAGCAGTTGAAAGCTGTGACCAAGTCACAATTTATGTTTTGGGGGAGTATCTACGGAGGCTTGGCATGTACCCGTTAACGGCATGGTAGATTAGGCAGCACTATAAAAAAAGATTTGCAAAGCCTCTTTTTTTTTGAGGGGGCTGGCGGCTCTATATTGAGCCGTCCCTACAAATAGTTCTCAAACGAGCTGTCCCTGCAAATAGATTTGTAGAGACAACTAGTGTTATCAGCTGTCTCTACAAATGGTCATACTTGTAGGACGGCTCTATATCTAGCCAACCCTACAAATAGTCACCGAATATTTAAAGTTAAGTACTAAAATTTAAATTTTTTCAAACGACCTTGATGAAGAAATGATCAAAATAAAAGTTGTAAATCTCAAAAGTTATAGAGCTTTGCTGTTTATAAATTTTCCATTTGAAATCATTTACTGTTTAAAAATGTTATTAGAAAATTAATTTTTTAAATTGTTCAAGAATTCTGATTTCTCTTTTTAATTTCTGGCTAAAACTTATAACTAGTCTTTCTCCCTGATATATACTAACTTCAAATTTGATGAAAATTTTATAAAATCATGTTCTACCAATTTGTTGTGTTCTTACAATGATTATTTTGGTCATCTTTTCATGTGACTGTGTTTATCAATTTAAAATTTGAATTTCAAAAAATAACAACTTCAAATGTCATTTTGAAACATTAAATGATTTCAGCTGCAAAAGTCATGAACATAGAAGTTGTAGAACTGATCAAGATCTACAACTTTTATTTGGTCATTTGTTCATCCAACAAAGTTTTAGTAACATTGTTCATAAATCTTACAAATCTCTAGTAGTAACATTTGTTCACAAATCTTACAAATAACCAAAATAAAGTTGTAGATCTCGAAAAGTTATAGAACTTTGTGTCACACCTAATTTTAAGAATAAAATTGAATGCAATATCTTATGTACGCCCAGAGATCCATCACACACATAAGCCAACAAATTATGGAAAGTACCATCACAAGTGTTTATTACATCTCGAATATTATCACACAGTCTTCACATAAATATAGCGGAAATATAAAGATAATTTTCTCGTGGTAGCTTTATAGCACAAGGACGTCAACTGGTTGACCACAAGACTAGTAATCCTCAAGGAAGTCGTCATTACCATAGCAATCTGTTACCTATCCGAGATTTTTATCCAAACAATGAAAATAAACAAGCGTAAGTACATCTCGTACTCAACAAGTGTAACATGGGGTTTACGAGGCTCAAAAGTTTGACATGGATTTGACTGCATTTAGCTTTTAATTGTCACAATTTTAGCATTTGAGTAGCAACAAGTTGTCATAAACTTATTATAAACACATGATCAGGTAAACATGAGTAATGAATAGCATAAACAAATAATTAATAGTGATCATCTATTCCATAAGGGTTTCAAGGAAGCTCGTGACCGTGAGCACAACTAATATACCAGTTTTACACTCTACAGAGGTTGTACACTTTCACTATGAGTCGTGATTACCCAAATGCCCAGGTTTATAACTTCCAAAACACTTCCAAGGTGAGCAGGCATGGTACGTTATGAAGCTTTTCAAAGGTTCGTCTACCAAGTTAGAGCTACGAGGATTCTCTTGGCAAATAGACGTAGGAACCCCTTTTCGAATGGCACAATTCCTTCTTGACTATAAATATAGGACTAGAGGCTATCTTATACCCATCGTGTCAAGCCCCTTTTGCGCTATAAAGGTAACCACTGACAAGCTAGAAAAGGTCCTCGTACTTGACTAAAGCTAGAGCCACGTGGCCATCACAATTATATTGTAATTCCCAGATTATCACATACAGATAAGTCCTTAAGGATAGGAATCTAAAGCATTTAGAAAGTAGCTAAATACTTCGGCCCCCTTTTATCCAGTTGCTAAAAGTCATATTTTAATATTTATTGTATATACCATTAGTCAAGTTACAAGATCATAGTTTCAGTTGAGCACTAGCAATAGTTACCCAATGCATATCCCATAGGTGACAAGGTATAAGTCCAATTCTAGGAAATCCTTAGTTCAAGGAGACACATGTATATGAATTAAGTGTATTAAGGTTAATAGAAAATAAGGATGGTCCCATGCTATACTTGCCTTGATCAAAGTGCTCTGGTTGATCCTGCTCGTCAAAGTACTCTTGATCACACACGTACTGCTCACCGTCTGTACTCGATCAACTCAGCAACATACAAGCATCCAAATACAATCATGCAAAGCAAACAAACCTATAATTAGAATAGTAAACCAACAGTATAGAATCAAGATGAAAAGTTTGTAGAACAAATCTTCATCTCACTATGATCACACAGACGCGAGGATCACAAAAATCAGAGCTATAACGAAGAAATTATGAATTAGACAAGATTTCTTTTAGTAAAATAGTATATTAAAACTAATCTTGAATTTTAAAAGTTGAAAACATATCTAACACTAGTATGAACATGTAGATTACGCAATTATGAATCTAATGCAACTTGAATGGATCAAGACGGAATTAAAACAAAGTGTTTATGAGCAAAACAAAATCAGTGGCAAATTTATAAATAAAGAAAACATATTTCAATCTAACAGATGGGGATCTACGTTTTCATAATGAGAAAACGTATTCCAGGTATACACTATGGACTGCAGGTTCTATTTAGATAAAACAGAGGGTCTCTTTAGAAAGATTGCCAAACAAAGGGGTATGAAGATATCTGGGCCATTGGATCTAATCTGATCGGTCCAGATTAGAAGATGGAAAGGAGGACGACCCGGCTGGCTGGAGAAGAAGGCCAGCGCAGCGACTGCCTTGGCTGGCGGCGAATGGGTCTCGCCGGCAATCTTGAAACTAGCCCTTGAGTCCTCGGATTAACTCAGGAAAAGCACAGGGAGCAAGAGGAGACGATAGCGAACTCACCCAAGGCTTTTCATGGACGAAGGCGGGACTGCGGCGGCATGAGGCCCGGTGGGGCGGACGGTAATCTCCTGTGAACATCGGCGGCACAAAGTGAGCAAACCAGAGCAAGAAAAAGAGAAAGAAGAGGTCAGGTGGCTTCACAAACATGACACGAAGCTCGGCTAAAAGCTTACGGTGGTGGCAAGACGACGGAAGCATGGGCGAACTCGATGGCGGCGGTGCTTAGGGTTGCGGCGCTGCGGGCTCAAATTGGGGCGATGGCTTGCATGTGCTAGGGTTGGGATAGGGAGGCGGTGCGGGTGCTCGACTTATATAACGGGGCTCGGTGTGGAGAGCACACCAAATCTCAAAGAAATCAAAGACGACGGCGGATTTCCTTCAGCAGAGTCTGGCTTGGGCATGTCCTAAGGCTGGGGATGACACCGACATGCGGGCCCGGGGTGTCGACAACTTAAAGCACGGGCTAGGGCTATTAGCCAAGGGAGAGAGGGGAGTGGCGCTTGCGCTCAGGAGCTGGGCTGGCTCGTTTAGTTGGGCCATGCATAGCGTGCTGGGCAGCGGGGAAAGCATGGCCGAGCGGGCCAAAAGAGTGGGAGGAGGGAGAATTCCTTTTTCTTTTTATTTTTAGAGTTTCCAAAGATATTTTTCAAATGAGTTTTGAATTCTCTTTTGAGTTTTGAATCAAACCACTCAGAACAAAACTCCAATGTAGCAGCATGTATGCACAATCATATAGCTAGACCTTATATTTGATTTTAATTTAACAAAAGTTATTATTTCTCTAAGTTTAAATGCTCACAAGAATGCATAAATAAATAAAATTAACCTATTTTTAAATGATGCAAATTTTAGGGTGTTACACTTTGTAGTTAATAACTTTTTCATTTGAATTCATTTTGTCAAGAAAAACCATATTTAAATTTCTCAAATTTGAAATTTACATTTTCAAAAGACCTCGGATGGAGAAACAACCTAAATGAAAGTTGTAGATCTCGAGAAGATATACAACTTTATAGTTGACAACTTTTTGATTTGAAAGCATCTTGTCAAAGAAAACTATGTTTGAATTTCTAAAATTTAAAATTTAAATTTTTCAAATGACCTCGAATGGAGAAACAACAAAAACAAAAGTTGTAGATATCAAAAAGTTATGCAACTTTGTAGTTGATAACCTTTTGATTTGAAATCATCTTGTCAGGAAAAACTACTTTTGAATTTCTTAATTTTGAAATTCAAATTTTTAAAATGACCTCAGATGGATAAACAACAAAAACAAAAGTTGTAGATCTTCAAAAGATATACAACTTTGTAGTTGACAACTTTTTGATTGGAATCCGTTTAGGGTCTCGAACACTCAATTTAAACTTGGTTGAGGATAATTCATAGAGAAAGAAAATCCAACATAGACACAAGTGAGTGGGAGGTGCAATGGCTAGAGGAGTATCACATGAGGAGGAGGTTGTGGGTTTGAATCCCACCGCTGTGAAGCACACAATGTTTGCGCGAAAAATGTCGCAAGCAATTGGGGCCTCCTCTAAATTCCTATTTTTTGTCCTGATCTATATCTGGAGGCCTAGCTATATCCATAGGTAATCTATAGCCTAACCACCTCACTTAATCTTGATTCGAGCTCTGATGAAATGAGATCAAAGCACCCTAACCAGATGGTAAAACCAATACTAACGAAAGACTACTAATAATAAGATAACCTATGCTACTAATGCCAAAAAATAAGCACCTAAGCTCACTAACGATGAACAATAATGAACAAGTACTTAAGTAAAGCAAAGCAATAATACTAGAATAGAATAAAGTACTAAGTATAAAGTGCTGAACAAAGTAAATGCAAAATGAAAGAATTACAAAGGAGCTATACCAGACCTAGAAGACTCTTTTGGACTCTGAGAGAAGGTCCACTTTTGCTCCACTCCACTACTAGACTACTACTCTAAAGCTAAGCAAAGCTAGAAAGCTAAAAGAAGCTTGGTGAAAGCCTTAGTTTGGTTTTAGATAATTGATAAAACCTAGGGACTAATCATTGCGCTAAGTGTGTAGACATGAAATGATAAGTCCCATGCCAAGTGGTGGAGCTAGATGATGGTCAAAGTGATGACGAGACCAAAACTGAAGATCAAGTGCTCTGACTTGGAAAAGAAGAAAGAGAAAAACAAAACCTATGGAGATCAAGGCAAAGGTATTGCATAGGGTTTTAGATTTGGTGATCAAGACACCATAGAGGGTGTGATCACATTTAGATCGATGGTCGTACTATAAAGAGGGAAAATTCTCGGTTAAAATGGTTATCAAGTGCCACTAGGTGAAATCATATGAGGATATGCATTAGGACCTAGTGTGAGCTAACATCGACCATGGAAAAATACTTTGAAAAATGCTAACACATATGCACACAAGTTCTACACTTTGTGGTTGGCAAGTTGGAAGCAAGGGCAAAGTCGTTTCGAACTTAGAAAATAAAAAGGAGGCGCTGGTTGTCGACTGAACGCTGAGCAGGCAGTGATCGGACGCTGACATCAGCATCCGGTTAGTGTTGGTGTGGCAGAACCACCTGAATTATATGGCCCATATGTGCCTACCATTGTCTTTCAGACTTCTGATAGCTGCACATGCAAGCCAGACAACTCCGGTAGTCTGTCGTGTGTCCTCGGAGAACCTAAATCATCCACTTTTTACAACTCATACAGGATCAACAAAGGAGTTGTTACAACATTACAACATTTGATATAAAATATCTTACATCAGAGTATGGAATAATATAACATTAGTTTACAAAACTTGTAGAAGTTAAACTTTAACTTAAGCTCTAAAAGATGAGTAGACAGAGGAAGCATCTGAGAAGAAACATCTAAGGTAGAAGAGGTAGCCAGACCATGTCGAGCCCACCGACATGACCTCACTAAGCTGCTCAAGTCAAAACCTGCAATAGGGGTTAACAAACCCTGAGTACTTGAGGGTACTCAACAAGTCTTACCTCACTAAAGAAAAGACTCCAAGGATATGCTGGCTTAGAAGGTAAGGTAGAAGTAAGAAGTAACCTTTGTAGAAAAGCTTACTATAAGTGAATGCTTTCAATCTTTTAGTTGTGTCTTAAGTTATTATTAGTATCCAATTAGCACCTGGTCTAAGTCAATCACTTCTTTAATCATCAAGCTCATATTCAACTCATATCAACTCTTATCATCAGTATCCATGTTTCATTGATTAACTATGATGCAACACAGTTGATCGAGTCTTCTTCACCGAGAAGCTGCGGCGATTCGAATCGGTTTGGCCCAGCTGGGGTTTCCTTACCACATGACATGTGCAGGTCTAGGTCTGCAGACCCGAACCTACTTATATCAACCCTCACTCAGATCCTCCAAAATGGGAACCAGTCCAGCGCTACTCGAGAGCACAGTACCCACTTCACTGTGTCGTTTGTCCATGACGGATTCACAGGAGCGTGTTACACGGTACTCTTGCCATCTCTCCACTCCCGCGCAGTTATCGTTTCCCATAATAAAATAGCCTAGATGTTGGGCTTACCGGAGTATGTGGCCAGTACTACAAGTCACGATCACAGACAGCTCTGACAATGATCAGTCCTTAACCGACACAGGCGGGGTCACTACGTCAGGCCTCAAACCATAACGCAAGCCAAGATTCTGCCCGGTCTCGATTTAGCAAAATTAACATCATGGTATTCACAAACCATAGACAGAGTTGAGAAAAGCAAGGTGACACTATTACCTTCGAACGATGAAACCATCATTCAACTTCCATCATAGACTAAGCATTACTAAACATAAGAGAGAACGACCTTATTATACTAACAGGGTATAACTACGGATAGCTATAAAACAAGGCGATCATGCAGCAACAGTATAGACCAACTCCTAATTACTTAATGCACATCTCACAAGACTTAAAGTGTAATAAAACTTTGTAAAAGCTATAGAAGGGTGTGATGCACCGAGGCTTGCCTGAGTTTGCAAAGGTTAGTCCCCAGAGATAGTTCCAATAGATACTAGTACCTCTGGTGGATGGATCTACTCCAGGATTGATCAACACGAGTCTTCTTACTCTCGTACATACTACACGTAATAAATGATGCTTTGCTTAACAAGATGGAATGCACACCATGATGCATGAGGTATGATGCAAGACATGTAATTGCATGGTAGAAGATAAACATGTTAAGGAAGTTGAGTACAATTTTCCTTCACGATACAGTTGCAGTAATTATCATAAAGCATTTTTAGTTGTTCTTCTATCAAGTCAAAGGTTTACTTATTAAACATGCTTACCAAGTAAAGCTTTACCATGAAAAACATGTACAAACAACATACAAGGAAATATATAACTTTTACTTTTTACCCAAGAGGTTGCATCTAAGAAACAAACAGGTTTTATCAACATGCATATTATTTGTCATGAACAAGCGAATCATGTGATCGTTATAAAAACAACACTTAGCATACTATACTAGTTAAGAATGGCAAGCTATTTATCCTGACATAACACCAGGCTCAACCAGGCGTAAGCAAGGATCATTATATGACTAAACTACATGCTTTTACTAATCAAGTATTAAAATAAACTATTTTATTTATAAGTTAACAAGCTATAAACATAACGACAACAATCATGTAAATAAATTGCAAGGAATAGTGGGGTTTTATGTTCCAAGGTCCACAATCAATCCCAAAATTACATCAAAGACATTTAATGATTTACAGAAATCATTTTTATATTTTTTATTAATTCATAAAAGCAAGTCTATTTTAGTGTTCAAACCATTTTACATCCAAACTGCACCAAACTTTTAGTGTGGGTTCATCTAAGCAGGTTAAACATACTCATAAATTTTTATGAATTTAGGATACATATTTTAATCTACAAAAATCAGGGAAGTTGCATTTATTAATTAAAAGATGTAATTTTTAAACATACCAAACTTACTGGTTTTCATCATTTTTTATTTTTCCCAGGTTAAACATATCATGTAAAGCTCACACAATTATTTTCATAATTGTACCAGTTTTGAATATTTAACTACAAATTATACAAGATTCATCAAATAAAAAAATTGGAAAAAGAAAGAAGAAAGACTTCTTCATTCTCTCGGGCCGGCCCAACAGCGCAGGCGGCCCGCTCTCCTTTTCTCCCCCTTAACTCTCGGTCAGGCCTGAGCCGGCCCAAGCGTGGCTGCGGCCCAAGGCCTGCCTCTCCTCCCCAGCTCGGTTGTTGACGACGACGGCGGCCCCGGCGTTACTCCGACGAGGTGGACTCGGTCGACGGTGAGGTCTCCGCCAAGGGAAATGGCACCTGCGGCTTCCCCTCAACCCAAGGGACCTATCCCTGCCATCGGTTGAAAGGATAAGGACCCGACGCGTACTCGACCCCGGCCATGGCGATACGGTGGTGCGATGCACGGTGGCGCGGCTGCGAACACAACACTACGACCTTTAATAGGCTCGGCTAAAGCTCGGCACACAACAGGGAGGCTCACTGTGACTCGGTGATGTGCGTGGGGGAAGCGAAGACGGCTCAGGCACGGCTGCCGGCGTCAGGGCGGATGCAGCGGCACAAAACCGGCGGTGAGGTTGCGTCACGGGGCGTCCTGCGCGGTAGAGATCAAAAGAGAGAGCCGATCAGGATCACAGCCTCGAGGCAAACACAGAGC
The DNA here is from genome assembly GCA_038087645.1 of Saccharum hybrid cultivar R570. Taxonomy (NCBI): domain Eukaryota; kingdom Viridiplantae; phylum Streptophyta; class Magnoliopsida; order Poales; family Poaceae; genus Saccharum; species Saccharum hybrid cultivar. The sequence goes on from JAQSUU010000805.1 coordinate 12,186,868, forward strand.
AGAAGAAAGTGGAGCAAGAGCTGCAGTACAGCAAGCTGGCCACACGTGAGGTGACCTCGGTGGCCATGACGGAGCGGCTGCGGCGGAAACAGCACGCATGGCGGCGTTAGGCGAGGAGAGGTGAAGCAAGCGGGTTCAACAGAGGTGCAACGATGAGGCAAGCTTGTGTGCGCGGGGAATTAGGCAAAGGATGAGCGATGGGGATGAATGTGGCGATGAGGTGCTGCGGCGGTGGCAAAGGTGAATAGAGGAAAGGAGAATTTGGAGTTGGCCGCTCGGTCTTTTGAAGTCGAGGCCGGGCGCTTCCAGACGACCAGCTCATGGTTACGGGCATGCCAGACAAGCAAGTGCGTGGCCACGCCCGACCGAGCGGTGCAGCGAGGGCGGCGGCATCGGCAAGCTACTGCGTGGCGTCGGGAGCAGAGAGGAAATAGAGAGGAGGGAGCTATGCAACATGGCCATATGTTGCAAATGTTGCAGCACAAGAACAACCATGAACTTTGCCAAATTGAGCAGGAATTTGGCAGAATTAGATCAAGGTGCAAAAAGAGAAAATGATCAGCTCATCGAGTACTCCAACTTTTATTAAGGTGAGAAGAGATGAAACTGAATAGATAAGAAGATAGAGAGGGATTTAGGTTATGAAACATATGTTTCGCTATTTGAAACATAGACCCCAAACTTAGGGTTTTTCAAAGTATTTCTTTAATTACTTGTCATTTGTGAGTTGATTAGTGATCTCACTATTCCAAATCATGACACCCTTTTGAACTTCACAATTTGGATTTCAAAATTGGCATCACAACTTGAATCAAATTATTTCAAAAATTCATCTTAAATGCCCTCCAATTTGAGTTTAATCCTTTACCTCAACATTTGACCCACTTGACCAAGTGTTGAAGCACAGGTTTCAAACCCAAACTTGAGGTCCCAATTTTAGTAGTTGGACTTGATTTCATGCCCCCACATTTATTACTAGTGTAAAGTACACAATTTACACTTCAAATTTGTTAGGGCACAATTTCAAGTATTTTAGGTGACATTCAAAAATAGAAGGACACAAAAGGACCTGTAAAGATTTTTGGGTTATAGCTCAAAACAACTAATTAAATAACAACATACTAATCAACATTTCATGTGATAAGTAAAACATGACATAACACATATGTAAGAAACATGTGAAACATACATATGCAACATTGCTTTATTATTGGAACATAGTCATGCTACTATTGAAACACTACTTGGCAACATACATGAAACATCTGAAACAGGGCATAGCTAACATATGAAACACTATACTTGCAACATATGTAACACTCATATGAAACATGGTTTATATTATTGAAACATACAATGCAATAATGCTCAAAGATTATGCATGATGATGCTCATGACCAAGTCTTAGTTGCTTTTAACATCTGGGATGTTACAGTTGGCTAGCGTGCTGCAGAGGACCGAGAGTGTGGAGGAGAGACCGGACACTAGCTTAGGACACACTAGCATGTTAGGTCATTTTTTGGGGGCCATCAGACGGTGCGGACCGGGTGTGACCCCCTGCGTCAAGTCATGTGATAACGATAGATGACGTCAGCAGCTAGCGAGCGCATGGAAGCAACAGAGCACTGACTAGACGTTGGGCGCGTCAGGTCAACCCTGATCAGCCGGTCATAATTTCATCGCTCGGGGAGCTTACTGGACTTGACTGGACTCTGCATGGACTTGAGTCCGGTCACTTTGAGGAGTGAGTCCGGTCATTTCATTGGCTGCGTGTTGAACGTTTTGTGACCATTGGAAATCAACGATCGATATTTAAACGCGGACACATGGTAGGCATCGGTATGCATAAACACAAACATGTGCATGGATTATGCAGATATGCAAAGAGACAACAAAAATAGCATCTATATAAAACTCTAAAACATGAAATATCGTCCATATGCACCACCAAACAACCCAACATGGCCTCCAAGCCATCATTATGTGCATGAAAATGCTTTGCCAAGAACATGTACATGTGAGCTTCAGAATTATTTAATGGAATATTTAGCACGTAGAAATAGCAATATGACAACATTATTTGTGAAGAATGAAGAAATGGACTATCAAAGTTCCAAGTTCCAATTCATGCTTAACTATTCATTGTACTATGTCAGATGTACAAGTTCAGGCAACTATGCTGTCTTTCTTTCCAAATTCTAGCACCGACATAAAACAAGGATGCATTCCAGAATTTACGCAAGCACTTAATGCATTCATCTGTAAGCAGTAGAATACAAGACCATGCCCTACTTTGTGCAACTGATTCATAGAACTGGTTCCTTTTTGTCTTCTGGCCGGTGATCAAGGAAGCGTCTCTAACAAGTGCTTGAACTGAGCCCACATCCCTTAAGAGTTAAGACTCATTTGATGGAATTAAAAACAGTTTGTAACTAATGAGGCATTATAAACATAAGTAGGTGAAGATTAACACTAAAGTGACAGGTATTCAACATGAAATTAAATAAAAAACTCATCATACCTACATCCTACAATCCATCAAAACATAAACCGTCAACAAATCACACTTCCCATCAAGGTTTTTACAGCTACAATCAATTCTAAATGGGAAACATCAAATCTAAGTACACTTGTAATTTTGACTGTTGACGAATTCTAGCTTAACATTGCGAAGAATTCAAGAAATAAAACAAGAAAAAATGCATCTACTGTAATGGAGCAAGGATCTGAAACCCAAACTATAGATACAGACAATAACTAAAGTCTCGCCTTACCAAGTATACCTTATATTCATCTGGCCTAAATTTCTCACTAGGCATTTTATAGATACAAAGAAGTGGGATCTAATAATGCGTAGACAAACAAAGCTGATGGCTAAGTGATTCAGCCAGCATATTACCATTTCACATGAATTGTTACAAAATTTCTTGTGTTGGCAATAGGAGCCATCATCCCACCTAATCAACTGTCACCAAAGTAGCGTTTGATGCTTTTTAAATCATTGCATGCCATATACACAAATCTGATAGGGCCAACCACACCATGGAAGAATACAGAACCATAAGCCAATCCCAGCCTTGGTGCTGCAATGATCTTTTGTGCTCAGTTCACCATGCATGGGTAACACAACATATTCCAAAAGTGGGAAAAAAAGACTTAATTCAACCATAAACACTTTCCAATTTGAAGGTTTGTCAAGTAATAATAGGGTGGAAGTTGGAACTTCATAACTATAGATTTGTGAGGTTCTCTGTTGCCTAACATAAGGGAATAGTGAAGCCAGGTCAGTAAAGCAAGATCGGTGAGGGCGACGATTGAGGCGGCTATTAGTCTACCACAGCAGCATTGGATCCGCCGTTGGTCTCCACGTTTTGAAGAGAGCGTCGATGGTGTGGGGGCATGATTGGAGGAGGTGATCTCGCGATTTGAAGGGAGTGTGATCGGAGGAGATTGCGTGCAGTGATCGGCAGAAGTGGCGGGCGTGGTCCAGGAGCGAGCGTGTACGGAATTGCCGGACGGGGCCTGGGAGCGCGCGATTGTTGTCGCACCCGGGGATGCATGCGTGCGAGCGGCTTTGGTGTCGCACCTGTGAACGGAATACTTATGAATACTTTAGTTGTAGAGATAGAGATAGAGATTACTATTACTAATTAAAGGCTCCAACGGAGCCACCACGTTAATCCTCAAAAGATGCACCAGAAAAAAAGATAAATACTAGAAATTCTAACATTAATCAGAAACATCCGTCCATCAAATCAAATATTCTAACCATCCATCACCATTGGATCTATTATGTTTCCTGAGAAATTACCCACATCTGCCATTATAGATAAAAATCAATTTTTCAGGAGAAAACAAACTTTGACCGAGAGAATCTTGATCTGTACCTACCGAGTACTAGCGTTCATGGGTAGTTATTATTAATAAAATATTCGAGGAGTCCTATTAATGACGTCACTTGGTGAAGCATTACCAAAAATATTATATATACAGTAACGATGTTAGTTGTTAGTTAATAAAATATTTGTATTAATAATAATAAAAACATATGTGTTAATAAAACATCACGCTACCAACATTCACATAGTTAATAAATTATCAGATGAGTTGAATCCTATTAATCACGTTACCTGGTAATAAATTATTCAAATATCATATTTGTAGCAGTAACGATTAATAAAATATTTGTATTAATAAAACAAAAAATATATATATTAATAAAATATCACATTACCGATGTTCACAATTAGTTAACAATGCAAATTGTCATATGAGTCCTACTAATCAAGCCCACTCGGTAATGTGTTCATAAATTATCATATCTGTAGTACCCATCACATCCACGGTTAGTTAATCTATTAATAAAAAAATCTGATAGAATGTGAATAAGTTAATAAAATATGAGAGGCAAACAAACAAGATTCATGTGTGCTATTGGTCCGTTTTATATTATATATATACACACAAATAAAGAGGAGGAAATTTTCATCAACCACATGTAAACTGAAATTAACTCTCTTTACATCTAAATTACGCACATGTCTCATTTATGAACTATAATTCAAAATAGCTCATAAATTTGTATGCAAATTACCCACGTAAGTCACTAACAAAGGCAATATAAATTAAAACTTTTGAATTATCTAAATTATCCACCTTCACTATTATAAAATAAATAAAAATATCACTAAATATATGGGAAATACTAATATAATTTATTATGGCAAATAAATTAGTAACCATTTTTCACTTGAGACAAGTTTATTATATGTTGACTAAAAAATTATGCCATATAGTAATCTACTTTAAAATAAATAACAATAACACTAATCTATGTGTAAATAATACTATAAATTATTATGGAAATTAAATGAATAACCATTGTTATTTAAATAATTTTATTATATACTGATTAACATATTATGTCATATCAATATTGTATTCTGATTTTAAGCGTTCTATGTTTATAAAACAATAGTACTACAAAATATTTAATTTATTTCGTACAATAAATTTAACATCCTTATCGTGGCTATCCAAGCTATAATGATTTATATGTCATTGAAGTAGCTAAGAGTGTTGCCTAAAATCTATACTATTGTCTAAATAACTAAAAATAGGTATTGTGATAACACAGTGGAACCTACTGCCAATAGGATCTTAAAATATCAAAGTATTCATCGTGGGGACGTTGCCATTAATAAACGTGAACGAGAGTCTCACAATAATCTCTAGAAAATACTGTCACTAACCAAAAAAAATACTCCCTCGGTCTTGTAACACAGTGGATTCTAGAGATTGTAAGATAACTTAAGAAAGAATACAAAAGTCACACATGTACTCTTTATTTCTAGAAGAATACATTCATCCACGTGATTAGAAACGAGGTACCTACCAAATTTGTACATCTATTTTACAAAAATCCTTTATAATAGAATGCACTACTATATCACAGGACATAGGGAGTATGTCCAACCTATACCTATAACTAACTAATCTACCTTCCCGATTTGGTCAAAAAAATCATGAAACAAATCTATGGGATGGTAGTGAAATCCAATCCCACTAATAAATACGAACTACAAGCAAACTCGAGCAAGACTTCAATGGCACATCGACGCATAGTGCAGGCAGGAGGTTAGTATAGACCATAGGTGCCAACATCTTCCTGCTCTTTGAGATTATTTTAAGTAATAAACAATTATAATAAGGCTTAAAAATTGATATAATCAAGCAATGCTACCCCATCGTAGATCTCACATCAAGCTCTACCACTAATCTTAAGTGACATAGCTTAAAATGATTGCCTATGCCATCATGATACTTAAGAGTAAATATTAATACAAATATTTACTCCAAAGATTTAACCCGCGCGACAGCACGGGTTGATGGACTAGTTAACTCAAGTTTAAATTCAAATACAATTTTAACCCAGTTGAGCTTCAATTCTTCACAAATTCCATTTCTTTCGGTCTTCACTTCTTGAGGGTGGCAACCAACTTGTCTCTTCTATTTGAGCAATGCCAACTTGAGCATGTGATTATGAACCATTTCAACACATCCGAATTCAAATCATGGTGCTCCAAGTTACTTCCTCATAAAATCCAAGAATGATTTGATCCTACACACAATGTGAATCATAGCTTGATTTTATACCTCGACTCAATGCAAGAACTCTCTTCTTCACCTTTGCCATGGTGCTTTAGACTCCAAGCTGTTGCTTGCCACACACCTTCACTTAGTACCTCGAAGCCCTTTCGTTGCTATTTTCAACTTTCAAACCATCACCCCAAGCCATATAGTGATTTGAATCACACTAGTACACGTTTGCTTTTGGGTGGCGTTGGGTTTTTTAGATTGGAGGCGAGCACCTTTTTTGCCGGCCTCCAATGTTCGTGCATGGCCAGCCTCGACTGGCCACCCAAAGGCCTACCTCGATTAATTATTAATGGAGGCGGTCACCTTAATAGGACCGCCTCCGTTAATTCCTATTAATGAAGGCGGTTGCCTTAGGCCGACCGCCTTCATTAATGCATTAACGGAGGCGGTTAGCTTATAGTAACCGCCTCCAAAAATAGTCTATTTTTGGAGGCGGTTTTCTTAAGTTGCCCGCCTCCAGAAATCGATTTTCGGAGGCGGGCATACAAAGCCCGCCTCGGAAAATCCTAGCCCAGGTAGAAGCCCAACAGAGCCCATATCCAATCCTCGTATCTCGGGCTTATATATATCCGGCTAGGGTTTCAGCTCTCCTTCACTTCTCCCTCCCTCAGCCGCACTTTCCCTCCCTCGCACTTAGTCTCTTCTATCCGTCGTGCTCAGAGAAACACTTCCTCTTCCTCACTCGCACAGGTCGTCAGCGCGCCCTCTCCTCCTCCACCCAGCCCGATGCACCACTCGATTGCCCTCTCCTCCTTCTCCTCCCAGGCAGAGTCCGAGCCCCGATGTGCCACTGGATCGCCCTCTCCTCCTTCTCCTCCCGCGGCAGAGTCCAAGTTGACGGGACGCGCTATGGTGCCTCGGGCTGGCTGCGGCGCCCCGGGCCGACGGGACGCGTGGTGGCGCATCTGACTAGCGGCGGCAAGCCTCACGATGTCGCGCCTGGCCAGCGATGGCAGGATGCGTGGTGGTGGAGGAGGATGCGACGGCAGGGAGGCGGAGGCGGAGCACCTCGAGCACCCAGATCCGTGACGGCCATCCCCAGCTCAAGGCTCCCTTCAAGCGGATCCAGGGAGGCCAGATCTTGAATCCCGACGCCCATCTCCTCCATCGGCGAACAACCCCCACTTCATCCACAACAACTGCGTCCATCTCCTCCAACACAACGGCGGCGAAGGCGGATCTGGCACGGATCCAGTGATGGGGACCGACGCGGGGTGCTGATGGCGCAGATCCAGCGTTGGGGCTGGCTGGGTGGCAGCACGAATCCGGCGACAGGTGCCGGCGGAGCTGCGGATCCAGCTAGCGGCGGCGGTCACCCGTGGATGGGCTCGACAGGCCCGTGGATGGGCTCGGCGGGCCTGTCCATGGTCTGGGCATTAACCACGACCTTTTATTGGAGGCGGTTGCTTTGCCCACCTCTAAAAATCGAAAACGCCCGCCTCCACAAAGTTTTTTTGTAGTAGTGTCAATAATAAGCACACATTAAAATTCTTTTAATGAAACCATCTTCACATTCTTGATATCACATGCAAGCTCTTGAGATGAGACCAACCCATATTCATCAACTTATGTCCCATTTATCATTCAACAACCATGCTTGCCTTTAGATGATGCTATGATATTCCATAACATATAAGCCATTGCAATTCTTCCATTTGCATTGTTGTCTTCTGCTTGAACTAGATTATTTTCACAATTTTCCTTTCTCAATCAATTCACAACAATACATAATTTTGGCTTTCAATTCAATACAATGTCGAATACCATCAAGTTTGTCCCCTTGTTGAACTTTTGATACACTTCAAGTCATACAACAATTCATCTCACAAGTGTATGCAATATAATCAAATTCTGGTTCAACACTTAGCAAAATTATTAGACCTTTAATCATGTTGTTATCCAATCCACCAAAGCCCACTAAAGGGCTAGATGCACTTACACTGTTTACCCTTCCTCTAGCCATTACACTGTTTACCCTTCCTCTAGCCATCAAGAGATCCTTACATGCATGGGCTGCATCTGCCAACGCCGGTTCCTCCTTGGCCCAATTGGTTTCAACCTAGGCTTGAATGTCGTCCATATTGGCTTGAGTTTCCAAAGCTGCAGAAATGCACAATTTTGTCCTGTTTTACTCCAATTTGCGACATTCATAAGAAAATAGGACCTTGCAAAATCATCATTTCACAGGGTATAATCAATGATACAGTAATAAATTAAGCACAAATATAAGGTTAAATTGACACAAAAAGGTCAATGTAAATAGTACCAACAATTATCATAAAAAGGAATATATACTAGTGACATTGACTTTAACCTGCTGGCCAAAAGCGGTTGTGGATTAGGAATACATAATCTAGTTATTCACAATAGGTGTCTCCTAATTATGTGGTTTTTTATGTTCTTCCATGAAGATGGCCTTTGGCGAAACCTCCCAAGGTATAAGCATATCAAGGAAAAAACTTGGCACAAATTAATAACAAAGCGGGTGACTCATACTTCTAAATGGGGTTGGTAGGAGTGAAGGATCAATTCTTGAGTTTAGGTGAACATGACTTGAAAGATGGCTCACAGATTAGGTTTTGGGAGGACTCGGAGGACTTCCATTAAAGGTGGCTTCCTGTCTCTATACAACATAGTTCGCAAGAAACAAGCAATTGTGGCTGTTGTTCTTATTAGTATCATTCCTTAGCTTCTCCTTTAGAAGGGCGCTTAAAATAGGGAATAAGCTAATAGAATGGAAAAATCTAGTAGCCAGGTTGGTGAATGTTAATTTACAAGCAGGTAGAGACACTTTATCATGGTCCTTGCAAACTATCAAATCAGTGTATACCCTTCTAATAAACAATGGCATCAATGTTTCGCAACATATTTGGCATCATAAGTTGCCTTTTCCCTGCCAAAAGAACTCAATTCTATTAGGTAATCTAGTTTTTTTGTTTCCGCTTTGGTATGTTCTGCATCGGCCAAGTGCCTGTGACCTGACAATCTAAGAAGCAACAGGTGGTGGCAATGTCAAGCTGCAAAGCTAAGTACATTGCAGTGTCAGCGGCAGCATGCCAAGGGCTATGGCTTGGGCGGCTACTCGGCAGCCTCTATGATCGAGCACCGGGCGCCATCACCATTCACGTCGACAATCAATTGGCGATCCAGCTTTGCAAGAATTTGGTCTTCCATGGCCGGACCAAGCACATCGAGAAGCGCTTCCACTTCATCAGGGAGTGCGTCGAGGGTGGACAGGTCTCCATCCAGAATATCCACAACGACGATCAGCTGGTGGATCTGGATATACTGACAAAATCAATTGGCTGGCTCAGATTCTTGCACTTGTGCTCGAAGATCGGCGTCTTCGTCAACATTCTTCAGCAACTAGATTAGGAGGAGTAATGTTAGGTAATCTAGTTTTTCTGTTTCCGCTTTGTTAGTTGTTAGTTGGTCACTTCTCCAGTCGTGTAGATGGCAGTCTCATCTGTAGGAGATCGCCGTGAGTCTAGGGCGCACACCGCGTCGTGTCATGGAATGTGTGTGCGTGCACACGCGGGGATTGACTTGCCATGGTGGTGGAATAGCCGGGCACATGATGTGGTGTACTTGGTAAATAAAAGGAGAAGAAAAATACGGAAAAGTTGCCAACTTTGGCAATGCAAAAAACTTGCGTCTGTTTTTCTTGTTCTTGAGCTGCAGTGTAGTGCATCCGGCAATGGAGAGCAAGAGGGAGAGAGCAATCGCATTCCAGCATTTTGGCCGACAGATTCTTTGTAATAATTAATTAGCCTTTTTCCAAAAGATAAAAAAGAACAGATTCAGCTTGTTCGGCTGATGGCTGGGTGATGCTGCTGCTGGCTTAGCTGCAGGCCTGCAGCTGCTTTGGATGCTGCAGCAGCAGCCACAGCACAGCAAAAAAAATGTGCAGCCGAACACTTTTTTTTCGTACAGTGATTGCATTGATGCCACACCTGTTCCCTTTGCTTTAGTTTAGAATTGAAGATGCAACACGGCAACACCGCGATATAGCATATAGATAGAACACAAGCTTGTGCCTGAAAAACATCTTCGACTCTCTCTGTCTCTCTCTCTCTCTCTCTCTCTCTCACACACACACACACACACACACACAAATATCAACCAGATTTTACAACCTTCTAACCCCAAGCTTCCCAGCTCCCAACCTGCAGCTTGGATCAGAAGCATGGGTGGAGAAGGGGTGATGAGCTCCAACTCCTTGGAGCAAATAGATGAGCCAATCAATATTACCTCAGCACTGAAGGCGTTGTCCCCCTGGCTGAACAATCCACGGCAGACAGTAATACAAGTCGAGGTTCTCATGTCAGCGGCGACCGTGCTTCTGCTTCTCCAGCTCATATTGGGTTCTATACGGCGGTGTAGCAACAAGTTGTTCATCCATGGGGGGTTGTGGCTGGTGTACACACTCCAACTGCCTCTTATCACCTATACCCTTGGCCTGATGCAGTCCTCTCCTGTCAAGATCAGGCTGTACCCTGTGTGGGCGCTCTCCCTGTTCCTGCTATTAGGAGGTTCTATTTCCATCACGGCCTATGATCTCGACGACAACAAGCAATGGAGGCGACGCTTGTTTCTGATTTTCCAGTATAGCATCTCCATGTTGCTAATATGCGAGCTGCTTGAAACTGGCAGCAACCTCTTTGGTGTAACAGAGTGGCGTCAGCCTGCCATGGCCCTTATATACTCCATGACTCCTATTGCCATCATTGTTAATACATTCGGGGCCGTTGCTGGGTGGATGGTCAACTTCTCTGATCCTAGCAAAGTGGTAGCTGACTACATGAAGGGTCATCAGGCCAACTACTCAAGACTAGGTGATCATTCCCAAGAGCTTGATCATCCTATCACCATGAAGAAGGGATGCAAATACCTGGTACGCTGGCGTGGTTATAGAACAAACATGAGAGGTGTAACTGAAGTAGAAAAGGAGGATGCAATCACTGTCGAGATGGTATGGGACAAGTGCAACGAAGATATGTTCATCTCTTGTTATGGCCGCCTCATCAGCTCGCGGATCAAAGGTGCATGCCTTTCGTTTGCCTTGTCCCACTTACTGAGGTGCCGCTTCTTTGGGATGGATTGCGCTGAAGCCGGCCTTCTTCAAGAGGCTCGTCAGTTTGTTCTTGAAGGGATGCTATCAGATAAGAACAGAAGCAGTCATGATGCGGCCTACATAGAAGAAGCATTCAGGGTAATAGAAGTAGAGTTAGGATTCCTCTACGATTTCTTCTACACAAAGTATGCTTCTATCTTTGAGATGGAGACTTGTTTCTTTGCAATGGTCATTATGAAGATGATTGCCACATTTGCCCTGGGAGTGGTACTGCTCTTTAGATCACCATTTCTTAACACACATAACCCTGTTATTGAAGTGAGTAGCAGAAAAGAAGACACCATTGTTACGGCGGTAATCCTGGGAACACTAGTTGTAGTGGAAGCATTGCAATTCATACTATACCTGAGGTCAGACTGGGCCATTGTATCACTTGCTTGCGATTTTATCACAACAAGAAGGTCCCTTGGAATCATCATCCCATTTTTCCTTCGCAAGAGGCTAATTTTGTTTCTTAGTAGTAGGCTCCCAATGCTCAGCTACTGGCAGAACAAGATAGGCCAGTACTCAGTGATAGAAGGCTCCAGATTCCTTTGCCGCAGGGAAGCTGAACCTACTACTACTACATGTATGGGTAAACTGATTCCCTATTTTCTATCACTGGGGAATCCATTTTCAGGCAAAGGTGTGAGCTTTGTGGAGTTACCTGACATGGTGAAGGCAGAGATTGTCCACTCACTTAAATCCAATAGCGATGGTCATCTGACTAATGGGGAGGCATCGCTGCAGCGCAATCGTGTTTTTGGACAGTTTTCATGGACATTTTGTGATGACACGATGACTCAGACAGAAAGGATGCTTATCTGGCACATTGCCACAGATTACTGCAGGATCAAATCATGTGGTGAGGCAGAGGAGGTGCCTGTGGGACAAGCACACTACCGAGAAGTCGCAACCAAGTTATCAGCCTACAGTGCGTACCTGATGTCTAAAGCCCCAGAATTGGTTCCAGGGAATTTTGCAGACACCAAGTTCGTCGTCGACCGTGTGATCTATGAAGCCACAACAGCTTTGGGAACCAAGAGGCGAAACAGAGATATTTTGCAGGACGCCATCAACAACTCCAGGGATGAAGACACCATCTTCGCCAAAGGACTTGAGCTTGGGACAATGCTAGTAGAGGGCATGGAAAACAGCTTCCATCGCTGGAAGGTGCTGGCCGAGTACTGGGCAGAGACCATCCTCTACATTGCGCCGTCCGAAAACGCCAGGGCGCACATGGAACATCTTTCTCAAGGAGGGGAATTTCTGACCCACATCTGGGCTCTCCTCACCCACGCCGGCATCTTGAGTCGCCCCTCACCAGAGAAGCCAACCCCAACCCAGACCTAGAGGAAGGCATAGCATGAGGCCAGTTCTGTTTACTATACTCCCGGTCCCAGCATTCGTTCTTCCCAGCTACAGCTAGCGATACAAGTGTGCTCGTTTGCCATTTGATTCTGAGGAATTTATTTTATTGCAACAAGCTAGGTTAGTTGTTGCAATTCAGCGTATGTGCTTGTTGCAAAAGAACCTTTAGCTGAGTTGGTTAGGTGGCTTAAGTAGCACTCTCCGGGTCCTGAGTTTGACTCTCCCTGAGAGTAGATTGAGTTTTTTTTTGTGTGTGTGCGCTCAATGCATTGTTGTCAGCCTGGTGCTGGTGCGTGTTTGTAAATAAAGACTGCGTGGTTTTTTGTTTCTTAAATTGGTTTTCCATTAAGTACTAAAAATGCTTCCATTTGTTTGTATGAAATCCCAATAGCGTTCGAATTTGATGTCACGAGATTTGCTAGTCTGGGTCTTCGTCATCACATTTGCTCTGTATGTAGCTTTCCTAGAGTGTCAGCATTTGGTTTTATTCAGAGAGTGGAAGGGAGGCTAGTAGCTTGAGCAAAGGAAAGAGCCTTATCATCCGTCTCAAAGAGTTGATGAATTACACGTCGCCACAATGAGAGGTTTGGCGTCACATACTGTTAAATTCTTAGGTTTAGCATTAACGCTAATTTGCTCATAAACAGGATCTTAGTCTAAACATAATCGATCACTAACCTGTGTTAGTGCGGAAGTGAGGTGTGCGTGTGTGTGATGTTGGGGTGTGTCTGTTCATGAACAGATGCTACAGCTGTATCCATATGAGAAGCATCAAAAAAAATCTAGTCCCCTTACAAATTAGAGCGTAGCTTTTTTTTCTAAAGGTGACAATTAGAAAATTACATTATTGCACAGACCACCAGCAGTTTAGTTAACAAATAGAATCAGACTATACGAGTGCTTCCTTCTGCCTTCTGCTCACCCATGTTGGGTTGATCATAAGCATGCTGTGGTGTGAAAACTGAGCACACAATGTGCTATCAAGATAAGCATGCTGTGGTGTGAAAACCGAGCACACAACGTGCTGTAAATGTGCACTGTGAAAGACAAACTGTGCACAGACTTTACTGTCACATATTTCACACCCTGTTGTGACAAGCAAGTCAAGTCTATCATGTGCCTTGATCAGGGGCTGGGATAGACCTATGATCAGCCACCGTTGTTGACAAAGGGAAGCCCCCCAGTGTGCAGCAGCAAGGCTAAATGGAGAGGCACACCTAGCATGAGGCCAGTTCTGTTTACTGTACTCCCAGTCCCAGAATTGCTTCCAGGGAATTTTTAATAATGCATGGTCCTTTGTCAGACTCAGGACAGACAATTCTTACATTAGAAATGTCAGGATACCCCTTAGACTAGCCGCAGTGCCATACTATAAACGATACTCTAAAGCTTTAGAGTATAAATATAGAGTAAAAACTGCTGCACTGGGTACTCTAAAACGATACTCTATCCTTTCTCTCACTCTATATTTAGAGTAGCACAGTGCTTACTCTACAGTGTGCAGTGCGGGCTCCACTGGCTAAACAAAGGAAAAAAAATGCTATAACTCACAAACCAAAAATCCAAATTAAATTTTGATTGCACCATTAAATTCGTCTCAATAAATCCTTCAAAACTAGATCACACATGGATATATTTAGATAAAGTGATAAGTGGGTCCCACAGTGGATAAAGTGGATAGAGGATGATATAGAGGATAGATGAGTGCGGGAGAATTAAGTATAGAGGAGAGAATCTTGCTGACTAGGACGTATAGAGGATGAATATAGAGTTTCATGGGTGCGGATAGCCTTAGCCCCTTACGTCCTGTCAACATCTCTACGATTATAGTGCCAAGACTGTATATGTCTGACTTGAATGTAATTGTAATTACTTCATTTAGAATACCGGTGTGGTGTATCCCCTGCATAAAAACTCTGTAGTCTGAGCGACTTTGAGTGAACTGAATGCAACATATAACATGAGTTTTTTCAGAGATTAGAGATGCGCCAACTTACCGCGATCCGTACACCGTTGATGTTGCAGCCTGGGTTTGCTTTTCATCGAAGCACCTTGAGATGCCAAAATCAGCAATTTTGGGCACCATGTAATCATTCAACAGTATATTTGCAGGTTTAAGATCTAAATGAACAATATTATTTTCGTGAAGACAATGGCCCCGTTCACTTCCCATGCAAACCCAAAATATTTCCTCTTCCACCCATCACATCAAATATTTGGACGTATGCATGGAGTATTAAATATAGGTACAAAAATAACTAATTGCTAAGTTTGTCTAGTTTTTACGAGACGAATCTTTTGAGCCTAATTACTTCATGGTTGGATAATATTTGTCAAATAAAAACGAAAGGTGCTACAATAACTTTTCACCAACTAAACACACCCAATGTAGACCCTTAGAAATTCCCTTGATTATATTATAGAGTGTCCTCCAATCAAGTCCTTGGGTCGCATCAGTAAAGTGGAAGATGATTTATTTGTTTTAATTTTTTGGAGGGTGGTAGTAGCATACTTGAAGTCTCTATTATAAAAAAAAATGCTACAATTTCATCCGCCATTATAAGTGAAAATATAGGAACTGGATGAATGTTTCATATATACAGATTATGAATGATTTATATAATGATATAACACTAGCCAGAAGCTCAGAGCACGCAGTCAAGTGAAGGAGCTTATTATGACTTATTATGGCGGGGTTTATATTTTCCACATACTCCCTCCATAAATAAACTAACTTCAAGAGTTATCCTAAGTACTCAAACTCTCTTAGGTTTAACTAATTATAGAAAAAAAATATAAAGAGTAAAGTTCATGGCCAATCCTTGAACTTGTAGAGATGTGTTATTCCTATCCCTGAACTCAGAACATGTCATTGATCCTTAAACTTTGTTTGAGTCTCATATTCGTCTAAACGGGTATGGAGTCTGCATGCAGAATAAGAATTAATTGCTTAAAATAAAAGATTAGTAGGGTTTATAAACAAAATGACCTAGACACATAAATTACACAAATATTTATAAACTTCCCAGGGGACTGTTTTGAAAAAAAATCATCATCTTCCTCATTAGCAACGTCGCGTGAGTTCATCATGTCGTCGATGTCGCCACTACTGTAGGGGAGCAGAGCAAGCGACCTAGGTAGCGTTTAGTTGCAAAAAAATTTGGCAAAATGGCACTGTAGCCACTTTCGTTGTTATTTGACAATTAGTGTCCAATTATGGTCTAATTAGGCTTAAAAGATTCGTCTCGTCCATTTCGTCTAAATTGTGTAATTAGTTTTATTTTTATCTATATTTAATGCTTCATGCATGTGTCAAAGATTCGATGTGACGGAAAATCTGAAAAATTTTGCAAAATTTGTTGGAAACTAAACAGCACCCTAGCATTCGAGCGAGTAGCCGCCACGCCAGCGCACAGGCGTACGGGCGAGCAGCCGTCATGGCCATGTAGGCGAGCAGACGAGCAACCACCATGGTCATACAGGCACAAGGTCAAGCCATCATGACCGCCACAACCACGCACGGGGCGAGCAGCCACCACTACTGACGAACGGTCAACGAAGGCCGGGTGCATGGGGAGCCCACATATGCTCCACATGCTATCCACCACTACAGGAGCCACACGGAATGAGCACCGGCATGGCGAGCTCACCATGACCATGAGAGGTGAGAGACGAGAGATAGAGCTAACACGTGGACTCATACCCATTTGGATGAATATGAGACCCTTTAAGGAACGAAATGACGCACTTTCTGAGTTTGGGACCGGAATGATATGCCCCCATGAGTTTGAGGACCGGTGGGACCGGCCAAGCACTTTACTCAAATATAAATATTTATGACACCAAATTTGTATAGTTTGACACACCCTAAAATATACTTTTATTGTATAGTTTTATTTGGGCTCGTAGATATTTGTAGTCTTCTCTGAAGTTGATTAAATTTAAAGTTGCTTGATTAGGATAACTTTAAAAGTTGATTTATTTTAAAACAGATGGGGCATATAAGATGGGATGACGTACCCTTAATGTACTTATCAAGACTTCCTTTTGGCATAAACTCAAAGCAGAGCAACCTTTGTCGTTCCTCTGCCATGACATTCTTCCCCTCAAACTTGCACACCTTCCCTTGTGTGTCAGCACAGTAGCCGAGGAATCGTACTATATTTTTATGTTTCACCCTCCTCAGACTCTCAACCTCTTGGTTGAATTTCTTCTCATCGACCACAAATGTTTGTGACAGCTTTTTCAAAGCCACTGTTCCTTTCTGAAGTAATCCCTGAGGTGAGTTGCCTTGTCAACACGAACTTTGAGCCTTTTTTTGAACAATATAGATGAGTTGGGTATAGAGTTTTGATACCTTGTAAACAACTGCAAACCCACCACTGCCAATTTGCCGACCATCAGAGAAATTATCTGTGATGATTTTTCGAAATGACAGTGGCAGCTGTGTCGGCTCTAAGTTTGCATCATGTAGCATGCGCTCCAAGAGATCATGCATATTAGCTTCACAATCCATTCGTCGTCATGTATAAATGTACGTAGCCTTCAGTCAGACAAGCAGTATCGAAATTAATTATAGGTTGATCATGACCTTCATGGGGTAGACAAAAGTATTGTGCAAAGTTCTACGAATTTTGGAGGTTGTTTCTTAAAGTTTTTCCTTTTTTTCTCCAATATAAAAATGTCCTAGGGTGAAATCAACCAAAACAGGCTTATAGCCGGATTCAAAAGGCCAATCCGATTTCCCTGACTTGGCCGAGTTTATACTAGCTAAGCCAGGTTTGGTCACGTGTACTAAACTCGAAAGCAGGCAGAATCGATCACATACTAACCTCAAAGAATATGGAGGCTCGGACGCAGGTTGGGAAGCTGCTGCCTTCCTTCAGGCTTCGGGCCGGCCTGAAGACGAGAACGGCCGCGGTTATTTCTGAATTCCGATACGGACAGGACAGAACGGCTATGGGAATTCAGAAATTCATACTGTCCTATTAATACACAGACGTCAAAGCATGGGATTATTTGAGGAAATTAATACACAGACCGCCATGAATCCCATGCTTAAGCACGGATGCTGAGCACGCAGGTTAACTAGTAGCAAAAAAGCAGGCAGAATCGATGACTAACCTGTCCTCAAAGGCGGTGAAAGCTTGCACGCAGGTTTCGAACGAAGCTACTCCCTTCCCTTCCCTTCCCTTCCCTTTGAGATCCAGAGAAGAGAAGAAGGGCCGCGGTGCTCGCCTTCGTCGTCGTTGACGACTTCACGCGGAGGGGCGGCGCTAGTTCATCAGTCATCATATCACAGCAGAAAAATCCCAAAGTCGATTGGCATATTGGCTAGCTGGAGATACATGGGGTCTGATTGGTTGAGAGAAATTGGAGCCTGGCTCGTATCAGGCTATCAGCAGGGCCAGGCCCCTGTCCACCAGGCTCACCCCATGCAGGAAGGACCTGATTGGTTGCCCAGTTACATGCAGCCCGCCAGCCCGGCTAGTGAGTGAAGTTGTTTGGTTGCCTTGTTTTGTCGGCCATCCCGCATCGCTGCTCTATCATTCCATCCTATGCACTGCACCAGGCCAGCCAGGCACTCCAGAAACGGACTCCGATCTTGATCTTGTTTGTTGCAGTACATATTTTTACAGCGATTCTAGCGCAAGGACGTCCGGTGCGCGAGTGCGTCTGGACGCCGGTTTGCTTCCCAAACCTGCCCGCCCCCACGTGCGGAAATAGAACGAAACCCGCCAACCCCCGCGGATACAACGGAACCTGTCCCTGTCCTCCGCTCTCCACCGCGCCCCTATCCCCCTGTTCCACATCACACCCCGTCGCCCCACCGCGTCCCTATCCCAAAAAAGAGCACGAAACACTTCAAGTGCAACATTACAGACATATGGAAAAACTATGTAGTGCAACATCGGGATAAATACTACAACATCGAAGAATATGTAATACAACATTGAAAAAACATGTACGGCAACATCGAAAAAATATGTACTGCAACAAAAAAAAAATATGTACTGCAACATCAAAAAAAAATATGTACTACAACATTGAAAAATATGTACTACAACATCGAAAAATTATATACATCAACATGGAAAATAATGTGCTGCAACATTGAAAATTATGTACTGCAACATCTCAAGCAGTAGTACTGCAACATCGCAAAAACATCTGTTGCAACGACCCAAAAAATCCTATTGCAACATTCGAAAATCATCTGTTGCAACATAAAAAAAAACCTGTTGCAACACGGCGAGATCTAACCCCAGAGCACGCCAGAACCCTAGCCACCACCGCATCCCTCAGATCTAGAGGAGGAGGGCTCAGATCCAGAGGAGGAGGAGGAGGAGCGCTCAGATCCAGAGGAGGAGGAGAGCTCAGATCCAGAGAAGAACCAACCTACCTCGTCGGAGCCGCCGCCGTCGTCCTCGTCTCCGGTGGGGGTGCGGGAGCCGGGTCGCAGGAGAGCGCGGGGTTGCATGGAGGTCGCGGAGGGGTGAGGGACGGAAGGAGGGAGGGAGCACGGGCGGGCAGGGCGCGCAGCGAGCTCGCGTGCCCGGGCGCAACATCCCCGTCCTGGGGACGGCTCGAAGAGCGGGCAGGAAAGCAGGGGGAGAGCGAGTGCAGAGGAGCGGGCGGAGCGGGGAGAGTGTGAGTGCGGCTACATCCATTTATTACAATTCACCACTGTACCCCCGTCTGTCTGTCACCCTCGTTTCCACTTTGCATTATGCACACACATGACACATGTGACAACTGACAATCAAGCCGGAGCAGAGGAAGCAGAGCAGGTGGGTTGAAGGTGGCTACACCTCGACGCGGCAGTACGTGGCGGTCTGGAACCTGAGCCCGTGCGCCCTCGCCGCGCCGCCGTACCCGCTGCCGGCGCCGGCGCTGATGGCAGTGACCAGACAGGCAGACACCCAGGTGCCGACGTTCCACCTGACCCTTCCGTCGATCCTGACCTGCAAGATAAGGTACGTTGAGCGCGTCGGCGAGGAACGGCGCGAAGGGGACGTTGGGCGTTCCATCAAAAAAAAAGGGGACGTTGGGCCCAGCCAGGACCGGCGACCAGACATCGACGTCGCCGTGGCCCTGATACATCTGGGCCGGCTGCAGCCTGGAGGCGAGCGTCACCTGCTGGTACTTGGTTTCGTCCTGGATGGGATAGCACAGCCACGCAGGGCCTACTTACAGGGGCAGCTAGCTGGGCGAGCTCACGCACCGCGTCACGCCATGGAGTTGGAGGCCTCCTCTGCTTTTTCCGCGCCTTCGTTAATCTTCTTCGCTTTCGTGCTCACAGGTATTCCTGACATAATTCACGAACGCC
Organism: Saccharum hybrid cultivar R570; assembly: GCA_038087645.1. Taxonomy (NCBI): domain Eukaryota; kingdom Viridiplantae; phylum Streptophyta; class Magnoliopsida; order Poales; family Poaceae; genus Saccharum; species Saccharum hybrid cultivar. The sequence continues at coordinate 12,206,841 of JAQSUU010000805.1, forward strand.
TCGATGGATCAAGCTCCTATCTCCGACATCCCATCGGAACATGCATGGTAGATTGTTACTAGCTCTTGGAGCGAGAGGTTCCAGGACCAGCTGATCAACCTTCAAGGCGCGAGTGACTCTGGAAGCAGCGTGCGGCCATGCCCGCGGCCTTGTGGAGCGCCCCCTCCGTGTCGGCCATGACGCGTGTGGCGGGGCACTCGTACAGCTTGGCCCGTGTCGCCTGCCGCAGCAGCTCGGCGAGCTTCTTGGCGCGGGACCGCAGCTCCGTGCAGTCCGTCAGGAGGCTGATGCATCCCTAGTGTGGCTCCCTGCTGCCCACCACGGCGCCCCCGCATCTCCCGCGACAGCTCAAGTTCCGGTCATCTGCGACAGCGAGTAGCGCAACATCCGCAATGCTGCACGAACGCCCGCGATGGTGATGCCGATGGGGCGATGGGCGTGGCTTCTGGCACCCGTGGCCGTCCGTGCCCGCGATGGCGATGGGCGACAGCGCTCCCTGCGGCCTCTGCTGCGAGTTCGACCGCTTTCCTGCGTTAAGGGCCCGCGTCCGTGCGTCCTGCTGTGCTGCGGCCGGAAAACCGATTGAAAAACTAAGAGCCGGCCCTCAAAAGTATTGGAGCCATCGGATGCTAACTGGAGGATGGAGATCGAAAGAAAGTTATAACGTGACTTTGTTCTGTAAAATTACTGAATCTGGCTCCTCGAAGGTGGCCATGGCCCATGGCACTTGGAGAATGAATATTCCAAACCTACAATTTTCGCGCAGCAAAGATGCATGTTACAATAAAATGTGTAACGAGAATTTAATTAGCTAGCATATGCACACCCCAATGGAAATATACTAGCATGGTTGGACGCGCTGCCGCCGCGCCCGCGATGAACAGTGGAGAAAATATTGTAAATTTGACTGAGAAAAAAAAGAAAGAAAGTGAACAGTGAATGTCGATGTCATGTCATAAACAGTATTACAACAGTAGACGAATCGCAGAGGGATAGGAAAAAAAACTTCTGGTTGAGGGATATCTCATGCAAGCCCGCCTCTATAGCTAGCCCACCAACAACCTATGGTGTGTACACCCAATTAATTAGAGTATGACTGTTTAAATCAAATCAAGGGCATGTTTAGATGTGAAAATTTTTTAGGTAAAGTTCCTGTAGCACTTTTCGTTGTTATTTGGCAAAATTTATTCAATCATGGACTAACTAGGCTCAAAAGATTCGTCTCGACATTTATAGACAAACTGTGCAATTAGTTATTTTTTCACCTACATTTAATGCTCCATGTATACGTCCAAAGATTCAATGTGACGGGTACTGCACAAACTTTTTTTTGTTCTTTTTGCAAACTAAACAGGCTCCAAGTACTAGGGCCTTGTTTAGCCCAAAAGTTAGAATTTTTTTTGACTCTCTCGATCACATCAATCTTTGGACGCATGCATGGAGCAGTAAATGTAGATAAAAAATAACTAATTGTACAGTTTGATTGTAAATCACGAGACGAATCTTTTGAGCCTAGTTAGTCCATAATTGAACAATAATTGTCAAATACAAATGAAATGCTACAGTTCCAAATTTTTCTAACTTCTTCGATCTAAACTAGGCTAGAATAGAAATGAGAGCTAGAACCCTAGAACCCCAATCTCTATGGTGCCAACTTCTCCCGCACGGTCCCGCCAACAGAATCACCGCACGGTCCCGTCATTTTTCCCCAGTCTTATCCTTTTCGCACACCCATGGACCAACTCTCCGGCCAGATACGTGAGAGCACCGCACACCCCAGCACTGCCGCCCACGCGCCCCAAGCGCCGCTGCCTGCGCACCGCGGCACCGCGCGGCGCACCACCGCCAGCCGACCAGCCCCAACATGGCTGTACGTCCATCTACTTTTCCCAGCTCCGCAGCCGGTGTGCCAAGGCTTTAGATTTCAGAACCGAAAGAGAGAAGCCAATAATCTGTTTCCTCGTTTCTGGCTAGGAATTTAGGTTCGGATTCAGTAAAGTTGCTGCCGGTGAAAGCAACCAATAATTTGCTTCCTCGTTTCCACTGGGCTTTGCAATTTTCTCTCCAGCTCGACCCATCAGTGAACACAGTAAGATGCTTTTTTGTAGTGATGGAAAAACTATTCACACAGGCCATGAGTTCTCATTATGTACTATATACTATGTTGATCTGTAAATGGTGCAGCTATGGTATGGAAAGTAAAGGCAGGCGACTGTCACATGCCAGAACTAGGTGTTCCTTCACGGCAAACAGATATCTGTACTCAACCCAGGGTCATCAGACTGTGTATGACTGCTGGATGGTGTCGATGTCCAGGCCCTTGAACTTCACGACTGACTCCACATGCCCCTTCAGGGTGTGAAGTTCCCTCAACCTGCAAAGGAACATCAACCAGCCAATGGTTAGCTCACATCGACATTATACATCTGATACATATTGACACCATGTGAGATGTTCCAAGGGAAGAAAGATGCTTCCCATCATCAAAAGCATGCCTGCAAGGATGCAAGTAACAAAGAATTGGATCCCGAATGGATATAATTCGAATTAGTTAGTGTCCTTTACTTCTTTTTCAAATTATCTCAGCGGATTATAAAAATATCCCAGAGCATATGAGAGATCATGGAAAACACTGATATTGGTGTCTTTTCTTTCCCCAAAGTGATACTATCGTATCATTATACTTTTGCAGAAGATTATCTCCGCGGATTTCATCTTACCTTGCAGTCTCAGCCCTCCGTTTCGCCTGTTCGGCCAATTCATTCAGCTCATTCACCCAATTAGGGAACAGCTTGGCATCCGGTGGCTGTAGCCCACGGAGCGTCCTCTGTGCATGTGCCCACTGGAGCTCCCTCTCTTCCTTACCAAAGTCCTTCTTCCTTGTAAATGCAGTCTGCAAAACCAGCAATTTTAGTGACATGTGCATGAAATTCACTCAAACAAGTGATGTGCTGTGCATGACAAACAAGCAGTTTAAATTACTCTTTGCTCAATGGCAAGATGCCATGCTTTCCCACTCAGAGAATATCGGATGAGGAACTTGATCATTCTTCTGCTGATCCTTCTTACTTCTTTAGCAACTATTCACACATTAATTTATGTGGGACGCGATAAATACAAAGCTAAGGCCATTGAGTTAAATGGACCAAATTTTGATTGGTTGCATTCTCCAGTGGATGCTAGAGCTCCTTATAAATGCTCTTGTGGTCACCCACATGGAAAACGGGCCACATTTAATGGTATGATCAACGACAAAAGTCCTCCCTGACTTATGGAGAAGTTGTGCCAGTGCAATGGCTGCTAGACGTCAGCGCCAAGAGGAAGAAGAAAGATCAAGGAAGGAAGCTCATGATAGTCGCATGGCCAAGGAATATGCGCAAAATATGTTGGAATGGGTTAGAATGGTGCATGCTCGCAATGAAAACATCTAAAAGTTTATTGGGGTGACATCTCACATGCATCCTTCCTTATTCATCTTAGTAGTACCATTGAGCAACTTTTTAATTAGCATACATTGGATTGGATTGTTGAACTGCAGAGTGTTGTTCAGTGCGCCGGTATTCCTACAACGTTAGTTCCTACTCCTCTGCCTCCCCCACCCTCGCCTCCTGTATATGCCAATCCATCATCTTCAAATCCCTCTCCCAACAATGTAAGTTTGATGATTAGCATGCTTTTTTCATCTTTGTAATTTTCCTGTACGCAACATGTTGACAAATATTATGCTGAATTCCTGGGTCATCTTTGGTAAGGCAAACATACTTTGGTCAGTTGTATCTATGTTCTGTCGACAAACATACTTCGGCTTCTACACATTAATTATTTAAACAATTCTTGAGATGAAGATTAAAATGAAATTCTTGAATAAATTTAGGAAAGGACCAAATCATAAATCAGGACCTCAGGCTCGTATCACTTGCCTTGAATCAAACAAGCTCTTCCAGTCTTCCTAATAGCTTCCACACCTAATGAACACCTGATGCAGTACCAGTACCAGCTGATTGCCTTTTTGAACTATAATGTTCGTGATGTAATATATTTTTGAAGAAATATCAATGTAAGCTGAAAGATTTGTCATCATATCTACCTACCTGGCCAACCCTTCAGTTGCATTGTAGTACTGACACTTGATGTTTCTATCTAGTAGTCATGTAGAGTTTCACTGCTTGGTATGTGCATTATTTGTTCTCTTTTTTTTCCTTTTTACCTTGCAAGTAACATAGGCTTAGTAAGGTCAATTATGCATCACACAGGACATGGAACTTTGGCATTACCTTTCAGTGCAATATATATTCAAACTTGTTAAGTTTTTTTCCTCACACTTCAACTTATTTAATTGATTTCCCTGTTTAATTGAATAGGCTTGTACCGGTGGCTCTTCTGTTGGAATGAAACTCCTGATGAAACATTGAGTAGAATTGCTCTTGGAAGATTCCGTGGCCATGAAAATGCAGTACAAGTGGTGGTGGTACCTACTCTCTGCCGCCGGATGATTTTCCATTGTTTTTACATCTTTTGTTGCTAAAACATGGCTTGGACAACATGTAGAATGTTTTGTTGCCATAACATGCATGGAATGGACAAGAACTCATTTTGGATCTATTGTTTGTTGTTTTGAGGCTTAGTAGTTGTGACAACATGTAGTATGTTCTGTTGCCATAACATGCATTGGACAAGAACTCATGTTTGTTGTTTTGAGGCTTAGTAGCTGTGATGTATTGGTGAACATCATAATTATATTGTGATATGCAATGTACCTATTAATGAATGCACGTAATTAATGCTCATTGGATCGTGTTCATCTGGTAGAATTTGAATTTTGTATTTGAATTCAAATTCAAATTTGCATATAAATTATAATTTGCCATGCAATAAAATTTCCCTAGGGCAACTTGTTCCTAGGGAGGTAGAATTAGTTCCCTAGAGATCATTTAAAGCCCTAGGGAAAGCAACTTTACATGTAGGATGGATCCTGGTGGTGTCAGCAGACGTCCTAGAGACAGAGGGTAACCGAGATCCCCTAGGGTTTCTTAGGAAACTGTAGGGCAATAACTCATTTCCCATTGAAACATACCCTAGGAGATGTTCTCTACGAAACACCCTAGGGAACTAGTTTCCCTACGGTTTTCGGCCTTTTCCCTAGGAATTGGAACTCTAGGGAAACATGTGGATTGCAGTAGTGATTTGGCATGGTTCCAATGTTGATCCAAACGTTTGAGGTCTTTCTCTGACTTTGTGACGACCATCACCACGTCAAACATGCCTTTGTCAGCTTGTAGTGGGGGATGTTTTTGCTTCCTCATAGTCATGTAAATGGTCTCACTAAAATGTGGCTCCAACCTTCTGAAAAGTGATGATACAGGTTCATCCTTTATATACTCCAGCTGCTCCCACACATATGGATAGGCAGGGTTCGAACATGCATCTAGGCTGGTCAATTTAGACCAACTCCAGCAGGGCTCCTACTTGAGCCCTAATAGCTAAATATGGGTGCCCAGGTCAAAAATCCAATTCCAGCAGGGCCCCTACTATGGACCCCAAATTTGTTGGGCCAACAAAATCCTCCCACCAGCATCAATTCCTATTGGGTCACCCCCTCGGCCCCCATCCGCCTGCCCGCCTGCTTGCGACCAAGCCGCACGCGCCAGAGAGTGTGCCGCCGCTTCCTCCCCGTCGACGTGCCACCCAAATCCGTGCGTGGACCTTCCCCTCCCCTGCATCTGGCTCGCGCGCTCCTCCCCTTCCCCTCCGCCACGGGACGCTTTGGCACAGTCGCTCCTCCCCTTCCCCTCTCGCACGAGACACGGCGGTGCAAGCGCTCCTCCCCTTCCCCTCCTGCACGAGATGCGGCGGCGCAGCAGGCCGCGTGGCCATCGGTTACCCTTCCCCTCCCGTAGAGACGTGGCGGCACAAGCTCTCCTCTCCTTCCCCTCCCGCACGAGATGCGGCGGTGCAGCAGGCCGGGCGGCCACAGCTCCGCCCGCCCCACCACGGGCTCCTTCCCCTCCCTCGGTGCGCCCACTGCCGGCTCTTCCCCATCGGCGCGCCGCCCTCAAGGCCGGGAGTGTGCCGGTCGAGCCTCTCTCCCTCTGTGCGGTTGGGATAGCTCAGATGGTGAAACATTGAAGATGACAAGTGGGTCCCAATAGTTAGGGCCTATTAAGAGAATTTGGGAGCTTTGGTTTATGGGCTTCTGCTGGAGCAAATAAAAAATAGAGGGCCAACAAAAATGGAAGGAAGCGCCCAAATCGAAAATGAGGGCCCTGATTTGGGGGCTACTGCTGGAGTTGCTCTTAATACAAACACCAATAAGATTGCCTGTCTTATTCGCTAGGGACACTGGGCATTTGATGAGCTTGTTTTGCTTGAAGGGAAACCAAATATTCAGCGGGTAGACATCCAGCACCTAATCTCTTACACCTAAAAAATCTCTAAAGTAATCATCTACCTGGTGATACTAAAAATCGTATACTATCCGGTCACTGTTGCTCCTCACCAGCCAAAGTCAGTATGCCTCCACGCTGTGTCTGAAATCCAAAATCACTATACAAAGTCCATGTCAGAGCCAATTCTGCAGATTTCACGTCGGAGACGGTCGATAGCCTCACATCTATCTACACCTATAAAGGCTCAAAGGGGCTTCGTACGAATCTAAACAAATCTCCTCTCCGGTAAAAAAGAAAACTAATAAAAAAGTAAAGGCTCTATCCACGGCAGACCGAACAGAAACAAAAAATGATCGGGCTCTGTGTGAATCCTAAAAAATCTCCTCTCTGGTAAAAAAAACAATCGTCAAATCTCCGGCAAAAAAATACTCGACCAGATTTAAAATTTACCAACTAAATTGGTGATAGTAGTATATTTCTGTGATTTTAGGTACAGGTAATAAATTTTATAAAAGTTCAATGAATATTTACACTTAAGAAGATTGTAACGTTGTCATCTACCCAATAATACCAAATCTCGATCCTTACTTACACGTCCATATCTGATACGAATCATCCTCCACTCTGAGCTCACGTGTTCGCATTCAATACGAAGTTCTCGGAGCTCAAACGTTTACATCCTATTATTGAGGTTTAGTTAAAAAAAAGTGTGACCCCAGTGCAACGTACGGTCATATATCTAGTAAATATATAAGGATATAGTCTCGTCAAAGGATTAGGACCTGACAGAATCACTGATAAATTGATAATACCCCTTCCGGTCATGAAAAAGCATGGTGTAAATGAAAAGATTTGATCAATATTAATAGTTAAATAAAAGGCACCAATATCTTTTTAATTGTTGAATTAATTTAAGCATATATTCTACAAGAAATGAATTTTCAAATATATGCATTGGATCCACATGAAACAATCAGTTAGCAACTGTATTTTGAATTCCCCTTAGAGTATAGATAGAAAGTGTTGTAATTTACCTTTTTTTCTTTGTCTGCTTTTTTTTCCTTAATTGACCCCGGATCTCTTGACCTTGTAAACCTTTTTAATAACATATCTAATATATATTGACAGGTCAGCAATGGCCTCTCATTCCTTCTGCTCCCTCTGTCCTGAAATATAGTGCATTCTATTCATTCTCATTCCCAGACAAAATAAGGGAGACTGAAATAGACGCATGTACCCCTCACTTAACTTCCTAATCTATTGAAATATGATTCTATTCTGCATGATTAAAGGGTGAACTCTTAATCTCCTTATACAAAATATGGCAAGTGTATTAATTACTTTCCTTATACAAAATAATCATGTAATTTTATTTAAGTAAACATTATCTTCTTGTTCTCCGAATACACTATATTTCATTGTAAATTTAAAATGTCAGAGTGCACAATATTTTAGGACGGAGGGAGTAATAATTCCTAAAAACACTTAGGCCTTGTTTGGATACTCTCGTATTCATCTCAATCCACATGTATTGAGATGGATTGTGGTGTAAATTAGTTTAAGTTCCACCCAATACATGTGAAATGAGGTAGATACGAGGGTATCCAAAGCCTTGACAAACTAGTGGTATATTGGATTCCATTTGCATGTAAGCAATTCCCATGCATATGGCAGCAAACAGGAAAAACGAATGCATTAGGTGTGGAGAAAAATATTGTTTCGGCCTGATTTGTGTAAGAGAAAAACACTATTCCATAGCTGAAAAATAGGACTGATTCTGGCTGACAAGCTCAAGCGAATAGGCTCTAGAGAAGAATAATGCCAGTGATGGTTCAAGTATCATTTTGCACTAGTGTACAAGATGACATTTAATGCAAGTTTAAAATATTTTTAAAATGGCGTTTTGCACATAATTCAACAAAACTTTAATTTGATGTAGATTTTAAAAGGTCAAAAAAAATAACATACGGCAAAAAACAGGATGCTAGGCCATTGTGAGAGTGTGTGCTATATACATGTGCCATGATTACACTTACTTGCGTTGCCGATGAAGCACGGATGTCAGTTTCAATGAAACCGCACGTACGCTCCATTTGGTCCAGCCTCTCAATTATATAAAGTGTATGTGGCCTTTCTGCTGGGTTACGGTCAATGCACTGTCTTCCAATCTCCGCACATACTCTCACATATTGCAACCATATGTCTTCCTGCGTCGATTTTTTGAACCTAATACTCCAACTTTGAAGTACCTAGATAAGAAATAGCAAATATGAGCAAGGGTTTGTCCAATAAATGGAAATCCAATGTACATAGAACATGTAAACAACTTGTCCATGGTGGAAGAAAATTATTTTCATACCCCTACCCCTAATTAAATATGGTCAGGGGAGACGTAAGGACCATACCGGAGAATCCAAATAAAAGTCTATAAAATCATCTCTAAGAGAAAAATAAGCCTAAAATTCGAACTCGATCCATTTTCAATCAGTCCAACGACCCTTGTCTAGTCAAGCACCCCCTGTCCAGCTTGTCTAGCTATGCCACTGAATGCAGTAGAAAAGAAATGGTTATATTATAATACATATAAGGCATGCACGCATGCTCATCGATTCGAGTTATTTTAGGTCCTGTTTGTTTGTGAATCATTCAGTTTAACTCTTATCACATCAATGTTGCGGTAAATGCATGGAGTACTAAATATAGACTAATTGCATGCATGTCGGCACAGATTAGGAGTAATTTACGAGACGAATCTATTAAGCCTAATTAGTCCAAAATTGAAAACTTTTGTCAAATAAGACGAAAGTGCTACAGTATTTGTTAAACTTTAATACCTCTAACCAAGCAGGCCCTTAAAACTAGTATGTGCTTGGTTTGTGTGCATGGTGTGACTTGCAATCAATTAAATTAACACTATGTGACTTGCATTTCGTGATTTGATTTAACCTGCCGTGAGTAAGGTCAGTCTCAATGGGATTTCGTCGGAGTTTTATGGGCATTAATTATGTTGAGGTGGCATCATATTAATGAATAGAGAGATGCATGATAAGAGTTTCATGAAAATAAAGAGAGTTTCATGGGATGAAACTCTTCTGCACTGTTTCCAAAATCTGGATGTGTTGGAAACAGTAAACATGGAATCTGGATGTGTGACTATATACATTCAGTTCATGCCACATTTTACCTATTTTGTGCTGTGTATCTTTTGCCTACAGCTCGATTGCTTAATGCCTTACAGTTTCTTTTGTTTCCACTGCTAATTCAACTCCATACCATGTTTACGCAATCCTAAGCTCAAGTTGATGTATATAAATATTACCAAATGGTGGACTTCAAGACATTCTTATAATACTTCCTCTAGAAAACTCATATAAAATCAGTAGAAAAGAATAGTCATATAAGCTTTAGCAGTTTTTTTTAGGGATCAGCAGGAGTTGCCCCTTACTGTCTATATATATTTTAAATAGATAAAAAATATCATACAAAACAAATATAAACTTTATTGTTGGTCAAGAAAAGGGAGAAACGGTAACATGACATTGGGGGGGGGGGGGGGGGGGGGTGGCAGTATCAACTACTTAGTTCTTCTATAATAAATAAGAACTGTAATTTTTTTTAATATAACAGGGTTCAGAAATACTGAACAAAGTACATTGTATAAGGCTTGTAGTTGTACAGTGCACAAACCCATATTGCAGAAGCTAATCAGATGGTTATTTTAAGCTCGATCATTTATTAGTCTTGGAACATGCTGTTCTTACATTCTGAAGGTCACAATAACCCTTCCGTCCAGTCAATATCTCCATGGTTATAATACCGAGACTATATATGTCTGACTTGAACGTGATCACTCCATCATAGGATTCCGGTGCCAAGTATCCCCTGCAAGGGAGAGGGAGATCTTGTGGTTTGAGTCACTTAAAAAGAAAAGGACTGCAACATGTCTTCATTCAGCAGTATATTTGCAGTTTCGTGGTCCGAATGGTAGTAGTACCAAGAAAGAAGTGCTTTAAAGATGCTTTGCTTACTTACAATGATCCCATCACTTTTGAAGTTATAGTCTTGCTTTGTTTTCCATCAAAGCACCTTGCAAGACCAAAATCAGCAATTTTCGGTACCATGTTCTCATCCAGAAGTATATTTGCAGGTTTGAGGTCTGAGTGAACCATATGGATATCTTGGTGAAGATAATGTAAACCCTCACAAATTCCCTTGATTATTTTATAGCGTGTCCTCCATTCAAGTCCTTCAGATATATCTGCAAAGTGAATTTTATTTTAGTTGGAGGGGTATGGGTATAAGGATACTTGAAGTCCTCCGCATTTCATCATTAGTTCCGTTCATACAGAAGAAATCGAGGAATGGAACAATTCGTTGATTTTTTTAGATAATGGAACAAAAGTTCTAGCCTCTACCATCCGGGAATGGTACACAGCTGAAGTTGTTAATTAATAGAACATTAAGTAATATCTATAATTTTGAATGCTAGGAACAAGAAAAAGAAGGCATTCAACTTACATGGGTCTCTGGACTTCCCAACAAAAATAGAAGAAAGGAAACGTACCAGTGATATACTTGCCAAGGCTCCCATTGGGCAGAAACTCAAAGCAGAGCAATCTTTGTCGTTCTTCAGCCAGGATCATCTTCCCCTCATAGTTCAATATTTTTCCTTGTGTATCAGAACAGTACCCCAAAAATCGCACTACATTCTTGTGCTTTGCCTTCATAAGACAACCAACCTCTTTGATAAATTTCTCGTCGTCCATATCAAGATTGTGGAACAGCTTCTTCACAGCGATGACTGTCCCATTCTGAAGTTCGCCCTACAGTGACAAAGTTGCATTACGCCTTTTAGATCAGAATAAGGACAGAGAGTTACTTGTAAGTCGTACCTTGTACACATCTGCAGACCCACCACTGCCAATTTTCCTATGATCCGAGAAATCATTCGTGATGGCCTTTAGAAGCGATAATGGAAGGTTTGTCGGCTCTGCACTTGGATCAAGCAGCATGCGCTCCAAGAGATGTTCCATGCTAGCTTCACAGTCCATTTCTTATAATCACATAGGAATGTAGTCTTCAGTCCAAACAAGAAGCATCACATAATGTTCTCTTAAAGGAAAAAAGTCAACTTTGTCCCTTTATTTTGTTCTTCAAACTTGATCAACCTTTCCGATCGAGCTAACAATCCCCTGATCAGTAAAACAGGTTACTAGGAAAAGGTCACCTGGTTAAGATTTTTCAGCAAGTTACACATAGAACAATCCCTGGATCAGTAAAACAGGTTACTAGCAAAAGGTTGCCAGGTTAACATTTTTCAGAAAATTACACATAGAAAAATCCCCGGATCAGTAAAACAGGTTACTAGCAAAAGGCACTACGTGCGTACTCAGGCATGGATGGAGAGAAGTCATTGGAAGAATCGATCACTAACCTGAAAGAAGATTCAGGCCTGCAGCCCTGCACGCAGGTTGCAAAGCACTGCTGCCTTCAGATCCGGAGAAGAAGAGTGCCCGCCTTAGTCGATAAATACAATTGTGTAGCAACAAGGATCGATCACGACCTTTACGTAATCTGTGGAGACCTGCGTGGACTTGGTCGGCTGGATCACTCGAAGGACCCTTCCAGTGGTAGGCCGTGGGCTCTGTGTCTAGTGAATCGGCCCATTAATGCCCTAACTGGGCCATGACAAAGCACATGCCAAAGTTGCTTATGGGCTCTACACTGAAAGTAACCCGAGCAAGAAAAAGAAAAAAAATCTCAAGAAAAAGAAAAAAGAAAAAATCTATTTTACCTAACTATCGTCGTCGTTGTCACAAGACGATATACATGAGGAGTTATTCCAAAGCCTCTTCTCCATTCACTGCTTGATTTTTAGCTAGCCTGGACCTTACAAGGACCCATGACTCCTTGATGAATGGTGTACAATCAAGTACCCCCTAGATGGATTGCTCCACCAGTAGGTGTAACAAAGATTAATGTGTATGCAGCTATCGGCGAGTCTTCGGAAACAGCAATAACTACGGCAGTAGTAAGGGATGAAGCAGGCACGTCCCTTGTGATTGTGATGAAAAGGATAACTAACCTAGAGACGTTGGAAACCATGGTGTGTAGAGAAGATCTGTGTTTAGCAAACGATCTTTATCTAAGGAAGTCAGGCTGGCGACCGATTGTGTGAACATTGTTCAAGCCCTCAAGGAGGCGGCCATATCATTCGAGGAATCAAGGTAACGAAGGAGGCATTCCAAGCAGTGGAGTTTATACACGAAGGACAAGCGTCGGTCGATTTATGAGTCGTTAGGAAGGCATGTATGGTTGAGTTTTCCCACAGGGAATTTGTAATCAGATTTCACCTCCTAACTAACCAAGAGACGATCCTTAAAAAAAAAAAACTATCGTCATCGTTCATTTTTTCTCTTCCAACTTTACAAGGCATCTTTACCTCTTGAACTATGAAAACCGTTCAGATAACTCCATGCCCTTGTTTAAAGTGGTTGTCAAGATGGTTTCATTTTTTTAGTTAAAAATTCCAGTAAATATCTAATAAGGTTTTAAACCACAGAAAATGTCTCTAAACTTCAAAAAAAAATGCGAGACAAGTCTTAAAGATAGATAGGAATACAACCAATCCAAATAAAATATTTAGAGCTTGTGAAATATGTCTACAAGCTTCTAAAAAATTAGGTTAGCTCATAAAATAGGAAATATATTTAGAAAATCTAGAGAATTCCTAAAACATTCTAATTGAAGAAGCATTATGAGGTACGAGCTAAACGCGTTTTAAAAATATTCATGTTACTCGTTCCATCTGTCTTGCCGATTGGACCACTGTGCTATTTCACGGGTCATATGTATGTCTGCATGGCTTGGATTTTTTTTATTTTAAGCCTTTTTTATTCAATATTTTAATAATAATTGTTCCTAAAAAAATATTTGCAGATCCGACCCTTTTGATCATGCCAGTGCCACTACCGTGACAAAATAACGTTGTCGCGCCACATACATTGGCATGGCAACATCTGCAATGTTAGACGGTGTTTCAGATGTGGACCACTTGTGTTGGCGTGACAATATTGTTCCATCACGTCATCGGAAGTGACGTGACAAGACTGAACCTTAAAAAAATCATAACTTTTCGATATGAAGTTGAATGAAGATGGACTTTATATAAAAATTGTAGGTCTCGATGAGATCTACAATGTTCTAGTTTTATTTTTTTTCATTTGAGGGCGTTAAGATGCTCGAAAAAATAATATAAAACTTTAGTAGCATAATAATCGCGTACTAGCGCTCGTCGCATTAGAAAAATAATATCATTTCTGTATGGTGCCAAATGAAGATACTTTTTATATCAAAGTTGTAGCACTCAATAAAAGATCTGCAACTTTATAGTTTTGAGCTTTTATATTTAGAGTCGTTAAGATGCTCGAAAAAATAATATAACACTTTAGTAGCATAATAATCGCGTACTAGCGCTCGTCGCATTTGAAAAATAATATCATTTCTGTATGATGCTAAATGAAGATATTTTTTACATCAAAGTTGTAGCACTCAATAAGAGATCTGCAACTTTATAGTTTTGAGCTTTTATATTTAGAGTTGTTAAGATGCTCGAAAAAATAATATAAAACTTTAGTAGCATAATAATCACGTACTAGCGCTCGTCGCATTAGAAAAATAATATCATTTCTGTATGATGTTAAATGAAGATACTTTTTACATCAAAGTTGTAGCACTCAATAAGAGATCTGCAACTTTATAGTTTTGAGCTTTTATATTTAGAGTTGTTAAGATGCTCGAAAAAATAATATAAAACTTTAGTAGCATAATAATCACGTACTAGCGCTCGTCGCATTAGAAAAATAATATCATTTCTGTATGGTGCCAAATGAAGATATTTTTTACATCAAAGTTGTAGCACTCAATAAGAGATCTGCAACTTTATAGTTTTGAGCTTTTATATTTAGAGTCGTTAAGATGCTCGAAAAAATAATATAAAATTTTAGTAGCATAATAATCGCGTACTGGCGTTTATCGTATTTGAAAAATAATATTATTTTTGTATGATGTCAAATAAAGATACTTTTTTATATCAAAGCTGTAGCTTACAGTGAAACCTACAACTTTTTCTTTTTGAGTTCTTTTATGGTGGCAAAACGGTGACGTACATGCCTACACGGCATGCATTCATGTGTAGTATGTTTATTACTCCTATTACTGAACGGTGGGCTCTAGGCTGTGGAGACTGGAGACAGAGTCGCCGGCATGAGCATGCATGACTTCCCCCGGGTGAAACAGAGTGCACGAGCTTTACCCTGCGCGTGGTGGAGTAGCAAGCCTACGTACCCTTGAAGTCGACGGTTCCGTGTGGTGTGGTGGGCTTGGCCCGTTTAGACGGACGGCCATGCCTATCTATGCTAAGCACCCGGAGGAGGAGGAGAAAGCAGACAGGATGGCAAGATGGCGATGAATGAGACGCAATTGGACTGCCACAGACCCACAGTGCCAGAGGAGGGAAAGGTGGCCATCGCATTTCCTTTCTCTCCCGGCCCGTCCATCCCTTGCCCTGTTGCCCAGAGCGCGGAAACAGAAACGTCCTGGTCGGTTCCAGACCACGGTCGCTATCCTCGGCTTTAATAGTCTGTGTCTAATCTGACCCAGAGCCCACTCGCACCCAGAGAGAGTCGCGTTTATTCCATCCCCAACCAAAAATGTATGTGCCGCTCCCTTTGCGATCGATCGATCGATCGGTGGATGGATCGTCGTCTCGTCTGATGGATCGTCTATTCCTAAAGATTCAGGTGCTGGTGCAGGAAACGAACGAACGACCTCCCCGGCCGCGCGCGGGGCATGACCGGGACCGTGTTGGTTACGCACGCGCGCGCAGTGCGCGAGAACGTGGCTCGTTCCGTCTTCTGCAGCCTGCCAGAAAGGTAGCAAAAGAGCCAGGAGGAGAGCGGAGGAAAAAGAGGCTCGCAGAATCGGATTCTGCCCTGCCCGGAGAAAGAAAGATTTGTTTGGCAAATGAAAGCGGATGCTGCGCACGGCAGGAGAAATGTCATGGCTCGACTGGATGCAGCATGGGCAGTTCGCAGTTGGGCACCAAGGTTTAGGTTCCTCCTGCCGGGGGGCTACCTAGTAGTACGCTTTTTCTCCACGCAGCGATGAGCGAGGAATAAAGAGCCGCGTCCGTTGTGTTGTCAGCAGTCGCCACTCGGAGACGGGGGAGGGCGAGCGAGAGACGCTGCTACTTTCACGGCTCACGCACGCACTCGTGCCGAGACCCGCCCGCCGGCGCCGGCGCCGGGCGGATGGATGCCTGCCGCGTGCCAGTGCGTGAAACCCACATTTTTCATTGCAGCGAACGAGATGTATATGGGACTTCCTCCACCCCAAAAAATTGGAGTCATATTCTTTCTTTTAATTATCAGTACTACGTATAGACATAATATACTACGTATCTCCAAATATATCTATCTATTATACAAAAATATATATATTCCACTATTATATATTAATATAATATAATCACAGGTGACGATTCTGTGATTCTGTGATCTGACAAACCATCAATGCCAATTTAAGGACTAAGTACACCAAACCATAAAATTCATGTTTGTTCCAGTAGGATCTGTGGCTGTAGTTGTACCTGTAGCTGGGACTGTAGGTGTTTCTGTCCCTTCATCCACAACTATGATAGCACTTTCATCGGTCACAACTAGATGATCTTCTACATCAGGAATAGACAACTCTTCATCAACCAGTGGACTGTCATCAACAGCTGGAATTGGTGGAGCAGAAGTTGCAAATTTTTTTTGCCTCATGCTTCTGAAAAAGAAATGCTATATTTGATTTCTTCATGCCTCAACTTCCTGAAAAATTACAACATATTTCATTCAATGCTAGGCTCACAGATGATAGATCTATAATCCCTAAGCCCTTTACAGTTCAATCCAAATCCAATCTCCAAAACCAAAATCAAAACCCTAACTGCATAAGAATAGGATTTGGCTATTTAGGAGAAAAGCAGTAAACTCACCAGTGGAACAGAGGAACAGAGGAGCAGCCGAGCAGGAGCCAGCGGCAGCAGGCCGGCCGCCGGCGGGATGAGGCCTTGAGGCAGGCTGGTGCCTGGTGCCGGCCGCCCGGCCGCCGTCCGGGCAGGTAGTGGACACAGCCGCAGGGAGGCCGCGGAGTGGGGAGCCAGCTAGGAGGTAGCGCAGGGGCGGCCGCCGGACTACGGAGGAGGGCAGGGTGGGGCGACGCCGCGGTGGCCACCGGCTCTCCTCTTCGTCCGTTCGTCGCGCCTGAACTGCTCGCGAGAGACAGGGACGGACTCACGTACAGAACACAGAAGCAGGCAAGCAGCAGCAGGAGTTCGGCATCTGCTTGCTACCTCGCGGCCGAGATTGGGCCAAGTTTGATGGGCTGCGAAGTACTAAAAAATTTTTAGACCAAATTCCAGGTAGTCCTGGGCCTACCTAGACTACCCATTGGGCCCGCCACTGCAATTGGACTGCCACAGACCACAGTGCCAGAGGAGGGAAAGGTGGCCATCGCATTTCCTTTCTCTCCCGGTCCATCCATCCCTTTGCCCTGTTGCCCAGAGCGCGGAAACAGAAACGTCCTGGTCGGTTCCAGACCACGGTCGCTATCCTCGGCTTCAATAGTCTCTGTGTCTAATCTGACCCAGAGCCCACTCGCACCCCCAGAGAGTCGCGTTTATTCCATCCCCAACCAAAAATATATGTGCCGCTCCCTTCGATCGATCGATGGGACGATCGGTGGATGGATCGTCGTCTCGTCTGATGGATCGTCTATTCCTAAAGATTCAGGTGCTGGTGCATGCCTGAAACGAACGAACCACCATACCTCCCCGGCCGCGCGCGGGGCATGGCCGGGACCGTGTTGGTTACGCACGCACGCGCAGTGCGCGAGAACGTGGCGCGTTCCGTCTTCTTCAGCCTGCCAGAAAGGTAGCAAAAGAGCGTGGAGAGCGGAGGAAAAAGAGGCGAGCAGAATCGGATTCTGCGAGGAGAAAGAAAGATTTGTTTGGCAAATGAAAGCGGATGCTGCGCGCGGCAGGAGAAATGTCATGGCTCCACCGGATGCAGCATGGGCAGTTGGAAGTTGGCAGTTGGGCACCAAGGTTTAGTGCCTGTTTGGTTAGAAGTATTAAAGTTTAACCAATACTGTAGTACTTTTTAATTTTAGACTAATTAGGGTTAATAGATTCGTCTCATAAATTATTCCTAATCTGTGCCGACATACATATAATTAGTCTACATTTAGTACTTCATACATTTGTCGTAATATTAATGTGATAGGAGTTAAACTGAACGATTCAGAAACCAAACAGTGGCTTAGGTCCTCTGCCGGGGGCTGCCTAGTAGTACGCTTTTACTCCACGCAGCGATGAGCGAGGAATAAAGAGCTGCGTCCGTTGCGTTGTCAGCAGTCGCCACTCGGGCTGTTCGGTTTTCCTGAAAAGGGTGAAAAATGTATGGTAACATATTTTAGTTTTATTTGATAAATAGTGTTTAACCGTTGACTAATTAGGTTTAAAATGTTCGTCTCGCAAAGTACAATCAAACTGTACAATTAGTTTTTGATTTTATCTACATTTAATACTCTATACATATATCGTAAATTTGATGTGATGAAGAATTTTTTTTTTGTATAATATATTTTTGGAGGAACTAAACACAGCCTCGGAGACGGGGAGGGCGAGAGACGCTGCTGTGCTGTGCTGTGCTGTGCTGTGTCGCACTCGTGCCGAGACCCGCCCGCAGGCACCGGCACCGGCGCCGGCGCCGGGTGGATGGATGTCTGCCGCGTGCGAGTGCGTGAAACACATTTTTGTTTTGCAGCGAGACGCATGGGACTTCCTCCACCCAAAAATTGGAGTCATATTTTCTTTTAATTATCAGTACTACGTATAGACATAATATAGTACGTATCTCCAAATATATCTATCTATTATACAAAAATATATTCCACGATTATATATTAATATAATATAATCACAGGTGACGATTCTGTTTCCCGTTCTTAAAGTTTGTCATCCAGAAGCGTGCCGCACGTTGTCCTCGTGGTGAGAGGCTACTGCCGCGCTAATCACCGGTGGGTGATGTACGTAGTGGTCACCGATGGGCGCGCAGTTTCGTTAATCCTCGCCGTGGTACTGGTCCCACGGCCAGTGGGCGCGTTACGTGCAGGTGCGGCTGGCAGGCAGCATGGACAGTTGCAGTCGGGCACCTCCCGTTTTTTTTTTTTCAGTTTCTCATCAAGAAGCGACACGCACATTGTCCTTGTGAGTTGTGACGGGCTACTTTAGTTTTACAAACACGACGGCCGTTAAGCGTTAACCTGGGTGGCTACGGCTACTGCCGGGCTAATCGCCGGTGATGCTAGCAAACGGTCACCGATGGACGCGCAAGCAACTTCGTTACGTAATCCTCGCGCGTTGTGGTGGTCCCACGGTCAGTGGGCGCGTCGCGCGTACCGTACGTGCGGCCCAGGCGGCCGGCAACGCGTGGAGCGGTGGACCCAACCAATGGTACGGAGGCTCCTCCGAGTTGCTGTTTTTCTTTCACATCAAATCAGCATAAGTCATTAGTCACCTGTCAGCTAGCAGTATTTTTTCTTACAACAAATCAGCACTGGCCACCAGCCAGCCAAACAAGCTGCAACAGCTTGGTGGCCCCGCTCTCCGCTGCCTCTCCCGGGCTACTACTCTTCTTTCTTTTACGCTGAAATTTAACTTATGTTGACGTTTATACTAAATATGTAAGAGAAAAATATTATTCTATAGCTGGAAAATAGTTCGAGGGTGGTATCTCTTTTTGTCGCAGCTGTTTATTCCATGTTGCTTCTCACCGAAATGATATTTTATTTCCATGCATGCATGTTGCTCCTTCAGCTCTTGTGTGTGCAATGCAATGCATCCATCCACGCTATGCCATGTGGTGGTGGAGCAGTGATGTACGAACGCATGCGTGCATGATACTGTGCCATCAATGATGCGTTAGATCCCATTTGCAGTCGTTTGCGTGCACACCTTGCCTGGCACGACGCTCGTCTCACCAGCTTGTTCAGGAAACACACGGCCCCATCTTTATTCCTTTGGAGTTTGGAGGTTACTTAGCTAGGATCAGGAGCTAGTATGCGTCTTTGACAAGCCTACCGTGTAGTACTTTTCTAGGAATACGTATGGATGCTGCATTATCTTGCCAACTGTTTGTTTTCATCAACTTATAAGTAGAAGTAGCAGGCGAAGATGACGCAGTAACAACAAACATGGTATGACGTCTCTACCAACCATTTCTTCTAACCATACCAAAAAAAAAAGGAAAAGAGTTTGTCTCACGGCCAAATGACAGAGTTGTAGTTTCAAAAAAAATGACAGAGTTGTTCAACTTAACCATAAATAAAAGTTCGTTTTCACCTTTTGTCATTGCATAGATCACACAACCTGCCCTTGCATGTTCGTCGTGACAACATAAGTCGGCTGCCTCTCCCGGTCCGGCCGCCTTTTCATTTGCCGCACCCGGCCAGGTACTACCACTCTCAAAAAGATACTGTAAGTACTATTTTATTCCATGTTGCTTCAGCTCTTGTGTTCAATGCATCCACGCTATACCATGTGCAGGGGGTGAGCAGTGATGTACGAACTCATGCATGCATGATATTATGCCATCAATGATGCGTTCCCAAATCAGTCGTTGCGTGCACACCTTGGCACGATGCTCGTCTCACTAGCTTGTTCAGGAAACACGGCCCCATGTTTATTCCTTTGGAGGTTACTCCTAGCTAGGATCAGGAGCTAGTATGCGTCTTTGACAAGCCTGCTGTGTACTTTTCTAGGAATACGTATGGATGCTGCATTACTTTGGAGGTTATCTTGCCGACTGTTTGTTTTCAACTTAAAAGTAGTAACTAGCAGTACGAGTAGGTGGCGAAGATCACGCAGCAAGGCCAGTTTCAATGGAGTTTCATCAGAGTTTCATAGGCATTAATTATGCTGATGTGGCACCATATTAATGAAGAGAGATGATAAAAGTTTTATGGGAGTAGAGAGAGTTTCATGGAGATAAAACTCTTCTACATTGTTTCCACAATCTGAATGTGTTGGAAACAGTGACATGAAATCCCCACTAAGACTGGCCTAACAACAAACATGGTATGACGTCTGTGCTAACCTAAGAAAAAAATTGTCTCACGGCCTAATGTCAAAGTCGTTCAGTTTAACCCCAAATAAAAGTTCCTTTCGCCCTTTGTCATGCATACATCACGCAACCTTCTGTGTGCCCGCCCATGTTCTCGTAGCTGGTCGAGATCCCGTTTCGAACGCGAGAAATCTACTAATGATTTTCGTCGTGACAACATAAGTCATTGCACTAATAAATTTTTAAACATGATGAAGCCCTTTTCAAATTCACTGCCAAATATCTTTGTCAAAGCCTGTCACCTACAATCGCAGCCTCATAAATTTAAGATGAACGAAAGAAAAAAAAAAAAGGTAGGGGTGCTCTCCTTCTCCATCAATAATGATGATATCTCCGGCGAACCAGACACAAATCCCGGTAAAGAGAAAGCTCCTCGGTCGACACGGACCTTTCTCTCCCGTCCGCCTCCCCTCCATGATTTCAACATGATCATATTAAAACAAAGATTAGTCACCATTCCCTAATGCTCGTGTGTTCACTTCACGTGCCAACCCAAAATATTTCCTCTTCCACCTATCACATCGAATTTTTGGACGCATACATGGAGCATTAAATATAGGTAAAAAAGATAACTAATTGCATAGTTTGTCTGTAAATACTGAGACGAATCTTTTGAGTCTAGTTAGTTCATGGTTGGACAAATTTTACCAAATAACAACGAAAGATGCTACAATAATTTTTCACCCACTTTTCACTACTTTTCACCAAGTGAACACACTCTAATAATATAAAAACCACTCCCAACGCCCACAAACACACACAAACAAATCCCAGTCCACCCTTGCAAGCTCCTCCACTCCACCAACACAAACACACACCAGCCAGTCAACCAGCCAGCTCCGAGCGCTCCATCACCGCACCGGCAACCAACCAGCCATGGGCAAGGACTGCGGCAACCACGCGGACGACGACTTCCGCCAGTCCTGCCGCCGCCTGCTCCTGATCCTCCTCACCCTGGCCCTCCTCGCCGGCGTGATCGCGCTCATCATCTACCTCGTCCTGCGCCCCACCCACCCGCGCTTCTACCTGCAGGACGCCTCGCTCCGGCAGCTCGACCTCACCAACGGCACGGCGCCGCTGCTCTCCACGACGGCGCAGGTGACGCTCGCCTCCCGCAACCCGAACGCGCGCGTCGGCATCTTCTACGACCGCCTCGACGTGTCCGCGTCCTACAAGTACCAGCAGATCACGCTGGGCTCCAGGCTGCAGCCGGCCCCGCTGTACCAGGGCCACGGCGACGTCGACGTCTGGTCGCCGGTGTTGGCTGGGCCTAACGTCCCCTTCGCGCCGTTCCTCGCCGACGCGCTGAGCAAGGATATCGCCGCCGGGTACCTTGTGTTGCAGGTCAGGATCGATGGACGGGTCAGGTGGAAGGTCGGGAGCTGGGTATCGGGGCACTACCACATCTTCGTCACCTGCCCGGCGTACTTCATCAACGCCGGCGCCGGTAGCGGGTACGGCGGCACGGTGGGGGCCCACGGCCTCAGGTTCCAGACTGCCACGTACTGCCGCGTCGAGGTCTAGCGACGTCCAGGACCTTGCTTCACGTGCTCTGCTTTTGCTCTGCTTCCTCTGCTCCGGCCGGCCGGCCGGCGAGGTAGGCCACAGCTTGTCACATGTGTCATGTCTGTCCATACTGCAAAGAAGGTGGTGAATTGTAATAAATGGAGGGATACAGAGGTAAAAAAAAGTGTGGGGTGATTTAGAGAGGGTTAACAGTGTTTCTTGGTGGATATATATGTTTTTTGTGTTGCAATCTTTGTTCAGTTCAGCGTTCAATTGTTCATAACCAAATCTAAAAGTTGATTCAGTTCAGGTAAAATGCTTCTTTCATGTGGTGGTGCCTTCTTCTGCTTTTAGTTATGCTGTTGGATCATTATAGTTTAGGATATCGTCTGATGGGGATTAGAAAGCTTTTAGGTAGGTTGCAAGTCGATTGCAAGCAAATCACATGGTACATGAGTTGTTCTGCTCCAACGGAGTTTTTGGAGTTACGTTGGCGTGCCAACAACCGGAATTCCGGCGACCGTCCATGTCCGGCCAGGGTTTGGTGAGGGGAAAGTACGGTTTGAGACTTGGGATCATGGTTAGGGTGAGGACAGGTACTTGATTGGTCCCTCTCTTAGCTTGGAGATCCCAAGAAACTTCTCAAAAGCAAGAGTAATCCAAAAGATTGTGCTGTCTTCTCCATGTGACCATGTGGAGAACATCTGCACATGGAATTGGTGTTCATAATCATATTCACAATTGGGGTTTCCAGTTGTGCATCTTATTGCAGTAGCAGAGCAATGATAAGTGGATGTATTATTACTTCACTAACAAAACAATGCAGGCAGAGATCCTCCGAAAGAAGTATATACAATGCAGCCGTTGAGCAGTTCGACATTTACAGAGTTTTTTAAAAGCTGAGTAGGAAGACTGTTTAAGTTTGCAGGGAACAAACTGTGTGCAGAGTAGGTTGGCCGCCAAGTGTTCCGTGAATTTTTCAACACACTATGGGCAGTTCGCAGTTGGGCACCACGGTTTGGTTCCTCCTGCCGGGGGCCGGCCTACGCTTTTACACAGTGATTTTTTTTTTTGGAAGAAGAAAAGGCCTCGTCCACTGTGTTGTCAGCACTCGGCACTCGGAGACGGGAGGACGCTGCTGTGTCGATTACATGGCCCCGTTTGGCTATGCTGATAAGCTGGCTGAAAAATACTGTTGGTTAATTTGTTGTGAAAGAAAAATATTATTTTGATTGAAAAAACAAGCTGAAAAAGACGGATTATAAGCTGGATGAACAGGGCCGTGGAAATATATTCAATAATCAACCGGTGACAATTCCGCTTCCCGTTTTTTATAGTTTCTCAAAGTGAGAAGCACATTGTCCTTCTTTAGTTTTAGTTAGGCCAATCACAGTAGAAGTTTCGTCTGAACTTTATTTGCATTTAGTGAACTGCCACATAAGCATTTTTAATGAAGTGGCAAGATTTTTTTAAGAAGATAGAGAAGAAGCGAGTTTCAGGCCAGGGGATTTCACGATGTGGTTTCCAACACGTCTATATTTTGGAAACAGTGCAAAAGAGTTTCATCCCCATGAAACTCTCTCTACTCCCATTAAACTTTCATCATCTCTCTCTTCATTAATATGATGCCACATCAGCATATTTAATGTCCATGAAACTCTGATGAAACCTCACTGAGACTAGCCTCATGGGGATAAAAGGCACGAATAACAACTCTCTCCGAGTCATAAAATTAAGTGCCTACGGAAAATAGAGAATGAAACTCTCCAATGAGAATGGGAGTTTCATCCATGTTTCATTTCACTCTACAAGATGTGACAATTTTGAAAACAACATCGTAAAAATCTCCACTGAGACTTGAAAGCATGAGCAGATCATCTAGGTGCATAAATCTAGCGGGTACAACTTAGAGAAACAAGTAATTCATTCTAGACATGTAGAACTGGAGAGAACAGAGAGGAGAAGGGGAGAGGGATGATGGGTTACCGACCATACGTGCCCTTGGAGGAGGAACCGCTCGTGTCCACCATGGCGATGTCAGTGATGCTGTGCGGACCGGTGGCGTAAAGGTGGCGTAGAGGCGATGGTGAAGGAGTCGGTGGTGTGGCTGGCGGCGGTGTGGCAGTGGTGCTTCCCGTCGCTGGTAGCGCCTCCCTCAGATCGGATTAGGGTTTAGACTGTAGGTGGGATTGCGGCTCCGGTCAACCTCGTGATTCGAGCCCCAGCTCCTCCCTTCCCTTTATATGGCGCTGTACGATAGGAGTTCACCAACCATGGAACGGTTGGGCGCCCCCGATCAAGGCACGAATCAAGTCCCTGACTCGGTCGTTGGACCGAATCAGGAGGAGATCAATCTAACATTCTCCCCCTTGATCTCACCTTATAACTTAAACTCAACTATATTTATCTCTTCACCATCCCATCACAGATCAGTGCATAGAGCATGCCTCATCATCACATGTAACAACCCGGGTTTTCGTGCAACCAAAAATATGAACTTTTTAAAACTTTTCCTGCAATGTGTAAAGCATGTAGTCTTTAGGTCAAACCGAAGTCGATCAAGCGGAGCTTAGGGCGCGTTTGGATCGTGACCGCAGTTTGCCACAACGCGCCACAGTTTCCGTGCCGAAGTTCCACGGGCGTTTGGTGCATGGCCGAACTTGCGGCTGCCACACTTCTTGCCACAACCGCTCAGTTGATTTTTGGTGTCGTAATCTGCCTAACATGCGGCGGACAAATCAGTCGCCGAACTTGCGGCGTGGCCGCATGTCTGGCGCGGCAAACTGCGGACATGATCCAAACGAGCCCTTACTAACAAATCATTGCATACATCTAGAATTGATTGTATGAGTGTGCATGTGTTCTTGCATTGGTTTTGAGTTTTGTTTGGAGTGCACAAATCCATAGCAAATTCAACCTAATCCTTTTGGACTATCTCTTAATCTCCTTGAAAATTGTAATTGGGAACCCCCCTATCTTTTCTATAACAAGGAATTGGAAAATCCTTGTTTCCTCCTCTCTCTCTGAATCCATCTCAATTCATTGCGAATTCATCTCAAATCCCCAATCAAATTCCTTTGATTCTAATCTCAAATTCCGTAAATAAAAACAATGGGAAAACATCTCCTTCTCCCTTGGGCTCAAGCCCTTGAGCTGGCCCATCAGCACCCCCACCCTCCTTTCACTTCGGCATAGCAGCCACCATGGGTGCGCTGGCCCAGCTTGCTCGCCTCGGCCCGCCTCGCCTTTCAGCCCCCGCGAGCCCAGCGCGCGCCAGGCCCACCCGGCTTTTCCCTCCTTCCCATTGCGCAGCCCAATGGTAGGACAACTGCTCGGCCCATCCTGCGCCACAATCGGATCAGGCAAGAGTAGCTATGGGAGAAGTTCATGGAAGCATCTGTGGTACGCATCAATTGGCCCCGAAGATGAAGTAGTTATTGTGTAGAGCCGGTTTCTATTGGCCTACTATGATGGTTGATTGTTTTCGCTACTACAAAGTTTGTGAAAAGTGTCAAAGGTTTAGAAATATTCAACTTGTGCCTACTGCTATGCTTCATCCTATTATCAAACCATGGCCTTTTCATGGTTGGGGGCTAGATTTCATTGGCCAAATTCATCCTCCATCTTCCAAGGGACACTAATTTGTATTGGTTGCTACGGATTACTTTACTAAGTGGACTAAGGCAGTTCCTTTGAAGAATATGACACACAAGGAGGTAATTGAGTTCATTACTGAGCATATCATTCATAGATTCAGCATCCCTTAGACATTAACTACAAATCAAGGGACATCATTTATGTCTAAAGAGGTGAGGAAATTTGTCAAATTATATAAGATCAAGTTTCTCAATTCATCTCCATACTATGCTCAAGCTAATGGCCAAGCTGAGTCTAGTAATAAGATTTTGATCAAGTTCATCAAGAAGAAGATTGAGGAAAACCCCAAGGAGATGGCATGAAGTTTTGTCTGAAGCTCTATGGGCATATCGCATTTCAAAGCATGGTGCTACAAAAGTTACTCCTTTTGAGTTGGTATATGGTCAAGAGATCGTGTTGCCTGTTGAGGTAAATCTGGATGCATATAGGCTTGCTAAACAAAATGATCTATCAGCTGTGGTGTATCATGATTTAATGATGGACAACATCGATGAGGTGACTGATGTGAGATTAAAAGCTCTGAAGGAGATAGAGAAAGATAAGGCTCGAGTTGTCAGGGCGTACAACAAGAAAGTTAAGGGCAAATCCTTCCAAGTGAGAGAATTCGTATAGAAGACTATACTTCCTATTGGATCGAAGAGCAATCAGTTTGGCAAGTGGTCACCAAATTGGGAAGGTCCTTACAAAGTGGTCAAAGTCATATTCAGAAATTCTTATATGCTAGAGACATTGCAAGGTGAACGTCTTATAAGAGAAATAAACGGGAGGTATTTAAAAAAGTACTTTCCAAGTGTTTGGCAAGAAGCCTAAGTGCTCTCTAAACAATGGCCGATATATGTATCCCCCTTAGAATAAAAATGGCCGATGTATACGCCCTTAGTCACCGAGCAGCCGATGAGATGAGTATCGTCGCTGTTTGGTTTTGTCTTAACAGGTGTTTTCAGGTTCATGCATCATTTACCTGAAAACAGGGGGCATATGTCGACAACCAAAATTGTCCATTTTTGTGAAGTTCTCAAAATGTGAAACGGACTTCACCATTGCGTTCCTCTCGTCGAGATGGTCAAAAAATATATATGGAACATTTAATTTGGAGTCCGGATGAAGGAGTTATGCCTCCGGAAAGATGCTCTGTCGTCGGGACTTCTGACCCGAGTCGAAACTTCTGACAGTTGGAACTTCTGACATACGTCGGCACTTCTGACATACGTCAGAACTTCCGATGCGACTTCCGACAGTCGGAACTTCTGACATATGTTGGGACTTCTGACAGACGTCGGAACTTCCGACGCGACTTCTGACTGTCGGAACTTCCGACGGGACTTTTGACAGACCTAAATCTTGTCCGAATCTGGCCTTTTGGATTCCGATCCGAACTATTTCAAACTCGTGGAAAACTTGAAAAATAAGCCTTGGAGAGGTTTTCTACTGGGATAAGACCACCCCCTCTATATATATGAGAGGATCATGGCCGATTGAGTTTTCATCTATCCAATCGTCATACAAACCAATCTATCTACTCTTTTTGCCCTAATTCTCCTCTCTCAACCCCTCTTGCTGTTTGGTGGCGTCTCTCCACGGGATCCACCGGTGTCCTAGGCGGCCTTGCCGATCCTACGAGATCCTCCACGTGCTCTTCCCTGACGGATCCTTCCGGGAGCGGTTCGGGAGCTTTTTTCAGCCAAGAACGAGCTCTACATTGGCCCTATCGGTCTCTAGATCAGTTTGGCTGATTACGCCGCGTTCTTGCTGCGTCGCAAGTTGTGTGCAACCTATTTGGGCGTCAAGATCCTCGATGGTGTGTTGACTTGGGACCATCTTCAACGTCAACACGTACCTTGTACACATCTGCAAACCCACCACTGCCAATTTTCCTATCATCCGAGAAATCATTCGTGATGGCCTTTAGAAGCGATAATGGCAGGTTTGTCGGCTCTGCACTTGGATAAAACAGCATGCGCTCCAAGAGATGTTCCATGCTAGCTTCACAGTCCATTTCTTATAATCACATAGGAATGTAGTCTTCAGTCCAAACAAGAAGGATCACAAAATGTTCTCTTAAAAGGAAAAAATCAACTTTGTCCCTTTTTTTTGTTCTTCAAACTTGATCAAACTTTCCCATCGAGCTTACTAACAATCCCCGGATCAGTAAAACAGGTTACTAGGAAAAGGTCACCAGGTTAAGATTTTTTAGCAAGTTACACGTAGAACAATCCCTGGATCAGTAAAACAGGTTACTAGCAAAAGGTCGCCAGGTTAACATTTTTCAGCAAATTACACATAGAACAATCCCCGGATTAGTAAAACAGGTTACTAGCAAAAGGCACTACGTGCGTACTCAGGCATGGATGGAGAGAAGTCACTGGAAGAATCGATCACTAACCTGAAAGAAGATTCAGGCCTGCAGCCCTGCACGCAGGTTGCAAAGCACTGCTGCCTTCAGATCCGGAGAAGAAGAGTGACTGCCTTGGTCGATAAATACAATTGTGTGACAACAAGGATCGATCATGACCTTTCCGTAATCTGTGGAGACCTGCGTGGACTCGGCCGGCTGGATCACTCGAAGGACCCTTCCTGTGGTAGGCCGTGTTCCGTGTCTAGTGAATCGGCCTAGCGTCCTAACTGGGCCATGACAAAGCACATGCCAAAGTTGCTTATGGGCTCTACACTGAAGTAACCAGAGCAAGAAAAGGGAAAAAAATAATTTCAAAAAAGAAGAAAAGAGAAAATGTTTATTTTACCTCACTCAACTATCGCTGTAGTTGTCACAAGACGATATACACGAGGAGTTATTCCAAAGCCTCTTTTCCATTCACTGTTTTATCAACAAATTTTTAGCTGGCCTGGACCTTACAAGGACCCAGGATTCCTTGATGAATGGTGCACAATCAACAAGTGTCTCTAGATGGATTGCATCACCGGTAGGTGTAGCAAAGATTAATGTGAATATGTTCAAAAAAAAAAGATTAATATGAATGCAGCTATAGGCAAGTCTTCGAAACTGCAATAACAACTGCGGTAGCAAGGGACGAAGTAGGCACGCCCCTAGTGATTATGATGAAAAGGGTAACTAACCTAGAGACATTGGAGACGATGGTGTGTAGAGAAGATCTTTTTTAGAAAATGGAAAATTCTGACCTCTATGACCGTGTACAGCCAAATGAAGGAGGTATTCCAAGTGATGGAGTTTATGCACGAAGGACGAGCATCGAAGGGCGAGTTTGATGGGGTTATGAAAAGGTCGATTTACGAGTCATTGGAAGGCATGTATGGTTGAGTTTTTCCCACATGGAATCTGTAATCAGATTTCACCTACTGTTGGGGATTCAACTTCGCCACAAAAAACACAGCCCCAAACTCTGGAGTAGAAAAGACTATGAAACTTTATAACAGTATTTGATTACAGGAAAAAGGGAAGGCGAAGACGTTTTTCTTCACACCACGAGGAAAAATCTAGCTTCGCCAAGAAGTAGAAGATCAAAGAACAAGATTAAAGCGAAGGTGCAAATTTGACTTCGCAGATAAGAAAATTAACTTCGCTGACCAGCAAAGACAAAAGAAGAACAGAAATTAGAAGACCAAAATTAGAGCAAAGACAAAAGTTTGGCTTCGCTATATGAAGATCAACTTCGCTAGCCAGAGACGTCGAAGGAAAATGAAACCAAGAGAAGCGAAGGCAGGAGTTCGACTTCGTCTGGCATGAGTTGAAGAATCAACTGAAGTTCGAACGAAGATCAGGAAAACTAAAGACTGAAAATAAAAGAATGAAGGCTTAGAGAGAGAAAATTACCACTTTGCCCTCATAGTCAAGGAGGGCGGTAAACATTTGAGTCAGGGGCATAATAGTCATTTTGTGTAAAATACGAAGACTGGGGCCTTATAAATACCCCCTCTGACATGTATAGTACGATCATGGAATGAATACAACTTTGCACAACTTTGTTATGTCTGAAATGTTTTAATGATTGTGTGAATTGTGTCACTTGACTTGAACTTTTCACCCAATGCCTACTAACTAACCAAGAGATGATCCTTTAACAAACTATCTTCGTCGTTTATTTTTTTCTCTTTGAACTTTACAAGGCATCTTACCTCTTGAACAATGAAAACCATTCGGATTAACTCCATGCCCTTGTTTGAAGTGGTTATCAAGATGGTTTCTTTTTTTTTTTGGTTAAAAATTCCAGTAAATATCTAATAATGTTTTGAACCACAGAAATATCTCTAAATTTCAAAAAGAAATCCATGACAAGTCGTAGAGATAGATTGAAATTCAGCAAATCTAAATAAAATATTTAGAGCTTGTGAAATATGTCTATAAGCTTCTAAAAAAATAGGTTAGCTCTAAAAATAGGAAATATATTTAGAAAAATCCAGAGAATTCCTAAAACATTCTAATTGAAGAAACATTATGAGGTACGAGCTAAACTCGTTTTAAACATGTCTACTCGTTCCATCTATCTTGCCAGTTGGTCCACTATGCTATCTCACGGGCTATGTATGTCTGCGTGGCTTGCTTTGCTGTCATCTCATTTTCATGTCTGCGTGCTTTCCTGTAATCTCATTTTCTGAATCACAACATCTCTAGGTGGTACTACTACATCGATTCCTCCTACAATCTACCTCGCCTTAAAAAAAAGGTTCTTTTTTATGCCTCAAAAGATTATTTATCTCCTTTTTCTCGGTAAATAAATTAATGCAATAATAGGATGAGCAGTCACCAGATAGACATAGACATAGTTACCCAAAGCGTTGTATTAGTGACTCTTTTACTACTATTTCACAATGATAATTACATCAAAGAGAGAATGCTCCTGCAGCCTGACATGTAGTTTTCTGAGACCACAGCGTTGGTGGTCCACTGATGCTGAATTGCTGATGCCAGCCCCAAACAAAGTCTCTTTCCTCTTCTTTTTTCTTGGGTATAAAGAAAAATATAAGACGGCTGATGGATTGATGCCTATCGTTTTAGTGGAATATCTGGGGCTCTAGGCCACATGCTGCTGCTAGTTGTTTTTTTTTTAGATAACGGATAAAAATCCTGTTTCATCAGTGAAACATAGTGTGTTGAAAAATTCACGGAACACTTGGCGGCCAACCTACTCTGCACCCAGTTTGTTCACTGCAAACTAAAGCAGTCATCCTACTCAGCTTTTTATAAACTCTGTAAATGACGAACTGCTCAACGGCTGAATTGTTTTTACTTCTTTCGGAGGATCTGTACCTGCATTGTTTCGTTAGTGAAGTAATAACACATCCACTTATCATTGCTCTGCTACTGCAGTAAGATGCACAACTGGAAACCCCAACTGTCAATATGATTATGAACACCAATTCCATGTGCAGATGTTCTTCACATGATCACATGGAGAAGACAGCACAATCTTTTGGATTACTCTTGCTTTTGAGAAGTTTCTTGGGATCTCCAAGCTAAGAGAGGGACCAATCAAGTACCTGTCCTCACCCTAACCGGGAACCCAAGTCTCAAACCGTATTTGCCTCACTCAGCAGTCCTCACCAAACCCTGGCCGGACATGGGAGTTCCGGTTGTTGGCACGCCAACGTAGTTCCAAAAACTCCGTTGGAGCTCAACAACTCACGTACCATGTGATTTGCTTGCAATCGACTTGCAACCTACCTAAAAGCTTTCTAATCCCCATCAGCAGACGATATCCTAAACTATAACAATCCAACAGCATAACTAAAAGCAGATGAAGGGCACCACCACAAGAAAGAAGCAGTTTACCTGAACTGAATCAACTTTTAGATTTGGTTATGAACAATTGAACGCTGAACTGAACAAAGATTGCAACACCACAAAAAAAACATATGTATCCACCAAGAAACACTAGTTAACTTAACCCCACACCTTTTTTTTACCTCTGTATCCCTCCATTTATTACAATTCACCACCCCTTTGCAGTATGGACAGACGTGACACATGTGACAGGCTGAAGCAGGCCGGCCGGAGCAGAGGAAGCAGAGCACGTCGTCGCTAGACCTGGACGCGGCAGTACGTGGCGGTCTGGAACCTGAGCCCGTGGGCCCCCACCGAGCCGCCGTACCCGCCGTTGCCGGCGCCCGCGTTGATGAAGTAAGCCGGGCAGGTGACGAAGATATGGTAGTGCCCCGACACCCAGCTCCCGACCTTCCACCTGACCCGTCCATCGATCCTGACCTGCAACACAAGGTACCCGGCGGCGATATCCTTGCTCAGCGCGTCAGCGAGGAACGGCGCGAAGGGGACGTTAGGCCCAACCAACACCGGCGACCAGACGTCGACGTCGCCGTGGCCCTGGTACAGCGGGGCCGGCTGCAGCCTGGAGCCCAGCGTGATCTGCTGCTACTTGTAGGACGCCGAGACGTCGAGGCGGTCGTAGTAGACCCCGACCCGGCCGTTGGGGTTGCGGGAGGCGATGGTCACCTGCACCGTCGTGGAGAGGAGCGGGGCGGACCCGTTGGTCAGGTCGAGCTGCCGGAGCGACGCGTCCTGCAGGTAGAAGCGCCAGGGTGAGGAGGATCAGGAGCAGGCGCCGGCAGGAGTTCCAGAAGTCCTCTTCGCAGTGGTTGCCGCAGTCCTTGCCGCAGTGGTTGCCGCAGCCCTTGCCCATGGCTGATGAGCTCGGAGTCGGAGCTGGCTGGTGTGTGTTGGAGGGAAAGGGAGGCTGTGAGCTGGGGTTTGTGTTGTGTAGCGTGTGGGCGTTTGGGAGTGGCTCTTTATATATTTTTATTTATTATTAATAGGGGTATTAGGGATTGGTGACTAATCTTTGTTTTAATATGAATCATGTTGAGATCAAAATCATGGAGGGGACGCGGACGGGAGAGAAATAAAGGTCCATGTCGAGGAGCTTTCTCTTTGCCGGGATTTGTGTCTGGATCGCCGGAGGTATATATCATCATTGATGGAGAAGGAGCTAGAACCCCTACACTTTCTGCTTTTCGTTCATTCATCTTAGATTTATGGGTGTGCGATTGTAGGTGAGAGATATGTTTTGGCAAAGACGATACTCCTATTTGGCAGTGAATCTGAAAAGGGCACCATGCTTAATAAAATCATAGGGCAGCAGCTTATGCCGCGACGAAAATCGTTAGATTTCTCGCGTCCGAGACGGGTCTCGACTAGCTACGAATATGTATGTATGCATGCATGACGAAAGGGTGAAAAGGAACTTTTATTTATCTAGGGTTTAAGTTGAACAGCTCTGACATTTGGCCGTAAGAGTGAGACAAACTCTTTTTTGTTTGTAAAAATAAACATAATGCTCTTGGTAGAGATGTCATGATCTTAGCCAGCTACTTGTGCTACTACTAGCTAGTTACTACTGCTTATAAGCTAAAACCAAACAGTTGGCAAGATGATGCAGCAGTAGACAGCATAGGCTTCCCAAAAGTAGACACAGTAGGCTTCCCAAAGACGCATGATCGTAGCTAAGGGACGGACAAAAAATGGGGGCCGTGTTTCCTGAACGAGGTGAGACGAGCGTCGTGGCAAGGTGTGCACGCAACGGCTGCAAACGGGATCGCTTCAGATCATGCCTGCCGCCTGGGTCACTGGGTGCGGGTGGCATGCCGATGCAGTCCAGCCATATGCATGACATTTCTCCTGCCGCATCATCCGCTTTAAATTTCTCTCGTTGCGTCTCCCAAACAAATTTCTTTCTCCGTGCAGAACCCGATTCTGCTCGCCTCTTTTTCTCCGCTCTCCTCGCTCTTTTGCTACCTGCACCTGCACCTGCAGATCCATCAGATCGACGATCCATTAGAATAGACGATCCATCAGATCGACGAGACGACGGTCCAACCATCATTAATTTTTAGTTGGGATTGGGATGGAATAAACACACGCGGCTCTGGGGTGCCACGGAGTGGGCTCTGGGTCAGATTAGACAGAGGTTAAATTAAGCGGGGAGGATAGCGACCGTGGAGACCGACCGGGATGTTTCTGTTTGCGCGCCCTGGCCGACAAGGGATGGGAATGGGATGGACCGGGAGAGAGAGAAAGGAAAGGCGATGCGACCTTAATTTCCCTCGTCTAATCTTGGCACTATGGCAGGCAGTCCAATTGCATGCGTCTCATTCATCGCCATCTTGTTTCTTGTCTGCTTTCTTCTCCTCCTTCGGTGCGTACATGCCTATACGGAGGTGGTATGGGCGTATAGCCGTCCGTCTAAACGGGCCAATTAGGTCTGGTTAGTTCTAAAAAATTTTATCCCAAAACGTCACATCAAATCTTGCAGTATGTATGGAGCATTATAAATATAGATGAAAAAACTAATTGCACAGTTTGGTTAGAAATCGCAAGACGAATGTTTTAAGCCTAATTAGGCCATGATTAGCCATAACTGCCACAGTAACCAACATGTGCTAATGATGGATTACTTAGGCTTAATAGATTCGTCTCGTAGTTTTCAGACGAACTGTGCAATTAGTTTTTTTATTAGTATCAAAAACCCTTCCAATATCCCTGAAACATCTGATGTGATACCTAAAAATTTTCATTTCGCGAACTCAGCACCCCTTGTCCCACACCACACGGAACCGTCCAACTCAAGGGTACGTACGGTGGTGCACGACAAGCTACTTCACCACGCGCAGCGCAAAAGCTCGCACTATGTTTCACTTTCACCCAGGGGAAGGGAAGTCATGCCTAGAGAGCCCACCGTTCAGTAAACATATACTAGGACACATGAATGCATGCCGCGCGTGGACGTCGTCGTGCTCACGGTTAACGTGGGATGGAACCAATAGCTTGACTGCCTTTTGACACTTTTACTAGTTCGTGCCGTGTCCTCTTCTAGCTTATTAGGGCTTATTACCAGTAGTACCACGCAACACACATGCCGCCGAGGTACCACTAGTGTCAGACTACTACACAGTACACACGGGAAATTCAAGAACCACAATGCTGCTTACTGCTTCACATCGAACTAATGACAAAGCTAGAGCAAATTAGATAGTATATATAAAGTATATGTACACGATGACATTCTAATCAAACCCTCCATTATTTCTTCTTCTTCTTCTTCTTTTTTGTGTGCATTTGCACCACCTAGACACAACTGACCTTCGCCCTACCAGTCAAAGGACAAATCCTGCTGCTACCTACAGCTACAAGGTACTACTCTTGCTAGCCCAAGTGTCAAAACTACCACCAGCTAACCGCCCTAATACAATCCTCCTTGCTAATTAGGGGTCTGTTCGACGTAGCTTCGTGGCGGCTCTGGCGTGTCCTACACCAGCAACTGTAGCCGCACTATTGTCAGCTAAGCTATTTCTCTCTCTCTCCTCCCCAGATAAATATGGATCAGAGGCAATAGAAACCCGAGCTGAAAAAGGTTGCTTCTTCTAATTCCGTAAAGTGATTCTTCATCGTGATTTTTGAGAGCTTATGCTACAGAATTAAAAGGATCACTTTCAGCTACAAAATCACTTCTATTAGAGAATCGGCTCTAAGCCGGCCAGGTGAAACGGGGCCTTGTTGGCACTTGGTACTTGGTAGGGCATGCACCAGGCAACAAGGCAACGCACAAACTGTTAGGTGCTACCTAGGCTAGCTACAAGGAACTAGCTAATACTACCGATAACTAACACGCTCTGTACAATGCAATATCCCTAGCTGCATTGTTATGGTCCCATGCGTACAGTACAGGAGGATAAGATCATACAACCCCACCAGGCTATTCCCTAGCTACCAACCCAGGCAAATCCGAGATCATCGTCTCATCCCCCACTTCCCGAACCCGTTTCATTCCTCCACACATGGCTATTCATCCGCGTTACATTCCTTCACACGTCACGATCTGACACGCAGGATCCTTCCAAACAGGGAGCCATCTGAAGCAGGCGGATTCCAATAAACTTCTCCTCCCTTCCCCTGTGGTGCTAGCTAGTGGCCATATTTTTCTTGGGTCTCCTCGAGTCCTCTTCATAGATGAACTGACCGACCACCTACCAACCAAAGCTCAGACGGAGTGGAGGTCTATTTCCGTTGAGCTCAGGAAAACGAGACGAGACGAGACGAGACGAGCTCGTCCGGTCCGATCAGATCAGATCCTCCGGGTCATCCAAGGCGTTTGGTCACCAAATTTCGGCCGCATCTCTCCTATCCTATCCAGCACAGTGGAAGGACGGAGCGACGCACCACCAAATCACGCCCAGCATCGCAGCACCAATGAAATTTGCTGCTGCAGTGCACGGCTCGCTCTCGATCTCTTGACTTCCATCCATTAGGCCTTTTCCAAAAAACGCTACAATAGCATCATAACGAATCTTGATGCATGCATGGAGCATTAAATGTAGATGAAAAAAACTAATTACATAGTTTGGTTGAAAATCGCGACACGAACATTTTAAGTCTAATTAGCCTCATAATTAAACACTAATTGTCAAATAAAAACGAAAGTGTCACAGTAGCCAAATTCCTTATTTAAGGCACATGGAGAAACATGGCACGAGGCAGGGGCCAGGCCCATCCTGTGAATCGTCGACATGCCTGCCTCTGCCTGCCGGTCCACCCGCATGAATTGAATGAATGAACGAACTTCGGACACCATTATGCGCGTGTTTAGTTTTGGAAATTTGGAAATTTGGCTACTGTAGCACTTTTATTTTATTTGGCAATTTGTGTCCAATCATGAACTAATTAGCCTCAAAAGATTCGTCTCGTGATTTACAACCAAACTATATAATTAGTTTTTTTTTCTTTCGTCTATATTTAATACTACATACATGTACCTTAAAATTCGATGTGATATGTACTCTTTTTGGGTTAGAATTTAGGAACTACACCGGCCGTATACCAGCCAGGTGGTGTTAACATCGGACATCATTATGGCCTTGTTCGGTTCCTCTGGAAAAAAAAGTTTACACCATATTTCATCAAATATTTAATACATACATAGAGGATTTAATATAGACTAAAAAACTAACTAATTATACAGATTGCGACTACTTTACAAGACAAACTTTTACGCCTAATTAGTTCATAATTTGACAATAAAGTGCTACAGTAACACATGTGCTTGTAATTTATTTTTTATTATAGTATATAAACAAGACATTCTTATGACAGTAACACACGTGCTTGTAATTTATTTTTTATTATAGTATATAAACAAGACATTCTCATGACAGCCGATGTGGCATCTAAAACTTTAAACGAAACAAGGCCGTAGCCAGGTGGTGTTAACTTGGCTTCACATCAATCAAATACTTGATGACTGTTGTGATGTAATGTCAAGAATACCGCCTTGTTATGGACAGTACACCAGGCAGGCAGAGCGCTACGCATGGAGTCGGCACCAGCTTCAATCACTTGAGGTCTGGCAACGGATCTGCCAAACCAAATAATTCCCGGCACCAGCTTCAATCCATGGATATAGAATGATTAGTAGCCAGATTAACACATGAACTACGAGATAGGACACAGCAGACAGCACTACAGCCATCCACCAAGTAGGCAAGTATGTTGATGTACAGATGAACACATGGCCTGTTGATGATGTTGTAGGATTCTGAGCAGCACATGTGAGAATGTGAAACTGCATCAGCGCTTGTACGCGCTTCCATAGAGCCATAAAGCGATCGCATTTCAAGCCATCTCCATCTCCAAGAAACCAGAGCTTGATTCCAAGTGCTAGTTCAATGTGCAACGTCTCACCCACAGTCCCACACGCCCAGATAACCAGTTAACCACCATGCATGCACAACAATTTTTGCCATAACTTTCACAACCATTTCTGTTGAAGCTAGCATAGATACACAGACGCTCATATTATAACCACCAAGCATGAATCATTTCAGACTTCTCTCACTCGCTACTCTATTACTTGCCAGGTAAAAGCATGGTTACCCAGCTGGAATATTGCTCATCAGATCAGTGCCGACGAATGCCCCCGCTGCGCCAGTTAGCTTCTTGTGCCTATGGAATATGTCTCCCCCGATCAGCATCCAGAGTGGTCAGCAAACCCGGTATGATGGTCCTCTTAACTCCTGATACAAGCAAACGATTAGCTAGGCCCAGGTATCATCAGAAAACAAGGTGTAAAGTATGTTTTTTAGATAAAAAAATAAAATCCACCTCTATATCCAGATGAAGTGTGTGTATAAATGCTAGTGTTGTGTTACAAATGAAGAATGTATTTTGTGTAACCTAGGGTGTCCTCAAAAGAAAAGGTCAAATAAAGTTTGGGCCTTTTACGCCAGCATAGATTATAATGTAGACAAAGTAACACAGCTCAGCATATGCGACATAATGTGGTGAAGGATGAATCAGTAGTAGCCTATGCACAACAAAGAAGAAGCTCTACAGGCACCAAGAGAATCATAACCACCAGAAGAAAACAGAGTAGCAAGATAAAACAGAAAAGGCAAGAAAATAAGAAAATAAAAACAAAATAAAGGTATATAGGGTTCCAATATACACCTAAGCAAATGATTCATGGGATTCCCTAAGGCGGTAAACACATGTAACAAAGAAAGTAGTTCGGTCATTGAATCAAGTGCTTCGTCTGTTTCCTATGAGATGCATAAATACAAACATGTGCATTGATTATGCAGATGTGCAAAGAGAACAAAAATAGCGGCTAAAACTCTAAAACGATGAAATATCGTCAACATGGCATCCAATCCATTCATGGGATCCCTAAGGAGGTAAACACATGTAACAAAGAAAGTAGTTCGGCCATAGAATCAAGTGCTTCGTCTATTTCCTATGAGATGCATAAATACAAACATGTGCACTGATTATGCAGATATGCAAAGAGACAACAAAAATAGGGACTAAAACTCTAAAACAATGAAATGTCGTCCAACAACCCAACATGGCATACAATCATCATTGTGTGCATGGAAATGCTTTGCCAAGAATATTTACATGTGAGCTTCAGAATTATTGAATTGAGTATTGAATATTTAGCAAGCAGAAATAACAATACGACCACATTATTTGTGAAGAATGAAGAAATGGACTATCAAAGTTCCAAGTTCCAATTCATGCTCAACTGTTCATTGCTCTTACTATGTCAGATGTACAAGTTCAGGCAACTATGATCTCTTCCTTCCCAATTTCTAGCGTCAACATAAACAAGGTTGCATTTCAGAATTTACACAAGCACTTAATGCATTCATCCGTAAGCAGTAGAATGCAACTGATTCATAGAACTGGTTCCTCTTTGTCTTCTGGCCGGTGATCAAGTAGGTTCTCTAACTAGTGCTTGAACTAAGGCCACATCCCTCAAGACTCATTTGATGCATATAAAAAGAATTTGTAACTAATGAGGCATTATAAATATAACATTAAAGTGATAGGTTTTCAACATGAAATTGGAAAAAAAAAACAACTCATCATACCTACATCTACAATCCATCAAAACATAAACTGTCAACAAATCACACTTCATCAAGGTTTACAGCTGCAATCAATTCTAAATGGGAAACATCAAATGAAAGTACACTCGTAATTTTCACTGTTGGAGAAATTTAGCTTAGCATTGCTAAGAATTCATGAAATAAAACAAGAAAAAATGCATCTATTGCAATGGAGCAAGGATCTGAAACCCAAACTATAGACACAGATAATAACTAAAGTCTCGCCTTACCAAGTATACCTTATATTCATCTTGCCTAAATTTCTCACTAGGAATTTTATAATACGAAGAAGTGGGATCTAATAATGTACAGATAAACAAAGCTGATGGCTAAGTGATTCAGCCAGCATATTACCATTTCACATGAATTGCTACAAAAATTGCCTGTGTTGGCAATTGGAGCCATCATCCCACCTAATCAACTGTCACCAAGTAGCATTTGATGCTTTTTAAATCACTGCATGTCATATACACAAATCTGATAGGTACAGAACCATAAGCTAATCCCGACCTTGGTGCTGCTTGTGCTCAGTTCACCATGCATGGGTAACACAACATATTCCAAAAAAGTGAAAAATAATCAATACAACTATAAACACTTTCCAATTCAAAGGTTTGCCAGGTAATAATAGGTTGGAAGTTGGAACTTCATGACTATAGATTTGTGAAGTTCTCTGTTGCCTAACATAAGGGGATAGTGAAGCCAGGTCAAGCATCTGTTGGGTTCTTTAATATATTTCTCTCTATTCACAGTACTCATAAGACACTTGACACCAACGGTCCAACACGTTACCAACATTTATTCATTTCCTCTTTGCTCATATCCAATCCAATTGTACAAACAAGGATATGAATGGAAGAGAAATGCTAGCCCCTTGAAACCCGAACCGAGGCAACAGGCTTTGTGTAATCAAAACCTCCATTAGCCAATATCCAACACAATTTTGATGGGTCCACTGCACACTTTATAAATAAGATATAAGGGAGATACTAAGACCGCCCACAGTGTAGCTGAGGCTGAAAAAATATCCGTACGCCACGTCCTCCGATGCCAAGAGCACTGCATCTTTACACAGTGTGCCTCAAAGCAAGCATCGGTGCTAAAAGTACAAGCTGCACTCTTTTACCAGTATGTTCTGTACTTCAAACAGCTGTGAAAGTAATATTTTATTTACTCGGCACCGGGGCAGCTACTTGATACGGTGCTTGCTTTTTTGAACTTGACACCGCTCTCTGCAATGGGTTGAGCCGATGCTTCGGCCTTCTCTTTCATAACTCGGCACCGGCTTTTGCCAACGCTGTGGGCGGTCTAATGGGTTCACAAACAAAGTTGTCAGGCACCACCTTTATCATTTCAAATTAACTGTTTCAAAAATAACCTGCCTGCCAAATGCCTAATCACAACTAGGCACCTGGCATCAACGTGCGTTAACATGGTATTGTGCAGACTTTTTCTTTAATTCGATTCGATTCTGCATGCCATGGGAAACGGAATTTACAAAATCAAAACTCCAAAAGAACTGTTTAATACAACTACTTATAAGTTTGACACGTTTTCTTGCTTAACATAGGAAACTAGTGAACCCAGGGTTAGTCAAACATCTGTTGGGCCTTTTAATACATTCTCTCTGTTCATAATGACACTGCCGTTGACATTTGGCTGCAACATGCCACCACCCCCTCTTTGTAATAGGTTCCTCCTCTTTGTTTTTTGTCTCTTTTGGGGCCCCTTTTACCCTTGTAATTATGTAGCTTTCTCGGTTAGCTCTCCACTAACCACCCCCTGTACAGTGTTCCTTTTAATATATTTTGCCTGGGGAGCTTTGCTACACAGTTCGGTCAACAAAAGAAAAGAAAAAACAAAAACAAGCCACCACCATCAACAATCCCACGTTAACATTTCCTATCTGCTTTCATGCAAATGAAGTGGTGCACACAAACAAAGACATAAGTATAAAACAATCGAAGGCTTTGTATTTTGCACGCCACATTAGAATCACACTTATCACAACATAATGCTAGTCCTACGATCCACACACACCCAAAAAAAAAAAACTTGCACTGCCTGGAATCCGCAAGTAAGTCAAACTATAATTTGGAACCGAGGAAGTATACCTTATATTTATCTGGCTGAAATTTCTCACTAATCATTTCCTAAAGATACGAAGAAGGGGATTTAATAATGTCTTGGCAAACACAACTGATGTCTAAGTGATTCAGCCAGAACTATTACTAGTTTGTATGAATTGCTACAAAAATTGCTCGTGTTGGCAACAGGCATCAAACATTGCATGCATATACACAAAATCTGGTAGGGCCAACCATACCATGGAAGAAAACAGAACAATAAGCCAATCCTAGCCTCTGGCGCTGCAATGACCTTTTGTGATCAGTTCACCAAGAATGGATAACAACTAACAGATTCTATGAAGTGAAAAAAGAAATTAGTAGTTTAATACAGCCATAAATCTTTCAATTCAAAGGTTTGCCAGGTAATAATAGGTTGGAATGTCATAACTACAGATTTGTTAGGTTCTCTGTAGCTTAACAAAGGGAATAGTGAACCCAGATCAGTGAGGCATCTGCTGGGTTCTTTGATATATTTGTCTCTATTCACAGTATTATACTCATAACCAACACATCACCAACATTGATACAAAAAAGAAAACATTTCCTCTTTGCTCAAATCCAATTGAATAAACAGCTTGAAAAAACCAGGTCATGAATGGAAGGCAAATGGTAACCACTTGAAACCCAAACCGAGGCAGCACATTTTGTGTAACAGAAAACCTACATCAGCCAATATCCAACACTATTTCGATGGGTTCACTGCACATTTTATAAATAAGAAGAAAAAGGAAGATAATGATGGGTCGGCAAACAAGTTGGTACATAAGTGAATCAGGAACCTAGGCACAACGAGCCAAACTGCCAAATGCCTAATCACAACTAGGCACTTGGCATATTGGTATCAACCTGTTGCCAACCTGGCACTGTGCGGTCTTTTGCTTTAATTTGACTGCATGGCATGAACAGATCACACGAAATAACAAAAAAAACATTTATATTTAATAAAACTCTAAGTTTGCCATGCTTTCTGTTGTTTAGCATAGGAAATTAGTGAACCCAGGGTTAGTCAAACATCTGTTGGGCTTTTTAATACCGTTCTCTGTTTATAGCACCATAATGACACTGCCGTTGACATTTGACTCCAACATGCCACCACCATTGACAATCCCACATTATCATTTCCTATTGGCTTTCAGGAAGATGACGAAGGTGTGCACACGAACAAGGACATAAGTATAATACAATCCAAGGCTTTGTATTTTGCACACAGCCACATTAGAAGCACAGTTACTATCACAACAAAATGCTGGCCCTACTACGATCCACACAAAAAATTACACTGACTGGAATGTGCAAGTACGATTAAGGCATAGATTGATAGAAAAATAGATATACATGATATAGGAGAGTAGAAAATCACCAGGACTACTACTAACCTTCACAACACGACATCACACCTTCTCGGCGGCCCATTGAAGGCTGCCTCAGTGGAATTCTTCCCGCGGAAAACCACCTTGACGCCATCGCACATAACCCTCATGACCCTCCGTCGCGTGCGCCAGCCCCCTCTGTCGAAGACAGCCACGGCCATGAGCCTGACCTGGACGTCGACGGCGCCCCCGTCGCCGGTCTTGAGCGCGGCGGCGTCGTCTGGCCCGACGTAGGCGTCCTCGACGACGAGGCGGAAGGCGAGCGTGGTGGTGTTGCCGGGCGCCTGGCCGAAGGGCGCCAGCGAGGCGACGGCGAGCGGGGAGGAGGGCGCGAAGGAGACGGACGCGAGCGGCGAGAAGTAGGCGACGGAGAGCTTGGAGTTCGGGTTGGCGGCGAGGAGCGCCGCGTCGAAGGAGGCCGAGAGGGAGGAGTTGGCGCGGGAGTAGGCGACGCGGGACAGCGCGAGGGAGGTGAGCGAGAAGGCCGGGGCCCGCGGGCGGAGGAGGAGCCACACGATGAAGGTGGCGGCGCCGAGGAGGAGGAACGCGCCCACGACGGCGGCGAGCAGGCGGCGCAGGCAGGTGGGAGGAGGCGGCGGGTAGTGGGTCGCCGCGTAGTGGTGGTGGTGGTGCGGAGGGGGAGGAGGCGGCTGGGGGTAGGGATAGTGGTGGTGCGTCGGCGGCGGCGGGTGGTGGTGAGGCGGGGCGGGGTAGGGGTACGCGACGCCGAAGGCCGCCGGAGCGGAGCCGTTGGCGGTGGCGGGTGGCGGCGCGGCGGCGTAGTAGGCGGCGGCGGCGGCGGGGCTGGGGTTCCCGTTGGGGGCGGGGTAGCCCATGGCGGGGGGCGGCGAGGCGCCGGCCGGGGGCTTGGAGTTGGGGTGGTCGGGCGGGTGCGCGGAGGAGGACGAGGAGGAGGGCTGCTGCATGCTGGAGATCCGGCGGCCGCGGAGGAGGAGGAGTGGCGCTGGCGCGGGCGCGGCGCTGGTCGGTGAGAGCAGGCGAGCGGTGGTGGTGGCGTTGTGGGGTTTGCTTTCGGTTCGGCCTCGATGGTGATTTGGGATCTCACTACTCACTGTGGAGTCCGTGAGACGGCGGCAGCAGCGCGTGGGCGTCTCTGCGTGCTTCCTTTTCCTGCTGCTGGGCCTGCGGGCTGCGCGTCGGTTCCTTCCGTTCCGACTGACAGGTGGCCTGCCGGAGATTGGGACGTCGGAGTACGCGGCGAATAAATCCCGTTCCGTTTTTTCTCGAACGAATTTTTACTCCCACTCGTTCATTTGTTGGACTCTGGCGCGAGAAAAAAGTTTTATATATTTTACTAACTCTGTCCTCAAATTCAAGGAAATCCAAGTGATATCTAGGCAAAAGATCATTTTATCCCTTATTAATTAGGATTAATAGCGAAGGATGACGTGGATAACTTATATGGTAATGGGAAAGGGAGGATTACTTGACATTTAGTGGAGAATAGCGTGGATAGCTTGCATATTAAGATTGAAATGGAGGATTACTTGATATTTAGTGAAGAATGACATGGATAGCTTGCATGATGAGATTAGAAGTAGTTTGCTTCTATTCTATAGTACAAGATATATAAATATAGATTATTTTTGCCAAATTAAAATGATTAAGCGAATGCGGGAAAAGTTTAAAACACATGGACAGTCATCTATTATTACTACAGTTAATATAGATGACCCAAATAGAAATAAGCTAGAAGACACATTAGCGAACCTTTTATAAGAATAATCTATATTGGATACATGTAGAGAAAAAACTATGCAATATTGGAGGGAGTGCGTGTCACACGATAACAACAAAATATTAGGTTGCGTTTGGTTTTGGGAAATAGTGGGATGGAATGGACCCATTTCATTTTGGGAGGACGGAATGGTTGTATGTGTTGTGGTCTGTGTTTGGTTCAGGGGACGAGGATGTTCCTGTTTTGTGTATGGTTGGAGTGATGGGGATGAAAGGGTAAAACAGCCCACACGTCATCCATGGTCAGCGCCTCATCCCTTGCCCGCTCCCCCTCATCCCACCGATTTT
The DNA here is from genome assembly GCA_038087645.1 of Saccharum hybrid cultivar R570. Taxonomy (NCBI): domain Eukaryota; kingdom Viridiplantae; phylum Streptophyta; class Magnoliopsida; order Poales; family Poaceae; genus Saccharum; species Saccharum hybrid cultivar. Next base: position 12,251,534 of record JAQSUU010000805.1, read on the forward strand.
TAAAGACAGAGACGTCCCTACATCTTAAGGAATGTTCTCTTCGGTGACATTACTGTCCCATACGTCCCCAAACCAAACATTGGATGAAGTGGGATATCCACCTCGTCCTCGGCCTCATCCTACTCCTATCTTACCTTAGTTTCTCCTAACCTGAAAGTTCCAGAAAGACTTAGAATTTGGTACATACACAGTTCCATTGATAAGCAGCTGAAATGGAGGCCAAACGCGAGACGGCCAGATCGAGCCCTCTGCAGTCGTGGCGGTGAATGACAAGAGTCACAACAAATCACAAGAGGAATTTTTTTATTCCCTTTTCGATCATTGGCACAATAAGAAAGATGGATTCGTGGGATTTTTATATCATCAAATCAAATGAAAAAGGTAAAATGAGAATGAGATTTCCCCTTTATATAAAAAATCAACACCGTAAGATACAGACCAGCAAGGTTTTTTTTGTGACTACAGACCAGCAAGTTTCGGGAGCATCTTTACGTTATTCCAGTGAAACCATGGCGTCGTAGTGGCGCAGTGGCGCTAACTGCAAAACCGTGTTAAGCTTAGAAACGTCCCTTTGCCCGATCCGTCGCTTGCTATCTACTCCTATACACAGAACAACAAAGACGTTTGTTTCCTTCTTTATTCTCCAAACAACAAAGACGTGTGTTTCCTTCTTTATTCTCCTTCGAGTAGGATCGCAATTCGCGAGAAAAGAAGAGGAAAACGCTACCACCTCTTTTTCCCTCGTCATAACTACCGCTGAAAATTTAGGTTCATGCCATCGCTTCAATTGCCACTTTCATCATCATCATCTTTCTTAGGAAACAGTTTCATTGCAACATAGGGTTAAATACTCATGAAAACGTGCTCTACAGCAGCAACAAAAAAAAGTTAGTTTTGGAACTTGCTGGTTGTGAACCCACAAGGCCACAACGTAGGTCTCGTGTCTTTTGCCTTTATATAGGTCAACACCACGGTATAGTTAACTTGAGGAACCTCCATCGAGAAAATTCCACCAACGCTTTTTTGCCGTTAGCTTTCCGTGTCAGCCACCCAAATGGTGAGAAAAGAAACTTTGGCGTGCTTTTTCTGAGAAAAGAAAACTTGGTAGTGCTCTGCATATATATTATATATGTATGCAGTGCGAGAAAAACCTGTGGTTGCCTCGAAAGAAATCTGTGCTGTTGAACTTACTGGCATCTGGCTGTACTCATGCCGTCTCTCTCACTCTCTGTTGCTCAGCGCTTTTGCTCCGCCCATTGCTGCCCTTCGAAAAACTGGCCTAGAAGTTGGTCCACTGCTTCTGGGCTGTACCGAACGTACTTCTGTGGGTTCTTGTTGTTCTCCACAAGATTGCTGCAAAGTCACAAGTATACTACAGTCACATCTTACTTGCACTGTTAGTTGCAAGATGTAGCAAATTACTGGCAATAGAAGGCGTTCCAAGTTCTAATAAAAAAAAACAACAGGAAACTACTGTCTTAGCAGCCAACTAATGAAATTGTTTGATGATGTTACCCAAAGCGTTTGATAAAAGATCGATAGGCTGGCAACAGGACTTCGGCTACAGCAAGCCTCAAGGATTCTCGCAGCTCTTGATCAGGTACGATCCATTGCGATTGCTTTGCGTGAAGCTCTTCGAATTGCGTATTGAAGGACTTAAACCTGACAAGGCAAGAGACATTGGAGGGTTATTGATTTCTGTTGTTGCGTAAGACAGTTAAAAACGTTTTGCCTCCAAGCACTCACCGTTCTTTGATCGTGGCTCTTGAAACACCACTGCTGATAAGGTCACCGCTGCTGCCCGCGCCTTGAACAGAAAGTGTCTGAAGAATCTAAAGTAACAGAAGCAGAGCAGCCACAGTCAAGTGCAATTCTATATGTAACTGTGTACGAACATGCTAACTGATGTATCCAAAACTCCAATGGACATTAAAGAATACCTTGCCAGATAGAGAAAAACTACAAAAATGCCTAGAAACATTAAGTCCATGCCAGCTCACATTACCACACATTTTGCTTTACTAAATTTAAAATGGCATGTGTGTGCATAAAGTTTCTTAATAGTGGACGTACAAGAGGGACTTTCAGACATTACAATTTCTGAATTGAGGTGTCAGACCATACTTAATAGAGATCTATTTTTGTAAACTCAGCCTAACTTCACAAAAAATTCTAACTGCAGCAAATGTATAGGGAGCGATATTGTACCCTCATATATGATTCATGATAGATTGAACAAGTATACATCCATGCTGTATTCACAGAGTTATATCCACTAAAGAATATTAATTAAACAGCACTCTGATCAAGACCAAAAAAAAAAAGATCCATTCCCTAAAAAGGACCAAAAGGGATTGCACATCTAACATCATGCAGCCAAACAAAAAAGCAAATATGTCACGCAGGATCTTTGAAGATTTTGCTGATCCACTAACCTTTGCCCAAGCAACGCGTTTATATTGATTGGCATTTTGCTGCACAATCCTGCGATGCCTCTGAATCCAGTCATCACCAAGTATATCTTTTGCTTCTGATCTGAGGCAACACAAGAGATCATTAAATGAACAGGCTATCATAACATAATACGAAACAGATCTTGTAATAAATACAGACATACCTGCGAACTGATCTAACCATATAGTGGATATTGTTCATAAGAAATAAGTATGTCAATGCAGGATCCTTATACTGTTTAGATTTTCCATCTAGGTTATTCTGTAGGGCCTGCATTATCCTTGTGGTAACAGCAGCAAGCTGAGATTCTGCCTCAGTGCCACTATCAAATTCCTGAAATAGTAGCTTCAATGTTGACTGGTAACTGTTCAAATCAGAGTAACATTTGTTATGCAAGGAATTTCAGAAACAACAACAGGAAAAGAATAAACAAATGCGACATTTCTTCATGAGTAAACGAAAAAGACAACTAATTCATAACCAGATAAATTCTAGAATCTAGAAAGTGCCCAAGTTTGTTGAGAAAAGCAAGATCAAAAGATGCTATAAATATCTTCGTATAGGTATTACAGCCTATAGGCTGAACTTCCCTGATTCAAATTTGTTCAAAATCTTATTTAGTATTGTGGTACGATTTTTTTTCCTAAAAGAACCAGCCTGTTAATAGTAGCACTTGGAAATCCTTTCTACTTCATCAAAACCTATGGTCTTTAATTATATGTCTCATCAATGGAGATGAAGGTCAGAATGATTCTGAGAAGATCAGAACCATAAAGCCCCATAAGCCACAGTTAAAAATCGTGTTCTTGACATTATGTTAGTCAAAACTTATGTGACCAATAATTTTACATGTCCATGAATTCACAGACAATATGAGAAAGAGGATACTTACTCGAATAGGAATTTAACATAATTAATCACATAGCTAGTCAAAGGATGGACTGTTCCGTCCTGAACAATAGTTTTTGAAGCATCCTTTTCAACTGCCTCCTCAAAATCTGAAAATGTTTCCTGAGCAGTCTGTGCCAATCGCTTTGTTAAGCTTGATGCAGCTTCACGCATCTCAGTGCAAGGTTTGCCTTCAAATATTTCCTCAATCTGATAAAAACAAGGGATCAAGCAAAGGTAGTATTGACATCTTTGTAATCATCATCAAAATCAAATAGTTTAGAATCACAGCAGCATAGAAAAGTATGTAACATTTGGGTAGTGGCCTCTATGAGGTACTTGCAGAATACCTCTGGTTGAAGTTCACGCATTACTTCATACATGTCGAGCAACACAAACAGCTTTTCTGGGGACCTTTTGCTTTTAGCTACAGCATCTCCAAAGCTGAAAAGAGTTATAATACTGTTTGCTGTCAGTTCAGCAAAACAATGGCCCTTGTTAAAGTTGACACCATCAAAAATCTGATCACAGATTTTTCTTTCCCCTGCTAGTAATAATTTGACCTGTTTGAAAAGCATAACATTGTAACCTGATGTTGAAATGGACATACACAACATGAGTACATTTTAAGGAGGACCCTCACCGCAATTCGCATAAAGTGTATCCAGTTTCCAATTTTAGCCTCCAAAGCCTCCCATTGCATTTTTTGTACATCATCTTTGGTAAGCTTTTCCACTCCTAACTTCCGAAGGCTCACTTCTAGTGCTGAAGCACGGTAATCTCTGAAGGAAAAGGGGGAAAATAGATTGAATTATTAAAAAAAACAAGTGCCAAAATCCCTATCAAGGACAGAAAGTGCGATGGAGAAGGAACGAGCTCAGGATAGATGTAAAACAATAATAAGAAAACCAAAGCCTACCTGTAGATTTTGTAGCAAGTTTGCTGATTTCCAGCCTGAACCAACTGCTGAGCTATGTCATTCATGAGAGGCAATATTCTGGGAGGAATTAGTGTTGGGGTCCTGTATACGGCAGTCTCCAAGCCTTTGGATGGATGATCAGAACGGCCACCTCCATCGGTCTCATGGTCACCTTTTGTTGGCCGCAGAGACTTGGGTAGACAGTCAAACAGGCGATCTGGCTCAATAGGTTTACTGAAAAGAAAAGAAAAGAAAAGAAAAGAAAAGAAAAGGACAATCAACACGGTATTTTTAGGTAAGAATAAGAACAACTTGAGGCCCCTGCTTCACTAGAAGAACACAATGATAAGTTAACTGTTCTTTTGCCAATATATGGAGGGAAATAGATGATGGAGACCTTCATGAGTAGGCCTCTGCATCACTAGATGCACCAGCCATAAGTTAATGGCCTTACCTGTATGTACCCATCAGCTGCTTAAATTCCTCTTCAATCTTCAGAGTAGACTTAGCTAACAGATTGTTGACATGATTCAGAACTCCTTCACTGCTCTTGAAGTTCTTATTTGAAGAAAAGAAGCGAACGATGCCTTTCAACACATCCACTGCCTCCAGGTAGCTCTCCAAATCCTCATGGGGACCCCTCAATATGGTTGCCTCAGCCTAAAGCACGAAAGAAAAAAAAAATCACACAAACTAAGGGAAGATGCGAGAATAGCAACATTTGAACTCAAAGCCTGAGCAAAAGCGAACAACATTAACTTCCAGGATTACTATACTTTCAATGCAAGGAGTTCAGTTAGCCATCAATTTTACAGTTCAAGATGAATTTTTACAAAAACAGCATCCCATTCAAAAGAAACATTATAATTATGGTAACTCAATCTTAATCTCATAAGTGGTAGAAATATCACTGACCAGATTCCCCTAAATAATATAACCTTAAATAAACAGGAGTAATATACTTCCATTCGAGAACAGTCATTTTGTATCAATGATTCCTGCATTGAGCTTAATTAACCGCACATAATATACTTCCATTCGAGAACAGTCATTTTGTATCAATGATTCCTGCATTGAGCTTAATTAACCGCACATACAGCTTAATCGTGTTAACCAAGACTAATTAACTCCATCCCATATTACAGCACCCTTTTGCACATTCAATTGCCCTCAGATCCACACAATGGCTACAAGAAAACTAATCCAATTCACCCCGATTTCAGCTCAAGGACTAGCGTCCGGAGAGAGAGGGTCAACGAACGCACCCGGCGGGCGAGGTCGAACTGGGAGAGGATGCCGTCGGCGGCCTTGATGGTCCGGTCGATGTTCTCGTGCGCCGTCCGGATCGCGTGCGTCCTCACCTGCAACCAACCCCACCAAGCACAGAGGGACACCGCCATCCCCGCCTCAAATTTCATTTCATCCAACGAAACGAAGGCGAGGCGACGCGTTCGAAATGGCGGGGGAGGAGACGGGGCGAACCTGGGTGGGGCGCATGGCGGCCTCGAGCGCGGAGAGGCGGTGGTCGAAGGAGCCGAGGATGGCCACCATGCCGTCCGTGTTCCCCTGGCTCCGCCGCAGCGAGTCTCGCAGCATGGTCGCCCGCCGCGACAGCGCGTCCATCGCCTGCGGCAGCGCCCCCACCGCCATCGCTCCCCCCTCGCGGGCGTCGGATCAAGCGCGGGCACCCCTGAGCCTCTCAGGAGAAGGCCGCGGAGATCTCGGCGCGGAGAGGAGAATGCGCCGAGGGTCAGGGCGGCTCGGCCGCCGGATGCGCGCTGATGGAAGAGCGGGCCGGTGCGGCGCCTCGATGGTCTATGGGAAGCGGCGATTCGGTGGCGGTGGGCGGCGACGCGTGGTGTGTCGCCGTGGAGGAAGGAGAGCGGAGGGAGAGGGGAGGAAGGAAATGGAGGCCTCGTTTAGGCCTTGTTTAGATTCCAAAATTCACCCCCAAATTCCACTATGCAAAAAGAAGATTCCCCATCACATCAAAATGTCGGCATATATATGGAGTACTAAATGTAGATGAAATCAAAAACTAATTGCACAGTTTTGTTATACTTTACGAGACGAACATTTTGAGCCTAATTAATCAAAATTTGGAAAATTATTACCACAAAAAAACAAAAAAGCTACAGTGCTCGGGGGTGGCACTGTGCAGATTTGGCCACCCCGAGTTCGGCATCTAAACGAGGCCTTAGTTTGAAGAATAGGGGAGAAAAACACTGTATCAGAATTCCTGTAGCATTTCGTTTGTATTTGGTAAAAATTATCTAAATTTTGACTAACTAGGCTTAAAATGTTCGTCTCGCAAAGTACAACAAAACTGTGCAATTAGTTTTTGATTTCATCAACATTTAGTACTCCATGCATTTGCCAACATTTTGATGTGACGGGGAATCTTCTTTTTGCATAGTGGAATTTGGGGGAAGAATTGGGGAACTCAACGTGGCCGGAGAATCGTTCGAACGGCCCCCGCGAGATTCGTGCGTGCGTGCTGACCGTTGACCCCGCGGACGGCTCGGATCGCAGGTGGCTCGTCGGCGCGGTGCGCGGATGTGGACGCGCCCGTCGTGCACGGGAAGGGAAGGGAGCAGCCGGTGGGCAGGGCGGTGGTGGTGGTGCCCTCGTGATGCGTTCCGTGCGGGAGCGGGGAAGCGCGGGACGGAGGCAACGGAACGGAACGGACGCCTAGGATGGGCTCGGTCGGTGCGTGGAGTGGCGGGTGTAGAAGAGGCGGTGGGGTCCAGCTGTTGGTGTCGGCCGGTCGAACGCGAGGAGGAGGCTGGCCCGCTGGGGCCAAGCCGATCGAGTTGTGTGGACCCGGTCCACCGCCGCGCGTTATCCGGTTCTGGATATTGGGGGTGCTTTTTTGGAATTGCACCCTCAAGATTTGAACATTATTGTTTGCCTTTATGATGCGGAAATGGAGGAGTCGTCGGTCGTCGCTCTCCAAACGTTGCAGTGCAATGATCTTGTGGGAACGGATTGGGTGCCCTAGAGCCATTTGCTCCACAAATGGGCACGGTTCTTGGTAACATGAATGTTGACATGTTGTATTACTTATTATTTTGTGAGAAATTTTTCGTAGCTGCCGCTCTAATTTTGTGGGAAATTTGCTTAGCTGCCATTCTAAACTCCGCGCTGAGAAATTTGAGTACTTGTGAACGAAATTGTTATAATGAGGAATGAAAAATTTAAAGAAGAAATATATGTGATGGAAATGTTCGTGGTGAATTATTTTGTGACAAGAAGTGTAATTGCATGAGGATTCAATTTATCTCATCGTAGATTATTGGCCGTTCATATGGAGGGATTATTGGTGACGTTTTATATAGTCCATTTTTGAGTGATCAAAAAATGTACGCATCCGATGGCGCGCTGCTGACAATGTAACCTTCATAAAAAAATCATGACCAAAAATAAAAATATCATGCAAGTGATATATATATATATGTCCGGATCTTCTAATTAAACCCCATCGGCAGAAATATTTTGTGGTGTAGATTCGGTGATGCTTCACATATGAAGAAAAATACCGTTGTGATCCCATTATGACAAAATTCTTTCACTTTTTTTATAATTACATATAATTAAGGATACACAAATATCTCATACATAGTGTACATCGAATACCACTAGTTGTTTTCCTCGACAAAGTAAAGAAATATTGTGTTGTATGTAATCGATAGCATGTCACGAAAACATTACTCTCTGTCCTCTCCTTGGCTAACTTCCATGGTTATCCCTCCTCCACACCACATTATCATCGTCATTATTGCAAATGTTCATCCGTTTTTAAAATTTGGGGGGTGGAACAAGTGACAACTCCTTAACATAAACCAACAGATGATGTGGTGGTATGGAAGGGGATATGGATTTATTAAATCTAGGTTCTCCCATTAATTTGGTTTTAACTCCCATCGTTATCCTCTTCACCATCATGTCGGCTTGTCTAACCCCCATCGTTATCCTTCGGGCCAATGCATCGGTCGTTTTACCCTAATCCCTTCATTTGTTATAAGTGTGTCTATCGATAAGCAATGTTTGGATCCCATTGTCCAAAGTTTAGGAACTAAATTTTGGACCGCTTTAGTTCTTAAGGCTCCAAATAAGTGGTATGAAACTATGAAAGTGGTGTTTAAAGTTCAGCAAACCTCATAAAAAGGTTTATGAGTTCATTAAACCATATAAGGAAGCTATAATGGTTTAAAGTTTACCTCTCAACTTTATCCAACTAAACTTTAGATCATGAGTACTTTAGATCATAGGTGAGTTTTGGGAGGAGAAAGAAGGGCCAAGTCCTGATCGACCAAATCGTTGGCAAAGGATCTGGCGAAGACCGCAGCTTTTGTCCCGGCGCCGTCCGACGCCGAACTTCTTTTTTTTTTGACTAGGTAAATGCCTGTGCGTTGCAACGGGAACACATAATGCACCGATAACATATGTATGAGCATGTGTTATACTGTTATCTAAAATAGATATCGCAATCATGATGTTCCATTCAATATTAAATAAGTCTTCACGAAAGATAAATAGTTAAAATATAACTAAATTTTAATGCAAAACTGAAACATCAACTTCAATCGTCGCATCACTTCATGCCTACGATACGTGAAAGATAAGCTTGCACTTCTTTAGGAATCAAGAGCTACGGAAAGATAATCATAATAAGTTTGTGTTTCACAATACATGTTTTACAATCTATTCTACAATTAAGAATTTAATCTCTCAACAGTTCGACCAAGAGAATGTGCTTTGCACGGACACCAAGCTGCATCTGGTCACCAATCAATGATGATCCAAAAGATTTTCTAGTCCAAGATACGGCGTCTGACTTCTTGCAGCTGAAGCATGCAGATGGCTGAAGCTGCAGTTAGAAGTATCCTGCATATAAGTTGTCTGTTAATTTTTAAAGTTAAAGTACCAACCCTAAACCCTAAAATACACCTCTTTATTCTGTTTCTTTTTTCTTTTCTAATTTATTCTCTTATATCATGAATATATATACATTTTTTATTCAGATTTTATTCAAAAATCTTATCCAAAGATACATTTGTTCGAGGATAAAGCTAGAAAGAGTGAAAAACCCAATAATACCCATTTTTCTTTTAGTCATTTCCCCACCCTTTCTTTCTCTCCTCTCTCTACCTTATCTCTTCTCCCCTACCGCCTGCTACCTCTTCTTCCTCCCCGACTGCTGCTACACGCCACGTGACCCGGCGGAGTTGCCTCCCCGGAGCTCGCCCACGCGGATCTCCCGAGCCGGCGTCCCTCCGTTCCTCCTCGCGCAGCAACAAGACGACTCGCCGCCGCCGCTCGTCTCTGCGCTGGCGTGGCGACCCGGTGTCCGTCCGCTCCTCCTCTCGCGTCCGCGCCACCGTGTCTCTCTGCGCCGGCGGCGTCTGCCCCGGCTGCTCTCCGCCCCAGTGCCCGCGCGAAGGCCCCACGCACCGCGCGCTCCCGCGGGTCCATGAGCAGGATATCTGCCAGGTCCGCGCGCGTGCGAGCCTCGGCCGGTCCGCGCTCAAGAACTCCGACGCCGCGGCGCGACGCGGCTCCAGCGAGCTCTGCTCCTCACGAGCAGGAGCTCTACTCCGGCGCGACCGGGGGGTGTCCATGTGCGACGACAAGGTCGGATGCGGCTTCCACTCGATATCACTTACACTGAGAGTAACTCTCTCCTACCGATGTATGCAGCTTCTGGCTTACAAAACCCGATTGAACATTGGAGATTGGTGTTGTTTATCCTAGTTATATTGTTTAATTTATGCACCAAAATTGGATTTTGGTGGTCAGCACACACCTGATGTTCCTTTTGGGAGACTGCTTAGGTCATTTAATTGAGTCCATATACATCAATTAAGATTTGTACCCGAACCGCTATGTTTATAAGACAGACAGATATGTGGGATCTTTGAAAAAACTCGTTAGTACCCCTTTAACTTGGATACCTACACTGGTAAATCAATGAACTTTGTTGATCTTTCTGGTCCCCCGGCTCTCTGGCGAAAACTTTCAAAAATACACATTCATACAGTCTTGGCATAAAAGCTTTTCGTACCGTTTCGATTCTAAGTGCATGCAACATCAATTGTCACTACAGAATAAACCAGTTTCCATAGGGTATGGTGATTTGTATATATAATATAGACAAATGACCCTGAATATGTCACTTATGGAGGGAGAAGCTCTGAATATTTACCATTAGTTACTTATGGAGGGAGAGTTCATGCTGCTTAACTATGTTATATTCAAAAGTATGTTCAATTGCATTTGTGAACTATTTGGCATTCAACATCTCAATATAGATTTGATTAGTAACTCCCTTTCCTTTCCTCTCCCCATGAGAAAAGGATGGTAATCAAGAGATCACAGAGAACATTTATTCATGGTATTTTACTTAGACCTGATCACTTTTTGGGTTTGGCATGCTAGAAAAAGGATGGCCTTGTTACATCCAGACTGGGAATATCAAAGACCTGGTCACTAATTAGTTTATGCTAACAATGTCAAATGCAAACTGTGATATTACTTTTTTTTGTCTCAGGAGATTACCATAGGTGAGGGCTGACATATCCAGACTCCTTTTTGTGTGTGGTTCAATTGGTATTGTGCATGCAGGTGCTGCAATTCATTGTTTCAGGAGATACACATGAATTATATTGCTTTTTGTCTCAGGAGATGAGCATAGGTGAGGTCTGACATATCCAGACTCCATTTTTTTGTATGGTTCAATTTGTAATGTGCATGCAGATAGCTATCTCAGAACTCTCTTGTTTTCTTTTCTTTTATTTATATGTACAGGAATAGAGTTTGTGCAACTAATTCCAACGGGACCCATATATGCAGAAAGATTATAAATGAGTGAGTGTCACCAATGTGGATCTCAGTGGAACCGTGACCTTGAAAATTGTTAAACTAACAAATTTAGACCTCTCTTTGGAGCATGTTCATCTATGGTTAAGCTTCCATTTTCGTGCATCCATTTGTTACTGTGAACTGAACCTGAAAGATACTATGAAATGGACATTATACGTACCATATGCTAATCATGGTAATGATTTCCATTTTTCCATAGGCTTGCATCTATACATGAGACATCAATATTGAAAACTGCTACCTTCGGTTTCACCCTACTAATTTCCTATACATGGATTTCCTTCGGTTTAAACCCATATTCTTTGCAAAGTAAATCATGATTAACACAGTTTTCTGTTCTTGGAGCCAAATGCATGGTTCTATTAGTAGTTCATATAAAGGTTCAATCGTGCATTAGAATTGCAATCACTACAGACTATAATAGACAGGATTACGGCAAATTTTTGAGCATCACTTACCCATGACTTGTCGTGCCCTATGTACAGTCTGACCGAGGAGCAGATCGTGAGGGAGACGGCAAGTGCAGGAGAAGCAGATTGCCGTCGATGTCGGTTGGCCACGCCGATGGCACCAGATAGGCGTCGTGTGACCGGGAAGCAGATCGCGAGGGAGGTGGCGAGGGAAGGAGAAGTGGATTACCATGGATGGTCAGGTGGTCGCGGCGATGGACAGGCGTCGACGGCTTGGAGTAGCAGATCGCTGCAGACGTCAAGTGGCCACAGGGCGATCTGTCGATGTCAAGTGGCCACGGGGCGTCGGAGGATTGGGGTAGCAGATCGCAGCTGATGTCGCGGCGCCACGGCGACGGCACCAGACTTCGCGGCGGCAGCGGCTTGGAGGAGATCGCTGTCGACGTCGAAGTCAAGTGTTCACGGCGACGGCGGTTTTATTTTAGCTGGGGGTCGCGGGAGGTGCTAATGCGATCGCGTGAGACCAGCGCGCTTATTGTTTGTTTCCTTTTTTCTGGCGAGATTTTTTTTTGTTTGCAGGCACACGGTTGGTTAGTATTCCCTGATTGTTTCTTTATTTTGGAAAGAGGGCTGTGCGGTGATGTATCTATAATCACGCGGATCGCAGGGGCGTCGGTTTTTTTTTGGAAACAGGGAGTAGATCGCAGGCACGCCGTGATGTGCCGGAGGCTCACAGATCGCAGGGCCCGGCGTCAAGGCCGGGCGAGCGAACGCCCTGGTGAACGATTCTCCTGTAGATTTTTTAGTAGTAGAGATAGAAACGCTTAACTTCTCGCGGCCGGCCAAGTACAGCATTATATGCGTCCCTGATCTTCTTAACGTGTGTCGTGTCCATGCATGTTTGGGATGGGCATCTTCATCCAGGCTATCAGTTCACGGGATACTCGTTGGCAATTTGGTGTGCAAAAGCCAAAAAAAGGTATAGTTTTAGTTTTACTGTACACGACGTGTCGAGATTTTTTAGTTTAATAATTACTCCGTATTAGGTTTTCCGTAAATACTTTACTACGCACCGTAATAATCGAAGAGGATAAGTAGATTTGGAAACTGATCCCTCCTGGATATGGTGGCTCCGTCGTGTTGCTGAGCTCGATCGAGCACACAGATATATTAGCAGCGACAGAGACACGGCTCCTGCATCATCGCGATATATATAGCACACGCTGTGTGGGTTGGGCGAACAACAGCCACACAGATTTTAATAAAAATACACAGTGGTTGCTCACTTGCTCCCTTCTTCTTCTACTAGTCTAGTGTGATTAGTTGGCGGCGATAATATAATCAAGCTCCATAACATAGCAACTATACGTACTCAGTACGCACGCACGAGACGAGGGATGCGTCGTCAGGGACATCCTGCATATGCATGTTTATCCAAGGATTTCTTTTGACATTGCGCTGTCCTTCCTTCCTTCTACGGTTCTACTGTGCTACTCAACTCTGATCTCTTGGCAGACGACATCAAACTCCTGCCGTGGAATAAGCTGGACCATTAGTGGCTCCAGTAGCCAGTGCGTGGGCCAGTACAAGTGAGGGGTGTCTTGCATGCTGTTCAACTGTTCATCTAGGTTTCGTGCAACGTTGTATATTTTCTTATTTATTTAATCGAACCTTCTTTACACGGATTTTAAACTCCTGCCTTTACCTACACAGTATCTAATAATTCACATTTCGGCCCACGCGGCTTCCTAATCCTATCGCCCCAACTGTGGGACCCGTAGGGATCATGTTTGGGCCGGATGAACCACCACCACCATCACATACAAAAGCTCTGTTCATCCGGTTTATAATTCGTCTTTTTCAGCTTATTTTTTCAGTCGAAACAATATTTTTCTTTCATAATAAATCAGCCGAGAGTGGGGCCAAATTCTAAATTAGTTATTCCTTCCCACTTTGGTTAGTTGGCCACGACAAACTTAGCAACCATTATTTTGTAACTAGTGCTTTTCTTATTTCCAATTGTGAGAACAACTTAGATTTTCGAGATATATAATTTTATTTTTTGCTATACAACCAAATATACAATGTCTACTTTTAAAATATCAAAATGATCTACAATTTATAATCAGGAAAATAGTGCATGCCTACGTGTACATGCCCTCGCAGTCCATCACAAGTATATTTTTGGTTCGATCTATAGGTTCTTTGACATACTCCTAGCGTTGTGTTACCTTACTGCAGCTCTGGTTATTATATATATTTATATATAATTATATATCTATAAAACAATATACCTATTGCATCCATTTATATACAAAATTATAAACGTGTATTGTCGATGAGATATGGTCGATAGTCTACCGAGGGTATGCCCAAGGAAGTAGATTGTCGACAGACAAGTGCGTAAGCTACGAACTAGATTGTGACGCAAGACAACACACGAGGTTTTATCCAGCTTCGGCCGCCGTGAGGGCATAATACCTACGTCCTGCGTCAGATTATATTTTTTATCCAGGTTCGGCCGTCATGAGGGCATAATACCTACGTCCTGCGTCAGATTGTATTGTTTTGTGTATTAAGATGTGTTTTGAGGGGTCCCCTGCCCGCCTTATATAGTCTGGGGGGGCTGGGTTACAAATCTGGAAACTAATCCTAGTCGGTTACAATTGTCATAGCTGACCGGATAAGGATTCCTATTCTAACCGACCAGGATCTTGCTTGATCTCCAAGTTTGCTTTCATTCCTTGCGCGGGACGCCGAGTAGATCGACCGGGCCGCGCGTCATCCTTTTCATGGGCCAAGCCCACTGATCTGAGCCAACCCAAGTCTAGCCGTAGGAGTATAGAGGTTAATACCCCCACACGTATAAACTATATATGACCTCAATATCTACACTTGGGCAATTTTCGTTTCAATAAAAAATATGCGCAATACTACAATCGTACGGTGGTCTTAAACACTTAATACTCCCTCCATTTATAAATGATAAACATATTTTGATAAAAATGATAAACTGTACAAATTTTTAATAAATATTTAGTCAATTTTGCACAATAGAATTATATTCAAGGCGCCTCTGAGTTGATATTGGGTTTTCTAGCAATCGAGTACGTATTATAAGAGAAATTAGTGGCTACAATCGACTTTACATTTTTCCTATGATCAAATACATTTATCATCCCTAGAGGAAAGAGTAATACATTTAAGTAAGATACTCATACATTTCTTTGTAGTCACTTATGAATGCTGTTATTAGAAACAAAATCACCATACTGTTATTAGACTGCCACGACGCCGAAGCGCATCGCCCCGCCCCCGCGTGCATTTTCCACGCCTACTAGACCCCGAAACGAGAGGCCACGAGCGGCCGCCAAATGTATATCCGTCCGTCCGTCCGTCCGCGGCGAGGAGACGCATCAGCATGCCGCCGGGCCAGCTGCTGCAGCGGCACATGCACCGCACGCGCCAAGGAAACGAAGAAAAAAATGAAAGAAAAATCGGGCACCCGAAATATCTAAATTCGGAGGGGAGGGGAAAATATCTCGGTGGTGTGGCGTGGTACTTGTGTTGTTGTTTGGGGCCAGGGCCAGGGCAATTTCCACCCCACGCCTCGCCTCCGGCTTTGATTTCATCCACGACGATGATCTCGGTCTCGGCTCGATCCCCGCCCCGTCGCCGCTGACGTGGCGCCCACCGCGCGGAAAAAATATTGCAGATATTTTCCCCACCGCTCCTTCCTTCCCCTCTTTCCCTCTCCTCTCCTCGCCTCGCCGGCTCCTGCTCTGCTCTGCTCTGCAGCTCTGCTCCTCCCGGCAGCAATCGAATGTCTCCCGACGCTGACGCCGCCGTCGCAGCCGGCGCCGGTGGAGGCGCCCCCGCCGGAGGCGGCGGAGGAGGAGGCGCAGAGGCAGGCGCCGGCGCGTCGTCGTCCCCCGCGTCCGCGGCGGCCAACGAGCGGGCGCTGGTGCGGTGGGACCAGATCCTCCCGCGCCGCTCCCTGCGGGTCCTCCTCGTCGAGCACGACGACTCCACGCGCCAGGTCGTCACCGCGCTGCTCCGCAAGTGCGGCTACCGCGGTGAGTCGCGCCCCCTCTCTCCTCCCTCACTTCTTCTCCGCAAGTGCGGAAATTCTCGGCGCTCCGTCGTTCTGACTCCTCTCCCTCCCTCCCTCTCTCTCTCTCCCTCCGGGAGACGACGGCAGTGGCCGCGGTCGCGGACGGGATGAAGGCGTGGGAGGTCATGCGGGCGCGCGCCTACGCCTTCGACCTCGTCCTCACCGAGGTCGCCATGCCCTCGCTCTCCGGCATCCAGCTGCTCTCCAGGATCGTCGCCGCCGACGAGTGGAAGAACATCCCCGTCATCAGTAAGCCTCCTTTCCCCCCCCCCCCCCCCCCCCCCCCCTTCCACTCGCTACTCGATCGAAGTCAATGCTTCGTGTGTGCTCACGTGCCTCGATTTCTTCTCTTCTGGATCAAATCGACCCTGGGAATGGATTAGGCTTCACTAGTAGCCAAGCGGTAACTTCAAGCAAGGGACTGGTGATGCCTGATATATATACAGTATAATTTTATGCTCACTGCTCAGCTCCGCCTGGATCTTTTTATATTATATATGCTCTGCACATGCTTGTTACTAAAACCGGGATGCTTGCATCATGCTTTGCTAGTTCCGTATGAGCAGCTTTAAGGTTACTGGGTCATCATTGTTAGATTAGATTCCCCTGTGTGATGTCCCCCTTTGTGCTGTAAGCAAGTGTTGCGTAGATACCATTCAAGGATTAACATGGCATTAGAATGCTTGGGATACCGGAGTGGAAGTAGTTTGTTCGCAGAGTTTCAGTGGTCACTGCTGTCCTGTTCTGCAGAATTAGATTCCAGGTGTGTGATCGGAGGCGAATTATCAGTTTTCACAAGTTTTTGAGTGGTACATATATACAGTTCTCTGAGAGTCTATAGTCACTAGTCAGTCACATAGCTTGACTAGGAAATGATCCCACTTCATCAGGTGCTTGCCAATTTGAATTCACGTATCTAGGGCCTCAGCTTAACAAAAAATGAGGTGGCTGTAATCCTGGAGATCAAATTAGAAAATATTGAATTGCAGTGGTCTGGTTCATAGCCGTTGGAACCAAGATAGCCGTAGCGTTACATCAAATACTTATTTTAATACTGCTGGATCTATGCTAAAATGCTAAATATATGGGATGCTTACATTGAAAGCGCAAAAAGACAAAACAAGAATTTACTAAATATGACTTGATCACCTGATTGGCCTAGCATAATGATGTGCTTATATCTGACATAATGTCATACGTGCATCACAAGCGGCCTTGACTTAATAGAATTGTTGAATTGAATCTAATATTTAGATTTGTTATGGGTTTCATCGGTTTTGCACTGGTTGCCTATGGCAGTGATGTCGTCCCAAGATTCTATTGGCACGGTGCTCAAGTGCATGCAGAAGGGTGCAGTGGACTTCCTTGTGAAACCATTGAGAAAGAACAAGCTGCGTAACTTATGGCAACATGTGTGGAGGCGGCATGTGGTAAGTTATTTTTGTGCAGGTTTTTAAGAATGTGCTTCCTTTTTCCATGACATATTATTGGTGCATGCGGCAAAATGTAGCCTTATCCAAATGCTTTGTTTGATTTTATCTGTCAACCTATCTGGATTTAGTTTGGCTGCCCTTTTCTTGAAACTTCGTGAACTATATAGAAGTAGTTATCTGAAATCCTTGGTGAAAAACTAAAAATGGTCATGTAGCCACTTTAGCTTTTATCATCTATCTGTTATGTACTGTCGAGTTATAGTTTTTCTTTGGGATACTTAGGCATTAAGAATTGAATGCAGATGAATTGCCAAACAAATGGATCAGAAAATAATGCAGCCAGCAATCATATAAGTGCCAATGTTGCTAATGGGTCAAAGACAGGAGAAAACAGCGATGAGGAAAGTGATGCCCAAGTAAGTATCTAACCTTACTTACACCTTATCTGTTCAACTGGCATTAATTCATGTGTTCAGTTGCATGTTTGCATCCCTGCTTAGCTTGACAACACCAGTTTAATAGAAAGTAATAAAGTTTGACAATATAACATTTAGAGACATGTCCTTTTCTGTGATGGTTCTTTTCTTGACTTTACATAGTGACTGTAACTGGCACTGTTTAATGGAATGATTAGAGTTCATCATTTCATCCTTTATGCGGTTTTGATATATCCTTGACATTCATATTGGATTTCCTTGCCATGTTACATTATAGAGACTGTTTTGTCTTGTCAGAGCTTTGGTAGCAAGAGGGAGACTGAAATTCAGAGTGTTGAGAAGTTACCAGAGACTCGTAGAGATGAAGTGGCTGGTTCGTCCAAAAAAATTGAACAACAAAATATGTCTTATGATGATGGGGTAAACACAAAAGTGGACGTGTCAAAAGATAGTGATGGTAAGGAATTACATAATTTTATGTTAACTTGTGCTACATTATCGGTGAGTTAGTGTGCGCCACTCTAATGGTATTTTGTCATTTCATCGCATGCAGGTGCTCCAAGTGGAAGTGAGAAGAATGTGCGTCCCAAATGCCTCAATAATGGTATTACTTCTGCAAAAGTGGCTGAGCAAATTATGGATAATGCCTTAAGGATCACGGATGCAAGTTCACGTCGTCCAAGCAATCTTGGCAAAGATTTGGGTATGACTGAGCCAGCAGCTGACAAAAAATGCCAATCTTCAGTCATGGAAAATAATGCTGTCACGAAGGGTGCTGCAATAGGTCATGCTGATTCTTGCCCCTCCCAATTTCTGGAGACCAACTTGGGAAAGCAACACCATCTTAATGGTTACAAAAACCAAGAATTCAGGGAAAAAGATATCTTTAATCACTCAAATTCCTCTGCCTTTTCAAGGTACTTTGTGCTGATGGGTTTTAAACTTTAGTCTAAATTCTGATTGCCTATCTAGTTCTTGAATGTGGCTGGAAATTATCTGTTAATGCATGGCTTTCTGTCCATGCCCATTTGTTTCTTTATGAGGTTACATGTTTTAGTACTTGATGTTAGTAACTGCTCAAATGTGTTGCATAACTCTGACTAGCTTTATTGTACTTGTCCATCGCTTCAACATGACACAGATATGGCAATAAAAGGATAGAACCATCAGGTGAGATACAGTTTTTTCCTTCTCTCTGCATCACTGGGCAAGAGCATGTTCATGGCAAGGACCCAGTTTTCCAACCCAATGGGGTGTTGGTGCCTCCCAATGAACATAATACGGGTGAGAGTACAAGGCAAGCTCGAATTACTTTGGACAGTAGCACGGAGGGTGCTGCCATCATGTGTTCCAGTAGTGCTAGGGAAGATGCTGGTGCAAGTAGTTCTTCCCATAGAAAGGACAATATGAGCCATCCCTCATATGGGTTTATACCGGTTCCAATTCCTGTTGGTCCTGGGATGCCCTACCATTATGGTGCAATTCTGAAGCCAGTATACTACCCACAGGGTCCTCTTATGCACTGTGATTCAGCTGGAATCAACAAGGCAGCAATCCAGCACGCCCCTGGTCAATCTAATTACCATGAAGCTCCTGTTAAACCATCTCAGGTTGATGAGCACAAACAGTCAGAGGAAAACCACCAGTTGCATCATTCAAGACAAATTCTTCGGGAATCAGGAGAACCAATTGACATGGCGAGAGCTCACATGGATCGTGCAAACCAGAGTGCAAGCTGCAGCCAAGATATCTGCAAAGGAAGTGGATGCACGGGTAGTGGTGAAGCCGATATCAATGCAAATACAATGGTTGCCCTAGAGAGTGGCAACGAAAGTGGCATCCAAAATTGTGATAGGTCTCGCCGTGAAGCTGCTTTGATGAAGTTCCGCATGAAAAGGAAAGATAGATGCTTTGAGAAAAAGGTATTTCATTTTATATTCTTTTAGTCATTAAATAACTGCCGAATGATTTTTTTCATCTAACTGTACCTTTCATTTTCTATGTCTACAGGTTAGATATCATAGCAGGAAGAAGCTTGCAGAGCAAAGGCCAAGAGTTAAGGGGCAGTTTGTAAGTCCAAAGCTGAAATCAGCTACAACAACAGAAGCAGAAACTGACTCGTGACAGGCGTTAATTTGTAACTGTGATTTTGATTCTTCCCTTCCCACCAGGTGTGGGCGATTGGACTGGTAAGACTGAAGGCTGCCAAAAGTTTTTCCCTTCCATGGTTAGCCTTTCTGTACAAGGATGAACTCTTTAGTCTTTATGTCTAGTGTTTGTTGGCATTCAAGCCTTATTTTGTAAAGTACATCAAATTGACAAATGTTCAGAGGGAAAGGAGTGTGGGGTTAGGAAAACGGTGCGGTGCAACTACCAGATTTCGTCTATGTACTTAGGGCCTGTTTGGTTTCCAGGAGTTAAAAGTTAACTCCCATCACATCAATGTTCCCTCAAATTAGACTAATTGCATGTATGTCGGCACAGATTAGGAGTAATTTACGAGACGAATCTATTAAGCCTAATTAGTCCAAGATTTAAAACTTTTTGTCAAATAAGACGAAAGTGTTACAGTGTTTGTTAAACTTTAACTCCTCCAACCAAACACCCTTAGATGTTTGTGGAGTGAGAAAGCAGAGCCTGTACAGCTTATTCACCCATTTTGTTGCCATCAAAATAGTAGTAGTAACTACCACTGTGACAACAGTAGGCACTGTTGTACAACTTTGAACAGCCTTACAGTCAGCAGGTCTTTCCCATTTGCACCGTGCCATTTTATTTATCAGTTAATCTGTGAGTAATCCCCTCGACAAGGCGCCCTCCTGTATGCAGGACATTTGAGATTTGTTTGATCCAATCCAATCACCCAGCATTTTGCTTGCCTGTAAGGCTGTAATGTATACTGAACCAGGAACCATCTGGATGCACACCTTGTCTTTGTCAACTACTAGTACACAGCAGCAATGCAGCATATATCCTTTGCCTGTCTTGTACTCTGGAAAGCATCAACGAATCATCATCCACTGAAAATCTTTTGACCTATTTCCTTAATACTTTCTGTGGCCTATCATTTCACCCAACAACTGGTGCACATGAAGGCTAAGCCTAAGCTGCGGATTTGTTGGGATTAATCTGCGCCGTAAGAGGAATCCGCAATTCCTTGCTGCCGATTTCAAGAGCATCTCCCTTTACAGCCAGCATTTCTCATCTCAGGCTCTCAGCCCACGTAATATTCCGCTGGAGCTTGCGCCTCAAGTTTGGCACATTTCTTTGCCGCGCTGGGCCTCCAGTCTCCAGGCTCCGTCTTATAAACCAAGAGGTCCACCAGCTCCCGCGGGAATCTCACCTGTGAAAGCGAGCACACGCAACGCAGCTACGCAAGCAAGCGCATCAGTGTCCTCTCCTGCGTTTCTGTCTGTCGATCGAGCTGCCTAGGCGGCGGCAAGCCGGCAATGGAGGGAAGAAGAAGGGCGGCTGTGTCGGTGGTGGCAGCGGTGTCGCTGCTGCTGCTGGTGTCCTCGTGCTCTTTCTCGGTCGTCGTCGCCGGTGACGAGGGCGAGCCGGCGGTGGGGAGCCCGGACACGAACCAGCTGTGCGTGAGCAAGTGCGGGACGTGCCCGACGATCTGCACGGCGTCGCCGCCGACGATCCTGCCGATGACCGCGCCCCCGCCGCCGGACCTGGCGCTGCTGCCGCTGTCCGCGCCCCCGCCACCGTACCTGGAGCTGGTGCTGCCGCCGCCGGCGCCGGGTGACGTGAACGACCTCCTGCCCCCGGTCATGCCACTAACGAGCCCGCCGGCGCCGGAGTCCCCGTGCTCCACCCCGCCTTCGTCGTCCTCGTCGGAGCCTCCGCCGTCACCACCCCCGCCGCCGCCACCGAAGAGCAGCGGCAGCGGCAGCGGGTCGTCCTCGTCCTCGTCTTCCCCGTCGGCGCCCTCGCACTTCTCGTCGCCGCCGTCCCCGCCGTCGTCGTCCAACCCCTACTACTACCTGTACCTCTCCGGCGGCGCCAAGGCCCGCGGCGGCGCGTCCAGCAGCGCTTGCGCGGCGCTCGTCCTCGCCGCGTTCCTGCCCGTCGTCGTCGCCCTTTTCTAGTGATGCACGCTCTGTTATTACTCTAGCCATATCAGTCGGCTGTCCAGACCGGCCGGCGTTAAGATTAAGACTAGAACATGCATTACGTACGCTCTTCGTTTCGGCATCCGATTCGATGATGATCTGTCGTCTGTCGACCTTTCCGGTGCCAGATGATGGATCCATGCAGATAGTAGCTGTGTTTACAATTTGTTCATTGTATTAACGTTGCTGTACGTACGTACCTTAATGATTTTGTAAAGTGAATTCTAATGATGGTCTAGTGTGTTCTGCCTCTGCCTTTGGCTTCGACGTTGCATGCTGATCGATGGCTTCATGCTCAGTGCTTTGTGAGGAAACTGTTACTATCTTTTTCTTGTTTGTCTCACCAGACACAAAAGTGTGTCTTACACACTTAAAACTAAGGTTGCACGTACTATACATTTCTCCACGCAATCACCCTGCTCTCCTCCTTTTGTCTCCGGCAGCTCTCGATCACCATCGGATCCATGGCCTATGTGCCATCACCATATTAACCCATCTTTATGGAGGAATTTTTGAGTCATCCCTACCACGCTCTGATGGTGCTTTGCTGCCTGCCTGTCCTACCAACCTCCCAACGTTGCTGTTGGGCAAGCCGACATCCTTGGCTTTACCTCTAAGGGCCTGTTTGGAACCCGGTGGAATCTTGCAAGAATTTCAGATTATATCTGATCAATTTCACAAAAAGAAAAAACACAAAAACAAAAAGTTTCCCATGTTCCAAACAGGCCCTAAGCATGGGACATGGGGAAGTGGGATTCGACCCCAACGGAGAAACCTTCACCCTTCACCTGAACCACTTGAGTTCATTCTTTTTGACTTTTCTTCCATTGTGCAACCACGATAGTTTTCTATATGCTGCCACTATTGTTAAAGCCAAAAAATTAAGGTTGCATTAATTGAATTTATATGTGTCCAAAGAGGAAGCTCACCATGTACTCTCCAACGGAGGTGGTGCCAGAAATGTGATTTTTTTTTCTTTATTAGGGGTGTCAAACTCTCAACAATACAATTTTTTGTAAACATTCAATGGAATTTAAAATTCCAGTGGAAATTATATTAATTTAGGAGGGTTTACCCCCCTTGGCCTGGTTCCCGTTCTCCACTCAACACACTAGCTTTTATGGAACTCCAATTCAATGTATACAAAGGTGCGTCATGCATGATTTGCATCAAAATGTCATGCACAACAATGGTAGTAGAGCCCCATCATTGGTGTAAATTATTTCGGAGGTTCTATTGATCATATGCCTAAATTTTGGCTTTTATTTAGCCAATGTTTTTCCACCTGAAAGCATCTAGGCCCCGAGAGTTGGTTTCGGAAATTGATGACAACGCTTTATTACCATGACTAACGTGTGTTTTGCAGAAACTTTGGTAAGTTAGGTCATGGAGGTGATAACTGCTTTGGGCACCATGGTATTCATGCCCCTTAATGGAAATCGTTTCGGTTTTCAAAGGAGTGACGTCAAGATTAAGGACGGTTAGTTCCGGATGTCAAGGTGTTGAGTTTCATTCGGAATAGTCGTTAGGATCTTCGTTTTCTCTTTTGGCCGTACTATAAAGGGGAGCATGAGCGGGTAGCTTGACCTAGGTGAGTCCTATGTTTAGGTGTGGTGCACACTTGTTAAACTTAGTACTAGGCAGCTCTAGAATAGCTCAAAGTTCAGTTGGAAGCAACTTGGTTCAAGTTGCGTCGCGTTTTCGGAGCGTTTAGAGGGTTTTTCCCTTGACCGGACGCGGTTCTCGGCTTGACCGGACGCGTCCGGTCAGTTCAAAACCGCGACTGCGTTTCGGCGCTGACGACCGGACGCGGCCCTTGCGAGGACCGGACGCGGTGGTCAGGCCGACACGTGTCACTTGAGGGAAACCATCCGATCGGACGCGACCTGGGTGTGGTCGGCGCGTCCGGTCACATTCCAGTAAGGTCCTGCGAAGACCGGACGCGTCCGGTCATCACCGATCGGATGCGGTCGCGCGTCCGGTCTCGTTACAGTAAGCTCCCTGCACGACCGGACGCGTCCGGTCACCCCTGACCGGCGCGTCCGGTCACTCAGCCAGCTTTTCGGAATTTCGACCGTTACGAGCGACCGGCGCGTCCGGCCACTTCGATCGGCGCGTCCGGTCACGTCGTTTTTTGCTGAGTTGGCAGGTAACGGTTGGATTTGACTGTGGGGTGTATAAATACATCTCCACCACCTCTTTTAGAGGTCTCTTGCTCATTTGTTCAGCTGAGAAACACCTTTGGAGTGCAAGGGAGTGTAAGAGCTCTAGTGAGGAGTGTGTTTTGAGAATCAAAGCTTGAGAGTTTCTCACTAGCAATTAGAGAGTAGCAAGTGTGCATCCACCTTCTCATTAGGCTCATTGTGGTCGAGTGAGAGTTCTAGCTTGTTACTCTTGGTGATCGCCATCACCTAGACGGCTTGGTGGTGATTGGGAGTTTGGTGATCATCCGACGGAGCGTGTGGATGACCCAACTCATCTTATGAGCGGTTTTGGGCGATTCACCGCGACGGAGTGTCGAAGAATCAGCCCGTAGAGAGCACTTGATCCTTGCGCGGATCAAGGGGGAGCTATACCCTTGCGCGGGTGCTCCAACGAGGACTAGTGGGGAGTGGCGACTCTCCGATACCTCGGAAAAACATCGCCGTGTTCCTTGCCCTTACTTTCAAGCATTTACATTCTCGTATTTACATTCATTGCTTGATTTACTTTCCTAGAATTGCCATGCTAGACTAGGATTGGAAACTAGGGTGCAAAACTTTTACCGGTAGAATCTCTAGGAACACAAGTAGGCACTAGGGGTGAATTCCGGCTTGTAGGATTTAATTCTTGCAATTAATTTTTAGAAAAGCCCAATTCACCCCCCCTCTTGGGCATCTTGATCCTTTCAATTGGTATCGGAGCCGAGTTGCTCCTATTTTAGGCTTTACCGTCTAGAGCAAGATGTCTAACGGGGAAGGACCACCTCCCACCTTTGAGGGGGATGATTTTCCATATTGAAAAATCCGTATGGAGGCGTATCTCGAAGCCATAGATGTTGGGTGTCTTAGAGCCGCAACCCAAGGGCTTCCCGCTATCAAGGATCCCGCCAACCCAATTGGTGACGAGAAGAAGTACGACCGGTGGAATGCAAAGGCCAAAAATGCACTCTACCGGGGCTTAGGCAAGGATATCTTCAATCGTGTGCGTAATGCAAAGAACGCTCATGAATTGTGGGAAAACCTTTGTGCTCTCATGAGGGAACTAAAAGTGAGCGTGAGGAACGCTATCATATTGCTTTAAAGAAAATCAATTCTTTTGAGATGCTTCCCAAAGAAAGTGCTAATGATATGTACACTCGTTTGAATGTTCTTGTAGAGGACCTCAATGCTCTTGGGCTCACTCAAATGAGCCAATCGGATGTTGCAAGGAAGATCTTGAGTGTTCTTCCCGTTGAGAAGTATGGTCACATTGTCACCGTGCTTCACCAAAGTGATCTTTCCACCGTAACACCGACACAAGTATTAGGGAAGATCAATGCACATGAGATGTACATGCATATCACTCCGGAAGAGGGCTCATCATCTTCCAAGAAGAAAGACTTGGCCTTCAAAGCTAGCCATGACAAGAAGAAGAAGAAGGGCCAAGCCATGATGGTGCAAGAGAGCTCAAGTGAAAGTGACATTGATGATGAATCACTTGCACTCATGGTGAGGAAGACCACCAAAATGCTAAAGAAGCTCAACAAGAGTGACATCAAGTTCGATGGCAAGAAAAAGAAATTCTTCACAAGTAGCAAAAGAAAAGCCAATCTCGGAGATGGATTGCTACAATTATGGTGAACTTGGCCACTTAGCTCATCAATGCCCTAGACCTCCAAAAGACAAGTACAAGAACAAGAACAAGGGCAAAAAGAATGATTCAAGTGATGAAGAAGAAGAGAAAAAGAAAAACAAGCCATACAAGAAGAAGGATGGCAAGAAGAAGGAATTCCACAAGAAGAAGAAGGGAGGAAAGACATACATTGTTGGTGATTGGCTCACCGACATTGAATCATCTTGTGAGTCCTCCGAAGATGAGAGCGATGATGAGAAAGAGAAGGTTGCCGCATTTGTGATGGGACCATCATCTTCACCGACATCTTCATCACCGCCTTCATCGCCTCCTTCACCATCATCGTCCACTACTCACCTATGCCTTATGGCCAAGGGTGAACGAAAGGTACAAAATCATGATAGTGATGATGATGATGATAGTGATAGTGATGATGAATATGACGCACCTTCTTATGATGAACTTATAAAATTGTTGAACAAATACACTAAAATCATAAGAAGGACTAGAAATGAAAATGATGAACTTCAAAATGAAAATGAATCACTCTCATCCAAGCTTGAAAGTGCACAAAAGGCTAGTTGTGAGCTAAAAGATCAAAATGAAATTATGTCTTCCACTCTCAAGGAGCTCAAAACTTCTAATAAAGAGCTTAGAGATCAACATGATAAACTTGAGAAGAAGCATGATGAGCTCATCACTAGGCATAACTCTCTAAAAGACAAATATACAACATTGAAAATTGACTATGATAGTCTTTTGGTTGCTAATGAACTTGCTCTTAAAACACATGGTGCTACTAACAAAGTTGTTAAGTGTGATATAGCTACATCATGTGATGACTTGATCATTGAAAGCATTGAGCAAGGTTCTAGTAGCAAAGGTAAGAGTGTGGTTGAGTCAAGCAACTATGATGATTATGCCAAGATCAAGAGTAAAAATGAGAAGCTTGCAAATGAGAACAAGAAGCTAAAAGGTTTGATGGCTCTTGAGAAGCAAACAACAAATGAGTCACTCATTGAAGAAAACAAAAAGCTCAAGCAAGAGAAAGAGCATCTCAAGACCGGCCTAAGCAAGTTCACAAGAGGTCAATATTTGCAAAGTGAGCTACTCATGAACACCGTTATGAAGATGGATAGAAGTGGTATTGGGTACTTGGCAAATCAAGAGAAGAAGGCAAAAGCTCAACAACAACAAAGCAAGTCAAAGCCCAAGCCAAAGAGATGTGTTGAGTGTGGACAAGAAGGTCATTTTGCTCATGAGTGCAAAACTCCACCACCACAACCCTTGCCCAAGCATGCTAGACCCTTTGCCTTCAATGCTCATTACATGCTAAGAAAAGATTCAAATGGAAAGATGAAAGTTATGTTCTTAGGTCCCCCAAACAAGAATAGGCCAAAGAAAATATGGGTTGCCAAGTCACTAGTTGAGAAAGTCAAGGGTCCCTCTCAAGTTTGGGTCCCTAAACAAAAAGTTTGATCTCTTGTGTGTAGGTGAACTACAAGACCGGTGGATCTCATTGGGTTATTGATAGTGGTTGCACTCAACATATGACCGGTGATCCTCGTATGTTCACCTCCATTGAAGAGAATGGGATATGTCAAGAGAAGGTCACATTTGGGGATAATTCAAAGAGCAAAGTCAAGGGTATAGGCAAGATTGCAATATCAAATGATCACTCACTCTCAAATGTGCTCTATGTTGCTTCATTGAGTTTCAACTTATTATCCGTTGGGCAACTTTGTGACCTTGGTTTCCAATACTTGTTCACACCTAATGAAGTGGTAGTTTCAAAGATAGATGACAAGCAAGTAATATTCAAAGGCTTTAGATACAACAATCTTTATCTTGTTGACTTCACCTTCGAAGATGCAAACTTGATGACATGCTTGTTCACCAAGACCTCACTTGGTTGGCTTTGGCATAGGAGGCTTGCTCATGTTGGAAAGAACACTCTCAACAAGCTATTGAAGAAAGAACTAGTGAGAGGATTGAAGGATGTAAAGTTTGAAAAGGACAAACCTTGTAGTGCATGTCAAGCGGGCAAACAAGTTGCAAACACTCATCCAACCAAAGCTTTCATGTCAACTTCAAGAGTGCTAGAACTTCTACACATGGATTTGTTTGGACCTACAACCTACAAGAGCTTGGGTGGTAATCTCTATTGTCTTGTGATAGTGGATGACTACTCAAGGTACACATGGACCTTCTTCCTTCATGACAAATCCGAAGTGGCAAATTGTTTCAAGAAGTTTGCAAAGAGAGCTCAAAATGAATTTGAAGTCAAGATAAAGAAGATTAGAAGTGACAATGGCAAAGAGTTTGACAACACAAACATTGAAGCTTATTGTGATGAAATTGGAATCAAGCATGAAGTCTCTTCAACCTATACTCCTCAACAAAATGGTGTAGTTAAGAGAAAGAACCGAACTTTGATCACCCTTGCAAGAACAATGTTAGATGAGTACAATACTCCGGAGAAGTTGTGGGCCGAGGCAATCAACACCGCATGCTATGCTTCAAATCGCCTCTTCCTACAAAAGTTTCTTGGCAAGACCCCCTATGAGTTGCTTAATGGGAAGAAGCCGGACGTCTCATTTTTCTGGGTGTTTGGTTGCAAATGCTACATCTACAAGAAGCGTCAACACCTAGGAAAGTTTCAAAGATGTTGTGATATTGGTTTTCTTGTTGGTTACTCATCAAAGTCCAAAGCATATAGAGTATTTAACCATGCCACCGGTTTGGTTGAAGAAACATATGATGTGGAATTTGATGAATCTAACGGCTCCCAAGGAGCAATTGAGAATTGTGATGATGTAGGTGATGAACCCTTGAGGGAGGCAATGAAGAACATGCCGGTGGGAGACATCAAGCCAAAAGATGATGAAGACGATGTAAAAATTGTTGATCCACCATCTTCATCACATGTGCCTCAAGATGATGACAAGAATGAGAGAGTTGAAAATGAAGACACTTATGTCTCTCATGAACAAGCCGAGGCACAAGCTCAAGATGTTGATGCTCCCCATCCACCTCCTCAAGTGGTTGATAGAAGAAACTCACCTCTACTTCAAGCACATCCACAAGATCTCATCATAGGGAGTCATTCTAAGGGAGTAATGACTCGATCTCAAAAGCTTGCTTCTTTTGTTAAACATCACTATTTTGTCTCTTGTGTTGAACCTAAGAATGTAGAAGAAGCTCTTCAAGATCCGGATTGGGTTAATGCTATGCATGAAGAATTGAACAACTTCACCCGCAATCAAGTATGGACACTTGAAGATCATTCTAAAGGAGCTAGATTTCAACTAATTGGCTATTCCGATTCGGATTATGCCTGTTGCAAAATTGATAGAAAAAGCACATCCGGAGGGTGCCATTTGCTTGGGAGGTCTTTAGTATCTTGGTCATCTAAAAAGCAAAATAGTGTGGCTTTGTCCACCACTGAGGCGGAATACATTGCCGCGGGGGCTTGTTGTGCACAAATCTTATATATGAAACAAACCCTCCTAGACTATGGAATTGTTCTTGAAAAGGTGCCACTTTTATGTGATAATGAAAGTGCCGTTAAAATTGCTAATAATCCGGTACAACACTCTCGCACCAAGCACATTGATATCCGCCATCACTTTCTAAGAGATCTTGTTGCTAAAAATGATATATCACTAGAAGGTGTAAGAAGTGAAAATCAATTAGCGGATATCTTCACTAAACCTTTGGATAAAGCTACCTTTTGTAGGTTGAGAAGTGAACTTAATGTGCTTGACTCTAGTAACTTTAAAAAATGAGCTTGTGTTGTCCCTTGCATTGCATTGTATTATATGTCATGTTTAATTACACGCAATGCATCTAGGGCTTGGCTAACACGGTTACGATAACCCTCCTTTGGAGGAGTGAAGAAGCCTAACCGTAGATCAAACTTGACAAGCAACCTAGCTTTACTTACTTGTATTGCATTGCATATGCATGGTTGTTGCTTTGTCGTTTCTTTTCGGTTTGGCTTTGAGCAACCTCTGTGTT
The DNA here is from genome assembly GCA_038087645.1 of Saccharum hybrid cultivar R570. Taxonomy (NCBI): domain Eukaryota; kingdom Viridiplantae; phylum Streptophyta; class Magnoliopsida; order Poales; family Poaceae; genus Saccharum; species Saccharum hybrid cultivar. The sequence continues at coordinate 12,281,022 of JAQSUU010000805.1, forward strand.
CGTCCATGGGTAGAGAGAGCATTTTGACGCTCCTAAGGGTTCATAAACTCTATTGCATGGCCATACGTTGCTCCTCGGGTGTTTGTTGCCTATTTTCCTAAAAATATTATTAGCCTAAGGCAAACTATTTTGAAAATCTTGAGGGTTTGAGTGAGGTCACTCATATCAGGTTCCAATTGGTGTTTATTTGAGTCTCTTTGAATTGGAACTTGATTGGGAGAAGTCGTGTCGAAGTTCAGAATGAAGAAGGGCGAAAAACTGTGACCGGACGCTGCACCGGACGCTGTGATGCTTCACCACCGCGTCCGGTCCCAGCGACCACTAGCACGTCCGGTCATCCAGAAGACCAACTCCTGACCTTGTGACCGGACGCTGCACCGGACGCGCTGCTGTTGACCACCGCGTCCGGTCCCGGTAACCACCACCGCGTCCGGTCATTCGCAATGACTTTCCCGGATAACCCTCGACCGGACTCTGTCCGCGTCCGGTCAGTCCTAACCGGACGCGTCCGGTCGCTCCAGGAGCTTACTGGAGTGTGACCGGACGCTGCACCACCACGTCCGGTCAAATCGACCACCACGTCCGGTCATCGTTTCCCGAGCGGATCTAACCCTTCATAAATTTCTTCGGTGCCGGTTCGTTTTTCTTCAATCCTTCGCCGCCCGTGCCCTAGCCGCCGCTCTTCTCGCAGTTTTCCGCCGCCAACTCGCCGGAGCTCGCGCCTCCACCACCGTGTTCTGCCCTCCTCCTCCGGCGAGCCGCCCTGCTGAGCATCCGCTCGCACAGCGCCGCCCGACCCGCAGCTCCGCCCGCGCCGCTTGCCGTCCTTGCCGCGCCGCCGCTGCCCTAGCTGCGCTTGAACCGCCGCCGCCGTCCTCTGTAGCCACCGGTGAGCCGTGCCACCCTCACCTGCACCTCCTCCAGGGGCGTGTTTTGCCGTGTCTCGCTGCTTCCCGTGAACCCTAACTTCGCCTCGTGCTCTGCCGAGCCACCTCTCACCTAGGGTTTGCCCTAACTTGCCGATCGAAGGTGAAATTGTGCTCCTTCTTGTTTTCAATCTTTCAAATCCTTCGTTTAGGGCTCACCTTCATCGTCGTTACTTGACTTGATCTTTCCAGTGCTCGTCCGGCGTATTCGGGAAGTCTCGCGAACTAGGTCATCTTACCTTTTCACCGTCTTCTCGTCGATCCGAGGTAGCTATCGCGTTTCGATTCACATCTTACCTTATAGGCTTGCTATCTCTAGGGTTTCGTACCTTTTAGTTATATATGTTGCTTATAGTAGATCCATCTATTCCGTCTTTTCAGCGAGTTTGTCGGTGTGTCGGGGTGACTGCAGTTCAGTTGTTGAATCCGAGGCCAAGCCTGCGGATACGGGTTGAGGCCAAGCCTCTCGAGTGTCAGTACACCATCTTTCAGAGGATTCCTGACAGTTTGATAGCATGGTTCGTTGCAAGAATGCCGGTGGTGCTCCTAGTGATGGGGACGATAGTCCTCCTCATCTGACAGAGATTGCGCGTGGTAAGCGCATAAAGACCATGGCCAGAAAGAAGAAGAAGACTCTTACAGATGCAGAGATCACTTAGGCAGTTGCAGATGCAGTAGAGCAGGCAGAGAGGGGAGGCAGGAGCAGTGGTATTCGCATTGGCGAGCGTCGCTTTCATCTTGAAGGTCGACAGCTCGGTACAGAGGCTACAGAGGCCACAGAGGTGACAGAGGATGCAGATGCTATGTCAGTTGATCCACCTACAGAGGCTCTAGAGGGGACAGAGGAGCAGCCAGCTCAGACTCCACCGCGTCGCCGCTCCACACGCACACGAGCTCAGGTGACTCCTAGGCCAGAGGGCCAGCGTCGTGGAGGACGTCCACCTCCCAGGGCTCGAGGTTCGCCCCCAGTTGAGCACTTTGAATTGAGGGGAGCTACAGCACGTCAGGTGCAGGCCCTGAGGTTTGTTGAGGTCACGCGGTGGTTCCCACCTGTGAGAGATTCCAGGGCTTCAGAGGGATTCTATACACCTCTACAGGAGGATTTCTACAGAGCCTATGTTGACAGTGGCATTGCTTTTCGACCACAGAGGGTCTGTCGCATTGAGTCTCTTGTTGAGGTAGTGGGTGAGCAGCTTCGTCCGCACCTGTCCTTTCTACTGGGCTTGTCAGATTTTCTTGGACGGACAGGTGCATACTGCGGCACTTAGGTTAGAGAGTTCTACGCTTCACTATGGATTGACCCGGCCCATGAGTTCATACACTTTGCTTTCCGAGGCCGCGACCGCAGATTGTACAGTACCAGAGTGCGGGAGATTCTCAGACTCCCAGCTTCAGAGATGAAGTTACATCAGCTTTGCTATGGTCAGACAGCTCCACCTAGACGCCCTCACGGCGGGACAGTGCCCCCTACAGATTTGATTCGACCATGCTTCCGTGAGCCTTTTGGCGAAGGGTCTCGTCGCACTCCTGCCAGTTTGACACCGCTTGCCCGAGTCCTGGATGCTATTGTCAGGCGCACTCTTCTTCCCAGGCTTGGTTACAGAGAGGGCTTGACCAGGATGCAGCTATGGGTTGTTCACCACCTTCGCTCACAGACACCGTTCGACATATGGGATCTTATGCTATGTGAGATGGAGGACACATTGGCTGAAGGCTTCAAGGGACACCGTCAGCTGCCCTATGCTCATTGGATATGCTTCATCATCAGATCTTCACTTGAGCTGTCTTCAGAGATTAGAGCTGAGATATCTGATACTACCACTGCTTTTCCTGAGTATGATATCCGTCAGCTCTGGGCTTCAGTCACCAGAGAGCAGGCCCCAGTGCCTGGACAGCGAGAGAGACCTGAGGTACCAGAGACAGCGGCTGAGCAGGACGTGACCGTACAGGGTCTTGCTGAGGCAGAGCTTGCAGATCTAGATGCTCAGCCTACTGATCTAGCTGAGGATGAGGCCTCTGACAGCACTGATGAGGATTATCAGCCCATCCCCAGGTATCGGTCTCCTCGGCCTCACGACCACGAGGCCGGTGGCTTTGGTTTAGCCTCCCGCTCAGACCCAGCCATGGTGGCTATTCTTGAGAGGCTGACCCAGGCACAGGAGCGACAGGAGCTTCAGATACAGAGACAGGCTCAGGACACAGCTGCCGCGTTTGCACAGATACAGGCTCGACAGGACGAGTTCCAAAGACAGCAGCTAGAGATACAGCGCCAGCAAGTCGAGATGCAGCGTCAGCAGTATGAGATGCAGCGACAGAGTGCAGCTAGCCAGCAGCAGTACTTGGATCTTCTGCGTCACCTAGTCACAGTTGGGGTTCCTCCACCTGCATCTGTCCTGACTCCAGCCTTACAGTCTAGTGGACCTTCGAGTCAGGGATAGCCGAGCTTTCAGTTTACCTCTCCACAGCAGCAGGTCCCCCAGTCGTTTCAGTCCCCGAGCTACACGCCTATTCAGACGGGGTTTACTCCTTCAGACCAGCCTCGCCCTCACCTACTGACAGGCACACCATTTGTTGATTTCAGTGCCACATACAGCGAGTTGACTGGTCAGCCGATGCCCTCGCACACTACACTTGCTACTTCTTCAGGGTTGTCCGCTTCAGAGGCAGCTGTTCCTCCTGTGACAGGGACGGGCACTACAGAGACAGTTCCTTCGTCAGTTGCCTTGACCGATCCCCCAGCTATTGGCTCACTTCAGGCTCAGGTCACAGAGACTGCTCCACTTGTTGCTACTTCGTTAGTACCTATTCCTGTTGTTCAGACCTAGACCGCTTCACAGCTGCGTGCTTCTTCAGAGGGTCAGCCTGATAGCTCCGAGTCCGAGGAAGACTCTTCTCAGTTTGTGATTACTCCGCGCTCCTCGGCATCCGACTCGACTCCGTCTGTTCTCCCGTCAGATCCTTAGATTAGTTTTTGGCAGTTGATGCCAAAGGGGGAGAGAGAGTAGATTCAGGGGGAGTTTTGATAGAGGGTTTTCGTTTTTATTTGTGTGCTACATTCATGCATCATGTTTACTTTACAGTACTTGCATTCTTGTGACATGTGGTCGTGTGAGATACTTTGAGTCTCTATGGTTTATCTAGTCACAGTTTTAAATTATGTCACTTGTTTGATTATAGCTCTAAGGTTGTGTTTCCGTGCCTTACTCCGATTTCTTTTGAGCTATATCTTTATGTGTACTAACGCTTTAATGTCTTATCTTATGAGTACACTCTTTTGGCTTGGGGCACATAAGCAATTCCTAACCCCTTGTGCTTATTGCTTTTGTTGCTTATGTGAACCAAGCATGTTCGAAAACCTCAACTCCTATCTTTTGAATCTTAGTGTTGTCATCAATCACCAAAAAGGGGGAGATTGAAAGCATCTAGGCCCCGAGAGTTGGTTTCGGAAATTGATGACAACGCTTTATTACCATGACTAACGTGTGTTTTGCAGAAACTTTGGTAAGTTAGGTCATGGAGGTGATAACTGCTTTGGGCACCATGGTATTCATGCCCCTTAATGGAAATCGTTTTGGTTTTCAAAGGAGTGACGTCAAGATTAAGGACGGTTAGTTCCGGATGTCAAGGTGTTGAGTTTCATTCGGAATAGTCGTTAGGATCTTCGTTCTCTCTTTTGGCCGTACTATAAAGGGGAGCATGAGCGGGTAGCTTGACCTAGGTGAGTCCTATGTTTAGGTGTGGTGCACACTTGTTAAACTTAGTACTAGGCAGCTCTAGAATAGCTCAAAGTTCAGTTGGAAGCAACTTGGTTCAAGTTGCGTCACGTTTTCGGAGCGTTTAGAGGGTTTTTCCCTTGACCGGACGCGGTTCTCGGCTTGACCGGACGCGTCCGGTCAGTTCAAAACCGCGACTGCGTTTCGGCGCTGACGACCGGACGCGGCCTTTGCGAGGACCGGACGCGGTGGTCAGGCCGACACGTGTCACTTGAGGGAAACCATCCGATCGGACGCGACCTGGGTGTGGTCGGCGCGTCCGGTCACATTCCAGTAAGGTCCTGCGAAGACCGGACGCGTCCGGTCATCACCGATCGGACGCGGTCGCGCGTCCGGTCTCGTTACAGTAAGCTCCCTGCACGACCGGACGCGCCGGTCAGGGGTGACCGGCGCGTCCGGTCACTCAGCCAGCTTTTCGGAATTTAGACCGTTACGAGCGACCGGCGCGTCCGGTCACTTCGACCGGCGCGTCCGGTCACGTCGTTTTTTGCTGAGTTGGCAGGTAACGGTTGGATTTGACTGTGGGGTGTATAAATACATCCCCACCACCTCTTTTAGAGGTCTCTTGCTCATTTGTTCAGCTGAGAAACACCTTTAGAGTGCAAGGGAGTGCAAGAGCTCTAGTGAGGAGTGTGTTTTGAGAATCAAAGCTTGAGAGTTCCTCACTAGCAATTAGAGAGTAGCAAGTGTGCATCCACCTTCTCATTAGGCTCGTTGTGGTCGAGTGAGAGTTCTAGCTTGTTACTCTTGGTGATCGCCATCACCTAGACGGCTTGGTGATGATTGGGAGTTTGGTGATCATCCGGCGGAGCGTGTGGATGACCCAACTCATCTTGTGAGCGGTTTTGGACGATTCACCACGACGGAGTGTCGAAGAATCAGCCCGTAGAGAGCACTTGATCCTTGCGCGGATCAAGGGGGAGCTATACCCTTATGCGGGTGCTCCAATGAGGACCAGTGGGGAGTGGTGACTCTCCGATACCTCGGAAAAACATCGCCGTGTTTCTTGCCCTTACTTTCAAGCATTTACATTCTCGTATTTACATTCATTGCTTGATTTACTTTCCTAGAATTGTCATGCTGGACTAGGATTGGAAACTAGGGTGCAAAACTTTTACCGGTAGAATCTCTAGGAACACAAGTAGGCACTAGGGGTGAATTCCGGCTTGTAGGATTTAATTCTTGCAATTAATTTTTAGAAAAGCCCAATTCACCCCCCTCTTGGGCATCTTGATCCTTTCACCACCAAATGATCAAGATATGACAGCCACTACTGCCTCTTTCTCTCTTTTTTTTGCGTACCTTATTTTCTCACTTCGTCTCACATCCACATTTGTTCTTGGAGAAAAATTCACCGTCGGTTGCTCAACTTGGCTCAAGGTGTCATGCAGATCCCTGAACTTTCAAAGTGATATTTGTGGGTTCTTAAACTTGGCAGAGAGTGTCATCCAGGTCTCCAAACTTTTAAGGTGATCACCGCAGGTTCCTAAACTTGGCAAAAGGTGTCATCCAGGTCCCTAAACTTTCAAGGTGATCACCGCAAGTCCCTAAACTTGGCCGGCGGTGTCATTCCGGTCTAAATGTGGTCTAACACACTCTATAAGCTGGTATGGCACGCTGATTCTATGTTAGACGTGGATCCAATATGTGTCAATTAATCAATCATTACTTATATAATATTTATTATGAAATTATAAATTATATAAAATAATTTACAACAACAAATATATTAGGTTTAAACTAAAATAGAAAATACTAAAATTAATTTAATATTTATGTATCATTAATAGTATTAAAATAATTTTAAAATTAGAAAATAATAATATTTATAGTATTACTGTATAATATTATACTACTATTAATAATACTATTATTAAAAGTTCTAATACTAGTATTATAGTATTAGAACTTTTAATAATAGTATTATAGTATTAGAAGTTTTAACGAAGGTATTATAGTATTAATAATAGAGAAAAGCTACTTCTATAATAGTACTATTCAAACTTTAAAATAATACTAGAATTAAAAGTAACTTTTAATACTATATGTAACTTTTAATATTATTTTAATACTATTAATGATACATAAATATTAAATTAATTTTAGTATTTTTCTATTTTAGTTTAAACCTAATATATTTGTTTTTGTAAATTTTTTTAATACTTTAATTTATTTTTTGTTGATGTAAATTATTTTACATAATTATTATTTCATGATAAATATTATATAAATAATGATTGATTAATTGACACATGTTGGATATACGTCTAACTCACAGCCAGCTTGCCACACCAACTTATAGAGTGAGTTAGACCATATTTAGACCGGGATAACACCGTCGGCCAAGTTTATAGACCTGCTGTAATCACCTTGAAAGTTTAGAGACCTGAATGATACCCTCTGCCAAGTTTAGAGACATGAGGTGATCACCTTGAAAGTTTAGGGACCTAAATGACATCCTCTGCCAAATTTAGGGACCCATAGATATCACTTTGAAAGTTCAGAGATTTAGATGACACCTCGAACCAAGTTGAGGGACCGACAGTGAATTTTTCTCTTTGTTCTTGCCTTCCCCTCATCCTTAGAGGCTATTGGAGCCCCCCCAACCCCACCAACAATCCTCCCCTCTCCTGCCACACTATCCACTCCATTTCAAGTGTTCGCCGTTGACACTGTTCAAAAACCATCCTCCGCCACCCAGATCAGACCTGCTGCCTCCTTTGCTCACCGCTCCCTTTCTGCATAGACATAGAAAACCCTTGAACCGTGACCTCACACATTACAAGGGCCTATTTGTTTGTCGTTCTGACGAACTAGACAACAAATCCTATCCATCAGCCAGTGAAAATCATGGTCTAGATTGCTTCAGTCAAAATCATGGTCGAGATTGCTTCGTGGTCAGACAAGCTTGCTTGGGCAAGAAACCAAACAGGCCTCTAATCACACCAGAGATCGTCAACACATAGTGCAATGGCATGCCTCAAATCTAGGAGGCATGGTGACCAAACTTCAGCCTAGTTGATGAAAGGATAAACGTGTAACACTTCAATATGACCACTTTAAACTCTAGGAAAGTCGGAGTTGAATGTTGTGTTCTCGTTAATGAATAATGACCACGGTGACCAACTTCAACCAAGTTGAAAGGATAAAATATAATTGACAAGCTTAGCAAGTACTCGGTCTGTCCCGGTATGTTTGTCGCTCGGGAATCGCATTCCTCTCACAGTCACGACTCCCGAGCGACAAACATAAGGGGACGGAGGGAGTACACTTTTCTGGCCAGCAGCAATTAGCATTTAGCAGTCCTATTTTTGGGAAGCTCGATTTAGCAATTTCCTGGCCGATTAGCTCATTGACATGTGGGCCCTTCTCATGACAATTGAGCACCAGAAGAAAAAAAAAAGACGCCGAAACGAAGCAAACTCACGAGCTCCCGCCAAATTAATCTCCTTCATCCATCCATATATACGAACGTTGACGCAGAAGAGGACGGAGCGTCGATCCATCTCGATCGATCACCGATCGATTGAGTTGTTCGTCGCATGCACTGCCGCCTGCCGGGGCCTCTTCCTCGACGCGAGGAACCATAGCTAGGCAGGGCTCCATCCGGCGTGCACCATGCTGCGGTCCACCGGCGACCGCGTCGTCATCGTGGGCGGCGGCATCGCCGGCGCCCTCCTCGCCAAGACGCTCCAGAACCACGCCGATGTCGTCCTCATCGACCCGTGAGCTTAATTTCGCCGTTTGGACGCACGCGCTTTTTAACTTTCAGTGCGCATGTCGGATGATCCATGCTCTTGATATGCATGGCCGGTGACGCGCGACCCATGGATCGTCCATCCGTGCATGCAGGAAGGAGTACTTCGAGATCCCGTGGGCGAACCTGCGCGCCAAGGTGGACCCGGCGGCGGTGGATCGCACGGTGATCCCGCACTCCGACTACCTGACGCACGCCAAGGTGGTGACCGCGTTCGCCGTCGGCGTGGATGACTCCGTGGTGCTCACCTCCATCGGCCGCGCCGTGGCGTACGACTTCCTGGTGATCGCGACGGGGCGCACGTGCAACCGGCCGCAGAAGCAGTCGGAGCGGCTGGAGATGTTCCAGCACGACAAGAAGCGGATCGATGGAGCCCGGTCGGTGCTGATCGTCGGTGGCGGGCCCATCGGCGTGACCCTCGTCCACGGCGCGCCGCGGCTGCTCAAGGTGATGGGCGCCCGGGCGTCGGCCAAGGCGCTGGAGTGGCTGCGCTCCAAGAACGTCACCGTGCTGCTGGACCAGACGGTGGACCTGGCGTCGGCGACCCCGGACACCCGGGAGTTCACGACGTCGGCGGGGGAGACGGTGGAGGCGGACTGCCACTTCGTGTGCACGGGCCGGCCCGTGGCGTCCGGCTGGCTCAGGGGCACGCTCCTCGGGGAGCATGTGGACGAGGAAGGTCATCTCCGGGTGGACGACCACCTCCGCGTCGGCGGGCTGCGGAACGTGTTCGCCGCCGGCGACATCACGGACGTGCCGGAGGCGAAGCAGGGACACCTGGCGCAGCGGCAGGCGATGGTGGTGTCCCGGAACCTCCGGCTGCTGGTGAAGGGCGCCACGCGGGAGGAGAAGCTGCACCGGTACAAGCCGTCCCCGAGGACGTCCATGACCGTGACGCTCGGCCACCGCGACGCGCTGGCGGAGCTGCCGTTCATGACGCTTATCGGGCACATCCCCGGCGCCGTCAAGCCACGGGACCACTTCATCACCAGGACGCGCAGGATGATGGGGATCAAGAGCAAACCCTACGGCAAGATGCCGCACGTAATGTGAGGGAGGAGATCCGTTGGACGTCCCCGGCCGGCCCCGGTGCAGAGAGATCCTTCCGTCCGGCGAGTGGTGGTGCACCGATGAGCAGATGGAAATTAGCTAGGCTCTCTGAATTTCGCCACGTTCTAGCTAGAATCGTTTGATCTGGTCGCCCGAGTATGTAAGCATGGTCACATGCTATATGTATGATACAGGTACATTACTGGACAGTACTTTTAAATACTCTGTCTATTCTAAAAGAGTACAGTTCCACTAGCGGTCCTCGGACTCGTTCGGTTGTGTCATCCCGGTCCCTAAACTCATAAATCCTCCATTTAGATCCTTAAACTTGTTCACTTATGTCATCCCAGCCCCTAAACTTGAAAATCGCCTGTTTACGTCCTCGAATGTTCAACCGTGTCATCCAGGTCCATAAACTTACGAATCACCTGTTTATGTCCTCAAACTTTGGTCGTGGCATCCTAGTCCCTAAATCGTAAATCGCCCGTTTAGATTCTCAATCTATGTTCGAGTCTTAGAGCCAATATAAACGAGTCTCAGCAGATTGAGCACGGCTACAGAAATACTCCTGTAAATTTATGGGATATATTTATAGCACAGAACAATATATATAAATGTATACGCCTATTTAGTTATTTAATTGTAGAGTTAAAAACAGAAAGTATAGAGTGATTTCTTTTAATCTAATTTAAAGTACATGTTAACGGGAGTCTAACAAAATTGGATTTATAATTTTTTGAACAATTCTATAATTTATATTGAATTTATAAGTTTGAAGATCTAAACGGCCAACTTTGCGAGTTTAAGGACTGAGATGACACGGATGAATAAGTTTGAGGACCTAAACGATCGATTTATGAGTTTAAGGACCAGAATGATATAGTCAAACAAGTTCGAGGACCGCTAGTAGACTTTACTCATTCTAAAATTGTGAGTCGTTTTAACTTTATATATATATATATACAAGATCGATAACACCACAACAGAGTGTATAAGATTAAATAATCAAATTAAAGTACATAACACTTCTTACCTGATCGGCTGGTGTGGTCTAAGTGACTGAGTCAGAATTTTTTATCATAAAGGAAATGAGATGCTTTACTACAGGAGCATCAACACAGATTGTGAAATGATATATGCGTATAAAAACAAAGGGCCCATGAGAATCAATTTGAGCACAATAGTTCCATTTGGAAAGGCTCCACTTTATTAGTGGAACTGTTTTTTCAGCTTCAGCTCCACGAACAACTCTACCGATAGAGCTGAAGCTGTTTTGTTAGACTGAAGCTGTTTTGTTAGACCTTTTGTCAAAACAGCTTCCCATGGTGGGAAAAAATGACTATATTGTCCTTCTCTTTATTTTTTTCTTATTTTCTCTTCAATTTTTCCTTCCCTAATCCTCGTGGGCTTCTTCTCCACGCAGGTGGCCTAGCCTGCATGCCTCGGCGGCAGTGCCCACGTCCGATCCTCTTCAATGGCAATCGTGAAACACGAATCCAAATGAAGATGAATGAGAAATTCAATTCATCTAGCGATTTTGAACCATCAAAATCCGCCACCACGAGTAGTTCATTCGGGATCATCCATGGCCCCTCTTCTAACGCCTTTCTCTTCCCCAAAGCCTGATTGAAGAACAGAAACATGTTATCCCCCAAATCTATGCACTCAACCCCCCTCACGGGACACCAAATCCATCCCACCGCCTGTTCGATGTGCTCCGGCCGCACCCAACGATCAGACATCAACTTCCCCACCACCTAGGCGGGGGTCTCCCCGACCTTCTCCTCTAGTTCGGGATTGATCTGGATGCTTCTCCTCTCTGCCGCTGACAACTTCAGATTCTCCAACAAGTCCTCTACTCCCTCCATCCGCGGCCTCCTATAGAGGGAAGCCCACGACAACCCACACCAACTTGCGCACGACAAACTAGGGTTCTTGGGTTGTTGGACGTTGTGTGCAAATTTGAGTTGATGGTTACTACTTCGATCAGGAACGAGATCGATAGCATGCTCATGGATCTATGGATTGAAGCAGGGAGGAAGGAAATCGAAAGAGTGAAGAACTAGGATACCCAGGCGCTCCACCCTCATACCACACGCACACACACGTGCGACTCCGTACACATGCAAAGAAAAAGATTGGGAGGCACTCTAGCTTCTAGTGCGTGCAGAAATGCACAGTAACACCGAACGCACATGCGTGCGTGTACCCTACTTTTTTCTAGAAAAAGGTGCGACACCAAGTTCCACTGGACAGCCCTACCACTAGACCAAATGTTTTTTATTAAGTTAAATACATCGTAGGTCCATTAACTTTTGGTGGTATGTCATCTAAGTTCATCAACTCTCAAACTGTAATTTTGGGTACCTAAACTTTTTAAGTGGTTCACCGTAGATCCATACCCATTCGTTTATATTTTAAAAAACATTCCTATGTTTGTTTTTCTTTCACATCTCATCTTGGCCTCACGACGTGCCACCGTTTCAGTTCAGCACGCACGTGCTCGCAGCACGACGTGGCGAGGCCGCAACCACCACTCCACCAGCACTGTCTTGGACGCCGACGAGAGGCGCTGCCTGGGGGCGGCGCGCTCTGCGACTGCACCGCGCACGCCGCCGCGGCATGACGACATCGTGACCGTGTTGGCCATGTAGTCCAGGATGGTGCCGTGAATATAATGCGCATAAGCTTGACACCGGATTTGAAGGTGAAGGGCGCGTCGTCAAACTGGCCGCTGAGTGTCCCTGCACTTTCGTCGATCTGTTAGTGCCGACGGGCCGGGGACACCTTCTGGTACAACTCAAGTTTCGTCAGCGTGCGGCTCGACGTCGTCAACCTCGCCGGCGTGCCTCTTCTGCCGTCACGCCAACGTACAGCATGGCAGTACGACCATGGCCTCGACGAGCGCGATGGAATCACTCTCCCTCTCTCACTTGTGGTGTCTGGGCTGTACCTATGATTTGGAAGATCCTGAACGAAACTCGTGATGTGGCCCTAAAATCTATAAGAAAATAATATAACAAAAGCATAATTTTACTTCATTATAAAGTTTCAAATATACGTTGTTCTTACAATACTTAGAACATATCAAATCTTGATGCTAAAACAATACAAAAGTACTTACGCAACAAACTGACCTTATATTCTAGTTTCTACTGAAAAGCATCATTCTCCTAGTATTCTTCGAAATGAAGTCTTCAATTATATCTTCATACTTGATCATCTCCGAGATATCATTTTCAAGTGCTATTGTTGCCAACCCATTGAGTCTTTCTTGCGTCATTGCACATCGCAAGTAGGACTTCAATAACTTGAGTTTAGAAAAGCTTCTTTCCGCAGATGCAACGGTAACTGGAATGGTTAACAAAACTCTGTATGCAATAATGGCGTTTGGGAAAGAACCATGTTGTTTCAAATATTTCAGAATATCAAGAGGGCCCATAGATCTGTCAATATGATCTTGAATGAACTTTAACTCCACATATAATTCTCTTCCATCAATATCTGAATGTTCTCCACCTTTAAGTTTAGCTTCTAGATTGACACAAGAAGAAAGCAATTTTCTATTATCCGAGGAACGCAACTTATCTGAAGTAAATAGGAAACCAAAATTATTTTGGAATTCCTCATATTGTTCAAATCTCCTAGAAAGTGAAACTATGGCTTGATCAACAACAGGTATAAAATAATCATGCCGAATTGAATCTTCTGCAGATTGCGAAGGAGAAGATGCATCATCAGGGCTCTCACCAAATTGTCTTTTCCTTTTGATCTTACGTTTGGTGCGAAACATCGGATCAATTTCCATCTCTAGTGCAATTTCTGTTGCAACTTGCAAAGCTTTTGAAAAGCCCGTTTCTCTGTACTCTTTGAAAAAGGATATTACCTCTCGTACATTCTCAATGGCAGTATCAATAATCATATCCTTTGCTTGTAGCTGCTTGCTGACCAAATTAACAGCGGATAATAGTTCATACCAGATAAGTATTGCCACTAAAAATTCAAAGCTACCAAGCTCATTGTCTGCTAAGGATTTAGCTTCACTACTTGACAATGGATCATCATCACTTTCAGCCACTTGCAGCAAGGCCTCCCGTATTTCTTGCATCTGGAACCTTATAGCCTTAACACTATCAACACGACTCTCCCAACGAGTAGTTGACAATGGCTTGAGTGTCAATCCTGTAATGTTATCCAAAAGAATCTGCCATTTCTTAGTGGATTTACCAAATGTCATATAGATGCTTTGTATGACTCCAAAAAAATCTTTTGCTTTACCACAAGACTTGGCCATATCACATAATGTTAGATTCAGACTGTGACAGCCACAAGCTGAATAAAAAGCCCTGGGATTTATATCCAAAAGTTTCTTTTGTACCCCTTGATGTTTCCCTTTCAAATTTGACCCATTGTCATATCCCTGCCCTCTCACATTGTCTATATCAAGGTCAAGATTCTTCAATTCATTCTGTAAGACATCAAACAATCCTTGTCCACTAGTATCATTTACCTCCAAAAATCCTAAAAAGGATTCTTCAACACAAACAAAATCTGAGGACATATCAACATACCTTATGATCAAAGACATTTGTTCCTGATGGCTTGCATCAGGAGTGCAATCAAGTATAACTGAGAAGTACTTTGCTTGTTTTACCTTTCTAATGATTTCACTCCTAATTGCATCAGCGAGCAAACTTATTAACTCGTTCTGGATGCCATGACCAAGATAGTGCTTATGAATTTCATCATTGGTGATGCGCCGAACATGCTCTTGGATAACAGGGTCAAATTCAGCAAGCAACTAAACCATTCCTAAGAAATTTCCATTGCTATCTTGGTATAACTTGCTATTACTGCCACGGAATGCTAGATTATGTGATGCAAGAAATTTTACAATCAAGATAATTCTGTACAAAACTTTTCTCCAATGCTCCCTTTCCTTTTGGATTTCTCTTTGAGCAACGCTGTCAATTGTTTGATCATTCTGCAACCTGAGGCGCAACTCATACCAAGAAGCCATATTCGAGACATGCTCTGCACTAGTTTCATGCTCTTTAAGTCTAGTGCCAAAACCATTCCAATCACTGAAACCATCATTTGCCAACTGTCCTTTTGCATGCTCCCTTCTCAATAATTTGCAACAAAAGCAAAATACTATATCTAGAGGTTTGCAATATACAAGCCATTCTCTATCACAAGTTTCACCATTTGCGAGAACTCTAGTGTAAAATGTTGCAGAAAATCTTCTAGAAAATCTATCTTTAGGACCTTTAAGAATTGATAAATCTCTTTTAGGACCCTTTTGCAGCAATATATCAATCATTTTAGAATCAAGTGAATCCCAATGTCTTGGATCATATATGTCAGGCTGGAAAGAACTATTGTTGTCATTGTTACTTTCAGTTCTAGCATGTGCTTCATCAACATGTCCGATACCTTCACTGTTAATTTCTGCCCCAACTTCTACTGTGTTTCTACCATCATCAACATGACCCTCGCCAACATTAGCATCAGGGGTTAGATTTTGAGAAGTAAACTGAAAATCTTTCAAAACATATCTATCAAGAGCACCCCTTTGAGTCTGAGCTGCTGCTTCTAATCTCTATTTCTTACGTTTTTCATGACCAGATTCAAACCTCCTATTTCTTGAAGACATGATGCAAATCTGAAATCTCCTGTGAAATTCCCTAATTATAATACAGATTTTTAAACTAAAATGCTTTTCAAGGTACAAGTGTACAATTGTACACAATTGGGATGAAATTTGTGTGCGAACCGACTACTGAGCTGCCGACGGCGACGTGTTGGTGTTGGTTCTCGGTGCCAGCGGATGACAGCTGCTTCTTGGCGATGCCGATCTTTGCGTGAATCGTGATCGCCGCGAGCCCGCGATGCCGTGCCGAACAGCCGCGTCTAGGTCTAGCAGCTCCGGCTGCAGCGGCGCAACGATGAAAGGTTGCGGCAAACGTCGCTGCCGAGCGCCGACTTCCACTTTCCAGGCCTATATGCGTACGTATAGGCTATGGACTATGGGGAAGAAGGAGTCCAATGGCCTGCCAAGTTTCATGGACTGATGGGCTATATGTGTACTAAATTTGGTGGTCCTAGAAATTTGAAGGCCCAGAACAGGTGCACACTTTGCACCTGCTGATATACGGGGCTGGTGGTGTTTATCACAAACACACACACTCACGTTCTCTACGGTGGTGGGGACACACACACATACAGAAGCTCGCACATACATATAGAAATAGTACAAGCTAACAAGCTTGGCAGTTTGACAGCCACACGACCGTGCGTCCCTCGTCGGCGGTCTCCCTGCTCCCCCGATGGACTCCCTGCTCTCTTGCACCCGTCCATGGCCTCCGCTGGCGACGCGACGGTGGCTGCGCCGCGATGTCGTAGGCGCGCGCGGTGTCACATCACGGCCCCTTGGGCTGCTGCAGCTTCCTGCCCACACCCTTGTACCTAGACGACGGCAGCAGCTTCCCGCCCATGCCCACCGCGGTGGAGCCAGAGTCCGCCTCGGCGCTCGGCTCGCACTACCCGTGCGATCGGAAGATGAACAGGGGTAACCATGTGAAAGAAAAAAAGAATAGAGGGAGGTTTTTGTAAAATAAAATATAAACGAAGGGGTATGGATCTGCGGTGAATCACTGGAAAAGTTTAGGACATAAAAATACAGTTTGAAAGTTGATGGACCTAAATAACACTTCCTCAAGAGCTAATGAACCTGTTGACACAAAATGTGTTCGTATGCCAACACACTTGGGTGGCCTGCATGATCGTGTGAAGCAAGAGTCTTCGAGATTCTCTAAGCCTCAACAAGCTGGTATGGATGAGAACAAACCAAGGCGTGCTAGTCAATTTGACCCTGTAATTGACCTGGGAAAAGGAAACGTCAAATCATGGAATTTGCCGACTTGTTACCAGACAGTTTCAATATATGTGGCCATAAGATAGCCAGTGATTAAAAGAAATTGACTACAAAGTCAACCCTAACAATAAAGTTTGCAATAATAATAATGAGATCAGAACGACTATTTAAAGTAATCATTAAATATAGTATATAATCAGCCGATCTACCTTAATCAATATGCTTTGATAGATATGTTCAAAAATATGTAACATGCATGAATAGTTGTCAAGCTCTAATTAACCTCCTACACTTGCTAGATATATTCAGAACATCGCTAATAGTGGGGATCCCGAGGATGCAGCCTTAATAATGGTGTGTTCTAAGTATATAAAACGAGTATAAAAGAGTAATCAGCACCTAATTGAGCTACGCGTACATGCTACCGGTGAAAGCGCAACTGGGTCGGCTATTTAGCCGATACAGGGTCCATGAAGCACGAACGAAGTCTATCCATTCAATCATAAATAGATCTAAGATCAAAACAAACATAGTCTAATAAACCTGACAGTGGGGTCCGAAGATACAGCCATAACAAGCCATCAGGTCAAGCCTACTTTAATCTCAAATTCATCTATAATTGCACAAATAACTCGAACGCACAACATGTAACAATAAAGATCGACAGATTTGCCGATATAAACCTAAATCGACTGTTTTGACAGAGATAATTATAAAAACATCTAAAACAGTGGATTTTAATGATATTAGAAGCTAGCAATATGTCAATCTTGATTGAGCAGTGATATTGTTATAATAAATAAATCAATTTAAATAAACAATATCGATAATTTAATGAATCTACTAGATTGCCAAATCTAATAGAGCCGATAACTAGCTTAGATCAACTATTTGTAAGAGGTTGGACCTAACCAATGCAGCCTTACAAATAAGATCTAAACCGATAACTAGCTTATACCAAGCTTGCACGAGGTCGAACCTAATCGATGCAGCCTTACAAACAAGATATAAATCGTGGCAATACTTACAAGCAAACCGGAGGTCGGACCCAACCAATGCAGCCTGCTTGTTTGAAGATTTTGCCGAAATCTACTCTACTCCTACTCCTAAGAGTTTGACCGGAGCCAAAAAAAAGGGTTGTTTGTATTGATTGATTGTCTTTACAATGGTCAGGACTTTCTTATTTATAGCCTGAGATAAGTCCTAACCAAACACGACTCAATTACAATATTTAGAAAACAAAATATGACTCGGACCCTAATCAACAGATTCCGATATCTTTGCCGATGTCTCCGACCTCAACGCGAATTGATCCTTGCTGACGTGGCCCTTCTTGGTTGATTTCTCCACGTTAATTCTCTTTCTTTTATATTAGTCGGTCCGGTCGTTTGAGTCTAACACCTGGGCCCATGAATGCAAATCTCTTTTGCCACAATCTGGTGTTAACAGAACCTCTCGTGCATTTTACTTTTTTTATTTGAAAATAAGTTTGGAAATGTTTCAAACTAGATTCTAAGAAATTTTTAAAATGTATCTTCAAATGGAGTCAAAATGTTTGAAAAACAACTTGGGAAAAATTATAATGTCTTTACTTTTAGTTTGGGCTGAAATCTTCCTTTTCGTCACTCTTTTCCCTTTTTCTGTTCGGCCCACCCGACTCTCATCTCAGGCCGAAATCCAGGCCAAGCACAACAGCTCCCACCGCCTCTCTCTCCCCCTTGCTGGACCGAAAGCCCGGCTTCTGGGCCCAGCTCGGCTTTCTCCCTCTCTCCCGCGTGCGCTCAGCCGGCTGGCGCCCCGCTCTCTTTCCCTCTCTCCGAGTTGGAAAGCCCAGCGGCTCCCTATCTCCTTCACGCGCACACTAGGCCCAGGTCGAGGCCCACGCACGTGGCCGAGTGGATGCGCGCACCCTCCCCCTCTCTGTCGCTGGCGCCCTGGGCCTGCTCGTCAGGCTATGCCGAGTCACTGACCGCCCGAGCCCTCCTGTCGGCGCCATCCTCTTCTCCCGCTCGTACACAAATGTGCCCGAGACCCTCGATCCTCAGTTCACTTCCTTCTTTGGGCGGCGGCGGAGAGGTGCCCAATTTGCTCAGCCTAGTAGTCAATTGATTGATTTTATCTCTTGCCGGTTCGGCACAAATCTCTATCTCTTGTGCATTTAATTCCTAGTATAACTGTGTAGAGCTTGTTTGCTTGCTTAATTAGCTAGTTGAGTAGCTTAGGCCCTATTTGGCACAGCTCAGCTTCACCAGTGAAGTTGTTTTTTTTTGAGAAAATATCTTTACAAGCAGCTTTCTTGGTGAAGCTAATCTATTTTGTAAAAATTATTTGGCAAAACAACTCCACTTGAGACACAAAACGAATAAAAGACCCTTATGTCCCTAATTACCTTTCCCTTTTCTTTTCCTACTCATTCCGTCGTCTTCTTCCTCAGAAATCCTTCACCCAAGAACTTATCGAATCTACCGCACAGAGAGGACGTCGCCGGCGACTGAGGCCGAGGCGGCCGCGCCCCGGCACCGCTTACCCGCGGCCGTGTCTAAAAGCCCAAGTTTGATTTTGGTAATTAATGACACCAAGTTGCTAATGCCATTGTGTCAAGTGAATTGGGTTAGGCGTAGCAACACATATGATGAAAGTGCAAGGAGCATGATGGTGATGGCCATAAGATCACAAGTGCATGAAGATAAAGATAATGGTGAACATGCACATAGGTGATGGACACGGAACGAGATGATCAAGGCAAATGTATAATCATATGGTTCTCTTTTGTCGGTCTAAAGATGAGTAGAGAAGTGATTGACCGGGTTTAGAATTAATAGCCGACTATCAAGAGGGGCAATCACGGTCATCTCATGAATCAAGTGCTACTAGGTCCATATCCTTGAGCATATGCATTTAGGATCTAGTGAGATGCTAACTCCTTGAAAAATATTTGAGAAAATGCTAACACACGAGCACAAGATGGTGAACACTCAGTGGTGTTAGCACATTTGCGAAGGAGGTGGAGTTTAAGGGGTGGAGAGGGGTTTGGATTCCTCTCTCCCTCCTGCCGAGCTGGCAAGGCGGGATTCGGTGCTTTTGTGGAAGTGAAACGCCTTTTTTTCCACTGCATCGGAGGCGAAAAAACGGAGGCGAAAGGAAGTCACTGGGGCTACCGGACGCTAGACCGGACGCTGAACCAAACGCTGGATCGGACACGACTGGCGCGTCCGATCAGTTCAACCGGCAGACGCGTGAGGCGAAGTGCTGGGATTTGCCACCGGCACGTCCGGTCACTCGTGGGATCGGCGCGTCTGGTCAGGCGCCCAGAGGGACAGCAGAACGTGAGGGGTTGATCAGACGCGGTGGCGCGTCCGGTCAGTCACGATCGGACGCGTTCGGTCGACAAAAATGCTCTCTAGACCCTTTCTGTACTCAAATCGGACGCCGCGTGTAACGCGTTCGGTTAGTACTTTGGCGCGTCCGGTCACTCCCTCTCTGTGAAGCGTTTCGTTTTAGTGACCGTTAAGATCGTGCGGCTCTGGTTCAAACAATGACACGTGGCGAGCATCGGCGAAGTCGCGTAGGTGCGACCGGACGCTGTGACAGCGTCCGGTCGATCTGACCTGCGCGTCCGGTCAGCGCGCGCAGAGCAGTTTTCTTGAGTCTAATGGCTATATCTTTGAGGGCTGGCTATAAATACTTGTTTGGCTGGCCTTGGGAGTTTTCTATTGACTATTTGAACACTTGAGACATACTTTGAGCTAGAAAACATCCCTTCCACTCATCTCCTTGCTTGATTGTGCATCCTAGTGAGATTGAGTGAGATTTAAGTGCATTGCTTTGAGATTTGCATCTAGTGGCACTTGATCCTTTGAGTTGGCTACGGATTGTTTGTTACTCTTAGGTGTTTCCCGATGCCCTAGACGGGTTGGAGCAGCGGTGGTGTTGAGCTCGTGATTGGAGATTGTTTCGAGCCTCACCGGTGGATTTGTGAGGGGTTCTTGAGCCTTCCCCGTGGGAGATCGCAACTGGCTACTCTAGTGGATTGCTCGTGGCTTGGAGAATTCTCATCTTGTGTTGGATGTGCGGCACCCGCTAAGGGTTTGGCTTTGATGCCAATTAGCTCGTGATCCATCAAGTGGGTGTATCGCCACAACGAGGACTAGCTTGCCGGGAAGCAAGTCAACCTTGGTAAAAAATCTTGTGTCATCCCTTGCCGAGGATTCTCTTGTAACTGTAATTGATTCATTGCTATATATCTACTCTTCAACGTTAGTATAAGAATTTTTCACTTGCTCATCTCCTTTGTGCTCTATCTCTTGTTTATCTTATGTAGCTTCTATATCACCTAGGAGTAATTAGCCTAGTGACATAGCTTTGTTGTTGTGGATTAGAGATCATAGCCTTCATATCTACTAGAATTGTTTAGGTGGCTTGCATAGTATAGTTGAGCTAGTGCTAGAGAAGCTTCACTATTTATTTTACTAATATCTTGATTTAGTGAAGTTTGTAGAATTTTAAAAAGACTATTCACCCTCCTCTAGCCATTTAGGACCTTACAGTGTCCTAGCCCCGCGCCGGCAACCGCACGCTGGCCCTGCACTGGTGGTGGCGCCCTGGCCTCACGCCGGAGGGGCCGCGCTCTGGCCCCGCACTGGCAGTCTCGCCTTGGCCTCACGCCAGCGGTTATGCCCTCCGGTGTCGATGGCCCTAGCCGGCCGTGCCCCCAGCTGCAGCACCCACCCCCGACCCCGCGACGGCAGTGCCTGGGCGTCCACGCATGGCCTTGGTGGGGGTTTCCCCGGCACTGCATCCGTGTTGAGCCGCTCCAGCTCTCCGGGCGCGCCGCGTGTGCACCGGTGGCCGCGCCCGCTCACTCTTTAGCAGCGCTCGCTTACTCTCTGGCCCATAACTGGCGGTGCCCCTACCCGCACTCACACGTGGCGGCGCCCACATCTAGCGGTGCGGCTACGCCTGCGTCCGGCGGTCCATCGGCGCCCACGCTCATGAATGGTGGCACCTGCATCCGGTGGCGGGCGGCTACTTCGTGTCCGTGAGCCCCCACGGCGGCCAACGGCCGCCCTCCTAGCGGTCCCCGACAGCTGCCTCAGCGAGCCACGCTTCGGCAACGGTGCTCCGGCGGCCATGCCCTGTCGCCTCACTCCCTTGCTGCCGCAAGCGTTTTCTCTCTCTCTGCGCCTAGGCAAAAGCTATCTTTTGTGCACACAGGGACCCACATGTGGCAGATAAAGCTAGGACAAGCTACTTTTTTCAGCTTCATACCAACTCATCCCTTTGTGAGAGGAGAAGCATGAAGCTCTTTTAGAAAAAGATGTTTGACAAAAAAATAGCTCACAACAGCTTTATGAGTTGTCGTGAGCTGTGCTAAACAAGCCTTAGTTGTAATTAGTTGTAACTATTTCTTTTGCTAGCTCACTAGTTGTAGTAGTAGCTTTAGTCACTAGCTTGTTTGTTTGTGTGAAATCAACATAGATATCATAGAGACTAGCATTGTGTAGGCGGCTTACTAATGGTAAATGTAGAGTTAGAGCAAATTGCTATTTCGCCGTCTTATTGTCTAACAAGTTGCTCTAATAAATTTATAGAAATTTTATTAGGCTATTTATTCTCCTCTAGCCATTTAAGACCTTTAAATATCTACAACCTTTTTGGTCTATTAAGATGGACATCTAATTTCCTCCATACGGGCATAATTGCTGAGATAGATGATCTAGAGTTAATATCCCCACGGGGAGTGCCGTGAGCATCCTTTCCGAGCACAATTTTCTTTACATATAAATAACCTCAAACTAACCTCCTCCCAATGAAATTGACCACCACAACAAGCCAACAACGATCGTGTCACGGCCACTGTCGAAATCATCACAGATAACAATCTCCTCGCCAAACATTAGAGATAATTTTGCAGGCAGATTTATTTGGACTAAGACCTAGGTGCATGTGTACCTAAAATTTATTAGTTTTGTTTACATGAATATTTATAAAATAAGTTTGAATCTCAAATTTTTCTTTATGTCGGTGTTCGGTCCCGAGGGGGCCCTAAACCAACGAGTAAATGCTGCGTGTCCCTTTCCTGGATGGTGATGCAAGGAGAACACACGGGGGTTTATCCTGGTTCGGGCAAAAGAAGGCCCTAAGTCCAGTGGGGGGGAGAGGTTTGTATTTCCTTGCACCGAGGTGCTCGTGTAGGGGTTACAAGCTTGCGAGAGAGGGCGTCGAGCCCAAGTCTCAAAGAGAGGAAAAAAAGAGGACAAGGGTGATTGCTTGAGATGTTGATCTCTATCTTGCGTCTTGCCTGTTGTCCCTTGTTTCTCTGTCCCCGTTGTAGAACCCTGGCCTGCCCTTTTATAGGGCGAGAGGAGGCCAAGACGACGGGGAGCCTTGAGATGATGTTTTGTCGATCCCTGTTGAGGTGACTGTAGTGACGTGCCATGGGAATGGAAGGCCATCCCTGGACACCATGGTGGCGTAGAAGACGAGACGTTGAAATGACCCGGAGCGCCGTGTCATACCGTCCTCCCTTCCCTGTTGAGCCGTGCTGGCCGTCGAGGCCGGGTCGAGGCCGAACGGATAAGTCCGAATCCCTGGGATCGCGGTGTACGGACTTTGTCGTATCTCCCCTCGAGGGTAACTAGTGTCGTACAGTGCACGGCAAGGTGGGTACAGTGACGGTTTTCACCTCCCATCACGGGATGGGCGGTAAAACAGTGAGGACTGATACTGGCATTGTTCCCACATTGACTCTGATCGCAGCCATGCCGGTAGGTGGTAGTAGGTAATCGCATTAAATGCTATGGCTTTTGTCCTAGGGTAGGTAAAGAGAAGGGGTCGAGACGCTCGACCCGGGCTCACGCGAGTCGGAGTTTTTCCCAGTGGGCGGACAAGCCTCGCGCGGGTCGGAGCGCGGTCGAGGTACCTTGCTGTACGGGACGGGGCGCGGTCGAGGCGCCCCCATCGAGGGTGCCTCGTACGAGTCGGAGCCGGAGCGCGGTCGAGGCACTCCGTCAAGCCGCCCTCGTACGAGGCGGACTCGGTGTGCGGCCGAGCTTGGGCGCGGCTTAGTCATTTTGATTTTCATTATCGTTAAATGTGGGTACCCCTATGCTATTGGTACCGACAGTAGCCCCCGAGCCTTTTGGTGAGTGTGCGATCACTCTCCTAGAGGCTTTTTTGCTGACGAACTGGAGTCGTAGCGTCGTTGACTTCTCCGGTGGGGGCGCGCGAGCGCACCCGCCGGGTGTAGCCCTCGAGGCCTCGGTGGAGTGTTGAAGACTCCTCCGAGGTCTTTTACGTGTTTTATCGGAGAATGATTCGTTGCGGTCAAGCCCCCGAGCCTCGCGCGCACGAGGTCGATCAGAGTCCCGGTCGTCTTTTGTCGTGTGACCCTCACACTCCTCCTTCAGGAAGGAGGAGGAGGGGTGGGGAACGCCGTACTACCCCTGTTTGGGCGAGTTCCGACGATCTTCGGTGAGCTGCTAGCGGGGGAACTCGAGTGCGAGCCCATGCTCCAGTCATTAGGAGTCGGCTAGGGGCCCGGAGGCGCTCTCAAAAAATGCCAAGGAGTGGTCGTGTGGATGTCGGTTCCCTGCGACGGGATCCGAGGGCTCGGTGCCTCCCCCGCGGGGATTCCTACGTCGACCTCTTCCTACAGCCTCGAATACGTCTTGGGGTGCTTTGAGAGCGTGGCTCGAGCCCTGGCCATGCACAGGCGCATCCCTAGTCGTCCCTAACTCTGTTACTCGAGGGCAGCTGTTGAACCCTGGTCGAGGACCAGCTTTCGATCCCTCAAGGTTTAGGTTTCTGCGGTCGAGCCCCCGAGCCTCATGCGCGTGAGGTCGATCAGAGTCTGGACCGTCTTTTACTGTTCGTCCCTCATGCTCCTTTTTCAGAAAAAAGGAGGAGGGGTGGAGAACGTCGTACTACCCTCGTTTGGGCGAGTTCCGACGATCTCCGGCGAGCTACTAACGGGGGAATTCGAGTGTGAGCCCGTGCTCCAGTCGTTAGGAGTCGGCTAGCGGCCCGGAGGCGCTCTCAAAAATGCCAAGAAGTGGTCGTGTGGATCTCGATTCCCTGCGACAGGATTCGAGGGCTCGGTGCCTCCCCCGAGGGGATTCCTACGTCGACCTCCTCCTTTGGCCTCGAATACGTCTTGGGGTGCCTCGAGAGCGTGGCTCGAGCCCTGGCCATGTACGGGCGCACCCTTGGTCGTCCCTTGCTCCGTCGCTCGAGGGCAGCTATCGAACCTAGGTCGAGGGCCAGCTTCCGCTCCCTCGAGACTTATGGGGGCTCGAAGCCCGTTACCAGGTTTCTGGGAATATCCGTCCGCGGATCTCGCCCCGCCCGTTAGCTAGGCGTGCCTTTTTAGGGCGAGATCGGCGCGGTAGTGGGCGACGTGGTGTTCGGTTATGACGTGGGGGACGGCCACGTGCCCGGCTCCTGCGAGATGTGGGGAAACGGTTAGGTGGGCGCATTTAATGTGGGAAACTGTTCCTACCTTTTCGCGCGGCCGTTGGGCTTCCGCCTGGGCATATAAAATCAAGGCCTAGGGGTCGGCGTTCCCCACCGGTCCCTTGCGCTCTTGCAATCTTCTGCCTCAGACAACCCTTGCCTGTGTAGCCCCCGAGGCCTCGGTGGAGTGTTGAAGACTCCTCCGAGGTCTTTTACGTGTTTTATCGGAGAATGATTCGTTGCGGTCAAGCCCCCGAGCCTCGCGCGCATGAGGTCGATCAGAGTCCCGGCCGTCTTTTGTCGTGCGACCCTCACGCTCCTCCTTCAGGAAGGAGGAGGAGGGGTGGGGAACGCCGTACTACCCCAATTTGGGTGAGTTCCGACGATCTCCGGCGAGCTGCTAGCGGGGGAATTCGAGTGCGAGCCCGTGCTCCAGTCGTTAGGAGTCGGCTAGGAGCCCAGAGGCGCTCTTAAAAAATGCCAAGGAGTGGTCGTGTGGATGTCGGTTCCCTGTGACGGGATCCGAGGGCTCGGTGCCTCCCCCGAGGGGATTCCTACATCGACCTCTTCCTACAGCCTCGAATACGTCTTGGGGTGCCTCGAGAGCGTGGCTCGAGCCCTGGCCATGCACGGGCACATCCCTAGTCGTCCCTAACTCTGTTACTCGAGGGCAGCTGTCGAACCCTGGTCGAGGGCCAGCTTTCGATCCCTCAAGGTTTAGGTTTCTGCGGTCGAGCCCCCGAGCCTCGTGCGCGTGAGGTCGATTAGAGTCTGGACCGTCTTTTACTGTTCGTCCCTCATGCTCCTTTTTCAGAAAAAAGGAGGAGGGGTGGAGAATGTCGTACTACCCTCGTTTGGGCGAGTTCCGACGATCTCCGGCGAGCTACTAACGGGGGAATTCGAGTGTGAGCCCGTGCTCCAGTCGTTAGGAGTCGGCTAGTGGCCCGGAGGCGCTCTCAAAAATGCCAAGAAGTGGTCGTGTGGATCTCGATTCCCTGCGACAGGATTCGAGGTCTCGGTGCCTCCCCCGAGGGGATTCCTACGTCGACCTCCTCCTTTGGCCTCGAATACGTCTTGGGGTGCCTCGAGAGCGTGGCTCGAGCCCTGGCCATGTACGGGCGCACCCTTGGTCGTCCCTTGCTCCGTCGCTCGAGGGCAGCTGTCGAACCCAGGTCGAGGGCCAGCTTCCGCTCCCTCTAGACTTATGGGGGCTCGGAGCCCGTTACCAGGTTTCTGGGAATATCCGTCCGCAGATCTCGCCCCGCCCGTTAGCTAGGCGCGCCTTTTTAGGGCGAGATCGGCGTGGTAGTAGGCGACGTGGTGTTCGGTTATGACGTGGGGGACGGCCACGTGCCTGGCTCCTGCGAGATGTGGGGAAACGGTTAGGTAGGCGCATTTAATGCGGGAAACTGTTCCTACCTTTTCGCGCGGCCGTTGGGCTTCCGCCTGGGCATATAAAATCAAGGCCTAGGGGTCGGCGTTCCCCACCGGTCCCTTGCGCTCTTGCAATCTTCTGCCTCAGACAACCCTTGCCTCATTGCGCTCTCCGCCCACATCGCCGCCGCCATCGCATCCTCTTTGCCCACCCCCCGTCAGCACCAATGGCAGGAAAGAGCCAGATCCTCCCCGCCGACGACTGGGCCGCCTCCTTGGTGACGGAGAGGAGGTTGGAGGAGTTGGTCGAGGATGGCTTGCTGCGACCGAGGACGAGTCGGTCATAGCCGGAGTGGATCGCGCCGCCCCCTGCCCACCGGGAGCCGGCGCCCCCCGAGGGGTATGTGGTGAGCTTCATCTGCTTCCACGAGCGGGGGTTCGGCGTACTGGCGTCCGCCTTCATGCGCGCGCTCCTCCACTACTACTGGGTGGAGCTGCATCACCTGGCCCCTAACGCCGTCGCGCAGGCCGCCATCTTCGCGGCGGTCTGCGAGGGCTACCTAGAGGTGGAGCCACAGTCGATGGGTGTGAGAACCCGAGGCCAGCCGGCCTCGGAGGCACAGAAGGCGCAGGGCGGTGCGCCGGTCAGGGCCCCAAGGAGTGCCCGGCCTGCTGGTGGGGCTGCTGCGAGGCCACCGTCGGCCACCCCGGGAGGCTCGGATCGCGCGGGGTCGAGGCCCTTGGTGCCAATTTCCGGGTAAGCATTTCTGCTTGGTTATTCTGTCTTTCTCTGGATCCGTTGGCTGACATTTTTTCTCACTTTGCAGGTTAAAGCGGAAGACGGAGCCGATGGGGCCTACCCCCGTGAAGTCGCTGCGGGCCGGCGCCGTTGTCCTTAACCGGACGGCGGAGCAGGATGCGGCCTGGGTTCGGCAGGTCGAGGCCGCGAAGGGGCGCCTGCGACAACAGCAGGGGGCAGCAGATGCCATGGTGGTTGCTGGCCCCGATCCCATCGCGGAGGGGTCCGAACCGGCGGAGACGGTGGCGCCTGGTGCGGTCGAGGCGGAGCCCAGGTCGTCGTCGACGGCCGAGGCTGCCGTCGAGGCCGTAACGGGCGAAGCATCCGTCTGCGGTGCGGAGCGGGCGGGTGCTGACGTGACCATGGAGGAGGTCGCGTCGGCATCGGGACAGGAGGCGGCCCTGGCGAGGGGGTCGCGGCAGCAGCAAGACCCGTCGGCGGAGCCGGCGGGTACGGTGGAGGGCGGGGCCGTCGAGCCCCCGACCGGAGCTCCAGAAGAAGAGGCGCCGGAGGTTGAGGCGCCGGCTCCGGGGGCGCCGACGGTCGAGGCACCGGCACCGGAGCCGCTGACGGTCGAGGCGCCGGCGCCGGAGGCGCCGGCGGTTGAGGGGCCGGCTCCCTTAGAAGGGCGGGCACCCATGACCGTGGACCTTACCCTCGACGACACCCCCCTGGACAAAGGGAAATAAGTGATGGGGGTTGAGGGGGGTGAGGCCGCGGATCAGGCCGGTGCCTCGACGGCCGTTGGAGAGGCGGGAACTGCGGGCGAGGCCGGTCCTTCCGCGGGACCGGAAGACGCCCCGGCCGGGTCGTCGTCGTCATGGTCCGACATCGCCGTGCTGGCCATAGCGCGGGCAGAGGCGGAGATACCGAGGTGGGGGGGGCGTCCCTCCAGTTTAGGGATGCCGCGAACCCCGACGCCGAGCCTATCTTCACCCTGAACGACAGGGATGAGGTGCACCGATGGGAGTACCTCGAGGGCGTCCGCCGGCACCTTGATCGGTTGCTCCATGTGGCGTCCGAGGCCGTGTCGCGGAGTATACGGGATGCCACCGAGGTATGATCGACCCGTCGGCTTTCTTCGTGGTTTTCTTGGTGTCTTTTTCCCTCGGCTTTTTAACCTTTTCGGTTTTTTCGAATTGCGTTCAGGAGCTGAAGGAGTACTCCCGCCGCAAGTCACTCTTCATCCGGGATGAGAGTGGCGTGTGGGCCGCGCTGTCTCAGCAACGGATCCTGGTCGAGGAGGCCCAGAAACGGCTTTCCGATCGGAACGCCGAAATGGCTGAGCTGCGCGTCGCGTACGCGGCGGTGAAGGAGGAGGCGATGCAGGCTTGGGCGGCCGAAGCCGTGATGCGCACTGACGTGGACAAGGCTCGGGAGGAGGCTGCCCAGGCCCGCAGGGATCTCGAGCCCCTGTCGGCACGGGTGAAGAAGCTCGAGGAGGATGTCTCCCAGGTTAGCCGTCAGCGCGACGCCCTCAACGTTGAGGTCGAGCAGGCCACTGCTCGTTTTGGTGCTCTGAAGGACGAGGTCACGACGCTGAACGGAGCCGTCCAAGAGAAGGACGCGGCTCTCGAGTCTGCTCGACAGGAGATCGAGGCGCTGAAGGCGACCATCAGTGACAAGGACAGCGCCCTCCTAGGGCTCGAGCGGACGTGCGGGGGGCTTCGCAACGAGGTCGTGGGCCTGCAGACCCATATCGAGGGTAAGTGTGACTGTTACGGCCATGGCGTTGAGGCCTCATGTTAGGTATTAATTTGTTTATCGTGTTTCAGAGCTGGAGAGGGAGAATCGAGAGGCCCAATCATCCGCCAACTCCTTCCAGAGCCTCCTCGAAGCCGAGACCCGGAGGACCCAGCTGCTCCAGGGCGCGATCACCACCGTGTGTGACGGCCTGGGGGTCGAGCCCGACGCCGACACCGGGGAAGATGTTCCGGGGAACTCCTTCATCCGTCGGATGGCGGCGCTGGGCCGCCTTGCCCGGGAGAAGATACGGGACGGCCCCCATCACGGCGTAAAGAGGGTGCTGGCCGTCGTCCGTTCAGGGTTTGTGTTCGACATGAAGCTCGTTGCTGATGGCTTCATCACAGACCCGGATCGAACGGACGAGGAGAACGAGAATGCCTGCCTGGAGCTGATTGAAGCCGCGGAAGAGCCTGGAAGCCGTCTGGCCTCGCTTTTTGAAGCCGAGGTGGTTCCGCCTGCTGACGATGAGGGCCTGTGAGCCAAATCTGGGCGCGAAGGCCCATGTAATAAGTTAGTACTTTGAATTTTGGTCATGGTGGCCTCGGAGGCCCTAAGAACTCGAAACATAAACCGGTTCGTGGTTAATTTAGTTTTATTCGAGCTTTTCTTCCCTTTATCGCTTGGATTGTGTTCTCGCGTGATTTACTTAGCACGCAGTTGCGTCCTTTGGCGTAAGGGAGCGAGTGGAGGTACCGTAGCCTCGGAGGCGTAAGTAATCTCACGGCTCAACTGCCCTCGAGCTTCAGGGTGATGTTGCGGCCTTGTAAATTGTGTGAGAGCCTGATCTAAGCGACATGGGGTATGTTCTTTTTCAAAGTTAGGAACCGTTATTTAGATCTCCCTAGCGTGAAGTCGCACCTCTAAAAGGTGTGAGGGGTGAGTGGAGGTACCGTAGCCTCGGAGGCGTAGGTGATACTCCTAGCTTGAGAGCCCTTTCGAACCTTAGGGTGCTCTTGCAGCGAAGTCGATCTAAGAAGCGGTTCTTAAATTTAAAAAAGAGTACAAGTTTTTTCGGGGACTGGGGGGTTCCCCCCTTGTAGCCCCTGAGGGAGGGTCGATTCTGGGAGTGCAGAGTCGATCCTTCCTCATTGTGAAACGAAAGTTTGAACATCGCTGTATTCTTTATTGACGAAAAAGAAATTACAGAGCCTCGAGGCTTTTTAAGGAAAGAAGTGACGTAGCTGTTCAATGTTCCAAGCGTTGGTGAGGATTTCGCCCTTCTCGTTGGATAGCTTGTAGGTGCCCGGCTTTAGTACTTCTGCGATGATGTACGGCCCTTCCCATGGTGGCGTGAGCTTGTGCCGTCCCTTGGTGTTCTGGTTCCGCCATAGTACCAAGTCACCGACGTTGAGGTCACGCTTGCGGACGTGTCTGTCGTGGTAGCGTCGGAGACCCTGCTGGTACCTGGCAGAATGCAACAGAGCCACATCTCGGGCTTCCTCGAGCTGGTCGAGGGTGTCCTGTCTTGTGGCGTCGTTATTTCTTTCGTTGTAGGCCTTCAACCTTGGGGATCCGTATTCTATATCAGTTGGGAGCATAGCCTCAGACCCGTAGACTAAGAAGAACGGAGTGAACCCCGTGGCTCGACTCGGTGTTGTTCTTAGGCTCCACAGGGCCGAGGGTAGCTCGACAGCCCATCTTTTGCCATGTTTATTTAGTTTGTCAAAGATTCTGGGTTTCATGCCTTGTAGGACCATGTCGTTGGCACGTTCCACCTGACCGTTTGTTTTTGGATGGGCCACGGCTGACCAGAGCACTCGGATGTGGTGGTTGTCGCAGAAGTCCAAAAACTTTTTACCAGTGAACTGGGTGCCATTGTCCGTGATGATACAGTTGGGGACCCCAAAGCGATGAATAATGTCGGTGAAGAAGAGCACAGCTTGCTCGGACCTGATGCTGGTGATAGGGCAGGCCTCGATCCACTTGGAGAATTTGTCGATTGCGACGAGCAAGTGGGTGAAGCCGCCAGTTGTCCTTTTCAAGGGTCCGACAAGGTCGAGCCCCCAAACAGCAAACGGCCATGTGATGGGGATAGTTTGCAGGGCATGTGCCGGAAGATGGGTTTGTCTCGCATAGTACTGACAACCCTTGCAGGAGCGTACTAGCTTGACAGTGTCGGAGACCACGGTCGGCCAATAGAATCCTTGTCGAAAGGCGTTTCCGACGAGGGTTCGAGGTGCTGCGTGGTGACCGCAAGCCCCTGAGTGGAGATCGCTGAGCAGGTCCCTGCCTTGCTCATTTGTGATGCAGCGTTGGAGGATACCAGTAGGGCTACGGCGGTAGAGCTCCCTACTGTCACCAATGATCACAAAGGTTTTGGCCCGGCGTGCGATCCGTCGAGCCTCAGTCTTATCCGAGGGGAGGTCCCCTCGGCTGAGGTAGTCGAGGTACGGGACGCGCCAGTCGGGCTCGAGGTCAGACGGTGGGGCCAAGTCTTCCACCTGCATGGCTTCAGCCCCGGTCGAGGGGGCTTCTGCCTCAGGTGGGGGGTCGAGTGACGTCCCATCAATCCCTCCGTCTGGCCCGAGGTCGACGGATGGCTACTGGTGGTCTTTTGCGAAAACGTCCGGTGGAACCGTAGTTCGACTGGACGCGATTTTTGCCAGTTCATCGGCGGCCTCATTATACCTGCGTGCGATGTGGTTGAGCTCGAGGCCGTGAAACTTGTCCTCGAGGCGCCGTACTTCTTGGCAGTAGGCTTCCATCTTGGGGTCGCGGTAGCTCGAGCTCTTCATGACCTGATCGATCACGAGTTGGGAGTCGCCTCGAATGTCAAGGTGTCGGACCCCGAGCTCGACGGCGATTCTTAATCCCGTGACGAGCGCCTCATATTCGGTGACGTTGTTAGACGCAGGAAAATGAAGCCGGATGATGTAGCGCATGTGAACCCCGAGGGGTGAGATGAAGAGCAAGCCCGCGCCTGCTCCTGTTTTCATCAATGACCCATCGAAGTACATGGTCCACAGCTCCGCCTGAAGCTGTGCAGGGGGGAGTTGGGTGTCGGTCCACTCAGCCAGGAAATCTGCTAACACCTGTGACTTGATAGCTTTGCGCGGCGCATAGGACAAGGTCTCGCCCATGAGTTCGACTGCCCATTTGGCAATCTTACCCGAGGCTTCCCGGTTCTGGGCTATCTCTCCCAAGGGGAAAGAAGAAACCACAGTAATCGGGTGACCCTCGAAGTAGTGTCGGAGCTTGCGCCGTGTCAGGATGACGGCATATAGCAGTTTCTGGATCTGTGGGTATCGAATCTTGGTTTCTGAGAGCACTTCGATAATGAAATAGACCGGCCTCTGGACGAGCAAGGTATGTGCCTCCTCGGCCCGTTCGACAACCAGGGCCGCACTGACTACTTGTGATGTCGCGGTGACATAAAGTAGGAGCGGTTCCCCTGGGGTTGGAGGGACGAGGATTGGTGAGTTAGAGAGTGTGGCCTTGAGTTTTGTGAGAGCTTCCTCAGCCTCGAGGGTCCAGGAAAAATACTCCGATTTCTTCAAGAGACGGTACAGAGGGAGTGCTTTTTCGCCGAGGCGCGAAATGAAACGGCTGAGTGCCGCCAAGCAGCCTGTGACCCTCTGTACGCCCTTCAGATCTCGGATGGGGCCCATCTTGGTTATTGCAGAGATTTTTTTAGGGTTGGCCTCGATGCCGCGTTTAGACACGATGAACCCTAGAAGCATACCTCGTGGGACGCCAAAGACGCATTTCTCTGGATTGAGTTTGATGTTTTTTGCCTGGAGGCATTTGAACGCAACGTCGAGGTCGTTGACCAGATCGTCGGCTTGTTTTGTTTTGACAACGATGTCATCGACATAAGCCTCGACGGTCGACCCAATGTGCCTTCCGAAAACGTGCTGCATGCATCGCTGGTACGTAGCCCCCGCGTTCCGGAGACCGAAGGGCATCGTAACGTAGCAATACATGACGAATGGGGTGATGAATGAAGTCGCAAACTGGTCGGACTCCTTCATTTTGATTTGGTGGTAGCCGGAGTATGCATCTAAGAATGAGAGAGTTTCACATCCTGCAGTGGAATCAACGATTTAGTCAATGCGTGGCAAAGGAAAGGGAACTTTTGGACATGCTTTATTTAAACTAGTATAGTCTACACACATCCTCCATTTCCCACTTTTTTTCCTAACTAATACAGGATTAGCTAGCCACTCAGGATGATGAACCTCCTTGATGAATTCGGCCTCTAACAGCTTGTGTATCTCCTCGCCGATGACCCTGCGCTTCTCCTCATCGAAGCGACGCAGGCGTTGCTTCACCGGTTTGGATCCGGCCCGGATCTCCAAGGCGTGCTCGGCGACTTCCCTGGGTATGCCCGGCATATCCGAGGGACTCCACGCAAAGATGTCAACGTTTGCGCGGAGAAAGTCGACGAGCACTGCTTCCTATTTAGGATCGAGGGTGGTGCTGACGTTCAGCGCCTTTCCCTTGGGATCAGCGGGGTCGAGGGGTACGAGTTTGACGTCTTCCGTGGGCTCGAAGCTGCCGGCATGGCGCTTTGGGTCGGGAATCGCATTGGCGAGGCCGTCGAGGTCTGCAGCCAAGGTCGTCGACTCCAAAACAGCCTCGCCGTGCTCGACGCACTCGACGTCGCACTCGTAGGCATGTTCATACGAGGGCCCTACAGTGATGACACCGTTTGGGCCTGGCATCTTGAGCTTGAGGTAGGTGTAGTTCGGGACTGCCATGAACCTGGCGTAGCATGGGCGCCCGAGGATAGCGTGGTATGTTCCACGGAATCCGACCACTTCGAAAGTGAGAGTCTCCTTTCTGAAGTTGGCCGGTGTGCCAAAACAAACAGGCAGATTGACCCGTCCGAGGGGTTCCGCCCGTTTCCCTGGCACGACTCCGTGGAAGCCCCCGACGCTAGGTTGGAGGCGCGCTCTCTCGACCCCCAGAAGGTCGAGGGTCTGGGAGTAGATGATGTTGAGGCTGCTTCCGCCGTCCATGAGCACCTTGGTGAGGCGTGTGTTGGCGATGACGGGGTCAACAACGAGCGGGTAGACTCCTGGATTGGGGACGTAGTCTGGGTGATCATCATGGTCGAAAGTGATGGCCACCGCAGACCAATCAAGGAAGCGGGGGACTGCCGTTTGTACGGAGAAAACCTCACGCCGTTCTCGCTTGCGCTGGCGCGCCGAGAGGCGGGTCGAGGGTCCTCCGTAGATCATGAAGCAGTCGTGGATCTCGGGGAATCCCCCATCCTTGTCGTCACTCTTAGGGTCCTCCTTGTCGTCTTTCTTGACGCCGGCACCCTCAAAGTACCTGCGAAGCATGTGACAGTCTTCGAGGTTATGGTTAGTGGGTCCCCTGTGGTAGGGACACGGCTCTTTGAGCATTTTGTCGAAGATGCCCCCGCCGGGGGGGCCTCGAGGCTTCTTGCGCTCGGTAGCAGCGACGAGCTCGTCGGCCGGGGCTTCGAGCTTGCCTTGCTGGCCTTTCTTCTTCTTGCGGTTGTTTCTCTTGGAGCCCCAGGTGGAGCTCGCGGGATCGTCGACCTTCTGCTTCCCCTTTTCCTGGTCGCCACCAAAGATTGCACCAACCGCCTCCTCGCCGGCGGCAAAGTTGGTGACAATGTCCATCAACCCGTTGGCAGTGAGTGGAGTGTTACGGCCCAACTCTCGGACCAACTCCTTACAGGTGGTGCCGGAGAGGAAGGCCATAATCACATCGGAGTCGGTGACGTTGGGGAGCTCGGTACGCTGCCGGGAGAAGCACCGGATGTAATCCCGGAGGGATTCACCCGGTTTCTGCTTGCAACTCCGGAGGTCCCACGAGTTGCCGGGGCGCATGTAGGTCCCCTTGAAATTTCCCTCAAACACCCTCACGAGATCGTCCCAGTCGTGGATCTGTCGAGGTGGGAGATCCTCGAGCCAGGCTCGGGCGGTGTCGGAGAGGAACAGGGGGAGTTGTCGAATGATGACCCGGTCGTCGGTGGCCCCGCCCAGCTGACACGCCAAGTGGAAATCGGCGAGCCAAAGTTCGGGTTTGGTTTCGCCGTTGTACTTGGTGAGAGTCGTGGGGGGCGAAACCGAGCCGGGAGCACCGTCTCACGGATAGCCTTACTGAAGACCCGAGGACCCGGGGGCTCGGGTGAAGGGCTACGATCTTCCGAGCTGTCGTAGCGTCCGCCCCTGTGCACGTGGTAGCCTCGAGCCACGCCGTCACCGTGCTTGCGCGTGCGGCGCTCGACGATGTTGCCACGGGTGTCTCGAGGTTCGTGGTCATTGGAGGTGGGCTCAGGGGCCGGAGCTACCCGGTTTCGCCGGGCAGGCTCGGGGTGAACCGAGGCTTCTCTCTCCTGTCGGGAGGGCTCGATGATCCGCTCCGAGGCTGGTTCGCGTCGCCTCGAGGCAGAGCTCTCGGCCTGCTGCATGGCGGCGGTCTCGAGAAGTTCTCGGATTTCATCTCGAGCCCGACGGGCGTCGGGGTTTGATGGCTCGGGCATGTTGCAGAGGAGCATGACGGCGGCGACGACGTTCTGGCTGGCTCGAGCGAAAACCGGGGGGTCGACCACCCGGTCCTCGTCGATGCGACGGTTGACGTCGCGAGCTCTCTCGCGAGCTCTCCCGCCAAGTGCGCGTTCCGCGCGCTCATGCTCGAGGGTTTGTTGGAGTAGATGCAGGTTTTTCCGTTCCTCGTCAAGCCTATCCTGCAACTCACGAATCTGTTCGAGCTGCATTCCTTGATCCGCAAGGAACTGAGGGTCGTCTTGCTCAGCATGAAGCTCGACATGAGGTGGCGTGTGCCTTCCTTCGACTGGCTCTTCGTCCTCCGATTCCGACGTGCTTTCAACCTCGATGTTGAAGCATTCGCGGGTCGGATCATAGGTGTCATCAGCCGAGTCGGAGTCAGGAGCGCCAAAGTAATAGTATGACGGGGGAATGTGAGGCCGTCGCAAGTCGCTCCCGTGATCGCGACGCCGGGAGGCGGTCTCACGGGGCCTTGTTTCCGGAGTCTCCGTAGAATCCAGATAATTAGAGGCCGGCGTGGACGCAGCGAGGTCCAGAGTGGAGCGTAGATGGTGCCCGGGGAGCTCCTCGTAGGCACTCATGCTAGCGCTTACGGAGGAAGCATAGGTCCGGGCAGCCGAGTCTAGCCCAAACGGGAATGGCGACAGAGATGTCGTTGTCCACGCCGGAACGGATGCTCCGGACAGTGGTGTCTCACCGGACGGGGGAGCGGCGGGATTCTCCGTTGGCATGTTACCCTCAGTCAAGCTCATCCTACCCAAACCTTCCACGAGGAAATCTAGGCCGGCGCCTGGCTGGGGGGTGCCGGACCGGGGGATCCCATCACCCTCCGCGAGGTGAAGACGGTGGTTGTGCCAGGCTCGTCGTCGTCGGGCGGCCTGCGCCTGCCTAGAGCGACGGTACCGGCGGATTGCTCCCCCAGGCTGGGAGAGCTCATAATCCTTGTCGGTTGGGTGCCTGGGTGGAAGTAGGACCATATCGTAGCCATAGCCAAGTGACATGAACTCCAAACTCCCGAACCAGATCACCGTGGCCAATGGAATAGGGCGTTCGGGGTCAGCCATCCAGGAAAAAAGGCGGGAAAGCGACGTTGGCACGCAGCGATCCCCTACCTAGCGCGCCAACTGTCGGTGTTCGGTCCCGAGAGGGCCCTAAACCAACGAGTAAATGCTGTGTGTCCCTTTCCTGGATGGTGATGCAAGGAGAACACACGGGGGTTTATCCTGGTTCGGGCAAAAGAAGGCCCTACGTCCAGTGGGGGGGAGAGGTTTGTATTTCCTTGCACCGAGGTGCTCGTGTAGGGGTTACAAGCTTGCGAGAGAGGGCGTCGAGCCCAAGTCTCAAAGAGAGGAAAAAAAGAGGACAAGGGTGATTGCTTGAGATGTTGATCTCTATCTTGCGTCTTGCCTGTTGTCCCTTGTTTCTCTGTCCCCGTTGTAGAACCCTGGCCTGCCCTTTTATAAGGCGAGAGGAGGCCAAGACGACGGGGAGCCTTGAGATGATGTTTTGTCGATCCCTGTTGAGGTGACTGTAGCGACGTGCCCTGGGAATGGAAGGTCATCCCTGGACACCATGGTGGCGTAGAGGACGAGACGTTGAAATGACCCGGAGCGCCGTGTCATACCGTCCTCCCTTCCCTGTTGAGCCGTGCTGGCCGTCGAGGCCGAGTCGAGGCCGAACGGATAAGTCCGAATCCCTGGGATCGCGGTGTACGGACTTTGTCGTATCCCCCCTCGAGGGTAACTAGTGTCGTACAGTGCACGGCAAGGTGGGTACAGTGACGGTTTTCACCTCCCATCACGGGATGGGCGGTAAAACAGTGAGGACTGATACTGGCATTGTTCCCACGTCGACTCTGATCGCAGCCATGCCGGTAGGTGGTAGTAGGTAATCGTATTAAATGCTATGGCTTTTGTCCTGGGGTAGGTAAAGAGAAGGGGTCGAGACGCTCGATCCGGGCTCACGCGAGTCGGAGTTTTTCCCAGTGGACGGACGAGCCTCGCGCGGGTCGGAGCGCGGTCGAGGTACCTTGCTGTACGGGACGGGGCGCGGTCGAGGCGCCCCCGTCGAGGGTGCCTCGTACGAGTCGGAGCCGGAGCGCGGTCGAGGCACTTCGTCAAGCCGCCCTCGTACGAGGCGGACTCGGTGTGCGGCCGAGCTTGGGCGCGGCTTAGTCGTTTTGATTTTCATTATCGTTAAATGTGGGTACCCCTATGCTATTGGTACCGACACTTTATTTTTCACAATTCCAAAAAAATGGTTTGCGCTCAATATTTCTCATTGAGCTGCCTGGGAATGGGCCTTGTCGGTCCAAAGGCTGTACGGGCGCCCAACTGAATGTCTTCTATGGATTCTAAAGGGAAAAAGTCCACATTAACTCCCTCAACTTTCGCGAAAGCCCGCTTTTCCTTGAACTCTAAAACCGTACAAAACATCTCCCTCAACTTTTAAAATTGTTCATCTTACCTTCCTAGCCCTGTTATAACAGTTTTGAAGGCGGTTTTGTCTTTTTCTTTTTTATTTATTTCAGCTGAATCTTTGAAAAATCATAGTAAATCACAGAAAAATCATAAAATAAAAAATCCAATTTTGTTGGACTCCACATGAGTAAATCTACACAGTGAACATATAATATGGTATGCTTTAGTACAAAGTTTTTGTTGTGGCTGTGATGAAATTTTTATGGTAAGTTAATTATTGTATGATTGAACTGTAGTAAAAATTTCATACTCATTGGATCATGTATAGCTCAGTTATAGATTTGTTTATATTTAACAAGCATAAACCTTAATAAAATGGATAACTAAATTATACATGATTCAATGAGAATGAAATTTTTACTATAGTTTAAACATACAATAGTTAGCTCACCATAAAAATTTTATCACAATTGGACTATAGAAACTACAGCTATAAATTATTCCAGTTAATTACAGAAAAGCATAGATCTAAAGTTACAGTAAAAACTTTGTGCTAAAGCATACCATATTATATGTTCACTGTGTAGATTTACTCATGTGGAGTCCACCAAAATTGGATTTTTCATTTTATGATTTTTTCTGTGATTTACTATGATTTTTAAAGATTCAACCGAAATAAATAAAAAAAAAGACAAAACAGTCTTCAAAACCGCTTATAACCAGGCCAGGAAGGTAAGATGAACGGTTTTAAAAATTAAAGGAGGTGTTTTGTCTGATTTTAGAGTTCAGAAAGAAAAAACGGACTTTCGCGAAAGTTGAGGGAGCTCATGTGGATTTTTTTTCGTTCTAAAGATTAGCTGTGGAAATGGGTCAGATGAGATCAGATTGTATTCTTAAGACTATCTCCAACAGCACAACCCAAATATGAGACCCACTTCCATGCTTTAGGTCGCCTACAGGAGAAGGGTCTCACACCCAAAATATCACTTCTCTAACAGTCACCGCAAAAACAGAGGAGCCCCTGACCCCAGCAGGCTGCAGCCCCTGCGACACAGGACAGGAGGGAGCAGGAGCGACCGCGCCGGCCTTCTTCTGCGGCGTCCCTCTCATGAACGGCGTTGGGTCCTCGTCGCCGTGGAGGAGCCCGTCTTGGAGGAGATGGGCGCGAGCTCCACCGGCTCCTGCTCCCGGCGCCCGCACCGCCGGTGGCGCCGCCCGGCCCCGCCACCGGCTCCAGCTCCCGGCGCCCGCGCCGCCGGTGGTCCCGCCCGCCCCCGCCACCGGCTCCAGCTCCCGGCGCCCGCGCCGTCGGTGGAGGCCCCCGCCCCTGCCACCAGCCCCTGCTCCCGGCGCCCGTGCCGCTGGTGGAGGCCCCCCGCCCCCGCCACAGGCTCTGCTCCCAGCGCCCGCGCCGCCGGTGGTGTCGCCCGCGGTGGCCGCGGCCATGGCCCCGTGCGTCCCGCTGCTCCTGCCTCCGCCCACCCCCGCTCGCCGCCTCCAACTCCACCTTCGAGTCCTCCGTTGGGGTTGATTACGCAGAACCCGCCAAGTCGGAGAAAGAGGAGGCCTTCGCACTAGAGGAGGAGGATGCCGTAGAGGCCTCTGCCGCCGTCGAGGATGATGCAGATTTGGGTCGAGGAGAGAGAAGTTAGAGGGATGACGCATATTTGGGTGCTCTCTCTCCGTCTAGGCAAAATGGGTGTTTGGTATGGCTAGTCTGATGGAGGCCATTTTTCTCATATTCGCGATGCATTTTGGGTTTGGGTCACTGTATAGGTAGACTGTTGGAGACAGTCTAAGGGCTGGATCTTTGACGTGGCCCATATTCGCGTGCACCGATCGTGACTCGTGAGAGAGGGCCGGATTCGTGGATCGGGAAAAGGATCAGTCCATACCGCCGCTCCAGCTTCCTTCCTCCCCTCCCGACCGACGCTCCACCCTCGCGGCCTCGCCCCAACGCGCCGCCTCCACCTCCTCCGCCCCTACCGCGCCGCCTCCTCCGCCCCCTACCGATGGGTTAGAGCATCGTGCCGCTGCTGCAGGTGACGAACTCGACCCCTTTCATCGCACAAGAAGCCAGCTCCTCGATCCTCAGTTCATTTCCTCCTTTTGCCGGCGGCGGAGAGGTGCCCAATATGCCGTCGAGAGTTCGCCTCAGCCGCCCCGACCCCGATGCCACGGATCCAGAGCGGCCGCCGCCGGCCCTAACCAGCGACCTCCTGGAGGAGATCTTCCTCCGCGTCGCCTCCCCTGCGGACCTCGCCCGCGCCTCCACCGCTTGCGTCTCCTTCCGCCGCCTCATCGCTGACCACGCCTTCCTCCGCCGGTACCGCTCCATTCACCCGCCCTTACTCCTCGGCTTCGTTAGGCCCTATGGTTTCGGTCCTGCCGAGGCGCCCCATCCCTCCGCTGCCGTCGCCCGGGCTGTCGCGTTTTCCTTCAATTATCTCCCTGGCACCACCAGATGGGACGACCACTGGAATCCGTGCAATGCCCGCGACGGCCGCGTCCTCCTCGAGCACTTTCGCCCCGGAGTCCTCAACTACTGGGACCTCCTGGTGTGCGACCCGTTGTCCCGGCGATACCTGCTGCTGCCTCCCATAACCGACGACCTACTCGCCTCCATCGGGATCCAAAACCAAGATATTTTCCAATCAGGGGCCTCCTTCATCTGTTCAGGAGGCACAGAGGAGGATACATCATTCAGTGTGATCAGCTGGATGCAATCCAGCTCAAGGTTGGGGGTATTTATCTTCTCTTCGGGCTCTGGCTGCTGGAGTGTCAGTACGTCTATCAGTTGGGACGATCTAGGCCTGGATGAAATTGATGACTTCATTCAAGAACAATGTACGTCTGACTGCTTCTATTGGAAATTAAACGACATGAGCATGGTGGTCAAGCTTGACATGAATAGTATGCAGTTTTGCACTATTGGCCTCCCGCCTGGCCATGATAAGCGGCAAATCGTCATTGTGGAGTCAGGGGAAAGTAGGGTTGCAATGTTTAGTACGATTCATGAAAGCACATCTGTGGATTGTTACACCTTTTCGCAAAATGGCAGTGAGAAGTCCCATGAGTGGCATTTGAAGAGTACCATCCCCTTGCCTGCCCATTATACTTTTGAAGGCAACATTGGTGGTCCAGCTGAAGGATACATTTTCATAGAATGCATGCCAGATGAAAAGGATACAACATATTCAGCATTTCTTTCACTTGAGATTAAGTCTTTCAATATTGAGAGGGTCGGTAGGACAAGAACCCCTGCTTGTGGTGCCTATCCATATTTTGGTTTCCCACCATCAATGTCACCAAGGAGGATTTAAGGATATGGGGAGGTATGTTTTTTTATTCCAAGTCTTGCCTCTTGCATTTCAGACCTGTACATTTGGGCACTGGTTGTGTGAATGAGCGATTAGTAAGCACCCATCGCAATCTGCTTGCATTGTTGGCCTACATAAAGATGGCCTGTTGAGCAGATTTTCCGTGAGAAAAACTGGCTCATGAGATAGGCTTAAGATCAGCCAAATAAGCCTTTGTTTATAATGACCTTCAGCCAGTTCTTCTAATGCATGTGCCAGGACTCCAGTCTTGTTCCTTGTTCAGCTTAGCTAGGGTTGGCTGTAGAAGTCAATTTGTTGGAGCTATGTCCGTTCAAACTTTTGTCACTTTTGGTAATTGCAAATGATCATAATTCTTACTGCAATCCATTTTGTTGTGTTCCTCTCTGAAACAAAAATAAAGTGTTGTGCAGCTTTGCTTTTTAGTACTACATTTGTGCAACTCAGTTAAACTTTGCTCTCCATGCTTTCAGAAGTTCAAACTACGTATTGGCCTTTTCAAAAAGAGAGAGAGAGAGAGAGAAAAGAAAACTACGCATTGTCACTGAAAGTTTGAAAAGCAACTATTTTTTTCTGCATTTGCAGTGGTGATTTTCTAAGTTCTAACTTCATCCATTCAGTTGCAGGACTAGATTTGAGTCCTGGTCAGTGGTTCCATCAGTGCCATGCTGCTTGTTTGGGGTAGTGGAGCTGGGTGATGATGATGCAGAGGCCTTTAGTTAGATTTTCCTTGTTATTCTGTACTCTACTGATATTATTTGTTGAACTCTGTTCAGTTCAGTCTGATGTAGGTATCAAACTTGTGTTCTATATATTTCAAGTGTTATTACTGATCTGTGTGACTGCATCGCATGAATGACAGAGACTAAGGCATTGTTGTGTGGCACTTGACAACATGGCTGAGTTTTGAGTTATTGTAGTTTCTAGAATTCTCGTGGTGATTTTACAACGGTTAACTGACATATCCTATGTCTGTCTTTGGGCAGCCAGTTAATACGTGTTTTTTTCCTTATTGTATTTATTTTATCCCCATCCACATTCAGTCATCATAATATATTTCTTTATAATACCGCCCCCCCCCCCCCCCCCCCCCCAAAAAAAAAGCAACAAAAAGAGGGTGTCCCTGAAGTCATTGTGAGGGCTGGTTAATACGTGTCCCTAAAG
The DNA here is from genome assembly GCA_038087645.1 of Saccharum hybrid cultivar R570. Taxonomy (NCBI): domain Eukaryota; kingdom Viridiplantae; phylum Streptophyta; class Magnoliopsida; order Poales; family Poaceae; genus Saccharum; species Saccharum hybrid cultivar. Next base: position 12,323,185 of record JAQSUU010000805.1, read on the forward strand.
TCATTGTGGTTTCTTTTAGATCTGCTGGGAACTGTGTGGTGGTCTGGTGGTTCTTGCCACAACTGGTGTTTTTTTATTGTTCTATGTTTCTTATTAGGTGCAATCCTGTTGATTTGTTTCCACTGGAGCGTGTTTGGGTCAATGGCACATCACTTGTGCATTCTTGATCTAGTACTCGTATATCTGTATATGTGAATATTTTGATGTAGATGCACTGGATTCAGATTTTTTTAAATTTTTCTGTATTTGTAGTTTGTTCTGCAAACTGCAATGCCTACCTTGGTAGCCTACAATCCATGGTGCTGCACTGTATGCATACAACAAACTAGATAAAATATGGACCAGTACAAAAATGATTACCTAATTAATTTGGATTTGGTTCCTCCTATCGTCATATATTTCTTCATCGACAATAGCCTGTTAACCTGAACCTACAAAGACAAGTTGCATATGTAAGACAAAAATAATGCAAAACAACAGCTACTGAACATAAACATCAATGCGTATACAATTTAAGTATTTAACCATTGCATAAGGAATTAATATAACTTGTCTGGATGAGATATAGGTAGTAGCAATCTTTACTGGTTCTCCCTCCTAGCCTTGTTCAGTTGTTCTACTTCAGCCTCTGTACATGAAAGCAGGATAGGAGATATAGCACATATGTACTGTACATGCAGGCAGCTGATTGTTGAGGTAGCAGGCCATATTCTGTAGATGAGACCGTTTGTTTATACACATAATAAATCATTGAAACCAAAGGACTAAGGAGATTACAAATTAGTACTGTGACAATGTTTCTGTATTATGTGACAACTTCTTTTTCAGAAATGTTATGTGAGCTTTAGCTGCAGTTATGCAGTAGAGCTGAAAGTAGCTCTTGGTTTCATTATATCTGAATAGTAAGTTGACAATGTTTCTTGATCATTGTGCCTGCTCAGTGCATTTGCTTTTTTGCACGAGCCTGCTAGTTAGGCTGTCTGCACCGCGTACGGTAAAACTCACTGGAGGAACATATACCGGATGAAAACTGCTGCACTGGGTATTCTATTGCATACGCTACGCGCGCCGTCCGCCAAACATGGCACAACAGCGGACGTCCGCTACGCGAACGGCGCCAGAAGCATGCGCGCAGGGAAGGTGCAGTGGCGGGCCCCACGTTTTCAACTCACTAAAAAAATGTTATAACTTACAAACCAAAACACCAAATTAAATTCTGATTACACCATTAAATTCGTTTCAATAAATTCTTCAAAACAATATCTCACATGGATATATTTAGATAAAGTGATAAGTGGGTCCCACAGTGGATAGATGATATAGAGGATGGATGAGTGCGGGAGAATTGGATATAGAGGAGAGAATCTTGATGACCAGACCTTTTAGAGGATGAATTTAGAGTACCACGAGTGCGGATACCCTAAGTCGCGGTCTGATTTTCATGTGCATGCTGTCAGTCCTCTGCTCACTAATTCAGTGCTCTGCTTATCAGTGCTTTGTACGATCCTGCTTGTTTGGTTATACTAGTGTCGAGGAACTGAGAAAGCTTGTATGTGTGTTGCATATATTAATTTTCTTTAAAAAGTATTTTTCTGGCATAGCTGAAGCTCGCATCTCAAACCCATATTTATAAGCATGAAGTTTGAGTTGGATGTTGGCGGGTTCTGGGGACAGAGGTGTTGTTAATTATTGTTAGCTGACCTAACAGAACAGCAGCTACTACTTTGGTCAGTTCAGAATTTAAGATGCACACTGACTCGTGCAATGAGGCCTAACAGAACAGCAGCTACTTTAGACGACCTGCTCATCTGCTGGTGCATCTGAAAATTCTGAACTGACTATAAAGTAGCTGTTGTTACTCAGTGAAGCTATTATTCTGTTTTGCTGTTTTGTTATGTTTTTCTGGCATGAGGATGCATTGGTTAGTAAGCATTCGTAACATCATAATTAACAGCACCTGATGCTAGCATAAATGTCACATTGCATCGACTAGTAGTGATTTTCTCATCTAATTGCAGGGTTGATTCTATATGTTCGGGCCTGCTGGTGCTGGTTGTGAGGGAGATTATAGTGTATTTATGCCTAGACACTCAAAAATTCTCTTTGGTTAAGTAGTAAGATTAATGCAACCTGTAGTTTTGTCGTAAGACTCTTGTATGTTTTCTTGGGTTGCTTAACACATTCATCTGAAGCGAACGGTGATGAGTAGCTTTCTGGTAGATCAAAGTTTTATCTGTTTGGTTACCCTATGAGATGAAGAGTTTGTGTGCTTCGAATTAGTAAGTTAATTGAGCTTTTCTATCCAATGCGCGTATTGTACTGTTGAAAGAATATTTGGGGGTAGATCAAGATATTTATGTTAACGTATAATTTAGACTATAGCCGCATTTAATTTTGCTATTAGCTATTTTAGATGTCATTCGCTAAATACCATAGCTGGAGATTTAAAAAAACGTTGGTCAAAGGGCCCCTCTGCTGTTTCTAGGTCACTGCCTGCCTGTATCCATTTTTTTACCACTCATTTTTTTATGCGTGCGGTTTATATTGTCGAGCACATCACGATCAAAGCCGCTCACAAGAACTCTCCTGGCCACGGCAGACTGATCAGGTTCGAGTGACTACTCAGTTTGACAGTTTGTAACCTGCAATGACAGTTTGTAAGGCAATACTTGAATTTTCAGTCTTCAATCATTTTCTTCAAGAATACTGATGCTCTATGCAATCAATACTGCTTGATTTTTAAAACTTGTTTCACACGCTAGATGCAAACGCAGTCAAAACACTGAAAGCTGAATTCACTCATCAGATTGTTCCTTTACTGGCGACACTACACAAAGCAGTTTTGCCCAACATGGACTGCTAGAACATCTATGCAGACACAGGGTGGTCTTTCAAGAAGCTGACCAGGAGATCATTCACCTTGTCCGGGAACTGCTCCTGAACGAAATGGCTTCCTTCAGGGATGTAGGTGATCTTTAGGTCCGGTGCGGATTTCTCCATGATGCCATCTTTCAAAACGGACTCAACCCCAGGGAACTTGAACACATAGTCTTTCTCCCCCATGACAACAAACACTGGGACTTGGAATTTTGGATCTTCAATTGGCTTCCTTTTATGGAGAGACCTGCCAAATGCAGCATATTACACCTTGATTTTTCAAAAACCCACAAAACAAATAGTAGGGTCGCCCAGTTGCTATTGTTACCTATATGGCATCTCCATTGGATACTGGAAACCCGATTTCTCATAGAGTGAAGCATACACAGCGAGATCATCCTCAGTGAACCACTCTGGAAGAGGTGTTGACAAGTCTGCAAGGTCCATAATCTCTTGGTCTTCTTTTGCTATTGGGATTTCGCTCCTAGAGAAGAGCACGTAGATGGTCCGAACAACTCTCTTGACATCATACCGGCCAAAATCAGCCTCCGCTCTTCCTGGTTCCTACAAGAACAAGCTTCCCGTCATTGTTTTCTGTCGCTCTGCTCAATTTGGCGATGGGGATTTTATATATATATATATATATATATATATATATATATATATATATATATATATATATATATATATATATATATATATATATATATATATATTTTCAGATTAGAGAACAACCCGCCAGCGCAAAATGTAGAAGCCTTCTGGCAAGCTGGTGGAGGATGAGCCACCGTTAAGGAAGGGGATCCCCAAACACATAACACCACATGTGCGGCTAGGGTGACGAAGAGCAAACTCATAGGCTGGCATGGCCCCGAAATCCTTCGCCACAAGGAAAGCCTGGCACGACTCACAAGGTTAGATTCTTTTCTTGAGAAATTATACTGTGATTGGAAATTATTTGATTCAACTGAACTAATGACTTAATAGAAGCTTGGCAGATAAGCACACAATATGCAAAGCTTAGTCTGTTGGACAATAGAACTGCCAAGAAGGTTTCTCTAAGAAATACACAGGAATTTCTATCTTTTTGTCTTCAATTTCCCACATTATTCTGAATAAAATAAAACTGCCAAGAGGTTGGATTGAAAATGTTCCTCTTATTTTCTTCAATCTAAATATACACACTAAGTATGTTTTCCCGACAAATCATATCGTCACATGAGATGGAAAGCAGTGGTGAAGGGATTCTACATGCTGTAACTTTCTGATGGTAAACATGCCCTTAGAATTGCACAAAGTTGACAGTAATTTTCCTTAAGAACCTACTTCATCCACGCTATATTTTTTAAAATTTTTCCTTGCATATCGTTTGAGAAGTTCATTCCAAATCTTTCAAAACATATAGGCATGTCTGAACATTCTTACATGGTTCCTGTCCACCCATCATTGCCAATCGCAGTATCATAATCATATCAAATAAGCTAACAGTAACAAGTCCCAATCACAGTATCATAATTCATATCAGATAAGCTAACAGTAACAAGTCAGCACCGAAGTACTGAACCAATAACTACCAAGAAAAAAAAATCCCCAATCAAGACCAAACCCAAGAATTTACCACAGTGATTCTAACAAAAATCAGCATTACCTTGGGAATGGAGAGGGCATCGAGGATTGCGAGGAGATCCTCCACCAGGTCGTCGTACGACGCGGCCTCCGGCTCCGGCGGCTGGTCCGAGAGCCCGTACCCTCGCCAGTCCGGCGCGACGGCGCGGTACCCGGCGGCGGCCACGGCCAGCATCTGGTGGCGCCACGAGTACCATATCTCCGGGAACCCGTGCAGGAACACCACAGTGCCCAGCTCGCCTGCAGCCAAAAACGAGACGGCGACAGGAGAGGTGTCGTTATCACGCTATGCTTCAATCTCGAGCACAGAGGAAACTTGAGCCCGCCGGCGAGCAAGAGAGGAGATGCGAACCTTTGCCTGCTTGGGCCACGTGGAGGCTGAGGCCTCGGATTGGGAGATGGCTGTGCTCGACTTGCTGCTCCATGTTCATGGCCACTTCTTTGCAGATTTGTGAGGTTGGACTTTTGGAGAGATGGCTAAAGGTACTTCAGAGCAAATGTGCACATATAGTGCTTAGGTAAGGGGCAAAATTGTCTTTTCAATTTCTTTTTTCTTTTTGAATAGATACCCTATAACACGGCTCCTGTAACGCGGCATAAGGCCCTACGAAAACATATGTTTATGTTTGCTAACTATTTATTTTCGATAACATGTCGCTTTCAATATTCTGCCTCTACACTGTAGCATTTCATTTGTATTTGGTAATAGTTGTCCAACCGTTGACTAATTAGGCTCAAAACGTTCGTCTCACAAAGTATAACCAAACTGTACAATTAGTTTTTGATTTTATCCACATTTAGTACTCCATGCATGTATCGCAAGTTTGATGAGACGGGAAATCTTTTTTTTGCATAGTGCACTTTTCAATGGAACTAAACACAGCCTTAGGCTGTCCGCACCGCGGGCCTCTAACCGGATCGCTACTCCAAATATAGCTCTCCCGGGCGTGCACCGCGCAACGGCATACCGCACGCTACCGTTCAGTTCGACACAGTAACACGCCAAGTTCAGCGTTCCTCTCTCCTCTCTGTATCCTCCATCAGGCCCACCGCGAGGTGCGGCGTGCGGCGCTCGGAGGCGGGAAGGGGAGACGACCATCGTCGTCGTGCAGTCCGCCGGAGGGAGGAGGCGCGCCGCCGATGCCGAAGGGAGGAAAGAGACGAGGAAAAAGACAAGGACGGCGAGAGGAGGCTGAGCCGCGCCGCCGGTGCCAGAGGGAGGAGCCGCGCCGCCGGGAAGCCACCGCGCGACCTCCGCACTGGCCACCTCCATGGCCGGCGGGCGAGCTGCGCGCGGGAAGGAGTGGAGGGAGGGGAGCCGCGCCGCCGGGAGGCCACCGGGCGCCGCCGCGCGAGCTCCGCCGGCCCACCTCCATGGCCGGCGAGCGAGCTGCACGCGAAGAAGGAGAGGAGGGAGGGAGGGGAGCCGCGCCGTCGCTTTCGGGCCGAGCCGCCAGTCCCCGTGCCGCCGCGCTCGGCCGCGCCGCCGGCGAGGAGCAGTGGGAGGCGGAGAGAGCGAGGAGAGGATGGCGGTCCGGATAGCGTTGTGCGCGCGGCAGCTCCCTCACCTGTATGCCGCCTGCCAAGCGGGCCCCACCCCCTTTTAGCGTGGGCGATGCAGATGGGGCGGTGCGCATAGCCTTAGTGCTTATGTGGATGTTAGGGGTATATATCCTTAGTGGTGTGTTGAGGAAGTCCTAACTATAACCACAGGGGTGTGGAGTAGTAGAGTAAAAAAATGGATGCAAATGGCAGTTGATACTTGATGGAATTAGAAGGAAACTCAAGTTAAAGCAAGTTAAAATAAGATAGGTATGCTATAAGGTGCAAATTTGGTAAGATTTTAAGTATGTATTTTTTCATGTTGTTTTCGTGTTCTATCGCACTAGTACACGAGCGCAAAGTCACCCTAAATCCTAGAACAAATCAAAAAATGCGAGCACCTGTGGACTTTGAACCTGAGTGGGCAGGTTTCACCGTAAGGAACCCGACCAGTTGAGTTACACTTGAGTTGGCCTTCTAGTTCAATGACAATGTATATACTACATTGTTTGATGTATCTCTGGCACTAGCTTTAGCATCAAAATGGATGGGGCCACATCAAACGATGCTGTCACAAGGTCACATCAAACAATGTCGAAAGGTAGAGCACGCTTCTAGAAACCAGGAGTGGCAGTTGCCCAGGAACCACTCCCCTGCTCCGTTTCGTTCTGCACTCCGAGTGGGGAGTGAAAAAAAAGCACCACGCCAATTCACGTGGCTTCTTTCATCTATCCGCTTGTGTCGCCGACGTAGTTCGCGTTCTTCTCTACCTGAGCCGCCGTCTCTACCCCTGGATCTCATCGCATGTGCCCTCCTTGCCTTCAACGAAGGAGGTGGGGTCATCGCTAGGACTACCAAGGCGCTTGACGGACGCCCTCTTGTCCATGCCCTTCCACTCTGCTCTCGCCCATTGCCAAGAAGTAGTCTGCCCTTCTCTTCCTCTCGCCACTCTCCTTCCTTATTGCTACCCATGGTGCCCTCTTTTTTAATACCTCTTTTTTTAAAATGAAGTGGTTCGCCTTTTCCCCGCTCCGTGCTCTTTCTCCATTGATCCAGCCGACCCTCCTCCACCCTTCTGTGGTTGGGAGCTGGAGCAATCATGAAAAGCCCTACCAAACGAGAGTCTGGAGCACGAGGGAGCAAGAGCAACGAGTAGCGAGAACCGGAGCGAGTTAGAGTGGGTTAGAAGTGGTGCCAAACTAGCCCTACATGTATGAAGATGAAATGCCAAAATTTAGCTCTGCTTGTTGTGGGAACTGTTTCGGCACTGGCACAACGACACTAACACCGGAGCACGCAAAGGAGAGTCGAACCACAAGCATTTTCTTTAAATAAAGAGTCTATATCTACACCATAGGTATTTCTTTAGATAAAAGAGTCCCACCAATGGTGGAACAAGAATCTTGGTCTGTTTGTGACTCCAATCCAAGTCTGATTACTCATGGACTACTCCTCGCACATCCCTATTGCGAACAATTAGAAGTTGTACTATTGCGAACCTATTATGGTCGCGGAGCTCCAGCGAAACCCTACTGTGCCACGGTGGTGGCTCGTCAGGAGGAGAAAAAAATCGAGTGATCCGTTACTCTTGGGTGACGGATCAACAAATCCTTCAAAACAAATGATACAATTATTGAATAATAAATATTCAAGCCACAAATCGTCTAGATTACTGTGTAATGCACGACCATATTTGCTAACACTAGATGATACCCCGCGCGTTGCTGCGGGGATTTTGTAGCGTTGTACGTGATCACTATGGGAGAAATATTTCTATGTTTTTTCATGACTGTAGCTTAGAATATTAATGGAAAAACAATGGCGATCTTTAATAAAGCCTAATAGAATGTCTATCAATCCAATACATTTCTTGATAAAGGAAATATACACATCTGGTATATGAGAGAAGAGGAAGGCATCTAGAGAAAACCATCACACGACATTCTGCGGCTTCTCAGATACCGTCTTGGTCTCCAAAATCGTTCTTGTATCTTCCATCCCATATGAAACAAATGTTATCGGGCCTATAAAAAAAATTTTAAAAAAAAATCATCCACGACATTACCTGACGCCCTCACTCGCGGACGCATCTGATGGCCTCTCATCCACACGTTGGTCTTCCCCCTTGGAGCTCGCTACGACGTTCTGCATCTGAGCTTCGTTGAGATCCTCTTTCTTCTCTCTACCCTTTCTGGATGTCACCTTGCGTGCATGGCTGCTCAACGGCGCGGATCAACATTCCTCCGTTGAATGGGCATTGCAAGGCGATCAGGCGAACGGCCACCAGGATTGGAGACTGGGCAGGACATTCTGGTGACCGAGCAGGGCATAGACTGACCGCACTGCATACTCTAAATGAAACGCTAAACTCATATACCGTATGAAAAGCTCCGCAGCGCTGTCCGGTAAACCATCCGGAACGGCCACCTGTCCGCCATATCTAGCGGAGCAGCGGAGGTATAGCGGACGAGCGCTACCCGCACACGTGGGGAGGAAACCGAGGAGAGAGGAGGCTGCCGTGGAGAGAGAAAGAGAGGAGGCCGCCGCCGATGCCCGTCCGCCGCGCCCGTCAGCGTCCGCGCCTGACCGCTGCTCGCTCGCGCCGCCCGGCCGCCCGCCAGCCGCTGCGTGCCCTCGCCGGAGCCGCGCCGGAGCCCGCGCGCTCGCCGAGGCCACGCCGGAGCCCGCACGCCGCTCCACCGCGCCTGCTCCGGAGCCGCGGCCGCCTGCTCTGGCCCCGACGCCGCCCCTGCTCCGCTGCGCGGTGAAGAAGGACGAGGCGTGGAGGAGGAGGTGGTGGCGCCGCGCGGGCGAGCTCCACCGAGCCGCGCGGGGGAGCGCCGCCGCCGGCCGCGCGGGGGAGCGCCACCGCCGGGCCGCGCGGGGCGAGGTGGGGAAGAGAGCAGTGGGGGAGGAAACGGATAGAGGAGAGAGAGAGCCGTTGGGAGGAAAATTTATAGAGGAGAGAGAAAAGAGAGAATGACTGCTGGACCCCACCAGCTGGTAGTTGGTATAGAGGATGAATATAGAGTATGGATGAGTGCGGAGAAACTGTATATTTTGTGGTGACTAGGATAAAATATTCCTTTTAAAGGATGAATATAGAGGTTTATGAGTGCGGATAGTCATAGCATGTTACCCGAGGCGAAGCAGAGTTATTTAAACTCGCTGCAGCGCCGATCGTTCGTACATGCATTTGCAGTGCCAGTTACTGGTAGAGGATTCAATGGTGCGTCGTGGTAGAGGAATGGACAGTGGAATAATTTACGTGTGGCTGTTTACTGCACGCGCAAGAAGGAATGGTGGTCAGTGCACTCGCAAGAAGGAATGGTGGTCTAAATAAAAGATGACGTGGCTTAAGGAGAAGCCAGAAAAATAAGATAGTGGGGGTCTCCTATTTAGGCACAATAGATGTCTAATAAATCACAAGACTACTGGAAGGTGATTAATAAAGAACAAACGCATCATTATTCCCAACTTAAAGTACGAATGCGATGGTAGCTTCGCTGTCTGTCAACATATAGCGTTTGCTCTTGTGAACAATCACCCGAAGGTCCCCTGCACCGTCGCCGTCGGCACTGCCAGTGCCGACTTGCTCGTCGTCGCCATCCTTACCGTCGCCGCCGCCACCACAGCGCACCACCTCCACCCCAGTGAACACAGCAAACTTGTCGACGACTTCTTCGTACTGCCCATAGTCGCTGCAGACTTTTTCCCTAGTCTCGAAGAACTGGACGAGGCAGAACTTGCCTGAGCCAAGGCTGACAAGCTTGGGAAGGCCATGGCCCTGGTACCACCCGTACGGCGGTTCCAGGTCTTTGCCGTCGTCGGCCCACAGCCGCCGCGCCGCGTCGTGGCACAGCGTCGTCACCCGGCGTCTGTCTGCGGCAGCGAAGAGGTCGGCGGTGGCGCAGAGACGTTGGACCTCGTCCTTCCGGCGATAGTGCAAGAAGCCAACCCAGACGCCGAGGTCCACGTCGTGCTCGATCTTGCCCTCGAAGGACAAATCCCAGTCGCCGGCCTTGCTCCACGAGCGGGTCGCCGTGTCGAAGCAGTAGGTTCCGGCGTCTGACGTGGACACGCAGATCACGTCGGACGCGCCGCCGCCAACCAGTGCGTGGGAGAGGATAAAGTAGTCGCCGCCGTTGGCAGCGACGTAGGGTGGCGGCGGGAGCTCGTCGCAGCGCCAGTTATCTAGGTAGCACCCGTACGTGTGCATCTTGCGGTGGACCAAGGCCTGGAGCTGGATGGACGATGGCGGTGTCTCCGGGAGGCGGCGGCGGTGCGACCGATCCATGACGTAGATGGTGTCGTGTCTGGTGCCGAAGTCACCGGCGCTGGAGACGGAGACGCAGACGGGGAACCGCTTGCTCTCGTGCAGGTCCGGCAGCGTGACGACGCACCGCTCGTCGGCGTCGTAGAGGAAGGCGCCGCTCGAGTTGCCGTCCAGGAACACCGTCTCGCTCTCCGACACCGCGACGCACCAGACTGGGGCGGGGTCGTAGCGCGTGCGCGACGACGGAAGCTGCCGCTGCAGGAAGCTCTGTGCCGCCGCCGGCATCCGTATCTGCGGCACCTCGTTCAGCGCCACGTGCCTCCGTGTCGTCCCGCCGCCGCTTCCTCCGCCGCCGCAGTCGTTGGGTAGAAAAGGTTGTTGTGGCTCGAGTGGAGGTCGATGCGGTGCAGGGAGTGCGCGCCGGTGACCCAGTTCCGCGTCACCACGTTCAGGAAACGCCGCCGGTGCCTCATCGTCGACGACGAGGACACGCACGCACGCACCGCGCACAAACAAGATGTGGCGGCGGCGTCGGGTACAGCCGCGGAGATTATATATGCTGTGGGTCCAATTCCAGCCCACGGGCCGCAACGGCCCATGGGCCTACGGACCTCAATCCACATGTTTAGTTATCCTCTTGTGGCCCATTCCGTCGCCCCGGCAGGCGGCAGGCGGCAGCAGCACCATCCAGCGATGCGGTTGCGGCGGCGCTACGCGGAATTCCTGCGCCGGGCGTCGGCGCTGCCGTCGCTGCCGCTAGTATCCTCCCTCCACGCCGCGGTGCTCGTGCGCGGAATCCCGGCCCTCCTCGCGGCGTCCCTAATCCAGGGTTACTCAGCCTGCGGGGACCTGGCCTCGGCGCGGGCCCTGTTCAACGAAACGCCCGCGACGTTCTCGTCCCGCACGGCGCTCGCGGGCGCGCTCTCGGCGCACGGCCGGTGCGCGGAGGCGCTGGCGCTGCTCGCCGTCCCGGAGGCGGAGGCGGAGGCGGACGACAGGGCGGTGACGGTGCTCCTGGCTGCGTGCGCGCGCGCCGGGATGGTGTCCGAGGGGAGGGGCGTGTTCGCGAGGGTGCCCCGCCCCGCGCTGCAGCACTACACGTGCATGGTGGAGATGCTGGGGCGCGCCGGGCAGGTGGAGGAGGCGGAGCGGCTCGTGGCCGGGATGGAGGCGCGCCCGGACAGGGTCATCTTCGCGGCGCTCCTCGCGGCGTGCCGCGTGCACGGCCGCGTCGCCGTCGCCGAGCGGGTGGCTGGGCTCATGCGCCGGTATGGCATTGCGTGAAAACGCGCGGTCTGACTAATGCGTCAGCAGTTGAAGACTTGAAGTGCAGTTCAGACCCGAGATCTGGTCATCCATCGTCGTTCATCTTTTGCGATGATTGCTTGGACATGAAGCTGACTTTGTGGTAGTGACGCAGTGTTGCTTGTTAGTATACATTGGATGTATCCAGTCGTTCATGGAGCAAGAGCCCCTCCTGGCTGGTAAATTCAGAAATCTGTTGACTGGCTGACAGTGTCTGCTGTTGGTGGCAAGGTCTTCAGGTCAGTTCTTGCATCGCATGACATTGCGCCTGAATGCGACAAATGCCTCTAACCGATGCCCATATGGTGTGTGAATGTTGATTGTCATGCCAATTTTCTTGTCTCAGGCTGTAAATTCTCACATCAACTTGCTGGAGCCTGCAGACTGCAGTGCAGTCATAGAACTTGTGAAACATGGATGCTTGATTACAAAGTTTAACTTTCAGTCAAGTTTTGTGCAACAAAGGTCTGACTGAAACTTCCATGAAACTGACAAATTTGGTGTTGCTGTCATGTCTGAGAACTTGTGGCGAGGAAAGCTTGAAATTTATGTCTAGAAGCTGCTGAGTTTCCGACATGTTCCGTGGTAGGGAATGTATTTGCTTACATTGTTGGAAATGGAATGGCCACTCGTGCTTAGCAAGCCAGTACTTGGTATTGTAGTATAATGGATACATGCCTGAATTAAGAATCTTAACATCCAGATTTATTTGGTACTATACTTACTGAGTTACAACATGAAGAATGACATCTGATTGGAGCTCTTAAGATACTTCAGATATATTACAATATGACTGTGAGTCTGACAGAATCCAAAGTTGGGCCTAGGAATTTCAAAGATTCTGATACTGTTGCCGACTGAAGACAACTCAAATAGCAAGTTTGAAACCTGGACCACAGTAGCAGGGGTGGCAGATACTGCACATATGCTCGGAGTAGTAGCAATCTTACCGGTCGACGCCGTGTTATGTTGGGTTGACAACTTGACATTAAGCCTGGCCTGTGATTGGAGCACTTCAGACTTCACATCGTTTGGATAACTCACATATGGCTGTAATGGACTTGTAGAAAGTTGGGCCAGGGTATTTCGCAGATTCTGATACTGATCCTGAATTCCTGACTGAAGACAAATCAACTGAGGGCTGGAACAAAATAGCAGGTAAGGCACAAGAAATGGATAAACGCATAAGCATCAGCATCTTTGCCCTTCCTTGCATCCAAAGCAACTCACGAAGGGGATTTTCATGGCCTTCTTCATGTCCAGCAATGATAAATCGACAATTCCGCGGCTGGCAGGGTGACTCTCTCCTCTGCCAGACATTTGTACACTGATGCTGATCGCTGACAGGGAGAGGCACCCAGAGTCAGAGGTTGGCAGCTAGCTGAAAGCCTGAAGGCGAGCGAACCTGTCACCGTGCACTTGTACAGGCTACTCTACAAGTACAGGTTCGAGGAATTTACCAGATTCAGATACCTGTGCCGCAGTGGCGTTTGCTTCACGGCGGGCTGTCTGCCAAGAACAGCGCATGGCCGATGCTTTCGGTCTACTAGGGAAGCACTGCCAAGCGTGCAAGGCTCCAACTCAGCTGCCGTGCCGAACTCCAATGAGCGTCGCTTTCAGTCTAGGTTCTATGCTAATCTGCCTGTACATGCCAAGATGTGTGCACTTCTGTCTTTGTCTCCCTGCTGAATGCTGATAGATAAAACAGTTGTTCTATGCTAAGCCAAATTTTAGAGGAAGTATGCCAAATTCTGTTGTAATTTATGGCCGGGAAGTTTCATGATTTCTATGTGTTCCTCCAATGAAGTTGAACAAATTCCTGTTAACTTCCTGATTCCAGCATTTCAAACGGGTCCTCAAGGTTCAGAAGAAGAGGAACTCAACATTTGTATTTTGTACAGATCTTGTAAAACCCATCTATTCCAATTTTCAAATGAAATTCATGGGCGCCCGTGGAGCAGCCGACAGTCCTCCCCGCGGGTGCCAACCATTCGTTCAGCGGCGAAGACCAAATGCCAGGTGGAAGCATCCAGCACCGTCGATTTCCTCACAACCTTCATCTGAGCCGTTGCTTTCGCGTGTGGCCTTCCCGCTGGCGCCCGACAGGGTCCACCTCAGCGCCTCCGCGCCGCCACTTCAGCCGGCGCCGGGGCCCGCGAAATCTCCTCGACCGCTGCTTTCTCTTGCCCCTCCTCCTCCTCCGGTCCTCCCCCATCCTTTCCACTCATCATCCACCGCCACCACCGCACCGCCTCCCTCCTCCCGCAGCGCGCAAAGCACTATCCCCATCCCTATCCCTATCCCTATCCCCACTCGCCGCCGCCCGTCCACATGGCCAGCTTCGGCGTCGACACGCGCCCGGCCGCCGCGGCCTCCGGTGGTGGCGGCGGCGGCGGTAGCGGTGGCGGCGTGGCGGGGACGACAGGCGAAGGCGCGCTCTCGTTCCTCTCCCGCGGGCTGCGGGAGGACCTCCGCCTCATCCGCGCGCGGGCCGGGGAGCTCGAGACGTTCCTCAGCGCGCCGGTGCCGGAGCCCGAGCTGTTCGCGCGCCTCCGCCGCGCCTACTCCTCCTCGGCGTCCTCGGCGCGGACGCGGCTCGACCTGTCCGCGTTCGGGAAGGCGTTCGAGGCCGACGCGTGGAGGGGCGCCAGGGCCACCAGGTGGAGGTGGGAGACGGAGGAGGCCGAGGAGTGGGAGCCCGTCAGGATGATCAAGGCCCGCCTCAGGGAGCTCGAGCGGAGGAGGCAGGCCCAGTCGCCCAGCGACATGCTGCACAAGCTCAAGCTCAGCTTGGTAAGCTGCCTAGAGACATTTGGTATAATTCACCGTTGATTAGGAAGAGGATATACTAAACCTCGAGAAGCAAGCAACACAACCCAAAATCCAACACGGTTCAAATTGAGCAGGACTATTCAACTTACTTGAGCGTGTGTGTTTTGTCTTTCCATTGGAAGAAGTTGATTGTGGAAATTGTGCAGTTCCCTTGGGTGTCAAATGGAGATGTTTGTTTCAATTTGGATGGGAATAAATTCTCATGCTATTTGAACTGAATTGCTTCGTGGACACAAATTTAATGTGGAAACATCCATATTTTTTTAGTAGATCAGCTAAACATTAGTTTTTATGATCAAGAGTACTTGAGAATTCGAAAAAACAAGGTGTAAAAAAATCAAGATTTTGGATAGTACTTCCCATATTTGGAAGAAATGAGGCTAGAAGGAACACTCTATGACTGTTAGGTGCTCAATAAATTTGATATTTCTGTTATGTGCCATGCCAAATAATAGAATTTTGATGGAATTGGAATTGCAAATATGTGAAGTCTACAAATCTAACCAATTTTATTTTCTTAATGTTTAGATTTATATAAAAGGGTACTTATAGACATTGAGGACTACTAGAATTCGACAATGAAAAGTCAGCATTTGGAAATTTAGTTATAGTCTTCACTCTTCAATGGATTTAGTATCTGCATACTCACGTAATTTACACTTGCTTGGAACGTGTTGATCTTAATTAAGCTTATCTCTGAATATACATGATGCAGACTGCTCTTGTTCCTGTAGCAGATTAATTGACGCACCATTGCACTTCTTATTGCAGAAATCAATGACCTTTGCGCCTGATGTGTCTGAGGTTAGTCCTCTTGATTCACTTCTTGTTGCACGGTCCTGTCAAGGAGATTCACTTCTGAAATCTTTTGCTCATAGTGGCGTCTTTTATTTGCCTATATTTAATTACTGACTTCTGACAGTGACTTTTGCAAGAATGTTCAATCTAAATAAAAATCATTATGTTAAATGTTGCTTTCAATACATTACTTATGTAAAGTAATATGGTCACTATGTAACATTTTTCTGAAAATCCTGGTACAACTAATATCTTTTGTCTTTGTAAACCCTTATTAAGCAAAAGATGAACATTCCATCTTGTTAGAACACAGTCTAATCAATCTTGTCCACTTTTGCATTTTCATAACCAGTATCGCTGTTGTGCAGGATGTTCCACCACTGGATTTAGGAGAACTTCTTGCTTATTTTGTAAAGCAATCTGTACCACTATTCGACCAACTTGGTATAAAAAGAGGTAAGATGCTTGATTTTTTTTTTACAATAGCTATAATGTTTAGCTTGCATTGAGCTGATTATTCTTTCTCATCTGCTTTAGATGTATGTGACAAGTTGGTGGAGTCTCTATGCAGCAAGCGCAAGGACCACCCTGCATATAGGTTTTTGTCAGCAAGTGAACCATCTTCATTGAGAAATGACAATGTTGGGGATGAACTCGACCTAAGAATAGCTAGTGTCCTACAGAGTACAGGACACCATTATGAAGGTGGATTTTGGAGTGATGGGCATAAGTCAGACATATCTGGCAAGAGACATGTTGCCATAGTCACCACTGCCAGTCTTCCCTGGATGACTGGAACAGCTGTGAATCCTTTGTTTCGAGCTGCATACTTGGCTAAATCTTCCAAGCAAGATGTAACTTTGGTAGTGCCCTGGCTTTGTAAGTCGGATCAAGAACTTGTGTACCCCAATAGCATGACTTTTAATTCACCACAAGAGCAAGAAACTTATATGAGGAATTGGCTGGAGGAAAGAGTTGGTTTCAAGACAGACTTCAAAATATCATTTTATCCTGGAAAGGTAACTTTTCCTTTTTCAGCACAATATTTCAACACTATGTGCATAGCTCATGTAGTTGTGATTTTTTCCAACAACAGTTTCAGAAGGAAAGGAGAAGCATAATTCCTGCTGGGGACACCTCACAGTTTATACCATCAAAGGAAGCTGATATTGCAATCTTGGAAGAGCCCGAGCACCTCAACTGGTATCATCATGGGAAACGTTGGACAGACAAATTCAATCATGTCGTCGGTGTAGTGCATACAAATTATTTGGAGTACATCAAGAGGGAGAAGAATGGTGCTATCCAGGCCTTTTTCGTTAAGCACATTAATAACCTGGTCGCCAGAGCTTATTGCCATAAGGTAATTAACAAATTATGTTATTCCTCTGATGTTTGAGCCATCGGCGTGATGTGTGGTTGTAGACTATATTACAAGCTGTATATTTGTTTGTGGGCTGATGGTGTCTATGCTATGTAGATCTTGCGGCTGTCAGGTGCTACTCAAGATCTGCCCAAGTCAATGATCTGCAATGTGCATGGTGTGAACCCCAAGTTTCTGGAGGTCGGAGAGAGAATAGCAGCAGAGCGGGAGTCTGGCCAGCAATCCTTCTCTAAAGGAGCTTATTTTCTAGGGAAGATGGTGTGGGCCAAGGGTTACAGAGAGTTGATAGATTTGTTTGCGAAGCATAAGAGTGATTTGGAAGGCTTCAAGCTGGACATCTATGGAAACGGTGAGGATTCACACGAGGTGCAATCAGCTGCCAGGAAGTTGAATCTGAACCTCAACTTTCATAAAGGCCGGGACCATGCGGATGATTCTCTTCATGGGTAAAAGACCAGAACTACTCAGTTGCCTTTTTTAGACATTCTCTGCCTATATATGATGATGTTATATCATTATTCTCTTGTCAATTTGAATGTCTATCCTCCTGTTCCATTTGCAGGTACAAGGTTTTCATAAACCCAAGCATCAGCGACGTCCTCTGCACCGCGACCGCGGAGGCACTAGCGATGGGCAAGTTCGTGGTGTGCGCCGACCACCCGTCCAACGACTTCTTCCGGTCGTTCCCCAACTGCCTGACCTACAAAACACCCGAGGACTTCGTCGCCAGAGTGAAGGAAGCCATGACCCGCGACCCGCAGCCCCTGACCCCCGAGCAGCGGTATGACCTGTCCTGGGAGGCGGCCACCCAGCGGTTCATGGAGCACTCCGAGCTCGACAAGGTCCTGAACTGCGACAGCAGCGAATGCGCTAGCGAATCCGGCAAGAGCGTGAACACGAGGATGCGGAGATCTGCCTCTGCGCCGAACATGTCGGACGTCGTGGACGGCGGCCTGGCGTTCGTGCATTACTGCTTCACCGGCAGCGAGCTCCTGAGGCTGTCGACCGGCGCCGTCCCCGGAACCCGGGACTACAACAAGCAGCATAGCTTGGACCTCCACCTCCCCCCGCCCCAGGTACAGAACCCGGTCTACGGCTGGTAATTCCTAGCGTTAGCAGTATACAGGTGTAGTCGTATCGTATATCTATATATATAGCTCTGCGGTCTGTAACACTAGCGTTTTCATCTCTGCTGTCAAAGGCAAGCCATGTTCATTTTTTGTTTTTTTGAAATAAACGGTGGGTAGAGTTTCCCCACCCGTCAAGCCAAAGAGTTTTGAGCAGAGTTACAAGATAGGAGATACAGGTGCCAATGTGTGTAAGACCTGAGGCATCTCTCTCGGTCCTCAAACCACTACTGCTAAGATGTTATTCAAAAAAAAAACACTAGTGCTAAGATAAAGAGGCGAGCATTTCTTCTTTAAAAAAAAAAGATGAAGAGGCGAAAACCAGGCAGGCCCTCTGTTTCCAAAACTTTTTGATGCCATTGCAGCCTCGTTCAGACTGGGCAGAAGTGCTGGGGCTCCTCAGGGTTGAGGTGTGTACTCCTACTGTATTGTAGCTGCATTGCATCGATGAAACATGGGCTGTGTTCAGTTCAAAAAAAAAGCACTATGCAAAAAAAGATTCCCCGTCACATCAAACTTATGATACATGCATGAAGTTCTAAATGTAGATAAAATCAAAAACTAATTGTACAACTTGGTTGTACTTTACGAGACAAACGTTTTGAACCTAATTAGTCAACGATTGGATACTATTTGTCAAATAAAGCTAAAATGTGCTATAGTACTTTTTTTTTACCTCTTTTCAGGAACTGAACACAGGCATGCACGCGCATGCTGCGTCGTGCTGCTGCTGGTGCTGGTCTCGCTTCCGTTCTGGTAGATAGCTAGTAGTACTGTAGTACAGTAGCTACCATGCATGCCATAATACATCAAAGGTGCTTGGTGGCAGTTGCATTGGAACCCCACACGACGACCATGTCATGTCCCTGTGTTTGCACCCAGGGCATACGCCGGCCCTCGCATGCGCGTAGTAGTACTCCGTAAGGCACTGTTGCTACCCTGCACCGCACTGCACTGCATTGGATTGTCCGATTCCTCAAGTGCTGCTATACTACTGGTGTACTGGTACTATTCTACTGCTGATGCTGCCTTTTGCCTTGTTTAGTTCCCAAAATATTTTGCAAAATATTTCAGATTTCCGTCACATCGAATCTTTACACACATGAAGCATTAAATATAGATAAAAAAATAAAAACTAATTACACAGTTTAGTTGTAAATCACGAGACGAATCTTTTAAGCCTAATTAGTCCATGATTGGACAATAATTATCAAATAACAACGAAAGTGCTACAGTAGCGCTACAGTTACATTTTGTAAAATATTTTGGGAACTAAAGAAGGGCTTTGTTCTAGGCTCTGCCTACTGAATGTGGTGGTGTGCACTATTTAGGGGCAGTGTACCATCGACTGTCATGATTGGTGAGCCATGGCTTTGGGAGAATGGAGCTCGTATGTCCGTGTGACCGTGCCTGGTAGTGGTAGGATCGGAGTACAATACAGGCCACTGATTTTTTTTAGAAACAATACAGGCCACTGATGGGGTTCGGTGCAGTAGCCAGTGGGTAGAGAGAGAACCAACCTAGAGAGGGAGAGGGAGAGGGAGAGGGAGAAGAGAGAGAGGGGATGAGAAGAGAGCTCTACTAGAGCTTAGCCCACTACCCACTGTGCGCCGCGTCACTGTTTGCCGGGCATGTGTGGGTGGGCCTTGTGTGGCCCGCCGTGCCCTGCCCCTGTGGGTATCTCGTTCTCTCGTACAGGCAGGGGCGCAGGACTGGGCAGGGCAGGGCAGGGCAGCGCAGCCTGTGGGCCTTGCTTTTCTCCTGTCCCTGTTGCCATTGCCACCGAGCACTGGCAGGGTAGGTAGGGTGGTGCCGCCCTGAAGGTGACGCAGTATTTGTACGCCCTTGTGAGTTGTGAGTGAATGAAGAGGTAAGGAGGTGAGGACTGGGCCAGCATTATTTGTAGCACCTAGACACTGTGGCCCAATCATCAGTCGGCTATGGGCTAGTGCAGTATGGTGTATCTCGTTGTGCTGCATTACTGGACTTGCTAAAAAGGGATATATAGTGTGGATAAAAATGGGATGTCTGGGTGAAAAACGAGAAACGCGAAAACTGTGGGAAAAACATTTTCCCAAAAACGAACAAGTGAAAACGGTCAAGATGACCATAAAGCGTAAATAAAACTTCAAGCGGGTTCAACGTAGAAAATAGGAGTCAGGGTGGGATGAAATGGAAGAATTTGTCTCAACCATTTTCACCCCCTAGTTGTCTAGGTAGGCAATTTTTCATGGTCCAATCAAGACATGACCTTTGTAGCCTCGGCTGTTGAAAGCGTCGTAGGTAGTGGGAAAAGGTGAACATAACAACAGGTCCATAAATAAAACTTAAGCAAAACGTAGCAAGATCTTCGAGTGAAAGAGAAATTGGAACACTAAGGCTCTATTTGAGAGGAGCTACAACAGCTCCAGTTAAAAAAAAAACGCCACACCTAATTTTCCAAGCCAAATACTCGCTTCATTCCAAATTATAAGTCCCTTTGACTTTTGTTGGTACATTTATTTTGTTACGTATCTAGATAAATAATGTCTAGATACATAGCAAAATGAATAAACTAAAAAAATCAAAACGACTTAAAATTTGGAATGGAGGAAGTACATCACCTACTCTAGTTCCACCTGCTCTGCTCTGCTCTGCACCACACGTACCACCACTGACGCTGCCACCCCGGCCCTCCCCTTCCGCCTTTCCCTCCCATTCCTCCTCCGCCTCCCGAACCAGTCTGCCGTGGGCCGCGTCGCTTTGGGTGACCCACCGCCGCCGCTCAGGTCTCACCCCTCCCTTCCTCCCCTCCGACCGCCGTCACTGCCCTCCGGTTGCAGCCTCCCCTCCCTACCCCTTTCTCCTTCTCCACCGCCCCTCTTCACACCAGCGTGGGCTCTTCATTGGCGGACAGCGGCCGCCTGTGGCCGGGCGGTAGCGACCGGATCTAGCCGGCTTTGGGTAGATCTACACGTTGTGGCCGCGGATTCGACGGCGGGCGGGGGCAGGGCGGCCGTGGCCGGATGTGGCCGGGCCTCGACTGCTTTGGGTGAGCAGGCGGTGCGGGCTGCTGGCTGGGTCGCGCTGCGAGCTGCTGCCCTCTTCTTCCGCAGCGGAGCACAACAGGCGGGACTGGGCAGCGGGAAGCGGCGACAGCATGGGGAAGCTTCCGCAGCAAAACTGTGCAAACAGAGGCACGAGCGCGTGAGTCGTTTCATTTCGCGCCAGGAAAGTTTCCATGAAGTCTGAGCTCATGTTTTTATTCCTATGGAATGGAGGTGTATGATTCTAATCCTATGGAACAATTCCCTTGATTTTCCTATAAACCAAACAGCAGGGAAGGAAAATTTCATAAGGCAACCCAATCCTACAAAATTCCTTGGATTCACCTGTGAACCAAAGGAGCCTTAAGATGTAGAGTTGGCAAAAATTACCCCACCATATCCCTAGTTACACACCCCGTACCAATTCGTTTCTTTCTTTTCTGGATACCTCGCCAATGCTCCTGACTATTGCTGCGCACGCCAAGAGCCCCGCCGCCTCACCGCGCCCTGAGCCTGTCAAGGCCTCAGAGGAGGCCGACCTCGCCGGACCCCTCCCCCGGCCATGGCACCCCGTCACACCTTCCTCCCTGCCTGGTCCGATGCGACGAGCTCCATGCATGCCCCGACGCCCTCCCACGGCCAGCCGACGCTGCTCGGGCCCGCTATGCCCAGCCCCGCTATGCCTATCGTTAAACCTCCACCCACAGTCGATGACCCTTGTGTATGACCGTGGTTTTAGAGTACGGCATGCCCGTTTCCATCCTTGCCCTGTCAGCCTGTGCATTTCCTTTTGCAGCAACGCTCGCTTGTTCAGGACAAGGATCGGACAGCAAGCGAGCTGTGACAGACAGTGTGACTGTGAGTGATCGATTGGATTTGGAACCAAGTCATGCTTTGATCTGGTTGGGTACGGTGTGGGTGGGTGGGACCGGACCGGCATGGCCCGAGAATCTTGGCCTTCTGGTGGTGTGGTGCTGGTGCCCATCCGCATCCGATCCGCGACATGATCACGAACCCTGCCAGTTTCGCTAAGCCGTCGTCGTTATGGTGCTAATAAACTCACTCACTCACTGCAGGTCGTGTACTAGAGACAGCAGTGCCATTTGCAGGGATACATCCTGTAGCACTAAAACCTGATGCAGTAAAACCTAGCGGGAGAGCAGTAACAGCAGCCGTACGAGCAAGAGCGCGTAGAGTCGTCGATGATATGCGCCGTGCCGTGCCGGATCGGAGGGTGAAGACTGACGACTGGACTGGAGCTAGACCAGCGGGGACACCCGACAGGTTGATCCATGATAGAGTGGTGACCTAGGGCAGCAGCAGCAGCAATGAGTGGTGGCCAATGGCCGGGGGTGCTAGCTGTGCCTGTGCGTGGTTATCTTCTCCTTCGTGGAGCGAGCAGCCGAGCACAGAAGCAGATGCGGCGTCGCCGGCTTTTTACGCCCACGGGATAAAGGTGCCGCCTTTTTCACCGCGCCACAGCAAGGAAAATAGCAAATGAACCGTCGTCGCTGCTGTAGCTGGTGTAGCATACACGAGTTGCTTTGCCTTGACGCCTCATTTCTCCACGCTGGGGTGTTTACTTTCAACCCAAAAATTTTTCATCTCATTACATCGAATGTTTGACACATGCATAGAGTATTAAATATAGATGAAAAAAAACTAATTATACAGTTTGGTTGAAAACCACGGGACGAATCTTTTAAGCCTAATTAATCCATGATTAGCCTTAAGTGCTACAGTAACACACATGTGCTAATGCCAGCTTAATTAGGCTTAATAAATTCGTCTCGTGGTTTTCAAACGAGTTATGTAATTAATGTTTTAACTAGTATCCGAAAACTCCTTTTAATATCCTATAAAATATCTGATTTGATACTCAAAAACTTTTCACCACACAGCTAAACACGCCTTAGCCATCTGTCTGTCCGTGTGTATCTGTGGGTTTCACTGTGTCTGCTGTCTCTCCTGTCCCTGCATCTCTGTCCTGCTAGACAGCAATGGTCGACGTGTGCCGGTGTGCGTGTGTGAGAGACAGAGACAGAGACAGAGAGGGGTGCAGCAGCAGGACGTGTAGTAGGACAGTAGGAGTAGCTGCTACCACCAGCCAGAGGCCATGCCGTGCTCCGGCCGTCCGTCTCTGCATCTCCGTCTCCATGTCCATGTCCTGCTGCCGGCAGCTGCATGCCTTTGCGTTGTGTCACGGCCGGCCTTTCCTGTCGCCCATGATTAGGGCTTTAATCGAGGCGAATAACTTACCAAAACGAAGCCAGCAAGACCCACGCACAGCAACCACGACCACGAGAGAGAGCGATACTACAGGACACGCGAAACTAGGGCGCATATCAAATATCATGGTCGCCATCAGCGTGAGCACCGTATCTCCAGACCACATGGAGCCATCGGTCAGAAAAGGCCGAGGGAGAATCCGATGACAATCACAGTACTAGAAAGGAACTAATGATTTTTAGGATATGCTGCAAAAAACAAATTTCATACTCCCTCTGCCCCTAAATGTTCGTCGCCACGATTTGCGTGCCGATAACTTTGACTCGATTTATAGAAAATAAGTGCAACATTTCTATCTCCAAATAAGTTTATTAAAAAACTAGATTCAAATATATATCTAATGATACTAATTATGTATCATAAATATTAATATTTTTTAATATATATTTAGTCAAAGTTATTCCCCGAGAAGCGAAAATGATAGACATTTAAGGACAGATGAAGTATACATTTGGTAAAACTATTTGACAATTCGTTAAACTATTGCAAAAATTTACAACGTAATTTAGTATACATGTGCTAAAATCCAAAAATTAAGTTAGAATCAATTCTGCTCACTATTCAATCTCCCCTAAGGTCACTCTACCAAAAAAAAATTAGGGGTGAAGCTCTGTCAAACATACCCTAATAATAATATTTAAGGCCAGTTTGGTATAACCCCGCTCCCAGCATCTTCAGAGCAGACTCAGTGAAGTTCTAGTAGAAATGGTTAAAATGCAAATTAGTTCTGGTGAAGAGCTGAAGAAGATAACTTTTTCATTCACACTACAAGTTGAGAGCTCAAAAACCCTGCTCTGGTGCTCTCCATAGCCCATCGTTCAATTACCACTACACAATCACTCAGGAATCACTTCTCACATGCTTTCTACACCGTCACAGAATCAAAAAGGGGAGCTTAAAAATTAGGACCAGCCAGAGGCCATGCCGTGCTCCGGCCGTCCGTCTCTGCATCTCCGTCTCCATGTCCATGTCCTGCTGCCGGCAGCTGCATGCCTTTGCGTTGTGTCACGGCCGGCCTTTCCTGTCGCCCATGATTAGGGCTTTAATCGAGGCGAATAACTTACCAAAACGAAGCCAGCAAGACCCACGCACAGCAACCACGACCACGAGAGAGAGCGATACTACAGGACACGCGAAACTAGGGCGCATATCATGGTCGCCATCAGCGTGAGCACCGTATCTCCAGGCCACATGGAGCCATCGGTCAGAAAAGGCTGAGGGAGAATCCGATGACAATCACAGTACTAGAAAGGAACTAATGATTTTTAGGATATGCTGCAAAAAACAAATTTCATACTCCCTCTGTCTTTAAATGTTCGTCGCCACGATTTACGTGCCGATAACTTTGACTCGATTTATAGATAATAAGTGCAACATTTCTATCTCCAAATAAGTTTATTAAAAAACTAGATTCAAATATCTATCCAATAATACTAATTATGTATCATAAAATTAATATTTTTTAAATATATATTTAGTCAAAGTTATTCCCCGAGAAGCGAAAATGATAGACATTTAAGGACAGATGGAGTATATATTTGGTAAAACTATTTGACAATTCGTTAAACTATTGCAAAAATTTACAACGTAATTTAGTATACATGTGCTAAAATCCAAAAATTAAGTTAGAATCAATTCTGCTCACTATTCAATCTCCCCTAAGGTCACTCTACCAAAAAAAAATTAGGGGTGAAACTCTGTCAAACATACCCTAATAATAATATTTAAGGCCAGTTTGGTATAACCCCGCTCCCAGCATCTTCAGAGCAGACTCAGTGAAGTTTTAGTAGAAATGGTTAAAATGCAAATTAGTTCTGGTGGAGAGCTGATGAAGATAACTTTTTCATTCACACTACAAGTTGAGAGCTCAAAAACCCTGCTCTGGTGCTCTCCATAGCCCACCGTTCAATTACCACTACACAATCACTCAGGAATCACTTCTCACATGCTTTCTACACCGTCAAAGAATAAAAAAGGGGAGCTTAAAAATTAGGAAGGGAAGTTCTGAAAAGTGACCCTGAGTATAATAAAAACTATCTTTTTATATGATCTAGGATAGAGGGAGCACGTGGCAACGACAACGAGCGCTAGGCGTGATGCCTTTTGTTTTGCTCGGAATGTGCAGCTGAACGTCCAAGCTTCGAGGCCTGAATGCCTGATCGAGTTGATACGTGCTCTCCAAAAACAGAGCCAAAGTGAACTGATAACGAAAAAGTTGGATTGCTACCATAGATAGGAAAATCTCGCTACTACTAGTAGAACTAGATCTCACACCCCAATGTAGCATCGGGTGAGTCCCTGACCAGCCACACCGCAATTTACATTTTGGTAATGCTGTACTCTCTCCATTTGGTAATAGAAGTCGTTTAGGACATGATTACGTTTATCAAGGAGTGATTAATTAGGTCAGTTTCAATGGGGTTTCATCAGAGTTTTATGGGCATTAATTATGCTGATGTGGCACCATATTAATGAAGAGAGAGATTATAAGAGTTTCATGGGAGTAGAGAGAGTTTCATGGGGATGAAACTCTTTTGCACTGTTTCCAAAATCTAGATGTGTTGAAAACAGTGACATGAAATCACCACTGACATTGGCCTTAGGGGTATTTTTCCCTCCGCCTTTATTAAATGAACCTGCGGATGCTATCTATACACATCCTTTCTTAGTTGGGCTGGCAACGCTTCCGTGGCCCGAGGCTCACGGCTACGGTTCGCCCCCCGGCCGCACCTTTTTTTTTTTTGCTACGGTTCAGGTTATTTACGTTCTCATCATTGTTTTTTTTTGTCACAATCACATTTATTTTAGCTTGAACTTGCTAGTACTGTTATTTTGATTGAACTTGGCCGTGAACTTGCCGTGAACATGCAGCGGCTAGCTGGTTAGTATTACGAACATGCCGTGACTAGCACAAGAATGTGCTTGTTTTTTATTCTTTTCTATATGAACATGCTAATAACAGAACATGCTAGCTGGTTATTTACGTTCTCATCATTGTTTTTTTTGTCACAATCACATTTATTTTAGCTTGAACTTGCTAGTACTGTTATTTTGATTGAACTTGGCCGTGAACTTGCCGTGAACATGCAGCGGCTAGCTGGTTAGTATTACGAACATGCCGTGACTAGCACAAGAATGTGCTTGTTTTTTATTCTTTTCTATATGAACATGCTAATAACAGAACATGCTAGCCTTTTTTTGCTAATAACAGAACATGCACAGCGTCAATTTTTTTTATTATGAACATGCTAATAACAGAACATTCTAGCTTTTTTTTGCACAGTATGCACAGCTAGCATTAATAGAAGTGCTTATTTTTTTGCCCTGGCAGAACATGCCGTATCACGTTGCACAGTATGCACAGCGTGCGGTTGGGAGCTAGCTCGGCGCCCCGGCCAATCACGTTGCGTCGAGGGGCAC
Organism: Saccharum hybrid cultivar R570; assembly: GCA_038087645.1. Classification (NCBI taxonomy): domain Eukaryota; kingdom Viridiplantae; phylum Streptophyta; class Magnoliopsida; order Poales; family Poaceae; genus Saccharum; species Saccharum hybrid cultivar. The sequence continues at coordinate 12,349,687 of JAQSUU010000805.1, forward strand.
GCTAATTAATCGCGCGGCCTGGGAGGCGAACCGGAGGGGTAGCAGCGTCCAAAATCGAGTTGAATGTGCAGAACGTCATCTTTTGTTCAAAACAGCTCCAACTGCAGAACGACCTCTATTTACAACATGGAGGGAGTATATCTTGAGGACGTTCGGACAGACAGACGTGGTTTTCTAGTGGCCCACGTGTGCCTCCCAACGGCTAGCAGCACCCTCTGGCCCACATGAAAGAACAGCGCGGGAATCACTCTACACGCACATGCGCGCCCCTGCCACGTAGTCACTGGGCCTTGACCTGCCACCGGTCGGACCCACACGGGCTAGCGCATACAGCTGTTTTGCTCGCCCCTGCATAGTGCGTGCCAGCCGCAGGACCCTGTCCTCCTGCTCGCCGAGTACTCGCGGCCTCCCGCATGTGCTCCCCAGGCCGCTGAGCAGGTGCTCGCCTAGGGGTGCTACGGCCTCGTGCCCAGGCCGCCGAGCAGGTGCTCGTCACTTCGCTGGCGCACCACCGAGCTGCATGCGCCGCCGCCGACCTCCGAGCCGGTGAGCTCCACGACAACGAGCCTTTTCATTCGTCCAACCATTAAGGTGACATTGTGCTGAAAGCGCATGTTGCAACATATGTTGCATGTGTTTCATATGGATGTTGCAAAAGTAGATTGGGATATTGCATATGTTGCGATAGCTATACACGTATGTTGCAAGTGTATGTTCAAAATGTTTCAGCTATTTTTAGAAGCATGTTGCAAGTGTGTGTTCTAAATATTTGAGCTGTTTTATCTAGATGTTGCATGTGTTTCATCTGGATGTTGCATGCGTTTCATCTGGATATTGCATGTCACTACTACATAAATGATTTTGTAAGACGATGCCCACATATTAACCGAGGCGGTCACAAAATTTGCCCGCCTCGAAAAATATTGGATGATTAATGGAGGCGATCGGTTTCATTTACGGAGGCGGTCACGTTTGCCCACCTCCGTAAATTGATTTACGGATGTGGACGTCTTTAAACAACCGCCTCCAAAAAAATCTATTTTTAGAACCGGTTGTCTTAAGATGTCTGTCTCCATAAATCTATTTTTGGAGGCACACACGCTATAAAACTCGCCTCCTAAAATGTTGGAGCCCGGCCAAAGCCCACGACCCACTCTCTACCGGGCTTATATAAATTGGGGAGATAGGGTTTCCAACCCCTCACTCCCTCAGCTCGCACCGCTCGGTCCCCTCTCTCTCTCCCTCACTCAGTAGGCCGGCGAGCCTCCCCTCCCTCCCTCTTCGCAGCGGTCGATGGCAGCAATGGGCGGTGGCAGTGGTGGCTCTCTATCTCTCACCGGAGGTCGGATCCCTATGGTAGAGGGCAGATCCGGGTGGTGTGGGCAGATCCGAGCGGCGTAGGGTGGCGGTGGACCTCTCCGAGCAGTGAACACGCAGTGAAGGCTCTCTAAGCGGCGGGATCTGCGGGATCCACGGCAGCGCAGCGCTCTCTTCCTCTGCTTGGATCTACGGCAGCGCTCCCTTCCTCCCTCGGATCCACGGCGGAGCACTCGATCCGGCCCTCCGGCGACATGGTGCGGACACCCTCCCTCGGTTGGCGTGGCGGGCTCGCGCTCAGGGCCGGATCCGGCTCAGTGGCGTGACGCGAGGCTTCGGCGGTGCGGCACGGCATGCTCACGCTCGGGAGCTACAGATTCGGCACGTGGTGAAGTGCTGGCGGCGCATGCACGAATCCGACGGGCGGCGGCGGCGGCGCATGCGCGGATGGGCTCGGTGGGCTTGTCGATGGGCTCAACGGGCCTCACCGATGGGCTTGCTGAATTTTTTTTATTTTTTAATTGATTAATCGAGGCGAGTATATCAACCGTCTCGGCTGTTCACATGATTTACCTAGGCCTTTGAATGGAGGCGGGTTTGAATGGAGGCGGTTGCGTTGTCCGCCTCCATTAATCTAAAATGTCTGCCTCCAATAGGATTTGTGTAGTAGTGTGTTGCAGTAACTATACACATACTCTCTCTGTTCCTAAATGTTTGTCTCTAGAAAACCGTGTTTCCCCTCACAGACACGCTTTCCGGACGACATACAAAAAGAGACGGAGGGAGTACGTTACAAGTGTGTGTTCTAAATATTTCACCTGTTTTGGACGTATGTTGCAGTGACTATATACATATGTTGCAAGCGTATGTTTGCAATGTTTCACCTTGTTTCAGACTTATGTTGCAGCAAGTGCTTCTCGCCACACGCTCTCACTTACGGGCATGTACGCGCTGCACGCACCCAACCAGCGTTGCCTATCTCTGTCATGCTAGCTCCAAGAGCTGGACATGCAGGCAACGGGTGGTCAGTGCCCAAATGGTCGAACACTCCCTGGTCAAAGCACATGCAGAGCGCCAGAGCAGGCTAGCACCAAATGGACGCAAAACCAGGCACCCCTGCACCACCAGGCGTGGCCCCCACGGTGCAGCATGCAGCTAGGTCAACGCGCGTTGTGCTCCCACCCTCTGTCTCACATGTAGCTGAGCGGGCCCCACGCACATGCTCTCTCTTGCAGGCGCAGCAGCAGCACGCGCGGACCCAGCAGCAGCAGGCAGGGCGTGAAGCACGTGGGCAGGCGCAATAGCAACAGCACGCTCCAGGCGCAACAAGCCAGTAAGCGCAGCAGCAGCACGCGCAGACCTAGTAGCAACACGAGCATTAGGACGCACGCTAGCGTCTGGGCGCTAGCATGACCCTTATATTTAGGCATGTCACAATTTCTGATTGTCCTTTCTTAAGAAAGATTCTCGAGAATAAACGTCTTAGCTTATTAGCCGTGTGCCTGGTTGTTTAACATCAGAGCAAGGCTAATAATACAGCCAGCTGCTGGCTGTATGAATCCTTGCAGCCTACTTCTTAGCCCACTCGTATAGTAATTACAGTCTTCACTATGTCTCACAGAGTTTTTTTGGTTCTTGTGTCCAAGGCAGTTGTAAGCTTACAACTCGCTTCTCCTCTCTTCTTCCCTCTCTCCTCCACCTCAATATTTAGTCTGCTTGCAGCCCCTTGTTATACTTGCTCTTATTATTGTACATTTTTTTAGTTCAAAAAAATGTTCCACATATAATAGACTCACACTTTTGCCAATTTTTTTTTTGCTTATAAGAGTGGTGAACAAATTGTGACATTTTAGGCGTAATTTGGCAAAAAGAAATGCGGCAATGTGAGCGCTAAACACGCCCTGATGGTTCAGTGGGCCATTGTGGAACTCATGTTTGTCAAACACACGACGGCAGCAGGAGAAACGCGGGATTAGACTGAGATAGCAACATACGTATACCTTATTATATCCTTGTAATGGAAACACAGTAAAATTAGAGAAGCGACAGTTGTTTGCACAAGAATCAAAAACAGAGAAAGTTACAGAACAAGTTCAAAACTTGGTTGGACCTGATATTAGAAATCTCTCTAATAAACTCTTTTGTGGAACAAGCCATTTCATACATTGCGGTGTGAAAATAAGTCGAAAGTGACGGCCGGTTACTGGCATTGGTGGCAGCCGGGTGACTCGGGTCTTGCACCTATCGCAAGGACTATATGTCTTTGTCACTTCTCTCTAAGTGTTTGGTAGGTCCATAAAGCCATGTAGGAACCTATGTTCAATGCTATGAAGAAATTTCTTCATTTCCCTTTGTTTCAAGGGTGTCTAAATGTCCATAATAATTATATAGAATTACATGCTATGCGACTCTTTCTTCTTCATCTATATCGGTTAACAATGCTGCTCTCTCTAATAAAAAAATAGGAAAGCTCTACAAAAACCCACCTAAAAGTTAGGGTTTTTCCAAATACCAATATGCATCTTAAAGAAAGTATAATAAGGGGCTATAACTAGGCTATGTACTGACGTGGAATAGAGAGGGGAGGAGAGAAGAGAAGCGGGCTGTAAGCTTACAGCCAGCTTATGCACGAGAACCAAGAAGTTCTGTGAGACAAACAAGTATACTGTAAGCCGGCTAACTATTATACGAGTGAGCTGATAGATTAGTCGTAAGTTTTCTTGTAGCCAACAGCCGCCTGTATTATTAGCCTTTGTAGGTTTTATGTGTTTTGAATGCCCCTCATGCCAGGCGTGACCAATTGATCGATGTATAGTTGTTGCCCAATCTCATAGGTGAATCCTCATATAATTAATAGCCTCTCCAAAGAGGTTTGGACGTGAATTTGGTGACTTTGCTGACAAGTCATACCGTAACTTTACTCCTTCAATCCACCGTCCAATCAAGAATCAACGTGGGAGATCGACTGGAGGACAATGATTTGTTTTTCCCACGGGTGTGAGCGCTCCGGTTCATCACACCGGCATTCAGCGCACACGCGCCTTGCTAATGCCCACCCCAACCAAAGCCAAAGCCAAAGCCACAACCCACAACTTCACCCTGTGCCTTGTCTGGCCATACGGCACAGGAAGTCCTAGACCAAAACCCGGCCCATGCCATAGTCTTGCCTCACCGCCCCCACTACCTGATCTAATCTCGCTCAGCAATGCCGCTTCCAGGTTTGCTCCACTAAAGCGCGTCCACCCCCGATGCTTTCGACGTGGGGCGTCCGCTGGTTGACGCCATCGCGAACTTGACTAGCATGTTTGCAGTCGCAGGCTCAGGAAGGAGGATAGGTTGGTTTGCACATAGGGAAAAGGCCAGAAAAAAAATGAAAAAAATGTCCAGGCTGGGCTTCGTTGCTGGCTAGGCCTAGAAGGAGGAGAAGAAAATGTTTATAAATCATGTTGTTCTATTTCTTGTTTTTGGAAACCAAAACAAATTCAGAACGAGTCTGAATTTAAACCCACAAATCACTTAGTCCGGCAGTACACAAAACACAATGCAGCAGAATGAATGCTAAAAAATGTTTCTAGCCCTTATATTTGTATCTGTCTCCATAAAAATGGATGGCCTAGGTAATTAATGGAAAGCTAAATAAATTGAACAGTTACAGTAAATACTAACTTTAGAGTATGTTAATTTACTGGAGTAGCTAGGAATAGGAGACTAGTATGTCGTTAAGGCCCTGTTTGGTTCTGACCTAAAAACTTTTTATCCCGTCCCATCGAATGTTTGGACACATGCATGGAGCATTAAATGTAGATAAAAAATAACTAATCCCACAGTTTGTATGGATTTTGCGAAACGAATCTTTTAAGCCTAATTAGTCCATGATTAATCATAATAACTACAATAACACACATGTGCTAATGATGGATTAATTGGGCTTAATAAATTCATCTCGCAGTTTTCAGGTGAGTTATGTAATTAGTTTTTTTATTAATATGCGAACACTCCTTTTGATATCCCATGAAATATCTGATGTCACACAAAAACTTTTCACCCATGAACTAAACGAGGCCCAGATGACATTTAGTGAGCAAGAAACGGACCGATAAGTAAAGGGTCCCACCAGCCCAGTTGTTGTACGTCATTCATTCATAGGTAGAGATGGTAGCGGATCGGGTTCGGGTCGGATACCCGCGGGTTTCGGGTCCTGCGGGTTAGGGTTTGGGGATGGTTTCTCACCCACGGTTTTCGGTTTCGATTTCGGGTTTGGTTTTTCACCCGTGGATATCCAATGGATATCCGAAATAAATCATTTGGAATTAAAACTCATGTTTTATAATATGCTAATAATAACTTGTTTACTTAGATTATTAAATCTATTCAAAATTGACTCATGAAAATATTTATTATTTATTATCTCTTATTTATACATGTGAATATGTGTATATTTATCCGCGGGTTTCGGGTATCCATTCGGGTTTCGGGTATCCGCGGGTTTGGTTTTGGTGATGGATTTCCACCCGAATCGGTTTTCGGTTTGGGTTCGGGTTTCGATTTCGAGTTTCGGTTTTAGGTGCACGGAGACTCACCTGATCCGAACCCGAGCCGTTGCCATCCTTATTCATATTAGGCCGTCTGAGCTTGTGTGCCGCGTTGCCGAGGCCAGCAGGATCCGCATCGGAATTGTTGCGGGGGAGCAGCGCAGCTACGCAGTCACAGGATCACAGCGCGGAGCCCTCGAACCAATCCATCCAAAAACAAAACACGCGTGCGCGTGGTCGTGGCTGCCCCTGCGCCTAGGGAACGAACCAACCAGCCAACAACCAACGAAACGGAGCCGTCCGAATTGAAGAGTGTGTGTGTAGACTGTAGTATCCTGCTCGCATTATTTGCAAGAGGCCAAGGTCAAGATTCTCAGACGGATCGCGTGTCTGGTAGCGTTGTTGAGAGTGGGTTGGTGCACTGCCACTTCAACGTCCATGTTTGGCGCTTTCCCCTCGCCAGCAGATCCCCTCTTGCCCAGGGCACCCAACAGCACCTCTCCTTCTTCCTAGATACTCTATGCTCTCAGTCTCAGCCTCCATATGAGAATAAAATGTGTTTGTGTTTGTTTTGTGCAACTTGCTATTTATATTAATTGGCACCACACCATGGATCTTAGCCTGGTTGTCTCAAATGGTAGGTGGCTATCTCTAGGAGGTCGATTTCGAGGATGACAGTTTCCATAACAAAGAAGGTTCATTTGTTGTGGCGTTTGAAAGATGCATATCTGTTGCAACTTGCTTTTAGTTGGTACTACCACAAGCTCAACGAACGTCACACTTAGTTGAAGTCGGTTTCGAGGTTACTCTGTATCAAAGAAGGCTCATCTATTGTGGTGTTGGGAAGATGCCTATGTGGTTGTAAATCGACATGATTAGGGTATGTAGCTAGGTATGAATGCCTATGTGGTTGAAGGGACTGTTTGTCACGGCTCCATCTCATATCAAGATTTTGTATGCTAAAATAAGGACCTTGTGTTGACACCGTTTTTTGGCATGTGTCAAGATGGTCAGAGTGGGCTAATCGGCAGGAAAAAAGTTACTGTATACGCTGACAGCCGATGAAAATCAGCTTGTAAAGAAGGTTGCCGATGAATGGTGGTGACCGATGGAAAGGTTGATTTAGACTCAGAGGCATTGCCGATAAGGTTGAAGATGTTATTGCCGATGCCGATGAAGGGAGGCTTGAAGACTGCTGCCGATGAAACAGGAAGTATGCCGATGGAAAGGAGGTCGATGAGAATTCCATCGTAATTGAGGCGGACAAGGAAATAGATAAGAGCTGATTTCCTTTTCTATGTTTGTTAGAGTCTGATTCATATAAGAGTTATGTGTTTCCTTAGATGTGGACTTGGTGTCCTAGTCGTATTTGGTTATGTTTCATTAGATCATATAAATATAGATTGAGGGGCAATGTAATAAGATATATCAATCAATATCAAAACTAATTTTTACTCCTATTTGCATCTACTTACTTTTCGGCGACTTCGTCAATTTGCATATTTTTCCTTTTTACGAGTTCTCATCGGTTCGGCGAGCTGCATCGCTTTAGTGCGACCTTCGATGATCCTCGAGTTCCGCGTGAGTACCTCTTGGCCGTGACTTCCGGGCGTATCGCTGTTGTCAGGACCAAAGTGCTCGTATCTTCATCCTTGTCGATTAACAGGTCAAATCGACCGGCACGCTTTGGATATCGATTCGGATATTAGCCATTTGTGTTTGCAGATCCACTTTTGCATCAACACATCTTTTGGCACGCTCGGTGGGACAAATCTGATCAATATGTTCAATCCTGAGATCGATGCAGGGAACATCATTGCGGTATCAGAAGAAGATCTTAAGGAAGAGCAGAAGCAGGCTATGGAAAAGGCTATAGAAGAATACAGACAGCTTTGCCTGAAATCATTCAGCCTGAACAAGAGCGGACAAGTCATCCAGAAGCAAGATTTGTCGTTGCCTCGGCAGGTTACCTTCGACTCCAATCCTGGTAAACTTCAAGAGATGGTTAAATCTGCAATAAATCATGCTTTGATTAATCATTCCAATGTGTTATCCAATACTGTTCATAATGCTGTGGTTCGAACTCTTAAAGAAGGACAAGCGTCACCACATTACGTTGGGCCTGCTTATCACCAACCAGAGCCGGCATCTGTCAATACTCCATCGGCTCCCTCGGCCGTTGTGGATACAGAAGTTACTTCCCCTCCAGTATCAGCAGGCTTACCTAATATTCAAACTACACCGATACGATCAGATTCAGTACTATCAGGAGGACGAGTTCAGCTTAATACAGATCTATCGGCATTAGCTATGTCAGGCCCCGTGTCTCAGAATAGTCAGATTCCTGCTAATTGGTGGGGATATAGTATGCCTCCAGAGTCATCTGCTTTCAATCCTGGGTTACCTCAAGCGTTTGATGCAACAGGAAAAGCTCCTATACCATCGGCTGTTTTGCCGATGGCTCAAGTGCCTCAATATGCCACAGCAACTACTGTGCAACCAACTCCAGAAGGTTTCCAGGTGCCTTTGGTTCAAACACCCAATTTAAGTCCATCGGCAAACTTACTGCCGATGCAGCAGAAGGCCCCTGCTATGAGTCAACCTGGAGTCCAGTTCATACCCCAAGCTGGTTATAATTATCCAACAATGTCAGCAAATTACCAGCCATCGGCAAGTTTTGTACCGATGAGTTCTAATAATGGTTGGTCAGGACAGTTGCCTATTCAACATACAGTTCAGCAAAATCAGCAGGTTACAGGGATTCAGCAAGGTCATATGCAAACTGGTTTCTAGAATTAAGCATCGGCAGCTCAGCCGATAAATCCTTTCCAGCAGGTTAATGGACCACAAGTAACGGCAAATATGCCGATTGCTGGAGATCGTGGGCCGCAAAGATACATGGAAGGATATCAGCAGGCACCTCCTGTAGAAATTCAGCCAGTTCGTCAGCAGGAGGTTGATGCTTTTTGGGCCGATAAAATAGCAAAAATTATGAAGGATCAGTTTGGGATAAAGCCCAAGGTCAATACTTATTCTTACCGGACTCCATACCCTCCAGCATATGATTTAATTCCTCTCCCAAATCGGTACAAGGTACCAGATTTCACTAAATTCTCTGGGCAAGATGACACATCAACCATGGAACATGTCAATCGCTTCATTATTCAATGTGGAGAGGCAGCTAGCAGAGATGAATTAAGAGTTCAATTATTTTTATCATCTTTGTCTGGATCAGCATTCACATGGTTTAGTTCATTGCCACCAAATTCTATTATTACTTGGGCTGATCTAGAAAAGCAATTTCATAAATATTTCTTTGCTGGAATCCATGAAAAGAAGCTTACCGATTTGGTAAAATTGAGACAGCGTAATGATGAATCGGTAGAAAGCTTTATGCAAAGGCTACGAGATGTAAAAAAATAAGTGCTACAGCCTGGTGCTGGATGATTGGTAGCTTGCCGATCTGACTTTCCAAGGATTATTGCCACATCTTAAAGACAGATATGCTTCTCAAGAGTTTGAAAGCCTGAGTCATCTTGTGCAAAGGATCTCTGATCAAGATACTAGGGTTTTTGAACCTAAAAAGAATTGGAGCAAGAAGGTATCATTTGTCGGAGAGGTAGAAGATTTTAATTCAGATGAAGAGCCAGTTATCAGCTTAGCTGAGTGGGTTAAGAATAAAAAGCCGATATCTTGTCCCTTTGGTCAGAAAGAGTCAAAAAAGTTTACTTTTGATATCACCAAGGCTGACATGATATTTGATCTTCTGCTTCAAGAGGGCCAGATTAAGCTGTCACCTAATCATGTGATCCCATCGGCAGAAGAGTTGAAGAAAATCTTGTACTACAAATGGCACAATGCAACTTTACACAGTACAAATGAGTGCAAAGTGTTCAAGCAACAGTTACAATTGGCTATTGAATCTGAGAGAATTAAGTTTGGTAATTCTAAGACCCAGAAGCCGATGAAAATTGATCAACACCCTTTTCCAGCAAATATGTTGGATGCCAAAGGTAAGACCAAGGTGTTGACATCAGAGGCTGCTGAGAAAAACGCATCAGTGGATCCCCAACATCGGATAACTACCGATGATGCAAAAAGTAAGGGACTGCTGGGAGAAAGTAGTAGTTCCAGAAAACCCCCTCGACCTGGCATTGTGATTACCCATCGAAGGCAGCAGGAGGGTTGGCGTCAGCGAAGGGACCGATATCGACAGCAGCAAGAAGAGAGACGCCAAGAAGAGTGGTATCAGCATAAGGATCATTGGATGTGTCCGTTTTTCATCCATTACTGGGAAGAAGGTATTAAATTACCTACTGTTGAAAATTGCCCTAAGTGTAATGGTTATTATAGAGTCAATCGGTTAGAAAGGAGGTTTCAACCTGGCAATCAGGGTTTATCTATCAATGAGCCGATCAGAGGCAGAGCATCAGTGCATGATCGGCTGGGGGGCAGACTTAGCGTACATGAAAGACTTGGTAAACGCGCTGGATATTTTTCAAGAAATCAAGAGGAGCTTGAAGAGATGGCAAACGTAAGAGTTCCCGATGAAAAAATATTCTACATGGATCCTAATATACGTCGTGTAGAGTCAACTGGGACCTGTTATCAGCTGGTTTGGAAAACTAAGCTTCCTCAATGGTGCCCTGAGGGTCTGACAAGGACACAGAAAAGGAGGATGCAGCGTGAGCGTCAGGAGGACCTATACCGAGAGGGAAATTCCTCCAATGAGAGATCTGGCAATCAGCAGTGGCAGGTGAAACACAAAGATAAGGGTCCATCGGCAGATGTTAATATGATATTTATGTTGCCGATGGAGTTTCTAGCACTTTCTGATGATGAGGAAAAATTTGTTCTCTCCGATCAAGTAGCTCAGCTGGCACTAGATCCATTGATGGCTATTTTTGAGAAACCTACCGATGATGAGAGACAACATCTTAAGGCTTTGTTTGTGAAAGGCAGAGTTGATGGGCAGCCTGTATCCAAGATACTTATCGACGGAGGGGCCGCAATTAATATTATGCCTTATGTGATGTATCGAAAACTTGGTAAGGGAGATCAAGACTTAACCAAAACCGATATGATGCTGAAGGATTTTGAAGGCAATGTGTCACCGGCTAAAGGGGCAGTATGCGTTGAGTTGACCATCGGTAGCAAAACCTTACCGATAACGTTCTTTGTTATTAATGGCATGGGTGCATATAATCTGCTTTTAGGAAGGGATTGGATTCATGCTAATTGTTGTGTTCCTTCTACAATGCATCAATACCTCGTACAGTGGATTGGGGATAAGATTGAGGTTGTCCCTGGTGATTCTTCTTATATCATCGCATCGGCAGAATCAGATACTTATGAACGAACCAAATGCATATCAAGAGAAGTTTGGGAAAAAGAGTTCCTTAAAGTTGCCGATTATGAAATTCCACCGATCCAAGCAGTCGGTTCTGAAGAAGAGTGTTAATGGATATGTTTGCCGATGATGGAAAATTAGGTCAAGGGTTCACATCGGCTGATGATTTAGTAGAAGTAGATATTGGTGATGGTGATAGGCCAAGACCTACTTTTATTAGTGCTAAGTTAGATTCCAAGTGTAAACAACAAATAATCAATTTATTAAAAGAATATAAAGATTGTTTTGCTTGGGATTATACTGAGATGCCTGGATTAGACCGATCGATAGTTGAACATCGGTTACCTATTAAGTCTGGATTTCGGCCACATCAGCAGCCAGCGCGCCGATGCAATCCTAATATACTTCCTGACATTAAGGCCGAAATAACTAAATTAATTGAGGCAAAATTTATTCGGCAGTGTCGATATGCGGAGTGGATTTCTAATGTTGTTCCTATTTAAAAAAAAAATGGGAAACTTCATGTTTGTATTGATTTCAGGAATCTCAACAAGGCCACACCGATGGATGGTTATCCAATGCCGATTGCTGATTCATTGATTGATGCTGCAACCGGACATCAAATTATTAGCTGCATGGATGGTAATGCAGGTTACAATCAAATATTCATGGCTGAAGAAGATATTCCCAAGACTGCTTTCAGATGTCCAGGACATGTGGGATTGTTTGAGTGGATAGTCATGACGTTTGGTCTGAAAAATGCCGGTGCTACTTATCAAAGAGCTATAAACTTTATTTTTCATGAATACATCGGCACATTAGTGGAGATCTACATTGATGATGTAGTGATCAAGTCTGGAGATATCACAAAACATCTAGCTGATCTACAAAAGATACTGGAGTGCACAAGGAAGCATGGATTAAAGATGAATCCTAATAAATGTGCATTTGGTGTATCGGCAGGTCAATCCTTGGGTTTTATGGTGCATCAGCGGAGCATTGAAATCAGTAGGAAGTCTATTGATGCAATTAACAAGGTGGTTGCTCCTGCCAATAAAACTGAATTGCAATCTTTGATCGGCAAGATTAATTTCATTAGAAGATTCATATCTAATCTGTTGGGTAGGATCAAGGCTTTCAGTCCATTGCTTAAATTAAAAGCCGATCAGGAATTTGTATGGGGAGCTGAGCAGCAGTTAGCCCTAGATGAAATTAAGAAATATTTAACAAATCCTCCGGTACTAGTTCCACCTCAACATGAGAAACCTTTCAGGTTGTATTTGTCAACTGATGATACCGTATCGGTTCAGCTCTTATTCAAGAATTTAAAGGGAAAGAACGTGTTATTTATTATTTGAGCAGAAGATTAGTAGATGCTGAGACAAGGTATTCGGCCATTGAAAAAATTATGTCTATGTTTATACTTTTCTTGTGTCAAATTAAGACATTATTTGTTATCTGCCGAATGTACGGTCATACGCAAAGACGACGTGGTCAAGTATATGCTATCGATGCCGATATTAAGTGGTAGAATCGGCAAGTGGATTTTAGCATTATCAGAATTTGACCTACGTTATGAATCGACTAAGGCAGTTAAGGGGCAGGTTATGGTTGATTTTGTCACTCAGCATTGTAATACAGTGGACTCTTTGGAGGTTGCTCCTTGGACACTTTTCTTCGATGGGTCCATATATGGCGAAGGAGCAGGTATCGGCATTGTGTTGATTTCACCTCAAGGAAGGAAGTATGAGTTTTTATTGCCGATTGTTGCTACATCGACAAACAATCAGGCTGAATATCAAGCCTTGATAAAAGGGTTAGAATTGCTTAAGGAGATACGTGCCGATGCTGTTGAAATTTTTAGTGATTCTATGTTAGTTATAAATCAATTGGCTGGGATTTATGAATGCCGAAGTGAAGTTTTAATTTTGTATTATGAAAGATGTTTGCAATTATTAAAAGGGTTTAGAGATTTTTGTCTTGAACATATTTCTCGGCTGCATAATGAAGAGGCTAATCGACTAGCTCAGCATGCTTTAGGGTATCAACCTATTCAGGAAGTGCTAACATCGGTAGTCGATACCGATGACTGGAGAAAGGAGATTGTCGATTATTTAAAGGATCCATCTAAAAAGGTTGAAAGACGTATAAGATTCTAAGCTACCAAGTATGTGCTCCTTGATGATGAATTATATTATCGAACTATAGATGGAGTTTTACTCAGATGTGTTAGCAGTGATGAATCGAAAAGCTTGATGGGTGAAATTCATGAAGGAGTGTGTGGAGCACATCAATCGGCTTTCAAGATGAAGTGGATGATTAGAAAGAATGGATACTATTGGCCGACCATTCTTGAAGATTGTTTTAAATATTTTAAAGGATGTTAGGGGTGTCAAAAGTTTGGTAATATTCAAAGAGCGCCTGCATCGGCTATGAACCCTATAATTAAACCTTGGCCATTCCGGGGATGGGCTATTGATCTCATTGGTCAGATTTATCCGCCATCGAGTAAAGGACATAAATTTATTCTGGTTGCTACCGATTATTTCACAAAATGGGTTAAGGCGATTCCTTTGAAAAAGGTGACATCGGCTAATATGATCGATTTTGTGAAAGAGCATATTGTTTACCGATTTGGTATTCCTCAAACTATCACTACCGATCAGAGTACTATGTTTACATCGGGAGAATTTGATGAGTTTGCTGTAGGTATAAGAATTAAAGTTTTAAATTCTTCTCCATATTATGCTCAAGCTAATGGTCAGGCTGAGGCTTCTAACAAAGGGATTATCAAACTCATTAAGCGCAAAATTAAAGAAAATCCTAAGAGGTGGCATACAGTATTAAATGAAGCATTGTGGTCATATTGGATGTCATGTCATGGTGCAACCAAAGTAACACCTTTGAAAGCCCAAGTTTGGTTTTGGTAATTAATGAAACCAAGTTGCTAATGCCATGTGTTAAGTGTTTTGAGTTAGGCATAAGCAACACATGTGATGAAGGTGTACGTGGCAAGGAGTGGTGGCCACAAGATCACAAAGAAATGGTGCATGGACATGAAATGTCGATCATGGTGGAGATGCACATAATATGATGGACATGATGATCAAGTGGAGGAGAAGGATCTAAGAGCGTAAGGCAAAGCTATAACCATAGGGTTTTCCTTTTGCCGGTCTAAGTTGAGTAGAGAAGTGATTGACCGGATTTAGGATACATAGCCGACTATCAAGAGGGGAAATCATAGTTAGCTCGGAAATCAAGTGCCACTAGATCAATGTCTTGAGCATATACATTAGGATCTAGTTGAGAGCTAACATAACGCCTTGGAAAATGTTTGTGAAATGCTAACACACATGCACATGGTGGTGTACACTTGGTAGTGTTAGCACATTTGCGAAGGCGGTGGAGTTTAAGCGGTTGAGAGGGGTTTGGGTTCCTCTCTCCCTCCCGCCGAGCTTGCAAGGCGGGATTCGGCGCTTTTTGGGGAAGTGAAATGCCTATTTTCTATTGCGCCGAAAGTTGGAAAAGAAACGGAGGCGAACGACGGCACTAGGGTTTGTGACCGGACGCTGGTCTGGCCTGACCAGCGCGTCCGGTCAGTTCAACTGGGTGTAAAAGAAAAACGCGCGACCGGCGCGTCCGGTCCCTCATGGAACCGGAGTGTCCGGTCAAGCGTCCAGAGAGGCCGAGCGCAGCGTAGCGCCGATCGGACGCGAGGCGCGTCCGGTCATGTACGATCGGACGCGTCCGGTCGCAGCTGGAGCTTACTGGAACGCGACCGGACGCTGGCACTGTCGCGTCCGGTCACTCGGTTGAGCGCGTCCGGTCAGGGCAACGGCTAGTTCTGACGTGCACTGTTCACGTTTGTCGTGTAGTGATCGGACGCGTCCGGTCACCCTGACCGGAGCGTCCGGTCAGCGCGATTTTCGCTGCGTCGTCCGTAACGGCTAGCTGCGTACCCCTTCGTTATAAATAGAGGGTGTCCGGGGTTTGAGGGTAACTCTTGCACATTTTGAGACCTAGAGACATCCTTTGAGCTAGAGAACAACCCCTCCACTCATCTCTTTGATTGATTGCACATCTTGAGTGAGATTGAGTGAGATTCAAGTGCATTGCTTGAGAGTTGCATTCTAGAGGCACTTGATCTTCGAGTTGCTGCGGATTTCTTGTTACTCTTCCGTGTTTCCCGACACGGTAGACGGCTTGTGGTTAAGTAATTTTTGTAGAAGTTTTAATTAGGCTATTCACCCCCCCCTCTAGCCTATTTGGACCTTTCAAGTGGTATCGGAGCCGAGGCACCGTTTATTTGAGGCTTAACAACCTACGGTGAAAAAGAAATGGCTCAATTAAGCTTGCACATCAACAACACCAAGAAGGCACCTCACTTTGATGGCACAAACTATGCTTATTGGAAGGTTAAGATGACCGCACACCTCAAGTCAATCAATAGAGAAGTGTGGAAGGTCACCGAAACAAAATTTGAGGTTGCTAATCCGGAAGCACCTACACCGGTGGAAGAGAAGAAGCTCCAATGCAATGATATTGCCATTAGTGCTCTTCATGAGGCATTAGATGACAAGACATTTGAGCAAGTGAAGAATATAGAAGTTGCACATGATGCTTGGGCCAAGCTAGAAGAAACATTTGAGGGCACCGAAGGCACAAAGACCGCTAAAGCATATATCTTGCAAGAAAAATTTTCAAGCTTCAAGATGGAAGATGATGAGAGTGTACCGGAGATGTTTCATAGATTGCAAGTCATTGTCAATGAGCTCAAGGCACTTGGTGAGGAAGTCAAGGACAACCAATTCTCTATGAAGTTCTTGAGAAGCTTGCCCAAGAGGTTTGATACATTGATCACCGTGCTAGTAAGGACTACATTGAAGGATTCAACTCCTCAACAAATATTTCAAGAGGTGATGACTGATGATTCATATAGAGAAGATGATGAGAAGGATGAGTTGGTCAAGAAGAAGAAGAAGGAGAATGAGAAGAAAGATGATGAAAAGAAGAAGAGTGTGGCATTCAAAGCCACCACATCCAAGGGCAAATCCAAGATTGAATCATCAAGTGAAGAAGACTCAAGCTCTTGTGATAGTGATGACATTGATGAGAAGATGGCTCTTTTTGTCAAGCAATTTGGCAAATTCATGAAGAAGAAGGGCTATCGTGCAAGAAGGAGAAAGAACTCATCTAAGAAGAATGAGCATACCATGAGATGCTTTAGATGCCATAGCAAAGATCATCTCATTGCAAAGTGTCCTTATGATAGTGATGATGAAGATGCTATCAAGAAGGAGAGGAAGAAGCAAAAGAAGAAGCAAGATAAGAAGGAGAGCTCTCATAAAAAGAAGAATGATTCTCATGTTGCTACATGGGATAGTGATGATTCCTCAAGTGATGATGAGGATGACTACAAGAGCAAGAAAAAGGGACATGCTAGCATTGCCATCCAAGAGAAGGTCTCCCTCTTCGACACTTCATCGTGCTTTATGGCTAAGGCCTCTAAGGTATCATCCGATAATGAGAGTGATCATGATAATGCTAGTGATAGTGATAGTGATGAAGAAGAATTCACTAAAGATGAACTAATCACTATGCTAGAAGATTGCACTCAACATTATAAAGAATCTAGAAAGGAGTGTAAGGGCTTGCTTAAGGAAAAGAAAAACCTTATGCAAGAACTTGATGAGCTTAGGGCATCTTATGAGAGTCTAAAGGTAGACCATAAGAAGCTTCAAAAGTCTCACACTAAGCTTGAAGAAGCTTATTCCTCTCTAGTTGAAAAATGTGAAAACATGCCAACTAATGTTGAGAAAGCTAAAACTTGCAACATGGGCATATCATGTGATATAATTGATGAATCTTTTCATAAGCCTATTGTTGTTGCTCCCACTAACCCTTCATGTAGCGCATCTACATCATCCTCATCTAGTAGTGATGATTTCACTTGTGACTCCACACTTATAGTTGAGAATGAAAATCTCAAGAAGGAGGTAAAAGAGCTCAATCACACCTTAGCTAAGGCTTATGGTGGTGAGGACCGCTTGCTTATGTGCTTGGGTAGCCAAAGAGCTTCTCTCTACAAAGAGGGATTGGGCTATAACCCCAAGAAAGGCAAGGCCGCTTTTGCTCCTCACAAGACTCGTTTTGTGAAGAACAATGGTAGCTATTGCAAAAGTTGCAAGCAAGTTGGTCACAAAGAGCAACATTGCATGAACAAGAAATCCAATGCTAATGTATCCTCAATTAAGTTTGATTCTTTCTATATACTTACCAAGGGTACAAATGGTGTTCATGCTAAGTTCATTGGTACACCATGGATGGGCTCAAAGAAGAAAGCTATTTGGGTACCAAAGAGCTTGGTCACTAACCTTGGAGGACCCAAACAAGTTTGGGTACCTAAAAAGAATTGATCTTGTCTTGTAGGTCAATTACAAAGCCGGAGGAAGGCATTGGGTGCTTGATAGTGGGTGCACTCAACATATGACCGGGGATTCTTGTATGTTCAAATCAATTGATAAAAATCAAAATGGTGGTTTTGATGCTATCACTTTTGGCAACAACAAGAAAGGCAAGGTCAAGGGGCTTGGTAAAATTGCTATTTCAAATGACATGAGCATATCTAATGTGTTGCTAGTTGAGAGCTTGGATTTCAATCTTTTGTCGGTGGCACAACTTTGTGATCTTGGCTTCAAGTGCATATTTGGTAGTGATGATGTTGAAGTTATAAGTGTTGATGGATCAAATTTGATATTCAAAGGATTTAGACATGGTAGCTTATACTTGGTTGACTTCAATGATAGTGAGACACAATTAACATCATGCTTGCTTAGCAAATCTAGTATGGGTTGGTTGTGGCATAGAAGGCTTGGTCATGTTGGAATGAAACAATTGAACAAACTTTTAAGGCATGACTTAATTAGAGGCTTGAAAGATGTGACTTTTGAAAAGGATAAACCATGTAGTGCTTGTCAAGCCGGCAAACAAGTTGGAAATCCATATCCTAGTAAGAGTGAAATGAGCACATCAAAGGCATTTGAGCTATTGCACATGGACTTGTTTGGGCCAACAACATACACTAGCATTGGTGGCAACAAGTATGGTCTTGTGATTGTTGATGACTACACTAGATACACTTGGGTGTTCTTTCTCTTTGACAAGAGTGATGTCTATGGTCTATTCAAGTCTTTTGTCAAGAGAGTGCAAAATGAATTTGAAACTAATATCAAGAAGATTAGAAGCGACAATGGTAGTGAGTTCAAGAACACAAGAATTGAGGAATTGTGTGATGATCTTGGTATTGGACATCAATTCTCTCCAACATACACTCCTCAATCCAATGGTGTAGTTGAAAGAAAGAATAGAACTTTGATTGACATGGCTAGATCAATGCTTAGTGAATACAATGTGAGTCATTCATTTTGGAGTGAAGCCATCAACACGGCTTGCTATTGTAGCAACCGTCTCTATTGCCATGGGAAGCTTGGAAAGACATCATATGAGCTACTGAATGGAAGAAAGCCCAACATTGCATACTTTAGAGTGTTTGGTTGCAAATGCTATATTCTTAAGAAAGGCACTAGATTGAGCAAGTTTGAAAAGAAATGTGATGAAGGATTCTTACTTGGTTATTCTACCACAAGCAAAGCATATAGAGTTTGGAATCTCACAAATGGCACCTTGGAAGAAGTTCATGATGTTGAGTTTGATGAAACCCAAGGGTCTCAAAATGAAGCTCAAAACCTTGATGATGTGAGAGGAGATCAATTGGCAAATGCAATGAGAAACATGGACATTGGTGATGTTAGGCCAAGGCAAGTTGATAATGATGATGAAATTCATGTGATCAACCAAAGTGTGCAAATTGATACAAATCAAGCAAGCTCTAGTGGTACTCATGATGAAGTGCAAGTTCAAGGTCAAACAAGTGGAAGCAATCAACTCCTAATACTCCAACCTACTAGCATTGCAAGAGATCATCCATTGGACCAAATCATTGGTGGAATTCAAAGTGGTGTTCAAACTAGATCAAGGCTAGCATCCTTTTGTGAGCATTACTCATTTGTGTCACTTGAAGAACCTAAGAAAATAGAAGATGCTTTGAAGGATTCCGATTGGGTAAATGCCATGCATGAAGAGCTAAACAACTTCACTAGAAACCAAGTTTGGGAACTTGTTGAAAGGCCAAAGAACTACAATGTGATTGGTACCAAGTGGGTCTTTAGAAACAAGCAAGATCAAGATGGCATGGTTGTGAGGAACAAAGCAAGATTGGTTGCACAAGGTTACACACAAGTTGAAGGTCTTGACTTTATAGAGACATATGCACCGGTTGCAAGATTGGAGGCAATTAGAATCTTATTAGCATATGCTTGTGCACACAACATCAAGCTCTATCAAATGGATGTCAAGAGTGCATTTCTCAATGGTTACATCAATGAAGAAGTTTATTTTGAGCAACCTTCCGGTTTTGAAAATGACAAGAAGCCCGACCATGTGTTCAAGCTCAAGAAGGCATTGTATGGTTTGAAACAAGCACCTAGAGCATGGTATGAGAGATTGAGGGACTTTCTTCTCTCTAAAGGGTTCAAGATGGGAAAGGTTGACACCACTCTCTTCACCAAGAAGCTTGGAAATGACTTGTTTGTGTTGCAAATCTATGTGGATGACATTATCTTTGGATCAACTAACCAAGACTTTTGTGAAGAGTTTGGAAATATGATGGCTAATGAGTTTGAGATGTCTATGATTGGAGAGCTTAGTTACTTCCTTGGACTTCAAATCAAGCAAATGAAGAATGGTACTTTTGTAAGTCAAGGCAAGTACATCAAGGACATGATCAAGAAGTTTGGATTGCAAGATGCTAAGCCAATGAGTACACCAATGGGCACAAATGATCAATTGGGTGTTGATGCTAGTGGCAATATGGTAGATCAAAAGCAATACCGGTCTATGATTGGAAGTTTGCTCTATGTCACCGCTTCTAGGCCGGATGTGATGTTTAGTGTGTGCAAGTGTGCAAGATATCAAGCTTCACCTAGAGAAAGTCACTTGAAAGCAACCAAGAGGATATTGAGATATCTTAAGGGCACTCATGATGTTGGATTATGGTTTTCAAAGGGGTCAAACTTTGAGTTGATTGGATATTCAGACTCCGACTATGGTGGATGCAAGATTGATAGAATGAGCACAAGTGGCACTTGTAAATTGCTTGGAAGGTCTCTTGTTTCATGGTCATCAAAGAAACAAAATAGTGTTGCACTATCTACCGCCGAGGCCGAATACATTAGTGCCGGTAGTTGTTGTGCACAATTGCTTTGGATGAAGGCCACCTTGAATGATTTTGGAATTAAGTTCAAGAATGTGCCATTGTTTTGTGACAATGAAAGTGTTATCAAGATGACACAAAATCTGGTTCAACATTCAAGAACCAAGCACATTGATATTAGGCATCATTTCATAAGAGACCATCAACAAAAGGGTGATATTAGCATTGAGAGCATTGGCACCAAAGATCAACTAGCCGATATCTTTACAAAGCCACTTGATGAGAAGAG
This sequence comes from Saccharum hybrid cultivar R570, assembly GCA_038087645.1. Lineage (NCBI taxonomy): Eukaryota > Viridiplantae > Streptophyta > Magnoliopsida > Poales > Poaceae > Saccharum > Saccharum hybrid cultivar. The sequence continues at coordinate 12,370,446 of JAQSUU010000805.1, forward strand.
ATTTTACAAGTTGAAGAATGAATTGAACATATTTGACTTCTCCAACTTGAAATGAGTGCACCCCAACATTATTAAAATGACATGCCTCTCCTCCAACATAGCAAGGTAAAGTTGTTTGGCATATCATCCATACTTTGCTAAGGATATGTTTAGAACATATAGACATATTTGCATGACAAATAGGCTCATTCATGAAAATTAAATGAGTTTAATGTATATATGGTACCACTATTGCTTCTATGTTTGATTGATCTAGTGGTAGCATATGACATGTTTGTGGGCTTGCAAACCTAGTGTTGAATCTAGAAAATGAGCTCATGATGTGTAATTCAACATGGTCAAGATAACCCTTATACTTTATGAGGTGTGAAGAAGCTTGTCCTTGGATCAAACTGAATTACATATTCTAGGCAAGTAATCTAGATTGAACCATAATTTGGTCTCCCTCATATTGATTGACTTAACTCTCACTAAAATTGGCACCTTTTTGGTGATTGTTGACAAAGGGGGAGAGAAAAGTCACAAAGATAGAAAAGTCACAAAAGATAAAAAGCTAAGTTGCAAAGGGGGAGAAAAATATAGTAAGGGGGAGAGAATAACATTGGAAAGGGATCAATTAAAATGCCTATTTTCTATTGCGCCGAAAGTTGAAAAAGAAACGGAGGCGAACGGCGGTCACTGTGTTGACCGGACGCTGCACCGAACGCGGTCACGGTTTGACCGGACGCGTCCGGTCAGTTCAACACGGCGCGGCACTAGGGTTTGTGACCGGACGCTGGTCTGGCCTGACCAGCGCGTCCGGTCAGTTCAACTGGGCGTAAAAGAAAAGCGCGCGACCGGCGCGTCCGGTCCCTCACGGAACCGGAGCGTCCGGTCAAGCGTCCAGAGAGGCCGAGCGCAGCGTAGCGCCGATCGGACGCGAGGCGCGTCCGGTCACGTACGATCGGACGCGTTCGGTCGCAGCTGGAGCTTACTGGAACGCGACCGGACGCTGGCACTGTCGCGTCCGGTCACTCGGTTGAGCGCGTCCGGTCAGGGCAACGGCTAGTTCTGACGCGCACTATTCACGTTTGTCGTGTAGTGACCGGACGCGTCCGGTCACCCTGACCGGAGCATCCGGTCAGCGCGATTTTCGATGCGTCGTCCGTAACGGCTAGCTGCGTACCCCTTCGTTATAAATAGAGGGTGTCCGGGGTTTGAGGGTAACTCTTGCACATTTTGAGACCTAGAGACATCCTTTGAGCTAGAGAACAACCCCTCCACTCATCTCTTTGATTGATTGCACATCTTGAGTGAGATTGAGTGAGATTCAAGTGCATTGCTTGAGAGTTGCATTCTAGAGGCACTTGATCTTCGAGTTGCTGCGGATTTCTTGTTACTCTTCCGTGTTTCCCGACACGGTAGACGGCTTGGAGCAGCGGAGGTGATTGAGCTCGCAATTGGAGATTGTTGGAGCCTTCACCAAGTGTTGTAAGGGGTTCTTGATCCTTCCCCGCGGGAGTTCGCGAATTGGATACTCTAGTGGAGCTCGTGGCTTGGAGGATCCCCATCTTGTGTGCGGTTGTGCGGTGCCCGCCGAGGGCTCGACTCTTGATAGTCGATTAGCTCACGAACCGACAAGTGGGTGTATCGCCACAACGGGGAGTAGCTTGCCGGGAAGCAAGTGAACCTCGGGATAAATTCTTGTGTCATTCTCTTCCCGAGGATTTCTCTTGAGTGATTAATTGATTGGGACTTCTCATCTCTACACGGCGGTATAAACACTCGAAGCTCTTCTCTCGTATTACATCTTGTATCTAGCTTGTTGTTGTTGTATTTAGTGGATAGCCTTGTACTAGACTTGTGTAGGTGGCTTGCTTAATTAGTTAGAGCTAGTGCTTTTTGCTCCGCCACCTTTTGTACTAACTTGTGGTTAAGTAATTTTTGTAGAAGTTTTAATTAGGCTATTCACCCCCCCTCTAGCCTATTTGGACCTTTCAACCTTATCAGTTAGTATATGGACACGGTACAGTATTGCCTTGGGAGATTAAGACTGGCTCTAGGCGAATACGTTCTCAAGATCAACTAACAGCCGATGATTATGATACTCTTATGAAGGATGAGTTGGAGGATGTGGCAGGTCATCGGTTAAGGGCTTTAGTTAGCATCGAAGAAAATAAGAAAAGAGTAGCCAGATGGTATGACAAGAAGGTGAAGGTAAAGGAGTTTGCCGATGGAGATCTGGTCTGGAAGTTGATTTTACCGATTGGGACTAAAAGTTCAAAGTTCGGAAAGTGGTCTCCTAATTGGGAGGGTCCATATCGGATAAATAAGTCTGTTCCTGGTAATGCATATATTCTCGAAACCCTCAAAGGGGTTGTGTTTCCCAGAGCATTGAATGGAAAATATTTAAAGAAATATTACCCTAGTATCTGGATGGATGCATAAAAGTATAAGTGCCGATAACAGTCTTATCGGCTAGAATTATACAAGGATGTCAATGTCTTATAAAGTGCCGATGCAATAGACAAGATTTACAAGTTTAACAAGGATTGGATAGCCGATATCGCACGCAGGCGAATCTGGTCGGCTTCCTTCATTTCTTTGATGTCTTCATCGGCAGCATCCTCCACAGGCTTAAGTTTTTTCTTCATGGCCAAGACTTTGCGAGCTTGGATGTCTCTTTCTTGCTGAAGGGCCTTGATGGCATCGGGTAGCTGGCTTTCTTCTTGTCTGGCATGAGTTAGGGCTGTTTTAACTTCTTTCAATTCAGTTAGTAAAGTTGTCCTCTTTGCCGATAGATCCAAAATTTTCTGCTTAAGATCGGCACCCGAGGTCTGCAAGTTACTGATACTCTTGTGCTTCTCATCGGCAATCTGTTTTAGCTGCAGCATCTCTTCCTTGAGCTGGGCTTGAGCTGCTCTATCGGCAATACGGTGAGCAGCCCGTTGATATTGCAATTGTCGGCTCTTTAGATGGACTGCTGGAAAGAGTGTTTCTTCAATATCGGCAGGAACCTGGCCACAGATTATTTTAAAAATGGCGTTTGCAGGATCTGAATCATTCACCAATTGAACAGTATCCTGTTGTAACAAATCCAGGAGAGCTTCTAACTTGGTGTAGATTTCTGCCGATATTGTTCCCATTGCCAGGAAAGAGCTTGCTTCTTCTCCATCATCATCGGAAACATCAATAGCAAAGGAAAATAAGCTGTTGGGGAGTCTTGTTCCTGGGAAGAAGAAAAGAAGTCAATTAAGGATAGGTATGAATATTATAAATCGACTAGGTTAATCGGCTTACCTGTTTTAAGGCAGTTTCCTGTGCTTGGCTGGAGGGAGCGGCTTGGAGTGTGCCGTGTGGAGGATCGGCAGAGCTTGCCGATGTGATATCTTCTGTAGATTCATCAGTGGTTGGCCCTTGGGGTATGATGGCCGATGGTACATTCTGTATAGGAGGGTTAACTTGCTCAGCTACGTCGACTGGCTGGCTTGCAGATGTTGAGACAGATGTGGGAACCGGCATAGACTTCTATCGTTTTTACTGAGCCTCAGCATCTGTTAAGGCTTTGCGCTTTGCTTGGGTCTCCGCAACGGTTGGCTGGGGGGCATCGACACTTGTTGATTGTGGAGCTTGAACATCTGGTATGCTTGCCGATGTACCCATTTGTTGCTGCAAAATAAGTGTAAGGTATGATATTTAACAGATAAAATGTAAAATTAAAGGAATACCTCTGAAGGTTGGCTGGAGGTAGTGGTGCTTGATGTCAGAGGAATTGCCGATGACACCCTGATGATTAATGTTAATACAGTTTGTGATCGGCATGAGTAGAAATAAACAGGGTTATTACCTTAAATGCCTTAATCAGGGTTGTAGCAGCAGCCAATGGAGTGGCCCTAGCTATAGTCAGTTTTGACTTGGAGGTGATGGTCTTGGCACGGGTCCTCTGGTGAGTCAAAGCAGCTAGGGTGGGGGCGTTGTAGCCGATCGGTGATATCGGGGAAACAGGCCGAAGATCGAAGGGTTTCCCACTCTTGCTTATAGATGGTGCTGGGTCGTTGATCTATCATGAGAAAGTTAGCTGCCGATATATGAAAGAAAAAACAGAAGGAAGTTAAGAAACTTACTGCGTCATCGAGAATGGCGTATTCCGGGTCGATCATGTGCCGATATGTGTGAGCAGATGTTGCAAATAGTTGTTCCCTCCATTCTCGCCACCATTGCTTATATGATTCAGTGATGAAAGATGCTGGCGTCCAGATGGATAGATCGACATCTGTAGTATCGGCATAGGAGGAAAGTCGCACTACCCTGCTCCATTCTGTTCCACAGGTGATTGTTTCTCTGGGTTTGATCACATCGGCAAAGTAAAGTTTGATTGGTAGTTGCCCAAAAGCCAATTGACGGGATACTGCCGATGGATTGTAAAATTCATAAGTGATATTGGTATTTTTCCCGCTACCAAATGTGTTCACTGGGATTGCCCTGGGAGTAATGATGGCCATCATGAGTTCATTATCCTGGTTCAGGGTGTCATCGGCAAAGTTGAAAAGAAGGGAGAATCTGTTTTCTTCATCAATATAGGGTACCCAGGCCCTATGATCACGAGAGAGACCATTGTAGAAGCTTTGGAAGAATCTGCCGATATGGTCTTCATTGGCTTCTATTTCAGGGAGGATAATTATGGCTTTACCAAAATTGAGAGGTGGGCGTGTTGCCGATTCCTCATCTCCAAGGACGTGGTCTTCGGCAATTTCTCGTGGGAACTGTTGGGCAAAGAAGTCCCATTGTAGGCATTTGTGCATATGGGCATTCAGCCACATGTTGATAAACCACCATGGGCCTCCTAAATTGCCGATGGGTTCGCCAAGCAAAAGTTTCTAAGACACTTGATGAAGAAGATGATAAGTGGAGCTCAGAAGGTATCGGCCAAGAGGGAACCTTACACCATTGGCCAAAAGTTCAGCCGCGGGGAGGAAGGCGTTGGTTGGTCCTACTGATCGACCACAGAAGATAAATTTTTCTAACCACATATTCAAGAATGTGGCATGTTCCCTCTGGTTAACTGTCCCAGTCCTTCGGTATTCTTGAATGTATCCCATCCAGCCGCCGATGTTACGGGTATTCACTCTATATTCATATTTCCTGCCGTAGATGGAGCCCTCATCGGCAGTTAAAATATCCAAGCCAGTGAGCATGTATACATCGGCAAGAGTGGGGGTGGCTAGGCCATGTCGAAACATGAAGGTGTTTGTTGTGTCTGACCAGAAATAAGCAGCAGCAATCATCATTGACTCATTTTTCTGCATATCGGCAATAGATAGCCTAATGCATTGGTCTATCTTCCATTCTGCCTAGTACACCTGCATCGATCTATTCACCCTCAAATACCAATCTTTCCACCCTTTGGTGGTTTTTGGCCAGGATCGGAATGTGTCTTTCCATAGATTCAGAGAAAAATTCTGGGCTCTAAAGGGGATTCTGTTAACCTCTGCGTTGATTAAGTCAGTTGGATCTGGGTTGCCCATTGGACCTAGGCATTGAAAGTGCGGATGATCGGTTGGAATAACTAGCTTATTGCGTAGTTCCTAAGTTTGGAGAATCAAAAGAATAGAAAAAAGAGGAAAAATTACCAACTGTATGAACTTGCAAAGACCAAAGGAATCGAGGTAAAAGTAACGGAAGTGAAACGAACCGCAAGGACGTCGAAGTTGATCGCCATTGCTCTGAGGAGGATGAGGGCACAGGCTGGGGATTCGAGGTTGATGCTGAAGGGAGTTCTTGTTGGTTGAGGTCGCGCAGTTGTTCGTCGGAATCGCCGCCGGAAAGAGAGAATGCCAAAGGTTAGAGTCTAAGGGTAGAAGACGAGCGTTCCGGAGAAATCTATTTATAGGCCGCTTGGAGTAGGGGTATTCTGGACTTATCTCTATGCCGCACGTGTGTGGGTCGAGGTGGTTCAGATGGATATGGTAATTGTTCGCACGATAATCAAGGGATTGTACAGAAGATTTGATGGCAAGTAATCATGACTTGGAAGAGATCTCGGTACAGGATATTTTAGTTCTAAAAATGGCGGCATTATTATGTTAGGATCTTGCCAATATGTTATTGTTTCGGTATCTTAACCGTAATTGGGGCAAGAATGGTTGGAAATTGTGCGATATTTACTGAGGTGCATGAATCAGAACTAGATTTGATTAGATTCAGTAACAGATTATGTTATGCTTGGAGAATGAGTTAAGATAAATGGGCGAAGGCAAGCATTATCTGGAGTAAATTTCAAAGCATCAATGTTTTATACTCCGAAATTGGAGGGCATGTGTTGACACCGTTTTTTGGCACGTGTCAAGATGGTCAGAGTGGGCTAATCGGCAGGAAAAAAGTTACTGTATACGCTGACAGCCGATGAAAATCAGCTTGTAAAGAAGGTTGCCGATGAATGGTGGTGACCGATGGAAAGGTTGATTTAGACTCAGAGGCGTTGCCGATAAGGTTGAAGATGTTATTGCCGATGCCGATGAAGGGAGGCTTGAAGACTGCTGCCGATGAAACAGGAAGTATGCCGATGGAAAGGAGGTCGATGAGAATTCTATCGTAATCGAAGCGGACAAGGAAATAGATAGGAGCTGATTTCCTTTTCTATGTTTGTTAGAGTCTGATTCATATAAGAGTCATGTGTTTCCTTAGATGTGGACTTGGTGTCCTAGTCGTATTTGGTTATGTTTCATTAGATCATGGTATAAATATAGATTGAGGGGCAATGTAATAAGATATATCAATCAGTATCAAAACCAATTTTACTCCTATTTGCATCTACTTACTTTTCGGCGACTTCGTCAATTTGCATATTTTTCCTTTTTACGAGTTCTCATCGGTTTGGCGAGCTGCATCGCTTTAGTGCGACCTTCGACGATCCTCGAGTTCCGCGTGAGTACCTCTTGGCCGTGACTTCCGAGCGTATCGCTGTTGTCAGGACCAAAGTGCTCGTATCTTCATCCTTGTCGATTAACAGGTCAAATCGACTGGCACGCTTTGGATATCGATTCAGGTATTAGCCCTTTGTGTTTGCAGATCCACTTTTGCATCAACACCTTGAAACTATTTAGAAAAATACAAAGAAAATAAGTCAACCAACACTATTGCATAGGCTACTTTAGAGGTATCCCACTTTTTGTATAGAGATGTTTCTAAAAACATTTCATTTCTAGGAATTGATTTTTAGAGGCGGCCGGAAAAGTTCATCCACCTCTAGAAACGATTGGATATTTTAGAGGTGGCTTCGCTTTTGAGCCACTCTAATCTATATTATAGACCTTTAAACGTGGTAGCTTAGCTACAATACCGCGTAGATACAGTACCTGGGATATACGGTAACGGATCCTGTGAACAGCCGGACACATACCCCGACATCTACAGTACACATCATATGAACAGTACCAGGATCCTGTGAAACAGTACCAGATCCATCTACTGTGTATGTCCTGCAAAACAGTGTCGTGTCCTGTGAACAGTGCCGGATCCTTCCTACAGTACGCCCCGTTAGCAAATCGGTTTTCCCTCCCATTCGCGCGGGGCTCCAATCTAGTTAATATAAAAACATTTGTAGAGACAACTAGGAAAGCAGCAAATATCTAGAAAGGGATTTAAAGGTGGTTGGTAATTTGATCGGCCTCTAAAAATAAGTGTAGCACAATAAAATTCATAACCTTTTCTAATTAAGTTTGGAAGACAAACATATATCGAAGTTGTAGAGCTCAAAGTGGTCTACAAATTTATAGTTGATGACTTTTCCATTTCAGATTATTTATGGTCTAGACATTTTGTTTTAATAAGTTCTTAGATTTTGAAATTCGAAACTTTTTAAAAATTTTAAGCAAGCTCAGATGCAGACAAGATCTAAACCAAAGTTGTAGTACTGGTCCTACTAGATGATATTTAAATCTTTAGTTTAAATCATTTTCATTTAAAATTGTTTAGGGTCTTAAATATTTATTATAATATTCGCTAAAGTGAATACAAAAGAATATTATTATCCACTTGGTCACACAAGTGACTCGGAGGTGCAATAGTAAGAAGCAATATGTGAGGCCGACACTCTTGAGTTTGATCCTCATGGTGGCTTTGCGTAATTTGTGCGAAAACACGCGAGACCAACAGTCTGAGTTCAATCCATGTGGTCACATGCGTATTTTGCGCGAAAATCCTATGAATTCTAGCTTGCAATCGCTGAGTGTGTCCCTTTGTGGGCTTCTTTTGGGGTTATTTTTTAAAAAAATTTTGGGCCCAATTTAAAAATGGTGTAAAACTATTTCTAGGGGCAGACTGAAATCCAACCGCCTCTAGCTAGAAATCGATTTATAGGGGGTGGCTACATTTTGACCTGCCTCTATAAACCGAGTTCTATCGATGGCTAGACACCTGCCTCAAAAAATCAATAATTTCTAGAGACATATGGATAGAGAGTAGGAGCCAGCGGCCTCTATAGTTTTTTTTTCTATTTCTAAAAATAGATTCCAGCATAATGCTAGCAACTCCAAAATCAACATTTTTTGGAGTTAGATGGGATAGGAGGCAGTATCTATTGGATATTCATTGTTATATTAATAATGATAAAACCTAGCTTTATGATCTACTCGAGCTAGGAATACCCGGCTCTGAGAAATCTACAAATCTTTTGAACCTAATGTTCTACAGTACTAAATAGAGCCCAAATTAAAATATCTGCCAGTAATTGGGGGTACGAGGTAGTACCTAATCTATTTGATATTCGTCAATAATGACGGAACCTAGCTTTATGCCAAGAACAAGATTAATTGAACCAAATGGTCCATATGGTTCTTTCTCCCTATATATGTGAGATGTGATTTCGACCTTCTAGAAGAAATTAAACATGTGCTATTCAATTTCCACATCAAACAAACAAGTGCAACCTTCCACACTACCGAGCCATCAAAATCTTTCTTGGATTGGATTGATCATCACCCTAGTATTAAACAATGAAATTCAACACGTTCCTGTTGATGACCTAATTCCAAACTACTATATGGTGCGCATTCTTATATCTATCAATTGCTTTCGACAGCTCTGAAATAAAGTGGCGGCATTTTTTTTGTGTGTCCACAAAGCTTTTTAGGTTTGTGACTAAACAGCGAAGCAACACAAAAATGGATTCAGGCTAGGATAAAGTCTCCCTTCCACATGTGTTGGACTGGTCAAGAACACCTTGCAAGCACTAGCAGCTTGTTATCTGAACCTCGGCACACATCATATCAAACTTGAAAGGGATACATGCATTATATACTCCCTTTAGTTTATGGATAAATGACCTGAACAAAATTAATGTTCTCGTCACCCATTATTTACACGTTGCTTTTGCGAAATGTGGTGGCAAGCAACGTAACACGAAGCGTCATCACATGGTGTCGCCCAATAACAGTGGTACAAGGAGAGAAAGGTCTTTTCAGAAAGAAACTGATGGGACCAAACTATATATAACTCCTCTTCCAAAAGCAACAAGATCAAACGACAAAGATCTCGTTTAGTAAAAGTAGAATTTTAGTAAGCAAGCAAGCATGGATTGACGACGTATGCGTGTCTCCAATTTGATTGCTAGTCAAGCGTCTCTAACCACACTACAAGCATCTCAGTTAAGTCCAGCAAGAAAAAGTAGACAGAGATAGACAGCTTACTTAGTAATCATCAGGATTAGGGCTCGTCTGAAATCTGAACGTAGGAATTCCATGGAAAACAATTCAATTTCCGTATAAATGGAAGAAAGTTGTCCTTGTAATTAACCTCTGGTGGCCTTATTTAGGTTCTAATCAAATGATTACCATGCATAGCCTCAATTATTCACTAAATACAACTTTACTGAAAAAGGTTCAATCTAGCAAAGGCACAGGCAGCATTGTCATCTGAATGGCTTATCTATACACTTTGCTTTCCCTCGCCTTTATGCAAGAAAAAGAAATACTACTATACTACATAGTATATTTGTTAAAAATCTAAACTGTCCCACCACCTCCTCAAAAGCATACACGACCGCATAATTTGCACTCCAAGAACGCCTTTCTGAAGGTCCATATGGTCATCATTGCTAATGCTCCACAGTATGATGAGGTGTAGATAGATCAGAATGTGTACAAACTATGTAGGAGTACATATATATGTTCACAAAGCAACTAGCAATACTCTAGTTTTGTGTTTCTGACAAATGCCATATTCCAATTGTGCTGCCTTTTTTTTTCTTTATATTATCCTGGTATTGTCTTGTTTGAAGCAACTTTTAGCAGTTGTACTACTGGTGTAAAGCTTTGCACAAAGTTGTGCCAGGTGGAAATTAAAATGACAATAGCATAGCATTGGAGATAAATCAGCATGAATGGAAGGAGGACAGTAATCTTGGTTTTCCAGCTGTTGTTCTTGTTTACTGCAAGATAAGGGCAACTAACGCGTGATGCTGATGCCTTGGGTTAATGTGTAAGACAAAAAGATGGCATAAAGTGACATTAGCTAATATGCAACCAGCGTGTGGCAACTCCAAAAGGTCTCACGAATAAGGTCGCAACTGTTAATTGCTCCCTACATTAGAAAATAAAGGCATCTTTTATCTAGAGACGATCAAATTTGTGGACACCAATTAATGTTTTTTTAAAACTAGTCTCATAATCTGTGTTCTTACAGGGCTACAATTTTAAGAGACACGAGTTTAGAAGTTTGTGAAAATTTTAGTTGATATAAACTTCAGTTACCAATTATTTTTTATGTTTTATTTGTATTGATTTTTTTCATGGATTTGCTAAGGATAAAACATGGATTTGATAAGAATAAAAGGGCAGCTAAAGTAATTCCCCATTTTGCCCTTTGTGGAAGGAATGATGGCTGTCTCGGGAGCCGCGAAGGCAGAAAAAAAAGGGGTGAAAGAAAAAGGAAGGCGAGTAAACAAAGCAGCAAGGAGGAGGACGAAAGCGAGCGAGAGACACACACAACAGTGACACCACCACAAGCAAGGAGAGGCAGCAGAGCAGACCATAGAGAGTGGAGAGCAGCCAGCAGCAAGGCTGAGCCGCCGTCAGCTGGGAGCTAGAGCATCCGCCAGTCCCGGTGGCGGCAGCAGCTAGCGACAAGCAGAGCTGAATCTGAGAGGAGCGCGCGCCGCAGCCGCCGTGGCTGCCGTCGCAGGCGCCGCCGCCGCGGCCACCGTTTGTGAGAGGCGCTCGTCTTGTATTCCCGACAAGGGCGACGACCCCCGCGCGGCAAAGGCGCTGACCACTGGCCCCGCCCTGTGATTGATGGCTGCTGCCCGTGCCCCGGCGGCGAGGGGAGGCGTAGGTGCTCCGGAGGGGGCGGCGTGGTGGGGTGGCGGTCTCCGCGCGAAGCAGGCCGGGCGCGCCAGCTGCCGCGGGGCCTAGAGCGAGCGCCTGGACGCGGTCTCTCTCGCAGCTAGGGTTTTGGCGCGGAGGGGCGCCGGGGTTCTGGTTCTAGAGGAAAAGTGGGGAAAGGGAGATGGCGGTCGGGGACGCGCTGCGACGGCTGTGCGAGGAGATCGGGTGGTCCTATGCCGTCTTCTGGAAGGCCATCGGCGCCGCCGACCCCGTGTAAGCCGCCGCCTCCACTGTTTCCTCAGGTTTTCTTTGGTGTTTATAAGCTCATCCTCCCTCTGAATCTTGTAAAAATCAAAGCTTTTTTTGTTGTTGTAATTGTGCTCATTTTTCTTCGTTGGTGTCCTCCTTGCTCGTTCTCGTAAGAAAGTTTTTTTTGGGGGGGGTGTCTTTGTGCTCATTCAGTCTTTCTTTTTCCAAAGCGGCAAGTTTTCGTTGCTACTCTGTTCTGGAAGCTCGAAGTTTCGAAGATGGAAATTTCTGAGCTCAAAATCGAACAATTTCCTGCGAATTTCAGATTCCTAAGGTTGAGTAGTTGGGGGCTCTGCCTCTGAGCTTAGCTACTGCGGCTCATTTTCCTGTCATTGGTGTGTTTCCTCCCTCTCAATCTCATCCTCCCCTTGGAAATGCGCAGGCATTTGGTGCGGGAGGACGGCTACTGTGGCCACACGTCATGCCCTGTCGGATCTGAGCCTTCTGAATCTCTGCCCAGCGACGCCGCCGGATGCTCTGTTCCTGCTGCTGACACCATCTGCGTCGCAGGTTCATGTCGTCGGACAAGGGTAACGCCTCGTTTAGATTCCAGAGTCGGGGGTGGCCGACTCGGCACAGTGCCACCCCCGACACTGTAGCACTTTTTGTTTTTTAGTGGTAATAATTGTCCAAATTTTGATTAATTAGGCTCAAAATGTTCGTCTCGCAAAGTACAACAAAACTGTGCAATTAGTTTTTGATTTCATCTACATTTAGTACTCCATATATATACCGACATTTTGATGTGATGGGGAATCTTCTTTTTGCATAGTGGAATTTGGGGGTGAATTTTGGAATCTAAACAAGGCCTAAGCAAAAGCGGCCGCAGCCATTTCTTTCTTTTATTAATCTCTTTGTTAGCCCTTGTTTAGATGACATCAAAAATTCTAAGTTTTTTCACTCTCTCTCCATCACATCAATTTTTAACCGCGTGCATGGAGTATTAAATGTAGGTAAAAAAAATAACTAATTACACAGTTTAGTTGTAAATCACGAGGTGAATCTTTTGAGCCTAGTTGGTCCACGATTAGACAATATTTGTCAAATAAGACGAAAGTGGTACTATTCATCGGGTCGAAATTTTTTCCCAATCTAAACAAGGGCTTAGAACGCGATGATCTTGGTTGCTCCTTGGATTCGGATTCATGGCGGCGGCGCCTGTGTTTTTGTTTTGGCAGGACCGTAGGCCGTGCCGCGTTCAGTGGCAATCACCAATGGATCGTCCACGGTACTGCCACTGGTCACGGGCTCTCCTCCGAGGTACGGCCAGTACTGAGTGCTTCCCCACTTCTGAATTCTCCAGTGAAATAAATGTGAACCCAATTTTCAGTTTTGTCTGGTTCCATTTTGCTGCCACCTCATTTAAAGCACTGTGGGGGTGGGGGGGAGGTATATGGCCTTCTTCAGTCCTTCGACTTTTGTCAGTTAGCGAGCTGCTTTAATTTTGGTCTGCTCACACTGGACCAAAAATAGTGGCAAATGACGCAAGCACCTGTTGTAAATGAATTATGAATGTGAAAAAAAGTGAGATCTTACACCAAGTTTCTCTTTTGACTACTGGACCAAGTCACTTGTGTGAATATCTTCTAACTATCTTCTGTCCAATTCGGTTTTGTGTTTACTTAACTTGGTTTTGAAGATTTTACACCATGTTTTCCAATATCATAGGTTGCTGCTGAGATGAACAATCAGTTCAGAGTTGGCATTCAGGTGGGTAGAACTGGGCGTTGGAAATGGTAAAAAGTATATTGTTGCCATGTGCTTCTGGACCTCATTCTGAACTTTTGCTGTGCAGACTATTGCGATCATTCCTGTGCTGCCACGGGGTGTCCTACAGTTGGGCTCTACTGGTTTGGTAAGGCCACAAAGCTATAGATCATGCTAGAAAAGTAGAGAAATTGTTGAATTATTTGTCAAAGTTGTTGAACACTATCAGTTGAAATTTCTATGTAAAGAATATAACACTAGGCTACGGAAAAATAATTCTCCATCTATTGGTGGAAGGTGTGGGAAAAAAAAAACAATAGTGCATTGCTGAATGAGTACATGCCATTCAAAATTTTGGATATGGAAACTACAAGACATGGTGTTTGGGCCATGCTGCTCCAAATCTGAAAACCTATCTTTATGCTACTGCAAATTTCAGAATGTCCATTGCAAATTCATGGTGAAATTCATAACATACATCTCTTGCATCCTCATTCATGATGGAACATCTAGAAACCTTGGCACATAAGAATTTCCCACTATATATTGTATCCTTTGTTGTGCTTAGTGCTGGAAATTGTTGTGAAGAACATAAAAGATCTCGAAATCATTGTTTTAACTTCCCTGTGATGGTTGGTAGTAGGGTTTTCTTGCTTGCTCTCTAAATATTTGAAAGTTGAAATAATCAGTTGATTTATGGCAGGTTATGGAAAACACAAATTTTGTGATGTTTGCAAAGAAGTTGTGTTCTCAGCTAAACAACCGTTCAAGCATGGCTGTATCTGCTTCAGCTAAGAACGGTTCAAGTCAGCATTGTCAGTCACGTCCTGATACTGCAACTGTGTCAACTAGCACACCGCCACATGCATTGCTGAATGCATCTTTGCTTAAGGTTGTGCAACAGAATGGTCACCCTGTTAGAGAGCACACTGTCTATGCTGAGCCTGATCTTCGGTTTATACAAAAAGCATCCTTCTGCGAGAGCCAATTTGGAAGAAATTTAAGGAGTGTCGGTATGAACTCAAGTTTGACCTCCCCAAGCTTGACATCAGTTAAAAATCAGTCACTCTTGATGAACAACATTGGGCAGTTACAGTTGAATAATAATGCACATTCATCAGCAGATTTGGCAATGGCAAGAGATATCATATTAAAATCCCTTGTGCGCCAGGACTCTTCTGTCTGTGAAAATACAAACATGAATATGCATCATGGAAGATATGTGGTATCCAATGATATAAATGGTCCTGGGAATTTTGATTTTCTCCCTGTAGGTACCAGAGCAAGCAGAGCCAACTTATCTACCAGTGTATCGAGTCAAATATTGGACCACGCATCAGGAACATTGCAGCAGAAACAGTCTCTAGTTCCGTTCAAGATTCCCCAATCTTCTGAATTGGCTAAGAAAATGGAGAACCCTGAAAGTAGGCCATTTCAAACTCCTTCAGTTCGAACTTCTGAATCTGATGGTCAGGTTTCTAACAGTTTCAACATGGACCAAGAGAATCTATTGAGTAGGTCAAACAATGTCCGACAAGACCAAAATATTAATAGATTTAGTGATCCAAGTGCTAATGTCAGCACGCAGAGAATAAAGAACAGGGATGGATGTGAGGCAGGAATGCCCATTGAGAGAGCTTCCTCGTTGCTCCTGGAGCCTGCTGCAGATAATGACTTGTTTGATATGTTTGGTTCTGAATTTCATCAGTTCTCCCACAATGTTGGTGCTGATTTGGTCACCTGGAGCGGTACAGAGTCTCAGAATTCAGATAGAGATGTCCCTGAATCATCAATATATCTCAATAGCTCACCCCTTTTCAGTTCACTAGACAATGAGCTTCACTATTCTGGTATCTTATCACTAACTGATACTGATCAGCTATTGGATGCTGTCATCTCAAATGTCAATCCAAGTGGTAAACAGTGTACTGATGATAGTGCTTCTTGCAAGACTGCATTGACGGATGTTCCTAGCACATCTCATCTTGGTTCAGTAGACTTGAAGAGATGTGAGTCCTCTGGCATGCCTTCCATGCTAATTAAGCACGAATTGGCACAGTTTGTTAAACAGCCATGCCTCTTTGATAAATCTGAGGAGGGTTGTCTTTCCCAAAATAATGGAATGCACAAATCTCAGATACGTCTTTGGATTGAGAGCGGTCAGAACATGAAATGTGAAAGTGCTTCAGCTTCTAATAGCAAAGGTCTTGATACGCCAAGCAAGGCAAATCGCAAGAGATCTCGACAAGGAGAAAGTCCTAAGCCACGACCTAAGGACCGGCAATTGATACAGGACCGTATTAAAGAGCTACGTGAGCTTGTACCGAATGGGGCAAAGGTATGCTCTTGCATGAATTCTCTGATGATAATTTGAAAGTTTGAATCATATATCTTATCTACAAACTATCTGCGATAGTGTACTAACAATTGCAAATTTATGTCAATAGTGTAGCATTGATGGTTTGTTGGAGAAGACAGTTAAGCACATGCTTTTCTTACAAAGTGTGACGAAGAATGCAGACAAGCTCAAGGACTCTACTGAGTCTAAGGTATGCACATTCTTTACAGTCTTAGTTTTGGCCTTTTGGGTTATGATATGTCTAAGATAGATAGTGATGATATAGCTTACCTGACGAGGGGGAATCTCAATTTTGCTTAATCCATAGTTGGAAAATGTCCTTAACACAAAGTCTTCTTCAACCAGATACTTGGTAGTGAAAATGGCCCCCTTTGGAAAGACTACTTCGAAGGTGGGGCAACCTGGGCTTTCGATGTTGGCTCTCAGTCTATGACATGTCCAATCATTGTTGAGGATCTTGACCGACCTCGTCAGATGCTTGTGGAAGTAATGACTAGTCTACTACTTATTGTTTATGGTACTATGATGTTTCACCAGAACACAATTAATTGTGATGACTTGGTTCCCTCTGCAGATGCTTTGCGAGGATAGAGGAATCTTCTTGGAGATAGCTGATTTCATCAAAGGACTTGGATTGACTATCTTGAGGGGTGTGATGGAAATGCGCAAAAGTAAAATCTGGGCAAGATTTACTGTTGAGGTAATACAGCTAAATTGGGTAATTAGGATTCTTTCAGTTCAAAATCTAAAGTAATAAACAGTAACCAGAATGAAAATCCAAAGTTATGAGATTATGCTGATGAATACTATTTTCTCTGGATTTATGTTGCAGCTGATTTGTCGATTTCCTTACTGATTGAGGCTGTTTCGTGCAGGCGAACCGGGACGTAACCAGAATGGAAATCTTTCTATCGCTTGTGCGCTTACTGGAGCCAAATTGCGACGGAAGTGGAGCGGCAGAGAACGCTAACAACATGAACATGCCTCTTGGTTTGGTGCGCCAACCTGTCATCCCAGCAACAGGCCGTATCCGATGAGACTATAGAGCAAACCCTCAAGCATCTTCCAAGTGCTAAGAGCAGGAGCTCAGCTAACTTCTGCCATGACTAGCATCACCAATATGCCTGTGCACCCCTGCTTTCCTGAGACATCTTATCTGTGCAAATGTGGCATCCTTCATGAGACCAGATCGCAGAAATGGAAGAAGGAAAAGAAGGCAAGAGTGATCATTAGGCAGTGTTTTGTTTGTATGATCTTTAGTTTGTTTGTTAGTTAGCCATGTTTGGTCATATATTAGTAGATTTTTTTGTACTGTTATTCAGAATGGAAATTCTTGGGTTGGTTTATTTCACACAACAAATACCACCTTTGTTATAAGTCTCACATCAGACTCGGTTAGCATGACTAGTGAAAAACTATCTGAGCTGAAGCTGAATGGTCTGCAAGTGCTGAATGGCTGCTGAACATATCAGGAGAAGGCGCTATTATATAGGACACTCCTTGGCAATCTTAACAGTCTGGTCCATTTGGAAGCAAAGAAAAGACAAGGTTTTCAAGAGAAACGAAAAATCTCCGGTTGATCTTCTCTGAAATCATCGATGAGGCTTACATGGGGAAATCGGTAGAGGTAGAAGATTTTGTTTTTCTAGTTGCAATGTACACAAATGGGTAATCCACTGTAGTCATCCAGACCCAGCAGTCTGTTGGTTCTGGTGCTTGTAGGCGCATCTTGCGCATGTAACTCTTCTCCTATCTTACTAATATAAGCCAGTAATCATCCTGGATCTTTCAAAAAAAAAAAAAAACTATCTGAGCAGATTCTGAGTCATTGCTCATTTGCTCTGACCAGGTTGTTAGTTGTTACTCGCTACTGCTGCCTGCCAACATTCAGAGGTAGATCACTTGATTCTACTGGAGCATGGTTATCCACAATGTCATCCAGCAGCACAGCTGCCAATGAGTTGGAATGTGATCTGTTTACAGTAAGCAAAACAAATACTGAATTACTGTAGATAATACTAGTTGGCCAGCTTCTACCACATACACTTCCAAGTCCAGTTCCAATATACCGTTTCACATACTTTACTGTATACCCCCCAATCCCTATGATCTACATATAAAATCTTGTACAATGTTTGGGTAGCAACTAGTTACCTATCATCCTATACCTATATACATCTCCCCCATGATATATATCCCATCTTTACATTCCCAAAACCTATAGTCCAAGCTTAACTGCTTTATACATGCAAGCATAATTAGGCTTGAACGACCCTTTATTTCTATACATCGATGGAGAGATTGATTAATTTGCGTGGACGGACGACTGCTATGCTACGTGTCCTACGAGCTAGGCCACGAAGTCCCTCATGAGCTGCGCCGCGAACGACTTGGTGCTCTGCATGTTCATGTCGTAGCCGCCGCCGGCGCCGCCGTGGCTGCCGCTGTCGGCGCCGGCCGTGGTGCTGCCCATGAGGAACGACGCGGTCTGCTCGGCGGCGCTGCCTCCGGCGCCGTGCGGGAGGCCGAGCGTCAGCGACACCCCGCCGTTCCCGGCGAACGCGAAGGCGGCGGGCTCCGCGGCGAACTGCCCATACGGCCCCGGCGCGAACAGCGAGTACCCGCCGCCGTCCTGGTGGTGGTGGTGGTGGTGGTGGTCCCTCGCGCCAGCACCGCCGCCGCCGCTCTCCATGAACTTCATGAGCAGCTCCCGGTGGCTGACCTCCTCGTGCTGCTGCCTCGCGGCCGCCGCGGCCTGCGCGTGCAGCGCGGCCATGTCGTGCACGTGGTGACCGTGGAACGTCCCTGGCTCGTCCCCGCGCGCCTTCTTGAGCCTCCGCCCCATCGCGTCGTCGCCGTCGTCTTCATCATCGTCGTAGAACCCCGCGTGAGAGTGCTGGTGGTCGCCGCCGCCGCCGCCGAGCTCGAGCAGGGAGGAGCCATGGATGCCCTTGTTGGTGGACGCGCTCTCCGCCGCCCCGCCGCCTCCCACGCGCACCGCGTACTTGGACATGGCGTCCGCCCTCGGCGTGACGCCGTCGACGGTGTCGCCGCTCTTGCTCCCGCCGCCACCGGACTTCCCTTCGTCGTTGCCGCCGCCGCCGCCACCCTCCTGGTCCTTGGTCTCCTCCAGGTACATCTCCTCCACCATGGGCTTCCACAGCCGCACCCTCGCGTTAATGAACCAGTTCGACACCTAACAGAAATGAATTAAAGAACAAATTTTTCTGAAAGTTAATTTACACACAGCCAGTAAAACAGTCAAATTGATGATAGCAGGAGAAGAAAGAAAGATTTACCAACCTGACTCCTGGTGAGGCCGGTTTGCTTGGCGAGCATGATCTTGTCTGAATCCTTGGGGTATCTGCGTGACGACACAGGGATCCATGCGGACCAATTAGAGGCGGACACGATGAGGTGAGAGGCTGCATGCATGGCGCCATGGGCACGAAAGCAAGCAAGCAAAGGGCCAAACAAAGAGCAATGGAGTAGCTAGCTCGAAGGGCTTGCATTGCAGGCCCTACGTGCCCACCAGCCAGCTCTCGTCCGTCCAACAGGAGAGTACAAGGCTCATGATGAGCTATAGCTAGCTACTGCAGTGAGATGGAATGGGAGAACTCACGGGTGCAGGAAGTGCTCGAAGAGCCAGGCGCGGAGGATGGAGACGGAGCGCTCGGGGAGGCCGCGCTGGGGCCGCCAGGCGCCGCCCTGCATCATGCCGAGCTGCTGCAGCGCGCGCTGCTGCCGGAGCTGGTGGTCGATGTAGCGGAGGCGGGACCCGACGGTGCGGCCCCCGGCGGCGACGGCGGCGTCCGCGTCCTCGCCCAGCGCCCGGCTCGCCGCGCGCACCTGCGACGCGATCGCGTCCCGCAGGCACCGGAACTGCCGCGAGATGGTGCGCAGCGCCAGCGCCGTGTACGTCCGCGCCGACCCGGCGCCCGCCGCCGCCTCGAACGACGACGACACCGCCTGCATCTGCCCGTGGTACTGCCGGTACCGCTGCTCCACCTGCCATTGTCGATTGTTGTCGACATCGACCGCCGCCATGCGCACACAACAGTTTCAGTCAGTCAGTCAGTCATTGACCACTTCAATTCATTAATCAGGGTGTGCTAGCTACTGGCCTACTGCTGCTAGGCTAGCTGATTAAGTAGCTCGTTAGTGATGATCCATCCAATCCAACCAACTGTTCGTCAACAAACTCTATCAATGCTGATCGGTGCAATCGCAACTGCTACACAGCTCCTGATATGATATGTCTACTCATGCACGGAAATGATGTGTGTGCACACACACACACACAAGACATGGGGGAAATTAACGAGATAGTGAAATTTATGTTTTTCTTTTAATAAAAATAATAAAAATTGGTATTTGGTAGTACTCGCGTTCAGATTCAGCTGGCAGTACAGTGTACACTCATGAAGCAAGCTATTGCTGACAAAAAGAGACATGCATCTGATGAAGCAACGAATTGAAGCTTGTTTGTACTGGCATGGACAAAGTACAACCAAAAGAATGGAAGTAGTTGAATTTAATTTATTTGCGCAATCATGCACGACCCAATCTTATCTCTTAAGCATTATTTTGATTGCTGAAAGACCTCCACTTGCCATATACTATTTCGTTGTACATGATAGTAGAGGATATGGTTTTCATCGCCACTTGTTATGTTATTAGTTAAATATGTTCATATATACTCTATAACTTCTGTATGGCACTTTGTCTTGGATTATATTGTTTTCATTCTCTTCCACACACACACACACACACACACACACACACACACACAAAAATATACATATATATTATTGCTTTCATTTTACTATTAGAACCGAACCTCTTAGTTGTTACCCCATACGCTTAAAATGAAATTAACACATTTCAAAAGGAAAAGAAGAAGAACAGAACCTAGTGGTGAGAAGGTGTACTAATAAGAATCTCTTAAGTATGTAAGCTGGGAATAACTAAACCGCATAATAACTAGTGTTTTCTGCGAGGTGGAAATCACAGAATTAAGTAGGGGGACAATAATTGGTATTGATACTACTACAGCAAGTTGATACAGCATGCATGCTTGATTAAGAGAAGGATTTAAAGTGGGGGAAAAGTCTGATGATATATATCCATCAAATTAAAATTAAAGCCATGCACTGTTCCAACAACTTGTGTCACTCATCTTTCAGAAAAAGAAACAGCATAACAAAGATAACCGAAAGGCAAATGGTTCCCAGCCTTTTAATACATAACACTGTGACACTGTCTTAGACTGTAGAAGCAAGCAAACAGCAAAAACATGACAAAATATCTCTCCCTGTCAAATTTGAGGCAACATAACAAAAAACTTTCATGAAAAATCAAGGACCCTCAAGGCCTCATCAACAGCAACTAAAAACAGGTTTTTTAATAAAAATATCTTATTTTTGAACAGGATCGAGAGAAAGACATCAAATGGAAAATAACTTGTGAAATTAATCTTAGTAGTATGAATTGAAGCCATAAACTGTGCTATTTATATATACTACTGACCTCGTCAAGCATGTTGATAAGCTTGCTCTTCTTCATCTGCAGCTCCTGCCGCTCCGCGGTGGACATCTCCGCCGCGCCGCCACTGCTCTTTGCGCCGGAACCGTCATCGGTGCCGCCACCGGACACGCCCTCCGAGTCCTCCTTCTTCACCGCCGCCAGGCTCTTGGTCGTCTTGTTGGCGTCCTCGACGCCCTTGCTGACGCTCACCACCTCGTCGAGCAGCTCCTGCGCGGCCTTGAGGTACTTGGAGCTCATCACCATCTGCCCCTGCGACGTGGCCGACACGCCCAGGTACTTGCCCTCGTCGGTGGTGCAGCCGCCGGCAACCGCGGCCACCGTGACCGGCGGCGCTGCCTCGCGGGACGACAAGCTGAGCACGGCGCTGACCCCAGCCGCCGCGGCGCCGCCGGGAGTCTGCGCCTGCGGCGGCGGCGACGACATGTCCACGGCGGCCGTGGCCGGGGTCCACAGGTTGTAGCCCGACGGCGGCGCCTGGAGCGGGATGCCGACGAAGTGCTGCTGCTGCGCGGCCGACGACGGCGACTGCTGGTGGTGGTGGTGGTGCGCGAAGGACGCCGGCGTCATGGTGGTCACCGCCGAGTTGAGGAGCATCATGTTGGTCGCCCCCGGCGTGGACGCGCCGCCGTCGTCCGCGTAGCCGGCGTAGCTCGGGTTCATCAGGTACAGCGTCTGCAGGCCGTCGGTGCTGGGCTGGATGTCCGTGCCGGCGCCGCCGTGGTAGTACGCCGCCATCGCCTATAGGTCGTCGACGACGGCCCCCAAAACCTTGGCTTTGTACTCTTGCGCACGAAATTCTCCCACCTAATAGCTTGATGAGTGCAAGATCACAAGCTTGTTGTTTTCCCTGCAAGTCCAAGAGGAAGAACGCGAATCTAAGAGATTAACACATAGCACCTCAGAGGAACGAACGAGGGAAGAAACAAAAGCTAACAAAAAAAAAGAATACCAAAGCAATGATTTGAGGAATATGTGGAGTGAGAAGTGAAATTGGATCCATGAAGAGTGAAGGTAGCAGGGAGGAGAGGGAGATGAGGTGCAGCATGCCAGCATGTATATATGCATGGAAAAGGAAGAACACTAAGCTAGCTAGCTATATCTAGAAGAAGAGGAGATAGCATGAGAGAGATGTGGAATAGGCATCAGTATCAGAAAAAATATATATTAATAAGGAAAAGAAAAGGCAGGCATCCATCTTCATCAAGTGATTTAACAAAGAAACGGGGTGCACAGATGTCAACACAAGCACGCACACATACACATCACTCAGCACAGCTTCCTCCTCACCATCTCTCTCATCTCTATCTATTTCTCTATGCCAGTTACCTCAGGAATTGATGCAGCTCATGAGCTCCTCCGGCACGTGCTGTCCTGTCTCTTGCACATAAGAAAATCAGCTGCCTGCCTTCACCTCTCTCTCTCTCTCCTCTATTCTCTCTATATGGGGATAGAGAATTAGAGAGAGAAGGGTTGTTGAAGATCCTAGCTAGAAAGGGGCAGGATGAGCGAGGAAGAGGACCGGGGAGGAGGGAAGAAGAAGAAGGGTGATGTAAGAGTACCAAGGTATCAAGAGCATGAGATCACTCATGTCAGTGTTGAGTACCTGCAAGAGTTCCTTTATTTCCCTTTTGCTCTCAATCTCTCTCTACAGAAGACACCGGCCTATATATCCCTCTCCTGCCTGCTTCCTCCAGTCCTATCTCATCTATCTCCTCCAGCTGAAAGGGAAAGAGGCTGGGGGGAGGAAGACCAGCTAGCAGGCCAATTAGCAAAGTCTTTCAGAGAGAGAGAGAGAGAGAGATGAAAAAGGACAGTGGAGAGGGATACCCACCTTCCACTTCCAATATTATCCTCACACAGCCCCCACAACTTTTCCCCCACTTTCCCCTTTTTATTTTCTCTCTAGATTTCTAGCTAAGCTACAAGATTTTTCTCTCCCCCTTCCTCTCCCTTACTTTCTCTCTCATGAAGCAATGCAAAAGCATTTTAGGTGTAATCTGTACAGTTTTGGCCTTGGGTGACCAATTTGAGCACACAACACAATCAGAAAGGACTGGTGTGTACAAGTAGGAGTGATTGTGCCCTCAAATATCAACTGTGCGTGTGGACCTTTATGTCCTGTTATTACAGGCTCAATTGACACACCTAGCTATATTGGACTGCAAATAGATCTACTTTTTTCACTGGAAAATTGGTTACAGTGACCTCACCCTCATATTTTTTATTTCACAAGACTGTACAAAAAGAAAAGAGAATTCTTTGTTTTCCACAAGCACAATGATTTTGCTTAATGAAAGCTAGCCACACACCCAAGTTGTGATGTTATCCTCTTGTGTTAACCAAGACATTATATATGTGTATAGGAGATATTTTATAGAATAAAGAAGTAGTGGCATGCATACAAGATATTATTTCAACGAAATTATTGGACCAATTGAATTGAGTGTTTTCCATAGGAAAGGTACTAAACAATGTTTTAAAGTTTGAAAGTCCATGTGATTTGACAATACTTTTTTCTCCTCATCATTAGTTGCAGGGAGTTGCAGGGAGAGCCGCCATAGTACTACTCTGAGATCTTCCAGAGAGAGAGAGAGATTGAAGATGATCAGATGATAGGGATATACTGTCTGTGGTGTACTATTGGCACAAGGTGTGTACGTAGGCCACAGGGCACATGAATTGAGATAGATATGGTGAGAGATGGATCACAGAAGGCCGGCCAATGTACACTGACCTCCTGCATGTCCTGACTGACACAGCTGCTGGTGTGGGGTGTGTGTGTGTGTCAGAAGAACTAGGAAACGTCCACGTCTAGGCCTTGCCATCTCGCCCTTTTTTCCTTCGCCTTTTGGAAGCTGTCTAGGTCAGGATTTTAATACAGTACTTGTACTACAGTCTATACATACTTGTATATGGGTGTGAGAGAGATGGCTTTGCCCCTCTGTCCCTTTTGCTTTTACCCTTTTTGCCCTCTCTCACTCTCCAAAGCCCAATCTTCAGGGTTGTGGGCATGCATGTATTGACTGTCTTTGATCCATGTCCTTTTGTCTGTTAGGGTGTTTATTTATTCACTGGTCTACTTCAAATCTTAATCTTCCTGCTAAGTGAAGGTAGCATCATGTATGGTAGTCTTGTCTTTGCACTGGTGATTAAGATATATATTAGTTTGTGTTCTTTTCTCTCAGGTCATGTGATGGATGGCTTTGGACGTAAAGCGATTGGAAGTCTAGGAATCGAAAGTTAGCTGCATGTCACTAGGAATTGATTGATATTCCAAGAAGATGGTATATGTTCATTTTGATCAGTTACCACATCAACAGCATTTGCCATGCAAATATCCATGACTATGTTATGCTCTTTATCAAACTAGGTTAGCTAGCTAGAGCTAGCACATAAGCATTAATTTATTATTTATACATCTTTCGTGGTTCCATTATGATGCCAACAAGTTTCACGGTCATACGTGATAAGAAATAGAGCTGAAAAGGTTCTGTAATTATCAGAAAAGATGTCCTAATCAAGAAACACATATCATTTTTCTGCTTGCACACAAAAAAAAGTAGTGATGTTAATGTCCTTGTTGACAATCAGCATCATCACCTGCCTCTTACGCATGACATTGCCTACGAAGTTAGTCATAGTCTATCAATTTTAACTATTGGCAAGAAAACAATATTCAACTAGTGTATCAAGAAACTCAACACAAGAAACATAGCATCTAGCAAAGAATAGAATAACTTTTGATATTACTCATTAAACCCAATCCATTCTGCATTCCTGCGTAGTTTCACATGTATAATTGAACTTTGATGGTGCAAGTCATACATCCAGATATGTAGGCAAGAACATTCTTGAACATATTCTTTGATTGGGCTTACGGCGTAGATAGATGTTGAAATTTACTCAAAAGGTTGAAAAAGCAACGGAAGTGAAAAGGTTGCCTTACCATCCTTGAAAATGATGTGTCTTCTATTATATTTTATTTGCAAAAAAGACGACATGTACATGAATATGTGTACCGATACTCATAAAATACCTGTTTTAAAGATTTTGATCAATAATTTTATAGGCTACCCATCATTTTTTAAAAAAAACACTACTACTCTAATAATGATATCTTCTTGAGTATTAGTATATTGTACCTTCTCTCTTTCTATCTATCTATCTCTCTCCCACCACTGCTATTACAAATTAGTACACACCCAACATATTTATATTTTCATGGTATATTATGGTCTAGTGCCTATGTGCATAGTCCCTAGATGATTTAATACATAGTATATGAAGCTTAATACACTTTGTGATTATTTGCAGGACTGATAAACCACCATGAGCCTGAAGCTATAATAGATCAAGAAGCGAGGGGAATCAAAAAGATATGGGCCCAATATACATGATAACAACCGTAAATTGGGTGCATCATTATCGCCTTGCTTAGTGCATATTCTTTTTTTAAAAAAACAATTTCTTAGGCACAACCCACACGTCTCATCGCCGATATTTATGTGCGTTGTGAGTTTCAGCCACATAGCCTTGATCCCTATTCCATTCCTTTTCCACTCCCATCATAGTGAAGCCTCCCGCTCATTGTCCTTTTCCGCCTTTTCCATGCATACTTTTTATCGCCTTGTTATCTTGCTAGCTATAAAACAATGTATTCTCTATTGACTTGTAGACATCCCTATCAGTTTTGTTGGTAAGTTGGTATGGTTGTCGTGACATAGCAACAATAGTATTATAAACCAATATATTTGTTAACATTAACACATGTGTATACAAATCTAAATTATGTACTTGTATTGCACAACAATTGTTGTAGTTCAAGACTCCATCCATTTTGTTTTATACATAAATTCATATATTTTGAAAGAATATGTATGATATGGATTCACTTATATATCTTTTATCTCCTATAAGTAAGCATACCATATGACTAATTGGCATCAAAATTTATGAAGTCTAACTTCTTTGGATTCTAATACACCGTATGTTTCAAACGATTGGAATAGTACTGATATCCTGAGAAGATTTGTATTTACTACATATTCACTCGCAAATATACATATCTAAAAATACTCCCTACATTCCAAATTATTATAAGATGCTTTACCATTTCTAGATACATAGATTTTGTTATACATCTATATATACAGTTTTGTCTAGATATATACTTAGTAAAATTAAAATCAACGAAAAATCAAAATGTCGTATAATTTGGAATAAGGGAGTATAATAATTTAACACGAGTAATGTGTATTAGCATGGATCTTTTTTTCCTTGATTAGAAAAAAAAGGGTTAGTGATGAGCAGTGGCTGCCTAGTAGAGGAGGAGAATGTGTTTACGCAAAGAAGATACCGTGCCAGGATTTAATGGTGTGCTCCTGCTGTAGCAAACCAGCAATTAAGAGACAATGCGACGCAATTACAGTACACGTGAACGAGCGAATCGGAAGAAAAAATCTGGCTAAAACCCCCGGCGTGCACGCCCTCCGTCCACGGCCGCACGCGGGGTGGGAACGCCGACACGTCGCCCCGACCCCGCACCTGCCCCCGCGCTGACTGGCGCCCGGGCCCCGCGCGGTGGCGGCCCCACCGGTCATAGCCGCCGGCACCTGCCCGGGTCGCTTTTGGTGGTGGTGGGCTTGCCCCACGTGCCAACCACCCTGACGGAGCCGCGCACCCGCGCGTGGCCCACCCGGGCCCCGCCCATTTACGCCGTTCACACCGCCCGGTGGGGACACGTGTCGACGGCCCGAGGGGAGGAGGGAAGACGCCAGCGCCCGGCCGCAGAGGATCCCGAGCGATTCGGTGGGGCGGCGGGCCCCGCCTGGGTCGCCGTCGCGGGCCTCCACCACGGGGCGGGCCCCCGGCCGACGCGCGCGGAAAAGGTCAAGGCGTCGCCCAACCGGCGCTCGGCAGCTCGGTGCCACGTCGCTGTCGGGGTGGTGGGCCACCGCTGGGCCCCGGCGGCCACTTGCCCACGTTGGCGCCTCCCCCAGCCCGGGCTGGGCCTGGCCCGCCCGCAAGGAATATGTGGAGCGGGGCCCGCGGAGGGGAACCGTCCGCGTGGAGCTTGTCCCTCCTCGCCATTCGCTTCGCCACGGCGTGGAGCGGTGGAGGAGAGGACCGGTCGACGGGAGGTTCGGAGGCGGAGCACGACGCGGCGCGAACGCGCCCGGCACCTGGCGCCTGTGCTTGTGTGCGCGTGCGGTGGCGTGTCGGCAGGTGAGGACGGCGCGCGGCGTGGGCGTGGTCCGCCATTGTCGGAGGCCGCGGGGCTCCTCCTTGTACGTACAGTTTGGACGACGGAGATTGGTCGACGACGATCGGAGACACTAGGGTTTCGGCCGACCGATTGAAAGGCAGATCGAATCAAGCGTCGACGATCGCTCACGTGTGTGGTCTCGTCGGGTGGGGCGGGCGGGGATGTGAAAGCAGTTCTAGTAGCCAGGTCTTATCGATTTCTTGCTCCTCCTTTCCTTTGCATGATGATCCGGGGTCTGGCTATCTATCGGGCAATGCAAGGACGCCGACGACGATGACTCCAGATCTTGTCGGTGCTTGCTGCATGCATGCCCCACGGCTGGCTGTTCCGACGAATTGACGCGCCGGCCGTCGGAGGGAGGCCCTTCGGGGTTTCCGGGCCCGGCACTACACTATTTTTCTGCGAAGGAAGAGCGTTTTCATCGAGTGGCGGACCCAGAATCATTTCTTTGGCAGGCACTGCTCCACAGTACGCTATAGTGCTCTGTTACCTTGGTCACCGGGAATCTAGGGTAGTCGACTACCGAAAACCCTGCTAGGTCCGCCACTGTTTTCATCTCAAAACAAATTAGCATAAGCCAAATTTTAGTGAAACGAACAGAGATTATTTGCACCTACTATGTAATAGGGTTCAAAGGTCATCGACGGTATTTTTTTTCTTTTACCGTTTATCAAAAACTACTACCAGTACGATCGATTTTCAATCAGTTAGGAAAATGAGTAATTTATAAGCAGAGATGCAGTGGCCTAATTAAGACAACACTGATAAAGAAATAAAGGTGTTACCGAGAGCTGTCCATTTGTCTGTCTGCCTCATGAATCACATGGTATAAATTGAGCAAAAGCTGCAAGCTTTACCCTTCGTTGGATGCATGCCTTTGGTGTCAAGTCAAATTAAACCAATATATATGACACGCACGTCGTACTGGTTCATAGAATTACTCAAATTAAATCAAACAAGAATGTGTGCTTAATTATTAGTCGGTGCTTCATATAGACGTATACATACGTCATGTTTACTTCCTATTTCGATATTCCTAGGCTTGTCGTGTGTGTATGGCCCGGCCCTGTTCGGCAATTGGCATATAGCTAGCTTTTGTGACAGTGCAAAATCCGCTTACCAGAAAGGCTGTCGAGAAAAAAAAAAAGCAGACCCTGCTTGATTGTGTTCTGCTTATTTACCTGTTTCTTCAACTTTAATCTGCTCACTGATAAGCCACACGACTTCACAATGCTGGCGTTTGATACACTTATACTAGTAGTACGTAGTGCTTGCCACCGCGAAATGAAATGACTGCACGCCGCCTTTCGATGGATCTGTTAGCTACTTTACTGTACTTAGGTTGAAGAGACATTTACTTTGGTATATATAGGGCGTACAACTTGCATGCGCAAACTTTGCTAAAAACAAACCCAAAGCAAAAGCAAAAGAAAAAGAAAAAAAAAAGAAAAGAAAAGAAAAAGAAAAGAAATGAAGGATGAGCGACAAAGTAAAGTTGAGAAAGGTCATGCACAGTAGTATCCATCAATGGGCAATATGCATGGCTTTGTGAACGGATTCTACTGTATTCACTTTGGTTAAGATCGAAAATAAAGGTGCATGCATGCAATTGCATATATAATGGACGAGCACGCACGATGCACAATAACAGACACCGCGAAACACACCAACAGCGTACTCCTATAGTCTTATATTGCATCTATTCTATCGCACAGCATGCAGCTTTGTGATGTCCACTGTACACGCACAAATGGCAATGATTTGAGAGCTGCCAGCAGTCTTTTAATTAAAACAACCAGATAGCTGGTCGTGTACGTACATGCTTTTGATCTTTTACTAGTACTCTCTGTCTTGTTGGATAGATCTCTTTCTTGCACGTCGCGCTCCGTATCTTTCCGGCCGGGTAGTTGGCCTGCCCTGCTGCACCTGCACGGCTGCACCGAAGAAGAAAGCCCGCCGGCGCTTTCCGGGCAATTTTCTATCGCCGAGCTTCCCGTTTCGGAAGCTCGAGATCCCGTTGCAATTGCAACAAGCAATCACGATCACATAGATCTTCAGACCATCATCATGCATCCTTCCGTTGTTGCGCGAATATATATTGTGCTGAAACTAACTAACGTACTATTAATGCTTTCGTTCGTTACATCATGGTCAGACTACTTTTCGACCTCTTGGTAAATTAAAAAGAAGATAACATATAATACTGTTTCTCATATGGAGACTACTCATTGCATAAGCATAAGCAGCATATGCATGCATGTGTAGTACTGCTTCCATCTGTCAACAATTCTGATGACGAACAATTCAATGAGAAACAGCTACAACGGCGATCCAGAAATGTTAACTACCTCCGTCCCTACGAGAATGCAATTCTAGCACAGTGTCACATTTTAATATCTTAAGTTTAACCAATTATAGATAAAAATGTATTTATGTTTATGATACCAAATAAATACCATATGTATTCTTATAATAAATTAATTTAAAGACATAACTTATTCACTAAAAACTTGGTCAAACGTGAATCACTTTTCGTGGCACGTGTTATATTCTTTTCAGGACGGCTAGTATACACTAATCTAAATATATCTATATCCACAACTACTACTCGCAGGAGCTAGAGAGAGGAAACCATATCACTCGTCCGCCTAAAGTTTTCCAAACAGGCCAAGCCCGCTGGGCCGACACGAGCACGGTACGAAAACGGCCTGGCCCGGCAGCTACCGTGCCCGTGCCTGGGCCGCGATACCAGCACGATGGCACGGCACGGGCACAACCCGCTTCAACAGCCAGCACGGGGGTGGCACGGCCTCGAACCATTGGATGGAGCCCCCCTCCCTGCCTGCTGACCGTTGGATCTAGGGGTCGGGTGGGACGGCTTTATAAGCCAGCCGCCGCTCCTGGCTCCCTACCTTTCCAAACCCTAGCTCATTCCGTCCCCATTCCAGCTGCATGGCCGCATTGAGCTCTCCCATTGACTGAAACCCTAGTCGCTCTCCTCTCTTCTTCCCGCCGTCCGATGGCTGGTTAAGGCAGCGGTTGCTGGCACGGGCACATGGCACGGCCTTCTACACCACTCTTCCTTCTCCTTGATCGTCGATGTAGCTTTCTCATCGAGATCCACCACCATTCGTCTTCGTCTCTGTCTCGTCGCTCTCATCGACCTCGCCGGAGTCCAACATCATTGTGGCTCTGCTCTGATGCGTTGAGGTACCAGGGTGTCAGGTCTCCGCAACGTCATCGTCACCGTTGTCTCTGGTGCTCCGTCAAGAGAGGTGAGCCGTAACCCTAGATCTGTTCGTTTTTGTTCTTCTTCTTCTTGATTTCTTCATGATCTTCTATTAACCCTAGGTGTTCTTGCTGTTCTTGGTTTTGGTAGGCGTTGGCGTTGAGGGACCGGAGGCCGGTGATGACAAGGTGTCGGACGAGCAGGAGGACATCGGTCTCTCCATGACCATCAACGACGAGCTGCGCCTCTGCGGGATGACCGGAGACGACGAGGACGATGTCGCTGGGGATGCCGAGGAGCTCTTCGGCCGTTGTGCTGCCGAGGAACTCTACGGTCGTACTGCTGCTGACCCACTTCCCGTCGACGATATTGACGCCCACAACACCGGTGGCGCCATCCAGGGCGACGCCGATGCTGATCTGTTGAAGTGGTGATGTGGTTTTAGTGCCAAGACACGGCACTAGTCCGCTGGGCTGCCGTGCCCTGTGGCACGGCACGACACCATCTAAGGGCTAGTGCTGTGACTGGGCCAGAGTCTGGACACGGTGGCACTACATGACATGGCACGGCAGTGATACCGTGTCTGATAGTGCCGTGCCGTGCAGGGCTAGTGCCGTGTAGTGCCAGTGTCGTTTGGAAAACTATACGTCCGTCCGTCAGTCATTATATCTGAAAGTCCCCGGGGCCGGTGGGTGACAGCAATGACTTCTGAAATGATCTCTCGTAGCTAGCTAACCACAAGACCCCACTCTGCAAATGCAGCTGCAGCACCCAACTGATGACTGACTTGACAAGGCCTTGGTGCCGTGTGTGTAGCTGAAAGCGCGCGCACGCATTAATCGCTTGGCGCACCTAGCATGCCCACCTGTCGATACCCTTGAGACGACCGATGGATCGATGGACGGATCATCGTTCGTCGAGATGAATGGAGTTGAGTCCAATCGATCGGCAGATCGCGCTGCCGATCAGTGAAATCTATCTGGATGTGACGAGCTGGGCAGGGGATCCGGATCTTCTTCTTCTTTTTCCTCTACCTGATCGATGCTGCTGATAGGGCACTCGTGCGCCTCCGATCCGTAAAGCTGCTGCTGCTGGTGGCTGGAGGAGATGCGAGACAGCATGCAGGCCCGGCCCGGACAAGGCGTCGGAGGTAAGTTTGTGCACCAGGTCTTTCGATCCATCGTGTCTCCGGCGGCCGGCGACGACGACGACTGATGGATGGATGGACGGACGGACGATGATGCTATTCGGCGCCTTAGCTTTTCGGTGTCGATCTTGCTGCGCCACAAGATTAATTAGATTATTATTATTAATTAATCAGCGGTCAATTATCAGATAAGGTTTTCTTTTCCTTTTGATTTGAATATTAATTTTTTTGGAACAATTCTAAAGTAGCACTATAGTTATTGCCACCGACAAAATTCGTTCTTTGATCATTTCAACTGCATTATCTTCATATAGGCCGGCTCTTCAGTAGTAGTAGTAGAAATTTCCTTGGGAACCATTTGTTCTATAAAGGCCATTGCTAACACGCAACATCATCAATTTTTCTTTGAACCAGAAAAAAACATGCACTACCAATGAATTCACGCATACTTGTTGACATAATTATTAATTACCAAGACTGATAATATTTGACATGCATGAAGCGCAGATTGAATGAAGCTCTAGTAGTGGTTATAAAGAGTATCCAATGTTAGTTGATGGTTGATGTGTTGCCCTGCCGTTAGTAGTACTCCGTATACCCCAGCTGACATGCATGTGTTTTGAATCATGGGTGAGACAGTGCTACCCAATGCCATTAGTATCTGCATGTGTGCATCGTGCAAGCAGAGATAACTGACCCTAATGTAGTCCATGTCCTAGTGATATATAGGAATGTAGGACAGGGACCTCCAGCTACACGTTAAGATTATCTGATTGGACTGGAAGCGGCGTTGGATCAAAACGGCCAGGGAGAGACGTCCCAATCCGGCCTTTGAACATGTGCAGCCTTGTGCGACATTGTATCTGACATGCATGCATCCATGTACTTGTTGCGCAATGCAGACTGAAGGGCCCTACGCAAGACCGGATAACTGCTAGTCTAGGCGCTGTGTAAGGCTCACTGATATTATGCATGGTCCCTTGGAACACAGATTTTTTTTTCATAAATTAGTTTATTTTTACAGGAAAACTTAGAAACATGAAAATCCAGTATTTCAAATTAAAGGGGGCTTTAAACTATGGGTTAGATAACTGTAGTCGTACTTAGTGTCTGTTTGAAACTTTAGATGGACTGGACTAACAACTAGTCTTATCAGCTCATATCTGTGAACTACTGGACTGGTCTAGTAGACTGACAATTAGTCTGTCTGCTTAGATCATTAGGGACTAGAAATTAATCAATTAGCTATTAGACTACCTGCACTCATGAACTTCTATATTCATCCTCTAAAAGGAATATTCCATCCTAGTCACCATAAAATATACAGTTTTCCCGCACTCATCCCTCCTCTATATCATCCTCCATCTACTGTGGGGCCCACTTGTCACTTTATCTAAATGTATCCATGTGGGATCTAGTTTTGAAGAATTTATTGAAACGAATTTAATGGTGCAATCGGAATTTAATTTGGCTTTTTGGTTTGTGAGTTATAACATTTCGTAGTCACTTAAAACTAGTGGGCCCTACCGTTTGCTTTTCTCTGCCTCTCTGCGTCTTTTCTCTGCGTCTCCGCGCAGGCCTGTCACCGAGCTCCACCGCGTGTAGCGTTCGAACGCAAAAGTGCCAGAAATAGGAGACGAGATGCAAGTAGCGCATGCAATAGCGTCTCCGGTGCAGCACATTTGTCACGCTAAACGAAACTGCATGTGGGTAGCGAACGCGTTTAGCGTACCCAGTGCACATGGTCTTAGTCATATGGATCCAAATAGGATGACCTTAGTATATTTTTCCCAACAAGAGGACCATTTGCTTCAAAATTATGTAAAAGATGGCTCCCTTTAGCTTGGTTATAAATATTTTTTTTGTTATGATATTATCATGATGCCAGCGATCACGACCCAAGCACCCGGCCATCTTCGACTTTCGACGAACAAATTAAGCATATGTCACAAGATGAAGATGGAACTGCCTTTTGTAGCTAAATAGAGACTATGGAGGTGGGACTAGCTACTTAGGGGACACACTAGATGCACGAGGGGTTTACCTTACCTTATCTTATCTTATTAGTTCTCATCATCATGCCGCTACCCAGATCCACCAGAGATCTCTAATGCGCCTCTCTCTCTCTCTCTAAATTACTGTGGAAATCCAATGTGATTTCCACGCTCCAAAGATAATGGGCGCTTATGGATTTTATTTGTTATATTGTGACAACCGTGAACAATAATAATAATGCGACACGCCATATATATCCCAGCGCAATAATCTAGATTATTGATCAGGCATCACACTAAAGAAAATAAACCTAGGATTTTTTATGGAAAAGAGAAAAATGAAGTGCATGCACAGCAATGGTGCACTATTGGCTAGTCATGCAATCGATCCAGTGACTGGTGTCATCGTCATATCCATCGACGTGACTGATGCACGTACCTGAATCCAACCACCGATCACCATGCATCATTATATTCGGCCATTAGCCTTAGGGTGTATCTGTAGTAGAGCATAAACCCGCTCCTATCCAATAATGCAACCATGGAATTTGGTAGTTGTGTGTCCATGGGTTATGTAATCGTAATACCCCTGCTGGTTCATTAGTGTTTTGGCTGCCTGTTCTGGCATGTGTCCTGTTCTGATAGAATTAATCCTAACTCGAGACAACATGTTCAGGTAACATATAATCCTTGTCGTTACATACATGAGTAGTACCTTCGGATTAATCCTCCTACAAAAAGTAAGACGAAAGTTTAAGAGAGATTTTCTCTGAACGTTTGTGTATATATATATATATATATATATATATATATATATATATATATATATATATATATATATATATATATATATATATATATATATATATATATTCCGACATACATATTGTTTCGATCGTGTGCTATGTCCCCTTCTCATGCATCTATTTCCAAACGGTGTAGATGACATCCAAATAAGAATCTTCTTATCTTGTGCATGGTGTTTGGAAGTAACTAGGAATATTGTAGCATAAGCATAGTTAATGTAAAATGTTGCACTGATAATCACTACTAGAAACAGGAATAATTCTCCCTTTGGGTGAAGACTGTTTTTATGGTTATAGCCAAACTGACAGAAAAATTATGTATTATTCTGTCAGTTATCGGTAAACACACAAGGAAACAACAGAACACATGGTGAAAAATGAATTTCTATATGTTTATGGGGAAATCTAGCCTCTTGATCGATAGCAAAATTCCCGTAGTGAATAGACGATAAATAAACCCTAGCCTCATTGAATCTATAGATGTACTCTTTCATAAAAGCTGAGATCAAACATTTGCAGAGGTCATCATTATCGATCAGAATTATTGTTAAATAAGTTTATTATTCCACTCCAGCAAAACAACAAACTCTGCATTCTATGGTTGGGGTCCAAGTCTCTTGATACACTGGAGAAGGGGATGCACTTGTACTATGTTGATCCGACTTGTCTGCAGATAAATATGTATTCAAACTTGCATATTCCACCGCCAGATTGATCGATGGACTGCATTTAGACCAAACAAGTCCCTGCCTCCCTCCAAACAACGAACTGTAGGTACGATGACAATATATGATATAATATTTAA
This sequence comes from Saccharum hybrid cultivar R570, assembly GCA_038087645.1. Classification (NCBI taxonomy): domain Eukaryota; kingdom Viridiplantae; phylum Streptophyta; class Magnoliopsida; order Poales; family Poaceae; genus Saccharum; species Saccharum hybrid cultivar. The sequence continues at coordinate 12,405,914 of JAQSUU010000805.1, forward strand.
GTAATGTTCATCCTTTGAAACAGCCAGCCAGAGAGCGATAGGGCAACCACCATATCTTTGATTACATTTTATGACGGTGTAAATGCTAACAGAGCGTAGCTCAGCTAATTAGGTTCCTCGTGATAAACATGTCCGAGTTTAAATCTTCAACTTGACGCGGGTGCTTGTACTTTTTTAAGTTTATTTTGAGATTTAATAGCGCTATTTTTTCAGTGATGGACAACGTGCCACCTATGGTTGCATCGTCTGCGTGACTGTACTGCAACTCGTTATTTTTCTATTTTTCGGTGATAAGCAATGCGCCCCTCAATAGTTTCACAAAACAAAAAGATATCAATAGACATCACAATGGGTACCACGTAGTATTGCTGACACAGGATATATATAACCATACCACACATGAATAGATGATGCATATCTACATCTCCGTTCCAAATCCATCATGTAATCCAATCCGAGTGAACTTTTCCGAGTCTCATCCTCTTTTCATTCTGGATCATACATCACTGTTGCGCGTGCTTGATCATAGGATTTGATCGACGGCGACTCTAAACCTCCACACCACCACGGTGCGAAACCCGGGCCAGCATGTCAGCGACCGCCGGTGTCAGTTTCATCACAGATATCCTCCTCAGTCCTCACCCATCCCATGCTTTCTTCATCAAACGACATTATGCACTATTGGTGTCACCTTGGCCTCGATTCCACACTGAGAACGACATTTGTGCGGTGTAACTAGGTCCTATGGGGGACCTCCCTCAGTAGACGCCATGGAAAGTTGGACTAGCTCCAATGCCAACCGCCAATCAAAACAGGTGCACGCCGAGGAGAGTGCGCACAAATCCCAGGCGCAAGGGCAAGGTCTCGTAGTCTTCTGCACGAGCCAACCAAGCCTTGTCCACATGCATGCATTTAAGCGTTTCATTCAAGTCGGTCAGAGGTGTCACCAAGTCCAAGGCGGCAAGTCACAGCAGTTAGCCAATGCCAGGAAGACCAAGGAACGAGCTCAACTGCCCATGATCACGATGATCCATGTCCGTGTCTGGGCCATGTTTAGATTGCAAAAAATTTCAAACCGATAAATGGTACTCCGTACTATTTTCGTCTTATTTGACAAATATTGTCCAATCGTGGATCACCTAGGCTCAAAAGATTCATCTCGTGATTTCCAACTAAACTGTGTAATTAGTTATTTTTTTTACCTACATTTACTACTTCATGCATGGGTCCAAAGATTGATATGATGAAGAGAGTGAAAAAATTCTAACTTTTAGAATGCATCTAAACAAGGCCCTGGTAATATCTCAAGGAAAGCTTATGTCAGACATGAGACATGAGACAACGACGACTGGCATTTTCAGTAGGAAATGCGACCCCCAAGCCATTTCGAGAATCAGGAGGATGATCCATCAAGTAATGTCTCTAGTCTCTACGTTTCAGAAACATATATGCCCATGGGAATCATCAGACACGGACATACATGCAAGGTTGCTGTCTCTTGCAGTATTATCACTCGCTCCTTTCACAACACTAGTATAGTGCCCGTGCTAACACTACGGCTTCATTTCAGGGATGCACATGAAAACCAAACGAAGACATTTTCCTATAGTTTAAGTCTCACACAATTGTATATTACCATGTATATAACCATGCATACTACATTCATGTCTAAGTCATCCATGTGTGTACTTTAACAGATAGTTGTATGAGTTGGCAAAAAACAGTAAGAATAGCAAAGGTACATATATATCACCGGAAAATAGAAGGCACATATGATTGTACACGCTCTTTTTCGGTTGCCTCATCTCCCCTGTCCGTCCCTTGAACAGCTAATGATGCCTTCCTTCCTGGATGCCCCTTGTGAACAGTTATTCTCCATTTTAGATTGTTCTCTTTTGATCCTCTCACTTCATAAGCAAGGCAACATCCTCTCACTTCAGGAGCAAACGGGATATATTAAATTGAAGTACTAACGCTACGGGATATATTAAACTGAAGTACTAAATTAAGATTCAATAAAAAACATAGTCTTTCTGTAGCTCCAAAAAAGTCGAAGTGATACATGTTCAAAAAGCATAGAAAAACATAGATGTACTTTTGTCACGAATTCAATGTTGTTTTATAAAAATTCATATAAATAAAATGCCACGTTTTGTAGGCTGCTTCGCGGGGCAGAGTTGTGGGGGCGCTTCGCATCTGCTGCATATGTTGTGAAAGAAATCTTTTCAAGATCAAGAAATTGCAAAGTTCGGATTCATGTTTTGCCAAGACGAAGATAGATCTATATGTAGTGGTCTTTATCAGCAAAAATGAAATTGCTAACAGCAGGGTCAGCAGAATATAAAGGTTAAAGGTGACCAGAATGCTAAATCACAGAATCAGATTGCCAATACAAGTTAGCAGAAAAAGCATTACAAGACAAGGGCTGACTTAAGGCAAAAGTTTAACTTATAAACATAATAAGAACTAATCTATTTGGTAGCATCAGTGTAATATTATATACTCGTAAAACAAAGCACATGGCAGCAAATAGCCCATAATCCATACGTTAATATAAGATTTAATAACTGAAGTACCTTCACAAGCTTTGTTGTGCTGCTACCCCTTTCTGATTGGGTCAGAATCTGCATTCCAACACCATTGTAAACATCTCAGACTTTTAACATCTCAAAACTGGTTAGCTTCAAGAAATTAGTGGATTGCTAGTATTCACTTCTTCAGAAATTTAGTATTCTCTTCTTCAACTGAATTGAGCCTACTGATCCTCTAAACATTCTTTTTTAAAAAAATACAGGAACCTAGTTCCATACTCAAACAGATCTATAAATGGATAATGAGATTTATATAAGATTCATAAGCTTCCAACAAACTCATAAATCGAAATCTGGACTATGAATACAGAATTAAATGCAACATTTGATCACTGAACCCAGATCAATGCCCGGACTAAATGGCAGACTTCATAAGCATATCATTGTTGCACATACAGGGATAAAAGGGCAGACATTGAAGAGGACATACGTTTCTAAGCAGCTGAACTAAATATGCTTAGTTTAAGCATATCATTGGCATATTTGTTATTTCAAAATTAATAATTAGATAGTATGGCATGGATCGCTTTTTATACAACTTGTGCTTCCGAACTTTCAGTTCATGAATTTCCATCCTGAAATGGCAATGCACATTGTTTAGATGCCATTTTCAAAGGTACCATGGATAGCACATGGAGTGGCAAGGAAAAAGATAGAAGAAAAAAAAACTACAAGACACCAGGTAATATCTTAAAATAAAAAACAAAGGATTAAATCTTAAAATAAAAACAAAGGATTAAACCCTGACTGGCCACCCATATTGGGATCAGTAAACTCATCTCCCGATTCCCTATAACATATTAATAGTAAAATGAGAAGTAATCATACATGTTTACACCACAATGGAAAATTTATTACACAGGAAGGCTAGCTGCTACAAAACACAATGGGCTACTCGCATAGAGAATGGCTAAAGAGCTAATGCAGAAGATATGTAAGTTACAAAGGATGATCCAGAGAATATATAAAATAGGTCATTAGTCATTCAGGCAAAGCAACTGCCCTCAACTAACAAACAGATTGCAGACAAATTGAATCAGAGACAACAAACTACAGAGAGTTCCCATTAAAGTTAAAACTAATAACATTGTTCATGGACTCACCGAAAACAAATGGTGATGTTGGTCTCACCTAGAGTAACGATGTCCAGCACATTGTCGTCGTCTAGCCAGGACTTCAGTGCGACAACCACGACAAAAGGACACCTATACCTTCTAGTCGAGTAGGAGCTGACAAGAACACGCAGTATTTATCAATACAAATAAACCAAGGTTATCTTCTAAGCCATATCCATTATTACGCACGAGCTAGTAAAACAGAGAGCATAGTTATCTTCTAAGCCAGGCATTGATAAGAACCAATAAACCAAAGTCATTCCATATTAACAATCCTACAAACTTTCAAAGATTGAACAACCATAAATAGCTGGTGTGCTTTTGTCGTCCTGCATATTCAAGCCACGCCTGAACTGCTGTGTTGTTGCTTCACTTCTCCTCCAGATAGCTGTTGTGCTTTTGTCGTCCTGCAAAAGAGAGAAGCCAAGGATTCAAATAAGCCATAGGTTCAGTACAATAGAAGCTCTAGTGGCACATTGCACTCAAGTTTTTGTTATTATGGAAAGGCATTTTCTATATGAGGTCTTCCTTTGCAGTCAATAAGCAACATATGTACTTCAAATTTAGGGCAAAGAATGAGACGTGAGACCAAAGAACTGAGAGAATATGAAACTCTAAAACTTGCTAATCATATACAAAGGAGTATTATTATGACATCCCTAAATAAACATGCAGAAATTTAGTTTTCTCTTCCTTAACTGAACTGAACCTACTGACCATTACAACAGTGTTATCTAGCAAACAAGCATCAGATAGAATGAGGGGAACAAACAAGCAGATCAGGTGTGAAATCGTTGGTAGATATATGCTGACTAAACAAATCATAGGAATGTAATAAGTACACAAATTTGAGACCTTAAAAAAGTAGTGCGTGTCATTTGACATTCTTAATAATTCTATCATTTTACAAAACACCAGTTCAAACTGCAAAAAGAAAAAGAAACGTTAACTAATATGATCCTTGAATAAAGGTAATTTTACATAGGAACAAAGAAAAATTTACTATGCAATTCCATCGGCATTAAACTTACAGACCTAACATATCCGGTGTGTAGGGCATTAAAAGTTTAAACTACAATGGAGGCCAAAAAGAAAGAAAAAAAGAAACAAGAAACAAGAAATGACCAGACCTGTGAGGAGGCAAATCAGATCCAAATATGACCATGGTAGCCCATCAACCTGCAATAAAAATCTTACATGCATGGCCGAACACAAATCTGCAAGTAAAACAGAACATAAATGGTTTAGACATTGTGTCAAACACATCACGGCTGCTGGACATGCACGGGATGACAAAGATAGAAAGGAAAGATTATTTACCAGGGATGAGCATGAGCTGTCAGCATGATGAGGCATGTTCAAGTTCACTGAGCAATGCCAATTGCCAAACACAGTATTTAAGATAGGAGTAGGAATGCAAGCGGCTGCACCTTGAGCAGGAGACGGACCTCGCGTTCAGCAACTGCCGCCACAACAGCTGCACTCCCATTGATGCTTCCCACCGTCGACATCCTGCCATAAGAGTGAGAGAGGATGAGAGAGAGGAGATGAAGAAAGAAGGATCTGGCCTGCTCACCGGACAGCGCACGCTCGTAGCAGATCTCAGTGAAGGCAAAATGGTTGAGCGAGCCAGGGACGGATGGGGTCTCCTCGGCGATCGAGGCCTTGGATGACTGCGGCACCGAATGCGCCTCCTCCTGTTACGGATGGCCAGCGACCTGGCACCTTGGCGGCCGGCGGCGTGCGGTCATGCGCCCCGACGGCCGTGCAGCTTCCCCGGCGGCTGCGCTGACCGGTTGGCCGCCACCGCCGCCGTCGTCCCCGCCAGCTGCAGGCCTCCTGGTGAGCTCGCGAGGGGCCCGAATCACCTGCCCTAATCGTGTCGTGGGGAGAGGATCGCCGGAGCCCCCGACTCGCGCGTGTGGGAGAGGAGATGTCGGGGAAGAGAGCCGGTGTTTCAATTTTTTTTCGAAGAAAAGAGCACCTGCGGACCTGAGGGATCGAACCCTGGCGAGAGGGGCTGAGGGTGGGCGTGAGGCATAGGGTCGCACCTCGGGAAGAGGAGCCGCCGCATGTGGGAGGGCGCGCCGCGCGCGTGGGGTGTGTGGGAGGATGAGTGATGGAGTTTGATCCCACTAATCTCGTCCGATGGACATGAGTGAATAAGAGAAAATAGAGATGAGAATAGATCTGGTCCCTTTGTTTGAAAGATTGACTGGCTTTGGATGTATTATTTTAGGTGTACTTAGGAGAGATTATGACTGTGGTAAACAGTTTATGGTGTGGCTTTAGAAAAGATCACAACTGGTGGATTATATAGTAGTAGAGATTTGTCTAATACTGATACACGTACCTAGACGGCATAATATCTGAGTAACATTTAATATAATAAAATCCAAGTAAATTTGCGCTCTTTGGATAATTATAGTAGCTATATTTTATAGAAAACAATAAAGAATCACTTAATTTGGTAAGAAAAAATTGCATACCTTTTGCCTCCTAAGTATGCAGACCGGACAAATATTGTGAAAACCGAGGTGGCACCTCGTACAACGTTTTGATTTACTCAGCAACACATACAGTACAGCTATACACTTGACCTTCAAAACTTTACAAGCCTGAAGCCTCAGCCTAAGACAGGGAGGGAATAGCTTAAATCTTGGGGGAAAGAATTAAAGAATGCTACCGTACATTCAACACCTACAAGATCTGACTGTAAGTTGTTCTGGTTTACTACATCAGGGGGCTAATTTACACAACTTCTGATATACATCTATACAGATCGTTGTTGGGGTATAAGCCTCGTTAAACACCAAGCGCTTCCTCAATCCAACTTTGCACCACGGAAATACAATTGCAAAGCATTTGTGTTTCAGAAACTCACCGTGGAGCAATGCAAGTGGGTTCAAAACTGTTACGATTCTCTCTGAAGTAGCATGTTTATCCTGACAGTCTCTTGGGTCAGAGTTGGTATGTGAAAGAGGCTTGCTCTTTGCGCCCCTTCTCATGTATGTCGTCTATTAGCTGGCGAAGCTCTGGGAAGACCGTCGCGAGGACCTGCTCTAGCATTGCATATGCGAGCTGCTTGATGCAGACGTTGGACTACAGCACATCGGTAATGCATCGTGGAGATCAGAATGATGTCCAATTGTAGAGCTTAGATTACAGGGATTTTGAGTTTTACTTACTTGGAGGAAGTAGTACATGTCCCTTGCGCTGCGTCGGTACTGCTTGTATCCAATTATGCTGACCAAGGTCGATGGAGTTCCATCTGAAAGGGCATTGCAATTTGCAAGTCATTATTTTCCACTTTCGAGAGGAGCAAATTATGTTAGTTAAATGGCATGGTACTGAAGGCATGTGATAGACAGATATAAACTTGAGGTAACGGCTCAAGTTCTAGATGTGTTTCCTAAGTGGTGCCTTTCTTAGGAAGTCTGGAAGAAAATACAGCAACGATGTTTTCCTTTTTTTTACTTCTAAGTGACCCCATTGAAGGCAATCACCTATGGATCAGATATTCAGAGTTATTACTGCTGCAGACACAAACAGAACTAGCATGCCCGTACACCACATATAGTCATGTAGAGTCGCAAACATACATCATCCTAACATCTTCAGGAGAAAAACATAAATAGAAAGACAAAAAAAAATGCCACGAGCCCGAAACAGTCAATAGACTAACCTAAAAGAAGTTTTTTGACCTCACTGGCATTTCTGGATGCCTCAAGCTGAAGTTCGAAAGAGCTTGTGCTCTTTTTGTTGCCAACAGCCTGGTTGGGACTCCCAAATGACTGCTTGTCAAATTGACTTGTGCCTGCATTCCCTTTATATCCATCCAACTTGGCGAAGAATATACCGTTTGGCCAAAGGGTCTGTAAATAAGAAATCCATTAGTTGCACAGAAAAAGAAAGACAAAGTTTGGAATCCATTACTTCTGTAATAATACCTATAAACCACAAAGGATAAAGAAACTATTGAGATGCACATATTACAAAGATAGATCCATGTGAAACTTTATGCGTTTGGAACAACTCTTCACATGGTTTGCCCAATCACACAATTAGAAGTACCAGGGATCTGAATCAAGCATTGCTGAATGGTGGAGAAAAGCAGGTCGTCACATTGACGAAGCTCAAAGGAAGGGATTTAATAGCATTGTGACTTTGGGGGGCCTGGATTTTATGGACTCATAGGAACAGATATGCTTTCTATGGCATCTCCCCCTCTTTACAAGTTGCACATCAATTCTTCAAGGAAGAATTGAGACTTTGGGGGTCAAGCCGGAGCCAAAAAGCTCGAAGAACTGGGCCTGGGTCGTGATGAGGACTAGTTGCATATTCTTTATATGGTCATTATCCTAGTTTGCTTGGGCGATTTTTTTCAGTGTTACAACCCCTCTGATCTCTAGTGGAGTTAAGAGTGTTTGCTTTTAAGGGTCTTTTAAGGGATCATTTCCTCCTCTCTTTAACATAAGATACACAGCCCAACTCACCTGCACGTTCGAGAAAAAAAAAATAGTGCCACAGAGGCATCAAAGGAAATATCAAATTTTAAACTAAAACATAAAAGAGAACCAAGATAAATCCAGTGAAGGAAAAAAAATGAGGGGATAACGTGTCTCCTTACATCTTGAATCCAACGTATTCCTTGTACAATGACATCTTCTCTTCGTAGCCAATTGATTTGTCTTATGATCCATTCATCGATTGCATCTTCCATGACCAACTGCAAAATTTGTTTTGATATCCAAAGAACCTGTCTCCTGCAGATTCCGTAACATATCAAGGAAAACATCATGTTTTGTAATTGAAAGATAGAAACCGCTGGATTGCAGAAGTGACTAAGCTGTAGGATTGAAGCATGGATGGTGAAAATAAAAGTGGTCTGTGCATGGCTATAAACACGGAAAAATGGCGATGACCCACCCAAATTTTATTATCATCTAAACAAACATCAGAGAATATACTGCCAAAATACATGAAATGGGAACTATATGCTGATATCTAGTAACCATTCCAATCAGGCCAATTAAATGCCTTTGGGTCACAAGTTTCTACATCTACAGTATGATAGTGTATCATTCACTTAGGCCTTGTTTGGAATGGAGGTTAAAGGAATGCCAAACCGTTGTTTTGCTGACGTCACTATGCGTTTGGTTTGGAGGAATCGGAGCATGTACTTTTGCAGGAAACCAAAAATGAGCTCCGAGTCAATGGAAAGCTTTCCTGTGGCCACGGCAGCTTCGCTCGCTCTCTGAATATGCTTATATTGCTAATCTAGCCTTAACAGCGAGACAACATTCAGCTTCCTGTTTGAGCCCCATGGCACACAAAAGAAAAGTTTTGTCCGCTTGGTAGGTATGGCTCTCTCTCTCTCTAGTTTATATACTAAAAATGATGTTCTGAACTATATTTTCTTTAAGGATTTGATTACTATAAAAAAGTTCATATTGCAATCAAGTTTGAAAGTTTACTATACTCTTTTCATTCCTGCATTCCAAACACCTATCTTGAAAAATTCCTATGTTTTTTCAATCCTCTGTTTTGCAACTACTTTCCTTTCCTATACCTGTGTTTTCTCTTATTCCTGTGTTTTCTATTCCTTTGTTCCAAACAGGCCCTTAATTTATTACTATGTAACAGTGGTCTGAAACTAGTAAGCAAATTCTGAGGAACAAATTTGATAAAGTTCAATATAAAGGAACTAACCGTATCCAACCCCATCGCTTTAGCTGGAATACCTTGTCAACCAGGTTCAATAAAGGCACACTAACATTTGTTGGCATCCACTGCCAAAATAGAAGAGAAGGTTTATCAGTAAAAGGAAAAACAGTAAGAACAACCATTCCCTATGATCTGCATGACTGCATCAAATAAATTATGTAGTAGCAGGGTGTGGTGTACCTCAGGAGGAATTCCTGTTGGATCCTCGAATGTATTTAGAGATGACATGTTTGAAGAATCAGAATATGCCCTTGTAGGTTTTCCTATTTGGTCACTGGCTTGTTTATCCAAACTGGAATATGTTTCGATGTGCTTAACATCATTTGAGGTATGGCCTCTATTATTGACCTCATTGTCTGAATGGCATCCACTATTCATAGATGAGGTGTGATCTTCGTAGTTACTATCACCATCTGATAGGCTATGAGCACTTTCCAAGTTTCTTTGATGCAAGTTGTGGTTATCTTTCTCTTCCTGGTTCCAAGATAGAGACATCCTATTATCTGCAAAATGGGCAGTTGCGCTAGAAGGCGATGTGCCGACCGCCCGTTTCAAACCATCTGAAACTCCTTTAAATTGTCGAACAATGTCATCCATTGCATCATCAACATTAACTGTTTTAAAACAAATAAAATGTCTTTAAGAAAAGAACATAGCAAGTTATAGCTTTTAAGGGGAGAAAACAAGTGTGGGGACATGCATACCAGCCAAGGTTTTCATAACAGAGGTGGACTTTCCAGCAGAGTAATTCTACAAAGTGGAAAAGAAATGAAGTGCTAAGAACCTCAAGAAAGCACTGAATGAAAATGTGTGCAGTCCTTTTCATTAAGGACAAGGCTATAAGGATTTGCTTGGTGTAAATCACACACCTTTGAAGATGCACTCAGGAAATCCCAAACTTCATGCTGCTCTGCAATATTAGCTATAGACAAGAGATCCTATTGAACACAAAATAGATATTATAAACACATTTGAAGTAAAAGATGAGCAAAAATGCTAGAGAACCAATCATACTTGAAGATATTTGTCCAGGAGAATGCATCGTTGGTGCACAAGGTAATCATCAACACTAGATGAAAGAAAACTCTTTGGAGGCAGATGTAATGAATAATTAGGTATCTCCTTCAGTTGTCGATGAAGACGTTCAAAATTCCGGTATCTACAAATAGAAGCTATAGGTCAGGATCACACATGTTCCTCTCTCGAAGCTGCAATTAATGTACAAATATGCCAAGTAAAACCATGCCTTCTTTTCACAAACCAGGCCTTGTTATCTGCATCAGTCACCGCGATAGAATAAACTGCAAAAGATTTTGAACCTAGTTTCTCAAAATATGCACCAACAACCTGCAAAGAAATAGACCCAACAAATCACATCAGCTGTGGAGAATGACATTACTTCACATCAATAGATGTATATTGTATCAAGAACAAGAGGACTGATGGTGACATTAACCGCTAGGCCTGATATAATGTAATCATACAGGAATGGAAACTGTTAGAAATTAATTACTAATTATCAGACCAAACCACCACAAATACCAATTTTTCTCCATATGACGCTGAATAACTTCTTATGTTCAATATATGCCACTCACTGACATGTGGGCTGGGCCTCACACACCAGCCTTACAATGAGTGCCACATTGTGGATCATGCATGTAGTCATTCAGTGGCATCTTATGTATTTTCTCTTGATGAAGACTAGATACAAATTAAGCACAGGATTCTACAGATCTGATTCTAATCGGACACCAAGTACTAAAATGTAAAACCAATGGAAACCATGGAACCCACGTGCTAATCAGAAAATGCGGAATAGGATTAAACGAAGAGATATCCCACAGTTTAGATTACTTATGGAAGGATGAAAAGCGGAACATATATGGCAAGTAATACAAGACTGAAGCTAGTGATTGATTTCTAAGAGTAGAAAGGCACAGCTTAAGAGCGCATGAAATGCAAACCCCATGCCCATAAATATTTTAAAATCACTGCCCGCAAAGAGAATAATAAAATAACAGCAACATGCAACACAACAAAATCAGAGATCAATTTGCCAACTGTTACAAACTTCTGAAACTTATCTCACAAGAGATGATCCTAATGGTATAATTGTTAATAATAAAATATCACAAGAAACTGTGGTGAATACTAGCAACATAACCCTGACCAGGTTGGTTAAATTTATTCAATTAATCCAATTGATCAAATTGATTCAGTAAAAGCCAGCAACTTGATGCTTGTGGTTAAGATGACGATACTGGAATTGTTCTAGTGATAGGATTAGAAAACAATTACCCGGCATCTTATCTTCGGAACATGCATTAGCACCTCAACATGTGAGGCAGGACCAGCACCTCTCTCATCCTGATTTTTCCTCACATGTAGCCTTTCACTGGGAACCACGGGCTGATTACTTTTTGCCAAATATCTTTTCTCAATATCAGGAGTACTATTAGATCGTTTTAGTTGAGCTTTTACACTGTTGCTGGTTTCATGTGGTTTCTCCTTGCTGCTGAAATGAACTTGACTCCCCTCTTTTGGTTTCACTTCATTCGTATTTGGTAGAGCAAGTGGATGACTACCTGTGACAAAAGTAGATTGAGCATTCCTATTTTTACTTTGCATCAAATTGACCATGTATTTATCATCAACAGATGCAATTCTCTCGTTGAAGTTAGAGGATAGCTCTTTAGCCACTGCCCCTACACTTGGACTGTTATCTGAACCTCCATAACCTTTCAACCTAGATGGTTGGTCTACTTTAATCATTTTCTTTTGATAATTTCTTCCGATTGCCCACATGTTCTCAAGATTCTCAGGGGCAAGAACCTCTGACCTCCTTTTAGTAGCTGCATCCAATACCACCGCCCAGTCTGGCTGACGAGGTTGGATGGTACTATCATTGTCATCCTCTGACATTTTCGACTTTCCACATTCAGAAGTAACAAGTGACCTCATCCCAGAATTATTTGGTGGAATTAAGCTGCTAGGTTCTACAGTCAAATTCCTTGATTCCATTTGACAACCTTGTGAACCTCCTTTGTAAGGCACTAGTTCCGTATTAGCCATGTTTGTATTTCCTCCAACATTACCTGTATCTTTATTGTTTAGAAGGTAGACAATCAACTCGTTGATGTAGCTGAAACAAAAACAAACAAACAACAAATAAAGATTTGGAACAAAGCTTAGGTGCAGGTAAAGGCGGAAACTAAAATTCGATAACTTAAATTACAGTTAAGCAGCCCGTAGACTGCTTGTAGCCTATATATTGCCATAAATCAGCTGTTTTAGCAGAAAACTTACACAGGGCTTGCGAAGTTCATAACAGGTTGCAAGACTAGGCAGGTCATCAGTTCCCTGGAGAAACAGCGAACTAGTGGACTCTGTGCATCTTGTGGTCTCAAAACTAGAGCCATAATGCCCCCAACGATTTCTTGAAGAACCTAAAATTCATATTAATTAATGGCTGTATTATTGTATAACATGAAAGCTAAAATGGTTAGCTATTACCTTGTACTCATGCTCTGAAGATAACAGTGCTGGATGAAGTTCCTGTGAAACTATTAGGTGCTGCTTCAGTCTCTCATCTCTTTCCTCTGAAGACAAAGTCTTCATGACATCAACACCAATTAGAGTTTGATTTTTCCGGAAAATATCTAAATGGTTACCAATCAAATCAACCATATCCCTGAAATAGGGAAAAAAATTAACATAGAACTATTACTCAATAATGATGGTATGTACTAGATAGTATATCAAGCCTTTAGTCACCTTGTTAGCATGTCAACTAGATTCATCTCTTTCACCCTGCCTGATACTTCACCAAGAGCATGAAGTACTAAGCCACGTATCAGTTCTGGGGCCTCTCTATCGGGAGTAATATCTGAATACCACAAGTCTAAAACAAAGTCTCGCAAAATATTCTCAATGAAACTTTCAAAAGCAGCCTCAACAGAAGGTGAACCAACTTTCCTTCTCCATCTGGAGACTGGTGGTACAGTCGAAAGGCGATGATCATTTGCAGACAACTGCCTCTTTGAGGCTTGAGACAAATATGTCTGCTTACGTACAGGCTGTTCCCTCCAACGGAACTCCACTTTGAAGGAGAGATACCGGAGAAATGCAAGTATAAGGATTGACATGGGCACATTTGTCCACATAGATTTACTTGTATCTATTTGAAACAAAATGATATGGATCTTAGCATGGATACAAGTGACTGGACTATATATTTAAGAAATATACTGCATATACAAACATAAAGAAACCTCTGCACACAAAAAAGAGTCAATAATAATGGTTGAAAGATAAATAATTACTAAGTGTTTAAAGATTGCTAACACATTCACAGAGCAGAAAGTAAAACAATGGAAAAGAAAGGAAGGAAGAAAGGCTATCTTGACAAGCAAAAAGATCAGAGAAAAATATGCGCATGCTTAATTTAAAATATAACAATAAATAAAATTATACATGACTCAATAGTGACTTATTTCACTTACATTTCCACCCTCGTGAAGCTAAAATGTTAACTTATCTGTGGCTACTTTCTGCTGACAACTAGCCAATCACTTCAGAAATGGTTCCCAAGTGGTCGGACTATAGGCAATTATTTTTCTCCAAGCTAACTCACTGATATCTAAACAATACACAAGCAAAAATCACTTCACATCTCTCACTAGATTCCCTTTGCTTTCATCTGTTGACATCATGAAGGCTCAAGAAATCATTATAGTACCGTGACTGAACTCTGTGCAAGTCGAGTAAAAGACAAAGAAGGGATACTCATTATATGATTCAGAAGGACACAAACTAGTTGCTGTTTACATTTGTGTTCAACTTCAACCATTACTTCGATCCCATCCTGGTACCAAACAATTTTCCTGCATCATTTACTTTTTGAATAAAACCACAACTAGCCAACACCAACTAGATAGATGCCCACATATCCACTACATCATTTGAGTGGTCACTAAAGCTAAAGCTAAAAATCTCTGAAGCATCATAGCATAAAACTACTCATAGCACAATTTATAGCTTGAAAGAGCAATGCCCTAGACCTCACACTATAGGTAAATGACATAGAAATGTGTAACACAAAAACTCATCTTCAACCCCAGAGTACAGGAAAATTTCAAAAATTGGCACCTGAGTGATTATGGCTTGGACATTTACACTCAAACTGTACCTCACCTCAGAGCAGAATGAACATCACTCTCTTTTCAAACTTATCCAAGAGCTAATGCCAAAACCTCTGCTACATACTCGGCACGTTTTAATAACCACTAAAACATCTATCTTTTGCACCAGACCATCCAGAAGCCCTCTACCCACAATGAAATTCTCACAAAGAGAATCTCACGAGACCCTAGATTACACTTCCCATCTCCAGCAGTTTCATAAATAATACATGCAAAAATTCCTAAAATGAAATTAAGGATCCTAAAGTTCGGATTTTCAGGATCTCAAGCAAATCCAGCAAGCTTTCTTAGTAACTGTAACCGAAAAGTCGCAGTAGTAGTACTATTAACTAAAATAGAATGCAGGCAGCAAAGTAATAGCTAACATCCAAAAAATGCCACGTAACAGGCATTAGAGGTCACTACTGGATAGATTCAGGAGCTATCAGATGGTGTGACTACAACCTCTAGCTGCCCGGCTAACAAAACGTCTCAAGTTTTGTAACGCATGAGCCATCAAATCACATCGCAATCCCAGCATGCACAGCAGCAGCTACCCAAAATCTCTCACACCTATGCTTCTGTTCCGCAGATAAACACGAAACGGCAAGGTAGACGCTACGGAACCAATCTAATCCCTCGTCTGGGCGATGCTGCGGAACATTTCTACTGCGGGGAGCCAATTCGGTCGCAAATGAGATACGAAACCAGAGAGGGGGGCGGCGTGCTCACGCGTGAGGACGTAGGAGATGGCGAAGATGCAGAGCGCCCACCAGACGGTGCGCAGCTTGGCCTCCTCGATCAGATCCTCGACGCTCTCCATCCTCTTCCGCATCTCGGCCTGCGCGCGCGCGATCGCCGCGGCGCGGCCTGGCCCGTGGGAGGCGGCGGGGGGGCTCCGGTGGGATCGAGTCGGGTGCGGAATCCCCCAGCCCAAAGGGCTCCTCCGCCGTCGTCGGAGAAGAAGGCCGGGCCGGGCGGTGCCGGCGGCGACTCGTCTCCACGGCGATTTTTATTTCTGGGATTATTTTGCCTTTTTTGGGAATTTTCTTTGAAAATCTGTATAAAAACGTGCCCGGGTCGAACCAGCCTTTGTGT
Organism: Saccharum hybrid cultivar R570; assembly: GCA_038087645.1. NCBI lineage: Eukaryota > Viridiplantae > Streptophyta > Magnoliopsida > Poales > Poaceae > Saccharum > Saccharum hybrid cultivar. The sequence goes on from JAQSUU010000805.1 coordinate 12,421,628, forward strand.
TCTGCTGTGGGGCCCACGCTGGCGGATGCGTGTCTAGGCGAATGCCATGTGGGTCCCAGTCGCCTCCGGGGATGCCCCTGCCACGTTGCACGCTGACGAGTGGGGCCTCCATGTGATTGTTTGGTCCGTTGGATTGGAAAGGAACGGCCATCTGGCCGTGTCGATGTGCGGGAGTCCCCTTCCGCAGGTAACGGGTCCGCGCGCTCAGAAGTGGTGGGGACCGTAAATGTCAGTGGGTGGGATGCTGGAGTGGCTGGTTTAACGGTCAACAACGATAATCATGCCGATATGTGGGGCCCGTAGTGTCTCACCAAAGTCCTAGGAGGCTGGGGTCGATGATTCCGGACAGGCGAAGATAGAATGCAGGAGAGGGACAGCTAGATTGTGGTGCGGATTCACGTGAATCCAGAGCAAAGACCAACTATTTATTTTTTAATTTAGGCCTGTTTAGTTTTCTTCTAAAAAAACTTTTCGTTCCGTCCCATCGAATGTCTAGACACATTCATGCATGGAGCATTAAATATAGATAAAAGAATAACTAATTGCACAGTTTACATGGATTTTGCACGATGAATATTTTAAGTCTAATTAGTCCATGATTAGCCATAATTGCTACAGTAACACACATGTGCTAATGACGGGTTAATTAGGCTTAATAAATTCGTCTCGCGGTTTCCAGGTGAGTTATGTAATTAATATTTTATTAGTATGCGAACATCCTTTCGACACCCTATGAAATATCCGACGTGACACCCAAAAACTTTTCACCCACAAACTAAACAAAATCTTAATAGTATATTACTCCCTTTGTCCTAAAGAATACAACTATGGTTCAGCTCAGGCAGTTTGGTCATGGATCCTCCTTGTCGTTTGATAGCTACGAAAAGAGCGGAATGCAAGCCTCTTCAAAGGCGACATTTGAGCCCAGTCTCTAATTAATTGCAAAATTCAAGGAAGAGGCAGTTTAGCAAGAGCAAAGCGACCGAGCAAATCATTCCTAACTTTGGGTATTCTAGTGCTCCTTGGTGCTTTGGCACCTTTTTTCTTCGTTGTGTAAATTTGCAAACACACTTTGTGCTCTTCCTCTTATGTATTAACTAGGTAGCGTGCCCGTGCGTTGCTACGGGATAGCTAACATTTTGTATTAAAAACATATGGATCGCACAATAAAATAATAATACTGTAAAAATTAAAATACCACCATAAAGTGACATTTAATTCCACACCAGAAAATTAGTTCACACACGTATACAGTTGCAGTGCGAGCATTTCACACAACATATTCCAGTTTGAGCAGTAAGTGGCTGGATACAGTTTGACACAGTAACATACCTAATTAGATAGAGAGAATTCCTTGTAGGCCATTATAAAAGATCCGATTTCCTTGACTACCACTGAAAAACTTCATTTGTCCTCTAGACCATCAGTTAATTTTTTTACAGCCGTGTAGACCACTGCCGTCATTTCCGTTGGTGAGAAATAATGTTACTGTGCACGCCAATGTCAGGTTTTTGCGATAATGGCCATTGTACCCTTCTCTCTGTTGTCCTCCAACGTCGCCTCGCTTCCCCACCTCGCAGCCGCCGCGTGCCTCCTTGCCGAGCCCGCCCCCGATTCCAGTTCCACCGCGGACGTGCTCTTCTCCCGGCCCGGCTTCGCCTGGGGTCCGCGGCCTCCCGCGCAACCGCGCTAGAGAAAGGAGCTGCCATGCTCGTTGGCGGCGCCCTCCACGGCCGCGGCCGTCTTTGCAGTGGCTGCGCTGCTCGACTCCGCCGGCGGCAGCGAGGACCTCCTCCGTCCTCCCGGCCGTGGCCGCGCTGGCCGCCTTCGCATCCTCGGACGCTGCGCGACCGTCTCTGACGCAGGAGGCCGGTGCCATGATGCCCCATTTGTGCCGCACATCGAGTCCGCCGGCGCGGCCGTGGATCACGCGTGCATGGAGCTGTTCCTGCTGAGGGTGACGTCACGAGACACGTCCGCGGACGTGGTCGTGCGCGGCGGGGTGTGGCAGCGCTCCTGGCCGCCTGCGCCGGTGACACCCTGACGACCCAGGCCCCGGCAGCCGGGGTGCTCCGGATTCTCGCCGCGTTCCCGGACCTCCTCCCGGCGTTCCATGACGAGGGCGCGCTGCCGCTGCTCCTGCAGCTGGTCTCCCTCGCCCCTCGGCACGCGGCACGCCTCGAGCGGGATACGGCGATGGGTCATGGGCGGCTGCTCCTTTCTATAACAAATCTAGTAAGCCGCCACCGCTGCATGTTGTCTGAGGCTCCATCAGCTCTCTCTGAGTTGCTGGTAAATCATGTCTGTTAAAAATCGCAATAACATGTTTAACTTGTCCAGCCTCAAATTTTTTCAAAGCTTGTTGCCCACTGTTATTGCTTGCTGGTCCTTTGTGTTCTTGATCTCTTATCTGTGCTAGCTTTGATCTTTTAGGGAAGAGTCCACTACGACCGGTTGTGCGTGGCCGCCGGCTGAGCGCGTGTCCGTTGTGCCCCAGTACCGCGCAGCTGATGCCCCATACGGAGCGCAACCTCGCCGCGGGGCCATTGCGCTCCAACACCGCGCCGCGCAATGACCGGATGGGAGGCGGTGCGGCCGCCGGGATGAGGACGCCTGGCAGCGACGTGGTGGCTCATGAGCCGGCGCTCGTGCGGGAAGTGAAGCCCCACACAAGGTGTGTAATGAACTCGACTGTTCCCTCCTTGATCCATGTCATTTAATTTCACAGAATCAATATTTAACTGAACATGGCGAGCCTGTTGTCAGACCCTAACCTTCGCCGCGGGATTCGACGGGCTCAGCGGCAGGAAGGTTGCGTTCGACGCCAGCCTCGTCGGCTAGATGATGACGGTGTGCAATGCAGGAAAATGTTTAAACAGCAACGCTAGATATACCAGTTAAAAGTACGCAGGAAATGCGTTGGAGTGGGTTTGGCAAATTTCCTTCTCCTAATTGCTCTGTATTATTTGGCGCCAAAAAACAGCAGTCAGGACTGTCTACTGTGGCACACAAGGAACCAGCGAAAATTTCTACTCCAAGTTCATTCAAGGGCAAAACGGACATTTCGTCCTCCAGTTAGGAGCCGTTATAGGCAAATGTGACGGCAGTGGTCCATGCGGGTCTAAGAAAATAAACTGATGGTCCAGAGGACACATGAAGTTTTTCAGTGGCGATCAAGGAACTTTGACTTTTTACAGTGGCTTGTAAGGAATTGGCTCAATTAGATATCTGCAGTCTGCTCACTGCAGTATAAACATCATGGCAGCCACCAGTGGCAGTAGCAAGCACTTGGTAGCAAAATAAATTGCTTGTCGAAGATCACAAGTGTTGTTCTTGGGGTGAAGAAAAAAAATGTATTCTTGAGTCATGACCAAAGATACTCCAGAAGCAAGCAAGCATGCATTGCTTGTTCAGATGACCAGCGGCTGTCCTCCACCATTCATGCTAGCTAACAGCCTTGCTCCGTGGTGTACTTCTGAACAAGGCAGCAATAGTCTGAGAAGCATGCATGCCATGAACCCAAACACCATCAACCATGTGAGAACAAACCTTTCAGCATGTTGTCGAACAGCTGTTAGGCGTCGTCCATGGCATTGCCGAGCTCAATCTCTTGGGCGCTAGCTGACATGCTTGGCCTTTGTGGTGCTGGAGGACGACATGGGTGCATTGGCAACATGGGTGCATTGGAGCTGTGCAGTGTTAGTCCCACTCGCCTTCTTGCTTGGCGGGACGACGATGACAGAGCTGGCAAGCGCTGGATCTTGACAGGGAGGTCTCAACCAATCTGCAGTCATTCCATCCTCTCTGGTGATTGCCCTTAAATCAATAGCATTGGAGTGGATTGGATGGTAACCCTGAACCCCCTTAAATCAACAGCATTGGAGTGGGTTGGCTGGTCACCCTGAACCCCAATTGTTTGTCCTGGCAAGAACACAACAAAAGCTTGCCAAATTTTATCAGAGGCATCCATCTTTAAAGGATTGAACAAATATCTCGTCCACCTGAAATGAACAAATTGAGAGTCCTTCATGTTAGCACAACAAAATTGTAGAAGAGTAACACGGTGTCAAAGTAAACTGTCTGGATTAACTACAGTTTTCATTTGAACACAACATGGATGGCTAAATAAGTTTAATACTAAAACTAAGGAAATTCGATGATAAGCAGGTAGCAGCTTTCTTTTAGTGCAATAAGCCCTTTGCATTCTTATATCTTATTTGCAGTTGCTACAATACCCTTTTCTATTATCTTCAGATCATTAGCAGCTTTCTCCAACTTACCATGCAGTTTGTCGTTTTTAGAATTAATGGTGTACCTGAAGAGTAGTTCTTGCATATGTAATTTTTTGCCTACGCATCTGAATGTCTGGCATATGTTAAAATTGGCAAAACTCGACAGAACTTCAATTTTTCTGAAATTGGCAGAAAGGTAAAATCACTGAACATGCCATTTACATGCATGCTAGAATTACTTATAAAGCAGTACATAGCATCTAAAATGTTGCAATATATAGGATTAAACAATTAGTACTTAAATGCTAAGGAGGTACACAAGAGAGCTAAACAACATGAAGCGGAAAATTTGATGATGTCCATGCGTTGCTAAACTGAACATGCCATTTCAATTTGATGATTTACTATATCTTTCACTGAGATGTCCATGCAAAAATTAAACTATGGATGCATTGAAAGTAGCTGTGTTGCTCTCCTTGTGAGTAAGCACACCTAACCATGGCAGCAGCAATCACTGAAATTCAGGTGAACCACAGAGCATAAGCACACATGTTTTTAGGGCTGGGATTGCTAAACCCACAAAGGATTAAAGCCCCACAGTTTCTCATCGAAGATCATAGAGCATGCTTGAGCAGCTATTAACATCTTGCTCATATGCAGCATACGAATAGGATAGAAAGCAAGGAAGAGGAAATGGGATTTTCACCATATATGCCGGTTTGAAAGTAATAACAATAAATCATGAATGCCAAATCGAAAAGAAAATGTCCAATTTTAGCTTCTGAACCTCCATCTTACGAAGGCGTATCTTGTCTAGGAGACCAGGACAGATGAGATGGGCTTGTGAACTAGCTGCACAATTGGCTTGAAGGACGCCCTCCTCGTTCCTACAAAGAACAAAAATGAGAACGAAGATAAAATCTCAACATCTAAATTCTACTCCCATATACAGTTGACGTGTATGTATACCTCGCAGCAGCCTCTGTGACTCAGCATAGATCGAATCAAGCTGCACCCTCCTCTCCTACACACACGAACCCACAGCACCACACATCAGCAAAAACCGGCCACAATTCAACGAACCAACGGCATGATCCAGCAAGCAGGAGAGAACGATCGGTTACCTTCTCAGACCGCTTCTTCTCTCGGACACTCCTTGGGCGGTGCCTCAACCTTCCTCTTCATCTTGCTCCTCTTACCCTTGGCCTCCGCCCCCGCCCCCAGAGGCCACCTCCCCGTCAGCTTCGTCCATGTCGAGCCGCTTCTTGGCCGACATCTGCTCCCTCCGCAGCTCCTCCATGAGGCCGCCGCAGCCGAGCCAGTCGTCGTCCTCCTCACCGTCCCCTTCGGCCGGCGCGCCCAACGGGTCCCACCCCACGGTGGCGACAGTCTACGAGAACAGCGGGTCGAGGCTGCCATCCTCCTCATCGCTGTCGTCGTCGGGGGTGTCGGTCGGCGGCAGCAGTGAGGACACGGGGCAGGCGGCGAGGCGGGGACGCGACGGGGGATGCTGGGAGCGCCAGGAGCTCTGCCTCCTCGAAGGGCTCGGTGTCCATGGCGCCGCCGGCGTGGTCTCCTCCCGTTATATTGGCAGCGGAGGGGAGGGGAGGGGAGGGGAGGGGTGGGGCTGCGACATTGGCAGCGGAAAGGGGCAGGCGGGGCGGTACGGCGCACGAGCGCCGAGGGCACGGAGGGAGAGGAGGCGTCGATGATACACATAGCGTGGATGGATTGCGGGTACGGCGCACGACCTGCCGGCGCCTTCCATCTGTGCTCGCAGATCGCAAGGGGAGACGGCGTCGATCCAATTTGCTGGCTGGTAGACGCGCTGGTTGATTTCCTTTCCGTCTGGGGATGCGGTAATTGTGCAGTGATGGCACGTGGTGGGGAGAGGGACGATGGGCGGGATCGCATGGGTGATGGACGGTAACACCGAAAATTTACCGCACCAAATAATTATCTTTCTTTTGTTCTTTTTTCATATATATATATATATATATATATATATATGCTTGGCAGACTTCCTACCAGCCTAAAAAATCAATCCGTGACACCTAGAGCCGTCCGACCAGTAGTGGTACACCGTTAATATTAGCCTGCAGTCAACTGAGAGCGGTGCATGGGAATGACACCCATTTCTCTAGTAGGGAAGTGTGTGAGAGAAACATGATGAGATAGATGAGAGGTGAGGAGGAATTGTTGGTGCATAGCGATTGGTGGATGAAAATATCAAATCATTAGGACAGTTTGGCTCAAGCAAGTTCATTACCACTTTTGGTTAAACGCCGGCAGATTCGATTTAACCAAATGTGGTAATGAAGGAGGAGGGTGCCGCACCCACGTTCATGTGCTCCAAACTTGATGAGCACCCACGATGTGTATTTTTGTTGTAATCTGCCGGCACCCTCCTTCATTACCAGTTGCGAAAAAGCCAGGTAGCCATGGTACCACACTCAGTTTTTTAAAACTGGCACTTGTAAATCCAGTGGTGATACTATTTTTCTTTTGAACAAGCTGTAACAATCCCTCTTTTTTTTCTTTTTTAAACGGTAACGATGGTCAGCAGTGGAACCTTTTTTTTATAGTGTGTGTATAACAATGCAATACTTTTGATTAATAAATAAACATGTATACGGTGTGTTTGGTTTCTTGGCTTATTTCTAGCCTGGCTAGATTTCAAGCCTGGGCAGCTTTAGCCTGTCCCCAGCGAGCCAATCCATAGTTGTTTGGTTGCCTATCTTACCTCAGCCTGGCTAGCAAATAACGTGTTTGGTTATCTGGTTTGTTTTGGATACAATCACCTTTTCTTCGTACCGGTAAGTTTACCTCTCTCTCAGACAATGTGTCGAACAGGTGGTGGGTGTACAGGGGAGGAAGGAGAAGGACCGAGCAGCTCTGCCCCCTTGCCATGGTCGGCAACGCAGCACCTCTGCTGGGCACTCGCTGCACGAGACTGTTGCCGGCAGCAGGATGAGCACCGAGAAGAGGTGATACTGGAGAGGTTTCACATAGGAGCATAGGGCCCGCGGCAACACCGAGATGGATGAGCACCGTGACCGTGCGAGACTGTTGCTCAGCCCTCTGCATTTCGTATAGGATGAGCACGGTGGCAGCAGCAGAGTAGCAGGCCGCCAGATCTCCGTACCCAACGCCGGCGGCGATGGAGGGGAAGCTAGGGAGATGCAAATCGACACAAATCGACGCAAATTGACGCAAATCGCCACAAAGGATGCAAATCGACGCAAATGGCTGGGAGCAAATCAACCAGGGACGATGGGCACTACTGGCAATGTGAAGCCCTCCCGCGCAAGCACGTCAACACGGAACGGCACGCCCAGGAACCAGGCGGGTGAGGGTGAGCACTCGAGAGGTGAGGAGAACAGGGACATGTGCTAAGCCAAGCCTGGCTCCCAAAAACGACTAGAGGCTATGTTTTTCTGAAGCCTAGCTAAAGGTGATGGGTGGCTTCCTGGAGCCTGGCTTGGGACTCTAAACAGACAAACAAACAACATAAAGGTGGCTTCCTAGAGCCTGGTTGGGAATTGGCCACCCAACCAAACAAGCCCATAATATACGATAATGATATGATCAGGATGATCAGGACGTCCGTCCCGTGACTTCCGTTCGGACGCGTTCCTGCAAAAAAAAATCCCCGTCCGGTCGTTCCACTCTCCGCACCGCCTCCATCCCGCGCATCCCCCACGGCTCCTTCGCCCGCCGCCGATCGCTAAGCCTGCCACCGGCCCTTTCTTCCCATCCCCGCCCCGCCAGAGCTCCCCATCATCGGCCCCTTCTTCCCGCCCCTGCCCGGCCAGAGCTCACCGGCAGCCGCCTACGCCTGTGGCCGCCCCCTTCCTCTCCACCCTTGCCTGGCTAGAGCCAGCCGACGGCTTGCTCCATCGCTGGCCTGTCTCTGCCTTCCCCTCCGCCTGCCTACGACAGCGGCAATCCGCATCCCGGCCAAAGCTCACCGACGGCCTGTTCTCGCCGTCCCCTCCGCTCGTCTCTAGAAGGGGTCGCGATAGCGCTGCCCTCCGCCTGCCCATTCCCTGCTTGCGCTGCGTCGTACGGAAGAAGAAGGGTGAAAAACACATGTTGCAAGCCTATATTTCAGGTGTTTCAGATGTTTCATAGGTATGTTGCTAATGTTTCATAAGGATATTGCAAAAGTAGATCGGAATGTTGCATATGTTGCAATGGTTGTACACGTATATTGCAAAATTTTGTTCGCAATGTTTCATCTGTTTTTTTACGTATGTTGCAAGTGTTTTATTTGGATGTTGCATATGTTTCACACATATGCTGCAAGTGTTTTATCTACATGTTGCGTATGTTTTACGATGGTTTTGAGGTGTTTTTGTAAATGTTTTAGATACATGCTTCAAGTGTTTCACCTGTCTTGAGACGTATGTTGCAAGTGTTGCATCTAGATGTTTCAAAAGTAGATATGGTGTTGCATCTCACTCCCTCCTCGCCTTCGGCTGCCTCGCCTCGGTGTCTCCACCTTCTCAGCACTAGACTTGAGCAAACTGAGCCCGGCCCGGCTCAGCCCAAGCCCGATGGGTTTTGGCCTATCCACGAACCTTACTGGACATGGCCTGGACACAGATCCCGCTGTCCAGTAAAAATTTTCTTGGCCCACCCAAAATATTGTTTTTAGCTATTTTACACTATAAATGCACAGGGGCCGCCCAGGCCCAGGCTTGGCCCTAGCCCGACCCGAAAATTAGGCCCGACTTGTCCAGTGAGACGATCATGGGTGGAACTTTTTTTGGCCAGAAATAATCAGCCTTTTTTTGGCGCAGCCCAAACCCGCCCCGGCCCGCAAAATGCTCAGATCTACTCAACGCTGGCTGGGCAACTGAACCAAAGACGCAGATGGGTGCTGCCCCCTCCCCTTCTTCTCGATGCTGGCGGCGCACGGGGACGGGCCGCCGTGAGTACATTTCTTCTGTTATGCGCTGAGATCGGATGACTCCAGTTCCTCGAATATGATGGCCCCGAACTGAGAGTGATTGCATGCCATCTGTGTATCATTTTCAACAAAGCATATATTTTATAATAAATAAATACTATACATGTGGTTGTCTAACCAAAAAACCGACGAGTACTAAGAAAACAGAGTACACCATATATATCCTCGTTGTCCCATCCTATCTCTTGACCATGCTACTACTATCGTAAGTTGGACGGGTAATGGCATGAGCGCACTTGTGAAGCTCACGCCGGCTTCCAACAAAAATACACAACGTACATATGGAGGAGGAGGGTGCCGCACCCACGTTCATGTGCTCCAAACTTTATGTCGCCGCGTTTGAGGGGCGGACGGAGGAGGTCACCAGGATCCTCACCGGAAGTGGACAGGCAGCATCGCCGGCGGCGCGGAAAGGTCGGCCACCCCCAGCAGCAGCGCCGGCGAATGGTACATCGTCTAGCCTTCCAATCCATTTGAAAAATCCGGCAAAGATATGATGCACGTAGTAATCAGGAGAAGAAGTTTTGTACACTAATTTTACTCCAAGCAAATTAAATCATGAATCGTGAAATTATTAAGTTCAATTTATTCACCTTGGATTTCAGCCAGTCATCCCGGACGAAGCTGCAGCACCCGCGAGGTGACGGCAGAGCGCCGGACGCTCCTCCACATCGCCGCCGGGCAAGGCCACTGCGGCCTGATCACCGAACTCGCCCGTCGTGACCGGGACCTCCTCTCCTCGCTGACCTCCTCTCAGGACACGCCGCTCCACTTCGCGGCGAGGGCGGGGCACGCGGACGCCGTCGCCGTCATCGTCCGGCTCATCGCCAGCAGGGAGGACGACGATGACAGCGACGACGACGTCGAGGAGGCCCGGCGGCGGCTGCGGCTGCGGGGCGTGCACGACGTGCTCGGGGCGAAGAACCGGGCCGGAGACACGGCGCTGCACGTGGCCGCGAGGCACGGCGGCCGCGGCGCCGCGGCGGCGGTGGAGGCGCTCATGGGCCTGGCGCCCGGCCTGGCGGCGGAGCTCAACGGCGCCGGCGTGTCGCCGCTCTACCTGGCCGTGGTCAGCGGGTCGGTCCGCGCCGTCGCGGCCATTGTCGCGTACGGGGACGACGCGGCTGCCGCCGACGGGTCCATGTCGCAGAACGCGCTGCACGCTGCTGTTCTCCAGACTTCCAGAGTTCAGGTCAATTCGTTCACTCTTTAATTTTTCTTCTTTTGGTTAATTATAATTAATAACTAATTAACCCCATCCATGTCTCTTAGAAGATGCATAGCCAATGAAAAAACATTGTTTACTTTAATTATGAAGACGAAACAGCTAGTGTTGTGTGTTTTTTTGGAAACGAAGCTAGTGTTGTGTGTAGTCAATGTTCTTGAATTGACAAACCAAGTTGATTCACACATCCACAATAGACCTGAAAACTACTGTTTTCTCCTTTTTTTTCCCTTAAAATTTGAAGCAATTCAGTTTCGGGCAACAGAAGTTGCAAAACTCGTCATTTTTTTACTATAAAAACTGAAGATTCCTCTTGCCACTGTAAAGTTAGTGAGAAAGCTGGACGAACTAAACTGTCTCAATAAGCACCTATCTGTGCACGTTTAATATTGACCAATTATTTTAACACTGAATGGTTCACGATTTGATATGTGTCACGCGGACGGGTTGGTCAAACTTATCTATATCTATACCTAATAATAAAGAAGCAAAATTTTCAATAATTTTTTTTGTCCATCCATTTTTTTCGTCCACCTCTTCCTAACTACCGGTAGTCGAGAGTTTCTTCAATCTAGACTTATATAACCCTAGATAGTTAGGACAAGTAGATCTCTCCGAGACTGAATAAATTGAATAGAAATAGGAAACTATGTCTGTTAGTCTGCCTATAGCCCTCCTGATATATATGCACGACTTAAATATACGTTCTTGAGGTAATATGGATAATTAGAATCCTAATCCTAATCCTAATCCAAGTAGAAGATAATAAAAATCGAAATTAGACAAATCTGAGGAGAGAAAATAATAAGTAGAGAAAAATCCTCAAATATAGCAATAGTTTTACTCTATTTTTTCCCCTATGACGGTTATGTTTTTAGTTTTCCATGTTTACTTTTCCCTTGTGTCAGATCTGGAGTTGTACTTCGGCCTCGTTTAGATTGTGAAAAAATTTCAACCCGATGAATAGTACCACTTTCGTCTTATTTGACAAATATTGTCCAATCGTGGACCAACTAGGCTCAAAAGATTCATCTCGTGATTTCCAACTAAACTATGTAATTAGTTATTTTTTTACCTACATTTAATACTCCATGCAAGCGGCTAAAAATTGATGTGATGGAGAGAGAATGAAAAAACTTGAAATTGGATGGCATCTAAACAAGGCGTTCGTTTTTCTTTCCACGCCGAGATGGTACGCCTGCAGCAGGTATTGAATATTTGAGCCTGTACGTCTGGGCAGGCAAGCAGCCTGGTCGCCGCCGCCTGTGCTGGCTGGCCGGCCGGCCGGCACCGCCTGGGCAACAATAAAAAAAAATAGACATAAAATTTGTCAGACATGAAGTACTCGGAACAATATAGGCATAAAAATTCTGTGCATATCACACAAAGAAGCAAAATAATGTTAAGTTCTTCTTACAAATCCACGAATTTAGCCTTAATAAGTTCACGTCACAAAACGAAACGTCCGTCGCTATGTAATCGTATCCATGCACGCGTGAAAATCCTAGAAGGGTAGAGATGTCCTTTTGGGTGGAAAATATACGTACATAGATCAGAAAAGAGAAGAAAAACACCAAATGACATACAAATCAAATGACCAATGGAGATCTATTTTTGTGAAGCCAATGTTTAGAATGCAAAACTAGGAAGCGCAATCATTGGAGTCCGACATATCCAATTTTCTCTACCACGGACAAGATCACATGAAATCAAAAGAGCCAATGAGTTGAATCTAGACCACCAGAGTCCAGAGTACCATGGGCCCGCGGTGCCACAGCGCATCCCCGAGCGCGCGCCTCACGGACCGGTCCTGCGCGAAGTGCTGGCCGAACCGCGACGCCCCAGATAGAGGCGCACGCAGAGGAGCGGCTCGGCGGTAGCGTGATGCAGCGCGCGGACGACGAAGCGCGGGCCCAGCTGCCGGAGCGGGGAGGCAAACTCCGAGTTGATCCGCACGAACCAGTCCCGCTCGGCCAGCAACGACACCGCGCGGACTGGAGGCATGTTCAGCCGCCTTATAATTCATACTTTTTAATTTACTAGTCAACATACACGTACGGTACACACGTGCGTAGAAGATATCGTGTTAATTTTTTATTTTTTAGCTTAAATTGTTATTATTTTATTATCCTTTTATTTTTGTATTTTTTTTAATCTAACATTTTTTTGATAATTCAGATGGCATTTGGACAGTTAGTCGGTAAGGGATATGAAAATGTGATGTGTTGCAAGCAGTTTTTGGGTGAGGTGCGCGAACTCGTCGGCATAGGACGCCATCTCCGGGATGCCGCTAAACCATAGCCCGTTCCACACTACCGTGCGGAACCTGGTGGCGCCGCTTGAGTCCACCATCGCGATCTCCGGCGGCTCGCCCCTCGTGACAACCACGTACCGTAAGGTCCTCGACGACGGGTCGTTGGCCGCCTTCCAGGACTGGAGGTACCACTCCATATCCGTCCACAGGTTGCGGCCGATCTTCATGCCCGGTACCAGCGTGTTCGTCGGGTGGTCGAACGACTGCCACAGGATGCCGCCGTTGCTCCCGTCTCGCACCCCGAGGTTATACGTGTGTGCATATGACACTAATGAATCGATATTGTTCGTAACGTGTGTGCATATGACACTAATGAATCGATATTGTTCGTAACATATAGGTGGGCTGGGTATTCTTTTTGGTGTAAAAAAAATAGCGATATGAGGAAACACAGCATAAACTTGCGTAAAGAATTAAAAGTTTTCCGGCCGGGTCCGTTTGTCAGGTTAGGACGGAAGATTAGATGCATTGGATCTATGATCTAAGGGCTAAAACATAGGGTGGATAGGAATTACTGAGTAACAGGTATTTTTCAATTCTTTCGCTCTTTTATAGATAGATAGATAGATAAGCAGCTGCTGTTTTGACGACGCATAATGCTTTGGTTTTGAACCAACAACAGCCTGACATTGCCGCACCCGGAGTGAGCATCTTGGCGGCAGTGCGCGACTCGTACGAGTTCATGTCCGGGACATCCATGGCCTGCCCACATGTCTCGGCCGTGGTCGCGTTGCTCAAGTCGGTTCACCCCGAGTGGTCGCCGGCCATGGTCAAGTCTGCCATTGTCACCACAGGCATGTTCGCCAGCTCCAACACTATACATGTACCAAGTTCTCTCTTCCAAAATAACGACAGCTAGTAACTGTCGATTTAACTCTTTGCTTTGCGTGCTGTTCATCAGCGTCGAGGACTGACCGCTTCGGCATGCCGATCCAAGCCGAGGGACTCCCCAGGAAACCGGCAGACCCGTTCGACATGGGCGGCGGCCACATCGATCCCGACAGAGCTGCTGACCCCGGCCTGGTGTACGACGTAGACCCAGCCGAGTACACCAGGTTCTTCCGCTGCACGCTGGATCCCAAGGACGACTGCTCGTCCTACATGGGGCGGCTGTACCAGCTCAACCTGCCCTCCATCGCGGTGCCGGACCTCGTGGGCTCCGTCACGGTGTCGCGCACGGTCACCAACGTCGGGCCGGCGGAAGGGACCTACCGGGTGGCCGTCGAATCTCCGGCTGGGGTCGACGTGTCCGTGGAGCCGACGGTCATGACCTTCGCCGTGGACGGCAGCAGGAACGCAACCTTCGAGGTGACGCTCACGGCGAGGCAGATGGTGCAAGGCGTCTACACGTTTGGGAGCCTGGCCTGGTCGGAAGAAGGCGGGGGTCATTTGGTTAGGATTCCAATTGCTGTTCGCTCCGTCATGCAAGATTTTGTCGCAGATGTCTCCTAAGCATTCGTATCAACTATTTTGTCAGCTGAAGGTTTTATGGATGCCCACGGCATATATATATAGTAGTAGTAGGTTGACTGTACATGACACTAATGAATCGATATTGTTCGTAACGTGTGTGCATATGACACTAGAGAATTGATATTGTTCGTAACGTATAGGTGGGCTGGGTATTCTTTTTGATGTGAAAAAAATAGCGATACGAGGAAACACAGTACAAACACGCGTAAAGAATTAAAAGTTTTCCGGCCGGGTCCGTTTGTCAGGTTAGGACGGGAGATTAGATGCGTTGGATCTATGATCTGAGGGCTAAAACATAAGGTGGGTATAAATTGCCGAGTAACAGGTATTTTTCAATTTCTTCGTTCTTTTACAGTATAGATAGATAGATAGATATAGATAGATAGATTAGAATAGTAAGCGAACGGGGCCTAGATTCGTGGCCGCCGATTGCGCCACATCGGTAAATTTGGGCAGGCACGGAAGGAGATTGCGGAGCAGCTTCCCGCTTCTCATCTGTATTCGATCGATTGGGATGTGGGGATGAAATACACTTTCTTGTTCTTGGGCTCTGCTGTGCTTTGTGTCCTCGGCGCTCGGCTTGCCGCAGCCGGACGCGCGGGCGCGGAGGCACGCGGACGGACTCCATCGCGCGTTGGTCGAGGCGATGCGTGCAGCGCGGCGGCGCCGCTTGGCCCGGCGGGCAGGCGGGACGGACTTGCCCAGGCCATTGCAGCGAGAAGCTGCTGCGTGCAGTGGATAAAGCTCCCGCTCCTGTGGAACCCGCGGAGAAGCTGCCCAGCCGGATTGGATTGAGGAGGGAGAAAAAAATAAGTGAGAAAGAAAATAAATAAATAAAAAAGAAAAAGAGAAAAAGAAAAGAAAAAACAAAAAAAGTGTATTATATTCCATCGCAATAAGCAAATTGGAATGATCTCCGAAATATCGACAGGTTTAGATGAAACCTTACTAAACCGACGTAATTCCATATACCATCAAGAACGTGTCAACATAAGAGGTAGATTTATTTCACCCGTTGCAACACACGACCAAATTTGCTAGTATGATTTAAAAATAATGAAAGATAAGTAAGCCGGAACACGCAATTCAACTTGGACTGTTTTTTTTTGTTAATGTGAAGAGTAGGTGTGGCTCTGCTGCTTTGTTTGAAACAACGTGATCTTTGTGACGTGATAAATAATCAACAGTATCTATTTCACATTTTCAACTATTGTAATGATAGTCGACCCAACCAGTATGGGAGTAGTTGATTACATTAAGATAAAGGAAGGGTCTAGAATCAGGACGTTTGGACAAAAACACACGTCTGGACGCATGTGCCACACCCGCCGCTCATGAGAATATTATCGTTGCCCAGCACGTGCTTAGCGTAAAACGCGTGCGCCCGTGCCTGTCGTGCCCGCGTAACAGGAGGACCATTACCCCGACGGACCGTAACAGACAGCCTCTCACGCCTCACCCTGCCTGCTGATGCGTGCCGGGAGAGGTGTATGCCGGCCTCAGGAGCCCGCACGGTGACCCACGGGCGGCAGCAACAGTAGCATGCGGCTATGGTAGGCCACTGTCCACAAGCCACCGGGGCCATTGCTACATGTGCTCCCCTAGATCTACTTTTGAAACATCCAGTAGAGAAACACTTACAATATGCGACTGAAAACAGATGAAACACTTAAAACATACGCTTGAAACATGATGCGTGTATAGCCATAGCAATGCAACATCCAGATCTAGTTTTACAACATTAAGATAAAACCCTGCAACATACGTATGAAACATTTGAAACACTTAGAAAATGCGTTTAAAACATGCATATTATGTAACATCCAGATATACTTCTGCAACATCATGATGAAACACTTGAAACATACTTTTGACACAATTGAAACACTCGAAAACATATGCTTGCAACTTGCGTATATTGTCATTGCAACATATGCAACATCCCAGATCGACTTTTATAACATTAAGATAAAACGCTTGAAACATAAGTCTGAAACTACTGAAACACTTGAAACACGACGTCGCTTGCGGCCATGGCCTACCTGGTGGGGAACTGTGGTGGGCGCGGCCTCGGACGGGGCTTAGGCGGCCAGTGCATGGCGCGGCGCAGGGCTACGAGCTGATTTTGTCGGGCTCCACCTGCTCTCACACCATTGCACGCCTATCCACCCGTTGCGCCGACACGTTGCTCTGCCACTTCGACACCCTCTTCACCGTGCTCGTCAAGTAAGACTCCTCCTCTGGCACTGGCGACTAGCACGGGCTACGCTACGCCGCCCAAGATGGACTGGAAGGCGTGCAAGATGCAGTGCCTGGTGGCTGCCACGACACATGTGCCACGAGCTCGACGCACTTGCCGAGCTAGAGTAGCCCGCGCCGGCCGGCACCGGCACCAGCACCACTGCCTCAGGGAGCATTTAGGCTGGGTGCGCGTGTCACGTGGCTAGGCAGAAAGTGGAGTGCCTCCGCTTGTCTGTCATATGGATGAGAAGGAGCCACGTCCTAATTAAATAATGGTGTGGACGAACTGAAGGTGGAAGTAGGCCAGTGGCCCGGTCAACAGGCCCAGCTAGGAGTGTTCGGAGGCGCGGACGCGGGACAGATGCGAAGGAGTATTAGCGTTAAGATAAAACATACATCCGCCGTATCAATACCCTGTTCGTTTCGCTGGATCAGCACTGGCCCAGCTAGGAGTGTTCGGAGGCGCGGACGCGGGACATATGCGAAGGAGTATTAGCGTTAAGATAAAACATACATCCGCCGTATCAATACCCTGTTCGTTTCGCTGGATCAGCAGAATCAGCAGCCATCCAGCAGTGTTTTTCTCTCACAACAAACCAACGAACAGTACTTTTAGCAACAATAAACCAGCGAAACGAACAGGGTGTAACTCGCTTTGGCTTTATCCTAAGTCAATTTTCTCAAAATTTTTACCAAGTTTTTAGAAACATAGATTGACATGGAAAATTTAGTGAAAAGTAGTTAATTAATGTTATAGATGTTAGTGTATTTTAATAGAAACTTGATCAAATTTTAAAAAGATTGATTTAAAACAAAGTTAAAATGAACTGTAACTATTGACATCTTCAATCTGGCAATTATTCACTTACAGCCCTCTTCTCTGTTGCTTCATGGGGTTCCATGAGGCCAACATGGCAACACTGGATGGCTCCACATTTTAAAGTTGTTTTCCTCCAAATAAAGCTGAAGTCATGTTGGAATTTATATGGGCTTGGCCCAATAACCAATTGTGAAATTCCTAATAAATCTTAAAGGCCCATTCATGTGAGCAAGAGGGGATGTGGGAACTCTTTAGTACCACCTTGCTTGTTGAAGTGGAGGTAGTCATACTTAAATATGGAAGTCCTCCCCACTTCCTCAAGTCTAGTGTGAGGAGGAGTAAGAGAAGTCCACACGCACGCGCTCGCTCGCCTCGCCGGGCGGGGCGGGGCGAAGGGCGCGGGTGCGCGACACCTGCGTGAATGGTCCGCCGAAATCCGGCTCCTCGCCTTGCGGGAGCGCAATCTCCTTTTGCTGTTTTCGTTTTTGGTTTCTTGGCCTTCAAATTGCATGAGTCCAAATCGGTTACAAATTAAGAGTCCTAAATCAATTTAGATCATGATCGCGACACGAGATTGGTTGGACAGGACTATATAAGCAACCTGCCGGCCACGCCAAAACGTATCCAGTTAATCCTAGGGTTTTTGCCTCTAATCGCTATTGCGCCGCCGCTGTAGCTACTCCAGTCTGATCGCTTGCGTGCACCAGCGACCGGGTGAGCAGGTCTACGGAACCCTCGTCTTTGCGATCCTGCACCGGGAGAAGACGAATAAGGTTTTTGGGAAGCGTTCTTCGTGCGACTGCTCCCAAAGCTTCCACAACGGCTCGTCTTCCGAAGGGTGCATCGGCGCGTCGGCTTCGTCGTGCTAGAGCTCGCGGGGTCGTCATCAAGAATACTCCTCCGCCTCTCATCGACGACTTTGACGACGACTTCAACATCGACGACATCGACATCAGCGATCTCGCTCCATCACCACCGCCAGCTACATCTTCAACACCATCTACTACTACTACAACCGTAAGGTATAATTCTCTTGATCTAATTTTGACGTTCGTACAATCTAATCTATCTGCTGGACTATCAATGCTTGTCATGTTGATGCTGTGGAATATGCTGATCTGCTATACTGGTATGACATACATGTTTAATCTAGTTCATATATTTGTCATGATTTATGTCTAGATTTAATCATGCTTTTAATCTGGAAATTGCCTAATTATTTAACAATCCAAAAACCTTATTATAGGCCGTTTCCAGAATTATCTATGGCTAGTTTTGTTGACGCGCCGAGGCCGGAAAAGTTTTCTGGTATGCATTTTAAAAGGTGGTCTGTCAAGGTCACTGATTGGCTTACTGCCATGAAAGTTTTCTGGGTCAAAGATGGCATGCCTGAGGGAAACATCTCTAATGAAGATCAGAAAAAATTTCAGGAAGCTAATGATATCTTTGTGGGAGCTGTGCGTAATGTGCTTTCAGATTATCTATTTGATACTATGATGCACTTAAGAGACGCAAAGGCTTTATGGGATCATCTGAATGCTACTTATGGTGCTTCAGATGCAGACAAAGAGCTGTATAGCATGGAGAGCTTTAATGACTACAAGATGGTTGCTAACAAATCAGTAGTCGAGCAAGCTCATGAGATTCAGCGCCTGGCTAAGGAACTTGAACTCCTTAAATGTGTCTTACCCGATGAGTTTGTGGCTGGGTGCATTATTGCTAAATTACCTTCTTCATGGAGGAATTTCGCCACAAGTCTCAAACACAAGAGACAGAAAATATCAGTTGAAAACCTGATAGCATCTCTTGATGTCGAGGAAAAAGCTCGGGCTAAAGATAACATTGAGAAGGGGAACGAGGAAAAATCTAGCGCCCACTTTGTCCAGAGAAACCATGGCAAGAACAAGGAAAAGCCTAAGCAACCTGCTTTCAATGCCAAACAAAATACTGCCTTCAAGAAGAAGAAGAAAGACAAAGCAGACCTACCTTGCTTCGCGTGTGGAGAGCTTGGTCATTTTGCTAAAGATTGTCCGGAGCGAGCAGACAAGAAAGAGAAAAAGAAAATTCACCTCGTGACTGCTAGCAGTGCTGATGACGGGTATGGTAATTTTCCTACTGTACTTTCAGTGTTTTAATCTCCAAGTTGGTGGGTTGATACAGGTGCTAATATTCACGTGTGTGCTGATATCTCTTTGTTTTCTTCTTACCAGGGGCTCCAAGGTTCCTCCGTCCTGATGGGGAATGGGTCACATGCTTCTATTCGTGGTGTTGGCACGGTAGATCTGAAGTTTACTTCGGGAAAGATCGTGCAGCTGAAGAACGTACAGCATGTCCCTACTATTCGCAAGAACCTTGTTAGCGTCTCCCTTCTATTGAGAGATTGGTTTAAGGTAGTGTTAGAGTCTAATAAAGTAGTCATGTCTAAGCATGGACAATTTATTGGTAAAGGCTATGATTGCGGAGGCTTGTTCCGCCTATCTTTGGCAGATTTTTGTAATAAGTCAGTGAATCATATTTGTGGCACGATTAATGATAATTCCAGTGTTTGACATTCTCGCTTATGTCATGTTAACTTTGGATTGATGTCACGTTTGTCTAGCCTGAATTTAATTCCAGATCTCACTATTGCCAAAGGTTCTAAGTGTCATAGCTGTGTGCAATCTAAGCAACCTCGAAAGCCTCATAGGGCAGTAGAGGAGAGAAACTTGGCACCTCTAGAACTCATACATTCTGATCTTTGCGAGATGAATGGTGTGTTGACAAAAGGTGGAAAGAAATATTTCATGACTTTAATTGATGATGCAACTAGATTTTGCTATGTTTACTTGCTTAAAACTAAAGATGAAACGCTAGACTACTTTAAAATCTATAAGGCTGAAGTTGAAAATCAACTAGAGAGAAAAATTAAACATCTAAGGTCAGATCGTGGTGGTGAATATTTTTCTATATTATTTGATGAGTTTTTGTGCGGAACATGGTATTATTCATGAGAGGACAGCTCTCTATTCGCCCGAATCAAACAGGATTGCCGAGAGGAAAAACCGCACGCTGGCTGACTTGGTGAACGCCATGTTAGACACTGCTGGTCTATCTAAGGCATGGTGGGGGGAAGCTCTATTGACTGCGAGTCATGTCCTGAATAGAATTCCAAACAGAAATAAAGAGACAACTCCATATGAGAATTGGATTGGAAGGAAACCATCACTTTCATACTTGCGCACGTGGGGATGTTTGGCGAAAGTCAATGTTCCAATTTCTAAGAAGCGTAAGCTTGGACCGAAGACTGTGGATTGTGTCTTTCTAGGATATGCTCACCATAGCATTGCCTATAGATTTTTAGTAGTAAAATCTGAAGTTCCTGATATGCATGTTGATACAATATTTGAATCTCGTGATGCTACATTTTTTGAAAATATATTCCCTATGAAAGATATGTGTAGCAATGTTAGATTTTCCTCTGAGATAGCTCCTGATTTTATGGTACCTATTGAGTCTTCTATTGAATCATTTGAGCAACCACCTGAAGAAGTCTTTGAGGAGAATGACAATGAAGTTCCTGCGAGGAACAAGAGACGAAGGATTGCAAAATCCTTTGGTGATGATTTCATTGTGTATCTTGTGGACGATATTCCTACTTCTATTACAGAGGCATACGCATCTCCAGATGCAGATGATTGGAAAGAAGCTGTTCGTAGTGAGATGGACTCAATTCTTTCTAATAGAACTTGGGAGTTATCTGAGCTACCTTTTGGTTGTAAATCAATTGGATGTAAGTGGGTGTTCAAGAAGAAGCTTAGGCCTGATGGTACTATTGACAAGTACAAGGCTCGGCTTGTGGCTAAGGGTTATACCCAGAAGAAAGGCGAGGATTTCTTTGATACTTATTCACCTGTTGCTAGAATGACCACTATTCGAGTGCTACTTTCTTTGGCTGCCTCGTATGGTCTTCTCGTTCATCAAATGGACGTGAAGACAACTTTCCTTAATGGAGAGTTGGATGAGGAGATTTATATGGATCAGCCAGTTGAATTTGTAGTAAAAGGTGAAGAACAGAAGGTGTGTAAATTACTGAAGTCTTTGTATGGCTTGAAACAAGCACCTAAACAATGGCATGAGAAGTTTGACACTACTTTAACTGGTGCGGGCTTTGCTGTTAATGAAGCTGATATGTGTGTGTATTATCGACATGGTGGGGGCCAATCTGTTATATTATGTTTATATGTTGATGATATTCTAATCTTTGGAACAAACATTGATATTATTAATGAGGTCAAGTCTTTTTTGTCAAAGAGTTTTGACATGAAAGATCTAGGAGAAGCTGATGTAATTCTAAACATTAAGCTGATTAAGGAAGATAGTGGGATTACCTTGTCATAATCTCACTATGTTGAGAAGGTCTTGAGCCGTTTTGGCTTTATGGATAGCAAGCCTACTCCAACACCTTATGATCCTAGTGTGACATTGAGAAAGAATAAGAAGATTGTTAGAGATCAATTGAGATATTCTCAGATAATTGGTTCACTCATGTATCTAGCTAGTGCAACCAGACCAGATATCTCTTTTGCCGTGTTCAAGTTGAGTAGGTACATGTCCAATCCGGGTGATAATCATTGGCATGCACTTGAGAGGGTCTTGCGTTATCTCAAAGGTACAATGAGTTTTGGGATTCACTATTCTGGGCACCTAGCTGTGCTAGAGGGATATAGTGATACGAACTGGATTTCTGATATTGATCAAATCTATGCCACTAGTGGGTATGTGTTTACTCTTGGAGGTGGCGTAGTGTCATGGAGGTCTAGTAAATAGACTATTTTGACTAAATCTACCATGAAAGCAGAACTTACTGCTTTGGATACAGCTTCTGCAGAGGCAGAGTGGCTGCGTGAGCTCTTGTCAGACTTGCCGGTGGTTGAAAAACCAATACCGGCTATCCTTATGAACTGTGATAACTAAATAGTGATCACTAAAGTAAATAGTGCTAAGGATAATGCGAAGTCAACAAGACACGTTAAAAGACGTTTGAAGTCTGTCAGGAAGTTGAGAAACTCCAGAGTAATCACTGTGGCTTATGTGCAAACAGACAAGAACCTGGCAGATCCTTTTACCAAAGGACTATCACGGAATGTGATAGAAATAGCATCAAGGGAGATGGGTTTGAGACCCATATGAGTTTACAGTAGTAGTAACCCAACCTTTTTGATCGGAGATCCCGTGACTTAGGATCTGGAAAGAACAAACTATTGGTAAACTGAGGAGAGTATAATTATAACCCTCTCTATGTGAAGATGCAATACTCTCAAAGCGTTGATGCACTGTATGGTAGGTTGGCTAATGCCTTAACATGTTTTATTGGCTTTAACAAGCGAAGATGCTGTCCTACAGAGCATTCTTGAAAGAACATGCCTATATGAGTTCGACTGTAGAACGTCGCAGTCTATGAGACTTGGGTGGTCTCTAGTAAGTTCATGAAGAGACCAGGGAGTACGACGTATATGCTCCACCCACGGAGTAAGGCTATTGGTAGCCAGGTACTAGTTTGATTTTGAGCAAAGCTTATTCACACAAAACTTGCAATTCAAGGCATAGTCCATTGTTCAAGTTGTGAATGAGTGTAGCTTGAGGTTCTATGCGGAAGTTCAACTTCACAGTCTCTACCGAAACACTGGTATATCAAACAGTAGTGAGAACAGGCAAATCTCTAAATGGGTATTTGAGATCTGGTGGGGGATTGTTGGAATTTATATGGGCTTGGCCCAATAACCAATTGTGAAATTCCTAATAAATCTCAAAGGCCCATTCATGTGAGCAAGAGGGGATGTGAGAACTCTTTAGTACCACCTTGCTTGTTGAAGTGGAGGTAGTCATACTTAAATATGAAAGTCCTCCCCACTTCCTCAAGTCTAGTGTGAGGAGGAGTAAGAGAAGTCCACACGCGCGCGCTCGCTCGCCTCGCCGGGCGGGGCGGGGCGAAGGGCGCGGGTGCGCGGCACCTGCGTGAATGGTCCGCCGAAATCCGGCTCCTCGCCTTGCGGGAGCGCAATCTCCTTTTGCTGTTTTTGTTTTTGGTTTCTTGGCCTTCAAGTTGCATGAGTCCAAATCGGTTACAAATTAAGAGTCCTAAATCAATTTAGATCGTGATCGCGACACGAGATTGGTTGGACAGGACTATATAAGCAACCTGCCGGCCACGCCAAAACGTATCCAGTTAATCCTAGGGTTTTTGCCTCTAATCGCTATTGCGCCGCCGCTGTAGCTACTCCAGTCCGATCGCTTGCGTGCACCAGCGACCGGGTGAGCAGGTCTCCGGAACCCTCGTCTTTGCGATCCTGCACCGGGAGAAGACGAATAAGGTTTTTAGGAAGCGTTCTTCGCACGACTGCTCCCAAAGCTTCCACAACGGCTCGTCTTCCGAAGGGTGCATCGGCGCGTCGGCTTCGTCGTGCTAGAGCTCGCAGGGTGTCATCAAGAATACTCCTCCGCCTCTCATCGACGACTTTGACGACGACTTCAACATCGACGACATCGACATCAGCGATCTCGCTCCATCACCACCGCCAGCTACATCTTCAACACCATCTACTACTACAACCGTAAGGTATAATTCTCTTGATCTAATTTTGACGTTCGTACAATCTAATCTATCTGCTGGACTATCAATGCTTGTCATGTTGATGCTGTGGAATATGCTGATCTGCTATACTGGTATGACATACATGTTTAATCTAGTTCATATATTTGTCATGATTTATGTTCTAGATTTAATCATGCTTTTAATCTGGAAATTGCCTAATTATTTAACAAGTCATATATACTAGTTGAGAATAGAGCTGAATGTGTTTGTAATGTGTAACATTACAATTATGGCAACATGGCTAACAGTAGTAACATGGTTGTAACTAGAGACATAGATGGACTTTTTTTTTCAAAACAAAATCAATAATATATATGTTTCATCCTTTTCTAACTCATCATCTGATGCATTGAACTATGTGTTGAGGCCTACTAACATTAATATGAAAAATTTCATTTCTTGTAGAAATGGTTTCTTTGCTACTGCAATGGCGACCAACACTTGCAAGCGACCATGATAGCAACAAGAGCAGCCCATTACATTTTGCTGCATCCAGTGGTGACTGTTCTATAATCGAAGACATCTTAAAACATGCACCACCCAGCACCGCATACATGCAGGACAGCCAAGGCCTCTCGGCTCTCCATGCTGCCGCTTTGATGGGCCATTTACCTGCAGTCCGTTTGTTATTACAATACCACCCTGCGTCTTCAGACATTCGTGACAACCATGGCAGAAATTTTCTACACGCTGCAGCCATGAGAGGCCACCACTCCATTATATCTTATGTCATAAAAAACCAAATTCTGGAATATCTTTTGAATGAGCAAGACCAGGATGGGAATACAACATTACATTTAGCTTTGCAGGCAGGGGAATACAGAGTGGTTTCTAAGCTTTTATCCAGTGGAAAAATGCAGGTTCACATCATGAACGATGACGGCCACACCCCATCTGATCTGATAGAAAACTCAAGGGGTTTCTACTTAATGGTAAGTAATACTTCCATCCTTCTATTTTTAGGGAATGTTACAAAATTCTAGATTGTGTTTTATATAAAAAAAGTACATATTGTATTCATTTGAACTAACCTTGCATCCTCATGTCCATGACACATTTGTGAACTAGCAGGCAAGGCTAGTGGTAACGCTGTTTGTCTATGGAGCACAGTTCAAGCCACAAAGGCAAGACCATGTAAACAAATGGAACGGACAGGACATCATGAAATGGCGAGAAGCTACATCGAAAAACCTCGCAATTGTTTCCACCCTTGTGGCCACAGTCGCCTTCTCAGCAGCATTCAACGTGCCTGGTTCATATGAATCAGACGGAAAGGCAAATCTGAACGGGAATCATACTTACAGTGCGTTCCTAGTGCTGGACACCATTGCCATGACCACATCTGTAATGGCGACGATATTACTTGTTTATGGTGGTGCTTCACGGTCTCATCGTTCTTGGCAGGGCTTCATTATGTCCATGCACTTCCTTTGGCTGTCACTCATCTGCATGATGCTAGCCTTTTTTGAGGCCATATCAGCTGTGACAAGCAGTGATAGGAAAGCTATGAAGTCTCTTCTATATCAGCTGATCTACGCTGGGGTGTACGTCCTGATAAATCTTCTTACAAAACTTGCAATGCCTGGATCATTTGTAGGAGTTTTGCAGTTTGTGGTAGGTGGTTTCTCAAAACAACAGCGGTGTCTCAAGAAGCGCATCAGTCAGCAGTATCCTTTTGGAGTTATCTATTCCTTCAACATGTCCATGTTCATATTTGTAAATACTGTAGCAATTGCTGCAATGGTCGTCACAAGTATTTTACTTTGACGTGAGAGGTATCATGTTCATAACATTCTGTATTAGCGCAGACATATGCTAAGATGCTAATTATTAAGTATTTAACAAATATTGAGACTAGTATCATATGTCATGTGTACGCAGGCATATGTACATCACTGCCTATCTCTACGTATATATACTCATGATAGACACCGCACATCACAGCCTATCTCTATGTATACTCATGATAGACGCGGCACAACCGTGCTACACACGAAACACACATATCTGTGCATCTGAACATTCTAGGCAAAAAATTATACAATAAAGCATTGGTTATCAAGATAATCGTGCATGAAGGCGAGAACTGTCATTACATCTTCATCACCTATGTATAAAGAGAGATCTTACCAATCCCATTTAGGGTTAGATGATGGAGAATAATGTTATGCTTGCCCAAGTTCTTGTTAAGTAATTATTAAAAGGCACACAGGATGCCATTCTCTTCCTGCACCACCCTTTCGACACACACTATGCCAGAAAACCAAATCACAGATGCGGGTTTGGCGCGTCTCCCATAGCACATCTAGGATGAACCTTCATCATAGACGCGTAGACACGTGTCTGTAATAACCCCTCATCACAGACGCCTGCGTATAGACAAAACACGTATGTGATAAGGATTCATCATAGACACGTGTTATCTAGACGTGTTTGTGATGAGGGGTTATCACAACCGTGTTTTTACTATCCTCGTCTGTGACAAGGGTTATCATAAACGCAGATTAGCTAGACCCCGTGGCATGACACCCTCCTTGGGTACGACTCCTCTTCGGACGTAGGGGCTTAAATAGCTGCACACTCAGCTTCATGCCGCCTCCTAGTGCCAAGACGAGCCCACCATGGTTGCCACCGATGATATCTCCGAAGCACAAGCAACCCTGGATCTATCCTCCTTTGTCCGAGAGGTCGTGGATCTATCCTCCCTCGCACAAGCTACCGCAGACGGCCCGCATAGCTTGCTTTGTCGTTGTGGCCAGTGCCTTGGTGCATCCCTCACCGCGTCGCCGCTTGAGGGACGTGAGGGGATGGCGCAGAGGGAGGGGATGAGTGAGGGGGACGGGAGAGGGACAAGAAGAGGCGGCGTGCAATGGTGCAAGATCATTGGAGGAGATGACAGTCGCCAGTGGCGGTAGCGGCTAACCATAGCGGGAAGAGAGAAAGGGGCGAGGGGGACGCGAGGGATCGACGGATGTGAGAGTTAACTAGACTTTATATTTTTCAAGCATGAGACCAAAAAATGCACAGACCTAAATCCATCTAGACGTGTCGTTGACATAAAACCATATCATAGACGCGTCTCATTCTTATATCACATACGTGTTTTCTTTATTCACGTCTCTGATATATGCGCCTCCAACAACCTATTTCTTCAGAGCTAACACCTCAGAGACGTGTTCTTAATAGACACGTCTATGATCATACATCAGAGACTCGTCGCACAATTTTGTGTCACTTATCTTCTCTTTGCAGTTTTGACATAGTGACATCACCCTTCTACGCATGTGCCACTTTTCTCCTCCACGTGCACTCCTCTTCGTTCTCTGCTGCGATAAGTATGCTACATCTGCATCCGCATCGTGAATGTTATTTTTGCCCCTAAGGGCATATGCCCCATGTGCATGCATCATTGGATGCACATGAGAATGTGTGCTCCTGCTGCACATGCATCCCCATGTGCATCTATGCATATGAGGGCATCTAATGGTGAGCTAGGCTATTAAGATCCTGAGTCTAAGATTGTTTAGTTCTAACAGATAGAAGATTGAAGCTGTTGAGTGGAGATTTGATAGAGCACCTGCAGCTTCTGTGGCAATTCTTATGTAATTGTCCCAAAAACAAAGAAATATCATTTCGTGATTCAGCATGGAGAAGTTGAGACAATGATCCATTGGTAATATAGTCATATACCAGCAACGAAACCTCAGATTCGAGACAACATCCAAAGAGTTTCACAATATGTTTCTGTGATTTATTTCAGAAAGTATCACAACTTCATTGATGAATTGCCTGATCTCACTATACTTGATGACTATAGACTTCTTTATTGCAACAACACATTAGTTAGATAAAATGCCCTTGTAAACCATCCCATGACCACCATGTCCAATGATGCGTGCTGGATCAAAGTTATTTGTTGCCTTTTCTACCTCTTCTAGGAGAAAATATTTGTTTTATCCGATGATATCAACTGTTCTAGGAGAAGACCTTCTCTGCATGTGCCACTTTTCTCCTCCACATGCGCTCCTCTTCGTTCTCTGCTGCGACAAGTTTGTTGCATCTGCATCCGCATCGTGAATGTTGTTTTTGCCCCTAAGGGCATATACCCCCATGTGCATGCATTGTTAGATGCACATAAGAATGTGTGCTCCTGCCGCATATGCACCCCCATGTGCATCTATGCATATGAGGGCATGTGTTGCTAAGGGCAAATTTTTTGCGTCCCATTTGCATTTACTATTGTCTGGAGTAGGAAGATGTGTTTGTAAAGGGAGTACAAGAATTTAGAACGCACAGGAGTGCATCATCATTTTTTAAAAAAAGGGAAAAAAGTGCATATCGATTGAGTAAAAATATTGAATATTTCGCATCCGACGTGATAGTAGGGTATTGTTCTAGCTTCTGCGCTTGCTCTTCTTTGATAGTTTGATGAAAACCTTTGTACTTCACCAAGTTTATTATTCTGAATCCACTAATAAAACATTATTTGTAAACGTCTTATCGTTTCATATCAGAGTTGGCATACAACTTGTCATTGTTCGTCCTAACATGGATGATATACGAAGTGCATTCAATTTCTCAAAAGAACTTCCATGACCATTTGAAACGTAGTTGGAAAAATACGAAGCGAAATTTCGCACGTAATTTTTTAATCTGTTTTTAGAGAACACATAATCTTCGTGGAACAAGTCCGTGCTGATTCGTTAAAAAGAAAAAGGAAAACTCATACCTAAGAGAAAGAGTGCACACAATCAACCTGTTTTTAGAGAGCACATAATATTGGTGGAGAAAATCCGTGCTGGTTCGTTAGAAAAAAAAGGAGAAAAACTCATACATTGAGAGAAAACAGCATGTCTGGAAGAGATAGAGGTGCATTTTTAGGGTTTGATTTGACAAAATTCATGTCTGGAACTGGAAGATATCGAGGTGCATTTTCAGGTCTTCGTTTGACAAAATTCATTAAAATGAAAAAAATGGGGCATTCCGAGAATTGAACTCGGGACCTCTCGCACCCTAAGCGAGAATCATACCACTAGACCAAATGCCCTTGCTGTTGCGTAATTGATTTAAAATTCATTAGTATCTTGTTGTTCCGTGTCTCCTCATATCGCAAGTTCGCAACCGACGAACGGTCTTCGTACATACCCAGGCCTTGCCGCCGGCGAGCCAGTCCCCTTCGCGGGCGCTTTCATCCGCCACATCCACATACCAGTCCTCCTTGGTCGCACCACCATGTTTCAGCAGTATATGCCCGAGCGGCACAGAAAGTTACTGGACAACTCGGAGCTAGAGCTATCGGTCGTCCCCTGAGCCGCTGGATCTGCGCGGAACCCGCCAATGTGCAGTGCGAGGAAGCTTCTTCGAGATGGGGGATGACCTCCGGAGCGGCCTCCAGAGTAGATTTCATAAGGGGTAAGTCAGCGTTTGATGGAACCGGAATCAAATCCCCCTGCGCAGCAATGATGTTCAGTTCAGTCGTCATGGCTCATGGTTTTAAAGACTCGTAGGAGAGATGCCAGTATGCTACATTGTAGAAACAAATTTCGTTATCTGTAGGCTCATGTTTGCGTTCTTTTTTAATTTTCCCTTGCGGCATGATCCATTATAATGTGTGTGCGCGCTTCAGATTCAAAGATTAGCTCATGTTATGGTCTCATAGAATCTACTGAGGCTAGGAGCTCTGAGATAGCACCACATTTTTCTCTTCAATCAGAAACTGAACACGGTGATTTAGGCTTTAACAGTTACTGCTCATCTTGTTAGGTCCAATTTTAATAACACCATAAAGGAGTCAAGTGTGCAGTCTTACCTTTTCACTAATGAATTCACTTTGACCTTTTCAGATTGTCAAGAGATCACTCTCTTGATTGATCTTGTCGAGAAGAGATCACTCTCTGAGATAGCACCACAAGTTTGTCTTCAATCAGAAACTGAATAAGGTGATTTAGGCTTTAAATAGTTACAGCTCATCTTGTTCGGTCCAATTTTAACTCCACAATGGAGTCGAAGTGTACAGTCTTACTTTTTCACTAATGAATTCCGTTTGAACTTTTCAGATGGTCAAGAGATCACTCTGTTGATTGATCTTGTCGCAGATGGCTGGGACATGCCACTGGTGCTTTATGGAGGTGGATAGTTCTTGCCACACTTCAAACTAGGTACCCAGTGGCGTAGCCAAAATTTTTATCTAGGGTGGTCCAGTTCAATATAATCTTTTTAACAATATAGTCTCGTTTGACAAGTCAACAAAAATTTTCGATTTCTTGCTACAATACACAGAGGAGCTAGAACCGATGAAACAAAAATAGTGATTTCAATTATTCCTGATTCATCTTAAGAGAAATAAAAATGGCTCCTTGCTCTAGTGCATGAAGGAGCTGAAACTAAAGCCGATGAAGCTCTACCAAACAAGGCCTAAATGCAGCATGTCATTGTGCAAATATATAATTTACTGAAACATAAGACAAATATATTTTAAAAAAGCCTTACAAGTATTTTTGAAACTATTAATAAACTCTAAAAATTACTTAAAATAATTTACTATCTAAATACTTATAATACTTTGCTCCATATTCTAGGCACACGGACCACCCCCTAGCTACGCCAATGTAGGTACCTGAAGCAGAGTCAACTCTTTCTTTCACTAACAAACGTGCAAATCGTTTTTTATTGCTTGTGCCTCTTGCCAATAAATAGGATGCTCAACAGTGGTTCCAGGAGAGTATTGCTCTCCTCTTTTTATCTTCCATCGCATCTAGAACCATGGCTACTACCCATCAGAGGTCTACAAGTTTGCCTTCAAAACCTTTCTCCACTGAGGCCAAAGTAGAAGAAGAGTTGCAGAGCTTCAAGGCGTTCATCTCTTTGCCATGCGCAACATTGACATGATGTGTGATGGTCTGAGGATGCTTGGAGACATCTACAACTGCATAGAGGAGATCATGTCTGTTCCCCAAGCAATCAAGCTTCGCTCTCCATACCCCAACAAAAGAAAATGGTAGAGGAAGAGCTGGAGCAGTCCCTTGTGCAAAGCTGAAGATGCCTATCCAGGAGCTGCAACTATCCCTCAGGAGAGGAGACGGTTTGTCTTTTGAGCTCAAAGTTGTGTCCTTTATGCGTCTGGTGAAGAAGGCACAAACTGACAAGTGACAAAAGTCTTTCAAGAAGTCCAGCAACAACACAACTTATGAAGGCTGCAGACTGATCAGGCTAGTTTTCAGAAGCCAGAAAGATGGCTGTCTCTCTACTTGAATCCATATCTGGTCTCTTGCCAGAGCAGACTGCCACCACGCAAATGCAAGCAAATGGTCTCTTGTCTCCAAGAGATTGCAGAAAAGGAAGGTTGCCTTCAAGGATGAACAGTTGCAAGCACAAGAGTGCAGCATGGGAGATCTTGAGAATGGTGCTGAGTTGCTGCTCAGGACATTTATCCAAGGCAGCGTTTCTCTCCTAAACATTCTTAGTGCAAAGATAATTCTCAAGGCCTTTTGCTCTGGTGTTTTGTGATTGGCATCCACCTTTTAAAGGATCCATCAATCTTTGAACACCTTTCTAGTTTGTACACAAAACAACATATACATAGATCGAATCAAAAGGCCATCCAATTCTAGAATCAAAAGGACATCCACTCATAACTCAATTCTAGAATCAAAAGGCCATTCAAACTCCAAAGGAAACGAAAAAAAAATGCATGGCCACAGTCTCCATCTTGCGGCATGCCTTGATCTTGGGTAAGTTGCCAACTGGGATTTTTATCAGCTGAATGTTGTGCTAATGTGGTTTACATCAGGGGCATTATGGATACAAGGGGCAACAAAAGGGACGAAGTTCCCTAAAAAGGGTATTTAGGGTGCTCCTGCTAGCGGACGAGGTGTGGCTAGAGCTGACTGCCAAGGAGGAGGGAGGGAGCCGCAAATCAACAGCCAGATGCGAGTGATATGCTGCATAGTGCTGCTTGACGTGCTGCAACAATACAGGCTCATTGAAGACCATGCCACCAAGAGCGTCGAAGACATCAAATTTCACATGTGTACTGAAAAAGGTAAGCGATACATGAAATTATTATTTATTGACATGGTCTCAAAGTTTTTCAAAGCATTGAGTAAATGTTTATGCTAATGCGAAAGAACAACCATATATAGACTTACATTAACTATACTGGTTATGACCAGTGAACACAATTAGGGGGCCTGCTAGCGAGCGATACTCAAATCAATCAACACATCTAGCGTGGTAGGGTGGCAGATTGCATGAACTCTTTCTCTAAACTAGAACCTGGTTGTATGGCAAATGCTTGGCAAGTAGCTTCAGCTGTTCGAGCTAGCAACATTGTTTTAATTTACTGCTCATTTTCTAGGCCACTTTGGTAAGAGCTCACCCTTTCTTTCGTAAAATCTGCAATTCCATCTCCACTTGCTTCATTGTAGGCCTTTCTTCACCACATAGTCTTAAGCACATCTCGGCAAGAGAGGCAACACTGCTAATCTCCTCCTTGGTTGCTTCCTCAACAACTTGAGAATCAACTATATCAGTGATTTCTTTGTCTTTCAATGCCTCAAGAAAGTAGTTTGACAAGTTTTGAACCAAGCCTTACTTGTGAAAACTGGCTTCTTTCTAACAAGCATCTCCAGTAGTACCACTCCAAAACTATACACATCACTCTTCTCATTTAGTTGCCTTGTATAGAAATACTCCGGACCTAAGTTACCAAATGTGTAACAATGTGTGTTTGATCAACTGGAACCAATCTTGAAGCGTCGAAGTCTGAAACTTTAGCTGTGTAGGTCCCATCCAAGAGTATATTAGAGGACTTCACATCACGATGGAAGACTGATATTGAAGTTGCTAAGTGGAGTTATGATAGAGCTCCTGCAGCTTCTGTGGCGATAGCTCTTTGGATGTTGTCTCGAATTTGAGGTTCCGTTGCTAGTATATGACTATATTTCCAATGGATCATTGTCTCAAGTTCTCCATGCTGATTCACGAAATGATGATTCTTTGTTTTGGGATGAATACATAAGAATCGCCACAGATTTGTGAGGAAATTTGTGACCAAAAGATTTAGGTTAGACCTTTCACCAAATAAGCCCTCCTAATATTATCTCTAATGTTAGTAGTGGCGAAGCTAGAGCAAATTCGAGGGGAGTGCACTTGTCTTTTGGGTGTATAGACAAATGTCCTAGGAGGTGCATATAAGGTGAAATTTTACCCAAGTCTACTGTTTTTATATTTTTTGGGATGCATTTGCACCCACAGTCTCTAATGTAGCCTTGCCCCTGAATGTCAGGATGGAATTGCTCAATTGCTACACGAAGGCCCAGATCAGAAACAACATGAACATCCGGATTAAATACCGTAACAGTAATACCTTCGACATCATGCTCATGTGATGGTTGGTCTTCATTTTCAGCACCTTGCACTGTTTCTTGTACTGAAGTCTGAACACTGAAGCAGCCAAACAGGCTCAAGCAGCCAAGCAGGGTCGGCTGGGGCTCGCTACCTGCTGCTTGCTACCTGGCTGAGTGGCGGCGTCGAGGCCGAGCGGCAGCGGCCGGCCGGTTTGGGGGCTGGCCGGCCGGCTGGGGCGGGGTCGCGTCGCCGGATGCCCGGATCTGCAGGTGGCCGGAGGCAGTGAGGCGGCAAGCGGCGACAGCGAGCCTGGAGGGCGGAGCTGAGGCCAGAGGCGACGAGGGCGTAGCAGCGAGCGGCGTCGGGCGAGTCGCGCAAGCAGCGAGACCGCGACTCACCCTTGCGATCTTGCGAAACTTGATCTCGACCTGCAGCTTAATATAATTCGCTCAGAGATTTATTGCGAAGCTAGCAGCGCTTTGATCAGCTCGACATGAATGTGACGGTTCTGAACTACTCCCTCAGTAAAAAAAAAAGAAAAGTCATTCTCGCTTTCTAAAAAATCAACAGCTTTTAATTTTTACCAAATATATTTAATAAAATATTAATATTTATGATACATAATTAGTATCATTAGGTAGATCTTTGAATATACTTTCATAATAAATTTATTTGAAGATATAAATGTTGCTCGCATTTTCTACAAACATAATTAAAGTTGAGAAAGTTTGATCAGCACGTTTCCCACGACGACTTTATTTTTGGACTGTGTAGCATGATGCTTGCCGTGTCGTCCTGTCCGTTGGTCAATCAAGTCGGCTGAAAGCAGGACAGTGGCGGGCGAGCGCTGTCAAGCCGTCGCGTGCGGCCTCTTGTCTTGTCCATCGCAGTGCGTGGTCGGCCGCGCCGTGCCGAAAGGTTCGACGCCGTAGGAGTTAGTACGGCTTGGGTTCTCCGGCGTGAAGTCAGAGGGTCAATCTAAGTTGGGAACAGTGTTCTAAATAGCGGGTCAAATCAAGGTTGAAATATCGGTTAAATCATACATATTATATGAGCAAATAGTTAGTATATCTCGAGATAGCGACACCATTTACAACCTTGGTTGGCAAAAAGGATTTGGTGAGATAAAAAAAACTTGGCTTTCTATTTTTTGAGGTGCAACTTTGAGTTGGGAAAGAGGAATTGGCGAGTTAAAAAAAAAAACTAGCTTCGTGTTTTTAAGAAAAAGAGGATCCATTAGGGTTGCTCTTCCGTAAATGTGCTGTTATATGTATAAAGGGTTTGTGTTTTTTTTTCTTTTATATACCCTCTCGGAAATTATAAATCGTCCTGCCTTAATTTTTGCTATATACTTCAATATACGTTATATGTGTTTTACAAGTCACATTAGCTTTGTCCTAAGTCAAACATTACTAACTTTGACCATTCATTTAAAAAAATCCTTATTGTTTCACAACATATGTATTATAAATTATGAAAATAGTATTTCTTATTATTTCACAACATATGAATTATATATTATAAAAGTATTTTCTCATGGTGAATCTAAAAATTTAAATCTTATGTCATAAACATACATTATTTTTTTTTAAAAAAATTATAGTCAAAAGTATAAATATTTGATTTAGGATAAAGCTAATACGATGAGTAAATAAAAACAGAGGAAGTATTTTATTATATACTTTAAAAAGCTAAAACGGCCTATAATTTAGAATGGAAAGAGAATAAAGTATATGGTATTATTTATTTTTAAGGAAAGTATAGACTTTGTGAATGAAGACAATTAAAAAATAGTGGAAACGAACACAGCTAATGAAGGTAACATCTAGTGAGGCTGCAAGCCACACTTCCTGAAAATGTAGTAACCTCACGGCCCACATAGCCCTGTTCATCCGACTTATAATCCGTACTTTTCAGCTTGTTCTTTTAGTCAAAACAGTGTTTTTCTCTCACAACAAATCAGCCAACAGTATTTTTCAGCCGACTTATCAGCACGGCCGAACAAGGCCATATATCCAAGTGAGCTGAACGGATCATTCGTTGCTGCTGCAGTGCTGCCAACCAGGTGTGATGGGTGCGGGGAAATTTCCTTTTAAATACTATTATTTTAATAAATAATAGCAAAACTAAGTGCTGTTATGGAAAAGTTGCAAGTATATATGCTTTTTGGCTATTGATGAATGGTCCACTGGGAACTAATCGGTATTTCAATTGTTGTAAAATACATGGACTCTATCTAGAAGAAAAAGGAGGAGGAATCCTAACCAAGATGGAGATTTTGTTAACAACTTCAATTTATAGGTGGTGCGTGGTGCTGTAGTAACAGAAGCATGCCTCCAGTGTTTTCTCCCAATATATAAATTAGTGAGCCAATGCCCACTATAGTTGTGTGTGTGTGGTTGTCAGGCTGTGTGTGTATCAGCTCGGTTCTGAACGTTTGATAAATTAATGCTTGCCGTGTCCTGTTCCTGTCCGTCAGTCAGCCTGGTTTACATCAAAAACTTTTCACGAAAACTACATCATCCAGTCTTACGGCATACTCCCTCCGTCCCATTGAAAGTGTCGTTGGAAAACCGTGTCCCCCTCACAAACACGTTTCCCGGGCGACACTTTCAATGGGACGGAGGGAGTATGTACGGAGCATTAAATATAGACGAAAAAAACCAATTGCACAGTCTAGTTGGAAATCGCGAGATGAACGTTTTAAGCCTAATTAGTCCGTGATTTGACACTAAAGTGCTATAGTAACAAATGTGTTAATGACGGATTAATTAGACTTAATAAATTCATCTCGCGGTTTCCAGACAAACTATATAATTAGTTTTTTTATTAGTATCCGAAAACCTCTTCCAACATCGCACGAAACATCCGATGTGATATTTTCACCAAAAACTTTTCGCATCTAAACAAGTCTTTGCCTGAAAGCAGGCAGTGGCGGGCGAGCGCTGTCAAGTCGTCGTGTGCGGCCTCTTGTCCATCTGAGTGCGTGGTCCCGAGCGCGGCCGCGCCGTGCAAACTGGGGTGCCGTGCCTGTGCCACAAGGTTCGACACCTACGCAGGCCTCGTTTAGATCTTAAAATTTTTTGGAGAAAATTTCTATAGCATTTTTGTTGTCATTTGGCAAAATTTATCTAACTATGGACTAATTAGGCTCAAAAGATTCGTCTCGACATTTACAGACAAACTGTGTAATTAGTTATTTTTTACCTACATTTAATGCTCTATGCATACGTTCAAAAGATTCGATGTGACAGGTACTGTACAAAAATTTTTAGGCCTTTTTAGCAATCTAAACAAGGCTTCGGTATCTGATGATGTCGCATTTGTGCAGAAGAGGCGAAAATTTTCCATAGCGAAGCAACCATCTTCTAAGCCAAATGGGAATGGCACATCGATGTTTCCACAATGACGGGTACAGTTAGCTCTGTTTCCTTTTGGATTATACCCCTAGTTTCCGTAAGAAACATGTTAACCATGCATTCAAGTTGAAAAAGGTAACCGTGCATAAATCGACTTGTCATTTTGTATGCTACACTTTTCATGGTAATAAACAAATAAATAAGTAAAACATTTGTTTCACTCGATCAGTTGCCAAACATAAAGTTATTTTACAATTGTATATATCTAAGAAATACAAACAATATGAGTAAAATACACATTTCTACAATTAAAATTACTGATTAAGTGAACCTTAAAAGTTTGTTTACTAGTCCATCAACTCCTGCGGGCTTAATCCTAAGAGACATATGCATTAGTTATTGTTTAATATCTCTGACTAATAAAAAATACTTAGATTAAACTGTCTTTTTTCTCTTTATTCATTTTCTAACACAATAAAGCGTAATAAATACTATCCAGTTGTGATAAACTTATTAATCGCTGGTCTATATGTTTTTTCATCCATATACTTAGTTTTTCTCCTTCACCTGACAATTATGTATATTTTCAATATGAATTTAGTTAAAACCTTAACTTCAACTATGGTAGATATATACTTTAGTTTGTTATAGATTTTAAAATTTAAGTGATCCCATATCTTATGACATCATAAATTTAAATTTTCATTTTAAAATTTTAATCTTATTAATTGCTATAGATTCTTTGTCCTCTATAAGCATAATAGATACTTCATAGTATATATCCAATTGTAATAAAGTTATCAATCAATAGTCTACATATTATCCCCAAGTTAAATTGAAAATCTTGTGCTTATTAACTCTTCTTTTGTACTTTTTAGAAATAGGAATTTTGGGCCATAGACAACACTCTTAAGTACAATGACACAACAACCATTTAAAACATGCACTACATTCATCCTGTTCGCTTGAACTTATCTGTCAGAATCAGTCAACCATTCAGCAGTGTTTTTCTCTCACAACAAATCAGCATCAGCATCAGCATCAGCCATTTAGCAGTGCTTTTACAGCCAGTCGAACAGGGTGATTACTTAAGATCGGTGGTAGAGCTTGATGTAAGATCCAGGATGGTGTGTCGGTGCTAACCTCAATATGATATGAATATTTAAGCCTTGTAATTATTGTTTACTCTAAAGAAGTCTCACAGGCCAGGAAGATATAGCTACCTTTGGTCTACACTAACCTCTTTCACTTCTCAAAATGTTTGAGTTTTCTTATAAAAGAATTATATCTGCAATAATGATTACACTAGCAACATAGATATGTAAAACGTTTTAGTTAGAATTTATAAATACATCTAAAGTAACGACTTACATAAATTTTATTTCATGATTATTCATATGTTTTCAATAATTAGTTAGTATCATTAGTATATGAGTTGGTTAATGAAATATTTTTGTGATTGTTGAAACATAGCATATATTTATTGCTTATGCAAGCATATGTAGTTGATTTGAATGATTTCACAATATGTATGTTTCATTTAATCAAATGCTAATATATTAATATTGATGAAAGTGGGTAATGTGGAAACATTATATGCTTTATGGTTATTTAAACATCTTTTTTGTAATAGAAAATGTTGGCAATTAGATGTAGATTTGAGAGGATATTGTAATAATGATAGAAGTGGTAATTTAGATGCAAATTTAAGGATTTACATAGATTATTTATTATAATAGCATGCGAGTAATTAGATGCAAATTCAGGTTTACTTTAGATCATATTTCTTGGTGGCATGGGTGGGTAATTTAAATATAGATAGGTTACTTTAGGTTGTTTTACACAATAGCAGAGGTGGGTCATTAGAGTCTACTGAATTGATAACCAAATGTTTATGATTTTTGTGAGAATTTTTGTCATTTATCTTTTTTCTCCTAGCGAGTATCATGAGATAATAGGAAGGCTCCATTGGGGACCTCTAGTTTGGATTTCTATGATTTATATAGCATGATACGTATTTAGTTGAAACTAGGACTAAGTTATATATATAAATCCTTGTTGTAACCTTTTCTGTTACATCATGAATCTATATTTTTAGCTTTCAAATTTTAATATACTTATAGCAACTTTTAATCTGCATGCTAAGTTAAAACCTCTATGCTAATTATATCTTTTATTCAAAAAATTTATCTTCAGTTTTATTTTGAAAAATTCTGGGTCTGGCTTCCCTTTGAGTTCTTTTTTTTTGATAGGTTCCCTTTGAGTTCTTAAAATGACATAAATAGTCTTTTTAATTTGCACCGTGGCACTCAGCCACTCAAGATGCTTTCTAGATAGCCACGACATGAATGAAATGTGCACTTGACCGTTATCCCTTGCTTTGGTTCACTCACTCCTCTCTCTCTCTCCTTATCTCTTATCTCTCATCGGGCCCCAATTCTTCTTCTATCTTTTTTGAATTCGGATCGTCACCAAACGTACCAGTAACATAGAGTGCTTATTAAATTATATCTCACGAGAAATATAAGTCAGAAGTAAGCATAATGCTATGCACCATGATCTATATCGAAGAATTATATGTAGTAGTATTATTTTATAAAACATAGAGCGCTTAAAATGAAATAGTTACCATATTGATATGACATAATATTTCAGTCCAAATATATAAACTTATTTAAAATAATAACTTACAAAATTCATTATCATGGAGTATCAATATAACTTAAAGTGAATTGGCAATGCCATCGCTATGTGGTTAGTTAAGAGAACATTTTCCACACTTGAAAAGCAATTACAATACATATTTATCCTATGATATACATGTTTATTTGTCCTACATCGTGCATAGAGTTATGCTTACTTCTAACTTAATAGTGATAAAAATGTGTAATTTAGAAATATACATAGTAGAATTTATGAATATGTAATTATTTTTCATAATAGCTTATAGTAATATTTACATGTAGATTGAAAGATATAACACAGTTAATGTGGATAATTTAGATACAAATTAAAAGATATTACTTTCTATATTATCTTTTATAATAGCATATGCGGATAACTTGAATGCAAACTTAGGGGTTACGTTTGCATTATCTTTCATATCAGCAGGAGTGTGTAATTTATAAAAAAGCATTAGAAGGTTAGTTTGAATTATTTTTCATAATGATAGAGGTGGTTAATTTAGATACAAATTTATGGACTTATTTGAAATATATTACATAATGGCATAGGTGGACAATTTAGATTCAAATTAGGGGGCTAATTGTGAATTATCTTTTATAATGACAATGGTGGGTAATTTGAATCAAAATTTAGGGGTTACTTTATGGATTTTTTTCATAATGGTAGAGGTGGGAATCTTTAATACAACAGAATAGATCCAATGGTTATTATTGATAATGGTGATTAGAAAATACAAATCAAATGTCTAATGTTTCTGATTACTGTGATAATTTCTAAGATTTTTTTTCGAGTGCATCCGGTGAGAATGAACACGGAGGCCTAGATATTTGCTAAGCATGGCTGAGGCTGCAACAATTATGTTAGAAGCAGCAGGGAGAGTAGATATGAAATGGTACCAATATTGTCGTCGGTGCAACCGTCAATAATGTAGGCGTTGCCTGTGAAGCCTTCTTCGCATTCGCAGGTGTAGCCAAATGTTGTGTCGTCGTCGCAATGAGAATGGCTGCTGATACAAGCATACTCTGTCCGGTTTTTCTTGGCGGAAGCACAGTTGGGTTGGTCGACGACGTTCCAAAAGAGCAGGGTGGAATTACTGGTAACGACGGTGATTCTATCCCGCAACAGAGAGGTCCGGTTAGAAGATCTGGAGGCGCCGATGCTGCTGCTTTTCCGGTGGACGAAACTGAGCTGACTAGATATCTGGAAAACGTCTTGCACCAAAACAGAGCAGCATCCCATGCCGCTGCAGTTGTAGCTAGCCGCCGCCTCCGTGATTATTTCTTCGCCGCCGGGGCACCAAGTTGAG
Organism: Saccharum hybrid cultivar R570; assembly: GCA_038087645.1. NCBI lineage: Eukaryota > Viridiplantae > Streptophyta > Magnoliopsida > Poales > Poaceae > Saccharum > Saccharum hybrid cultivar. The sequence goes on from JAQSUU010000805.1 coordinate 12,462,237, forward strand.
CAACCAAACACAGGCCTGCTGGTCATCTGGTCGATCCAGTACACGTCCAGGTCGCAGCCGGTCACACTGAATGTTGCAGAGGTGTCAAATGAGAAGGACCTCCCAGGGGTTTCCAGGGACATGTTGTAAACGCGTACACCGGAGTTCATGGGGATGGCACGCCAGATGGAGACCAAGACGAAGTCCTGATACCAGCCGGCGACGTTAACTTCGATGCTCTCGACCACCTCGGTGATGCCGTCTCGAAAGAAGAGCTTGGGGGCCCGACTGGCGTCGTCGTTGCAGATCAAGCTGAAATCGGGCCCCCGGGAGCAATCCGCTCCGACGCCGAATGGTTAGGCGAAGGTCAGATTGCCGCAGCTCGTCGGGCAGCCGTCCAACGACGTCCTTTTTCCTCCGGCCATGATGCTTCCAGAGGCTGCTAGCACGGTGGTCGACGACGTCTCTACTGGAGACCAAAGAATCACCAGAGAGAATAATAGTGCCGCACGAAGCACCATTGGCAAGGTTGTCATGACAGTCTAAGCTCTCACCCTCTCCAAACTTGATCTCGCTCAGTTTTTCTTTCTTTTCTTTTTGTGTGTGTGAAGCTAGCAGTAGTGAGAGCTTAGACTATCATGGTAGGTATGTTACGATGGTAGGTATGTTACGTTGCCTCTCGGGGAACATATATAAGGCCCTTTCTCACTATACCACGCACTTTCCTGACCGTACCCGTACGCGGTACGTCTTGCTACCGCACCGGATAACATTTGTGTGGTGGGAGACCATGGCAAAAATGAAGTTCACATAATGCTTGCCCGTCCGTCACTCTGAGCTTTGCCACCAGCTGCAATTTTGGACGTCCTTGCAAGTTGCATATGCCCTGGTCAAGGTCAAAACTTGTTCACACGCATATATGTGGAAAAAAAATAAACGGCTAGGAGACCCTGCCGACATGCCGGCTAGGAGTCCTCCCTACTGCCGGCTTGCCTAAAAAACACTGAATTTCTTTTTTTTATAACACTACTAAAAAGGATTTTAAAGACAACCTGTTCGATTAATTGAGGCAGATATATATAGACATCCTAAGCCGGTTGCCTCTATTAATCATCTATTTATAGAGACAGTTGTATTAGGATGCCCACATTCGTAAATCAATTGACAGGATGCTTGCCTTTAAAAAAACATTACTACAAACAGAGACAGGTATCTTAAGAGTCCCTTCTCTAAAAATAGTTATATCAAACAATTTGTAACTTTTCGATATAAAGTCAAATGAAGTCATGAAGATAAACTTTATATTAAAATTGTAGTCCTCGACATGATATATAACTTTGTAGTTGAGAAAATTTTCATTTCTAACTATTTAGAGTCTCAAAATATTGTTTCAATTTCATAGATCTTGAAATTTACAATTTAAAAATTAACAAAAAAATTGGATGCTATACTAAAGTTATAGTTCTCAATCAATCTACACCTTTGTAGTCGAAAAGTTTTTTATTTGGAGTTATTTAGAGTAACAAATATGTGTTTTAAGTTCATAGATTTTAAACTAATAATATTATAATCTGACGAAGACGATCATGACAAATAATATATATATATACACTTTCAGTATGGAAGATGCATGCCATTCTGTAAACTAATTGTTGGGGTCGAGACCTTTTGGATATGCCATGCTCCTCGCTTGACGCCTTTTTTCCATCACCCTCGCGAAGGTACTTAAGTTATTTTCTGCGTGGGTGCAGGGTCTGAAGGTTACTAGAATTGATTAAAGGTGTCAAGGTTAAGAGCTACTTCAAAAGGAAGAGAAGACAGAGAACCCGAAGGTACTAAGGCAAGGTCCGAAGGTCTGGATGGTACACTACGAGTGAAATGAAAAATAAACCTTTCGGAGACCCAAAGGTTCATATTACACCCCAGACTAGAGTCGCGAGGTGCTGAGCAAGCGGAAACCATGGGATTAGCAGATCTAGACTATTGTGCCCTCGAATATGACAGGAATGTAGTAGCTAGACTAGAGATATCTTGTAATATGGAGAGTGACTGTTTGCCTCCCCAATAGATATGATGTTTGTAACGGTCATAAAAATGGAGGAATACAACACTAGCCTTTAAATCTTTTTACATCAAGTTACCATAGTTTTCTCCTACCGAGGGTTTGAGCAGGAATCGATATTCTCGATAGTTGGTGTTGTCCGCGGTTCGGACTTCAAAGAACAACAAAGGCGAGAAAAACAACATCGAGGACACCTCCGGGTGACCCACAAAACTCAAAATAACACCCAGAGTGATCCTTCAAATGCAACCATTTTGCTTGCTATTGCACCGAGCCAAAGCAATAACCCAACCACACATGTCCCACCCATCAACCCCTTTGAAGAGTTCACCTTCAAGCGACAACCACCAGCCACTAACAACAAGGTGCAACCTTCAGATTAGGCAACATGAGGCATTCAAATGACACTCTTCAGACACAGCGAGATAAAGAGGAGGAATCATTCGATGAAGAGGCATAGTTAGGAAGCTTGTAGGATCAGTAAGGGTGGGCAAAATACATGATACCCAATTCCCGAACCCGAATTACCCGGACCCAGACCCGAAGTACCCGAACCCGAATTACCCGATCACAATTTCGGATAGTGATTGTAAAAACCCGAAATTAGTTTGGGTAATTCAGGTAATGTTTTCCGGTACCCGAACTACCCGAATTACCCGAAATATCTCAAATATTTGCTCTTCTATTCCTAATATGAAGACATGAGGTAGTTCAATGCTATATAAATATATTATTTGGCATGAATTAATGTAGATTTATGCTAACTTGATCAATGATTTGTTGGTAATTGATATGAAGACATGATGTGATTTAAAGGACTATTGTTTATTGCTTGAAAATGGTACTTGAATTCTTCCAAAATGGTTGGTTTTGTCAATTTCGGGTATATCGGGTAAAACCCGAACCCGAATTATCGGGTACCCAAAGTTCTGGGTAATGCTTTTTCGGGGCAAACATCGGGTAGCAATTTTCAATACCCGAATTTCCAACTACCCGAATTACCCGACCCGAAATTTTCGGGTAACCTGAATGCCCAGCCTTAATGATCAGCTATGCGAGAAGAGAAGAAGAGTTGATCAATTACACATTCCAAGAATGCCCATACATTTAGACACAAACCACTTGACCACCGGGGGGTAAAATGGTGGTCTTCGAAGCATCGGAGGGTCATGGGCCCTTCATGAAGTCACTTCACCTCATCTCAATCTCTCCCATGAACCCATGTGCCTCCTCGAGTCCTTCCCCGGGTTTTGAGGTCCAAACCCAAAAACCACTCTTCCCATATTTTTTAGGCAGAGAACACCAAACCTTCCTAGGCCATGTAGTTGTATGAAACCCTCTAATGTAGATGTGTGTCCTTCATGTCCTTGGCCTAGCGGTCCACCAAGTGCTCCGAAACCTTGCCTTGATTTTGTCAAACCCCAACCTTGACAACTTTTGTCAATGTTGTCTTCATCACCATCTCCATGTGCTCTTGCTCTTCATCGTGTTATGTGCTAGCCATCCTTGGTCCATCCTCCAACCCCTTGGTCCCTTGATCCAAGTATTCGTGTTTAGTCTCCACCATCTCCATCAACATGAACTCCTCGCTTGACCTTCTCCATTGTTGTGGACCACCTTAATGTACTTAACCTTGCACATTCACAAGCCAAGAGACATGTTGCACAATACATACAAACTCGACATCTTAGTTGGAATCATGCTAGAACCAACTCAACCAAAGCTCGATCATCTCACATTGACAATAACTTATCATCCTTGACATGGACACATATCCACCATGTCATCTCATAAGCTGAATTATTCAATTGAGCTCTAGGTGTAGACTAAATTAGCAGCACACACCACATCTTCCTTTTGTAACTTAGTGAACCTCGAACCTTCTCTTCTCTTATCAGGCACGTCCCCCCTCTCTGTAGATAAATAGAAGATCGGGAAAAGATCTCAGATCATGCCTTTGAGGAGGGTGACATTTGATATGTATATAGCCAAGGTGTCTTGGGTTACAAGAACACGACGTGTGTATATGACACTTATCCATAAAATTCATAACATCTTCAGTACCCACAGAAGGAGGACTTCAAGTTTGTAAACAACTATATGGGCAGTTCTTTAGTCATGATGTCTGCAAATTAGTGAGAGGACAGGGCATGAAGAACGCGAGCTAGTCCCACAGTGACCTACTTGCGGACAAATTGTATATTTTTTGAAGAAAATGGAAAAATTGTATATCAATCTCTCTGTGTTTTGTGGCGATGATGGGCAGGCCTTTCTTCGTTTGGTAATGTCTAATGTCACAATTAATGATGATGTGTTTAATTGTGTTGCAGATAGCAAGACAAGCCAACAATGTTGCACGAGGACGAGCAACTGCAAGTTGCAACTATAAGATGCTGAAACCCAACTGACAAATCATTGGAAGGTGAGTTCAGTTAGTCATTTAACGAACATGTCGGTTAGACAGTTGCATAATTTGCACGCCATTTATTTCAGTTGAGATATGTCTATCTGTATTTCAGTTCAGCACTCGTGCAAATGCACGGCCATCAATATTCAAAACGCAAATCTGGGACAACTAATTTGTCCATCAACTTGATATGAGATTACTAATTTATGCGTCAACTGATTTTTGGTATTGAGAAGTGAAGAATTTACCAACAACTTCAATGTATAGAGGCATGCCAGCAATGCTACACGAGGAGATGCAGGTGCAACTGTCGTCTGTCGATTGACAGATTGTTTGAAGGTGAAGTCAGCTAGTCACTCAACATGGCACATGTCGGATTGCATTTTCTTCTATTTGAGGATTTCTCACCTTCATTTTTGATAACTGCTCGTGCATATGATTTGCTCAAACACCACATACCATCAAGTTCACTTATTGATGTTTGTTGCACTGAACATAACCGATGATTATGCCTTATCATTCAAGTTGCTCCATTACTGATGATGGCTGAGGTGACTTGCCAATTCCTGACTATAAATAGAGTGCATCAGAAGGCTGAGCACAAACAATACAGAGATCTCTTTCCTTTCTCTTCCATTCCACACAGAAGACAGAACTGAAGCATAGATGATAGATCACACGATCCCTCACAACAATGGCCTGCCATCAAAGGTCTACAAGTCTGCCTTCTTTGCCTCACTCCACTGAATCCAACCTGGAGGGAGAGATGCAGACCCTGAAATCTCGCATCTCGTCGCCTTCGGCAACCATTGGCACCACGTGCGATGGTCTGAGGAGGCTTGGCGTCCTCTACAGCTGCGTAGAGGAGATGCTGTGCTTGCCCAGCAACCAAGCCTTGGCGCAGCAAAGGAAGATGGCGGAGGAAGAACTCGACAGGTCTCTCGCGCTGCTCGATCTCTGCAGCGCCATGCAAGAGAGCTTGGCGGAGCTGAAGACGAGCGTCCAGGAGCTGCGCCTGGCGCTCAGGAGAGGAGACGATGCAGCTGTGCAGCTCAAAATCGAGTCCTTCGTCCGTCTGGCAAAGAAGGCACACAAGCCCATGAAGAAGACGACCAGCAAGGCTACTGCTGAAGGTTGCAGAGTGGTCAGACTAATGGCAGAAGCCAGAGAGACGGCTGTTTATCTGCTTGAATCCATGTTGCGGCTCTTGCCGGAGCAAGTTGGCAGTTGTCCAAACGCGAGCAAATGGTCCCTTGTGTCCAAGAGGTTCCAGAAAAGAAAGGTTGTGTGCGAGGAGCGGCAGTTGCGGGCGCTTGAGCGCAGCATGGGTGACCTTGGAGATGGTGTGGCTATTCTGTTCAGGAGGTTGATTCAGAGCAGGGTGGCTCTTCTGAACATTCTTAGCTCGTAGATGCTTCTGATGACGCACAAGTTCCCAATTTGTATCTGAACTCAAATAAAATGTAGATAAACCAGATTTGATTGAAGACGGTTTTGGTCGTTACCTTTTGCCGCATCATTGATATACTTCACGACGTGGTTGGCTTAATCTAACCATCCCTGTAAATAAATTTCTAGAGCAGCTTGCGCTACTAGAAAAATGAATTGTAGAGACGCCTCCTTTTATTTGTAGGAGCAGCTCAATCTAAATATTCTAAACTCACATCTACAAATAGTTTTCAAAACGAGCCACCTCTAAAAGTCAATTTCACTACGTAATTTTAGTGTTCGACACCTATTTTTAGAGGCGGCGCTCGATCTAGCCTCCTCTACGAATGTTTTTTCGAAACCAGCCGCCCCTATAAATTGTTGATTTCTAGAACCATCACCAACCGCCCTAAATACTATCCCTGACATAGTGTTGTTTAGATAAACCGCCTATAGAAATACTTTTATTTTTTTAAAAATTCTCTGTATATTTAGATTTTACATTCACCTGCCGATTTTTACATATATATATGTTTCTTACCAAATTTTACATACTATGGATCTACTATCATACTATTTCAAGCTCATTATTTAATATAAAAAACACTGGTCAAACTTCTTGCTCACGATCGTCGTTAATAACAACAATGTTTCATCTAACTTAATAATGACATGACTTTTTATCTAAAACAACTTAATGACATGACTAAAACTTAAGTATTAATCACACTTCACACTCTTTAAGAGAATTGCTACACAACAAGGGGTTGTTTTGCCTCCCTGCAACAACCGGTTGTTTTTGACATCCCCAATAACCAAATCTTCTCTGGCTCGTGCTCCTCAGCCGCTCCTGCGCCCCCACCTGCGTCTCCGGACCTTCCCTGTGGCCTCCACCACCCATGGCCCCGCCTCTGCTGTGCTCGCGCCGGACGCCTCCGCGGATGTCCCCGGCGTGGGAGCGGGCACGGCCCCCTTCCGTCCTCAAAACAATATTTGATAAAGAACTAGCTTCCGGTTGCCTCGGGCCGACATGTGGGTGTCACCAAAAGCTAGGCTAGACCTGAGCAAGTTCTCATTCGCACAATATAATATTTTAAAAAGCATCTTAACCCAAACCTGGTAAGACTTTGGAAATATATAGTCTAATGGGGGACGCCCTGGACGCAGCACCCCGCGTTAGCCTCGTCCGTGGCCTGAACCTCGCGTCCCTCGCACCCTAAGGAGAGCAAATCCTGGCGAAGCCCTCGTCTACCTACTCGGCGCTGGCTCCCCACGATGGTAACCCTAACCCCCTCGGTGAGGGAGACCTTGGTACTGTGTCCCTACAGGATAAGAGCCGCCTGACGGATCCCCTCGAACAGAAGGCTGCCCTCGACGGTCAGCTCTAGCACCACTGAAAGAAGACTGAAGGCGCTGGCCCCCGGAGACAGAGTCCCACGTGCAGTTTGAAGGGTGGTTGGAGCAGGGGCGTGGAATGTCCATGGAACCCCTGTAATCCTGTAGATGTCATGCCCTGCTCGGCGAGAGGGCGGCTTGTAATTTTGCCAGGCCCCCCGGCTATGGCCTGTAAATACCTGGCGGGTGGCACGGTAACGGATGTTTATTAATGGCCATTTACTCTTGAATTTATTGCAACGCTGTGCTGCTGGGCGCAACCTCCGCTTTCGCATACAGTACGTAATGCTGCAAGCAGTACACTTTTCTTTTCATATTATTTCTCCACGGCCAACAACTTCCTGCATTGCAGGAAGATTGACACATATCATCAAATTCATCGTACTAAATCCGTTTCAAATTATAGTTTGTTTGACTTTTTTTTTTGACCTCAAGTTTAATCACCCGTGTTATTTAAAAATTTGTATTAAATATCACTTCTTTTGTTGTGACTTGGTTTATTAACAAAAGTTCTTCAAGAATGACATAAATTTGAGTATGTTTGCATAAATTTTTTGAATAAGACGAGCGGTCAAACTTGGGGTAAAAAAAAAAAAGTCAAACGAATTATAATTTATCAGAAAATGAAATCGACGTCATTGCTTATAGATCCAAGACAGGCACGCACTTTCACACGCTCAAACTCACATCATCAATGCAAGAACCACGATGCATGCGTAGGAATAGGAACTAGGAAGAACGGTAGATTTGCAAGCCGCTGTGACTGTGATTGTCAAGCAGTCGGCTTGGGCGAGCTGTTCTGATCCATGAACGCCTTGATCCCCTTCACCACCTTGCCGGCATCGGCGAGCTCGGGGAAGACGTAGAACGCGTGGATGGCCTCGAGGAACTCAGGGCTGCAGCTAGCAGAACGATGCCGGCGATGTGGACGGCCGCCGCCGCTGCCGCCGCCAGGTCGCCGGAGGCCGCGCCCGTCCAGCGCGCGCCACGTGGTGCGCGATGTTGCTGACGGCGCTGTCCCCGGCGAGGAAGCAGCGGGATAAGTCGACCGGTACGGCGAGCTCGCCGTCGGGGAGGCCATCGTTCGCAAGGAACCGGAGCACGTCCATCCCGTCGTCGTAGGCCGCGGGGTACCGCGGTGCTCGGGGGCGAGGAGGTAGTTGACGGACACGACCACGGCGCCCAGCTCGCGGCAGAACTGGCGGCACATGGCGTCGTAGGGCGCCGACGCCGTGGACAGCAGCACGAAGCTGCCGCTGTGGAAGTAGATCACCACGGGGACGGGGGCCGCGGACGGCTCGGCCTTGGACGGCGAGAACACGCGTGCCCACTGGCCGCGCGACGCTTCCACGGCGACGTCCGCGGACATGACGCCGAGCCTGTCCGGGCGCGCGCTGGCGCAGGCCTGGCGGTAGGCGAGCGAGAACACAAAGCGGTTCACCGTGCCGTCGGCCCGCTGGGCGATGTTGGTGGCGGCGATAAGGCCGAAGATCTGGAGCCGCACCGTCCACGGCAGCGCCGGGGTCCGTGGCGCTGCTGCCGTCTCCTGCCCCTTGGTGCAGGCTTCTTCTTCCATCTCGCTTGCTCTCTGCTCGCACTGGCTAGCTCCTCGCGTCGCGTTGCAGACGACACGGCACGGGAGATATATTTGTACCACTACTACCTACGTGCTCATCAGTAAAGCTGTCGCCGTTTCCTGTTTCCTCTTTGTATATAAAGACAAAGGGAAGGCGGCGGCCGACTTCCGACTTCCGACGATGGGTGGCTCCGGCCGTCAGAATCGTGTAGGCGTGATGGTTCTGGTTGCGTCCACCGTGCAAGTAGCCAACTGGTCACTTTGCTCACTTGGATGCTACTCGCCAGTGCCCAGTGGACACGGATGCTATCCCCATCATATCGGATTCTGTGAGCCCGGCTGAGGAGGGCACTGGCGGGAACGCTCCCCAATTCGCTGTTTCCTTTCTCCAATTCTCCTCCCCAGCTAGTTGATCGTTAACAGATTGGGATGTGGTATTGTATATTTTGGGTAACAAAGATTCAAGAGCCAAAATGCCAAATATGTCTGCCCTCAAATTATTTGATACTTTACTACTCCATTCATGTCATATTGTAAGCTCTGTTTGTTAGTTTTTTTCCTGTTCGTTTCGCTGAAATTTGGCTTATGCCGACACTTATGCTGATTTATTGTGAGAGGAAAACTCCGTTCGTTCGCTGAAAATTATATGTCTAATAATACTAAAAATTATGTGAAGAAAAATGACTTATAATTTGCAGCAGATGAGTACTGAACATCCTAATAATCCATTACGTACTAACTAACATCCTAGACGAAACGAAGGTGATTGCCTCTCATGAGTGTCTCCTTCCATCATCGCACTGATTGCACGGAGGCGCTTAAATATGTTGAAACGCAGAAAAGGGATGCTGGATTCTGCACGCACGTGTAATTCACGTGTACAGCTGTTAGAGCGGATGGTATATTTGTAATAACAGGATTTGAGAAAGGGTGCTATATTGGGGTGTGTTTGGTTCTCGCAAAACTTACCATGCCTAGCTAAGACATGATACGAAGCCGAGCAATAGTTTGGTTGATTTGCTAGTAGTCTAGAAGCTTATTCATGTAAGTTTTTTCAGTAGATTTTCTGATCATCAGGAGCGAGCCAAATCGGCTCGCCAGATGTAGCAAAAGCTTATCACGGTCTATGCAAAGTAGGGCAAAGCAAAATGGCTTAGGAACCAAACATCCCTGAGATTTCCTAATCCAAGCATATATCATTAGAAAGGATGAAGCAGCTGATTCGAACGTTTTGTCCTCCGTAACGCCTTGAGATTAAGGAGAATGTGTCAGATAATTGGTGAGTTAACTGTGAACATGATATTGACAGTTTTTTCATGAAAACACACCGATAATATTTTTTTCAGTACATACTTCATGCTGATAACAAATGTTCAGCACCGATTTAAGCCCAAAAATCGATTGATGATCTGTAGGACAAATTAAAGCAATAGAGTAATATATAGGATAATAATTGATCATATACATCATTTGTACTCACTAGCTTTATACCGACTTATTTATTACCAGGTTTCACATAAGCCAACGAAATGCTTGTAGTTTCTTACACTAATATAATAATGATTTCACTAGCAGCAACCACTTAAACAGCAACATGAATGCACATACCACAATAGCATATCTGAGAAATACCTTGACAGTAACAGCTCTAGAGACCTTTGCAACTTAAGTTTACACGTGCATTATGTACCCACAAATTAAACTGCATATATCTCTGATGGCTGTCATGTTCAACGGACGTCCAGTAGCTGTTTAGCCCTCGCCACAAGCGAGGATAAAGGTTCACCTGCCTCCATTAGCCCAACATCACCCATGAAGATTGTGTAGTTCTCTGCCTCTGAGATGGTCTCCTCCACCCTCGATAGTACCTCTATCATGCGGAGATTGCGGAAACAATTTACATTACTAGGGTCGTGCTTCATCAACCTTATGGCTTGTTCAAGTATCACTCTCCTGATCCCAGGGCAATTAGCAATGGGCTCCATGTTCGCATTCAGCGCGTCGACAAGTCGCTTCACAAATCTTTCCTTAATATGACCATACTCAAAATCTCGAGCGAACTCCTCGGGGATGGCTTCATATATATGTGAACTAAGGCCGATGAATATTTCTAGTTCTTGACCCTCTGCACAGAGTATTCTTTCTAGCACCTGTCATGAAAATAGCAACATGAAACATAATATGATATATTGCAGTTACACTATATGTAATTAGTCAAGTGTTGAATATACAACCCTACGGTGAAATATTATGATATCTGAGATGAGCCTTATTGCAACATGAAGTATTCTTTTTTCTCTTTTTAGTGTATTTGTGGATATGCCATAATCTAGCTCTTGTATTGGGGTTGCTGTACAGGGTTTATGCCTCGTTCCCTAAAAACAAGGCTGTTGATCGATGATAAATCAATACTATCAATGTGGGGAAGCTCTCCCCTCCGTAGTTGACTTTCAAAAAAAATCATTTTAGTTTTGTCACAAGTCAAATTTCTCTACTTTGTTCATCAGTTTAGAATAATGTATTAACCCAAATTAAAATAAATGCACTATTACAATATTTCTTAAAGAGTTCAATAAAACTGAATTGATATCATGGATGTTGATACTGTTTTCCATAAACTTGACTGAAGTTAGAAAAAATGGTTTATACTAAAATTAAAGTGAACTATAATTTGGAACAAAGTGAGTAGCAGGTTGGATTAGTTTCTTTAGAAAATGAAAACATGTTTCAGCCTTTACATAGTTTGCACATTGCACACATAGTAGCTTGGATTAGTAGTGCTCACCATCCGTGAGATGTAAGATAGTTGCCTCAAGTCCGTCTCGTTGAGCTCAGGTCGAGTGTGCATGCACACACTCCGCAACAAACTTGCTGCAACACATCTATACGTTTCAACATGGACCATGGTTGTGAGTTCCTTGATGAATGAATACCCTGTTTGCCTTAGCATAGCCAGGCAGTTGCCGACATTGCCTATTGCCAACATTGCTAATGCTTGTCCTGCGACCTTCCTTAGGGCTTCTCTGGAGTGAGAAACAGTTGCACCCGTACTCCTGGAGGGCTCATCTGGAGTGAGAAACGCATGCATCAATCTGGTAATGATCTTTTGAACACGCCCAATTGCCAGTCTCATGCTTGCATCGATAGCAAGGTTTCTAATAATTCCTGACGCCACCTTCCTCGTCTCATAGTTACTTGTAATGTCTCCCAGGACCTCTGAAAGATTTCTCAGGAGAAAGGGATGTTTTGATATCTTGTGCCGCAGTGTTATGCCGATCTCTCCATCAATGCTTGTGAGCCTGTAGAATAGCTTCAATGATGAGTGAACTAGGACCTTCTTTTCAGCGTCAGTATAGTTGGTGTCAGTTCTGCAAAAGCTTGTGAATCTTGTGATCTTCCGAATGAGATCGCCCGCGCTGCTGATCTCTGCACAGTTGCTTTGATCATAAGTAGCTAAGCTTTCAATAATCGACATACCAATTGCTGGGAGAAGATCCTGCTCTGTCAGTGGTCCTTCCTGGGGAATTGACCAGAATTCAGAAACCTGTCGCCACTGTCTGGTTATCCAGGAGTTCTTTTTGTTACTAGTACCAATTTGCTGGGTTGAGCTCTCTTGTGTTTCGAGCAGGTAACCACTGTCTCCAACTGCATCTCCCCTTTCTGTTCGGTTACCAGTGGCATTTACAAATAAATCATTTTGTTGTTCTTCTTCCTCATCTGTGTCGTCCAGAAGTGGGTTTACTCTTTTATGTTGGTTACCCCAATCCAAAAGTAGAGACACATTCTGAACTATCCCAGGGCTATTGACGACTAGGAGACTTTTCGCAAGCTCATCAATCACCTTCGCCGCAAACAATCTAACAGTAGTTTGATTCTCTTGTCCTGTCCAGTGCAACATTCTCAGTAGTCTGGTCATCGTCTCGGTTGATGCTTTGAGCTTCACAAGGAGCCGTGTCCTTGTTGGATCCCTCTGTAGAATGGTGCGTGCAGTCCGGATCCCATGGAGCTGCCTCTTGGTTGAGTCTGAGTTTAGATAATCGATGGCAAAGTTGCAGAGGCTGATCTTTGGAGCAAGTACATTCCTTTCCATGCATTTCTCCAAGGCATATGAGTAGTACAAGTCAACAGATTCCACACCCCACTGACCTTTGAATCCCCCATGGCGGATGAGAAATCTTCGAGGGATGAATGAGAAGATCTCAACCATGCATGCCATGAGATACAATGCTCCTTGACCTAGTACCATCCCATAGAAGATGTATAAAGATGGTGCGAGGTTTATTATACTAGGATTGCATACATCACCACTTGGTGCCGGTGCCCAAGTCGGTGATGGTGCAGGGCTCGGTGTAGCGTCGTCTTCCTTACAGTTGTTTTTGTAGTCACTTGATATGGATTTAAAACGTATAAGGGGAAGCACCACTCGGAGAACCGCCGCAGGAATCTGAAAGTTTCCAAATGAAGCTAAAACTATGGTTGATGCTTCCACTGCTATCATTATAAGTGCCACGTACCAATCCCAATCATCACTGCTGAAAGAAAATGCTGCCATCACAATTGCACCAATCATGCACAAGTTTAGAACAACATGACGCCAGAACTCTTGTTTCCTGCCCAGAATAATGTTCACTAGCCTGATGATACCTGCGAACCTCATCCTGCTAACTGTCACTAGGAGCACCACCGCAAGCAGCACCGCGTACACTATACATCTGATCATGTAATTTCCAGAATGATATGCTTGTAGTTGTGGTACTACAGAGGGGGCCAGCAGTAAGCTGATTGCGACCACGGGGCTCCATAATGATATCGCACGCCGCAGCCACAGTGGGATGCGTGCTAGCAGTCTTGGAGCTCCTGGACACACAAATTGGCCAATGGCAACTAGTATCCCCAGAAGTGGGAGGAACAATACTGGTGAGAGCAAATTGATGCACAACACCACACCATTAAAATATACTATAAGAACCAACCAACTCTGCCAGCCAAGAAGTCTAAAAGCACCTCTAGTGCCAAAGAACAATCGGTAATCTGTTCTGTTGTCGCGAGTGAACATCCTGAAAGTTGTGCTTGATGTTATGTTATAAACAAAACAACAAACATAGCATGATCCAGAAATTAAACGCGAGGACACACATGTGTCTAGTTAGATCTATCAAACAGTTATTAGATGCAGATAACCTTGCTTACTACTGAACAAGGAAATACTTCACTGCTCACGTTTTCAATACTCATTATCAAACAGAGGTACCAGACTCCAAGATAAAAGCTACTCAACCAGTAAAGGAAACAACAATGGTCTATGCTATATCCACATGAAAAGGAAGTTTCTATTTTTTTCCCTACATAGTAGTATTGATTTCCTATGATGCATGCTTATTTCCTTTTTTTGGTTTAAATTTAACTCTAGTAGGGTTCTTCGTACTAGAACATTGTCGCAGCAGACAGCTAACAGTAGACATAAAAGGATTCGTGGCACTGTGTTCCTATTTCAAGTCTGCTAATTTTAACCCATCTATGTACTATACAAAAATTACATGTATGTATTTACCTGAAAGCTTCGAGGAAAAATATGGTGGTGGCGAACCAAAAATCATCATTAGCACGAAGCCCCGTCGGGTAGCCACCCAGCAGGACAACGGTTGCCCAGGTGAAGGCCAGCGTGCCGAGGGCGTTGCCCAGCCTTTCAATCAGCGCGACGGAGCGCACGAAGCAATTCAGCCGCCTTTCCGGGGTGGCTACCTCGCCCTGCCCGGGCGCTACGCCACTACTCTGCGCCATGGCCTGGCGATCAAGGAGGTCAGCACTCAGCACTCGATCGATCAGTACACACAAGCAGTATTGCTAGACGGGCGACGAGAACTTCAACAAGCTCACACATCGATCAGAACGGCCAACCGACGGATGCAAATGCAATCATCAATGCAGCTCCTGCCGTGCTTGGTACTCGTGGTTATAGAAGAGAGCGGACAGGTTGACCGAGGAATGGGTATATAATATGCTACACTAATACAAAACAATTTTTTTGCCGCGTTTGATTAAGACATCGTGTGAGCAGAAATCATAGATAAGATTCAGGGACTTAGTCCCTGCAACATCGAATATTTGGATGTTAATTAGGAGGACTAAGCATAAGGTAATTATAAAACTAATTGTATAAGTGTGACTAATTCGTGAGATGGATTTATTAAGCCTAATTAATCTATGATTAGCATATGTTTATTGTAGCACCACATTCGCTAATCATGGACTAATTAGACAGACTTAATAGATTCGTCTCGTGAATGCTTATTATGCAATTAGTTTTGTAGCTAGTCTATATTTAATACTGAGCAGCCTGGTCGTCTAATGTTGTGTGCATAGGCCATAGATGAAGAGGAAGTAGACGATCCTCAGAGTAAAGTCAGCGGCAACTTAAAGAAAGAAAGCTAAACATTGCTAACAGAACTTCCAGCTGGACTGTTTTTCTGTATTCTACAAGTTCTATTTGACGACTCTGAATATGTTTAAACGCCACTTATGTATGTGGCTACTGGTTCACATAATTTTCACGTACTTCGTCATTGATTGGACGAACATTTTTTTTTGCGAGGGTCACTGATTGGAACATATCATCACGTAGTTTATACACATACATGTCAAACGAACCTTTAACTTCCACCAATGAGGCAATGGCAATCAACATATAGATCAAATGAGACAGACATGGGGTGGCCATCAAGTGATATGATGCATGCTTCAGTCATACGTAGCTATATTATTATTAATAACTAAAAGTATGAAACTTTTTCAGCATTTTTAGGCCAAGGATAAGAGTAGTGAAAACAGATATTTCAGCATTTTCAGGCCAAGGATAAGAGTAGTGTAGATGCAAACATGATGAAAAATCATCTATTGTAATATATAAATTTTGATGGATTTGTGATGTATGTGATCTAGTAACCATAGGAAACAAAACGTTACACAAAATTAATAAATAGGAATATGAAAAAATCAGATCACTGCCGAGTCCGTGCTGGCAGTAGTGATCATAGGGATATCACTGCTGGTTGCCAAGCAAGCCAGCAGTGTTGCTCAAATCAACACTACCGGTTGTAGTCCCAACCCAGTAGTGATCTTGTGGATATCACTGCTGGTTTAGGCGAAGAACATGCAGTGATGTTTGATATCACTGCTAGGTTGGGTGAACCGACAGTGATAGAAAAGCCACATCACTGCCACTTTTGCTCTATCGGTTCGATTTCCAGCGGTGATAGGGTAGTGACCCGACAGTGATTAATTAGCTGTTCTGAGGCAGTGCTCTAGAACTAGAGCCACAGCCGCATCAAACAGCCCTGAGTCCTTGATGCCAAAATGCTAGGATATCTTAGCTTTGTTTTGTAATGTTATCAATATACCAAAATGCCGCCCCTCCATATTCTAAAAACGATATGCCAAAATGTCACGTACTCCCACGCGACTGCAAGGGGAAGACAGAAAAGAAAGCACATCGTCTCTCTCCAAGTGGACGGCCACACTATTATCCACCAACCTAACATGGAGGTGGCCATGCACCACCTCTCTGATGGAATCTTCGGGGAAGCATCAAACTTACGCTGCGCTGGGGATAGAGCCAAGGGAGCTCAGTCAACGGCGGACGAAGTTTGGTGAACAATCAAAGAGATGCCGGTTGACAAAGCACCGAGCCCAGAGGGTTTCACGGGCGTATTCTATCGTGCAGCACGAAACACGGCAACAGCTTTTTTTTATTATAAAAGAGAAAAATAAAAAGAGACAACAACAACAACAAACAAACCACTTGCATCTTGCCCAAGGTACGTACTACATGTATCCATCAGATAAAAAAGATAAAGGAAAAGGAAGACGAAAAAGAGATTGCACATTTTGGGAAAAGCCGACTTGGCTAGATGAAATTATTCTACTGCATCTTTGATTAAAACTTGCTGGAAAGTCCTCCTGTTGCGTTCATTCTAAATGTTCCAGCAAGAATAAATTACCAACTTATCAAAATCCCTTATGAAACGTTTATCTATCTTGCTCTAGTCCTCCACCGACTGTAGATAGAACCATCTGGTCTAGTATAGAAGTCCCAGGCCTTGTTTGGATGTAGTCGGATTCTCCTGAATCCATATGTGTTGGGGTGGAATTTAGTTCAAGTTTCACTCCAATCCACCCGATATATGTGGATTGATACGAATTCGACTACATCCAAACAAGGCCTAAGGACACAATTTTTTCCTCAAACTTGCCACATGAATGGACAATCTTTGCACAGGTGAGTGACCGTCTCTGGTGATATATTTCAAAGTTTGCACACTGAGTCACTTTGCCAACCCCTCTTTAATTAATAAATTGGTGTCTGCTGTTAGGATCTTTCTGTGTAGAAGTGTCTATGTGAAAAATCTATATTTAGGCTTTGCCTTGGCACTAGGGGTGAGTAGCCTATTAAAAATCAACTGATCTGCAGTACAAAGCCATAGAGTAATATATAGGATAATAATTGGTTGTATAATACATCGTTTGTACTCACTAGATTTCACACAAGTCAACAGAATATGCTTGTAGTTTCTTACACGTAACAAAATGATTTCACTAGCAGCAACACTTGAACGAACACACCTATTAAAATACCTCATATCTGGGAAATACCTTGACGAAACAGCTCTAGACCTTTGCAATTCAAGTTTACATATATGCTGTGCATTCCATCCCCACAAACTGAACTGCATATATATCCGATGGCTGTTATGTTCAACGGACGTCCAATAGCTGTTTAGCCCTCGCCACAAGCGAGGATAAAGGTTCACCTGCCTCCACTAGCCCTACATCACCCATGAAGATGGTGTAGTTCTCTGCCTCTGAGATAGTCTCCTCCACCGTCGATAATACCTCTATCATGTGGAGATTGCGGAAGCAATTTACATTACTATTTACTAGAGTCATACTCCATCAACTTTATGGCTTGTTCAAGTATCACTCTCCTGATTCCAGGGCAATCAGCATTGGGCCCCATGTTCGCGTTCAACGCGTAGACAAGCCGCTTCACAAATGTTACCTTAATCTGACCAAACTCAAAATCTCAGGAGAACTCCTCGGGGATGGCTTCATATATATGTGAACCAAGGGCAATGAAAATTTCTAGTTCTTCACCCTCTGCACGGAGTATTCTTACCAGCACCTATCATGAAAAGAGCAACATGAAACATAATATGATATCAGTTACACTAAACCTAGGTAGTCAAGCGTAAAATATATAATTGTATGATAAATGATTTTGGTATCTAAGATCTACTCCCTCGTTTTAAATTGTAGTTTATTGTGTCTCTCATGTCAAACTTCTCTATTTTGATAATTTTTCAGAAAAAATGTATATTAACAACTACAAATTTTAAATAATGTACTATTAAGAATATTTCCTAAAGAGTTTAATGAAACTAATTTGATAACGTAGGCATTGATATATTTTTCTATAAACTTGATGAAGTTAGAAAATTTGATTTCATGACAAAGCTAAAATGAAATGTAATTTGGAACTGTGAGTATTAGTTTTTTGGGGCTTAAGCGTTTCTACCCCTGTTTTATAGCGAAATGGTGATTTTACCCTTGGTTTTTTTTAACTTTGTGATTTTACCCTTGTGTTTTCGGAAGAGTATGCCCCTATTCCGTGAAGTCATGTTAACGGTGTTAACTTTTAGACAAAAGACAAGTTTGCCCATGCGATTTTACCCCTGTTTTGTTAGAGATTTTTGTGATTTTACCCCTATTTCATGATCAAAGTTCTGACAGATTTGCTAGAGATATTGGCAATAAAATTACACACAATTCTATGTATTCCTTTTATTTATTATTATGAATATGTGCAAAAATTATCAAATTTTGCAAAAATTTGAAAGCATTTATGCCAAAATTCATACAAACACAAATTATTTTCACACAATTCGCATATCTGCATGCGCTCAACGATGCCTGGCCTCCTCTGTGCTTCAGCAAGATGCTGCTGCTGCTGCTTGCCATTGCATAGATGCACCATAACAGGCGACACCAGCAGCATTTTCCTTGTTCCTTGGAGATCCGTTTCTGATCAACTCCAACAAGTCCAGATATTGCAGAAGCAGCGTCACGTTGGTCTTCAAGGTTCTGGAATGACAGTTCGTGAAGAAGCTCAAGTACATTGCTATGCGGGGACACCGGGTCGGGGACGCCGCGTGCCCAGCCGAAGATTTGTTTCTAGAAATCTCCGCTGGATACACATGCCAGGCATAAACTGACTACTGAAGATTACAACGAAGCGCAATACAACTAGTGGCTGTTTTATCAACCTACACAAACATTTTTTGCATTACAAGTGAATGTCTCCGGTCGATAAACTCTTCAAATCTGTTTATTGATGAAAACGAATCATAAAAATGCATATTCAGTTTCATCTGAAAAAACAGATACAAAACCAACATTTTTCCAAACAGATACAGGACAGGAATGACTGACCATCGTGCAGAGCTACAGAAGCCGGCGGCGCCGCGCTGGGGCTGGCCGCGCGCCGCAGGGGGCACGCCGCGTGCCACCTGAGGCTGCCGGGGGTGGCCACGCCCTCCCGCGAGCCGCAGGGGGCTCGCCGTGTGCCTCCCGCGCGTCGCCGGGGGCTGGACGCGCGGCCTCCCGCTCGTCTCCGGGGTGTGGCCACATGCCTCCCTAGCGCCCACAGAGGCTCCCGCACCCCCACCCTAGCGCCGTCGCCAGTCTTCGCCGTGAGCCGAGGAATGAGGAGGGAGGGGAGATGGGGAGGGCGATGAGGAGAAGGAGGCGCGCCGCCGGGAGCTGGGCCACCGCCGGGAGCCGCGCCGCTCGAACCCTAAGCCAGCGATCGTGACTTGCGAACCAAGACCGTCTCGTGCGACTCTGCCTAGTAGGAAAAGGCCCCAAGGGCATTTCTATCTTTTCGGCCACCTACCATTTCTTTTCTATTTTTTCTTGCCATTTAATAGGACCATCACCAATGGTGTTACAAAGCAGAGGTAGATGGAGGTTTCACGTAAAAATAACGAGGGTAAAAACACAGTTAAAAAAGAAGAGGTAAAATCACCATTGAGGCTTGGAATAAGGGTAGAAACACCAAATTCCCTAGTTTTTTTTTTATAGAAAATGAAAACATGTTTTAGCCTTTGCATAGTTTAGACATTGCAGACATAGTAGCTTGGATAAGTTGTGCGCGGTTGCTCACCACCTGCGAGATGTAACATAGTTGCTTCAAGTCGGTCTCTTTGAGCTTAGGTCGAGCATGCATGCACACACTCCTCAACAAACTTGCTGCAACACATCTGTACCTTTCAACATGGATCATGTTTGTGAGTTCCTCAATGAATGAATACCCTGTTTGCCTTAGCATAGTCAGGCAGTTGTTGACATTGCCTATTGTCAACATTGCTAATGGTTGTCCTGCGACCTTCCTTAGGGCTTCTCTGGGGTGAGGAACACATGCATTTGTACTACTCGAGGGCTCGCCTGGAGTGAGAAACACATGCATCAATCTTGCAATGATCATTTGGCCACGCCCAATCCCTTGTCTCATGTTGGCATCTATAGCAAGGTTTCTAAGAATTTCTGCCGCCAACTTCCTTGTCTCATAGTGACTTGTGATGTCTCCTAGGATCTCTGAGAGGTTTCTCAAGAGAAAGGGATGGTTTGATATCTTCTGTCGTAGTGTTATGTCAATCTCTCCATCGATGCAAGTGAGCCTATACAATATATTCAATGATGAGTGAACTATAGAGCCTTCTTTTCAGCTTCGGTATATCTAGTCACTAGTGCAGGACTGGTTAACAATCCCGGTTGGGAAACCGCCTTTAGTCCTGGTTGCCCAACCGGGATTGCGAATCCGGGACTAAAGGCCTCCCACTGAAAGTGAAATTTTAGTCCTGGTTTTTACTACTAACCGAGACTAAATGTGCCCCCAGGCATTGCACCGATGCTGGCACGTTTAGTACCGGTTGGTATTTCTAACTGGTACTAAAGTTTTTTTTTTCCATTTCTTTCATTTTTATTTTATGGTTTCTTTTCAATTCAATTCTTTTTGGTTTCGATTAGCTTTTCGTATATGAATTCTATGCTGCTAATATACGTACATAGTATAAGGTTCCGTTCGAGCATTATACATAAATAACTCACTAAAATGTATGAAACTAAATATATACAAATATTACAAAGAGGTTGTGTATGCATATGGAATATGTACATAATAAGTCACATAAACCTTGTACTACTCATGTCCTTGGGATTTCTTGCGCAACCCTAATAATCTTCTGTCGTCATTTGGAGGTATTAATTCTTTGGGGTCATAGTAGTACGCGCCCTTGGAATTTATGACCTGGTCCATAAGAAATCCTGACAATGCCTCTTGAATTGCTTTGATCTATTCACCTCGCAGGACCTTGCGATTCCTCCGATCAATCTTCAGTTCCAATGAAAGGACAAGCATGAATATATATATATATATATATATATATATATATATATATATATATATATATATATATATATGATTATATATATCAACACAATGGTAACAAATAAATTGTGTATATTTTTCACGTACTTCGAGGGTCGCTTCTAGAGTTCTCCTTGAGTACTCCATGAGGAACTCGCAGATGTAGTATCTACATAAGTTGTTCTCCGATCCCTACTGCTGACACCACTTTACGAGAAAAAGATTCATCATCAACCTATGAAGCATGGTAATAATGAATTGAACTAAATAAAGATGCAGTGACCTAGCTAGGTAATACTTACTGGGTATTGGGCTATATGCAGAGTCACTTGCCAATTACCATAACGGTGTTTCTCGGTGAACGTTTTCCAAGCACTGCTCAACAAAAATAAATAAATAAAGTTATATCATTAAAGTGGCATAAGAGAGTATATATATAGTGTGTGCGAGACCAAAATTAGCACTAGAGTATATCGAGGATTTCTTGGTACTCTTCTTGGGGTTTTGTCGCTGAGTCAAAGATTTTTACAATACTCCTGGTCATATTGATGACCAACAGTATCCAGTGAAAGCTACATTTATACGCAGGCATAACTCATTAACTAAAGTCAACATAGAGTAAGCAAAATAAAATGGGCACAAGATATTCACACTCATTTGTAGTTGTAAGGAAAGAGTAGCACTGTCTTGTTAGCGTTCTTATCTAAGAACCTCAACAGATTGTCCTGCATTTGAGGTCGCCATTTATGATATGGCATAACCCTCGCAGGCGCCTTGAATACTCGATTCGGATCAACGAAACCAACATCTGTCAACCCTTTCTTCTTGAGGTTCAGCATCTCATATCTGCATATATATAGTGTGAGGATATAACTATATATGAACAACGAACTAACATAGGAGTTACTTCAATTCAATTATTGTAGAAAGAATCACTTACAGACACTAGCAGCTGAGGAGAGATTTGTCGAGAGTTTCCCGGTTTAAGAGTTGGTGTAATTCATTGAACTCAACATATAGCATATCACAGCCCAGGTAATGCTCTGGTCTCGTTCTACCAATAACCATGCTGCTTCATCATTTTTTGTCACTTCTAAGTACCACTTGTTTAACAAGAACATTTATGTACTCAGTTTTGAGTAGTTGTCAGGGTTGACAAGACTCTGGCCATACACATAGGTCCGGTATTTATCATAGCCGTTTATTGGTATCGGTGCTCCCTCCACGAGTTGTTCACGTGTGAGACCTGTGTCGGCCATAAAGTCTTCCAGTGCCTACTTATCTATTTCTTTACCGCCTTGACCGCTTGTGAAATCACCCTCAACAATTAGCGGATCGATAGATTGCTTAGATTGCTGCCGGAGCTGTGCAATATCATTCCCTGCTCTCCTTGCTTTCACCGATATCTTATGTGAATTGCTGAGAGAGCGTTCATAGTCCAATAATGGTGGGGGCTTAACTGCATCACGCTGCTTTTGCTTTGCCACCTCGATTTTTTTCCTTAGTTCTTGTTGTTGAATGTACAACGGCTTTGGCGGGTTTCTCCTTAGTTCCTCCCTCCTTGCTCTATTTTCTTCTAAACCTTTCTTCCAATTATCCAAATCCTTTTGTGCCGCCGCTTTTGTAAGGTCCAAAAGGCTAGAGGGGGGGGGGGTGAATAGCCTAATTAAAACTTCTACAAGAATTACTTAACCACAAGTTAGTACAAAAGGTGGCGGAGCAAAATGCACTAGCTCTAACTAATTAAGCAAGCCACCTACACAAGTCTAATACAAGGCTATCCACTAAACACAACAACAACTACAAGTTAGATACAAGATGTAATACGAGAGAAGAGCTTTGAGAGATTATACCGCCGTGTAGAGATGAGAAGTACCAATTAATCAATCACACAAGAGAAATCCTCGGGAAGAGAATGACACAAGAATTTATCCCGAGGTTCACTTGCTTCCCGGCAAGCTACTCCCCGTTGTGGCGATACACCCACTTGTCGGTTCGCGAGCTAATCGACTATCAAGAGTCGAGCCCTCGGCGGGCACCGCACAACCGCACACAAGATGGGGATCCTCCAAGCCACGAGCTCCACTAGAGTATCCAATTTGCGAACTCCCGCGGGGAAGGATCAAGAACCCCTTACAACACTTGGTGAGGGCTCCAACAATCTCCAATTGCGAGCTCAATCACCTCCGCTGCTCCAAGCCGTCTACCGTGTCGGGAAACACGGAAGAGTAACAAGAAATCCGCAGCAACTCGAAGATCAAGTGCCTCTAGAATGCAACTCTCAAGCAATGCACTTGAATCTCACTCAATCTCACTCAAGATGTGCAACCAAGCAAAGAGATGAGTGGAGGGGTTGTTCTCTAGCTCAAAGGATGTCTCTAGGTCTCAAAAAGTGCAAGAGATACCCTTAAACCCCGGACACCCTCTATTTATAACGAAGGGGTACGCAGCTAGCCGTTACAGACGACGCAGCAAAAATCGCGCTGACCGAACGCTCCGGTCAGGGTGACCGGACGCGTCCCGTCACTACACGACAGCAAGAAACAGTGCGCGTCAGAACTAGCCGTTGCCCTGACCGGACGCGCTCCTGCGAATGACCGGACGCGACAGTGCCAGCGTTCGGTCGCGTTCCAGTAAGCTCCCGTCGAGACCGGACGCGTCCGATCGCACGTGACCAGACGCGCCCCGCGTCCGATCGTCACTCCGCTTCGTTCTGCCCCTCTGGACGCCTGACCGGACGCTCCGGTTCCGTGAGGGACCGGACGCGCCGGTCGCGCGCTCTCCTTCTGCGCACTAGTGAACTGACCGGACGCGCTGGTCAGGCCAGACCAGCGTTCGGTCGCAAACCCTAGTGCCGCGCCGCAATGAACTGACCGGACGCGTCCGGTCAAACCGTGACCGTGTCCGGTTGAAAGTCCTATGTTTGGTGTTGGTAATTAGTGACAATGCCTAAGTACTAATCCTATGCCTAAGTTGTATGTAGCATATGGGGATTAGTACATTCCAAGGTTGGTGGCAAGATGGACATGGTGATCATGATGGCCACACTTGGATTTGGACGCAACCCTACGTGATCAAGGCAAAGGTATATGATTAAGGGTTGTGTTTTAGTAACCAAGACACCTAGTGGGTGTGGTTACATTATAGGATAGATAGCCGTACTATAAAGAGGGGAATGACGCGGCTATTGAACTCCTAAGTGCCTCTAGGTGTGCATTTCATAATCATATGCATTTGGATAGAACTAATAACGCCTCGAAAAATGATTGTGAAAATGCTAACACACTCACACATGGTGAAGATCACTTGGTGGTGTTAGCACATTTGCGATGGCGTTGGAGTTTGAGCGGTAGAGAGGGTTTGGGGTCCTCTCTCCCTCCCACCGAGCTTGCGAGGCGGGATTCGGCGCTTTTTGGAGAAGTGAAATGTCTATTTTCCACTACGCCGAAAGTCGGAAAAGAAACGGAAGCGAACGGAGGTCACAGAGGTGACCGAACGCTGCACCGGACGCTGCACCGGACGCGGTCACGGTGTGACCGGACGCGTCCGGTCAGTGTTCAGCGTGCGCGCGTGTTTCAGTTGTTTGATCGGACGCGAGGCGCGTCCGGTCACAGTCGATCGGACGCGTCCGGTCGTTCAGGGAGCTTACTGGACTCTCACCGGATGCTGGCACTGTGGCGTCCGGTCAGTTCTCCAGCGCGTCCGGTCGTTGTTTCGTTGTGCGCGGCTCAGGGTTGACCAGCGCGTCCGGTCAGTTACGGGACCAGCGCGTCCGGTCGTTCCCGGCGCGTCCGGTCGTTGCGACCGGCGCGTCCGGTCAGTGCTTCGCGAGTTAGCCGTTGGGCGACCGGCGCGTCCGGTCAGTTGGACCAGCGCGTCCGGTTAGCACGATTTCGACTGTTTAAGTTTCTAACGGCTATATTCGAAGGGGTACGTCTATAAATACTCGTTGGCCGGCTCAAGGCTCTCTCTCTCGAACATTTGACATACTTGTGAGCACTTTGAGCTAAGCAACTCCCTCCCACTCATCTCTCTTGCTTCTTTGCATATTCGAAGTGAGATTGAGTGATCCAAGTGCATTTGCATTGTGAGATTGCATCTAGTTGGCACTTGGTGGTTGATTTGCTACGGGATTCCTGTTTCTCTTGGTGGTTGCCGCCACCTAGACGGCTTAGAGCAGCTTGGAGGCGTTGGCAAGAGTTGGTGATTGTTCTTGGCCACCTCCGGTGTTTGTGAGGGGTTTGTGCCTACCTCGGCGAAGCGCCAAAGGCAACATTAGTGGATTGCTCGTGTCATTGCAACCTTTTGCCATTTGGTAGGTTCTTGTGGCGCCTTTCGAGAGGCTCGGTGTGAGACCGATTAGCCACCGAACCACGTGGTGAAGAGGGACACAACGGGGACTAGTGTGCCGGCAAGCACGTGAACCTCGGGATAAATCTTTGTGTCATCATTCTTATTGTGATTGATCGATCCCGGTGGTTGTGTATTGTGGAATTCATCTCTTGATCATATTGTTTGGTTGGCTCAATACTTCGCCCCTCGGTGATACCCTTCTAACTCTCTCTTGTATTAATTTCTTAGTTACTTTGCTAGAGTAGCTCTTTTGTGTAGCTTGCTAGTTGTAGTTTCCTTCTCGGTTTAACTTGTGCGGTTGAGTGCCAATATACTAGAATTGTGAATTGGATAGGTGGCTTGCAAACACCCCATAGGCTAAGCAAAACTCACATCTCGCTATTTGTTGTATTGATAAACTTGTTTAGCTTGTCTTTGTAGGAAATTTTAAAAGGCTATTCACCCCCCTCTAGCCATCAAGACCTTTCAAGTGGTATCGGAGCCGTGGTCACCGTTTGCTAGGCTTAACAACCTCGGTGCAAGATGGCTCAAGTTATGTTCAACCATGTTAATGGCAAGCCTCCATTCTTTGATGGCGTCTCTTCCTTTGATCATTGGAAAAGAAAGATAAAGCAATATCTAGCCAATATACATGAGAAGGTTTGGGATGTGACCAAAGAAGGATACATCATTCTTGATGAAGAAAATCTCACTCCAAATGACCGCATCAACAAACAATGCAACACGGCGGCACTTGACATAATCTACCATGCCATTGATGACAAAGTATTTGAGCAAATCAAAGATCTTGAAAAGGCAAATGAGCTTTGGATAAGGCTTGAAGAAACATATGAAGGCACTTCAACGGTAAAAAGTGCCAAGCTATATATGCTCAAGGACAAGTTCTCCACTTTCAAGATGAAGGATGATGAATCCATCCTGGAGATGTTCTATAGGCTCCAAGTCATTGTCAATGATCTTAAGGGGCTTGGAGAGAAGGTTGAGGACAAGGACTTCTCACACAAGTTCTTGATGTGCTTACCCAAGAAGTTTGCCACCTTGAGAAGAATGATCTTTAGAGAAGGATTGGACAAGGTCAAACCAACCGATGTGCTTGGAGATATAATGACCGATGCCCAATACAATGATGATGAAGATGAGGTAGAAGAGAAGAAGGAGACCAAGGTCAAGCAAGAGAAGCCCATTGCATTCAAGGCTTCATCTTCTAAGGGCAAGAGCAAGGTGGAGAGTGATGATGATGATCCATTCGATGATGAGACCATGGCCCTCCTAGTACACAAGATGGGGAGGTTCATGAAGAAGAAAGGATATGGGGCAAGGAAGAGAAGGGACTTCATGAAGGCAAAGGAGGTGCTTTGCTACAATTGCAATAGCCCCGATCATGTAGTGGCAAAGTGCCCCTATGAAGACAAAAGATATCATGATGGGGAGTTGAAGTTGAAGAAGAACAAGAAGGACAAGAAGGAGAAGAAAGAGAAGAGGAGCTTCACTATCAACAAGAAGAAGAAAGGTGGTGGTTATGTGGTCACTTGGGATAGTGACAACTCCGATAGTGATGATGATGAAAGCTCTAGTGATGATGAGAGGACCACTAGGCGAGCCATTGCAAGCATCGCCCTCTCCAACAAGTCATCCATCTTCGACACTACATCGACATGCCTTATGGCCAAGCCTACCAAG
This sequence comes from Saccharum hybrid cultivar R570, assembly GCA_038087645.1. NCBI lineage: Eukaryota > Viridiplantae > Streptophyta > Magnoliopsida > Poales > Poaceae > Saccharum > Saccharum hybrid cultivar. Next base: position 12,489,598 of record JAQSUU010000805.1, read on the forward strand.
GTAAAATATGATGATAGTGATGATGATTCTTGTGCTAGTGATGGTTGTAGGAGTGATGATGAGGAGGATGAGGACTACTCCAAGGATGATCTATTGGGCATAATAGATCAAATGAGCAAGGGCTACAAGAGGACAACCAAGAAATACAAAATCTTGGAACAAGAACTCATTGCCAAGAGCAATGAAAATGATGCCTTGATGGAGGAGCTTGTTGCTCTTAAAAAGAGTAAGGAGTGCAAAGGAATTGAACAAGAGCTCAAAGCTCTTAGGAAATCCTTTGATGAGCTAGAGGCCTCTCGTGAGTGTCTAAAGGAAGACCACGAGGACCTTGAAATTGCTCACACTAGGCTTAAGGAAGCCCACTCCTCTCTACTTGAGCTCATCAAGGAGAAGGACCTCAAGTTGGAGAAGCTCATGAAGGAAGCTAAGGAGGAGCAAGTGATTCTCACTTGTGATATTGGACTAACATGTGATATTATTGATGATTCTTTATTTGTTGGTCCTACTAATGCTTCATGTAGCTCATCATCATCCACCACAACCAACTCTACCTCTACTACTAGTGATTCATCACTTGTGGTTGAGAATGAGACTCTCAAGAGAGAGGTGGATGATCTCACCCGCGCATTAGGCAATGCCTATGGTGGGGATGCCCGCTTGCTAAAATGCTTGGGTAGCCAAAGATTCTCTCTTAACAAAGAGGGTTTGGGCTATACTCCCAAGAAGGGCAAGGCGGCCTTTGCTACTCCAAAGCCTCGCTTTGTGAAGGACAATGGTTGTTATTGCAATAGATGCAAGCAAGTTGGGCATCTAGAGGTTAATTGTAATAAAATGAACAAGAACAAGAAAAATGCTAATGTACCTTACATTCCTTTTGATTCTTGTTATGTGCTTACCAAGGGTGAGAAAGGTGTGCATGCTAAGTTTGTTGGTACACCAATTGTGGGTCCAAAGAAGAAGGCCATTTGGGTACCAAAGAGCTTAGTGACTAACCTCCAAGGACCCAAGCAAGTATGGGTACCTAAGAAACATTAATTTGTTTTGTAGGTCAATTACAAGGCCGGAGGAAGGCATTGGGTGCTTGATAGTGGGTGCTCTCAACATATGACCGGTGATTCAAGAATGTTCAACTCTCTCAAATCAAATGATAGTGGCATTGATAGTATCACATTTGGTGACAATAGCAAGGGTGATGTAAAGGCTCTTGGAAGGATTGCAATATCAAATGATCATAGCATTTCCAATGTGCTCTTAGTTGAAAAGTTGAACTTCAATCTTCTCTCGGTTGCTCAATTGTGTGATCTCGGTTTCAAGTGCATATTTGGTGTTGATGATGTGGAGATAGTTAGTGTTGATGGCTCTAACTTGATCTTCTTTTAGATATGAGAATCTATACTTGGTTGATTTCAATGCTAGTGACACTCAACTCTCAACATGCTTGCTCACCAAATCAAGTATGGGTTGGTTATGGCATAGAAGACTTGGTCATGTTGGCATGAAGCAATTGAACAAGTTAGTGAAGCATGACTTAGTTAGAGGCTTGAAGGATGTCACATTTGAGAAGGATAAGCTATGTAGTGCATGTCAAGCCGGAAAGCAAGTAGGCAACACTCATCCATTGAAAAGCATCATGAGTACTTCTAAGGCATTTGAGTTGTTGCACATGGATCTATTTGGGCCAACTACATACACAAGCATTGGTGGCAACAAGTATGGCTTTGTGATTGTGGATGATTTCACTAGATATACATGGGTATTCTTTCTTGTGGACAAGAGTGATGTATTTGACATATTCAAGAAGTTCATCAAGAGGGTACAAAATGAGTTTGAGACCACAATCAAGAAAGTGAGAAGTGACAATGGAAGTGAGTTTCGAAACACAAGAGTTGATGAGCTATGTGATGAGCTTGGAATCAAACATCAATTCTCGGCCAAGTATACACCTCAATCTAATGGCCTAGTTGAGAGGAAGAATAGAACCTTGATTGACATGGCAAGATCAATGTTAAATGAGTATAATGTGAGTCATTCATTTTGGGCCGAAGCAATCAACACGGCTTGCTTCTATAGCAACCGCCTCTATTGCCACAAGTTCTTAGAGAAGACACCATATGAGATCTTAAATGGAAGAAAGCCCAACATTGCATACTTTCCGGTTTTTGGTTGCAAATGCTACATCTTGAAGAAGGGCACTAGATTGAGCAAGTTTGAGAAGAGATGTGATGAAGGATTCTTACTTGGTTACTCCACTACTAGCAAAGCTTATAGAGTTTGGAATTTGGCTAGTGGTTTACTTGAGGAAGTTTATGATGTTGAATTTGATGAAACAAATGGCTCTTAAGATGAGGAAAATAACTTGGATGATGTGAGAGGAACTCAATTGACCAATGCTATGAAAGAAATGCATATTGGTGATATTAGGCCAAAGCAAGTGATTGATGTGGATGACAACAAAGATCAAGTGTTCCAAAGTCCAATTACACAAGCTAGTGGTTCTCTAATGCAAAATCAAGCTAGTACATCATCTCAAGTGCAACAAGATCAACAAGTGGCTAGTTCATCATCTCCAACTCATGATCAACATCAACATCCAAGCAATCAAGTCTAAGTGCTTCAACCAACTAACATTACAAGAGACCATCCATTGGATTCCATCATTGGTGACATACAAAGGGGAGTTCAAACTAGATCAAGATTGGCATCATTTTGTGCTCACTCTTCTTTTGTGTCAATGGAAGAACCCAAGGACATTGATAAAGCATTGAGAGATCCGGATTGGGTAAATGCAATGCATGAAGAGCTCAACAACTTCAAGAGAAATGAAGTATGGGAACTAGTTGAGAGGCCTAAGAATCATAATGTCATTGGAACAAGATGGGTCTTTCGCAACAAGCAAGATCAAGATGGGATAGTAGTAAGGAACAAAGCAAGACTAGTGGCTCAAGGTTACACACAAATAGAGGGTCTTGACTTTGGTGAAACTTATGCCCCGGTTGCAAGATTGGAAGCAATTAGGATCTTACTTGCCTATGCTTGTGCTCATAATATCAAGCTATATCAAATGGATGTGAAGAGTGCATTTCTCAATGGGTACATTCAAGAGGAGGTGTATGTGGAGCAACCTCCCGGTTTTGAAGATGACAAGAAACCCAACCATGTATACAAGTTAAGGAAGGCTTTGTATGGATTGAAGCAAGCACCTAGAGCATGGTATGAAAGATTGAGGGACTTCTTGCTATCCAAAGGATTTGTCATGGGCAAAGTGGATACTACTCTCTTCACCAAGAAGATTGGGAAAGACTTGTTTGTATTGCAAATATATGTTGATGATATCATATTCGGTTCAACCAATCAAGATTATTGTGATGAGTTTGGGAAAATGATGGCAAAGGAATTTGAAATGTCAATGATCGGTGAACTTAGTTTCTTTCTTGGACTTCAAATCAAACAAATGAAAGAAGGAACATTTGTGAGCCAAACCAAGTACATCAAAGATATGCTCAAGAAGTTTGGTATGGAAGATGCAAAGGGCATTACAACCCCAATGGGCACTAGTGGAAGTTTGGATAGTGACAAGAGTGGCAACATGGTGGATCAAAAGCTTTATAGATCAATGATTGGTAGCCTACTCTATGTGACGGCATCAAGACCCGATGTGATGTTTAGTGTATGCATGTGTGCAAGATTTCAAGCCTCACCAAGAGAAAGTCATTTGAAGGCAACAAAGAGAATATTGAGGTACTTAAAGCATACACAAGATGTTGGATTGTGGTATCCCAAAGGTGCAAGCTTTGAGCTAGTTGGATATTCGGATTCCGACTATGCCGGTGACAAAGTGGAGAGAAAGAGCACTTCCGGGACCTGTCAACTATTGGGAAGGTCACTTGTCTCATGGTCATCCAAGAAGCAAAATAGTATTGCACTATCTACCGCCGAAGCCGAATACATCGCCGCGGGTAGTTGTTGTGCACAAATCTTATGGATGAAGGCAACATTGAAGGATTTTGGAATCAATCTCAAGAATGTGCCATTGCTATGTGACAATGAAAGTGCCGTGAAGCTAACCAACAATCCGGTTCAACATCAAAGAACAAAGCATATTGATGTTCGTCATCATTTTATTAGAGATCATCAACAAAAGGGTGACATTGCTATTGAGAGTGTGGGCACCGATGATCAACTAGCCGATCTATTCACCAAGCCACTTGATGAGAAGAGATTTCACAAGCTAAAGAATGAGTTGAACATACTTGACTTCTCCAACATGAGTTGATGCACCCCATATATGACATGCCTCTCCTTCGAGCCCCAAGGTACAATTGGTTGACATGTCATACATTCTATGCTAAGGACTTGTCTAGTGCATCTAGTCATAATTTACATGTTCTAGGCTCATTTATGAAATCAAATGAATTTAAAGTTTATATGGTGCCACTATTGTTTCCATGTCTTGTATGATCTAGTGGTAGCATATAACTTGTTTAAGTAGCTTGTGATCCTAAGTGTTTAATCTAGAAAACTTGTCTAAATATTTGCTTCGACATGGTGCATGATAACCCTTTTAGTGAGGTGTGACGAAGCTTGCCCTTGGATCAAACCGAAGCATTTTATTTATGCAAGCAATCTAGGTTGAATCACAAACTTGATCCTCACCCCATAATTCTACATAATAATCTATCTAAAATTGGTCCCTTGTGGTCATTGGTGCCAAAGGGGGAGAAAATGTTGTTCACAAAGATAGAACTCAAAGGGGGAGAAAAATGTTGTTCACAAAGAGAAAACTTAAAGGGGAGAATTGATAAAAGAAGGGGATCAACTAAAATTTCGAGCACACAAGTAGGGGGAGCAAGCTCTTAAACATGAATGTTGCATTTCCATGTGCACTTCATATGTATGATGCATAGTTATGCATTTCCTTTTCTCCGATACATTGCTTGTGTGGTGACTTGCTAGTATAATTTGAATGATGTATTGAAGTACTAGCATGAATAGGAAGTAGTTAGATTTCTCTTACTTCATGTTTTCCAAAGTGGTACTAGAGCCTTGCTTATAATGTTGATCTCACGAGGTTTCTAGTTTTGTTTATACTTTTCAAGTGGTATCTAACTACACAAGGTGCTAAGATGGTGTTTATCGCTACTCCGATGGTATCACGCTTCAAAGGTCTATAATCTAAAACACTTAGCACCTATTGATAGTCAATGCTCCTATATTTTCCTATCTAACATGTATGCTTCCAAAATCCAAACATATAGCATACATGTAGGGGGAGCCATTGCTATCAATTTGAATTCATGATCACTTGTCCATACTTCTTACACATGGTAATATACTTGGACAATGTGACATGGGTTCAATCAAAATTTTATCATAACATCTTTGTGAAAGGATTGTCACCAATTACCAACAAGGGGGAGATTGAAAGTCCTATGTTTGGTGTTGGTAATTAGTGACAATGCCTAAGTACTAATCCTATGCCTAAGTTGTATGTAGCATATGGGGATTAGTACATTCCAAGGTTGGTGGCAAGATGGACATGGTGATCATGATGGCCACACTTGGATTTGGACGCAACCCTACGTGATCAAGGCAAAGGTATATGATTAAGGGTTGTGTTTTAGTAACCAAGACACCTAGTGGGTGTGGTTACATTATAGGATAGATAGCCGTACTATAAAGAGGGGAATGACGCGGCTATTGAACTCCTAAGTGCCTCTAGGTGTGCATTTCATAATCATATGCATTTGGATAGAACTAATAACGCCTCGAAAAATGATTGTGAAAATGCTAACACACTCACACATGGTGAAGATCACTTGGTGGTGTTAGCACATTTGCGATGGCGTTGGAGTTTGAGCGGTAGAGAGGGTTTGGGGTCCTCTCTCCCTCCCGCCGAGCTTGCGAGGCGGGATTCGGCGCTTTTTGGAGAAGTGAAATGTCTATTTTCCACTACGCCGAAAGTCGGAAAAGAAACGGAAGCGAACGGAGGTCACAGAGGTGACCGGACGCTGCACCGGACGCTGCACCGGACGCGGTCACGGTGTGACCGGACGCGTCCGGTCAGTGTTCAGCGTGCGCGCATGTTTCAGTTGTTTGATCGGACGCGAGGCGCGTCCGGTCACAGTCGATCGGACGCGTCCGGTCGTTCAGGGAGCTTACTGGACTCTCACCGGACGCTGGCACTGTGGCGTCCGGTCAGTTCTCCAGCGCGTCCGGTCGTTGTTTCGTTGTGCGCGGCTCAGGGTTGACCACCGTGTCCGGTCAGTTACGGGACCAGCGCGTCCGGTCGTTCCCGGCGCGTCCGGTCGTTGCGACCGGCGTGTCCGGTCAGTGCTTCGCGAGTTAGCCGTTGGGCGACCGGCGCGTCCGGTCAGTTGGACCAGCGCGTCCGGTCAGCACGATTTCGACTGTTTAAGTTTCTAACGGCTATATTCGAAGGGGTACGTCTATAAATACTCGTTGGCCGGCTCAAGGCTCTCTCTCTCGAACATTTGACATACTTGTGAGCACTTTGAGCTAAGCAACTCCCCTCCCACTCATCTCTCTTGCTTCTTTGCATATTCGAAGTGAGATTGAGTGATCCAAGTGCATTTGCATTGTGAGATTGCATCTAGTTGGCACTTGGTGGTTGATTTGCTGCGGGATTCCTATTTCTCTTGGTGGTTGCCGCCACCTAGACGGCTTAGAGCAGCTTGGAGGCGTTGGCAAGAGTTGGTGATTGTTCTTGGCCACCTCCGGTGTTTGTGAGGGGTTTGTGCCTACCTCGGCGAAGCGCCAAAGGCAACATTAGTGGATTGCTCGTGTCATTGCAACCTTTTGCCATTTGGTAGGTTCTTGTGGCGCCTTTCGAGAGGCTCGGTGTGAGACCGATTAGCCACCGAACCACGTGGTGAAGAGGGACACAACGGGGACTAGCGTGCCGGCAAGCACGTGAACCTCGGGATAAATCTTTGTGTCATCATTCTTATTGTGATTGATCGATCCCGGTGGTTGTGTATTGTGGAATTCATCTCTTGATCATATTGTTTGGTTGGCTCAATACTTCGCCCCTCGGTGATACCCTTCTAACTCTCTCTTGTATTAATTTCTTAGTTACTTTGCTAGAGTAACTCTTTTGTGTAGCTTGCTAGTTGTAGTTTCCTTCTCGGTTTAACTTGTGCGGTTGAGTGCCAATATACTAGAATTGTGAATTGGATAGGTGGCTTGCAAACACCCCATAGGCTAAGCAAAACTCACATCTCGCTATTTGTTGTATTGATAAACTTGTTTAGCTTGTCTTTGTAGAAAATTTTAAAAGGCTATTCACCCCCCCTCTAGCCATCAAGACCTTTCACCGGTGCAGCATCCGGTCAACACAGTGACCGTCGTTCGCCTCCGTTTCTTTTCCAACTTTCGGCGCAATAGAAAATAGGCATTTCACTTCCCCAAAATGCGCCGAATCCCGTCTCGCAAGCTCGGCGGGAGGGAGAGAGGAACCCAAACCCCTCTCTACCGCTTAAACTCTACCGCCTTTGCAAATGTGCTAACACCACCAAGTGTACACCATCATGTGCAAGTGTGTTAGCATTTCACAAACATTTTCCAGGGCATTATGTTAGCTCTCAACTAGATCCTAATGCATATGCTCAAGACATTGATCTAGTGGCACTTGATTTCCGAGCTAACCGTGATTGCCCCTCTTGATAGTCGGCTATGTATCCTAAACCCGGTCAATCACTTCTCTACTCATCTTAGACCGGCAAAAGGAAAACTCTATGGTTATACCTTTGCCTTGCGCTCTTAGATCCTTCGTTCCATGTCCAACTCCTCATGCTTGATCACCATGATCATCATTTTATGTGCATCTTCACCATGATCGTCATTTCATGTCCATGCACCATTTCTTTGTGATCTTGTGGCCACCACTCCTTGCCACGTACACCTTCATCACATGTGTTGCTTATGCCTAACTCAAAACACTTAACACATGACATTAGCAACTTGGTGTCATTAATTACCAAAACCAAACTTGGGCTTTCAATCTCCCCCTTTTTGGTAATTGATGACAACCATCACAAAGATATAAAATGAAATTAATTTTCAATTTCGATAGTATTAGCTCCCCCTACATATGTGCTTCCATGAGTTTGGTTCAATTGTGCACATATGTATGGATTAGAATTTTGGGAGAGTTACTACTGTCAAATTGATGCTAAGGTATATAGAATGGACCTTTGAAGCGTGATACCAATCGGAGTTGCCTTTTATATACCATCCTTAGCATCGATGTAGCTAGACACTACTTGTAATACATCACTTGTAAAGATCACAAACACTAAAGTACCCCGTGAGATCAACAATATAAGCAAAAGTGTCTAGATACCACTTGTAAAGCTACTCTTAACAAATCATCATTCAAGTTCCATTTCTAGCATACACCATACAATCATGAAGATGAATTTAAGCTTTGCAATGCAACAATTCATCATGTTAATGCACATACAAATGCAACAAATAATTCATGAGCTTGCTCCCCCTACTTGTGTGCTCAATTTTAATTTCTCTCCCCCTTACTATATTTTTCTCCCCCTTTGCAACTTAACTTTTTATCTCTTTGTGACTTTTCTATCTTTGTGACTTTTCTCTCCCCCTTTGTCAACAATCACCAAAAAGGTGCCAATTTTAGTGAGAGTTAAGTCAATCAATATGCGGGAGACCAAATTATGGTTCAATCTAGATTACTTGCCTAGAATATGTAATTCGGTTTGATCCAAGGACAAGCTTCTTCACACCTCATAAAGTATAAGGGTTATCTTGACCATGTTGAATTACACATCATGAGCTCATTTTCTAGATTCAACACTAGGTTTGCAAGCCCACAAACATGTCATATGCTACCACTAGATCAATCAAACATAGAAGCAATAGTGGTACCATATATACATTAAACTCATTTGATTTTCATGAATGAGCCTATTTGTCATGCAAATATGTTTATATGTTCTAAACATGTCCTTAGCAAAGTATGGTTGATATGCCAAACAACTTTTACCTTGCTATGTCGGAGGAGAGGCATGTCATATAAGAATGTGGGGGTGCACTCATTTCAAGTTGGAGAAGTCAAGTATGTTCAATTCATTCTTCAATTTGTAAAATCTCTTCTCATCAAGTGGCTTTGTGAATATGTCGGCTAATTGATCTTCGGTGCCAATGCTTTCAATGCTAATATCACCCTTTTGTTGATGGTCTCTTATGAAGTGATGCCTTATGTCAATGTGCTTGGTTCTTGAATGTTGAACCGGATTTTGTGTCATCTTGATAGCACTCTCATTGTCACAAAATAATGGCACATTCTTGAATTTGATTCCAAAGTCATTCAAAGTGGCCTTCATCCAAAGCAATTGTGCACAACAACTACCGGCACTAATGTATTCGGCCTCGGCGGTAGATAGTGCAACACTATTTTGTTTCTTTGATGACCATGAAACAAGAGACCTTCCAAGCAATTGACAAGTGCCACTTGTGCTCATTCTATCAATCTTGCATCCACCATAGTCGGAGTCCGAATATCCAATCAACTCAAAGTTTGACCCCTTTGGAAACCATAAACCAACATCATGAGTGCCCTTAAGATATCTCAATATCCTCTTGGTTGCTTTCAAGTGACTTTCTCTAGGTGAAGCTTGATATCTTGCACACTTGCACACACTAAACATCACATCCGGCCTAGAAGCGGTGACATAGAGCAAACTTCCAATCATAGACCGGTATTGCTTTTGATCTACCATGTTTCCAATAGCATCAATTCCCAATTGATCATTTGTGCCCATTGGTGTACTCATTGGCTTAGCATCTTGCAATCCAAACTTCTTGATCATGTCCTTGATGTACTTGCCTTGACTTACAAAAGTACCATTCTTCATTTGCTTGATTTGAAGTCTAAGAAAGTAACTAAGCTCTCCAATCATAGACATCTCAAACTCATTAGCCATCATATTTCCAAACTCTTCACAAAAGTCTTGATTTGTTGATCCAAAAATGATATCATCAACATAGATTTGCAACACAAACAAGTCATTTCCAAGCTTCTTGGTGAAGAGAGTGGTGTCAACCTTTCCCATCTTGAACCCTTTAGAGAGAAGAAAGTCCCTCAATCTCTCATACCATGCTCTAGGTGCTTGCTTCAAACCATACAATGCCTTCTTGAGCTTGTAAACATGGTTGGGCTTCTTGTCATCTTCAAAACCGGGAGGTTGCTCAACATAAACTTCTTCATTGATGTAACCATTGAGAAATGCACTCTTGACATCCATTTGATAGAGCTTGATATTGTGTGCACAAGCATATGCTAATAAGATTCTAATAGCCTCCAATCTTGCAACGGGTGCATATGTCTCTCCAAAGTCAAGACCTTCAACTTGAGTGTAACCTTGTGCTACCAATCTTGCTTTGTTTCTCACAACTACACCATCTTGATCTTGCTTGTTTCTAAAGACCCACTTAGTACCAATTACATTATAGTTCTTTGGCCTTTCAACAAGTTCCCAAACTTGATTTCTTGTGAAGTTGTTTAGTTCTTCATGCATGGCATTTACCCAATCGAAATCTTCCAATGCATCTTCTATTTTCTTAGGTTCTTCAAGTGACACAAATGAGTAGTGCTCACAAAAGGATGCTAATCTTGATCTAGTTTGAACACCACTTTGAATTCCACCAATGATTTGATCCAATGGATGATCTCTTGCAATACTCGTAGGTTGGAGTATTGGGAGTTGATTGCTTCCACTTGTTTGACCTTGATCTTGCACTTCATCATGAGAACCACTAGAGCTTGCTTGATTTGTATCAATTTGCACACTTTGGTTGATCACGTGAATATCATCATCATTATCAACTTGCCTTGGCCTAACATCACCAATGTCCATGTTCTTCATTGCATTTGACAATTGATCTCCTCTCACATCATCAAGGTTTTGAGCTTCATTTTGAGACCCTTGGGTTTCATCAAACTCAACATCATGAACTTCTTCCAAGGTGCCATTTGTGAGATTCCAAACTCTATATGCTTTGCTTGTGGTAGAATAACCAAGTAAGAACCCTTCATCACATTTCTTTTCAAACTTGCTCAATCTAGTGCCTTTCTTGAGAATATAGCATTTGCAACCAAACACTCTAAAGTATGCAATGTTGGGCTTTCTTCCATTCAATAGCTCATATGGTGTCTTTCCAAGCTTTCCATGGCAATAGAGACGGTTGCTACAATAGCAAGCCGTGTTGATAGCTTCACTCCAAAATGAATGACTCACATTGTATTCACTAAGCATTGATTTAGCCATGTCAATCAAGGTTCTATTCTTTCTTTCAACTACACCATTGGATTGAGGAGTGTATGTTGGTGAGAATTGATGTCCAATACCAAGATCATCATATAAATCTTCAATTCTTGTGTTCTTGAACTCACTACCATTGTCACTTCTAATCTTCTTGATGGTAGTCTCAAACTCATTTTGCACTCTCTTGACAAAAGACTTGAATAGATCATAAACATCACTCTTGTCATAGAGAAAGAACACCCAAGTGTATCTAGTGTAGTCATCCACTATCACAAAACCATACTTGTTGCCTCCAATGCTAGTATATGTTGTTGGCCCAAACAAGTCCATGTGCAATAGCTCAAATGCCTTTGATGTGCTCATTTCACTCTTAATAGGATGTGCATTTCCAACTTGTTTGCCGGCTTGACAAGCACTACATGGTTTATCCTTTTCAAAAGTCACATCTTTCAAGCCTCTAACTAAGTCATGCCTCAAAAGTTTGTTCAATTGTTTCATTCCAACATGACCAAGCCTTCTATGCCATAACCATCCCATACTAGATTTGCTAAGCAAGCATGATGTCAATTGGGTCTCACTATCATTGAAGTCAACCAAGTACAAGCTACCATGTCTAAATCCTTTGAATATCAAATTTGATCCATCAACACTTATGACTTCAACATCATCACTACCAAATATGCACTTGAAGCCAAGATCACAAAGTTGTGCCACCGACAAAAGATTGAAATCCAAACTCTCAACTAGCAACACATTAGATATGCTCATGTCATTTGAGATAGCAATTTTACCAAGCCCCTCGACCTTGCCTTTCTTGTTGTTGCCGAAAGTGATAGCATCAAAACCACCATTTTGACTTGTATCAATTGATTTGAACATACAAGAATCCCCGGTCATATGTTGAGTGCACCCACTATCAAGCACCCAATGCCTTCCTCCGGCTTTGTAATTGACCTACAAGACAAGATCAATTCCTTTTAGGTACCCAAACTTGTTTGGGTCCTCCAAGGTTAGTGACCAAGCTCTTTGGTACCCAAATGGCTTTCTTCTTTGAGCCCATCCATGGTGTACCAATGAACTTAGCATGAACACCATTTGTACCCTTGGTAAGTATATAGAAAGAATCAAACTTAATTGAGGATACATTAACATTGGATTTCTTGTTCATGCAATGTTGCTCTATGTGACCAACTTGCTTACAACTTTTGCAATGGCTACCATTGTTCTTCACAAAACGAGTCTTGTGAGGAGCAAAAGCGGCCTTGCCTTTCTTGGGGTTATAGCCCAATCCCTCTTTGTAGAGAGAAGCTCTTTGACTACCCAAGCACATAAGCAAGCGGTCCTCACCACCATAAGCCTTAGCTAAGGTGTGATTGAGCTCTTTTACCTCCTTCTTGAGATTTTCATTCTCAACTATAAGTGTGGAGTCACAAGTGAAACCATCACTACTAGATGAGGATGATGTAGATGCGCTACATGAAGGGTTAGTGGGAGCAACAATGATAGGCTTATGACAAGATTCATCAATTATATCACAAGATATGCCTATGTTGCAAGTTTTAGCTTTCTCAACATTAGTTGGCATGTTTTCACATTTTTCAACTAGAGAAGAATGGGCTTCTTCAAGCTTAGTGTGAGACTTTTGAAGCTTCTTATGGTCTACCTTTAGACTCTCATAAGATGCCCTAAGCTCATCAAGTTCTTGCATAAGGTTTTTCTTTTCCTTAAGCAAGCCCTTGCACTCCTTTCTAGATTCTTTATAATGTTGAGTGCAATCTTCTAGCATAGTGATTAGTTCATCTTTAGTGAATTCTTCTTCATCACTATCACTATCACTAGCATTATCATGATCACTCTCATCATCGGATGATACCTTAGAGGCCTTAGCCATGAAGCACGATGGAGTGTCGAAGAGGGAGACCTTCTCTTGGATAGCAATGCTAGCATGTCCCTTCTTCTTGCTCTTGTTGTCATCCTCATCATCACTTGAGGAATCATCACTATCCCATGTAGCAACATGAGAATCATTCTTCTTCTTATGAGAGCTCTCCTTCTTTTCTTGCTTCTTCTTTTGCTTCTTCCTCTCCTTCTTGATAGCATCTTCATCATCACTATCATAAGGACACTTTGCAATGAGATGATCTTTGCTATGGCATCTAAAGCATCTCATGGTATGCTCATTCTTCTTAGATGAGTTCTTCCTCCTCCTTGCATGATAGCCCTTCTTCTTCATGAATTTGCCAAATTGCTTGACAAAGAGAGCCATCTTCTCATCAATGTCATCACTATCACAAGAGCTTGAGTCTTCATCACTTGATGATTCAATTTTGGATTTGCCCTTTGATGTGGTGGCTTTGAATGCCACACTCTTCTTCTTCTCATCATCCTTCTTCTCATTTTCCTTCTTCTTTTTCTTGACCAACTCATCTTTCTCATCATCTTCTCTATATGAATCATCGGTCATCACTTCTTGAAATATTTGTTGAGGAGTTGAATCCTTCAATGTAGTTCTCACTAGCACGGTGATCAATGTATCAAATCTCTTGGGCAAGCTTCTCAAGAACTTCATAGAGAATTGGTTGTCCTTGACTTCCTCACCAAGTGCCTTGAGCTCATTGACAATGACTTGCAATCTATGAAATATTTTCGGTACACTCTCATCTTCTTGCATCTTGAAGCTTGAAAACTTTTCTTGCAAGATATATGCTTTAGCGGTCTTTGTGCCTTCGGTGCCCTCAAATGTTTCTTCTAGCTTGGCCCAAGCATCATGTGCAACTTCTATATTCTTCACTTGCTCAAATGTCTTGTCATCTAATGCCTCATGAAGAGCACTAATGGCAATATCATTGCATTGGAGCTTCTTCTCTTCCACCGGTGTAGGTGCTTCCGGATTAGCAACCTCAAATTTTGTTTCGGTGACCTTCCACACTTCTCTATTGATTGACTTGAGGTGTACGATCATCTTAACCTTCCAATATGCATAATTTGTGCCATCAAAGTGAGGTGCCTTCTTGGTGTTGTTGATGTGCAAACTTAATTGAGCCATTACTTCTTCACCGTAGGTTGTTAAGCCTCAAATAAACGGTGCCTCGGCTCCGATACCACTTGTAAGGTCCAAAAGGCTAGAGGGGGGGTGAATAGCCTAATTAAAACTTCTACAAGAATTACTTAACCACAAGTTAGTACAAAAGGTGGCGGAGCAAAATGCACTAGCTCTAACTAATTAAGCAAGCCACCTACACAAGTCTAATACAAGGCTATCCACTAAACACAACAACAACTACAAGCTAGATACAAGATGTAATACGAGAGAAGAGCTTTGAGAGATTATACCGCCGTGTAGAGATGAGAAGTACCAATTAATCAATCACACAAGAGAAATCCTCGGGAAGAGAATGACACAAGAATTTATCCCGAGGTTCACTTGCTTCCCGGCAAGCTACTCCCCGTTGTGGCGATACACCCACTTGTCGGTTCGCGAGCTAATCGACTATCAAGAGTCGAGCCCTCGGCGGGCACCGCACAACCGCACACAAGATGGGGATCCTCCAAGCCACGAGCTCCACTAGAGTATCCAATTTGCGAACTCCCGCGGGGAAGGATCAAGAACCCCTTACAACACTTGGTGAGGGCTCCAACAATCTCCAATTGCGAGCTCAATCACCTCCGCTGCTCCAAGCCATCTACCGTGTCGGGAAACACGGAAGAGTAACAAGAAATCCGCAGCAACTCGAAGATCAAGTGCCTCTAGAATGCAACTCTCAAGCAATGCACTTGAATCTCACTCAATCTCACTCAAGATGTGCAACCAAGCAAAGAGATGAGTGGAGGGGTTGTTCTCTAGCTCAAAGGATGTCTCTAGGTCTCAAAAAGTGCAAGAGATACCCTCAAACCCCGGACACCCTCTATTTATAACGAAGGGGTACGCAGCTAGCCGTTACAGACGACGCAGCAAAAATCGCGCTGACCGGACGCTCCGGTCAGGGTGACCGGACGCGTCCGGTCACTACACGACAGCAAGAAACAGTGCGCGTCAGAACTAGCAGTTGCCCTGACCAGACGCGCTCCTGCGAATGACCGGACGCGACAGTGCCAGCGTCCGGTCGCGTTCTAGTAAGCTCCCGTCGAGACCGGACGCGTCCGATCGCACGTGACCGGACGCGCCCCGCGTCCGATCGTCACTCCGCTTCGTTCTGCCCCTCTGGACGCCTGACCGGACGCTCCGGTTCTGTGAGGGACCGGACGCGCCGGTCGCGCGCTCTCCTTCTGCGCACTGGTGAACTGACCGGACGTGCTGGTCAGGCCAGACCAGCGTCCGGTCGCAAACCCTAGTGTCGCGCCGCAATGAACTGACCGGACGCGTCCGGTCAAACCGTGACCGCGTCCGGTGCAGCGTCCGGTCAACACAGTGACCGTCGTTCGCCTCCGTTTCTTTTCCAACTTTCGGCACAATAGAAAATAGGCATTTCACTTCCCCAAAATGCGCCGAATCCCGTCTCGCAAGCTCGGTGGGAGGGAGAGAGGAACCCAAACCCCTCTTTACCGCTTAAACTCTACCGCCTTTGCAAATGTGCTAACACCACCAAGTGTACACCATCATGTGCAAGTGTGTTAGCATTTCACAAACATTTTCCAAGGCGTTATGTTAGCTCTCAACTAGATCCTAATGCATATGCTCAAGACATTGATCTAGTGGCACTTGATTTCTGAGCTAACCGTGATTGCCCCTCTTGATAGTCGGCTATGTATCCTAAACCCGGTCAATCACTTCTCTACTCATCTTAGACCGGCAAAAGGAAAACCCTATGGTTATACCTTTGCCTTGCGCTCTTAGATCCTTCGTTCCATGTCCAACTCCTCATGCTTGATCACCATGATCATCATTTTATGTGCATCTTCACCATGATCGTCATTTCATGTCCATGCACCATTTCTTTGTGATCTTGTGGCCACCACTCCTTGCCACGTACACCTTCATCACATGTGTTGCTTATGCCTAACTCAAAACACTTAACACATGGCATTAGCAACTTGGTGTCATTAATTACCAAAACCAAACTTGGGCTTTCAGCTTTTGATTCCTCTTCAGACTTCTCGTAAGGCAGCTTCTCCGGAGAGGCCTTTTTTGTACCACGGCTGGCTTTCTTCTTCGTCGGGGACTTCACTGGGGGCGAGGGGCGCCTCTTCTGGCTCTTTGACGGCATGGGAGGCGGAGGAGGGGGAGCCCGCCTTGGAGGAGATGGAGATGGAGATGGAGATGCAGTCGTGCCATGGAATGCATCTTCTGGCCCTTTGTCCAGAGCACTCTGATGATCATCATGGGCTAGAAGAACTGGACTCCAGTTGGGAGACCTGTGAGTACAAACATGATTGGGAGTAAATGGTTATTACGTGAGAAGTGACAATAATTGAGAATGGTTATTAATTATTGAAAAACTGTTTCGTTCACTTTCATCCGCACCTATCATGAGGTAGTTGAGGAGGAGGCGACGGTGGTCTATTAGCCAGACTGAGAATAATGATGTAGCGGTTGCGCCATACAATGCATGAATGCTCTGCTTGTCCTAGGGTCTTCTACCCGTCACCTCCAGGAAAGTTAAGAGCCACTTTCTTATAGTCGTTGATAACTCTATCCACCTCGACGCTATAATAGCTGGGTGGAATTGGATTCCCATGGCTTGTTGGTGTCTGCTCACTAGGGACCACAAGAGAAACAAAACCGTACGCCACCAAGACTGTGGCAATGGTATTCACCATGGGAATGTGCAGCTCACATGGCGTCAAAGGCATGGAGATGTCATCCACGGGGAAGTGTTGCAATGCTTCATCTTGATTTGCAGAGAGCTCAGTGGAAGCGTAGCGGCTTCTATGCTGAGTGGGGCTAACGTTGACTCCATGCTCTGATGTTGACTACCTCTGGCTATGTACTGCCTCCTCTAACTCTTTCATTCTTGCTTCCATGATTAGTTCTCACTCCCACGATCGGTGCACCACCTCCTCTAACCTGCGGATTTGCTCTGCCTCCTCATCCTTCCTTTGCTGGCGGCTTCTGTACGTATGGGTGTCCTGAGGGAAGCCATACCGCCACGAAATCAAACCTTTGCCTCACGTTCGCCCAGGGTGTTCAGGAGTCTGGAGGGCGTACGTGAGCTCATCCTTCTCTTGGTTGGGCCGGAAGGCACCATAGAGCAGAAGCCTCTACAATATGGTAAAGTCTTTGTGTTACTGTTCTGATTTTTGCCCCCATAACCGGCTCCCCGGTCTCTGGGTCCAGTGATCCCCATGCGCGAAAAACCAATTCTTGGAGCGTTCGGGCCAGTCCAATGAAAATGGATGGATCCCTTTGGCAACCATGTCTTCTTCCATTCTTTCCCACTTTGGAATGGCAATCCTGTAGCCACCTGATCCCGTTTTATGATGGTATACCTTCTTTCACACATTCTCTTGGTTCCTTCTCACCCGTTCCTCACCCTTTTCTGAGGTCTTGTACCTCACAAATTCAGGCCACTAGTCCCTCAACTATGGGCTATTTGGCCTGAAATCTAGAGTCATATTTTTCTTGACAAAATTGTTGTACAGCTTCTTCTTCTAGGTCTGGAATTGTGTGGCCATTTTCTTGAGAGCCCAACTTTTAACCTGCTGGTAGACTGAAATGTTCAGTGACTGACTGCCAAAGAAGGTCCTTTTCTAGATCAGAGACAAAATGGATTCGAGGATCATCCTTCCTCTGTTTCCATTCATGGATGTTGATCAGGACCCTGTCCCTAATAAGAACCCCACAGTGGTTTACAAACTTCTTTGCATTGGCTGTTGGTAGGTGCGGTTCGCCGGTATTAGGATCGACTTCTGTGATGCTGTAGTGGCCCTCCAACGGTTTTGTCAGGCCTTGTACACTTCTCGTTGACGTCGCCGATCTAGAGGGCTACGTACGTACGAACATAAAGATTCAGTAATACATTTATATATATACGAATTAATGGAATTATTTAATTTCACATATACAAGAGGTGCAAGATTATTAAAAAATATACCTCGCCAACACATGAGATTCATGCTCATCTTCTAAGTTCGCTAAGTAGTCATCGAACTCTTGGTTGGCCTCGTTCTAGTTGGGGCCATATTGAGTGCCGGCGTTGATAATGTTCATCATGGTCTCATTCTGGTTGTAGTCATCTTGTGGCTCGGCCATCTTAATTACCACAACTATATATAAATGAAAACCATACACTAGTTAGGGTTTGCATGCGTGGATCTCAATCAAGATATAATAAGGGTTTGGAGCGGAGCTCTCGGCCGGGCGGGTTTGGAGCGGAGCTCAGGTTATTAGCAAATATATATCAACATTGGTACGTGTATCAAAATTCATGTCACGCTAATTATATATAACCATAGAGAATTCAGGGTTATTATTTACGCCTTGGTTAGGGTTTGGAGCGGAGGTCAGGATATTACATTATATATATCAGCATTGGTGTATATATAAATATATGAAAAATCATGTCACAATAATGTTAATATATCAAAATTCAGATATGTATATATATATATCAAAAAATCATTCATAGCACTAATTTTCTACAACTATATTGTTTAATTTTCTACAATTTTTCTATGTACATGTTATAGTATACACTACAATATTTCTATCTATTTTTCTATTTTTTTCTATGCCAAAAAAATAATATGCACATCACACTCACTCACTCACTGATCACTTCACTCACTCACTCACTGATCTCATTCTCATCACACACAATTTACTGATTATCACACATGTACACATATATGATCATCATATATCACAACACACACACACACACACACACACACACACACACACACACACATATATATATATATATATATATATATATATATATATATATATATATATATATATATATATATATATATATATATATATATATATATATATATATATATATAGGACTGCGCTAAATAGTACCCTGGGTACTGAACAATATTTGGTACCCGACCCCCCACGCCCACGCCCGACGATCCCCCGCGTCCGCACGGAAGGGAGATCTTTTCCCCTTTTTTTTCTCTTTCGTTCACTTTGACGTGGTGGGCTGGTTTTTTTTCCTTTTTTTTGTCCAGTTCAGGTTTTTTTTGTCTCGTGGTCCGTTTTGTTTTGGACTAGTAACGTCCAAGTCCATTCTCCAGGGTTGTCATAGATTTGTTTTCCTTTGTTTGCGGCCGATATTTTTTTCATTTTTTTTCTCATGGTCAGTTTTGCTCTTGGCTGGCATTCTTATTTTTGAAATGTAGATTTTAAATTTTAAGATAGATGAGGCAACAAACAAATAAGTCTGCAACTGGAACATCAATAGATTTGATGCATTTATTATGGTACTATTCATAAATAGATTTTAACTAAAATGAATCATACAAAACGTATTTGAAACCATAAATCTTTTTTCACCAACATAATTTTTCAGGTAAATGACTCGTGAAAGAAGATAGCAATACACTTTGCAACTTGAATACACATAGTTTTGTGGCTCTATCTTAGTCCACAAAATCACATACAATTTATGGCAGCTAAATAACCTTCGTCGGGATCACAAATACTACGGTTTCAACAACTCATATGCCACATTATATTACTTTTTTTTATCTAAAACAATAACATTTGAGGAAAAATAACTAATGCATCCCTCTCCCTTCTCTCGCGCCTCTAGTGGTCGCCAATTGCTTCACCTGTCAAAAGACGTGGAACAAAAGAAAACATTAAAAAAATAACATTCATGATTAATATTAGGGTCTGTCTAGACATCTGATGACAGATTTGTGCTGTCAAAATATGTCGGTTTTTTGACCAATCAGATCAATACAAAATCTGATAGATATACGTATCAACAAATCTGTTGAATCCCACAAAACTAGCCAAAGATCAGTTAACTCTGAATATGCTTACCTGCCACCTGATGCTACTTACCTGCAGAGAACAGCCGAGCTTCTATTGTAGTCGTTGACCTCTCAATAAGCAACTCAGCAAACTGCTAGTGTTTAAACTGTATATCAAACATGGCTGCAGCTACTGAATAGGTAACAAACACCCTGTAATTCGAGCTCTACCTGCATGTTGAACTAAACTACCAAAGTTTGTAGAGAACATGCAGCCTAGTACCCACATGTTGCTCAAGCTGTTACTGCTACAACCTGTCAAAAACATTTTCAATGCAGATAAAAAAAACCATAGCACACAGCAGTGAACTCAAACAAAGAGCAACTGTTGCCAAAAGGACCGGAAAGCTGTGGCTGCTGAAAATCACTGCAGCTGGAACCAGGATATTAGATCATCCAATTTTGTCTCGTTCCAGAAAGCTAAGTGCACGAGCTCCGAAACCCAAAAAAAATTCAAATCAACTCCAATTGACATGATATTCGAAACACAGCTTCACCAGATCATGCGCAAACTTCTCAATTACAGACAATTGCTAGTCCACTGCACAATTTGGGACATAGGGTAATTACAACTACGGACACATGCTGCAGCCATTTTAAAAAATGACACGGCTTACAATTGATGCAACCAGTTGCATTCTAGTTGCAGCGGGTTGCAGCCAGGTTATATAAATAGTTGCAGGCTTCCCATATAAGCTAGTCAATGAAATCCAGACCCACTAAATTATACGTGCCCACACAGCACACAATTACATAGGAAACTTATTAAAAGATAGTTACAAGAATTTCTGTAGTGCAATTGCAACTTGGAAAAAACAGCTAACAGATAAACACACAAGAGGCCATGACTGGAAGCGCTAAAAAGCCAAAACCTGAATGAAACAACTAAAAAGGATGTTCCTCTTTTTTTTTAACAACTTTACCACTCCTTTACAGGATCAAACCTCCAACAAAAGATGAATTTCAAAACAACTAAGAAAAAGGACCAGTCAGAAAGGGACTCACATAGTGCCAAATGTAGCATATGCATTCTGGGATAAAATGAACATTAACAGCTTCATCACTCACATGGAGACCAAGGTTGTGAACCTGACCACCATCAAATTGTCAAAAACTATATGGTGTCTGGTCAACATGCAGTCAGAAATCACTTTTGGAAATCATACATCAGATTATTCTAACAATGGTATAATGTCTAGGAAGTTACACTCCAGCTATAATCATACAGGAATTACATCTTTGTTCTATAAGGAAAAACCTGCACAATCAGATTATTGACACTTCTTAAAGATTCA
Source organism: Saccharum hybrid cultivar R570 (assembly GCA_038087645.1). Taxonomy (NCBI): domain Eukaryota; kingdom Viridiplantae; phylum Streptophyta; class Magnoliopsida; order Poales; family Poaceae; genus Saccharum; species Saccharum hybrid cultivar. The sequence continues at coordinate 12,511,133 of JAQSUU010000805.1, forward strand.
CACAGATATACCAAATCTCAACTTCTCAAGTTTATTGTTCTAAAACAATTAGCTAGCCACGCCAAATCACTTCTAGTTAAACACTAAAATACAAGAAGTACAAACATTCTCACATCAGTATTCAGAAAATACCAGCAGAGATTTTTCTCTTAACCTATCTTGCATTGGGTGAAAAAAAAAAGTCGCTTGCATGCCAATGAAAAAAAGAGAAAGGACACATCTTTTCTAATCACATCAAAACAAGGCCAGCATGCATACTCACATACTTTGGCAGAGACCAAATGTTGTGGTGAACATGTGCAAAATAAATGCTAAAGCAAGAAGAACATGATGTTAATGATCACAAAATCATATATACAGTCTGCTCGCTAGTGTTAACTAGTGTTAATGATTAGGAAGCTAACTAGTGTAAAAATGATCAAAAAACAAATGTAACTAGTGTTAACTAGTGTTAATGATTAGGAAGCTGTGGCAGCCATAAATTAAATGTATAAAATTGGAAAATTAGCAAGACGGAAAAAGAAGCTAATTTCCAATGGAAACAAATGCAAAATTTATACTCTTGTAAATCTCCAAGCATAACTAGCCACACAGCCACACAAACAAATAAGTAATAGTAAAATATACTACCTATGTGAGTAATCATGGGGAGTAGATGGAGGATGCTTTGATGGTGAGCGCCTGGGATCTGCACAAAAAACAAATGGAGAGAAAAGAGGATAAATATAGCTGATAAAACTATTAGCTCCAGTACATGATGTGCACCTCTATTTTATTCTAGGCTGAAAAGAACTTTCACAATTCAAGATTTAATACAGGTATCATGTTTGATTACTGATTAGATTCACAAATTGAAGAAAGATTGCATGAAAAAAATGAAGAGACATATATGTTACTATACACTGAGATGCCATGTAAAACAGGGGAAGAATATTCAAAAAGAACTGCTAGCACACTAGTTGGCAATACCCTGATTTTTCTACATGCATGTACGTACACATCAGGCCAATATATTAATGGATCCAAACCAGATGCAAGCATATGCGAATAGGGATGCAATCTAAGCTATGTTTCCAATCTCATTAATTTACTCTGTTTTTTATCTTACAAGTCTAGGTTTTTTTTAAGTTGCCTGATTAATCAGCCTACAATATGACCATCGCAATATCACTTCAAAAACCCCGCATTACTAATACTGCAAATCGCCTACATAGTTCTACTAGCAGGAAAAAAAAATCTAGGCAAGCACTGTGTATCACTTCAAAAACCCCGCATTACTAATATGGCTGTGAATACTCTATAGTAAGCAAGATGGCCAGAGACTACTGCAGCCCCTTCCAAAATATCCACTTCTCACATGGTCAGGTGTATCTGCTAGCTTCAAAATGGTAGAACCTGGGTGGATAACATACACTGCAAGCCTGCTGCTCTCCCAAAATATCCACCACACTTAACATCTCTAGTCACATGATTAAAGGTTCAATTAGGCTACCAACTGCCTGTAGAATGACTATGAAGACACTAGGATAAAGGGGTATATGCAAGAGTGCTTTAGTTGATTAAGGGCACCAGAAAATATATCATCCATTCAAATAACAGAACTTGTGGATAGGGCAGTAGAGGTTTATGAAAGAATAACTGAACATAGAACGGATACTACATATTATGAAAAATTAACACACATAAAGGATGGTAAAAACATTTTGTGCTTAAGGTAGCAGACTTTTATTGTTTAGGAAGTACTTAGGAAAAAGAGTCGTGAAAAGCTGCTGGGGAGCTAAACAGATAAGGGATTGTCACAACCGTTGAATAGGCCAAACAGGCCAAACAAGGGAATGGGTAAAAGAGGAGTCACAGGAGGAGTTGAATGGATGATTGGAGCAGTATGGAAGCCAGTACTGCCACCACCAAATACATGGTGAACCTGCAGAGGAGGTAGACTACAACCACCATGAGAAATGAACTGCCTCTGCAGGCGAGAAAAAAGGAGTAACCACCCTCTTCTCCCTGTCCCATGACCGAAAAGTTGAGGAAGAAAACTAACATAAAAAGGAAGAAGAAAGGAGGGGCGGTGGAAACAGACAAAAGGGAGGCGTCGAGGCTGTTTTTGGTGGCTTGGGAAATAGCTTATTGAGCATCCACAAGCCCTTGTGACCAAATTTATTTGTAACCACAAAATTTCATTGTTCGAACAACAAATACTGTTTCTTTTCTTGGATGCACATATACTTGTGACCATATGTATTCTTAGACGTAAAAAGTTGATTTTCAGACCCACATTGTTTCCTGTGTTCATCCACAAATACTTATACCTAAATTTATTCCATAAAAATTCGTTTGTCAAACCACAAGGAGTACTCTGTTGAGTAGATAAAAGATCATGCATCGTAAAAAGGCAAAACCAGATCGACTACTCAAGAAAATTATATTTAACCAAAAAACATTAATTTGTAGCATACAGGTAATAAGATGCACAACTAAACTGAAAGATGTTTACTTAACTAAGAAAGATTAGTGAACTAGAACACAGAATAAGACTGTTGTGAGTGTCTACAGCTGTTTATTCTGAAGGCACAAAAAACAAAAAAAAAGAACAGGATATGAGATCAGGACCTAGTGTTCCTACTGAAACATATTTCATATTTGTACTGAAATATTCTCAAGTGGGCAATAGCTAGAAGATAAAACAACAACATGATAAAGAAACACCAAACTACTTGCAAACCAGCCCTGAAATTCACAATCTACAAGATAAGCCTGAAATTAGCCTAATCCAAATCCCAAAAAATATAAGAAGGATTGTGCGTGCCTCAACGAGGCACAAAAACGGGATCTTGTTAGGTCAAGGTTGCTGGTGAGGGAAGCACCACGCAGCAGCTCAGTGAGCAAAGAATTACTGAACCTAATTTTTGGACTGGAATAATCAATTTGCTTAAGTCAGAAATCCAATGAGCATATAGTTTGATTCACGAGGTGGAGCAGATGGGTAAGTTGAAATTGCCTACAATATCTTCAAAGTGAATATGAAAGTTAAATCCAATTTGGTCAAGAGCAGCCTCTGGGCCAGAATTGGAAGATACAAATTAACTCGATTAGTTTTAGTCACACAAATATCACTGATTGGTGGCTGCAATTTTAGTGGAAGAAAGCAAAGGCAGAAGAAAACTACCTGCAGGCGCTGCATTTGGGTTCTAGCCATGACTATCAGGCACGGCTAGCGTGGGCGGGTTGACGTGGAGCAGGCCAGCATCTAACGATGCCTGGTAGCACCTGTAGACACAGACCACGTCCGGCGACAACAAGGCGGTGCCACCATCATCTTCGTTGAGGAGGATGCGAAGCAGGGCAGAGACAAATAGTGGCGGTGGTCAACCAAAATTTAGCTGGGGCAGAATATGAACACATAACTAATATTATAAAAAAATCACATATAAAATTCTATTGAAAGAATGATGCCAGTTGATTTTAACAGTGCCATTACAAGGCATTTACAGAATCCAAGCTGCAGATAAAAAAGAAATTTAAGGATGGTACTGATGAACTACCTAGCACTATTGTCATAAGTGATTTAAGGGATTAAGAGTTTGTGACTACAGAGATGTAACATGATCCAACAGCAGGAGCACTGTAAAATTCAACTTTTTCATCATAAAATTGTGTTGGACATGATCAAATTAGCAACAGAAGTTATACCTATTGCATATAATCACAAATAATTATATGTGAAAGTAGCCCCAAAATAGGAGAAAGTAAATAGCAAAAGATCCTAACGTCCCAATACAGAATGGCATCTTCTTTGCAGTTGCAGCTTCACAAACTAGCAGAACAGAGATAATTGTGCCACATTATTACAAAGGTATTTGTCCCCACTTTCAGGCCATGGCCTGTAAAATTAAAATTCAGAATAATGGGAGACATACCAACTAACAGATGGCTATACAAGACGGAATGGCATACTAAAAGTGGATATGGTGATAACTTGCGGATTTGGTTTCTAATCAAGCACTTTAATAGTAGAAGCAATCTGGTACTGTTAAAAAAACTCATTCTTCAACCAGCTATGTGAGAGAACTCAATAATAGTAACATTCACACAAAGACGGAGCATCCAAGAGACTTGCTATTTACTACCCTATAATCTGATTTGGATAATTCAAGTCTGAAATCAAGTAGTGATGAATGATCAAAGGTATTTTATGAAATTCCTCAATTATACCTGGAATCTCACCTATGGTTGATGCATTCTGTACCATGTTGCCACAAAATCTTCTAGTTCATTGAAGCATGCCTGATTAGAAAAGTGTGTGCACCAAAAAAGATTAATAAGTGCACAAAATCACTAAACAAAATAGAAACCCTAGTGAACATGCTGCAACAGGAATTATAATAAGCTGAAAACTAGAAACTTCTAGTTAATTTGCCTGATAAAAGTGTCCAATAAATTTAGGAAAGATGGCATCATCATAGTTCATGGAGTTTGCATCATGGACTAAAACAACCACACCCTACCGTTAAGAAAAAAGAAGGAAAAAACATCAAATAGAGAAGGAAACAATAATTATAATACACGTTTATTGCCACCTTCACTAACATGATGAAATTTGGCTCAAATGTTTGCTAGAGCATGTCCTATTTCATATAGTAAATCTAAAATACATAGTATCCTGCAGGAGACGTAAGCTCATGAATTACATGTATTGAAAGCATAGCTTTATGTTCGTGCATGCATAGAAGTCTTAGCAAGCTGTACAGGCATCCTGTAGTTCTCCGTGGAACCAAATGGGCATTGTTGTTTAGTCTGCAACTACAAAAATTATTACAATCAAAATTTTCATATTGGTTTGGTCGCTTCATTCCATAGTTAAACAAACAAAATAACAGCACTCATAATCTGATGAAACAACCTACATTGTTGTAGGCAGATCATTAATCAACCTACATTGATCTTGCACCAACCCTCCTCATGTCGATCCATCTATAGAGACAGAAATTGCATGCAACACAAAGTATCAGGCATTTCTCTAGAAACGAACAACAAATTATCAATTGGGAGATAAAAAAACGAGGGCCTGAAGAGTGAGACATTACCTTGGGCTTGATTAACCATCTGCCTCAGTTATTCTCCTCCGGACAAACATGCCTGCGTCCACCTCCGGATCCAGCTGAGGCAGAGGAACTTGCAATCCCTGAGATTTTAGGGCCAAGATTCAACCCATTTGAAGTTCAGATAAGAGGACGGGTTAGCTGCTTACCGTGGTGCAGAGAGAGATACACGCCACGTCCGGAGGAGAGCTACGAGGATGGGGCCGAGTCGTGAAGGTCCGGCCACGCCATCACACATCGCAAGGAGGAATAGATCTGATGCGGGGCCACCTCTGCTCCTCAACAGGGTTAACACACACGGTTCTGTGCCGTGGTCACCATGAGAGCCGCGCGCGAGGAGCCGGGTTGAGGGTTGAGATCTGCTGGCCGCCGTCCTCATCGCCCGTAGTCGCGCTGCCATCCTCGAAGGCTGTTGAGGAGTAGCGCCCCCGATGAGGCCGCCGCCGGGGCTGTAGAGGCAGCAGTCGAAGGCTGCGGAGGCCGCCTCGGAGGCTGCTGAGGCGATGGGGCACGATGAATGAGAACACCAGGACAGACGACGAGATGTGTTTGCGGCCGCACAGCGCTGGGCGGCAGTGCGGAACGCTGGAAGAAGGAAACCGAGCGGACGCCGGATGGGAGGAGGGCGGCGGCGAGGTGAGATCTCGTGCGGCAAAGGCGGCGGCGATCTGGGGCCTGCGGCCTTCGGAGCCGTCGGAGGCCGGGAAACCGCCTGGGAGGCTGCGGGGGACGAGCTAGGGTCGTGCGGGGGAGGGGGAACGAGCTGGCTGGGTCGATATGGACAAGGTGGGACCGTGGGATCGGGGGGAACCGACGCTCGGGGAAAGCCGGCGCGGGCAGCGCCCGTGGTTGGCTCCGTCAGGCTCGGTGAATTGGGCTCGGGTAGAGATTATAATTCAGTACCCAGGTAATACCTACCTCTCTCTCTCTCTCTCTCTCTCTATATATATATATATATATATATATATATATATCAAAACAACATATATACACACACTATATATACTCACCCTCTGGTGAGGACTAGGACAGAGAGGATGCCGACATGTGCAGCTGGGGACGAAATGAGGCCGGCGCAGTGACAAGGACAGTGGCGAGGATGGCAGGGTCACGTGGACGCACGGTGACAAGGACACGGCACAGGTGGTGAGGATGACACCAGTGGAGTGACGCGCGCGAGGACAGTGTGACGAGGACGGCGCGGTGGTGAGGTCGCCACGGCCGGGGTGACGAGGCGTGGGGGGGGTGACGAGGCGAGGCCGCGGTAGGGCAATGAGGCGAGGGCACCGGCGACAGTGGCGAGGCCAGCGGGCCGGGTGAAAAAGGCGAGGCCAGCGCGGGGTGACGAGGCACGCGCGGTCGGCGGGGTGAAGAAGGCGAGGCGCTCCGGCGAGGACGAGGGACGACAAGCGGCGAGGCGCATGCATGCGGGAGCCGTCGGCTGGTCGGAGAGAGGGGTGAGACGCGTGGAGCCGGTGGGGTGACGAGGCGAGAGGGCCGGTGCGGCAGTGCTGGATCTGGTGTAGAGACGAGGCGATGGCGGGGGTGGTGGCCACGGGGGGCAGCGGCGCAGCTGGATCTAGTGGAGTTGAGGTGGAGACGACGATGAATGGTGTGGGGATGGCGGCGAAGATCGAATGTGAAGCATGGCGGCGGCGGCGCTAGGGCCTGGATCAAGCGGCGAAGACGGAGAGGAAGAGAAGGGAGAAGGCCACGGTTTATAAAGGGGGCACCTTTAGTCCCGGGTGGAGCCACGACCCGGGACTAAAGGTCCTTTAATCCCGAATGGTGGTTAGAACCGGGACTAAAGGTATGACCTTTAGTCCCGGGTGCAGCCACGGCCCGGGAGTAAAGGTGATTTTGGCAGGCCACGAAACATAGCCCACCTTTAGTCCCGGGTGGTTGATCTGCCCGGGAGTAAAGGTGGGCTGCAGTTTCGCTTCCCGCCGGTTTCCAGAAATTCTTACCTTTTTTATACATTTCACTTATATAAATATGCATAGAGTTGTTAATTGCCTAGTAAATAAAATATTAGCCAAAAAATTACAAAAAAAATTTCTGGATCTGGTTTTCTATTATTATACGCAACAAAAATCTGTAACCCAAACTCTTTTGTTTTACCGTATAAATATTTAACGTAGTGTAAATAATAATCACAATTTGCACCATGCAAAAATATACCACTTGATTAAAATCATTAAAACTATTGCTTTTCGACAGGAAATTAGTTTTCACATCTTATTAACGTTGATCATTTGGTTTTTCATCACACATTCTCCATGGGAAATCCACCGTCAAGCAGAAAATTCATTTAAACGTAGAAAATATGAAAACATGGCAAAAAAAATCTGAAGTCACAATTATTACATAACAGGTCTAATACATTACCATATCAAGTGGGAACAGCAATGAACTTCTTCTTGACGCATGTTCCTTGGTTATGATCACGCCGTAATCATGGAGTGTCCTCATCACCTAGCACGATGCTTGGGTCACTGTTTACTGTGAAGGGTGGAATTCCATCGTTCTTTTTATAATCTTCTAACATGTCAGACCTGTTCTCGATTCCCATGAAGTTTCTTTTCCCTAAAAGAACTATGTGGCGCTTTGGCTCATTGTCCGAGCTGTTGTCGTTGGTTTTCCCTTTCTTCGGTTTGGTAGACATGTCCTTCACATAGAAAACCTGATTCACATCCTTGGCTAAGATGAATGGTTTGTTTCTATACCCAAGATTGTTGAGGTCCACTATTGTCATTCTGTAATGAGGGTCCACTGTTACCCCACCTCCTGTCACCTTCACCCATTGGCACCGAAACAAAGGGACCTTAAAATAAGGTCCATAGCCTAATTCTCATATCTCCTCTATGCGGCCATAATATGTTTCCTTATTCCCATTTGGGTCTATGGCATCTATGCGAACGCCACTGTTTTGGTTGGTGCTCCTTTTATCTTGGGTCATCATGTAATATGTACTTGCTGTCTAGGGAACCATCTTGTCATATCCCCTTTACATTCGAGGAGAAGCCAGATGGGACCTTGATGCTGTTTAGACATTCAAACATGCTTTCCTTCTCTTCTTTGCTAAGAGTGTAGCTGGCGGGACTTAAGTACTAGCATCCATCATCTACCTTCTCAGGATGCAGGTTCTCTCGTTCTTTCATACACTACAAGTCTTGTCTTGCTTCCAGTGTGTCCTTAGACTTCCCATACACACCCATGAAGTCTAGCAGGTTCACACAAAGATTCTTCGTTAGGTGCATCACGTCGATCGTGCTGCGGACCTCTAGGACTTTCTAGTAGGGTAGCTCCCAAAATATGTACTTCTTCCATATGGGTGCGTGTCCGTTAGCATCATTCGGAATAGGTTGGCTGTCAGGTCCCTTCCCAAAGATTACTTGTACATCATTGACCATATTAAATACATCCTCACCACTACGGTTCTCAGGCTTTGTTTGTGATTTGTCTTACCTTTAAAATGCTTGCCTCTCTTTCTTAGGGCGTGATTCAACAAAAGAAATCGACGATGGTCCATGTACACGACCTTTCGACATTTTTTTTAAAAAATATACCTCCTTTCGACATTTTTTCAAAAATATACCTTTCAGGTCATGAAAATAGTGCGTGCATGCATTATATCGTCCCTTGTTTGACTGTCCTAAAAGATTACTAAGAGCAGACCAATTATTGATTGTTACGAACAATAATGCTCGCAGGTCAAAGTGTTCCTGTTTGTACTCATCCCACACACGTACGCCTGTTGTGCTCTACAACTGTAGAAGTTCCTCAACTAATGGCCTCAGGTACGCATCAATGTCGTTTCCAGGTTGCTTTGGACCTTGAATGAGCACTGGCATCATAATGAACTTCCGCTTCATACACAGCCATAGAGGAAGGTTGTAGATGCATAGAGTAATAGGCCAAGTGCTATGGCTGCTACTCTGCTCCCCGAAAGGATTCATGCCATCCGTACTTAAAGCAAACCTTAAGTTTCTTGGGTCTTCTATAAACTTTGGGAATTCTCTGTCGATTGATCTCCACTGGGACCCATCGGCTGGGTGTCTTAACATATTGTCTACCGTACGGTCTTCTTTGTGCCATCGCAACAACTTTTGCATGCTCTTTGTTTCTGAACAAACGTTTTAAGCGTGGTATTATAGGAGCATACCACATCACCTTAGAAGGGATTCTCTTTCTCGGACGTTCGCCCTCAACATCACCAGGGTCATCTCGTCTGATCTTGTACCACGATGCATGGCATACCGGGCATGCATCCAAATTCTCGTACTCCTTGCCCCGGTAGAGGATGCAGTCATTAGGACATGTACGTATCTTATGGATTTCTAATCCCAGAGGGCAGACGACCTGTTTTGCTTCGTACGTAGTGGCGGGCAATTCGTTTTCCTTCGGAAACATCATCTTTTGGATAGCCAGTAACTGTCCAAATCCCTTGTCGGATACACCATTCTTTGCCTTCTATTGCAGCAATTCCAGTGTGGTACCTAACTTTTTTTGCCCCCTTCGGCAGTTGGGTATAGCAATTTCTTGTGATCCTCTAGCATGCGCTCAAACTTGATCTTCTCCTTTTCACTTTCACATTCTCTCTATGCATCACGGATGGCCTAACCAAGATCATCAGCAGGCTCTACCTCTTCTTCAACAGCCCCCTCTTCTTCAGCTTCCCCCATTGCAGTATCATCAAAGGCACTGTATTCAGAAAACCACGGAAAATCATGTTGTCATCATCCCCTTCTTCTTCTTCTTCATCTTCTTCCATTATAACATCTCTTTCTCTGTGCTTAGTCCAACAAATATAGTTTGGCATAAAACCAGATGTGAACAGGTATTCATGAATTTTTCTTGGGCAAGAATAATCCTTCTCATTCTTACATAGAGCACATGGGTAGCACATAAAACCATTCTGCGTGTTTGCCTTGGCCACATTTAAGAAATCATGCACGCCCCTAATGAACTCTAGGGAGCGGCGGTCAGCGTTGTACATCCATTATCGGTTCATCTGCATTACAGGACGTACACCATATCAGAAACTTGTAATAACCCATATTATACAACATGCATGGTTAGTAGTTAATTAAAAGATCCAAAATATCTATCAATCAGCATGATTAATTAATATCCCAAATAGCACTAAACAAATAGCAAAACAAACATGAATTTATTAAAGCCTTGATACAATGTGGACAATCCCAAATAGCACTAAGCAAACTAAGCCTACAATGCACTTCAGCAGAAGAAGGATTTTGCGACCAATTCCAACTAAAACAAACAAATCATTCTTCTGCTGGTTCATTGCCTCATCATCCACAGATGCACTCTCATCAGTCGCCTCAGCCGCCTTTGCAAGAGATTTTCGGATGTGCTCAACATACTCTTCCTCTCAGTACCAACCGTCACATGATCCGCTGCCATCCCACTAAAATTACAACACCAAATCAAAAACTTTAATCAAAATCATCACGAAAATGGCTACAAACCATTCAAAAACATGACAAAAAAAGAACTCACATCACGATCCGGACACGTGTAGAAGATGCGCCCATTGTTGGGACCCTTCTTCTTCACCCTGTACTCCCTCACAATCTTCTGTTTCACTTGCCGCACGCAATGAGAGGGAGGTCCGGCCTTAGTTGTCCCTTAGGAACCCCATGCGAGGCCGAGGACCCGGAAGCAGTCACCATCTACGACTCTCTATACTCATTTTCATCAACTACTATAAATTTCTCATTTTGTGAACCATGAAATTAAATGAGCTATATTCTAAAAAGCCCTTAAATTTCACTATTTCTAAACCATGAAAAGAGGCAATAAAAGGTGCATACTAGTTTTCATGAGCTACTATAAGATTCCTTCATCTACATATGCAAACTATCAAGTGATTTTTGAGCTCAGATGACATATAAATAAAAAATATCCACCATTATTCCCAATCTAGAAAACCACAAATTTCTCTATTTTAAGACCATGAAATGAGGCAATGAAAGGTGCATACTAGTTTTGATGAACTACTATAAGCTTCCTTCATCTTCATATTCAAACTATCAAGGGATTTCGAGCTCAAATAGTATATAAATAAAAAAAATCCATCATCATTTACAATCTAAAAAACCATAAATTTCTCTATTTCTAGACCACGAAATGAGCCATGCTAGTGATGAAACAGGAGAGGATGAAGCTGCTAACCTTTTAGAACAAAAAATGGATGGAGGAATCGAATGAAGTGTTGAAATGGTAGCCGACGACGAGCAAGAACACCAGGAGACGAGCAAGAACAGAGACCTTTTGAAATGGCTTGGGCTGGAGGACGAAGAAGGAAAGAAATGTATATATGCCAGGACCTGTAGTCTCGGTTGGTGGTTCAAACCCGGACTACAGGTGGGCTTCTATTCCCGATTGGAGCCATCAATCGGTATTAAATGTTTAGCCATGGTTGGTAGCTCTAACCGGAACTGAAGGATTGCCTTTAGTCCCGATTTTAGCCACCAACCGAAACTAAAGGTCCCCTCCTGCTCTCCTTCTGCAAAAGCTGTGCCCCTAGCCGTTGGGCAGGGAACTTTAGTCCCGGTTAGTATGTCCAACTGGGACAAAAGCTTTCTTTAGTTCCGGGCCCAAAAATAGCTGGGACGAAAGCCTCGAACCAAAAGTCTGTTCTCTACCAGTGAGTGTCACTTCTGCAAAAGCTTGTGAATCTTGTGATCTTCCACATGAGCTCAGCCGCTTTGCTGATCTCTGCACAGTTGCTTTGATCATAACTAGCTAGGCTTTGAATAATGGACATACCAATTACTGAGAGAAGATCCTGCTCTGTCAATGGCGCTTCCTGGGGAAATGACCAGAATTCAGAAACTTGTCGCCACCATCTGACTATCCAGAAGTTATGCTCGTTATTATTATCAATTTGCTGGGTTGATTGCTCGTGTTTCGAGCAGTTTACCAGTGTCTCGTCACCAGTGGCATTTACAAATAGATCATTCTGTTGTTGCTCTTCCTCATTTGTGTCAAGAAGTGGGTTTACTCTTTTATGTTGGTGACCACAATCCAAAAGTAGAGGCACATTCTGAACTATCCCAGGGCTATTGTCAACCAGGAGACTTTTCGCAACCTCATTAATCACCTTCGCTGCAAACAATCTAATAGTAGTTTCATTCACTTGGCCTATCAATAGTAGTACTCTACTCCTTGGCCAAGTACCATCCCATAGAAGATATTTAAAGTTGGCACCATATTTGTCATGGAAGGATTATTTGTATCAACGTCGTACTGCGGTATAAGACGTATCAATGGGAGCACCACACGAGCAATCGCTGCAGGAATCTGAAAGTTGCCAAATGAAAATAAAACTACAGTAGATGCTTCGATCGCAATCATTGCGAGTCCCGTGTACAGATCTGTGGGAAACCCCCGTCTTCCCCCTCGCCGGTTCCTAACGAGGGTCGGAGGCCAGGCGTGACCCCACTCCAAAGATCACAGAGGAAGTGAGCCACCAAGCTTGCTGACGCTAACGCTAGCAGGGTCGTCACGCCGCCTAATTAAACCCAGAGACAATGGCACCTACCGGCTGGTGCACACGATGTATTTCAACGGCATCGACTACCAAATCACAGCCGAGACATCATAAAGAACTAGTTTCCGGTTGCCTTGGGCCGGCATGTGGGCGGCACCAAAAGCCAGGCTAGACCTGAGCAAGTTCACACTCGCACAAAATAATATTTCAAAAAAGCATCTTAAACAAAACCTGGTAAGAATTTAAAAATATATAATCTGTAGGGGGACGCCCTCAATGCACCACCCCGTGTTAGCCTCATCCGTGGCCTGAACCTTCCATCATCCTGGCGTCCCTTGCACCCAAAGGAGAGCAAATCCTGACGAAGCCCTCGTCTGCCTGCTCGGCAGTGGCTCCCCGTGATGGTAACCCTAACCCCCTCGGTGTTGGAGACCTTGGTACTGTGTCCCTGCAGTATAAGAGCCACCTGACGGACCTGTTCGAATAGAAGGCGGCCCTCGACGAGCAAGCTCCGGCGCCGATGAAAGAAGACGGAAGGCGGTGGCCCCTGGAGACAGAGTCTCCCGCGCCGTTTGAAGGGTGGTTGGAGCAGGGGCGTGGAATGTCCATAGCACCCCTGCAGATCCTGTAGAAGTGACGCCCCGCTCAGCGTGGGCGGCTTGTAATTTCGCCGGGCCCCATGGTTATGGCCGATAAATACCCGGCGGGTGGCACTATAACAGATGATTTTTAATGACCATTTCCTGTAGAATTGATTGCAATGCTCAGATGTGCTGCTAGTCGCAACCTCCGCTTTCATATACCTATGGAAACCCTTGTCCTCCCCCTCGCCGATTCCTAACAAGGGTTGAAGGCCAGGTGTGACCCCACTACAAAGATCACAGAGGCAGTGAGGCACCAAGCTTGCCGACGCTAATGCAATGGTCGTCACGCTGCCTAAACCCAGAGACGATGGTACATACCGGCCGGTGCATGTGACGTATTTCAACGGCATCGACTACCAAATCATAGCTGAGATGATAAAGAACTAGCTTCCGGTTGCCTTGGGCCGGCATGTGAGCGTCACCAAAAGCTAGGCTAGACCTGAGCGAGTTCTCACTTGCACAAAACAATATTTTTTAAAAAAATCATATTAAACAAAACCCGGTAAGAATTTGAAAACATACAATCTGTTGGGCACGCCCCCGACGCACCACCCCACGTTAGCCTCGTCCCTGGCCTGAACCTTCGATCAGCCCGGTGTCCCTCGCACCCAAAGGAGAGCAAATCCCGGCGAAGCCCTCTAACGAGATCCTAACATATGGGTATATTAATCCTCGGAATCAAAGGTTCCCGACCGACCCCTCCAGGATCGGCCAGGGGCTCGAGGGCTATACCCATCGGGTACGCTCGTGCGTACCCTCAGTCCATGGGATCATGCCGAGCCTGAGCACGACCGTTGCCTCTGCTCAGGGCTCGGGGGCTCGCCTGAGCCCTAGGCTCCCGATCGATGGAAGCTTGTACCCGATCCTTGGCTCCATCCCGGCCTTCGGCGCCAACCAAGGCCCGGGCACAAGAAGACGTGCCCCGAGCCACCAAGGCTCGGGGGCTCCCCAACGTTGTACCTTAGGTGCGGCTCTGCCAACCGCTCCCCCGACAGGGTCATGCCTAGGGCGTGACACAAAAAGACAAACTCCTCCACGGCCTCCAGGGGCTCAGGGGCTCCCGGGCCTATGCGTCAGTCCCTCGAGCCGGCCTCCTTCGCCACCAAGAAGCCTCCAGAAGCCGCGCCTGCGGGAGGCCGGTCCAAGCCGACACAGCCTAACATGCAGTGTGTCAGAATAGAGCAGCCAGACAACGCCCAAGGCTTCTTCGGCTCCACGACATCGCCACGGTCCACAGAGCGCCGCTGCAAGACCCTCTTAGACTCCAGCGCATGTAGACCATCGGCTCAACCCCCCAAACCGTCATGTACCTGACCTATCTTGGAATATAAGGGAGAGGATGGAACCTAAGAGGGGGGAGGACGATCCCAGACAGATCATTCTACTCCTGATCAATTCGCTCTAGCTCGGCACCGAGAGTAGAGCAACCCAGAGATGGGCACCGAGAGCACCTCCACCGCACCCGTCATCTTCCTCCTCTCTGGCCAGGGGGAAGGCTCCACCGGCGGCGAGGAAACCTTAGGATCAGCACCGAGCGATCCCCTTCTAAATCTCTCTCTTTCTCCTGTATACTCTGTCGTAAACCCCCCAATTTTGGTGCTCTTGAGTAGAAGGGTTATCAGCTGCTAGACGTAGGGCACCGATTGGCCCGAACCAGGATAAACCTTTGCAATTCCTCTGTGATTCTTGTGTTCTTGAGTCCACCCGAGTCACTGGAGATACGAACTCTGACACCACCTCGAACAACAATGCATGTCATGGTTTCGACCCCGCGACAACTGGCGCACCAGTAGGGGGCAGTGTCAAGTGCAATTCAGGCTCTACGGTCGCCGGAGCCACCCGCCTTGTCGCTGGAGCAAGCGGCGCCACCCCAGACGGTGGCGTCCGCTTCCCTGGTGAGTTCTTCATCACGGCCGGTGCATTCACTCCAGGCCAGGTTCTCAACTTTGGGAGCCTGGCCTACATCGCCAACTGCTATGGCGAGCTTCGTCCGCTAAACGGGGCTGCGCTAGCGGGCACCAAGCCAGCGGCGCTGCCGCCTCCGTCGGGCCTCCTAGGAGCAGATCCTGAGGTCCTGGCCTGACAGATCTGGCGTGGCCTGGGCCCGAGCCCCACCATGTCGGACTGTCGCCATATGTTTTACATGTTGGCCAACGTCCACCACCAGATCACCACTGGCGAGGTGCTCCCGCTGCCTAACCGCTTCTGGTACTACCTCTCCTCTGACATGCCTTTTGGGATCCAGAATGCGGCGGCGTCTTTCTAGCCGGAACTGGAGCACCTCGTCAGCCGCGTGGCGCCGCAGAGCACCATCCTCTCTAACATGGTAGGAACTGACGTCCCCTCACTGCGCACCTTCCTCAAGGTCCTCTCGGGGAATGGCCTAGATTATGACTCTGACGACATCGACTGCTATGCCCTACCTCACATGTGCTATCACATCGATGGTGAGGACCCTGTTGAGGAGGTGCCCAAGCTCACATGCCGGACCAGAGTCCCCGTAGCTGTGCAAACTACCCACAGGAGAAGGCGGCTTGCCTGCAGGCTCGGTAGGTGAACCTGGAGGCCGCCAAGGCAAAGCTCGAGCACCAAAGGCAGGAGCTTGCATGGCAGCAAGCCGCACAGCCCCCTATCAATGATGACGATGCCCGCATGGGGACTCCTAGCGCCCTGTGCTTCCCCCGTGTAGCCTACAACATGGCGGCTGCCGCCAGTCGGTTGGAGGACATCTCCGACACGCCGGACCCAAAGACCAACGAGCGGCTGCACGAGGCAAGGCGGCTCCTTCATGCCACCCTTGAGCAGTAGGCTGAGAGCTCAGCCTCTCAGCGCCACGCTGCACTCTCCAGACCGTCCTGACCGATGGTCACCATCAACGGGGACTGCTTCGATGCACACACCCCACCGGTGGGCGGGAGCGGTGGCGACTCCTCCGGCAGCAGCTCCGACCGTCTAGGGACCAGGGGCACCAAGCTTCAGTAGGAGCGAAGGCACGAGCTTTCCCCTCGCCGTCCGCCCGCGCACCACCGAATCGGCGTCGACCGCGAAGTGCGCGACACCATCGAGGCCTGATGCCACGCTCAGGTGTAGTCCGGCACTCCCGAGCGATGGGACGGGGATGCCGCCTAGGATCACTTCGGCCCCTAGGCATTTGCGGATAGGATCTGGGCAACCCCTACCCTAGGCGATTATGGCCACCGACACACATCTCCAAGTACAATGGTGAGACCGCCTCGCCTGAGGGCCAGGGGGTTGGATGATGACTTCGCTGTCCAGTACCTTCCTCTGCTTCTGTCGAGCTCGACTAGAGCTTAGCTCAAGCAGCTCGAGCTCGGCAGCATCAGCTGCTGGGGCAATCTCTGCTCCGTCTTCGTCGATCACTTCCAGGGTATGTACACTTGACCCGGGAACTCATGGGACCTCCTCAATTACAGGCAGAGGGCTAACAAGACCCTCTAGGAGTATATCCAGTGCTTCTCCAAGAAGCGCAATGAGCTCCCCAACATCACTGACGCCATCATGATCAATGCCTTTACCTGTAGCATGACCTACGAGGCTCTCGTCCACGTGCTTGGCCGTGAGACCCCGCACACGATGCGGGAGCTCCTAGATGTCACCACAAAGTATGCCACCGGTGAGGAGGCCATCCAAGCCAACTTCAGCGGCAAGGCCAAGACCGTCGACCACCTCAGTGGTGAGGACGGCGGCAACGGCCCTGCCTTATCTCAGTGTCATCGCGACAAGAGGGCCAAGACCGAAAGCGCCGTGGGGAGGAGATGGTGGCCGTGGCCGACCGTGCCGCTAGACCTGAACCTTGCGGGTGGGGTGTGCACCCCGAGCACTTCGAGAAGGCACTTGAGGCCCCTTGCCCATTGCACGAGGGACAGGCAAAGCATCTCCTCAAGGACTGCGCCACCATCAGTGGCTACATCCGTGGCACCTCAGCCAATAGGGAAAGGCCTAGAAGTCTGCCCCTAAGGCTGACGAACTAGCGGATGGCACCTAGGAGGAGGACGCCGAGTTCCCCGAGGCCAAGTAATGCCTCATGATCTTCGTGGGCTCCCAGGTGTATGAGTCCCACTGGCAGTGCCTTATCATTGAGCAGGAGGTGAACGCCGTTCACACCCTTGCGGCCCTGATGCGGCTCCGATGGTCCCAAACAGCCATCACCTTCGACCAAGAAGACCACCTTGACCGTGTTCCTCACTCGGGGTGCCACCTGCTCGTGGTCAGCCCGATCGTGGGCACCACATGCCTCTTCATCGTGCTAATAGACGGGTGCAGTGGCCTCGACATCCTCTATGTCAACACCCTTGAATGGATGGGCATCTCGTGGAGTAGCCTGCGCCCTAGCAAGGTGCTATTCTATGGGATCGTTTTGGGGAAGGAGGTCGTGCCCCTCAGGTGCGTTCGGCTCAACGTCACCTTCGGCCAGCCAGACAACTTTCAGAAGAAGCCACTCACCTTCAAGGTGGAGGACTTCCCCGGCGTCTACCACGCCCTCCTTGGCCGGCCATGCTTCGCCAAATTCATGACTGTCCCCAACTACACCTACTTGAAGCTGAAGATGCCCGGCCCCAACGGGGTCATCACCGTCGAGGGCAGCTTCGAGCAAGCCTACAACTATGAGCAGGACTGCATCGCCCAAGTGGCCGCACTGACCACCCCTTGTGGTCCCGTCGGCTCTAGCCGCGACACAGGAAGGGCGTGGTCAAGGAAGGAACCAAGGCGACGGCAGAGCTCGACAGGCTGTAACACCTCTGGTGTTATGGTAACTAAAACTGGCCATGTCATCATATGCATTGCAAAGCATCCATGTTTTAGTCAATTCTGTGGTGCATCAACTAAAACAATGTTACATTTACAGATTGATTGAGTTCTTGTGATGTTTGACCGGAATCCAAAACCCTAGTTTTGAATGGCATTTCAAATACTTGGATTATGCCCTATGTAATTTGAGGTGTAAAGTTGTGCTCTACACTAGTGTCAAGTGTAGGGGATACATTCAAGTGCAAAATTTAAAAATGAACTCCAAGTTTGAGATTGAATTTGAGTTCCAAAACTTGCCCCGAGTTTTCCAATTCAGATTCGAATTCAAATTGGGAGGTTTATTAAAATGAATTTATAATTAAAAATTGGTTCAAACAAATGTGGCATTATGTAGGTCACATGTGATTTGACTCAATGGTACATTTGGATGATAGTTGTGATCACTAATTAATCACCAATTAAAGTAGAAATCAAATCAAGTTTGAATTTTATTCAAAACCCTGATTTCCGGAAAACCCTGTTTTACCCCCTTTTGTGTAGTTCAAAATCTAAAATGAATTTGAGGGTGGGCCAAAAAGCAAAGTTGTAGATCTGGTCATGTTGTACAACTTTGGTTTTTGGAGTTTTCAAAGTTTTAGTATAAAATGTGGAGTAATTTTGAAAAGATTCAAATCCCAAATTTGACCCCTTTTGAATCCCCTATTCCAATTTCAAAATGGAGGCAAAATTTGGAAATGGTTTAAAAAGAAAAGTTGTAGATCTTTCCAAGATAAACAACTTTGGTGTTTTGAGTTTTTGAAGTTTTAATATAAAATTCAAAGTAATTTTGAATTTACCAAAATCTAGAAAATGTCCCCTTTTTATTTCAAATTCAAATTTCAAAATCTAAGCTGAATTTTAAAAAGTCGTTATTGAGAAAGTTGTAGGGTTTGAAAAATTGAGCAACTTTTGTTTTTACAGATTTTCAACTTCTTTAGAATTTTTGAAAGTAATTTGCAAAATGGAGTCAGTGGCATTTTTGTAATTTTTTCAAAATTGATCTCAACAGTAGGGCGCCACCTCTTGCTTGCTGCTGACGGCCCTCGGCCGGCTTCCAGGCATGCCCGAGGTCGCCTCCTACTCGATGTGGCTTCGCTAGACTACTGCGTGTCACCTGGAGGTCGTCTTCGGCGCCCTATAAAGCCTCACACCGTCGTCATCGTTTTCTTTTTTTCCTCTGCTTCCTCACCGCCGCCGGTCACCACCGCGCGCTGCCGCCTTCCATCCTCCTTGCTGCATCTCTCACTAATTTAGCTCAGCAGTAGCTTCATCACCACCTTGCGCACCACGCTAACCCCTTCGCCTGGCCTCACTCCACCGGAGTTGGTCGCGCCACCGTTCCCACCACCGAGTCCACGCGGCCGCCATCGTCCTCACCGGGGGCAGTACACCTCCGTGCCATCCTTGCCTCGTCCAGCTAGCCGCATAGGCTCGTGGTGAGCGACTAAAGCTTTTGCGCGGCTTTGCTTTGCTTCTTGTGGCTCGTCGTGCCCGGTGCGCTGTCACCGCCCTGTCTTGGCCGCCATGACCGGTGGAGAGCTCCAGGCGGTGGTCTAGCTAGCTGTTGGTTGCCCTGGGTAGGTTCACGGCGTCGTGTTGGATCTTCTAGTACTAGTTGTTCCGTCGGAGAGGCTCACTGGCAGCGAGGGGCTGCCGGCCGGAGTCGCACCGCCATGGTCGGCTTTGGTCTGGTGAGAGGAGTAGCGGGCTGGGCCTGGCGAGAGAAAAGGGGGAAAAGAAAAGAAGAAAAGGGAGTGGACCGGCCTAGATCGGGAGAGAGGTGAAGGAGAGAGAGCGGGCATCGATGGGCCGCGCGGTCCGATTGGGCAGAGCAAGGGGAAGAGAGGAGCAGCGGGCTGAAGTGATTTTTTTTGTTTTTCTTTTTCTAAAATTGTTAAATAGTATCAGTTTTTGTTTATTTCATTGTGAATTATTTAGAGCTCCAAAAATGATAAAAAGTTTTGTGTAGCCCCTCTATACTATGTAATATTTAGGAAAAATATGAAATGCCAATTTTTATTACTTTTTGTAAGTTAATTAATTAGCTCAATTAATTAAAAAATGCAACTTCCATGAATTATCTAGGCTTAAATAATTGTCCAAAAATTATGAAATTTGTTTTGCCACTTAGTTATGATATAAGCTTCCTAAAATAAAATTTTGGGCTCAATTAGACAAAGTTGATTTTATACTTAATTTATGCTTTATTAATTAATTAGTTAATTAAGTAATTAGTGCCTAATGATTTAGGGTTTGTTTGACTTTGTGATTGTGTGTTGACCTTAAGTCATTAATTCTTAATGACCTTTGGCACCTTTAGTTAATTATTTGAGCTGCCTTAATCATGTTGTTAGGGCTTCACTAATATTATTTCATGTGATTAACGAAAGTCATTCACGAAGTAGTTAACCTAATGAAACTCTACTTTAGGGTTAGGTTAGTGTTGTTGTTTTGCAACTGTACCGTGAAAGAAAGTTGTACTCAATTTTGTAATCTTGTTATGCATCTACCAAGCATCATGTTTCGCAATTCATCATATTAAGCATACATTATCACCTCGTGTAGTCCCCGTGAACGAGGAGGTTAACGTTGTCGAACCCATCCCCAAAGAAGAGCAGTCGTCAGTGGAGGTGGGTTTTGATATCTGTGGAACTGATCCGGAACCAGAAATCCCCATCGACCAAGGCAAGCTCCGGATGCATTTAAACCTTCCTTGTGTTTTGAAAAGCTTTACTTCACTTTATTAATGCTTTGTTGCATTCGGTGATAGGAGTTGAGTGATAACCTAATTACTGCACTACCATCCTTGATACTTCAATATTATCCTTGTTAATGTTTTATTTGAAAATGCTTAGTATGCTTAGCCTTGCTTAATGAGAAAACTTTGAAAATGTTAACAAAGTTTGAAGGGTTGTTGTGGAACAACTGAATGAATGAATAATGATGAATTGGGACCGGATGGGTAACTTGCATTGGGAAAGGAGTCTCAATGTAGTGTTTTCGCTTGTGTCGATTAAGGACCGTACCGTTGATTGAATTGTGTGCGTCGAGACTTTGCAACTGGCCACATGCTCCGGTAAGCCTAAGACCTCGGTAATTCTATCATGTGAATGGCCAACCGTGCACTGGGAGTGGAGAGATAGCGAGAGTAGCTTGTACCCTCGTGGCCAAGGGCTGGATTGAAGGTGTACTGTACTCTCGGGTGGCGCTGGACCCGATCATATTTTAGAGGATCCGAGTGAAGGTTGATATATGTCGGTTAGAGTCCTACATATGTCGTGTGGTTAGGGATCCCCAGCTGGGTATAATCGATTCGAATCGTCGTTGCTCCTCGGATATGGAGACTCGATTATTTGTTCATCATCGTAGTTAATAAGTGGAACTTTGGTAGGAGATTAAGAAAGAAGTTGTATGAGTTACCTGATCTAGACTAGGGTCACTTACATTCTGTAATAACTAACGTTGAATTAAAAGGTTGATCTTAAGGACTCACTTTTAGTAGCTTTTATGCAAAATAACCTTGATTCTTGCTACATCCTCACCTTGATTCCCCTAAGCCTGCATTCCTGAGTCTTCTCCACCCTTTTCATTGGTTAAGCCTTGTGGAGTACTTTTGTACTCAGGGTTTGTTAAACCCTTGTTGCAGGTTCATCTCATGAGCAGGTTTGTTTCGGACCTTGCTACATGACCGTCTTTGCGGTAAGCGACAATGAGTAGAATGTTTGGCTCTTGGGCAGAGCGCTATGCTTTGCTGTTTGTAATAAAGTTACTAATGCAACTCCACTACTATGGTTGTAATAACTAAACTTAAGGTTTGTAAGGTTTGGAATAAATGGTTTATAAATTATAATATGTAAGACTTCCACACTTTTACTCTGATGTAATTTGTTATATAAACTGTTGTAATACTGCAATGCCTCTAGAATGTGATCCTGCTTAGAAGATCGTGGATGATTCGGGTTTCCCGAGGACACCTGACAGACTTCATAAGTTTTGTGGTACACATGCATAGCCGTCAGAGGTCTTTTGAGACAATGACAGGTGCATGTGGGCCATATTATTTAGGAGGTTCTGCCACACAGGCCGAGCATCAGCAAGGTACCTGAGGCTCCTGATGGCAGCGATGGCTCAGTTGGCCCCTCGATCCAGGTGCTCGGCCCCCAGAAGGGGCTGACCCGATCGAGGTGAGTTCCGACCTTTCCCCATGAGGGAAGGCCACCGCTGAGCCATCCGCTCAGTAGCTCGACCTCCTGAGCCAAGATACGGCCACCGACCTCCTTCGCCGACCCACTTCTCCAACAACAAAAACCAAGATAAGTCCCATTCTCCCAACCCTTTTGCTCGTTCGATCTTATCATCGTTTCCTTATTCCCGAGCGACGTCGGCAAACGCTTAGCCGTACCAAAGGAACAGCTAACTAACCACCCATTGCTCTCTTTGAAGTAAGGCTGCAACTGAAGGTCCCCGAGCGAGCGAGGTCAGGATGGATGGAGCAACCCGGGCGACGAGAGGACCAGGTGAGAGATCAGCATGTGCTAATAGGGTGGCCCAGACCGTCCGTTATCAGCTATGCCATCTTTCCCTTCTCTCTTGTGTCCATTTCATTTCGTTTGTGTCTATCTCTCTGTCTCCCGATCCTTCATTGGATCACGTCTCCCAGCCACATGAAGGCGTGAGACCCCCCAGGAGGGGCATCATTGAGGGTTCCAAGGCCGGCCCATCGAGCTTCAAGGCTACCTGAAGCATCTAAAAGTGCGAGGGACGTTCACGGGCAGGCACCAGAGGCCTTAGTCAGGTGCTCAAAAGCGAAACCAGCCGACATCGACCGATGTCCAAGTACCAACCTCGAGCCACTCGTGGTGACCCACCAAGGGAGGCAGCGAGCCCCCGAGCACTGACAGACGGGCTTAGGAACCGTACGAGTGGCTCGGTTGGGAAGCTGAGGATCTCACCTCTGGGGGACACGACCAGGGCACGGAACGACGGTAAGCCTGGGGTTCTCATGGACTTACCCGCTAGTAGCACGGGTGTGGCAGTCTTGGCCACTGAGGCCACTATCGTAACAGCCCATCCCAATGACGGACCTAAGTCTCCGAGCACAACTCGTGAGTAATGAACAAACAAAAGTAATTTCATTAATAATTAGGAATGCCCGATTACAATATATGGTGGCAAAAACCGCAAAATAGGCAGAGTGCCGATGCCGTGGCAGGGCGTCGAGGAAGGCTAGCCAGTGACCGGCCATGCAAGTGACCCGACCTCCCCCTCCTCACATAGGCGACGGAGGGACTTAGGGACGAGGTCAGGATCCCTGGGCTTTGAGTTCGAAGAGCCACCCGCGGAAGGGTCAGAGCGCATTGAGAAGAGGCAGGTATCTCCCAGCTGTAGCTTGGAGATTGGCCCTGACCTCAGCTACCCGAGCCCTCCGAAGAGTGCGACGTCAGGCCCGACCACATGCCCGGGCGGAGGATGCGAGGATCACGAGTGACGACGAGTAGCTTGGGCACTCCCAAGCCCCATAGGTGCCCAGAAGCTTGCGAGCATCGCCACAACATCCCTGTATCTCAGGCCACGCCGCACCCACTGGCGACAGCGTGGGAGCCACTCAAGTGGGCAGGTCAGCCACCGTTAGGCCCCTCCACAGCACACGCACGTCGGCACCTCCACGAAGGGCCCCAGCCTGGTGAACACCTCGATTCCGAGTCACGGCTGGGACCTCGCAGGAATCCTTCCACTCTCATGTGAGGAAGTTCGAATGGAGGAGGCGAGGCTCACTCCGAGGGAGGCGTCAAACTTCTTTGTCACCATGGCCACCAGGAGTTGGACCTGAGAGGAAGAAGAGAAGAAGTCAGAGGAGGAATAGAAGGCGCCGTGCCCCCGAGGCTCCCCTTTATAGCCCCAGTCGACGCGCTGTGAGCGGCTCCGAGCCCTCCGATCAGCCTTCGATGACTAAAGGGGCCTCGAGGGACCGGCCAGGTGCCCCTTTAATCCCCGCAACGCACTAGAGCGGTTACATGATGGTGGCCACACAGTAAAGGCAGAGTGAAGAGGGCATTGACAATGAGTCAAGTCCCCGCTCCACTTTTCCACCAAGCGCGCCACCCACTCCGTGCATGGCTTCTCATGGGACTTGAGGGGATCCGACTCAGCGCGCCACCCATCAGCGGCCCGGATCCACGCGCACCAAGTGCCGCAGCCTCTCCTCCACCAGATCTGCTCCACATGGCCCGACGTCCCATCTCCCAGATGAAGTGGGAAGGTGCGGGAGTGCACGCCATAACTTCTCTGGCAGGCGCATTAGCCCAGACACCATCAACCGCCTGCGTGAGACATCAGAAGGAGAGGCACATCTAGAAACCGCCTCACCCACTGGCAAGGAGGCCCCATGATGGCCTCGGGGGCTATGCCAACTCCACAGACGGAGAAGACCCAGCCTCCCAAACGACGGGTGCTCGGGCAGCACGCCCTCAAAACCAACCAACTCCCCGAAGTTGGGTCAGGAGCCACTGAGTAGTGGACCCAATGAGGGTCTCCCATCCGAGCTTGGCATGCTCCCTGCACCCTGACCCATGACTGCTAAGGTCAGCCCAAGAGGATCGGGGTCTGCTACTGAAGTCCTCAGAAGAGCGTGTCGCACCGGGTGATTAGGTGGCCCTGAGCCAGAGCCCAGACACACTTGATCACCCAACCCATAGTAGGCCTAGATCAGAAAAGAGGGTGCCCCTAGGCCCAAGGTCTGCAACTCCCAGACGAGTTCGCCAAACCCTAGCTCGGGCCATAGACCCATGCAATATGGTTCGAAACAAGGGGTCAGCACCACCATCGCTCGGCCCTGATAGCCGAGCACCCCCATTACACTTGGGAAGGGCCCCACGAAGGGCATCACACTCTTGTCAGAGGAAGTCATCCCTGCCATAGCTAAGTTCGGTCACCAGAAGATCAAATTCAGCCCTTCGTCGCCATCACGAACTAGGCCAAGTGAGGCCACGAAGGGCTCGGGGCTCCTCACGAGATCCTAACATATGGGTATGTTAAGCCTCAAAATCAAAGGTTCCCAACTGAGAGACCCCCCGATCGACCCCTCCGAGATCGCCCAGGGGCTCGGGGGCTATACCCATCGGGTACGCTCACGCACACCCTCAATCCAAGGGATCATGCTAAGCCCGAGCACGACCGCCACCTCTTCTCAAGGCTCGGGGGCTCACCTGAGCCCTAGGCTCCCAATCAATGGAAGCCCATACCCGATCATTGACTCCTTCCCAGCCTTCGGCGCTAGCCAAGGCCCGGGCACAAGAAGACGTGCCTCGAGCCACCAAGGCTCAAGGGCTCCCCAGCGCTGCCCCTTAGGCGCGGCTCTGCCAACCGCTCCCCCGACAGGGTCATGCCCGGGGCCTGACACAAGAAGACAAACTCCTCCGCGGCCTCCAGGAGCTCAGGGGCTCAGGGCCCATGCGTCAGCCCCTCGAGCCGGCCTCCTTCGCCACCAAGAAGCCTCCAGAAGACGCGCTTGGGGGAGGCCGGTCCAAGCCGACACAGACTGACACACAGTGTGTCAAAACAGAGCAGCCGGACGACGCCCAAGGCTTCTTCGGCTCCATGACATCGCCACGGTCCATAGAGCGCCGCTGCAAGATCCTCCGAGACTCCAGCACATGTAGATCATAGGCTCAACCCCCCGAATTGTCATGTACCTGACCTATCTCGGAATATAAGGTAGAGGTCAGAACCTAAGAGGGGGGAGGACGATCCCAGACAGATCATTCCACTCCTGATCGATTCGCTTTAGCTCGGCACCGAGAGTAGAGCAACCCAGAGATGGGCACCGAGAGCTCCTCCACCGCACCTGTCGTCTTCCTCCTCACCAACGAGGAGGAAGGCTCCATCGGCGGCGAGGCAGCCTGCTTTTGAGTAGAAGGATCATCAGCTGCTAGACGTAGGACACCGATTGGCCCGAACTAGGATAAACCGTTGCATCCCCTCTATGATTCTTGTGTTCTTGAGTCCACTTGAGACATCGGAGACATGTACTCTGACACCACCTCGAAGAATAATGCTTGATGTGGTTTTGACCCCGCAACACCCTTGTCTGCCGCTTAGCGGGGGCTCCCTGCAATGTTAACCCTAACCCCCATTGTGAGGAAGACCTTGGTACTGTGTCCCTGCGCGATAAGAGCCGCTTGATAGACCCCCTCGAATGGAAGGCTGCCCTCGATGGGCCAGCTCTAGCGCCGTTGAAATAAGACGAAAGGCGGTGGCCCTCGGAGACGGAGTCCCCCGCACCATTAGAAGGGTAGTTGGAGCAGGGCATGAAATGTCCATAGCACCCCTACAATCCTATAGAAGTGACGCCCCGCTCGGTGAGGGTGGCTTGTAATTTAGCTAGCCCCCAGGTATGGCCTATAAATACCTAGCGAGTGGCATTATAACGGATGATTTTTAATGGCCATTTACTCCAAAATTTATTGCAACGCTCGAACGTGCCGCTGGTCGCAACCGTCGCTTGCTTGTACCTATGGGGTAACCTCGTCTTCACCCTCGCCGGTTCCTAACGAGGGTCGGAGGCCAGGCATGACGCCACTCCAAAAATCACAGAGGAAGTGAGGCACCAATCTTGCCGACGCTAAAGCTACAGTCATCACGTTGCCTAAACCCAGAGACGATGGCACCTACGTACCGGCAGGTGCACACAACGTATTTCAATGGCATCGACTACCAAATAATAGCTGAGACATCATAAAGAACTAGCTACCGGTTGCCTTGGGCCGGCATGTGAGCGTCACCAAAAGCCAGGCTAGACCTGAGCGGGTTCTCACTCGCACAAAATAATATTTTTAAAAAGCATCTTAAACAAAACCTGGTAAGAATTTGAAAATATATAATCTATTGGGGGACGCCCACGACGCACCACCCCGCGTTATCCTCGTCCGCGGCATCGATTGCCCTGGCGTCCCTCGCACCCAAAGGAGAGCAAATCCCGGCGAAGCCCTCATATGCCCGCTCGGCGGTGGCTACCCGCGATGGTAACCCTAACCCCCTTGGTGAGGGAGACCTTGGTACTGTGTCCCTACTGGAGAAGAGCCGCCTGATGGACCCTCTCGAACAGAAGGTGGCCGTCGACAGGCTAGCTCCAGCGCCGTTGAAAGAAGATGAAAGGCGGTGCCCCCCCGAGATGGAGTCCCCTGCGCTGTTTGAAGGGTGGTTGGAGCAGGGCCGTGGAATGTCCATAGCACCCCATGCAATCCTGTAGAAGTGACGCCCCGCTCGGCGAGGGCAGCTTGTAATTTCGCTAGGCCCCCGGATATGGCTTATAAATACCTAGCGGGTGGCACTGTGATTTTTAATGGCCATTTACTTTAGAATTAATTGCAATGCTTAAATCTGCCGCTAGTCGCAACCTTCACTTTCTTATACCTGTGGGAAACCCTCGTCCTCCCCCTTGCCGGTTCCTAAAGAGGTTAGGAGGCAAGGCGTGACCCCACTCCAAAGATTATAGAGGCTGTGAGGCACCAAGCCTGCCAACGCTAACGCTACGGCCGTCACGCTGCCTAAACCCAGAGATGATGGCACCTACCGGCCGGAGCACGTGACATAATTCAACGGCATTGACTACCATATCATAGCCGAGAGATGATAAAGAACTAGCTTCCGGTTGCCTCGGGCCGGCATGTGGGCGTCACCAAAAGCTAGGCTAGAACTGAGCAAGTTCTCACTCGCACAAAATAATATTTTAAAAAAGCAACTTAAACAAAACCTAGTAAGAATTTGAAAATATATAATCTATTCGGGGGTGCCCTCGACGCACCACCCCACGTTAGCCTTGTCCGTGCCCTGAGCCCTCGATCGGCCTGGCGTCCCTCGCACCCAAAGGAGAGCAAATCCTGGCGAAGCTCTCATCTTCCTGCTCGGCGGTGGCTGTAACACCCTGAATTTTAACCTAGTTCAAAAACCACATATAAATTTGCTTTTTAAAACTTTGCTTAGGAACCAACATATATATTTAATTAGCCTAGGCAGTAGTATAAATAGGCCAACATAGAAATAAAATTATATGTGCAGAATTGGGTGCTTGGGGGGTTGCTTGCTTGATTGAACATACGGTGGTACACCTTGCATGCATTCATATTCAAATTTGAATTCAAATTGCATTCAAACCTAGTGTAGGAAATCTGGGACAAAGAAAAAGGAAATAGAAATGATTGGGCTCATTTCACCTCCTCTCGGCCCACAGCAGCAGCCCATCTCCTCCCCTCCTCTTCTCCTCTCCCTCCCTCTCCCGCGCTGGGCCGGGCGCGGCCCCCGCGCGGGGCCGGCCTGCTGCCACGCCCCGGCCCAAACCTGCACCCGCCGCCTCTCCCTTCTCCCTCTCTCTTGCTGGTGTGTGGGACCCAGCCGTCAGGCCCGTCGTCTACCTCGGGCCAGCGACGCAAATACCGCGTCGCCGCCCGAGCTTACTAGCCCCGCCCTGGCGTAGTAGTGAGCACCGGGACGCTCTCGAGATCTTTTCCGGCCCCACCTTCGCCCCGCTCCACCGCTCCACCCCTTCACTCTCTCCCTCACTGCAGCTCCCTTGACACGCGGCGGCGAACACACCCGCCATACCGCCATGGATGAGCCCGAGCTCTCTCGGCCGCACGCGTGGGCAAGCCCGCACTATGGCTAACCGACGTAGCGGAATAGGCACGTGCGCACGCCACGGGTGAGCTCAGCGGGCGAGAAATATCTCGCCGCCGGAACCGACAGGGTTGACCTATAAATATGCCCGGCCAGTGCCGCTCCGGCCTCGCCCTCTCCACCACCAGCACCGCCACGGGCGGGAACACCCCATCTCCCCCTCCTTTTCCCCTTCTTCCTCTCCATCCTTTCTCTACTCCAACTTCCCCCAAATCGGGAGTCACCAGCGCCATTGAAGCTGTCTCCCTCTTCCTCCTCCAGTGCTACACCATTGGTCGATTGGGTTGGTAGGTGAGTCCTCGAGCTCCTCCTCTATCTTCTGTTGTAGCTAGTTGTCCGTCTATAGCCCTGTGTAGCGCTGCTGCCGTGCACCGTTTCCGCGGAGCCGCCATGGCCGACGGCCGCCGTCGTCCAAGGCTCGGCTGGGTACTACACCACCACCACTGCACTCACCACACACCCGCACCCATGTACACGTAGATAGTTGTTTAGGTAATGGCCCCTAAGGCCGAGTCCACTGCATGGCGCTATCGCGGAAGCTCCGGCGAGCCACCACCGCCACATTGGGCACCCGTTGTCACCGGCGATGACACCACTGGCTGCGGCATGGTCTCCCGAGCACCATCCGCCACTCCTCCATCATCCCCGAGGCCCGACGCCACCGGTGAACCCCTCTCCGGTGAGCTCGGTGCCTCCCTCCTCTGTTCTGTCACCGGCGTGGCTGTCCCGTCCGTCACTGTTCCCCTCCTCCCCTTTTCTCTCACTATCGTGTGGGACCGGGCGGTAACCCCATTCCGTCGAACAGGCGTCCCCATCCGTCACCTCCCTTCCCTCTCTCCTCTCTCTGTCACATGGGTCCGCGGCCCTAACGCCGCTGCCGCCATCCTTGTTGACATGGTCGGCTGGCCCCACCTATCACACAGCGCTGGGTACACTTAGGAGAATGCTAGGTACACTAGGTTAGTGTACACATAAGGCTATAAACCTATTTTCCTAGCTTAGAAAAATTCCCAGAAAATTTGTAAATAAACTAGATGCATTAGGGAATTTAATCATATGGTTTACACCCATTTTCATGCACCAGAAAATACATTTAAAATTCCATCTAGTTAATTAGCTATAGAATAAACTTATAAAAATACATAACTTTTGCATCCTAACTCCTTTTCACGTGAAACCACTTCTAAAGTTCATAAAAAATCTAGCTCTATGCATTCATCCTGGTACCACCATATTGTTCTATGTTTGCTTTTCCTCTTTTATTTTGTGTCCGGTGGTAGTCTTATTCGATAGCTACGCCGACAGACGACGGTGACTACCAGGAAAGCGAAGACCCCGACTACGAGAACATGGAAGGAGCCAACAGCGAAGGCAAGTCCTAGCTCCCCATCCTCTACCATTTTGCTTTAATTATCACTAAATGAATAACTAGTTTAATTATTATCCTAGAATATGAGCTCGGTTATTATGAAATGATTATTGTTGAATTAAGATAAATGGTTATCTTGTTATTTTATGAGCTCCATGACATAGATGAACTTAGGATAATAATTAATGTAACTTAAATTTGGTAAACCAGAAACTAAACCCCGACAGGGGGCGAGCGGAGATAACTTATGCGGGATAAGTTATCTTGGTAGGAACACCTAGATAGGGTTTCTGTGGGAGATGCTCGTCTCGGTCACATAAGGACTGGTTCATAGTCCCTCTAGCCTAGTGCGATGTTACGTATAGCCACATGTCTATATAGGTAGATTTGATCTCACACCCCGTTAGATAGAAGTATAATATCTACTAGGAGGCCGGTGTTGGTAGCGGAATATCAGGAGCCGACACGAATGCTATGTGATCTTCCATGGTCCGGTTGGCATGGTTGCTATGTGATCCTCCACGTTAAGCCCTTGACTTGGCCGCGTTCAAGTCCATATTATTATTGTTGTTTATTTTGATGATTTGATATCATCGGCACTGTTATGTTGGGATGATGTGTTATCGTCTGAGATTATATGATGGGATGATGTCGTATTGTCCGGGATTATGAGATGGGATGATTAGGTATCCTCCAGAGATTAGTGTGTTTTCCAACCCCTGAGAAGCCATGGTAGAGTTATATGAAAATTTAGGGTAGCACCCAAGCGGGTACAGGGTCTCGTTAGGCCTATTTCGACCACTGATCATGGAAGGAATTGTGCCTATCATGTGGGAAAATTTGTACACCTCTACAGAGTCTTTCAAACCTATTCGAATAGCCACGTCCTTGGAATGGGTAGATGCTAGGATGGGATACTATGATTAGGTTTACTTTTATGTGTAATGAAACTGGTAACGTAACTTGACACTAACCCGGGAACTAGCTGGAATGGTAATGCACCATTAGGATCCAACCCTTAACTATAATCACCACCACACCTCTATTTCCACCCTATGGTTAGGGCTTCTTGAGTACGTAAGTACTCACCCGTTGTTGACTCATAGACTTTGGCACTGAGGAAGACCAAGACTATGATGAGGAAGCACACCACGAAGAGGAGTTATGCGAAGAGTCCAATCGTAGGAGATGACATTGAAGCTAGGGTTTCGACTGCGCTCAAGCTTGCATGTGGAATAGGTTATCGCTATGCTGTATAATACCATCGTACTAGAGACCACCATGAATAAGTGTCGTTTCACGGCAGTAGTTTTCTGCTAGCTATGTAAGCCTACGACTATGCCCTTCGGGCCACCGTTGTAGAACCCTATTTTAGATATCAATAAAGCTTGGAACCTTTTGTTTTATATCTGTGTGCCTTTTCTGTTGATTTTGTGCGTACTTGTGCGTGATCCTGGCGCAAGTATAGATGCACCTAGGACTCTTAGAAATGAGGGGCCGACAGTGGCTCCCCGCGACGGTAACCCTAACCCCCTCGGTGAGGGAGACCTTGGTACTGTGTCCCTGCAGGATAAGAACCGCCTGACGGACCCCCTCGAATGGAAGGCGGCCCTCGACGGGCTAGCTCCAGTGCAGTTGAAAGAAGACGGAAGGCAGTGGCCCCCTGAGATGGAGTCTCTGCGCCGTTAGAAGGGTGGTTGGAGCAGGGCGCGGAATGTCAATAGCACCCTGCAATCCTATAGAAGTGATGCCCTGCTTGGTGAGGGTGGCTTGTAATTTCGCTAGGCTCCCGGGTATGGCCTATAAATACCTAGCAGGTGGCACTGTAACCTATGATTTTTAATGGCCATTTACTCCCGAATTTATTGCAATGCTCAAATGTGCCCCTGGTCACAACCTCCGCTTTCTTATACCTATGGAAACCCTCATCCTCCCCCTCGTCGGTTCCTAACGAGGGTCGGAGGCCAGGCGTGACCCCACTCCAAAGATCATAGAGGCAGTGAGGCACCAAGCTTGCAAACGCTAATGCTACGGTCATCACGCTGCCTAAACCCAGAGACGATGGCATCTACCGGCCGGTGCATGCGACGTATTTCTACGGCATCGACTACCAAATCATAGCCAAGAGTTGATAAAGAACTAGCTTGCAGTTGCCTCAGGCCAGCACGCGGGCATCACCAAAAGCTAGGCTAGGCCTGAGCAAGTTCGGGGTCTTTTTTATTTTTAATCTTTTTTATTTAATGTTTTAATAATGAATTTTGCTATTTGTCTGTCGACTGTTTTTGTCCCTTTGTATCTATCAGATTAACGGCCATTCGATGTGCTTCAAGATTTGTGTAGCGTTTTCGGGTGCAGATTCCTTAGCGGATTCTAAAACACCGCATTCGAAACCCGCACACCCGCTTTTTATTATCCGCACTCATTTTCCCCTGTCTTCCTTTGTCCCCAATCACCAGCACAACTCCACCTCTCGTCTCCGCCGCGGGGTCACGTGGGCGGTGGATGAGCGCGAGCCTCGCCGCGCGCTTCCCCTGTGCCGCCGGCTACCGAGGCTCTCCTCCGCCGTGGTCACGCGGGCAGTTGCTGGACTGCAAACCTCGCCCGCCGCTTCCTCTGTGCTAACAGCCGCAGAGGATCTTCTCCGCCGCTGTCGCACGAGGCTCGCCGCCGTTTCCCCTGTGTAGACGGCCGCAGAG
The DNA here is from genome assembly GCA_038087645.1 of Saccharum hybrid cultivar R570. NCBI lineage: Eukaryota > Viridiplantae > Streptophyta > Magnoliopsida > Poales > Poaceae > Saccharum > Saccharum hybrid cultivar. The sequence continues at coordinate 12,543,943 of JAQSUU010000805.1, forward strand.
ACCCCCCACCTCCCGCGTGCTCAACACGTTCACACTCTTCTCCTACTGGTGTAGTCGAATTTGTAAGTGGTGTGTAGCTGATTTAAGGATTTTTTTTTGTTCGTCCTTGTTGGTAGTATGTTTGATGATGAGTTTTGGTAGAGATTCTATGTAAAATGATGATGCATACTGTTTTGTTCGTGTTGTTCTGTGCGTTATATTCTTGTCTCTATCAATTTTTCTAGAAATTTACTGTGTTGATGTAGTGACGTAGCGATTTTACTGTTTTTTTTCATTAGTTATGCAGTATTTGGTGAACACATTTGAGTTGAGTTAGTGATGATTGGTTTTGAATGTGGCGTGTAGTAGGTTCTATTTTTTGGATGCAAATGTTCTTCCAGATTTGGGAAAGGCATCTGCAGTGCAATCCATGTGCAGTGATAGTGGTGTTCATCTTCATCCAAGAGAAATAAGAGTAGTAGGGAGACGGATCTTTTTGCAGTTGATCTTTTTGCTTTGTTTCAGACAATCGTTAACAGACACTAGTGCCTTAGTTACTAGTACTAGTAGCAGTAGTAATCCTTAGGCGAAGCAGGGGGTTTGGTCTGAGGGACTGATGTATTAATTCATCTAGTTGCTATTTCCCTGTTCTTTAGTCTGAAATTTTAATCCGGGTACCTATATTATCAAGTGTTGGGTGATTGATAGCTGTTAACTTCTCTTTGTCATATTTCATATTTGGTAGGGGTGTCTATAGAGGTCAGGAGAATTTTTTTTTTCTGATTTCTAAACCCAGATCTGTCTGTGACTGTGTAAAGTGTGTGTTGTCCATCTCTTAGGCAAGTTAAGGTGCTACAATATTTATCTGTTTGTGTGTACCATGCTCATACTGGAGAACTTTTCATATGTTCAAGGGCTTATATTTTCCTTGAACTTACTGCTCATAAGTCCAGTGCCTTTTGTTTTGAAGTCAGATGTAAAGAAGGTAGTTTAGTATATCATTGTTATGCACTGTCAAGGACATTATAACACCAAAATAACTGGATTCTCTCATAGTAATGATCTGAAAGCATAAGATCATATTGATTCTAGCTTCTGTCATTGTTCTGATGACTTGATATGTTTCTTGGCTGATTAAACTTAGTAATATTCTTTTGCTATCCTTTCTCCTCATTCTCTTATTGGACTATTTATCTTTCTCAGGTTGACAGGGAGCATGGAGGGTTCTAACTTGAAAGGTTTGGTGGATGAGGAAATTGGCATGAAGATGGGCAAGGCTGCAGGCATCGGTTTAGCTTTTGGCGGTGTGTATGGCGCGCTAAATTCTATGCTGCATGATGGGCCTCAGTATGGCAGTAATGTCAAGTATCCCCAGCTGATCAGAACTACCAAGGTGTGTGGGCATTGTGCAGCAAACTTAGCGGTTGTATGATCACAAACTCATACATGTGGTCTCTGCAGCTAGCACTAGTGAACAGGCTGTATGATTTGGTCTCTGCATGTATCTTTTTTGTTTATTTGGATTTCCTTGGTCCGGTTCAAGTTTTATGCATTGTTTTCAATTTCACCTGCGCAGAGGTAGAAATTATTCTTTGTTTTGTTTGTCTCTTCCAAAGAGACTGGTTAGGTGGGTGCTTTGTGCTTGCCAGTGGCGTCTGAGTTTGTCATGCGCTTCCTTGAGGTCTCTCCCTACTTTGAGCCTGCTTTTGTTTGTGAGCATCGTGGACCTCAGCCACCTTGCTTGCACCACAGCAACCAGGCCCTGCTCCACCCAAGGTATGCGCTATTTTCGTTCCATGGATGGACATAGTTTGTATTTTATATATTTCAGAGTTATTGTTTTATTTTGCATTAGTTTTTTTTCAGATGGGTTCTCTTGATGAAAAGATGCTGCTGATGCTTCAATGGACGAAGCTTTGTTTCAATTCTTTAAGAAGGAGGTTTGTATTTATATATATGTGCCTCCAATGTTTTTTTTATTTCAGTAGTTGATTTGTGTTTTTTTAGAAGATAAAGGAATTGAAAAGTAAGCTCTTGTGCCTCTTGCTTTGCTGCTCCTGTAGCTCTAGCTCTAGTGGCCAACAAATTTCACAAGAATCTGCTGCTCTAGTGTTTTTACACTCTCTTGCTTTATATACTGTATACCATATAGCATAGGTCCTGGTTTATAGAGGTCAACTATACAGATGGGTTGACTAGTTGTCTCGATTGGTCCCTTGGTGACTAGGATCGGTTAGACGATTTGAAGCATTGGGTGTCGTATGCAAATATGCCATCTAGTTGCCATTTGATTTCTACAAAACAGTATATAGCATGAAAGTATCTTTTCTAGTGTTTCTAAAAATCTTGGTTGGCAATCTATGATCTGCATTTTACTGTAGACTGCAAGTTCATGAGCTTTGAACAGCTAGTCTTCAGCATTACTGCCAAATTACATGGTCTGCAATTTTGCTCAAGTTGTAAATGCTTCTCTGCTATAACAGACTCAGTAACTAAATCGTACTAGCTTGTTGTCACATTCGTGCATGCATTCCACAGCACCTTTTGATCTACATGTTTTTGCTAGCTTTCTGTGCTCGGTTGCCGTTTTTGCCCAGTGGCTGGAGCTGCAGGTGTTTTATTTTTGTGTGCAACGGCAACTTGCTAGTCTCTCTCTTGTCCATGCTCTGTTGGTCTGTCTTTTGAGTAGTTGATTTGATTTTTTTTTGTAGCTGTAATTTTCAGAGTTGTGTTGGTCAATTTAGTTGAGTTGAGTTGAGTGTATTTTTTAGCTGTAATGTTCAGAGTTGTAATGTTGAATTTAGTTGATTTGATTTTTGTAATGTTCAGCTAATTATCTGTAAGAAGATTGGTAAACCTCTGCTTGTCTCTTCTCTGACTTATATTTGACTGGTTTAGTTATTGATGTGGTGACCATTTGATGTGTGTGGGAGCAATAGGTGTATTTGAGTTGAGTTTTTTTTTAGCTGTATTGTCTAGAGTTGTATTGGTCATTTTAGTTGTATTTGAGTTGAGGTTTTTTTACTATGTTCACTGTGATGTGTAGATCTGATTTTCTAATTTGTTTTGGCTTCTTTTTTGTGCTTTTTTTAGGCTTCACTTTTTTAGGCTGTGCAGGTATGTGTATTTGTCCTTTGCCTTTTGAGGGACCCAAAGCGAATTGATGTTGGTTTTTTTCCTGGGATGTGCTTTGATTTGGCTTAGTTGTATTTGTTAGTGTTGATAAGTAGTTGATTAGTTTTTTTGTTACTGGTGCTAAGTTTTTTTTATTTTTAGTTGCTATAGTTTTTTTAGTTACAGTTGATGTTCAGAGTGTGCATTTGAGCGGTTGATTAGAGCATGTGTCTGCCTAGAGTGTTTTTTCAGGTTTTTTATTTTTATTTTGAGCTTAGTTATAGGTCTTTTTTATTTTTATTTTGAGCTTAGTTGATGTTCAGAGTGTGCATTTGAGTGTTTAGGTTGTCTTGTGTTTTGATTTTTTTTTGTATTTCTGATGTTTAGAGCTGAGTACGCCTTTTGTGTTTGTGGTGGATGACATTTCAATTGGAAAGTAATCCCTGAGTTTATTTCATTGTTTCCTGTTATTGAATGTGTGTTTTCAGGCGCTGCTGCTTCATCTTGGATGCTGGAGCAGTTAGGGTTGTTGTTTTTTTAATGGTTTTGTTGTATTTTACTGGGAGTTGCATGCATAGATAACTGATTGGAGTGGTTGTAGCTGCAGGATGTTATGTTCAGATTGGAATGGGGAAGAGGCAGCCAGAAACCATGACCAGAGAGGCAGAACATGTGATGGTGAGAGGCACAATGACGATGAGGCTGGGGGGTTAGCAGGCACAACACAGTGAGAAAAGAGCTGTTCGGAAAGGTGTTCTGATCCTGTCAAGCACACACGAAAGTTTGCATGTTTTGCTGTAAGTTTTTGAAATGCCTTTGAAAGAGCTAAATTTTTTTCTATCCAGTTTCAAGAGAGTCAGATTGAGCTACCTGTTCAATTTCTTGTCATGTCAGGTTGGCAATGCTTCTTATCATAATGACATGCTGTATGAAGAATTGAGACGGTCCATACCTCAACTCACCACTTTACTTCTTGGAGCTGAGGAGGATAAAACCAAAGGCAACACTGCAGGCGCTCAGTAATCTAGTGAGAAACTCTGACATGCTTTTGCGAAGACATTGTCTCGCAAGGTGCAATTCAAGTTCGTCTAGTCCTGCTTATTACTCATTTTCATACTCTCCTGTCTGCATTGAGTGGCTTCTCATCCCACCGCGGACCAATAAAGAACTGTTGAAAGATGCTTGTCTTTTGTTCTATGAAGATTGGATGGATAACATTGATGCCAAATGATAACTTTTCAAGGCTTCGTTATGTAACTCTTATATATCCCAAATCCTTTGTTGAAGATGGTAGGCTCTACTGTTGCCCTGAGCCCCTGCAGACGAGATGCTCTAACTGAATCGCCGCTAAGAATCGTGCTCTTCGCCCTGTGCAAGATGTGCGACTGCGCCATCTGCAGGAACTTTGTCTAATCTTCGGAGCTGTTCCCAGTCATCGTTCACCTCCGGCAGTCACCTGATCCAACCATCTCCGAGTATGCTTCTGCCATCGCGACTAGAGTGAGCCAGGCCTAACGTTTCTCTAGGCAGGCGCAAGTTCAAAGAATCAAAGGTGTTCCACGCTAGGCATGATCATGCCACAGCAGCCCAAATCTGCAATCCATCTGCTGTTGCAGTTGTAATGTAGTGTATGGTCTTACGGATAAAGCAAGCTAACTACCATATTGTGCATATGTATTAGACTTCTGCGAAAGAGCGATCCCAGTCACTGTTTGTACGTACGCAGCACCAAAGAACTCCAGCTACATGTGCGTTGATGTGTATACTATTAGCCGCTGTTTGTGGCCATTGGCCAACATAGTGAGAAAAGAAAGAACACAGAAATTGTTAACGGGTTTTGGGTCTTGGTATCGACCTGTTTTATAATCTGATAGATTTTAGCTTTTAGCATCTGTCAGTTTTTCCTAGGCAGACATGTCATCATTTGATTTGTTTAAAATTTGACAGATTTCAGCTTCACAAATCTGTCATCAGATGTCTAGACAGACCCATAATAATAATCGCTCCTAAAAAAATTGTGGATCTGACCCTTTTGGTCGCGTCAATGCCGCTGGCGCGATCAAATAACATTGTGGCGCCACATGCATTGGCACGGCAACATCTGTCATGTTAGACAACATTTCCGACATGGAAAACCATGTCACGCCACTCCCACTGGCATGACAGTATTATTCTGTTGCGCCACCGGGAGTGGTGTGACAAGACTGAACATTTGAAAAATCATAATTCTTTGATACAACATCGAATGAAGATGAAATTTATATGAAAATTGTATCTCTCGATGAGATCTACAACTTTATAGTTTTGAGTTTTTTATTTGAGAATGTTAAGATGCTCAAAAAATAATATAAAATTTCAGAGCATAATAACCGCATACCAGTGCTTGTCACATTAGACAAATAATATCTTTTCCATATGGTGTCAAATGAAGATACTTTTTACATCAAAGTTGTAACTCTTAATGAGATCTATAACTTTATAGTTATGAGTTTTCACATTTGGAGTTGTTAGTATGCTCAAAAAATAATATAAAATAATATGAAATTTTATTCTCCGATGACGCCACGTGCCACTCCAAACTCCGCTCCTGGGTTTTGAAGCCCAAACAAGGTAAAACCGTCTGCCCGCGGTTTTAAGGCTGAAACTGCCAAATCCAGTTGGAGTAGTGTATCTGCTACGCTCCCTCCACGATCTTGACGCGTGTCACCACTTGTCCTCAACCACCCGATCACCAAGTCCTGCGCGCCTCCCCTTGACATGTCAACCGATGTCCCCAAGTGTTAGCCCTCACAATCAGTCTTCCGGCCCTCGGTCCCTCAGTCCAAGCCTCTCATCCCTCCTTCACCTCTCCTAGTCCATCGGCACAGCATGATCCTGCTTGACCTTCTCCAAAGTCGTCGACTATCTCAGTGCTCCACACCTACACAGCATAAGCCAACATATAGGTTGCACACACCATACTCAACGCAGTGGTTAGTCTCCAAACTCAACCAAAGCTTGATCGTCTCCCGACAATCACTTATCATCAATTTTGACACATATGGGCACATCTCAACCATGTGTTCGCAATCACAATATTTTTTTGTTGCTAAGTCAGATGTGGAACAAATCCAACAAATACACAACTCACATTTCAAACTAAATCAAAGAGTGCATTACCATATATATAAGCTGAGATGCATATGGTAAGGAATGAAGAGGATGAGGATTGGGGAGGTGGATTTATAAAGTGGTAGCTTCTGTGTATGCCAAGAATATGAACAGGTAGAGTGGGAACCGGGAAGACAGTGGTGCGATTAAAAATGGGCTCTTGATTGCCTAGTGGTGGCTGCTATTTTAACAACGCTACAGGAAGTTGCTAGCAGCCTGAAAGATAGTGGTGGCATTAAAAGAGAAAGGTACGTACATAGATAGGAATGGTAATCTAATAGCTTAGATCACAGAAAAGAGTATATGCCTTATAAATATAGTAAACTAGATGGAATCCTCGCGCGTTGCCGTGGAAACTGTAGAATGATTTAAGACGATTGCTATTCGAAGAATTGAAGATGATAAAATTCACAATTCTATTCTTGAATGAATGCTAAAGCCATGTTGGAATGCCAAAAATCTAATACAGTAGGAGTTGAATGACATCCCTATTGATTGCATGACTTACTAATATTTGATTGTACATGGCGGGAATGACCTGCACAAAGAAGCAATGTGCATCTGCATTGCATCTAATCGGTTGGGTCTACAAGTGTCCTCGGATGAGATTGGGGAGGTGGATTTATAAAGTGGTAGCTTCTGTGTATGCCATGAATATGAACAGGTAGAGTGGGAACAGGGAAGACATTGGTGCAATTAAAAAATGGGCTCTTGATTGCCTGGTAGCCGCTATTTTAACAACGCTACAGGAAGCTAGCAGCCTGAAATATAGTGGTGGCATTAAAAGAGAAAGATACGTACTCCCTCCGTATCGGATTTAGAAGTCGTTTTGGACAAAGTTTGGGTCAAACATTGGGAATATAAATCATCAATAACTTTTAAGTTGTTGAGTTTGCAAATGTAAAAATTATATGAATAGATTTGTCTTGAAAAATACTTTCATAAAAGTATACATATATCACTTTTCCATAAATATTTTTATAAAAACAAGATGTCAAAGTTGTGTTTTGGAGACCGTGTCGCTGTCCTAAACGACTTTTAAATCCGATACGGAGGGAGTACATAGATAGGATTAAAATAGTATAATATGATGATCTAATAGCTTAGATCAAACAAAAGAGTACATGCCTTATAAATATAGTAAACTAGTTGGAATCCCCGTGCGTTGCCATGGAAACCGTAGAATGATTTAAGATGATTGCTATTCGAAGAATTGAAGATGATAAAATTCACGATTCTATTCTTGAACGAATGCTAAAGCCATGTTGGAATGCCAAAAATCCAATAGTAGTTGAATGACATCTCTATTGACTGTTTGACTTTGAAGTATTTGATTGTACATGGCGGGAATGACCTGCACAAAGAAGCAATGTGCATCTGCATTGCATCTAATTGGAGATGTGAATAGGAAACAAATAAAATGTTAACCAATGCTGTCAACCAAGGTCCAGAAATAGAAGTATTAAAGATCCGCAAATGTAAAACTCGATTCAGGGCGAGCAGGTACATTGCAGGCATGGTCCATGGCTGGTGCTTCCCAAGATCGATCGATGCCTCAATGATTAACAATGGAGGTTGGGTGTAGAAGCGTCCTCGGATGAGGATTGGGGAGGTAGATTTATAAAGCGGTAGCTTCTGTGTATGCCAAGAATATTAACAGATAGAGTGGGAACCGGGAAGACAGCGGTGACATTAAAAATGGGGTCTTGATTGCCCAGTGGTGGCCGCTATTTTAACAACGCTACAGGAAGTTGCTAGCAGCCCGAAAGATAGTGGTGGCATTAAAAGAGAAAGATACGTACATGGATAGTATTATTGTTCAAAAAAATAGACGTTCAAGATGGAGACTATACTTAAGATCTAATGTCTAAAACAATAGTGATGATGTGGCTCACTGTGGAGTCAGCTTTATAGCAATCAATGATTGCTAGTGGCCTCCATCTATATAGGTATAATAGAGGATCGGGATAGGTAATTTAGAATAATAAATTAAGAGAAAATATAAAATTGATTTCCATTAGAGTTTGAAATAAAAATATAAAAATAGAAATTATGTATCCAGATTGTAATGGTTTGACAGTTTTTCATGGCAGTGATCTAAGAAAGATAAAAGTACTGGTTTTTCATATTATAATGAAATCATAAAAAGTATGTGTGCTTTTGAAATCTTAGGACTTGTTTGGACAGCTCCAGCAGCTCTAGATCTACGAAAAATAGTTCCAAATCCACCTTTTTAAGCCAAACATTTCCAAATCTATATAGATTCACCATAGAGCAGCTTCATGAAATCCATGGATCTGTCCTAAGATCCATGGATTTCATGGAGCATCTCAAGGGATGCTTTTAAAACCAAAAGATTCATGGAGTTTGAGAAAATTACCCATCATGCCACTTATTACAAAAAAAATGTTTCGTTCTATTTCTCCGACCCTTCATTCTTTCTCTATGCACACATGCCGCTGTTCGCAATCTCCCACGCCTCTGCTGTGCCCGGCTCCTCGCCATAGCTGGCGGCGCGGCGCCCCTGGCCCATGTCATGGTTGGGGGAGCGGTCCCCTGGCCGTCGATGCCCTCCTCATGACCAGCAGCGCCCTCCCCATCGTCGGGCAGCACACACCTTCCTCCCCACCGTGCGAAGGAGCTCTAAGCCTAGCCGTGACACAAGCAAGCGGAAGATGACTCAAGGAAGATGACGATAAATGTCAGTGTTAAATGTTTTTCTAATTTGGCCCTGTGGTATTAATTTAAAATTGCGTATGAGTCCACTACATCCACGGTGGAACTCTACCAAATAGATTAGTGGGAGCCCAGCTTCACGTTAGAGCTACTCCATGGTGGATCTAGTGATGTGAATCTGTTTTTCTAGAGCCAGAACTCTGTCAAACAGGCGCTTACATGCAGTTTGTGTATATGGTTAATTAAGGTGCGTGCCTGATAAGCATGCAAGCATCTCAATGTATGTCGTTCTGCTTTTTCTACGCGGGTAGCACAATGGACAACATCTCATTTATTTGATTTGAACAGAAAAGAATATAGAGACACCGAAAACAAGTGGGAATAAAGATGAGACAGAGAATAGAATTAGTCAACCATAGTAAGAGAAATCAAGTACAGATGCCCTAATAAATGTTAAAATAAAAAAGCTAGTTACCGTTGCTACTTGTGCGCGGTAGTTTAATTGCTAGTTATTATATATATACACGTTTGGACGTTGGAAGCTACAACTCCAAACATTTGCAACTTGTAGCAGCCCTCATGTCGAATTCCACTGTGCCAGAAATCTCTCTAGTCACACTTGTCCTGCTTGTTTTGGCTTCCACTGTAGCCAATGCCGCCACACTGAGCCGCCGCATTTCGTTGAGATCTCAAGCAGCCGCGCTTCTCGACTGGAAATCCACCCTCAAGCACTACTCCGAACACCAGCTGGGGACATGGAGCAGCGACGTCCCTCCGTGCAACTGGACTGGCGTCACCTGCGGCGACATCGTCGTTGCACAGCGTCGACATGGCAGAGCATCGTCGACGTCGAAGGCCATCACGGAGCTCTCACTCCGGGGTGCCGACCTTACCGGAGAGCTGGACACCCTGAAGTTCGAGTCCCTCCCTTACCTTGCCAGCCTAGACCTCAGCGACAACGCCTATTTGTCGGGTACGATCCCTCCCGGCATCAGCTCTCTCTCGATGCTTTCCAGTTTTAACATGTCCGGCGATCACCTCACCGGGAAGATACCACCGACTGTTGGTGACCTCGGGAGGCTCACAAAAATGGACCTCTCTAACAACAATCTCAGTGGCCAAATCCCTCCGGCTTTGTTCAATCTCAGCAGGCTCACTTTTCTTGCTCTTCCTGGCAATAATCTGTCGGGTAACATCCCATGGCAGCTCGGAAAGCTACAGGCCATCGAGTATTTGGACCTAAGCTTGAACCTTCTTGCTGGCCAAATTCCCTCTACACTTGCAAACCTCACAAACCTCAACACTCTAGTTTTGTATGGTAATCATCTATCAGGACCTATACCCGAAGAACTAGGCAAAGTCCAAACACTGCAATATCTAGACTTGGACAGAAATAACCTGAATGGTACGGTTCCATCCTCCCTGGGAAATCTTACAATGCTCAAGATCCTGTACTTATATCTAAACCAACATACTGGACTCATTCCCGTTGAGCTTGGGATGCTCAGAAACTTGATTGAGTTAGATTTGTCAGAGAACCATTTCACTGGACCAGTTCCTTCCAGTGCTGGAAATATGACTTCGTTAACCTTTTTATCTGTCTGGGGTAACCATATAACTGGGTCAATTCCTCATGAGATTGGAAACCTTGTCAACCTTCAACAGCTGGACCTCTCGGTAAATTTCTTGTCTGGGCCACTGCCACCAACATTAGGAAACATGTCGTCCCTCAGCAATATATTAATAAACAGCAATAATCTATCCGGAGAAATCCCAGGAGAGTTTGGAAACCTGACAAATTTGGTATCTCTTTGTTCCTATGAAAACCAATTGTCTGGACCAATTCCTCCAAGTTTTGGAAATTTAGTAAGCATGAACACGATACTACTATTCAACAATAACCTATCTGGTCCTTTGCCTCCAGCACTCTTCAACCTTACCAATTTGATCGACATCGAGTTGTCTCAAAACCAATTGAATGGACCATTGCCTGATTTGTGCCAAGGTAGAAAGCTACAAATTTTACAACTTTTTAATAACAACCTGGATGGTCCGATCCCAAAGACATTGAAGGATTGCAGTTCACTGATATCCCTCGGTTTGCATTCTAATCAAATTCACGGAGATATAACTGAAGCATTCGGGGTGTACCCGCATCTACAATACATTAGTTTATCGTCAAACAAATTGGTAGGCATGCTATCACCAATCATAGGCTCCTGGAGCAACTTGACCACTCTTCATTTTGCAGACAACATGATAGAAGGAACTATACCTGCAGAATTGGGGAAACTAGAAAATCTTGTAAGGTTTAATCTGTCCTCCAATAGTTTGGCCGGGGAGATACCACCTGCAGTTGGCAATTTAGTCAACCTAAACATATTGAATTTAGGAAACAATCAGTTATCTGGGCGGATTCCAAAGCAAATTGGCCAACTTAAAAATCTCGAGATCCTTGATCTATCAAGCAATCAGCTGAATGGACCAATACCAGATGAGATTGGAAATAGTTTGAAGCTACGGGCTTTACAGTTGGGGAACAACAATCTGAATGCCAGTCTACCTAGCACATTGGGTCATTTAATTTATCTGCAAAACATTCTTGATGTTAGCCAGAACAATCTCAGTGGACCAATACCGTCAGAACTTGGCAATCTACAGATGTTGATGTTTGCAAACTTATCACACAATCAATTTAGTGGTGTTATCCCTACCTCCATTGCAAGTATGCGAAGCCTATCAGTATTTGATGTATCATACAACATCCTAGAAGGCCCTCTCCCTAAAGGATTTCACAATGCCTCAGCAAAATGGTTTCTTCACAACAAAGGTCTTTGTGGAGACCTGGCTGGCATGTCACCTTGTTATCTGCCTCAAGCTCATCATGGACAAAACCGTCAAATGTTGATAGTAGAAACCAGTGTTCCTGTAGCGGTTGTTGCTATTTGCTCAGTGGCTTGTCTTCTTGCTATTTGGTTTTGTTGCAAGAAATCGTCTCAAGAAAGTAACCCTGTGGAAAAAACGGGTGCGTTCTCTGTTTGGGGCTTCGATGGTAAACTGGCGTTTGAAGATATCATCAATGCAACTGACAATTTTGATGAGAAGCACTGCATTGGAGAAGGAGCATATGGTCGTGTTTACAAAGCAACATTTCAAGATGGACAAGTTGTAGCAGTGAAGAAACTCCATCCAGGCGATGAAGAGACAAATGACGAAGTCAGATTTCACAGAGAGATTGAAACATTGACAAAAATCCGCCAATGTAGCATTGTCAAGCTGTATGGGTTTTGTTGCCATCCAAGGTACAGGTTTCTGGTTTGTCAATTCATAGAGAGAGGGAATCTAGCTTCCATTTTAAGCAATGAAGAGCTGGCAATTCAGTTCCATTGGCAGAGAAGGACAGACCTCATAAGAGACGTGGCTCAAGCTATTGCCTACCTTCATCATGATTGTCAACCACCCATAATTCATCGAGACATCACAAGCAGAAACATCTTACTAGATGCTGATTACAAAGCTTTTGTCTCTGACTTTGGCATTGCAAGAATGTTAAAAGCCGATTCATCAAATTGGAGTGTATTAGCAGGAACTTATGGCTATATAGCACCTGGTATGTATATTACTCACGATACAATATTATCCACCAAAATGTTTCACAATACAATACAACATATATATTCTAATTATTTATTTCCATTTTCATTGCAGAATTTTCCTACACATCTTTAGTCACAGAGAAATGTGATGTATATAGCTTTGGCGTGGTGGTGCTTGAGGTGTTGATGGGCAAACATCCACGGGACCTACAAAATCATGTTGCTTCACTTGAAAACCAATTTGTACTAGAAGAAATTTTGGATAAACGTCTTCCCACACCTGAAGCTGCTGAAGAAAAAAAATGTGAATAGCTGCCTCTCCATGGCATTTCGCTGCCTTCTTCCTTCACCACAGGAGAGGCCAACAATGATGGAAGTTTTCCGAGGACTTGGAATTTAATTTGAAGCAATGTGCATGCATTGTAATGGTATATATGTTTCGTGGCATAGAAACAAGAAAATTATATATGTTAACAGCTATGCCATCTGGTTAGAGATGTCGAGATTTTGGTGGACTACATGTACACAAGTTGACATACTTTAACCTTTACCTATATCATGTGTTCTTGCTCATCAAAATAAATTTTTTATGAGTAAACCATAATCAGAATTGATGTTTCCTTTTTATTATCCTTGCAATTTGTTATAATGAATTTTAGCAATTGTACATTGTATCTTGTGGTTACGTGTCACACTCTAATTAAAGGACAATATAGAGTGCATACATTTTATGTGCGCCCCAGGAATAGTCGCACACATAAGCCGACAAATTAACAGAAGTATCATCACTGTATACATACATCACGTTATTACATCACGTAGTTCTCAACATAACAAGCGGAAAAGTAAATAACAACTCTCAAACGTAGTGACTTCTCCACAGGGAAGGCCGACTGGTTGACCCAAACCTAGTAATCTTCGGAGAAATCCTCGTGAAGCTGTCATTTGTTACCCATCCGGGATTTTTATCCAAAAATAAAATAATAACAAGTGTGAGTACACTCGTACTCCGCAAGTATAGTATGAGGATTCATGGGCTCAAAAAGGATAGACACGGTTGACTGCAGTTAGCACTTTTAGTGAATCAACATTTTATTATTAATTATCATCAAGTTAAGCATAAGCTCTCATTTAACCCACATGATCACCTACTGGAATTAAGAAGAGAAATTGATCATCATCATAATCTCATCATCATCATCATAAGTCATCCACATATCAAGTGACCATGTATTCTGTGAGTTTTCCGGGCCGCTCGTGACCGTGAGCACGGCTGTTATAACAGTTTTAACACTCTGCAGAGGTTGTGCATCTTTACCCGTGAGTCATGTTGACCATATGCCCGGGGCCCGTCGAACCCCTAACACTCCCAAGGTGAGCAGGCAGGGTACACTACGAAGTCTTCCATAGGTCTCTCTAACATGTTAGGGCCGCGAGGTTTCCTCGGCAGGCAGATGTAGGAACCCCCTTTCTATGGCACAAATCCTTCGCGGCTATACACATAAGAATAGAGGCAGCCCTATACCCAAAGTGGCAAGCCCCTCTTGCGCCCCTTCGGGTAACCTCTAACAAGCTAGAGAAGATCCTATTACTGAGCTAAAGTCAGAGCCATGTGACCCTCACGGTTGCACTGTCAATCCCAGCTTTTGCCGACAGATAAGTCCTTACGGAGGGTTTAGGGCAACATGATTAACATCATTTGCACCATCACCCTATAGTTCCACTGTTACCATCATGCTTTTCCATTGGTTCCATTAGTCATAGTGTAGATCATATTTAGTTAGAGCACTAGCATTCTACCCATGTGCAATAAAACCCATAGAAAACAAGGTACAAGTCATCAATGGCTAGGATGTCCTTATAGTCGAGCAAAATTAGACACATGCATAATGAGCAGATTATTTAATGAATAGGACATCAAGGTAAGCCCATGCTATACTTGCCTTGGTTCACGAATTGCTGCTGGTCCTGCTGCTCCTCGTACGTGTCCGGGTTCCCGAAGTTCTCCTCACCATCTGAACTCGATCGACACGAACCACAACACGCATTCCAGAACAGACATACAGGCAAAACATTTCTACGATTAGAACAGTACACCAAAATAAAAGAAACTGTATAAACCGCTTACCAAAATCATCTACGTCTCGCTACGATCACAACGACGCGAAGTGCACAAAAAACGGAGCTACAACACAAAAGTTACGAGCTATTTAAGGTTCCAAAAGCTAGCTATTAAACTAGACTTAATCGAGAAATTCAAAAGCTTCTAACAGGTCTAACAGTAGCACTAATGCGTAGATTACGAAATTACGAAACTAACGCAAGTTGAACGGGTCAAATCGGAGCTAAAACGACGATTTTATGAGTAAAACAAGTTAAGTGGCAATTCTGTAATTACTGAAAACGTATTTTTCATTTAAACCGAAGAAACTACGTTTTCAAAATGAGAATGTGTATTCTGGGAGTACGCCAAGGACGGCGGGTTGGATATGCAAGAAGCCGAGGGGCTCTTTAGCAAGAAGACCCGCGAAGGGGTATCAACGAGTCATGGCCGTCTGATCCGAGATGAACGGCGGGGATTAGATGGAGGAGGGGAAGAAGGGCGCGGGCCGCCGGAGTTGGGGGTGGAGACGGCGGCTCCGCCATTGGCGGCGGCGGGGAGCTCGCCGGTGTTGCCCATTCGGGCGCTACAGGCCACGGTTCGACGAACCGAAGGCACCGGGATGATGCGGAGGCGATGGCGACCTCAACCATGCCATTTGCGCGGCCGGGGAAGGCGACCGACGCGGTGGCTGCCATGGCCGGTGGCGAGGAGCTCGTCAGTGTTCACGGTTAGGGATCTAGAGGACACCAATCAAGAAAATGGAGGCATAGGGAGAGAGAGGAGAGCACGGGCATTCTCACCGCGATGAAGAATTCGGCGAAGACGAAACGGAGGCGGCGGATTCCAGTGGGAGGCGGACGGGGAGGCCCTGCGGTTGTTCCTGAGAGCTCTAGAGAGGGAAACTGCGGACTGGGGGCAATAGGTGGAGCAGGGACGGTCTTCGCCCTCCTATTTGAAGTCCAAGCCGCGGGGCGCTCCCACTCGAGGAGATCATGGGCGTGGGGCGGCGGTTTCGCCATGACCGAGAGAGAGGCGCGGGAGGTTGGGGAAGGGGCTGACGGTTGGGCCCGGCGCGTCAGCGGCTCAAGGGGGAGAGCGGGGAGGCGGCAGCGGCGGTTGCGGCCTCCGACACGGGCCGGCCCAAGAAGAGCGCGGAGAGGAGAGGGAGACCGAGCGGGCCAAGGGGGAAATGGGCCAACAGGCCGGAAGTGAGGGAGGGAGTGAAACAAAATGAAAATTTTCCTTTCTTTTTCCAAATTGATTTTCCAAAACCAATTTCAAAAGGATTTTCAAACCATTTAGCAAAGGGATAAAAAGCAGTCACCACAATAAATAAAATGCATCGGCATGAGTGCATCAACATGTAACTAACCTTATGATAAATTTTAATTTTACAAAAATTTATTATTTCCTACATTTGAATGCACACTCAAATACATAAGTAAATCATATTTAGCTATTTTGAAATAATAAAAAATTTTAGGATGTTACATTACGGTATTGTACACAAGAGTTGTAATATCCATCGCTAACAATTGGTAATTACTTCCTCCGTCCAAAAAAACATGCAACTATGGGTTGCACGCCAGAAAAAGTAGTTCACATTTGACTAAGTTTATAGTGAATAATATTTATATTTATGGCTCCAAATCAATTTATTATGAAAATATATTTCATAATTAATCTAATGATGTTTATTTGATATCATAAACATTGATACTTTTTTATCTATAATTGGTCAAAGTTAACATACTAAAACGTGACAGTGTGCTAGAATTGCATGTTTTCCTGGACGGAGGGAGTACATATCATTCTATGAGACATACCAAATGTGTAATGAAGTGTTTCACAATGGGCAATAAATTCACACAGTACTAGGTTTAGTCACAAGTGACATTTTTTGGGTTGTGTGAAATCAGTGGTAGGTTCTAAATCTTAAAAATCACCCTTTTTTTGTTGAAATTGGATATCGAAAATGGCCGCTTTAAGGGGCTGCCCTACCCTCTATATGTCTGGGAAGATGCTCATCATGTTTGTTTTTTTTAAAGTAATGGTAGGAGCTCTGCCCTTCAATTAAGGTAGGAAATAGAGGTTTTTATGTACAAATCGTCATTCCAGGACTCGGCCGGGAAAATGACAGAACACAACAAACCACAACAAAACTCACTGAGGAGTTGTTAAGCCCGTCTATCTATGGCCCTCTTTCTTAACATAATGTCTTCCCTCACTCTCGAGGCATCATCATGTTTGTTGGACAAGGAATGATCACCTCGCTGAACCCTGCCTTTTCTTTCAATGTTTGATGCCTATATTTGGTTTGTTGCCGCTGGGTCTGTGTGGGGAGTTCGTTTCTATCGAGGATTCTTATTTCAAGGTGTCATGCCTCTTGGTTTCCTTGGTCTTTCTCTACTTACCTTTGGTCAGAGAAATAGCTTGCTCACTCATGGTTGTTTTAATGAATAACATCATCAATGGTAACATCAAGGACACAAGCAGAAGTTGGAACATTTTGAATTGGAATATTAGAGGTTTGAATTCTGAAGATAAATGTAATGCAATCAAAGAAAAAATAGGGGAAAGTGCAGGTTCAATCTTTTGCATCCAAGAAACTAAATGGGAGCATTTTGACCATTCATATTTCAAAAATATTAGCTCCCAAGCCCTTATTACCCATCAGAAGGTGCATCTAGAGGTATCTTGCTGAGCTGGAATAGCTCAATCTTTACTGCTGAAGTGGGTCAAATAAACAAATTTTCTGTCACAGTTAAGTTCACCTCAACCCATGATGGACAAGTATGAACCCTCACTTCTATCTATGGTCCCTGTAACGGTCCTGCCAGAGATGAATATGTACAATGGCTCAACAATCTTCAAATTGATGTTGATGATAAATGGATGTGTTGGCACGAGAGTTTAACGGGTACAAGTCAATCTCTGATAGAAATTCTCCCCTTTGCGAACAAATGCATTGTGCACTCTTTAGGTGTCAAGGTATGTTCGGTTCCCGGCCACCAAAAGCCACGCCACAGCTATGTTGCGCTACAGAAAAAATCATAGTTGTTTAATTCCTGCTTTAACTTAGGCCGCCACAAACATCTGCATGGCTAGAAGTGGCGGGTTTGGGCTTATGGCTACTAGGGCTGTGGCCCTAGGCGTGCCTCAGAAGCTCCACTAACACCTCTTTGATTTATATATATATGGTCCAGTCCAAGATATTAGTTGTTTCGGCCTACCCAAGTGCCTAGATGGCCCAACAATCCAACAGCATGGCACTCTTGGGCTCCCAGCCCACCATCTTATCTTATCTAGCGATTTATTTATATCTCCCACCCAACTGCCGCCAGCTTCTTCTCGATTTCTCACGCCGCCGGCGGGAGCGCCGCCGACTTGTGTGCCGGGACGTGCCAGGTGCCACGGCGCAGGGCCGCTACAGCCAGCGGGAGCGGCACCCACTTATGTGCTGGACGTGCCATGCTGCAAGGTCGGACGCCGGCAGCCATCAGAGATGGGGCCGCTGCTGCAGCCGGCGGGAGCTGCCCACTTGTGCGCCGTGACACGCGACGCCGTAGGGGCAGGGCCGTGCGCCGGCAGCCACATCACATCGCCCATGCGCGTCAGGGCAGAGCGGGAAAGCACAACAGGTCAACAGCAACCAGCAGTCTAGCACTCCACGGTCTAGGCTCCAGTATTGCTTTGCTATTTGCTAAATTATGCGAATATAGGAATATAGGATGGTTGAGCTGAGGATTGAGCTAGGGGATGATATTCGCTTTCTCGATGTGATTGTTTAGACGCTTAAACGTTGGCCCTATTCGTGCGCATTCGCCAGCCCTAGCCTAGGCCCTGGACACCTCCTAGTTTGTTAGATGGACTACTACAAAAATTAATCGCCAAGGTAGGAGCCTATATCAGGACACTACATGATAGGAGCACCCCATGTAATCCACCGATTGATCTATTGTTTGCATCTATGTACTATGTTTGCTGCTACATGAATACATGATATATGTATGTCGCTTTTGATATATATCTTAGACTAAAGTCTACTAGCAGTCCTCGAACTTGTTCGGCTGTGTTATCCCGGTCCTAAATTGACCGTTTAGGTCCTCAAACTTATTCATATGTGTCATCATGGTTTCTAAACGGGTTATTTGCAAGTTTAGGGGCCTACAGCTGAACAAATTTGAAGACCTAAATAAGCGATTTGAGAGTTTAGAGACCGAAATGACACAGATAAACAAGTTTGAGGACTTGAACAGTTGATTTATGAGTTTAGGGACCGGATGACACAGCCGAATAAGTTCAAGGACCGGCAGCGCACTTTACTCTATATCTTATTAGGCACCAAAGTTACAGGAAAGTCAGCTACCACGCACACAGACAGAAAAGGGGAAGAAAACTAACTAATAACGAAAACTACTGTTGCAAAGCAACAAGAATCCTATATGGCTACAAGAGAGTAGAAGGCACGGTTTATAAAGATTTTAACCAATTCATGATACTATTGTGAAGAGTAGGCTTGATTCGTTCAAGTGAAGTGTAACTCATTAAAGCCTTGTTTGGTTTCTCACTCCTAAACTTTAGTCATCTAAATCAGGGACTAAACTTTAGTCACTGGGTGTTTAGTTTAGATGACTAAAAGAGACTAAATGAGGTCTTTTAGTCCCTTTTAGTCAGGGTGTTTGGCTCCAAAGTAACTAAAAGGTGAGGTTTAGTCCCTTCTAGTAACAATTTGGTGACTAGTTGGCTAAAGCCCATTTAGTCCTATTTAGTCATAGTATTTGAGTGAAAAATGACTAAATGAGACTAGATTTAGCTGACTAAGCTTTAGGAGGGGCTAACCAAACAAACCCTAAGCCCTGAAGATTGCTTTCCAATCATACTCATTAGGCACTTTCTTTGCTGCTTCCAAATACACCCAGCTACTATTATGAACACTTCCATGAACAAAGGTCGTTTGGGAAAAGAAGTGTTTGCTTGAAACATCTCCAGGAAGCCTAACTCAAGATTCCACTGAATTCCAAGAAAAAACCAATATATAGGTGACATTGGAAGAAACCAATAGGCTACATTGGAAGAAAAGATGACACAATATTTTCTTGCAGACCATCCAAACATATGACACAGTCATAACCTTCCTCCATAAAACAATTCTTCCTTCTCAAAATTTTACGTGTGTTCAGTTTATCATTGAAGAACAACAAACCTAAGCTGAATATGTCACATTCTGAAAATCCTGGAATTCATTCCTTAGAATAGGCAAAAAAGCGGATACAACATTCCTTAGATTTGAATAAAACCATGAACTCCTTTAGTTTAGAGATCACAATAATGGTTCAAACGCTTGCATACATGCATATATATACCATCTTTTAGTGAGTATATAGATACGAATTTAAACACACATCCACACTCTTATTAAAGAGAGAAAAAACACAGATCCACACATCAATGCGTTCAACACATAGGTAAGGCTGAGGAAAGTAACTTTTAGGGGTAGAGCTCGATAATTGATCTAACACCTAAAACTGGTATAATCTTGTAGTCACTGAAGCCAGCTTCAAAGATGATATTCCTCCACTCTTGCTCATCTCTCTCAGTGCCATTGACAATCATAAAAGAAGAGATCAGACACCACCTGTGTCTCTCTATTCTTAAGATTTGGAGGCCCTGCACCAACCACGGTATCTACTATGATCACCTTACCGCCTGCACCTCGTGGTGGTATAGCTTTCTTGCAGTTCCTTAATATCGTGACGCACTCAGAGTCGCCCCAATCGTGCATAATCCACTGAAATAAGAAATCAAGAGGCAGTGTCATTCCTGGTTAGTTGTTCGTTAACATTAAATCAGAGATAGTATACTACTGGTACCTACTCCATTCGTTCCAAATTATAAGCCATTCCAACTTTCTCGAAGAGTCAAAGAATAACCAAATTCATATAATAAAATAACAATATTTATAATACCAAATAAGTATCATTGGATTGTTCATTAATTATATATTCATAGTATACTTATTCACTTCTCCTATATTTCAGGTGCCTAAATTTTAAATTGCTTTCGGGCAACACTCTTATACTTCAACTAGTACAAGTAATTTTTTTACTTTTGTTATTTGTTATTTGTTTTTGTGTCATAACACATTAAATTTTTGTCCTTGTCTTCATATAGAAATAATTATAAATTGTTAATTGTCTTTGTGCCAACACAAATCAGATTTTGTCGGATTTATAGTTTTGCCTAACAATTTTTTTATTCTTGGTACCCAAAAATTGCAGATTGCGCCTACGGAAATTGCAGTTAACGGAATCTGCAATTTTAATATAAAATATATGCAATAACTATCACTTGAAAGAAAACTAATATTTAGACACTTGAATATTAGCAAATCCCATACTTATTTGATGTCATAAATATTTGTAATTTTCTCTATAATTTTTGTCAGACTTATGTTTTGACTTTCCAAGAAAGTTAAAATGACTTACAATTTAGAACGGAGTACCTCCCATACTTCCTAAATACGTTCCTATGGAGTATGAACAGTTAGTACAGTTTGTAGAAGTCATGTCACTTAAGGTTGAAAACTACTTGAACATACTTTTTCCATAAATAGTGCTCAAGTCACATCTCATAAACTTTTCATATTTATTTAGTACTAGCAAATATGCCCATGCATTGCAATAGGAGAAAAAACTATCAAACATTCATGGGGAACAACGATAGAAATTGTACATATTATTTTTGCTTTGCCATTTGCAAAATTTAAAAGTTATAATTTATTTTGTGATAACCATGACATCAAAATAAGTTAATATTGGCAAAAATAAGATAGTGTATTATTAAGACTGAATTAAAATACAATCTCGATAGAATTTTTTCTTCTATTGCAAAGCCCATAAATATTTAGACATAAATAAATTTTAATTTTAATTTTCATTCTATCCATGTGTTGCTATATTTCAAGTAAACAAATAGCCGGTTAGAGCAACTCCAACAGTTTTGCAAATGGGCTTTGCATTTCTGTTTTTACAAAAAAGTCTACAAAAACTCCTATCCAACGGTTTGGCAAATGGGCTTTGCATTTTTGTTAACTTGGCAAAATCCTGGGATGGATTGGCATATATACAAGCTCACGATCGGCTTGGCATTCCATCTCACGCACTACTCCCGCGTGCACTCTTCCCTCCCGCGCCGCCGAGTTTCCTTTTTTGGATTTTGGCAAGTCAATTTTGCCAAACCGTTGGAGAAAACCTTTTTTTCTCCTCCCCATATTGATTTGAGAGTTGGCAAACTCCATCTTTTGCCAAATAAAAAATGCAAAACCGTTGGAGTTGCTCTTACATGTGTCGTTATTGCCGGCTATAGCTATTTTGAGTGGTATGTCGCTATTTGTTTACTTGTTTAGTTTAGTTGTTTTAGCCTGCTATAAACTGCTATAGCCGACTCTTAACCTCAAGATATCCTTGCCGCTAAATATCAATAGCTCGCTATTTATTACATTTATCGATTCCTATGGCCTTTGAGGACCCATAAAAATCTACAATTTTAATCTTTGATTAAAGTCAACAAGGGGTTGGTTGCCAACATGTTAAAGATTGGTGTCAACTGGTGATTATGACCGGAAACCTCTCTTGATTTTTCATATGCTAGCCCTCATCGGTGATCGAAGAGATACATTTATTTAGTCTGGATTAGATAATAAGCTACTCAAGTTTTCTATTCATGTTTTAATTAGTTAAACCATCGACTAATTCATATTTTAATTAAAATATGTTTCTAATCAAATTATCTTACTATTACTAATTAGAGGCTCCAACGGAGCCCCCGTATTTTTTTTTTGCGACGAAAGAAGAATTATATTATATGATAGCTGGGTACATCAACACGTTACAAGCACTCTGGATTACAAAATAGTACCCACGCTGTGAATAGCACAACTCAAAACCTAACCTGTGAGATGCTTTGCAGTATGGATGATCACACAGACAAACACTCAGTAAATGGCTTGAGAACAAATGATCAACGAATGACGGCCAACATTCCTGTAGGCGGAATTGAGAAACTTCTTCTTTCTGGTGTCTTCCTTCTTCTTTCTGCCACCGAAGAGTGAGGAAGACTAATCTAAAAATTATTCTCCCTACTACTTCATCGTGGTCAGATCTAACCACAACAAAACGGAGAAGAGACCAGAGAAAATTATTCTATGGCGACGACATCATCTCTGCCTTGATGCCACCGTCCGGAAACAAGAGTCTCCATGTCGTCATGTCGATGAAGATGCTAACTCCGACATTATCACCTTCATCTTCAACGGAGCCGCCATGGAGAAGACAATTCCGCCCTTCCCCTTTACCGTCGCCGGAGAGGAGAAGGAGGAGATAAAACTCCAATACCAAGAAATTTGACATGGAGAGACACTACCTAATGACTCGATCTACTAGGGAAAACTTATTAAAAATAATGGATCCCCACTCCCTTCAGTCTCCAGCGAGATGCCGGAGGAGAAGGGAGGGGGACCAGCAGTGGTAGACGGCGGGGGCGGCGGCGGCGGCGCTAGGGCAGGAGTCGACTGGGCGTTATCGGATTTGCACTAAGCGAGATGCCGGAGGAGAAGGGAGGGGGACCAGCAGTGGTAGACGGCGGGGGCGGCGGTGGCGGCGCTAGGGCAGGAGTCGACTGGGCGTTATCGGATTTGCACTAGACCGTAATCCGATTCCGCCGTAAGCCAGTGGCGAAGCCACGTTCAACCGTCGGGGTCCGACGACACCGACAAATTTGCCATAACCCTTATAGCGATTGATTTTTTGCCGGCTACGATCCCACCAAAATTTTGGCGAGACCCAGTGGCCCAGCGGCAGCAGCTGTCTGCAGTCCGGCTCAGCCCAGCAGCAGTTCGCAGTCCATGTGTTTAGCCCATCCGATCCAATGATCCATCAAGGCCACGTACATTAATTGGAGAAGGCCAAACGTTGCCTTGCCGCTTGGTTCCAATCTAGCATCAACCGTCAGGTGCGCACCCTTTCAGTTCGTATCTAAAGCATCGCAAAACTCGTGCGGCCGCTGTCGCCCCTAGCGCCGGCCGGCCCACCGATCGTTATCTGATCTCAAGTTCTCTGGCTGTCCTACATCCCTTGATATCTAGTCATCTAGAAAAGACAAGGTACTCCTCAAATACCCAATTATGTAGTTTGCAATTAACGATCAAGTTCAAGTATGTATTTTGAGTTCTTAGGGTTTTTTTCCTCGGCTATACAAACAATCTGAACCTAGATTCTCAGAAAGCAGTGGTCAAGAATGTTCTCTTTTATTCCAGCAAGATGCCAGGTATCTATCTAGTTTTAACAATGTACGCATACATGCTATTTGCTTTAGTTTTTTATTATGTAACTAATTTAGTAATTTGATAGTCAATCAGAGCACTTTGAAAGGATTTCTTAAAAGGAAAGAGCCCCCTGCCGGTGACGATGAGAGATGGATTTATGAATGATTGTATCATATGCTTCATGGAACTGGAATTTCTATCCACAATTCCAATCGAAGATGTGATAGTTCGCTTTCATAAGATGGAGGATCGTAGTCGTAGAGGGAAACTGTAAGAGGTAACTACTCTTGCAAGACCTTGTTTTGTTACAATATGCATTGTTATATTATGAACTTGATATTATGCACTCTCAAAAAAATAACTTGATATTATGCATGGTATTATATTATCGGACCCTAAAAATTAGCACTCATTAGTGTGAGTACCGACCCCGGCTGCCATTTTTCCTGGTTTCGCCGCTGCCGTAAGCACTAAAAAAAGATAAAATGCTAGAAATTCTTACATTAATCAGAAACATCTGGCCATTAATCCAAAGACTCAAACTGTCCTGACCATTAGATCTGTTTTGTTTTTTAAAAGTTATCCACCTCCGCAATTATATAGTAGATAACAAACAAATTTTTTTCTTAAAGATAAAAACGTATGGCAAAAAGACCTGGACTCACGTTTACACACCTTTAACGTATAGAAAAAAATATTCAAGAAAAAACGTGTGGAAAAAAAAATCCTGTACTCACGTTCTATCCTTAACCATGAGATCTGTTTTGTTTTTTCTAAGTTATTGACCCCCGCAATTATATAAAACAGACTAAAATCGATTTAGGGTAGAAAAAACAACTTCAACGTATGGAAAAAATTTCTTGAAGAAAAAGACGTACGGAAAAAATCTAAACTAATATTTGATCAATTAAGTATTAACATGGATTCAGCCCAGGTAAAAAAGAGAAAAGAAGTCCACCAGGATATGGATCTGAACATTTTGCATCAGGAACCCTGACCTATTTTAAAAACTATTAAGACGCTCCCACCTTTTATTTCTCTCTAGCATCTTTATATCTAGAACCCAGTATTTCTTTCTATTCTCTTTCCCACTCCTAATTTCGGATATGTGTGAGCATCCCGTGATCCGAGTCGGTGATTGGGCAGGGCTGGATGAAAAAAAAAGCCAGAAAGTTTACCTCTTTAGTATTACTAGCAAAATAGGCCCGTGCGTTGCAACGGGGTATGTACCATATGATATAAGACCATGGTGCTCGAAGATTTATTTTGCTTCATCTCTATATGTGTGCGGCCATTATACTACCACCACATTTGTTACTTTATTTTAGTTTAAAGAACTACTAAAGATATAAATTTTTTTTAAACTTGTTCGTGCGTTGCTACGGATGAGTACCAAATTATACGATTCGATATGTATATTTTATGCCATTTTTTATAATTGAAGGTATATAAAAGGTTTATGGTTGTTTTGGACAAACAATATCGTGCTATGACCATCAGAACAAAGATTATAGTACAATATGTATATATGTATCTTAACTATTACTTAGTACAAATCTGTTAAGTGAAATTAATTTAGACTTGTATCCTAGAGCTATTAATTTAAGCTTACTTAGACAGAATCTAAATATAGTTTTGAAACCACTTTTATTATTATTTTTTACTTGAAAACCATCTTTTATCGTAAAAGATCAGTTTTATAGGTGTCCATAAAGAAATAAGCCACCAGATGAAAAAACTCACCTCACGGATGAGGTTTTTTTTTTTGATGAATCAAGAGGGGATGAGGAGGGATAGATTGCACCCGTTAACTAACACCGTTATCAATAGGTAGCGGACCCCACCTAGCATCTTAGAGCAACTCCAAGAGGATAGCTAAAAACACTTTCTAAATTTTCTGATTTAGCTATTTTGTAAAATAGAAACGCCTAAAAAAAATTAGACTACTCCAACAGGCTCTTTAAAAAAAAGCTATCTCAACATTCAACCCCGCCACGTCACTGGGCAACAGGCTCTACTGGTTGGCACATTTCGTCGTACAGGCAGCACGCACTGACCGCACCTTGGCAGCCACTCTCGTCCGTCTCCTTCTTGAGCTGATTCCCTCCAGCTGCTCGCACGCACACGCACCAAGCTAAGCTAGCTACTTCATACACGGCACAACTTAGCCAGCTCACACGATGCCGAAGTCGTGGAGGCCGGTGCTCAGCTTGCGTCGGCCACCAAGTGCGGCGCGGCGGAGGACACCGCGGTGGCCTCCGACAGCATTGCGCAGTCCCGGCCGCAGCAGTGAAGCTCTTGCGCCGGCTCGTGTCCTTGAGCTGCCTCTTGTCCCTCGTCAACAGCCTAGCGTCGGCCGCCATAGCTGACAAAGACGGCAGCATAAAGGCCAGCGACGGGGAGACGGCGGGCCCGCTGCAGCTGCACTCGTTCGGCCTCAGCGAGCTCCGCGGCGCTGCTGCGGCGCCTCAGTTGCACGTCAAGCACGCGTTCACACACGCTGACGCGGAGCTCCGACCGTGCGACACAGAGGACGTCCGTGCGACACCCAGGAGAGGAGGCCGCCTAGAGGTGGAGACAACATGACTCGGGGTGCCAGCAAGGACGAGCGCTGCACGGGAATCACGCGGGGAGGCGGATGGCAAGCCGGGGAGGCTCGCTTTCTTTAGCCGACGAGAAGGACGGAATGGCTAGTTAGCTAATTTGGAATCCCAGATAGAATAGCTGTTGGAGGCTGATTTCTTTCACGGAAACTCTAAATTAGGCTTTAAAGTAGAAATAGCAACTCTCTTGGAGTTGCTCTTAGTATTTATTTTTTCTTCTTCGTATATGCCTTATCTTCTCCCGAACCGCACTCGCCTCCGACGGAGAACTCGCTGCCGCCTGCCCCGTGCTCCACTCCCGGTGCTGCTGCTCATCCTCCCCGGCCTCCCCACGCCGAGCTGCGACTTCCTCGCCTGTGCGTCGCCGAGCCACCGCTAGCGCACACCTCCCCAAGCCACGTCCATGGAGGTCACCAGTGCTGCATCCATGGAGGTCGCCTCCCTCAGCCATGGCGTTGCATACAGGTAGGAGAAGAATGGAGGACGACGAATCTTGGCAAGGTCCACGCGCTGGAGAAGCCCGGAGGTAGGAGAAGCGCTGATGGAGAGCGGCGCGGTCAGACGAGGACGACTCCGTCCCCTCGATTTTGAGGGACGGCTCAGTCTCGAATATCACAGAATGTCCTCTTCAATTCTCAAGCTGCAAACGGTGCGGGTCGGAGCGACCCTTTTGCTGACCCGTCGCCCCGTTGCAATCGTTGGCAGGGTTAGGGTCGAACCGCCCCTCTCCTTCCGTTCGCCCCTGTGACCCGCGGGGTGAACCGCACCTTTAATTCAAGCACCCAGAACCAGAAGCTACCAGAGCTGAAACAACAGGAAGCTGCCAAAGCCGAACCGCTGATCAGTCCAGGTAGGGTCTTGGACTTCTACCAAATGACTCTCTCCATGTTACTTGCTATGCCACTAATAAAATTCAAATGAACCAGAAACTAGCTAGCGGGCCATGCATGGTATAGGCCGCCGGCCGCCTGCCTGCGCACCTGCAGCACGTAGTTGAGTTGAATGAGCACGCGCCACGGCGGAAGCCCATGGAACCTCCGCCGACGTCGTAGAGCACCTCGACGGTCTGCTGCTGCACGTTGCCGATGGTCTACGGAGTGCGGTCGTCGCTGTTGGGCACGAAGGAGAACTAGGAAGTCATCGAGCAGGATCCCCGAGGGGTCCAGCCCTGCGGCGGTGTTCTGGACGAACACCAGCGCGACCCTCGGCGCCGTGACGACGAGGACACCGGCGAAGTCGTAGCAGGTGTCGAGGCTCCCTTTCGGGGCCGCCAGGCCGGCGCGCAGCGCCTGGTATGTCGGCGGCGGCAGGCGGGTCATGGCGGTGCGAGAGTCCATCACGGAGCCGGCGGCGAAGGCTGCCGCGGGCACGTTGAGCGGCCATCCCGCGACGACGGTGATGCCGCGGAGTTTGGGAGCCTGGCCGAACCTGAGCATGGGCGTCGCCATGAACGTCATCGTTATGGAGGTTCGATTCGGATCGACCCAGGGTCGATGGCCTGGTGAACCTATCCTATCCTCTTTGGTTTGGGGTCAATCCGCTCCGACCCTTTCCAGATTTTCAGGGGCGGAGCGCATTCGCAGCCGGGTCGACCCGCCCCCCTCGCAGGTTTATTCAATTCTTTGTCTGATTTTGTCGATTCGAATTCTTTCTCTGATTTGGTCTTTCTATTGATTCGTGTATGGATGGAGGAGGAATCGATTTTTGTTGATTTTTGGTGATTGGTATGGAGGTCGACAGATGAAACAACAAAATTTGATTTTATGAGTTAGTCTTCTAGAGTTAGTCTGATTTGTGTTTGATTAGGATCGATGGGGTGGTTTCGATTCAGTCTCGGTACCGCTTGCAGATTTGGAAAAAATTCGGTATAAATTTGGGGGTTCGGAGAAAATCGAGTTGGTTACGGGGAGTGGGGAGATATGGGAAAAGACTATGACTGAAGAATGAGCAACTGGCGGACGTACAAACCAAAATCAAATGGAATACGGAAAGGAATTAGCTAGACGAAAAAAGTTGAGCCAGAAATTTTGGCCTTAGTGATTGCTGGCATAGACGCATCGCCGGAGGCAGCCGCCGCCGCCCACGGCAGCGGACTCATCGCGTCGTCACCTTCTGCAGTTCGCAACGGGCTCATCGCAGAAACGTTTATTGGGAGGGAGACCGAGACGATTGTCGTAGTTGCTGGCTGTGTTTAGCCGCGGACTCGTGGGCCATGAGGGCCAAGCGTCTTCGAATCAGACACGGATTGAGCTGGTCACTGGAGAGGGCTGGACGAAAAAACGAAATTGGGCTGGCTAAATTGGGCCACGAGAAAGCCCAGACCACATGACAGACAGAAATCTGTGGTGAAAACTAAAAAGTGTACAGAAATTTTTACAATTTATTATTAGGTATAGATGCACGTACAGATATAGATAAGGATACAATATAGATATAGATATGAAGGTTTCACCCGAGGACCAGGTCCTGTAAACTCTTCGACTGAATTATGATTGAATATTCAACCTACCTCATAAGCTATACAATATCAAAAGGACTAAATGTGAAACTAGCTAGAAGTAGAAGACATACCTTGAGGAAGACAGCATTCGCTGGTGGAATGGCCTCAAACATATCGCCAGCAACGAAACTGAGCCCGGCACAAGCAGGAGCGGTGGCAACGACGTGTGGAAGATCCAGCACGGTGCACTCTATGTCAGGGAATGCCACTGAGATGGCCTGCGCCGCCGCACCATGACCTCCGCCAACGTCGACCAGGGAGCTTATCCCCTGGAAGACACCACCGCACTCCTTGATGGCGATGTCCATGAGGAAGCGGGTGTCCGCGACCATTCCAGCGTTGAAGAGCTGGCTCATGGACGGGTCGTGCCCGACGACGTCCCACACGTTCTTCCCGTGGGACAACTCGAAGAGGGGCAGGTCCGTTGCCGGCAGCTCGTGCTCGAACCACGTGCCAAGATCAAGGAACGGGGAAACGAAGATGTTGTTAAGGATCAGGCTCAGTGTTGGGGTCAGGTTCCGTGACGAGCCAACAAGTAGTCGAGATGCCGGAGTGAGGCCGTAGACGTGGTCACCATCGTTGTCGTCAGACGAGTTCTTGGCGATGCTGAAGATGCCGGCGACTGTGAGGACGCGCATGAGCCTGCGCAGGTATGGTGTCTTGGACGGGTGCAGCGCGGCCTTGGTGGCTATCTGGGTGAGGGTGGCAGTGCCGCCATGGCAATGGATGGCATCGGCGATGCCGAGCCCCAGCGCGGCCTTGAACGCCATGGGCTTGATGAAGGCAAATGTGCTGTGCCAGAGCTCGAGCTGAGCGTCGAGCAAGCCTTGCTGATCGGTGCTGGACCCCATGGCGTAACGGTGTTGGTTGCTTTGTTATTAGCTTATTAGCTTATATAGAAGAGAACGTGTAGGCTACTAGCTAGGCTAGCTACATCTCTATATATAGGCTTATGTTTGACAGTAGCGTAGAACTGTATTTTTGCCTTGATCTCTATTCATAGTGCAAAACATCTACCACCTGAATTGAGACAAGTGGATTACTATGATAAAGTATGTCCACTTTTCGCTTTTGCAAACCCGATGAGCAAGATATGGCAACTGGTGGCCCATCTGTGTCATCTCAACACCTAATAAACTGTACCATGAAAATCAGCTGAAGATGTCACACTCAGAAGGTGTTTCTTAATTACTTCAGCATGTGAAGTCATGTTCTTGGTTCTATGTGTTGGTATTCTCAAATTTCTTTTCGGATCCCGGCCATTATCGACATGCTTCATTCGAACTGATTTGTTTTTGTTAATAATATTGTCGTGAGGGTGTGAAAGTTCCTTGTTTGGTTTTGGTAATTGAGTGACAATCTTAGGTGGACTAATTGTGTTTAATGTGAGATACACAGGAGATTAGTCCACAGGTGATGGTGTTATGGAGGAGCTCATTGCATATTGAAAGCCCAAGTTTGGTTTTGGTAATTAATGACACCAAGTTGCTAATGCTATTGTATCAAGTGTGATTAAGCTAGGCATAAGCAACATGTGATGGAGGTGGAAATGGCATGGAGAGATGGCCACAAGACCACATGATTTGGTGCATGAAATGATGAGCAAGATCATGGTGGAGATGGACATGAAATGATGGACATGATGATCAAGTGGAAGAGAAGGATCTAAGAGCGCAAGGCAAAGGTATAACCATAGGGTTTTCCTTTTGCCGGTCTAAGATGAGTAGAGAAGTGATTGACCGGGTTTAGGATACATAGCCGACTATCAAGAGGGGCAATCACGGTTAGCTCAGAAATCAAGTGCCACTAGATCAATGTCTTGAGCATATGCATTTAGAATCTAGTAAAGAGCTAACATAACGCCTTGGAAAAATGTTTGTGAAATGCTAACACACATGCACATGGTGGTGTACACTCGGTGATGTTAGCACATTTGCGAAGGCGGTGGAGTTGGAGCGGTAGAGAGGGGTTTGGGTTCCTCTCTCCCTCCCGCCGAGCTTGCGAGGCGGGATTCGGCGCTTTTTGGAGAAGTGAAACGCCTATTTTCTATTGCGCCGAAAGTCGGAAAAGAAACGGAGGCGAACGGAGGTCACTGCGTGCACCGGACGCAGCACCGGACGCTGCACCGGACGCTGCACCGGACGCGGGGCGCGTCCGGTCTGTTCATCGCGGCGCGGGTGCTGCTAGGGTTCGTGCACCGGACGCGGGGCGCGTCCGGTCACGTACCACCGGACGCGTCCGGTGGCGTCGGGAGCTTACTGGACTCCCACCGGACGCGGGCACTGTGGCGTCCGGTGGGTCCTTCGGCGCGTCCGGTGGATGTTTCGCGGTGCGCGGCTCGGTGCTGACCGGCGCGTCCGGTGGGTCACGGGACCGGCGCGTCCGGTCGTCACCAGCGCGTCCGGTGGCTCGGTCAAGCGCGTCCGGTGGTTGCAACGGCTAGTTCTGACCCGCGCGATTTTGTTTGTCGCGTAGTGACCGGACGCGTCCGGTCACCCTGACCGGCGCGTCCGGTGAGTACGATTTGAACTGGTTCGCGCGGTAACGGCTAGCTGCGTACCCCTTCGTTATAAATAGATGGTGGACGGGTTTTGAGGGTAACTCTTGCACATTTTGAGATATAGAGACATCCTTTGAGCTAGAGAACAACCCCTCCACTCATCTCTTCGATTGATTGCACATCTTGAGTGAGATTGAGTGAGATTCAAGTGCATTGCTTGAGAGTTGCATTCTAGAGGCACTTGATCTTCGAGTTGCTGCGGATTTCTTGTTACTCTTCCGTGTTTCCCGACACGGTAGACGGCTTGGAGCAGCGGAGGTGATTGAGCTCGCAATTGGAGATTGTTGGAGCCTTCACCAAGTGTTGTAAGGGGTTCTTGATCCTTCCCCGCGGGAGTTCGCGAATTGGATACTCTAGTGGAGCTCGTGGCTTGGAGGATCCCCATCTTGTGTGCGGTTGTGCGGCGCCCGCCGAGGGCTCAACTCTTGATAGTTGATTAGCTCGCGAACCGACAAGTGGGTGCATCGCCACAACGAGGAGTAGCTTGCCGGGAAGCAAGTGAACCTCGGTAAAAATCTTGTGTCATCTCTCTACCGAGGATTTCTCTTGTGATTGATTATTGTGATTGATTCTACGAGTGCATTACTTCTCATCTCTACACGGCGGTATAATCACTCTAAGCTCTTCTCTAGTATTACTTCTTGTTTCTAGCTTGTTGTCGTTGTTGTTGTGTTTAGTGGATAGCCTTGTACTAGTCTTGTGTAGGTGGCTTGCTTAATTAGTTAGAGCTAGTGCATTGTGCTTCGCCACCTTTCGTACTAACTTGTGGTTAAGTAGTTTGTGTAGAAGTTTTTATTAGGCTATTCACCCCCCCCCTCTAGCCTTTTTGGACCTTACAAGTGGTATCGGAGCCGAGGCACCGTTTATTTGAGGCTTAACAACCTACGGTGAAATAGAAATGGCTCAATTAAGTTTGCACATCAACAACACCAAGAAGGCACCTCACTTTGATGGTACAAATTATGCATATTGGAAGGTTAAGATGACCGCACACCTCAAGTCAATCAATAGAGAAGTGTGGAAGGTCACCGAAACAAAATTTGAGGTTGCTAATCCGGAAGCACCTACACCGGTGGAAGAAAAGAAGCTCCAATGCAATGACATTGCCATTAGTGCTCTTCATGAGGCACTAGATGACAAGACATTTGAGCAAGTGAAGAACATAGAAGTTGCACATGATGCTTGGGCCAAGCTAGAAGAAACATTTGAGGGTACCGAAGGCACAAAGACCGCTAAAGCATATATCTTGCAAGAAAAATTTTCAAGCTTCAAGATGCAAGATGATGAGAGTGTCCCGGAGATGTTTCATAGGTTGCAAGTGATTGTCAATGAGCTCAAGGCACTTGGTGAGGAAGTCAAGGACAACCAATTCTCTATGAAGTTCTTGAGAAGCTTGCCCAAGAGGTTTGATACATTGATCACCGTGTTAGTGAGGACTACATTGAAGGATTCAACTCCTCAACAAATATTTCAAGAAGTGATGACCGATGATTCGTATAGAGAAGATGATGAGAAGGATGAGTTGGTCAAGAAGAAGAAGAAGGAGAATGAGAAGAAAGATGATGAAAAGAAGAAGAGTGTGGCATTCAAAGCCACCACATCCAAGGGCAAATCCAAGATTGAATCATCAAGTGAAGAAGACTCAAGCTCTTGTGATAGTGATGACATTGATGAGAAGATGGCTCTCTTTGTCAAGCAATTTGGCAAATTCATGAAGAAGAAGGGCTATCGTGCAAGAAGAAGGAAGAACTCATCTAAGAAGAATGAGCATACCATGAGATGCTTTAGATGCCATAGCAAAGATCATCTCATTACAAAGTGTCCTTATGATAGTGATGATGAAGATGCTATCAAGAAGGAGAGGAAGAAGCAAAAGAAGAAGCAAGAAAAGAAGGAGAGCTCTCATAAAAAGAAGAATGATTCTCATGTTGCTACATGGGATAGTGATGATTCCTCAAGTGATGATGAGGATGACTACAAGAGCAAGAAGAAGGGACATGCTAGCATTGCCATCCAAGAGAAGGTCTCCCTCTTCGACACTCCATCATGCTTCATGGCTAAGGCCACTAAGGTATCATCCGATAATGAGAGTGATCATGATAATGCTAGTGATAGTGATAGTGATAGTGATGAAGAAGAATTCACTAAAGATGAACTAATCACTATGCTAGAAGATTGCACTCAACATTATAAAGAATCTAGAAAGGAATGCAAGGGCTTGCTTAAGGAAAAGAAAAACCTTATGCAAGAACTTGATGAGCTTAGAGCATCTTATGAGAGTCTAAAGGTAGACCATAAGAAACTTCAAAAGTCTCACACTAAGCTTGAAGAAGCTCATTCCTCTCTAGTTGAAAAATGTGAAAACATGCCAACTAATGTTGAGAAAGCTAAAACTTGCAACATAGGCATATCTTGTGATATAATTGATGAATCTTGTCATAAGCCTATTGTTGCTGCTTCCACTAACCCTTCATGTAGCTCATCTACATCATCCTCATCTAATAGTGATGGTTTCACTTGTGATCCCACACTTATAGTTGAGAATGAAAATCTCAAGAAGGAGGTAAAAGAGCTCAATCACACCTTGGCCAAGGCTTATGGTGGTGAGGACCGCTTGCTTATGTGCTTGGGTAGCCAAAGAGCTTCTCTCTATAAAGAGGGATTGGGCTATAACCCCAAGAAAGGCAAGGCCGCTTTTGCTCCTCACAAGACTCGTTTTGTGAAGAACAATGGTAGCTATTGCAAAAGTTGCAAGCAAGTTGGTCACATAGAGCGACATTGCATGAACAAGAAATCCAATGCTAAAGTATCCTCAATTAAGTTTGATTCTTTCTATATACATACCAAGGGTACAAATGGTGTTCATGCTAAGTTCATTGGTGCACCATGGATGGGCTCAAAGAAGAAAGCCATTTGGGTACCAAAGAGCTTGGTCACTAACCTTGGAGGACCCAAACAAGTTTGGGTACCTAAAAAGAATTGATCTTATCTTGTAGGTCAATTACAAAGCCGGAGGAAGGCATTGGGTGCTTGATAGTGGGTGCACTCAACATATGACCGGAGATTCTTGTATGTTCAAATCAATTGATACAAGTCAAAATGGTGGTTTTGATGCTATCACTTTTGGAAACAACAAGAAAGGCAAGGTCAAGGGGCTTGGTAAAATTGCTATCTCAAATGACATGAGCATATCTAATGTGTTGCTAGTTGAGAGCTTGGACTTCAATCTTTTGTCGGTGGCACAACTTTGTGATCTTGGTTTCAAGTGCATATTTGGTAGTGATGATGTTGAAGTCATAAGTGTTGATGGATCAAATTTGATATTCAAAGGATTTAGACATGGTAGTTTATACTTGGTTGACTTCAATGATAGTGAGACCCAATTGACATCATGCTTGCTTAGCAAATCTAGTATGGGTTGGTTATGGCATAGAAGGCTTGGTCATGTTGGAATGAAGCAATTGAACAAACTTTTGAGGCATGACTTAGTTAGAGGCTTGAAGGATGTCACTTTTGAAAAGGATAAACCATGTAGTGCGTGTCAAGCCGGCAAACAAGTTGGAAATAAACATCCTAGTAAGAGTGAAATGAGCACATCAAAGGCATTTGAGCTATTGCACATGGACTTGTTTGGGCCAACAACATATACTAGTATTGGTGGAAACAAGTATGGTTTTGTGATAGTGGATGACTACACTAGATACACTTGGGTGTTCTTTCTTTATGACAAGAGTGATGTACATGATCTATTCAAATCTTTTGTCAAGAGAGTGCAAAATGAGTTTGAGACTACCATCAAGAAGATTAGAAGTGACAATGGTAGTGAGTTCAAGAACACAAGAATTGAGGAATTGTGTGATGATCTTGGTTTTGGACATCAATTCTCTCCAACATACACTCCTCAATCCAATGGTGTAGTAGAAAGAAAGAATAGAACTTTGATTGACATGGCTAGATCAATGCTTAGTGAATACAATGTGAGTCATTCATTTTGGAGTGAAGCCATCAACACGGCTTGCTATTGTAGCAACCGTCTTTATTGCCATGGAAAGCTTGGGAAGACACCATATGAGCTATTGAATGGAAGAAAGCCCAACATTGCATACTTTAGAGTGTTTGGTTGCAAATGCTATATTCTCAAGAAAGGCACTAGATTGAGCAAGTTTGAAAAGAAATGTGATGAAGGGTTCTTACTTGGTTATTCTACCACAAGCAAAGCTTATAGAGTTTGGAATCTCACAAATGGCACCTTGGAAGAAGTTCATGATGTTGAGTTTGATGAAACCCAAGGATCTCAAAATGAAGCTCAAAACCTTGATGATGTGAGAGGAGATCAATTGTCAAATGCAATGAAGAATATGGATATTGGTGACATAAGGCCGAGGCAAGTTGATGATGATGATGATACTCATGTGATCAACCAAAGTGTGCAAATTGATACAAATCAAGCAAGCTCTAGTGGTTCTCATGACGAAGTGCAAGATCAAGGTCAAACTAGTGGAAACAATCAACTCCCAATACTCCAACCTACTAGTATTGCAAGAGATCATCCATTGGACCAAATCATTGGTGGAATTCAAAGTGGTGTTCAAACTAGATCAAGATTAGCATCCTTTTGTGAGCACTACTCATTTGTGTCACTTGAAGAACCTAAGAAAATAGAAGATGCATTGAAGGATTCCGATTGGGTAAATGCCATGCATGAAGAGCTAAACAACTTCACTAGAAATCAAGTTTGGGAACTTGTTGAAAGGCCGAAGAACTACAATGTGATTGGTACTAAGTGGGTCTTTAGAAACAAGCAAGATCAAGATGGTGTGGTTGTGAGGAACAAAGCAAGATTAGTAGCACAAGGATACACTCAAGTTGAGGGTCTTGACTTTGGAGAAACATATGCACCGGTTGCAAGATTGGAGGCAATTAGAATCTTGTTAGCATATGCTTGTGCACACAACATCAAGCTCTATCAAATGGATGTCAAGAGTGCATTTCTCAATGGTTACATCAATGAAGAAGTTTATGTTGAGCAACCTCCCGGTTTTGAAGATGACAAGAAGCCCAACCATGTCTACAAGCTCAAGAAGGCATTGTATGGTTTGAAGCAAGCACCTAGAGCATGGTATGAGAGGTTGAGGGACTTTCTTCTCTCTAAAGGGTTCAAGATGGGAAAGGTTGACACCACACTCTTCACCAAGAAGCTTGGTAATGACTTGTTTGTGTTGCAAATCTATGTGGATGACATTATTTTTGGATCAACCAATCAAGACTTTTGTGAAGAGTTTGGAAATATGATGGCTAATGAGTTTGAGATGTCTATGATTGGAGAGCTTAGTTACTTTCTTGGACTTCAAATCAAGCAAATGAAGAATGGCACTTTTGTAAGTCAAGGCAAGTACATCAAGGACATGATCAAGAAGTTTGGATTGCAAGATGCTAAGCAAATGAGTACACCAATGGGCACAAATGACCAATTGGGTATTGATGCAAGTGGCAATTTGGTAGATCAAAAGCAATATCGGTCTATGATTGGAAGTTTGCTATATGTCACTGCTTCTAGGCCGGATGTGATGTTTAGTGTGTGCAAATGTGCAAGATTTCAAGCTTCACCTAGAGAAAGTCACTTGAAAGCAACAAAGAGGATATTGAGATATCTTAAGGGCACTCATGATGTTGGATTATGGTTTCCAAAGGGGTCTAACTTTGAGTTGATTGGATATTCGGACTCCGACTATGGTGGATGCAAGATTGATAGAATGAGCACAAGTGGCACTTGTCAATTGCTTGGAAGGTCTCTTGTTTCATGGTCATCAAAGAAACAAAATAGTGTTGCACTATCTACCGCCGAGGCCGAATACATTAGTGCCGGTAGTTGTTGTGCACAATTGCTTTGGATGAAGGCCACTTTGAATGACTTTGGAATCAAATTCAAGAATGTGCCTTTGTTTTGTGACAATGAAAGTGCTATCAAGATGACTCAAAATCCGGTTCAACATTCAAGAACCAAGCACATTGACATAAGGCACCACTTCATAAGAGACCATCAACAAAAGGGTGATATTAGCATTGAAAGCATTGGCACCGAAGATCAACTAGCCGATATCTTTACAAAGCCACTTGATGAGAAGAGATTTTACAAGTTGAAGAATGAATTGAACATACTTGACTTCTCCAACTTGAAATGAGTGCACCCCCACATTCTTATATGACATGCCTCTCCTCCGACATAGCAAGGTAAAGTTGTTTGGCATATCATCCATACTTTGCTAAGGACATGTTTAGAACATATAGACATATTTGCATGACAAATAGGCTCATTCATAAAATCAAATGATTTTGATGTATATATGGTACCACTATTGCTTCTATATTTTTGATTGATCTAGTGGTAGCATATGACATATTTGTGGGCTTGCAAACCTAGAGTTGAATCTAGAAAATGAGCTCATGATGTGTAATTCAACATGGTCAAGATAACCCTTATACTTTATGAGGTGTGAAGAAGCTTGTCCTTGGATCAAACCGAATTACATATTCTAGGCAAGTGATCTAGATTGAACCATAATTTGGACTCCCTCATTTTGATTGACTTAACTCTCGCTAAAATTGGCACCTTTTTGGGTGATTGTTGACAAAGGGGGAGAGAAAAGTCACAA
This sequence comes from Saccharum hybrid cultivar R570, assembly GCA_038087645.1. NCBI lineage: Eukaryota > Viridiplantae > Streptophyta > Magnoliopsida > Poales > Poaceae > Saccharum > Saccharum hybrid cultivar. The sequence continues at coordinate 12,582,203 of JAQSUU010000805.1, forward strand.
AGATAGAAAAGTCACAAAGGGGAGAAAGATATAATAAGAGGGGAGAGAAAAGTCACAAAAAGAAAAAGTTACTAAGGGGGAGAGAAAGCATAAGATAAGACTTTGGAAAGGAATCAATTAAATTTTGAGCACACAAGTAGGGGGAGCAAGCTCATGAACTATTTGTTGCATTTGTATGTGCATTAACATGGTGAAGTGTTGCATTGCAAAGCTTAAATTCATATTCATGCTTGTGTGGTGATTGCTAGAAATAGAACTTGAATGATGAATTGTTGAGAGTAGCTTTACAAGTGGTGTCTAGCTACATCGATGCTAAGGATGGTATATAAAGGCAACTCCGATTGGTATCACGCTTCAAAGGTCCATTCTATATACCTTAGCATCAATTTGATAGTAGTAACTCTCCCAAAATTCAAATCCATACATATGTGCACAATTGAACCAAACTCATGGAAGCACATATGTAGGGGGAGCTAATACTATCGAAATTGAAAATTGATTTCATTTCATATCTTTGTGATGGTTGTCATCAATTACCAAAAAGGGGGAGATTGAAAGCCCAAGTTTGGTTTTGGTAATTAATGACACCAAGTTGCTAATGCTATTGTATCAAGTGTGATTAAGCTAGGCATAAGCAACATGTGATGGAGGTGGAAATGGCATGGAGAGATGGCCACAAGACCACATGATTTGGTGCATGAAATGATGAGCAAGATCATGGTGGAGATGGACATGAAATGATGGACATGATGATCAAGTGGAAGAGAAGGATCTAAGAGCGCAAGGCAAAGGTATAACCATAGGGTTTTCCTTTTGCCGGTCTAAGATGAGTAGAGAAGTGATTGACCGGGTTTAGGATACATAGCCGACTATCAAGAGGGGCAATCACGGTTAGCTCAGAAATCAAGTGCCACTAGATCAATGTCTTGAGCATATGCATTTAGAATCTAGTAAAGAGCTAACATAACGCCTTGGAAAAATGTTTGTGAAATGCTAACACACATGCACATGGTGGTGTACACTCGGTGATGTTAGCACATTTGCGAAGGCGGTGGAGTTGGAGCGGTAGAGAGGGGTTTGGGTTCCTCTCTCCCTCCCGCCGAGCTTGCGAGGCGGGATTCGGCGCTTTTTGGAGAAGTGAAACGCCTATTTTCTATTGCGCCGAAAGTCGGAAAAGAAACGGAGGCGAACGGAGGTCACTGCGTGCACCGGACGCAGCACCGGACGCTGCACCGGACGCTGCACCGGACGCGGGGCGCGTCCGGTCTGTTCATCGCGGCGCGGGTGCTGCTAGGGTTCGTGCACCGGACGCGGGGCGCGTCCGGTCACGTACCACCGGACGCGTCCGGTGGCGTCGGGAGCTTACTGGACTCCCACCGGACGCGGGCACTGTGGCGTCCGGTGGGTCCTTCGGCGCGTCCGGTGGATGTTTCGCGGTGCGCGGCTCGGTGCTGACCGGCGCGTCCGGTGGGTCACGGGACCGGCGCGTCCGGTCGTCACCAGCGCGTCCGGTGGCTCGGTCAAGCGCGTCCGGTGGTTGCAACGGCTAGTTCTGACCCGCGCGATTTTGTTTGTCGCGTAGTGACCGGACGCGTCCGGTCACCCTGACCGGCGCGTCCGGTGAGTACGATTTGAACTGGTTCGCGCGGTAACGGCTAGCTGCGTACCCCTTCGTTATAAATAGATGGTGGACGGGTTTTGAGGGTAACTCTTGCACATTTTGAGATATAGAGACATCCTTTGAGCTAGAGAACAACCCCTCCACTCATCTCTTCGATTGATTGCACATCTTGAGTGAGATTGAGTGAGATTCAAGTGCATTGCTTGAGAGTTGCATTCTAGAGGCACTTGATCTTCGAGTTGCTGCGGATTTCTTGTTACTCTTCCGTGTTTCCCGACACGGTAGACGGCTTGGAGCAGCGGAGGTGATTGAGCTCGCAATTGGAGATTGTTGGAGCCTTCACCAAGTGTTGTAAGGGGTTCTTGATCCTTCCCCGCGGGAGTTCGCGAATTGGATACTCTAGTGGAGCTCGTGGCTTGGAGGATCCCCATCTTGTGTGCGGTTGTGCGGCGCCCGCCGAGGGCTCAACTCTTGATAGTTGATTAGCTCGCGAACCGACAAGTGGGTGCATCGCCACAACGAGGAGTAGCTTGCCGGGAAGCAAGTGAACCTCGGTAAAAATCTTGTGTCATCTCTCTACCGAGGATTTCTCTTGTGATTGATTATTGTGATTGATTCTACGAGTGCATTACTTCTCATCTCTACACGGCGGTATAATCACTCTAAGCTCTTCTCTAGTATTACTTCTTGTTTCTAGCTTGTTGTCGTTGTTGTTGTGTTTAGTGGATAGCCTTGTACTAGTCTTGTGTAGGTGGCTTGCTTAATTAGTTAGAGCTAGTGCATTGTGCTTCGCCACCTTTCGTACTAACTTGTGGTTAAGTAGTTTGTGTAGAAGTTTTTATTAGGCTATTCACCCCCCCCCCTCTAGCCTTTTTGGACCTTACACATATGAGACATGACATGGAGTCATGTGGCCAAGGTGGCGAAGATCAAGTTGAGGCTTGGCTCGACGGACCGGTTGCAAGTGTGAAGGGCAAGTCGGAGGCTTTGAAGTGATGGACCGTGAGGCGATGAAGCTTGAGCAAGACTTGGCGCCGATGGACTGACGCAACGGTGAAGAGCAAGTGAGGTCAAGATCGATGGACCAAGATCACATGATGATATGAAGGGATTATATCATTTGTGATATGGTTGGTGCATGTGTTGCATCAATGTCGGAGGAGATGGAGTGGAATGCACAAGACAAAGGTATAACCTAGGGTATTTCTATTTTACCGGTCATAGCTGTGTAGAGAAGTTGATGACCGGGTTTAGGATAGATGGCCGTAGTATCAAGAGGAGCAAACTTGTTTGCATATCGGTCATCTAATACCACTTGAGCGATCTAACTTTGCATACGTGTTAGGATCGAGTGGCGAGGCAAGTTAACTGTCTAATTCCTTCGAAGAAAATGATTGTGAAATTGCTAACACACGTGCATAAGGTGATGAACACTTATTGGTGGTGGCATATTTGCGAAGGCGATGGAGTTTGAGGGATAAATTCAGGCATTTTCGAGGAGATGAAACGCTTATTTTTTATTGCGCCGAAGGTTGGAAGAAGTGGCAAAGTCGTGGAACAAGTTTACGCTGAGAAACACGCGAAGACGCGCACGACGCACGCGACAGACGCGGCTGTGCAGCGTTTGTCTCCTAACCCGAGCGGCGCAGCGCGAGACTATGTGAAGCGCGCGACAGACGCGGCCTGCGCTGGCGTCGGACGCTGGCCAGGGTGTCTGTCGCCAAACCCTAACTGCGAAGTGAAGGCGTGTTGCACCAGACACGCAGACGCTCACGCGACAGACACGTGACATCAGCATCTGGTGATCGGTTCGCAAGGACAGCACAGAGATGTAGCTTGGGCGATCGACGGACGCGTCAGTTGACGTACCACCAGACGCGTCAGGTGCGAGTTTGGCGAAATTGGACCTCTCTGTGCTGCGTCTATCGTGGCGTCGAACGCTGAGGGTTTAAGCGACAGACGCGCCTGTTGTTCGTGAACTCGACCATTGGATTTCGGCTCAGCTGGACACGTGGCGTCGCACGGAGCGACGGACGCTGGGGCAGCGTCTGTCGAGTAGGCAACAGATGCATCTGTCGCCCCCGAAAAACGCCCAGTGAATTGCTAACGGCTATATTCGTTTGTGGGGCTATAAATAGAAGTGGTGGCCGGCCTTGGCTGTTAGCTGAGCACACTTTGGCCTTAGTGGTTTATGTGGTAGTGCTTGGAAGCCCTCTAACTTACTCATGCTTGATAATGATCATCTGATCAAGTGAGTGAGCGATTCTAGTGCGTGCATCGTGAGGATTGCATCGAGTGGCACCAGGTGATCGTGTTGCAAGCCGTTGGTGCTTGTTACTCTTGAAGGTTGCCACCTCCTAGACGGCTTGGTGGTTTGCGACTCCGTTGAAGCACGCGTGGAGATTGTGCGTGGCTCCGGAGGAGGATTTGTGAGGGGGATTGTGCTCACCCCGCGGGGATCGCGAAGAGCAACTCTATTAAAGCTCGTGGCTTGGAGGATCCCCATCTTGAGAGTGGATGTGTGGTACCCGCTGAGGGTTTGACTTTTGATAGTCAATTAGCTCGTGATCCATCAAGTCAGTGTATCGCCATAATGGGGACTAGCTTGGTGGCAACCAAGTGAACTTCGGTGAAAAACCGCCATGTCAACCTTGTGTACATCTTCTCAGTGGTTTGCTTTCGATTCACAAGCTTGTATTTACATTCATATACTTGTGCTTGTGTAGTTGTTCTTGTAACTAGTTGGCTTGTGTAGTTTGCTAGTTACCTTCTTACTTGTGTAGCTAGAAGTTATTTCCTTGTCTTGCTTAGTTTGTGTAGCTAAGTAAGTTGAGTTCTTGGTTTAGCTTGTGTAGCGTTAACCTTGAGCTTTGCTAGTGAGCTTAGTTGGCTTTGTGCTTTTGCTTACTAGTTGTGTAGGAGCTCCCCCATGCTTGCTTGAAGTACCAGTGCATAGGTTTGTGTGACCTTGCTCTAGAATTGGTTAGGTGAGCTCTTGCTAAGGAAAGCACCTTAGTTGCTTTTTAGAATCTTTGATAGGTGTTTGTGAACTTAGATAGAGGGGGTGTAGTCTTGGCTAGACCGATGGTTTTAATTCCGCATTTATTTCGGTTAGCCGACGCGATTAATTTTAGAACGGACTATTCACCCCCCTCTAGTCCGCCATCTTGACCCTTCAGGACGTTTTTCCGTTCGGACGCTCCTTGCTAGGCCTGCGGATTGGCCCAATAGGCCTGCTCCCCCTACCATCACGGCTTCTCTATCTAAAAAAGCTAGATGCATTCTCCATTCTGCCTCGCTCATCGCGGCGTTCTCCACCACCGTACCGCGTCATTAGACTGCCGAGGCTGACTCCACCGCGTCGCCCACTTCGCTCCAGCTTGCTGCAGGCACCGCACCCCACCCGCCCGCTGTAGCATTCTCCAGCGTGGGCGCGTCGCTCGCCGCGAGCACTGCACCCACCCCACCAGTTGGTTGCGCCCCCCCTCGCCACTCAGTGGCATCAAGCTCGCATCGATGAGCCTCAATTAGTCTAAGCAGCAAGTAGATGTTGCGCTGAAAGCGCATGTCTAGTGTTTCATGTGTTTTAAACGTATGTTGTAGTGTTTCATCTAGATGTTGTAAAAGCATATTTAGATGTTGCATATATTGCAATGGCTATACACATATTTCAAATGTATTTCCAAATGTTTCAACTTTTTCAGACGTATGTTGCAAGCGTATTTTTCAAATGTTTTAGTTGTTTCACTGGATGTTGCAAAAGTATATCTGAATGTTGCATATGTTGTAATGACTATACAAATATGTTCCAAGCGTATACTGAAAATGTTGCAATGGTAGGACCGATGTTGCAGAGAAGATGAGACCTTAGGACAGGAGCGGAGTGCTGCGGAGGATAGCGGCGCGGTGGGGAATAAGATCCTAACCTTGTACGTTTAGTGGCAATGTCTTGATTTTTATGGCTGTTATTTAGTTTTTTTAATAGTGATAGTTTGGATCCACGATTAGATCTAGATCTAGAATTATTTTGTTAGTCAATCAATTGGTTTAGTTTATTTTTGAAAGAAATTAAGTTTGTATCCAGCAAATACTCAAAATTGATGAAGTCACCACAAGCGCTTCGTTGTCGATAGGAACGTCCCACTGAAAGCACACGTCATTAAAATTTATTCGCTCCCACTAATAGTCAAACCCAGGACCTAAGGTGTTATTAAGGCTCTTGTAACCTATTAGGCTACGGGCTCTTTCCTCCTATGTGTTGATTACAATTATAGATAAAAATCAATATATTGTTTCTGTAGTAAATTGTAAAAGTGAAAATAAAGGAGTGCTCATCCTGACCGATATTTTTTATTTCGCATATACTTTCTCTAGCAGCAGCAGCTGTGACATGAATCGATCAACGTACTGAGAACCACGTGCTTAGTTAACTATGACAAAATCCGTCCATTCTTCGCTTTTCCGTGTCTGGTAAGTGGCAAGCTAGATATGGTAACCGGTGGCCCATCTATGTCAGTTGTCACCTCAGCTAACCCCATACATACCTTGGAAATGATCTTAAAGATGTCACGCTCGGTAGGTATTTCTTTCTTCGCTTAATCGGACCAATGGATCGTCAGATGGATGTCACATATCGCACCAGTGAACGAACCAAATCGATCGGTTTCGCATCCATTCCCGTGTAAATCGAGAAAGCAACATGAATGAATGCCCCCTGTTCCGACCAAGAGTCAAGAACAGTCACCCATTTTGAACATGGGCGTGCGCCTTCCCATTTTCTGGATTTTGATCTTAGATCTTTGACAGATACGGCTCAGACTTCAGAGACATCAGGAACGTGTAACTCGAGAAAGCAACTCCTGTCCCTGCTCCCTGGAGGCAGTGGAATGGTTGGATTGCATTGGACGCGACACGTCCAAGTCTTCTTACTTAATAAATAACTAGACTACTCTACTGTATATATGTATGAAGTGTCCATACACATATATGGCTTCCTTGAATAAGCGAATGAACGGCACTCCGTACTTCAGGTCAGTTTATAAAAATTAAGGAGTTCAAATCCATCACAGAAAGCATTTGCATTGACGGAGTATTTTTTTTACAACTGTATCTTCTGGAGCAGACAATCTATTAACGCAGGTAAGATGCATGTAGAGCTTAGAAAACACAACACAAACAGCAGTACAGCACACACAACATAATTCCTTAACTAGACATTTCATAGTAGTAGCACCACTCGATGCATGGTAAATCTTAGGTTAGGGACGTCTTCAGTGTAACAGTAGTTAAAATACAATCTAGCTCTCAGTCCTGAACATCAACAAAAGGTTACAGCTACGCTTCAGAAGCTGGGGCGCGCAATTGTCGCTGGTTGGTTCTGAATTCTGATCCTACTTGCTACTACATCATTGCTTCAGGCCGTGAACTTTACAGGACGGGCCTTAGCTAACCCTTTCACAAGTTCAGAGAAACCACGAAAGCACCTTCATTTTCCAGCTCCCGAACAAATGCTCCAACCTCGTCGTCTCGCAATGACAAGGCCAAACAGCTTGGGTGGGGAGCTTTCTGAATTTGCGCGGGGCTTCCAACGATCACAGGGGTCGGTCTCATTGCAAAAGCCATGGACAGCCCTTGGCAGCTGGTCTCTTTGACGATGTGACACCCTTCAAAACAGGCATTCCTTGGACCAGGGTGTCACTTTGCACCCATGTGATGTGCAAACCTTTTGTTACCCTGCCGCACCTGTTTTCCCAGTACCCATCCTGCGCTTGAACACTCCCCACAGATAGTGTTTCCCTTGGAACGCTACAAAAGATAGGGTTTGATAAGTAAACTGAAAATATTAAACATAGGACAAAGTAAAACTGTCAGAACTCTAAGCTACAAGAATTTAATAGCAAGAAAGTAAACAACTTTTAAGTGCACTTGGACAGTAGAAGCAATATAATGCAAAATTGCACCGAGGCACATTGCCATCAAAGTACATGGTTGCAAATTTAAAACAGGAGCACTGCCATATCATATCTATCATATTTGTAAATTACAATGTAAAATGGCAATTAGGTACTTACTTTCACATTGCTCTGGTAGGAAAACAGAAGGGAAGATCAGCAGCTTGGCAAAGCCAACGACATATTTTAGTACTAAGCTATGATCAGTGAGATAATGCACTAGCTGATCCAGCTCCCTACAAAAGCAACAAGTACATTTTAAACCATGTACCTGAAAATACACAACAAGCAATTGTCCATAGGGTAGGGCGGTAGGTCACACACCTCATATTATCTGAGAAGAAATACAAGCCAATGCATTCAGCAGATGGTTTTGATGCCTTCCACCTCCCTGGCCAGGCTTTCAACTTCGAATACTTTGTTACTTTCATTAGTGCTGGTAATGATAGTGATAATTCCTGCACCTCCTTGCATGCTTGATTTGACAGGTGTGCAGCCAATGAAATATACTCCTGGCCAATCTTCATGATTCCACTATCAGCATAAAACGTGAGAAACATTAGCACTGCAGAGAGAAAAATATTGAAATGCTTTAGAATGGGATTAAAGGCATCTAACATACGTCCAGTAAGGTTTATCAATGGGTCGCGTGCAAATAAAGCTTTGCTGATCTGATGCTAACCGTGCAGCATCATTCCGTGTGCATGGAACATTAGCATTCCCTAGAGGTGCTTTTTTATCTTTGTCGGCCCTTCTCTGCTTCCTTGCCTTCATATCATCATTGGCATGTTGAATATTTGAATTTTCTGGAGACATCGCTTCCTCAGAATTTTCTGCGGATCTTCGCTGCTTCATCACACTACTTTTCACATGTCTCCTGTGCATCCTCACTTCCATCTGCATTGCCACGGCATCTTCATCATATGATAAAATAGCCCATTTTCTTTTCTTGGCCATGACATTCTCAAAAGTTCTTACAGATTTAGAACATCTTGGTTCTGCATCATTGGCATCATTTACTTCCTTAGTTTTTGGAGATAAATCCAAGGAAGCACTTGAGCAAGTACGATCAATTTGCTTTGATGGCCTACAACTTCTTATATGTGCAGGATCTGTATTTCTGTCCTTCATAACGAGCTTGGTTTTCTGATGTTTAGTATGACGTAGAATATGTCTGTTTGGCTGCTTGGAAGGCAATGACATCTTCCATTTGTGATGTTTGCCTACAAGCCACATTTTTGGCAGTTGAAACCAAAGTCTTGGGTACATCATTTTGGAGATTCTTCCCTTCAGCACTGGCTTGGGATAGTAACTTCCGTTAAAATCATTGCGACTGCGATGAACTTCATCTGACCTATTTGCTTCATCTGAGTTGTCTGCGTTAGAAACCAAGCATTCTTTTGGTGTCGAGGGATTTAATGCCTGGACATTATGCAGTGCAGGGGTCAAAGTTCCCATGCCTAACAAGCATTCTGTCATTTCAGCACTGTGTTTTTCAACAGCTGAGGCTCCTCCAAAATTTGAGGAACTTGATGGTTCTGCTGAGGGATTTGATCTCTGGACATTATCCAGTTCAGGGGTGACAGTGTCCATGCCTGACAAGCATTCTGTTTTTTCAGTATTGTCTTTCTCAACAGATGTGCCTCCATTTGAAGAACTTGATGGCTCTACAGTATTTGACATTAACCTTGAGTCCATCCGCTCCTTGGAAGGATCCAAGACATCCATATTCCCAACATCTAGATCTGATCCTTGCATTGGCTGTGAGTAGTTTGATGGAGGCTTCGATCTTAGGATACTATTTGGCGCATCATCCCATGGTCTAACCACCTCCAACGGATCAGGTTGCTCCCAACTTTCTGACGTAGGACTAGAACCATCTACTTGCTCCTCACTTGACCATATAGGACTAGTTTTATCAGTAAAATTGGGATGGGTTTGCTCAACATATTCAACTGAAGCAAATAAGCCAGGCTCCGCTCCTTGTTCATCAAGTTTTAACCTTGAGTCCAACCACTCCTTAGAAGGATCCAAGACGTCCATATTCCCAACATATAGATCTGATCCTTGCATTGACTGTGAGTAGTTTGAAGGAGGCTTTGATCTTAGGATGCTATTTGGCACATCATGCCATGGTCCGAGTATAACCACCTTCAAAGGAACAGGTTGCTCCCAACTTTCTGATGCAGGACTAGAACTGTCTACTTGCTCCTCAACATCTTCAACTGAAGCACATAAGCCATCCTCCGCTCCTTGTTCTTCGATTTCTAATGCACGGCCCACAGGTGAATGGCTTGTACCATCAGGATTAACCATCTCCGAAGGATGAGGTTGTTCCGCATTTTCCAATACATCATCTTTTTGCTCCATATTTGGTACTGTAGGGCAAGAACTATCCGTAACACATGGATAGGATCTCTCAACATCATTGATTAAAGGAAGTAAGTCAGGTTTTGTTCCTTGAGTGAACCCTTCAACACAAGTCAGTGAAAAAGAGCAGCTATGTGTTTCCATTGAGAGGTCCAGACACTCCTTTGTGTTCATAGTAGGTCCAATGGCACCCACTGTCTTTTGTATTTCTACAGTTAGGTCAGAAGCTGAATGACTTGAACCATCAGCACTTTCTGGTTGATAAAATAAGTGGTCATTTTTACTTTCCCCTTCCTCTAAAATATCATTGCGCTTTAACTTTTTCTCGACAAACATTTCAGAAGAATTGAATGTATCTGCACTCAGAAAATGTTTAGTGGAGGCATCAGAACTATCTCTTCTTGCTTTCTGCGATCTACGTCTACGACACCCCCATGTACTACACCTTGCCTTGCGCGACCTATGTCTACGACACCCCCACGACAAGGGTTCCTTTGTCACCTCTACTCTATTCACATTTGGTTCATTAATTATAGAACCCAATTGAATAGAGTAGTGGTCATCACAGCTAGAGTCATCGGGAACATGGAACCATGTAACGCTCCTCGTTTCGAGAACATCATTCATGTTCCGGGGACACGAGAACATTCTCACCCCTGCCTTGTTAAAACCTTCCTCAAATAGCATGGTGTGTTCCTCGATCACGTTCCTTGACCCCTTCCACCGAGGAACTTTGTGACTATGATCACAATTCCACTCTAATGATTTCAGGACTTCATTATGTTTTGGAGGGCAATCGTCACACAACCATTCAAATGATGAGGCATCATAAATTACCGGATCCAAACAATATCTACAAAAACCACAAACAATGCTAGTTAGGGATAGATCTTCTATGGTTCGAGGTCATAGAAGTATACAGATAATATGAGGAATAATTAACTACTTAACCCTACCAACTTGATTGTATAAGCGATTTTTTTTGGAAGGGTGAGTGTTTAGGTGGCAAAGGCTCTTTTGAAGTCCCTTGTTTGCTTTCATGGCATAAAAAGTTCAATGGGCATGGTCAAGGCAAGACATGTTCAAAACAATGGAAAGGTGTTGGAGACATCAAGATCAAGAGCAATCTAGTGTTAGGGGCTACTGGCCTCAACCCCTCCCCTACTCTCACCCACGATCCGTTGAAGAAACGGGCGACGCAGCAGTGAAGGTCCTTGACGCTAGAGGCAGATCTAGTGCATTAGGCGTAGCCCATCCTTTAGGGACCCCTGCCTAATCAACACCAGATGATAAGAATGATGGCATGTCAATATCACATGAAACTATTGTGGCTAGGGATGCCTTGTCTAGTAACCAAAGGGAGGTTAGCTTTGTGGTGGATAGGGTGGTAGGATGCCAATGGTCGTGGAGTGGTGCACCGCGACAAGTGGTAGGGAGTCATGCATCCCACTCTTCTTAGCTCATGAGAAAGGGTTCAAATTGGTAATATCACAACCTACATTTTGCCGCGGCTTTGTGGCCCAAGTGTTTGTGTGCTTTAGGGTTGCACTTACCTTAATAATTAGGTAGATCTGATTCCTTAAGCCTTTAAGTTCTTGACATAGCACCTAGGTAAACTGGTGCAAATCAAGGATGAAAGTGTGAGAAAGACGAGAGGGTCTCTAGTTGAGTTGGTTAAGTGCCTTGTGTAGCACTCCTCAGGTCCTATGTTCGACTCCCGTGGGAACAAATTTTCAGGCTAGGGTTAAAAAAATATCCCCTCATCTGTCCCACGCCAAAGCAGAGGTTTAAGGTCCGCCCCTAGTCATGGTCGTTCTCACATGGGCTACGGTGTCGCTATGTATGAGTAGAGCAGGGGTTCGGGGAACTTCTAGGCCTGCGTGACAAGGTCTTTTTCTTAATGCAATGTTGGGGATTGTCTTAACCTCGAAGGTCGAGTTTTTTAAGTGTAAGAAAGACATTATGGTTGTGACATTGTGGGGGTTAGGATCAATGTTCAACAAGGCGCTAGGCGATTTCTAGGCGATGACCCATAGCCTAGAGCCTAAGCGAGCCTAGGCGTTTTAAGGCATTTTGTATATATACTAATATACATATACTATCATCTAAAAGAAAAAATAAACAGTTGAATAGTGGGCTTAGATAGATAGAAAGCCCAAATTAGATAGATAGAAAGGCCCAAGAGGCAAGAGTCTAGCCCATCTCCCACTCCAAGTCTCCAACCTTATCCATCTCTCCAGTTCCAGCCGCACTCGATGCCCTTCCTCATCGCGGCCGCACTCGATGCCCTTCCTCGTCTCCCGCATCAGCCGCCACCGCCGCCGGTTCCTCTCCTTCTCCGGCATCTCTCTCTCTAGTGCGCGCCCGCCGCCACACGCACACGTCCGAAGCTCCGTCTCCCCCACCGGCGACCTCTGCCAGACACTCCTCCCCCACCAACGCCATCGACGAGCTGGCGCCGCCTAGGGGTCCGTCTACCCCCTAGGCCAGGCGGGACCCCCTCGACTAGTGCCTAGTCGCGCCTAAGCAAACGCCTAATGTTGCCTTTTTGAACATTAGTTACGATGTATAATGGTTTTGGGTGTGGGGTCCCGCACAAATAGACTTTGTGTGGGGTTGGGATTTTACTACTTACTAAAAGGTGTTGTTTCACGAAGCTCTAGGTTTGAGGTCCATGCAAAATTTAGAATCTATAATAAATTGAAGTGCTTTAGACCTACTAGTATGTGTTTAATCTAAAAATGAGAAAACGAATGGCTTAACTCAATACTAAGTCAGCCCACAGCTCCAGCTCCAAGAATTTCTATAGGTAGGAATGAGTAACTACAAAAAGTATTGGAGCTAGAGCATAGCCAAACAAGCCCTAATTACAATGAGACTTTACTACATGGCTCTTAAGGAAGTGGAATGTAAAAAAAAGTAAAATGCACCATGAGTCCTTAGAACTTTTTATGGACTCTCAATAGGTCATAGAACTAAAATGACCATCTAGGTCCTCAATCTACTATAGATTCTCACGTGAGTCCAACTAAAAAAGTGACCATTTAGGTCCTTCAACTAATGATGCGCCCGAGTAGAGGTCCAAATCCAACCACATCACCTTTGTATGCCTAGTGGTTGTGCCAGTCACAGTCACGGATCGTGGGTCTTAGTGGGGTTCCATGTCCAGGGAACGGTCATTCCGAATCGTGGTTCGGGGACGACGCAACACAACGACCGGTCAATGCCTAGGATGTGAGTCGGGATGATGTCCCAAAGCACACAAATCATCGAGACATATGCCCTACGCACCCAAGAACTTAAAATTGTTGATCCACGTCCCACATACCCATTCCACTTGCAGAAGAACCCTCCATCCCCCTCTCCTCCATGTCCGCTCCCTCTGCCTCCCGTTGGTCCCGTGCATACCGGTACCGACCTCGTGGCTACGCCTGCATGCTCTCCTGTGCTCCAGAGGCACACGCTCAGCGCCCATGGAACAAACAAAGAGAGGTGGACTGCAAGAGAGGCAAGGACTGCTAGGGGAGAGAGATGGAGGGGTAGGGGATGTTTTTTTTGCAACCTTAACTGGCACGCTACATAGGCAATTGTCGTTGGCGTGGTGGGTTTTGGACCTTTAGTCGAGCACAACAAAGATTGAGGACTTAGATGGTCACTTTTTTTAGTTCGTGGACCCAAATGAGAATTAGCAATTGATTAAAGACCTAGATAGTCACTTTTGTAGAAGAGTAATTCTCTCTTGATTATTGGCTAACCCTAGAAGGGTAGCTATAGGTACCATACATGGGCCACATGGGCCTAGCCTCATGGGCCTAATACAATCACACTCCAACACCCCCCCGCAGTCTGAACTACCGACGCAGCGGAGTTCAAGGCTGAACAAGAAAGAAAACAAGTAAGAGCATAACACACACAGGACCCCCCCCCGCAGCCACAACTAGCCACTGGAGACGTTGAGGCTGGAGCGAAACTCGGAGAAGGTCGAGGAAGGGAGGCCTTTGGTGAAGATGTCCGCAAACTGGGAGGTGGTCGGGACGTGAAGAACCCGGACGTCGCCGATGGCCACCCGGTCGCGGACGAAGTGTAGATCGATCTCCACATGCTTGGTCCTCTGGTGCTGCACGGGGTTGGTGGAGAGGTAGACCGCGCTGACGTTGTCGCAGTAGACGAGCGTGCTCCTGGCGAGTGGGCGGTGAAGCTCAGCCAGGAGCTGGCGGAGCCAGGCGGCCTCTGCCACGCCGTTGGCCACGGCACGGTACTCCGCCTCGGCACTGGAGCGTGAAACCACCGGCTGGCGCTTGGACGACCAAGAGACCAAGTTGCCGCCGAGGAAGACAGCGTAGCCAGAGGTGGACCTGCGGGTGTCCGGGCATCCCGCCCAGTCAGCGTCGGTGTAGACAACCAGTTCGGCAGTGGAGGACCGGCCGAGGAGCAGCCCGTAGCCAAGTGTGCCACGGAGGTACCGGAGAAGCCGCTTCATAGCAGCCATGTGGGGCTCCCGCGGAGCATGCATGTAAAGGCAGAGCTGCTGGACGGCATAAGTGATGTCTGGCCGTGTGAAAGTGAGGTACTGAAGCGCGCCAGCAAGACTTCGGTAGGCGGTGGAGTCCGCTGGCGCAAGCATCGGACCCCCAGCCTCTGACAGCTTGCCCTGAGTGTCCACCGGTGTAGAGCAGGATTGGCAGGCGGTCATCCCTGCTCGCTCCAGAATGTCACAAGTGAACTGCCGCTGGTGGAGGAACAGGCCTGAAGGTCGGGGCTCAACAGTGACGCCAAGGAAGTGGTGGAGCACCCCAAGATCCTTCATAGCAAATTCCTTCTGGAGTGAGGCAATGATGCGGTGTAGCAGAGAGTCGCTGGAGGCGGTGAGAACAATGTCATCCACATAGAGGAGCAGGTAAGCAGTCTCACCCCCATAGTGGTATATGAACAGGGAGGTGTCAGACTTGGCCTCCGTGAACCCAAGAGTCTGCAGGAAGGTAGCAAAGCGAGAGTACCAAGCCCGGGGTGCCTGCTTGAGCCCGTAGAGAGATTTGTTGAGTCGGCAGACGAAGTCCGGACGGGAAGAATCCACAAAACCTGCCGGCTGACTGCAGTAGACCGTCTCAGTCAGAGTGCCATGGAGGAAGGCATTCTTGACATCCAGCTGATGCACAGGCCAGGAGCGCTCGAGAGCCAGGGAGAGGACGGTGCGGACTGTAGCTGGCTTCACCACGGGACTGAAGGTCTCAGCATAGTCAATGCCGGGCCGCTGAGTGAACCCGCGGAGGACCCAGCGAGCCTTGTAGCGCTCCAGGGAACCATCAGCCCGCCTCTTGTGCGTCCAGATCCACTTGCCGGTGACAATGTTGGAGCCCGGCGGACGAGGCACGAGGTCCCACGTCTGGTTGGTGAGGAGGGCCGCGTACTCCTCGTCCATCGCGCGGCGCCAGTGAGGATCCGCCAAGGCCGCGCGGACGGAAGAGGGTACCGGAGAGATCCCCGGCTCGCAGGCGGCGGCGGTGAGGGCCTGCGGGCGAGACGCCTGCCTCGTCACCATCGGGTGAGTGTGACGAGGGTCCCGATGAAGAAGAGGCGGGTGGTACACCGGCTGGTCGGCGCGAGAGCGCGGCGGAGCATGCACCGGCGACGACGGCGCTGGTGACGAGAGCGGCGGAGCCGGCTCACGCCGGCGCTCGTAGACGATGCCGAAGCGTCCGGGAGGAGGTGAGGGCGGACGCGGCTCCCGCCGGCGCTGGTAGACGAGTCCGAAGCGCCCGGGAGGAGGTGGGGTCGGTGTGCGTGGTCCCGCGATCGGAACGGCAGCATCCGGCACAACGGGAGGCAGCGAAGCCACAGGGAGCGAGGGTGGAAGCTCCGGGGCTGCCTCGACCGTGTCAGGCACCGGAAGGTCCTGGGGCGACGCGGGACCACCAGGAGAGCACGCCGGAGCAGTACCTGCAGGGTAGGGGGAGAAGGGTGGCGGAATCGCCGGGTCAGTGGGAAAGAAGGAAGCCTCCGCAGGGTCAGCGGGAGGTGTGGGTGGAGAGGTGGTGGAGTAAGGGAACGCCGACTCATCAAACACGACATGGCGAGAGATGAGGACACGGCGAGAGGTAAGGTCAAAGCATCGATAACCCTTGTGATCCGGAGAGTATCCGAGAAAGACACAGAGGGTCGACCGGGGAGCCAGCTTATGGGGAGCGGTGGCGGCGGTGTTAGGGTAACACGCGCACCCGAAGACTCGAAGGTGGTCGTACCGAGGAGGGGTACCGAAGAGAGCGTGGTGAGGCGTGGGAGCTGGGCAGGCAGTAGAAGGAAGTCGGTTAAGGAGATAGGTGGAGGTGTGCAGACACTCAGCCCAGAAGCGAGCGGGTAGAGATGCCTGGAGCAGAAGGGTGCGCATGATGTCGTTGGTGGTGCGGACCATGGCTGGCTGGCGGCGGCTGCCGGCGGCGGCAGCAGCCAGGGTAGCCGGCGGCGGCGCCTGTAGAGGAGAGGAAGGAACCTAATCTGATACCATGTAGAAGAGTAATTCTCTCTTGATTATTGGCTAACCCTAGAAGGGTAGCTATAGGTACCATACATGGGCCACATGGGCCTAGCCTCATGGGCCTAATACAATCACACTCCAACAACTTTTATTAGTTCAAGGACTCAAATGAGAATCCTAAAAAACATTTGGGGCTTTTGAACACCATAATGACAAATAAACAAGCAGTCCAGTAGGCAAAGATAATCTTATGGATGTGATTAACAAGGACAGAATGGAAGCAAATAATTCTCTATAAAATGTTACTAAATCATGCATCCAAGCAATTCCAAACTTCATTACGACAAGATAATCAAAACTCATGCATTTGTTTTGTTCTTTTACTTAGGAACTTTAATTTGAAAATAGAAGACATGAAGACTTTGAAGAACAAGTAGAAAGAGAAGTTACAGGTGCCTCGCAGCGTTCTTGCAGTTGCTACATTGTACTAAAAGTCGCCTGTAGCCAACAACACCACACACTTCACAAACGATGTCCTACATAAAAGTGCAAACATGCAAATTTGGTTAATTCACAAAACCTCCCAGTTTAAAATAACAAGCCTTCATGGCTTAAGTAAGTGCATATCAAAGTGTGCTTGCATCCTGGTAAGGTGCTTGCCAGCAGGATTTCTCACGCTTCTACCAATATGAAACTGTAGTTGATACACAAAATCCAACACCACAAAAAAAATTCTCAATAGTGTTTCACGTTTCTGTACTGATGATGTGGTGTATGCTCTTTGCTGATGATGTGGTGCTAGTTGACGACAGTAGGACAGGGGTTAATAGGAAGTTAGAACTATGGAGGCACACGTTAGAGTCGAAAGGGTTCAGACTTAATAGGACCAAGACCGAGTACATGAGGTGCGATTTCAGCGCGACTAGGCATGAGGAGGGAGACGTTAGCCTCGATGGGCAAGTGGTGGCCAAGAAGGATACTTTTCGGTATTTAGGATCGATGCTACAAAAGGATGGCGACATTGATGAAGATGTTAGGCATAGAATTTCAGCCGGCTGGTTGAAATGGCGTCAAGCTTCTGGCGTCCTCTGTGACAAAAGGGTGCCTCAGAAGTTGAAAGGTAAGTTCTATAGGACGGCGATTCGCCCGACGATGTTATACAGTGCTGAGTGTTAGCCTACAAAAAGGCGACATGTCCAACAATTGAGTGTAGCAGAGATGCGTACGTTGCGTTGGTGTTGTGGGCACACAAGGAGGGATAGAGTCCGGAACGACAATATTCAGGATAGGGTTGGGGTGGCACCAATTGAGGAGAAATTGATTTAACATCGGTTGAGATGGTTTGGACATGTTCAACGGAGGCCTCCTGAGGCGCCGGTGCGTAGTGGGGTTCTAAAGCGGGCCGATAATGTAAAGAGTGGTAAAGGTCGACCTACACTAACTTGAGACGAGTCTGTTAAGAGAGACCTTAAGGAGTAGAATATCTCTAAGGATTTAGCTATGGACAGAAGCGCTTGGAGACTGGCAATCAACGTGCCTAAACCGTGACCTCTTTCTGTTTTGTGCTATTTATGTCCCTTTATATGTCTCTCTGTTTATCATCTCTTTTGGGTTTCATCTCTAGCCTACCCCAACTTGCCTGGGACAAAAGACTATGTTGTTGTTGTTGTTGTTTCACGTTTCTGTACTGTATATTTATCCAGGGCTCCAAGCACCCACCTGATGCTTCAGAGTGTAGGAAATTGCCACAATCTCCTCGAGCTCCGATCTCCTTGTTCATTGACAATGGAAAGGCTTAGGAGACACGGCAGTCATAGCAGTTCCTAGCTCAGTCACAACTATGAGGTCCCATTTGGAAATCAGTATTGAATCTTGGAACGAAACTATGGTTTCGGTCCACAGACCACTGGAGCGTGTTTCTGGATGACAAGATATTTGACTATTTTTATGCAAAACCAGGAGTGTCAGACTCCTCTCCCCCCACCGGCTTCTATCCGAATCTGAAGGCTTCCTCGAGCATGAGCCCGCCCTCGCCCTCGCCCTCGCCCTCGCCCCTGCCCCTGCCCCTGCCCCTTCTCAAAATAGTACCAGGCTACCAGCCCATGCCCAAATGCACGAATTCTGCACAAGAACAGGGTAGGGCTAACATAACGCGACTCCATCCGATTCGATCCCCCTTCCCTCCTGAAGGGACATACAATTTCGGTGCAACTAGAAGCCGAGCAAATGTAATCCGCATAATCTCGAACACCTTGCCCTCACAGCGTCGGTCAGCTCAGCCCGCGATTTTAACCCTCTCTTCCGAAGAAATTAGCCAACCAAACAACGAAGAGAAATCAACGAGCCACACGAACGAAGAGGGTGGGAACTGGAGCGCGAGTGAGGATCCGTACCATCTCGCAGAGTCGTGGTGCCGCCAGAAGCTCCTCCTGGCCGCTGTCGTCGCCGATGTCGAGATCCGCGCTCCGGAGGGCCTCAATAACAACGAGGCCAGAAGGGATGCGGCGCGCGCTGCTGAAACCACGCGCCCTTCTCCCCCATGGCTTCAGCCTACAGATTGCAGAGTCAGAGTGAGCGCCGCCGCCGCCGCCGCCGCTGCGAGCGAGAGCGCGTGAGCCTTCGGCTTCGAGAAGTGAGGGCAGAAACGGAAGGCGGCTGTAGCGTGTGTGAGCTTTGGGCTTTGCTGGACCTCGGGCCCGGAGCTCGGCAGCTACTTTTTTCTCGAAGGGATTGAAGTCGGCAGCATCGGCGCGACACGTTGACAACATGCGCGGTTCACGCACCACGCGTGGCGTCGCGATGAGTAACGGTTGTGACACCCGGCGGCCGTCGCGGCGAAGCCTGGTTCTGATTCTTTGGCTCGTCCGTAAGGGCTCCTTCGTTTCATTTAGGTCTATTCTTGATAGGGATCAGTTGCGAGGAGAGTTAGCTATATAATTTATTGAAGCATTTCTGGCAGGATTGGTTCTACGGGCTGATTTCCTGAAATCCGAACAGGGCCTAAAAATTTTCTAGATTTGGTTACTAATAATTTTTTAAAAGTTTCTATTTATCTCTAAGAAATTAAGAGAAATTAAAATTAATCTAACAATAAAAAAATGAGAAACACTTTGTGGACATTATTTTTAGTTTATCAGATTCAAACAGGCTCTAAGAGTATTTTTTTTTGTAAATCCTCTACTTTATAAGTGAATCTTACTATATATTTAAGCATTGAAGAAAAAAGTCTACCTACTTACTCGGCCTCCTATATTTGTTGACTACCCAAAATCTTATCCTCAAATTTTGAAATTTAAATCTATGAAAATGTGTTATAATAATAATATGTTGAGTCTATATTAGTTTAATTTTTTTTGTTGTTTAACTGTGGAGGTAAAATGAACATCATTGAGGATCAACATGCTGAATTTTGTGAGAAAATAGAATAAAAACTCCGTAAGGAGCCTAAACAAAGTATGGAGCCTATTTTAGGTAGTCATGTTGGAGATGTTCTAAGTACATTAAAAGCTAAAAACAATTCTCTTCAACTAGCACTAACGCAAGCTAATGTTTTGTTGTGGTTTCACGTTTCAACAAAAAAAAGTGTGACATATAGATAG
Organism: Saccharum hybrid cultivar R570; assembly: GCA_038087645.1. Lineage (NCBI taxonomy): Eukaryota > Viridiplantae > Streptophyta > Magnoliopsida > Poales > Poaceae > Saccharum > Saccharum hybrid cultivar. The sequence goes on from JAQSUU010000805.1 coordinate 12,602,216, forward strand.
ATAGGTTATAAAAAATAGTTTTTCAACGCAAGCTGTTCAAATAATATTATATGAGGATCACTTTATACTTTTTCCAATCTATATTATAGCTAGGACCACAAGTCCATGCCATTGTCTTCATCTCTGCACTACCACCTATGAAGTTTTATCCTTTCACTTTTAAATCTTCTACCAAATCCAAATAAAACTAGCAACTAGTACTCTAAATCAACTGCCACGCCCTTTAGTCGATCTTTTTGCATCGCAAAATTCACCTCCTTTGCTTTCTTTGTGGCCAAAATTGGAGAAATTCACCTTGATTTTCTCCTTTTGCACTCGCCCATGGTTGGAGCTCAGTCCCCTTTCATCCACACGGGGTGCACCATGATGCTCAATTTAAGCTTCATGGCCACTATCTTGTCCCGTGCTTCACGAGCTGTGCTCCCAGAAAAAGCAAGGTCATGCTAGCCTCTTGCCCCAACGTGTGCTCCAAATACTCCATCTACTTTTTTGTCAGACGAAGCTGCTACCACTACTTTTGTGGGTCTCTCTAATACCCTATGGCGTCTGCAATGGGGCTGTCGAAATCGACAGTAGACGTGGAGCTGTTGATCCAGAGGCCCACACGTCATAAATTAATTAAGGTTAGCTTTTTTCTCTGCCACAAGTATCGGATTGGTAGTTAGAATAAAAAAAAATATAGCATGCATGCACTTGGCTAGCTCCGCGCTAGTGGCGAACAAATCGCCAGCAGATTGTTGTTTCCTCGGAAAAACGCGTCCACGTCAGTCCGAGCCTCTTCCCGATCCTAGTCAGCTGGCGATTTGGACCCCTGTTGGGGACGCCCTATGAGACCACCATTTGGTGTCACGTGGAAGCCTGATACGGACATGGAGGCTGGGATAGCAACACACCATGTCACGTTGAGGTGGTCTCAACATCTTTTGATCTTTAAGTTCATTTCTTTAAAACCAGTTGTTCAGTTTTTCAAAAACCAGCTCAACAGTTGGGTTGTTTACTTGTTTGTTTTAGTTTCTGATTGGTAGAAGCGAACAAAAAACTGAATCAAACATGCCCGATCCATCATATTCTTTTCAAAACTTGTCATAAGGAAAAAGTGCAGAAACATAAGGCTAAACATATTTGGACCCAATATATACTAGCAAAGTCCGCGCATTACAATAAAATGAACACCTTGTTGCACTATTATTTAAATGACTTGTGGCGCGCGATTTATGTATTAGAATCAAACTTCGTGCCATTGTTGTATGCACAAACACACAAGGTTCTATCTCATATGAGCATGGGTTGTGAATCCGGGTCCAATATATAATAACATCTACACCATCAAATTTGTTTCATTAAGTTTTCTATGAAACATATTTGGATGTGCATTTCTTGAAACTTGTAGATGTTATCATATTGAAACTTAGTCAAAACTAGATAGCCTTAGCTTCGGACAAAATCAGTGAACTACCCTCGATCTTGAAATATAAGGGATATAGGAGTAGAGTTTAACATTTGTACTAAAATACAATGCATTATGTGTACTCAACCCCCTCTCTCCTCAGTTTTTTGACACAATACTGAGATTTCTTTTAAACTTGCGTCACCCAAAACAAGCAGCCGGTAACTAAAGAAAGTAACAACTGAACTAGCCCCTCCATCCAATTAGTGAGGGGTAAGGTGGCTTTTTATCATGCTCCCTATTTTGTCTAAAAAAACTTTTTATATATTTCTGGACATATATTGAGTACAATTTGAAACGAAATGAGTAGTTACTAGACTCAGTGGAGCGTGGGCTAGCAGCAAGAGAGAGCAAAGTCGATTGTTTCAACGTCAAAACCATAGCAAGAGGGAGCCCAGAAGCTTGGCCCAAGAGCAAGAGGTCTATGGGCCTTTAAATTTTTATCAAACTGGGGGAGGTCCAGTTTCGCCTCCATTACCCTCCATCCTTGTTGGCATAAATAATAATTTAAATTTGCACCAACACTCGAGATTTTGAATTTACTCGCTATATTGAAGAATTATTTATGAAGAACTATAGTTTTGTAAAAACATAGAGCTGAAAAATAAATTATTTGGTATTGATATGTCATATATGCTAATAATGTTACATCAAAAGGTGTAAACTTATCTAAAGTAATAACTTATCAATTTATCAATAAAGTATTAATATAATTCAAAAATAAATTGCAAGTGTCATTATAGCTGGTTTAATAATGTTACCCTTTTTTATGATTGATAAACTATTAAAAATTACTTGTTACCGGCTCTACAACACATCACAATCGAGAGCATCTCCAAGAGTTTACCAAATCAACTTGGCATCCATCTATTTTTAGCAAAACAGAAAAAATTGTGCTCCAACTGTTTGGCATCCAACTTGGCAAATTTTAGCAACTTGCCAAATCTCCCCCCTCCACGCGCATATTTGCGCGCTGAGCGCGAGCGCGCATCGCTCGCGCATCCGGCTTCGCGTGCATATTTAAGCGGGGCTCTTCGTTTCTTAGCGGGGCTCTTCGTTCGCTTAACGGGCATCTTCTTATTTTACTAAGTCCAAATGGCAAACTCTTGGAGAGAGTCTATTTTTTCACTTCCATATATTTTAGCAAGTTACTAAATCACGATATTTGCCAAGTGAATTTTAGCAAACTCTAAGGCATTTAAAAAACTGAGTAAAGCAAGGATCGCTGTTACAGGATTCTTAAATTCTCTTACCTCGAGCCTCTTTCTATCAATAAAAACCAAAAATAATACGAAATATGCCACTATTCTAATTAGTAATCATGCCCAAACTTTCGCTGCCATCAGATAAAAGAAGATGTGCTTAGTCAGCAACGCCTGGCGTTGCATTCGAGCATGACATATTTACATAAGGGGCAGAATAATGCATCAGCTACAAACATTGGTTCAGATGCATTTTTCCATTCGCGGATGCAGTGTTTTGCACTGCCTGGATCATCTGACCGACCTGAACACACGGCCTCCAACAACGAACAGTTTTGAGCAAGAACGCATCTACCAGCTTCGCCACAACAGGCATGCTCCAAGAAGGTAGTTCAAGCTCCTGCACCATCTCTGTAGCCACCGAAAGACTTGTATCATTCTCCAGGTCAAATGCGAACTCGATGTTCTTACATTTACCTGTGCAAGGCCAAAAGAATAAAAACGCAGCGTCAGTGCATGGTAAATGGAGATTTGTGCAATCCAAAGATGATATTTTGATGCTTGTAATTACCATTGGGGACAGGAATCCTTAGTAATAACTTGACAGGGTTGCTACCACTCATATCTCCTTCCACTACAAATCCACCCCTTCGAAGCACTAGGCTGAAAGACCCCTTCCCGTTATCAACAGTTCCATTTGGTAGCAAAGATACAAAAATTGGTGTGGATTCAAGATCCAGATCCAAATTTGGCGGGAATGCTATTGGTTCTTGCACAGGATTAGAGGTTTTCTTATCATTGATGATGATGTCATCTTTCATGAGAAAAGGGCTCTTCAAGAGCTCACTTGCTGGCAATCTATCAGCTGCTGAAGCTAGGCAGCTCTCTATGAAACTTCTTACTTCTGCATCTTTGACCTTGGAGACAGCAACTGGTTTTACACCCTGCATTTGTACAATTATAGCATCATTCATATACAACAAAAAGAAAGTATCCGGGTATTTCCTAGCGAACTCTTGAAGTAGACAAGTACTATCTAAGTGACAGGTCACTTACTTCAGAAATCCTCTTGTATATCTGAACAAAGCCCTGACATTCACTGTAAGGGCACTCACCAGTCACCATCTCAAGCATACACATACCGAAAGAGTATATATCCACCAACTCATTGTAGTTTTCACCAAAGAGCTCTGGTGCCATGAATTCTAAGGTGCCTGTGTTTCAGGTTAAATGTTACTGATAACCATATCAAGCTCACGACATATCACGTTAGCATCATAAATATGTGGCAGTGTGGCCTGTAGAAAACCGTACCTTGTATACTCTGTGTTTTCCTCTCTTGCATGACCATTGCCAAACCGAAGTCCCCAATCTTGACTTTCCCATGGTTCCCATTGATGAAAATGTTGTCACACTTCAAGTCCCTGTGTATGATTGGTGGCTTCTGGCTGTGCAGATAGGCTAGCCCTGTCAGTATTTGTTTGGCCCATCTCCTTATTGCCTTCATGTCAACTTTCTTGTGCTTGGTACGGTACCTAACCACACCACAACAATAGATCATTAAAGGGGATGGTGAAGCTAGCGACTTCTGTACAGCTGTTTCCCTTCTGAATGGAAAGGAAAAAGAACCAACTTTGTATTTCTTTTAGTTCCCTGAAAAGTGAAAACTAAAACTGCCAATAAACTATTCAGATTTAACAAAATTTGAAAAAGAAAGTGTTATTCAGATTTTGTTTGCCACTGGTAAATAACTGAACATTCACCATGCCACAACAGAAGGTACGAGGCACAAATAATAAAATCAATCGCACTCCATCGTAGCAGCACATACAAGGAGGGCTTATGTCATATTTACATACTCTCTCAAGTTGCCGGACGTGAACAGCTCAGTGATGAGATTGACGGTCCTTTTCTTGTTGTCGACCCATGAGGCGTAGAGCTTGAGGATGTGCTTGTGCTGGAGCGACCGCAGCAGCTGGATCTCCGTCTTGAGCCGCTGCAGCTCCTTGGGGGATCCCATGGTCCGGCCGTTTATCTCCACTTTAGCCCATGCCACCTCGATGCCTTCCACCACATCGAAGCCTTTGTAGCTGTCACCAAATCGATCACGTGAATCAACAAACACAAGCAAGAATTCCCACTTTTCTTCAATTTTTTAAACAAAAATAAGCTGGTATTCAAGGTTGAATCCTTGTTATTTCTCGAATACCCAGTCTGAAATTCAGGAAACTAGTTACTGTCGTTTGCTACGAAATTACTGCATAAACAGCTGAGGAGAGGGAAGGGAGGTACACTGTCTTGAAGGCCCCTGATCCCACGACCTCCTTGTACTGCAATGCACGGACGAAACCGCAGAGATCAGGCAGAAAGATCTATCTTTTCAGACGAATTTGCAGCAGCGCAGGATGCAATCAAGATTCAAAATTCAGGAACTGAAAGCCCCCCGCGCTAACAGGCGATGAACCAACTTGGCAACCCGACGAGACTGAACAACATGTCGACATTAGCAGCAGACGCGAAGGGACGGCGGACGGACCGCGCAGCACTTACCCGGAAGTAGCGGCCGGTGGGGTCAACCTCGTCGACGTCGGGGTCGTCCACCTCGTCGTCGGGCGGCTCCACCTGCTCGCCGCCGGCCAAATCCGGATCCGGAGCCATCGAGCCGGCGACGGATCGACAAGCAGCGCGAGAGACGGCGGGCGAGCGCGACGAGTCTGAACTCTGAACTACTCTTGTGAACTCGAAACAGCTGTTCCAAGTTCCACGGGGACCGCGCCGCGGGTGTTTAGGAGCGGGGTCACGTGAGGCTGCAGGTGGGCCCGGCGGGCTGGTGGGAATTGATCATGGACGTGATAAGCATCCACGTGGCAGATCAGATATAAGGGTTTCGACTTCCCGTAAAATATCCGTAGATGGTGAAAAAGTTTGGGTAAAGTTTCTGTAGTACTTTTCGTTGTTATTTGGTAAAATTTATCCAATCATGGACTAACTAGGCTCAAAAGATTCATCTCGACATTTACAGATAAACTGTGCAATTAGTTATTTTTTTACCTACATTTAATACTCCATACATGCGTCTAAAAATTCGATGTGACAGTTACTGTATAAACTTTTTTGAGCCTTTTCACCAACTAAACAGGCTCGAAGTATAAAAGGGAAACAAGTTTCAGATGAGGATTTACCGAAATGTTCAGATAAATGAACGAAATTTCAGGTAAGGATGTCCTTACAAATTCAGATATAGAGTTTGCGATGATCGTGTGCATAATTAAGAGCAAAGGATTCACGACGACAGCGATTTTGTTGAGTTTCCTCAGTTATTTTCTCACCATAAATCATGTTAATTTGCTCAAGAACAAGATACTTGCTGAACTGAGAGGGGTCGATGATCTCCTGCGCGCTTGCTTGTATACCTGGCCATTTGGCATGGGCACTATGGGCCGGCCAGACATGGCCCGGTCCAAGGCCTATTGTGCCCGTGCCTGGCATGGCCCGGTGCTAGTGCCGTGCCTAGGCCGCCACTTTGGCCCGCAATGCTGGCCCAGGCACGGCACGACTATTGGACCGGCACGAATTTGGCCCGTTATTCTTTGCGTTGGATACTCACTAGATAATCAGAGCTATTGGATTCATAGCAGTAGTATATAAACACCTCCTCCTCGCTCCCAAACCCTAACTTCCTATTCTCTTTCCTCTCTTTTCCTCAGCCTCGCGTACTGACGGCGGCGGCGTAGAGTGTCCGCGCGGTCGAGGAGTGTCGGGCGCGTCGGGGCTGAGGGCTCATCCCTGCGGCGGCAGCGTGTCCCCGCGACGGCAGCAGCGCAGCGCACAGCGGCGTGTTCCCATAGCGGCAGCGGCGGCTGGAAGCGCGTCCTGGAGGCAGTGGCGAGCTGCTGGGGCTCGTCCGCGACGGCAGCGTCCGTGACAGCGACATCCATGATGGCGGCGTGGCTGCAGCGACCTCGGGCCAGCACGGGCACGACGGACCGGCGTGCCCATCGACACGGCTCAGTCCCCATAGTGTCGTGCCAGGGCCGAGGGTTGGGCATGGCGGCACTATCAGGCATGGCACGGCTAAGCTGCCGTGCCGCATAGTGTCGTGCCTCAGCGTGCCATGTGGCCCGGTTGGCCATGTATACTTGCTTGACTTGCACTTGATTCTAGTACACCAGTATATAAATCAAATATGCTCTGAGTTTGCGTGCTGCCATTTTGTAAATTCTAAGATAGTCACGAAGCATAATAGACTCCACCATCATGTTTTTATCGTCACGACGATCAAAAAGCACACTCGGATCATCGTATTTAGAGCCTGGGAAGAAAATGACTTTTCGAGGGCTGACCCAACCAGAGTCGGCTAGGTCGACTCCTCAAGTCGCCTAAGCCGACTTTCTCAAGTTTCTCAAATGCAAGAATGGGCTGCACCATTGCATTTCTCTTGTCGCCCTGATCGAAAAACATATATGGATCGTCTCGTTTAGAGTCCTTATCTATTACACCTAAAAAAATACTGATGTTATCGTCAGATGAAGTTATCGCTCTGCCTTAATCCGCGCCACGTACATGAGTCCGGTACGTGAACCTCCCGCGTCGCCCCCGCCCGCCGGTACGTGAACCGGTACGTACGCTACGTACATGAGTCCGGTACGTACGTCACGTACGCCCGCGTACGTGGGTCCCCCAGCTTAATGCGCGTGGGCACGAGTCCGTGGTGAAGCAGAACCTCCAGCTCCTGGCCGCGCGCGGCGAGAAACCGTTCCAGGGCCGGGACGCGATCGCGGGACTCTGGGGCGTCGCGTTCGCCGCCGGCTTCGCTGTCTTCTGCTTCCAGGGCTTCTGCATGACGCTGGCTCTGGAGGCATCCATGACCGACCGGAGCAGGTTCCGCTCCGTGCTCATCCAGGCCATCGCCGGCGTCACCATCGTGTACGTCTGCTTCAGCGCCTGCGGCTACCTCGCCTACGGCGACGCCACAAGGACATCATCACGCTCAAACTCTCGAGCACCTGGTCCACCGCCGCTGTCAAGGTCAGACAGGAAAAACTCTCTCACGCACGAACAACACGGCCTGCCCCATCGGGCCATCGGTGAAACGAAACCAGAGGCTAAAAAACGGTTACTTTTATCCTGCAGGTGGTGCTGTGCATCGCGCTGGCACTGACGTTCCCGGGCGGTGATGATGCACCCGATCCACGAGATCGTGGAGGCGCCACTGCTGCACAACAGGGTTTTAGTTCCGGTTCAAAAGGACCTCTAGTTCCGGATTACGAGTTGGGACTAAGGTTTCGGAACTAAATATCCCACCTTTAGTCCCGGTTCTCAGGCCCGAGACTAAAGGTGCTGCCACGTGGCGCAACACCTTTTAGTCCCGGTTGATATTACCAACCGGGACTAAAGGTTATTTTTTTTCTTTTTCTTTTTTCTTTTCAATTCATTATTGATTTTGGTTTTCAGTTATATTGTTTTCCAATTTATTCTTCGCTGCTATTATCCGTATACGTTGCACCTATACGAGAGCGTTATAATTGCACACAAATAAAGTATGAAACTATATATATATTATAGAGCTATACATATACGTACATACACATTACATTTACAATAATATACAAGTAATCAAGTGTTCGGCCGCCAGTTAATGAGTTACACAAATGTTTGCCCGCCACTCAAAGCTCATATAAGTGTTCGTTCTTGTTTGGACTCTTCAAATTCAACCTAGGGTTGTGGTGGAACTCGCCGTCTTCCGGGATGACATGATCGTTGATGAAACCTGCGATCGTCTCCTGGATTGCGATGAGTATTGTGTGCTTGAACACTTGTTCTTTCAATTCTCACTCCTTCCATTTGCATTAATTAAAGGAAAAGATATTAATATACATAAGATTTATTTAGTTTCAACAAATAAATAAGATATGAATTTACTGTATACACATGTTACTTACTTTTAGCATCTCTTTAGCAGGTGTAAATTTGCTACACCGTATGTACTCGCAAACGTAGTATCCACATAAATTGGTTCCGTACGGTTGTCTGGACACCCACTTATATAGAATAGGATGGGAGAGTGACACTTTCAGATCCGTACGATATCTTTGTTGTAGCCAAGCCCAAGCCCTGCCCAATAAGTCAGTCGTTGATTAGGTATAGCATAGTAAATTAAAGGAGCAGACAACGATAATTAACGAATGATAGAACTTACCTCTGGATCATGTCTTGGTACATTGCCAACTCTTTTCTCATTGAGTCCCACACATTTATAGTTTGTTCCTTGATCTTAATCTCAATGAGTATCCAGTGATCCCTGCATTTGTTTATATATATATATATATATATATATATATATATATATATATATATATATATATATATATATATATATATATATATATATTAATGTTGGATTGACTAAGACATGATATAACACAACACTTTACCCCATATTGTAAGGAAAGAGTATCAACTCCTTATGCCTTTGGTTATAAAAGAACCTCCGGAGGTTTTTCTCCATTTTCTTGATCTTCACATTGAATGGATCTTTAGTCTTCGTGTCCTTGTACATGACATACGGATCGATAAAACCAATTCGATCGTCTTGTTTCAATCTGAGTTCTCTCATCATGTGTCTGCACATCGTGAGCATAGTTATTATGAATATGCTAGAGTGGGATTATTGATTAAAAGAAAGAATCACTTACAGACAGTAGCAGCTTATGAGAGATTTGTCAAGAGCATCCATATAGAGAAGCTGGTGTACTTCACTAAACTATACCCAGATGATGTCATCTCCACGGAAGTAGTGACGGTCTCTGACTTGGACGTCCATATATTGTTCACTTTGATGTTGTGCATAGAATCTCAAGTAGTACTCGTGCAGCTTGTACATTTATGTACCAAGATTTTTTACCTTTGCAGGGTCGCATAGACTCCTGCCATATACGTACTTCCTCCGCCATTCATCAACAACTTCGGCCTCTTTAACAGTTGTCAGTTCCTCCCGACCGAGAAGTTGTTCTAAGGAAAGTCCAGTCACATTCATCCACTTGGCGAGTTCATCTAAGTCCACATCATCAGGTACCGATATTTGCATCAAGTTCATGTTGGAACCATATTGTCGAGTACCTAAAACTAGGGGTACCCACAATCAACGATTAAGAAAAACAAAACGCTACCCGCAAACAAAACGAGCCAAAATAGCAGACAAGATACCTCGACTACGTTCCGACTCGTACGAGGCCAGCTCGACGGGACGCCTCGACTACGTTCCGACTCGTACAAGGCACCCTCGACGGGACACCTCGACTACGTTCTGACTCGCACGAGGCTCGTTCGACAAGGCATCTCGACTATCGGGAAATCTCCGACTCGCATGACCCTGGGTCGGACCGCTCGACCCACCTTATTCACCTACTCTGAGACAAAAGTCAGAACATTTATTGCGACTACCTACTACTTCCTACCATCATGGCTATAGCTGTGACCGATGTGGAAGCAGTACCGGTGTCAAATCTTACTTTTTATCTCCCATCCCGAGATGGGAGGTGAAAACCTGTCACTGTACGCACCATACCGCGCACTGTTTTGCCTCTGATCACCCTTGAGGGAGGATACGACAAGGACTGTACCCCGCGATCTCGGGGATTCGGCCTTATCCACCCGTCCTCGACCCATCTTCGACCCGGCCTTGACACAGCCTCGACCTACCATCGGTCAGTAGGGAGGAAAGGCCGACGTGGCATAGGACTCAGGGTCTTTTCACCGTCTCGTCCTCTACGTCACCATGGTGTCCAGGGATGACCAGCCATTCCTGGGGCACGTCGCTACAACCACCTCCACAAGGATCGATAAAACATCACCTCTAAGGCACCCCCGGCGTCCCAGCCTCCTCCTACTCTATAAAAGGGATGGCCGGGGCTCTACAAGGGGGCAAGCCGAAGCGCAAGCGAAGCAAAGGCAGAAGAACAACAAACCACATACCACAAAAAACCAATCTCTTTTGTACTCTCATTTTCCCTCTGAGACCTGGGCTCGGTTCCCTCTCTCACAGCTTGTAACCCCTACGCAAGCACTTAGGTGCAAGGAAATACAATACTCCCCCTCCCCGCTGGACGTAGGGCCTTCTTTTGCCTGAACCAGGATAAATCTCTATGTATCCTCCTTGCATCACCATTCAGATTAGGGACATGCAGCACTTGATTCACTCGTTGGCTTAGGACCCCCGCGGTACCAAACGTCGATAGTTGGCGCGCCAGGTAGGGGAAGCTGCGTGCCAACATCGTTTTCCCGCCATTTTTCTGGATGGCTGACCCCGAACATCCGCTCCCATTGGCCACGGTGATCTGGTTTGGGAGTTTGGAGTTCATGTCGCTTGGCCACGGCTACGACATGGTCCTCCTCCTGCCCAAGCACCCGACTGACGAGGACCACGAGCTCTCCCAGCCCGGGGGAGCGTTGCGCCGGTATCGTCGCTCTTGTCAGGCATGGGCCGCCAGGCGACGGCGAGCCTGGTGCAACCACCATCATCGCCTTGCGGAGGGTGATGGTATTCCCCGATCTGGCGCCCCTCAGCCAGACGCCGACACGGATTTCCTCACTGAGGATCTATGTAGGATAAGCTTGGCTGAGGGTAAGATGCCGACAGGGAGTCCCATCGCTCTACCGCCCGGCACGACGCCACCACCACCCAGTTCGACTACACCGGCACGAGGAACGACGCCTTCGTCAGCATTCCCGTTTGGACTAGACTCGGTTGCCCGGGCGTATGCTTCTTCTGTAAGCTCCAGCATGAGTGCTTACGAGGAACTCCCCGGACACCATCTACGCTCCACTCTCGACCTTGTTGCATCCACACCAGCTTCCGAGTACCTGGACTCCACGGAGACCCCAGATACGGAGCCCCGTGCAACTACTTCTCAACATTACGACCCCAAAGATAGATGACCTCACATGCACCCATCGTACTACTATTTCGGCGCTCCAGACTCCGACTCTGCCGATGACACCTACGACCCGACTCGCGAGTGCTTCAACATCGATGGAGCTAGCGCATCGGATTCGGAGGATGAGGCAGCCGTTGAAGGAAGGAACACGCCGCCTCAGGTCGAGCTCCCTGCCAAGCGGGATGAGGCTCAATTCCTTGCGGATCAAGGAATGTAGCTCGAGCAAATCCGCGAGTTGCAGGATAGGCTCGATGAGGAACGACAAAACCTACGTCTAATTCAGCGAACCCTCGAGCAAGAGCACGCGACATGCGCACATGGCGGAGGAGCTCGAGAGAGAGCTCGCGATGTCAATCGTCGCATCGTCAAGGATCAGGCGGTCGACCCCCTGGTTTTCGGTCGAGCCAGCCAGAACATGGTCGCCGCCGCCATGCTCCTTCATAACATGCCCGAGCCATCGAACCCCGAGGCCCGTCGAGCCTGAGATGAAATCCAAGGACTTCTTGAGACTGCTGCCATGCAGCAGGCCGAGAGTTTCACCTCGAGGCGACGTGGGCTTGCCTCAGAGCAGCCTGCCGAGCCCTCTCGACAGGAGAGAGAGGCCTCGGTTCATCCCGAGCACGCCCAACGGAACAAGGCGGTCTCCGTTCGTGAGCGCATCGTCGACAACCGTGAACCTCGAGATGCCCGTGACAACATCGTCGAGCGCCGGAGGCACAAGCATGGTGACGGTGCAGCTCGAGGCTACCACGAGCACAGAGGCGGGTGCTATGACAGCTCGGAAGATCGAAGCCCTTCACCCGAGCCACTGGGTCCTCGGGTCTTTAGCAAAGCCATTCGCAAAACGATACTCCCGGCTCGGTTCCGCCCCCCACGACTCTTACCAAGTATAACGGCGAGACCAAACCCGAACTTTGGCTCGCTAACTTCCGCTTGGCCTGTTAGTTGGGTGGGGCCACTGACGACCAGGTCATCATTCGACAACTCCCCCTGTTCCTGTCGGACACCGCTCGAGCCTGGCTCGATGACCTCCCACCTCGACAAATCCACGACTGGGACGACCTCGTAAGAGTGTTCGAGGGGAACTTCAAGGGAACCTACATGCGCCCCGACAACTCGTGGGATCTCCGAAGCTACAAGCAGAAGCCAGGTGAATCCCTCCAGGATTACATCCGGCGTTTCTCCAAGCAACGCACCGAGCTCCCCAACATCACCGACTCTGATGTCATCATGGCCTTCCTCTCTAGTACCACCTGCAAAGAGTTGGTCCGAGAGTTGGGCCGCAACACTCCCGTCACTGCCAATGGTTTGATGGATATTATCTCCAATTTTGCCGCCGGCGAGGAGGCGGTTGGTGCCATCTTCGGCGAAGATCAGGACAAGGGGAAGCACAAGGAGGAGGATCCCGCGGGCTCCAGCCGGAGCTCCAAGAGGAACAACAGGAAGAAGAAGAACCAGCAGGGCAAGCTCGAGGCCCCGGCCGATGACCTTGTTGCTGCTGCTGATCGCAAGAAACCTCGAGGGCCCCCGGGCGGGGGCATTTTCGACAAAATGCTCAAAGAGCCGTGTCCCTACCACAAAGGGCCCACGAACCACAACCTCGAGGACTGCCACATGCTCCGAAGATATTTTGAAAGCATAGGCGTTAAGAAAGAAGACAAGAACGAAGATCCCAAGGGAGACGACAAGGATGAGGGGTTCCCCGAGATCCACGACTGCTTCATGATATACGGAGGACCCTCGACGCATCTCTCGACATGACAGCATAAGCGAGAACGTCGAGAGGTCTTCTCCGTGCAGCTGGCAACCCCCCTCTTCCTTGGCTGGTCCGAGGTGGTCATCACTTTCGACCGAGATGACCACCCAAACTACGTCCCCAATCCTAGGGTCTACCCGCTTATTGTCGATCCCATTATCGCCAACACACGCCTCACCAAGGTGCTCATGGATGGCGGCAGCAGCCTTAATATCATCTATGCCCAGACCCTCGACCTTCTAGGAATCACGAGGACGCGCCTCCAACCCAGCGTCGGGGGCTTCCATGGGGTCATGCCAGGAAAGCGAGCAGAGCTCGTCGGGCAGATCGACCTGCCTGTCTGCTTTGGCACTCCCACCAACTTCAGAAAGGAGACTCTCACTTTCGAAGTGGTCAAATTCCGTGGAACATACCATGCCATCCTTGGGTGCCCATGCTACGCTCGGTTCATGGCGGTCCCCAACTACACCTACCTCAAGGTCAAGTTGCCAGGCCCCAACGGTGTCATAACTGTCGGACCCTCCTACGAGCACGCCTACGAGTGCAACGTCGAGTGCGTCGAGCACGGAGAGGCCATCTTGGAGTCGGCGACCTTGGCGGCGGACCTCGACGGTTTGGCCAACGAGATCCCCGACCCCATGTGCCACGCAGCCAGCTTCGAGCCCGCGGAAGACGTCAAGCTCGTACCCCTCGATCCCACTAACCAAAGGGAAAGGCGTTGAGCATCAGCGCCACCTGTTGACGGTTCTTAAGTATCAATTTTAATTATCCAATAAATAAGGAAAAGGACCTATATGCAAGCAACACCTAGAATTAGGGTTTGATCTGACAGAATTCCACGAGTTTTGTTGTTTATCTATTTCTGCAGGGGGTTATCAGGAAATACAAAGGAAAGGCCCACACGTCGGAATTACATAGAGATATTAACGTGTTCACCGATTTTCTATCATCTAGAAGACTCCAGAAGCCACGGGATCGAACGGGAGGCCGAACGGGCCCGGGACCAGGGCGCCCGCCCTGGACCCTGGGGCGCCCGCCCTAGGTCTGCAACCAATCAGGATGAGTCTCGCGGATTATGCCCCACCGACCTAAAGGATCAAGGAAAACCGTGCGATTAATGTCGGTTTGATCCGACGGCCCAGGTTCACTTGAAGGGACTATATAAGCAGGACCCCTGGCCCCTGGAGAGGAGAATCCAAGTCCATTATTTTCATATTTTCTAGAGAGGATTCAGAGAGAGAGGTTCCCTTAGGGTTCCCACCTCATTAGGGCTTAGCATCCAATGTGAGATTAGACTTAGTTCTTCTAGATTGAGAGAGATAGAGTGGAGGTATAGATCGAAGAAAGCCCGGCCTGTCGGTGACTACTTCGAGGTTGTACCTGCGGGATCCAGTTCTCCTAACCCGAGGCTTGCTCCTAGGATTCTTCAGTATTTCGACTTCTAAATTCTAGTAAGTTCTTTATTTTATTGTTCTTTGGTTTATGAGTTTACTTTAATCTCTTCGCGTAGAGTTTAGAGTAATCATCTCTAGCGTAAACGAGGTGTTTGGGCTAGGATACTCATAGATATCCCCTGTCTAGCCGGACCGTGGTAGTAGCGAGGAACGTGACATTTTCGTAGCTACCTTTGTATTCCATATCCCGTTAGCAGGATCGATAGGGTTTATAGGTGCGGGTCGAACATCCTTTGAGGTGTCTAGATTCCGTGAGCCTCCCCAATAGAGCAGTAGATCATCCTTACCAAGGTTAGAACGAGAGTGCAGTTGCAGTCTTCTCTATACATCGCTCACATCAAATCACAGTGGTTGTAGCCTAAAGGTTAGTAGTAATAGATTTGGTTAGTCAGATGCACGCTTTCTCCTAGTGGTAAAAAAATAAATACGATACTCTGGATAACATCCCGGGTGAAGTGCTCACCGATATCCGTGCGCTTGCGGATCATTTCCTAATTGCGTTACCAAATATCAACAAGCATTTCTGGCGCCGTTGCCGGGGAGAAAGACGGTTTGCTGAGATAACCTTGAATCTTACTACTAGCTTGTACCTATACTTTTATCTTTCTTTATCTTTTTATTCCTTATCTTTTCTTTATTCTTACCTTATGGAGAACCAAGATTCTAAATCAATCTATCAATTTGCAACACCTTCGGAAACTGACCTTTTACCATGGGAGTCATCACAGCCTATCCAAACATCCCAGTATAGGTTAAGTTCAAGGTTAATTGCCATGATTGAGAACCTATCCTTTTTGGGAAAGGAAGACGAAAATCCTTACCTTCATATTAGAGATTTTGAGCAAACATGCGATTGCCTTCGCATTGAAGGCATTTCTGATAAGACTTTACGTTGGAAGCTTTTTCCTTTTTCCTTAAGAAGAGAAGCTAGACGATGGTATAGTCAGAAGGTAAGTCAACAACGAGGTGAATGGGGAGTCTTACGAGCCAACTTCTGTTTAGATTTTTATTCCCTCGATCGTATCGCCGACCTTAGACTCGAAGTTCTATCTTTTAAACAAAAAGAAAATGAAACTTTGGGAAAATCCTGGAAACGTTTTTCTGATCTTTTAGAATCTGGTCCAAAACTCAATATTGAAGACCCTATTCTCCTTTTTCATTTCTTTCGAGGTCTTCAGAAAGATCATAAACAAATGCTACTTACAATGTCTAGAGGTTCTTTCTTTCGTATCCCTACTGATGAAGCTAGAGCGATCCTAGATAGAATCCTAGAAGCTGAGATGGATAATACCCTCCATGATGAAACCTACGAAGCCGAAGTAGACACTCTGCCGAATTCTTCACCTACTTCAGCTATCCCAAGTTTTGAGCCACAAAAGGAAGAAATTCCACCACCTGATTTCATGCTGGATATAGAATCCGATCTTTTTGCCGATTTTGGAAACATTTCAAACTACCATTCTATAGACAAACCCCAAAGCGGCCATTATAGCATTTGTTTACCAAGTGAATATCAATTGAGAGAGCTTATCTTAGTCATGAGTAGCGAATGGTTGGAGGAGTCAGAGCTTTCCTCTGAAGTGATCCGTTTGGATACACCTCCTATCACTATACGCTGTGCTTATGATTCTGATCAATTTGATGCTCTCTATAATCCTGTTGTGGGGATCAATATCATGTCTGAAGCTTTTGCACTTAAATTATTTGGAAAATTAATTTTAACCCCCACAACAAAGTTCATGAAGGAATCTTCAGGACGATTGGTCCCCAGTCTTGGAATTGTGAATGTCCTACCCTTTATGGTAGAAGGCTCCATGATTCATTTGAACTTTTATATCTTTGATACATGGGACTTCGACCTGTTGATAGGACAACCATTTAGAAGACTCCTTTATGAAGGTCAAACTGGAAAGCTACACATTTCTTTTGGAAAGGATTTTAAATTCCCTATGACAATTTCTCACTCCTTGAATAATAAGATCGAGTCATCTCTTTTGCCTGATCCTATGGAAGAGGTAAAAGCTGCGTCTCTAGAGCTTTTAAATGAATCAGACTTAGAAGAAGAAGCCCCTTTCTTCATAGAAGAGGAAGCTGAACCTTCTGAACCTGAACCTTTAGATGAGTTTGCAGAAACACCCAGACCTCCTATAGAGCTTAAAACTTTACCACCCGGTCTTATCTATGCTTTCCTAAACAATAATCCAGAGTTTCCTGTGATCATTAGTAATAAACTCACTCAGGAACAAACTCTGCGATTAATGACCGTTTTAGAAAAACATCACTCAGTCTTTGGCTACTCACTCCAAGATCTTACAGGAGCTCAACTTAGTTATGCAACCACTGAAAAAGAGCTTCTGGCTGTTGTCTTTGCCATTGATAAATTTAGATCTTATTTAGTTGGAGCTAAAATAATTGTTTACACTGATCATGCTGCACTAAAATATTTGCTCACTAAAAAAGATGCTAAACCTCGCCTAATTAGATGGATCCTGTTACTCCAAAAATTTGACTTAGAAATAAAAGATAAAAAGGGAGTAGAAAATTCTGTTGCTAGAATGCACTTTAAGGATCCACAGGAAACACCCATTAATGATTCACTCCGGGACGACATGCTCTATGGAATCAACAGGTCTGACCCCTGGTATGCAGATATTGTTAATTTTATGGTTTCAGGGTATGTACCACCAGGAGCGAACAAAAAGAAGGAGTTCTCACCCGGAGATAAGGTATTACTTTTTAATTCCAGGGTGAAGCTTTTCGGGCATGGAAAACTCCGGAGTAAATGGGAAGGACCATACAAGGTAGTCAATTCATCATCCCACGGAGCTATTACACTTCAAAACAACGAAGGTACGTTATTCAAGGTAAATGGTCAACGTCTTAAATTATTTTTAGAACCCAATAAAGAATTAGAAGAAATAGACGTGATCCATTTTTACCTTCCGATGGAGAATTAGAGCCCGACCTTTTTAATCTGACGTTTTTGGGCCACGTATATATTTTTCGGGATAAAAATACTTCTAGAAACACGCTCGAGCAAGCGGGCCCGCAGAGGAGGCAGGCCCAGGGCGGGCGCCCTGATGATGAGGGCGGGCACCCTGCCCTGGAGTCCCCTCGGCCCCGGCCTCTTCTGACGTGCTTTCCTCATTATCCAGAAAATTCCGCGAATGGGTTGTTACGCACGCCCGGCGGCGGGATGGATCTATGGAAACCCTAGAGGCACTTTTTGACCCCTATATAAACAGACCCCTGACGTCAGCTTTCAACACCAATTCATTCAATCCTTCTCTCCTCCTCAATTAGAGCTTGTCTAGTTCCTTGCTTCTCCAATGGCCGACAAGACCCACCGCAACTGGGAGATCGTCCCTTACGACCTCAACCGCAAGCCCAAGGATGACCCCGACGCCTACGCTCTCGTCCCGGCCAACACAGAGCGACAGCTAGCAGCCCCACCATCAAACTAGCGCAGCTCAATCTCATCCTACTACGCCCAACCAGTTCTTACTGCACCACTGCAGCCCCTTCTTCCCAAGGGACCGTCGTCCAAGCAAGAAGCCATCGTCAAGACCAACCGGAGCGGCGAGATCAGCAGCGTCCACTACACTACGGAGAAGGAGAGGCCCCGCTTCGAAGGAGTTAGGACAGCAAAAGTTCGCTTCATCCCACCAAAGGAAGCTCCTAAGCACGCTCTCAATTCGTTTGAGACACCACCGAAGCGCCGCAGGACCATAGCAGATGTGGATGAGGACATCAGGACAGCAAATAGACATATTATGGAACTTCAGTCCACAGTTAGCTCCCTTAGTAGGCAGGTCTCCAACCTGAACACTACTGTGCTCGCGCTTAGACGTGACCTTTCTGATGCCCTTGCTAGGATTAGGGATTTAGAGCAACACTGAGCTATCTAGATTAGACCTTGAGGCAGTGTGTCTTAGTCTTCATCATTAGATTCAATTAGATTCGATTAAATTCAGTTTAGATTAGTTCGCTTCATTAGTCAGTGTAATAAATGCCTCAAGACAAATAAAGATTATTATTATTATGCCTCGTGTATCTCCACTTTATTTTTATGCAAGAAAGCAGGAAACAAGTATGGGGGAATCCCCTCGACATGGTAAATGCACTTCGATTGCACCACTCCACGATTCAGGTACATACTCTGCACGCTTTATTTACATATATACAAATACATATTGGGATGTGTAGAATATTGTTCCTAACATGATAATTTAAAAAGACAAAAATATTTTTAATCATGATCAATCTCACTCTGTGATATTTCTGAAAACTTGCATTTATTGAAAATCATTTTAAAAACCATGTGTTACTCAAGTCATTGTGGAATGTGAGATGGTAGAATATGAGTATCTTATTCTTGAAATCTTTGTCGCTTGGAGATTTTCTTTTCAAAAACTTCAAAAATATAGCTACCATCCTCAATATTTTATATGCCTGATAAACCTAAATTTATTAATTTGCTTTGTATTGAGTTTGTGCAAAACGAGTTAGACCCTTGTTGAGAGATTTATCATGCTCCCAAGATCAAGACATTTTTATTCAGAAAGATTCACTCTTCCGAAGTATTATTGCATTAGAGGCATGGGCTATGCAAAAATATATTTCGAGGAAATAAAAAGGAGCAAGTGCTCGACAACCTCGCAGAAAAATGGACAAGTGTCCGGAAGTAGAATTAGGGGTACCTCAGTATCCACCTGAAAAAAAATGAGATGATAAAAATATATATGGTAAAAAAAAGAAAATGATAGCCCATGGTCCCTCTAATAAGCAATATGCCAGTAAGAGTTGACAAGTTTTAATTTTCAAAGTCTTTGATCTAAGAGTATGGCATTCCTCTCCTCGGATCCCGTTTTGACCCAGGCAATATATGCAAAGTAAGTATGCTTGAGAATTTCTACAAATTAAAACAGCCTCAGTGAGATATACAAAAGATAAATGAGTGATCTGAGAGCCCCTATGAGGATAAAGGTATGCTAAGTTTTCTATTCAAAAATATATAAAAACTCCAAGTGACAGGATGAGAAGAAAGGATCTCTACTTCAACCATATATTTCCCTGACTACAGTGCACAGTGGACATTCACAACACCCTGCAGGTATAAAAAGAATGCTTTACAATGTTTCAACCCCAGTTATTTTTCTGAACCATCCTTTTCTCGAGGACGAGTAAAAGCCTAAGTATGGGGGTGTTTGTTGACGGTTCTTAAGTATCAATTTTAATTATCCAATAAATAAGGAAAAGGACCTATATGCAAGCAACACCTAGAATTAGGGTTTGATCTGACAGAATTCCACGAGTTTTGTTGTTTATCTATTTCTGCAGGGGGTTATCAGGAAATACAAAGGAAAGGCCCACACGTCGGAATTACATAGAGATATTAACGTGTTCACCGATTTTCTATCATCTAGAAGACTCCAGAAGCCACGGGATCGAATGGGAGGCCGAACGGGCCCAGGACCAGGGCGCCCGCCCTGGACCCTGGGGCGCCCGCCCTAGGTCTGCAACCAATCAGGATGAGTCTCGCGGATTATGCCCCACCGACCTAAAGGATCAAGGAAAACCGTGCGATTAATGTCGGTTTGATCCGACGGCCCAGGTTCACTTGAAGGGACTATATAAGCAGGACCCCTGGCCCCTGGAGAGGAGAATCCAAGTCCATTATTTTCATATTTTCTAGAGAGGATTCAGAGAGAGAGGTTCCCTTAGGGTTCCCACCTCATTAGGGCTTAGCATCCAATGTGAGATTAGACTTAGTTCTTCTAGATTGAGAGAGATAGAGTGGAGGTATAGATCGAAGGAAGCCCGGCCTGTCGGTGACTACTTCGAGGTTGTACCTGCGGGATCCAGTTCTCCTAACCCGAGGCTTGCTCCTAGGATTCTTCAGTATTTCGACTTCTAAATTCTAGTAAGTTCTTTGTTTTATTGTTCTTTGGTTTATGAGTTTACTTTAATCTCTTCGCGTAGAGTTTAGAGTAATCATCTCTAGCGTAAACGAGGTGTTTGGGCTAGGATACTCATAGATATCCCCTGTCTAGCCGGACCGTGGTAGTAGCGAGGAACGTGACATTTCCGTAGCTACCTTTGTATTCCATATCCCGTTAGCAGGATCGATAGGGTTTATAGGTGCGGGTCGAACATCCTTTGAGGTGTCTAGATTCCGTGAGCCTCCCCAATAGAGCAGTAGATCATCCTTACCAAGGTTAGAACGAGAGTGCAGTTGCAGTCTTCTCTATACATCGCTCACATCAAATCACAGTGGTTGTAGCCTAAAGGTTAGTAGTAATAGATTTGGTTAGTCAGATGCACGCTTTCTCCTAGTGGTAAAAAAATAAATACGATACTCTGGATAACATCCCGGGTGAAGTGCTCACCGATATCCGTGCGCTTGCGGATCATTTCCTAATTGCGTAACCAAATATCAACACCACCCTTGATCCCAAATAGGAAACAGTGCTCGTCGACTTTCTCCGCGCAAACATCGACATCTTTGCGTGGAGTCCCTCGGATATGCCGGGCATACCCAGGGAAGTCACCAAGCACGCCTTGGAGATCCGAGCCGGCTCCAAACCGGTGAAGCAACGCTTGCGCTGCTTCGACGAGGAGAAGCGCAAGTTCATCGGTGAGGAGATACACAAACTGTTGGAGGCCGGATTCATCAAGGAGGTTCATCATCCCGAGTGGCTAGCTAATCCCGTATTAGTTAAGAAAAAGAATGGAAAGTGGAGGATGTGTGTAGACTATACTAGTTTAAATAAAACATGTCCAAAAGTTCCTTTTCCTTTGCCATGCATTGATCAAATCGTTGATTCCACTGCGGGATGTGAAACTCTATCGTTCTTAGATGCGTATTCCGGCTACCACCAGATCAAAATGAAGGAGTCCGACCAGCTCGCGACTTCGTTCATCACCCCATTTGGCATGTATTGCTATGTTACTATGCTCTTCGGTCTCCAGAACGTAGGGGCCAAACATTTTTGGGGAACACATCGGACCAACCGTCGAGGCTTACGTCGATGATATCGTTGTCAAAACCAAAAAGGCCGATAATTTGATAAACGACCTCGACGTTGTGTTCAAGTGCCTCCGGGCAAAGAATATTAAGCTCAACCCCGAGAAATGCGTTTTCGGCGTTCCTCGAGGCATGCTTCTAGGGTTCATCGTTTCCGAGCGTGGCATCGAGGCCAACCCAGAAAAAATCACCGCAATAACCAAAATGGGCCCTATATGAGATCTGAAGGGCATGCAGAGGGTCATGGGTTGCCTAGCGGCCCTCAGTCGCTTTATTTCGCGCCTCGGCAAAAAAGCGCTCTCACTGTATCATCTCCTAAAGAAATCGGAACACTTCTCGTGGACCCTCGAGGCCGAGGAAGCCCTTGCAAAGCTCAAAGCTACACTCTCTAACTCACTGATCCTCGTCCCTCCGATCCCAGGGGAACCCCTCCTACTTTATGTCACCGCAACGACACAAGTAGTCAGCGCGGTCTTGGTTGTCGAGAGGGCAGAGGAAGGACATACCTTGCTCATCTAGAGACCGATCTACTTCATCAGCGAGGTGCTCTCGAAAACCAAGGTTCGCTACCCGCAGATCAAAAAGCTATTGTACGCCATCGTCTTAACGCGGCGCAAACTCTGTCACTACTTCGAGGGCCACCTGGTGACTGTGGTCTCCTCTTTCCCTCTCAGAGAGATAGCCTAGAACCAGGAAGCCTCGGGTAGGATAGCTAAGTGGGCGGTCGAGCTCATGGGTGAGACCCTCTCTTATGCGCCACGCAAAGCCATCAAATCCCAAGTACTAGTAGATTTCCTGGTGGAGTGGACCGACACTCAACTTCCTCCGGTTCAGCTCCAGGCTGAGCTCTGGACCATGTACTTTGACGGGTCGCTGATGAAAACAGGAGCAGGTGCGGGTTTGCTCTTCATCTCACCCCTCAGAGTCCACATACGCTATATCATCCGGCTTCATTTTCCTGCCTCCAACAACGTCGCCGAATACGAGGCGCTCGTCACGGGCTTGTGAATCGCCGTCAAACTAGGGGTCCGACACCTCGATGTTCGAGGTGACTCTCAGCTCGTAATCGACCAGGTCATGAAGAGCTCGAGCTGTCATGATCCCAAGATGGAGGCCTACTATGAAGAGGTACGGCGCCTTGAGGACAAGTTTCACGGCCTCGAGCTCAACCACATCGCACGCAGGTATAATGAGGCGGCCATGAACTCACAAAAATCGCTTCCAGTCGAACTACAGTTCCACCGGACGTTTTCTCGAAAGATCTCCACCAACCATCCGTCAACATCAGGGCAGACGGAGGGGTCGAGGGCCGTCACACGACCCTCCACCTAAGGCGGAAGCCCTCTCGACCAGGGCTGAGGCCATGCAGGTTGAAGGCTCAACCCCGCCAGCCAACCCAGAGCCTAACTGGCGTATTCTGTACCTCGACCATCTCACTCGACGGGATCTCCCTCGGATAAGATCGAGGCTCGACGGATCGCTCGTCGAGCCAAATCCTTTGTGATATTTGGCGACAGCAGGGAGCTGCATCGCCACAGCCCTACTGGTGTCCTCCAACGTTGTATCACAAATGAGGAAGGCAGAAACCTGCTCAATGATCTACACTCGGGGGCTTGTGGTCACCACGCGGCGCCTCGAACCCTCGTCGAAAACGCATTCTGACAAGGTTTCTATTGGCCGACCGCAGTCTCTGACGCTGTCAAGCTAGTACGCTCCTGTAAAGGCTGCCAGTACTATGCAAGACAAACCCACCTCCCGGCTCATGCCCTGCAAACTATTCCCATCACATGGCCATTCGCTGTTTGGGGGCTCGACCTGGTCGGACCCTTGAAAAGGACAACTGGTGGCTTCACCCACTTACTCGTTGCCATTAACAAATTTTCCAAGTGGATCAAGGCCCGTCCTTTCGCCAGCATCAGGTTTGAGCAAGCTGTGCTATTTTTTACCGACATCGTCCACCGCTTTGGGGTTCCCAACTGTATCATCACGGACAATGACACCCAATTCACTGGTAAAAAGGTTCTAGATTTCTACGACAACCACCACATCCGTGTGCTCTGGTTGGCCGTAGCTCATCGAAAAACAAATGACCAAGTAGAACGTGCCAACGGCATGGTCCTACAAGGCCTGAAACCTAGAATTTTTGACAAGTTAAACAAACACGGCAAGAAATGGGCTGCCAAGCTCCCCTCGGTCCTGTGGAGCCTAAGAACAATGCCGAGTCGAGCCATAGGGTTCACTCCATTCTTCCTAGTCTACGGATCCGAGGCTATGCTCCCAACTGATGTAGAATACGGATCCCCGAGGCTGAAGGCCTACAACGAGAAAAACAACGACGTCACAAGAGAGGACGCCCTCGACCAGCTCAACGAAGGCCGCGATGTGGCTCTGTTACACTCCGCCAGGTATCAGCAAAGTCTCCGACGCTACCATGACAGACACGTCCGCAGGCGGGACCTCAATGTTGGTGACCTGGTGCTACGTCGAAGCCAAAACACCAAGGGACGGTACAAACTTACGCCACCGTGGGAAGGGCCATACATCATCGCGGAAGTGTTGAAGCCCGGCACCTACAAACTATCGAACGAGAAGGGCAAAATCTTCACCAACGCTTGGAACATTGAATAGCTACGTCGCTTTTTTTCCTTAAAGCCTCGAGGCTCTGTAAATCATTTCACAATCTCATAAATAAAGAATATAGCAGTGTTCAAAGCTTTGTTTTCATAACAACCAGGAAGGATTGACCCTGTTTCCTCAGAGTCGACCCTCCCTCGGGGGCTGCAAGGGGGAACCCCTTGTCCCCAAATAACTCGCATTTTTTCGAAATTCGTATTTTTTTGAGCTTCTTCAAAAAAGAGAGCTGTCACATAAGTCGACAAGGTCGCGATAGCACCCTAAGGCTCGAGGGCAGTTGAGCCATGAGATCACTTACGCCTCCGAGGCTACAGTATCTCCACTTGCCCCCCACGCCTAGGGGTACAACCGTGCGCTAAGTAGACCTAGTAACAGTTCATGACTTTGAAAAAGTTCACATCCCCGTTCGCTCCGAATCGAGTTCTTACACGATTTGCAAAGCCGCAAACACGCCCTAAGGCCCGAGGGCAGTCGAGCCGTGAGATCACTTACACCTCCGAGGCTACGGTACCTCCACTCACTCCCTTACACCAAGGGGCATAACCGCGCGCTAAGTAAATCATGTGAAAACGTGATTCAAGCGATAAAGGGAGGAAAAAACTCAAACGAAACTTAACGATCAGTACAAGTTTACATTCAAACGTTTTAAGGCCCCCGAGGCCATCACGACCAAAGTTACGAACACTAACTTATTACACGGGCCTTCATGCCCAGGTTTGGCTCATAGGCCCTCGTCATCAGCAGGCGGAACCACCTCGACCTCGAAGAGCTTAGGAAGGCGACTCCTAGGCTCCTCAATGGCCTCGATCAGGCCCAGGCAGGCGACTTCGTTCTCCTCGTCTGTCTAATCTGAATCCGTGATGAAGCCATCAGTGATGAGGTCCATGTCGTACACGAATCCAGACCGAACGACCGCCAGAGCCCTCTTCACGTCGTGATGAAGCCCGCCTCATGTCCTCTCGCGGACGAGGCGGCCCAGCGCCACCATCCGACGGATGAAGGAGTTCCCCGGGGCATCCTCCTCGGTGTCGGCATCGGACTCGACCCCCCAGGCTATCACATACTGAGGTGATGGCGCCCTAGAGCAACTGAGTCTGCGCGACCTCGGCCTCGAAGAGGTTCTGGAACGAGGTGGCCGTCGCCTGAGCCGTTTGCTGCTGCTTCTCCAACTCTGAAATGTAAATACTGAGTTAGCATAAGCCTAAGACCTCGACGCCAAGGCTAGAACATAACAGGAAGTTTACCCTCAGAGTGGGTCTGCGAACCCATGACCTCGTCATGCAGCTCCCCGCACGTCTTCTCGGACGCTCGTAGAGCCTCGTCCTTATCATGGACCGTCGTCCTCAGCACCTCAATTTCCCAACCGGCGCCTGAGAGAGCCTCGTCCCTCTCTCGGACCGTCCCCTTCAATGTCACAACCTCGTCTTCCAAGGTTCTGATGCGGGCAGACACCATCCCGATCTGGATGTTGAGGGCATCGCGCTGACCACTGACTAAGGCGATGTCCTCCTCGAGCTCCTTCACACGCGCTAGCAGCGGCGCGAGGTCCTCAAGGGATTGAGCCACCTCTTCCCGAGCCCTTGCCACGTCTTCACGTGCCTTGGCCTCGGCCTCCCAGGCCTACGCTGCCTCCTCCCTAACCGCCGCGTGGGCGACACGGAGCTCGGCCGTCTCAGCGCTCTTCTAGGATAGCCGCTTGTTGGCTTCCTCGACCAGGGCCCGTTGATGGGCAAGCGCCGCCCACACGCCACTCTCATGACGAATGAAGAGCGACTTACGGTGGGAACGCTCCTTGACCTCCTGACCACAGTTAAAACCTAAAAATCAGAGCCAAAGAAAAGGGAAGGATAAAGCACAGAAAAAGACTAACGAACCAAGCTTACCTCGAAGGCCTCCGACATACCCCGCACCAAGGTATCCGAGACCATGCGTAGGGACTGCAACGAGTGCTTTCAGAGTCCCTCGAGGTACTCCCAATGGTGCACCTCGTCCTTGTCGTCGATCGCAAAGAAGGGCTCAGCGCTAGGGTTGGACGCGTCCTAGAATTCAAGGGTCGACCAGCCCCAGCGCGTAAGCTCCTCCTCTGCCCGCATGAGCGCTAGCCCAGTGAGGTCAGGCCACCTAGCCGACACCTTAGCCTAGTCACCCCCTAACGCCGTAGAGGTACCGGCCTAATCTGAGGCCTCGGCCGTCTCAACGTCCGCCTTCTGCTTCCCTTTGTTAGAAGGAGAGTCGTCGACGGTGAGGTCGATCAGGGCCGGGGTCGACCCTTGTGACGGGGCTGGCGCCTCAACTGTCGGCACCACCGCCCGTACGATAGGCGGTGGCCCGATCGCCCCCCGTTCCATCTCGACCGCCGGCTCCGCCGGCCGGTCCTGCTATGGCTGCGGCTCCTCCGGCTGCGCCGCCTCTTGCCCTGCCTCTGGTGGGGCCTCCACCACCTCCTTCAATTTGTCAACATCCGCCCGCCCCGTGTCATGGACGGATGTCTCGGCCTCAGCAGCCTCGACAGTCGCCTGGGTCGTCGCGGTCGACCCAGGCTCTGACCCACTAGTGCCGGGCACCTCGAGCACGGCATCGCCTAGGACCACCTCGGCCGGCCCTGACCCCCGTGCGGTGGGATCAGAGCCGGTGACCTCCTGGGCACCTGCCCCCATCTAGGCGGCCACTTCCCACAGCCTGAGCCGCTCCACCGCAGCCTGGTACTTGGCAAGCCAGGCGACGGCGTCGGCCGCCGTCCACATCATTACGGCGGCGCCCGACCGGAGCGCCTTCACGGGAGTTGGACCCGTGAGCTCCGCCTTGTGCTTATGGCTGAGCGACAAACTCACATGTCAGAATAAAAAATGGATCACCAATGTCGAAAAACACAAGGCGAAAAACTTACCCAGATAGCATAACCAGGGGCCCGGACCCCGGTAGGCCAGAACCACCCGGCAGCGCCTGCGACGACCCTACCGTCGAGCCTCCCATTGGCCGGGTGCTCCTCAGAGCCCTGGCTAGTGGGCTATTCGAGGTCCTCTGTGCTACCGAGGCCAGTTGGCCTTGGGTCCTCACGCCCGTCGACGGCGCCCCGGCTTCTGACGCTGACGTTGCTGCTCCGACTACCAACGGAGCCCGAGGCGCTTGTGCTCGCGGGAGCAGCGCCACCAACCCTTCTTGTGGGGCCCTAGATGAGGCAGCCCCTCTCGCTGAAGGCCTCGCTCTGGCCCTTCTCTCTCCCGGCTCTCCCTCCCCCTCAACGGCCACCGAGGCCACCCTCGACGCCTAGGAGGTTGACCCCCCAATGGGCTCCAGAAAAGGGCGCACATCAGGGAGGTCCGCCAGAGAAGTCGCGGTATCATACCGCGACCCGGTGTCGTCGTCGTCGCTGTCGTCATCCTTCCCCGAGACCGTCTCGAAGGGAGACTCCTCGAGCGGGAGCCCGTCGAGGCTCTGTTGGCGGCGGCGCTTCTTCAATGCCTCCTGCTCGAGGGCCTTCTGGACTTGACGCTTCTTGGCGGCATCCTTCTCCTCCTTCTTTTGGGCCACCAAGAGGCGTCGAGCCTCTCGAGCAACCCAATCTTCCGGAACCAGCGACCGCGAATCCTTAACCGCCGACAGGTCCTGCGCACGGGCCTCGACCGAGTTAGTGGAAGAAATCCGAAAGCAAAAGAACCAAAGATCATCAAAAACAACACTTACCAGGGGCTCGAATCCCTGGGTGAGGCACATCGGGACTCTATCGATGTCCTCCTGCCGGAAGCTCCCCACCATCCACCTCGCACGTCGGGCGACCTCGTCGAGGGGGAGGGACTCGTGCGACATCCTGCTCCCCTCCAACGACGCCTCCAGCGTCATCTCGTCGAGCCGGAGCCGGTGCTGCGTCAGCGGCAGCACCCTCCGGCGGTGGAACGCTGCGGCCACCATCCCCGCCGTCAGCCCGCGCTGATGGAGCCTCCTCAATGCATCGAGGAGCGGCTCCAGCTTCGGCTTGTCATCTTCAACGACGCCATATGTCCAGTTCTCCTCTCGCGCCATCAGCACCCGGCCGGAGTACCTCGGTAGCTGGTTGTCGTCGTTGCAGAGGTAGAACCAGCCGTCGTGCCAGCCGCTGTTCGAAGAAATTAATTACGCCAGGATGTATTGGTCGCCTCGACCCGACCAGACTTGGAGGGTGCAGCTCCCCGTGTGCACCGCGCGCCGCACCCCTCGCTCCCCCACCTTCTTGGCGAAGTGCTCCGCCCTGAAGAGGTGAAGCCACAGATTCCACTATGGCTCCATCCCCAGGTATCCCTCGCAGACCGTCACGAAAATGGCAACCTGCGAGATGGAGTTGGGGGCGAGGTGGTGCAGCTCCACCTTGTAGTAGTGGAGGAACGCCCGCATGAAGGGGCTGGCCGGCACATCGAACCCCTCTCGTGGAAGGCCATGAAGCTCACCACGTAACCTTCTGGAGGCGCCAGTTCTCGGTGGTCGGACGGCGGCACTCTCCACTCCGGCTGGGTCTGACTCGCCCTCGGCCGCAGAAGCCTGTCGCAGACCAACTCCTCCAGCTTCCTCTCCGTCACCGAGGAACGGGCCCAAGCGTCGGCGGGGAGGCTCTGGCTCTTGTCTGCCATTGTTGTCGGAGAAACGGCGCAGGCAAAGGAACGACGGCGGCGCTGGACGGTGGCTGAAGGGCGCAAGATGGCAAAGGGGGTGAAGAAAGGCAGAGAAGGCGAGAATGCAAAAGACCTGTAGGGGTAAACGGAACCACGGGCCCTACTCTTATACCCCGATGGAAGTCCAACGGGCGGGCGAAAAGGTAGGAGCAGTTTTTACATTCAATGACCTTACCTAACCGCTCCCTCAAAATTCGTAGGTATGAGCACGTGTCCGCTATACACTCCGTAACCGTCGCACCACGCCGCCCACTACCGCGCCGATCTCACTTCCCCTCCTAAAAAACATGCCCAAAACGGGTAGGAGAAGGATCCATGGACGGATATTCCCAGACGGATGGGTAACGGGCCCCGAGCCCGATATAAACCTCAAGGGATCGAAAGCTGGCCCTCAACCAGGGTTCGACAGCTGACCTCGAGTAACGGAGTCAGGGACGACTAGGGATGCGCCCATACAAGGCCAGGGCTCGAGCCATGCTCTCGAGGCACCCCAAGACGTGTTCGAGGCTAAAAGAGAGGTCGACAGAGGAATCCCCTCGGTGGGAGGTATCGCGCCCTCGAATCCTATCGCAAGGAATCGAGATCCACACGACTACTCTTTGGCATTTTTGAGAGCGCCTCCGTGGCCGCTAGCCGACTCCTATCGAATGGAGCATGGGCTCCTACTCGAATTCCCCGTTAATAGCTCATCGGAGACCATCAAAACTCAACCAAACGAGGGTAGTACGACGTTCCCCACCCCTCCTCATTTTTCCTAAAAAGGGAGCGTGAGGGTCGAACGATAAAAGACGGCCAAGACTCTGATCGACCTCATGCGCGCGAGGCTCAAGGGCTCAGCCGCAGAAAGCCAAACCTCGAGCAAAAAAAGACAGAACACGCCACGATACGAGAGCATTCCTCAAATAGAGCGTGCAAAAGACCTCGGAGGAGTCAAAACACTCCACCGAGGCCTCAGGGGCTACACCCGGCGGGTGCACTCGCTCGCCCCCACCGGAAAAGGTTACAACGCTATGACTCCAGTTCATGAACCACTGAGCCTCTGTGAGAGTGCCCCACACTCACCCAAAGGCTCGGGGGCTACTGTCGGGTACCTAAAACTAGGGGTACCCACAATCAATGATTAAGAAAAATAAAACGCTACCCACAAACGAATCGAGCCAAAATAGCAGACGAGATACCTCGACTACGTTCTGACTCGTACGAGGCACCCTCGACGGGACACCTCGACTGCGTTCCGACTCACACAAGGCTCGTTCGACAAGGCATCTCGACTATCGGGAAATCTCTGACTCGCACAACCCCAGGTCAGACCGCTCGACCCACCTTATTCACCTACTCTGAGACAAAAGTCAGAACATTTATTGTGACTACCTACTACTTCCTACCATCATGGCTACAGCTGTGACCGACGTGGAAGCAGTACCGGTGTCAAATCTTACTTTTTATCTCCCATCCCAGGATGGGAGGTGAAAGCCTGTCACTGTATGCACCATACCGCGCACTGTTTTGCCTCTGATCACCCTCGAGGGAGGATACGACAAGGACCGTACCCCGCGATCTTGGGGATTCGGCCTTATCCACCCGTCCTCGACCCGTCCTCGACCCGTCCTCAACCTAGCCTCGACCTACCATCGGTCAGCAGGGAGGAAAGGCCGACGTGGCACAGGACTCAGGGTCTTTTCACCGTCTCATCCTCTATGTCACCATAGTGTCCAGGGATGACCAGCCATTCCTAGGGCACGTCGCTACAACCACCTCCACTGGGATCGACAAAACATCACCTCTAAGGCACCCCCGGCGTCCCAGCCTCCTCCTACTCTATAAAAGGGCAGGCCGGGGCTCTACAAGGGGGCAAGCCGAAGCGCAAGCGAAGCAAAGGCAGAAGAACAACAAACCACAGACCACGAAAAACCAATCTCTTTTGTACTCTCATTTTCCCTCTGAGACCTGGGCTCGGTTCCCTCTCTCACAGCTTGTAACCCCTACGCAAGCACTTAGGTGCAAGGAAATACAATACTCCCCCCTCTCCGCTGGACGTAGGGCCTTCTTTTGCCCGAACCAGGATAAATCTCCGTGTATCCTCCTTGCATCACCATCCAGATTAGGGACACACAACACTTGATTCACTCGTTGGCTTAGGACCCCCGCGGGACCAAACGCCGACACATATTGATTCTCAACCACTAGTGGAAGCACTGATTGCTGCGCTTGTTGGCCGAGCTGTGCAACATCTTTCCCGGCCGCCTTCTGTTTCCTTTTCTCCTCCTTGATTTTCTTTGTGATAGTATGCTCATAGTCTGATAGTGGCAACGCTGGTTTTTTACTAGCGGCACGCTTCTCGTCTTCATAGCCTACACCACTTGACGTAGCTTTACATGAGGATACATTAGGTATGGCTTCTCTTGCTTTGCTCGTGCGTCAGCTTTGGTCTTTTTGAAGAATGCTTTCACTTCTGCCTTGACTAAAGCATTAAGTTCTTCATCAGTCTTCTCGTATGAAAGCTTGGTCATCTTCGGGATCTTCATGACCACAACTTGTTTCTTCGGTGGAGGTGGTGGGACCGATCTCTGTGGGCCAGCGGGCCTCTTGTTCCTCGATGGACCAGCCAGTGCTGATGAGGCAGCCGTTGTCGGCATTGGCAGAGGCGACGGCGACGTGGTTGGAGCATGCTGTTGTGGAGGAGATTGGGCTGCTGGCGGCGTTGGAGTATGTCGTGGAGGAGATATGGCCAGCGGTGGGGATGCAGCCTTGTCTTGTATGAAATCGTCGTCGTCGTGTCCCATGGCACTGTGGTCATGTGGTGAATGGATAGACGGACTTGGGGAGGTCCTGGATTTGAAAAAAAATGAACAAGGTATATACATGAGTGAACCATAATTAGATACAGTACATAATTATTGAAAAGCAATTGCGTTCACAATCATCCACACCTAGGGTTCGGTTGTGGTGGTGGCGCCCCAGGAATAATGATGTACCATTTCTTCCAACATATGAATGTCTTCTCCGCTTCACCTAGGGTCTTCTCCCCATCACCACCTTCGATATCCAGAGCCACATTTTCATGGCCTTTGACCACTCTATCCACTGAGACACTAGCATATCTGGGTGGTATTGCGACCGAGTGGATCCTTGGTGTCTTGGTGGGGTCGATAGGAGATACAACACCGGTAGCCACCTTGACTGTGGCATTCCCCTTCGGAATATGCAGCTCACAGGACGTCAACGGAGCGGTGACGTCATCCACCGGGAAGCGCATCCCTATGTCATCATCTTGCCTCACTGGCACCTCTGTAGAAGCACAACTGCTTTTCAACTGAGCTGAGCCAGGGCTGATGTTGGCGGCTGGCTGTGACAAGCTCTGGAGGCGGAAACTTACAACTTCCTCCACGGCCTTTCTGATTTGCTCATTCATAGTGGCCTTAAGCGCTTCCTCCCGCTCTAGTGCCTTACGAGCCACTTCACTGGTCTTCATAACAGCCTCCTCCAACTTGCGTAGCCGTTCCCTGTCCTCTTCCTTCTTTTCTCTGGCGGCTTCTATAAGTTTCTCTGTCCTGAGGGAAGGCATGCTCCCACGACACGGAGCCATAGCCTCTCATCCGTCCACCGTGCTCAAGGTTCCCCAGGGCGTATGTCAGCTCATCTTTATCTCTGTTCGACTGCCACTCTCCACTTTGAGCGACGGAGCGGGCTTGATGAAATCTTTCTACTACAGCTTGGATGCGTTCCCCATACACGACCTTTTTGGTCTCTAGGTCCAGGCGGCCTCCATGAGCAAAAAACCAGTGCTTGGCGCACTCAGGCCAATCGAGGGATTCTGGCACCAACCCCCTATCAATTAGCTCTTGCTCGGCTTTTTTCCACTTAGGAATGGCAGTAGGGTAGCCACCTGATCCCATCGTATGGTGGTAGGTCTTGTGTTGGGCATTCTCTTGGTTCCTTCTCGCCCGTTGCTGACCCTCTTCCGACGTCTTGAATTGTACAAACTCGTCCCAAAATGGCCGCAGCTTAACAAAATGCTTACAGTTGAAATCTGGAGTCTTGTTCTTCTTGATATAGTCATTATATAGATTCTTCTTATAGCACTGGAATTGTGTGGTCATCTTCTTCATATACCAATCCTGAACTCTTTCCTTCAACTGTTCATCATTTGTGTCTACCGTGAAATGTTGCAACACGTCACCCCAAACTAGTTCCTTGTCACGGTTGGAGACATAACTGATTTCTGGGCATTGCTTATTTTTCTTCCATTCATAGACATTGATCGGGATCCTATCCTAGGCAAGGTACCCTAAGTGGTTGACAAAGGCCCTTGCATGGGGTCCATGTGGCTGGCCTGTTCCCTCATCGAAATCCGTGATAACCAACCGGTCCTCCATCGGCTTCTTCGGGCCTCGTACTTTTCTGCTGGTCCCCGTGGTTGTCGTTGAGATAGAGGGCTACGTAGACAGAAACAAGACAATTAATAAAGATTTTTTTTTTGAATTTCATGTATATAAACATAGGAGGCTGCATATATTACAGACCTCACCAACATTGTCTTGGTCATTCGGGTCGACTAAGTATTGAGAACCGTCATCGATGCCCTCAGGGTTCTCATCCCCTTCACGATCGTCATAACGACCTTCTTCAGCGCTACCGCGGATCATGTTCAACAATATTTCTTCGTCTTCTCTCGGGTCAGCCATTTTTGCAAAAAATATTTAGGGTTTAGAGTTTACAGTTTTTGTAGAGACATTTAGAAAGGATAAACATTAGTTATCTACTTGAGTACAACTTTCCTTCGCGGTACCATTACAAGCCAACAAGGTTAATTTAAAGGTTAACTAACCATAACTTTGTTTTTACCCAAAAGGTTGCATCTAATAACAAGTAAGTCTATCACAAGACCACTAACTACTTACACAAGAAATCATTAACCATTAATGATCTATGTTAAACACATTAATTATCGTTAACAATTCTTAATTAACAAGTTAATCATAAACTCAAACAATTAATTAAAGTGCCAAGGGTCATCACATGTTAGTGACCCAAAGTCATCACTAAATCCCAAAATCACACAAATCCTTTATCATTAAGATAAACTTATGATTAATTAATTAAATATTAGAGCATAACTTAAGAATCTAATTTCTATTTATCAAAATAGTACCAAAATATTTGTGAAGCTAGACCTAGGCATGAAAAATCTACTTAGAAAATTTTAGGATTTTTAAATTAATATTTAAGCCTATAAAATCCATTGAAGTTGTATTTCTTAATTAAAATAGATAATTTTAACTCATGGAAAAACTATTCAAATTTTAGGTTTAATAGTTTTCCTAGATATTACACATCATAGAGAGTCTACATAAATTTTTTCATAATTTTATTACACTCCTAAAATCTTGTACAAAAATGACAAAAAGCAATTCAGTAATTCTTTTTAGAAAAAGAAAAACGTTTTTCAGCCCACGCTTCTTTCTTACTAGGCCGGCCCAACACAGGCAGCCCATCTCCTTTTTTTTCTTCTTTCTCTCACTGACATGCGGGGGCCGCACGTCAGGCCTCTTCTTCCTCCATCTCACACGACTACTCGTGCCTGTGTGATAATGGCCGGCCGGAGTTCTTCACCGACGAGGTCTGCGGTGGCGCGGACTTCCCCTGCCTGCTCCTCCCTCCCTCTCGCATCCTCTCCAAGCCCTGGACAATCCCCTGGAGCATCCACATGAGCACAGCGGCAACAACAGCGGACGTGGCGAGTGCTGGAGAGGAGGCAGAGTCGCTCAAGGAGCAGTACGCCGCCAGCAGACTGGAGGCGGCGGCGGCGGAGGACGTCCTGGGTTTGGCCGACATTGGAGCGGACGAGGACGCGAACGTACCTGGCGACTCTCCTGAACTACGGACGCGGACGAGGGCGCGCGCCGACGGTGCTCGGGACGGCGCGGCGGTGCTCGGGGCGGCGGTGCTTGGGAGGACAGCGGTGGTTCGTGTGTGCACGCGGGTGGGGAGGAGGAGGAAGAAGGCCCTGCCTTTATAAGCCAGGGGACCTTTAGTCCCGGACCTGGCCACCGCCCGGGACTAAAGGGCCTTTAGTCCCGGTTCCAGCCACGAACTGGGACTAAAGGTCTCACCCTTTAGTCCCGGTTCATGGCCGGAACCGAGACTAAAGGCCCTTTAGTCCCGGGCGGTGGCCAGACCCGGGACTAAAGGTCCTTCCACCAAATTCTGGCGCCTGTTTAGGCGCCAGAATTTGGTGAATTTTATTTTTCACCTTTTTTCCTTTCATCTTTCTAAATGCATAGTAAATTAAATATTTATCATAAATTTTTTCAAAAATACACATTAGTTTAGTTTGACTCTATTGTGCATTACAAAAATTGTAAACACTATTTTTTTTCAAAGATTTCATATTATCCAAAATAAATATTATTTATAATGAATATTGTGTTAATGCAAAAATACAATGGGCAATTAAAATATATAAAATTGTTGTCTTTCGATAGAAACTTAGTTTTTGGTTCATTTGGACGTTAAACTTTTGTTTCTTCAATAATAATTATCCAAATGCGCGACATTAATTGTCTAAATTTTAAAATTTAAAATTTTCAGAGATACACGTCAGTTTTTAAACCCTGGATGGTCTCGAATGGAAAACTCATGAATACAAAGTTTGTTCCACTCATCAAGATCTACATTTGGTCTAATGGTCAACTTTTCATTTGTAAAAGTTTGAACCACTCAATTTTAAATTTTGAAAGAATTCATAGTCAAACGCCAGTTTTCGGAACCCTGGATGGTCTCGACTGGAAAAGTCATAAATACCAATATTGTTCCACTCATCAAGATCTACATTTCATATATAGAACATTTTTGCATTTGATGAAGTGTTGACAAAGTGTAGTTAAAAATCCATAATTCACATATATAATTTCATATAGTTTGTGTGAGATTCAAGATTTGGTGAGTATTGTTTATTTAAACTTTTTCAAATATAAAAAATGGTCTATATAAAAAGTTTGGATCTTGATGAGCTCTAACAACTTGGTATTCCAAAGTTTTTCATTTCAAGTCATTTAGTCTGTCATTTGACCAAGTTTGACCAAAACACGTCTTTGATTTTGAAAACATGTGCCTGGGACTTGCTAGAATTTATCCAGATAAAAATATGGTTCATGTATCAAATGTAGATCTTAATGAGCTCTAACAACTTGATATTCAAAAGTTTTTCATTTGAAGTCATCAAATAGGTCATTTGACCAAGTTTGACCAAAGTCAAAACATTGGTTTTTAGAAACACACACTTTGACCGAACCCTGGATGGTCTGGAATAGAAAACTCACGAATACAAAGTTTGTTCCATACATCAAGACCTACATTTAGTCTAATGGTCAACTTTTCATTTGTAAAAGTTTGAACCACTCAATTTTAAATTTTGAAAGAATTCATAGTCAAACGCCAGTTTTCGGAACCCTGGATGGTCTCGACTGGAAAAGTCATAAATACCAATATTGTTCCACTCATCAAGATCTACATTTCATATATAGAACATTTTTGCATTTGATGAAGTGTTGACAAAGTGTAGTTAAAAATCCATAATTCACATATATAGCTTCGTATAGTTTGTGTGAGATTCAAGATTTGGTGAGTATTGTTTATTTAAAATTTTTCAAATATAAAAAATGGTCTATATAAAAAGTTTGGATCTTGATGAGCTCTAACAACTTGGTATTCCAAAGTTTTTCATTTCAAGTCATTTAGTCTGTCATTTGACCAAGTTTGACCAAAACACGTCTTCGATTTTGAAAACATGTGCCTGGGACTTGCTAGAATTTATTCAGATAAAAATATGGTTCATGTATCAAATGTAGATCTTAATGAGCTCTAACAACTTGATATTCAAAAGTTTTTCATTTGAAGTCATCAAATAGGTCATTTGACCAAGTTTGACCAAAGTCAAAACATTGGTTTTTAGAAACACACACTTTGACCGAACCCCGGATGGTCTCGAATGGAAAACTCATGAATACAAAGTTTGTTCCACTCATCAAGACCTACATTTGGTCTAATGGTCAACTTTTCATTTGTAAAAGTTTGAACCACTCAATT
Source organism: Saccharum hybrid cultivar R570 (assembly GCA_038087645.1). Classification (NCBI taxonomy): domain Eukaryota; kingdom Viridiplantae; phylum Streptophyta; class Magnoliopsida; order Poales; family Poaceae; genus Saccharum; species Saccharum hybrid cultivar. Next base: position 12,639,403 of record JAQSUU010000805.1, read on the forward strand.
TTGAATTTTGAAAAAATTCATAGCCAAACGTCGGTTTTCGGAACCCTGGATGGTCTCGACTGGAAAAGTCATGAATACCAATATTGTTCCACTCATCAAGATCTACATTTCATATACAGACCATTTTTGCATTTGACAAAGTGTTGGCAAAGTGTAGTTAAAAATCCACAATTCTCGCATATAGTTTCATATAGTTTGTGTGAGATTCAAGATTTGATGAGTATTGTTTATTTAAACTTTTTCAAATAGAAAAGATGGTATATATAAAAAGTTTGGATCTTAATGAGATCTAACAACTTGGTATTTCAAAGTTTTTATTTCAAGTCATTTAGTCTGTCATTTGACCAAGTTTGACCAAAACCCGTCTTCGATTTTAAAAAAATGTGCCTGTGACTTGCTAAAATTTATCCAGATGAAAATATGGTCCATGTGTCAAATGTAGATCTTGATGAGCTCTAACAACTTGGTATTCAAAAGTTTTTCATTTGAAGTCATCAAATAGTTCATTTGACCAAGTTTGACCAAAGTCAAAACATTGGTTTTTAGAAACACACACTTTGACCGAACCCTGGATGGTCTCGAATGGAAAACTCATGAATACAAAGTTTGTTCCACTCATCAAGACCTACATTTGGTCTACCGGTCAACTTTTCATTTGTAAAAGTTTGAACCACTCAATTTTGAATTTTGAAAGAATTCATAGCCAAACGCCGGTTTTCGGAACCCTGGATGGTCTCGACTGGAAAAGTCATGAATACCAATATTGTTTCACTCATCAAGATATACATTTCATATATAGACCATTTTTGCATTTGATAAAGTGTTGGCAAAGTGTAATTGAAAATCCACAATTCCCACATATAGTTTGTGTGAGATTCAAGATTTGGTGAGTATTGTTTATTTAAACTTTTTCAAATAGAAAAAATGGTCTATATAAAAAGTTTGGATCTTGATGAGCTCTAACAACTTGGTATTCCAAAGTTTTTCATTTCAAGTCATTTAGTCTGTCATTTGACCAAGTTTGACCAAAACCCGTCTTTGATTTTGAAAACATGTGCCTGGGACTTGCTAAAATTTATCCAGATGAAAATATGGTCCATGTGTCAAATGTAAATCTTGATGAGCTCTAACAACTTGGTATTCAAAAGTTTTCATTTGAAGTCATCAAATAGGTCATTTGACCAAGTTTGACCAAAGTCAAAACATTGGTTTTTAGAAACACACACTTTGACCGAACCCTGGATGGTCTGGAATAGAAAACTCATGAATACAAAGTTTGTTCCATGCATCAAGACCTACATTTAGTCTAATGGTCAACTTTTCATTTGTAAAAGTTTGAACCACTCAATTTTGAATTTTGAAAGAATTCATAGCCAAACACCGGTTTTCGGAACCCTGGATGGTCTCGACTGGAAAAGTCATGAATACCAATATTGTTCCACTCATCAAGATCTACATTTCATATATAGACCATTTTTTGCATTTGATAAAGTGTTGGCAAAGTGTAGTTGAAAATTCATAATTCCCGCATATAGTTTCATATAGTTTGTGTGAGATTCAAGATTTGGTGAGTATTGTTTATTTAAACTTTTTCAAATAGAAAAAATGGTCTATATCAAAAGTTTGGATCTTGATGAGCTCTAACAACTTGGTATTCCAAAGTTTTTCATTTCAAGTTATTTAGTCTGTCATTTGACCAAGTTTGACCAAAACCCCATGTGCCTGGGACTTACTAAAATTTATCTAGATGAAAATATGGTCCATGTGTCAAATGTGGATCTTGATGAGCTCTAACAACATGGTATTCAAAAGTTTTTCATTTGAAGTCATCAAATAGGTCATTTGACCAAGTTTGACCAAAGTCAAAACATTGCTTTTTAGAAACACACACTAATCGAACCCTGGATGGTCTCAAATAGAAAACTCATGAATACAAAGTTTGTTCCACTCATCAAGACCTACATTTGGTCTAATGGTCAACTTTTCATTTGTAAAAGTTTGAACCACTCAATTTTGAATTTTGAAAGAATTCATAGCCAAACGCCGGTTTTCGGAACCCTGGATGGTCTCGACTGGAAAAGTCATGAATACCAATATTGTTCCACTCATCAAGATCTACATTTCATATATAGACTATTTTTTAATTTGACAAAGTGTAGTTGAAAATCCACAATTCCCGCATATAGTTTCATATAGTTTGTGTGAGATTCAAGATTTGGTGAGTATTGTTTATTTAAACTTTTTCAAATAGAAAAAATGGTCTATATAAAAAGTTTGGATCTTGATGAGCTCTAACAACTTGGTATTCTAAAGTTTTCATTTCAAGTCATTTAGTCTGTCATTTGACCAAGTTTGACCAAAACCCGTCTTCGATTTTGAAAACATGTGACTGGGACTTACTAAAATTTATCCAGATGAAAATATGGTCCATGTGTAAAATGTAGATCTTGATGAGCTCTAACAACTTGGTATTCAAAATTTTTTCATTTGAAGTCATCAAATAGGTCATTTGACTAAGTTTGACCAAAGTCAAAACATTGGTTTTTAGAAACACACACTTTGACCGAACCCTGGATGGTCTCGAATGGAAAACTCATGAATACAAAGTTTGTTCCACTCATCAAGACCTACATTTGGTCTAATGGTTAACTTTTCATTTGTAAAAGTTTGAACCACTCAATTTTGAATTTTGAAAGAATTCATAGCTAAACGCCAGTTTTCGGAACCCTGGATGGTCTCGACTAGAAAAGTCATGAATACCAATATTATTCCACTCATTAAGATCTACATTTCATATATAGACCATTTTTTGCATTTGACAAAGTGTTGGCAAAGTGTAGTTGAAAATCCACAATTCCCACATATAGCAAAGTTTGAACCACTCAAATTTGAATTTTCAACACATAATGTTACAATTATATTACACAAGATGTCAAATACACATTATTAATTTGAGTTCACTACCTATATCAAGCGGGCACAGTGGTAAACTTTTTCTTGACGTAATGCCCTTGGTTATGATCATTCCGTAACCATGGAGTGTCCTCAGCAGCGAGCAGGATGCTTGGGTCTTTGGCCACACAGAAGGGTGGGATTCATTCATCCTTTTCATAATCCTCTGACACGTCTGACTTGTCTTCAATTCCCACGATGTTTCTTTTCCCTGTAAGAACTATGTGGCGCTTTGGCTCGTTGGTTTTTTTCTCGTCGTATTTTCCTCTCTTGGGTTTTGTAGACATGTCTTTCACATAGAACACCTGATTCACATCAGCAGCAAGGACGAATGGATCATTTCTATACCCAATATTGTTGAGGTCTACTATTGTCATTCCGTATTCCTTATCGACTGATACCCCTCCGTTCATCTTCACCCATTGGCATCGGAATAGAGGGACTTTAAAATTATGTGCATAGTCTAGTTCCCAAATCTCCTCTATGCGACCATAATATGTGTGTATGTTCCCATTCGGTTCCGTAGCATCCACGCGGACACCACTGTTTTGGTTGGTACCCAAATCACGTGGCAGTTGTGCGATTTTAAGTTGACAAATTTCTTCTCCGGCACATTTATTATACGCTTTATATTGGAGGAGAACCTAGATGGGACTTTGATATTGCTTAGGCACTCAAACATGCTTTCCTTCTCCTCATTGCTAAGAGTGTAGCTAGCAGGTCTTAAATAATGACGTCCATCATCTGTCTTCTCTGGATGCAGGTTGTCTCGTTCTTTCATGTGCTTCAAGTCCTCTCGTGCCTAAAGGGTATCCTTAGGCTTTCCAAACACACCCATGAACCCTAGGAGATTAACACAAAGATTCTTTATCAGGTGCATCACGTCGATCGAGTGGCGGACCTCAAGGTCTTTCCAATATGGTAGCTCCCAAAATATTGACTTCCTTTTCCACATTGGGGCGCGCCCCAAAGCATCTTTTGGAACAGGTTCACTGCCTTATCCTTTTCCAAACACTACTTTCAAATCCTTGACCATCTTGAATACCTCTGCCCCATCTCGGTTGCCTGGCTTGGACCGGTGTTCTACCGTACCTTTAAAATGTTTGCCTTTCTTTCTCAACTGGTGGTTCTTAGCAAGAAATCGACGATAACCAAGGTACACGACCTTTTGATATTTTTTTAAATAGACAGTCTCAAGGTCACCAAAATAATGGGTGCATGCATTATATCCCTTATTTGTCTATCCTGAAAGATTACTTAGAGCTGGCCAATCATTGATTGTCACGAACAACAATGCTCGCAGATCGAATTCTTTCTATTTGTACTCATCCCACACACGCACACCTGGTTTGCTCCATAGCAGCTGGAGTTCCTCAACTAATGGCCTCAGGTAGACATCGATGTCATTGTCAGGTTGCTTCGGGCCTTGGATGAGCACCAACATCATAATGAACTTCCGCTTCATGCATAACCATGGAGGAAGGTTGTAGATACATAGAGTAACGGGCCAAGTGCTATGACTAGAGCTCTGGTCTCCAAAAGGATTAAATACATCCGTACTCAATGCGAACCTTAGATTTCTTGCGTCATCTGTAAAGTCCGAGAATTCTCTATCTATTTCTCTTCACTGGGACCCATCTGCAGGGTGTCTCAACATATTGTCCACCTTACGGTCTTGAGACTTTTCCCTGTGTGCCATTATAAAAGATCGCAATCCCCTGTGTGCCCCTGAAAAAATCCAGCGGTCTTCAGCGCCACTACTCCAACTTTTTCGTGTCCTCCATGCCACTTCCGTCAGTTTGGGCTCTAACGCCGTCAAACTGCACGTATGAAAAGACGAAAATACCCTTAAGTCTAAATATATTATTAATTTTTTTGAGCATCTTAACGACTTCAAATAAAAAAACTTAAAACTAGAAAGTTGTAGATCTTGTCGAGATCTATAATTTTTATATAAAATTTATTTTCATTTAATTCCGCAAAAAAATATGATTTTTCTAAGATATATTAATCATATCAAATCATATTTTTTTTGCGGAATTAAATGAAAATAAATTTTATATAAAAATTATAGATCTCGACAAGATCTACAACTTTCTAGTTTTGAGTTTTTTCATTTGAAGTCGTTAAGATGCTCAAAAAAATTAATAACATATTTAGACTTAAGGGTATTTTCGTCTTTTCACACGTGCAGTTTGACGGCGTTAGAACCCAAACTGACGGAAGTGGCATGGAGGACACGAAAAAGTTAGAGTAGTGGCGTTGAAGACCGCTGAATTTTTCCAGGGGCACACAGGGGATTGTGATCTTTTATAATGGCACACAGGGAAAAGTCTCTACGGTCTTCTTTGTGCCATCGCAACAACTTTGCGTGCTCCTTGTTTCTGAACAGTTGTTTTAGGCGTGGAATTATTGGAGCATACCACATAACCTTGGCAGGGATTCTCTTCTTCGGACGTTCTTCATCCTCAACATCGCCAGGATCATCTCGCAAGATCTTGTACCGTGACGCATGACAAACAGGGCATTCATCTAAATTCTCGTGCTCGCCACGGTACAGAATGCAGTCATTAGGACATGCATGTATCTTCTCGATAAAAGGGCAGACGATCTTTTTTTCTTCGTATGTAGTGGTGGGCAATTCATTAGGCTTTGGAAGCAACTTTTTTTTTGGATCTTCAGTAATTTCCCAAATGCCTTGTCAAATATACCATTCTCTGCCTTCCACTGTAATAACTCCAGTGTCGTGCCTAGCTTTTTCTGCCCATCTTCGGTCGACGGGTAGAGTAACTTCTTGTGATCCTCTAGCATTTGGTCAAACTTAGCCTTCTTCTTTTCACTTTCACAATCTCTCTGTGCGTCACGAATGACATCACCAAGAGCATCGTCATCTTCATCGATACTGTTTTCTACATCCGCCTCTTCTTCAACTTCCTCCATCGCGAAGTCACAGTATTGAGTAAAAACATCGTCAAGGTCCGCTTGTTCTTCTTCACCTTCTTCCATCATAACCCCGGTCTCTCCGTGCTTGGTCCAACAAATGTAGGTTGACATGAAACCTGACTTGAACAAGTGCAAGTGAATACTTCTTGAGCTACAAAATTCTTTCAAATTCATACACACGGCACATGGGCAGCATATAAAACCATCCCGCTTGTTTTCCTCTGCCACTCTGCAGAATTCTCGCATGCCCTCAATGAACTCGTTGGAGCGGCGATCGGCATTGTACATCCAATGGCATGTCATTATCTGCATTATATGGCATCACATAATTAAAGCCCAGCATGAGAAAAGAGCGCGGCACAACCTTGTCTAATTGAGTTCAAAATTTTATAAGTGGTTCATCATTTTATAAAATTAATTTGTGGACGTTAATAAAAAGATAGCAAAATCATAAAATTTGTATTTTTCTATTAAAAGGTGTAATTTTATCTCTAAATAAAATTAATTTGAAGAATTTTTAAAGTTAAAATTAATTTGTTTCAAAATTACAAAGAATCAACATTATTTAATATTTTAAAATGAGAACATGAACAAATTAAAGTAAAAAGTATCCTAAAAAGTCTATAATAGAACTAAACATTATATGTGTATACTACTTTCTAGGTAATATAATTAGCATCGTTCATAAAAATTCAAACATAAAAAGTAATTGGAGCTAGCAATATAAAATAAAATAGCCATATACAAAATGGATTTATATATGGTGCTGCTAAAACATAAGAGGATGAAGCTAACAACTTTTCAGACAAATCGACGACGGCGTAGAAGCGTTTGAAGTGGATTGATCGTCGGAGATGAGACAAGCAAGAATAATGGAAGAACAAACAACAAGAACATGAACAAGGAAGCTCGGGCAGGCTCGGACAGAGAAAAAGAAGAGGAATGTTCAATTTGTAAGATGATGTTTTAATCCCGGTTGGTAACACCAACCGGAACTAAAGCCAGTCCTATGGTCCCGGTCGGTGCCACGGACCGGGACAAAAGTTATAGTCCCGGTCCGTGACACCGACCGGAACTAAAGACAGGGCTACCAACCGGGATAAAGGTCTCTCCCGTCAGCGCCTGATAACAGAATCGTTGGCGAGGAACCTTTACTCCCGGTTGGTAACCAACCAGTGTGTAGTAGTGCGCGGCTGCTGGTGACGGGCGGGAGGCTGCGGAAGCGCTGCCACGGCGGCGGCGCAATGGAGCGGGCGGCCCTGCACGCGAGCCGCGTCGCGGTGCAGGTGGCGCTGTCGGCGATCACGTGCTTAGTGCCGGCGTTCGGGTCGTTCGCGTCCTTCGTGGGGAGCACGGTGTGCGCGCTGCTCTCCTTCGTGCTGCCACTGCCAGAGCTGTTCCACCTCCGCGTCGCGGGCCACGCCGCGGGCGCCACGCAGCGAGACGTCGACTGGGCCATCCTCCTCTTCGGCCTCGCGTTCGCCGCGCACGGCCTGTACGACGCCGTCCTCTCGTGGCACTGACGGCGGAAGTGCCAGCGGCCAAGTGCACGTTCCCATTCCAACACACGAATTCTCGTCCACGCGCGCTTGTGTTGATAAGAAAGGATAAAAAAAAATGCAGCAGTTTCGTTATATTGATTGATACGTTTCGGATAGGCCTGGACCGGAGGATTTGTTCACTCCTGCCTGTTTTCAGAAAATAAAAAATTACAAGTTCAGACTAGCATGACAGGATATGTTTCCGTGCAACGCACGGACATTTATCTAGTTATTAATTACTAGGAAATATGCCCATGGAGAAAAAAAATATATGTCTCTTGTCATTAAGATGTTATCTTGTATGACACTTATAGGTATTTGATACATAGATAAGATTGATATGGTTATTGTTTTCTATAAAATCTCAATCAACAATTATAAGTCAAAGGAAATAAGAATCTTCCCATCTACTAAAAGATCTAGACGTATATATAATAATAATTATAATATAATAATAATGCTTAAGAATACAGTGGTTGTTTCAAGTGAAGAGATCATTCCCAAAAAGTACTTAAACTCTACCCACAATAAAGCAGGAAGCATATCAACGTACCATTTGTTTCGGTAATTTGAGAGCTTAATACCTATATAAAGGCATTGGGTTTGGAATCGATATAGAAATATCTATAGAATATATAGCTCACATGGTTCGTTGAAATCATCCGTCACAAAAAAAGAACATTTGGTTAATGTTTAGGGAGGGTCTTTTGCGCAAATTCATACAATCCAGATTTTTTTAATCTCCAATCCAGAATTTTCTATCCACTCGTTCATCGTTATCCCTCGCTAGCACCGCAAATGCTCCTTTCCTCGAGTCCAAAAAAAGCTTCTTTCCACTTCCTCATACAAGTGTGCCCGGCGGCACCGGTGCATGGCATGAAGAGAGACAACGGCGGCGTGCGGGGCGAGGACTGGTTGCAGCAGATGGCTGGGTGAGGACGGGCGACTGCTGCTCGCGGGCGTGCGGCGGCTGCTCATGGTGGCTGGCTAGTTGAGATCCGGCGGCGGCTGCTCGTCAGCCCTGTGACTGTGGCTTGCGGCTCGCCGGGCATGGACCGGTGGTGGCGGCGACTCATAGGCCGAGGAGTGTTAGGGGCAGCACAACAAAGGCACGGTGTGGACGGCGATGATAGGGGAGCACAGACATCAAGCACGGCCAAGGACGACAGACAGCTATGACGTGAGGGCATGGCCACCCATGGCGGGCTTGTGGCCATGGTTAGAGCACAGCCATGTCGGCTGATCGGGCGCGGTGCAGCAGGCTTGTGCACGGTTTCATGATTTTTGTGTTTTTTTCTTGATTCGCTTGGATCAATTGATTGTGTGATAAATTTGATTGTTTGATGGGATGTTTTTCCCTTTGGTTTGATTTGTACTTGGATTGGATTTTCATGGTGGTAAGAGTCCGATTTGGAGAAACAATGAAAACAATTTGAAAAAAAAACAGACAATTGTATGATTACCGAAGCCGAGCCACTTTAGGATTATTAGACTGGATGAAAATTTAGGGTGGCAAGAAATTTTGCCCCTTTAATATTAGGTATAGATGAATTTCAGAAGCTTTTTTGCTCGAACCTGGTGGAAGTCGGCTTCAGCCAAATTTGGCAGGTTCGGAACGGATCTAGAACACATTTGACACGATTTGGAAAGGGTTTTGGACTCCTTGAGGCGCCCAACACCGTATAAATATAAGGTCCACATCCGATTGAGGTGCTCAATACACACAATCGTCATAAAAATCAATCTACAACCTCTCTTCCCATCTATTTCTCCTCATTCTTCATTGGCGCTCACGGACGGTGGATCGACGACGGCAAAGCTCTAGAGTGGCCAGGCCGGCTAGGGCACCCCATAGCTACCACACGCCCCGATGGGGTCCTTCCCATGCTTGTGGGGTTTCGGGTTCCAAGAGATGTCATCGGCGTGTCTTGCGTATCGCGCTTGCGGCGAGGCTCCTCCGACGACGTGTCTTACGTATCGCGCCCATCGCTAGAGCCACAAGGTCCGAGTGCCGACGTGCCCTAGGCACCGGCTGACCTAAAAGTCGGCTAGACCCTACATCGAGCGATCTAGCTCCTAATCGGTGTGGTGGCCTAATTAAGTGTCAACACAATTTCTAGCGACTCCGCTAGGGACGATTGGTTCGGCTATCTCCTATAGTCGATCTTTCCGACCTAGCCAATTTGTTGGTTCCCATCTATCTTTCTTGTGTTCTCATTACCGGTGTGTAATCTGGCCCGAAAGGCTGACCGCATCTGGTATTGATGTCTTTTTTTATTAGGATGTGGAGGAACGGTCGCAATGGCGTGTTCAACGGTCCAATGGGTCTAGGAAGCATTGTCAAGTATACAACCAGATCTGAGATAAAGGAATGTGGGATAGCTGAAGGTTCTCCTCTTTTTATTGCTATGAATAAGCTTATGTCTAAATTTGATGAATTAGAGGGAAGAATGTTTGGTGCTCCAATTTTTACTTTACCTCATGATGCACATACTAGTGAATTGGCCTTGACTTTTAGTCGACCGTAATATGAGAGGCCATTTCACTATTATTTTGATCAATGTGGCAGGTTTGTTTTTTTATAATCAATCCGAATTGGCCTCTTCGGCGCCTAAACCAATAGCGCCAATTTAGGAGGGGTTAGCGCTATTCGTCCTGTTGCTACATATACACAGAATTCGGTTCATACCTCTCGAACCGATGACACGACAGCAGCACCGCATGCTTCATTGCCTCATATTACGGTGTTGTCGGACTCTCCAAAGTCACTAGGCATGGTTTCAATGCCCGAAGACTTCTTATGATGCCTCCCAAACCGATTTACAGGAAACTGTTTATCGGTTTATAGGATATCAAAAGAGGCAAAATAGGACATGCAAGCTACACATAACAGAGATGAACATCCTTTACCTTGCAACAAGACACTTTCCATGGTTGAAACTTTAAAATTAAATAGTCCAGCCGTCTTGATTTGGCTTGAACAAGTCAATTCCACTATTATTATTGGAAAAAAATGATAATCGGTGAACCCACGGAATCAAGGAAGGGAAAGAAAGTCTTGGATCGGATCGTTGATGAAAGCTTTTAAGCATGAATGATGCGGCCTATATATCGCAATTTGTCAAATTTCTTTTCTTTGCCTCGGTTTCTTTGATTGAGGGCAGGGCCATCTAAATCTACAGCCCATAAATTATCAACTGCTTGCATGAGTAACGGCCCAATGAATTGCGATGCATTGACCCATACGCAAGACGTAAGATGCAGTCAACTCGGATGGGTCTTCCCTAGTCCACCGCGCGCGGGTCGAGCCACCCTCCGCATATAGATTAAGCAAAAGTCGAGATCAATCCACACACATATATATATAGGGAAATTATTTCCTACTCCCTCATGTTTATATCTCTAGATTTAGAATATATATGACCTAACGAAGTATATGATCATACTAGACCATCTATGGTAGTATGTATGTCAAGTATGCAAGTATACGTAGAGTATATGGTTATACTTATTTTATATACTACAGTAGTGGCATTTTAGTAATATATTAAAAAGTATGGGGCTCTGCTAATTTTTTTACATAGTAAGATTTAGAGTATCTTAAAATAAGTATGTAAACATACTCAAGGTGATAAATGAGTATGCATCCATACACAATGTAGTTTTTTTGAAGATGGGAGTAACTACTTCCGGGAGTATAGAAAACTCACACACACACACACCTGGATGGCTCCTCCGTACCCACCACGTCAACGATTGGCGAGCCTGAAGGCAGCAGCTGGGTGCAAAGCCTCTCACTACTACAGAACGAGTTTGTAGGGACGGCTCTAGCTGATTTCTAGGGGCGGTTTGGCCAGCCGCCCCTATGGTCCTATCATCTAGGTTAGCTATAGAATCTGTGATTCCTCTGATTATCTCTATATACATGTCAAAATTATGTCTGTAGTGTCTGCTTTTAGCTTAAAAACCTACTTGATGCATGAATCGTGATTAAGCATGCATAGATGGGTAAGTGTGTTAGGAGGGCCTATTTGGCATGGAGGGGCCGAAGCCGATGAATCAAAAAAATAGTAGTTTTATGAGCCAGCGGAAGCTCCATCAAATGGGGTCTTAAATTCAATTCAAATAAATAGATGGTTAAGAGCATCTTCCAGAGTCCTCAAACTCAATTCCCAAAATTATCACTTGGAGAGCTATTTATATAAAAACCGCTCTATGTATATTTACACCCTCCAGCTGTTTTTTTCTATATCTTGTGCGCACTCTAGTAGAGAGCTAACCCCGCTCTCTATCTTTGGCCAGTGAGAAATCTAGAATAGAGGATGAAATATTTGGAGAACTAAATAAATAAACTGTTGGAGGCTATTTTTAATCAAAATCTCCATTTCTATCAATAAGAAATGATATAAAGAGTCTGTTGGAGATTTGGAGTTGCTCAGTGATGCTGGTTGAATTTACACCACACGTGTTAAGGGTGGTTTGTTTTGTCTGCTAATAATAAGCAGCAAAAGCTAGCATATGCTGAATAAATTCGAAAAGCTTTCTGTTATTACACTTAAATAGGTCACTATAAACACACATAGATTACACCTATCAATATGAACATTCTGCTCTGCCCTTGGTTATATTGCATTGTGCTGGTGAGAAATATCCAATTGTATCATTTACTCCCTCCATCTCTGAATAAATTAATTTCTACTGTTGACTTAAGTCAAATATATTTAAGTTTGACCGAATTTATCGAAAAGAGTGTCAAGATATTTATGACAACAAATTAGTATCATTGGATAGATCATAAAATGTATTTTCATAATATGCATATTTGATATCATAAATATTTGTGTTTTATCTATAGACTCGGTTAAACATAAAAAAAAAGTTTGACCTAAGATAACTCAAAAAATTGATTTATTCAGAGGGAGTACCATGTAATTTATACCATTAATTGTTTAACTCAAGTTGGATGAATCACGACCTATTAACCCTGGGCACAAAATACTGAGAACCAAATCGAAAATATCGAAACCGAATTTTTCGGTACCCTGGCCGGTTCCTAATTCCCAGGAACCGAATTTACTGAGGTAAATTTGGTACTTTACCTTGGGGAACCGAATTTACCGAACTATATGAAATGTGCTGAGTTTGAGTGTTGTTATATTATTGATAGCACTATTTTAGTCTATTATATTATGTATTTGTGGTCCTCTACTCTTATAGTCTTGTGGACTTTTATATGTATGTATTTGGCATTATTATTCTCTATGAAATCATGTCCAAATTATGTCAAAATTAGCTTTTGAATCCGCTATTACATGTCCATGCTATCAGTTCGATATTTTTCGGTAAATACCGAAACTGAACCGAAAATACCGAAACCGAATTTCCTCGGTATCGATTTTTGGAAGGAACCGATCGGTACCTATTTTTCGAGGAACCAAATTTCTCTAGGAAACGAAGTACCGAACCGATCGGTTCGGTAATACCGAATGCCCAGGCTGGCAACCTACAGCAAGGAAGCAACGGCTATATGACGTGCTCAGATCATAACTTTGCTTGTGGGTGTATAGGTTTGTCGTGTGGTAGCTTTAAGTCTAGTAATAGGACAGAAGCTTTTTTCCAACACTATTATCATTGCCGGTTCTATTAAAACCAGCGGTGATGCACTTAATTTCACCATAGGTTGTAATAGAACCAGTGGTGATAATACATTTTCACTACCGGTTTATAATGGAATCGACGGTGATAATGCTTTCCACCACCGGTTCATGAAACAACCTGGTAGTGAAAAACATCACGAGTACAGAAGAAAATCCCAAACCCTAGCCCCTCACTCTCTCTCCTCTGGCCGCCACTCTCACCTCACCCCCCCCTCTCTCTCTCTCTCCAAGCCCCATCTTTCTCCCTCAACAACTCTCCTCACAGCCCCCTCTCTCCCCCTCACTCATGGCACCCAATGGTGGATCCCCTCAGCGAGCTCCCGACGGTGTGGCAGACTCCCAATTGTGTGGCACCCCCTCCCCCTACCAACAAGCGGGCTCCTAGTGGCGCATCGCTCCCAGCATCCTCCGATCCCGGCGGGAAGGTAGCCTAGATCTACCCGCGGTGGCCTCCTGACGGGAAGCCGGCCAGATCTTCCCACTAGGGACCTCCAGAGGCCTCCAAATCCCCTTGACCCCTTCCCCCCTTCCCCGGCGGCCTCCCAAGTGTCATGGAGCCCAAACAGCAACCTTAGAGGAGGACAAGTACGATGCTGATGTGGACGATGGCGAATGCGTGGGTGAGGACATCTGTCTGGTGGTGTTAGCAACTTAGCATAGATTGGGTCTTTTATTTGTATTTGCTATTCGCCGTTGGTTTGCAAACCGATGTTGATTACCTCGAGTTTTACAGCCACTTTCACTGCAGCCGAGCACAGGGGCGGACCTAGGGGGTATGCCGGGTGGTCCCCGGCATACTTTGGGCTCAAGTAACAGCTATGGTATATACGGAGAAGTATTGGCTGACGCTTCACCGCTTCAGAACGTAAACGTAGTCGGCATGGCTGCATGCACGCAAGGCAAGGCACGTCTCCCAGTCTCCGATTGGATTCCCATGCGGCCATGCCGCACTGCGTAGGTGTGCCATGCGCCTCTAGGCAGCTGGCCACTACAGTCTCATGCAAGAGGACCAAATCAATTGCGCAGAGCCGCAGAGTCCCAGACTGAGCCACAGGCCATCAGATTTGTTGCCCTGCCGCGCTGTGTTTGAATCATCTAATTTTGTAGATGAAAAACTTACATACATAATTGTTCATCAATAATTATTTGTTTATCAGGGAGATTAGGCAAGATCACTGAGATCTAGATTAGAGATTGGTTCCTAGTTTGCCCAAGATTAATATTAGAAGACATGTCACACACACACACACACAAAACAACTAGCTCTTTGCTTGCATTATGTTGATAAATTGGTAAGACCATATGAACATTTCATTGGAATTGTTCATGTAGATGACACTACATATAGTCACATTTATTGAGCGGGATATTTTCTTAGAAGTGGATGAAGATGAGATAATCGAGACACTCATGTCCTTTAGAAAGCAGCGACTAAGAACTCGGATGATTAAGTCTCTTTATGTCAATATATTTCAAACTATCAATATTGCATTTGAACTATTTATATTGTAATTTGGTAAATTTAAGATTTATTATGTTATTTAGTGCTTGCATAACAAATTATGTTGTGAATTTACAATTGTTTACCGAATTGGTAGGTTTTTACCGAATTCCATGTGAAAATTTTTGTGTGGCATACCCTATGCAAAAATCCTAGGTCCGCCACTGGCTGAGCAAAACCAACAATGAAAGTGGGTTTAGGCCCGGTGGTGATTAGATAATGGGGTAGTGATGGTTGACAGGTTGTGTAATAAGTTACCATTAATGTCTCGCTGTCAAGATGCCCAAAAATATAGATATTTCTTAGGCCACAAGTCACTCTATTTTTTTACATTTCTTGAAAAATGCAAGCATATGTATTTATGAGGATTCAAACCCCTCGTTATTCTGTATTAACATGTACAAATATAAATGATCTCAAATGAAAAAAATGTCAACTAAAAAGTTTTTAGATCTCATCAAACACTACAAGTTTGCTACAGAGCTTGTCTCCATTCGAGGTTACTTGAAAAGAATCGAAAGTTTGAATTTCATATAAAAGAACTTAAAACGTATGTCTAGGTCCTTGTTGCATTATAAAGTGTGTCTTCATCTAATTTCATTTGAAATAGTTTATTTGTAGCTAGGGCACTTTTCAAGGGGCGACACATGATACCAATTGTCTTTGGATCTATCTACGAAGCTCTCTAGTGTTTTAATGCAGATGTAGACCCGATTTTTTTTCTTCCCATGGTCCATCATGGCATGTCCCACAAAAAGCCCCCACTCCACCCGCCTACCTTATCTCTCTGTCGGCTCTCTCTGCCGCCAGATCCGCCTCCACGCCCACACTTAAGCTAACCCGACTTCACCATAGCATCACTATATGGAAAAAAAAGGAGGCGCCTCTACAAAAAATCTTTATGTAGTAGTGTTTGTGGATATATAACCTTGTGGTGTGGCGGCTTTCATTTCACAATTTAGTATTGCATGTATGCCTTTTGCTTTTAGGTATGCCGCATTCTTAATCGAATTTATAATTTACTAGGATATCATTTGTGGGATCAGAAAACTTTTAGGTAGGTTGCAAGTTGCAAATAACATACATGAGTTCATCATCTCCAGCAGAGAATTTTGTAATTACGTTGGTGCAATCAACCACAGCGATCATCCAAGGCCGGCCGGGGTTTGGTACTAGTAGTTCATAAGACCCTCTCTTTCCTTGGAGATGATCCCAAGAAACTTCACAAAACTAAGAGTAACAATCCAAAAGTTTGTGTGCTGTCATCTCCATGTGACCATGTGAAAATCATCGGTACATGGAACTGCTATTCATATCATATTGACAATTGGGGTTTCCAGTTGTCTTGATCTACACAGCTCCATCTTCTAGCTATAGCAGTTGTAGTCTTAGGTACAATTGTTTACTTGATTAGCAATGCAGTCACTGAGCAGTTTCAACATTTACAGAGTTTTCAATAAGCTGAGTAGGAAGTATCTGTTTGTTTGCAGTGAAGAAGCTGGGTGCAGAGCACAGAGCATGCAAATTGGCTAGGTGTTCCATTAGTTTTTCAGCATACCACTAGTTTAACTGGCATAACTGTAAACTACTAGGGATGGTGATATTTACGTGTCAGCAGCTACCAGCAGCCTGTGGCCCAAATTTGCACTAAAAGGACAATCATCAATCCATTGGTTGTATTGTTTTTGTTTACAACAAAAGAAGATGCGAACACAAGGTTAAAATGTGCCCTTGTGTTTCGTCTTGTGATGAGTGATTATCAACGTGATCCACGAAGAAGGTTGAGTGGTGACTAACCCTACCATGGCGAAAGCTATGTGTGCGACATGTCTCTTGGCTTGTGTTGTGCAGGTGTGGAGCTCGGAGGCGGTGGTCGACGGCGAGGTGAAGGTCAAGTAGAGACGTGCCGTGCCGACGGACCGGGAGCGGTGAAGGGCGGACGTGAGGCTTGGACCGAGGGACCAGGAGGCCGGGTGACTAGCCGCGGTGGCTGACACCTGGGACATCGACAAGCGCAAGTGTACATGGGAGTGACCGTGTTGACCGAGTCAAGACGGAGGATGTGCAAGTCGAGCGGGGCTCAGAGGACTTGGTGGCTGGCCGATCGAGGACGGCGGTGACACGCGTATGGAGTACGCTACTCACGAGCGGGTTTGGTGGTTTGGGCCTCAAAACCTGGGCGGAGGTTCCGAGGAGGAACGGACGGCAAGCGGCGGCATCGTGGAGTTCGCATCAAGGCGAAGCTACTGATGAGGAGGTGCGGTGGCCGTCGGATGAAGATGACACCGGGTCGGACCATAATGCCCTTGGGCTAAGTGGTTTGACTCAATTGTATCCAGGGGCAAAACTAGGATTGTGTAATAGCCCTGTTAAATAGGATGAGGGAGCCCCCATCTCCCTCACCTCCTCCATTTGCATTTTTCCTTCATCCTTGTTAGGGTTTCCCCTCCCCTTAGGTGCCTATGAGAGAGAGGTCCACTAATCCATGTGTTTAGTGTAAGAACCAAGAATTCAAGTGGGAAAGGAGGACCCAAATCCTCCTTGTGTTCTCCGGGATGTGGAAGGAATTTGTTCTTGTGATTTGTGATGTGTTCTTCGCGTTCTTCTTCTTCCCCCTCTCGTTCTTGAGCCGATTCTTTGTTTCTAGACCATTTTGGTTCGTTCTTGTTGTCTTGATTTGAGCTATGACGTGAGTTGAGCCTTTCCACCCAAGGAAATCAACCAATTCCTCACGAGCTCGCAGATCGGGCGATTTCTTGGTCTAGGTCTCAAGAACCGGTGTTTTTTTGTTCTTCTTCGATTTCTCATGATAGGCTTAAAATTGGGTGTTGATGTCTTGAAGATATCTTCTCAACACTCCCAAGAACCTACCTGCAAAGTTTCAAGTCAATCCGAGTTGTTTTGATCGAGCTTTGACCCGTTTTTCCTCGGTTCGTACTGTTGTTTCTGGACAGCGCGGAGCCTCTGGGAAAAAACACCGAACCTCCGGGGAAAAACGCCGAACCTTTGGGAATCTCTAGACCGCGGAGCCTCTAGGGGAAAACGCGGAGCCTCCGCACCTGCTGCTAAAAATTTGTGTTTGGGCTCTCCGAGTGCTCGTTTTGAGATCCGTCTTTTGCTTTATCTTTCTAGCGTCTCATGGATCATTTTCTAAGTACTCTTGTCACCAGTTGGCATGGGTACTTTGGGTCGAGAACTCGCTTCCTCTCCATAGAAGTTGAGTATCTCTTTTTCGTCCCTTGGTTTAGTTCTTGTTCCGTGCTCATTTGTGGTGTCCCGCTGTGTTCCTAGGGAACATTCACTCACTAGTTGGGTCATGGACATCATGGTGTTTTGTTCGCGCTTTTGGTGGTGATTTTGGGATAGTAGCCAATTATTTTCTAAAGAAATTTTTGGCTCCCATTCACCCTCCTCTGGTCACCGTTTTCAGTCCTTCAATTGGTATCAGAGCCGGTTAAGGATCATTCCACCTTAATCGGTCCGTGATCCACGAAGGCGACATGGAGCGTGATTCTAGCAAACCACCATTCTTTGATGGAATAAACTACCCCTATTAGAAGATCCGCATGTCCGCGCATCTCTAGGGGATTGATTGGCTTGTTTGGGAGATTTATGAGGATGCTACCTATGTTGTGCTTGAACCCCGTGCTCGTGTCACGCAAGATCAAAAAGATCGGCACAACGCTAATAGCAGAGCTCGCGCAGTTCTTTTCTCGAGTCTTTCGCTTTAAGAGTTCGAGAGTCTCCGATTGTACTACCGCTCGGGAGATCTGGGTGAGGCTTTAGAGCCATCATGAGGGGACCGCACAGGTCAAAACTAGACTCTATGAGACATACAAGAGGGAGTACAAGACCTTCACCCAGCTTGATGGCGAGTCCATCGATGCCATGTTTTCTCGCTTTCAGACCATCGTCAACAAGATGCGAGCAAACAAGGCACAATTACCTTATGACAATCATGAGAGGGCACTCAAGCTTCTATATGCCCTAGATCGGAAGGTATGGGATGTGAAGGTGTCCACGATCATTGAGTCTGCAAGCTACGACACCCTCACCATGGATGAGCTTTTCAGCAAGCTCAAGTCCACCGAGATCGACTACCAGACCCAAGCCAAGCTCAAGAATCCCTCTGCACTGATTATGGCTTTGATCTTAGGTAATGTCTCAAGTTCTTTGGCTAACCCCTCATAGTCGTTTGCCTTATCTTCTTTGGTGTCTGTCACAGAGGAGCAATTGGAGGCCCTTGGGGACGACGAGCTGGCGTTGATCATCAGCCGGTTCTCGTGGTTTCACAACAACCGTTTGAATCACCAGCGTGGTGGTGGTCCGAAGGAAGGATGCTACGGCTGTGGAGATCCCAACCACTTCGTCGCCCACTGCCCCAAGAAGAACAAGCACTCCTCCGACAAGTACGACTCCAGCAAGGACAAGCACGAGTACACCTCCAAGCACAAGTCAAAGGGAGGATTCGATAAGGAGGCGTTGAAGAAGAAGTACTTCAAGAAGGCCAAGGCAAAAGAGCGTGCCTTCCTCGCTCCCTTAGCAACCTCGACAATGACACCAACGATGACTGGTCTTCTTCTCCCTCGAGTGATGATGAGTCTGAGAAGAGACGTGAGGACAAGTTGACCGGACTTTGTTTCATCGCCAAGTCCATCCACAGAGGCTACTGCACCATGGCCGTGGATGAAGGGGTGAAGCCCAACAAGGACGTGCTTTCCGGTGACAACGACTCTACCGAGGTAAAACCCACCTTCGATGCTCTTATTGCCGAGCTTGATATCATGACTGATACTTTGATGAGTCAAGATAAGCTGCTAAAACATGCTGCTCGTGAGAGGAAAGAGTTTAAGGACAAGCTAGAAGTTGTGGAAAAGGAGCCTGAGGAAGCTAAGAAGCTTGTCGTTCATGTGTCTGACGAGGTTGAGTGTGATGAATGTGCTGTTCATATGACCAACTTTTCTGAGTTGCAATCTAAGTATGCTGCCTTATTAGATGAGAACGATGAGCTGAAGGCTAGGTCTAGCTTGTTGGGTGCGTGCAAGTCTTGTTCAAGCTTGCAATCTGAGCTGGCAGAGAATAATGCCAAGATTCTTGCTCTTAAGAAGGCCAGTTCAGATAGCACGGTTGTTGAGTGTGCACGTTGTGAGAGTTTAGTGTTGGAGCTTGAGTCTTGCAGGCATGACAAGATGAGATCTGAGGAAGACAACTCATACCTTCGGTCCATCTTGAATTGGGTGTCTTGTAGTGAGCCGTAGTTGGGCATGATGATGAGCCAGTTCAGGCGGAGATCTGGGACATCAGGAGTAGGCTTTGCTCTAGGTGGGAAGGGTGAACATGTCTATGGCAAAGTTGGTGAGTTTAGTGGTTTGAACCCAAGTGAGAAACCTTCCACTAGTCCCAAATTGATCAAGATCAATCCACCTAAGCCTACCGAACCCACTGTAAAAATGGAGTGTTTAAAGAACCTCCAAGAGCTCCACCCCAGAAACAAGTTTGGGTTCCAAAACCGAACCATCTCATGAACCCACTTGACACTCTACCGAACATCTCTGAGGATCCCCTTCCTAAAGCCAAAAAGCCACCAAGAGTGAACCATACCCACAAGAGAGTGAACCAACAACCACCCAAGAGAGAGGTGAAGTGTCACTGTGACTACTGCCATAGGGATGGTCACCTTGTTGAGTTTTACTTCAGGAGGAAGAGAGATGAGCGACGTGAGTATGAGTTGAACAACTGGAACATGTACTGCCCGCCCCATGGCGTACATGTGCCACCTGTTCAGAGGCGCAATGCTAGGCCTCGAGGGGCAAAGCCTCAAGGTGCTAGGCCTTAGGTTGCGAGACCACGTGGTGGTCGTGCCCGGCGTGGTTTAGGTCGTGATCAATATGACTATGGACCTCGTGGCAATGGTTTTCAGTCCTACAGTTCTAGCGGACCACGTTTTCCCCCACTTGGTGCCTGCTTTCCTCAAATGGGATATGGCATGTTTGGTGTTTATCCTAACACTTTTCTAGGGCAAATGAGCCAACATTGGTATCCTTCACAGTTTACTAACCCCAGTGTTGCGCCATTTGCTCATCCCATGTCTTTTTATTGATGTAGGACGGAGGCCTGGAGAACACGTGGCTCATTGACTCTGGTTGTTCGCGCCACATGACTGAAAGTTCAAAATGGTTCTCAAGCCTCGACCCCGTGCAATGTAAGGAGTACATCACATTCGGGGACAATAGCAAAGGTAAGGTGCTTTCTCGTGGAACCATTCGGGTCAACGAGAGTTTTGTCTTAAAGGATGTTGCTTTGGTTTCAAATTTGCATTTCAATTTGCTTTCAGTTTAGCAACTCCTTCATGATGGCTTTGAAGTGCGCTTTAAGACCGGCTTGTCTCGAGTTCTTGATTCTCAGGGAAATCTTGTTTGCCAGATTGTCCCTTTTGGCCGTGTCTTTCGAGCTAATTTTTCTCACTCCTTTGGCTCTTCTCGATGTTTGGTGGCTGGATCCTCCTCTGAGATTTGGATGTGGCATAGGAGACTAGGTCACTTGAGCTTTGACTTACTCGCTAGGTTGAGCTCACTTGACTTAATCCGAGGATTGCCCAAGTTGAAATTTGAGAAGGATTTGGTCTGCCATCCTTGTCGCCATGGGAAGATGGTTGCCGCTTCTCACCCACCTGTGAACCAAGTCATGACCAAGGAACCCGATGAGCTACTTCACATGGACACAGTTGGTCCGGCTCGGGTTCGGTCAGATGGTGGGAAGTGGTACGTTCTAGTGATCGTGGACGATTTTTCTCGCTACTCTTGGGTGTTTTTCATGGAGAGTAAGGATGAGGCTTTTTCACATGTTCAAGATTTGATTCTTCGGTTGCAAAATGAGTTCCCTAAGAATGCCATGAGAGCGATTCGTAGTGACAATGGCACAAAATTTAAGAATACTCATTTTGAAACCTTTTGTGCTTCTTTGGGCCTCGAGCACCAGTTTTCCTCTCCTTATGTCCCTTAGCAAAATGGTGTTGTTGAGCGCAAGAATTGGACCATGTTGAGATGGCCAGGATGATGCTCAATGAGTATAGGACTCCTAGGAGATATTGGGCCGAAGTAATCAACACTGCGCGCCATGTTTCAAATCGCATTTTCCTTCGAGCTTTCATGAAGAGAACTTCTTATGAGTTGCGATTCGGACGACCACCCAAGGTAAGTCATTTTAGAGTGTTTGGATGCAAGTGCTTCATTCTAAAATAAGGTATTTTTCTCAGTTATGCTTCACATTCTCATGCTTATCGTGTACTTAATTTGAAACTAACCGAGTTGTAGAGACATGTGAGGTTACCTTCGACGAGACCATGCCTTGTTCTGTTCCTGTCTTTGAAAGTGCAGGTGATCAAGAGATCGGTGAGAGCATCTTTGTTGAGGAGAATGAGGAAGATGCTGATTGGGGAGATGCCGAGCCGACCTCTTCGGTAGCTCCAGTCGAGTCTGCGACGACTACTTCGGCTCACGGCCCTGATCCCTCTTCTCCACTACTTTGGGTCCGCACGAGCCACCTCCTCAGCCTATGCCTGCTGCACCTGAGGAGGCCCCAGCTGCTGTTGAGGGGGAGGCAACTTCTTCGAGAGAAGCACCTCAGCACATTTAGCATCGCCACCCGCCTCAAACCATGATCGGCGACATCAGTCAATGTGTTACACGCTCAAGGTCATATGAAATCTCACATTTCGCTCATTCCGCCTTTGTTGCTAATTTTGAGCCACAAAATGTTGGACACGCACTTTCTGATCCCGATTGGGTCAATGCTATGCACGAGGAGTTACAGAACTTTGAGCGGAATGAAGTCTGGGTCTTAGTTCCACCTCCACCTGAGTGTCACCCATAGGTACAAAATGGGTTTTCAAGAACAAGCAAAGTGAGGATGGAGTGGTGGTGAGGAACAAGGCTAGGCTAGTGGCTTAGGGATTTTGTCAGAAAGAGGGAGTAGACTTTGAAGAAACCTTTGCTCCTATGGCCCGTATCGAGGCTATAAGGATGCTCTTGGCTTATGCAGCTTCGAAAGGGTTCAAGTTGTATCAAATGGATGTGAAGAGCACCTTCTTGAACGGATACATAGAAGAAGAGGTGTATGTGAGGCAACCCCCTGGCTTTGAAAATCCCAAGTATCCCAACCATGTTTACAAACTCCACAAAGCCTTGTATGGGTTGAAACAAGCCCCGAGAGCGTGGTATGAGCGTTTGAAAGCTTTCTTGTTTGCTAAGGGATTTAAGATGGGTTTCGTAGATAAAACTTTGTTTCTCCTCAAACAAGGCACTTACACTTTGTTGGTTCAAATTTACGTGGATGATATCATTTTCGGTGGCTCCTCTCACACTTGTGTTGCAAAGTTTTCTAAGACTATGAGCAGGGAATTCGAGATGAGCATGATGGGTGAACTGACTTTCTTCCTTGTGCTACAAATCAAGCAAACTCGAGAAGGAACATTTGTGCACCAAGGGAAGTACACCAAGGATCTCCTGAGGAAGTTCGATATGGGTGAGGCAAAGCCTCTTTCGACGCCCATGTCGACCATGACAGCTCTGGACGAGGACAAGGAAGGAGAAGCTATGGACCAGAAGGAGTACTGAAGCATGATCGGGTCGTTGCTGTACCTGACGACGACGAGACCGGACATCCAGTTGGCGGTCTATCTCTGTGCGCGCTTTCAGTCTTCACCGCGCACTTCACATCGTCAAGCCATCAAGCGGATCATGAGGTACCTTCGTTTCACACCCGAATTTGATTTTTGGTATTCGCCTTCCTCCTCTCTTTCTCTTTGCGGGTATTCCGATGCAGATTATGCTGGTTGTCGTGTTGAGAGGAAGTCCACTTCTGGGACTTGTTAGTTTCTTGGGTCTTCACTTGTGTCTTGGTCCCCTCGCAAGCAGTCCACTGTAGCCCAATCCACTACAGAAGCTGAGTATGTTGCTGCTGCTTGCTGTTCCCAGTTGCTTTGGATGGTTGCTACCTTCCGTGACTATGACTTAGAGTTTAGGTGAGTGCCTTTGTTCTGTGACAGCACCAGTGCCATATGTGTAGCCAAAAATCCCGTTCTCCACTCCAAAACCAAGCACATAGAGGTCCGTTTTCACTTCTTGTGAGACCACTATGAGAAAGGGGACATTAACCTTATTCATGTTGACACCCACAACCAGCTCGCAGATATCTTCACCAAACCCTTTGACCAAGCCTAGTTTGCTCGCTTGCGAGGGGAGCTTGGAGTTTGTTTCCCTTTTTAGAGGAGGAAAGTTTTTTTGTTCTTGTACATTAGTCTTTGGTTTTCTTTATAGTTTAGCTTTTGATTTTGCTTTTGTATCATATTTGCATATCATATCATCATGTATCATATTGCATCTTGAGCTTCATCCTTATAGTAGCTAGATTGATACTATGCTCTTGTTGGGAATGTTATGGATATACATGATGTGCTTTGCTTAGGCTCACTTTGATATCTTGATATGAGCTAAAAATGCCTCTTTCAATTGTGAACTTGAATAACACTTGAAGAAACTTGAAACATGTTCACCACTACTTGTGCCAACTGGCATGTGTATTTGTGTCAAGAACCCTTTTTGCTTCATATATATGCTTAGTTGCTACGGCTCATACCTTGAGTTACATACTTGCTTGAGAAACTTGAATTTGTGCTAAAACTTGAAAAACAAGGTATGAAAAGATCGGGACGGGTCTTTGTTGTCCCATGTCAGAGTATCGAGACAGCTCCCTATTGCACTTAAGGGTGAACTTGAGCTCTCTAATGGATACCGAGATCACTGTCTTAAGCTTCTGATTGCTTTTGGCATAGGCTTGACATGATCGATAAGTCAGGTTTTGATGGCATCGATAACCTCCCGCACACATTTGTTTGACAAACTTTGGTGATAAGCTGCATAACTCCGATAAAATTCAATTGATATCTGAAAATTTGATCAAATCACAAGTTTGTCTCATGACATGATGTGTGAACTTTGTTTGGGGTAGTTCACTTTGCATACATGTGTAGCACAAGGTTGATCTCCTGTCTATATTTGCTATGTGCTCTTTTGGTGGTGAACCCTCTTTTAAATTGCTTAAACTTGATCAAACTTGCTACTATGCCATATTTCGTCTCATTTGATCACTTTGAGCATTTGCTAGCACTTGTACTTGTTGATATATATACATGACAGCATCAGCTAGAGCATCTTTTCAATCTACTTGCTATAATTTTGAAGCTTCTGCATTTGTGCATTTCTGCATTCATAGCATATTTTGAGGGGGAGTTGTAGTCTTTGGATCTAGTTTGATAAGTGTATGTGTCAACAAGGGGGAGAGATAGCACACACGACTCCGAGAGAGAGAGAGAGAGATCACACTACAAGGGGGAGAAGTTTCCAAGTTTCCAATTCCACCCAAAGTTGAGAGATATGCATTCATTTGAGTGAGATTGCATTTGTTCAGGGGGAGTTGCACTTGAGTTGCTTTTGCTAGATGTGTTGAGCCTTTGCCTCTTCTGGAGGGTCTAGCAGTTTTTTAGCTTTTCGAGTTTTACTAGTGGTGTTGAGCCCGTTGCCTCCTCTTGAGGGCTAGCTTTGTTTTACTTGGTTGCGTCAGCCATTCCCATGTCTTTGGAGATCAAGTTTTGCTCATTTCAAATGACCCCGTTTTGGCTTTTCTTTGGCTTTTGGTCATTTGGTTGAGCTCTTTGTTTTTCTCTTCTTCTTTTTTTTTCTTTTGCTCAAGCTATTCGTGTATTGGTGTTGCCAATGCACTCATCAAGGGGGAGATTGCGAACACAAGGTTGAAATGTGCCCTTGTGTTTCGTTTTGTGATGAGTGATTGTCAACGTGATCCATGAAGAAGGTTGAGTGGTGACTAACCCTGCCATGGCGAAAGCAGTGTGCGAAATGTCTATTGGCTTGGGTTGTGCAGGTGTGGAGCTCGGAGGTGGTGGTCGATGGCGAGGTGAAGGTCAAGTAGAGACGTGCCGTGCCGACAGACCGGGAGCGGTGAAGGGCGGACGTGAGGCTTGGACCGAGGGACCAGGAAGCCGGGTGACTAGCCGTGGTGGCTGATACCTAGAACATCGACAAGCGCAAGTGTACATGGGAGTGACCGTGTTGACCAAGTCAAGACGGAGGATGTGCAAGTCGAGCGGGGCTCAAAGGACTTGGCGGCCGGCCGGTCGAGGACGGCGGTGACACGCGTCGAGGCGGGGGACACGTATGGAGTACGCTACTCGCGAGTGGGTTTGGTGGTTTGGGCCTCAAAACCATCGGTGGCGGGTTTACGGGTTTGGGCCTCAAAACCCAGGCGGAGGTTCCGAGGAGGAACGGACGGCACGTGGCGGCATCATGGAGTTCGCGTCGAGGCGAAGCTACTGATGAGGAGGCGCGGTGGCCATCGGATGAAGATGACACCAGGTTGGACCATAACGTCCTTGGGCTAAGTGGTTTGACTCAATTGTATCCAGGGGCAAAACTGGGATTGTGTAATAGCCCTGTTAAATAGGATGAGGGAGCCCCCATCTCCCTCACCTCCTCTATTTGCATTTTTCCTTCATCCTTGTTAGGGTTTTCCCTCCCCTTAGGTGCTTGTGAGAGAGAGGTCCACTAATCCATGTGTTTAGTGTAAGAACCAAGAATTCAAGTGGGAAAGGAGGTTCCGAATCCTCCTTGTGTCCTCCGGGATTTGGAAGAAATTTGTTCTTGTGATTTGTGATGTGTTCTTCGTGTTCTTCTTCTTCCCCCTCTCGTTCTTGAGCCGATTCTTCGTTTCTAGACCATTTTGGTTCGTTCTTGTTGACTTGATTTGAGCTATGACGTGAGTTGAGCCTTTCCACCCAAGGAAATTAACCAATTCCTCACGAGCTTGCAGATGGGGCGATTTCTTAGTCTAGGTCTCAAGAACTGGTGTTTTTTCGTTCTTCTTCAATTTCTCGTGATAGACTTGAAATTGGGTGTTGATGTCTTGAAGATATCTTCGCAACACTCCCAAGAACCTACCTGTAAAGTTTCAAGTCAATCCGAGTTGTTTTGATCGAGTTTTGACCCGTTCTTCCTCGGTTCGTGCTGCTATTTCTGGACAGCGCAGAGCCTCCGGAAAAAAACGCGGAACCTCCGGGACGCGGAGCCTCTGGGAATCTCCAGACCGCGGAGCCTCCGAGGGGAAACGCGGAGCCTCCGCACTTGCTGCTGAAAATTTATGTTTGGGCTCTCTGAGTGCTCGTTTTGAGATCCGTCTTTTGCTTTGTCTTTCTAGCGTCTCAAGGATCATTTTCTAAGTACTCTTATCACCCGTTGACATGGGTACTTTGGGTCGAGAACTCGCTTCCTCTCCATAGAAGTTGAGTATCTCTTTTTCGTCCCTCGGTTTAGATCTTGTTCCGTGCTTGTTTGGGGTGTCCCGCTGTGTTCCTAGGGAACATTCACTCACTAGTTGGGTCGTAGATATCATGGTGTTTTGTTCGTGCTTTTGGTGGTGATTTTGGGAGAGTAGCCAATTATTTTCGAAAGAAATTTTCGGTTTCCATTCACCCCCTCTGGTCGCCGTTTTCGGTCCTTCAGAAGAAGAGGAAACTAAACAGCCTTGTTTGAGGCAAGCATCAACGGTCTACGGCATGATGTTGTGATTTCAGGAAAAGAAGAAGAAGATGTGAGGCATCGTAACCATGCAGACAGATAGCTTTGGCAGTTATCAAATTATTTCCTGTGCAATGTAATTGGTACTGTGAACCGATGGGTAACATATATTGAACAAGTAAATTTGCTGTAGGGCATGCTCTCGTTCTTTTTAACACAACAGCAGCTTTCATGCTAGTTGGTTTAAAAAACGTATTTGTGGAGTCTGCAATCTAATCCCTTATGGCTTGAAAACACACTGTAGTTATTAGGAGTTAAATAAGAATGTTTTTTTTGACGCAAAAAACCGTGGGGAGTTCCCCACGGTTGTTAAAGCTTTATAGAAACAAACAAGAGTACAAGAGAGGACATACTTACAACAGGAGGAGGGAAAGAAGGGGGAGAGAACTATTTAAATAAGAATGTTACGACGCAGTCCACTGGAAAGGGTATTTATTTCCTGGTCCACCACCTCCGTGTAGATTACATAAAAGTCGAGATCGGCCCATGTTTTTAATACATTCTTGTTACAGTAGTATGTACTACCCGCACTGGATGGCTGCTCCATAGACCATAGTAGTCCATACCCACCGCGTCAACGCACGATGAAAGCAAGCCCCGTTCTTCTCAGGTTCTGAAGGGAGCAGCTCTGGAATTGGATCCTCCGTGCAAGCCTCGATCTGTCCCCCAACAGGTTAGTGATCGATTATGTCAGTCACTGATTTCTCTCCATCCATGCCAAAAGCACTTCCGTAGTCCGTACTGCCTTGAGCTAGTAACCTCTGCTTGCTGATCCGTGATTAAGCATGTTGTAGATGGGTCTCTGTGTTAGTGTCTGTACAAATAAATTTGGAGTAGATGACTTGGGATCTAACCCGGTCAGATAGGACCTTATGGAACGTAGACACTCTCCATGATGCTGGTTGATAAGTTTTTTAAATTTGTTTCCGCTTCCTGCTTCTGAGTTGTAAAAGCTAGCATAAGCTGAAATAAACAAGGCCTAAGTTTGAAATTTCCTGCTATTTCTATTATTTGCACTTAAATTGATTACTATAAACACACACGGATTACAATTATTAACATTTCCTAGATTTATCCTCTCTGCCCTTGGATATACTACTTGTGTGGTAGGAGATGGGAAATTGGAACAACATATCTGTTGTGAAATAAAGTATACTAGTACAAAGGATCGAATCATTGAAGTTAAGACAATAAGTACTAAGCGGATGCTAGCATGACCTATATTATTGGCTTACCATTTATCATATTTATAAGCGCACAAATCAATATAGGTTTTAGTGGAAAGTATTAATAGCAATTAAATGTAGTTGATGATATATTGATCTAGTCTTAGTATTTTGTGTGTACATAAGCTTAAAGCAAACACAAATGTTGTTAGTGTTCAATCAAGTGGAAGAATGTTAGAATGTAGTCTCCATTAATCGAGACCAAGCTAGCACACAAGTTAAGGTCCACCCACTACTACAGAGAGTATTTTCGCGCGGTGGTCAAAATCGATTTTCAGAGGTGAGCACCACATCCATCCACCTCTAGCAAATGGTCACTAAAAACTTCAAATCAAAAACTTATCAATAGAAAACATGTAAATCTGGTCGATCGCTATATCTTTAGTATTAACTATGTGAACATTTAAGGTCTTTAAAAATTCCAAATTTTTAATTTCCAAATCTATGAAGTTAAAACACATATTTAGAACTCAAAATGACTTCAAATAAAAAAAATTCCTCAACGACAAAGTTATAAACTATTGAGAACTACAACTTTGGAATAGGCCATGTTAACATCTGAGTTTGTTTGGCCGACACAAATGCGAAATTAAACTAATGGCCTCGCCATGACTACATCCCTCTATCTAAATTTACAAGTACCCTACAAAGATCCTAATCAAGATAGTAACAAAGGTGCCGAGCTAGTGAGAGCTCACCTACACCAGTCTTGTGTGTAAGGTTACACAAAAGTAAGCAACTAGAACTCAAGCAAGCATAAGGGAGCTCCTACAGAAACTAATGAGCAATGGTAAACACTAGGTGCGAGCTACTCTAGTAACTACTACTTGAGCTACTGAAGCACAAGGACAACGACAACACTAGGCACAATATAAACCAAGTAAAGAGCTAGTGTCAAGTAGAGCAAACCGAATCAGAGACAATGGATGACATGATGATTTTTCTCCGAAGGTTTGGTGGCTTGCTAACCACATACTCCCCGTTGAGGTAAGTCCTGGGATTGCCGATCCTCTTGCTAGTTCCCAAGCTTGCAAGCTCGGACTACCACGTAAGGTAGGCTCCAACATGAGCACTAGACTCAATCTGGCCAATCAACTTGGCACTCTCCATGCGTCCTTCTACTAGAGTTGCCTTCGTCTTCCTCCGGTGGGGACAAGCACAAGAGCCTGTAAAAATCCTTCTACGGAGCTACCGCATAATCTTCCCGGAAGGAGCCACTTGCCACCAAGCCGTTTAGGAGGTGTCAACCTCCATGAGTAACAAGCGCTCAAGCTTGCCAACTAATCACTAGTGCCACTAGATGCTATCTCTCAGAAGCAAATGCACTAGATCACTCCAATCTCACTATGAATGTGATCTCAACTATGCATATGTGAGTGGAGGGATAACTTTGGCTCCTATATGTGTGGTTAGGTTCACAAAGATCTCAGCCTGCTCAAATGGCAGGCCAACCGGCATATATATAGCCCACTAAGCCAGAAGGGATGTTGGCTAAAAGCTGCAGCCTCTGTGCATGCACCGAATAGCTAGTAAAATCTCAGTGTCATGCACAGGGTTCTGATGGAATGGCACTTTAGACATAGAGGTTTATACCGGTTCAGACGAGGTGTCCTATGCCCAGTGTCAGGTGGTATTCGTGTTGCTGTGTCCCGAGTGTTCAAAATTTGAGCTGGGGCAGTATACTAGAGTTGTGAATGCATAGAGTTGTGCTTGTCTCCTGAGTGGGTTCCCCACCCCGCGTTATATAACAGAGGGGGTAATGCTGTAGTTGCTAGAACGACCCGAACCGCTCGCTCCGCGGTACCTGTAGAGCCCTAGCGCCGCCGCCGCCGCCACAGCCGCCGCCCCGTCGTCCACCACCGCTGGTCCCCTCCCTTCTCCTCCGGCATCTCGCCGGGGGCTGAAGGGAGTGGGGATCCATTGTTTTTAATAAGTTTTTCCCAGTAGATCGAGTCATTAGGGTTAGCGTCTCTCCATGCCAAATTACTTGGTACTGGAGTTTTATCTCCTCCTTCTCCTCATCTCTGTCGACGGTGAAGGAGAATGGTGGAATCGTCTTCTCCATGGCGGCTCCGTTGAAGATGAGGGCGACAACATCGGCGTCAGCATCTTCATCGACATGACGACATGGAGACTTTGGTTTCCGGACGACGGCATCAAGGCGGAGATGATGTCGCCGTCATGGAATAATTTTCTCCGGTCTTTTCTCCGTTTTGTTGTGGTTAGATCTGGCCACGATGAAGGACTAGGGAGAATAATTTTCAGATCAGTCTTCCTCACTCTTCGGTGGCAGAAAGAAGAAGGAAGACACCAGAAAGAAGAAGTTCCTCAATTTCGCCTACAGGAATGTTGGCCGTTGTTCGTTGGGCATTTGTTCTCAGGCCATTTGCCGAGTGTTTGCCTGTGCGGTCATCCATACTGCAAAGCATTTAACAGGTTAGGTTTTGAGTTGTGCTGTTCACAGCGTGGGTACTATTTTGTAATCCAGAGTGCTTGTAATGTGTTGATGTACCCAGCTATCATATAATATAATTCTTCTTTCGTCGCAAAAAAAAAAAAGAGAGTTTACTCCCATGTCCGTTATCGTGTCCTACCGCTCTCCCTCAAGGTGTCTGCCTGACTGGTTTTATGTGTATTGTCTTGTCCGACCGGTTCACTGTAGCGATGATTCTCTTGCGCCATCCACCATACCCCACATCTAATACATCGGTTAGTATAACTTTTTGCCGACCGAAGGCATAAGTTGTATGCCCTAAATTCATGTCGCTATGTAAAGAATTGTTGGGACTAATTAATTGAATGTGTACTGCAGAGGAATACACCATGGGAGATTTATTGTCATTCGCTTACCCGGAGATGGTCAAGAGGATTTTCCCGGAGACGTTCAACAAAGAGAGGTACAAGGCCACTGTAGAAGTAAGACTGCAGGTCCAAAGCAACAAGTTCAGAGTCTATGGTAAAATCGCTGCGCTCATCAAGGATAATACCAGCAGCTACTTCCGAGTTGGGAGCATGCTCTTGGCACGTACAGAGGGGTTGGATGAGCTGATATGTTCCAACTCGGATGTTAAGGTTCGGCTGGAGAGATCTGTTGTTGTGGTTCCATCTGGTTGGGTACTTTGCATTGATGTGGACCTTCATGTTAAAACTGGCAACAACGGCGAGGCCAACAATTTGAAAACTACTCTGGACTTCAACAGTAGTACTAATCCGATGACACAGTACCGCACTGTCAGAGGCGATAAAGTTCATGTGACGGTCACCTGGTCTCCGAAGCTGCACAGCGAAGATATTGGCAAGCAACTAAGTCCACCGGTGGAGGTAAATATCGACAGTTCGTTAAAGTTTTTCACCCGTACATAATATAGCAAAACTGTAAATGAATTAATTCCCATATCATGCTGCAGGTCTTTGGAATGGCATCTGGGCATCCAACTATAGTGTACACCATTGGAGATGAACTTTCGTTCAGTGAATTCATAATGGCCCTGCGTCGCATTCTCGCCGACCACCGACACCATGAGGATATATTGGACGGCCACAGATTGTTAAATCTCTCCTCCACCCGAGAACACCCTGTGCTCGCCAGGCAGCGTGGTGAGGAACCGAATCTGTGGATTGAACTCAAGCTGCAAGTTGTGGAGGGCAATGAAACGTCGTCGACAACCCTTTTCATGCGGGACGACAGCGTTTATGTTCATGGTTTCATGAATCAACAACGAGTTTTGTACGAGCTTCTCCACAACTGGCGCAGCCGCCATATGCTCCCACAAGAATACAGACCCAAAGCCCTATACTGGGACCTCAAATATAGAACCATACTGGGAGCCAAAGGAAGTGATGAAGTCGTGCGTGAACTGAAGGGCGCAGGCCTGGGATGTGTCTTCGTGAAGAAGGCTGCGCGTGTGCTTTCGCGATACACGGCATCACTTTCTTCTGCGGATGGTGAAAAGGACGCCAGGCTGGCACTGGCGGGCCTGATCTTCATGATCGCTGAGTCTGCACGGATGAATCCTATCTTCAAGTCCTTTGCATGTGAGTGGAACAGCAACAATGGATTCACCGAGCAACTGATGCGTGATTACGTTTGGGGATATTACGGGAACAAGTCAGGCGAGTTGCGGGGATGGAAGAGTAGACAGTATGCCGAACCGGAGCTCCTACCGCACTACCCCATGAAGGATCTAGAAGCCATTTACCTCGTGCTCAACACCCATGAACGCCATGCTGAAAAGGGAGAAAATGGCAAGAATCACCACCAGAAGCCTGATGATGACCCCGGCGATGAGGCTCCTAAAAGGGGGCGGGAGTCCAGCAATGACGACCGCAGATTTAGCAGCTTCTCTAGCCAAACCAATAATACTGCTGGCAGCAGTAGCAGGCGTGATAGCTACGACGGCTGGTCGCAAGGCGGACCCCACAAGAGGGCTGGCAATGACGATAGCAGTGGCGGCCCGCAAAGCCAGCAAAGGAAAGCCGGCAACGGTGGTGGCGATGATGGTGGTTCTGCTGCTAGCCAACCAGAGAAAACCGATGATTCTAGTGGTGGTGGCGGTGGTTCTGCTGGCCAACCCGGTGGGACCGACAATGCTTTTTTTTTCGTGAACGTGCACTGTAGCACACGTTTCATTAAAAGGAAATAGATAACAACCAAACAAACACCGAAAGCGTCGACAAGGGTAACCAAAGGTTGCCCCGACGAGCCGCAAGAACGGAATAGGTAAAAAAAACAAGGAAAAAACCGAAACCAAACAACACAACAACAGAGAGACTACAAAAGAGCGAAGAGCAACAACAGCATCGAGTAACCGGCCCGCAACCAAAGGGCAGCCACCTGCAGGAACGTCAAGCAAAACTCGCTAGCAACCGAGGCTTCACTTCTGAACGTCTAGGCATTGCGCTCCTTCCACAGCAGGCAGCAGGCCACAGACGTTCCAGACAAAGATGTTGTCGTTCAACGTGAGAAACAGGCAGTCGACGAGGAAGCACAGGTTGCCTAGACCTCCAGCTCCACCCCCTCGACAAGCTGGGTGCCGTCGATCGCACAGCCTGCCGGGAACAGCGTCCTGATTGCTTCCCGCTTGGACTCCAAGAGGGGCTCACCGAACAGGGCCAGGTACTCATCAAACGCTCCGTCCACACCCGTCAGGGCAGCCAGCTGCTGCGGACGTACACCCAACTTGGCCATCAGCACATTCTGCGCTTGCACCGTTGGGTTGGAGGCCCTGGACCTGCTTTTGGCCGCAAGTCTGCCACTACGACATGGCGGCGAGAGCACGGTGTCGTCCGCACGACGTCTCCTGGGGGCACGAAGGCGCGGAGGCTCAGCCAGGATAGGCTCCGTGATGACAGAGCATAGCTGTGACCGTAAAAAGCCGGAGAGGTCACCTATTGACGAAGGAACCGCCGTCCCCTCAGTCGCCTCCGTCACCTGAGGCCCAGGCACCGGAGAGGAAGCCGACCGAAGTTGCGTGTCCGCGCGGGCCGACCTAGAAGGCGTTGCAACGCGGTCCGAGCCGCCGTCAGCCAAGGGGCCGTCAGAGTTGGCCGGCCGTGAAGGGCTAATGAACTCCGCCTGGACCAGGTCGGCCCACCAGTCGGAAACCGGGGTGGCTGCTGGGCCAGCGGCCAAACCAAGCGATCCACAGAGCTGTGCCGGAAGGAGCGACCCTCCTGCTGGGACCCCCACACCTGAAGGCTTCTCCATGACCAACCCCTCGGAGCGCATGGGATCCCATCGCTCATGGCCCGGCATGGCCCGCATCTCGGAAGCGATGGGGTCGAAGAAGTCATCGACGGAAACCTGAGGCAGGGAGGAGTGCACGGTAACCTCGCCTGCAGCAGGAATCACGGATGGGGCGTGGGGCGTCGACGAATCAGCGGGCCACCCAGAGGTGACCTCGACGTTGACGCAGCTGAAGCGAAGCGAGCCAGTCCACGACCATGCTCTGCCACCCAGCGCACATACACCCATCAACGGCGAGGCGGAGTGGCATATGGAGGCGGCAGCGACAAAGTTGGACCTCGGCCGCTTGCAATCACGCGCTATATGCCGAAACCCGCGGCAGCGCAGGCAGCGGCGTGGGAGCCGGCAGGTGGCCACCCGGTGAGTCCGGGATAGGCAATTGAAGCACCTACCCCGAAAATTGGCGAGGATGGTCCGCGGTCTTACCCCCGTGTGAGCGCCATGCTGAGGCCTGGCCTCACCGCCGTCCCGGCACAGGTGCCGGCTGGTCATGGGATGAATCGGAGAACGAGGCAGGGCAGATATCCTGCTCTGCGGCCCAAGGCGCAGTCGAACTGGGATCCGCGGAGCCTCGGGAGGCCAGGGCGTACCGCCCCCGTTGTGGTAGTGGCAACCCTCCGCCGGCGGCGTCGGTGACGCCGTGGCAGCCCTTCGCCGACGGTGTCGGTGTCGGTGACGGCGTCGACGCTGCCTGCGGCGCCGTGGCACCTGGATGGCAGCCGCAGCAGCAGGGGGGGTCGCCGTGGAGGGAGCAGCGCCCGGGCGAGTCAAACGCACGGCCCGCAGCGACGGGGAAGGAGAGCGCTCGAGGTCGTAGGCGCCGGAGAGAGAGCCATCCTCCCAACGCATACGCTTGGGCCTGCCGGGGAAGAACGGGACGGCGTCGGGGGAGAGAGTGGGGCGACCAGGCGACGCCAACGGCTCGGAGCTCGTGGCCGTGGATCCACCCAGCCCGGCTCCACCCTTCCCGGGCGGCGGCGACGACAGGCAAGGATGCGCAGCGGCGGGCACGCCGACAGCCACGAAATCCCCATCGGCAGCTGCGGCAGTCGCAGGTCCGTCCACACCAGGCGAACGCACGACCGGCAGAAACTGTTGCTCGCCCGCCGGAGGGGAGGCACCACCACAACTGCAGCCAAGACCGGAGGCCCGAGACCCACCAGTCGATAGATCAGCACGAGGAGGGAGCGGATCCGAAGCTAGAGGAAGGATTTGGGTGGGATTGAGGGAAGGTTGTGGTGGATTTTGGGGATTTTTTTGGAGGGGGCGGGCGAGCACCCGAGGGGAGCGGGTGGGGCTCTAACGGCTCCATCTCCCTTTCTTTTCCGCTTGACCGACAATGCTGGGAGTGGCAG
This sequence comes from Saccharum hybrid cultivar R570, assembly GCA_038087645.1. Taxonomy (NCBI): domain Eukaryota; kingdom Viridiplantae; phylum Streptophyta; class Magnoliopsida; order Poales; family Poaceae; genus Saccharum; species Saccharum hybrid cultivar. Next base: position 12,674,971 of record JAQSUU010000805.1, read on the forward strand.
CGGTGGTGGTGGTTCTGCTCGTCAACCTAACGGAACCGGGGACGGAGACCCTAGCGGAGGCAATAGCGGTAGCCATCCCAGGGAGGCTGATGGCGCCCAGTACAACGGTCGACCTCGGGTGGAGCTGTTGACCATGGCCATACGTGCCAACCTTATGGTCGTGGGCATGACCATCGTCGTCTTCGATGGGAAACGAGGCCAGATCATCTACGACTACGAGGAGGAGCAAGGACAACATAATAAGGAGCAATTAAGGAGACCAGGTATGCACACGATGACTAATGTTTAGTATTGACGATCCATATGAATCCTTTCACAGCTCAATCAAAATTAATCAAGTAATTCATGCATGCATGTAGGGAGGATGGGAGGATTTGGTGCTGACTGGACCCGATGTAGGCATCTCTGCATACGGTTGCTTTGTCATCAGAATTGAAACCCCAGCATTAACCGCTCCGATCAGATGGGAATGGGATTGCTACAGACCGGAGTACGCCGCCCAAGTTGACAAATCACATGTAACACAACACATCGACGATGTAGCAAAGGTCACCTATGCCGTGATGTCCAATGCCCGGGAGGCCACTGTGCAGGTCAAGCTGCGGCTCAAAGGTGGGCACATCCCCAATTGTGTCAGCGGTGGTAAAATCACTGCCCTCATCGATGGCTTCGAAGCCAGGAGTGTCCTCTTCAATAAGCATGCACAGGGGACGGGTCAATGCTTGTCCCCTACAGACGACGACGACTCGTGGTTCCTTCTCCAGCTGGCGAGGAATGTGGTTGCAGTGCCATGCGGTAGCGCGCTTGACATATTGGTGAACCTCCAGATTGAAACTGACGACGGCAAGCACGTTCCATTGAATGTTCCTCTCGGCTTCGAGAATGGAATTTGTTCGAGTAAATGTAAAACTAACGACGACGGTAACGAAGTCGAAGTGGAGGTCACCTGGTATCCGGAGGTAAACTTTATATATATCGAGGAGACTTGCAAGCACTGCACTGAACATCGACGACACTTATATTTATTATCACTTATCTTCTTTGACGAATAATCATCTCATTCATTAATTAACAATTATACTGCAGATCACACGGCTGGACGAAACCCGAGATGAGATTGACCAGCCAGATTTAAAGCTCCCAGCAGAGGTAAACATTACTCTCTCCGCCCCCAAATAAATCAATTCATATAATCCGCGCAAGTTAAATTATCTTAAGTTTGACTAACTTTATAGAAAAGAGTAATAACATATGACATAAAATGAGCATATTATGTATTCTATGTTATATCTAATGATACCAATTTGATGTCATAAATCTTAGCGTCTTTTTCTAGAAATTTGGTCAAATTTTAAAAGTTTGACTTAAGACAACTCTAGGAATCAATTCATTGACAATTAATATACTGCAGATCACACGGCTAGAGGAAACCCTAGAAGAGATTGACCAGCCAAAATTAAAGCTCCCAGCAGAGGTAAACAATATTAAACACACTAGTCCATCAACCTGTGTTCTTGCATGGGTTAGAATTTTAAGACATATATTGTTTAATACATCTTACTACTAAAGAATTGTTTATATTAAATTGTATGCTTTATTCTTTGTTTATTTCTATAAAATAGACATAAAAGATAGTTCACATAGTTATATCCAATTATCAACTTATTAATTGCTTTTTTTTTGGCAAGGGACTGATTTATATGATTTTCATCCATATTCGTATCATGGGACATTTTTATATTTTAAATATGTAATTAGTTTGAAATCTTGCCATTAACTATGGCGGTCCGTGTTGTTGCATTACATATCTTATGAAGTAATGAATCTAAATTTATTTTTTCAAATTTTATTCTTGTTGACTGCTGCAATTTTTTTGTCGTAAAGTTGAAACTCTTATGATTATTGTATCTTTTATTAACCCCACTTTTTGCACTTTTTAGTAATGAAGATTTTTGGTCCTAGAGTACGTTCTTAAATACTACAATAGCATAAGTAACCATTTTGAAACCTGCACCATGTCATTTAAGATAAGTGATAGTGTTTGAAGTGAGATCTCAGATGGGGTAATAAAGCTAACCTCAAAAGAATTTTAATACTTAAGCTATATAATGATCAATTTTTTACACTAAAGTAATCTTAAAGGACCGGGAAAATATAGCCATCAGTGTTCTCCTGTACTTCTCATGATGATTGAATTTTCCTATCAAGGAGTTATATGTGCAGTTATGACTATACTATCAATATAGATATGTCAAACATTTAGCTAAAGTACTTAAGTATATCTAAGGTAACAACCTATATAAATTATATGTCATGATTACTAATATGGTTTCAATTTGTTAGTATCATTAGATATGAGTTGTTGAGAAAATGTTTTTTTGTGATGAAACATAACATATATATTTATCACTCATGCATGCTGGCAAAACATCCATTCTTACTTTGCTCAAATCTTAATATATTAATATTGAAAGAAGTGGGTAATGTATAAGCATATACATGCCCTATGTTATTTTAAAATTTTTTAATAAAAGATGTTGGTAATTTTTAGATGTAGATTTGAGAGAATATTTATTTTTTCAATAATAAGATAAAAGTTGGGTTACGTAAATTATCTGTCATAATAAGAGTACATGGGTAATTAGATACAAATTTAGATATACTTTAGATCATGTTTCTTAATGGCATATGTAGGTAGTTGTAGGTTTAACAAATTAATCCAAGATCTGAACTTGAAGCCATCATGGGTACAGCTTTTCGTTCCTAGTTCCATCATCCTTTATAACCTGGTCGTGTGGTGGATAGACTGCTGATGCTTTGGGAGGTGAAGGCGAGAAGCCGTCTCTTTCTTTGGGAGGCAGCAGCTTTGCAGCAACCCCTCCATCTTCCAGGTTAGTGCTCTTGTGCTCCCTCACTAAAATTTAGCATAAATCCCAAAGCAGCTGTGTCTTAATTCATTAAATTAGTAATATTCAGTTTACTTATGGGTTAGATCTGGACCTTTATGAAACTCTTTTTCTGCAAATTTAAACCCTTGCAATCATGGCCATGGGCAGCGCTACTAGCTGCAAATTGATAGACTCCTATGTTACACCAATAGAGAAAACTTCTTGTTCAGGCCCGTGTAATGCTGCCTATGCGCTGGCATATATTCTGAGTTTCGTTTTTTCGTGATCCAAATCCTTCTGAGCTCATACTTTTTTGTGATTGGCTTCCTTGCTTCTTGAGTCCTCGTGAGCCATATCCACTTTCCTCATTCATCTGGGCTAGTCCAGCCTGCATCTGCATGGGCCATCCTATGTAATCGTCAAACTATGGGCCAGCCTATGTTTCTGATGACTTCATTTTGGAAAAAGTCCACATTACCTCCCTCAACTTTCGTGAAAGTCCGCTTTTCCTCCTTAAACTCCAAAACCAGGCAAAACACCTCCCTCAACTTTTAAAACCGTTCATCTTACCTCCCTGGCCCTGTTATAAACAGTTTTGAAGGCGGTTTTGTCTTTTTCTTTTTAATTTATTTTTTCTAAATCTTTGAAAAATCATAGTAAATCACAGAAAAATCATAAAATAGATAATCTAATTTTGTTGGACTCCACATGAGTAGATGTACACAGTAAACATATAATATGATATGTTTTAGTACAAAGTTTTTGCTGTGGCTTTAGATCTATGTTTTTTTGTAATTAATTGGAATAATTCATAGCTGCAGTTTCTATGGTCCAATTGTGATGAAATTTTTATGATTGACTAATTACTGTATAATTGAACTGTAGTAAAAATTTCATACTCATTGGATCATGTATAGCTTAGTTACAGATTTATTTATATTTTACAAGCATAAACCTAAATAAAATATATAACTAAGTTATGCATGATCCAATGAGTATGAAATTTTTACTATAGTTCAAGCATATAATAATTAGCACACTATAAAAATTTCACAACAATTGGATCATACAAACTGCAGCTATGAATTAATTATAGAAAAACATGGATCTGAAGGTCCAACAAAAAATTTGTACTAAAACATACCATATTATATGTTCACTGTGTAGATCTACTCATGGGCAGTCCAACAAAATTGGATTTTCCATTTTATGATTTACTATGATTTTTCAAAGATTCAACCAAAATAAATAAAAAAGAAAAAGACAAAATCCCTTCAAAACTGCTTATAACAGCGTCAGAGAGGTAAGATGGACGGTTTTAAAAGTTGAGGGAGGTGTTTTGCCCGGTTTTGGAGTTCAGGGAGAACCAGCGGACTTTCACGAAAGTTAATGGATGTAATGTAGACTTTTTCCATTCATTTTTGCATCGTTAGTTCCATTCGTGGGCCACTCATTTGTGGGCATTGGACAATGCCAACCCAATCATATCCCTAAATTCATGGTTTGGTTTGGACAACCACGTGAGATTAGTTGGATCACCAGAGTATGTTCCTACCGCCCTCATAACTCGGTGACGTGTATCCATCTCTTCCGCGACCTGGAACGATACAACGAACCCGCCCATATACTCTGGTATTTCTGAGGAAGCACTGCATTGGGCTTGCCTGGTCAAATCCAAAGCCAAGAACCACGAGCAGCAATAATTGTGCTTTTAAAGTACTCCGTACACACTGTGCCTCTGTAGGACCAGCTGTGCAAGTGGGCTATATAGTTAGGGCCTGTTTAGTTCCCAAAAATTTTTCCAAAAATTTTCAGATTTCCCGTCACATCGATTTTTGGACACATGCATGAAACATTAAATGTAGATAAAAAATAAAACTAATTACACAGTTTAGCTGTAAATCACGAGACGAATCTTTTAAGCCTAGTTAGTCCATGATTGGACACTAATTACCAAATAACAACGAAAATGCTACAGTCTGCTACAGCGGTTTTTTTGCAAAAAATTTTGCAAACTAAACAGGCCCTTATCCAAAATAACAAGTAGACTAGTCATCAAGGGAAAAAAAACAAATGGTGCGATAGGTACATGTAATGTGTGACACCAGCTATATATACAAGACCAATTTGCTTATATTAGTATGCATTAAAACTAAAACAATTTCCTTATGAATACTAGTAGAGTCCGTTGACCAACTGTGTCAACGACGAAGGCATCCCTTCTCAGAAAGGCAGCAGCTTTGCACCAGCCCTCCATCTTCCACTTCCAGCAATGCCTATAACCACCGTGTTGAACTATACTAGATGTGATGTAGCTATGCTATAAATATGATTCTGGTTAGCGTCATGTGATGTATATTGCCTTTGTCTATGGCTGTGTTTAGTTCACCAAATTTGGAGTGCCAAAACACACTATAGCGACATTGTAGCATTTCGTTTGTATTTGGTAATAATTGTCCAACCGTTGACTAATTAGGCTCAAAACGTTCGTCTCGCAAAGTACAACCAAATTGTGCAATTAGTTTTTGATTTCATCTACATTTAGTACTCCATGCATGTATCACAAGTTTGATATGACGAGGAATTTTCTTTTTGCATAGTGCATTTTTGGAGAGCTAAACACAGCCTATGATGAAATGTTGTTTAGTTCTGAAATCTGGAGAGTAAATATACAAATTTCTGAATTTTGTAAAATATATACACAGCACATAAAAGGTTGCTTAAATTAACCACACCTGCTAACCAGATCAGGCTGTTGGTTAAGTCAATTGCCAATGAAGAAGAATATATACCAGCGGTAATTTAAAGAGAACCGCCAGCGTAAATAAAATTATTATAAGAAAATCACCCATATATGTGCATATTTCCATAGATGATGGCTTCCGGGCGGTATAGGCTAAACACTTTAGAAATGAGTTGTGGAAATGGAGAGTGGTAAGAAAACGGTACAATGCAAGGCCTGTGTTGTGGACCAAAGCGACGAGAGGTATAAGAAATTTTGAGTTTACTATTAGTAGTCAAATCATTCTAAATTTTATTAAGTCTATCTATAGAAAAAAGAATAGTATTTACGATTTCAATCAAGGATACATTACATGACATTTTTTATATATATACTAGCAAACATGCCCATGCGTTGCAACGGGAGAACGATTTATTGCATTGTCAGTGGCAAGAGTACGGCTGCACGGTAAAGCCGTGTGTGAGCACAATGGCCATGATAGTACGTGCGCCTAGTGTCACTGGGCACGGCCAAGCAATCTAGGACGGTGGTGCACCATCCACTAAGAAGACATGGTTAGCACTGCACAACGACGTGATGGGGCGGCACGACGCTCATGTGGGCGTGGCTCTGGTGGTGGTTGATCAGACGCGACTGCCTGCGGCGGCATAGGCGTGGTTTGACAATCATGGTTGTGCAAGCGTGCAGCCCTTACGGTGCCCTTAACGATCGAGAAGAGTGGCATGCATGGGAGATCTGATTGTGCCATTAGAGTACGTGACGACGCAATACTTGGTGAAGGTCATCCTGGCAAGGAGTAGTTGGATCACGTGAGGGTCAATCAATTGCTCAACCGTTGGTCTTCCCAACAGCAGGTCCTCGTAATTTCAGTTTGCTTGCATGTGTCCTCTTCCTTGCCCGTTGCAATAAAACATATAGCATACGTCATTTGTTCTAATGTTTCTTAGAATCATACTATGTATATCATGGCTTTCAGGCATGCTACTCTAACTCGTATAAATATGAGTTGCGAGTTGAAATCATAGATAGGAGTGAACTAATTAGGAATGTCTATTTTATCTCTAATTTATCACTTACTAATCTTGCTAAAACCAGCTAGAACACATGCTTAGGGAAGTGGAGTGACAAATGAGCCAGGAGAGTGGAGTGTGACAAATGAACCAGGAGAAGTGAACCAAAATTTAGAGGGATAACTTTTTAATTTAATCTTAGGTTAGTAAATATGCCTATATGTTATACTCCCTCCATTACGAATTATAGGGCGTTCTGCAGATTTGGGTTTTTGATTTATTGTTAGGCGTCTCATTCCAATCGAGGTGGTGGAGTTAGAGAGTTGTGCGGCATTTAATCGTATGCATGGAACATGAAGCCAGTGGCCGTTTGCGCGCGCTTTTTCTTTTCACCGCGGGCTGCGTAGCTAGCAACTGAAACGTCTCTTTGCATGCAAGCATGCAAAACGCAGTGCATTAACCCACCGCTCGCATGGCTCAATACGAATTAATGCTCTTTCTTCCTTGTTATCTGTATTTCCTTGGTATCTGAAATATGGCCCTCCACGCCTAAGAAAAAATAATGGAGGGAGTAATTGGATAATAAAATTCTTGCATAATAAAATTCTTGCATACAACACAGTGTAGATAATTCCTAAGATAAAAGGAGAAATAAATATGAATAATAATTCATGAATTAGTCAGAACATTTAAAAGGTCTCACGACATCTAATTTCTACATATTTTGGATTTTCTTAATTAGTTTTTTTAGTTCTTAGGCCGTGTTTGGTTCCCGGGACTAAAATTTAACAGGTGTCACATCGGATATTATATGGGGTGTTCGGATACTAATAAAAAAATAAATTACATATTCCGTGAGTAATCCACGAGACAAATTTATTAAGCCTGATTCATTTTACTGTAGCAATTAGTGTTAATCATAAACTAATTAGGCTTAAAAAATCGTCTCGCAAATTAGTCTCACTCTATATTTTTAGTTTCGTAAATAGTCTATATTTAGTACTCCATGCATGTGTCCAACATTTGATGTGATAGGGACTAAATTTTAACTGGGGAAACCAAACACGGCCTTAATTAGTTAGCCTATGGAGTCCATCCATCTTCAGGTATTTGATCCATCAAGTGCTCTTAATTGATGGACCCCCATACGTCTGGGCTTTAGGCCTATTGCTGATTTTATTGTGCCTCAATGTTGAGCAGGATTGGGCTTTAGGCTATCGGCACCGCAGAACGCTAAAACGAACGCAACGCTAAATCTACCGTTCGCATGTACGCACTGCACGACGCTATCCCGATCGGCACAGCTGCGTTCACTACAATGACGCGCCACAGGTAGCGTTCCTGCGTGCGCGCCTGTAAAAGGGAAGGAGGAGAGAGAAAGAGAGAGAGGAGAGAGGAGGGAGGAGAGAGAAAGAGAGAGAGGAGAGAGGATATGAGATGGTGGTTGATATAGAGTATGATATAGAGTAAATATGAGTGCGGGAGGAATTAGTATAGAGGTGAGAATCCTGGATGACTAGGACGGAATATTCCTTTAATATTCCTTTAGAGGTATGTTTAGAGAGTGGTGCGGTGCGGATAGCCTTAGATAGCAAATAAAAAACTTCCATCTCTCCCAACCGTCCATCCACCTCTCTCCCGTTCGTCTCCCTTCGCGCGACCCTCGCGTCCGTAAGCCGCCGCCGCCTCCTCCCTCCCGTTTCTCTCACTCCAGACTCCAGATCGAGCATCCTTCATGTCTAGATCGGATCCTAGATGCTCAGGCTATCCACACTCATGGACTTCTATATTCATCCTCTATACGTCCTAGTCAGTAAGATTCTCTCCTCTATATTCAATTCTCCCGTACTCATCCATCCTCTATATCATCCTCTATCCACTCTATCCATTGTGGGATCCACTTGTCACTTTATCTAAATATATCCATGTGTGATCTAGTTTTGAAGGATTTATTGAGACGAATTTAATGGTGCAATCGGAATTTAATTTGGATTTTTGGTTTGTGAGTTATATCATTTTTTTTCCTTTGTTTAGCTAGTGGGGCCCGCCACTGCCCAATATAGAGTAAGCACTGTACCGCTTTAAATATAGAGAGAGAAATGATAGAGTATCGTTTTAGAGTACCGAGTACAGCAGTTTTTACTCTATATTCATACTCTAAAGCTTTAGAGTATCTCTTTAGAGTACCAGTCTCAGATGGACTTCACCCTAAACCAAATCAACCTCAGAGTGCTTGAATCCAGCGGTGGTGGCATCTGGCATGTCCTTGTTCCAGGCGGGCATAGCGAAAGGACACCAGGTGCAGATGTACAGAAAAGAAGTAGGAAGGGGAGACGGACATGCAGGCCATGCTACGTGCAATTATAATGACCACGTCAGCGAGACATATAAGCATTTTATTGTGCACGTCATCATACCACGTAATCCACTAATCTGTAATTTCTGTAGCAACACGCGGGCATATTTGCTAGTATATTATGCCCGTGCGTTGCAACGGGATAAGGGTTGTGTGGTTGGGAACCGTCTGATCTTTTTTCTTCCTTGCCGGCGCCGACCTCACCCTAGCTCTCGCTTGCGCACACTGTCTCATGCACCCCTCAGTCGCCACCCCCTCCATTAGTCCTCTAGCACCCACAGTTGGCAGCTGACACAGGATCACTATCCCACCAACCTCCCACGTCGTCCTACCCTAACCACAGAGCTCCTGCCGACTACTCCAACACGACGCCCCCGCCGCCAGCCCTGTGCAAACTGCCATCTCCCATCGCCCCGGCGAGAGGTGCCCATGTCGTCTCGGCCACCGTCACCGCCATGTTGCGACCACCGACCCAAACCCTCTTGTACATTTGTCTGTTAGTAAAATCTCTCCTGGAACTATGATCCCTGGCGCTAGGTGGCTCTTCTTCCTCTCCCAGGGCACGAACGTACGACCGATCACGTGTCTGAGTTTGTACTGGGAAAATAATGTGTTGCTAAATGCGAGTCATGGTTACTTCTATGAGCACGCATCATGAGTCCAGACTCTCATATGGGACACCGAGGGCGTGAGTATATTGAGAAAGTAAAAAATAGGCTCATAATATATTTATTATTTATTATTTTTGTTTATAATAAAATGTGGGAGATAAAAAATAAGAAATACGAGTTATGCTATATGAGCACGGACAATAAGTTCGGACTCGGCACACAGAGATAAGACGGTTAATCGTTTCATGCATAGATAGATCAAAATTCTTATGGTAGGTCAATTTTCTATAATCGTATTCGGACTTGTAAAAAAATTTGTTAACAACGGCGTCATAGACTATCTTGGTTTTTCCTGCCCATCATACCATGTACGGTTAAATCATCATCGGCCAAAATGTCTTGCAAGCGGACTTTAGTCCAACAGCTTTTTTCGTCACCATCCAAAATAAAATAGAATTCTAATCTGGTTATGTATATATTTGTAAGAAAGAATAGAAGATAATCCAAATCCACCTAATATGAAAAAAAAAGTCGCATAACGTGCAGCACGCACAAATGTTCAACCAAAAAAACCCAGAATAGGCGGGATACACAGACGGACATACGGAGTACAAAGGAAGAAAAGGCACACGGAAACACAGCACGGATGGAAAAAAAAAACGGATGCAGGCAGCACGGACCGACGTTCCTTGCCTTTTCTTTTCCTTCTATCTGTGTTGTGTCCGGTTTCCTAATTATAAAATAATTTAAATAATTTATGCAGGTTAACGTAAAGTTCGTACTTAACTCATGTTCCTAAAATAGAAGAATAAGAGATAATCCAAATCCACCTAATAGAAAAAAAAGAAAAAAAGTCACATAACGTGCAGCACGCACGAACGTTCAACAAAGACGTACGGAGTACAACGAAAAAAAACAAGGGAGAAAAGGCACACGGAAACACAGCATGGATGAAAAAACCGGACGCAGGCAGCACGGACGGACGTTCCTTGCCTTTTCTTTTCCTTCTATCTGTGTTGTGTCCGGTTTCCTAATTATAAAATAATTTAAATAACTTATGCAGGTCAACGTAAAGGTCGTATTTGACTCATGTTCCTAAAATAGACGTATTTGAGATTGAATCTTGGTTCAGGAGAAGTCTTACATCTTACATGTAATCTTGGTTTAGCAGAAGTCTTACATCTTATATGTAGGTGGAAAAAAAATCTTATCATAAATTTTGCCTCTTTATTATTATATACTAGCAAATATGCCCGTGCGTTGCAACGGGAGAAAAAATTATCAAACTTCCATAAAAAACAATATTGTGAATTGTACATATCTATTTATGTTTTACCATTTCTATACAATTTAAAAACTATAATTTATTTTATGATAATCATAACATCAATAATATAAGCTAATGTTGGCAATAATATGGCTAAGTATCAAATTTAGAATATTTAGAATATAATATTGATAAATTTTTTCTTCCGTTACAAAACATAAAGATATTTTCTTCCTTTGTGGACCCATAATCAAAGGATTGGTCTGTCAGCTGATGATTATGATGGAAGATATCTCTCAATTCTCCATATGGTAACCCTCATCGGGATTGCACTGGTACATATGTATAGTTTAGACCGGACCGATAACAATTTGGTCAAGATTTTAGTTTACAATTTGATTGTTTGGACCCAAGACTAAACCATTTAAAATAAGTAAATTTTATTCCTAATTGAAACTACACTAATATCTTGGTGGTGGATTTTTTCCCTTAAAAAATATCAAGAGTTCACAAATCTATAATATTATATTTATTATTTATGGAATATCAAATAAAAAATAGAACTGGAGATCAAACGGAAAAAAGACTAAGAAGAGGAAACATAACGTGGAGAAAAGAAAAAAAGTAAGACACAAAAGAAAAAAACGGAAACCAAACATGAAAGAAAAAGATAGCATAAGTGCAAGATAAAACTGGAGAGGAAAACATGACGTGGGGGAAAAAAGAAGAAGACGCAAGGTAGAGGGAAACTGAACGTGAACACAAACCAAAAATCAAACGTGCAAAAAAAAACACTCCATTGGTTCAAGTCACTTCCGATTGGTTATAATTTAATCCGTCACCTTTTCCCTTTTCCAAATTCCAATATAAATATTAAAAAAACATAGGATTCTGACCCAGTACGTTTTGGAATCGAACTCCATATCGCGCTACAAGAGTTATTCTAACTCGTATTAGCACGATATATATATATATATATATATATATATATATATATATATATATATATATATATATATATATATATATATATATATATATATATATATATAAGTCCGGGCGGAACAAACTCTCCATTGACTGGTAGTTAGAGGAAGACGGATAAAAAAATAGATGGACGAAACAAAAACACCTGAAATTTTGCCTCTTTATTATTAGGTATATATATATATATATAGATATATATATATATATATATATATATATTAGGTATAGATATATTGAGCAGTCAGAATAGAGCAGATTACATGTCAGGTATGGGCCTATGGGCCAGTTTGAACGCCCAAATCCTGATTGAATTGAGATTTTTCCTTTTGGCTAGGTTTTGATTTAGAGGCTAGGTTCAATTCAATCAAATTTGTAAGAAAACAATCAAATCTCTGATTGAACGCAAGGTATGATATAGACACATACTATCAAAAAATATATTTTTGGTGGCTAATTCAAGCGAAATTGAAACCCCAAGAAATATATATTTACCTTGGAGGTCATAGGAAACCTCCTAGAAAATGCATATTCTTGAATGCTAATTCAAGCCACCATGGTAATTTCATATATTTCTTTAAGTGCTAATTCGAACTACCAAGGTAATTCCTCATTTCCTTGGGTGCTATTCAAAACCACCAAGATAATTCACATCTAGAGTACAAATATTGGTATTATTTTCTATATACTTTATCAAACTTAAAAAATGCATGTTTGACTCCTCGGGACGCAAGATGTGCATTTAGTTTAGGACAGATGGAGTAGACTGTAAGATGAGGTGTATATATACACATGAAAAGCACTTCTCCAATATTTTAGGTGCCTGAATTTTAAGATAATTTCAGGCAACACTCTTGTACTGCCAGTTAGTACAAGTATATTGTCACTTTTCTGATTTGTTATTTGTCTTTGTGTCATAACATATCATATTTTTGTCATTTTCTGACTATAGGAATAATTGTAAATTGTTAAATTGTCTTTGTGCCAACACATATTAGATTTTGTCAGGTTTGTGGTTTTTGTCTAACGGGTTTTTTATTCTCGAAACCAAAAATCGCATATTGTGTTTACAGAAATTGCAATGAACTAAAACTGTAATTTTAGTATAAAATATATGCAATAATCATCACCTGAAAGAAAAAAAACTAAAATCCAGGCACATGAAATTTATCAAACCCCCATGAAAAGTGGTGTCACGTTATAAAACCCAAGGAGGCGCACACAATTGATGCTCTCTTACATGTCATACCTATTTCACTTGCCCTTAGTTGTCATTTTTCTTTTGCTATACAAAGGTCCTCTAATTAACCCTTTTATCATGGGGTTGCTTGTCCCTTTTATATATTATGCAATTGTTTTGTTGCAAATTATTTGCACAAAAAGAGTCAAAGGGAAGATACTATTGAAAACATTAAGGGCATGTTTTGATTTTGGCACTATTTATGTTTGTTGACGAATATATGCACTCTGCACCATCGTATATCTCAAATTAAAGCCCCAACGACCAAGTATATATTCGCCTGCCGGTAAACTTGAGCGCGAGGTATACGTTATTTAATATACTAAGAGGGCATAGACAGTGGCGGAGCGTGCAGTCAATCAGAGGGGGGGGGGGCAGTTAAGCTAGGAGTAGTGCTCTTGAGAATCAAAATCTTGCCCAGCAGTATGGCTGACACGGCACCTAAGACCTGAGAGCTATGGAGTACTACTACGGGGTCTACGTCCACGTTGCTGTGTCTAGTACTATACGCATCAGACACATCATCTGACAAGCACAAATGCAGACTTTTGCAGATTGGCGTTGCAGCAAGCGGGGGCAAGCGCCCAGTTTCGCCTCCATTACCCTCCGCTAGTGGGCATAGATATAGTATATACTAGTTAGTACCCCGCGCGTTGCCGCGGGGCAAGCGAGAGCAGCAATTTGGTATTCATAATATAACTTTCAATGTTTGTAGCCTTTTTTTTTGGCTGACATGAAAAAAATGGAAATTTTAAGGTAGGTATGTATATAACAAATAGGTATGTACCTATTCTGACTACATATATAGGAAATGGAACCAAATTTATAAAGCCATCAAATAGTTATCCAGAACACTTCCATACGGAATATCATGATGGGAAAATGGTAACATAATTAAGTGAACTAATGGAAAATCATTTCATGCAGTATGACATATGAATATGTGATTGTTTCCCACAAATTACTTGTCATACACATCATTCTCATACAGCCTGAATATAAACCTGTGATTTGAATTAAATAAAATAAAATGGTTCAGTGTAAAGCACCAATGAATCATTTTATACCTTGTGAGATGGTCACTTTGACCTAGAATAGAGGTTTCATGGATTTATGGTGGTAGCAATAGTCGAAGTTTGGTGAAACTATTTTGGTAGGCAAGCTAATTAGCAGAATAATTAAGTATGAGATATAGAGGAGCTGCATATGAATTGTCATTGTCAGGTGGTTACTGGAAACTATTGCTGAAACGTGAGGTATCCTACATAATATTAAAGGCCTCATGCAGATGAATCAATCTTTTGTCAGGTGCTTAACGCAAGGTATTGCTGAATCTTCAGGCACACCACATAGTATTGAAGGACTACTGCAATATAATCGGCTCACCATCATGCCTAAATAATTAGAAAATTTGGATGTCCCAATCACTATGGGATAAAGTAATCGTTCAGTTGGAATGGTTGCATTTGGAAAAAAAAATTATTCTTTCTCAACTGAGGCAATGAGGTGAAGAATTTTCTTTTGTAGCAAATCATAATGAAGCTATACAATGTGGATCGTATCAACTAAAATGGCAATAGTTGTCTTGCGTCAGTTGTAAACTACTCCAGCAAACAATAGCCATATAAAGAATTGCTACCAAACTGAAGTAAATAATCATGTGGAAAAGGTTAAACTGACTCACCAGTTCAGTGTGAAGACTTGAGACAAATTGCAGTAAAAAGGACTGTGCACATAAATAATCATACGGAAAACATAACCAGAGCCACCAGATCATTGTGAAGAGAAATTGCAGGCTAAGACTGAATTAAAAGAGCTCTAGACATTTATGCAGGAGGCAGCCTGTTAAGACGCATATATATGAGGACATTTCTTTATCTTGGAAACTTGGTAACGATATGGAGCGATTACTCCTATGTTAGATTCATGAAATTCCCCAGCCCTTGTCAGGTTGTTGATGGTAGACACCACTGAACTAACTTCAATCCTGTTGAACCATGATGGATTGGTGCCTTCCCTCTCATCGCGTACCTGAATTCCGACAAAAAGAACACGGAATGGCCCGTGGGGAAGGCCAACGCAAGTATCGATTGTCCGTCTTTACAGGCAATCAATTAGGCCGATAATTCATCAGCAGCTTTGAAACATAGTTGAGATTCCTTGTTCGATAGTGCTCCAGTTTGGATGTTAGTTCATATAACCCCACATGACAAAATACTAAGAAGCAACAGCAGAAGCCTGAGAAGATGAAGTTATATATATGTTCAGTCATCCCAAGATCAATGACGAAATTATAAAGAACCTGCATCCACTAAACCAAGGAATAAATAGTTACCAAATTAGGGAAGTGCTTATATAAGAACAGTGACAGTAAGCTTCGCGTACATATTAAGATGGGAGACTAAAAATAGAGAACAAATAGAACGCATATATAATATATAATGGTTAATAGATTGGTTTGTTTGCTGGTCCATTGACGTGGAAACTGGAGAAATGGTAATCAGGTAATCGACGGCTTTGCATAGCATCCCTTGCTGGGAAGTTTTTCATGAATCTATCTGCCATTACGAAAGATGTACCAAATCTGAAATAGGTAAGACAGGCATCATTATCTGATCTTATGACTGTGATGACCTAATCCATGCAAGAACAGAAACAGGCCCAGTAAAATCAGATCTGACCTCGCTGAGGAGAACCGATGCATGTTCCTTTTAATCAATCTTAGATCCATGTACGTAATCAGGAGAGCAGCAGTAGCAAATCAGTAGAGCAAAGCATGAGACGGAGAGAAGGAAGGACGCCGGAATGGAGAGGAGTGAGGTGTGGAGGCGGGGATGACCTCACCGACGGGATGGATGGAGCCGAGGGCGCTACAGCGGCCCGGATTGGGTGGCCGGGTCACCGGAGCCGCCGATGCCGCGCGGCAATTGATCCCCGACGGTGGTGCAGCGGGCAGTGGAGAGAGAGGAAGGGCCGGGGAGCTCCTGGACGGCGCACTAGGGCGGCGGAGGGGGCGGGGGCGGTGCGGCTCCGGGCGGCCCCGCGGCAGGATGGCGTGTGTGGGTGCGACGCAGGCGGGGGCGTCGGACGGCGGGCGACTGAGGGAATGGGGCAGGTAGCTTACGGGTTTTTTTTCGTGGGAGGGTCTGGAAGGTTGGAGCGGAGGCAGGCGGAGGGAAGCGACGTGGCATCTGATCGAGGCTGGAAGGGCCTGCGGGAGGCCTATGGAAGGTTCGAGGAGGAGGCCGACCGAGCGAGGCATGGATGGACGGACAGAATGAAGGCGTGGCTGCATCGGACGGACATAGCTGAGCGATGGCGTGGCCGCAGGAGGGAGCTCTAAATGGTATAAGTAAATAAGGGTATATGTTAGATTTAAAACTTTATCGTTGATTGCAAATATGTCCGTACGTTGCAACAGGAGAAAAAATTATCAAATATTTATGAAAACAACAAGAATGAACATATCTTTTTATGTTTTATCATTTTTATCTAGGAAAAAGTCTACTTAACCCCCTGAACTATCATCAAGTGTCTAACTTACACCCCCAACTATAAAACCGTCTGTTTTACACCCTAAACTATCCAAAACCGTTCAAATCACACCCTAGAGTGGTTTTAGACGGCGTTTTTGCTACAGTAACCATGGTTTTTGCTACAGTAACAGCGGTTTTGACTTTTTCTTTTCTATTTATTTCCGCTGAATCTTTGAAAAATCATAGTAAATCACAGAAAAATCATAAAATAGAAAATCTAATTTTGTTGGACTCCACATGAGTAAATCTACCCAATGAATATATAATATAGTATGTTTTAGTACAAATTTTTTCTGTAGCTTTAAATTAGTTAGAAAATTAAATTTTATCTGTAATTAATTGGAATAATTCATAGCTACACCTTCTATGGTCCAATTGTGGTGAAATTTTTATGATGGGGTTATTATTATATGCTTGAACTATAGTAAAAATTTCATACTCATTGGATCATATATAACTTAGTTATAGATTTATTTAGGTTTATGTTTAGATTTATGCTTGTTAAATATAAATAAATCTATAACCAAATTATACATGACCCAATCAGTATGAAATTTTTACTACAGTTCAAGCATACAATAATTAGTTTACTATAAAAATTTAACCACAATTGGACCATAAAAGTTGTAACTATGAATTATTCCAATTAATTACAGACAAAATTTGATTTTCTAACTAATTTAAAGCTACAGAAAAAAAATTGTACTAAAACATATTATATTATATATTCATTGTGTAGATCTACTCATGTGGAGTCCAACAAAATTAGATTTTCTATTTTATGATTTTTCTGTGATTTACTATGATTTTTCAAAGATTCAACGGAAATAAATAGAAAAGGAAAGTCAAAACCGCTGTCACTGTAGCAAAACCGTGGTTACTGTAGCAAAACCGCCGTCTAAAACCACTCTAGGGTGTGATTTGAACGGTTTTGGATAGTTCAGAGTGTAAAACAGACGGTTTTATAGTTGGAGGTGTAAGTTAGACACTTGATGATAGTTTAGGAGGTTAAGTAGACTTTTTTCCTTTTTATCTATATATCTAAACCTACCAGGCCATTTTTTTGTCTACCTCCAAGTAAGTTGGACAAGGAACGTAATCTAAATCCCTATAGAAAAAATAAAGAGTAGAGATCTATTTCTAATAATATTAAACCACAATAAGTTGTTTTTAGTTTAGATCTTTTTCTTCTGTTTTTTTTCCATAAACGCTGACTTTTTTTCTTTTTGCCATAGAGATCGTATCCTCATCCGCCATAACTTTTCTTGCCTTTTTCTTTTTTGTCGTATAGACTCTTGGTATGGGTCTCTTTTTTTCTGTTTTTTCGACACAAGTATAGTTAGGAATCCTATTCTAATCCAAATAGATACCTCCTAGTAAGTTGGACAACGATTGTAATCTAAATTCATATAGGAAATAAAATAAGAGTAGAGATCTATTCCTAATAATACTAAATACTAAACCATGATAAGTTTCTTTAGTTTGGATCTTTTTCTTCTATTTTTTTCATAAATGCCGACTTTTTTTGTTTTTGCCGTAGAGATCATGTCCTCATTGACCACAAATTTTTTCCCCTTTTTTCCTTTTTAGCCGTACAAACTCTTGGTTTGGGTCTCTTTTTTTCTTTTTTTTTCTTTGTTGCCGTAGAGAGATTGTGTCCTCGCTAGCCACGATTTTTTTCTATTTTTTTCTTTCTCTGCCTTAGAGACTGTGTCCTCATGGGCCACGTATTAAACCATGATAAGTTTCTTTAGTTTGGATCTTTTTCTTCTGTTTTCTCCTTAAACGCTGACTTTTTTTCTTTTTGCCGTAGAGATCATGTCCTCATTGGCCTCAATTTTTTTCCCTTTTTTTCTTTTTTTCCGTACAAACTCTTGGTTTGGGTCTCTTTTTGTCTTTTTTTTCTTTTTTGCCACAGAGAGATTGTGTCCTCGTTAGCCACGATTTTTTTCTGTTTTTTTTCTTTTTCTGCCTTAGAGACCGTGTTCTCATCGGCCACGTATTAAACCACAATAAGTTCCTTTAGATCTTTTTCTTCTGTTTTTTCCATAAACACTGACTTTTTTTTCTTTTCGCTGTAGAGATCATGTCCTCATTGGCCACAAATTTTTTCCCTTTTTTGCCGTACAAACTCTTGGTTAGGGTCTCTTTTTTTTCTGTTTTTTCTTCTTTTTTTTGACATAGAGAGATTGTGTCCTTGTTGGCCATGATTTTTTTTCTGTTTTTTTTTCTTTTTCTGCCTTAGAGACCGTGTCCTCATTGGCCGTGTATTTTTTTTTGTCAAGGAACCTATGTCCATATATCATAAATAAAACTTGAGACGTGTAGACAAGAGATTTGAATTAGGATTCTTATTCCTATTTAGTTTATTCAGGCTCGGAGAGATCTATTTATCCTAACTATTTAGGATCATATAATTCTAAACAAGTTAGGGGGAGGTGGACGAAAAAAAATGACCGAAAATTTTGTCTCTTTATTATTACCTGTAAATATGCCCGTGCGATGCAACGGGAGGAAAAAGGCTACCAAATTTTAATGGTAAATTCGGAGGACAGAAGCGCTCCGATGTTAAAAATGGATAGAAGTTTTTAAAATTATATATGGGGGCTTTGTCCATGGATAGAAGTTTTATCCATGGACAAAACCCCCATATTATTTTACTATTATTATAGAAGAAATGTGGACAAAGTCATTTAGAACAAATAAGGGCTTTGTCCATAGATAAGAGTTTTTAAAAAATTTCTTATTTATGACCTTACAAAATGACACGTCCACCTGCCACTTGTTCCTACGTCGTCCTGTGCTTCCGCAAGCTGCTGCTAGAGGTCGTGACCAACAACTTTGGCATCAGCAGATGAAACGACGTGGCCTCGGAAGAATGGCTTTCGAGACAGCGGCTACATCCTCGTATAGATTTATGGCTAGAAGCTTTTGTGTAATCTTGTTGATTTTCTTTGTTACCTATTTTGTTTGTTGAGCTTTGTATGTGGAGAACATGTACATCTTTTTTAAAAATTTCAATAAAGCTCAGTAGGGGTGCGAACCCCTCCTATTTCATCAAAAAAAACATGCTGAACCACGTCAATGGTGGCGACCGAACGAGCATAGCTGACATCATGGACCCACCGCTCCTGCTGGATGAGAACCACCTGGAGGAGGTGTGGACAGTGGCCATCATCACCAAGACGTGCCTGAGCGCCAAGCCATCATGCCACCCCTCGGCGTGCTACATGCTACGGGCCCTGGTGAGCCCGTTGCGCGTGGCCGCCATGGCTCCTCGGTCTAGCTTGGTGCGGCGACAGCTATGGAGCTCATCATCTCGGAGGTCATGGCAGTCACCTAGTGTAGAGTTTGGACACCGTGGCGTTGGATCGGCGGCTCTCGCATGGTAGTATAGACGTGGCGTTGTTCATGTTCTCATTCAAAGAGAACCGTGGCGATGGACATCATGCCGCAGCAGGCGGTGACGCTTTGACGGTGATGCCGTTGTTGATTAGTGTATGACTTTCCTGGGTTCTTAGCTTCTTTTATTTGAAGGGTATCATTCTTGATTCTTTCCCCCACTTAATATCACACCGTCCCAGTGTGTATATTTTGTTCATGTCTGATACATTCATCCGTGTTTGGATATGACAAAAAAAATTATGTTAGTATGTCTGATGATTATAACAGAATGCCTCTTTCGATTTTTCACATCGTTCCATTGTCCAGGATTGCGCTGGTGCATGCATACAAGATGCACATTTATTTAGTTGGAATAACAACTTGATCAGGATATAATAATATGAGTTTGTGTTTAATAAAAAATACATTAGTAATTTGGTTGTAGAAATATTTATTTGTTAGTGAAAAGTTAGGAGTTCGAAACCTATATATTGTGTTGTTTTTATTCTTTATTTTATTGTCATTATTTATATACTTGTTTCTATTTTCACATTAACATTTAGTTGACCATGAAAAGTAAAAATAATATAATGGAAACATGTGACGTTTAGTTGAATGTGATGTCAAAAATAATGAAAACAGAATGGAAAAAAGAAAGCATGACTAAACGTAACTGGAACCGGAGAAAAAGAGAGAAAGAAATCGAAACAAATCTGAATAGGAAAAGGAAATAGGAAACATTCTGTCCAATAAGAATTTGGCTCAGAAATCGAAAAAAAATTGTGACTGACCAGAACTAACCCTTCTTCCTAACTCATACGGTCTCAAGGTTCCTAGAAAAACAGAAAAAAAAATATACTTATTGATGTTTAATATTAGAATATATTCCTACTGTTTTGATTTTTTAGTTGAACTAAAATTCTTATTGAGATTAAGATATATTTGGATCATTAGGATTCGTAGGTATCTAGGTTACCTTAAGAATACGTTTTGGAATCGGACTCCATGTCATGCTTTTAGATTTAGACTGGAGGACAACCCGGACTGGAATAGAACCCGGAGTATGTCTGATAATTATAACAGAATGCCTCTTTCGATTTTTCACATCGTCCCATTGTCGAGGATTGCACTGGTGCATACATACAAGATGCACATTTATTTAGTTGGACTAACGACCGGATCGGAATATAATAATATGAGTTTGTGTTTAATAAAAAATACATTAGTAATTTGGTTGTAGAAATATTTATTTGTTAGTGAAAAGTTAGGAGTTCGAAACCTATATATTGTGTTGTTATTCTTTACTTTTATTGTCATTATTTGTATACTTGTTTCTATTTTCACATTAACATTTAGTTTACCATGAAAAGTAAAAATAATATAATGGAAACACGTGACGCTTAGTTGAATATGATGTGAAAAATAATGAAAACGGAATGAAAAAAAGAAAGCATGACTAAACGTAACTGGAACCAGAAAAAAAAAAGAGAGAAAGAAATCAAAACAGATCTGAATAGGAAAAGGAAATAGGAAGCATTCCGTCCGACAAGGATTTGGCTCGGAAATCGAAAAAAATTGTGACTGACGAGAACTCACTCTTCTTCCTAACTCACACAGTCTCAGGTTCCTAGAAAAATAGAAGAAAAAAATACTTGTTGATGTTTAATATTAGAATATATTCCTACTGTTTTGATTTTTTAGCTGGACTAAAATTCTTATTGAGATTAAGATATATTTGGATCATTATGATTCATAGGTATCTAGGTTACCTTAAGAATACGTTTTGGAATCGGACTCCATATCACGCTTTTAGATTTATAGATTGGAGGATAATTCGGACTGGAATAGAACCCGGAGTGGAAGAAAAAGAGGTGGAAGAAAATACTTGGCGGAAATTTTGCCTCTTTATTATTAGGTATAGATATAGATATATATATATAAATATAGATATAGATTTTACTCTTGGGATCTATTTTGATAAATCATAATGCACCGCCCTATAATTTTGATCAAACCTACTATAAATTTTAGGAGTAAGGAATTACATGTACCTAACCCTATCCGTGCTAACGGAAGAAACAGATCGCGCATGCGCTGTCTTGTGCCGGCCTGCCGAGTGCCCATAGACTGTTCTCAAAAGGTAAAACAGCGAGCGATAGAATGAGCACGAGCACGCATGGTCAGTTCTGCTAACGTGCCCACCTTTGTGTTCGGTGAGCCGTGAAATAAAAAATCTGGTACACATATCTCCAGCTTGCCGAGACCAATCAGGCAATCAGCTTACAAAAAGCCAATCGTCTCATAAAGGGCAAAAAAAAACACGAAAAGGTGAAGACATCTTTGTTTTTTCTCTGATACTGTAATAAGTAATCACAAGGCTAGATCCATTATGGATATTGGCCATTCTTTGAACGGCAAAATTCATAGAATCTTCAAAATTAAGTCTGAAGGCTATGGCAACTCTTGAAGCCCTAGTGAACACAATAACTTTCCTTCTAAACAAATCAACGAAATAATTTAATTAGGATCACCATTCTTGGTGAACGGTGTCATTGGCGAATGGTGCAATATAATCTACTCAACAAGTGGGCTTGATGGGCACATGGCTAGCCAATCCATCTATTTAGTTCGAACTTCGAAGTACAAGAGAGAGCTAGAGAGAGAGAGAGCTCGATCGTTCCTTCACTAACTGCGTCAAAGACGATGGCGAGAAGAAGCCGTCTCTTCTTTGGGAGGCAGCAGGCCCTCCATCTTCCAGGTTAGTGGTCGACCAGTTTTACTCTTAATTTTTGGATAGACTGCCGATGCTTTTCGTTTTCTCTAATTAATGTATAAAATTTCTTAGTAGTGATCAGTACAGGTATAGAATAGCTCATAAAATATATATAGCTAGATAGATAAACATCCATTTAAAATCATGCTTTACTTTAGTTCTGTTCTGAGTCCGACATCTCTAATAACTTCATAACCGAGTTTAAAAAAATTATGTTCACATGTATGAGTTAAAACAAAGAGATGTTTTACAATGGTTGGGAAAGTACTGTGGTACTTCCTGGTACTTTCATTTTTTCCTAATTAAATGTGAAATATATTGCAATGGGTATTTTAGTAATTGAGGGTGTGCCCTTCAGGAATTAGACGTCATGGGCCTAGCCCAGCCCAATAGACCATACCCTCACCCTTCCTTCTGTCTGTGACCGAGAGTCACGACATCCTCGTGACCGAGTGCAGGGGAAGGCCGCACAGACGCCGCTGCTGCCGGTCCACCCGCCCAGCTGCCGCTGCCTGCCGCGATTCCGCTCCATCAGCTTTTTGGCAAGCCAGTATAGAGAACAAAGGATTCAGCCATCTTTGTCAGAGAAACCCAGGAAGATTGTGGAGGAAAGTAGAGAGAAGCTATCGGTGTGGGGATGGGATTAGGCCTGGGTGTAGTTCATTATCGCACACAAAAGGCAACGTCATGAGCAGGCACTGCCCCTTTGATTGCCGATTCCAGAACAACTGTGCAATTCTGTCAGCTCACCAGGAACGAGTGCTCAACAATTTGGCTTCCAAACTCCATTTTCAGAAGCAGAGTCAGATTCGACGCTAGCTAGTCGTGTACTCGTGTCGTGTCCAAGTTGGGAGCATCAGTCGCAATCGCAAGTTCACTAGGGACAATTCCAGATTTTAAGTTCTGTAATTTAACGAATGCCAAATTTGCCAATGCTAACAAATTGAAAAGAGATGGGCAAATACTAAACCTCAATGTAAACTAGACCGAATCATGCCACCCAAATGCAAGGGTTCAGACAGGCCAATCCATACCTTGACGAAGCAGTCATGGAAAACAAGCCTAAGAAGCTCGACGGCTTGACAACATCCCACGACACACAGGAATGGAGTTCCTGGTGGACGACGAGAGCCCATCGACGCCGCCGGGGTGGTAGCGGTAGTGGTAGGTACCTCTGCTCGCCTGCCAAATGCCATGGATTTCGGCCGGCGCAAGAGCTTCAGCCTCTTCGAGGAGGACCGCAAATCATCGTCGCGGTCGGGCGCGTACACGCCCGTGCACCAGTACTACGCACGCACCGGCGGGAGGCGGCGGAGCCCGCGCGTGTGAGCATGTCGTCGGCGGTCCCGGGGGGCTCGGGGTGGAGGTGCCGCTGCCGCCCATGCTGCAGATGCAGGCCAAGGCATCTCCGGCAACGACCGCAGCGCTCAGTAGCCCCGCACGCCCCGCCGCCGCACTCCAGAGCCGCGCCCGCCGGGGTCGCGCTTGGCCGTGGCCGCGCCCAGCACCGACTGCCGCGCACCGGAGACCCAGCGGCTCCGCCACTCTTCGGCAACCGCACCGCCGCTGCGCTCTTGAGCCGCGCGCCCGCGCCCGCACCTGCCGGAGACGCGCCCAGCTGTGGCCGCGCTGGCTGGGGGACGCGGGGTCTGCTGCGAGAGACTTGGTGCGATGGGGCCTGGGCAGGAGCAGCTGGCGCGGGAGCCGAGGTCTGCTGCTGGAGAGGACGATGGCTAGCGAGAGGCAACCCCAGGCCCATCGGGACTCTCCCTTCGTAAAAAAAAAGACATGGAGAATCTCATTTCTGCCCTTGAATGACTACACTGAAATGACTGATTTACCCTTATTCGAAAATAAAATGTAAAATAAAAAATAGATATGGCGCCATATATTTTGGTACCGGCCCCACCTAATCTGGTACTTTTTTCACCTATTTGGTACTTCCAGGCACTTTCACTTGGGTTCTCCCTATTTTTCCACCGTTCGATCGTGCCCATATTTTTTCCAACCATTATAAAATTTCTCTAAAACAAATGCTCAATAGAAACATATTTCACATAGAATTTAATTAAACTAATTTGATGTTCTAAATGTTGGTGTTTTCTATAAACTTGGTTAAAATCAAAGAGGTTTGGCTTAGGATAAAGTCAAAATAAACTATAATTAATTTTGAACGAGAGAGTATATTTTATTAAATAGTACTTGATTAGATTTTTCCTTATTTCCAGCTGCATGGTTACTGGGATTTCTATGTAGTCTTTGCAGGAACCTGCTATTCTTTAAATTATTTAGCATTCATGTAACTAGTAGCATTTCCCCTTTCTAAAAGAAATAAGTTCGAACCAGAAGTAATCTTTCTTGCACGTGTACTGAACTTGTGCGTTCCTTTGGAGCATGCGTCTATCTCAGCTGCAAAATATTCACTAGACGGTTAATCTTAGATCCAAACACGTTCCCTGGGTTCAATAGCATGTCTCTTGTAGATGCTCCCTATTTCGAACAAAACAGCATAAACAAAATTCTATGTTTATACAAGAAATTTGTGACTTCGTTCATTCAATCAATGATTATCCTTTTGTTATTGTTGCTCCTTTAAATATTTTATTATGCCTCTAACGCTTCTTTTAAAGACCTTAGTTTGTCACTATGCATTAATAAAGAAATACTGTGACAAGTTTTTTAAGTGTCAAGCAAAATGGCAAAAACATTTTGTCGTTATTATAGTGTGTTCACTGGTATAGCCGTATAGCCTATACGGTATAGGCAGGTACTACGGCAAATTATAAGAAAATCTTCACTAAAATATTCTCTACCTGATCAGGTCTGCCTAATGAAGGATAGTCCACCGAATGCCCACCCCATCAGTTATATTGAATATAATCGCCCTTGAAACTATTATTTCATTTATCAAAGAAAATTTATTTCAGTTCCTAAAACAAATGTTAAGAATAGAGCGGCAAGCAAGCAAATCTGAATGAGAGAATAAAGCCGTATAGGAAAGGATTCTTTTGTTTCCTTTGTTCCAAACACTGTGACCATCTTCCTTTCCTCCGTTTTGGTTTCCTTCACCTTTCCAATGAAAAAACTTTGTTCCAAACGGGGCCTAAGGTCCCGAATCCAAGAAGGATTGAATTGGGTGTCTAATTGAAAACATTAATCCTAGGGTTCAAATATGTCACTAGAAAAACCATAAACTACTTATAGCAAGATGTGTACCGTACCTAAGACTTTTCTGGTATGTTATAACTTACTTTTAACCCACAAATAGTTTAGCAACCTGGAGCCAATTCTATTAACTGATCCAAGCAAATCTAGGAAGGTAAAGGTCACACAAAGCATACATAAGTGGAAGCAAGAGATACGGTAAGCAAGATCAAGAGTTAGAGATAGAGCAAACTCACAGAGACGAGGCAATTTATCCCATAGTATCGATTGCCAAAACACAACCTCTAGTCCACATTGGAGCTACACCAAGGTATTAATTAGGATGTGAGATGAGAGGAGAGAGCAAGAGAGAGCCAAGTGGGAAGAGGAGGTGGCAACTAGAGAGGTGAGGAGAGGAGAGGACCACCTTTGGAAATAAAGCTATATAAAAAACTTTTTGTAATAAGGCATGCATGTTTGGATAGTTTTTTTGAAAGGTCGACAAGAGATTTGTCGCGATTTTTATTAGACGAGAAAAAATAAAACAAAGGGGACACAAGCACCACTCAAAGACAAAAAGAAAACACTTCAGCCGGGGATGGAAGCAATACCGAAACAAGACAGGAAACCACAAACAACTCCCAACCGAAAGAAAACTGTCTGAAGTGTGCACAACACTAACCACCGAAAGAGACAACCAAGCAACTAAAAACAACAAAGGGAAGACCCTAAACCGACTACACTAGAGATGCGAAAGATTGTATTGCCAAATTGTATTGTGTGATGTCATCCTTGCACAAGCTCGCGACTTCCATTGGGGGTCTGACCTTCTGTTGGGAAGTTCTTCTATTAAGCCCCTTCCAAATATGCCACTAGAAACAGATTATGATGCCATCAAAAAAACTTTCTTTAGTTGCTTGTCAATGGTGGCTTGACATCTTCTCCGGTAACTATAAATGGATCCGCTTTGGTCTATATTCCGAATGTGGGAGATATCACACCAGCTTTGTACTATTGTCCAAGTCTCCTTCGTTAAAGTACATTCTTTGATGTTGTGGTATTTCTAGTTCCGTCCCACATAGTTTACATATAGGGCCATTTGGCTAGCTCCTTTTGATGAGGTTGTTAGCGGTTAAATTTCTTCGATGGAGTAGGGTCCAGGCAAAAAAACCTGCACTTCTGTTCCGTCCATATTTGGATAGCTATTAAGTAGAATTTAGAGCATCGCCAAGAGCTTTTAGGGTATGTTTAGTACAGCCTATAAGCTGCTTATTACCAAAATAAGCTAAATTTAACAGCCAAACAACACACTTTTTTTATCTTATTTTGGCCACGCTTATTCCCACCTCTCTCCTTTGTATTAAATAGTCAAACGACACTGAATCATTAATTATTCCAAGTGGACAACAGGAGTAGGGAACTCTATTTTTGCCTTTCAGCCTTCAATAGTTTGCAATAGTTGCTTCCTAAAAATAAAAAAATAACCAAGTGCTAGGAGGCAAACCAGGACCAAGAGAGAAAAACATGCACTAGGTGCGATTAGAGCATCTTCAGGAGTTTTCTAAAACAGCTCAGCATCTCCAAGAATTCCCAACAATTTTTTCCCAAAACCATGGAGTTTTCAACTCACCAAAAATTATTGGAAAATAAGACAATCTTCAACAGTTTCCAATAATTCACTCCTAAAATATAGAAAACAATTTTACATTTCAGGAATCCTATACTATTTCTAAATTATCCTAATCACTTTTATATATTCTTCTCTCTTGTACATTTGCATCAGGAACCCTTTTCTACTCTTTATTCTTTCACAGCCCTTCCACCTTTAGATTGGCCTATTGATACGCGCATGGTAGATGCGTGGATATATCCGCACGATCAATCTATTTTTCCAAGCGCGGAAAGATTAGGAGTGGGATTGAGAACTGTTGGAGATGAGTTTTTTTTTCTATTCTTGACAAAAATCCTAGATTGAGAGGCTTTATTGTGAACTATTGGAGATGCTCTTATCTTGATATTTTAGCAAAAAAAAAGAATTCTCTCCAACAATTTGGTAAAAAAGCTACTAAAAAAATAAAAAAACATGACAAATATCATCTTCAACTTGTAAGTTTCCACAGTCAAGAGGAACAACTCCGTATCTGCTCCTCCCTGATGTTTTTCTCGAGAGATCAGAGTAAATTGGACACATGAGTAAATTATGAACATAAAGGATTCAAGATGTGAAAGCGGTAAGAAACAAAAAAACTTAAAATTTTTTTGGTTGGTTAAATAGTTTGGGTTTCCAATGCAAAATCGTTTAGTAAGCTATTATAGAAAAGTATTGGAGAAGGATAAAATTTAGGGTTGCTATTTCTCCTATTAACTTGATGCTAGATCTATTAGTTTAACAAGTAAATTATATCAAACTCCTGTAGATGCTTTTAAGCAGCGAAGAAATCACGCACATCTATGTGCATAGTTAGAGCAAAAATTTACCAAATGCGGGTCTATAGTAAGTTTGGATACAGAACTGCTATAGGCCGGGCTGGTTTTTGTTAGGAAGTATGGATACGAAACTTTGGAGATGCTCTTAATAGACATGGTCACACATTCTGTGGAGCCTGGAATTTTCACCTTCGGGCTATATGCTGTTACCAATGTCACCATCTCATCTTCTCTGAGATTCAACCAGGAACCTGGCAAACAAAAATTTCGTCTCTCTCCTCTTGTGCCTGAATCACAGAGAAGATTTGGGTTCATATATACTAGATTAGCAGTACATATGCAATGATTTTGGAGGTTTTTTTTACTGCTCTGTTTTGTTATATATACTTGCATAACTAGACTAAGCTACACACTTCGCAATGTTTGGTTTGATACGGTAGCTTCCAGTTTCAGACCCTCATATCGGGTGATGGTGGAGCCCAGGTCCTGCAATGGGCCGATCATTTCCGAGCTCCCAGGAAGTAGCCCACAAAATGGTGACCAGGAAATTGTTGCTGCTGCTCTAGAACCAAGTCAGCCAGTGGAGGTAAACATTGAAAGCATTATTGGCAACCACAAGTTGTGCGCCAAACATTAAAGACATTCATTATCACTTCCCTAACTAAAACTTCTCATACTGCAGACCGGAACGGCTGGCTATCAACTTGATGAACTTTCATACACCATCGGAGATGAATCGTCATTCACTGACTTCATAAAGGATCTACGTCGCATCCTCTCTCAGCACGAAAACAGCGAGGATATCTGTGATGATCGCCAAACAGAGCAAAAGCACCCACTGCTTGCAAAACCGCGTTCTGATCAACAACCGGCGAGGTGGATTCACATCAAGCTGCAAGCGGTGGTGAACAAGAAAACGTCATCGGCAACCCTAGTCATGCGGGACGACAACGTGGACGTTATGGGCTTCATCAGCCAGAATGGAGATCGGTACGAGCTTGGGTATCGGCAGACGATGCTCGCAGCACAACCCAACTCAGTACTTCTAGGCTGGGGCAACAGCTACAAAACTATACTAGGCGTCAGAAAGGAGGAGGAAGTCATGGATAGACTCATGTCCGCAAACCTGGGCAAGACCTTCGCGACGCATGCCGTTTGCTTGCTGTCGCGCTTCAGCCAAGATGTAGTGGCAGATGTTTAATTTACAACCACAAGCTGGCACTGGTGGGCCTGATGTTCATGGTCTCCGAGTCGGCAAAGATGAATCCTGTGCACGATGCCATTGCACGTGGCTGGGACACCGGGACGGGGTTCACCAAGCAATTGATGACAGATTACGTGTGGAAATATGTAGAGATGTCAAGGCGTCTAAGGCATTGGAAGAAAGGAAGCTATGCGGAGGAACAGTGCCCAAATTTGGAGCTACGTGCCATTTGCCTCGTGCTCAACGGTACGGTGATCCTTTTTCTTTGAATATAATAAATACATTCAATATTTTTAAAGTATTGCATTTTTATAATGAAAAAAGATATATACATGAAAATATATCATTGCTACAACAGTGGTCCCTTTCCTTCGTCGTATTCCTTATAAGTTAGTCCAACCCAGTTCTCTTTTCCAGACCCGTCGGGGATGAAGGGACCATGACACTAGGGTTTGATGAATTAGGCAACTTAAAAACTATTTAGCCTTTCTTTATTGTTATATCAAAACTTCTGCAAGTTATCTATCTAGATATGCACTACGACTTTGCTATGTGTTGCTATCTCTACCATAAAAGAGTTGTACACCTTAGGTTCCATTCCTACCACTAACCTAACAAGTTAGACTCTGAATATAAAGCACACAACCAAGAAATGCAACTAAGTGTAGAAACGTAAATGAGATAGAGAATACAAACTCCTATTGACGATGGTGTTTTCTACGTGTCAGATATATGGGACCGGGATACTTCACCGCCTATATCCACCTACTAGGCCGAAGACGATGAGGAATGAGGTCCACATAAACCAGGCGTATTATCAGATGTGGAGATCAAGCCATCGCGTGGATATCTGGCGCCGTCATATCTAGGCGATAGGGTAGAATCATTTTGTTATGCTTTCCATGCAACAAACTAGGAAACACATCTATTAACCGATCGAATCTACTGTAACCCTATCCCCCAGACTATATAAGGGGGGTTAGGGGCTCCCCGATCTGGATCCAATCCTTTACATTATAGCGCATAGCTACAATCAGCTACCCCTATAACCGAGCACACAAATACAAAGAGAGCTACTTTAAGCTGGACGTAGGGCACCACATGCCTCAACTAGTATAGATCCCTGTGTCTTGTGTGCTACCCATCTGATTACCTGTACGTGAATACGCTGATCATTATTGCCGGTGCAAACTCTTCCGACACTAAGGTATCGAAAAGCTCATGTCGTCCTTGTCCTTGTTGGAACCCCTCGGAAGGGCCAAGCTCCCACTCAGGTAATTCCATGGAGCCCACGGTCTTCCCCACACGCAAGATAAGAATGTCTTTGTATGGCCTCCTTCTAAACTGCTCCCCACCTTCTTCACTATCAAGCTTCTGATTCAAATGTCTTTCTCTATGGTACATCATAGGTGGCCACACCACAAACTCGGTTGGTATGATCTCACAAGATTGCAAGAGGTATATGCAAACTTCACTAAATACTAAGCCTAATCCTAGAGCGAAGCACTAATATGGTGGTGTAACTAGCCTAAGCACTGCACAAAGCACTACACTAATACTTGTAGGGACAATGAAGCCTAAGAGGGTGACGGTGAATTAGCCAACTTTAAAACTGAAGGCCCTCATTTATAATTATAAAACCTTCCATCTCTACCGAAAAGAGCTTTACACCCTAATCCAGGAAAATGCCAGTACAACTGTCAAGTTGAGGAATTGAACCCACGTGGGCAGATTCCACTACAAGGAACCTAACCATTTGAGTTACGCTTGGTTTGCAAAGTGTTAATTTATATTAAATATGTAGGTAATTTAGAAGTGAACATAGCTATTATTTAGCCAACCCCCTTTTTAAGGTTCCACGTGCAAATTATAAGATGCACATTGCAATATTTGGCAAGAGGTGTGATAATTAAATTCATGTGCTGCAGAGGAATATGGTTTATTGTCATTCGCTTGCCCGGAGATGCTCAAAGTGAGTTTTCCGGATATGTTCAAGGTGATGTCCATGGCCACGGTCGTGGTCAACCTGTCGCCACCCAAAGAAGGGTGGCAGCACATGGAAAGAGTCTGCGGTAAAATTGCTGCGCTCATTAGAGACAAGCACAGGAACAGCGTCTACTTTCGAGTTGGGAGCATGCTCTTCACATGTATTGAGGGGAAGCGGTTGTGTTCCAACCTGCCGCTCCTTGAGGTGGCGAGGTCTGTTGTTGCAGTGCCATCTGGTTGGGTACTTCACATAGAGGTGGACCTGCATATTAAAACTTCCAACAGCAACACAGAGATGAAGCATCTGAATGTTATTACTTTCAACTTCGACAACGACAATGAAAGTGAAACTAAGAGGAGGGAAACATATGAAGGCGTCCAAGTTGAAGTGAAGATCACCCGGAATGATGAGCAGACGAATTTTCCTCTACAACTGACTTGCCCAGTGGAGGTAAACATTAAGTAGATTTGGCCACCACTTTTTATTGGGTAGAACATTAAATATATTTACTATATATCATCATTATAACTAAATTCCCATAATGCAGGTCAAAATGGAGTCTGGGTATCTAACATTAGTGTACACCATCGGAGATGAAATGTCGTTCACTGAATTCATAATGGCACTACGTCGCATTGTCGCTGACCACCCATACCGCGAGGAGATATTGGATGGCCATGACTTGTTAAATCTCTCCTCCAGCAGAGAACACCCGGTGCTTGCCAAGCAGCGTCCTGTACAGCCATCGAGGTGGCTTCACATCAAGCTGCAAGTGGTGGAGGGCAAGGAACGGTGGTGGACAACCCTAATCATGCGGGATGACAACTTGTACGTCCATGGCTTCATGAACCAGCAAGGAGTTTGTTACGAGCTGCGTGATGGGCCGGGGAATGCATCCACCAGCATATTCCCAAGTACTTCCAATAGCCATCTCCCCCCCGTTGAACTGTCAAAAAAAAAACCTTCCAATAGCCATGAGCTATACTGGGGCGTCAGTTACAGATCCATACTGGACTGCAGAACAAGTGATGATGCCGTGCGCACACTGGCGCGTGAGTATCTGGGCCGTCACTTCGCCACGAATGCCGTCCGAAGGCTGTCGAGCTACACAGATGACGAGGAGACCACCGACCCGATGAGTACCAGGCTGGCACTGGCGGGCCTGATCCTCATGGTCTGCGAGTCTGCAAGAATGAATCCTCTCCACGACTTCTTTGTGCGAGGGTGGAAGCACGGCACGATATGGACAAAGGAATTGATGGATGATTACGTGTGGAATTATGGGCTCATGTCGTCGGACCTGCTGAGTTGGAAGAGGCGATGGTACGCCGGATCGCCCCCTATTAATCAGCTACAAGCCATTTACCTCGTGCTCAGGACCAACAAGATCAGGCCTGGCAACCCAGATCGACGCCAACCACGTTGGAAGCCCGGCCGGCCTGGCAACCCTGGCAGCGGTGGGGGCCCTCCTGGCCCTAGCCACCACGGAGGTGGTGGTAGCAATGGGAACAGAGGTGGAGGCAAGCGTAAGAGGGACATCGATGATCGCCGGCAAAGCCACCCACGCAAGAAGCCCCACAATGTCGGCAGCAGTGGCAGGCGTACATGCAAATCCGAGGAGGCTAGCGACGCTGGTAGCGGTGGCGGCCGTGGTAGCGCTGCCGACAGTGAAGGCAGCCCTGATAGCCAATCCGAGGAGTCCAGTGATGCCGGTAGCCCTGGTGAGTCTGACTCTGAGGAGACCAGTGACGACTCCGGCTCTAGCGGAGGCAACAGCAGTGGCCAACCTAGGGACGGGCAAGCTGACGACGACGCTCAGTGCTTTGGTCGCCCTCGGGTGGAGTTGTTGTCCATGCGTGCAAACCTTGGGGTCATAGGCACCAAAATCATCGTCTTTGACGGGAAACGAGGCCAGATCATCTACACAAAGGAGGAGCTAGGAGGACAGGTTTACATGTTTCTCATGTATAATGATGTCTGGTATCAATCCATATTATTAATCTATCAGTGCATGAATGCAGGGGGGAATGGTGGATCTTGTGCTGACTGGACCCTACAAAGGCATCTCGGCGTACGGGTGCTTTGCCATTAGTATTGACATCCCAGCCCCTGCTGCGGGTAGCAGCGGTGGTCCTATCATTTGGGAATGGGACTGCTACGACCCAAAGTATGCAACCCAAGTTGATAAACTACCCGTGAGCCACACCATCGGCGACGTAGCTGAGGTGACCTACGCGGTAATGTCCAACGCCCGCGAGGCCACGGTGCAGCAGGTCAGGTTACGACTCAAAGATGGGCACAGGCATGGTGGCATCAGTGGTGAAATCACTGCGCTCATTGATGGTTTCAAAGACGAACACAAGAGCGTCCTCTTCAGGCGTGCAAAGGGAAACGGTCAGCGTTTGTCCACTACCAATGACAACTCATGTTTCCTTCTTCAGCTGGCGAGGAACGTGGTTGCAGTGCCATGCGGTAGGGTGCTTCACATACAGGTGGACCTGCAGATTGAAACTGACGACGGCAAGAAAGTTGACGTGACAGTTCCTCTCCGCTTCGACAGTGGAATTAGTTCGAGTAAAACTGACGACGGCAATGAAGTTGAAGTGGAAGTGGAAGTCACCTGGTACCCGGAGGTAAACATAATATTGAAGACATTTTTTAATAACTTTCTTATTCTTGTAACAAATAGTAATAATCTCGCTGTCTACTGACTGATTATTATATACTACTGGTCGATTGCAGATCGCACGACTAAGTCACACACCGGATCAAATAACCATCAAAGAGGCTGAGGAGAAATTTATTACTGCTCCATCTGAACAAAGTGGTCCAGTGGAGGTAATGGAGCACGAGCTACCCACCCCTACTAGTACAGTGCTTGCGCTAAACACTGAAGATATTTATTATCACTTATTTTTCTTCTAAGCAAACTCTTGGGGTACTGCATGCAGGTCAAAATGGTGTCAGGGCATCATCTAACTGTAGTGTATACCATCGGTGACGAACTGTCGTTCACTGGATTCATAATGGCACTACGTGGCATCCTCACCGACCACCCAGACCGCGAGGATATCTTGGATCGCCACCACATTTCAATTCACTCCACCAGAGAACACCCAGTACTCGCCAAGCAGCGTGCTGAACAGCCGGCGAGGTGGATTCACGTCAAGCTGCAAGCGGTGAATGGAGAGGAAACGCTGTCGACAACCCTACTCATGCGGGACGATAACTTATACGTCTGTGGCTTCATCAACCAGAAAGGAGCTGTGTACGAGCTCATCAAGAATCCAGATAGATCTGCCCATATACTCCCAGTTGATGAATACAATCCCCGATGCCTAAGTTGGGGCGTCGATTATAGATCCTTACTGGACGCCGACACTGAGCAAGATCTTCTGGGCAGACTGGTGCGCGTGAAAATGGGCCGTGAGTTCGCGGTGAAAGCCGTGCGCGTGCTGTCGGGCTTCCCAGGTTGGGTGGATGGTGGTATGAACCCCAGGGTGGCACTAGCGGGACTGATGTTCATGGTCTGCGAGTCTGCAAGGATGAATCGTGTCAACACATTCTTTGCACGTCTGTGGAACAACAGCGAGTATTTCGACCGCAATGAATTGAGTGATTATGTGTTCAATTATAGGAGGACTTCACACCAGCTGTTGATGTGGAAGAGTAAAGGATACGACAATCCGTGCCCTATGTCACAGCTGCTGGACATTTACCTCGTGCTGAACTACAGGTTGGATCCACCTCAGGCCAGCTTCATGGACCCTGGTCGACCCCGGGTGGAGCTGTTGGCCATGCGTGCCGACCTGGGGGTCGTTGGCACAACCGTAATAGTCTTCGACGGGAAACGAGGCCATATCACCTATAGGAAGGAGGAACAAGAAGAAAAGGTATATTATATGATATAGATCATGTCTAGTCTCTGTTACCAATAATCCAAATGAATCTTTTCGCAGGAAAGCAATAATATTAACTGGGTTTTCAATTTCGGTATTACAAATTTTTCAGCCAACCCCTAATTAATTACCGAGATTCACGAAAATTCAGCAGAAATTCTGTTGAATTTTTTTAGAGACTTAAAGATAAAGTATGATTTGTAGATCTAAATGAACTGTTAGCATGATCTATGACTACACATTTATTTAGTAAAAGAATGTGCAACATAAGCAATAGAAAATATGAGTCTAGAGTTATATATTTACAATAAATAACGCACATATATTAGTGTGATACAAAATTTTGGATTTTTCTTTTGCATACCCCCCAAAATTACCAAAATTCATGCAATTCCGCTGAAATTTTGAGTAACAATGCATGGTCGTAGGGAATAATGGTTGATTTGGTGCTGACTGGACCCACCACAAGCATCTCAGCGTACGGGTGCTTTGCCATCAAAATTGACATCCCAGCAGGAACAGCTGCAGGTAACAGCAAAGGCGATGCCGGTGGTTCTATCAAATGGGAATGGGATTGTTATGACCCCAAGTATGCTGAAGAAGTTGACAAACCCCCTGCGACTCGCACCATAAGCTCTTTAGGCCCCGGCCGCAATGTTGAGGTCACCTATGCGGTGATGTCCAATGCCCTGGAGGCCACGGTGCAGGTGAAGATGCGGACCAAAGATGGGAACAGCCCTTATAGCGTCCACGGTCTCATCACGGCTCGCGTTGGTGACTTCGAAGACCAGATCATCCTCTTCAAGCGTACACAGGGGACGGCTCATCATTTCTCTCCTACCCACTCAAATGTCCTTCATGTGCCGAGGTCTCTTAAGCTAGCCAGGAATGTGGTTGCGGTGCCATGTGGTCAGATGCTTCACATAGAGATGCACCTGAACATTGAAACTTGCAAGAACCAAGGGGTTAGTGATAATAGGCGTTTTGATGGTACTCTCAGCTTCGTCAATGGCATTTGGAGTCAACGTCGCAAAGTGGATGACGTTGATGAAGTTGAAGTGAACGTCACCTGGTACCCAGATTCCTCAGGACGAACTCGACCAATGCAGGTAAACATTGAAAACATCGCTAAGCATAGTTGCTGGGGCAAACGTTCAACACATTTCTTATGTTTTCCTTTTGTTTTCTTTTGACTATTCATCAGATATGTCGTCTATTGATTGATCACTACGTACTACATATGATGTACTGCAGATCGGAATGAGCTGGCGGCAACCTGACTTATCCTACACCGTTGGGGATGATGCAAAAGGGTTCAGTACATTCATCATTGAGCTACGTAGATTGGTGGCGGAGCACCCACATTGCAAGGATCTCTTGGCCGATCATCCACAACTCTCCTCCACACATAACCACCCAGTTCTCCCCAGAGAGCGTGTTACAGGAGACCAAAAAAAGTCTCAGGCTCACATGAAACCAGAAATGTTGTTTCACATCAAACTAGAAGCGGTGGATCACGGTGTGGAAACGTCATCGATAACCCTAGTCATACGGGATGACAACTTGGATGTAATAGGCTTCATCAGCAAGAATGGACATTGCTACGAGCTTCGTGGAGACAAGGCTGACCTCCCATCAGAATATAGATCAGAAAGTCTACGATGGCGCCAGGGTGGTATATTATTAGAGGACTCCACGAGGCTGGGCAAGACCTTCGCAGCGGATGCCGTGCACGTGCTTTCGCGCTTCGTAAATGTGGCGCATCCTGAGTACCGCCAGTCACTGCTGGTCCTGATGGTCATGGTCCGCGATTCAGCGAGGATCGAACCTATCCGCAAGGCCATAGCAGATGACTGGGACAACGGAACGAAACTCACCGAGCAACTTAAGGATTACAGACGGAATTGGCTAGAAATATCAAGAGCTCTGCTGGACTGGAGGGATCACGCCTACGAAGGATGGCCTCAAAAGACGGGGCTAGAGCGGATCGGAATCATGAACGAAGAAGATGCACTAAAAGCTGTCCCCCTCGTGTTCAATGATCCGGATCGAATATGAATTGACTAGATGTCGTCGACCTCGCTCTACCACCGTACGTGCATACAACATATATACTGCTTCGCCAAATTATCTTATTTGTATTGTATCCCTTGTGTTGTCACAAAATCATCCATCACTACCGGAAACGCAGTCTTTGCCGAGGGCTTCCGGCTTTGCCGAGGACTAAATATCAGGCACTCGGCAAAGGCCCTCTTTGCCGAGGGCCGGCCCAAGGAGCCCTCGGCAAAGACAGGCCCTCGGCAAAGAGGTCTCTGCCGAGGGCCTGGCCCTCGGCAAAGAAACGGCCCTCGGCAAAAAAAAAATCTTTGCCGAGGGCCTCCCTATTGGCCCTAAGCAAAGAGTTTTTGCCGAGGGTCACCTTATGGCCCTCGGCAAAGAGATTTTTTAAAATATATTTTGAGACACTAAATTAACTTAAATAAAAAAGTTTTCTACTACAAAATTGTCTAACTTTTTAAGATCTACAAAGTATATATTGGTCATTTCTTCATTTAACAAATCAATAATAATGTTGTTCACAAAATCTACATCTCTCTAATAAGTTTCATGAAACTACTAGAGAGGATATATAAGGATTGTGAAATACGTTAGAACCACCACGTCGGTTGAACAAATGACCAAACAACCAAAATAAAGTTTGTAGATCTTGAGAAGTTATAAAATGTTGTAGCTGAAAACTTTTTCATTTGAGTTAATTTAGTGCCTCAAAATATATTTTTAAAAATCTCTTTGCCGAGGGCTATAATGTAGGAGGGTCTTTGCCGAGGGCCTACCCTATGGCCCTCGGCAAAGAGATTTTTCAAAAAGTCTCGGATGGAAAAATACTTTAAACGAAAGTTGTAGATCTTGAAAAGTTATAAAACTTTATAGTTGGCAACTTTTTCATTTGAAAGCATCTAATTGAGGATATTTATATTTAAAGTTTGAAATTTAAAATTTCAAATTTTAAAAAAAGTCTTGGATGAAAAAACACTCTAAACGAAAGTTGTAGATCTCGAAAAGTTATGAAACTTTGTAGTTGACAACTTTTTCATTTGAAAGCATCTAATTGCCGATAATTGCGTCTTAAGTTTGAAATTTGAAATTTAAAATTTTAAAAAAAAGCCTCGGATGGAGAAACACTCTAAACGAAAATTGTAGATCTCGAAAAGTTACGAAACTTTGTAGTTGACAACGTTTTCATTTGAATTCGTTTAGTGCCTCAAAATGTATTTTGAAAAATCTCTTTACCGAGGGCCACAATGCAGGCCCTCGGCAAAGAGGGTCTTTGCCGACGGCCTACATTATGGCCCTCGGCAAATAGATTTTTCAAAAAGTCTCAGATGAAAAAACACTCTAAACGAAAGTTGTAAATCTTAAAAAGTTATAAAACTTTATAGTTCACAACTTTTTCATTTGAAAGCATCTAATTGGGGATATTTATATCTAAAGTTTAAAATTTCAAATTTTAAATTTTAAAAAAGTCTTGGATGGAAAAACACTCTAAACGAAAGTTGTAGATCTCGAAAAGTTATGAAACTTTGTAGTTGACAACTTTTTCATTTGAAAGCATCTAATTGCCGATAATTGCGTCTTAAGTTTGAAATTTGAAATTTTGAAAAAAACCTCGGATGGAGAAACACTGTAAACAAAAGTTATAGATCTCGAAAAGTTACGAAACTTTGTAGTTGACAACTTTTTCATTTGAATTCGTTTAGTGCCTCAAATAATCAATTTACACTCGGTTTGTTATAATATATGGGGAATCGAAATAGAATATAAATACAAGTGATAAGTGATAGAGGGTTGGAGTGGTTAGAGGAGGTAAGTGAGAGAGGCATGAGAGGTCACGAGTTCAAATCTCATTGACCACGACTTTACAAATAGCGTCAAAAATACTGTGTAAAATGCTAAAAAAAATCTCGTGGCGGGGGTGATGGCTCGTCGACGCCTCCAAAAAAAATAAAATTATTTTGCTTTTTTTTCGATTTACATTTTGCCGAGGATTTTTTTGTCCTCGGCAAAGGCTTGCCGTGTGCCCGATAAAGGACCCTCGGCAAAGACCTCTTCGCCGACTCAAAATTTGTCGAGGGCTCTTTGCCGAGGGCCGCCCTGCCTAAGACCCTCGGCAAATTACCCGAGTCCAGTAGTGCACGTCGATCTGGCACTGGTTTATCGTCGTTATGGTGCGCCGTGCGTGGCCTGGAACACCTGTTGAATTAGGTCCCGTGCGTATATTTGCCAACTCAGGTACCTTTTTTCTGTTTTTCTACCTTTTTTACATTATAAATAAATAAATCATATTGTCCAGATGTGATGTGTGTGACCATTTGAGCTAGTGCTTGATTTGAACCTGTAAACCCGGCAGTATCGGTATCATGAAACTATATATGCAAATGTAAACACTGCTAGGTTCAGCATGTAATGGTTTGGAATCACAATATATAAAATACTGCTTGCCATCTTTGTCCTAGGCTGTTGAAATCTGTGTCTATGTCCTGGTCTTGCTTATACCATTTCTTTGGTCGCTACTGTCATCTGAATGCTGCAATGAGCTTTAATTTGTTTTCTCAGCTGTGCCTTTGGGTTCCATTTGTTTACTGAAGCAGCATGCCTTAGGGCCTATGATTTGATTTTTTTTCCCCACTACTACTATAACTGCCTTCCTGTTGTCCGTTATATTGTATGCATTCAGTTAGAGTAAAATGTTCCACTGGTCCTCAAACTTGATTCAGATGCCGTCCAGGTACCCAATTCCATAATACACGTTCAATACCCTAAATACTATTGGGTTCAGCATGTAATGGTTTGGAATCACAATAATACTTTTTTCATCTATGTCCTAGCTAGCTGTTGAAATCTGGGTCTATGTCCTGCTCATGTCATCATTCCTTTGGTAGCAACTGAAGTTTACTTTCCTTTCCCAGCTGCTCCTTTGGGTTTCATTTGTTTAGGGCTGGTCTAGTTTGTAAAAAATTTGGCAAAATGATATGGTAGCAGTTTCGTTGTTATTTAGTAATTAGTGTCCAATCATGGTTTAATTAGGCTTAAAAGATTCGTCTCGTGCATTTCGTCTAAACTGTGTAATTAGTTTTATTTTTTATCTATATTTAATGTTTCATGCATACGTCTAAAGATTCGATGTGACGAGAAATCTTAAAAAATTTTGGGAACTAAACAGGCCCTTACCTGAAGCAACAGGCCTTTGGGGCCTATTTCGATGCTTCGATTTCTTTTTTATTTGTGACAGCCTTACAGTTGTCAATTATATTTTCTGTTTTCAGTGTTTAGATAGACTATATAGAATCCTCCGCTTGTCCTTGAACTTAGCTCGGTGGGGATGAAAATAGGATAGGACAATCCTGCTCCAACCAATGCCGTTTCCACATTTTCCCACCTGTGTTCTGTTTTCTCAGGAAAATTCGAATACAGAACGGAACCAGGAAAACGGGACCGGCGTGTTCTGTTTTCTCAATACAGGACGGAACCAGGATCAGCTTAATAAAAACGGGACTGGAAAGAGTTGACGCATCCTTCTGACCGTTTTAATGAAAAACGGGACTGAAAACAGTTGAGGCATTCTCCTGACTGTTTTGCCAGCACCCGTATTTGATACAGGAATTCCCGCCAGCTTTGCCGTTCTTGTTACTGCCAGCTTGATACTGCTACGCTATATATATACTAGTATTAGTAGTATACGTTTTTTTTTTTGGAGTGGATACTAGTAGTATACGTAGCACATGTGATGAAAAAAAGACCTTGTGCGTGGAAGTCCCTTTTTTAGGAGTTGTGCGTGGAAGCTGAGCTGCATGTGCTCGGCAGCACGGCAACAACTAGTAGGTTCGTGTGGGCCGTGGCATGTTTCGGCCCGTTTGATGAATAGCATGGCAGGAAAAGCAGCGTTCGTAGTCCGATCAGGTATGGTCGTTTCTGTCATTTGTTTTTCTTTCTCATTTCTTTTTCTCTTTGTGATGATTAAAAAATAATATTCTCTGTCCCAATTATAAGCCATTTTGTCTTTTTAGATATATAGCTTTTAATATGTATATCTAGATACATAGGGTTTCACTTATCACTGGTGCAAAACCAATATTTTCGATATTTCAATATCATCGGTCAGGGACGATATAAAATTGGTATCAACCGAAAATTTGTGAATTTGAATTCAAACTACTAGAATTTCATTTCATGAGATCGTATGATTCCAAAACTGAGTTATTGAAAAAAAAATATTTGTCAACCATCTTCATCCTAGCCACCACGCTTTGCACTTGTACTCTAGGGCTCATCCCTTCCGTGCATGCCCCAAAAGTGTTATATCATCTTATTTCTGTACTGTTTTCTTTTGTTTTTGAAGTGAAATAGTTTAGAGATATTCTACATTATTTTTCTATAAAAATTAAGGTTTTCCTTTTA
The DNA here is from genome assembly GCA_038087645.1 of Saccharum hybrid cultivar R570. NCBI lineage: Eukaryota > Viridiplantae > Streptophyta > Magnoliopsida > Poales > Poaceae > Saccharum > Saccharum hybrid cultivar. Next base: position 12,716,880 of record JAQSUU010000805.1, read on the forward strand.
AATTTTGGCTAAAATTTTTCTATCACCAATAGATTTTTGATATTCCTAGTTTATCATTTATCAGTCACCACCGATATTTTTTTAATAACTATAATATAAAGCCTAGGAATAGAATTATTCAGGAGGAATGGAGAGTGTACATTGCCAAATAGAGGAGTTAATAACCTTGGAAGGTTATTACATACCAACAATAATAGAAATACACATAATTACTTCTAATACCAATGTCAGTTGGGGGTTCATAAGAGTTTGATTCTCTTTAAAGTCACAGCACATCAGCAATTGCCATGGTATTTACGAGGAAAGAGAGAAATAGAGTTTCTTCGGGATGAAATCATACATCACGTTCAACAAAAACAATGATTGATACTTATTTGTTCCATTCTCATGTGCTCTCGAGGATCCTCTGTGAAAGTAAACAAAATAAATTGTATGAAGTTAAAAGGCTACATATTTCACATGTCACATTTGATCATAGCACCATATCACAATTAAATGATGTGGCTAGCATATGAAACTACATGAAACTCCGCACTGAGATGGTTTCTAGGGGCAGTCTCAAAAGACTTCGCCGATTGAATGGTGTTACATCTGTACGTGTTACACCATTGAATGACTTTACCGATCAAGAGCCTAAGGGCAGTCTCCAATCTAGAAACTAGGATGGTTTCTAGGGGTATACATTAGGATGCCATCTACTCCCCACATCCTAATATATAAGGTATAAGAGCAGCTCCAACAGTTCCCCAATACCTCCCCTATCCCCATAAAACTATCATATTAGGGACAACTATGTTTTTTTTCTTTTTCCAGCAGTTCCCCAATACCTCTTTCTTTTTTTGGTGGCCACTAATATTTCCCTCATCTCCCCTCAAAGAAAGGGGATACAAATCCCCCAATACCATAAGGATCATCCCAACTACCACTTTTTAACCATATTTTCTCTTACACTCTTGTGGGACCCACCTTCCATATGAGCATTGGGAGAGATATATTCTGCAACAACTCCCCCAATATTGACGAAGGATGATATTGGGCTACCCCAATACATGTATATTGGGGAACTACTGGAGATGCTCTAACCACTTTTTATCCATGTCCGATAGTACAAGGCATGTATATTGATGGAGTAGTACTAATGTTGAGAGAGAGAATTAAATGCATTCTTTGATCTTTGAATCGGGGGTGGTTATGCCTTATATACTGGGATGGAGGGAGTAAAAGTAAAATAGTGATATGGCACTAGAAGGAAGAGAGAGAAGGAACTGGTCTCTTATACAAAAACTATGTCTACACGAGGGGTGACAGGAGAATATATGTGATTAGATAAAAAAACTATTTTGAAGAAACTATTTATTGGGAATACTATGATTTAGTTGTATAGTGTCTATATGACTTGACAAGTATGGAAATTAAATTATCTCGTAATTTTTGGGTTAGAACTGTCCAAACAACCCATGCATGTATTCCGAACATAAAGACTAAAGTACTGAACACCACACTTGTGAGCATAAGGATGCCTTTATGCATCTGGTCGGTTGTGGACCAGATCACATGTCTTGCCACACAAAAGTTTATGAGATTGTTGTCGGTCTCGCAAAATTCTATGGGTTGAACGCGGAAGAATGGAAAGTTTGAATGGACTGCCATTTGTAATTAGATTGCAAAAAAAATTTGGGTAGGTCAACCACACAAAAAAAAATCAGGGCATTTGTAATTAGATTGCAAAACTTTTTTGGGTAGGATAACCACACAAAAAAATCAGGGCACTTTGCTTTGCTACGGCTATCATGGACACTGTAAGTGGCTACACACTGAACAACAGAACATATATATCTTTTCCACGGGCGGATCCATATTGTCACTCGTGGGTGCAGCCGCACCCAGGAAAAAAGTGAAAACCAGTTGTTAATCCTGATTTTCCACCTCATTTGCACCCCCCAAATCCAAAGCATCGCACCCAGTGCTGTAATCATTTTGCTTCGCTTAATCGCTTGCAGCTGCAGAGAAGCCATCTCTAGATTCCAACTACAGATCTCTCTGCATGTCCATGCATGGTTGCACGCTTGCACCCCTTGAATATCCAATTCTGATTCCGGTCTCCAGTGCAGAAAATCAGGCCACTGCAACTAAGGATGGTCCCTGGCAGCCGCGCTGGTTGGCAGTGGCCACAGTACATATGCAACCATCTGAGAGAAGTCCATGATCTTCCTCACTCACCGATCATCATTCCGAAAATAAGGGAAGCAAAATTAATTATATTTTCAATTATTTTCGATGCCCATCAAGTTAATTGAGCACCCTAATTAGATTTTAATTATGCGATTCTTGTTGATTCCCATCTTGTTAATGTGGCACTTGGTGAATTATCTGAGAGATTAGGCATGATTAAGAGATATATCAACCAAAGTAAAGGCCTCCGTGGGCAAGTTCAATGTAGGTCCGGTTGTATCTAGAGCCACAGGATCTAGAAAAACTCGTTTGAGTCACTATTATAAAAATATCAAAAGTCAATCTGAATTTTGATTTACATTTAGGTATTTGTAATGTGAGTGAGATTCAACAGTGAGGTAGTATTTTGTTTCGTAAATGGCCTCTCAAAAATCGTATGACAATTATTATGTCATGTACTAGTATCATATTGTCTCCACATATTTAATTAAAATAATAGGAGAAATCTAACATTTTATCACTATTTAGTATAGCATTTTATATGGCAATTTAGTGTTGAAGCGGCGCACCCCCCTCCTTTCCGCTCTAGCTCCGCCCCTGATCTTTTCGACAGGTGAACACAGGACATCATTTGTAAAGAGAGATCATGGAGATCCACCATAAGCAGTGAAAACATGACTCCTGCCTAAACTTTCATATAATGCTAGTCACCTTCATCGAATCATGGGCACACCGGCCAACAACCCATTGTCGATGTAAAACATTTGAATTCAGCACTGAGCAGGTAAAAGGGAAGACCACTACAAAATGTTCTAATACCAAACTCAGTTGAAGCTTAAACTTCCACAGGTAAATATTTTTTTACCCTACCAACTCCACAACACTGCATACAAATTGTAGCCTATATAAAAGCATAGCCACCCCATGCACCAATGCAAAACCAAGCGATCTGCCAACATGGCACCAAGAAGAGCTTCCACGCATGCGGAAGCACAAGCACTCATCACGATGTCATGCGTGGTGGCACTCGCCATCGCGCTGCTCGCGCCATGCTGCGCGGCATCTTCGAGATCACTGCTGGTCTCCTCCCCGTTCGCCGATGCACCGGAAGGCAGCCAGCAGGCCGGTGCCCAGCCGCCGGCGCCGTTGGTGCTAGAGCCGCAGCCGGCGGCTGCAGATGCCGCAGCCCCGCCGGTGGGAACTCCGGAGTCCGCCCCTGTCGCTGACGCGCCGCCGCCGCTGACGGGTCCCCACGGCCAGCACGTGAAGAGCAAGCACAAGGACCACGAGAAGGTAGCGCCACCGAAGCCCAAGCACCACCACCCGAAGGCGCCGCCCAAGCACCACGGGCACCACGCGCCTCCGCAGCCGGAGCCGGAGCCCGAGCCGGAGCCGGCCGTTTCGCCACCGGCGCCGCCGCCGGAGCCGTACGGCGGGCAGCCGACACCATCAGCACCGGCGGCCGACAGCCCGCACGGCCAGAACCCGCCGTGGCCGTTCCCGTGGCCGCGCCCGCCGGGCACAGGCCAGTGGCCGCCGCTGCCGCCGTTCCCGTTCCACCCGCCGCCACTCCCCGCGTGGCCGCACCCAGGGAACAACCCGTGGCCGCCTCTGCCGCCATTCCACCCGCCGCCGTTCCCGGCGTGGCCGCACCCCGGCCCGGGCGGCAAGTGGCCGCCGTTCCCGTTCCACCCGCCGCCGGTCCCGGCGTGGCCGCACCCCGGCCCGGGAGGCAAGTGGCCGCCTCTGCCGCCGTTTCCTTTCCACCCTCCGCCGAGGCCAGCGTGGCCGTGGCCTCGTCATCCAGGAAACCCGTGGACGCCGCCGTCGTCCTTGCACGGCAGCGGCGATGGCGTCCCTGCGTCGACGGTGCAGCAGAACCCCAAGAACTGACGCATGCGCGCGCGCTCTTTTGCCCGGATAACACGAGAGGAATATTATTATATAAAAATAATGAATTTGTTTCAGCTAAAGGAGAGATCGATCGATGATTCGTATACTCTGTAAAAGTAATTATGATTTGTGTTAATTTGATCAGGCTCAAGAGCCTTGATTAATTGATTATGATATGAATAAAATCAGACCAGAAGTTTAGTGTTCTTGCGATCATCCGTTCGACGATTTCAGGAAAAGTATAGATCATCAGAAATTCAGCCTGATGGGCCGAGATCTGAAGTCTTGGCCGGACGTTCTCTTCTGCTGCCTCTATATTTCTATCTAGGCTTATTGGAGCGCCTTTTTTTTACTTAAAAAGCGAAAATTCCTTCACGTTTCTATACCGCGTTGGAATTATTTAAAAAAAAAATTACGGCCAACTTGCTAGCGTTCCGAATTCTACTACGTACCGGATTTATTTTTTGGCTCAAAATGTTTTCTATGAAATAGAATGAGTTCCAAAAGGGAGTTTCCAAAAAAAAGAAAAGAATGAGTAGCAAAAGAGTGTGGCTAACGTCTGGACGCCGGCGCCTGCCGCTCCATTTCACGCACGTCGATGCGCACGTGTGAACCTCCGCGCCTTCCGTTCGGACACTGTACGCCCCCTCTGCTTCCCGCGACCGCATGCACATGGGGTCGTGCACCCCTACCTCCATCCCCCTCTGCTTCCTGCGCCCGTCGCATACACGGCGCCCTAGTAGCTCCCGTTTCACACGCCCGGGACCTCCTATGCCCCTGCCTCCACCCACCACCGCTCCCCATGCACATGCATGATGCCCCAACAGTTGCAACAGGCCGGTCCCGTTTCATGTGCAACACCAGATTTGCTTTTGCAACATTCAGATGAAATACTTGCAACATACATCCGAAACAGCTGAAACACTTGCAAACACCTAGAAACACTTGTAAAACACGTGTGTAGCCATTGTACAACACATGCAACATCTAGATGAAACACTTGCAACGTACGTATGAAACACTTGAAACATACTTTTGCAACATACATGTATATGCAACATTCATATCTACTTTTGCAACATTAAGATGAAACACTTAAAACATACATCTAAAATAACTAAAACACTTGATAACATATGCTTGCAACATACGTATATTATCATTGCAACATATGCAACATCCAAATCAAACACTTGAAACATAAGTCTGAAATGCCTGAAACACTTGAAACACGGCGTCACAGACAGCCATGGCCTACCTTTGTAGGGAACTGTGGTAGCCAACGAGCTCAAGTCAGGAGGACATTGACCCAGCATACACCTCCGCTGCAAGACGTCGGCTTGTCGCTCCTGAAGTGATTCACTCGCGCCTGCTCGGGCACAGGCTCACGCCCGTCGGTGCGGCCCCGCTGCTGCTCTGCCCCAATTGTCCAGCGCCGTCTACTTGCGGGGGACGGGGCGCGGTGCAGCCGGCGACGCGTCGCGGTGCGGTGGGGGGATGGTCACGGCGTGTAGTGTAAGGAAAGGGGCACGGCGGGGTGGAGTGGGGTGGTCAGATGCGCGGCAGTACCGCGACACCAATGCGAGTGAAGAAATTTTCGGAGATGTAAGAGACGTAGAGATGAGCATGCCTGCTGGGCCTGTCTGCCCCACAGGCCCAGGAAAGAAAGGCAGCGTCCAGACTGGACGGACACCCGTGTGCAAGCATTTGCGGTTGCAAAGTCGTTTGGCTCGTTTGTTGGCTAGGTTCCGTATCAGGACGATGCCAGCCGCGCAAACAATATGTCGTCCATTATTTAGAGAAGACATGACAAATTTGTCTAGATTTTTTTTTTTGACAACGAACGATTCTATAATTGACAGCAAGAAGCTGTGAGCAACCTTACAGAGTTCAAGGTTACAGATTGAAGTGTCTCTTGGAGAGTGCACTGGTCATGAGCTGCACTAATAAGGCAATTACATGTGAGACCTGGAGAAACATGTAAATGTGATTGTACTAGAGCTTGCCTAGCAAGAACATCAGCTGTCTGATTTTGAGTTCTTTAAATCCTGCAAATTCTTATGTTTCTGTGAGCCGTGGAGTTGCTGAAGATCTGGGTGTAGTACTTGATTCTCTATTGTGGTGCTGTTCATTCAGGAAATGCACCATTTGTTGGCTATCTGATAGGAAATTGACTTGTTGAAGACCCAGCTTGTCAGTGATAAGCGGCATCTATCTATGTACGTAAAAAAGACAGACCATCTTTAATTTAAAACGGAGGGAGTAGGAAACAAACAGCTGCTGGATACCTGCGCAATGGCAACGTTGGAGGTTGATCACACTGTCAACCAGCAAGAGATCGAAACGCACCCGGCGAATTGCAACACGGCGCGGCGGCCGCTTCTGAACGCGTTATGATCGACCTACTGGTGCTGGATGCCTGGATGCTGGTTGCTGCCGATGGTTGGCTGGCGTTTGCATGCATTGCACCTCTGACTTCCGGCGCGTGGAGAAACTGAAGTCGCGACGCGTTATAGCTGACAACCGATATATGGCAGTTTGCTACCGGCTGGAGTCCTTGAATGCAGAGAGTCAGAACGCGACATCTCCTGGACGTCGGAAGGAGAACTGGAGATTGATCCATATCCATTTGTTTATTTGTGTGTATATAGAGATCGAGATTCAGATTCTTCAGTCTCCTGCCTCTTATTTAAGCACCCCCAGCGCTCTTCTCAGCCTCAGTCCAATAACGTGGACAATGCTATTGCAATTGGTCCGCTGCTAGTGCTATAGTGGTAGAGCTAGCAGATCAAACAAACCCTCCTCTTGACTAGCAAAGAAAGCGTGAGACATCGTCGTTTTCGTGTTTGGTTGTTGGGAATCTTGGGATGGAGAAGAGTTTCAGTGTCAGTGGTGGGGATGACGACGACGTGGTGTGGGTGCACGACGCCTCCGTGGATCACCGCGGGAGGCCTCCCTCCCGCGCCACCACCGGAGCCTGGAAGGCCGCAATGTTCATCGTCTGTGAGTAGTCAGATGGAGCTCCATGCACCGACCTGTTAGTTACCGTGTAATTTTCTTCCCAAGATGGGTGCCGATTTTGTTATCTTTATGCATTAGGGATTGAGTTCACCGAGAGGCTGAGCAATGCAGGCCTAACGATGAGCCTGATGATATACCTCACCAAGGTGCTGCACGAGGAGATGAAGGTGGCCGCCAAGAACGTCAACCACTGGATGAGCGTCACCACGCTCATGCCCTTGCTCGGCGGATTCCTCGCCGACGGCTACCTCGGCAGGTTCTCCACCGCCATCTACCTACTGGTGAGCACTCAGCTCTTGATCCTTCCCCCTCCTCACACACCACGGCTCCACGCGACAACCGAAAGCAGGGTCCTGATGAGCTCTCATTATCGCATCAGGGTCTGGCGGTCCTGGCGACGACGCAGCTGGCGCCGGTCCTGAATCCCGACCGCTCGCCGCGCCTGCACGAGGTGCTCTTCTTCGTGGGCATCTACCTCGTCTCCAACAGCACGGCCGGCCACAAGCCGGCGCTAGAGAGCTTCGGCGCGGACCAGTTCGACGACACCCACGCGGGGGAGCGGGTGCGCAAGATGTCCTTCAACTGGTGGAACTGCGCGCTCTGCGCGGGCGTCCTGCTCGGCATCACCGTCGTCGTCGTCGTCTACGCGCAGGACAGCCTCGGATGGAGCGCCGCCACGCTCGTGCTGGCCGCCGTCATGGCCGCCTCGCTCGCCGTCTTCCTCGCCGCCCGACGGACCTACCGATACAGGGTGCTGGCCGAGGGCAGCCCGCTCACGCCACCGCTCCGGGTGCTCGTCGCCGCCTTCAGAAAGAGGCGACTCCGGCTGCCCGACGACGACGCCGAGCTGTACGAGGTCCAGCCGCCGCAGGGTGTCAACAAGAGGCTGCTTTGCCGCACCGACCGGGCGATCGCGAAATGCAGCAATTGCTCCATCGGAATCTAGAATTGATGCGACAGTGTCTCGTACGTGGCTACGTGAAGGTTCCTCGACAGGGCGGCTATAGTGGAGCAGGGCGTCGGCGAGGGAGCGAGCGGAGCGTGGCGGCTGGCGACGGTGACGGAGGTGGAGGAGACGAAGCTGGTGGTGGCGACGGTGCCCATCTGGGTGAGCACGCTCAACTTCGGCATGACGGAGGCGCAGGGCTCCACCTTCTTCACCAAGCAGGGCAGCGTGATGGACAAGCGCCTGCGCCTGCGCCTGGGCGTCGGCGCGCGCTTCGACTTCGAGCTCCCTCCGGCGTCCATGTTCGCTCTGTCCGCAGTGGCCATGATCGCCACGGTGGCGGTCTACGAGACTACGACAGGGCGCTGGGGCCGTGCCTGCGCCGCCGCGGGGGCGAGCGCGGGCTCAGCATCCTGAAGCGCGTCGGCGTCGGCATGGCGTTCTCGACCGCGGCGCTGGGCGTCGCGGCTGCGGTGGAGCGGCGTCGCCTCCTCCTCCGGTCCGCTGCGGCGGTGCTGTGGCTGGTGCCGCAGTTCGTGATCATGGGCGTGGGCGACGCGTTCGCGGTGCCCGGCCTGCAGGAGTACTTCTACGAGCAGGTAGGTCCCCGACGGCATGCGCAGCCTGGGCGTCGGGCTCTACCTCAGCGTCTTCGGCGCGGGGACGTTCCTCAGCAGCCTGGTGATCACGGCGGCGGACAGCGCCAGCTCCTGCGGAGGCCGCGCGAGCTGGTTCGCCAAGGACCTCGACCGCAGCAGGCTCGACCTATTCTACTGGCTGCTCACGTGCATCGGCGCCGTCAACTTAGCTTTCTACGCGCTGGTTGCTGCCAAGTACTCGCACAAGCAGGCCGTCGTCAAGGTCGACGACGACAGGGTCGATCGGTGACGACTAGTCCGCCGCTGGCGACGTCGAGTACGTGCACGTACAGGCGCGTCGTCGAATGTACGTGCACAAGTGTTGCTTAATTAATTTGTAAAGAAAAATGGCAAACTTGCGCGTCGGCGGCACTCGTCTCGGACTCCGGTGGCGCCGTAGCCAATGCGGCGTTCCCATATCGCGTTTAGCAATCAGCAGTGGACGGACGAGGTTCGCCTTGGGCCTTGGGGTGGCAATACCAAGGGAGGGCTGGTGGTGGTTGACACTTTGACAGGGTTCGGTCGAGTTGGGCTAAAACAAACTGGGCCTCGTTTAGATTCCAGAATTCATCCCCAAATTCCACTATGCAAAAAGAAGATTCCCTATCACATCAAAATACTGACACATATATGGAGTACTAAATGTAGATGAAATCAAAAACTAATTGCACAGTTTTGTTATACTTTGCGAGACGAACATTTTAAGCCTAATTAATCAAGATTTGGACAATTATTACCACAAACAAACAAACGTGCTACAGTGTTCAGGGGTGGCACTGTGCAGATTTGGCCACCCCCGACTTTGTGATCTAAACAAGGCCCTGGTGGAAAGAGGGAACAACGGGCTCAGCCTTGGTGCCTAGACTGTGTAGTTCCCTCGTGTCACATTGATTCGCCACGCGCCATGGCACCAACATGTTAAACTCACGCCGGCTGAACTTAGCATCCATGAAGCATTTATAAAGAATGGTGATGAACGTTTTTTCTTATAAAATAACCAAATTATATAGGAGTAGTTTAAAATGTACTCCCTCCGTCCAAAAAATATAATTCAAATCTTGTCCAAAAAAATATTGTAATTGTAGCCTTGGAGATCATTTTTTTCAATGCGATTCACCTATTAAAAATACAACTACATGTCTAGAAACTACCATACTATATCCATCCATGAGAAGAGCATTCCAGAAGGCAATCATTTCAGAAATAATAGAGGAGGGGTAAATACATAATTTTACACCTACACTAATTTTATCTCGAAAAATAAAATTTATATGTTTTTTCTAGGACGGAGGGAGTTCAATACACTAAAAAAAATGATGTGTAGCAACAAAACACGTGTACGATGTGGAGCCATAATTTCTACTCTATCTATGACTTAGACTCTGGACTACAATCTTTTTGAGATCGAGGAATTAGTAGCATCTATTGGAAAGGTTTGGTACTCTTTTGGATTCTTTTTGTCTGAGATCCAATCGGAATGACTGAAGAGCTCCTGACGTGACGCACGGAAAAGGACCGCAGAGAATTTTCTCATAAGAGTCCAAGTTTTGATAGACAGGCTGATTAACGTCCCTGTCACGTTTCCATAGCAGCATGCCTTGGCCTGGAACTGTAGACACACCACACCACAAGCAAAATGAGGATTACTCGATTCTGAACGCCTTTTGTTTTCCCAAACTAGTATAAATGCTAACGCCCACGTTAACCATGCATACTCGTCCTTTACGAACATAGGCATGCACATCTTATCTCTATCTTATCTCTATAATCCAGTAGACGGCAATCCCTCCTGTTACCATTAAAAAAATCTTATCTCTATAAAGTGTCTTCGAGAAATGCAATTGGTAGATTTAAAGATCAATTAATACTTAAATCTTGGATATACGATGTCAGCTGCAAGTAATCTAACCAACTGATTCTTGAATCCTACTACTAATCATTCTGTTAATAAGGACATGACTATAGATACTTATTGCCTAGGAAATTCGCTGAAATTTGGCTTATATTGATGCTTATGTTGATTTGTTGTGAGAGAAAAATAATGTTTGTTTGCTGAAAAGTACTGCTGAAGTAGTGCTGTAGAACAGGGCATAATTTAGATACTCCCCATCCCATAATAAACAAGTTTCTATAAATTTTCGGATAGTTAAGGACATTGGCAAAATACACATGTACCTTCATATCTGTTCCTTGGATTTGGCAGTTATCATTTGTATGCACCCATGATTAGCTTCTGCATTAGGAGACAATGTTTCATTTTTTATAGAACCCTATTTATTTTGGGACAAATTTTAAACCTTAGAAAGTCATTTTATTTTGGATAGAGGGAGTAGATGATTAAAACAAGCGATCACCATGTCTGGTCGGGTATAATTGTGTAGCTCCTCCAATCTTTTGAGCTGTGTCACGGTCATATATGTTCCTTACAGTGAACCTCCAATATAGCACAAGGGCTCATAGTTCTGACTTATTTTATATGTTTAGTGGTGGCAAACAACGCAATCATCGATAAAAACAACTTCGAGTAACAGGGTCGTCCTAGCCTTCTACGCGCTCGTCGCCGCCAAGTACCCGTACAAGCAGACCGTCGTCAAGGCCGACGATGACAGGGTCGATCGGTGACGACAAGTCCCCTAGCGACATCGAGTGCGCCGGCTTCGCCGCGTTGATGCCTTGATGGTCATGAAACCAACCACTAGCCGCGTTGATTTGTGTCATTTATCATCACACTAGACGAGTGCCCGAGCGTTGCTACGGGAAACTACTCACTGTCTATTATATGAATCAATTCAACAGAAAAAACTCACCATACCAACTCGATCTCAATGTTTAGTATGCGCTGATCAGAAAAGATGCATTCCCGCTTTCCACTGACCTTGGTGGTGTTTGGCATCATGTTCTACGGTGCCTCAATCTATCATTGATCTTGCTCCTCCTCCTTAGATCCCAAAAGTCAACCAAACCAAGCAACACAGAGCATGGCAAGAGGAACACTTGAGATTTTGAGAAATGGCAGCAACACCATCAACACACTTCATAGTTACAATGGCTCTTAGGTAGAGAGGAAGGGGTGAATAAAATACCTACATGAGGATAATTGTACCATTTAATTAGGTTTGCATCACCACCAAGCTTTAGCAAACGCTGGCTAAAATTTTTAACCGAATATGTAGCAAGTTGATCATCCTCTGAACAGAGATCTCGTACAAGCTGGTAGCCAAAACAAAAGTTCTTCAAAATGAGTAAATTCAAAATCTAATGCACAAATATATGGTTGTAAGCCTGTAATTCTTCCATTTTTCAAACAAGATTCAACTAAAATTTCTATGAACAAGGAGGTCATACCAGACTTAGTTTCCCTTCACATCTTCTGTCGATCAAATGTTAGTCAACAAAAAAAACTTTAACACTGAGACCATCATAGTTTAACCTTCGACAAGAGAACAATTTTGACTATTCACCTGAGGAGCCTTGTATGTGCACCCTTTTGGCCCTCCCAAAACTGATGCAGACACAGCAGGTACAGGTTTGATCTGAGGCTCCTGGATTTTTCAAAAGAGCCATATGGCAACAGATGACGATTATAACAGCCAATTAGACGTGCCTAAACATTCCACCAAAATGGAAATCAAACCAAGCAGGTTGAAAACTTGATATCACAATGCATTGAGGATACCTTGAGAAACTCCCCAATCACCCTGTCAGTGAGCATGGCAGCCTTCTCAGGAAAAAAAACCCCTACTTAAACAAGTGTATTGTATACGTAATTAAACAACAAATCAATTGATTTTGGTAAAGATGCCAGATGATATGTAGGGAGGAGAGTAGAAGACTGAGCCAAGACATATGTAATTTTTTGAATGCTTTCTCTGACAGGAAAAACACATGAATCAGTTCAAAATCACATGAAAAACACAGGATTTAGGAAAAATCCAGCATCCTAAAGGGGCCCTTAGCAGGACACCACACAACACTCTAATCGACAACTAACCAAATTATTAAATCTTAAAATAAGGAAATTATTCTTATCCTATTTTGATGCTGCTGCCGCCGCATGGTAAGGTAACTTCAATTTCAACATCACCATGCCCATAATGCAAGTTCTTACAGGTCTGAGCTTGTTGCCCAAGGGCGCCATTGATGAAGGCAGTGTTGATATTGGATAGATTTGGATGTACATGGCAGAACTGAGAAAAAAATCCTGCCTTAATCAATGAAAACAGCATTATCATGTGCTGTTTCACTAAAAGGAAAATATAGTGCTAATTGAAATACTGGATATGACACACAATGTTTCTATTATTGTTGTTCTATAATTAAATGCAAGTCAGTGTAATCAACAATAATATTTAACTGATTTCCATCTGCCTTGAATTGTAAGTTATATTAAACAAATATTTTTGGTCACTCTCCTCACCAATCGATGATGACAACCTTCTTGCGGTCTTAGACCTTGGCGTCCTCCCCGAACTCCTTGAAGATGTCGATGGTGCCAAGGCATCGAGCAACACCCTGTGGCAGCCACCAAGAAAATAAACAAAGAACATTCAGTAACGAATCTCTAATAACAGAGTTGTTGATGCATTTTTCCACGTAATGATCAACTTGTAATTTGCATCTTTGCCTGAAAGACAAAGAAACATCAAGATCCAAATAATAAGAAGAAGAAGAATGAACAGTTCAAAGATGCCCATAGGCCTACAAAATATGTAGCCTAGCAATCTCAAAATTTTATTTTATATCATCTGACACTGATAGGACAACAAAGGAAAAAGAAATTATCACACCTTGCTCCTGCAGAAGTTCTCAGGGTAGAAACGACGTGTCCATTTCTCTGATTTCATAGATAGTCCAACGTCATTGGCAAGACATGGCTGTCCATTCCACGTCCGTGCTAGCATCATGGCTGTCAAAGATGACACAGTAGAAATATTCAAAAGAGTGAGATTTATGCAACACATATCATATATACGATAAATGTGTCGAACAAGGCATATAATTCAGAGGAAGGATTTCAAGAACAAAACTAAGCGAAAGAGGTGGAAACATACCTGAGCCTTCAAGAAAGAGACCAGGAAGAAAGTAAAAAGGAATAACAGTTCCTGCATGTGCAAATTGGAGCCTTGTCTTTTCATACATACCATCAGGGCAGTTTTCTACAATACCAATAATTTTTAGAGCTTTGTCTTTTCATCCTGCATTTAGAAACATTGAAAAGTTACTTACATATAACTCTAGAGCTTAGCAGGCAGGGTATCTTCAGAAACATATGGCAGAAAACTCCTGCTCCCTTTTCTATGTTTCACTCTTACCTGCTTACAAAGAAACCAGAGGGAAGAAACATACTTAGTTATAAAATTGAGGTGACAACGATTGGCAAGTGCAGCTGTGACATCTGTAGAAGAGGTTCCTTTTGCTTCTTTAGATCAGGATCCTTCCTTTTCATGTATGCATGGAAATTGTCCCAAAGTTAATTTTCTTTACACAGCTACAACAAATAAAAGGAGAAACACATGCCCATTTGTGCATGGCCCTTCTAAACAGAAAAATAATTTTTCAATATGTATGTATCCCTACATAGTTATCAAGAACCAGGAAAAGCACGTGCACAGAGAATTCTTTAGCCAAAAATTCAGCTAGATCGTAAACAAAAGAGGATGAGCTTCCATTATTTTTCTAACCAATGGCACAACTAAGCCATCTTACACTTGAACGCAGTTGCTCCATCGGTACAACTGACAGTCGAAGCCAAACCTAAAATTGCATGTCTGCTCATTTCATCGAACACCTATTGCGCGTTACCTCATTGCCAATGCCTTTATCCGATGAGCCAGTTCTGTCCTGCCCTCACGGCCAGTGGCTCACCGCCGCACCCCACTACCACCAGCCACTCCCACCGTCGGAGTAGATCAAGCTGTACTCGCACGTCACGGACCCAAGCCCGTACGCCTCCGCATGTTCAGCGTTAGGAGAGCGATATGTCCTTGCCGATTGGATGGTGGACTGGAGCGGATGGGGCGGCGCGAGGTCGGCCTTGACGCGGGCGTCAGTGATGCGCCGGGCGCCGGGGCTAGTACAGGGACGGCCTTCTGGGTTGGGGAGGGCGCCTGAAACGTCCTTGATTTCCACGAAGGGAAATCCACATAAACGAAGTGTAAAATGACGAAACATTCCGTCAATTTACCCAAATCTCAGTGATACATAAAGTCATGCACGAATATCAGAGTACAATAGAGAGTTTTACATAACTTATTCTCATCGCCTCGCAGGGCGGAACACACTCACACAAGCATCCGGAACATCATCCGACGTAGATAGCAGCGGAAAACGATCTTCTGGAACCAGCTTGAGCGTAGAACAGACCCTCTAGTCCTCCCAATCATCACCCTCGTAGTCGTACTCGGGCTCTGAACCTGTCAAAAATCTATCAGTACACTTGGTACTGGCCACGCATCGTCCACCCTATGCTTGCAATGCTTTGTGGAAAGTGGAATGTATCGGGAAAAGTAGAAAGAGACCTATTTAGGCTATGGGTTTCCTATGCAAGTCATTAATATTTTAATAATAAGATATTCATCAGTTTTTAACCCATCTTAGTCTCACATTTTTCCCATTCCCATCACACACAACACATCTCATCTCACTCTCTCTCTCTCTAGGCGACGAGATTGACTCCCGCTCAGATCTCGTCTCAACGGCCAAAGCCAGAATCCAACACAAAACCCGAGGAAAAGGTAGAAATGACTCATCTCTCTAATCAAGTGAAGCATAGGTCATGGGAATGTCCATATCCGCGGACGCGGCTATACGTATAGATCGATCAACTTTGCAGAGTGTGTACACCTGGTAATCCACAAGATCGCCATCCTCGACGATCCGGCTCGTCAAGGCTGATTCCGACTGCCTCCCAACTGGTACAGTACTACCCTACCACTCAGCCCTGGGTCACCCCGGTGTCCACCGAAACGCTGAGACTGTGAGACGTAGTACCGGGCCCCCAAGGTCACTACGCTGTCTTAGGAGGGTGTGGGTCCCCATGCCCGTACCTCCCTACACTATCACCTTCCAACCTAGTAGTAGTGGTACCGCCCTAGTCGGTCGGGTAATCGTCTCCCGCCCATCGGAAGCGAGTGGTGTGCACGAAAGTCCCATGGTTCTGGTTCTCAAGACATACCAGTCCTTAAGGGGACCAGACAGGATATCTTCTCAAAGGGGAACACCGTCCTCCCCATGCCACGACAGCACCTCCACCAGGGATAACCAACACCCCAGTTCACCTCACAATATACCCGCCACAGGTATCTCTCGTGAGGGATGCCCAGGTCGCACCCCTCCAGCAAGACTTGCCCCAAAGACTCGTCGTAAGATCCTGTCCGATCGACTCAACCCTCACCACTCACCTAAGACGCACGCCAAGATCTCCCCAGTTCTTTTATCAGGTTTACCAAGTTCTCGGCACTACGTGCCTTATACATATACGTCTCTCACTCACCGGCATCACATCACAGATATAATACGAGTAAGAGTAAAAGCAGTAATATGTAACATGCGAGCATCTAGCCTAACAGCAGGGTGAGCAGGAGTAAGGTTGCATCAAGGTGAAAGGCTCAAAGTAAAGCATCTACCATGCAATCTATCATCATATTATTTCATAAAAAGTAAAGCGCTAGCAATTCTATATTTGCATGCGTAATAGGTTCTGCGGAGATGGGTGGGGCGTGGCACCTGGCAGGTCATCACCCAAGTCCTCGCTGTAGTCGGGGTCGTACTCCTCAGTCGGCAAGTCCTCCGGCTCTGTTAAACGTAACGTAGAGTCGCATTAATGACTTCTATAGAGGTGCACAAAGAAGCAACAGAAATTCAAAAGATCCAAATGCACTCAAACATAAGCCTAAGATGTAGAGCTTATTTTTAGAAAAATTTAGAAACTGGTTTGGTATTTTTCTGAGTTAAAATGAATTAGTTATGAATTTCTAAAGATTAAAAGAATTTCTGAAAAAAGGAAAAAGAACTGAAAAACCCATGAGTGACACGTGTCAGGCTCTGATTAGCTGAAACAGAGCGAGTCACTGACATGTGGGGTCCAGGTCAACGGGAAGCGTTGACCGGTCAACGGTCAACGTTGATCGGGCCGCGACCGGGCTCGGTTGGGCCTGGGCTGGGCCGGATTTGGGCCGGGCTGGGCCCGCCACGTGGCGAACTCAGGCACTGCCATGTCACACAGATGGATTTAAAACGGGCTCTGGCTCGTGTGGGCGTGGCTCACCGTGGACCGTGCGGTGTGGTTTGTGAACCGCAGTCTCGGTCCGTGGTGGACCGAGTTCACCTGTTATCTCCACCTCTTGGTCTATGGTGCACCGGTCGCACGGCTCAAAGTGGCAGCAACACTTTTCCCCCTTCTCTGCTTCCCGGTCGTGCTCCCGTGCATGCCACCGTCGGCATGGCGGTCACGAGCGGCTTCCCCGGTGGCTCCTTTCCCCCTTCTTGATGCGCACGGTGTGTCCCTTGCCGAGGCGAATCGATCTAGCTCCTCCCCTTCTTCTCTACCAGCTTGATTTGGAAGGAACGACCTCGCCATGGCCGCGCGCTGGCCATGGCGAGCATGCCCTGGACGCTGCTCGCGGTGGCACGTTCCCGCGCCCCTGGCGTTCGGTACCGCGGTGCTTGGTGTTGATACATGAGTGCGAGCGTGTACGTGACCTTGTACGCCTCTTCTTCCTTCTTCTATTGCCTAGCGTTTCAAGATTGAGACTTCGCCATGACTTGGTCCGGCCATGGCGACTATGTGCTGTGCATCGGCATGCCGCGGCCAATACCGAGCCTCTGTGGCTCAGCAAGGCCAACGAGTGTGCGCACCATGTGTGCGTAGGCGTGCGATCAAAGCATGAGGGTCGCGGATTTTGCCTAGATGATCCACGGTGCTGACCGGCTAGGTGGTTCCATGTCAAGCTCAACCGGCGGCGAGCGAGGTGAGATGGTGAGCTCACCGTAGGTGGCGATGGCGAAGGGATGTCGGTGCAGGGCGAGTTGGAGCGGTGAAGATCGGTGGCCGTGCAGTGCAGTCCGGTGGTGGAGAGGAGGTAGTCCGGCGTCTTTCCCTTCTCCGGTGGGTTCGGACGGTGGCGTCGCCTTCGAGCTCCCCGGTTCCTTCTTGCCCTTCCTTCCTTCTTCTCTTCTTCTCCCCTACTTCTTGCGGTGTAGGGTGGCAACGGTGCCACCAGGGCGACGGCTAGGAGGGTGAAGGGCTAGGGCAGTGAAGATGCTCTGCTTTTTATAGCCGAGCTCGGCTATGGCGGCAAACGGTGGATGCGGCAGCGGGGACATATGGAGAAGATCAAGGGGTGCTGCGGTGGGGTTTTGGGGTGCGGCACGATCACGAAGGTGCCGTGGCGCGCTCGATTTTCTCACCACGGATGGCCTGGCGCGGTACGGTGGCGTCAGAGGTGGTTGCGGGCGCGGGCCATGGCGGTCACCATGCCGTGCGGGGTGGGTAGAGCGGGCGCGCGATTGGCCGTGATAGCGTGCTCGCGTAGCTGACGTAGTAGCTTGGCGCGCAAGGCGTAGCGGGGACAGGGAGAATCTTCCCTCGCCATTTTCGTGACCTTGTCCCCAGCTCTGTTTTCCGTTCAGCGAAGCAGGGGAGGGCGAGCGGGAGGTGGGTGACGATGGCGGGTCCCGCCCGTCAGCGAGTGAAGCGGCCCGTCGTGAAAAGAGCAACCACGGGCGTGGGTTGGGCCGAGCAGCGGCTGCGGGAGGGGCAGCGGCCTTGTTGGGCCGGCTGCGACGGCTTTCGCGCTGAGCTGCGGGATGCGAGCGGCTGGCCGGGCCGGCTCGGAGATGAGCAGGCCGGCTTGGTAGGCCGGCTCAGCGGGGTTGGCTAGGCCGCACAAAGGGTTTCTTCTTTTCTGTTTATTTGGAAAGGCTTTTCTATTTTATTTTTTCTTTTACTAACCAGTCCTTGCTCCTATGTGCATACACTTGTGTTGCCCTCATGTGTATACCCTAGTGGGGCCCACTAGAGGTCCTTTAGGGTTTCAACTATTTGCCAAGGTTATAATTACATATTTATTTAATTAAAGCACTTCATTAAATAAATATGACTAATTTTAATCATCAATACAAAGATCATAAGAAGCAACTCATGAATGTATATAATTAAATGCAAAATTGGAAAAGTAAATACTACTTTAGGGTCCACTGGTGCAACTAGGTAGTAGTTTTCCTACATGTCACTCACCAAACATAGGTTGTTTTTGGAAAAAAAATTGTAGTTGTGATTTTTGGTCTGTGGAAATTTCTGGGTTGTTACAGCGCCGGAGAGGAGGTCAGGGGAAGCGTCGCGGGAGGAGACGCCGAGGGCTGGCGCCGGGGCCGGATGAAAGGGCGGCGGCGGGAGCGGATTCGTCGGAGGCTGCGCCCTGGGCACGGGCGTCGGTGATTCGCCCAAGGTTGGGCTCGCGAGCAAGTTCTTCACCGCCATTGTTAGGCCGGCCACGGCTCGCGATGGCGATGTTGACGGTGGAGGGGCAAGCGCTCCTGGATGCTCCACGTGGGTGCTTCTGGGTGCGGGATGGCTGAGGGCGGCGGTAAGCCGCCGGCGTCAAAGGGGAGGGCTGGGAGGCACCAGGGCATGGCGTGGAGGAGGCATGTCGGCATTGGCATCGGGGGTAGGGTGGGGCGGGCAGGGCAAGGCCACGGGAGCGGGTCGAGGCGATACGAGGAACCGTCCGTTTTTTTCCGTTTTTTTTCTGCCGAGGCCGCGCGCGGGATGATTAGTTAGGCGGGGCGATTAGCGGTGCGGTGACGATAACATTTGGGTTTTTTTAGTTGCAGAGATATTCACATTCGTGAGCTTAATTAATCTGTAGAGAACAAATGGCAAACGTGCGGAACGGCGGGCGCCGTAGGCAATGCGGCGGTCCCAATTTAGCAATCAGCAGCGGTGGACGGACGGGGTTCAGGGATTGGGGGCCTTGGGCCTTGGGGTGGCAATACCAAAAGCAAGGGAGCCTGGTGGTTGACACTTGACAGGGTTCGGTCTAGTTGGGCTAAGGCCTGTTTGGATCCTCTATGTTAAAGTTAAGCTTAGGGCTAAAGATTAGCTATTGAAATGAAGAGGCTAAAGTTTAGTCCCATGGTCTGTTTGATACATGACTATAAGGTGGCTAAAAGGTGAAAGAGAGAGGAAAGAGAAAGAGAGTAAAGTCTCATGTTAGCACTTTTAGCCCTCTTTAGCCTACTTTGAAAGGGCTAAGGTTGTGCCCAGCGCACCACGTTGGCGTGCTGCCCCATGTGCCACGTCCGAGTCAACACTTCAGGTCAGGTAGATTGATAGCTTCGCAGACTGTCAGTGTTGCCTGCAGAAGAGCCGACCTCCTCGACTGACAAAAGGTTAAGGCTGTGGCTGGAGCATGCGCTGTGGTGAGGATGCACCCAAACGTGACATCACCTTCCCAGTACCGCGCTCAGCCGAGGATAGAAAAGCAGCATGCACCTGCCCAACTGACGTGACTCGTCGAATTAGCCTGCGTTAAGAGAATTAATAAACCTTGGTTGCCTCGGTCTATATGGCGCATGCTTTTAGGTGAGGCTAATACCCATGACTGCCCGCGGCGTGCCCAAATGGACTAATGGAGGGTTAAAGATTAGCCCTTCTTTTTAGCCCTCCTATCAGAGCTAGATGGTGGTTAAAAGGAAAAGGCTAATCTTTAGCCTATTTGATCTAAACAGGCCCTAAAACAGATGGGTGGAAAGAGGCAGCCCAGTTGTTGGGCTCAGCCATCGTCCGTAGACTTGCGTAAAGTGCGTAGTATCAACACTCGACTTAAATTAAAAAAGAAAAAGAAAAAAAATCGACATGCGTTAGTGGCTCAGTGCTGCTGAAAAACGAACTGCTGAAGATCTCAAGGACGCCTCTGGCGGACATGTACATCCGATCGTGGCAAAATATATAGTGGAAACTACATATTAGATGGAAATATAAAAACCAATTAAAAATATTTTTAAGTTCTGATTTTTCTTTAAAAAACTTAGCATATCTATAGCACATATAAATATATACTAAAAGTTGGATACAAATTCAAACTAAAAATATATAAAATAAAAAATTTGAGGAGCATATGCACTTGAAGACGAAATCCTAGAAATTTCATCTTGTAATGCACACACATCTGAAAATTGTCTTTTTCGTATGAATTTGTCAAAATAAGATTTGCATCCTAACTTTTTACATATGAGTACATAATGGTATGTATTATGGATGTGCCAAGTTTTAGAACTTTCTCCACGACTCCCAATAGCTCTTCGAAGCTCGAGCTTGTGTGCTAGCGGACTAACGCACAAATTAACCATTCAATTCGTTGATCAGTCCTCGAGCACCGTATCACAGATAGACAAATCATAGAAACCAAATGTGTTGGTCGTGGAAACTTATCAGATTTATGTCAGTCACATATTGCAATTATAAAACTTTAACTGTTAGCATAGAAACCTCACTCGAAGAGTACACGGTGACGTGTGAATTGAGCATATTCAACTGTTCACCCGTTAGCATATCTCAACCGTTGGCATAGAAACAAAATTGGTTTTTCATGGGGAAACTGTTCACAGGTGCTCATATTTTTCCTAAATTTGTTTCAAGATTTAATGATGTTAATCTCAAGATCTTCCTATGGAGATGCTCATACAATAAGGTGTATGTTTCTACGTTCATAGGAGGTTAGTGTACATATACATGAGTGTCTGCATTATATTGTGATTGACCACTGACAATGTGGACGCTAAAATGAGTGGCGCCACGACACCAATTACCTTAGATTGCATTTTCTTTTTCTTTTTAAAAAATTGTCACTAACATGTTATGAAGAATGGTGATGAAAGTTTTTGTACAACAAATAACCAACTTATATAGGAGTAGTTTAAAATGTCCAATATACTCCAAAGAAATGATGTGTGCAACAAAACACGTGTACGATATGTGGAGCCATAATTTCTACTCTATCTATGACCTAGACTCTGGATTACAATCTTTTTTAGATCGAGGAATTAGTAACATCTATTGGAAAGGTTTGGTACTCTTTTGGCTTCTTTTCGTCTGAGATCCAATCGGAATGACTGAAGAGCTCTTGACGTGACGCGCGGAAAAGGACCACAAAGAAATTCTCATAAGAATACAAGTTTTGGTAGACAGGCTGATTAGCGTCCCTGTCACGTTTCCATTTAGTAGCATGCCTACCCCTGGAATTGTAGACACACCACAAGCAAAATGAGGATTATCTCGATTCTACACGCCTTTTGTTTTCCCAAACTAGTATAAATGCTAACGCCCACGTTAACCATGCATACTCGTCCTTACGAACACATAGGCATGCACATCTTATCTCTATCTTATCTCTATAATCCAGTAGATGACAATCCCTCCTGTTACCATTAAAAAAATCTTATCTCTATAAAATGTCTTCGAGAAATGCAACTGGTAGATTTAAAGATCAATTAGTACTTAAATCTTGGATATACGATATCAACAGCAAGTAATCTAACCAACTGATTCTTGAATCCTACTACTAATCATTCTGTTAATAATGGCATGACTATAGATATTTATTGCCTAGGAAAATAATCTAGATATTCCCCGTCCCATAATAAATAAGTTTCTATAAATTTTCGGATAATTAAAGACATTGGCAAAATACACATGTACCTTCATATCTGTTCCTACATATCTCTTGGATTTGGCAGTTATCATTTGTATGCACCCATGATTAGCTTCTGCATTAGGAGACAATGTTCCATTTTGTATAGAATGCTATTTATTTTGGGACAAATTTTAAACCATAGAAAATTATTTTATTTTGGACGGAGGGGGTAGATGATTAAAACAAGCGATCACCATGTCTGGTTGGGTATAATTGTGTAACTCAAATCTTTTGAGCTGTGTCATGGTCATATATGTTCCAGTGAACCTCCAATATAGCACAAGGGCTCATAGTTCTGACTTATTTTATATGTTTAGTGGTGGTAAACAACGCAATCATCGATAAAAAAACTTTTTGTGATAAAGTTGATAACCCTAAGATCTTATTAGGATGATTTTTTTTTTGAGAAACTACAGCATTGAGAAAAAATTTAGTTTTAGAATAAGATACGTGTAAAACCACGTTTTATGAAGAGATGGTTTGAGTGGAGTTTCTAACAAACTTAATATGTAACTTTAGTAACATCATGGTTTTCAAAACTATAAAGATCGTTAGTCTAGGTAGTTTATAGGGTTTTCAGAACCAAAATATTTAACAAAACTATGACTTTCTTAAAAATAATAAAAACACTTTGATGGGAGTGGGTAAAATGTGTACGTGTTCATAGGACATGGATATTGTGCAATGTGTTCCCGTCCACTTCGTCCATCCTAAATAGAATGAAGACCGGTCAAATTTCTAAAGTTCAATCTACTTTATAGAGAAACATATGAACATTTATGTGTTCAGATAGATTTATTATGAAAATATATTTTATAATTAATTTAATGATACTTTGTTTAACATAAAAATGTTAAGACTTTTTTTATATATAGAGGTGGTTAAAATTAATATTGTTTGACTCTAAAAAAATGAGAATTGCATTATTTTTCGATACGGCGACTATGGTGTGTTGTTTGTCTATGTTAATGTGGCTTTCGGCGCGTGGGCAAGCTAATGTGGCAAGTGTCAATTGACACGTGGGCAAGCTAATGTGGCTTTCGGCGCCATGCGACCGATGCTGGTGACGCGCCACGGGCCCCACCGGCTCCCGCAGCAACCGGCAAGCCCGCCGCGAGGCACCGGCCACACGGGTTCACCAGTCACTGACTCCACAGTCCCACGTACCATGGCCCCACCTGTCACGGTCCACGGCCGAGCGGCGCAGAGTTGCCGGTGGCCGGGCCCCGCGCCCACAGCGACAGCACAGGCCGCGCCGCTCTCTTTACCCCGGAACCACGCGGCAGTTTTTCCACGCGCGGCAAGTTACCCTTCCACCCCTCCCTCTCCCTTTCCCGTGCACCCGGCGCACGTACACCCGCCACATCCCGCCGTCCGAACCACCTCACGATCCGCGCGGGCAGTGACTGGCTCATGCACCTGGTCCACTCGGGACTTTGGCGGCCCCCACACGCGGACTCGCTGCCCGGTGCCCGTTTCGACCGCCGCGGGCTCGTCCTGTCCCTGCACCCTCCGCATGAGCCCGTAGCTCCCAGCCACCGCCAGTTCCTCCTCGCGATTCGTGTGACGCGGGCCTGGTCCATACCACGCGTCCACGCGGAAGTGAGCCGCGCAGCCCCCGGCACTGCGCTGCACTACTCCCCACCGGCCACCGCGACCGGTCGAGGTGCACCTCCCTACCAATCCCCGCCCCGAGCAACGCCCGCTAGGCTGCTGCTACCCGCAGTCCCCAGTCCCCACCCCACCGGCCGCGCCACCGCAACCGCAACCGCCGCCGCCGCCAGGGCCGCGTTGACCACCCGTTGACCTCCACCCGTCCGGCCGCCATGGACCCGCGCTTCCCGCCGCCGGCGCCGTCGTCCTGCTTCGGCGGGGGTGGGGGCGGGGGATTCCCGGCACGGGGGCACCACCGGCGAGCTCACTCGGAGACGTTCATCCGGCTGCCCGACGCGGACCTGCTGCTGGACCCGGACGCCGACTTCGGCTTCTCCGACATCGACTTCCCCTCGCTCTCCGACGACTCGCCCGCGGCGTCCGACCCGACGCCGCAGCCCCAGGCCCAGGCCCCGCCGCCCCAGCAGCCGCTGCCGCAGCAGCAGGCGGCTTCCCCGGCGTCTGCGGCGCCGCCGAGGCCGCCGAGCGGGGCGCACATGCGGAGCCTCTCCCTCGACGCCGCCTTCTTCGACGGCCTCTCGCTGCAGGGAGGAGGAGGCAGCGGAGGCGGCGTGGGGGGGCACAAGAGGAGCGGCTCCATGGACGGGTCCACCTCGTCGTTCGAGGGCGAGTCCGCGCCGTCGTCGTCCGTGCTGCCGGACTACGCCAAGAAGGCCGTGCCCGACGACAAGCTCGCCGAGCTCGCGCTCCTCGACCCCAAGCGCGCCAAGAGGTGAGCGAGCGGGCAAACGCCATCCGCGTCCGCGAGCTGTCCTCTCTTCCCCTTGAAATTGCTTCCCCCCCGCTGCTTGAGATGCTCAATGTAGCTGGAACCGTGCTACGGTGCTACCCTGTCCTGTATCTGGTCAAGTCCTGGTTTCAAGATCCGTATCCTTGTCGCGTTGAATTTCTTGCGGTCGAACGAATTGAGGTGTAATCTCTGCTCCCGCGGTGGTCCTCGGTGTGCAGGATCCTGGCGAACCGGCAGTCCGCGGCGAGGTCCAAGGAGAGGAAGATCAAGTACACCAGTGAGCTGGAGAGGAAGGTGCAGACGCTGCAGACCGAGGCCACCACGCTTTCGGCACAGCTCACGCTCCTTCAGGTAACGAATATTTTGCCTGGTTGCTTTGACCAGGCACTATCATAACTTATTGTGCCCGAAAAAATGGTCGTCTTGTGGTTGGGTGTACGAAACGTATCATTGCTTCAGCCAGCGCTGATTATTTGACTGGGGCTTGTCTCGTGCTACAAGTGCCACCATAGGAGGATCAGCTATTATTTTATCCCACCGCTTGAAGTTCTTTGCTCTCTTGCTGTGTGTGCTGGACAAGTGGGAAGATGAACTTATTAGCTGACACAAACCTTGGCTTGATACGATTAACTATATAAAGAAAGCAAAATGTTACCATCACTCACATCCTCTCCTTATGATTGGCTAGAGTAATGGTTTGCTGTTCTGGCTTATTGATTTCACTCTGCTAACTTGGGTTGAAACCTTTTATATCTTCTCCTTACTAGGGTTTTGCTGTTTCTTGAGGATTTCTTTCCAATTTAATTACCTTTGATCTTCAGGGTCAATTTGAATTCTCTCCTTGTTAGTTCATGGATAATTTTCTCCTGCGTCACAGGAATATTGTACCTTTCTTTATTTGGTCATTTTGTAAACGATAAGGTCACAACCAATTTAGGCATTCTATTATGGATATTGGACTCGGGATTTTGAACCTTTGATTACAAATGGTGTATGTTGGAAACTGTTTTATTATGCTTAGTGAGTGCATGCTATTTCCTACCCACCAAGTTCTTTCCATGTTTTGAGTTGCTATTAGTGCCTTTTAGTGTTAGTATGACCGATTGTCAGTGTCACTTGGTAGAGTTCTAGCATTCCTTGTTAGTACTCGTCATTTCTGTACACACAAACTTGTTTTTCTCGTGAGAAGTTAAAATATTTCTGCCCTTACATTTCTCTGTCTTACCTCTATACTGTAGGATTGTAGGTGAATAATTTTGATGATACACACACCCACTTTATGTTCTGTCTTTGCTGAAACTATCATGAGTATTAATGTATTATGCTATCAGCAGAAAAGTTACCCCCCAAGTTGCGTTGATTTGCAAATTTCTTAGGCATAACACATTAGTTTATGTAGCTATCCGCTCTACAAGATTGAGATTTCGATACACTATTTATGAGTCTTACTAAAGAAACGTCAAATGAAGTATTTCCCCAGCATATATACTTTTTACTAGATATACTAGGAACATAGTAAGGAATAAATGTGCGGTCATATAGTAGCGTCAGATAAACCTTATTACATTGTGGATACTGTTTTTCTTTTCATTTTGTATGGTCCTCATGGATGTAGAGTAGATACCATGTCTAGGCTGTAGAGTAGATACCATGTCTCAGTTCAGTGGTGCTTGCAAATTTGTGTTACATGAAGGCTGGGGTGAATATTCGAGACCAAAAGGTCATTATGTTCAGGGGATACTTAGAACACTTCTTTTTGCTGCATGCTCTGAAGCAGAATAAGCTGATCCATGCAAGTGCAGTTGCATCTTGAACTTCTGGTCCTATATGGATTGTGAATGACGTGCCAGTGGATGTGTGAACTAAAAGTTGCCATGTTATTTGCAGCCAAGCAACAATAATTCTAGATGCGTGGCCTTTTCTTCATGGCTAACACAGCTCAAACATTGCAATAAATTTTAAGTTCTCTATTAACAATCTTGCCTGCAAGTATTGTTTTAGTTGATGTGACTGCTGAAGGATTTATTACACCTAAAAGTAGGGTCATAGTGGAGATGCCTCTGTACTTGATAGGTAGGTCATATCACAAATAGATGTTCTGATTGGAAGCTGAATCTGATTGGAAGCTGAATTGATTGGAGATGAGGAATCAGATGGGGTGGTGTTAGGCCAGAAGCTTTAGTTTTGGTGGTAGGGGACAGTTATCCTTCCTTTATCTCTATACAAAATTTGGCCGGTCATTTAAGCGGCAGAAGAACCAGAGTAAAAACATATTCTGAAGTGTTAAACTGGATTCAGAATTTGTTGGCGAGTAAGACTACCTTTTTAGCTATTTTGATATTGTTGGATTGGAATGATTTCAAATTATTTGCTCCACTGGTAATCATCCTGAGAACTCTCTGTGGTTTGTTGTCAGGGTTGTTAGCTTATGCATTTATTTGTTTTAGTTAGTCATCATCTGGTGCAATTGTTGGTTTTGTTGCCATTAATGTATTTATGGTTCAGCAGACTCTAATGTTGTTTCCTTTATCATGCTGCAATTTACTTATAATGCAGAGGGACACCTCTGGTTTAACCACCGAGAACAGGGAGCTGAAACTCCGGTTGCAGGCCATGGAAGAACAAGCTAAGCTTCGAGATGGTATGTCCTAGTCTTTATTTGGAAGGTGTTAAGCCACTGTCATATGAGGCCCAGAAAGGGACTCACTTTTCCTGTTTCAAGAACATCATGGTACCAATGATGTCAACTGAGCAGTTATCTCCTGACCAAACTTTATTCTCCTAAAAATAGTTATCTTCTGAGCAGATAGGCAGATATTAATTGAAACTAGCCTATCAAGCAACTTGTTGAAACCCCGGTTGTGTTTGATGCAGCTCTAAATGATGCCCTGAGAGAAGAAGTCCAGCGGCTTAAGATAGCTGTAGGGCTGGTCCCTAACATGAACGGGAATCCCTTCAATGGAGGACTACCACAGCAGCAACAGCAGCAGCAGATGCCAAGCTATTTCTCACAACCGCAGCAGATGCAATACTTCGGCAGCCACCAGGGCCAGCATCACAATCCGAACCATCACCCCCAGAACTCTTCAAACGGTGGTGGCCAGTCCTTGAGTGATTCCATGGATTTCATGTGAGGACTGAGGGGACAGCTCAGGATTTGCCTGAGATCAAATACCAACTTCAACTAAAGTACTGTAAAGGTAGCTGATGTATACCATATTCAGTATGATATGAATCCTTGTAGGTTAGCTAGCTGTTCCTTGTACCATTAATCAAAAAGTTCATTCATGCATGACAACCTATCATCGCTTCTGGGGGTTAAAGTAAAATGGATTGACTGGTTGACGTGGTGCGTGTCGTTGTTGCCTTGTAAAGTTTTTCTTGTAAGGTCATGTTCAGATACCAAAGTTTGGCCACTAAATTCACTATATAGAATTTCTATTTCCCATCACATCAAAATGTCAGCACATATATGGAGTACTAAATATAGATGAAATAAAAACATAATTGCACAGTTTTGTTGTACTTTGCGAGACGAATATTTTAAGTCTAATTAATCAATGTTTGGATAATTATTATCAAATAAAAACAAAATTGCTACATTGTGACGTGCTGTTTACTATGCAAACGTTTGTCTCAAATTTTGGCATCTAAACGAGGCCTAATAGCAAAGGAATGGTTTCCGGTTGAAACTCGATTGGTTATCATGTCTCACGGTCGGTGAAGTAAACAGCTTGTCGGAGGTTGATGTGATGTCTTTGCGCTCTCTTTCACGGGGAATCTTTTCTCTAGCCACTTCTTTTGTGAAGGGTGAAAGTGGCCCGTGGCATAAAAATCATCAGATTCAGTTTATGAAGTCTCCTATTCTTGTACCCTTGTTTTATCCTTGTATTTTTTTTTCATTTTGTAGAGAGGAATTTTTATTCTGGTCTCTATGAGAGTTTGCACACAACCAATCTATTAGTATTACGGATCTAGAGCAAAACCAAGCAAATGTTGTTATATACTTGTGATACATCATCGACCATTCCCAATAACTTAGCAAAAATGGAAGTACAAGCGGAGGAAAAGAACAATCCATCAGTACTATTCATGGAAACAATGAATACTTAACAGATCCGGCCGTAATAAGGAGTACAAAGGGTACAAAGCATGTGGATCTGAACAAAACAAAACCGGATCTAGACGTAAATAGATCCAGGACAACGAGATAGAAAAAAGGAGGC
Source organism: Saccharum hybrid cultivar R570 (assembly GCA_038087645.1). Lineage (NCBI taxonomy): Eukaryota > Viridiplantae > Streptophyta > Magnoliopsida > Poales > Poaceae > Saccharum > Saccharum hybrid cultivar. Next base: position 12,745,874 of record JAQSUU010000805.1, read on the forward strand.
GTACTCTGGTAGAAACCGAAGCATCTCACCTGCGAGCACCTGGAGACGACGGACAACCTTCTCCTACGAGCCCCCCACCAGTAACCACAGTGGCGGCGAGAGAGAAGTGAGCGACAGAGCGGCAGGTGAGAAGAACGCGAGAGAGCAGAGAGAGAGGAGTGCAAGAGCACGGCGGCTAGTGAACAGTAGTGGTAACCCTAGCGGGTCAGGCGGCTCTCGCCATTTTATATACGATGGCTTAGGCGGGCCAAGGTGGGGGAGCGCGCGCGGCCAGGCCAAGCCAGGCTCCACGAGAACTGCCGATTCGAGCATTCCCAGCAAGCCATCAAAACCGTACAAATGGGCTTGCGGGAGCCTAGCTAAGAGCCCGAACAGGGAACCAAACAGGCCCGTGTACTATGGAAGCCTGGCTATGGGGTAATGCTGGAACCAAAGAGGCCTATATATTAAGTGCTAAGTCTCTTAAAAGACATGCTTCAGTATGCACCAAATATGATTGTGATACTTCTTTAGAATACTCTTATCGTTTTGGAAACATTTTTATGGCTTATACGAGGAACAACTATGCTATATCCCTAGGACAAGTATTCTTTTAATGGCTTCCAGTTGAACAGAATTTTCTTTTCATAAACCATCATTTAATTTCTTAGTTCGGACACTATTTTCTTCAACCAAAACATTTCGATTTTTTAAGTGGACCAATTTTTTAACAGCGGATTGTCACATTCTGTCATCAATCAGATGAGGCACAGTAGCTCATAAATAAAGAGGAGATGAAAAGGATCCAAGAACCAAAGATGTCGCAAAAATTGTAAGAGATGCTGGTGGTTTAATTTGTCACGCTTCTGGACTGAACTCAGAAGAGTGTCATGGCCTCATGGGCCTTTAGGTCTGGTATAAGTGGATGGTGGTTTAAATTTAGTCGAATTATTTCTACTCATTCTATGTTAAATTATAAGTTTTTTAGATATGTTCTAATTCAAAATGGTCTAATTCCGATCGTGTTTGTTTTATCTCCTTGATGAGGTATCTTTTTAGAGAAATGATTTTGAATTTTTAGAGTATCGAGCCCATCAGTGAACTGAAACAAACCTAGACCATTAACAGAAGGAAAATCTCTATTTTACCTCCTTGAGCTATCCTCGAAGTTTAGTTTTCCTCTCTGAACTCGAAAACTGGGTAAACCACCTTCCTCAACTTTTAAAATTATTCATTTTACCTCCTTGACGGTTTTCAAAGGTGGTTTTATCTTTTTCTTTTTTATTTATTTAGACTGAATATTTAAAAAATCATAATAAATCATACAAAAATCATAAAATGGAAAATTCAGTTTTATTGGACTCCACATGGCTAAATCTACGTAGTAAACATATAATATGGTATGCTTTAGTACAAAGTTTTTGTTGTAGCTTTAGATCTATTATTTTATGTAATTAATTCATAGCTGCAGTTTCTATGGTCCAATTGTGGTGAAATTTTTATGGTGGTCTAATTATTGTATTCTTTAACTGTAGTAAAAAAATTATACTCGTTTCTATTTTTACACACTTTTAACTATTTTAAAACTATTTAACAAGCATAAAACTAAATAAATCTACAACTCAGTTATACATGTTCCGATAAGCATGACATTTTTACTACAATTTAATCATATAATAGTTAGCTCACCATAAAAATTTCACCACAATTGGACCATAGAAAGTCAAGCTTAGAATTAATTACAGAAAATCATAGATCTAAAGCTATAGCAAAAACTTTGTACTAAAACATACTATATCATATATTCACTGTGTAGATATACTTATGTGGAGTCCAAGAAAATTGAATTTTCATTTCATGATTTTTCTATGATTTACTATGAGTTTTCAAAAATTCAGCTGAAATGAATAAAAAAGAAAAAGACAAAACCGCCTTTGAAAACCACCTATAACTGGGTCAGGGAGGTAAAATAAAGAGTTTTAAAAGTTGAGAAAGGTGGTTTACCCGGTTTTGGAGTTTAGGGAGGAAAACTAAACTGTGAGGATACTTCAGGAGGTAAAATGAACTTTTTCCTTAACAGAATTCGCCTAGAGAACCAGTTATAAACCAGCCCAGCCCATACCCCGTACATGAGAAGCAAAAATGAAGCCCAACTAAGTAAGCCCACGAACGCACGCACACCTGGTGAGGGCGACCCGTGTCCAGCTCGGCCCATCCACCCGTCACGCGCCGAAGCCGCCTCGCCCGGTTCCCCCATCTCCGGCGCCCGCCGAGGCGGCGCTGGAGATCGGACCAGATCACGGGCCCCGGTGTCCCACCTCCGACCTGACCCTCTCCGTCCACCAACGCGGCGCCGAGTCAGCCGTCCAGCGACAGCAAACTGCCCCCCGATTTGGCCCGGCCTGCTCCGACGACGGTCCAACCTCCGACGAGGCTCCGACCCCACCAATGCAGGTAGCAGCTCCTCGAACCACGCTTTCCACATGGAGATTCTCTGACGCGCGCCGCGTTCTCTTGTCCAGCCGCAGGGCTCGTCGTCGCGGCACGGCGCGCGCGCGTCGCGTGGCTCACACGGTTGGTGGCCCGCACATGGGCCATCATGGGGGAAGGGAAGCAATCAGGCAGGAGCCCGGAGGGTACTGCTGTGCCTATCGGCGAGGCGATTCGTCGTGCGCGATTTGCAGCTGCAGGTGAGGAATCAAGCGAATCGCACGAACAATCATGGAATTGTCGTTGTACCTCCTAGGTAAGGATCCACTACGTAAGCGAATCGCACGCGGCACGCATGATCCCCTCGTGTTCTTGCTGTTCTAACCACGTTATCCGTGATAGGATTCTTTGATAAAAATCATGGGTAGGTGTGCTGCCTACCACCGTACATGCTTTACAAATTTCTTGGGCTCTCAACTATATGAGCTTTGATTAAGAAATAGCAGAGAAAATATGCTACACTGCTCTAGGCACTTTTGTTTAGCTACTGCTCCAGGGGGGGTGATGACTGATGAGGGTAAGAAACAACAAAGGGTGGTGTTGGTTAAGAGCGACGAGGTACAACTTACCTGGTGGAAGTATCATTCCAATCTTGTTTAGAAAGCCAAGCTATTTTTTTTCCCCTGAAGAGGACCTACATGATGCCACCTCTCTAATACAAATGTCCAGTCCAAGTCACGAGTTATTGCAACATCAGCTCTGGGAGGAATTAGATATCGATTTGAACATTGGAGACGCCTTGGACCTTAGCTTGCTAAGCATGTTAGCAGGAATCTACCGAGTGCAAATTGGTAGTTAGGCAGATAGGTCATGCAAGTGACTTTGACAAAGTTCTTTTTTTTTTTGTTACTATGTTCCTTTTCAAAGTTCACTATGCGTCTGCTTATTCGCAGCTGTTGAAGACTTTATGTATTTATTTATGGCTAGTCTCATCTTTCAGTTTCAGGTGCAGCCCAGTCTTCTGAAAGAGAAATCAGTTGACCATCCATTGTCGCCCTTGTTCCATGATGTGCTGCTTGGATAACCAAACCTGATTCTTCTTGTTGCTCTATGTGCTAGGATGAAAATGAACTATTCACCACAGTTTCCAGTTGATTTTACTTATATCTACACAAGCCCAGTTTGCTCTTTACATAGACAAAATATCAGTTGTCTTCTACTGCCGCTTTGTCACACTTACATTTTGGACTTGATGCTGGAATCTTTACCTTTAGCTACCTCATACTGCATTATGTCATTGGTGGGGCCATGCTGTAGTATTAGTTTTGTACCCCCTAGAAAATTTGTGCCGACCGAAAAAAAAAAGCTGACATAACCATTAGTATCTTGATAAACTAACCACTGAAGCAGCAAAATAGAAAATAGCATAGCCTTTAACATGTGCCAATCTATACTTGCCTTTTGTTTGACCTAGAGGAAGACTAGCATCTTGACTGAGAACCATGTTTTTATCTTCAAAAGATACAGGCACCATGCTCAGCCTGACAGGCTGTCTGCATTATTTCAACTAGTTAGCCAATAGCATGCATCTTTTTTCATAAAAACCGAAAGGAGACTCTGCGGTATTGGTGTGGTCATCTTTACTTCATTGGCCACTTGGTGATTCTTCATTTTTCATTTCTTCTTCGTGTAACTTATGCTGTATTAGGAAGTGTATAATGGTAATCAAAGGTGATACTTAAGGAACGTTCAGCCATGCTGGTTATAAGGAAACCACACTGAGCTGATGCTCAGAATATACGAGACAACAGTTTGGTATGCTGCTGTTGTCTTCTGCTATCGCTAGAGATGCTTACAACAACTTAAGGCATTTGATTGGAGGAATTCCTAATGATCTTTGTCCACTAAGTTAAGTTATGTCACGTTGATGAAAAAGCTGATAAGTTTAGCTCATATGCTCGAAGTCTTCTCTCACTTGTTGCAACTTTTTCTTTCATGCTCAGTGATGATCTTCAGATCCCCCAATATATGACTCCTGAAATGGCCAATTCGTTATAAACATTTATGTAAATGGCCAATTCCATCAATGTATCCTGAAATCATCACGAAGGTTTCACGTATATTATACTTAAATTTAAATGCTTTCTTTCCTTTTCCAATTGCATTGCTTGCTTAGCTATGATTAGGATGATACTGAGGCATTCCACCTGCCGGCCTTAACTCATCTGATGTCATTGACAGAAGGCGTTCCATGAGCATGGTAAGCTTGCCTGAAGCCATGGTTGACTAAATGGACCATAAAGTTATTGTCCCTATCAGTTTCAGGCAATTAATTAGAGCCCTCCATGATGAAACCTGGGACATATATATATGATACTTGAATTCACTAAAGCATATAACTCTGGCACCAGATCAGTTACTTATTTTTTCTGGCAAAACCTGTGCACCTGTTACATTTTTATATATTTGGTTTTGAAGGTAGTTGTGTGACTGTGTTCTGTAACTATCCCAATCTGTCAATTTCATTTTAGAAGTATTCAATTTTCGTTTTTATTTCCTAGTATTGCTAAATTGTGCTCTGAAATCCTTTCTATGTTGAACATGAGAATTAGAGTGCTAAATTGCTAAATGAATTCATAGTGCAGACTTAATCTCTTACGATGTGCTGGTTCCACCATCTTAGCTTGTCCTTGTGTACCAAAAACATTTCTGACTAATGCTTATTTGTTGTTGGGGTTGGGGGTGGTGATGGGATCAACACATCAGCATTTGCAAGTTTGCAACTGAAGTTCTGCTGTGCGTCATTATACTCCATCCCCAAGCTGCTGCCACTGCCGTTCTCTGGAATCAATCATATTCCTTGCCAGGACAAAAGGTTCAGATTAATAGGAACATGCAGCTTGGAGCCAAGAAGTCTGTGTGGCGACACTCTTTAAAACAAGCAGCATTGTTGGATTGTCCTCATTCAATTCCACTGATTAGCAACATCGAGTAATTATTAATATGACGAAAGAAAATGACTGCGATGACTATATTAAGAATCTGCCAAAAGATAACTACTTAATTATCATCCTACAATAACGGCGCTGTATGATTGCCCGATTTTTTATGTATCAGATTATGTTGTCGGAACACATACTGTGCACAATGTTGAAGTTTGAAGTATATGCTCTGCATCTAGGGTTGCATTTATTGCTTTTTTAATTATAATTGCTACTTGACTGCATTCTAAGATCACATAGCAAAAAATAGCAACACAGCATATATAGAATTTCTTATTCGTATATGGACTATATGACAAAATGCTGACACGTAGCAAGAAGCGCTATAGGAATATGCCCCCAGCACCTTCTGGGTTTCTTCTGCTTGTTTCTGACAGGCCACCAAAAATGACACAGCACAGTTATTTTCGGGAGTATGTATACCCTGAAGTTGGTAGAGGCACACAAAGAGCCAAACACCTTTGGTCAGATGCATGTTGCACTACGGTCTACGGCTACCAGATGAATAAAACAGTTTAGCTTGCATTAGCACTGAGGGTCCGCATGCTTTTCTCTTCCAACCTTGTCTCCCCACTTTGCCTCCTTGTTCTGTATATAAGTGAACTAAATCACATAGGCCAAACCAACTCTTATGGTAGTCGCAAGCAAATGGAGACCATTTCATATCCTTGTTCTCCTCCTCTCTTCTTTCCTACACATGAAGAGAGTAACTATTCACTATGGTCTCCTCAACTCACCCTCTATGAGAATGCCGCCATACCTGCTGATCCTTCTCCTGATGTAAGAGAAGATTGTGAGTTCTTTGACACCATTGCAATTGATTCTAGTGATTCCCATGACCAACATGCCTTTGATGTTGATGTGTCTACCCATTGTGATGAGAGATTTCTGTGCCAAGAGAGTGCTAACCTGGCAGCTATCCAAGATGAGCTCATGGAGGAGAACAGTTTAAGCGATCTCCTTCTCACTGGTGCAGATGCAGTTGAGGCTGGGGATTCAAGCCTTGCCTTGGCAGTGTTTTCAAAACTTCATGGCCTCCTGGCCGGCACCTGTGAGAATGCTGCAACCAGCTCTTTCGGTCGCCTGGCCTACCACTTTGCCCAAGGCCTGCAATCCCGGATATCTGGTGCATGCTCTCCATGCTACCCGCCAGATCCATTGCAGTCCGGTATCATGTCAGCTCACCAGATGATACAAGAGCTATCGCCATATGTCAAGTTTGCACACTTCACCGCCAATCAAGCCATTCTAGATGCCACCGTAAGCGACACGGATATTCATGTCATCGACTTCAACCTTGGTGAGGGCATACGGTGGCCATCGCTCATGTCAGACCTTGCTCGCCTTGGTGGCAAGTCACTCCACCTTACAGCAATCATAACAGATGCTGGTTACAGTGATGACACTCATCAGGCGGCTGCACGGCGGCTTTCGGAGTTTGCTGAGTCCTTGAACCTTCCCTTCCAGTACAACTCTCTATGTGTACACCATGAGGAAGACCTGGACGACTTCTCCAGGAACTGTGGAGGCTCAGTGGTTGTCTCATGTGACACAACGAACTTGTGTTACAGATCAGGTAGCAAGTTACAGATGCTGCTACTTGGCTGTGCAAGGAAGTTACAACCCAAGTCAGTGGTGGTCATAGAAGAGGATCTGGTCAGAATCGGAAAAGAGGCCTGTTTATCCCAGGCCTCCTTTGTGGAGTTCTTCTTTGAGGCATTGCACCATTTCACCACGGTGTTCGAGTCCCTGTCGAGTTGTTTCAGCAGTGGCAACAACAGGGCTTGCCTGAGACTTGTGGAGAAGGATATGGTGGGGCCAAAGATACAGGACTTCGTGGGGCAGTACGGGGCCGTGACACCGGAGGCCGCCGCTGGTGCTCCAAAGGCTCTGGAAGGGTTTACATCTTGTGAGCTGAGTGCTCGCAATATTGCTCAGGCTAGGATGCTGGTTGGGCTGTTCAATAGGAGCTTTGGGGTTGCGCATGAGAAGGGCGGGCTTCAGCTGTGCTGGAAGTCCAGACCTTTGATCTCTGTGTCTGTTTGGACTCCTGTATGAAAGGAAATGAGTTTGTGATTGTTTCATTACGGGCAATTTTTTTTTTGTAGGAGTTTGCATTAAAGATCTTTTTTGTTTGTTGGAAGATTATTTGTAGAATGCTACTATGCAAATGCTAGAATTATATTGGATGTTTTGGGGGTGATTCTTCTGACTTTTATCAGGTCGGTGTCAACTTCTTTCATGCCTTTCAGTTTCAGGCTACTAGTAGGGATGAATAAGCTTGCAACTTCTTTGACTATGACCTGATTGGCAAGCGGCTTTTGGGGCTGCTTTCTTTATTTTTAAGCAAAACTGCTAGAGCAACCAAACGCCGTAGCTTCCCCACCGCCTAAAAAATGCCGTGACGGCCACGGCCTTCGCTTCCCGAATCTTTGCCCGTACCGCGCTTCCCTTCTCACAACTGGGCACGGCGTAGCCATCTTGATCTTCCTCAGCCACGACGACCGCGCCGCCCGTCCCCTCCGCCTCCACGTGCCTGCCACGACGAGGCCGAGGTCGACCAGGCTGCTGCGCGCGAGGACATACGTGCTTCGACGGTTACCAGCTGCAGCAGGTGAGCAGGGACAGGCCCTGCCGCTCCTCCCTCAGCCCTTGCATCGTGCAGGGCGACCAGCTCCTCGACGGCGGACCGGGCGGCCGGCGGCGACACTGGCTCGGTCAACCTCCGCCTCCGCGAGATCCGCTGCCTTCCCCTTCACTCTGTGTACTCGCTGACGTGTGGGTCCGGTAAAAAAACACCTCTGCTTTTTTGATAGCAGCTTCTTTACGCGTGGGCAGCTAGCTTGTACAAGAGCTTGTAGTCATTTTTAGTTTTGGTCACCTCAAAAGTCCTGGCTCAATTTCCAGATCCATTTGGTTACTTCTTCCCAAGGAGGGCCTGTTCATCATGGAGGCACTGATTTCAGCAGTTGCAGGTGAACTTGTCAGCCGGTTCATCTCTTTCGTGGCACAGAACTTGTGCGATCGTACGCTGAATGAGGATGGCCATAGAAGGTTGGAGCAGGTTCTGCTGAGGATTCGTACCATCGTTGAGGAAGCAGAGGGGCGGTGCATCACAAACCGAGGAATGCTGGTACAGCTGAAGATGCTCATGGAAGGCATGTACGAAGGGCACTACATGCTTGACAGGTTCAAGATACAGCAAGCTGAAGAAGGCAAAGTCGAAGGCAAGGTGAGCCATCAGCATCGATCGTTTGCCATGTCTACTCTTACTGCTGCCAAGCGCATTCGTTTTACTTCTGCAAGCCTGAAAGGCAAAGTAGCTTTTGGTACTGGGAGCACCGCAAGCCTGAAAGGTGTTCTTGACAGTTTAGAAGCAAAGATTCAGGATATGAGGGAGTTCGTCATGCTGCTTGGCAGCTGCCCCGCCTGCCTCGTCAGCCATACTGTACATATCTGTTCATGGACAAGTGCATGTTTGGTCGCCACGCTGAGAAAGAGCACGTCATCAATTTCTTGCTGTGCAATGATACTCTTGATGACTGCTGCCCAAATCTAGGCATCCTTCCGATCATCGGTCCACACCGAGTTGGGAAGAAAACCCTTGCGCAACATGCTTGCAAGGATGAGAGGGTACGCGATTTCTTCTCTGAGATATTGTTCTTCAAAGGGGATGATCTAGAGAACGGAGAATTCGCAGCGAGTTTAGAGGCTGCCTCTGGGAAGAAGTGCTTGTTTGTTGTTGAGTTCAGTTGGAATGTGGATGAGGCGGCATGGGCAAACCTCAAATCCACTTTTCAGGAGGCGACGGGTCATGGAAGTAAAATTCTTCTGATAGGAAGAACTCATGAAGTTGCTAAGTTGGGGACGGCAATGCCCATCTGGATGAAGAGTTTGTCTCAGGAAGAGTACTGGTACTACTTCAAGGCACTTGCTTTCGGAAGCATGGACCCTGGTGAGCATCCAAAACTTGCATCTCTGGGCATGCAGCTGGCTGCTGAATTAAAAGGCTCATTCCTGGGTGCAAACATACTTAGTGATATGTTAAGATCTAATCCTAACGCTCAGTTCTGGCATGCCATCCTGTCAAGCGTAAGAGCGCTGGTACAGGAACACATGTTTTCCCATGGGGTACACCCTGAAGACCTCCTTGAGAAAAATGTTCCTGTTGGTTTCCTTGATCCCGCGCCCTGATGGGGGGGGGGGGGGCGCCCAACCCAACTATGGTTGGAGGGCCCCTATCACACTGCACTATAAAAAGGAGAGGTGGGGTGCCGGGGCACGCACGACGAGGTTCGCCGCCGCCACTTTCCCCACCTACAGTTCCTAACCCTAACACCCGATCTAAGTGAGGGGTGCAGTAGTGACGGGAAGCTCCTCCACGCCAACGTCGACACTGCACTGCGTCACCTCGATCTCCACTGCACCGCCTATCTTCACCGAACGCCGCTGCCCGTGCGCAGCCTCCATCAACGACCGTGATGGCGACCGGCTCAAGCTTCAGTGCCCCTGCAGTTCCCACCGATGGTCTGTGAACTCCACTGTACCTCTCCCTCCTCCCTCTCTCTGTTATTCTTCTAGTAGATCATGTTCTAGGATCTTGACGTTTATACCCAAATGAAAAGATAGTTCCCCGTCTGATCTACTCTATATGATCCTATAGCTCTAACACATGTTGCATGCATCCTCAGGCTTTTTAGTTTGCCGGACTGTCTGCTAGTGTATGATCTCAAGGGAAGCCCAGGCATGTCCATAGCGAGCTGCCCAGATTAACATCAAAATGACCACTGGTCGATGGTTGGAATCGGAAGGTTTCTTGTGATGATGGGATGCTTGATGTGCCAGCATGGAAGTCTCTGCATGTGTCCCTCTCCTTTTAGCGACAATATCTCTACCTCCGTGAAGCCAAAGATCAGGTCGTCAGGCGTATGCCTAGAATCACCTGGTAGTTAACCTTTTTTTTTTAGGAAAATAGGCATGATCTTGTTTGAAAAAAGAAACATATTGATGTAACTGCATTGTGAACTACTGTAACGTTTTTGTGGCCTCTTAGGCTGCTCTCTTGTTAGCATTTTGGATAACTAAAATACAGTCCGATGCCTTGTACCAAGAACATGTTGCTGTATATAACCTCTCCCGACCTTACTGTCGTATACTCCCTCTATCCAAAAAGAAGTCACTCTAGACTTGGACTAAGTCAAACTTAAAACTTTCTTTAAGTTTGACTGCATTTATAGAAAATATATCACTACATGTGTATCTAAATTAGTTTATTATGGAAATATATTTCATTATCTATCCAATGATACTTCTTATGTATCATAAATATTAATATTTTTTTTTGTATATAATTGATCAAAGTTGATATGGATTGACTGCTGAGAATAATAGTCTTTTGGGGCGGAGAGAAGAAAGTATACTTTTTTTTTGTATTCGACTCTACCTGTGCACAAATACTGCAAAACCGGCCTAGCTGTAACTTCAACTTGGGCCAGGATTGGAAAGTTGTGGGCTCCCAATGTTGCACCATGGAACGGGCCCAACCGGTCTATGCTCGTGGTCTCGTCGAATGCTTTGCTGGAGACGTATAATGCTTACGACGAAGAACAGTAGAAATGTATATAAAACACTAATAAACCTATTGTTAACAAAATATACGAACATCTTGATCCGTATGAAGTCATCTAATCATGACAACCAAGCAAAGAAGTACTAGTAGAAGATTAAAAGCAGGTGCTGATGCAACGTGTGGTGCGGCAATGGCTGTGACGTCTGACACGCGTTTAAACTTTGTTCTGGGAGATTGATAGGCAACGAGCATATTGGGAAATCAAATTAAAGATGCCATGATTACCAAGAAAGTGGTGAGCAGTGGATGACTTCTTAAAATATATACATTATTTCCTTTGTTAAAATTATAGACCAACTTTAGCTTTTAAATAAATGCATCATCAAGATATTTCATGAAAAATTAAAGGAAAAAAGTCTACTTAACCCCCTGAACTATCAGCTAATGTCTAACCTACACGCCCAACTATAAAAATTGTCTGTTTTACACCCTGACCTTTTCAAAACCGTTCAAAGTACACCCTGGAGCGGTTTTGAACGGCGGATTTGCTACAGTAACCATAGTTGCTACAGTAACAACGGTTTTGACTTTTTCTTTTTCTATTTATTTCCGCTGAATCTTTGAAAAATCATAGTAAATCTATGGTCCAATTGTGGTGAAATTTTTATGATGGGGTTATTATTATATGCTTGAACTATAGTAAAAATTTCATACTCATTGGATCATATATAACTTAGTTATAGATTTATTTAGGTTTATGTTTAGGTTTATGCTTGTTAAATATAAATAAATCTATAACTAAATTATATATGATCCAATCAGTATGAAAATTTTACTATAGTTCAAGCACACAATAATTAGTTCACTATAAAAATTTAACCACAATTGGACCATAGAAGCTGTAGCTATGAATTATTCCAATTAATTACAGACAAAATTTGATTTTCTAACTAATTTAAAGCTATAGAAAAAAATTGTACTAAAGCATACTATATTATTTGTTCATTGTGTAGATCTACTCATGTGGAGTCCAACAAAATTAGATTTTCTATTTTATGATTTTTCTGTAATTTACTATGATTTTTCAAAGATTCAGCGGAAATAAATAGGAAAAAGAAAAGTCAAAACCGATGCTACTGTAGCAAACCATGGTTACTGTAGTAAACCGCCGTCCAAAACCGCTCCAGGGTGTAATTTAAACGGTTTTGAAAAGTTTAGGGTGTAAAACGGATGATTTTATAGTTGGGGGTATAGGTTAGACACTAGCTAATAGTTCAGGAGGTTAAGTAGACTTTCCAAAAATTAAATGAAACTATTTTGATGTTGTATGTGTTGGTGCATTTTTCTATTAAGTTGGTTAAATTAAATAAACCTGACTTAAGACAAAGCCAATGTGACAGTGGTAATTTGAAACAAAGGGAGCGATTGAATTTCATTTTCTTTTTTTTCAAAAAAAAAAAGAAACACAGCTTGTGTTTGATGTGCTAGGATGCGGATGTAGCTTATTAGTTGAATCTTTACTACTCTCTTCGTTTCAAATTATAAGTCACTTTGACTTTTGTGATACATCTATTTTGCTACATATCTAGATACAACATGTCTAAATACATAGTAAAATGGATATACCAAAAAAGTTAAAGCGACTTATAATTTAGAACGGAGGTAGTAATTTACCAGGAGTAGTAGATTTCTTTTGTAGGAAAAAAATTAGTACTACCTTGGTCCAAAAATATAAGTGACAAAATCCCTTACATTTTTTGACAAAGGCAGTAACAAATAAATTGTCTTAATTGATAATACCCATGCTTCTAATTGGGTTTAACATCCAAATCTGGACAATAAAACACTACAGCGCTTGGGAGGAACTATGTGATTTTGTATAGTACTCAAAAACGACCTCCTAATGTGCTATCTTAAAGCAGGCTAAAAAATGTGCTATCTGAAAGTCTTAGATGATGGTAGAGGTGTAAATCCACACTCCTAGCAAGAAGGGGCGGAGCCAGGATTTAAGAATAGGGGGGCAATGAACAAAGCCTCTTTCCTTGTCCTAGTCGAGGGATAATCCGAGAATCCGTATCATAGCTAGTTCTGGGTTTCCCTATCCTTACCTAGTTCTAGTCATTCCTAACCTTCCTCAAACCTCTCATCCAAACAACTGATAGCCATGCCATATGGTTCTAGTCATATATAATATATAATAGTAGCATGTTTCACAAGTCTTAACCAAAACAAAATTACATTTCTATCAACTTAAATTTAGCTCTACGACTAGCGGCAAGATCATAGGCTTCAATAATTTCATCGGTACTAATTGATGCAGCCAATTCCTTCTCAATATAAATTACCAAACAATGGATTCTAATGGATTCAATACAATTAACAGTTGAACCAACCGGCTTGAAAAAACTATGAAGAGTCTTTCTCTTCTTCATATTATCTAAGATCAACCAGGGGAAATTTAGATAAGGATTATTGATTAGATAAGATGAGAAGGGAATACCGGAGTAGCACCTTACCTCCTGTGCGATGCGGAGTCAATATTATCTGATCTAATTAATCGGTAGGTCGGCAGCGGCAACTGCGGCAGTCTCCAAGTCTGAGCGAGTGGATAGAACAGGCAGCAGAGCCGCAGAGGCGAGAGGCATGGAGGTGGAGCTGTGGAGCGCGAAGCCAAAAATCGAAGAAGATGAACAGATGAGTCGCGAGGAGTCAGCCAGACGCCCAGACATGCAGTTCGTGAGAGCCGAACGGACGGAGATGGCTAAAGGCCTAAAGCTAAATGGGCTGTATACGTACGTAAGTGACCAACTGGACGTCTGGGCCTCAAACACAGTCACTGCTTGGGCTAAATTAGGAGGGGCTAAGTAACTATTTATCTATCTATTTACCCCTAAATAAACTAAAGCTATCGTCTGTCACCCCGCCGCAGGGTACAGATTCACCGTTTCATTTTTCCTTTAGGCCTACTTTGGCAGTCCATTTTCCCGGAGGGATCCCATCGTTTTCCCCGTGCCGATCTCCCCCGTGCCAATCTCTCCCGGGCCAAATTGTTGCGCTCTTTGGCTCACCCTGGGCAATCGGTTTAAACCGATGAATCGGTTCGGTTTAATCGGTTCTGGAAAACTTCGGTTCTTGGACATCAACAACCGATCGGTTACTTTAAAAAACAGAAACCGACGAATTCGGCTTCGATTTTCTGCGTTCGGTTTTCGGTTTCCACCGAACAAACCGAAGCATACATCAGCACGGAAAAGCAAGAAGGTCGTGCTTCAGATCCAAATACTCAAAGGAGGAAAAGGGAAAAAAAATCCAACGACATATGCTGAGATGCAGCACGGCGGACGTTGAGCCTTGGTCCAGTCGATTCGTCTTGCCGACTTGCTGGATGCGGCGCCACCTCGCCATCCTCGGTCCTCCAGCTGCCGCTGTAGCCTGCGCAGCTCGATGGACTCCACCACTCCGGCGCCACGCGGACGCACCCTCTCGAGTCTGGAGACTGCGCCGCCCTGCCCTCGGGCCCGCTGCATGAGCTGAGCAGCGATCCGGATGCACCGCCGTAGCTGCGAGTAGGGCCGCACCACCCCTGGCCATCGTCCTACTATCCTGGTCACCGCCGCCGCCGCCGCGTTGTGGTGTTGTGGAGGATTCGTGGAGATAGGTTTAAGAACAGAGTGCTATGCGGCTTATATAGGAGGTGATGCTTGGGCCTTTGCTGGGCTATTGAGCCACAGCCTGCTGGCTGGCGATGTGCTCGCTGCTCAGACTGCTTCCCTCGCTCGTCGTTGTACGAGTCGGTTTGCTCGGTTGCTCGGTTTGCTCGCAGTAGGAAACCGAAGCCGAAACCGACACCCGAACTTCTCAGTTCTTAAAACTGAAACCGAAAACCGAAAAACCGACATTTCGGCTCGGTTCGATTCGGTTCGGTTTTCGGTTTTCAGTGTAAACTTGCCTAGTCTGATCTTTGGCAGCCCACCCACCTGAGGATCTCAGCCCGCTTCCCATCCTTTTCCACGCGGTAGAAATCCACGACTCGTGAGGCCGGGAGGGTTTCCCTGTGGCGACGCGAGTCGCGAGCGCTCGCGCAGCTCTTCACCTCTTCCTCCGCTCGCACAGCTGCTCGTTGCGAGGCTGCTGCAGTGCAGTTCAGAAGTATCATGCAGTTCAGTGCAGCTCACAATGGGATGCCAAACAGCCACGGGAAAACTCACCCCACATGGAAATCTCCCCAAGGATGGTGGCGGGAATCAAATGTCCAAAAAATTCCACGTGCGTGGCTGATTTCCCGGGTTTAATTCACCCGTGCTGCCAAAGTAAGCCTTACGGAAAACAAACACAATGTATTCACTGTTTCCTCTCCTTTACCGATTCCTCTCCTTTACCGAAAACAAACACCGCGACCCACGAACTTCGAAACAGTGGCGCGGCGCTCCACGGGATGCCGGGATGATGGCGCTGAAGCTTGGGCTCGACGGAGACGCATACGTGCGCAACGCCACGACTCGTGCGGACGCGCAAACGAGGCGCTAGCTGGCGTTGTTCGGGCAGTGCCCGGAGTTCGACGCGGTGGCGTGCAACAGCGTGATCGTGGTGCTCACGAGGGCCGGGCGCGTCGACGAGGCGCGCGCCGTGTTCGACGGCATGCCAGAGCGGCCCGTCGCGACGTG
The DNA here is from genome assembly GCA_038087645.1 of Saccharum hybrid cultivar R570. Lineage (NCBI taxonomy): Eukaryota > Viridiplantae > Streptophyta > Magnoliopsida > Poales > Poaceae > Saccharum > Saccharum hybrid cultivar. Next base: position 12,761,518 of record JAQSUU010000805.1, read on the forward strand.
GGGTGCCATGGTGAGCGCGTATGCGTGCACCTCAAGGTGTGGCGAGGACTTGGCGCTCTTCTCGGCGATGCAGCCGGACGGCGTGGATCCGAACGCCAACGTGCTGGGTTGCTGTGCCCGCCTCAGCGCGTTGGACCAGGGCGCGTGGGTGCACACGTACATAGACCGGACCGCCATGGCGTCACCATGAACGCGCTCGTCGTCACCGCCTTGGTGTACATGTACTGCAAGGGCAGACAAAAAAACAAAAACATTTATTAACTTTTCATTATTTTATAAAAAATGATTAAATCTGTCATTGTAGGCGTAGACAAAAAATTAAGGTCCCGGTGCAATGGACGGGCTCACGGGCATGCATCCGGCTATCGAGAAGGATGTCAACAAGGGTAAGAGAAAGAAAAAATAGAAAAAAGTATATCCACGAAGAATATCGTATATAAAGAAGTTCAAACTCAAAAAAATAGGTAATTTCTTCGGCAATATATATTTTCTGCATATGGTCAACAATACTCTATTTTTATATATATTAACAACAAAAATATATGCAGGATGCTAAAAAAAAACTATGAGAACTAGAAGGACTACTTGACTCATGATGCTTAGGATACTGTTAAGAAGGTGTGAAACTTAAGTGTGTCGGAGGATACAAATAGAACGTAATTGCTCCTCTTAGTTGTAGCCGCGCAAAAAACTAAATATGTGATATTGATGTTTCGAACATCCAATTCAAAAATTAATTTTTTAACATGTTCGTACTAGTATCATCATGAAATTATTTAATCCGTGCAACGCACAGGTATTTATCTGTAATACATATCTAACCATTACTATAAAAGTAGTGGCCGCCGGACGGGTCCGCCTGTGACACATGTTACTGCTCCCATAACAGTATTTTTGAACAGTAAACCCGTTAGCACAGTACCGAGTTAAATGAACAGTTCAGACCCGTTAATAAACAGTAAAACCCGCTAATAAACAGTAAACCCGTTACTAACAGTAAGTATCGGATCCTATGAACAGTATGGACCCGTTAATACAACAGTAAACCCGCTAATAAACAGTAAACCCGTTTCTCCAAAAAAACATTAAAAACAGTAAAACCCGCTAAGAAACAGTAAACCCCGCTAGCCCCGCCGCTGCTAGCAAGTGAGCCAGATTTATATATAGTTCATAGAGTATTACCAGTTGATGTGATCGTTTTAAGGAAGTCCTTGAGTAACATTTTATTAACGGATGGACTAGATAGCTCATGAAGAAACTCTCTTCGTGGTCCATAGTGCTCTTTCAGTCTCAATCTTACGTGTGCCCACATCAACATCCAAAAGATTTTCTTTCGTGGGCAGGTCTTAGTGACGTTAAACCTTAGTTCTCATCCAGTAGCTAACACATCAGCCTGCTCGCCTTTCACCTTTTTGCTAGCTCACTCAGATAATATTTCTTCATGTAAACTTGTAAGCTTGCACTGTGCCTACAAAATTAATTCGCGCAAAAAAATATGTTCGGGGCCAGTAGGGTGTGACTACGACATTCACCTATGGGTATATGTAAACTACACACCTTCCATTCTAATTATAGGTACTTCATCATACATCAAACTTCTTCTTTTAACTTTGGCTAAGTTTTAGAAAAAATATATTAACATTTACAAGTTTATATACATATACTATGGAGACATCTTCCATCGATCGAGAATTTAATGAAACTAAATTTGTGCTCCATGCAATATTTTTTCTATTTCATTGAGTGGGGTAAAAGAAAGACATGACAAGCGACATGTCTATTGGGAATCCCATCACTTGCAGTTCCGGTGGACCCAGTCAGAGATTCAACCAAGTTCTTCCCTCACTCACATCATATCAACCTTTTTTCCAATGGGATTCCATCTTGCACTTGTATGGATATGGATTGGTTCAATCCGCATTTTAGACAGAAACCACGAGGAAGGTCGTCAGTGAAGTCAACATCGAAGGCATCTTGGTCTTTCTTGTTCACCCAGCACCTCCTTCATCCATTATTGTTGTACAATACTATTGCAACCACAAATTGATAATGACAGGAACACAAAGTTCCAATAGGAATTGTGCGAGTGCAACTTGTTTTCAAGGATTTGGATCCTTATCTATTCAAGGATTTGGAAACATGTAGGAGAAATTCTAGCTATCTTCCTTGCAATTATTTCATAGTCACTTCCAAAAGTGTTGAAGTCCATGTATGTAATTGATTGGAGTAGATGAATAGATGACTATATTCCCTGAAGAAAAAGGATGAATATAGCTGTTTATATAAAATGCGCCTAAATTCAACAAACTATTATCGCGTCAGTATTTCACTGAATTTGTCTTCACGTGGAAGGAACTTTGACACGTCCAAACGCAAACGGGCATGCCTAACGCAATTACTTGGAAATTAAGCACCGACGGGGAATACTCAACCAAATCAGCTTACCGCTCAATTTATGAGTCATCTCACACAGATTTCAGCGCTATAATCTGGAAGATTTGGGCGTGACCAAAATTCAAATTCTTCAACTGGCTTGCCATTCAAAACATAATCTGGACTTCGGATAGACTTGCCGCGCGAGGTCTGGCCAACATTGGCAATTGTCCCCCTATGCCACCACCTAGCATAGGAATCACATGCCTTCATCTAGAGCATCTCCAGTAGTAGGACAAAACTCTAACGCCAAAGACTAGTTATTGGAGGAGATACAAAATGTGTTTTGGGATTTTGAAGGTCTTTTATCCAGCAAAACGAGAAAATCCAATCCCCAATGAGAAAAATAGTGGATTGGGGGAGGAGAGGTCTTCCCTTTATTTGAGGGGTGGGAGGCTATGATTTGAGGGGCTAAGAAAAAAAAATTTCTCATTGGGATTGAGTTTGGGGAACTGCGCTGGAGCTATGAGATCTCCAAAGTAACAGTTTTTTTTCTCATCGGGGGTTAGGAAAGTGGGACTGATGGAGATGCTCTTATTCAAGGAGTGTAGATTCTCCGCACGCGTTTGGGAGGGAGTGGCCTTGTGGTTAGACATTCAGAATATACAACCAGTAAGATGGGGACAGGCAGAGTCAAAACAATGGTGGTTTGCCATGGGGAACATCCCCTGTTCAGCTAAGTGGTGACTGCGATTGCTAACTATTCTAGTGTGCTAGGAGTTGTGGAAACAGAGGAATACGAGGATTTTTTATCACACCGTTGTCCAAACTTTGTGTTGCTCCAAAAAAATCAAAGAAGAGACGTCACTTTGGATTGCAGAAGGCGCCAAGCATCTAGCCAAACTTGTGGCGAGCTGTGAGTTGTGTGTTTTTCTTCTTGTGCTATTGGGTTTGTTTTCTTGAGCAGTTGAGCTTATGCTTGACTCGTGCAAATAACTTTGTAGAGTGTCTTGGGCTTCTCCCTCTTGTTGATACAATAGGCAGCTCTCCTGCTGGTTCTTTAAAAAAAATTATGGTCCCTGGTGGCTCATGTGTCACCAGTGATGCATGGATTTCGATCTCTGTGAACAAAAATGGTTTATTAGCAGTATTTTTATATACATATATATATATATATATTTGTCAAGCAAGTCAACTTTAAGAAACTTTTATTTCTTTGATTGATGCAACGTCAAGCAAGTTATTGGCAAGCATATTCCACGACATATCCTGATCAGTGAAGTCCCATGCAAATTCCAAGGGAACTTGTTGCACGCGTACAAATCAGTAGCAATTTATCACAATATATATTACAAATTGCTTGACAAAGGCAAGGTACAAAGGTGCCATGTATATATATTCTACTATTATGTCATATGGCTTTGTGACTAACTTTAACTACAATATATGTGCCATACGAAAGCAACTTCATACCTAAATGCCGCACTTTTTGAGCCAACGAAGTTCCATGCCTTTTTTTTTCTCCTCATCAACAAGACAAATGTTCCACATGCTCTCTGAATTCATTCACATTAGTTGTTAGTACAATCGGCATGATAGACACACAAAAAACCTTAACATGTTTGCTACAACAATGGAAATCATAGATAGAAAAATCTGATTATTATAACATTCGAACTAGTAGTAGCGTGATACTAGATGCAGTGGAACGTTCAAAATTCTTCTTGCTCGTTGCAACACTTTTCTTTCTCGTGTCTCTAGCGCCCCTGCAAAACAAAAAGACAATTCTAAGTTTTGGATAATTAAGTCAAATGATCAAGTTTATATATAAAAAACAATATCTTAATCTCCGACCAAAGTTCCACTTATTAACTACGACGTTGAACAGAGAATCGAGTCTCCATGACCGAGGAGCAACGACGATTCGAATCGATTATACTCAGTTGAGGATCTCTAACCACATGACATATGCAGGACTCTAATATTTGTGTATTCAAATAGATTTACAACAAAAATATGTTTCATAACTAATTTGATGATATTTATTCCGTATCATAAATGTTAGCAATTTTTAGGGTAAAATATATTTTTCAACCTCTAACTCGCATTGAAGTTCGATTTTCAACCTTCAACTACGAAATCGGGTAACATACACCTTTCAACTGTCAAAACTGGACAAATTTGGTCCTCGGCTGGTTTCAAAAACGGTTTTCTATTTTCTAATAATAATAAAAATCCAAATCCGGTTCGATCTCTAGAAGTTCGTAATTAATTTATTTTAAATTATAAAAAATATGAAACTAGTTCATGTTTTCTTCCAAAGATGTTATATATATGTTGATGCTATATTTAAAATTGTTTTTAATTTCGCATGGAATTCAATTTTGAACGTAATTAAATTGTTCGCATTCTGTTCTTTTACATGGCAGTCCGCCTTCGTCTCCACGCGCACCGCCTTGCTTTTGGCCAAAAACAACTCGAGAGGCAGGCCACGAGCGCAAGCCTTGTATTAATGTATACAATAGCATTGCTATCCCCCGCTGGCATTTATTTTAAATTATAAAAAATATGAAACTAGTACTTTTTTTCTAAAAATGTTCTCTACTTGTTTATGGTCTATATATAGGTATTTGGAATTGGTTTATTTATGTTCCTATTGCTTTATTGCTCGTTGTCACGCTTGTTATTTATTTTAAAAAAGTAAAGTCTAAACAATTTTAAATACAGCATCAACATATATATAACATTTTTAGAAAAAAAAACATGAACTAGTTTCATATTTTTTATAATTTAAAATAAATTAATTACGAACTTCTAGAGATCGAACCGGATTTTTATTATTATTAGAAAATAGAAAACCATTTTTAAAACCAGCCGAGGACCAAATTTGTCCAGTTTTGATAGTTGGAGGGTGTCTGTTACCTGGTTTTATAGTTGAAGGTTGGAAATCGAACTTCAATGCAAGTTGGAGGTTGAAAAATGTACTTTACCTTAATTTTTATGTACAGATTTGGTCAAACATAAAATTGTTTGACTTCTTGGAAAATGAGATTTGCATTTTTGGGACAAAAGAGAGTAATTCACAAAAAAGAATCTATAACTTCAAAAAGAATTGAAACTACCAAAAGAAAAAGAAAGATTAAGGCCCTCTTCGCCGGTGTTTTTGTCAGGACTTCTCCACCAACTTAATATAAATGTCGCTTTGTGTACACAAGAGAACGGTTTGCCAAGCCAGAACTCATAGCCGAAGCCATTTTATCTAGAAACCGAAGCCAAAGAAACATGCAACCTATTCGCTTGAGATTATTAGCCAAATCAGCCAACATTCAGCAGTGTTTTTCTCTAAAAAAAACAGCCAAATCAGTCAGATCAGCTAGATTTCAGCTCAAGCGAACAGGCTGATGATTTTTTTGGCTTTACTATTTTTAGAGGAGCTTAAACACTTGCCAAAGAGATGTTTTCTCTTGCCTCCTTTGCTCGAGCTGTCGAGCAGCAGGGAGGATCAGCATCGTTCCAGCAGACACAAACGGTAGGCTTCCCATTTGCGAGTCTGTGACCCTATCCACTTCGCACCTGTTCTGCCTCCTCCCTACACCACGTCCACGGACACGGCCTACTGACTCTACTGGCCCACACTGACTGGTCCACCAAGGACGGAGCCCACCAGGAAACATGTTCTCAGGAAACCCCTGGACCTCCTAAACATTCCTGCCGTCCTACCCTGACCATCGCAGCGCGTACGCATTTTACCATTATGCCCCCTGAGCTGCATCGTATTTCCAACACGAGTCCTTCGCCGCCCCCAGCGCCCGCTGCCCGCACCGCACGATCCTTAAAGCTCCATTGCTCCCCCGCCTCGCCTCCTTCCACTTCGAGCACACACACTCCCACGCCCGCGCGCGGCCCCACCGCAGTGCCGACCCTTGGTTCTACAGAGCGCGCGCCGCGGCGGGAGAAGCCCTAGCCCCGGAGGAGGACGGTGCGCGCTGCGCGGTGGCCCCAGCGATGGCGGCGGCGGCGGCGGGGGATGGCGGCGGTGGGCCCGAGGAGGGCGTCGGCGAGAGCTCATCCCCGCCTCGCGACCCCGCGCCCGCTGCCTCCGGCGGGAGCGGTGGCGGCGGCCGCGGCGGGGGCCTCCGCGACATCTGCCGCGAGGTGTTCGAGCGCCTCGTCAGCGATGGCCACGCCGCGGGCTCCGAGCTCCTCGCCCAGCTCGAGGCCCACTTCAATCGGCTCCCCATCAGGTGAGCCACTCGCAGACTCGCTCGTCTCGTCTCGTCTCCTCTCCGCCTTCCCTTCCCATGCTCCAGCCTGCGGAGTTCGGGTGGAACGATTTGGGTGTTGTAAAGGTTTCTCAAATGGTTGGGGGAATCCCTGGAGTTTCTGGCCGGATTCACGAAATCCGCGTCAGTTGGTATGCTTAGGGACTCATCTAGGCGTTCAGCTTTACTAGATTTATGCCAGTGGAACATCACTGTCCAACGACCGGTCTGGTTCAGCTCTGCTCGGTGGACTTTGAACGGTCGGTTTCCAGATTAAACTACTAAGAGCGAGCATTTGTTTATTTGACTTTGAATGGGTGTGCTCCGCTTGTCCGAGGGACGTGCTTCTGAAGTGTTTGCCTAGTATGATGCCATGGCTGTAGTCTTGTAATTTGACCTTTGGATTTGGACTAACTCAGAGACTGTTGTGGGATCGGCAGTGCCATTTTGTTTATTTGACACTGATGGGTGTTCCTGTCACACCCGTGGCCGCCGGCGAACTCGCCGTCGACGTGAGCGATCGAGACGGTACAGATCAGGTACGGCGCTGCGAGGAATCTCCTCTGCCCAGCGAGTTCTATTTCTTTGATAGTCTGAATGAGTCCGTTCCCCCTCGGGTTAGGCACTTATGTGCCGGATACAAAACATGGCCTCGGGCCCACTTGTCATACACATAAAGGAAAAACACATTTTTGATTCTACGCTTCTCTCTTCTGCTGGCGCTGGCGCCCCAGGCCGCCTCTTCATCCCGTGGACGCCTCAGCTGTTACACCTCCCCCCGCTGAAGAGTCAGCTTGTCCCCAAGCTGGAGCAGCTGGAAAGCGACGCTTGAGCACATTGTAGTCTTCCCAAGTTGCCGCCGAGCTTGGTAAACCTGTCCATGTGACTTTCACCTGTGGTATTGCTGTGTTACCTTTCTTTACCAGCCGACGATCTATCACTTGCTTTGGTGTTGTTGCGGCAGCTTCCAGATCAGTAGTAACTGGCAATGTTGCATACACCGGAGTGAAATCTGCAATGAAAGGTTTCAACTGGGATATGTGAAAAACAGGATGGATAAGAGAGTCTTCAGGTAGTTCCAACCGGTATGCCACAGAGCCCACACGTTCCAGCACTTTATATGGTCCAAAATATTTATAAGCCAATTTGGGAAAGGGTCTGTTAGCCACCGTTGACTGAGTATACGGTTGCAACTTGAGCAGCACTTGGTCACCCACGGAAAACTGGTAGTCAGTACGCTTTTGATCAGCCATGACTTTCATTCTGTTTTGGGCTCTGGAGAGATTGTGCTTGAGGGACTGTAAGTGAGCTGCCCTGTGATTGATGATCTCAGTGACTGATGGTGGAGTAGTATCAGACACCTCGGGAGCAGCCCCAAGGTTGGGCTCATAACCATACAGAGCTTTGAAGGGTGAACAGCCGAGTGAAGTGTGGTATGTGGAGTTGTACCACAGTTGAGCGAGAGATAACCAAGACTTCCAAGATTTGGGAGAATCTTGAACTGAGCACCGGAGAAACATCTCCAAACATTGGTTGACCCGTTCCGTCTGCCCATCGGTTTGGGGATGGTACGATGTGCTGAGATGCAAATTGACCCTATATAGTTTGAACAGCTCCTTCCAAAAGTGACTCACAAAGATGGTGTCCCTATCTGAAACAATAGAATTGGGCAATCCATGCAATGTCACGACATTGTCCATGAAGGCTTGAGCAATGGTATGTGCTGTATAGGGGTGTTTGATGGGTATGAAATGGGCAAACTTTGTTAACCTGTCCACGACAACCAGGATGACAGTATAACCTTCAGACTTGGGGAGACCCTCAATAAAATCCATAGAAATGTCGCGCCATACACCCTCAGGAATTGGAAGGGGTTGAAGCAATCCCATAGGGTGGTTCAGACTGTGTTTGGCATGTTGACATACTTCACATTGTTTAATAAAACTTTCAACATCCTGTTTCATCCCTTTCCAAGCAAAGTGCTTCTTTAACTTGTAGTAGGTTGGAGAGATACCTGAGTGTCCACCGAGAGGGCTGGAATGAAAAGCAGCGATGAGTTTTGTTTGCAATGCAGTGTTCTGGCCAATCCAAATGTTCCCATTACACCTGATGAGACCCTTGTCCAGAGAATACCCAGCGGCATCAGGACTGGCTATTGCCAATCTGGTGAGTAATTCTTGGGCCTGAGGATCCGTGGCATATGAATTAAGCACCTCCTGAACCCAAACTGGTTGGACGGTAGAGACAGCCTGTATAGCGAGAAGATGAGCTACTCGAGAAAGAGCATCGGCTGCCAAATTTTCCTTACCCTTCTTGTAAATTATCTTAAACTGCAAGCCCATCAGCCTTGTCATGGCCTTCCGTTGCATCTCTGAATGAAGATTCTGTTCATTGAGATAAGCCAATGATTTGTGATCTGTCAAAATGGTGAACTCTTGTCTCTGAAGGTAATGTCTCCACTTTTCTATGGCCATGATAAGTGCAAGAAATTCCTTCTCATAAATAGAAAGGGACTGGTGTTTAGGGCCCAACCCTTTACTGAGATACGCCACTGGTTGCCCCTGTTGCATTAAGACTGCTCCAAGCCCATCCTGGCAGGCATCAGTTTCAACGGTGAAAGGTTGCTGAAAATTTGGTAGAGTAAGCACTGGAGCCCTGGTCATGGCGATTTTCAGATCCTCAAATGCCACTTGAGCAGCCGGTGACCAGGCAAAAGTCTTCAATCTCAACAAATTAGTGAGAGGTTTCGCTAGAAGTCCATAATGCTTCACAAATTTCCTATAATACCCCGTGAGGCTGAGGAACCCGCGGAGCTCAGTGAAGTTGGTTGGTGTCGGCCAATGGAGCATGGCCTCAATCTTACTGGGATCTGTAGAGACGCCTTGTGCAGAAATAATGTGGCCCAGATATTCCAAACTATGTTGAGCAAATGAACACTTAGATGCTTTTAAGTACAACTTGTGAGCTCGCATCACTGCCAGAACCTGATTCAAGTGTTGGACATGCTCGGCCAGATTCTTGCTATAAATAAGAATGTCATCCAAAAATACTAGAACAAAGTGTCGAAGAAAAGGCTGCAATATCTCATTCATGACACACTGAAACGTTGCCGGAGCATTTGTAAGTCCAAAAGGCATGACTTTGAATTGGTAGTGGCCAAAGTGGGTCTTGAAAGCGGTCTTATGCTCATCCTCCGGCAGCATTCTAATTTGATGGTACCCGGACCTCATGTCAAGTTTGGTAAAAATTGTTGCACCATGCAACTCATCCAGAATCTCCTCAATAATAGGCATTGGAAACCTATTTTTGATGGTCATATTGTTCAGTCGTCGGTAATCGACACAGAACCTCCACGTGCCATCCTTCTTCTTGACTAGTAAGACCGGGGAAGCAAAAGGGCTATGACTTTGTGCAATAAGGCCTGCTTGGAGCAATTCTTTCACTTGTTGCTCAATTTCTGTTTTATGTTGAGGAGAGTAATGATATGGTTTAGAGTTCACAGGAATAGAGCCAGGTAGAAGAGATATAGCATGGTCATAGCTTCGTTGAGGTGGTAATGTCTTGGGATCCACAAACACATCGGCATATTGTGCTAGCAGTTTTGTGAGCTCCGGTGGTTGTGTTGTTGGTTGTACTGGCAAGTTGACCGGTGGAGGAGACAGCAGATCCACCAAAACAAAAGCCCACACCTCATTCCCTTTGGTTGAATTGTATACTTTTTGTGCCGAAATAGATTGCAATGCCATTTGCGGTTGCTGCAAGCCCTTCAATCTAATGTGTCTGCCGGCTTCCATGAATTCCAGTATTTTGTTGTCCCAGTCACAAGTCATTGGGCTGTGTTGTCGCAACCAGTCATACCCCAAAATGGCATCATACGGGGACATGTCAAGGACAATCATATCAGATGTCAATGTTTGACCTTGGCAGTACCACTGGAGATTAAGGACTTTCCTGTCAGTAACCATCCATTCGCTATTGGCCAGTTGAACCCTTCTTGGAGCAGTCTGTACTGTTGGAAGGTTGGTAAGGTTGACAAACTGAGAACTCACAAAGCTATGAGAGCTGCCACTATCAACTAAAATCAACATGACCTTATCTTGGACTCTTGTTTGAAGCTTGATGCAGTTGGTACTGTCATTGCCAGACATAGCATTAATGGAGAGTTGGCCAAATTGCTCCTGTATAGAATCTTCAATTGCCATTTGATTGAGGACATCATCGCTGAGTTCGCGGTCCAATTCATTCAGCACGAGTGCATTTGACTGGATCTTTCCTCTCTTAGAACAGACTTCAATATGGCCAGGCTCAAATTTTTCACCACAAGTATAACACAGTCCATTTGCTTTCCGGTAGTCTCTGAGTTGTCTGTCCCGCCACAAAGTACCTGGAGCTGGGGTAGGTCTGGTGTCAGATTTCATTGGATGATTTGTTTTGTTGTGAACATTGGCGCGCTGATATTTATACTTGCCGCGCTCGAGCATCTTTTGCTGAATCTTGGCAATGATGGCTGCTCGTTCCACTGTGGTTGGTACCTGGGGTTCAACCACTGCTCGAATATCATCTTTGAGGCCATTAACATAATGAGTGGTGAAAAAGAGATCATCGTAATGACAGCTATGCATGGTAATGTCAAACTGGAGTGACTGAAACTGAGTTGTATACTCCTCGACAGTACCGGTTTGCTTGAGAGACACCAGATCTGCTAGAGTCGCCCTGTAATCATCCGCTCCAAATTTGTCTGTCACAGCTAGACAAAATGTCAGCCAAGAGATCTGAGCATGAGTTTGCTTGTAGGCTTGAAACCATTTGGCAGCATTGCCCTCCAGATGCATAGTGGCAGAGGAAACCCAAACTCGCTCAGGCACCTTGTAGATATCAAAGTAACTAACACAATTGTCAAGCCATATCTTGGGGTGACTGCCATCAAACTTAGGAAAGAGCATTTTGGGTAAAGCATGATGAGGGACGGAATCATCCTGCTGCTTGTTACCGTGGCGTCGATGTGCTCTGGAATGTGCTGGTGGTATGGACTCTTTGTTCTTAGCAAACATGTTCTGAAAGGGCTCTTCCTCATCTTCTAACACGGCTGACCCAGAAGTATTACTGATCGACTCCTTTTCATCCTCGAACTGACGCAAGGTGAGCTGAGCCACCGCTTGGCCGTTGGCCCGCACTTGCTGTGAGATGAACTGTTGCTCAGCAGTACATTTGTCCACCTTGGTATTGTTGAGCTCGATTTGGGTTTTGAGCTCTTGTTGGACGAGCCCCAGGTCAGTCATCCGATTGTACAGCAAATCAAAACTGTCCATAACCTGATCCCACTTGGACTTCTCTTCATCAGAATTCTTCGACATTTCGTCCAACAAAAGTTGGGTCTGCTTCGATGGCTTGATCGGAGCCGTGACTGACGTAGGAGGAAGCAACAGGTTTGATTTGAGATCTCCCCTATATGCTGCTCACCCCTAATTCACCGCCGCCCGGAAGTGAGGCGCGATCGAGGAATTTTACACGGGAACACTGCCCCGCAACCCAAATCGACGGACACTTCCCCGCCTGACGCCACCGCACCTCAGTTGACCCCGGTAGCTACGGAATTTTACACGAGAACACACGTCCCGCAACCCTCGCTACTGAATCAACCGTGCTAGAGTAAATAGACGTGAGAATAGGGAAGGGTTCTCACAGTAGATTCACGCCGCCGAATCCCAAAGTGTCGATGTTGTTTCCCAGGTGAGCAACGTGCCGTAGAGGTTGGTGTCGGTGAGGATCGGGATCGAACAGGTTGGTGGTGCCGACGCAGAGTCCGCTCAGGGTGGTGGTGGGGAATGGAGGTGGTTTCTGGCGATTGGGGAAAGAGGAAGCCGAAGCCGATGCTGACCCAGTGCAACCCAAAGGATGGACCTACAGGACCTCCGCCGCAACACCGCTCGGATGCTGAACGGAGATCAACCCGCCAACCGGAATTACGCACTGTAGATCGAAGCAGGCGGATCGGAAAGGCGACCAGAAACGACGGAAGGTGGATCTGAGCGGGGGATAACTCGAATTGGAGCTGAGCGGAGCCGAGGAACGACCGTCTCTGATACCACTGTCACACCCGTGGCCGCCGGCGAACTCGCCGTCGACGTGAGCGATCGAGACGGTACAGATCAGGTACGGCGCTGCGAGGAATCTCCTCTGCCCAGCGAGTTCTATTTCTTTGATAGTCTGAATGAGTCCGTTCCCCCTCGGGTTAGGCACTTATGTGCCGGATACAAAACATGGCCTCGGGCCCACTTGTCATACACATAAAGGAAAAACACATTTTTGATTCTACGCTTCTCTCTTCTGCTGGCGCTGGCGCCCCAGGCCGCCTCTTCATCCCGTGGACGCCTCAGCTGTTACAGTTCCACACTCCCACTTCCAGGAAGAGTATTTGGTTCCTTGGAAGCCTTCTTGTTACATCTTATTTTAGACATTTTTGTCTTGCAAGTTAATGTTTCAAATTCGCTCAGTAGGGTCATCTATTATTTCATTGGTACCTCCAATACTTTATTTAATGTTATTCTTCTACTTCACTATCGCGTAGCTACAAGCTGGATGTGAATATTGACAAAGCAGAGGACGTGTTAATCCATCATAAAGTTTTGGCAGAAGCAAAGGATCCTGATAGGCGCCCAGCGTTCGCTGTCCGTTTCCTCAGGGTAACTTTTTTTTTCTTTCTTTCTGCGTTATGTGTCCTATGGGCTGGATTTTGTTTACACTCAGCAATTAGTTAAGGGCTCTGTAAAATTCTGGGTATTATGAGGAAACTGTAAGTAGAAGTCACAAGAACAAGCTAGTACTAGATATCTTTCTTTTTCCTTCCTAAAATTTCGTATTGAAAGCAATTTGAACCAGTGTATCATGGCGCAATAACCATTTTATGTAACAGTAAATCAATTTTGTCAAATGAACCATTTCATGCTTATTCTTTTTTTTATTAATTGATGCCTGTTTATATCTGGTATCACCAGCAAAAAGTAGAGTTAATTATTGACATTAAAACTTTGATCAAAGCTTGAAGAGGTAAATGTGGACGAGACAACTAACTCTGATGCACATGAAGAAGGGGCTGATATTGGTGAAGCTCTTTCTACCAGGTACTCATGCACAGTGCTAGTGTGGTGCTTTTGTAGTTTTGACTCTTGAGTGACCTTGACCGACAAGTTGTGTGCTGTTTCCAACCCAGCATTTACTTCCAGACTGTTTGAAGATACAACCTATTGTTAGATTGTGATCTGAGATATATTCAGTGTAGCAGCAGAACATGCATAAGAACAAAGGGGAAAAAATATTCACAAATTAAACAAAATGGTAACTGTTGGTTGCTTTCCATAGTTTCCTTGGATTTGGTAAGTAATGTACTTGATGTTCTAGACTAATTGTAGAAATATGCTATTGATCTCACTATTTTTCTGATGAGTTACTGAAGTTAGAAGTGTTATTAGATGTTGAGATCATGAACCAACACACCACCGAACCATAGTTACTTAATGCAACTCTGGATTGACAGTAGCTATTTAATTTTACCACATAACTCCATGTGCTTTGTTTGCCTCCTTTTATATATCATGCTATATGTGAAATCATAGTGCTCCATGAGAATCCAAATCATTAGCTTAATTGTTTTTGCACACTAATTGGGCTGAGGCTTGCTTAACATGTTAACTGCTTAAGGTATATACATAAATACAATTTTTTATATATTATTGTTTCATAGGTGGAATGGAACAATAAACATGGTACACTACAGAGGTGCATGAGTGCATCAGCTCACAGTTAACTCTTTATCAAATTTGGAAACTATTTTTACTTGCACTAGTTCGCGTTCACACCATGCACCCATACACACAGAACTACCACCTTTTGGTCTAATAAAGTCCCAGTGCTCAAGCCTCTTATGATTGGACTAACCTTCTCTCTGGTTATCTGCATATTTCACAGGTCAAAGACATACACACACATTCATGAGATACTGTTCTCGACTAAGGACAAACCCAAGCTCCTGAGTCAGGTCAGCAATACTACAGTTATGAATGGAAACCTAAAACATCTTTACTATTTACTACTCCCCCTGTTCCAAATTATAAGACGTTTTGGCTTTTCTAGATGCATTGCTTTTACTATGTATCAAGATTAGTGTATATCTAAGTGCATAGCAAAAGCTAAGTATCTAGAAATGTCAAAACATCTTATAATTTGGGATGGAGGGAGTAGTTTCTGTTTAAAAATGAGCTTGTCTATGCCTTTAATAACATTAGCTGTCTCTTATTTATCTTATGTGTAAATGCTAACAATGATTGTTACTATGTGCGCCTTTTGATTTCCTGGGCACCACGGCGTATGTAACCATGTTTATCTTCTTGTTCTGGCAGTTGTCTGCTTTGCTTTCTGACATCGGACTGAACATCAGGGAGGCACATGTGTTCTCAACAACAGATGGTTATTCTCTTGATGTTTTTGTTGTTGACGGTTGGCCCATTGAGGTAATTTTAGTTTCTTATTATGTTATGTGTCGAATTGCTTAGATGACAAAATTGTAGTGCTGATGCATACTGATATCTCGTAACGTTTTACTTGATATTTTCTTTTGAACTAATGTGCTTGTGGTTATTTAGGAAAATTCAAGATTCTAAAGGATTTAGTCTTTGGATAAGTTTTAGGTTAATGCTGTTATGTGACAACTACTTTCCTCTATTGACATGGCAATAAAATGGATCTCTAGAGATGTCTTGCTTGAAGGAGCGTGATGTCCTTATTGGGATGCACAGAAAAAAAAATTGATCCTATTTCTACGTGAACAACAATGATATATCACTATAATGTTTATCGTTACAAAAGAGTACTGTTGTCCTATTTCTGTATGCACTTTTTTTTTCACTGCTCAAGATGATAATTCTGCTTCATGTGAGCAGGAAACTGATGGTTTGCATAAGGCACTAGAAGCATCAATTTTGAGAAATGAGGTATGTTGCATAATCCATTCACAGCTTTACGACGTTCTTGCTGTTCAATTGGGACTCGATATATTCAATATGTACTGATCCTGCGATCCAATATCCTCAAGCTAATATCATATTTCTGGATCTTTGTAAAATAAATAAGGGTTCATGGTCTGGCTCTGAATCCTCAGCTTCCGAAAGATCGGTGCCATTCCTAGCACAGGATTGTGAAACAGATATTGACACAAGACTTCTGAAGATTGTAAAGAAGGTTGCTTCTGGATCTTGTGGGGACATGTGAGTCACTGTTACACTGCTGAGTTTAGTGGCAGATTTGTCATATCTAGTAGTGTTTTCTTCATATGATGCATGTGCTCTTGTGTGAAGGTTTCTTGGGACCTACAGTGGTGAGGAGGTTGCTGTTAAAGTTCTTAATCCTGAGAATTTGAACCAAAATGCATGGAGTGAATTTAAGCAAGAAATCTACATGTTAAGGTATTCCACATTGCTATGACTAATTGTGTATCATTGTTTTTTTTATAACATGAGGTTATCATTGTTGTGTGCACTCTTGAAGTTGTACACCTGATTATATTGTGTTCAGAAATCGATCTCTAAAAATCGGCATAAGTAGGCATGCTTTTACCTCCACCAACTTGTCTGTTGCAAGCACAAACAAAGATATATACCTAAGCCTTCACCTTCCACACTTCTTTTCAGGGAAGTTGATCATCCGAATATTGTCCGATTCATTGGTTCATGCACAAAGCCACCTCAGTTTTACATAATTACAGGTGAGGCTTCATGCAAGCAAATGCAAAATTTTTAGAAAGGATAACAACTGAATTTTCTTTTGCATCTGTGAGAAGATGTAGTTGGAGAAAACTGATGTGTATTCCATTAGAGAGCACGCAAGTACATATAGGACTGTTGAAGCATTCCTGGCCAATGGTGCCAGGTCTCCATGCCTACATACATGCTAACCCACACGCCTGGTCTAACACCTACAAGTGTGCTAGCCCATACGCCTAGTCTAACACACACGCCTGGTCTAACACCTACAAGTGTGCTAGCCCATACGCCTAGTCTAACACTCCCCCGCAGTCGGAACGTTAGCCACTTTGCACGTTTAGACTGGACCTAAACTCCGTAAACACTGAGGAGGGCAGCCCTTTGGTGAAGATGTCTGCATACTGTGAAGAAGTGGGGACATGCAAAACCCGAACGTCACCAATAACAACTCGCTCTCGGACGAAGTGGAGATCAATCTTAATATGCTTGGTACGCTGATGCTGTATCGGATTGGAGGTCATGTAGACTGCACTGATATTGTCGCAATATACCAGTGTTGCGCGCTTGAGGGGGGGCGTGAAGCTCCAGAAGAAGCTGGCGCAACCAAGTGGCCTCTGCAACTCCATTTGCCACTGCGCGATACTCGGCTTCTGCACTTGATCTTGACACGGTGTTCTGGCGCTTGGAGGACCAGGAGACGAGGTTGTCGCCAAGGAACACAGCGTAGCCCGAGGTGGACTTGCGAGTGTCCGGGCAACCAGCCCAGTCAGCACCAGTGTAGACGACAAGATCAGTCGAAGAGGACGGTCG
Organism: Saccharum hybrid cultivar R570; assembly: GCA_038087645.1. Lineage (NCBI taxonomy): Eukaryota > Viridiplantae > Streptophyta > Magnoliopsida > Poales > Poaceae > Saccharum > Saccharum hybrid cultivar. Next base: position 12,778,718 of record JAQSUU010000805.1, read on the forward strand.
CAGCAGGAGTCCAAGATGGAGAGTGCCTCGAACATAGCGAAGTATCCGCTTCAAGGCTACAAGGTGAGGCTCACGGGGATCATGCATGTGGAGGCAGACCTGCTGAACTGCATACGCAATATCTGGCCGTGTGAACGTCAGGTACTGTAGAGCTCCAGCAAGGCTGCGGAAATCTGTCGGATCAGACACAGGGGCCCCCTCAGCTGCAGCAACCTTCGGATTGGTGTCAACTGGAGTGGAGCAGGGCTTGCACTCGGACATCCCAGCACGGCTCAGAATATCCAGCATGTACTGTCGCTGTGAAAGGAGGAGACCGTCGCCACTGCGCTGAACCTGCATGCTGAGGAAGTGATGCAGGGCACCGAGATCCTTCATAGCGAACTCCTGCTGAAGCGCTGAGATGATTCGCCGAAGGAGAGGTGGTGAGGAAGCTGTGAGGACTATGTCATCCACATAGAGCAACAGGTATGCAGTATCTGATCCACGCCGATAAACAAAGAGCGAGGTGTCTGACTTGGCTTCAACGAACCCAATGGACAGCAGAAAAGAAGCCATCCGACTGTACCAGGCACGAGGGGCTTGCTTCAGCCCATACAGAGACTTCCTGAGGAGGCAGACATGATCCGGACGAGCAGGATCCTCAAACCCAGATGGCTGCTGACAGTAGACAGTCTCAGACAGGTTGCCATGAAGGAAGGCGTTCTTCACATCCAACTGATGAATAGGCCACCTGCGGGACAGAGCCAGAGAGAGCACGGTGTGCACAGTTGCGGGCTTGATGACGGGGCTGAACGTCTCATCGAAGTCAACACCAGGCCGTTGGGTGAAACCACGGAGAACCCAGCGGGCCTTATACCTCTCCAGAGAGCCATCAGACTGGAACTTGTGCTTGAATATCCACTTGCCGGTGATGACGTTGGCCCGAGGGGGTCGGGGCACAAGATCCCAAGTGTGATTCTGGAGGAGCGCACTGTGTTGTTCTTCCATGGCTGCGCGCCAATTGGGGTCGGCAAGCGCGCTGCGGAAGGTCTTCGGCACCGCAGAGAGAGAGGCGACGTGGTAGGCGGCAGGCATCCGGTAGCCACTCTTGGCCCGCGTGCCCATGGCGTGCTGATTTGTCACTGGGGGGACAGCAACAGCACCCTTGGGCAGGGCCGCAGCTGGAGCAGCTGAGGGCACAGCCTCGCGTCGCGAGTACTGCTGCGTGAAGAGGCGAGCCGGGCGAAGAGGTGGGAACCCTGGCGGGGCTCCCGCACCTGCCCGGAGAGCCGGTGGGACATAGACCGGGAAGGGCGCTCCAGGCGCGCTGGGTGGCGTCGCCGTGGCCGCGCGTGGCGCGGGAGAAGCCGTCCCGGGGGCGCTGGGAGGTGTCGCCGTGGCCGCGCGTGGCGCGGTAGGAGTCCCTGTCGCCCGCAGTGCTGGCGGGATGTAGAGCGCAGGCGCCGGTGGGTCGTCAGCGTCAACCGGCGGTGAGGGCGCCCCAGGCACAGGCACAGAGGGGCCGGCAGGGGCGCTGGTAGAACGAGCGGTGCTGGGTGGTGTTCCTGCAGGCAAAAACTTGTGCATCGATCCAATAGGAGGGAGCACAGCGTCAGTAGTATCGTCCTCTAGGAACTGGAGGTCTGCTGGGGTACTAGGACCGTGGCGCTCAGCAAAGGGAAAGGCCGTTTCATCGAAGATGACGTGCCGAGAGACAATGACTCTGTTAGACGAGAGGTCAAGGCAGCGGTACCCTTTGTGATGAGCGGAGTAGCCTAGGAAGACACAGAGGACAGACCTAGGGGCGAGTTTGTGGGGGGTAGTAGCTGACATGTTGGGATAACACTTGCAACCAAAGACTCGTAGATGATCATATGTGGGTGGCTTGCCATAAAGGGCAAGGTGAGGTGTGGAGACCTAGGCATGGAGACCTGGCACCATTGGCCAGGAATGCTTCAACAGTCCTATATGTACTTGCGTGCTCTCTAATGGAATACACATCAGTTTTCCCCAACTACATCTTCTCACACGCCTGGTCTAACACCTACAAGTGTGCTAGCCCATACGCCTAGTCTAACACACACGCCTGGTCTAACACCTACAAGTGTGCTAGCCCATACGCCTAGTCTAACAGCATCAATAATCAGACTTCCAAAAGTATTTGGTACCATGACTTAAAGTGAGAAGAAGCTACTGTTGAAATACCATAGCCTTGCCTTGGGAAATTGTATTTTTCCTCTGTGATGGAGGTCGTGTTATTGTTTGCCCCTTTGAAGTATATATATGTCTTCATTTGAGGTAGTAACTTTAATATCTGTTTTTTTTTTGTCTTGCAGAGTGCATGTCTAGAGGAAGTCTGTTTGATTTCTTGCACAATGAGCATAATCTGTTGGACCTCCCAACACTTCTGAAGTTCGCACTAGATGTATGCCGAGGGATGTCCTACTTGCATCAGAAAGGCATTATCCACAGAGATTTAAAGTCTGCCAACCTTTTATTGGATAAAGATCATGTATGTACTCAATGATTATTAAGTTCTTCATTGGGGCTGAGTATTTTGCAAGCAGTTGTTGTGGAAAATATTTGTGGACACGGATTATATTTTTCGTTTCTTTGCCCATATTATGGTCATGGATATGCATTTAAAAGTATTAAATATGTCAATATAAATCATTTTATGCTCATTTCTCCAGGTTGTTAAAGTAGCAGATTTTGGTCTAGCTCGTTTTCAGGATGGAGGGGGTGCTATGACTGCTGAAACTGGGACCTATAGATGGATGGCACCTGAGGTATTAGACGCTGGAACAATTTGACTTCTGTTAAAGCTAGCCAAAGCCCAAAATTTATAGTTTCTTCATTTTATCTGCGCTGATGTTTGTCGAACTGGACTTATAATATGTTTGAAAGTGTATATTCACAGCATGAGTATTTACTACCAATTGTGTACTAATTAATGGTTTACAAAATTGTCATATTCATATAATTTCCAACTAATAATATGGAAAAGAAATGGAAAGCCTTTAATCACTTCCATTTTTCATGTGTAGGTTATAAATCATCAGCCCTATGACAACAAAGCAGATGTATACAGTTTTGCTCTTGTACTTTGGGAGCTCATGACATCCAAGGTTTCTATGCTATCTCATATGGGATATTTACAGGCTTGCAGAGCAAAAAAAAAATTAGACAAAGTTATCAGTTATCATTACCTGTGCTTTTGCCCATTAAAATGTTGTTTTCCAATTTTCCAGATTCCATATAATACCATGAGCCCCCTCCAAGCAGCTGTTGGTGTGAGGCAGGTCGGTTCTTACAATCTTGTGTAGCGGATTTTATCTGTTCATACACTTTCCCACTTTCAGAAGTTACTCTACTTGAAGGGGGAACAAGAGTTTAATTCCCGATTTGATTTCAATGCAGCCACAAGCAGCTGTTTGAGAAAAATACAGTTGTTAGAAACAGTATATTTTGAGATGTGTCAAGTATGTTAAATATTATGCTGACTGTACCAGGGACTGCGGCCACAAGTTCCAGAAAGTGCGCATCCCAGGCTCATAAACTTGATGCAGAGATGTTGGGAAGTCATCCCGTCTGATCGCCCTTCATTTGCGGAGATCATTCCTGAACTAGAGGATATTCAAGCACAAGCGCAGGTATCACCACAAAGCCCTCGCAGTCAATTTCAAATGGATCCTACTCTGGTTGGTTCTGAGAACATGCCATGCCTCACTGCTGTTAGCGTGTTACAGAGAACATCAGGGGAGAAAGTAGCATATCATCAGTTTTGATGCCTCTGCACATACATGTTGACAAGTTCTCTCATCTGATCACTAACAGCTGAGAAAGTAGCATATCATCAGTTTTGATGCCAGAGAAAAGAATTTTTAGTCAAGTTTTGTCTGCAACTCTTGGGGCCAACGGCCAAGCTCTTGGTATTAACCTTGCTTCACATTCTTAGGTCCGATTTTTCTTGCATAGGAGGATATCTTTGAGTTGCGGCTTGATATATGTGAATATTCGGATGAGAATTTACTGCTGCTTGTCACGCACAACTGCATATTTGTCGGGGCTTGTGAGTTTCTTGAGTTTGCATATTGAGGTTTTCATGATTATGTCAGGTGTTACGGACGCCTGTAGGTGACTGACTGGTTCTGGAAGCGAGGTGCCTCCATCCTCAGGTTCTCCTGGCTTCCTGCAACCACCACGCTGATTGGTTCATATCAGTTGCATCTTTCCTGCAAGAACAAATGCAGCGCGGCGGTGGTTACAGCAGTTGAGTTTTATAACTCCTCTCTATCGGAGATGCCTCAGAAGAGCTCGAAACCTGACGACGATAATATGATGTTCTCCGTCTTCATTTCTCAATCAAAAAACAAAATGGGAGGAACAAGAGATACTGATTGTACCGAGGTCAGAGAGATTGTCTCTAGTTTGTTAGAGCATCTGCCTCCTTGTGTCCGTCAGTCGAACACTTGTAGTTAGTGATAAGGACAAAATGGGATCCAAATCGTGCTGGCTGTTTCGGATTGGATAGAAAATTCCAAAAGGAGCCAGTGTTAGCTTTGTAGCAGCAGCAGCAGCATCCTGAATAGTGTCGAACCTAAGGACAAGAAGGGGCCAGGCTAGGATGTTTTCAGGGGTGCTCGCCAGCATGGGAGAACATAACACAGAGTGTTCAAGCATTGTTAACAACGATCACTTTGGACTAATTACTTGGTAAACTTTTTTTTAGCAAGAGATGATTCTATGATTTTTAGCATGAGTATTATACAATGACATCAATGATTCGATTTTCTAGACCCACGCTCCGGGCCTCTGGGGTACCGAGATTCAAATTGGCGATCAACTAATATTTTTTTTAAGGTCACCAGGGGGAGAGGATCCCCACCTTAATTTTATTGATCATAACCCGCCAAGGCGTTGGATTTTACAAATTACACCGTTTTCTTTGTACAGTAGAGATAGATTGATTACATTACACTTCGAATCGTTGCATTCTCCGCTCTTAAAACCACTCTGTTCCTATACTTCCAAAGTTGCCAGCAGCAGAGCGCGAATGAGGGTGCTGACATCAAGGGTAACATCAAAGTAGCCATCAGCGTGCCGGCAGGCACGACGTCACGTGTAATCTACCTAGCAAAACAATACCTACACAACTTATATAAAAACATCAACAAGTGCCTCCGTACTCCTCAGGCCTCAGGCGGTCTTGTGTTCTCCACACTCCTCCGCGTCCGGGCGTGTGGTGGCCACAAGCGTTTTTCTGCGTCCCGTACTCCCGTTGCACCCTGCTCCTTCCATTCCATCCAATACATACACACTGTCCACTCTGCCCGGGGCCATGGCGGCCACCGGTTCCAACGACGTCGATGCCAATAAGCTCACCGTCGTCGTCCTCGGCCCGGGCACCACCACAGCCGCCACCGCAGTTTCCGCAACCAAGCCTCCGCCGCTGTCGGCGCGGCACGTCCAGTGGCTGCGCGCCGCGGTGCTGGGCGCGAGCGACGGCCTGGTGTCGACGGCGGCGTCCTCCTCGCGGGGCTCGCGGGCCTCGTCGCCGGCGCCTGCAGCATGGCCATCGGCGAGTACGTGTCCGTGCACGCGCAGCTGGACGTCGAGCTGGCCGAGCTCAAGCGCGCCGACGAGGAGTCGGCGGCGGCGGCGGCGGCGGCGGGTGACGGAGCTCCACTGGACCGGACCGCGGGCCTGTCGAGCCCGGGCCAGGCGGCGGCGGCCTCCGCGGTGTCGTTCGCGGCCGGGGCGGCCGTGCCGCTGCTCGCGGCGTGGTTCGTCACGGGATACAGGGCGCGGGTGGCGGTGGTCGTGGCGACGGCCACCGCCACGCTGGCGGTGTTCGGCTGGCTAGGCGCCGTGCTGGGCCGGGCACCCGGTGGACGGGCCGGGCTGAGAGCCGTGGTGGGAGGCCTGGCGGCCATGGGGATCACGTATGGGCTCATGAAGCTGTCCAGGATCCATGGAGTTTGATGGGCCGGAAATAGCAGTGGATCCATATGATTTGCTGACAGAAAGCACCCCAGTCAATGTTCGCCACCACCGCCGTGCTGCGCATGCCGCCACCGCCAAGCTGACTTGCCACACATGACACATACAGATTTGTAAAATCCGTGATTCTCGACGTGTTTGTGATCTTAACTAAGCAGGGTCGATTAAATTATAAGTTTTGATTTTTCTAAATATATTACTTTGCTATACATTTAGACACGGTGTAGATCTAAGTGCATAGCAAAATCTATATATCTAAAATCTAAAAAAAAAACTAAAACGTTCTATAATTTAAAATGGAGGGAGTACACTACTAGAATACACTAGTTCCCTAGAGTTAGAATCCTAGTGAAAGACTTAAAACCAGTAAGAAAATACTTTCCCTAGGAAATTTCGTAAGGAAAGCCGTAGAAACCACTTCGACGGGAAAGCCGACGTGCCCTATGGTTCCCAATCTAAAATGTAGGGAAAGAAACTTTCCCTAGAGATTTACTCCCTTTGTCCCTAAATATATGTCATTTTGGCTTCACGAGAAACATTTTGACTAAATATATATTAAAAATATTAATATTTATGGTACATCATTAGTATCATTGGAAAGATCTTTGAATCTAGTTTTTTAATAAATTTATTTGGAGAAACAAATATTGCACGTATTTTCTACAAATCAAGTCAAACTTGCGGCACGTACACCAACGACGATAATTATTTAAGGACGGAGGGAGTATAGTCGTAGGGAACGATGCCGACGTCATGCTGGATAGAGTCTATATTTATGTGGTAACCGTTTGATTCTAGTAGTGGTAGAGTCTATATTTCTATGACCTTTATGTTTACTATGATTATAATCTCACTTAAAAACCCCTGCTCCGATTTAGAATCTACGATTTTGACAAAGAACATTGCTCGCACGGTCTCCATATAAAGACCTCCATATGTGCACATAGTCGCCGACATCTATCACCACAATAGGATCGCGTTTACAACAGGGTAGCAGCATTATTAACATCTGGATTTTATTGTTGGAATATAAGTGAATTGTCCATCTCTTCCCATCAGTTTATTAAGCTTTTGGGTTAAACTAGTCAATGCATATAACTCAATATGGTATAAGAGCTAGAAGTCTCGAGTTTAAATCTGGTAGCGCAACTAATAAATTAAATAATTGCTGCTTGCTCTTATTTCACGTCTAATAAGACCTGAGGGGAGTATTGAAATCGTCTGATGAGGCCTATACATCTAATGAGCCCAGTTATTGGAATCGTCTGATGAGGCCTATATATCTAATGAGCCCAGTTCTAGTTATTGTCCAATACAAGGTATTGGAGTTGTAATTCCAAATATGAATGCCATTGACATTCAAACAGCAGAATTGAGGAAACCTGATTCTAATTCCAAGTTCTAAACAGGGTATAAGTGAATTGATCACCAAGCTTTTAGGTTGAGCTTGTCGGTGCATGCAACTCAATAGTTATTCGATTATTAAAGTTTGGCTAAGTCAAATCGACACATGGTGAATTCTTGAAACTAGATATTTCAAAAGTAATTGGTCGGTGCATGCGCAACTCAATAGTTATTTGATTATTGAAGTTTATCTATAAAGCATAATCTATACATGGTGATTTAGTCTCTTGAAACTAGATATTTCAAAAGTTATTGCAAGTCATCAAAGTTCTAAAAGTTTAATCTCAATGCTATCCAAAATAATACTAGATTGCGAATACGACTTCCGGTTGATGTATAATCTGCCGTAACTCCGTATACGAAATTAAAAATCCAAAAAAATTACAAATAGTAACTACCCAATTTTTCTTATTGGAGATCCTTTTGTACCTCGTGTTGGTCGTTTAGTAGTGAAGTTTTACCGGAAAATGATAGCCTCTGTCGTGCACAGAGCCGGTGCAGCTGACGACCAGCGTCTTCTTCCTCATGTCGACCTCGACCATCCATACCCATCCATACTTGATTCCCCTCCAAGATGTCGGGGTAACTGACCCTGAAGCAGACGGCGCCGGGGTTGTCCACGCTCAAGACGGGGCAGCACGGTTGCACACGCGGGAGGCCCTCGCAGGCCAGCAGCGCCCATAGCTCCTCGCAGTCGAGCACGGCGTCCTTCACCCACGCCATTGGCTCCTCGTCGTCCGTCCTCAGGGTCAGGGTCCAGGTGGTCACCGTGAAGGCGGAGCGGGACCGCGGGCACGAGGTGGTGCCGTGGCCGCCGCAGCAGCAGCGCCGGTCGATGGTGACGAACCTCACCGCCGCGCCGCCGCCGCCGCCGCCGCCGTCGCCGGCGCAGCATAGGTTCCGGAACAGGAAATAATGGGCGTCCCTGGTGTGGCACTTCCACCAGGGCGGGCCCACGGGCAGCCGCACGTACCTGATGGGACGACACTCCTCCACCGTGTCCCAGACGACGATGCTGGCGCAGTAGTCGACCCAGCACAGGAACCGGTCGCCGACGGGGACGACCCGGTGGCCCCTGTGGTGCCAGTACCTCGTCGTGTCGACGAAGACCGTGTCCTCCCCTTCGCTGCAGGCCTCGTCGAAGACGACGGGCGCCACCGGCCTGACCTCCCACTTGTGCCTGCCACTGCCAACGTGCAGCACGCACAGCTGGGCCGCCATGTCCGCATCACGACTGGGCGTCAACTCGAGCTCAGCCACAACGAGATCGTCCTCGCCGCGCCGCAGCAGGCCGGTGTTCTCATGGCACAACCTGCGACAGCCCAAGCAATAGAGCCGCTCTTCCTCCGTGAAAACGTCGCAGGCGGGGAGCTGGGTCAGCGCCGTCGGCCGCGGCCTCGTGGCACCGCCACCGGTACTGTTCACGAAGGAGTCGCACGTGAAGCGGCTGGAGTCCCATCGCACGTCCACGAGCACGGAGTCGCCGTGGGCCGCGATGACTCGGAACTCCGCGGGGCCGAGCTTGGGCCTCCTCCCCGTCCAGCCGTAGCAGAGGAAGGAGCTCTCCGGCGGCGACACGAGGCGCAAGGAGACACGGAGATCGCCGTTGCATGCGCAGCACTCGGAGGTGGTGCATTCCGCCACGGTCTTGCCGTCCGCGACGACGGAGTCATCCCTGAGGCAGACGAGGCTGTTCAGCATCGCCCATCTAACCAATCAAGCTAGAGGTCCTTTGGCTGAAGGTCTTATCTAGATGGGTCATAAGCTTGAAATGGACAAAACTCATAGATAGATCAAAGTTACACATGATCAAATCTTTTTTCAAAGATTAGTACATACACAGCCACATATCACAAAAATGACAAAAGACACAAGATAGAACTCATCTCACATATCACAGCACAGCCATAGATCACAAAATACCAAATCAATTAGGAGCTTTAGTGCAATGGCCGCCTCAATAAGAACCTGTCCAGATAAAAAACTTACACCACGTGACAAAATCCTAGACAAGAAAAGAGTACGACCCAACTCCAAGCTCATAGTTTAATGTCATAATAGCAATCCAAGTCAATAATATTACAGAACCATTACATAAATCAGTCATCAAGATAAAGTGATTCAAAGCTTTCTTCAAGTTCCTTATCCTCCACCATGTGCTGAATCCTTGCTTCTATAGCCTCCTAGTCCTTGGTGAGGGTGATCATCTCCACTGTTTCAGGCTTCAGCCTCCGCCGTTGCTCCTCGATGTTCCTACCTGTTGTACGAAAAGTAGACTTTGAAGATATGGTTGAAATAGGCACAATTACAATGTCTTTAGCTAAGATATAAAGGACTGAATATGCAAGTTTGTGCTTATGCCACCAGTTCAAGATGTTGAATTCATCATCTAACTGGGTGACTGTGCTGGGCACCATGGGGCAACCGCTCATCGGGGAGATGTTGCGCCTCATCATGACATCAACTGCAGTTATCTGTCCTCCATTGCCACGCTGTTGGGCCTGCGCTCGCTGCTCCTCACCACCGACCCTGTGCATAAGCACCTCCACTCGCTCATGCTCACCCGCCTAGGGCGCCCGGCCTCACCACCGGTGCTAGCACACATCAAATGCCTCGTCCTTGCCACCATGCGGGACTAGGGCCAGCCCGGCACCGCCGCCGTGCGCCTCCTCGACGAGGCCAAGAAGATCACTTTCAACCTCACCATCTAGCTCAGCATCAAGCCCGAGCCTTGGACCAAGAGCGTCCGACGCGAGTACGTCAAACGCATTGACATGTTCTTCTCCATCGCCTTCCCCTTTGCCTACCTTCTCCCTTTCACCACCTACGGCCAGGCCTCAAGGTGCTCGCCCGTTGCCTGGAGGCAGCTTCCGTGGATGCGGACCACGGCTGTGGCGAATGGGTACCACGAACGGCGTTGGACGAGAGGAGGAATAGAGCGAGAGAGTCCAGTCAGCGTTGGTCGTTGTGAACCATTTTCCACATGAAGGAAACGGAAAATTCATCCCTATGAAAATACGTTGTCACCAGATACATATGCAGTTGGGCCCAAGTCCTTCCCAGACATACACCATGGCATATTTCAAAGAAACGGAGAATTGTACTGGTGTGCCTCATAATAGGTGAATAGTAACAGTATCTCTCTAAACTTATAAAATTATAATGATACAAATCCAAATAACTCAAGTTTTAAAATAGACACAGTGACTTTGTGTCTTCAAATTAAATGTTTTTCGAAGCTAGGGATAGCCGAAGTTCTAAAAGTTTAACCTCAATTTGACCAAAGCGATACGAATAAATGAATAATAATAGAAATGGAGGGAGTATACAGACGTTTCTATTGCACTAATTGCAGAGAGTAACCAGCTGCTGAAATTTCAAAATACCAATATGCGTGCAACTTGGAGATATGATAGATGATCTTTCGATAGATCTGCTGTAATGCCGTAAAGTGAAATTCCAGAAAATGCTAATAACTCGCCCAACAATGCAAATTTCTTATTTTATTCGGCCGGGTTCCTTTTCTACCATGTGTTGCCGTTTAGCGCTGAAGCTTTATCGGGAAATGAGGCGCCATGACCCCAGAAAAGCAGATGCAGCGGACGACAGACAGCAGCGCCTTCTTCCTCATGTCGACCTCGACCATCCATGCCTTCCTCTGGAGACAGTTATCTGACTTGGTGTCACAGACGCCGAAGGAGACGACGTCGGGGTTGTCCAGGCTCACGACGGGGTACTCTGGAAGCACGCGCGGGAGGTCCTCGTAGCCCGGGAACGCCCAGAGCTCCTCGCAGTCAAGCGAGGCGTCCTGTACCCACGCCGCCATTGGCCCGTCGTCGTCGTCCGTCCTCCTCGTCCCCAGGGCCAAGGTCCAGGTGGTCACCATGAACTTGTAGGCGGGGGAGGGGGCGGACGACCGTGCGCAATTACTCAAGCTAGGGCCGCCGCAGCCCGCCACCACCGGAAACAGCATCTTTGTCGAGTGTCATATGCTTGAAACCACCACCATGAAGTTGTGACGTACGTTGCTTGAAAACCCAGACAAACCACATGTGATATTGTGATAACACATGTGGAGATGTCTGGGTTTCAAGCAACGTACGTCACAACTTTCTCGAAACATTCTTAATTTTTTATCATAGCATCTACATGCGATATCATGATATCTTGGCAATTTTTGTGATTTTCGGACTTCATTTGTAATTAATAGAATTTAAAAACAAATCGTCCGCAAGTCGGTGCCCATGTTTCGTGAACATGATGTTCGAAATTTCGGGGTGTTCCTAGATAGCGCCTCATAATACACTCAAAAGCATGAATATTATTTTTTGAATGGCTAAATTCCATTATTTCATGCACCTACAGTTCAAATTTGCTTTTTACAAAAAAATTCAAGTAAATGATACAAATTAACTAAGTGCAGCAAAAAACATAAAAAATATACCAAAATTTAAAATGTAGCTCCTAATATTATATTAGGGCTGTAAAAAAATTTGGATGCAAAAAAAATTTGCCGAGTGCCAGCATGCTGGCACTCGGCAAAGAAGTTCCTGGCACTCGGCAAAGAAATTTTTAAAAAAAATCTGAAAATTTTAAAAAAATTTTGGCAAAAAAAAATCTTTGCCGAGAGCCGGCGATCTGGCACTCGGCAAAGAAATTTTAAAAAAAATCTGAAAATTTTAAAAAAAAATTTGGCAAAAAAAAATCTGAAAATTTAAAAAAATTTTGGCAAAAAAAAATCTTTGCCGAGTGCTGGCGATCTGGCACTCGGCAAAGAAATTTAAAAAAAAATCTGAAAATTTTTAAAAAAAAATTTGCAAAAAAAAAACTTTGCCGAGTGCCGGCGATCTGGCACTCGGCAAAGAAATTTTAAAAAAAATCTAAAATTTTTAAAAAAAAAATTTGCAAAAAAAAAATCTTTGCCGAGTGCCGGCGATCTGGCACTCGGCAAAGAAATTAAAAAAAATCTGAAAATTTAAAAAAAAATTTGGCAAAAAAAAATAAAAAACTTTGCCGAGTCGGCAAAGATTTTTTTTTTTAAAAAAGGCTTTGCCGAGTGCCAGATCACCGGCACTCGGCAAAGCATTTAAAAAAAATAAATAAAATCTTTGCCGAGTGCCGAATCACGGGCACTCGGCAAAGCCTGTTTATACACCAGAGTGTCGGCCGCCCGCACTCAGCACGCGCCCAAGCAAAGCGCCGCCAGCCCGCGCCGCCCGCCCGCACGAGCCCCCGCGCCGGCCGCCGCACGCGTCCCCGCGCCGCCTGCACGCGCCCTCGCGCGATGCCGCAACGCCCACGCCGCGCCGCCCCGCGCCGGTGATTCGTCCCGAAGGGCAAAAGTAAGTTTATTAATATGTTATCAATACTTTTTCATTTGATATGTTGAAAATTAAAGTAGAAACTAATATTTTATTCTTAATCAATTATGCAAGGAACTGGACCGTTGTGTCGGGTGGAGGTATCGCACGCCATGTCAATGACATCCTGGGTCTTTTGTGCAGGACCCACTATCCTGGTCTAGTTGACTACGCCGGAAAGAGGGAGCCAGCCTACACCTTCGACCACTACGCCAACACCCCCGACGCGGAGGCTGAGAACAAGATGGTGCGGGTGAAGCGAGACTTTTGGGTAAGTCTTCATCGTATCACATTCATTATATTTTTCTTCAAATAATGAATGGATACATCGTGTCTATATGCAGCTTTATTACAGATGCGATGAGGGATTTGAGGCCAGGGCGGAGGTGGTGCTTACCAAAGCCTGTAAAAAGCTCGTCGTGGACATCCATTATGAGGCGCGCGTCCAGGCTGTCGTCACTTACTACAGGTCGATCCTTGGAGAGGATGTTAAGAAAACACAAGCAAGAAGCATGACGCTGACCCGGGACCAGTACATACAGGTAGATAAAGAACATTAATATTGATTCCTTTTGACATTAAGTACTCTTAATTTGTTCATCTTATATGTCAAATACTTGATGACGTGCAAATGTGTCCATGGTGGTGCGCCGCATATCCCGAGTGCTGGAAAATGATAGTGGACAGGTGGTGCGGCCCTGAGTGGACTGAAGCGCACAACGCTGTCCGGGAGCGGCGATTGCTGATGCCAGGTGTACCGCACCATCAAGGCAGCCGTAACCTTGCCGCATACAGACAAGCATGGGTACTCGAATTCATTTCTCTATTCTAACGCTCATTTTTGCCTGATTTCTAATTATCTTTGTATTTCTCGTAGTCGGCGTCACATGCGGGCTAGGAGTGCACCACGTTCATGGCATATGCTATGGCCCACAAGGGCAAGGCGACGTCCGACGTCTCCTACAACCCGGAGGACCCGCCCGAGACGTACAGCAACCCGTCCGTCTACACCCGCATCAATGAGTACACATCGGCGGCAAGGGCTCTCCATGGAGACGACTACGACCCGAGTTCCCAGGACTTTGATTCAGAGGTCGTCATGAGGATTGGAGGAGGCAAGAAGCATGGACGGTACTATCTTGGCGACGGCGTCATCGACGCTACCTGTACTCCCACCCTCTCCCAAATCCGAGCACGGAGCACGGACGCAAGCATTCCCATACGTCCACGGCCAGAGACTTCACAGCAGCGAATTTTATCACTCCAGGTGATTCCTGTTTTATTCGTCATACATTGATATTTACATATCTTAGCTTTGTATTGTTTAAACATTGTGGTGAAATATTGCAGACCCAGATCGAGTAATTGGAGGCCCTGCGGGAGGCCGATCGCCAGAGGATGGAGGCTATGGAGGCCCAGCGCATTGCGATGGAGCAGAGGCAGCAACAGTAGATGGCGGAGGTTCTCCAGTACATGCAAGCTCTTGGGCAAAAGACGGGTGTAGCTCCGCCAGCTTCGCTATTCGTTTCACCGTCACCTCCACCTTTAGGGCATGCTACTCCTGTAAGTATGAATATGATTGTTTAAGTTTGTATGTTCATGCTTAGGGCCAAACCGTAACACTACTTGTAGCCTAGTGGATTATTGTCTCATATATGCAATGTCTTCTCCTTTGTGCAGCCTCAATCGGCGGGTTCGAATAATCCACCTCTCGGGCCCTCGAATGATCCAGTTCATGGTACATCACAGTCTCAGTGGGGAGCTTGGGGATCTGGGTAGTTGTCTTTCTAGTTGTTGTTCACTTGGTGATGGACTTGTGATGCACTAGTGTTAGTTATTTGGACTTGTGATGAACTTGTGTTAGCTATTTGGACTTACGATGCACTTATGTTATATATGTTGTGATGTGTGTGAGATATATGTGATGAATTTGATATATATGTTGTGATGTATGTGAGATATATGTGATGAATTTGATATATATGTGAAATATTATTTTTGTTGCGATGGAATGTAAAAATTCAAAAAAATAGGGCGGTTATGGTCACTTTGCCGAGTGTAACACTCGGCAAAGGAAGTGTTTGCCGAGTGCAATCACAAAAACACTCGGCAAAGCTGGGAAAAGCAAGCCAATTTTACAAATTTCCCAGCTTTGCCGAGTGCCAGAAAAGAGGGCACTCGGCAAAGAATTTAAAAAAAAAAAATTTTTTTCTTTGCCGAGTGTCGAAGCAGAGGACACTCGGCAAAGAATTTCAAAAAAAAACTGTTTTCTTTGCCGAGTGCCAGTCATAGGGCACTCGGCAAAGAATTTTCAAAAAAAATTTTTTCTTTGGCACTCGGCAAAGAATTTTCAAAAAAAAATTGTTTTCTTTGGCGAGTGCCGAGCAGAGGGCACTTGGCAAAGAATTTTCAAAAAAAATTGTTTTCTTTGCCGAGTGCCAGCCAGAGGGCACTCGGCAAAGAATTTTTTTTAAAATTTTTTTTTCTTTGCCGAGTGCTGGGCTGTGGGACACTCGGCAAAGAAATTTTTTTTTAAAAAAAAATCTTTGCCGAGTGCCCACCTGTGGGACACTCGGCAAAGCACCCGTTAACGTTATCTCCCCCGTCACGGCAACTTTTCTTTGTCGAGTGCTGTCGTGGCACTCGGCAAAGCCTTTGCCGAGTGCCCGACAAAAAACACTCGGCAAAGAGGTCTTTGCCGACGAATTTTTTGCCGTGTACTCTTTGCCGAGTGCGGCACTCAGCAAAGCCTTTGCCGAGTGTATTTATGGCTTTGCCGAGTGTCCTGGACACTGGACACTCGGCAAAGCGCCTGATTCCCGTAGTGCGCAGCAGCAGCGGGGGACGATGTTGACGAGCCTGATCACCGCGTCGGCGCCGTCGCCCACGCCGCTCATGCCCTGAGAATGATAACATGAGAACCATCTGGGGGCGGCACCCCGGGAAGCGGCAGGAGTCGGAGCTTAGGGCACTCCACTGTTGAAACCGAGGATCGAGACAAGAAAATTCCGGCGACGAACGCCGCGGCGACGAACGTCTGTATCTTGGCTATTATTAATGATAACACAACTCGGGACACACTTGGAACACGAGAGGAGACTCGCCGGGCGACCTATGCCTGCCGGGGCGACGAACGCCACAGCGGCGACACAACACCGGCACTTTCTCTACTTCTCTCGGCTCACTCTAAAACACGAGCCTACACGGCCAATTTATACCCATGGCGACGCACGCACCCATTTAGCGACCTTCACGTGCACGTAGCATGGCAGCTTGGACGACCTGACTTCATAGGATCGTGAGCCACATACTCCTCCACATGAACTGGTCTCCATCCTTCTTACATGGCGTGCTCCTGCATGCACTCAACCGCCAAGACTTGGCCTCCTAGACTCGATCAGCCTCGACGCACATACTCAGACATATACACTCATGCACTTGATCAACGGCATGCAACCACATACGCGCTAACTAACAAATAAACTTGAAACACACTCCAAGTCATGATTATCCTAACAAACTCCCCCTAATCTTGACTCGTCGTTGCCGAGTTGCTGCAGCTGTCGTCGTCTTCAACGACATGGCTGTCACTACAGCCTCCTGACTAGACACAGCCACCTGCATGCCCCATCTCCGCATGAACGCTGCAATCTTCTTCTCGGCGACACATGCGTTTTTTCGGCTGGCGACACACGCCGTGCTCCACGCCTCCATAGACCGACACACGGTCCGGAGCTTGAGCGCCCCACTGCCATTGATCGGCACCTCGTGCCGGCCGCCATTAGCACGAATGAATCGCACGACGAGACTTGGGATCTCTGCCATGCCACCAATAACACGCTCCACCACGACCGTACGTGGTGCCGACGTTGACATCTTCAGCTGGCTCTCCTCTCCCTAACCTAGGCTCTGATACCAATTGTTGGAACCAAGGATTGACGAACAATCATAATAACATAAACAATAGACAAGAAAATTCCGGCGACGAACGCCACGGCGACGAACGGCTGTATCTTGACTATTATTAATGATAACGCAACTTGGAACACACTTGGAACACGAGAGGAGACTCGCCGGGCGACCCATGCCTGCCGGGGCAACGAACGCCACAGCGGCGACACAACACCGGCACTCTCTCTGCTTCTCTCGGCTCACTCTAAAACACGAGCCTACACGGCCAATTTATACCCACGACGACACAGCACACACGCACCCATTTAACAACCTTCACGCGCACGTACGCATGGCAACCTGGACGACCTGGCTTCACAGGATCGTGAGCCACGTACTCCTCCACATGAACTGGTCTCCATCCTTCTCGCATGGCGTGCTCCTGTATGCACTTAACCGCCAAAACTTGGCCTCCTAGACTCGATCAGTCTCGACGCACATACGTCGAACATATACACATATACACTTGATCAACAGCATGCAACCATATACGCGCTAACTAACAAATAAACTTAAAACACACTCCAAGTCATGATCATCCTAACATCCACCGCCGCCTCCGCCATGTAGAACAGGAGGATGCTTCCGCTGTCGTAGAAATAGTTGACCCAGCACAGGAACCGGTCACCGACGGGGAAGACCTTGCCGCAGATTTGTTGCCAGGGCGCCATCAGCTCGTCGCCTTTGCCGAGCAGGATTGGCGCCGCGGGCCTGGTCAGATCCCACCCGCGCCTGCTACCGAGTGCCGACGCGGTGCACGCACGCCTCGGCCAAGAACGTGTCCGCCGCCGCACGAGGACGACGAGGAGTCCGACGACTCGGCGTCAACTCGAGCTGAGCCACATGGGCGTCTTCTTCCTCGCCGCGTCGTCGTCACAGGAGCCCCGTGTTCTGCTGTCACAGCAGGCGGTCCCTGGGTTTCAGGCGGCAGTCCTTCATGCGGCGCTCGACCTCCGTGGGGACGTCGCGGGCGGGGAGCTGGGCGATGGCGGCCTCGTGGGGGCGCCTGCTCTGTAGACGAAGTAGTCGATCGCGAAACTGTCGGCATGGCGACACGTCTGCAGTAGGATGGAGTCGCCGTGGGCCGCGATGAATCGAACCTCTAGGTCTCGGAAAAGCACGGTCTTAGCGGTGCCCGCCCAGTCGTAGTCGTAGCAGAGGAAGGAGCTCTCCGGCGGCGGCGCGAGGCTCAAGGCGACACGGAGCTGCTTGCCCCAGGAGGTGCAGCAGTCCGCCACGGTCTTGGCGTCTGCGACGTTGGATTCATCCATGCCATGGACGAGGCTGTTCAGCATCGCCCAGCGTGGGCCGCCGTGGGCCGCCGGCGAGGCAGAAGGTTCCCTCGCTTCCACGTCGCCGCCCCCGCCTTCGCCGCCGGAACCTGCAATGCGACAGCTGATGGATCGTGCACCAACAGGAGTGGAGCGTCGGCATCTGAGAAGTACTCCCAAAGGTTGACGCGTTGGACCAACAACCCTGACCAAGCCGCCTCAGCATCTTTCTTCGCACAAGCTGAAGGTGAAGCTAACAGGACACGAATGGCGGCTGCATTATTCGCCTCCGTCCTAGCTTTTTCCTAAGAAAAAAAAATAGCCTAGTTATTACTCCTAGTCCTAAGCTGCTAAGGGTCGTTTTTTTTGTAAGGTTTGCTGCTAGAATGAAATGTCACTTGGGCTAGAACCCTGGAAGACACACATGCGTCCAACAAGTTTAGCCCATCTAAACAATTTGTTGATGTCTAGCCCATCTATCTATCTATCTATCTTTTTATCTATCTATCTACTCCCTCCGTTCCGAATTATAGTTCGTTGCCTGAGATGCAGGTGGGACGTTCTTGAGAGCATCAACGTTTGCGTTGAAAGGAATAGTAGACGCGGAAATTGCTGAATCTCTCGCATGTAGAGAAGGACTGGCTTTAATGTATGACATGCTCATCTGGAGGTTCAAGTTGGCATCCGACTGTGCAAAACATTGTCAAAAATCTCGTAGGCAATGGTATGGGCAGCTATGGCCAGATAATCTCCTACAACTAAAAAGAACAAAGCGTGGAAACTTTTTGGTGCGACAAATTTTTCAAGTCACCTTCTCCCTTCCCTGCAATCCATTCGTTGTTTTTCCGCGCGCAGGAATAGAAGGAAACTCCCCCAAATAGAAACCCCCGTCCGTGCGAAATAATAGAAGGAAACCAATCACCTCAAATAGAAGGAAGGTCCATCAGCCTTCTGTACGTGCGTCTTCATCATTCGTACATGGTCTCCGCAATCTCAATCGTACGTGAGTCTACGTCTCCGCGACCTACGCCACGCTGCCACCGCGACCTGCGCCACGCCACCTCCGTCGACGCCGGATCACAGGCCGTGAGAGGTGCATCATCAGGAGGTCGCAATCTCCACGACCGGAACGACGCGGAGCCGGCGCAGCATCCCCGAGGCCACCTTCCCGGCAGCGGAGCCGGCGCGGCATCTCGACTGCAGAGGCTATGCGACGTCCCGGCGGCGCAGCATCCCGTGCGGCGGAGGCCATAGCACCCGCCCTCGCCAGCCGACGTCCCCCTCACTTGTACCGGCCTCCGCGGCTCCGCCCTCTACCATCGTCATTGCCTGACGTCATCGCCTTCGCCGTCTTGCAAATACCGGCGTCAAAGCAGTGCGGTGAATGTCTTCCCCGCTGGCGTCGTCCCCTTGAAGCGCGCACTGCGTGTAACATCCCAGATATTAGGAAACAATTAAAATGTGATAATGATGCATCATCAAGCATAAGTATCAAGTATTATGCCATAAATGCATTCATATTGCAATGATAGTTATCATATGTTGCATATGTTTCCAAGTATTTCTTTAGAATGTTGCATGTACTAGGTCTATGTTGCATAGTGATGTTTCATTAGTAGCATGTCTATGTTGCATATAAGATGTTTCAGGTGTTGCTCTACAATGTTTCATATGTATCCATAAGGTGCTTCACATGTTAGCTATGCTTTGTTTCATATGTTTCATGCAATAATAGATGACAAGGTTCTTTATGAATTTATATATGAGAATTGGCTTAAGCAATTAAAGCTTTGTTTAAATAAAACTTGTAGGGTTAAATGTGTCTTATAATATGGGATCAAGGTTTTATAATATTTTGTAAGTCAAACACGTTTAAAATGGAGCCTCGATTTTGAGTTAAGTTTGAAATCCAAAACTTGTCGCAAGTTTTCCGAGTCGAATTTGAATTCAAATTTGGGGAATTAGTAAAAGATTTTTAATAAGTCAAATTGGTCAACCAAGAGTGGCAGTTGGTCAAACATGTGATGCTTGACTCAATGATGCCCTTGGATGATGGTTTGATCACTAAATAATCACAAATTAATAGAGTATCAAGTTTCAGTTCAAAAATTTTTCCGAAAACCCTAAATTTCAGAACCCTGTTTTACCCCTTTTTAAATAATTCAAAATCTAAGCAAAATTTGGGAAAAAGTTTAAAACCAAGTTTGTAGAACTTTTCAAGGGCTACAACTTTGGTGTTTTGAGTTTTCAAAGTTTTAGTGAAAAATGTGGAGCAATTTTGAAAATAAACAAATTTCAGATTTGACCCCTTTTCATCCCCAAACTTAGATTTCAAAATGGAGGCAGAATTTGAAAATGTTTCGAACAGCAAAGTTGTAGGTCTTGTTTAGATGTACAACTTTGGTGTTTGGAGATTTTGAAGTTTCAATATAAAATCAAAAGTAATTTCTAAATTACCAAATCTGAAAAATGTGTCCCTTTTTGAATTTAAACTCAATTTTCAAAATCCAGTGATAATTTGAAAAAGTGTTCAATACCAAATTTGTAGATCTTGAAATTCTAAAGATTTCATACATTGGAAGTTTTTCAAGTTTCTATACAAATTTGAGAGTAATTTGAGAAAACAGTTTGAATTTCAAAAGTTTGGGGGGAACAGCTACAGTGCACCGGCGAATCACACACCGGCAGCGCGCGGCATGGGCGCCGGCGAGCCGCCGACATCGCGCTGGCCGCTTCCACGGTCTTCTAGCTTGCCACCGCGACCACAGGGACCGCTTCGCGCTCTCCAGCTGCTTCCTTTACTTCACAGCTCTATATAAAGACCGGCACCGTCACTGTCGCCGTCGGTTTCACCATCGCCGCCGCCACCGTCCTCCTTTCTCCGGCCAAATTCGCCCTCCCTGCTCCACCGCAGCCATCTCCATCTCGCCAATCGCTTCGCCTCATCCTTGCGCACCTCGTGAACCAGCTGAGTTGGTCCAATTCCGCCTGGATCGCCGGGGAGCCGTCGTCTTCCACCTCGGGTCGCCGCCGCTCCAGTCGAGCCCCGCCACCGTCGCCAGCCGCCTCCAGTGCCTCTCCGCTTCAACCGATCACGCCTCTGTGATCGTGGTACGCCCCTGATGCTCCCTGGCTAGTTAGTTTAAGCTTTGCACCTTTGTGTCGTCGAGTCGCCGGTCACCGTAGTTGCCGAGCCGCCACCGTCGTCGGTGAAGTGTCACCGGAGCTCGAACCGTGGGGCAAATTAGTAAAACGGAGTCGTGAGGTGTTGTAGAACGTGTTGGTCAGCTCAGTTTGTCGGCCGGGGCACCGGTCGTCGGCCGGCCACCGCGGGCAAGCGCGCGGGCACGCGGGAGAGAGTGAGCGGGCGGGAGGAAGGCGATGACGAGTGGGACCGCGTCGTCAGCGAGAGAGAGAGTGAGCGAGCGCGCGGGCAGGCCAGCGCTGGGCTGGGCCGCTTGCTGGGCCGAGCGCGTGCGGGCGCGCGCGCGTACGCGGGCCGGTTGGGCTGGGCCGGATCGGAGAGAAGGAGGAGAAGCAGCCCAAGTTCGATTTCGTTTTTGTTTTTCTTTTTCAAATAGATGAATAGTGCAGTTATTTGTTTATTTGTTTAAAAATTGTGTAGAGCTCCAAAATTCATGAAAATTTTTGTATAAGCTTCTCAATGTATAAACTATCTAGGAAAAATGTTAAATCCTAAATTTGAGTATTTTGTGCAGGAAATTTAATTAGTTCCATTAAATATTAAATGCAACTTCTAGGAATTTTAATAATTAATTTATTTATCCAAAAATCATGAAATTTATTGTGACACTGTTTTAGGTCATGATTAATTCATAGAAAAAGTTTAAGCTTGTTTAGATGAAGTATGATTTGTTATTAATTATGCCCTAATTAATTAAATGTTTAAATAATTGTTAATTGATAACTTTAAGTGTTGTGTGCCTTTTTGATTAAGTGATGACCTTAGGTCATTAATTCTTAATGATCTTTGGCACCTTTAATTAATTATTTGAGTTTATGATTAACTTGTTAATTAAAGAATTGTTGATATATGAGTAATGTAATTAGCATATGTCATTAGTAGTTAATAACTTACTTATGTTAATACTTAGTGGTCTTGTGGTAGAATTACTTGTTAGTAGATGCAACCTCTTAGGTAAAAAGTAAAGTTAAGTAGTTTTCTTAACAACATTTTAATGTGATTAATGTTGTTTAATAATTCTGTTGGATTGCAACTGTACCGCGAAGGAAAGTTATACTCAAGTAGATAACTAATGTTTATCCTTTCTAAATGTCTCTTGTATGCTATGTCTTGTTCATCATCATGCATCATGACATACATTCCATCATGTTAAGCATCGCATCATTTATTACGTGTAGTTTATACGAGAATGTTTTGGATCGTGTCGATCAAGCTTCGGAGAAGGTGATCCACCCGTGGTGTTGGTGTCAAACTTGACTTCTACGAGAACTAACCACCGCTGCAACGAAGGCAAGCCCCGGTGCATTTAAACCCTACCTTGATATTTTATAAAGGTGTTATAACTTTTATTATGGTTTATTGCATTAAGTAATTAGGAGTTGAGTGATAACCTAATTGCTGCATTATCATCCTTGATTATTGTGATATCAACCTTGATACCTGTTTTACAGAAAATGCGTAGTATGCTTCGCCATGCTTAGAAGTTAAGCTTTTAAATGAAATGTTTACATAGCCATGATGGCATATTGAATGAATATTAAAATATGAGAATGAATTTGAAAGATCGGGCGGGTGGTTTGGCCACTGCTAACATGCATTGGGAAAGGAGTCTCAATGTAGTGTTTCCGCCTTGTCAGTTAAGGTCCGTTCGTTGTAAGCCTGTTGTGATCGAGACTTTGCAACTAGCCTCATGCCTTGGGTAAGCCCAAAATGTTAGTGATTCCATTACGAGAACGTCTAACCTCGCACTGGGAGTGGAGAGATGGCGGGAGTAGCGTGTACCCTCGGGGCTAGAATTTGGTCGGGTTCGAGGAGTACTGTACTCTCGGGTGGTGATGGACACGTTCTGGTTTTGGGAGATCTAAATGAGGGTTGATATATGCAAGATTCGGTTCTACATATGTCGTGAAGTTAGGGATCCCCAGCTGGGTATAATCGGTTCGAATCGTCGTTGCTCCTCGGTTATGGAGACTTGATCACCTGACTTGCATCGTAGTTAAGAACTGGAATGAAAGAAAGAATGAGAAAGGATTTGATGATAATTACTTTGATCTAGATTAGGATCACTTAGAATTGGTTAATGAACCATCAATGGAAAAAGTAAAATATTGAAGGTAAGGACTTACTTTAGTAAGCTTTTCTGCAAAAGAAAATTTGATTCTTGAATACCCATACCTTGATTCCCTAAAGCTAGCATGCCCTTGGAGTCTTTTTCTTAGTCGGGTTAGTCTTGTTGAGTACTCTTGTACTCAGGGTTTGTTAACCCCTGTTGCAGGTGCTAACTGGTGCTGCTAATTAGGTCATGTCGGTGGGTTCGACGTGATCTGATTGTCCTCTCCTAACTTAGGTGCTCTACCTAAGTTGTCTTCTGTAGTTCTACTCGACTTCCGCAATACAAGTTAAGTTTCTAAAAAGTTAACTTAAACATGATTTATAAATTCATTGTTATTATTCTTCCGCACTCTGATGTAAAGTTTTATAACAAATGTTGTAATGTTGTAGTTACTCCTTTGTTGATCCTGGTATGAGTTGTCAAACGTAGTCGAATCGGGGTCCTGCGAGGGCATCCGACATATCTTCTTAGGTTATCTGGTGTACATGCATAGCCGTCAGAGGTCTTAGGGACAATGACAGGTGCATGTGGGCCATATAATTTAGGAGGTTCTGCAACACTGCGTCGGCGGCACAAGGTAATAATTTCCTTATAATGCAGTCAAAGTATTCTGATGGTCCAGCCATTGGATCCAGAAGTGGTTCCATGGTCAATTTTATCAGGAAATTCTATCCTCAAATTGTAAAATTGTTCATTGTCGATCAACGCTTAATATTCAGTGGTGTGCCTGTAACGGATCAACGTAATTATACGAGATTAAGTAAGAAAATCTTCCACCGAGGCGGTCAATTCAACAAACTTAAGCCCGTATAACTCGAGATTCCGTGAAATCACGAAGGATTTCAAACCAACCAACATACAACCAAGATCGTACTGATTTAGCAGCCACAGTTTACACGATACATAAAGTTGACCATAAAAGTAGGATACATCGGAGTTCGGAATTAAAAGTTATTACAACATAGTTCAACATAAAGTAGCGGAAGCAAATAGTTTTACGCACACACACTTAGTTCAGTTACAGTGCCAGTAGATAGTCATGGTCCACAAAAGCAGCAGATAAGACAAGCAGAAAGACCCTTGCCCAAGGTCCTAGTTGTCACCCATCGCTGGATACAGACAGTTGGAGCAGTACCCGTAGTACATCTGACCATCTGCAACAACAATGGGAACAACGCCCTGAGTACGAGAATGTACTCAGCTAGACTTACCCGTCAAAAACCAGAAATAACATGACACCAAGGAGCATGCAAGGCTTTATATAGTGGACTGGCTTGACTCATTTGCGAAAAGCATAAGTTATTATGAATAACTAAAGATAAGTACTTTTAGCATCATTTTTAGGATAACCTATTCATGCTAGGTAAGCACCTATTGCTAAAACAATCACTTGATTAACCATTAACATCAAAGGTTACCATCTCAGGTTTAGCATTTCCAACATTATCCACATAACCATCCGTGTTCCATCATTAACACTACGATGCCATAGCTCGAGTCAAGTGCTCACTAACCGGGAGCGACGGCGATTCGAATCGAATTCCTATCCAGCTGGAGATTTATTCCTCACACAAACCATGCTTCCCCCGTCAGGGTCGCGTAGATCACCAATGACACTTTCCAAGAAGCCGCGGGATAACAATCATGGATCGCACTACCCAGGGACCGCCCGACTGCCAGGACGCACCTTGGGCTCACTCTTCGCGTCCCCGTTACACCCCCTTCAACACCAGTCTACCAACCCGAGTTTATCCCGGCTCAAAAAGTGTCACTAGCTTCGCGGTCGAAAGGTACTTTATTCGGCCAGCTAAATGTGAGGCATGCGTTCAACATGACAAGAGGGACGAGCAACGATCGGTCCTTAATCGACACAGACGGAATCACTATAGTCCAAAACCCTATAAGACTCCGCCCGGTCTCCGCTTATCCATTAACACTTGGTTACTTTTCAAGATTCACAAATACTGCTAACCATAGCCAGGTATTCACCTATAGCTCGCAGGTGACAGGAAATCACCCGACTTCTACCGATCTAAGCATGGCTAAGCAATTTACTCGATCCTGACCTAATAAGGTAACAGTAATCTGGTGGACAAGGATAGTAATGCAACAACGGTTTCACTCAACTCCTATAACTTAATGCAACAATATATAATTATAATTCAGGTAAATAAGAATAGCTTTTATAAAATAGGAGACTTATAATGCTCCGGGGCTTGCCTCTTTCGAACGAGCTAGGATGGTGGTCGACGCACTCCGGCAGTTCCTCACCTGGCTCTTCCTCCTCGGGCACCTCCTGTGCCTGGGGTTCCTGCTGGTCCGTCCAAGCCTGCTCCTCCGGTACTGCTGCTTGCGACTCCTCCTGCGATCCTGTATGATGCAGTTGCCTAAGTAAATATGCGAATGATGCATAGGACTATGATGGAGCGCTTTGATGACATGATATACAGATGTGCACATGAAATGAGCAGTTTGGATATAACTACATCTTCTACAAGGTAGTCCACGTCATCCAAGAACATGTACCCTAAAACATGCATCTTGTGATTCTACTAATTATCATACACCTTACACAAGCAAGTGACCCTAAATGATCAAACCTTACCAACCTAACTCATCCACAACATCAGCAAGACATAGTGATGCTTCAAAGATACACCAAACATATTTTACTATTCTTGATTTCTCATAAAGAATAATCATTTATTCCTTAATTAACTAGGGTTGTACAGCAACACCTATCTCTGGTATAGATAAAAATCTACAAAAATTACAGTAGAGTATTCTTACCCTAACTAAGCTACTACTAAATTTTTATGAGAATTGCATATGTAAAACTGCCTGTACAAAATAAACAAATTATAGCCTAAAAGTGAGCATGAAATTATTTTATACTAGAAAAAGTATCAAACAACAGATTTCACATTTTTCTTAGGTTACTAACAGTAAACTAACATGCTACAAAAATTATCACATGTATGTTTTATACAAATTTTGCTCTCTACTAAAAATAACAAATATTATCAATTGAAAGCATTTGAACTGCACTTCAAAAATTTCCCACAGAACATGCTTCACTAGCATTTTTCCTAGAAAGTACATCACTAATAAAGACTAATGTAACAAGAATCACATTTTTCCCTTTATTATTTTATTTACTACAATTTTTCTAAGATAACAGCATATATAACAATTAAATAAAATTGCACAGTAAAGTGTTACAAAAATAACATGAGGTATTTTTAAACTGTAGATCTATTCAAGAAGAACATTTCAAAATTTGTTTCATGATTTTTGGAGCTATAAATCTTGAGATACAATTTTTGGAAGCCTTTTTCAAATTTTCTGGAAAATCAATTTCTTTAAAACCGAAAATCAAAACCGGCCTCAAACGCTATGTGTACCCCGCTGTGACACCCGGAACCGAAACACTGAGACAGACAAGTGGGACCCACGGGTCAGACGGGCCCACCCGTCAGCCGTAACCGGCCGGAGGCGGTGCGGACCGCCGGGATCTCGCCGCCGGTGAGTCCTCCGACGACGGGGAGGGCACCACCGTGTTCCTCACAGCGACGCGAATCCAGTGGTGCCTAGTGGGTGGCCAGACGAGCTCGGCATCGAGCTCGCCGGCGAGCATGGCTGCTCGGTGGCGCGGGACGCCGTCGGCCGGCCAACTCCGACCGAGAGGAGCCACGCGGTGAGGTTAGTGAGACTCGTGGTGCAAGTGCGGTGCTCGTGCGCTCGAGAAGTGGGCGAGAAGGGGCGTGGAGGTGTGCGGCCCACGGAGTGGGTCGCTCCGGTGAGCTCGGCCGGAACTCCGGCGAGCCATTACCGCGGATGGAGGCCGAATCCTGGCGGGCTGTGGTGAGCACCGGATGCGCAACGACAAGGCGCAGCGAGGGCGAAGACGGAGGCGGAGGCGGTGAGCCGGAGCGGTGGCTAAGGCGGTGGCGGAGCTCGGGAGCCGGCGATGGCGTGGCGGAGCTCTGCTGCTGCTGCTGGCGGGCGAGGGAGAATGGAGGGAGCAACCGAGGCGGACGAGCGCGCGGAGGGGGGGTAAGCGGGCGCGGACGCTGCGGGGGCCACAGGGGCGCGTGTCGCGCTGCTTCGACGGCGTACGGCCACGCGGCGGCCGAACGCTGCCGCGGCGCCACGACGCCACGCGCGGGCGCGCGCGCGCGGGGGCGGGAGGGAGACGACGCGGGCGCGGGCCGGGCCACCAGCGAAGCTGGGCCGAAAGGGAAGCCGAAGCCCACTTCAGCGAAAATCTGATTTTTCTTTTTCAAAATATTTTCAGATTATTTCCTTGTTTCAAAATTGCATTTGGAGATGAAAAAGAGGTTTTCAGAATTTTGGCCCAAAATAAAAGTTGTTCAAAATTTTATTCTCTACAACTTTCATATAGAGCACTTTTCAAAATTCTCAATAGATTTTGAATTTGGGATTTAAAGCTAATTTAAAAATCAAAAACTCATTTATTTAGAATATTTTTAAAACAGAATTTGAGGAAAACTTGAATTCAAAATTTGCTCCAATAATCAAGTTGATTTATTCTAGATTATTTAAAATTGCTACTACTCACAGGTACACTAACTTTTTAACACTTGTATCAAACTTAGGGTTCCCATTTATTTGTTTTTCAAATTTAATTTGAAAGAGCTACAATTCAAACAATGCTAATCATGCAATGATGTTGAATGCTTATGCTTTGAAATGATAATGCATGCTTAACACCCAGGGGTGTTACAGCCCTCCCCCCTTATAAGAATCTCGTCCCGAGATTTTGAGTTACGAACCATTTATCGTAAAAATCTTTATAAGCGGTTTGAAGGTATTCTCCCGTTTCCCAAGAAGCATCGCTCTCATCATGATGACTCCACTGAATCTTGTAGGTTGTGATCACCTTATTTCGAGTGACTCTGTCCTTGGTATCCAGGATTCGAACTGGTTGCTGACGATATTCCAAATCTGCCTTGATCCGAATACCCTGAGGTTGTATTCTCTCCTCTGGAACACGTAGACACTTCTTCAATTGGGATACGTGGAAGACGGGAAAGATCGAACTTATCTCTTCTGGCAACTGTAACTTATACGCCATGGGACCCTTTTTCTCTATGATCTGGTATGGCCCTATATATCTAGCGGACAACTTCTTTTTAATTCCAAATCGTTTCTTCTTCATTGGGGTAACCTTCAAATAAACATAGTCACCTACTTGGAAATCCAATGGTCTCCTTCTCTTATCTGCATAACTCTTCTGACGATACTGTGCTGCTTGCATGTTTTGTTGAATAATACGGACCTTCTTCTCTGCCTCATCTACAAAATCAATTCCGTAAAACCTTCTTTCTCCAGGCTCTACCCAATTTAACGGTGTCCTGCACTTCCTACCATACAAAGCTTCAAAAGGTGCCATCTTGATACTCTCTTGGTAACTGTTGTTGTAAGCGAATTCTGCCAACGGTAACCAGGATTCCCATGAACCTCTGGATGATAGAACACAAGCTCTAAGCATATCTTCCAATACTGCATTAACTCTTTCTGTCTGCCCATCAGTCTGTGGGTGGTAAGCCGTGCTACGAATCAAACTAGTGCCCAAACCTTGATGCAGATGTTCCCAAAAGTGAGAGGTAAACTACGAACCGCGATCAGACACGATCGTTTTTGGTATCCCGTGCAATCAGACAATCTCAGCAATGTACTTTTCTGCATATTGAGGTGGTCGGAAACTTGTTTTGACTGGCAGAAAGTGAGCTGACTTGGTAAGGCGATCGACTATTACCCAAATGGAATCATGGCCCTTCTGTGTGGTGGGGAGACCAGTGATAAAGTCCATACTTATATCATCCCATTTCCAATCGGGTACCGACAAGGGTTGCAGAAGTCCTGCAGGTCTCATGTGAAGAGCTTTAACTCTACAACACATGTCACAACGAGCAACGTATGCTGCAATCTCCTTTTTCATCTTAGTCCACCAATAACGGGGTCGCAAATCTTGGTACATCTAACTACTTCCAGGGTGAATAGATAGCTTAGAATGATGGGCCTCATCCATCAACTTGTTCTTAAGCCCTCTATCCTTAGGTACTACCAGGCGATCCTTAAACCATAACACTCCTTGGTCATCCAATCGAAAGTGTTTGGTGGGTTCCCTCTTCATCTTTTCTTTGATATGAAAGATTCCCTTATCTGTTTTCTGACCATCAAAGATCTGGCTTTCTAGAGTGCAACTGATCTGAATATTATGCAACACAGCAGGATGTAACAAATTGAACCCTTCTTCAAACAACGGTTGCACATCAATAGCATGAGATTTTCTGCTCAGTGCATCTGCTACTACATTAGCCTTCCCAGGATGATAGTGCACGTTCAGATTATAGTCCTTTATCAACTCTAACCATCTCCTCTGTCGCATGTTCAACTCAGATTGGGTAAAGATGTATTTGAGACTCTTATGATCTGTGAAGATATTACACACATTACCCAACAGGTAGTGCCTCCAAATCTTTAGAGCATGCACCACTGCTGCAAGCTCTAAATCATGTGTAGGGTAGTTAACTTCATGCTTCCTCAATTGTCGTGAGGCGTAAGCAATGACTCTTCCATTTTGCATTAGCACACATCCTAACCCATTCTTGGATGCGTCACAGAAAACATCAAACGGCTTTTCTATATCTGGTTGGGCCAGAACAGGAGCAGTGGTCAACAACTTTCGCAAGGTACAGAAAGCTGCTTCGCACTCCTCTGTCCATACAAACTTATGATCCTTCTGTAACAGGCTTGTCATTGGTTTGGCAATCTTCGAGAAGTCCGGTATGAAGCGACGGTAGTAACCGGCTAAACCAAGGAAACTGCGAACTTCGTTAACTGAAGTTGGTGACTTCCAGTTCATAACCTCTTGCACCTTACTAGGGTCTACAGAAATGCCATTTTCAGACAACACGTGGCCGAGAAAAGGAACTGTCCTAAGCCAGAACTCACACTTGCTGAACTTAGCATACAGTCGATGTTCTCTGAGTCTAGTCAAGACAATCCTGAGGTGTTCTGCGTGTTCTTCTTCATTTTTTGAGTATATTAGAATGTCATCAATGAACACAATCACAAACTTGTCCAATTCGGGCATGAAAACCGAATTCATCAGGTACATAAAGTATGCAGGAGCATTTGTCAATCCGAATGACATGACAAGATACTCGTACAAACCATATCTGGTAGAGAACGCAGTCTTAGGCACGTCTTGCGGCCTAATCTTTATTTGATGGTACCCTGACCTCAAATCTATTTTAGAGAACACTTTGGCTTTGGACAATTGGTCAAACAAGATATCAATCCGAGGAAGAGGATACTTGTTTTTAATTGTCACTGCATTCAGTGGCCGATAATCCACGCACATGCGTAAGGAGTTATCCTTCTTCTTTTTCACAAACAGAGCGGGGCATCCCCATTCGGACGAGCTGGGACGAATCAAGCCTTTCTTTAGCAAGTCCTGAAGTTGCTTCTTCAATTCTGCTAACTCATTGGGAGGCATCCGATACGGCCTTCTCGAAATCGGTGCTGTTCCTGAAATTAACTCAATGGCAAACTCAACATCTCGGTCTGGTGGAAGTCCAGGTAACTCCTCAGGAAACACATCCGGAAACTCACAGACCACTGGAATCTGGGCTAGCAGAGTAGTTCGGACCGCACAGGTCGTGCTAGCTAGGTCTATTTTCTGAGGTAGGACCACCCGAAAGGTGCCTTCCCCACTGGGTTCCTTAAGAGAGATACTCCTTCCTCCAACATCAATTACAACTCCCATCTGATTCATCCAGTTCATATCCATGATCACATCCAAAACTAGCCCTAGCATGACTATCAGATTAAGCTTATATTGTCGGTTTGCTATGTTTAGGGTTACTCCCTGAACTATCTGATTAGTCAACAGATCAGCTCCAGCTGAACTGATTTTATATGCACATTCTAATTCAACTATCTTTTGCTCATGCCTCTTAACAAATGCTTGACTTACAAAGGAATGAGATGATCCAGAATCAAACAAGACTACTGCAGGATGATTATTGATAGAAAACATACCAGCTGTCACAGGTTCTCCTTCAGGGATGTCATCCATGGTGGTGTGGTGCACACGAGCTTGATACTGCGTCTACTGTTTCTTAGGGTAGGGACAAAACTTTGCAAAGTGCCCAGGTTGATTGCAGTTAAAGCACGGTCCCTTCACTTGAGCCATAGTTCCAGATGAACTGCCTTGTCCTGTCTTTGCTTGAGGCAATGCCATCTTGAACGGCTTCTGGTTCCTCTGGGGTTGCTGAGCATTCTGATTCTTTCTTTGCGGTGGCCTAAACCTTGCACCTGGGGCAGGCGATCGATAAACTGGGCGGTTGGCCACTGGGGTCCTGGACTGGGACGAACCCGACTCGAAAGCCCTCTTACGGATCTTGAAAGCAGCATAAACATTGTTGTTCTTCTCTTGCTTCAGACAGTCACTAACGAAGTCATTGAAACTAGTCCTCATGTTTGTACCCACATGTTTCATCATCTTGGGACTCAGGCCTCTCTTGAAACTAGCGATCTTCTTGGCATCAGTATCCACCATGTCCGGAGCATAACGGCTCAGGTTATTGAATGCATGCAGATACTGAGTTACAGTCTTCGTGCCTTGGTTTAATGCCAAAAATTCCCCAAGCTTCATCTCGGTCAGACCAGGTGGAATGTATGTTCCACGGAAGGCTTCAGTGAACTCCCTCCAAGAGATATGGGCGTGGGGAGGAAAAGTGGTGCGGTGATGCTTCCACCACATTCCTGCTGGACCTTGAAGCTGATGAGCTGCGTACTCAGTCTTCAACACTTCAGTCATCCTCAAGACGCGGAACTTGTCTTCCATAGTATTAATCCATTCTTCTGCATCTAAAGGTTCTGCGGCTTCCTTGAAGATCGGCGGACGAGTATCCATGAAGTCCTTAAAACTGCTGTACTGATTTGCTTTGTGCCCACCCGGGTTTATCCCCCGACGGGTGTTATCTGCGATACTGCGCAACGCAGCTTCCATATTCTGTTGCATGCTCTCCATGTTGCGTTGGCTTCCCAGAAATTGTGCGAAAAACTGTTCTACAGTGTAGGGTGGAGGAGGCGGTGGTGGATCACGGTCATCATTAGCAGCTGCACTGCCACCAGCCTCAGCGGCACCATACACGGTACGGCGAGTGTTCGGCATCTGCATATTTCAGCAACAGTAATTATTAGGTGATGTTGTAGAAATTGCAACCGAATGAAAAATTATGCCGAACTGAATTTACTGGAGAGAATAAATTCATACAATAAAACAGGGGCACAATAAGTCATTCCAATTAACACAACATCACTAATTATATTACTTAAAGCGCACACATCGCGTCCAAAACAACCAAGTTGTCAGCATACATACACTGGACTTTTGACGTTCGGATATCGTCACAAACACATCCAAGCTTTCCAACATTACATCAAGCTTTAGTCTTTCTACTCATTATTACATGCCCAAAGTACCAACAACGCAAAAGATCATGCAGGCGGAACCTAGTAGCTAGCGCAACAACTACTACCCTACTCATCGTGGTCGCTATCTAGGTCAGAGACGTTGGCGTTGTCGCCAACTGCAGCGTCGTCGTGCTCCTCAGCTGGCGCCACGGGCTCTTCAGGATCTTCGTCTTCATCCAAATCCATCTCTGCTGCACCAGGAGGAACATAGGGGTTGAGCTGATTGTTCAGCCGATGGACCTCCTCATGCAGGTTATCATTGTACTCCTCTGCATTAGCCAGCTGCTGCTCTAGCTCAAACTGTCTAGCTCTCAACACATTCTCTGCAGACCAGGCTTCATTCCTCTGATGGAGCACATGAGTCAACATGCGCTCAGCATTCCTGTTGGCGGTGGTCAGTCGCCCAAGCTGCTCTCTCAGGGCACGTACATCTCCCTCAAAAACCACAGTCCTCTGGGTAGCCTGATCTCTCTGACGAGTCAACTGAGCCATCTCTGCGGTGAGCCTCTCAATCTCGGCGTCGTGGTCTCTCTGAAGCTGACGGCGGTCATCACGAGCCTGACCAAGAGCACTAGAAACACGTCTCAGACTACCTTCCACTCCATCGAAGGCCCTCATCACTGCGAACATGGCACTCATAGCGGGGTTGTCACTGTTCTGTGCCTCTGCTGCGCTAATCTCCAGAGATCTTCCTCTTGCCTGCTGCCACGAGTCAGTGGAGGGGTTGCCCCTTGGAAAGACTCCCACTATAGTTGCTGCCAACTCCTGCGGAAAGCGATCCATGATGTCCCTCAGGATCCCAAAGGCTGCCCTCTCAGCGGCTTCTTCAGGGGTCCTGCCAGTTGACTCAAAACACCAACCGGTCCACTCAGAACCATCACCTCGGGGACGAACTACTGCCTCCACAGTTACCAAAAGTCCTTCCCCTAACCGCTCGTTTGACCAAAAGTAGCGGGGCTCCATCCCATCAGGATAGCCTACATAGCTGAGCACTCTCCATAAGAGTGTAGGCATCCCAAACTCTCCAAGAAAAGTGTGGCGCTGACGAGTGCGCGGAGCAAGCTGATGACGGGGAGCTCTGTCGGTGGACTTGCGGACTGTCTGCTTGGTACGTGCCATCTGTAGCAAAATTTTATTACTGTGGTGAGAACAGATTTTTAAGTTGGCATTTTTATCGAAATGAGATAAGCAACTTATAAGGGGAGGAACAATGCCATGAATGAAATGCACAACATGATGCATGCACGTTCCGTACGTCCTCACAAACTTAGAAAATCAATAACTACTAACGGAATAAACGGTGGCATACAACGATCTCTTGTAACGTAACTAATACGTACTACTCGAAAGCGCTGTTATGTACCTGCAGAAAATCACTTCAGCCCAAACCTCACAGTATGAAAATATGCAAGAAAGCAGTAAAGTAAGTTACTCGCTCTACACGCATCCCCAGATACGAGTATAACGGTAACAACTACCCGAATCGTCGTCCTATTGACGGCATCGTCACCGCATGACGGAATTCCCAAAACTTGGATACCCTCATATGAACATGCGCAGGGCACGTAAGTACTTCAGAATCATATAAGCACTCCCCTAGATCGGCGGTGTATCCGACCATGCTCTCACAACTCTCACTTACCAAGGCGTAGAGGTAATTGATCCATACATTACCACTCAAGTGAATGGTACTCATACAATAGCACGCCGTATGAGCGACGAAATTTAAAATATGATGCAAACCCCCCAAGTTAGTACTTAAATAAGCCACCTAGAGTCCTTATCGGGCATAAAGGATATGACCACTGGCACACTTTTAAGTTCAAAAGCTTATTTGAAAACACAGTTTTGTTTTTAAATACCCATGTGAACAGTAACATGCTAAACCATGCTCCGATACCAGCTGTAACGGATCAACGTAATTATACGAGATTAAGTAAGAAAATCTTCCACCGAGGCGGTCAATTCAACAAACTTAAGCCCGTATAACTCGAGATTCCGTGAAATCATGAAGGATTTCAAACCAACCAACATACAACCAAGATCGTACTGATTTAGCAGCCACAGTTCACACGATACATAAAGTTGACCATAAAAGTAGGATACATCGGAGTTCGGAATTAAAAGTTATTACAACATAGTTCAACATAAAGTAGCGGAAGCAAATAGTTTTACGCACACACACTTAGTTCAGTTACAGTGCCAGTAGATAGTCATGGTCCACAAAAGCAGTAGATAAGACAAGCAGAAAGACCCTTGCCCAAGGTCCTAGTTGTCACCCATCGCCGGATACAGACAGTTGGAGCAGTACCCGTAGTACATATGACCATCTGCAACAACAATGGGAACAACGCCCTGAGTACGAGAATGTACTCAGCTAGACTTACCCGTCAAAAACCAGAAATAACATGACACCAAGGAGCATGCAAGGCTTTATATAGTGGACTGGCTTGACTCATTTGCGAAAAGCATAAGTTATTATGAATAACTAAAGATAAGTACTTTTAGCATCATTTTTAGGATAACCTATTCATGCTAGGTAAGCACCTATTGCTAAAACAATCACTTGATTAACCATTAACATCAAAGGTTACCATCTCAGGTTTAGCATTTCCAACATTATCCACATAACCATCCGTGTTCCATCATTAACACTACGATGCCATAGCTCGAGTCAAGTGCTCACTAACCGGGAGCGACGGCGATTCGAATCGAATTCCTATCCAGCTGGAGATTTATTCCTCACACAAACCATGCTTCCCCCGTCAGGGTCGCGTAGATCACCAATGACACTTTCCAAGAAGCCGCGGGATAACAATCATGGATCGCACTACCCAGGGACCGCCCGACTGCTAGGACGCACCTTGGGCTCACTCTTCGCGTCCCCGTTACACCCCCTTCAACACCAGTCTGCCAACCCGAGTTTATCCCGGCTCGAAAAGTGTCACTAGCTTCGCGGTCGAAAGGTACTTTATTCGGCCAGCTAAATGTGAGGTATGCGTTCAACATGACAAGAGGGACGAGCAACGATCGGTCCTTAATCGACACAGACGGAATCACTATAGTCCAAAACCCTATAAGACTCCGCCCGGTCTCCGCTTATCCATTAACACTTGGTTACTTTTCAAGATTCACAAATACTGCTAACCATAGCCAGGTATTCACTTATAGCTCGCAGGTGACAGGAAATCACCCGACTTCTACCGATCTAAGCATGGCTAAGCAATTTACTCGATCCTGACCTAATAAGGTAACAGTAATCTGGTGGACAAGGATAGTAATGCAACAACGGTTTCACTCAACTCCTATAACTTAATGCAACAATATATAATTATAATTCAGGTAAATAAGAATAGCTTTTATAAAATAGGAGACTTATAATGCTCCGGGGCTTGCCTCTTTCGAACGAGCTAGGATGGTGGTCGACGCACTCCGGCAGTTCCTCACCTGGCTCTTCCTCCTCGGGCACCTCCTGTGCCTGGGGTTCCTGCTGGTCCGTCCAAGCCTGCTCCTCCGGTACTGCTGCTTGCGACTCCTCCTGCGATCCTGTATGATGCAGTTGCCTAAGTAAATATGCGAATGATGCATAGGACTATGATGGAGCGCTTTGATGACATGATATACAGATGTGCACATGAAATGAGCAGTTTGGATATAACTACATCTTCTACAAGGTAGTCCACGTCATCCAAGAACATGTACCCTAAAACATGCATCTTGTGATTCTACTAATTATCATACACCTTACACAAGCAAGTGACCCTAAATGATCAAACCTTACCAACCTAACTCATCCACAACATCAGCAAGACATAGTGATGCTTCAAAGATACACCAAACATATTTTACTATTCTTGATTTCTCATAAAGAATAATCATTTATTCCTTAATTAACTAGGGTTGTACAGCAACACCTATCTCTGGTATAGATAAAAATCTACAAAAATTACAGTAGAGTATTCTTACCCTAACTAAGCTACCACTAAATTTTTATGAGAATTGCATATGTAAAACTGTCTGTACAAAATAAACAAATTATAGCCTAAAAGTGAGCATGAAATTATTTTATACTAGAAAAAGTATCAAACAACAGATTTCACATTTTTCTTAGGTTACTAACAGTAAACTAACATGCTACAAAAATTATCACATGTATGTTTTATACAAATTTTGCTCTCTACTAAAAATAACAAATATTATCAATTAAAAGCATTTGAACTGCACTTCAAAAATTTCCCACAGAACATGCTTCACTAGCATTTTTCCTAGAAAGTACATCACTAATAAAGACTAATGTAACAAGAATCACATTTTTCCCTTTATTATTTTATTTACTACAATTTTTCTAAGATAACAGCATATATAACAATTAAATAAAATTGCACAGTAAAGTGTTACAAAAATAACATGAGGTATTTTTAAACTGTAGATCTATTCAAGAAGAACATTTCAAAATTTGTTTCATGATTTTTGGAGCTATAAATCTTGAGATACAATTTTTGGAAGCCTTTTTCAAATTTTCTGGAAAATCAATTTCTTTAAAACCGAAAATCAAAACCGGCCTCAAACGCTACGTGTACCCCGCTGTGACACCCGGAACCGAAACACTGAGACAGACAAGTGGGACCCACGGGTCAGACGGGCCCACCCGTCAGCCGTAACCGGCCGGAGGCGGTGCGGACCGCCGGGATCTCGCCGCCGGCGAGTCCTCCGACGACGGGGAGGGCACCACCGTGTTCCTCACAGCGATGCGAATCCAGTGGTGCCTAGTGGGTGGCCAGACGAGCTCGGCATCGAGCTCGCCGGCGAGCATGGCGGCTCGGTGGCGCGGGACGCCGTCGGCCGGCCAACTCCGACCGAGAGGAGCCACGCGGTGAGGTTAGTGAGACTCGTGGTGCAAGTGCGGTGCTCGTGCGCTCGAGAAGTGGGCGAGAAGGGGCGTGGAGGTGTGCGGCCCACGGAGTGGGTCGCTCCGGTGAGCTCGGCCGGAACTCCGGCGAGCCATTACCGCGGATGGAGGCCGAATCCTGGCGGGCTGTGGTGAGCACCGGATGCGCAACGACAAGGCGCAGCGAGGGCGAAGACGGAGGCGGAGGCGGTGAGCCGGAGCGGCGGCTAAGGCGGTGGCGGAGCTCGGGAGCCGGCGATGGCGTGGCGGAGCTCTGCTGCTGCTGCTGGCGGGCGAGGGAGAATGGAGGGAGCAACCGAGGCGGACGAGCGCGCGGAGGGGGGGTAAGCGGGCGCGGACGCTGCGGGGGCCACAGGGGCGCGTGTCGCGCTGCTTCGACGGCGTACGGCCACGCGGCGGCCGAACGCTGCCGCGGCGCCACGACGCCACGCGCGGGCGCGCGCGCGGGGGCGGGAGGGAGACGACGCGGGCGCGGGCCGGGCCACCAGCGAAGCTGGGCCGAAAGGGAAGCCGAAGCCCACTTCAGCGAAAATCTGATTTTTCTTTTTCAAAATATTTTCAGATTATTTCCTTGTTTCAAAATTGCATTTGGAGATGAAAAAGAGGTTTTCAGAATTTTGGCCCAAAATAAAAGTTGTTCAAAATTTTATTCTCTACAACTTTCATATAGAGCACTTTTCAAAATTCTCAATAGATTTTGAATTTGGGATTTAAAGCTAATTTAAAAATCAAAAACTCATTTATTTAGAATATTTTTAAAACAGAATTTGAGGAAAACTTGAATTCAAAATTTGCTCCAATAATCAAGTTGATTTATTCTAGATTATTTAAAATTGCTACTACTCACAGGTACACCAACTTTTTAACACTTGTATCAAACTTAGGGTTCCCATTTATTTGTTTTTCAAATTTAATTTGAAAGAGCTACAATTCAAACAATGCTAATCATGCAATGATGTTGAATGCTTATGCTTTGAAATGATAATGCATGCTTAACACCCAGGGGTGTTACAGTGCCTTTGTTTTGCTCTACGTGTCTGCACTCTGAGCGAGTAGATTGGGCATCAGACAATCTGCAGTTTGGGCATCTTAATCAAAAGCTGTTGGCTTAAGTGATGTACAATTGTTTATGCATATCATTGTATCTTAATCAAAATCTGTTAGCTTAAGAGGATAGATGAACTATCATGTGTGATACAATTTTTTGTAAACAATTTATTACTGGTATGAAAAACATAGTACTGACCTAGAGGAAAACATTGAAATAAATCACCACTGTTCCCAATTCCAAACCAGCAACTCTTAGTACAAATATCTGCAGTGAGCGCTTAGTGCAAATATGTGGGTGCAGAAAGAACAACACTGTATCATCAACACTCCATATTTTATAGATTTGCTGCTGATTATACTAAATAATTTTCTACAGGCTCAAGTGTTTGGTGCTGATACAAGGATGCCATCGACTCTATCTAACGAGCCATAGCAGAGATGATTCATCTATTCTTAGCTGCACAATTTAAAGAGGCCCCATGGTACAAGTATAAGGATTGCAAAAGGTAGCAAAAAATACAGACACACAGCATTATGGAATTGGCTCGTGTAAGCTATAATCCTATACGATGTTGCAGCGGGATATTCCTCCTAACGATGAACAACTAAAAAGTTGTACTGCATACATGCTTAACTCTGATTGTACCAGGAATCTATTGTCAAACCTCCAGACTAGCCGACTAGATGCACCCTTAATTGAATTCGAGTAGCACATATGTACAACCAGTGAGGTGGTGCCAAGCTAAATCATTTCACATACAAGGTCGCCGCCGGACTTGGGGAGGGCCGGGCGCTCCGGATCTAGCCACCATGGAGGCAGCCAGGGCTTTTGTGAGTATGCACGTGGAGGAGTGCCCCCTGCCATGGGCGCCGCTGGATCCATGGGGTGGTGGGAGAGGGTGCGCCATGGTGGCCACCGGAGATGGGGAGGGGCGCCGCCGGTGTGGGGGTGGACGCCGGGTTGGGGCTCGAGGGTAGGAACGGCCGGCGCGGCTCCCTGCTGCGGTGTGCCTGCGCGGCACGGGCTGATAGAGTGACCAGCGGGAGCAGGATGCCGGGAGGACCGCGGGAGTAAGGATGAAAACGGTCGGAAACGGTCGAAAACGGACTTACGAAATAGAAAACGAAAGCGGTTTGTTCGGTACATTTCTACATTTTAGCAATTAAAGAATACAAAAATGGTTGAAAATGGTTGTGAAATTAATTGAAACTGATAATTTTTTATGTTTAAAAATGGAACTATAATATAGAAAATGAAAGCGGTCGGTTCGGGATATTTCCGTTCCGTTTTCATCCTTACGCGGGAGGGATGGGCGGAAGGCTGGCGGCCGGCTGGGTGGCCCGGCAGGCGGCCGCTAGCTCCTCGCCTCCTACCCCTCCTCGGTCTGCCCCTGCTCGGCTGCTTGGTGCGGCAGCGACAGCGTGGCGGCGGGGGCGGTGCCCTGCGGTGGGAGCTGAACAGCCGGCTCAATGGGAGATGGCAGGAGGACCGCTGGCTGCCCCTGCCACTGCCCCTGCCACTGCAGGTGATGGAGTTGCCGACGGCGTGGGAGGGAGCGCGTCGAGTGGGTGAGGGATGAGGGAGCGCGCCGGCCTGGGAGAGTGAAGGGAAAGAGTCTTTTTTTGTTTGCTTGTTTTTCTTTTCCCAATTTTTACACATATATTTATTGTGTATATATGTTTAACAACATATTAATTTATTCATATATAAATACAAAAATCCATCATAATTTGGGTTTGATAAAGATGCCAGAATTCCATAAAAGATATAAAACGTCAGAATTGGCTACTGCGATTGGTGTATGTGACGATATGGAATATGACTTATCACAATGCAGATACGTATATCGCTTGCTCCAACTTTTATTACTTATTTCCTATATATACTATTCTAATTGCTACCATGTTTGCAGTTTCTTTTGCCATGGCTATATGTTCGAAAATATATGCTTTATGTTTTCGATCAGCGGGAAAAGATGCTTATCATGATTGACCCTAGACCTGTTGAAGAGTGGTGTAAAGACACACCAGCACTGATGTATGCTAAGTACATTCTTCGGTTTAGCTTCAACTACACGCTCGCAGTGAATAAACATATTTCTGGATGGAATGAGTATGTCTTCAAATGAAAGTTCAAATGGGAAGAAAACATCGCAGAGGACAGAGACGGGTAACTAACTCAAAGTCACCATTGCTTGCAATAATAATACCTATGATATAACTATTTCTATATATTGCTGATCGTGAATCTCGCTACATATACACTCAAATGTGTGACAGGATGGTACAGAGATGCGGCGAAACTTATTTGTGGATTTATTGGCGCACGAGAGAAATGGATATCGGAGATTTTTTCCTGCCGATATTAAACATTATCTTAGACGCATCACAGAAAGATCTAAACAGTAGAGTTTGTGAGCCTGCGACGCCGCACTCTCCGTGACTATTTTTGATTTCACAAACATTGCTTTTTTTTAGATAATTGTAATTTAATATTCATATTTAAGTTTTATAGTATTGTTATCTTATTGTGTGATCCCTGTGTTTAAAATACATAATGTTAGCTATCCCGTAGCAACGCACGGGCACGCTACCTAGTCAAAAAAAAAAAGTAAAGGCGGGAAGAAGGCGGCGGTCAATGCCCCAACGTTTGGGAGTCGAACGCGGCAATAGTAGAGGCCAATCATCCAGCTCTGCCTCTCTTCCCTCTCACATACTCCCTCCTTCCCAAAATACTTAACCTTATAGCATTCTCAAAATTGTAGTCATTCTCACTTTCCATTACACCTTTCTCTTCTCCAAATCTATCTTTTTTTCTTTTCCCTATATCTATTTCTCTCTGTCTCTCTACTTCTTGTTTTATGTGTGTTACACCTTTTCACTATTTCTTAATCCCCGTGCCCAAACCTAAAACATCAAATATTTTTGGACAAAGGTAGTATGCTCGATCAGTTTATTCAGCAACAGCATTGATAGAACCTGTGCCGTTCCTGAAACTCCAAATTAACTTATAACCAACTGAAATTCCAAATATCAAGCAATATAAGCGTATTAGTTCAGGTTCAGGATGCCAGATAAAGATGTTTATTAGATCTGACGGAATTCCGTGAAATAAATTCAAAAAAATTGCTAGAATCTATCACAAATTTCTTATTTGAATTTATTTTCTATCAGGCGCTAGCTGACCGTTGAGTACTGAAGCTTTACCGGCAAATGAGGGTTTATGTAGTGTGGACCAAAGCCGGTGCAGCGGACGACGGACAGGGACAGCAACGCCTTCTTCCTCATGTCGACCTCGACCATCCAAACCTTCCTTTCCTCGAAGCTTTCGAACTCGATCTCATCGACGCTGAAGCAGACGACGTCGGGGTTGTCCAAGCTCCCGACAGGGCACGTTGGATGCACGCGCGGGAGGCCGTCGCAGCCCGGCAGCGCCCAGAGCTCCTCGCAGTCGAGCGCGGCGTCCTTGACCCACGCTATTGGCCCGTCGTCCGTCCTGAGCGCCAGAGTCCAGGTGGTCACCAAGAAGGCATTGCTCGACCGCGCGCAGCAGCAGCAGCGGAGGTCAATGCTAACGAACCTCAACGCGCCGACGCCGACGCCATCGCCGACGACGCCGCATACGTCCCGAGAATGCTCGATCTCCGGGCGCCTGCCGTCCTCGTAGTGGTCCGTCCATGGAGGGGGCACCACGGGCAGTGGCACGTAACGGAGCCTGCTGGGACGCTCCTCCGCCATATCGCAAAGGAAGACGTAGCCTTGGCTGTAGTCGACCCAGCACAGGAACCTGTCGCCGACGGGGACGACCTTATCGCCCATGCACTGGCGGTTCCACGACCACGGCCTCGGTTTTTCTCCTTTGCAGGCACCGTCGCTCTCGTCGACGAGGACGATGGGTACCGCCGGCTTGAGCTCCCACTCTCGCCTGCCGACGTGGAGCACCCACACCTCGGCCAAGAACGCGTCCCAACTACTCGACGTCAACTCGAGCTGAGCCACAAGGAGTTCGTCCTCGCTGCGTCGCAGGACACCTGTGTTCTCCTTGCACAGCATGCGGTCGCTTGGTTCCCGGCGGCGGGCGCCTCCTCCTACTGAAGGGACAGCGCGGGCAGGGAGCAACTGGGACAACGATGGCGGCCTCGTGGCAGTGCCTGCTCTGTACACGAAGCAGACGCACGTGTAGCGAGCGTCCAAGAGGACGGAGTCGTCGTGCGCCGCCATGACTCGAAACTCCTGGTCGGGAGCGAGCTCTGCGCTGCCCGTCCAGTCGTAGTAGAGGAAAGAGCTCTCGGGCGGCGGCGCGAGGCTCAAGGAGACACGGAGCTGTCCGCCACCGAAAGCGGAGGTGCGGCAATCCGCCACGGTCTTGGCGTCAGGGAGGATGGATTCATCCCTGCGGCAGGCGAGATTCAGCATCGCCCAGCGTGGGTCGGCGGCTGCGGTCGGCAAGGCGGAGGTGGATTCCATGTCGCCGGAACCAGCAATGAGATGACGACTGACGGATCGTACAGCAACGAGAGTGGAGCGTCGGCATCTGACAAGGCTCAAGCTCGACGCGTTGGACCAACAACCAAGCCGTCTCAGCATCTTGGTAAAAGGTGAAGCTCACTGGTGGAGGTCACGATTCACACGAATGGCGGCTGCGATACTCGCCCTAGTTTT
Organism: Saccharum hybrid cultivar R570; assembly: GCA_038087645.1. Classification (NCBI taxonomy): domain Eukaryota; kingdom Viridiplantae; phylum Streptophyta; class Magnoliopsida; order Poales; family Poaceae; genus Saccharum; species Saccharum hybrid cultivar. The sequence continues at coordinate 12,822,138 of JAQSUU010000805.1, forward strand.
CTTTTTTTTTAAACAAAATTAGCCCTAGTTAATATCTACCGATCATTCCTATCTGATGGGTTCGATATCCTTTTTTTTAGCAGAATGGGTTCAATCTCTCTCTCTCTCTCTCTCTCTTTGAGGAAGGGTTAAATATCTCTAGGGCTACACCTGTGGAAGCCATACACACCTCCAGCCCATCTAAACAGCCTGTTGATGCTCTCGGGCCTCGGCCCATCAAACTATTATCTTCCAAACGAGTAATGAGTCATTCACCTTGTAATAATTAGATTAGAGCAAAGTTAAACTTCACTCTGGTGATTTAAGGTTCAATAATGCTCTCCTCACAGTGTCCGGATGGACGGATGCGGATTCCCCACTCCCGTCCGCGCCGTTTGCGCCTATTCTGCCCAATATGCCTGCTCCCCCTGTGCTCCCATCATGGCTTCTCCATCTAAAAAAATAGCATGCCAATTCCCCATTCCGGTGCTGCTAACCGTGCTCTCCTGCTCTCCTCCCTGCTCCTGCTCTTCTCCCTCCTCCGCCTCAGCTCCGCGCTGTCGCCAGTACCCCTGCACTCGCCACCCCTTCTCCTTCCTCGCCACCGACGGAGGAGAAGCAGCATCAGCAGTAGGCTCCTGACGTCGCACGCCCGCCGCCTCCCCTTCTCCGGCACATCACGGGGGTGCCTCGCCGCGGAGACCGTGCCCGCCCGTCCTGTTGCAGGGAGCGCGCAGCCGCTTGTCGAGGCTACGCCCAGCTGCTCGCCCACTGGCATCCCCCCGCGTGACTCCGCGGCATCGAGCTCTGAGCTGGCGTCGAGCTCCACGTTGATGAGCCTCCATTCGTCCAAGCAGCAAGTAGATGTTGCGATTAAAAGCACATATTGCAAGTGAATGTTTTAAGTGTTTCAGATGTTTCAGAGGTATATTGCAAGTGTTTCATATGGATGTTGCAAAACTAGATCGAGATGTTGTATATGTTGCTATGGCTGTACACTTATGTTGCAAGCATCTGTTCTAAATGTTTCATCTCTTCTTTTAAACGTATATTTGCAAGTGTGTTTATCTGAATATTGCATGTGTTTCACACACATGTTGCATGTGTTTTATTATTTGGATGTTGTATATATTTTGCAATGGCTTTTTCAAGCATTTTCAGGTGTTTTTACAAGTGTTTCGGACGTATGTTGCAAGTGTTTTAACTGTTTCGAACGTATGTTACAAATGTTTCATTTGATGTTTCAAAAGCAGATCGTGTGTTGCATCTTCCTCCTCACCTTCTGCTCGGTGTCTCCTCCTCTTCTCGATGTTGGTGATGTTCGGGCGGCGTGGGCCTACGTGAGGGTGGGCGGGATGGGTGGGGCAAGTCATTCGAGCGACGGGGAATTCGAGCGGGTCGGGCATGCGGCACAGAGCAGGCATGGGGCGCGGGGAGCTGCGTCCGGATGCGGGCCTAGGGCCAGACGTCCGGGCTGACCATTCACTACAAGAGATGAGGCCTTCTATGACAAATTGACACTTATCTCTTGTCATAGAATCCCTGTCATTAAAGACCTTCTGTGACAATTTTTGTGACAATTTTTGATCTGTGATAATTTTTGTGACAGTTACAATTGTCATAGATCACAAATTGTCACAAATTTAGCTTATAATTGTCACAGAAGGTCTTTAATGACAGGGATTCTATGACAAGAGATAAATGTCAATTTGTCATAGAAGGCCTCATCTCTTGTAGTGATTTAAGGTTTCCTCTTATTTGAATTTTTTGCGCCATCCAAGAATGTCACTTATCTTTTTCCCCAACTGCAGCAAGGCTAGGCTTACGATTTAAGGTTGGCAATTGCTCAGGGACACTGCACAAACGTGAAATTTGCCGTTGAACACTGTCAACTCGGTAATTGGTCCAGTACCATTATGAAAATAATGGTTGTTTACCATAGGATACCGTAGCCATTAACATATTCATTTTCGTTGTTAGAAGAGAGAAAGGAGCATGAATAGACAATACTAGAAAGGCGCATGGCCTTGCCACGCAGGGCCTGTATTACGTTGTGGTATTATATTTGATACAGACTTTATTTCATGCATATATAGAGTAAAAATAATTGTATATAGGCAGATGCATTTTTTTAAGGTACTTAGATAAGACAAGTGTATCCTTTTTTATTTTCGTATATGTGTCATGGTTTGCAGCCTGTTGTTGCACTTGTTATATATTTTGGAGACTCCATTATCATAAAGGTTGTATTTGAGTAATGTATGATTTTGGGTATTGAAATAGAACTATCACATCTTTTTGAGTATATTTATTGTGGATAAAGAAGGGATTAAATTATTTATTAAGGAGGGAGGAGCAGAAGGAGCCGGAAAGGAAGTAGGGGTGTAGAGCTAGCACAAAAATATGAGGAAAACAATGGTATTTTTTTATAGGAAAATAGGATCTTAGGTTGTTTCCTAGGTTTAGTTTATTTAGAAATTTTCTAGAAATTTTTCTGAAAAAGGGAAAGGTTTACTTTAATCTCCTGTGTACGTTTCCGTGTACGTGTAGCATTTGCTACTTGACACACTGTTCATGACGGACGTGGCCTTGGAGGCTTTGACTGCCCGATATTGCTCTGTGGACCCGCTCGTGCACCTTTCTGTGAACTCGCGTTGCTGAGTGTGGTTCACGTGAGCCAAGCCTGAGAGAGGGTTGAGGTCAGCTGCATCCGGGTCCCACCGTGGTGACGTGGCGTGTTCCCACCAGTCATGTTGACGTGGCCGCCTTATCCTCTCCTCTGCCTTAGACTACCCGCAGTGGGTACTCTAAAGCGATACTCTAAAGCTTTAGAGTATGAATATAGAGTAAAAACTGCTGCACTGGATACTCTAAAACGATACTCTATCCTTTCTCTTACTCTATATTTAGAGTGGTACAGTGCTTACTCTATAGTAGGCAGTGGCGGGCCCCACTAGCTAAACAAAGGAAAAAAATGCTATAACTCACAAACTAAAAATTCAAATTAAATTTCGATTACACCATTAAATTCGTCTCAATAAATCCTTCAAAACTAGATCACACATGGATATATTTAGATAAAGTGATAAGTGAGTCCCACAGTGGATAGAGTGGATAGAGGATGATATAGAGGATGGATGGGTGCGGGAGAATTGAGTATAGAGGAGAGAATCTTGCTGACTAGACGTATAGAGGATGAATATAGAGGTCCATGAGTGCGGATAGCCTTACGGTCACGGGCTTACAACCCCTCTGTTCTGTCCGCAAGAGAGAGAGGGAGGGAGAGAACGAGGCGGAGGGAGAGAGCAAAGCAGAGGTGAGGGAGAGAGCTCGGCCGGCTGCTGGAGTGCTCGGCATGGGAGAGAGAGAGGTATGGAGGAAGACGGAGGACCTGAGCAGCGAGCATGGCGGGCGGCTCGCGGCGAGCTTCGGCATGGGCTGGCCAGGGCGGCGCAGGAGGGAAGAGGGGCACCGCGATGGTCACGGCCTCGGTTCCGGCGACGTCGGACCGCGCCGCCCTCCGGGGGTGACGGCGCACTGGCACGGCCAGGCCCTGGAGGCCGCTGGCCCCTCCGTCGCCCCCTTTCCCTCGCCGTGCGCGGCTCTCTCCCTCTCCCTCTCCCCCTCTCTCTCTCTCTCTCTCTCTCTCTCTCTCTTGATGTGGTGCTGCAGCGGCGGACCACCCGCGGTGGTCACCCTCCGGCGCTGTGGCGCACCGGTGCGGGTGGGCTCCGGCGGTGGCTGCAGCCGCTACCAGGCCCCAACGGTGGCCGCCCCCGGCGCGGGTGCCCCCTCGTCGGCGACGCTGGTGCCCGGCAGGCCACGATGATGGCTGCCCTCAGCCTCAGCCGCGGCCGGACCGATTCCAGGCGGAGGGGCAGCTCCCCGGCAGCGACGCGGTGCTGCGGGGGCAGCGGGAGTGCCGGTCGCACCCGTGGGCGCGGCGGCTCACCCCTCCATGGCCCGCAGGGGCGCGGCTGCATGCAACGGCGGTCGCGGCGGTCGGCGGCTGGCGGCAGCAGCGAGGCGGGGCGAGCTCGGCTCGGCTCGCGGCCGTACGCAGCGACGAGGACGGGCCACGGCGTTCGAGATCGAGCCCGGTGTCCGCCGTCCATCGCACGATCTGGGCCGTTCGTGAGCCCGATCTGACGGCCAAGAAAGGCGGGCGACGTGGCCATGCTCCCCGGCCTTCTTTTGGTGCGTAAATCGTGTTAAGAGATTCCCCCTGTAGTCGTCTTCCACCTCTTGACTGACTCCCTCCGTTGCCTTGGCCCGCACTCAGATGGGAGGAACACTGCCATCAGTGGAAGAGGTGTTTCAAGGCTTGCTGCTTTGTTTGATGCTTGAACATGACCATTTGTTTGGATATGTAATGACTATAGTCACCCGGACATGTCATCTTGGCAATTAGTGCCATTATTTTGGTCTCAAGATGTGATCTGGACATGTTATATTGGCATATATACGGTGTCATTATTTTGATATTGAGATGTGATCTGGACATGTCATATTGGCATATAGTGCCGTTATTTTGGTCTAACGTGATCTGGACATGTAAACCATTCTAGATGTGATCTGGGCATGTGAACCATTCTATGTATATGATGCGTAAATATGACTTTGACCTCTAATCTATTGCTTACTATATGATGAAGGCTACTGGATTCTAGTGTCATTCATACCAAGGGAAAATATGTCTTTGTAGTTTGTACACTTATACACACACCGTTAGTCTCAGTTAACAGAATGGGGGTAGTGCAAAAATTCAGATTCAAAAAATGGAGGCAAACATGCAAAGCCTGAAAAGGAGGGCAAATGAGCATTTAGAGGTCGAAATGAGGGCAGAAATTAAATTGGCCCATGTAATTAACTTGTATATAAACAACTAATAAATTTTCAAATATCGCAATAAGCATACGAGTTCAGGTTCAAGATGCCAGATGAAAGATGTTTAGATCTGACGTAACTCCGTGAACTATAAATTCAAAAAATTGCTAAGAACTAGCCCAAATTTCTTATACGAATTTATTTTCTACCAGGCGCTGACCGTTTAGTAGTGAAGTTTTACCGGCACATGAGGGTCGAAGTTGTGTGGATAGCAGGTGTAGCGGACGACGACGGACAGCAACGCCTTCTTCCTCATGTCGACCTCGACCATCCATATCTTCCTTTTCCCGGAGCTGTCGAACTCGATCTCACCGACGCTGAAGCAGACGACGTCTGGGTTGTCCAAGCTCACGACAGGGCACGTTGGAGGCACGCGTGGGAGGCCGTCGTAGCCCGGCAGCGCCCAGAGCTCCTCGCAGTCGAGCGCGGCGTCCTTGACCCATGCCATTGGCCCCTCGTCCTTGTTCAGGGCCAGGGTCCAGGTGGTCACCAAGAAGGCATTGGTCGACCGCGCGCAGCGGAGGTCAATGCTGACCAACTTCAACACGCCAACGCCGACGCCGCATATGTCCCGAGAATACTCGATCTCCGGGCGCCTGCCGTCCTCGTAGAAGTGCGTCCATGGAGGGGGCACCACAGGCAGCGGCACGTACCGGAGCCTGCTACGCTCCTCCGCCATGTCGCACAAGAGGACGAAGCCGCGGTTGTAGTCGACCCAGCACAGGAACCTGTTGCCGACGGGGACAACCTTACTGCCCATGTACCAGTGCCACGACCACCGCCTCAGTTTGTCTCGTTTGACGGCACTGTCACCCTCGTCGTCGTCGAGGATGATGGGTGTCGCCGGCTTGAGCTCCCACTCGCGCCTGCCGGCGTGGAGCACCCACACCTCGGCCAAGAACGTGTCCGCATCCGCACTCGGCGCCGTCACCTCGAGCTGAGCCACAAGGAGCTCGTCCTCGCCGCGCCGTAGGAGTCCTGTGTTCTCCTCGCGCGGCGTGCGGTTGCTTGGAGTTGGTTCCCGCCGGACGCCACCCACTGAAGGAAGATCGCGGGCAGGGAGCAGCTGGGACAGCGATGGCGGCCTCGTGGCAGCGCCCGCTCTGTACACGAAGCACTCGCCCGTGCAGATAGCTTGCAAGAGTACGGAGTCGCCGTGGGCCGCCATGACTCCAAACTGCCGGGGGGTCGTGCTCGGCGCTGCCCGTCCAGTCGTAGTAGAGGAAAGAGCTCTCTGGCGGCGCCGCGGGGACCATGGAAAAGCGGAGCTGTCCGCCACCGAAAGCGGAGGTGCGGCAATCCGCCACGGTCTTGGCGTCGGCGACGATGGATTCATCCCGGCGGAGGACGAGATAGTTCAGCATTGCCCAACGTGCGTTGGTGGCGGCCGGCGAGGCAGAGCTGGCGGGATCCATGTCGCCGGAACCTGAAACAAGATGATCACTGACGGATCGTACACCAACGAGAGTGGAGCGTCGGCATCTGAGAAGGCCCAGGGTCGGCGCGTTGGACCAACAGCCATGACCAAGCCGCCTCAGCATCTCCACACAAGGCGAACGGGCGAAGGTAACAAATGGAGGTCACCAATGGCGGCTGCGTTCTTAGCCCTTTTTCTTTTTGGAGAAGATTAGCCCTAGCTATGTTGAACGTCTCTTGGGCTGTAGCGCCGGAAGCCACGCACGCGTCCAGCCCATCTGAACAAATTTTTGTAGCTCTCGGCCCATCTAACTATCTTCCACAAATGATGCGTAGAGATCCCATCTCGATAGTCAATAACAGGTCTTCGACGGAAACAAACAAACCGTAAAACATGAAGAACTGCTTAGTCCATCCGCAAGAGAGATCCATGTTCCGTCCTAGTGTACAATGCAAAAAAAAAAAAAAGAATGTTACTAGTCTAAGCTTGTTAAACAGAACGTGCAACAGAGCAGCTTCACTTTAACCTCCCATGGTCAGGTAACACATCGTCGACAGAACCAAGCTTAACCAGTAGAAGAGGGTTTCTTTACCAAGGAACTCAAAAGTCTGAACCGAATCGATTGAGTTTCACAATTTCACTGCAAGAACTTCAGTTAAACGTCTCGACTTTACACAACCCAGCAAGTGGGTCATCATCTCAGGGCACCTGGATGGATGGATGGATCCACGGTTATATATATGTCTGCCGTAGCTTATACATATATATAGCATATATATAGAGTTCGTCACTTCCTAGCAGCTACCTAGTTTCCAAAATCATCTCAGCAGCCACCAGCAACTCAAGGATAGTCAGCTACCTTCTACTACTTATATACTCAGCACGCTTTCGTCATCATACTGTATGCTATGGATCTCCATCCGCGGGTTTCTCCTCCAGCAGCTTGGTGCTGCAGGGATGCCGTTTGCTGCGGTTCAGTATCGATTCTCTAATCTCCTTGTACTTGTTCAGCTCCTCCAGCGCATCCGCCGCTGTCCTTGACCTCAGAAGAGTGGAAGGCACCCCTGCAGAGCTTGATGCACCGCTGCCATGTTCCTCGGTCACTACCCTCTGGAGTGAAGGTTCTTGAGGAACCAGGGCACTGGGGCCTGGCAGTAGTAGCCTTTCCCTGAGGCCAGGGGCGTTCTGTAGGATGCGCATAAGAATACCAATTGCTGCATCTGGAGACCTGGTTAATGAGCCTCCTACTTCCTGAGACGGCCCTTGGTCCTCCCTGTCAGATATGTCAATCCTGGAAAATAGATGAAGATCTACATTAGCTTATGTCAAATCAAGAAGTGAATGCAACTTAACAAACACCTAAAAAGCAAAATGTCAAGAAGAGTTTGCAAAACTATTAGAAATGTTTGACTGATCCCACTGTGAACTCACCCAAGAATATAATGGCAAGTCCTGCACAGTCACTATATCTATCCTTGTTAAGGGATAAACTTGATAGTAACAAGACTGACCCCTAAGCCCCTTATATTTATCTTTATTAGATTAACATGAGACTCTAATTATGTCCATAACTTCAGACCTCAGTATGACAGGTTTAACCTGTGATTGTAGAATAAGCTGTACCTTCTATAATCCTCTTGCTTAACTAAACATCTTAATTGCTGCTACTAGCAGTTAATGTATAGTAATATATAAGAAACAATAAGGGCTGTTTATCTTGCACAAAATAGACGCTGAATTTAGAGAAATTAGCCCACTGCCCGCAATTTGGCCCACAAATTTACATTCATAGTCACAGACCAAGAATTACAAGAGTATTAGGAAAGCTGCAAAGTGACCACTATGTGGCTGTGGTAGAAATGATATCTAGCCCCTGTATTGTGGTTCGAGAAAAAAAAAACACAGGGATACTAAGATTTTCAACTGTAATTATAATTTATAAATAACACAGAGGCAGTAAGACTTCAGTCTGGAGCATGCAAATGACATGGGTACCAAAAGTCTAACACCATGTTCGCTTGTGCTTATCAGCGTTTATCAGCCAATCATTCAGCAGTGTTTTTCTCTCACAACAAATCAGCATCAGCAGAATCAGTCAGCCAGAAACCATCCAGCGAACAGGGTGTAAAACTTCAGTCTGTAGTTTGAAAATGACACAGGGGCACTAAGACTTGAGTCTGTAGTTTGTAAATGACACAAGGGTACCAAGACTTCTGTGTAGTTTGTACTTTGTATAAATACCATGGGGCTACACAGTGGCAGACACAGGACTTGAAACAAGGGTAGTCCTAGTGAAAATTTTCATATGGATAAAATAAAAAAAAAATCGGTGGTCAGAAGTGGCAACTTTTTTTTTGCCTCATGCTTCTGAAAAAAGAAATGCAATATTTGATTTCTTCATGCCTCAGCTTCCTGAAAAATAATAAGAAATTTCATTCAATTTTATGCTCTGATTTTATTCACACAAACAAATCTCTAACAATAATGAATCACACGCTGACACACCAAAATCTATAGTACAGTGCTCACTGTCCTGGCCAAACCCTAACTAAAAATACTGAGACTTGGGACTTGGGAGATGAGAAGGCTCACAAATTCAGAAGCATACTCACCGGTCATCAGCACCACCAGGATTTACAAGTAGGCAGTGCGCGAGTCGCGAGCGTGCCGAGCACGAACACGCAGGGCGAGCGGCAGAGGCACTGCCGCGCGGCTCAGCGACCAGCGCGGTCGTGGCAGCGAGCCAGCGACAGGCGGGTGCGAGAGGGCAGCGGCCTCACGCTGGCAGGGGCACTCCACGCTAGTGGAGTCGCTGTCGCGGGGCTCAGGTGTCGTGGCACAGGGCGATGGGGCTCATAGCGCAGGTCTGGGGTTGGGCAGCCAGGCTGGGTAGCTAATGAGGCCTTTTTTTCTTTGTTGGGCCAGATTTGTTGAGTACTAGAGAAATTTTGGGCCAGATTCTAGGGTAGTCCTGGGCCACCTAGACTACCCTCTAGGCCCGCCACTGGGGTACACAAGCAATACAAGAGTTTTTAGCCAATATTTGGTTTATCCACAAATTCCCATATTACTTGCTCTACGAAACATTGTTATAGAAGGCGGCCAACACCCAGCAAACCTGCTTAGGCAGCACCCTCAAGCATAATACCCTACTTTCCTCGTAGCCAATGTAGGTGCCCACTTAGCAGCAACTAGGCATGCCCTGTAACCTACCACTGGTATTGAGTATTTTGATTTTTATGGATTTAAGGGTATGCATGGTATTTCTACTAAGACAGCATGTCTAGCTGTTGGATGGTAAATCCTAGTGGCTAGTGAACATCACTAATTTCTTCCTAAAACTGCCTTGCTCCCCACTGGTACAATTGGTGCATAGGAAAAATACCAGTAAAACCGGATTCAAACCAAGCTGAAACAGAGATCAGCAGGATATATTGGGCGGGCTTAATGTATAACCAGACTTGTTTTACTGGGACCAGGTTCTCCATTTCCAGGGCTTGCTCTATACCTGAACCTCATAATGCCTAACCCGTATACACTTTTGTGTTCAGAACCAAGCTAAGGACACCCAAAAGTACATTGTTTTCTCCCAAAAGCTAAACAAGCTACCAACAATTTTGTCTATACTCTGCTCTCCTGGACGTCTAAGGGGTTCAGCTCCTCCCATGTCCCATGTAATGTTGTTCACACGCCACCCAAGCCTCTCCAGTCTCCATGGTTTTAGAAATATGTTTCTCAAATACATTAAAAGAATATATGGCATATTCCATGCCTCTATGTTTGCAAGGTCACACTTAATCTAAGTGAAAAGTATTGCCGGAAAAAAATCGATGCAACACATAGTAAGCCCCATCAGTCAACAGAGACAACTGAGCAAGCACAAAAACTAAGGAATCACAGAAAGTAATAGACATCTCCAGTAGGTGGCTTCATTTGAAGAACTGAACAAAACTCTTTATTTATCTACTAGAGGATGGTTTCATTTGAAATAAGGGCAAAACCCAATCATCAAATGTCTAGTGACATAGACATGTCTTAACTATAAATGTTGCAGGCAACCAACAAGCATATCTTGATAATAGAGAGAATAATAGGTTCTCAAAAGTAAATCACTCCAACACAAAACCATGATTAGAAAAAGAAATGCTTATAAACAGAATCAATAATTAAATCTAACCTAATGTATTCTCAACTAGTATGATGCACAGAACTATTCTGACTCATATAATACATATAGATGCACCTAATAGGCTCATACCTATGTTGCTTTTAACACCTAAACTAGTTCTGCAAATAGACAATTGTGCCCTTTTAGTGGGAAATACTTATAGAAAGGGAACAATTGATAACTGGACCGAATACAAAAGCAAAAGCAAGTTGGATCTGAATGAGCACTGAAATTACTCTACAATATAGGCAAAAGGCTACAGAAGCCCAATCAAGTGACCTGAACTAATTAAGATGTTTCTTGTCATCCCAATGAATGTCCTGTTTTGAATTTATCATCTCAAGGAACTAGAATATAAAAAATGCCATTGCTCTATATATGCTAGATGAAAATAATCCATTCCCTATAGAAATGTGAAATCCTATAACATGTTGTATAAATATGAAGACTTCTGCTAACATTACTGCTTCAAAGGCCTTCTGAAAGCAAAGATGGTTCATGACAAAATTACCTAAGCTATGTACATCAGTGGCCACCTGGTGATTGCAATAACCAATGCCATGGCATTCCCAGAGTAAAAATAGTGTTATGACCTACTAAACAAAAATATATGACCTACTGAACAAAAATATAGGTGTTCAAACTTTATCAGACATCTAAGTCATTTATTTACACAGAAAAAGCACATGCATTCATGAGGATATGCACGTAAAGGGTTCAAACATAAACCAAATGCAATACAATGGCAGAACAGCGATTGAAGTGATGGGTAGGTACTAGGTTAGTCCTTTCGACCAAGGCATCATGGCATAATGTCATGAACTATACATATTTTCATCAAGTGAGTCAGAAAGAGAACCTTCTAAGCTGATCAATGATGGTGTCTTTATCTTCCCATGCAAAAACTAACTCCCGATCATCCAGTTCATCCATGATGAAAAGTTTACTGGAGGTACGAGTCAACTTTAGTCCACGAAAATACACCAAATCATCATTACCAAAAGATAAAACCTGCAGCAAGAAGCAGAACCAGAAATTGATAAGTCAGAAATGAGATCCAACCATCCAAGAGAAGAACCTCGTAGTAAAAGAAATAATAGTATTCCACAAGGTTCACATTTTTCTGGAGAAGATCAACAAAAAAAACATGCAATTACCTTATGCAAAGACTTCTCATTCTGAAACTCACTACGCTTGACCAAATCCATTGATACTATTGATTTATCATTGGGAGAATGTGTCAGATTCTCATTTTGAGATGAGCATTGTTGCTTATCCTTCCTACGTGGAGAAGGAGGCAGCCTGCTACCACCTCCACCAGCCATCACTGTGGGAATACTTAAAGGAGCACTCTCATATCGGAAGAAAGGATTTCTTGGGTAGCTAGAAGGCAAATGGGATGGTGATGGCGACAGAGGTGGTGATGGATTCTCTTCATTTACTGTATTTCTCTTCTTCCCAGATGATGATGTGTTATGTGGATGTGAGTATGCTGTCGGAGAATTATCGGTAGGCATGCGTGGCTGTAGGCGTCCATGGGGTTCTGAACTCATAGGAAATGGCAATGCCGATGGTCTAACTCCATGCTCAGTGCTCCAACTATGCCGCCTGGTCATTGGAAAACATGCAGGTGCAATGCCATCTGAAGGTAGGGAATCAAGCTTCCTAAGAAAATCTGTTGTGGGACTTCCAACATAATCCTTTATGAGCTCAGGTGGCATCGGTGTGGGTTGCTCTGGTACTGCAGCCAACTCCAGCACTGGCACATACGAAACTGACAAGCTTAAGGAACCAAACAGAGTTTCAATCGGAGCAAACGCATAGTGTTTCATCTCTGCATCCTCTGCGCGGGTGAATGGCTCAACAAATGATGAAATCTTGTGCGAGAGGCTCAACGGGCAGATCCTTCCAGATGAATTGAGGCCCTGGAAGAGATGGTATGCTGGCAAGAGCCTGACAACCAGATATAGTGACCGGAATAACACTGTCGAGCCACTGTATGCCCTCCTGTACAAGCTATGATCCTGAGAAGAGCTGCTTCTAGCTTTCTTGCCACCGTTCTTGATAACATTGCCAGACCTGGTAGCTTCATACTTTATTACCCACCTCTCAATGATCCTGCTGGCCCCGACACTGGCGGTTCTGGTACTGTCACGTTGCAGGAGGACAATGTCAATGACCAGAGGCTCAAGGTTGCTCTGTCTCCACAGGTCGAAATTCTCGAGCGCAGCAGGGCAGTCCCGGAGAGCGAGGTTGAACCACCGGTCACGCGGCTGGCTGCCAGCCAGCGGCGACGACGGCGGGGAGGGCCGTGTGAAGTTCCGCGACGAATCGTAGGGCGAGCGCGACTCCAGGATGATGTGGAGGCTCTTGGCGAAGAATTCAGTGATCACTTGCTCCACCATTGGCGGTTCCGACACGCCGACAGACGCAGCCATGGTTGTGTGGCTGTCCAGACTTAAACTCAAGGGTCAATTGAAGCCCCAAAACTTCTGAAAAACGAACTGCGCCAGCACCATGGCTAAATTGATCTTGCTCCTTAACCGTAAAGAACAACCTAATCGGGCTGCAAGTGGATGGATGGACTGAATCAGTAGCACTCCAGACAGCAGGGGCGGACCCAATAAAGCGCATGGGTGTACACATGTACAGCCGATTAAAAAAACCGAAGCTAAGTAGACATAATACATGCATACACTACTTTGATTAGATCAGATCCGAACACAAATAGCCAAATAGAGGTTAGGGTTCGGTGTTCAATTTTGCACCGCAGAAAGGAAAGGGAAGAGAGGGAGGCGGGGGGCGAACCTGGTGTGCTGGGTTCCCGTGGCCGGCAAAGGGCCCGACGACGACCTGGGCAGCTAGGCGGCAGGCGGCGGCGGCCGCCCTAGTTATCGCGCTCGCGCTCGCGCACGCGAGGTGTACTGGAGAAGAGAAACAGCAAACAGGTGGGAACCGACGAGAGCAATTCTTTCCGGGGCTGTTCCTTGCTTCTCTGCGGCGCGCTACTGGGCCGATTCCTCTTTCTCTTTCTCTTTTTCTGCAGGTGCACGCTCGTTCATCAGAGAAAGCGGCCCATGGAACTGGAGAAATAACATTATTCTTTCTCCGTTTCTTTTTCTTTTTTTTCTCTCTTCTACCATGACACTTGGTTCTTCTATTTCTTAATTTTTTCTGTTTTTGTTTTGCTTCCAACTGTGTCGTTATTATAACTTGTCACTAATAATTATCTCTATTTTTCACATCCAGTAGTGAAGATTTTTCTCTTCTTCTGTCACTAACCTATTGTAAATTGTTATTGGTTTTTTTAACTTTATGTTCTGGTTTGTTTTTACAATTTTTTATTTCACATAAATGTATCATAAGCATTTTTTCCCAAATCTGTAACATTTTTCTGGTGATGTTAGGACAAAATTTCTCGTTATGCTGGAATAAATTTCTCCTAAACATGGAACATTTTGGTTATGAAGTTGCAAATCTTTCTCATGCGGCTACAACATTTTCCTAGTGAAGCTAGAACATTTTCTTCATGGAGCTATAACATGTTTTATACTTTTCTTCGTAAGAACATTTTGTTTTTAATGTACAACATTTTCCTCTTGAAGGTAGAACATTTTTCTAATTTTATTTTTATCTCTCTTTTAAGGTTCAAAAGTCCAAAAATATCATGATTACTATAGAAATCATTATGACATGGCTTTAAGATGTCCATATGAAAAACCAAAAAGATATGGCAAGCAAACACTAGAAATCTACCCCGATCCTTCAATAACTTTATTGTTTGAAATGGAGACCTTTCAACATGATGGCAATTCATTCCAACAAAGTTTCCCTCAAAATGAACTAGTGTCCACATTTCGTACTACCAAAATGAATTAAAGAGTCATGCGTATGCTCAAGTAGCTTAGCACTTAGAAATTAAGGGTTTATAATGGTTCAGGTAACATGACCTACATACACTCGGGATGTTTATTCATGTTCCTGAGCACCAAGAGCTCAAAGTTTGTTGTAAGGGTTATAAACAGGTGAGAATGAGAGTACGGAACCTAAGGGGTCAAAGGATTCGAGGAAGGTCGATGAAGAATTTTTCTCTTTCATATTTACGACCATGGGGCCAAGGAAGAGCTAGAGAAAGCCATGTCCCCGTGGATTTGGTTTCCTATGCGCAAATAAGGCTACGACTTCACCTATTTTGGTTTTAGAAGTTGATTATGAAATAGGAGTTTGGCAGGGCTTTTAATTAAAACCGCTGAAGAAGCCCTACCAAAAGAGGATCAAATTCTTTAATAGTAGTTAAAGACCACATGTGTCATTTCTTGTTGTCATCATCTAAAGTTCTGTTCAACTCTATGTGAGCCCTGCTGATGGCGGGAGCAAGGAGAAGCCAAATTTTCAATGCTCTGCCACCACGTAGGGAAAGAGGTCCAGCTCCTTCCAACTTCTAGCCAGGGTCCATTTTGTTCGACCCCGTTTGATAGGACTCTAAAGTCAGAGTAGAAATCTCTTTGGGTGCCATACCAAAGAGGCCTAAATGATCTTTGTTAGGTTTCTTTTCTAAAAAAACTAATTAGTCCGTCTTTGATATTATTTTTCTTTTCCCGGATATATAGGTGAGTGCGACTGAGCTTTGCGCTAACAAGGTACAAATGGTATCGTGCCAAATGATCAATAACTTCGAAAATAATACCGTTTTTTTTTTTGGGGGGGGGGGGGGGGGGGGGGGGGGGGGCTGCCTCGTTTATCACAGTATAAACAATACTGAAACACACAGATTAAAAAAAAATTGAAACACACAGCCAGGCAGCGACCTGCTGGCTGCTGCTATCTTCCTTTGGCCAAGGCGTTGACCGTTGATGCAGCAGGGGAGCAAAACACAGATGAGCTGACACGACATGCCGGATCGGCAGGGCCGTGAAGCCAAACTAGAATAATCTCAGGTTCGTTCTCTTTACAGTTCACTCATAATATAGTTTTCCTCACAGAAAAACGAATTGATAATATGTTTTCCCACAAAACAGCACACAAGAGAGCAGGATTGACACCAGATTCGCTCATCAACTTATCCATGCACAGTCCAAAGAAACGCACATGCTAGCAAAGGAAATTTGTTGTTTTATTCCAAGACCTACGAGCTCAGACATTTTCCAAAGGTGTCAAGGTAATGCAAATTGGATTCACTTTGTCAGAAGTTGCTTAGCGTCATCATTTGGAACACTTCCAAAGTAGCATCACATATATCATTTGAGCTTCTTAAAGAGCTTTGGTGCTACCTGCAGATGCATGTTCCATAGAAAATTGGTTATTCTCTAGCTTGGCAATGCTTTTCTACAACTAAAATTTTAACAAATGGTAAAGTGCAAGCTAGAATCGAGTACTTACACATTTGTCAATGCATGACCAATAATCAAAATATTGCCCAGTGCAGTGTTTGTGACCAGTCTCATCACTCTCAACTCTCTTGACACATTTCTGAAAACAGACAGCCACCGTTGGAGGTTGAACAAAAATACTCATGTGCCAAACATGCATATTAAAAAAATGAAATACTATTATCATCCTAGGGTAAAATAAAACTATAATAAAATTCAGTTTATAGAAGATTAGTAGGGGTCTACAACATCATATACAGGAAATTTCAATGAAGATTTATGTAATTCCAAACCTCCAGCTTATGAGAAACCTATGGAGTTTGGCAAGCACCCCAATAATGTTATGCATGTCAAAAAAACAGGACTACATAGGAACCTATAATGTTTCAATCAGTCTACAGGCTAATGAAATAAACATTACATTGGTTGAACAGGTAGTCAAAAGTTGATATTCAGTGCATCTCATTGCTTCGTCACTTTTGACTCGATCAGTAAATCACTAGTATGCTGCATGCATGACTGCAACTAAAGGATTCTACACACAACTCTCAGAATGGCATGACTGAGTTGCCAGACCAGGACAACAGGAAATGTGAATTAAGAATATGACCAATATCACTTGACAATATTAGTTCCCGGTATTTGCCACTAAGAATAAGCCAAATATAAGGCAAAGCAAGGTTACTGCTTGCACATCTCTGAGAAAGTGGAACCATAGCATCGGCTAAAATTCATATGTTCACATGGATGAATAGAGCAGATAGGTTGCACATGATCAGTTGATCATCAACAACAACAAAGCCTGTCAGTCTCAATCAGTTGATCACACAGACAAAAAAAAATCATGATTAATACCCGTAACATGACCCGGCTAATTTTGGTCAGGTATCCAAAGTTCGTTTTGTGTGTTGATAAAAAGTTTCATGAGAAATTATTCTTCCATTTGACTGACCTTACTCAGCTACTTCTTGAACTTTCATGAAGGAAAATAAATAGTATCATATAGAAACCCTTGTATCAACTGAAGAATATGTTAAATCATTGGCCAACAATGTACTAAATTTTGAGCTTCCAAGAAGAAAGAGGGCAGACCTCATACTCATAAAGTGATTTTACACACTGCGGCTTGCATCGTTCCTCAAGATATTTCTTCTGATCAACAAGTTCCTCGTCCTCCCTGAGATAGAGCAACATTACAAAAGCATTGAACTTGAGACAAAAGAAAAAAGGGGAGCGATTCAAAACATTCTAGTAATGGCCAGCCCTTGTGCTGTGAATAACTCTTCAGAGTTTGCAATGTAGGAATGTGCTTCCTCCATTCCAAATTATAAGACGCTTTAGCTTTTCTAGATGCATTGATTTTACTATGTATCTAGACACAAATGTATATCTAGATGCATAGCAAAATCTACGTATCTAGAAATGTCAAAACGTCTTATAATTTGGAATGGAGGGAGTACTAAGTAAGCTCACTAAAATTGTGGTTTGTGAAACACAGGATATCTGTGTAGTAATCCTGTCAGAAAACAAGATGCCTACAGTAATCTTCTAGATGAAGCTTGCCAAAGAAATCTCAGTTCTCAACTTAGCAGCAAGATAATGCTCATATAGAACAGGGCATTGCATGAGATGTAGTAGCATTTTGGAGTTAGGCGGTGAAGAAAACAATATCATGACTTATTCACCCTGCTTGTCCTCAGGAAACTATAAATCCCTCAAGTTTAACCATACAAGAACACACAGCCTCACAAAGATCAAAAGGCCAGCAAGAATATAGCTCGGTATCATCAAATCAAATAGAAGAAAAGCAAAACAATAACCCCCAACATAAGGTGGGCAGTTAAGCTAATGTGCAGCAAACCTCTAACTATGATGAAACAGGACCGTCTTCCTACGACCTACGCAAATTTGCATGAAGATATGGGTTAGGTACCGCAACGCACTTCTGTTGAGCCTGCTTGTAAGACAAGATGGCGTAACTAGTGACCTACATTGGCCGGATAAACAACTTCCCACAAGCACAACCCCAGCTAACAGAGCCAAAGCTATAATGATGCTGACACAGCCCAAAGCTACGCGCAAAACCAAGATCTAGCAAGTAAGCTACGCATCGACCTTGCTCTAACCCATCGAGAGCAAGGGTGTTGTTGCTGCCCTCTCGTGGTTGAAGCCGCGACCAATCAGCCGCACACAGCCAGCCAGCTCGCAAAATTCTTACGCGCAAGGCGCGGGGCTGCAACCCTAATAGAGCGACCCAGCTCAAATCGAAAGGAACAGCCACTCATAAACCAGACGCGCGCGCGGGGGCGAGACGCGAGAAGCAGCAGGGGAGCGAGATTCCGAAGCTAATGAAGAACAGGAGGTCGCGGGAGGAAGGATCACTCACATGGCGACTGACGGAGAGACGTGGACGAACGAACTGGAGGATGAGATCAGATCCGAGGGAGGGTGCTGTTAGGGTTGGGATTGGAGAGTGTGGAAGATTTGGGGGAAGCGGGCGATTGCTAGTACCGTAGAGACGACCGCGACCATGAGGTTGACGACGCGAACTGCTTCTGTTTGGGAGTGGGCCATTGACTTGGGTCATTTAGGCCCAACGTTCGCCGGGGCGAGCCGAATTCAGTCAGACTTGGGCCTGTTGAGGACTGCCGGCCCAGTATTTTGGGAGCCCACAGCCATTTCAACATTATTTTCCTTTGTGGAAATACTGTGTGGACTGTAGTCAGAGCGTCCGATCGTCCGGATGTTCCCGTTCACGGGCCGTGACAACAGCCCAACAGTCCAAGAGTAGTATCTTCTCGTCCACTCGCCTCTAACCATAGCGTGATGTCTACATTCTCCAGAAGGCTCTCCACCACAGCGCCGTAACCACCACGACCGTACTCCGCCACGCTGCCTCGTGGTGCCCGCCAGCCAGCAACTCCACCGCGCGCGAGCGCGGTTGCACGCCTTCCTCCATCTCCATCGCGCCTCCTGCCCGTCGCAGCCTTCTCTAGCGCGCGGACCGCCTTCTCCATCGGAGCGATGACAGCTCGTGTCAGATTTGCCATAGCCTTCTCCACCGGAGCGGCCTTCTACATGGACCTGTCGTGGCTTTCTCCATAGGAACGTCGAGCTCCCTGCCACTAGTGAGCTCTACACTGGTAAATTCCACACGCTGACAAGCCTCCGTTCTTCCAAGCAGTAAGGAGATGTTGCGCTAAAAGCGCATGTTGTAAACGTCTGTTTTAAGTGTTTTAGAGGTACGTTGCAAGTGTTTTCACATGGATGTTGTAAAAGTAGATCGGGATGTTGCACATGTTGCAATGGCTATACAAGTATGTTGCAAGAGTTTGTTCAAAATGTTTCATCTGTTCGTGCAAGTTTTTATCTAGATGTTACAAAAGTACACCTGGATGTTGCATATATATGCATGTTTTGCAAGCATATATTTCAGGTGTTTCATCTGAATGTTGCATGTGTTCGCAATGGCTACACACGCGCTTTCAAGTTTTTCTGGTGTTTTGAAAATGTTTCAAACGTATGTTCCAAGTATTTCAGCTGTTTCGAACATATGTTGCAAGTGTTTCATCTAAATGTTGCAAAAGTAGATATGGCGTTGCACATGTTGCAATGAGACTCACCTGCCGTAGCCGTCTGCCTCAACTACTGGGGCGCCATCGTGGGTCATCGTGCGGGCGCCTGAGGCCGGCAGACGCATCCACGATGCGCATCCACAAGTGAGGCAGGTGACTGGGACCCACGTGGCTAAACCGCGTGCAGGCGTGGGCACGCGGCGGTCAAGTGAAGCAAAGCGAGCGCAATGGTACGGCGGGAAGCAGCATGAGGTTCACACAGTGGGGGCGTGCGAAAACAAGTAGCATGGGCTCCGCATCTTACGCACGCGGCACCGTTCGTCGCTAGCGTCCGGGAACGGACGTCAGAGTGCTAACAAGTCCGTTTTCTCTGTGATTTCATATATGAGAAGTTTGGGAGAATTTTGAGTTACGGGCGTCCGGTCTACAAAATATTTTTGTAAAGTTTTTTATATAAAAATAAAGATTATAAAAAACACTCATTACCCGTTTGCTCACCATGCATCATCATCATCGTCACCTGCTGCTGCATGATTCATCTGCATCGTTGTTGTTGTTTTTTTTTGGGCGATCATGATTCATCTGCATCTAATAATCTAATTAATGAACAACAGGGTCTGATCTGTGATTCCATCTACGCCGCGCCAATAATCCCTTTTTCAGGTTTGCTCACATGGGGATCATCATTGTCACAGTTGGGAGGATCGAGCAGGGTGGCGGAGATCCGATCCATCCATGAGCACCATGAGTCCATGACCATGAATAATAAGCCATCCTCGTCACTCGTCAGAGGAGGAAAGAACACGGCCCGCCTTTCCGATCCATGGAGGCCACACCCACACCCACACGGCCGCCCGGGTGCAGTCTGGCAGTGTGGAGCACGCAGAGGCAGGCAGGCAGCGAGCTGTTCTTCGCTGGCCCTGCAGCTGCCGTGCGCGGGCGTGCCCAGCCCACGGTGTCATGGGCGATCATGGTCGCCGTCCGTCCTGGTCCTGGTGACCACTTGATTAGCGCACAAATTGCCGCCTAACAGTGTCGTTCCGTACACCATTGATCCCCAACATATATATATCATAGAAGTATACATAAAACTTTAGTAAAGCTGGTACGTATATATATGGGCTCACTAAATCCGTATCAGCACGCGTGTGCCACTACCCACTGTGGTGAATGTGATGTGCTCAGCTGTACTATAGTTTATATATAGTTCCAGGTCATATGATCCTGGACCGAAATCGCATTAAAATTGTTGCAACTGCATTGCAAGTTGTTTTCCTTTTAAAGGAGTTGTAAAAAAAGAAAATTAAGTCGTCTAAAAAAAGGATCTGGAAGCCGGCCCAGGCGTAAAAGGAGCGTCCAGCGAAGAATGGGTTGGGCTGATGGGTGCACCTCCACGCTAGTCCAGCCAGTCAAATGGGCCCGCCACCTCCATCGATCGGACGGGTGAGCTTGCTCCACGTGGCCCATCGGAAGGCCCACGCAGGCCCTTTGCTTTTTTTCCCCAAATTACCCCTGGGCTGGTATACCCCTGCCCCCAATTTGTGTTATCGGATGGAATCTTGGGCGACTGATCGATCGCAAGGACAGATGATTCGTGACCCACGCTTCCTTGATTGTTTCTCCCAAATCCCAAAATAAACTTAGATTAGATGGACCACCGCTTGCTTTAGTTGAAGGCATCATCAACTTCGACTAGATGTGCATCTCGGCTGTAGATGCCATGTGGGTTATGTATGCGTTGCTTGTTGTTGCATGTTTTAGGCTTTGTTTGGTCGGACTTTTTTTTGTTTCTGGGTTTTTCAGAAGAGTCAAAGCAGGCACAAATGCTGGCTCCTAGTTCATTTTTGAAAGAGAGGAAAATAGCTCATTGCTATAGTGTAGAATATTCCAATTAGTTTTACCTATTTCTCAAACCGAAGTGAATAACTTCTACTAGCTCTAACTTCTCCGTGCATTGTCCAAATAAAGGCCTAAACATTACTCCTTTCGTTTCAAATTATAATATGTTTTGATTTTTTCTAAATTCATAGTTTCTACTATACATATAGACACAGTATATATCTATATGCATAGCAAAATCTATGAATCTAGAAAAAGCTAAAACGGCTTATAATTTGAAGTGAAGCGAGTAAGATTTGTCATAAAAGAGTTGCATCGTCCTGTTGCAAACCTTGATTGTTTTGCCTTCTATAAGCTTTTACTTTCAGATATATGGTATTTTACTATCTCTATCCTCTGTTCTTGACTCTTCGCTAGACTCTGGATATAACTCATAACAAAAATATGTAGCACGCATCTTTGGTCATTAATTCCTTGCATCTATTTAATGAATGATACCAATCTTATATATCTTATAAATAAATAAATAAAGGCATTGTTTGGTGGAGCTCCAGAAAAGCTAAGTATTTGTACCTTCAAGAAAAGTTGCATTTAGAATTAAGGTACAACGAGGGCATTTAGGAGATTTGTTTTCTCACTTGGTACAATTATTTAAATATCTAGATCTAGAGCATATGCATCAATCACCGCTCAGTAAACAAATGGCACCAAAAGTAAACTATGTGCACACGAAAGGTTTCTTAAGGAGCGAGTTAGTGGTAATATCCACAGATACTCCGTATAATTCATCCTAATCACATCTAATTTTCCTAGATCGCCTAACATAAACAAGAATACAAAAATGTTGTTTAAGAAAAAAAAAAGTGCACCTTCCTATACAAATTTTTTTAAAAAAGAAACTTTGCCATTTTACAACCAACCATTTTGAAATCCGAATTCAGAACTGGGCAGAAACTTTTTTTTTATGTTTCTATTTCTCTCTTTTTTTTAATTAATTTTCTGCCACCCGAGAGGGATGCGCGTATAAAAACCGGTGAAACCCTTGGTTCTCCTCACTTGGCCACCACAACCACTTCTCCCCTGTTTCCTCTCGTGCGTTCTCCGTGGGAAGCGAGGAGGACTCGCGGCCGGCGGCAGCGGCAGCGGCAGGTTCTCCTAGATCTCCGGGTAAGTTTGAAAATAAAAGAGGGAAGGTTGGAGGAATTAGTTCCGAATCTTTCTCCATTGCGATTTTCGTGGCGTCGAGTTTAGTCTGAAGCGCGCAGTTCATCCCATTCTGCGCACAGTAGATCAGATCCGATTTGTTCCTGCGGCATTCCGGTTGCTGGGCCCTTGTTGCCGATTAGTTATCTGCACAAACCGCGGCCAAGCAGTTCTTGCGGGGTGACAAGAAGAAGATAAACAGTTTGGCCATCTTGCCTCGCAAGGATAACCGCCCGTTAATGCGTTTTTGTTTCTTGTCTTGATTTCTGAATAAGATAGTTATTATTCGATTCCTGGATAATGGAGTGTCATTAACTGGTCCCTGCATAGCGTGGTATTGGTTGCAGAAACTGTGCCGGTTCTGCAGATTTAGATGAATCACAGTGTCAAGAGAGACGAGATTCACCTGAATCCTTTTGCTAAATTAGAAAATAGAGATGATCCAAGGTCCTGTGTCTCTCAGTGGATAGTCGTGCAGAGTGTTTTTGTCCTGTTTCCTTTGCTGAAAATGCAGTTAATACCAAGCTTTCTGCTGTTTCCTATTGAGATAGATATTCTGTTACTGATTCTTACCCTTTGTCTCGTGTTTTTGTTACAGAATCTGTAGCAAATGGCTGACGGCGAGGACATCCAGCCCCTTGTTTGTGACAATGGAACTGGCATGGTCAAGGTTTGTAGTTCTTGTTCATGCTGGTACTTCATATTCAGCAACCTTGTTCTGATGATTTAATGACACGCTTTCTTACAAACTATTGGCAGGCTGGTTTTGCCGGCGATGATGCGCCAAGGGCTGTTTTCCCAAGCATCGTTGGACGTCCCCGTCACACTGGTGTGATGGTTGGCATGGGGCAGAAGGATGCGTATGTTGGTGATGAGGCCCAGTCCAAGAGGGGTATCCTGACTTTGAAGTACCCGATCGAGCATGGTATTGTTAGCAACTGGGATGACATGGAGAAGATCTGGCACCACACCTTCTATAATGAACTCCGTGTTGCGCCTGAAGAGCACCCTGTGCTGCTGACCGAAGCCCCACTCAACCCCAAGGCTAACAGGGAGAAGATGACCCAAATCATGTTTGAGACCTTCAATGTTCCTGCCATGTATGTCGCCATCCAGGCCGTGCTTTCCCTGTACGCCAGTGGACGTACAACTGGTAATGATTCATTCAAATGTTGACCAAATTTCATTAGGACTTCCCAAATTTTTCCATCTTAATTATGGATTGTTGTTCTTCATTCAGGTATTGTTTTGGACTCTGGTGATGGTGTCAGCCACACCGTGCCAATCTATGAAGGTTATGCGCTTCCTCATGCCATCCTGCGTCTTGACCTTGCTGGGCGTGACCTGACTGACAGCCTGATGAAGATCCTCACTGAGAGAGGTTACTCCTTCACCACCACCGCCGAACGGGAAATTGTAAGAGACATCAAGGAAAAGCTCGCATACGTGGCTCTTGACTACGAGCAGGAGCTGGAGAGCGCCAAGAGCAGCTCATCTGTGGAGAAGAGCTACGAGCTGCCCGATGGTCAGGTGATCACCATTGGGGCAGAGAGGTTCAGATGCCCTGAGGTCCTCTTCCAGCCTTCCTTCATTGGTATGGAAGCTCCTGGCATCCATGAGACCACCTACAACTCCATCATGAAGTGCGACGTGGATATCAGGAAGGACTTGTATGGTAACATTGTGCTCAGTGGTGGCACGACCATGTTCCCTGGTATCGCGGACCGTATGAGCAAGGAGATCACTGCCCTTGCCCCGAGCAGCATGAAAATCAAGGTGGTGGCACCGCCTGAGAGGAAATACAGTGTCTGGATAGGAGGATCCATCCTCGCCTCCCTGAGCACCTTCCAACAGGTTAAAAACTTAAAACACTTTTTTTATTTCCAGTTGCCATGGCAAATATTGCAACCTTTCAGTAGTTCCAGTATGTTGTTCGTACTAAAAACATGGTCTGGTATTTATGCTACAGATGTGGATCTCAAAGGCTGAGTACGACGAGTCAGGACCCGCGATTGTTCACCGGAAGTGCTTCTAAGCTCAAGGCCCGGCCCCCCTTCGGCTCCATTTTATGTATTCCTTTCCTCGAGTGCTTTTCATGTAAGCTACTATGTTTGAGATTGCCGGCCTTTTGAGGAGGCAATGTTGTTGGATTTATATTTTGTGGCTCACTACAATGCATGCATTGCTCCAGCTCCTTTCCATGCCAAGTTTGCTGCTAGTGGTGAAGACACGAACCACCAAAAAAAAAAAAGAGGTTGGAAATTATTTAAGTACCTAGGATCATATTGTAACTGTACTTGTGCGAGTAACATTATTGGTTCTCTTTGTACATCCATCTGTGAGACATGCAATTCGTTTGATTGGTTTGCTACTTCTGTGAATGATTTCTTGGCGCTGGTGGTTGTGACATTGTCGTCCCACAAGTTTCAAGCTTTTGAATGGCACCTGGGATTACCTTTGGCTGCTTGACTGATTGTCAGTCCCCAGATATGTGGATTTCTGATTGCTGAATTTCATGTGCTGCTGCCTGCTAAAAGTTGTCCCATGTTACTGTTAAAAAGGTACCGTAGCGACTGCATGAATTCAGGAACATGGGTTGCCGGTTGTCCTGTGTGATGTCTGCGCCTAACATGGGCAGGGCAGTTGCTTTCGCAGGAGGGACCAGACCATTTGCTCCTTCCAGCTTTCTTTCAAGTACCCGCGGAGTGATTGCTTATGCGCTAAATGACACCTTTTAAGTTTTAATTGTGGCTTTTGATTGCAATTACATTTGATATGAGCATTTCCAGCTGCTCGGCAGCCAAAGATTCTGAATGACCGTGCAATGGTCCGGAGAAGGTTTTGCATTGGTAAATGTAGTGTGTATACTCTCTCATTTACCCATAATTCTTCAGGTGTACCCCTATTTACCTGATGAGAAAGCAGGTATACAGTGTCGAAAATACCAAACCCATTTTTGGTTTGCAAAGAAATGGACAAACTGACCCGGTAACTGCGACTTACTTTTCGTCTTGCTTTCAAAAAAAAAGACCGACTCCTACGTAGTACTTGCTAACAAGAAGGCGCGACACTGACGTTGGGCACTCGGGCTCTAATGGGCCTACAATTTCATTCTGGGCCAAATTATGACGGGCCAATTCCGTCAGGCTCGGCCTAGAACAGGCAGCCGCCAAGAGCCCCCCCGAGACGGTGGGAGGCGGGTTGGTGACTTAGGTGGGCCAACAGAGGGGCCCACGTTAAAATAACCCACGCGCCAGGGCCAGGGCGCCACACGCGCACAGCGCCGCGCACCCGCCCACAGTTTCAGCCCACCGCCGTGCCTGACACGCGGGCTCCACGTTTCACGCCCCGCATGTCAGGGAGAGCGGTCGGACGGGCGTCCCTGGACACGCACGGCGCGTCGCTTTCAGTTCGTGCTCCAGCCTTTCGGTATAGTTTAATGGCTTTTCCGTCTACTAGTCGTCCGTCCTCGTCGGCTCGGCTCTGGCTGCCAACCCCAAGAACAGCCCTGCCTACTGCTAGGGAAGGACCGAAGGGGAGCTGGGGAGGTGCGTAGCTGGTGGCGTGCGAGTGGCAACCGGACAGAGGCGCCGCGGGACTCTTCTCCTCGCCGGCCGGGCGCGCCGTGCCGCGACGACGGTGAGCTTGTCCACCCGCTTCCTTTTTGGGGCATGGTGTGTTGTACTGTACTGCTGTGTGTGGCTGCCGTCCTTTTTTTTCTTCTTTCTTTCTCTGCTGCCGTTTCGGTGAGGCCAATGTGCTGTCCCTGGTGTGGGGGCAGATCATGGATGGAATAGGCCTTAGTGGAATAGTGGGCAGGTGATTCTTGCTCCGTTGGTAGGCTGCTTGTTTGTAGGACTAGGGCTACCGTCGTCGGCGCAGATTCGTTCTTGTCGATAATAGGTGTCGGGGGAATCGATGGGTGATGGAGTTCCTTCTTCACCTTTGATTGAAGCTCCGCGAAGTCTCAGTTGTATAGGGCTTAGCATGAGATCTATTGGGGCTAGGCGAAGAAATGGTTTCCTGGTGGTGGTACTGGCTCTACAATTTTGCCCTGTTTGGACATATCTTCTTATCCCAATTTGGATTTGATGCTTGCTACATCATTGTTATCCTAAATAAAATCGTTATTAGATACAGATGGCTCTTTTGGAAAGAATCTGTGTCTTGGGTGTGGGGAAGAGCAGCTCCTTATGTTCACCTTTAGATGGCTACCCATTTAGGAGGCGTTTGTTGTCAACAAACTCATTGCTGAAGCACGAAAAGACTGCTACCACTAGCTATAGGCATCACCACACTAATTTTGTGGAAATTTTCAGATAGTGAAGTCAGTCACTTACTCACTTCTCAAGGGCTCAGTGTTATATCAAAATGGCATCTTTGATGACTAGGTGAACAAGTGGTTCTCTTATATAAGTCAATACAGCTGATTTGGCGCGGAGCCGTGTTTATACAGTTCAGAATTGCACAGTGTCCTCTTGCGGTCGCTGCAATGTTTCCTTTTCATGCTGCCGCACTCATTTGGTTACAAATTTATGATATCATCAATGCCATCAGGAAGATTTGCTGGGCTGAATGGTTTCATTTGTATACTGTGCAATTTATCTCTAGAGAAATATGGTACTTAATTGTGTCATCAAATTCCACATTTTTCCTTTGATCTTAGGTGATCCTGCTAAAAATTTGAACTCTGGTTTTGCTGTGTGGTTTGACACTTATAAAAAAGTGAAATATACATGAAATGGATTTTAAAATTTCATCCCAAATTGCCTTTTCAGGTGACACCATGGTATTGATGTGAAGTTTTGTGGCACTTCCTGCATCCCTTATATGGTATTAACAATATTTTTAATTGTCTGGGTGATCCATTTGAGCAAATGGAAGGCAATGACCTACCCCCTGGAAACATGTTGCAAGGGGTTCCCTATGATACTTTAGACTTACGTGGCAGCTCAATGCAAAAGCATGCTCCAAACTCTGGAAAACAGATCTTCAGCAGCTCCCAGATGCCGGGGACTTTCACAATGTCTATGACCAGGGCTACAGAGCCTGATGACTTTCCTGGATTTCAGTTCAAAGAACATGGAAAGAGTGATGACCACCACCACCACCACCATAGTCATCACTCAAAGAACTGCAAGAGTGATGGTGAGGAACATGATGTGGCTGAAGATGCTACTGATACCCCAAGTGCCAAAGGCAAGAAGGGCTCTGCATGGCATCGGATGAAGTGGACAGATTCAATGGTAAAACTTTTGATTACAGCAGTGTCTTACACTGGAGATGATCATGGTGCTGATTCCGGTGGTGGTAGGAGGAACTTTACAATAACGCAGAAGAAGGGCAAATGGAAGGCGATATCGAAGGTTATGGGAGAGAGAGGCTGCCATGTGTCACCGCAACATTGAGAGGACAAGTTCAATGACCTTAACAAGAGATACAAAAGGCTGACAGACATCCTTGGTAGGGGCACTGCTTGCAATGTTGTGGCTAATCCATCACTTCTTGATAGCATGAATCATCTTTCTGATAAGATGAAAGACGATGCAAAAAAGATACTTAGCTCAAAGCACCTATTTTATGAGGAGATGTGTTCCTACCACAACAACAACCATGTAAATTTGCCTGAAGATCATGCACTTCAGCATTCACTACTGCTTGCCCTTAGATGTAAAGAGGAGCATGATCCTCGGAGGGATCCAAGTGGAGATGCTGATGCAGACGATCAAAGTGCGGATTCTGATTATGAGGAGAATGACGAAGAGCAACATCCTGTGCATACAAACATGAGGGAGCCCTCAACGCACAAAAGGAAGCGCCACAGTGATGTGGCTTTGGTCACATCAAGCTCTCATGAAGGCAGTGAGAGGTCTGATCCCCATGGTGTCACAGTGGACATCAACAAGGCTTTCACAGATGCAACCAACATGGTTTTGTTGCAACAGGACTTGGCTTCACAAGCCATAGAGATTCAGAAACGTCGCTTGCAGATTGAAGCAAAGGAACTGGAACTCACAAAGCAACGTCTCAAGTGGGAGCGGTTCAGGAAGAAGAAGGACAGGGAGATAGAAAAAATGGCATTGGAGAATGAACATATGATGATTGAGAACAAACGCTTGGAACTTGAGCTGAGACATAAGGAGTTAGAGCTAGATCTTAAGCTGAAAGGCCAGGGGAACCATCTGTAACTTTTGCTTGATCAACACTACAATATGTAAGACGGTAAACAAGTAAGTGGGCTTTTGAACTATCTTTACTAAGGAAAGGCTTTATATTCATCATCTTGAGCAGCTATTTTTTTATATGAACCTTTTCCGTTTTAATTTGCTAGATATGGAACTCATTGTTGTTTGTGTTTTCTGTTAATATAGACATCTTTTTATCTGTATATTTAAAAGTGCATCAATGTTTGTCGTTGGAGGGAACCAAAAACATGTCATTAGTTTTAAGCTAGGCGATTCCTAACATTTCTGCTCATATTGGATTTGCATATAAGAAAAGCATTGCTTTAATCAAGTTGTGACTGACTACATTTCCTGTATCTATGCTAACTAGCAGGAACCCTGCGCAATTGCGCGGGCTAGGAAGCATAAAAATGTAGCATGAGAGGTTACAAACAATGTAAAGCACACAGCAAAGAATAAACAATTATTTTTTTCATGTCAGGATCAGGACAGAATAAATTTCTGAGTAGATATTAGATGGTATGAACCGTGTCTTAGGGGAAACTAATAGAACAGGAAAGATGCTCTTGATTACCACTCTCGATGCCTTTAGATATCCACATTCAGAAAGCTTGAATTTTACAATTTTATTGAGTACGGCATGACGTACCCATGTGCTAAAAACAGCGTTGGTACACGGGTATACCGAAATTTCAGAATTGCCAATATCCATCCTTGTTAGGGTGCATCACTGTTGACAACTTGTGGCTGTAAAATAATCTTCTTGTAGGTAAGGTGGAGCTTAAGGTGGTAAAAGAATCTTATCACCTGTAAGCAGAAACAAAGAAAATTATATTGGTGAGGTATTATTGATCACATTTGGACTGGTAATGGGAAGAATAAGCTGAGAAGAATATTATGAAATTCCATTGAAACTGGTCTTGTTTTGCTAGGCTCATGTAAAATTATTATTATGTATAAAACAGGTTAAGGTCCATGCTTAGTAAAAGCAAGAAAAATTTACTACAGGAAATGTAAAATGATGCCGAGTTAGTGGTGAATACAAAAGAAAAGACTGGCTTCAAGCTAAGGGCGTGTTTGGTTCTGGACGTGCTTTGCCTTGCTTTGCTGACACGGATGGGAATCATTAGCTTGTTGCATCAAGAAATCATTAGCTTTCATAGATGACGAGATCATGAGAATGTTTATAACATGTGACATACTGACATGTGATGGAAATTGCAGTGGTTCTAACATATACACATCTAGGTTTCATCAAATGTTCAGGAATCAAATGCTAAGTCGCTGTCAGCATTGAAGACGTCACTCATACTCGAAAACGTAACAGTTTGTTCGGGTAGCATCAGTCTTAACAGTATAACTGAAAAGCATCTATAAACAATAGGCAGTAGTGCACATAATATGGTGTGAACTCACTTATAATTCAATTATTTTGTATACCTGGCTGGATAACCTTGCAATATATTATCAGTATAGCTATGGTATGGTGAAGCCTATACACAGTATGTTCATGGTAGTTTAGCCATCTTAGCATGCATAGCCAAAATAAATCAAAATTATATGTTCACTGTTGTCTGTTATTTGAGTGCGCGCTATGCTTACTAGAGTTTAGGTCGACAGAGGGTGCTCTATGTTGAAACAGCTTGGTGGCCATTTTGAACTGCTTCCGTGCTGCAGAGTTTGCAAGTCAACATTATTCAGCTTTTGATCGGTAGCATTTCCTGCACCACAAAGCAAAACCAATGGATATTTATGTACATGCATACTGAAGCTGCAACGGGAGCACCTGTTAAGGTATACATAAGTAGCATAGAGGAATAGTTGGATGACTGCAAGGCGCTGAACTGACGCAAAACTAGCCAGCAGAGCCCTTTTGGGCATTTCGTCGGTCACTTTTTTTTTTCACACCGGTAAAACCAAATTTCATTACCGCATCAACGAAATTACAACGAGTTCTCAGAACATGTCCAGCAGACCAACACAGTATACTAGCGATAAACCCATGCTCAGGCGTAGGATCACCAAGGAACCTATTCCAGAGCACACAACCACAGTTCCTAGAAGCTTAACCGCATTACATCGAACATGGCCACGGCCAATGCTAACAAAACAAAACAAGACGTAAGAGCCTCCACAGCTCCCCAGAATCTGTGACTCGCCACCCTTTGTAGATCAACCAGCATACGGTACCAACTGCTGCTTTGCGACAGCCTGCTGGTTCTGCTTGTGGAAGAAGAGGGCTGCCGTCTTCACCACCTCTGCACCTTGGATGACCTGAGTCTTCAGCTCCTCATTCAACAGCCCTGCCCAATACGTAAGAAACGAACATATCATACAAACAATCTCAGTAGGAGATTTGATTCGTTTATTTTCAAAGCAAACGGCATTACCAGAACGCCAGATTGCCCAACAAACGGCTGCAAGCCCAACAGCATGCATTTGTGGGCTATGAGGCAGAATCTTATTAACCCACACCCAATATTGATCATTGTTGCTTGGTCTACAATCAGTTCCTAGAGAGTTAGCTAACAAACTATTTCGTGGGTCACTTGAAGGGCACAGAACACCACGAGCAAAGGAAACAGCAGATGGGGAGCTCACGGTGCTCAGGGATGAAGGAGAAGCAATTGAAGACACACCACCATCCCATCTATGCTAGGAGATTGAAGCGCAATAGAGAGGAAATGGCAGTTTACCTCGCCATGGACAGCAAATTGGGGCTCCGGTGTCATCCGCACCGTGTGGGGAGGCGTTCGCTCGGGCGGCCTTCCTTGCGCCGCTCGGGAGACCTACGGCTGCGCAAGTGGCCAGCACAAGGTCAGGCGCTCTGGTGGGCAGTGTGGGGAGCGGAGGCAGTGCAGGAGGCGACTAAGGACGGGGCGAGTGTGGCGCGAGGGAGAGGCGGAGGCAGAGGAATGCGCTATGGTTGCTGCGGCGGCGGAGGAAGCACAGCGCGGCGCCGGGGCCTGCGTGCGTCCGGAGCGGCTCTGTCTAGCGTGGGGTGGGTGGGGGGGGTGGGGGGAGGGGGCGCGGGGTAGATGAGGCTGGAACTTCGTGGAAGATTCCATGGAGGCGGTGATCTGCTGGGCGTTGGTTGCGAATCGGAGGGATAGGAAAACCAGGCGACGTGGCCTCTCCAGGGAACAAAAAATGTTGTACAAAAACATAGATAATGGTAGATGGTAGATTACAGTCATATAAATGCTCTAGGAATAACAGACTATTTACATTTAAATGTGGAAGAATTGTGATATTCATCCTGATGCTACCCTGACTTCACAATGCTTGTGCATGATGTACTTGTTGGTTATTGGGGATGATCAGACATCCTTGCCGCTTTTGGCAACATCCGGTTTGATATGGCAACATCCATTACCATATACACTTAAATTGGAAACTCTATGTTTCTTAAATTGAAAACTCTATGGTCCCCTGCGATGCTGGAACACATGTAGATGTGAGATAGATCTTTTATGTGAGTCGTTTGGGAATCACCGAATCATGTAGCTAGGATTTGGTACCATTTTTTTGTGTTGGTTCCTCTACCAGTTGTACATATTACTGTCCAATATGTATGTGGAACGAATGAGCGTTTCTTCCTACTACTGTTTGAATGAATCATGGGTCAAGCATTCTTCATAACTAGCAGCAGGATCTTTGTTCATTAGCTTTGTAAGAAGTTCCATAGTTGACAGCTCGAAGATCCTAGGTTGCGTATGCTTGTTCTTAGGGGTACTGAAAGCCCAAACAATGTAATTTACATGGTTATTAATTTAGTCCAAGCTTATTATTGAAGGCTTGGTGATTTGCTGCTTATTGCTTAACTTAACCAGACGCTGGTTGTCCTGTGCTTTGATGGTGAGTACTAATACTCACTATTTTTCTGATGTTTCAGGTCGCGGTTGAGCTTCTGGAAGAGAGAGGTGGTAGATTAGAGTAGACTCTGACAACCATTCCTGTGCGTATGACCTTGTTTTGTGTTCTTTCTGTCTTGTGAGATGTACTTGTTGGACCTCCTGCTTGTAGCACCCCCTCTGCGACAGTAGTATTGTTGGGTTTGATGTGGTCTGTAAGACGACTTCCAACTTGCCTAGCCATTTTTTTTCTTCAGCATGTATATCAAGGTGATGTGATGTGGCTTTGCCACCTATGAAGCTTTCGTGAAGGCAGTGAGACTTTTTTTTTCTCAATCGGGTCATTCATCCGTTTTTCATTAAGAGAAAAATAGTTATCAGTACACCCGTGCACGATCACGCAAGCGAGGAGCCTTTGTGACATAACGCACGTCTTACCACCTAGCTACTGGATTCACTTAGAAAATTACATAGGAAAGTTGTTTTGTGACCAAATTGGCAAGACAAAGCGAGCGTCTAGACCCACTGGTTCCTGCCCGGGAAGAGGACCTGCATGGCTTCCCGCGTCGACGTCGACAGGAAGAAGGTGAAGGTGGTCTGGAATTCCTCAAAGGAGGCTTTGTCAGGTAGCTCAGTCTCCACCTCGAGACCCAGACGTTTCATCATCACCTTCCGCGCTCGAGCCTTCGGCTTCTGTTCCATGTGCCTGCTCTTGACGGCAAACCTAGCGCTCCTCTTGGGTACGAGCCCGGAGTCATCCAGCTTCACCGCCCGAGCTCTGAGACTCTATTGGGCCTATTTAGTTTGGGTTAAACCACTACTGCTAGTGAGACTTTTTTTTTGTGAGAGCTCTACTGGTCCCCATGGCATCACAGTGGACATCAACAAGTCTTTCCCGGATGGAACCAACTTGGCTTTATTTGTTGCAACAGGACTTGGCTTCACAAGCGCTGGAGATTCAGAAACGTCGCTTTCAGAGATTGAAGAGACGTTACTGGAACTCCAGAAAGCAACGTCTAAGTGGGAGCGATTCAGGAAGAAAAAAGAAAGGGAGAAAGAATGGCACTGGAGAATGGGGCATA
The DNA here is from genome assembly GCA_038087645.1 of Saccharum hybrid cultivar R570. Lineage (NCBI taxonomy): Eukaryota > Viridiplantae > Streptophyta > Magnoliopsida > Poales > Poaceae > Saccharum > Saccharum hybrid cultivar. Next base: position 12,855,696 of record JAQSUU010000805.1, read on the forward strand.
TCAACATTTCACAATCGAACTTGAGCTGAGACATCCAAGCAGCTAGAGCTAGTGCTTAAGCTAAAATGCTAGAGGAATCATGCATGACCTGTGGTTGATCAACGCTTCCATTTTAAAGGTGTAAAACTAGTTAGTGATAGCGCAAGCTAAACCTGAGAAAAAGTTCAGTATCTTGAGAAACCTGTCCTTTGTAAAAAGATCGAGTTCCTATCCCTCCTAGATGTGGAACACATGCACTGGTTGTGTTTGGTTATCTTTGTGTTGCGAAAGTGCATCAATATTTCATACCGGAGAGAACTAAACAAATTAAACCTTGTGTTTTAAGTAGGGCATGTGTTGCAACTGCTCTGCTCCACCTTTTTCAATTTCGCTAGCCAAACAGGAATAGCTCCACAAACTTTGCTCTACATCCATCTTTTTTAGTCTCGCTCCTAACTTTGATAGCCAAACACACATTTTTCTCTAGAAAAAAGGTAGACTTGAGGGCTAACTTTAGGTGTGGAGCAGTCCTAAACAAGCCCATAGTAAACAAGCCCATAGTAGACTTGGGTACTTTAGAAACTTCAAGTTTTTGGTGGAGCTCCTCTGATAGAATTGGTAGATTAGAGATAGTTTTGGTGGTGTGGAGCAGTCCTAAACAAGCCCATAGTAAACCTGGTGTGGTCCTGATTCCTACCATCTTTTTGGCATTTATACTTTCTTAAAAACTATAAGCTAGGAAGGTCAAAAGATATATTGGCATGTTTGATTCTACTTCTATGTAAATAAAAGCCAATAAGGGTGGCTACATGGTCACGGCCGGCGGGGCTATGTGAAAGTCCCTAATTTAGTTTTGGCTAATTGATGAAATCTAAGTACTAATCACATGTGCTTGAGTATTGATAGTAAAAGGTGATTGGTACACTCCTAACTGATGGCAAGATGCATGTTGATCATGATGACTTGGTGCCATACTTGGAGAAGAAGAGGAGATGGAGTGCAATCCTATGGAGCTCAAGGCAAAAGTATAGATATGATTTGCTTTTGGTGATCAAAACACCATAGAGGGTGTGATCACACTTAGGATCGATAGACATACTATAAAGAGAAGAATTTCCAGGGCTATTGATCACTTTAGTGCCACTAGATGAAGATTCATTTGCATATGCATTTAGATCTAGCGGTGAGCTAACTTAACGCCTCAAAAATGATTGTGAAAATACTAACACATATGCACATGGTGATGTATACTTGGTGATATTAACACATTTGCGAAGGTGGTGGAGTTTGAGCAGTAGAGATAGGTTTGGGGGCCCTCTCTCCCTCCCGTCGAGCTTGCGAAGCGGGATTCAACGCTTTTTTGTGGAAGTGAAACGCCTATTTTCCACTACACCGGAGGCGGAGATTTTCTCTAAGTCATTGTGGATAGAAACGAAGACGAACGGAGGTCTCTAGGGTGACCGGACACTGAACCAGACGCGGTCTCGGTATGACCGGACGTGTCCGGTCAGTGACAGTAGCTGTCTAGCGCGCGGACTGGGGTTTTCCACCGGCACGTCCGGTCTGGCGCCAGAGGGACAACGAACGTGAAGGGTTGATCGGACGCGGTGGCACGTCTGAAAGCTCTATGTTTGGTGTTGGTAATTAGTGACAATGCCTAAGTACTAATCCTATGCCTAAGTTGTATGTAGCATATGAGGATTAGTACATTCTAAGGTTGGTGGCAAGATGGACATGGTGATCATGATGGCCACACTTGGATTTGGACGCAACCCTACGTGATCAAGGCAAAAGTATATGCTTAAGGGTTGTGTTTTAGTAACCAAGACACCTAGTGGGTGTGGTTACATTATAGGATAGATAGCTGTACTATAAAGAGGGGGAATGACACGGCTATTTAACTCCTAAGTGCCTCTAGGTGTGCATTTCATAATCATATGCATTTGGATAGAACTAATAACGCCTCGAAAAATGATTGTGAAAATGCTAACACACTCGCACATGACGTGATCACTTGATGGTGTTAGCACATTTGCGAAGACGGTGGAGGTTGAGCGGTAGAGAGAGTTTGGGGTCCTCTTCCCCTCCCGCCGAGTTTGCGAGGCGGGATTCGTGCGTTTTCGAGGAGTTGAAACGCCTATTTTCCACTACGCCAGAAGTCGGAGAAGAAACGAAGGCGAACGGAGATCATAGTGGTGACCGGACGCGGTCTCTGTTTGACCGGACGCGTCCGGTCAGCGTTCAGCGTCTTCATGTGTTTCGGTTTGTTGATCGGACGCGGTGGCGCGTCCGGTCACAGTCGACCGGACGCGCCCAGTCGATCAGAGAGCTTACTGGACTCCAACCGGACGCTGGCACTGTGACGTCCGGTCAGTTCTCCAGTGCGTCCGGTCGCTGTTTCGTTGTGCGCTGCTCAGGCTAGCGCGTCCGGTCCGTCACGGGACCAGCGCGTCCGGTCGAGCTTCGCGCGTTCGGTCGTTGCGTGCAGCGCGTCCGGTCGGTGGTTCGCGAAAGTAGCCGTTGGGCGATCGGCGCGTCTGGTCAGTTTGACCAGCGCGTCCGGTCAGCGCGACTTCGGCTGTTTCAAGTACGTAACGGCTATATTCGAAGGGGTACGTCTATAAATACTCGTTGGCCGGCTCAAAACTCTCTCTCTTTGACATTTGACATACTTGTGAGCACTTTGAGCTAAGCAACTCCCCTCCCACTCATCTTGCTTCTTTGCATATTCGAAGTGAGATTGAGTGATCCAAGTGCATTTGCATTGTGAGATTGCATCTAGTTGGCACTTGATGGTTGATTTGCTATGGGATTCTTGTTTCTCTTGGTGGTTGCCGCCACCTAGACGGCTTGGAGCAGCTTGGAGGCGTTGGCAAGAGTTGGTGATTGTTCTTGGCCACCTCCGGTGATTGTGAGGGGTTTGTGCCTACCTCGGCGAAGCGCCAAAGGCAACATTAGTAAATTGCTCGTGTCATTGCAACCTTTTGCCATTCGGTAGGTTCTTGTGGCGCCTTTTGAGAGGCTCGGTGTGAGACCGATTAGCCACCGAACCACGTGGTGAAGAGGGACACAACGGGGACTAGCGTGCCGGCAAGCACGTGAACCTCGGGATAAATCTTCGTGTCATCACTTTCATATTGTGATTGATTGATCCCGATGTTCGGTTGTCTTGGTATTCATTGTTGATCATATTGGTTGGCTCAATACTTCGCCCCTCGGTGAAACTCTCCTAACTTAACTCCGCATTACTTTCTTAGTTATCTTTGCTAGCTAGTTAGCTTTGCTAGAGTAGCTCTTTTGTGTAGCTTGCTAGTTGTAGTTGTAGTTACCTTCTCGATTTGACTTGTGCGGTTGAGTGCCATTATACTAGAATTGTGAATTGGATAGGTGGCTTGCAAACACCCCGTAGGCTAAGCAAAACTCGCATCTCACTATTTGTTGTATTGATAAACTTGTTTAGCTTGTCTTTGTAGAAAATTTTAAAAGGCTATTCACCCCCCCTCTAGCCATCAAGACCTTTCAGCGTCCAGTCACGATCGACCAGGCGCGTCCGGTCGTGTGTGGGTGCTTACTGGAATCGACCGAACGTTGGCATTGTGGCGTCCGGTCAGTTCAAGCGGTGCGTCCGGTTGCGTGATCAGCAACGCAAATTAGTGGCAACCGGACGCCTAGGCGCGTCCAATCAGCTTTGATCGGCGCGTCCGGTCACTCTAGTACGTGAATGAGTATATTTAAGTGACTGTTACGATCGAACGAACGAGATTCAAAGCGAGACACGTGGCGTTCATCGGGGAAGTCGCGCAGGCGCGACCGAATGCTGTGGACACATCCGGTCAGTTCGACCGGCGCGTCCGGTTGGCACGTTAGCAGTAGCACCTTGTTTCTAACGGCTCTATTCGTTGGAGTTGCTTATATATATATGTGTGTGTTTGGCCGGTTTGGGGAGGATTCTCTTGGACTTTTTGACTCTCTAACATCCTCTTGAGCTGAGCACATCCCCTCCCACTCATCTTCCTTGCTTGATTGCCTAATCAAAGTGAGTTCGAGTGATCTCAAGTGCATTTGCGTGTGAGTTTGTATATAGTTGGCACTTCGGTGTTCTCTTGCTGCGGGTTTCTTGTTTCTCTTGGTGGTTGCCGCCACCTAGACGGCTTGAAGCAGCGGAGGAGGTCCGGCACGAGTTGGAGGTTGTTCGTGGCCGGCTCCGGCGACTTGTGAGGGGCTTTGCACCTTCCCCGGTGAAGAGCCATAAGGTAGCTCTAATATATTGCGCGTGTCATTGAGTTACCTCACTAGCGGTAGGTTCTTGCGGTGCTCTTGGAGAGCTTGAGTGTGGATCCACAATTAGCTGCCGAACCACGTAGTGTTGGTCGACACAACGGGGACTAGCGTGTCGGCAAGCACATGAACCTCAGGAGAAAATCTTGGTGTCTCTCTTGATATTATGATTGATTGTCTCCCGGTGATTGGCTTCACTTGGTATTCATCATTGGTTTACTTGCCTCTACACGTCGGTATAAAATCATCTTCCCATCGTTTACTTACCGCAATTTTACCTTGTGTTATAGTTTGTTTAGTTGTTTTTGTTCTTGTTGTTAGCACTCTAGGTAGCAGTAGTTGTAGCAACCTAGCTTGTGTGTGCCATAGAAACATTAGATAACTAGAATTACAACTAGGTGGCTTGCTTAACACTTAGAGCTAGAGCAAACCGGTTTTATCGCCATTTGTGTTACTAATCATTACTTTAGTGGTTTGTAGAGTTTTAATTTAGACTATTCACCCCCTCTAGCTATTTTGGACCTTTCACTATGACCCAGTTGTGGCCCACTTTTTAACCCCCCTTTAATTATCCAACACGCAACCCCTTTTGCTCAACCAGAGGCACCCCTTGGCCCTCGCCGGCTTGCCGCCCCTCCTCTCTACAACCACGCCTAACTACCGGTGTCGCATCGACACACGCCGATAGTAGTTCCACCGCCACCAGCCACCATGGCCTGCCCTGCACCTTTTAGTTCACACCCTACCGCGCTCCTCCCGAGGCCATCTTCTGATTATCGAATGCTCTTTATTTAGCATTTTCTATCCTTGATGTTCTATATGTTTGAGCAATTTAAATTGATAACATTATTTGTGTTTTTATTACTGCCTCCATTTTAATTTATAACCTATTTTGTCTTTTCTAGATATTCAACCTTTATTATGTATTTAGAAATCTATACCTATATCTATATCTATATCTCTTATAATCCTAAACCCCACTAGAATATTATTTTGACATACAAGGTGTCCACTTCAGGAGTTCACTATCACTTGCAATTAAAGTCTACTAGCACAAGTAATTATGATATCCACATCAACGAGACACATCAACCACTAACATATATTTATTTATCTACATCAGCGTGCCACGCTATCCCCTAACATTAGTTTATAATTGTTAATCCCTTCTTAGGAATTGTATGAATAGTTTAATTTTATCCGAACGCGGGATATGCTTCTAGTATTATTTAAAATAAGAATTACATAGAAAAAGCCATACCTAGGAAAACCAACGCAACCTATAATTTAGAACTGACGATGATATACTTCTATATTATACCTATTAGTTTCCGTTTCAGCTAGCAAATGTTTTAACTTTTTATATTGTTTAACCCGCTCTTGGTTCATTTCAAACTCCGTCACCGAAAGTCAAGCCAAAGTTTTAGCCTGCCGTGAAGCTTTGGCCGCTGAACATGAATAGAGTAAAAACTGCTATATCGGGTACTCTAAAATAATACTCTATATTTAGAGTAGTACAGTGCTTACTCTATAGTGGGTAGTGACGGCCCCACTAGCTAAACAAAGGAAAAAATGCTATAACTCACAAACCAAAAATCCAAATTAAATTTCGATTGCACCATTAAATTCGTCTCAATAAATCCTTCAAAATTAGATCACACATGGATATATTTAGATAAAGTGACAAGTGGGTCCTACAGTGGTTAGAGTGGATAAAAGATGGATGAATGTGAGAGAATTGAGTATAAGACGACCCGCACCGGGTACGCAAAACGCGTACTGGAGGACGTGTTTCCAGTAAAAACCGCCGCAGCGGGGTACTCCATCCCATACGCCATCGTTCCGGATCGGCCTCCACCCGCTGTCTGTGGCGGACGTACGGTGCTTCCGGTATCACGCACGCGGGCCCGCTCTCGTGGGGGGGAGAGAGAGAGCAGCAGGCCAGCGCTTGGGGGGGATGTCGCGCCGTGCTCCGGCGGCCGGCCGCCGTCGCGCGGAGCTCCGCGGGCCGGGACGAGCTCGTGGCTGCGGCGGCCGGGATGAGCTCGTGGCCGCGGCGGAGGAAGCGAGGAGAGGGCGCCGCGCGAGGAGAGCCCCGCCGCGCGCTCTCGCCGAGGCAGGCCGCATGCCGGGGAGGGAGCCCGCGAGCTCCATGGCCGCGAGGAGGGAGAGGCGGGGGCGGGGCTCGCCGGCGCGGGGAGGGAGAGTCCATGCCGGCCCGCCGCGCGCTCGCGTCGGCGCCGCGCGAGGAGGAGAGCCCCACCGCGCGCTCTCGCCGAGGCACGCTGCAGGCCGGGGAGGGAGCCCGCGAGCTCCATGGCCGCGAGGAGGGAGAGGCGGGGGCGGGGCTCGCCGGCGCGGGGAGGGAGAGGCGGGGGCGGGGCCGCGGTCCGCCGTCGGAGCCACCGAGAGAGAGAGCGGAGAGAGAGAATGGGGAGGGAGGGCGTGCGGTCGAACGGATAAAGGAGGAGAGGGGAAAAAAAGAAAAGAAAAGGAAAGAAAAAAAGAAAAAAAAAGAAAAAAATCTGACAAGTGGGCCCCACAGTGGATAGAGTATGATATAGAGTATGAATGGGTGCGGGAGAAATTGATATAGAGGATGAAATCTTGATGACTAGGACGGAATATTCCTTTTAGAGGATGAATTTAGAGTACGACGAGTGCGGATAGTCTAAAGAAGAGAATCTTGCTGACTATGATTGCAGTATAAAAATTTGACCGGCCCATAAAAAGTCGACAAGAGCCAACGCCCAACGGCTATCTCCAAGTCTACTCCTGTCCTATCCTACGTGATGTGCCACTGCCAGCGCATGTCCCGTTCCGTTGTCCTCGACATCTACAGAAAATGACACGGGCAGAGGCGCATCCGGCATCCGCTACGCGCACACGAGCCCAGTGCGGCGGCTGTCTGCGCCCACTGCCCACCCGTACCACCGCTGGCTCATGCAGCCACTGAGCCACCAGCCACGCCACCACCGCTTTCCTTTCCTCTTCGGCTCCTCCGCCTCGCCTCCCCAGTTCCCAACCCTCCCACCACTCTCGTCTCCATTCCTCCCATCCTTCCTCGGCTCGCGCACCATCCCCTCCCTCCGATCCGGATGGTGCCTTCGGAATCCCGCCCGGCGCTCTAGCGTAGCTCGGGCTCGGCCAGGCTCCGGGCCCCGCCGCGCCGCGCCGCGCCGTTCCGCAGCCAGCTCCAGCTCCAGGTGCGTGCCACACAGATCCGTGCTCCGCCACCGCCGATTGTAGGGGGGCTTGCGTTGTTGCGCGTTTTTAGTTTGGTTCACGCGGAAAAGAGAGGTTTTTTAGCTCTTTCCTCCCGCCGATTCGGTGGGTTTGGTTGATGCTGATGGATACCGGCTCAGTTTAGGTAAATTTGGCGCGATTTGTGTGAAAAGGAGGCGCTTTTGACTGTTCACTTCGTTCGTTAGCTCGAGTGGCTCGTCTCCGTCGTGGGATGGCACCGGCCGGGGTTCGAACCCTGGCTGCCGCACCTGCCTCCGAGAGGCTGCGCCATGGTGGCGTCTTTCTAAAAAAAATGTTTCGTACAAGATGCGGTTGCTAGACAAAGATTTTCTACTCATTTTTTTGGGCAGCCTTCATCCGTCGAATGTAGTGAAACTCGATGCTAGATGTTCTACTTCTACCCCTGCCCGGGCTAAATAATTGTGCCTGTGGTCATTTTCGTGTGCCTCCTAAGTTACATCTGAGCTGCTTCTCTTAATGCAGTCCTTATAGCACTTATAGTTGGGTCTGATATGAGCTTTATTGGTTATATTTACATGTGATGCATATGCTTCTGCTATTATTGTACTGTCTTGTCTTTTTTCTTTTTCTGTAGTGGTTACTAGTGGAAGTTAGCACACTGCATCCGTCGTCGTAGTGGGATCCTGACCAAATCGAGTGTCCATCCAACCAACCCAAGTACCCAACTAACTGTACTGAAATGTCATTGCTTTCAGGATGGTACGGTTAGTAAATTGAGGTTGGCGGTGGGTTGGTGGCCATGCCATACTAGGGGAAGGTACATGCTTGTTGATTGATGGTGACTTGGCTTCAACCTGAGTGTTTTGCCCTTGATGATAGGTTGTCATAGAATTAGTGGGAGGTATGATGGTTTAATCACAGTGACTAAAATCTGGATGCCAAATTGGTATTAGTAGAAACAGCGCTTGAGCTACTTTCAGTCATGGAACAGTGTTTTTCTCTCACAACATTTCAAATTTCAGCGTAAGCTAACAAGGTGAGTTGCTGTCTAGTGCCGGGTAGTGTTTTAGGGGGTGTCTTTTTGGGCTATTCTGATGTGATGGGTTGGAGTTGGTATTGTGGTTGCTTTGTGTGGCATATTGTCCAAATACTACCTATATGAGCTACTTTATATATTTCATTTTTCCTCGAGGTGGGTTAGTAGATGTCGGAAATGGATATAGCTAGCTAATTATTTTCTTGTTACAGGGGGCATTTTCGAATTGTTCTGACAGACTAACTTTATTATCTTCCAGGTCTTTTCTTGAGTTTAAGGGAGATGCTTGCCTTTATCTAGGAGGCCCTTTTTGGTACTTCAGCAGTGTTCTTGCCTTTCAGAGTAGATGTCATTCCGTAGCATCGTGCGTGATGTAAGGGATGGTTTTGGGAGCTTGTCTAGGAGGGGATTTGAGGTCAGGTTTCTGAGTCATCGCAGAGGAAAATCTCATGGTGCTGTCCATGAGCTGCACGACCCAGTGCCTGTGGTACAGAGCCGCTGCTGGGCTGGCTTGCCTCCTGAATTACTCCGAGATGTGATCGAGAGGTTGGAGACCAGTGAGGATACATGGCCTTCTAGGAAGCATGTAGTTGCTTGTGCAGCTGTCTGCAGAACATGGAGAGAGATGTGTAGAGAGATTGTCAAGAGCCCAGAGTTTTCTGGGAAAATCACTTTTCCTGTTTCCCTGAAGCAGGTAATCATTCAGTTATGTTATTACCTTATTATCCATCTATCCTGATTTGTTAGCATTGTCAATATTCCTATGTCCAGTATTGTTATACCAATTATATTTTGGATAAATTAATAAGATCCTGCTGTTCCTCTTCTGTCTACAGCCTGGGCCTCGAGATGGAACTATTCAATGTTTCATTAAGAGGGATAAATCTACCCAAATCTACAGTCTGTACCTTAGCTTTAGCTCTGGTAAGTTCATTGCTGTGTGGACTATTGGAAGTTTCGATAAAAGTCTGGTATCTTAGATGTATTCAGAACTTAAAAACTCAGTCTTCTGTAGAAATTATCCAATGCTTTATCCGCAAGCCTTTGTAGGCATTGAGCATATCAGCAATCATGAAACATGAGAAATTCTTGATACAATGGTTTTATTGTTTTGATTCAAAATTAATGTTTTTTGTGTTGCATATTTTTGTACACATGCACAGACAAGCTTTGTGTTGAGAACCACATCTTCTTTCAGCAATCTTGATAATTCATTCTCAGTTTCTTTCTTTGCCCTCCTTGGAACCCATACATAACAAAGTTGAGAACCATTGTCCAGTATTCCAGTATGCCCTTATTTTTAGTTTCTTTGAAAACCATAGGTTCTCAACTTGTAATAATCAAAGCATTAGTATGCACAGTTGGTGCGACTCTTTATAGCATGGTTAGTACCGTGCCTAACAGCGAGAAACTCTTTATAGGAGACCTCAATGACCATGTTACAACAACAACAACAACATAGTCTTTTGTCCCAAGCAAGTTGGGATAGGCTAGAGATGAAACCCAAAAGAGACGAGAAACAGGGAGACACATAAAGGGACATAAAGGGCACAAGCCAAAAAGAGGTCACAGTTCAGGCACGTTGATTGTCAATCTCCAAGCGCTCCTATCCATAGCTAAATCCTTGGAGATATTCCACTCCTTAAGATCTCTCTTAACGGACTCGTCCCAAGTTAGTTTAGGTCGACCTCTACCGCTCTTTACATTATCGGCCCGCTTTAGAACTCCACTACGCCCCGGCGGCTCAGGAGGCCTCCATTGGACATGTCCAAACCATCTCAACCGATGTTGAATCAATTTCTCCTCAATTGGTGCCACCCCAACCCTATCCCGAATATCGTCGTTCCGGACTCTATCCCTCCTTGTGTGCCCACAACACCAACGCAACATACGCATCTCTGCTACACTCAATTGCTGGACATGTCGCCTTTTTGTAGGCCAACACTCAGCACCGTATAACATCGCCGGACGAATCGCCGTCCTATAGAACTTACCTTTCAGCTTCTGAGGCACCCTTTTGTCACAGAGGACGCCAAAAGCTTGACGCCATTTCAACCAGCCGGCTGAAATTCTATGCCTAACATCTTCATCAATGTCTCCGTCCTTTTGTAGCATCGACCCTAAATACCGAAAAGTATCATTCTTGGCCACCACTTGCCCATTGAGGCTAACGTCTCCCTTCTCATGCCTAGTCGCGCTGAAATCGCACCTCATGTACTCGGTCTTAGTCCTACTAAGTCTGAACCCTTTCGACTTTAACGTATGCCTCCATAGTTCTAACTTCCTATTAACCCCTGCCCTACTGTCAACTAGCACCACATCATCAGCAAAGAGCATACACCAAGGGATACCACCTTGTATGTCCCTTGTGACCTCATCCATCACCAAAGCAAATAAATAAGGGCTCAAAGCTGACCCCTGATGCAGTCCTATTTTAATTGGAAAGTCACTGGTGTCGCCATCACATGTTCGGACAAACGTCACCACATCCCTGTACATATCCTTGACGAGGGTAACGCACTTAGTTGGGACTTTGTGCTTTTCCAAGGCCCACCACATGACATTTCTCGGTACTTTGTCATATGCCTTCTCGAGGTCAATAAAGACCATGTGCAAGTCCTTCTTCTGCTCCCTATATCTCTCCATCAATTGTCGTAATAAGAAAATCGCCTCCATGGTCGACCTACCAGGCATGAACCCAAACTGATTTTGGGTCACATGTGTCACTCTCCTTAGGCGATGCTCGATAACCCTCTCCCAGAGCTTCATCGTATGGCTCATCAACTTAATCCCACGGTAGTTAGTACAACTTTGAACATCTCCCTTGTTCTTGAAGATAGGTACTAATATACTTCTCCATTCTTCAGGCATCTTGTTAGACCGAAAAATAAGGTTAAAAAGCTTAGTTAACCATACTATCGCTCTGGCGCCTAGGTATCTCCACACCTCAATGGGGATACCATCAGGGCCCATCGCTTTACCTCCCTTCATCCTCTTCAAAGCCTCTCCGATCTCTGCCTCCTGAATTCTCCTCACAAAGCGTCTGTTGGTATCGTCAAATGAGTCGTCCAACTCAAGGGTAGGACCCTCATTCTTCCCATTAAACAGCTTGTCGAAGTAATCTCTCCATCTGTCCTTGATCTCCTCATCCTTCACTAGAAGTCGATCTGTCCCATCCTTGATGCATTTTATTTGGTTGATGTCCCTTGTCTTCCTCTCGCGGATTCTAGCCATCCTATAAATGTCCGTCTCCCCTTCCTTCGTGCCTAGCCGCTGATAAAGGCCATCATGCGCCTGACCTTTTGCTACACTCACAGCTTGCTTTGCAACCCTCTTCGCTATTTTATAGCCCTCGATGTTGGCTGCACTCTTGTCATGGTGGAGATGCTTGAAACACTCCTTTTTCTCCCTAATAGCCCTTTGCACCTCGTCATTCCACCACCATGTGTCTTTCGCTTCCCGTTTGCCTCCCCTACTCACGCCAAACACTTTCGAAGCCACCTTCCGGACACATGTTGCCATCTTTAGCCACATGTCGTCGGCATCTTCTCATTCTTCCCAAGGCCCCTCGTCTAGCATCCTCTCCTTAAACGTTTGCGCTACTTCCCCTCTAAGCTTCCACCACTTCGTTCTCGCAATCTTGGCCCGTTTGTCCCGGTGGACACGTACCCGAAAGCGAAAATCCGCCACCACAAGCTTATGTTGAGGGACAACACACTCCCCAGGTAACACCTTACAATCAAAGCAAGCACGTCTATCCTCCCTCCTTGCAAGGATAAAGTCGATCTGGCTCGAGTGTTGTTCACTACGAAAGGTTACTAGATGAGATTCCCTCTTCCTAAAGAGGGTGTTCGCTATCAACAAGTCATAGGCCAGCGCGAAGTTCAAAACATCCTCCCCCTCTTGATTCCTACTACCATACCCGAACGCCCCGTGCACCCGCTCGAAACCTACATTAGTCGCACCAACATGGCCGTTGAGGTCTCCTCCTATAAAGAGTTTCTCGCTGATAGGCACGGTACTAACCATGCTATCAAGATCTTCCCAAAACTGTCTCTTGGTGCCCTCGCTAAGACCTACCTGAGGGGCATAGGCACTGATCACATTTAGAGCCGAATCTCCAACTACCAGCTTGACCAAGATAATCCGGTCGCCTTGCCTCCTAACATCAACGACTCCATCCTTAAGGCTCCTATCGATCAAGATGCCTACACCATTCCTACCCGATGTTGTCCCCGTGTACCAAAGTTTGAAGCCAGTATCCTCCACCTCCTTCGCCTTCTGGCCCTTCCATTTAGTCTCCTGAACGCAGAGAATATTTACACGCCTTCTAATTGCTGCATCGACTAGCTCTCTTAGCTTACCCGTTAGGGACCCTACGTTCCAGCTACCTAGACGAATCCTAGTTGGCTCGGCTAGCTTCCTTACCCTTCGCACCCGTCGAGGGAAGTGCGAAGACCCTTGCTCATTTTTCACTACACCCGGGCGTAGATGTAGTGCGCCACTAAGGTTGCGACGGCCCGACCCTTGCTCATTTTTCATCGTACCCGGGTCACGATACGACGCGCCACTAATGGCCATGTTGGTGCGCCTAATGTAGGTTTCGAGCGGGTGCACGGGGGGTTCGGGTATGGTAGTAGGAATCAGGGGGAGGATGTTTTGAACTTCGCGCTGGCCATAGTATGCACAGTTGCTAATTGTTCTTGTTAGATCGATTAACGGCAGCAAGCATTTTTTATTCTCTCAACTCATCTGGAAGAATGCCTTTTTGCTCTTACCTGTGTGATCGTTCCAGCTTGTTATAAACTAATCAATCGCTTTGCTGTTATTGAATGGTCTCTATGTATTCACCATGATTTTATAGTTGTCACAGTATCAGGCTCAGCATTCCATAGAAAAAAGGAGACAGAAATACATGTTTTTCTTGCTCGTCCACTTGATTAATTTTTTATTACCAGTATTGCTATTTGACATGTTATATTATTCATCTCTACAGCTGTCCCTGCCGAAAATGGCAAATTCCTTCTATCAGCTAAAAGGATCTGCCGTCCAACATATACAGAATATACAATATCAATAAATTCTGGTGATATATCTAGGTCTGCCAGTAACAACACATACATTGGGAAATTAAGGTACTGCTGCACTAGCTTCAGTAAACTTTATCTTATTTTCAGAATTGACAGTAATTTAATTTGCCATTTTATTGCTTTTTAAATCTGACATGTTGTCTCCTTTTGGATTTCAGGTCAAATTTCCTTGGCACAAAATTTGTAATATACGATACTCAGCCACCATACAATGCAACTAGTCCTGCAGTGGCAGGGAAAACAAGCCAGAGATTCTACTCCAAGCAGGGGTCGACCAAGGTTTCTTCCAGCCGGTACAGCATAGCGCGAGTCTCATATGAACTGAATGTATTGGGAACTCGAGGCCCAAGGCGGATGAACTGTGTAATGCACTCCATCCCAGCTTCATGCCTTGAGGCTGGTGGCAGTGTCCCTTGCCAGCCAGATAGCATCGGTGCCCGCACTGTTGGTGGATCCTTCAGCAGCGTCTCCTTGTCAAAGCCATCTACTATGGACCACTCCATGCATTTCAGCAGTTCCCGGATCTCTGATGCCATAACAGTGGACAGCATTGTTAGCAGAGGCCAGGCATTGAGTGATGGTGACGACGAAGAGTGCAAGGACACACCTTTGGTCCTCCGCAACAAGGCCCCGAGATGGCACGAGCAGCTGCAGTGCTGGTGCCTCAACTTCCGGGGCCGGGTGACTGTCGCCTCGGTCAAGAACTTCCAGCTAGTTGCCGCGACGACACAGCCTGCTGCCGCCGGAGCCCCAACCCCGTCGCAGGCAGCCCCGCCACCGCCAGCTCCAGCTCCAGGTCCACCTCCGCAGGACCAGGAGAAGGTCTTACTGCAGTTCGGGAAGGTTGGCAAGGACATCTTCACCATGGACTACTGCTACCCGCTGTCGGCCTTCCAGGCCTTTGCCATCTGCCTGAGCAGCTTTGACACCAAGCTGGCCTGCGAATAAATTCGACAACTGTAGTGCTCATCGAATAATCAAAGACACTGATTGTCAGTGTGTTCGTCCAAGAAGCTGACTCTATCCTCAAGTTTACCTGGGACGCGGTCCCGCACCTGCTGGTGCCTTGTTAGTTGTTAACTCTGAAACAGCCCCCGAAATGCGTGGGGGCTGAATCTGTTTCAGCAGACCTTGTGATAATCTGTAGCTGCTGCTTTGCTGTTGTACTTTTCTGTAGCTTCCCCTGTAACATTAACTCTGTATCCGTATTTGGATGTTTTTTAGCCGCCTTAATTGGATTGTTCACCGGCGATGACATGTATTAACAGAGATGGTTACAGCTGTAATGAATTCAGGCCTGGATAATTTTGTGTTCGCTTGCCGTTCAGCAAGGGGGAGGCGACTGCTGTCGCACTTTTTCCCAGTGGTAGTAGTATGCTGTTTCTTTTGTGGTGGGCACTGCTGTCACCTTCAGCAGGGTCAGGGTCATGGTCATCAGGGAGGTGACTGATGAGGTGTTTATTTCGTTATTTGTTTGTTTTGCTTCGAAGCGAGGCCTTTTAGCACGGACTTTTCGCAGCGAGTAAATAAATAAAGTTTCGCAGAGAGTAACCAAAATCTTGGGGCGCAGGTCTAGAGAAAGAAGATCCGAAAGGGACCTCATATCATATTCTAGACGCAGAGGCGTGCGTCCCTGTCTAGGGTTTGGTGGGATGACAGACGGCGTGCAAATACAGACGCACGCTAGCTGCTATTGCTATCCTCCTCGGCTCCTCCCCTGTTCTTGTGGCGTGCGGGAAAGGCAACTTAACAGGACGAAGACGATGGACGAATATGCATATGCATGGGTGGATCGTATTCACTAGTGGCAGGCGCGCGCCCTCGCACGTGACGGCAAAAGATTTTAGTAAATGACCAGTTCAGTTGAAAAAATAAGGAGATGAGCATAAAAAAAAAGAGAAACAACATGCCAAGAAATTAAGCAGGTAAATGACTTATATGCAGAACAATGAAGGAAACAGTCAAGGTGTGTGGTATCACGTGCGGAATCAATAGGCAAATGCTGGGGCGAAAGATGCTTATTTAGTTTTGGCATGGTAATAGGATCTGGGAGAGGAAACGAACACGGTTAAGTTGCATATATATATATATATATATATATATATATATATATATATATATATATATATATATATATATATATATATATATATATATATATATATATATACAGAGCCATTACACAAGGCTAGGGGTACTTTATACATTGTTTAGTCACGGGCAACTTACATAAGCTTGGAGGTACTTTATACATTACTTAGTCACTGGCAACTTACAAAATCTTAGTGGCATCAAAAGTCCACTTTCTAATGACATGGACACATACAACTGCCTTTCCTGTCTGCGCTGCCAACCGTGAAAAAAGAAAATGCTGCATCTGCATCTTGGCTACCTGCAGAGGCAGTAAATAGGCTGTTTAGTCTCACGAAAAAAGCGGCGACTGTCTGAAGAAATGTACATGTCAATATACATGTAAGGCGTGGGTCATAACCTGTGATCTATAAAAGACAATGAAGTAGAAGGAGCAATATGTTTTTTTTGTCTACTATGTACAGAGGATACACACAATAGATAAGTCTAATATGCTCTGGATGTACATTTATGTGTGTCATAAGGATGCGTTGCCAGACGCAATAGAAGCAAATACTTCTTTATGGACGACATTTTTTTGTTTCATTTGTACAGCTGCCATCCTCAACCTCTATCGAATGGCCACTGCCTGAAACATCCCTACTATCAGTGACAAAGATGTATTTGGTAGACTCGGTAATCAGCAATCTAACATGCCACCAGCAAGTACCTAAGTAGCTGGCAATGAATGTAGAGACAAGAACATTGTTGATGCAAAATTTTGTCTATTAACAAAGAATGGACATACATATTAGAAATATGTCTGTAGATTCTTTTTTTTTCACACATGTGTACAAGAGCGAACTTAGATATATGTAGCATATATTGTGATGGCAAATAAACTGATGCATTCAGATATATATAAAATATATTGAATTCTGATCATCCTATATCTATCAGACATCTTGGGAAGGAGAAAAGGAACTGCTCCATGAGCAGGACTCTGAAGTTCAAAATAAGATATGCAGGGTTGAAAACTGACAAAAGGGAGTTGAACTAAAGACAACAGGAATAGAAGATAACATTTATGTGCCAACTGCGAAGCATGCAAGCTATCAAGTTCTATTTTTTCAAAGCATTAGCTCCTATATTTAAGGGAAAGTTGTCAAACAAATATGTGACCTGCACAAATATCATCACCCGCAACAAAGGCATGAAGCCCATCTCATAATTCAAGTGCAATGCATACAACCATACAGGTTTTCATCCGCCCAATTTTCCCAGTGATCATGGATACCAAGAATAAGTTGTGACCTCCAGTAGGCTGACAAACGCAAAGGCTAGACGAACTTCCCAGTGTGCAGCTTGCTTAGTAAAAGAAGGAAAATCATATTTCTAAAGTGAACAAAAGAAAGAAGGAAACCAGGGAAAATCTACAGAGAAAATCATAGATAAAAAATAAAGGGTAATTAAAAACCTACAACCTACGAGACAGTAAGATGCATGTGGGGGTATAAACCCCCGATACCACAAGATGGTACATGGGTCGCACCGTCTAAGGTGGCCCGGCCCGTAAGATCAAGACGTAAATCGCAAGATTATAAGCTGTACTAGATATTGTAATAGTATCAGATGTAATACTTTACTTGTAACCTTGTCCTTTCGGAGTATATAAGGAGAGGAAGGGGACCCCTAGAGGATAGGTCATACACCACATAACTCAATACAATATAACAGAGCACAGGATGTAGGGTTTTACGTCATGCTGACGGCCTGAACCTATATAAATCTTGTGTCTTGTGTCCTGTTACCATCCGGTTCGTGTCTTGCGCACCTGTCTGCCGACAATCTACCATCACGGGCATACCCCTCGATGGACTGCCGACCACATTTCGTCGACAGTGGCGCGCCAGGTAGGGGGTGTGCGTGTAGACTCCTAGGCGAGCCAGATGGAAATTTTTTCGTTAATTCTCTACTAAAAACCGGGTGAGTCGTTCTACATTGTTGATTGGATTAGTCTGTTCTTCGAATATCTAATACAGATTGATTTTTCTGCATGTAACAACATCTTCCTCGTTCGCGATCTATTTCGCTAACATCGTCCTAGAGCTCGCTTGATGTAGATAAGGCCCGATCTTCCGATAGGTATGATAGCGTCGATTGGTGGAGACTCGACGTTTACGATCTAGGCTTCGAACCAAGACTGATTCGGACCCCCGCAACCGTTACACCACAGCTCCGTTGGTTATCAACCACGCGAACGCGATTGACCTCGCCGAGAAGGCTTTCCTGCAAGCGAATCGAGAACACGAGCAAGAACAGGTAAAATGCAATCTGAAATTGCAAATAAATATGAGGCTCACAAAGTTGGGGTCTCACAAACCGACGGCGGCGGCGAAACTGTTGTCAACAGAATAATCTAAGCAAAACCCAACCCTAATGTAGGCGGCTGCTACTGATTATATAGCCTAAGGGGCGTCCAAGGACCCCTATTCGCGTCCCTGGGGAGCGCCAACACGTTACAAGGCCCAAATGGCCCAAAAGATGGTGACACAGCGCCCTGATAGATTCTGGACGCTGACTTGTTTCGACGATTCCCGTTGATTCCGAACAGCTTTTGATGTGGAACCACTAGGGTTGGCTTCCTTATCACATAAGCTTTCCATCCATATGTGGATCGTCGAAAACGGAGTCCATATGTGGCCTGGGCGTCCATTTTACTACACACTACTCCTGGAGCCCGAGATAGACTCGAACTTGATTTGGGCCTCCACCTTGGCGACTCGAACCGGATAAGCTTTGGGCCTCCTTCTCGATTTGGATGCCCTTGCTGATCTCGTTGGCCTTCATGTGATTCTCCAAGCATGGTCATATGCATGGAGGCCATGTCCTCATCATCCTCCCCTTCTTGATGAAAAGCCGTCCTCAGCGTCGATGTTGCTTGAAGTCCATTCTGCACAACATGAAGACAAACGAGGATGCCAAAATATTGAGAATTGACATTGTTGGGAGAAAGAATATGACCACATGTTTCGGTTTGCAGCACGCCTTCTCCTACAAATATGTAGTCTCCTCGATTAAAATGCACACGATCTTTGTCAATACTATCCTGCAAAAGATTAGTACTAACAAGAAACATATCCTCCCCTTCTTTGGATTCCACTTGGGATTGTAAAGCAAAACTAGAGGAATATGGCATGACAACATTGTTGATTTTATAGTCCTCTAATTGATCATTATTTTGCACAACAAAAGAAGAGTTCAGATTTGTACAAATGTATACTTGTTGTACCATATATTGTCCTTGGTTGCTATATTTGCTAAAAACATGACATGTATGTCTAGACAACCATGGCAAATCAGCATATGCATAAAGTTTTTCCTCTATATAATTAAGATTGCAAAGAACACCAAATTCAATGTATCCCAAAGTATTTAAAGAAGACATCAATTTCAGCTCATCAACATTACTAGCATTATGAATAACATGTCTATTTTCAGCAGTAGTGTTCGATTCCAACATACATATAGCATGATCATTCATTAATGGTTGCATTGGAATAATATAAATATCATCATTCAAGTCATCTTTATCACAAGGAACATCAAGCAAATCATCTTGTGACAAAAGTAAATCAAGCGAAGGTTCCACTAATATTTGCTCTATCATAACATGATTGGTGGAAAAATTCAGCACATCAAGAGAACTCTCTTCTTTTGTGAGAATAGCATCATGGGCATTACCTTTGTTCTCATGTTCAGCAGGAGTAATAGGTGATGGTTCTGAACTGTCACATGAGGCTATGAGCACTGCATTTTCTGTCATGTCATCCTCACTCTTTTGTATGTTGTCCTGCAAAAAGTTAGGCATTGCAGGAGGACTAACAAGAGACTGGTTGAGTTGATGCTCCTCATCATATAAATTAGTAACAAGAGACGGATTAACAAAAATTTCTCTCATAAGAATTTTCATATCGTTCCATGTATGTGGTTTATCTGAAGAACTTAAGGACTCCCACCAAATTGAAGCTAAATGTCGCAAAACACTAGATGCATTCTTAATCTTCCTCCGTTCACACATACGACATTGTGCAAAAATATTATCTATTTTAGTTTCCCATTCAATGTACTCATCAACACCCATACCATCATAAGTAGGTGGGGAAGAAAGAATAGAACGACCTGTGGGAGGAGGTGTAGCGGCAATAGTGCGTGCATCATGCATCTTTGATGTCTCATATCGGTACGTGTTGTAACCTGTCATTGTTAGCATCAAACAAGAAAACACAAAAATATGGTATCGTCTACTAGGATGTGGTCAAGGAGTAAAGTCACACACTCTCAAACGTCTTACCACGTGCTTGCAAGTGTTCTTACCAACGCAACAGGCGGTGCAATCGGTCGGTGACTGTGATACCGTTGTAGCTTGAGTGTAACAGTTGCAAGACGAACCTGTACTTGGTTAGAAGAAAGTGGAGCTTGGACATGCTTAATATATGGTGGCAAGGAATGGCAATACTTCAACTCAGAAGTTGCTAGATTGAAAAGTAGTCTCAAGCTAGTCTATGTCGCCGGCCTAAACTCGTCTTGGATCTAGTTCAAACAAGTAACAATATATCTCAGCGCGAGGACTCAAAGGATGCAAGCACATCTGAATTTTTTACCTTTTCTTTCCTTTATTTTTTTATGGTGCGGCTTTTTTTTTGTCTCTTCTCTTTTTTTTGCACCTGATTGCCTTTTGCTTTTTTTCCTTTTTTCTGGATAGTGCCGCAAGACAGATAGATATATACAAGTCAATACAGAAGCAGCAAAAATCTGAGTGGACCTGAGTTGCCGCACAACAACTAGCAGCACACAAGGTTTATTTGGCGTGGAATTTAAAAGACAGTTCAATTTCCACCCAAAAGTAATCTCGTGATCTCTTTGGACTCTGAGGAGCTAGTGGCTAACGTGCACAGGAAGGATATCCTTTGATATAAAAGAAAGAAAAAAAATCTGTGACCTTGCTGGTTTGGGCAGAATTAAATGACGTGCCTTCTTTGATCGACAAAGGAAACCAACAACGGGTATGCAGAGAACGAATCAGACTTTTCTTCTTTTCTTTGTTTTCCTTACACGACAAACAAACTAATCTAGAGGTGGAAACAAATCTACACGGCTGAAACGGAAACACTTGACACAAAAGACTAAGGCTAAGCGAGACACGACGAACATGATGACACGCCTAGGGACAACCGTTCAATAAAGCCAACTGAAATTAAAATATTGCAACGGCACAAAGGGGCGGTAGGATAGGGAATATGTGGTGGTGTATATTATTATTATTATTTGCTTTTTGTGGACTATAGGTAATGAAAAACAGTAACAATTTAAAGGGGATAACAAAAGTATACCTAACGGGCAACAAGGTCTCTGATACCACTTGATGTAGATAAGGCCCGATCTTCTGATAGGTATGATAGCGTCGATTGGTGGAGACTCGACGTTCACGATCTAGGCTTCGAACCAAGACTGATTCGGACCCCCGCAACCGTTACACCACAGCTCCGTTGGTTATCAACCACGCGAACACGATTGACCTCGCCGAGAAGGCTTTCCTGCAAGCGAATCGAGAACACGAGCAAGAACAGGTAAAATGCAATCTGAAATTGCAAATAAATATGAGGCTCACAAAGTTAGGGTCTCACAAACCGACGGCGGCGGCGAAACTGTTGTCAACAGAATAATCTAAGCAAAACCCAACCCTAATGTAGGCGGCTGCTACTGATTATATAGCCTAAGGGGTGTCCAAGGACCCCTATTCGCGTCCCTGGGGAGCGCCAACACGTTACAAGGCCCAAACGGCCCAAAAGACGGTGACACAGCGCTCTGATAGATTCTGGACGCTGACTTGTTTCGACGATTCCTGTTGATTCCGAACAGCTTTTGATGTGGAACCACTTAGGTTGGCTTCCTTATCACATAAGCTTTCCATCCATATGTGGATCGTCGAAAACAGAGTCCATATGTGGCCTGGGCGTCTATTTTACTACACACTGCTCCTGGAGCCCGAGATAGACTCGAACTTGATTTGGGCCTCCACCTTGGCGACTCGAACCGGATAAGCTTTGGGCCTCCTTCTCGATTTGGATGCCCTTGCTGATCTCGTTGGCCTTCATGTGATTCTCCAAGCATGGTCATATGCATGGAGGCCATGTCCTCATCATCGCTGGGATTAATATCGAGAATTAACTCGACAACGACGGACTCGGCGGCTTCAGCGGCAGGAGAGCAGTTTCAACATGCTCCGACAACGATCACGGCCTCTTGCCCCGACCACCTGCCGCGTCGCAATAATAATCGCCGCAAGGAAAGACGCTATGACAACTGCGACGCCGTCGTCATGACGGATCGGAAAGCTCGAGGACCGGACAATTTCATCACCACCGACCAGACAACGTCTCGACTAAAGCTAAGTATACTTTCCATATTTATATTTAATACAATTTTCGCTACGACGTTTCTCCACAACGTCCTCGTCATGTTTTCACTACGACGTTTCTTCACAACATCCTCGTCATGATTATTCTTCAAATAACGTTTGTCCATGTATACCAAGATGACATACATCTATGCTTAACGCAAATCCCTGACCAGTCGCGTTGACGCTTGATGTCTCTAGAGATGGCCCTGTCTCCGGCTTATCCCCACACGTGCACGAGTGTCTGCCCTCTGCGTTACGGGTGGTCGGTAGCGGCTCCTTAGCGACGCCATCCACACGCACACGGGCTCCACGCTCAGCGTAACACAGGCAAGCTAGGGCTGGAAACTCAGCTACATGCTAACTGGTCGGGCGGTTTATGCTAAGTGTAAACACAAACCTCACATCAACACTGATGTTTACAAAGCACCGGTTGCTTTATCACATCATGCTCATTTGCAACTGACTGCTGAGCGTCATATACTATTTCATCATTACTGATTCTCTCCGGAGTTCATATATTTCTACATCACGTACTACCGCTCTACATATTTATATTACAGGATCTTCACCGAGCTCTCATCGCTCCTCGTCAGGCTCGTCGCCGAGCTCTCGCTGCTCGACCACGTCTCCGGCCACGCTAGGGACTCCTCGCCGAGCTCTCGTCGCTCCTTGTCAGGCTCGTCGCCGAGCTCTCGCTGCTCGACCACGTCTCCGGCCACGCCGGGGACTCATCGCTGAGCTCTCGCCGCTCATCGCTGAGCTCTCGCCGAGCTCTCACCGCTCGTCGCTGAGCTCTCGCCGAGCTCTCGCTGCTCGTCGCCGAGCTCTCGTCGAGCTCTCGCCGCTCCTCGCCGGGCTCTCGCTGCTCCTCACCGAGCTCTCGCTGCTCCTCACCGAGCTCTCGCCGAACTCTCACTGCTCGTCGCCGAGCTCTCGCCGAGCTCTCGCCGCTCGTCGCCGAGCTCTCGCTGCTCGACCACGTCTCTGGCCACGCTAGGGACTCCTCGCTTAGCTCTCGTCGCTCCTTGTCAGGCTCGTCGCCGAGCTCTCGCTGCTCGACCATGTCTCCGGCCACGCCGGGGACTCCTCGCTGAGCTCTCGCCACTCATCGCTGAGCTCTCGCCTAGCTCTCACTGTTCATCGCTGAGCTCTCGCCGAGCTCTCGCCAAGCTCTTGCCGATCATTGCTAAGCTCTCGCCAAGCTCTCGCCGCTTGTCGCCAAGCTCTCGCTGCTCGTCGTCGAGCTCTCGCCGCTCCTCGCTGAGCTCTCGCTGCTCGTCGCCGAGCTCTCGTCGCCGAGCTCTCGCCGCTCGAACCGCGCCTCCAGCCGTGCTCGGGGACTGGTCTAGCAAACACATCTTGTCTCAGACCACCGAGCATGTTATACTCCTCGACCACCCGACCAGTGCGTCTCCTCGACCACCCGACCAGCGCTCGAGGACTTCTTTCTCGACCACCCGACCAGCGCTCGGGGACTGCGCCTTCGACCACCCGACTAGTGCTCGGGGATTCGTCGACCGCGTCTCACGCTGTGCTCGGGGACTGCTTCGACCACTCTCCGACCACAGCTTGAGGCCCACAGCTCGAGGCCTGATTTCCTCGGCTACATGTGAAATTTGACTCATACAGTTGAGAGGTCATTATTTTCTTAGACCTTGCTATAAGGATTATACTTCGCCTTCCAGCAAGCTCGAGGACTACATCGGTATGATGCACCTGCCAGTGCATCTTAGTATCGAGTTTTTAAAGACTTTGGGCTCTATTCTTTTAGCTCTCGCAAGCTCGGCGGGATTCAGGCATTTTCGAGGAGATGAAATGCCTATTTTCCTTTACGCCAATGTCGAGATTTGGAGGCGTTGTCACATTGTGTTTTATGAGCTATAACATGTGTTTTTGTTACACATTTGGAGAGTAGCTCATAAGTGAACGGGCAAAACAAGTGGAGCAAGAAAAAGTTGCAAAACACATGTGTTATAGGCGACAGACGCTGCTTGGGGGAGCGTCAGACGCGGCGTCGGCGCGTCTGTCGACAAACCCTAGTTAGGGTTGCTACGCGCGGAGCATCAGACGCGGTGTCGCGTGAGCGACAGACGCGGTCTGAAACACTGTTCCAGCGTATATCGCTCGAATGAGTTGAGCGCGGCGCGGCTTCACGCGTCAGACGCGTCTGTCGGTTGAGGACCGAACGCGTCTGTCGAGTGTCACGCGTTTACATGGTTTCTGGACTGCGTCCGTCGCGGCAGCAGACGCGCGGGCTCCGAGCGTCAGACGCGTCTGACGGTGGCATGGCTACGTCTGTCGGTCGCGACAGACGCGTCTGTTGCTTGAGGCGCGAAAACACTGAGTTTCAACGATCGAGACACGTGGCACGACGAGCGACGAGGAGGCGTCAGACGCCAGGGTGAGCGTCCGTCGGGTAGGCGACAGACACGTCTGTCGCCTCCGTTTCTGTTGTGTGGAGAAGCTAATGGCTAGTTTCGAGGATGGGGGCTATAAATACTTATTGGCCGGCCCTTGGGGAGGACTCTTGACATTTCTAACACTCTTGTGCATCCTTTGAGCTAAAGCTTCTCCCTCCTACTCATCTCTCTTGCTTGATTGCAAAATAAAAGGGAGATTGAGTGATCCCAAAGTGCATTGCATAGCTTGAGGGCATCTAGTGACACTTGTGGGTGGTTTAGCCGGTGGATTTCTTGTTACTCTTAGAGAGTACCGCTCCTAGTCGGCTTGGAGATTGTTGGAGGTGTTGGCAAGAGAAGGAGATTGTTCTTGGCCACCTCCGGTTGATTGTAAGAGGTTCTTGTGCTTTCCTCGGCGGAGTGCCAAAAGCAACTCTAATACATTGCGCGTGTCATTGAGTTACCTCACTTGAGAGTGGTGTCTTGCGGTGCCTTGCGGGGCGTGCCTTGAGAGGCAAGTGACTTGAGGGTCACACCGAGAAACCATCTAAGTGTTGGTCGACACAACCGGTGACGTAGCTTGTCGGTGCACAAGTGAACACCGGGTGAACAAAAATATTGTGTCTCTTGTCTCCCGGTGATTGGTCTTCATATTGTGTTGTTGTCAATATTGATTGATTGTATATCATCTTGGTGATTGGCAACATCTTCACTCCACCGTCGGTATAAGAATCACAATCCTCTCTCTTGCATTTACATTTACTAGATTATCTTGTGTAGCTCTAGTGGTAGCTTTGCTAGTAGTGTTGTTAGCTTGCTCACTAGTGTAAAATTAGTGACATAGCCCTTATGTAAACTAGAGATCATGATCTACTAGACTTGTGGATAGGAGGCTTGCATCACAACCGTAGGCTAAGCAAAACTCGCTTTACGCCGTTTGTTATTCTAACAAGTTTGCTTAGTGGTTCGTGTAGGATTTTTATAGGCTATTCACCCCCCCTCTAGCCATCTAGGACCTTACAGCGGCTCTCCCTCACCCCGGCGCGGTGCCCTCCCCACCCCAGCGGCGCCCTCTCTCACCCCGGCGACCGAGCTCCCCCTACTCGGCGGCCATTACGCTCCTCGCGTCCCATCTCCCATCATCGCCACCAAGCCAAGGCCGATACTGGTGGCGCTGGTGCTCGCGCGTAGCTACTCGCCACCGTCTCCGACCCTGACGACCGAAATCAACCGGCCCAGCCTTCCCCTCCCCTGTGTCGCATATGTATGTTTCAAGTGTTTTAGGTATTTCAGATGTATGTTGCAAATATTTCATATGTATGTTGTAAAAGTAGATCGCGGGATGTTACATATGTTGTATATGCTGCAAGTGTTTCATAGGCATGTTGCAGATGTTTTGATCTGGATATTGCATATGTTTTCACACATATGTTGCAACAGCATGTTCCAAAATGTTTCATCTGTTTCGGTCTTCCGTTGCAGCAAGTGTTCTATTCTATATGGATGTTCACATATGTTGCAAGTGTGTTCTAGATGTTTTATCTGTTTCATACATATGTTGCATTCAAGTGTTTCATATTGCACGTGTTTCATACTGTTCGGAGAGTCAGGGGCGCGCCGGGGAATGGGGCGCAGCGAGGCAGTGGCCGGCGGACGTGGCATGTGGCGCGCTGAGGGCTGCCGGTCGGGGGCACGATGGGGGCAGGGGTGCGCCTACGGGGGCGAGACGAACGAATGATGATGGGGGCGGGTCAGGCATCGGGGCGGGCGTGTCAGGCGTACAGATAAGCATGGTAAGCATGGTGAGGTGCGGGATTTTTTTTGTTCGCATATTCAGCCTGTTCGCTTGATCTTATCAGTCAGCCATTTAGCAGTGTTTTTCTCTCACAACGAATCAACATCAGTCAGAAACCATCAAGTGAACATGACGATTAATATTTTAGCGGGAATTTGCAACGTCCGACGCTAAATGTCCAGATCGGACGTCCGGGCGCTAGCAACTTGTCTTTGTTTTCGCTTGCACAAAAGTTGTTGCAGGCTGTTCCACTGGTTTTTGTCAAACCCGTGCGTTCTGAGTTCTGAACGCGCGAGTACCTCCGTATACCTGACTGAAGCGTGAGATGAGTCGGTGTTCAGATGCCATACGTATGACCCAATAATCCATCACCATCAGTCAGTCAGGTTCGCTTGAAACATGAGCCAATACATACGTATGGATCGATTTTCCCTGCTGCGCAAGAAACGATCGAGAGTGGGTGCGGCCGATGTCGATCCCAGCCAGTTGCGATCTGTTGTTACAGGCAGACGTCTCTGTCAGGCTGTTAGCTCATCCCGATGGAAAAAGAATGGTAGAAAGGGTGATGATCTACTCGAGTACTCGTATATCTATCTCTCGCCGGCGAGGGAAAAAAAGGGCGGGGAAAAGGGAGCGGCTGGACTCGAGGCCGGCGTCGTTCCAAGGAGGCTGAGGCAGGCAACGCAGATGCAGACATGCAGTGCTGTGTGCTTGTGCGCCGCCCTGGATTGGAGCCTTGATTCCCAAGCAAATGATCCGCCCATCCCAATCCGTGGTGGCCGTCAGTGTCAGGTACTAGTGCTCCTACTATTTGATCTTGCGAAGCACGTCTTTTAGTAGTACTACTAGTAGCTCATGTCATCGGATGAGGGGTTCAGGTTCAAAAGGCCTGAATCGAAAGAAAAGCCTTGCTGCTGTTGTTGCCTGCGAATGATCTGCCTGCCTGCGCAGACCTTCAATTCTGAAACAAATCTCTGCTTTGCCTTAGGAGCCGCCGCACGGCCGCAGCATCGATTTCCCTTGCGCAGGCTCAACATTTTTGTGCTCCTCCTCAGTCACAGGAATAATCCCCTGTCCTGCAGTGTGCAGGGACGAGGGAGTTGATGCCGCTCAGGCTGCAGTGCCAAGAGGTGTTTGCACCCTGCTGTAACTGTAACTGTAACTGTTGTGCACACACGCCGCCCGCGCAGCACGTGGCCGTGGATCCACACGCACAACAGCAAAGTCGCAGTGAACAGCAGCACAAGACAGAGATCTGCTGGTTGGCACGAACAACCAGTGCCCGGCGCCATGCATGCACGCACGCTACATACAGCGTCGCTGCTCCTGATCGTCGCTGTAGAAGTAGAACCAGCCAGAAATTAATCTATCGGGTTCATTCGGTTGCACGTACGTAACGTAAGAGTGTAGGAGTAATACACAGTGACATCGCGGGCACAGCGCGGGCGCTCATCTTGTGTTGGCCGCTGATGGTTTCGCCCTATTCGCTTCAACCGTATATCAACCGTGTTACAGTTTTTTTCTCTCTCGTAACAATCAGCCGCCTTATCAGTCGCAGTCGCAGAAACGTCAACCTGGCAGGTTTGCGGGCAAACAGGAGGCGTCCGCGTCATCTATCGGGCACAGTGGGCACTGCGTATGCGTACGTACGAAAGGGAAAAAGCGGACAAGCAACAAGTGGATCGGGCGAACCCCCACCCCATTATTCGGTTTCGGATAGCAACGCCTCCGCTACCTTCCCGCTAGCATACAAGTCACGAAATAATTCAAATTAGTAAATGCGGAATACAAACGAAAACGATGCGCCAATCAAACGCATGGACACTTTAGTATCCCCAGCCTTGTGTGAATTAACTGAGAAAAGGGAGAAAACCTGCATCGTCGTCCGTCGTCGCCGGGCCTCTTCGCCGTCTTCCTCGCCCGCTGCTGACGTGCAGGCCGCCCTTTCTCTTCCTTGTCTCTTTGTCTCATCTCATCTGTGTCCGTCCAAGGAAGACGACGACCGATCATCGCCCTAGCTCGCTCGCTCAGGCTCAGCTCCGCTCAAGTGTCCTCGTAGGCTGGTACATGCATGCATCATGTTGATCTATCTACCGTAGTAGTAGTACGTACGTGGGAACGCCTCGACCTCGCTGGCCGGATGGATACGTACGTACTGTAACTATCTACTCCTGCTTGCCGGATCGCCGGGCGGGTGGGCCAGCGGCTTGCCAAAGGCCGGCCCCACCGGGTCAACCACGAGTAGCGACCAGACCACCACCACCACCCCCAGCCGTGTGTCCGTGTCCGCGTGGCCCGCCCGCGCCCGGGTCTCCCGCCCCGCGGCTGCGCCCACCGCGCTCACCCGCCCGTACCCGCCCGCCGGCTCCCGAAACTGCCCCGGGTCCGCCGCCGACGCCTGGGCACCCGGCCGGGGACAACTCCGTCAACTCGCTCGCGCGGTGGCCCGCAGTGCCGGTGGGAAGTGGGAGCCAACGCCGCCCCCCGCGTCGCGTGCGCGTGTGCTCGGGGCTCGGCCACCCACGCGGACCTGGCCCGCTCCTCCTCCCCGCCCGCGTCCGCCGCGGTCAGACACAGTACTGCTGCTGGCTGCGGAGCTGCGGATTAGATTAGAGAACACAAACAACTCGGTTTCTTTTACTAATCCATCTAATCACAACCAAATCCTGCTCCTCCTTCTCGTCGTCGTCGTCCTGCTGAAGCCTGACCTGACCACCGACCGACCGACTGCCTGACTGACTGGGCCAGCACTGGCCAAGCGGAGGATCTGGACTGTTTGGACTGGTCTCCACTCTCCACCATCCGTAGCGATCCATCCCCTCAGAGATTAAACTAAACCCAACACTTTAATTATTTTTTTCTATCATCAAAAGAAGCAAACGGCTAGTACGTAGAATAAACAGCGGCCGCGCCTCCTCCGGTGTCCCGTCGCACGCACGAGCACGAGCTGCGCGTCCTTTTCTCTTTTGCGGATCCGTCCCTGCGGATCCCCGGATTTGCGTTCGTGCGCGCGTCCTACCCGCACCGCACGATCACGACGCGATCGCGGCCTGATGGGTACGTGGAGCGCGCCCAATTTATTGTGCGTCGCCGTCGCGGCGGTGTCGCGTTTTCCGGGGACTTGTGGTTAAAGGTCGCACGGAAGGCACATGCGCTTATTATGCCTGCTCACCCAATTACTTTTCCGTCCTGCTAGTATTTTACTTAGTGCTCATTAATTAGTTATTGCTCCACCGTACGTCTCCACTCTGCTGAAGTTCACGCCAGCCACCTGCCACATCAGCTCTGAGATCTACCGATATTTCCTTTCCCACATCGCAGGGAGCACAACAAATGGTGCTTCATGTTTCGTTCAATTGAAACATGAAAAACACAGTGTAATACCAGTTTACTACTAAACACACAGGAATCAAAAGCTTAATAGACTGTCGGGAACACAGGAATCATAAAAATGTTGGGCTGATATAAATACAGATTAGAGTTCATAGGGATAAAAAGTTAACAACAGATATTTGAGAAAAAAAAGTTTACAACAAACACGAGTTGGTATTTTATCTCAAGGCCCTGACGAGGAACTCTAATGAAGTTTTCTGACGAGGAACATAAACAAGGCAAACTTGATTAGCACGTGAGTGAGCTAGTGTCCGCAGGAAATTTTTTCCATAGCTCTGAGCACATTTTTAATTTCCTCCACGTACGGTCTCCATTCCCTTTACAATGCAAAGTCTTTCTCTGACGAATCCTTTGATCCAAACACTTCATCTCCATTCATCAAACCTCTATTTTTCCTACGTTTTTCTTTCATTTCAAATGGAGCTCTAGATATAGACTTATGTCTAGATACATATAATATAACTTATGAATCTAGAAAACTAAAATAACTTATAATTCTTGTCTAGAGTCATTATTACGATGTCACGACACAAAACCCATGGACACCACAGCTCATCACCGAGGACTCGTGAGCAATTGCAATGCTTCCCAAGGGCCCTCATAGCAAAACCACCTTAATCAAAAAAAACCTAAACAAAAACCCGAAAACATTCCGAAACCAGAGGAATATTTGTGCCCACAAAAATAAATAAAAGCGCTGCTAGTACTCCACCGCGCCACTAAACAACTCCAACCGCCATGATTAGCCCAGACGAGAGAGGAGAGCTGCTTCGGACCCTTTCTTCCTAAACCTTCCGAAACCAATAAACTAATCCCCTCCCCTAATCGCGTCATCCCCACACATATATACTGTACGTACCACCACCCTCCCCATCACCATTCACTCATCCACCACCTCCACCAACGGCGCCGCACGCACCCCCACGCAATCTCAATCTCACCGGAAAAACGCCTGCTTGGGTTGAGTCGAGCTGAGCTGAGCTGCCATGTGCCCGCGGACCCGCTGAGCCAAAACCCCCCGCTCCTACCCTACCGGCCGTTCCCTCTCCAAGATCCGCGCTTTGATTCGTCCGCCGCCGCCGAGACCATGCCGGCCACGGACCTCCAGGGCTCTTCCGCGTCGGCGCACGCGCACTCCTCCCCGTTCTCCTCCTTCGGCCGCACCCTCCTCTCCCTCCGCCGCGACGCCGCCCCGGCGGCTGCGTCCTCGGTGGCATCCGCGATGCCGCCGCCGCAAGCCGTCGACCCGGAGCTCGAGGAGTTCCACGCCCACGTCGCCGCGCACCTCGCCGACCTGAGCTCAGCCGACGCTGGTGGGCAGGAGGAGTTCATGTCCATCCCGTGGATCCGGCGCCTGCTGGAGGCGTTCCTGCTGTGCCAGGAGGAGTTCCGTGTGGCGATGGCGGAGGCGCGCCGCCACGGCGGGGTCACGGCCCCGGCGGAGAAGCTGGTGGCGGAGTTCGGCGAGCGCGCCGTCAAGGCGCTCGACGTCTGCAACGCGGCGCGCGACGGCGTCGACCAGGCGCGCCGCTGGGAGCGCCTCGCGGGCATCGCGGCCTCCGCGCTTCTAGCGCCCGCCGAGGAGGGGCGGCAGATCCACGAGGGCCAGCTCCGGCGCGCGCGGAAGGCGCTCTCGGACCTCTCCGTGCTCCTCATCGACGACGCCGCCGCCTCCGCGGGCGCCGGCGGCGGCCTCGCCTCGTTCCTTTCGTCCCACCGCAACCGCTCTTTCGGCCGAGCGCGGGCCTCCCCCTCCCGCGCCTCCTCCTCGTCCTCCACCTCATCGCCCTCTGCGCACTTCCGCTCGCTCTCGTGGAGCGTGTCCCGCACCTGGTCCGCGGCGCGCCAGCTGCAGGCCATCGGGGCCGGCCTGGCCGCGCCGCGCGCCAACGAGGCCGCCGCGGCCCCGGCCTACGCCATGGGCTGCCTGCTTCACCTCGCCGCCTGGGCGCTCGTCGCCGCCGTGCCCTGCCCGGACCGCGCCGCCGCGCTCCAGGCGCACCACCACCTCCCGTCCCCGCCGCCGCGCGCCGCGTTCCCCTGGGCGCCGCCGCTCCTCGCGCTCCAGGAGCGATTCGCCGAGGAAGGGAAGCGCAAGGACCGGCGCAACTCGTGCGGTCTGCTCAGGGAGATCCACGCGCTGGAGAAGTGCGCGCAGAGGCTCGCGGAGGCCATCGACGCCGCGCCTGTCCCTCTCACGGACGAGCGGGAAGCCGAGGTGCGGGAGGCCGCGGCCGAGCTCGCCGCGGCGTGCGCCGCCATGAAGGACGGGCTGGACCCGCTGGAGAGGCAGGTCCGGGAGGTCTTCCACCGCATCGTGCGCAGCCGAATGGAGGGCCTCGATTCTCCGATGCTCAATGCGGATTGAGCTCTATCAAGATCAACATCATCATCTTGCCTGCCTTTGATCTCGCAATGTGGCGGTGCTAGGTAGCTATCCTGTTCTTTTTTTTTCTCCTTCTCGCTCTTGTGATCAGCTAGTGGTAAGTATAAAATGTGTATCCTTCTGTAAAGGATTACAGAAAAGGGAAAGGGAAGGTGTCATCTTTAGGTAAAGATGATTCCTTATTCCCATGTTTTGATGCTGCATTTGGTGTATATCGTCGCGTTTTTGATAGTGTCACGTCTGTGTGCAGCTAATTCTCGAGCAACTTGTGTCGCTTTTGAAATGTGACTTTCATTGACAATGCTAACAACCAGAAAAAATATATGTAGTTTAACTTTGCACATTTCTTGGTTCTTGTCTTTGGGTTACCATGTTCTGCTATTTCGATCGTTTATTCTGGAGGTTTACTTAGGCTTTATTCTATCAGCATCATTTGTGACACCACAACAACTACAATTCCTTGGTGATCAATTTGTGAGAAGCCAGATTTTTCAGAATTCTATCTAAATGGGCTCATGTAATGCATGAGTTGGTTGCGTGTCTGGCAATATGTCTATGAGTGGTATATTGTGGATTGCTCATCTGCATTATGAATTGATTGACTTGTGACGTATCAATATATTTATTATGAGTTGCAAAGTGAATATCTGAAGAATAGGACCAGCTGGATGCGTCTTTTATATATTAAAAATAAATTGGGTCTGGATGGTATAGCATATTTCAGACTAGAAGCCTCAACCTTCTCGATGGAGAAAAGGAAAAACAAGTTGCAAGATATTTTGGAGGTACTGAAAAGGTGCTGATCATGGAGATAGCATATCATTTCGTTTTCTGTACTTAATGAAATTGCAGTATTTGGGTTTATGCTTATCCAAATGTTATGCTTTTGCAATTTTGTTCAGTAGATGATAGATGGCATCAAGGTGGTTAAAATTCTGATCCCAAATCATAGATTCTACTTATTAGAATCAGCCTGTGATAAACTAAAATCGTAAAATCGCACCATAGAATCGCGACTTTTAACAACTATGGGTGACAAGTGACATGGACCATTTCTGATTTGCAGCAAACATGTGATTCACCTCTGATATGTGCCGTACTGCCGTTCGTTGACAATTCTAAAAAAAAGAGAGACAAGACCCTTCTTTTTCTGAGATCAAAATTTTTTGGGAGAAGTTTGGTTCCTATTCCTACCTCCATTGTTTCAATATCATGCTACTTTGGTCAGCGTCATTCCAGTGACTTTACTCTGGGGTTTGTCATGCTACTAGGGGTGAAAGAAATGCGGCAGTCATTGTTGGAATGCATATATAATTCAGTTGAGTCTAAGGCACCGTTCGGCTGTGCTGATAAGCCAGTTGAAAAACACTGTGGGCTGATTTATTGTGAGAGAAAAATACTGTTCTGGTTGAAAAAACAAGTTGAAAAAGACTCAACATGATCGTCGATTGCTCTACGCTACGCCTGATGAATTGATTGACTTGTGTGCAAGAGCGAGCTATATTTCTGGGATGCAGAGAGAATATCTGAAGGATAGCAATGGAATTAACTATATGTAGCTTTCATATTGAATAAATTGGTGTTACAATATTTAAGAACAGAAGCTGCAACTTTTTCAGTAAGAGGACCTGCATGATATTTTGAAGGCACTAATATAATAATGAAGAGGTCGTGATCAAGGCAGTAACAATACCATTTTCCGTACCTGATGAGATGACAGTATTTGTGTTTCATCCAAAATCTCAGGCTGTTGCCGCTTTAGTGCGGCAGTTGGATGTGCTCTTTTCTTTCTCCTACCTAGTGTCAGCCATTGTCAGATTGTACGAAAGATGTGGCCAAAAGCTAGCGTTGCTACCTGATCAGTATTTATAATGAGGTTGGACTAATCCCTTCCTGCTAATAAACTATTGCCGGACTAATCCCTTCCTGTCAAACTATTGCCTTTTTAACATAGTGCCTGCACACTACGTAGACTTTGGTAACTGTACTTATTTCCTAATGTTCATCTCTGAACCCTTTTTAAGATTCTACCTCATTGAAACCTAATAAATAAACACAAGCCGAATACATAATACTCTGATTGCTGATGTTCTTTACAGTTTGGTTGTAAGAAGGGACAGCTCAGCTTTGCGCCTGCAAACTGCCATCGCCAGTTGGATGAAGAATGTTTCAGCAGATATAGCTGCAGCTGACAAGTGTCGACAATGTGCAGAACAGAGGAAACACCAACTGAGGAAAAGATCTTATGGTCTCTCATCGTGGCCTTTTACTACTCATGATCATCCCTGAAAAATACAGCAGGGTGAGGTTTCCACCATCTTTAGACGCATGATGATGCATCATCAGCACTGTCATGTGCCCTCTGTAGTCTGTAGTCTGTAACCTCACTAGCCTCTTCCTTTTTGCTGCCAGTAAGCATGCATTATCATGGCCTGCTGGCTGCTGCAGGTTCACCTGCCACACATGAGCCTGTTCACAAGAGGCAAGAGGAAGAGCCAGTAAGCATGCATTAACCTCTGTAGTCTGTCTGCAGTACACAACAAGGAGGAGAAGGGATGCCGTGACGGCATGCGGCTGCCGCGAGATCCAGCGTTTGGAAGCGTTTCCATGGACCGCACTGCGTTGGCCTGACGCCCAGAGGCCAGAGCGGCTGTTCTTCGTGTTCCTTCTGCTGTCGGTCGTCTGTGGTCTCCATTGCTGACTGACCTCTCTCGCTTTTTTCTTTCCAGCTGGTGGTGCTGCGGGGGAAGAGGACAAGCCTCGTGTGATGCAGCGCAGGCGCAGGTGTGGTCGGCTGGCGGCTGCAGGCGCTCACCTGCCGCTGCTGCAGCGTACGTGCGACCCCGTTGGTCCCGTCCAGCGTTCCCATATTGTTGGGCCTGGGCCTGGGCGTCACCGGTGCGTCATGCTGGCGTCACCTCGCCGGGAGGCACGGGTCCCTTCTGTCAGTCTCATGCTTGCAGCGCCCGGTGAAATTCCCTTGGCGGGCAAATCGTTTTTCTTTTTGTTGCAAGAAAGATTCCTAGAGACCTCTGCCAGAGGTGGATTCCTGAGATATATATACTACTTGTACTCCTACATCTGAGCAAATTAATTCCATTGTATTTTTTGAGATGGATTATAATTAACTCCTACGAGGCTACGACGGGAGTATTCTTTTTTTTTTGAGAGGAAGGTAGATTATGGTACCGTTTAGATGCTAAAAATTTTGCCAAATTTTTCAGATTCCCCGTCACATCGAATCTTTGGACGCATGCATGAAGCATTAAATATAGATAAAAAATAAAACTAATTATACAGTTTAGACGAAATGGACGAGACCAATCTTTTAAGCCTAATTGGACCATGATTGGACACTAATTGCCAAATAACAACGAAACTGCTATAGTTACATTTCGCCAAAAATTTTGCCAACTAAACAAGGCCTATATTAACTCATAATGTTTTGAGGTACATGCAAAATTTCTAGACGCCCAAGGAGCCATACATATCTCCCTGGTGCCAATTTACAAACACTTTTAGCAAGAGCATGTGCCTCACAATTTGATTCTCTATCTTCATACTTAAAAACTACTTCCTGAAACAAAGTGCTCCTGACTTTAATTTCCTTCAAGACTGAGGAATAAGCACATAAACTTTGCTTCTGAAGATTCATAATGACTTCCAAACAATATGAAGCTATTACACACTTACGCACACCCATGTCCATGGCCAAGGAAGTTGCTTCACTACAAGCCAGAGCTTCCAAAGATGTCGGATCAGTTAAGTCATCAATGACCATAGCACTTGCAGCAACATAATTCCCTACATTATCCTGGTACACCACACCAACAGTCCGACCGGAGTATTCTTAGCCCTTGGCCATGACACAGAAGCGTTTGAACTAGGCCCACCAAGGTTGGCAGACACGAAGGCCCACTCAGCATGTTTCAGGCTTTTCAGCTAGGGAAAAAAATTTCATTCAACTCACCGTCCATACTATGATTTTTTTCTCCTTAGACTCTAAAACCATATGTCTATCTTCTTACCCCAAACTCAGATTCATTCCAATTATCTCCCGGCCTTGGTTTCAAGTGGTTTTGAACGTATGTTTCGTATTTGTTAGTTAAAAAATATGGTAAATATTTGATAAGTTTTTTTTAAAAACTATAAAAGATATTTCTAAGTTTCTAAAAAAAATTACGAGCTGATCATAGATCAGTTAGGTTCCTAGTGGTGGAACCTGCCCATCTGGGTTCAAGTCCTCGACTTGGTATGTGTGCTCTCATTTTCTTGGATTTATTTCAGGATTTAACGACGTTATGCTTTCAATGATAGGCGAGTGAGTATGCGTACGTACGTCTAGGTTGTACTGTGTAATTATCAAAAAAGTTCCTAAAAAATTTGAGAAAAATCCTAGAAATAGATTCGGACGTGAAAAATTTAAAAAAATTTAGAGCTCATGAAAATATCTCTAGATGCTTAAAAATAGATTTAGCTATAAGAAAAATGAGAAAAATATTCTACAAATCTCGAAAAAACATTCTAATCAATGTCTAGAGCATTTTGAAAACTTCAAAAAAGTTTCTAAAAATTTGAGAAAAATCCTAGACATAGATTTGGATGTGAACTTTTTTAAAAAAATTAGAGCTCGTGAAAATATCTCTAGATGCTTAAAAAATAGATTTAGCTATAAGAAAAATGAGAAAAAATATTTTGCAAATCTCGAAAAAACATTCTAATCATTTGAGAACTTTTTAGTGGAAAAAACATAAGACACAACCAACACAAATGCATAGCGTGAACACATTCAATATTAATGTATGTTGGATCCATGCTAGTTGCATCTCATATTTGTTGAAGCTACTAGAGATATTTTCAAGAGTTCTAAATATTTTTAATCGGGTTTTTCATATCCCACTATCTCTAAGACTTTTATTCCGATTTTTCAAAAGCTTAGAGACATTTTTTGTGCTTTAAAAACCTTATCAACTATTTATCGGATTTGTTAGCTAAAAAAGACAAATCCGTTTTCAAAATCACTTCAAACCAAGGCAAGCAGGTCGGACGGTTTTAAGAGTTCCAGGGGTCCAGATGTTTGGTTTTGAAGTTTGAGGAGGAAAATCAGGCAATGACAAATTCAGGGAGGTAAAATAGACTTTTTTTCTTTCACTTATGCCACCACCCTCTCCTCTACTACGGCCAGTCCATTGGTCGGAATACGGAAATGTTATCTATATTTCACGAGAAGGTGGTCTCCATGTAACCTTGTCATACTCCCTCTGTCCCCAAATAAATTAATTCCAAGCATCCGTGCTAGTCAAATTTTTTTAAGTTTGACTAACTTTATAGAAAAGAATAACAACATCTATGATATAAAATGAGCATATTATGAAAATATATTCTATGATACATCTAATGATACAAGTTTGATATAATAAATCTTCATGTTTTTTTTATAAATTCGGTCAAAGTTTAAAAAGTTTGACTTAGGATAACTCTAGGAATTAATTCTTTTAGAGACAAAGGGAGTACAATATATAGGACGGTCTTTTTCTATGAACATGGGCTCGTTTTAAGAGCGTATGTAAGAATTAATAAATTGGTAGAACAAAATCTTTCTTTCCCAGCCAGCCAAAAACAATGGGAGCAAGAAAACATGATCGCCTTAGGATGGCGAGGGGCTAGCTAGGCACTGGTGACTGGTGAGCAACAAGGTGGGGTGTAATTGATGCGGTAATGCTCCCACGCGGGCGTCGACGCCGCGTGCCCCACTTCGTCTTGCGTCTGCCATCTTTTCCCGTGCCGCGCGCACCCAGCCTGCGCCGCTCGCTCCTCTCACCTGCGCGTCGCACACGCCCACCTCTACTGGTCAGGCCGCTCGCTCCCATGGTTGTCGGGGCGTGCCGCCCGCCTCTGCTGGTGCTGCCGTCACGCACGCTCAGCCTGCGCCGCTAGCTTACATGCGCGCGCGTCGGGCACGCCGCCCACCTCTGCTGGTGTTGATGCTGCCGTCGCATGCCTCAGGTCGGTCCTAGCCGAGCCAAGGGCACCCACGAGCATGGCTCGTGCTGGTGGTGCTTGCGCGCCGCCGGCTCCCACCCCAAGGCCAGAATCGACCGGTCCGGGTCCTCCTCCCTATGTTGCAAATGTATGTTTCAAGTATTTCAGATGTTTCAGATGTATGATATAATTGTTTCATATGGATGTTGCATATGTTTCACACATTTGTGCAACAGTATGTTCGAAATATTCTAGCTGTTTCAGTCTTATGTTGCAATAAGTGTTTTCATATTGCAAGTTGCAAGTGTTTTATCTTGGTGTTGCGCATGTTATACACACATGTTTCAATTGTATCTTTTAAATGTTTCATCTGCTTCAGACGTATGTTGCATCCAAGTGTTTCATATTTTCGAGAGGGGCACGGCCCGGGCGCCAAGGATGGGGCATGTTGGGGGCCGGCGGTCGGGGTGCACGGCACACCTGGGGTGGTGCGGATGGGGCGCACTCGTCCTTATCCTAGCTCCCGAGTCCTGCCCGCGCGGTGAGAGGGGGGGGGGTTAATGGGGGAAGGAGCGGCGGGCGCGGAGAGGAGGGGGTCTGGTGGAAGGAGTGGTGGACGCAGCGTTTTCTACGGAGACGCGTGACGGGGGAGTCGTGGTCGTCCAGACGAGCGCTTCTGTCCGGATGTCCAGGCGCTAGTATATTTCTTATAAATCTAGTCGAAGTTAGATTTATATGTTGATTTACGATAAAACTAGAATGACTTACGATTTAGAACGTAGTGAGTGGATAATATCAACATTAATAAGTAGACATGAATTACTCATATATGGTTCCAGAGAATAGTTCTGAATTCGTCACATACCGTCGCCCAAACTAGTTCTGAACAGCTTGATCAAAGAAAGACGTACGGGATGAGAGCCCAAATCTGAGTCCAATACACACACGGCGTGTGGACACGTTTGGGACTATTATCAATAAGAACGTACGGGATAAATTCATCAATTCCAGCACGCTAGGGTTTTGCATGCAAACGCAGCCGCAGACGAACTAGCAGCCATGGACGTGGACGACACCCTGGTTCTCATCCTGGAGCGGATCGATTCGCTCGTCAGCCTCATCCGCGCCGCGTCCACATGCAGAAGATGGCGCTGCGTCATCGCCGACCCCGGCTTCCTCCGCCGCTACCGCTCTCTCCACGGACCACCCGTCGCCGGCGACTACTACAATGGCTACCCCATACATGATGTATGGCCCACCCGTCACCACAGCCCATCGTTTGTCCCCTCGTCATCCATTGATGCCCGCCACTTCTCCAGTTCCCTCGACTTCGTCGTAGCCGTGAGCATATTTGAGTCTTGTTGGGGCTGGGACAGCAATCCATCATGGGAGGTCCGGGATAGCCGTGGCAGCCTCCTTCTGATGGAGTGTATTCCTGAGAAGCACATCTCCAACGCCTTCCCTGACCTACTCGTCTGTGAGAGGCCCTGTTCATTTGGCTTATAATCCGTCTTATTCGGCTTGTTTTTTCAGCCGAAACAGTATTTTCCTCTCACAAAAAATCAGCAAACAGTGTTTTTCAGCCGGCTTATAATTCCAGCCGAACGGGGCCAGAGGGAGGCGATTTTGGATCATCCCTCGACCGCCGGACTTCAACGGCGCCGATTGCAAGCTTCGGGGTGCCTTCCTCGTCGACGGCGATGAAGACGAGGCCGGAGGGCGCATTGGCATGTCAAACTTCAGGGTCTTGTGTGTGCTCGTCAGTCGTGACGATGGTGTCGCACGTTCCACCGTGTTCACTGCCGGCGGCGATACGGACGCGACGTGGAGCGAGAAGGCCATCGACCACATGGACATGGGTAGTAGGAAAAAGGTGGCATATCCGTGTGAGTTCTCATGGCCACCGGTTTTGCAAGCTTGCTTGGATAGATGATAGAACCGTGTGTTCATTATGTGTTTCGTTGGAACCTTTAGCTTCACTTATGTCAGCTCTTGTTGTATCCTATCTGGCGTGACTATAAATCATGAATTTTGCCTCTCATCTTAGGCTATGTTTGGATGACTGGTTTTATGTATAAAACCAGTATAACATGAAAAACTATTAGGGTCAGATCAGAAAATGTTGTTTGGATAACCGGTTTGCCCAGTACTTATGGTTTTATGTACAAAACCAGTTGTAATTTACATCCGGTTTAGTAGCTTGTTATAAAACCGAAAAAAGACACACACCTCCGCACCACAATTTTTTTCCGACGGTTATCAGGCTTGTGCTCGCGGAGTCAGGACTCAGGACTCGTAGTAGGCGGGAGCCATCCTCGAGAAACCCCTAGCGCCGCCATTCTCTCGCACCATCGTCTTCCTCCTCCGCTGTCCCCTCCCGTGCTTCATCGTTCTCCTCTGCCGCCATCCCCTCCAGTGCTCCTTTTTCTCTGATGTGCGAGCCGCATCTTCCACCTCAACACTCCTACCCTAGGCATCGGCAAGATGGGTTCTCGTTCCCAACAATTTCATTGACTTTTTTTTTTCTCGAACATGCATGAGCACGGGATTCATTAAGCAGGAGTAGAAAAACATAAATAGTACATAGTTTTAGCAGTAGTAATTCACTGATTGCTAAAGCTACTCGGCTGTGCGGCACCAAGATGTTGTGATTTACATAAAACTAATTTTGCGACTAATGCTTAAACGCAACCAGTTCGCACGTCGTCAAGCTCGGCCAAGTTAAGGTTCCAGGCCACCGGGTCGAAATCGCCGGAAAATAGGGCCTGCAGTGCCTCCTCCTTCTAGGGGGACAAAGGGGCCGCAAAGGTCGCCGGAAGCTTTTCAACGGCCTCGGCATCCACATCGTCAGCGTTGGTGTTGACGGCGACGCCAAGCTTCTGCAAAAGGATGTTCTGTGCCTGGAGCGTGGCGTTTGCTGCGCGGGGTTTCATGGCGAGGCGTACGTTGCGCCTCGGCGTGAACCCCGGCTTCGGCGTCTTAGACTTCCTGAGCTTGGGGCTGGCACAGATGATGGGGGGTCTGTAGAGGGAGGCACACTTGTGACTCGATCATTTTGATCGTCTCTTCGATCGACCTCGACTGCACCCGTCAGGGAGGAGTGCAAACTGTGTTCTGCACGTTGCCGTCATCGCCAGAAGCCAGCAAGACGTCAGTCGGGGGGGGGGGGGTGTCGACCATGTCCGTGGTCGTCACCGCAACGTGGCCTGGGTTCGAAGCGGAGCGATGGTCGGTGAGCGAACTTTGTATTGCCACCTCAACCAACATTGGATCCATCGCCGTGTCCACAGCCGTTGAAAGTGCGGCCGCCACGACAGCATGAGGTCCGCCTCGCCCTCAAGTCCAACTCTGTTGCACGATGAGCCCGAGTGGCCGTCCTACTGACACTCGCGTGCCAAGGGACCCCCGAGCCAAGCACAGCCCTTGGCCGCTCCCTCAGACACATGGAACTTCAAGGAAAGGTGTGCCTAGAACTCCGTCGGCGTGACGGCCGGCTAATTTCCACCAATGAGCGCGACAAGAATAAGGGAGAGGTCCGCTCCTGGCGTGGTAAGCTCCACGTTCCTATGGAGGACGAAGACCTCAACCTTAGGACGACAATCAACGTCACCCAGGGGTGGTGATAGCGGCAGGCTGCTGTCGCGGTGCTGCTGTGGCGACAACGATGACATGGTCGCCCGCTGCACACGACGAGGCGATGACGGCGTCTGCGCCTGGCCTGGTGCAGCGCGACATCCCGACGACAAACTGCGACGCGCCTCTAAGGACGAAGGCTTGCACGCCGGCGAAGGGCCTCGCTTGCACACCGGTGAGCGACCGCGCTTGCATGCCCTTGCACGATGGCCGGTACCCTGGCAGCGGAGGCAGTTGAGGCAAAAACCCACAAGCTCCGGCGGGACGGGGCGGTAGCGTTTGGGTGTCGTTCTCTCCAGACAGCGCTGGCGACAACGACTCTCTACAAGCTGGAATCTATCGACGTCGACGTTGGCCCCCCGACGGGGCTGCCGGGACGTGCCAGGCACAGACGCCCGACGCCGCGGGCCAAGGCGCTGGTGCACCGGGGCTCTCGCCGCCGGCAGCGAACCAAGGCGGCGCTGCACTGGCACACGCGCGGCGTTCACACGACCGTCAGGCGCACCCGACTTGTGCTGTTGACGCCGCTTCCTCCTCGCACACACCGGTTGAGTTCCCCCCACTGTGGTGTCCGGGCCCCCCGCCGGCGGTGGAGACGTGGCCCGGAGAGCCTTGCGAGCGACATCCAGGTATGACAAGTGCCTTGTGGGGGAAGCGAGTTCATCGTCAGAGCTGCCCCCGCCGAAGTCCTCCTCCCAACGCTGGAACTTATTCCTGCCAGCCGACCGACAGGCGGGGAAGAAGGGGCGAGCATGCGCGGAGAGGGCGGGCGTCGAGGACCTGCCCACGTCCTCGTCCTCGCCTTCCAAAACGTCCTCGACGACGACCAGCGACTCGTCCTCCACCATTCCATCCGTGGCAGGCATCGGCAGGTTGGTGATGGAATGGGGCCCGGTGGGGGCGTGCGCGGTGGCGGCCTCGATGGCAGGGTCCCGCCGCAGCGGTGGCGGCGCTGGCGTTGAGGGAGCCTGCAGTAGCGCCCCAGCGGTGGCGGCGGCCAGCACCGTAGGCGAGGGCGTGCCAGATCCGGCCCCTGTGCCCGGCTGCAGGGTGGCCGCGGTGGTGGCGCCGTAGGCAGCCCCGACAGTGTGGAGGGCGAGGGGGCGCCGGTGGTGGAGGCAGCGTCTGGCGGGGAAGGCCTAGGCGGCGGCTGCGGCATCCGCCCGACGCGCGGCGCAGCCCCGCATCCCGCGAGCACGGGCGCACCCTCGGCCCTGGACGCGCGAGGGGGAGGAAGGGGGAGGAGGTGGCAGGGGACGCCAGTGTCTAGGAGGCGGCCGACACCGACGCTGGCAACGGGCTAGGGTTCGATTGGGGAGGGTCAACTGA
The DNA here is from genome assembly GCA_038087645.1 of Saccharum hybrid cultivar R570. Classification (NCBI taxonomy): domain Eukaryota; kingdom Viridiplantae; phylum Streptophyta; class Magnoliopsida; order Poales; family Poaceae; genus Saccharum; species Saccharum hybrid cultivar. The sequence continues at coordinate 12,898,736 of JAQSUU010000805.1, forward strand.
AGATCCGGAGGTTGGGAGGGGAGGGGAGGTGGATGGAGAGGGGAAGGTGGGGGCGGAGGTGGAGGTGGAAGAGGGGGCGGGGGGCGGCGGGCTCAGGCCCCCCAGGGTGGGTGCGGGTCGGGAGAGCCTCAACCCCTCTCCCCAACAATTTCATTGACAGCAAGCTCTAGCTCCATCACTGCTCCAAATTGTTTTTTTTATCTCATTTTTAGTGGAGCTCTGGCTTGAGCGCCGATCTGAAATCCATTCCGTTTGGTGCTCCAATTTGATGCTGGGATAGAAAATTTTACGCCTTGGCTTGAACGGTGATCTGAACTCACACTATTTTGCCTTCCAAACTAATCACGGTATTCAGGTCCCAGGTAACCAGATCCAATACCATTCATGCTCTGGTCTATGGCAATGCTGAAACCATCAAGGAAGTCGATTAGATTGAGGCAGTGGTGCAGCTTTGCGAGTGGCAAATGCAGACATGAGGTACTCATCATGGAGGCGGCACTCTTCTTTGAGGGGGGTAGCATATGATTGCAACGCTTGAGTAATTGAGTTGCTGGAAGGGTGATGTTCAGAGAGGCAGCAAGCATTTTACCCTTTACCCAAACAACATTTTCCGAGGGGCAAAAAAATACAATAGTATTCTTGTGCACAAGTAATTACAAGTGGAAAGCTCTCACAAGTGAATAAGTATGAGCTGCCAAACAGGCCCTTACCTGTTGAAAGTTGTAATAAAAGTTATCTCCTCATATTAAAATGAAACCCTAACGTTAATTCTATTCTGGAGTAACCAAGATGCTAGGTCTTAAACTGCACTTTTGCTGTTTCAGTCTGCATTGCATGCCGAAAATATCGAATTTCCATTATAAACGAACTATGAGTGTAGCTGCATAGATTTCTTAGTTATAATGTTTATAATTGCACTATCAAGGCATATATATAGTTATATTATTAGTGAATACTACAATTTAACGAGATTGTTATTTTCATGTGTATGCAAATAACTAAAAACCATCTTTCATTATTTCTATAAACCAATTTGTTGTTTGGTGCGTGCGTATATACCCATAGGCGTCATGCATGCTGTTTACTCTGAGTTAGTTTTTTTTTGCATATATTAATAGTGGTAGAACATGATAATTTATAAGTGAGCATTTTAAGTTATTTTTCCATAATTGTATACGTGAGAATTTTAGGTGAAAAATTATAGGGTTACTTTAGTTTATTTCTAATAATGTGTAAGTTATTTTTTTCACGTATTAGTAGTGGCAAAACAAGATAAATATATATATATATATATATATATATATATATATATATATATATATATATATATATGGCACTTTGAATTAACCAATTGCATAGCAGAATAGATGCAGATTTAGGAGTTAGTATATGATATATTAAATAATGGTGAATGTGGTTAATTTAGATACGTATAAATTATTTAATGCTTTTTATGTTGGTATATATGTCTATGGTTTGGATGCACATATTGAGGCTATTACTTTTTGGTTATTTTCTATAATAGCATAGGTATGTAATTCAGGTGTAGATTTAATTTATTTTCATAATGGTAAAGTTGAGTAATTTAGATATAGAGTTTTTGTTAGGATCGTCTCCCGCTCGAACCAGTAATTTGACTAAATTGTCTTCCATTGACCACACTTTGCCAAATCCCCAATTTGGCCGGTCATCCTGGTGTATTACCCATATTGGACACTTATATCTGACATTCATCCAGGATCATTGCAAGATAAGTTACACCATATGATGATTCACACCAAGTTCGCATCACATGTAATGGAGTACTTAAGTTTACAACACATTGTTCAACACTTAGTCGTAACACCATTATGCACTCAGAGTCTAGCAGAAGTCTTCAATTTAAACAACATACTAGAAAACGGAATATCCTTGAGGGCCAAAAACCATCAAGGAAACCACAAAAACGGTGGCCAATCCGCAAGGAAGGACGGTCCTTCCTTGAAGGTCGGCCACCGCAAATGATTTTTTTGAGGATTTAGCCACCAAGAAAACAAAGACATGGTCAAATTTTCACATGGTCAGGGAAAATAAACAACCCCTAAGAGAAAAAAAACAACTTGGCGAAAGCCTGTTTTGATGTGCTCCTTTTTTTTTTGCGAAATTCCGTTTTGCTCCTGAGAATTGAACCTGTGCCCTAAGGCTTCACGTGAAGCGCACTTACCACTACACTTCAAAATAACTTGTGACTAAATGAATGATTCTTTTCTTTTGTATTCACTTTAGTGAATCTCGTAATAAATATTTAATTAAGATCCTAAACGATTTTAAATGAAAAAGGTTTTAATTGAAAATTTCAGATCTCATCGAGTACTATAACTTTGATTTAGGCCGTATCTCCACCGAGATCATTTGAAAAATTTAAAAATTTTGAAATTCAAAGCTCTGAGAGCTTGAAACATAATTTTTGGACTCTAAATGATTTCAAATGAAAATGTCATCAACTACAAAGTTGTTATCTCTTCAAGCTCCGCAACTTTGATATAAACAATATCTTTGTCCAATATTTGTATCTATAAAATGCAATATCTAACTAACAAGCCTACAATGAATCCATTATATTAGTGGTTAAGAGGAATGTCTAGAAAATGAACATTTTTTCTTGGCGGCTGCAAGAATTTACTTGAAGGTTTGCACCCAAGGAAACTAACACTTCTTTGGCGGTTCCCAGCTGCAGACATGCCCACAGCCGCTCTTATAGGCAAACCAAGAGATGGGGTAGATAGAGCGAGAAGTGGAGATCTATGATCCCCGACATCATGAGCATAATAGAGAGCGAGGAAGACGAGACTCCTTAGATTCCCTAGCTCTCATTTAACCTTATCTTAAATAGGACTTCATGATGCACAATATCTAGAGAACTGAAGACTAATTCTTCAGGGTAGTAACTGATGGACAGAGTTCGACTAGCCCATTATGCAAGTCCTCGGGGGCTACTGTCAGTGTTATGGATGCAGGGTACCTCATCGCCTGGAGAAGAGCCCAACATAGATGGGGTGGGTCGAAGCTATTGAAGGAGAAGCCCAACCCGGATGGGATATGTCATCAACATGGAAATTAAAGCAAGCTACCGACCAAGGAAGGCTTGGAGACCAAGATATGTACAAAGATCTAGCAGGATCCGATAGATTTCCTTGTAACCGATTAGGAAACTTGCATGTAAACCGGTTAGGACTTGAATTGTAACCCTGCCTCCTAGAATATATAACGCGAGACAGTGAGCCCTTGATTGGTACCTTGACATACAAATGCTAGACATCTAGACAAATTCATCAGCATCCCAGTAAACCCTTGAACATATGAGATAAGTGATCGATTCTCCACTAGATGTAGGGAACTTCATGCCTGAACTGGTATAAATTTGTGTCCCATGTGCTACACTTTTGATTTGCTGCGCACAATACGCTGATTTACATTGTCGACGATAATTTCACCGACATGATTGTAGGTACAGTGCTGAGTTAGACTCCAAGACCAATCGAAATACATGACACGATGACTGGACAAATATATCTAAGCCTCTCATGCTCGTATGAGTTAGTGTAGTGAGCATCCAGCATGGTATCCAATGTGACTCCAAGAAAAATTAGATCACACGAAGTAATTGTTGAATAAATTTACCGGCCACAGTTCATTCAAGTACCGGTCGCAAAAAAAGTTCATTCAAGTACCTGCGCCACAAGCTATACTTCCCATTGCAACGACAAGTTTGCTAGTCAAGAAAAAGTTCATTCCAACTATCTGAACTATCGTTGTAATATGATTTTCCTCCTCAAACTCTAAAACCACACATCTATCTTACCTCTAAACTCTTAAGGGCTTATTCGGAATTGGAGGGTATTGGGAGGGCCAATTGACAAACTTAGCAAGCCGCGGGTTTTTTTTCTGCCTTGAGAAAAAAAAGGAGAACCGGTGATAAGGAGTTATTGAAGGTCCGGTTTAACGATCTTCGCCAGAAAAAAACTCAATTTTGAAATTGATTTAAGGATATTTTGAGATGCTCCAAACATTTTATAACTTTGTCTTTTGTCAAGAACTTTTCTTTCTTCCAGTTTTTGGTTTGCAGCTTGCTGCAGAGATCTATTTTCATGTAAAACGATGCTCCAAAGTTAGATACAAATGTTGATTTACAATAAAGTTAGACCGGCTTACGATTTGAAATGTAGGGAGTGAACAATAACAAAATCAAATATACATGAATTGGTTTCTCAGAATAGTTCTGAATTCGTCACATACCAAACTAGTTCTGAATTTCTCATCTGACTGAGGTTCAGATCGTTCGAAGAAAGACTTCCGGCACATTTCATGCCGCGGACTGCAGTCTGGGCCTCGTCGGTCCACCACTCCACCACGCATCAGAGAGCCCAAATCCAAGTCCAATACGTACATTTGGGATTATATATTCAAAAGAAGAACGTACGGGATCAATCTTAACACATGTCATCCTGCTAGGGTTTTGCATGCAAGCGCCGCAGCGCAGCCGCGGAGCTATATGCTAGCAGTCATGGACGTGGACGACACCCTGGTTCTGATACTGGAGCGGATCGATTTGCTCGTCAGCCTCATCCGCGCCGCGTCCACATGCAGAAGATGGCGCCGCCTCATCGTCGACGCCGGCTTCCTCCGCCGCTTCCGCTCTCTCCATGGACCACCCGTCGCCGGCCACTACTACAATCGCTACCGCATTCATGATGCAACGGACAGCCCATCCTTTGTCCCCTCGTCATCCATTGATGCCCGTCACTTCTCCCTTGACTTCATCCCAGACGTGAGCACATTTGAGTCTTGGGGCTGGGAAAGCAATCCACCATGGGAGATCCGGGATAGCCGTGGCAGCCTCCTCCTGATGGTGCCGCGCATCTACAGCGCCTTCCCTGAACTAGTCGTCTGTGAGCCTCTGACTCGGCGCTACAGGATCATTCCTCGACCGCCGGACTTCAACATCGCCGATCGCAATTTCCAGGATACCTACCTCGTCGACGGCGATGAAGATGAAGCCGGAGGGCGCATTGGTATGTCAAACTTTAGGGTCCTGTGCTTGCTCTTCAGTCGTGATGATGAGGTCGTAGATACCACCATGTTCACTGCCGGCGGCGCCGGCGATACAGACTCGATGTGGAGCAAGAAGGCCATAGACCACATTGCTTCAAGGATAGTACATCCTAACGTCACATACTGCTATTTGGGTCGCGCGTTGGGCTCATCTTACTTTTACGTCCAACAAGACGGGATGTTTATAACCCGCGATGGCAGTACAGGCAAGTTCTCGTCGTTGGTGGTGTCACAGGACATCAAAAAGTACTGGGATGGCCACAGCTCGACACAAAACTTCTCCGTCGTCGATGGCGGAGATGGTGAGCCGCGCATCGTCACCATGACGGACCAAACCTTGGAGGTATTTGCGAGGGTGGATGGACAGTGGGGATTGGAGAACAAGGTCCTGTTGTCCAAGGTTAGTTGCGGCCTTCCTGGCTACCGGCCATCCTTCTTCGACAATCCTCTGACCATCATGAGGAGAGGTGTGGGGTTCGTCGTCATATCATCGTGGGAGCCAAATCAGCAGTGGCCGTTCTCCATTGACCTCAAGACCATGGAGGTGGCGCCTGCAGCCGAGGGTAGTAGGGAAAGGATGGCATATCCGTGTGAGTTCCCGTGGCCACCAGTTTTGCAAGTTTGCTTGAATAGATGATGGAATTGTACGCATTATAATATATATTTGCTGTCACTGAGTTCATTTATGTGTTCATCGAGCAAATGCATGCAAAGGTTCATTTTGTTTTTTTTTTGCTTATTTTGGTATATATAATAATATAGTCATAGCTTATTTGAGTCAGATCGAGACAACTTCTACTCGTGTTTCCCTTTTCCCTGACATTAAGCCTCCTCGCTGTACAACGTCTTCTTCAAACCTATGCACATTTAGCGGTGCTACCATTCATTGATATATACTCCGGAACCTCTCTCCTTTTTCTGTATCTTTTGTTAATAATTTCCAACTTCTACTCTATAATTTTTACCTGTTTTCAATAAACTCTAGTTATCAATACTCATGTTTTTCATTCCCATCCTTAGTTTTTCACTTATGGGTCACATCTATTGTGTGTTCAATATGTGTTTTTATTGGAACCTTAGCTTTAACTATGTCAGCTCTTGTTCTATCGTATCTGCCATGACTGTAAATCAAGAATTTTGCCTCTCATTTTACATGCTGAAGCTTGTAATAAAACCTCTCTCATTAAAATGAAGCCGGGCACCTACAATGGTACAAAGCAGGGGTGGATCCAGCAGTGGGGCGGGCGGGGTTCAAGCCCCCCCTACCGCTGCCGTGACAATGGAGCCCCTCCTTGTGTCCCTCCTAATTTTTATAGGCATGAAAGAGATGAAGGAGGGGCTTTAGAGGTTGAAGATAAGTTGAGCCCCCTCTTCTATGAATTCCTAGATCCGCCACTGGTACAAAGATAATTACTAGCTCTAAGCCGACCTCTCCAATAGTGCCAGCTTTTAGGAATGACTTATAGTATGATTAGTCCCACATTACACCACTACTGGAAACTCAGATTTCCTTGTCGGTTTTTCCTCACCCGACAGAAATAATACGTAACCGACAGAAAATATACATTTATATTGTCGGTATATGAAAACCGACAGAAATAATATGTAACCGACAGAAAAATAGACTTTATATTGTCGGTACATGGAGACCGACAGAAATATTATTCAACCGACAGGAAATTTATTAAATTTGTGTCGGTACGAATATTTTTTTGTCGGTTGTTTTGTACACACAGGAAAATTATGTGCAAAATTAGCCCACCAAATTCTCCCGCCTGTAGCACCCAAGATTGCCGGCAGGTTCTCCCACCAATTGGACCCAAGTTGGGCACGAAAAAAAACTGAAATCCACTCGCGCGCAAGTTTCTGGCCACTTAAGTCACGGACGTGCTGTCCCTCAAGAAGGCCCCACCGGCCAGAGAGATTAATAAAAAATAATAAAACGCTCCGGCCAAGAAAAAATAAAAATTCCCAAAATATAATGACTTTCCTCTTCCCCGCATCGTGAGTTTGCGGCCGCAACTCGCTTCTCCAGTTCGCGACTCACCACGCAGCTCGCGTCCCTCACCCGTGCCGCCCCTACGCCGCCACCTCCTGCAGCGCCGGCCGGCCGCGCGTCGCCAGGGGCTCGGGTGCCTACCCTCGCGCCGCCGCAGCCCGTCCGCCGGGCCTCGCGCCGCCGTCCGCCCCCATCGTCCGCCCCAACGGCCGCCGCCGGTGCCAGGTGCTCGCTCCCCTACGGGTACACTTGAGGTACTTCTTCTCTCTACTACTGCTGTGTTCATGGGTTCTTCAATCCCGCGACCAAGTTGCTAAAACCCATAACCCTAATCCCTAGATCTGCTTGTGGAGGTGTACGTGACCACGAATCTGTAGTCAATCAGAGGAGGAGGAGGAGGAGCCCGTGATGGAGGCCTAGGTGGAGGAGGAACACGGCAAAGGAGTTAGAAGTTGCCCGCAACGAAGGATCCTGACCAACCTGTACCATCGACTTAGATTCTGCTACTTCCACCTCAGAGGGTAAGTGTTGTTTCTTTCTCCATGTGCTGTGGTTAATTGGCCCATTGAATAAGTAACGGTCAGAAGATTAGCTGAAAGATGATGCAGCTTCATGTGCGTAATTTGACAAACAAGGCACTGACAAAATAGTAGGTAGAAACAGAAGAAAATAACAAAGATTTCAAGTGTGGTAGAAGTGTTCACGAGGCCTTTTTCACACCGGATGAACATTGCCTTTCTCAAATTCTTTTTATGCTCTGTCAGTAAAAAAAACACTTACCATCTCTGCACACAGTGATGCACCAGTGACCAAACCTTATTTTAATTACTAGTACACTAGAAAACCTGGGCGCGGTGTTGCCGCGCCATCTTTGATATCATGTGATTTTATTGGCCTATGTTTAAGATAAATCAGCGATAATAGTCATTCACAAAAAAATTAAGGAGCAATACACGATTGATGAAGACGTGAATCCATGAGCTTTAGTATGATTTATTGTACTCGTAGTGTCGTAGTAATTAAAATGCATTTGAACTGAAATTGAGTATTTGGTGAAGCTTTTAAGAAGATTTATTGTCACGACTTATAGTGAAGAATAAATTGATGGCACGGTTGAGGTGACAACACAAACTAAATAGATTTAGTGTTCAGCTGAATTGAGAGCCTACAACTTCCTATCTATATTTGAGTACTTACATCTATAAAACTCTTGATGCAAATCAGTACATGTCTAGGAACTGATGCCAATTGCCAAACCACAAATGAAAAAGAACATAGAGCCTACCCAACTCTTGAATATATATTTTATAATGACACATGTGGTCCACTGAAAAGAAAATGAATCTATAAAAGATTATAATTGTCCAGCTGAACTGAGAGCCTACAGCTTCCTTATAGAGTTCACAGTCATAATTCATAAAATGTGATGAGCTTTGTTCTTGTTTCTCGTCTATTTGTGCATAATAAAATATAAATGATAAGTTGCAGCAATGAATTACCCGTGCAACTTCTAGAATTTAGCAAATGCCAACATGGTTTACATTTTGGGAACTTAGCAAACAAGGTATAAGGAAATGGTATTAGAGGAAGCTTATATTGATCTGCGTATATTCAAAGTGGCTATTGGAAATCATTAGTGTCATATTCTTTAGCACCCACTGTTGTGCTTAGTAATTCTGTTGCTCCTGCATGACACAGAAGCATAAAAGATTAATAAAGCAAGCAACAATTCTGTCAAATAATTAGCGTGGATTTCCTGCATTACACACTGACCTTGCATTTCTAGGAGCTGTGCTTCAAACCTTCACGAAAGGCATCAACTACCGAGCTTGTCTCAAGAGCTCTGTATTCAATGGAAAATAAGTAGTATCTAGAAATTTTGTTTTGTACGTGCTACAAAGCTACACCTACATAGATTTAAGTCCTCTCTTAGCAATAGTCTTTCTTCTTGGATGAATAGTTTGTCCTGTTCTAAAGTTTTTCATGCTTTTCTTGATGCTTCTGTTATATTTTTCTTTCTTGCTGTATTTTACTATACATAAGAAAATAGCTTGGACCATGTTTACATTTTTTTAGGTAAAAAATAGGTGCTTAGGAGAGTGAGCCATCGTTTAAGATTAGTTCTATATTTTGCTGCTAATCAGCATAACCGCTCTAGTGGGAAGGCAGTTGGATTTGGATCACCGGATCACAAGTTTGACACAGTAGCTCAATCATATGAAAAAAAAACTTTCTAATCTTTGCATTGCATATCTGACATGTGCTGATGAAAATGGTCATGAATTTGGAGAAAGGAGAGAGTTAATAAAGAAACTGAGCGGTAAACTTCAGAACAACCGAAGAACTGTGCAATGGTTGGAAATGCCTACCAGCGTACTGTTCATATTTCATTTTTTTCCAATAGCATCATTGCAGGACTTTCTATAACTAAAATCTACTTGTATAAGTGTAATATTACTTTCTAGATGTCAAATTAGGATCTACTACAGCAAAAGCCATATTTTTTATTCCGATATTTCTGGATGCACATTATAGTGAGGCTGGTACTGAAGTCATATCCAAAAAATTGGCTGACCTGTATTTTCCCAACTACAAGTAGCAAAGAACTAACCATTAATCAAAGCACTAAGATTAGCATAATCACATGTCAAGCAACAATTTGACATACATGAGCTGCTATTTCAGAGCCTATTATTTGAACTGTATGTGTAGTGAAAGGTATAAGTATGTATTTTTTGCTTTCGTATTACTAAAATATCCTAAATCATATAAAATAAGTTTTACTTTTTATCTATATATAATTCTGTAACCTTGTTAAGCAGCATGGTAGTAAGCCTCCACTACAACCTGTAGGCATTGCAGCTGCAGACTCCTAGAGCATAAACAAATGATAGTACCCAATATGATGAGTGCTTATAAGAAAGAATCTTACATGAGTATGGAAGCCCTTTGCTAAGATTTTAGAAAAGGTAAACCCTATCAGACACGGGAATAGATAAAGAGAAGTGTTTGTACCTGGCTCAAGTATTTTTATTGCACACTCGATAGGAATATACTACTGCTGGTACAATTACATAAACTAGTAGTGTGTAGATTCACACAGTTGGGAGGAACAGGTGCAGGTGACCACCCTATTTCTTTTCTTTTCTTTTTATTATAAAAAGATGAAAATGCATTGGCTGCTTGTTATGATCTCTCCACCAGCCTGCTACTTCCCAGTGAAGGTGTGTTGGTATTTGTATTTGTGTCACTTGCCTGCGAGTCTGCAAACACATTTTTACTAGGACTGTACTCCCTCTGTCCATCATTCTGAAACATTTGGTTTTCTGAAGCAGTAGAGCTTCATTTCTAGTTGGCTGGACAGAATGGCACATGTAAATCAAAATATACTAGCCAAAAGGAATATCAAAATTTAGTGATTTAGACTTGTGGCAATCTAGGAACAAGTACTGCAAATATTTCACAGGGACTACAAATGTGTCGCAATCTGAGAACAACTACTTAAAATATATGTCAAGAGTAGCTACAAAATAAAGCTATCGACACATCTATTTGTTTAGGCGTCTTGCAAGTATGTTTTTCTTGAGCCCTTCATAACTCATGCTGGTCTATGGACATGTGACTTGTGTCGACATTCATAATTTTCTCTTCTTCTAGGTTCTTCTTGAGCCCTTCAGATCTGAACAGAACTCAATTGTAGAGTAGATCTTGTGTTTTACTATCAATTTAATACTTGGAATTGCTTGTAGGATGACTATATAGCAGGAGTTAAGAGGGTTACACAGGCGCATCGAGAACATGAAGAGGATGGCGAGCATGAGCAGCATGAAGAGATGAGGATATGGAAGAGGTAGAACATGGGCAAGGGCAAGGGCTAGGACATGAGCAAGAGTTGAATGCAAAGGTGTTGTACGACGTGTCGGGTGGTATGTCCACCCATGGGCGTTTTGCTATAGGAAATGGCGCTGTTAGGGCAGCTGATGTCAGAGCAGCCGGAAAGGAGAAAAATGTGAGTCAATCAAATTCAGTTTCAATGCAAATGTTGGCCCAACAAAATGCACAACTACGACGTGAAAATGCAAGGCTACGACAAGAGAAGGATAGTGCGGATAGTGCGTTGCAGCAAAGCAAAGTTGCTCTAGATTTGACAATGGTATGTGTATCTGTTGATATTTTTTCTACAGCCAAATCATATTTTCATGTTCTGAAAATATTTCTGATCTTCACCATAGGGACTTTATCGACGCTTAGGATGGGGACAGGAAATTCCAGAGGCATCCTTACGAGTTGTATCAGCAGCAGCAGCCCAAGCAAATGTGAGTATAGCTAGCCCACCAAATTGTCTAGCAGACCAACTTATTGTCTTCTCTAGAAAATAGATGACAGTTTTTCTTTAGTTCAGCTAGCTAGCTGATTAGTTTCTCCCCATTTTTCTTATATTTGGTCAACTATATGAGCACAGACCTCCTATAGAAGCTAACTATAATTTTGATGTGGTATTCAGAATGGCAACATGCTGTCCACCAGTGAGGAAGTGGCCTCATCTTGATTCTTGCATAGCTACTGGACTTATAAATTGAATTAATTCAGTACTAATGGTAAGGTAGATAGTTACATTGGTTCAGCTCCCACAGACTGGGACTCGGTTGACATCACTTTAGATTTATTCTCAACTGATTTTGAATCAATGCTATTATCATGCACTTATAATCACATAGGATTGACATTCATACTTATTAGATGCAAAACCATTTGAATTGATGTGAAGTCAAACTTGTTATTGCTACTTTTATTCTCCAGTACCAACCTATTTGTCTTTGTCATATATAGGCCACTGGTTCTTCTCATGTTGGCTCGGAATCGACTAATGACGACAATGCTGCAAATGGTTACAATGAAGAGAATCTCAATGGCACAATCAGAGGTGGATTGGGAACACTGAACTGTCATATTAGAAACCATGGATGAAGGTGTCGGTCATCACAAACACATAATGCATTCACTTCGTGTTCGTAGGAGAAACTGTTAGGAGTAGCCACTTCTTAGTTTTCTAACCAAGAAGATGATGCTAGCTTTTGGGAATGGCATATCATCTGGGTACTAATGGAGCTAAGTAATGATGCTAGCTTTTGTGAAGTTATCTTCCTGTGTTGATGCTAGACCTATATGGACATCTTAAATTATGTAGCTGTTGATGCCAGACTTATATGTGGCTGTTGATGCCAGACTTATGGACATCATAATTTGTGTAGCTATTGATGCCAACTGTTCTGTGTGCATCTAATCTATATGGATATGTATGGCATGTTGATGATGTCATGCTCATGAATGTACTATTATCATGAATGAATCAGATATATGATGCTCATGAATGTACTATTATCATGAATGAGTTCTTGGATGAAATTGTAAATAAATGAGCCATTTCTGTGGACAAACAACATATTTCCTGTCGGTACGTACAATTTTTCTGTCAGTTACACGTCGATGGAAAACTAGTTTTTTCTGTCGGTCTAACTCCGACGAGGAATAAAGTAATTTTCCTGTCGGTAAGCCATTGTTTTTTTGGCGTTTGGTTGTCGACAGGAAAATTAATTCCCTGTCGGTACGTCATATTTTTCTGTCGGTTTTGGACGACAGAGTTATATTTCCAGAACTGACGCCTCATCATTTTCCTGTCGACGGGCTACCGACAGAAAAATAGGCGAACCGACAGGAAATTTTTTCCACCGACAGAAAAATGATATTTTCCTGTCGCTCTATCCCTGGCGGTGTTTTCCTGTCGGTGAACCGACAGAAAAATTGATTTTCTAATTTTCCTGTCGGTGATCGACATTTCTCTGTCGGTTTCGAACCGACAGGGAAATCTGCGTTTCCAGTAGTGCACTCTCACATGATCTTGAAATATGTGTACGAACCTAGCTCTTGATCAAGAGCTAGCTTTTCTCTCTCTTCTATTAAAATTTTTAAAAAATACTTAGTGCTAGCTTATGAGTCATCCATTGCGGTGCCCTAAAGTTGGTTGTACATTCTACACTCTAGATTCTCAATTTGTATTTATTAAGATTTATTTAAGAATCTAGATGCTAAGTCATAGACTACACTCTCTTATAGTTATTACAATGGATTTCAATGTGCATTGCAGTGCGAAGATATCGAATTTTCACTATAAACGAACCGTATATGCCTGTGCGTTGCACCGGGGTTACAATTTTTTTGTCCACGCCTACTGCAACGAATTTACAAAAAATAATAAAAAATAATAACATCAATAATCGGATGTGGACGTGTGAGTTCCAATGACTTTGTATCACACGCGGACACGTGGATCCGGTCTTTGTATCGAAACACGATGAGTGGAGCATGATTCATATTGCACGTGTACACGTGAGCAGGATCGAGACTTGATATCATCAAATAGACGTTGATGTTATAATCTTTTTAGGTGTAGACATTAATAGTGGTAGAACATGATATAATTTACAAGAGGGCATTATAAGTTTATAAGTGAGAATTTTAGGTGAAAGTAATAGGCATACTTTAATTTATTTATAATATATAATGTATAAGTTAGTTTTTTTCCCACATATTTGTAGTGGCACAAACCTGTTTGAGGCGAATATAGATGGCACTTTGAATTAACTAATCGCCATAATAGAGTAGATGCGGTTTCAGGAGTTAAGTATACTTTATTTTTAATAATACTTGCCGGTCCTATAATATTTTGTATTCTAGAGACTTAAGGACAAACTAAGTGACAGATAAAAAGACATAATCCCCTTCATTTTTCTAATCGGACACTGTCATCTTCATGATTAATTATTAATTAATAGAGATTGGTTGGTAGATGAGAAGCAACGATATAATATCTATCAAATTTGTGCTACTAATAATGCAAAACCAGCTCTTGTCCCCTAGTAGAACCCCTTATATTTGGGCATAACTTTTTAATGTTTGAATACAGGAGCGAGGGAATATTAGCATGTACTTATAGATTAGATGCATATATTTAGGTTTTTACATTAGGTTATTTTCTGTAATAGCATAAGTTTGTAATTTAGGTGCAGATTTAAATTATTTTTGAAATAGAAAAGTTGGGTGATTTAAACATAGATTTAGAGAACTAACTTAATTTATTTCCATAATAGGAGACGTGATGGATAATAATCTGAATACAGATTTAAGAGTTATTATTTTAAATTATTGTGGTGACAGAGAAGCAAATAAATAAAAACCGCCTAGTCCATTAACCAATGCTACTGCACAAGCTAGTAATTATACAAAAAGGGATTGGTGTTCTTGCCCCTTCTTCGAAGGCTAATTGTAATTTTATCCTCTATCGGGTTTCTTCAACTTTGTGATTTTACCCTCGGTTGTTCAATCAGAAGCCATCATTTGCCCATATATTAGACTCTGTTAGATGAATATTGAATAAATAGATAAAATAAAAAGAAAGAAATTTATGAAAATTTAAAAAGATGATACTAACCCCTGACCTTATTCTAACCCTCTCGGCTTTCACTGATGGTTGATTAAGCATGTTTGACTTGTTAAAATTTGTTTAAATTTGAAACACAAACTGGGAGGAGAGTTGATGTCGTGACGGCATGCGGCTGCCGCGAGCTGTGGGGTTTTGGATTGGAAGCCTTTCCAATTTCCATGGACCGCACTACGTTGGCCTGATGCCCAGAGCCGCTCCTTCTGCTATTGATCTGTGGTCTCCATTGCTAACTGATCTCTCTCGCTTCTCCACCTGCCGCTGGTGCAGCGTGCGTGCGTTCTGGGTCCCTTCTGTCAGTGTCATGCTTGCAGCGCCTCATGACTGGATTTCCCAGTGACTTTTGGGTACGCCGATGCACTACGCATTAGAGCCCAAATCCAAGTCCAATACGCGCGCGGCGTGCGGACATGTTTGGGACTATTATTCAAGAAGAAACTTACGGGATCAACAATTCATTAATTCTACATATAATGCTAGGGTATTCTCCATGTATCAAAATGTCAAAAGTGGCCGAGATGGAGGACCCGACCCACCTCCCGACCCGCTCCTCCCCTTCCTCGTCCTCCCCACGTCGGAGCAAATCCCGACCAGATTTGCCGCATCCACAGCCTCCATCGCCCATCAACCACCAGATCCGCCCTCCCCAACGCTTGATCTACACATTGATGGGTCGAAATCCGTCTCGCATTCAAGTTCCAGCGGCCTCGAAGCTCACAAAGCAGGCCAGCGGTCGCCGGTACCCCAGCCTGAAGAAGCGCCACAGGAGCTCAGCCTCCTTCCGGCAAGTCCAACGAAGGTCGACCACGAGATACAAGTAAAGGGATGGGCGCTGCTTCCGGACTTGGCAAGGGATTTGAACAAGATCACGGGTCAGCGAGCATGCTCCGATGCAGAAGAGTGCAGGCATGCCTTCAAACCTCAGGCCACCTCCAGCTGCAAGGAACCAGAAGATACAAGCTTTTCAGCCAATAAAGATAAAAGCGCCCAGGAAGATACGAGGATTGAAGACCATCTCCTCCGCTCCAGGATTCCGGCGAGCCAAAAAGGGAAAGCAGTGCAGGGCATCGTGGGTATTCAAGATGGTTAGGCTACATCTACCATGGCTCAGGCTACTTCCTCAGCGAAGATGGCGAAGACAGCTCTCAACGGCACCTCTGATCCCTCGAGCACGTGCCTGCAACCGCATCAAACGAGCATCCTTATCAGCGAAGAGGGATGGGAGCCAGCCAAGCTGCATCAACGGAAGAGACCAGATACACAGAGGAAGACCCTTCAAACCCCATACCTAGCAAGAGGCAAATCAATAGGCTCTGAGTTTTTCAGATCAAAGATGGAGGGTAGGTGCTTTAACTGCTTTTGTAAGTGCAATCAAGCCCTATTGTAGGTTTTGGCGTTGATGACCACCTAATTAGAGGACTAATGAGCTTTACTAGGATGACAAACAGGGAATTCATTTAAGAGGATGTCATACAGAAAGGAAGAGCCCCCAATTACTTTCACGGACGGCAACATGCTCAAAGAAGGTTTAAATTCCTTTTATGTTTTGAATTTGAGTATAGAAAAGCCGTACTATCAAGGGGGACACAACATCTGGTTAAAATTATATGACCAAGTGCTCAAACTTTACTCAAAACATCCTCACACCTCTGCCAAGATAGTCAGCTCAACCATTCCCTCCTTTTGCTGTCTTGGTGGGTGCGGCAGTGCCGCACTTGGAGAGAGGCACTGCCGCACTAAGGGCGGCACTGCCGCACTTAATTAACCGTTGGAAAGCAGGGAGGTATTTATACTTTTCCCCTGCCTCCTCCAACGGCTCTCCTTCTTCCCAAAACGGTTCATTTTCGACAGAACACAGCAAGTGCTCATCTCTCTTCTCTATTGGTGCTCTTCAAGCTCCCAAGCATTCCTTGTGATTTCACCATCAAAACTTGAGAGAAAAGGCTCCAAAACTTGATTAGAGAGGAGATCCATTGATTCCCAAAGTCTTAGAGCATTTGGTTTACGTTTTGACCGGCGGTTGTGTTTGTTACTCTTGGAGCTTTGCTCCTAGCCGGCTAGAGCGTCGTTCGGTGAGCTTGCCAAGCTTATGGCAATCCCGGGAGGTTTGTAACCATCTCTTACAGCGAGTAGAATCACCCCTCATCTCAAGAGCTGAGTCTCTTGACTTGAGAACGAGGTTGGGTTGGAAAGCCCAAGCCTTAGTGGCAAACCTCAACAACATGGACTTAGGCAAGTCTTGGTGGCGAGCTGAACCACGGGATAAATCATTGTGTCACTTGTGTTTGTGTTGCTTCACTTGTTGGGGTTATGATTTCTAGGGTTTGACCCGATCTACTTGTGTGTGATGTTCCTACCACTTTCTTCTGTCGATCTGTGATCTACTACCCTACAGGAAGCTAAGAAAATTACTCGATCTAAATTTTGTTAGGTAGTTTTTGAACTGAGCTGATCTTTTCTGTAGGTGCGGCAGTGCCACGGTCAAATATGATATTTGTTTGAGCTGAATTTTTACAGGCCTATTCACCCCCCTCTAGGCACTTCAGGGATCCTACAGCTTTTCCCCAAATCACCTTGCTCGTCTCTACCGTTCCCTTCCTCGGTGCTAGAAATGCTACCGCTTTGGGCACAGGGCCATGGATTGCGCGCTCGACGGGCATCCTAAATAGCCGGAGCTCGACGACCATCAGCACCTCATCTCCTCCCACAAGCGCAAACCCCCGCCAATACTACACAACACCGACCAACATTCGTTCGCGGAGGTGGTCCGCGGGCAAGGGGCAATGGCAGCTGCAAGGTATCCGGGTGACCCACGGGCCAGGCCAGCCCGCGACTTCTGTGCTATGTCGGCCACTGGCCCCATCCGCCGCCGCCGAGATGAGCTCATCAGTAGCGCCGTGGTGTGCTGGATCAACGGAAGCAGCGATGATACGGAGACCTATCACCTCGGCGATGCCCTTCGCCGCAAGCTCAACCTGCATTACGACGACTTCCAGGTGGTCAAGCACTTCCCCGAGCGCTACCTCATCATCTTCTCCAACCCGGCAGTTAGGCAGCGCGTGGTGGACAAGGGAATCCTCTCCGACAGCGGCCGGGTCTTCCACTTCGCCCCCTGGAACGAGCGGCGCTATGCCACCAACGTCAGCTGGGAGTACCGCATCAAGGTACGCATTGAAGGTGTGCCGGTTCACTGTTGGGCGGAGGAGTGACAGCCAAGGTGTTGGGCAAGAGCTGCACTATTCACTACGTCGAGGAGAAGACCCGCCGCTGCCAGCGCACAAGGTCTTTTGACCTCTGGGCTTGGTGCTGCGACCCCTGCGACATCCCCACAGAGGTGTGGCTCACAATGACCGAGCCGGACAGGGAGCAGCAGCCGACTTCGACCCACCACGATGACCCAATCGACTTCAAGAGCAGCCACGTCTACCTTCTGCGCAACCACATCGAGGTAGTGGAGGACTCTCCTTTCTGCAGGGAAGTGGAAGAGATGCCCCCCAACCGCAAAGCTTGCAGAGAATTTATCTGGAGCTATGGAGCGCCGGACACCGAGGGTGAGCGCCTCCATGGTAGGCGCGGTGATGACTAGGGACGCGACACCAGGCGTCCACCGAGGAGAGACAATGACGACCACGACGACAGGCAGGCATCGCAGGCTCTCTGCCTGGGCTAGAAGCTCATGCTATTGGACAGGTGTCGACGACTGCATCAGCTCCAATCCAACAGGTGGCGCGACGGGAAAGACTCCCCACCCCGTAGAGGTAGGCAGGCTACCCAGCACCTTCAGGCGCCAGGGTCAAGGAACACAAGGAGGAAAAGAAATGCAAGAAGAAGGTATCCTTTGCTGATCCAATAGCAACAGAGCTAAAGCCCCCAGAGGAAGTTTTTTTTTCGAAAACGCGCATTTGCACGTGTTGCACTAAATGGAATAAGGAAGTTTACACGCTTTGTGAGTGGTCACGGCGAGGCGCCGATCCACGTCACGAAGTAACACATGACAAAGATCACCGCAAGCGGTGGCGAAAGTAGGATGTGCTAACCAAATACAATTGGCGCGACAAAGCTAGCAGTGCTAGTCTACTCGACAAGTGCCGTGAGCAGCGCGGAGTTCGACCTCTCGCAGGGTGAGGGGAACAGCAAGCCCCCAGAGGAAGTCATCACCGACGACAGCATCATGCTTATCAAGGGTAACTCCCCCTCCCATGCGCAATGCTATGTTCCAGAATCCCCTGTTTCAATTCAGTTCATGCTTACTATGGCGCTTCCAGAAGCAGAAAACATTCAGGGCAACAACAGCGGCACTGATTTGGGGAACATCCACTCCACCAACTTGGGTAAGGCTGTCGTGCCAGTTATCGCAAGTGAGCAGAACTCTGATAACCCTCCTTTCGAGTTCGGTATGCCATCGGCAGTGACAGTGCTGAATGAGACAGCGCTTACCGATGCCACCCCTGCTTTTATCTATGCAGAGCAACAATCAAATGGGGGGCCGCAGGCGGACAAAGAAGGCAGCCAGGCTGAGGAAATGGCGGTCACCATCCACACCACCCCAAGTGAGAAGGCCACTGATGAAAACAGCACACAGGGTACAGTTTCACAACCTAATACACTCACAATTTTTGACCCTGCAGAGAGAGCCACAAACATTATTGGCTGTGTGGATATGGGGCCAGAGCAGCACGACACTTCTAAAGAGCAGAAGCTGGACCTGGTGCTAGGACATCTACGAAGGATGCTGGCGAGCTCCTCCACTACAGACCATTCCATATCAGTAGAAGCTGTTAATGTTGAATTCAATGCTATACTGTCCAGTAGCTCCAGTGAAAACATAGAGTCTTTTTAAGATGACCGGCTGAACAAAACCACAGTTACTGAACCTACGCTGGAGGTGCCCACTTCCGATCAAACACATGTAGTCTTAAGTGAAACTGTCGAATTGGTAGAACAAGGGGCACCTACTGAAAGTCAACAGATGACAAATCATTTACACACTCATCCACCTTCACCTATAGACAGTTTCTTAGAATCAATCTCGCTGCCCATCATGCAACCTTTGCTAGAAGGAGGTGCCCCGACACCTTTGACACATTTAGCTAGAGAAGACGATGCTAACCGGCACATAAACCCAACACCAGGCTCAAGCAAAAGGCACAACTCTAGATTAGCGCAAAAGGCAGCATCTAATGTGGGCAAAGACGCTATCCAAGTTGCACATGATTTGTTGGTTAAAAAGTTAGGGGATTTGTCGGGGGAAGAACATCAACAGAACCCTGATGATTTTGAATTTTATGCGCAGCGCATCGAGAGACCCATCGACAAGTCCAAGATGGAGGCCATCAAGGTTCTCATTGAACAGGGAAGCAACAAGCAAAAGAAGGGCGTCAACTACAAGAAGGCGACGGTGGCACCAAGCCTGGTGGCCTAGGCGTCAGGCTCCTAGTAGCCCAAATGGCCAATGTTAGACCCTTCAGGCAAGAGGGGCGGGGCAGGTTGCCCACCGCATCCTCATCATCTCTCCATTAGTAGAGCCATGCGTGGTTGCCATGGTGCTTTCAAGCACTTTTTATCTTTCAGTTTCAGTAGAGCCTTGCATGGCTGCCCTGGTGCCATCAAGTAGTCGTTATCTTTCAGAGTTGGTACTCTTAACTAGATGCACGCCTGCTGGCCCAGTTGCCTGTGGCGGAGGGATTGGTTTCTTTTGGGCCTTGTGGGAGAGGTTGCCTTCGGTGGACTCTAGATGTTTGATCTTAGGCTATTCTTCTGGACATCATTTCAAGTAGATGAAATCCAATATTATTTCAAGGATATATATGTTGGAACGTCAAAGGCTTGAATGATGGGACAAAGAGAGCGACAGTTAGAATCCAAATACTTTCAACCGGAGCCACCATGGTTTGCCTACAAGAAATGAAATCGGCAGGTCTTCGTCTTTCTTCAATCTTTTGTTAGTTGTTTTTGAGTTGTTAGTTGAATTGATTCGACCAAGTTGGAGCAAATAGTGGCGTGAGTTTTGATAGTTGTGTAGTTGTTGTAGCAAAGTTGTTTAGGATGAGTGGTGCACTCTCCTCAGTTGTAAAGTTTTTGGGCCCAATTTCCATTTAAAAACTGGGCGGGCACTTACTTTTTTTTTTCTTTCTTCATCTAATAGATAGAAATCGCGGCAAAGCTTTTGCCGTCCTTTCTAAAAAAACATATAATGCTAGGGTTTTGCATGCAAGCGCAGTCGTAGAACTAAAAGCCATGGGGCCCTAGTCTCAAGGTTCAGTTACAATACTATTTTTATTGCTTAAATGCACTATATTATAGGATAGAGGAAGTATACTCCATCCCCTCTCAAGATTTGGTTAGAAAAACTATGCAACAGACCAGCCAACACTGGCATTACATTAATATATAATTCTTATAAACTTTGTTAGATATCTTGATTTACAAATTACAACAAAGGTAGAAGAACTCAAAGTTTCGAACCTAGGAGAAGATAATATACATTAGAATTACATAGATATGAGTTACACATATGGTTGAGCTCAAAATATTATTGAGTCGTCGCATGCCCTGACCCAAACTAGTTCTGAATTTCTCATCTGACTGAGGTTCAGCTCCGTCTAGAAAAAGACTCCAATTCATTTATTAATTATAATGCCTACTGCGGTCCGGGCCTCGGTCCGTCACGCATCAGAGCCCCTATGTCAAATTACGCACTCCTGCGGTGTACGGACACGTTTCAGGATCGTTCAAGAACAACGTACGGGATCAATTCATCAATCCAACATATCCTAGGTTTTTTTTCTCTTGCATGCAAGCACAATCATAGACGTGGACGACACCCTGGTTCTAATCCTGGAGCGGATCGATTTGCTCGTCAGCCTCATCCGCGCCGCGTCCACATGCAGAAGATGGCGCCGCCTCATCGCCGATGCCGGCTTCCTCCGCCGCATCCGCTCGCTCCACGGACCAACCGTCGCTGGTGACTACTACAATAGCGACCCCAATTATGATGCATGGACCACCCGTCGCCAAAGGCCATCGTTTGTCCCCTCGTCATCCATTGATGCCCGCCACTTCTCCCTGGACTTCGTCGTAGACGCGAGCATATTCCCGTCTCGGGGTCGGGACTACTACCAACCATGGGATGTCCAGGATAGCCGTAGCAGCCTTGTCCTGGTGGAGTGTATTCATCAGGGGGACGACAGCTCTGGCGTCTTCCCTGACTTAGTCGTCTGTGAGCCTCTGACGCGGCGCTACAAGATCATCCCTCAACCGCCGGACTTCGACGGTGCCAATTGCATGCTACGGCGTGCCTTCCTCGTTGACGTGGATGAAGACGAGGCTGGAGGGCGCATCAGCATGTCAAACTTCAGGGTCTTGTGCGTGCTATTGAGTCATGACGATGGTGTCGCACATACCACCGTGTTCACTGCTGGCGGCAATACGGACGCGATGTGGAGCGAGAAGGGCATTGACCACATTGCTTCAAGGCTACATTCTAGGTCCATCATATCCATCTACAAGGGTCGCGTGTTGGGCTCGTGTTACTTTTACCTCCCACAAGACGGGACGTTGATCACCCTTGATGGTAGCACCGGCAAGTTCTCGTCATCGGTGTTACGGCCATCAAAACTGCTGGGATGCCCACAACTAGACAGAAAACTTCACCATCGTCAATGGTGGGGATGGTGAGCCGCGCATCATCACCATAATGGACCATACCATGGAGGTGTTTGCGAGGGTGGATGGGGAGTGGGAATTCTAGAACAAGGTCCTGTTGTCCAAGGTTACTTGCGGCCAGCCATCCTTGTTCAAGAAACCTCTGACCATCGTGAAGACAGGCATGGGGTTTGTTGTCGTATCGCCACCGCGACGAAAACAACACTGCGGTGGTTCTCTGTTGACCTCAAGAGTCAAGACCATGGAGGTGGCGCCTGCAGCAGCAAGGGGTACTAGGGAAAACAGGATGGCATATCAGTGTGAGTTCCCATGGTCAACCAGTTTTGCAAGTTTGCGTGGATAGATGATGGAATTGCCAGCATTGTTGCATATATTTGCTTTACCGAGCTCAGTTATGTGTTCATTGAGCAAAAGCAAACGTTCATTTATGTATTCATTGAGCAAAAGCAAACGTGTTTCTTTTGAAGATACATTTATCTGATTAAATTGAGTATCAAACTGCTTATGACTTTAGGTTACAAATTAGTTGAACCATCGGCTGATCTAGATTTTAATAAAAATAAGTTTTATTTCTGATTAGAAATACATAAAAATATGGGTATTTCTAGCGCCCAGACATCCGATCTGGGGCACTAGCATCGAACGGTACATGCTCAGTTAGCGAGCGAGCACCCTAACGTGTTGGGTCCACAGGCAACCACCCCAGCAGCAGGCCCATGCCGCCCCCGGACCTCGACCGTGCCACCTCGGATGTCGCCCGCGTCGCCAGTCGCTTCCCACGCGCATCTCATGTGCAACCCTCAATCTAGTTTTGAAACATCCTTATGCAAATGCAGCAGTTGCAATATGCAAAGAAGACTGATGAAACACTTGAAACATGCGTGTGAAACACTTGCAAAAACACCTGAAACACTTGAAAATCATTACAAACATTCAGATGAAACACTTGTAACAGATGTATGAAACACATAAAACCACTTGAAAAATACACTTACAACATGTATGTATATGCAACATCCGGATCTACTTTTGCAACATACAGATGAAAAATAATTGCAACATATGTCTCATACAGATGAATATTTGGAACATACACTTGAAACATATGTGTATAGCCATTGCAACATGTGCAACATCCCAATCTACTTTTGCAACATCCCGATCTACTTTTGCAACACCAATACAAAACACTTGCAACATATCTCTAAAACATCTAAAACACCTGAAACATATGTTTGCAACATGTGTTTTTCGCCCTTCTTCTTCCGTGTGACGTAGAGCGGAGCGGGGAACGGTCGGGTTCAGCCAACCGACGGCAAAGGATGGTGGCGTGACCTAGTAGTGACCAGCTGCACTTGCGCCTGGCCTAGGTCCGGCCAGCAACAGCCTTCTCTCTTGGGCGCCTGGCCTGGGTGCTGTGGACAATGGGGCACGGCATGGCGCGGCGGGGGATGAAGGCGCCGCTGGGGATGGGGCGCTGCGGGGGATGGCGACGGCAGTGCGCCGTAGTGGGCGCGGCATGAGATGGAGGCGCCGCGATGGATAGCGGCGGCGCGGCGGAGTAGGGCGGGCGGATGCGACCGTGAAGCCACGATGACCGAAGCGAGTGGAGAATTTCTATCCTATCCTAGTATGCTCAGCAGACAGTAGAGAGATGGACAGGGTTAACGCGGGACCCATCGCGCTACAGCGCGAGCGCGCGACCCAATTTTCCACCCGCGCGATGCTGCCGACCAACCCTGCCACTGTACCTGCCACTTTTCCTTTTTAGGATGTGGTCCATGGCGTAACTGTAGATGTCACTTTCGGTGTACATCACCCGAAAAAGGCAAATCTTTTATTTGAAATTGCTAAACTTTTAAATGGTGTGTCTATTTTCAATTCCATCTATACTGATATGTTCTACGTGGCGAGTCGAACAAAACTAGACCTCACTTGCATATGTTTTGAAGAATTTCATTCTAGTAGCAATTTATGTGTAAATATGTGCTAGGGGATTTATCAAAGGAGTTGCTACCATATAATACTAAAGTTGGTACTTCAAAATATATTAAAGTTTCTACATAGTATACACAAGCTGAGTGTAAAAAATATCAAAAGCAAATAATACCATGTAATACTAAAGTTGCTACTCCAAAAATATATTATTGTTTCATAGTATTAGTATGCACAAGTTGGGTGGGCAAAAAATATCTGAGTTACTACGTCGTAATAGTATAGTTGTACTACTTAGGGACAAATTATTAAAGTAAGCATTGCATAAGCTGCCAACTGAGGGGCAAGTAATCATACAACTTGCTCAAATCTGCTCCTCCTTTCCGCTCGAATCTATCGGCAGCCACGTCCACTCCATTTATCTAAATCTGCTCCTCCTCTCCGCCAATTTACTCATCCCCATAGATAGGCCGCGCCCCTTCACACTAAAACACATGTATGCAAGTAATACTAAAATTGACAACCAGAAAAAAATAAATAGTATTGACAAATAGAAAATACAAACTAAAGTAGACAAAATAAAAAATACTGCAAATTAACACTGAAACTGAAATTACCTTAAACTGAAATTGACAAAATTGAAAACAAAAGTAGACAAAATAAAAAACAAAAAAGTAGAAACATAAAACTGAAACTAAAATAGCCAGAAACTAATTTAAATTGACAATTCTAAAACTGAATTTACTGGAAAATAAAACTGAAATTGACAACCACAAAGTGTCGGTACCTACAGAATAGGGGTACCCACAACCAACGGTAAAAAAGAACAAAACGATTAAACCACCGCAAAAGGCAGTACACCTCGACCGCGTACAGGGTCCGCCTCGTACGAGCCCGGCTCGACGGAGCGTCTCGACCGCGCTCCCACTCCGACTCGTACGAGGCGCCCCCGACGGGAGCGCCTCGACCGCGCCCCGTCCCGTACGAGGCCCGTACGATAAAGCACCTCGGCCGCGTTCCGACTCGCACGAGGCTCGTTCAGCTATCGGCAAATCTCCGACTCGCACGACCCCGGGTCGGATCACTCGACCCACTCTATTCACCTACTCTGAGACAAAAGTCAGAGCATTCAATGCGATTACCTACTACCACTTACCGACATGGCTACAACAGTAACCGACGTGGGAGCAATACTGGTGTCAGGTCTCACTTTTTACCGCCCATCCTAGGATGGGAGGTGAAAACCTGTCACTATGCACACCATACCGCACACTGTTCTGCCACCGATCACCCTCGAGGGAGGATACGACAAGGTCCATACCCCATGATCTCGGGGATTCGGCCTTATCCGCCCGCCGTCGACCCGACGTCGACCCAGTCTCGACCCAGCGCCGGTTAGCAGGGAGGAAGGGCCGACGTGGAACAGGACTCAGGGTCATTTCACCGTCTCGTCCCCGACGTCATCACGGTGTCCCGGGATGGCCGGCCATTCCTAGAGCACATCGCTACAACCACCTCTACAGGAATCGACAAAACTTCACCTCAAGGCACCCCGGCGTCCCAGCCTCCTCTTACCCTATAAAAGGGCAGGCCCGGGCTCTACAGAAAACAAACGGACACAACTCAGAGATCAACATCTCAAGCAATCACCCGTGTACTCTTTTTTCTCTCCTTGAGACTTGGGCTCGGCGCCCTCTCTCGCTAGCTTGTAACCCCTACGCAAGCACCTCGGTGCAAGGAAATACAAAACTCTCTCCCCCCGCTGGACGTAGGGCCTTCTTTGCCCGAACCAGGATAAACCCCCGTGTATTCTCCTTGCATCGCCATCCAGGTTAGGGACACGCGGCATTCACTCGTCGGCTTAGGACCCCCCCGGGACCGAACACCGACAGTTGGCGCGCCAGGTAGGGGGCGCTGCGTGTTGACATCATTTTCCCGCCATTTTCCTGGATGGCTAACCCCGAACGCCCTTTCCCGTTGGCTACGGTGATCTGGTTTGGGAGTTTGTAGTTCATGTCACATGGCCACGGCTACGACATGGTCCTCCTCCCGCCCAAGCACCTGACCGACTCCAGCCTACGGATAAACCTCAGCAAGTGCTCCATCACTCCGGTGTACGGCGCCGACCAGGCGATGCCTGAACTGCAGCAGATTCTTGGCTGCCAGGTTGCAGAATTCCCGACCAAGAACCTTGGCCTACCCCTTGGTACGAGGAAGATTTCTATGACCTATGTCCAACAGACAGTGGATGCTGTCTCCAGGAAGCGCCTGGCGTGCCATGGCTCGCTCATGGCAAGGAGTGGGCGATTGGTTTGGATCAAATCCGTGTTGGCGGTGGAACCGATTTACTGCATGCCAACACATGCTAACATGGATTTGATCCAAACACGATTGTTTCATTGTTTGGATTTAATGCAAGCTGAGCACGGATTTCTGTGGGCACGTCAGGAGATCAACGCGATCCGCAGAAGATTTCTGTGGACAGGGACGGATGGCTCCATCAGAGGCAAATGTATGGTCTTTTGGGCCATCAATTTGCCTGCCCAAAGAGCTGGGTGGACTCGTCATTCCGGACCTCAGGTTATCCAGTATCGCCCTGCAAACCAAGTGGTTGTGGCTACAACATACTAACACGCACCATGCCTGGTCTGAGCTATCGATCGAGACCGCACCCAAGGTCCTCGCCTTCTTCAATGCATCAACTTACACGGTGGCCACGGTGCTGGGGACGGCCATCAAACCAAGTTCTAGACAGGGCATTGGTTGGACAGACAGGCCATCAAAGACATCGCACCAATTCCGATCGGGTTTGTCGATCGCCAGGCAGTGCGTAGGGAAACAATGACGTCCGCTCTGCCCAATGGTAACTGGATCACGCAAATCTCTGGAGGCCTATCCGTTGCGGAAATCTAGGAGTACCTACAGATATAGGATTTCGTGCACGGCATTCAACTAAATGAGGCCCCTGATACTCTTGTATGGCGAATGGACAGCTGATGGAACCTACACTTCGCGATCGGCGTACAAGGCTCTCCACACTGCGCTGCTGCCAATGCCGGGATGCAAGCGGATTTGGCGTACCTGGGCACCACTCAGAGTTAAGATCTTTCTTTGACTTGCGGTACGGAGGAGGCATTGGATGGCAGATAGACTACAGCGCCATGGTCTACCGACAGCCGTGAACTGCTTCCTCTGTGACCAGCAACCGGAGACCATCGACAACATCTTGGCTTCATGCTCATACTCAGAACATTCTAGCGGCGCTCAGCGTCAACGTCACACGGGTGGGAGACCACTCACGGCTCATTCGGTGGCACTCCTGGCGGCTGCGTTGGCACAGGCAAGCAAGACAGGGAGCTGACTCGTTGTTCGCTCGCTCTAGTGGCTTGGGAACTTTGGAAGGAACACAACGGGAGATGCTTCCGTGGTGCTTCAACCTCAATCCAGCAGCTTCTGGCAACCGTCTGACACATGGCAAATCAATGGATTCAAGCCGGGGATACCAATTTAGATTGTCTAATTAGCAAGTACGTAATAGCGATTTCCATATATTCGCTTTGCTAGGGGGCAGCTTAAGTTGCAACCCCACTAGTGCGCCTAATATCCTGTTGTGTATCTCAAACTACTTCTATTTAATATAAAGATACGCAAATATTTTTCGTATTCGAGAAAAAAATATAACTAGTTTTATTAGTTGTAGGTACTAAACATTACTCCCCCATCACACTATGGTAAGCGTACTTTGTAAAAGAAAAAAAATAATTTTACAAACTTTGACTAATATTTAGTCAAATTTTATACAAGCTTAGGACATAAAATTACATCAACATATAGATTTGAATTCAAAGTACCGTTGAGAAAATATTTGTCTTCTGCAAATTACAACATATTGTAAGAGAAATTAAAGGTCAAAATCTATTTATTATGATTTTTTTCTTGATCAAATATGTTTATCATCAATCCGGGTCAAAGAGAATAACATCTAATACTTAATTATGTCTCCTAGGAATATAACCTGTGTGGCAGTATGGGTTGATGGACTAGCAATACCAAATTAATATGCTATTTGTGCATTTTTCTACAAACATTAAATTAAGTTGGAGCGGGCCAAACTAAAAACAGCTTACAATTTCAAATGGAGGAAGCATTGAAACTATTACATGACTGTATCTTGGAATACTTCCTGCTAATTAACTAGACGTATATAGAACTAGCAGAGAAGTGAACGATCCATCACGTGTCCAAAGCCCAGATGACCTTGATTTCGACGTGGCCGCCGTCGATGCCAAAACTCTGGAGCTCCTCTCCGGAGGGCTCAGGGCGGAAACGAGCAACGAGGGGGTCAGGGAGGAGACCCTCAGCCGCCGTGTGGTTACAAGAAGCGACCGAGGTGTGCAGGGCGGCCGCTATAAGGAGCTGCGAGGTGAGTGGCACCGCAACAACGGACCGCGACAGGGGGGCGTGGGAGTCGCGGGTGACAGCCACTTTCTCCTCTTCGTCCCGGCAGAAGAGCACGCTCTGGGCATCGAGATCTTGGCAACCGGCGGTGATCCTGCCATGGACGAGGATGTCGTCGGCGGCGCCTTGCTCGGCGGCGAGCAGGAGCCTGACCCGCACGGTGGCTTCCACCGCGTTACTCAGCGCCGCGTAGGTCACCTCTAACGGCCCATGGCTTGTGCTGATGGTCCGCGTCAACACCGTGTCGTAGGCTGCATAGTTCGCGTCGTCATTGTCGTCGTTGTAGCAATAGCAATCCCAGAGCAGCGACGTCGTCGTCCTGCCGTCGCTACAGCGGTGGCCATCTTTCTTGGAGATGTCGATTCTGACGTAGTCTGTCTCTGTCGTGGAGATGTCAAGTTCAACGTTGTTGTCTGTCTGTGTCGTGGAGCTGTCAATTTCAATGGAGACGCTCCGGCCCGTACGCGGAGATGGCCCTGTAGGGTCCAGTGAGCACCAGATCATGACCCTGCTCGAATTGGATCCATTCAGTCAGATGCCGATAAACCGACAGCAATATTTCAGGTGTTTGAATTCTGATGCTATTTCAGAAAACAATCAAATACATCTAGGGTGGGTGTATAGTGTAGACGAGAACTCACCAGCATCGACCCGTTCTCCCGCTTGCTGGTGATCGTCTTGGTCTGGCTATGGCGGTTCCAGCAGCTAATAAGTCCAGCCCAATCGTAGATGGAGCGCAGGTGGGCGAACATCCGCTCGCCAAAATGTCGTCCATACTGATGAGTGTCACTGTCATCATCATCATCATCATCATCGTGATCCAGTGAGCCCAACATGGTTCTTCTTCTTCCAAGGTCATCGTCGTCTGCCGGCTTGACGCCGTTTCTGTAGATGATCTGCCCGCGCATCCCGTCGAAGACCGAGATGGTGCCGCACATGTAGAAACCAGAGCGCATACCGAACATCTGCAGCATGCATTGGCCTTGTTGCCCGAGGACATGGGCGATGGTGGAATCGTCGTTCCAGTTCCAGTGCCTCAAGATGCCGCCGTCAGCGGCGGCGCCGCTGTCACCGTCTACCGCCGTATCCTGAGGTTGTGGTGGCGGCTGCGACGACCCTAGTGCCCTCGGGCCCGACCAGTTGAGCAGCAGCTGCACTACCTGGAGTGCCTGTCCCACGTTCCTGACATCAACTTGCGGAGCTAGAAGCTCCGGGGGCCATGCCGGAGGATGTGACGACGTATACCGCGGCGTCCCGTTCCCGTACTTGTTCCACCAGTCCCAGCGCAGCACGGCGTGCGACATGCGCTTCCAGTTCCACAGCAAGTGCACCTGCCGCTCGGCGATGGCGCCCGTGCAGCGGTCCCAGCCATCGAGCACCGTCTCGAAATGCGGGATCATCCTGGCGGCCTCGCAGACCTTGACGATGAGGCGCGCCAGGTGCCGCCTGGTCCGTTCATCGACTCCGCCATCCGCCGGAGCCTGCTCGTAGGCCGAGAGCCGGCGCACGGCGTCCCTGGCGAACCACCTGCCGAGCCCGAGCCCCACCAGGTTTCGGATCACGTCGCCGCCGACGATGCCGCTGTAGCCGACGTCGCACTCCAGGAAGGTGGAGCTCCACTCCGCCGGGAGCACCCGCGCGCTCCTACCGCCGCCGAAGCCGAACTCGTACCACTGGCCCCGCCGGTTCCGGAAGCCGATGAGGTACACGTTGTCGTCGCGGATTGCCAGCGTTGTTGCGTGGCCCTCGTCCCGGACTAGCAGGGTGACGTGGATCCACCGCGCCGGCCGGTGAGGACTGCGTTGCCGTGGCAGCACCGGGTGCGGCGCGTGGTGATAGTCCACCACGCTCTGCCGGTCGCCGGCGGGTTCGTACTCGACGAGCACCGTGCGGAGCACCTCGATGAATTCGCCGTAGTTTTCTTCTACTACGTCGTACTCGATGGTTTCGATGGCAGCTTCCATGGACCAGCTTGTGCACCTTAGCTTTTTTTAGTGGCCAAATCCCTTGTGTGCACTATTGCCAAATCTAATGAGATAGCTAGCAGCTGACTACGCTAGAGGTACGTACCGTGTGTCTAAGGCTCTAAGCTAGCTTCTTCCGATCCCACACATATAGGAGAAGTGGAGAACCATGCCGTATGCTTTGTATATAAGACGTCCATGGAGCAGAGCTACCAGAGAGAGAATCGAGAGGTTCAGAAAGCATTGCTGTAATCTATTGATCAACAGTCATTATTTTCATTGACGATGGGTCAACTGATGAAACTACCAAGTTTTTTCAAAGGACAAAACAACAAAATGACCGTGTCAAAGAGCCCAACCAAATACTACCGTGTGTCCGTGTGTACACTCAGACTAGCTCCTCCGATTAGAGGCAAGGCACGGCACTGCTGCACTAGTGGAGGTGGAGAGGTTAGCTAGCTGATGCAAAGAACAACGCGCTTAAGACACGAGAGCAAACAACGCGCTTGAGACACGAGAGCAAGTGGTATATAAAAGTACGAAAGCGTGCATCTCGGAATGCATATTACTATTACTTATTAGTATACAACGCGTACGGACCGGCCGATCTTCGGTTTTACTAACCAGTCCATCAACTCGTGCTCTCGCATGGGACACATTAGTTACCTTTTAATAACCTCTAACTAATAAATACACTAAAATTAATAAATGGCATGTTGTTTCAACTTTGTTAATTTTCTAGCACAATAGGTACTATGATGTCTTTATCCAAGTGTGATAAACGTACCAATTACTAAATATTAGCTTAAACTATGGTGGCTCTTGTTGTAGCATATATCTTCTGATGTCACGAATCTAAAATAATACTAATGTTAAATTGCACGTTTTTCACTTTGTTCATTTTCGAACACAATAGACTCAACAGACACAGTGTTGTATCTATCTAGTTACGATCTATGTATCAATTAATAATCTATATGTTTTTTCCATCTAGTTTTTTCTCTTTGCATGGCACCTCTGTGTAACTTGAATATTTATTTAGTTGAAACATTAGCTTAAAAATGAAAAGCTTAAACTATAGTGGATCTTATTGCAGCCCATATCTTTTGATGCCATAAATATAAAGTTTTGATTTTTAAAATTTAATCTCATTAATTACTACAGATATATTATTCTCAAGCTAAGTCAAAATTCTTTTTGTACCTTTATTAACTCTCCTTTTGTACCGTTTAAATAAAGATTTTTGCTCATAAATTGCACTCGTAAGTATTACAGTGACATAAGCAGTCATATAAACATACACCACATCACTCGAAATTGATGCTAGAGCTTAAAATGATATCTACAACAATGGTAACCTAGAGAGAATATTACTATTTAAGTCATATAATGATTGTTTACTCTGAAGTA
The DNA here is from genome assembly GCA_038087645.1 of Saccharum hybrid cultivar R570. Classification (NCBI taxonomy): domain Eukaryota; kingdom Viridiplantae; phylum Streptophyta; class Magnoliopsida; order Poales; family Poaceae; genus Saccharum; species Saccharum hybrid cultivar. Next base: position 12,930,756 of record JAQSUU010000805.1, read on the forward strand.
ATCCCAAAGGTAAGGAAGATATAGGTCTTGTTTAGTTCCTCCTCCTAAAGTTTAGTCTCTATCGTATTGGATGTTTGGACACATGCATGGAGTATTAAATATAGACTAAAAAAATAACTAATAGCACAGATTGCGACTAATTTGTGAGACGAATTTCTTAAGCCTAAGTAGTCCATGATTTGACAATGTGGTGCTACAGTCAAGCTACAGTAACATGTGCTAATGATGGATTACTTAGGCTTAACAAATTCGTATCGCGGATTTCTAAGGACTTCTATAATTTGTTTTATTATTACTATCCGATATGACACCCCTAAACTTTAGCCCCTAGATTTAAACACCACCATAGACACATATGGCTCGCACTACCCCGCCTCTCAAGATGTGTTTAAATTTATTTATTAAGAAATTATATGTGCAGTAATGGTTATACTACCCATCTAGATAATATTTTCGTTAAAATATATACCTTCCATTCTAAGTTATTAGTTGTTCGGACTTTTCTATGTAAGCTTTTGCTATACATTTAGATATACACTATGTCTAGATACGTAGCTTTACTATGTATCTAGAAAAGAACGAACAATATATAATTTGGAACGAAAGGAGTAAAATATCTAATGCAAAAAATATATAAATTATATGTCATTGTTAGTAATGTATTTTTAAATAATTTGTTAGTATCATTAGTATATAAGTTGTGAAGAAAATATTTTTCATGGTTGCTAAAATAGAACATATATTATTGTTCAAGCATGCATGTGTACTTACTTGATATATATCATGGTATAACATATACATTTACTTCAATAAAATTCTAATAAATTAATATTATTTTTAATAGAATTTGGTAGTATATAAACATATATGTGCTTTATGGTAATTTAAGTATTTGTTGTAATAGAAGATGTTAACTTAGATGTAGATTTGAGGGGATCTTTTAGTCTTTAAGATAATGAAAAATAGTAATTTAGATGTACATTTTAGCGGTTATGATAGATTATCTATCATAATAGCAGGTGGATAATTAGATTTATATTTAGGTTCCATTTAGATCATGTTTTTAGTAGTGGGTAATTTAAATATAGATTTATGGGGTTCATTAACTATTTTACACAATGTCAGATGTCGATGATTATTCAAAAATAGGATAGATCCTAATGGCTATTATTATGAATGGTTGAAATGTAAATTATGTTATATAAGTTCTTGTTGCATCTCTTTCTATAACATCATAAATCAATATTTTAGCTTTCAACTTTTAATATAGTTGTTGCATTTTTTAAGTACATGTTAAGTTAGACCACTAAATCTTATTGTATCTTTTGTTTATAATTTTCTTTTAATTTATTTTAGAAAAGGTGTTAGCTTCTTAGTTATTACAATGGTCTATATAGCCATTTTAGCTTGCATTGCAGCACTCAGATGTTGAATTTGTTATATCAAAGTTTTGTATTTATAGTAGTATTTTTTTTATAAATATAGAGCCTAAAATTAAATTACTAATATTGATTTGACATAACGTTTAAGTCAAGATGTATAAACTTATTTAAATAACAGCCTACAAATTTTATTGTCATGCCGTATTATTATATTTGTAATAAAATCCTTTATTTGAAATAGTCCTTTCGTAATAACAACCTACGACTAAAAGTATAATTCTAAAATAACAACCTTTCGTAATAGTTAAGGTCTTATAAATTTGGGGAATTGTTTTGAATTATCTTTTAGTGATGAACGATGAAAACAATAGGACAGACGCCGAATAGATGGATTCCATGTTCCGATGGTTGACTAAATCGTCTCATTTTTTAGATCGTCGGACCTCTTTAGGGTAAATACACTAGTGTTTTTCAATGGACGGTTTCATATAGTACTACATAGTATTAGAAGAGCTTAATAGAAAATATGTACATTGGTTGTCTTTTGAGTTATCACATAGTAACTCTCCTAATTTTTTAATATGTGAATAAACAAAAAGTAAATCATGGTTTGTATGACAACAACTCATACACCGGTGTAATAGGAGTCTCATAGCCCTCAATTTTTGTTTATATAAAACAGTTGTTTCGTGAAATAAAAATATTACATAGTGATGATAAGCGTGTAGCAATGTATTTGTTACTATTTACTCCCTCCGTCCCAGAAAAAATGATGTTCTATGATTCAAAATTTGTCCCAAAAAAATGATGTTATGTGTTTTAGACACGCTGTTGGCCCAGAGATCCGGAGCCAAATTACCAATTGAGATGCACTACTGTTTGTTGCCTGCCTCAAATCTTTGCATGCTTGCATGCGGCGTGTTTTAATTAGAAAGTAAACTACGACATCTTTTCTTTTAAGGGAATCATGTGTGACATACTTTTTTTTATTGGATCATGTGTGACATACTAAGGGTATTAGCTAGAGACATTTCTCTTCTCCACTAATCTGTCTGAAAAATCCTACAACATCACTTTTTCCGGGACGGAGGGAGTATACAGGTCCACGTGTATATCTTATTTATTGAGGTTGATAGATTTGATCTCATGTTTTATGAATTAATAGATTAACCTGCTATTTGATTTTTAATTTTTTATTAATAGATTATCTAAAGTGGATGTGATGATGGGCATCGTTGGCATCATTAATATATCTAACCGATCAAATATTAGTTTTTTAGTCAACTATCCACGTGAGTACATGATATTTTTCCCCTATACGTTTTTTTGTTGTTGAGGAAAATTTTTCCTTATGTTAAAGTTGTTTAAATAAACGTGAGTAAAGGAGATTTTTTTTCCCTACGTTTTTTGTAGAAGAAAAAATTTCCCGTGTGTTTTTTCTACAGCATATCTAACCGATCACATATTAGTTTTTTAATCAACTATATCCACGTGACGTGAGTACATGATATTTTTTCCCTAAACGTTTTTTTGTTGAGGAAAAATGTTTCCTTATGTTAAAGTTGTTTAAACGTGAGTAAAGGAGACTTTTTTCCGTACGTTTTTTAGAAGAAAATTTTCCCATGTGTTGAAGCTGTTTTTTTTTACCGTAAATTGATTTAGTCTGTTTGTTATCTACTATACAATTGCGTACGTGGATTATTCTAAAAAAATAAATAGATCTAATGGTTAAGGATAGTTGGAATCTTCTGATTAACGGCTAGATATTTGTGATTAATGTGAGAGTTTCTTGTATTTATCTTTTTTTCTAGTGCTTCCGATGAGAATTAACGTGGATGCTCCATTGGAGCCTCTAATTAGTAATAGTAAGATTTGTTGATCAATGAACTACTGCAATATGGTATTATTGTCCATATATATATCTTTGAATTCGGCATTTGTCCTGGCACTACTGGAAACTGTATTTTTTTCTGTGTGCCACTTATTTTCTAACGGGTCTCAAAAGGCTTATACAGAGATAATAAATTTAATGTGTCAGTTCACGCGCCACATAGGAAAAATTCCTATTACCCTGTCGATATACAGTACTCTCAAGGTAATTCCATGGTAAGTTGTCCAAACAAGTGCTTGTCTCTTTGTGTCTAACCAAGTACTACTTACTCGTACACCTATCTAGTTGTGCATGATTATTATTAGGGCTCTTATACTATCTATCATTCATGATTCAGTTTTTTAGACATTTGTATGTCCAATCTATGGTTCAGTGTGAGAGCATGCATGAAGAAGACAATTGATGTGCAGGAATTCTAAAAAACAATTGATATATTTACATGGTAATGTCATTTTCCAGCTTGTAAGGAAAATGGCACCTTGCGTGGGGCATTATATGATTTTGGTGTTTCATGAAAAACACGATCATTTGGACTAACGTCGATCACTAGTATACAAGGTTTAGTTCAAATGAATGTATAGATGGACTTGGAAAAGGCAATGTGTAGATTATGTAATCAACACCTAAAGGAAGGACATGCAGCAGCATTGAAGACCCTAGAAGACTTGCATAAAGTTCAAGATATCAAAAAGACGAAGCCCAGATACAACGACACAAAAAACGGAGCTCATTGGTGGCTGTTTGTAGCCACCGGATTTCTCTGGTGTGACTCCAGGAATAAGGAGCATGAGAAGATAGTGTAGCAGGGATTGTAGTTCGAGGTAGCTGCAATAGTATCACCTCTCCAGCCCAAGGTACTAAGAGTGCACCGAATATTTGTTGGGGGCAAAGCCCTACCCCCGAGGGTCCACCAACACCCTGACCTTTTACTCAATTGGAAGTTGTCTATTGTTGCAGAAAGAAAGCATTAAACAACTACTAAATGGAGAGCCTCCGAAAGATGAATCTGCGAAGGTCCACCACGAAGGTCTCAAGAGACCGAACGTCTTTAAGGCCGCCTCAGAGCCTGCGAGGGAGCACCCGTGAGGGCTACAGAGGGAACCTTTAGAGGTCCTAGGAACCTTCGTTGAAGATCACCCAAGGTGCACCCACACATCTGAAAGCTATATGTTTGGTTTGGTAATTGAGTGGCAACTAGTGAACTAACCTTTTGTCATAAATGTTGATTAAGCTAGGTGATATCCACACCAAGAGTTGAGCTAGATGGCACTCACGGAGGAGATGAGCAGGTACGAAGCTACCTACATGGTAGAGGGTGCACATGCACCCACGGCAAAAGAAAAATTTAGAGCTAACTATCATAAATTCTTAGCAATGCACCCCGAGCTCGGCTCAAGCACATGCACCCCCAACTCAATGACAATGGGCTGATAGGTGGAACAACATGCAAGCTGGGTTCTAGCAGGCAAAACAAGAAGCAACGATAACCAGTCCATGTGTGCGATTAATTAGAGCCTTCACCTCAATCGTCATGGGTTTTTTTGGGGGGATAGATGAATAGATGGATCTATTGCTCCACTGCTTGTCAACGTGCTTTCCTTGTTATCTGTCTTTTTTTCTTCTTTCAAATCATTTTACTCCACTAATTTAGTTTCAATTAATGCTTTGCCTCTAGATAAATACTTCCTTCGTTCAAAATAAACACACATCTCGTTTCCCAAGAAGTCAATTATTTTAAAGTTTAACAAAACATATATAAAAATGTGCTAATATTTAGGACTATATTATCAAGAGATTAAGCATGAAATATTAATTGTATAATAAACTTATTTGAAGATATAAATGTTGATATTATTTTCTCTATTTCTAATCATACTTAAAAAAAGTTTGACTCCTCGAAAAAGATGTACATTTATTTTTGGACGGAGGGAAAATTTAATTAAAAAACACTATACAAAAATATATGCATAGCTATACTTATGGTACGGTAGGAAGTGCCCCTCCCCCCCCTCAATTCTACTCTAGCTTCACCACTGGAGATGAGAGGAGGCCATATGTGATCAAATTCTCAACTTTGGAAAAGAAGAAAGAGAAAAACAAAACCCTATGGATTGAAGGCAAATGTATAAGATAGGGTATTTGTTTTGCATGTTAAGACGCAATAGAGTGCATGATCTGGTTTAGAATACGTAACCGTAATATTAGGGCACCCGCAATGGGTGACTCATAAGCTAACTCTAAGCATTGTTTTCATATTTTAATAGAAGAGAGAGAAAAGCTAGCTCTTGATCAAGAGCTAGTCTTATACACACATTCCAAGAACATGTAAGAGTATCATGTGGGCCTAACCATACTATGAGGCATTGCTAAAAGCTAACATCACTGGAGAGGTTGGCTTAGAACTAATAACTAACTCTTACTGTTGCGGATGCCCTTAAGAGGGGAGCTCTCAAGTTGAGATGATTACCTGATGCCACTAGGTATGATTAACATTGCATATCCATTAACCCTAGTGACGTGGTGAGAAAGTGTGAAAATGCCTTGAAAAATATTGTGAAAATGCTAACTCACATGCACAAAGTTGGTGAAAACATGTTGGAGTTGACACATTTGAAAAGGTGAATAGAAAGGCTTGTCGGGCTGTGAAACAGCCCTGGCGGTCCCACCGCCAGGTACACCGGACGTGTCTTGTGCATGTGGCCGACAAAGATTTTAATTTCGTTATCGCAAAAATTTCGGTCACCACCGAAATTACCGAATTTCGCGAAATTCGGCCGGAATTTCGCCGAAATTTTTTTAGAGATTAGGACATGAAGTATGTTGTTTCTAAAAAAGTTTAGATCTAAATAAATATTAGTATGATTTATGACTACACATCTATTGAATAGAAGAATATATAATATAATCAATAGAAAAATACAAGTCTAGAGTTATACATCACATGTATTAGAGTATTACAAAATTTCGGAGTTTTCTTTCGGCCACCACCGAAATTACCGAATTTCGCGAAATTTGGCCGAAATTTCGCCGAAATTTTGAACCCTGGGCCGATGCCAGCAAGCCATGGCATGTGGGCCGGCAGAATGGACCTTCACTGCCGGTTTTTTAGGACCCCAATCATTTTTTTGATTTTTAAGATAAAAACCGACAGTGATGGACCGGCAATGAAGGTCGATTCTGTAGTAACGTTATTTCCTTGATGGTTTTTCCTTTTCCCCTGACGGTATTGTGGCACACAGGGAAAATACGGTTTCCTGTAGTGTGGCCTAAATATAGCTGTTTGTGGCTTTCTTTGCTGCGCATGGCGTGATGGTCCACCGATACTTGCAGGGTGTGGTTTATATAGTAAAAATGTCTCTAAAAATATTGTACTCCATGGTACTCCATTTGTTCTAAATTATAAGACATTTCAGCTTTTCTAGATACAATGCTTTTACTATGTGTCTAGACAGAATGTATATCTAAAAGCATAGCACACATTTATTGCATGTGGATAGTTCTCAAAGTAGTTGTTAAAACGTAAGCGAACGCTTATTAAACCATGCCAAAACAAAGATATAGAAGGATCCAAAGACCCACACAAACCAAAGCACACTAGAAATTTAACAAATCCAAACCATGGGCAAAACTAGATCTTCTATACAACAAAATAAAGGTGAATATAAAGTATTCAACAAATGCAACCCTACCCTATGGAGTGAGATGAAAACATGTATATGGATAATTAAAGGAATAGGGCTTGGTTTGATTTGCATAAAACTATCTTCTGACACATGCAAAGTTTTGGTTTTGTAAATATTTTATATATAGGAGTATCTTCTAAAAAAAAAGGGGGTTTGTGAGTTTGTCATATTTTAAATGCCATTGAACACTATGTTCTCACAACGCATGGCACACCACCATTTCTTTCAGAAACCACACTCTATTTCTACTCGTCCCAATCCAACTAATTGTTGATAACCATAATTTGTCTGAGACCACGAACATGGCTATCCAGATAAACTTTACGCTCTGCAACTGTAACTTAACACCGTTTTAAAACAGACAAAGATCCCCCTACCGAGGGTTTGCTAGCTGATGGGGCAACAGAGCAAAAATGGGTCTCGCATCTAAAATTCATGAAAAACAACACGAATGCTGCGGTTATATATACTGTAATGAATAATGGCTTGTGTGATACACATTCAAATTATCGCTCACAACTCCAGGTCTTTGACAGTTCCACACACTCCAGGTCCAGGAGCACATCATCATCATCGGAACAACTCTGGAAAGGACCACATGATGAACCTGGCATAGATGTCATTCTCCAGGAACTCTATGTGTGCAGCTCTGCCGATCATGGTGTTCAGGTTCCGTCCTTGGGCAGACTGGTCGAATATAACGTCACAACGCATGAATACCCGTGTTTCCGATGTTGGTGCCCGGATCTGGTCCAAGCAATTATTCAGCATCTCAGTGAACACCTGCCCACGCTTTGAGTTATCTGATGACGAAGCGTGGCAGAGGTCGATTCTTGCTGAATGATATGGAACATAGCCATCCTAGCAAGTAGAATGATGACACTTTCAAGTAAACTGATGATGTCCAACTTTAAGCCTGGGAAAAAGAAAGAATGTTGGGCATACATATGCAGTACCTGCGGTGATGATACCAGGATGATGTTCTTGAAGTTCTCCAGTGTCTTCAGCTGCCACAATCGAAAAACGAAAGACGAATACATGCGACAAGTTTGACTAGATTGAACAGTAGTTCAGCTTTAAAAACTTAATGTAATGTATACCTCGCAGAGCTTGTAAAAGAATGTATTCTGTGGGTCGTGGTCATCACTGAAAGTGAGCTGATGCATGCACTGCATTCCCTTGAGCCGTTTCATGAGCCAGAGGCCAGAGTTGAACAAAGAATTTGGGCTGTACCAGTAACCTAAGTGAGGCCCCGATATGGACATGTATGTATATAGGTTCTTCAAAAATGGCTGCAATTTAGGTTCTTTTGAAACAGAAAGATAAGATTAGTCATCACATTCACACAACTGTTAGGAAGGGGGAAATTTTGAAGGCCGCCAATTTGAAAATACCTGTGAGGGCACTTCTGAGGATGATGTTCCCAATAGAATGACCGACAAAACTAAGCTTAATCTCTTTGCAACCTCCATTTTTGGAATACTTGTCCACCTTCCTTTTCAGGAATCCCACTACTTCATTAGCGAGCCTTCTACCCATTTCTTTAAAATCTCCAGACGTTCTATCCTCATTTATCTGAGACAGTAAGCACTCAGCTCCAGGATCAAGCAAAAGCCATTGGTTTTTAACAAGGCGTAAATCCAAATGATGTCCCTGTTTATTTTTGGGATCAGCAGAAATTTCAACTAAATGTGTTGCAGATATATGTGATAAGGCTGAAACAATTATTACCAGTCCCAAGAAACTTACCTGAAATCCATGCACAAAAATGACAGCTCGTAAAATGCGGCCACTCTTGAAACCACAAGTTTTTTCCTCCAATGATTGTCCTTGTAGAAGAGGTGGCACAATAGTACCCGCTGGTTCTGAATCATCTGTTAGAAAATCCTTGCTAGAACTATGTTGCGGAATAACCATGACATGCTGCTCTATGCGGACAACAGGTATACATGAAGGATCAGCATAAATATGCATATCTTGAACAGACGGCGTGTTAATCTGCAGTATGTTTTCCATTAGTATCCTTTTTCTTAAAAAGTGCCATAAGTGTAGAACTTGAATAGTATTCCTGAATTGAAGAAAGACCAACCTTCATTTGTGCTATACTTTTCCTGTGCAGTTCAGCTTGTGACATCGAATTTTGTATAGGCTATACAATACATGGAACCATCCAATATATAGCAACAAAAAAATACTTTAGGTCAATGCAATTTCTCATATAAATTAAGAGTGAAACGATGATAAACATTCAAGAGAAGGTAATTACATCTTGATGGACCTTTCGTGAACTGGAAATCCGAATCAAATGGCGAGGAGAGTCATCATTCATGCTTCTCAAATAGCGATGTGGAATCTCAATCTTTGAATGAATAATCCATATTGACCATTCTGCTTTCCGGTCAATATCCCACATCTCATGCAAATAATCCAATATTTTGACTTTATGTGTCCTGCATTGGATCAATAAGAAATTGGTGGAATATTATGAAAGAGTCATTATAAGTTTATAGCTAGGAAACCATATAAGACTAAGAAACACCCGATCAATGGATACACCCATCTTCTAAAATGAAATGCATGAGAAGATAACTCACCTGTGAAATTTCAAGAACTCGTTCCATATAAATGAGAGTTGGCTGCTCACAATTTGAAATAGTTCAAACAATTCTTCCTCGGATAGAGTATACAGCAAGATAACATCCGTGCTTCCAACCACAACACCAGAACTCTGAAACAAGTTGTGAGATGCATCAACCAATACAGATATTCCAAAAAAATAGAAAACTTTTTTTCAGGAAAAATGAAGTATACCTCAAGAAAATCACGTAAGACAGTCATCTGGGGACTACATGTGGGTGTACCTTGCCCTTTATTGTAACTGGGCGAACCTGACTTTGATTGTTGAATTGTCTCATATTTACCAAGGGTTAAATCAGTGCGATCTAAATCCTCAAGAGTGTTACCAATAGCATTACTGATCTTCTTCACTTCTTCAAGAAGAATTTCCCTAGAAATTAGTGATGCCTTCACAATATCATATGACTTTGAGCCAAAACTTTGTTCCAGCGGCTGCATGTTACATACCAACTTTTATTCATAAAAATGAGAATGCAATTTATTTACTTCTATTACTAAATGCCTATCAGCTATTGGCATGGCATAAACATAAGGTCTGCAGTTGATGCTTGATTAAATCTCTAAGTAATATGTATATTTGTGACATATTGATTGCAAGCATATACATGTGGTTTATGTTATAGCAACATCACAAAAGCATTGTAGTGGAAAAAGTATCTAAAAATATAAAGAATCACAAACCTGTGTACCTTCAGTGATGATGATTTAGTCACAGCGGCTTTCAGGTACACTATGTGTATTGTCAGATCCACAAGTGCCGAGTGTAAAGCGTCAAAATGGACAGGGCAATATGAGTGTAAGCCCAGGAGTGCTCTATGTGGGATCCTAAATTCATGGACAGGGATCAAATCTGTATCATCACTTGAATCTTGAACTTCAGTCCTGTGATGCAAAAGGAAGCAGCTTATCAGAGTTGATGAATGTGGACTGTAAAATTCTGGGTGCACACATGTATATTTAACACAATAACATACACACCACCCATTCCCCAGTGTTGGGATATATATGAGCTCGAACTTCAATATAACAGAAGAAGTTGCTGGACCCTAGAATGGAGAGAGAGCACAGATCAGGCTAAAGTAAACAAGGTTCATTAACAGAAGTAAAATTTATAATACTCAACCTCGTCTTCACTGTTGGGTATGTAGAAGGACACCATAACTGATAGATAAATATCTTGCCTAGAATATTTAACAAGAAATGGCTGTGTATAGAAGCTATTGTCAACATCGTCTATTTTCCAAAAGCCAAATGAGCTCTTCACACCAATATCAATAGCTGCATAATCCACCTAGCATGTCATTATCTATTAGCCAAAGATTTGAATTCAAAAGTCATATGGTTAAGAAATATAGGACAATGTCAAAAAAAAAGCAACACCTCATTCTGTTCCTGGATGTTCTAGATTTATACTACCAAGGATTAACGAAAACATAATGATAAACCACTGCAAGAGGGTTAACACGTACATATTTGTTGTTTTAGCATTGTATTGTGTCAAGGGCGTTGGTGCCCAAGGTAGGAGGCCCTTGGCTTCTCAACTCGTAGCTAGAACCGGGTAAAGGTGCCAAGGTTTTTGCTTGGCTCCCAAGCAGCAGAGGATGAGATTAAGAGTAGCAGAGGTAGATTAGGAGATAACTTGTTTCTTCATTGATTCCTCATAAGCTGATTACATAGTTTATATATAGAGCAGCCCAGCCACATGAGCCCAGCTCTGCTCTCCTCGTTTCTCTCCCCACTAATCAGTCTCATTACTCTAATCCCTTCCCCACAAACCTTAATTGCTGCTGACTACAGCTGGTACCTCCTTGGATGCCGCTCTGGCCCTTCTGGCCACATCTTTCATTAATTCTATCATTTCCCCTAGACTACTAATTGTCATTAACTACAGCTGGTGCCCCCTTGGAGACTACCCTAGCTGTGTCCACATGACATATTATATTATCCGACAATAATGAGGTAGCACAACACATAGTTTTCCACGGTAATGTCCTGAGCAATTTTCACATTTCATCTATACTTTGACATAAATACAAGAAAAAATAATCACTTAACCATGATTCCTTTGAGAAACTTCTGGTTCAAGGTATGTCAAGATTTAGCCAATGAAGAGATTATTAGGATGGCCTACATGTTGGTTTTATATATATTTAGTACCGAGATAATCATTTACTCTACTTAATTAACAATATAATTAATTAAAGAGTAGGTATGATGGAATCAGAAACCACAGTGCAACAAGCACAGTATTTCAATCTGAACTAATTTTTTTCTTTGCAGATTGATTTGCTTAATGCATAGTACTGATCATAGTGAAGCAGTGAATTTTCTTTCCTTCTTGAGACAAGCAAAAAAAAAAAACTGCATGTCGTTGTATTATAAGGAAGATATGAACTGGTACTAGTTGATTACGTACAAAACAAAATGAAGTAGGGAAATTTATATTTGAGGAAAGCTCATCATGAAGTTAGCAAACAATTTGATCGTTCATCTTTCACTCTAACCTTCAAATCGTGCAAGAACTACATCCCACAGAAACCCATGCTTAAACAGAAATGTGAGTTTTAGAGTACCCTAAATGTTGATCGATATTAATACGAGCAATTTGATTGTTCATCTTCTACTTAACGATATAAGTACAAGCGTGTGAAATTGTTCTGGATAATACTTCAACAAACATTTTCCCCAACTTCAGAAGAAACTACCCCATGCTGCCTCGTAATCAGCTAGCTCTCTATATCTGTCATAATGAAGCAGTGATTCATGTTTTTTTTGTTGTCGATGAACAAGAAGCGAAAAATCGCATGTCATCGCATTAAGATAGGAACATGTCTAAATAGAGAACAACACAACAAATTATATTGCATGTTAAATCACGCCAAGAAATATTTCCCGCAGAACAGAATGAAGAATGAATTATTTTTATCTCTGCATCAAGAAAGGTGAATTCGCACCTTCGTATTGCATGACCCTGGCCGGCGAGATCGGTGCTCTATTATTCTCGTCGTCCTCCCACAGGGCACTAATCTTCATGCGGTACCATCTGCAAGCAACCAAAAAAAATCAAGGCCAAAAAGGGAAGAATTGAATTTCAATGCGTTGCAAACAATGCAAAAAAACACGGAAATGGAACAGCAAGAGTCCCATAAGAATATGATCTGTTTGGACGCCAAATTTGTTCTCCAAATTAACAAACAATATAATGCATATCAAGGAGAGCCGAAAGAATGCATGCCATTAAAAGGATATGAGAAAGTTAACATGTTCTTGAAAGGAAAAGGAGAGGGAGAGGAAAATTTTCCCCGAATCCTTGTTACCCTTGCTGGAACAGGTCTAGATTGTGGAAGCGGTCGATGTAAACGGCCACCTCGTGCGCCGTCTCCATGACAACCGACCGACCGACGCCCGTGCAGGAATCGCCCCACGGCGGCGATGCGATGCCGGCGAGACCGCCCACCCCTCTCCCACTCTCCGGCCGTACGTCTTGGTGGGGTCACCCTTGAGCGACCTCCTTCCTTCCTGGCCTCTTGTTGGTGTCTGACAACTTTTTCTAAGCCAACCAATGGTCGGACAGACTGGTTAGTGGGCCCATAGGCCACAGGACCTCGCATCCACGGCCCATCCATGGAAAAATCTTCTTGAATTCCAATTACCATTTGAGCGGACACAATTTCCAAGATTTGAATTTCGGAAGGGCTAGCGTCCAGACGTCGGACGGACGGCGTGTCCCAAACGCAGCCCGCGCGTTATCCCGCATCCCATCCCACGACCAAAGTCCGCATCCCAGTGCCCCACGTCCAAATGTTGCACATGTGCCCATCCCGCGCCCTAGGAGCCCATTCCGCATCCCGTGCCCATCCCCAGGCCGGCCCCACGAATGCATGCCACTGAGGCATCTACTAACCTTAAGGGCCCGCATGGTGACCCACGGCGGTGCCCCCAGCACAGCAGGCAGTTGCGGCATGCAGCTATCCACCAGCCACCGGAGCCATTGCAACATGTGCTCTCTCTCATATCTACTTTTGAAACATCCAAATAAAACACTTGCAACATACGTCTGAAACAGATGAAATATTTAAAACAATACTTGAAACATGTATAGCAATAGCATCATGTGCAATGAGATCTACTTTTGTAAAATCCAGATGAAACACTTGCAACATGAGTCTGAAACATCTGAAACACTTGAAAAATATGCTTGAGACATGCGTATAGAGCCATAGCAATATATGCAATATCTAAATGAAACACTTCAAACATACATCTGAAACATCTGAAACACTTGAAACATAGGCTTGCAACATATGCAGCATCTCATATCTATTTACAACATTTAGATGAAACAGCGTCACCAACGGGCACAGCCTACCTAGTGGGGAACTCTAGTAGCCAACAAGCCTGGGTTAGAGGGACGTCGAGAGCAACGGTCCAACGTACACTCAAAGCGCAGCATGCAGGACTCTCCTTCTTGTCGACGGGCGCACTGGATGGGGGCACAAGCGCAGGCCCCCCCCAAGCACGGGCCTCTCGTGCCTCTCCTTCTGCGGCGGGCGATGTGGATGGGGGCAAGGCGTGGGGTGTGGAGCAGTGCGGGATGTGGCCGAGCGCGACAGCGGAGAGGAAGGCGGGCAGGAGGTGCGGCGGAGCGCACGTAGTCATGGCGCTGCGGTGATTTTTTTTAAGAAATTACGGTGCCTGAAGGGGAGCGGATAAGAGAGCCTCGTGGGCATTGTGGCCCACCAACGAGGTTGTCCGTCTTGGACAAAGCATTATCATTTGAGTTTTTTAGATAATGGGAGTTTATTTCATTAAGCAAATGAAAATGTCCCGGCCTCTACATCAAGCGATGTATGTGACCAAAATTATTACAAAAGGTGCTCTGGGGTAGACTCCGTCGCCCGCAAAGTAAGCACAACCAAACAGCCATACAAAATGGCTGAAATATAGCAAGAAAGTTTCTCATAGATTTAACCTTTTGCTAAACCTCCAACCATTGTCAAAGTTTCCAAAATCCGGCATGCATTTCATAGGGAGCTCTGCCCCTCCTCCTTTTGGAACAGCGACCACATTCTGGTCCAGTGTGTACCCCTTTATAGGACCTGCAATAAAGAATAAATTGGTGTTTTGTCAAATACAACATCGTCCCGGCTTAATCATATGGCCCAACACATGGCAACTGCTCTCACAAGAGCTAGATGAATATTGTGTGTCGTTAAATTCTGTAGCCAGATACTAAACATATGAGTTTGATGGATTGATTTAGAGAAAGGTCTATTTTATCTCTCTGAATCAAGATGGTTGCCCGCAATATTCTCAAGTGGACGGGTGTTTGCCGGGTTGTGTTTTGGCACCATCAGACCATTTTGCTCTTTTTTTTCTAGTTGTCAAATTTTTTTTATTGTGGCCTGTCCTCTTTCTCTTTTGTTATTTTTTGTGCATAAAAGGTCGCTGTAGAAAGGCTGGATGGTGCCTTCAATTTTATGCTTTTAATTTCCCTCGTCTAAAAAAATTGTGACAAAGTTTTTGTGGTCTTTTCGAAAAAAGATCTCTCCAAATCACCATAGTCTAATTCTGGTTCTCGAACCTAAAACTACACATCTTATCCTTGACCTCTTAAAATTGGTCAAGTTACCTCCCTCCCATGGTTTGTGATGGTTTCTAAAGGTGGTTTTGTCCTTTTTTTTAGTTTAAAAATTTTGGTAAATACTTGATAAGGTCTTTAAAGCATAGGAAATGTATACAAGCTTTCAAAAATTTCGAAGAAGTTCTAAAAATAGATTTTGATAAGACAAATCCAAATAAAATATTTAGTGATTATAAAAATATCTCTATATGCTTAAAATAGATTTAGCTCTAGAAAAATGAAAAAAAAATCTATAAAAATCTAAAAAATCCAAAACATTCTAATTGATATGTCAATATGTTTTGAAAACTTTTTGCAAAAAAAGAAAAACATAATAGACAACTAACACGAACGGATGCATAGCATGAATGCATTCAACATTGATGTATGCTACATTCATGCTAGTTGCATTTTATATTCTCACAGTGAAAAAAAAATTTAAAACATGTTTATACATTTATTAGAATGTTCTAGGAATTCTCTAGATTTTTCTCCCCATTTTCTAGAGCTAAACCTAACTTTTAGAAGTTTCTAAAATGTTTCAGGAGCTCTAAATATTTTATTTGGACTTATTGTATCCTAATGTATCTCTAGCTCTTTTGGAATTTTTGGTAGGTTGGACTTGGAGACATTTTCTGTGGTTCAAAACCATTATATAGTATTTACCCAACTTTTTCTAAAAAAGGATAAAACCGCCTTCAAGAGCACTCTAAACTAGGGCAGGGAGGTAATTCAAAGAGAAAATTCTCTATATGACACTGGAAAACAGTTGTGCTTTCTTATTTGACACTAAATTTTTAGCCTTCTCTGATTGACATCAATTTTATCTTCCATTCCTTATTCGACATTCAGTTAGTTTACAGGTATAACTATGTTAAGTGACAACGGTAAAAAAGATAAATTTGCCCCTGTAAAATGTTTGTCCTCGGTTCTTGTTCCTGCTATCTCTCCATTCCTTATTCCTATGCAATCAGCAATGTTGACAGTTTCACAAAAAAAGAAAATAGTAGCAGTATCACGTTCCAATAGTCAGGGTCCTCCATGACCGGCTAGGGCCCGATCCTGGCACTATGTTGCTGCCCTCTCTTTGGACAGTCGTGGTTGTGAGCCTATTGTCAATTGTCATGCCCCTGCCTTCCATGGCCAGTGATCACCCCACAAATTGCCACTCCACCGTGCTCCGATCCATGGCCAACTACTGTGCGACCGACCCAACCAGCAGCCCAAGCCAGCTATCACGCCTCGTCGTTCTCCATGGCCGCCTCATGCCATGCCATGACCTATGATTTTGGCTAGGTTTAGTCGGGTGAAACATGAGGATAAGACCAACCTGATTATTTTCTAGTGCGAATATAACTCAAGGGTATTTTGGTCTTCATACCATCACCCACACGATGCCGCAACGCCTAAAGCAAAATGGAAGTGACAGTATGTCAAATAAGACATAAAACATAGAACCGTTGTCAAATAAGACAATTTGAAAATTTCAATGTCTAATAAGAAAGAATAACTTTTTCTAATTTCAAATAGGGATTTTTTTTCCTAATCCGAATGGTTTTGAGAGTTCAAAGAATAAGACATCTAATTTTAGAGTTCGAAGAGAAAAATGGGACTTCAATTTAGAGTTCGAAGAGAAAAATGGGACTTCAACTATAGTTTAAGGGATAGAATGGACTTGTTCGCTTGCTTGATTATTTTTTTTGAGCAAATTCGCTTGCTTGATGACCTGCCTTGCTATCCACAGTATCCACTATCTTCTGGTTGTGTCCGGCCCAGGCTCAGCCCACGAGGGTTATATCCTTCGGCCTGCTAAAGCCCCCGGCAACCCGCCGCCACGGCGAGCTCGCGCCGCCGCCATGTTCGCCTCGCGCGCCCGCCACCTTCTCCTCAGCGTACGAACCGCCAACCACGGCATCCTCCTCCGCGGCCCGACCCCCCACGCATCCCATCCCGGGTGCGGCGTCGGCGCGCAGCGCCACTACAACCACCACCAGCTGCAGCAGCAGGAGGACGAGTGGGAGGAGTCCAAGGCGGTGAAGGTGACGGTGTGGTGGGACTTCCAGAGGTGCCGCCTCCCTCGCGGCGCCAGCCCGCGCCACCTCGCCCCACGCGTCACGGAGGCGCTGCGGCGCGCCGGCATCCGCGGGCCCGTCGAGATCACCGCCTTCGGCGACGTCGGCTGCATCCCGCCCGCCGAGCAGGAGGCGCTCGCGGACACCGGCGTCGCCTTGTCGCACGTCCCTTCCAGTTGCGTCCTCTGTCTCCTCCCGCCACTACTCTCCCCCCATTTCCTCGCTTTCTCTCGTACTAGCAATTTCGCGGTAGACTAAGAATGTCACTGTAGTGAAAAACGATTGGTCGATTTGTTGCTTCTGGCTAAGACATCTATGGTTTTAGGACTGCAATATGTAGTTTTAGGACTGCAAAATCTTACAACATCTATGCTTCAAAACAGTACTCAAATGTAGGATACGGTCTTGGAATCATGAAGAATCTTTTCGGTCTTCAGTAGATATTGGCATAATTTTATCTGAATAGAGGGGAATTGGTTCAGATTAAGCTACTCTTAAGCTTGTTGTAAGAAGTATGTGACCTTTGTGGAATGTGGATCGATATTCAATTCCACTTCTCTAAGGTTTCTTGGTTTGGGTGTTGGGACAATGTTCGTATAATAGCTCAAGGGAGCAGAGTGCAAAGACTAGTACATAAGTGTCAACAGTGTAAGGAAGCAGTTTGCCTACAGCTAACCTTATTCAAGATGAAAAAATTAGGTCGTGGATTTTCAAATATCACTATATTAGCATGTGAATATCATTAGTGACACATTACTTTGGTGGCTGTTGCCATTTCAAGTTAAAAATAGGATTCCATAAACATCAATTTAAGTCATCTGTTAAATTGTTTACCTTTACTGGAGATAGTTGATACCCTTGAAATTTTTAAATTTGTTGCCAACTTGGGATTTAAGAATTTTGTATTTTGATCTCAGTTATGCAGTGTTGTCTGATCATACTAACAATATGGTTTCGTTTTCTAGGTGGAAAGGATGGTTGTGACCGATCATTCATGTCTGATCTTATCTCTTGGATTGCTCAGAACCCTCCCCCATCTCATTTCTTCCTTCTATCTGGGGATAAAGACTTTGCAAACATACTGCATCGCCTTAGGATGAGCAATTATAACGTATTGCTTTCTTGCCCTGATTCTGGCTCCAAGATGTTACGCAGTGCAGCAACATATCTGTGGGAATGGGAGGATCTAGCTAAAGGGGTGGATCTCAAACCCAAATATTTAAATCATCCACCTGATGGTTTATCCTCTTCTTGGTATGGTCGATGCAGCGAACCTGGTCCTGACTTTCTCCTGAAACCAAAGAACCCCATGGCTTTACCAAGGAAAACCAAGGAACCTAACATTCCCAAATCCGCTGTCGTTGGAATTAAGAGAGTGCTGCGCTTTTATCCTCAAGGGATCAGTGTTTCAGAACTAAGAAAAGAGCTTAAAAGGATTAATGTTTCTATTGATGCAAGTGCATTTGGCTTCAAAAATTTCTCTGCCCTTCTCCTAGCCATGCCTGATGTTGTGAAATTTATAGATCCTCTACCAGGTGATAGAGGTGCAGGTGCTGCTGTAGTTGGGGTCTTCAAGAAATCAGGGAATTCTGCTGGAAGTAGCATTCAAGAAAAATGCCACAAGGAAGGTGATAGTGAGGAGCTATCACCACGTACAGAAAAGAGAACTCTTCAAGCCGAAGTCCCATCATCCCCATCAGATCAGTCATCTATAGACCACAGGAAAGCTCCTGGATTAACTCATGGACCGAAGCCACCTTCCAAAGATGTGGAAGCTGATGTTACTCGGACTGGGGATGTTCTATCACCACCACCTGATGCACCACCGCCTATAGACCAAAGGAATGATGTGGCTGTTGATCCTGTTATGCAAACAGAACAACCAGTCAGCTTGATGGAAGCTGATAAGGTGAATGCTTCTGGTGCTCCTTCCTCGTCAGGGGGGCAAGGTAATATCAGCAACAAAAGGGGGTTCTTTGAACGCATATCATCTTTATGGAATGGCCAAAGGGCTTAGGTTTGATAGCATCTCTTCTAAAGCATCAATGAATAAGTAGAATAGATATTGTAGAATAGTTTGTTCAGAGCCAGTGTAGTGAGCACAGCACAGGCACATGATGAGTGTTCATCTGAATATGCTTAGTATAAGGAAGACTGGTATGTGAAGAGTATTGTATTTTTTGTCCTCTTGTTTTCTTTTTTGGGATGAGGAAGAGGATTGTATTCATTATTCACGTATGTTAAGCAAGGTTTAATGTACGTCAGAGAAAGAGGACTGTATTCATTACTCAGCGTACGTTAAACCCTGTTTTCATAAGGATAGATGCTAATGCAGCGAGATGTTCTCATCTGATCAGAATTTTCGCTGGTGCCTGAAAATACATCTACATTTCATGGTTCTTCTGTTATATATCTGCACAGATGTTCTGTAATGTGGAACAGTTTGGAGATGCAGCTCTTTTTTTTACACCAAAAGCCGAATTGGTAACTATTTTCATTGCACACTGCCCTCACCTATTGAGAAAGGTTTAAATTTGGATAGCAATTGAATTATAAGCTAAATCACTGGTCCGATGATATCTAAGCTGGGCTGCATCTGCATATATGGCTGGTAATCTTAGGGCCTGTTTAGTTCTCAAAATTTTGCAAAATTTTTTAAGATTTTCCGTCACCTCGAATCTCTGAACGCATGTATGAAGCATTAAATATAGATAAAAAATAAAACTAATTACATAGTTTAGATGAAATTAACGAGACAAATCTTTTAAGCCTAATTAGATCATGATTGGACACTAATTGTCAAATAACAACGAAAGTGCTATAGTACCATTTTCCAAAAATTTTCGCGAACTAGACAAGGCCTTAGTGAGTACTCCCTCCGTCCCATTGAAAGTGTCGCCCGGGAAACGTGTTTGTGAGGGGGGCACGTTTTTTCAACGACACTTTCAATGGGACGGAGGGAGTACATGAAGTCAGAATGATTGTAGAATTCTGTCAGCTCCTTTTTCTTTGTGGTTGACAGCAAACTTCCGATCATGGACGAGAAGTGGCATTTCGAACAGGGCAGCACTCGCTAGCTGGTTACTGGAATCCAACTGGGAACGACCGAGCCGTGCTGAACAAGCGAACTCTAGGAACAAAGAAGACTTTGGTTTTTCATGAAGGCCGGCGTCCCTCTGGCAGACGAATTGAGTGGATTATGCATGAGGCCTCGTTTAGTTTACAGAATAGGAGAGAAAAACACTGTATCAGAATTCCTGTAGCATTTCGTTTGTATTTGGTAAAAATTATCCAAATTTTGACTAACTAGGCTTAAAATGTTCGTCTCGCAAAGTACAACAAAACTGTGCAATTAATTTTTGATTTTATCAACATTTAGTACTCCATGCATTAGACGACATTTTGATGTGATGAAGAATCTTCTTTTTACATAGTGGAATTTGTGGGAGAATTGGGAGAACTAAACAAGTCAGCCCTGATGTGAAAGATATGAAAGGATGTCTCTTTCCTCTGCCGTATTGCTAAAAAAACAATGAAAATGGGACCAAGGTGAGGCACGTTTGCCTGCCAAGTGCCAAGGGTAAGGACCTTGCCAGCAGACATCTGCAACAGCAGAGAATAAATGGATGAAGCTACAAACGACAGATCACCGTTTGGATGCCAAAATTTTTGGCAAAACGCTACTGTAGCGTTTTCGTTGTTATTTGGCAAATATTGTCCAATCATGGTCTAATTAGGCTTAAAAGATTCGTCTCGTCCATTTCGTCTAAACTGTGTAATTAGTTTTATTTTTTATCTATATTTAATGCTTCATGCATGTGTCAAAGATTCGATGTGACGCGGAATCTGAAAAATTTTGCAAAATTTCTTGGAACTAAACAGCCCCTAAGAGGATTTCTCCCCTGTGCCCGCGGGCTAACTGAAGAGGATTTCTCCCCGTGGAGTGCGTCACCAGTTTTAATTTCCAGGTAGAAAATCCATAGAATTTCAGGCAAGCCACTAGCAAGTACTGCCGCCGGCATACTGGGCTCAATTCGTTGTCGCTTGACCTCAAGTCGGTCTTCCGCTAGCCCCTCCATTTCTTCTTGATAAGATGCATACCAGACTGATAGGAACGCTCTGCTCATCCTCCTGGACGTACTTGAGAACGGTGGTAGCGATCGAGTTGTGCTTTGCCACTGATCATCGCCCTGGATCATCCTAAGCTTGGTCCAGGTCATGCCAGCACGTGTACGCTAGGTGCTGCACGAGCTGCCGGCCGCTACTAGCAGCTTACTATCGTCTATTCAGCTATCGCCTCCTCCTCCGCCGCATACCGCCGCATATCGAGGCATTGAGCCAATGGAGTACATCAAGGCCTTTCCCAACGTCACTTTTTCTATTTATAGTCCCAAGTGCTATGTAGGATCGGATAAAAAAAGTAGATGCTCTATACTTATCATAATAGCTTGCAGAAGCTAAGTATGTTTGGGAAGAGAAGGTGATCTATTCTATAAAAAAAAGAGGGAGAGTAAATAAAGGTGAGGCATGATGAAAAGAAAAAGTTTCTTTATAAACTACAAGCAGTGATAGTGTACATTGACCCTGTTTAGTTGCCAAAAATTTTGCAGAATTTTTCAAGATTCCTTGTCATATCGAATCTTTGGACACATGCATAAAGCATTAAATATAGATAAAAAATAAACCTAATTACACAGTTTAGACGAAATGGACGAGACGAATCTTTTAAGCCTAATTGGACCATGATTGAATATTAATTGCCAAATAACAACGAAATTAGTTACAGTATCATTTTATAAAAATTTTTGCAACTAAACCGGCGTAAATAGTAGTCTTGATATTTATACCGGAACCACTACGAGTTTTAGCTTGCATCGGTGATGCCCTTGTTGCCCAGTCAAAGCGTCAACAAACTTTTGGCCTGTCAGTCAGTCACTCGACTGTACCACCGGCAACAAGTCGTCGTCGTTCGTCGGTCGCCGCACCGGCGACCTGTACTGTACTTGTAGTACCCCCGGCTCTGTTTTCTCCGCCCACGCCCGCGCCCCACGCCGAGAGAGAGAGAGAGGAGGGTCCGGAGCGGAGAGGATGCATCTGAGCGCGAACGAGGGGATCGAGGGCGTGCGGTTCGCGGTGACGGGCGGGCAGGGCTTCGTCGGCGCCGCCCTCTGCCTCGAGCTGCTCCGCCGCGGCGCCCGCGAGGTCCGCTCCCTCGACCTCCGCGCCGTCTCCGCCTGGTCCCCGCAGCTCCTCGACGCCGGCGTCCGCCTCATCCAAGGTCAGCCCCCTCCCCCGTTCGCCGTCTTCAGGTCAGATCGCTGCGGCGTCACCGGTCAGTCACCACGGATTTCCTACTTTGCTGTCGCTGTGGAAGAAAGGCTTGCTTCCTGTGGTTTATTACTGAGTCGCGAGTTGCAGAATTGGATTGCTCGTACAAGACGCTTTAGAGTGCGATTATTCCCTGCTACAGTATGTTGTAGTTCGGCTTCTCAATGAAAATGCGAATAAGCGTGTCCACTGGTTGGAGATTCAGATTGCTGTGACCGTACTACTTGCTTAATATCTGTGCATCAATCTAAGTAGCTAGGCTCTTGCATAGTTGTTTCCGGACATATTTACAGTCAAAGTTCCGCTAGGCGCTCGATTAATCGCGCCTAGGCGCGACTAATCGGTAGTCGATGGCCTCCCGCCTGGCCTAGGGGTGAAGGCGCGTCCTAGGCGGGCGCAGCGCCTAGGCGGTGCAAATCAGCGCCTCTGCGGCGATTCCGCGGCGCGCAGGCGCTCGAGGCGGGCGCGTAGGCGGCCGACGGGCCTCGCGCGCGGAAATTTCCGTCGCCGCCGAAGCGCGCGCGCGGGAATCGTGTCGGGCGCGGGAAAATTAGCGGCGCGCGGGAAGGATAAGAGGGAGAAGGGCCCGCTCCCGCTCGATTCCTGCTCGCAGACGCCGTTCCTGCTCGTCCTCTTCCGCCTGCGCGCGTGCCGGAGAGAACTTCATCTGCCGACCTCCTCCTCCCCGCCGGCGCCGGTGAGTCGCGCTGCTCGTCCTTGCCGGCCGCCAGTCGCCCTGCTCGTCCCCGCTGGTCTCCCTGCTCCCAGACTGGAGGCTCGTCCCCGCCGGCCGCACTTCTCCCCGCCTGGAAGCTCCTTCCCGCCGGCCGCCGGTCTCTTCTTCCCCGCCTAGAAGCTGCTCGCCTGCTCCCCGTCTGGAAGCTCTTCACCGCCAGCCGACGGCCTCAACCCTAAGCGGCAGCACCAAGGTCAGTCCCCTCCCCTGCTCGGCTGCTCCCTGCTTCCCTCCCCTGCTCGTTGCTCCCCTCCCCTGCTTCTCTCCCCTATTCTGAACTTCTGATTTGTTGCTATATATATATATATATATATATATATATATATATATATATATATATATATATATATATAGGACTGCGCTAAATA
Source organism: Saccharum hybrid cultivar R570 (assembly GCA_038087645.1). Taxonomy (NCBI): domain Eukaryota; kingdom Viridiplantae; phylum Streptophyta; class Magnoliopsida; order Poales; family Poaceae; genus Saccharum; species Saccharum hybrid cultivar. The sequence goes on from JAQSUU010000805.1 coordinate 12,954,476, forward strand.
GCACCCAGGGTACTGATTATTATTCAGTACCCGACCTCCTCCCCCGCCCCATCGTACGTCCACGGCACCGCAAGCACACCCGATCGCTCCCACCGTACGTCCGTAGCGCCTGCTTGTACTTTTTTTTCGTTTTTTTTTTCAACTTGGACTTTGTTTTTTTTTTCCATTTTTTCACACCGTCTTGTTTTTTCTCCTTTTTTCACGCAAACATGATTTGTAACTGGTTTTTTTCGTCTCTATTTTTTATTTTCCCTGTTTTTTCTTGCTTTTTTTAACACAGTTTGGCAACTGTTTTCTTTATTTTTTTTTCACGCGAACAGGATTTGCAAATATCAAAAGGCAGGATTGACCGTCCTGTTTAACTTAGTTTAAGGTTTTTTTAAGTCTTCTTGTTTTGTGATTAAGATTATTTATTCTCTTCTTTTTGCCAAGGATTGGTGAAACTATATACTTTCCATAGTCGCTGCAACTGATCCATGATAATGAAAACAGACTTTCCTTTTGGTCGACACAAATCTGCTATTTGAATCAGTGAAACTTATATTTAGGACAAATTTTCAGCAAGATCAAGTACTCAACAAATTACTGTCAACCACGGTGTTGTTCATGAGTAGCACCATCGTAAGATGCTGCTCACAACCTTCTAAAGTGACCTTGCTGATCACAACTTTTTTAAATGAAACTCCTTCAAGGCAGAATTAAAAAAAATTGTTGGTATCTTGTGCGCCTGGTTCTCTTGATGGAAGGGTGGGTAATGCAGCAGCACAACCTTCATATCTGTTAAGAGATATCACAACAAATATTACTCATATAAATCGTGAATCTTCCATAATGAATTGATAGTAGCATACACTTACACATCGAATTAATACTAGAATTGTAAAATAGAAACAACAAAGGCAAACTGCTCATGAGTGCAAGTTTCAAAAAATTCAGTATTAATAGAAACTAGAGGCGAGATAATTAAGATTGGAATGTCACTGCACTAAAAAACAATGACATATCAGGCCAGCTACTGCATACACCAGACAACAAAAATACCTTTGCTCCTATTGGTTTTCAGAGTCCTCTAACAGACGAACAACTGGGGACAATTATTGTTGGACAAATGGTATTTGAAGTAATGTTTTGTTGAAGGACTAATTTGGTTGTCAACTAAATTTGTGAGAAAAGAAAGCTAAGATCAAACAAAAGCATCCATGAACACAGACACAGAGAGTAGATAAGGGTCCAGCGTCAAGTTAGTTTCTTATGCACAAAAAATGATGATTGTGACTGCAAATGGACCTGGATAAATACATCAATAGTACCTTATCTCAAAGGCCACATGAGGTTATTGTCAGAACTCCTAAAACACTTCGGTGCAGAAGATGGTCCTCTAGCTTAGAACCTGTGCGGTGGCTGCTAACTTCATCTTTTGAACTACTATACATCAACAATGTTATAGCTAAGCTGTATTGAAGAATAATTAGTTCTTAGTTGTTCCTATACACAACATGGTTATTTGAGACAGGTGTAGAGATATTATCAGTTAGAAAACCAAATAATTTGATCAGATTGTATAGTGTATACATCTATTGTATATATGGGAGCACATATAAATTCAGTCCTAAATTAGCCATGTTTAGGAACTGACAAAAAGCTGGAGTATATCCAGGTATCTTAGTAGCCAATGCATTAAATGCCCATGTTTAATTGATATATTATAATAACTATGTGCTAAATATCTATCTAAAACAGGGAAACAATACTAATACTACACTTCAAGCTGCATGTTCAGGATATTCTAAGACTAAATTTCAAGCTGCATGATCAGGATATTCTAAGACTAAACTTCAATAAATGGATTCTCGATTTTCTGCAGAGATGCAATATCATGTCATTCAACTATATGGAGGGATAATATATAATCCAATGGTAATCAAGTTTAGCCTACCTAATTCAATTGAATGACAAAAATTATCTTAATTCACAGATTTTTTCTTAAAACAAATCCAGCAATTTTGAGGGGATTGAATTTACCTGGTGCTAGGTTGGCACCATGGGAGCAGGAGGGATCGGAGTTGACTGGCCACTCGTCTGGCATCGAGCAGCGGAGGGCAGCTGCAATTTTCAGTAGAACATCAGATGAGAAAACAAATCCACAAAACATAAGTAAAGAAATTTAGAACACAAACCTTTAGAAATGCAAAATAGTTGTGACACTCGGGGATTGTCCCAAGATAATAAGAATAAGGGCTCCACCAGCCTCCATAGGACACTTATAGCCATCTATATAGAAGATATAAAGTTTGAAACTACTGATTAGCTGACCCGTTGATTCTGAAAGGCCAATTCATATGGTACATGTGTTCTATTACTTTGTTTCACTCTCAAGGTCCCAAATGATAAAATCTGAGGAAGTGAAACCTATTGCATAGGTACTATTCAATTGGCTCTCAGATGCAGGATTAGTGTAGATGGATTGAATGGTGCCATTTCTTTTACTTGCCTTATTCCAAAAAAAATTAATATTTTGCACATTTCTTCCATACTTGAAAAAAGCAAATGCAACCATCTCCCCCAATCTATAAATTTTAAGGATGAGAAGCATATGTCAGACTGAACCCATGAATTTGATAATACGAATAACAATATCGTTCTGGACATACAGCGTGAATTTCAATATGATCAGAAATCGAGTCTTTTATATGAACACTTGTGACACTAGAAATGCCATGAGCCCTTTAAAACAATCGCATGGACTTGCATCAGACCACTCACATGCAGTACCAATATTTTAGGGAAAGGAAAGGCTGTGATGTTACCCTTTTTATTACCTACTATAAAGATCTTCACAAGAAAAAAAAAAGAGAAATTATGTCTCACATATTCACATCTTATTGTTAGTTTTATGAGAAGTTGAACTAACTAACAGTTAAATGATATGATGTGTTTCTCCCCAACGGGGCTATACCATCCTCTTCTAGCTTACAAGCTACGACTTATAATTTAAGGCTTCCTTATGATCCTCATTCTTCTGTTGGCTAATCCTAGATATACAATCATTATCACTATAGAACCAATTACTAATGCATAATGTTCACACAAGGTTCTATCAATAAGAATTTATGATTTTGTCTTTAACTGAAATGATATTTAGACCTAGACTCAATATGCCATCCCAAGTCCTGTATCCAATTGATAGAAATCAATCAGGCAATGATAGTCAAGAGCATTTCAATGGCCCACATAAATCATACCCCATTTTGAACCAATAACAACTACTGTATACATGTTAATCAATATCTATTGACAAATTATGGTAGTTCATGCACCAAGAATTGTTTGAAGGAATCAATTGTGTTTGTCAAAACCAAACCAGTAAATCAAAAGGCTTTGCTCTGAATTTTACAGCAAAAAATATGTTTTCTTTTGTAAGCACTAAGCACCACTACGAAGAATTGATGCCTGGAATCAAAGAATGTTACCTAAGTGCGAAAATTTAATTCCCATGATAAATCAGCTGATAGAAGATGTACACAATGGCAGCAACTATACAACCATAACCACGGCAGGAGCAGGTTATAAAGATGTCGGGTTTCATTCGAACAAACAGGGTTCTAACATGCAGTGCACAGTCAGTCTTTTTTTTGTGTGTGTGTGGGGTGGGGGGGACCACTGTCAGTCTAGTTAACAGGTTGATATCTTTCTTATTCTGACAAGTTGATACCAAATGAACACACAAAAGATGAATTTTACAAGGAAATATAAAGTGGACAAAGAGGATGCTGAGGAGCAGAGGGCATACAGAGTCTTGGAAGCTCCTCACCTTGGAATGAAATTGTGCTTCACCAAGGAAAGAGATCAGATAAAAGAAGTTATAAACCTTGAACCTTAATTGTACATCGTAGTTCATCACATGCCATCTGCTACATTTCACAAAACCTTAATTATTTGCAACCAAACTAGCCTGCTCATAAATATTTTATATATAATCCACTAGCCCTTACTCTTAAATAGCATATACTGGAATAAAAATTATAATAAAAAGACAGAGCCATGACATATGAAACAATCTCAAAATGGAAGCAATAATTCCAGAAAGTTTATTATGTCCCAAATATATTCACTTGTGGTAGAACAGAATACAAAATATAACTCTGTAACAGGTCCTCTACTGCATTTAGATATGTCAAGCATCATAGTGTTACCAGAAAATGGTCAATCTAGGTTATGTTGGAGTATATGTCTGTGGCCCATGTGGCTTGGCCCATGAGGCCCATGTATGCTACCCTATATTGCTACCCCTCTAGGGTTAGCCTAATCAATCTAGTCCACTCATTCCAACATGGTATCAAGAGCCTGATTTTCCCTTCTCCCTCCCTCCCTATTCCTCCAGCCGCCGCCAGGCAGCCAGGCGGCGCCGCCGCCCTCCCTGGCTGGCCATGGCTGAGCCTCCCCCTTCCTCCTTCTTCCTCAACTTCCCTCCCCTCTCCCACCCCACCTCCTGGGCCCGGATAGCTGCCTCCCCCCTGCGCCGCGCCCTGTGGACCCCCTTGCTGCCGCCGCTTCTTCTGGCGCCGCTGCCGCCCTTCCTGGCGCCGCCAGCACCGGTGCTGCTGCGGGCCACCTCTTGGAGCCGCCGACCGCCGGGGCCCCCTCGGGCGCAGGTGCGGGCCACGCCTGGGCCCCACCTGGCGCGGGCGCGGACCTCCCCTGGGCGCCGCCGGCCACTGCTCCTCTCCCTGCTGCGCTCTGGCCTGCGCCTGGAGGGCCGCCAGCCACTGCTCCTCTCCCTGCTGCGATCTGGCCTGCGCCTGGAGTCCCTGCGCCGCGCTCTGGAGGGCCGCCAGCCACTGCTCCTCTCCCTGCTGCGATCTGGCCTGCGCCTCGAGGGCCTGCGCCGCGCTCTGCCAGCCGCCGCCCCTCCCCTGCTTCCCTTGGCGCTCTGCCAGCCACCGCATCCCCTGGTGCTCTGCCAGGCGTCGGAGCATCTCCTTCTGCCGCCGCCCTGGCTGCTGCTGCGTTCCCAGGCGCCGCCCGCCCAGATGCGGCAGTTGCCTCTTTCCTGATGCCGCCGGCAGCTGGTGGCCCCCCTGCACCCGCCCAGCCGCTGCTGGTGGCCCCTGGCGCGGCTGCGGGTCCCAGCGCGCCACCGCCGGCCGCTGCTCCTCCCTTTCCCGTGGCATGGCCGGCCCCTGGCGGGTTCCCTGCCGCCGTCCCTGAGCCACAGCCGGCCGCAGCTCCTCCCTCACCCGCGGCGTGGCCGGCCACTGGCGTGCTGCCCGCCGCCTCTGGGCCGCGCCTGCCCCTCGCCCTCGGTGCTGCCCTTGGCCCGGGCTGGACCCCCTCCGCCTCCGCGCCCCTCTTCCCTACGGCTGGGGCACCCGCGGCAGCGGCTTTCCCGGCCGCCCCGGCGGGCCATCCCCTAGCGCCGCTCACCTCTGGCGCGGGCTGGGCCTCGGCGGCCTTGACACACTCCTGCAGCACGATGGCCCCGAGAACTCCTGTCGGCCCACAGTGGATCGCCGATTCGGGTGCCACCTACCATACCACTCCCGACCCCACTATTCTCTCTTCCGTTCAACTTCCTTCTTCCTCTCACCCGTCGTCCATCATGGTCGCTAATGGGTCTTGCCTTCCTGTCACGTCCGTGGGTGCCGCCGGCGCTCATGGCTCCTTTCGTCTTCCTGATGTTCTTGTGGCACCTTCTATGGTTCACAACCTTCTTTCTATTCGTCGGTTTACTGCTGACAATTCCTGTTCTGTGGAGTTTGACTCTTCCGGTCTCACTGTCAGAGATTTGGCTTCCCGCCGTCCTCTGCTTCGGTGTGACAGCACGGGGCCCCTCTACACCCTTCGCTTCCCAGCGTCTCCTTCGCCGACCCCTTTGTCAGCTGCTTTCGCCACCACTACTTCCTCCACCACTTGGCACCGGCGACTCGGCCATCCTGGTCGTGATGCCCTACTGCAGCTCAGTCGTAGTTCTGACATTCGGTGTCCTCGGACTCACGATGAGCATTTGTGCCATGCGTGTCAGTTGGGCCGTCATGTCCGTCTTCCTTTTCATAGTTCTTCCCAGGCGGCTCACATCTTTGATCTTGTACATTGCGACCTCTGGACCTCTCCTGTCATCAGCATTTCTGGCTACAAGTTCTATCTTGTGCTGCTTGATGATTTCTCTCATTACTCCTGGACTTTTCCTCTTCGTGCTAAGTCTGAAGCTTTCCCCGCCATTCTCCACTTCTTCGCTTGGGTGTCCACACAGTTCGGCCTCACCATCAAGGCCGTCCAGTGTGACAATGGTCGTGAGTTCGATAACTCCGCCTCCCGTGCCTTCTTTCTCTCTCATGGTGTCCAGTTGCGCATGTCTTGCCCGTACACCTCCTCCCAGAACGGCAAGGCTGAGCGCATGATTCGCACCACCACCGAGACCATGCGCACCCTCTTGGTTCAGGCGTCCCTCCCTGCGCGCTTCTGGGCTGAGAGCTTGCACACCTCCACCTATCTTCTTAACCGCCTTCCTTCCGCTGCCTGCCCAGCTCCCACGCCACACCATGCCCTGTTCGGTACCCCTCCTCGGTACGACCACCTTCGCGTCTTCGGGTGTGCGTGTTACCCTAACACCACAGCTACCGCTCCCCACAAACTGGCACCTCGTTCGACTCTCTGTGTCTTCCTTGGGTACTCCCCGGATCATAAGGGGTACCGGTGCTATGATCTTACCTCAAGTCGGGTCCTCATCTCTCGCCATGTGGTGTTTGATAAGTCTGTCTTCCCCTTCTCCTCCACCCCTACTCCCACGTCCACCCCTGATCTTGACCTCTTCTCTTTTTTTTCCCACTGACGCGGTGGTCGAGCCACCTTTTCGGTTGTCTCCCACAGGTACTGCTCCACCGTGCCCCTCGCCGGGACCGTGCCCTCGCTCGCCGCCCGCCGGTGACACCACCTGTCCGGGCCTAGCGGGGTCACCTCACGAGCCGGCCCCCGTCACTACGCCTGAGGCAGGTCCCGGGCCGTCGCCCCTGGCACCACCTGCGCGCTTCGCTCAGCCGGCGCTCGTCTACCAGCGCCGTGCGCCTTCCGGGTCGGCCCCCGTTCCTACGCCGGACGTGGGGTCCGAGTCGTCGACTCCGGCACCACCTGCGCGCTTCGCCCAGCCGGTGCTCGTCTACCAGCGACGTGCACGCCCGGAGCCGCCGCCTACGTCTACACCGGTGGCTCCTTCGCCGGTGTGCCCGACTGCTTCTTCTCCGCCGGCGACACCGACACCGCCGCCGCGGTTCCCGGCTGCCCGTGTCGCGACGCCGGTGTACCACCCCCCGCTGCTTCACCGACACCCGCGTCATGTTCACCCTATGGTGACGCGCTACGCGGCAGGGACCCTGCCACCACCGGCTCTCGCGGCGACGCCCGTGGACTCGCAGGCCTCTCCGGTACCCTCTTCTGTCCGTGAGGCCTTGTTGGACCCTCACTGGCGTCGCGCGATGGAAGAGGAGTACGCGGCTCTCCTCGCCAACCGGACCTGGGATCTGGTACCTCGTCCACCCGGCTCCAATGTCGTCACCGGCAAGTGGATCTGGACACACAAGCGCCGGGCTGACGGCACTCTTGAGCGGTACAAGGCTCGTTGGGTTCTCAGGGGTTTCACTCAGCGGCCTGGTGTTGACTACGATGAGACTTTCAGTCCAGTGGTGAAGCCGGCTACAGTGCGCACGGTGCTCTCTCTCGCCCTCACTCGCTCCTGGCCCGTGCATCAGCTGGATGTCAAGAATGCCTTCCTGCATGGTCTTCTCACTGAGACAGTTTACTGCAGTCAGCCGGCCGGGTTTGTTGACTCCTCGTGTCCTGACATGGTCTGGCGGCTCAACAGATCTCTCTACGGCCTCAAGCAGGCTCCCAGGGCATGGAACCATCGCTTTGCTGCCTTTCTGCGCTCACTGAGGTTTGTGGAGGCCAAGTCCGATACGTCACTGTTCATCTTCCACCATGGAGCTGAGACTGCATATCTACTGCTCTATGTTGATGACATTGTCCTCACCGCCTCCAGTGAGTCCCTCCTTCGCCGCATCATCACCTCTCTTCAGCGGGAATTTGCTATGAAGGATTTGGGTGTGCTCCATCACTTCCTTGGGGTCACTGTTGCGCCTCATCCTGCTGGACTCCTTCTTCACCAGCGGCAGTACACTCTTGACATCCTTGAGCGAGCGGGGATGACAGACTGCAAACCCTGCTCCACTCCAGTTGACACGCAGGGTAAGCTATCTGAGGCTGAGGGGCACCCGGTGTCTGATCCCACCGCGTACCGGAGTCTTGCTGGTGCTCTACAGTACCTCACCTTCACTCGACCGGACATCACTTATGCGGTTCAGCAGCTGTGCCTTCATATGCATGATCCGCGGGAGCCCCACCTCACTGCCCTCAAGCGTCTCCTCCGCTACCTCCGCGGCACTGTGGGCTACGGCCTGCTCCTTCACCGGCGATCCTCCTCCACTGAGATAGTTGTCTACACTGACGCTGACTGGGCCGGATGTCCGGACACTCGGCGCTCCACCTCCGGCTACGCTGTCTTCTTGGGCGGCAACCTGGTGTCCTGGTCGTCCAAGCGTCAGCAGGTGGCCTCCCGCTCCAGCGCCGAGGCGGAGTACTGCGCCGTGGCAAATGGCGTGGCCGAGGTTTCTTGGCTCCGACAGCTCCTGGACGAGCTCCATAACCCTCTTCTCCGGAGCACGCTTGTCTACTGCGACAACGTCAGTGCAGTCTACCTCTCCACCAACCCCGTGCAGCACCAGCGGACCAAGCATGTGGAGATTGACCTTCACTTCATCCGTGATCGGGTGGCCATCGGCGAGGTGCGAGTCCTACATGTACCTACGACGTCCCAGTTCGCCGACATCTTCACCAAGGGCCTCCCGTCGTCGACATTCACCGCATTTCGCTCCAGCCTCAACATCACCAGTGGCTAGTTGAGTCTGTGGGGGGACTCGTGTGTATTTTCTTTTCCTGGTGTACAGTCTGACTCCGCTGCGTCGGTAGCTCAGACTGCGGGGGGGTGTTGGAGTATATGTCTGTGGCCCATGTGGCTTGGCCCATGAGGCCCATGTATGCTACCCTATATTGCTACCCCTCTAGGGTTAGCCTAATCAATCTAGTCCACTCATTCCAACAGGTTACAGTAAGATAATTTAGACATTTAGTTAATTCCCTAAACCCTATACATAGCTCAATCAAATTTCTACGATAAAAGCTTTTAATTCCAATAGACAGATGAAGTAACAAAATGAGCTTGCATGTTCACAAAGCAACAAATATTTTCATCCATTTCCTGTTCACCCACATACTACAATAAAAATCTATGCACGCAATCACAAATATTGTATCTTTGCGTGGGTCACCATAGATGATCATAAAAAGGTAAATCATACACAACCATAAAAACCTGTCTACACAAATAAAGGTCGTTTGTGCATCAGAACAAACCTAATGGAAACAAAAAAACAGAGCATTAAAAGAACAAATCAAAGTAGAAGGTTCTGTCACTGACTACCATAAATGATGTTACTAAGCAGGACAACAAACTAATTCAATCAACAAACATTAGAGCAATGAGGGGAAGAAATTATCTGGCACCATCTGAAAGCGATAGCTAATTAATATTGAGGTAGCAAACAACATCTGGCATGTTCATGCCAAATGCATTGAGCTACTCAATGTGACCGCATCACATATTAGTATTACCAAAAATATCAAACTGAATCAAAAGGAAAAAATGAACAGTAGTCTCCTAGCTGAGTACTTTTTCCTCAAGCGTAAGTGCGATTTGCCACATGATATGAAGTAATCCAGCTTTCTATCAGATCATTACTTGTAACATTCTAGGGAAATTCTGTAGTTGTGGTTGTTTGGCTGACCTGCTTGCTCGTGGACCTGCTATCTCAGCTCTTCTCACCCAATGCCATTCTCATCTTGTTGAAATCTTGATCCAAATCACCATCCAGCTCGATCAAAGTTAGCTGCAGCAGCATATCTATCAGTGCATATAAAAACAGAGAAAGAAAAAGGTATTAAAATATATATGCATGATGATAAGTATGCAGACGGAAGCTCATAAACATAATCCATGCATGATTAAGAACAAGTAAACTAGCAGAAGCAAATATCTTCTGAAAACTGGATGAATCAGGTTGCGTGTCTATTAACAACAAGTAAACTAGCAGAAGCATAATGACATATCTGATTATGAACAAAGTTGTGGCAACCAGTAGCAGTGCTGAAGAACAAAAGGTAAAATGTCAATGAAAAATGCATGTATATTAGTGGCGGCACAATGAAACAACAAGGTTAATCACAATGATCAGAACCATTAGAGTTGCCAAGAAATGCATTGCCATTCAAACATATGAGAAAGGTTTCAGTTACATATTTGATTTTTTTTTTCTGATTCACATGCATCTTATTAACTAGGCAAACACTGCCCTATCAATACATATGCAACATACATTTCTTAAAGGATACAGTGGGAACATGGAAAAAAAGAACATGACAACATAAGCACAAGAACCACAAAAAGTGATGGCACCTTGTTGCAAGTGCCTAGTGCGGTAGTGCCACCCTGCCCACAACTGCAGGTGCAAGTTCACCTCCATATCAGGTTCAAAAATAGTTCACCTAGCATGCAAGAAAATGCAATAAGAACATACAGTGGAGAAACCAGCAAGGAATTTGCTGAAGCAATATAAATGACCCATTATTTATTCATGGCATGCCTTTTTCCATGAACACAGTCAGCGGCGAGCCCCTTCAGATAGTCGAAGGCAGTACCTTGCTGGCGGCCGGCGTTGAGCTCCTATAGACGGGTGGCTGCTGCAATCCTTACAGCCAACCGACTTGCAGCCCCTTGCAAGTGTATGCAGCAAGCCCCTGCAGAAGGTCTGTGTTTAGGCTATGCAAGCAATCATTAATGAGAAACGTACAGGCTGCCGGCACCGGGGTTGTCCATGGAGGCGGCATGCGGTGCATTTGTTAATTCATGCGGTAGGAGAGAAGAGATGGTAGATGTTGGTTGAAATTTATGTGCAAAGTAAAATGACTAAAGTATCCTTAACAATGTTTAATTAATTTATTTACATCACATGGCTGGAAAAATTTATGACGAGAGGAACCACCTCCAAAGCACCTAAATAAAGCTCTTTTTATTTATGAGCAAAAAAACACAGATAGCAAGTAGCAAATCACATTATTAGAGCAGTGTTGGTTCGTTTCATATTTGTCTAAAGCTTTATAATATATTGAAGCTGAACAAATCAACTGACTCTGAATCTGAACAAATGAGGGGAGGACTTTATTCACCTTTGAGGCTTGGAGGTGCACACCACAGTTAATATTTGGCAGCTAGGAAGGGCAGTTTGCAACTCGAGCTTCTTTTTCATGATCATCTACTTCATCCCTAGCTGTTACTGCGAACTACTCACAGAAAAAAGCCAATCTAGAAAAAAAAAACACTGAATCAGTTATCAGTAGCACTTTGCTAGCACAACTTGATTCAGGGCAGGTAAAGGAAGGGCAGAACGAGCTAGCACTGTTGGATGCTACATCTACTCACGGTAGGGGAAAATCATAACAAACAAGGAGTGAAAGGAAAAATCGGCAAGGGGATTCAGAGGGGAAGGAACTGAATATGTGGATCGGAAGGAGATGCAATAAATAAATCAACATGAAGACAGATCGAGCCAAAGAATCTCACTTTCCGTTCGTACTTGGCAGGGTCAGTGGGTCATTGCGAACTCGTCAGCTAGTGGCTCCCGGCCGATGTCCGGTGGTTCATATTCGTCAGCGTCGAGCAGTTTGTTGCGGCAGGTGTTGGAAGAGGGCAAGCCAAGCGGAGCTGGACCTCCAGATCCGGCGTGAGGGGGAGAATAGGGGGCGACGGCGGGGTAAGCGTCGGGGTAGGGCGGGGCAGCGACGTGACGGAGTTGCGGCGGACTGGGGGCAGGGCGCGGCGGCGAGCAGGGAGCGGCGCCGGCGGAGGTGGATTGGCGCTGGCAAGAGCGCGGGGGTGTCGAATGTGGCGGAGCTGATTCTGGAACCGTAGAGAACGTGGGTGGGGGAGCTGACGAGATGTGATGGTGTGTGCTCGGGCCTCGGCGAGAAAAAAAACTGGGCCGGTGGGCCGGGCCTGGGAGTCCGAGCGGACGGGCGGGCCTGGGAGCCTTGCGGAGGGGGTCCTGCTGCTGATGGGCGGGTACTGAATAGCTATTTGGTACCCAGGTACCATATAGTAATACTATATATATATATATATATATATATATATATATATATATATATATATATATATATATATATATATATATATATATATATATATTATGGCTATATTGCCAAAACGCCTAGGAACGCCTAGGCGCGATTAATCCCGATTACTCCCTAGGCTAGGGGTCAGCGCCTAGATTCCGCCTGCCGCCTAGCGAAACTTTGTTTACAGTAGCACTACCAATACCAACCACCATGTCTCGCCGGCAATCAAGCAGTTAGCTTCACATTGTCTGTGTTTGACGGAACCGATTACTCATTGTTTTGAGCAACTATTGTTGACTGTTGAGTGACCAATGTATGGTTTGTGGAATGAATCATCAGTTATTTAATACAACCTTGTTTTGCAGGGGACGTTAGAAACAAGGATGAAGTGAGGAGGGCATTCCGCGGAGTGGACTGTGTTTTCCACCTTGCTTCTTACGGCATGTCAGGGAAGGAGATGGTGCAGACCGGGAGATGCGATCAGGTCAATATAAGCGGGACCTGCAACGTGCTCGACGCTTGCCATGAAAATGGTGTCAGGAGGCTTGTTTATGTGAGCACTTACAATGTGGTGTTTGGAGGGAAGCCGATTGCCAATGGGAATGAGGCACTGCCTTATTTTCCGATCGAAGACCATGTTGATGCTTATGGGCGCAGCAAATCTGTTGCTGAACAGTTGGTACTGAAGAGTAATGGACGGCCAGCCAAGTAAGTTTACCTTTTCTAGGATTTAGTGTCATGTACATAGTGAGCTAACTTTTACCTCCTTTTTAAAATAGATGTCCTGGAATACATGAGCCAAGGTTTTAAAACTATACCAAGTGTACACATGTATATATATTTGTTGCATGGAAATAGTTAATTTGTGTTAATGGATTCACCATCAAAGTACTTCCATATCATTGTAATTTTATTAAATATTCTTTGCTGATGCACAATTGAAAAATATGGCAACTTTGCTTGCTTTGTTGGAAACCATGTTGACGTCCAAAACAACAATTACAAATAAATATTTTAAGCTAATGCTACTCTTTGCGCAATTCCTTAAATTTCTGAAAAACTTAGTGTTGTCATGCATAATCACTCCTCCTTAAACAACAAATAGTCATTTCATTTCATTTTGTAAGTCAAGAGGGGCATTTGGTAATACGCAGCCTGTCTTACTGATTTGGTGAAATCTTGCAGAAGTGACAAAAGTACACGTCTTTATACATGTGCCATTCGCCCTGCTGCTATATATGGGCCAGGTGAAGAGCGTCACCTTCCAAGAATCCTGTCCCTTGCAAAGTTGGGATTAGCATTTTTCAAGATTGGGGGCCCAGATGTCAAGACAGATTGGGTCTATATCGATAATCTAGTTCTTGCTCTGATATTGGCAAGCATGGGACTTTTAGATGACATTCCTGACAGGAAGGGAACCCCTGTTGCAGCTGGTCAGGCGTATTTCATCTGTGATGGTAATTGTCATTAACCTTTGTGATGTTACTAAATGGCATTAATGGAGGTGCCATCTTGTGCTTTACTTTTCTGTCTTTTCATACTGCAATTTTTTTATTACTTGAATTTGTAAAAATGCAAGCCTAATATTGGTAGAGAAGACATCCGAGCTTTGTTATCTTGATCTTTGCAATGCAATTGTTAGCAATACTACATAGATCGAAATAAGTAATTATCTGGCAACTTCCTTTTCACTTGTTCTGAACACTAAAGGTTTAAATTTTAACACTTTACATAAGATTATACACAATTCAATTTTTCCATAATGAGGTAACCCAGGATTCCATTACTTGAATAACAGAATTGATTGCAATACAAGTACACAATGTTCTATGACTTATGTTTTCACAAGTGAATAGCTGAATACTGAACCTTTGAACAAGCCTACTATTTGGACTTTTTTCTCCTTACTTGAGGGAAGTATTCCATGAAAACTTGTCATCTTGCAATGTCTGATACAGAGCACGGTGATTATATTGTAATATACAGTTCATTGCCTTATTGAGCTATGACTGTTCCACAGGGTCACCATGCAATACTTTTGAATTTATTATCAGCCCCCTATTTCAAAGTTTGGGTTATGCTTCTCCTCGAGTGACGCTGGATACCTCTCTCGCCCTTGCCATTTCAAGAATATTTTTATTCATATCTACTATGTTCTATCCATGGCTTGATAGTAAATGGATCCCGCAGCCTCTAATTCTTCCTGCTGAAGTGTATAAGGTCAGCCTCTTTGTCATGTTCAATTTAGCTAAATATGGATGCAATGGTAAGATGCAAGTGCAATAATGCCATGTGAATAATACATCTGATTTTGCTTGCTGATTGTGACAGGTTGGTGTTACACACTACTTTTCGTTCCTGAAAGCTAGACAAGAACTTGGCTATGTACCTATGGTGAGCCCCCGGGAAGGCTTGGCTGCAACTATCTCATATTGGCAGGAGCAGAAGAGAATGGAACTAGATGGCCCGACCATATTTACTTGGTTGGCTGTAATAATTGGGATGCTGGCTGTATTTTCTTCTGCTTATCTTCCACCAGTTGGCCTGTTGAAATGGGTGCTTGACATCCATTTGTTTGTTTTTCGCTCAATGTTGGTGATCCGGCTGGTCTTTGTGACAGCAGTTGCAGCGCATCTTGTTGAAGCTGTGTATGCCTGGTTCTTGGCCAAAAAGGTTGATCCAAGGAATGCTACAGGGTGGTTTTGGCAAACCTTTGCTCTAGGGTTCTTCTCTCTCCGTTATCTTCTCAAGAGAGCCAGAGGGTGAATTTGTGTTGCTTGATTCCAAGGTCAGCTCCCTGGACACTGTCATCTTCCTCAGTTCAAACTTCAGATGGCTGCATCACCAATCACTATGCCACTATGGTTTTGCTTCACTGTATGCCGTGGCTGTGCTCCTGGAATGCAGCAAACTAGTTGCCGTGATGCCTTCTTATGCTGCGTAGCTCAAGTCTAAGACCATGACGCTATCCTGATACGCCGGAAGGAGCCGGAAAAGGGTCAGACAAGAGGGGATTTGATTCATTACTACTTCATGAGCACGGATAGATAATGCAGTGAGATGTTCTTGTCTGAACACCGCATCGCTCGCTGAAGCCAAACCTACAGTTTTGTGGTTCTGTGTTACATAGATGTTCGTAATGAGGAACAATTTAGAGATGCAGTTTTTTTAACCCAGAGCAAGAGCCATAGATGTATTATTAAGGAGCAGGATTACAATTTGGGGTTGCAGTTTGTCAATCTCTCCTTCGTATGTACTATCTTGTAATTACACTAGTAGAAGCAGATCCTTTCTGCCACTGGAGCTTGATATTCAGTCCTCGTTGAAGCAACAATTTTTGTTGCACGATGCATTCACCTATTGAGCAAGGTCTTAATTTGGACAGAAGCCAAGTTATATTCAAGCTGAGCTACATCTCCATATATGTTCAGCCGTCGAAACTAAGATTAACAACATACATAGGTGTAAGCTATAATTGGCCCCTTGTGTTTGACAAATCTTTTGTCTACACCACCCTTATCATCTCAAAACTAAAGAGCATAGGTCTACTGGAGAAAGATTGGAAGGAACATAAAATGCACTGTTGAGATGACCTTTGATGTACCACCAAACCTTTCATTCAAATGCATCAAGTCTTCTCCCAATTCCCGAACAGCTCCAACCTTAAGCATTACGCCTCCAAATTGCTCTCCAGTCATTCGTAACGAAGAGATTGTTCTCCTGTAAGCTCAGATCAACATGCCAGGCTAGTCTTAGCCTTTACTTTCCTCCCGCTCATAACGAAGCAGTAAAAGATCACCTCATTTTCACATCTTCTTCACCACTGAGGAAATCCATGTCTAACTGAGCTGGGTGCCTGTTCCTGCAGTATGAACACTATTTGACTTCCAGTTCAATTCATGAGTTCACTGAAGTCCAGATGTTGAACTCATCCATTCTTAGAGTGAATGAACTCGAACTCTGTTTTCCACCTCCACCATATGCCTACATTTATATGATGCAGCAAGAGATGAACAATCAAATCCAGCTATAAGGGCACGCGGATTTGAAGAATATAATTACAACGGTGGCATACCTTTGCAATCTCTGATGTATTAACTGTACTGTCAGTAGTCCTCAAGCAAACCTTTAGGACACCCCGTTGCATGAAGACCACTGCTCCAATTGGCCTTTGATGGAAAGGGAAACAATCTTCAACAAATTACCAAAGCAACACAAAATAGGCATGGATGTGTTCTGGTAAACCTGAATAGAGCTCATACCTTAATCCAGCAGCAGCACTCCTCTGACTTAGCTCCAAACCAATTTCATGGCTCAATTCTGTGTGTCCATCTGCTCTGATTGCCTTATAGTATGAAAAAAAAGAAAAAAAAACACATTTACTATAGCAAATGAGACATTTTTAAAGCTAATTGTATAATATTTTCTCAAAAATAATATTATATAGGCCATATCGAGCCAGTCTCTAGAGCTGGTCATACTCAATCATCCAGCCAAGTTCAAGGTCAGGTACACAACGATCCAAGAACACATGTGGTTAAAAATAAGAATAAAACCATTCCGCCAATTTGCATCAAAGGTCCAGTTAAAAAAAACTGGGCAAGCATGAGCTACTACCACAGAACATCTTATATTGTGCTCTTGGAACATGGAAGAAAGGTATCGATGAATTAAAGATGATAACATAAGGCTAAGCACAAGCATTCGAATTTTTTGAACAAAACATGCCTACCTCCACTAGCTAGTACCATAGTATCACTAAGGCCTTGTTTGGATGCGCATGTATTCATCTCAATCCACATGCGTTGAAGTGGATTGTAGTGGACTTAAACTAGGTTCCATTCCAATTCACTCCAACACATGTGGATTAAAGTGGATACACATGCATCCAAACAAGGCCTAAAGCAAGAGCACTCGTGGATGCAGGAAGTACCTGCCTTTGCTAAAGCAGTGCAGTTTTGGCTTCAGGAATCAAAAGAGCTGTGCTGCATACGTTATGCAGCATGAAGCTATCAAAGGTAGACAAACACAAGTGATGAAATCAGTATAAAATGCAAGAGCGTGTTGTTCACATACCAAGCATTCACCATACGACCCTCTTCCAAGCTGAATCCTGAAATCCTGAAAGGCTTCTGTATGAACTCCCCTGCAGCCTGCAGGCGGTCATGAGCATGCGATTTCTCCCTAGAAAGCAGATCGCCAACATCAAGTTGTAGTAGCTGTGTGGGGGTACCAATACAACAATGCAATCACTGACCATGCCATGCTAAAAGATCAGGGTCTTACAAACAACAAGCATGATGACAGAAAGTAGTGCTAAACCTGTCCAAAAACATGAGGATTTGTGACACAGTTCAACTTTGCACGTTCATCCCTAAGTGCTGTTTGAAATTCCTTGGTGTTAGGCAGCTGATATCGTCGCAAGTCTGCATCCTCTATGTATTCAAGAACATTTGAAACTCGCTCCTCATCTTCTTGGTCCAACAAGTTTTCACACGTTCGCTGTGTGGAAACAGAACATCCTCATTCTTCATCTAATCATATCATACAAGATAATGAACATAAATGAAGCTTTTTTCTCTACTCACAGAATCAGATTTTGTTCCTGCTAGCTCCTTGGAGAAATAATCAAATACAGATCGGGCACTGCCTTTTGACATGTCAATATGAAGCTCCACATTGCTTGGGCACTGACCCAACTTGGGGATTCTCGCTAGCGTACTTTGCCGGTGATCAAATGCTATCACACTGCATCAATTAACATGTCATGAGGTTATTATGCCCCTCTACCATGTTGCTCAATTAAACAAGATCTGACAAAGTATTTGTTGTAATGAAACAAATACATCAGCCAAAAAGTAAAGGGATGTGTAACTATTGGGCATTACACTATGTACATGAATATGAGCCATATGGAGTGATTAGCAACTTCAAGTGTTGTAAGGCTGTAAACAGCTTGCTTCTCAAACTGGTATCATCACTATGCAAAGCTTGTAGGCTAACAGTAGATATGTTCCTTTCTTTTGATTCTTCCACACAAAAGCAACTTCTTTTTTAAAACATTGGCAGCAGCAGTAAACTTTAACTAATTAATTGGCATTATTCCAAGTCATCTTTTGGACATTGTTGGCAGTAGTAATTAACTAATTACCATTGATCCATCGACTACTCAATTCACTAAGCCGTACAATGAAAAGCATCATCCAGTGACCCATTTTTGCTGTAACTCATTCTCTCTGGAAACGCACCTGGGGACGAATCGGGCGAGGTCGAAAGCAAACGTCTTGGGCCCAACGAAGTCAAGGAGATAGCACGTCTGGAACCCCGCATCCTTGAAGTCTTCGGCTCTGATCGACCAATTTTCATTTCAATAACACAAGCCGTCATGAGAGAAACAATTGCTAAGAAAGAGCCAGTGAAATGCGAAATGGTGAGCTACGAGCGGGGACCGACCGAAAGGGCACGACGGAGGAGAAGGGGAGGACTAGGAGGCTGCGGCGGATGCGTTGGTGGAAGAGGCGGGCGGCGAGCGCGGCGTAGGCGCCAGCGAAGGTGGGGTAGCTGTAGAGCGCGAGGCTGGCGGGACCCGCCTGGCCGTCGTCATCGTCCGCGTCGGAGGGGGGTGAGGCGGTCTTCGATGGGGGTGAGTGCGAGTGCGATTGTGAGCGGATGGCCTCGAGGGCGGCTTCCGAGCGGAAGGCTCGCCGGAGCACGGCCGGCGGCGGCGAGGGGCCTGCGGGGAGGCGCGGTCGGCGGCGGAGCATTGGTGGCTCGGTTTCGGCCCGTTAGGAACACATTTCTGCCAAGCTCGCCAATTAGGTATATCCAGTAATTTTCGTTACATGACGATAGAGAGCACCAACATTGAGGCCTTGTTTAGGGTGTAAAGTTCTGTGTTGGCACGTTGGGCGTCACATAGGAGTGTTGTATGAGATGTTCGGATACTAATAAAAAACAAATTACAAAATCCATCCGTAAACCGCGAGACGAATTTATTAAGCCTAATTAATCTATCGTTAGCACATGTGTTACTGTAGCATCACATTATCAAATCATGGCTTAATTAGAATTAAAAGATTCGTCTCACAAAGTAGTCGTAATCTGTATAATTAATTATTTTTTAGTCTATATTTAATACTCTATGTATGTGTTCAAACATTCGATAGGATAGGATGTAAACTTTTAGAGAGAAATAAAACAAGGCCTGAATTTCACATGACTTTCATAGAAATTAATTTATTTTTCACAGAAAAAATGCACGAACAGCCTTCTCCAAACTTGGCATTCGTTCCCGCATCCGCGCAAACTAGGCAAACCGCATACAGGAGTTGTGGCAATACTTTAGTGTAGCATCAGATATTATAAAAAATTCCCTCCGATTCAGATTATAAGTCACTTTGACTTTTTTGAAACATCAATTTTGCTACGTATCTAGATACAACTTATATCTAGAAATATAGCAAAATCTATATACGGCCGCTCCTCGCGTCTGGATGTACGGTCGTGTAGCCCGCCCCCGTTCGCCTTGCCCCCACCTTGCACGTGCACCTTGGGCCGTCGCTGTGCCCTGTTCCTTCCCTCGAACTCCCTCCTCTCTCTCCGTGTGGGCGGGACTCAGAAGCCAGTCCCTAGCTCGCTGCACCCCGTCCGCCGGTCCCCAGCTCTGCACCCTCCCATCCCGGTGCCTGGGCCATGAGCCCATTACTCACCATGCCCCTGTGAAATACTTTCAACATGAAGTACTTGGATGCAACATACGTCGGACATAGATGAAACATTTGAAACACGGTTGCAACATATATGTGAAACATATGCAACATCTAGATAAAACATTTGCAACATGTGTGCGAAATATATGTAACATTCAGATAAACACATTTGCAACATGTATGTGAAACATATGCAATATCCAGATAAAACACTTGTTGCAACATATATCTAAAAACATTTTTTTTCAAAACGCTTGCAATATAACACTAAAAACACTTGCAAAAATATGCAACATCCTGATCTACTTTTGCAACATCCATGTGTAACAATTGCAAAATAACTCTGAGACATCTAAGACACTTAAAACATACATTTGCAACATAGGGGAGAAAAAGACCGAGGCCGGTCAGTTCCGGTCATCAGGGTGGGATTCGATGGCAAGCGGCGGCGCGTGAGCACCACCAACACTGGCGGCAGTGCGCGAGCACCACCACCATCCAGCACCGGCATCACCGGCCTTGGCTCAGCCTGGCGGGCAGCGCGCGCTACGAGAGGGAGCAAACAGCGCGGCGCATGGCCAAAGTGAGGAGCGAGGTGCAGGTGGAGCGCGCAACTGGTGGGGGAGAGGAGCGAGGAGCAAGGTGCCGGTGGGGGGCGCGACGGGCAGGGGAGATGAGCGAGTAGCGAGCAGCAAGCGGCGCAGGTGGGGTGCGCGACGGCACGGGAGCGAACGAGCGAGTAGCGCAAGGTCGGGGCACGGTGGGAGAACGTCGTAGCAGCGAGCGGAATGAGACGTGGTGTCCGAACGAGAATAAGAGACCTGGAAATAAATAGGGAATAAAAAAAGTAAAGTTATGGTGCACGTCACGCCGTGCGTCTGTCCAACGGGAGTCACTGCAGACGTCCTATTTGTAGCATTATCGTTTTTTTTTCTAACACTTGTGTGGATGCATTTGCATCTGATGAACCTGGCCACCGTAGGCCTATATGGCTGGGACGAGACAAACTGCGTTGGGCAGGAAACTACCACATTTCAGTTTTGCACCAATCATCTCGTCTTAAAGGGGCTATTTTGCACCCGCCACCAGAGCACCACTTAAGGAGGAGCCACTTTTGCAGACTTAAAAACCGCTTCAGCTGTACTGTTAAAAAAATAGTCTCATTCTAAAGTACTCCATCCGTTCAAAATTATAAGTCGCTTTGACTTTTTTGGTACATTCATTTTATTATGCATCTAGATAAATATATATAAAAAGGTCATGTTTAGTTTCCAAAATATTTTAAGATTGTCCGTCACATCGAATGTTTGGGCACATGTATAGAGCATTAAATATAGATGAAAGAAAAAACTAATTACACAGTTTGGTAGAAAACCACGAGACGAATCTTTTGAGCCTAATTAGTCTATAATTGGATACTAATTGATAAATACAAACGAAAGTGCTACAGCAGCTAAACCTAAAATATTTCACGAACTAAACACACCCAAAAAAAAGTCGAAGCCACTTGTAATTTAGGGGGGCAGTATTTGATTGTCTGCAGAAGCTAATATCGGAACTGGAGAGCGCCAGCTGCCGCACGTGAAGGGAAGGTCGAGCGCCAAGCCTGAAGGATCCGAGCAGGGGACGAGAAATGATGCCGCCTCCGGTGAGGATTAGGCATCTCCGCCACTCACTTGGCCAAAATAGATCCACCGTTGCTAGCTGAATATTTTTCCCTCCAGTTCTGAACTGCTGTCGCCCATAACCCAAAATGTGATATAAACTGCAATGTTTTGATTTACTAGAAAGATGTGTCTGTTCGCTGTAATGGAACATACTGCTTGTTGCGTGGTTAATCAACTAGATGGTTTATTGCTCTGAGATTTAATTCATCTTAAAACCATACTCTGTAACGTGTTTCAACATGCGCTGCTGTAACTTATATGCGCACGAGAGATTTGGAGATTTGTCCAATGAATCAATCATTAGCACCTAGAACTATTTGCTACAGCCGTGAATCACAATCTGAGTTTTTTTTTACAACACAATCTGAGAATCTTTGCCTCTCCATGAAAATTCTACTAGTATTGTCGTATATGAATCCACACTGCCAACTTTCCCGATTCCTTCTCCACCCTTTCTCCACATGTCCATACATGATACATTACCAGACCTCTTATATAAATGCAAAACGTTTACAAACTCTATTAGGAAAAATACACAAAAGGTTGGTATTAATGTGCTTGTGCTCTCTTTCACATTTCTTGCTTCGTAACTCGTGACTCATAACCTAACAACATAACTATCATTACCATTTTTTTCAGAAATGAAATTTAGATGGGATAGTTCATCTTCCTCGGTGATCCACTAAAAAAATACACAAAGTACATCTACGCGACGTCAAACACATATAGAAGATACCACGTGTGGTAAGAGAGATTTCTCGGAGTGACGAAAGAGAAAAAAGAAGGCTCTTAAACATTAGAGATAAAAAGATTAAATTGTGTCCGTATATAGGTATGCTTAGTCAATAAAGTCTAGTCTAAAAAGTGAAAATGGTATTTGTTTTAGCAGCAACTATTTTTTTCGAGTTTCAGATGCTACAAATTGATTTCTGGGTTCAGATGCACACGGCACACCTCTGTAAAAAAAAAAAAGATACAGTAAAACAAGTTCACCGCTGAACTTTTACATATCCGGGCCCACGTACACACTGCTCGACCGTACGGCCGGCTGCCACGAACGTTACCGCAGTAACCGCGCGCCATCCACCTAGCTGCCGGCGGCGCGCTGCCGCCTCTTCCACGCGACGAGCGCCGCGAGCCCGAGCAGCATGACCGCCGCGGCGGTGCCGGCGACCATGAACGCCGGCACACGGGCAGATCGCCGCCTCCTCCTCCCTCTCGGGCTGTGGTGTCTCCGGGGCGCTCTCGACTGGTGCCCGGCGTCCCCCGGCTCGCCATCGCTCTCGCTGCCGCTCGGCGGCTCCTCCTCCGAACCGGAACCGGCCACCTCGGAGTGAGCGTGGACGCCGTCTCCGGAATCAGCCTCGTCGTAGACGTGGACCGGCTCCTCCAACGGCAGCGTGGGGTGGCTGTGCTCCGACGACGCCGTGGACCCAGCGCCGTCGTCGTCGTCGTCATCGTCACCGGCCGCGACGTCGTGGAGGTGGGTGCCCACCTCCAGTGGCACCTCGCCATGCTGCCGCGCCGGCGGCCTCATGGTGATGACGGACTGATGATGCTGATCGATGAAACTCCACTTTATTTATCTGTCGAAGTCGGGCTGTCACGGTGCTGCAAGCTCCACTCCAATATGCAGCCTGCAATCTTATAGAGAGTAATCGTAGGCTGAAGCGCACGGCGGCACACCTGGAGACACGGGAGAAGGAATGACACCGGAGAGGATGCATATGTTTGCAGCAAAAGCAAGCTGCTTTGCTTTGTCGGAGAGGCATGCAGATGCCGTCTCCATCTGGCACCTGAGATATATATATAAAACTCATACTCATACGAGTTAGAATAACTCGCGTCTAAACCAATATGAAATAGAAATCCTAACCTAAATAGATTTCTCAGATCCTGAGTACTCAAAATAGAACTCTTAATAATAAATAGAAAATGATAAAAGTTATGTTCTTTATTTTGCACCGCTTTCTTTATTTACGTACGAGTTAAAATAGCTCGCATCTAGACGGATATGGAGCAGGAATCCTAATCTAAATAGATTCCTCAGATCTGACGACAATACTATGCATTTATTTTACTTTAACAGGATATATACGGTAGATTATAGGGACCGTTTTTTTAATGCTGGGAACTTTCTTTCCCCCAGAAAATGTTGAGAACTTCCATAATAGATCAGAGCTCGGCGTTTTTTTTTATGGTGGAAGGCCAAATAATATAATCAGGAAAATAGAAAAAAAAAGTACTATGGTTACATCATCTTTTTTATCCACCTTACTTTTTTTTCTTTTGTCTTAACGTGTTCTCTTTTTTTCATCCTTGCAAGCGTGTACCGTCCGAGCATCCGTGAGTGCATTTTATGGGGTGTTCACACGTTACCCGTTCATCTAAGCGATTATTTTTTTTCTCCTATAAATATAAAAAACAAAAGAACTAAATTCAACCGTCATGGATGTTTGAACCGTTGATCCTTCCCTATATAAATAGAAATATTTTCTATACGAGTTAGAGCACCGTGTCATACATGGTGTGAAGTCTGATTCCAAAATGAATCGAAATGGATGATACAATCTATAGAGTATGAATCAAAAATGAATTGGAACACCTGATGTAATTATTGGATAAATATCCAAGTCTCCAATGTACATACGAGTTAGAATGGTGCACATCTAGCAATAGTATAAGGTCTGATTTAAGACGAATCGTACACATAATGAAGCTTTTATTGGACAAATTTCTTAGAAGTCGAAACGGACAAGAATTTAAACTGAACGCAACAAAATAGAAATAGGAAAAGGAAACGTGCAAAAAAAATAACCGAAAGGCTAAACACAGGCAAGGCATAGAGTTCGATGCAAAGACAAATTTAAATATATGATGCAATCTCAAATACTATTTAAAATCCGATGCTCGATCATATATAAGAGTTAGAGCGTCACATATTTGTTGGATAAAATTTCAACCTACAAATCATCTAGATAAAAGACACAACAAGTTGTCTCCCGTTGCAACGCACGTTTGCTAATAGAAAAAAAAAAGAACGCGTATGCACTTATTTTGTCATAGGCTGCGGTGATCCAAATGGACCCGAAGAGAGTGGGCTGGGCTGGGCTCATCTTATGTGAGGGTTGATTGCGTAGATGTTTATTGTTCATAATATGAGCTGAAATTATAAAGCTAAAATAGATAGGGGTTAAACAAATAGATAGGTCCATAGTAAAATATGTTTATGCTAATAAATAAACCTCATGCAAGGTACTCGCGTGTGTCTGTGTGTGTTTTTCAACTTTTACCTCATGGGCACATCTTGTCTCAAGGGTGACTCTTGATATTTGATTGTGCGTTAACAAAATTTATGCGGTTCTATTGAAAATGACCTGATGTTTGCAATTTAACTATATATTTACAAAGAAACTGCAATAGATCTATTAAAATTCGGCGTGGCTAGCGTCTGGACGCCCGCGCAACCCGCCCTCACTCTGACTCGCACGTGCACCCTACCATCGACGTTGTGCCCGCCGCTCCACGCGTCCGGATGGACGGCCACGCTGCCCGCCCCCACCTCGCATGTGCACCCTGCCCCCCATTGCGCACTGCTCCTTTCCCCCTGACCCCTCCTCTCTCTCCACGTGGGCGGGATCCAAGAGCCAGCCCCTAGCTCGCTGCTGCCCCATTCGCTGATCCACAGCTTTGCCGCACCCCATCCGCGGAGCCTGGGCCGTGCGCCCATTACTCATCATGCCTCCGTGAAACACTTGCAACATGAAATACTTGGATGTAATGTACGTTGGACACATATGAGATATTTGAAACATGCTTTGCAAACATATGTGTGAAACATATGCAACATCCAGGTGAAACACTTGCAACATTGTGTGAAACATATGCAACATCCAGATAAAATAATTGCAACATGTGTGTAAAACATATGCAATATCCTAATAAAACACTTGCAACATGTGTGTGAACACATATGCAACTTCCAGATAAAACACTTATGTCTAAAATAGATGAAACATTTTTTTCAAAACGTTTGCAACATACCACTAAAAATACTTGCAAAAATATGCAGCATGTGCAACATCCCGATCTACTTTTGCAACATCCATATGTAACAATTGCAACATAACTCTAAAACATAGGGGAAGGCTGGGGCTTGGTCGATTCTGGTCGTCAGGGTGGGATCCGGCAGCGAGAGGTAGCGCGAGCACCACCATCACCATCACCGCCACGCTTGTAGGTGTCCTTGGCTCGGTCAGGGAAAACCTAAAGCGCCATGGCATGTGTGCCCAGCGGCCATGGCGGGGTCAGCGGTGCGTCCGACGGCAATGGACGACAGATGGGCAACGAGGGAGCGAGCGGCGCAGGTGACTAGGACGTAGGTGAGCGGTGCATGGAGCGAGAGCGCGTGGCGTAGCCGGGCGATGAGGGGAAGGGCACAGCGCGGCAGCTCGACGAGCGTGCGGTGGGGGAAAGGGGCGGAAGGTCCAAGCAGCCGCGCTGCTTTGGGGCTAGACGGATAAGCATACGAGGAACTAGAGATTTGTTTTTTTTTGTTCTGAGATAGATGGGGCCACTCCTATTGAGCCATGTCTAGACGGGTCACGGACGGACGCCTGTGTTGGATCATTATCGATCAAAATATGTCTAGGAGACTACGGATCAGTCTTCCATTATCTAAAAAAAGTGACTACACGGATCAGTATCCTCGTGAAGTAGCCTTGTAATAATGCAAAGCACAACAAACTAACCTTTGATAAAATGGAATTTGATTATGTAAACGTTGACATCACCTTATACCATGGTATTTGTTAGAGGAAATTGTGATCGATGAATAATCGTTGTCTCTTACTGATGAATGTATGTTACATATATATACTGCCCCAATGGACAGTTCGGCACAGGCGAACATGTGCCCGTGCGAAGGGGCACTTTCGTAGCCCTTACGGTTGCCTATGCTAATTACAGAATTACAATAATTGATCACTAATTAATTATCCCTAATTAATCTCAACACTCCCCCTTGATCAATTTGATCTTGTGTAGGCACCTTTGCTTGTTCATCAGAAAATGTCTTGAAGCTTTGGAAAACCCTGTGGGAAAAACAAAAGTATATCGATATACCAGGCAAAACTTCTTAAAACCTAGTGGGAAAATAAGGAGAAACACCATGATATATATAACTCCCAATATTAATAGACTCTTGGGTATTCCCAAGATATAGTCTAAAACAATATGTCATAATTATCTTCGAAAAACCTCTATGAGGAAAAATAGATAATATGACATTTATTATGTGTTCCATTACCTCATTAAAAACTTTATGTGAGAAAACTCCAAAAGAGTAAAACTCATATAAAGGAAAAAGAGTATAATGTAAAGTTGGAATAGGTTATGTTTAGAGAGCTTCTCCCCCTGATTCTCACAAGTCTCTAAGTCTTCTCATACCAATACCATCAACACATTTACGAAATGCGGAATATGGTAGAGACTTTGTGAATAAATCTGCTAGATTATCACACGACTTAGTTTGCAAGATTTCTATTTCTCCATTCTTTTGGAGTTCATGGGGGTAAAATAACTTAGGAATAATATGCTTGGTCATATTACTCTTAATATAACCTGATTCCATTTGAGTAACACATGCCGAATTATCTTCAAAGATAATCGTAGGTGTGTCAAGTACACCAATACCACATGATTGTGCTATGTGGTTTACCATTCTGCGAAGCCATATGCATTCGCGTGATGCTTCATATAAAGCTATTATTTCAGAATGGTTGGTAGATGTAGATACTAGAGTCTGCTTTGAAGATTTCCAAGATATTGTTGTTCCACCTTGCAAGAAAACAAAGCCTGTTTGTGATCTGCCATTGTGGGGATATGATAAATAACCAGCATCTGTATATCCTAACAAAATTGGATCTTGATTTCTGCTATAGAATAATCCAAAATCTCTAGTGCCATTGAGGTATCTCAATACCGTTTTAACTCCTACCCAATGTCGTTTGGTAGGTTTAGCACTATGTCTTGCTAGCAAATTTACTGCAAATGCAATATCCGGCCGAGTGCTATTAGCAAGATACATTAGTGCTCCAATGGCACTTAGGTAAGGGGCTTGTGGCCCTAATATCTCTTCTCCTTCATCCGGTGGTCTAAAAGGATCCTTCTCAATGTCTATGGATCTTACTACCATCGGAGTTTTTGTTGGATATGACTTGTCCATATTGAATTTCTCCAATACCTTTTGGACATATGCAGCTTGGTATATAAATATACCTGAGTGAAAGTGCTCAAGTTGTAAACCTAAGCAATATTTGGTTTGACCCAAATCTTTCATCTCAAACTCCATCTTTAAATGATGATGTGCTTCATTAATATCAGGTTCGTTGCCGATGATGTTAAGATCATCAACGTACACTGATATGATACAAAATCCTGTTGATGATTTCTTAATGAAGACGCAGGGGCAGTCATCATTATTTGTGTATCCCTTCTGTTTAAGGAATTCACTTAACCGATTGTACCACATTCGGCCCGACTGTTTCAAGCCGTATAACGACTTCTGCAACTTGACGCAATACATGTTGCGATTTGCCTTAGGATTCGGTATACTGATTCCATCAGGAACTTTCATGTATATCTTAGAATCCAATGACCCATATAAGTATGCGGTCACTACGTCCATCAACTGCATAGATAGATGATTTTGTACTGCCAACGATATTAAGTATCAGAACGTTATACCGCTCATTACTGGAGAGTAAGTTTCATTGAAATCAACGCCAGGTCTTTGCGTAAAACCTTGTGCCACTAGCCTTGCTTTATATCTCACCACTTCGTTGTTTTCATTCCTTTTACGGACGAAAACCCACTTGTACCCCACAGGGAAGATACCAGGAGGTGTTGGCATTACAGCCGAAAACACCTTCCTTTTATTAAGTAAGGCAATCTCTGTTTCAATTGCAACCTTCCACTTATCCCAGTCTGAGCGCTTCCTGCACTCAGTCATTGATTTGGGATCTGAATCGGTTAGAAGGATGTTTGCAATTTCTTCAGAGAAATATGTGTAGACTATTATGGACTTACGATTATAAGACTCTCCAGTCTCAGCAAAATTTATAGAAATTTCGTCTACCCTTAAAGATTCATCATGACTTCCCGAAACAATGGATCTAGGGTCTTCCGATATTCCAGCCTCAGCGTTTATGCGCATAACTGAGCTGGATTGTGGATTACTTTTATCCACCGGATAATGTATGTCCTCTAGGTGTCTTTCAACCAAAGGTTGAGTTGCATTTCTAGTCTTCTTTTGCTTGCCAGCAATCACATCTTGCCTCTTGGAAGTGCTTCTCCCCCTCTTTTGCCAATAGGGGGTTGAGTGGTTTTATTAGGTACCTCCACTCGTTCAGGCACATTCCTTGCAGGATGGAGAGACTTTGTGACACCTTTATAATCAGAGAAAGCGTTTGGCAGATTGTTTGCAATATTTTGCAAATCAATAATTCTTTGAACTTATAGTTCAGTTTCTGTAGTACGTGGATCAGTAAATGAAATGTCTTCTGCATTCCAATTAACTTCCTGGCATTCATTTTGGTACAATTCTCCCCCTAATGCCGGGAAGTGATCCTCATTAAAAATACAATCAGCGAACCGGGCAGTAAATAGATCTCCTGTAAGAGGTTCTAAATACTTAATAATAGACGGAGATGTGTATCCAACATAGATCCCTAGTTTCCTGTGAGGACCCATCGAAGTTCGCTTAGGTGGTGAGATGGGTACGTATACAGCGCACCCAAACTTACGCAAATGGGAAATACTCGGAGGATTCCCACGTACTAACTGCAATGGGGAGGTTTCATGATATGCAGTTGGTCGTAGTTGGATTAGGTCAGCAGCGTGCAGAACTGCGTGACCCCAACACAACGTAGGCAATTTGCAATTTGTCAACATAGGTCTTGCAATGAGCTTGATTCTTTTAATCAACGATTCAGCCAAACCATTTTGTGTATGTACATAAGGAACTGAATGCTGAACCTGAATTTCCAATGCCATACAATAATCGTTAAAAGTACGGGATGAGAATTCAGCGGCATTGTCCATTCGGATTGATTGAATCCGATGTTCCGGATAGTGTGCCTTCAACTTTATAAGTTGGGCCATTATTTTGAGAAAAGCATGGTTGCGTGTCGATAAAAGGGACACGTGAGACCATCTAGTAGATGCGTCTATCAAAACCATGAAGTACTGGAACGGCCCTGATAATGGTTGAATCGGACCACAAATATCGCCTTGAATCCTTTCAAGAAATTTAAGTGGTTCAGCTCGAATTTTAAGATATGATGGTCTTAAAATCAACAAAAATTTTTATTTTGGGGAAATTTAGCGTTTTCCATATCATGACCTATGGAATTACCGATAATTTTCCTCATCATCCCTATGCCAGGGTGTCCAAGTCGATCATGCCAGTTTCAGAATGTATCGACATCTTAGAAAATTATCTTATAAGCAACATGTGCTATGGGCTTGATGTATGTATAGTACAATCCAGTTTGGAGTGAAGAAATCTTTTCACAGATTTGTTTGCCATATCCAGTAAGTTTGGTAAAGAGAAGAAATTCCTCTTTATTATCCATATGTGTCTCCACATGGAGACCGTTCTTACGGACGTCTCTAAAACTTAGAAGGGTACGAGTAGAGTCAGGATATAACAATGCATCCTCTATCGTAATTTGCGTACCCATGGGGAGAGTAATAGTGGCTCGTCCTGAGCCAACTATTAACGCATCTCGATCCGCAATGGTCATAATATTTCCTTCTCTTTTCTTAAGAGTCTGGAAATATTTTATTTCTCTAAGTATAGAGTTTGTGGTACATGAGTCCACAAGGCATAATTCTTCCTCCTTTGGATTGAGGTCAATTGACATCTATATGTAAAGTAAATATAAAATAAATATTCAAATTTAACACATAGAACTTATACATATAATATATTAACTATCAATACAAAAGTATGATATTACAAAATCTATAAGTTCTACAATATAAACAATACAACTCATACGCACACTAATTAATACAATCGGAACTACTATAAGAATGTATGATGTATACTATTACAACAATAGTCTATAGTGATATCAATGTTTTGACCGAGATTATTCGAAATCTCCAAACATGTCTCCAGAACTGAAATCTATGAGCATGTTGTCCGACGATGGAAGGTCTTTTTCGAAGTTTAGAGGTTTGTTGTTCACTTGTTCTTTAGGGGCCTGATTAGAACAACCCTCTTCCGCAACAGCCTTAGATGCAAGATTGAAGTGTGCCTCATATCTTGTGTTTCCTGCTGGCTTAGCCTCTTTCAAAGACTTTTGGTACAAAGCTACCAAATGCTTAGGTGTACGACAATTCTTGGCAAAATGCGTGAAATCCCCACATCTATGACACTTGTTGTCATTTTTGGGTTTCACATTTCCCTTCTTCCTCTTATTTAAATTAGGTCTTTGTCACCTATTGTGTTTGCGTTTACCAGTTCTGTTCTTTGGATCAGGTCCATTGAACTTATTCTTATTCCTAGGCTGTTTCTGTACAATGTGAACCTCAGGCAAAGGCGCCGAACCAACAGGGCGCTCATGATGATTTTTCATAAGAACTTCATCATGTTTTTCTGCCTGAGACAATGTATGAATAAGCTAGGAATATTGCTGGTAATTATGAGCCCTGTATTGTTGTTGCAATACTCTATCAGATGGGAGCATAGTAGAGAGTGTTTTCTCTATCTTGTCTGCATCTGATGGCTCTTTCTCGCAAAACTTCAATTTAGAACAAATTCTATGAACAACATGATTATAGTCTGC
Source organism: Saccharum hybrid cultivar R570 (assembly GCA_038087645.1). Lineage (NCBI taxonomy): Eukaryota > Viridiplantae > Streptophyta > Magnoliopsida > Poales > Poaceae > Saccharum > Saccharum hybrid cultivar. Next base: position 12,985,988 of record JAQSUU010000805.1, read on the forward strand.
CACAAATTTAAAATCTTGGAGACGTAGGTGATTCCATTCATAATTGGCTTCTGGCCAAATCAGTTCCTTTTGCTGTTCATATCGCTCTTTTAGAGCGACCCATAATTCGCGAGGATTTTTAATCATAAGGTATTCAGATTTAAGGTCCTTATGAATGTAAAACCATAATAAAGCTAGAGCAGTAAATGTATGCTTCTCTTGTATGGCAGCCCTGAAAGCATCTAGGCCCCAAGGTTTGGTTTCGGCAATTGATGACAACGCTTTATTACCATGACTAACGTGTGTTTTGCAGAAACTTTGGTAAGTTAGGTCATGGAGGTTATAACTGCTTTGGACACCATGGTATTCATGTCCCTTGATGGAAATCATTTCGGTTTTCAAAAGAGTGACGTCAAGATTAAGGACGGTTAGTTCCGGATGACGAGGTGTTGAGATTCATTCGGAATAGTCGTTAGGATCTTCGTTTTTCTCTTTTGGCCGTACTATAAAGGGGGGCATGAACGGGTAGCTTGACCTAGGCGAGTCCTATGTTTAGGTGTGGTGCACACTTGTTAAACTTGGCGCTAGGCAGCTCTAGAATAGCTCAAAGTTCAGTTGGAAGCAACTTGGTTCAAGTTGCGACGCGTTTCGGAAAGTTTCGGGCTGTTTTCCACTGACCGGACGCGGTCTTCGGCATGACCGGACGCGTCCGGTCAGTACTTAACCGCGACCAGCGTTTGCCTCTGACGACCGGACGCGGTCCTCGCGAGGACCGGACGCGGTGGTCAGAGGCTGACACGTGTCTTTTGAGGAAACACCCGATCGGACGCGACCTGGGTGTGATCGGCGCGTCCGGTCACAGTCCAGTAAGGTCCAGAGACGACCGGACGCGTCCGGTCATCAACGATCGGACGCGGTCTCGCGTCCGGTGCGATCACAGTAAGCTCCTTGTACGATCGGACGCGTCCGGTCATCCCTGACCGGCGCGTCCGGTCACTCGTTTGAAAAATCGGGTTTTGACCGTTACGGGCGACCGGCGCGTCCGGTCAGTTCGACCGGCGCGTCCGGTTAGCCCGTGTCAGAAAGTAACGGTTCGTTTTGTCTCTGGGGTGTATAAATACATCCTCTCCACCTCTTTTAGAGGTCCCTTGCTCATTTGAACATCTGAAAAAACCCTTTAGAGTGCAAGGGAGTGCAAGAGCACTAGTGAGGATAGTGATTTGAGAATCAAAGCTTGAGAGCTCCTCACTAGCAATTAGAGAGTAGCAAGTGTGCATCCACCTTCTCATTTGGGCTCGTTGTGGTCAAGTGAGAGTTCTAGCTTGTTACTCTTGGTGATCGCCATCACCTAGACGGCTTGGTGGTGATTGGGAGTTTGGTGATCATCCGGCGGAGCGTGTGGGTGACCCAACTCATGTTGTGAGCGGTTTTGGGCGATTCACCGTGACGGAGTGTCGAAGAATCAGCCCGTAGAGAGCACTTGATCCTTGCGCGGATCAAGGGGGAGCTAGACCCTTGCGCGGGTGCTCCAACGAGGACTAGTGGGGAGTGGCGACTCTCCGATACCTCGGAAAAACATCGCCGTGTTCCTTGCCCTTTAATTTCAAGCATTTATATTCTCGTATTTACATTCATTGCTTGATTTACTTTCCTAGAATTGTCATGCTAGACTAGGATTGGAAAGTAGGGTGCAAAACTTTTATCGGTAGACTCTCTAGGAACACAAGTAGGCACTAGGGGTGAATTCCGGCTTGTAGGATTTAATTCTTGCAATTAATTTTTAGAAAAGCCCAATTTACCCCCCCTTTTGGGCATCTTGATCCTTTCAATTGGTATCGGAGCCGAGTTGCTCCTATTTTAGGCTTTACCGCCTAGAGCAAGATGTCTAACGGGGAAGGACCACCTCCCACCTTTGAGGGGGATGATTTTCCATATTGGAAAATCCGCATGGAGGCGTATCTCGAAGCCATAGATGTCGGGTGCCTTAGAGCCGCAACCCAAGGGCTTCCCGCTATCAAGGATCCCGCAAACCCCATTGGTGACGAGGAGAAGTACGACCGGTGGAATGCAAAGGCCAAAAATGCACTCTACCGGGGCTTAGGCAAAGATATCTTTAATCGTGTGCATAATGCAAAGAACGCTCATGATTTGTGGGAGAATCTTTGTGCTCTCCATGAGGGAACTAAGAGTGAGCGTGAGGAACGCTATCATATTGCTTTAAAGAAGATTAATTCTTTTGAGATGCTTCCCAAAGAAAGTGCTAATGACATGTACACTCGCTTGAATGTTCTTGTAGAGGACCTCAATGCTCTTGGGCTCACTCAAATGAGCCAATCGGATGTTGCAAGGAGGATCTTGAGTGTTCTTCCCGTTGAGAAGTATGGTCACATTGTCACCGTGCTTCATCAAAGTGATCTCTCCACCGCAACTCCGACACAAGTATTGGGGAAGATCAATGCTCATGAGATGTACATGCACATCACTCCGGAAGAGGGCTCATCATCTTCCAAGAAGAAAGACTTGGCCTTCAAAGCTAGCCATGACAAGAAGAAGAAGGGCCAAGCCATGATCGTGCAAGAAAGCTCAAGTGAAAGTGATGTCGATGATGAATCACTTGCACTCATGGTGAGAAAGACCACCAAGATGCTAAAGAAGCTAAACAAGAGTGGCATCAAGTTCGATGGCAAGAAAAAGAAATTCTTCACAAGTAGCAAGAGAAAGCCCATCTCGGAGATGGATTGCTACAATTGTGGTGAACTTGGCCACCTAGCTCATCAATGCCCTAGACCACCAAAAGACAAGTACAAGAACAAGAACAAGGGCAAGAGACATGATTCAAGTGATGAAGAAGATGAGAAGAAGAAGAACAAGCCATACAAGAAGAAGGATGGCAAGAAGAAGGAGTTCTACAAGAAGAAGAAGGGAGGAAAGGCATATATTGTTGGTGATTGGCTCACCGACATTGAATCATCTTGTGACTCCTCCGAAGATGAGAGCGATGATGAGAAAGAGAAGGTTGCCGCATTTGTGATGGGGCCATCATCTTCACCGACATCTTCATCACCACCTTCACCGCCTCCTTCACCATCATCGTCCGCTACTCACCTATGCCTTATGGCCAAGGGTGAACGAAAGGTACAAAATCATGATAGTGATGATGATGATGATAGTGATAGTGATGATGAATATGACGCACCTTCTTATGATGAACTTGTAAAATTGCTAAACAAATACACTAAAATCATAAGAAGGACTAGAAGTGAAAATGATGATCTTCAAAATGAAAATGAATCACTCTCATCTAAGCTTGAAAATGCTCAAAAGACTAGTGGTGAGCTTAGAGTTCAAAATGAAGTTATGTCTTCCACTCTCAAGGAGCTCAAAACCTCTAATAAAGAGCTTAAAGATCAACATGATAAACTTGAGAAGAAACATGATGAGCTCATCACTAGACATAATTCTCTAAAGGACAAATACACCACATTAAAAATTGACTATGATAGTCTTGTGGTTGCTAATGAACTCGCTCTTGAGACACATGATGCTACTAACAATGTTGTTAAGTGTGATATAGCTACATCATGTGATGACTTGATCATTGAAAGCATTGAGCAAGGTTCTAGTAGCAAAGGCAAGAGTGTGGTTGAGTCAAGCAACTATGATGATTATGCCAAGATCAAGTGTGAGAATGAGAAGCTTGCAAATGAGAACAAGAAGCTTAAAGGTTTGATGGCTCTTGAGAAGCAACCAACAAATGAGTCACTCATAGAAGAAAATAAGAAGCTCAAGCAAGAGAAAGAGCATCTCAAGACCGGCCTAAGCAAGTTCACAAGAGGTCAATATTTGCAAAGTGAGCTCCTCACGAATACCGTAATGAAGATGGATAGAAGTGGCATTAGGTACTTGGCAAATCAAGAGAAGAAGGCAAAAGCTCAACAACAACAAAGCAAGTCAAAGCCCAAGCCAAAGAGATGTGTTGAGTGTGGTCAAGAAGGTCACTTTGCTCATGAATGCAAAACTCCACCACCACAACCCTTGCCCAAGCATGCTAGACCCTTTGCCTTCAATGCTCATTATATGCTAAGAAAAGATTCAAATGGAAAGATGAAAGTCATGTTTTTGGGTCCCCCAAACAAGAATAGGCCAAAGAAAATTTGGGTTGCCAAGTCACTAGTTGAGAAAGTCAAGGGCCCCTCTCAAGTTTGGGTCCCTAAACAAAAAGCTTGATCTCTTGTGTGTAGGTGAACTACAAGACCGGTGGATCTCATTGGGTTATTGATAGTGGTTGCACTCAACATATGACCGGTGATCCTCGTATGTTCACCTCCATTGAAGAGAATGGGATATGTCAAGAGAAGATCACATTTGGGGATAATTCAAAGAGCAAAGTCAAGGGTATAGGCAAGATTGCAATATCAAATGATCACTCTCTCAAATGTGCTCTATGTTGCTTCATTGAGTTTCAACTTATTATCCGTTGGGCAACTTTGTGACCTTGGCTTCCAATGCTTGTTCACACCAAATGAAGTTGAAGTTTCAAAGATAGATGACAAGCAAGTGATATTCAAAGGCTTTAGATACAACAATCTTTATCTAGTTGACTTCACCTCCGAAGATGCAAATTTGATGACATGTTTGTTCACCAAGACTTCACTTGGTTGGCTTTGGCATAGGAGGCTTGCTCATGTTGGAATGAACACTCTCAACAAGCTATTGAAGAAAGAACTAGTGAGAGGATTGAAGGACGTGAAGTTTGAAAAGGACAAACCTTGTAGTGCATGTCAAGCGGGCAAACAAGTTGCAAACACTCATCCAACCAAAGCTTTCATGTCAACTTCAAGAGTGCTAGAACTTCTACACATGGATTTGTTTGGACCTACAACATACAAGAGCTTGGGTGGTAATCTCTATTGTCTTGTGATAGTGGATGACTACTCAAGGTATACATGGACTTTCTTCCTTCATGACAAATCCGAAGTGGCAAATTGCTTCAAGAAGTTTGCAAAGAGAGCTCAAAATGAATTTGAAGTCAAAATAAAGAAGATTAGAAGTGACAATGGCAAAGAGTTTGACAACACCAACATTGAAGCTTATTGTGATGAAATTGGAATCAAGCATGAGGTCTCTTCAACCTACACTCCTCAACAAAATGGTGTAGTTGAGAGAAAGAACCGGACTTTGATCACCCTTGCAAGAACAATGCTAGATGAGTACAACACTTCGGAGAAGTTGTGGGCCGAGGCAATTAACACCGCATGCTATGCTTCAAATCGCCTCTTCCTACAAAAGTTTCTTGGCAAGACCCCCTATGAGTTGCTTAATGGGAAGAAGCCGGACGTCTCTTTCTTTCGGGTGTTTGGTTGCAAATGCTACATCTACAAGAAGCATCAACACCTAGGGAAGTTTCAAAGACGTTGTGATATTGGCTTTCTTGTTGGTTACTCATCAAAGTCCAAAGCATATAGAGTATTTAACCATGCCACCGGTTTGGTTGAAGAAACATATGATGTGGAATTTGATGAATCTAACGGCTCCCAAGGAGCAATTGAGAATTGTGATGATGTAGGTGATGAACCCTTGAGGGAGGCCATGAAGAACATGCCGGTGGGAGACATCAAGCCAAAAGATGATGATGACGATGTACAAATTGTTGATCGACCATCTTCATCACGTGTGCCCCAAGATGATGACAAGAATGAGAGAGTTGAAAATGAAGATACTTATGTCTCTCATGAACAAGCCGAGGCACAAGCTCAAGATGTTGATGCTCCCCATCCACCTCCTCAAGTGGTTGATAGAAGAAATTCACCTCTACTTCAAGCACATCCACAAGAACTCATCATAGGGAGTCCTACAAAGGGAGTAATGACTCGATCTCAAAAGCTAGCTTCTTTTGTTGAACATCACTCCTTTGTCTCTTGTGTTGAACCTAAGAATGTAGAAGAAGCTCTTCAAGATCCGGATTGGGTGAATGCCATGCATGAAGAATTGAACAACTTCACCCGCAATCAAGTGTGGACACTTGAAGAGCATCCTAAAGGTGCAAGAGTCATTGGAACCAAGTGGGTGTTCCGAAACAAGCAAGATGACCAAGGCATAGTGGTGAGGAACAAGGCAAGACTAGTTGCAAAGGGGTTCTCTCAAGTTGAAGGTCTCGATTTTGGAGAGACTTTTGCACCCGTTGCAAGACTTGAAGCCATTCGTATCCTCCTTGCATATGCATCACATCATGATATGAAACTATATCAAATGGATGTGAAAAGTGCATTCTTAAATGTCTTTATAAATGAACTAGTCTATGTTAATCAACCTCCCGGGTTTGAAGACCCTAGATATCCTAATCATGTTTATAGGTTGTCCAAGGCGCTATATGGGCTCAAGCAAGCCCCTAGAGCGTGGTATGAGCGCCTCCGGGACTTCCTCATTGAGAAGGGCTTCACCATTGGGAAGGTCGACACCACACTATTCACCAAGAAGCTTAATGGGGAGATCTTCATTTGTCAAGTGTATGTTGATGATATCATCTTCGGATCAACAAATGAAGATTATTGCAAAGAATTTGGTGAATTGATGTCGAAGGAGTTCGAGATGTCAATGATTGGTGAGCTCACATTCTTCCTTGGTTTTCAAGTCAAGCAAATGAGAGAAGGGATTTTTATCTCTCAAGAAAAGTATACCAAGGATCTTCTCAAAAGATTCAAGATGGAAGAATGCAAGCCAATCAAGACCCCAATGCCATCAAATGGACATCTCGACCTAGATGAGGGAGGTAAACCGGTTGATCAAACTCTCTACCGTTCTATGATTGGTAGCTTGTTGTACCTTACCGCATCTAGGCCCGATATCATGTTTAGTGTGTGTATGTGTGCTCGCTTTCAAGCGTGCCCTAAAGAACCTCACTTAAGTGCCGTAAAAAGAATCCTAAGATATCTTAAGCACACCCCAAGCATTGGTCTTTGGTATCCCAAAGGAGCTAGATTCCAACTAGTTGGCTATTCCGACTCGGATTATGCCGGTTGCAAAATTGATAGAAAAAGCACATCCGGAGGGTGCCATTTGCTTGGGAGATCTTTAGTATCTTGGTCATCTAAAAAGCAAAATAGTGTGGCTTTGTCCACCGCCGAGGCGGAATACATTGCCGCGGGGGCTTGTTGTGCACAAATCTTATATATGAAACAAACCCTCCTAGACTATGGAGTTGTTCTTGAAAAGGTGCCACTTTTATGTGATAATGAAAGTGCCGTTAAAATTGCTAACAATCCGGTACAACACTCTCGCACCAAGCACATTGATATCCGCCATCACTTTCTAAGAGATCACGTTGCTAAAAATGACATATCACTAGAAGGTGTAAGAAGTGAAAATCAATTAGCGGATATCTTCACTAAACCTTTGGATGAGGCAACCTTTTGTAGGCTAAGAAGTGAACTTAATGTGCTTGATTCAAGCAACTTTAAAAAATGAGCGCGTGTTGTCCCTTGCATTGCTTTGTTTTATATGCCATGTTTATTTTATCGCAATGCATTTAGGGCTTGGCTAACACGGTTACGATAACCCTCCTTTGGAGGAGTGAAGAAGCCTAACCGTGGATCAAACTTGACAAGCAACCTAGCTTTACTTTCTTGTATTGCATTGCATATGCATGGTTGTTTGTTTGTCGTTTCTTTTCGGTTTGGCTTTGAGCAACCTCTGTGTTCGTCCATGGATAGAGAGAGCATTTTGACGCTCCTAAAGGTTTAAAAACTCTATTGCATGGCCATACGTTGCTCCTCGGGTGTTTATTGCCTATTTTCCTAAAAATAATACTAGCCTAAGGCAAACTATTTTAAAAAAAAATTGAGGGTTTGAGTGAGATCACTCATATCAGGTTCCAATTAGTGTTTATTTGTGTCTCTTTGAATTGGAACTTGTTTGGGAGAAGTCGCGTCGAAGTTCGGAACGAAGAAGGGCGAAGAACAGCGACCGGACGCTGCACCGGACGCAGTGATGCTTCACCACCGCGTCCGGTCCCGGCGTCCACCAGCGCGTCCGGTCATCCAGAAGACCAATTCCAGACCTAGTCACCGGACGCTGCACCGGACGCGCCTGTGTTGACCACCGCGTCCGGTCTCGGTTACCACCACCGCGTCCGGTCATACGCGATGAATTCCCGAGCTCCCATCGACCGGACTCTGACCGCGTCCGGTCAGTCCTCATCGGACGCGTCCGGTCACTCCAGGTGCTTACTGGAGTGTGACCGGACGCTGCACCACCGCGTCCGGTCATAACGACCACCGCGTCCGGTCATCGCGCGTCGAGCGGATCTAAGTCCTTCAAAAAACCGTTCGTCCTCGGTCAGTTTCTCTTACCCGAACGCGTTTTCCGCCGCCGCCGCTCGCCCTAAGCCGCCGTTTCGCCGACTTCCGCCGCGCCCTGCCGTCGTGCTCGCCGCCGGCGACTTCGCCAGTGCTCCCGGCCGCGCGCCTTTCTCGCCCAGGCTGCCCGTGCGGGCCCTCCTTCTCACGCCTGAGCCGCACCCGCGCCAGCCGCTGCTGCGCCGCGCGCCACCGTCACCGGTTAGCCAGACCTCCACCGCCGTCCACCTCGCCAGCAGCAGCCGCAGCTCCTCCCGTGCCAAGCAACCACCCGGGCTCCTCGATTCCTTCTCTTTTGGCCGAGCCTTCTCTAGGGTTTTGCCCAAACCCTAGCCTAGGGTTTACCCTAACCCTCGCTCAAGAGCTCGTTCGACGAATTCGGGGAATCTCGCGACCTAGGTCATCTCATCTTGTCACCGTCGTCTCGTCGATCCGAGCGAGTCAGTCGGTGTGTCAGGGTCAGATCTGTTTGCTGAATCCGAGGCCAAGCCTGCGGATACGGATTGAGGCCAAGCCTCTCGAGTGACAGTTCACCATCTTACAGAGGTTCTCAGTCAGTTTGACAGCATGGTGCGTTGCAAGAACGCTGGTGGTGCTCCTGGTGACGGGGACGACAGTCCTCCTCGTCGGTCTGAGATTGCGCGTGGAAAGCGCATCAAGGTAATGGCCAGAAAGAAGAAGAAGACACTTATAGAGGCAGAGATTGCTCAGGCCGTGGCAGATGCAGCAGAGCAGGCAGAGAGAGGTGGCAGGAGCAGTGGCATACGCATAGGCGAGCGTCGCTTTCATCTTGAAGGTCGACAGCTCGGTACAGAGACCACTGAGTGTACAGATGATACTGGAGCTCCAGAGAGTATGTCAGTTGATCCACCTACAGAGGCTACAGAGGCTACAGAGCCTCCAGAGGCTACAGAGGGTACAGAGGAGCAGCCAGCTCAGTCTCCACCATGTCGTCGCTCCACACGCGCACGTACTCAGGTGACTCCTAGGCCAGAGGGCCCACGTCGTGGAGCTCGTCCTCCTCCCAGAGCTAGAGGTTCACCCCCGGTCGAGCGCTTTGACCTGAGGGGTGCTACAGCACGTCAGGTGCAGGGGTTGAGGTTCGTAGAGGTCAGCCGATGGTTTCCACCAGTGAGGGATCACAGAGCTTCAGAGGGTTTCTATACCCCACTTCAGGAGGATTTCTACAGGGCTCTAGTTGACAGTGGTATAGCTTTTCGACCTCAGAGAGTCTGTCGGCTTGAGTCACTGGTTGAGGTTGTGGGAGAGCAGCTTCGTCCGCACCTGTCCTATCTGCCTGGGTTGTCAGATCTTCTTGGACGGACAGGTGCATACTGCGGCACATGGGTCAGAGAGTTTTATGCTTCACTTTGGATTGATCCTGCCCATGAGTTTATTCACTTTGCATTCCGAGGCCGCGATCACAGACTTTACAGCTCCAGAGCGCGAGAGATCCTCAGACTCCTAGCTTCTGACACGAGGATCCATCAGTTGTGTTATGGTCAGACACCTCCACCCAGACGCCCTCACGGCGGAGCAGTGCCACCTACAGACCTGGTCCGACCCTGTTTTCGTGAGCCTTTTGGCGAAGGGTCTCGTCGTACGCCTGCCAGCCTGACACCACTTGCCAGAGTTTTGGATGCTATTATCAGACGCTCTCTTCTTCCCAGACTTGGCTACAGAGAGGGACTGACACGTATGCAGCTATGGGTTGTTCACCACCTTCTCTCACAGACACAGTTTGATATTTGGGATCTTATACTTAGTGAGATGGAGGACACCATTGCTGAGGGCTTCAAGGGTAATCGTCAGCTGCCCTATGCACACTGGATCTGCTTTATTATTAGATCTTCTATTCAGATGCCACCAGAGATCAGGGCGGAGATATCAGACACTACCACTGCTTTCCCTGATTACGATATCCGTCAGCTTTGGGCCTCGGTTACTAGAGATCAGGCCCCAGTGCCAGGACAGCGTGAGCGCCCAGAGGTTCCTGAGACAGCAGCAGAGCAGGACGCTACTGTGGACGAGCTTGCTGAGGCAGAGCTTGCGGACCTTAACGCTCAGACTGCTGATATACCTGAGGATGTGACTTCTGACAGCACCGATGAGGACTACCAGCCCATCCCCAGGTACCGGTCTCCTCGGTCTCACGACCACGAGGCTGGTGGCTCTGGTTCAGCTTCCCGCTCAGACCCAGCCATGGTGGCTATACTTGAGAGGTTGACCCAGGCACAGGAGCAGCAGCAGCAGCAGATACAGCGACAGGCTCAGGATACAGCTGCAGCACTTGCACAGATACAGGCTCGTCAGGACGAGTTTCAGCGTCAGCAGCTTGAGATCCAGAGGCAGCAAGTTGAGTTGCAGCGACAGAGTCAGCAGCAGTACTTGGATCTCCTGCGCCACCTTGTCACCGTCGGGGTTCCTCCGCCTGCTTCTGTCATGACTCATGCCTTTCAGTCCAGTGATCCATCGAGTCAGGGACAGCCGAGCTTCCAGTTCACATCTCCACAGCAGCAGGTTCCTCAGTCGTTCCAGTCCCCGAGCTTCACGCCTATTCACATGGGGTTTACACCTTCAGACCAGCCTCGCCCTCATCTCCTGACAGGCACACCTATTGGTGATTTCAGTGCTACTTACAATGAGTTGACTGGTCAGCCGACACCCTCGCACACTACTACATTTCACACTTCCTCAGGGTTGTTAGCGTCAGAGGCAGCTATTCCTCCACAGATCCCTTCTTCAGTTGCCTCGACAGATCCCCCTGCTATTGGCTCACTACAGGCTCAGGTCACTCAGACGGATCCTCTTGTTGCTACCACGTTAGTACCTGTTCCTCCTCAGACCCAGACCGCTTCACAGCTACGTGCTTCTTCAGAGGGTCAGCCAGATAGCTCAGACTCCGAGGGTGATACGCTACACTTTGTGATTACTCCACGCACCTCGGCACTCGACACGACTCCGTCTGTCCCCCCGTCAGATCCTTAGATTAGTTTTTTTTTGGCGCTTGATGCCAAAGGGGGAGAGAGAGTAGTTTCAGGGGGAGTTTTGATAGAGGGTTTTCGTTCTTTGTGTGCTACATTCATGCATCATGTTTACTTTTCAGTAATTGCATTCGTGTGACATGTCGTCGTGTGGTAAACTTTGAGTCTTAATGTGTTATCTAGTCACAGTGTTTTAATGTCACCGTTTTAGTTATAGCTCTAAGGTTGTGCTTCCGTGCCTTACTCCGATTTCTTATGAGCTATATCTTTATGTGTACTAACGCTTTTTGTCTTATCTTATGAAGTACACTCTTTTGGCTTGTGGCACATAAGCAATTCCTAACCCTTTGTGCTTATTGCTTTTTGCTTATGTGAACCAAGCATGCTCGTAAACCTCACTCTAATCTTTTATATCTTAGTGTTGTCATCAATCACCAAAAAGGGGGAGATTGAAAGCATCTAGGCCCCAAGGTTTGGTTTCGGCAATTGATGACAACGCTTTATTACCATGACTAACGTGTGTTTTGCAGAAACTTTGGTAAGTTAGGTCATGGAGGTTATAACTGCTTTGGGCACCATGGTATTCATGTCCCTTGATGGAAATCGTTTCGGTTTTCAAAAGAGTGACGTCAAGATTAAGGACGGTTAGTTCCGGATGACGAGGTGTTGAGATTCATTCGGAATAGTCGTTAGGATCTTCGTTTTTCTCTTTTGGCCGTACTATAAAGGGGGGCATGAACGGGTAGCTTGACCTAGGCGAGTCCTATGTTTAGGTGTGGTGCACACTTGTTAAACTTGGCGCTAGGCAGCTCTAGAATAGCTCAAAGTTCAGTTGGAAGCAACTTGGTTCAAGTTGCGACGCGTTTCGGAAAGTTTCGGGCTGTTTTCCACTGACCGGACGCGGTCTTCGGCATGATCGGACGCGTCCGGTCAGTACTTAACCGCGACCAGCGTTTGCCTCTGACGACCGGACGCGGTCCTCGCGAGGACCGGACGCGGTGGTCAGAGGCTGACACGTGTCTTTTGAGGAAACACTCGATCGGACGCGACCTGGGTGTGATCGGCGCGTCCGGTCACAGTCCAGTAAGGTCCAGAGACGACCGGACGCGTCCGGTCATCAACGATCGGACGCGGTCTCGCGTCCGGTGCGATCACAGTAAGCTCCTTGTACGATCGGACGCGTCCGGTCATCCCTGACCGGCGCGTCCGGTCACTCGTTTGAAAAATCGGGTTTTGACCGTTACGGGCGACCGGCGCGTCCGGTCAGTTCGACCGACGCGTCCGGTCAGCCCGTGTCAGAAAGTAACGGTTCGTTTTGTCTCTGGGGTGTATAAATACATCCTCTCCACCTCTTTTAGAGGTCCCTTGCTCATTTGAACATCTGAAAAAACCCTTTAGAGTGCAAGGGAGTGCAAGAGCACTAGTGAGGATAGTGATTTGAGAATCAAAGCTTGAGAGCTCCTCACTAGCAATTAGAGAGTAGCAAGTGTGCATCCACCTTCTCATTTGGGCTCGTTGTGGTCAAGTGAGAGTTCTAGCTTGTTACTCTTGGTGATCACCATCACCTAGACGGCTTGGTGGTGATTGAGAGTTTGGTGATCATCCGGCGGAGCGTGTGGGTGACCCAACTCATGTTGTGAGCGGTTTTGGGCGATTCACCGCGATGGAGTGTCGAAGAATCAGCCCGTAGAGAGCACTTGATCCTTGCGCGGATCAAGGGGGAGCTAGACCCTTGCGCGGGTGCTCCAATGAGGACTAGTGGGGAGTGGCGACTCTCCGATACCTCGGAAAAACATCGCCGTGTTCCTTGCCCTTTACTTTCAAGCATTTATATTCTCGTATTTACATTCATTGCTTGATTTACTTTCCTAGAATTGCCATGCTAGACTAGGATTGGAAACTAGGGTGCAAAACTTTTATCGGTAGACTCTCTAGGAACACAAGTAGGCACCAGAGGTGAATTCCGGCTTGTAGGATTTAATTCTTGCAATTAATTTTTAGAAAAGCCCAATTCACCCCCCCTCTTGGGCATCTTGATCCTTTCAAGCCCCTTGTTGGGGTTCCTGAATTGTAGCCAAAAGACTACGAGAGGCAAGCGCTATTTTGATATCAGACGCCCAAGTAGGGTAATTGGTACCGTCTAACGCGAGTTCCTCGAACTCCTTAGTAGCCATGATCCTACGTGGATAACCATGGATGAATTAATTTACCGTTTGGTAAATTAAAATCAACGTGGCAATGTTGTAATACTAAATGCAATATTCTTTAGATTTATATCTTATCATAGTTTTGGATTGTTGTAGGTAATCACAAATTGTGTAGACCATACACCAAATCATCATAAGTTTTGATATACACAAGACAGATAGTCTCTATATCATAGATAAAGAGTAGATCTTTATAGTAGGCAAATATATTGCTGCCTAAGCACGGTCTCTGGGCAAGATAATTCACAAGTGAATTAAATGCAGCCTTTGCTTAGGACTCTACTATCTTGTGTAATAGCAAAACAATATGATGAAGATAGCAATCCAAAACCTTTATTTTGAATAAAAACACGGTGTAGGTAGTCATCAAGTTTCAAAGAAACAAGATGTAGACCTCTCAGTAACAGGTGATTTGATCACTGCTATGGCACGGTCTCAGGGCAGGACAATCCACAAGTGGATTAAACGCAACCAATACCATAGACTCCATTACCTTGTGTTAATTATCCAAAATAAACAAGATATTTATATTGCAATGTGAGTTCTATAGATATTAAAGTTTTCTAATTCTATAGATGGCATAGTTAAATTGCAACTAAGTCGACTAGCAATTTTAACTTGTATGTGATGCAAAATTGTGGTTTGGGGCACCAACATACCCAATTCTATCATAAAATAACAAGTGTAACCTTTATGTTGATGCAAATTAGGGGGTTTGGGTGCATCAACATAGCCCAAAACAATTATCAAAGTCACAAATGTAATATGTATGTGGTGCAAAGGGGGTTTGAATGCGGCACATACTCCAAAAATATGATAATAATATAATGAAACCACAAATTATATTCACAATGACAATTATCCAGCAGGTACAGATCAACAACAATCAATCCCAACTACTGATGTTCTTGTAGAAATTAAACTAGCAAAGCATATGCTAATTACTTATACTACTGCTGACTGAAAATAGAAATAATAAAAAGAAAAAAAATTATGCAAAGCAAGCCAGCCAGTGGCGGCCCAGTGGCCGGCCAGGCACGGCCCAGCGGCCAAGCCAGGCGCGCGGCCCAGCGGCCAATCCAGGCGTGCGGCCCAGCCAACCACCAAGGCCCGCCGCGGCTATATAAGGCCGGCGGTTAGGGTTTTCAACCCTAACCGCCCAGCCCCGCTGCCCAGCCGCCGCCGCGATTTCTTCCGCCGCCGTCGCCGCCGCTTTGCTCGGTCGTTGATTGATGCTGTCGAGGCCTCCTCTTTCCCCCTCCCCTCCTCTTTCCCCCTCCCCTCCTCTCCTCTCATGGCCGGTTCCCCGGCCATGGAGGCTGACCGGCAGGGCAACGCGTCCTCATCCCGGCGAACCAGGAACGTCGGAGCCGCCCCCACCGGCCCTCCCAAAATCGCTCAGCTGCGGGGAACCGCCTCCCCCTCGTGCGAGGAAGAGGCGAAGCCCGCGCCAAGAGCATTGCCGGGCGGGAGGATGGAGCGACGGGTGACTTCGGCCTAGGAGCGGCCTCCGGGCGGTGGAAGGAGCGGCGGGAGAGGAACGTCGACGTCGTAGGCGAAGCCTGGGGGCCAAGCCTCAGCGCCGATGTTGCTAGTGGGAAGCGGAGGAGCGCTCTGGCATGCGGCCAGAGGACCAGCGCCTTCGTTCCTCGGCATGGTGAGCGCAGGCGACGACAGTGGAGGTGGGACCGGCCTCAGCATCATCAGCGGCGTCTCCAGTGGCGCCCTCGTGCGCCTGACGAACATGGCCGGGCCATGGGTCGGGCAAACACCGGGGGCGAACTCCAGCCTCGACGAACGAGGCACCGGACGCGGCGACGAGCGAATCTCCAGGCGCAGCGACGACGGACGACCACCACTGCTCCGACGAGGAGGGATGCGGTGGGCGTGGATGTCCCGGAGGACACGGCGTACGGTGCCCTGGAGCAGGAACCGCTGGAGGCCGCCGGGGTGGTTGGTGCTGCGGTGGATGACGCCCTCGACGGCGTCCGTGATGGAGTCCACCATGGCATTCATGGAAGGAGTAGCGGACAACATCTTCTACCTTGAACTGGATCGATGAAACTCCGGCGAAGTTCCGGCGAACTCCTCTCCTTCCTTCTAGCCTTCTACTACAGCGGTGTAGAAACTAGCGTGGCTGATAACGTGTTAGAGGAAATTGTGATCGATGAATAATCGTTGTCTCTTACTGATGAATGTATGTTGCATATATATACTGCCCCCAATGGACAGTTCGGCACAGGCGAACAGGTGCCTGTGCGAAGGGGCACTTTCGTAGCCCTTACGGTTGCCTATGCTAATTACAGAATTACAATAATTGATCACTAATTAATTATCCCTAATTAATCTCAACAGTATTGTCATTGTACTGTACACGTGAAACATATGAGGTGGACGATCATCATGCAGATTAATTATTGTCCAGGTATCAAACAAAAGTATGGCTTGCAGTCATCGCAGTGACAAACATGATGTGACACTATTCTTTTTTTTTTCGTGAATCACTATTTGAGTATTTGGAGCAACATATTGTCAAAGCAGGGGACCAAGCCAATGAGGCACCAAAGAAAATTGTATTTATACAGTATATGCGTACCTCATGGCAAACATTTTTGCACAATTAATATTTATGAAAACTGAAGAAGCAAAGAGGGTATCTTTACATTGCTTACTCCCTCTGTCCCAAATAGAATATGATTCTAGCTTTATCCTAAATTAAGACCATTTTAAGTTTTCTTTGCAAATCACATTACAACACATGGTCCAAATTTATAGAAAAAGTATTACTATTTATGATATCAATTAAGTGTGATTAGATTTAGCATGGAATATTCACTACTACAAAAACCATTTTTAGAGATGTCCACTCTTTTAGGTAAAGGTAACTCTATCTAAATCCGCCTCTAATAATAGTTTCTGAGCCAACCCATCTCCAAAAATCAATTTTTTTAGAGGTAGCTAGCAAGGCGAACTACCTCTTAAAATGGTGATTTTAGAGGCATCTAGAATTTCAGCTGTCTTTAGATTAAATGGATTTCTAGAGGTTGCTGCCAGCTGTTGGCCCGCCTCTAAAAATAGGTGGAGCATAGTAAAATTCATAACTTTTGTAAATCAAGTAGTGTGAAGACAAACTTTATCTCAAAGTTGTCGTACTCAACAGATCTACAACTTTGTAGTTGATGGCTTCTCTATTTGAAATCCTTTGAGGTCCCAAAATTTTGTTTTAAGTTTTCATAATTTGAAATTTAATATTTTAATTTTTTTCAAGTAACCTTGGATGGTCAAACATTCTAAACTAAAGTTGTAGTACTATGCAACTTTGTAGTTGACTATTTTCATTTGAACTATTTATTACCCGAAATTTCTATTTAAAGGTTTTTTTACATTTTGAATTTTCAAAGTATCTCGGATGGAGAAACGGCCTAAACCAAAGTTGTAGTATTCGAAGAATATGAAAATTTGTAGCTGATAACTTTTTATTTTAAAAAAATCATTTAGACTCAAAAAATCTATTTTAAGATTAATGATTCTAAAGTTTATCCCTCAGTCCCTAAATAGCTGTCGTTCTTTCTTCCCGAGAAATAACTTTAACTAATTTTATATAAAAAATATTAATATTTATGGTACAGAATTAATATTATTAGATAGATCGTTGAATCTATTTTCATAATAAATTTATTTAGAGATATAAATGTTGCACGTATTTTTTACAAATCTAGTCAAAGTTATGGCAAAGAAACAAAAAACGATAGTTATTTAAAGACGAAAGGAGTATACATCAATGCGGTTATTTTTTTTCCTAAGTGTCATCAAAAGTATGAAGCGTGATATGGTGCTTTCCTATTAATCACAATGTGGGAAGTTGGAGGCATTTATGATTAGATTTCATAAGATCGGCATACCCAATGAGCCATGTAAGGAAACTTACAAACATAATAAGATCACACAATTAAAAATTCAAAAAGAATTAAAATATGATAAGAAAGACATATAGTAACGCTTACAACACGTATATAGCTGGCATCGCGTGTCATATGCTGCTGCGGTTATATTTGTTCTGTCTTCCATGCAGACGCCAGGATATGCGATGAACGCATAGTCGACATGATTTAGACTTATCATTTTACCACTTTGTAGATAAATATTTTCACAGATGTATGATACAAAATGAAAATTTGATATTAGCAGCCAATTGACACACAACACATTCACACTAGAAAGCATATAGCCCACGGTATGAAATATAGACATAGATGGGCTTTGTATTGTCGACTATAGCTAGGATCACGTTTGAATACCGTGGGCTATAGCTGTAATCGACACGCGATGCCAGCTATAACCGCATCAGCATATGACACGCGATGCCAGCTATAATCGACAGTACATAGCCCATCTATGACTATGATTTCGCAACTGTGGTTATATTTGTTCTGTCTTCCATGAGACACCAGGACATGCGATGCACGCATAGTCAACAGGATTTCAGACTTATCATTCCACCACCAAGATAGGCATACCCAACGAGCCACATAAGGACACTTACAAACATAATAATCATATCACACAATTAAAAATTCAAAAAGAATTAAAAATAAAGAATGACATCTCTTACAACGCGAACATAACTGGCATCGCGTGTCATATGCGGCTGCGGTTATATTTGTTCTGTCCTCCATGAGACGGTAGGACACGCGATGTACACATAGTCGCCGGGATTTCATTCTAACACCAAGATAGGCATACCCAACTAGGGACACTCAAACATAATAATCATATCACACAATTAAAAATTCAAAAAAAAATTAAAATAAAGAAAGGCATCTCATAACGCTTACAACGCAAACATAGCTGGCATAGCGTGTCATATGCTGCTGTGGTTACATTTGTTCTATCTTCCATGAGATGGCAGGACACGTGATGCACACATAATCGCCGGGATTTTAGACTTATCATTCCACCACCAAGATAGGCATACCTGATGAGCCATGTAAGAGCATTTACAAACATAATAATCATATCACACAATTAAAAATTTAAAAAATTAAAAACAAGAAATGCATCTCGTAACGCTTTATAACGTGAATATAGCTGGCATAGCGTGTCATATGCTGTTGCGGTTACATTTGTTCTATCTTCCATGAGACGGTAGGACACGCGATGCATGCATAGTCATCGGGAATTCGGGCTTATCATTCTACCACCCTAGAAATAAATATTTTCACAGATATATCGCACAAAATGAAATAATGATAATTGCGACCAATGGACACACAACACATTCACACTCGGCCCATGGTATCATCCATGTGTCCATCCAACTCACCGCCTTGGGACGCATCCAGTATCCAATTCCATGTGTGTGCTACACAACTTGAGCAATTATCAATTCCCCAAAAAACCATTTTTTTCTCCCAAAGAAGTATAAAACGATGGCAATTGCGAGAAGGAAAAATAAATGTGGCACAGAACAGGAGGAGAAGCCCCGTAGTTTCCGAGGCTATTACCATAAGTATGATTGCTTGCTAGCATTGTCTTGATAGCGCGATAAGATGCTTTCCTATATTAACACAATGTGGGAATTTGGAGGTATTTATGACTAGATTTCACAAGATAGGCAAACCCAACGAGCCATGTGAGGACACTTATACAAAGATAATAAGTCTATCACATAATTAAAAATTCTAAAAGAATTAAAAAGAAAGACATATAGTAATACTTACAGCACAAATATACATGGCATCCATGAGACGGCAGGACACGCGATGCACACATAGTCGATGGGATTTCAGACTTATCATTCTACCACACTCAGATAAATACTTTCACAAATATATCATACAATTGACACACAACACATTTAGACTAGATAGGCATACCCAACGAGCCACGGAAGGGCACTTACAAACATAATAAGTATATCACACAATTAAAACTTCTAAAAGAATTTTTAAAAAATAAGAAAGACATCTCGTAACGCTTACAACACGAATATAGCTGGCATCGTGTGTCATATGCTGCTGCGGTTACATTTGTTCTGTCTTCCATGAGACAGCAGGACACACGATGCACACATAGTTGATGGGATTTCAGACTTATCATTCTACCACACTCGAGATAAATATTTCATAGATATATCATCCAAAATGAAAATTTGATAATAGCAGCCAATCGACACACAACACATTCGGACTAGATAGGCGTACCCACGAGCCACGTAAGAACACTTACAAACATAATATATTATCACACAGTTAAAAATTCTAAAAGAATTAAAAATAAGATAGACATCTCGTAACTTTTACAACACGGATATAGTTGTCATCGCGTGTCATATGCTGCTACCGTTATACTCCATGAGACGGTAGGACACACGATACACATATAGTCGACGGGTTTCAGACTTATCATTCTACCACCCTCATGATAAAATATTTTCGCAGATATATCACACAAAATGAAAATTTGATAATAGCGGCCAATTGACGCACAACACATTCAGACTAGATAGGCATACCAAACGAGCCACGTAAGACACTTACAAACATAATAAGCATATCACACAATTAAAAATTCTAAAAGAATTAAAAAAAAGAATGACATTTCGTAACGCTTACAGCACGAATATGCTGCTACAGTTACAGTCTGCCATGATATGGCAGGACACGTGATTAAACGAGGTTTTAGACTTATCATTCTACCACCCTTACCATGTGATGGCAGGACACGCGATGCACACATAGCCTATAGGTTTTCAGACTTATCGCTGGAATCACTCAGCCCACGGTATGATCCATCTGTCAGTATCCAATTCCATATGCTACACAACTTGTGCAATTATCAATTCCCCAAAAAAAAACTTTTTCTCCCAAAGAAGTATAAAAGGATGGTAATTCCGAGAAGGAAAAAAATAAATGCGGCGCATGACAGGAGGAGAGCCTCCGCGGTTTCCGAGGCTATTTTCGTCACTCCCCGAAACAGAGTTAAAAACAGGGCATGGGACCAGGCGGCGGAAAGCGGCCACCGGCGCGGCGAGCCCCGAGACCGAGAGCATCGCAATTCGCAGCAGCGCAGGCCCGGCCCCCACACCCCCCACGCAAGAAGGAACCAACCCGCAGCCACGGCACCACCCCGCCCGAAGCTGATTGATGCTGAGCGCAGCCAAATCCAGCCAGCCATAGGAATATCACCAAGAATTCCAATTCTACCGTCTGCCCATCTTCCTCTCTCTCTCCTCCCTCGTTCTGGATCCGCCGCCGCAGCCATAGCGGGCCCCGTCGCTGTCGCTCCGCCTCCCGCTCGCTTGCCGGGCCCGACTTCCCGGACGGCGCCCGTGCAGGGCGGCCGTGAGGAGTGCTCTGCTGTGGGCTGCCCGGCGATGGACCGGGGCGAGCGCCTCGGCCGCGCGCTGGACGCCTTCGGGGGCGACCTGTGGGCGCTGGTTGACGCCGCGCTGGACGCGGCCTCGCGGGACCGACCCGACGAGCTGCGCGCGCACCGCGACGGCATCGTCGAGCGCCTCTACGCCGCCGCCGCCGCCGGCTGTAGCAACTGCAACGGCCGTCCGCCGCCTGTTGCCGCTTTAGTGGCGGCGGGGCTGGATGAGGAGGACGGCGAGGAGGCGGCTCCGGCTTCTTCAGTGGTGGAGGCTGACGCCCAAGCCGGTGGCGCAGAGGAGCAAGCAGAAGAGATCGGCGCCGGCGCCGGCGCGCCTGGGCTCGAGAGGAAGATCGTAGCCATCAGGGACTTCTTGGACGACCCCAATCAGGTCCCCAATGAAGCCATTTTCACCACCTCGCAACGCGAATTTTCTCCAAATGCGCGGTCTTTTTTCACGCAAACTGTGCACGCTTGTGGTGTTTTGTCACAGCCCGAGGACGAGCTGGTGCGCTTGCTGCAGAACCTGGCAGACATGGAGGTCACCTACAACGCGCTACAGGTCAAGTTCTCTTTTGCCATTCTGTTCTTCCACTTCTGTTATTTGGCTTACACAATGGATGGGCCAATCGGTTTGCTTGCTTGTTTGAGATTGAGCAGTAGCAACTGCCATGGGAAGGGTAAAGTTTTGAAGCTTCTGTTCGTGTTCGTGCAGGCGACTGACATCGGGCGGCAAGTGAATGGTCTGCGCAAGCACTCTTCTGCCGAGGTCAGGCGACTGGTGAAGCAGCTCATCAGGTGATGAACATGGTCGCTAACACTGTTAAACTAGACGGATGATTTTCTGTTTTGAATATGCTGCCTAATTATCCTTTTTTGTGGAACTTGGTGTTGCTTGCAACTTGAAGGAAGTGGAAGGAGATAGTGGACGACTGGGTGCGCTTGCACAATTCCGGCGGTGACGGCAGCGCTGCGGTTATGAGTATGTCACTGTGCAGAGTTTTAGTCTCTTTGGCTCAGGATTTTCTACAGATATATATTTTTTTGGATTTATCCTGTTCTTGATAATCCTGATGGTTGGAAATCGGTTGCTTTGGTGACAGCAGCAGATGGTGACTCCCCAGATAAAATCCAAGGCAGGAGGCACCAAAGCCCTCGGGTAACTTTTCTTGCTTACAGATTGCTCTGAATAAGTACACCTCAAGATTTTTTAGTGATTCCCCTGTCTGTAGAAAGCTTCTTTCTGTACGAAGCATCGTGCCTGGAATATTCCCTGCTCTATTATTCCCCTGTTAGTTTGCCAAACGAGCCTGTTCGCTTGGGTTGAAAATAAGCGCCTGAAAGTAATGTTGGTTGATTTGTTGTGAGAGAAAAATACTGCTGGCTGGCTGAAAATAAGCGGCTGAAAGCTCAAGCGAACAGGCTCAAACGATCACAGCTCTTAAAAGGATTGTGCAATGACAGTAGCTATTATCTATGGTGACACCTCTGTACTTTATTAGAGCCAATACGTTTACCTTTTCTTTATTGATCGTTGACTATGTAACAAAGACACCTTTGTTGTTCAAACCTTACAGGTTTCAGGATTTCAGTATTCTCCCAGCCCACAGAGGCAGAGTGAGTGCCACATCATCTTACTCTGACATAGCATTCAGTTTTTGTCTTTTTAATGCAGTAAAAATGTA
Organism: Saccharum hybrid cultivar R570; assembly: GCA_038087645.1. Lineage (NCBI taxonomy): Eukaryota > Viridiplantae > Streptophyta > Magnoliopsida > Poales > Poaceae > Saccharum > Saccharum hybrid cultivar. The sequence goes on from JAQSUU010000805.1 coordinate 13,008,571, forward strand.
CTTATGGAGGTATGCTCTTTGTTTCTGAAATTTTAGGTGGTTCAGCTTTAGAGAGGGCTAACAATGGGTTTGAGTCAACAATGGATGCAAAGCGTAGAGCCAGCCCTGTACCAGCACATCATAATTCCAGGCAGATGAACAACAACCATAACTCTGCTACTACTGCGTCATCTGCTCCAGCTGTAAGGATTTAACCAGATTGTTCTTCTTAATTTCTAGGTCCCCGTTGCTTTCAAGCCGACAGTTGAGCACTGCATTTTGTTTAAAGCAGTTTATGGACCCCAATGAAGCATCTTTTGACCAACTTTGCCTCACATGTCACTAATTGTACAATATTTGCTACTTCAAAAAAAAAAGTTTGTGTTCCACTTTCAGTGAACAAAACAGTTGTTGTCAGTTCCTTAGTAAATTGTTTTTGTCGAAAGGAGTCTGGTTATTTTCATGATTGATAAGTCTGAGAATAATTTTCAGTTTTCCGTGCAGAAAGTGACAAGGGAGCAAAGGCAGAGTCTTTTGGACTTTGACAAGCTTGACTCCGCTAGGAAGAGGCTCCAGGAGAACTATCAAGAAGCACAAAATGGTAAATTACTGAGTTTATACCTCATCTTGAATTATTACAGACAGACAACATGATGATATAAAGGAAAATATTGTCTCTCAGTTTGTTCCTTGTCTTAATGGTTGCTTATTGTTCTGGTCATGGTGCTTACTTTAGCAAGTGATTGAAATGACAAGATGCCATATCTGAAATCAATCTGTAAAAGAGGGCCTGATGACACAAATTTGTTAACCTTTCTCTCTTCTCTCTCACGATTGCTTTTTTTTCTTTGGCAGCCAAAAAGCAGAGGACAATCCAAGTGATGGACATCAATGACATACCGAAGCCAAAGACCAGAAACGCCTTCATCCGCAAGAGCACCAGCGGTGAGCTCCCGGCGAGGAACCGATAATCTAGCCTTCATGGGCTGGACATGGCGCCACTTGCAAACTTGTTCCCTAGAACCGCAACGGGGAAAGAAAAGAAGCAAACGGTTTCTTGTTCTTTTTTCCTGTGTCTTGATTGCCTAGGCTTACCTCCAGCGTAATATTGTCAGGTACATAAGAGTGAACTCATATGATGTTTCTCGAGGAAAAAGGAAAAAGTTAGGCACTGTTTTTGCCATACTTTGGTTGCTGATATTGCTGTTGGTCAGTGGTGGATATATATGCATGTCATGCGTGCAGGCTTGACCGCTTGATGCATCCCAGGTCAGCAGATTCAGCACATGGGAGTGGCAACCTTTAGTATCATGTCCTATATTCCTGTTGCTCTTTGACGGTTTTGCCCCTCCTGCACCAAAAGTTCACTTGTACCCTTTGGGTAAGAATGTGTTTAGTTTCCTATAGAATGTAAAATACAAAATGTTAACTACTTTGGAATGATGAAATGCAAAATGATAAAATATTTATGGGTGTGTTTAGTTCCATCTAAAATGTCAAATTTTTCATGGGGTGGGTGAGAACTTTTTGGCTTTTTTTTTTGGCTTCCTGAGGCAAAAATCCAAAATGAATAATGAATATCTTTTTGCCAAAAATTTTGCATAGTGTTTAATTCTATTCTGCAAAATAATGAATCAAAACCTAAAATTTTTTGAGTGAAATGTAAACACATCCTAGATAGAATTCGCGATCAGTATGCAACGAAGCAAACACAGCCTGTAATGCCTGATCGGATGTCATTTTTGCTGCTGTGGCTGTGGTGCTGTGCGCTGCCCTTGGGCTCCCTGCCGTAGCGCCTTGGCTTCTCTGCAACAGGTTTGTCACCATTCTTGGGCTTCTTGGTGACACGCCCGGCAAGGCGAGGTCTGTGGAGCCGGGCATCTCCAACTACGTATAACAGCAAGACTAATAATATAACCGTGTTTCTTATCCAGAACTCAAAGATTCAGATAACTGGCTCTTTCTTGGTGACTTCAATTTCTATAGATCCCTCCAGAACCGCAACAAGCCGGGAGGAAACCTATCTGATACCCTGATCTTCAATGATGCTATTGGACATCTGGGCTTAATTGAGCTTCAATTGAAAGGGAGGGCTTTCACCTGGAGTAATATGCAGCAAGACCCTCTCCTAGAGCAGCTTGACTGGTTTTTTACTTCGCCAAACTGGACACTCGACTATCCTAATACTGTAGTTCTACCGATGGCCAAGATAACCTCTGATCACATCCCTTGCAAAGTGACAATTGGAACCAACATACCTCGCTCCAACATTTTCCGTTTTGAAAATTTTTGGGTGGAGCATGCAGGTTTTCTTGACACAGTTCAAAACCAGTGGACTATTTCACAGCAACAGTCATCGGCTTCTAGAACTATTTCCTCGAAATTAAAGGCTTTGCGCAATGCCTTGAAGATCTGGAGCCGAGGACTATCTAACCTATCCCTCTTGATCGCCAACTGTAACAAGGTCATTCTTTTCCTTGATGCTTTGGAAGATAGAAGGATTCTCTATAATCCAGAACTCAACCTTCGGATCATGATAAAAAATCAGCTTGCTACTCTGCTGCATTATAAGAATGTCTACTGGAGAAAGAGATATACAGTGAATAGAGTTAAGTTCGGGGATGAATGCACCAAATTTTTCCATGCGATGGCAACTATCTCGCATAGGCGAAACTCCATTCCCCAACTCCTCAATGAGCAAGGCCTTTGGGTCCAGGACCATGAAGGCAAAGCGGGACTGCTTTGGAATTCTTTCAGAAAGCGCATGGGTGTAACCACCAGCCCAGTCATGATCTTTGATCTGCGGTCGCTTATCACTATAGTACCTGGTCTAGATGAGTTGGTGTTACCATTTGAACATGAGGAGATTGATTCAGTCATCAAACGCATGCCAATCGATAAAGCCCCGGGTCCTGACGGTTTTAATGACATGTTCATGAAAAGGTGCTGGCAGATCATTAAAGAAGATTTCTATTCCCTCTTTGATGAGTTCTACAATGGCACAATAAACCTAGAGTGTATCAACAGCTCCTACATCACTCTTGTGCCCAAGATCAGTAACCCAGAGACAGTCAATGACTTTAGGCCAATCTCATTGCTGAATATTAGTCTGAAGCTATTGACAAAAATCCTGGCAGACAGGTTACAGAATGTCATTCTCAAACTCATTCATTGCAACCAATATGGTTTCATCCGTTCGCGTTCCATTCAAGATTGTCTTGCCTGGAGCTTTGAATATATTCACCAATGTCATCAATCAAGAAGGGAGGCTATAATTCTCAAATTGGACTTCGAGAAGGCGTTTGATACAGTTGAGCACTCTACTATCCTACTGATGTTGCAGCATTTGAGTTTCCCAGATAGATGGATATCTTGGATCCACTGTATCTTATCATCGGGCTCGTCAGCAGTGCTCCTAAACGGTGTCCCGGGCAAGTTCTTCAAATGCAAGAGGGGTGTCAGGCAGGGAGATCCACTATCCCCCTTGTTATTTGTCATTGCAGCCGAACTTCTTCAGTATCTAGTCAACAGGGCATCGGCACTTGCACTACTGAAAGCACCCATCCCTTGTGAAAATGGTGAATTTCCCATAGTCCAGTACGCCGACGACACCCTTCTCATTCTCCAGGCTGACGCGCACCAATTGTTCTTCCTGAAAACATTACTCAACAGCTTCGAGACTGCATCGGGTCTCAGGGTCAACTACAACAAGTCGCAGATCCTACCAATTAATGTGAGCCAAGATAGATTGTAGCACCTTGCCAATACATTTGGCTGTCAGGTTGGATCACTACCGTTCACATATTTAGGGCTACCGATGGGCACCACCAAACCATGCATTGAGGACCTTACACCAATCATGGACCGGGTTGAGAGAAGACTGTCAGCATGCTCCACGTGGCTCTCTTATTCAGGTAGACTGCAGATGGTTAACTCAGCTATTACGCCGATAGTTACCTACACCCTTTGCACTATCAAGGTTCCAAAGGGCTTCATCGAGAACATAGACAGGGCCCGTAAGCAGTGTCTCTGGAGGGGAAATGATGACACTACGCGAGGAGGCAACCTTGTGGCATGGCCGGCGGTCATGAGGCCCAAAGACAAGGGTGGTTTGAGTGTGATCAACTTGCGTTTGCAAAATGATGCCCTCCTCTTGAAACAGCTCCACAAGTTTTACAACAAAGCAGATGTTCCATGGGTGAAGCTTGTTTGGAATAAGTATTATGTTGGCAAAGTGCCCCATGAATGCAGAGAAGTGGGCTCTTCCTGGTGGCGCGACATCATGCGTCTAAACACCATCTACAGAGGTGTGGCACGCTGTACATTGGGAGATGGCTCAACAGTCTCTTTCTGGGATGATCTATGGTCAGACTCGATCATGTCTGCTCAATATCCAAGGCTCCACTCGTATGCCAGGAACAAGTCAATCTCGGTACATGAATTAATGATGCAAGAAGACCTTGATGACATTTTCGTGCTTCCACTATCAGCCCAGGCTTATGAGGAGATGATTGATCTGCAGAATCACCTTGTCACCCTGGAATATGATGATAGCACTGCAGATTCCTGGACAATGCTATGGGGACCCCAATACTCATCACGCCGGTTCTACAATCATGTCTTCAGTGGCATGGCTTCGACTCCTTACTTCAAGGTACTCTGGAAATCTCAGTGCACACCTCGTGTGAAGTTTTTTGCGTGGCTACTGTTGATGGACCGACTAAACACGAAGACGATGTTAAGAAGAAGGCACCTGAACACACAAGATGATGTACTCTGTGTTATGTGCAACCAAGGTGCTGATGAAGATATAGATCATCTTTTCTTTACGTGTCCGTTTGCGGCTCAGTGCTGGAACTCAATTAATTTCTCATGGGACGTCTCCCTGCCACTAGTCGAAAGATTGGTGAGGGCCAATGAGGTGCATGCTCTGGACTTCTTCGTGGAAGCATCCCTAGTTGCAGCATGGGAGCTCTGGAAACTTAGAAATGACAAGAATTTTCAGCGTCGAGACCCAAATCCTTCTCTGTGGCTTGTAAATTTTAAGCATCAATGTAATTTGCAGTCTATTAGATTCAGGGAGGACCTTAGGTCTTCCTTTCGCTTTTGGCTAGATGCTTTCAGTTAAATCAGGTTTGTATTCTTGACTGTTGCTTAAAGTATTAATAAAACCTACTGTGGGGATCTCCCCTACAGTCATTTGCTTCAAAAAAATAATATAGCCGTGTGCTGCCGTAGCGATCTTTATAGCCTACCTCTCATCTCACTCATATATTTTCTCCTGTCTATTTTATCTGGCGGACACGCATATCAAAATTCAAACTTTAAAAACTTTGACTAATAATTAGGCTAATAATTTTTAATTATTATAATAAAAACTTTATATGAGTAGATTTATAAGGAATTATACTATCCAATGATTATAAGTTTATAAACATAAATAATATAATATAAAGCAAATGAATGGTTAAAGTGTAATCTAAGAGACCGTGTCATTCTAACTTGCGCCAGATAAAACGGATCGAAGGGAGTAGTTACAGTCTTCACTATTAATATAAGGCTTACTTGTATGTCTCACAGAGTTTATTGATTCATGTGTCAAGCCGGCTGTAAGCTTACAGCCCGCTTTTCCTCTCTTTTCTTCCCTCTCTCCTTCACCTCAACATTTAGGCAGCTTACAGTCCCTTATTATACTTGCTCTAAACTAACATTAGCTCTAAGCTGGCAAATGTGAAAGAGAGACAATATAGTAATTATATTAGCTAACATTAGTTCTCAACTGACAAGTCGCTGGCAAGCGTGAAAGAGAGACATAGTAATTATATTTATATCATATCGTGAGAGGGAGGGCCATCGCGTAATATGTGAGTATCTTTTGACTTCACACTAAATTCTTGTCTTTTGCATTACCAAATAAAAAATTGATTTAGCTAACTCTAAGCTAGATCATTGGAGACGCTCTAAAAAAACGAAGAATGGGAAAAGAAAGAAGAACAGAAGGTTTAAAGATAGTAGTTTAGTTCATTCGGTAATGCTGGGCTAGGACGTCCGTTCACCCGGATGGTGCCAATGGTGGGTCGCTACGCAGCCCAACAACCGCATCTAAACAAAAAAGAAAATCTCACCTCACCGTAGCTCAATGACAGCTCTTCGTGATCGGGCTCCGCTGTGCCGCCTCAGCGACGACGCTCTCCACCGCGCCTCCCTCTCCATCACGCCTCCACTCTGTCGGCCGGCATCTCCTCCACTAGAGTATGGCAGCCCGTCTTCCTCCCTCTCCACTGTGCCTCCTACCCGCCGCGGCTTCTCCAGCGCACGGACCCACCGCAGCCTTCTCCACGGGACCTGCTGCGGCCTTCTTCACCGGAGCAGCAAGCTCCACACCACCTGCGAGCTCTACACCGGTGAACTCCATGCGCCGACGAGCCTCTATTCCCAAGCAGCAAGGAGATGTTGCGCTTAAAGCACATGTTGCAAACGTATGTTTCAAATATTTTAGGTGTTTCACAGGTATGTTACAAGTGTTTCATATGGATATTGCAAAAGTAGATCAGGATGTTGCATACTCCATCCGTCCCAAAATAAGTGACGTTTTTTACTTTCAGACATCTTGTTTAACCGTTTGTCTTATGCAATTTTTGTGTAAATTATAAAAATAAATAAATCATTATTAAAGTATCTCTAATGATAAAATAAGTCGTAAAAAATAGGTAATATATACATAAAATTTTTGAATAAGACGAACGTGTCTGAAAGTAAAAAACGTCACTTATTTTGGGATGGAGGGAGTATGCTGCAAGTGTTTTAGAAGCATGTTGCAAGCGTTTGTTCAAAGTGTTTTATATATTTCAGACGTATGTTGCAAGCGTTTTGATCTGAATGTTGTATATGTTTCACATATATGTAGCAAGAGTATGTTCCAAATATTTCAACTGTTTTATTCTTATGTTGCAATAAGTATCTTCATGTTGCAAGGGTTTTATCTAGATGTTGCATATGTTTCACACATATGTTGTAAATGTATGTTCTAAATGTTTCATCTGCTTTATTTAAATGTTGCATTCAAGTATTTCGTGTTGCAAGTGTTTCGTGTTTCAGAGGTACGTTCAGAGAGTCATGGGGGCATCCCCAGGCGCTGGGGAAGGGGCGTGACGAGCCGAGGACCAATAGATGGGGCGCACAGTGCGCCTGGGTCCTGCGGACGGGGCGTGCTTGTCCTTCATCTAGGCTCCTGGGTCCCGCCTATGTGGAGAAAGAGGAGGGGGTTAGGGGAAGGAGTGGTGAGCACAGCCGGGTGCGCGTGCAGGACAGGGCATTTCCTCATCGATGACCCCAACCATTCATACATAAAGTACTAACTAATATAGGAGTATAGGACTTACTCCATCTGTCCCTTTTTATCTATTGTTCTCACTTCTCGAGAAGTCAAACGTAGCCAACTTTGACTAAATATATATAATCAAATATTAATATTTATAGTTCATAATTAGTATCATCAGATAGATCGTTGATGCTATTTTTATAATAAACTTATTTGGAGATGCAAATGTTGCTATTATTTTCTATAAATTTAATTAAATTTTAAAAATTTTGACCAGTACGTTTTTCATAGCGACAGATAATAAGGGACGGAAGACGGAGGGAGTAAGCTCCTAGTGGACCTACATAATAGACAAGGCTCACAACTCAGACTCACCCATGACTCACTCCTAATCCTATTACAGGGCCTAGGTCGTGACATAGCTGCAGCTACAATACTGTGTAGCACATTTTTTGATGGTAAAAGTCAATGACACCATTTGATGGTAAAAGTCTCTTTTGATGGTGGGGCCGATGCTTGAGCCCTCCTGGCTCGGCAAGTCCATGGAGCAGCCATCCTTATGAAACAATGTTCTAGCCATGGATGTACTATTTAAGACCCTGAAACTCGGGCTAAAGTCAATGGAGCCTCCTAAATGTTGTAGCCATCCTTATTAAAAAAAAATATTCTAGCCATGGAATGCACTATTTAAGAGCCTGAAACTTGTCTAGAGGTTTAAAAGATATTTTTGGAAAAGCAATTGTAAATCTCGAATTTTAGATTATTTTTTTGAGAAACAAGGCCGAATTCTAGATTAAGGAAAAGTATGGGGCTAATTGCCGGAACTGACGAAGTGGCCCAATAAGAGAAAAAGGCCCACTTTGGGGGTAAATGACGCGGAAAAAGTCTACTTTTCCTCCCCCAATTATCACGAAAGTCCACTTTTCCTTCCTCAACTCCAAAACCGGGCAAACCACCTCCCTCAACTTTTCAAACCGTGCATTTTACCACCCTGGAGTGGTTTCGAAGGCGGTTTTGCTACAGTGAGGTGGTTTTGTCTTTTTCTTTTTTTATTTATTTCGGCTGAATCTTTGAAAAATCAAAGTAAATCATAGAAAAATCATAAAATGGAAAATCTAATTTTGTTGGACTCCACATGAGTAGATCTACACAATGAATATATAATACGGTATGCTTTAGTACAAAGTTTTTGCTACCAAGGTTTTGTCTTTTTCTTTTTTATTTATTTGGCTGAATCTTTGAAAAATCATAGTAAATCACAGAAAAATCATAAAATAGAAAGTCCAATTTTGTTGGACTCCACATGAGTAGATCTACACGGTGAACATATAATATGGTATGCTTAAGTCCAACAAAATAATTATAGAAGTTGCAGCTATAAATTATTTCAATTAATTACAGAAAAGCATAGATCTAAAGCTACAACAAAAATTTTGTACTAAAGCATACCATATTATATGTTCACTGTGTAGATATGCTCATGTGGAGTCTAACAAAATTGGATTTTTCATTTTATGATTTTTTGTAATTTACTATGATTTTTCAAAGATTTAGCTGAAATAAATAAAAAAGAAAAAGGCAAAACCTTCATAGAAAAACTTTGTACTAAAACATACCATATTATATGTTCACTGTGTAGATCTACTCATGTGGAGTGCAACAAAATTGGATTTTTCATTTTATGATTTACTATGATTTTTCAAAGATTCAGCCGAAATAAATAAAAAAAGACAAAACCGCCTCACTGTAGCAAAAAACCACCGTTTACTGTAGCAAAACCGTCTTCAAAACCGCTTTAAGGAGGTAAAATGCACGGTTTGAAAAAGTTGAGGGAGGTGGTTTGCCCGGTTTTGAAGTTGAGGGAGGAAAAACGAACTTTCGTGAAAGTTGGAGGAGGAAAAGTAGACTTTTTCCAAATGATGCTGGGTGCTCCTTCGTCTACTGGGCCTTTCTCGGTTTGTGCTTTCCTGACTCCCGTGCGGCCTGCAGATAGCCCGAGTCCGCCACTCCGGCCTTCCAGCAGGCGCGAGGCCGCGAGCAGCCCAGCATGACCATTGACCAAGGCACGGGCGCTGCACGTGGCACGGCGCGAGCGTGAGCGTGCGGCCGGTGTCTGACTCTGATCGCACGATCAGTTTCAGCGACAAGTGAAATCGTGAGAGGAATGATGGCAGGCATGACGATCTTACGCCAACAACCACCCACCAGTAGTAGCTCCCAAGCCACGGCCCACGCCTAAAGTTGCAAGTTTTTTTTTCTATTTATTACCTTTGACTTGTATACTAAATAGCAAATAACAGGCTGGTAGAAAATTGATCTCTAGGTACACCACGGATGACGGATGCTATTGTATACGCTAAGTTCTAATAGCGACAGATAATCAAAATTTACAACGAAATAGATTATAAGAGCAACAAAAAATACTTCCTCCGTTCTAAATTATAATTCGTTTGACTTTTATGATCTTAAGTTTGACCACTGGTCTTATTCAAAAAATTTATGTAAACATTGTCAAATTTACGTCATTCTTGAGAAAATTTTGTTAATAAAGCAAGCCACAACAAAAGAAGTGATATTTTACACAAATTTTTAAATAAGACGAGGACGAGTGGTCAAACTTGGGGTCAAAAAAATCAAGCGAATTATAATTTGAAACAGATTTAGCAAATAGTTCATAAAACCATCATTCATTATTATTGTCAGACGCAGTAGTCTCATCCATCTGAACCATCTACATGCATGCCTTTGGTGGGTGTCAAAGTGGGCTAGCGTTGTTTGCCGTATACCGTACCAATTGCTATTACGACTGCTATGAAGAATTGCGGGATGCTATAGCGGTCGATTACCATAATTAAATAGCAGATGCTAAGTTCCAAATCGCTTAAACTAGTTTGCCACGTCATATATATAGTGGTAGAGATCGCTATCTCTATTGTTGCCACTACAACCGATATTTAGTATTATATTATGGACTGTACTTTACTTTCTATTTTTTTCATTGTCTTTTTAATTAAAGAATACACAATATTTTGGCCTCCAGCGTTCACAAGTGAATGAGTATAGCCGTTCAACAAACACACAGACATAGCACTTAGGCCACTCCTCACCATACGGTGCTACAAACGTTCAAAGAAGCTACTGCCCTGTTCGTTTCACTGAAATTTAGTTGATGCTGCTGCTGATGCTGATTTCTTGTGAGAGAAAAATATTATTTCTTTGCTGAAAAGTACTGTTAAAATAGTGCTAAACAACATGGCATCTATTCCATTCCTATTTCTCCATCCAAACTTGTTGAAACAAAATCCAACACCATGGTCTCCAACAAATGACATCCTTCCTTTAGTCGAGTTCTCTCTTCCTCTTTAGACGGTTGATACCATTGCTTGATCTAGTACATCCCGCTGAAATTGATATGCAAGAATGACAGAGGGTGGTCCTTTTGAAAACAATGTCGTTTCTACTCAACCAAATTACCCAATATAGAGCTGCAACTCCTAATAAAATCTGATTTCTAAGCTTAGAAGATAAACTCATAAGCCAAGAACCAAACAAATGAGCTACCCTAGTAGGTGGTTGAATATTGAAAACAATAAAAACTGAATTCCAAATGGACCTTGCAATGTGACAATAAAAAAATAAAAAAAAGATGTTGAATAGTTTCCTCGGAGCTACAAAAGCAACCATTCGGCTAACCATCCATCGTCTCTTCACCAAATTGTCCTTAGTTAAAATCACCCCCTCTTCAAATACAAAAGAAACATTTTAATCTTCGAAAGGTAACTATGTTTGCCCCCCCCCCCCCCCGCCCGGTACCTTTCCCTTTTCATACATCTTTGTAAAATGATTAAACTGAAAAGGAACTATTTGTATTCAAATTCCAAAGAAAAACATCTTAATTTTCATTCAAAGAAACCAACACTAGCCAGGCCACCAATTCTGTCTTGTTAAAGCACGTCTAAACAAAACATTCAAGGGGACATATACTTAGGCCTTATTTAGTTCCAGGGTGTAAAATTTTAGGGTGTCACGTGGGGTGTCGCATGAGGTGTTCGGATACTAATAAAAGAATAAATTACAGAATCCGTCGGTAAACCACGAGACGAATTTATTAAGGCTAATTAATCTGTCATTAGCGCATGTGTTACTGTAGCACCAAATTGTTAAATCATGGACTATTTAGGCTTAAAAGATTCGTCTCGCAAAGTAGTCTAAATTTGTGCAATTAGTTATTTTTTAGTCTATATTTAATACTCCATGCATATGTCTAAACATTCGATGGGATAGAGGTAGGGGAGGAACTAAACAAGGCCTTAGTACCATTTTTCATTGTCTTGCCAAACACTCATTTCCAAAACTTGTTTTTCTCCTCCTGTCACAAAGACGCGAGTTGGGATGAAGCTGAAAATAGTAGCTTATCCCAGCTCTCTCCCTCATGAGCTATTGGTGAAGCTCTTTTGCCAAACACCTTTTTCAAAATAGCTCGGTTTCACTAAAAAAACTACCTATGAAGCTGTTTTCCAAAACAAAACAACTTCACTAGTGAAGCTAGCTGAGCTGTGCCAAACAGACATACTATTTTCCATTGTCTTTCCGTCCTTAAAAAAAAAATATTCCACCCACTTTATCTATGAGCATTGTCGTAATTACACCTCATCATGGAGAGGGAGACCAAGAAATGAGTCGTCGTCGCCCACCTTGGTCCTGATGAAGTAGTTCGGGCTCTGTCGGCCAGCCGTGTACTCATGCCCCTCTGGCTTTCAGCGCTGGAGCTCTGTACGTGAGGCGTGTGAAGAAGAATAAGAAGCAGCAGCAGCAGCAAGCAGCAGCCATGCATGTCTGGAGGGTTTGAGAACCGTCCCTACAGGTAAACTCTTCCAACGATTGTTGCCATATATATAGCACGTAGCTAGCTGCTGCGGCTTCCTGATGCGCGCCACCGTGCGCGTGCGCTCGCATGCAGGCGACGGCGACGGCGATGGACCAGCAGCAGTTGGCGAAAGCGACGGTGAGCACTCCATCCCGGTGCTGGCGGCGATGCCGCGGGAGGACGAGAGGCCGGACTTCCAGGTGCTGGTGCGCGTGCAGGCGACGACGGACGCCGCGCTCCGCGCCCCCATCGACCTCGTCGCGGTGCTCGACGTTAGCGGCAGCATGCGCTGTTCGCCGGACACCCCTGACAAACCAAAAGACGGGGACCGCCTGGCCACCGTCGCCTTCGACCACAACGTCGATGGTCTCAAAGTACAGCGTCACCGGTTTTACTTTTACAGAGATCTCCGACGGCGACAATGAGCAGGATGCCCTAAAAGTTATTTTTCGTGGACGCCATGAAGCCGCGCGGCTGGCCCTTGTTCGCTCCAGGCTTGAATATATAAGGCCCTTGAGGTGACTGAATGAACTGTGGACGTACTCACTGAACTGATGAACCAAGCAAACTAAATTAACCGTCAGTATTCTGAGTGAGTTGTCGATCGGACATGCATTTTACATTGTAGATCCTGGAGAAGCGATCGAGTGCTGACAAGGAGACGCGGGTAGCTAGGCTTCATCATCTTCCTCTCCGACGGCAAAGAGTACGTGACAACTAACCCGATTCAGAGAAGCCAGCTCGATCTTTCCAAAAAATTCCCGTCCCCCCCCCCCCCCCCCCCCCCCCCCCCCCCCCCCAACCGTGCAACAAAAAATCACTATCCATTGCACCAGGATACATGGTGCGCATTGCGACATCGTCCTAGTTGAATCGTTCTCCACAACCACCAACACCACACCGCCATACGAGTCATCGTTATTATAGAAACAATTTGTAGAAGTGCCTAGTTTTTTTTAGAGGCAGCTCAGTTGTCGGCTCGTCGCGCGCCACTATACATCCCGCCCTTGGGTCCCACTAAATCAGCCACTTGTGGAAATACATTTTCAGAGATAGTAGAAGTTACGAATTACAAATTAATGCAGGTGACAACGCTGCAGGGCCGACTTTTAAGGGCCTTGAACAAGCATGAAGATAAGGGTCTGTTGAACTAATTTTTAATATTAAAATTACAGTATATAATACGAATAATAAAAATTACTTTGCAATATATGTATAGCTCATAAAACATAACAATAGTGTAACAAAAAACTAGAAACAGTAATCATTATGATTACCTAAAATAAAAACATAATGCTTCAGTGCCTTGTAAAAAACCGGCTTCTAGCATTTCTTAATGCAAAATCTTCAAGAACAGAATCAAGATTAATATCGTCTAAAATATCCTTCTTCATGTTTTCTTTTTTTCTTTTCTGAGCACCCGACAAATGTTTCTTAGGCAACATTTAACATATTCAAATAAATACATTGAATTAGAAATTTATAACCCTAGGCAAATAAATAAATTGGAAAATACTAATTTATCGGTGTGTTGGTGTTGCTTACTGTGAAGAGTGAATCGGATCGACGTCCTTGCCGTGGTCGTTAGCCGGTCGTCGGGTGAGGACTGAGGAGCGAATTGGATGGGCGTCGGCATCTTCTCTCCTCAGGCAGGATAGCGCGTCGATGGGCGGCGACATGAAACGATCAAATAAAACTTTGCTTGTGCTCCGCTCAATGGATTAGGTTACGTAGAATAGGACTGGAAGGAAGAGATACCTACGGCCTGGCTGGTTTGTGATGGGCCTTCAAATATTTATTATGTCAAATAGAAAATTATATGTGCTAATTACCTATATGGTCTTGGGCCCCTAGCTCCTTGGCCCCCCGGCAGTCGCACTGCCTGCCCTCCCCTTAGAGCCGGCCCTGCAACGCTGAGAACCCCAGCCACCTCTAAAAACGATGGCCATTTTCATAGATGGCTGAGATTGATCTATTCGAACATTCATTTTGATCCACGATTCCGCATATACAAAAAGCCATTGAATTTCACCAAGTATATATCAATCTGGACACAGTTTTAATCTGTTACATGCTCTCAACACCGTACCACGGCACACAGTACAAATGTATTGTACTACTCCCTCTGTCCAGGAAAACACGTAACTATGGGTTGCGTGCCAGATAAAGTTGTTCATGTTTGACCAAGCTTTTAGTGAATAATATTTAAATTTATGACTCCAAATTAATTTATTATAAAAATATATTTCATACTTGATCTAATGATATTTATTTGATGTTATAAATATTTATACTTTTTTATCTATAATTGATCAAACGTGATATACTAGAACATGGCTTGCCAAATTAGCTATTTCCCTATCAAGTATCTTGGGGTACCCGTGAGCCCTAGCAGGTTATATGTTATTGATTTGCGCCCTCTGTTAGATAAAAATGCAGAGAGACTTGATATCTGGAAAGGATCCTCTATGTCTATTGCGGGTAGATCCACTCTTATCGCGTCTAGTTTGAATAATGCCCCTACTTATCACATGTCGATCTACCTTCTTCCTAAGACTGTGATTCACGAGCTCGATAAAGTTAGACGAATCTTTTTCTGGCAAGGTGGTCATACTAAACGGAAATACCACTTAGTGAGGTGGACAATAATTTGTAAAAACAAAAAGAAAGGGGGGCTTGGCATCAAGGATGTGAGGAAAATGAATTTAAGTCTCTTATGCAAATGGTGGTGGAAGCTAGAGGTGGAATCTGGTCTTTGGCAAGATATTGTGTCCTGTAAGTATCTCAGGAGAGATAACATCTTTTCTGTGAAATACAAACAAAACGATTCCCCTGTTTGGGATGATCTTATCAAGATTAAGAACATCTACCTCCAGGGTAGAAAGAAAATTGTTAAAAATGGCAAATCAACCTTGGTATGGAAAGATACATGGCTATATAGTGAACCTTTGTCCACAACTTCCCCGGATCTTTTTAGACTCTGTGAACAGAAAGACATCTTGGTCTTTCAGTTGATCATTGGCCCAGTGCCCGTTACCTTTAGCAGATGGCTTAACGATGATATGAGAAATGAATGGAATAAAATCCTGGCTGATGTGCTTAATGTATAGCTAGAGTCCGAACCAGACAAAGACTGTTGGAAGCTGGAGGGTAAAGGGGTGTTTTCTGTGAAATCCACATATAATGCGTTAATATGTTCTGATAGTGGACCATATTATAAAAACATCTGGAAAGGGAAAATCCCACCTAAAATTAAGATTTTTCTGTGGCTAGTTGCAAATAACGCCATTTTGACTAAGGAAAACATGTTAAAGAGAAAATGGCAAAGGGATCCGTTGTGTTACTTTTGTCATCTGCCTGAAACAGTCACCCATTTGTTTTTTACATGTTCTATTGCTAAAATTGTATGGGCAACAATTGCAACATGTTTAGGAGCTACGAATATTCCTACTTCCTTTAATCAATCTTGGAAATGGTGTGAAACTTGGATTCCCAATGGTTAACAATTTCACGTGGTTGGCATTGTAGCGATATGCTGGTCTGTTTGGAAAATGCGCAACAAAATATGCTTTGAGGGGAAGAACCTTCATAACCCTCTTGAAATAGTGAGTCATGCTTGTGCTCTTATGAAACATTGGGCAGGTCTCCAAAAGGATGTCGACAAGGAAGTGCTGATCCAAGGAGTAAACGCGATGTTCAAGATTGCTGTGCAAATTCTAGCCGAGCGCCGTAACGAAGCCCAGGCCAACATGCTGCTGGAGGCCACCAGGGAGGATGAAGCTGATCAAGAATCTGAGCGCTGAAGTTGTTTTATGCTGTCCTAGCTATCTGTTAGTTTCAGTTGTTTTGCGCTGCTGCTTTTCTGGGGCTGTTTCCCCGTTATCAGAAGTCTGTTTCTCCTTGTATAATGGTACTCTGAATGTTTCTGTTCTTTCCTGAACTTGTCTTCAAACTCGCTGTATTTCTGTTCATGGTAATGGAAATGGGAAAGGTCCCTTGTTCGAAAATATACTAGAACATGGTACCGTGCTAGAATTGTATGCTGGACGGAGGGAGTACAAGAGAGGAGACTGGGACCAATGACGACAGTGTACTTGACGCCACCAACCGTGCAACAGTGATAAAGGTTTCAGGGATCAAAGGACACACAAAAGTAGCCTTAGGGCAGTCCCAATGGTGCATTGATGATGGTTTCTATCCTCATTAAATGACTTGCCACGTAGGCAAAATGCTGACATGGCAACGTAATTAATGAAGAAAGAGAGCAAAAATCATAGAAATAGTTTCTTCATGAAGAAACCAGGTCTACTCTTGACCCAATGCACCAAGAAACCATGAAATCATCATTGGGGAGAAACCACCAGTTTCTAGAGAGCTCGTGTCGCACTCCCATTGGAGGAAGAAGATAGAGTTGGGAAGAGAAAGAGAAAATAATTATTACTCATAGAAACTATGGGTTAGAAAACAGTACTTTTTTGGTACGGTATCCTATATTATAGAAACTACTAGTTTCTTTCATTGGGACTGCCCTTACTTAATCGATTCCGGCAGTCTTCATTTAATTATTCTGAGTACATTTGTATTAGATAGATGCCTTTATTTGGTTCCACGTTTAGTTGAAAAACCTGCTATTTGGATCACAAAAACAGAATCCCACATAGGTAAACTCAGAATATAGCACTATCTACTCCAGATGCAGTAGAACTTGTTTAATTATTTGCCATTAGTCTCAGCATCTAGGCCCAAAAACTACAAATAAATTATATTTTAATTTATTCCACACTCTCAACACCACAAGACCGTACAACAAGATGGAGATCAGATTACTGGACTTACAGAAAAGCAACACGCACACCACTCAAATAAAGCTTTTGCCAGAAAATTCTAAACAAAGACAAACATGCCGCCTTGATTCGACTCCGACAGACGCGGCTTTTGTGTTATTTAAAGAAGACCATCATCATGCATGCTCGTTTCAAACAAAATGAAAAAAAAAGACCACCATCATGCACGCACGCAAACACAACAACTTATCTGGTTATGGTGATGCTGGCCTGGAGACAGCTGATGCTGATCTGGTCCTTACCCCTTATTGTCCTTGGGTTCTGTCGTCGTCATCGTCGTGGTGTCCAGATGCCAGAAGGCGTCGCCTTCTTCGCCGATGCCTTTCCTGTCGGAGGGGAAGATGAAGAAGAGGAAGCTGGCGAGGAACGCCACCGCCAGAGGCAGGAGGGCTAAGAACTCCCTCCACTGGGTGGACTCCTCCGCGACCAGGCAGCCCTGCACGCCGGCGTCGCAGAAGGCCACGGTGACGAACACGGCGGGGCTGACGAAGGCGTGCAGGAAATCACGCGCCCTGATCCTCTTTGTTTCCTGCAGTTTCACCCAGTCGATTCCTGGCAAGTCCTTGGGGTTTTCGCGGTCGCGGTTGAAGAGCCAGAAGCCGTTGCAGGTGGCCAGCCCATAGTGGGTGTGGTGTTCCTGGTCGGTGACGCTGTCGGTGAAGCTGAGCGCCGCGCACAACAGGGCGAGGAAGCCGATGAGCCCCCAGGTGAAGGCGTAGTTGACGTGGTGGCCGGCGCAGTCGCTGCCGTTGGTGAAGGACGGCGCCATCGTCTGGAACGCCAACGTGGTGCCGGTCGGCAGGAGCTTCGACAGCGTCGCCGCCGCCCCCAGCAGAGTCTTGGCCTTGCGCTGCTCAAACTCTTTCTTTTTAGCCACCTCATCGGAGCTGGAGTCGCCAATCCCATCCGCGGCGGCCGCGCTCCAAGCGCCGTCCTCGCCGATGCCCTTCCTGGTGGTGGGGAAGACGATGAACAGGAAGGTGGCGAGGAACCCAACGGCTAGCGGCAGGTGGTTGAAGAAATCCTTCCACGGCCGCGACTTCTTCTTGAGCAGGCACCCCTGCACGCCGGCGTCGCAGAAGGCCAGCGCCAGGAACACCGCGGGGCTGACAACGGCGTGCAGGGCGTCCTCCCGCCTCCGCCTCCGCTTCTTCAGCTCGGCCGTCTCGACCTTGCGCTGCCTGACAAGCTCGCGGCCGTTGAAGAGCCTCAACCTCCTGGAGGTGACCACCCCGTAGTGGGTGGTTTTGCCGTCGGTGCCGGTGACGCTGTCGGTGAAGTTGAGCGCCGCGGTGAGCAGCGTGAGGAAGATGATGAGCCCGCAGGTGAAGGCGAAGTTGACGTCGTGGTCCACGCACGCGCCGCCCCTGGTGAAGGACGGCGCCATCGTCTGGAACGCCAGCGTCGTGCCCGTCGGCAGGAGCTTCGACAGCCCCGCCGCCGTGCCCAGAGTCTTGTCGAAGATTGGCCGTTTCTTCTTGGAGTCATCACTGGACTGCTGGTTAGAGCCAGGAGTGCCCCCGGCCGACGTCGTCACCGTCAGCGGTTTCTTCTCGGACTCATTGGACTTGGACTGGTTAGAGCCAGGAGTGGCCATGGTCGACGTGTGTGTAAGCTCCTACGACTGCATTCATGCTGCATGCCCCTTTTATACACACACACAGCGTTCAGCTGGGTGGCAGGCTGGCAAACAGATGGGCCAAGAACCAGATGCTCAAAGCGCGAAGAGGCCAAAGTGGGAGCGACAAACATAACTGTGCAGATATGGTAAGTATTTCTGTATACGTCGCTTGGGTGTTGGGTCAAGTACCGGGACCAACAAGGCCACTCTGTACTTCTTACGTCGCTTGGGTATGAGGCCAAGTACCGGCAGCGAGGACCCACGTACAAGCCCGTCGCCCACCTGGTGTTAGCGACGCAAGTGCTCAGAGTCCTTTTCGAATGGACCTGGCACAGGGGCTCGGCCCGGGATGCGGGGAACACCACATAGGCTGGGCCTGTGGGCAGAATGGGTCAACGTGCTTGCAAGTATGCGTCTGAGTCCGGCCCACCTGTGTGCTTGCAAGTGTACCATCTACAAATCAAAGCTTAGACCTGAGCAAATTTATCTAAAAAAAAGACCTAAGCAAATTAGGCCTGGCCTAGCCCGTGGGCCTAGCCCAAGCCCATTGGGTTTTGACCCGTGGGCACATATTTTGCTGGGCAGAAAAAAATTTTCTCGGCCCAAGTCTATCCCAAAATATTTATTTTACCTATTTTATACTATAAACTTCGGCGGCCCGCCTAGACCCAAGCCTGACCCGAAAAATAGGTCAGACTCACCTAGTGGGACGGTCATAAGTGAGATTATTTCGGTCTGAAATAACCGTCCTTTTTTTGTCCCGCTAGAACCTGGCTCGGCCCACAAAATGCCCAGGTCAAGCTCAAGATACGGTCCAAATTGCTGTGTGGATTGTCCTCCCGGAGGAATAAACAAAGTGACGCTATACTATTATCTCAGCAATACCATGATATGAGCGTGCTTGATTACAATTGCATATTTATTGAAAAACTAAGTACAAGTTGTGCGATTCTATCTACAAAAGAAATATATATTGAAGGGCAAGAAACAATAGAGTTTATTTATCAAGAACAAAGAGTCATCAACAAAGCAATAGGAGGGACATTAAAAATAATGAATTTTAAAATTAATCACAAACCCGTAGCAGCGCACTAACATATTATTTACTGGTGTATATTGATTCGCACATGGCCATATGCCGAGGGACCGCAACCCACTACAACATTTGACAAAATCAGTTGCATATCATTCGTGCTAATTTTTATAAATAAGTGTCCTGTATATAGTTAGATACAAAGTACAATTGTCAAATCCTATTGTACAACATGATCTTGTCGTAAAAAGAATCTACTTTACTAATTCACCAACTTTTTCTTTGCTAAATCCACACAAAAAAACATCCCCTACTGAGAAGCCTCCCCTTAGTCCACCCAGAAAACTGTACCCATAAAAACAACTTTAAAACGAACTGTCCAAATTTACTTTCGAGTCTTCCCTTCCCTTACTCACTCGAATCGAACGGTCGAGAGATCTTTGTGTCAACCTCCTCCTCATCCCTCCCCATCTCCACGCCCGCGCTCAGCCCCCACGCCTGCGCGCCTAGGGTTCGATGGCTCGTGTTGTCTTTTTTTCTTTTTGTTTTTTTTCGTCTCTTCACTCGAGCGACCGCAGAAAAAAATATGCGACTTCCGCCGCCGCCTCCTGATTCCCGGCGATTGCGAGCTCTACAGCTCCGGTGGCCTCCTCTGGCTCATCAACGATGGCCGGATCTGGTGGGCGGAGTCGCAGATGCTCCTTCCCTTCTTCTCCCCCGGCTCTTGACCTCTAGCGGTTGTTCGGGCCGCCGCCCCCGCTGCACACAGAGGTGGGCAGTGGCGGATTCAGAAATGGGTCAGGAGGGGGGCTAAATTATTGAAGGCTAGAAATTTTACTAACATACACCCTTTAGCAGGAGAAATTTTGCTAAAATTCAATTGCAAAGCTGTTAGGAGGCACTGAGGCTACTTTTCGGCACCGTCGAGTGGGGCTAAAGGCTATTTGCTTAGGCTCATTTTGCACCGCATAGCAGTGCTGTTACTGAAGATTTTGGGCTACGCCCCGGGCTACAGCCCTGGCAGCCGTGGCCCTGAATCCGCCCCTGGAGGTGGGCCGGTGTCGTCCCCTGCCGTGCTCAGTGCCGCCGCGCCCTGCCCACAGTGCCCGAGCTCTGTCGGGCTCCTACGAGCACCCCAACACCGGCGGCATGAGCTCCCCCAAGCGGTGTCGCGAGATCCCCCGGCAACAGCGGCGGCACGAGATCTCCGGCAGCAGCGCGAGCTCCCCCAAGCAGCGGCACGAGATCCCCCGATAGCGCGAGCTCCCTTGATGGTATGGTTGAAGTAAGCACCCTTTCTCCTCCCTTGCTGCTGTGCCAAGCCGAGGACCAGATGAACCCTAGCTTAATCTATTTGGCAATTTGTATTTTGATCTGATATAATCACAAGACTATTTTGCAAAAATTATGGGTGCTTTTCGTTGTCCACCCCTGATGAGCACCTGGATTTGGTGTAGTTTGCCATCTTCTTATCAGTAGCAGGCTGTAGAAAATATGCTAATTTACTTGTCTACTATATGACTGTATAAATGTTTCAATTTTGTCTCAGATTTCTTAAAAAGAGTTTCTTAGTTTAGTTCTTGGCTAAGTTTTTTGCTATATAAAAAGAAACATTTTGCTGATAATAATGTAACTCTATTCTTATCAGCAGGTGGAAGATTTGTCTTCATCTTTCCAAAACGTAAATTTGCGTGAGTAAGAAACCATTCTTATCAGCAACTGCGTGGCATTCATGTTCACCGTTTTGGAATAACAGGTGTGAGTTTATTGAAGCAAATCTCTTCGAAGTGCCAACTTGCAAGGTAGCAATGCTCACATTAATCCTGTCCCTTCATTACTTGGCTCTTGACAACTGCACTATTGTTGAATATATTTGTCAATTGTACTATGTCTCTAGCACTGTGTATGAATTTTTGCAAGAACCATCATTCAGTCGCTATGATAAAAAGAAAAACATACGCTCTGTTTATTTTGCAAATGCATGCTTAACATGACGTAGCTTTGTTGAAACGGATCTTCATTATGCCCATTTACAGGTATGCAAACCATTGAGCACGCTACTCAGTATATTGTGTTCCTGTTCACATACACTATACTCCATGTCAAAATCATTATCGACAGTGGAACAAATCATAGTGTTTTTTTTTTGCTCTGTTGTTGGATGTTACTGCAGTGATACTATGTTTATATATCAGCATCCAAAATGTGGCAGCAGAATCCAGTGTTTGCTGAAGCGCACTCAAGAGGCATGCCTGTTTGTTTTCCTTCATAGGGATAATGCTATATTATTTACCTAGATTGGTGCAAATAAAAGATTCATATCAACTGGCTTTTTTTTGCGAAAACATATCAACTGGCTTTTAGTAGGCTGTAAACCATAAATATTGAAAACTGATTATTACCTGTATGGATTTTAAGACTGTTAAAATCTTACACAAGCCAACTTAAGAGGAGCTAACCTTGAAGCAGCCAATCTCAATGTAAAGTGAAACTTCATGTGACACGATTTCCTAGGAAGGTTGATTTTTTTAGCCTGTTAAAACTGAAGCAAGTTTTTGACAGTATGATCTCTAACCATCATGGTGAAGGCAGCCTATCATGTTTATACTGTGATATATGGCAATGCCTTGTTTTTATCTCTCAGTTCATGTCAAGTGATTTTGAAGTTTATTTTTCCTGGCATTTTCTGGTGTACGCGCTTGCAGGACTCAAGCATGGACATGAGGTAGCCGGAGCACCACTCCGGCAGGAGCAGTCGCCATTGGAACAGTCGGTGTAACACTGTAAGCGTAACTTCACTGCTTTTTCTTTCCCTTTTTCCTTTCTGAGAATACACGCTCTTGATTGTCCCGGTGTCAACTGATGAGGAATTAGATGTAACTAGCAAACATGCTCGTGCGTTGCAACAGGAGAAACTATCAAACATTTATAGTAAATTATAACTATAGTCTCTAATTAAAGTCAGTACAGCCTATTTTAACGAACTCGATGTTTAGGGTTAAGATTGCGAAGTGCGACGATTGAAGTCCTAAATATGTAAACTTCTCATTATATATACGTACATCTTAGAGATTTGCACTGACATGTGCATATAGTTTGAAGAAATATTTATTTTTATTAGATTGGATAACAAAGTGTTCAAGATTTAAGTTTACGGTTTGATTAGTTAGGTCATCGGCCGATTCATCTTATAGTAATAATTTTTTTATTCTTAAACAATTTATTAATAAAATATATGTTTATTATAGATAAAGGTCAACGTTTAAAATACTATATTTATTGTTAGAATTTGGTAGCACCCAGTGCGGAATTATTGACGACTTTCACCTTCCCAATGCTAGCTTATTTTGGCTCAAGATTACTCCAAGAGAGCAGCGTAGAGCAGGCTCGTGTGCGAGCGAGCCCATTCAAAAAACGACGTAGAAGAAAGGAACTCCGAAAAAAGAAAACGGTCAGCGTAATAAACCACATGTGCATCTTGTTAAGCCCGAAACAACCATATGTACTCAGCATACAGTAGGCATTAATGCATTATTAGTATTGCTCGTATCTTTTATTTATGGATATTTGGCGAGGGAGAGTCACGGGAGGTTATATGTCTAGTTGGGACCAAGATTGCAAAGAGGCGGTGGAGTTTGATTCGGACAGGAGATGGAGTTTGACTCGACGAAAATACTGCACAGTTTTGACACAAGAAACTCTTCTAAACCGCGTTGAAGCGGATTGCCTTATACATACTAAGTGGGATGGACGGTCATTACGGAGTTGGACACAGATGGATGGGCCGGACCAAAACATTGAGGAGAGAAATTTTGCCTCTTTAAAACGAACATTGCCCGGCGGCGTGAGCCAGAATACTTAGGCTTAGCTCAACCGTGTTTCAATTAAATACTAATAAGGCCCATAATAAATAATATCTGCACTAAATTATTTGTCCCATATAGAAAATCAAGGAAAAATTGACTCAGTTTAATTAGGTGACTATTATCCCGTATGGAAAATCAAGGAGACATTGACTCGGTTTAGTTAGGTGGCTATTATCCCGTATGGAAAATCAAGGAGAGATGGACTCGGTTTAATTATGTGGATTGTCTATATATCTGTTGTAATGTAAATCTATACCTAATAATAAAGAGACAATGCGAATAATGTTTTTCAATTCTAAACTAAGAAGAATGATATTGAGTAATAGTTTTTCAATTCCAAACTAAGAAGAGTGATGCCGAGTAGTTAGGGGAGGGCCGGACAAAAAAAAATGGGGGTGAGAAATTTTACCTCTTTATTATTAGGTATAGATATGTCAAACTCGAAATATGTCTGATTGTGTTATTTCTCTGTACAGGACTGAATTCTGATGATCCTAAACATGTGCATGTGACTTGTGTTTCCTCGGGAGCATCGAGTAAAGACAAGGCATGGCCCTCTATGGCTCTATCGGTTTCTGTATATGGAGACGAGGACAACCCCGTGCTCGTAACTTATCCGGATGTAGCCTTAAATCATGTGCCTTTGTTGCCTCTAGATTTTTTTTTGGGTAAAGGTAGCAAGCTTGGCCATAGATACAGCAACTTAATACATTGGGGAAATTCTTCCTGTGTGGCAGACATGTCTTGCTTCCAAGGATTGTTCTTCTGTCCAAAGGCTGTCTCGCTGTTGCTTCAGCTGATGTGCCTGTGCCATTTGTCGATGACCTTGCAGATCAGTTGCTAATGTCCTTGATTTTTTTCAGGTAGGATATCATGATATTTGCTGAATTCTGTATTACTACTTTGGTTTCGTATGGAGGCGGTCCCCCTGATCTTGGTTTCTTCCCTGCAGTTTAGGGTCTGTAATATGCTTGGGTGTCACTGCTGGTGCCTATGTTCTCACCCCATTTGCAGTAAGTCTGTAAGTGTGACCATGAGATGAATAGCTTTTATAGTGTGCCTATGTTCTCACCCTCTTTTGTATTCTAATTATAATATGTGATCGATGATTTTTCAAAATCACCAAAGCATATACACCATTTTGCTTGTTTCATTTGTTTTGTCCTAAATGTCACCGTAGCGTTAGTACGGGCAATATACTAGTACACTGTACAACACAATTAGCCCGACGACATCGGTGAGTGCAGGCCGTGGATACAGCCAGCATGCACGTCTATGGTGTCGTCCCATGCGAAGAAGAGCCCTTTGAGGCGCATGAACACCTGGCACGCGACAAGGCTCCGCTCCTCGGCCTGCCACAGCTCCTTCGCCGCCGTGGCTGCAGGCGCACCGAGCAGCGCCGCCATGTGCGTGAGAGGACCCTCCAAGCTCAGCCGCGCCGCCACATACCGCCCGTCTAACACCCTGCCGCTGAGGTATGCTCCCAGCGTCGCCAGGAACTCGTCTTTGGTGTCCGGCAGCGGCGCTCCGGCAGGAGCAGTCGCCATTGGAACAGTCGGTGTAACACTGTAAGCGTAACTTCACTGCTTTTTCTTTCCCTTTTTCCTTTCTGAGAATACACGCTCTTGATTGTCCCGGTGTCAACTGATGAGGAATTAGATGTAACTAGCAAACATGCTCGTGCGTTGCAACAGGAGAAACTATCAAACATTTATAGTAAATTATAACTATAGTCTCTAATTAAAGTCAGTACAGCCTATTTTAACGAACTCGATGTTTAGGGTTAAGATTGCGAAGTGCGACGATTGAAGTCCTAAATATGTAAACTTCTCATTATATATACGTACATCTTAGAGATTTGCACTGACATGTGCATATAGTTTGAAGAAATATTTATTTTTATTAGATTGGATAACAAAGTGTTCAAGATTTAAGTTTACGGTTTGATTAGTTAGGTCATCGGCCGATTCATCTTATAGTAATAATTTTTTTATTCTTAAACAATTTATTAATAAAATATATGTTTATTATAGATAAAGGTCAACGTTTAAAATACTATATTTATTGTTAGAATTTGGTAGCACCCAGTGCGGAATTATTGACGACTTTCACCTTCCCAATGCTAGCTTATTTTGGCTCAAGATTACTCCAAGAGAGCAGCGTAGAGCAGGCTCGTGTGCGAGCGAGCCCATTCAAAAAACGACGTAGAAGAAAGGAACTCCGAAAAAAGAAAACGGTCAGCGTAATAAACCACATGTGCATCTTGTTAAGCCCGAAACAACCATATGTACTCAGCATACAGTAGGCATTAATGCATTATTAGTATTGCTCGTATCTTTTATTTATGGATATTTGGCGAGGGAGAGTCACGGGAGGTTATATGTCTAGTTGGGACCAAGATTGCAAAGAGGCGGTGGAGTTTGATTCGGACAGGAGATGGAGTTTGACTCGACGAAAATACTGCACAGTTTTGACACAAGAAACTCTTCTAAACCGCGTTGAAGCGGATTGCCTTATACATACTAAGTGGGATGGACGGTCATTACGGAGTTGGACACAGATGGATGGGCCGGACCAAAACATTGAGGAGAGAAATTTTGCCTCTTTAAAACGAACATTGCCCGGCGGCGTGAGCCAGAATACTTAGGCTTAGCTCAACCGTGTTTCAATTAAATACTAATAAGGCCCATAATAAATAATATCTGCACTAAATTATTTGTCCCATATGGAAAATCAAGGAAAAATTGACTCAGTTTAATTAGGTGACTATTATCCCGTATGGAAAATCAAGGAGACATTGACTCGGTTTAGTTAGGTGGCTATTATCCCGTATGGAAAATCAAGGAGAGATGGACTCGGTTTAATTATGTGGATTGTCTATATATCTGTTGTAATGTAAATCTATACCTAATAATAAAGAGACAATGCGAATAATGTTTTTCAATTCTAAACTAAGAAGAATGATATTGAGTAATAGTTTTTCAATTCCAAACTAAGAAGAGTGATGCCGAGTAGTTAGGGGAGGGCCGGACAAAAAAAAATGGGGGTGAGAAATTTTACCTCTTTATTATTAGGTATAGATATGTCAAACTCGAAATATGTCTGATTGTGTTATTTCTCTGTACAGGACTGAATTCTGATGATCCTAAACATGTGCATGTGACTTGTGTTTCCTCGGGAGCATCGAGTAAAGACAAGGCATGGCCCTCTATGGCTCTATCGGTTTCTGTATATGGAGACGAGGACAACCCCGTGCTCGTAACTTATCCGGATGTAGCCTTAAATCATGTGCCTTTGTTGCCTCTAGATTTTTTTTTGGGTAAAGGTAGCAAGCTTGGCCATAGATACAGCAACTTAATACATTGGGGAAATTCTTCCTGTGTGGCAGACATGTCTTGCTTCCAAGGATTGTTCTTCTGTCCAAAGGCTGTCTCGCTGTTGCTTCAGCTGATGTGCCTGTGCCATTTGTCGATGACCTTGCAGATCAGTTGCTAATGTCCTTGATTTTTTTCAGGTAGGATATCATGATATTTGCTGAATTCTGTATTACTACTTTGGTTTCGTATGGAGGCGGTCCCCCTGATCTTGGTTTCTTCCCTGCAGTTTAGGGTCTGTAATATGCTTGGGTGTCACTGCTGGTGCCTATGTTCTCACCCCATTTGCAGTAAGTCTGTAAGTGTGACCATGAGATGAATAGCTTTTATAGTGTGCCTATGTTCTCACCCTCTTTTGTATTCTAATTATAATATGTGATCGATGATTTTTCAAAATCACCAAAGCATATACACCATTTTGCTTGTTTCATTTGTTTTGTCCTAAATGTCACCGTAGCGTTAGTACGGGCAATATACTAGTACACTGTACAACACAATTAGCCCGACGACATCGGTGAGTGCAGGCCGTGGATACAGCCAGCATGCACGTCTATGGTGTCGTCCCATGCGAAGAAGAGCCCTTTGAGGCGCATGAACACCTGGCACGCGACAAGGCTCCGCTCCTCGGCCTGCCACAGCTCCTTCGCCGCCGTGGCTGCAGGCGCACCGAGCAGCGCCGCCATGTGCGTGAGAGGACCCTCCAAGCTCAGCCGCGCCGCCACATACCGCCCGTCTAACACCCTGCCGCTGAGGTATGCTCCCAGCGTCGCCAGGAACTCGTCTTTGGTGTCCGGCAGCGGCGCTCCGGCAGGAGCAGTCGCCATTGGAACAGTCGGTGTAACACTGTAAGCGTAACTTCACTGCTTTTTCTTTCCCTTTTTCCTTTCTGAGAATACACGCTCTTGATTGTCCCGGTGTCAACTGATGAGGAATTAGATGTAACTAGCAAACATGCTCGTGCGTTGCAACAGGAGAAACTATCAAACATTTATAGTAAATTATAACTATAGTCTCTAATTAAAGTCAGTACAGCCTATTTTAACGAACTCGATGTTTAGGGTTAAGATTGCGAAGTGCGACGATTGAAGTCCTAAATATGTAAACTTCTCATTATATATACGTACATCTTAGAGATTTGCACTGACATGTGCATATAGTTTGAAGAAATATTTATTTTTATTAGATTGGATAACAAAGTGTTCAAGATTTAAGTTTACGGTTTGATTAGTTAGGTCATCGGCCGATTCATCTTATAGTAATAATTTTTTTATTCTTAAACAATTTATTAATAAAATATATGTTTATTATACATAAAGGTCAACGTTTAAAATACTATATTTATTGTTAGAATTTGGTAGCACCCAGTGCGGAATTATTGACGACTTTCACCTTCCCAATGCTAGCTTATTTTGGCTCAAGATTACTCCAAGAGAGCAGCGTAGAGCAGGCTCGTGTGCGAGCGAGCCCATTCAAAAAACGACGTAGAAGAAAGGAACTCCGAAAAAAGAAAACGGTCAGCGTAATAAACCACATGTGCATCTTGTTAAGCCCGAAACAACCATATATACTCAGCATACAGTAGGCATTAATGCATTATTAGTATTGCTCGTATCTTTTATTTATGGATATTTGGCGAGGGAGAGTCACGGGAGGTTGTATGTCTAGTTGGGACCAAGATTGCAAAGAGGCGGTGGAGTTTGATTCGGACAGGAGATGGAGTTTGACTTGACGAAAATACTGCACAGTTTTGACACAAGAAACTCTTCTAAACCGCGTTGAAGCGGATTGCCTTATACATACTAAGTGGGATGGACGGTCATTACGGAGTTGGACACAGATGGATGGGCCGGACCAAAACATTGAGGAGAGAAATTTTGCCTCTTTAAAACGAACATTGCCCGGCGGCGTGAGCCAGAATACTTAGGCTTAGCTCAACCGTGTTTCAATTAAATACTAATAAGGCCCATAATAAATAATATCTGCACTAAATTATTTGTCCCATATGGAAAATCAAGGAAAAATTGACTCAGTTTAATTAGGTGACTATTATCCCGTATGGAAAATCAAGGAGACATTGACTCGGTTTAGTTAGGTGGCTATTATCCCGTATGGAAAATCAAGGAGAGATGGACTCGGTTTAATTATGTGGCTTGTCTATATATCTGTTGTAATGTAAATCTATACCTAATAATAAAGAGACAATGCGAATAATGTTTTTCAATTCTAAACTAAGAAGAATGATATTGAGTAATAGTTTTTCAATTCCAAAGTAAGAAGAGTGATGCCGAGTAGTTAGGGGAGGGCCGGACAAAAAAAATGGGGGTGAGAAATTTTACCTCTTTATTATTAGGTATAGATATGTCAAACTCGAAATATGTCTGATTGTGTTATTTCTCTGTACAGGACTGAATTCTGATGATCCTAAACATGTGCATGTGACTTGTGTTTCCTCAGGAGCATCGAGTAAAGACAAGGCATGGCCCTCTATGGCTCTATCGGTTTCTGTATATGGAGACGAGGACAACCCCGTGCTCGTAACTTATCCGGATGTAGCCTTAAATCATGTGCCTTTGTTGCCTCTAGATTTTTTTTTGGGTAAAGGTAGCAAGCTTGGCCATAGATACAGCAACTTAATACATTGGGGAAATTCTTCCTGTGTGGCAGACATGTCTTGCTTCCAAGGATTGTTCTTCTGTCCAAAGGCTGTCTCGCTGTTGCTTCAGCTGATGTGCCTGTGCCATTTGTCGATGACCTTGCAGATCAGTTGCTAATGTCCTTGATTTTTTTCAGGTAGGATATCATGATATTTGCTGAATTCTGTATTACTACTTTGGTTTCGTATGGAGGCGGTCCCCCTGATCTTGGTTTCTTCCCTGCAGTTTAGGGTCTGTAATATGCTTGGGTGTCACTGCTGGTGCCTATGTTCTCACCCCATTTGCAGTAAGTCTGTAAGTGTGACCATGAGATGAATAGCTTTTATAGTGTGCCTATGTTCTCACCCTCTTTTGTATTCTAATTATAATATGTGATCGATGATTTTTCAAAATCACCAAAGCATATACACCATTTTGCTTGTTTCATTTGTTTTGTCCTAAATGTCACCGTAGCGTTAGTACGGGCAATATACTAGTACACTGTACAACACAATTAGCCCGACGACATCGGTGAGTGCAGGCCGTGGATACAGCCAGCATGCACGTCTATGGTGTCGTCCCATGCGAAGAAGAGCCCTTTGAGGCGCATGAACACCTGGCACGCGACAAGGCTCCGCTCCTCGGCCTGCCACAGCTCCTTCGCCGCCGTGGCTGCAGGCGCACCGAGCAGCGCCGCCATGTGCGTGAGAGGACCCTCCAAGCTCAGCCGCGCCGCCACATACCGCCCGTCTAACACCCTGCCGCTGAGGTATGCTCCCAGCGTCGCCAGGAACTCGTCTTTGGTGTCCGGCAGCGGCGCGCCGCCCGGGAGCACCTTGAGGGGGAATCCGAGGTGGTAGAGCCCGCCGTACGCGACCCACGTGACGCCGGTGCCCCATGTCTTGGCGGATACCACACCTGTGGCGAATAGCACGTGCGCGAATGCCCTTATACTCATGCCGCCGGAGAGTGTCACACCCTTTTAACGACCAAATGGAATGCATATTCTTATGTGTGCCCAGAGATCAATCACACATAAGTTAACAAATTATAACGGAAGTATCATCACAAATGTTATTACATCACGATATTTAACACATAGTCTTAACACAATTGTAGCGGAAGTAAAAATAATAAACTCTCGTGGTAGCTCCAGTCACAGGTACATTGACTGGTTGACTGCAAGTCTAGTAATCTTCAGGGAAGTAGGCGTAGTAGTCACTATTACCACCATCTGTTACCCATCCGGGATTTTTATCCAAGTAAGAAAAATAAACAAGCGTAAGTACATCTCGTACTCAACAAGTGTAACATGGGGTTCATGAGGCTCAAAAAGGCATAACATTGGTTTATCAGCATGTAGCTTTTAGTTAGCATAATTTTAACATATCAATAGCATCAAAATGTCTCAATGTAAACAATAAACATATGATCCATGTGAAATGATTGATGAATAGCAAAAACATAACCATTAACAATTATCAACTATTCCATAAGGGTCCAAGGCCACTCGTGACCGTGAGCACGGCTATTATAACAGTCTTACACTCTGCAGAGGTTGTACACTTTCACTGTGAGTCGTGTTACCCATATGCCCGGGTTAATTACTCCCAAAACACTACCAAGGTGAGCAGGCAGGGTAAACACTATGAAGTCTTTCAAAGGTTCGTCTAACAAGTTAGGGCCATTAGATTCACTCGGCAAACAGATGTAGAGCCCCCCTTCCAAATGGCACAATAACCCGCAGCCTATACACATAAGGACAGAGGCCGCACTATACCCGATTCGTCAAGCCATTCTTACGCCAAAAAGGTTACCTCTAACAAGCTAGAAAATGTCCTTCTATATGACTAAAGCCAGAGCCATATAGCCCCCACAGTTGTACTGTAAATCCCGGATTGTCGCTTATAGATGAGTCCTTATGGAGAGTAATTAGAGCATCAAAAGTAACCCCCATGCTCTAATCCCCTTTAAACATTAATCAAAATCATCTTTTAATGTTTGTTGCATATTCCTCTAATCAATTTACATGATCATAGTCCATGTTCAAGCACTAGCCATACTACTCAATGCATTGTAATAGGTATCAAGGTGTAGGATCAATCACTAAGTCATCCTTAACAAGGAATAGATGCATAATGATATTATGTGCATAATGTGAATAGGACAACAAGGATAATCCCATGCTATACTTGCCTTGCTCAAACTGGTCCTGAAGATCTTGCTCGTAGAAAGGCTCTTGATCCCCAACGAATTGCTCACCGTCTATACTCGATCAACAACAGCAACAACACACATCCAGAGGCAATCATGCATAAACAAACAAGACTATAATTAGAATAGTACACCATCAGTAAGAAAACAAAATAAAAGGTCTTTAAAACGAATCTACGACTCGCTAGGATCACACAGATGCGAAGATCACGAAAAACGGAGCTAAAACGACAAAGTTATGAATTTACGAAGATTTACTATAGAAAAATAAATACTTTAATAAAAACTTGAAAATAAATTAATCCAAACCTACTGTACAGTCCTATAGTCACGTAGAGCTCGCAAATATGAATCTAACGCAATTTGAATGGATCAAATCGGAGTTAAAACGGAGATTCTACGACTAAAACAAGTTGAGTGGCAAAACTGTAAATATCAGAAAGCGTATTTTTCATTTACCGAAACGAAATACGTTTTCAGCCGATCAAAGCATACTCTGAGCTTTACGTTTTAGGACTGCGGGTTGATATACTAAAATCTCAGGGTCTCTTTTACAAATTTACGAATGAACCGGTATCTTCTAATTACAACCGTTGGATTCAAAATCAACGATCCAGATTGGATCGGGGAGAGAGAGAAGAGATGCCGGCGGCGCTCCGGCCGATTCCCGGCCGCCGGCGAGCTTCCACGGCGGCGCCATCATCGGAGAAGGCCAAAACACGTCTCCGATCGCCAAACGATGAAAGGAGAACACCGGGAGATCGAGAAGCTCACGGCGAACTCACCCCGCGCGAAGATAGGACCGGAGGATGGCCGGAAAGCGGCGGCTATGGCGGCGGTGGTGCTTGCGGTGGCGCGACTAGGCGACTACGGCAGCTCCAAAGGGATGGGATGGGGGCGGAATAGTGCGGGGGTCTCGTTTTATAGCCCGTAGGCGTCGGTATACATGGAAAGGGAGAAGATTTGGCGCGGATTCGGATCACCGAATCGAAGAGGGAGAGGAAGGCGGTGCTGAGCCGGAGGAGGAAGAAAGGAAAGGGGAGGCGGTCGCTGACAGGTGGGCCCAGCAGGTCAGCGGCGGTCAGCGGCTCGGTGCGGGACGCAGGCGCGCGCGAAGACGGCCAGCAGGCCGCGGCTTGGGCTCGGCCCAAGAGATCTGGAGGCGGGTGCGGGGGAAAGAAGGGATGGGCCGCCGCTGCAGGCCGAGCTCTGGGCTGCGGGAGGGTTTCAGCCCGAAAAGGAAAATCTCCTTTCTCTTTTTCTTTTTCAAACTTTTCAAAGCCAAATTTCAAAGAATTTTCAAATCCAAATTGAATTTGATTTAAACCACTCATCACAAAATCCCAAATGCAGCAGCATGAATGCTCAATCATGTTCCTACCCTTAGATTAAATTTTAAATTTATAAAAATTATTATTATCCTAAATTTGCATGCTCACAAAAAAATATATAAAAATCATATTTTCCTATTTTTCTTCTTTCCAAAATTTTAGGGTGTTACAATTCTACCCCCTTAAGATGAATCTCGTCCCGAGATTCGACCAATGCTTACTCAAACAATTGCGGGTAGGTTTTTCTCAGATCCTCTTCTCGCTCCCAAGTAGCCTCTTCTGCTGTGTACCGATTCCACTGTACCTTACACATTTTGATTGTTCGACTTCTTGTGACTCTGTCAGCAGTCTCCAAAATTTTAACCGGGAATTCTTCATATGTAAGATCCTCCTTAACAGTGAGCTCCTCTAACGGAATCTGTTCCTCTGGTACTCGCAAACATTTCTTCAGTTGAGACACATGGAACACATCATGTACACCTGCCAAACTCTCGGGTAATTCCAATTGATATGCCACTTCACCACGTCTCTCTATAATCTTGAAAGGTCCAATATATCTGGGTGCCAATTTACCTTTCATGTTAAATCTCTTCACACTTCTCATGGGAGACACTTTCAAGTAAACATAATCCCCTACCTCAAAAATCAACTCTCTTCTACGAGTAACAGCATAACTTTTCTGTCGGGACTGTGCTATTTTTAGATTATCTCTAATCATTCTCACTTTCTTTTCAGCATCCTTTAGTACATCAGGCCCAAACACTTGACTCTCCCCCGTTTGATTCCAGAACAAGGGGGTCCTACACTTTCGTCCATACAGAGCCTCAAACGGTGCCATCTGAAGACTCTTCTGATAACTATTATTACAAGAGAACTCTGCATAAGGCAAGCTCTTATCCCAGCTAGTACCATATTGTAAAGCACAAGCTCTCAACATATCTTCCAATATCTGATTAATTCTCTCTATTTGACCATCTGTCTGGGGATGGTAAGCTGTACTAAAATTTAGTTTGGTTCCCAGTGATTCATGTATCTTTTGCCAATAATGAGATGTAAACTGAGTACCTCGATCAGACACAATCTTTTTAGGAACTCCATGTAGACTCACTATTCTTTCCATATACAACTCTGCCAACTTCGCACTGTTATATGTAGTCCTTACTGGTAGAAAATGAGCAACCTTAGTCAGACGATCCACTATCACCCAAATTGAATCATATCCTCTCTGAGTTCATGGCAACCCAACTATAAAGTCCATACCAACCTCTTCCCATTTCCACTCGGGTATCTGCATAGGCTGTAACAATCCTGCAGGTCTCTGATGTTCAGCTTTCACCCTTTGACAAGTGTCACATAAAGCAACATACTCAGCAACATCTCTCTTTAAACCATACCACCAATATTTCTCTTTCAGATCCAAATACATCTTAGTACTCTCCGGATGTATGGAATAAGCTGACTCATGAGCTTCACGCAGAATTGCCCTTCTGATATCCTTATCCTCAGGCACACACAGCCTTTTTCCAAACCATAGCGTACCATTATCATCCTTACGAAATCCTGGAGATTTACCCTTCGCTATGTTTTCAGCTATCTCTCTCAACTTTTCATCTTTCAGCTGACCCATGCGGATTTCTTGCTCCAAAGTAGGCTCTAGTACTAATTCCACTGCATTGGTAGTAAATCCTAAGTTCAGATGCTTGCATTCAGCCCACAATTCCTTTGGCATAGGCATTACTTGTATTTCATTTGCATAGCTTTTCCTACTAAGAGCATCAGCAACAACGTTGGCCTTTCCTGGGTGATAATGCACCTCTAGATCATAGTCTTTTATCAACTTCAACCATATACGCTGCCTCAAGTTCAGATCTGTTTGAGTGAAGATATACTTTAGACTCTTGTGATCAGTGTATATATCACTCTTGTGTCCAATCAAATAATGTCTCCATATCTTTAATGCATGAACCACTGCAGCTAATTCCAAATTATGAGTAGGGTAATTCAACTCATGCTTCCTCAACTGCCTCGATGCATATGCCATAACTCTACCTTCTTGCATAAGAACACATCCCAAACCCAATCGAGATGCATCACAATAGATAAAGGTTTATTCAGATCTGGCAAAACTAAGACGGGTGCAGTAGTCAATCTTTTCTTTAATTCCTCAAAATTAGCCTGGCACTTCTCGGACCACACAAACTTGGCATTCTTCTCCAATAATGCAGTCATTGGTTTTGCAAGCTTTGAAAATCCCTCTATAAATCTCCTATAATAGCCAGCCAATCCCAAGAAGCTACGGATCTCACTTACATTGATGGGTGGTTTCCAGTTCAATACATCTTTCACCTTGCCAGGATCTACTGATATTCCTCCATTTGAGACAATGTGACCCAGAAAAGAAACTTCCTTCAACCAAAACTCACATTTACTCCTTTTTGCATATAGTTGGTGTTCTCTGAGCTTTTGCAAGACCAACCTCAAATGTTCAGCATGTTCTTCCTCCGTCTTGGAAAATACTAGAATATCATCAATGAATACCACTACAAACTTGTCCAGATATTCCATGAACACCTTATTCATTAAGTACATGAAGTATGCAGGGGCATTAGTCAAACCAAAAGACATCACTGTATACTCATATAACCCATACCGTGTGGTAAAAGCTGTCTTTGGTATATCCCTGGCACGAATCTTCAATTGATGATATCCAGAGCGAAGATCAATCTTAGAGAATACACAAGCTCCTCTCAACTGATCAAACAGGTCATCAATTCTAGGCAATGGGTACTTATTCTTGATAGTAACCTCATTAAGAGACCGATAATCTACACACATCCTCTAAGTTCCATCTTTCTTATCCACAAAAATCACTGGTGCTCCCCACGGTGAAGAACTAGGACGAATAAATCCCTTATCCTGCAACTCCTTAATTTATTTCTTAAGTTCTTCTAATTCATTTACTCCCATTCTATATGGACGCTTAGCTATGGGTGCAGTTCCAGGTAATAATTCAATAATAAATTCAATGTCACGGTCTGGTGGCATACCTGGCAATTCCTCAGGGAACACATCGGGAAACTCCTCCACAACTGGATCTTCCTGGTTGGCACCGTCATTGAGCTGGTTCACTGTAGCAGTCTCATGTTTCTGCACTTTTACCTCAACCTTGATTCTATCACCCTTTGGTGTTGTCAGTACAATTGATTTACCCTTGCACTGAATCTCTGCTTGTTGTTGCATCATCCAATCCATTCCCAATATAAGATCAATCCCAGCTGTTCTCAATACTATAGGACTAACTGTAAACTCTACCCCCCTTAAATTGAGACTAATCGGAAGACAGCGATAAGATGCTGGCATGCTTCCACCAGATGAGTTTACTAAGATAGGGTTCTTCATGGCACACAAATGGATCCTATGTATTCTAACAAATGATTGTGATATGAAAGAATGTGATGCTCCAGAATCAAAAAGAACAGTGGCGGGAGTAGAGTGGACATCAAACGTACCAAGCATAACTTCTGGCTCCTCCACTGCGGTCTCCTGGGATAAGTGATTCACCCTTCCAGAGTTAGGTGCTGGCTTCTGGTGGCTGCTCTGTCTCTGGGGAGTCTGCTGGTTGGGCTTCTCAGGGCAATTGTAGGACAAGTGACCTTCTTTCCCACATCGAAAACACCTGTTGGGAGTATTGGGAGCACTAGTCTTCGTGGGAGTGTTGTTGGAAGGACCCTGACGCTGTGCTTGATTCCCATTCTGCTGCGGAGGACGTTGGTTGCTATTCTGCGGCTGGAATGGGGGACGTTGCGGGAACTGTCCACGGAAAGGGGCCTGACCACGATTCCACTGTCTAGAAGGAGGCCTCTGCTGATTAGTCTGCTGAAAGCCAGTACGTGGACGGGTGTTGCTACCAGAGGCTTGTCCCTGTAACCTTTTCCTCTTTGCATTCATTTCCTTGCGCTTGTTATCCACCATGATAGCGCGGTTCATAAGCGTCTAAAAGTTAGGGTAGGTATTGGACATCAACTGCAACTGTAGTCCATCATATAATCCCTTCAAGAAGCGATACTGCTTATCATTGTCATTGGCCACCTCATGTGGAGCATATCGTGACAATTGAGCAAACTTGTCACGGTACTCAGCTACAGACATTGACCCTTGGGTCAGGTTCATGAATTCTTCCGCCTTCAACTCTATCATTCCTTCAAGTATATGGTAAGCCCTGAAGTTCTCTCTAAACTCCTGCAGGTGACTGTAGGAGCATTAGCGGGATGACCATACTCATATGACTCCCACCAATCCTGAGCTTCTCCCTGAAGTTGTCCAGAAGCGAACTGCACCTTCTGTCGGTCATCACATTGTGCAATATTGAGTTGTTTCTCCACAGCACGAAGCCAATCATCGGCTTCCAAAGGATCAGCAGCATGTGTGAACACTGGGGGACGACCCTTCAAAAACTCACCACGCTTATCACGTGGTTGAGCCCCAGCAACTGGCTGATTTTGCTGATTCTGCACCAGTTGTTGCATCAACTGCGTCTGCACTGCCAACAGTTGCTCGATGGTTGGTGGCGGTGGTGGTGGTGGATTTGGGGGAATGTTTCCACGACCCCTGCCTCTTCCTCTTCCGGCCATCTACCACCCATAAACATGCAAACTTTAAGAATTCCATGTTATCAACCACTTATAAGATAAAGAATGAGATCTGAAAGTTTTCTGGACGAGTAACAATATTGACAGTTCAGTATTTCAATCATATCTCGAGCTACAGAAGTCCAAAAGAGGCGTGCTTTATATGGTTGGAAAGCTTATGAAATTATCCACAACTTCTATTCAGACCTCAAGATCAGATTCTGTCGTTAAGTCTATGAAAAATAAGGCGTAACAGAAACTGTTCCAGATTCCAGACTGTGCAGAAACTTTAACTTGTGAAAATTATATCTCTCGAACCAGATCAGATAAAAAGGTAATTCCAGTGTCATTTGAAATATGCTTAAGTCTAGTTTCTCTCATAAAAATTTCATAAATATTGCACGAACCGTTTTTAAACTATAGCAGAAACATTGCAGACTGCTCCAGAAAACAGCAAGAACAGAAACGTGATAATACCAAACCCACTATTATTCCCTTGACTATTAAACTTATTATTCTTAAAAATGGAACTTGTAGACATGCCTACAAGTCCCAACACTCAAACAAAGATCCAACTCACACATAAGCATAATAATAAAGCAACTAGCACACCAAAGTTTAAACCACACGACAGACTTGACTGACTCAACTGACGTTACTAAGAACGTTCTTATTACATAAAGGACTCCTACTTCCTAAGGAAGTGGCTCATGCTCTA
The DNA here is from genome assembly GCA_038087645.1 of Saccharum hybrid cultivar R570. NCBI lineage: Eukaryota > Viridiplantae > Streptophyta > Magnoliopsida > Poales > Poaceae > Saccharum > Saccharum hybrid cultivar. The sequence goes on from JAQSUU010000805.1 coordinate 13,047,000, forward strand.
ATGTCTCATAAATCTTGGGCATGCCTTGGTTTGCTCGGAGTTCATCAATGGTTGCCTGGCACCTCTTGATAGTCTTTCCTTGTGCCTTCACCATCTCTTCTAACTGCAGCTTTCTATCCATCATATCATAGACAAGGTTCACCATCACCCGAGGTAGTGGCTCTAGCTGCACTGGATCTGTCATAGCCCATCCAAGGTCAGGGTGTGCACGAGGAAAGTAGCGATGAATGTCATGCTTCATAAGGTTATAGCGAAGATAGCGGAGACCCATACATGCTTCAAAAGCAGCATCTTCAATGCTATCCTCTATAGTAGCTCGATGACCCACGTGAGAGAACATCTTGTCCAGCTGATACGCCCCCTTGTCTTGTTTATGCGCAAAGATGCTTGCCCTCGCCTTCCAGTATGTATCCTCTAGTGGATGAGTGTACTCCCAGCAGACGTACTCCACAGCTGGATGCCAATCAGCGAAGTAAGCAGTGAGCATCCCCACAAGGCGAAGATGAGAGATAGCATTCCCTCCATTCCTGTGGTAGATCCTCATAGTCCACCCCATTGGTGGAGGTGGCATATGTCCAAGAGCTTCATGATGTGGTGGAGACAGGGGTTGTCCACCTCCATTAGCTACCTCTTCATCATCTTCAATCTCGATGATCTCTGGATCTTCTTCAGGCTCGGGCTCTTCCTGGGGAGGTGCTGGTGCTTGGATTGGTGCCTCAGGGGCCTGCTCCTGTTCCTGGGGTTCTGGCTCTTGTGGCTCTTCAATTGTAAGCAAGGCACGAGGTGGGTAGTATCCTCCAGAGCTGATGCGGGTAGTCTTACGGTCACGGGCCATCTACAGAATTTTTAGATGAAGTTAGAATAGAGGCAAAATTTCGTAATAGAATAAGACATAAGAAGCATAAAAATTTATCAAATAACAAGAGCAAGATAGTGAGCATAAAAATAGTGTAAAGATGATACTAAATCGACCATTTCTAGCTAGGCTTGCGTCCTACAGTCAACAAGAGCTCTGATACCAATTTGTCACACCCATTTAACGACCAAATGGAATGCATATTCTTATGTGTGCCCAGAGATCAATCACACATAAGTTAACAAATTATAACGGAAGTATCATCACAAATGTTATTACATCACGATATTTAACACATAGTCTTAACACAATTGTAGCGGAAGTAAAAATAATAAACTCTCGTGGTAGCTCCAGTCACAGGTACATTGACTGGTTGACTGCAAGTCTAGTAATCTTCAGGGAAGTAGGCGTAGTAGTCACTATTACCACCATCTGTTACCCATCCGGGATTTTTATCTAAGTAAGAAAAATAAACAAGCGTAAATACATCTCGTACTCAACAAGTGTAACATGGGGTTCATGAGGCTCGAAAAGGCATAACATTGGTTTATCAGCATGTAGCTTTTAGTTAGCATAATTTTAACATATCAGTAGCATCAAAATGTCTCAATGTAAACAATAAACATATGATCCATGTGAAATGATTGATGAATAGCAAAAACATAACCATTAACAATTATCAACAATTCCATAAGGGTCCAAGGCCACTCGTGACCGTGAGCACGACTGTTATAACAGTTTTACACTCTGCAGAGGTTGTACACTTTCACTGTGAGTCGTGTTACCCATATGCCCGGGTTAATTACTCCCAAAACACTACCAAGGTGAGCAGGCAGGGTAAACACTATGAAGTCTTTCGAATGTTCGTCTAACAAGTTAGGGCCATTAGATTCACTCGGCAAACAGATGTAGAGCCCCCTTTCCAAATGGCACAATAACCCGCAACCTATACACATAAGGACAGAGGCCGCACTATACCCGATTCGTCAAGCCATTCTTACGCCAAAAAGGTTACCTCTAACAAGCTAGAAAAGGTCCTTCTATATGACTAAAGCCAGAGCCATATAGCCCCCACAGTTGTACTGTAAATCCCGGATTATCGCTTATAGATGAGTCCTTATGGAGAGTAATTAGAGCATCAAAAGTAACCCCCATGCTCTAATCCCCTTTAAACATTAATCAAAATCATCTTTTAATGTTTGTTGCATATTCCTCTAATCAATTTACATGATCATAGTCCATGTTCAAGCACTAGCCATACTACTCAATGCATTGTAATAGGTATCAAGGTGTAGGATCAATCACTAAGTCATCCTTAACAAGGAATAGATGCATAATGATATTATGTGCATAATGTGAATAGGACAACAAGGATAATCCCATGCTATACTTGCCTTGATCAAACTGGTCCTGAAGATCTTGCTCGTAGAAAGGCTCTTGATCCCCAACGAATTGCTCACCGTCTATACTCGATCAACAACAGCAACAACACACATCCAGAGGCAATCATGCATAAACAAACAAGACTATAATTAGAACAGTACACCATCAGTAAGAAAACAAAATAAAAGGTCTTTAAAATGAATCTACGACTCGCTAGGATCACACAGACGCGAAGATCACGAAAAACGGAGCTAAAACGACAAAGTTATGAATTTACGAAGATTTCCTATAGAAAAATAAATACTTTAATAAAAACTCGAAAATAAATTAATCCAAACCTACTGTACAGTCCTATAGTCACGTAGAGCTCGCAAATATGAATCTAACGCAATTTGAATGGATCAAATCGGAGTTAAAACGGAGATTCTACGACTAAAACAAGTTGAGTGGCAAAACTGTAAATATCAGAAAGCGTATTTTCATTTACCGAAACGAAATACGTTTTCAACCGATCAAAGCGTACTCTGTGCTTTACGTTTTAGGACTGCGGGTTGATATACTAAAATCTCAGGGTCTCTTTTACAAATTTACGAACGAACCGGTATCTTCTAATTACAACCGTTGGATTCAAAATCAACGATCCAGATTGGATCGGGGAGAGAGAGAAGAGATGCCGGCGGCGCTCCGGCCGATTCCCGGCCGCCGGCGAGCTTCCACGGTGGCGCCATCATCGGAGAAGGCCAAAACATGTCTCCGATCACCAAACGATGAAAGGAGAACACCGGGAGATCGAGAAGCTCACGGCGAACTCACCCTGCGCGAAGATAGGACTGGAGGATGGCCGGAAAGCGGTGGCTAGCTCGCGATGGCGGCTATGGCGGCGGTGGTGCTTGCGGTGGCGCGACTAGGCGACTACGACAGCTCCAAAGGGATGGGATGGGGGCGGAATAGTGCGGGGGTCTCGTTTTATAGCCCGTAGGCGTCGGTATACATGGAAAGGGAGAAGATTTGGCGCGGATTCGGATCACCGAATCGAAGAGGGAGAGGAAGGCGGTGCTGAGCCAGAGGAGGAAGAAAGGAAAGGGGAGGCGGTCGCTGACAGGTGGGCCCAGCAGGTCAGTGGCGGTCAGCGGCTCGGTGCGGGACGCAGGCGCGCGCGAAGACGGCCAGCAGGCCGCGGCTTGGGCTCGGCCCAAGAGATCCGGAGGCGGGCGCGAGGGAAAGAAGGGATGGGCCGCCGCTGCAGGCCGAGCTCAGGGCTGCGGGAGGGTTTCGGCCCGAAGAGGAAAATCTCCTTTCTCTTTTTCTTTTTCAAACTTTTCAAAGCCAAATTTCAAAGAATTTTCAAATCCAAATTGAATTTGATTTAAACCACTCATCACAAAATCCCAAATGCAGCAGCATGAATGCTCAATCATGTTCCTACCCTTAGATTAAATTTTAAATTTATAAAAATTATTATTATCCTAAATTTGCATGCTCACAAAAAAATATATAAAAATCATATTTTCCTATTTTCTTCTTTCCAAAATTTTAGGGTGTTACAGAGAGGGAGACGGAGCTGGAGTCACGACCGTGGAGCCCGACTTGCCACATGGACTGTATGGCGGCGGCTGCGCACGGGGGCCAGGGCATGGCAGGCCGCTTGGGGAGCTTCCCGTTCGCGTCCCACGCACAGCGTGATGCCGAGCTGGGAGTACAGGACCAAGGAGTCCACGTCGACTTTCGCCAGCCCGTACCGGGATGCCATGGGGAGGTCGTCGATGCGCCGAGCGGCAGGTTGTTGCCCTCCTCGTCGCCGCCGCCGCCGCCGTGGTGCTCCGCGTGCACGGTCACGTACGGGTAATTCTCCAGGAGGCTGCGGATCGTGGACAGCTCCTGGACGAGGTTCGCGGCGGTAACCTGCCGGACGAACACTTCGCCATGTTGCCGCTGCCGCCACCACTGCTGATGATGCTGATGCGCTGCCGAGGGTCGGGACATGGTCTGGTCGTCGGAGGAGGATTAGGATCGGGGCCAGGAGCGGCAGATTGTATCATCTCGTGCACGTGTGTTAGCATATTTTCACAAATATTTCAAGGGTTTTGTTATCACACTAGGTTCCTAAATGAATATGCTCATATGAATTCACCTAGTGGCACTTGATAACCGTTTTAACCTAGAATTTTCTCTCTTCATAGTACGGCTATCGATCATAAATCACTCACACCCTCTATGGTGTCTTGAGTGCAAAATAAAAATGGCCCTATTGCTTATACCTTTGCCTTGAGCCTATTTTTTTTCTCTTTCTTCTTTTTCAAATGTGAAGTACTTGATCATCTTTTAGTCACCTCCATCACCATCACCATCATCTAGCTCCATCACTTGGCATGGGACTTATCATCTCATATCTACACACTTAGCGCAATGATTAGTTCCAAAGTTTCATCAATTATCTAAAACCAAACTAGGGCTTTCACTCGTCCCCTGGAGTGGGCGACACCGCCTCATGGTGGTGGAGAGGAAATGGGTGTTCCTGACACCCTGCTATTTTGAAAGCCTATCATGCTTTGTATGCCTGGCAGACTCTGGGCCTATCCTAGCTAGTGTTGCCCGGGGTGTGCACTTGGCCCGAGCCAGGATTGGGACAATCGCGGGGGCTCTTGCTCAGCCAGAACCTCCCTAGGTCGGGAACCCCTATGCCTTGGCGGAGCCCTCGGGTGAAGACGGCTCAAACGAGGACTTAGAATCCCTTAGCTCGCTCGCTTGACACTGGTGATTTACTAAGGAGTGGACCATCTATGGCCCACCGAACCATCCCTTGTCTGCTAGAGGGGTGCGCTTGAGCTCACCCGATGGGTGTAGGGCTCGAGCCCCCGACCGATTAGGAAAATCAGTTGGGGGGTTAATCGGACTCTTGTTATCGTTGCCACTCATCGGCCACCGCAATGACTCCACTGTCGCATGTCGAGGCCCGAGGTCGCGCACTGTCCATCGTCTGTTGCTCTTGCTTCGCCATCGTCCACGCAACCACGGCTAGGGATCCTGCCAGCCAGCCATACCGTAGCACCATAGGTCGATTCAGCACCTTATTTGGGTTGGAATTGCGAATGGAGCCCAATCTCTCAGTTGTGATTCCATCCGCTTCATCTCCCCACGGCAAGGCTTGGCTTGTTCTAGAGCTACCTGCGCCTCACGACCACTTCAGCCATCTTCGATGCTGTCATGGCACCATGAATCCCGACATCTAACTCATCCTCAACAAGACGACATGGAGCTCAAGCTGGACATGCGCTTCGCCGGCTAGGAGTCGCTGTTTGATCAGAAGCTTTAGTTAACATAAACCTGTAACAAAGCTTTAGTTTCACACTTGTTCGTGCCAAAGAAGAGTGAAGACCACTTGTGTGTACAAATCAGGTTATAATATAAAGGACGGGTTTGGAACTATGATTTATTACTTTTTTCATACAATATATGATGTACAATATGAGTTTTATATATGCTCTGTCCAAACCGAGAGTGAAGACCACTTTTGTGCATACTGCAGAGTCCCGGGTTCACATCCGGTTGTAAAGCATTATTTCTTTTATAAGATGTATAATAGCGAATACCAAAATCCCATGTTCATGCATATGCATATTGATTCTCATATGGCAGGCACCCCAGCCCACTACAACATTTGACAAAATCAGTTGCACATCATGCGTGCTAATTTTCATAAATAAGTGTCCTGTATATAGTTAGATACAAAGTACAATTGTCAAATCCTATTGTACAACATGATCTTGTCGTAAAAAGAATACACTGTACAACAAAATCAGCTCGACGACGTCGGTGAGTGCAGGCCGTGGATACAGCCAGCATGCACGTCTATGGTGTCGTCCCATGCGAAGAAGTGCCCTTTGAGCCGCATGAACACCTGGCACGCGACAAGGCTCCTCTCCCCGGCCTGCCACGGCTCCTTCGCCGCCGTCGCCGCGGGCGCACCGAGCCGCGCCGCCATGTGCCTCCCGTCGAACACCCTGTCGCCGAGGTACGCTCTCAGCGACGCCAGGAACTCCTCCTTGGTGTCCAGCAGCCGCGCGCCGCCCGTGAGCACCTTGAGGAGGAACCCGAGGTGGTAGAGCCCGCCGTACGCGACCCACGTGACGCAGTTGCCCCGTGTCTTGGCGGACACCACGCCTGTGGCGAACAGCGCGTGCGCGAACGCCCTTACGCTCACGCCGCCGGAGAGGGAGACGGAGCTGGAGTCGCGGCCGTGGAGCCCGACTTGCCACACGGATTGTCCGGCGGCGGCGGCGCCCGGGGGCCAGGGCGTGGCGGGCAGCACGGGGAGCTTCCCGTTCGCGTCGCACAGCGTGATGCCGAGCTAGGAGTACGGGACCGAGGAGTCCACGTCGACTTTCGCCAGCCCGTACCGGGACGCCGCGGGGAGGTCGTCGATGCGCACGCCGGGTGGCAGGTTGTTGCCCTCCTCGTCGCCGCCGCCGCCGCCGTAGTGCTCCGCGTGCACGGTCACATACGGGTAATTCTCCAGGAGGCCGCGGATCGTGGACAGCTCCTGGACGAGGTTCGCGGCGTTAACCTGCCGGACGAACACTTCGCCATGCTGCCGCCGCCGCCGCCGCCACTGCTGATGATGCTGATGCGCCGCCGAGGGTCGGGACATGGTCTGGTCGTCGGAGGAGGATTAGGATCGGGGCCGGGAGCGGCAGATTGATCGAGTTCGGCGGCCGTTAGGATATCGGGAAAAGTTGCTTCGTGTCGTTGTGCTTTTGAGATCAAATGAGTCCACGCGCTGCGATTCGTCGAAGGGAGAGTCGGAGTCCGACACGAACCGAGCATACCGCGCAAAAATAGAAGGTTTTACCTTTTTCCAACAATAAATATATATGCACGATGCATATATATAGGAACGAACAAAGAGAAGATTTGCCGAATCCGCAGACCGCAGGGAATAAGGCTGCAATTTTTCCATAAATCTACTCAAGGATTCATACGCATTGCGTCACAGTTTTTCCTATTGCCCTCACCCACACTGCCACACTGAGCAACACAAAGTACTACCAATAAACTAATTAACTACTAAGATGGTATGTTTAGTTTGTTTTTTTGGCAAGAAAGTTAATATAAGTTATTTGTAGAATTGTAAATTGTCTTTTTAAACAGAGAATATAAATATGGGACTGCCTATTTCTCTGTTGACCAAAGAAAATCCCAATCCAAATCAAGTTTAACATTTATGTATCTCTGTTGTAATCCTTGTACAAACCCAAACCGTACAGGTCACTTTTGCTTGCCTTCGAATTCCCTTGACATGACCATACTAAAAATATAGCATAGGTCTAGGGGTGAAAGTGGTGCGCATAATTCTCCGCTCTGATTCAAATGTGATTTTTAAGGATGTAGGGAAAAAAATTTAATATCCATACGGATATGGATAATTTGAATCAGATTGTGTGCGGAAGTGGGGTAGGATATGGAATTGACAAAATCCGGTGGGTATGGATTATTCACAAATTTTCGGATCCTCAGATATTTAGAATAGGATATCCGATAATTTCTTTTCTTTGACTAAAACCTAAAGAAATTCAATTTTTTTAAAAAGTTTCTTACTTGAGATCTTGTTGACTGTTATTACATACTCCCTCCGTTTATTTATCTCCTTCATCTAAGTAAAAACTTTTTATTCAAAAATCTCATTCATATTAGCTTGGGACTTGCCCGCATTTATTGTCCGTTTGTTGTCAACTACAAAGTTTCATAACTTTTCGACCTCTACATTTTTCATATAGAAAGTTTTTCCATCCGATGTCTTTTGAAAAATTCAAATTTTAAAATTTTGAATTTCAAACGTAGTTTTGCATTACAAGATGGATTCAAATGAAAAAGTGGTCAACTACAATGTTTCATAACTTTTCGAGATCTACATTTTTCATATAGAAAGTTTTTCCATCCGATGTCTTTTGAAAATTTCAAATTTTAAAATTTTGAATTTCAAACGTAGTTTTGCATGACAAGATGAATTCAAATGACTAAATTGGTCAACTACAATGCTTCATAACTTTTCGAGATCTACAAACTTCATTTAGGAAGTTTTTCCATCCGAGGTCTTTTACAAAATTCGAATTTTAAAATTTTGAATTTCAAACGTAGTTTTGCATGACAAGACGAATTCAAATTAAAAAGTGGTCTACTGCAATGTTTCATAACCTTTCGAGATCTACAAACTTCATTTAGTAAGTTTTTCCATCCGAAATTGTGGTGCTAACATTGTTCACAAATCTTATATATCTCTCTTATAGTTTCATGAAACTACATGAGACATATAGATTTTGTGAACAACGTAATTATTACTTTGTCGAATAAAGAAATGACCAATATAAAGTTTGTAGATCATGAGAAGTTATGAAACTTTGTAGTTGAAAACTTTTTAATTTGAATTTGTTTAGGGCACCAAAACGTGGTTTGAAAAATTGCTTTGCCGAGTGTTTTACTTTGGCACTCGGCAAAGAAGCCTTTGCCGAGTGTTTTTTTTTTGACTTCTTTGCCGAGTGCTTTTTATTTGACACTCGGCAAAGCCTTCTTTGCCGAGTGCAGAGGCTTTGCCGAGTGTTTTTTATTTGGCTCTCGGCAAAGCCTTCTTTGCCGAGCGCCCAAAAAAAACTCTCGGCAAAGCCTCCGGCGCTCGGTAAAGAAGCAGATTCCGGTAGTGTATCTACTCCAGATGCAGTAGAACTTGCTTAATTATTTGCCATCAGTCTCAGCATCTAGGCCCAAAAACTACAAATAAATTATATTTTAATTTATTCCACACTGTCAACACCACAAGACCGTACAACAAGATGGAGATCAGATTACTGGACTTACAGAAAAGCAACACGCACACCACTCAAATAAAGCTTTTGCCAGAAAATTCTAAACAAAGACAAACATGCCGCCTTGATTCGACTCCGACAGGCGCGGCTTTTGTGTTATTTAAAGAAGACCATCATCATGCATGCTCGTTTCAATCAAAATGAAAAAAAGACCACCATCATGCACGCACGCAAACACAACAATTTATCTGGTTATGGTGATGCTGGCCTGGAGACAGCTGATGCTGATCTGGTCCTTGCCCCTTATTGTCCTTGGGTTCTGTCGTCGTCGTCGTGGTGTCCAGATGCCAGAAGGCGTCGCCTTCTTCGCCGATGCCTTTCCTGTCGGAGGGGAAGATGAAGAAGAGGAAGCTGGCGAGGAACGCCACCGCCAGCGGCAGGAGGGCTAAGAACTCCCTCCACTGGGTGGACGACTCCGCGACCAGGCAGCCCTGCACGCCGGCGTCGCAGAAGGCCACGGTGACGAACACGGCGGGGCTGACGAAGGCGTGCAGGAAATCACGCGCCCTGATCCTCTTTGTTTCCTGAAGTTTTACCCAGTCGATTCCTGGCAAGTCCTTGGGGTTTTCGCGGTCGCGGTTGAAGAGCCAGAAGCCGTTGCAGGTGGCCAGCCCATAGTGGGTGTGGTGTGTTGTGATTCAATGTTCATTGATTCGTTAGATCGGGCGGATTCGGAGTAAACAGTAGTCAAAACATATTTACAGTAGGAGCACTAGGCCTAAAACGACTACTACTACGACTGCTAGTAAGAGGAAAAAGGGATCAGTGGAATGCACAAACCATCGCTAGGAGCAGCAGTAGTCGATCCGGAGGAAGCGCCGGTGTTGGGGTCGTTCGCCGGCGCCATGGGTTCGGTGGCGCTTCCCGTCGCTGGCAGCGCCCCTCTCACGATCGGGATTAGGGTTAGGAATGTCGGTGGGGAACTGGCTGCTGAGGACGACCTCGTACCTTGAGCCCCGGCCCCCACCTCCTATATATAGCGCTGTGCGACGGGGGCCCACCAACTATATTGGGTTGGGCGCCCCCGATCAGGGCGCGAGAACAAGGCCCATTAGGCCGTTGTGCCTAATGACGGGAGATCAAAACCTAACATTCTCCCCCTTGATCTCTCATCATTTTCTTCGTTCTTTAATTTCATACTGAAACTTTCGATTCATATTTTTCTTGTTTCTATCCTATTCCATTGCAGATTAGTGCATTGAACTGTTTCATCGTCACAGCAATTAGTGCCGTTAGACTAACAGCTACAACACATTTCTCTGTTTTGGAATGAAGTTTCTTCTGGGCCCTTCGTATGTTCGGGAATCATATGCTTTCCCTTAAACCCATGCCGGCTACGTGTTGTCTGAACACGTTGGGTGGTAAGCCCTTTGTGAGCGGATCCGCGAGCATTTTCTCTGTACTTATATGCTCAAGATTTATAATATGATCCCGAACTTTATCTTTTACAACATAGTACTTTATGTCAATGTGTTTGGCAGCACCACTTGACCTATTGTTGTAAGCATATTGTACCGCTGGGTTGTTATCACAATACAACCTCATTGGTTCATTTATTTCATCAATCACTTTCAATCCGGGTATGAATTTCTTTAGCCAATTCACCTGCCCCGTTGCCTCATAGCATGCTACAAACTCGGCATACATTGTCGAGGATGTAGTTACGGTTTGTTTGGAGCTTTTCCACGATATAGCCCCTCCTGCGAGAGTAAATATATATCCTGACGTGGATTTTCTTTCTTCTCCCGCATAATCGGAATCTGAATACCCCTCTATCTGCAGGGAATCAGATCTTCTGTACGTTAGCATGAGGCCTTTCGTACCCTGCAAATAACGCAGGACTTTCTTCACCAATTTCCAATGTTCTATTCCTGCATTCTTTTGATATCTGCCAAGTAACCCGGTGACAAAAGCCAAGTCAGGGCGTGTACACACTTGAGCATATTGTAAACTTCCAACTGCTGAAGCATACGGTACCGCTTTCATTCGGTTAATCTCATATTCATTCTTGGGACATTGATGTTCCCCATATCTATCGCCCTTGACAATAGGAGCAGGTGAAGAACTGCACGCATGCATACTAAATTTCTTCAAAACCTTTTCTATGTATGCCTTTTGCGACAGTCCCAGTACCCCCTTTCTTCTATCTCGGTGAATCTCTATTCCCAAAACAAACGAGGCCTCACCGAGATCTTTCATATCGAAGTTTGAGGACAAGAATTTCTTCGTTTCCATTAGTAGACTGACATCACTGCTAGCAAGCAGGATATCATCCACATATAGGATTAGGAATATATACTTTCCATTCTTGAATTTTGCGTAAACGCAATTGTCCTCAACATTTTCTTTAAACCCAAAACCTTTTATCGTTCTATCAAATTTCAAATACCACTGTCTTGAGGCTTGTTTCAATCCGTAGATTGATTTCTTTAGGCGGCATCCCATATTTTCTTTTCCTTTTACAACAAAACCTTTCGGTTGTGCCATATAAACATTTTCTTCCAAATCCCCGTTAAGGAACGCCGTTCTTACATCCATTTGATGTAACTCCAAATCATAGTGGGCCACAAGTGCCATTATAATTCTGAAGGAATCTTTACATGAGACTGGAGAAAACGTCTCATTGTAATCAATCCCTTCTCTTTGCGTAAAGCCTTTCGCCACAAGTCGCGCTTTAAATCTTTCTATGTTCCCTTGGGAGTCATATTTTGTTTTGTAGATCCATTTACAACCTACTGTTTTGGCTCCCTTAGGAATAATTTCCAAGTCCCAAACTTTGTTGGTACTCATTGATTTCATTTCATCTTCCATGGCCTTAAGCCACTTCGATGAGTGGTCGCTTCTCATGGCATCTTCAAATGAGGTGGGATCATCCCCCATCTGAAATTCTTCTGTTTCATAAACTTCATAGTCATTAGAAATAGCTGACCTTCTTGTTCTTTGAGACCTTCTAGGGGCCTCTGGCACTTGTTCCACATTGGGCTGTTGTTGTTCTTCCTCATGTGCGGCGTTTGGTTCTATGGGGTCTTCAAGGACAGCCTCCTCAAGGACAGGTTCCTCATGTTCATTTATTGTCGCCACGGGAGAACTTGCAACAGGTGTTGGCTCCACAGTGTCCTGCACTGTCGGCTCAACAGCAACAGGTAGCGTAAAAAATGTTTCTTCAACCATCGGAGTGGGTACATGTACCCGTTTCTCCTGTAGGCTTATTTCTCGTGCTACCATGCTCCCCCTGATCATGTTATCCTCCAAGAACACAGCGTGTCTTGTTTCTACAATCTTCGTATGTCTGTCAGGACAATAAAATCGATATCCTTTGGATCTTTCTGGATAGCCAATAAAATGGCAGCTGACTGTCTTAGAGTCTAACTTTCCTATGTTTGGGTTAAACACTTTTACCTCAGCTGGACAGCCCCACACACGCAAATGGTTAAGTGAGGGTTCCCTTCCTGTCCATAATTCATACGGTGTTTTAGGCACCGATTTGCTTGGTACTCGATTAAGTATGTGAATGGCGGTTTTCAGTGCCTCCATCCATAAACTAATCGGTAAAGTGGAGTAACTTATCATGCTTCTTACCATATCCATTAAGGTACGGTTACGTCTTTCAGCCACTTCATTCTGCTGAGGCTCCCCCGGTGTGGGTACTGAGCGACTATGCCATTTTCCTGTAGAAACTTTGCAAACGGTCCAGGAATTTGGCCATATGGGGTATGTCGCCCATAGTACTCTCCACCTCAGTCTGATCGTACTATCTTTATTTTCTTATCATGCTGATTTTCAACCTCAGCTTTAAATATTTTGAATTTATCTAATGCTTCCGATCTTTCTTTAATTGGATAAATATAGCCATAACGAGAGTAGTCGTCTGTGAATGTTATAAACGAATCATAACCATCCACGCTTTTCACAGGAAATGGACCACATATATCAGTGTGGACAATTTCTAAAGTTCCTGTGCTTCGTTTGGCATTTTTCTTAATTTTCTTGACATACTTTCCTTTGATGCAATCAACGCATTGTTCTAAATCTGAAAATTCTAAGTGCGGAAGAATTGATTCTTTAATTAGCCGTTCCATTCTCCCCCTCGAAATATGGCCCAAGCGACAGTGCCATAATTTCGAAGAGGCATCATCAATTCGCTTCCGCTTCTTAATTACATTCGCAGATGGGGAATCATTCACATTCTCATCACATACGTTGTTCGTATTTTCATCAAGAGATAATAAATAAAGCTTGTCTTATCGGAAGGCAAGACCAACACATTCATTATTAACAAGTATTTTACATTTGCCATCACCAAAATGGCAATCAATTTTATCATCATCGAGTTTCGAAACACTTATCAAATTTCTACGCAAAGAGGGAACATAAAGTACTTCTTTAAGTCTAAGTACAAAGCCGTTGTTCAATTCTAAAAATAAATCTCCAATCGCTTCAACATCGGCTTGTACTCCATTCGCAACTTTAATCGTTCTTTCTCCTCTTTGCAAGGTTCTCGTCCCACTTAACCCCTGTAAGGAATTTGCAACATGAGTAGTTGCTCCTGAATCAACCCACCAAGTGGATTTTACATAACATAAATACAGGGATTCATCTACAAATGTAATAAATTCATCACCTCTTTTCAGTAGAGATTTCAGGAAGTCTGGACAGTCTCTCTTGTAGTGTCCCTTCTTGAAGCAGTGCTTGCATTGGTCCTTTTCAGCTCCACCATAGGAGTTGCTCTGCTGATTCTCAGGTTCCTGGGGTTTCTTTCCATGTGAGGAAGAGGCCTTGTTCCACTTGGGTTTCCCTTGTGGTTTAGAATTCTTGTTATTAAAGTTCTTTCTTTTATTATCCTTCACAAAATGAGCGGACTCACTCTGTGAGGATTTTATCCTCTCCTCTTCTTGAGCACACATTGAGATAAGTCTTTCAGGCTGCATATTGTAGTTCACAATGAAAGTATCATATTCTTTTGGCAAAGAAGCAAAAATCAAATGAATCAGGAAATCATCTTCCTTCAAATTCATCTCTTTCAGCTTAGATGCCGTGGTGTTCATCTTCAAAATGTGCTCTCTGATGCTACCACCAGTATATTTTTCATTCACAAGTTTCTTTATCAGTGAACTTGCAGTGGCCTTGGTAGACCCAGTAAACTGACTCTTAATTTTATCAAGATATTCTGTGGCAGTAGCACATTCAGGGATTGAGCCCCTTATCTGTTCTTCTATGGTGGCCTTAGCTACCAATAAGCACTTGCGATTAGAGAGGGTCCATTGCCTGTGTTCAAGATCATATTTCATTCTTATCTCAGCATGATCACGCTTTCGAGCAGCGAAATCAGCGTCAGATTCATTGTCTTCTCTCACCGGATCCACAGGTTCAGTAGGACACGGTGAGATGATGGCATAATCGACCTCTCCCAATGCAAGTTCAAGTTCATATTTCTCCCGCCACACACGGTAATTTGTCCCGTTGAGTGTCGGGATGTTCGAGATGTTCACAATGCATTTGCCTCCTGAAACCACATCAGAGTAAGTGAGAAATATTTATACGTGAAATCATATGTTTTAACTCAACGTTGGTCAAATTGAAACATATAATTCATCTATGCAATAATTTTACATCACCGTTGGGCAGAAATAAAATTAACGCACAATTTTCATGAATCAAATTATAATATTGTTATTAACAACGTTGGTCAGAAAATAACAATACTACAACTCATCTACAATTATTATTCATTTTCCAAAACCAAATTCTCCCGTTGGTTCGAATTTAATAATGAAAATAAACATATCAAGTACGCAGCGGAAACAATAAAATTCTCATAATGTTATTTTCCAGAAGCACTAAAAAAATTTCATTATTTATGAGCAAAATGTCGTTGGACAAATTTGCACGAAAATTCTTATCAAAATTTCATTCAAATTCATTCAAATATTTATTAAATTCATATAAATATTGCTTCTGAAAAAAAAATCGAAATTTCTCTTCTTCTATTTGAATTTTGGCCCGCAGGCCTTTCTATCCCGTGCGGCCCAGCCAGCGCAGCCGGCCCACGGGCGGCTCAGCGGCCCGTCAGCGCAGCCGGCCCACGCGCTGACGCGAGCTCAGCCAGAAAAAAAAAATCACGGGCCTAGCTCTGATAGGCGGCCCAGCTCGGCCGGAACCGGCCCGTGGACGGTCCAGACACCGTGCCCAGGCCGCAACCTGGGCCTGGGCCGGGAAATCAGCCCGATGCGCGCGCGCGCTTGGGCTCTATTCGGCCCAGCTTACCGGCGGTAGATCTGAGCCGTCCATTTCTTGATCCAACGGTCGTCCTTCTGTTTCGGTTCAACAAAACAGCTTGGCCGCCGGCCCTTCTCTCAGAAAACCCTAAAGTTCATTCACTTCACTTCTCTTTCCTTCTCAATTCTTCTACCGGTCACAGCCGTCACGGCCGTCGGCGCCGTCGAGGGCGGGCACTGCCGGAGGGCTCTTTCCTCTTCCTTTCTTCTTCACCACCACTTCGGTAGGGATTGCGGCCACCGTTCATGGCCACTGGAAGACAACGGCGCCGCCGGCCGGTCCCCTCGGCAGTGCGCGCGCCCACCGAGGAGTGGACGCGCCGCCGTCGAGCGGGTTGGCCGTGGTGCCGCCTTGGCGAGCGCACGTGTGCACCGCATGTTCTCCCACTCGCCAAATTCTTTTTCTTGTGCGCAGGTAGTTCCACGCGACGGCGGTGGCCGCATTTTCTCGGTAATTTCATTCCCGCAGCAGGCGGTGGTGCCGGCGGGAGGATGACCAGTCAAGCCTCTCTCCGCGCCGAGTCTTTCTTTAGGGTTAGGGTTCGGTTATTGTCCGATTCCGAAAAAAAAGAGTTGTTCATTTCTCTATTTCTTCCCGATCCGAAAACGGTTTACCCGATCTAGGGTTCTTTGTTCATGAACATGGCTCCGGTACCATTGTTGTGATTCAATGTTCATTGATTCGTTAGATCGGGCGGATTCGGAGTAAACAGTAGTCAAAACATATTTACAGTAGGAGCACTAGGCCTAAAACGACTACTACTACGACTGCTAGTAAGAGGAAAAAGGGATCAGTGGAATGCGCAAACCGTCGCTAGGAGCAGCAGTAGTCGATCCGGAGGAAGCGCCGGTGTTGGGGTCGTTCGCCGGCGCCATGGGTTCGGTGGCGCTTCCCGTCGCTGGCAGCGCCCCTCTCACGATCGGGATTAGGGTTAGGAATGTCGGTGGGGAACTGGCTGCTGAGGACGACCTCGTACCTTGAGCCCCGGCCCCCACCTCCTATATATAGCGCTGTGCGACGGGGGCCCACCAACCATATTGGGTTGGGCGCCCCCGATCAGGGCGCGAGAACAAGGCCCATTAGGCCGTTGGGCCTAATGACGGGAGATCAAAACCTAACATGGTGTTCCTGGTCGCTGACGCTGTCGGTGAAGCTGAGCGCCGCGCACAACAGGGCTAGGAAGCCGATGAGCCCCCAGGTGAAGGCGTAGTTGACGCGGTGGCCGGCGCAGTCGCCGCCGTTGGTGAAGGACGGCACCATCGTCTGGAACGCCAGCGTGGTGCCGGTGGGCAGGAGCTTCGACAGCGTCGCCGCCGCCCCCAGCAGAGTCTTGGCCTTGCGCTGCTCAAATTCTTTCTTTTTAGCCGCCTCATCGGAGCCGGAGTCGCCAAGCCCATCCGCGGCGGCCGCGCTCCAAGCGCCGTCCTCGCCGATGCCCTTCCTGGTGGTGGGGAAGACGATGAACAGGAAGGTGGCGAGGAACCCAACGGCTAGCGGCAGGTGGTTGAAGAAATCCTTCCACGGCCGCGACTTCTTCTTGAGCAGGCACCCCTGCACGCTGGCGTCGCAGAAGGCCAGCGCCAGGAACACGGCGGCGCTGACGACGGCGTGCAGGGCGTCCTCCCGCCTCCGCTTCCGCTTCCTCAGCTCGGCCTTGTCCACCTTCGAGTCCCTGACGAGCTCGCGGCCGTTGAAGAGCCTCAGGCTCTTGGAAGTGACCACCCCGTAGTGGGTGGTTTTGCCATCCTGGCCGGTGACGCTGTCGGTGAAGTTGAGCGCCGCGGAGAGCAGCTTGAGGAAGATGATGAGCCCGCAGGTGAAGGCGAAGTTGACGTCGTGGTCGACGCACGCGCCGACCCTGGTGAAGGACGGCACCATCGTCTGGAACGCCAGCGTGGTGCCCGTCGGCAGGAGCTTCGACATCCCCGCCGCCGTGCCCAGCGACTTGTCGAAGATTGGCCGTTTCTTCTTGGAGTCATTGCACGGGTTAGGACCCGGAGTGCCCACGACCGACGTCGTCGTCATCTCCTTCGGCTTGTCTAATAAGCTCGTCAGCGGTTTCTTCTCGTGGTCATCGGACTGGTTAGAGCTAGGAGTGTCCGCCATGGTCGACCTGTGTGTCAGCTCCTACGACTACATTCATGCTGCATGCCCGTTTTATACACACACAGCGTTCAGCTGGGTGGCAGGCTGGCAGACTGAAGGGCCAAGAACCAGATGCTCAAAGTGCGAAGAGACCAAAGTGGGAGCCACAAAGATAACTGTGCTAAGTATTTTTGTATACTACCTCGCTGTACCGGGACCAATAAGGCCACTCCGTACTTTTTACGTCGCTTGGGTATTAGGCCAAGTACATGGACCAATAAGGCCACTCCGTACTTTTTACGTCCCTTGGGTATTAGGCCAAGTACCGGCAGCGAGGCTCCACACTATGCCAAAACAATACAAAAGAGACACCTAATTTAGTGACCCGAAAGTAAAAAGCGTCATCCATACAAAATTAGTGACTCGTCTGGTTAAAATACGTCGCTGATGTCTTTTACGTGTGATGCGGTTCTAGAATATGAGTCTCTGATATATGGTCCACGACTTGTCTCTCGAAGAGCTAAGGTATCTGTGACGCGTAATGGGAGCCACGTCAGACCAGACCCGAAAAAATAATCGATTTCAGTTGATGGATGACTCAAGTCCGGAATCCAGCCTGTCACCCCCTCGGTCTCTCTGCATCCGTGGCTGTCATCGAGCCCCTCGGCTTCTCTGCTCTCTCTCTCCCCCCACATCTTCTCTGTTTCACCCTCAGGCGAAGTCTCACCAGCTGCCCTCCACATCGTTGTCCCCTGGTCGCCGCCGGTGCGCTCCACGACTCCGACGCCACTCGTGTCACCTGCAGCTCCGCATCGGCGATGGATTCGTTAGGGTTTGGGCCTCCCTCCAGTAGATTTGGCCGGAGCTACCGCCTTCCTTGCCTCGGTTCAGATCCATGGCAGCCGTGGTCGGATGGAGGGTCCGCGTACAAGCCTGTTGCCCACCTGGTGTTAGCGACACAAGTCCTCAGGTTGCCAACAGAGAGCTTCCTCCTCGAACGGTGTTCTTCGTGTTAATAATGCTCATTCGAGTTCTTACAATGGAGATTGAGGGAGACAAGTTGGGGGGAAAGCAATGTGCTACACTAGTGTAGGATTTGATCTGCAGGGATCCAACTGATCCTTCTCACTATGGTTGGGTTCAATCCCTTCTATAGGAGCCCATGCCCAACCTTATATATCAGAGGGCCATAGGAGTACAAGTCGTGATGGTTTCTAGGGTTTTCCTAGGGTTTCTTGCCCTAGCCTTTTGTCTCCATGGCGCGATAAGTGGCTCCTTCGTCTTATAGCTGGGGCCGACAACTGCTCCTTGACAGTGTCTGCGCGTTAGGTGCGGGGTGCTAGGTGTTATCTGTTGTCGTCGCGCCTTCCATGTTTGTGCCTTCTTAGGGGCTTTCTTCCCTGCTCCAAGGCTCGGAGGGGAACTGCCATCCCGCCCTGAAGTGCTCCACTTCGCAGCCACGTGGAGATCCTTGCCCTAATGCGTCATGCCCTGGACGTGACCCTCTCCCTTGGAGTGGCCGACACCGCCTCACAGTGGTGGATGGGAAACAGACGTTCTTGACAACCTGCAATACATTCTAAAAGCCTATCATGCTTTGTATGCCTAGCAGACTCTTCAGCCTGTCCTAGTGTTGCCCAGGGTGCGCACTCGGTTTGAGCCAAGATTGGGGCGACTGTGGGATCCCTTGCTCGGCCGTGACTTCCTGGGTTGGGAACCCCTATGCCTTGGCCGAGCCCCCGGGCCAAGGCAGCCTGAACGGGGACTTAGCCTCCCTTAGCTTGCTCCCTTGACACCGGGGATTTACTAAGGAGTGGACCATCTATGGCCCATCGAGCCATCCCTTGTCTGCCAGAGGATGCGCTCGAACTCACCCGATGGGTGTAGCCCCCGAGACCCCGACCGACTAGGAAAATCAGTCGAGGGGTCAACCGGACTGTCATGCCCTTAATCTGAGGATTTAACATACCCTTCTGTTTGACTCTCGTTATTACTGCCACCCGTCAGCTGCCGCCATGACTCCACTGCCGCTTGCCGAGGCCCGAGGTCGCGCACCATCTGTCGTCTATTGGTCTTGCTTTGCCATCGCCCATGCAACCACGCCTAGGGATCCAGCTATCCAGGCCCCAACCCGCTAGCCCCAGGCCGCAGGGCGACCACAACATCATAGCTTCACATCGGTGGTCGGCAAGCGGCTATGGCCTGTGGACGGCCACCGGATCAGCCCCTTGGTCCCTTCTCCTTCTGTGGTCTGGTCTTCCAGTATGGTATGGATTATGATCCACTCTTTCTTAATTCATTTGTACTTAATTAGATTAAAAACTAAAATTATAAACTATGTTCTTAGCAATTTTAGTCTAATCAGGATATTAATTAGAAAATTTATCTTTGTTAGTTATTTATGTGTGTGATATTAAAGGAACCTTGCTGGGTAGGGTACTATGGTAGATGTTACCTCTAGATAGAGGCCCTATTCTTGATGAAATCCTTAATCCGCCACTGCCGGCCCACAACGTGCTAGCAAACAAGCGTCTGAGCGGACCATGCTCATATAATAATATAAGTACTGAGAGAGAGAGAGAGAGAGGAGAACAAATCGAAAATCAAATACTTATCTATGAGGAACAACCTTGGTCTTCCTCCAACATGTCTTTCTTCTCCTTTTCCTTTCTGCTACCAATTCCCAATTTCATTGCAAGGAGTTGCTATCAATTGGTATCAGAGACACTAATTCCCCAATACCTTCCTCCCGGGGTCGATTTGGCACAAGATTTGGGTTGGAATTGCAAACAAAGCCTTATCTCTCAGTTGTGATTCGATTCGCATCATCTCTCCCCACGACAAAGGCTTGGCTCGATCTAGAGCTACCTGCGCCTCACGACCACTTACCCATCTGCAATGCCATCATGGCACCATGAACCCCGACATCAAACTCATCCTCAACGAGTTGTTGAAGCGATTCGGCGACATGGAGCTCAAGCTGGACAAGCGCTTCGCCGTCCAGGAGTCACGGTTCGATCAGAAGCTTTAGTTAACACATAAACCGGTAACGAAGCTTTAGTTTCACATTTGTTCGTGCCAAAGAAAGAGTGAAGACCACTTGTGTGTACAAATCAGGTTTTAAAGGAGGGCTTTGGAACTATGATTTATTACTTTTTTCATACAATATGATGTATGAGTTTTATATATGCTCTGTTCCAAACCGAGAGTGGAGACCACTTTTGTGCATACTCTTCCACCGGTTGTAAAACATTATTTCTTTATAAGTGTATAATAGCGAATACCAAAATCCAATGTTTATGTATATGCATATTGATTCCCGCCATATGGCGAGGCACTGCGGCACACCGCACACTACAACATTTGACAGAATCAGTTGCACATCATTCGTGCTAATTTTTATAAATAGTGTCCTGTATACAGTTAGATACAAAGTACAATTGTCAAATCCTATTGTACAACATGATCTTGTCGTAAAAAGAATACACTGTACAACAAGAATACACTGTACAACACAATCAGCTAGACGACGTCTGTGAGTGCAGGCCGTGGATACAGCCAGCATGCATGTCTATGGTGTCGACCATGTCTATGGGCCTGTGCGCCGCCGTGGTTTTTGACTGTGACATCACATCTGACCCTGAAATAATCATCTACAAGGTAGGGCGATTCCTCCAAGGCCTTCCTCTCGATGAACCAAGGAAATCCGGACATGCATGTAATTAGAATCTGTGAACGTGATGTCGTCCCTTGTCATGATGTGCGGTGACGCTGGTTCTCCAGTGCTGTCTAGCAAGCTGAATGCGAGATGTACCTTGACTTGCGCATTGAGTGTGTGAACCAGTGTGAGATGTAGGGAGATCCAATCGACGCTGGTTGTTTCGTCGCCTTGGGGGAAGTACGTGATACACCAGGCATGGCCGCCGACGTTGAACAGGCCGGATTTGAAGTAGTATTTTGGTGTTGCCGACTCCCTTGCGCCCGGAGTAGCCATCGATCACGAGGTCATCAGGGCCGGCCGTGAGATTTTGGGGGCCCAGGGCAAGACTAAAAATTGAGGCCCCTTAAATCATATGTACATCTGTTATGTTATCGCTTGTACTAGTTTGGATGCTAAGCTAAGAGTGGTTACCTAGCATGCATTACATATTCTCCTTGCACTATAGACTTTCAAAATGTTTATCTTATTATCAAATACTCCCCCCTCCTAAAATAAGTGCAAGTCTCGCTTCTCGAAGAGTTAAATACTTTTAAATTTGACCAGGTATATATAGAAAAGTATTCATATTTATTATGTGTAATAAGTATCATTAGATTGAAATTGAAATATACTTTCATTATATACTTATTTATAGATATAAACATCGATAGTATTTTTCATATAATTGATGAAACTTAAAAATGTTTGACTCCTCAAGAAACGAGATATGCATTTATTTTCGAACGGAGAGAGTACTAGTTATCATTCTCATCGATGTCCAAATTATTGTCTACCATAAGGCCACATATACTAGTACAAGTATAAAACGCTGAATCACTTCTCTCGTAACCCTTCCTCACCCCCGCCGCTACTCCCCGCCACCAAAGTCTGATGGCCTGCCGTCGCAGCCAGCGTCGTCTCCGTCACTTGCTGCCTCTGCTGGTGCCGATGCACTCCACAGCTCCATCGCGCGGTGTGTTCTCTCTCCGACGCCCGCGGCCATGCCGTCGTCGCTCCTCAACGCTAGCGGCCAAATCGTCACGGCTGCTCGCCGCGCCGGCACTGGTCCCCAACGCCATCGTTGCGCCGTCGCCGCTCCATGTTGCTTGCGTTCAACGTCGGCACCCTCTCCTTAACTCGTGCCATGTCTAGCGCCGTTTGGGCCAAATCTTGTTTAAATTTGCTCAAATTCCATTCAAATTTGGTTTGTTTGATTAGTCAACATAGCTGGATACCGGTCCGAATTTTTCAAAATTTCCGAATTTCGTCCAATTCGATGAGCACCGAAATTTTTTCAAAAAAGAATCCCAAAACCTTGTCCGCGCCCCCATCGACCTCGTCGCAGTGCTCGACGTTAGCGGCAGCATGCGCTGTTCGCCGGACACCCCTGACAAACCAAAAGACGGGGACCGCCTGGCTACCGTCGCCTTCCACCACAACGTCGATGGTCTCAAAGTACAGCAGCACCGGTTTTACTTTTACAGAGATCTCCGACGGCGACAATGAGCAGGATGCCCTAAAAGTTATTTTTCGTGGACGCCATGAAGCCGCGCGACTGGCCCTTGTTCGCTCCAGGCTTGGATATATAAGGTCCTTGAGGTGACTGAATGAACTGTGGACGTACTCTCTGAACTGATGAACCAAGCAAACTAAATTAACCATCAGTATTCTGAGTGAGTTGTCGATCGGACATGCATTTTACATTGTAGATCCTGGAGAAGCGATCGAGTGCTGACAAGGAGACGCGGGTAGCTAGGCTTCATCATCTTCCTCTCCGACGGCAAAGAGTACGTGACAACTAACCCGATCCAGAGAAGCCAGCTCGATCTTTCCAAAAAACTCCCGTGCCCCCCACCCCCCAACCGTGCAACAAAAAATCACTATCCATTGCACCAGGATACATGGTGCGCATTGCGACATCGTCCTAGTTGAATCGTTCTCCACAACCACCAACACCAATTTGTAGAAGTGCCTAGTTTTTTTCGAGGCAGCTCAGTTGTCGGCTTGTCGCGCGCCACTATACATCCCGCCATTGGGTCCCACTAAATCAGCCACTTGTGGAAATACATTTTCAGAGATAAAGTTACGAATTACAAATTAATGCAGGTGACAACGCTGAGAACCCCAGCCACCTCTAAAAACGATGGCCATTTTCATAGATGGCTGAGATTGATCTATTCGAACATTCATTTTGATCCACGATTCCGCATATACAAAAAGCCATTGAATTTCACCGAGTATATATCAATCTGGACACAGTTTTAATCTGTTACATGCTCTCAACACCGTACCACGGCACACAGTACAAATGTATTGTACTACTCCCTCTGTCCAGGAAAACACGCAACTATGGGTTGCGTGCCAGATAAAGTCGTTCATGTTTGACCAAGCTTTTAGTGAAGGCCTTTTAAATTTATGACTCCAAATTAATTTATTATTAAAATATATTTCATACTTGATCTAATGATTTTTATTTGATGTTATAAATATTTATACTTTTTTATCTATAATTGATCAAACGTGATATACTAGAACATGGCTTGCCAAATTGGCTATTTCCCTATCAAGTATCTTGCACCCGTGAGCCCTAACAGGTTACATGTTATTGATTGGCGCCCTCTGTTAGATAAAAATGCAAAGAGACTTGATATCTGGAAAGGATCCTCTATGTCTATTGCGGGTAGATCCACTCTTATCGCATCTAGTATGAATAATGCCCCTACTTATCATATGTCGATCTACTTTCTTCCTAAGACTGTGATTCACGAGCTCGATAAAGTTAGACGAATCTTTTTCTGGCAAGGTGGTCATACTAAACGGAAATACCACTTAGTGAGGTGGACAATAATTTGTAAAAACAAAAAGAAAGGGGGGCTTGGCATCAAGGATGTGAGGAAAATGAATTTAAGTCTCTTTATGCAAATGGTGGTGGAAGCTAGAGGTGGAATCTGGTCTTTGGCAAGATATTGTGTCCTATAAGTATCTCAGGAGAGATAACATCTTTTCTGTGAAATACAAACAAAACGATTCCCCTGTTTGGGCTGATCTTATCAAGATTAAGAACATCTACCTCCAGGGTAGAAAGAAAATTGTTAAAAATGGCAAATCAACCTTGGTATGGAAGGATACATGGCTATATAGTGAACCTTTGTCCACAACTTCCCTGGATCTTTTTGAACTATGTGAACAGAAAGACATCTTGGTCTTTCAGTTGATCATTGGCCTAGTGCCCATTACCTTTAGCAGATGGCTTAACGATGATTTGAGAAATGAATGGAATAAAATCCTGGCCGATGTGCTTAATGTACAGCTAGAGTCCGAACCAAACAAAGTCTGTTGGAAGCTGGAGGGTAAAGGGGTGTTTTCTGTGAAATCCACATATAATGCGTTAACATGTTCTGATAGTGGACCATATTATAAAAAACATCTGGAAAGGGAAAATCCCTCCTAAAATTAAGATTTTTCTGTGGCTAGTTGCAAATAACGCCATTTTGACTAAGGACAACATGTTAAAGAGAAAATGGCAAAGGGATCCGTTGTGTTACTTTTGTCATCTGCCTGAAACAGTCACCCATTTGTTTTTTTACATGTTCTATTGCTAAAATTTTATGGGCAACAATTGCAACATGTTTAGGAGCTACGAATATTCCTACTTCCTTTAACCAATCTTGGAAATGGTGTGAAACTTGGATTCCCAATGGTTAACAATTTCATGTGGTTGGCATTGTAGCGATATGCTGGTCTGTTTGGAAAATGCGCAACAAAATATGCTTTGAGGGGAAGAACCTTCATAACCCTCTTGAAATAGTGAGTCATGCTTGTGCTCTTATGAAACATTGGGCAGGTCTCCAAAAGGATGTCGACAAGGAAGTGCTGATCCAAGGAGTAAGCGCGATGTTCAAGATCGCTGTGCAAATTCTAGCCGAGCGCCGTAACGAAGCCCAGGCCAACATGCTGCTGGAGGCCGCCAGGGAGGATGAAGCTGATCAAGAATCTAAGCGCTGAAGTTGTTTTGTGTTGTCCTAGCTATCTGTTAGTTTCAGTTGTTTTGTGCTGCTGCTTTTCGGGGGCTGTTTCCCCGTTATCAGAAGTCTGTTTCTCCTTGTATGATGGTACTCTGAATGTTTCTGTGCTTTCCTGAACTTGTCTTCAAACTCGCTGTATTTCCGTTCATGGTAATGGAAATGGGAAAGGTCCCTTGTTCGAAAATATACTAGAACATGGTACTGTGCTGGAATTGTATGTTTTCTGGACGGAGGGAGTACCAGAGAGGAGACTGGGACCAATAACGACAGTGTACTTGACGCCACCGACCGTGCAACAGTGATAAAGGTTTCAGGGATCAAAGGACACACAAAAGTAGCCTTACTTAATCGATTCCGGCAGTCTTCATTTAATTATTCTGAGTACATTTGTATTAGATAGATGACTTTATTTGGTTCCACGTTTAGTTCAAAAACCTGCTATTTGGATCACTAAAACAGAATCCCACATAGGTAAACTCAGAGTATAGCACTATCTACTCCAGATGCAGTAGAACTTGTTTAATTATTTGCCATCAGTCTCAGCATCTAGGCCCAAAAACTACAAATAAATTATATTTTAATTTATTCCACACTCCCAACACCACAAGACCGTACAACAAGATGGAGATCAGATTACTGGACTTACAGAAAAGCAACACGCACACCACTCAAATAAAGCTTTTGCCAGAAAATTCTAAACAAAGACAAACATGCCGCCTTGATTCGACTCCGACAGGCGCGGCTTTTGTGTTATTTAAAGAAGACCATCATCATGCATGCTCGTTTCAATCAAAATGAAAAAAGAAGAAGACCACCATCATGCACGCACGCAAACACAACAACTTATCTGGTTATGGTGATGGTCCTTTGCTGCACTGCCCCTTTGCTGCCCAGTTCTGGTCGACGTTGGGTCTCCAAGACGTCCACAATCTTCAGACCAAAAACCTGCACTGCTTTCAAAAACTTCAAAACCTCCCTGATGACCAATACAGTGCTTTCATCATCCTAGGTTGCTGGCAGCTATGGAAAAGGAGAAACGAGGTGGTCTTTCGAGATGTTCACCAAAATCTGAGGACAATAATAATTTCGTGCAGATCAGAGGCCTTTCAGTGGAAGGTCAGAATGCCAAAGAAAAGCAAAAAGGTCATACAAGCCTGGTCCTCCTTTCTGGAAATGACGGTGAACAATTCTGTGGATGTAATCTAGCCTAAAAAGGCAATTTCTTTCCCAACACTTGTAAACATCTTTGTAATTTGGTTGCCAATGCTATAAATCAATAAAATCAGGTGGGGAGCAATCCCTCCCGTTGAAGTTGTCAAAAAAAAAAAATGCTGGCCTGGAGACAGCTGATGCTGATCTGGTCCTTGCCCCTTATTGTCCTTGGGTTCTGTCGTCGTCGTCGTCGTCGTCGTCGTGTCCAGATGCCAGAAGGCGTCGCCTTCTTCGCCGATGCCTTTCCTGTCGGAGGGGAAGATGAAGAAGAGGAAGCTGGCGAGGAACGCCACCGCCAGCGGCAGGAGGGCTAGGAACTCCCTCCACTGGGTGGACTCCTCCGCGACCAGGCAGGCCTGCACGCCGGCGTCGCAGAAGGCCACGGACACGAACACGGCGGCGCTGACGACGGCGTGCATGAAGTCACGCGCCCTGATCCTCTTTGTTTCCTGCAGTTTCACCCAGTCGATTCCTGGCAAGTCCTTGGGGTTTTCGCGGTCGCGGTTGAAGAGCCAGAAGCCGTTGCAGGTGGCCAGCCCATAGTGGGTGTGGTGTTCCTGGTCGGTGACGCTGTCGGTGAAGCTGAGCGCCGCGCACAACAGGGCGAGGAAGCCGATGAGCCCCCAGGTGAAGGCGTAGTTGACGCGGTGGCCGGCGCAGTCGCCGCCGTTGGTGAAGGACGGCACGATCGTCTGGAACGCCAGCGTGGTGCCGGTCGGCAGGAGCTTCGACAGCGTCGCCGCCGCCCCCAGCAGAGTCTTGGCCTTGCGCTGCTCAAACTCTTTCTTTTTAGCCACCTCATCGGAGCTGGAGTCGCCAAGCCCATCCGCGGCGGCCGCGCTCCAAGCGCCGTCCTCGCCGATGCCCTTCCTGGTGGTGGGGAAGACAATGAACAGGAAGGTGACGAGGAACCCAACGGCTAGCGGCAGGTGGTTGAAGAAATCCTTCCACGGCCGCGACTTCTTCTTGAGCAGGCACCCCTGCACGCTGGCGTCGCAGAAGGCCAGCGCCAGGAACACGGCGGCGCTGACGACGGCGTGCAGGGCGTCCTCCCGCCTCCGCTTCCTCTTCCTCAGCTCGGCCTTGTCCACCTTCGAGTCCCTGACGAGCTCGCGGCCGTTGAAGAGCCTCAGGCTCTTGGAAGTGACCACCCCGTAGTGGGTGGTTTTGCCATCCTGGCCGGTGACGCTGTCGGTAAAGTTGAGCGCCGCGGAGAGCAGCGTGAGGAAGATGATGAGCCCGCAGGTGAAGGCGAAGTTAACGTCGTGGTCGACGCACGCGCCATCCCTGGTGAAGGACGGCGCCATCGTCTGGAACGCCAGCGTGGTGCCCGTCGGCAGGAGCTTCGACAGCCCCGCCGCCGTGCCCAGCGACTTGTCGAAGATTGGCCGTTTCTTCTTGGAGTCATTGGACGGGTTAGGGCCCGGAGTGCCCACGACCGACGTCGTCGTCGTCTCCTTCGGCTTGTCTAAGCTCGTCTGCGGTTTCTTCTCGTGGTCATCGGACTGGTTAGAGCTAGGAGTGTCCACCATGGTCGACCTGTGTGTCAGCTCCTACGACTACATTCATGCTGCATGCCCGTTTTATACACACACAGCGTTCAGCTGGGTGGCAGGCTGGCAGACTGAGGGGCCAAGAACCAGATGCTCAAAGTGCGAAGAGACCAAAGTGGGAGCCACAAAGATAACTGTGCAGATATGGTAAGTATTTTTGTATACCTCGCTGTACCGGGACCAATAAGGCCACTCCGTACTTTTTACGTCGCTTGGGTATTAGGCCAAGTACATGGACCAATAAGGCCACTCCGTACTTTTTACGTCGCTTGGGTATTAGGCCAAGTACCGGCAGCGAGGCTCCACACTGTGCCAAAACAATACAAAAGAGACACCTAATTTAGTGACCCGAAAGTAAAAAGCGTCATCCATACAAAATTAGTGACTCGTCTGGTTAAAATACGTCGCTGAGGTCTTTTACGTGTGACGCGGTTCTAGAATATGAGTCTCTGATATATGGTCCACGACTTGCCTCTCGAAGAGCTAAGGTATCTGTGACGCGTAATGGGAGCCACGTCAGACCAGACCCGAAAAAATAATCGATTTCAGTTGATGGATGACTCAAGTCCGGAATCCAGCCTGTCACCCCCTCGGTCTCTCCGCATCCATGGCTGTCATCGAGCCCCTCGGCTTCTCTGCTCTCTCTCTCTCCCCCCACATCTTCTCTGTTTCACCCTCAGGCGAAGTCTCACCAGCCGCCCTCCACATCGTTGTCCCCTGGTCGCCGCCGGTGCGCTCCACGACTCCGACGCCACTCGTGTCACCTGCAGCTCCGCATCAGCGATGGATTTGTTAGGGTTTGGGCCTCCCTCCTCTAGATTTGGCCGGAGCTACCGCCTTCCTTGCCACAGTTCAGATCCATGGCAACCGTGGTCAGATGGAGGGGCCGCGTACAAGCCTGTCGCCCACCTGGTGTTAGCGACACAAGTCCTCAGGTTGCCAACAGAGAGCTTCCTCCTCGAACGGTGTTCTTCGTGTTAATAATGCTCATTCGAGTTCTTACAATGGAGATTGAGGGAGACAAGTAGGGGGGAAAGCAATGTGCTACACTAGTGTAGCATTTGATCTGCAGGGATCCAATTGATCCTTCTCACTATGGTTGGGTTCAATCCCTTCTATAGGAGCCCATGCCCAACCTTATATATCAGAGGGTCATAGGAGTACAAGTTGTGATGGTTTCTAGGGTTTTCCTAGGGTTTCTTGCCCTGGCCTTTTGTCTCCATGGCGCGGTAAGTGGCTCCTTCGTCTTATAGCTGGGTGTAAGGTCCTAGATGGCTAGAGGGGGGGGGTGAATAGCCTATAAAAAATTCTACAAATACCACTAAGCAAACTTGTTAGAATAACAAACGGCGTAAAGCGAGTTTTGCTTAGCCAAAGGTTGTGATGCAAGCCTCCTATCCACAAGTCTAGTAGATTATGATCTCTAGTTCACACAAGAGCTATGTCACTAATTTTACACTAGAGAACAAGCTAACAACACTACTAGCAAAGGCTACCACTAGAGCTACACAAGATAATCTAGTAAAGGTAAATGCAAGAGAGAGGATTGTGATTCTTATACCAACGGTGGAGTGAAGATGTTGCCAATCACCAAGATGATATACAATCAATCAATATTGACAACAATGCAATATGAAGACCAATCACCGGGAGACAAGAGACACAAAATATTTGTTCACCCGGTGTTCACTTGTGCACCGACAAGCTACGTCACCGGTTGTGTCGACCAACACTTAGATGGTTCCCCGGTGTGACCCTCAAGTCACTTGCCCCTCAAGGCACGCCCCGCAAGGCACCGCAAGACACCACTCTCAAGTGAGGTAACTCAATGACACGCGCAATGTAATAGAGTTGCTTTTGGCGTCCCGCCGAGGAAAGCACAAGAACCTCTTACAATCAACCGGAGGTGGCCAAGAACAATCACCTTCTCTTGCCAACGCCTCCAACAATCTCCAAGCCGGCTAGGAGCGGTACTCTCCAAGAGTAACAAGAAATCCACCGGCTAAACCACCCACAAGTGCCACTAGATGCCCTCAAGCTATGCAATGCACTTTGGGATCACTCAATCTCACTTTTGATTTGCAATCAAGCAAGAGAGATGAGTGGGAGGAGTTGCTTTTGCTCAAAGGATGCACAAGAATGTTAGAAATGCCAAGAGACCTCCCCAAGGGCCGGCCAACGAGTATTTATAAGCATCCCATCCAAATAGAGCCGTTGCCACTCCACTGAACGTTTTTTCGGGACGACCGGACGCGCCGGTCGAAACTGACCGGACGCGCTCAACCGCGTCCGGTCGTCCTGTGACGTCCACGTGTCCCTCGAAAAATTCAAACTCGACCGTTAGATCCTCCAACGGTCACTGCGCGCCAATGGTCAAACAATGACCGGACGCGCTGCTTCAAACGACCGGACGCGTCGGTCGCTGTACCGTGCGCCCGCGAAGCAATGACCGGACGCGCTCCTCGCAACGACCGGACGCGCCGATGCGCACAACACCCGCGCCCGCGAAGCAACGACCGGACGCGCTCCAGAGAACGACCGGACGCGACAGAGCCAGCGTCCGGTCAGAGTCCAGTAAGCTCCAACGACGACCGGACGCGTCCGATCGTGTGTGACCGGACGCGCACCGCGTCCGATCGTCCTTGCGAATCTGCAGTTCCCTCAGGGCGCATGACCGGACGCGCCGGTCCCGCGAGTGACCGGACGCGCCGGTTGCAAACCCTAACTCGCGCGCCTGACTGCTGCGCTGTACTGACCGGACGCGTCCGGTCACTCTGTGACCGCGTCCGGTGCAGCGTCCGGTCACCTCTGTGACCTCCGTTCGCCTCCGTTTCTTTTCCGACTTCCGGCGTAGTGGAAAATAGGCATTTCATATCCCCGAAATCGCCTGAATCCCGCGCTCGCAAGCTTGGCGGGAGGGAGAAAGGAACCAAACCCTCTCTACCGCCCAAACCACAGCGCAACCAACGCCACCTTTGCAAATGTGCCAACACCATCAAGTGTACATCTCCATGTGCTTGTGTGTTAGCTTTTTCTCAATCATTTTCAAAGGTTTTCCAGTTAGCTCACTAGGCCCTACATGCAATGCACTTCATGAATTCACCTAGTGGCACCCGTGCGTCGAATAACCGATAAGACTTCCCCTCTTAATAGTTCGGCTATCGACCCTAAACCACTCACACCCTCTATGGTGTCTTGAGTGTAAAACAAAATGGCCCTATGGTTATACCTTTGCCTTGAGCCCATTTTATTTCTCCAAATGATATGATCCACTTCATATCATCACATGACCGTCTCGATCCATCGACCTTGACTTCACTTGCTCTTCACCGTTGTATCGGTCCGTCGGCGCCAAGTCTTGCTCAAGCTTCACCATCGCATGGTCCTTCGCTTCGAAGCCTCGACTTGCCCTTCACCTTCACAACCGGTCCATCGAGCCAAGCCTCATCTTGGTCTTCACCATCTTGGTCATATGAGTCAATGTCATGTCTCATATTCAATGACCACCTTTATCTAAATCATCCACTTAGATACAAAGGTTAGTCCTAGGTTTCATCAATTATCCAAAACCAAACTAGGGACTTTCAATCTCCCCCTTTTTGGTAATTGATGACAACCCTCACAAAGATGATTTTGATAATAAAAGTTTTGAACTTGTCATACTTGTCCAATCATTTTGCTCATAAGTAAAGTTTGGACAATTATCACAAGCTTGGTTTTGGTAGCATTAGCTCCCCCTACATATGTGCATAGAGTTTGGATTGAAAGCTTAGCACATATGCATGGATAGAAGTGTTGGGAGAGTAATTCTACCAAAATGATGCTAAGGTGTAAGAAATGGACCTTTGAAGCGTGATACCAATCGGAGTTGCCTTTTACACCATCCTTAGCATCATGAAGTAACTAAACATCCATCAAAACTCAAGAACCTCGTGAGATCAACATTATATGTAAAGGTTCTTGGACCACTTGTAAAAACTTTAGGCATGTCTAGATACCACATGTAAACTATTCCTATGCATGCTAGTAGATCATTTCATCATCCAAGTTCTATACTAGCATTGCACCACACAAGCATGTATATTAAATTTAAATACATGTGCAATGAGCAAGTCATATGAAAATGCACAAGCAAATGCAACAACTTTGTTTATGAGCTTGCTCCCCCTACTTGTGTGCATCAAAAATTTTATTTACCCCTTTATCATGTTGAATCATCTTTTTCTCTCCCCCTTTGTCAACAACTTACCCAAAAATAGGATCAAATTGTGGAGAGAAATGAAAATGTTTGATGGAGTAGGTTAAACTTTATCAAATTTGGTTCAACCTAGAACACTTGCCAAAGATATTTAATTCGATTTGAACCAAAGACAAGCTTCTTCACACCTCATAATAAGGGTTATCTTGCCTATGTTGAATTAAACACTTATAGCAAATCTTCTAGATTCAACACTAGATTTGCAAGCTCACAAACATGTCATATGCCACCACTAGATCAAATCAAGCATAGAGGCAATAGTGGTAACATATATCCATCAAATTCATTTGATTTATCATGAATGCTCACATATACCACTTATTATGTCTACATGCTCTAGCAAGTCCTTAGCATAGGATGAATGACATGTCAATCAACTTTACCTTGCAATGTCGAAGGAGAGGCATGTCAATAAGTGGATGGGGTGCATTCAACTCATGTTTGAGAAATCAAGAATGTTCAATTCATTCCTTAGCTTGCAAAACCTCTTTTCATCAAGTGGCTTAGTGAGAATATCGGCAAGTTGATCATCGGTGCCAACACTTTCAATGGCAATATCTCCCTTTTGTTGATGATCTCTAATGAAATGATGCCTTATGTCAATATGCTTTGTTCTTCCATGTTGAACCGGGTTTTGTATCATCTTGATTGCACTCTCATTATCACATAGCAATGGCACATTCTTGAAGTTGATGCCATAATCCTTCAAAGTTGATTTCATCCATAGTAATTGTGCACAACAACTCCCCGCACTCACATATTCGGCTTCGGCGGTAGAGATTGCCACACTATTTTGTTTCTTTGAGGACCATGACACAAGTGATCTTCCAAGTAATTGACATGTGCCACTTGTGCTCTTTCTATTGATCTTGCAACCCCCATAATCGGAGTCCGAATATCCAATCAATTCAAACTTTGACCCCTTGGGATACCATAGTCCAACATCTCTTGTTTGCTTTAAGTACCTCAATATTCTCTTTGCAGCCGTGAGATGACTCTCTCTAGGTGAGGCTTGATATCTAGCACACATGCAAACACTAAACATGACATCCGGCCTTGATGCGGTGACATAGAGTAGACTTCCAATCAAAGACCGATATTCCTTTTGATTCACCATTTTGCCATCAAGATCACTATCCAAATTTCTATTTGTACCTATAGGAGTTGAAATTGGCTTTGCATCTTGCATTCCAAACTTCTTCAACATGTCCCTTATGTATTTCCCTTGACTCACAAATGTACCATTTTTCAATTGCTTGACTTGGAGACCAAGGAAGTAGCTAAGTTCACCAATCATAGACATCTCAAACTCTTTGGCCATCATAGCACCAAATTCTTCACAATAAGCTTGATCGGTTGATCCAAAGATGATGTCATCAACATATATTTGCACTATGAATAGATCATTCCCAATCTTCTTGGTGAATAGAGTTGTATCAACCTTACCCATCTTGAATCCCTTAGAGAGAAGGAAATCCCTTAGCCTCTCATACCATGCTCTAGGTGCTTGCTTTAAGCCATATAAAGCCTTCTTCAACTTGTACACATGGTTGGGTTTCTTGTCATCTTCAAATCCGGGAGGTTGCTCAACAAAGACTAACTCATTGATAATCCCATTGAGAAATGCACTTTTGACATCCATTTGATATAGTTTGATATTGTGTGCACAAGCATAAGCCAATAGTATCCTTATTGCCTCTAATCTTGCCACGGGAGCATATGTCTCATCATAGTCAAGACCTTCAACTTGAGTATAACCTTGAGCAACTAGTCTTGCTTTGTTTCTCACTACAATGCCATCTTGATCTTGCTTGTTTTTGAACACCCACTTGGTTCCAATCACATTGTAGTCACTTGGCCTTTCTACCAACTCCCAAACATCATTTCTTGTGAAATTGTTAAGCTCTTCTTGCATAGCCATGATCCAATCGGCATCCCTCAAAGCTTCTTCTATCTTCTTAGGTTCTATGGTTGACACAAATGATGCATGCTCACAAAACATAGCCAATCTTGATCTTGTTTGCACACCACTTCTAATATCACCAATAACACTATCAATGGGGTGATCTCTTGCAACATGTTGTGGTTGGAGTACTTGCACTTGATTGCTTGAGCTTGGTTGATCACTTGATGCATCTTGATGAGATGTACTAGCACCAAGATCTTGCACTTGAGAGTCACTAGCTAGTTTGAATGGAGAATTTAGCACTTGATCTTTATCATCATCTTGAATATCAATTACTTGTTTTGCTCTAATGTCCCCAATGTCCATGTTCTTCATTGCTTCCACTAATTGAGTTCCACCAACATCATCTAGATTCTCTTCTTCATCTTGTGACCCATTGGTTTCATCAAATTGCACATCATGGACTTCTTCTAGAATGCCACTTGAGTTGTTCCAAACTCTATAAGCTTTGCTTGTAGTTGAATACCCAAGTAGGAACCCCTCATCACATCTCTTGTCAAACTTCCCCAATCTAGTGCCCTTCTTCAAGATATAGCATTTGCAACCAAACACCCTAAAGTAAGAAATATTGGGCTTTCTTCCATGAAGTAACTCATATGGGGTCTTCTCTAGCAATGGATGACAATATAGTCTATTGATGTAGTAGCAAGCGGTATTGATTGCTTCATCCCAAAATGATTGACTCACATTGTACTCATGAAGCATTGATCTAGCCATATCAAGCAATGTTCTATTCTTCCTCTCAACTAGGCCATTTGATTGTGGAGTGTACTTGGCCGAGAATTGATGTCCAATACCATAATGATCACAAAGTTCTTCAATTCTTGTATTCTTGAACTCACTTCCATTGTTACTTCTCACTTTCTTGATTCTAATCTCAAACTCATTGTGAACTCTAGTGAGAAATGTCTTGAAGGTGTCAAATACTTCACTTTTGTCACTAAGAAAGAATACCCATGTGAATCTTGTGAAGTCATCCACTATGACAAAGCCATACTTGTTGCCGCCTATGCTTGTATATGTTGTTGGTCCAAATAGATCCATGTGCATCAACTCAAATGCTTTGCATGTGCTCATTGTACTCTTCTTTGGATGTGAGCTTCCAACTTGCTTCCCGGCTTGACATGCACTACAAAGCTTATTCTTCTCAAATTCAACATCTTTCAAACCATTGACAAGATTGTGAGTTGTAAGCTTCTTCAATTGTTTCATGCCAACATGACCAAGCCTTCTATGCCAAAGCCA
Organism: Saccharum hybrid cultivar R570; assembly: GCA_038087645.1. Taxonomy (NCBI): domain Eukaryota; kingdom Viridiplantae; phylum Streptophyta; class Magnoliopsida; order Poales; family Poaceae; genus Saccharum; species Saccharum hybrid cultivar. The sequence goes on from JAQSUU010000805.1 coordinate 13,082,416, forward strand.
ACCCATGCTTGATTTGGAGACTAAGCAAGTTGTCAAAGAAGTTTCTCTAGCATTGAAGTCAACTAGGTAGAGATTATCATATCTAAAGCCCTTGAATGCGACATTTGAACCATCCACACTAATAACTTCCACATCATCAACCCCAAAAATGCATTTGTAGCCTAGATCACATATTTGTGCCACGGATAGAAGATTGAAATCCAAGCTTTCAACTAGCAACACATTGGAGATACTCATGTCATTTGATATTGCAATCTTTCCCAAGCCAATGACCTTGCCTTTCTTGTTATTGCCAAATGTGATAGAATCAACACCACTATCATTGTCATTGATTGAGTTAAACATTCTTGATGTACCAGTCATGTGTTGAGTGCACCCACTATCAATAATCCAATGCCTTCCTCCAGCTTTGTAATTGACCTACAAGCAAATCAATGAAGCTTAGGTACCCATTTTTGCTTGGGTCCTTGTAGGTTAGTAACTAAGCTCTTTGGTACCCAAATAGCCTTCTTCTTTGGGCCAACAATTGGTGTACCAATAAACTTAGCTTGTACACCCTTCACACCCTTGGTAAGCACATAGCAAGAATCAAAAGGTATAGCATTAACAAGGTTCTTGCTTTGGTTCTTTTTATTGCAATTATGCTCTAGGTGCCCAACTTGCTTGCATCTATTGCAAAACCGACCATTGCCCTTCACAAAGCTAGGCTTTGGAGTTGCAAAGGCCGACTTGCCTTTCTTGGGGGTGTAGCCCAATCCCTCTTTGTTAAGAGAGAACCTTTGGCTACCCAAGCACTTAAGCAAGCGGGCCTCACCACCATAGGCCTTGCCTAGGGCGTGAGTGAGCTCATCCACCTCTCTCTTGAGAGTCTCATTCTCAACCATTAGTGAGGCATCACAAGTAAAACCATCACTAGTAGTGGAGGTAGAGTTGGTGGTGGTGGATGAAGAGCTACAAGAAGGGTTAGCATTTGACATGATGATAGGTTCATTAAAGGATTCATCAATTATATCACATGTAACACCTATATCACATGATACAACAACCTCCTTCTTTGCTTGTTGCTCAAGTAGCAATGAGTGAGCCTTTTCAAGCTTGAAATGAGCCTTACCAAGATCCTCATGGTCTTCCACTAGACTCTCATGAGTGGTCTTAAGCTCACTAAGAACTTTCTCAAGTATTGCTACTTTCATTGAAAGCTTCTTACACTCCTTGTTCTTGGCAATAGCTATGTCTCTAGTTTGTTGCATCAAGTCATATAGTTGTTCTTTAGTTGGTTCATCATCATCATTTTCATTATCATTATCACTATCATGAGCATATTCCATTTCACTTTCATCATCACTCTCATCATATAATACCTTAGCTTCTTTAGCCATGAAGCATGAAGAGGATGAATCAAATAGTGATGGCTTCTTGTTGATAGCAATGGAAGCAAAAGCCTTGTTGGATGATTCTTCTTCTTCTTCCTCATCATCACTTTCCCAAGTGATCACATAGGCACCATTCTTGCCTTTCTTGAATGTCATCTTGGCCTCTCTCTTCTTCTTCTCAAACTTGCCCCTCTTGTTGTTCTTTTTCTTGTCATAGGGACATTCGGCTTGAAGATGTTCGGTGCTATCACAATTGAAGCACTTCCTTTGTTGCTCATTGCTCTTGAAATTGTCATTTCTCTTTTTGAAGCCTCTTCTCTTAATGAACATGTGACCCACTTTCTTGATTACAAGAGCAAGTGCCTCATCATCAATTTTAAAATCTTCACCTTCATTATTATCTTCTTCTTCTTCCTCTATGATGATAGCTTTGCCCTTGGAGGAGGTGGCCTTGAATGCCACGGTCTTCTTCTTCTTTTCTTCCTCCTTCTCATCAACATCTTGATCATACTTGTCAAAGGTCAATACCTCTCCAAGCAAATCATTGGGCTTCATTGTTTCAAGCCCATCTCTTTGTAGCATCATGATCAACATCTTGAATCTTTTAGGTAAGCTCAACAAGAACTTGTGACAAAAATCTTGATCTTGAGTCTTGTGCCCTAAGCTCTTGAGATCATTGACTATCACTTGCAATCTATGAAACATTTCAAGGATTGTTTCATCATCCTTTTTCTTGAAGTTCTCAAACTCACTCTTGAGCCCATATAGCTTGGCACTCTTCACAACCTTAGTGCCTTCATATGTCTCACTCAACCTTGTCCATACTTCACTAGCCAATTCCAAATCCTTGATGCCCTCAAATACTTTTGTGTCAATACCATTGTAAAGTGTATTGAGAGCCATTCTATTGCATGTTCTATTTGCTCTATCTTCATCGGTGAGATGATCGGGATCAATGATAGCAAAATCATTCTCGGTGACTTGCAATACTCTCTCATGAATAGAACCAAGGTACATTGTCATCTTTCTCTTCCAATGAGCAAAAGAACTAACACCATCAAAGAACAGTGGCTTGCCCCCAACATGATTGAACACAATTTGAGCCATTTTTCACACCGAAGGATGTTAAGCCTTGATTAAAACGGTGACCACGGCTCCGATACCACTTGTAAGGTCCTAGATGGCTAGAGGGGGGGTGAATAGCCTATAAAAAATTCTACAAATACCACTAAGCAAACTTGTTAGAATAACAAACGGCGTAAAGCGAGTTTTGCTTAGCCAAAGGTTGTGATGCAAGCCTCCTATCCACAAGTCTAGTAGATTATGATCTCTAGTTCACACAAGAGCTATGTCACTAATTTTACACTAGAGAACAAACTAACAACACTACTAGCAAAGGCTACCACTAGAGCTACACAAGATAATCTAGTAAAGGTAAATGCAAGAGAGAGGATTGTGATTCTTATACCAACGGTGGAGTGAAGATGTTGCCAATCACCAAGATGATATACAATCAATCAATATTGACAACAATGCAATATGAAGACCAATCACCGGGAGACAAGAGACACAAAATATTTGTTCACCCGGTGTTCACTTGTGCACCGACAAGCTACGTCACCGGTTGTGTCGACCAACACTTAGATGGTTCCCCGGTGTGACCCTCAAGTCACTTGCCCCTCAAGGCACGCCCCGCAAGGCACCGCAAGACACCACTCTCAAGTGAGGTAACTCAATGACACGCGCAATGTAATAGAGTTGCTTTTGGCGTCCCGCCGAGGAAAGCACAAGAACCTCTTACAATCAACCGGAGGTGGCCAAGAACAATCACCTTCTCTTGCCAACGCCTCCAACAATCTCCAAGCCGGCTAGGAGCGGTACTCTCCAAGAGTAACAAGAAATCCACCGGCTAAACCACCCACAAGTGCCACTAGATGCCCTCAAGCTATGCAATGCACTTTGGGATCACTCAATCTCACTTTTGATTTGCAATCAAGCAAGAGAGATGAGTGGGAGGAGTTGCTTTTGCTCAAAGGATGCACAAGAATGTTAGAAATGCCAAGAGACCTCCCCAAGGGCCGGCCAACGAGTATTTATAAGCATCCCATCCAAATAGAGCCGTTGCCACTCCACTGAACGTTTTTTCGGGACGACCGGACGCGCCGGTCGAAACTGACCGGACGCGCTCAACCGCGTCCGGTCGTCCTGTGACGTCCACGTGTCCCTCGAAAAATTCAAACTCGACCGTTAGATCCTCCAACGGTCACTGCGCGCCAATGGTCAAACAATGACCGGACGCGCTGCTTCAAACGACCGGACGCGCCGGTCGCTGTACCGTGCGCCCGCGAAGCAACGACCGGACGCGCTCCTCGCAACGACCGGACGCGCCGATGCGCACAGCACCCGCGCCCGTGAAGCAACGACCGGACGCGCTCCAGAGAACGACCGGACGCGACAGAGCCAGCGTCCGGTCAGAGTCCAGTAAGCTCCAACGACGACCGGACGCGTCCGATCGTGTGTGACCGGACGCGCACCGCGTCCGATCGTCCTTGCGAATCTGCAGTTCCCTCAGGGCGCATGACCGGACGCGCCGGTCCCGCGAGTGACCGGACGCGCCGGTTGCAAACCCTAACTCGCGCGCCTGACTGCTGCGCTGTACTGACCGGACGCGTCCGGTCACTCTGTGACCGCGTCCGGTGCAGCGTCCGGTCACCTCTGTGACCTCCGTTCGCCTCCGTTTCTTTTCCGACTTCCGGCGTAGTGGAAAATAGGCATTTCATATCCCCGAAATCGCCTGAATCCCGCGCTCGCAAGCTTGGCGGGAGGGAGAAAGGAACCAAACCCTCTCTACCGCCCAAACCACAGCGCAACCAACGCCACCTTTGCAAATGTGCCAACACCATCAAGTGTACATCTCCATGTGCTTGTGTGTTAGCTTTTTCTCAATCATTTTCAAAGGTTTTCCAGTTAGCTCACTAGGCCCTACATGCAATGCACTTCATGAATTCACCTAGTGGCACCCGTGCGTCGAATAACCGATAAGACTTCCCCTCTTAATAGTTCGGCTATCGACCCTAAACCACTCACACCCTCTATGGTATCTTGAGTGTAAAACAAAATGGCCCTATGGTTATACCTTTGCCTTGAGCCCATTTTGTTTCTCCAAATAATATGATCCACTTCATATCATCACATGACCGTCTCGATCCATCGACCTTGACTTCACTTGCTCTTCACCGTTGTATCGGTCCGTCGGCGCCAAGTCTTGCTCAAGCTTCACCATCGCATGATCCTTCGCTTCGAAGCCTCGACTTGCCCTTCACCTTCACAACCGGTCCATCGAGCCAAGCCTCATCTTGGTCTTCACCATCTTGGTCATATGAGTCAATGTCATGTCTCATATTCAATGACCACCTTTATCTAAATCATCCACTTAGATACAAAGGTTAGTCCTAGGTTTCATCAATTAGCCAAAACCAAACTAGGGACTTTCACTGGGGTCGACAACTGCTCCTTGACAGCGTCTGCGCGTTAGGCGTGGGGTGCCAGGTGTTGTCTGTTGTCGTCGCGCCTTCCATGTTTGTGCCTTCTTAGGGGCTTTCTTCCCTGCTCCAAGGCTCGGATGGGAACTGCCATCCAGCCCTGAAGTCCTCCACTTCGCAGCCACATGGAGATCCATGCCCTAATGCGTCATGCCCTGGACGTGACCCTCTCCCTTGGAGTGGCCGACACCGCCTCGCAGTGGTGGATGGGAAACAGACGTTCTTGACAACCTGCAATACGTTCTGAAAGCCTATCATGCTTTGTATGCCTAGCAGACACTTCAGCCTATCCTAGTGTTGCCCAGGGTGCGCACTCGGCTTGAGCCAAGATTGGGGCAACTGTGGGATCCCTTGCTCGGCCGTGACTTCCTGGGTTGGGAACCCCTATGCCTTGGCCGAACCCCCGGGCCAAGGCAGCCTGAACGGGGACTTAGCCTCCCTTAGCTTGCTCCTTTGACACCGGGGATTCGGGGATTTACTAAGGAGTGGACCATCTATGGCCCACCGAGCCATCCCTTGTCTGCCAGAGGATGCGCTCGAACTCACCCGATGGGTGTAGCCCCCGAGACCCCGACCGACTAGGAAAATCAGTCGAGGGGTCAACCGGATAGTCATGCCCTTAATCCGAGGATTTAACATACCCTTCTGTTTGACTCTCGTTATTACTGCCACCCGTCAGCCGCCGACATGACTCCACTGCCGCTTGCCGAGGCCCGAGGTCGCGCACCATCTGTCATCTATTGGTCTTGCTCTGCCATCGCCCATGCAACCACGCCTAGGGATCCAGCTATCCAGGCCCCAACCCGCTAGTCCCAGGCCGCAGGGCGACCACAACATCATAGCTTCACGTCGGTGGTCGGCAAGCGGCTATGGCCTGTGGACGGCCACCAGATCAGCCCCTTGGTCCCTTCTCCTTCTGTGGTCTGGTCTTCCAGTATGGTATGAATTATGATCCACTCTTTCTTAATTCATTTGTACTTAATTAGATTAAAAACTAAAATTATAAACTATGTTCTTAGCAATTTTAGTCTAATCAGGATATTAATTAGAAAATTTATCTTTGTTAGTTATTTATGTGTGTGATATTAAAGGAACCTTGCTGGGTAGGGTACTATGGTAGATGTTACCTCTAGATAGAGGCCCTATTCTTGATGAAATCCTTAATCCGCCACTACCGGCCCACAACGTGCTTGCAAGCAAGCGTCTGAGTGGACCATGCTCATATAATAATATAAGTACTGAGAGAGAGAGAGAGAGGAGAACAAATCGAAAATCAAATACTTATCTATGAGGAACAACCTTGGTCTTCCTCCAACATGTCTTTCTTCTCCTTTTCCTTTCTGCTACCAATTCCCAATTTCATTGCAAGGAGTTGCTATCAATTGGTATCAGAGACACTAATTTCCCAATACCTTCCTCCCGGGGTCGATTTGGCACCAGATTTGGGTTGGAATTGCAAACAAAGCCTTATCTCTCAGTTGCGTCACATCATCTCTCCCCACGGCAAAGGCTTGGCTCGATCTAGAGCTACCTGCGCCTCACGACCACTTACCCATCTGCAATGCCATCATGGCACCATGAACCCCGACATCAAACTCATCCTCAACGAGTTGTTGAAGCAATTCGGCGACATGGAGCTCAAGCTGGACAAGCGCTTCGCCGCCCAGGAGTCACGGTTCGATCAGAAGCTTTAGTTAACACATAAACCGGTAACGAAGCTTTAGTTTCGCATTTGTTCGTGCCAAAGAAAGAGTGAAGACCACTTGTGTGTACAAATCAGGTTTTAAAGGAGGGCTTTGGAACTATGATTTATTACTTTTTTCATACAATATGATGTATGAGTTTTATATATGCTCTGTTCCAAACCGAGAGTGGAGACCACTTTTGTGCATAACCGGTTGTAAAACATTATTTCTTTATAAGATGTATAATAGCGAATACCAAAATCCAATGTTTAATTGTTTATGTATATGCATATTGATTCCCGCCATATGGCGAGGCACTGCAGCACACCGCACACTACAACATTTGACAGAGTCAGTTGCACATCATTCGTGCTAATTTTTATAAATAGTGTCCTGTATACATTTAGATACAAAGTACAATTGTCAAATCCTATTGTACAACATGATCTTGTCGTAAAAAGAATACACTGTACAACAAGAATACACTGTACAACACAATCAGCTAGACGACGTCTGTGAGTGCAGGCCGTGGATACAGCCAGCATGCATGTCTATGGTGTCGACCATGTCTATGGGCCTGTGCGCCGCCATGGTTTTTGACTGTGACATCACATCTGACCCTGAAATAATCATCTACAAGGTAGGGCGATTCCTCCAAGGCCTTCCTCTTGATGAACCAAGGAAATCCGGACATGCATGTAATTAGAATCTGTGAACGTGATGTCGTCCCTTGCCATGATGTGCGGTGACGCTGGTTCTCCAGTGCTGTCTAGCAAGCTGAATGCGAGATGTACCTTGACTTGCGCATTGAGTGTGTGAACCAGTGTGAGATGTAGGGAGATCCAATCGACGCTGGTTGTTTCGTCGCCTTGGGGGAAGTACGTGATACACCAGGCATGGCCGCCGACGTTGAACAGGCCGGATTTGAAGTAGTATTTGATGTTGTCGACTCCCTTGCGCCCGGAGTAGCCATCGATCACAAGGCATGGCCGGCCCTGAGATTTTGGGGCCCAGGGCAAGGCTAAAAATTGAGGCCCCTTAGATCATATGTACATCTGCTATCGCTCGTATTAGTTTGGATGCTAAGCTAAGAGTGGTTACCTAGCATGCATTACCTATTCTCCTTGCACTGTAGACTTTCTAAAAGTTTATCTTATTATCACATACTCTTTATCTTATTATCACATACTCCCCCCTCCCAAAATATATAAGTACAAGTCTCGCTTCTCGAAAAGTCAAATACTTTTAAATCTGACTAGGTATATATAGAAAAATATTCATATTTATTATGTGTAGTAAGTATCATTAGATTGAAATTGAAATATACTTTCATTATATACTTATTTATAGATATAAACATCGATAGCATTTTTCATATAATTGATGAAACTTAAAAATGTTTGACTCCTCAAAAAACGAGATATGCATTTATTTTCGGACGGTGGGAGTACTAGTTACCATCCTCATCGATGTCCAAATTATTGTCTACCATAAGGCCATGCTTTCAGCATTAGTAGTATTCATTTGCTCCTATGCGCAATAATTACTGATTCATCTATATTTCTCCTGTGTTCATATTATTTTTTTAATGCATCCTCTGTGTCATCACTAGTTTCCTCCTTTATATTTTTTAACTACTAATGGCATCATTTAAGAAGACATGTGCTGGAATTTTTAAAATATATTTAATGATTGAAAACTAGCACAAAGCATATATACCCTACAAGGGTATGGTTACAGTGAGCATCCCTACAGCCGCGTGGCCAAAAAAAAAAAAGAATTGATGCATATAGGTACAGTGATACGCCACCTGCACTCTCAGCTAAGCTCCAAAATACTACACCTACAGAGTAGAGAACTACACCGGATACATGCAGAATGGGGCCCTTACGGCTTGGGGCCCCAGGGCCGGCCGTCACATGCGACCCCACGACGTCGTCGGGGACGACGATGGTCGACGTGCTCTGCGCCTGCTGATTGTCTCCACCGCCGACGCTGGGGATGTCGACTACTGAACTACTTGGCATATCGATCAGGAGCCTAGTAGATCTTTCCGCGGATCGGCCAGATCTGGTTATTTATCTGCAGTGCTTGCATGTTTGCAAGCATTTGTTAAGATTCTTGTATTTTCTCTACAACTAAAACATTCGTATCTATTCCGTCCACACCTGCGACACCAGATTCGCTGGCTCCGCTGCATTCCCTCATGCAACACCAGATCCGCTGGCTCCGCTCGCGGCTGGCTCTGTCAGAAAACGAAACAAAATCAGTCCCTCCTTCCTCGCATGCGGTTCCCCGGTCAAAAAAAAAATGGAAACATGCACTCCTCCGTCCCCTCACCACCAATGTGGTGCCCTAGTCTCCCTCGGGCTCGCGATCTTCCCCGGTCAAAGACCTTCCCCAAAATCCTCCGCGTGATCTCCTCCTCCAATATTGTCACAGCCATCTCCTTCACCACCAGGTGGTGGGTTCACCTCACTGCTCCTCCACGAACTGCCCATCACGCCCGCGCCGACTGCACGCCAGCGGAGGAGGACGCTTGATCGACGGGGAGGACGCCGCTGGCACACACCGACAGACCGCAATCAATCGCACCGGTGAGTCATCACACTCACCTCCTATCCTCAATCCTCACCCACCCCTCTTAGTATGTGTGGATTCGCCGTCGGGGCTGCCTCCCGACACCAAATCCCGACAGGTGAGGGCCGAAGGTAGTTTGGGTGCGTGCGGCGCGGCAGGCGCGGGTCTGACGACGAGACTGGCTTGTGGTTGCGGCGTTGATGTCCTAGAGGCAGACGCTTGGGCGGCGGCGGTGCGGGCAGCTGCGCTTCCCCGGTGGCGGCAGCACTCCCTCGGCGGTCCAAAAACCAGAAACTCGGGCGTCTTGGGCTCCTGACGGGTGAGGGTCGAGGTCGTTTGGGTGCGTGCGGCGCGGGTCTGACGACGAGACTGGCTTGTGGTTGCGGCGCGGGGATGGGGCGTTGATGTCCTAGAGGCAGACGCCTCTTCTGGCGGCGGCGGCGCGGGCAGCTGCGCTTCCCCGGTGGCGGCAGCGCTCTCTCAGCGATGGCCACCGACGGTCCCACCTTTAACACTTTCAATTGCCTTGTGGAAGATGGAATCAGTGAGTTCTCATGCCTTCCTGCCGTCCGCCTCTGTCTCCTTCCTCAGTTCTCTCCAACATCCCTCCTAGCCTGTCAGACCATCCCCTTGCAAGGCTTCCTCAATGCCGGGATGCACCCCGGTCAGATCTAACCATAAGGTGGCCACTGATTTCAATTTGCATCGGGCCAATGAGGTTCATGCAAATGCTGGCCCCTGCTTGCCGCATTTTCTGATTGCCATCGTAGTCAAATTCTGCGCTTTTAGCATTTCATCAAGTCATTTTTCTCAGTCCGTGGGAGAGTTGGATGACAATTGAAGTTTTGGCGTTGTAGGATGGAGAATGCACATTTCTTTCGTTCCAAACCTCCCAACACGACAAGACTGTGAGAGACCTCTGTCTACTACTATTAAGAGCGAAAAGGTCTGCAATCTGTACATGATTGAATTTTTTAGTTTTCACACATTTTCAATAGACTATGGTTCAGATACAGATCATGAGATCTATACAGTATATCATCTAAAAAATGAGATTTGTACTATGTCTCCAAATATCAGGTGACCTGGGTAGAGCATGTCGAGGTGGACGGCTGTGCACAACATCTACAAACTGTGCGTGAACTCAGGAGAAAGTTAAATCTGCTCTCGAGAGCAGGGGCTCGCCTTCGGTGCACACTGGTGGGTGGGAATGCTGGAAATACAGCCTTGCAAATTTCTCATGATAGGCACGCTGGCATCATTTTAAAAGATTGGGATTTTTTTCTATCTCTCATGGAATATAGCAGATAAATTGTCCATTGTCGATTAAAAAAAGTGGGGTAAGTTGGAGCGCAAAAAAAATCATGTTAGGCCCTATTTGATAGAGCTCAAGCCAGTTGTGACCCCTCTATACACGGTGTAGCTTACACGGTACCAAGCAGTCGGTTTTATCTTTTTTTTTCTCTCAAAATAATACGTCAATTTTTTTGTTTCACCGACTCTAATAACTCCTCCATTCACCGGAGCAAGGAGCCAGAACAGAAAGAAGCCATGTCAAACGACATTCCAAATCTAATGAAAATTGTTCACTTATATGTCCCAGTGGGTGAGGGGTCACAAAATGTGAGTTCTTTTCACATCATGGATCACATAGGATGCCCCGGATTGCTAGGTTAATAATGTGAACTGGTACATGATAAACCTAAAACTAATAAGTGTATGTGGGGGGGGCAAGAAGATTAGGGTGGTAGATCCAATCTGTCATCTTTTGCGGTGGCGATATATATGTATATTTTCTTGGATCAATGAGCTAGCTAGGCTGGGTCAGTTGTCCACAACTGCTGCTGCTGCTGGCTGGCTGCAGGCAGCACACCACAGCACTGGAACCCACTCCCTGTCGTCTCATCCTCCCATGTGCCTCCCAAATTACATCACGTTAACTAATTATGTCAGCTCGACACTATAGAAAAGGACTGGATTTATTACCTTTTTTGTTGATTTATTTAGCAAAATCATTTGGCATATTGACGGATGTGGTTCCTGTACCTTTTGTTTCAAGGTACCTTGCTAAAGAGGTGTATTGATCTGCTCATCATTTTATTTATTTATTAGGTGAAATCTAGGTAGCTAATTCCTTCCTCCAGTGTGTAGATGGGCTTCTGAAAAATTCCGGCCGTGCCCACCTGCACCGTGGAAGACACCCCATCCCCTGCCCCGCCGAGGACGACGCCTGCACCGTTACCGTCGCCGCCACCGCAAACCGCATACTGGCCTGCCGACCGGCCCCAGCACCGCCGACCATCAAAGGTGCTCAGCTCACGACGCCCGATCGCCTGTGGCCCCATCCCACGCCGCCGCCCCGGCCTCCATGACCTCCCACTGACGCGGCTGACGCCAGGCGCTCAGGTCTCCCCCGACGCCAGGCACACAGCTCTCCGCCGCCGCGAGTCTTTGTTAGTCCCTTCGCCAGATCTTCGACGAGCAACCAACAGGTATGCATGCCCAATGTCCTTACATGTGCTACTAACTTTAATCCCTTTCAAATATTATCATCCGAACATGTGCATACCCAATGTCCTTAAGTGGTTCCGTGCCTACGGTTCAGTGTGCTTTGATCTGCTTTAATTTTAATTTTGGGTGATATGGTCCTCCTGACCTCCTCGTCCTCTTTCATTCCCTTTATGCTGTCTGAAATCGTGGAGATGGACATGGGCCTGAATGCTGGGACTGCTAGAACTTGAAAGCCAAATATGCCATAAATCGAATATGATCATCAGTCGCACCTTGGTATCTGGAAGGAAAAGAAATTAATTTTGAATTAATGGGCGCTGATTCTTGTTTTGCTGTACTGTCCATTTAGAACAAAACAAGTTCCATGCAATTTGCTTATTCTTTTGACTTCCCTTCATTGTTAACCTCCACTTTCTGATCCCACTACATCTGTTCTAAATTGCAGTGGATACATGTTTATTTTAGTTTACAGTGTAGTAGACTCTAGGTGAAACATAATAAACTGCTAGAGCTAAATATACAGTTTGATGAGTAACTACAAATCAAACAACTGACAACATGAGCTGAGCCATGATAGCAATGGAGATGCTGCCTACAATATTGTCATGCTTGAAGCATCTTTTTTTAGGTAACTTTTTGTGCCTACTGCTTCCAGTCCATGCTCACAATCTCTTTTAGTCCAACAACATGTAAGTAGCTCGGGATAATTTTGATTATGATTGGTGATGAGATGACACTGGCCTGCCCTGTTTTGCTGGGACTTTCGGTTCAGTCCTAAAGATATGCAGTCATGTTTTCCACTAAGTTGATTTATTTTGCCATCAAGTTGGTTTATTTTGCCATCAAGTTGGTTTTCCACTAAAGATATACACAGTCGATTTTACTGATGTTTCATATGTTGCATATAAAAATAGTATTTGAATTGTGGCAGCAGACAAAATTTATTGCTAAAAGAAATTTTAATTGCCCAATCAGACATTTTGTTTAACTTGCTAGCATCATTTTATTTATCGTTTGAGAAAATATGTCATCATTTTGTTTAACTTGCTAGCATGAAATAATTTATAGCCGCTTTGATTTCACAGTTTATCGTTTACAACTGTAACAACCACATTTTTAGAAGATCGTTATTTCTATAACTAAAAGGCTATTTTCTTTTTTTAAAAAAAATGTCTTCATGTATTTTTAGACCTCTTTCCTACATGGAGCCAAATGAAAATCACAGTTGTTGCATGCCATTGAGAGACTTGTCAAACCAGATAAATGAAGGTAAATACTGATGCCGATGTGTATATGTATCTGAAAATTTTAACTGTAAAATAATTAATGATGTTCAGTCTGTCTTCTAAAAAAACAGGTGGTGAAAGTGGATCTAATCCAGTTACACAAGTCTCTGATCTTCAGGAACTTAAAAGGCGAAGGGACAGAGCAAGGCTTGCGAAGCGTCGTGCGGCAATGACTGAAGAACAACGGAGCGAAATTAATAGAAAGCGACGTGAACATATCACAAGAAAAAAGCCAATTCTAAAAATGATAAACTATTTATAGGTGACATTCTTAGCTTTATTATGCCGCACTATCTGTAATGACTGTGTGTTTAATATTAATAATCTAAAATAGCATGCAACTTGTTTGTAGATGGTGACGTTGCAAACGACATTGAAAACACAGTTGACACCGAGAATAATGATTGGCTCTATAGTAACCAGTCATACCAACCTGTGCGAATTGGTAAGAAGAACACAATATTGCAATATATATATATAGGATAACGGTGTCACCTCATAATAATGAACAAAATTGCTTATGTAGGTGAATGCTCGGTGATGAGTGTAGATAACAATAGCATCATTGACTTGAATAAAACACCATGTACAAAAGACTTTGTGGACACCAATCTGAGTCATGATTGTGGTATCCCTGCTACTTTTGATAAACCTCGTCAACAGTACTTTAGGGAACGGTATGTAAATATGACACCAGAAGAGAGGGAGGCTAGACGCGAACAACAATGAAAGAGTTATAGGGCGCTTGGGCGAAAGGAGGTCAAAGTAGCCGGTAATAAAAGACGAAGGGAGGTGCAAAAGGACAACCTACACAGGGATTCTATCGCCATGGAGAACCCGTTATTTGTTCCTGAGCTTGTGTGGCCCACTGTAGGCGCATCTGGAGCTCATGGATCCATGGTGAAATCCAGTGATTGGGTTATCCCAGAGTCCAGTGCAACATCTCTTTATATTCCTCCACCTCATAAGGAGGCCGATGATGAAGGATGTGATGAGTTGCTATCTGACCATATGACACAAAGATCACATGTTCTATCTGGACAAAGACATGCGTTGTTAACGCGTCGTAACACGATGTTTGAGCGTCGCATTGGTTCGAACACAAGGGCATCTAATAAAGATGGTGATTGCATGGCTGAAGATCGAGTGGGTGCTAACACACCCTTGCCTCAATCAGCCGTGACCAATAACGGTATTTATTGATGCCTCATTATCCCATTTAGGAGACCTAGATACCATATTATACCTAACCGATCCATGGTAATTCTGTGATTAACAGAAAGGGCAGGACCCAACATTCAGGCTATATCATCCACACTGACGGCACCACTATTTGATGATTGTGAATGCATGGCTGAAGAATACCCAAATGATAACACAACCTTGCCTCAATCAGTTCTGACCAACAACGGTAAATACTAATGCCTCATGACCCCATTTAGGTGACCTATATTGTATACCATATTATACCTAACTCAACCATGGTCATTACATGATTATTAGAAAGGACAGGACCTGCCCCTCAGCCTGCATCAGATGCACCGATGACACCACTATTTGATGACAGTGGTAATTTACACTATTTTGTAACATTCTATAAACTATTTGAACTCCTTTGTTTATTTTTACCCGTAGTTCTACTAACTCACGTATCTTTGATGGCCATAGATGATGATGAGGGAGATATATTTGAAGAGGATGAGGAAGAGGATGAGGGATACATGTTTGCTCGGCAAGGTATTTGTACGAAAGACCGAATATAAATCAAATCTTCCACCTACTTTATTTAAACTATTACGGCTTAAATGTTATTTCAGAAGATGAAGATGATGATGATGTCCAAGACAATGACCTTGAGGAAGACACGACTTCTATCCTTGAAGTACCTGACCGATACGATGAGGTGTATAGTAACATGCCTACAGATACCCATATGTTAAAACCTGTTGCAAATTGCGAGCACTGCGATGCGAAAAGGTTTGAGCATGAACCACGTGGGTTCTGTTGTCGTGACGGAAAGGTCGAGCTCAATGAACTGAATGTACCTCATGAGCTTATGAGGCTTTGGTCAAGTAATGACGCTGATGCTAGGCACTTTCGTAACAATATTAGGTTTTTCAATGGCCATTTCTCTTTCACTTCTCTATATTGTTGCCTCGATAGTGCTACTGCAAGCTGGAAAAACAGTGGCATATACACCTTTCGTGCACATGGCCAGATCTATCACAACAAAAGGTCATTTGGCAGAGAAGAGGGTAAAGAGCCAAGACATCTTGAGCTTTACTTCTATGACGATGATCCAAGCCTTGAGCACCGCTATCGACGATGTCATGAAGAGAAGTGCCAAAAAGACAAGGAAGTCATTGAGAGGCTTGTGGCCATCCTTCGTGACAACCCATACTCACAACATCTTAGGAGTGTGGGCCAGGCTGGCCACCTCGAGGACTATCATGTCACACTAAACCTTGACCAGAGGCTGGACCAGAGAACATACAATGTACCGTCAACTTCAGAGGTGGTTGCTGTTTGGATCGAGGGAAGCGAACTCCTTGGTCAGTTCCAGAATAGTGTTGTCCTGCATGGGAAAGATAGAAGTAGACACGACATCCGCTCATATCATGGATGTTACGATGCTCTTTCATACCCTCTATTCTTCCCTAAGGGTGAGCTTGGGTGGCACATGGATATTCCAAAGAAAGGAGTTAGTATGGAAGAAGTCATCGAGTATCGTGCCCTACAGAAGGCTCGTAGTGGGTCAGAAGAAGAAATAGATTTGTTATTCTTCTTATTTAAATACTTTGCATACATGTACCTCAGTGATTATTCTACAAACAACTCTAATTCATGGCTATTTTTTGTAGACTCCCCTGGTAGACTATGCGTGTCTGTGCGTGACTACTACTGCTACAAGTTTCAGATGCGTCCAGGAATATTTAACCCCATACTGTACGGCAAGCGTCTATTCCAGCAGTTTGCGGTCGACACGTACATCAAGATCGAGAGTTCTCGATTAGATTATATACGCAACCATCAAGATGATATTAGGGCTGACCTCTACCAAGGATTGGTTGATAGCCTACATGCCGGTGAAGGTAGAGCAGAAGCTGTTGGAAAGCGGACAGTGATGCCTTCATCATTTATTAGAGGCCCACGTCACATGAGACGTCGGTACATGGATGCCATGGCTCTGGTATGGAGGTTTGGTAAACCAGACATCTTCCTAACTATGACATGTAACCCAAACTGGGATGAGATCAAGTGTGAACTCTACCCTGGCCAGACACCACAGGATCGTCCAGATCTCGTTGTTCGAGTCTTTAGAGCAAAACTACAAGAGCTGAAGGATAGACTACTAAAAAAGGATATCCTTGGAAAGGTGCGGGCACATGTTTATGTTGTGGAGTTCCAGAAGAGGGGTCTGCCGCATGCAAATTTTTTTGCTAATCATGGATAGGAAGTACAAGATCATGTGCCTAGAACAATATGATTGCCTCATCTCAGCTGAGCTCCCAAATAAGAAGAAGTACCCAGTCTTGTACAAGATGGTTACCAAACATATGATGCATGGCCCTTGCGGAGTGCTTAATCGCGATTGTCCATACACAAAGGGTCGTGATTCCTGCAAGAACCGTTACCCTAGACCTTTCTGTGATGTCACAGTACAAGGCAAGGATTCATATCCTGTTTACAGACGGCGTGAAGATGGCCGAAAAGAAAAATTTCGCGGACACGAGCTTGACAACAGATGGGTTGTGCCTTACAACCCATATCTCCTCCGTCTATTCAACTGCCACATCAATGTTGAGGCATGTGGGAGCATCAAGGCAGTCAAGTATCTATTTAAGTACATTTACAAGGGTCATGATCGGGCGTCTGTGGCTATGAGAGAGGCTGGCAAGGAGGATAGTGAAGGGAACGTTGATGAGATCAAGTAGTACAGAGATGCTAGATGGGTAACCCCCTCAGAAGCCTTGTGGAGGATATACGAGTTTGATTTGAGTGATAGGTACCCTTCTGTTTTGTCCCTATAGCTACATCTTCCAGACATGCACATGGTATCATTTCACCGGCGCCAGGGGATTCAACGAGTGCTTGATCGTCCAGGTGCTGACAAGTCAATGCTTACTGCGTACTTCGAGAAGAACAGGATAGATGAAACAGCTCGAGGTATATTGTATCGGGACTTTTTTGAGTTCTATACATGGCAAGCACAGGGCAAAGTTTGGCAAAATAGGGTACGTCGTGATACATTACGACAGATTGGAAGAATCGTGTCTGCCAATCCAGCCGAGGGGGAGCGTTACTATCTTAGGGTTCTCCTGAACCACGTGGCAGGTGCAACCTCTTTTGAGTGTCTAAGGACCGTGGACGGCAAAATCCTACCGACCTTTCGTGAAGCTGCAGAAAGAAGGGGCTTAATCGAAGAGGACAACACGCTGAACGAGAGTCTCGCTAAGGCAACCGGGTGGATGATGCCATATGCGCTGCGAAGGCTCTTTGCAACAATATTGGTATTTTGTGAGCCCAGTGATGTGTTTGGACTGTGGGAGAAACACAAGGAGGCAATGTCGCAGGACTACAGGCGCAATAATCAATCCATCTTCATGGTGGAGCAGATGGTCCTCATGGATATTCGAAAATTGCTACAATCAATGCAAAAGGATATAAAGATGTACCCACTTCCTGATATCGACAACACATATGACGCCTCTCGTGATATTCCTAGAGAGATTTTTGAGGAGGCTAGCATTGAGGCTAACGAGGAGGATGTGGCTCTATCAGACACCCTTAACGAGGAGCAGTGGGCTGCATACGATGAGATCATGTCCTCGGTTGATACCGAGGACGGAGGTCTCTTCTTTGTGGACGGTCCTGGCGGGACCGGAAAGACTTATCTGTACAGAGCACTTCTTGCTACTATACGCAGTCAGAAAAAGATTGTTGTGGCAACAGCTACATCTGGTGTCGCAGCCTCAATAATGCCTGGTGGTAAGACCGCCCACTCGCGCTTTAAGATTCCCCTCATCATTGATAATGGAGCCTTTTGCACCTTCATGAAACAGAGTGGTACTGCCAAGCTGCTTCGAGCATCATCTCTCATTATTTGGGACGAGGCTAGCATGACAAAGAGGCAGTCTGTCGAGGCGCTGGACAATAGTCTCCGTGATATAATGGACCGACCAGAGCTGCCGTTCGGTGGGAAGACCGTGGTGTTCGGTGGAGATTTCAGACAGGTTCTTCCCGTTGTTCGGAGAGGGTCGAGGGCTCAGGTGGTCGGTGCCTCGCTGCGTATGTCGTACCTTTGGGATTCCATGCGACATCTAAAACTGGTGCGTAACATGAGGGCAAAGAGCAACCCGTGGTTTGCAGAATACTTGTTGCGCGTCGGTGGGAGATCTGAGGAGGCGACTGTTAATGATGAAATCCTTCTTCCTCATGATATATGCATACCGCACACCGGGCAAGATAGTGACCTTGATACTCTAATTGATTGCATATTCCCTAACCTCAATGCGAATATGACAAGCAAAGATTATATCACCTCTCGAGCGATCTTATCTACGCGAAACGACTGGGTTGATATGATTAATATGAAGATGATAGGTTGTTTCCACGGGGATGAGATGGTGTACCATAGCTTTGACTGTGCGGTGGATGATCCACACAACTACTACCCAGAGGAATTCCTTAACACTTTGACACCCAATGGTCTACCTCCACATGTGTTGAAGCTAAAGATTGGTTGTCCGGTCATATTGCTTAGGAACATTGATCCTGCGAACGGACTTTGTAATGGTACCAGGCTTATCATACGAGGGTTCCAAAAGAATACCATAGACGCAAAAATTGTGTTGGGACAGCACGCTGGAAAGCGGATTTTTCTGGCTCGCATACCTTTATGCCCGTCGGACGACGAGATGTTCCCTTTTCAATTTAAGCGAAAGCAGTTCCCTATTTGACCTAGCTTCGCAATGACCGTTAACAAGGCACAGGGGCAGACTATTCCTAACGTCGGGGTATACTTGCCGGAACCAGTGTTCTCACACGGCCAATTGTATGTGGCACTATCAAGAGCTACGGCAAGATCGAACATCAGGATCCTTGCCATGCCGGCTTGAGAAGGACATGAACAAGGGAAAAGGAAAAGAGAAGGGGAAGAAGACACCGACAAAGGATATATTCACAAAGAATATCGTATATAAAGAGGTTCTAACTCCATGAAATAGGTAATGCATCACACGTCGATACAATATCAATAATACTTTAACTTTAAACATTAACAAACAACTTATATGCAGGATACTTCTAACTATAGCTTGAGCCATCTGCATGCTTCAGCTGCAAGAAGTCAGATGCCGCATCTTGGACTTTAAAATCTTCTGGATCATTTTTGATTGCTGATCAGCAACAGCTTGGTGTCCATGCAAAGCGCGCTCTCTTGGTCAAACTATTGAGTGATTAGATTCTTAATTGTACAGTCTATTGTAAAACATGTATTGTGAAATACAAACTTGTTATGATTAAGGTGAATGCTCATGTGTTGCAACGGGGAAAAAAAATACCAGATAACATGTATTGTAAAAAGACAAACTTGTAAAAAAATTATTGCTTATCTTTCTAAAATCTCTATCTCTGTCTCTACAACTAAAACATATCGTCCACTCGGCACTAGCCCCACGCGCGATGTCCACCCCGGCTTCGTGCAATCGCCCCTCCCCCACAATATGTTTCCGTTGCAGCGCACGGGCATTTACCTAGTATAATACTATATATGAGGAGAAAGTATGACGCATTTACAAGTCAGGTTATTGTGAATTAGACACCACGTGTCTATCAAAAAAATCCTTTTTAAAAAAATATTTTTTTTTCAAAAAATAACTACGCACAAGCATTACACACATCTAAGAAACAAATCCATATATAATGGACAATGATCAATTAGTTTTCTTCACTTCTAGAATCAATAATTTTTCCTAGGGTTTATAATCCAGGGGAAAGGCTGAAAAATTGCAAGGAAACGGTATCTCTAGGGTATTTCGTAGGGTAAGGCCCCAAGGGAGGATATTGACAGGAAAGTCAGATGTGCCATACGACTTTTGGGGAAACCGTTGTCACGACGTGGTCGTGCCAACCTAATTTCACTAATATAGAAATCATTTTTGCTTACGGTCAAAAACGATTTTCAAAATCAGTTTAAAAAGCCTACTATGCCACCAATTGTAAAAATAGGTGATTTTCAGAGGCAGTTTTGAAACCGTTCCTAGAAATTGATTTTTGGGGATGGTTCTCTTAGGACAACTGCCCTTAAAAAATCGATTTTCAGGATCGGTTGACTTAAGTCAACCGTCCCTAAAAATAATTTTTAGAAATTTTAAAAGTCACTTAGAAATCCATTAAGAATAAGAAAATATTTTTTAATGTGGCCAAAAGCCCAAAGGACCGACCACAGCTCACTAAGATTTAACTTTCACTGGTTTTGAACAAGTGCAGCCACCAGGATTCGAACCCACAACCTCTCGCCTCGCGCGTGGTGTCCCGTACGACTGCACCACAAGTTAGCATGTCAAATGGGATGACAGTTGTGTTGACTAGTCCCTGAGAGGCCATTTTTTCTAGAGCTTTAACTAAAAATAACATTTGCATGTTAGATACCAATTCTATTGGTGATGCTCTAATTTATATATTTAGAACCCTAAATGATCTCAAACAACATTTTTATCACCTACAAAGTTTTAGATCTCATCCATCACTACAATTATGCTATAAATTTTGTCTTCATCCGACTTCAATTGAAAAAGATATGAATTTATTTGTGCTGCAGCTATTTTAAAGGATAATTGATTTAGTCAACCACCCTTGAAAATCGATTTTTAGGGACCGTGGACTTAACAAAACCGTCCCTAGAAATCACCCATTTTTAGAGATGGTTGAAACAAGCAAGAAAATCTTATCTTCAGGAGTAGTTCTTTTAGAGATGGTTGAAGCCATAGCACGTGACGTATACTATTATTTCAGACCATGATATGAATTAACGTGCATGATTATAATAATTGCATATATTTATTGAAAAGCTAAGTACAAGTTGTGCGATTCTACAAAAGAAATATATTGAAGTGCAAGAAATAATAGAGTTTATAAAAAACAAGAGTAAAAAAAAGTTAGTTTCCAAACAAGGGTCAAATTCAAATTCTCGGTTGGAAACAATGAAAGAGGAACTTTAAAGATAATGAAATTTTAAAATTAGTCACACACCCATAGCACTGCACGGACATATTTACTAGCGTATAATATTCCCACATGGCCATATGGCGAGGGACCGCAGCCCACAACAACATTTGACAAAATCAGTTGCACATCATCCGTGCTATTTTTTTAAAATAGTGTCCTGTATATAGTTAGATACAAAGTACAATTGACAAAAATCCTATTGTACAACATGATCTTGTCATAAAAAGAATACACTGTACAACACAATCAGCTCGACGACGACGTGGGTGAGTGCAGGCCGTGGATACAGCCAGCATGCATGTCAATGGCGTCCCATGCAAAGAAGAGCCCTTTGAGGCGCATGAACACCTGGCACGCGACAAGGCTCCGCTCCCCGGCCTGCCACGGCTCCTTCGCCGCCGTCGCCGCGGGCGCACCGAGCAACGACGCCATGTGCGTGAGAGTGCCCTTCAAGTTCACCTCGTCCCCGGGCAGCCGCGCCGCCACGTACCTCCCGTCGAACACCCTGTCGCCGAGGTACGCTCTCAGCGACGCCAGGAACTCCTCCTTGGTGTGCGGCAGCCGCGCGCCGCCCGTGAGCACCTTGAGGAGGAACCCGAGGTGGTAGAGCCCGCCGTACGCAACCCACGTGACGGCGGTGCTCCGGCGGGTTTCGGCGGACACCACGCCCGTGGTGAACAGCGCGTACGCGAACGCCCTCACGCTCAGGCTGCTCACGCCACCGCCGGAGACGGAGCCGGAGTACTCGCGGTCGTGGAGCGCGACCTGCCACACGGACTGTCCGGCGGCGGCGGCGCCCGGGGGCCAGGGCGTGGCGGGCAGCACGGGGAGCCTCCCGTTGGCATCGCACAGCGTGATGCCGAGCTGGGAGTAGGGGACCGAGGAGTCCACGTCGACTTTCGCCAGCCCGTAGCGCGACGCCGCGGGGAGGTCGTCGATGCGCACGCCGGGTGGCAGGTTGTTTCCCTCCTCGTCGCCGCCGCCGCCGCCGTGGTGCTCCGCGTGCACGGTCACGTACGGGTACGACTCCAGGAGGGCGCGGATCGTGGACAGCTCCTGCACGAGGTTTGCGGCGGTGACCAGCCGGACGAACACTTCGCCGTGCTGCCGCCGCCGCCGCCACTGCTGATGCGCCGCCGAGGGTCGGGACATGGTCTGGTCGTCGGAGGAGGATTAGGATCGGGGGCGCGGCAGATTGATCGACTTCGGCGGCCGTTGGGATATCGGGAAAAGTTGGTTCGTGTCGTTGTGCTTTTGAGATAAAAAATGAGTCCACGCACTGCGATTCGTCGAAGGGAGAGTCCGACACGAACTGAGCATGCCGCAAAAATAGAAGGTTTTACTTTTTTTTTTCCAACAATATATATTGACGATGCATATATATAGGAACTAAAGAAAAGATTTGCTGAATCCGCAGACCGCACGGAATAAGGCTGCAATTTCCATAAATCTACTCAGGATTCATACGCATTGCGTCACAGTTTTTCCTATTGCCCTCACCCACACTGTCACACTGAGCAACAAAAAAGTACTACCAATAAACTAATTGGTATATTTAATTTTTTTTGGCAAGAAAGTTAATATAAATTATTTGTAGAATTTGAAATTGTCTTTTTAAACTGAAAATATAAATATGGGACTGCCTATTTCTCTGTTGACCAAAGAAAATCCCAATCCAAATCAAGTTTAACATATATATGTATCTCTGTTGTAATCCTTGTACGAACCCAAACCGTACAGGTCACTTTGCTTGTCTTCGAATTCCCTTACGTGACCATACTAAGAATATAGCATACGTCTAGGGGTGAAAGTGGTGCGCATAATTCTCTCCTCCGCTCCGATCCGATTCAAATGTGAATTTTAAGGAAAAACTTTTAATATCCATACGGATATGGATAATTTGAATCAGATTGTCTGCGGAAGCGGGGTAGGATATAGAATTGATAAAATCCGGCGGGTATGGATTATCCACAAATTTGCGGATCATCCGATATTTAGAATAGGATATCCAATAATTTCTTTTCTTTGACTAAAACCTAAAGAAATTCAAAAAGAATTTAAAAAGTTTCGTACTTGAGATCTTGTTGACTGTTATTACATATTGGCTAATAGTTTTATCATTTGTGAGTGAGGATAACTTATTAATTAGGTGTTAATAGCAGTCGGTCTGATAGCCACAAATTGGAATGAAATGCAGGATTATTGTCTACTATATTGTTATTTGGCTCTTACAAAATTAATTCTTAACAAGCATATAATTCTCTAAACATGTACATATTACTCGACTATTTAATTAAATCCGTATCAGATCCGATTCTCCTCCATATTTGTACTAGTTCCAACATCCGAAAAAAATCCGCACTTGCATCCACATACGTGTATTATCCGTTCTGATCCTAATGCGACAATGAAAAGCGGATTAGGATATGGGAGAGGCATTATCCGCTCCGTTTTCATCCCTACGTAGATCAACCTCCTATGCCAATAGCTGCCGCTAACGCTAGGGGCTGCTCCTCTTTGCTAGTGCCCCGATCCTCCACTCTTCCTACCGATAACTTCACACGTGGCCAGAGGAGCATGGACCCGCCCTCTTAATAGATTTTTATGGTTGTTTTTGTTTTATCTAGGGTTTAGTTTCCTGGTGGCATCAATGAGGTGATGGTGGCAATGTCACATTGAAATAATATCTCTCCCCTCTCCTTACCTTGACAATGTCTGATCTATCTAGTACCGGCGAAAGGCCAGTGTGAGTATATTGTGTCAGATATGTTAGCTCTCTTGGGATCTCAGTGGCTGGTGTTTGTTAGTCAAGCATTTGGTTGATTTTTGATGTGGCGATTTTGAGCTCTTTTTTTGGCCTATTGTACAACAAGATCTGCTTTCTCGAACACTTTTCTGTGTGGTCAAAGATTGTAATCTTGAGTTCATTAAGGATCCTCTAGCTGATGTTCTATCGAAGTTTTCTAGATTTCGTTGCCAACAACGAGTATGTTTTATGGTCACAAATTCCTCCTCTAAAATCCTAAACCCTTGCTAGAGTTCACGAGTTCCACGCTCAAAGGAGATTTAGGATCTACTTTCTTGTATCTCGTGAGGTTAGTAATTCGACACATTTCCTCCAAGAATGCTATTGACAAGTAACACTACTGCACAAAAAGATTTTGCAAGGCCGTGGCTTTTTATTAACCGAGGCGGTCACGCTTGGCGGTTGAGTGCCCACCTCAATAAAAGAGTAACGGAAGCGGGTAGCATTAGGCGTCTGCCTCCGTTAATAGATCAACCGAGGCGGTCACCTTTAGCTATCCGCCTCGGTTAATCGAGCATTAACCGAGGTGGTTGTCTTAAGGCGCCTCCGTTAATAGATTAACCAAGGCAGGCAAAGCAACTGCCTCAATAGGTCTGCATTAACGGAGACCTTTTCCCCACCTTTGTTAACCAAAAAGGACCGTCTCGAATAAGATTTATGTAGTAGTGTAAATAGCATATTCCTATAAAATATTTAGGTTCAAAGTTTAAACAAAACTTCAATTGCCAAAAAAAGTTTGAATTCAAAATTTGCAATTGTTTACTAAAAATTACCAAATACAGATTTTACCTTAGGAAAAAATTGACAGAGTAATTCTAGGTTTGAGATTTTCCAAACATGAGCTCAACGTTAGAAACTTAAAATTAGTTCTTTGATCGATCTGGGACTTCGGTTGGGGTCCCCAATTCAGATGTCAAATTCTGCGTTTCACAAAGTTTAAATAATAATGTCAAAACGGAAATCACCAGTTTGGAAATTAATAAATTGCAATCTTATCGCTTCCACTTTCTTGGGGAGCTGCTTCGTGCAGACGACATGCTTCGGCGAGGGACTCACGTCGTCGCAAGGTAGCCAGCACCAATGCTTTCTTTAGCAAACTCCGCGTTGCGAAGTGAGGAGAGAGAAAGACTCTTTCAAGTCATGTCTCCCTCCTCAACCTCCGGCGACCTCTCCTCTCTCTCCTACACCTCCTCCATTCCCTATCCACCCTCCACGCTTCTACCCCCCCTTGCATGCCTCATCAGAACACAAGACGTGCCGTCGTCCAGCCATTATTGAGGCATTGACCTTGGCTATTCGTTGCGCCGAGCTTGGCCGCCGCGGCAAGAGATGGACAGGATCCCCGTCGCGCCGCTCAAGTCCAGCAGCTTCTCGGCGGCCACCTCCCGCGAGGAGAAGCTCGCCCGCAACCTCTCCCTGGGCCCCATCAAGCTCACCGAGCACATCAAGGACGCGCAGAAGGAGAAAGCAGCCGCCGCCGACAATGCCGGCGAGGCGGGGGCCGACGCCGTGCCCGAGGAGGCCGCGGAGCCGGACCTCGCCGCGCTGTCGGCGGAGGTCGACGCGTTCCTTGCGGGCCCCAGGGACGGCGACGAGCCGCTGGCCGTGTCGGAGGTGACGCTGGACAGGTTCGCCAGCGCCGTCGAGCAGGAGATTGCGCAGTCGGAGGGGACCGACAACAAGTGGGCGCCGAACGAGGCCGGGGATGCGCCGCCGCTCCTCGCCGCGATCAAGCGCCTGGCCGCGCTCGCGTCCGCGCTCACCTCGGACAAACAGGGCGCCGCCAAGTACACCATCGGGGTGCACCGCGTCACCGGCATGCTGCACCGCGCCATGACCTTCGTGGAGGACGAGTTCCACGGGATGCTGGAGGACCCCCGCGTCGCCAAGGTGGCGCCGCTGGCCGCCGACACGGGCAGCGCCACGGGCAGGTCGATGAAGCGGCCGCCGTCGTTCGGGCACGGGGCCGAGCTCGACCGCTGCGTCGTGCCGACCGCCTTCGGCGACGCGTCGCCGCCATTCCCTCCAGAGACCGTGGGCCGGCTCCGCGCCATGGCGGAGGCCATGTTCGCCGCTGGGTACGAGACGGAGTGCACGCAGGTGTTCCTGGTGGCGCGGCGGAACGCGCTGGACGCGTCGCTGCAGAGCCTCGGGTACGAGAAGGCGAGCATCGACGACGTGGTGAAGATGCCCTGGGAGGCGCTGGAGTCGGAGATCGCGACGTGGATCAAGGCGTTCCGGCACACCGTCGAGGTGGACCTCCCCGGCGAGCACGACCTGTGCGCGCGCGTGTTCGCCGCCGGCGGGCAGCAGAGGTGCCTCGGGCGCGACATCTTCGCGGACCTCGCGCACTGCGCCATGCTGCACTTGCTCAACTTCACGGAGGCCGTGGTGCTGACGAAGCGCGCCGCGGAGAAGCTCTTCAAGGTGCTGGACATGTACGAGGCCGTCCGCGACGCCGTTCCCCTGGTGGACGCGTTCCTCGTCCCGCCGGCGGCCGAAGATGGCGAGGGCGAGGAGGCCGGGGCCGGGGGGCCCAGTGCCACAGCGGACGAAGACGGCGGCGGCAGCAGCAGCGCGTCCACCGCCCTGGTTGACCTGAAGCACGAGCTGACCTCCGTGCGCACCCGGCTGGGCGAGTCGGCGGCGGCCATCTTCTGCGACCTGGAGAGCTCCATCCGCGCGGACGCCGGGAAGCAGCCGGTGCCCGGCGGCGCGGTGCACCCGCTGACCCGGTACCTGATGAACTACCTCAAGTACGCGTGCGAGTACAAGAAGACGCTGGAGCAGGTGTTCCAGGAGTACCGGCGCCCCGACGACGACGACGACGCGGAGCACGGCGGCGGGGACCCGTTCGCGGCGCAGCTGATGGAGGTGATGGAGCTGCTGCACAGCAACCTGGAGGCCAAGTCGCGGCTGTACAAGGACCCGTCGCTGAGCAGCATCTTCCTGATGAACAACGGGCGGTACATGCTGCAGAAGATCCGGGGCTCGCCGGAGATCAACGCCGTGGTGGGCGAGGCGTGGTCGCGGAAGCGGTCGACGGACCTGCGGCAGTACCACAAGAACTACCAGCGGGAGACGTGGAGCCGCGTGCTCAACCTGCTGCGCGACGACGGCGTCATCACCGTGAAGGGCCACGTGCAGAAGCAGGTGCTTAAGGACCGGTTCAAGCATTTCAACGCCGCCATGGACGAGATCCAGCGGACGCAGGGGAGCTGGGTGGTGAGCGACGAGCAGCTGCAGTCGGAGCTCCGCGTCTCCATCGCCGCCGTCATCGTGCCGGCGTACCGGTCCTTCCTGGGACGGTTCTCGCAGCACTTCACCGCGGGGAGGCAGACGGAGAAGTACGTCAAGCTCAGCGGCGAGGACCTGGAGGCCATCATCGAGGAGCTCTTCGACGGCAACGCCGTGTCCATGCCCAGGAGAAGGACGTAATAATTAACAAGGATCCGAGCCCCCCCGTGCTTCACTAATTTGGTTTTTATAAGCCAAAATTGTTACAGTATCTTATTTTCGGTTTTTTTTTTATTTCGATTGTACGTTTCTGAGAGTTGCTCTTCTGCATTGCTCTTGCTCAATCACGGCAGATAGTTGTGTAATCGTCGATTAATTAATCGATACATACATGTACCTGTTCATATATATATATATATATATATATATATATATATATATATATATATATATATATATATATACACACACACACACACACTCATAAAAATTCTTCAAATTTAATAGATGTGTAGTTTTTTTTGTCTAATTCCTCATAAATTTATGGAGAATTAGATGATTCTTGGTGCACAGTTGTCGAATCCGTGCTTATTTTTCTTTACCATTTTGACTTTTCATTCATGACACCAACGCATGTGAAGCAGGAGAGCGGCAGGCAGTAGCCGCAAGTCGGCAAATAGCCCATTTAAGGTTGCGAGGTATGGTCGTAATTGGATAGGCCCGGGCGCTGGTTGCTCCTACGGCCCATAGCATCGGTCATTTTGACAAGTTATTATAGAACAAATTTTAGGCCAGGCCTGTTTCATTTGAAACATTGGACCACATTACAGGGCCTGGCAGAACTAGCTATTACGCTTTCAGATCGGACCTAAATTTCAATGGGCTTGGCCTGAGCACCTTCCTACATGCTTCTACACGTGTATCATATCATGTACTTACAACTGGAGGAGAGCTGAGTCACACACACAAAAAAAAATCCCTGAAGGAGAGCTACAGTAGAGGAGTGAACTGTCAAGCCTGCATAAAGTTCCGTCTGCTACCAGGCTTACATTTTCCCCTCCATCTGCTGCCGAATCAAGATGGCAACGGGTACGTACCCGACGAGTAGTGCCCACCCGTACCCACACTCGCAAAAATTTATCCGTCGGGTTACCCGTACCCGCATGCGGGTAAAAAAATAGTTCCATACCCGTACCCGATAGCATAACCGAAAATTACCTAAAAATATCAAATAGTCACATGCAAAAATAAATCATTCTAAGCTTCCAACAAGTTACAAACATGCTAACAAACATAATTAGCATCGTTACAACAAAGACAATCTACTAGAAATATAGTGGATGTCTCAATGGACCAAATTCATGACTTATATGCGCTAAAATAACTGAGGTTGGCTAGTTATTTTTGCGGGTATATCTTACCCGCGGGTATGCGGGTATGAGTAGTATACACCCGCACCCGTACCCGCCATACCCGATGGGTATAGGATTTTGCCCAATAACGTACCCACGGGTAGAAAATTCATCCCATACCCGCCTCTTTATCGGGTAATACCCGTCGGGTACTCGGGTTTCGGGTACCTGTTGCCATCTCTACTGCCGAAGGTCAAATTTGTCAATTTACCTCACTTTATTGATACTATCATATTTCATTGGCAATTCAATAAAAGGTAATTCGGTTGATGTTTTTTCTATAAACTTGTCAAAGTTAAATAATTTCAAAGGGTCGAAAGAAGTACTTTTTAATACTGGTCATCATCCGGCCAGGCAAGGGAACACTCACGCGTCGAGAGTGAGATTCGATCTAAAGTCATCAGCAAATTAAAGACCGTTACCAAATAAGTAATAATATATGTACATATCAACGATTCATCACTATCACTGGCCATATTTTTATATTAGACTTCAGCATCAGCTAGCTCTAAGTACCAACCCAACATTTTCATTGACATCCATTGACGTTGTTGCTGCACCTAGACGTGGGACATGCCATTTGGGACGTAGCAGATGATCAGATGCTGGCGGAGTTCGTGTCACCTCGCTCCCTGTCATCCAGACAGCTAGAGCCCCGACATCACATTGGGGTCTCTGTCTCCTGTGCGTGTTGCTACTGCTTCCTCGGAGGACCAAGCCTTCAGACCATCGTCTTCGCCTGTGTGTAGCTGTAGGTCGCTGCATGTTGGTGGGCTGACTTCAGATCCTTCTAGAGACAATGGCACTGTAAGCGCTGTGTAATGTTTCGCCGAGGCCTTCAAGCATCTGCTTCAGCAGCCGCTGATTGCGTCCCCGCCTAGGCTGCGAATCACCAAGGATCTCATGTTGCTGATGATGGCAACATCGTCCCCAAGCGTAGCGCCCCATTTAGCTCCTAAAAATGAGCTCAGAGCATCGATGCTGGAGGCACAAGCAAGAAAGATGCTCATGAAAAAGCTCGGGCTTTTGGTCGGGATGGCGAAGCTTGATAAGGTGTCCTTTGAAGAATTTCAGCAAACCTTCACCATGCCGCTGTCCCAAGCATCTGGGAAGCCATGTGGGTACTCTTTCCTGGGAGGTGTCGGCGTTGCCGTCCGTTGATGGACATCGGGTACACCAAGCGTGTAACACCATCGGTGTTACCGAGTAAAACAACTCACTAAACCATGTTATGAGCATCATGTTTAGGTATTATTGCATGTGGCAAAATAAAAAATTAAATTTTGTTGCACTAATTCTCAAATTGAGCTATAAATTATTTCTTGTCCAAGTATTCTCCCACAGTCCAAATCACTTTCATTCATCCTGATCCAACTCCAGCTCTCACTATTCTTCTCCTCCTTAATTCCCCAAGCATGTACTCGCACTTGCAAGCCCGCGAAGCACGCTTCAGTACATTTCATTGGCAAGACACAGTGCTTTTACTTTGTCGTGTCAACCAAGGCAAGTTTGGCTACAGATGATTGATCGACAGCAGCATCGCACACGCTACGCGCTAACCACACTCTGACTCAGTCCACTGAGCACGCCGCTCGCTCGCTACTCACAACTACATGTTCATGCACCAGCAGTATGGCCCATGGCCATGTGCATGATGAAAAATCCAACCAGCACCATCTACACGTTAAGCCCAAAACACACTCCTCAACCAATCACGTGCATGCAAGTCCAAATGTTGCCTAATCCAAACTTTTTCTTTTCCAAAAATGGATTAGCATCCAATATTAAGTCAGGTAATACCACCACCAACCTCACGGCACGTCGCTGTCAGTGCCCTTACTTTGTCCGCTAATCGCTCCACAAAATAATTAACGCACATCGCGCTGCCTCTGCTAAAGTGTGTCGCGCACGCCGGTCGTCCTTCCCAGTGTGAGCTCCACCTCTATCCCCGGGTCTCTTGCCTTTAAAAGGATACGCCAATCAGCCCTCCTATCACGCCGAGCCGTTGAGCCGTCCTGCTCCGTTGCTCATTTGCTTTTTCCTCCTAAATCAAATTCTACTGTTCCTACCCGAGAAAGCTGCGTCTATCGATTTCTCCCCGAGCTGTAATCAACCGAGGTAGTTAGCCTGCAAGAATTTCGTCATTCTTCTTTTTTATTATCTCCTTGACCTGCGGTCTTCTCCATTAACTCCTTGAATTAAAGACCCACTCAAGTCTCCTCCATTAATTCCTTGACCTCCATAATTGAACCAGCACCCCCTCATCACGTCATGGACCAAAGACCCACAGCCATGTGTAAGTCAACAAGTCCAATTGCGTGATTAGCCTCCTCCAATAATATCATTTTTATTTTTGGAATTAATTAAACAACCACCTTGCGCAATCAATATCTCCCTCAAACAAACTCTGATTCTATGGATTCTTTTTCCTAAATTCATCTAAAATCACGCTCTACCCATCCATATCATTTTCTTCCTCTTTAGAGCTCATTTGAATTTATTTATTTATCATGAAATAAATTTTGTTAGATTCCTAAATTTATGATCTATCTGTTAGTGTATTTAGTTCATACAGTTCAGCGATACCTTTAGGGTAGTTAAATGTCACTTGTTTGAATAAATGTTAAATCTTAATTGGACATAAAGACATATCTCGATTTGTGAAACTAAATACTTGTTAGGTGAACTTGATACCTTGCTTGCTGAAGCTGATAGTTAGAATATTGTCTTAGTCATTAGAGCTAGCTTATTAGTTTAACATGTGTGTTTTTATTTTAAGAGTTGATGTTGCTTACATACTAAATGGTTGCATCATCATCATTGCATGCATATAGTGAACGAGTTGGCGAAGGCCGTGACCGTCGACGATCAGGAGTATGAAGAGATCGTCGAGGAATATGAGGAGGAGATCCTCGTGCTGGAGGGAGTTCCGGAGCCACCCGTGACTGACACTGCTTTTGACATTGCGCCTGTCCAAGGCAAGCCCCGGTGCATAACCCTTATTTTTAATGATCACTATATATGTGTTGTGCATTTACGTTGCAGAAAATTTTATGAAAACCATCGCGTAGTTGCTATGCTTAGGTCTATCGGTAGCGTGGGTAACATGCCGTTACTCACACAATAGGTGGAGATTATCACTACTCTCATGATAAAATGATGGAAAGGAATTGGTGAACGGGTAGGGATATGGTTTGGGTATTGGTGGGTGTGACAAGTTATGTTTCGCGGCCACGGGGCTTAGCTTGGTTACACTGTTTTCCCTGTCCGTGTTGATTGAGGATCGTCCGTTGCTGTGGATAGTAGTCAGGTCACAGATTAATTATCCCGAATACATGCTTGCTTATGGGAGTGGGAAGGCTCATTCTCCTCTTGTCGTGGGTTTCAGCTCTTTCCGGACCGACTGATTGGAGGCGGTGAAAGCCCAAGTTTGATTTTGGAAATTGAATGACACCAAAGTTGCTAATGTTATGTGATCAAGTGTGATTAAGCAAGACATAAGAAACTTGTGATGGAGGTGGAAATGGCATGGAGAGATGGCCACAAGACCACATGATTTGGTGCATGAAATGATGAGCAAGATCATGAAGGAATGCACATAAAATGATGGACATGATGATCAAGTGGAGGAGAAGGATCTAAGAGCGCAAGGCAAAGGTATAACCATAGGGTTTTCCTTTTGCCGGTCTAAGATGAGTAGAGAAGTGATTGACCGGGTTTAGGATTAATAGCTATCAAGAGGAGTAATCACGGTTAGCTCGGGAATCAAGTGCCACTAGATCAATGTGTTGAGCATATGCATTAGGCTCTAGTTGAGAGCTAACATAACCCTTTGAAAATGTTTGTGAAATGCTAACACACATGTACATGGTGGTGTACACTTGATGGTGTTGGCACATTTGTAAAGGAGAAGGTGTTGGAGTTGATTTTGATCAACTTGGTGAAGGGAGAAAGGTTTTTCGGTGCTCTCCGGACACTAGGATGACACTTGGAGTGGAATACTACTTTGATCCATTGTGACTTGGATAAAGTGTCCATATGGGTTGTGTAGCCCTCTGAGTAAGCTTTCTAAAATGTCCAAGATCATCGAAATCGGAGTTCGGAGCTAAGAGTTATCGCCGTTTTACCGAAGAGTGGTCTGTGACAGGACTCGTGACCGGACGCGTCCGGTCAGCATCTGCGCGTCCGGTCAGTGTTTTTCATGGGCAAAAGTGACCGGACGCTGCTGCGAGTCCGGTCAGTGATGACCGGACGTGTCCGGTCGCTTTGAGAGCTTATTGGAACCTCTCTGTTCACTGTTTCATTGTGACCTGCGCGTTCGGTCCCGTTAGTGACCTGCGTGTCCGGTCAATACAAGTTTATACGCGCGAAAATTAGCCGTTGGAGCACGCTAGTGACCTGCGCGTCTGGTCAGTTCGACCGGCACATCCGGTCGATCCAAAAATTCACCCAGTGAAGGGGTAACGGCCATATTCGTTCGTGGGGCTATAAATAGATGGTGGCCGGGTTTGGGGGTTCCTTCTTGCACATTTTGAGATCTTCCTTTGAGCTAGATAACAACCCCTCCACTCATCTCTTTGCTTGGTTGCAAGTCTTGAGTGAGATTGAGTGAGATTCAAGTGCATTACTTGAGAGTTGTATTCCAGAGACACTTGATCTTCGAGTTGCTGCGGATTTCTTGTTACTCTTTCGTGTTTCCCGATGCGGTAGACGGCTTGGAGCAGCGGAGGTGATTGAGCTCGTAATTGGAGATTGTTGGAGCCCTCACCAAGTTTTATAAGGGGTTCTTGATCCTTTCCCGTGGGAGTTCACGAATTGGATACTCTAGTGGAGCTCGTGGCTTGGAGGATCCCCATCTTATGTGCGGTTGTGCGGCGTCCGTCGAGGGCTCGACTCTTGATAGTCGATTAGCTCGCGAACCGACAAGTGGGTGTATCGCCACAACGGGGAGTAGCTTGTCGGGAAGCAAGTGAACCTCGGGATAAATTCTTGTGTCGTTCTCTTCCCGAGGATTTCTCTTGTGTGATTGATTAATTGGTTCTTCTCATCTCTACACAGCGGTATAATCACTCAAAGCTCTTCTCTTGCGTTACTCCTTGTTTCTAACTTGTAGTTGTTGTTGTGTTTAGTGGATAGCCTTGTACTAGACTTGTGTAGGTGGCTTGCTTAATTAGTTAGAGCTAGTGCATTTTGCTTTGCCACCTTTTGTACTAACACTAACACTTGTGGTTAAGTAAATCTTATAGAAGTTTTAATTAGGCTATTCATCCCCCCTCTAGCCTATTTGGACCTTTTAGGCGGCAAAGGTGGAGGTCTAAGCACCGCACTGAGGCGGGATCTCAAGTGTGGGGGCTTGGAGTCCAAGTTTGGATGGGACCTGGACCCCTCGACAGGAGTGGAATGGGTTAGTATTGTTTGTGCCTGGGGTACAAGCGAGGCGTGTGTTTTCGGGGTACCCAACTGGGCTACAGTGATTCGTGAATCGCCGTTTCTTCGTGACGGTATGACTTTACTACGGTCTAGCATCGTAGTAAGAACTGGAATACGAAAGATGGGAAAATGGTTCTGATTGTTCAACTCTTGCTTGAAAGTAGAATAGATGCTTACATAGAATGGTTGGATAATGAACTAATCATGATCGCTAATAATCTAAGAAAATAAGGACACACTCTTAGTATTGCTTTCTGCAAACAAGAAAACCACAAGCCATATAGCCTCTCATATTCCTTAAGAGTCGGGAAATATATTCCATAGTCGGGTAAGTCTTGCGAGTACATTGTGTACTCAGGGTTTATTTACCTTTATTGCAGGTGCACCTTAAGAAGCTAGTTTTGTGTGGAGGATTCTTCTGGTGGGCACAAACGGATCATTGTATCACTCCGCTAGATGTTTATTTCATTCCGCAGTTTAATTATCGTACTCTGAACCTTGATATTGTAATAAAGAATTTCTGAGACTCTATGTTGTATGAAATTGACTAAGTATTGTAAGTTTGTACTCATTATTGGATCCCGGGTGTAAAATTGTGGATTATTTCAAGTTCTTCCTTCGGGTGTGCTCGACGGAACTGCTTGACTTTTGGGGTGCTTAGTGTCTAGTGGAAGACAAGCGCCTCTAAAAGTGTGTTATTTCAGGCGGTTTTGCTACAAAGTGTTTCCAACGCTTTGCCTTGTTGTACTCATATGGTTGCAATCTACTGCCATATAGTCTTTTTGTATGTGTTGTAGCTGCTAGGCTCTAGCTCTAGCTCTAGCTTGCCAACATTCTTGGTTGGTCCTCAATGCTAGCATGTTGTCAGCGGGTTCGGAACAGCCAGAACTTGTTGATGTCGTGTAACTTTGAAACTTTCCTGTCCTCTTAATGAAAAAATAGACACCCCCTAACTATTTTAGCTTAAGGTAGATGATTTCTCACCCAGCCTGAGAAAACCACCGAACCCTATGCCCCGTCCGGACACAGGGGCCCGTTACCCGGTGAGAGGGCTGGTCCATCCATTTTACCTATGCTTTGGGAACGTGGGACAGGCGAGGGGGATTTTTTTCACACCGCCGACTAGAAATTTGCTGACCAAGGATTCGAACTCTGGTCATGCGGGACGCCACCCGAAAGGCTTGACCAACTGGTGAGGCTACGGTCTAATCGCGAAAATAAACATGAAGACAGATGTTATTTCCCACATCATTTGTGGTGGTGTGGTGTGACTTTGAGTGCCACCACCTTATTTTTTTTTATTATTGTTAGCGCATATTATGCTTATCCACTTGTGTAGCGCATATTATGCTTGTCCACTTGTGTAGCCTGCGGGCTTGGCTTGCATGCCGCCCCGGCTCCTATATATGTAATTTGTACACCACAATGGAATATAAATCATTCCTCTCCAATCTCTCTTACAATTATTATTTATTATTATTAACGATGTGTACGTTACAGTACTACAGTACGAAAGAGACGAAACAGGGAGCTGCTGCTACTAGCTAGGTGGCCATATGGCGGTTCCGGATCGAAGCAACCTAGCTAGCTCAACACTTGGTGAAGACCTTGACGTCCTTCCACCACGACTCCATGCGGGGCGACATGCCGTTCTTGGTCTGCCCGTACACGCCGAACTTGAAGTAGTGCGAGTCCCCGCCACGGCCGGGCACGGTCAGCCGGTGCTGGCCGTCCACGAACACCGTCACGTTGGACGCCGCGACGTCGTGGACCACGTTGAGCCTGAACCACCTGTCGTAGACGCCGGCGTCGACGACCCTCGTGTCATCGTGGTAGTAGGTGAGGTTGCCGTCGTAGACGTGCAACATCAGCGTCGTCGCATGCTCCGCCGCGCCGAAGATCTGCATCACCGACGCGCCCGACGTGCCGTACGGGATGTACCCGTAGCCCTCGAACTGCCACACGCCGGAGCTGTAGATCAGCTGCGCGCGTCACCGTCGTCGACGACGACCGTGATCGGAGAAGAACAGAGAACGAGAAACTGTTAGTACGTTTTTAAGGTGTGTGTATGTCAGTATGTCACTGAGGTGAGCATGCAGCGCGAACTGGATCGGACGACGTTCTTGGCTTTGTTGTGTGGTGTAAATGTTACCTCGATCTTGGTCTCTGTGCGGGGGCCGCCGGGGTGGGCGGTGGTGATGGGCTTGTCGGTGGCGTAGACCCACATCCGCCGCACGCCGTCGACGAACTCGTAGCGCTCGGCCAGCGGCGTGTCGTAGGGCTTCTGCACCTTGAACTGCGCCTCGGCCAGCTCCACGGCGGTGAAGCCCTCGGTCAGGAGGTCCTCGCCGCGAGCCGAAGATAGCAGCAGCAGTATTAGTAACAAGCGCAATGGCGACGAGGCCAGGAGCAGGAACGGAGCGCCCACGCCACGAGCCATGAAAACTGCTAGCTGCACTGAACCTTCTCTCGCTGACACGCACACAAACACGTACACCCTTCACTGGCTCTCTGGCTACGCTGTGTATTGTGTATATGTATATATAGATCACGAGATGTCCATCTCTTTTTTTTTTAAGATAAAGGATAGTTTATATCCAGCTTCATCCAACATAAGGTAGAATCAGACCAATTATTACAAAGTCCGACCCCACGTCCAGCACACCACTTCCAAAGTTTACAGTATAATTTGGAAAAACAAAATAGGAAGTAAAGTTCTGACTAAGAGAGACCAATAAACCTATTTGATAACCATCCATTTGAACTAAAGAAATGCAAGGCTAACGTCTCCGAATGATGCCCAGCGAGAATCAGCTGGTCCCGTAGATCATCACGCCACTGCAGTCTTGCCCATTGGCGTAGCCAATGGATTCCCCGGAAGAGTACCTGCAAAAAAGTTTTCGGTCCACACTTGTCAAAAACCACTTCGTTTCTTGTTATCCAAATTGTCCAACATAAAGCCGATGCTGCTGTTAATAACAAGGAATTATGCAAGTTATCACCCATCTTAGACCAATTAACAAACAAATCATCTACGCTAAGGGGAGGTGATATCCCAAACATTAAATGCACAGCACGCCACAGAAATTTGGCATAAAAACATTCGAAAAAGAGGTGATGAATAGTTTCTGGAGAATGGCAATAGCTACATCTTGTGTCACCATTCCAATTATGTCGGGCGAGATTATCTTATGTTAAAATCACACCTCTTTTTAGGTACCACAAAATATCTTTATTTTTGTAGGAACTTTGATCTGCCATATATCTTGTGACACTCTGATCCCATTGTTAATTAACGCAGCATACATAGAACTAACTGAGAAGGTACCTGATGAATGTAAAGACCAAACAAAAACATCCCTTTCCCCCTGCAAATTCACATCTTGTAGAGAGGCAACAATTCTATGCCAGTCCCTTAGGTTTCTCCCCCACTAAATTGCGGCGGAAGGAGATGTTTAATGGGACGAATGCAAGTACACTTGCCACCGAGTCTTGTTTTCTTCTCACAATATTGAATAATGAAGGGAATTTATCTTTCAGTGGTAGGTTCCCCAACCAGGTGTCCATCCAAAAACGAGTTTGTGACCCGTCTTTGATTTTGAAGGACCCAAAACCCATGAAAGTATCTTTGACATTCATCAGGCCTTTCCAGAAGTGGGAATCTGTTGGCTTTTTAGTACAACTTCCTATAGATTTGTCTTTTATGTATTTATTCCGTAAAAGTTCTTGCCACAATCCGTCCTCATTTATCAATTTAAAAAGCCATTTGCTCAACAAACATTTGTTCTGTAACTCCAAATTCTGTATGCCTAAGCCTCCTTGGATTTTAGGTTGGCACCGAATTTCCCATTTGGCTAGCCTATATTTACGCTTGTGTTGGTCATTCTGCCAGTAGAATCTTGATCTAAAACAGTCAATCTTTTCTAATACTCCTTTTGGGAGTTCAACGAATGACATCATAAACATTGGTAAACTGGAAAGCACCGAGTTTATTAAGATCAAGCGACCTCCTATCGAGAGCATCTTGCCTTTCCAACCACTAAGCTTTTTCTCAATTCTGTTTTCGATTGTCTGTCAATCTTTATTACTCAATTTCCTAGTGCGCATAGGCAAACCAAGGTACCGGAACGGGTACTTACCCATCCCGCACCCAAACAACTGTGAGTAAAACACTTCATGATCCTTTGCTTTACCAAAGCAAAAGATCTCACTCTTGTGGAAATTAATTTTAAGTCCCAACAGTTGCTCGAAGGTACTTAAAATTAGTTTCATGTTCATTGCCTTGTCCATATCATGACCCATGAAGATCACTGTGTCATCTGCATATTGAAGGATGGACAGACCATCTTGGACCAGATGGGGAATGACCCCTTCCACCTGACCTGCTTCCTTTGATCTAGCAATGAGTATGGCCAGCATGTCCACCACTATATTAAATAGTATTGGAGACATTGGGTCACCTTGCCTTAAGCCTTTCTTTGTTTGGAAGCATAAACAGCTTGATCATTGACTTTAATATTCACATTACCTCCTTGCGTGAACTGCTCTACCCATGAACACCACTTTTGTGAGAACCCTTTCATCCTTAAGGTTTGTTATAGAAAGCTTCATTTTACTTTATCATAAGCCTTTTCAAAATCGATTTTAAAGATTATCCCATCCTGCTTTTTTGAGTGAAGTTCATGTAATGTCTCATGTAGTATAACTACGCCTTCCATAATTTTTCTACCTGGGAGAAAAGCAGTTTGTGTAGGTCTAATGATCTTCTGGGCAACAGTAGATAATCTATTTGTTGCTACTTTGGTAAAGATCTTGAAAGAGACATTCAACAAACATATTAGTCTGTATTGTTGAATCCTTTTCACATCTTTATTTTTTGGTAGCAAGATTATCGTTCCAAAGTTGAGACTATTTAACGGCAACTTTCCCACATGGAATTCCATAAACATATCCATCACATCATCTTTTACTAAATCCCAGAAGACCTGATAAAACACAGGTGGAAAACCATCCGGTCCTGGTGCCTTGTTATGCTCCATTTGGAACACCGCTGCCCTCACCTCAGATTCTGAGAAGACACCTGTCAGGTACTCATTTTCCAGATTGGAAACTTGTGGGATATCATGAACCTGTTGCTCATTTAACCCAATAGAAGAAATTTTCGGAGGGCCAAACAGGTTCTTATAATAACTGGTAATATGCTGTTTTAAATGAGCATCACCACTTATTATAGTATCCCCATCCTCTAGCCGGAAGAAACGAGTTTTTCGGTATCTACCATTTCCTAACAAATGAAAGTATTTTGTATTAGCATCACCTTCTAAAAGGTGCTTTACCTTTGCCCTTTGGTACCACTTAAGTTCTTCCTCTCGAAGTAATTCAGCAAGCCTTTCATTTAACACATGTTTTAGATTTAATTCCATCTCATTAAGCAAAGAGTTTTCTGCCTTTTTGTCTAGCACATCGAGTTTATTTAGAAGTTCCTTCTTTTCTTTCTTATAAGCACCGCTCACATTCTTTGCCCAACCTTTCAGGTATGTCGACACGCTACATCTGTTTTCGACTGCAAGTGCAAGGGTTGCAAGCGACAAAGTTGCCGGCCCGGCGAGCCGCGTTTGATAAACCGGAGGGGCGTCGGAGTTGTTGGGGATCATCCCTGAATCCGCGCCAGATGTTTTGCACTGCGTGCTGCGTTCCTGCCGTCCTAGCTAGTCAAAGCTATTTTTTCCTGCTCACCGAGTCACACTACACATCTGACATCACCAGACGACGACGACGGCCAAGTGCATGTGATGGCAGCAGGACTCCGGCAACGATGCATTATTCTGGGTTTTTTTGCATGCCTAAACGAGACTTGCGCCACGTACTATGTCGTCCGTTCTGCTATCGCGGCACGACAAATCTTCTATACTAGCCAGGGCCCCCGCGCTTCGCGCGGGTAGGATTTTGTTGCAAACGGGCTGACTGTTCATACCAGGTCGAGCACTGTTCATATATGTCTGTACTGTTAATACGGGGGGTACTGCTCACCGGGATCCGGTACTGTAGTAACGGGTGGTACTGGTCACAGAGACCCGGTACTGTAGCTAGCACTGTAGGTACTGTAGTTAATTCACCACGTTTAAAGTCTTATATAGATACGAAACGCGGGCCAAGCTGCGGCCGATGGAGCTGGCCACGTCACCTACGAGACATTGGCCGTTGGATCCCGATCGAACGGCTCAAACCACTACAAAAATCGCTTTCACATGCACTGTTTATGCACTGTTTAACTGCTGCTTTTACTGTGCATGCGCAGCAGAAAAGAAAATTGCTAGCGTACACGATAAATGTACTCAGAAGATTAAAGTAAACCCTTTTCCTTTCCAGAAAATTTCCAAAAAATTTCTAAATAAACTAGAACTACTCTAGAGCCTACCCAAATATTTTCCACCCCTTCTTCGTCATCCAAAAAATCCAGAATAATTTATAAATTTCTCTCATTCGCGTTTCGCCAATAAACGTAAGAACTTTATATCTCATGCATCATAACTCCGAATCCCGTAATTCTTCCACAAAAAATCTTCTAAAATGAAACCTTAAGTATTCAATTCCTTTTTCCTAATTTCCTGTGGTTGTCACAAATGTAAATAACCCTCCTTATGAACAATTCCATTTGCAGCCTAATCTGCATATACCAATAATTTATCTCTTTTCAGCGAACTTCAACATCTATACTCAGCTATGAGCAAATTTTAGATGTATGAGCAACCATCTCCTCTTCAATTATAACATAGTATGACACGGACCCACAATTACACTACAGTGTCAACTATGCCAACAATCTTCTTCTGCTAATATAATAAAACATAAAAAAGGGACAATATATTTGCAATAAAAATAATATGAAAAAAATTCATATAGTCTACATTATATTCAACTGTAACATATGCCATATATGTTTTACTATAATATACAATATATAACACTATAGAATGGCAACCTCACGGTAGGCGCGGCAACACGGCGCCCTGATTTTCTAGTGTCTATTTAGGCACGGCTAGACATGGGCTCCGTTGGCACGGGTGGTGTAGCGAGCCCCACAAGGGTTTTGTTTTCAACCTGAGGCCTAGGGACGACACTTGATGAGACCATAACGTGATGGGCTGCTGGCCCAGTGAGTCTGGCAGGCCTGATGGGCCATGCCAGCATAGCAAGACCAATTCCATGACAAAGCTACACATTGAATCATCACTACACAAAGACATTTGTTCCTAAAAAAAAGTACACAATGACATTTTCCTCAAAAAAACAAAAAAAGGTATACAAGGACATGCCATGGATGTTGCCCGTTGGTCGGTGTTCGCCGATGCCTCCGACACATGTGCATTGTAGTTGTAGTGGAGCTCAACCAAAATTTTACGTGGGACGGACGAAAGGCAGACACATCTCCATCTCCGCATCTCCTCTCCACAACTAAAAAATACGGATGCTAGACTCTACCGGGCGACCTTGCTCGACGCGCGCTTATGCTGCTTAGCTACGCTCGAGTGTTCCCTGTGGACTGTGCAACCCGGTTCTCCTAAGGCCCATTTAACTTTTGGAGTTCAATTTTCTCTCATCTAGATTCTAGGCCAATAGACTAATTTCGATTCTATGAGCTATTTTTTTCTCTTTTGGGATAGCGGGTTGGTGGGAGATGAAAAGGGCGGGAGGATGGTTTTACATCCATATGAAAGTGGAAGCAGTATTTTCAAAAATTTGTACGGGATTAATAATTCAACTGAAACAGAAAAATAAAAAAAGGTTCATAAAAAAGATGTAAGGTTATTAAAAAAAATAAAAAAAGGAGTACATCTTATATGTCGATATATATATATATGTTTTATATTATATATATATATATATATATATATATATATATATATATATATATATATATATATATATATATATAATATAAAACACATGTGGTTTATGTTCTTCAGTGCTAAATAGTTGTCATTAATACCCTGAAAAAAAGACAAGATAAATATATTAAAAATTCATGAAGTTACGTTGAACTTTAGGTTTGTGTATGTAAAAGAATATGAATACATGAAATTGTAAAATTAATTTCATAATTTAAAAACTTTAAACTATGACATTACAAACTTTGTACTACTAGGTTCAAAACTTCAAACTATCACATTATAAATTTTGCACTGCTAGATTCAAAAACTTTACAATTAAAATTTATAAACTTTGAACTATCACATTACAAACTTTATACTGCTAATTTCAAAACTTACACTATCACATTATAAACTTTATGCTGCTAGGTTTAAATCTTCACACGCAGAATTTATAAACTTTAAACTCTGACATTACAAACTTTAGACTGCTAAGTTTAGAACTTTGAACTATCTTTTTATAAACTTTGTAGTGCTAGGATCAAAACTTTACGGTCAAAATTTATAAATTTTGAACAACGACATTACAAACTTTATACTGCTAGGTTCACAAACTTTGAACTATCACATTATAAATTTTGTACTGTCAGATTTAAAAAATTTTACACTTAAAATTTATAAAACTTTAAACTATCACATACAAACTTTATACTGCTAGATTCAATACCTTGATCTACCACATTATAAACATTATACTGCTAGATTCGAAACTTTACACTAAAAAATTATAACTTTGAACTATATATGAGATTACAAACTTTATACTGCTAGATTCAAAACTTTAAAGTATCATATTATAAACATTTTAATATTAGGTTCAAAACTTTACACTCAGAATGTATAAACTTTAAACAATGACATTACAAAACCTTATACTGATAGGTTCAAAACTTTGAAGTGTCATGTTATAAACTTTACACTACTATGTTCAACACTTTACACTCAAAGTTAAACTTTGAACTATCACATTATAAACTTCGTTCCACTAGGTGTAAAACTTTACACTCAGAATTTATAAACTTTGAACTGTGACATTACAAACTTTATACTACTAGATTCAAAACTTTGAACTATCACATTATAAACTTTGTGTTGTTAGGTTCAAAACCTTACACTAAGAATTTATAAACTTTGAACTCTAGCATTACAAACTTTGGACTGCTAGGTTCAAAACTCTGAACTATTACATTATAAATTTTGTACTGCTACGTTGAAAAATTTACACACATAATTTATAAAAACTTTATGCTCTTAAATTTATAACTTTACAAATAAAAAACTTTACATGCTAATTTAGTAACTTTATATACTAGCTCATTTGAAACATTATACTCCAGATGTAAATTTTACATGTTGAGGTTCAAACTTTGTATGAGTGAAGCTTTGCACCCTAAAATTAAGAACTTAAGAATAGATCCTTTGAAACATTGTACTTTAAGACCAAAAACTTTCTATTTCACTAAAAAATTTACAACATTACAGACAGCTCAGAAACTTTGTACATCTAAACTTTGGGAGCTGCATGCTATGAAGCAATTACAGGTTTAGTCCACTGCGCTAGTAGAATTTGGAGGCCATCCCATTTAAACCTATTTTTAAACATGGGTGTTTGCATGGAATGGCCAAAAATAGCAGGAAAGCCCATGTCTGTTTGCATCCCAACTAATCATTATTTGAATAGAACAATAAATATAGTTTTCAGAACATTTTAGATGAAAGCAATTTGCCCACCTAAAATGTCAGTAACATGCAAAAATTCCATTTCCTATAACTGAGATAGTGTCTGGTGCTTATACTAAAACAACAATACACAAGGTAATAGTAAAAGAAAATCAAAAGATTAAAAAACAATCTGCATTATTCAGACAAGCATTCAATACTTCTAATCTAGAAACCACACAAAATACATATGCAAAATGATGCCAGGGGACCTTACCGAACTATCCAGCATTTGAAACACCAATTGTTTTGTCTGTATTCCCTCCCACAATTACTCCCCTGACTCCCTTCATCTCACTCAAATTTCACAAAAAAAAATCATGCTCTGTTTATATGCAGATCTGTTGCAATTTTACCTTAGCTTTTGCAAGTAAAACATCAAAGAGGTATTAAATTCGAGGTATCCTAATCCATATCATAGTTCCCTAAAAAAATGCCCTGTTATATGAAAAATTTGTTGCATCTCAAACGGACTGTAAACGAGCACAGTTTAGAATTACAACATCTAGCATCACTCCCAGTACATAAGGTCTTGAAACAACAAACAAATAAAAGCACAATCAACCTCATAATAGTACTATTACCTGCAGGCGATGAGCCAACTCGATCCGTGTGATGATGAAGAGGAATAGGAGGTGGGATATCTAGGCGTGATGTAGTCTGGGGTTCTGCAAAACATAGAGAAGAGGAATAGGGTCATTCTGAGACAGATAACATAGTGTGGGGAGGCTAGTACAGACCGAAGAGCACGATTCAGCCCAACCAGAAGAAATATTGGTTGGGGCTGTTGCAATCCTTCTCCTCAACTCCTCGATTGGCTCATCCATGTCCATCCGTGAGGCCTACGGTGGCAGGGTCAGGTCGCCGTGGGAGCTGCCTCCTCCCCTAGGAACGCCTCGAAGGGCATGTGC
Organism: Saccharum hybrid cultivar R570; assembly: GCA_038087645.1. Lineage (NCBI taxonomy): Eukaryota > Viridiplantae > Streptophyta > Magnoliopsida > Poales > Poaceae > Saccharum > Saccharum hybrid cultivar. Next base: position 13,127,068 of record JAQSUU010000805.1, read on the forward strand.
CCAGCTGCCGTGGCACTGGAGCGACGGTCGGAGAGGAAGCAGATGAGGGAGACGTGCTCTAATTGAACCCCGTGAGCTCAAGGCCTCCTGTGCGAGCAGCGGCAGAGGGATTTGGCGCCAGCTGCGGAACCCCAAACCCTAACCAATCCGGCGCTAGCGCGGAGTTACGGGTTACGGGCGGACAAGTTGTGTCGAGTGTCGGTGGAGCGCACTGGCGCTGACCAGGGGAGGGCGGCGAAGGCGGATCGCATAGCGCGGTTGCCGGGATCCGGTGGCGGAGGTGGTTGAGCGGCGGCGTTTCTGGAGGCTCTCCTCGACACGGTTTTTTCTTTTGATGAAAGGCCGACGCGGGGATTCTGTGAGTGGATGAGATACGGGGACTAAAAGGGAAAGTGTAAGACGGAACGGCAGAAAACAGCCTTAAGGGGAAAACGCGCGTCGCTATCGCCCACGGCGCACGCACGCTGAATAAGATTTGGGGACTCTACCGGGCAGACGACGTGCGTCGCTCGCCTCTGCTCTGCCCGGCTTCGTACGTGCACCCTCGATGCGATTGTCCACCCAGGGCTTCGCTCGCTCCCAGCAACCGCACGCCCGACTGCCCGCGGTCAGCGGCCGGTAAAAAGGAAGGCCGCGGCTCTCCCGCATTCAGCGCAATCGTGATCCCCCGGCGCTCTGTTGCAAGTTATCGTCCACTTGCAGGACGTCGCCCTGCCCGATCGTGTGCAGCGCCCTGTGCAGATCATGGAGTTCTTGCCCGATCAGCCGCACCCTGGCACTCAAGGATTCGTAGAGAAGCACAAATCCTAGAAGGAAACCACCGATCAAATCTTGTTGCCAGCTATGTACGTCCCCACATCCATGAATATATCTACCTCCCATCCACGACCATGCCGATGCTGCTCCTGCCCCCACGAGCCACGGCCTCACGTTCCGCCCCCTGCGTCCACTTTCGCGTCGACGTCGCCCCTGTCCATGCCGAGTCCATGACCATTGGACACCAAGCAAATCAACATCAAGGTTTGAATCACCTCGACGGTCTTTTCTCATCTCCCGACCTTGATAATGATCACTTCTCCGTCCATCTGGTTTTTCTTCACCGTCCTATTCGTCTTCAACTCTTGATCTTTGTATTTCATCTTCGCTGCCCTATATATCGTGAGCCATCCACCAGGGTCTGGTGGCCACGAGTGGCAGCCAGCCGATCAGCCACCAGGGGCCAGGGGCCGGTGTCCGCCTTCAGCAACCAGCAGCAGGGGTCGGCAGGCACCTTCAGCAGCCAGCGGCCAGGACCGGATGATGCCTGCGGGCCCATGCGGCCATGCCTATCCCCTAGTGGCTTTATGCTATTTTTTTTCATGTCTCTGTTTTTTTCCCAAAGCCTACTCAACAAATAATTTGATGTTAAACAGATATCCATGAGAAACACTACCATAAGATGATTGCTGCATATTTGAAAACATGCAATTTTGTTCAACCATGTTCCTGCTCTAATGCTGAAAAGGCTATCTGAAATTCTGAATGAGGTGCTATCTGAAATTCTGAATAAGGTGCTATCGGAACATGCAATTTTGTTCAATCGTGCAATTTTGTGATTGCATCCTGCCACGCTGCTTTGTCAGGTGTGCCTTACAATGTCAAATTTCATGTGACTGCATCCTCCTTTTTTTTCCCATCCAGAGCAGAGAAGGCTTCAGTTTGAAAAAATTAAGAGGCAAACTAAGAGCTGCTGCCTGCAGTGGATCAACTACCCCCAGCCAGACCTCAAGCATGGCGCCTTCTTACTGCAATAGCAGGAGATCATCGTCAGCCTCCATGCCATCCTCAGAAACTGGTACGTAGGATCACATGTGTGGTATGGTGATTACTGATTACTCGTTCTGCAGCACAAGTGCAATTTGATAATCTTCTTCAGCACAGTAGATCATGAACAAGGATATATGCATGGTTCCATATATTGAATACCTATGAATGAGTAGTATACCATGGTAACAACAAACTCCTCAATTAGTAGTATTATATACTGCAAATATATAAATGCTGAAGAGTATTTAAATGTAACAACCCTGCAGAAATACTTCATATGCCTCGGTCGAGTATAGTGTATCCTTCAGGAAAATGTGCATTGTAAAAAATCTACAACTTGCTTATCTTAGTTCTAATCTTGTTTGTCCAAGTATGCACACCAGAAAACAATTCAGCAACTATTCTTTTGCCTTCACTTTCTGAACTTCCATGTAGCATGACTGAGATTGCCAACTGGATTGAGATGGATGTAGAACTTCACTTAACTGGATTTACTTGACATTGTGAAAATTAAATTAAGCACTAATCTTCCTATATACTCTTGTCATTCAGCATTTATGATAGTTCTCTTTACCAAAGGTGAATTTTGGCCTCTCAGTCATATTTTCAGTTTTCACTACCCATCATAGGCAGCCGTGACTTAATGAGCATTCAGTATTTCATTAACACACAGCTTTGTAACTATATATCTATGGTGTGATATTTGGTAACAGAAAATATAATTTTTAGCGTATTTTTAATATGATGGTGGCAACTCATCAATAAAATATGATGACAAGTTGACAACTATAACTTATGACCTGTAATTTTTTATGTTTATAGTAAACAAAAGGTGTATATTTTTGTTTTTTCTTACTTTGGTCAACATAAATATTAATTCGTGAATATACTACAATGAAATTCGACTAAAAAATGTTTTAATTAGTGTCTGTGCTCTAAACCTTGGATCAAATCCCTCCAGCAGACATCACATGTATGCGTAGAGAAAAAAAAGCACTTACAGCTGACACCGGCCCGACAGTGATACAAAAATATGCCACCCAAGAAGAGGAAAGCTAGGCAGGAACGCGAAAGGTTGTATAATGCGACGGTCGAATGGAAGGAGGCAAAGAGAACCTGCTACAGAAGACGAAAGGAATTTCGTGCCAAAACTCTATACCCAGATTCCATTGCTATGGAAAACCCTATGTATATTCCTTCGCCATAATCAAGGTACTTCATGACGAATAGCATGCCAGACATAAAAAGACTGACACTATTTGTTGTCATCAATATCACTTTGATTTACCATAAAGGTTGTAGGTGAGATTGAGAGAATGTCTTTGACTTGTGAAAAAAGGTTGTAATTGAAATTAGCAAGTCTCTACAACTGGACATACCTTGTTTCATATTTGTTTGGTGTTGTAGGTTCAATTGCATCTCGTTCCATATGTTAGATTAGAATATAACTTTGATTTAAACACTCTACAAGTGAGACAACCATTTATATTAGAGATGTTACTACTTTCACAAAGTCATCATTAAGACTCAAAGCTATTTTGTTTGAAGTGGAAACCTCAATTTTTATTGAAACAGGCTACAGTGCCAAGTGTTGCTTGTTCGTCGACCTTGACTGGCCGCCGCTTGGACCATGCTAAGGTGGTCAGGCATTGTTTTGTACCTGTTGCAATGCACGGGCATGATTCTAGTGACTATATAATAGTATAAAAAAGAGAGATCGCACATACACACAACTAATTATAATAGTATATCACCTAGATACACATATATAGTAAATTTAATTTAATTTAAATATTGATTTAGCAGTCTATAACACCTTATTACAATTATCCTCTTAGTGAAAAACGTGTGAAGTCATGTTCACGAAAAAACACCTTATCACAATTCTCTAATCCAAAAACCAACTATTCAAGGACTTACGAACCAACAAATTTGAAGAACAAATCAGTTAATGCATGCACAACTATGATGAGACATGCCTCGGCCTTGGCCAACGCTGACTCCCTCGGCTTCAAGCTCGCCCATGGCCATGCTCGAGCCTATCTAGCACCAGCGTCGCTCGCCTGCTCGCCGCCACTAGCCTCCACCTTCTCCATAACCGACGACAATGGGCACTGGGTAGTGCTGCAGTGTCACTATGACATCACCTGAACTGTATATAATAGGCAGCTACGACGGCACGACAGCAAGGGGTGGCGGGCTGCAGCTATGACGTGACGGTGGTGAGCACCCTAGGGGATCGAGGCACGACGTAGCTATCCAGATGCTATGGAAAGATGAGAGGAGAGAGCCAAAGATGGAGTCACGGTCATGGAGATGCTAGGGCCGGAGATTCGGGATTTGGAATGATGGGCCATTGGGCTAGGAGGGGGCGGGCCATGTTTCTTTTATAAGTATACGGTTTTTCGGAGGAGGCCTTAACGGGCTTTGTGTGAAACCGGCTGTGCTCGTGGTGGCAACGCAAGCCGAGATTCTGGTCCAAGCACGTTACTAGGCATCAAATCAAAGCATGCCGGCATGAGCATCGCTTGCATCCGGCATTCCGGCCACCATGTCATGTTTGGACTGTGTGACGACGGCTCACAAATATCATTACGAAGGTGATCGCTTGCATATATTCTATCAACTGTACAATGCAGCTCTGATTGGCGGGAAGTCGTCATCCATAACTGCCGGAGGCAAATGTGCAGATTATTACATTTTCGGTCGTCGTTTCCATCATTTTTATTAGATGGACGGAGGACGGTGCGCCAAGCATTCCATGAACTGTAATAAACAAGAGCACGCGACTGTTGCGAAATAACACAGTTAACGTAGGCTTTAGCAAACTCTCCATTTCATAAGAGGTTTAAAATTGTTGGCTATATAGAACATATATAGCGGCATCCTTTTTTTTCCAGAAGCTATAACGAAGCTATAACATATATATAGCGTTCTATAAGAAAACCATGAAAACTATAAGTACTTGGTTCACAGAAACATGACAATCGTAAAATTTGTTGGACACAAATATGTTTCAATGGTTTTAGAAGTCTAGGAAACTTGACTAAATATGATATTACAACATAATTCATGAAATCAATTGTTCAAGTTTGCAAAAAAAATAACTTTAAAAAAAATAAATATAGTATAGCTAAAATTGAAGTACCGCGCTATTCCAAAGCGCTATGCAATGTAGCTGTGTTAAAGTGCAATATAGTGGTCTTAATTAGCTGACATTGGTACAAGAATAGCAGTAGTTTGGTTTGGTCTCTCCAGCAGCTATAGCGGCGCTATAGCCCGCTTTTTAAAACAATGATTTTGTATCATCGGGCGAGTTCTGTGCTCAGTGCGGTAAGATTAGAAAATCCCATAGTTTCGCCCTCAGTGGCGGTGTAGCTATACCTGCGATCCTCAAATTCAAGAGTCACTCGCGCCTCAGGGCTTTCCGGCATTTCATCCGAAAATCGCCGGAGCTCCTGAGCGATCTGTCCCATGGCCGGTCTCGCATTACCCGGAGCAGCAATGCATCGGCTCACTAGGTTCGCAGCTTCATAGATCAGTCCCATGCTCCCTTCCTCGACTATGTCAGTGTCTAGGAGATCACCGAGGGTGCCATTTCCCACGCTGTTCTGAAACATCACGGTCAGGTTCTTTCCATTCTTTGGCCTGTGGGTTCTTACCAGTCAAGAGCTCAATCAGGACGACCCCGAAGCTGTAGACGTCGGTCTTCTCGGTTATCTGGAAGTCCTTGAGAAACTCCGGGTCAAGGTAGGCCAGCGTGCCCTTGGGCACGACCTGCACGTTGTCATTGATAGTTGAGCACCCAAAGTCGGACACCTTGTCGACCCATCCTTCACCGAGCAGAATGTTTTGCGGCTTGATGTCGCCGTGAAGCGTTGGGTACGGTGGCGAGTGCAGGTGCTCCAGGGCCTCCGCAGTCTCTGCGGCGATCCTCAGCCGGGTGGGCAGTGTCACCCGGTGCCGAGGCCTGCCGTGGAGTAGATCGCTCAGGGTCCCGTTGGGCACGAACTCGTACACGAGCATCGGTGCCTCGAAATGGAGGCAGCAGCCAAGGAGCCTGACGATGTTTGGATGCCTGACGCGGCAGAGTACGACCAGCTCCTGCACGAACTCATCTGTCCTGCTCTTGTCGATCTGCTTGCATCGCTTCACCGCGACAGTGGCATTTCGAGGATGGCCTTGTAGACGGTGCCATGTGCTCTTGATAGGTTGATCTCCCACCAAGATAGCCCAACGGTCACTTAGGTCTTGACTCGTGTTCTGATCGGGGGCGCTCAACCCTTTAGCGGTTGGTGGACCCCCGTCGCACTACGCTATAAAAAGGAGGTGGGGCTGGCGGCTTGCGCAACGAGGTTGACCGGCAGCCACTCTGCCCCACTGATAAACCCTAGACCGATCCGAGGAGGGTGCATAGCCAGCGACGGGAAGCAGCCACCGACTTCGCCACCACCACTGCACTGCACCACCAGACTTCATTGCACCACTCCCTCTTCATCGCCCGTCGCTGCCCTAGTGCAGATCTTCACCGGCGAACCTGTGATGGCCGGATCCGCCTCCTCAATGCCTACCGACGGTCTGTGCCTAACCCTTACTCTCCCTCTCCCTCTCTGTCCCTCTCCGTACACAACATTTCTATGAGAGACCCAAATAAAACCCCACTGATCTACACCATGGACGATGCAAAGTGACCTTACACTCCTTCCCCGACGATGTTGTCCTTGTGGAAGCCACGTGTGGCCTTCACTAGGTCTTTTCTGTTGTATAAGTTGAAGGCGATGTTATTTTCTGTTTGGAGAATTCGCAACAGCATCTGGCCTCCATGCTGCTCAAAGTACCCTTGTCTTTTATTGCTCTCCTTGTTGAGGAAAACTTCGGTTGAAAGAAAAGCAATCAGGGCCAAAAAACACCGACCGAAATTCCTGGCGAGATGGTAATAACAAATTATGTATTTGATGTCCAGATGTCAGTGGGAAAACAGTACTTTTGACCTAATTTTTCTTTGGTGTTTTACTACTCCCTCCGTCTCAAAAAAATATCATTCTCACTTTTCAAGAAGTCAAATAGTTTTAACTTTGACCAAATATTTACAATGCATAATTAATACCATTATATGAGTCGCGGAATATATTTTCATATCAAACTTATTTGTAGATACAAATATTGATAATATTTTTTATAAATCTAGTCAAACTTTGGCACGAACCTCACAGGGACACTTTTTTAGATTAACAGAAGATGTTCCTCCTAAGTCCCAACCAAAAGCAACTAGCACTTTATCCACCTACTAATACAGTATATATTAATAAATCATGTCAGAAAATATACTTATATTAATAATATAAATGAAATGGCCCTTCCACCAGCGACCAAATGACATGGTGGATATTACCCATGTCATGCATGATTATCGAGTTTTGGTTGAGTTAGTTCTAGCGGGATTTGGACTAGCCAAGGTGCTGAGTTAGTGTGTGTTGTGCAACCAAGGTTCAAAAAAAAAAGCTAGACACTAGGCGAACGCTAGCCTACGGTTTAGCGCCTAGGAAGAGTAAACGTAGATTAAACATTTTTTTTCAATTTTTGGGATGCTGAGAGCAAAATCAGTAGTAATAACACAACTAGAAGCACTTGCTCAAAAAAAAAACACACAACTAGAAGCACCTGAAGAGAACGAGCTAGCGAGGGGTTGTGCCTGCACCGGCCTCTGCGTTGTCGACTCCCCGTACTGCACCGGCGGCCTGCCCTCTGTTGCAGACAACGGTCTCAGCGCCTGCAGCCTCTGCTCCTGCGAAGGAGAACGGGAGCCCCAGCGATGACCCCTACGGCCCTACCAACGGCGGTGAGGAGCGACTAGGCGGGAGGTAGGCGGAGGCGGGACTGGAGTGCGACAAATCCCGACTTTGTTTCTTGCGGCGATTTGTGCTCCCGCGTCGGGCCCGCCTGCTGTTTTCCGTGCCCGCCCGCGCTTCTTTCCCGCGCACTGGGCGCGATTCCTTCCCTCTTCCCCCAACTACTGCACAAAATCTTTTCCACAACGTTTGGCTTTGGGCCTCCGAGGCGGTTGGGCTGGCTGCCCGCCTCGGTTATTCGTGGCAGGGCAGCCGGCCTAGCAACTGTCTCGTTTAATACTTAATTGAGCGGGCAACATAACGCGTCCACCTCGGTTAATATAGATTAACCGAGGTGAGCATTCTAATGCAACCGCCTCGGTTAACGTATTAACCGAAGCGGTTACCTTTACGCAACCGCCTTGGTTAATATATGTTAACCGAGGCGGTTGTTTTAAGGCGTCCGAGGCAGGTATTCTAACTCAACCGCCTCCAAAAATCGAAGCCCCAGCCTCTTCTGCCGCATGCCTAGAGCCCAACGCTCGCGCCCTTCCTTTCCCGTGCGGAGAAAATAGCTGTCTACGCTCCTTGTTTCACAAAACCACCCACACGTGGCAAGATATCAGTGGCCGCACCTCTGGTTGCCACACACCGGGCCACAAGGATCACAACCACACCAATTGCACCATGGGACCTGCGCCATCTGTTCTGCATGTGCCCGCCCGCGGATCGTTGATGTGGACGTATAGACGGCCCGATCGGTCGCCACGGGGAGTCATCTCCACCATAGATGTATTTGTGCTTCTTCACTGAGTATGACGCGTGTCGGCGTTCTAAACCGCCGACGAGTAAATTTGTGGATTGCGCGTTTAAGTTCAGATGGTGAGCTTGAAGGACGCAAGGATGTATACTGGTTCGGGCAGAATGTCCCTACTCTAGTTCATGGCGGTTTGCGCTACCAGCTCGGTATTCGGTTTGCAGTAGGGGTTACAAACGATCGAGAGAGGGGCGGATGTCCCAAGTCTCTTTTGTGTGTGAAGCATGCGCTCAACACCGCTCCACTCGCTCGAAGGCAGAGGGGGCTTGAGAACTCGTCATGGTGTGTGTGTGAGTGTCTTACTAAGAGCTTGAAAAGGGAAAAAAAGTCCCCCAGCAGGGTACCGGGCCTTCCCTTTTATAGGCCAAGGGAAGTGCTGGAAGTACACGAGAAGGGATAGAAAAAAAGGAAAAGAAGAAAGGGAAAAACAAAAGAGGGGGAAAGCAATCCCGAAGCTGTGCCGCCCTCCTTCCCTTGCCGGTGGGCCCCAATGGCCCTATAGGCGATGGCAAGGACGCCCGCACGTCACGGTCCTGTCCGTCGTTGTAGCCATGCGCGGGCGTCGTCACCTGATCATGGCGCAAGGCGTGGTCAACAGGCTTGCCGTACGGGGATTAGGCACCACAGCGCCTGTCCGCTTAGCACTGTTGGAGGTGTGCGAACGGAGCTAGTTGCTGGTCTTGTCGAGGCATGGCCATACTTCCTTTCTGACGTCAGGATCGTGCGCGGTCACGCTTGGAGTGGTTGAAGTATGGCGCGGGCCTGGCATGGGAGCCCGCGATCTCGCCCAAGGTCTGGTGTACCCGCAGGGATCGGGTGAGGCAGAGCCCTTACCCAAGGGGTCAGGCGAGGCGGAGCCCTCACCCGAGAGGTCGGGTGAGGCGGAGCCTGCACCCGAGGGGTCGGGCGTGGCAGAGCCCTTCTTGGTTGGGCCAGACTGGGCCATAAATGCGCTCATAATAGTTTTACACTACTAAATTTTGACCCTGTTGCACCGGCCAATTTTTGATGTTATAGGTCTAAAATAGATGCAATAGTTCGGTGTCACATCAATTTCTCGTTTGATGCCAGCCGATGCAAGTGGTCTTGATGCAATAGCCTTTCGCATCAGTTACATGTGGTTGATGCGAGAAGTAGCTATTGCATTGTCCATCCGTTGTCTCTTGCATCAAAATTGAGAGATGCAATAGCTTATTGCATTCAAATCATGTTGATGCAATACATCTATTGCAACGGCTATCGTTCGATGCAATAGACTATATTGCATCCATATTAGGTTCGATGCTATATAATCTATTGCATCACCATTTTGATTTGATGCAAGAGGTTCTATTGCATCACCATTTTGGTTCGATGCAATACGAACTATTGCATCGACATGAGGTTGGATGCACTTCAAACTATTGCATCGACATGAGGTTGGATGCAATTCAAACTATTGCATCAACATAAGGTTGGATGCAATTCGAACTATTGCATCGACATGAGGTTAGATGCAATTCGAACTATTACATCGACATGAGGTTGGAAGGACGACCAATTATTGCATCGAAAAAATTGCACAAAATTCATAAAATTACAAAATTCAATGGCACAAAAAGGCAATCATATTAATAACTTGGATCATAAGCATTCAATAGTTTGTACAATGTAAGGAAGTCAAATGCCTTCCTATTTCCAAATAGGTAATTGCAAAGTTGAACTGCATTACAAACCACTAACTTATGGTACAAATAGGCAATCATGAACAAAAATACATGTCTCTTAGCACAGATCAACATGACATCTTTCTCATTGCACAATATTTAATTCATTTCAGCTTGCCGAGACTCCCTCAAGGTTGATCTTCCTGAAAAAGTCAAAATGACATGCATTAGTAATATATATAGTTGATCACACAGTTGGAATCAAACATAGACAAGGCATGTATAAGTGAACAAAGTTCATGTTAATAATCTGGACAACAAGTTAAAATGACACCTGATTGCTCATACCTTTCCTCCTTTCTTTTTGTATTGTCGCTTTTTATTTGCAGCAGTATTCCTTAGTGTTTGTGTTGTAATAAATGTCACTGTCTCATTACTATCTTTATCATTTGAGAAAAGTGATCTGTTGGCGCTGCTTCTGAGAACTCTAGGCAGGATACTATTCTGTTTGCTCAACAATACACTGTCTACTACAGTCTGTAAAAACCAGAAGATTTGAAGGGAGCAATCACCACTTAGCAATTCTAAGAATCTGTTCAACTACAGGTGATAATTTTGAAGTATATTACCTGTTGCACATGTTCTGATCCTTGGATGGGAGTGGGCACAGCAGCAGGTTCATTATGTGTGGGCAGGACAGATTCTGTACCAGCCTTCATATTTAAAAAAAGATTCAAACTTTATGTAAGATTAAATGTAGGTATCCATTACATTGCAGTTTGCATTTATCAAAAAATAATACCTTTGCTAAATCTGCACCTTCATTTTCACTAACCATATTTTCAATACCAGTAGCATTAGTTGTGAGTTTTGAAGGATGAGTGGCTGTTTCTGTAGGCTGAGGGGCTATTGTGGTTGGTGCAGCATTCTTGCATTGGAGTTATAAGGAGAAACATTAGCAATCAAGCTTAACTCAAATCAATGATGTTGGTAACATAAGTAGTATTATTACCAAAGGCGGTGCTTGATTTTGTTGTTTGATTAGTGAAAAAAGCTCTTGCCTCAGTTCTTCTCTAATCTTGCTACTTGTACTCTCCAGTTAATGTTGCAGTTGCTGAATTTTTTCCTTGTCGCTCTCCCTCTCAGCGGCTTGAACGGTAAGCTGTTCTTTTAACTTCTCTACCTCAGCTTGCATCTCACTATTCTTTTGTTGGGTTGCTGCTACTAATGCAGATGCACGAGCTTGCTCTTCAATTCATTCATTTATAAGTTGGCTTCGGGTCGGATACTTTGCCAAGTATCCATGTCCAGGACCTTTCTTGCTCCTGCATCCAGTGGTTTCCTTGTAGGTTTCATGAAGAATGTGCTTTTCTTGTTCTTTTGAAATCACAGAGGCTTCCAACTCAATTCTCTTTTCAATTTTGGAGAAGGCGCTTTCCTATATTTAAGAAAACAATTAGTGTTTTCAACTTTAGCAAGTAGCAATAGCAGTTCCAGTTCAAGTATAATAAGAATTAGGTAAAATGGATACTTTGGAAATCAAACTATATCAGTTAGATTATGTACTAATTACTTTCTCAAGAAAAATCCAAGTCCATGATAATCATGCAAATATGATTCCTAGCAAAGCATGTTGAGAGGTAAAAAGCAATGGACAGTTGAACGCTAGCATTTTAGAGATATGTATGACATTAGAGATAAATGAATAAAACATGTTATGAGAACATACATCACTGGACACTCGTTTACTGAGTAACCCAGCTCTATTCAAATCACTTAAAGAACATAACTTATAACTACATAAAGCATCTAACATAAGCACCTTGCTTTCCAGCAAGTTCCCAGAAATCTGGACATGCAACAGCTGTACAGAAAAAAAATCATATCTGGAGATATACAAGTCCAAATGACTTGCAAGAGGACATTCTGGAAAGCTTATAAAATTGTCCAGATTTTATCTTCAGACATCAAAGCATGATTCAGAACTTAAGTACTTCAAAATAGCAGAATTACAGAAACTACTCTGCTGAAACAGAGAGCACCCAAAAACTGGGAGTTAACTTCAAATAGCTGTAACTTTCAAACCAAACCACTAGGCCAAATGACCTCAAATTTGAACAGCAGCTAGATATGACAATTATCTTCGACTTTGGTATTCACAAGGTTCCCAGGAAACCAACTTATCAAGGTGAACTTCTCTAAGTCCCTAGATCTGTCCAAATGGGACCAACATCTCACTTAAAGAATTAACGATGTTCCAAACTTACATTTGGACCATACCAACCATATCATGGCACATACATAACTCATGGACACCAGAAAATATGATGGACATCATAAAATAAAATTATTTGATGCTTTTCTCAATTTAAATAGATACAAGGATGCATAAAAGACCATATACAAGACTTGCATAGAAAATTCTTTAAAAATTACAGCAGCTACCATATGCTATCAGGAGACCACAGAAAAAGTTTGGAAGCATTTGGCTTATCCAAACTTGCTATACCAAAAAGAACAGGTGGCACAGCTGAAAACTAAAAATAGCATAAATAAGAAACTAAAGAGAGGATTGCCAAACCGAACACAAGGACAAGGAGATGATGACCTTTTATCACCCAATCAGGGCATGTACAACCATCAATATAATAATTATGTTATATATAATTGCAACATCATTAAGTACTGATGAACAAAGTAGCACTTACATATATTTCCTTAGCAGCATCAGAAGACCATCGGCCCTCCTTGGTGCGTGTACTCCTCCAAAATGTCAAACCATTTGGCTCTTCACCAGTCTCCAGGTTTCTCTAAGATGTGAAAATTGAACAATGTTACTGTTTAGGTAAAAATAAAAGAAGAAGATTAGGTTCCATATCATTTCCTGCTCATAACTAACTTGTGAAAAAGGTTTTGGTCCTGTAAGATGTATTGTTTGTCGATGCTGGGAATTGCTAGAGTTTGTGGTGCTCATTCGCTAATATAAACACAGATATGTTAGATGCACTACAAAAATACAGACAATAAACACATATATGTCAGAGGCTTGGAACCTGGAATTTGTCACTTCCAAAATACAACACCAAGTAGTGCCACTCCACAATGTCCAAATCATCTGGCTTATGTCTCATTCTTTCATGATAACTGTTGTATGCCTTGTATGTGGCACTCAATTGAGCTCGCCATCCTTTATAACTACTTTGCAATCTTCCATATCCTAGCCTTCTCATCATCATTGTTCTCAATCTTCCACCTAACCTGTAGAAAAGGGATACCAACAAACTGTGAACAAATAAGATATTACAAAGAATTAATTTATCATATGCGGGAGCAAGACTGTAACGTACAATTATATCTCGTGCTATTTTATCTTTAACAATCTGCTTGACATCTCCCCACTTTTTAACTCCAATAAGTGGAGTCCTTTTTCTTGTAAACCGAACTATTTCATCAACAAACGAGCAATAGTTATCTCCTATAGGACCGCCTTTCATGGATGAGAAATCGATACTAAGTTTCTCAGTGCCAAGTTTAAATCTCTTAGCTTCGACCGATAAACCTTTTATGGTTCCGCGCCCAATCTTTCTCTTGTCGCCAACCCCTACTGTAAAATTGATGTTATAAAATGGAACGTATGTTAACATTATAAATCAGCATTTTTATGTTTTTTTAATGTATGAACACTCTAAACCATTGCATACCGTTGTGAGAGGCCTTTGGCCTACGAGCATGGGCTGGAAACTGCATTGGTGTTGCGCTGTTGTCACCACTTCCGTCTTCTTCAATGGTTTCATCATCTAAATATGCATCTGCACATACAAAAAAGTGAAAGTACACAGTTACAATGGAGTTGGAAATATATATATTAATGCTTCCACTAATGCCAAGATAAAACAAAATCAGATTACATATATCTTGAAGAAGTCCTTCCCTCCTCAACCATTCTTTATATGTTGCAACAATATTCAGCCGGGTGTCATCCTTAAATTCTGCGAGATGCATATATAGATATTATATATATAGTGTCAATTTTAGATCAGTAACTAAAAATCATTGAGATGTATTTTTCTAGTACATTAGTACCTAGGTTGTTTTCATCCTGTGGCAGCTTATTGAGCCACACCTTGTACGCATCAATGTCTTCATCCTGAATTCCTTGTCCACTAACTTCCTTATGTGTACTACATTGCTTAATCGGTGTGATTGCATATTCTCCTTCCTGATCTACCTGAGTTGTTGAAACTGCTATCCTAATTGTCTTCTCTTCTGTACAATCTTCTATCATTGTCAATGCATCTTCTTCGTAATCTATACGCTGCAGCAAAGCTCTATCGTTGCCACATCTCTTCATATAGTACATGAAGTCCCTCGCAGAATAACCCATCTTAACTTTGTACTTTAATAAGTTGGCAAAGGTAATTCTAGCACGGTCAATGTCCAATATGGCACGTTTCTGGTCCATGGGTCCCCCCGAGAAATCAATAAATACTTTCCATCTATCTCCCGTTTTCTCGTGTGTTTTCCTACAAAAATATTTTAACTTCATTCAATCTGTAGAAACGATAACATAACACTAATCTAACAAGAGAAAGTTCGAAATTGTGCAATTATAGACCAAAAATATGTAAGCAGTTCCTAAGAGCAGAGTTGTACACTAAAGACCACAAATGAAATAAACGAGATATATATTAACTCAGATATGAAGCCAACACCTCTTTATAGATGATTTTGATATGCATATGTGAATAGATGATCAAAACTGTGCTAGGCCAATTATGACAGTAATAAAATGTAGTCATAGTCAAGCCATCGGAGGCAAAATAAAGTAGAGTTTGGTTGGGCCACTGGGTCACAAACGTTTATAAAAAACACCACTTAAAATTACGAAATGCATATCAAATAATTGTACATCACAAATAAAAAAATATCAAATAATTGTACATCACAAATAAAAAAATTCTTCTTTTATAATGCCCGTGCTAAGGCATTTACAAATAAAAAAATTCTTCTGTAAATGCCCGTGCAGCGCTGGATACAGGTTCGAATCCCATCCCGCGCTCATTTTCTTCTCTTCCGATTCTTCTATCTATTCATTTGGGGGAGAGAGAGAGAAACCGTGGGGAGGCAACGACAATGCAGGTTGGGCATGGCGACCGGGCCGATCGGCGATTCTTCTGTAAATTGGCATGTGATGACTGAATGAGCATTGCTGATTAGATGCAGAATAGTTTCAGCTAGCAAGTGATGTGTCCTTTGTTCCTTTTTGTTCTATGAGCATTTCAATGTTACGCACAACTAATATATTGAAGAATTGCTGAGAGCAGGACATCACAATAATCCCATATCTCAAAGTACATTATGCCATGATATATTTGAATTATCTTCTCAATAAACGTAGGGGGCCTGATTATGTCTTTGATTGAGACACACATGACACAATGGAGTTAATCAAATTATGATTACTGTGCTTTAACTGAAACTCGTGCCTTTCCATGTTTTCAGATTGTGCTAAACACTTCAAAGGGGTCAACAGTCACGCATCTGGTGAACAAGATTGGTATAAATTGTTAGTACAACACTGCTCTGAAAGACAAGGCAATGTTGTCTCCTAGCAGTGCAATGTTAACACAACTTGCCCCCCAATATAGGAATAGTTAAGAATAATGATAAAGGGTATATATGGAATAACCCAATCTGCAGCACCAGGTGCCTCCCAACACGGGTGCAAATAGGAGGCTTAACCATCCTCCTTCCTTGATTATATAAGGTGTAGTGAAAATTGCAATGGTACACTGTACCCTGAATTTCGACCAGAGGAACTTAGAGCAAAAGGATAACAATTCTTAAACAAATATTCACAAGTGAGACAACACATTTTCTGAAAGCATTTGTATCATCGTAGGGAGAGTACTTGGGTTGGTCATCTTTTTGCTTCTCGGGTCCATCTTGTCGACGATGAGGTGTGTCTATGACACCTTCAGGGCTGGACCGCGTGGAGAACCTCCTGCTAGACGGAGGAGATGGCGATCTCATGGAGGGAGGAGACGACAACCTCTTGGACGGAGGAGACGGCGACCTCCTGGTAGACGGCCTCCGCGGAGGCGGCGCGATGGCGACCTCCTGGTACATGGCCTCCGTGGAGGCGGCGGCGGCGGCGACCTACCGGTAGTAGATGACGACGGCGCGCGTGCGGTTTTCTCCATCGCACCTCGGAGTGGAGAAGATGCGAACGATAGAACCGCTAGGTTGGGGGCGGCACGATCGGAGTTGATGAAGATCAACGCCACCCGGCCATCCACAGGCAGCGGTTCGCGTCGGGCCAAGAGCAACAGCGCCCGGCCGGGCAGCCGTCGGACGGCCTTTGCGATGTCGCAACGCTCGTGGCGGTTGTGTTGTTCTGGTGGAGTCGGGGATGTGGCGGAGGATTGTGTGGTTGCCAGTTGATGCGAGGTGCAGCAGAGTACAGAGGTTTAGATCTAGCGAAGATTATGGAGGAGGAGGCGGGGAGAGTTTTTTCGGTCAAACTCGAGTGCGCGGGGAATTATTGGGCGGCAAATGAAAATGGGAAACACTGCAATTACGGCGGCAAGTGTATTTTTTACATTGCAATGGCCGCCGGTGATGATACATAAATATTAAGTTAATTCTAATATATTTTTCTAATTTAGTTTAAACCTCACATATTTTATTGTTGTAAATTATTTTAATAATTTAATTTTTTGCTGATGTAAATTATTTTGTATAATTTGTAATTTCATGATAAATAATATATAAGTACTGATTGATTAATTGATATAATTAATTATTAAAATATTTATTGATAACTATATTATTTCAAACGACCTCAGACGGAGAAATGACCAAAAGAAAAGTTATAGATCTCGAAAAGTTATGAAACTTAATTGTTGAAACTTTTTCATTTGAAATCATTTATTACTTTTTAAAATTATCGAAGAACTCTGATTTCTCTTTTTAATCTGTGGCTAAAACTTGTAACTAGTATTTCTTCCTCATACTAACTTCAAATTTAATGATTTTTTTCCTAAAATTTTCTAAAATCATGCTCTATCAATTTATTGTGTTCTCATAGCTATTATTTTGTCCATCTTTTCATGTGACTGTGTTTTATCTATTTGAATTTTAAATTTCAAAAAATGACAACTTCAAACGTCATTTTGAAATATTAAAAATTTTAGTCATCAAGATCTACAACTTTTATTTTGGTTATTTATTCATCCGACAAAGTGGTAGTAACATTGTTCGCAAAATTAGGTACTACACGATCGGAAACTCGGTGACATATGACAATTAGGTACTAGCTGGGCATGATCGGAAACTCGGTGACACATGACGTGGTAGTACATGAGATGAGTCTACATATTAGGTTGTTGAAAATGATAGGGCAAGTAAATGGATGACAACAATAGTAACCACGATAGAAATTGTTTTCAAAATTTTATAAATGTTGTTGGAATGTTGAATTTAAAAAGATAAACATAAATTGTTGAAAAACAAAAATTGTTAAAAAACACATTGATTTTGAAAAGGTAAACAAAAATTGTAGGAGAAAAGAACAAAAATATTGGCGCTGGACTAGCCAATGGCCTCACCAGGCTGAACCCTGAAGGGCAGCCCAGCAAAGCTAAGCCTGGCTAGTACAGGCCCAACAAAGTACAACTTGGTCATAGTTGTCATACAGTAGTGAGCTCGACCAAGCTTGCAGCCTTGAGCTTTTAAGCAGGTCTCTACACGGCTGAACTCGCGATGTGGGACTAATCCGCATGCTCAGTTGGAGAACAGGCAAACAATATCCTAACTGGGCTGGCCCAGCGATTCCGGAATACAAAGCTCAGTTGGAGACCAAGCTCAGCGATCCACCGTGTGTCGCACTCCCCGTGACCCACCCACCATTGACTCTCTCGTGACTCCCCCACCCGTTCCCATCCTCTCGAGTCTCACGGGCGACTGCGGCGGCGGCGGAGTCAATCGGACGGAGGCGCCGACCATGGCTCGTGGCAAGCGCCGCCTCAACGCTCCGAACGCGCATCGCAACGCGCGCGGCCAGTTTGCCGTGCGCGATGTGATCTGCATCAGCGACGACGACGACGTCCAATCGGAGGTCCGTGTGCCCCGAGGTAAGTGCATCAAAGGGGAGCCTTGAACCCCAATCCCGGCGAAGAGGAACATCAAAGGGGAGTCGTCGACCCCAACCCCGGCGAAGAAGAACCCTAACCCAGGCAACAAGGGCAAGAACAAGGTAAGATCAGCCTTTCCCCTCCTCGCCAAACCCTTTTCCCCAAATGCATCAGTAATTTCGTCATTTTGCTACTATAGTAGATGAAAGTAGACAGATGCGGTTTTAAATGTACATACTGAACCCGAGAGACAAGGTCCTAAATAGTCTCATGTAGTTCTTGCGTGGTGGCTAATATCACAATAATTGCCTCACCCTCCTGTGCTGTATCTGTGGGCTGTGGCTGTTAGAATCTAGAATTCAGTAAATGATTACAATTCAGTAATATTCTAGAATTCAGTAAATGATTACAATTCAGTAATAATCTAGAATTCAGTAATATTCTAGAATCTAATATTACAATAAATGCCCCTTGGACCCTTAAACTCTAGAATTCAGTAATATTCTCCTTTACTTTTTTTTTGGTAAATGATTAGTAGGACTTTTCCCAAAAATGTTATCAAAATTGAATAATAGCACCTAATATTTGTTTTTATTGCTGGTTCCCTATGACAGTGACGTGGAAGACTCGTCGTTTGCCTTCTTTGACCTGGAAGAACAGGAGGATCCTGTGGCCATGGCCAAATGGCTGTTTGAGACAGCTAACAATGATGCCAATAAAAAGCTCAAGCGCCGAACAAAATAGTCGTCCTGGAACCAGTTGGGCAGACCAAGAAGTGTTCTTCTGTACAGACGCTGAGAGAACTATTTGATGCAGCTAAGGATGATGCAAAAAAGCAGGTCATGAGCCAAGCCTACAAGTTGTGCAGTGATCTTGATGCGTGCTACGAGACACTCTTCATCAAAGTCGAGCATGGCGTGCTGAAACCTCTAGAAGAGAAGATCAAGAAGAACAAGAAGTGAATTGCTGTGGTCTGTGGAACTAACGTGTGCACTTTATGTGCTGCTGGTAGTATAGTAACTAATGAAAGAACTCTATGTGCTGATGTCTGGTACTTTGTAAGACCTAATACAAGGACTGTATGTGCTTGTATCTGGAACCACTAAGTTCGTGGAAGCCTGAAGGGTGTGCATAGGCGTGTGAATTTATTTACATGTGCAGCTGCTCTATGGACAGTTGGTCAGTTTGTTTTGGGAAGCCAGAACAGTTGGTACTCAACTTGTGTTTTCTGTTGTAAACCTGGTAGGCCCGGTCCTTGGATTGTCTTACGCTTTCTAATAAAGCTGGCATAAGCATTTCATCTAAAAAATGAGTCACGCAAGTATTTAGACATGCTAGTAGCTGGGAATCCAGAAAATAATCCTTCACAAAAATTCAAACCTGCTAGTTGCTGCTCACACACACACACACAAACACACAAACGCACGTTTTAACATAAGCATGCTGTTGATCAGCTAAGAACATCCAAACGTCATTCCAGAAAAATTGTGAATACTTAAACGAAAAAATCATCATCAGCTTCGTCATCTGTGGCAACGGCAGGCGCGACAACTCCATCGTCAATATATGCGTCTACATCATCTTCACCCTCATCACTAAAATCTTCATCATTTGGTTCTAGTACAGATTGAGCAATTGCTTTCTGAATAACAGAAGTATCAATTGCTTCCCCTTCCATGTCCGTTCGTCGCCAATCCATCAGATGCCAGACCAAGCCTGACATTACGAGGATCCTCTGCAAACCATTCATAGGTTGCATCCACATGTTTCCATGCTTGAGTCCGCAGGATGTCGCATTTTTCCATCAACCACCAATTCTTCCTTATGCCAACGCATATATGATGCTCTAGTCTCTGACATATATATCCTTTGGTGCCGTGGAATCAGTGGGAACTACCGTAGGATTTTACGTGGAACACACTTTTTTGAGCCACAACTACTGCCAACATCCTGTACCTCTTTAGACTGCTTCCACCTTGTCTCACCACATTTTGGGCAATTATCCAGACCCTCATATTCTTTCCCTCTAAATAACACACAATCATTATAGCATGCATCTATCTTTTCATAATTTAGACCAAGATCTCTAACAACCTTTTTGATCTTCTCCATACTATCTGGGAGGTAGTGTCCTTGTGGAAGAATAAGCAAGAACAGCCCAAGCATGTACTCCATGCAAGCATTACTACAACCAAACATGCACTTCATCTGAAACATTTTGACAATGAAAGACACCTGGGTAGCTTCCGTGCAGCCTGGAAACAACTCCTTCTTGGCCTCTTGTAGCAATTTAAAGAACTTCTTTGCCATCTCATTTGGCTGTTCCTCGTCGATTTCTCCACGTATTTCACCCCTGATCATAGAATGTAACAATTCTGTGGTACGAGCCCTATCATCAACATCATCATCATCATCAATAGCTGAACCTTCACATATACTTTCCTGCTCCCGGATGAAGCTTTCATCAAAACCTTTCTGAAGCAAATGATTCTGAACATCCGACCATTTTATAAATGTCGAGGAACGACATGCTGAACATGGACATGGTGCTGTTCCTCCTTTAGAGCTGCCTCCAAAGGTGGTATCAAGATAATCTGTTAATCCTTGTTGCCACTCTGCAGATGCCTTATCCAGCTGCATCCAACTTCTACCTTGGTGTGACATTGATTTGAACACCTGACAAACACACACAAAGATAAATAAGAACATGCTACATATTGGAAACAAAGGCAAAGTAAATAGCAATTGTGTAACAAAAATCTAAAAAATAGTAAGAATTATAGTTAAGCCTTCGCAATGCCCTACGTAGCTAAGCCATTCAATCTTTCTCTCAGCACTTGACAAACGTTTCTTAGACAATATCTAACATATTCAAATAAATACGTTGAATTAGAAATTTATAGCCCTACCACTATACAAATATTGTCTACACAAAACAAATAATAAAAACAAATTACTAATGGATCATGCTTATTGGTCCGTTGCTTACAGTGTCGGCCCTATAATTTTGAGGGCCCTCTGGCGACCTCGTCGCAATGGCCCCCCTAAACCATATATATAATCTTATAATATATATAGATACTAATTTATCATGTTTGCTAGTTATCATAAACAATGTACTCTAAAATAGGAGTATATTTATACTTTTAGACCTAATATGATTACAAAGACTGTACTAGACAAAAGTTGAACAAGAAAAAATAACCTAGGGCAAGATTAGCAAAAGGGGAAAAGGCAATAACCTTGTCTCGTGGAGCCCTGCTGGTCCGTGCAGATGATTGGTCTTGCTGAGTGCCGTCGTCCGGTGTGGACCGTGGAGTCGTGTTGTCGTGGAGATCGCTGATCGCCTGATCAGTGTCGGCGCTGCCGCGGTCTGCCTCGCTCGCGTCTGCGTGCGTCTCGCGAAGACGCGAACTCGAGTCGCGCGGGCGGTGGGCGTCAAAGGCTGCGGCTCGTCTCCTGGAAACAAAGGCCGGCGTTCTCACGTCTCCTTGTGCTGATCGGCCATATTCCGTTAATTAGATTGGAAGAGCCCAAACGTCTCCTTGTGCTGATCGACGTTCTCACGTTTACTCGTCTCCTTGTATACGTGACTGGCGTACGTGACCGTAGCCGTTGGCCAAAAGCCCAAATGCTTCCTACGAGCTGCACTTGTGTCCTGGGGTTTGGCCTCTTCGCTCCATTTGATGATGGGCCAAGCCTGTCGCCACTGCTAGGAAGGCCAGAAGGTCAGAACGGAGGGCAAGGAATTACGACATCGAGTGACCTTGTCTCTGTCACTGTCAAAACATGATTAGATAATAGTATAAAAGAAAAAAATATACTAGTCCATGCAACAACGTATAACTAGCCTAGTGGTTTGTCCACAACCTAGATAGTCCTAGGGGCACAGGTTCTCAGGTTCGACTCCTCTACCTGGCCCCTTGTAGTAGTTCTTTTTTAAAATTTTCCTTAAAATTAATAGTTCAATTATTAGGTGGAAGTTATTTTTTTATAAATAATTAACAATTTACTTATTAGACGTGTCACTTTGTAAAAAAATTAACAATTCACTTATTAGATAGCCACAAGGTGTTTTCACGTTAGTCAATTTTCTTCCAAAAAATACCAGTTGCATCAAACACAAATCCGTTGCAATAGTACTTCCTAATTGCATCCATATTCTAAACCGGTGCAATACCACCTACATATTGCATCAAAATTCAATACTAACGCAACCAAATGTGTCTGATGCAATAATTTCTACCTATTGCATCTCTTGTTCCAAATGATGCGATAGATCATACCTATTGCATCGACATGAATTACTATCGCATCCAACTCTTTTTCGATGCAATAACGACCACATATTGCATCAGATTCCAAAAATTGATGCAATAGCAGCCACCTATTGCATCAGATTTGAGTTTGATGCAAGGGGACGTGATGCAATAGGGTCAAAATTTAGTAGTGTTAGATGGGCTGAGGTTGGTGTCCTTTAACTCTTGTCTTATGGGTACCCTCATATTGGTACCCGACAGTAGGCCCTGAGCCCCTAGGCAATCCGGGAGGATCGGTTGGGGGATCTTACGTTTGCTTGAAGGCGCGTCCGTGCGCGCCCGGTGGGTCTAGACCACGCATTGGGTCTCTTTTGCGAGCTTGAGCCCTCGTGCCCCCGCGCACAGTAGGGGTCCGATCAAGAGGTTGGCCTGTCTTTTATTCATTTTCCCTCATGTGTTTTTCTAATAAAAATGGAGGGATTGAACGGCGTCACGATTTTCCTTGCTAGCCGAACCGTAGTGCTCGGTGAGCTGCTAGCGGGTTGGTTCGAGTGGAGCCTCGGTTCCCATTAATGGGGATCCATCGTGGGTCAGCTGGTGACCGACTCTAGACTCTCGGTGGCCAACCCATATAGTTCCCGGGCCCATTCGATCGGTCCCGAGGGCTCGTTGCCTTTTCGCGAGGGAAAACCATGGATCGTACAGTGCCAAGCCTCGAACACGGGCTAGAATGCCCACGGTGCTCGTGCACCCGGGTGCTGGCCCTAGCGGGCCCATCCCTTTCTGCCCCTCACTCTAAGGGGTGCCTTAGAGCGGCTGTCAAACTCCTAGGCCTTGATGTGCTGTAAGAGCGTTTTTGGCTCCATTGCCCTTCTTACCTGCTGTGGCCCGTGGCCCATCAGGGGAGGGGAGATGGATCGCTACCTAGCGCGTCCCTCGAGAGGGTGATCAAGGGTCGCGTGCACACGCCCCTTGATGGGACACGGTGACAGGACACGGTGGGCGCAGAGATCATGGCGGGCGGTTGGCTCTTCGCCTTCGTCCTCCCTATAAAACAAAAGGGTTAGCCTCCCACAATCGATATGCGTACCTGCACCCTTGCCTTCTCCGCTCTGCCGCCGCCATGTTAGGGTTCGCCGCCTCCATTTCTTTCGCCTCCGCTGCCACCGTGACTTCCATTCTTCCACCTTAGTCTCCCATGGATCCGTGGATTCACTCGGATTGCAGCCATGCACGCATGGAGGGCCTTGTCAACCGTGGCCTTTTCCGCGTGAGGACCGCCGCTGGCGAGTTGATGGTGCCCGATAGCCATGACTTCCTGGCACCACCCAACGGCTACGTGGTGTCATTTGCGCACTTCCACGAGCCTAGGTTCACAGCTCCTCCCCACCGCTTCCTCCTAGGGCTCCTTCATTATTACAAGATCGAGCTACAACATCTAAATCCCAATAGGATTCAACATATTGTAGCCTTCATCGTGCTATGCAAAGGTTACCTAGGGATCGAGCCTCACTTCGATCTCTGGAGGTACTTCTTCTTCGTCGGCCTGATGACGAGGAGGGAGCATGGTCGGCCGAAGGTGATGATGCCGATGGGGTGTGCCGGCATCCGCCTCAGGAACAACCGGGCCAAAGATTATATATCCATAAAGCTGTCGACGTCCAACAAGGGGTGGCAATCGTGGTGGTTTTATTTGAAGAATGACGCCACCCCTGCCTTTCCCAAGCATGCCCTCCCAGAGTATACCGGGAGTGTGATTGAAGTGGTCCTAGAGTCATGGGGGTGGGGCATCCCGAAGAAGGACGTGAAGAGGATCGCCGACCACCTTGCCGCCATCAAGATCCTGATGGGGCGGTGTGAAGGGGAGCGGCATCATCGGGGCATACCACGTGAGGAGGGTGGCGCCCCTGATGGCCCGCGCACTCCCGATACACCAAATGGTCCCCATCGCATAGCTTGAGTGGACGGTGCTCGCCGAGGGGCCCCTTGCCGACTCAGAGATCGCGCAGCGCCTCAAGGAGGCAATGGATTCCCTGAAGGACTCGGCGGGAGGCACCATCGAGTTTGTGTACTCGGTGCCGAGGCATCCCCGATGCGGCCAGAGCCTGGCTTCATTAGTTTTGTAAGTTACCCTCTCCCCTCACTGTCTTTTCCCTAGTGATTTGTTCGATCCCGCTCATCTGATTTTGAGTGGGTTGGTGCCAGCTGAGGGACCTCACGCTCACAGAACACCTGGCGCCGCTGCCAAGGAGCGAGGCCATGACAGTGGCGAATCGCACTTCGAATGAGGTGTAGAGGTAGGCAAATGAGGACAGGAAGAAGAGGAAGTTTGAAAGGCAGGTGAGGCGAGACCGAGGTGAGGATGTCTTGGATACCGATGAGGAGGAAGAGGCAGAAGAGGGGGAAATCGGAGATGATGACGGTGGCATCGCCTGGGATGCCCTTGTAGAGGAGGACGGGCTGGCGGGCGGTGACTCTTCCCATCAGTAGGCGGGCGAGGTCGAGGGCCCGACCCGGGGGGCGCTAGGGCCCTTTCCCCATCATGTGGGGGAGGGCATGTCACAGGGGCCGATGGAGACGGGGCACATGACTGGCGGCCCCTAGGAGCCGATGGGGACAGGGCGTCCCATTGTCATGTCTCAGGAACTAGGGGGGCAAGTTGTCCCGCCTCATCTGACCCTTCGGAGCAAAGGGATAGCTCTATGCACCCGCGCTCCGATGAGGCGAAATAGGGGTCAGACGATTTGTCCCCCAAACATCCCCACCGCCCTGTGGCACCGAGGTGAGCAAAAAACTCCTCTGTTCCTTTGCTTTAGTTGAATTTCACCGTGGGCTCACGTTTGTACTTCTTAGAGTGCTAGCAGATTCAGGACCCCTCTGGCGCTAGCGCCGAAGAAGAGCGTCGCCCTCCAGGCAGCACGTCGACCGTCGGCCAGCGCTATGACACCGTCAGGGCAAGTGCAATCGACAATAGCGACGACATTCGTAGGGGGACAGTAGGAGGCAGGCGCGCGGGAGGCGTCCGGGATGGTCGTGGACATCCGGCCACGATCGTTCCACTGACATTGACGGCGGCGCAGATGGACCCGCTGGCCATGCAGGTGGTGCAAACAGGGCATGCGTTTGCGACACCTGTGATAGAGGTGGCTCAACTGATCGTGATTGCGCCGACATAGGTGGAGGTGGAGACGCCCACGACCGACGTGTCATAGCCTGGCGTGACCATGACACCATAGGAGGGGGTGACACGACCCGAGGCACCAACGACACAAGCAATGGTGTCCGAGGCGGGGCAGATAGGAGGGGACGTGGCTGAGGCATCCCAGGTGGTTGCGGTGACAGAGCAGGGGTCAGCATCCACGCTGTCGGTCACCTCTGCAGCCAGAGAGGCCATCCTTGTGGAGGTGCCGTGGCGAGAGGGCTCAGCAGCGCCCGTGTCCGGGAAGGAGTCGTCCCGGGTAAGCGGTGGCCCGAAAGGCATGGGGCGGACCGTGGACCGAGTGGGCAGACCCATGAAATCTGAGGGCTACAATCTTCGCCCTTAATGACAATGCAGAGGGGTCAGAGTGGCACGGCCTACACTCGTTGTTGGGAGGCATGGCAAAGCTGCTCACCAACGTGTTGAGCATGTTGAATGGAACTGCCCTGACCAGCCAGGTATGAAACAATTGTACTCTTGGTCTCTGCTTCACGTTTTGGTTTGTCTAACTTGAGCCTTCCCTGTAGTCTCTCATGGAGCGCAGCCGGGCAAAGTCCCAGTTCCTCCTTCAGCACAAGGAGGCCTAGGACCGCCTAAATGCGGAGGTGGCCAGCCTTTGGACCCATGAGGCAGAGGCCCGTCAGCACGCTGACAAGGCCGAGCGGACGGCCTTGGAGCTGCTGGAGAGGTAGCACAAGGATGACGAGGAGGCCATGGCCATCAGGAAAGAGCGGGATTAGCTCCTCCAGAGGGATGCTATGGCCCGCCAGTGAATCCTTGAGCTCCTAGATGAGGTTCAACAGGAGAGGGACCGGAAGCTGGTGGTCGAGCAGAGGCTTGCGGCCTCTGGGACGAAGGCGCGCCAGGATGCCATGACGGCCAAGTGGCTACACAAGGAGTGGGACGAGTCACGCCAGACCGATGAGAGACTCCACACGGAGCATGGCACGGCTCATGCAGAGCATGACGTGGCCTTCTAGGAGCACGACGCCACCCAGCAGCGGGTTGATTCCCTTGAGGCCGAGCTCGAAAGAGAGAAAGCCCAGAAGCTGGATGCTGAGAATGCCTCTGCTGGGCTCGCGGTGATCCTAGGCTAGGAGAAGGCGAAGGCGCTGACCCTAGATAAGGAGCTTGCCAAGGCGAGGAGGAAACTCAAGGCGGAGGCTAGCGAGCACGGCATGTTGTGTGCCGCCATTGGGGTTGTCTGTGATGATCTTGGAGTGGTGCAGGCGGAGGGGACCAACTCATTGGCAGCTTGTGTCATTGACATCATGGCCCGAGCAGGCGCGCTTGAGTGGGACACCTTCCATGCTGGTATCAACCAATCCTTCACGATCGCCTGGAGGAGCTAGAGGAGGTGGTGGTTCCTCTTTCTCGAGACCTGGCAGGGAGGATACAAGATGTGGTTCTCCCCTAGAGGGCTTAGTCAGGTCGTGATGATGAAATCAGGCCGCAGTGCCCTAAAACTTGTAAAGAAACAAGTATTTTACTTTTGTCGTAGTTTGTTCGATCAAACTTTTATCATTTATGCAGTTGTCTTAGTCGAATTACAAGTATCAGCGTTTTTATGGGAGAGTTGATGCGTTCCGACCCCTTTTTGTTGTTAGGATCGCAAAGCTCGAGGTCGATGAGAAAAAACTTTGATTAGATGGGTGAGCGGGATCAACATAGCCACGGGGGTGTAGGCTTCCTACAGTCTAACCCGTTTTACTTGGTATTTTGTTTCCGCGCCCTTTGCTTTTAGATCTTGTCATAGAAAAAGGGGTCGGATGCGAAAGAAAGTTCCTGAGTGCAAATATTCTCCTATCAACCCCCGAGTGAGGTCCGACCCCTGGCCGTTGTAGGGGTCGAATGTCACTAAAAACCAAGGGAATGATGATGAGATGGACAAGGGAAAATGCCTTTCATATTGCATAGGTATGCGAACAACTTAGACAGAATCTAAGGGTAGAAGCGACGTAGCTGCTCAATATTCTTGGCGTTGGCAATGACTTGGCCGCCGGCGGTCTTGAGCCAATAAGTGCCAGGCTTGAGGACCTCGGCGACGATGTATGGCCCTTCCCACAGTGGAGACAACTTGTGGCGGTCCTTGTTGCTTTGGACGAGTTGCAGCACCAAGTCCTCGATGTTGAAAGCTCAGCCCTTAATCTGACGGCTGTGGTATCGGTGTAGTGCTTGCTGGTACTTAGTAGAGTGGAGGAGAGCAACGTCACAGGCTTCGTCTAGCTGATCCAGGGCATCCTGGAGGTACTCCCTGGCCTCTAGCTTTCTGTACTGCATGACCCTCGGCACTC
Source organism: Saccharum hybrid cultivar R570 (assembly GCA_038087645.1). Taxonomy (NCBI): domain Eukaryota; kingdom Viridiplantae; phylum Streptophyta; class Magnoliopsida; order Poales; family Poaceae; genus Saccharum; species Saccharum hybrid cultivar. Next base: position 13,155,052 of record JAQSUU010000805.1, read on the forward strand.
CGTAGTCGAGGTCGGTCAGGAGGATCGCCTCAGCGGCATAGACCATGAAGAAATGTGTGTGGCCGGTTGCCTGGCTAGGGGTCATCCTTAGGCTCCATAGCACCGTGGGGAGCTTCGTGACCCACTGTCAGCCAAACTTGTTGAGTTTGTTGAATATCCTAGGCTTGATCCCTTGCAGGATCATGCCATTCGTGCGCTCAACCTACCCATTCGTGTGGGGGTGTGCCACGACGGCCTAGTCAACGCGGATGTGGTACTCATTGCAGAATCTTAGAAATTTCTTCCCCGTGAACTACATGCCATTATTGGTAATGATGGAGTTCGGCACCCCAAATCGATGGATGATGTCACAAAAGAAGAGGACGGCTTGCTCGGATTTGATCTTGGTGATCGGCTGCACTTATATCCATTTGGAAAACTTGTCGACGGTGACAAGCAAATGGGTGTAGCCCCCGGGTGCCTTCTCGAGGGGCCCGACCAAATCAAGTTCCAAAAAAGTGAATGGCCACATGATGGGGATGGTTTGGAGCGCTTGGGCTAGCAAATGGGTTTGCCACGCGTAGTAGTGACACCCTTCGTAGGTGCGTACAATGTGCATGGCATCAGCCACCGCGGCTGGCCAGTGTAGGGGTATTAACCCCTATACCCATATGGCTAGACATGGGCTGGCCCAGACCAGAGGGCCCGGCCCACCAGAAGATGACGCGTGGCTCAGTCGATCTGCTCGGCATCCCACGCAAGGAAGGAAAGCAAACTTGGAGATCAAGCAAGATCTCGGTCGGTTAGAATAGGAATCCTTATCCGGCCAGCTATGGCAATTGTAACTGACTAGGATTAGTTTCCAGATTTGTAACCCTGCCCCCGAACTATATAAGGCGGGTAGGGGACCCCTTCAAAACATATCTCATCATACATAGCAATACAAATCAGACATAGGATGTAGGTATTACGCCTTCACGGCGGCCGAACCTGGATAAAAACCTTGTTGTGTCTTGCGTCACCATCTAGTTCGTAGCTTGCGCACCTGTCTACCGACAAATCACTACCTTGGGCACCCCTTGGTAGACTGCTGACCAGGTTCATCAATAGTGGCGCGCTAGGTAGGGGGTGTGCGTACAGCTTCCCAGGCGAGCAAGATGGTCATCATCCCTGACTTCGCGGCCATGGCCGACGGCCTCACATTCACCGTTAGCCAGATCACCTGGACCACCGGCGTCAACAGCTTCACCACCACCGCCACGGAGGTGGCGCAGATCCGATCTGCGTCAACCACGTCTCCATCGGCTACGACTCCGACCATGCTGGCTACGGCTCTGGCCACTCCAGCAACGGCTCTGACCACGCCGACAACTCGTCGGCCACTTCCCCGCTACGAAGAAAGGGTGATCGACAACACCGACCTGATCGAGGCTATCGACCAAGCCGGCTACAAGCTTTCGCAAACCCTGAGTTTGGTAGATTCGATACAAAATCAATCTACCGAGCAGGTACTTCTTAACCATGATAGATCTACCCGACCAGTTTGGGCTTGCCGTCCAACACGGCTAGATACAGATCTAGTGGTCACCTCTACTCCTAAAGGATGAACAGTACGCCTTCGCTCGATTCCTACACCCGGCCTCAGGCTCTCCGAGTACCAAGTCCCGATGGGGGGTTGCCAGGCCTTCCCATACAGCCTGAAAAACGCTGCTTCCGAGTACGCGTATCATACACCTCATCTGTTCATGGGTCCCACGGAGCAAGACCATGTTTCAGATTTGTACTTTCTAGATATACCTCGACCACTACTAGGCAACACCATCCACATGGTCGGTATTCGGGAGTATCATGAGGGATCAGTTTGTATATTGCCCGAGGATGGCCACTCCAGCACTGGATCTACATGATCTGCCCACACCGAGGCTGAACACCTCGACGACGACGAATATGATCAGAATCCACTACCGTACCCTTCGGGTTTCTCTCCGATCCCAAGGTTCCCACCAAGACGTGGCGACATGGTGCTCAACGTCAGCAATGATGAGCCCGCAGTCATGGGAGAAACTGACGAGCAATGGCAACTTCATGAACAGCGTAACGCCGATAGCGCCCAATGCCGTCAGCATGAGGCAGAAGAAGAAGAAGCACATCGCAGGGGATCCTGACCTCGAGATCTGGCTGACGCCTTCAATAGAGTAGGTGATAGGGCATTTTTCAGGACCCCAAGTGCCAACGTGGCCGTCGCCATGGCCAACCTGGACCAATTACCAGACACGCCAGAGAACCACGCGGTTCGTGAAGACATCAAAGCATATCTGACCGCTGCCATAGGCCAAACCGTCGAGCTTGCCCAGCGAGCCCGAGCTGCTACAAGCACGTCCATCGCATCTAGTCAGAGCCGTTGCTCCCGTGCTTCAGAGCATCCAAGTCGCCAACATCGCGACGATCAGCCCCCTCCCAATCCCCCACGTGGTGGTGGCGGTGGCGGCGGTGGCGACGGCGATGAGGGTGGACAAGGTGGTCGAGGTCATCGTGACAACAACCGCAATCATCATGGCAATCGAGATCAGGAGGTCAACCAGAATCCTCCTCGCAATCTCCATCACCGTCTTCCTCCTCGTGACGTCCGCAGTCACATCACTAGTCGTGCTAATGACCGCCAGGCCCACGAGAACGTGCGCCGCATCCAGTATGACACCGAACACAGCCCCCCGGGCCTCAAACAGTTTACTCCCCATCTCCGACAAGTCGTTTGGCCAAGGAATTTCAAGCTCGAGAAGCTCAGGAAATATGACGGCAAGGAGAACCCCGAAAGCTAGGTCATGCTCTACGAGATCACCGTCCGTTCCGCCGCAGGTGATGAACATGCAATGGCTAACTATCTTCCAATTGTCCTTGATCAGGTAGGTCATCAATGGCTTCTCAGCCTCCCAGAGAACCAGTTCGATAGCTGGTTGGACCTTCGGCAAGCCTTCATCGACAATTTCATTGTCACATGTGACCAGCCGGGCAACAAGTATGACCTCAAGCGCATACGTGATCGAGTAGGTGAATGGCTGCGCGACTACATCCGTCGCTTCTCGGATATGCATCTCAAGATCCCAAGAATCACTCATGATGAAGTCGTCTTGGCCTTCATCAAAGGCCTTCGCCATCACGACGCCCTCAGAAGCAAGCTGCTCCGGAAATGGCCGTCTACGGTCTCCGAGCTCCTCGCTACTGCCAAGAACTACGCGGATGCCAATGACGCTGAGAAGATCATTAAGGAAGACGTGGGTGGGTCATCACGCCTCGAGAACCCACTGCGCCGGGATGAGAAGCCCGATGACCGTGGTTGGAACAACAACCACGAGCGTCGCGACCGGCGCAACAACAACAACAATCGCGATCGCCGAGATAATTGTGATCGGTGGCCCGATAATCATGGTGATTACAGAGGCAAGCGCCCCCACGAAGACGACCATGAGGTCAACACGGTCAAGAAACCTACTGGTCACCATGACTATCAAGAGGATTACAACAAAGCTTTGAAGGGTCCCTGCCAGATCCATCCTAAGTCCAATCACACCATGGAAAACTGCTGCTTCCTCAAAAACATCTACGCCAAGCAACTTGCTAACGATGATGCTCCAAAAGCCATTGACGATGGACCGCGGCGTGACGGTGATGACGATGACGATGATGAACAGGATAGAAATCCTCATCACCAATATGTCAATCCCACCAAAACCGTCCACTCCATCTTTGGCGGAAAGGTGTCTTTAGAGTTCAAGCGCGAGCGCAAGCTGCTGAAGCGGGCCTGCTTGAGCGTCGTCAATGCCGACGACCTCATCTCTGATCCCAGACTCTCGGCCTGGTCCCACCATGAAATCTCCTTCAACCGAGCAGACCGGTGGGCGGCAATTCCAAAACCTGGTCGTTTCCCCCTCGTCCTCGACCCCTGCATCAACAACATCCATTTCGAGAGGGTGCTCGTGGACGGTGGCAGTTCCATCGACATCCTGTTTCGCAGCAGTTTGCGTGCCCTTAAACTAACTAAGGCTGATCTCAAGCCTTACAACGCACAGTTCTGGGTCGTCCTTCCCGGACAGAGTTCCGTACCTCTCGGGCAGATCACGCTACCTGTGCAGTTCGGCAATCCAAACCACTTCCACACCGACTACATCAACTTTGTGGTCGCGGAGTTTGAGAGTACTTACCACGCCATCCTTGGTCGACCAGCGCTCACCAGGTTCATGGCTGTGCCGCACTACTCTTACTTGGTGCTCAAAATGCCTACCGAGCAGGGTGTCCTTACTCTTAGAGGCAACGTTTACACTGCCTATACCTGTGAAGAGGAAAGCTTTAAGGTAGCAGAGGCCACCAACCTCTCAATCCGCATGGAGCAAACCCTGGTCGATGCCTCCAAGATTCCTGCTGGTCAACTAGAGATCCCAGAATGCCAAGCACCGCAGAAGCACATCAAGTCCAATGAGCACAAGGAGGTCCAGCTGGTCAACGGCGATCCCAGCAAGACGGCCCTTGTCGGGGCCAACCTAGATCCTAAATAGGTAGATGCGCTCGTCAGGTTTCTGAGGGACAACGTAAGCGTGTTCGCATGGAAACCCGCTGACATGCCCGGTGTTCCTCGGCACCTGATTGAGCACTCCTTGAACGTCTCAAAGACCGCAAGACCTATCAAGCAGAAGTTATGACGGTTCGCTCATGATAAAAAGGAGGCTATTAGTGCAGAAGTTACCTGGCTTTTAGCAGCTGGATTTATTAAAGAAGTGTATCATCCGGACTAGTTAGCCAATCTGGTCCTTGTATACAAAAATAATAATGAATGGAGAATGTGTTGATTATACTGATCTCAACAAACACTGCCCTAAAGACCCCTTCGGCTTACCTCGCATAGACGAAGTCGTTGATTCCACAGCCGGTTGTGAGCTGCTGTCTTTTCTCGATTGCTACTCTGGTTATCACCAGATCACTCTCAACAAGGACGACCAGATCAAGACGTCCTTCATTACACCGTTTGGCGCCTACTGCTACACGACTATGTCATTCGGGCTTAAGAACGTGGGGGCCACGTACCAGCGTGCTATCCAGCAATGCCTTGCTGATGAGATCAAGGATGATCTAGTCGAAGCCTACGTCGATGATGTGGTCGTGAAAACCAGGGAGGCTCATATCTTGGTCGACAACCTCCAGCGCACCTTCACGGCTCTCAACAAGTACCAATAGAAGCTTAATCCAAAGAAGTGTATCTTTGGAGTGCCATCTGGTATTTTACTGGGCAACGTCATCAGCCACGACGGCATACGCCCCAACCCGACAAAGGTAAAGGCCGTTCTGGATATGCATCCACCCAAAAACATCAAGGATATCCAGAAGCTCACCGGATGCATGGCCGCCTTAAGCTGTTTTATCTCACGGCTCGGCGAAAAGGGTCTGCCTTTCTTCAAGCTACTCAAGGCTTCCAAGAAGTTCATCTGGTCGAAGGAGGCTGATTCTGCCTTCACGCAGCTCAAAGAATTCTTAACCTCTCCTCCAGTCATTATAGCCCCTCAGAAAGACGACATTCTCCTTCTCTACATTGCGGCCACTGATCGCGTGGTCTCCACAGTCATCGTGGTCGAGCGTGAGGAACCCGGCCATGTGTACAAAGTCCAGTGTCCTATTTTCTTCATCAGCGAGGTGCTCAATGAATCCAAAGCTAGGTACCCACAAGTTCAAAAGCTGATCTACGCCATCCTGATTACATCCCGAAAGTTGAAACACTACTTCGACGGATATCGGGTGGTTGTCAAAACTAATTTCCCATTGGGAGACATCATTTGAAATAAGGATGCTAATGGACGCATCGTCAAGTGGGCAATGGAATTATGCCCTTATTCAATCGAGTTCCAGGGTCGCACGTCCATCAAGTCTCAGGCTCTAGTGGACTTTATCGTCAAATGGACGGACCTTAGCGCACCTCCCGATCAGGGGCCAATCGAATACTAGATGATGTATTTCGATGGCTCTTTGAACATTGATGGCGCAGGCGCAGGCGTACTCTTTATCTCACCAACCAACGAACAGCTCCGCTACGTCCTCAGAATTTATTTCCCTGCATCTAATAACGCTGCAGAATACAAGGTCTGCCTCCATGGCATGCAGATTGCAGTTGAGCTTGGTGTGAAACGTCTCTATGTCTATGGCAATTCGGCCCTAGTTATTAACCAGCTTAACAAAGAATGGGACATGACTAGCGAGAAGATGAATGCTTATTGCAAAGAAATCAGAAAGTTGGAAGGCAAATTCTATAGCATCGAATACACGCGTGTGGTCCGGGACAAAAATCAGGCAGCCGATGAGTTGTCTATGTTAGGGTCATCCTGAGCTCAAGTTCCACAAGACGTGTTCGTCCAAGACCTTGTTAAACCCTCCATCAAGGAAGAAGAAGATCAGGTGGTCGAGAAGCCTCCAGACCAATCTCTGGTGGCTACGGTTCCCCCTCCGAGCACTACGGAATCCTCTCCGACAACACCTGTAGTACCTCCGACCACTAACGCTGATGATTGGAGAGTACCTTTTATTAAATTTTTGCAGGATGGGACCAGTTATGTTGATCGAACAAAGAACGAGCGGCTTATGTGCCGCAGTAAGTAGTACCTACTGTTTGATGGTGTCCTGATGCGCAAAAATGCAAAGGAGGAAGTCCTAATGAAGTGTATCACTCAAGACGTAGGTATTCAACTGCTCCATGAAATTCACAGTGGTACTTGTGGCAATCACGCCGCTTCTCGGACCCTGGTCGGCAAAGCTTTTCAAGCAGGTTTCTACTGGCCGTCTGTCGTGGCTGATGTAGAGAAGCTGATCTGCCACTGTGAAGGATGTTAGTTTTTTGCCAAACGTACACACGTACTAGCACATGAGATCCAGACCATACCGGCCTCTTGGCCCTTTGCATGCTAGAGACTGGATATGATTGGTCCTTTCAAGCCGGCCCCTGGCAACTTCAAATGTGTCTTCGTGTTGATTGACAAGTTTTCCAAATGGATTGAGTACATGCCTTTAACCAAGGCATCATCAGAGAAGGTGATCGAGTTCCTTGATCAGATTATACACCGTTTTGGCCTCTCCAATAGCATAATTATAGACCTGGGTACTCAGTTCACTGGCAGTGCATTCTAGGACTTCTCGATGAAAGGAGCATAGTTGTGAAATACATGTCAGTGGCGCACCCCAGGGCTAATGGGCAGGTCGAAAGGGCCAATGGCATGATTCTCGACGCGCTGAAGAAGAGGTTGTACAGGGAAAATGACAAAGGTCCTGATCGATGGCTTAAAGAATTATCGACTGTGGTCTGGGGACTGCGCACCCAGTCTAGTCACAACACTGGTGCTTCCCCATACTTATGGTCTACGGCGCAGAAGCATTACTCCCTACAGATATCTCTTTCAGATCACCGTGTGTTGAGAATTTTGATGAAGACAAGTCTGATGAAGCACGTGAACTCGAGGTTAACTGCTCTGAAGAACGACGGCTTGACTCTTGTATACGTACAACCAAGTACCTTGTTGTTCTACGCAGATACTACAATAGGAATGTTAAAGAACGTCTCTTCGTAGTTGGGGACCTGGTCTTGAAGTGGAAAACAAACCAAGAAGGCATGCACAAGCTTTCATCTCCTTGGCAAGGACCGTTCGAGGTCATCGAAGTTACCCGGCCTACTTCATACAGACTGGCTCACCTCGATGGTACTGAAGTACTGAACTCCTGACATATTGATAAGCTTAGGCGTTTCTACCCATAGAGCGCATAAATAATGATATGTACCTTTCCTATACTTTGATTATTTCAATAAAGCATATATGTTTTATTTCGGTCACTCTAACGTGTTTATTTGGAGCTTACTCTCTATAAGTATTTTATAAAAGACCAGATTGATAGACCACCATTCTTTCTCGAGTCCTCGGAGCCAGCCCCGTGTCCGATTTTCTCCCCACGCGTGTACGGGACCAGCTCTCTACGCTCCGGGTGGTCGGCGGGTGCTCTCTGGTCTGACCTATGCGCTCTTACGTGTGAACAGGCTCCGTGCCACGCACTCCGACCACAGATCTGGCTAGAGCCGTACGGATTCCACAAGATGACATGTCTTCCAATCGTTACAGCTAAACTAGAACACTTATACGTTCTAACTTAGTTATCAAACGCAATATACAAGCTTAGCATGTTTTTAAACAAAAACAACACAAGCTTACATTGCCTCAATAGTACTTTATTACAAGCTTGCTTGACGAGGTACAAGTTTATAATAAACTAAACTATTGTCTGCTCTACAGCTACAGGTAGCTAGTTGCTCGAAGGTCGGTGCTCGCGCTGGGCTCGGCTCTGGTTTACCGCCTCTCTATGGTTGCGGCGTTGCCTCTGCTGATTGAGCATGACCGCAGGCTCTAGCTGCTCCTTGCTAGAAGACTGCCCCCTCTGAGACTAGCTGGTCAAGACCGCAGTCCCAGGTGGTCGGCTTGAAGATCCCGGAGCAGACGTCGTTGGCGTTCCTTGCGACGGGGGCGTTGGTGTTCCGCACAGGTTTATGTCGCCAATGATTGTCGTCGCCAGCTCGGTCAGTTGGCCCCGCAGCTCTCCTGCTTCATGCACGCCAACTTCTTTGGGGTAGCCCATGGCAAGGCACGTGAAGTCGATCAGGGGATAATGCGCGCGCACCATGCTTAGCACATGGGCGCCCGCAAACTCTTTGGCCTCCTTCACGAACTGCTGAAGCCAACCCCACGCAAGCTGACATTTGTCTATTACTCCTAGCTGCGGGGCTCGCTGTTCGGTTGGCGGCATTCCTGGATCGATCAAGTCAAGCACTGGCCCAATCCCCCACACCATCTGTGTGCAGCGATCCTTCCAGAGGTCGTGGTCTTTTTGCAGCTCTGTAATGTGCTTCTTGGCATTGGTCTTTAATGCTGCAAAAGTGCATTCTGGTTAGAAAACAGATAAAGGACATCTATACAGTCATTATGCCATGATCAGGAAAATGGCCACTTACTGGTTATCTCCTGGTTTTTATTCTTCACCTCTTTGGTCATCTTCGCCGAGTGGTCCTCTTCCAGCCGGGTGTTCTCCGCCGCCAATCAGGCGCACTCCTCGGCCATGCGCGCGTTCTCTGTTTGCATCTTGGCGACTTCCTCCGCCAGGTCTACAACAAGCTCCAGGAGACATATCAATACACATGAACAATATTTTTCAGTGCTCAGGGGATGTGCAGCTAAAATAAGTTACCTGTTATTTCCCGCTCTTTCTGACCAAGCTGGAGGACAACATTGAGCCTTTGTGACTCGGTCTCTGCCTGGTCCTTTTCAGCAGTCTCGAGCAGCTTGCGTAGCCGATCTACTTCAGCTGTCAGCTCTTTGTTATCTTCAGCGATGCCTTAAATCTGGTCAAAGCACCGTTTACGGTACTTTGACGTCTTCACGAGGCCCTACACGTCAAATACTGTATTATGCCTTCACGGTGGCCGAACCTGGATAAAAACCTTATTGTGTCTTGCGTCACCATCTAGTTCGTAGCTTGTGCACCTGTCTACCGACAAATCACTACCTTAGACATAACCTTTGGTAGACTGCTAACCAAGTTTCGTCGATAGCCAGTAGAAGCCCTATCAGAAGGAATTTCCAACGAGGGTCCTCGGCATGACATGGTGTCTGTAGGCACCGCAATGGATGTCCTCCAACAGCTTTCTCCCTTGCTTGGTGGGGATGCAGTGCTGCAAGACCTTGGTATGGCTCTTTTTATAGAGCTCTCCCTCGATGATGACGTATGACTTAGCGTGGCGTGCAAGCTGTCGGGCCTCCATCTTGTCGACCGGGAGCATCTCTCGAATGAGGCAGTCGAGATATGGGACCTCCAGTCTGGCAAGGGGTCGGACCCTGCTAATGGATCCTCGTCGATTTCCATGACCTCGGGGTTGGATGGAGCCACCGGGAGGTTAGCCCCCGAGCCCGATGCGAGAGGTTTGTTGCTGGCCTAGCCCCCGAGCTTGAAGTGGGTGGCTCATTGCCAACCTGCTCTAGCTTCTCGTAATGGACCGAGGGCTTGCGCTGATCGCTGGCAAAGACGCCAGCCATGGCTAACTCTCGGCCGGACGCCATCTTCGTCAGTTCGTCGGCCGCTTCATTAAGCCATCAGGGAATGTGAATGAGCTTGAGGCCGTCAAACTTGCCCTCTAGCTAGCACACTTCTTAGTAGTATGCGGCCATCTTGAGGTTGTGACAGCTCGACTCCTTCATGACTTGGTCGATGACGAGCTACGAGTCGCCCCGAATGTCCAGCCATTGGATCCCTAGCTCGATGGCAATGCGCAGGCCACATTGTTAGAGGTAGGGAAATGAAGGTGGACCATGTACCTCATGCGCACCCCAAGGGGAAAACAAAGACTAGCCCCACGCCGACCCCTTTCTTCATCAGTGATCCGTCAAAGTGCATCGTCCAGTACTCCTAATCGACAAGCGCTTGTGGCATTTGGGTCTCGGTCCACTCTGCCACGAAATCGGCCAATGCCTAGGACTTGATGGCTGTCCGAGGGGCGTACGTGATGCCTTCACCCATCAGCTCGAGCGCCCGCTTGGCGATTCTCCCAGTGGCATCGCGGTTCTGAACCACCTCACCGAGAGGAAATGACATTACCACCATCACAGGGTGTGACTCGAAGTGGCACAATTTTCTCTTGGCGACTAGGACTGCATACAAGAGCTTTTGGATTTGGGGATAGCGGGTCTTGGAATCAGCTAAGACTTTGTTGATGAAGTAGACATGGCATTGCACCTTGAGAGCATGCCCTGCTTCTTCCCGCTCTACAACCAGAGCAGTGCTGATTACTTGTGTGGTGGCTGCGATATAGAGCAGGAGCGGCTCTTTTTCGGCCGGCGGGACTAGGATCGAGGCCTTCGCTAGAAGCTCCTTGAGCTTGTCAAGTGCTTCCTGAGCCTCAGCTGTCCACACAAACTGGTCGGTTTCTTCAGAAGTCAGTAGAGAGGAAGGCCTCATTCGCCGAGGCATGATATGAAGCAGCTAAGAGCTGTGAGGCATCCCATGATCCGCTGCACCCCCTTTACATTCTGAATCGGGCCCATCCGAGTGATGACCTTGATCTTCTTTGGGTTGACTTCAATGCCGCGCTCAGAGACGATGAACCCGAGCAGCATACCCCTCGGGACCTTGAAAACACATTTCTCGAGGTTGAGTTTGATGTTGTTCTCTCGGAGTTTTTTGAAAGTTTTATCTAAGTTCGCCATGAGGTGGTCGGACTTTTTGGACTTGACTATGATGTCATCCACGTATGCCTCGACAGTCTCTCTGATGAGATCACCGAAACATTTGAGCATACATCGCTGGTATGTTGCTCCTGCGTTTTTCAAAACGAACGGCATGCTAACATAGCAATACGATCCAAACGGCGTGACGAAAGAAGTCGTGAGCTGGTCGAACTCCTTTATCATAATATGATGGTAGCCGAAATACGCATCAAGGAAGCAGAGGGTTTCACACATCGAGGTCGAGTCGACTACTTGATCTATGCATGGTAAAGAAAATAGATCCTTAGGACACGCCTGGTTGAGACTTGTATAGTCAACACACGTTCTCCATTTCCCACTCTTCTTTTTTACAAGAACAGGATTGACTAACCACTCGAGATGATACACTTCCTTGATGAATCCAGCCGCCAAAAGCTTCGCAATACCCACGTCGATGGCCTTGCACTTCTCCTCGTTGAAGCGACGCAGACGCTGCTGTACTGGTTTGGAGCCTGGCTTGATCCTCAAGGCGTGCTCGGTGACTTCCCTCGGAATGCCTAGCATATCTAAGGGTTTCCATGTGAAGACATCGCTTTTCGTGCGGAGGAAGTCAACGAGCGTGCTTTCCTATTTGGGGGAGAGGCCGACGCCGACGCGCATCACCTTGCCGTCGGAGCCACTGGTGTCGACAGGGACCTCCTTGGTGCCCTCCATGGGCTCAAAGGCTCTAGCCTGCCGCTTGGAGTCAGGCGCATCTTCGGCCACCACCTCCCTAATGACTGCGAGCTCCTCCGAGGCAATGGTCGCAGCGGCGAGCTCATAGCACTCTAGGTCACACTCATAAGCACGCTGGAAGGAGGTGCCGACGGTGATGATCCCATGCGGGCCAGGCATATTTAGCTTAAGGTATGTGTAGTTGGGGATGGCCATGAACTTCACGTAACATGGACATCCTAGGATGGTGCGGTAGGTTCCGGGGAAACCAACCACCTCAAAGGTGAGGGTCTCAGTCCTAAAGTTGGACTTATCCTCGAAGGTGATGGGCAGGTCAATCTGTCTGAGGGGTTTGGCCTGTTTCCCTGGCACAATACCATGGAAAGGCGCCTCGGTTGATCAGATGCATGACCGGTCGATGCCCATGGCGTCAAGCGTCTCGACGTACATGATGTTGAGGCCACTACCTCCATCCATCAGCACCATGCTGAGACGCTTCTTATCTATGATTGGATCGACGACGAGCGGCTATCGGCCTAGATGCGGAATGCTATCGGGGGTCGGGCTTCTTTTTCCCGTCCCCCTTCTTGGAGCCCCTAGACAAGAACTTCTTCATGAGTCTGCAGTCCTTGTAGGCAAGCTTGACGGGGTAGGCATGGTTCAGGCAGGGTCCCTCGAGCATCTTCTCAAAGTGATCCAGGGCACCCTCAGTGGACGCCTTCTTGCCCTTGCGCTCAGCAGTGGCCACGAGTGAGTCCCCGGACCATAGCTTGCTCTTCTTCTTCTTCAAGCGGTTGGAGGTGCCCTCGCCGACATCCTCATCCCGCTTGGCCTTGCCACGGGTGTGGTTGAAAATCGCTCCGACTGCCTCCTTGCTCGAGGCATGGCTAGTGGCGATGTCGAGGAGCTCCTTGGTGGTCCGCGGGCGCTTGCACCCCAGCTTGTGTACCAAGGACTCACAGGTGCTCCCTAACAAGAAGGCCCCGATCACGTCGGCGTCAGCGACGTTGGGCAGCTCATTGCAATGCCAGGAGAAGCGGCGAATGTACTCGTGGAGAGTTTTGTCCGGCTTCTACCGATAGTTCTTGAGGTCGCAGGGGTTCCTAGGGCACACGTAGCTGCCCTGAAAGTTACCCACGAAGATCTCCTTTAGGTTCGCCCAACATCTAATCTCGTTGGGCGGAAGGTGCTCTAGCCATGTACGTGCCAAGTCGGCAAGGTACAGGGAGAGGTTGCGGATGATGAACGCATCACTGTCTGCGCCACCGGCCTGATAGGCAACCCGGTTGTCCTTGAGCCATAGGACAGGGTTCGTTTCCCAGCGTACTTCTGGACATTTGCCGGCGGGCGATACCACGTTGGGACGGGCACACTGAGGATGTGCCGGCTAAAGACCCGGGCCCCAGCGGTGGGGGATTCTGGCTCTGGTCCTCGCTGCTGTCATAGCGGCCACCGCGATGAGGGTTATAGCGGTGGACGGCCTCTCCTCTCTACTCCTCCCGCCTGCGCCTGTAGGCGTTCAGAGTGTCGGCGCGTCGCGGTTGTTGCCAAGGCAGTCATGCACCAGGGCTGAGGCGGCCTTCCCGCTGTCGCGCGCCGGTTGGTGGATGGACGCGTCGTTGCCGTGTCATGCCAATGGTGCATGCTGGCTGACATTACGCCGTCGAGATGCTGAGCTCTTCGCCTGTTGCACTGCCATGCGCTCGAGTAGCATGCGGAACTCACGTTGTGCCTGGCGCCCCTCGGGCGTGCGGCTCCGAGAGCCTTGGAGCAGAGCCGCCGCCGCGGCTATGTTCTGGCTTGCCCGGGTGAAGTGTGGGAGTCCGTCGTTGTCCTCGATGATTCTCCAGTGCGCGTCACGGGCACGCGCACGCATCTCGTCGTGGTGTGGTGCAATCTCGTGCTTGAGCGCCGCGTGCTCCTCCTCCACGAGCTCTTGTTGTTGCTCCCTCAGCTGGTCCATGCGCTGGTGGGGTGGGACCTCTGCATCCGCTACAGCCCCGTGCCCACCAGCAGGATGCGCGGGAGTCTCGTTCCCCCCATGGGGGGCACCGTTGTTGGCACTCGTGACGTGCCCTTCGGGGGTCGCCTCGCGGTGAGGGTCGTCGACGATGTCTGCCATGAAGCATTCATGCAAGGGGTGGTAGCTCCCCTAACTGGAGACAGAATCGAAGAGAGGCTCCACTCCATCGTCAGGAAGTGACGGAGGCAACCTTGCCTCAGCATCGCGCCATGTATCTAGGGGCTCGCTCCGAGGGGACGCTGGCCATCTACGTCGCGAAGTAGGTCCTGCTAATCACCGGCCGGAGCGAAGCCCCTCTCGTCATCATGACGCAATCAAACAAGGCAAGTTCATCACTTGCGCCACCGGAGCCAGAGTCCATCTGCTGTGCGCCAAGGCAGCCACACCGAGGAGACGCTCCGTCGACGGGCGCCCCGCCGAGACGGGGGACACGACTCATCTTGCCGAGTTATTTGGATCAGCGCCGTCGGCTTGGGCTCGCATCTACTAGCGAGTTCATCGACCTCTCGGCATCTACCACGAACAGGAGGACGTCTGGCTGATCACGCATGCCGGCAGGCTGCCTTCTGCATCCACCAAAGTTGACGCAGCGTCGTTGACTGCTCTGCAGCCGGAGGAGACGCCCCGACCCAAGAGGAGCACCCCGACGCCGGAGGAGGGCGCTGACACCTAACGAGCACCGTCGAGCAGGGCTCTATTACTGATGAATGACGCATCGAGTAGGCGAGCCCGGACGCCGTTGACCACGGCTCCATCGTCTACACTGACAACGACGACGTGCCGAGAAGGCGAGCCCACACACATCGTCGACCATGGGCTGCTGCGTGCTTGACGTGGAGCTAGCCTGGAGGTGGGTCGGCAGTGGCACATGTCAAGCTGCATGTGTACATGTATTTTTTTTAGAGTTCAAGGGCATATCACCCCAGCCTTTCAATTAAAATCAAAAGACCATTCAAGGTTTACAGCACTGAAAAATCCCAGGACCACAGAACCTGTTGCAGCCGGCAACAGGCCGAGCAACAAAACAACCGAACTAGAACTTCAACCGCAATCCCATAAAACTGAAAAGAAAACTACTAGAACCAGCCTATTACATAGCATTCGGTTCCTCATTCAGCGCCCCCACCAGGACAGGGGTTGGGCTTTGTTCATCAGCATTGGTACATCTTCAGGAGCGTAGACAGATCTTGGTTCACCAGCAGACTCACGACGTAGAGATTTCAGTCGACTCCCCTTGGAATGTCTGGGAGCCACCGGGTACACCTTGCCACCATTTTGATATCCTCCAGATAACCAACCAGTTGCTCTTTTTTGTCCGCAGGGCACAACACTTGCCAGTTTTTCAGGTGACCACGAACTTTGAACAAGAGAACCTCCATACTTTTCCAGCCTATTCTCTGAAAACAAAACTCATTCCTGAGTTTCCAAATAGACCACAGCACGGCAGCAGTAATAATGTTAACTAAAACATATTTCTTTGGGCTAAGCCAAAATTTGCCAATCTCAGTGATATCTGATCCCACTCTAGTACCTAGCAACTCAGAGAAAATGACCCAACACTGCTTAGCTACAGCGCAATCAAAAAATAGATGTTGACAAGTTTCTTTTTCAGAGCACAAAAGACAACTTTCATCTTCCAGTTTTCTCCTCTTTGCTAGGTTATCCCTAGTAAAGACTCTATTATTAATAAGTAACCAAAGGAACATGTGAACTCTAGGGGGGATCTTGATATTCTAGACTGAGGAAACATGCACTTGTTTAATACCTCTAAAACTAATTACTTTATAAAGAGACTGTGAGGAATAAATGCCTTTGGAAGTAAATTGCCACACCATTTCGTCCTCCTCATCAGTTAACTGAACAGTGGAAATTAACTCTACTAATTCAAGCCAGGATTGGTAAAGAGATTCGCTAACATCTCTTCTAAAAGAAACTTTGAGATTATGACCATCCCAGAGTTCAGCTATAGTTTTTCCATGCTCATTAATGATTCGATAAAGAGGATAAAACTGAATTGCTAAACTGGAAGAACCTATCCAGGTGTCTTCCCATAACCTTATTTTTCTACCATTACCAACTTTCCATCTGTAACCCATTTTTGCTGCCTGGACAGCCCCCATGAAACCTTTGAAAAAACTAGAAGCATTAGTCGTCTTGGTTACCAGAATATTAGGTCTCTTGGTATTATATTTAAAATCTATCAGCTCTTTCCAGAGCTTATTTTTATCACTATTGTATCTTTTCAACCAAGAAGCTAAAAGACTTAAATTCAACTCTCTAAGACTGGGAATACCAAGACCTCCAAATTCTTTATGCATAGAAACCAAGCCCCAATTTGCTAAATGGATTTTGTGGTTATTCTCAGTATCATTCCATAGAAAATTAGACATGTGAGTATTCAGCAATTTAATAGCCCATTTTGGAAATTTGATAAAAGACAACAAATACACAGGAATGCTGGTTAAGCAAGTTTTGATTAACATCACCCTCGCAGCAAGAGAGAGTAAGTTGCCCTTCCAACCAGCAATTTTCTTTAGAATTTTGTCCACTAAAGGTTGTATATCTTCCCTACTGAGATTATCAAAATGAAGAGGAACACCTAGGTACGTAATAGGAAATTTTCCAATTGGGCAAGAAAGAATATGTGCCAGTCCATGAACCTTATTTTCTTCTACATTTATGGGAATAACCTCGCTCTTGTGGAAGTTTATCCTCATGCCGGATATCTGTTCATACCACATTAAAATGCATTTGAGGTTTTCCAGAGCAGATTCCTCCGCTTTGGAAAACAAAATGGTATCATCTGCATACTGCAGTGATACAAACATGTGTACATGTATATATATATGTGTACATGTATATATATGTGTATACGCATGCACTCGAATTACTGCTAATAAAGAAACATATGCACATGCACGTACTACTACAAGCAAACCACAGGGAGCTCGGCTGCCGTTCGAGCCCTTAATCAAATTTGTATAATTCTATCTTATGTGTGTCAGATGAAGCTGCCCGGACACTCAGCTCGACACCGGCGACGCGGGCGAGCGACTCCATCCACTGTGACAACACAGGCTTTCGGCATCGACGAGGCATTGACGAGTGGACGGCATCGACACATGAAGCTGGCGGTCAAGCAGCGCTACACCATGGGCTGACGAGGCCTTCTTCTACTTCAACGACTCCACTACGATCAAGTTCTACAGTGTACCACGACGATGCTGCCGAAGAAGTCCGAGGCGATCCAAGCTACACCAACCATGCAAGTGCGACTACGATGACACCACGCGGCGTTCGACACCAATAAGGCGAACAACGCAGGCGGGCATGGCTGATATTCCAGCCATGTTGTACTGGCTCATGAACCGACGAGACCCTTACACCAACACCACCTACATCTACACCAACACCATGTATGGAGAAGTGAAGCGAAGATCGACGATGACGACCAAAGCAGCTTAATCGGAGGTACTCTGTGAGCTTGACTCGCAGGAGTAATTAACTGGGAGCCTTCCGAGGCCCTAGGAACTATGAAGACCACATCGCACAAGTTAGATAGCCGTCAGCATGCCATATGGAGCACGCACTTGTATCAGGGAACGTGTGTTTGTATTTTATTAAATATGAATAAATTCAGTGTTCCCTTTTCTTTATTTATTTTTTGTGTACTTTTAGTACATTGGCATGCCCGTGCATTTAATTTCTTTGTGGCAGAGAAATGTTATATTTTTCTATCCAAATACACTCCACTAATTTAAACAAATAATCATGCCATCTAGTATCAAATTATCTACAACCAAATGGCCACTGCACATGACATTGCATTGCACAACTCTTGGACCGTTAGGTAGGTACACATTAAAAGCCTGTTTGGCTGCACTCCAAGTCTCCAACCCACCTCAATGCATATGGTTCGGAAGGGATTAAGATAGAAAATCCCTCCCAATCCATGTGCATTGGGGTGAATTGGAGAGCAGACAAATAAGCCCTAAAGTTGTTGGCGAGCATCAATTTGTTGCTACTAGTTGATGCACTGAACATATATTGAATACGTGTTATCATCACTTGTCTTCACGTTTTAACAAATACTAATATCTTGTCATTGACTGATCATTATTCTACAGATGGAAATCGACACCGCACGATCGAGTGACCGACCGGGGCAAACCAGTAAAGAGATTGGCAAGCAAAGGTAAACATTAATTTTTGAAGAGACTAGCGACCATGTGTTGCCTGCGCCAAATTACAGTGCAAACATTTATTGTCAGTTTGTCACTTTTCTTCTAACTAGGGCCATGTTTGGTTTCCCAAATTTGCCCCCAAATTTTACTATGCAAAAAGAAGATTCCCTATCACATCAAAATGTCGGCATATATATGAAGTACTAAATGTAGATGAAATCAAAAACTAATTGCACAGTTTTGTTGTACTTTGTGAGACGAACATTTTGAGCCTAATTAATAAATGTTTGGACAATTATTACCAAATAAAAACAAAAATAATACAGTACAGAACAGTGTCGCTACAGTGATTCAGGGTGCCCCAAATCCGGTAACTAAACAAGGCCTAGGAGATGGCGCACAGCATGACAAAGTCGATCCTGGGCAGCATCATCAGCAAAGCAGCATCGGCCGCTAGTAATTATACATAGTTTTTGCAATGCCTCTAAATATACATTATGTGATATATAGTAAAGCTATGAATCTAGAAAAGACAAAATGACTTACAATTTGGAATAGAGGGAGTAGTAATTTTGATAGATTGTTCACCGTAGTATCTATAGTATCTAAATAATGCTTTTCCTGGGTCAACTGAACTTGGATACTTTATTAATTAATTTGTGATTACCATATCTCTCCAGGAATTTTGGTTGCCCTGATTGCTTTTCTTTCAACAGAAGTTTTCCTCCACAAGGCGAGCAAGAAAAGACAAGGCTACTTTGAGCTGCACGGAGCCCGGAAGTTGATACGAATTCTGGAAACAGATGGGGAACAACATCACCTTATACGACGCAGGAGATCTAGTGAAGGCCACACGTGGCTTCCACAAGTCCAACATAGTCGGGGAAGGAGCACATGGCACCGTCTACAAGGCCATCCTCGGCACTGCCACTGTTGCGGTGAAGCGATGCAAGCAGATCGACAAGAGCAGGACGGATGAGTTCATCCAGGAGCTGGTCGAGCTCTGCCGCGTCAACCACCCAAACATTGTCAGGCTCCTCGGCTGCTGCCTCCATTTCGAGGCGCCCATGGTCGTGTACGAGTTCATGCCCAACGGGACCCTGAGCGATCTGCTCTACGGTAGGCCACGGCGCTGGGTGACACTGCCGACCCGGCTGAGGATCGCCGCGGAGACCGCGGAGGCCCTGGCGCACCTGCACTCGCAGCCGCACCCGACGCTCCACAGCGACGTCAAGCCGCAGAACATTCTGCTCGGCAAAGGATACGTCGCCAAGGTGTCCGACTTTGGGTGCTCAACTATCAACGACAACATCCAGGTGGTGCCCAAGGGCACGTTGGCCTACCTTGTCCCTGAGTTTCCCAAGGGCGCAGGAGTCAAGAGACCTCACAGATGATGAGTTGGATCTTCATCGACGACTCAAGCGCGTCAGCTTGGGATTGGCCTCCTTGGCAAGGACGATTGCACGGCACCGATCACGCATCAGATATCTCGAGGAAGGGGATGCCAATACAAAATTTTTCCACTTGCAAGCATGCCACAGAAATCGGAAGAATCACATACCCGGTATTCTACAGGATGGGCAGTGGTTCACCGCTGAGGAAGCTAAACAAGATCTCGTCTATGAGTATTACAATGGTAGCCGGTCGCATGTGCTTGTCCTTGATCGGCTGCTGCCACAGGTCGACCTCACTGGCATTGATGCATGTTTCTCCGAGGCTGAGATCTGGGCAACCATTAAGGAGATGCCTCTTGATCGTGCGCCAGGACCCGACGGCTTTAGTGGGGCTTTCTACAGAGGATCGTGGGAGATAATTAAGGATGACGTCGTCCGCGCGTTTAACGCGTTATGGTCGCTTGATGCCAGAAGCTTCCAACACATCAACGGGGCCTTGATGGTGCTGCTACACAAGAACAATTCGCCGACAACGCTGAAAGACTGTCGGCCTATCAGCCTAATCCATGGGTTCGGCAAGCTCTTTGCAAAGTGCCTCGCTAGAAGGCTGGCGCCGAGGCTGTCTGAAATTGTGGCGCCAAACCAAAGTGCGTTCGTCAAGGGGCACTCAATTCATGACAATTTCAGGTCCATACAGCTTGCTTGTCCATGGTTGAACAACAAGAGATGGCCGTCGCTGCTTCTCAAGGTGGACATCGCGAAGGCCTTCGACTCGGTCACTTGGCCTTATCTGCTTCAGGTGCTGGAACACATCGGCTTCCCCCAGTGATGCAGAAACTGGATATCCATTCTTCTGTCGACTGCAAGTACAAAGGTCCTGCTCAATGGACGCCTTGGACGCCGGATTGTGCACGCGCGTGGTCTTCGACAGGGCGACCCCCTATCCCCGATGCTGTTTGTAATTGCAATGGAGCCACTCAACGCACTGATCCGCGAGGCTGATCGCTCGCGCATGCTCACCCCACTGCCTGGTCGGTGCATCAGACATAGAGCTTCCCTGTATGTTGACGACCTCGTCGTCCTTGTCGCTCCGGTGCTTGAAGACCTCAATTGCATCTAGCAGATTCTATCGCTGTTCGCTGGCGCATCAGGGTTGGTGGCCAACCTCGACAAGTGTGTTCTCACGCCAATCCAGTGCACTGATGAGTTGATTGTGGCGGCGCAGGAGGCCTTCCCGGGGGCTGTCGTGCCGTTTCCCTGTACGTACCTTGGAGTGCCCTTGTCACTCAGGAAGTTGCGTCGGGTAGAGGAACAGGCGTTGGTGGACGCCGTGGCATCCAGGATTCCAACTTGGAAATTTGGATTGCTCACTCATGCTGGACAGGTTCTTCTAACCAAGGTGACTCTATCTGCAATCCCAGTGCACATCAGCATCGCATGTTGCTTGTCTGGGTGGGCGATTGAGCAGATCGATAAGACGCGGAGAGCCTTCCTGTGGAGCGGAACGGAGACAACAACAGGAGGGAAGTATAAGGTGGCTTGGCCATCTGTCAGTCGCCCAACAAGCGGGGGAGGATTGGGTGTTACTGACCTCAGATTCTTCGGCTTTGCATTGAGGTTAAGATGTGAGTGGCTCAGCAGGACTGAACCAGAGAGAGGTTGGGTCCCGTTGCCGGAAAGAAAGGAGAAAGTCGTTGCGTCGATGGCGGCCGCCTCCATGTCTGTTGTTCCTGGCGATGGCGCGTCCATGAGGTTGTGGACGGACAACTGGGCTGCTGTTGGTCCATTGTGCACCTTTGCTCCGCAGCTCTTTGCGGCCCTTTCGGCGGCAGGCAAGAAGCAGACACTCAAAGAAGGCCTCGTTGGGTACAGGTGGGCGCGGGCGATCGTGGGCGCCCCTACGGTCCAGGTACTGCTCCAGTACATCCGGGTCTGGCATATCCTCGACGCCGTGGTGCTTGACCCCTTAGTCGCGGTCCGTTTTGTGTGGAAGTGGTCGCCGGACGGGAAGTATCGGGCCTCATCGACCTATCAAGTTTTTTTTCGAGGGCTCAACCCGTCTGCTTGGGGCTAAAGAGCTTTGGAAGACGCGAGCGCCGCCGAAGGTAAAATTCTTCATGTGGACGGCGATCCATCGTAGGCTATGGACGGCGGACAGGCGCCATCGCCATGGTCTTCAGGATGAGGACACATGCAACCTTTGTGGCCAGGCTGCTGAAGCCACCGAACACCTGTTTGTGGGCTGCGTCCTCGCAAGATAGGTTTGGTTTGCTCTGTTGATGCCATTGGACCTACAGGCGTTGACACCCTCCGGTGACGAGCGCTTGGGGTTGTGGTGGCTGCGGCAGCGGGATCGCCTGATGAGCGAGGGAAGACTGACCTTCGACACCTTGCTCATGCTTGTCGCTTGGACTCTTTGGAAAGAGAGAAATAACAGGGCGTTCCACAGAGCGTCGGCCTCCCTGCAGCAGATTGTCGATGCGGCTAGACGAGAGGCGGATGATTGGATTGAAGCCGACTACAGCACCATCGCCGAGCTTCCTAATCTTTGGTCGCGAAACTTTGTCATTATGTAATCCAAACTTGTGTATCCAGTAGTATAGGGCTTTGTTCTAGTGGACGACGGCTGCTCGCCTTCGTCTAAAAACTTGTGGTTGTAGGTCTATTGGCCATTCTCGCCCTCTTAATGAAATACAGGCATATACGCCAGCTCGCGAAAAAAAGGACATCCAGATAACCGACAAGACCGACGTCTACAGCTCTGGCATCGTTCTGATTGAGCTCTTGACCGGTAAGAACCCACAGGCCAAAGAATGGAAGAACCTGACCGTGATGTTTCAGAACAGCATGGGAAATGGCACGCTTGGTGATTTTCTGGACCCTGACATAGTTGAGGAAGCGAGCAAGGGACTGATCTATGCAGCTGTGCAGCTAGTGAGCCGATGCATCGTTGTTCCGGGCAATGGAAGGCCGGCCATGGGACAGGTGGCTGTGGAGCTTCGGCGATTTTCAGATCAAATGTCGGAAAGCCCTGAGGCGCAAATGGCTCTCGAGGTTGAGGTTGGCAGGTATAGCTACACCGCCAGCACTGAGGGCGAAACTACGGGATCTTATAATAATCTTGCCGCACTGAGCACAGAACTCGCCCGATGATTTGGAGCGGAGAGTTTGCTAAAGCCAACGTTAATTGTGTTATTATTTGGCACAGTCGCGTCCTGTTATCTGTGTATTTTCTATGTTTGTTACAGCAGTTCATGGAATGCTTGGTGCACCGTCCTCCGTCCATCTAATGACAATTGATGGAAACGGCCACCAAAAAATGTAATAATCTTTACATTTGCCTCCGGCAGTTATGGATGATGACTTCCCCTTAATCAGAGCTTCTTTGTACAACTGATAGAATATAGGTGTGATGCCCTATACGTGAGCATAGTATGCGGATTAAGGTCCTGTTTGGCGGCTCTACTTCACCAGTAAAGTTTTTTTTCTTTAGCGCCATGAATAGCTCCATTGGTGGAGTTGGAGTCGTTTTGCTAAACCGTTTGGCAAAATAGCTCCACATATAGTGCTCCTTAAAAAAAATGTTCTCACAAAACCCCATACAGGGCCACCAGGGCAAGTTGAAGCCGGGCAAAGCCAATAGTTTCAGCTACACCCTCCACGTGTACTTTGTGAGAGCATGATTTAAGGAGTTCCTTCGGTGAAACTGTTTGTTTAACTCCGTTTGGCACAAAATGGCTCCAAACGGCTTTGGGAGCCAATGAAGAAGCCATACCAAACATGACCTAAACATATAGCTAGGCAGTAGGCACACTATCAGTTATATAACCACTCATTTCATATGGGTCACTATAATCATGATAAAGTTGTGCACCCCCATAATCATGATAAAGTTATGCACCCCCACCCAATTGCTCTAGCTTCACCATTGGTGAAGACCTTGACGTCCGTCCACAACGACTCCATGCGGTAGGACATGCCGTTATTGCGCTGCCCGTACACACCGAACTTGAAGTAGTGCGAGTCCCCACCACGGCCGGGCACCGTCAGCCGGTGCTCGCCGTCCACGAACACCGTCACGTTGGACGCCGCGACGTCGTGGACCACGTTGAGCCTGAACCACCTGTTGTAGATGCTGGCGTCGACCACCCTCGTGTTGTCGTGGTAGTAGGTGAGCTGTCCGTCGTAGACGTGCAGCATCAGCGTCGTCGCGTGCTCAGCCGCAAAGTCACATAAAACGGATTCACCACCTTCGACCCTCGACCTAGGTTCGTCGACCCCGATCCGGATTCATGGGTTCATTTTCGACCCGAAGTGTAAAAATCTATTACGAGCAGCGTACCACGTACCACGATTCCGTACCTCGACCCCATCGACAAAAAAAACTCTGTGACTGTGCTCCGCCGCGCCAAAGATCTGCATCACCGACACGCCCGTCGTGCAGCACGGGATGTACCCGTAGCCCTCGAACTGCCACACACCGGAGCTGTAGATCAGCTGCGTGCGCCACCCACGACGATGCCCGTGATCGGAGAAGAATCGAGAACGAAACTTTATTAGTACTGTGTACGTCACACTCGGATCTTGGTTTAGCGTTCTCTTGGCCTAGCGTTACTGTTACCTCGATCTTGGTCTCTGTGCGGGGGCCGCCGGGGTGGGCTGTGCTGACGGGCTTGTCGGTGGCGTAAGACCCACATCTGCCGCACGCCGTCGACGAACTCGTAGCGCTCCATCAGCGGCGTGTAAAAGGGCTTCTGCACCTTGAACTGTGCCTCGGTCAGCTCCACGGCGGTGAACACTACCCTAGATTTGGTCTTCACTGCGGGCTTCATTACTGTCGGTTTTTAAAAAACTGACAGTGATAGTGCCTCCCAACACATCACTGCTAGTTTTTTTGTCATAACCGCTAGTGATAAGACCAATCGACACTGATATTAGGTCATCACTGTCAGTTTGTAGCTAAAACTAATACTGATATTATCACTGTCGGTTCTAACAAAAAATCGACACTAATATTAGATCATCACTGTCGGTTTTTTGAACTGACACTGATATGCTGCACAAAAAACTTCATAACTTTCTCATATGATATCCGATGAAGACGAACTTTATATGAAAGTTGTAGTACTCGATGAGATCTTTAACTTTATAGTTAAAATTTTTTATTTAAGATTGTTTGGATATCCAAATGTACACCATAAGATTTTGCAAAGTTAAGTACCAAAGGAATCCATATGCTCCATACATAAGTGAGTGTTGAGTGGTAGTTAAACATCTCGGATGAAAGAGCGCCCAAAACAAGAGTTGTAGATCTCAAAAAGTTATACAACTTCGTAGTTCACAACTTTTTTTTTAAAGTCGTTACGATGTCTCTTTATTCAATTGGCAAGATTTCATACAAGTTAACACCAACTAAAGCAATATGTTCCACAATCATAAGTGAGTGTGTAGTAATATTTAAGGATATCGCATGGAGAAGCGACCAAAACAAAAGTTGTAGATCTCAAAAAGTTAAATAACTTTGTAGTTGACAACTTTTTCATTTGAAATCATCTATACGATGAAAATTACGTTTGATTTTTAAAATTTAAAATTTTCAAACGACCTCGGATGGAGAAACGACCAAAACAAAAGTTGTAGATCTCGAAAAGTTATGTAACTTTGTAGTTGATAACTTTTTCATTTGAAATCATCTACCCAAGAAAAATTATGACCGAATTTTCTCAAATTTGATATTCAAATTTTACAAACGACCTCGGATAGAGAAACAACAAAAACTAAAGTTGTAGATCTCAAAAAGTTAGAAAACTTTATAGTTGACAACTTTTTCATTTGAATTCGTTCAGGGTCTCAAATAATCATTTCAAAATCAGATGAACATAAAATGGCTAGCCCGAATATCCAAACTAGACACAAACATGTGTATAGGTGGAGTGGTTAGGGGACTAAGGGTCCGAGCACCGGCAGATGCGAAGCGCAGTGGTTAGGGGACTGTCACGTGGAGCAGCATGGCAAGGGTTCGAGCACCGGCGGATGCGAAGCGCATGCTTTTCGCGTGAAAAAATGTGTTACTTGTGACTTGGGACGCACGACCGTGTGGCTAGCCAATGAGGTCTCTCCCAGCGTTAAAATACTTTTTCCCCTATTTTTTAGCTCGTTTTGCGGTTTTCTGGAACCACATCAGTGTCATTTTTCAAGAACCGGCAGTGATGTGAACCCCACGTCACTGCCGGTATGGTTATGTCGGTTCAAAATTCAACAATGATGAGGGGTTTTGAACTAACACTGATGTCCAACTCTGGGGTTGTGGAAGCCCTCGGTCAGCAGGTCCTCGCTGTGAGCCGAGCGCAACAGGGCGCACGGCAAAGACAGCACAAGCAGTACTTGCAACATGAGCAATGTTGGCGAGGCACTGAACCTTAGCTTCCCTCTCACGCACGCACACAAACACACCCTTTCAGTGTCTCGATCTGCCGCTCTGGCTATGCGAATTGTGTGCCATCTCTCCTGTCGACACGCAAGCTACATATGTTTTCGACTGCAAGGGTGGTTGCCTTGCAAGCGACAAAGTTGCC
Organism: Saccharum hybrid cultivar R570; assembly: GCA_038087645.1. Taxonomy (NCBI): domain Eukaryota; kingdom Viridiplantae; phylum Streptophyta; class Magnoliopsida; order Poales; family Poaceae; genus Saccharum; species Saccharum hybrid cultivar. The sequence goes on from JAQSUU010000805.1 coordinate 13,181,191, forward strand.
GGCCCGGCGAGCAGCTGTTAAACCGGAGGTTCCGCCGGTCGTCGGAGTTATTGGTATGACGCTGGTTGCGGTGGATGATCCCTGAATCCGCACGACATGTTGTCCCTGCTGAAGATGGCAACTGGCAATATCCGCGCGGATAGTGGCTTCGCATGCCCACACCCGCGAACAAAATACCATGCCCGCACCCGCGCCCGCCACCCGCCACGGGCAGCAACCTGTGCCCGTGCCCGCTATCCGCGGGCATACCCGTGTGCCCGCCGACAGGTCAACGTGGACCGCGGCCAGCCGGGGTGAGCGATGAGGACGGCGGCCGGCTGAGGCGAGTGAAGAGGAAGGTGGCCGGCCGCGGCGAGCGACGAGGACGGCCGATCGGGGCGAGCGACGAGGACGGCCGGCGGAGCATTGAGCGCGAGCGACGAGGAAGGCGGCTGGCCGGTGCGGTCGACGACGACGGCGAGCGGAGCAACGAGGACGGGGCTGGTGGAGCAACGAGGGCGAGCGAAGAGGATGGTTCGCCATCGTCCGGTGGCCGCGCCGCCGTGGCCGTGGCCCTCGCTCGAGGAAGCAGGAGACAGGAGGGCGGCCATGGTGACGCCTGACGCGGGCGACCATGGAGGACGACCTTCTTCGATCTCCTCCGATACTCCACGCTAGCGAGAGCCCCATAGGAGAATGGAAAGCTCTTGTTAGGTCCTAGATGGCTAGAGGGGGGGTGAATAGCCTATAAAAATTCTACAAGCACAACTAAGCAAACTTGTTAGAATAACAAACGGCGTAAAGCGAGTTTTGCTTAGCCTACGGTTGTGATGCAAGCCTCGTATCTACAAGTCTAGTAGATTATGATCTCTAGTTCACACAAGTGCTAGGTCACTAACTTACACTAGTGAGCAAGCTAACAACTACTAGCAAAGGCTACCACTAGAGCTACACAAGAGAAACTAGTGAATGTAAAAGCAAGAGAGAGGATTGTGATTCTTATACCGACGGTGAAGTGAAGATGTTGCCAATCACCAAGATGATATACAATCAATCAATATTGACAACAACACAATATGTAGACCAATCACCGGGAGACAAGAGACACAATATTTTTGTTCACCCGGTGTTCACTTGTGCACCGACAAGCTACGTCACCGGTTGTGTCGACCAACACTTAGATGGTTCCTCGGTGTGACCCTCAAGTCACTTGCCCCTCAAGGCACGCCCCGCAAGGCACCGCAAGACACCACTCTCAAGTGAGGTAACTCAATGACACGCGCAATGTAATAGAGTTGCTTTTGGCGTCCCGCCGAGGAAAGCACAAGAACCTCTTACAATCAACCGGAGGTGGCCAAGAACAATCACCTTTTCTTGCCAACGCCTCCAACAATCTCCAAGCCGGCTAGGAGCGGTACTCTCCAAGAGTAACAAGAAATCCACCGGCTAAACCACCCACAAGTGCCACTAGATGCCCTCAAGCTATGCAATGCACTTTGGGATCACTCAATCTCACTTTTGATTTGCAATCAAGCAAGGGAGATGAGTGGGAGGAGTTGCTTTAGCTCAAAGGATGCACAAGAATGTTAGAAATGCCAAGAGACCTCCCCAAGGGCCGGCCAACGAGTATTTATAAGCATCCCATCCAAATAGAGCCGTTGCCACTCCACTTGTCCGTTTTTCGGGACGACCGGACGCGCCGGTCGTCACTGATCGGACGCGCTCAACCGCGTCCGGTCGCCCTCCAGCGACCACGTGTCCACCGATTTCAAAAACGACCGTTAGATCCCCCAACGGTCACTGCGCGCTAACGGTCAAACGCGATGACCGGACGCGACGCTCAAACGACCGGACGCGCCGGTGCGCACAGTACCCGCGTGCGCGAGGACATGACCGGACGCGCTCCTCGTAACGACCGGACGCGCTGGTCACGACCGGACGCGCCGGTCCCGTGACTGACCGGACGCGCCGGTCAACCCTGAGTCGCGCAAAACGAACCAACGATCGGACGCGCTGAAGAACTGACCGGACGCCACAGTACCCGCGTCCGGTCGGAGTCCAGTAAGCTCCCTGGACGACCGGACGCGTCCGATCGTGTGTGACCGGACGCGCACCGCGTCCGGTCGTCCTCGTGAACCGCTGTTCGCCTGACCGGACGCGCCGGTCGCACAGTGACCGCGTCCGGTGCAGCGTCCGGTGCAGCGTCCGGTCACCTCTGTGACCTCCGTTCGCCTCCGTTTCTTTTCTGACTTCCGGCGTAGTGGAAAATAGGCATTTCATTTCCCCGAAATCGCCTGAATCCCGCGCTCGCACGCTCGGCGGGAGGGAGAAAGGAACCAAACCCTTCTCTACCCGCAAGCCACAGCGCGACCAACGCCACCTTTGCAAATGTGCCAACACCATCAAGTGTACATCTCCATGTGCTTGTGTGTTAGCTTTTTCTCAAACATTTTCAAAGGTTTTCCAGTTAGCTCACTAGGCCCTACATGCAATGCACTTCATGAATTCACCTAGTGGCACCCATGCGTCGAATAACCGATAAGACTTCCCCTCTTAATAGTTCGGCTATCGACCCTAAACCACTCACACCCTCTATGGTGTCTTGAGTGTAAAACAAAATGGCCCTATGGTTATACCTTTGCCTTGAGCCCATTTTGTTTCTCCAAATGATATGATCCACTTCATATCATCACATGACCGTCTCGATCCATCGACCTTGACTTCACTTGCTCTTCACCGTTGCATCGGTCCATCGGCGCCAAGTCTTGCTCAAGCTTCACCATCGCATGGTCCTTCGCTTCGAAGCCTCGACTTGCCCTTCACCTTTACAACCGGTCCATCGAGCCAAGCCTCATCTTGGTCTTCACCATCTTGGTCACATGAGTCAATGTCATGTCTCATATTCAATGACCACCTTTATCTAAATCATCCACTTAGATACAAAGGTTAGTCCTAGGTTTCATCAATTAGCCAAAACCAAACTAGGGACTTTCAATCTCCCCCTTTTTGGTAATTGATGACAACCCTCACAAAGATGATTTTGATAATAAAAGTTTTTGAACTTGTCATACTTGTCCAATCATTTTGCTCATAAGTAAAGTTTGGACAATTATCACAAGCTCGGTTTTGGTAGCATTAGCTCCCCCTACATATGTGCATAGAGTTTGGATTGAAAGCTTAGCACATATGCATGGATAGAAGTGTTGGGAGAGTAATTCTACCAAAATGATGCTAAGGTGTAAGAAATGGACCTTTGAAGCGTGATACCAATCGGAGTTGCCTTTTACACCATCCTTAGCATCATGAAGTAACTAGACATCCAACAAAACTCAAGAACCTCGTGAGATCAACATTAATTGTAAAGGTTCTTGGACCACTTGTAAAAACTTTAGGCAAGTCTAGATACCACATGTAAACTATTCCTATGCATGCTAGTAGATCATTTCATCATCCAAGTTCTATACTAGCATTGCACCACACAAGCATGTATATTGAGTTTAAATACATGTGCAATGAGCAAGTCATATGAATATGCACAAACAAATGCAACAACTTTGTTTATGAGCTTGCTCCCCCTACTTGTGTGCATCAAAAATTTTATTTACCCCTTTATCATGTTGAATCATCTTTTTCTCTCCCCCTTTGTCAACAACTTACCCAAAAATGGGATCAAATTGTGGAGAGAAAAATGTTTAATGGAGTAGGTTAAAATTTATCAAATTTGGTTCAATCTAGAACACTTGCCAAAGATATTTAATTCGATTTGAACCAAAGACAAGCTTCTTCACACCTCCTAATAAGGGTTATCTTGCCTATGTTGAATTAAGCACTTATAGCAAATCTTCTAGATTCAACACTAGGTTTGCAAGCTCACAAACTTGTCATATGCCACCACTAGATCAAAACAATCAAAGAAGCAATAGTGGTAACATATATCCATCAAATTTATTTGATTTATCATGAATGCTCATGCATACCACTTATTATGTCTACATGCTCTAGCAAGTCCTTAGCATAGAATGAATGACATGTCAACCAACTTTACCTTGCAATGTCGAAGGAGAGGCATGTCAATAAGTGAGTGGGGTGCATTCAACTCATGTTTGAGAAATCAAGAATGTTCAATTCATTCCTTAGCTTGCAAAACCTCTTTTCATCAAGTGGCTTAGTGAGAATATCAGCAAGTTGATCATCGGTGCCAACACTTTCAATGACAATATCTCCCTTTTGTTGATGATCTCTAATGAAATAATGCCTTATGTCAATATGCTTTGTTCTTCCATGTTGAACCGGATTTTGTATCATCTTGATTGCACTCTCATTATCACATAGCAATGGCACATTCTTGAAGTTGAGGCCATAATCCTTCAAAGTTGATTTCATCCATAGCAATTGTGCACAACAACTCCCCACACTCACATATTCGGCTTCGGCGGTAGAGATTGCCACACTATTTTGTTTCTTTGAGGACCATGACACAAGTGATCTTCCAAGAAATTGACATGTGCCACTTGTGCTCTTTCTATTGATCTTGCAACCCCCATAGTCGGAGTCCGAATATCCAATCAATTCAAACTTTGACCCCTTGGGATACCATAGTCCAACATCTCTTGTTTGCTTCAAGTACCTCAATATTCTTTTTGCGGCCGTGAGATGACTCTCTCTAGGTGAGGCTTGATATCTTGCACACATGCAAACACTAAACATGACATCCGGCCTTGATGCGGTGACATAGAGTAGGCTTCCAATCAAAGACCGATATTCCTTTTGATTCACCATATTGCCATCGAGATCACTATCCAAATTTCCATTTGTACCCATTGGAGTTGAGATTGGCTTTGCATCTTGCATTCCAAACTTCTTCAACATGTCCCTTATGTATTTCCCTTGACTCACAAATGTCCCATTCTTCAATTGCTTTACTTGGAGACCAAGGAAGTAGCTAAGTTCACCAATCATAGACATTTCAAACTCTTTGGCCATCATATCACCAAATTCTTCACAATAAGCTTGATCGGTTGATCCAAAGATGATGTCATCAACATATATTTGCACTATGAATAGATCATTTCCAATCTTCTTGGTGAATAGAGTTGTATCAACCTTGCCCATCTTGAATCCCTTAGAGAGAAGGAAATCCCTTAGCCTCTCATACCATGCTCTAGGTGCTTGCTTCAAGCCATATAAAGCCTTCTTCAACTTGTACACATGGTTGGGTTTCTTGTCATCTTCAAATCCGGGAGGTTGCTCAACAAAGACTAACTCATTGATGATCCCATTGAGAAATGCACTTTTGACATCCATTTGATATAGTTTGATGTTATGTGCACAAGCAAAAGCCAATAAAATCCTTATTGCCTCCAATCTTGCCACGGGAGCATATGTCTCATCATAGTCAAGACCTTCTATTTGAGTGTAACCTTGAGCAACAAGTCTTGCTTTATTTCTCACTACAATGCCATCTTGGTCTTGCTTGTTTTTGAACACCCACTTGGTTCCAATCACATTGTAGTCATTTGGCCTTTCTACCAACTCCCAAACATCATTTCTTGTGAAATTGTTAAGCTCTTCTTGCATAGCCATGATCCAATCGGCATCCCTCAAAGCTTCTTCTATCTTCTTTGGTTCTATGGTTGACACAAATGATGCATGCTCACAAAACATAGCCAATCTTGATCTTGTTTGCACACCACTTCTAATATCACCAATAACACTATCAATGGGGTGATCTCTTGCAACATGTTGTGGTTGGAGTACTTGCACTTGATTGCTTGAGCTTGGTTGATCACTTGATGTATCTCGATGAGAAGTACTAGCACCATGATCTTGCACTTGAGAGTCACTAGCTAGCTTGAATGGTGAATTGAGCACTTGATCTTTATCATCGTCTTGAATATCAATTACTTGCTTTGCTCTAATGTCTCCAATGTCCATGTTCTTCATTGCTTCCACTAATAGAGTTCCACCAATATCATCTAGATTTTCTTCTTCATCTTGTGACCCATTGGTTTCATCAAATTGCACATCATGGACTTCTTCTAGAATGCCACTTGAGTTGTTCCAAACTTTATAAGCTTTGCTTGTAGTTGAATAACCAAGTAGGAACCCCTCATCACATCTCTTGTCAAACTTCCCCAATCTAGTGCCTTTCTTCAAGATATAGCATTTGCAACCAAACACTCTAAAGTAGGAAATATTGGGCTTTCTTCCATGAAGTAACTCATATGGGGTCTTCTCTAGCAATGGATGACAATATAGTCTATTGATGTAGTAGCAAGCGGTATTGATTGCTTCATCCCAAAATGATTGACTCACATTGTACTCATGAAGCATTGATCTAGCCATATCAAGCAATGTTCTATTCTTCCTCTCAACTAGGCCATTTGATTGTGGAGTGTACTTGGCCGAGAATTGATGTCCAATACCATAATGATCACAAAGTTTTTCAATTCTTGTATTCTTGAACTCACTTCCATTATCACTTCTCACTTTCTTGATTCTAATTTCAAACTCATTGTGAACTCTAGTGAGAAATGTCTTGAAGGTGTCAAACACTTCACTTTTGTCACTAAGAAAGAATACCCATGTGAATCTTGTGAAGTCATCCACTATGACAAAGCCATACTTGTTGCCGCCTATGCTTGTATATGTTGTTGGTCCAAATAGATCCATGTGCATCAACTCAAATGCTTTGCATGTGCTCATTGTACTCTTCTTTGGATGTGAGCTTCCAACTTGCTTCCCGGCTTGACATGCACTACAAAGCTTATTCTTCTCAAATTCAACATCTTTCAAACCATTGACAAGATTGTGAGTTTTAAGCTTCTTCAATTGTTTCATACCAACATGACCAAGCCTTCTATGCCAAAGCCAACCCATGCTTGATTTGGAGACTAAGCAAGTTGTCAAAGAAGTTTCTCTAGCATTGAAGTCAACTAGGTAGAGATTCTCATATCTAAAGCCCTTGAATGCCACATTTGAACCATCCACACTAATAACTTCTACATCATCAACCCCAAAGATGTATTTGTAGCCTAGATCACATATTTGTGCCACGGATAGAAGATTGAAATCCAAGCTTTCAACTAGCAACACATTTGAGATACTCATGTCATTTGATATTGCAATCTTGCCCAAGCCAATAACTTTGCCTTTCTTGTTATTGCCAAATGTGATAGAATCAACACCACTATCATTGTCATTGATTGAGTCAAACATTCTTGATGTACCGGTCATGTGTTGAGTGCACCCACTATCAATAATCCAATGCCTTCCTCCGGCTTTGTAATTGACCTACAAGCAAATCAATGAAGCTTAGGTACCCATTTTTGCTTGGGTCCTTGTAGGTTAGTGACTAAGCTCTTTGGTACCCAAATAGCCTTCTTCTTTGGGCCCACAATTGGTGTACCAACAAACTTAGCTTGCACACCCTTCACACCCTTGGTAAGCACATAGCACGAATCAAAAGGTATAGCATTAACAAGGTTCTTGCTTTGGTTCTTTTTGTTGCAATTATGCTCAAGGTGCCCAACTTGCTTGCATCTATTGCAAAACCGACCATTGCCCTTCACAAAGCTAGGCTTTGGAGTTGCAAAGGCCGACTTGCCTTTCTTTGGGGTGTAGCCCAATCCCTCTTTGTTAAGAGAGAACCTTTGGCTACCCAAGCACTTAAGCAAGCGGGCCTCACCACCATAGGCCTTGCCTAGGGCGTGAGTGAGCTCATCCACCTTTCTCTTGAGAGTCTCATTCTCAACCGTTAGTGAGGCATCACAAGTGAAACCATCACTAGTAGTGGAGGTAGAGTTAGTGGTGGTGGATGAAGAGCTACAAGAAGGGTTAGTGTTTGACATGATGATAGGTTCATTAAAAGATTCATCAATTATATCACATGTAACACCTATATCACATGATACAACAACCTCCTTCTTTGCTTGTTGCTCAAGTAGCAATGAGTGAGCTTTTTCAAGCTTAGAATGAGCCTTATCAAGATCCTCATGGTCTTCCACTAGACTCTCATGAGTGGTCTTAAGCTCACAAAGAGCTTTCTCAAGTATTGCTACTTTCATTGAAAGCTTCTTACACTCCTTGTTCTTGGCAATAGCTATGTCTTTAGTTTGTTGCATCAAGTCATATAGTTGTTCTTTAGTTGGTTCATCATCATCACTTTCATTATCATTATCACTATCATGAGCATATTCCATTTCACTTTCATCATCACTCACATCATATAATACCTTAGCTTCTTTAGCCATGAAGCATGAAGAGGATGAATCAAATAGTGATGGCTTCTTGTTGATAGCAATGGAAGCAAAAGCCTTGTTGGATGATTCTTCTTCTTCTTCCTCATCATCACTTTCCCAAGTGATCACATAGGCACCATTCTTGCCTTTCTTGATTGTCATCTTGGCCTCTCTCTTCTTCTTCTCAAACTTGCCCCTCTTATTGTTCCTTTTCTTGTCATAGGGACATTCGGCTTGAAGATGTTCGGTGCTATCACAATTGAAGCACTTCCTTTATTGCTCATTGCTCTTGAAATTGTCATTTCTCTTTTTGAAGCCTCTTCTCTTAATGAACATGTGACCCACTTTCTTGACTACAAGAGCAAGTGCCTCATCATCAATTTCAAAATCTTCACCTTCATTATTATCTTCTTCTTCTTCTTCTTCTATGATGATAGCTTTGCCCTTGGAGGAGGTGGCCTTGAATGCCACGGTCTTCTTCTTCTTTTCTTCCTCCTTCTCATCAACATCTTGATCATACTTGTCAAAGGTCAATACCTCTCCAAGCAAATCATTTGGCTTCATTGTTTCAAGCCCATCTCTTTGTAGCATCATGATCAACATCTTGAATCTTTTAGGTAGGCTCAACAAGAACTTGTGGCAAAAATCTTGGTCTTGAGTCTTGTGCCCTAAGCTCTTGAGATCATTGACTATCACTTGCAATCTATGAAACATTTCAATGATTGTTTCTTCTTCTTTCATCTTAAAGTTCTCAAACTCACTCTTGAGCCCATATAGCTTGGCACTCTTCACAACCCTAGTGCCCTCATAAGTTTCACTCAATCTTGTCCACACTTCACTAGCAAATTCCAAATCCTTGATACCCTCAAATACTTTTGTATCAATACCATTGTAAAAAGTATTGAGAGCCATTCTATTGCATGTTCTATTTGCTCTATCTTCATCGGTGAGATGATCGGGATCAATGATAGCAAAATCATTCTCAGTGACTTGCAATACTCTCTCATGAATAGAACCAAGGTACATTGTCATCTTTCTCTTCCAATGAGCAAAAGAACTAACACCATCAAAGAACGGTGGCTTGCCCCCAACATTATTGAACACAATTTGAGCCATTTTTCACACCGAAGGATGTTAAGCCTTGATTAAAACGGTGACCACGGCTCCGATACCACTTGTTAGGTCCTAGATGGCTAGAGGGGGGGTGAATAGCCTATAAAAATTCTACAAGCACAACTAAGCAAACTTGTTAGAATAACAAACGGCGTAAAGCGAGTTTTGCTTAGCCTACGGTTGTGATGCAAGCCTCGTATCTACAAGTCTAGTAGATTATGATCTCTAGTTCACACAAGTGCTAGGTCACTAACTTACACTAGTGAGCAAGCTAACAACTACTAGCAAAGGCTACCACTAGAGCTACACAAGAGAAACTAGTGAATGTAAAAGCAAGAGAGAGGATTGTGATTCTTATACCGACGGTGAAGTGAAGATGTTGCCAATCACCAAGATGATATACAATCAATCAATATTGACAACAACACAATATGTAGACCAATCACCGGGAGACAAGAGACACAATATTTTTGTTCACCCGGTGTTCACTTGTGCACCGACAAGCTACGTCACCGGTTGTGTCGACCAACACTTAGATGGTTCCTCGGTGTGACCCTCAAGTCACTTGCCCCTCAAGGCACGCCCCGCAAGGCACCGCAAGACACCACTCTCAAGTGAGGTAACTCAATGACACGCGCAATGTAATAGAGTTGCTTTTGGCGTCCCGCCGAGGAAAGCACAAGAACCTCTTACAATCAACCGGAGGTGGCCAAGAACAATCACCTTTTCTTGCCAACGCCTCCAACAATCTCCAAGCCGGCTAGGAGCGGTACTCTCCAAGAGTAACAAGAAATCCACCGGCTAAACCACCCACAAGTGCCACTAGATGCCCTCAAGCTATGCAATGCACTTTGGGATCACTCAATCTCACTTTTGATTTGCAATCAAGCAAGGGAGATGAGTGGGAGGAGTTGCTTTAGCTCAAAGGATGCACAAGAATGTTAGAAATGCCAAGAGACCTCCCCAAGGGCCGGCCAACGAGTATTTATAAGCATCCCATCCAAATAGAGCCGTTGCCACTCCACTTGTCCGTTTTTCGGGACGACCGGACGCGCCGGTCGTCACTGATCGGACGCGCTCAACCGCGTCCGGTCGCCCTCCAGCGACCACGTGTCCACCGATTTCAAAAACGACCGTTAGATCCCCCAACGGTCACTGCGCGCTAACGGTCAAACGCGATGACCGGACGCGACGCTCAAACGACCGGACGCGCCGGTGCGCACAGTACCCACGTGCGCGAGGACATGACCGGACGCGCTCCTCGTAACGACCGGACGCGCTGGTCACGACCGGACGCGCCGGTCCCGTGACTGACCGGACGCGCCGGTCAACCCTGAGTCGCGCAAAACGAACCAACGATCGGACGCGCTGAAGAACTGACCGGACGCCACAGTACCCGCGTCCGATCGGAGTCCAGTAAGCTCCCTGGACGACCGGACGCGTCCGATCGTGTGTGACCGGACGCGCACCGCGTCCGGTCGTCCTCGTGAACCGCTGTTCGCCTGACCGGACGCGCCGGTCGCACAGTGACCGCGTCCGGTGCAGCGTCCGGTGCAGCGTCCGGTCACCTCTGTGACCTCCGTTCGCCTCCGTTTCTTTTCCGACTTCCGGCGTAGTGGAAAATAGGCATTTCATTTCCCCGAAATCGCCTGAATCCCGCGCTCGCACGCTCGGCGGGAGGGAGAAAGGAACCAAACCCTTCTCTACCCGCAAGCCACAGCGCGACCAACGCCACCTTTGCAAATGTGCCAACACCATCAAGTGTACATCTCCATGTGCTTGTGTGTTAGCTTTTTCTCAAACATTTTCAAAGGTTTTCCAGTTAGCTCACTAGGCCCTACATGCAATGCACTTCATGAATTCACCTAGTGGCACCCATGCGTCGAATAACCGATAAGACTTCCCCTCTTAATAGTTCGGCTATCGACCCTAAACCACTCACACCCTCTATGGTGTCTTGAGTGTAAAACAAAATGGCCCTATGGTTATACCTTTGCCTTGAGCCCATTTTGTTTCTCCAAATGATATGATCCACTTCATATCATCACATGACCGTCTCGATCCATCGACCTTGACTTCACTTGCTCTTCACCGTTGCATCGGTCCATCGGCGCCAAGTCTTGCTCAAGCTTCACCATCGCATGGTCCTTTGCTTCGAAGCCTCGACTTGCCCTTCACCTTTACAACCGGTCCATCGAGCCAAGCCTCATCTTGGTCTTCACCATCTTGGTCACATGAGTCAATGTCATGTCTCATATTCAATGACCACCTTTATCTAAATCATCCACTTAGATACAAAGGTTAGTCCTAGGTTTCATCAATTAGCCAAAACCAAACTAGGGACTTTCAGCTCTCGAGATGGAGAACGCGGTGGTGTGACATGCATAACCTGATTCCTTGATCTGGAGTTAGGATTTGGAAGAGGAAGAAAGGGATGCTTCTGTGTTCTTTCTGTTCCTGGAAAGAACGTGAGATGAGAGAGCCAGAGAGAACGCGGTGGTGCGAGCGGTGTGGGGGCTGTTTGGTTCCGTAGCTGGCGCTAGCCCACCTTGCCCAGCAAAGACTTGGACGGAGTGAGCAGTTTAGTCGTTGGGCCAGCTATTTTTGGTTTCTGTGCAAGCAAGCAATTTCTTTGCTTTTGCCGGTAGTCTTAGGGAGGAGAGTGGTGGTCCACTTGTCAGTGATCGGAGTTGGTCTACCGGGTTTGCGGGTACGGGTAGGTTATTAATTTGCCCGTCATCAAATATCCATCGGGTTGACAGCTGTACCCGCACCCATGCCCGCGGGCACAGTTTGGCGCCCATATCCTCGCCCATCGGGTTTGTTGCCCGCGGGTTTGCGGGTATTCTCTGCCCGTTGCCATCTTTATGCGTTCCTGCAGTCCTAGCCACACTACATAGCCGCAGACGACGAGGGCCAAATGTGACGGTAGTATCGGAGTCCGGCAACGAGGGCAATATGTGACGGTAGGATAGGAGTCTGTGCCGTTGATAAGTAAAATTGGCCCATACTAGCCCTAATAGGCCCATGCCAATTTTGGCCAAATCTAAAAAAAACTCAATAAAGCAACATAAAAATAGTAGCACATTGGGTTTTCAACGGAATAGACCACCTCCACATCTATGACCGATTGAGGTATCCAACACAATCGATCAAAATCAATTTACTTTTACTTTTTAACTTCTATACCTATGTCTTCCAACCCTCTGCTGTCCGGTGCATCTCTCAATTAGATATGTCAGCGTTCTAGGCAAATCTCTTGATGAGATATGTCGGCATTCTAGGTGGCCTTGCCAACCCTAGAACACCTTCAGCTTGCGTCCCCTCGACGGGTCTTCTCAAGAGGTGTTCGTGGGTTTCTTGGGCAAAGAACGAGCGGCTGATCGGTCTCGTCAACTTGCTGATAGCCGATCTCGTTGTTGGGATCTCCCTCCGCTGTTTGCTAGGCTGTGTGCGGCCTCTGGGCGGGACCGAAATCGGCGTCAACACACTTTTTGGCGACTCCGCTGGGGAAGAAAGTAAATCAATCTACTACGACGATGTCTGACGACAAGACCGATCCGATGAACTAAGAAAACAATATCAAGCCCTCGGTTGATGAACTTCCTAAAGAGATTCGCAAGATGCTAGAGGAGAGGGCGAAGGCCCAAGCTACTGTTGATCTGGAGCGTACCCAGGCGTGGTTCGAGGTGGATCGGCGGGGAGCTGTCAAGAAGATCCAAGATGTCAACTTTGATCCTCTTCCTGCTACATCTACACCTGAGGTAAAACTAGATCAGCCTCCCCATAGACCTGGCATTACACATGATGAATGTGTTGCGATGATTGCTAGTCAAGCAAAACTTTTTTAGATGGTCATGGTAAAAGGGAGGCAAAGAAATCTGCAACTTTTGTTTTGCCTCAGGATGTATCAATTAGCGGATCGGCTCCAGTTACTAGCCAACCACAATATGGGATGCCATTCGGCTTTTTCGAGGGATGGACGGGATATGCATCGCTTAACCAGCCTAAATTGACGGCCTCTTCGACACCGGAAACCAATATGGTCAATTTAGGGGGGGCTTGGTACTACTCTACCAATGACTACCTTTGCGCAGTCATTGGTTTCTACCACATGAGCCGATAGCAAATCAGCAGCACTGCATGTTTCTTTTTCTCATAATACGGTGATGTCAAATCCTCCTAAACCATCGTTCAGGAGTCAATAGGTTAATGCTTATGCAAGTACTTCACAAATCGACAATCCGACCCCATAGGACCAAGCTTTAAGCCGATTTAAAGAAAATTTGCATAAGGATTTAGAAAAAAGTTTGGGCATACATTTTAAAGCAATCTAGAGCTAGACTAAGCCATATTCTAAATATTTGATTATATGAAAGCTCCCGATGATGATTGGAAAGTAGCTGACTTTTATTAATTCGGTGGAGAAGATAATAAAACCTCAAAGGAGCATATTAGCATGTTTATTGCTCAATTGGGTGAAGCTAGTAGCATGGAACATATGAGGATTCGTAACTTTGGATTATTTCTTACTAATACTGCTTTTTCATGGTATTCTTCACTATAGTCTTGCTCTATTTGTTCTTGGGAACAACTAGAAGAAAAATTCCATGAGCACTTTTATAATGGAACTAGTGAGCTTAATTTGACTAATTTAATATCGGTTAAGCAAGAGCGTGATGAATCAGTCCTTGATTTTGTTAAAAGATTCATATTAAAAACCGATGTTTTTAATCTGTCAATTTTTGAAAAAAGATCTTATTGATTTGGCTTTTATTGGCTTGTGCTCTAATATCAAAGAAAGCTAGAGCATTTTGAGTTTCTCTCTGTTAATCAATTGTTGCAAAAAGCTTCAGCAGTTGAGAGCTGAAGCAATTTTGGAGAACCTCAGAAGTCACATCTTCCCAACATGCATGCTACTGAATTCCATTCAGATGGCTCGGATGATGAAACTTCAAATTGTTTTGTCACTACATTTGTTTGGCCAACACAAGCAAGATCAATTCCTTTCTCTTCCCTCAAGCCGATTCACAAGAATCGGCAAGAGGAGATGAAATTTACATTTGATGTGTCCAAGTGTGATCACATTTTTGATGAGATGTTGAAGAATGGATACATTAAACTGTCGCATCCGTTGCTGCTTGATGAATTGAAGCATCATGCATATTGCAAATGGCATAATTCGGCTTCTCATGCTACTAACAATTGCAATGTTTTTTGGAATGACCTTCCCAATTAATGCTCTGGAATTGAAGAATCCAGCTATTTTGATTCGGCCTAATCAAGTCAAATCTACTACTAGGAAAGATGTGATAATTGGATATCTGTGGGAAGCGGGCCATGAAATCATGCTCGTGAGTTCCGTGGATGGCCAGGAGAATATTAAAATCACCATCAAGTCTTTTGGGCTTGGGGTGGGGGGGGGCAGCAAGCAAAAGCTCCCATTAGAGAGTGAATAGGAGATGTTATTGCTGCTGTCCATAGCGTTAAACAACAAAAAACAGCAAGACTAATTTCTCAAATCGGCATATTTAATGTGGATCAAAGACCCCATTGATGAGAGTCAAGCATAGGGGGTATGCTATCTAAATCCTCGAAAGATAGGCTCCCGACTAAGAGAGCCCTGACTGACTCCTTCAGGATCGCTTGGGGGCTCGGGGGCTATACCCATTGGGTACTGTCGCGTGTACCCTCCAGCTGAAGATTAGGCGAAACCCGAGCACGCCCTTAGCCTCTACTCGGGTCCTGGGGGGCTCACCAGAACCCTAGGCTCCTGACTGACGACAGCCCAAGCCTGATCCCCAACTCGACTCTAGCCCGAGCCTGTGGCCGTGCGGGTATCCTACGCCCCGAGCGTCAACCAGCCCGCTGAGCATCCAAGGCTCAAGGTCTCCTAGGCGCCACCTCGACTGACAGGCATGCAGTGTTGTCGCCTACTCCTCTGATAAAGTCACGGAGGCGGCTTCACACAAGAAGACAAGCCCCTCCATCGGCTCCTAGGGCTCGGGGGCTCCTAGGCCCGCTCGTCAGCCCCGCCAAGGAAGCCTCGAGAAGGCTGACCCGGTGGAGGCCAGTCCAAGCGACAGCCCCTGACGGTCAGAGCATTAGGGCCAAAAGAGCCAGGCGGTGCCCGAGGCTCCCCTACTCCACAACAATGTCAGGGTCCATTCACGCTGCAGTAGCACCCTCCTTGACTC
The DNA here is from genome assembly GCA_038087645.1 of Saccharum hybrid cultivar R570. Classification (NCBI taxonomy): domain Eukaryota; kingdom Viridiplantae; phylum Streptophyta; class Magnoliopsida; order Poales; family Poaceae; genus Saccharum; species Saccharum hybrid cultivar. The sequence goes on from JAQSUU010000805.1 coordinate 13,196,720, forward strand.
CAGAGCACGTAGACCATAGACTGAAACCCCCGAACCGCCTTGTACCCAACCTTCCTCGGTTTATAAGGGGGAGGTCGGATCCTATAGTGGGGAGGTCAAACAGAACAGAACAAAATGGACCACGGAGAGAGCACTCCAGGGCATTCCAAGCTCCGCCCTAAGAGCAGAGCACACATAGAGGAGTGACCGAGCGTTCCTCCCCCGAGCAACCTGGCAAGAGAGAAGAGCGTTCTTCTCCCCTACTGTGGAAGAGACCTCACCGTCGACGAGCCTTAGGATAGCACCAAGCGTTCCCCTGCCAAATCCCTTACTCTTTCGTTGTAACCCCCGATTTGGGTGCTATTGAATACAAAGAACAACCACTGCTGGACGTAGGGCTCCGATAAACTGAACAATCACAGTGTCTTCTCTTGTGTTCTTGAGTCCACCTGAGCCATTGGAGACCCACACTCAGTGACTCTTGACGAACAGCGATGCTTGCCACGGCATCTACCTTGTGACACCCACACACGTACAAACCAAGGCAGCTAGAGATTAGGACTTGGAAGGCCAATAGAATCAAGAGTTGCAACAAAGAAGTGTAGTTACGGTCTTCTTTTGACCGACTTTTGGATAAGTACACTAAGCAAAGGGCCGATTCAGTGAAGAAGCCCATAAAAAAAGAAGTCTGGACACCTCCTACAAATTTATGTGCCTAAAAAGGAGGTTGTTCTTGCTGCACCTATGGAGGGCATTAAGAAAACATCTCTTGTAATTGGCTCTATAGAAATCCCAATTGAGAAAATCAATGAACCGATTGTCATTGAAAATCAGGCTCAACCCACTATGCAAAAGGTGGAAAAGGGTGCTTATGTGAGTAAAGATGAAGCCGAAGGAAGCAAGATGGACTCCAACTATTTCCAACCAAGGTGGTGCCCTTCGGGCTTGACCAAGACGCAACAACATAAGGTTCAACGCGCTCGTACCAATCATCATGATGTTTCATAATAGTAGAGGTGGGTAAATTTTTTGAAAATGGAATAAATCTAATGGATTGTACCAAATTAATGGTCAGATGTTTTTTATTATGTTAAAATTTCTAAGTTTTTTCTAGCATATCAACCATCTTGATTGACGCGAGGCTACTTCATATCTCCAATCTGTAATAGTAAGATGCTCACACACTTTTGTACATACAAAGTGTACACTTTGGGGATATTTGAGTCGGCTCCATGTTATGTGCCCCTTGACTAATGGTTTCTTGACAGAAGCTACTGGTACTCCTTTCATCCTAAATCATAGCTAATGGTTCCTCGGTAGAATCATCACAGCTAATAGTACTCTCTTCGTTCTAAATTCTAAGTTGTTTTTAATGTTTGTATGTATATAATTTTTACTATACACTGTATCTAGAGTATATCCCAAGGAAATGAGTGGTTATATAACTGACTTTGTGCCCAGCTGTATATATAATCCGTGACCATACGCACGTTTAGGGCATAGCACCGTATAAGTGATCCCTCGTATATTCTATCAACTGTACAACGAAGCTCTGATTGACGGGAAGTCGTCATCCATAACTGTCGCAGGAAAATGTGCAGATTATTACATTTTCGGTCGCCGTTTCCATGATTGTCATTAGATGGACGGAGGACGGTGCACCTAGCATTCCATGAACTGTAATAAACAACTAAACATAGAAAATACACAGATAAGAGCACGCCACTGTTGTGAAATAACACAATTAACGTATGCTTTAGCAAACTCTCAATTTCATACCAGGTTTTAAATTGTTGGCTATAGAACATAGCTGCATCCTTTTTTTCGGAAGCTATAAATCTATAACGAAGTTATAACATATAGCGTTTTATAAGAAAAACATGAAAAGTACAAGTACTTATTCACAGAAACATGACCATCACAAAATTTGTTGGACACAAATATATTTCAAATGTTTTAGGAGTCCAGGAAACTTTACTATTTAAAACTATGATTTCATATATATCATCTGGCGAATTCTGTGCTCAGTGCGGTAAGATTAGAAAATCCCGTAGTTTGGCCCTCAGTGGCGGTGTAGCTATACCTGCGATCCTCAAACTCGAGAGCCACTCGCGCCTCAGGGCTTTCCGGCATTTCATCCGAAAATCGCCGGAGCTCCTCAGCAACCTGTCCCATGGCCGGCCTTGCATTACCTGGAGCAGCGATGCATCGGCTCACTAGCTTCGCAGCTGCATAGATCAGTCCCTTACTCACTTCCTCGACTATGTCAGGGTCCAGAAGATCACCAAGCGTGCCATTTCCCATGCTCTCCTGAAACATCACGGTCAGGTTCTTCCATTCTTTGGCCTGCGGGTTCTTACCGGTCAACAGCTCAATCAGGACGACGCCGAAGCTGTAGACGTCGGTCTTGTCGGTTATCTGGAAGTCCTTGAGAAACTCAGGGTCAAGGTAGGCCAGCGTGCCCTTGGGCACGACCTGCACGTTCTCGTTGATAGTTGAGCATCCAAAGTCCGACACCTTGGCGACCCATCCTTCGCCGAGCAGAATGTTTTGCGGCTTGATGTCGCCGTGAAGCGTCGGGTACGGTGGCGAGTGCAGGTGTGCGAGGGCCTCTGCAGTCTCTGCGGCGATCCTCAGCCGGGTCGGCAGCGTCACCCGGCGCCGAGGCCAGCCATGAAGTAGATCGCTCAGGGTCCCGTTGGGCACGAACTCGTACACGAGCATGGGCGCCTCAAAATGGAAGCAGCAGCCGAGAAGCCTGACGATGTTTGGGTGGCTGACCCGGCAGAGCACGACCAGCTCCTGGACGAACTCACTCGTCCTGCTCTCGTCGATCTGCTTGCATCGCTTCACCGCGACGGTGGTCGATGCAGCGACGAGGGTGGCCTTGTAGACGGTGCCATGTGCTCCTTCCCCGACGATGTTGGCCTTGTGGAAGCCACGTGTGGCCTTCACTAGGTCCCTTCTGTCGTACAAGGTGAAGGCGATGTTGTTGCCATCTGTTTCGAGGATTCGCAACAACATGCGTCCTCCGTGCTGCTCAAACTACCCTTGTCTTTTCTTGCTCTCCTTGTTGAGGAAAACTTCGGTTGCAAGAAAAGCAATGAGGGCAACGAAAAGACCGACCAAAATTCCTGCGGAGATGGCAACAAGTTACACCCTCCGTCCGGAGAAAAATATAACTCTCGCTTTTTGAGAAACCAAATGCATTTAAGTCTGATCAAAGTTATAAAATACTAGCATTTATGATACAATATAAATATCATTAAATTAGTTATGGAATATTTTTTTGTGATAAACCAGTTTGAAAACATAAATGTTGGTCAAACTTGAACTACTTAATTTAACATGCACGGATATTATAGTTGTATTTTTTGTGAATGGAGGGAGTATATATTTGAAGTGCAGATGTCCGTGGAGTTCGTGGAAAAACAGTACTCCTACTCTGTGTAATTTTGACCTAATTTTTCTATGTTTTTTCCTATATCCAAGGAAAAGGTTAATAGAAGGTGTTCCTCCTGAGTCCCAACCAAAAGCAAGAAGCACTTTATCTACCTCTACTAATACAGTATGTATTAATTAATGAATCCATATGATAATTTTTAATGCAAGGTTTTTGGAAAAAGGTTTTTCATTTGTAAATATGAGGCGATTTTCTATTCCTAGAAAATTAAGGAAAGTTTAATTTGGATCAAGGAAGGCATGTGATAGAATTCCAAAAACCTTTTTCCTTGATCCAAATGCATGTTAGAAAATATACGTATATAGATTAATTAAAAATATAAATGAAATGACCCTTCCACCAACCATGTAAGGACCTGGATCCTTACACACGGGGTCAGGAATCGTACATATGCGAGCCGATCAAAGAGATTTTACATATATATGACCCGAGCGCAGCTCATCTATTTAGATTTTTGTGGTGGAAACTGACTATCAGAATTACTCATCGATGCCCAGCTGCTCCTGTTTTCCTAGATTTATTCCAGTATTTGACAATTCAACAATGCTTTCTTCCTGTGGTACGTGTCCGGATCTATTGATAGTAGGGATGAAAACGGGACAGAAATATTTTGAATTGACCGTTTTCGTTTTCTATATTATGAACCGTTTTTTAACATGAAAAATTGTCAGTTTCAATTGGTTTCACAACCATTTTTAACTATTTTTTGTACTCTTTAAATGCTAAATGTAGAAATATCCCGAACCGACCGTTTTCGTTTTTCTATATCGTAAGTCCGTTTTCGACCGTTTCCGACCGTTTTCATCCTTAATTGATAGCGAGGCGTATATGGTGACTCATGAATCTTGATATCTACTGGACTAGTACTCCAGGTGCTCATAGTGGGATAGGATGTGCTTTTGTTCTAGGGGTAAGTGTACGTGCATGTATTTGAGCATCTATGTCTGTATGTAAAAAGGGAGTCGTCATATAATAGTGTCACTAAATAAGCTTGATGATGATAAAGTATGGATCACCACTGAACTATTATTATTAGTTAAATACACTTCAGTAAAATGAAAAATATAATGAAACATAAGCATGTATTAGTAAACGAAAAATTTCTTTAAGTATGTTCTAATATGATATGCAAATAAGTTCAGATGAATCAAAATATTTAACTTTAGTTATGCTTCGTATGATTTTGTTGTCTAGAAGACATCAATAAATATATATGATAAAACTATTTATCATATCTTTATTAATATAAATATAGACTATTAACTAATATAAGCCCCCCGTTTGGATCAGCTAGGGCTAGTTATGTGCTGGATCTAAAAATTAAGCCAAAATTTGTTGAGGTTGATCAGTTAGTTGGCTGACAAGTTGGCGGCTTGGCTAATATATTAACCTACCTATTAGGCCTTAGCCCCAGTTTGGATGAGCTATTGTTATTTTCTTAGTTAGCTAATAATTAGCTATTGGTATAAAATGACCCTAGGTAAAACAATATGTTGCCCACCTGTTAGGTGGGGTCGTGGCCCTTGCTGGCCAACCCTTGGCTCCACCCCTGCTTACACATCACTAGGCCCCATTTGCTAACAACTACCTTAGATGACATAGTTGATATGTACCCATGTCATGGATAATGAGTGATTGTCAAGGCGAAATGATTGAATTTTGGTTGAGGTGGTTCTAGCATGAGTTGGACAAACCAAAGGTGTTGAGTTGGTGTGTGTTGTGAAACATGTCTCTAGGCATGTAAATCTCCAAGTATTAAGTGTATCAAGATGGTTGATGGCAATAGAGAAGGTCAAGAGATGGATTGGGGGTCGATGGACCATGGGCAGGGAAAACCGAACACGAAGGCTTGGACTCGAGGGCCAAGAGGGTGGGTGGACGGATCAACGACGATGGCTAGCACTTTGCATGGGGACAAGCAAGAGCAGATGGAGATGTGAAGACAGTTTTAACGCAAAGCGTAGGCAGGGGCTGAGCTGAGATTTGGACATAGGGGCTGAAACTGACAACCATCATGCATGACAAAACACATATACGACAAGAGCATACATAACAACCAAATAAATGTTTATGTTACAATAAAAAAGAAACTAAAAACCAAAAAAAGATCATTGAATATTATAGAGAAAAAGGTAGCAGGTCTCTAACCTTCATCCAATCAATCTAATTCTTAGGCCAAATTGAATCATGGTAATAACATGAACAAAGGAGATAAGGAGATAACAGGAAAAACTAATCCCAAATAATAATATAGGTGTCACTGGAGCAAACCACTAATTACACTTCACTAGCTAATTAGAGGGTGTATTGTGTGGACACAAACTAGATATTCAATAAAAAGCACAAATAGCAGCATGAACTAGCTAATTGTATAAGATGCTATTAGAGGTTATAATATGGAGGAACAAAACAGTTGGAGAAAAAATAGAATGGCCTAACTCTTAGTTATATAAGATGCTATTAGAGATTAATTCGGAGGAACAGAAGAGATGGTGAAAAAATAGAATGACCTAACTCTTAGTTATATAAGATGCTATTAGAGATTAATTCGGAGGAACAGAAGAGATGGTGAAAAAATAGAATGACCTAACTCTTAATTATATAAGATGCTATTAGAGATTAATATGGAAAAAGAGAACCAAAATGCAAATAACATAATTAACTCGCTAATTAGACTATTAAGTAGATAATTAAAGAAGTATATTATGGGGGCATAGAAAAGTTGGGGGTAATTGAACCCCCTCAACCCATGTCTCCACCAATGAGTCAAGGCTAGGGTTAGACTAGTTAGATGTTTTTAACGAGGTTTGACGATGTGCCTACATCCTTGGAGCTTGATTACGGACGCTCCTCCCTATAAAACAGCAGCTACACCAGCATCCGGCCACTCTCGCGACCTCGCTGCGGCCCAAATCCGCCGCCCAAACCGCGAACCTTGACGGTTGGACCAGTTGTCATGGCGGTTGCCCTGCTAGGCTGACAAAGTGGCGCTTGTTCAGGTGGTGGGCCGTGGGGACCCACTCGAATTATATTGGGCACTGTTCATCAGTGGCCTAGGCTAACCCACTACTACAGATTTGCACTATAGAGGCCGCTGGGTTATTGCCAATATAGCGCCTCTAGAAATCAGATTTTTAGAGGTGGCTGCGAATAGGAGCCATCTCTAGAAAAGGATTTGTAGAGGTGACTGTATTTTAAACTATTGTCCATCAATCACAATTTTGGGCCCAAAATATAGTATTTTTTTAATATAGGGAGACCCTACCGGGCAGTCACAAGTCAGGCAATTATTCACGTGCTTTGCGGCCGTAGGGGACTTGAACCCGTGACCCCAAGTCTTGAACATGCGACCTCAGGTCTTGCACATTCATCCCCTAAATACTCTACCCATAAAATACTTGTGTCCATTTGGGATATTCACCCTCCACATTTTATCTTCACCTAATTTTCAAATGAGTATTTGGGATCCTAAGCGAACTCAAATGAAAAGTTGTCAACCACAAAGTTTTATAACTTTTCGATATCTACAACTTTGACATTGGTTGTTTCTCCATCCAAGATTGTTTGAAAATTTTGAATTTCAATTATGAAAAAATCAAACGTAACTTTTCTTATATAGATGATTTCAAATGAAAAGGTTGTCAACTACAAAGTTGCATAACTTTTTGAGATCTACAACTTTTGTTTTGGTTGTCTCTCGAACGGAGGTTGTTTGAAACATTCGAATTTCACTGTGCAGCTCATATTTTGAGAGGTGCTTCTATTTCCAGTTGCATCTAGAAATTACGGCTCTATTTCTAGCCAACTCTATAAATCAAATTCTAGAGGTGGCTAGCATAGAACTACATATAAAAATAGGGGTATTTGTAAAGTCAGGAAATAGAACCATCCCTACAAATGCATTTCTAGAGGTGGCTATGTTCGGAGGCCACTGTAGAGGCGGCTGGAAATTGAGCTGCCTCTATAGAAAAAAAGCCTCCTATTGCTAAAATACAATTTTGTAGTGATGACCAAGCCAAGCGATCAGACCAGCCTGCTCTGGCGGTTGGACTGCAAGCCTCTGGCTGAGCTCGTTAAGGCACTGTGTGTTTCAAATCCGCCTAGCGCTTGCATGTCAGATTTGCTCCCACGATATCACATGCGGAGATGTAAGGGTTTCTAAGCAGTGTACGTGACGACATGCTTGAAATCTTCTCAAATTTTTATCACCACATCCACATGTGATATCATGACTTGTCGACAAGTTCATGAATTTCGGACTTCATTTGGATTTTATACAATTTTAAAACTATTCGTCCACAAGTTCGTGATCATGTTTCGTGAAGAAGATGTGTGAAATTTCGGGTCTCTTCCTGGATACGGCCTCAAACAATAGTTAGTTACATGAATATCATTTTCGCATTCATGAAATATCATTATTCGATACAATTGCAGTTCAAACTTACATTTTCCAAAAAAAATTCAAAGAAAAGAAATAAACTAAAGAAATATAGCAAATTGTCTTAAAATTGTGTCGAATTCCAGCATGTTGGTCAAGGTAATGTAGGAAGCCTACAGAAAAAATTGGAAGCCAAAATAAAAAAAATTATTTTGCCGAGTGTCCCAGAGAAACACTCGGCAAACAGTACACTTTGCTGAGTGTTTTTGGTTGACACTTGGCAAACTAGCCATTTTACCGAGTGCTAACGGACCACACTCGGCAAACCGCTAACGGCGGCTAACCCCCCAACCTTTGTCGTGTGTATACGTTTGTCGAGTGTTAACACTCGGCAAAGTGAAGTGTTTGCCGTGTGTTTTTATTTGCCGAGTGTTGACACTCGGCAGTGGTACGTTTGCCGTGTGTGTTTGTTTGCCGAGTGTTAACACTCGGCAAACTAGTTTTTTGCCGAGTGTGAGGTTTTTGCCGTGTGTTTCCACTCTAACACTCGGCAAATGAGGTTGTTGCCGAGTGTCCGCGTTTTGACACTCGGCAAAAGATAAAACACTCGGCAAATCTCGGTTTTCCAATAGTGCGTCCATCCAGTTTTTACTAGTCCAATTGCATGGACGGTCTTTAAAGCGAATCGGACTGCTATGCGTCCTGGCCGGAATGCCGGTCCGGTCCTTTCCTAATAACTATGCATCCTGATCTTAACCAGCTTTCGCCACCACTGACACCCGTACATCGAATCCATGACAAGGCCTCAAAGATCGCCGCCGCCCTCTGCCAGTATCACCACAACGTGCACCATTCAACTATGTATGCGGTCTCTGAACCGCCAAGCCTCTAGGTACACGACCACAATGTTGGTGACACATGTCCTTCACCATTGCACAGTCCATGTGCGGACTCATTAGTCGTTACAACCATCATCGAGCAGCCCGCCGCAGCCCACGCTGTCGTTGGCCTATGCATGGCATCCTCGCTATTGTCACCGTGAAGTAAAGCCGCGGCCTCCATGCTACCACCGAGAAGCCCATGCGCGGCTTCCTCGCTATCTTCGCCGAACAGCCCATGCGCAACATCCTCACCGCCTCGCCTCACAGCTTACAGATAGCCAAACGGGCTATAGGCACGATGGGCGAAGCCCAAAAAAGCAGGACATGGACCCGGCACGACACTAAGCCCATAGTGCCGGTGCCAGTGCTAGCACGGGCATGATCCTAGTGCTATACCTAGGCCGCAAGTCTAGTCTAGAGTGTCAACACGGGCACGACATGGTTAATACGCCAACACTATGCTGACCCAATCTTTTCTAACTATTTGATAGCCTTAGAGAAGTTAGAACTGTTGGATAAGATAATAGATAGGGTATATAAATGTCCCAAACCCTAGCACCCAAATACCAACTCATTGTCCCCGTCGTCTCCTACCAAAATCCCGCTTGCGTGGAAAAAAATTTATGCGACAGTGCCGCACCATGCGGCTCGGTGCGACACGGTCTGGATAGCCTCCACGTATGCATGATGCAAGTTGTTGTGGCCACCAGAACATGCGTTAGCGGGACCAGCCAGTCAGGTTGCGTTCATTCGGACGGTGTCGCACGAGCTGCATGGTGCGGCACCGTTGCATAAAATTTTCTTCTGGCGCTGGCGGGGGACTGATGACGAGGCAGCGATGATACGGGCTCGGCGCACGTGACGGCCTCGTGCACGAGGCGCGACTGTGATGACGACTTGACATGGACTCGGGCGAGAAGGAGCAACGTAAATATGAAGGTTCGAATGTGCTTTTGACCTTTCAAGTATTGGTAAACAAATTTGCTATGATATCGCCAACGATCCGACGACAGCGAGAGCCAAACAAACTGAGTGTTGATCAACATGTGAAGCTGCATGCAAGGTACCATAAATGAAAATCGAAATGTTGCAATAAAAATATGGTCGTACCAGCGACGATCCGTGTTTGACGTGGGAAAGGATCTTTCTGGCAGCCTTCTGGAATAGAAGCATTTCCTCGGGTACCCGATGGACAGTGACAAGCGAACGAACCAATTGTATTGGCGCACACTCCGAAGCAATTGTACTTCTCTTGATGAAGGCACTCGTTAACATCTACAATGAAATATATATTGAGTTAAACAAAGGTATCTTCAAAAGCATGTCATATACTAATGCTTCTGAAGATACTACAAAGGATGATACCTAGTATTAATCACATAGCAAAGCAGAAAGGTTGAGAGGTAACCAAACCAAAGGATCATATATATATATATATATATATATATATATATATATATATATATATATATATATATATATATATATATATATATATATATATATATATATATATATAACGGCGCCTTACGGACGCCGTTCCCGACGTCGTCGCACGTGATTCGGAAGTCCGGCGCCAGCATGCAGTGATCAGGTCCCATGCCAAACGGGAAAGGGATGTCTACACCGCCGCATGATGTTTCGCAGTCCGCACCACTACTCTCCCCGGCGGCGAGCCATGGCACGACGACCGCCGCGCTGAGCAGCCACGCTAGTCCTGCCAATACTAATGAGTGGGATGTCGTCATGAGCGACACTAACTAGCTAGTCTTCTTGATCGAGCTTGTGATGGAGTACTGGGACTGGGAGCTCTCTCCAGATCCATGCTGTCCTGAGGAATAATATAGAGACACTAACTGCGACGACCTCAAGGCTGGTCTTTACCAAATTCACAGTTTCAGACCACCAGTTGCCTCGTGTCTGAACATTTTACTTGTCAGGATTTGCTTCCGTCCAGAGAGGTCACGATCTGACTGACAGCGGCAGGCGGATGGACCCCTTGGCAAAATTCGATGGATCTTTGTTTCCCTGTGTCACTGTCAGCATCATCGATGTTTAGATGCACTGGTATCCATCTCAATGCATATGCTTCAGAGTAAATTACCTTAATTTATTCTAATACATACGGAGTGCAGTCAACCAAGACCTGACGTGGAGCAGTCGAGTTGACCCAGAGTGCAGACTAGTCTTTGGCTATGTTCATTGGGCTGTTGTCACCGAGTAGGCGGGAAGCCATGCGAGTGTTCTTTCCTGGGAGGAGCCGACGTCGTGGTCTGGTGACCTACGAAGAGTAGGCCAAGTGGTCCAAAAGATTTACTTATTTGTTGTACACACGGTCGCCGTATAGTTCTTTGTATGTGTGGTTGCAGTTGCGAGGTCGCTAACGTCTTGCCAGCGGGTGCGGAATAGCCAAAGCTTGTCTATGTTGTGTAACTTTGATATTTTCCTATCCTCTTAATGAAAAACAGCCAACGGCCTGCTCTCGAAAAAAAAGGGCAACATGAATAAAGACCCATGGGTCTCCATAGCCATATATCACTTTACATTGTGAAAAACAGTTTGCAGACTGTAAAAAGTGAGGCTCTTTGCTAACTTGAATATATAATAGCAGTGTTGGATTACTATTTTTTTATGCAACATCCTATGTTGTACCCTAGTTATTGTGAGTTAGTTCTTTTAATTTAATCCATTTGAGAAATGTCCATCATGTTAACTGAGCAGCATATAATTGGACACAATACTATATATCAAATCTGAAAGGAGGAAGGTTTGCAGACCTAGGGGAAATTACATCTCAAACATGCAGTTAAGACATAAGTTGGCAGCTGAATTTCAATTTTGTATCTTTTATTACCACACCTCTAGTAATAAAAGAAACATATTTTGTGGACATCACATGTTTTAATTATGTCTTCATTTAACATGGCAAGAAACAGATGATACAACAGAACTCTGAATCTTCCCAAATATTCCGACAGACCTTATTCATATTTTCCCTAACTTTGCTGAACATTTACTCTAAAAATTCTGAAATTTTTTTTTGAAGGTCACCGGGGGGAGAGGATCCCCACCTGAATTGATATTAAATTGCTCAGAGCCGTAAGGCTAAAAGTTTTGCAAATTACATCATTTAGACTTTGTTCTACTAGGTACTTATTACATAGCAGTTCTGAAAACACCGACCCAAGTTTCTGCAATGATGGCATCCTTCTTTGGAAGTCTTAACTTCCATAATTGCGCATCAGCCATACATGTTGCCAGCACTTGCCGTAGAGTTGCACTTTCAGACCTGAAAATCACCCCATTGCGCCGCTTCCATAGCTGCCAGCAGCACAATGCCATGAAGGTGGAGAAGAATTTTTTAGGCACCCCAACAGGACGCTATAAATTATGTAGATCAGTAATGCTATCTGGGAGCAGATGGAACCCAATAGAATCCTAGAAAGCCTTTGCGAACGAGCATCCCATTATGACATGGTGAGCGGACTCATCGCCAAGGTTGCAGACTTCACAAGTTGCCGTGTCCACCACCCTCTTGTTCACTAGATTGGTCTGGCACTGGATTCTGCCTTGCATTAGTAGCCAAGTAAAGAATTGTACGCGCTTTGGCGCTCTACTTTCCCACACAAAGCTGGCAGATTGCAGTGGAGATCCCTCTCGAGATTTCAGTAGCCTGTAAAGCCCGTCAGAGTCAAATTTTCCCTGAGGCAGGCAGAAAGGCCCAGACCTGGCATCAGGCACATCTCGACGCTCAGTGTGCAGCAGGAGGTGCCTCACTTCTTCTAGTTGATCCATCGCCTGTGTCGTCAAACGGCGGACAAGGAAACTTGGGCTGTCAATGCCCTCATTCATCACCTGAGAAACAGAGAGGGTCTTCTTGGAGCAGTGACTGTATAAAGCAGGGAAACAATCAGCCAGGGCCTCATCATTAGCCCATGCATCATGCCAGACTTTGGGCTCAAATCCTATGACTTTGGGCTCTAAACCGCCATGCAGGCAGCGAGCCACACACTAGTTCTGCTAATACTGTGTGGGATGTCATGACCGACATTAATTAATTTAGCAGTCTTCTTGAGCTTGTGATGGACTGGGAGCTCTCTCCATATGCATCCTTACCTGATGCTGAGGAATAATATAGAGGCTCCCTTTTTTAGGGCTCTGTCTTCTCCGAAAACAATTCTGTCTTTTTGCAAAACATTATTGGTTTCTTGCATTTTGGCTTCACAGGACAATAGAGAAGCCCTGTGTTTGGTACAGCCTAGGGAGAAGCCGCCAAAGAAGCTGTGCCAAGAGGCACATAATGATGCTCATCACTGAAGATTTTTGGGATGGTCTCTCAACTCTACTCTGTACTCTCCGTCCCAAAATAACCATGCATCTCATATTTTGAGGAATAAACTGATTCTAAGTTTTACTAGATCCATGGAAAACTGTATCTTACATCTATACATCTCAATATGTTTAGTATTAAAAATATGGCATAAGTAAACTAACAATGTTTATTTGATATCATAAATATTAATATTTTTATATACTTAATTAAATTTAAAAATAATTGACTCTTCAAAATATGAGAGTTGTATTTATTTTGGAATGAAGAGAGTAGACTTATAGAGTCTAGAGTGTCAAGATGGGAAACTATGAACAACGACCTTGAGCAAGTGCACTTGTAGCGCAGTGGTACACTTGCGGGTATGTGACTCGCTCAGTTTGACTCCTAGCTTGCAGCAGGGTTTGCGTCCCATAATAATTTCAGTGCATCCTCTCGACGTGCGGAGTCACAAAGAGACTGCGACACCTTGATGTCTCTGGTGATTTCTCCTAGGATGCGTCTTCAAATATACATATGGTTGTAGATCTGGTTTGTGTATGGGTGGTGCAAGTGAGGCGTGCATGTGTGGTCTCGTTGTGTGTATACGTATACGAACAAATGATACAGCTGTATCTAGATAATAACAGGCATAAAAAAACAACGACCTCGAGATTGTCCAAGTCTTCACCGGACTCGCACAATTGTCTCCGAACATTTTATTTGTCAGGATCTGATTCCCTCCAGAAGTGACGATCCGAGTACTAGTCGAATGGGACCCTTATGCGAAATTGCAAGACGGATCTTTGCCTTTGTCGCGGTGTCAGCATCAAGGACTTGTGCGAAGCCTGCCTCTGCGCAGACTAGTCGCTAGTCCTTGGGACTGTTTGCACGAGCTAGCAATTTTTATTAGTTGATGTTAAAAATTAGTCTAAATTAGTTGAGATTAGCCAGTATTGTTTGTTAACAATTTGATTAAAGTTTAGCTACCGGGTAATCGGAGAAGGAATTTGGTGATGAAGTGGCCGTGATGAATTTGATGAGGCTTCTGATCTCGGTGTCTCTGCTAACCCTATATACCACACGCAAGCGTCGCTCTGCTGTCTCGCTAGTTCACCCACTCTGGCCCAAAGATCCTTCGGTTGGCCCACTTCGTCCTGGGCCTTGCCACTTTGTCCAGCTCAGCTTCATCAGCTGCATTCCCTCCCCTCTCCCAAAAATAATAAAAAAAAATCAGCTGCATTCCCGCAATTGTTTCCCGTCGATTGTGAGCTGCTGACAGAGGCTGTGACCGATCGCCCGGCCCAATACGGCTCCGGCTACTGGATACGGACGGACGGAACGCACGGAAGTGATGTCGACATGTTGGGCGGGCCTTGACTCGTGACCTTGGACCCGTCTCCTCTAGTCGGTCGGTCGGTCAACGATGCTGCTGCACGGCAGTAACGCTTGCAATTTTATTAATTTACTGTAAAGATAATTTTAAATCTGACCATGTGTTGTTAAAAAACTATTCTTTAAATGTGTTGTTTGCAACAAGACAGTCATTCTATTCTTGCTACCATCGGTTGTCTTCCACAAAGAGGTGGTCTAACACGCACGCCGCATGAAAATCTACTCGACGCAAACGTGGTTGACCTGGCCATCTTAGCATAGGTGGAACGATGGTCACAATCAAGCACTACTACTGAAAACGACATTTACTACCGGCACCATCACTGCCGGTTTCAGTGATGACCTTTCACTGTCGGTTCATAAGAAAAAACGGTATTATCATCCGATTTCTCTGTCAATATATTATCACTGTCGGGGGTGTTGAAAGCCGACAGTGCAAGTACTATTGCTAAGTTTTAACCTGGACCGGCAGTCATACTGCCTCAGATCCGAAAATAAAATGAAATGCAGCAGTGAACTCACACCTCAGGTCCAACACTCCAAATCAGTTAAGTCCGGGTACTCTCAATCCCGGTGCCCTCTCTCTCTCCGGTCGCACTCTCTACCCTCGAAATAGGCAAACCCTTCCATGATTCTCTCCATCCCTGTCTCTCTCCCATTCATCTATCCTGTACCAGCTTTGGCGACCGGCGACCGGTGCGAGGCATGAGGCCGCTGCAGCGTGGTCCGGAGGCGACCGATGTGAGCGTGGCCCGATGCGGGCACGAGGCCGCCGCAGCGCGGTCAGGCGGCGACCGGGCGAACGCGGGCCGGCACAGGCACGAGGTAGCCGCGGCACGGTCAGGAGGCGACCGACGCGAGCGTGGCTTGGCGCGGGCACGAGGCCGCCGCTGCGGCGCGGTCAGGCGGCGACCGGACGAGCGTGGGCATGCACGGGCACGAGGCCGCCGCGGATCTACCCTTCCTGGTGGTCTCTTTCCTCTCCGCGGATCTCCACTCTCTTCCCCTCCTCGCCTCCCCTCCCCTCCCTCTATGTTGTATGAATCAATTTGTGGATGAGTTGATTTCTGATGTGTTGAACCCTTCTGTGTGATGTATGAATTGATTCGATTTGTGGATGAGTTGATTTGTGATATGTTGAATCCCTCTTCCTTTGTCTGTGATGTATGAATTGTTTCTTGGATAAACTGCTTGATGGAGCAGCAATGGTGGGAGCCAGCAAGCATGGCGGTGATGGTGGTAGCCAGCGAGCATGGCGGTGGCGGCAGTAGCCAGCGTGCTCCAGCGAGCATGCTTGCTGTATTCCTTTTTTTGTTTTTTTAGAGCTTATCACTGCCGGGTGAAGTGCCGGCACTGATAGCCAGAGCCATCACTGCCGTTTACGTAGTTCCGGTTGCAAAGTCCTGCAGTGATATAGGCCTTTTGGAACTGGCATTGTTTCCCTTTTCTGATGTAGTGAAGGTTGATGGTCACACAAGCTGACGCTCCGTCCATGGTGATGGACCGCGAACAGCGGAGGAGGCCACCGCGCGGCATCATGCAAATGACGCGCAGGGGCACGTTAGGATTCGACGATGGCGAAGGCAGGGTGCATTTTTTGTCTCATGTATTGTAGCCTAGTTAGAACTTTGTTGGACTCCCACACCTATCCACACTATTTCTTTTTCTTTTTCTATCTTACGTTTCTTTAATTAACTTGTCATTTTTTGTTTGATGTATTTTTAGCCTGATTATTAGGTAATAAATTGTGAGCAAAGTGCATACCCGGTTCTTATACTTGTTGTGGTGTGTTGTTCCGGTCCATAAACTCTCAAAACAACTAATTAGGTCTGTAATCTTAGTTTCTGTGTCGTTTAAGTCCATAAGCAGGATGGTGTGGCGTATTATTGCAATTAGGCCCCTCAGGAGGCCGTGGATGTCGCGGACGTGCTGCACGCTCCCTACTCCCACGGCTTCGACGACGGTTTCAACACAGCAATGCACGGCACCGGCACGTACAGGGCCCGCGCCAGCGCCACGGGGCACCAGATGCTATCCGCCGTCACGGTGCGCTTATTAGCCGCGCGGGGACGCCCCATGACGTGCATGGTGTACAGTTCCTTGTGCCATGGGTGCCCGACGTCACGCGCGACCACGCCGTGCCTGCGGTGCTCTTGTGGATCCAGCCGGCCGCCGTGTTCGCCGTGTACTACCACTACTTCCACGGCCACGACGCGGCCCTCGCTGCGTGCTCCAATGGCCTCGATCTGGACGCCATAGTCTGCCTGCCAGGGCTGCCGCTGCTCAAACCCGAAGCGCTCCCGTCGCTCGTGTCCATGACCTCGCCGGAGCACAGACACCACGTGGTGCTGGACATGGTGCGTGACCTACTGACCTCTTCCTGTCTCTCGACGAGCACAAGCCCAGGGTGCTAGACTGCTAGACGTGCTAGTCAACACGTTCGACGCGCTGGAGCCTGACGCTCTCCGCGCGGTGCCACAGTTCGAGGTCGACGCCGTCGGGCCCGTGGCGCCGGACGATGTGTGTACCTCATCACACGCGGACCACGACGCGAAGCCGTACATGGAGTGGCTGGAGATGAAGCCAGCGCGCCTCCACGAGCTGCTGGACGCGGTCGAAGACTC
Source organism: Saccharum hybrid cultivar R570 (assembly GCA_038087645.1). Taxonomy (NCBI): domain Eukaryota; kingdom Viridiplantae; phylum Streptophyta; class Magnoliopsida; order Poales; family Poaceae; genus Saccharum; species Saccharum hybrid cultivar. The sequence continues at coordinate 13,213,749 of JAQSUU010000805.1, forward strand.
CTCGCGTGGCCGCGCCCGCTGCTGGACGCAATCGCCGCGACCCCCGACGGTGACAGGCTGGTCCACACAGACACGGCGACCGCAGCCTTGCGCTCGCCTCAGATGTCGTGGAGCAGCTGCGGCAGACCCGGATCGAGATTGCGGCGCCGGCGGCCAAGAATAATAATGCGAGACCATGACCCAATGGGTAAAAGTGTCTGTACTAATCCGAGGGGGTTATCTGCAATTATTGCCATGCACAACGCTCGGTTAGGACCATTTATGGACTTAAACGATACATAAACTGAGATTATGGGCCTAATTAGTTGTTTTGAGAGTTTATGGACCGGGTGACACACTCCAACAAATATAAGGACCGGGTATGCACTTTGCTCATAATTTGTTTTCTTGATATTTACTCTTTAAATTCTTTTTATTGTCTGATATTCAGAACTAATATATTAAAGATAGATAAGAACATGAATGTTGGGTATTTTTCAGCCACCAACATTTTTTTTGCATATCTCATAAATTTTTCATATTTGTAATGGCTACCTTCTCCGTGGCGAGCCAATATAAAATACTCCAGCACATTGAATTCACAGACGTAAGTCTTTCTTTGAAGTACCGTTAATCATTAACCATGGAGCAAGGAGAAAAAATGGGGGCGGGCACATGAAAAACGGGTCTCTGTGATTAATAAGAAAAATTTGTCAAAGAAATTACTCTCAAATGACTCAATTCAGTAAAAAAAATATTTTTGGCATCATGGAGAGAGGAAGGAAGAGGGGGTTAGATTTTATTGACTTCGTGCTAGAGTTGGTTGTTAATTTTGTTTTACATCAATGAATTATTAACAGGAAACCAAACAAATTTATCATGTATGGTGAGTGTGTGTACATGTACGAGTGTCTACGTCTATACTATAATTTGAAGAATATAAAGGTGGAGTGATGATTGAGTATTACAAATTGGATTTTGAGTGAGACTAATAAGAGGAGCAAATGCTTCTGTCCATGTAATGAACCAAAATGCCACAACTTCTTAATACGGTCATTAGTTGATATTGTTAACCCGACACCAACAACCAACTAGTCACCTGCAGTTGTCCGGGTTGTGTTGAAAATATGGTTCTGCATATAAGTTATCAACTCTTTATTCATTGATCGAGAAGATCAGGAATAGTGCAAGGTCGAGTTGAAGTACAGACAGGAAAACAATTGCGCTATGTTCCTTTCATAACCAGATTAGAGCAAATTATGTTTGAAAACCAGACTGATTCACCTGAACAACAGTTCAACTCTTGATGCCGTGAACTCAGAAGGGATTTGCAAAGCATGTTTCCTCTTAAGTCAGTTCAGATCAAAATGTTCAACCTCCCATCCTGCAGATAGATCGAAATGATAAATGGATTCAGTTTTTTCTTATATTTTTTAGAGTTATAGGGCATTAGCCCCAGTCTTTTAACTGCAAGCCAAAAGACATAAGCCGTTTACAACACCAAGGATGGCATACCATCCGAACCCAAAAGCGCCAGAAACACCACCGCTAACAACATCTTGGAACACAGCAATGTCAGAACAAAAGTAGAAAAACAAATTGACAACCTCTCACCACCTCCACCACTTCACTAAATCTGATGTTTTCCACAATGTTAGAACAAGAAATTGGCTAGACTTGACTTTTTAGGAGCTAAAGTGGTTCTGTATTTTTTTTGCGACTATCACATCATTGATGAACATCAAATTATAGCCGAGTAACATTAGGCAAACAAAGAACACCATTTCACTAAAGACATTTTAGGAGCTAATGGGGTTGTGTATTTTTTTTGTGACTATCGCATCGTTGATAAACCTCAAACTATAGCCAAACAACATTTGGCTAACAAAAAGAACACCCTAAAGATGAAACCCCAAGAGACAAGGAGGAAGTGTCAGAGTGCAAGCAGCTGGTGGTTTACAATGGTGCTGGAAAAACTTGCTTAGCCGGGTTTGAAGATGGACCTAGCCAGGTTTCCACAGAATAGCCTGTAGATAGCTGTTTCTAGGAGATGAATTGAAGAACAACATCATTGAAATAAAAGATCTGCACTTCTTCGATGTAATCAACAAAGGTACAAAAATACAAATATTATGCTCAATTTCCAATCTAATCGTACTGTTTCAATCTATACATCTATTGGTGGTATCCTTGCTAGTAGTTGTAAGAGACCTATTGAGACTGAAATTTTATTAATTTGTTGATGATAAAATGAATTTAGATTCTATCAGCCAACAAATTATGCCATATGCCAAGGCCAACAGTGGTAGTTTGCCAAAGATAAGGTTTCCCAAAAGCAGCTACGAAGGTGTGGCCGAATGGATTGATGTCAAATCTGATCCATTCGTTTGCCTTACTTTAAAAATAGCTCTAAAAAAAGAATTGGCTAAAGAAATCAAAGTATACTTTGACTTTACTTTTTGTGATCATGTCTTTGATATCTTGCTATAAAATAGTTTATTAGAATCATTGCCATCACTTCAAAATTTAGAAGAGTTTACATGTTGCTAGTGGCATAACTCAGTTGATCATAGTACTTCTAAATGCAATATGTTTTGTCAAGTGATACAATTAGCCATTAATAGAGGACGATTGAGATTTCCTGAAGGTTAGCAAAATAACCAATTGGATTCAATTGTTCTTGATGGCAAGCGGATTTGAAATCGGTTAGAATTATGCAACTCAACAAAATATCAAAGCTTAAATGTCAAAAGAGAGAGACGTGGAGCTCTCAAGTGAAGACAAAGGTGCTGTCCATGAAGTGCAAGCCGAAGATGTTCTTGAGGACAACAAGGTTATTACAACTCTAGAAGACACTAGGGGGCAACGAGATCTCTCCAGTTGAAGCAAGGGCCGGTTGATCCCATCGAGCAGGGAAAACCGGCTAAGCCAAATTTAAAAACCAGCCTGGCCGATTTGGTCAGGAAAATCTTCATTCTATACAAACTACTCCAATTCATCCAAGAAAGGTGGATTACCAATCATCAAAGTTGGTGAGCTATCACAATCTACACATGATCGATTGAGCTCTTGCCAATCAGGTCAACAGGAGCAGCAGCTGAAACTGGCAAAGCTAGTTTTTGGAAGTCGGCTAAGTCGATTTACACAGGATCAGAGAAATCCTCCTTTGAAGCATGTCGATCAAGAGAGGAGAAAAAGGAGGATGTCCACTGAGCTGTTGGAGGTAAACGTTGTGACTACAAGTACAAGAGTAAAAAGCTGAAGCACGGTTTCTATCTTCTAGCTAAATATCAGAAGGAAATGGAATCAAATTCACTAATCGGCCAGGTCCAATCATCAAGATTTCCTCCAAAGCACAAGCCTCGGTAGTGAAATTGGCAAGGAATTAGATCTCACGCAGCAACAACATGTTCTCCTTTTGAGGAGTCAATTCTCATGTTATATGGACTACAACCCACAGGTTTTCATCCTTACTTATCTTGGGGTTGGTTTGGTCAAGAGGCAAATTTTGCACTATATTTAGGCCACATTACATAGAGTATGAAGCTCCTAGATATTCCAGGAGATCACCATATTGTAAAGACCGTTCTGGTCAAAATTGATCTGGAGCTCAATGTAAGAAGATGGTGGTAAAACAAGCTTATTGTGTGAAGAATGATGGCCGAAAGAAGAAATGTTGAAATATGAAACCCGATGGGTCCCGCCCCTGCACCCGACGGGTCCGTGAAACCCGTCGGGTTCCCCAAATGACCCATCGGGTTCCCCAAACCCCTAGAACAATCAAAGAGAAACTAAAGAACAGAGGAGCGACTAGCCTGACAGAAGGGGCAACAGGCTGCAACCAAGGCCGAGCAAGAAGTGGGAAAAAAGGCAAGGGGACGTCTGCCTTGTCGTGCAATCGCGGCCCTTGCCTGCTAACCGTGGAAGAGAGGGATCAAACTAAGAGCGGCCAGTTGTGCGGCACTAGATGGGATCGGGAGCAGTGTTGTGCTTCCTCGAAGCCCCCGCCTCTGTGCTGCCATGCTGCATGCGGCCTAGCGGGGAGTCACGGAGGGGAGCAGTGCCACAGAGTGGAGCGGGGAGTCACATTCATGGAGGGGGGCAAGGAGTCACTCGCAGAGGGGAGTGGTCGAGTGGGTGTTGATGCGGTTAGGAGATGGGATTGGGATGATGGGCTTTGAATCCTTGTGGTTATGGCTTTGTTGGCTGAATTCGTTGCTGGACTGCTGCAGCTAGATCTTAGTTTCAAGGGCCCCATGGGCACCTGTGGGGTGATTATAAAACTCATCCCTGCCAACACCTCAACCCCCCCCCCCCCCCCCCCCCCCCCCTTGACCTGATTTAGGTCCCCAAACCTAAAACCCGCATGGAAAAATTTGACCCGCCCCCACCCCTGTCGAGACTTAATCCTATGGGTTTTGGGTCCAAACCCCGCCTGACTGCCATCTCTAGGAGTGATAGCTTCTTGTTACTGCCGGGTCATATCAGCGGCTCTAGAAATTGGTTGTGATAGGATAACCCCACCATTGCTAATTTCCCTCTGCCGAATTTGATTTGAGCAATGATGTTGGGTTTAGATTTGGCAGTGATCCATGGATATGAGGTAGTGATAGTTCCATATTCTATACATTTTTAGAGTATTATGTGGGGACATACTCCGTGACTCCATCCGTCTCAAAAAGAATGTCATTAGTGCTTTATGAGGAAAGAGTCAATGCAAACTGTTTTCCTAATGTACGTATATTGAAAACAAAAAGATCCACGCATTTGATGGGTAAACAGGGGTCTTATCTCTTATGATTGATTCGTCCGACAAGGGCAAGGATTAGTCTATTTCTAACGATGCCGTTGGGTGTAGATACCCGTTGCCCGTATCCACACCCGTGAAAAACGGGTAGGGTATGGATGTACCAATTTCCATCGGGTAGGGGACGGGTATACCCAGTCATAAACAGGGTACAGGTAGGGTATCAACACGGTTACCTGTTTCTACCCATTTGTCCATATCTCCGACCCAAAGGAAGAACGCATGAGCCGCCGCCCCCCACCCCGTGACGCATGAGCCGCGAGGCCTCCGCCGCCGCTGTTCGCTGCGAACCGGCGACCACCACGGCACCACCACCCGTCAGGCGTCAGCTCCTTCGGTGCGCACGGTGAGCCTCCTCTTGCCACCCTCGTCCTTCTCGACTCCTCAGACGAGATCGCTGGCCTCGCACTCGAGCTTTTCCGAAATCACGCCCATGGCGTCGCCGCCGTGCGTGCCACTGCCGGCACTCGGCAGCACCGGCGAGTCGGCGACCCACCGGTCGCGCTTGCACCTGCGCCCCTCCCCTCGCATGGGAGTGCGCACACGCGCTACCAGCCGCGCCCAAGCCAGCTACACCGTGTGAAGCGGCCGAGCGCTGAGCGGTGTGCTTGATGACGTCACCCTGACGTCATGCACACATTATGGCCGTTTCCCTTTAAAAAAACAATTCTAGAAACACTTTACAAATACACATATACTTATACTACACATTATTCGAACCTGTCGTCATCGCCCATTCATCCTCGCAGACAGATCGAGGAGCAACCGTCCACCTGTACAGGTTACAGCGCTACCCATACCCAGTAATTATTACCCATTATCCATTGGATACGGATAATTATAATTTGAATGGGTATGGGGAGGCTATGGATTGGGGAAACGACTCCTGGGTATGGATTGGACAAAGCACGGGTTTGCCATTTCGCACAAAGTGCAAGATGCTGACACTGAGGGGGGGCCCTTTGCACGTGATTGGTTGCACGAAGGCGGGCAACTGGTGCACCCTGAACCTGAGCTTACAGTGGTCCGTTGCTTGAAGGTTCCGAGTCGGGATTTCGATCCCATGTTGGTCGAGGTCACCGTGGCGGCTGGAGCCGTCGCAGCGGCCGCCTCGCCCCTGCCCGGGGAACCCCTGAGCCCTGTGCATCGCACTTTGGAGGCTGCGGAGGTTGACCCGGAGATGTTGTCAGGTGACTGGCTTGTGGCCCTCCCCTCATCGCTCACGACTGACATGTCGGCGTCGCACGCGCGGGCACCGGACTCTGTAGCTGCCGCGCTTGCCACTGCGTCTGTTGATGATTTCATCCTGTCGTCGCCCCCCAGTCTGTCGGTATCTCAGGTGCCGGACTACAGTGTCGTCCCCGATGACGCCCCCGATGACGCCGTTCCCACACCGCCACCTGAAGTGGACCCTGGGATGCTCTTCGTCAACTCCCTACGGCTGCCATTGCCGGAGGCCCTGGTACACACCCCCCCGCGCTCCCGCGGCGCACGTCATCAACCGGCCAGCTTGGTCCCCAGGCGCAGTGACCGGCTGGCGGCCAAATCAGCGTTCTGCGATCCCAATCCGGAAAAGCAAGCAAAGCGCGTCCTCGTCAACAAATGGGAACGCAGGCCTGATGACGCACCCATCGATGCCACTGACGACCGGATCGCCGTGCTCTTCCACGAGACATTCAAGGAACCGAGACATTCAAGGAACCGGTCGACTCCCCCACTCGCGAGGCGTTGCGTGAGCTGATGTTCCCCTCGCCCTGCGAGAGGTCGAACTGGCGCTGCTCACAGTCCTAGTTGACTAGCCACGACGGCGCTTACTTTGTCACAAAATTAGTGCTTAGTTAGTACAACTATCGTACCCCACCGATTGCGGTGATTCATGTTGTGTGCTACTCCGTGACGTGGATCGGCGTCTCGCCGTGACCGCTCCTGGAGCGTGTAAACTTTTCAACTTCCACTTAGTGCAACACGCGCCAATGCGCGTTTTCGAAAAAAAGAGGGCCTCGAAATGACACCGTAGCAAATTTCGTTGTTATTTGGCAATTAGTGTCAAATCGTGGTCTAATTAGGCTTAAAAGATTCGTCTCGTCCATTTCGTCTAAACTGTGTAATTAGTTTTATTTTTTATCTATATTTAATGTTTCATACATGTGTCAAAAGATTCGATGTGACTGGGAATCTGAAAAATTTTACAAATTTTTTTGGGAACTAAACAGGGCCTGACAGTGACAGGCAAACAACCGAGGGCGGCACACACAAAGTGGATCCATTATTCCACAGAAGCGGCACTGCAGCATCAGTTCCTCTGCAGGTCCCCGTTGGCCCGTTCCACTTTGTAGTCGGATCATGACCTCTGGACAGAAGCACGATGATGTCCTGGCAAATAAAATGTTCAGACAAGTAGCTTACGGAGACAGCAGAGCTCCCAGTCCATCAACAGCTCAAGAAGACTAGTTAGTGTCAGTCATGACATCCCACTCATCAGCATTAGTAGCAGGACTAGTGTGTCTCAGTGCGGCGGTGGTCGTGGTACCAATGCCATGGCTTGCCGCCGGCGCCACCGGGGAGAGTAGTATTGGTGATGCGGACTGCGAAACATCATGCGGCGGTGTAGACATCCCTTTCCCGTTCGGCATGGGACGTGATCACTGCATGCTGGCGCCGGACTTCCGAATCGCGTGCCAAGACGTCGGGAACGGCGTCCATAAGGCGCCGTTCTTGGCAAATTTCACCAACGTGGAGGTCCTCTACATCTCTCTGGAGCAAGGCGAAGCCCAGGCGCTCAACCACATCTCTTCTTACTGCTACAAACAGGCTGGATCTTGGATCGAGTGGCATTGGGACTTGAGTAACACGTCGTACACTTTCTCCAACACGGCCGAAGTTCACGGTCGTAGGCTGCCGGGCGCTGGCGTACATCGTCAACATCAGGGGAAACGCGTCTGCCATGTACCAGACCGGGTGCGTGGCCATGTGCTTCGACGGCAAGATGTCCCTAGACCCTAGCTCCGGTATGGGATGCTGCCAGACGGTCATCCCCAAGGGTCTGAAGTAATACCAGGTGTGGATCGACGAGCGCTTGATGAACATGTCGGGGATCGACGACGGCGGCGGCGACCTCGATCCCTGCAGCTTCGCGGTGCTCATGGACTCGTCCAACTTCACGTCGTCGACCTCCAGCTCCAACAACATATGTCCTCGCCGGAGTTCGTCCACAATAACTCGCCGTTGGCATCATAGTTTTAAATAGCGGGCTATTGAAAATAGCGGCAACTTTTTTTCAGCAGCTATAAGGCTATAGCGGCGCTACGACAGATAGCGTTTTTATAAAGAAAACATGAAAAACACCAATAATTGATGAAAAAACATGGTAAATATGAAATTTGATTAACACAAATATGTTTGTAAGGTTCCATAAGTCTAGGTAACTTTACTAATATGACATTACAACATGGTTCATGAAAATCCACTGTTTAATTATCCAAAATACCAAATTAGTAGCAAATGATAAGTAGGAAATAACAAATTAAATTGTCAAAATCTATTAGTGATGGCAAAATCTGAAATAGCGCCGCTATTTGAACGCTAAAGCTATGCAATTAGCGAGGCTATAGCACACAATAACGATTAAAGTTGTCATAGCGGCACAAATAGAAATAACTTAGCGTTGAGTCTCTCCTGCCACGGTAGCGGCGTTACAGCCCGCTATTTTTTCTATGGTCGGCATTCAACAGCTCCCGTGGTGGAATGGCGCCGGTGGTCCTTGACAGGTCCATCGGGCACGACGACTGCAAGACGGCAGTCAGAAACCCTGCAGGATACGCGTGGCGTAGCAACAATAGCTTCTGCTCTGACGCAACCAGCGGACGAGGCTACATCTGTAAGTGCAACGTAACGAGGGTTTCCACGGCAACCCTTACCTTCCTAACGGCTGCCAAGGTGAATCCACTTCCTAGCCACTTGTATATATCTCACCATCCTTGTTATCTGGTTATATATAGTTATTCACTTCGATCCTTACAAATACGAAAAACATAACTCGGGCAAATATTTAATTTAATTATATATGAGATTATTTCAGTGCTTAGTAGTTACAGGTTTTATTAGTTTCCGTTATGCATGCCACATCATTATTCGGTAGATATGTCAAGGCCTCTTCGTTTTTCTTTGTTTTAGCTAAACGAGCAGCTTTCTTCGAGAAGCTAAAGCTGTTTTGGAAACCCGTTTAGCAAAACAGCTTCACATGGTAGATCAAAAGAATAAAATGACTATATTGCCCTTTACTTTTCATTTCTTCTATTTATCATCAATCTCCTCAAAAGCTCTCTCTTTCTTCCTTGCTGCCTTCCAGATGCCGATGCCCGCTCGCCCGGCTGTTGCGCCTTGGTGGCTATGCCTCGAAGGCCGCGAGCTCCGGTGGCTGCGCTCCGGCGGCCACGAGCCCCGGTGGCTGCGCTATGATGGCCGCGCCCTGGTGACTGCGCCCCGGGGCCGCGCCCTGGTGACTGCGCCCCGGTGGGCGCACCCTGGTGACTGTGCCCTGACGGCCGTGCCCCCGAGGCTGTGAGCCCCAGTGGCTGCGCCCCGGCGGCCGCGCCCTATTGACTGTGCCCCGGTGGCCGTGCCCCAGTGGCCGCGCCTTGATTGTTTCTTAAAAGGTACGCCTTCGATAGGAGGTGTGCTTCTATCTCTGATCGTTCCATCTGGATTCTTCTTTTCATAGACGATCTATATGGTTTTCACCATTTTGTACACATATTGTCCATTATGATGTCTCTCCGGAGGGGGTTCATCCTCCGAGATGTCGTCATAGTATCTTAAGTACAATTTGCTACTGTACTTGTGATCCATCTTTAAGAAGCGACGGTTCCTTAGGTAAACAACCTTCTTGGATCCATCTAGGTACACCGAATTAGTATCATCCAAACAGACTAAGCATCACATCTTGCCTTTGATCTGTCCAGACATGGCAAACAGCACGGGGTGATCGTTGATACTCACAAATATTATTGCCCTTAATGTGAAGTCCTCCTGTCGGAATGCATCGTACATCGGCTCCCCAACCCTCCAGAGTCTCTTGAATTCTTGCATCACAGGCTCGAGGAACACGTCTATATCAATGCCTGGTTGTTTAGGGCCAGAAATAAGAACGGTGAGGAAAAGATACTTTCTCTTCTGACACAAGTACGTTGAGATGTTGTACATGGTCAGGATCACTGGCTAAGTGTTGTGGTCAGTCATCCTCTCATTGAAGGGATTCATTTCATCGGTGCTCAAGGCGAACCGTACATTCCTTGGGTCTGAGCTGAATAGTTTGTTGTTCTTATCGAAGTCTTGCCACTGACTACCATCGTTCGGGTGTACAATCACATCGTCATCGAGCGCGGCTTCCTTAGAGTTCAGGAAGATACGCTTCAAGCGGTCGATTTAGCAACAATTATTAGCAACAATTATTAGCACCAATTATTAGCAACATTTTTTTGACAATTATTAGCAACAATATATACTAAATGATTAAAATATAAAATTTTATAAACAACAATTAGCAACAATTATTATTTTAACAACAATCTTTCACGCCAACCCCATTCCAATTTCATGAAACATAAGTTAAAAAATAAAAAAAAAGGAAACCCTAGATCTAGAACAAGGTTCTCCATACATGAAACTAGGGTGTAATCTCCACTAAAATCAAGCAAGATCGACTAATTGAGGGTGCAAGATCATTTCTCTAACTAATCTACATTAATAGCTTCAAAACTAAGCTCTAATTTGCTCCACACAAAGCTCAAGCACCATGGAAGAGAGAGAAAATAAAACTCTAATTTGCTCACTAACCAACCATTAAAACTTTAATTAAAGGGTTGGAATAGCATTTTCTTACCTTGTACCAACTCCCCACCAAAGGAATTGAGATCAAAACCTCTCCTTTAGTAGAGCAATTTTTTGAGAGGAGTCCAAGGCCTCCCAATCTTTTTTTGCGTGGAGGAGTGAATGGCTCGAGGAGGAAGAAGATGGGTACAACTATTTATATAGCCGTCATTTGTATGGACGGCTCAATCACCAGTCCCCCTTACAAATGCCTCAGTAAGGGAGGTTGGTGATCCAGCCGTCCCTACAAATCAGACCATTTGTAAGGGCATTTGTAAGGGCGGTTGGGTTGCCGGGCCCCGGCCAGCCCACTGTAGGGGCGGCTCAATCACCAGCCGCCCCTATAGTAAAATGGGGCTGCCCCTTACAAATCATTTTTGAGGTAGTGCAGGGTGTGTGTCGCTGATGGGCTTGTCGGTGGCGTAGACCCACATGGCCACATCCGCTGCACGTCGTCGACGAACTCGTAGCTCTCGGGCAGCGGCACGTCGTAGGGTTTCTGCACCTTGAACTGCGCCTCGGCTAGCTCCATGGCGGTGAAGCCCTTTGCCCTTGGTCAGCAGGTCCTCGCCACAAGCCGAGCACAACAGGGCGCACGACGTGGACACAAGCAGCAGCTGCAACACGAGCAATGGCGGCGAGGCCAGTTGCAGGATGGAGCGCCCACGTCACGAGCCATAAAAACCACTGCACTAAGCCTTAGCTTCTCTCTCACGCACGAACACAAACACACCCTTTCAGTTGCTCTGCCGCGCGCTGTGGCTATATATGCTGTATTGTGTATATGTATATATAGATCACGAGATGTCCATCTCTCCTATCGTCAACATGGTACATCTGTTTTCGACTGAAAGGGCTGCAAGCCACAAAATTGCGGCCGGCGCGGCGAGCCGTTGTTAAATCGGAGGTTCCACCGGCCGTCGGAGTTGATACGCTGGTTGCGGTGGATGATCCCCTGAATCCGCGCCAGATGTTGTCACTGCGTGCGTTCCTGCCGTCCTAGTCAAAAGCTATTGTTTCCTGCTCACCGAGTCACACTCCGGCAACGATGCATTATTTTGGGTTTTGCCTTAGAGGCCTGTTCGTTTGGCCTGGAACAAAGGCAGGAACTATTCTGGCTGGAGAGAGCTTATATAAATTAGACATGCAATCCTGGCTGGATTAGTTCCAGGCCTCGGTTCCCCAGGAACCGAACAGGCCCTAAACTAGACGTGTGCTGCGTACTATATATGTCGTCTGTTTTGCTCTCACGGCACGACAAATGTGTATTTAGGCACGGCACGGCTCATTCAGGCATAGGCTCTGTTGGCAGGGGTGGTGTAGCGAGCCCTCCAAGGGTTTATTTTCAACCTGAGGCCTAGGGACGACACTAGACGAGGTTGCCATGTCGTGCTGGTCTGCTAGCCCAATGAATTTGGCAGGCCTGATGGGCCATGCCAACCTAGTAAGACATTTCTATAAAAAACTAATAAGGTTTGACAAAAATCACAAGGTTATAGATTATTTACATGTTCGCATATCCATCACAAAGTTACACATTGAATCATCGGTACAGAAAGACATGCCATGGATGTTGCCAGTTGGTCGGTGTTGGCTGATGCCTCCGACACATGTGCAATTGTGCACTGTAGTGGAGCTCAGCCATAATTTTAGAGCATGTCCAAGAGAATTGCTATCTAACTTGCTATTACTACTTTTAGCTAAAACTCTAGAAAACTGGCCTCCAACAGACTAGCCAATGAGACGTGTGCCGCGTACTATGTCGTCCGTTTTGCTATCACGGCATGACAAATGTGTATTTAGGCAGGCACGGCTCATTTAGGCATGGGCTCTGTTGGCACGGGCAGTGTAGTGAGCCCTCCAAGGGTTTATTTTTAACCTGAGGCCTAGAGACGACACTAGATGAGGTTAACCATGACATGCTGGGCTGCTGGGCCAGTGAGTCTGGCAGGCCTATTGGGCCATGCCAACCTAGCAAGACATTTCTATAAAAAAACTAAAAAGGTTTGATAAAAATCTCAAGATTATAGATCATTTACATGTTTGCATATCCATCACAAAGCTACACATTGAATCATCAGTAAAAAAGACACGCCATGGATCTTGCTAGTTGGTCGGTGTTAGCCGATGCCTCTGACACATGTGCAATTGTGCACTGTAGTGGAGCTCAGCCATAATTTTAGGTGGGGGTAAAAGGCAGACACATAAGTAATAATAGTATAAAAAGGGAGATTGCATACGCACAACATAATTTTAATAGTACCACCTAGATACACATAAATATATAGTAAATTTAAAGATTGATTTAGCAGCCCATAACACCTCATTATAATTATCCTTTTAATAAAAAACACGTGAAGTCATGTTCGCGAAAAAAAACCTTATTACAATTCCCTAATTCAGCCTACACCAACTGAACAAGAATCCAAAAACTAACTATTCAAGAGCTAACGAACCTTTAAATTTGAAGAACAAATCAGTTATAATGTATAATAATATATGATTATATGTGATAATATGTCATAAAAATAATGCACAACTATGATGAGACATACTTTGGCCTTGGCCAACGCCAACTCCCTCAGATTCAAGCTCGCTCAGAGCACGCCCATGGCCATGCTCGCGCCTAGCACCAGCGTTGCTCACCTGCTCGCCGCCACTAGTCTCCATCTCCTCCTCCATAACCGACGACAATGTGCACTGGGCAGTGCTGCGCAGTGTCACTATGACATCACCCCAACTGTATAACAGGCAGCTACGATGGCGTGACAGCAAGGGGTGGCGGGCTGCAGCTATGACGTGACGGTGGTGAGCTGCAGCTACACCCTAGGGGAGGCACGTCGTAGCTATCCAGCCCGTGTTAGTTCCAGAATCGGGTGCCCCGATTCGGCTCTAGCTGCTACAGTGTTCCTGCCGGAACACTGTAGCCGCTTTTGTTTTTTTAGTGCAAAAAATTGTCTAAAAATTGATTAATTAGACTTAAAATGTTCGTCTCGCAAAGTACAATAAAACTGTGCAATTAGTTTTTGATTTCATCTACATTTAGTACTCCATGCATTTGCCGACATTTTAATGTGATGGGGAATCTCTTTTTTGCATAGTAGAATTTGGGGGAGGAAATTGGGATCTAAACAAGGGCCCAGATGCAAATCGAGAGATGAGAGGAGAGAGCCACAGATGGAGTCACGGTCATGGAGATGCTAGGGCCGACTAGGGGTAGAGATTCGGGACATGCCTCCGCACGCCTAGTCACTCACCTAGCCTGCTCTGCTTGGGAGAAATCAGAAGGAAAAGAAGAGGATAATACACGCCTAAAAATGGCCTCTCGCCCCGCTCCCCTCCCCCCCTGTCCTCCACCAACCGGCGACCCAGCGCAACGACGCCGCCGCCCCTGGCTGGCCCGAACCCTTCCTTCCCCGTTGTCCACTCCGCCCCTAGAGGCCACCCCTCGCCGCAACTGCTCTGTTTCGGCTCCCTCCCGTCCCACCTGCTAACTCCATGGAGTCACCTTCCCCTGTTCCCCTCCGCCCCGGCAGCCCCCTGCAAGCCGGCTGTGCGGCGGCCACAACCACGACATCCACCAGCGGGCGTGGCTCCCCCGGTGCTGCGTACGCAAATTGACGGTGTTGCGACCAACGGCAATGGCAACGGAGGCGTGCGACCAACGATGCAACAATCCAGCGCCACGCAGGCCCCGTGTTCGATGAAATGTCCGCACGGGCGTTCAGCTAGGACCGATGCTTCTTCAACTAAGGCAACGGTGACCAAGTCCAGCTCTTTCTTGGTTGGCCGTGGCGTGCCAGAGGAATGGAACCTTGACGATGCAGCTCTTGTCTTCAGGCCGGGTATGCACTTTCAAAACTTCGTCTTGGAAAATTACTTGTGTCCTGTTGTTAGGCCGCTTGTTCCTGCCTTGCCTTCTCATACTATCTGGATTACCCAGACTAACGGGATTGACCCGTGTGATAATCGCCTTGTTGCCAAAGCTCTGGACTTCCACTTTTGTGCTCGTCCTGAATCTTTCATTGTCAACCCGGTCCTCCCCTTTGTCTTCTCTTCTTCTGTCGCTAGCAAGAATGTCAAATCTCATCTTCTCAGCATCGGTGTCTTTGCTCTCCGCGGTTTCATCTTTCATTTCCACAGTGATCGGCAGTCCGCCATTGCTGACGTCACCCTTTCCTCTGCTCCGAAAGTGCCTCTCAATTCAAATCCTGAGATCTCCAACTCCACCTGGGCCTGTGAGCGGCCCACCACGGACGCCCACTTGTCTGACCACTCGCGGCAAGTGGAGCAAGGTCATGATAGTGCCCAAGATTCAAATTTTGAATTCACTGATCGACGGCCCGCTTGGCCTCCCCACTTGCCTAAGCAAGGAAGTGGGCTACAGTTGGACAGCTATGGGCATGCATGTCAATGGGAGGACGACATCGGTGACCACAGCGAGAATGGATCAGTCAAAGCTCCTTTATCTGACATCCCTCTTAATGCGCCGGGCGCCTGCAATGCTACCTCTACAGCTACCTCCGTTCTGTCCTCCATCGTCTTAGCTGCTGACCGCCAGCCTCGAATGCTCGTCGTTCATGCCGGTGCACTAGGCAACAGTGCGACTCCGCTCAGGCCGGCACGTCGGCACAACTTTTTCCTTACTATCAAAGGCAACAGGGCTGTGCGGAAGTGTTTCAAGTGCCTGGCTCATGATCACCTAGTTCAGGACTGTCGAGACCCTATAAAGTGCCTCTCCTGCTTACGGTCAGGTCACAAGAGTTCACGGTGCAAGCTCAAAATCAACAGGTCCAGCCACTACATTCTTGGCAGCCTGCCTGTTCTGCACACTGGAGCTGCTGCCCGCCGCTTCCACGCTGTTCATGCACTACCCTGGTATGGCATCGGTGGTGTCCCAGAGATGGAGGAGGGGAGTGGAGTCTAGGAGGAGACTGTGCTGCCGTCCTGTGGTGACCGTGGCGTGGCGAGCGACGTCGCACCGGAGCTGGATGAGGGCGAAGGGAGCAAGGAGCCCGTGCCTCCAAATGACGGGGAGACTGCCGCCACTGCCTTGGCTTCCCTGAGCCTGGACGTGCCCCCCATGTTTTCTGCTGGGGGGTACACCGAAGATGAGCACCCCACCCGCACTCAGAAGCATCGCGCCCAGAGGAAGCGCGACAATGACTCAGCTCGCAGGCTGCGGAGGAGCACCAGGCTGCAGGCCAAGGAGGAGCCTGCCTTCAAGCTCCCAGAGGAGAAGGCGGCTCGCGTTCAGCGAGCCAAGTTTGACTATACTGGCACGTCTCGCCGCCTTCGTCGTGCCATCTCTCGTTCTTATCTATTATCTGACCCCTACTATCATCCATCTAGTGGCGACGGCTCCCTCCATGAGGTCGCCGAGACGTGTGGCACGAGTCAGGAGGACATAGAGTCCATCACTGGTGCAGCGCAGGCGCCGGCCAGTTAGGAATGAAGCACACCATCCAGAGCGCTTGTGGGGGGAAGGCTGTCAGCACCACCAAACAGCCCTTCGCCGATGAGATGATCGCCCAGCTGTCTATCTGTCCCGGGAGAAGTGTCTTGAGTCCGTATCCATTTGTTATCAGTTCTATGTCAATCTTTTGCTTTGATCCTGTTACATTGCCTCGTATCGTTCCCGACACTAGTTCCGGAAGCCCAGGCCTGAGCCTATGGAATGATGTAAAGGTCCAGGATGTGGCTCGTGCCCACACCCTGAAGAAGACAATGTATCAGTTCCCTTATGAATAGAGGGTTTTCAGTCTGCTGTTGGAATGTGCGTGGGCTGGGTGACCATGAAAAGTGTGGCGATGTCCTCATGGAATTGCTTTCCTCTAGTCACGATCTTGTCTTCCTCCAAAAAACCAAGCTTTCCCAAATCCCTAACCGCAAACTTGCTTCTTTTCTTCCCCGGCGCCTTAACTGTTTCTGCTACAACCCTTCTGACGGTGCCTCCGGGGGCATTCTTTTGGCCTGGACAGACACCTACTTTGCTCTCATCAGCTCTCACCCTACTACTCATACCTTGTCTATTCACCTTGCCTCTACTATCTCCAACTTCTCCCTTTACATCACCAATGTTTATGCTCCTTCTATTCCTGAACTCTGGCCCCAGTTCCTTGACGAACTCCGCTCCATCTCTCCTCCCAACCACACTCCTTGGATGATCTATGGAGACTTCAATATGATTCAGTATGCTCGTGAAAAGAACAGCACTAACTTTCATCTTGCTGAAGCTGAGTCATTCAATGATATTATTAATGAGATGTGCTTGACTGAATTACCTCTGATCGATAGAAGTTTCACCTGGTCCAACCGCAGAGCTACGCCCACTCTTGAAAGGCTGAAAGCCCAAGTTTGGTTTTGGTAATTAATGACACCAAGTTGCTAATGCCATGTGTTAAGTGGTTTAAGTTAGGCATAAGCAACACATGTGATGAAGGTGCATGTGGCATGGAGTGGTGGCCACAAGATCACAAAGAGATGGTGCATGGACATGAAATGATGGTCATGGTGATCAAGCATGAGGAGATGGACATAGAACAAAGTGATCAAGGCAAAGGTATAATCATAGGGTTTGCTTTTGCCGGTCTAAGATGAGTAGAGAAGTGATTGATCGGGTTTAGGATTGATAGCCGACTATCAAGAGGGGCAATCATGGTTAACTCGTGGATCAAGTGCTACTAGGTCATCTTCTTGAGCATATGCATTAGGATCTAGTAGAGAGCTAACGTATCGCCTTAGAAAATGATTGTGAAAATGCTAACACACATGCACATGGTGATTTACACATGATGGTGTTGGCACATTTGCGAAGGCAGCGGTGTTTGAGCGGTAGTGAGAGGTTTGGGATTCGCTCTCCCTCCCGCTGAGCTTGTGAGCGCAGGATTCAGGCGTTTTCAGGGAAATAAAATGCCTATTTTCCATTGCGCCGGAGGTTGAAAAAGTGGTGAAAGCACAGAGGTGTTTCACGAGCTAAAACATGTGCTAAAGTGGTACTCATATGAAGAGTAGCTCATAAGGAACAAGGGCGATCAAGCGGAGCGATCAAACGATGAATTTTCGCAGAGATATAGGCGACAGACGCCGGCCTTGGAGCTGACAGACGCTGACGTCAGCGTCTGTCGGGCAACCCTAAGACAGGCGGCGCTGGTGAGTGCGACAGACGCGCTGCCGGCTTCGCGACAGACGCGGGTGCGGGCACTGTTGCCACGTCTGTCGACAAAGGGTTTGCTCTGGCGCGCGCTGGCTTCCGCGACAGACGTTGACCGCGTCTGTCGGTGCAGCACCGGACGCGTCTGTCGCTCTAGCGCATTTACTTGGCTACTGGACCGCGTCTAACGGTGGCGAGGCGGCGTCTGTCGGTCGCGACAGACGCATCTGACGTGTAGAGCGCGAGCGTGGTGAACTCCAATGGTTGCGACACGTGGCCGCTCGGTGGTGCGACAGATGCGCCTGTAGCGTCTGTCGGTTTGGCGACAGACGCTACTGTGCAGCGTCTGTCGCCCCCGAAAATCGTCCAGTGAGGGTATAACGGCTAGTGGCATTTCCATTCACTATAAATAAGAGGTGGCCGGCCCTTGGAGGTTCTCTCTTGTACATTTGAGATATTGAGGCACACTTTGAGCTAGAGAACACTCCCTCCACTCATCTCCTTGCTTGGTTGCATACTCTAGAGAGATTGAGTGAGATTCAAGTGCATTGCATTGAGAGTTGCATCTAGTGGCACTTGATCTTCGTGTTTGCTGCGGATTGCTTGTTACTCTTGGGTGTTTCCCGACACCCTAGATGGCTTGGAGCAGCGGTGGTGTTGAGCTCGACCTTGGAGATTGTTTCGAGCCTCACCAAGTTGATTGTGAGGGGTTCTTGAGCCTTCCCTGTGGGAGTTCGTGAATTGGCTACTCTAGTGGAGCTCGTGGCTTGGAGGATCCCCATCTTGTGAGTATGTGCGGCACCCGCCGAGGGTTCAACTCTTGATAGTTGATTAGCTCGTGATCCATCAAGTGGGTGCATCGCCACAACGAGGAGTAGCTTGTCAGGAAGCAAGTGAACCTCGATAAAAAATCTTGTGTCATCTCTTTGCCGAGGATTTCTCTTATGATTGCTCATTGTGATTGATTCTTCGAATGCATTGCTTCTCTACATCGTTGGTATAAGAATCAAGTCACTTGCTCTTTACTTTCTTGTACTAGTACTTGTGTAGTTTGCTTAGTGTAGCCTTTATCACATAGGAGTAAGTAGCTTAGTGACTTAGCCTTGTTGGTGTGTATTAGAGATCATAGCCTTGCTTCACTAGAATTGTATAGGTGGCTTGCATAGTGTAGTTGAGCTAGTGCTAGAATTAGCTTAGCCATCTTTTATACTAACGTGGTTGTTTAGTGAAGCTTGTAGATTTTAAAATAGGCTATTCACCCCCCCTCCCTCTAGCCTTTTGGACCTTACAAAGGCTAGATCGCGTCTTCATTGACATGACCTGGGATGAACTTCTCCCCAACACCATTCTCTCCTCCCTCACCAGATCCACTTCGGATCATGTCCCTCTCCAAATCAAGGTTTCTACCTCTATTCCGCACTCCAAGATTTTTCGTTTCGAGAACTATTGGATCCACTGCCCCAGTTTCTCCTCTACTGTGTCTGCTGCCTGGGTGTCCCGGACGGGGGATAGTACGGCTGATCTTGCCGCCAACCTGAAACAAACCATGTCCGCCCTCAAAGCCTGGGGCAAAAACTTCTCCCACATTTCACAGCAGGAGAAAGACTGCAGGATCGCCATTAACCTGCTTGACTACATGGAGGAGCGCCGCAACCTGTGCGCTGCAGAAATGAATCTTCATGTCGTCATTGTGAAGCTCTTGCACTCCACCACTCGGGCCAAGCTTGCCATCTAGAAGCAACGAAGCAAAGTCAGAGCAGCGATCGAGGGAGATGAAAATACGCGCTACTTTCATGCTGTTGCAACTCAATGGAGGCGACGAAATAGAATCCAATTGCTTGAGCATGTTGGACAGGAGGTGTATGGCCACGAACAGAAAGCCACCATCCTACACTCTTTCTACCAGGGCCTAATGGGCAGCGTGAGTGACACTGCCTGGTCCTTCAACCTTGACAATCTTTACCCTGACGGCCCTCTTCAGCTCGATTGACTTGGTAATCCCTTTGACAACAGTGAGATCAAGCTCGCTCTCCTCCATATGAACAACAATGCAAGCCCTGGCCCTGATGGCTTTGGCCCCTCTTTTTACAAGGCTACCCGATCTATTACCTATCCTTACATTCTTGACCTCTTCAGCGATTTCTATGCCTGCAATGCTGATCTTGAACGTATCAATCGCTCTTATCTTGTCCTCCTGCCAAAAAAGACTGATGCGCGTAGGGCTGCTGACTTTAGGCCTATCGCTCTCCAGAACACCACCATAAAATGCCTCTCCAAAGTTCTCACTAACCGGCTGCAGCCTTTCATTCCCCAACTTGTTAGCACTAACCAAGCCGGTTTCGTTCTTGGGCGCTGCATTTCTGAAAGTTTTGCTTATGCCACTGACCTCCTTCACTGTTGCTACCGCCGGCAGGCCCCAACTCTCATTCTTAAGCTCGACTTTCACAAAGCCTTCGACTGCATAAATTGGGAGAGCCTCATCCGTGTCATGCATCATCGAGGCTTCCTAGAAAACTGGTGTTCCTGGGTCTTGACTCTCCTCAACACCGGCAAAACCGTAGTTCTCCTCAATGGCTCGCCGGGTAGATGGATCAACTGTCGAAATGGTTTGAGACAAGGCGATCCGCTGTCTCCTTATCTTTTTGTCATCGTGGCTGATATTCTTCACCGTCTCCTTCACCACCCGGATCTGTCCTCCGCCATCCACCACCCTCTTGTACCCAATGCACCTTGCCCGGTTCTTCAGTATGCTGACGACACGCTTATCTTCATCCGGAGCACTCCTGAGGTAGTCCTCCAAGCCAAGCACGTCCTTGGGGTCTTTGAAAATGCCACCGGCCTGTCAATCAATTATCATAAGACTACATTCCTTCCTATAGCTGTTCCCGAGGCCACTGCTCAAACCTTGGTAGCTTCTTTTGGTACTACTGTTACTTCCTTCCCTCAGCCCTACCTGGGGCTCCCACTAACTCCTCACAAGATTGGCGTGGCTGATTGCCTTCCTCTGATGACCTCTGTTGATAAGCATCTGTCAGGCTGGAGTGCTTCCCTCCTCAACAGGGCTGGCAGGCTTGTCCTTTCGTCGGCTATCCTCTCCTCCATCCCCCTTCATTACATGTCTGCGTTGGCTGTCCCTAAAACTATTGTCAAGGCTATTGATCGACGAAGACGGGCCTTCTTCTTGGCCGGTGAAGACAAGTGCCAGGGCTCAAAGTGTCTGGTGGCCTGGGACACTCTCCAGCTGAGCAAACAACATGGTGGCCTCGGTGTCAAAGATCTGGAGTTGCAGAATAAATGTATGCTCATGAAATTCATTGACAAAACGTTCTCTAGCATTGACAGACCTTGGAAGGACTGGATCCTGTGTGATGCCACTGACCTCAATCCTCTCTGGAGTAGAGGTATTAGTTTCATTTGGAAGATTGTCAATGATGAGCTGGACTCTTACCGTTCCATCACCATGGTCATTCTGCACAATGGTGCCTCCACCTCCTTCTGGCACGATCATTGGCTGCCACAAGGACCTCTGTGCCTGTCTCACGCTGCTCTCTACTCCCACACCGTGCGGCCTAATGTTACGGTACAACATGTTTTCCAGACGAGCTTTGACTTGTGCTTGCGCCCAAGGCTTACTAACGCTGCTAGTGTAGAGCTGGCTACTCTTATGACGTGTTTACAGGAAATGCAGCTGGATGACCTTCCTGACCAATGAGTCTTGAAGCTGACGAGCAAGTCTTATTCTGTGAGAGACGCCTACCGCGCCCTGAGCAGCGGCTAGGACGGCATCGACGTGCACGGGCAACGCATCTAGAGCTCGCGTGTGCCGAACAAGGTGAAGATTTTCACGTGACTCTTCTTCAAGGACCGGCTTAGCACACGAGTGAACCTCCACGCCAAGCAGATCTTAGACAACGCCAAGCAAATCACGTCTTCTTCAATTGCCCCAAAAGTGCTGATGTCTGGTCCAGGCTGAGGCTCGCTCACGCTGCAGCTCTGGACGACGTCAACCTCTGGAATGCAGACGTACCGGAAGATGTCAATGCATCGTTGTGGCCTTTCATCCTACAAGCTATATTGTGGCGACTTTGGGATGCTAGAAATGGCGAGATATTCAGACATGAGAACCCAACACCCCGCTCCATTGTTTCCAAAATTTGTGATGACTTAGTCACTTGGCGTAACCGTTTTCATAAAGAACGTGATGTAACCAAGCTGAATGTATGGCGCCAATACCTCCTGTCCTGTAACTCTTTGAACTAGCGTTGTGCTTTGCAATGCTGTGAGAAATGGTTTTTTGGTGGGGAAGCTCTCCCCCCGTTTGCTTTCAAAAAAAAAAGAAAAAAAAGAAGAAGAGGGGTTGGGGGTTCTCCATGCCAGCGGTAGTTGGGGCAGTTGCCCCACTTTGCCGCATGGGGAGCTATTGGCCTCTGACCTCGCAAATGGGGCAGCGGGGGAGGGAAGAGGCCCGCTGTGGGTGAGCAGCCTCAAGGTCGTGAGGATGTGGACTTGGGAGGGCGGCTAGGCAGATGCAGAAGTGTCGAGGCTAGAAGGGGGCGGACCAATTTTGCTTTTATAAGTATGGTTTTTCATGGAGCGGGTCTTAACGGGCTTTGTGTGAAACCGGTTGTACTACTCATGGTGGCAATGCAAGCCGAGATTATGGTCCAAGCACGTTACTAGGCATCAAAGCATGCCGGCACGAGCATCGCTTGCTTCTGGCCACCATGTCATGTTTGGACCGTGTGATCAGTACACGACTCACAAATATCATTACGAAGGACAAAGGATGCCCTCGTATAAGTGGTCACTGGTATATTCTATCAACTGTACAATGAAGCTCTGATTGGCGGGAAGTCGTCATCCATAACTGCCGTAGGCAAATGTGCAGATTATTAAATTTCCAGACCCATTTTCATCAATTTTATTAGATGGACGGTGGACGGTGGACGGTGCACCAAGCATTCCATGAACGGTAATAAACAACTAAACATAGAAAATACACAGATAAGAGCACGCGACTGTTGCGAAATAACACAATTAACGTAGGCTTTAGCAAACTATCCATTTCATACAAGATTTAAAATTACTGGCTATACCGCTATAGAACATAGTGGCATCTTTTTTTTTCCAGAAGCTATAAAGGTATAGGGCAGCTATAGCGAAACTATAACATATAGCGTTTTGTAAGAAAACAATGAAAAATATAAGTACTTGCTTCATACAAACATGACAATCATAAAATTTGTTGGGCACAAATATATATCAAAGGTTTTAGGAGTCCAGAAAACTTTACAACATATAATATTATAACGTAATTCATGAAATTCAATTGTTCAAGTTTCCAAAAAAACAAACTTTAAAACAAAATATAAGTATATAATAACTAGATTGTCACTATTATAACTAAAATTGAAGTAGTACGCTATTTCAAAGCTAAAACAATGCAATTTACCGGCACTAAAGTGCAATATAGTAGTCTTAGCTGACATAGCAGCAAAAATAGCAATAGGTGTGGTCTGTCTCCACTCACCAGTAGCTAGGCGCTATAGCCTGCTATCTAAAACCATGATCTCATATCACCTTGCGAGTTCTGTACTCAGTGCGGTAAGATTAGAAAATCCCGTAGTTTCGCCCTCAGTAGTGGCGTAGCTATACCTGTGATCCTCAACCTCGAGAGCCACTCGCACCTCAGGGCTTTCAGGCATTTGATCCGAAAATCGCCGAAGGACCTCAGCGATCTGTCTCATGGTCGGTCTCGCATTACCCGGAGCAGCAATGCATCGGCTCACTAGGTTCGCAGCTTCATAGATCAGTCCCATGCTCCCTTCCTCGACTATGTCAGTGTCCAGGAGATCACCAAGGGTGCCATTTCCCATGCTGCCCTGAAACATCACGGTCAGGTTCTTCCATTCTTTGGCCTGCGGGTTCTTACCAGTCAAGAGCTCAATCAGGACGACCCCGAAGCTGTAGATGTCGGTCTTCTCGGTTATCTGGTAGTCCTTGAGAAACTCCGGGTCAAGGTAGGCCAGCGTGCCCTTGGGCACCACCTGGACGTTGTCGTTGATAGTTGAGCACCCAAAGTCGGACACCTTGGCGACCCATCCGTCGCCGAGCAGAATGTTCTCTGGCTTGACGTCGCCGTGGAGCGTTGGGTGTGGCGGCGAGTGCAGGTGCTTTAGGGCTTCTGCGGTCTCCGCGGCGATCCTCAGCCTGGTGGGCAGCGTCACCCGGCGCCTTGGCCTCCGGTGGAGGAGATCGCTCAGGGTGCCGTTGGGCACGAACTCGTACACGAGCATGGGCGCCTCGAAATGGAGGCAGCAGCCGAGAAGCCTGACGATGTTTGGATGGCTGACGCGGCAGAGCACGACCAGCTCCTGCACGAACTCATCCGTCCTGCTCTTGTCGATCTGCTTGCATCGCTTCACCGCGACAGTGGCAGTGCCGAGGATGGCCTTGTAGACGGTGCCATGTGCTCCTTCCCCGACGACGTTGTCCTTGTGGAAGCCACGTGTGGCCTTCACTAGGTCCCTTCTGTCGTATAAGGTGAAGGCGATGTTGTTGACATCTGTTTCGAGAATTCGCGACAGCATCCGGCCTCCGTGGTGCTCGAAGTACCCTTGTCTTTTCTTGTTCTGCTTGTTGCGGAAAACCTCGGTTGAAAGAAAAGCAACCAGGGCAACAAAAACACCGACCAAAATTCCTGGAGAGATTGGTAACAACAAATTATGTATTTGATATCCAGATGTTAGTGGGAAAACAGTACCACTCTGTAATTTTGACCAAATTTTTCGTTGGTTATTTTTTTATTTGTACTATATATAATCGAAGGGAGAGGTCTACAGAAGACGTTTTTTTTGAGTCAAACTGGAGGGGTTTGCACCCCTACAGAGAGTAATCTTGGAGGTCCATATTCTTCCTTTTCAAGAGCTCTCTGTCTGTCTTGCTGAAATGAAGCCACAATACATGCAAAGAACCCCACAAAAAAAACACATAACGATTAAGGAGGGGAAGATGAGAGGCGACACCGGGGCGAGCCTGCAGTCGGGTCCACGTCGGAGCTGTGGGCGCCGATCACCGTCAGAAGGGCTCCCGCCGGCAACGCCGTGTTAGGTGAGGGGTTCCCCACCTCCCCTGGGGAGAGGGCCCAGGGAACAGAGGGCGCGGGAGACCTGTTGGTCCCAATGGTGAGACACGCGGCGCTGCGAGATCTAGGCAGGTGTCACGATCTGTGGGAGTGGAGAAGAAGAGCAACGGTGCGGATCTCGTAGAGCTAGAGGAGGAGGGAGGTGCGGTCGAAGATTTCTTCGGCTAGCTGTGGTTCATCCCTGCCGTCTCCCCCTCTCTGGGCGGTCAGGTTAGGGTTCGACACCGAGGTCTGCCCGGCAATGGGGACAGCCTAGTCTGGATCCGCAAGGATCTCTGGAAGTCCAAAACCTTCGAAGCTCGTGATTGTTTCCCGATTGGTGTTGGTGATAGTTAGTCTGGTTCTCTAAAGAAACTCAGCTTCGCAGCTGATATTTGGGGGAAAGGAGTCAAGGATTCGTTCGTGTCGAAGCTGAAAGGGAAGATGGCGAGCTGGGGCAGAGGGGGAAGAGGGCTGCAGAGGCCGAGAAGTCCCGAGGAAGAGTGGGGCTGGGGTGATGGAGGTTGGTACCAGAACCCGCCTCCTTATTACTACCAGCCACCGTTGGGGCCTCCTCCGATGGGGCCGCTGCCGATGGGGCCGTATCCTCCGGCGCCTCCAGGTCCATTTGGTTTCTTCCCAAATCAGCTGCATAATCAGCCATACTTCAACCAGGGGCAGCAATCTGGGACGAAACAGTTCAATTCATATGGTCCGAGGGGGCAAGGTCCACGTCCTGGTGGTAGAGGAGTATCTGGAAACCGTGGGAAGGGTCTGCAGAGCCAGCAGCAGTTGCAGCACCTGCAGCAAGGTCGCCAGCAACCCCAACAGCCACAATAGCAGCCCAAGCCTTTGGGACAGCAATCTACTGCTCAGGATCAGATCCCTTTGGTTCAATAGGAGAAGGATAAGAACGTTGCTCTGATGAATGAGGGAGACAAGTCTGGAGTCAACAAGGCATCCCAAGTGGTCTGCTACAATTGTGGTGAGCCTGGGAATTTTGTTTCCACATGCTTAAAACCTAAGGTTTGCTTTGTATGCTTTCGTCAGGACCATATAGCTGAGAAGTGTCCTAGGTGGAATGAGCCTGAGCAGGTGGTCAAGTACATAGGAAGTGCTAACAAGGGGTTGGGGTTCCTTCATGTGGATGTGGCCCAAAAAGAGGATAGGTTTAAGCTGTGGTCTGGGTTTGATAAATGTGGGGTGTTCACAATAGAAGAAGAAGAGATGGATTAGGAAACTATTCTGAGATATCTTAGAGAACTGTTTGATGCAGAGTGGCCTTGGTAGCTGAGAAGCATGGATGAATTCAGTTATCTGGTGAGATTTCCTCCAGAACAGAGGGTGGACAAGATAGTGATCAACAATATCTCTTATTTCTACATGGAGAAAGGTACAGTGATGGCTTCTTTAAAAGTGTGGAATGGAAATATTGAGCCAGTTAGCAGGTTAACTGAGGTATGGGTACAAGTCAGAGGTATCCCTCCTAAATGGTGTGACTGGGTCACCTTCAGGCAGGTTGCATCTACCATTGGAAAGCTGGTGGAGGTGGACTGACATTCTCTTTTTGCTAGCTTCTTTGCAATGGTTAGAGTTAAGGTGAAGTGTAGGAATCCAGTTAAGGTTCCCAAGAAAAGGTTGGTAGAAATGCAGGATGAGCTTTTTGTGGTCAGCTTTAAGACTGAAGGCTTTGAGCAAATCTCTGAAAAGTCAGGGAATGAGGATGATGATGGTGGAGGGGATACAGATCTGGATGAGGATGACCTGCTATTAGATGAAGAGAAAGAAAAGGAGGGTGATCCTACCGGTTCTAAAATTGACAATCCTGGCAAACCAACAACCCAAGGAAAGAAAGATGGTGAGCCTTCAGAAAAGCAGTCTAAACAAAGTCTTCATTTTTTTGCTATGGAGGTCCTGGGTGGTGATGTTAGTAAAGAGGATATGGAGTCTTCATGCATCAGTCTTTTGAAGGCCATGGAAATAGAAGATACAGAGGATGTATGGGTGGAAGATGAGGGGGAAACCTTTGAGCCTGAGGAGGATAGTTTGAATCTACCATCTGAGTGGTTATATGGGATCCCTGAGGATATTGACCTGGGGGAGAAATCTGTACCAAAACATGGAGTTTCTGTGTGCCAAGCTGACACCTCTGATAATCAGAAGACTATTCTTGCCCCTGAGTCTATGATCCAAGAAAATGACAGTAAGATGGTTCGCGCTAAACCAAACAAAAGGGTTTGGGGGCCTATTCAGCCAGAAAGGAAAAGTAAAAGGGTTCCACTAGATGGGGATAGTATGCTAGAAAAAGCTCAAGCCCTCAAAAGAAAGAACAACTTGGAGGTTGATAAAGGTAAAAAAGTTCAAAATCAAATTTCTACTTCTTCTTTACTGGAAATAGCTTATGGTATTGACCTTACTATTCCAGTGGAGGAACTGGTTAGGCATAAAGTAGTGAATCAAGTTTTAGAATTAGAAATGGATAGAAACAATTTTTTTAGTTCAGCTTGTAGTTTTGTAGGTTGTCATGGTAAAATAGAGACAGAGAATAACTTGACTACTGAAGGAAGTCAAAAGAATTTTTCTTCTGAGCATATAGGTTGTAGCTATTCTGTAGTTAATAGTAATCCTGATTTTGGTAATGATAATTTTGGTGCTAATAGTCAGGAAGATGTTAGTGAGGGTACTAGAGGTTTAGATCCCAAGACTCCTGATGGGAGGTCTAGTGGGGCTAGGGATCTTAATATTTTGGAGGCTGAGATTGAGAAAGCCTGGACTAAGGTAGTCAATAGGAAGAAAAGTAAGAAAAAGAAATGATAGGTCTTTTCTAGAATATAAGAGGCTTGGGCAAGATAGGAAGGTTACCTGCTTTAATCAATAGAATTAGGAGTACTAGAGCTGATTTTGTAGGTGTCTTGGAAACTAAGAAAGAGTCTTTCACTCCTGGTTACCTTAAGTCTCTGACTGGTAATGTACCTTTTGAGTGGTTCTGTCTTCCTGCCAAAAGGTCTGCTGGTGGCATTTTGGTGGGTAGTAATTGTGATAAATTCTCTGCTACTCTAGTTTCTGTTTTAGATTTTTCAGTCAGCATTATGCTTCTAGATAAGAAAACTAGTTTTAATTGGAAATTAGTTGTGGTCTATGGCTCCCCTTATGAGGAAGGGAAAGAGGCTTTTATTAAAGAACTTCATTCTATTATGGAATCCTGGCAGGGTCCTATTATTATAGGAGGTGATTTCAATTTGATTAGATTTGCTGCTGATAAAAATAATGCTAGGATCAATTATAGATGGGCTGATGCCTTTAATTAGTGGGTGCACAAGTGGGCTCTGTTGGAACTCAATGCATCTAATAGGAGATTTACTTGGACTAATAACCAGGACCATTTGGTCATGGCTAAGTTAGATAGGATTTTTGTGACTACTGAGTGAGACAGTGGTTTTCCTTTAGCATCTGTTAAATGTTTGGATAGGATTCCTAGTGATCATAAGCCTCTGGTTTTAGAAATAGGTTCTAATGTATTTTTTTGGTAAGAAACACTTTAGATTTGAGAAGTGGTGGCTCTACCAGGAAGGTTTTTCTGACATAGTTGAGAAAGCATGGAATACTCCCTGTAATTTGACTAATAGCTTAGATAGATGGCAATTTAAAATTAGGGCTCTTCGAAGGATTGTTAGAGGTTGGGCAATGAATGAAGTGGCTAGACTGAATAAATACAAAAATGAATTAGCTTTGGAGTATAATGACTTAGAAGCTAAGTTAGATTCTAGAGTTTTATCCATTTCTGAAAGGGATGGGTTGAATGTTGTTTCTAAAGAACTAGAGAAGATTTGGGCTCTAGAAGATATTAAGGCTAGGCAAAGGTCAAGAGATAGGAATATTTTAGAGGGTGATAGGAACACAGCATATTTTTATGCTGTGGCTAATCAGAGAAGTAGAAAGAAGAAAGTGGAGGTGTTGGAAGGCGCTAATGGTCTTGTGGAGGACCAAAAATGGATGATGGGCATTGCTTTAAATTTTTATAAACACTTGTTTAGAAGAGAGGATAGACCTCCTGTATCTTTAGATCATGATTTTTGGACTCAGGAGGATTTAGTTAGTAATAGTGAAAATGAGCTCCTGACTGCTCCTTTCTCTGAAGGAGAAGTCAAAGAAGCTGTCTGGAGTTGCTATTCTGATGGCGCACCTGGGCCTGATGGCCTATCTTTTATGTTCTACCTTAAATTTTGGGATTTGATTAAATCTGATCTAGTAGATATGTTTAATGATTTCCATAAAGGGAAACTTGATTTGAAAAGGCTGAATTTTGCTATGATTTCTCTTATTCCTAAGGTAGATGAGGCTAGAGAAATGAAAAATTTTAAACCTATCAGTCTCATTAACTGTAGTTTTAAAGTGTTTTCAAAAGTTTTAACTCTTAGATTAGGGAAGATCATGAATAGACTAATCTCTCCTCAGCAGAGTGCATTTATTTAGGGCAGACATATTTTAGAGAGTGTAGTGGTTGCTCATGAATTAGTACATAGTCTTAGTAAATTAGGGGAACCTGGTCTAATTTTGAAATTGGATTATGAGAAGGCTTATGATAGAGTCAACTGGGACTTCCTGTTTGAAATTCTTAGAACTAGAGGTTTTAACAATACTTGGATTGGTTGGATTAAACATTTGGTCATTGGGGGTTCTGTGGGAGTCAACCTCAATGGGGAGGAGAGTAGTTTTTTCAAACCTGGGAAAGGGCTGAGACAGGGAGACCCAATATCTCCCTTGCTGTTTAACCTGGTGGGAGATGTACTCACAAAAATGCTTCAGAAGGGGGCTGTGAGAGGTCTCATCAAGAGGTTAGCCGATGATTTCAGAGTAGGGGGTATTATCTCTCTGCAGTATGCAGATACTACTATTCTTTTTTCTAGAATTGAGGAAGAGTATACTAGGAATTTAAAAGGCGTTCTTATGTGGTTTGAACAGCTGTCTGGTATGCGAATCAACTTTCATAAAAGTGAGCTAATTCATATGAATGTTGATCCTGAAGTAGTGCATAGGCTTGCTCACTTATTCTCGTGTTCTGTTGGCAGTTTACCTATAAAATATTTAGGAGTTCCTTTACATTTTGAGAAACTAAGTAGGGAGGACATACAACCTTTAGTTGATAAGATGCTGAAAAAGTTGGCGGGTTGGAGGGGTAGATTGTTATCCTATGCTGGGAAGTTAGTTTTAATTAAATCTTGTTTAGCCAGCATTCCTGTCTATCTACTTTCGTTCATTAAATTCCCTAAGTGGGCTATTAGAATTCTAGATTCCCATCTTGCAAATTGTTTATGGGATGATAACCCCACAGCCTGTAAGATTCACTTAGCTAATTGGTAGAGTGTAAGTATGTGGAAGGAGTATGGAGGGTTAGGAGTTCCTAATTTGAGAGATTTAAATGTGTGTCTCTTGGCCTCTTGGATAAAAAGGTACAATTTAGATGGTGATAAACTGTGGAGACAGTTTTTAGATTTCAAATACAAAACTGACATGCCTAATATCTTTTATAGTTCTACTGTTGGTGCTTCTGAGTTTTTTAAAGGGATGATGAGAGCTGCCTCTGCAGCAAAAAATGGGATATAGGTGGCATCTAGGGAATGGTAGGAAGTGTAAGTTCTGGGAAGATAATTGGCTAGGTAATTCTAGTTTAGCCATTCAGTACTGGGAGATCTACATGCTTATCAATGAGAAAAATGCTACTGTAGCTTCTCTCTGGGATGGTAGTAACCTCAAATGTACTTTTAGGAGATGTGTAGATGGTAGATTATTTAATATTTGGTTAGAAGTGGTTCAACTAGCTTCTACCATTTCATTGACTGATGAAGAAGACTCTTTCATTTGGCAGTTCAATTCTGAGGGTGTTTACTCTTCTCAGTCTCTTTACAAAGTAGTTAATTTTCGAGGTATTACTCCTGTCTATGTCCCTGCTGTTTGGAGTCTCAAGATTCCGCCAAGAGTGCATTTTTGCTTATGGCTTTTGTCTAAGAACAAGCTTCTTACTAGAGATAATTTGAGTATTAGGAGAAAAGTTAAGGATCCTACCTGTTTGTTCTGTTCAGAGGCTGAGACTATAACTCACTTATTCTTTGACTGTGCTGTAGCTAAGCAGCTTTGGTGCATTCTTTCTGAGGTACTCGATAGACAAGTTGGAAGAGACTTTGTTTCTCTGGGAACTATGTGGCTGAGTAATAGGAGAATCATAGTAGAGAATATTTTTTCTTCTGCTGCCCTGTGGGGGCTTTGGAAACTAAGAAACAGTTTATGTTTTCAGGGTATTCTTTGGACAGATGTGCGGATACTGCTACTGAAGGTGGCAGCCATGTTGCACAATTGGAGTTCCCTTTGTCCGAAGGTGAAGGTTCCAGAATTCCTAGACCGTCTGGACAGGCTGAAAAGCCTTCCTACAAGACCTCCCCGGCTACCTGGCTGAGTCAGGTGGACAACAAATGGGAGCGCGTCTTATATTTGGCTGGTACTGACTGGAAGAACAATGCCCTACCTGAATAAGCTAAAGCCTTGTTGGCAAATGGGGATGACCTAGAGAAGATGGCTCGAGAAAGGAAGTGGATTTGCTTTACAAGTCTCGCTGAAGATTGGGGGATGTAGTTTGTTGATCTGAATAGGTTTTCCCTGCTGTAACGTGCGTTTGTGAGGCTTCTGTTTTGGGAGGTTCTGAACTTTGTGGATGGTTGTAAGGAGCTTAACAGTTTTGGTCTTTGCAATATAAAGGCCGGGGGCCACCCTTGAACTCTAAAAAAAAGAGCTCTCTGTCTTTGGACCTTAGAATTTAGACATTCTAAAAACCAAAAAATCCGGAAAGCCAAAAGCCAGAGGCTCACTATAATGGGCTTCGTAGCTTTTGGCTTATACTGTTCACCTAAACGGACGTTTAGCCCGTTTAAATGCCATGTAAACGCTACACGGCAGTGCGCCGTTTCCATTTAATCATAAGTTTAGCCCGTTTAATTGGCCGTTTAGCCCATTTAATGGACCGTTTAGCCAGAATAATGGTTGAATGGAAGGGGACCGACTGTTTACCATTTACCATTTAGGAAAACACTTTATGAGAGGTATTTGGTTTTTAGAAAATCCAAATGCTAATAGTCAAAAATTGACCAAAAGCTCAAACAACAAGATCAAGTCCCAACCAAAAGCAACTAGCTATACTTTATCTACCTACTAATGGGCCCTACTAATACCATATGTATTATTAAATCATGTTAGAAATATACGTATATCAATAGTATAAATGAAATGACCCTTCCACCAGCCACCACGATTGGCTACGAGAAAACATAAATAACCTACAATTTTTTTAAAAAAAAACTCTGAGAGGTTAATTTGGATGATTTAGATAGACCTTAATTATTTTCTCTATTTCAAATTATAAGATGTTTTGGTTTTTCTAGAAACATAATTTTTTCTATGCACTTAGATATATATAAATTATATCTAGATATATAATAAAAACAATGTACATAGAAAAGTCAAAACATCTTATAATTTGGAACTGAGAGAGTAGTACTTAGACTCCTCGGTATATCTATAAGGCCTCGAGCTACCTTACTCATCACTAGGGCCCATTTCTAACAACTAACTCATATGACATGGTGGATATTACCATGTCATGGATGCCAAGTGACTATCAAGGCGAGATGATTGAGTTTTGGTTGAGTTGGTTCTAGCGCAATTTGGATTGACCAAGGTTTTGAGTTGGTGTGTGTTGTGCAACATGTCTCTAGGCTTGAACCAGAGGACCAAGAGGGAGAATAACGGATCAACAATGTCTAGCACTTGCATGGAAACGAGCAAGAGCACATGGAGATGGCGATGAAGACGGTTTTCACCCAAAATCAAGCCAAGGTGCCACGAGCACTTTTGGTGGACCAATGGGTCAAGGACATGGATGACACAAGTCAACATTGTAGGGGTTGCATACCAGATATGTGGCTCTAGAGGGTTTGGCGGTTTCAGCCTCAAAACTACGAGATGAGTGGTTTCTAGGTTTGGGCCTCAAAACCTAGAGAGAATCTTAGGGCCACACATTGCGTCGTTGAGAACTTACGTTGAGGCAAAGCGACTTCATGATGGGCCCTCATTGGTATTGTTGCATATGGACTTATTTGGACCTACAATATCTATAAGCATTGGAGGCAACAAGTATGGATTTGCAATAGTTGACGACTTCCCTAGATTCACATGGGAGTCCTTTTCGAATGACAAAAGTGAAGTCTTCAACATATTCAAGAGCTTCATCAAGAGAGTTGAAAATAAGTTTGAATTGAGAATCAAGAATGTTAGAAGTGAAAATGGAAATGAATTCAAGAATACAAGAGTGGAAGACATGTGTGATCAATTGGGAATCAAATAAAAGTTTTCGGCCAAATGCAATCCACAATCAAATGACTTTGTCAAGAGGAACAATAGAACTCTAATGGATATGTCAAGGTCAATGTTTTGTGAATATGGTGTAAGTGATGCATTTTGGGCATAAGCAATCAACATTGTTTGTCATGCAAGTAATAGGCTATATTGTCACCGGCTCTTGAAGAAGACACTATATGAGTTCTGGGCATAAGATTGCTATATATTGAAGAAGGGCACAAGATTTAGCAAATTTGAGATGAAGTGCGATGAAGGATTCTGACGTGGATACTCGTCCAATATCAAGGCATATAGAGTATATAACAAGACTCATGGTATAGATGAAGAAGTTCATGATGTGGAATTTGATGAAACCAATAGGTCACAAGTTGAGAATGAAAATCTGGATGATGTGAGAGTTGCCAAGCTATATAAAGCAATGAAGTGCATGGCAATTGGTAATATAAGGCCTAGATATGTGCAGGAACAAGATGATGATTCTGTTAGAGTTCTGCCTCCAACTATTGTGCAAAAATCAAGATCAACCAAGTACTAGTGGCTCTCATAACAATCAAGTGA
This sequence comes from Saccharum hybrid cultivar R570, assembly GCA_038087645.1. Taxonomy (NCBI): domain Eukaryota; kingdom Viridiplantae; phylum Streptophyta; class Magnoliopsida; order Poales; family Poaceae; genus Saccharum; species Saccharum hybrid cultivar. The sequence continues at coordinate 13,247,643 of JAQSUU010000805.1, forward strand.
CAAGTGCAAGTACAATTCCTAGTGCAAGAATCCAACCAATTGTTCAACCATCAAGCTCAATTGATCCTCCAGCATTGAATCAAGCTATTGCAAGAGATCATCCTTAATATGGATCAAATAGTTGGTGATTTGAGAAGTGGAGTTCATACAAGATCGAGGCTACCATCCTTTTGTGAGCACTACTCCTTCGTATCATCTAATGAACCATCCAAGATTGATGAGGCTTTGAGAGATCTAGATTGGGTAATGCAATGCATGAAGAACTAAACTACTTCACAAGAAATCAAGTGTGGCAACTAGTGGAGAGACCCAAAGAGCACAACGTCAGGGGAACTAAATGGGATTCCAAAATAAGCAAAATGAGGATGGTGTGGTAGTAAGGAACAAGGAAATGCTAGCTAGTGCCTCGAGGATACACTCAAGTTGAGGGATTGAATTTTGGTTAAACTTATGCTAGTGCCACTAGGTGATGAAGTTATCTAGTGCCACTAGGTGATGACATTCCTGGAATATGCATGAGACCTAGTGATGTGGTGAATATGAAAGTGAAATTGCTTTGAAAATGCTAACTCAAGTGCTCAAAGTGTTGGTGTTCATTGGAACACAGTTTGAAGTTGGCGCTTTTAAAAACTTGCATTGCGAGAGTGCTGTTTGGAGGGATTTCTATGTCACTAAATAACTTTGGTGCCTAATAACCTTCAGGGGCACTAGAGGATGAACTTCAGTGCCCCCAACCCCGATTCCTAACTTAGTGGCTTAGATGTGTGGACTACAGGAATTCTCCGGTGGTGCCCAGCACTAAGCACCGGAGCACCAAGTGGTGATGTGGCAGCACATGGTGAAGGCGCAAAAATTCCAAATCGACTTTGTGCTTTCTCTGGTAAGGGATCCCTGGTAGCACCATACTTTTTCGATGGCCCTAGGAGCTCTCTGTTCAGTTCTATAGTACCATTCTGGGTGCACCAGTTTTATCTAGTGCCCTACACCGGAGAGGCACCAACGGTCATGTCATCCTACCATTGGTGTATAATGGTCACCTGCGCAGTTGTTAGAGGCCTGGTGAGGCTGCTAGATTTCTCTGGTGGTGACTCCACTATAGCACCGAAGAAAGAGGCCAACGATGACTAGTGCAAATTTGATTTGGACCATTGGATCTTCATGATCCTTTCTCTTGTGGCATCTTCTCCAGCGGTTACCAGACTTTTCAAGTAACCCGACATAAGGTGTTTCTTTAGCCCAATGGATAGTTTCTTGGAGTGGGCTATAAATACAAGGGTGGCCAGCCATTTTGGGTGTCAGGCACCCTTTGCTGATACTGACACACATAGAGCTCAAGAAACTCACTCCACTCACATGCCTGACTTGAGATTGTTCCAGACTAAGATTGGGAGTTGATCTAGTGCATTTGCAAAGAGAGTTTGCATCTAGTGGCACTAGTGATTCATTGTTGCTGAGGTTTTCTTGTTACTCTTGGTGGTTCCTGCTACCTAGATAGCTTGGAGCCTATTGAGTACTGCTTGGTGATTGTGCGTTGACTCTGATTGAAGGGTTTGTGTGGGTTTTGTGCTCATCCCCGCTAGAGCTCGCGAAAGAGTAACTCTAGTAAAATCAAGAGGTTTGGACAGTGCCTTGGTGATTCACCAACTTCTACACGAGCACCCATGTTGAGAGACGAGCTTGTGTGCTCGCGAGGTTTGTGAAGTGGTGGTCTAACAGGACTCGCCTCAGCCGGGATTAAGTTGCCAGTAAGCAAACCGAACCTTATGGAAAAATCTTGTGTCATTTGCCATTGTTGGTTTGTTTCACTCTACACTTGCATATACATTCTTATCCTTGTGCTTGTGTAGTTGTAGTTATAGCTCTCAAGTCGAGTAGAAGTAATTTAGATAGTGCGTATTTGTGTAGCTCGATTAGTTGTACTCTTAGCTTAGAGTAGCTTGTGTGGTTTAGTTGTAAAATTTTCCCCTGCTACTAAAATTGTTTAGGAGGCTTGCTTTGAGGTGAAATAGGCTAGGCAAGTAATGGCTATTAGGTTTGTCTCTTGTTCTAATCAACGTAGTGCTGTGTCTTTGAAGGAATTTTTAATAGGCTATTCACCCCTCTGGCCATCAGCCAATTCACGACATCCTCGCTGCTATCACCGTGGAGCAGAGTCAGCCTCCGTGCCGCCGGCAAGTAGCCCATGTGTGGCTTCATCGATGTCGTCACCACACAACCCATTGGAGCCTCCGTGTTGCCACCACGTAGCCCATGCGTGGCCTCCTCGCTGCCGTCTCTGCGCAACTCACTGGTAGCCTCCGTGTCATCACCATGCAGCCCATGCAAGGCCTCCCCACTGCTGTTGCAATGTAGCCCACTCGCGGCCTTTGCGCCACCGTCACTATCGCCATGCATCCTACACTCAGCCTCCGTGCCATCCACACTCCCACGCGGTCGTCGAGACCCACAGGCCCCACCGCTGCCGTCGACGTCTCCGAGAGCTCCGCCATCCGCGGCTCTCAAAATCGTTATCGTAGCATGGAAGTCCACCAGGGTGCCTCCAAATTAAACTAGCCCCCGTTGCCATCCACGTCGCGTTGCCAGTTGTCACCGTTGATGACCCCCTCGAGAGTCTAGCCATCGCAAGCCCGCCGTCTAGATGTAGACTAGATGCCGACACCTAGATCTGGGTGATATGGCCCCGTCACCGCCTTCCTAGCACCCGCACAGGCCGCTAGTGGTGTGCTCATTCTAGCGGCAGCAAGATAAAGGGGAGAAGTGAAGGAGGGGTGGCGGCTCTCTCACGTCGTGGCTGTCCGATCCATTCCGTGGGAGTGAAGCAAGGCAAAGTAGCAGCAATGTACTTCCTCCATCCAAAAAAACTTAATGTTTTAGGATTTTTAGGACAGATTAGTGCCCCATTAAAATTACTTATGTACCCCTATTTATTGAAGGTGATTCATGCCAATTAAGAAATACTAAGTCACTAGTTAAAAGGAATGCATAAAGACATGCATATCGCAATCTTAAATAGATATGGTCCCGACTTTAGTTTCAGAAGCTAAAACATCAAGGTTTTTAGAATAAAATTTGAATTCTAAAACGAAGTTTTTTAGGACAGGGGGGAGTAAATATGAAGGCTCGAATGTGCTTTTGACCTTTGAAGTATTGGTAAACAAATTTGCTATCCCAAATTAAAATCCATCAGCAAGATCCAAACAAACTTGAGTGTTGATCAACGTGTGAAACTGCAGGGTATCATAAATGACAAATCAAACTGTTGCAGTAAAACTATGCTCGTACCAGCGGCGATCCGTGCTCCCCGCGAGAAAGCATCTTTCTGACAGCCTTTTGGATTAGATGCATTTCCTCGGGTACCCGGAGGACAAAGACAATCGAATGAACCAATTTTATTGTGGCACACTCCGAAGCAAGGATACTTATCAAGACGAAGGCACTCGTTAATATCTACAATGAAACATCGAGTTAAACATTTCACCAAGTACAGTACAGGAAAGAGAGGGAAAAAAAAAGAAGAGAAGTGGATTGTAATTTTACAGCCACATGATACATAGAAACCAAGGAACTTTGTGAGGGTCATCTTATCTTACTATTACTAATTAGAGGCCCCACGGAGGCACCACATTAACTCTCATTAGACGCGCTAGGAAAAAAAAAGATAAATCCTAGAAATTCTCAAATAATCAGAAACATCCAACATTTAATTTGGTAGACTATAATCATCATCTCTGATAATAGTCATCGGATCTATTATAATTTATAAAAAAATTACCCACCTCTGTCATTACCAAAAATACTTAAAGTAACCCCCTAATTTTGCATATAAATTACCCACCTGTGCCATTACGAAAGATAATTCAAAATAACCCTCTAAATTTGTATATAAATTACCTACACTTATCATTATGGAAAATAATAGAAAATAACCCCCTAAATTTGTATCTAAATTACCCATTTTGTCATTATGAAACATAATTCGTAATAACCCCTCACGTTGCATCTATATTACCCACCTCTCTAAAATGTATATATAAATAATAATATATGATATTACACAAAAATCAATATTCATAAAGTATGAGACATATATATTTCTAAATTACAAACTTCTAGAACTATGAAATTAAATAATCACAATGCTATATTTGACCATGTATACGAGACATATATATATTTCTAAATTACAAACTTCTACAACTGTGAAATTAAATAACCATAATGCTATGTTTGACAATGTATACCAAGGAACATATATACATTAGGATAAATATTTATTTTAATAGCTTATAAGCATGAAAAATGTTTAATTAGCAAACCACATAGCAATAACATAACAGCGGCAATTCCCTTTGAATTATATTAATACTCCATAATCATGAATTTCATAAGTTATTTTAGCATTGTATGATATATAGAATAATACTACACACATATAATTCTGTGATATAACAAATTAACAAGTTCGATGCTAGGGTGCAATCTGAGTTTCAACTTAATTAACATGCGGAAAAAATATTACTAAGACCTAAGCTCTTTTTAATAAAAATGAATTTTGAGTAAAAATAAAAAACACTAGAGTTTCTACTTAACATGTGGAAAAAATTGTACAACTTGGTGAAAAGTCAAAAGCTAAACTATAATTCGTGAAAGGGATGCAGTAAGAGTTTATATATCTTATGATTAGGTTTAAACTATATGCATGTCATGCTACAAAAAACGATAAATGCTAGAAATACTAACTAGTGGTCCTTAATGAGCCTCCACTTTAATCCTCATGAGACACAATAGGAAAATAAAAGATAGATTCTAGAAATTTCTCACAAAAATCTGAAACATTTAACCATCAATTCAGTATAACGTAATCACCATTAATAATAATAGCTATTGGATCTATTCTATTTTCTAAATAATTACCCACCTCTGCTATTGCATAAAACAACATAAAATAACTAATGACTCTATATTTAAACTACCCACATATGCCATTAAAAAACATGATCTGAAGTAGACCTAAATTTGCATCTAATTACCCACGTACTTCTATTACAATAAATAATTTATGTAACCCAATTCTCATCTCATTACTAAGAGAATCAAATATCTCTCAAATCTATATCTAAAAGATAATCAATATCTTCTATTAAAAATTACTTAAATAACCATAGAGCATGTAGATGTTTGTACATTTACCACTTCTACCAATATTAATATATTAAGGTTTGATTAATGTAGGCATACACATTGTATCAGCATGCATGAGTGATAAATATATATGTTATGTTTCATCAACAAAATATTTCTTAACAACTCATATACTAATGATGCTAACAAATTTTTTAAACCATATTACTAACCATGACATAATTTATAACGATTATTACTTTATCTATATTTATATATTTTAACTAAATATTTGTCACATCTATATTGATAATATAACCATAATCGCACGGACATTTCATTTATAGGAAAATTCGATAATCTTAAGATTTGCTGGGGACTACGGATGGCTATATTGTTTTGGCCCTTTAACAAGTCTAGAGTAATTTGATCATTATAAGGCTTAATAAGATTAAAATTTTCTTGGGGTTGGCACTGCTACCCCAAACAGAGATCTCATTAATTTCAAGCTCTATCACTTATCTTAGGTGACATGGTGCAAGTTTCAAATGATTGCATAAACGTACTATTGTAGTATTTCGGAATGTACTATATAACCTAAAATCCTTATTTTAAAATAGTATAAATGAGAGTTAGTAAAAGATACAATAAGCACAAGAGTTTTAACTTGAGGAAAAATCTATAGCAGTCAATAGAAATAAAGTTAAAAAAATCAAAATTCATATTCATGACTTAATATATGTGATACAACAAGGGTTAGTTAATGGCAAGGTTTCAAACTAACTGCATATTAAAATATACAAGGTGCCATGCAAAGTAAAAATATGAATATGCATAAAAAATATACAAGTCAGTCCCATACAAAAAAAAAGGAATTATAAGTTTATAATTATTACATATAGACTACAAAGTATCTATTATGTCTATTTTGTAGAAAATAAACAAAGAAAAAACATACAATTTAATATAAGCGTCTTTTAAAAATCTAGCCCATGCGAGAGCACGGTTTGAGGACTAGTGAAGATCTAATAGGTGAGCTGCAAATGTCCATACAACTTGTAGTGGGCTATATTATTAACCTTGCTCTAACAGGTACCTTAAAAAAACATACCATATACTATCGCTTTATTTTGAAGATACAAAGGGTCATAGTATATATTAATCACATAGCAGGTAAGAAAGGTTCAATGGTTCAGAGATAACCCAAAGGATCATAGTGGAGGCTGGCATATATGTACCCTAAAATATGGCACGCGTAGAGCAAACTGTTAGAATGATGTCAGGCTCAGTGAAAAGACCAAGGCTTAGGAGGCTAACTTCGCATAATCATGCCTTGATTCGGGGCACGTTAAACCCACAAACGGCCAAATCTCAGGCCATCCTGGAGTGGCTCTGAATCTGAGCCAGCCACCAGCCAGCTATTTTTTTTTCGCGACCATGCTTATGCATGTATATCATTAAGTAGAAAGGGACTTTTAAAAGGACTTTCGCTGGCTATCCCGGCAAGCGAGTGGCACGCCATGGATTCCCAGTGATGATCCTATAAGAGCTAAAGAAAAGCCAACCGACAATACTACAGGAGCTATTACACATCCACCACCTCCTGTACATCGAGACAATGGCTGGTTCTTTGAGCAGGCACGACGCTGTGAGCGGCCCCCAAGGCATCTTGGTCTCCAGGTTAGTACCAATTAAATGTGATTAAGTGTTAACAGTGGATTAGGTGCTCTTGTGGTTAGGCCAATCTCGATCCTAATTATGATTAAGCCTAACAGAAACCGGTAAAACCTGCAACTAGGGAGTAATAAGGATTATAAATTATTAAACTGCATGTAGCTAATATATATACAGGGCCTGTTTGGTTACAGCACCCGCAGCCATAGTACGCGCCTAACGTTTGTTTTCTGCTACATGTAAATATGGAAGTAAACTTTAACCAAAAATCATAAGGGGAGATGGTACAACAAGAGGATAGAAAGGATGGGTTAGTAGATTCACCTTGGCAGCCGTCGTCGTTACGAAGGTAAGGGTTACCCTCGAAACCTTGAGTGCAGTTACAGATGTAGCCTCGTCCGCTGGCTGCGTCGTAGCACGAGCTGTTGCCGCTAACGCAGGCGTATTCAGGGCTTCTGGCTGCCATCTCGCAGCCGTCGTGTCCGATGGACCAGTCAAGGACCACCGGCGCGTGTCCACCAAGGGAGGTGTTGAATCCCGTCGAGATGTTGCTGAAGTTGGACGACGACCAACCCATATCGCTGGTCGAAAAATTGAAGTTGTACGAGTCCATCATGAGCACCGCGAAGCTGCAGGGACCAAATAAGCCCGCGCCGCCATCGATCCCCATGTTCAAGCTCTGGTCGAACCACACATGGTAGTACTGCAGACCCTGCGGGATGGCCGTCTGGCAGCATCCCATCCCGGAGCAAGGGCTAAGGTCTATATTGCCTTGAAAGCACATGGACACGCACCCGGTCAGGTACATAGCAGAAGCGTTGTTCCCTCTGGTGTCGCCGATGTACGCCAGCGCCCGGCACCCTACCACCGTGAACTTGTTGGCCGTGTTGGAGAAACTGTACGCCGTGTTACTCAAGTCCCATTCCCACTCGCTGGGCTTAGCGTTGTAGCAGTAAGAAGAGATGGGGTTCTGCACCTGGGCTTCACCTTGCTCCAGAGAGATGTTGAGGACCTCCACGTTGGTGAAAGTTGCCAAGAACGGCACCTTACGGACGCCGTTCCCGACGTCTTCGCACGTGATTCGGAAGTCCGGCGCCAGCATGCAGTGATCATGTCCCATGCCGAACGGGAAAGGGATGTCTATACCGCCGCAAGACGTTTCGCAGTCCGCAATACTACTCTCCCCGGCGGCGAGCCATGGCACGACGACCGCCACAGTGAGCAGCCACACTAGTCGTGCCAATACTGATGAGTGGGATGTCGCCATGAACGACACTAACTAGTCTTCTTGATCGAGCTTGTGATGAAGTACTGGGACTGGGAGCTCTCTCCATATCCATGCTGTCCTGAGGAATAATATAGAGACACTACCCGCGACGACCTCGAGGCAGGTCTTTGCCAAATTCACAGTTTCACACCACTAGTTATCTCGTGTCTGAACATTTTACTTGTCAGGATCTGCTTCCGTCCAGAGAGGTCACGATCCGACGATTGACAACGGTTAGGCGGATGGAATCCTTGGCAAAATTCCAGATGGATCTTTGTCGATGTCAGTGTCAGCATCATTTTTTTTGGATGCACTATGTCCATCTCAATGCATACTTCCTCCGTCCCTAAATAACTGTCGCAGTTGGTGTGCGTGCCGTAAGTTTAACTCGATTTATAGAAAATACGTGCAATATATATATCTCTAAATAAATTTATTTAAAAACTAGATTCAAAGATCTTTCTAATGATACCAATTATATACTATAAATATTAACATTTTTTAATATATATTTAGCCAAAGTTGTTTCTCGAAAAACAAAAACGACAGGAGTATGCTTCGGAGTAAATTACATTAATTTATTCCAATACATACAGAGTGCAGTCAACGGAGACCTGACATGGAGCTGTGGAGCTGACCCAGTGCAGACTAGTCTTTGCCTACTCCCTTCGTCCCGAAGAGACCGTTACCTGTCCAGATTCATTTTTAAAACGACAGTCTTTCTGGGACGTAAGGAGTATGTTCGAAGGCATCATGAATAAAGACCCGTGCGTCTCCATAGCCATCTGTCACTTTACATTTTGAAAAACAGTTTGCAGACTGTGAAAAGCTGAGGCTCATTGCCAACTTGAATAATAGCAGGGTTGGATTACTATTTTTTTATGCAACTTCTTATATTGTACCCTAGTTATTGTGAGTTGGTTCATTTAATTTAATCCATTTGAGAAATGTCTTGTAACAAATCAGTTGGGAGGGGGGCCTCCTGGTGGCGGCGGCTAGGGTTGGGGAGGAGCTGGGGGGGGGCGTCGGCACAGGGAGGGGGCGGCGGCAGGGAGAGGGAAAGTGACGCAAGGAGAAAGGGAGAGGGATTGGGAAGGCCCAAGGCTATTACTTCTTGATCCTTGATGATTACAATCCCCCTATATTTATAGTCCCGAGTGGACTTGCATCTCAAGTAATCTAATGAGGGGAGTCCTTATAGATTTGGACTCATCTAAATCTATTCAATCTATTTTTATTTTATTTATATCATTTCCTCTATTTGGGATCCTCCGGATATGGGCGCCGCCGTTGCTGGGCGCGCCCTCCCCTCCTAGGTGGCATGGCTGGCCACTTGGTGTTGTCCCTGGGTGGGCTGGGCCCCCTCTTGGACCCTCCATCCGACGTGTGACATCACTCCCCCTTCTCCGATCAGCGCGTCCTCTTGCTGAATCACTGTCCAATTGTTGAGACCATCAGTTGAAGCTTGCTTCCCCAAGGTATCTCCTCGATCTGGATAAGGAGATGCCCTAGAGTGTCGTCTGTTCGGCGTTGGTGTCGTTGGAGGAGAACTCGAAGCAGTAGTGGTAGGAGCCGAAGTAGCCGTAGACGTAGTAGTTGTAGGCTCTCGAGCCCATTATTGGTTCATGGGCGCAGCGTGCTGTAGCCAGGGCGGTGCTGGGGAGGCTTCGTGAGAAGTGTAGCCTCTGCATGACCCATGGAGGTCGTGGAGACGAGTATCCTAGCCTGCACAATGCTGTCGCGACCATGGTCCGTGGTCTTGTGGTGAAGTGTCACAGGGTGCCAAAGAGGAGGTCGCCTGTGTCGTAATCTGCCAGGGAGATGAGTGGGTGGCTGTCAGCGTGCTGCCTGCTGATGTAGATGTCTTCGATGTAGAGGAATTGTTGGCCGTTGCTGTCGAAGAAGACGACCGTTGCTGATGGTAGTATGTGTTTTGGCCAGTCCTCTAGTAGCAGGATGCTCGAGGGGAAGGCCTGCGTGGTCAGTGTAGATGTTGCTATGTGGAGGCCGACTGCTAGGAGATGGGGAGCCGTTGTCCCTAATGATTCCAGCAAGTCCTACAGCAGGGGCGAAGTTGCCGGTATGTAGTAGCAGTCGTTGTAGCGAATGATGCCGTGTTGGAGCAACCAAGCTAGTGATGCTGCCTAGACTTCAATGGTAGTGGAGATGATTTGGAGTTCACGCTCGTCCATAGTGGCCAAACGGAGCTGTGCGAGGATGGCTTGGTCGGGGGTGTTGTCGATGTACGCGGCCGCTCAGTTGTTGTAGCCAACCCATGGAAGCAGCGCCCTTGCCGAGGTGTTCTGGGATGTCGTGGTCACTGCAGGAGGAGGTTGTGTCGAGTCGCTCTTCGTCTTGCCCGATGGGGAGTCAACGTCCCGCTCTGCTGTGTGGTCAGAGTTGGCGTTGAAGTTGTGGATGGCTCGCGCGACGTCGTTGGTGCTAGGTGCGAGATGCTCCTGTGCATGTGCAAGGGCGATGGCCGCTTCCATCTCCCGCGGTCGATGTTGGGTGACCACCGTCTGGAGTGCATCTTGTAGGACGGTGATGAAGAGGTTGACTTGATGAAGCTCGCCGATGATGCCAACATGTAGAACGTATGTAGTGAAACTGTCGATGTAGTCGTTCATGGTGCCGGTGTGCCGGGGAGGTGTGAGGTCGCTGAGCTTGTCTTGGCACATCCCTTGTTGAGCGGATGTAGTCGTACCTATTAGATGAAAAGCGGCATACCGAACTTGTTGGTCTTCAGGCACCTGGTGCAGCTTGAAGAGGAGTTGCAGTCGGGAGAGCCACGGCAGTGGATCTGTCGAGCCGTTGTACGTTGGGGTTGTCAGCCGAGCCGTGACAGGTTGTTGGCGTTGAGGTGGTGCCGGCGTTGCTAATGGGGTAGGAGGTAGGTGCAGGTACCTGCTGTGTTGGTGGCCAGGTGGCCGGCTGAGGAGGTCGGCGGCCGGCTGGGGTCAGCAGGGCAGCTGCGTGGTCAGTGGGTGGCCGGCCAAGTGGGGGGAAGCATGGCGACAACGGGTGCTGCGGTGCTGGTGGTGCCGTGAACATGTTGTTCGACACCTCCAAGATGATCTCTGGAGTGTTGGAGGAGTGGGGTTCGTCCATCTTGTTCTTGAGGTAGGATTTGCCGGCGGCGATCATGACTCTCTCAGTCTCCGCTTCAAGGTTGTCGAGGGTGGCTTCCCGGTCAAATCTCGCTTGGACGCCGGTGATGGCGGTGTTGCCATGGATGCGTGCCTGCTCAATGGCGTGCAAACACGTGTCCAGGTTGACGAGTTGGCGATGCATCTCGTTAAAGTTCTTGCGAAGGTCGTTGGCGAGGGTCTGGAGCAGCTGTTTCATGTTGGTGTTGGTGGAAGCCATGGATTGTCTGGTCTCCGGATATCAGGTGTAACAGGTTAGTTGGGAGGGGGGCCTCCTGGTGGTGGCGGCGGCTTGGGTTGGGGAGGACCTGGGGGGCATCGGCATAGGGAGGGGGCGACGGCAGGGAGAGAGGAAGTGGCGTAGGGAGAGAGGGATAGATATAGGGAAGCCCAAGGCTATTACTTCTTGAACCTTGATGATTACAACCCCCTATATTTAATTATCTATAGTCCCGAGTGGAATTGCATCTCAAGTAAAGTAATGAGGGGGGTCCTTATACATTTGGACTCATCTAAATCTATCCAATCTATTTCTATTTTATTTATCTCCTTTCCTTTATTTGGGATCCTCCGGATATGGGCATCGGCGTGGCTGAAGGCCGCCCTTGCTGGGCGCGCCCCCCCTCCTGGATGGTGTGGTTGGCCACTTGGTGGCATACCTGGGCAGGCCGGGCCACCTCCTGGATCCTCCATCTGACGTGTGACATGTCCATCATGTTAACTGAGCAGCATATAATTGGACACAATTATTGTTACTACTATATATCAAATCTGAAAGGAGGAAGGTTTGCAGACCTAGGGGAAATTACATCTCGAACAAGCAGTTTAAGACATAAGTGTTTTTTTTTAAGGCTCAGGAGGAGTTCTGGACCTCTACTGCAATCAATTAAGGGCATGTTTGGATATAGTCAGATTCGCATCAATCCATATGTGTTGGGATAGATTGGAGTGTAACTTAAACTAAATTTCACCCCAATTCACCCAACACACGTGGATTGAGGTGACTCCGATAACATCAAACAAGGCCTAAATGAAAGTGAAAGTTCGTACAAGAAAAAAAGAAGAGAGTAGCCCGCCTGAAACAGATCAGGGGACTAAGAAAGAGTGGAAAAAAACTAGGAGTTGACAGCTGAATTTCAATTTTGTATCTTTTATTGCCACACCTCTAGTAATAAACAAATACATACTTGAAATCTAGAGAGCAGGTTAGGTACAATTTTGTGGAGATCACATATTTTAATTATGTCTTTATTTAACATGGCAAGAAACAGCTCATACAACGGAATTCTGAATCTTCCCAAATGTTCCGACAGTCTTTATTTAACTTCGCTGAACCTTTACTATAAAAATTCTGAAAATTTGTGAGCACACTTTGGACTCAAAACCTAACACTTTGGACTATAAACCGCCGCACGCACCGAGCCACAGTACACTAGTTCTGCTAATACTGCGTGGGATGTCATGACCGACATTAATTAACTAGCAGTCTTCTCAGAGCTTGTGATGGACTGGGACACTGGGAGCTCTCTCCGTTTGCATCCTTACATGAGGCTGAGGAATAAAATATAGGCTAATACTGTGTGGGCTCTGTCTTCTCCAAAAACATTTTGTCTTTAGCTTCTCTAGAAAAGTAGTTATTCTAGTGAAGCTGAAACCCTCTGAAAAACCTTTGGTAAAGCGGCTTATCCTATTTTTTAAGGAATGGGTGAGATCAAATGTCCATAGCGCCCTTGCCTATTGGAATTTGATTGCATACATGATGGGTTATATATGTTTGACCTCAGTTTGTAATGTGTAGTCGTTATATATTTTGATATTTGATGAGAATGTGAGACCATAGAAAAGCCTGAAAAAACTAAGAAACAGGGGCTTCGCCTTTTACGTGCAAAACAGCTTTGGCTTCCTGCATTTTGGCTTCACAGGACAATGGAGAAGCCCAGTTTGGTAGAGCCTACGGAGAAGCCGCCGAAGAAGCTGTGCCAAGAGGCACATAATGATGATGATCACTGAAGATTTTTGGGATGGTCTCTCAACTGTACTCTGTACTCTCCGTCCCAAAATAACCGTGCATCTCATATTTTTAGGAATAAACTGATTTTAAGTTTTACTAGATCTATGGAGAAATGTATCTTACATCTATACATGTCAATATGTTTAGTATGAAAAAATATGGCATAATTAAACTAACAATGTTTATTTGATATCATAAATATTAATATTTTTATATACTTAATTAAATTTAAAAATACTCTTCAAAATATGAGAGTTGTACTTATTTTGGAATGAAGAGAGTAGACTTATAGAGTCTAGAGTGTCAAGATGGAGAACTATGAACAACGACCTTGAGCAAGTGCGCTTGTAGCACAGTGGTACACTTGCGGATATTTGAGCTGCCGCTCAGTTTGACTCCTAGATTGCAGCAGGGTTTGCGTCCCATAATAATTTCAGTGCATCCTCTCAACGTGCGGAGTCACAAAGAGACTGTGACACATTGATGTCTTTGGTGATTTCTCTTAAGACGTGTCTTCTAATATACATATGGTCGTAGATCTGGTTATGTATGTGTGGTGCAAGTGAGGTGTGCATGTGTGGTCTCGTTGTGTGTACGTATACTAACAAACAATACAGCTGTATCCAGATAATAACAGGCATAAAAAAACAACGACCTCGAGAGTGTCCAAGTCTTCACCGGACTCGCATAATTGTCTCCGAACCTTTTATTTGTCAGGATCTGCTTCCGTCCAGAAGTGATGATCCGACTACTAGAGGAATGGGACCCTTATGCGAAATTGCAAGACAGATCTTTGCCTTTGTCGCGGTGTCCGCATCAAGGACCTGTTGGAAGCCTGCCTCTGCGCTGACTAGTCGCTAGTCCTTGGGACAAAAATCAGCTGCATTCCCGCCATTGTTTCCCGCCGATGGTGAGCTGCTGACAGAGGCTGTGACCGATCGCCCGGCCCAATACGGCTCCGGCTACTGGATACGGACGGACGGAACGCACGGAAGTGATGTCGACATGTTGGGCGGGCCTTGACTCGTGACCTTGGACCCGTCTCCTCTAGTCGGTCGGTCGGTCAACGATGCTGCTGCACGGCAGTAACGCTTGCAATTTTATTAATTTACTGTAACGATAATTTTAAATCTGACCATGTGTTGTTAAAAAAACTATTCTTTAAATGTGTTGTTTGCAACAAGACAGTCATTCTATTCTTGCTACCATCGGTTATCTTCCACAAAGAGGTGGTCTAACACGCACGCCGCATGAAAATCTACTCGGCGCAAACGCCGTTGACCAGGCCATCTTAGCATAGTTGGAACGATGGTCACAGTCAAGCACTACTACAGAAAACGACATTCACTACCAGCACCATCACCATCGGTTTCTTGTGAACCGGCACTGATGACCATTTACTGTCAGTTCATAAGAAAAAAACGGTATTATTACACGATTTCTCTGTCAACCAGCACTGATAATATATATTATCACTGTCAGGTGGTGTTGAAAACCGACAGTGCAAGTACTACTGCCAGGTTTCAACCCGGACCGGTAGTCATACTGCCTCCAGACCCGAAAATAAAATGAAATGCAGCAGTGAACTCACACCTCAAGTCCAACACTCAAAATCAGTTAAGTCCGGGTACTCTCAATCCCGGTGACCTCCCTCCCTCTCTCCGGTCGCACTCTCCACCCTCGAAATAGGCAATCCCTTCCACGATTTCTCTCCATCCCTGTCTCTCTCCCGTTCATCTCTCCTGTACCAGCTCCGGCGACTGGTGACCAGCGCGAGGCATGAGGCCACTGCAGCGCGGTCTGGAGGCAATCGATGCGAGTGTGGTCCGACGCGAGCACGAGGCCGCTGCGGCGCAGTCAGTCGGCGACCGAGCGAACGTGGGCCGGCACACGCACGAGGTTGCCGTGGCGCAGTCAGGAGGCGACCGACGCGAGCGTGGCCTGGCACGGGCACGAGGCCGCCGCGGCAGCGCGGTCAGGCGGTGACCAGGTGAGCGTGGGAGTTCACAGGCACACTATGCCTTCCCGGTGCTCTCTCTCCTCTCTGCGGATCTCCACTCTCTTCCCCTCCTTTCCTCCCCTCACCTCCCTCTATGTTGTATGAATCAATTTGTGGATGAGTTGATTTCTGATGTGTTGAACCCTTCTGTGTGATGTATGAATCTATTCGATTTGTGGATGAGTTGATTTGTAATGTGTTGAATCCCTTCTCCTTTGTCTGTGATGTATGAATTGTTTCTTGGATGAACTGCTTGATGGAGCGGCAGCGGTGGGAGCCAGCGAGCATGGCGGTGGCAGCGGTAGCCAGCATGCTCCAGCGAGCATGCTTGCTGTATTCCTTTTTTTAGAGCTTATCACCGCTGGCTGAAGTGCCGGCACTGATAGCCAAAGCCATCACTGCCATTTACGTAGTTCCGGTTGCAAAGTCTGGCAGTGATATAGGCCTTTTGGAACTGGCATTGTTTCCCTTTTCTGATGTAATGTGTTGATGGACTGCGAACACGCGGAGGAGGCCACCGCGCGACATCATGCAGACGACGTGCAGGGGCACGTTAGGATTCGACGATGGCGAAGGCAGGGTGCATTTTTTGTCTCATGTATTGTAGCCTAGTTAGAACTTTGTTGGACTCCCACACCTATCCACCCTATTTCTTTTTCTTTTTCTGTCTTACGTTTCTTTAATTAACTTGTCATTTTTTGTTCGATGTATTTTTAGCCTGATTATTAGGTAATAATTTGTGAGCAAAGTGCATACCCGGTTCTTATACTTGTTGTGGTGTGTCGTTCCGGTCCATAAACTCTCAAAACAACTAATTAGGTCTGTAATCTTAGTTTCTGTGTCGTTTAAGTCCATAAGCAGGATGGCGTGGCGTCTTATTCCAATTAGGCCCCTCAGGAGGCCGTGGATGTCGCGGGCGTGCTGCACGCTCCCTACTCCCACGGCTTCGACGACGGTTTCAACCCAGCAATGCACGGGCACCGGCACGTACAGGGCCCACGCCAGCGCCACGGGGCACGAGATGCTATCCGCCGTCACGGTGCACTTATTAGCAGCGCGGGGACGTCCCATGACGTGCATGGTGTACAGTTTCCTTGTGCCATGGGTGCCCGACGTCACGCGCGACCACGGCGTGCCTGCGGTGCTCTTGTGGATCCAGCCGGCCGCCGTGTTCGCCGTGTACTACCACTACTTCCACAGCCACGACGCGGCCCTCGCTGCGTGCGCCAACGGCCTCGATCTGGACGCCATAGTCCGCCTGCCAGGGCTGCCGCCGCTCAAACCCGAAGCGCTTCCGTCGGTCGTGTCCATGACCTCGCCGGAGCACAGACACCACGTGGTGCTGGACATGGTGCGTGACCTACTGACCTCTTCCTGTCTCTCGACGAGCACAAGCCCAGGGTGCTAGACTGCTAGACGTGCTAGTCAACACGTTCGACGCGCTGGAGCCTGACGCTCTCCGCGCGGTGCCACAGTTCGAGGTCGACGCCGTCGGGCCCATGGCGCCGGACGATGTGTGTACCTCATCACACGCGGACCACGACGCGAAGCCGTACATGGAGTGGCTGGAGATGAAGCCAGCGCGCCTCCACGAGCTGCTGGACGCGGTCGAAGACTCCTCGCTTGGCCGCGCCCGCTGCTGGACGCAATCGCCGCGACCCCCGACGGCGACAGGCTGGTCCTAGTCGGCCACACAGACACGGCGACCGCAGCCTCGCGCTCGCCTCAGGCTGTGTTTAGTTGAGAAAGTTTGGGTGAAAAGTTACTGTAGCACTTTTCGTTGTTATTTGGTAAAATTTGTCCAACTATGGATTAATTAGACTCAAAAGATTCGTCTCGAACTTTATAGACAAACTATGCAAATAGTTATTTTTTTAT
Organism: Saccharum hybrid cultivar R570; assembly: GCA_038087645.1. Lineage (NCBI taxonomy): Eukaryota > Viridiplantae > Streptophyta > Magnoliopsida > Poales > Poaceae > Saccharum > Saccharum hybrid cultivar. The sequence continues at coordinate 13,264,742 of JAQSUU010000805.1, forward strand.
CTACATTTAATGCTCTATGCATGCGTTTAAAGATTCAATGTGATGGGTGGAAGAGGAAATATTTTGGATTTGCATGGCAACTAAACAGGGCCTCAGATGTCGTGGAGCAGCTGCGGCAGACCCGGATCGAGACTGCGGCGCCGGCGGCCAAGAATAATGCGAGACCATGACCCAATGGGTAAAAGTGTCTGTACTAATCCGAGGGGGATATCTGCAATTATTGCCATGCACAACGCTCGGTTAGGACCATTTATGGACTTAAACGATACATAAACTGAGATCATGGGCCTAATTAGTTGTTTTGAGAGTTTATGGACCGGGTGACACACTCCAACAAATATAAGGACCGGGTATGCACTTTGCTCATAATTTGTTTTCTTGATATTTACTCTTTAAATTCTTTTTTATTGTCTGATATTCAGAACTAATATATTAAAGATAGATAAGAACATGAATGTTGGGTGTTTTTCAGCCACCAACATTTTTTTTTGCATATCTCATAAATTTTTCGTATTTGTAATGGCTACCTTCTCCGTGGCGAGCCAATATAAAATACTCCAGCACATTGAATTCACAGACGTAAGTCTTTCTTTGAAGTACCGTTAATCATTAACCATGGAGCAAGGAGAAAAAATGGGGGCGGGCACATGAAAAACGGGTCTCTGTGATTAATAAGAAAAAATTGTCAAAGAAATTACTCTCAAATGACTCAATTCATTAAAAAAAATATTTTTGGCATCATGGAGAGAGGAAGGAAGAGGGGGTTAGATTTTATTGACTTCGTGCTAGAGTTGGTTGTTAATTTTGTTTTACATCAATGAATTATTAACAGGAAACAAAACAAATTTATCATGTATGGTGAGTGTGTGTACATGTACGAGTGTCTACGTCTATACTATAATTTGAAGAATATAAAGGTGGAGTGATGATTGAGTATTACAGATTGGATTTTGAGTGAGACTAATAAGAGGAGCAAATGCTTCTGTCCATGTAATGAACCAAAATGCCACAACTTCTTAATACGGTCATTAGTTGATATTGTTAACCCGACACCAACAGCCAACAGCCAATTAGTCACCTGCAGTTGTCCTGGTTGTGTTGAAAATATGGTTCTGCATATAAGTTATCAACTCTTTATTCATTGATCAAGAAGATCAGGAATAGTGCAAGGTCGAGTTGAAGTACAGACAGGAAAAAAATTGCGCTATGTTCCTTTCATAACCAGATTAGAGCAAATTATGTTTGAAAACCAGACTGATTCACCTGAACAACAGTTCAACTCTTGATGCCGTGAACTCAGAAGGGATTTGCAAAGCATGTTTCCTCTTAAATCAGTTCAGATCAAAATGTTCAACCTCCCATCCTGCAGATAGATCGAAATGATAAATGGCTTCAGTTTTTTCTTATATTTTTTAGAGTTATAGAGCATTAGCCCCAGTCTTTTAACTGCAAGCCAAAAGACATAAGCCGTTTACAACACCAAGGATGGCATACCATCCGAACCCAAAAGCGCCAGAAACACCACCGCTAACAACATCTTGGAACACAGCAATGTCAGAACAAAAGTAGAAAAACAAATTGACAACCTCTCACCACCTCCACCACTTCACTAAATCTGATGTTTTCCACAATGTTAGAACAAGAAATTGGCTAGACTTGACTTTTTAGGAGCTAAAGTGGTTGTGTATTTTTTTTGCGACTATCACATCGTTGATGAACATCAAATTATAGCCGAGTAACATTAGGCAAACAAAGAACACCATTTCACTAAAGACATTTTAGGAGCTAACGGGGTTGTGTATTTTTTTTGTGACTATCGCATCGTTGATAAACCTCAAACTATAGCCAAACAACATTTGGCTAACAAAAAGAACACCCTAAAGATGAAACCCCTAGAGACAAGGAGGAAGTGTCAAAGTGCAAGCAGCTGGTGGTTTACAATGGTGCTGGAAAAACTTGCTTAGCCGGGTTTGAAGATGGACCTAGCCAGGTTTCCACAGAATAGCCTGTAGATAGCTGTTTCTAGGAGATGAATTGAAGAACAACATCATTGAAATAAAAGATCTGCACTTCTTCGATGTAATCAACAAAGGTACAAAAATACAAATATTATACTCAATTTCCAATCCGATCGTACTGTTTCAATCTATACATCTATTGGTGGTATCCTTGCTAGTAGTTGTAAGAGACCTATTGAGACTGAAATTTTATTAATTTGTTGACGATAAAATGAATTTAGATTCTATCAGCCAACAAATTATGCCATATTCCAAGGCCAACAGTGGTAGTTTGCCAAAGATAAGGTTTCCCAAAAGCAGCTACGAAGGTGTGGCCGAATGGATTGATGTCAAATTTGATCCATTCGTTTGCCTTACTTTAAAAATAACTCTAAAAAAAGAATTGGCTAAAGAAATCAAAGTATACCTTTGACCTTACTTTTTGTGATCATGTCTTTGATATCTTGCTATAAAATAGTTTATTAGAATCATTTCCATCACTTCAAAATTTAGAAGAGCTTACATATTGCTAGTGGCATAACTCAGTTGATCATAGTACTTCTAAATGCAATATGTTTTGTCAAGTGATACAATTAGCCATTAATAGAGGACGATTGAGATTTCCTGAAGGTTAGCAAAATAACCAATTGGATTCAATTGTTCTTGATGGCAAGCAGATTTGAAATCGGTTAGAATTATGCAATTCAACAAAATATCAAAGCTTAAATGTCCAGCTTCACATGGTAGACCAAAAGAATAAAATGACTATATTGCCCTTTACTTTTCATTTCTTCTATTTATCATCAATCTCCTCAAAAGCTCTCTCTTTCTTTCTTGCTGCCTTCCAGATGCCGATGCCCGCTCGCTCGGCTATCGCGCCCTGGTGGCCATGAATCGAAGGCCGCGAGCTCCAGTGGCTGCGCTCCGGTGGCCACGAGCCCTGGTGCCTGCGCTATGATGGCCGTGCCCTGGAGGTAGTGAGCCTCGGTGGCTGTGCCCCGGAGGCTGCGAGCCCCAGTGGCTATGCCCCGGCTGCCGCGCCCTAGTGACTGCGCCCTGACGGTCGTGCCCCGGTGGCCGTGCCTCGGAGGCTGCGAGCCCCAGTGGCTGTGCCCCGGCGGCCGCGCCTTGGTGAGTGCGCCCTGGCGGCCGTGCCCTAGTGGCCTCGCCTCGGAGGCTGCGAGCCCCGGTGGCATGGCTATGCCCTGATGGTCATGCCCTAGCGGTCATGCCCCGATGGCCGTGCCCCAGCTGTGCTTGAGCGCTGCATCCCTGAGCGGGGTTAAATCTTGCATTCGTCTGTACTGGGCCCACTAACGGCAGGTGAAGTTGGCATAAGTTTTCAGCTTCAACCCACCCCATCCCTATACGAGAGCAAAGATTAAGGAGGTTCGCCCATGAAGTTGTTTGCAAACAGGTGTTTGGCAAAAAAAAAATAGCTCACAACAGCTCATGAAGCTATTTTTTAAGTTATACTAAACAGGGCCTTATGCCCACCAGTGCTGCAGCCAATCGTACCATCTCCTGTGGCTCTTACCGTCTCGCTAACAAATTGTCCTTTGAGAGTTGGCTGGTAGCGTGTGCATATTTCGTCCAAGTCTAAACTACCATCGCACTAACCGTTGTTCAACGAGAGGTGACAGATAGCGTACAAAGCTGTTCGGCTGATGGTTTCTGCGGCTGATAAGCTGGCTAAAACTGATTTATTATGAGAGAAAAATACTATACCATGACTGATAAGTCAGGCTGATAAGTTAAAGCAAACAGGGTAAGTCGGCAGGCTTTCCCAGCCTACTGTCCTTTTTCAACCAAAACAACAACCATAACATCCGCAACGCTAAAATCAGCGCGGCGAAGCTCGCTTATCTAGTACATATGCCAGCCTACACTATGATCCTTTGGTTGGTTTAACTTAACTCTGAACTTTAATGAAACGGGAGATCTAGTAAAAATAATATAAATTTTATTTATGCATAGGATAACTTTTTTTCTACTCTCAGGTGTAACTACTTCTATCTCCAATAAATTATTTTGCGTACGGGTATATACTCATTTATTAGATTGAACTAGGTAAATGCCCGTGCGTTGCAACGGGACTACATAATACCACGATAACATATGTATGAGCGTGTGTTATATTGATATCGCAATCATCAATCATGATGTTCCAATCAATATTATATAAGTCTTCATGAAAGATAGATAGTTAAAATAAACTCTAAATTTGAATGCAAAACTGAAACATCAATTTCAATTGTCGCGTCACTTCATGCCTACAATACGTGAAAGATATACTTACACTTCTTTAGAAATCAAGAGTTACGAAAAGATAATCATAACAAGTTTGTGTCACGTTTTACAATATATTCTAAATTAAGAATCTAATCTCACAATAGTTCGACCAAGAAAATGTGCTCTGCACGAACGCCAAGTTACAGCTGGTCACCAATCAATGACGATTCAGAAGATTTTCTAGTCCAAGATATGGCGTCTGACTTCTTGCAGACGATGCATGTAGATGGCTGAAGCTATAGTTAGAAGTATCCTGCATATAGTTGTTTGTTAATTTTTATAGTTAAAGTACCACTGATGTCCTGAAAAAATATATATCGACACGTGATGCATTACCTCTTTCATGGAGTTAGAACCTCTTTATATATGATATTCTTTGTGAATGTATCCTTTGTCGCTTTCTTCTTCCCCTTCTCTTTCTCTTTCCCCTTGTTCACGTCCTTCTCAGTAGCCGGCGCGGCTAAGATCCTAATGTTCGATCTTGCCGTAGCTCTTGATAGCGCCACATACAATTGGCCGTGTGAGAATATTGGTTCTGGCAAGTATATCCTGACGTTAGGGATAGTCTGCCCCTGAGACTTGTTAACGGTCATCACGAAGCTGAGCTGGATAGGGAACTACTTTCGCTTAAATTGGAAAGGAAACATCTCATCGTCCGACGGGCATAAGGGTATGCGAGGCAGAAAAACCCGTTTTCCAGCATGCTGTCCCAACACAATTTCCGTGTCCATGGTATTCTTTTGAAACCCCCGTATGATAAGTCTGGTACCGTTACAAAGTCCATTCGCAGGGTCAATGTTCCTGAGCAATATGACCGGACAACCAATCTTCAGCTTCAACACATGTGGAGGTAGACCATTGGGTGTCAAAGTGTTAAGGAATTCCTCAGGGTAGTAGTTGTGCGGATCATCCACCGCACAATCAAAGCTATGGTACATCATCTCATTCCCGTGGAAACGACCTATCATCTTCATGTTAATCATATCAACCCAGTCGTTCCGTGTAGATAAGATCGCTCGAGAGGTGATATAATCTTTGCTTGACATATTCGCATTGAGGTTAGGGAATATGCAGTCAATTAGAGTATCAAGATCACTATCTTCCCCGGTGTGTGGTATGCATATATCACGAGGAAGATGGATTTCATCATCAACAGTCACCTCCTCAGATCCTCCACCGACACGCAACAAGTATTCTGCAAACCATGGGTCGCTCTTTGCCCTCATGTTGCGCACTAGTTTTAGATGCCGCATGGAATCCCAAAGGTACGACATCCGAAGCGAGGCACCAACCACCTGAGCCCTCGACCCTCTTCGAACAACGGGAAGAACCTGTCTAAAATCTCCACCGAACACCATAGTCTTCCCTCCGAACGGCAGCTCTGGTCGGTCCATTATATCACGGAGACTATTGTCTAGCGCCTCGACAGACTGCCTCTTTGTCATGCTAGCCTCATCCCAAATAATAAGAGATGATGCTCGAAGCAGCTTAGCAGTACCACTCTGTTTCGTGAAGGTGCAAAAGGCCCCATTATCAATGGTGAGGGGAATCTTAAAGCGCGAGTGGGCGGTTCTGCCACCAGGCATTATTGAGGCTGCGACACCAGATGTAGCTGTTGCCACAACAATCTTTTTCTGATTGTGTATAGTAGCAAGAAGTGCTCTATATAGATAGGTCTTTCCAGTCCCGCCAGGACCACCCACAAAGAAGAGACCCCCGTCCTTTGTATCAACTGAGGACATGATCTCATCATATGCAGCCCGCTACTCCTCGTTAAGGGTATCTGACAGAGCCACATCATCCTCGTTAGTCTCAATGCTAGCCTCCTCAAAAATCTGTCTAGGAATATCACAAGAGGCGTCATATGTGTCATCAATATCAGGAAGTGGGTACATCTTTATATCCTTTTGCATTGATTGTAACAATTTTTAAATATCTATGAGGACCATCTGCTCCACCATGAAGGTGGATTTATTGTTACGCCTATAGTCCTCTGACATTGCCTCCTTGTGTTTCTCCCATAGCCCAAACACGTTGATGGGCTCACAAAATACCAATATTGTTGCAAAGAGCATTCGCAATGCATATGGCATCATCCACCCGGTTGCCTCAGCAAGCCTCTCATCCAGAGTGTTGTCCTCTTCGATTAGCCCCCTTCTTTCTGCAGCTTCACGGAAGGTTGGTAGGAGTTTTACGTTCATGGTCCTTAGACACTCAAAGGAGGTTGCACCGGCCACGTGGTTCAAGAGAACCCTAAGATAGTAACGCTCCCCCTCGGCTGGATTGGCAGACACGACTCTTCCAATCTGTCGTAATGTATCACGACGTACCCTTTTTTGCCAGAATTTACCCTGTGCTTTCCATGTATAGAACTCAGGAAAGTCCCGGTACAATATACCTCGAGCTGTTTCATATGTTGTATTCTTCTCAAAGTATGCTGTAAGCATTGACCTGTCAGCTCCTGGACGATCAAGTACTCGTCGAATCCCCTGGCACCGATGAAATGACACCATGTGCATGTCTGGAAGATGTAGCTGTAAGGACAAAACAGCAGGGTACCTATCACTCAAATCAAACCCGTATATCCTCCACAAGGCTTTTGGGGGGTTACCCATCTAGCATCTCTGTACTGCTTGATCTCATCAATGTTCCCTTCACAATCCTCCTTGTTAGCCTCTCTCATGGCAACAGATGCCCGGTCATGACCCTTGTAAATGTACTTAAACAGATACTTGACTGCCTTGATGCTCCCACATGCCTCAACATTGATGTGGCAGTTGAACAAACAGAGGAGATATGGGTTGTAAGGCACAACCCATCTATTGTCAAGCTCATGTCCACGAACTTTTTCTTTTCGGCCATCTTCACGCCGTCTATAAACTGGATATGAATCCTTGCCCTGTACTGTGACATCGCATAAAGGTCTAGGGTAACGGTTCTTGCAAGAATCATGACCCTTTGTGCATGGACAATCGCGATTAAGCACTCTGTAAGGGCCATGCATCATATGTTTAGTAACCATCTTGTACAAGACTGGGTACTTCTTCTTGTTCGGGAGCTCAGCTGCGATGAGGCGATCATACTGCTCTAGACACATGATCTTGTACTTCCTATCCATGATTAGCAAAAAATGTGCATGCAGCAGACCTCTTCTGGAACTCCACAACATAAACATGTGCCCGGACCTTTCCAAGGATATCCTTTTTTAATAGCCTATCCTTCAGCTCTTGTAGTTTTTCCCTAAAGACCCGAACAACGAGATCTAGACGATCTTGTGGTGTCTGGCCAAGGTAGAGTTCACGTTGTATCTCATCCCATTTCGGGTTACATGTCATAGTGAGGAAGATGTCCGATTTACCAAACCTTCGTACCAAAGCCATGGCGTCCATGTACCGACGTCTCATGTCACGTGGACCTCCAATAAATGATGAAGACATCACTGTCCGCTTTCCAACAGCTTCTGCTCTACCTTCACCAGCATGTAGGCTATCAACCAATCCTTGGTAAAGGTCAGCCCTAATATCATCTTGATGGTTGCATATATAATCTAATCGAGAACTCTCGATCTTGATGTACGTGTCAACTGCAAACTGCTGGAACAGACGCTTGCCATATAGTATGGGGTTAAATATTCCTGGACACATCTGAAACTTGTAGCAGTAGTAGTCACGCACAGACACACATAGTCTACCAGGGGAGTCTACAAAAATTATTCATGAATTAGAGTTATTTGTAGAATAAACCACTTAGGTACATGTATGCAAAGCATTTAAATAATTGAAATAAGAAGAATAACAAACCTGTTTCTTCTTCTTCTGACTCACTACGAGTCTTCTGTAGGGCACGATACGCGATGACTTCTTCCATACTAACTCCTTTCTTTGGAATATCCATGTGCCACCCAAGCTCACCCCTAGGGAAGAATAGAGGGTATGAAAGAGCATCATAGCATCCATGATACGAGCGGATGCCATGTCTGCTTCTATCTTTCCCATGTAGAACAACACTATTCTGGAACTGACCAAGGAGTTCGCTTCCCTTGATCCAGACGGTAGCCACCTCTGAAGCTGATGGCACGTTGTATGTTCTCTGGTCCAACCTCTGGTCAAGGTTTAGTGTGACATGATAGTCCTCAAGGTGTTCAGCCGGGCCCACACTCCTAAGTTGTTGTGAGTATGGATTGTCACGAAGGATGACCACAAGCCTCTCAATGACTTCCTTGTCTTTTTGGTACTTTTCTTTACGACATCGTTGATAGCGGTGCTCAAGCCTTGGATCGTCATCGTAGAAATAAAGCTCAAGATGTCTTGGCTCCATACCATCTTCTCTGCCAAATGACCTTATATTGTGATAGATCTGGCCATGTGCACGGAAGGTGTATATGCCACTGTTTTTCATGCTTGCAGTAGCGCTATCGAGGCGACAATATAGAGAAGTGAAAGAGAAATGACCATTGAAAAACCTAATGTTGTTACGAAAGTGCTTAGCATCTGCATCGTTACTTGACCAAAGCCTCATAAGCTCATGAGGTACGTTCAGTTCACTGAGCTCGACCTTTCCGCCACGACAACAGAACCCAGGTGGTTCACTCTCAAACCTTTTCGCATCACAATGCTCGCAATTTGGGACAGGTTTTAGCATATGGGTATCTATAGGCATGTTACTGTACACCTTTTCATATCGGTCAGGTATTCAGGGATAGAAGTCGTGTCTTCCTCAAGGTCATTCTCTTGGACATCATCATCACCATCTTCCTCATCTGAAATGACATTTTAGCCACGATAGTAGTTTAGATAAAGCAGTTGAAAATTTGTTATATATTCGGTATTTCGCACAAATACCTTGCCCAGCAAATAGATATCCCTCATCCTCTTCCTTATCCTCTTCAAATATATCTCCCTCATCATCATCTATGATCGCCAAAGATACGTAAGTTAGTAGAACTACGAGTAAAAATAAATAGAGGAGTTCAAATAGTTTATAGAATGTTAGAAAATAGTGTAAATTACCACTGTCATCAAATAGCTGCGACGTCGGTGCGTCTGACCTAGGCTGAAGGCTAGGTCCTGTTCTTTCTAAGAATCATGTAATGACTATGGTTGAGTTATGTAAAATATGATATATATATATATATATATATATATATATATATATATATATATATATATATATATATATATATATATATATATATATATAATAGGTCACCTAAATGGGATCATGAGGCATCAGTATTTACCGTTGTTGGTCAGTACTACTTGAGGCAAGCTTGTGTTATCATTTAGGTGTTCTTTAGCCATGTATTCATAATCATCATCCGGTGGTACCATCGGTGTGGCAGATGTATCATGAACATATGGTCCTGCATTTTCTGTTGATTACAAAATGACCATGGATCAGTGAGATATAATATGGTGTATTTGTCACCTAAATGGCATAACGAGGCATTAGTATTTAGTATTTACCGTTGTTGGTCACCGTTGATTGAGGCAAGGGCGTGTTAGCATGCACTTGGTCTTCAGTCATGCAATCCCCATCTTTATTAGATGGCCTTGTGTTCGAACCAATGCGACGCTCAAACATCACATTACGTTGGGTCAACAATGCATGTCTTTGCCCAGATGGAACATGTGATCTATGTGTCATGTGGCCAGGTAGTAACTCATCACATCCTTCATCATCGACCTCCTCACAAGGTGGAAGAATATAAAGAGGTGTTGCACTGGACTCTGGTATAATCCAACCACTGGATTTTGTCATGGATCCATGAGCTGCAGATGCGCCTGTAGTGGGCCACACAAGCTCAGGAGTAAATAGCGGGTTCTCCATGGCGATAGACTCTGGGTGCAGGGTGTGCTTTTGCACCTCTCGTCGTCTTTTATTACTCGCTACTTTGGCCTCCTTTCGCCCTGGTGCCCTATAACTCTTTCGTTGTTGTTCGCGTTTAGCCTCCCTCTCTTTGGTGTCATATTTGCATATCGTTCCCTAAAGTACTGTTGATGGGGTTTATCAAAAGTAGTAGGGGTAGCACAATCATGACTCAGATTGGTGTCCACACAGTCTTTTGTACATGGTGTTTTAGTCAAGTCAATGATGCTATTGTTATCTACGGTCATCGCCAAGCATTCACCTACATAAGCAATATTGTTCATTATCATGAGGTGACACAAATACTCCTAGACACCACCATATATATATTTCAATACATGTGCTCTCCTTACCAATTGGCACAGATTTGTATGACTGGTTACTATAGAGCCAATCATTATTATCGGCGTCCACTGTGTTTTCAATGTTGGTTGCAACGTCGCCATCTACAAACAAGTTGCACACTATTTTAGATTATTTATTAATATTAAACAATGGGCATTACAGGTAGAGTGACATAATAACACTAAGAATGTCACCTTTAGATAGTTTATCATTTTTGGAATTGGCCTTTTTCTTGTGATATGCTTCACGTTGCTTCCTATTAACTTCGCTCCATTGTTCATCAGTCATTGCCGCACGACGCTTCCTATGATTTATATTTATTTCGTTCTGTTTCTCTTCAGTCATGGCCGCAAGCCGTGCTCTGTCCCTTTGCCTTTTACGCTCCCGAGGATCGGAGACTTGTGTAAGCTGATTAGATCCACTTTGACCACCTATTTTTTTAAAAAGACACACAACGTCATTAATCATCTGTTGTTGAAAAATTCATACATACATATAAATACACATATTCTCGTACATATTTACCTTCATTGATCTGGTTTGTCAAGTCTCTTAATGGCGTGCGACAACTGTGATTTTCATCAGGCTCCATATAGGAAAGAGGCCTAAAAATGCATGGAGTTTTAAAACGGAGATATTGAGAACGTTTGTTTTGTAAATCCGTCATCATGGTGCATGAACAATTATTAAAATGAAATTTAAGTTTTAACATAAAATCACAACAATCTTCTTGCAAACTGCAAGGAGAAAACTCGATCTTGGTATATGTCACCTGCTGCTGTCCTGTTTATGAAAGTATGGCCCTGCATATAAACAATCTATTAATGTTTAAAGCTATAAAGTAATATTAATTATCATATATATTTGGACTATGATTCTACGAACATATCTCAAATGTTTTCTTGAGAAGGTAATATTTCAAATGTTGCCATCAATATGGAGTTGTGTAATTCTTTTTGTCCATAAAACTCAGATTTGATACTCTTAATAAGATTGAAAAAATGTTCCCTTGCCTTCCTACTATACGTAGGATCTAAGAGGATTAGTTCCCCCAAAATTCATGGTAATTGTTTCCATATGCATGTGCAGTTGATTTTTTTTAAATCTTTAGCTAATTCTTGTCTGGAGAGATATGAGAGCTCGGTGTCGAGCCTATACATATCTTCAGTTTTATCCTTAAGTGTCAGAATGAAGCTTCTTCAGTTTGATTTATGTTTTTTTGCACGTTATCCTACTAATTCAGTACACAAATGCAATGGACAAGGTTATGTGCTTGGAGGAAGACGTCCAAGATTGACCATACATGTAGTTCTTGGTTCTAGTCATGATTGTACCTGAGTGTTATGCTTCTATCAATTTGATTGAGATACTCCTGAATGTGCTGCTATCAACCATCTCACAGTGAAAATAACTTAATTATCAGCACCTCTAGACATACTAATGTGAACCGGGTGATATTTAAAAGAGGCATGCACAATGTCAATATAAGAAGTGCACCTCTAGACATACTAAGTTAATTATCAGCACCTCTAGAGGTGCTGCACTTATAGGAGATAGAATGTGCTTCTAGGATAACACCCAGACACAGGTAAGCTATATGATGAGCTCGCGGATGTTTCCTTTCTGGGAGAATTTAGCAATGAAATTCTTATATGTTGTTTGAGCTATATAATATCAGTTTATATGATATGCTCACATTGTTCCATAATTTCATTCATCTACGAGTCATTTGTTGCGCAATGCAGATTTTTTGAATCCTAGTTAATAGGCAGAATTTCTTACATGTTTCATAAAGAAATTTATAGAGGTTCAATCATAGGACTTGGCTGGTTTTTCATGTTACCTCCCACTGCCAAATAGGTAAAAAAACACAGATTTGTATATGTGACCACACAAATGATTAAGAACATTCAATAAACTCCTGTGCTGTTTTTTGCAGTTTGGATTTTAAGGTTAGCACACTATCCATTTCATTTGCTTTAATTGTTGTTTTGGTCATCATCCAAACACTTCAACAGGAGTATGGTACTTAGGTTTTGGTATATGTCATTAAGGTCATCATCCAAATCTATAATTCTTGCTACCTAATGTTGTATTGACTGCCTTTCTTCTACATTGTTGATGCACACCCGAGTTATCATTTCAGTTTTGCATAGAAGGAACTGTTGCCATTTAAGAATATAGTATGTCTACACTCACTTACCAACCACCTATTGTGCTGTGCCTAAACAGTAAGCACAATCTGCAACACCTTTTCACCATTTTGCACTACATGAATATCACATGCTGATAAAATGGTTTCTGTTTTTTCTCTCATTGTACTGCTAAGCTTGTAGATCCTACATTGCTGCTGTCCAAGCCATAACTACGATTGCTATAAAGATCTAGCAAACCTTGGTTTTCTTCATGCTTTGGCTCTTGGGTGTGTGTGCAGGCAATCTTTTCAGAGTTGCAGCTAAGTAATGGGGGAAATCCCGGTGCCAGTGCTTAAGGTCCTAGATGAAATGTATAAAGCTCAAGATGATCTTGCCAGGTATATGTGACACTAAAATTTCTCATGGCTGCTGTAGATAAAGGTGGCCTCATTTTTTTTCCTTGTTTCTGTAGAAAGATTCACCAGCATGATAATTGACGTTCTAATACATTTGATGTTGTAGCTATCACATGGTTACATCTAATACTAATATTCTCATCTGACAATGTGAAAATAATTTATTACAGTGCACCTTAGGAAAAGGTGGTGTTTGTGGTTCTGTTGCATGATAATTTTGCAACATCAAATTCAAATGTATTACAATGTGATATAGTAGTGACTCAAAAGTTATTCAAATGGAGTATTGATTTGCTTTATACTATACCTGTGTTTGTGCAGGTTCACGTCCGGAAACTCCTTGTCGGCGTGATAGCACGTCTGCAGAACGCCTCCTTGTCAGCGTGACAGCACGTCTGCAGAACGCCAAGAAAACCGGTGGCAGACAGCTTGACAACGGCGGAAGTAGACGGATGCAGTGGAGACGTGCCACGGGCAGGCAACGGCGGCGTGCCACGGACGGGTGACGACGACGGCGTGCTACGGATGGGAAAGGACGACTTGCGGCTGGCGATGAATGGAGGATCGATGGTGTTGATCGGTGAGGAGGTGAGGTTGCGTGCGGTGCCGTGCGAGGGCCGGGACTTGTAGGTGAAGGCGCGGTCGCAGAATTGATCAAGATTTGTTCCTGATTTGCTGCGTGAGATCAGTAGGCCATTCTCTTGTAGAAGACACGGCTACAAATAAGGTGAGATCGGGACCAGAGAGGAGGGCGCGGTGGCGGAATTGATCTTGATTTGCTGCGGATTGATTTTTGCCTTCCCGATCTGCACGACATCAGGAAGGTAGGGAGGCTGGGTGGTTTTTGCCGCACGGCGCGCATGGAAGGCGGATTGATTTTTGCATTCCTTATTTATTGCGGCTGTTATATTCCCGATTTGCATGGCATGAGGACGACCGGGTGGTTTTTGCCGCACGGAAGGCGGTCCTTATTTATTCGTTGCTGCTGGCTGTTAGGTGAATTGTTTTTTTTTTTGCCTTCCTATCTGATCGCATGACTTGCCTAGAATGTAGGACACCGGGTGAGATATCGCACGAAGGCGAGTCCTCGACGCCGGGTGCACGGAATCGCACGGAATGTTTTAGTTGTAGAGATATGTTTATATACTCATTTTAAGACACTCCGAATATTACTATGTGAAAAAAATTTAATACAGCCAACATTTTTCTAGTATATTGTTATAATACCATTATAGTATTATATAAAATAATTATGACCACATACTATATGTATATTTGTATACTGACATACATACTACACCAGATAGTCTAGTTAGTATCATCACGCACTCGGTATACATACACTTGGCAGGACCATATATACTAAGATACACACATGAGAGTACCATATATATGATCCTTTGGCATGTTTTTTTGACATGTGGATGTTATGTTTATTATTGTAAGATATGATGAGTGCCGTTACCGTGATAAGTACCCATGCCACGGAGTGTGCATGAACACAATTGGTTCATTCACTTGTGATTGTCCTACGGGTACCCGAGGAAATGCATCTATTGGAGAATGCCACAAAGATCCCTTTCCTCCACGAGCACGGGTGGCCACTGGTACGAGCATTTTACTTAAGCTGCTACACATCGACTTTTATTTATGGAACTCGCAGGTTTACATGTTGAGCTCAGTTTGGCTTGCTGTAGAATTTTATTTACCAAAAATAAAATAGACACATAATACCGTTAAAATCCAAAGGTATTTAAAATTTGTTTCACCGGTATTTCAAAGGTGCAGAAGCACATTGAGTGAGGCCATCAGATTTACGTTGCTGCTACTAGAACGTAGGGAGGCGGACCACAATTTACTCGCTATTTCGGGTAACAACTAAACACTACCGGAATCGGGCGCTTTGCCGAGTGCCTGGGCCCCAATTGCACTCGGTAAAGGCTTTGCTGCGTGTAACACTCGGCAAAAGTCACTCGGTAAAAAAATAGTCGGCAAAGCCGTCTTTGCCGAGTGTTTTTTGTCGGGCACTCGGCAAAGCGTTTGCCGAGTGCCCGACGCTCGATAAAGTTCGAACCGAAAAAAACCTGAAAAAATTAGGAAATTTTTTTTTAATTGGGGGAGGCCCCCACCGGCCAGCGCCCGATTCCGATTAGACTTAACTTGCTCAATTGCACGGCTAGACTTTGTATGTGATCATTTCTTTATACAAGTCTAGGTAACATTACTAATATGACATTACAACATGGTTCATGAAAGTCCAGTGTTTAATTATCAAAAATACCAAATTAGTAGCAAATGATAAGTAGGAAATAACAAATTAAATTGTCAAAATCTATTAGTGATGGCAAAATCTGAAATAGCGCCGCTATTTGAACGCTAAAGCTATGCAATTACCAGGGCTATAGCACACAATAGCGGTTAAAATTGTCATAGCGGCACAAATAGAAATAACTTAGCGTTGAGTCTCTCCTGCCGCTATAGCGGCGTTACAGCCCGCTATTTTTTCTATGGTCGGCATTCAACAGCTCCCGTGGTGGAATGGCGCCGGTGGTCCTTGACTGGTCCATCGGGCACGACGACTGCAAGACGGCAGTCAGAAACCCTGCAGGATACGCGTGGCGTAGCAACAATAGCTTCTGCTCTGACGCAACCAGCGGACGAGGCTACATCTGTAAGTGCAACGCAGCAACGAAGGTTTCCACGGCAACCCTTACCTTCCTAACGGCTGCCAAGGTGAATCCACTTCCTAGCCACTTGTATATATCTCACAATCCTTGTTATCTGGTTATATATAGTTATTCACTTCGATCCTTACAAATACGAAAAACATAACTCGGGCAAATATTTAATTTAATTATATATGAGATTATTTCAGTGCTTAGTAGTTACAGGTTTTATTAGTTTCCGTTATGCATGCCACATCATTATTCGGTAGATATGTCAAGGCCTCTTCGTTTTTTTTTGTTTCAGCTAAACGAGCAGCTTTCTTCGAGAAGCTAAAGCTGTTTTGGAAACCCGTTTAGCAAAACAGCTTCACATGGTAGACCAAAAGAATAAAATGACTATATTGCCCTTTACTTTTCATTTCTTCTATTTATCATCAATCTCCTCAAAAGCTCTCTCTTTCTTCCTTGCTGCCTTCCAGATGCCAATGCCCGCTCACCCGGCTGTTGCGCCTTGGTGGCCATGCCTCAAAGGCCACGAGCTCCAGTGGCTGCGCTCCGGCGGCCACGAGCCCCGGTGGCTGCGCTATGATGGCTGCGCCCTGGTGACTGCGCCCCGGGGCCGCGCCCCGGCTGCCGCGCCCTCGTGACTGCGCCCCGGTGGCCGCGCCCTGTGCCCTGACGTCCGTGCCCCGAGGCTGTGAGCCCCAGTGGCTGCGCCCCGGCGGCCGCGCCCTATTGACTACGCCCCGGTGGCCATGCCCCAGTGGCCGCGCCTCGATTGTTTCTTAAAAGGTACGCCTTCGATAGGAGGTGTGCTTCTATCTCTGATCGTTCCATCTGGATTCTTCTTTCCATAGACCATCTATATGGTTTTCACCATTTTGTACACATATTGTTCATTATGACGTCTCTCCGGAGGGGGTTTATCCTCCGGGATGTCGTCATAGTATCTTAAGTACAATTTGCTACGGTACTTGTGATCCATCTTTAAGAAGCGACGGTTCCTTAGGTAAACAACCTTCTTGGATCCATCTAGGTACCCTGATTTAGTATCATCCAAACAGACTAAGCATCCCATCTTGCCTTTGATCTGTCCAGACATGGCAAACAGCGCGGGGTGATCGTTGATAGTCACAAATATTATTTCCCTTAATGTGAAGTCCTCCTGTCGGAACGCATCGTACATCGGCTCCCCAACCCTCCAGAGTCTCTTGAATTCTTGCATCACAGGCTCGAGGAACACGTCTATATCAATGCCTGGTTGTCTAGGGTCAGAAACAAGGACGGTGAGGAAAAGATACTTTCTTTTCTGACACAAGTACGTCGAGATGTTGTACATGGTCAGGATCACTGGCAAAGTGCTATGGTCGATCATCCTCTCATTGAAGGGATTCATTTCATCGGTGCTCAAGGCGAACCGTACATTCCTTGGGTCTGAGCTGAATAGTTTGTTGTTCTTATCGAAGTCTTGCCACTGACTACCATCGGCCGGGTGTGCAATCACATCGTCATCGACCTTGCGCTCATCGTGCCACCATGTCATGAGCACGGCTTCCTTAGGGTTCAGGAAGATACGCCTCAAGCGGTCGGTTTAGCAACAATTATTAGCAACAATTATTAGCACCAATTATTGGCAACATTTTTTGACAATTATTAGCAACAATATATACTAAATGATTAAAATATAAAATTTTATAAAAAACAATTAGCAACAATTATTATTTTAGCAACAACCTTTCATACCAACCTCATTCCAATTTCATGAAACATAAGTTAAAAAATAAAAAAAGGAAACCCTAGATCTAGAACAAGCTTCTCCATACATGAAACTAGGGTGTAATCTCCACTAAAATCAAGCAAGATCGACTAATTGAGGGTGCAAGCTCATTTCTCTAACTAATCTACATTAATAGCTTCAAAACTAAGCTCTAATTTGCTCGACACAAAGCTCAAGCACCATGGAAGAGAGAGAAAACAAAACTCTAATTTCCTCATTAACCAACCATTAAAACTTCGATTAAAGGGTTGGAATAGCATTTTCTTACCTTGTACAAGCTCCCCACCAAAGAAATTGAGATCAAAACCTCCCCCTTAGTAGAGCAATTTTTTGAGAGGAGCCCAAGACCTCCCAACCTTTTTTTACGTGGAGGAGTGAATGGCTCGAGGAAGAAGAAGATGGGTACAGCCACTTATATAGCCGCCATTTGTAGGGGAATCACCGGCCCCCCTTACAAATGCCTCAGTAAGGGGGCTGGTGATCTAGCCGCCCCTACAAATCAGACCATTTGTAAGGGCGGCTGATAACACTAGCCGTCCTTACTGAGGCATTTGTAAGGGCGGCTGGGTTGCCGGGCCCCGGCCAGCCCACTGTAGGGGCGGCTCAATCACCAGCCGCCCCTATAGTAAAATGGGGCTGCCCCTTACAAATGATTTTTGAGGTAGTGCAGGGTGTGTGGCGCTGATGGGCTTGTCGGTGGCGTAGACCCACATGGCCACATCCGCTGCACGTCGTCGACGAACTCGTAGCGCTCGGGCAGCGGCACGTCCTAGGGCTTCTGCACCTTGAACTGCGCCTCAGCTAGCTCCATGGCGGTGAAGCCCTTTGCCCTTGGTCAGCAGGTCCTCGCCACAAGCCGAGCGCAACAGGGCGCACGACGTGGACACAAGCAGCAGCTGCAACACGAGCAATGGCGGCGAGGCCAGTTGCAGGATGGAGCGCCCACGTCACGAGCCATAAAAAACACTGCACTAAGCCTTAGCTTCTCTCTCACGCACGCACACAAACACACCCTTTCAGTTGCTCTGCCGCGCGCTGTGGCTATATATGCTGTATTGTGTATATGTATATATAGATCACGAGATGTCCATCTCTCCTATCGTCAACATGGTACATCTGTTTTCGACTGAAAGGGCTGCAAGCCACAAAATTGCGGCCGGCGCGGCGAGCCGTTGTTAAATCGGAGGTTCCACCGGCCGTCGGAGTTGATACGCTGGTTGCGGTGGATGATCCCCTGAATCCGCGCCAGATGTTGTCACTGCGTGCGTTCCTGCCGTCCTAGTCAAAAGCTATTGTTTCCTGCTCACCGAGTCACACTCCGGCAACGATGCATTATTTTGGGTTTTTGCCTTAGAGGCCTGTTCGTTTGGCCTGGAACAAAGGCAGGAACTATTCTGGCTGGAGAGAGCTTATATAAATTAGACATGCAATCCTGGCTGGATTAGTTCCAGGCCTCGGTTCCCCAGGAACCGAACAGGCCCTAAACTAGACGTGTGCTGCGTACTATATATGTCGTCTGTTTTGCTCTCACGGCACGACAAATGTGTATTTAGGCACGGCACGGCTCATTCAGGCATAGGCTCTGTTGGCAGGGGTGGTGTAGCGAGCCCTCCAAGGGTTTATTTTCAACCTGAGGCCTAGGGACGACACTAGACGAGGTTGCCATGTCGTGCTGGTCTGCTAGCCCAATGAATTTGGCAGGCCTGATGGGCCATGCCAACCTAGTAAGACATTTCTATAAAAAACTAATAAGGTTTGACAAAAATCACAAGGTTATAGATTATTTACATGTTCGCATATCCATCACAAAGTTACACATTGAATCATCGGTACAGAAAGACATGCCATGGATGTTGCCAGTTGGTCGGTGTTGGCTGATGCCTCCGACACATGTGCAATTGTGCACTGTAGTGGAGCTCAGCCATAATTTTAGAGCATGTCCAAGAGAATTGCTATCTAACTTGCTATTACTACTTTTAGCTAAAACTCTAGAAAACTGGCCTCCAACAGACTAGCCAATGAGACGTGTGCCGCGTACTATGTCGTCCGTTTTGCTATCACGGCATGACAAATGTGTATTTAGGCAGGCACGGCTCATTTAGGCATGGGCTCTGTTGGCACGGGCAGTGTAGTGAGCCCTCCAAGGGTTTATTTTTAACCTGAGGCCTAGAGACGACACTAGATGAGGTTAACCATGACATGCTGGGCTGCTGGGCCAGTGAGTCTGGCAGGCCTATTGGGCCATGCCAACCTAGCAAGACATTTCTATAAAAAAACTAAAAAGGTTTGATAAAAATCTCAAGATTATAGATCATTTACATGTTTGCATATCCATCACAAAGCTACACATTGAATCATCAGTAAAAAAGACACGCCATGGATCTTGCTAGTTGGTCGGTGTTAGCCGATGCCTCTGACACATGTGCAATTGTGCACTGTAGTGGAGCTCAGCCATAATTTTAGGTGGGGGTAAAAGGCAGACACATAAGTAATAATACTATAAAAAGGGAGATTGCATACGCACAACATAATTTTAATAGTACCACCTAGATACACATAAATATATAGTAAATTTAAAGATTGATTTAGCAGCCCATAACACCTCATTATAATTATCCTTTTAATAAAAAACACGTGAAGTCATGTTCGCGAAAAAAAACCTTATTACAATTCCCTAATTCAGCCTACACCAACTGAACAAGAATCCAAAAACTAACTATTCAAGAGCTAACGAACCTTTAAATTTGAAGAACAAATCAGTTATAATGTATAATAATATATGATTATATGTGATAATATGTCATAAAAATAATGCACAACTATGATGAGACATACTTTGGCCTTGGCCAACGCCAACTCCCTCAGATTCAAGCTCGCTCAGAGCACGCCCATGGCCATGCTCGCGCCTAGCACCAGCGTTGCTC
The DNA here is from genome assembly GCA_038087645.1 of Saccharum hybrid cultivar R570. Classification (NCBI taxonomy): domain Eukaryota; kingdom Viridiplantae; phylum Streptophyta; class Magnoliopsida; order Poales; family Poaceae; genus Saccharum; species Saccharum hybrid cultivar. Next base: position 13,285,162 of record JAQSUU010000805.1, read on the forward strand.
ACCTGCTCGCCGCCACTAGTCTCCATCTCCTCCTCCATAACCGACGACAATGTGCACTGGGCAGTGCTGCGCAGTGTCACTATGACATCACCCCAACTGTATAACAGGCAGCTACGACGTCGTGACAGCAAGGGGTGGCGGGCTGCAGCTATGACGTGATGGTGGTGAGCTGCAGCTACACCCTAGGGGAGGCACGTCGTAGCTATCCAGATGCAAATCGAGAGATGAGAGGAGAGAGCCACAGATGGAGTCACGGTCATGGAGATGCTAGGGCCGACTAGGGGTAGAGATTCGGGACATGCCTCCGCACACCTAGTCACTCACCTAGCCTGCTCTGCTCGGGAGAAATCAAAAGGAAAAGAAGAAGAGGGGTTGGGGGTTCTCCATGCCAGCGGTAGTTGGGGCAGTTGCCCCACTTTGCCACATGGGGAGCTATTCGCCTCTGACCTCGCATATGGGGCAGCGTGCGGGGGAGGGAAGAGGCCCGCTGTGGGTGAGCAGCCTCAAGGTCGTGAGGATGTGGACTTGGGAGGGCAGCTAGGCAGATGCAAAAGTGTGGAGGCTAGGAGGGGGCAGGCTAATTTTGCTTTTATAAGTATGGTTTTTCATGGAGCGGGTCTTAACGGGCTTTGTGTGAAACCGGTTGTGCTCGTGGTAGCAATGCAAGCCGAGATTGTGGTCCAAGCACGTTACTAGGCATCAAAGCATGCCGGCATGAGCATCGCTTGCATCTGGCCACCATGTCATGTTTGGACCGTGTGATCAGTACACGACTCACAAATATCATTACGAAGGACAAAGATGCCCTCGTATAAGTGATGACTCGCATATTGTATCAACTATACTATGAAGCTCTGATTGACGGGAAGCATCATCCATAACTGCCGCAGGCAAATGTGCAGATTATTACATTTTCGGTCGCCGTTTTCATCATTTTTATACTAGATGGACGGAGGACGGTGCACCAAGCATTCCATGAACTGTAATAAACAAAGAATAAACATAGAAAATACACAGATAAGAGCATGCGACTGTTGCGAAATAACACAATTAGTGTAGGCTTTAGCAAACTCTCCATTTCATACAAGGTTTAAAGTTACTGGCTATAGAACATAGTGGCATCTTTTTTTCAGAAGCTATAAAGGTATAGGGCAGCTATAGTGAAGCTATAACATATAGCGTTTTGTAAGAAAACAATGAAAAAAATATAAGTACTTTGATTCATACAAACATGACAATCATAAAATTTGTTGGGCACAAATATATTTCGAAGGTTTTAGGAGTCCAGAAATATAATATTATAACGTAATTCATGAAATTCAATTGTTCAAGTTTCCAAAAAAACAAACTTTAAAACAAAATATAAGTATAAAATAACTAGATTGTCACTATTATAGCTAAAATTGAAGTAGTGCACTATTTCAAAGCTAAAACAATGCAATTTAGCGGCACTAAAGTGCAATATAGTAGCCTTAGCTGACATAGCAGCAAAAATAGCAATAGGTGCGGTCTGTCTCCAGTAGCTAGGCGCTATAGCCTGCTATGTAAGACCATGATCTCATATCACCTTGCAAGTTCTGTACTCAGTGCGGTAAGATTAGAAAATCCCGTAGTTTCGCCCTCAGTAGTGGCGTAGCTATACCTGTGATCCTCAACCTCGAGAGGCACTCGCACCTCAGGACTTTCAGGCATTTGATCCGAAAATCGCCGAAGGACCTCAGCGATCTGTCCCATGGCTGGCCTTGCATTACCCGGAGTAGCGATGCATCGGCTCACTAGCTTCGCAGCCGCATAGATCAGTCCCATGCTCCCTTCCTCGACTATGTCAGCGTCTAGAAGCTCACCAAGGGTGCCATTTCCCATCCTGTCCTGAAACGTTGTGGTCAGGTTCTTCCATTCTTTGGCCTGTGGGTTCTTACCGGTCAAGAGCTCAATCAGGACGACCCCGAAGCTGTAGACATCGGTCTTCTCGGTTATCTGGAAGTCCTGCAGAAACTCAGGGTCAAGGTAGGCCAGCGTGCCCTTGGGCACCACCTGCACGTTGTCGTTGATAGTTGAGCACCCAAAGTCGGACACCTTGGCGACGTATCCGTCGCCGAGCAGAATGTTCTGCGGCTTGACGTCGCCGTGGAGCGTCGGGTGCGGCGGCGAGTGCAGGTGCGCCAGGGCCTCCGCGGTCTCCGCGGCGATCCTCAGCCGGGTCGGCAGCGTCACCACCCGGCTCCGAGGCCTGCCATGGAGCAGATCGCTCAGGGTCCCGTTGGGCACGAACTCGTACACGAGCATGGGCGCCTCGAAGTGCAGGCAGCAGCCGAGGAGCCTGACGATGTTTGGGTGGCTGACGCGGCAGAGCACGACCAGCTCCTGCACGAACTCATCCGTCCTGCTCTTCTCGATCTGCTTGCATCGCTTCACCGCGACAGTGGCAGTGCCGAGGGTGGCCTTGTAGACGGTGCCATGTGCTCCTTCCCCGACGATGTTGGCCTTGTGGAAGCCATGTGTGGCCTTCACTGGGTCTCCTCTGTCGTATAACTTGAAGGTGTTGTTGCCATCTGTTTGGAGAATTCGCGACAGCATCCGGCCTCCGTGCTGCTCAAAGTACCTTTGTCTTTTCTTGTTCTCCTTGTTGAGGAAAACTTGGGTTGAAAGAAAAGCAATCAGGGCAACCAAAAGTCCGACCGAAATTCCTGGAGAGATATGGTAATCAGAAATTTTCCATGGAAACATATTACTCTCTCGCTTCTAAATTATAGAGCATTTTGCCTTTTCTAAATACACAACTTTTATTAAACATATCATATATGTAGCTGCATAGCAAAAGCTATGCATCACTTAGAAAAGCTAAAACGATCGGGACTGATAGTAGTATGTACATATTAGATAGTGTGGCCAACAATCTACGAAAAATACTATAACTGCTAGCAGTGATCACTACAAGAGACGTAGGGCTCGTTTGGATCGTGTCCGCAGTTTGCCGCGCCAGACATGTGGCCACGCCGCAAGTTCGGCGGCTGATTTGTCCGCCGCATGTTAGGCAGATTCCGGCACCAAAAATCAACTGAGTGGTTGTGGCAAGAAGTGTGGCAGCCGCAAGTCCGGCCATGCACCAAACGCCCGCGGAATTTTGGCACGGAAACTGTGGCGCGTTGTGGCAAACTGCGGTCACGATCCAAACGCGCCCGTAGTCTTCTATGACAATTTTGGTATTGCAAGGCATTTATAAAAGGTTTCCTTTATGAAAATTTGCTGTAGATGATGCATGTTTATGACAAAGTTGTGTTTTGGTCATAAACGCTAGCTCAAAATCGTCACAACCAACTTGAGTTATATATTTGTAATACTGTGACCCTGCTTGACTTCCCATTTGATGATTATTTTAAAAAGAAATTCTTGCACTGTCCATACTAGCAAGCATTACCCACCTATAAGAGCATGACCTTACCAATATGAAATTGTCACAAAACAGACGATCAGTGTGCGATGATGTGTTTATTATCATAGTGTATTCTATGATCATAATTGTTACACCCGAAAATTTGTATGTTGAGTGGTGCATAATAAGTAACAGTAATCAAGTAATGGTTTTCACATTTCTCAATTTTCCTGACCATGTTTTTTATGCATCCATGTGTAATAGTACAAAATATTTAATTGCGATGTAAACATAATATATAATAAAAATTATCTTTTGTCAAAAATTCATTGAAGCTAATATTACTTGTGGGACTAGAACCTGGAAAAAAAGAAGCGACTTAACCACCTAATTAATCCGAGGCAAGACCTCCGAACCTTATAGGGACACGACAGGGTGGTAGCCAATACTAAGCAAATAAATCTCATTTATTTTTCTATCCCTTTATTAATTCGGTCCTGCTAGCGCCCGGACGTCCGATTCGGGCGCTAGCGTCCGGACACAGCGCCGAGCATCCCCAGCCCGCCCCCCACGGAAAAGAAGAAAGCCTTTGCCCGCACAGAAAACGTGACCCCCGCTCTGCCCCTGCATAGAGAAGAAACGCGACCCCCGCCCCGCCCCTGCACAGAGAAGAAAGGTGCACCCCCACGCGCACGAGATCCCCGTCCCCCCAACCTCGCCGACCCCCAACACCTCCGCCCGCCACCAGCTTGCCCCCCATAGATCCCGCCCACGAGCTGCAACAACGGAAAAAGCTATTGCAACATCGAAAGAACTTCTAATGCAACAAATGAAAAAACTACTGCAACAAACGAAAAAAGTTATTGCAACATCGAAAGAACATCTAGTGCAACGAACAAAAATATGAACTACAACATAAAAAAATGTCTACTGCAACATTCAAAAACATCCACTGCAACATCAGGGAGAATCTGCTACAACAACAAGAAAAAGCTATTGCAACATCTCAACCACTACCAATGCAACATTTTAGAAAAACGCCTGTTGCAAACAAAATCCATTGCGATATCGGGGGGAAACTGCTACAACAAAACGAAAAAAGCTATTGCAACATCTCAAGAACTACTCCTGCAACATCAGAAAAACGCCTGTTACAACAACCAAAAAAGTACCATTGCAACATTCCAAATCATCTGTTGTAACATTGAAAAAGAATCATTGCAACAACGACGAGATCTGACCCCCAGAGGGCTCGGCAGAACCATAGCCACCACCAAACCATTACATCCAGAGGGGGAAGGAGGAGGAGGAGGTGGAGGAGAAGGTGAGGAGGGCTCAGATCCAGATTCAGAGGAAGAGGGAGGGGGCCTCAGATCTAGATCCCTCCCCACCTACCTCATCGGATCCACGCCGTCATCCTTGTCTCAGGATACATGGAAGTCACGGCGCGCGAGGAAAAGAGAGCAGGGAGGGAGGGAGGCGCGCGGGCTCACCAAAAGCCGCCGCCTTCACCCCCACTCCAGTGGCATGGAGGGCGCAGAGGGTCGTAGCGGGGGGAGGGAGAGGGAGCCGAAGAGAGGAAGGGGGGGAGGGGCGGCTCGCGACGCGCGGCGTGGCAGGGGAGGGAGGCGCACGGGGACAGCACGCGGGAGCAGCGCTGTGCGAGCACATGGCGCGGGCAGCAAAAGGAGCGGCGGGGAGCGCAAGGCGAGAGGAGAAAGAGGAAAGGTGGAGTGGTGAACGGTGGATAAGCGTCTGATGCGGTCGGACGACCTACAGGTATCATTACCGTTATTAATTTATCCCATATTTAAACACTATTTTTCTTCACCATATGAGAAGGACCCTTAGATGACCTATCAAGCCTTGGGTACACCGGTATCAAAGAACCATCTTTATGTATCTTCTCAAAATAAGTTAGAAGTCGATGAAGCCACAATTTTTGTTCTTCACTGGCTCCAACTCCTGCGTGAACGTACTATAGCAAGGAGTCTCCGTTTGGAGCTGGCCAAAAAGAGCCCTAGCATATGGAGTTCCTTTACAAAACTGTTAGAGCGAGTGAATTGTGGTCCGACTCCCTATGTTCAAGTACCAGCAACGTGAATCTGAAGGCCCGAATGTGCTTTTACACCTTTGAAATACCGGTGAACCAAATTTGGGATCCCCAAAGAGTATCTATGTTGGAAGGGTATTATACGTCTATTTTATTTTTTAGTAAATAAAATTCAACAGCGAGTCAAACTGAGCTCAACATGTGAACCTGCATGTTCCATAAATAAAAACAAAAATGTGTTGCAACTTAAGAAAATGGTCGTACGTACCAGTGGCCACCCGTGCACGGAGAGGGAAGGGATCTTTGTGGCATTCTGCATTAGATGCATTTCCTTGGCTACCCCTAGGACAATCACAAGCGAATGAACCATTTGTATTCGTGCACACTCCATAGCATGGGTATTTTTTACCGTCAAGGCACTCATCAATATCTACAATAAAACATCCAGTTATTAAACATAACATGTATCTGTCGAGAAGCATGCCATATATTATATTTTCATTAGATCTCCCGTAGGCTGAGTTTCAATAAGGTTCAGAGTTAAGTAAATGCATCTCAATAAAGGATCATAGTGTAGGCCCTGGTATATGCATGTACCCTATAATAATGTGGCACGCATAGAGGAAACTGATAAAACCTGTAAGTACTAAGCATTGAGCTAATCTCATATAATACCTCTGTTCCAAAAAGAATGCAATATTCTAGGTGTATCTTTTATTAAAATACCTATAATTTGACCAAATATATAGAAAAATATTAACATTTGTGACACCAAATTATTTATTATGAAAATATATCTCATGATAAATATTTATATTTTTATATAGTCAGTCAAACTCAAGGTACTTTAATTTGATGCCATGCTAGAATTGTTTTTTTAAATGGAGGAAATATTCATATGCATTTCCTTGAATGTTTCCTACAACCACCATGGTAATGATATATTTCTTGAAGGTTCGATCTTTGTGGTAGTGGCTATAACTTAATATCATAATTAACAAGGATTGTGATATACTCCCTCCATCCAAAATAAACACATATCTAACTTACCAAGGAGTCAAACCTTTTAAGGATTGACCAAATATATAAAAAATGTACTAATATTTATGACTTATAATAAGTATCATTAGATAAAGCTTGGAGATACAAATTTTCATACTATTCAATATAATTTTAGTCAAACTTTGAAAAGTTTGACCACTTGAGAAGTGGGATGTGCATTTATTTTTGGATAGAGGGAGTACAGTGCAACAGAGGGCAGAAAGGATGGGTAGTGGATTAACCGTACCTTTACAGCCGTCCGGAAGGTAAGGGTTGCCCTCGAAACCTTGGTTGCATTTACAGATGTAGCCTCGTCCGCTGGCTGCGTCAGAGCAGAAGCTGTTGATGCTACGGCAGGCGTATTCAGGGTTTCTGACTGCCGTCTTGCAGTGTTCCTGCCCGATGAACCAGTCAAGAACCACCGGCGCCTTTCCACCTCGGGAGCTGTTGAATGCCGACGGCGAGTTGTTGTTGATGAACTCCGGCGAGGACGTGAAGTTGGACGAGTCCATGAGCACCGCGAAGCTGCAGCGATCAATTAAGCCCGTGCTGTCGTCGGAGGTGTTCAAGCGCTGGTCGAACCACACCTGGTAATTCTGCAGACCCTGGGGGATGGCCGTCTGGCAGCATCCCATCCCGGAGCAGGCGTTAAGGTCCATATTGCCTTCAAAGCACATGGACACGCACCCAGTCTGGTACATAGCAGAAGTGTTGCCCTGGATGTTGCCGATGTACGCCAGCGCCCGGCACCCTACCACGGTGAACTTGTTGGCCGTCTGGAGAAACTGTAATTGGCTAAGCTCCAGCTCCACTCGCTGGGCACCATCGTCCCGGATGTAGCGTCGTAGCAGTAAGAAGAGATGGGGTGGAGCACTTGGGCCTGACCTTGCTCAAGGGAGATGTGGAGGAACTCCACTTTAGCACTTTTTGTTGTAGGATCGTTGTCGTCCTTGGCAGCCATGAACGGCTTATGGATGCCGTTACCCATGTCGTCGCACGAGATCTGGAATCCCGGCAACCAGCAGTGATCAGGTCCCATTCCGAACGGGAAAGGGATGTCTACGCCGCCGCATGATCTTTGGCACTCCGCACCACCAATCTCACTCTCCCCGGCGGCGAGCCATGGCACCACGACCACCGCACCGAACCACACTAGTACTGCAGCTAATACTGTGTGGGATGTCATGACCGACGACGACGCTAACAAGTCTTCGTGAGCTTGTGATGGACTGGGAGCTCTCTCTCTCTCTAGATGTTGAGCTTGTGATGGACTGCGAGCTATCTCCATATGCTGATATTCATATGCATGCATGCTGTCCTGAGGAATAATATAGTCACACTACGACGACCTCGAGGCAAGTAGTCTGCCAAATTCACGCTAGCTAGTTGTCTCATGTCTGAATATTTTATTTGTCAGGACCTGCTTCCGTCCAAAGAGGCCACGATCTGTCCAAAGAGGGCATCAAAGCACATGCCTGTGTCCGGAGGCATCATGCATAAGACCCCAAAGCTCAATTTATTCTTATTCGACAACCTAAAGCCTAATATTTGACATTTATAATATCACATATTATCTTATCTTAGTATCTTACAATATCGAAATCTGCCCCCGAGTCTCTGGCTTCCTATCTTGCCACGCTTCAAGCTCTTCAGATGGCCACGTTTCAAGCTTCTTATCTTGCCCCCTCCCCTTCTCTCTGTCTCTCGAAACCTCTCTCTCACGGCGGCGGCGCAGAGGCAACCATGGCGGGGCGCAGTGGGGCGAGGTGGCACTAGCCTCGGCCATGGCGGGGCAGACCCGCCCCCGGGCACGGAAGCGCGGTGGCCCTAGCCCCCGGCCATGGCAGGGCGAGGCGCCCTTGGCCCCCGGCGCGGGCGCAGCCGGCTCCCCCGACGAGGGATGTCGCCGGCTCTACGGTTGTGAACTCGAGGCTGGTGAAGTCCGGCCGCACCCTTGCCTCCGCCATTGCCAAGGTCCGTGACAGCTTTCTTCCCGTTAACCTACCATTTGCTTGCACTTTCTACCCCTGTCCAATGCCAATTTTTGATGTTGTGCGTACTTCTTTTGATGATGTTTGGGTTGATGTGATGTGCCGTGTGCGCCATGGAGTGGACTGGTTAGAGGCCAAAGAGACACCACTTTGTTTTACTACAGAGACATGTTAGGGATCATGCAACCCACTTGGTCGATGAAATGTCACACTAGGAACGACATGATTCAGCATATAAGCAAAGCAGATAATACAATGTCTGTCAGACCTCTGGTATTCTGTTCAATCTTACCTACTGCATATATGGTGATATAATTGTTGGAGTGTTCAGAGCTCACTTTTGTAGTTTCCTGCTGATTATGCATATTTACCATAATTCTGGAGAACATATGATTGGTTATATCATGATTGCAGGCAAAGCAACTGATCCTTCAGTTGGAATTTCTCAACATGGAAGAGACACAAGTTGAGTTCCAACATTGTCCAAGATTTTCATGGGTGCCTTCGCAAACGACCACGGTTGTTTGAGCAATGGATAATGCCGTTCCTTTTTAGCACAATATACTACCAGATTATTGGTTGTGATTCCCCAATTCTAAAATTACTGTGGGATAGGTGTGGGGTTAAATTCAGAACAAGTATTTGATTGTCATATAGCTAGAGAAATGCCTTGTATAGTTACATCTAGGCGCTTGCAATACATTATAAGTTTTTGCTTGCTAACAGGGTGCAATCAATACTTGAGATGATGTTTATTCCTGATCACAATTTATTCCAAACTACAAAAGTATACTGACATTTAAAAGTTGTGTCTAACCAAATTAGTTTTTATCCATTGATTGCTATAAGCATATTTTCTCATTAGCACACAAGTGCGCTATCTGTTATAGCAAAGAGAAAGTTGTTGCCTTAAAAGTTTTTATTATGATAGCTAAATCCATATTATGGTTACAAATAACGATTTCTAACACATGAGTGTATTTATGTACCAGAGGAATGCTTATTTAATAGTATAAATGGTCTCTTTATTATACATCTAGGCATATACTTACTAAAGTTCAGCAAGCTCACCCCCTGGGCTTGGGGTTGTTGTACTGAAAATAGAAGATTGGTCAAATGGTGGTGTTAACCCGGTAGTTACATGTTCTCCTAAAATATTTATACAACCTATGGTATACACTTTATTATTATTCTTGCATATAAAACCCTTGTTGCATCACGTTCCATTCAGATTTCCATATTTGAGTAGAAACTTAGCTAAAAGGTGCATATTTTCAATTTCCAAGAATTTTTTTCATCTAACTAAAGTGTTCTGTCAGTACCTACATGTAATTTACCACTTCAACATATATTAATAATTCCAGCATAAATGAACCAAATAAAAGAGAGATCGTCCAAATTTATTCATTCAGTCTCAGAGTTTTAGAGGGCATATGACATTGTTCACGCTGGCTTCCAGTGCATTGAGTATCCAAAAATTATTGTTGCAGTTCAAACCCTTGTTGCTTCACTTCCCATTCAAGTTTGCAGATTGGAGTACAAGCCTGGCGATTCAGGTTTCCATGATTTTTTTCTATAAAATAAGTATTGCAGTTTTCAGATGATGGTACCTACGCATATACAATAATTTAATGTACAGAAATCATTATTCTAGCTTGAGTGAGCCATGGAAAAAACGGGCTCTCCAAAATTATTATTTTAGGGTTTAGACTCTGATCTTTGTTTGCATTTAAACTGCACCCTGCAGTTGTTATATTCAGGAGTTCAAATTTATTGTGTTAATCTAACAATTTTATACTCATTTCTCTGTGTATATATGTTCAGTTTAAGAACCTTCATGTGTATGTTGTACACAATTATCCGTCTTGTACTACAAGACAAATGAGCTGCAGCCTGTCGGATAAAAAAAGGCGTCATCGCCCAACACCCAATCTGGAAGGCGATAGAGATCCGTGGGCTGGTTCCCTCTGGTGAACTGTTTGCACTTTGCTTGCACTTCCAATTAGCCAAAATATGCTCTCTATCATGTAAGTGCAACAACAACAACAACAACAACAACATAGTCTTTTGTCTCAAGTAAGTTGGGGTAGGTTAGAGATGAAACCCAAGAGAGACGAGAAACAGGGAGACACATAAAGGGCACAAGACAGATAGAGGTCATGATTCACGCACGTTGATTGCCCGTCTCTATCATGTAAGTGCAGTCACCGTTATTTATAACCTTTTGCAGTAAGCTGTGATTTTATCTTCTGAACAAATATAGAAGATATTTACTTGCATAATCTTGGATAAATATTTGAAAGGTTTCTCAATAACCTCTGATGGAAGCTTATTAAAAAATAAAGAAGATGTTTACATATACCTTCGATTCTTTTTTCCAAGGTTTAGCTGAGTACATCCACCATGCAGAATTGTAGATACCAAAGGTTCTCTTATTCATTAATGGTGTCTTTAATAGCTGAGTACAAGTATATACCTTTTTTGAACTGGAAGCCGTATTCAAGCTTTGTACTCCGTAGAAATGGTTACAGCAAATTGGGGAAGTTAATTTCTTTACATATCAAGACATGTATGATTTGATTACCACCCAATAAATGCTTAGTAGCAGCAGTCTAGCGGATTGTAGTCTGATAACTGCATATCCTTTCTATCTATGCAATGATATACATAATATAGAACATATATGTTTAGGACATGTTTTTATGCTTCATTTAGTAAATTTAGGCAATCTCTATCTTATATATGGTGGCAATTCTAAACTTATACAACAGTTTGTCAATTTAAGCAAATTTTAGAAAGAAACTTATGTCAAATAAAGCCTATTAGTTGGATCAACCTCACTGTTCTAGACGCAGAAAATTTGCCACCATTGATGCCTACACCTACAAAGGAAACTTGCTTTGTACGTATTATTACTTATAACATTACTATATCACCTATGTGATAAAATTAGACAAGATCAATAAACCAGGTTATTCCATTGACTCTGGTTCAACCGTGCCTCTGCTTTCATCTTGACAAGGTAGTGATAATATTATCCATGTTAAGCTAATTTGCAACTATTTTATCTTTACTCCAGAGGCATAAAGCTTCAAAGAGTTATACACCAAGTAGCCAAATTGGAGCCGTGACCTAAAAGAAAGGTACAAATTTAAATTTTTACAAATTATTTTTAATCAAAAGAAACACACTAGATATTCTCCTATTTTCTTTTGGTAAAACCACATGTTTAATATTCTCGACTTCTACTACCTGCAGGGTACGAAAGGCCATAATATATCAGAGGAAAATTATACATAGACGCTAATCGACTTTGTACCTCTATCACTTCTGTTTTTGTTTATGTTTAACAACGAAACCTGGTATATCTTGAATAACGATTTGGTCTTTTATTTTGCTGTAAGTGCGTGCGTGAAGAGAGTATCTCATAAATGATGACATAATGGCCCTGTTCGGCAGGCTGTTTCTGCGGCTTATAAGCCGGCTGTGGCTGTTTTGCTGTGAGAGAAAAATACTGTTCTACTTCTGATAAGCCGTGCTGATAAGCTCAGCCGAACAGGGAGAATGTAGTAGGGCCATTATATGCATACATAAACTATATTTTCCACTTGCCCCCCTTCTTGCCGCCTCTGCATCAATATCCTCTCGTTTGAAATCACTACGGGTCAGCTCAGGGATGGCGCGGCAACGCCGCGCCCCAAGTTTCTAGTTACTAATTGGAAGCGCAAAAGGAGACATCACGTTAATTCTCACTGGATGCGCTAAGAAAAAATATAAATGCTAGAAGTTCTCACATTAATCACAAACATCTGTCCATTAATCAAAACTCTAGCTATCCATGACCACGGGATCTATTTTGTTTTCTAATAATTATCCACCTCTACAATCATATTATAAATAAAAAATAGCCTAAAATCTCATTGGCAGGTAGAAAACAACTGCGGCCGTATGCCAAAAAAAAATTGATAGGTTGTACCGACGTTCACAGTTAGTTATAGAATATTTGGTTGGGCCTACCATTCACATTTACCGTTGGTGGATCACGTCACGTCACTCTTGGTGGTTGATTATAATAAATTAAAAAACAATAAAACGCTATTAATCTATAAATAAACATAGGATGGAGTGTGTTAAACCCCAACAAACAAGATATACAAGTACGTGTGCCCATCACGTCAATGTTAGCTGTTGATTAGTCTATTAAAAAATCAATAAAAGGTTTATCTATAAATAAAACATATGATAGAATCTGTTAACCTAAACAAACAAGATATACACGTACGTGTGCCAGACAACCCGTACATATAAATAAGGGTAAATACAATACTAAACATCTCATGCAGCAGCTGTATGAAGATTTTTTATGACGTGAAGGAAAACAGGGAGGTGAGACGCAGATGTTCATTTCCGCGAATCAACCACCTCATATGCTAAAATTTAAAATCACGAGACTCCTATTGCAATATTGCTGAGTTGTTGTCATGCAACCTACAACATGCTTTTTATGCACAAATAAATATTACGAGATAATATATATATGAGACAACTTAAAATACAACTACCGTACATATTATCTATTATATTAGGTTATCTTAAATTACGTGGTAATACAGGAAACTTTTTATTGGATAACACTACTGTACTTTCCCTAGAGAGGCCTGATGATCTAGAAAAACGAGACAATTTGTCAACTACGCAGAAACAGGAATCCATCTTTTTGTCATTTGTCTAGCTGTTTTCATAGTTAATTAAAGATAATTCAAAATAACCCCTAAATGTATATCTAAATTATGCACATTTGTCATTATAAAAACTAATTCAAAATAATCATCCAAGTTTACATCTAAATTATACACCCCTATCATTATAAAAGATGATTCAAAACAACCCCATAAATTTGTAACTGAACTATGTGTCACTAGCATTCTGAAAGGTATTTAAAATAACTTTCTAATATTTTAAAATAAATTATCCATGTGCCATTATGAAAGATGATGCAAAGTAACCTTTGTGCATTCAAAATATCTATATATACCAATACGAAAGATAATATTAAGCAACACCTTTTAATATGTATAAAAATTATCCAACTTAGCCATTATGAAAAATAAATACAAATATCTATCAAGCCTGCATGCAATACTAATATAATCTATTCTGAAAAATAACCCAACATCATTCTATTATGAAAAACAATATAATATCCATGAAGTTACACACTTATAGACTCTTAAGCTAAAATTAAGCATAATGCTATGTTCCATCATAATGTACACATTAGGATAAAAATATTTTTTAATATCTTACCAAACATGAAAAATGATCACTTCAAAACCACATAACAATGACATTGATAATTCACTTTACTTTATATTAACACTCCATGATAATAAAATTCATAACTATTTCAAATAAGTCTATACATTTTGTTTAAACATTATGTCGTAACAATATGAGAAAATTATAATTTAATTTTGAGCACTCTATATTTATAAAACCATACTACTCCACATATAAATTTTTGATATAATAGATTCAACATCTTGAGTGCCGCGCTGCAAGGTGAAACAGTTATTTATGCCATTGTAAGAACTAAGAATGTAGCCCAGGGGCCCTTTTAAATAAATAAAAAAGTGAACATATTAAACAAAAATATATACGTTTATTTTAACATGTGGATAAAAAATACAACTACGATAAAATATTGATTCATGATGTTATAAAAATGGATGCAACAATAACGTATATAAGTTAAGATTTAGTTTCATCTAAATACATATAATGGTAGAAAAACAAAAAAATGGCTATTAGTTCGGTAAACTCTAAGACCATTGATAATAATGGCCATTAGATCTATATTTTCTAAAGAATTGCCCACCTTTTCGATCATATAAAGTGAACCATGAATCTATATTTAAATTACCCACCACTAATACATGATCTAAAAAATATTTTTAAATAACCATAAAGCACATATATGTTTCTAAGTTACCCAATTCTATTAATATATTAGAATTTGATTAACGTAGATATACATATTATGCCATTATGCCAATCAAGTACACATGCATTCATGGGCGATATAATATATATATATATATATATATATATATATATATATATATATATATATATATATATATATATATATATATATATATATATATATATATATATATATATATATATATATATATATATATATATATATGTTTTGCTTTTGCAATCATAAAAAATTCTTTACAACTCCACATGATTATATGCGTGTAGTATTAATTTATATATCAGAGAGTGCTTAAAATAAATTACCAATATTGATATGATGTAATGTTATCATGGAATACTAAAATTTATAAACTTAATTAAAATGAAAACTTATGAAATTTATTAGCATGGAATATTAATATAAATTAAAGTGAACTGTCAATGTTATTGCGATGTGGTTTGTTAAATGAATATGCTTCATATTAAAATAAATATTTATTGTACTGGATAACATTAATGTGCTTGCCCTAAAGAGGCCCGATGGTCTAGAAAAATGAGATGTAACACCCAAAATTTTGCATTATTTCAAAATAGTTAAATTGGTTCATTTATGTAATTATGTGCACATTCAAATGTAGAAAATAATAATTTTTATGAAATTAAAATTAATCATAAGGTTAGCTATATGCTGATGCACTCATGCTGATGCATTTTATTTTTTATGATGACTGGTTTTTATCCCAATGCTTAAAGGTTTTTAAAATCTTTTGAAAATGAGTTTAGAAATTTGTTTTGGAAAAAGAAAAAGGAATTCTTTTCTCTCTCCCTTCCTTCCCTCCTATTCGGCCCAGTCAGCCGAGCCCGCGTGCCCTTCCTTTCTCCCCCTCCTCTCCTTTCTCTTCCTGGGCCGGGGCGAGCTCGAGTGGGCAACCGCCAGCCACCTCCTTCTCCCTCCCTTCCTCGCTGACAGCCGGGCCCCGCCTATCAGCTCCGCCCCCAACCTCCGCGTCGTGCGCAGCCATTGCTGCAACCGCCGCCCGCACCCATGCTCCGAGTCGTGGGAGCGTCCCCTGCTCCCCAACCTCTTTAAATGGGAGCCCGTACCCGCCGCCGCTCCCCCAGCTGCCCCTCTCTACTCCAATTCCACCCGCGAGAGCTCGCAACCGCAGCGCCGTGACCCGCCGAAGCTCTCCGTCTGCCCCTCCGCATCGCCCGTCATCCCTGAGCCATCTTCATCCTTGGTTTTCGCTTTGGTGAGCTCGCCTTGCTCCCCTCTTTCTCGCTATGCCTCTATTTTCTCGAATGGTGGCCACTAGGGCCATCCGCGCGTGCTCCGGCAAGCTCTTTCCGCCGCCGGCCATGGCGAGCACCGCGCGGGCCATTCCCCAGCCATGCTAGACCTTGGAGAAGGCCCTCCGTTGCCCCCGCTCTCTCCCGGTGTTCACGATTCGTCGAACCGTGGCCCGTTGGCCTCGATTCCCATGCACGCCGGCGAGCACTCACCGTCGGTCATGGCAGCCACCGCGTCGGTCTCCTTCCCCGCCCGCGTAAAGTGCTCGGACGAGGTCGCCATCGCCCCCGCTTCACCCCCAAGCTATCGGATTTGAAAACCGAGGTCCCTAGGGCCCTATTCGCTCACTCCGGCGAGCTCCTCGCCACCGGTAATGCAGCGCCGCCGCGGCTGCCACCGTTCTGGCTGGCGCCAACCTCTCTCTTCCCCTCTAATCTAATCTGAGCCATCCATTTTAAATCCAATGGCCCAGGATGACCAATACCCTTTCGTGGAGATTTTTGCTTAAGAGACCCCCGAGTCTTTTGGATTTCCACCCACAGTCCTCGATCAGATTCAAATTCCCGAAATTGATTTATTTAAATTTGAAAATGTACTCAATCTATTTACAGAAATGTCACTGTACTATTTTGCTTACAAAATCGTCATTTTAATTCTGATTTGACCCGTTCAACTTGCGTTAGGTTTGTAATTTCGTAATCTACGCGTTAATGATACTGTTAGACATGTTTGTAGTATTTAAATTTTTTGGTTAAGTTTAATTAATTCATTAGGTATAGGAGAATTTGTTTAAGTCGTAACTATAGCGCGTTCTAGCTCTGATTTACGTGAACTTCACATCAATGTGATTGTAGCGAGACGTAGATGATTTTCATAAACTTTTTATCTTGTTTTATTTACTGCTGGTGTACGATTCTAACCATAGGATGTTTGCTTGTATGATTGTCTTTGGAATGCGTGTTGTTGGTTCGTGTTGATCGAGTTCAGATGGTGAGGAGTACTTCGGGAACCCGGTTTTCTTCGAAGAACAGCAGGACCAGCAGAACTAACATGGGCCTACCTTGATGTCCTATTCACTTTAATCATCTACTCATTTTGCATGTCTAATTTTGACCACCATAAGGACTTCTTAGTATTTGATGACATGCTCCTTTACTCCTACGAGATTAATTGCAAGTGGGTTGATTGCTAGTGCTCTAACTGAACATGATCTATACAATGGTTAATGGTTCTATGGAACCAAGGGTAAAACATGCTTTATTATGACAACTGATCCATAGGGTGAAGATGCAAATGACTTTGATCGTGTTGCCCTAAACCCTCCGTAAAGACTTATCTGTCGGCAAAAGCTGGGATTAACAGTGCAATCATGAGAGTCACATGGCTTTGACTTTAGCTCAGTAATAGGATCTTTTCTAGCTTGTTAGAGGTTACCTTTATGGTGCAAGAGGGACTTGCCACTTTAGATATAGGACTACCCTTGTTCTTATGTGTATAGCCGTGAAAAATTTGTGCCATAGAAATGGGGGTTCCTACATCTGCCTGCCAAGGAAACCTCGCGGCCCTAACATGTTAGAGAGACCTATGGAAGGCTTCGTAGTGTACCCTACCTGCTCACCTTGGGTGTGTTAGGGGGTCGACGGGCCTCGATCATTTGGGCAACACGACTCAGGCATGAGCACCGCGAAGCTGCAGGGACCGAGGCCGCCGCCGCCGTCGATCCCCGACATGTTCAAGCGCTGGTCGAACCACATGTGGTAATACTGCAGACCCTTTGGGGATGGCCGTCTGGCAGCAGCCCATCCCGGAGCAAGGGTTTAGGGAAATGTTGCCTCCAAAGCACATGGACACGCACCCGGTCTGGTACATAGCAAGAGGGTTGTTCCCTGTGGTGTCGACGATGTAAGTCAGCGCGTGGCACCCTACCACCGTGAACTTGTTGGCCGTGCTGGAGAAACTGTAATTGGCCAAGCTACCACACCTGGTAATACCGCAGACCCTTGGGGATGGCCGTCTGGCAGCAGCCCATCCCGGAGCAAGGGTTTAGGGAAATGTTGCATCCAAAGCACATGGACACGCACCCGGTCTGGTACATAGCAAGAGGGTTGTTCCCTGTGGTGTCGCCGATGTACGCCAGCTCCCGGCACCCTACCACCGTGAACTTGTTGGCCGTGCTGGAGAAACTGTAATTGGCCAAGCTCCAGCTCCACTCGCTGGGCACCATCGTCCCGGATGTAGCGTCGTAGCAGTAAGAAGAGATGGGGTGAGCACGTGGGCCTGACGACCTTGCTCAAGGGAGATATGGAGGAACTCCACTTTAGCACTTTTTGTTGTAGGAACGTTGTCGTCGTTGCCAGCCATGAACGGCTTATGGATGCCGTTACCCATGTCGTCACACGAGATCTGGAATCCCGGCAACCAGCAGTGATCAGGTCCCATTCCGAACGGGAAAGGATGTCTACGCCGCCGCATGATCTTTGGCACTCCGCACCACCAATCTCACTCTCCCCGGCGGCGAGCCATGGCACCAAGACCACCGCACCGAACCACACTAGTACTGCAGCTAATACTGTGTGGGATGTCATGACCGACGACGACGCTAACAAGTCTTCGTGAGCTTGTGATGGACTGGGAGCTCTCTCTCTCTCTCTAGATGTTGAGCTTGTGATGGACTGCGAGCTATCTCCATATGATGATATTCATATGCATGCATGCTGTCCTGAGGAATAATATAGTCACACTACGACGACCTCGAGGCAAGTAGTCTGCCAAATTCACGCTAGCTAGTTGTCTCATGTCTGAATATTTTATTTGTCAGGACCTGCTTCCGTCCAAAGAGGCCACGATCTGTCCAAAGAGGGCATCAAAGCACATGCCTGTGTCCGGAGGCATCATGCATAAGACCCCACCTGACTATGGAATGAATCGATGGCGAGATTCTCTTCCTCCGATTGAATAACATAATGGTGTGCGCTTGGCAATGCGGCAATGACTGTTGTAGCAAACAAATTTATGGGGTTGTAAGCATATGCGAGTTCAATTATAGAAACATAAGCCAATCCGGATGAAGAATGAGCTGAGCAGATACGACATAGGTGCCCTATTTTAGTTTTGATCTGGAGTTTTTTTTTATTTTGTTAGTAAGTTTGATTATTTCCTGCCTTCTTATTTTAGTTGATTTCTAACTTCCATATCTGCGGCACGCATACGGAGTCCGGCCGTGCAAAAGGACACTGAAGTATTTTTAAAATAAAAAATGAGTTCAAATATGAATCTTACCTTAATTTTCAATATTATATATCTTATTACCACGGAGAGCTTTTTTAATTTTTTTGTTTTTTTATTTTGCCGTGCTTTTTTTTGTTTCGGACCTGCCACATATTCCTTTTTGGTTTCGTTTTTCCTCTTCAGAGCACGTAAAAGACAAAAGCAGATCACGTGATTGGAAAATTAAAGGAAAACAGAGGCTTTGCATGCACATGATTCATTGGAGGAAAGCAAATTGATTAATGTATCTTGGTTGATGACGTGGTGAAGATGCAAGCAAGGGAACATAATAAGAGGAAATATATATGCACATGCATGCGTGTGCAGATTATATTTGGCCGGTCGAGCAAGAAGCAGCCATGCCTTTTGGACTCGTATATTCCATACTTCTTCATTTACATGGCCAAATAAAATAGATTTAGAATATTTTAATTTGTAACCGAGAGGAAATTACGTGCTTTCTATGGAGGTCATGTCGTATCCAGTTAGGATTTTTGTATATAAATTTAGGAGGAGTCTTATATCTTACATGTAATTTTAGTTGAGTAGGAGTCTTACTTACATCTTACGTGAAAATTTTGTCTCTTTATTATTAGGTATAGATTCGACAACCTAAAGCCTAATATTTGACATTTATAATATCACATCTTATCTTATCTTAGTATTACTAATTGGAAGCGCAAACGGAGACATCACGTTAATTCTCACTAGATGCGCTAAGAAAAAAGATAAATGCTAGAAATTCTCACATTAATCACAAACATCTGTCAATTAATCAAAACTCTAGCTATCCATGACCACGGGATCTATTTTGTTTTCTAATAATTATCCACCTCTACAATCATATTATAAATAAAAAATAGCCTAAAATCTCATTGGCAGGTAGAAAACAACTTCGGCCGTATTCCAAAAAAAAAAAATTGATAGGTTGTACCGACGTTCACAGTTAGTTATAGAATATTTGGTTGGGCCTACCGTTCACATTTACAGTTGGTGGATCACGTCAGGTCACTCTTGGTGGTTGATTATAATCAATTAAAAAACAATAAAACGCTATTAATCTATAAATAAACATAGGATGGAGTGTGTTAAACCCCAACAAACAAGATATACACGTACGTGTGCCCATCACGTCAATGTTAGCGGTTGATTAGTCTATTAAAAAATCAATAAAAGGTTTATCTATAAATAAAACATATGATAGAATCTGTTAACCTAAACAAACAAGATATACACGTACGTGTGCCAGACAACCCGTACATATAAATAAGGGTAAATACAGTACTAAACATCTCATGCAGCAGCTGTATGAAGATTTTTTATGACGTGAAGGAAAACAGGGAGGTGAGACGCAGATGTTCATTTCCACGAATCAACCACCTCATATGCTAAAATTTAAAATCATGAGATTCCTATTGCAATATTGTTGTGTTGTTGTCATGCAACCTACAACATGCTTTTTATGCACAAATAAATATTATGAGATAATATATATATGAGACAACTTAAAATACAACCACTGTACATATTATCCATTATATTAGGTTATCTCAAATTATGTGGTAATATAGGAAACTTTTTATTGGATAACATTAATGTACTTGCCCTAGAGAGGCCTGATGATCTAGAAAAACGAGACAATTTGTCAACTACGCAGAAACAGGAATCCATCTTTTTGTCATTTCTCTAGCTGTTTTCATAGTTCATTAAAGATAATTCAAAATAACCCCTAAATGTATATCTAAATTATCCACATTTGTCATTATAAAAACTAATTCAAAATAATCATCCAAGTTTACATCTAAATTACCCACCCCTATCATTATAAAAGATGATTCAAAACAACTCCATAAATTTGTAATTGAACTATGTGTCACTAGCAGTATGAAAGGTATTTAAAATAACTTTCTAATATTTTTAAAATAAATTATCCATGTGTCATTATGAAAGATGATGCAAAGTAACCTTTGTGCATTCAAAATATCTATATATACCAATACGGAAGATAATATTAAGCAACACCTTTTAATATGTATAAAAGTTATCCACCTTAGCCATTATGAAAAATAAATACAGATACCTATCAAGCCTGCATGCAATACTAATATAATCTATTCTGAAAAATAACCCAACATCATTCTATTATGAAAAACAATATAATATCCACGAAGTTGCACACTTATAGACTCTTAAGCTAAAATTAAGCATAATGCTATGTTCCATCATAATGTACACATTAGGATAAAAATATTTTTTAATATCTTACCAAACATGAAAAATGGTCACTTCAAAACCACATAACAATGACATTGATAATTCACTTTACTTTATATTAACACTCCATGATAATAAAATTCATAACTATTTCAAATAAGTCTATACATTTTGTTTAAACATTATGTCGTAACAATATGAGAAAATTATAATTTAATTTTGAGCACTCTATATTTATAAAACAATACTACTGCACATATAAATTTTTGATATAATAGATTCAACATCTTGAGTGCCGCGCTGCAAGGTGAAACGGTTATTTACGCCATTGTAAGAACTAAGAAGGTAGCCAAAGAGCTCTTTCAAATAAATTAAAAAGTGAACATATTAAACAAAATATATACGTTTATTTTAACATGTGGATAAAAAATACAACTAGGATAAAATATTGATTCATGATGTTATAAAAATGGATGCAACAATAACTTATATAAGTTAAGATTCAGTTTCATCTAATACACATAATGGTAGAAAAACAAAAAAATGGCTATTAGTTCGGTAAACTCTAATACCATTGATAATAATAGCCATTAGATCTATATTTTCTAAAGAATTGCCCACCTTTCCGATCATATAAAGTGAACCATGAATCTATATTTAAATTACCCACCACTAATACATGATCTAAAATATTTTTAAATAACCATAAAGCACATATATGTTTCTAAGTTACCCAATTCTATTAATATATTAGAATTTGATTAATGTAGATATACATATTATGCCATTATGTCAATCAAGTACACATGCATTCGTGGGCGATATATATATATATATATATATATATATATATATATATATATATATATATATATATATATATATATATATATATATATATATATATGTTTTGCTTCTGCAATCATAAAAAATTCTTTACAACTCCACATGATTATATGCGTGTAGTATTAAGTTATATATCAGAGAGTGCTTAAAATAAATTACCAATATTGATGTGATGTAAAGTGATCATGGAATACTAAAATTTATAAATTTAATTAAAATGAAAACTTTTGAAATTTATTATCATGGAATATTAATATAAATTAAAGTGAACCGTCAATGTTATTGCTATGTGGTTTGTTAAATGAATATGCTTCATATTAAAATAAATATATATTGTACCGGATAACATTAATGTGCTTGCCCTAAAGAGGCTCGATGGTCTAGAAAAATGAGATGTAACACCCAAAATTTTGCATTATTTCAAAATAGTTAAATTGGTTTATTTATGTAATTATGTGCGCATTCAAATGTACGAAATAATAATTTTTATCAAATTAAAATTAATCATAAGGTTAGCTATATGTTGATGCACTCATGCTGATGCATTTTATTTTTTATGATGACCGGTTTTTGTCCCAGTGCTAAAAGATTTTAAAAATGTTTTGAAAATGAGTTTGGAAAATCGTTTTGGAAAAAGAAAAAGGAATTCTTTTCTCTCTCCGTCCCTTCCCTCCTATCTGGTCTGCTGGCTCAGTCAGCCGAGCCGGCTCGCTTGCCTCCCTGCCGGCCCACGCGCCCTTCCTTTCTCCCCCTCCTCTCCTTTCTCTTCTTGGGCCAGCCCAGCTCGAGTGGGCAACCGTCGGCCACCTCCTTCTCCCTCCCTTCCTTGCTGACAGCTAGGCTCCGCCTGTCATCTCCGCCCCCAACCTCCGCGTCGTGCGCAGCCAGAGCTGCAACTGCCGCCCGCTCCCACGCTCCGAGTTGTGGGAGCGTCCCTCACTCCCCAGCCTCTTTAAATGGGAGCCCGTACCCGCCGCTGCTCCCCCTGCTGCCCCTCCCTACTCCAATTCCACTCGCAAGAGCTCGCAACCGCAGCGCCGCGAACCACTGGAGCTCTGCGTCCGGCCCTCCGCGTAGCCCGTCATCTCTGAGCCATCTCCATCCTCGGTTTTCACTTTGGTGAGCTCGCCTGGCTCCCCTCTTTCTCCCCATGCCTCTATTTTCTTGAATGGTGTCCACTAGGGCCATCCCCGCATGCTCTGGCGAGCTCTTTCCGCCACTTGCCATGGCGAGCACCACGCGGGCAATTCCCCGGCCACGCTAGACCCTGGAGAAGGCCCTCTGTTGCCCCTTGAATGGTGTCCACTAGGGCCATCCCCGCATGCTCTGGCGAGCTCTTTCCGCCACTTGCCATGGCGAGCACCACGCGGGCAATTCCCCGGCCACGCTAGACCCTGGAGAAGGCCCTCTGTTGCCCCTGGTCTCTCCTGGTGTCCTCGGTTCGTCAAACCATGGCCCGTTGGAATCGATTCCTGTGCACGCCAGCGAGCACTTGCCATCGGTAATGCAGCCACCGCGTTGGTCGCCTTCCCCGCCCGCGTAAAGTGCTCGGTTGAGGTCGCCATCGCCCCCGCTTCACCCCAAGCTCTCGAATTTAAAAACAGAGGTCTATAGGGCCCTGTTCGCTCACTCCGGCGAGCTCCTCGCCGTCGGCAATGGAGCGCCGCCATGGCTGCCACTGTTCTAGCCGGGCACCAACCTCTCTCTTCCCCCTCTAATCTAATCCGAGCCATCCATTTTAAATCCAATGGCCCAGGATGGCCAATACCCTTTTGCGGGGATTTTTGCTTAAGAGACCCCGATTCTTTTGGACTTCAACCTGCAGTCCTTGATCAGATTCAAATTCCCAAAATTGATTTATTTAAATTTGAAAATATACTCAATCTATTTACAGAAATGCCACTGCACTGTTTTGCTTATAAAATCGTCATTTTAATTCCGATTTGACCCGTTCAACTTGCGTTAGGTTTGTAATTTCGTAATCTACGGGTTAATGCTACTGTTAGACATGTTTGCAGTATTGAAATTTCTTGGTTAAGTTTAATTAGTTCATTAGCTATAGGAGAACTTGTTTAAGTCGTAACTATCGCGTTCTAGCTCTGATTTATGTGAACTTCGCGTCGATGTGATCGTAGCGAGACGTGAATGATTTTCATAAACTT
This sequence comes from Saccharum hybrid cultivar R570, assembly GCA_038087645.1. Classification (NCBI taxonomy): domain Eukaryota; kingdom Viridiplantae; phylum Streptophyta; class Magnoliopsida; order Poales; family Poaceae; genus Saccharum; species Saccharum hybrid cultivar. The sequence goes on from JAQSUU010000805.1 coordinate 13,309,385, forward strand.
TTTATCTTGTTTTATTTACTGCTGGTGTACTGTTCTATCCATAGGATTGTTTGCTTGCATGATTGTCTTCGGAATGCGTGTTGTTGGTTCGTGTTGATCGAGTTCAGACGGTGAGGAGTACTTCGGGAACCCGGTATTCTTCGAAGAATAGCAGGACCAATAGGACTCTGTGAACCAAGGCAAGTATAACATGGGCCTACCTTGATGTCCTATTCACTTTAAGCATCTACTCATTTTGCATGTGTCTAATTTTGACCACCATAAGGACTTCCTAGTATTTGATGATATGTCCTTGACTCCTATAGGATTAATTGCATGTAGGTAGATTGCTAGTGCTCTAACTGAACATGATCTATACAATGGTTAATGGTTCTATGGAACCAAGGGTAAAACATGCTTTATGAAAACTGATTCATAGGGTGAAGGTGCAAATGACTTTGATCATGTTGCCCTAAACCCTCCGTAAGGACTTATCTGTCGGCAAAAGCTGGGATTGACAGTGCAACCGTGTGAGTCACATGGCTCTGACTTTAGCTCAGTAATAGGATCTTTTCTAGCTTGTTAGAGGTTACCTTTATGGCACAAGAGGGGCTTGCCACTTTGGGTATAGGACCACCCCTGTTCTTATGTGTATTGCCGCGAAAAATTTGTGCCATAGAAAGGGGAGTTCCTCCATCTTCCTACCGAGGAAACCTCACGGCCCTAACATTTTAGAGAGACCTATGGAAGGCTTCATAGTGTACCCTGCCTACTCACCTTGGGAGTGTTAGGGGGTCGACGGGCCCCGGGCATTTGGGCAACACGATTCACCGGTAAAGATGCACAAGCTCTGCAGTGTTAAAAACTGTTATAACAGTCGTGCTCACGGTCACGAGTGGCCTGAAAAACTCACAGAATAAATGGATACGTGTTATGTTGTTAACTATGATGATGATGATGATGTTATAATGATGTCCAATGACTCTATTTGATTCTAGTATATGATCATGTGGGTTAAATAGGGAGCTTAAGCATAACTTGATACTAATCAATGATAAAATCTTGACTTACTAAAATGCTAAATGCAGTAAATCGTATCTACCTTTTGAGCCTCATGAATCCTCATGTTATTCTTGTGGAGTACGAAATGTACTCACGCTTGTTCATTTTCTATTTTTGGATAAAAATCTCGGATGGGTAACAATGGCAGTTAGTATGAGGATTACCCAGAGGTCTTCTAGGTTTGAGTTAACCAGTTGATCGTCCCTGTGTTGGAGCTACCACGTCTGAGAGTTATCTTTTTATTTTTTGCATGTGTGTAAAGACTAAGTGTTATATTAAACGTGATGTAAGACACACTGTGATCATACTTCCTGCAATTTGTTGACTTATTTGTGCGACTGTCCCTGGGGCGCACATAATATTTATGCACTCTATGTTATCCTTAAAATAGAGTGTGACAAATTTGGTATCAGAGCCGTATCGACTGTAGGACGCAAACTAGATAGAAATGGTCATTTTAGGATCTTTGTTTTACTTGTTTCTTACTTACTGTCTCAGTCTTGTTATTTTATTAAAACTTATGCTCTTACTTTTTATGCTATTGTATAAAATTATTGATTCTAATGATATTTTAATTTAGAACTATAGATGCCTCATCTCAGCGCTACAGCTTACCGCGCTCAGTTCACCCCGGCGCCATGGGTGGAGGCAGAGGTTGTGGTCGTCTTCGATGCCGATGAGGAGGAGCCCATGCAGGTAGAAGTGAAGCTACCTACCCCCAACAAATGCACCTGCTTCTACACCAGTGGCTGTACCAATTCCTCTAGTTGATGCACCAGTTCCCGCTGCTACACCTGCACTGACATCATCCGCAGCTTCTGCAACAACACTTGTGCCACCCTCAACTGCTCCAGAGGCGCAGGAAGAGATGGGGTGGACCACTAGGAACAAATTCAAGGACGCCCCCGAGGATGCTCATTACCACAACTTGCTCATCACTATGTTGGCTGAATACTATCCAGACCTTGTTGCCACTGTGAAGTATTATTGTGCGTAGCACAAGCACCTTGTGGAGGCAACCTATTCGAAGACCAATGTGATTGTCACTGCCTGAAACAATGCTGACAACTCACATGATGTGGAGACTACTCATACTCATACCCAGGCGTGCCAGTGCCTATGATAGCATGGAGGATGCTGCGCAGGAGGCTTACTTGTACTACCATGGCCGTCGCTTCGAGGCCATGAAAGAAAATCGTTACAGGTTCCTCCCACGCTACGATCACGCGGAAAGAACATGGGTGGCCCTGGCTCCCTCTGCAACTGATCCAACCATGGACACCACGGTGAGACACGTCTGTGCCATGCATGAGGCCAATGAAGCACTCAAGGAAGAGCTGCGTGCTGCACAGAAATCCGAGAAGCGCCTCCAGAAGCAGGTTGATGACTTAGGCATTCAGCTTGGGCAGCCCCCTATCTACAAGAAGAAGGAACGAAATTTCACCATGGTCGATGCAGCCCCATAGATGCCTTGGTGCCCTCTGAAATAAAGACGTTATTATATCACGAGTCATGTTGAGTCTATGTGTGTCTTATGAACCTTTAAATGCTTAGTTGATTGTGTTTATGAACATGTTTGATTTGGAGTTTGTTTGGCTGTTGGGAACAGCGTGGGCATGTCCACATGTTTCAAAGTTTCAAAACCTTAAGTTTAGTCGATGTTTATTATAGTTGGGTTGCATATTTCGTACCTCTGTTGTGCTGTTTTTCAGAGCAGCCTGTGATGATTACCTCGTATCTCTGAATCCATATATCCAAAAATTGTGAAATTTTTGTGGAAGAAATTAGACCTGTGTATCTTTCATTTGCCACTGGAATAACATTATTATCAGCTCTGGTTTGGGAGACATATCTGTTACAATCTGATGTTTCTATGCAGTCTGGGACTCGGGATAGAATCTGTTTATGTAACACCCTAAAATTTGCATCATTTTAAAATCGGAGAATTTGATTTACTTACACAATTTTGTGAGCATTTTAACCTAGAGAAATAATAATTTTTAATAAATAAAATCAACTATAAGGCTAGACACATGCTTGTGCATACATGCCGCTGCATATTTATATGTGTGTTTTGTGGGTTTTACCAAAAGTGAAAAGGATTTCAAAATCTTTTGAAAAATGGATTTGAAAATGAATGGAAATATTAGAAAAGGAAATTTCTCTTCCCTTCTCATTTTGGCCCGCAGGCAGCTGCCCTTTCTCCCTTCTCTACGGCCTGTTCGGCTTCAACACCCGCAGCCCAGCTCGCCTCCTAGGCTCATATTGGCCTGCTGCCGTCTTCTCATTGTTGCTGGGTCGCAGCCGCGCATTGGGCTGGCCCAATAAGCCGACGCCGTGAGCTGCCTTGCTCTTTCCCTCTATCTCTGGCTGACGTCCGGGGCCCGCGACGCAGCGTCGTCTTCCACCTCCGACTCGTGCTTGAAACGGACTCGAAGAAGGAGACCGCCACCTCTCCGACTCCTTCCCATGCCTTGCCCTGCAAGGTGAGCTCCTCTTAAATAGCAGCCGCGCCCGCACCGCCTTCATCACTACCCTAATCGCAGCAGCCGTCACCTCATCTCGAGCTCAAGCCACCGCAAATCCCCGCCGCCGCTGCCTAAGTTCGATTCGATGAGTTCATCGATTCAGTGGTTCCCGTAAGCTAATGATGGTCTTGGTGATCAATTTAGAAGTATCCGATCACTTCTCTTCCCTCCTTTTCTAATTTGGTTCGCTGTTTTCATCTCGCCATCATGTACAGAGGATTCCTGTCCGCCATTGGAAGCTGCGCGTCGACCTCAAGCTGCCCGCGACGCCGTTTTCATCTTCGGTGAGTTCGGCTTGAGCTCCTCTCTCTTCCCGTGCTATTCCCGAGCTGAACCATGGCCTCTAGGGCCCTAACCATGTGCGCCGGCGAGTTTTCTCGCCGCCGGCCATGTCCACCGCCGCGCTCGGCACTGTAGCTGGCCGGAATCCCCTCTCCCCCTCTCTAATTTTTAATCTGAGCCGCACGAGTTGGATCCGACGGCTCAGATCTCATCATACCCCTTCGTCTGTCAAAGTTTCTAAAGAGACCCCTAGTTTTCTTCTATTCTAACCCGCGGTCCCTGGCCAGATTTTGAAAACCCGAATTTCTATTTATTTTAATTCAAATTTAGATCTGCTTAATTACAAGTTTGCCATTGTCTTTAATTGCATATAAAACCTCCGTTTTAACTCCGATTTGACCCGTTCAAGTTGTGTTAGGTTCATAATTTCATACTCTACATGTTAGTGCTACTGTTTAGTAGGTTCTCAACTTTTAAATTTTTAGATTAGATTTAATCTATTACTTTAATAAAGTAAATCTTATTAAATCATAACTTTTCCGTTCTAGCTCCGATTTACGTGCAATTCGTGTCTGTGTGATCCTAGTGAGATGTAGATTCGTTTGACAAACTTTTCATGTTATTTTACTACTGTTGGTGTACTGTTCTAATTGTAGCTTTGTTTGCTTTGCTTGATTGCTCTTGGATGATTGTTGTTGATGTGTTAATCGGGAATAGACGGTGATCAGTTCGTTGGTGATCAAGAGTACTATTACGAACCGGATCAACAGGATCAGCTAGATCAAGGCAAGTATAGCATGGGATTATCCTTGTTACCTACTCACTTTAATTCACTTAATTCATGCTGCATGTGTCTCCTTGTTAAGGATGCCTTAGTATTGATCTTGTTCCTTGAATCCTATGGTTATGGCATTGGGTAGTTGCTAGTGCTCACATAAACAATGATCTTGTAACTTGACTAATGATATATGCAATAACACTAAAAGATGATTTTTAGCAACAGGGAACAAGAGGGCTAGAGTTTTCTCTAGATTCCTCTCCATAAGGACTTATCTGTAAGCGAACATCCGGGACTTACAGTACAGCTGTGAGGGCTACATAGCTCTGGCTTTAGTCATATAAGAGGACCTTTTATAGCTTGTTAGTGGTTACCTTTATGGCGCAAGAGGGTGGTGTTCTGGGTCGGGTGTAGTGCGGCTTCTGTCCTTATGAGTATAGGCTGCATGTCATTGTGCCATACGGAAGGGGGGCTCTATATTTGCAGGGCACAAAAACCTAGCGGCCCTAACTTGTTAGACGAACCTTGGAAAGACTTCATAGTGAAACTTAACTGTCCAATGGGGAGTCATGACCTCGGACCTTTAGGGATCACGACTCACAATGAAAATGTACAACCTCTATAGAGTGTAAAACTGGTATATCAGCCGTGCTCACGGACACGAGCGGCCTTGGACCCTTACGGAATAGAGATCACTATAAATTTACTTGTTCTTGCTATTCATTATTCTCTTTACATGATCATGTGTTTATTATGGGAATATCACCTATTTGTTGCTACTCAACTGCTTAAAATATGATCAACTAAAAGCTATATGCAGTTAAATCAGTGTCTATCCTATTTGAGCTTCATGAACCCCATGTTACACTTGTTGAGTACTTTTGTGCTTACCCTTGCATTCCCCCACACCTCAGGATGGACTCCCGAATGTGCAAATAGTGATTACTACACCTACTTCCCCGAAGATTACTAGACTTGTGGTCAACCAGTTGACGTGCCTGTGCTATGGAGCTAGCTACCACAAGAATTATACTATGTTTCCGCTTAATTACGTGAAGACTCTGTGATATTATTCGTTATGTAATAAACATTTGTGATGATACTATTTATATTTGTCATCTTATGTGTGATTGATCTCTAGGCGCACATAAGACTATACATTCCATTTGTTCCTTAAAAATGGGTGTGACAGATTGGTATCAGAGCCATGTTGACTGTAGGACGCAAGCCTAGTTAGTAATGGTCGTCTTAGTTCTCTTTTCTTCACTTGTATCATGCTCATCACCTTACTCTTGATAATTGCTAAGTTGTTATGCTCCTTTCGCCTCATTCTATTGTGAAAATATTGCTTCTATTCTAACTTACTCTTGGCCTAAATTCTGTAGATGCCTCGTGCTCACAAGACTGCCCGTATCACCACTGGAGGCTACTTTCCACCCCATTCCCTGTACGAACCAGAGAAGTGTGGCAGAACCGCCTAATCTAATGCTCTCCCAAGAGTACTTATCTTTCATTAGACACTAAGTACTCAAGAGAGTGCACTAAATTCTACGATTCCGTCGAGCACACCCGAGGGAGAACTCAAAAATCCACATTTTTACCTCAGGATCATAAATGAGAGATAAAGCTTACAACATCTTTATCATTTCTTATATCACTTTTAGTACAACATCAGGGTAATCCATTGTTTAATTATAACAGCGGAAAATAAAATGTTATCAGAGTTCAGCGTAAATGAAACCATTTAATGATGAGTTAAATATTATCATGATGAACATTTATATACAGGAAATGATAACATATGGTAAATCTTTCCCTTATAAAACATTTTTGGTGAAAGTTTAAATCAACTCTACATTCACAACGTAAAGGAAATCCTCACTGAGCCCACCAGGAGGTTTCCACACACAAATGTCATCTCCAAGAACACTTGTCACCTGCAACAGGGTAGAACAAACCCTGAGTACTCAATTATACTCCGCAAGACTTACCCGTCAGAAGGAAAGAAAAGACTCCAAGGATTATGCAAGGCTTTCTGGCTTGTGGGTTTATTGCAACTGCAAGAAGCATTACTAAATATGCATCCTTACATTTATTTTTATTAGCAGCCATCATTAGTTTATTGACCAACCATTCTATGTAGGCACCAAAGCTACTTTCAAGCATGTGGTAAGCAATCAGAACCATTTCACCATCTTCCACAGTTCTTACTACGATGCCAGATTATAGTCATGTCAGACCGTCAAATTGACGGCGATTCACGAATCAATGTAGCCCAGCTGGGTACCCCGAAAAACACATGCCCCGCCCGTACCGAGGTACAAACGGGACCAACCCATTATCCTCCTGTCAAGAGAACCGAGTCCCTGTCCATACTGGGACTCCAAGCCCCCGCCCTCTCGCGGTGCTTAGACCACCTAATACCCATATATAATCCACCTTTAGTTGGTCCGGATGGAGCCGGAACCCATGACAAGAGAATAACAAGTCTTTCTAGCCCCCATCCGCTAGTATATGCTCGGGATAAGGAGGTCTGTGACCTGACTATGGAATCCAATGCAACGAACGGTCCTTAATTGACACAGGCGGAACAAATGCAACCAGAGCCCCGCTCTGTTGCCCAACCAGGTCTAAGTCCATCCAAGCTCGTTTCGCCCAGTCTCCAATTATTATACATATTTATTCCATGGGATAGTAACATGATAATAGTAATAATAATATATTTTCTATCTCTCACGAGTGATAGGCAATCACTCGGCTTCTACCGAAGTCCTGTAGCATAGCAATCTACACGATCCTATCATACTAGTAAGACTCATGGGATCAGGATATATATATATATATATATATATATATATATATATATATGCAGGTGGTTTTCATTCAACTCCTTTAAACTTAATGCACAAGCATAAATTAAAGTGCAGAATAATAGGGGTTATGCACCGGGGCTTGCCTGGGTATTTCGTACGCTACTAAGTTAGTATTGCTTTGCCTTCAGTATACGTCCACCATCACCTTCAGGACCGAGTCACCGTTACACCATATCCTCACGTGACACTGACAACCTTAGTTGATCCATCGGTTTACCGTCATTCCTAAATGGTATGCAAACGCAATATGCTTGTCTAAGTCAAATATGCATAAACAAAATATTAAAAGACGGAAGAATGAGTTCGAAATTAGCTGTGACAGCAGGTAGGTGGAGATGGACTCGCGTGTGGTCGCCGCTGGCTGTAGGCTTGCAGAAACAACGAAGCGTGGCCGCGCCGGAGTGCTGCGGCAGTGCGCAAGCGTGCTGAGGTGAAGAGGCGAGAACACCGGGGTGCCGGGCGGGGTTGGAGACGAGGAAGACAGGGTCTACCATGGCTTGGATTGCTCGGCTGCTGGTGGTCTTAAAGAGCGCACACAGGCTACACGGATGCATGACTGCTTAGCTGCCGGTGCCCGGTCAAAAATTTCAGCCACGGCAACCAACTGCGTCGCTGCCCATTAAAATTTGGGACAAGACAAGAGGCTAAGTCGGTCAAGTCTGTATGCCCGCTGCCTGTGCCCTCTCCCTCTATTCATAGCAAGGAAATAAATTGAACGTCCTGCACACTCTCCCCTTTCTCCTTCATGGCTAGCTGTCCCATGCTGGAAGCACAATTTCCATCAAGACCAAGACCAAGACCAAGAGAAAGTTGCCAACGTTTTTCTTACTCCATGCATGCACTGTTCTCTCACTTCTCTCCCTTCGTCAAACCATACAGTCGTGTTAGTGGTGAGAACGGGGAAGAAACGGTGGGCACCAGTCCTTGTTGGCTGTGACGTTTCTCGGCTGCTGGCCCGTCGCTCCCGTTCAAAAATTTTCAGACAAGACCACCGAGGCCGAGTCGCTCGCATTTATAGCAAGGGAGAAAATAGTGGTGCAGCAGCATTTTTCTCATAAGACCAAGAAAGCACAAGCACGTAGGCCGGCACTGGCGGAGCTAGGGGGCTGGCAGTGCATGCACGGGCGCAAGCCGGCACAGCAGCCAGGAAAGCCACTGTTTCTGGGTATAGTCAATATCCCCTCATCCTCTATTATTTTCCTTGATTGACTAGCATAAATGATCCAGTGCACCCCACCCCAAGCACGTTCAGCCTAAGACCCCTCTAGTCCTGATATACTTCTAAAGTCCAAAGACCCACTCAAGTCCATCTGTGAATTAATTAGCAACTCAAGACCAAAGACCAAGACCTACTCAAGTCAATCACGTGAAATATAAACATGTGACCAGCCAGACATATGCCATTAATCACTTTCTTTAATCACCCTCCATGTGATTAATTAGCAGCTACCTTACAAAATCAATATCCATTTCATCCAAGCTCCGATTCCATCGATTCTCCTTCCTATATTCCTCTAAAATCAAGAACTATCCACCCATGCCATTATCTTCATTTCTAGAGCTCTTTGAATTTATTTATTTATTGTGAATATTTGTTTGCTAAATTAGCCAACTAACAAATATAGACACGTACATACAACCATCTCTAAAATATTGACTACAACAACACACCACAAAAGCCGCCGAGCTAGCGATTAAACAATCCGGCACATAATCCAGCAGCTCGAATTTAATTTAGGTTCAGAAGCTACATTGTTCTATTTTTCTTATTAGAATCACATTATCATATTTCCACCTAAAATACTAACTTAGAACACTTGTATAGTTTTCCTAACTACAGAAGTGAGTCACATAAGAGTCGGGTATCATTTCATGAGCGATTAAAATTTTAAAACCCGAAAACTCATTTGTTAGTTTCTTTTAGGCCTTAATCGTGTGCTAAGTAAGCTAGTAACACCAGGGGTGTTACAAGGAGCCTCAGGAGGAACCAGAAGACACTTCACCAACCCCGCCACCATCACCAGATCAGGCGCCAGAACCAGTTTTGCCCCAAGAAGAACTTGAACCTAAAGAGGAGGTTATCTATTTGAGTGATGATGAAGATGTTGAGCTTGCCCAAGATGGAGAACAGCCCCCGTCGCCTCCATATGATGGTTCGGCTGAAGTTGGTGTGCCGCCCCTTCCTATGGGTTGGATTACAAAGATCCATCACAAGTCAAGCCATAACACTCCTTCACACCACCGACTGGTTGGCATGCTTAGTGCCTACTTCACAGATTGGGATCCTGCGTTTGAGTATGTCTGCTAGGAACACAAGCATCCTTTGGAAGCTACTTACTGGAAGTGCAATGTGCGTATCTTCGTTAAGAACGAAGAGATGGATACTTATATGCTGGACAGGTGCTTTTCCCATAGTGGTCGTCGTGTCACTATAGAAGATGTCATAGAAGATGCAGCCTTTGAAGCATGCTTGGGACTTCGTCACCTCTGCTATGATGTTATGCAAGATGATCAATATCGCTATTTTCCCCGTGGAGACCCAGCACAAGGATGGGTAATGATGAACCCTGGGAATTTGGAACTAATTCCTCGAGTCATGGTGGATTTTGGTCATGACATGATGGTGAAGAATCATCGGTTGGTAGCCCTAGTTAAAGCTTTGGGAAAAGACGTCAAGAGGTACCAAGAGGTGATAGATGGTCTAAGGATTGATCAAGGCATGGAGGCAATCTATGACTATCATGAGCATCAAGCCCGCCCCTAGGAGTTGGAATACCATTTATGTAATCATACGATAGTACGAGTAGTGTCGAGTTAAGTTGAGTTTTGTGGTGTCGTGTGAACTTTGTGTGGTTAGTTGAGTTATTATTGTGCCTATGTGTGAGTTGGTTTTTCCATGTAATGAGTGCTGGAGCTTTGTGGGCTTGTCTACAAAAGTTCCTAGTTAAAGATACTAAGTTTAAGTGTGATAAATAAATAGTTTAGTTGTGTTAACCTTTTCTCTCTGTTCTGTCCTTTCTGGAGCGGTCTGCCTTTCCTTTTATGCTTGAAATTAACTGTTCAGCGAACAATTCTGAAATTTTTATGAGAGTATCTAGACCCACGTACCTTTCCAATGTTTCTAGAATCACCTTTTTATCTGTTCTGGATCATGAGATATAATTGTTACAAGATGAAGTTTCTGCACAGTCTAGAAATCAGAAACAGTTTCTGTTGTGTCCTGTTTTTTGGTTAACTTCATAAGCTTTCCAACCGTATAAAGTACACCTCTACTGGATATCTGTAACTCGAGATAGGTCTGTTTTACCGAACTACTAAAATTAGGATATGTCCAGAAGGTTATCAAATTCCGTTCTCTATCTCTAGAATTGTCTATAATGTGGTATTCTCTAAGGTTTGATTTTGTATTGGATGACAGATGTCTGGAAGAGGACGAGATCGAGGCTGTGGTCGTGGAGTTGGTCCACCACCTACTATTCATGAGCTTTTGGCAATACAAACACAGTTGATGGAGGCACTGGTGAACAATCAGCAAAATCAGCTAGTTGGAGGAGCACCTGCGCGTGATAAGCGTGGTGAATTTTTGAAGGGTCATCCCCCAGTGTTCACTCATGCCACTGATCCATTGGAAGCCGATGATTGGCTTCGTGCGGTGGAGAAGCAGCTCAACATTGCTCAGTGCAATGATCAACAAAAGGTGTTGTTTGCTTCGGGACAACTTCAAGGAGCAGCTCAAGACTGGTGGGATTCGTATCAGTATGGCCGTCCTGCAAATGCTCCCGCCGTTACTTGGCAGGAGTTTACAGAGAGTTTTAGGTCCTACCATATACCAGAGGGAGTGATAGCGCTGAAGGCAGAGGAATTCCACAATTTGACACAGGGATCTATGCCTGTAGCTGAGTATAGAGACAAGTTTGCTTAGTTGCATTGTCACGTTATGCGCCGAATGAGGTGGCTAATGATGCCGATAAGCAGCGACTTTTCTTGAAGGGTCTACATGATGGTCTTCAATTGCAGCTGATGTCCAATGCTTACCCAGATTATCAAACATTAGTGAATCGCGCTATTGTGGTGGACAACAAGCGCAAGGAGATGGATGCCAAAAGGAAGAGGCTTCAGGGACAAGTATCTGGAAGCAACACTCGCCAGCGCACTGGATTTCAGCAAGGCTATCAGCAGAGGTATCCACCTAATCAATGGAATCGAGGTCAACTTCCTCCACGTAATCAGTTTCTGTAACTTCCTCCTTATCAGCCGCAAAATGGCAATCAACGTCCTCAGCAGCAGAATGGGAACCAGAATCAGCGTCAGAGTACCCCCAACAACACCCCAATGAAGACTAGTGCTCCTAACACTCCTACCAAGTGTTTTCATTGTGGAAAAGAAGGTCACTTGTCTTATAACTGTCCTGAGAAGGCCAATCAGCAAACCCCTCAGAAGCAGAATAATAACCAGAAGCTACCATACTACTTAAAGGTGACTCACGTGTCTGAGGAAACTGCAATGGCGGAACCTGAAGTTATGCTCAGTACGTTCGATGTCCATTCCATTCCTGCCACTGTTCTTTTTGATTCTGGAGCTTCACATTCATTCATATCTCAAATATTTGTTAAGACACATAGCATTCATTTATGTGCCATGAAAAACCCCATACTAGTCAATTCACCTGGGGGAAGTATGCAAGCTTCCTACCAATGCCTCCCTATTAGTTTAATTTTAAGGGGGGTAGAGTTCAAAGTGAGCCCTATAGTGTTGAGAACAGCTGGGATTGATCTTATTCTGGGACTAGATTGGATGAAACAAAATCAGGCAGTGATTCAATGTAAGGAAAAGGTAGTAGCCCTGACAACACCGAAGGGAGATCGAATTAGTATGGAGATCATAGTGCAGAAGCAGTAGACAGCTACGGTGAATCGACTTGATGATAATGTTAATCAGGAGGATCCAGTTGTGGATGAATTTCCGAATGTGTTCCTCGACGACTTGCCAGGTATGCCACCGACCGCGACATTGAGTTTATTATTGAATTATTGCCTAGAACTGCACCTATAGCTAAGCGTCCATATAGAATGGGGGTTAACAAATTAGAGGAACTTAAGAAACAAATAAAAGAGTTGCAAGAGAAAGGTTTCATTCGTCCTAGCTCTTCACCGTGGGGAGCTCCAGTGATCTTTGTTGACAAGAAGGATGGTTCTCAACGGATGTGTGTTGATTATCGGTCACTCAACGAGGTAACTATTAAGAATAAGCATCCACTGCCTAGGATTGATGACTTGTTTGACCAGTTGAGAGGTGCTTGTGTGTTTTCTAAGATTGATCTTCGCTCTGGTTATCATCAAATGAAGATTTGTGCTACTAATATACCAAAGACAGCATTCACAACACGGTATGGCTTGTATGAGTATACAGTAATATCTTTTGGCTTGACTAATGCTCCTGCATACTTTATGTACTTGATGAATAAGGTACTCATGGAGTATCTCGATAAGTTTGTAGTAGTATTCATCGATGATATATTGGTATACTCCAAGACTAAGGAAGAACATGCCAAACATTTATGGTTGGTGTAACACCCTAAAATTTTGAAAGAAATAAAAATAGGAAAAATATGATTTTTATGTATTTTTGTGAGCATGCAAACTTAGAATAATAATAATTTTTATAAATTTAAAATCAAATATAAGGGTAGGAACATGTTTGTGCACTCATGCTGCTGCATTTGAATTTTTGTATTGAGTGGTTTGAATTAAATTCAAAATGGATTTCAAAATCTTTTGGAAAATGGCTTTGAAAAACTGGAAAAGAAAAAGAAAAGAATTTTTCCTCTCTTTCGGTTTTTGGCCCGTCGGCCAAGCTGCCTCCTATTTTTCTCCCCGCCTCTTCTTGGCCCGCTCGGCCTTTTCCCGAGCTGCGGTTAGCGCGGCCGTTTCCCCAGCCGCCTTGGCCCGAGCCGCCGTGGCCCAGCAGAGCAAGGCGCTCGGAATCCGCCCCGCTTCGCGTCACGGGCCGAGCCCAGCTCACGCGCGCGCCCGCGTTCTTCTCCTCTCTGTCTCTCGCTGACACCGCGGGCCCACATGTCAGAGCCGCCTCCCTCCCCAAGCCGGCGCCAACGTCGCCTTCCTTGTTTGCCGCCGCCGAATCCCACGTCCAATCTTCACTTTCCTACCTTGGAGCACTACCGAGGCTATATAAGTCGAGCCCGTGCACCCCTCCGCTTCATCTTGCCTTCTCGTCGATATTGTGGTGCTCGAGAACGCGGTCACCGTGAGCACAACCCTAGCTGCCCGCCATCTCAAGCCACGAGTTGCTTTGGGGCTACCCTCGCCTTCGTTTTTGCCCTAGGTGAGCTCGCCATGTCCCGCTCTACCTCCCCGTATCTTCCGTTTGTCGAATGGTGGTCGGTAAGGCCGTTTCGTCGAGCTTCGGCGAGCTCGGGCCAAGTCCGGCCATGGCACCGCCGTCGGGCTCCTGTAGACGGCCAGCAGTCCTCCCTCTCCCTCCCCCGATTAGATCCGAGCCATTTATTTCAAATCCAACGGCTGATAATACACGATACCCCTTCGGCCGGCCATTTTTCTAAAGAGACCCTGTGATTTTCTATTATAGAACCTGCAGTCCAAAACGTAAAACCCGAATCCGTTTTACTCTTTAGAAGGCGTATTTGATCGCGTAACTTCAGAAAATACGTTTTCACTTATTTACAGAATTGCCATTATGTTAATTTGTGCGTAGAATCTCCGTTTTAACTCCGATTTGACCCGTTCAAATTGCGTTAGGTTCATATTTGTGAGCTCTACATGTTGGTAGTACTGTACAATAGGTTTGAGATAATTTATTTTCGAGTTTACATTAAAGTATTTATTTTTCTATAGGAAATCTTCGTAAATTCATAACTTCGTCGTTTTAGCTCCGTTTTTCGTGATCTTTGCGTCTGTGTGATCCTAGCGAGTTGTAGATTCATTTTAAAGACTTTTTATATTATTTTCTTACTGTTGGTGTGCTGTTCTAATTATAGTCTTGTTTGTTTATGCATGATTGCCTCTGGATGTATGTTGTTGCTGTTGTTGATCGAGTATAGACGGTGAGCAATTCGTTGGGGATCAAGAGTCTTTCTACGAGCAAGATCTTCAGGACCAGTTTGAGCAAGGCAAGTATAGCATGGGATTATCCTTGTTGTCCTATTCACAATATGCAAATAATATCATTATGCATCTATTCCCTTGTTAAGGATGACTTAGTGTTGATCTTATACCTTGATACCCATTATATTGCATTGAGTAGTATGGCTAGTGCTTAAACATGGACTATGATCATGTAAATTGATTAATGGAATATGCAACAAACATTAAAAGATGATTTTGATTAATGTTTAAAGGGGATTAGAGCATGGGGTTGTTTTTGATGCTCTAGTTACTCTCTATAAGGACTCATCTATAAGCGAACATCCGGGATTTACAGTACAACTGTGGGGGCTATATGGCTCTGGTTTTAGTCATATAGAAGGACCTTTTCTAGCTTGTTAGTGATAACCTTTTTGGCGTAAGAATGGCTTGATGAATCGGGTTTAGTGCGGCCTCTGTCCTTATGTGTATAGGCTGCGTGTTATTGTGCCATTTGGAAGGGGGGCTCTACATCTGTTTGCCGAGTGAATCTAATGGCCCTAACTTGTTAGACGAACCTTCGAAAGACTTCATAGTGTTTCCCTGCCTGCTCACCTTGGGAGTGTTTTGGGAGTAATTAACCCGGGCATATGGGCAACACGACTCACAGTGAAAGTGTACAACCTCTGCAGAGTGTAAAACTGTTATAACAGCCGTGCTCACGGTCACGAGTGGCCTTGGACCCTTATGGAATAGTTGATAATTATTAATGGTTATGTTTTTGCTATTCATCAATCATTTCACATGGATCATATGTTTATTGTTTACATTGAGACATCTTGATGCTATTGATATGCTAAAATTATGCTAACTAAAAGCTACATGCTAATAAACCAATGTTATGCCTTTGAGCCTCATGAACCCCATGTTACACTTGTTGAGTATGAGATGTACTTACGCTTGTTTATTTTTCTCACTTGGATAAAAATCCCGGATGGGTAACAGATGGTGCTAATAGTGACTACTACTCCTACTTCCCTGAAGATTACTAGACTTGCAGTCAACCAGTCAATGTGCCTGTGATTGGAGCTACCACGAGAGATTTATATTTTTACTTCCGCTATATTTGTGTAAAGACTATGTGTTAAATATCGTGATGTAATAACATTTGTGATGATACTTCCGTTATAATTTGTTAACTTATGTGTGATTGATCTCTGGGCACACATAAGAGTATGCATTCCATTTGGTCTTTATATGGGTGTGACAAATTGGTATCGGAGCTTTTGTTGACTGTAGGACGCAAGCCTAGCTAAAAATGGTCGATTTAGTATCTTCTTTACACTATTTTTATGCTTATCATCTTGCTCTTGTTATTTAATAAATTTTTATGCTTCTTATGTCTCATTCTATTACGAAATTTTGCCTCTATTCTAACTACATCTAAAAATTCTATAGATGGTTCGTGACCGTAAGACTGCCCGCATCAGGTCTGGAGGATACTACCCACCTCGTGCTTTGCTTGCACCTGAAGAGCCACAAGAGCAAGCACCTCAGGAACAGGAGCAGGCCCCTGAAGCACCAATCCAAGCACCAGCACCTCCCCAGGAAGAGCCCGAGCCTGAAGAAGATCCGGAGATCATTGAGATTGAAGATAATGAAGAGGAGGCTAATAGAGGAGGGCAACCCCCGTCTCCACTACATCATGAAGCTGCTGGAGATGTGCCACCTCCTCCAATGGGGTGGACTGTGAAGATCTACCACAAGAATGGAGGGAATGCTGTCTCTCATCTTCGACTTGTGGGGATGCTCACTGCCTACTTCACTGATTGGCATCCAGCTGTGGAGTACGTCTACTAGGAGTACACTCATCCGCTGGAGGACACATACTGGAAGGCAAGGGCGAGTATTTTTACACATAAACAAGAAAAAAGGGGCGTACCAGCTGGACAAGATGTTTTCTCACATGGGTCGTTGAGCTACCATGGAGGATACCATTGAAGATGCCGCTTTTGAAGCATGTATGGGCCTCCGCTACCTTCGCTTTAACAGCATGAAGCATGACATTCATCGCTACTTCCCTCGTGCACACCCCGACCTTGGATGGGCTATGACGGATCCAGTGCAGCTAGAGCCACTACCTCGGGTGATGGTGAACCTTGTCTATGATATAATGGAGAGAAAGCTGCAGTTAGAGGAGATGATGAAGGCACAAGGGAAGACCATCAAGAGGTGCCAGGCAACCATTGATGAACTCCGAGCAAACCAAGGCATGGCCAAGATTTATGAGACATTAGAGCATGAGCCACGTCCTTAGGAAATATGAGTCCTTTATGTAATAAAAACGTTCTTAGTAACGTCAGTTGAGTCATCGAGTCTGTCGTGTGGTTTGAACTTTGGTGTGTTAGTTGCTTTATTATTATGCTTATGTGTGACTTGGATTTTTGTTATGAGTGTTGGGGCTTGTAGGCATGTCTACAAGTTCCATTTTTAAGAATAATAAGTTTAATAGTCAAGGGAATAATAGTTGGGTTTGGTATTATCACGTTTCTGTCCTTGCTATTTTCTGGAGCAGTCTGCAATGTTTCTGCTATGGTTCAAAAACGGTTCGTGCAATATTTATGAAATTTTTATGAGAGAAAACTAGACTTAAGCATCTTTCAAATGCCACTGGAATCACCTTTTTATCTGATCTGGTTCGAGAGATATAATTGTCACAAGTTAAAGTTTCTACACAGTCTGGAATATGGAACAGTTTCTGTTACGCCTTATTTTTCATTAACTTAACGATAGAATCTGATCTTGAGGTCTGAATAAAAGTTGTGTATAATTTCATAAGCTTTCCAACCATATAAAGCACGCCTCTTTTGGACTTCTGTAGCTCAATATATGATTGAAATACTGAACTATCAATATTGCTACTCGTCCAGAAAACTTTCAGATCTCATTCTTTATCTTATAAGTGGTTGATAACATGGAATTCTTAAAGTTTGCAATTTTATGGATGGCAGATGGCCGGAAGAGGAAGAGGCAGGGGTTGTGGAAGTGTTCCCCCAAATCCACGACCACCGCCACCACCAACTATTGAGCAACTATTGGCAGTGCAGACGCAGCTTATGCAACAACTGGTGCAGAATCAGCAAAATCAGCCAGTTGCTGGGGCTCAACCACGTGATAAGCGTGGTGAATTTTTGAAGGGTCGTCCCCCAGTGTTCACACATGCCGCTGATCCTTTGGAAGCCGATGATTGGCTTCGTGCTGTGGAGAAGCAGCTTAATATTGCACAATGTGATGACCGGCAGAAGGTGTTGTTTGCTTCTGGACAACTCCAGGGAGAAGCTCAGGATTGGTGGGAATCGTATGAGTATGGTCGCCCTGCCAATGCTCCCGCAATCACTTGGCAGGAGTTTAGAGAGAACTTCAGAGCTTACCATATACCTGAAGGAATGATAGAACTAAAGGCGGAGGAATTCAGGAACTTGACCCAAGGGTCAATGTCGGTAGCTGAGTACCGTGACAAGTTTGCTCAATTGTCACGATATGCTCCACATGAAGTGGCTAATGACAATGATAAGTAGTGCCGCTTCCTGAAGGGATTGTATGATGGGCTACAATTGCAGTTAATGTCCAATACCTATCCTAATTTTCAGACGCTTGTGAACCGCGCTATCGTGGTGGATAACAAGCGCAAGGAGATGGATGCCAAGAGGAAAAGGTTACAGGGACAAGCCTCTGGTAGCAACACTCGTCCACGTACTGGTTTTTAGCAAAATAATCAACAAAGGCCTCCTTCTGGTCAGTGGAATCGTGGTCAGTTCCCTTTCCGCGGTCAGTTCCCGCAACGTCCCCCATTCCAACCACAGAATAGCAACCAACGTCCTCCGCAGCAGAATGGGAATCAAGCACAGCGTCAGGGCCCTCCCAATAATACTCCCATGAAGACTAGTGCTCCCAGTACCCCCAACAAGTGTTTCCGATGTGGGAAAAAGGACACTTGTCTTACAATTGTCCGGAGAAGCCCAACCAGCAGACTCCCCAGAGGCAGAGCAGCCACCAGAAGCCAGCACCTAACACTGGAAGGGTGAATCACTTGTCCCAAGAGACCGCAGTGGAGCCAGAAGTTATGCTTGGTACGTTCGATGTCCATTCCACTCCCGCCACTATTCTTTTTGATTCTGCATCACATTCTTTCATATCACAATCATTTGTTAGAATACATAGAATTCATTTGTGTGCCATGAAGAACCCTATATTAGTAAACTCACCTGGTGGAAGCATGCCAGCATCTTATCGCTGTCTTTCGATTAGTCTCAATTTAAGGGGGGTAGAGTTTACAGTGAGTCCTATAGTATTGAGAACAGCTGGGATTGATCTTATATTGGGAATGGATTGGATGATGCAACAACAAGTAGAGATTCAGTGCAAGGATAAATCAGTTGTACTAACAACGTCAAAGGGAGATAGAATCAAGGTTGAGGTGAAAGTGCAGAAACAGGAGACCGCTACAGTGAACCAGCTTAATGATGGTGCCAACCAGGAGGACCCGGTTGTGGAGGAGTTCCCCGATGTGTTTCTTGAGGAATTGTCAGGTATGCCACCAGACCGTGACATTGAATTTATTATTGAATTATTACCTGGAACTGCACCCATAGCTAAGAGCATCTCCAAGAGTGCCCCATATCCCTTCCCCATCCATAGAATTTGAGAAAAAAGAGAAAAACTAGTCTCCAATAGTTCCCCATATCTCTTCCCCATCTTTCCACACTTGGCAAATTCACAGTGACCGCGCGTAAAAATACGCGCTGCTCCGTCGTGCGCATCTTCTCCTTCCCGCGCCTTCTCGTGCTTCCCGCGGCTATTTCCCGCGCGTAGTCTCTCCTTCTCGCGCGTCGTCTCTCCTCGTCCACGGTCTTCGATCTCCGCCGCTGCCGACTAGGGGCTCAGGTAATCCATCGATCTCCTTCCCACAAGTGCTATCGATCTCCTTCCCGCGAGTGCTATCGACCGCGAGTGCTATCGATCGATCTCCCGCGAGTGCTATCGGAGAAGACGTCGCAGCGGCGGACGGAGCCGCTGGGCCCAAAGACCCGATCTCCTTCCCGCGAGTGCTATCGGAGAAGACGTCGCAGCGGCGGACGGAGCCGCTGGGCCCAAAGACCCTGTGCAACGCGTGCGGGCGGCTGATGCCCGAGTACCGGCCGGCGGCCAGCCCCACGTTCGTGCGGGCGGCTGATGCCCGAGCACCGACGCACGCCATTCTCTTGATATGACGCAACATCTCATGGAAGGCCATCAGATTGAAATTGTAGATGCTGAAAGTACATGTTAATTTTTTTTCAATATATGCTGATGGTTGGCTGTGGCCACAGTGTAGATCTTAATGATCCGATAGCACTCATGGTTGGCTGTGCCCACAGTGTAGATGTTAATTTTTTTTCAATATACGCTGATCTCTGATGCTGTTTTTTTTTAATATGCTGATCTCATGAACAGAAACTTATAGGTTAGACGGTAGGAAATCAGCATATTTGTTTGAAATGCTTGGTCTTGTCTTCCTCATCTGCTTTTATATTTTTTTTTCAATATATGCTGCTCTCTGATGCTGTTAAATTTTTTCTCTTGTACATGGATTATTTGCATTGATTTATTCGTGAATACTTGTAGGATGGACCCAACGTTCGATGGTCGATATTGGACAAACATGGTCACTAGAGAGGATGATGTTCCTGGTTTCGAAGACTACAGTTTTCCCATGACACACGACACCCAGGAAATTGATGAGATGTGTACTGAAGTTGAAGCAGTTGATGTGCCAGTGCACCCAAGTGGAGGTGCTCCACGTCCTCGCAGTACAAGGCCTTATTCGAAGAGGACAAAAAACTTTGATCCGAAGGAGGATTTAGTTGTTGTGGCAGCTTGGTTGAACACGAGCAAAGATCCCGTGCGCGGGGCTAATCAACCTCGTGGCTCCTTTTGGAGTAGAATTCATGCTTTCTATGAGAAACACAAGGAAACTGAAGCTTTCAGAACGGAGAGTTCCATTATGCATAGGTGGATGACTATTTTGGACCAAGTGAACAAGTTTTGTGCATGCTACGAAGCGATTGAGCGTAGGAATCAAAGTGGTGCAACCATTCAAGACAAGGTTTATTTTCTTATTTGTTTCATATGTTCATTTGTTTTGTTTTTCTATTTCATTTATTTGTGAAGATATACACATTGATGATTAATAACATGTGCAGGTTTCTGACGCGGCCGCGATGTTCAAGGGATTAGACAAGGAGAACAAGACATTTACTCTAATGCACTGTTGGAACAAGTTGAAGGGTGAAGACAAGTGGAAGGCCGAGAGGAAGAGACTGGCGGAGCAGCAAGCCGGCAAGAATAAGAAGAAACAGAAGATTAATGCGGATTCCACGCCTGCGAATGTACAAGTCAATAACAATGAAGATGTGACTGAAATTCCACCACCAGAATCCAAAGCACGGAAGAGGCCAATGGGTTCGAAGAAGGCAAAGGAAGCTCTAAGGCGAGGAGGTGGTGAAGCTTGCATGGAGGCTTTGGAAAAGATGTGGGCTAAAAAGGAGGCTTTTGAGATGGAGAAGGAGAAGAAGAAAGAGGAGAGGTTTATGGCTTCACTTGAGCTAGAGAAAAAGCGCCTGTCATTAGATGAAAAAAAGGTGGAATCAGACCTCATCGAAAAGGAAGACAAAATAATGTCAATCGACATTCCAACCTCGATTCGCTGCAGCAGCAGTACTACACGATGATGCGCCAGAAGATTGTTGCTCGTCGTCTGGCGAATTAGAATTAGTTCATGTCATTTTATTTCTATAGCCAATTTGTTTCAGATTCAGTGATTCAGTGAACCTTTGTAGTGCTTTGTGATTCAGTGAACCTTTGTAGTGCTTTGTGATTAAGTGAACCTTTGTATTGCTTTGTGATTCAGTGAACCTTTGTATTGCTTTGTGATTCAGTGAACCTTTGCTTTATCATAAATGGTCAAGTGCTTTTTGATTTGTATTATTTATATTCAATGAACCTTTGTATATGTTGCTACTGTACCTGATGCCTGATAGCCTGCCTCCTGGTTGCCGCTGCATGGATGGCTACGACCTGCTGGCCGGCTAAAATTACAGTTCAAGTAAAAACAGTATAGATCACACTAATATGAAAACATGGTCATTGCACTTCAAGTTAAAAACATTATTGATCATCACGCATAGAGGAAATAAATGTTCATTACAAATTTTGATCACAAATAGAGGACAAAAATAAACTGATCATAACAAAAAAAAATGTCTATGTTGCTAATATAAATCAGGATGATGATTCCATAGGTGCTCGATGAGGTCTTCTTTTAACTGGACATGTGTTTCCTTGTCTCTGATCCTTTTGTGCGCTTCAATAAATTCATTAAGGGTTTGATTATTCTCATGAGAAGGTTCCACATTTTGGCCACCATAATCGAACCGCTCATTAGGGTCAACAACTCCTTCATCCTCGACAATCATATTGTGCATGATCACACAAGCTTTCATGATGTCTCCAAGTGTCTCTGTGTCCCACATGCGAGCTGCTCCTCGAACAATGGCGAACCTAGATTGTAAAACCCCAAAAGCTCTTTTGACGTCCTTCCTCGCTGCTTCCTGTGCTTTGGCAAAATATTTGTTCTTGTTTCCCATAGGCTGGGAGATGGACTTCACTAAAGTAGCCCATGATGGGTATATACCATCGGCTAGATAATAACCCATCATATAATTATGACCATTAATGGTATAGTTCACCTCAGGAGCTCTGCCCTCCGCCAGATTTGCAAATAAAGGAGACCGATGAAGCACATTGATATCATTATGAGACCCAGGCATTCCAAAAAAGGCATGCCATATCCAAAGATCGTTCGAAGCAACAGCCTCTAAAATAATAGTGGGCTTCTCCACATGCCCCTTGTACTGACCCTGCAATTCTACAGGACAATTCTTCCACGCCCAATGCATACAATCAATGGACCCTAACATACCAGGAAAACCTTTTTTCTCACCGAGTGCCAGTAAGCATGCTGTGTCAGCCTCATTAGGATATCGCAGGTATTCATCTTCAAATAGATCAACAACTGCCGCAACGAACCTACATAGGCTCTCAATTGCGGTACTTTCGCCAATGCGAACATACTCATCCGTTGCATCAGCTGGAACCCCATATGTTAGCATACGAAATGCTGCAGTGACTTTCTGGAAGCAACTTAATCCAAGTACATTGGCCGCATTCCTTTTTTGCACAAAGTAATCATCGTGTGATTCAACGGCATTCATTATGCGTAGGAAAAGCTCTCTAGTCATCCTGTACCTGCAAAAAAAATATACAACATTTACCAACCGTACTATATACGTATCACAAGTGAATGCACACGAACCTTTGGCGAAATAAATTTGGGCCGTATGTCGGCTCATCAGCCAAGTAATCTTGAAACATCCTTTCGTGCCCGCCTTGTCGATCTCGATAAATAACATTATGCCCTGGGACGGAACCACCATGTCTTCCTTTTTGGTTTGAATATGTCTCGACAATTGCAGCCACTGAGAAGATCAAAATGTCATCGTCGTCTGACGATGAATCATCCAACTCCCTCTGCAGAAGTGACTTGTCAGCAGGCATGATGTGTTTCGACCTTGCGAGGCAGCCTGCGGGCCTGATTGATTATTTGATTTGATGTGGCGACGATCTGAGAGATGAGAGAGTCATTGCTTCACATCACGAGATGAGATATTGAGATGAGAAGAGACCATGCAACCTTGACAGACAATAGCAAATGGGAATACCTGAGAGATGTTGTTCCTTTGCTGGAAGGAGGCTCGCCCGGCAGGGAGGATGTTGTGGCTACCTACGAGTTGGCGGCGGCGGCTGAGTTGTGGCAGCGGCAGGTGTCGTGGGAACGAGAAAAAAAACTGCCGAGAAAAATTTTACGTGGACCCAAATTTGTTTTTTTAAGTTATTTGTGGGAAACTCTTGGAGATGGCCTTTTTTTTCTTTCCCAATACCTTTTGGGGAGTTGCCAAACTACAAAATTTGGGGAGGAAAAAATGAGGTACTGTTGGAGATGCTCTAAGCGTCCATATAGAATGGGAGTAAATGAATTAGAAGAACTAATGCCCCTGCATACAGTGATGTCTTTTGGTCTGACTAATGCCCCTGCATACTTCATGTATTTAATGAATAAGGTGTTCATGGAATATCTGGACAGGTTTGTAGTGGTATTCATTGATGATATTTTGGTATTCTCCAAGACTGAGGAAGAACATGCTGAACATTTGAGGTTGGTCTTGCAAAAGCTCAGAGAACACCAACTATATGCCAAGAGGAGTAAATGTGAGTTTTGGTTGAATGAAGTTTCTTTTCTGGGTCATATTGTCTCAAATGGAGGAATATCAGTAGATCCTGGCAAGGTGAAAGATGTATTGAACTGGAAGCCACCAATCAATGTAAGTGAGATCCGTAGTTTCTTGGGATTGGTTGGCTATTACAGGAGATTTATAGAGGGATTTTCCAAGCTTGCAAAGCCAATGACTGCATTATTGGAGAAGAATGCCAAGTTTGTGTGGTCTGAGAAGTGCCAGGCTAATTTTGAGGAACTGAAGAAAAGATTGACTACTGCACCAGTTTAGTCTTGCTAGATCTGAATAAACCCTTCTCTATCTACTATGATGCATCTCGATTGGGTTTGGGATGTGTTCTTATGCAGGAGGGTAGAGTTGTGGCATATGCATCAAGACAGTTGAGGAAGCATGAATTGAGTTACCCTACCCATGATTTGGAATTAGCTGCAGTGGTTCATGCACTAAAGATATGGAGACATTATTTGATTGGACACAAGAGTGATATATACACTGATCACAAGAGTCTAAAGTATATCTTCACTCAAACAGATCTGAACTTGAGACAGCGTAGATGGTTTGAGTTGATAAAGGACTATGATCTAGAGGTGCATTATCACCCAGGAAAGGCCAACGTCGTTGCTGATGCTCTTAGTAGAAAAAGCTACGCTAATGAAATACAAGTAATGCCTATGCCAAAAGAGTTGTGTGCTGAATGTAAGCATCTGAACTTAGGGTTTACCACCAATGCAGTGGAATTAGTACTAGAGCCTACTCTGGAGCAAGAAATCCGCAAGGGTCAGTTGAAAGATGAAAAGTTGAGAGAGATAGCGGAGAACATAGCGAAAGGTAAACCACTAGGATTCCGTAAGGATGATAATGGTACGCTATGGTTTGGAAAAAAGGCTGTGTGTGCCTGAGGATAAGAATATCAGAGGGGCAATTCTACGTGAAGCTCATGAGTCAGCTTATTCCATACATCCGGGGAGTACTAAGATGTATCTGGATCTGAAAGAAAAATATTGGTGGTATGGTTTAAAAAGAGATGTTGCTGAATATGTTGCTTTGTGTGACACTTGTCAAAGGGTGAAAGCTGAACATCAGAGACCTGCAGGATTGTTACAGCCTATGCAGATACCTGAGTGGAAATGGGAAGAAGTTGGTATGGATTTTATAGTTGGGTTGCCACAGACTCAGAGAGGATATGATTCAATTTGGGTGATAGTGGATCGTCTGACTAAGGTTGCTCATTTTCTGCCAGTGAAGACTACATATAGTAGTGCAAAATTGGCAGAGTTGTATATAGAAAGAATAGTGAGTCTACATGGAGTTTCTAAGAAAATTGTGTCTGATCGGGGTACTCAGTTTACATCTCATTATTGGCAAAAGATACATGAATCACTGGGAACCAAGCTAAACTTTAGTACAGCTTACCATCCACAGACAGATGGACAGACGGAGAGAATTAATCAAATATTGAAAGATATGTTGAGAGCTTGTGCTTTACAATATGGTACTAGCTGGGATAAGAGCTTGCCTTACGCAGAGTTTTCTTATAACAATAGTTATCAGAAGAGTCTTCAGATGGCACCGTTTGAGGCTCTGTATAGACGAAAGTGTAGGACCCCGTTGTTCTAGAATCAGACAGGGGAGAGTCAAGTGTTTGGGCCTGATGTACTCAAGGATGCTGAAAAGAAAGTGAGGATGATTAGAGATAATCTGAAAATAGCACAGTCCCGACAGAAAAGTTATGCTGATACTCGTAGAAGAGAGTTGACTTTTGAGGTAGGGGATTATGTTTACTTGAAAGTATCACCCATGAGGAGTGTGAAAAGGTTCAACATGAAAGGTAAATTGGCACCAAGATATATTGGACCTTTCAAGATCATAGAGAGACATGGTGAAGTGGCATATCAGTTGGAATTACCCGAGAGTTTGGCAGGTGTACATGATGTGTACCATGTGTCCCAACTTAAGAAATATTTGCGAGTACCAGAGGAACAGATCCCGTTAGAGGAACTCACTATTAAGGAGGATCTTACATATGAAGAGTTTCCGGTTAAAATTTTAGAGACTGCTGACAGAGTCACGAGGAGTCGAACAATCAAAATGTGTAAGGTACAGTGGAATCGGTACACTGCAGAAGAGGCTACTTGGGAACGAGAAGAGGATCTGAGGAAAACCTACCCGCAACTGTTTGAGTAAGCATCAGTCGAATCTCGGGACGAGATTCATCTTAAGGGGGGAGAATTGTAACACCCTAAAATTTTGAAAGAAATAAAAATAGGAAAAATATGATTTTTATGTATTTTTGTGAGCATGCAAACTTAGAATAATAATAATTTTTATAAATTTAAAATCAAATATAAGGGTAGGAACATGTTTGTGCACTCATGCTGCTGCATTTGAATTTTTGTATTGAGTGGTTTGAATTAAATTCAAAATGGATTTCAAAATCTTTTGGAAAATGGCTTTGAAAAACTGGAAAAGAAAAAGAAAAGAATTTTTCCTCTCTTTCGGTTTTCGGCCCGTCGGCCAAGCTGCCTCCTGTTTTTCTCCCCGCCTCTTCTTGGCCCGCTCGGCCTTTTCCCGAGCCGCGGTCAGCGCGACCGTTTGCCCAGCCGCCTTGGGCCGAGCCGCCGTGGCCCAGCAGAGCAGGGCGCTCGGAATCCGCCCCGCTTCGCGTCACGGGCCGAGCCCAGCTCACGCGCGCCCGCGTTCTTCTCCTCTCTGTCTCTCGCTGACACCGCGGGCCCATGTGTCAGAGCCGCCTTCCTCCCCAAGCCGACGCCAACGTCGCCTTCCTTGTTTGCCGCCACCGAATCCCACGTCCAATCTTCACTTTCCTACCTTGGAGCACTACCGAGGCTATATAAGTCGAGCCCGTGCACCCCTCCGCTTCATCTTGCCTTCTCGTCGATGCTGTGGTGCTCGGGAACGCGGTCACCGTGAGCACAACCCTAGCCACCCGCCATCTCAAGCCGCGAGTTGCTTTGGGGCTACCCTCGCCTTCGTTTTTGCCCTAGGTGAGCTCGCCATGTCCCGCTCTACCTCCCCGTATCTTCCGTTTGTCGAATGGTGGTCGGTAAGGCCGTTTCGTCGAGCTCCGGCGAGCTCGGGCCAAGTTCGGCCATGGCGCCGCCGTTGGGCTCCTGTAGATGGCCGGCAGTCCTCCCTCTCCCTCCCCCGATTAGATCCGAGCCATTTATTTCAAATCCAACGGCTGATAATACACGATACCCCTTCGACCGGCCATTTTTCTAAAGAGACCCTATGATTTTCTATTATAGAACCCGCAGTCCAAAACATAAAACCCGAATCTGTTTTACTCTTTGGAAGGCGTATTTTATCGCGTAACTTCAGAAAATACGTTCTCACTTATTTACAGAATTGCCATTATGTTAATTTGTGCGTAGAATCTCCGTTTTAACTCCGATTTGACCCGTTCAAATTGCATTAGGTTCATATTTGCAAGCTCTACATGTTGGTAGTACTGTACAGAAGGTTTCAGATAATTTATTTTCGAGTTTACATTAAAGTATTTATTTTTCTATAGGAAATCTTCGTAAATTCATAACTTCGTCGTTTTAGCTCCGTTTTTCGTGATCTTTGCGTCTGTGTGATCCTAGCGAGTTGTAGATTTGTTTTAAAGACTTTTTATATTATTTTCTTACTGTTGGTGTACTGTTCTAATTATAGTCTTGTTTGTTTATGCATGATTGCCTCTGGATGTATGTTGTTGCTGTTGTTGATCGAGTATAGACGGTGAGCAATTCGTTGGGGATCAAGAGTCTTTCTACGAGCAAGATCTTCAGGACTAGTTTGAGCAAGGCAAGTATAGCATGGGATTATCCTTGTTGTCCTATTCACAATATGCAAATAATATCATTATGCATCTATTCCCTTGTTAAGGATGACTTAGTGTTGATCTTATACCTTGATACCCATTATATTGCATTGAGTAGTATGGCTAGTGCTTAAACATGGACTATGATCATGTAAATTGATTAATGGAATATGCAACAAACATTAAAAGATGATTTTGATTAATGTTTAAAGGGGATTAGAGCATGGGGTTGTTTTTGATGCTCTAGTTACTCTCCATAAGGACTCATCTATAAGTGAACATCCGGGATTTACAGTACAACTGTGGGGGCTATATGGCTCTGGCTTTAGTCATATAGAAGGACCTTTTCTAGCTTGTTAGTGGTAACCTTTTTGGCATAAGAATGGCTTGACGAATCGGGTTTAGTGCGGCCTCTGTCCTTATGTGTATAGGCTGCGTGTTATTGTGCCATTTGGAAGAGGGGCTCTACATCTGTTTGTCGAGTGAATCTAATGGCCCTAACTTGTTAGACGAACCTTTAAAAGACTTCATAGTGTTTCCCTGCCTACTCACCTTGGGAGTGTTTTGGGAGTAATTAACCCAGGCATATGGGCAACACGACTCACAGTGAAAGTGTACAACCTCTGCAGAGTGTAAAACTGTTATAACAGCCGTGCTCATGGTCACGAGTGGCCTTGGACCCTTATGGAATAGTTGATAATTATTAATGGTTATGTTTTTGCTATTCATCAATCATTTCACATGGATCATATGTTTATTGTTTACATTGAGACATCTTGATGCTATTGATATGCTAAAATTATGCTAACTAAAAGCTACATGCTGATAAACCAATGTTATGCCTTTGAGCCTCATGAACCCCATGTTACACTTGTTGAGTACGAGATGTACTTACGCTTGTTTATTTTTCTTACTTGGATAAAAATCTCGGATGGGTAACAGATGGTGCTAATAGTGACTACTACTCCTACTTCCCTGAAGATTACTTGACTTGCAGTCAACCAGTCAATGTGCCTGTGATTGGAGCTACCACGAGAGATTTATATTTTTACTTCCGCTATATTTGTGTAAAGACTATGTGTTAAATATCGTGATGTAATAACATTTGTGATGATACTTCCGTTATAATTTGTTAACTTATGTGTGATTGATCTCTAGGCACACATAAGAGTATGCATTCCATTTGGTCTTTAAATGGGTGTGACAGTTGGTCCTGCAGAAGCTCAGAAAGCATAAGCTCTATGCTAAGCGTAGTAAGTGTGAGTTCTGGTTGAAGGAAGTTGCCTTTCTTGGTCATGTGGTCTCTAATGGTGGATTTCAGTGGATCCTAGCAAGGTAAAGGATGTGTTGAATTGGAAGCCACCAACCGATGTGGGAGAAATTCGTAGTTTCTTGGGATTGGCGGTATATTATAGAAGATTTATTGAAGGGTTTTCTAAGCTTGCTAAGCCAATGACAGCATTGTTAGAAAAGAATGCTAAGTTTGTGTGGTCTGATAAGTGTCAGGTTAATTTTGAGGAACTGAAGAAAAGATTGACAACAGCCCTGGTGTTAGTTTTGCCAGATTTGAGTAAGAGTTTCTCTATCTATTGCGATGCATCTCGTTTGGGTCTTGGTTGTGTGCTTATGCAAGAAGGCAGAGTAGTGGCCTACGCATCTCGACAGTTGAGGAAGCATGAGTTAAATTATCCTACTCATGACTTGGAGTTAGCAGCAGTGGTGCATGCTTTGAAAATATGGAGGCATTATTTGATTGGACATAAGAGTGATATTTACACTGATCATAAGAGTTTGAAGTATATTTTCACCCAGTCAGATCTAAACTTGAGACAACATCGATGGTTAGAGTTGATTAAGGATTATGATTTGGAGGTACATTACCATCCAGGCAAGGCTAATGTTGTTGCTGATGCTCTTAGTAGAAAGAGCTGTGCTAATGAGGTACAAGTAATGCCTATGTCAAATGAGTTGTGTGCTAAGATTGAGTATTTAAACTTGGGTATTGCCATTAATGCAGTGGAATTAGTGATAGAGCCTGTGTTAGAGCAAGAAATTCGCAAGGGTCAGTTGATAGATAACAAAATAAAGGAGATAGTTGAGAATATACTGAAAGGTAAGGCACCTGGATTCCGTTTGGATGATAAAGGAACTCTATGGTTTGGGAAACGCTTATGTGTGCCTGAGGACAAAGCTATAAGAGAAGCAATTCTACGTGAAGCTCATGAGTCCGCTTACTCTATTCATCCTGGAAGTACCAAGATGTATATGGATTTGAAAGAGAGGTATTGGTGGTATGGTTTGAAAAGAGATGTTGCAGAGTATGTTGCACTATGTGATACATGTCAGAGGGTTAAAGCTGAGCATCAGAGACCTACAGAATTGTTGCAACCGATGCAGATACCTGAGTGGAAGTGGGAAGAAGTTGGTATGGACTTCATAGTGGGGTTACCACGCACTCAGAGAGGTTTTGATTCAATATGGGTTATAATGGATCGTTTGATGAAAGTTGCTCACTTTATACCAGTCCAAAAAACAACATATTCCAGTGCAAAGTTGGCTGAACTGTATTTGGAAAGAATAGTAAGTTTGCACAGAGTTCCAAAGAAGATAGTGTCAGATCGAGGTACTCAATTCACATCATATTACTAGCAGAAAGTATAGGAGTCATTAGGGACTAAGCTGAATTTTAGCACCGCATATCATCCTTAGACGGATGGGCAAACTGAAAGGATTAATCAGATATTGGAAGACATGTTGAGAGCTTGTGCTTCGCAGTATGGTACAAGTTGGGATAAGAGTTTGCCATATGTAGAGTTTTCTTACAATAATAGTTATCAGAAAAGTCTACAGATGGCACCTTTTGAAGCTTTGTATGGAAGGAAGTGTAGAACTCCATTGTTCTGGAATCAGATAGGAGAAAGTCAAGTGTTCGGTCCTGATGTGCTTAGGAATGCTGAGAAACAAGTAAGAATGATCAGAAACAATTTGAAAGCAGCTCAGTCACGACAGAAAAGTTACGCCGATACTCGACGGAGAGAGTTGACTTTTAAACTAGGAGATTATGTCTACCTGAAGGTGTCACCTATGAGAGGTGTAAAAAGGTTCAACCAGAAAGGAAAGTTAGCACCGAGGTATGTCGGTCCTTTTAAGATCTTAGAGAGACATGGAGAAGTGGCATATCAATTGGAATTGCCGGAGAGCTTAGCATGTGTGCATGATGTGTTCCATGTGTCTCAGTTAAAGAAATGTTTGCGTGTACCGGAAGAACAAATACCGTTGGAAGAACTCACTGTTAAGGAAAATCTCACTTATGAGGAGTATCTAGTAAAAATCTTGGAGACAGTGGAAAGAGTTACCAGGAGCTGAGTTATAAAAATGTGTAAAGTTCAGTGGAGCCGATATTTGGAAGCAGAGGCTACATGGGAAAGAGAGGAAGATTTAAGAAAGGCGTACCCATAGTTGTTTGAGTAAGCATCGTCCGAATCTCGGGATGAGATTCATTTTCAGGGGGGTAGAATTGTAACACCCTAAAATTTGCATCATTTTAAAATAGGAGAATTTGATTTACTTACGCAATTTTGTGAGCATTTTAACCTAGAGAAATAATAATTTTAAATAAATAAAATCAACTATAAGGCTAGACACATGCTTGTGCATACATGCCGCTGCATATTTATATGTGTGTTTTGTGGGTTTTACCAAAAGTGAAAAGGATTTCAAAATCTTTTGAAAAATGGATTTGAAAATGAATGGAAATATTAGAAAAGGAAATTTCTCTTCCCTTCTCATTTTGGCCCGCAGGCAGCTGCCCTTTCTCCCTTCTCTACGGCCTGCTCGGCTTCAACACCCGTAGCCCAGCTCGCCTCCTAGGCCTAGATTGGCCTGCTGCCGTCTTCTCATTGTTGCTGGGTCGCAGCCGCGCATTGGGCCGACCCAGTAAGCCAACGCCGTGAGCTGCCTTGCTCTTTCCCTCTATCTCTGGCTGACGTCCGGGGCCCGCGATGCAGCGTCGTCTTCCACCTCCGACTCATGCTTGAAACGGACTCGAAGAAGGAGACCGCCACCTCTCCGACTCCTTCCCATGCCTTGCCCTGCAAGGTGAGCTCCTCTTAAATAGTAGCCGCGCCCGCACCGCCTTCATCTCTACCCTAATCGCAGCAGCCGTCACCTCATCTCGAGCTCAAGCCACCGCAAATCCCCGCCGCCGCTGCCTAAGTTTGATTCGACGAGTTCATCGATTCAGTGGTTCCCGTAAGCTAATGATGGTCTTGGTGATCAATTTAGAAGTAGCCGATCACTTCTCTTCCCTCCTTTTCTAATTTGGTTCGCTGTTTTCATCTCGCCATCATGTACAGAGGATTCCCGTCTGCCATTGGAAGCTGTGCGTCGACCTCAAGCTGCCCGCGACCCCGTTTTCATCTCCGGTGAGTTCGGCTTGAGCTCCTCTCTCTTCCCGTGCTATTCCCGAGCTGAACCATGGCCTCTAGGGCCCTAACCATGTGCGTCGGCGAGTTTTCTTGCCGCCGGCCATGTCCACCGCCGCGCTCGGCACTGTAGCTGGCCGAAATCCCCTCTCCCCCTCTCTAATTTTTAATTTGAGCCGCACGAGTTGGATCCGACGGCTCAGATCTCATCATACCCCTTCGGCTGTCAAAGTTTCTAAAGAGACCCCCAGTTTTCTTCTATTCTAACCTGCAGTCCCTGGCCAGATTTTAAAAACCCGAATTTCTATTTATTTTAATTCGAATTTAGATCTGCTTAATTACAAGTTTGCCATTGTTTTTAATTGCATATAAAACCTCCGTTTTAACTCCGATTTGACCCGTTTAAGTTGCGTTAGGTTCATAATTTCATACTCTACATGTTAGTGCTACTGTTTAGTAGGTTCTCGACTTTTAAATTTTTAGATTAGATTTAATCTATTACTTTAATAAAGTAAATCTTATTAAATCATAACTTTTCCGTTCTAGCTCTGATTTACGTGCAATTCGCATATGTGTGATCCTAGTGAGATGTAGATTCGTTTGACAAACTTTTCATCTTATTTTACTACTATTGGTGTACTGTTCTAATTGTAGCTTTGTTTGCTTTGCATGATTGCTCTTGGATGATTGTTGTTGATGTGTTAATCGAGAATAGACGGTGATCAGTTCGTTGGTGATCAAGAGTACTATTACGAACCGGATCAACAGGATCAGCTAGATCAAGGCAAGTATAGCATGGGATTATCCTTGTTACCTACTCACTTTAATTCACTTAATTCATGCTGCATGTTTCTCCTTGTTAAGGATGCCTTAGTATTAATCTTGTTCCTTGAATCCTATGGTTATGGCATTGGGTAGTTGCTAGTGCTCACATAAACAATGATCTTGTAACTTGACTAATGATATATGCAATAACACTAAAAGATGATTTTTAGCAACAGGGAACAAGAGGGCTAGAGTTTTCTCTAGATTCCTCTCCATAAGGACTTATCTGTAAGCGAACATCCAGGACTTACAGTACAGCTGTGAGGGCTACATGGCTCTGGCTTTAGTCATATAAGAGGACCCTTTCTAGCTTGTTAGTGGTTACCTTTATGGCGCAACAGGGGTGTGTTCCGGGTCGGGTGTAGTGCTGCTTCTGTCCTTGTGAGTATAGGCTGCGTGTCATTGTGCCATACGGAAGGGGGCTCTATATTTGCAGGGCACAGAAACCTAGCGGCCCTAACTTGTTAGACGAACCTTGGAAAGACTTCATAGTGAAACTTAACTGTCCAATGGGGAGTCATGACCTCGGACCTTTGGGGATCACAACTCACAGTGAAAGTGTACAACCTCTGTAGAGTGTAAAACTGGTATATCAGCCGTGCTCACGGACACGAGCGGCCTTGGACCCTTACGGAATAGAGATCACTATAAATTTACTTGTTCTTGCTATTCATTATTCTCTTTACATGATCATGTGT
Source organism: Saccharum hybrid cultivar R570 (assembly GCA_038087645.1). NCBI lineage: Eukaryota > Viridiplantae > Streptophyta > Magnoliopsida > Poales > Poaceae > Saccharum > Saccharum hybrid cultivar. The sequence continues at coordinate 13,343,152 of JAQSUU010000805.1, forward strand.
TTATTATGGGAACATCACCTATTTGTTGCTACTCAACTGCTTAAAATATGAGCAACTAAAAGCTATATGCAGTTAAACCAGTGTCTATCCTATTTGAGCTTCATGAACCCCATGTTACACTTGTTGAGTACTTTTGTACTCACCCTTGCATTCCCCCACACCTTAGGATGGACTCCCGAATGTGCAAATAGTGATTACTACTACTACTTTCCCGAAGATTACTAGACTTGTGGTCAACCAGTTGACGTGCCTGTGCTATGGAGCTAGCTACCACAAGAATTATACTACGTTTCCGCTTAATTACGTGAAGACTCTGTGATATTATTCGTTATGTAATAAACATTTGTGATGATACTATTTATATTTGTCATCTTATGTGTGATTGATCTCTGGGCGTACATAAGACTATACATTCCATTTGTTCCTTAAAAATGGGTGTGACAGTTTAGCTCTGTTTTTTTATTAAGTTGCCGTCTGAATCTGTAAAAGAGTTCTAAATAAAAGTTGGAGCAGACTTCTTAAGCTTTCCAACGGTGTTTGGCATGCCTCTGTTGGGTCTCTAAAACTTGAGCTATGACCTAATTACCGATCTGTTGTTATTGAAACTCGTCCAGAAAACTTCCAGCGATGCTATTTATCTTATATAAGTGATTTATGAAGATCTCTAAAGGTCTTGCACATTTGTTTGGAAGAAGATGGCTGCCAAAGGAGGACGAGGCCATGGACGTGGCCGTGGACGTGGCGCACTCGTGGATCCACTACCACCGCCACCGCCGGGGACTATTGAACAACTTATGGGGATGCAGGCACAACTTATGCAAGTGGTGATGGACCATATTGATAATCATCCCATAGGAGGACCCCCGCCTATCCAAGTCATGGACAAGCATGGGGAGTTCATGAAAGGACGTCCGCCAGTATCCACCCATGCTTTCGATCCTTTGGAGGCAGATGACTGGTTGAAGGCTATGGAGAAATAGTTAAACATAGCCCAGTGCAGTGATCTTGAGAAGGTGTTGTACGCTTCTGGCCAGCTGCAAGGGGCCACACAAGAATGGTGGGAGTCTTATCAATATGGACACCCGAACAATGCTCCACCCATCACTTGGAAGGAGTTCACTGACAGTTTCAGGTCTTACCATATTCCTGAGGGACTCATAGAGCTAAAGCAAGAGGAGTTTTGGGCTCTCAAGCAGGGATCCATGTCCATGGCGGAATATCGTGACAAGTTTGCTCAACTGTCACGTTATGCTCCTAATAAGGTAGCAAAAGATTCTGACAAGCAGCGTCTCTTTCTAAATGGGCTGTATGATGGTCTCCAATTACAGCTGATGTCCAACGTCTACCCCAGCTTTCAAGAACTTGTGAATTGTGCTATTGTAATCGACAATAAGCGCAAGGAGATGGATGCCAAGAAGAGGAAGCTCCAAGGGCAGGCTTCTGGAAGCAACACCTGCTCGCGTGCTTATCCTCAGCAGGGTTTTCAATAGAGAAACTAGGGGCCACCCAGTCAGTGGAACCATGGACAGTACCCCCAGTGGAACCAGAACTAGCAGCGTCCCCAATACCCATAGCAGTATAGCAATTAGTACCAGCAGAGCCCCCAGCAACAGTCTGGCAGTCAAGCACCATGCTAGGGAGTGCCCAATAATGTTCCGGTGAAGAGTGGTGCACCCAACAACAACCCCAATGTTTGCTATTGCTCCAATGCTTGCTATTGCTATGGAGAGGTTGGTAACTATGCTCACCAGTGTCCTAAGAAGCAGAATCCACAAGCCCCACAGAACCAAAACAACAACCAGAGGTCCAATGCTCGACCCCCTTAAACTGGAAAAGTGAATCATGTGTCCTCTGATACAGCTCAGGAGGTGCCTGAGGTTATGTTGGGTACGTTCAGCGTCAACTTAATCCCTGCTATAGTACTTTTCGATTCTGGTGCTTCGTATTTTTTATTTCGCAAGTTTTTGTTAGAATGCATAGCATACCTTTATGTGCAATGAAAGACCCCATGCTAGTAAATTCACTAGGGGGTAGCATGCCAGCTTCTTATTGGAGTCCCTCCACTAGTATTTCTTTAAGAGGGGTAGATTTCAAAGTGAACCCCATTGTGCTAAGAATAGTGGGAATTGACCTTATCTTGGGTATGGACTGGATGAAACAACATCGGGCAGTGATTCAGTGCCAGGAGAAAGTAGTTGTTGTGACATCCCCTAATGGAGATAGAATTAGTGTTGAAGTGGTAGTGCAAGCATAGCCGACTACCACCGTGAACCAATTGGGAGATGATGCAAACCAAGAGGATCAAGTGGTGAATGAATTTCCTGATGTGTTCCCCGATAAATTGCTAGGTATGCCACCTGATCGTGACATTGAATTCCTTATTGAGCTCTTACCTAGAACTGCACCTATAGCTAAGAGACCATATAGAATGGGGTAGATGAATTAGAAGAACTTAAGAAACAAATTAAGGAGTTGCAAGAAAAAGGCTTTATTCGCCCTAGTTCTTCACCCTAGGGAGCACCAGTTATCTTTGTTGATAAAAAAGATGGCACACGGAGAATGTGTGTTGATTACCGGTCACTTAATGAAGTAACTATCAAGAACAAGTATCCATTGCCTAGAATCGATGATTTATTTGATCAATTGAATTGTGCTTGTATGTTCTCTAAAATCGATCTTCGTTCTGGCTATCATCAACTGAAAATGCATGCATCTAATATACCAAAGACAACATTTACTACAAGGTATGGCTTGTAGGAGTATACAGTTATGTCTTTTGGTTTGACCAATGCACCTGCATACTTTATGTATCTGATGAACAACGTGTTCATGGAGTTTTTGGATAAGTTTGTGGTGGTATTCATAGATGATATACTAGTATTCTCCAAAATTAAAGAGGAACATGCTGAACATCTAAGGTTAGTCTTACAAAAGCTCAGAGAACATAAATTGTATGCTAAGAGAAGCAAGTGTGAATTTTTGTTGAAGGAAGTCTCTTTTCTAGGTCATGTTGTCTCTAATGGTGGAATAACAGTAGATCCTAGTAAAGTGCAAGATGTGTTGAAATGGAAACACCCAACCAATGTTAGTGAAATTCGTAGCTTTTTGGGTTTGGCTGGGTACTATAGAAGGTTTATTGAGGGATTCTCTAAGCTTGCTAAGCCTATGATGGCCCTGTTAGAGAAGAATGCCAAATTTATCTGGTCAGATAAATGTCATACTAATTTTGAGGAGCTAAAGAAGAGGTTGACAATAGCCCTAGTGTTGACCTTATCAGGTTTAAGCAAGAGCTTCTCTATCTATTGTGATGCATCTCGCTTAGGCCTTGGATGTGTGCTTATGCAAGAAGGAAGAGTGGTAGCATATGCATCAAGGCAGTTGAGAAAGCATGAACTGAACTACCCTACTCATGATTTGGAATTAGCCGCAGTTGTCCATGCTCTGAAGATCTAGAGACATTATCTAATTGGACACAAGAGTGACATCTATACAGATCACAAGAGTTTAAAGTATATCTTCACTTAGTTAGATCTGATCCTAAGACAACGTCATTGGTTAGAGTTGATCAAGGACTATGACTTGGAGGTGCATTACCATCCTGGGAAGGCAAATGTTGTGGCTGATGCACTTAGTAGGAAGAGCTATGCCAATGGACTTCAACTGACATTTATACCTGCAGAGTTGCATGCTAAAATAGAACATCTCAACTTGGGTTTTGTCAATAATGTAATGGAATTGGCAATAGAGCCTTCATTGGGGCAAGAAATATGCAAAGGTCAATTGGAGGATGAGAAACTAAAGGAGATAGCAGAAAATGTAGTGCTTGGAAAGGCACCAGGCTTTACGTTGGATGAAAATGGTACTCTATGGTTTGTGAAAAGGATATGTGTACTTGAAGTGAAAAGGATATGTGTACTCTATGAAAATGTGTACTCTATGGTATTCTATACAATTCTGTGAGAGACACATGAGTCTGCTTATTCAATACACCCTAGAAGCACCAAGATGTATTTGGATCTTAAAGAGAAGTATTGGTGGTATGGGTTGAAAAGAGATATGGCAGAGTATGTGGCCATATGTGATACTTGTCAAAGGGTGAAAGCAGAGCACCAAAGACCAACAGGGTTGCTGCAACCAATGAAAATACCAGAGTGGAAATGGGAAGAAGTCGATATGGACTTTGTTACTGAATTACCTCGCACTCAACATGGATATGATTCGATCTGGGTAATAGTGGACCGACTCACTAAGGTTGCTCATTTCATGCCAGTCATGACTACCTATAATGGTGCAAAGCTAGCAGAGTTGTACATGGAAAGGATAGTATGTCTGCATGGAGTCCCAAAGAAGATCGTGTCTGATAGAGGTACTCAATTTACATCACAATTTTGGCACAAAGTACATAGAGCTTTAGGGACAAAGTTGAGTTTCAGTTTTGCGTATCATCCCCAAACCGATGGACAAATAGAAAGGACTAATCAAATCTTGGAAGATATATTGAGAGCTTGTGCTTTGCAGTATGGTACTAGTTGGGACAAGAGCTTGTCATATGTTGAGTTTTCATATAACAACAGTCACCAGAAAAGTCTCAAAAGGGCACCATTTGAAGCGTTATATGGACATAAGTGTAGAAAACCTTTATTTTGGAACCAGACAGGTGAAACGCAAGTGTTTGGACCAGATGTTCTAAGAAATGCAGAAGAACAAGTGAGGATGATTAGAGACAACTTGAGAGTGGCACAGTCCCGACAAAAGAGTTATGCTGACACCCAAAGAAGAGAGTTGAGCTTTAAAGTAGGTGATTATGTGTACTTGAAGGTGTCACCAATGAGGAATGTGAAAAGATTCAATATAAAGGGCAAGCTAGCACCGAAGTATGTTGGACCTTTCAAGATTTTAGAGAGACGTGGAGAAGTGGCCTATCAATTAGAACTGCCAGAAAATTTGTCAGGTGTGCATGATGTGTTCCATGTTTCTCAATTGAAAAAGTGTTTGCAGATACTAGAAGAGCAGATTCCTTTGGAAGAGCTTGCTGTTAAGGAAGATCTTACATATGAAGAGTATCCGATAAAGATCTTAGAAATCGCAGAAAGGGTTACAAGAAGCCGAACTATTAAGATGTGCAAAGTAAGTGGAATCGATATTCAGAGGATGAGGCTACTTGGGAAAGAGAAGAGGATCTGAGAAAATTTTACCCGCAACTGTTCGAGTAAGCGACCATCCCAATCTCAAGGACGAGATTCTTTTTAAGGGGGTAGAATTGTAACACTCAAAATTTTGTATTATTTCAAAATAGTTAAATTGATTTATTTATGTAATTATGTGCGCATTCAAATGTAGGAAATAATAATTTTTATGAAATTAAAATTAGTCATAAGGTTAGCTACATGTTGATGCACTCATGCTGATGCATTTTATTTTTTATGATGACTGGTTTTTTATCCCAATGCTAAAAGGTTTTAAAAATCTTTTGAAATGAGCTTGGAAATTTGTTTTGGAAAAACAAAAAGGAATTCTTTTCTCTCTCCCTCCGTTCCCTCCTATTAGGCCTGTTGGCCTAGTCAACCGAGCCGGCCTGCCCGTCTCCCCGCCAGCCCACGCGTCCTTCCTTTCTCCCCCTCCTCTCCTTTCTCTTCCTGGGCCGGCCCAGCTTGAGTGGCCAATTACTGGCCACCTCCTTCTCCCTCCCTTCCTCGTTGACAGCCGGCCCCCGCCTGTCAGCTCCGCCCCCAACCTCCGCGTCATGTGCAGCTAGAGCTGCAACCGCCACCCGCGCCCATGCTCTGAGTCATGGGAGCATCCCCCGCTCCCCGGCCTCTTTAAATGGGAGCCCGTACCCACCGCCGCTCCCCATGTTGTCCCTCCCTAATCGAATTCCACTCACGAGAGCTCGCAACCACAGCGTCGTGACCCGCCGGAGCTCTCCGTCAGCCCCTCCACGTTGCTCGTCATCCCCGAGCCATCTCCATCCTCGGTTTTCACTTTGGTCAGCTCGCCTTGCTCCCCTCTTTCTCCCTATGCCTCTATTTTCTTGAATAGTGGCCACTAGGGCCATCCCTGCGTGCTCCGGCGAGCTCTTTCCACCGCCGGCCGTGGCGAGCACCGCGCGGGCCGTTCCCTGACCACGCTAGACCCCGTAGAAGGCCCTCCGTTGCCCTCGCTCTCTCCCGGTGTCCTTGGTTCATCGAACGTGGCCCGTTGGCCTCGATTCCCATGCACGCCGGCGATCACTCGCTGTCGGTCATGGCGGCCACCGCGTCGGTCACCTTCCCCGCCCACGTAAAGTGCTCGGTCAAGGTCGCCATCGCCCCCGCTTCACCCCTAAGCTCTCGGATTTGAAAACCGAGGTCCGTAGGGCCCTATTCGCTCACTTCGGTGAGCTCCTCGCCACCGCAATGGAGCGTCGCTGCGGCTGCCACTGTTCCAGCCGGCACCAACCTCTCTCTTCCCCCTATGATCTAATCCGAGCCATCCATTTTAAATCCAATGGCCTAGGATGGCCAATACCCTTTCGTGGGGATTTTTGCTTAAGAGACCCCCGATTCTTTTGGATTTCCACCCTTAGTCCTTGATCAGATTCAAATTCCTGAAATTGATTTATTTAAATTCGAAAATGTACTCAATCTATTTACAGAAATGCCACTACACTGTTTTGCTTATAAAATCGTCATTTCAATTCTGATTTGACCAGTTCAACTTGCATTAGTTCCGTAATTTCGTAATCTACGCGTTAATGCTACTGTTAGACATGTTTGCAGTATTTACATTTCTTGGTTAAGTTTAATTAGTTCATTAGCTATAGGAGAAATTGTTTAAGTCGTAACTATCGCGTTCTAGCTCCGATTTACGTGATGTAAGAACAAGGTAATTTGATAGAGCACGATTTTACAAATTTTTAAGAAAAAATCATCAAATTTGAAGTTAGTACAAGGGAGAAAGACTAATTACAAGTTTTAGCCAAAGATTAAAAAGAGAAATCTGATTTCTTCAATAATTTTAAAATTTAATTTCAAACAGTATTTTGAAGTAGTAAATTATTTCAAATGAAAAAGTGGTAAACAACAAAGTTCAATAACTTTTCGAGATCTACAACTTTTATTTTGGTCATTTCTCCATCCGAGGTCGTTTGAAAAATTCAAATTTTAGTGCTTAATTTTTAATATTCGGCGTTTATTTCAAATTATTTGTAGTGACGCTAGGTTATGAAAATCCGTCTTAAGGCTACCATCAGTAGAAATCATGTATTTTTAGTGGCGGTAAACTTAAGAAAACAGCTAGTAAAAATGAATTTATACTGGCGGTTCATGGTCTTAAGGCTACCGTCAGTAGAAATGAATTTTATTTCTAGTGGTGCCTGCTCTTTCCGAACTGCCAGTGAAAAAACGGGTGGCGCCAAGAGAAATCACCCGTGTACTAGTGTTATAAGAATTAAATGTTAATATCCTCTTTTGGTTGGCCACCGTTACCCTATTCTAGATCTCACCTCAGGCTCTACTACCAGTTTTAATTGATGTTGTGCACGTTCTTAATAAATGTTTATGCCATTTTAGTATTTAAGAGTGCAGCCTATGACCTAAAATCCTTATTTCCGAAATACAAAAGTAGAGTTAATATAAGATGCAATAAGAGCTTTAAATTAACTTGAGGATAAAATTCTAATAAGAATAAATTTTGAAAATCAAAATTTTAGATTCCTGTCATCATAGGACATGGGCTGCAACAAGAGCTACAATAGTTTATGCTAAAGTTTGAACTAAATGCATATTGAAGATACATAGATATGCCATACAAAGGAAACAAAACTATGGATATGGATGGAAAAGAGACATGGATTAGTAATTGATACATTTTCACATCTGGATAGAGATAACATAGTATCTGTTGTGTCTATTGTGTTAGAAAATGAACAAAGTGAAAATGTGCAATTTAATATTAGTCAAATGTATTAAGCAGTAGTAACTAATGCTTATGTCTTCTTAGATTGTGTGCGGTGTGAGAGCACCGGTTGATGGACTAGTAGTTACAGGGGCGGATCTAGAACAAGATGATAGGGGGGGCTGAGATTATTAGACATACGAGTCATGGTGCTTGCCTAGATCACGTACAGGTCGTCTTCAACCTCTAGCTCAGCTCTAGCCCCTCCTAGACAATGCTCCCATGGCAGAAATTCTTGAGGGGCTAAGGAGGGGTTCCATGGACTCGGCGGCCGTAGGGGGGCTAGAGCCCCCCAACCCCCTGTAGATCCGCCCCTGAGTAGTTATAATTGTATATAATATGTATTGTATATAATACAACATATAATTGAGCAGGATTGCATATATACATAGAATTTGAGCATCAAACTTGAAATTGTTTAACATAAAGAAGTATACTGTCACACCCAAAATTTATATTTTGGGTTGTGCACGAAAAATACTAAATAAAATAAATGATTTTAATATTTAAAAAAAAACTTATCCGATAAATTAAGTTGCTGCTAATTTAAATGTAGAAAACTGTGGTTTAAAACTTTTCCTATTTATCCGAGGAAAATCTAATCTAATTTATATGGCCCTCAATCTTTTATCTACCTTGGTTCCAATCAAATTCTTTAACTATAACGACTCAAGGTTTAATTGTTGCTTGGCTTCATGGATCACACCACCTGCTTGTCAATGACGTCCGTGGGCTTGTACTAGCGTCTGCTCCTTTCCCGTCGCTCCAACAAAGCCCGATCTAGTTGGAATCCAAATCGGTGGAACAATCGGATGAGCCTCCCTATTTATATCAAGCCGCCGCTGTCTTTGGTCGTTTTCTTTACAACAAATCAAGGCATCCCAAGCCCTAACTGACCAACGCACGCCGCCGCCGCCTCAATCTTATCCCGTCGCTAGGAACTTCACCGCCGCTGCAGTGGGATCTCCCTCTCCATCGCTTCTCCGTTGTGGCCAATGGTTCAAAGAGCCTCCCGTGAATGGAGCTCGCGTGTGCAGACACCGTCGCGACCTCATCGCAGACGAAGTCCGAGCTCACGCCTCATGGCCGACTTCAGGTGCTGTAGAGCCGCTCCAGCCATCGGGCTTGCTGTGTCTTGTAGCCGGAGATCGACTCCATGCCGTGCGTGTTCTGCTCTGCTCAGAATCCTACAGGGGTAAGTCGTTACCGTGGATGTGTTCCTTCGCCTTGCTGTTGAATCTAATCATCATCTTCTGCTTGGCTTCCCTATGCTAGCTTGTGCTGGCCACCGCCGTTTGATGTTGGCGAGCAGCTTGGTCGACTACGTCGCTGCTGCTTGTCCGGTCTGCGGATGTTGCTGTCTCTAGCCTTCACAAGCAGAACTCACCATCACGTACATGTAAACAAAAGGCCAGCAAGCAGATGCTATTTCTTCCATCGCCTTGACACAAGCGTCATGCATGCTTGATTAAAGGTATGACGCACGTCTCCTTGCCCATTATTTTATTGATCAAAGATGATGCTGATGTCATGCCTTATCATCCATGCATAATAATCATCGTTCCCTATTTATTGCTCAATCAATAAATTACATCTTTCATATACTTCATCGTAGACCTGCCCACTTTCTCCAAGATCAGTCGATGCCAATTTCGTCGTCATCGAGCATTGTTAATTTCTGCCATCGACAATCGCCGGTGAGCTTTTTTGTCTGATCCTCTTGCTCTCAGCTGTCCGCTCTCACGTACGCGTATATCCATATTGCCTCCGTTCCAAGTCGTTCTCATAGCATTAGCTTCGTAGCGACGCGCTAGGCAAGATAGTGCTAACGTTCTTCATATCAAATATTTATGACTTTATTAAGTTAAATATTAATTTGATCAATATACATGCAACTAGTTTCTAATTAAAAGCAAAATAGGTGTTAAACTCTGATATTTTATACATATAAATATTTATATGATTTAATTGCTATCATCAATGTGATTTTAAATTATAATTTGTCTAGCTGAACCCACGTCATATACAGTTACAGTTTAATTTGATTAAAGGATACATGCATGTTTATAAATAAAACATGATTAGTTTTAACTTGACTTTTGAAATTAAATATGTTATATAATATGATTAGTCTGAATTAGTAAACTTTTCATAGTTTTGATTAATTCAAATTAATCAAGTTTGTAGTTGTTTCTTTTATAATAATAATATAAAATTCTCGGTAGTCTTTTTCTTTTTAACGATAGTTTCGTTATCGACGTTTCTTGTGTTCTCGTGACCATAGCTGGTAGCTCTCTTTTAGTACGTTGTTTTCTCTTGTGTGGTGTATTGTTCTTAGTTGTCCCTATTTGTTTGCTTGTATGCCTATTAGTGTGCTGGGTTGCTATGATCTACGAGTAGAAGAAAGACTATCTATGAGCGTCAAAAATCAGAAGGTGAAGACCAGAAGCTGAGTGCCAGAAGTTGCAAATGGAAGATTAAGAGAGGCTTTTCAGAGCAAGTTGCTTTAGGCATGAAGCAAGTTCTAAGGCAAGTATAACATGGGACCATCCTTGTTAATCTATTCACTATAATTGCTATCATATGCATGTGTCCTCCTTGGCAACCTTAGAGATTTTAACTTAGCGATTGATATCTTGATTCCTTGTCACCTATGGGATTATGCATTTGGGTAGCTTGGCTAGTGCTTGATTTATGAACATTGATCTTGTAATATGACTAATGAATGGTGCAATCAACCATTGAGATGATTTAATTCATGTTATAAGGGGACTAGAGCACTATGTTGTTTGTTTGTTGCTCTAGTTACTCTCCATAAGGACTTATCTGTAAGCATTAACCGGGATTGACAGTACAACTGTGAGGGCTATATGGCTCTGGCTCTAGTTGTTCAAGAGACCTTTTCTAGCTTGTTAGTGGTTACCTTAAATGGCGTAAGAAAGGCTTGCCACGTTGGGTGTAGGGCGAGCCCCTGTCCTTAGTGTGTATAGGCTGCGGTTGTTGTGCCACTGGGAAGGGGGGTTCTACATCTGCCTGCCGAGTGAATCTAATGGCCCTAACTTGTTAGACGAACTTTTGAATGGCTTTATATGGTCTCCGATGTTTTGGGCCTTGCAAACCCATGCATTTGGAAATCATGACGCACAGTGAAAGTGTACACCTCTGCGCAGAGTTTAATAAACTGGTATATTAGCCGTGCTCACGGATACGAGCGGCCTTGGGTATTCTTACAGAATAAATGATCACCATTGATATATCATGCTTAATATTGTTGTTGTTATTATTATGCCATGTTAATGCTATTCATTATCCTTATTACAAATGATCATTGGTTCATTAATGGGAATTGGTTCATCTTGATGCTACTCAATTGCTAATTACATGATGAATAAAAGCTAAATGCAGTCAAACAGTGTCTAGCCTTTTGTGCCTCATGAACCCTGTGTTATACTTGTTGAGTTCGACATGGACTCACTCTTGCTATTTCCACCCCACTCCAGTGTGTAGTAAGATATTACTCGGAAGAAGGACAAAGGTGTAGTGGAGTTTCCAGAAGACTAGTAGAAGTGCTAGGCATATGTTACCCCCAGTCAGCCGTCCCTGAGAAGAATGGAGCCTGAAGTTTAGTCACCGTTCCGCGATACTCTGACGTAAGTGTTAATATAGCTATGTATACGTTATATAATAACATTGTTTCTGATACTTTTTCATTCTGGCATATGTGTGGACTTCCTGGGCACACATATGATTAGCCTGGTTTTGTTCTTTAGAAAACCGGGTGTGACATATACCAATAGTTGAACATACCAGAGGGGCAACATTTGCAACATTATCCAAGTACCTAAGCCTAAATTAAACATGAAAAGATCACCCTTTTTTTTCCTTTTGGCACCTATCATATCTTGAAATATCAACAATGGCATTACCAAAGTTTGCATTTAAATTAAACTAGTTTTCCACCTTCTGTAGTCAGAATCACAATTGACTATGAGCTGTCTCAAACCCTTTAAAATTAAGAGCTGCCTCTTTCGAAGTACTTTCAAAAATACGTATTTTACATCAATGTAGTATAGGAATAGAATAATTCTATGATTCTGCCAATGTGTGGTGTAGTATGGAGTGTATGGTAGAATAGTAATTCAGAAAGCAAAGCATGAACCCCAAAAGTCTGAAGTACAGGACACCGCAAACACACTATACAAATCGGTACCAAACAAAATTACTGTACTGTTCTACTTGCCTACCAACCAGCCTAATTGACGCATCGAATCACAATCAACCATGTCCACATGGCCTAGAAAGGCTGTGCCAAAACCCTAATCAATTCAGTTGATCAATATTTTAATTTTTGGACTTTGCTATGGTACCTCCAAATAATTGTGAGCCTTCGTTTAAATAGATCGGATGGCTACGATCATCTATTATCTCCTAGGAGGTAATAGGTTAAATATATATTTATTTTATTTTATTTGGTAAAGTATGATAAATTAAGAAAGTTATGGATATAATTTTTCTCTAGATCTAATTGATGCATGCATGATTTATAGGATATAGTGAATCTTTTTAGTTTGCAAACTTTGGACGTGATGTATTTAACTAGCATGTTAGCTTTTTTGCATGTAACGCCTTTATGTTAGCTAGTGTCGTGTTAGCAACTTTTTTTGATGCATGTACGTGTACCACCTGTTAGTTTACAAACTTTGAATGTAATTGATTTTTTTATGACTGTATGTTTGTTACCTCCTGTGTTATCTGTGAAACCAGGACTAGAGGGGTTTCCCAACCGGGACTGCTACCCATATACCTGCACTAGTGTTAGTTTACAAACTTTAAACGTAATTGATCGGTTTTTTTTCATGCATGTACGTATACCTCCTGTGTTACCTGATACCTGTGTTAGCTAGCGTGTTAGGACTTATCTGACAACTTTTTTTTTATTTCACATGCATGTTTATTTTGAACTTCCGTTGGTTGCTTAATCTTTCTCATGTGTGTAACATCAAATCATCAGCATGTATATGAAGAAAGACCCCAGGGCAAACAAGGAAGGCCAGCCCGCTTCCTTGTTATCCCAAGATTACGAGATTCAGAGATTTTTTTTTCTCTTTTCGTAGCTTGTATTTATTTATTTATTTCATAAAATAAAAAAAATCAGCAGGGCGATCGTCCTTGATCCTCTCCCTCGACCATGGCCAGGCTCTCAGATCTTTGCTTTGATCCCGGGGTCAAATTTGCTGCGCTGGTTTCACAGCGGTTTGGGTGCTCCGTGAGTCCGTCCACCCCTTTCTCTCTTTTGAACTTCCATCTCGTGGCAAGCTTGGGCCGTCTACTGTTCGTCTCAATGAGGAATCTGTGAGCCTCATTCTTCAAGCTTGTCTTGGAGGCTTTGCCAAAAACTACAATGTTATTCATCTTTCTGGTTGGATGTTCAGCTTCACTGTTTCTTGCAAGAATGTTGGTTTCATGATCTACAAGTTAAGTAGTTTTTCTTGCAAAACCTTTGCCATTTTCTTTCATCTCTGGGGTGGAGGTGGACCGAATTGGCATATAGACTATGATCTTTGGCGTTCTGAGCAAGAGGCTGAATCGACCCTAGTCAGATCCAAAGCCAAGAAATCTTTTGCCGATGTTGTTCGTTCTAAGCCGATACCCAAGAAATCGGTTTTTGTGCGTTTGAATTATCCTTTGAGTCATATCTCCAATTTCCTGGATTCCTCCTTTGGCTCTGGGCTAAAAACGAGCAAGGCTAATCCCTCAAGTCCTCCAGCCCTGAACAAATTTTCAAATTCTCCCCATAATCCGCCCAAGCATGTTCTTCAATGGATTCAAAAGGAAACGGTCATTAACCCTGAGCCATCCAAGCCTGATTCTACGCGCGGCATTTTTGAATATCCAAAGGCCAAGGCGCCATCTCCGGCAGCCCAACCTGGCCCAGCTATTACCTCGCCTTTGATCTCGTGCAGCAAGTGCTTGGGCCTGGGCCATCAAAGGAAGGAGTGCACCCAGTTGGTAAGATGCAGGGCCTGCTTCAATTATGGACATGTTTCGTCCCGTTGCCTTTCAAACCGTGAAAAACGGAGTTACCGTGTGGTTTCTCATTCTGAAGCTGAAGGGTCACGACCCAAGCATATTTATTCTAGAGGTGAACCCATTCTCGAGCCCTCCATCTACTCCGTCCCCCCCCCCCCAATCCACTGTTCATAAAAAAATGACACCCCAATAGGCGAACTGGGCGGTTGATCCTCGCCCTTTTGTCCCCAATGGCTTCACGTTGGAGGAGCCGATGCATCGTCCACCCCTCCGCCAAGATGTGTACATCACCGGATGCTACACTCTCTGCAACGAGGATTTGGCGATTGTGAAGCTCAACCCGCCGGTGGACAAAGCTGACTTCAAGAATCTGGCTGAGGGTCTGCGCACCTTCTTCCACGACGTGCATCAGGTTCGAACTGTCGAAATCCAACCCTGTGCTCTTGGAGATGCTTATGTCAGGTTCCAGAGTCCTTTAGACAGAGAAAGGTTCCTAGGCCTAGTTTTTTGTTTTGGAAGTTATGGTCTGTCAGTTGTTAAGCATGATGCTGGGGACAATGCCCATTCGTTTGATTTAGATTGTGAAGCTTGGGTCCTCTTAGTTGCTTTTCTAGAAGATCTTAAAAATTCTGCTATGGTCGCTAAGGCAGTGTCAGGTTTGGTATCATGTTGGACTGGCATGAGATGGAAAACCTAGCTAGGGTCGTTGTTAAAGTTTATCTGAATGACGATGCAAAAATCCTAGATTCGGTTAAGGTTAATGCAGGCTCACCACAGAAAGGTAGATCCTGGAATGTTCCTTGCTTTGTTCTGAAAAAAGCAGAGTGTTGCACAGCTGATGGATGAAGAAGCCTTTGTGATGGTTGGACCATTGCACCCATGTCCACCTCAGGCTCCTAGGTGGATGGGGCCTGTCCCACCTACAGGCTCAGACACCACTCCAGCAGGTTAAACAACATGAACATTGATTGTGGAGGGCACAGTCGTTGGCAGCAGCAGATTGCACCTAAAGACCCTATCTTTGATGCTGACCTGGATGATCATGAAAGAACTATAACCCAGATTCCAGTGTTCCAGGGGATTGATGGGGGTGCCCACAGTCGTTGGATGGAACGTGTTGCCCCTGAAGATCCAGTAGAAGATGAGATTCAGAATGTTCAGATGTCAGCTGAAGCTATTGTAGGGGGCAGTGCTGTAGTTCAGATGTCAGTTGAGGCTATTGCAGGGGGCAGTGCTGCAGTGATACCAAGGCCATTAGTGAAGTCAGTCATCATAGGCCCCTCTGCACCCAAGGAACCAATGATCATAGTGATCCCCTCCCATCTAAAGGAACAGGTATTGAATTTCATACCTATCATCCCTTCCCCTGCTCCTTTTAGACTCATTTCTCTTCTGGACATTGATCATAGCACCTTAATTCCTGAATATTTTAATTACTCCTATCTCCTCATTCACTTGGCCTTTTCACTTTATCCTCAATTTGGAGATCATGCTCTGAAGAAGTTAGCTCTGGATTATATGGACACTGAGGATGATGAGAATGACCAGATACAAGCTAATGTGGAAGCTAGGGTGGATGCTGTGCAGATTGAGGAGGACTTTGATGTTGACATAGAAGTGCTAGATGATCCTCCGGCCATCTTCATGACACCAGAAAAGAAGAAGAAAACAGTCAAAGGTTAGGGAACAACTTGATGATAGTTTCCTGAGGTGTAGCAAGAGGCTCTCCATGAAAGCTGAATGGTACAAAGATGCTAAAAGTGCTAAGAAGGCTAAGGAGTCAGTTGAAGTTGAAGATGAACCCATCCCCTTAGCTGTGATCCCACCACCAAGCAATGCAGCTGCTCCCCATCTCTCTCAGGAAATCCTTCAAGGCATAGGAGAAGGTTTTCTGCAGATCCAGCCAGAGAGTGTCTCGGCTGCTCTCCTGAGGCAGGACAACATTGATGAATAGAAGAAGAAAGGCCTCATGTGGTGTTCCTGCTCAGTGCATGTCACACCTTTTTTCTTTTGTTTGCTTGTCCTTTAGTTCTCGCTACTAGTTTGCGTATTGGTTAAATAATATGCTTTTATGCTGTAACTGGTGTGTCGACACCTTAGGGAGCTATTTATCAAACTTGGTTCTTAAGTTAAGGTTATGTGACTCGTGGGTAATCTATCGGTTTTATCCCTACATGCCTGTGCTTCCTTTTGTCTCTTACTTTGTCACATACTTCTTTTATCCTTTGACTCAGCTGTTCTCCTTCCCTGTGATGTGTATGTTTACCTGTTTAAGCCTTTTGTGCTATCCTTCTCATATACACTGTAAGTTGTTTGATTCCTGGAGAATAAAAAAATACATGTCCCTGTCTATTGTTGTATTTATGGATAACAACAGGTATACAAAAATTATGTTCTAGAACATCAGAGCAAGTGGGATGCCAGGGATAAAATCAATGAAAGTGTTTGCCAGGTTCTCTACTTACAAGAAACCAAAAGAGAGCATTTTGATCATTTCTACTTAAGAAAATTCTGCCCAAGAATCATGGATAATTTTGTCTTCTCTCCTTCCATTGGAGCTTCTGGAGGTTTGCTAACTATTTGGAATAGCAGTATGTTTGATGGAAGCATTGTCGATTGTCCAGTCTAACTCTTATGCTATCACTATGAAACTGGTATGCAGACTAGACAACAAATGCATTCACATCACCAATGTTTATGGCCCCCCTCCAATCCAACCTAAAAGTTGGGATTCATCACTTGGCTCATGAATCTTGACACAAGTGACTATGATGAATGGGCTCTGGGAGGTGATTACAACCTCATCAGGAATCCTAAAAACAGAAATAAACCAGGTGGAGACATTGGGGAAATGAACTTGTTCAATGAAATGATTTCAGACCTGGACCTTATTGAAATGCCTTTCAGTGGAAGGAATTTTACCAGGAGTAATATGCAGGCAGATCCTCTCCTTGTCAAGCTGGACTGGGTCTTCACATCTAGTAGTTGAACTCTTTCCTTCCTAGCTACTTTTGTTCAACCACTGTCCAAGCCTCTTTCTGATCACATACCCTTTGTGCTACACATAGGGAGTAAGATACCAAAGTCATACATGTTGAGGTTTGAAAATTTCTGGGTGGATCACCAGGGTTTCTTGGACACAGTTGGCCTTCATTGGAACAATTCTCCAGTGTTTGCTAATGCAGCAAAAAAATTGTCATCAAAGTTAAAACAGGTCAGAGCTAGACTCAAAAGTTGGAGCAAAAATCTGTCCAATCTTAGCAAGCTGATTTACAATTGTAAATGTGTTCTACTTCTTTTAGATGGTCTGGAAGATCAAAGAAACTTATCTAGAATGGAATTAAATTTTAGAATCTTAGTGAAATAACATTTGTCAGCTCTGCTTGAATCTAGGAGGATATATTGGAGACAGAGAAATTCCTTGAGATGGATCAAGCTTGGGGATGAGAACACTGAATTCTTCCATACTATACCTACTGTCTCACACAAGAGAAACTTCATAGTATATCTCATTAATCAGGAAGGCTCCCCTTTTACTGATCATGATCAGAAAGCAAATTTATTATGGACAGCTTTTAGGGCAAGGTTGGGTAACAGTGAATTTAGAAGAATGACTTATGAGCTGAGCTCCATTCTAATGGAGCATGATCTGGACGATCTTGATAGTGACTTCAGTTAGGAAGAAATTGATATGGTCATCAAATTCTTGCCAAATAATCATGCCCCTAGCCCTGATGGTTTTAATGGGCTCTTCATCAAGAAATGTTGGAACATTATAAAAGGTGACTTCAACAAGCTCATGCATGACTTTTGCAACCTCAACACAGACATCAGCAGCATAAATTCTTCTGTGATTGCTCTCATTCCCAAAAAAGATAATCCTGAAAAGGTTGATGATTTCAGACCCATTTCCTTGCTAAACTATAGTCTTAAATGCATTACAAAGATTCTATTCACAAGGTTACAAAGGGTGATTCTGGACCTGGTTCATCAAAATCAGTATGGGTTCATTAAGGGCAGAACCATACAAGACTGCTTAGCTTGGGCTTTTTAGTTCCTTCATCTCTGTCACGAGTCAAAGAAAGAAATAGTGATTTTGAAGCTAGACTTTGAGAAGGCCTTTGATAGATTGGAACATCAGGTCATTCTTCAAGTTTTGAAACACAAGGGTTTCCCTGACAGATGGATCAATTGGATAGAAAATATTTTAAGCATAGGCTCATCTTCTGTTATACTTATTGGCATACCTGGTAAAACCTTCAAATGCAAGAGAGGGGTCAGATAGGGGGATCCCCTCTCTGCCCTACTGTTTGTTCTTGCTGCAGATCTCCTCCAAACAATTGTTAATAGAGCCTTGCACATGGGTGTTCTCAGACACCCAATAATAGATAATTATGGTAGAGACTATCCCATTTTACAGTATGCTGATGACACCCTTCTCATCCTTCCTGGTGATGCTAGAATTTTGTTCAACTTGAAAGGTTCGCTAAAGTCTTTTTCTGACTCAACTGGGCTGCATGTCCATTTTAATAAATCCTTCTTAGTTCCTATCAACCTTTCCAATGACAGAGCACTTCATCTGGCAAACACTTTTGGCTGTCAGCTTGGCACAATGCCTTTCACATATTTGGGCCTCCCTCTGGGCACTACCAAACCATCCATTCAGGAATTTTCACCCCTTCTCACCAGAATTGAAAGAAGACTCTCTAGCATCAGCAAATTTCTGTCATATGATGGAAGACTCATCATGGTAAATTCAGTGATGTCTACCTTGCCAACCTTTTACATGTGTAGTCTCAAGATCGCATCATAGGTTGTGAAGCAGATAGATATCTATAGAAAGCACTGCCTCAGAAAAGGCACTTGCTTAGTAGCCTGGGAAACAGCATGCAAACCCAAAAATCAAGGTGGTCTTGGAATTATTGATATTGAGAGTCAAAATGATGCTCTTCTGATGAAACACTTGGACATATTTTACAACAATGCTGACATCCCCTGGGTAACCCTCACTTGGACCAAATTCTACAGCAACACTCAAACCCCTCCACAAGCTAGATGCCCTGTTGGCTTCTTTTGGTGGAAAGAAATTCTCAAACTTTTCAAACTCTTCAGAACTTTTTCAGTCTGCAATCCTATCAGAGGCAACAGTGATCTGTTTTGGGCAGGAAACTGGGCAGGACAGCCTCTCAGAGAGAGATTTCCACAACTCTTTTTTTTTAATAGGAAGCCCAAATGCTCCATCGGGTATTTCCTGGACCATGATGCAGATGTAATCTTTAGACTACCCCTATCAACACAGGCTGCTACACAGTTAGAAGAGCTTCTAGATTTTGTAGATGGCATAAATTGGGATGGAAGTGCTAATGATAGCTGGACCTATTCCTAGGGAAATCCAAAGTATAGCAGTAAGAGAGCTTACAATCTCTTAATTGGTACAGAGCCGGCCTCTCCCCTCTTCCCATGGCTTTGGGCTGCAAGCAACTTAGGAAAGCACAAATTCTTTTTCTGGCTACTCCTTCGAGACAGATTAAACACTAGGAATTTGCTGAAAAAGAAGAATATGCACCTAGATGATTATAATTGTGTGCTATGTAATGCAGGACATGAGGGAGACCAGTTTTCAACTCTTTTTTGAATGTTCTTTCAGTAAAGCTTGCTGGAACACTATTCCAATCAACTGGGATCTGAACTTACCTCACCTCGACATGGTTATTGATGCTAGAACCAACTTTGGAAGCCCTATCTTCAGAGAAATTTGTATTACTGCCTATTGGGTTATATGGACCACTCGAAATGCAGTCATTTTTGACAATGGTCAGATTAGTATCAACCTTTGGAAAAGAAGATTTAAAGAAGAGCTTGGCCTTGTGTGCACTAAGGCCAATGCAAGGAGACAGGCACCTCTCTCAGTGTGGCAAGATAGTTACCTTTTATGATCATGTACTTTTTGATTTGGGTCTGACTGCCTTTGTCACACTCCAATTAAAGGACAATATAGAGTGCATACATCTTATGTGCGCCCCAGGAATAGTCGCACATATAAGCCGACAAATTAACAAGAGTATTATCACGGTGTTCATACATCACGTTATTACAACACATAGTTCTTAACATAACAAGCGGAAAGGTAAATAACACTCTCGAACGAAGTGTCTGCTCCACAGGGAAGGACGACTGGTTGACCCAAACCTAGAAATCTTCCAGGAAATCCTCGTAGAAACTGTCATCTGTTACCCATCCAGGATTTTTATCCAAAAACAAAATAACAACAAGTGTGAGTATACTTGTACTCCGCAAGTATAGTATGAGGATTCATGAGGCTCAAAAAGGATAGACACGGTTGACTGCAGTTAGCACTTTTAGTAGATCAACATTTCATTATTAATTATTATTAAGTTATGCTTAAGCTCCCATTTAACCCACATGATCCACTACTAGAATTAAGAAGAGAAAGCATCAGTATGATCTCGTCATCATCATCATAGTTCACCCACGTGTTAAGTAACCATTTACTCTGTGAGTTTTCCGGGCTGCTCGTGACCGTGAGCATGGCTGTTATAACAGTTTTAACACTCTGCAGAGGTTGTGCATCTTTACCCGTGAGTCGTGTTGCCCATATGTCCGGAGCCCGTCGACCCCCTAACACTTCCAAGGTGAACAGGCAGGTACACTATAAAGCCTTCCATAGGCCTCTTCTAACAAGTTAGGGCCGCGAGGTTTCCTCGGCAGGCAGATATAGAGAACCCCCCTTTCGATGGCACAATTCCCGCAGGCTATACACATCAGAACAGAGGCAGTTCTATACCCAACGTGGCAAGCCCCTCTTGCGCCCTTTCGGGTAACCTCTAACAAGTTAGAAAAGATCCTATTACTGAGCTAAAGTCAGAGCCATATAACTCTCACGGTTGCACTGTATGTCCCAGCTTTTGCCCTATAGATAAGTCCTTACGGAGGGTTTAGGGCAACATGATCAACATCACTTGCACCTTCACCCTATAGATCCACTGTTACCATCATGTTTATCCATTGGTTCCATTAGTCATAGTGTAGATCATGTTCAGTTAGAGCACTAGCATTCTACCCATATGCAAATAATCCCCATAGGAATCAAGGTACAGGTCATCAATTTGCTAGGAAGTCCTTATAGTCGAGCAATATTGACACATGTATAATGAGTATATTATATAATGAATAGGACAACAAGGTAGGCCCATGCTATACTTGCCTTGGTTCACGAACTGCTGCTGGTCCTGCTGCTCCTCGTACGTGTCCGGATTCCCGACGTACTCCTCACCGTTTGAACTCGAACGACATGAAGTACAACACGCAATCCGGAACAGACATACAAGCAAAACATAACTACGATTAGAACAGTACACCAACAATAAATAAATCTGAATAAAATGTTTACCAAAATCATCTACGTCTCGCAACGATCACAACGACGCGAAAAGCACGAAAAACGGAGTTACGACGCACAAGTTACGAGATATTTACGATTCCAAAAGCTAGCTATTAACTAGACTTATTTGAGAAATTCAAAAGCTCCTAACAGGTTTAACAGTAGCACTATTGCGTAGATTATGAAATTATGAAACTAACGCAAGTGGAACGGGTCAATTCGAAGCTAGAACGACGATTTTATAAACGTTTTACTACAGTGGCAATTCTGTAATTAATCTGAAAACGTATTTTTCATATAAACCGAAGGAACTACGTTTTCCGAAAGAGAATGCGCACTCCGGGAGTACGCCAAGGACGGCGGGTTTAGACTTTCAGAAACTGAGGGGCTCTTTTAGAAAAAGAACCCGCGAAGGGGTATGGATTGATCGTGGCCTTTGGATTAGATTTGGACGGTCGCGATTAAATGAAAGGAGGTAGGGAGGGAGAGGTTAACCGGCGACTGGCCGGAGTTGGGAGGGAAGATGGCGGCTCCGCCATGGATGGCGACGAGAGCTCACCGCCATAACTCAATCGAGTGCTACAGAGCTTGGTTTTCAAATTAAAAAGCATCGGGATGATGAGGGGACAAAGGAGAACTCGACGGAGTGCATTGCGAGGCCGGGGAATATTCCGCACGGCGCTCGCCATGGACGGCAGCGAGCAAGGGCTTGCCGGAGTAGGTGGATAAGGTCCTAGAGGCCATGGTTTACCAAATGGAAGGCACCGAGAGAGAGAGGAGACAAGGGCAAACTCAATGAGATGCATTTCGCGGCCGGAGAAGGCTCGGTGCGGCACTCGCCATGGCCGGCCGCGGAGGGGACTTGCCGGAGCTCGCGGACACGGCCCTAGAGGCCACCATTCGGGAAAATGAAGGCATGGGGAGAAAGAGGGAAGCGAGGCGAAGCTCATCGAGCGGATAAACGGAGTCGAGGCAGCTCGGGGACGATGACCGATGAAGTGGGGCGGACGGCGCTCCGGTGGGTCGCCGCTGCGGTTTTCTGGGGTGCTCTAGCGAGTGAGAGCAAGGGGAAACTAGAGAAGGGATGGCATAGACGGGGTCGGGCTCCCCTTTGAAGGCCGGGTGCGGGGCACGGAGACGCTCCCACGCACGGAGATCGTGGGCGCGGGCGGTTGCGGCTTCATCCGAAACAAAGGCGGCTGGAGGTTGGGGAGGGCACCGACAAGCGGGCCCGGACAGTCAGCCGCAGCGGAAGAACAGGAGTGCGCGGCCTCGGCAGCGGCGGTTGCGGCGCTGACTGGGTCAGCCTAGCAAGGGAAAGAGGGGAGAGGGGGAAGGCGAGCGGGCCAAAAAGGAAACGGGCCAGCGGGCCGAAATGGAGGGAGGGAGGGAAATGAATAAGAATTCCTTTTCATTTTCCAATTTGATTTTCCAAATACATTTTCAATTGATTTTCAATTCATTTTGGCATTTGGGTAAAACCACTCAGCACACAAAATATAATGCAACAGCATGAGTGCAAAAACAAGTTGATAACCTTATGATTAATTTTAATTTCACAAAAATTTATTATTCCCTATGTTTAAATGCACACTCGATTACACAAATAAATCATATTTAATTATTTTGTAATTAAAAAAAATTAGGGGTGTTACAATTCTACCCCCCTTAAGAGAATCTCGTCCTCGAGATTGGTTGATGCTTACTCAAAAAGCTGCGGATAAGATTTTCTCATATCTTCTTCTCTTTCCCAAGTAGACTCATCTTCTGAATATCGATTCCATTGTACTCTGCACATCTTTATAGTGCGGCTACTGGTAACTCTTTCTGCAGTTTCAAGAATTTTTACCGGATACTCCTCATATGTGAGATCTTCTTTAACAGTAAGCTCCTCCAAGGGAATCTGCTCCTCTGGTACCCACAAACACTTTTTCAACTGAGAAACATGGAACACATCATGCACACCTGATAAACTTTCTGGCAATTCCAATTGATAAGCCACTTCTCCACGTCTCTCTAGAATCTTGAAAGGTCCCACATATCTCGGTGCTAACTTGCCCTTCATATTGAATCTTCTCACATTTCTCATTGGTGACACTTTCAAATACACATAGTCACCTACTTTGAAACTCAACTCTCTTCTTCGAATATCAGCATAGCTTTTCTGTCTAGACTGTGCTACTCTCAAATTATCCCTAATCATCCTCACTTGTTCCTCTGCATTGCGTAGGACATCTGGTCCAAACACTTGGGTTTCACCTGTCTGATTCCAGAATAGAGGTGTTCTACACTTTCGTCCATATAAAGCTTCGAATGGCGCCATCTTGAGACTTTTCTGGTGACTGTTGTTATATGAAAACTTAGCGTATGACAAACTCTTATCCCAACTAGTACCATACTGTAAAGCACAAGCTCTCAACATATCTTCCAAGATTTGATTGGTCCTTTCGGTCTGTCCATCGGTTTGGGGATGATATGCCAAACTGAAATTTAACTTTGTTCCCAAAGCACCATGTGCCTTACGCCAAAAATGTGATGTAAACTGAGTTCCTCGGTCAGATACGATCTTCTTTGGAACTCCGTGTAGGCACACTATTCTCTCCATATACAACTCCGCTAGCTTTGCACCACTATAAGTGGTTTTGACTGGCAAGAAGTGGGCTACCTTAGTAAGTCGATCCACTATTACCCAGGTCGAATCATATCCTTGTTGAGTGCGGGGTAATCTAGTAATGAAGTCCATACCAACTTCTTCCCATTTCCACTCTGGTATTTTCATTGGTTGCAGCAATCCTGCAGGTCTTTGGTGTTCAGCTTTCACCCTTTGACAAGTATCACATATGGCCACATACTCAGCCACATCTCTTTTCAAACCATACCACCAATACTTCTCTTTGAGGTCCAAGTACATCTTGGTGCTTCCAGGGTGTATAGAATAAGCAGAATCATGTGCCTCTCGCAGAATCATATCACGGATAGCTTTCACTTCAGGTACACATATTCTTTTTCCAAACCATAGAGTACCATTCTCATCCAACCTAAAGCCTGGTGCCTTTCCAACCACTACATGCTCAGCAATCTCCTTTAGTTTCTCATCCTCCAACTGACCTTTGTGTATCTCTTGCTCCAATGTAAGTTCTATAGCCAATTCCACTACATTATTGACAAAACCCAAGTTGAGATGTTCTATTTCAGCTCGCAACTCTGCTGGTATAAATGTCAACTAAAGTCCGTTGGCATAGCTCTTCCGGCTAAGTGCATCGGCAACAACATTTGCCTTTCCAGGATGATAATGCACTTCCAGATCATAATCTTTAATCAATTCCAGCCAACGACGTTGCCTTAGGTTCAACTCTGACTGAGTAAAAATGTATTTCAAACTCTTATGGTCAGTATAGATGTCACACTTATGTCCGATCAAATAATGCCTCCAGATTTTCAGAGCATGGACAACTGCGGCTAATTCCAAGTCATGGGTTGGGTAATTCAGTTCATGCTTTCTCAACTGCCTGGATGCGTAGGCCACAACCTTTCCTTCTTGCATAAGCACACATCCAAGGCCTAGGCGAGATGCATCATAATAAATAGAGAAGCTCTTACTTAAATCAGGTAAGGTCAACACTAGGGCTGTTGTCAACCTTCTCTTTAGCTCCTCAAAATTAGCCTGATATTGGTCTGACCAAACAAATTTGGCATTCTTCTCTAATAGGGCTGTCATAGGCTTAGCTAGCTTAGAGAACCCTTCAATAAACCTTCTATAGTACCCAGCCAAACCCAAAAAGCTACAGATTTCACTAACATTGACTGGGGCTTTCCAATTTAACACATCTTGCACTTTACTGGGATCTATGGCTATTCCACCGTTAGAGACCACATGTCCCAGAAAAGATACTTCTTTCAGCCAGAACTCACATTTGCTCCTTTTTGCATACAATTTATGTTCCCTGAGTTTTTGTAAGACTAATCTTAAGTGTTCAGCATGTTCCTCTTCATTTTTGGAGAATATTAGGATATCATCTATGAATACCACTACAAACTTATCCAAGTACTCCATGAATATTTTGTTCATCAGATACATAAAGTATGCAGGTGCATTTGTCAGTCCAAAAGACATCACTGTATACTCATAAAGGCCATATCTGGTGGTAAATGCTGTCTTAGGTATGTCAGATGCACGAATTTTTAGTTGATGATATCCAGAATGGAGGTCAATTTTTGAGAACACACAAGCACCTTTCAGCTGATCAAATAAATCATCAATTCTAGGGAGTGGGTACTTGTTCTTGATTGTGACTTCATTAAGGGACCTATAATCGACACACATCCTTCGTGTGCCATCTTTCTTATCCACAAATATAACAGGTGCTCCCCAAGGTGAAGAACTAGGACGAATAAAACCTTTCTCTTGCAATTCCTTAATTTGTTTCTTTAGTTCTTCTAATTCATCTACCCCCATTCTATATGGTCTCTTAGCTATGGGTGCAGTTCCAGGTAAAAGCTCGATAAGGAATTCGATGTCGCGATCGGGTGGCATACCTGGCAGTTCATCGGGGAACACATCTGGGAATTCATCCACCACATGGTTCTCCTGGTTAGCAACATCACTCAGCTGGTTGACGGTGGCGGTAGGTTGAGCTTGCACTTCCACTTCGATGCAAATTCTATCACCACTTGGAGATGTCACAACAACGGATTTCTCCTGACATTGTATCACTGCCCTATGCTGCTTCATCCAATCCATTCCCAAGATAAGGTCAATTCCCGTGGTTCTCAGAACAATTGGATTTACTTTGAAAGCTACCCCCCTTAGGAAAATACTAGTAGAAGGGCTCCAATAATTTGCTGGCATGCTACCCTCGGTGAATTTACTAGCATGGGATCCTTCATGGCACACAGGGGTATGCTATGCATTCTAACAAAAGCTTGGGATATGAAAGAATGCGAGGCACCAGAATCAAAAAGTATGGTAGCGGAGATGGAGTTGACGCTAAACGTACCCAGCATAACCTCAGGCGCCTCCTGAGCTGATTCAGACGACACATGATTCACCTTGCCGGTGAACGGAGGTCGAGCATTGGGTCTCTGGTTATTCTGCTGGTTCTGCGGGGCCTGCCGGTTCTGCTTCTTTGGGCACTGGTACGAATAGTGTCCCACCTCTCCACAGTTGTAGCATGCATTGGAGTTGCCTGGAGTGCCACTCTTGATTGGGGCATTGTTGGGCACTCCCTGACGTGGCGCCTGATTGCTAGCTTGATGTTGCTGGGGGCGCTGCTGATTCTGGTTGCCAAACTGCTGTGGGTACTGGGGGCGCTGCTGGTTAGGGTTCCTCTGGGGGTACTGGCCTTTGTTCCATTGGTTGGGTGGCCCTTGGTTCCTCTGCGGAAAACCTTGCTGTGGGAAAGCTCGCGGGCGAGTGTTGCTACCCGACGCCTGTCCCTGGAGCTTCCTCTTCTTGAGGTCCATTTCCTTACGCTTGTTATCGATCACAATAGCACGATCCACCAATTCTTGGAAACTAGCATACTTGTTGGACATCAGTTGCAGTTGGAGTCCATCATACAGTCCCTTCAGAAAATGGCACTGTTTGTCAGAATCCCTGGCCACTTCAGCCAGAGCATATCGCGACAGTTGTGCAAACTTGTCGCGGTATTCCGCCACAGACATGGACCCATGTTTGAGAGCCCGGAACTCCTCTTGCTTCAGTTCAATAAGTCCCTCAGGGATGTGATAGGACCTAAAGTTCTCCGTGAACTCTTTCCATGTGATCTCTGGAGCATTCTCTGGACGTCCATACTGGAATGACTCCCACCAATCCTGGGCAGCTCCTTGGAGTTGACCTGAGGTGTACAAGACTTTCTCCAGGTCGTTGCACTGTGCAATGTTTAGCTGCTTTTCCACAGCCCTCAGCCAGTCATCAGCCTCCATAGGTTCAGAGGCATGTGTGAACACAGGTGGGCGTCCTTTTAGAAACTCACCACGTTTGTCACGGACCTGCACAGGTGGGGGTGCTCCTGCTGGTTGCTCACCGAGAAGGTCCATCACTGTCTGCATGAGCTGCGCTTGCATGGCCATCAACTGCTCAATTGTCACCGGCGGTGGCGGAGGTGGATCCACTAAAGCACCATGTCCACGACCACGTCCATGGCCTCTGCCACGTCCTCCTCTGGCGGCCATCTGCTTCCAAGCAAATGTGCAAACTTTTAGAGATCTTCCAAAAAATTACAAATTATTTACAAAAGGTAAATAACATAACTGAAAATTTCTGGACGGGTGTCTATAATAGCAGATCAGTAATTGAAGTGTAACTCGAGTTTCAGAAATCCAAAATAGGCGTGGCATACATCGTTGGAAAGCTTAAAGAGTCTGCTACAACTTTTATATAGAACTTTTTCACTGATTCAAACGGCAACATCATCAAAAACTGAGCTAGACAATTTCTGTTCTAGGCTACAGACTGCACAGACTTGCCAGGTTGTAGCAGGCATATCTCTCAAACCAAAATTGATAATGAGATGATTCCAGAGGGAAATGAAAGGTACACAAGTCTAGTCCTTTCCATAAAAATTTCATAATTTTAGGACGTAGAGATTTAGAGATATGAGATAAACATTGCAGACTGCTCTGAAAAACAGTACAGCTGTGATGCGGAAATTTAAACCCCAACTAAGTTAAACAAATACTAACTTAAGGTTTTAATAAAAAGAACATGTGGACAAGCCCACACTGTTCCAGCAATCACACAAACTCCAAATCATCCAAGTTCATCAACACAACCAACAAGACAATTAAAGGTTCACAATACACACATAAACTTGACACGACTCTCGATCTAGAACGCATCCATTATGACAGGGCTGCAAGCATCTAAGGAGCGTGATCCACCATGGTGAACACCCTGGCCTTCTTCTTGTAAATGGTAGGCTGTCCTAGCTGAACGGTCATCTCATCTATCTGTTTTTGAAGGCGTTTTTCAGACTTCTGCGCCGCACGAAGCTCTTCCCTGAGTGCTTCGTTGGCCTCCTGCATGGCGCTGAGGTGCCTCACTGTGGTGTCCAAGGTGGGATCAGAAGCTGAGGGAGCCAACACCGCCCATGTCTTCTCCTTCGGGTCATAGCGTGGAAGATACCGGTAGCGATTATCCTGCATGTCCTCAAAACGCCGACCATGGTAATGCAGGTACGCCTCCTGCGCAGCATCCTCCATGCTGTCGTAGGCGCTGGCACGCCTGGATCGGTGGCTGTGGGTAGTCACGACATCTTGGGATTGGTCGTTGTTGTTCCAGGCAGTGATGATCACATTGGTCTTCCAGTATGTCGCCTCTACTGGATGCTTGTGCTCTGTACAGTATTACTTCACCGAGGCAGCAAAATCTAGGTAGTACTCAGCCAGCATGGTGGTGAGGAGGTTGTGGTAATGGGCATCTTCGGGAGCTTCCTTAAACTTGTTTCTGGTGGTCCATCCTATCTCTTCTTGTTCCTCTGATGCAGCTGGGGAGGGCACTGGTGTTGGTGCAGAAGCGGCTTGGGAAGCTGGTGGAGGTGTAGCAGCGGGGACTGGTGCATCCACTGGTGGGATGGGTGCAGCCACGGGGGTCGAAGCAGGTCCATCTGATGCAGTAGCTGAAAATGCCTCCATTTCCATGGGTTCCTCCTCTTCCTCGTCGGTGACGTGGATGACCTCTGGCACCACTGGTGGCACTGCTGGTGGTGCTGGTGGAGCAGGTGCTGCTGGAGTGAACTGGGCGACGTAGGCAGCGGCACTGAGGCGAGGCATCTATAGTTTTGATATATAAAATATTATCAGAGTCAATATTTTATGCAATAGAATAAAGAATGGAGCATAAAATTTTAACAAAATACCAAGATTGAGATAGTAGCAAGTAAATAAATAAAACCAAATTCCTAGAAACGACCGTTTCTATCTAGGTTTGCGTCCTACAGTCGACACAGCTCTGATACCAATTTGTCACACTCCAATTAAAGGACAATATAGAGTGCATACATCTTATGTGCATCCTAGGAATAGTCGCACACATAAGCCGACAAATTAACAAGAGTATCATCACGGTGTTCATACATCACGTTATTACAACACATAGTTCTTAACATAACAAGCGAAAAGGTAAATAACACTCTCGAACGAAGTGTCTGCTCCATAGGGAAGGACGACTGGTTGACCCAAACCTAGAAATCTTCCGGGAAATCCTCGTAGAAACTATCATCTGTTACCCATCTGGGATTTTTATCCAAAAACAAAATAACAATAAGTGTGAGTACACTTGTACTCCGCAAGTATAGTATGATGATTCATGAGGCTCAAAAAGGATAGACACGGTTGATTGCAGTTAGCACTTTTAGTAGATCAATATTTCATTATTAATTATTATTAAGTTATGCTTAAGCTCCCATTTAACCCACATGATCCACTACTAGAATTAAGAAGAGAAAGCATCAGTATGATCTCGTCATCATCATCATAGTTCACCCACGTGTCAAGTAACCATTTATTCTGTGAGTTTTCCGGGCCGCTCGTGACCGTGAGCACGGCTGTTATAACAATTTTAACACTCTGCAGAGGTTGTGTATCTTTACCCGTGAGTCGTGTTGCCCATATGCCCGGGGCCCGTCGACCCCCTAACACTTCCAAGGTGAACAGACAGGGTACACTATAAAGCCTTCCATAGGCCTCTTCTAACAAGTTAGGGCCGCGAGGTTTCCTCGGCAGGCAGATATAGAGAACCCCCCTTTCGATGGCACAATTCCCGCAGGCTATACACATCAGAACAGAGGCAGTTCTATACCCAACGTGGCAAGCCCCTCTTGCGCCCTTTCGGGTAACCTCTAACAAGTTAGAAAAGATCCTATTACTGAGCTAAAGTCAGAGCCATATAACTCTCACGGTTGCACTGTATGTCCCAGCTTTTGCCCTACAGATAAGTCCTTACGGAGGGTTTAGGGCAACATGATCAACATCACTTGCACCTTCACCCTATAGATCCACTGTTACCATCATGTTTATCCATTGGTTCCATTAGTCATAGTGTAGATCATGTTCAGTTAGAGCACTAGCATTCTACCCATATGCAAATAATCCCCATAGGAATCAAGGTACAGGTCATCAATTTGCTAGGAAGTCCTTATAGTCGAGCAATATTGACACATGCATAATGAGTATATTATATAATGAATAGGACAACAAGGTAGGCCCATGCTATACTTGCCTTGGTTCACGAACCGTTGCTGGTCCTGCTGCTCCTCGTACGTGTTTGGATTCCCGACGTACTCCTCACCGTCTGAACTCGAACGACACGAAGTACAACACACAATCCGGAACAGACATACAAGCAAAACATAACTACGATTAGAACAGTACACCAACAATAAATAAATCTAAATAAAATGTTTACCAAAATCATCTACGTCTCGCTACGATCACAACGACTCGAAAAGCACGAAAAACGGAGTTACGACGCACAAGTTACGAGATATTTATGATTCCAAAAGCTAGCTATTAACTAGACTTATTTGAGAAATTCAAAAGCTCCTAACAGGTTTAACAGTAGCACTATTGCATAGATTATGAAATTATGAAACTAACGCAAGTGGAACGGGTCAATTCGGAGCTAGAACGACGATTTTATAAACGTTTTACTACAGTGGCAATTCTGTAATTAATCTAAAAACGTATTTTTCATATAAACCGAAGAAACTACGTTTTCCGAAAGAGAATGCGCACTCCGGGAGTACGCCAAGGACGGCGGGTTTAGACTTTCAGAAACTGAGGGGCTCTTTTAGAAAAAGAACCCGCAAAGGGGTATGGATTGATCGTGGCCTTTGGATTAGATTTGGACGGTCGCGATTAAATGAAAGGAGGTAGGGAGGGAGAGGTTAACCGGCGACTGGCCGGAATTGGGAGGGAAGACGGCGGCTCCGCCATGGATGGCGACGAGAGCTCACCGGCGGAACTCAATTGAGTGCTACAGAGCTTGGTTTTCAAATTAAAAAGCATCGGGATGATGAGGGGACAAATGAGAACTCGACGGAGTGCATTGCGAGGCTGGGGAATATTCCGCAAGGCGCTCGCCATGGACGACAGTGAGCAAGGGCTTGCCGGAGTAGGTGGATAAGGTCCTAGAGGCCACGGTTTACCAAATGGAAGGCA
Source organism: Saccharum hybrid cultivar R570 (assembly GCA_038087645.1). Classification (NCBI taxonomy): domain Eukaryota; kingdom Viridiplantae; phylum Streptophyta; class Magnoliopsida; order Poales; family Poaceae; genus Saccharum; species Saccharum hybrid cultivar. The sequence goes on from JAQSUU010000805.1 coordinate 13,374,680, forward strand.
CCGAGAGAGAGAGGAGACAAGGGCAAACTCAATGAGATGCATTTCACGGTCGGAGAAGGCTCGGTGTGGCACTCGCCATGGCCGGCCACGGAGGGGACTCGTCGGAGCTCGCGGACACGGCCCTAGAGGCCACCATTCGGGAAAATGAAGGCATGGGGAGAAAGAGGGAAGCGAGGCGAAGCTCACCGAGCGGATAAACGAAGTCGAGGCAGCTCGGGGACGATGACCGATGAGGTGGGGCGGACGGCGCTCCGGTGGGTCGCCGCTGCTGTTTTCTTGGGTGCTCTAGCGAGTGAGAGCAAGGGGAAACTGGAGAAGGGATGGCATAGACGGGGTCGGGCTCCCCTTTGAAGGCCTGGCGCGGGGCGCGGAGACGCTCCCACGCACGGAGATCGTGGGCGCTGGCGGTTGCGGCTTCGTCCGAAACAAAGGCGGCTGGAGGTTGGGGAGGGCGCCGACAAGCGGGCCCGGGCGGTCAGCCGCAGCGGAAGAACGGGAGTGCGCGGGCTCGGCAGCGGCGGTTGCGGCGCTGACCGGGCCGGCCCAGCAAGGGAAAGAGGGGAGAGGGGGAAGGCGAGCGGGCCAAAAAGGAAACGGGCCAGCGGGCCGAAATGGAGGGAGGGAGGGAAATGAATAAGAATTCCTTTTCATTTTCCAATTTGATTTTCCAAATACATTTTCAATTGATTTTCAATTCATTTTGGCATTTGGGTAAAACCACTCATCACACAAAATATAATGCAACAGCATGAGTGCAAAAACAAGTTGATAACCTTATGATTAATTTTAATTTTACAAAAATTTATTATTCCCTATGTTTAAATGCACACTTGATTACACAAATAAATCATATTTAATTATTTTGTAATTAAAAAAATTTAGGGGTGTTACAGCCCTGTACTTTTCTTTTTCTTCTCTTTTGTTTTCTTTGTACAGTCCATTCTTTCATTTAATAGAAAAAGCAAAAATATAGGTAGGGGCTCCCCTACTGTTTCAGTCAAAAAAAAATCAACGCATCTAATCTATTTAAGCTATTACCTCCTAGTGAGTAATGACCGTAGCATTGCCATGACCATGCACGTCGCCGAGCACCGCCGCGACACGCTCGGCCTGATTGGCCTGGCCGCCTCCACTGCAGCAGGGCCCTTAACCACTCGGTCACCGTCCCCACTGCCTAACCAGCCTGCCTCCCCTGAGCCCCTTCCTTTCTAAGCCCGCCGGAGATGGAGACGAGGGAGGGGAGAGCTGATGGAACCCTAAAGGCGGCGAACTCCTCATCTCCGATGCGGGCGAGCTCGGGTGAGGGCATGGGCACGGTCGTAGGCGGGAGGAAGTTGGACGGAGTGGGAGAGGAAGGTGACAGTACGGCGCGAGACTCGGGTCCGAACATTTGACCCCAAAGATTTCTAGGAGAAAGTTCGCCAACTACTGGGCCACCGTCTGGTGGAGGGAGAAAACAGTAGGTGAAAACATGAATCCACGGTTTCAGCTGAATTCTTGTTAGAATATTCATTTTTACTATATTTTATCTTTCTTGAGTGAATATATTTTTTTCTTTTTTAATACACAATACTGTATACAATATTTAAAAAAAACATTTGAGTATTCAATTAAATATCTTTGAATACATGTGGGCTCACTATTTGATTTATTTACCAATATATGTGTCAGGATCTCCAGGAGGAAGCGCGGGAAGGTGATACGTGGTTGATGGGCTATCTGTGTGTTGGCTTGAGTTGCGTTGTATGCGCTGTATGCGGGCTTGGCCCATGAATGCGTTGGGGCTCGGCCCAGCGCGGTGTGGAGAAGCTGGCTTATAAGCCTGTAACCGGAAACGAAAGCGGTTAAGGAATTATGAATTACTATATAAATCACATCTCTGTTCTTGACTTCGCTTTTCTTCTGTCTCCGTTTCCTCCCCAAATCCTCTGTTCTTTTACCCCCAAATTTTATCCAGTTATATACAAGTTCGTGACACTATGCATTGTATAAATTGTCCTGTACATGATATACATAAAAATAATTGCACATGACATCAGGATAATTAAACCAATCAATTACATAATTATGGTAATCATATATCATGGCAAAGGGAGTATAGGACTATTCCAACAAGAACCTCTATCCATTGGAGGTGGAGCTGAGCTACAAGCTAAGCCCGTGGAGCTGCCTTAACTGTAAGGTGGTACTGCTCTATGGTGGAACCTTAACTCTATGATGATATTGCTCTTTGTTAAAGTTGGTGAAGTGGTTGTGATTTGAGTTGCTTCAGTCAGTCCAATATGTACACTTGGCTACAGTTAAGGACGTGGACCTGTTCAAGATTAAAAGTGAAACAAGAAGATTTTTATAAACAAGGTCGCACTTCCTAGTACACATCAGTTGTCTTCAACGTCAGCCAGCTGAGCGTCCAAACATACCGACATGTGGCAAAACTACCCATGGTTCATTATAATGTACGTCTTGCTGGAAAATAAGTAGGCTTGGCCAAATTTACATATTATTTATTTTTTGCTTGGCCTTTAAGTTTGTGAATCGGAAACCTAATCGGTTTAGATCGTGATCGCGAAGTGGAGATCGCATGTCTCCCTTGTATGTATGACCTATTGGCCACTACCTGAAACACACCTATTCAGGTTAGGGTTTTATCCCTTTTTCGCTGCATGCGCCCGACATCGTAGTCTCTCCATCACAGTGCCCAATCCTACATTGGGAGAGGGCCAATAAGGGTTTTTTTTGAAAAGTTCCTTTGTACCACTGCTCATGATCTACACAATGGCTCGTCTTCCATTTAAGTCTGGCAGTGTTGTGTACCATGGTCTCCGCTGTTGGTTGCTTTGACCAGTCTTGCCAACATCGCCAACAACACTGTCGCTTCTCCACCACTAGCCATGGCATCTTCATCTGCAAATGAGAAGTATGTACACCATGATTCGATCTTTTATATTCAATATGTCTGTTGTTTGAGTTAGGCTATTGTTCATGTTGATGTTGTTCGTTCAGTTAGTATGATAGAGAATTATGTGCAAATATGGGGTTTTGTCATGATTTTTGTTATGAAATTAATATTAAAATTGTCTGATTACCCAACAATGCAAAAACATTATTGTAGGAAATTTCCTAAATTAACTATGGCAATTTTATTGATGCACTGAGGCTGGATAAATTTATTGGTGTGCACTTTAAGAGGTGGCATATGAAGGCCATGCTCTGGCTTTAGTCCATAAAACTATTCTTGATTAGTAATTAATGGCATAGCTGAAGGAAATATCTCTGACGAAGTCAAAGAAAATTCGAGGAAGCTTACTGATGAATATCTAACCACTACAAGAGATATGCTCTTCTATGACAGTAACATTATGACATTGACAGTCTTTCTCGAGCCATAGCCTACATTTTATGACGCTGCAGTGGCAACATAGTTATTGTCAAAGAAGGTGGATCACTAACCACCTACAGTGACAAGTTGAGTAGGCTGTAATAAATCCTATGTCAACATCTCTTCTGCACTAACTTGTGATAGCAATATTTGTCACTAAGTACGTCACTACATATTTAACAGGCGATGACACATGTATGTTGACATGGCATGTGACGTAGCAGGCGACATAGCACAAACCTTGTGAAAAAAAAAAACAGACGTCATAAAATGAATTTGGCCCATATACCATGGGCTGGCTTTTTAGTTAATTGGGCTAAGCCCAGTTGGGCCACATGTTGTGGCTGCCCTACACTTGATTGGCCCATTTAAACATTTATCACATAATGTGATTTAAATAGCCAAATCAATCATTTGTTATATATTCCTGTTTGTCATTGATATAAGATAATTGCCTGGCCTTTGTATGTATCAAAAAATAACAATATATTCACCAATTATTATAGCTAACCCATAGCTATACATTTGCATAAATAAACTATTGCATGCATCAATAGCCATATAATCATATATTCACTAGAAGCTGCAGCCACAAGTTGTAAATTAAGCATGCTTGGAGATGTGTGTAACATTGCATTTAGATAGCTGCATGAAGCTGATACCTTGTCGGCTTGTTGGATCTCCATGGCCGGCACACCAGCAGTCCCCTAATTCAATTGTAAGCTTTTGATGGCAACATGGTTTGTTAGTAATAGTGTATTTAGGCCTAATCAAATGTCTTAGAAATTTTTACAACTCCATAGGGTTATGGAGTGCAAATTGTTTGCTGCATATATGTGCTTACCTTTAAATACAACACCTTCTGAAGCTTTCCATCACCCCTCACCACACCCAGGTACAGGTTCTATGAACGTGAATATTCAAATATGTTATTATATCCATATGTAAGTAGGCGTGAACATCCTAAGGCTATGTACCAAAAGTTAAAATATTGGTGCATGGCTATGGAACAACATAAAAATGGGATGAGCTGCTCAACAAATCTTAAGACAGAAAAAACAAGGATGAGGCGCTCAACAAATCTTAGGGCACAGGAAAAAAACCAGGCATCAGGAACAAAAAACTACTTGGGTTACTTGGGTGTCATCTGCGTACTCTGATTTGGCAAGAGAGAAAAAAAACAGGGCAGTAGGAATTAATTAAACAATAAGCAAAAGAGCATAAAATAAAATTAAAGGTCATCATACATAGTCATTATGTTCAAATAAAGAATTACTATAATTGCAACAATAACTAAATTTGGTTAGAAAATTCTACAAATTTACAAAACAACATATTTTGGGTCCATAAGTATTCCCTAAAATTTTCAAACATTTTTAATAAAGTGGGACTATACATTGTTCACAAATAGATATATATCTCACTTATTACTTAGTCATGTACCTTATGTGAGAGATGTGTCCATTTAGGAACAATGTTTCGTACCGCTTTGTTAAAACCATTTAAGATTATTATGGAATGTTTATACAACAAGAACATGCTACCATGCAAGTTTATAGAATTTGTAACCAAATTTAGATATTATTATAATTATTGTATGGTAATTCCATAAAATAATTATAATAGTAAATAAATTGTCAAAAAAATCTACAAATTAACATAACAACATAATTTGGGTCCAAAAGCATTCCCTATAAATTTAAACATTTTTAATAAAGTGTGCTATAGATCGTTCACAAATAGAGACATCTCTCAGTTAGTCATTAATCATATAACTATGTGAGAGATGTGTCTATTTGTGAATAATGTACAGTGTCACTTTGTTAAAATTATTTGAAGTTTTTATGGAATAATTACACAAGAACATACTATCATGCAAGGTTTTAGAATTTTCAAACCAAATTTAGATATAATTGAAATCATTATTTGGTAACTCCACAAAATAATTGCAATAGTAGCAAATTTGGTCAGAAAATTGTACAAATTTTCATAACAACATATTTTGGGTCCATAAGCATTCCATAAAAATTCAAAAAAATTTAGTAAAGTGGGACTACATCGTTCACAAATGGATACAACTTTCACTTTGTCATATATTTATATACGAGGTGTAGCTATTTGTAAACAATGTGTCGTACCACTTTGTTAAAAACATTTGAGATTTTTATGGAGTGATATACAACAAAAACATGTTGTCACACAAGTTTATAGAATTCTCTAACCAGATTTAGATATTATTACAATTGTTGTATGGTAATTTGGAGATAGGAGAGGATAAGTTATTCATAGAAAACAAATAATTTTTCCATCTATCTTCTAGGTATGGGCTACAGTGAAATCATATGACCCTAATTATTTTCTTTGTGAATCTTTTAATCTTGTTAGAGGAACACGCAGTTCAATTTGGAATTACATTCGATACACATGTAGAAATTTATTTTAAATATGGAAAATAGCAAATCAACTTCAAATGTCTTAAAGTTCTACACACTAACATAAATGTAGGATATAGCATGTAAAAGGTTTTGGAGTATAAAAACATTAATTTTCATGACATTATGCCTTCTCTATTTAGTTGGTAATGGAAAAATTGCAATGGGCTAAGGATGGAAAAGGCTGGAATTTCGCCCAGCAAGGATTGGAAATGAGTCAGGGATGGAAATAGGGCCAACAATTTGACCCAACAATTCAAAATTTTGTTTGAATTTCAGAATTGAGAACTTCAAACAAATTTTAGGATGATAAACGATTTCAAATAAAAGTCATTAGCTACAAAGTTGTAGACCGCATCAGACCGACAATTTTAGTTATGATAATTTCTCCATCCGAGTTCTTTTGAGCAATTAGAAAATTTAAAATTTTAAAATATGAGAACTTCATACAAAATTTTTGGAACATAAATGATTTGAAATGAAAAAGTGGTCAACTACGACGTTGTAGACCTCGTCGAGACATACAACTTTGGTTGTGAGAATTTCTCCTTTTCAGTTCTTTTGAACAATTCAAAAATTTGAATGTCAAAATATAAGAACATCAAATAAAACCTTAGGACCATAAATGATTTCAAATGCAAAACTTATCAACTATAAAGTTATAGACCTCATTGGGATTTACAACTTCGGTTTTCATCATTTCTCCATCCAAGTTTGTTTGAACATTCAAAAATTTGAATTTCACAATATGAGAACTTCAAATAGAATATTGGGACTATGACAGTCAAGCATGTCGTAAATATCATCACAAATGTATCACAGAAGTAGGTTATGTGACTTTGAGCTAACATTTATGACCAAAATATAATTCTGTCATAAACATCTGTCATCTCCATCAAAGTCATCTTAATCAGGACCATTTTGTGATACTAGGTAGGTAGGCGTGCTTCGCCGTGCCCGTAGGCCAGACACACTTGCTTTCTTGCATGTCCAAGAAAAAAAGATAGCTATGTACCATTATGTAATGCTGCTCGTCGAAGGCTCAAAGCAGGTACACATGGATTCATAATTGAACAAAACCACCTATGCATTGTACGGCATTGTGGCTACATACCTACACAAGTCATAGTGGCAACTAATACGACAGTCCCGAATAATGTGAGCAGAGCAAACACTAGCTAACCTAGAAGCTAATAGACTAAGCATTGCATTGGTGTGGTTTGACCATGCATGAGAATGGTAGCCTTGCAGTTTATCGACAGTGGTGTAGGTTGCTTATCCAATTGGTGGTTCAAGCAAATCTCCATCTGTAATGGAATAAATGCAAAGGTGAAATATTTAGATATTAAGCATAGAAGGACCATGTGCAAATCAGTTTGTGTCAACCGTGCACATATATTAGTTGCAAAATTGGAAATGTGAACAGCAAAGAATAAAGTTATTAAAGGTGGAAAAACCATTGTAAATTGACCTTTACATTAGTAAACTAACGTTATCTCTTGATCAGAGTGTATGCAAGCTCATATGAGTGGCCTATGGCAAAAGAGGCTGCAAGGAACAGAGCATTATTATATTATTAAAAAGATAGGAGGTAAGCATAGCCACATACTTGGAAGTGCCTCAGCTCCCTAGATGATGGCTCCATCGCAACTTGTAAAGGTATGATCTATAGTATAATAAAAACATGTGTATTATTGATAGGAATTACCCATGGAGTAGCTGCCATAATATTCAGATAACATATCGAAACCCATCAGTCTAATGTCTTTAGTCCTCTGCTCTTAATATTAAGCCCATCACTCTTTAGTCCTAATCTCTTATTATTAAGCTATGAACTGAAAGCACACCAGAAAGATGGTTCAATATATTTTGTGTTACCCTAGGATGCAATAAAAGCTGTCATAATAACCCGATAACATTGGAAAGCCATTATCACTCCGTTGTCTAACATTGGAAAGCCATGATAACTCCATTGTCTTTCACTCCTCTGTTCTTATTATTGGTCATTTGGTCTTTGCACATACATGAGAAAGATCATTCCAATATATGTTTTGACATAGGAATGGTAGTTGGTAAGAAAGATGAGACATAAACAGAGCACCACACACATGCATGTTTGTCAGGTGTCAAGTGATACTGTTAAGCATATTATCAAATGAAATCATGACCAAAGAGATCATAAAAGTCATTTTATCGCTCTCCGAAAATGTATTCATGTAAGAAGCAGCATAAATGCATAAGCTGTCAGGAAATAACATGCTTCAGAACTGCAGCTCATCAAACAAATCACATAAGCTGTGATAGGTGAGAAGAGGAGGGACATAATATTATAGGCCGTGCTTGGTGATCTGGTGTGTTTTATCTTAAGCCATATAATATATACGAATATTTGCCTTCCCTTGTCTTCAAAATCATCTCTACACTAGAAACATGGCCGTGGCTTTGCCACGCCCACACCAGATTTAGGCCAGTGTAGAATTTGGAGCGAGCCATAGTTAGTAGTGACCTAAAGTTCTCTCCAGATGATTTATTCACCTGAATGTGCGCCATGGTCTTTGATGATGTTTGGACCCAAGTCTTTGGCCCAGGTTAAAAAGCGCAGTCATTGATTAACATTAGGATTTAAGAATGCTAGGAGTAGCATTGAGCTACAAATTCTCTTGAAAATGGTTGCCGCGCCATCTTTGAGGTAGCCAGTGGTGATTTTACTGTTGTGGATGAATCTAAGTGCAGAGATGATGAAAAAAAAACCTTTATTATTATCCAGCTATAGTTCTTATGGTTTGATAAACATAGTTTAGGAATAGAATATATTATTATATATAGAATTCTGGATGATGGAAAAAGCCTAAAGAAGGTGACGAAAGCATATTTCATAAATTCATCACTTGTAAATTTTCTCAAAGCCATCTTAAGTCATAGGACAAATCATCTCGAAATAGAAAAGTATTTTATGAACAAAGTCAAAACAGCAAACCATAACAAGTAGTCGATAAATTGATATAGTTTTATGACACAAAAAGAATGTGCATAATTCATTTTTTTTCGTAAAATGTTTCATCTTAGATGTGCCTGATTGCACCCCTTGAATTCGTTTGATAATATAGCCGGCAAAGTTTTCACAGGATTCAGGGTGTAATTTCCCTTTGATCTAGGAGAGAGTAAATTTGTCGTACTCACTGGCTATGCTCAGGTCATTATGATTTGTCTCTAGAAATATAATCATCAGTAAGTAAACTGAATCAGGTAGCAGAACTCAATATTATTAAAATTAAAACATAAATGTACGAATATAGCAAAGCACATGATTAAATTATTTGAGAAACCTGCACAGAACATCAGGACAATGCAGCAGACAAGGAGAGAACCAGCCAATGGATGTCAATCTGATCTTGAGGAGCAGACTGGGACAACGCCTCTTGTTATGGTTGCCCTATTGTGCTGCTGGCACTGATTGTGTAATTACGCTGATTAATTACCCAAAATTGGTTACCTGCAAGACAGAATTCATATTGTAACAAAGTTAATGAGACCAGAGGGTAATGCCAAAAATTAATAACATTACGTGTTCATATTGTAACAAAGTTATTGAGACCAGAGGATAATGCCAAGAATTAATAATATCATGTTGTGTTTGTAAAATGCAAGGCTTGTAGAGCATGGACTGCACTGGAAATAATATTAGTCCTAAACAATGATATTTGTTATGATAGAGCCGAAATTCAACCAATGCCAAAATCTGGAGTGGTAAAGTGTGTTTCGATGGCAGTTATGCCAGAGTTTGTCAGAGCTATGAGTATGACATGTAGGGTCCACATGTCATTTTTTTCTTCAAAGAAGTATAGCCATGTGGGATCTTGTTTTGTAGACAAAATCCCAACGAATATCATGGTCAAAATAAATTGCAAACAGAAATATGTTAAGCAGACATTAGCATTTGAAGCTTGATTATCTTAAAATTTCAATCTATGTGCATGCAATGGTTGCTTGACACTTCATCCACAGGCCCTAAATGACCCTCAACGGTTGGCCCGCGGGGCAGAGCAATTTTGGCTGGTGACTGAAGCTGACTGGTGATAAATTTTTGTTGTCCGGATAAATTTCCGTGGTAGGATAAAATTTGCCATGGTTTTGGTTTGAACTTTAAAGAAATTGTAAGTACATAGGATATAGTGGACTAATGCTATCTGCAACATGTCATTTAAGATGGTGACTGGATTAGGCTTCCTCTTTATTAAACTTTTCTAGAATGGTTGAGATTTGAGATAAGTTCAGAAATTCAGAGAATTCTGATTTATAGTATGGCTATGGTGTATTCCAGATACTGCACGTTGAGAGAGAAGCCAAGGGAGTTGGGAGGGGGGGGGGATCATAGGAGAGGGCGCCTGGAGATAGTATTAGGAGTACCTGGTTGTGATTCTGATGGCCACCAGCAAGGGAAGTGCAAGCCGCAGCAAGAATTTGTTGGTTTGTGAAAGCGTGACGGAATGCTGGTGGAAGAAGAGGCGCATTGCTGCTAGCAGCTCGCTGTCGCTGCAGAGGGGCTAGGAGCAGCGCTACACTGCAAGGGGAGCCGGGGAGAAGCACGACCTCTCATCAAGGCCAGTGGCCGCCGGGCAGTACAGGGTGAAGCGGGAGACAGGTGAGAGCCACAGATGACGCAGAATGGCGGGCGAGAGGCCTTGCGCTGGCACGCGCCAGTGGACCAGACTCGTGGCGCGCCGCTTCGCTGGTGCATCGCACTCGCGCCGCGGGCTCTCTCCTCCTTCTAGCATTTCATCGAACACATTGTTGGCGTTGTCCATATCGAGCTTGAAGCCAAATTTTGGTTCAATGCCGTCATCGATACTGACCTTGGATTTTCTTAAGGCTGGATTGCGGACGGCTGGTGAGCATCCTCGGCAGGGCAAACGGCGGCGGCCGGTCGAGCAGCGGAGCCGTGCGCAGCAGGTGGTGCGAACCCGTGTCACCACTGCGGCGCAAGGGACGGCTCATAAGCGAGCCTTTGTGCAGGCACGACTGCACCGGGGGGCTGCAGCCACGCCCGCACCTCCTGCCGCACCGGGGTCGCAGGGGCCGCACCCCGCCTACGGCAGGGTCGCCGGGGCCGCTGGAGCCCCCACCCGCGCCGGGATGGCTGGGAACACCACGCATGCGGCGTCTGCACCTTGCCTGCGCTGGGGCCGCTGGCCACCCGCCCGTGTAGGAAGGAGGAGGGAGGTGCGAGGGCGGCGGAGCAGAGAAACGCGCCGCGGAGAGGCCGAGTCGCCCCCGAGTGGGTTCGTGAGGATTCGCGACTATCCGGGTTGACGGCATAACGGGTGAGAAACCCGCTATGCCCCTGATCGGACGGTTCATATCGTGCCTTGGCTTGATCCGACGGCTTATGGATTAGCGGGTGACGTGGCACTACCGGGTGCCCGCTTTTGGTGCAGAAATCGTAAAGAGAGATGGCCTGGGCAACATTAGGAGTCAGATAGTAATAATATGAATATACACATGGCTCAAACCAGTTTAAAGAGTGGCATAGGGATGGAAGACCAAGATACCAAGGGCAATATATGTATATCAACAATCTGTATTTTTGGTCTGACAACAAACTATCAAATCTTATTAGTCATATTATGCTATATCTGCTAACAAATTAGTTACTTTAGGTCTAAAAAACTATCAAATTGTCTTTGTTTCTTCCTTTTATTTATTTATTGTATGACATGCTCCTCGACTAATACAGAGCATGAATAATTTTTTTTGACAGCTATGGCTATGAGCCTATCAGGACCAAACAACATAAAGAAATCAAACATATAAATTAGTGAGTCGAAAAGCGCCTAACTTTACTTGTGGAAGGATATTTCAAATGTTGGGGTGGGTGTAGTTGTAGATTAGCATGGAGCATTCACTACCGGAGTCGGGCGCTTTGCCGAGTGCCCCCAAATACACTTGGCAAAGGCTTTAAAAAAGCGTCGGCAAAGCTGTCTTTGCCGAGTGCCCGGTTGAATTGAAAAAATCCCGAAAAAAATATGAAAAAAAATTTTCACGCAAAATTCGCGGCTGGTAGGATTCAAACCCGTGACCTCTCCCTCACGCGGTATCTTCTCTAATCACTACACTACACACTCACATGTGTCTAGATGTAGTTTTGGTTCCCCAAATATTATAATAAACCGAGTGTAAATTGCTTGTTTGAGGCCCTAAACGAATTAAAATTAAAATTAAAAGTTGTCAACTACAAAGTTTCATAACTTTTCGAGATCTACACTTTTCGTTTAGGAAGTTTTTCCATCCGAGGTCGTTTACAAAATTTGAATTTCAAAATTTTAAAATTCAAACACAGTTTTGCAAGACAAGATGATTTCAAATCAAAAAGTTGCCAACTACAATGTTTCATAACTTTTTGAGATCTACAAAGTTTATTTTGGTTGTTTTTCCATCCGAGGTCGTTTGAAAATTTTGAATTTTAAATTTTTGAAATTCAAACGCAGTTTTGCATGACAAGATGATTTCAAATCAAAAAGTTGTCGACTACAAAGTTTCATAACTTTTCGAGATCTACAAAGTTTATTTTGGTTGTTTGGTCATCTATTCATCCGACATGGTCGTTCTAACATTGTTCATAAATCTTATATATCTCTCTTGTAGTTTCATAAACTACAAGAGACATATGTAAGATTTGTGAACAAATTTACTTTCACTTTGGCATATGAAGAAATGACCAAAACAAATATTGTACATCTTGATGAGTTATACAACTTTGTAGTTGAAAACTTTTTCATTTGAATTAATTTACTATTTCAAAATGTGCTTTGAAATTTTCTTTGCCGAGTGTAAAAAAACACTCGGCAAACCACTTGGCACTTGGCAAAGAGCCAGATTCCGGTAGTGATTACCCAGAAGTAGCAGCACACCATGAACACCTTGTTGGATTGCTGTTCTTTCCCACTAAGCACAGCGTCAACAGGAAGTAGCCTATTATTTGAGCTATTGGGATCGAGAGGGGAGAGTCTAAGGGAGCGGCGGCGGCCGTTGTGCTACAATACCTGTGGTGCTACAGTCCCTTACAGTACTGTTCACGAGCTAGGGCTGCGAGGGCGAGAGAGAGCTGGCTGCGGGCGTTTGCCCACGGCCGGGCAAGAGGGAAGGTTTTTCTTTCTTAATTCTTGCTTGATTAGATTGATACATCTCCACTCCTTATATAGAGAGGTTTACTTTACTCCCAAGTTACTTGACCCCTAAGCACCCTTATCTCTAATTAACCCTAACACTAATGACCTATACCACCAGCCCAGGCCCAATACTCTAACCCTTCATCCTCAAGCAACGCAAAACATTTTGCATCCTCCTTCAATTTGAAGCACCTGCTCCTGATGGCAAGCCATCTCCTCCTCTAACTCTCCTAAATCAGAGCAAGTATAATACACAACACATGCACTCTTGCCTCTGATTTTTGCACAAACACAACTGCTTTCTTCTTCTTCCCAAAATTTCTCCTTTCTCTGATGCAGGTTGTGCACCTGCGTAATCCAACAAATATGAGAGGATTGGTGGGGGAAAGGGAGCCTAACGATTTGACAGATGAACTCACCACATTTCGATGGCCCCCATGCAGAGGAAGGTCAGCAACGTGAGGCCTTAAGTCCACCACCATGCCCTCATGGAGGAGATCGATCAAGTGGGTGCCTTCAGTAGTTTGTCATCTCGCATGGACGCTATTGTCCGAGCATCTAGTGCGGGTCGAGGGGCAGGAGGCAAGAGCCATGGAGAAGGTGCAGCGATGATGCCACCATCGCTGCTTGTCCGCGCTGGATCCGCGCAGGCAGCCACGAGGAAGGCAAGCCACCGCATCGACACACACAACCGCCAGCATGGTCGGCCGCCACATCCGCTGGCGCTAGCGTGGGTGAGAGGAAGAGATGACGCAGCAACCCATGCGCACGGCCAATGGCAGGGCCGAGCGTCACATCAGCGAGGAAGGGGACGACGGCCCCACTCCGGTGGGGAAGAGCCGTGGTGTCGGGCTGCACTGGCGCAGATCTAGGGCGAGGCGATGGAGGGAGCGAGGAATGGTGGAGCTCGAGGTCGTCAATCTGTTTCTGACGAACTAATGACAATAGGAAGAGGCGACAAAGATCTGCCGGTGGTAGCATCTATGGATGTTGTAGCCGATGGAGAGGGAGAGAACAATGCCGAGGCGACGACGCCCAAGGCACCCGGGAGGAAGTGGAGGTGGCGAGGTGGTGCATTTTTTTCTTTCAATAGCGTGAGTTAAGATAAGAGAGGTCGGATTTTTTTTGTTTTGTGAGATGCTAGAAGCGAGAGCGCTCCCACCTAATTGCAGAACACCAAACTTAGGCTGGCACACGCACGTGGATTGGGGAACAGTAAACAAACAGTAACTAGAGTGCTCTCGTCATGCGGATTCTAGGAGCTATATGGAGTAGTATATATAAGTGCTATGTCATTCAAAAGTTGACATAAACTTCTTAGTAAACATCTTTACGATGAACTTAACCCCCGGATCAATTTACTAATTGGACAGGTGCTCGGGGGCTACACCAAGTCAATACACTCGTGCGCCCCCACTGGATACAGGCCGAGGCCAATGGAGCTCACTTTGTTTCGAATGACGGATATTCCAATTGACTCCCTGATGAAACCATAACATAGGGATATGTTAAGTCCCGGGGTAAGAGGTTCCCAACTGAAGGACCCCCAGACCGACACCTCCAGGATCGCTCGGGGGCTCACGAGGTACACCCATCAGGTGCGCTCGTCCGCACCTTCTGTCCAAGGATTGGGCAGAACCAAAGCATGCCCTCGGCCTCTGCTCGGGGCTTGGGGGCTCGCCAATCCCCAGGCTCCCGATCAGTGGTAGCCCAAGCCTGATCCATTGGCTCCACGTCCAGCTCAGGCCAAGGGCCCGGCTGGGACCCAGCGCCCAAGGCTTGGGGGCCCCTCGGCGCTGCCCAATGGGCGCAGCGCTATCATCCACTCTTCCAACAAAGTCACGCACGGGGCGTGACACAAGGGGATAAAACCCCTCCGTCAGCTTCAGGGGCTCAGAGGCTTCCGGGCCCGCTCGTCAACCCTTCAAGCCAGATGCCTTCGCCACTAAGGAAGCCTCCAAAAGGTGCACCTGGTGGAGGCCGGTCCTAGGCAACAAGGCCTGACGCAGAGCATCAGAGCAGAGGAGCCGGACGACACCCAGGGCTTCTCCATCTCCACGACAATGCCGAGGTCCATTCACATCGCAGTAGCATCCTCCTAGACTCCGACGCATGTAGACCATAGACTAAGCCCCCCAAACGCCATGTACCTGACCTACCTCGGTATATAAGGGGCAGTCGGATCCTACAGAGGGGGTGGACAAATAGAACAGAATACATCAATTAGTCCTCACGGCAACTCAAGCTTGCGGCACCAAGAGTAGAGCCACCCCAAGAGGAGTACCAAGAGTTCCTCCGTCTCCATCGTTTTCTTCCTCTCCGACAAGGAAGAGACCTCCAAGCTAACAAGCCTAGGATTAGCGCCGAGCGATCCCCTGCCAAATCTCTTACACTCCTTGTTGTAACCCCATGATTTAGGTGCTCTTGAATACAAAGATCATATGCTGTTAGCCATAGGGCCCCAATAGCCAAACTAGGATAAACCGCTGCATTTCTCTCTATGTTCTTTGTGTTCTTGAGTCCACCCGAGCCACCGGAGACCCACACTTAGTGACATTCGACAAACAACAATGCTTGCCGCGGTTTCTACCCCATGAAACTCCCCATCGCTCGGGGCTACGGTCCATTCAATGTGGCCTGGTGGACGGGGGCCAGAGTCCTCGATCTGGCCACCTCATGGAAGGGCTCAGCCGAGCAAAGGACCCTTGGTGCATGACCTCCAAGGAAGCCACGAGGATCCTGCTAGAGAGATCTAAGCACCTAGGGGACCATTCAAATTTTTAAGCCGGCGCCTATCACAGGGTAGTCTTTTGGCACCTGAGGAGGACCGCGACGTCAGCTTTAGCAAGGCATTGCTCCTCTACTTTATCTAGGCATTGCTTGCTTGCTTTAGCAATCACTACCAAAATGGTGGAGAGTTCTCCTAGTGTTTTAAGTAGTAATAAGAACACTACACCAGTCCTAGCATATTGGAATCCTCCCTAGAAGGAATTTGGTAGGGAAAGTTCATACTAAATGTTAAATGCTAAACACTAGGAGAACCCCACATCACAAGAAGTTGTAAATTTTGGTTGTGAATGTTCACACCCAGGGCATGACAAGACATGACAAGGGGTTCATGCGTCTGTGCGGGGGTGGGGGGGCTTCGCTTAGCTTCCAAACTTTCGCTACGTGACAACATAGTTTTGTAGTAATGAGACTATCATGTGTAATTATGCCTATATGGACTTTGGTTTCTAATGACTTCATCTCTATATATTATGTATGATTTTCTAATTGTTATGTTTTCGTTATTGAATCATGTGAGATATGTGATTGCGGAATATCAAATGTAAAATATTAGATAACAACTTCTATCAAGTGTAATAATAAAGTATATAAAAATTAGGCAAGCAAAGGTCACTGCCGGTTGAATCCACCAACTCGGTAGTGACCTTCATGCTATCACTGTCGGCTTGAACCGGCATGGCTCCCGCGCTATCATAGCGAAATCAAGGCTAGGTTTGACAGTCATATCTTCTAATTACTCTTGGGTCATATCAGCAGGTCTAGAAACCGGTAGTGATAGGGTAACCCCATCATTCTTAGTTGCGCTCTACCAAATCTTATTTGAGCAGTGACGTTGGGTTTAGATCCGGTAATGATCCATGGATCTGAGGCAGTGATAGTTCCATATTCTATTCATTTTTAGTATTATATGAGGAAATACTCCATCCGTCACAAAAAAGAATGTCATTATAACGTGCTTCGCGAGGAGTTAATGCAAACGGTTTTCCCAATGCATGTATAGATTGAAAACAACAAGATCCACGTGATTTATGGGAAAACACAGGGCGTCTTATGATTGAAGCATCCGACAAGGGTAAGGATTAGTCTGTTTTGCACAAAGTGCAAGATGCTGACATGACACACACAAAGTGGATCCATTATTCTTGAGGACAACAAGGTTACTACAACTCTAGAAGACACTAGGGGCAGGCAAAATCTCTCTAGTTGACGCAAGGGTCGGTTGATCCCATCGAGCAGGGAAAACTGGCTAAGCCAGTTTTGAAAACCAGTCTAGCTGGTTTTGGCCAAGGAAAAATTCATTCTGCGCAAACTGCTCCAATGCATCCAAGAAAGGTGGATTATCAATCATCAAGGTTTGGTGAGCTATCACAATCTACATATGACCAAGAGCTCTTGACAGTCAGGTCTAGGGGAGGAGGAGCTGAGACTGGCTAAGTTAGTTTCTGGAAGTCGGCTATGTAGATTTCCCCAGGACCATAGGAATCCTCCTTTGATGCATGTCTATCAAGACGAGGAGAAAAAGAAGGATGTCCACAGAGCTGATGGAGGTAAAGACCATGACAAGTACAAGAGTAAAGGCTAAAGCATAGTTTCAATGAACTTCTGGCTAAATATCAAAAGGAAGTAGAATCAAATGTCACTAATCGGCCAAGAAAGGTTCAATCATCATGATTGCCTCTGAAGCATAGGCCCCAATAGTGGAAGTGGCAAGGGAATAGATCTCTCACAGCAGCAACATTGTCTCTTTTTAAGCATCCAATTCCCATGTCATATGGCCCACAGCGCATAGGTTTTCATCCTTACTCATCTTGGGGCTAGATTGGTCAAGAGACACATGTTCCACCATAATTTAGGCCACATTACATAGTGTGTGCATCTCCAGGATATTTAGAAATATCATCATATTATAAAGACCATTTTGATTAAAATTGGTTTGGAGCTTAATGTAAGAAGAAGGTGGTAAAACAAGTTTACCTTGTCAAGAATGATGGCCGAAAGAAGGAAAATTTAGATATGAAACCCGACAGGTCACACCCCAGAACTAGACAGGTCCCGAAACCCATGGGGTTCTCCGAACCCTTGCACAATCAAAGAGAAACTCACCAATAAAGTGGCTAGCCCGATAGATGGGGCAATAGGCTGCAGGCAGCAACCAAGCCTGAGCAGGACATCAGCCTTCCCTCATGGTCGCGGCCATCTTCCGCTAACGGTAGAAGAGAGGGATCAAGCGGGAGAGCATCCTATTGTCATGCTGATGCGATTAGGGTTAGGAGATGGGATTGGGATGATGGGCTTTGAATCCATGTAGTTATGGCTTTGTGGGCTGAATTCGTTGTTGGACTGCTGTGCCTAGATCTTAGTTTCGGGGCCCCATGGCCACCCGCGGGGTATTATAAAACCCGCCCTGCCCCTGACCTAACTCAGGTCCCCAAACCTGAGACCCGCGGGGAAAAAATAGACCCGCCCCCATCCCGTCAGGGCTTAAACCTGTGGGTTTTGGGTCCAAACCCGCCCGACTGCCAGGGTCATTTCAGTGGGTCTAGAAACTAGTTGTGATTGGACAACCCCATCGTCATAGCTAATTGTCCTCTACCGAATCTGATTTGAGCAGTGATGTTAGGTTTAGATTTGGCAGTGATCCACGGATCTGAGGTAGTGATAGTTCTGTATTCCATACATTTTCAGTATTATGTGGGGACATACTCCATCCGTCATAAAAAGGATGTCATTATAATTTATAATGCGCTTCATGAGGAGTCAATGCAAACTGTTTTCCTAATGTACGTATATTGAAAACAAAAGGATCCACGTATTTGATGGGTAAACACGGGGTCTTACCTCTTATGATTGATGCGTCCGACAAGGGCAAGGATTAGTCTATTTTGCACAAAGTGCAAGATGCTGACACTGACAGGCAGACAACCGTGGACGGCACACACAAAGTGGATTCATTATTCCACAGAATCGGCACTGCAGCATCAGTTCCTCTGCAGTTGCCCTGAAGTTGAGTCACTGGCGGTAGGTGACAGGTCCCCGTTCCACTTTGTAGTCGGATCATGACCTCTGGACAGAAGCAAGATGATGTCCTGGCAAATAAAATGTTCAGACAAGCAGCACACGGAGAGAGCAGAGCTCCCAGTCCATCAACAGCTCAAGAAGACTAGTTAGTGTCAGTCATGACATCCCACTCATCAGCAATAGTAGCAGGACTAGTGTGTCTCAGTGCGGCGGTGGTCGTGGTGCCAATGCCATGGCTCGCTGCCGGCGCCGCCGGGGAGAGTAGTATTGGTGTTGCCGACTGCGAAACATCATGCGGCGGTGTGGACATCCCTTTCCCGTTCGGCATGGGACGTGATCACTGCATGCTGGCACCGGACTTCCGAATCACATGCCAAGACGTCGGGAACGGCGTCCGTAAGGCACCGATCTTTTTCAACCACATGGAGGTCCTCAACATTTCTCTGGAGCAAGGCGAAGCCCAGGTGCTCACCCACATCTCTTCTTACTGCCCTGGGATGAAGGAGGGGGATGAGTGGCATTGGAACTTGAGTGACACGCCCTACACTTTCTCCAACACGGCCAACAAGTTCACGGTCGTAGGGTGCCGGGCGCTGGCGTACATCGGCAACATCTGGGGGAACGCTTCTGCTATGTACCAGACCGGGTGCGTGTCCATGTGCTTCGACCGAAAGATGTCCCTAAACCCTTGCTCCGGGATGGGATGCTGCCAGACGGACATCCCCAAGGGTCTGCAGTATTACCAGGTGTGGTTCGACAAGCGCTTGAACATGTCGGGGATCGACGACCTCGGTCCCTGCAGCTTCGCGGTGCTCATGGACTCGTCCAACTTCACGTCGTCGACCTCCGGCTTCAACAACATCTCCTCGCCGGAGTTCATAAAAAATAACTCGCCGTCGGCATTCAACAGCTCCCGTGGTGGAATGGCGCCGGTGGTCCTTGACTGGTCCATCGGGCACGACGACTGCAAGAAGGCAGTCAGAAACCCTGATTACGCGTGCCGTAGCATCAACAGCTTCTGCTCTGACGCAGCCAGCGGACGAGGCTACATCTGTAAGTGCAACCAAGGTTTCCACGGCAACCCTTACCTTCCTAACGGCTGCCAAGGTGAATCCACTCCCTAGCCTCTCTGTTGTACTATGACACAATCCTTAGTTCCTTACAAATACGAAAAACATAACTCAGGCGAATATTTATTTTAATTATATATGAGATTAGTTCAATGCTTAGTAGTTACAGGTTTTATTAGTTTCCTTTATGCATGCCACATTATCGGATAGATATATTAAGGCCTTCACTAGTGAAGTTATTTTTTCTTGTGATTCAGCCTCACAAGCAACTTTCTTAGTGAAGCTATACAGCTGTTTTGAAAACCTGTTTACCAAAATAGCTTCACATAGTAGACCAAACGAATAAAATGACTATACTGCCCTTTACTTTTCATTTCTTCTATTTTTTCTGAATGTCCTCACGGGCTCTCTCTTTCTTCCTTGCTGCCATCCAGATGCCGATGCCCGCTTGCCTCGGCTGTCGCGCCCCGGTGCCTACGAGCACCAGTGGCCGCCCACGGAGGCCGCGAGCGCCAATGGCTGCGCCCCAGCAGCCACGCCCTAGTGCCCGTGCCCTGGTGGTCACGCCACGGAGGCCGCGACCCGGCAACCGTGCCTCATAGGCCACGAGCCCCGCCTCGATTGATGTGCCCTGGTGGTCGTGTCCAGGAGGCCGTGAGCCTGGCAGCCGTGCCCCAATGGCTGCCTCGGGCAGCTCAGCCTCGGTAGCCACGAGGCCCAGCCGAGCTTGCGCGCTGCACCCTGAGCGGGGTCAAATTCGGCATTCATCTATACTAGGGCCCACTATTGGCATGTGCAGTTGGGATAAGCTATTTTTTTACCTTCATTGCACGCCATCCTTTTAGTAGAAAATAAGGAGCTTCACTCGTGAAGCTGTTTGCAAAACAGGTGTTTGGTAAAAAAAAATAGTTCACAACAGCTTATGGCTAACAGGGCCTAAAATCTGTATTCACGGAAAGATGTACGCATGGCCCCCATGCCCCGTCCTGTGCTGCAGCCAATCGCACCACCTCCTGCTGCTCTTACCATCTCGCTAACAAATTGTCTTTCCAGAGTTGGCCGGTAGCGTGCATATTTCATCCATGTCTATACTAGCGTCTCGTTAACAGTTGTCAATTAGAGGTGACCGATAGCGTGCCTACTGCGTCCAAAGTCTCTACGGTGGGAAGAACACACTGTGACACTGAAGAAATTTAAGTCGGCGGGCTTTCCCGTCCTATTATCTTTTTTCAACCAAAACAACATCAATAACATGCACAAGGCTAAAACCAACGCAGCGAAACTCACGTATCTATCTAGTACATGTGCCAGCCTACACTATGATCCTTTAGGTGGTTTAACTTAACTCTGAACCTTAATGAAACGGGAGATCTAATAAAAATAACATAAAAATTTTATTGATGTATATGATGTTTTTTTTTCTGCTCTCGGTTGTTGCTATTTCTATCTTCGATAAATCATCTTGCGTATAGGAGCATAGTCATTTAGATTGAATATGTTTATATAGTCATTTTAAGGCACTGCAAATCTTACTATGTGAAAAGATTTAATATAGCCCACATTTTTCTAGCATATTGTTATAACTCCATCATAGTATTATATAAAATAAGTATAGACACATACTATATGTATATTTTTATACTAGACATACATACTAGACCAGATAGTCTAGTTAGTATCATCACATACTCGGTATACATACATGTCGTTGGACCATATATACCAAGATAAACACATGAGAGTACCATATATACGATCCTTTGGCAATATTTTTTTTGAAACGTGGATGTTATGTTTATTGTAGATATTGATGAGTGCCAACACGGTGATAAGTACCCATGCTACGGAGTGTGCATCAATACAAATGGTTCATTCACTTGTGATTGTCCTACGGGTACCCTAGGAAATGCATCTAATGCAGAATGCCACAAAGATCCCTTCCCTCTCCGAGCACGAGTGGCCACTGGTACGAGCATTTTCTCTTAAGCTGCTACACATTAATTTTTATTTATGGAACTTGCAAGTTCACATGTTGAGCTCAGTTTGGCTTGCTGTCGAATTTTATTTACCAAAAATAAAATAGACACTTATTTCTTCTATCCAACGGTATTTCAAATTTGTTTCACCGGTATTTCAAAGGTGCAGAAGCACATTGAGGCCTTCAGATTTACGTTAATGCTACTAGAACATAGGGAGTCAGACCACAATTTACTCGATGTTTCTGGTAACAACTAAAGAATTAACTTGCTCAATTGCACGGCTAGACTTTCAGACTTTGTATATGTGATCATTTCTTTATACTATACAAATCCTATTACTTTCAATGACTTCCACCGTCCCAAAAGAATGTCACTATAGTTCGTGTTGGTCAAATTATTTAGTTTGACTAGATTTATAGAAAATATTAGCAACAATTGTATCTCTAAATATATTTATTATAAAAATTATCATAGAAAACCCGTCTCTTGTAGTGACCATTGCAAGCAATTATATAGTATTACTAGCAGGGGATCCCGCGCATAGCGCGGGTGGTCTGTTTCTTAGCGGTTTTTACTGTTCCTTAGCGGGCTGCATGAGTAATTGATGTACTGTTTATTAGCGGGTTTTACTGTTTTTACGGGTTTACTGTTTTATTAACGGGTATACTGTTCCGTAGCGGGTTTTACTGTTTCTTAACGGGTCTGACTGTTCACACGATCCGTTACTGTACCATGCGGGTTTACTGTTCTAAATCACTGTTGCGGGAACAGTGTCATGTGAGGGCGGCGGACCCGTTCCGAAGCTACGACTTTTATAGATATGTATAGATTGGTAGATTGTTGACCGTACTGATCTTGGAATACATTATTAATTTCCCATTACCAATTTGTTTCCAGGAATTTCGGTCGGACTTTTGGTTGCCCTGATTGCTTTTCTTTTAACCCAAGTTTTCCTCAACAAGGAGAACAAGAAAAGACAAAGGTACTTTGAGCAGCACGGAGGCCGGATGCTGTCTCGAATTCTCGAAACAGATGGCAACAACACCTTCAAGTTATACGACAGAGGAGACCTAGTGAAGGCCACACATGGCTTCCACAAGGCCAACATCGTCGGGGAAGGAGCACATGGCACTGTCTACAAGGCCATCCTCGGCACTGCCACTGTCGCGGTGAAGCGATGCAAGCAGATCGAGAAGAGCAGGACGGATGAGTTCGTGCAGGAGCTGGTCGTGCTCTGCCGCGTCAGCCACCCAAACATCGTCAGGCTCCTCGGCTGCTGCCTCCATTTCGAGGCGCCCATGCTCGTGTACGAGTTCGTGCCCAACGGCACCCTGGGCGATCTCCTCCACGGCAGGCCTCGGCGCCGGGTGGTGACTCTGCCGACTCGGCTGAGGATCGCCGCGGAGACTGCAGAGGCCCTGGAGCACCTGCACTCGCCGCCGCACCCGACGCTCCACGGCGACGTCAAGCCGCAGAACATTCTGCTCGGCGAAGGATGGGTCGCCAAGGTGTCCGACTTTGGATGCTCAACTATCAACGACAACGTGCAGGTGGTGCCCAAGGGCACGTTGGCCTACCTTGACCCCGAGTTTCTGCAGGACTTCCAGATAACCGAGAAGACCGACGTCTACAAGCTTTCAAATAATCGGTTCGAATCGTCGTTGCTCCTCGGTTATGGAGACTTGATCACCTGACTTGCATCATAGTTAAGAACTAGAATTAAAAGAAAGAACGAGAAGTGTTTTGATGATAATTACTTGATCTAGATTAGGATCACCTAGAGTTGGTTAATGAACCATCAATGGTAAAAGTAAAATATTGAAGGTAAGGACTTACTTTAGTAAGCTTTTCTGCAAAAGAAAATTTAATTCTGGATTACCCGTACCTTGATTCCCTAAAGCTAGCATGCCCTTGGAGTCTTTGTCTTAGTCGGGTAAGTCTTGTTGAGTACTCTCGTACTCAGGGTTTGTTGAACCCCTTGTTGCAGGTGCGGTTCATGAACAAGTCTGCTTCGAGCCTTGTTGCATGACCGTCGTGGTTGAAGAAAGTGACGACGAGTAGACTATGTGGCCTTTGGGCAAGGCATCTCGCTTGTGTGATGTAATAAAGTTACTACCGATACTTCTCTACTACTGGTTTGTAATAATGTTACATAAAGTTTGAAGTTTGAAAACTGGTTTGTAACCCTAAATTATTGTAAGACTTCCGCTACTTTACTCTGTTGAATATTTTGAATAAACTGTTGTAATATTGCAATACTCCTGTGATTAGATCCTGTTCGGAGGAAAGCAGGCCTTTTAAGTTATGAGGAACATAAGTACGGCTGTCAGAGGTCATTATGACGATGACGGGTACATGTGGGCCATCATAATTAGGAGGTTCTGTGACAGCTGGTATCAGAGCATAATCACTCGAGTTATTGTAGTATTACTTTGTAAAACTTCAAAATGATTTGGGTCAAACAAACTTAATATTGATATTTTGGTCCAAATTGTTTTTGCTTATCTAAATCTATTCTATAGTTTCCTTAGCTCATATTTGAAAGCTTGTAGTGAAGTATCATGTTATAATGCCCTATGTTATAAATATTGCATGTGTTACTTAATCTTTCTGTTAGATCGTAAGTCCGATGCATGCATCATGTTTAATTAACCTGCTTAAGTTACCTTCCCTTTTAAAGTGGTTTGGGTTAAGTAAGGTTCAATCCAATTCATGCTAACCTTCAGATCCCTCCTATCTGTTCTCATCGTTCTAATTCTATCTTGCTTTAGGATGGCACGTGTGAAGACGACTCCTCGTAAGAAAAATGGTCTGAAAGGAGTGCCATGTCATCAGTTGGCCGCCAGAGGTGATGGAGCAAGCAGTAGCCGCAATCCGAACCCGGATTCAGAATCAGAGGTTGCAAGGCTTACTTCAGAGGTAGAGCGACTGAGGCGCAACATGCATTTTTGGAAGCAGTTCCAGAACGAGTCTCTGGAAAAGGAGACAGAAGCCAGGGCTCGTGTTCGTGAGTTGGAGCTTTATGCGACACACCTGGAGCAGTACAACACAATTCTGCATGAGGAAGTCCATAGGCTACATGATCTGATGAATCCCAATCATCAGCCCCAGGCAGTGGAAGATGATGTCGGTGCTGTGGTTGTTCCTGGTGGAGAGGACAATGAGGAAGAAGATCTGGAAGAAAATGAACCCATGATGGAAAGTGGGGATGATGCAAGTCATGTCACTGGTGCAAGTGCTCCAGAGGTTGAGGATGGAGTGATCGTGATCAGTGATGATGATGAGGAGTGAAGTGTCAACATGAATGGTTATGTAATATAGTAGTCTTTCCTGCTTTCTAAGAACCTTAGTGGGTAGTTTCTTACTTGCGAGTAAGTTTGTAATGAAAATAATGTAAGATAAGTTTGTGTGTGTACAAGTACTGTACTAACTGCTTTTTAATTCAATAAAGCAATGTAAATAAACATGGTTTGTGTACAACAGATGGACGGTACTAGAACTTCCCAGGATGGGGACAATGCTCCGAATCCCCCACCATTCCCACCTACCTTGGTAGAAGCTATTGCTGCACTGGTAAGGCTGGATATCGAGCCAACCGTAGTTTTTTTCGAGCTTTTTTAGAAATTGATATAATCTTATTCATCATTATTTCCTGCATTGTTTAAGACCCAACTTCATGACGAGCCTAACGAGCCGAGCCTAACGAGCCGAGCCGAAGTTGAAAGTCGTTCCAAATCAAGTCATTTTTATTTTAAAAGAAAAATGAGTCTAATCGGAGCACTTTTGTACCGAGCCACCGAGCCAGCTTAACGAGCTTTTTGTCCAGCCCTATGCACTGGTCAATGCCACTACCTTGTTGGCTCAGAATCAGAATGGAAATCAGGATCGTCGAGGCCATAATAATGGAGGAGAAACCACTTATGTGGATTTCACCGATACCCGTCCACCAGTGTTCTCAAAGGCAGATGAGCCGCTAGAGGTGGATGACTGGCTCCGTACCATGGAGCAAAAGTTTGAACTTTTACAGTGCACGGAGCACCAGAAACCCGTGTTTGCAGCACAGCAACTTAGAGGTGTCGCAGGGGCGTGGTGGGCGAATCTGGTCGCCGCACGGCCTGCTGGCCACCGTGTTACTTGGCAGGAGTTTCGTGATGCCTTCAGAGCACACTACATTCTAGATGGTGTCATGGCCATGAAGTTAGAAGAGTTTCTCTCGCTGAAGCAAGGGAACCAGACAGTTCTACAGTATGTGGGCAAATTCAATCATCTGTCCCAGTATGCAGCTGAATATGTGAACATCGATGCGAAGAAGAAGAGTTGTTTCATGAGGGGTTTGAGTACCAGGATCCAGGAAGCATTGGTCACCTGCTATAATGCCACGTACCATGAGATAGTCAATGTGGCTATTGCGTCAGAAGAAAAGTCTCGCCTACACAAAGAGTCAAAGAAAAAGAAGCAAGTGTTGTCTAGCCCGTCTGGCGGCATTAAGAAGCGCCAGAAGTTTGTTTATCACCCTCAGAACCATTTCCGCCCAACTTATCGTCCACCGCAATACCAAGCTCAGCCGCAGACATGTTTCCATCCTGCCGCAACCCTGCAATTTACACAATAGCCGAATGCCCCTGGTATTCAAAATCAGACTCCAGTAACCCATAACTTTCCCTGCTACAATTGTGGAAAGCCAGGCCACTTTTCCAAGGATTGCCCGTATCCAAGGCAGTACAATCCCAATTATCCCAGAGCTCCCGTACCACAACAGCAACAACCTCAGAGCAAGAATAACAATCTGAATGTGCAGAAGGGTAAGGGTGAGAAGAAGAAGATTGGACGTGTATTCTACACTCAAGCGAGTGCAATTTCAGAGGGAGAACCTGTTATGATGGGTATGTTCCCTGTTGCTAATCATCCAGCAGTACTGTTATTTGATTTAGGTGCATCACATACATTCATAAATCGCACCTTTGTTGTTAAGCATGACATTCCAATTATGGGAACACAAGAAGATTTCTTTATCCAGTCGCCCGGGGGACGACTATGTACTAAGGAGATGGTACGTGACGTACCTATAGAGTTAGGTGGGCATATATTCCCTACCTCAATGATAATATTATAGAAACAGGATATAGATGTAATCCTGGGTATGAATTGGATGTACCAACGAGGAGCCATTATAGATGCACTGCACAGAACTATAAGGTTGAACCTGCCAGATAATAAATCTCATCTTCTTATCCAACTTCCTATTCCTAAGAGAACAGTTGAAAGGATATGTGCAACTTCAGTACAGGAGATTTGTGATATACCGGTAGTCTGTGAATTTCCTGATGTGTTTCCAGATGATCTACCAGGTCTGCCACCGGACAGAGATGTAGAGTTTGTGATTGAGTTAAAACCGGGTACTGCCCCAATATCTAGGAGAGCTTACAGAATGCCACCCAATGAATTGGCTGAACTCAAGGATCAATTGCAAGAGTTACATGACAAAGGTTTTATCAGACCCAGTTCATCACCGTGGGGATGTCCGGCTCTTTTTGTTAAGAAAAAGGATCAGACTTTAAGGATGTGTGTTGACTATCGACCGCTGAATGAAGTAACCATTAAGAATAAATATCCATTGCCTCGCATTGATCTACTCTTTGATCAGCTTGCGGGGGCAAAGGTATTTTCAAAGATCGATCTTCGATCAGGGTACCATCAAATCAAGATTCGACCTGAAGATATCCCAAAAACTGTATTCACCACCAGATATGGATTGTATGAGTACCTAGTTATGTCTTTTGGTCTCACCAATGCACCGGCACATTTCATGTATCTGATGAACTCAGTTTTCATGCCGGAACTTGACAAGTTTGTGGTTGTTTTTATTGATGATATTCTGGTATACTCCAAAAGTAAAGAAGAGCATGTTGAGCACCTCAGAGTAGTCTTGACTCGTCTGAGAGATCACCAACTGTATGCCAAGTTCAGTAAGTGTGAGTTTTGGTTAAGAGAAGTGCAATTCTTAGGACATGTGCTGTCAGCCGAAGGAGTAGCAGTAGATCCTGGAAAGGTGAAAGATATTCTAAATTGGAAACCACCAATATCAGTTCATGAAGTCCGAAGTTTTCTGGGAATGGTGGGTTATTACCGTCGATTCATACCTGACTTTTCAAAGGTAGCCAAGCCAATCACAGAGTTGTTGAAGAATCAAACTAAGTTCATATGGTCTCCAGAATGTGAGAAAGCTTTTAGAATTCTAAAGAAGTCATTGACAACTGCTCCAGTTTTGGCACAACCAGATATAGAAAAGCCATTTGATGTTTACTGTGATGCCTCGGGTATTGGCCTTGGTTGTGTATTGATGCAAGAAGGCAGAGTAATTACTTATGCCTCGACACAGTTGAAGCGCCATGAAGAACATTATCCGACACATGATTTTGAACTAGCAGCTGTGGTTCATGCATTGAAAATCTAGCGTCATTACTTGTTAGGTAATACTTGCCACATGTATACAGATCACAAGAGCTTAAAGTATATCTTTACTCAGTCAAAATTGAATATGAGGCAAAGAAGGTGGCTTGAGTTAATAAAGGACTATGATTTAGAAGTACACTATCACCCTGGAAAAGCGAATGTTGTTGCCGATGCACTCAGTAGAAAGAATCATTGCAATTGCATGACTGTGAAGCCAATGGATTACCGTTTATGTTACGAATTGGAAAAATTAAATATTGAAATAGTTCAATAAGGTCAGTTGACTAATGTCACAGTAGAATCAACAATCAAAGATCAGATTGTATCTGCTCAAAGAAAGAATTCTGGAATAGCTCACATCAAAGAAAGAGTTAGAACTGGTCAACAAACAGATTTCAGTATTGATGATGAAGATGTGTTGTGGTTCAAGAACCGGCTAGTGGTCCCAAAGGTTCTAGAGTTATGTCAGCTCATTCTTGATGAAGCATATAGTACAAGGTTTTCTATTCATCTAGGGAGTAATAAAATGTATCAAGATTTGAAACAGAGATTCTGGTGGACCAAAATGAAAATTGAGATCGCCAAGTATGTTGCCAGATGTGACACTTGTTGTAAAGTGAAGGCAGTACACTTGAAGTCGGCAGGAATGTTACAACCCTTGCCCATTCCATCCTGGAAATGGGAAGATATTAGTATGGATTTCATTATTGGGTTACCCAAGACCTCAAGAGGCTTTGATTTAATTTGGGTCATTGTGGACCGACTGACAAAGTCATCTCATTTTATTCCAGTTAAGGTGGACTATTCTGCTATAACTTATGCAAGAATATATATTGCACGAATCCTGAGTCTTCATGGAGTACCAAAGACCATTGTATCTGATAGAGGTACACAGTTTGTTAACAATTTTTGGAGACACTTACATGAGTTCCTGGATACAAAACTTTTGCACAGTACCGCTTATCATCCACAAACAAGTGGTCAGACTGAAAGGGTCAATCAAATTCTAGAAGACATGTTAAGGTCATGTGCACTTAATTATTCAGACACTTGGGACGAGTGGTTACCTTTAGCAGAATTCTTCTACAATAATAGTTATCAAGAGAGTATCAAAATGGCACCGTTTGAAGCATTGTATGGCCGCAGGTGCAGAACTCCATTGATTTGGTCAGAACCGGGAGAAAGATGGTTTTTCGGTGTTGATCTTGTGAAACAAACAGAAGAAAAAGTTAGACAGATCCAGAATAATTTGAAAGTTGCTCAGTCCAGACAAAAGAGTTATGCTGATAAAAGGCGTAGACCTTTGGTATTCCAAGTAGGGGATTATGTTTATCTAAAAGTATCACCCATGAAAGGAGTTAGCAGATTTGGAGTCAAAGGCAAACTCGCACCACGTTATATTGGTCCATTTCAAATCATTCAACAATGTGGAAAGGTGGCATATAAGTTAAAGCTGCCTGAACAACTGTCAGCCGTGCACAATGTATTTCATGTATCACAAATGAAGAAGTGTCTGCAAGTACATGATCAAGTGGTTGATGTTGATGGAGTTGAACTTGAACCAGATTTGACATATTCTGAACATCCTGTCCGAGTTTTGGATCAAAAGGATCGTGTTACCCGAAGTAGAACAACTAAATGGTACATGATACAATGGAATCAACATTCAGAAGAGGAAGCCACCTGGGAATCGGAAGATTACCTGTTAGAGAATTTCCCTGAGTTCTTTGCTTCTATCTAGGTTGCAATTTCTTCTTTAAACTGTAACCTATCTTTTTCAAACCCTTGTAATTTAGAAAACCCCTACCTATTGTGTAGACAAGTCTTGGACGTGTTTGCTTGACACGTTTCCTTTTCCATTACTTAACTCAAGGCTTTAAATCTCGGGACGAGATTTCTTTAAGGGGGAAGGGCTGTAACACCCCGGGTGTTATAGTGCTAATTAATCTACCATGTCATCATAATGCATTGCAAAGCATCCATGTTTAGGTTAACCTTGTTATGCATCAACTAAAATGAGTTTACTTATCTAGATTGGATGTGCTTCTCTGTGGTGTGATCCGAACCCGAAAACCCTAATTTCGAATGCCACCGCAAATACTTAGTCCATGCCCTGCGTAATTTGAGGTGTGTGACTGTGTTGCACACTAGTGTCAAGTGTAGGGTATGAGCTTAAGTACAACACCTAAAATGAAGCTCCAAATTTGAGTTTGAGTTGGAGTTCCAAAACTTGTCACGAGTTTTCCGATTCGAATTCAAATTCAAATTTGGGGAAAAATGTAAAAGAATTTCAAAAGCTAAATTGGTCAACCAAGAGTGGCATTTGGTCAACCATGTCATGTTGGTCCAAATGATGCCCTTGGATGATGGTTTGATCACTAAGTAATCACAAATCAAAGTAGCAACAAATTCCAATTGAAAATTCCTCCGAAAACCCTAAATTTCAAAACCCTATTTTACCCCTTTTGAAATAATTCAAAATCTAAGCAAAATTTGGGAAAAAGTTCAAAACCAAGTTTGTAGAACTTTTCAAGGGCTACAACTTTGGTGTTTTGAGTTTTCAAAGTTTTAGTGTAAAATGTGGAGCAATTTTGAAAATAACCAAATTTCAGATTTAATTCATTTTTGTCCCCAAACTAAGATTTCAAAATGGAGACAGAATTTGAAAATATTTTGAACAGCAAAGTTGTAGGTCTTGTCAAGATGTACAACTTTGGTGTTTGGAGATTTTGAGGTTTCAATATGAAATCAAAAGTAATTTCTAAATTACCAAATCCCAAAAATGTGTCCCCTTTTGAATTTAAACTCAAATTTCAAAATCCATTTAGAATTTGAGAAAGTGTTCAATACAAAACTTGTAGAGCTTGAAATTCTGAAGATTTCATAGATTGGAAGTTTTTCAAGTTTCCACATGAATTTGAGAGTAATTTGAGAAAATAGTTTGAAAATTTAAAATTTGGGGGGAGCTACAGTGCCGCGCCAATGGCGGCCGGCCACTGCGCGGTATGGGCGCCGGTGAGCCGCCGTGGCCGCCCAGACCCTTCGCGCGTGGTCGGAAACGCCAGCGCGATGGCGTGAGCAGTCCAGCTCTGTAGTCGCGACCGTCTTCTATAAATACATCGAGTTCACAGTGACGATTTCTGTTTCACCATTTTCGCCACCGCCACCGCCGCCACCACAGCTCCGCCTCATCCTCGCGCATCTCATGAACCACCCGAGCGACCCTAACTCCACCTGGATCGCCGCAGCCACCGTCTCCCGTGCCCAACTCCGGTCGGAGCATCGCCACTGTCGCTTCCCGTGGCTAGGCCACTCCGGCTCCTCTCCGTCCTCCCCGAGACCGCCATCGTCACCGCTGTGAGCTCCTGATCGTTTTCCTCACGCTATTATAACCGCTACCGCGTTGTACCATCGAGTCGTCGGGCACCGTGGCCGTCGAGCCGCCACCGTCGTCGGTGAGCTGTTACCGAAGCTCGAGCCATGGTGCTTTCTAGCAAAATGGAATCGTGGGGTGGTGTAGATGGTGATGGTAGGGTCGGTTTGTCGACCGAAGCTCCGGTCACTGGCCGGCCACCGCGGGAGAGCGAGCGAGCACGTGGGAGTGAGCGAGGGGCGGGAGGTTGGCGATGACATGCGGGGCTAGGTTGTCAGCGAGCGAGAGAGAGGGAGAGCGCGCGGGCGGAGGCAGGCCGCGCTGCTGGGCCGCGTCGCTGGGCCGAGTGCGAGCGCGAGCGCGGGCGTGTGCGAGCGGGCCGCTCGGCTGGGCCGGACCGCGGGAGGGAAGGAAGGATCGGCCCGGTTCGGTTTTGTTTTTGTTTTTCTTTTTCAAATAAATGAATAGTGCTATTATTTGTTTATTTCATTAAAAATTGTGTAGAGTTCCAAAATTCATGAAAATTTTTGTGCAAGCTTCTCAATATGTAAACTATCTAGGAAAAATGTTAAATCATGAATTTAAATACTTTGTGCAGTAGAATTAATTAGTTCCAATAAAGATTAAATGCAACTTCCAGGAATTTTAATAATTAATTTATTAATCCAAAAATTATGAAATTTATTATGACACTGTTTTAAATCATTCTTAATCCATAGAAAAAGTTTGAACTTGTTTAGATAAAGTTTGATCAACTTCTAATTATGCCCTAATTAATTAAATAGTAAATAAATGTTAATTTGAGAACTTTAAGTGTTGTGTGCCCTTTTGATTGAGTGATGTCCTTGGGTCACTACTCTTTGGTGATCTTTGGCACCTTAATTCCATGTTTGAGCTCGTTAGTAACTTACTTAGTGTTAAAAGCTGGTATCGCTAGAGTTGTCGCTGCTAGTTAGTAGGTTTTCTATTTGCGACTGTACCGTGAAGGGAAGTTGTACTCAAGTCGTAACTCGTGGCATGTTATCATCAAGCATCATGTTTATCCTCGAGCATCATGTTAAAGCATGTTATGTACTTGTGTAGTTTCCGCTTTCGAAGAAGTCGAAGTCACCGAGCAAGCTTCCGGAGAAGAGCGATCGTCAGTGGATTCCGGACCAGACGTTGGAGTCCTCGAGTCTGAGTCAGTCGTCATGTCAGAGCAAGGCAAGCCCCGGTGCATTTAAACCCTACTTTGAGTTTTACAAATATTTTATTATTTATACTATGGTTTATTGCATTAAGTAATTAGGAGTTGAGTGATACCCCAATTGCTGCATTATCATCCTTGATTATTGCGATATCACCTTGATACCTGTTTTACGGAAAATGCGTAGTATGCTTCGCTATGCTTAGAAGTTAAGCTTTTAAATGCAATGTTTACATAGCCATGATGGCATACTTAATGAATATTAAAAGATGAGAATGAACTTGAAAGATTGGGCGGGTGGTTTGGCCACTGCTAACATGCATTGGGAAAGGAGTCTCAATGTAGTGTTTCCGCCTTGTCAGTTAAGGTCTGTTCGTTGTAAGCCTGTTGTGTTTAAGACTTTGCAACTAGCCTCATGCCTTGGGTAAGCCCAAAATGTTAGTGATTCCATTACAAGAACGTCTAACCTCGCACTGGGAGTGGAGAGATGGCGGGAGTAGCGTGTACCCTCGGGGCTAGAATCGGGCCGGGTTCGAGGAGTACTGTACTCTCGAGTGGCGATGGACATGTTCTGGTTTTGAGAGATCTAAATGAGGGTTGATATATGCAAGATTCGGTTCTACATATGTCGTGAAGTTAGAGATCCCCAGCTGGGTATAATCGGTTCGAATTGTCGTTGCTCCTCGGTTATGGAGACTTGATCACCTGACTTGCATCGTAGTTAAGAACTGGAATTGAAAGAAAGAACGAGAAGTGTTTTGATGATAATTACTTGATCTAGATTAGGATCACCTAGAGTTGGTTAATGAACCATCAATGGTAAAAGTAAAATATTGAAGGTAAGGACTTACTTTAGTAAGCTTTTCTGCAAAAGAAAATTTGATTCTGGATTACCCGTACCTTGATTCCCTAAAGCTAGCATGCCCTTGGAGTCTTTGTCTTAGTCGGGTAAGTCTTGTTGAGTACTCTCGTACTCAGGGTTTGTTGAACCCCTTGTTGCAGGTGCGGTTCATGAACAAGTCTGCTTCGAGCCTTGTTGCATGACCGTCGTGGTTGAAGAAAGTGACGACGAGTAGTCTGTGTGGCCTTTGGGCAAGGCATCTCGCTTGTGTGATGTAATAAAGTTACTACCGATACTTCTCTACTACTAGTTTGTAATAATGTTACATAAAGTTTGAAGTTTGAAAACTGGTTTGTAACCCTAAATTATTGTAAGACTTCCGCTACTTTACTCTGTTGAATATTTTGAATAAACTATTGTAATATTGCAATACTCCTGTGATTGGATCCTGTTCGGAGGAAAGCAGGCCTTTTAAGTTATGAGGAACATAAGTACGGCTGTCAGAGGTCATTATGACGATAACGGGTACATGTGGGCCATCATAATTAGGAGGTTCTGTGACAGCTCCCAAATAGAACGTCATCGTGGTCAAGACAGTTAGCGATTGACTCAAAAAGCTCCATGGTCTCAGGATCCCTCACAGGCTCACCGCCATCCCCAGCATCGCCGCTCCCACCGTCATCGTCGTCAGCCGTGTCTTGGAGCAGATCATCCATCGTGATGTAATCACGATCTGCATTGTCGCCAATAGCAGCATTGCCGTGCCCGCCGGCCGCTGCTGATGAGGTTTGTTGTTCTGCATTCACCGCTGCCGTCGTCGTTGTTGACGAGTTTCCTCCAGATGCACCGGCACTCGGATCCTCTGCTTCCCCGTGAAACTTCCAAACAGTGTAATCCTTGACGAAACCATACCGGACCAAGTGAAATTTCACCACGTTATCTTCGTGCAATAGAAGCTTCTTGCAACTCTTACACAGATAGATGGTGTATTCCCGCTTCAGACTCAGACGATGCCTTTTCACAACGGCAATAAACTTTGTCACATGATCCAGGTAAGCTGGATCCAGCCTCGATGTCTTATACATCCATTCCCTGTCCATGACCGCGAACACCTTGCACACACAAACAGCGAAAATGGCGCATATAAGTGGAGCAGTATGGAAAAAAACACAGCCGGGTAGCTCTAGATCTGATTTCTCTCTCCTCTATATAGATCTAGATCTAGATCTTGAGAAAAAGCACCCAAATCATGGAAAAGAGAGGAGATTAGGGTTTGAGAGCGAGAATCAACCTCTTGTGGTGCCCCCTTTGATAAATCCAAGGGCAAAACCTCTCCCCCTAGAAAATGGCCACTTTTTAGGGTTTTGAGGTCAAAACCTGAAAAAATGGAGGAGCCATGGGGAAGAAGGGTGGGTGCGGCTGCACTTATAACCCAGACTTAACCGAGGCGGGCATTATAAGGAAACCGCCTCGGTTAATCGTCTGTTAACCAAGGCGGTTGCTTTAGACCAAACGCCTTAGTTAATGGATTAGCCGAGGCGGTTGCGTAAGGGCAACCTCGGTTAATCCGCATTAGCCGTGGTGGTTACGATATAGTGCCCGCCTCGGTTAATCCTTAACCGAGGCGGTTGCTAGCCTGGCTGCCCTGCCTCGAATAACCGAGGCGGGCAACCAGGCCAACCGCCTCGGAGCCCATTTGGTAAACGCTGTGTAAAAGATTTTGTGTAGTAGTGCCTCCTGGTTGCGCGGTCAGCCAAGGCCTAGCTGGCCTGGGCCGTCTCGTGGGCATTCCATTAGACGTATGACAATGTATTTATTGCTCCCTTGAAATGGAGGTGCTAACGTTATTATGTTTCAATTCGGGTTAGATGTTGTGCTGCTTCTTTCATAATCATTTCTTTAGTGTAGATGACTTCCTAGGTTTGGCTTGAGATGTTCTCCGACATAGCTTTTGCTCTATCTTTCTCTCTCTCACGGAAAGGTTACATGTGCAAGAAAGTAGGATCATTGATAGATTACATATTGTTTATCTTGTCATTATCATTGTAGTTTATGCTTTTGAAGGTCGCATGTGATGACGTTGTGCATTGAAGCCTTGAAGGTGTTTGATTGTAGTCTGTATTTATTAGTGAGATTAGATTCCACCACCGTAGGACAGATTTGTTTTCAAATTCTTTTGACCAAACCGGGAAAAATAGATTAGTTAGTTATAAATAATAGATTTGACATATTTTTTTTGTTGGCGGCAGTATGTTTTAGAGACTTTTATGAGATGTTGGGTTTTCCGAGGTGGGCAAAGTGTCCACCCCCGACGAAAGGTTTGCATTAATGTGAACTTATGGAGGCCTTCGTTAATGATTAACTAATTATAATGTAGACGGACACTCGCCGCGAGCCCGGTCACGGATTAACGGAGGTGGCTGCCTAGTGTGCCCGCCTCCATTAATAAATGGGTGGTGCCTCATGAAATCATTTGTGTAGTGATTGTTAGTATTGATATGGAGTAATGCTTTATTCAATGTATAGTAAACTTATTTAAACAACAATGGTTATTGATTTATTTGTTGTAATATAATAGCTTAACTATATTAGTATTTACATGTAGATTTAGAGATATATTTATTTATTTATTATAACAGAGAAAGTTGATAATTTAGATAATCAAATGTTTTACATTTTATTGTCATTATTTGTCATAATGATAAATGTAGGTAATTTAGATACAAATTTGAGGGTTATTTTAAATTTTAGTTTATAAATGGCAGAGGTACATAATTTAGATTTAAATTTAAAGAGTTAATTGCAACATGCATTGCATGTATCTTGTTTGTTAGGGCCGATAGATTACTCTGTTTTTTGTATTAACATTTTAACCTAATATCAGATTTTTTTGTTAATAAATTAACTAACAGGACGTGATGGGTACTACAAATATTACATTTTATTGATTAATACATTATCAGGTGAATGTGATCAGTAAGACACATCTGATATTTTATTAACTAATTATGAACATCGGAAAATGATAATTTAATAATATAGATATTTTTCTCTATTAGTACCGATATTTTGTTAAGTAATTCTGACGTGTTACATTCTATCAGTAAGACTCATGCAGAGTTAGTATAGGAAGAAGACATGGAATGGTCGAGAACAAGTCTTGCTGTTGTCACGTACTCGTACGTCGACTTTGATCTCGGTGCGCACGCCGCCAGGGTGGGTGGCGCTGGTTGTCTTGTCGGTGGCGAAGACCCACATGCGGCGGACGCCGCCGGACTGCTTGTAGCGCTCATGGAGCGGCACGTCGCAGGGCTTCTGCACGACGAACTGCGACTCGCTCAGCTTGACACGGCTGAAGCCGGCGCCCGGCGGTGAGGTGATGAGACGAGCCAGCGGGGGCGGGGTAGGACAACGACAGCGCCGCCGCCGCCATCACCACCAGCAACAGCAGAGAGCACGAGCTAGAAGAAGAACCTGCCATTGACTGACTGTGAGTACTAACCACCACAGTGAGGAGGGCATACGCATAACTCATCTCGTCTGTCTATTAACCGCTCCTCGGCTGCCTGGTCGATCAGTGTCAGTGTACACTGGCGATGATTACCACGAGGAGCAGCGCGTGTCGTGTGCACAGCGACCGAGACGGTGGCCGGCGGGCGGGCGGCGGCGCCACGCGCGGCAAGACGGCTATCGATAATTCGATATCAAGCGCTTCGAACTCCAAGTTGGACGAAGGAGATCTCAAGAACGTCGGGAGTCTTCGATTCGTCCAACTCATTGCACTCCTATTGACTGGTTGGCGCCGCACTGAATCTCTGACGATCGTGCTGTCATCAGTTCGAGTGGCGACGGGTTGATGGCCGTGAGCCGTGACGTCGATCCTTATCCTTCGTGGACTTGGCGGACTGGGGGAGTGGGCCGTGGGCGAGGTCCGAGATGCGACGTGATCTGCGTCGCCGTCTGATTCACCGCGAATCTTCGCGGCGCCCAGTATGCTGCCGACCCGCTCGCAGGTGTTGATTTTTTTAGATGGGTTTTTCCTTTAGTGTGGGTTTAGTTGGTGAATTATTTTTTTTGGAAAATGTCACATCAGATATTTCATGTGATGTCGGAAGGGGTTTTCGGATACTAATAAAAAACTAATTACATAGCTTACCTGGAAACTGTGAGACGAATTTATTAAGCCTAATTAATCCATCATTAACACATTTGTTACTGTAGCACATTAGTGTTAAATCACGGACTAATTAGGCTCAAAACATTCATCTCATGATTTTCATCCCTACTGTGCAATTAATTTTTTCGTCTATATTTAATGCTCCATGCACGTACCGTAAGATTTGTTTTTCGTGAAAAGTTTTTTTATCTAAATAAAGCCTTAGTGGGCTTTCTTTATTCTTTCGGTTAGCAAACTGTTTTTTAGGCTGCGGTTGGGCTTGAGAAAGCTACTACGAGAAAAGAAGTACAGACCCTCCGGCCATCGTGCCCAGGGTGCATCAGGTCTAAGAATGTTTTTTTTTATTTCCGTTTTTATTTCTTTCTTTTCCTTTTTTTTAGATTTTTTGTTTTCATTTCTTTTTTCTTTCTTTTTGTACTTTACTCTATTAATATTTTCTTCATTTCCTATGTTATGTGTATTATTTTTCCTTTGTTGTTTTGTTTCCTTTCCTCTATGTTTGCTTTTATTTAGTATTTTTGCAATGTTTAGTAGATTTTTTTCATGTGGGCATGATCTTATGATATTATGGTGCTAATTGATTGAAACTTTCTGGTTTATTTATTGCTCGATAGTATTCCATAGTGTATTTTTGTTCATTATATGTTATTACATATTGTATTTATTAGATAATAAATGATTCATTTTATTTATTAGATAATAGATGATATTCATTATCTTGTTCTCATAGTGTGTTTGAGATGTTCCATGTTGTTTTCTATTTTTATGTTCCATAAATGTTATTTTTGCAATGTTTGTATAGTAGTATAGTACCCATGAAATGTTCCATAATTCATATATTGGGTTGTTTATGTAGTACGCATATGACGTTTTATGATGTATTTTGGGATGTTCAGGTAGTGTAAATAGAATATTCTATAATTATCTTTGAATTCACATACTACACGTGAGATGTTTTGTAGTATATTTTAGGTTGTTTAAATAGTATCCATATGATGTTCTTTTTTATTTTCTACATTTATTATTATTATTTACTTGCTTGACCATAGCAATAATTTATGTATTTGTGATGTGTCTTCTACGTTTGTGTGAATTACATCACATACCAAAATATTTGGCTTTGCTTAACTATGGAAATGATTTGTGCATTTGTAACATGTGTTTAGCATTCGTCTAGGCTATATCATATACCAAAATATTTGTCTTGGTATATGTGATGTTCATATAATATACATATGATGTTCTACAATGTATTTTGGGATATTCAAGTAGTATAAATAGGATGTTCTGCAATTTTGAGTATTCACATAGTACCTGGAGTATGTTTTACGGTATATTTTAGGTTGTTCAAACAGTATCCATGTGATGTTATTTTTTCTTTTTCTCTAGTTTTTTTATTTTTTTCTTCATCATTATTTTATTCTAGTTAAGAAGTTTATTTTATTTTTAATTTTTAAAATTTTTTAAGTTCTATGAGATATATATGGTGTACATGTAGTATACATGTAATGTTCAATTATATATTTTGAGATGTTTGTGTAACAAATGGGATGTTTCATGATTATGTTTGAGTATTTACATAGTACTCGTGAGATGTTGTATGTATATATTAGGTTGTTTCAATAGTATTCATGTGATTCTCTTTTTAATTTTTCTCTACTAATTAACTTTTTTACTTGGTTTGTTCCCCTTATGCATTGTTGTATCTTTTATTAATGTTTTCTACTTATGTTATTTATGCATATTCGATTATTACATAGTATTGTGAGATGCTCTATAGTATATTTTAGGTTATTCGAGTAGTATCCTTGTGATGACCTTTTTATTTTCATCGATTACATGCATTATTTCTTTGTATTATTTATGTTTTCCTTTTGTTCTACCTTTTATTAATTTTGTTTTTATATTTAAGTATTTATTATTTTATTTTTTCTATATATTTCATAGAAAATATAATTAATTTCCCTATTTCCACCGATATCATAATATCGTTCACACGAATATATTATTTTATTTTTCTAAATCTTGAATATTATTCTTGTGAACCTAGAACATTTCTAATGTGAAGACGGAACATTGTTCTCGCAACATAGAACATCACCTCTACTCCATAAAAGAGAAAGTTCTATCCTCATTAGATAAATGGTTGTTAATAAAATTTTATCTAAATATACTTAAGTGGGATCTTGTTTTGAAGGATTTATCATTAAAAATACAATAGTAAAATTAGAACTAAATTTGGATGTCTACTTTGTAAAGTACAGCTTTTTATAGTTTTAAAAACATTCTCCAAACGTTGACATCATTAAATTTGAACTCTACTGCATAGATGTGTACCACAAACAGAGGGAGTGGTTGGAGCTGAGCTGGTCGGCACAACGCATGATGTCGACCCGGTCGGACATTAAGCCCTCCCATGATCATGAACGACATGCATGCTCTACCCTGCTCCCAAGGCCTAGACCAAAATTGCTTTCTAGGCTCCGGGGCTTTGTTTGAACATGGCAAAAACTTCTGTCTTTTTAGGCTGTGTTTAGTTGAGAAAAATTAGGTGAAAAGTTACTGTAGCACTTTTCGTTGTTATTTGGTAAAATTTATCCAACCATGGATTAATTAGACTCAAAAGATTCGTCTCGAACTTTACAGACAAACTATGCAATTAGTTATTTTTTTTACCTACATTTAATGCTCCATGCATGCGTTTAAAGATTCGATGTGATGGGTGGAAGAGGAAATATTTTGGGTTTGCATGGGAAGTAAACAGGGCCTTAATATTTTTTGTATCACCATTAAATATTCGATAAGAGCATCTCCACTAGCTCCCCAATACAACTCCTCCAATAAGATGATAACGGCGATGACCAAATACTACTTTTCAGATTATTGAGGGAGGTGCTTTTGCAAACCAATAACTCATCCCTAATACAAATGGGACCAATAACTCATCCCCAATACAAATGGGTCTCACTTGTCAGTGAAAAGTTTATATTTTCTTTTCTTTCTCCCACATGCCACACCGCTTCTCTCCCTAGCAACCGCCGCGCGGGTGCTCACGTTGGGCTCCTCGGTGTCGGCACCAACCCCCACCTCCAGCTCCCGGCCATGGTGTGACCCCCCCTTTAGATCCGCTCAAATCACCGAACACCATGGCCCTTGCAAAAGGAATGGTTATATTGTCTCTCGTAAACACAACTGTAACCAATTAAAGGACATGGTTACAATATGAGTTCCTGCTCGGTTACAACTTTGTGTAGTCTGTAGTTATAAATTTGAGACACATTTCGCTTATTCCCTACCCGGTTATAACATTTACTACTCGCTTATTCACTAGCTGGATCCTGGAGACACATTTGAGACGTCCTCCATCATCACACGGATCCAACATTCCATCGAGCGTGTGTCACTATCGCGCACACGACCAGATCAAGAGCGAAACTAAGACATCTAATGTGTTCACGGCTTGGTGTAGATGGCGACGTTCTTCCAGTGCGCCTCCATGCTGTGCGAATGCTTGTGGAGCCCCTGCATGTACACGCCGAACTTGAAGTAATGCTCCTTCCCGCCGTGGCCTTGAACTTCCAGCCTCCTCTCGCCGTTGACGAACACGGTGACGTTCCCGGCTGCGACGTCGTGCATCACGTTGAGCCGAATCCACCGGTCGTACACGCGGTCTGCCAGCACCTTGGTTTGGTCGTGGTAGTAGGTGAGTCGGCCGTCGTAGACGGGCAGCATCACCGTCGACGCGTGCGGCGGCGCCGCACCGAAGATTTGCATCGCGGACACGCCCGACGTGCCCGACGGCACGTACACGTCGCCCTCGAACTGCCACACCCCGGAGCTGTACACCTTGTGCAGAAGCAGAACGCATGCAGAGTTAGTATAGGAAGAAGACCTGCAATGGTCCAGGAGAAGTCTTGACGTGGAGAGGATCGGAGAGGTGACGTACGTCGACTTTGATCTCGGTGCGTGGGTAGCCAGGGCGGGTCGTGCTGATGGGCTTGTCGGTGTCGAAGACCCACATGCGGCGGACGCCGCCGGACTGCTCGTACCGCTCGTGGAGCGGCACGTCGTAGGGCTTCTGCACCACGAAGTGCGACTCGCTCAGCTTGACATGGCTGAAGCCGGCGGTCAGGTGATGAGACGAGACGGCGTTGGCGGGGTAGGGCAACAATAGGGCCACCACCAGCAGCAGAGAGCACGAGCTAGAAGAACCTGCCATGTCTCTGAGTACTAACCACTAGTGAGCTAGGGAGGGTGTACCCATAACTCATCTCGTCTGTCGTCTTTTTAACTGCTCGATCGGCTGCCTGGTCGATCAGTGTCAGTGTACACTAGCGATGATTACCACGAGGCCGATCGCGTGTCGTGTGCACGGCGACGGGGACGGTGGCCGGCGGGCGGGCGGAGGCGCCACGCGCGCCAAAGACAGCTAGCGATATCAAGCGCTAGCTTCGAAACTCCAAGTTGGAGGAAGGAGATCTCAAGAGGAGTCGTGGATTCGTCCAACACAACATACTCTGTTTGGCTCGTTTGTCACCGCACTGAATCTCTGACGACCATGCTGTCATCAGTAACTTTTTTTTTTGAGGGGACGCTGTCATCAGTAACTGGTTGATGGCGGCGACTCACGGGCTCACGGCCCACATGCCACGAGCGTGCTCACGTCTGATTCACGGCCCACGACGCGCATGCTCTGCTCCCAAGGCTTGCGTCGGGGGCTCCTGGGCTCTTGAGTGAGCATGACAAAAACTTCCGTCTTTTTTAACATTTTTGTATCAGCACAAAATGTTGTGTGGTCCCCTCTCCCACTCGTGGAGTCGTAAAAACCTTCACACAAAACGTTTAGAATTATGGAAAATTTCCCCAAAAAATCAGAATGTAGAGAAGATGATTTACAAGATTACAAAATTACTAGGCCAAAGTTGACTTATTTTATCAGACTAGCAAATATGCCCGTGCATTGCAACGGAAAAAAAAAACTACTAAACATTCATGCAAAACGATAACGATAATGTGAATGGTACATATCTACTTATGTTTTATACTTTTATAATTTATTTTATGATGACCATCACATCTATAACATAAGTTAATGCTGACAATAAATAATAATACCTATTAAACTTATATCGAATTAAAATACACCATGGCATATTTTTCCTTCCGTTGCAAAGCATATAATTATTTAGT
The DNA here is from genome assembly GCA_038087645.1 of Saccharum hybrid cultivar R570. NCBI lineage: Eukaryota > Viridiplantae > Streptophyta > Magnoliopsida > Poales > Poaceae > Saccharum > Saccharum hybrid cultivar. The sequence goes on from JAQSUU010000805.1 coordinate 13,417,734, forward strand.
ATAAATACATCATAACTTTGTAGCTTTTTTCATACTATCCATGTGTTTCTATGACTCAATATCGATGACCTTTGTAGCCTTTTTGACGCATCATATCAAGCTTCGTAACTTTTTTATCGATGTGTTAGGATTGGTATGTTCACCAATGATTATGACGGAAGATCTTACTTGATTTTTCACATGGTAGCCCTTGTCAGGAATTAAATAAATACATTTATTTAGATTTCATTAGAGAATAATCTGCCTAAGATTCCGGTTCACGAAATAGTTAGTTGTACTATTGACTAATCCATATTTAATAAAAATAAATTTTGTTTTTTTACCAAAACTACATCAAATGGTGTAAATCTTTCTCCTCAAAACTTAATGCGCAAACAAACATGTGCTGAAAAGTAGGGTTATGCACCGAGGCTTGCCTTGGGCAGGGACCAGACAATAGAGAGTTAGTGAAGGCTTTGGGAACACCGATGATGAGGATATCCTCCGCGTATTCTGAGTCTGCCTCTGTCACGTTCTCGGGAACCTATATGCATGCAACATATGCAAGGATGATTTAACACAATGATGATTTAACACACTTATAGACAAAGCACAACCTAACAAAATTCAAAACATATATTGATAGATCGCATTTTTATAAAACTAAAACTGGTTTGCCATTTTTCTGATCTTTTTATGATTTTTGTTGAATTTTGCAAGATCTCTCTTTTTATAGAAAAAGAGAAAAACAAAGAAGAGGAAAAAAGGTTTTTTATGGGCTTGGTCCAGCCCACAACAAAGCTGACCCAACTGCAAGGACTCTGCTTAGGTAAAAAAAAGCCCACTAGGAGAGGCCCACTCAGATTTGGATATTCTGTATCAGAAACTCCGATCTATTTCAAAAATTATTAAGGCCCTCCCACCTTTTCTTTTTCTCTGGCATCTTTACATCTGGAACCCCGTATTCCTTTCTATTCTCTTCCCCACTCCTAATCTCCGTTTGTACCGTGAGACCGAGCCCCCTATTCTAGACCGAATAAGTCATTGGCAGGGCTAGACGAAAAAAATAGTCCAGAAATTTTGCCTTTTTAGTATTAGGTATAGATATAGATATAGAAAAGAAATTTAGAAAGAGAAAAAAAAGAGGGAAGAAGTAACAATATAGTACTCGTGAACGGCGGGCTTTGTAGTTTCTACAAGATTTCTTGATAACCTACATTGACAAGGAGATTACAATTGTGTTCAAAATAGATACACGTACTGACGATTTCTATGATACGAAAGACACATAGTAAGACTAAAATGAAAAAGGTTAGTTCCTAAAATACTTTTGCCTGTTGTAGCTTTTATGTAATGAAAATATGGAATCACAATTTTGCGAATTACATTTTGTAAAGTATATTATTAATCTTCGTTTTCGATGATTTCCTAGAAAGGCAAACATATAGAGCTGCGGCCACCTGCCTAGGGTAGAGCCGCCGCCGCATAGCAACGTATGCTCCTCGCTTCCGCCGTCGCACCTAGGGCCCTTCTCCTTCGTCTCCAGTGCGTCTGCTGAAGACAAGAAGGTGAGAGGACCCATCAATTTTCACAGTTTTTCTAGTGTTTTAGGGTTGAGTCCAACTAAATTTCCCGGCGAAATCAGATAATTTTCGGTCCAGATCATGTGTCCTGCGATGACTTCAGTAATTGTCATGACGTGATCACTGTTGCAAGTGTCGATTTCATCGGCAGGTGGCCAATTTGTGACCTTTATCAACAAGGGGAGGGGTGCTTCTGGGCGCCCGCTACAAGGACTATGACTCCGGGTCATCGATCTCATCGTCGATGGTCGCGGAGAGGAAATCAAGGTCTCAAGCTGATGAATCTACATCCTATATGTTGTACCCGATGATGCAACTGCCGATATTCTTTCATCGATTCGGATATGTTTTGGACTGGTTCCGAAGCTTTGGGGTTTGGTCATTGGATTCGGCATAAGGACTGCATTTAGGCTCCGGCGTTTAAGGGGAGTCATTGGGGGAAAAAGACGATGGAAGAATCTGGATAGAATATTATGTATTTTTTTATTTCTGACTTTTTTTATGTGTGATTTGGGGATGTGCTGTGCCGAGTTTTAATATAATCCCCTTTCCTTCAAAAAATAATTAATCTTCATTTTCATTGCCAGTTCGATTATAATGTTATGTTAATTGCACTTGGCTGCGCCACTATGTCTGGCAATTTTATATCTCTCTCACAGACAAAATTGAGTTTGGCTTTGACATTTTGTGTGCTCATACATCACCACTTCTTCCTCTGACCTTTTTTGTAAAGGCTTGTTTGGAAGTCCGGTTTTGAACCCAAAACCATTGTAAATTACGGGCTCAAAAAATTTTACAGCCTGATTTAGAAAATACTGTTTAGATGAGTTGTGAGCCCACTTATTTTACACTTGTATTAAGGCTGTGTTTAGTTCCTCATGGAATGCAAAATGCCAACTACTTTGGAATGATGAAATGCAAAATGTCAAAATTTTCATGGGTGTGTTTAGTTCCGTCCAAAATGCCAAATTTTTCATGGGTGAGTGAGAGCTTTTTGGCTTTTTGGTTTTTTTTTGCCCTTTTGAGGCCAAAATCCAAAATGGAGAATGGATATATTTTTACTAAAATATTTGCGTGGTGTTTAGTTTCATTTTACAAAATGATGAACCAAACTCAAAGCTTTTTTTTTTTTTGGTGAAATAGGGAACTAATGACACCCTAAGCTAAAACCGGCGGAAAAAGAATGTTGAATACGACAAGTATAGGCCTCGTCCTCTCGAGCAACGACTCGCCGACTCCGTGCGACCGTGCTCGCCAGTCGCCCCAACGGAGGCACCGCTCGTCTGCACCTATGCAAAATGCAGATGCGCTCAACGAACCCTTCGAGGTCGAGCGACGATTGGCGGTCAGGGATCGCTTGTGCGGCGGCGGTGGGGTCGGGGATCGTTGGCGAGGTTGATGAGGCGCTGGGTCGTCGGGATCGCTGGTGCGTTGACGGCGGCGGTTGGGGATGTTGCGCACCGTCGCTGGGTGGTCGGGGATCGCTGGATGATGTTATGAACACTCAACATCTTCCTCTTGCACTGCTAGATCGATGCAGATTTCAATTTTTCGATTGGGGGATGATTTGAGATAAATGCAGATTTTAATTTTTTCGACTGGGGATGATTTGAGCTATTGGGGTTCCTCTTTCTTCGAATGATGCAGTGTTGTCTGATTGAAATTTCTGCTTACACGATCTAGTTGATTGTATGGATTCGTTCTTTGCAGTCTGAATTGCATCCCTGCCCGACTCACTGTCCATTGAACCAAGCTGCAGCTGCGGCCGCACGACAGTAGTTTTTTTTTTGGCATTTATCCAAACAGCATTTTACAAGGGTAAAATATTTCAGTTGTATTCTTGTGCACTAATAATTTCAACCGGAATCTGTTTACAGGTGTAAAGAATCACAAAACATCCAAACAGGGCCTAAACATGTCTAAGAGGCAATTTTCTGATTCTACCTGCAAGTGAGCAAAATCAAATCTTATACCGTGTTGATATCTGTTGAGAATTATTTAGTGATGATCAATTAGGGGATAATGCCCATCATTAGCAACTAATGACGGTTCCTATAGAGGCGTGGGAGAGTGTCTGTTCACTCTCTCACTGACAAGATAACTGTCCAATCGGGCATGTATATATATGTGTACAGTACTATTCATGAATACTGAATACAGAGATTGCTTTTCCATCAATTCTTGCTTTCACTCGCTCACACTGAACCATCATATGTGCCCCAGTCTAAACTTTCTTGGACTTTTATTTCAACCATGAACGCCCAAAACCAAAAATCATACTTGCGATAGTAAAACCGATCCTTTTATCATGAGCTTTCCACACAACCAAAACCTAAAATCATACTTCCAATATTAAACTGACCCTTTTAACTTGAGATGTCAACACACATAAAGATCTAAGATTCCACTCCAATTTCTCAATTTCACAGTGAAACCTTGAAACCATTCACTTTTGGGAGCAAGCTATGCGAGGACTCCTTAGCCTTCTTGTCCACCAAACTTAATAAGTTTGAAAAGTCATGGTGATGGTGACAAGGAGACCAAAGAAAGCCACTCCTCACGATAGCCAAAGAAGCAACTTGGTAGACATTAAGAGAATGACCGAAGCAAAGGGCTAACCATTTGTCCCCAACTTTACACAACCAATACACTAGGGCAACAAATACACTATTTTGCTGCTCTTCTTCTTCCTCCTTCATTTGATCTCCTTCGCTACAATTGTTTCATGTTGTGGCATCATCCGCTCCATGCCTCAACTAGGGGTTAGGGTCGATTGGGGTGCTTCTAGGTTGGATGGGGACTCTTCTCTGGTGATGCACAGGGTATAGAGGGAGGTCATTGGCCCATCGATAGCTTGCAATGAAGGGTAGCACAAGGCACCAGTATCTTTTCCAGCAGAGCAGCGTCAATGATTGTAGGTCCCAGCGACCCTGAAATATAGTGGCCCACTAAACAGCTAGAGAAATCAAGCGGCCCAAGACTTGGGACGGGAAGCCCGACCTAGTCTTTCCTTTTGATTCGTATGATTGGTGGACCCAACGCTTAGGCCAACAAGCCGGCCCAATCCTTACAGAATGAGGGGGAATTCGGGAGGGCTATCAATCCAGTTGTAAAACCTCTGGCACCCGAGTGCCACATAAATCACCCGAGTTTTCCGAACGAGCTCGAAGTACATAACCTCGGCGGACGCATGCCCTATGGAGAACCAGAAAAATGGTTGATTCAGTTCAGCCAAAGTATGAGCTCTCGAATATGGAAAAAGAGTTTTATGAAATGCCCCATGTGGGTCTACCAAGTCATGTTTTATACCAAGACATGGATGTCACTTGTTCTACCTGATTGTAATTCAAAGAGTGACATGCACTGCTGCCTCTACTGCAAATGCATTCGTCATTTGTCGTGGTGAGATCTATACAAGGGTCACCCGATTAAACGGGCTGCTAAGCCCTAAGGACTACGAAGTCCGAACCCTTTAAGTCAAGACTATTGCATTCACGGCTACTTCCTAGGATTAGACAGGCGTCAAGCTGCACATGACTCCAAGGCTCAATCGGGTTGGGGTACCCCAAAAATGTAAGAATGCTCGACTTAGTGGGGAAAAAGACTTGAACTGAGTCGAACATATGTAGAAGTCATAAAATAAACCCTTTGTTGATAAACTCTGTTACATTTTTTCGACAAGTGTGCAATAACAAAAACCTACCAAAGACTACTCCGTGTACAATAACAAAGACCTATCGAGTATCGGGGTAGCCCACACCCAATTGCAGCTTAGCCCTACAAAGGAGGCCTTTTGTGCTAATGCAAGAGAAACTAGTGGAGAATTTGCATACACAAGAAAACCAATATCCGATTCCTAGCAGAGGCAAGGTGTAAGGTCCAAATGGCTAGAGGGGGGGTGAATAGCCTATTTAAAAATCTACGAGCTTCACTAAACAATCATGTTAGTATAAAAGATGGCTAAGCTAATTCTAGCACTATCTCAACTACACTATGCAAGCCACCTATACATTTCTAGTGAACCAAGGCTATGATCTCTAATACACACCAACAAGGCTAAGTCACTAAGCTACTTACTCATATGTGATCAAGGCTACACTAAGCAAACTACACAAGGACTAGTACAAGAAAGTAAGGAGTAAGTGACTTGATTCTTATACCAACGATGTAGAGAAGCAATGCACTCGAAGAATCAATCACAATGAGCAATCACAAGAGAAATCCTCGGCAAAGAGATGACACAAGATTTTTTATCGAGGTTCACTTGCTTCCCGGCAAGCTACTCCTCGTTATGGCGATTCGCCCACTTGATGGATCACGAGCTAATCAACTATCAAGAGTTGAACCCTCAGCGGGTGCCGCACATCCACTCACAAGATGAGGATCCTCCAAGCCACGTGCTTCACTAGAGTAGCCAATTCGCGAACTCCCGCGGGGAAGGCTCAAGAACCCCTCACAATCAACTTGGTGAGGCTTGAAACAATCTCCAAGGTCGAGCTCAACACCACCGCTGCTACAAGCCGTCTAGGGTATTGGGAAACACCCAAGAGTAACAAGCAATCCGCAGCAAACACGAAGATCAAGTGCCACTAGATGCAACTCTCAATGCAATGCACTTGAATCTCACACAATCTCTCTAGAGTATATAACCAAGCAAGGAGATGAGTGGAGGGAGTGTTCTCTAGCTCAAAGTGTTCCTCAATATCTCAAATGTACAAGAGAGAACCCCCAAGGGCCGGCCACCTCTTATTTATAGCGAATAGAAAAGTCACTAGCCATTATACCCTTCACTGGGCAAAATTCAGGGGCGACAGACGCTGCACAGTAGCGTCTGTCGCCAAACAGACAGACACTACAGGCGCGTCTGTCGCACCACCGAGCGGCCACGTGTCTCGACCGTTGGAGTTTACCGCGCTCGCGCTCTACGCGTCAGACGCGTCTGTCACGACCAACAGACGCCGCCTTGCCACCGTCAGACGCGGTCCAGAAGCCATGTTTTCGCGCTGAGCCGTCGGACGCATACGCTACTAGGTCGACAGACGCCGTGACGAGCGTCAGTCGCTCACACTCGCGCGCGCCCGCGCAGTTCCATAGTGTTAGACGCAGGAACAGTGCGTGAGGCCACGTCTGTTGCCTTTGCGACAGCGCGTCTGTCGCGCCCGCGCGCACAGGCCCAGCTAGGGTAGCCCGACAGACGTTGACGTCAGCGTCTGTTGCTCCCGGCTCGCGCGTCTGTTGCGTGTATCTCGGCAATACTTCGTCGTTTTCTTGTTCCGCTTGATCGCCCTTGTTCTTTATGAGCTACTCTTCATATGTGTATCACTAAAACACATGTTTTAGCTCATGAAGCACCTCCATGCTTTCACCACTTTTTCAACCTCTGGCGCAATGGAAAATAGGCATTTCATTTCCCCGAAAACCCCAAACCCCTCTCTACCGCTCAAACACTGCCGTCTTCGCAAATGTGCCAACACCATCATGTGTAAAACACCATGTGCATGTGTGTTAGCATTTTCACAATCATTTTCCAAGGCGATATGTTAGCTCTCTACTAGATCCTAATGCATATGCTCAAGATGAGGACCTAGTAGCACTTGATTCACGAGCTAACCGTGATTGCCCCTCTTGATAGTCGGCTATCAATCCTAAACCCGGTCAATCACTTCTCTACTCATCTTAGACCGGCAAAAGCAAATCCTATGATTATACCTTTGCCTTGATCACTTTGCTCCATGTCCATCTCCTCATGCTTGATCACTATGACCATCATTTCATGTCCATGCACCATCTCTTTGTGATCTTGTGGCCACCACTCCATGCCACATGCACCTTCATCACATGTGTTGCTTATGCCTAACTTAAACCACTTAACACATGGCATTAGCAACTTGGTGTCATTAATTACCAAAACCAAACTTGGGCTTTCACAAGGCCATAGACTGGGAGAGTCAAGAAAGGGAACACCCTCGTGAAACTTCCACTAGCAACACCCCCTCAGGAGTGGGAGGAGAAGTGGAGCCATGAGGAGACCTACCTTTCGATTGCCCCATGAGAAGGAGTGACTAGTCAGGGAGTACCCTCGCTAACATCCCCCTAGGAGCAGGAGGTGCAGTGTAGTTAGGGATCAACCTCATCCCCGCTGATTGCTCTAGAGGAAGGAGGATTCCCATGCACCCGGTATCGGCCTGACATCCAAGCCACCAAATCGGTGCACGAGGTTCTGCAGGGCACAATTTGAGCACCATGACAACTGCACGCCACCGAATCCTATTGGTGGCCTTACTAGTTGAGGGTCACTGTAGGTGCTTTGATGGTAACATTTCCATCGACACTTTGATGCCCCTCAGCTACGCCCACCATGGTTTCATCCTAGGAGCCATGACCATGCATGGACTGTAATCAGTAGCCTAGGCCACACATGGTGACAATCCTCCTCGCCTTCTTGAAACTTCCAATAACATCCATGATGAACAAACATAGCCATGCCCAGGCATTGGAGGAAGTTGATCTTGAAGGCCTTCTCCTAGCGATGTTAAAGCCGCCAGGGGATGATAGACATCAAGGCAATTGAAGACTGCAAGTAGCTAAAGACTCTTCTCTACTCTATCTAGTGCTAAGGGAAACCGAAGGTGAGGGGTAACCATGAAGGCTTCCCCTACCTTGGCTTAAGTAGCTACCCTAAAGACGTGAGTGGATGATTGAATAGTTGCAATCCATGACCCACGTGGCCATCCACACGAGTCATGGGGTGTAATAGTAGGAGTGGGGAAGACGAGGCAGATCAGATTGCTTGGCACGTTCATCCTTATCTTCAACAGGACTTAAGGACGTGCAATAACTAGTGAACCAAAGACTACGCATGCGCTCAGATGCTTGGGGAGTCAGAATCCTTGTGTGGAAAATTCCTCCACCCAAACACCCTCGGCACCTGAGAGGCATCTAGCTCATGAAGAAGCTAACTACCCGATGGCCCTCGTACCCGAGGAGCACTTATCACATGACGAATAGGCTGCCCGAACGTTCTTGGCATCTGAGAAACATTCAGCGATCGATTATATCAAGTATTTAGGGAACCTCGCTGTTGACATTTCTTAGCATTGCTACAAGAGATGTAATCCCCAGCAACGACACTAGAAATGCTTATGGTATTTAATGTGACTTAGAAAGATATGAAATTCTACAAGCGCACAGATATACCATTGTAGCACTTCACCGGGAGTATTCCAGGTATTGTTATTTATATTTTACCATAGGGAGGAGCGGTGGCTTAAGAGGATATTGATAAATATATATACTTATGATGGAATCATTAACTAAACACTTACTCTAAACAGGGGTAAGCCAAAAGATATGTGAATGATAAGTACATGGCAATGATAATAATCCAGAGATAGAAACATATACTCATAAATGTAGTATAGCGAGAATAAGTAGTAATACAAGAGAGAAAGATCCTAATGCATTCCTATATATCAAGTCTATGTATACAAAGGCATATTAACTCTTCATCTAGGCATAAGGGACATTACTAAGGAAGAGCAAGAACAGAGCATGACTACTTCCATCGCAACTGGTCCTACTTGGCCTACAAACAGATGGTGGACTACAAAGGACTCAACGAGGCTGTCACCCTCGCGATCTACCATACGATTTGGAATGTAGGGTGAATTCGCAGGTAAACAACATATAAGCACCATGCTTACACAATGTCGACCACACTTAACCCACTCGAGTACTGAGCCAAGCGCTTTGTGATCTTATGCATAAACTTAGTGTCTACTATGACTATATCAAGCTTGCTACCAAAGTAAACTAAGAACATGATAGATAGAAACATAATACTCCATCCGTTCCAAATTATAAGTCGTTTTGACTTTTTTGGTACATGCATTCTTCCATGCATCTAGATATAATAATATGTCTAGATACATGGCAAAATGGATGAACCAAAAAAGTCAAAGCGACTTATAATTTGAAACGGAGGGAGTATAGATTAAGAATAAAGTCATGAACAAAATATAAAATATAAAGGATACAATGGCAAAACCAAGCCTCTGGATGACGAATCTAGAATCCTGAGCAGTAGCCCAACTCTACTTAGATCTCACTAGCTAGACTACTAAAGCTTTGGGGTAATGGAGACCTATCCTATTCTTCTCTGGTTGACCTTCTTAGATAATTGTGATGGCTTCTGATCGTCCTTTTGGAAGAGGTAGGGGGTCCTTTTAGCTTTGGGGTAATGGAGACCTATCCTATTCTTCTCTGGTTGACCTTCTTAGATAATTGAGATGGCTTCCGATCGTCCTTCTTGAAGAGGTGGGGGGTCCTTGTATAGGGGGCACCACCTGGTGCCCCCTATACAAGGACCCCCACCTCTTCCAGAAGGACGATCGGAAGCCGTCAACCAGAGAAGAATAGGATAGATGTCCATTACCTCAAAGCTTTAGTAGTCTAGCTCGTAAGATCCAAGTAGAGTTGGGCTACTGCTCAGGATTTTGGATTTGTTATCTGGAGGCTTAGTATAGCCATTGTATCCTTTATATTTCATATCTTGTTCATGACTTTATTCTTAATCTATATTATGTTTCTATCAATCATGTTCTTAGTTTACTTTCGTAGCAAGCTTGATATAGTCATAGTAGACACTAAGTTTATGCATAAGATCGCAAAGCGCTTGGCTTAGTACTCGAGTGGGTTAAGTGTGGTCGACATTCACCCCTCTAGCAACGCATATATGTGTTGCAAAAGCCCAAATAATTGTTGTTATGGTCTATACCAACGCATGTTATATGCATTGCTAAAAATGACGTTGCAAGGTTCTATTGCAACACATATATATGCATTGGTAAGTGATGTATATAAGTCTTGCAAGCTAGCAACGGATGTGTCTATGTTTCACCAATGCATATATGTGTTGTTGTGAAAATATGCCATATGCCTTCAGGATTTGTTATTATGATTATATATATGCTGCAAAATAGTAATTCTTTTCCACCAAATAGCTTGGCCAATTAAATATACTCTATACAACAATCAGCCACAACTATAAACTACAGATCTCTAGACAAAACCAGATAATATTGAATATTTTTATACAAGTTATATTGACGGTTTATGATGAGTGTTAACTACTATCAACACTTGGTACCCAAGGAATGCTAATTGGGAACCTCTAGCACCCAAGGGTCACAGAAGGCTGTAAAGCCTGAAGGATGGAAGTCAATCTGTTGGCTACTAGTGAATATATGGGATCAGGATACCTCACCGCCTGTATTTCGACCCACGCCTAGCTGCTAGGCTGAAGACAACGACAAGGAATCAAGCCCGCGTATAGCGGGTTCATCAACAAACATGGCATTCAAGATATCAAGTCAACTGGCATCATGATACTCGCAAGATATGGTCAAATGATTTGTTGCACTTTTCGTGTAACAAATTAGGAAAACCATCTGTTAACCGATCGGATCTACTGTAACCCTACCCACTAGGCTATATAAGGAGGGATAGGGACCCTCCGATCAGCATTCTATTCCTTTACTTTCTAATGCATAGCTTACACCAACGCCCCTATAACAGATCATACAAATACAAAGAGATCCACCTCAAATTGGACGTAGGGTACCACATACCTGAACTATTATAATCCATGTGTCTTGTGTGCTACTCATCCGTTTCCCTTTATGCAAATAGGCTGATCCATATTGCCAAAGTAAATACTTTCTATAGTAATCTTATAAGATCTGGGTAGGTCAACATGATTGACTTGACTCCCAATGCTATCTAGTCGATATCTTGTCTCCCAAGTAGTCGATGCACCCCCATCTAGTTTGGGCCTCTTCCTCAGTAGGCTCGACCTGCCCTGTCCTAGTTGGGCCTTTCTCCATGTGGTGAGGGGACCCAAGGCCCAACATACTGGCATAGTAGCCCCCCAAGATCTTTATGATGAGTAGATCATCCGCTCGACCTGTCAGTTACTTATTACAACACAGTCCTCAAGCTCCTAGGTAGATATTGCTCATCGAACACCTGTATTGGTAAGAATGGGGAGAGAAGGAGAATTCAAGATGCCAAGTCTTTTTTGCCTTTATCGTTCCACCTGTGACACTGGAATAAGGGGATCACCAGCCATCCGATCCACCTACCCCTTTGGGTAGAGGCCTATAAAAGGTGCCTCTGATGAAGCTCTCACTATGTTCGAGGTTCCTAGTTCATTCTCGAGAGAGGGGAACGTGTTTGTTATGCACTCATCATGTCTCCCTCCACAAGAGCTCGCAGTCGTTGTCTTTGATTTTGGTTGAAGGCTCTCCGTGTCCTCTTTTGTTCCCCAAATGCAGCTATGGCTGCTCGACCAAGGTTTCTCGACTGTCCCGGGGTGTTTGCTCCTGACGGTGCATCACCATCGAAGTCCCTCGCGGTTTCCCATTGCTGCTGCAAGAATGGTGTTTGAGCTTTCTTCAACACTTCCGAAGAATGTCATCACCCTTCCCTAGAGCAAAGAAAAGGGCGCACGCTAGTAGATATCAGAAGAAGATTCATAACATGCCCCTGCGCTTGGTTCTAGATTCATGCACTGATGACCCGACCGACATCAGGAAAGGCTCCACGTGTATATGTAAATTCTCCTCTAGGAGCTTGAGCTCAACTGGTTCCTCCAGCGTCGAGTGTAATTTGTAGTTTTGCGAAGCATCAGGTACTTCTTTTCTCGGGGAAGGTCTTTGTTATTGTACAACATGCGACCTATCGAAGGTCATTGTTATTGTACATCGAGCGCAATAATGCATCGAACAGTGTTGTTCGCCGAACACTGCCAGTCGAGTACGTTGAGTACCTTTCTCCACCATGGATGATGCTGGACAATGGCGTTGTCTCCCCTATGAATCGACCATAGGGTCCTGGTCTGATAGTTTTATACATCGAGTATAATATTGTTTTGATGACGCCATCGCTGGCACCGTAGTTTGATTAAAAAACGCTTTGCATCTTGGGCAGCAACGCTTACCCCACGTCGAGCTACAATCGGGATGAGCGAGTGGCGTCTTAGTACCCGTCGACCGTCGTCGAGTATCCAGCTCCGTAGTACAAGCTGAGACCACACCTTAAACCCCCAGTCAAATATCGACCAGCATACTTTTTCTCACTCGATCGACCAGTTTCTCTAGGGCACGCTCGCAAATTCGACTAAGAGCTCGCTCGGTTTTCCAGATGCACGCGCATCATGATAGTTTGTAGTTATATACTCCATTATAATTTAGTGCAGTTTATGTATAGTTATCAATTAATAACTTTTTTAAAAAAGAAACGGTTATATTGTCTCTCGTAAACACAACTACAACCAAATAAAGGAAATGGTTACAACATGAGTTACTACTCAGTTAGAGCAACTCCAACAGTTTCCCATCCCTCCTCCCCATCCTTCATTTTTCAGCAAATTGACAAAAAAACACTTTCCAACAGTTTCCCATCTCTCCTCCCCATCTTTGGCAACTTCGGAAAAAAGCCTCCCCGGCGCGGATATATGCGCGCGGTCTTTGACTGCGCATCGCAATCCACATCATCGGCGCGTACACGGTGATGCTGTACGAGTAGTCGCCATCGATCTTGTAGGTGACCAGCACGTCGAGGTAGATCACCGATGAGATCTCGCGTGCCGCCGCCATGGAGTCTCGTGCGGCCGCCGCCCCGGAGCTGCCTCGCTTGCGCGGCGCGATGTCGACTGCAGGTCCGCAGCTTGCGTCCGGCGATGTTTCGCCCGATTCGCTGCGTCCGCGAGTCTGCAGCCTAGCTCCACGCAGGTCGCCGCATCTGCCCTATCTCTCTCGCGGCCGCCCCGGAACCAGCGCTGATCGCAGTTCGCTACCGCCCGGTGCCGCTAGGATTGCCGTGCCCGCTCGCAGTGCGGTGCCCGCCGTGATTGCCGTCGCTCGTAGTGTTGTGCTCGCTCGCGGTGCTGGGATTGCCGTCGGTCATGAACTCCGACGATAGTTCCTCCCGTGTATATGTGTATTGAAGTAATGCTCTTGGCCGGTTGCTCTACTGCTTGCATGGTACTGTTTGCTAGAGCACGGTCAAGCAGCAACTGGCCGCGTGGTGAACCTGCTTGCCTGATAGCCGGCTGCTGTGCTGATGGCCGGGAAGCTGGCCGTCGCCGCCTGAGACGTGCAAGGGATCAGCACGAGCATGATCAACGCAGCACAAACCTGGGACGGTGAAGGCCGGCGGGAGGAGAAGGCCAGCAATGACGTGCTGGTGCCGATCCTGGTTCCACGTGCTGCTGGCTCCGATGTGCAACCCGGTCGTGGTGGTGAAGGCCGTCGAGAGGACAAGGGGTTGGCTACGATCTAGACGCCGTGAAGGAGCCGCTCGAGGGAAGGAATGAAGTGGCAAAAAAATCTGGATGTGGGACCAAGTTTTGATTTTGGCAAGTGAAATATGGCTAACTCTGGGAGATGGGTTGTTTTTTTTTCTCCCCATATCATTTTAGGAGTTGCCAAACAACAAGATATGGGAAACAAAAAAATAAAAAACTGTTGGAGTTGCTCTACTTTGTGTGGTTTGTAGTTATAAATTTAAGACACATTTCTCTTATTCACTACTCAGTAACTTATTCTTCACTGGCTGGAGACACATTCTGAGACGTCCTCCATCATCACAGTTCACACATCGGATCCAAAAATTCATCGATCGTGTGTCACCGTCACGCACACTGGACCAGATCAAGAGCGAGATGACGACATCTAATGCGTTCATGGCTTGGTGTAGATGGCGACGTTCTTCCAGTGCGCATCCATGCGGTGGGAATGGTTGTGGAGCCCCTGCGTGTACACGCCGAACTTGAAGTAGTGCTCCTTCCCGCCGTGGCCTTGGACTTCCAGCCGCCTCTCGCCATCGACGAACACGATGACGTTTCCGGCCGCGACGTCGTGCACCACGTTGAGACGGATCCACCGGTCGTACACGCGGTCCGCAACCACCCTGGTCAGGTTGTGGTAGTAGGTGAGCTGGCCGTCATAGACGGGCAGCATCACTGTCGACGCGTGCGGCTTGTCCGCACCGAAGATCTGCATCACCGCCGCGCCCGACGTGCCCCACGGCACGTACACGTCGCCCTCGAACTGCCACACCCCGGAGCTGTACACCTTCTGATGATCAACACGTGCAGAGTTAGCATAGGGGAAATGACCTAGAATGGTCGAGAAGCTAGCTAGTCTTGCCGTGGAGAGGCGACGTACGTCGACTTTGATCTCGGTGCGCGGGTAGCCGGGGCGGGTGGCGCTGATGGGCTTGTCGGTGGCGAAGACCCAGAAGCGCCGGACGCCGCCGCACGGGTCGTACCGCTCGTTGAGCGGCAGGTCGTAGGGCTTCTGCACCACGAACTGTGACTCGTTCAGCATGACACGGCTGAAACCGGCAGTCAATTGGCGCGACGAACCGGCGTTGGCAGCGTAGAGCAACGACAGCACCGCCGCCGCCACCACAAGCAGCAGAGAGCACGAGGTAGAAGAAGAACCTGCCATGTCTGTGACTATAGCTAGTGATACCGAGGAGGGCGTACGCATCTGGTCCGTCTAGCGCTATTTAACCGCTCGGCTGCCTGGTCGGTCCAGTGTGCACTGTCGCTGATTACCGCGAGGCGGATCGCGTGTCCTGTGCACGGCGGCAGAGACGGTGGCCGGCGGCCGGCCGGCTTTGGCGCGACGCGAAAGACAGTTAGCGATATCAAGCGCTTCGAAATTTCCCAATTGGAGGAAGGAGATCGCAAGAGGAGTCGCGTCCAACGTCTGGAGTGTCGTCCATTCGTCCAAACACAACATACTACTCTGTTTGACTCGTTGGCACCGCCCTGGATTTCTGGCCGTGACACGACGGCGACCGGTTGATGACCGTGAGCCCGTGACACGTGACGTCGACCATGCTGTCATCTCAGGCCATGTTTAGTTCCTAAAAATTTTTAAGATTCTCTATCACATCTAATGTTTAGACATATACATGGAACATTAAATGTAAACGAAAAAAACTAATTACATAGTTTGGTAAAATGCCACGAGACGAATCTTTTAAGCCTAATTAGTCTATGATTGAACACTAATTGACAAATATAAACAAAAGTTCTACAGTAGCCAAAATCAAAAATTTTCGTGAACTAAACACACCCTCAGTTTGAGTGGTATCTGTCTTTGGCATGCCGCACTGGATCTCTGCCCGTGACACACGACGGCGACCGGTTGATGGCCGTGTGACACTGACACGTGACGTTGATCTTTATGACCTTATATCCCTCGAGGAGAGGATTTGCCGGCCTGGGAGTGGCCCAGTGGGCGAGATGTGACGTGATCTGCGTCTCCGTCTGGTTCACGGCCCACACGTGCGTGCTCTCCTCCCAAGGCCCAGACCAAAATTGCTTCTGGGGCTCCTGGCCTCCGTGTGGACATGACACAAACTTCTGTCTTCTTTTAAAATTTTTTATCGGTAATAATGCTCGCAAGCAAGGACGTGGATCCCCAAGTCTATCATATCCCTTCCTATTCACTCCCCTCTAGTCATCACAGTTTATTAAAAAAAAACATGCATCACCATGAGTGTGCTCCGCCGCGCCTCCCCACCAGCCTTCCTCTCCACCTCCACCCTCCATCCTCCATCTCCACCGCATCCTCTGTCTCCACTTGCAAGCGTCGACTGCCATGTGTGCCCAGGCGGTTAGGGAACGGGGCCGTCGTTGGCCAGGCCTAGGCCAGGCGCATGCGCAATTGGCCACTGCCAGGCCATGCCACCATCCTTAGCTGTCGGCTGGCCAGAACCGGTCGTTCCCGACCCTGCTCTGCATTGTCCGAAAGAACATATGAAAAACACATGTTGCAGACATATGTTTTAAGTGTTTTAATGTTTTATAAGTATGTTGCAAGTGTTTTATATGAATGTTATAAAAGTAGATCGGGATGTTGCATATGTTGCAATAGTTGTACATGGATGTTGCAAGCTTCTATTCCCAATGCTTCATCTATTTTTTCAGACGCATGTTACAAGTGTATCTATTTGGATATTGCATTTATTTCACACATATGTTGCAAGTGTTTTATGAAGATGCTCCATTTGTTTGCAATGGTTTCAAGTGTTTTTGCAAGTGTTTCAGACATATGTTTTAAGTGTTTCATCTGTCTTCAAATGTATGTTACAAGTGATGCATCTGAATGTTTCAAAACTAGACATATGTTGTGCAGCACTACTTCAGTAGTAGTTTTCAGTGAACGAACAATGTTTTTCCTTTCACAACAAATTAGCATAAGCATCAGCATTAGCCAAATTTCAGCGAAACAAACAGGGCTGGTGTTGCACATGTTGCAATGTACGTGAGAAGCGGAGGGGGCACGACGACCCTGTACGCGGTCTTGTGGCGCGGGCAGCGTCCGAGCGGCTTGCACCCGTGTGGGCGTGCGAAACGCAGGCATGGGCAAGGGCGTGCTAGACGAGCACAGGCGTGGAGTGCAGGTGCACGAGAAACTAGCGATGAAAATTGATCGGATCGCAGCGGATAATGGCTTTCCTATGTCCTAATCCATTTTTTCTTCTCGAATTCAGAGCGGATCGGATATTATACAGATTCGGATACAAATGCAGATTTTTTAGGATGTTAGAAATGGTACGGACTTGGACCGGTGTCGGAGTGGAAGCGGATTTTTTAAAGTTGGATACTATGTGCTTACATGTTGTTTTTTATGATAAGAAACAGTTCATTAACCAATGTCATAAAGCGGCAATACAGCTCGAAATAATCACCATCAATCCACCACCTCAATTTAAGAGCTCACAAAATTAATACAAGTTCTCAGTTTGGGCTGATTTGTATTCTCACTGCTTGGGTTCCTTAAAATATTTGGATTATCCTATTATAAGCATCGGATAATCCGTGTTTAATTATCTGATAATCCATATCCGCCGGATTTCGCCAATCCCATATCCTACACCACATCCGCATATAATCGGATTCGGATTATCCGCACCCGCACCGGATATGAAAAACAATTCTCCATATCCTTAAAATTCGGATTCAGAGCGGAGGATTATCCATACCACTTTCACCCCTATGAGAAACGGAGTGCAGCGCGGGCGTCAGGACGCAGGCGTCGGTCAGGGCGTCCGAGCGCTAGCACTTCCATTTTTTATCACCACAAAATGTTGTATATGGTTATCTTACCTGTGGAATCGTAAAAATCTTCCTAAAATATTTTAGAAATCATATAACAGAATAAAATCAGAATGTAGAGGCGATGATGTATGTACAAGCTTACAAAATTACAGGACCAAAGTTAACTTCATTATTATCAGAATAAAAATTGAGAAAGAGCAAAAGAGAGAGGGGAGAATTAACAAAATAGTGTTTGTGAACAGCAGAGATCAAGGGAGGGGGGCGCCAGTAGGAGCCACCCCACCGTGCTGAAACTTTTTAAACTGCCTTGTTGTAGCTTCTAAGTTACATTGACAAGGGAACTGCAATTGTTTTCAAAACAGATACAGTTATTGATGGTTTAGATAGGGTTTCGTGTGTGTTGGGCTGACCAGCTGAGGAAGTGGGGCTATGTGTGCATGTAGGTCTTGGGCCATATTGGACCATTGGGCTTCTAGTATCTAGACAGCAGGGATACATTTGTGCTCTGCTCTTTGTTTCTGATGAGGATCGGTTCCTTCGGGTGTTCGGTTCTCAGGACCCGGGAACCGAAGCCGAACTTTCCAGGTATAAAACCGAAATTGAACCGAAGAACCTAAAAACCGACACTTCGGTTCAGTTTTGGTTCGATTCTTTCGGTTTTCGGGTTAAATGTGCTCAGGCTGAGTATATAGTCAATCTTCATTTTCATTGGTAATTCAATTATAACGATCCATTAATCATGTATCAATTTCTGTACAATTTTTGTAAACTTCTAAACATGTTTTAGAGATAATTTTTTTATTCCACTACACGTGGGCAAAATCCAATCTTATATTGAAGAGTTAATTGATTACCATCCCTTGGGTAACATACTATGTTGATTACCCATCATATGTCTCCTGGTCTAAATTGACTTGGACTTCTATTTCAACCATGAACATCCAAAATCCAAATTCATACTTGCAATAGTAAAACCGGTCCTTTTAACATGAACTTTCTTAGAAACCCAAAATCATACTTCCAATATTAAAATCGACCCTTTTAACATGAGATTTCCACACACACAAAAAGTCCTAAGGTTCAACTCCAATTTCACAATTTTATAGTGAAATCTTCAAAACCATTCACTTTTGGGAACACAAGCTATGTGAGGGCTTCTTAGCCTTCTTATCCACCAAACTTAAATTTGCAAGAAGTCATGGCAATGGTGACAAAGAGACCATGGAAAACCACAACTCATCAGGATAGCCAAATATATGCAACTTGTAGCGGTTAATGAAATGACCAAAGAAAATATAGGGCCAACCATTTGTCCCCACCCTTACTCAACCACACACGGGCAACAAATACACTATTTTGCTCTTCCTCCTTCATTCATGCTCCTTCTTCACTATAGTTACTCCATGTTGTGGCATCACTGCTCCATGCCTCTCCTAGGGTTAGGGTTGAGGCGGTTTGAGGATGGGTTGGGACTGTCCTTTGATGCATAGGGAGGTCACTGGCCCATCGATAGCGCTAGCGATGATGGTGAGGTGAGAGTGGTGCAACAAGCCATGGTTGTTGGCACGGGGCTAATAGTGGGCAATAGAGGAGGCAAGTAGTGTCACGGCTATGTTTTTGACAAAAATAGACCATATTGTATATTAGGGCTATAATGGGGTGGCTGCAGCAGGGAACCCCTAGAGAGGGAGGAGAAGGGTGGCAAGAGGCATCAACATGGTGCAATGACCGGCGGCATGGATGAAGGCCAGCCACAAACCGCTCTCGTGCTGCATCCCCTCCATGTCCTCCTCAAGTAACCCACCATAGGCCAAAATATGATTCCCCTATAAGAGTTTTTATATCTATCTCCGCTTTGGAACTGGATTAGATGTTACACATTATATACATTTTTATCTCTACATTACAAAGAAGGCAAATACTTACGATTGAATGGTAATTAGACTTGAACAAAGCTATTATCTACATCTATATCTATATATCTATATATACCTAATATTAAAGTGCGAAAGAATTCTTTCATCCATCTTTTTTACTTCCTACAGTACCTTTTTGTCTCTTCCATGTCTCGTTAGGGTCTCTCCATGTCATCTGGGACTCAAACTCATGACCTGCGCTCGTGCAAGTCAAAACCAGTGTTTGTGCATGATACGGAGTTTGACTTGAATACATAGTGGAACAAATGGCACGATCCTATACATGAATCTCCGAGCTATAAGTAATTTAGGTGACCATGCAACAAGGTGTGCGTTCTAAACGTAAGAGCACATTTGCTAGTAACTTATAAAGTTGGACGAGTTGATAAAATCGTCTACCCCCACATGTCATACTCAAATATAGTACACGCATTCAATTACGGATACACCTGACTAGGGAGCCACACACACTACAGCAGCCAGTGGCTTCCCCGAGTGCCAGTTGCACTCGGGGAAGGCCCAATTGCACTCGGGGAAGCCTTCCCCGAGTGCAACACTCGGGGAAGAGCCTCCGGCTAATCCTCTAACGGGAAAGGCGGCTTCCCGAGTGCCGAAAATCGTGCACTCGGGGAAGGCTTCGCCGAGTGCCATGCTGGCACTCGGGGAAGATTTGACGCCGTCGGCCGACGGCCAACGCCGTTTTCTTTTCTTTTTTTATTTTCTTCCCCGAGTGTTTTTCTTCCCCGAGTGCAATACTCGGAGAAGATTTTTGTCTCTTTTTTTTTAAAAAAACCCTCATCCCCGAGTGCCGCAGCCCAGGCACTCGGGGAAGAAATTTATCTTTTTTTAAAAAAAAACCTCTTTCCCGAGTGCCGCAGCCCAGGCACTCAGGGAAGCCTGTTTTTTTATTTTTTAAAAATCTAACCACAGCATGTAATATGTGATTTGAATTCAAATTCAAATCTAATGAGATAAAGACTTTCTCAGCTGTACCTGCTGCTGCGACGATCGTGGCTGCTAAATACAGACAAAGAAAAACCATAGAAAGCATACACATTGTACTGGTACAGCACTACACAGCAATAACATGCTTGCTGTGCTTGTGATCCAGCTGGAAGCTAAGGAAGGTCATTACAACACATCTAGAAAAGATAAACCATAAAACTACATTTAGATGATACCATAAAACTACATTTAGATGATAGACTATCTCCTCAATACTATCATGTATGACGATAGAGTACTACTACTAATCACAAATCTATATTCTATCATGTTTGTCCTGACATGATACTCTGCTAGTTAATGTAAACAATCTGATCTCTTAACTGCTTGCTCTAAACCCCTGTGACTGAGGAGCCAGAACATGGCCGGCAGCGGAAGCGGAAGTGGGAGCAGCGGCAGCAGCAGCCCGCCATGCGCGTCGTGCAAGCTAATATGTATGTTTCATTGCATCACCAATATGTATGTTTCAACTAATTAGACAACCATGACTGCAATTTCAGTTCTGCAGGCTAAGTGGGCTGGGACACAGGTGATTAATGGTTACTGAAGAAGTTAACATTTATGGTTAATGAAAAATCACAAATAGCAGTTTGATGAATGTAAAATTCAGAAAAAAAAACATACCTACAATAGAATGGCATGATATTGATGCCTTGCTAACACTCAACTGTATATTAGAAAGGATATACAGTGTTTAAGTAATCACAAAGATTAAAATGGATAGATTAATTGTTACCTAAATATATGAGATAGCACAAATGTGTCTAGTATCTTCTGACCAAGCTCAGTTAGGCGCCTTTCCTCACGCTCCATAGAAACTTTGTAACCTCGCCAGAACTTCCATCCTACGAAGACGAGCATAACAAAAAATGATTCTATGCAACAGTTATTTCACTTCTCAAAATATAACAGAACCATGCAAGGCTATGCTCTTATACACTTCAGGTTACAGAGCATTATATATCAATTTGAAGACCAAAGAGTTAGAAGCTTCGGAAAAAAAACAGAGGAAGAGAACTTCTGTACAACAATTGACAGTCTAAGCAACTCGCTTTAACAGGTTTGATGTCAGCCAGTTCATGTGACAGTAAAAGAAATTCCAAGGGATGTGTATTTGCGCAACGTTATATCCCTATTTATTTTAAGCAGAACATCTCACACACTGAAGCTCTTATCTAGCAGGGGTCACTAAAAATACTGAGTCAGATGGATGAAACAGTTCAAACATTCCCAAAAGAAACTAGCAACCTGACTCATTTGAGATATCTCAACTTGGGTAATACCGGTTATCAAAAAAAACTTAGGTAATACCAAGATAAGCAAGCTTCCATCATCTGCAGGGAATCTGATATTCTGATATACCTACAAACTTTAATCCGCAAAGGTACCCTAGTATCATAATAATTACCCAATATTTACCCAAGGAAATACAGAAAAGTAAGACAGCTACAGCATCTTCTTGCCAACCGATATGACATGGACAAATTGTTTGGAGAAATCTCTCACCTTCTGGTGTTGGTACAAGATTCCATGGCACCACTGCCACAGCCAAGGATGGGTTGACGGAGGAGATATTGATGTGACCGAAACTAATTTGCCAAACCGGAGCTATCTTTCCAGGAACCAAATCAGGGACATCAACGACTCTAGTGCTAAGTTATCATTACTTGAACTAAATTGGTCGGTGAAGGACACAGCGCTGCAAACTGCAAAGTCTGCGTCGTTGCCCTCCTTGCTTGACTAGAGTCCCATTTGGATCCTATGGGATTTTAAAGACCTGGAAAAAATTCTAAAATTCGAGAATCTCACATCCAAACATATTAGATCTTAAGGGATTTTAACATAGAGGTTCAGAATCCAATTTCTCATCAAAATGTTTAAACACGTAACTCACCGATGGCTCACCCTTCGGCCTTCACCTCCTTCTGCAGATCCACGGCCACGTCGTCGGATACACCAACGCCCCCTTCTTCCGGCTCCTCTCAACTATGCAGGCGGAATTGGGGGTGTGGAGGCCGGCAGGGGCAGGCGTCGGGGCAGGCTGCTGGCGGGGGCGGGGACGGCCGA
Source organism: Saccharum hybrid cultivar R570 (assembly GCA_038087645.1). NCBI lineage: Eukaryota > Viridiplantae > Streptophyta > Magnoliopsida > Poales > Poaceae > Saccharum > Saccharum hybrid cultivar. The sequence continues at coordinate 13,440,425 of JAQSUU010000805.1, forward strand.
CCAGCGGGGGCGGCCGGCAGGGTAGGCAGCCGGCAGGTGCGCGTGCGTGGAGGGAACGCGAGGAGAGCTGGAGGCGGCGCGCGTGTGAATGGTTGGCTGTGTATTGGGTCTGTGGGGGTGACTTAGGGTTTAGGTCATTTTGGGCCAAAATTACTGCGAGAAGGGCCCAAATACAGCACACCAATAGAAAATTTGTTTAGCGACGGATGATCCAACGCTGTTACTGATGTATAGCGACCGACGATCCAACGTAAAAGCAAAAAATCTATAGCAACGGACCATCCATCGCCGTATTCAATTTTAGCAACTGACTGTCCTTCACAAATCTTTAGCGACTCACCGTTCAACGCTAATTATCAACTTTTAGCAACTGCAGTTAGATGCTATTTAAGGGTTGTGGTGTAGTGAACACTTTCTCAAATTTAAAAATGACCTATGTATAAAATGTAGATCTTGATGAATTATTCAATCCTGGTATTCAAAAGTTTTTCATTTGAGGTCATTTAGTGCCTCGTGTGACCAAGTTTGACCAAGTCATATTTTGGATTTTTTTAAACATGTGACTAGAGTTTACTAAAACTTTCTCAAATGGAAACATGAACTATGTAGAAAATGTAGATCTTGATGAGTTCTAACACCTTTGTATTTAGAAGTTTTTCATCTGGGATCATTTAGTGCCTCATTTGACCAAGTTTGACCAAGTCAAATCTTGGATTTTTAAAAAACGACACTTTAACTGAACCTTAGATGGTCTCAAATACAAAAGTCATGAATACAAAGTATGTCAAACTCATCGAGATCTACATTTGGTGTAATGGTCAACTTTTCATTTGACAAAGTTTAAACTACTGAAATTTTGAATTTTGAATTTTTCACAGCTACATGCCAGTTTTCAAAACCCCAGATGGTCTCAACTCGAAAAGTCATGAATACCAAGATTGATCCACTCATCAAGGTCTACATTTAATACACAGGCTATTTTTGCATTTGACAAAGTGTTAGAAAAGTGTAGTTGTAAATCCACATGTCTCACACATTGTTTCTTAAAGTCTATGTGAGATTTAAGATTTTGTGACTAGTGTTTACTAACACTTTCTTAAATATAAAAATGGTCTATGTATCAAATGTAGACCATGATGAGTTCTAACATCTTTGTATTTAAAAGTTTTTCATCTGGGGTCATTTAGTGCCTCATTTGACCTCCTCATGTGATCACATGTGGAGATGTCCGGAGATGTCTGGGTTTTAGGCATCCGACGTCGCTAATTGCTCGAAACCTTCTCAATTTTTTTTATCATAGCCTGTACATGCTATAACACGACGCCCAGTCAAGTTTCGTGATTTTTGGACTTCGTTTGGATTTTATATAATTTAAATACACTTTTTCCACAAGTTGTTCGTGATGGTACGGCGACAAGATGGTTGACATTTCATGTGGCTTCCTAGAAACGGACTCACCATACACCAAATAACATGAATATGATTTTTTGAATCACCATATTCTATTATTTTATGCACCTGCAGTTCAAATCGGAAGTGTGCAAAAAATTCAAAGAAACAAAAAAAACTAACGAAATATACCAAACAAAGTCAAAATTGTCCCAAATTTGAACAAGGAGTTTGAAATGATGTGGGAAGACATCAAAAAAAAACTAGGGCAAAAAAACAAAAAAAAATAAAAATTCTTCCCCGAGTGCTAGGAGGAGGCACTCGGGGAAGAGGCCTCCTCCCCGAGTGCCAAATTCTGACACTCGGGGAAGCTTAAAAAAAGAAAAAACGTAACGGCGTGTGAAGGCGGACCGTCATGTACAATTTTCTTCCCGAGTGTCTCTCTTCCCCGGGTGCAACACTCGGGGAAGAGGACCTTCCCCGAGTGCCGTTCTTCCCCGAGTGCCTGTAAATCTGGGGCACTCGGGGAAATCTCTCTTCCCCGAGTGCATTTCTTCTCCGAGTGCAACACTCGGAAAAGAGCTAGTTCCCTGAGTGCACGTTTTTTGGCACTCAGGGAAGCCCCAGACACTCGGGAAATTTCAATTCTCCCACAGTGACATCATCATATCGCTCCAACTTATTCGACACAATTATACACGCAGAGAAAATGAAGAAAGTACAGGAACACCTCGACGCTTACAGCCAGCCCCACCCCACCTCTTCTCAGTCTCACTCACACAAGCAACAGCTTATTAGCAAGGTCCTGAAAAGGACTTATTATTGTGAACCGTCAAATTAACACGCATGCAGTACAGAATGAAACAGGTAGTGGTGGTGTTGCGCCGGAGCTCTCGATCGCCGGCCAGTACGTACGGTCAGCCGAAGAGGTGGTGGTGCTTCTTCTTGCCGCTGGCCTCCTCAGCGTCCTTGTGGTCCTTCTTCGTCTCGTGGTGCTCGTGGAAGGCATAGCCGCCGATACCGACGGCCACCGCCGCCGCGACCTCCTCCGTGATCATGTGCCTGTGCGCGAGCTCGGGGTCCTTCTTCGCCTCGTGCTTCTTGTACTACATATACGGAAGGAAAGAAGAATTCATGGAGCAGCACGAGGAACAAATACTAGAAGCATCGATGGTACTTCTGCGTGGACGACGGCGAGCGAGATAGATATAAATATATAAATACGTACAAGTGCGAAGGCGCCGGCCTCGCCGAGGTGCTGCTTGTGCTTGTGCTCCTTCTCCTTCTTGTACCTCTCGTACTCGTCCTCGCCGGTGGTCACCACCTCGGTGGCCACGTCTCGGAGTACCCGTACTCGCCGGTGGGCTGCTCCTCGTCCTTCTTGTGGTGGTGGAAGAAGTGGTGGCGCTTCTCCTCCGACATGGCTGTTTCCCGATCGAGCTACCTGGTCAGCTGCAGGTTGCTATACTAGCTAGTGTGGCTGCTTAATTAACTGGGGGAGTAGTACTACACTCCACTTGGCTACCAATTGGCTGTGTGGGTGTGACGATAGGAGATGGTTGGTTGGGGGCGTTTTATAGGCGATTCCAGTATTCCACACGCCATTACATAGTGGGCGGTGGGATTAGCATGACTAAACATGCATGTGAATAGGATAACGATAGTATTAACTCAAGTCACGGAAGCAGATGGGATATGTTATGGCATGCATGTATATACCTACCTCACATATTGCTTCCAGCTGCAAAAGGTTTTTCCTCTCTAAGTGTAACGTGTGTTCTGCATTATATTTTTCTGGGTCACATCATATACCAAAATATTTAGCTTTGGTACATGTGATATTCACGTAGTATACATGTGACATTCTACGATGTATTTTGGGATATTTAAGTAGTATAAATAGGATGTTCTACAATTTTGAGTATTCACATAGTACCTGGGGCATGTTTTATAGTATGTTTTAGGTTGTTCAAATAGTATCCACATTACGTTATTTTTGCTTTTCTCTATTTTTTAGTTTTTTGGTCATTGTTATTTTACTCTAATTAAGTAGTTTATTTTATTTTTATTTTTTAAAATTTTCTAAGTTCTATGGGATACATATGGTGTACACTTATTATACATGTGATGTTCTATGATATATTTTGTGATGTTTTTGTAGTATAAATGGGATGTTCCATGATTATGTTTGAGTATTTATGTAGTACTTGTGAGATGTTGTACGTATATGTTAGATTGTTTAAATAGTATTCATGTGGAGCTCTTTTTAATTTTTTCTCTACTACTTGAATTTTTTTTGTTTCCCCTTATGCATTGTTGTATCTTTTATTAATGTTTTCTATTTATGTTATATATGCATATTAGTATATATTTCATGTTATTCGAGTAGTATCCTTATGATGTCCTTTTTATTTTCATCAGTTAGTTGCCTTTTTCTTTGTATTATTTATGTTTCCCTTTTGTTCTACCTTGTATTAATTTTGTATTTATATTTAAGTTTTTATTATTTTCCTTTTTCTATATATTTCATAGAAAGTATAATTATTTTTTCCTATTTCCACCGATATTATAATATCATTCATATGAATCTATTATTTTTTTTCTAAATCTTGAATATTATTTCTCTGAACCTGGAATATTTCTCACTTGAAGACGGAACACAGTTCTCGTAACATAGACCATCGCCTCTACTCCATAAAAGTGAATGTTCTATCTTCATTAGATAAATGTTTATTAATAAAATTTTATCTAAATATACTTAAGTGGGATCTTATTTTAAAGGATTTGTCATTAAAAACACAATAGTAAAATCAGAATTAAATTTGGATGTCTAGTTTGTAAAGTATGGCTTTTTATAGTTTCAAAAACATTCTCCAAACCTTGACATCATTAAATTTGGACTCTACTACATAGATGTGTACCAAAAACAGAGAAAGAGGCCGGAGCTAAGCTGGTCGGTACAGCGCATGGTGTCGACCCGGTCGGACGCTAAGCCCTCCCATGATTGACGGATGACATGCGTGCTCTGCTCTACTCCCAAGGCCCAGACCAAAATTTCATCCTGGGCTCCTGCGCATTGTGTGAACATGGCAAAAACTTTTGTCTTTAATATTTTTTGTACTACCACAAAATATTCTATAAGACCATCTCCAGCAGCTCATTTATACAACTCCCCAATAAGATGATAATGGGGATGACCCAATACTACTTTTCAGATTATTGGGGGAGGTGCTTTTGTAGATCACCAATAAATCATCCCTAATATAATGGGTACCACCTGTCAATGAAAACTTTATTTTATTTTATTTTCCTTGGAATCTCTTCTCCCCCACACGCCACACCGCTTCTCCATGGCCACCACCGGGTGTGTGCTCGCGTTGGGCTCCTCTGTGTCCGCGCCAACCCCCACCTCCAGGTCCTGACCATGGCGTGACCACCCTCTAGATCCGCTCAGATCACCGAACACTATGGCCCTCGTAAAGGGCATGGTTATATCGTCTCTCGTAAACACAACTGCAACCAAATAAAGGATTTCGTTATAATATGAGTTACTGCTTAGTTACAACTTTGTGTAGTTTCTACTTATAAATTTGAGACACATTTCACTTGTTCACTACCCAGTTACAACAGTCACTACTCCCTTATTCATTAGCTGGAGACACATTTGAGACGTCCTCCATCATGACAGTTCACACATCGGATCCAACATTCCATTGATCGCGTGTCACTGTCACGCACGACCAGATCAAGAGCGAAACTAAGAGGCATCTAATGTGTTCAAGGCTTGGTGTAAACGGCGACGTTCCTCCAGTGGGACTCCATGCGGTGAGACGGGTTGTGGTGCGACTGCTTGTACACGCCGAACTTGAAGTAGTGCTCCCTCCCGCCGCGGCCGTAGGCTTCCAGCCGCCTCTCGCCGTCGACGAACACGGTGACGTTCCCAGCCGCGACATCGTGCACCACGTTGAGCCGGATCCACCGGTCATACACGCGGTCTGCCACCACCTTGGTCAGCTCGTGGTAGTAGGTGAGCCGGCCGTCGTAGACGTGCAGCATCAGCGTCGTGGCGTGCGTCGCCGCGCCGAAGATCTGCATGACGGACGCACCCGATGTGCCCGACGGCACGTACACTTCGCCCTCGAACTGCCACACTCCCGAGCTGTAGATGTTCTGCAGAACTGATGCAGAGTTAGTATAGGAACAAGACTTGGAATGGTCGAGAACAAGTCTTGCCATTGTCACGTACGTCGACTTTGATCTCGGTGCGCGCGCCGCCGGGGTGCGTCGAGCTGATGGGCTTGTCGGTGTCGAACACCCACATGCGGCGGACGCCGCCGCACGGGTCGTACCGCTCGTTGACAGGCACGTCGTAGGGCTTCTGCACCACGAACTGCGACTCGTTCAGCATGACACGGCTGAAGCCGGCGGTCAGTTGGCAAGACGAGGGCAACGGCAGCACCGCCGCCGCCGCCACCAGCAGCAGCAGCAGTGAGCACGAGCCAGAAGAAGAACCTGCCATGGCTGTGACTATAGCTAGTGATATCGAGGAGGGCGTACGCATCTCGATCGTCCGTCTAGCGCTATTTAACCGCTCGGCTGCCTGGTCGGTCAGTGTGCACTGTCGCTGATTACCGCGAGGCGGATCGCGTGTCGTGTGCACGGCGATGGAGACGGTGGCCGGCGGCCGGCAGGCATCGGCGCGACGCGCGCCAAAGACAGTTAGCGATATCAAGCGATTCTAAATTCGAAGTTGGACGAAGGAGACCTCAAGAGTGGTCGAACGTCTGGAGTGTCGTCCATTCGTCCAACACAACATATACTCTGTTTGACTCGTTGGCACCGCACTGGATCTGTGGCCGTGACACGACGGCGACCGGTCGATGGACGTGAGCCCGTGACACGTGACGCCGACCATGCTGTCATCAGTTTTGGAGTGGTAGCTGTCTTTGGCACCGCACTGGATCTCTGCCCGTGACACGACGGCGACCGGTTTTTCTTTTTTTTTCTTTTCTTTTTTTTGAGCAAAACGACGGCCACCGGTTGGCCGTGACACTTGACGTCGATCCTTATCCCTCGAGGAGAGGATTTGCCGGCCTGGGACTGGGAGTGGCACAGTGGGCGAGATGTGAGGTGATCTGTGTCTCCGTCTGATTCACGGCCCACGTACGTGCTCTCCTCCCAAGGCCCAGACCAAAATTGCTTCTGGGGCTCCTAGGCTCCGTGTGAATGAAAAAGAGTTTCCGGCCTTATTCATGGCAGTGGAAAAATAGAGACATTATTTGCAAAGGCAAGAATTTGTTATTCTCACAGACCACAAGTCCCTCTCTTACTTACAAGAGCAGAATTTGCATTCTGAGATGCAAAGAAAAGTGATGACTAGACTAATGGGTCTCCAATTCAAAATTGTGTATAAGAAAGGAAAAGAAAATATGGGAGCTGATGCATTGTTCAGGCTTGTTCATCTTCATGCCATACAAGCTGTCTCCATGGTTAAGCCTGACCGGATGCAGGAGGTCATTAACTCCTATGCTACTGATCCTAGAGCTCAGCAATTATTAACAGAATTAGCAGTGCACTCTCCAAATACAGCTGGCTACAGCCTTCAAGGTGGTATTATCAAATACCACTCACAGATTTGGGTGGGACAAAATGCAGCCCTTCAAACAAAGCTGATTGCTACATTTCACACTAGTGCAATTGGAGGTCACTCAGGGATTAAAGCTACTTATCACCGACTAAAGTCACACTTTGCTTGGAAGAGAATGAAACAAGCAGTAGAATAGTTCATTAAACAATGTGCCATTTGTCAGCAAGCCAAGCACACAAATACTCACCCTGCAGGTTTGCTACAACCTTTACCCATAGGGTGTCTGGATGGATTTGTCGATGGACTTTATTGAGGGGCTCCCAAAATCAAATGAATACAATGTGATTTTAGTTGTGGTGGACACACTTACAAAATATGCTCATTTTGTGGCTATCAAGCATCCATACACAGCAGCTGATATTGCACAAGTCTTTATGGATCGTATAGTCAAATTACATGGTCTTCCTCAATCTATAGTGTCAGATAGAGACACTGTGTTTGTTATCACTTTTTGGAAAGAATTGTTCAAGCTGTACAAAGTGAAACTCAACATGAGCACAACATACCATCCCCAGTCTGATGGCCAAAAAGAAAGAGTTAACCAATGCTTAGAGATGTATCTCAGATGTGCAGAGGATTACCCAAAAACATGGGAAATCATGACTTTCTTTAGCTGAGTTATGGTACAACTTATCCTACCATACATCGTTGGGCTGCTCACCCTTCAAAGCATTGTATGGAGTGGAAGCAAATATGGGTATTGCTCCAGTGCTGCAGCAGGACATGCCACAGTCTGTGGCTGAATTGGTTGAACACAGGGAGTTGCATCTCAAATCTCTAAAGAAGCATCTGGAGCTGGCACAAAATAGAATGAAAGTCATGGCTGACAGGAAACGTTCCAACATCCAGTTTCAAGTTGGTGATCACGTGCTTCTGAAGTTGCAGCCCTATACACAAACAAGCACTGCTAGGAAACCATTTCCGAAGCTCTCCTTCAAGTACTTCGGTCCTTACAAGATTCTGGAACGTATTGGCAACGTGGCTTACAGACTTGAACTGCCACCGGACAGCAAGATCCATTCAATCTTCCATGTTTCCCGGCTAAAACCTTTTCTTGCAGATTACACACCGGTGTTCTCTGAACTTCCGGTGACCACTGACATTGAGGCAGCCGGATCGGCTCCAGAACAGGTGCTGGATCGGCGCCTTGTGAAGAAAGGAAATGCAGCAGTCTAGCAGGTGCTGGTCAAGTGGACGCGCATGCTGGAAGCGTCAGCCACCTAGGAGGGCTACAATGTGCTGCGAGCACGTTTCCCAGACGCTGCTGCTTGGGGTCAAGCAAGATCTTCGGTTGGGGGAGCTGTCAAGACCACGCTATCAACACCGTAAGAAGAACAACACTACCGGATTACGTCTTCGCATGGGAGTAGCGTAGAGTCATTTGAGTAATGTATTTTCATTTCTATGACGTGTGGGACCTTTTGGTCAGAGACCATTTGCTGCTGCCGCTGCAATGACCCGGCCTGTAATAAGCTGGACCCTGGGATCGGGGGAAAACTATTCCCATTCAGACAATATAGAACCGAGAACGGAGGAAGGTTCCTCGTCTTGTTATCGCCTATGTGCCGTGTTCGATCTCCTCACGTCCTGGCAATCACCGGCGGCCACAGGGTGTGACACATTTTTGTACCACCACAAAATGTTCTATAAGGTTATCTCACCTATGGAATTGTAAAAACTTTCATAAAAAATAAAAAATCATGACAGAATAAAAATCAGAATGTAGAGGCGATGATGATGTACAAGCTTACAAAATTACAGGGCCAAAGTTAACTTCTTTATTAGAATAAAAGTTGAGAAAGAGCAAATAAAAGAGGGGAAAATCAACAAAATAGTGTTTGTGAACAACAGAGCCTGAGGGAGGGGGCGCCAGTAGGACCCTACAAGGGTATTGCAATTGTATTCAAAATATATACACTTATTATTGATGATTTCTATGGTATGAAGACACGTAGAGTAAGACTAAGATGGAAAGGGTTAGTTCCTATGAATACTTTTTCCTATCGAAACTTTTATATAATGAAAATATGAAATCATGGTTTTGTGTGTTACATCTGGTGAAGTATATAGTCAATCTTCATTTTCATTGGTAGTTCAATTATACCGATCCATTAATTGCACTTGGCTGGCCCTCCTGGCTCTGCCTCTGTGGTTGCCAATTTATTTCTCTCACAAATTAAATTGAGTTTGCATCCTTGAAATTTCATATGCTCATACATCACCACTTCCTCTACATGTGTCAATTTCTGTAAACTTCTAAACATGTTTTAGAGGCAATTTTCTGATTCCACCTACAAGTGGGCAGAATCCAATCTGATATTGAAGAGTTAATTGATCACCATTCCTTGGGTAACATACTATGTTGATTACCCATCATATGTCTCCCGGTCTAAATTGACTTGGACTTCTATTTCAACCATGAACATCCAAAACCCAAATTCATACTTGCAATAGTAAAACCGATCCTTTTAACATGAACTTTCCACACATTTGAAACCCAAAATCATACTTCCAATATTAAAATCGACCCTTTTAACATGAGATTTCCACACACACAAAAAGTCCTAAGGTTCAACTCCAACTTCACAATTTCATATTCAAATCTTCAAAACCATTCACATTTAGGAACACAAGCTATGTGAGGGCTTCTTAGCCTTCTTATCCACCAAACTTAACTTTGAAAGAAGTCATGGTGATGGCGACAAGAAGACCATGGAAAACCACAACTCAGGATAGCCAAAGATGAACTTGTAGTAGTTAATAGATTGATAGATACAGGGCCAACCATTTGTCCCCACCCTTACACAATCACAAATGGGCAACAATGCACTATTTTTCTCTTCTTCCTTCAATCGTGTTCCTACATGTTGTGGCATCACTGCTCCATGCCTCTCCTAGGGGTTAGGGTCAAGGCAGTTTGAGGATGGGCTGGGGCAGTCCTCTGGTGCAAAGGAAGGTCACTGGCCCATCGATAGCCCTAGCGATGATGGTGAGGTGTGAGCGGTGCAACAAGCCATGGTTGTGGGCACATGGCTAAATTGGGCAATAGACGAGAAAAGTAGTCTCATGGCTATGTTTTTGCCAAAAATAGACCGTACACATATTAGGGCTATAGTGGGGTGGCAGCAGACGGGAACCTCTAGAGAGAGGGAGGAGAAGGGTGGTGTGACGCACCAGCATGGTGCAATGACCGCTGGGATGGCATGGACAAAACGCAGCCACAAATCGCTCTCTTGCTGCATCCCCTCCCTTTCCTCCTCAAGTAATCCACCATAGGCCAAAAATATTGTTCCTCTAAAAGAATTTTTATATCTCTGTACATTGGAACTGAATTAGATGTTGCATTTTATATATTTATCTCTACATTCCAAAAAAAAGGCAAATATTTACGATTGAATGGCAATTAGACTCAGAACAAAGCTATCATCTCCCTATATATAACTATTACCCTACAGCTGGCTACAAAATAACTTATTCTGTAGCCACTTTGAGTTACGATAATTGCTATACTAATTTATGAGATTATAATAACTCCTTACTATGTGATTTACTATAATATTATGGTAAATATCCCCATGTGCTATAGTAATTCAACTATCGTAAATATATACTGACATTGTCGTAAATTAGTATATAAAATTATCGTAAATAGAGGTGGCTACAAAATAACTTATTTTGTAGCTAGCTATATATATATATATATATATATATATATATATATATATATATATATATATATATACACACACCTTATTAAAGTGTGAAAGAATTCTTTTGTCCATCTTTTTTACTTCCCACAATACCCTTGTGTCTCGTCAGGGTCTCTCCTTGTCATCTGAGACTCGAACTCATGACCTCTGTTCATACGAGTCAGAATCACTTGTGCTTGTGCATCCAGGAATGATACAGAGTTTGGCTTTTTACACATAGTGAAACAGATGAAGCGATCCTTACATAAATCTCCGAGGTATAAGTAATTTAGGTGACCGTGCACAAGGTGTGCGTCCTAAATGTAATGGCAAATTTGCTAGTAAATCATAAAGTTAGGACGAGTTGATAAAATCGTGCTGCATCCACATGTCATACCCAAATATAGTACAAGCATTCAACTACGGATACACATGAGCCTGACTAGGGGAGCCACACATGACACACCATATCGCTCCCACTTATTCAACACAATTATACACGCAGAGAAAATGAAGCAAGTACAGAAACACCTCGACACACGGCCGGCCCCACCCCACCTCTTCTCTCAGTCTCACTCACACAAGCAACAGCTTATTAGCAAGGTCCTGAAAAGGACTTATTAACACGCATGCAGTACAGAATTAAACAGGTGGTGGTGCGCCGGAGCTCGATCGCCGTCCGGTACGGTACGGTCAGCCGAAGAGGTGGTGGTGCTTCTTCTCGCCGCTAGCCTCCTCGGCGTCCTTGTGGTCCTTCTTCTTCTCGTGGTGCTCGTGGAATGCGTAGCCTCCAGCGCCCACGGCCGCCGCCGCCGCGACCTCCTCAGTGATCTTGTGCCTGTGCGCGTGCTCGGGGTCCTTCTTCGCCTCGTGCTTCTCGTACTATACGGAAGAAGAAAAAGAATCCATGGAAGACGAGTGAGAGGTCGTCAGCACAAATAAAGAACAAATAGGAGCATCGATGGTGCTACTTCTGCGTGGACGACGACGAGCTAGATATATGTTATATTTATTTATACGTACAAGTGCGAAGGCGCCGGCGGCGATGGCGCCGGCCTCGCCGAGGTGCTGCTTGTGCTTGTGCTCCTTCTCCTCCTTCTTGTACTTGTCGTACTCGTCCTCGCCGGTGGTCACCACCTCGGCGGTCACGGTCTCGGAGTACCCGTACTCGCCGGTGGGCGGCTCCTCGTCCTTCTTGTGGTGGTGGAAGAAGTGGTGGTGCTTCTCGTCCGACATGGCTGCTGCCCGAGCTACTACCTGGTCAGCTGGTTGCTATACTACCTAGTGTGACTTAACTGGGGGGAGTAGTACTACACTCCACTTGGCTTACCAATTGGCTGTGGTGTGTGTGACGATAGGATGGTTGGCTTGGGGGCGTTTTATAGGCGATTCCACACGCCATTACACAGTGGGCGGTGGGATTAGCATGACTAAACATGTGAATAGGATAACGACAGTATTAACTGAAGTCACGGAAGCAGATGCATATATTATGGCATGCATGTATATCACATATCCCTTCTAGCTGCAAAAAAAATTGATGCGCGTTTTAGTGTTGTTTTATACTATATATGTACATGAACCACTTTCGGTTTTGTTTGTATGCGCATTTATTCAACTCAATCCACATGTGTTGAAGTGGAATTAAAATAAGTTCCATTCCAATCCACTCCAACACATGTAGACTAAGGCCTTGTTTGATGCGCACGTATCATCTCAATCCAAGTGTGTTAAAATGGATTGGAGTGGAATTAAACTAAATTACACTCCATAGCACTCCAACACATATGGATTAAATTGGATATACATGCATCTAAACAAGGCTACTAGGTAAGAAGTAAGGGGTGATTCTAGCTGCAGAAGTATATACCTTGCTTGATTCGAGCCTACTAGGTAAAGTCAGGGGTGGACTTATGCCAGGTGAACCACGGCAACACCCGATTGGTCGCGTAACATTCATTTGATACTTTGATACTGACTTATTACTTTTGCTGTTATAGATAGATAAAAATAAAAAGCACCAGTAGTACGTCCCTTGCCCCCTAGCTATGAGTGTGCTAATTCGATTCTCACAATCTTCTTATTTTTATGTTTCCTTTTTTTTCCTTACACTTCATTTATTTTTTATCCCTAAACTAAGACGGTGGTGCAGGTTCAATTTTTACCATGGCCTGCACTTTCTTTTGAACTAGAAGCATACCCCGCGCTCATTGCCGCGGGATTTTTTTTTATCTAAATCTTTATTCTATTAATAAGAAAGGATATAAAGAGACTCTTAGAATTGCTCTCAAATCTAGAGTTCTATCTGGATACTATCTTTGCATTTTCACAACCTGCAAAAATATGTCGGTAAGAGTTTGTAGAACAATAATGAGGGGTTAGGACTAAGATGCTAATTTTGGTGGTCAATAGGAAGCCTTAACTAAAAGGTCAGCAGTTTATTCAATGGATACGGCTTATCTTTGACAAAATAAATCATATTGCCTACACTCGAAGCAATCCCCGTCCATTGGAGCTAGAAAAAAGGACCGGATCTGAAGGCAAAGTATTTTTTTCGTGACACGTCAAATGGTCTGAGAAAGTGTACGTACTTTGATCGCGATATGGAACGACTTGAAATTTCAGACTTTTCTCATCCACAAAACATGTCTTTTCATTTCTTTCTTTTTTGTTTGTTGACATACCAGAAATGGGTCCGAGCAAATCAGATAATAATAAAAAAATTGTGTAGGTATCCACGCACTCAAAAATATTTGATTCTCTCACATGATTAAGCTAGACATATGCATGTGGCAAATTGCATGCGTGTGCACACCTACTTCTCTAACCTATGGTGTTTCAATTTTTTTGTGTCAAACTTTTGTTGCTTTGGTTGTGTCTGCAAAAAAATGTATCAACATCAACGATGAAAAATTAGTTTCATTAAGTCCACAATGAAGTATATCGCTTGATATTTCATTTATTTGAATTGGTATTGTAAATGTTAATATATTTTTGTAGCTACAAATTAACTTGATCAAAATTAGAGAAGTTATACTTAATTAGGATAAAGAATTGGTCATTTTACATTTTAAAAAGAGAGGGAGTTATACGATAAACCAATATGTACTACACATACCTCACAATGCCATAATTTGTTCTCCCTAATTAGCTAAGTCAGACATCGATGTAGTATAGGTGTTGGTTTGAGGAAGAATATGGTGGTTCATCATTTTCTCAATCCTCAAGTTTTTGTTTGCTCTGTGGAATATATATATATATATATATATATATATATATATATATATATATATATATATATATATATATATATATATAATGGATTGATTCTCCACCACTACATGCCTCCCAAGCTAATAATTATATTAGGATGAAATGGTTTGTCACACCAAATATGGTCGGTCTCAGTGAGGAGTTTTATGGTATTGTTTTTAAGACTATCATGTCCTGTAGAGTGAAATGAAACACTCACTCTCAATGGAAAGTTTCATTCTATGGCTTTATAAACATTTAATTTCATGACTAATAGAGAGTTGGTAAAAGTGCCAAGAGAGTTTCAACCCCATGAAACTCACTTCTCTCTCTTCTTTAAAACGTTGCCACATCATCAAATGAAATGAAACATAGATGAAACACTTAGGCCAGTCTCAGTGGGAATTTCTTAGCCCTGTTACCAATGCATCCATATTTTGAAAATAGTGCAGAGGAGTTTCATCCCCATGAAACTCTCTCTACTCCCATGAAACTCTTATCATCTCTCTTTTCATCAATACAGTGTCATATCAGTCTATTTAATGCCCATGAAACTTTGATGAAACCCCACTGAGACTGGCCTTATACGGTAGTTTATTAAATGCTAATGAAACTCTTATTAAATTCCAACTGAGACTGGCCTAAATAACCTAAAGATTTTCGAAATTTGGAGAGAGGTTATCCTTTACAGGTTTGGGAATTATGACATGTCGCCTCTTGTGTTTATGATCGATCAACGTACTATAATAAGGGCCTTAAATGATCCACTTTTCCTTTAGTTAAAGAAGAGTATGATGCAAATCACAAAGGAGCTGGAAGTTGTCGGCCACTAGCCCACTAGATAGATCCAACACCAAAAATATCTTCACCAGATGATCCATGGATGAAGACGACCCCTATCAACATCATTATGCTTCACATCTTGGCTACCAAATAACTCGTATTAATTAAACAAAGCATATATATACACATACATACGTGGTGTGTTCTTAATTCAACGGCCATTTGCATTGCAACCACAGGAACTTGTGCCGTTGATCTTCCCCAAGTGAGAATGGAGGTGCAAAAGGTCAAGGTAGTTGTTACCTGTGGATCTGGATCAGGTGACACCTTGTGGTCGTAGTCTAGCTATGCACGTAATCAACTGCGGTGCAAGTCGTACTAGCTAGTAGCTAGTATATGGTATATTTAAACTGATCTACTAATATGTTTTTCATATCGATCTTTCTTGTTGATCACATATATGGCGTATCCATGGATGCATGTTTGATTATTTCTCACGGAAAGAAGCATATATATTGATGGGGATGGGGTTCCCGATCCACCGTCAGGTTTAAGATAACTATTAATTTGGTGGAGAGCGACACACCGGTCCGGCTTCATATCAAAAGACTTGGACCCTGCGACCTTAGCACCACGTCTCTTCTGGTCATCAACCGTGTCACAATCCGGTTGACCTCACCAAGAAAACTAATTCCTGTTGCGAATTGAAGAACACAAGTAAGAACAAGATAAAATGCAACTCAAATAAAGTGACAGTTTGCACATGTATGATTAAGATCTCAATGTGGGGTTTCACAAACCGATAATGGCGACTATTCAAAGACAGATTAATCTAAAGCAAAACCCTAAACCCTAAAGTAGGCATTGGCTACTAATTATATAGTCTAAAGAGCGTTGAAGGACCCCTATTTACGTCCCTAAGGAGTCCTGACATGTTACAAGGCCCAAACGGCCCAAAAAACGACAATGCAACCCCCTGACAGATTCTAGACATAAACTTGTTTTTTACGATTTCTGTTGATTTCGAAGGAATTTTGATGTGAGACCATATCCATTGGTTAGCTTATCAAATAAGCTTTCCATCAAGTGGACCTCAAACTCACTCCGGATGAAGGAGCTATAGCCTTCCCAATGAAGTACTGTCGGGCCGTCGACGAACTGAAAGTTCAGCTTTGAGGACGTACTTGCACTTTGAGATTGGTCTTGTTCATAGTATATCCATTGTCTATCATCATCACCATTGTTTCTAAGCACATTAGAAATAACAACCAATTCTTAGTTTTATCATTATATAAATATAGGAACAAGCACACCTTATAATCAATGGTTGTATCCTAAGGTGTTATGTCCTCATCATATATAGCAACTGGCTAGGTAAAAGAAAAGATTTTATTTAGTTCGCCTTACTTTGGCCACCGGTCTTAATCTAAATGTACAAATTTTTATCTTATTCCATTTTTCATAGCAGAGTAATCCAGGAGAAGATTGAGTTTGTCCATCCGGTGCTTTATTTATCTGGCAATGTCATTTCAAGCAGATGCAACAATGACGTGGAAGTTAAAGGATGGAAGCAAAAGAGATGGACCAAGACAAGCAACATGTGTGCCCTGCTTGCATAGATCCAAAGCAAGGTAGATCCAAATGTTCCAAGGAGCAATAATGCAGCAAGTATGCAGCAGCAACCACTCCATTATTGCTGTGTTAGGAGAAGTAGCCCTACTACATTTTTCGTCACAAGTGCGATCCATATCTTGGCGAGTCCTATGTTTAGGTGTGGTGCACACTTGTTAAACTTGGCGCTAGGCAACCTTAGAATAGCTCAAAGTTCAGTTGGAAGCAACTTGGTTGAAGTTGCGACGCGTTTCGGAAAGTTTCGGGCTGTTTCTCCACTGACCGGACGCGGTCCTCGGCATGACCGGCGCGTCCGGTCAGTACTGAACCGCGACTAGGGTTTCGGCCCTGACGACCGGACGCGGTCCTCGCGAGGACCGGACGCGGTGGTCAGTGGCCGACACGTGTCACCTGTGGAGAACACCCGTCGGACGCGACCTGGAGGTGATCGGCGCGTCCGGTCACAGTCCAGTAAGGTCCAGAGACGACCGGACGCGTCCGGTCATCAACGACCGGACGCGGCCTCGCGTCCGGTGCACTTACAGTACGCTCCTTTGCACGATCGGACGCGTCCGGTCACCCCTGACCGGCGCGTCCGGTCGTTCTGTTGAAAATCGGGTTTTGACCGTTACGGGCGACCGGCGCGTCCGGTCAGTTCGACCGGCGCGTCCGGTCAGCCCGTGTCAGAACATAACGGTTCGTTTTCTTTGAGGGGTGTATAAATACATCCCCTCCACCTCTTTTAGAGGTCTCTTGCTCATTTGATCAGCTGAGAAAACCCTTTAGAGTGCAAGGGAGTGCAAGAGCACTAGTGAGGATAGAGATTTGAGAATCAAAGCTTGAGAGCTCCTCACTAGCGATTAGAGAGAGTAGCAAGTGTGCATCCACCTTCTCATTTGGGCTCATTGTGGTCAAGTGAGAGTTCTAGCTTGTTACTCTTGGTGATCGCCATCACCTAGACGGTTTGGTGGTGATTGGGAGTTTGGTGATCATCCGGCGGAGCTTGTGGATGACCCAACTCATCTTGTGAGCGGTTTTGGGTGATTCGCCGCGACGGAGTGTCAAAGAATCAACCCGTAGAGAGCACTTGATCCTTGCGCGGATCAAGGGGGAGCTACACCCTTGCGCGGGTGCTCCAACGAGGACTAGTGGGGAGTGGCGACTCTCCGATACCTCGGAAAAACATCACCGTGTTCCTTGCCCCTTTACTTTCAAGCAATTACATTCTCGTATTTACTTCCATTGCTTGTTTTACATTCCTAGAATTGCCATGCTAGACTAGGATTGGAAACTAGGGTGCAAAACTTTTTATCGGTAGACTCTCTAGGAACACAAGTAGGCACTAGGGGTGAATTCCGGCTTGTAGGATTTAATTCTTGCAATTTTTTTTTAGAAAAGCCCAATTCACCCCCCTCTTGGGCATCTTGATCCTTTCAGTACTATTAAAAACTCCTTGACTCGAGGGCCAACAATGGACGGTCCTTAACTGATAAGGCAAAAACACTACATTGAGACTCCTTTCCCAATGCAAGTTAGCAGTGGCCAAACCACCCGCCCGATCTCAAGTTCATTCTTATATTTTAGTATCCATCAAGTTATGCCATCAGAGTGCCATTTAAAACATCTCATTTTAAAAGCCTAACTTAATAAGCATGGCGAAGCATAACTACGCATTTTCCAATAAAAACAGGTACCAAGGGGATATCACAATGCAACAATTGAGTTATCACTCAACTCCTAATTACTTATTGCAGTAAACCATAGTACCAGTGATAAAGATTTGTAAAAACTCAAGGAAGGGTTTAGATGCACCGGGGCTTGTCTTGCTCAGATGAGACGACTGGTTCAGGCTCAACAATACCGACGTCCGGTCTAGAACCCACTGACGACGGCTCTTCTCCGGAAGCTTACTCGACAACGTTTACTTCCTCGAAAGCGGGAACTACACGAGAATATGACATGCTTTAACATGATGTGGTAATAAACATGATGCTTGATGATGATATGCCATGATTAATAACTTGAGTACAACTTTTCTTCACGGTACAGTTGCAACCCAATAGAACTCACTAACTAACAGTAATTTACATTAAGTAACATTATTACTTCATAAAGAACATGTTAATCATGAGCTCAAACAAGTAATTAAGGTGCCAAGGATCATTAAAGGTTAATGACCCAAGGTCATCACTCAATCAAAAAAAGCACACAACACTTAAAGTTATCAATTTAAACATTTAGTCAATTACTTAAACAATTAAGGCATAAATTAAGAATAAATTAAACTTCATCTAATTGAGTTCAAACTTTTCCTATAGATTGATCATAGTCTAAAATAGTGTCAAAAAATTTCATGATTTTTTATTAATATTTTAATTATTAAAATTCCTAGAAGTTGCATTTAACATTTAATTGAGCTAATTGTTGCTCAAGCAAAAAGTACTCAAAATTGACATTTAACATTTTTTCTGGATAGGTTACACTCGGATAGGTTACCCTTAAAAAGCTTACACAAAAATTTGCATAATTTTTGGAGGTATAAACAGTTCTCTACAAAATTCCAAAGTAATACAATTTTAACTCAAAAAGGAAAAAGAAAAACAAATTCTTTTCTGGATTTCGCCCGAACCAACCCAGCTCGGCCCAGCAAGCGGCCCGGCCGCGCGCACCCATGTGCTCGCGCGCTGCCGTTGCTGCTGCCCTGCCAGTGACTGACGAGGCGGCCCCACTCGCTAGCCAGGTCAACTCCAGCAGCAGCGGCGCTGACCAACTGCGAGCTCGCCGTCGACACCCTCTCCGGCGACACGGTCTTCACCAACACACTCTTCTCCTCACCGCGAACTCACTGACACCTTAAGCGTCGCTTTTACCGAGCCCTAGCACAAGCAGCCGCGATGACAGCGGAGGAAAGCTCGCCGGCGTGATGGCACGACGACGACCTCACGATACGACATGGTAGAGCTTAAACCAAAATGAGCGTCGCGCTCAGGAGCTCACCCCGCACATGATGACGTGCTCAAACGAGACGTGGAGACAGCGGAAGAGGCTTGGCCAGAGCGGCGGTGCTCCGGGACATGAACTGCGGTGGCACGGTGATGCTCCAGGGGTTCCTGTGGATTAGTGTTCAATCCAACGAGCCGAACACAACCACGGCATCAAGAGGAAGCTATACGTGAAGACGCTACCAAATAACTCTCATCGGAAACGGATGGCGTGCTTGCGGCGGAGCTTCTTGCCGAACTCGAGGAAGAAGGGATTGCACCGGACGCTACAGTGAACAAGACAAGGTGGAATCAAGCTCAACAGACGCGCAAGCTCGAGGCGAAATTGTTGGCAAGGTGGAGTGGCAAGAGGTGGTGCGACGGTGATGAATTTCGCTGGCGGGTGAACTCATCGGCAATGATGGCGAAAGAGGAAAAATGGTGACGACGTCGGACGTTTATATAGAAGAAGCCGAGCAATAGCAGGGCAACACGAAGCCACGTCGATGCTTGGAAGTGGCCGAAAAGGCCATGGCGGGTCTCGCCGGCGCCCATGCCGTGCACGGCTCTGTTCCCATTGGTTCGGTACTGTAGCACCCCCTGACTCTCAAACCCTAAACTGAATTTTTGAAATTACTTTTGATTTTGCATAAGAACTTGAAAAATTCTCAGGATATGAAATCTTTAGAACTTTAAGCTCTACAACTTTCATGTTGAAACCTTTTTCAAATTCTGCCTCCATTTTGAAATTTGGATTTGGGGATGAAAAGGGGTCAAATTTGAAATTTGCTTCTTTTAAAAATTACTCCAAACTTTACACTAAAACTTTGAAAACTCAAAACACCAAACTTGTAGCCCTTGAAAAGATCTACAAACTTCGTTTTAAACTTTTTCCCAAATTTTGCTTAGATTTTGAATTATTCAAAAAGGGGTAAAACAAAGGATTTGAATTTTTAGGTTTTCAGAAGAATTTCAAATTGAAACTTGTTGCTATATTAGTTGGTGATTATTTAATGATCATACCATCATCCAAGGGCATCATCGAGTCAAGCAGCACATGTTTGACCAAATGCCACTCTTGGTTGACTAAGTTGACTTTTGAAAATCTTTTAATAATTCCCCAAATTTGAATTCAAATTTAAATCGGAAAACTTTCAACAAGTTTTGGATTCCAAATTCAAACTCAAACTGGAAGCTTCATTTTATGAGTTGGACTTAAGTTCATACCCTACACTTGGCACTAGTGTATAACACAATCATACACCCCAAATTACGTAGGACACAAACTAAGTATTTGCGGCGACATTCGAAATTACGGTTTTTGATTCGAGTCACACATCACAAAAACACATTCAATCTATGAAATGTAAACTTATTTTAGTTGATGCCCATCATGGTTGACCTAATCATGAATGCTTTGCAGTGCATATGATGACATGGCCAAATTTTAGTTACTATAACACCAGAGGTGTTACACTAAATTTTGAGCCCAACCTCTAAGGAAACGTCGTAGCCTTCTAATCTTAGACCGCCACCATTCCAAGGGTGTTCTACCCCTATTCTTAGACTCCCACACATCTTTTACCAAATAAAAAACCATCCCTTGTCAGCCACCCTAGCTCAAATTTAAAATTCATAGCGTTGCCTCTGTGAGATGGTTCCCCTCCATCAAGTAATAGTGGTGTGCGATCAGAGATTTCTCGAGTGAGAGCTTGAACGGTCGCCAACGAAATTTTTTTGTTCCCACTCGATGAAAGCCCAAGTTTGGTTTTGGTAATTAATGACACCAAGTTGCTAATGCCATATGTAAAGTGTTTTGAGTTAGGCATAAGCAACATATGTGATGAAGGCATTTGTGGCAAGGAGTGGTGGCCATAAGATCACAAAGAGATGGTGCATGGACATGAAATGACAATCATGATGGAGATGCACATGAAATGATGATCATGGTGATCAAGCATGTGGAGGTGGACATGGAACAAAGTAATCAATGCAAAGGTATAATCATAGGGTTTGCTTTTGCCGATCTAAGATGAGTAGAGAAGTGATTGACCGGGTTTAGGATTGATAGCCAACTATCAAGAGGGGCAATCACGGCTAACTCGTGAATCAAGTGCTACTAGGTCAATGTCTTGAGCATATGCATTTAAATCTAGTAGAGGGCTAACATAACGCCTTGAAAAATGATTGTGAAAATACTAAAACACATGCACATAGTGATGTACACTTGGTGGTGTTGGCACATTTGCGAAGGCGATGGTATTTGAGCGGTTGAAAGAGGCTTGGGGTCCTCTCTCCCTCCCGCCGAGCTTGTGAGGTGGGATTCAGGTGTTTTCGTGGAATAGAAACGACTAACTTCCTTTACGGTGGTAATGGGAAGAAGTGGCGAAGTCGTGGGACGTTTTCATGTTGAAAACCGAGCGACAAACGCGGCGTTCGGCAGCGACGGATGTTGGGCCGGTGTCTGTCGCTTAACCCTAGCAGCACTATGCCATGAGTGGGCGTCAGACGCTGAGCGTTGGACGCTGACGTCAGCGTTAGACCAACATGTCACGCAGCTGTCTCTGAGAAACATTGCGTCGGACGCGGTGATGACAGATCATCGGACGCTGGACGTCAGCGTCCGTCCCTGGTGACATCAGCCGCTTCCCAAGCCAGTGATTGCATCAGATGCAGGCGCGCGTCTGTTGCCGCACCGTCGGACGCGTCAGTTGCGCTCGGGCGAACACAGACCTTATTACTGTACTACGTCTGTTGGTGCGTCGGACGCTGGGGCTGTTCTCGATGGACGCATCTGTTGGATTGGAACTCGACCGTTGGATCTTTGAGCGGACTGGACACGTGGTGAGCTGTGTGCGACGGACAAGGCCGACCGCATCTATTGCCTAGGCGATGGACGCGTCTATTACCACTGACCAGGGGATAACAGCTAGTTGCTTACCCCTTCACTATAAATAGATGGTGGTCGGATTTGGGGATATAACTTTTGTATTTCTGAGATATTGAGACATCTTTTGAGCTAGAGAACTTCCCCTCCACTCATCTCTTTGCTTGATTGCTAATCCTAGTGAGATTGAGTGAGATTCTAGTGCATTGCATGGAGAGTTGCATCTAGTGGCAGTGTGGCACTTGATCTTCGAGTCTGCTGCGGATTTCTTGTTACTCTTGGGTGTTTCCCGACACCCTAGACGGCTTGGAGCAACGGTGTTGTTGAGCTGGTGATTGGAGATTGTTTCGAGCCTCACCAAGTGATTGTGACGGGTTCTTGAGCCTTTCCCATGGGAGTTAGCGAATTGGCTTCTCTAGTGGAGCTCGTGGCTTGGAGGATCCCATCTTGTGAGTGGATGTGCGGCACCCGCTGAGGGTTTGACTCTTGATAGTCAATTAGTTCGTGATCCATCAAGTGGGTGCATTGTCACAACGAGGACTAGCTTGCCGGGAAGCAAGTGAACCTCGGTAAAAAATCTTGTGTCATCTCTTTGTTGAGGATTTCATCTTGTGTTTGTGATTGATTTAATTGATTGGTTCATTAGAAATATCTCTACTCGTCAACGTCGGTATAACAATACATGCTCACTCCTTTACTTACTTGTCTACCTTGCTAGTTGCTTAGCTTGTTATCTCTTGTAGATTCTAGCTCCAAGTTTGTGTAGTGTGTCTCTTTCACCTAGGAGTAGAGTAAGCAGTGACTTAGCCTTGTTTGTGTGGATTAGAGATCATAGCCTTCATATCTACTAGAATTGTTTAGGTGGCTTGCATGGTGTAGTTGAGCTAGTGCTAGAATTAGCTTCGCCATCTTTTGTACTAACTTTGTTGTTGAGTAAAGTTTGTAGAATTTTGAAAAGGCTATTCATCCCCTTTAGCCATTTAGTACCTTACACTCTGTTGTCACCAAAATACGATCTAACTTCTCATAGGTCGGAATTTCAGCATAATTAGCCCAAGTGAACTTTCTACCCGTCATTTCTACTTCCCTCAGATTAAGAGTTTCGATAATGGCATTAAAGAGAAGTGGTCATTTATTATTATACCTTGAATTATTTTTTCTGACGGGTTCCTAATTATATTGAAATCCCTCTACTATAAAAGGTAGATCCCCGTAGCTAGTGCAAGCACATACTAACTCTGATAAAAAGTTTTCTTTGTGCTCTTCTTGTGTTGTGCCATAGATAGACAAAAGGGCCCATCGAAACCTATCTACCTTATTTCTCAAGACAAATTTTATATAGTAATCCCCATCAATAATATTTTGTACTTCGAAGCTTTCTTGATTTATCCCCATTAGCATCCCCAGACATACCCCGAGGGCATCGCCAATGCCAAACTAAATCAGCCCCCGCACATAAATTTTCTAGACACTGAGTCAAGAAATTATTTCTGTTGGTTTCTGATAAAGCTATAAAATTAAGTCTTTTATTTTCAGCCACATCACGTAAAAAGGTATGTTTATTTGCCGGCCGGATGGACTTTCAAGATCAAGATTGTACCAAAATAACAGACTCTATCTATAGATTCCTTGTAACCGATTATGAGACTTATATCTCAACCGAATGCGATCTAATCTTTACACATAAATTTTCTAGACACTGAGTCGAAAAACTATTTCTGTTGGTTTCTGATAAAGCTATAAAATCAAGTCTCTTATCTTCAGCCACATCACGTAAAAAGGTATGTTTATTTGCCGGCCAGATGGAGTTTGAAGATCAAGATTGTACCAAAACAATAGACTCTATCCGATAGATTCCTTGTAACCGATTATGAGACTTATATCTCAATCGAATGCGATCTAATCTTTAACTCTAGCTCCCGGGCTATATAAGGTGCGACAGCTGGAAAACCACCATTCGGTGCCTTGCAATCCAATAGCGATCTAGGCAAACAATATGATTTTATATGAAACAATATTATTTTTACAAAACGAAGTTAAAGTACTATATTGGGACCATATACATTGCATCGATGCCTTAGTAGACTTAATTATACTTCTGATAGGAGGAAATATAGGTGGTACGGTCAAAAGAGAAAAACGAAGATCCTAACGACTATTCCGAATGTACCTCAACACCTCGACATCCGGAACTAACCGTCCTTAATCTTGACGTCACTCTTTTGAAAACCGAAACGATTTCCATCAAGGGACATGAATACCATGGTGCCCAAAGCAGTTATAACCTTCATGACCTAACTTACCAAAGTTTCTGCAAAACACACGTTAGTCATGGTAATAAAGCGTTGTCATCAATTGCCGAAACCAAACCTGGGGGCCTAGATGCTTTCAATCTCCCCCTTTTTGGTGATTGATGACAACACTAAGGTTCAAAAGATTTTAGAGGAGGTTTTCGAGCATGCTTGGTTCACATAAGCAAAAAGCAATAAGCACAAAGGGTTAGGAATTGCTTATGTGCCCCAAGCCAAAAGAGTGTACTCCAGAGATAAGACATGAAGAGTTAGTACAAAAAAAAGATTATAGCTCATCAGAAATCGGAGTAAGGCACGGAAGCACAACCTTAGAGCTATAACTAAAACGGTGACATATATATTAACACTGTGACGAGATAACACATTAAGACTCAAAGTTTACCACACGACGATAATGTCACACGAATGCAATGCTGAAAAGTAAACAGAATGCATGAATGTAGCACACAAAGAACGAAAACCCTCTAGCAAAACTCCCCCTGAAACTACTCTCTCTCTCCCCCTTTGGCATCAAGCGCCAAAAAAACTAATCTAATGACCTGACGGGGGGACAGACGGAGTCGTGTCGGGTGCCGAGGTGCGCGGAGTAATCACGAAGTGTAGCGAATCGCCCTCGGAGTCTGAGCTATCTGGCTGACCCTCTGAAGAAGCACGTGGCTGTGAAGCGGTCTGGGTCTGAGCAGGAACGAGCACTGACTGAGTAGCAACAAGTGGATCTGTCTGAGTGACCTGAGCCTGTAGTGAGCCAGTAGCTGGGGGATCTGTCGAGGCAACTGAAGAAGGGATGGTCTCTGTAGTCCCGGTCCCTGTCACTGGAGGAATAGCTGCCTCGGGAGCTGACAACCCTGACGAAGTATGAAACATAGTGGTGTGCGAGGGTGTCGGCTGACCAGTCAACTCGCTGTAGGTAGCACTGAAATCACCAATAGGTGTGCCTGTCAGGAGGTGCGGGCGAGGCTGGTCTGACGGTGTAAACCCCATATGAATAGGAGTGAAGCTCGGGGACTGAAAAGACTGGGGAACCTGCTGCTGTGGAGATGTATACTGGAAGCTCGGTTGTCCCTGACTCGACGGACCACTGGAATGCAAAGCCTGAGTCATGACAGAAGCAGGCGGAGGAACCCCAACTGTGATAAGGTGGCGCAGGAGATCCATGTACTGCTGCTGACTCTGTCGCTGCATCTCAACCTGTTGCCTCTGGATCTCAAGCTGCTGTCGCTGAAACTCGTCCTGACGAGCCTGAATCTGTGCAAGTGCTGCAGCTGTGTCCTGTGCCTGTCGCTGTATCTGCTGCTGCTGCTGCTCCTAAGCCTGGGTCAACCTCTCAAGAATAGCCACCATGGCTGGGTCTGAGCGGGAGGCTGAACCAGAGCCACCGGCCTCGTGGTCGTGAGACCGAGGAGACCGGTACCTGGGGATGGGCTGGTAGTCCTCATCTGTGCTGTCAGAAGTCACATCCTCAGGTACATCAGCAGTCTGAGCGTCAAGATCCGCAAGCTCTGCCTCGGCAAGCTCGTCAACTCTGGCATCCTGCTCAGCTGCTGTCTCAGGAACCTCTGGGCGCTCACGCTGTCCTGGCACTGGGGCCTGATCTCTAGTAACTGAGGCCCAAAGCTGACGGATATCATACTCAGGGAAAGCTGTGGTAGTAGCTGATATCTCCGCCCTGATCTCTGGTGGCATCTGAATAGAAGATCTAATAATGAAGCAGATCCAGTGTGCATAGGGCAGCTGACGATTACCCTTGAAGCCCTCAGCAATGGTGTCCTCCATCTCACTAAGTATAAGATCCCAGATGTCAAACTGTATCTGTGAGAGGAGGTGGTGAACAACCCAAAGCTGCATACGTGTCAGTCCCTCTCTGTAGCCGAGTCTGGGAAGAAGTGTGCGTCTGATAATAGCATCCAAAACTCTGGCAAGTGGTGTCAGGCTAGCAGGCGTACGATGAGACCCTTCGCCAAAAGGCTCACGGAAACAGGGTCGGACTAGGTCTGTAGGTGGCACTGCTCCGCCGTGAGGGCGTCTGGGTGGAGGAGTCTGACCATAGCATAACTGATGGATCCTCGTGTCAGAAGCTGGAAGTCTGAGGATCTCTCGAGCTCTGGTGCTGTAAAGTCGGTGATCGCGGCCTCTGAAAGCAAAGTGAATGAACTCATGGGCAGGATCAACCCAAAGTGAAGCATAAAACTCTCTGACCCATGTGCCGCAGTATGCACCTGTCCGTCCAAGAAGATCTGACAAGCCAGGTAGATAGGACAGGTGCGGACGCAGCTGCTTTCCCACAACCTCAATCAGTGACTCAAGCCGACAGACTCTCTGAGGTCGAAAAGCTATACCACTGTCAACTAGAGCCCTGTAGAAATCCTCCTGAAGTGGGGTATAGAAACCCTCTGAAGCTCTGTGATCCCTCACTGGTGGAAACCATCGGCTGACCTCCACGAACCTCAACCCCTGCACCTGACGTGCTGTAGCACCCCTCAGGTCAAAGTGCTCGACCGGGGGTGAACCTCTAACTCTGGGAGGAGGACGTGCTCCACGACGCGGGCCCTCTGGCCTAGGAGTCACCTGAGTACGAGCACGTGTGGAGCGGCGACGTGGTGGAGACTGAGCTGGCTGCTCCTCTGTACCCTCTGTAGCCTCTGGAAGCTCTGTAGCCTCTGTAGGCTCTGTAGGTGGATCAACTGACATCTGCTCTGTAGCTCCAGTATCCTCGGTACCCTCAGTGGCCTCAGTGCCGAGCTGTCGACCTTCAAGATGAAAGCGACGCTCGCCTATGTGTATGCCACTACGTCTGCCACCTTTCTCTGCCTGCTCTGCAGCATCTGCCATGGCCTGAGCAACCTCTGCCTCTGAAGGCGTCTTCTTCTTCTTCCTGGCCATCATCTTGATGCGCTTTCCACGCGCAATCTCAGACCGACGAGTAGGACTGTCATCTCCGTCACCAGGACCACCACCTGCGTTCTTGCAACGCACCATGGCTGACAAACTGACTGAGAACCTCTGTGAGATGATGAACTGACACTCGAGAGGCTTGGCCTCAATCCGTATCCGCAGGCTTGGCCTCGGATTCAGCAAACAGATCTGACCCTGACACACCGACTGACTCGCTGCACCGACGGAATAGAAAGATATACTATAAGCACATATACAACTAAAAGGTGTGAAACCCTAGAGATAGCAAGCATGTGAGATACGAAGTGAATCGTGACGCGAAGCTACCTCGGATCGGCGAAACGACGGTGAGAAGATGCGGTGACCTAGGTCGCGAGAATCCCCGAAATCGACGATCGAGCTCTGAAAGGAACCGAGTCGAGATAATCAATGGATGATAACGGTCAAGGTTAGCCCTGGCAACGACACGAAACGAAATTGAATCGAGAACGATCGATTTCGTTACCTTGAGAACGGTTTAGGGCAAACCCTAGGTTAGGGTTTGGGTGAAACCCTAGGAGCTCGAGCGAAGGTGGAGGATGAGGGGCTAGGACTGCACGGGGGAAGAGCTGTGGCTGGTGCGGTGAGGCTCACTGTCTTGCCGGCGGCGAGGAAGAAGCGGCAGAGGCGGCGGCGCGGCGAAGGCGGCGGTGGCGCGCGGCTGCGGTGAGGCAGCGGGCGAGCGGCTTGGGCGCGAGGAAGAGCAGGCGCGCGCGGGCAGCTGGCGAGGAGGCGCGCGGCTAGACTCGGGCGAGGTCGCCGGCGGCGAGCAGGACAGCAAGGGCGCGGCGGATTCGGCTGAACGGCGAAAACGGCGGCGGCGGATTCGGTCGGGTGAAGGAAAAAAAAACGGACAAGACCGAACGGTTTTATGAGGGGCTCAGATCCGCTCGACGCGCGATGACCGGACGTGGTGGTCGTTATGACCGGACGCGGTGGTGCAGCGTCCGGTCACACTCCAGTAAGCTCCTGGAGTGACCGGACGCGTCCGGTGCGGAATGATCGGACGCGGTCAGAGTCCGGTCGCTGGGAGCTCGGGAATTCATCGCGGATGACCGGACACGGTGGTGGTAGCCGGGACCGGACGCGGTGGTCGACACAGGCGCGTCCCGTGCAGCGTCCGGTGACTAGGTCTGGAATTCGTCTTCTGGATGACCGAACGCGCTGGTGGACGCCGGGACTGGACGCGGTGGTGAAGCATCACTGCGTCCGGTGCAGCGTCCGGTCCAGCGTCCGGTCGCTGTTCTTCGCCTTTCTTCGTTCCAAACTTCGACGCGACTTCTCCCAATCAAGTTCCAATTCAAAGAGACACAAAAAAACACCAATTGGAACCTGATATGAGTGACCTCACTCAAACCCTCAAAGTTTTTTTAAAATATTTTGCCTTAGGCTAGTATTGTTTTTAGGAAAATAGGCAATAAACACCCGAGGAGCAACATATGGCCATGCAATAGAGTTTTTAGACCTTTAGGAGCGTCAAAATGCTCTCTCTATCCATGGACGAACACAGCGGTTGCTCAAAGCTAAACCGAAAAGAAACGACGAACAAACAACCATGCATATGCAATGCAATACAAGAAAGTAAAGCTAGGTTGCTTGTCAAGTTTGATCCACGGTTAGGCTTCTTCACTCCTCCAAAGGAGGGTTATCGTAACCGTGTTAGCCAAGCCCTAAATGCATTACGATAAAATAAACATGGCATATAATACAATGCAATGCAAGGGACAACACACGTTCATCTTTTAAAATTGCTTGAATCAAGCACATTAAGTTCACTTCTTAGCCTACAAAAAGTAGCCTCACCCAAAGGTTTAGTGAAGATATCCGCTAATTGATTTTCACTTCTTACACCTTCTAGTGATATGTCATTTTTAGCAACGTGATCTCTTAGAAAGTGATGGCGGATATCGATGTGCTTGGTGCGTGAGTGTTGTACCGGATTGTTAGCAATTTTAACGGCACTTTCATTGTCACATAAAAGTGGCACCTTTTCAAGAACAATTCCATAGTCTAGGAGGGTTTGTTTCATATATAAGATTTGTGCACAACAAGCCCCCGCGGCAATGTATTCCGCCTCGGCGGTGGACAAAGCCACACTATTTTGCTTTTTAGATGACCAAGATACTAAGGATCTCCCAAGCAAATGGCACCCTCCGGATGTGCTTTTTCTATCAATTTTGCAACCGGCATAATCCGAATCGGAATAGCCAACTAGTTGGAATCTAGCTCCTTTGGGATACCAAAGACCAATGCTTGGGGTGTGCTTAAGGTATCTTAGGATTCTTTTTACTGCACTTAAGTGAGGTTCTTTAGGGCACGCTTGAAAGCGAGCACACATGCACACACTAAACATGATATCGGGCCTAGATGCGGTAAGGTACAACAAGCTACCAATCATAGAACGGTAGAGAGTTTGATCGACCGATTTACCTCCCTCATCTAGGTCGAGATGTCCATTTGATGGCATTGGGGTCTTGATTGGCTTGCATTCTTCCATCTTGAATCTTTTGAGAAGATCCTTGGTATACTTTTCTTGAGAGATGAAAATCCCTTCTCTCATTTGCTTGACTTGAAAACCAAGGAAGAATGTGAGCTCACCAATCATTGACATCTCGAACTCCTTCGACATCAATTCACCAAATTCCTTGCAATAATCTTCATTTGTTGACCCGAAGATGATATCATCAACATACACTTGACAAATGAAGATCTCCCCATTAAGCTTCTTGGTGAATAGTGTGGTGTCGACCTTCCCAATGGTGAAGCCCTTCTCAATGAGGAAGTCCCGGAGGCGCTCATACCACGCTCTAGGGGCTTGCTTGAGCCCATATAGCGCCTTGGACAACCTATAAACATGATTAGGATATCTAGGGTCTTCAAACCCAGGAGGTTGATTGACATAGACTAGTTCATTTATAAAACCATTTAAGAATGCACTTTTCACATCCATTTGATATAGTTTCATATCATGATGTGATGCATATGCAAGGAGGATACGAATGGCTTCAAGTCTTGCAACGGGTGCAAAGGTCTCTCCAAAATCAAGGCCTTCAACTTGAGAGAACCCCTTTGCAACTAGTCTTGCCTTGTTCCTCACAACTATGCCTTGGTCATCTTGCTTGTTTCGGAACACCCACTTGGTTCCAATGACTCTTGCACCTTTTGGATGCTCTTCAAGTGTCCATACTTGATTGCGGGTGAAGTTGTTCAATTCTTCATGCATGGCATTCACCCAATCCGGATCTTGAAGAGCTTCTTCTACATTCTTAGGTTCAACACAAGAGACAAAAGAGTGATGTTCAACAAAAGAAGCTAGCTTTTGAGATCGAGTCATTACTCCCTTTGTAGGACTCCCTATGATGAGTTCTTGTGGATGTGCTTGAAGTAGAGGTGAATTTCTTCTATCAACCACTTGAGGAGGTGGATGGGGAGCATCAACATCTTGAGCTTGTGCCTCGGCTTGTTCATGAGAGACATAAGTATCTTCGTTTTCAACTCTCTCATTCTTGTCATCATCTTGAGGCATACGTGATGAAGATGGTGGATCAACAATTTGTACATCGTCATCATCATCTTTTGGCTTGATGTCTCCCACGGGCATGTTCTTCATGGCCTCCCTCAAGGGTTCATCACCTACATCATCACAATTCTCAATTGCTCCTTGGGAGCCGTTAGATTCATCAAATTCCACATCATATGTTTCTTCAACCAAACCGGTGGTATGGTTAAATACTCTATATGCTTTGGACTTTGATGAGTAACCAACAAGAAAACCAATATCACAACGTCTTTGAAACTTCCCTAGGTGTTGACGCTTCTTGTAGATGTAGCATTTGCAACCAAACACCCGAAAGAATGAGACGTCCGGCTTCTTCCCATTAAGCAACTCATAGGGGGTCTTGCCAAGAAACTTTTGGAGGAAGAGGCGATTTGAAACATAGCATGCGGTGTTGATTGCCTCGGCCCAAAACTTTTCCGGAGTGTTGTACTCATCTAGCATGGTTCTTGCAAGGGTGATCAAAGTCCGGTTCTTTCTCTCAACTACACCATTTTGTTGAGGAGTGTAGGTTGAAGAGACCTCGTGCTTGATTCCAATTTCATCACAATAAGCTTCAATGTTGGTGTTGTCAAACTCTTTGCCATTGTCACTTCTAATTTTCTTTATCTTGACTTCAAATTCATTTTGAGCTCTCTTTGCAAACTTCTTGAAGCAACTTGCCACTTCGGATTTGTCATGAAGGAAGAAAGTCCATGTATATCTTGAGTAGTCATCCACTATCACAAGACAATAGAGATTACCACCCAAACTCTTGTATGTTGTAGGCCCAAACAAATCCATATGTAGAAGTTCTAGCACTCTTGACGTTGACATGAAAGCTTTGGTTGGATGAGTGTTTGCAACTTGTTTGCCCGCTTGACATGCACTACAAGGTTTGTCCTTTTCAAACTTTACATCCTTCAATCCTCTCACTAATTCTTTCTTCAAAAGCTTGTTGAGAGTGTTCATTCCAACATGAGCAAGCCTCCTATGCCAAAGCCAACCAAGTGAGGTCTTGGTGAACAAACATGTCATCAAGTTTGCATCTTCGGAGGTGAAGTCAACAAGATAAAGGTTGTTGTATCTAAAGCCTTTGAATATCACTTGCTTGTCATCTATCTTTGAAACTTCAACTTCATTTGGTGTGAACAAGCATTGGAAGCCAAGGTCACAAAGTTGCCCGACGGATAATAAGTTGAAACTCAATGAAGCAACATAGAGCACATTTGAGAGTGAGTGATCATTTGATATTGCAATCTTGCCTATACCCTTGACTTTGCTCTTTGAATTATCCCCAAATGTGATCTTCTCTTGACATATCCCATTCTCTTCAATGGAGGTGAACATATGAGGATCACCGGTCATATGTTGAGTGCAACCACTATCAATAACCCAATGAGATCCACCGGTCTTGTAGTTCACCTACACACAAGAGATCAAGCTTTTTGTTTAGGGACCCAAACTTGAGAGGGGCCCTTGACTTTCTCAACTAGTGACTTGGCAACCCATATTTTCTTTGGCCTATTCTTGTTTGGGGGACCCAAAAACATGACTTTCATCTTTCCATTTGAATCTTTTCTTAGCATATAATGAGCATTGAAGGCAAAGGGTCTAGCATGCTTGGGCAAGGGTTGTGGTGGTGGAGTTTTGCATTCATGAGCAAAGTGACCTTCTTGACCACACTCAACACATCTCTTTGGCTTGGGCTTTGACTTGCTTTGTTGTTGAGCTTTTGCTTTCTTCTCTTGATTTGCCAAGTACCCAATACCACTTCTATCCATCTTCATTACGGTGTTCATGAGGAGCTCACTTTGCAAATATTGACCTCTTGTGAACTTGCTTAGGCCGGTCTTGAGATGCTCTTTTTCTTGCTTGAGCTTCTTGTTCTCTTCAATGAGTGACTCATTTGTTGTTTGCTTCTCAAGAGCCATCAAACCTTTAAGCTTCTTGTTCTCATTTGCAAGCTTCTCATTCTCACACTTGATCTTGGCATAATCATCATGGTTGCATGACTCAACCACACTCTTGCCTTTGCTACTAGAACCTTGCTCAATGCTTTCAATGATCAAATCATCACATGATGTAGCTATATCACACTTAACAACATTGTTAGTAGCATCATGTGTCTCAAGAGCAAGTTCATTAGCAAACACAAGACTATCGTAGTCAATTTTCAATGTGGTGTATTTGTCTTTTAAAGAGTTATGTCTAGTGATGAGCTCATCATGCTTCTTCTCAAGTTTATCATGTTGATCTTTAAGCTCTTTATTAGAGGTTTTGAGCTCCTTGAGAGTGGAAGACATAACTTCATTTTGATCTCTAAGCTCACCACTAGTCTTTTGAGCATTTTCAAGCTTAGATGAGAGTGATTCATTTTCATTTTGAAGATCATCATTTTCACTTCTAGTCCTTCTTATGATTTTAGTGTATTTGTTTAGCAATTTTACAAGTTCATCATAAGAAGGTGCATCATATTCATCATCACTATCACTATCATCATCATCATCACTATCATGATTTTGTACCTTTCGTTCACCCTTGGCCATAAGGCATAGGTGAGTAGTGGACGATGATGGTGAAAGAGGCGGTGAAGGTAGTGGTGAAGATGTCGGTGAAGATGATGGCCCCATCACAAATGCGGCAACCTTCTCTTTCTCATCATCGCTCTCATCTTCGGAGGAATCACAAGATGATTCAATGTCGGTGAGCCAATCACCAACAATATATGCCTTTCCTCCCTTCTTCTTCTTGTAGAACTCTTTCTTCTTGCCATCCTTCTTCTTGTATGACTTGTTCTTCTTCTTCTCATCTTCTTCATCACTTGAATCATCTTTCTTGCCCTTGTTCTTGTTCTTGTACTTGCCTTTTGGTGGTCTAGGGCATTGATGAGCTAGGTGGCCAAGTTCACCACAATTGTAGCAATCCATCTCCGAGATGGGCTTTCTCTTGCTACTTGTGAAGAATTTCTTTTTCTTGCCATCGAACTTGATGCCACTCTTGTTGAGCTTCTTTAGCATCTTGGTGGTCTTTCTCACCATGAGTGCAAGTGATTCATCATCGACATCACTTTCACTTGAGCTTTCTTGCACCATCATGGCTTGGCCCTTCTTCTTCTTGTCATGGCTAGCTTTGAAGGCCAAGTCTTTCTTCTTGGAAGATGATGAGCCCTCTTCCGGAGTGATGTGCATGTACATCTCATGAGCATTGATCTTCCCCAATACTTGTGTCGGTGTTGTGGTGGAGAGATCACTTTGATGAAGCACAGTGACGATGTGACCATACTTCTCAACGGGAAGAACACTCAAGATCCTCCTTGCAACATCCGATTGGCTCATTTGAGTGAGCCCAAGAGCATTGAGGTCCTCTACAAGAACATTCAAGCGAGTGTACATGTCATTAGCACTTTCTTTGGAAAGCATCTCAAAAGAATTAATTTTCTTTAAAGCAATATGATAGCGTTCCTCACGCTCACTCTTAGTTCCCTCATGGAGAGCACAAAGATTCTCCCACAAATCATGAGCATTCTTTGCATTACGCACACGATTGAAGATATCTTTGCCTAAGCCCCGGTAGAGTGCATTTTTGGCCTTTGCATTCCACCGGTCGTACTTCTCCTCGTCACCAATGGGGTTTGCGGGATCCTTGATAGCGGGAAGCCCTTGGGTTGTGGCTCTAAGGCACCCGACATCTATGGCTTCGAGATACGCCTCCATGCGGATTTTCCAATATGGAAAATCATCCCCCTCAAAGGTGGGAGGTGGTCCTTCCCCGTTAGACATCTTGCTCTAGGCGGTAAAGCCTAAATTAGGAGCAACACGGCTCCGATACCAATTGAAAGGATCAAGATGCCCAAGAGGGGGGGTGAATTGGGCTTTTCTAAAAAAAAATTGCAAGAATTAAATCCTACAAGCCGGAATTCACCCCTAGTGCCTACTTGTGTTCCTAGAGAGTCTACCGATAAAAAGTTTTGCACCCTAGTTTCCAATCCTAGTCTAGCATGGCAATTCTAGGAATGTAAAACAAGCAATGGAAGTAAATACGAGAATGTAATTGCTTGAAAGTAAAGGGGCAAGGAACACGGCGATGTTTTTCCGAGGTATCGGAGAGTCGCCACTCCCCACTAGTCCTCGTTGGAGCACCCGCGCAAGGGTGTAGCTCCCCCTTGATCCGCGCAAGGATCAAGTGCTCTCTACGGGTTGATTCTTTGACACTCCGTCGCGGCGAATCACCCAAAACCGCTCACAAGATGAGTTGGGTCATCCACAAGCTCCGTCGGATGATCACCAAACTCCCAATCACCACCAAACCGTCTAGGTGATGGCGATCACCAAGAGTAACAAGCTAGAACTCTCACTTGACTACAATGAGCCCAAATGAGAAGGTGGATGCACACTTGCTACTCTCTCTAATCGCTAGTGAGGAGCTCTCAAGCTTTGATTCTCAAATCTCTATCCTCACTAGTGCTCTTGCACTCCCTTGCACTCTAAAGGGTTTTCTCAGCTGATCAAATGAGCAAGAGACCTCTAAAAGAGGTGGAGGGGATGTATTTATACACCCCTCAAAGAAAATGAACCGTTATGTTCTGACACGGGCTGACCGGACGCGCCGGTCGAACTGACCGGACGCGCCGGTCGCCCGTAACGGTCAAAACCCGATTTTCAACAGAACGACCGGACGCGCCGGTCAGGGGTGACCGGACGCGTCCGATCATGCAAAGGAGCGTACTGTAAGTGCACCGGACGCGAGGCCGCGTCCGGTCATTGATGACCGGACGCGTCCGGTCGTCTCTGGACCTTACTGGACTGTGACCGGACGCGCCGATCACCTCCAGGTCGCGTCCGACGGGTGTTCTCCACAGGTGACACATGTCAGCCACTGACCACCGCGTCCGGTCCTCGCGAGGACCGCGTCCGGTCGTCAGGGCCGAAACCCTAGTCGCGGTTCAGTACTGACCGGACGCGCCGGTCATGCCGAGGACCGCGTCCGGTCAGTGGAGAAACAGCCCGAAACTTTCCGAAACGCGTCGCAACTTCAACCAAGTTGCTTCCAACTAAACTTTGAGCTATTCTAGGGTTGCCTAGCGCCAAGTTTAACAAGTGTGCACCACACCTAAACATAGGACTCGCCTAGGTCAAGCTACCCGTTCATGCCCCCCTTTATAGTACGGTCAAAAGAGAAAAACGAAGATCCTAACGACTATTCCGAATGTACCTCAACACCTCGACATCCGGAACTGACCGTCCTTAATCTTGACGTCACTCTTTTGAAAACCAAAACGATTTCCATCAAGGGACATGAATACCATGGTGCCCAAAGCAGTTATAACCTTCATGACCTAACTTACCAAAGTTTCTGCAAAACACATGTTAGTCATGGTAATAAAGCGTTGTCATCAATTGCCGAAACCAAACCTGGGGGCCTAGATGCTTTCAAGTACTAGCCACGTACCCATGTTGGGTAAACCTTACTCGGCTATTCCATCACAAGAACGTCTAACCTCGCACTGGGAGTGGAGAGATGGCGAGAGTAGCATGTACCCTCGGGGCTAGAATTGGGCCGGGTTCGAGGAGTACTGTGCTCTCGGGTGGCAATGGACACATTCTGGTTTTGGCCGACCCAAGTAAAAGTTGATATATGCAAGATTTGGTTCTACATATGTCGTGTGGTTATAAAGCCCCAGCTGGGTAAATCAAGCGGTTCGAATCGTCGTTACTCCACGAGAAAGGAGTCTTGACCTTGCACCAACATCGTAGTGAAGAAATAGAATATGTTGAAGAAATAAGAAAGAATTTGATAAGAAGTAATTGATCTAGTTTAGGATCATGTAAAATCTGATAGCAAACTATCAATGGTAAAAGTAAAATGTTGAAAGCAAGGACTTACCTTAATAAGCTTTTCTGCAAAAGAACTTTGAATCTTATTATAACCATACCTTGATTCCCTAGAGCTAGCATGCCCTTGGAATCTTTCTTAGTCGGGTAAGTCTTGTTGAGTACCCTCAGTACTAAGAGTTTGTTAAACCCTTGTTGCAGGTGCGGTTCATGAACAAGTCTGTTTTGAGCCTTGTTGCATGACCGTTGTCATTGAAGAAAGTGACGACGAGTAGGCTGTGTGGCCTCTAGGCAAGGCACCTCGTTTGGGTGTTGTAATAAAGTTACTACTGATACTCCACTACTACTGGTTTGTAATAATGCTACGTATAGTTTGAAGGTTTGAAACTGTGGTTTGAAAACTTAAGTTATGTAAGACTTCCGCTCTTTTACTCTGATGTTATTTTGAATAAACTGTTGTAACATTGCAATACTCTTGTAATTGGATCCTGTTCAGAGGAAAGTAGGTCTTTTAAGTTATGAGGAACATAAGTATGACTGTCAGAGGTCATTATGACAATGACAGGTACATGTGGGCCATCATAATTTAGGAGGTTCTGTGACATTTAGTCTCCCAAAACAAGAAACATAAAATAAACCTAATGGATAAAATAGATATCCTTGACAGAAAAGCAGAAACAACTTTGCTATCATCTCGGGAGGTAGAGCTTATATATCATCTTAAAGGGCAATTAACTAAGTTGCTAAGAGAGGATGAGATTTATTGGCTCCAATGATCAAAAGCAACAAAGTTGTTACAGGGAGATGATAATACTAAGTATTTTCATATGTTGGCAAATGGGAGACATAGAAAAACAAAAATCGCACAACTAGAACAGGAAGAAGGAATTATTGTTGGGGATGTGAACTTGAAAGATTATATAACCGATTACTACAAAAGATTGTTTGGACCTCATTTACAAAATTCTTTCTCATTGAACATGACTTTGAAGCATGATATACCTCAAGTGTCGGAGGAGGAGAATGAAGTATTGGTGACTCCATTCAGTGAGGAGGAGATCAAAATGGCAATCTTTGATATGAAACATAATAAGGCACCGGGTCCGGATGGCTTTCCTGTAGAATTTTACCAATTGTTTTGGGATGTTGTCAAGCAAGATTTGATGAGCCTCTTTTATGAATTCTATATGGGGAGACTGCCTATTCATAGTTTAAATTTTGGGGTAATTACACTATTGCCCAAGATCATAGATGTGACTAGGATACAACAGTATAGGCCTATTTGCCTCTTAAATGTATCGTTCAAGGTTTTTACGAAGGTGTTAAATAATACAATTTTGAAAGTGGCAGATAAGTTGATAGGTCCGTCTCAGATGGCCTTTATTCCGAGAAGATATAATCGAAGGTGTTGTAATACTACATGAAATAATACACGAGCTACATAGGAAAAAGAAAGATGGAGTGATCCTAAAGCTAGATTTCAAAAAAGCGTATGATAATCTTAAGTGGCCTTTTATACAACAAGTCCTCAGAATGAAAGGATTCTCACTAGTTTGGTGTGAATGGATTTCAAAAGTCATGTCTAGAGGAAGAGTTGTAGTAAAGGTCAATGATAATTTAGACCATTATTTCCAAACAAGAAAAGGAGTGCGGCAAGGGGACCTGTTATCTCCAATCTTGTTTAACATAGTGGTTGACATGCTGGCTATACTCATCTCACGAGCAAAAAAGGCCGAACAAATCCATGGAGTGGTTCCGCATTTGGTGCATGAAGGACTCTCAGTCCTTCAGTATGCGGATGACACTGTTATCTTTATGGACAATGATTTAGAGAGGGCCAAAAAACATGAAGCTCTTGCTTTGTGCTTTTGAGCAATTATCAGGACTCAAAATCAATTTCCATAAGAACGAATTATTTTGTTATGGAGCAGCTAATCCTAATCAATTTGAATATACACAAATTTTCTATGTAATGTAGGATCATTCCCTTTTAGATATCTAGGAATTCCTATGCATCATCGAAAACTAATAAATAAGGACTGGAAACATGTGGAAGAAAGATTTCAAAAGAGACTAAGTGGTTGGAGGAGTAAGAAGCTTTCGGTGGGTGGATGGTTTGTCCTCATTAACTCGATTCTGAGTAGTCTTTCTATGTTCATGATGTCCTTCTTTGAATTACCTAGAGGGGTTTTGAAAAAATTGGATTATTTTAGATTTTGGTTCTTTTGGCAAAGCGATGAATACAAGAAGAAATATAGATTGACAAAATGGGAAGTAGTATGTACACCAAAAGACCAAGGAGAATTGGGTGTCCTAAATCTAGGTGTCCATAATAAGTGCCTCTTAAGCAAGTGGCTTTTCAAACTAATAAATGGTGATGGGGTCTGGCAACAGTTACTTAAAAATAGGTATTTAAGGGACAAGACTTTGATTTAGATTCAATACATGTCCGGGGACTCTCAGTTTTGGGCTAGCCTTGCAAAGGTTAAGGATGAGTTCTTGTCGATGGATAGGTTTGATTTAGATGACGGATCCCAAGTGCGTTTTTGGAAGGATTCGTGGATAACGCCATGCCCTTTCAAGACGCTCTTCCCGTCACTATATAACATTGTGAGAAAGAAAAGTGCATCCATTATGACGGTACTGTCTACGACACCATTAAATGTAACTTTCAGGAGATCTCTGATGGGGGTTAATTTGCAAGCATGGCATAATGTTGTGGCCATGGTTGCAGATGTACACTTAAAAAACCAAAGGGATCGATTTGTGTGGCGGATTGTTTTCAGTTAATTCTATGTACAGAGCATTATTAGGTGTACAGGCTTTACCTTACAACACTTTAATTTGGAAACTTAAACTACCCCTCAAGATTAAAGTCTTTATGTGGTACTTGTACAAGGGCGTAATCTTGACCAAGGATAATTTAGCTAGGCGACAGTGGCAAGGAGATAGAAAGTGTTTTTCTGTTCCACCAATGAGACCATACAACATTTACTCTTTGACTGTCATTATGCTAAATTTATGTGCAGAATTGTTCATATTTCCTTTAACCTAAAACCCTCAACTAGTGTACACAATTTGTTTACAGGTTGGTTGAAAGGATTAAATAGGAAAATGAAGTCTCAAATTCTTGTGGGTGCAAGTGCCATTTGCTGGGCTCTTTGGTTAACTCGGAATGACGTTGTGTTTGATAAGGCCATAGTACCATCTTATTTGCAGGTTATCTTCAAGGGGACGTATTAGACCAGGTACTAGACCTTACTTTAGAAAGAGGAGGATCGCCATTTCATGAAGGCGGGCTGTACGACTATTGAGACGGCCGCGATGGAAGTGTTTGCTAGACACGGCTGGCGATTTAGCAACAGAATTGCTCTTTAGTCTTTTCTTTTTGAGAACTTTGTTGCCTTCATGGCTCAAAACTTTGTGTTTGAGTTTTTTTTACTTTGTTTTGCTCGCTTGTAATAATGAACAACCATATACATTAGTCGATGCAGAAGTTGAGATATTAATATATTCTCTTTTCTAAAAACTCCGGCTGGCAAATTGCTTCACAACGTACCCGTCTGAGTGGGCCTCATATTCCATAGCACCAGCCCATCCTAGCTGTAGTGAGCTCCACCATGTGATGAGGGACCCTGAGTCCATATAACCGACAATATTCTTAGATATATACTTTGTTGGGGTCCCGTATCATATCCCTCGTAGGGTCCTTCTCCATTGGCACAACCATTACTTCGTCACTGGTGTGAGCTGAGATGCTTGCTCTTGCAAGGAACCCGAGAACACTCTCCAGTCTTCATTCGAAAGGACCTTCCGAAGGGATGGGCCAGCGGCTGCACAAAGTTATTATCTTCAGAAGGTCTCCGAAAAGAAGACCAGGGCGCACCACACCGGCCTCTCCCGAAGGGTAAACACGAAGACAACTTCAGGCGGTCCAAAACTAAGTCCTACTATGCCTGAGGAGGTGGCAATGCTTCGGAGGGTGGGCAGACGCAGGGACATGGACACTGACCTAGAAAGTCAATTTCAACTTGGATTCCTATATGGACATAAACTCAAAAGACCATAATGTCCCTATGATATTAGGGGTATGCTCTGGGGTAGTAGGAGCATTATGGTTATAGTCCTCGAGTGTAACTTTGACACTATAAATAGTGTCCCTCTAGAATAAAGCAGGGACATATAGTTCATTGGTGACAACTCCATCCCAAACTCCAACTTCGTAATCATTTTCTCACCCTGCACCATCCAAAAGTTTGGTCAAGGACAATATACTTGATGTTCTAGCAAAAAAAGTTGGGTATGCTCACATACCCGGGAATCACTATACATATATATATACACCCCCATAGCCAAAGATGCCTCCTCCGTTAGCGTGAGTTGATTGGCGTGGCCTAGCAGATCGACTGCCTCGCCACGGTGGCGCGAGCGTGTGACGACAACGACGACGTCGTCCAAGCTAGCTAGGCTTGAATCTTCACCAGCAACTGGCACGACGGAAACTTAGGTTGCTAATTAGAACAAGTCAAGGTCAGAGGCGGAACAGGTGGGGGGTGGGGTAGCAGGGGTCATGCCCCCCCCCCCACCCAAGCACAGTAGATTCATTTAAATACCTATATAAATATTTGTATTTATATCATAAAAATATTAATTTCACCTATTTTTTATTAAAATATGATGATTTTGGTTAGGAATTGTGTAGATTTTTTGAAAATTTGTTGAAATATATAATTATGTATATTTTATTACACTAAAAAATACGATCACATTTGGTCGGTCCTCCTTAATTAAAATCGCTGGTTCCGCCTCTGGTCAAGGTCAAAGGAACCCAATGCGCGCCGCATGCATACGAGTTTTCAACGAACGGCAGCATGCAAGGAGGGTTCCGAGAGATGCTGGCTTACAGCGAATGGCCCTGCTGCTTTTGGATGCTGTAGCAGATCAGTAGTTAGGGCTAGCTTGTTTAGATTATTTGGCACACTGTACCTAATATTGAAGGTTTTTTTTTCAACTTGACCTAATATTGAAGGTTGAGGTGATCAATTTGACTACTACCAATAATATATACGAACGTGGGCATAACGAACCTATATATGCTGTGCTGACTATGCAATCATGAAGAAGATCGATCGTGCTGGATATTTTCGGCGAGTTGCTCAGCCATGCACGCATGTATGTACATAAACAGTACTCCAATACATGCATGTATGTACGTACGTAACGCCGTAACGGTCGTACGTGCCTAGCTAGCTGGCTAGGGTTGTATGCACGGTTAGTACGCCTGAGACACTAAGCCAGCTATATGACACCAACTACAGCCAGAAGTGTCTCTTGCGTCTTTCAAAACGAGATGTTCTCTTTGCGAATGGAGATGGAAAGGGAGCACGAAACAAGCTTGGGGGAAATGATTCGGGGAGAAAAATTGAACCGTGACAATAATCCAATCCAAGGAGTTAAAAATGTGTTTCCTTCGTCTTTTGAGCAAGGCAAGTGAAAGTTGGACTGCCCATGAAAGCCCACTTCTCAGTTCTCACTTCTCCGGCCCAATGCCAACAAAAAAAATCGAAGCCCACGTCATGTTCGAAGAAATAGCTGTTACACCACTAGTCGTCATATTTTGATTCCGAGACTAGAATTCATACATTGCGTACTCATTTATGCTGCATATATATGACTACAGCTTTCTTCTTTTCCTGTTACTGTAGCGATGACAAAGTGCAAGGTGCATTACACCAATAGGAAAAGCACTAGAAAGCAACGCCACCGTGGCAACACCATGTCAGATAATATGCTGATGTGGTCGATACGGACCTGTGGTGTATCATTAAACAAGTTTGGTGTGCTGGAAATGCATTTTCATAGTTCGTGGACCTAAATGACACCTCTTGACAAGTTCAGGGGCTGCCCATGCATTTAACTCAATGACTAAACTAAGATAGTTGGTAAGAAGGAATTGGACAAACCATAGCTTTCTTGGTAAATGCTTATGCTAAAGTCTTTTCAGCTTCCAGCATCTTCTTCAAAACTTAAATGACTGGTTTGCACACACCATTACTGATCCTCGATACATTTATGATGTGTCTCATGCACAAGCACAACCATGAATACAATGTGCAAGTGATTTGCTGCTAATTCACCTAGAAGATCTCTGATGCATGCAGAACTTTTTTCTAATTGCCTGCAACTCTCTCAATGCATCTCCAATATTAATGCGATCAGTTGGTGTCTCCTCCGAGCACATAATTCCAACCTTCAGAACCGAAATGATGCAACCAATTTCATTCTCTTCAGTGCCATAATAGTTCTGTGCTATTCCTTTAACACTCTGTGTTGCTCTTAGTAGGTCTTGGTCAATGACATTGGCTGCTTGATCTGGCAGTGCCATTTCTACATGCCTATGAAGGCTAAGAGTTTCCCCAAACTCAGAGCTTGTTGGTCTTTTTCCAGTGAACATCTCCAGCAATAGTATACCATAACTGTAGACATCACCATGGATCGAGACTTCATTGCCCAGTCCATACTCTGGATTCAACAAGCACTGTGTTAGATGGAAGGAAAT
Organism: Saccharum hybrid cultivar R570; assembly: GCA_038087645.1. Lineage (NCBI taxonomy): Eukaryota > Viridiplantae > Streptophyta > Magnoliopsida > Poales > Poaceae > Saccharum > Saccharum hybrid cultivar. The sequence continues at coordinate 13,483,835 of JAQSUU010000805.1, forward strand.
TTTAAACAGATGGCTTCACTATAAATTAAATGAGTAGAATTATGCGCACCTGGAGCAACATAACCAATTGTTCCTCTTACTGCACTCCATCCAGTTGATCTCTCTAACTTGTCAATGTGTTCTTGATGTAGGAACCTTGCAAGCCCAAAATCGCCAACATGTGCAACCATGTTGTTGTCAAGAAGAATATTGCTCGGCTTGAGGTCACAGCGAATAATTGGAAATGGTTTGTGATGGTGCAAGTAGTCAACTGCAGAAGCTACGTCAATGGCAATTTGGAGTCTCCCAATAAGATCTAGAATCTTGGGTTCACCATCTTCCTCGCGATGCTTGTGTAGCCACTGGTCTAAATTTCCATTTGGCAGATACTCAAATACAAGTGCCTTGAAATCAGCACCTCGGTAATCAATGCTTGAGCACACTGTTATAACCCTTACAAGGTTCCGATGTCGAACACATCTCAAAGCCTCACATTCTGCATCAAAACTTCGAGTTGCACCAGCTTGTTGCAAGTTGAGCACCTTCACTGCAACCACCACTTGTTGGGCACAGATTTCCATTGTCCCCTTGTACACTGCACCAAAGCTGCCTACTCCAATGAGGTTCCTGGATGTGAAATCACTTGTTGCTTTGGCCAATTCGGCATAAGAAACTTTGACGTGTTTCTCACTGGATAGTGATACTGTTGGAGCTCGGGGATCGTAGAGCGTAGGGATGGAGGATGGGAGACCGTGGCTTGAATCCGCGGTGGCGGCGTGGAGGAGGCGCTGTGCTCGGCGCCCTGGAGTAGATGGGAACGGTGGCCAGGGGGTGACGTGAACAGTAGAGCCCAGGGGCCCAAGGGGAGATAAATCTCAATCCCAGGCTAATCTTCTCATTAACCAACGTTTAGGCTTTATAGCATGAAGCCTAACAACCAGAGACTACGTCTAACAAACTGAGCTAACAAACTGGTTAACAAACTGACTAACTAAAGATCCTAAAGACTAGGAACGGCGCCGCCGTGGGTGCGGTGACCACGCACATCCCGCGCGTCTACGCGATACTCCTAGCCACTGCTCTGCTTCCTCCGTAGGCAAGTGTTGCCGTCCATAACACTTCTCCCCCCCTCGACAAACAGCTCGTCCTATGTTCGGGTTTGCTCTTCTAAGGTTACTCCTATTGCATAACACGAACAATGCAGATAGTATGGCAAGCAGAATTGCACTGCTTACGATGATAAACACGACAATCTTTGAAGATAGCTTCTTTTTGGCAATAGTGGAACATGCTCTTAACTTGAATTGAGGGATTCCACCACACAAATCACTGTTTCCCATGATTGAGGTTGCTGTTGTATTAAGAAATATTCCATCATTTGGAACTTCACCTTCAAAATCATTGAATGAAAGATTCAAACTAGAAAGACCTGTCATACCACTGAGGAAGTTGGGAATTCTGCCAGACAAATTATTTCGAGAAAAATCAAGGACTTGGAGACCCCTTAACTGTCCTAGAGTTAAGGGAATTGTTCCCTCAAGGAAATTCCCGGACATATTGAGATATTGTAAGCTTTGGCACTCCCCAATGGTGGTAGGAATCTTATCTGAAATCATATTATCAGAGATATCGAGTTCAGCTACATTCTTGAGATTTCCCACTTCCAAAGGTAAAGTCCCATTTAATGAGTTATGTGCAAGATTCATTAAGCTTGATAAGGTTGAGATGTGAAAAAGTTCCTTAGGTGTTGGACCAGAAAGATTGTTAAAAGAAAGATCAAATGCTTCTAAAGGACAATTGCTGAGAGTAGAAGGTATGGCACCGCCGAGTGCATTAGTACTGAGGAAAAGGGTAGTGAGTTTGGTGAGATTTCCAAGAGTCACTGGGATGGATCCTGACAAATTGTTATTTGACAAATATAATCTATTCAATTTCTGAAGTTTGCCGAGAGATGGTGGAATAGGGCCATGTAGAAGATTATTTTCCATGTCAAGGTAATCCAGGTTGATGAGGTTTCCTATCGCTTCAGTTATTGTTCCTTTTATATAGTTGGATGCGATGCCAAGGAACTCCATTTGTGTTGAGAGATTACCAATTGATTCTGGTAGCACTCCTTTGAGCCTGTTCATATTAACATCCAGTACAATCATATTGCTACAATTCGTTAAAGTAGTCAAGAAACCCCAATCAGCATCATTTGTTGCTTCAAGCTGATTTCCCATAAAATTCACTACAGACAGCAACTCTTGGCGAGTTCCCAAGCATTGCGGAATTGTTCCGGATAAAAAATTATCTACTGTTTGAATCATCTTAAGCATGGATGCATTGCACAAGGATTGTGGGATCACACCATGAAATTGATTATCGGATACAAGGAACTGCTGTAGTTTGGAAAGCTTATTGCCCATGTCAGGTGGAAACCCCCCAGTGAGGCTGTTGTTTTGTATGTTTAGCATTTTAAGAGAGGAGAGGTTGAACATCAAAAGTGGCAAAGGGCCTTCTAGCTGATTATTCTCTAGGTAAAGTTCAGTAAGGGCATGCATGCTTTTTATGGCATCAGGAATAGGACCTACAAGTTTGTTATTTGCCAATGAAATGGACGAAAGCAACTGAAGGTTCCCAAAAGATTCTGGAATGCATCCCCCAAGGCTATTTCTCTGAAGGTTTAAAGATACCATGGAGGAGAGATTCCCTAACCATGGAGGGATGGTTCCTTGAATGTTGTTTGCCGTGAGATCAAGTTCCTTGAGAGATGACATGCCTTGCAACGGGGGTATGCTCCCTGCCAGATCATTCTCGTAGGCGTTAAGAACTGTTAAAGCCTTCCCTATTTAAGTGGGAATGGGGCCTGAGAGCTGATTGGAACCTAGACCCAGATAGACGAGGTTGACCAGGCTGCCGATCTGCGACGGGATTTCTCCTGTCAGGTTGTTGAACTCTACCAACAAAAGTTTGAGGCTTGCAAGGCTCCCAATGCTGGAAGGGATTCTTCCTGTCAGTGTATTCTTGCCAAGGACGAGTTCCTCGAGATTTAGGAGTGCTGTAAGCTGCTTTGGGATCTGCCCCTGCAACTTGTTGCTGTATAGCTGGATGCTCCTGAGCTGCTTGCAGCTGGAGAGCGATGGAGGGATGGACCCTTGGATGGAGTTATAGTTGAGCTTGAGATACCTGAGCTCACGAAGGTGGCCAAGCTCCGGAGGCAGCGTGCCTTGGAGGCGGTTGCTGGGAAGATCAAGCCGCCTCAGGTAGGTGAGGTTTCCCGGTGCAGGGCTCACCTTGCCGAGGAGGCCGAGCTCCGGCAGGGCCAGCGTGACGACACGGCCGCGGCGGGGTCCCCTCGTGCCACACGCCACGCCACGCCATTGGCACACCGGCGTGGATCCATTGCTACTCCACGACGCTAGAGCCTGCAGTGATGGGCCACTCATGAGCAAGGTTTTCATTATTGGAAATTAAAATTTATCGGACATCATGGATAAAGAGGATAAGCAAGATATATCGAAAATATCGGACCAAATTCAAAAAAAAATAATTTTTTTAAAAAAAATTTATAGAATTTGACTTGAAACTATTCCTAAGATATTAAACATCACTGGTTCACAAATCAAAACAAGAATAAATCATTATAAGTGTCGGACCGTCGCGTGACTGATTTTGAATTGTCTGTGTAGAAACAGGAAAGAAGGAAAAAATTTGGCTAATATCAAATTTTATCGGACCCTAGAGATAGAAAGGAAATTTCGAAAATATCGATGACTTTTGGCCGATAAAAAAAACCCTGCTCATGAGCAACTTGAAGGACAGGAGCGCGTGGCTGTCGTCGGCGACATCCCTAGGGTCACCGGATAGGGAAGACGATGCCACAGGGCCAGCTGAGATCGTGAGGAAGACAAGGGCTAGCAAGAGAGGCGACGTGAGAGGTTCTGCCATTGCTGGGAGCAATGGCGCAGAAGCAAGCAAGCCAAGGAGTAATGGACTGGAATGGAACTGAACACTGGCCGTCACAGCCTCACAGGTCACACAGCGGCATCGGAGTTGAGATAATATATGTGGAGATTGAGGGAATGCACGTAGGAAACTTCAGTACCGCCGGTACATTATGGACTGCGTTCTAATAACTCCATCTCCATTCCTAACATCATGAGCCAAATGGGACAGCTCAAGGTTTTTTTGTTTGGGGACTGCTCGTCCACAGTGGTTGCTGTCGATTTTGATAGTGACGTGGAGGAGACATGATATAGCCTATAATTTAATGCCAGCAACTTTTCTCGTACTCTCTTGGAGTCATGGGAATTGGGATGAAGATAGATATCCGAAAATCCGAACTATCTGAATCTGTATCCGTTAAAACTTGTAATATGGATATCTGTATTTGTATCCGTTTGTAACGTGGATGTTAAATGGATGCACAAATTCGTTTTTAGTATTATTCTCTATCTGATTCTAGATCCGTATTCAACAAAAATATGGAACATCCGACATTTGTCCGTATCAGCGAAGAATAAGTTATAATAAATCTAATTAAAAGTTTTCTCTGCATAGTTACTGACTAATTATCTAATTTTAATATCACTAATGATGCATTGGAACTATTTAATAGTATATCTATAATAACATTTCACTATTAATTTAGTATTCTTAATGATACAATATTTAATTAATTTAGTGCTTTTCTAATTTACTTTAAACCTAATTTATTTGTTGCTGTAAATTGTTTTAATACTTTAATATATTTTTATAGATTTAAATAGAGGATTTGTACTTAGTGTTATCTCTAAGAAATATATCAGTGTAAATGTAATTTATAGCTATAGATATTTCTGCTGACCTCTGTTCTTTCCGAACCGCCAGTGAAAATTTTAAACATCAATAAAAATCGTTTCTGTAGCAGTACTGGCCTAGGTGCCCGCCGGTCGGGTATTTTTTTATTTTTAATCCATTTTTATTCAATATTTTAATAATAATCGCTTCTAAATTTTTTTTTGCAAATCTGACTCTTTTAGTTGCGCCAGTCCCGCTGGTGCGACCAAATAACGTTGTCGTGTCATATGCATTAGCACAACAACATCTGTCACATTAGGCGGCGTTTCTAACCTGGAAAACCTTGTCACGCCACTCCCGCTGGTGTGGCAGTACTGTTCTGTCGTGTCACCGAAAGTGGCGTGACAAGACTAAAACTTTAAAAAATCATAACTCTTTAATACAACGTCGGATGAAGATAAAATTTATACGAAAATTGTAGCTTTCAATGAGATCTATAACTTTCTAGTTTTGAGTTTTTTTTTCATTTGAGGACGTTAAGATGCTCAAAAAAAGTAATATAAAAATTTAGGACCATAATAATTGCTACTAGTGCTTGTCACATTAAAAAAATAATATCTTTTTTGTATGTTGTCAAATGAAGATACTTTTTACATCAAAGTTGTAGCTCTCAATTAGATCTACAACTTTATAGTTTAACTTTTTACATTTAAGGTCGTTAAGATGCACGAAAAAATAATATAAAATTTTAGCAGCTTAATAATTGCACACTAGCGTTTGTCGCATTAGAAAAATAATATTGTTTTTGTATGATGTCAAATGTAGATACATTTTATATCAAAGTTGTAGCTCTTAATGAGATGTACAAGTTTCATTTAAAAAATATTTTTATGCGACATCAAATGAGAAATATATGATTTTTCCAAAAAGATAAGCTTTGAAACATGATTAATATGCTATTAAATTTTGTATTATTTTTTTGGGTATCTTAACTATCTCAAATGAAAGACCTCAAAATTAAAAAGTTGTTGATCTCATAGTTAGCTACAACTTTAGTATAAAAAGTTTCTTCATCTGACACCAAACATGAAAAAAAATATAATTTTAGTAAAGCGACAAGACCTAGTGCATGATTATTAAGCTACTGAAATTTTATATTATTTTTTCGTGCATCTTAACGACATTAAATGTAAAAAAGTTAACCTATAAAGTTGTAGATCTAATTGAGCGCTACAATTTTGATGTAAAAAGTATCTTCATTTGACAAAATACAAAAAAGATATTTTTTTCTAATGCGACAAGCACTAGTACACGATTATTATGGTCCTAAAATTTTATATTAATTTTTCAGCATCTTAACGTCCTCAAATTAAAAAAACTTAAAACTATAAAGTTGTGGATCTCGTCAAGAGCTACAATTTTCATTCAAATTTCATCTTCATCCGACGACATATTAAAGAGTTATGATTTTTTAAAGTTTTAGTCTTGTCACGTCACTCCCGGTGGGAGTGGCGTGACAAGGTTTTTCATATCAGAAAATGTCGTCTAACGTGGCACATCTTGTCGCGCCAACGCATGTGGCGCGACAGCATTATTTAGTCACACAAGTCCTGCTGGCGCGACCGCGCGACCAAAATGGTTAGATCTAAAAAAAATTTTGGAACGGTTATTGTTAAAATATTGAATAAAAATTGATTAAAATATAAAAATTCTCCCGGTCAGCAAGTAGCACTCGCCTGCTTCTGCTTGCTTGGTCCAGCCAGCGGCCAGCGGCACAGGATAAAAATCCCACGGCTGACCTGCTGTTCCTGGTCAAGTTCAGTACAACTACGCGTGACTGTCTGCTTCTGAATCTGAAGAGTTGCTCCTTGTTGTATGAATCATTCAGAAACTGTTACACGTGCTTTTGTCATGCTGACTCGCTCTCGATAGCGATTTATGCGGATTTTATTTAGATGGAATAGTTCACAATGCATGTGAAGACTTGACTCAGCTACGAGTGGATTATTGTACATACTAGTAGTAGGTCAAGTTGGCATATACTCCATATTAATTATCATGATATGCTGCCGGCGACCATGTTTAGCGTTGTACCGATAAATGTATGCAGGCGCCGGGCTTTTTCGACCCTATAATTCGCTATTTTGGAATCATTCCCCCTTGACGCTTGCATTGTCTAAAATTGCTCAAGTTGGAACAAGTTATGCTGAATTGCTGATAGAAGCAAGATTTGGTTAGTCGTTAAGCAATTGATGCCACTAGGATTCCATCAGGTGCTCGTTGACTTGACCACACTCCGCGTCCTGAATTAATTGATTACGACTACCAAGATATACAAACCAACAAGGGCCGATATAAGCACCATGGATGGCACATGCATATTTGATAATGTTTTTAAACCACACAAAAAATCTAGTTTTTAGAGATTTAGAAAAAAAATCTAGAGATATATTGGGATAAAAAAATCAAAATAAAATATTTAGAGCTCGTCAAAATATCTTTAGAATTTTCAACAGAAAAAGGTTTACCTCTAGGAAAATGGGAAAAATATCAAGATAATTCCCAAAACTTTGTAATCGATGTATAAACATGTTTTAAAAAAATTGAATGACAAAATATGAAATGCAACATAGCTGAATGCATTCATGCTGGTTGTGAGTTAGGTTTTTGTTGCAAAAAGATTTCAAAACATGTTGACATATCGATTAGAATGTTTTGGGGCTTTCTGGATATCTTTTCCACTTTCCTAGAGCTAAATCTATTTCTTAAGCATTTGGAGATATTTTCATGAACTCTAAATATTTTATTTGGATTTGTCATATCCCAATCTATCCCTAGACTTTTTCTCAATTTTTTAGAAGCTTAGAGATATTTTTTGTGATCTAAGGGTCTGTTTGATTGAGCTATGAACTATGGAAAATCTACTATTAACAATGAGCTATGAAAAAGTCGCTGTAAGCTATGTGACGTGGAAAAGTTTTAAGCTGTTTTGTTGAAAAAGGTATAAAACCTGAAGCAGCTGTCTATTTCCACCCACTCTGAAAAAAGTGAAAGCCAAAAGCAGGGTTCGAGATGCTTCTAAAACTACACTACATGAAAGCAGTTGCTTTTGAAAAGACAACTTCTGGTTTCCTCTATTTGGTTAACAGCACAAGCACTTTTTACAAGTTTAACCAAATATAACCTAAGAGCATCTTCAAGAGTACATAATAATCCTTCCCGATCTATGATTTTTGGGAAAAATAAAAAAAAATCCATCTCCAACAACGCCCAAACTCGTCTCCCAATCTTTTGGCACTTGGAAAAAAAAACCTTGTGTGTAAAGATGTGCATACTCTAGGTCGCGCCTATCTTCTCCCAAACGCCCGTATCAGCTAATCTAAAGAAGGAATGGAAGGGAAAAAAATAAAGAGTAAAAAAGGGTTCCTGATGCAAATGTACAAGAGAAAAAATATATAAAAGTGGTTAGGATAATTTAGATATAGTATAGAATTCCTGATGTAAAATTGTCTTCTATATTTTAGGAGTGAATTATTGGAAACGTTGGAGATGATCTTATTTTTTTTCTTCCAATACTTTTTAGCGAGTTGGAAAACTCTATAGTTTTAGGAAAAAAATTGGGAACTCTTCGAGATGCTCTAAAACCATTATAAGTATTCACTATCTTTTAACTAAAAAACTAAATTCCCTCCAAAGTCACTACAAACTAGGGTAGGAAGGTAATTTGAATGGTTGAAAGTTTAGAGGGGTGTAAAATATATGGTTTTGGAGTACGAGAAGGAAAATCAAACTACAACGTATTTCAAGGAGGTAGAATGAACTTTTAAAAAGAACCTATCCAAAATGAAAATATTTGCAATTTTACCACTCTTAAGCGTGCCCGTGATTATACATACCTTTAAGTGAATGACACACAGATCCTGCTGAGAATGGCAAAAAATTTAAAAAAAAATCTTTTGACCCTTCAATTTTCACGGTCATCCAATTTTGCCGTCATGTATAAGACCATTTTTTACTCTTCAACCTTTAAAACCATTTATTCTTGTAAAAATAATTTTTATAAATTAATTAAGAGGTTAAAAAATGATTTTATAAATGAAAGAGGAAAGCAGGATGATCATGAAAGTTGAGAGGCACATTACCTCCCTCAACTTTTACAAAAGTCTATTTTTCTCCCTAAACTCTAAAACCGGGTACGCCGCCTCCCTGAACTTTTAATTCCGATCATTTTACCTCCCTAACCGGTTATAAGCGGTTTTCAAAGGCAGTTTTATCTTTATCTTTTTTATTTATTTTGGCTAGATCTTTGAAAAATCATATTAAATCATAAAATAGAAAATCCAATTTTGTTGGACTCCACATGTCGGTGTTTTGTAAACTGGACTAGTAAACTTATACGATTGCTGCGCTGCACTAGGAAGACGATTGTAGTATCCAATAGACACGAGAATTTATACTGGTTTAGGCCAGAGCCCTACATCCCGTCTCAGAGATGATCGAGTGTGTGTTCCTCGCTTGAATGCTCTGAAGTTCTTACAATGGGGGGTGCAAGAATGGTGGAAGAAGCAGAAGGACCTATGCTAGGCGAAGAGCTGCCTGAAGGGAAGCTCCAGGAGCCCTACTACAACGGCGAATAAATGGAATGATACATGATGTGAATCATCTCCGAGATGGGTGTCCTGGTTGCCCTTATATAGAGTTCGAGACCAGAGCTTATACAAAGAGGAGGTTCTCTCGACCGAAGGATCGAGAGCCTAAGGGAGGGCCTAGCTAACTTGGCTTGCCTTGCCGCTGGTGTCACTTCAGTCTCCCCTCTCAGACATATGCTTTGCTGCTGTGAGCGTGATGGCCCCCCATCCGCGGATGCTTTGCCGCGTTGATGGCCGTCGTCTCAGGCGGATGCTTTGTCGCCGAGCTACAGTTTTGGCGGATGCTTTGCTGCCGTAGTCTCTTCTCTAGTGGATGCTTCGCCGCTGTTATCGTGCTGGCGCCCTTGGCGGATGCTTTGCCGCTGAGGAATGAGGTTGAAGCTCTTGCCTCGTCGCCTCTGCGGTCTTCACTACACTACTGGCTCCCGATGTGTCTGTCTTCCTATACTAGGCTTAGTCGGTTGGGGTTTTGAGGTGGAGAGTCTCCCTCCTCATGTTTTCTTGCCGTTTGTTTGTGTCTGTGGGATTTCGTTGGTAATCCAGGGATTACTTGCGAGTCCTATGTATCACCCTTGTAATATTTGGCTACCTTTCCTCTTAATAAAAAACGGGTTGAACACCTATCGCCAAAAAAAAACATTTATACAACGCCAACAGTTGAAAGCTGTGACCAAGTCACAATTTACGTTTTAGCGGAATATCTTCGTATGTGCCGGCTGGCCGGCGGCCTGGGCATGCGGCATGGCAAGGCTACTTAGTAAGATATACTTCTAAAATAAATCACGCTAATATATTACTGCCTTTAGCTGCACCCATTTCAATTTAATTTATAGGTTAGCTGACCTCCTACCACCACCGTGAAATGACTTGCTGAGGCCATTAAGCTGCTTGCAAGACCATGAATGTTACCCTTTTATAAGAATCTTTCGCTGAAAGGGTTCTACAATATTCATTATTTCCCAATAAATGAATTGTTTTGTGGTATTATTAGCCTTTGTCCAAACATAAAGAGAGATGGTTATAAAATCCATTGATTTCCTATAGGTCACAGTGGCAACGCGCGGGGCAAATTAACTAGTTCCTATAATTGCCTCAACTTGGATTGAACAAATATAGGTGGCAAAATGTCAATGAAAGGAGACAAAAATACACTGAGGGATAAATCAAATTATTTTTCTAGGTATATATTTGCTTTTTGGACCTATGTTCCTACTTGCAGTCATGTTTTTTTTAACTAGATGAGGCTCAAAGGAAGAAATGAGGCCTGCAGCCTGCTTGCTGCTGTCAATTTATTTACATCAGAATTTGACGCAGGCAATATAATCTCCATTTGAGAAATATTAATTTGAATCATTATCTGTAACAAGTCCAAATCTTCTGATGCTGTTAGCATTGATAACGCCATGAGAAAGTCATAGATTTGGTGAGCATTTGTAAAGATTTTGATTCGTGAGATAGTGCAATTTTCTGAAGTCATTTGTATTACTATATATTATATATTTAGTATGGGTCTTTAACACAATTTATTTATTTTATTTCATTTTGTGATGGATCTTCATATATATATCAAGTTTTTATTTTTAATTTATCTCAAATAAGTCTGATGATTTATTCGATAGGTTAGTGTTGGATGCTTCAAGCCTTCAATGTTGGTCTCTGCATTCTGTTAGTACAACTGAAATCTTTCTGTACACTTATATAAAAAAACATTCTGTACCATTACCGTTGTTTCGACAGCAAAATATGATTAAGGAAATGAGAAGCGACCTTACATATGGCCAGAACCCTGTGAATATAAGGTTGATAATTGTCCTTATAGTTCATTTTGTGATGAGTGGTTATAAACGTGATCCACGACCTAGATTGAGTTTGTGACTAACCATAGCGTGAGTTGAGTTGTGCGGCATGTCTCTTGGCTTGTAGTGTATAGGTGTGGAGCTCGGAGGTGGTGGTCAACGGTAAGGTGAAGGTCAAGTAGGGACGTGTCTTGCCAAGGGTGGACGTGAGGCTTGGACCAAGGGATCACGAGGCCGGGTGACCAGCCACGGTGGCTGACATCTGGGACATCGACAAGCGTAAGTGTACATGGAAGTGACCGTGTTGACCGAGTCAAGACGGTGGATGTGCAAGTCGAGCGAGGCTCAGGAGGACTTGGCGGACGACCGGTCAAGGACGGCGGTGACCCGTGTCGAGTGGCAGGGGATGCGTATGGAGTACGCTACTCGCGAGTGGGTTTGATGGTTTGGGCCTCAAAACCATCGGTGGTGGGTTTACAGGTTTGGGCCTCAAAACCCGGGCGGAGGTTCCGAGGAGGAACGGACGACACGTGGCGGCATCGAGGAGTTCGCGTCGAGGCGAAGCTATCTCATGAAGGGCGCGGTGGCCGTCTGATGAAGATTACCTCGGGTTGGACCATAGCGTCCTCGGGTTAAGTGGTTCAACTCAAAATATCTAGGGACAAAACTGAGATTGTGTAATAGAACTGTTAAATAGGATAAGGGAGCCTCATCTCCCTCATCTCTCTCCCACTCTCCCATTCCCCCTTCTACCTAGGGTTAGCTCTTCTTGTGTTCTTGAGAGAGATCACGTGAACTAAAAAAATTCATGGTGTATTTTCTGAGTTTTGGAATGGGAAAGGAGGCTCGAATCGTCCACGTGTCCTCTGGGATTTGTCACTTTTTCTGGTGATTTTTGTTTTGCGTTTTTCACTATTTTCGTGCTTAACTTCGATCTGGATTTTCCAGAGTTTTGGTCAATCCCAGGTGATGATCTTTTGGGAATTTGTTCGTACCTAGTTGAATTTCATCGAGGCAAAGTTTGAGCTCGATCTGTTTTGTTTAGAGTCGGATTTTGTTGTTTTTTAGCCATCGCCCCTCCTGTTCGTTCGTCTGTTCTCGAGGGCGTCGCTTCTGTTCTTGCTCTCGGCGTTTGCTGGTTGGAGACACAGGTGCAAGGGGCCCAGCAGCAGCGCTGCAGTGTCTAGCTCACCCAGTCCCAAGCCTCAAGCGGCTCATTCGATCGCCAGCCAGCAGGTCGTCGTTTCCCTTCTCTCTGTGTTTCTTTGGTGATTGGCTTTAGGTAAAATTGGCTATGGAACACTGAGAGTGACCTTCATTTGTGTTGCACATGTAAAATGGAGATATTTGCTGATAGACACTCTGTTTCTTGTCAAATTTGCTGGTGAATATCGGATCTAATAAAATATTTATTTTTGAGTTTGGAGAAGAGAAAAGAGTGGTGAATATCCAAACTTCCCCTGCCTCTCTCTTCTTCCTGGCTCCCTGTCTTTTTTTCAGGCTGCAGCGAGACGGGTCCGCGCCTCCTGCCTGCTCTCCGGCGGTGGCAGCCGGGGGTGTTCAAGCGGAGGGCGGCACGGCCCCGCGGCCTCGCCGGAGCTGGCCATGGTGGGCGTGGCCATCTTCGGGCCCGGGCTAGCGGCCTAGGCAGGCGTGGGGTGAACCGAGGTCACAGCCTGGGCAAGCACGGGCGGCCCCGCGGCCTCGCCGGAGCCGGCCATGGTAGGCGCGGCCGTCTTTAGGGCCGGGCTCGCGTGGACAGATTCATGCGCCCTGCTCGTCCTGCACGGCGGCAGAGCCCGCGCCTGTGGCCTGCCGGTGGTGGCGCTCGCGGCCGGCAGATCCTGCACACGCCGGCAACCAGTGGTGGCCCGCGCGCCCCTTCTTGATTCCCTGTTCTTCTCCCCTCACTCACCGTTCAGGCTCGTGCTGCAGCCGCGGCGTAGACTGCCGCTGGCCGCGTGCGAGCTCGCGGGCGTGGGCCTCGCCCGACTGGCCGCCGCCGCGCAGGCCGCCACCACCGGCGAGCATGCAAGAGGCGCGAGCGTTGACCCGTAGATCCACCCGATGCATCGCCCCCACTCCGTCTTGTCCTCGTAGAAGCACGAGATGACGCTGATGGCCTCCGCGACGGTGGCCGTGTCAAGCGGCTCACGGGGCACGGCCACGGCGCAGGCGGGATTCCACGAACGTTGCCGAGCTACCGAACCACCGCGGGAGCAGCGCGGACGACTCGATGTCGTCGAGCTGCTGGATGGTGTCGTCCTCGATCAGCCCGTTGTGTCGATCAGCCCGTCGGACTCCGCCGGCTCCGCGCCCAGCACAGGCTCTGAAGTCGAAGGCTCCGCGCCCAGCACAGGCTCTGAAGTCGAAGGCGCAAGCAAACCCTGCAATTTCAGGCGCACATCAGCATCTTGAATCAACAACCGAAGAAATTTATAAATTTTTCTAGGCCAATGCTACGCTACACCCTTTACTTCTTATGAGGTAATACCTCATAAAATTGAGACATTGATTCTTTAATTTCTTTTCGAATTAGTTAACAAATTAATCAACCTGGAAAAGGAAAAAAAAAGACGTTGTTAAATCCTCAAATCAAGGGAGAGAATATGGAGCACGGCCCTTTCCTTTTCCTTGCGCATGGCCTCTTCCTTTTGGGCTTAACGTGAATACCCTACTATTTTTGTTTCATTCTTTTGCTAATGTATACATGTATATATATGTTCTATGTACAAAAGTTTTTAGCAAAAGCAATGAGTATTCAACTAAACACCCTGAATAACATAAATATTTTAATCTATTCATATATGAATGAGGTTATTTTATATATTTTAATTTTGATATTTTTGCCTAAAAGATGGCTAATTTTTTTATGATTCTGAATCATGTTAAAATACATTGCACGCTAACACACTACATAATCTAGTGTGTATATTATGCTAACTTGATTAAAACTATGTTACATAATTTAGAGGCCTTTGTAATAAAATATGTAGTTATCAAGTATATTATTGAGCATGTAAAGTGGCTACATGAAATTTCATGTACGAACATAGAGTTTTATATATGTTGGACACATATGTATGTTTGGAACCTACGAACATTGTGTTACTTGTACAAAACTATTTTATAGTGTTTGCTAATTAAATTATGTCATATCTAAAATTGCAAAAATAAAAAGATTTCTGGATCTCATATGCATGTATTAGATCTAAAAAAGATATTTATATCTAAAACTTTACTCATTTATTTGTATTTTTCCAAATTTAAAAATTAATTAAATATAATTTCACATATTACCTCATATGATTCTAACCATTCGATCTAATTAAATGAAGGGCTCACAGTTATTTGGATATGCCATAGCAAAAACCCATTTTTCTATCAATCACCTCAATGATGCTAGCGTGGTCACCACGGGAGTGGTCTGGCGCAGAGGTGAGCCAAGTGCCAGGCAACTGCAAGCCGTCGGACATCCATGTCACCTTCAAGGCCGCCGCTGCCTCAGGAAATGCTCTAGTAAGGGTGCCGCCATGGCCTCCTCATGTTGCCTTCTCCTGGCGCGCAGCTCCCCGGTGGTGGCCCGCGCGCCCCTGCCCGAGCCGTGAGCGAGGCGAGAACAGGGAGCCACGAAGAAGAAAGAGGCAGAGGTATTAAGGACATTTTACTGCTCTTCTCTCTCCTTCAAACCTAGAAATGAATATTTTATTGAGTCCGGTATCCATTAGCAAATTTGACAAGAAGCAAAGTATCTATCAGCAAACTGCTCTATTTTATATATTCAGCAGCAAATTGAGGTCACTTTCAGTGTTCTGTAGCCAATTTTGCCTTAAGCTTTTCCTTTCGTGAGCAGTCGGACTCCAGGGGGCAGCAGCACCGCACCCAGCTGCCTCGTCTGGTGCTTGCCCGTGGTTCCAGGTGCTTGCCGATTTGGTCTCCTGGCCGTGCGTAACCTTCTTGGTCCCTGTGCTTGTGTTCGTTCAACAGCAGGAGAGCAGCCCCTCCGTTGCTGTGTGTGTGCTTCACTTGCTTTTCTTTGAGTGATCGATTTTGATTGGTCGAAAGTTTGATTCTTGCATTCCGTGGTGGTGTCCAGCTCTCACCAGTGCTGCTTGACTTGTTTTCTCTGAGCACAGCTGATCGGTACAGGCGTTCAGCAATGGTTATTGCTTCAGTGTGGATTCAGTGAGTTTTGCAGGAGCAAATTTCCAGCCGTGTAGCACTACTGTGCTCCTGCGTGTTGCTGAAATTTCCTGCTGTGCTTCTTAGATATTTCAGGCTCGGATTTACAACTTGCTACATCTTCTGCCGTTTGTGCAGTTGAGCTCCGATTTGAGTTCCGCTTTTTGCATTGATTTTCTATCGATCCAAGGAACCTAATTAGGTACTTTCGTCATCAGTTGACTTGGGTATTTTAATTTTGGGAATGGCTGTCGTGTTTTGTTCTTAAAGGTGAACTTGGGACAGCAGCATAAAATATTTTGCGAGAAATTTGAGGTTCCCATTCACCCTCCGGTCGTCATTTTCGGTGCTTCGAAACCAAGACAAATTATGTTTTCCCTTGAACTGCACCGGTTTCCAGTTACACTGCCGTCGTCGCTGCCTAAGACTGAACCATATAATATAGCACTAAGCAGTCAGATCATATACAAAAAACGGCATATACCTGAGGGGCACTATCACTTTTTTAAAAAAAGGAATACTAAATTAAAAAGCATTAAACAGTGCTCATTTCATTGAATAAAGTAAAAACGAAAGATATAACAGTCAAGTAAATAGTTCTAATAAGAGGCTACGCACAGCAGAAAAATGAAAAAACACAACTGCAAGAACGACGATTGGGGGTGGGGCCGCCATAGCCGTGCGCATGACCATTCAAGATCACCTGTTGCTGCTGCTGCTGCTGTTGCCGCTGTATCAGGGCCATGCTTTGCTGCTGCGCCATCAGGTTCCCGGTCGTCGCGGCAGCCTGCACCTGCAGCTTCTCCGTCCCGGGGGCGTACAACCCGGGCGCTTGGATGCTGCCCATTGGGAGGTGGTGGCTCATGGGAGTGCTGCTCATGTGATGCCCGGTTCTAGGGAAACCGGCACTGTGCATCATGTTAGGCCTCATCGTACCTACGTACTGTTGTGGCGGCATGATGCCTCCCTTCTGCTCCATACCGGGGAAACTGGCACCGGCTAACATGTTATTAGTCCTGATCATGTTCATGTCATTGTGCTGTGGCGGCGGCATGCGGCCCATCTGCCCGATATTAGGGAAAATGGCGCCGTCCATTATGGTAGGCCTCGTCGCCATGCTCATGCCCAACTGCTGTGGCGGCATGTCGCTTGTCTGTACCATTGGGGGGATACCTGGGCTTCTTATGTTTGGCGGCCTCCTCGCCATGCTCACCTGTTGTGCTGGAGGCAATGGAATGGCTATCTGGCCCACACCGGGAATACTAGGGGTTCTCATATTAGGCATCATCGTCGTCCGCATCTGCTGTGGCAGCATGCCCACCTTGTTGCTGCCGACGTTGCCACCATTCCTGTCACCACGACCACCGGTGGGCCGAATGGGCGTCATCAGAGCCCTAGGATCGTCGTAGAAGTCATCATCGAACTCGATGGTCTCGTTCTCCGAATGATCTTCATCATCAAGGTCGTCCTCCAAGTCATCGTCGAACTCGCTGCTCTCGTCCTCGGAATGATCTTCATCAAGCCTCATCTGCATCAGCAGTTGCCGCTGCTGAAACTGCTGCGGCTGAGCTGTTGGGTGCCGCAGCACCGTCTCTGTGTTTTCACTGTCACCTTCTCCATTAACGCCGCTGCAGGATCCATCCTTGCCACATTTGCCACCTGCGTCTTCAGTCTGGCCCTCGTCTTCGTCACCATGCTGCAACGCTAGCTCCTGAAGCTTGCTTACCATGTCGGGGTTCGAAGAAGTCGAATCCAACAGCTGGACTGGGCGGGACGTCATGCCGAGCTCGGAGCCCGACAGCTGGGACTGACGTGGCATATACTTTCGATCCATGTAGACGTATCCATCACTTTCACTTATTCGCTGTAGCGGGGATGCCGCTGTAGACATATCCAACGTCTGCACCTTGTCCACCAAACAATCACACTTGTAGTTAAGTAGTTGTCTATATATAATAAGTTTGCAATTGCATTGGTATTTAAAATAATATAAACTTCACAGAGAAGTCAACCAACTTAGCTTGTAACACCATAGGCATTACGAAAGGCCTTTATAACACTAAACATGTAAACATTAACTTAGTTAATAGAAAGCCACAGGGAGACTAGAGTAGGGAAAAACTAAAAAATACAAAGGAACAAAAACAAAATTGTTAAACAAGAACAATGTGATCTAGAATCAGCTTTAGGTCAACTCAATCCTAACTATTGGCTTTGAAAACCCTAACCCTCAATTTAAGCTTATGTTGGGTCAACCAGAAATAACTAAGAAGACTTCTTTCGAACCTAGAAACCAGAAGCCAAACCAGACCAAACAACGGAGGCCTTAGAAACCAAACATGTTTCCTAATGTAGGATTAGGGCGTCCCCAATGACCCAAATAGCTAATCTAGGAAGAATTCTATTGGAGCTGGATAATAACTAGAGATCAGGCAACAAGTTGTTGGTTGATGAGGCAACGTGACATGGAGGTCCTGGATGTACTTTTTGTCATGGCGGACCGAGCCTAGCTCGAGTGGCAGGTTCCCAGGTGCTGGGGCTTGCCGGCCAGAGTTCGATCCCCCCGGGGAGCGGAATTTCCGGTCTCACACCCAAAAAAATCCCCTCGCTGTGCACGCGAGCCTGGTGACTGTGTCGGCAACGGTGCGCCTCTGGCAACGCCGGCCTGATGATCTATCCCGGTTCTTTCGGCCCTTCGAAGCATGTGCCAGGGTTCGGGGGTTTTCTCGATAAGGGTCATACGGTCCCTTCCTATGACAATGCCATGAGGACGGTTCTTCCCTCACCGGTCGAGTCATGTCTTTGTTGGTTATATACCATCCGTTGCTAGCATTATTGGACATTTTGAACAGTGCCAAACACAAATATGGTGGTACGGATGACCGAGAAACCTATGTATCTTTCTTGCCCTATGGTAGCCTACATGGTTCATTGAAACGCCACACCAACCCCTCGGGATGTAGTTGGAGGTGGAGAATCGCAGCTTTTAACTCATGGTGGACATACTAGTCTCGGAATGGCCCATGGGGTTGGGTCTCCAGGGCGGCTGGATCAATTCAGGTCTTACTCAACAAAGATTAGGAATGTGGCCTTATATGCAAATCGCAGGCCAAGTTCGTACGGGCGTGTTTAGATTTCCCTGGCTAAGTGTACATCGATCCGTATTATTACCATGTATCTATTGGATATGAGTACCTTGATCATTTCCAATAGCATCATTGTTAATACAACTGGAACAATGGAGGATGATAAATGAGACTGAACTTGGATATTCTAATTGCTTACCATATTCTTGAAAGTAGTTCAGAATGCTTACCTAGAATGGTTAGTTAACAAACTTAATACTTACTACTAAAACTTGAACATAAGGAGACACTATTATTAGTAACCTTCGCTACAAAGACAACTAAATAGGTAGCCAAATAGCCCCCTGAATATTCCCTGAGAGTCAGGAGACTACTCCCACCTAATTGGGTAAATCTAGCTGAGTATGTTGTATACTTAGGATTTTGATCCCCCTGTTGTATAAAAAATTCACTAAAA
The DNA here is from genome assembly GCA_038087645.1 of Saccharum hybrid cultivar R570. Taxonomy (NCBI): domain Eukaryota; kingdom Viridiplantae; phylum Streptophyta; class Magnoliopsida; order Poales; family Poaceae; genus Saccharum; species Saccharum hybrid cultivar. The sequence continues at coordinate 13,502,745 of JAQSUU010000805.1, forward strand.
TAATATACACTTGCATATATAGATTGAAACATCAAGTCATCGATTGAGTAGCAAGTCCAGAGATCAAACCCTAATCGGCTGGCTCACCACCGTGAGCACAGACCACCCCACTACAAGTAACCTTGCTAATGGGCTAAAAACCGCACCATATAACCACACCAAACTGCCTCCACCCTGTTGCTCCTCCCTCCTAAGCCAATCCAAACCAAACCCAAATATTATTTAACACCAAACCAATCCAAACCACTTCTGAAATCATGTTTTGAAACCATTTTAAAAACATTTTTGTTACTTCAATTTTGTACCGACTGAAGAGCTTAGGGAAGGAGTATGGACAAGTGGATGCACATCCTCCTTGTCTCACTCTCACCATCTCTTCCGAGTTGCAAACTATGCACAGCTGACAAGTTCACAAAAGTGTAGAATTTGCCAAAATGATGTCGAACAGGAAAGGAGATTAGGAGACGAGAGGGCATCCGATTCCATGGAGGATGTCGAGAAAATGCAAACGAGGTTTGGAGACGATGGCAGCAGTGGGGCTGGCAGCGACACCAAGGTGCTGCACGCGTTTCATGAACGCCGACATCTCCTCGCTCTTTGTCGCATCCGACGGCGGTGGTCGTGCCGCATCAGAGGACGGATCAATCGACACAGTTTGGCAGGTAGGCACCAGCCACAAGAGGATCAGGTCCGCAACAATGCAGCACCTCGCTGAGGTTATGGCTCCGACTGCGTCGTCCGTTCTTGTAGTCTCGGGCTCGCGGTTCTCCCTGGGTCACCTCCTTGGTGGTGAAAAGCAATCGTGTGCGGCTAACGACGCTACCAAGCCGTATCAGCTGTGCCAGATCCAACGTGTCATCATCGTTGTCATCGCCGACAGCCACGGCCATGGCGGTGGACGGCTCTAGGATCAGGGATTCAGCCTTTGGGGAAAAGGGATAGACGAGCTGGGTGGACAACTGGTTTCAGACTATATTAAAATCAAAGAAATCCGAAAACGATCCCAACCAAATCAATCCGTCTTAATTGCTAATCCAAACCCCCGAGGCCATTTGATTTCTCGGCCCATTTCCCACCAAAATAGCTCAGTCCAAAATACTAAAAATTAAACCATATAGTCTGGATTTTGGCCCAAACCGTTAGCAGGTTTAACTACAAGTAGGTCTGCTACGACCATGCCTTTTTTTGGCTGACAATTGGCCTGTTCGTTCCTTTCGTTTCATGTGTCCTTTTCTGATTACAAAAATGCAGTGTAGACATACGTCTAGTACATGCTCTGTCTACTTTAGTTGTCGGTTCCGTTATTTGTTTACAGTGCCGTTTCTAATTACAAAAGGCAATGGAGACATACGTATACGTCTGGTACATTCGTTAGCAATAACCTAAAAAAACATGAGAGACAATAATATCTGTTTGTTTACCTCTGAAGTAGTAGACCGGAGGTTTGCCGTGTGGAATTCAAGCAACTGCATCGAAGGAGAGACCTGCAACGTTGTACAAATTTTGGATTCATTCATTGTAATATTCCATTCAATGATTATTATCTACAGAAGTTAGATTGTAAAAGCTTGGGGCCTGTTTATCAGATCCCTGGGTGTGTGTGTGTGGGGAGGGGGGGGTGCCGGGGGGCATTTCTTTTTTATGTCCTTAGCGTGTGAAGTGGGTTGGCATTTGTAGGTAATTTCAAATAAACTCTAGTGAGACTTCTGGTGCCCCGTTCACATCTCCTCAGGCCCATTCGGTTTTTTACTGATTTTCTTGATAGAAATTAAAAGCAAAATAGAAAAGTGTATAATACAGGAAGAAAAAGAATTAAAATGCATGGCCTTACCTTTTTTTGTAGAAAAGAGTGGGATCTACCACCAAGTTATTTTGCTGTTTTTGTGTAACTTTGTTACAGAAGTCATCATATTTAAGCATTAGTTGGCAATTCAACCTGCCTAATAACCAAACAACTCAAGCTGCCAAGTGATAATTACAGCGGTTTTTGGCCTATATACATGCACCATGCCATCTTCACTATGGGTTGTAGAATACATAATAGTGAGGGGTAGTCAGGGTACTAGGTAAGTAGAAAAATATATATGCATGTATGAACAATTCACATTTTGTTTGTCTAATCTCCATGTCTGAGTACAAAAAGAATGTACTTTGGATACATTTCTATGTATGAAGTATATTTTTTGTTATAAAAGGTGGTAATATTATGAAATAAAGTACCTAAACATAACTGTACAAACTTCATAACAAGAATAGGGTGTAAAGTTGGGAAACAAGGTCCACTTGATTTTCTTTCTATCGGATTTATATTAAGCTAAAGGGGTGCAAATATTTACCTTTTTCTCCCTCCCACTGCAATGTATGGGTATAATTGCTAGTAGTTCATAAGTTGGTAAAAGCTAGACATTGTTGAATATTAGCCTTCATAGCATCAAGTAGTCCACTAATATCCACGCACAGAAACATTGGCCGTACTCTACGTCTCGACCCTATCAACCTACACCTAACTCCGTCGCTTCTAGCTAACACCCATTGATAAATGAACACCACATTGAACAATTAAGCACATGTGCACCACGACCAAACACAGTCGATAGCCTCCGCTCACACCAACAAGCACCACAACACTAGTGATGAGTACATGGCCCAAGGGTATCTCACGGAAGCCAAAAATGACCCATAAGGGTGGGCTGGGCGACTAGCTAGAGATAGAATCTACATTGGTGTACGTACCTCATCTACTTGGCAATTGGCATACAAGCCATGGATAGTTATGCATGTGAACCGACCCAATTTAGACTCTGTAACCTAATAGAAAATATATCCGTAAGCCATTTAGGATAGGACTTATTGAAGGCATTGTTTTGGAGTTTGAAGAATTTTCTCTCTAAGGTGAAAATCTGTGGTCTAGCCTTTCACTGGCCATGTCCTTCTTGGAGGTGTTGTTTCAGGGAGCCTCTTTCATGAATCATGATCCGAGTATTTCTATGGTGGTGCAAGGAACTAAATTAAGATCAAGTTATATGTTGTAGTCTGCTGCAACATGATATTTGTTGTCATGTTTTTCTTGTTTTCCTGTTGTTTTTTATAAGTTGTGTGTGTTTTAGCTATGCAGAGGCCAGGAGTGCTCGTGGTATGGTTGTACTAGTTTGATGTAATTATCGAAGATTGATATATAGAGCTCCTTTCTTTTAAAAAATATTTGTGTGCATAATATCTTACCTTTTCTATTTGTCGCTGTTGGTCATTTGTTGATTCGCCAAACACCATTTTCTTAGTCATATGTTCCGTTTCATTCAGCCAACATATGATAGCCCCTATTTCAGGCCTCTGTGTTCGGTCAGTTCTGACACAGTCTGACGCTATTTGAATGCATCTCTTCACTTGATTTATCTCTTTAACATCTACCAGTGATGTACTAGTCCCTGGTGCTGTTTGTAGCCTTTTCCTCCAGTTTACATGTACCTACGGGATTGAAACCCAAGGTGTATCAATATGACATCATTTTTTTAATTTTCAAATCTGAATATATGTACAGATGTATTACCTCGGTTCCAAAAAAGAATGCAACTATATGTTGCATGTCACATAAAGTGGTTCATAATTGACCAAGTTTTTAGTGAATGATATTCATATTTATGGCTCCAAATTAATTTATTATGCAAATACATTTCAGAATTAATCTAATGGTATTTATTTGGTGTCATAAATATTGATACTTTTTTATCCATAATTGGTCAAACTTAAGGTACTAAAATGTGTGCTAAAATTCCATTCTTTCTGCGACGGAGGGAGCAGGAACTTTCTTACAAGGTCAATAAATTCTTGTGAAGACATCGTAGCTTTCTGGATGTAGCCTTCATGTCCTGCCATTATCTCTATTATTACTACACCTAAGCTGAAAATGTCAAACTTTGAGGAGATTAACTTCTTCTCAATGTATTCTGGAGGTGTGTATCCACTGCATGGCATCACAAATAATAGATGCAATAGAGTTTAGAAAAAAAATGACTAAACTTAAAATGAGTTCAAGGAGGCATTGGCAGATACTTTGTTCCGACGGGACTCTCAGTAGCTCGGGTATGTTCATTGTCAACCAGCCTCGATAAACCAAAATCAGCAAGTTTTGGCATCATATTCTCGTCAAGTAATATATTTTCAGGCTTTAGATCCAAATGGTAAATCTCCACTACTTTATGAAGGTATTTCAAACCCTCACAGATTCCCTTAATAATCTTGTAGCGTGCCTGCCAGTCAAGTCCTTCAAATTCCCCTAAAGCAACAAAAAAAAAGAGCAAGAAAAGAAAGATAGGTGAAATGAAAGTCAATCAGTTTTTAGATGATAAACAACCTAGCCAATATTTAAAACGTAATCTACTACCTATGTTCTATTAAGAAAGAGTCAAATTGTCAAAAAAAAAAAAGAAGAAAAAGTGGAAGCTTTCAATGTTTAAGACCATCTTACCAGAAATATACTTTCGGAGATTTCCATTGTGCATATACTCAAAGGAGAGAGCTCTATAAATGCGATCAGCAAAAACAAATCTTCCATTACCAGAATCCACGTATTCACGGTTTATTTCATAGCAATAGCCAAGTAACTGTACAATATTTGGATGCCTGAGTCTGTACAGATTTTCAAACTCTTTCTTGAATTGCTGATAATCATCAATTCCTTGTATCAAACGAAGCATTTTCACGGCAATGTCTATCCCATTTTGCTTTCCCTGTCAACATGTCTTACTATTAACACTTATGAACGTCAATAGATCATTCTGCATCACCACTAATATTTTAAAAATCGTAGCAAAATACAAATGGATGCAAATTATTCCTTTTGCATTGGTTTTATTATTATTACGTGGCCACCCATACTTCATTTGTTATAAAAGATTTTGTATCAAGAATTCTGAGTACGAAATACTGGTGCACAGTGTTCTTTTTGCAAGGGTGGCTGGTATTTTCAGCCGCCTCTACAAAATGCCCCTATTTTTAGAGGCGCCTCTAGATGTGACTGCCTATACAAATGGATTTTTAGAGTCGGTTGGATCTAGAGTCGTCTATAAAAATAGGTGAAGCATAATAAAATTTGAATTTTTAAATGGCCTCGCATGGAGAAATGAAAAAAAATCAAAGTTGTATCTCAAAGAGTTATACAACTTTGTAGTTGACAACTTTCTCGCATTTGAAATTCAAAATTTTCAAGTGACCTTTGATGGAGAAACAACCAAAACCGAAATTGTAGTACTCAATGATATCAACAACTTTGTAGGTGAAAACCTTTTCAATTGAATTCATTTAGGGTCCCAAATTATCATTTCAATATCAGGTAAAGTGAATACGAGGGGAATGTAAGAATGTATATCTCACAATTGAATTATAGGTGGAGTGGTTTGAGGAGCTACGCGCGAGGCCACAGGTCTTAGGTTCGACACATCGTCACTTGAAAAATCACTTGAGTTACAAAAAAACGAGTGAAAAAAGACGGGTGTGATGGCCTGGTGGGGTCTCCCTGGATTAAAAAAATGCTATTTCTAGGCCTGATTTGTGATTTGTGGGTCAGCCATCTCCAAAACTTTCAATAGTTAGTGTTAGTTCTTTATGGCCGCAGATGAATCTATCGCTTCTTCACTCTTCAGGCGGCCTTCAATCACCTTCCTATCTTGCTACTTCCTTTTCTCTAGGTATAATTATCAGTTGAAATTAACTAGACAAGATCGTCGTTTGGAATGGGAATTTGCCTTGTAAATAATAGCAGTTAAGTTAAAAGACCAGGGTATGTCGTAAAGAAGTTCGGTGAGAAACAACAGTATGATGTAATAAGCTAATAGCAGTGAACTAGAAATCTTGCCTTGTATACTGTTCCAAAGTAACCAACACCCAATTCACGGGAGAAATTATTTGTGATTTCGTTTAGCATGTGCAGCGACATGACTTTTGGTCCTTCCATAGAATGGTCCGACTTCTCCATGCTACATGCCATGGCGTGCACCCTTCAGTGTAACTCTGTATCACATAGGAGGGGAAAAAAAGGATTATGTGACATTATAACTGACGTTGAAAAAAATATATATTTGTTAAAGTAGTTGCAAAAGCTAGGAGATGTCATAGCCGATATCAAAAGTCATTTGTTTTTTCAACTGTCTCCCTAGTTTCATTTGGAATTTTTTTTTCGGCAATTTGGTCCTCACAACGTCTCTTACGATGGTGTCCGATCCTAACTCCTAAAGCGAGTGGCACGGTGAAAAAGATGACTTAGTTAGCCTATTATCAGCCATTTACAAGCATCTCATTAAACTGAAGCCTGAAGGAGTGGGGAAAAGAGATCCGCAACAAAAATTTCCAGATTCTGGGAGCTTTGTTTGATCTCTTGTTAATTTCTTCCAAAATTAAACCATGCATTAAGCCTATTCACCATGGTGCAGATCTAAGGCGAGGGCAGTCCCCCACAAGCTGGAAACTCACTGGAGCAAGAGAGCAGGAGCTAGAGGGGTGGAAAGTGTGCTGGAAGAAGAACTAGAAGAAGCTCTCTAATGGTCGATCGGCTCTGCACCCGCCAGACCGCCAACTATCCATCTGGGCATCGCAAGACTGACAACGAGAGAAAAGGATGCCCAGATGGAGCGGACAAAGACCATGGTTAGTGCAAGAAGAAAGCAGCATCATCACTGACCTGTAAGATTGAGGCTGGCCTGTACTAAGGTTTGTAGCTGCTTGCTTCCGGAGAAGAGGGTCAGGTTGGCCTTTGTCGTTAACGTACCTGGGCTGGTTAAGGAAGCTTGGGCCTCTAATTAAGAAGCCTTCGTCGTCGTTGACCATCACGCCAATTTGCTGAGGCGCAGATCTCAAGATATGAAACCAAAATAAATTACTAGACTTTGGTTATTCACTTCAAAGCGAGCAGCAAAGTCGTCGCGGCTCGCGCACATGCCTGGCTCGTTGGTTCGGGGCCCGACGCGGTATGGACCACTTTGAGACGTTGCGCCCTTTGGGCTTTGGCTGCCAAGATCGTTGACACCCTCGCAAGTCAACTGACTAAGCCTTAGCGTGCTGATCTATTGCCTCCACGGCTCCACCACGCATCTCACCGCCAAAAACTTTAGGGCTCCTGACGTTTCAAATCTTCTGAAACCAAAAGGTGGTCGGCACTGCATCACTCGTGCTGGCTGCCGGCCCATGCCCATTTGTAGCAAAACTTCAGCTACTCCAATGGCAAATGAAGGCTGCCACAAGGAAGAAGGTTAGTGATCGAGCCATTCTGCTCCATATCCATTTGTGGACTGGAAATCACGTTCAAGTCCGGTTCTTGTGGAGAACCTACCGCGTGTGTAAGTGTAACTGTACCGATCCCTAAGGGCGTGTTGACTATTTCATCTAGCTACCGATCTACTACTAGCGTCCTGTCCGGCCAGATAATAAACAGCATGAGGATAGCACGCAGCGGCCCATGAAACCAGGAGTACGGTAAGCACGACACGCTGGGGCGACCGCGAGCGTAGGGCTCAGTGTCGGAGGCTTTTACCTGTGTACCCTTAAAAAAGATGCCACACTCCTGCGTACCCCTCAAAAGTTGGTCGTCACCTACATGTCCTCGCTCGAACTTTTCTTTTCCCTCACGCCATTCCGTCGGCATTCTGTTAGGTTTTGGCCGTTTGACGGCTCTGACATGTGGGACCGGGCTAGAAAAATGTCCTCCTTGCCCTCTGGGTCACTGACATATTGGGCCGCATCTCCTTCAGTCTCACCCGAGCCTCTCTCTCAGTCTCTCCCCATTCTCGTTCCTCACTCTCACCTGAGCGTGGGAGGACGCGGCGGCGCGGAGGCGAAACCCTAGCTGCGGCGAACCCTAGCGGCGGCGGATCTGGAGACGGCGGCAGTCGGTGTTGGCAGCCCGCCCTCGAAACCCTAGCACCGTGGAGCAAGACGGTTGGGCGGAGCAGGCATGCCGTGGAATGGACCCGGCGAGAGGCCGGATTGGTTCCGGGAAGGGTGAGTACCGCTCCTGCTCCCTCCTTGACTTCGCCCCTCCTTGTATTGATGTTGATTGCATTAGTGTATTGCGCTACCGAATCGTGTTTAGGGTTTATTGATTACGTGCTCCTTGTTCATCTGTAGGATGGATCCAAACAGTAGTTACAACCTAGAAATGCGGATTGTTGGTCCCAATTGTCGTGCAAAGTGGTTTTCTCTGAATGAAGTGGTGGATGCAGACAGAACTTTGTTAACTGGGCTTATGGAAGATTTGGTTGACAAGTATCCTCCTAGCTATGGTGATGTAGCCACATTGTTTTACTGGTGCATGCATAGTAAAGTTCACATACCTGTGCGTAATGACCAAGAGATGGTAGTAATGTTTGAAAAAAATAGGGCAACCAGAACATGCTTGTTGACTGTTGCATATCATAGTCCTGGTACTCAGCCTGTGCTTCCTGATTGGGAGCCTGGTAGCCCAAGGAAATCTGTTGAGCCCCCATTCACTCCTTCAATTGTTTCTCCAAGCATAGCAGAACCAAGCCAGCCATCTATATCTCAGGCACCCAAAGCAAGCCAGCCATCCAAGTCTCAGTCACCCAAACCAAGCCAACCTGAGTTCCTGGCTAACCCACATCCAATGAATGGGCATATGGGGATTGATGATGAAGGCTTGTATATTGATCTTGGTCCCAACCACCCTCCACCTCCTCCTACCAGTTCTCAGAGCCAAGGGGGGAGTAAAGAAAGGGAAGAAGAAATAGATGAATCCTCTGATGAGGAAGTTGCTGATAGGGATGAGTGTGCTGAGTTAGGTTCTGATGATGAAACCAGTGACGAGGAAGATGAGGAAGTAGAAATAGATGAATCCTCTGATGAGGAAGTTGCTGATAGGGAGCCTGAGCAATTTCAATTTCCTGATGTTGAATACGACAAAGATGACCCTCCTATGACAGTGGGAACTATCTACCCAGATATGGCTTCTTTTAAGATTGCTTTAGCTAGTCATGCTGTTAAACATGAGTTCAACTATGAAATTGACAAGAGTGATACAGGGAGGTATACGGTGCACTGTTCTATGAGGAATGAGGGATGCCCGTGGAGACTGCATGCCTCAACTTCACCTGATGGACATGGCATTCAGGTGATGTGTTAATTCAATTTGTGGTATTGACTGCTACCTGTTTTCCTTGCATGTACCTAGCTGATAACATGTGGTTCTTTTCAACTTTTTTCAAATGAAGGTGAACCCACATGAGCATGGAAATGGCTGCCAGAGCACTAGGAGACAAGGATCATGTGTTGGACTTAGTCAGTTTTGGGTGTGCAGCAAGGTAATTGATTGGTTGAAAGAGGATGGAAATGTTGGTGCAAAAGAGCTGCAAAGGAGGTTGAAGGATCTGTACAAGGTTCAGGTCGGCTACAGGAAAGTGTACAAAGGTAAATACCTTGCAATGGATCAGCTTTATGGGCCTTGGGACAAGAGTTTCCACAATTTATTTAGGTTTAAGGCCCAGTTAGAACAATCTAGTCCTGATTCAGTTCTTGTCATTGATCATCACACCATCAATAATAAGGTCAGGTTTAACAGGCTATTTTTTGCTCTGAAAGCATGTGTTGATGGATTTCTTAGGGGATGTAGACCATATCTTGCAGTAGATAGTACCTTTTTGACAGGGAGATTTAGGGGACAGTTGTGTGTTGCATGTGCAGTAGATGCCCACAACTGGATGTATCCAGTTGCTATTGGTGTGATTGACTCAGAAACCAATGAAAATTGGATCTGGTTCATGGAGAGATTGAAGGAGGCAATAGGCACTCCACAAGGCATGACATTCCATACAGACTGTGGGCAGGCAGTAATGAATGGAGTCAGTCAAGTTTTTCCAACAGCTGAACATAGAGAATGTATGTATCACTTAGTACAGAATTTCAAGAAGAGGTATAGTGGTAGAGTGTTTGATGATCACTTATGGGCTTCCTCATATTCATGGAGCCCATACATGTTTAAGAAGCATTATGAAGCAATGGCTGCAGCCAAACCAGAAGCAATGAAGTACCTGCAAGAGAATCACAAGAAGCTTTGGACCAGGAGCCAGTACACCACATTGTCAAAGGTTGACTATGTGACAAACAATTTGGCTGAGTCCTTCAACAACTGGGTGAAACCTGAAAAGTGTAAGCACCTGGATGACTTGCTGGACACTATAAGACAGATGCTTTTGATCAAGTGGAACCATAGGAAGAGGGTAGCTGCTAAGCTCAATGGCAAAATTATGCCCCATATCATGCAGAGGCTTAGGGAAGACACTTACAACTTGGATATAGATGTCATCACAGCCTCACCTGAAGGTGTGGCAGAGTTGTGTGCTAAAGGTCTGCAAGGAACTGGGTTCAGGTTTGTGGTCAACCTAGTAGACAGGACCTGTTCTTGTAGGGTTTGGCAGGGGTTAGGAATCCCATGCAAGCATGCCATTGCATACATTACCTCAATTCCTGGCGCAAAGCTTGAAGACTATGTGGATGAGTACTTCTCTGTCAACAATTTCAGAGTTGCATATGAGGGCTCCATCCCTAGCATACCTGACAAGAGCATGTGGCCAGAGGCAGAACCAGGCTTTTTCTTGAACCCCCCTCTTCTTAAGTCCACAGGTGGAGGTAGGAGAAAGAATAGGATGAAATCTGCACTCGAGGGAGGCAGCAGCCAAAGGAAGTCAAAGAAACATGAATGCCCCATCTGTCATCAGTTGGGCCATCACTGGTACACTTGTAAGAATGGGAACCCAGAAGACATAGCTGCAATGGAGGCAGCAAGGTAATCTGTTGTCCTATGCACATAGCTACCTTTGCATGTACATAGCTTTGCATACACAGAAGCTAATCTATTTTTTCTTTATAGGGGCACACCAAAGAAGAGGTTGAAGAAGGCTGCAGCAAGCAACACAGAGAGGAGTCTTGTGGTGGCCCAACCATCCCAGATGCAGTTCCCATTCAATGAGGCAGTGGCAAATGCCATCCACAACAAGAGGAAGAGGAAGTCATCCTCTTCTTCAACCTCCTCACACAAACACAAGGGTGCAGGACCAGCCACCACTAGTTCAACCTCAGCTCCTACTAGTGTGTCTACAAGGTACCTGTTATTTGCCTCGTCCCTTTTATTTCAACCATGTGGAAATCTAATGCATACTGTTGACTGTCAGGTCTGGAACTGGTTCAAATGATCCAGTCCCACTCTTATCTGTGCATCTGGTTCCTTTCAATGAGGACTCCATTACAGTGGACACCCAGCCCAGCCAGCCAGTTGATGACCTCCCACTTGAGCCTGTGGATCCACAATGCACACCAAGAAAGAAGGGAGCAGTGAGGAAGAAGTTGACACCAAAGAAGCTGCAAATCCAGGAAGCCACACCATCCAGTCCAGCCAGCCCTGCTTCCAATACCAGAAGCAAGAAGAAACTCTAGTGATGTTCTATTGGTGCTGTGATGTTCTTTTTTTTGGCCCTGATGCATGATCTTTTGGTACTTTGATGTTCTTTTGGGGCTGTCATGAAAAACCTTATCTGAATTGATGGTTCATGTTAGTGATGTGAACAAACTCTAGTAATTTAGTTTCTATGTGTAAACTGTAAGTGATGTGATCAAACACCATATGCTGTTGGTGATGAAACACTTTATGCTACCAGTTATGTGATGGATGAGTGAACTGTTAGTTTCTTTGTCTTAATGTTGTTATGAACCATGACAAGCATTCATTCATTCATCTATTCATTCATGCATTGATTGATCCATACATCCATGAAAACTCACACACACACACACACAACAACAGCCTACTTCTTGAAAATAGCATACAAAGCAAGCACCAAGCACAAATACACAAGCTTTTTAATCCAGATAAGCTCCTGCTGCACCCTCTTGTCCATTGGTGCATGGCCTTCAACTACAGCTGCCTGGGAACCTTCCTGCAAGATGGCCAGAGGAGGAGCTGTGGGAAAACCACCAGGTGCTACCACTGCCTGCAGTGGAACTGCTTGGATTGGTGTAGCTGTCTCCCCCATCTCATCCTCCCACTGAAAGTACTGACATCCTCCAATCTGAAATCCAACATAGAGACTGAGCAAAGAGGGAAAGACAAACAATGTTGACCAAAGAGAGAAGCACAAACCGCGAAATAAGGGCACTTGTGAAAGGCCCGGTTAGGGTTGGCCCTGGTCGTCGAGATGAAGCGATTGGCGAGCACATTGTAGTTCGGGCAAAGCACACGCCGCCTTGGCGCACCACCATAGCTGCTGCTACCTTGTGACATGGCTGTCAAAGAGAGAGGGCTCAAGAGAGTGGCAACTCCCTGGCCTTTGGCGCCAATATATAGGAGGAGAAGGGCAGGCCCTTTGGCGCCAAATCTCTGTCCTTTGGCGCCAACAGCGGCGTCTCTGCCGCCAAAGCCAATTGGCCTGGCAATGGCACAGGGGAAACGAAAAAGTTCAGACGCCCATACAAGCCCAAGGGCAACTGAGTCATTCTCTAGAGCCGTTACCCACCGTTAGGAGCAAATGCCGACGGAATGGCGTGAGGGAAAAGAAAAGTTCAAGCGAGGGCATGTAGGTGACGACCAACTTTTGAGGGGTACGCAGGAGTGTGGCATCTTTTTTAAGGGTACACAGGTAAAAGCCTCTCAGTGTCGGGGCTGGGGCTGGGGCTGGTCAATTATCTCCAGACTCCCAGAACATGCATGTGGTTGCCCTTGGGGAGGTTCTGGGACCAGCTGACGAACCTTCCTTTCACAGTTAACATCCAGGTCTGGGAAGCCAGCGAAACATACCATGCAGGCCACCAATCCTGTGACGACACCCTGATCCAGGGAGGTTAAACTCAAACCAATATGGAATTCTCAATATACTAGAGGATGCAATGCAATGTCATTCTACCGGCACCTTTTTTTTGCTGTCATCACATCTCTCAAGTTCTCAACAAGCACAATATCGGCCAGTTCACTACTGCGAATATGCTGCCTGCGTCCAAGTATTTTTGCTCCATCTTTTAGTCAAATAAAAAGAGGGACCAATTTTTACTTATCAATTTAGAGAAAAACCACGCCACGTGCATGGTCACTGCTGTGTCATGTGCTCCACTGTCACTACCCTCATCTTATATCTATCTACTTGACTGTACTACTGTACTCAATTCCATAAAAAAAACATACTGCACTGAAAACAGACAAAACATTCAGACTTGCAAGCAGTCAACTAGCGAGCGCTTTTGTGTCCAAAGATGTTGTCTTTGCTTGGCCTACCGATTACCAAATGATATAAGAAACTTACTGAAGGCCAGCTTAATGTGTTCACAGCAAATAGTTTTTCCTTTAGTTATTCAAGTATATTTGGTTATTGAAATAAAAAACGGCATTTAACGGGTGTTATAGTACAAAATAGACCACAGTTTTGCTATTATTGGCGATTAAAAGCATTTGCTAAGCACGATGAGATGTAACGACGTACAAATTACAAGAAGAAGAATGTACAGTGAAGTATTTCCAAAACGATTAGCATGCATGTATTGCAAGACATATCGGGGTATATATAAAGACTAAAACTTTAAGGGTCCAAATATGGTACTGGAACAATTGAAGGAAAGGGCTGCATTCAGTAGCCTGGCAAGAGACAAAGAGATGTGTTCAGTTTTCACAGCTTCCAAAGCACTTAACTTAATTGCATCCAAAAGACACTAGTGTCTCGGTGAGAAGGCTTACCCATTTCATGGTCTCCTATCTTTTTGAGATGCGTTTCAAGATTCCCAGATCCAAACAAAGAGAGCGAATTTTGGGTTGAGCGTCTGAAATTTCCAATAAACTCCATAATAAAATCCATGTGTGAGGATTTTGTCTTGCCTATCTCACATGAGGGCACTTTCAATACAGACTATGTCATAGTTTCTATGGTCATTTATTATCCTACCACATCAGCATTTTGATGACGTGGAAAGCAAATAAGGAAAGAGAAGAAAACCATTTCTCAAATAGACTCTCCAGATCCCGTGTGCGACGCATAGGGGTGGCGGGCCTCGCCATCGCCGCGGAGGTGGTGGGCGGCTTCACGAGAGCTCCGACGGCGCCGTGGCCGCGCGCCCACGCCGGGGAGCCGATTCGCGCGGACGCCAGAGTGGATCCCGCCGCGAGCACGAACCAAGGTCAGCGCGACGGTCGTCGAGGTGCACGACGAGTTGAGGTGGCTCTACGACGGCGTGTCCTTGACCTCCTTGGCGTTTCCCTCGGATGCTGAGGCGCCGGACAAGATGCCGTACGGGGCGAGCTGCTCGAGTGCGTTGGTGCTCCGGCCACGACCCGGCGCCGCCGCGCCCACGCCCCGCCCTACCCGATGCACAGGAGCTCCGGCCGTGGCCCGCCGCCGCTGCGCGCGCCCAGCCTTGCGGAGCTCGCGTGCATGTGTGGTGGTGGGCAAGCGCTAATGTCTGTCTTCTTGGGCGTGTACGGCCGTCGACCGGCTGTCGTTCGCCGCGATGATCGGCAACTTCGTGGAGGCGCTGCTCCAGGCGTGGGCGGAGGTGGCCGGGCTGCCCGTGCTGTGGTGCTGTTGTGCACGACCATGTTGGTGATAGTGCTAGCCAAGGTGTTCCTGGACACGGTCACCTCCGTGATGAAGCCGCGACGCCGGCGGCCGTGGCCGTCGTACATGTGCGACCCTATCGCACGGCCGGACGAGGAAGCAGCTGGTATGTACTGTATGTGCGAAAGCGGGAGTAGAGGATCCGGAGGAAGAGGGGTAAATAATTAGGAAGACCTCAGGGTTAAAAAAGTTGCATTGTGTAAGATATTTTCTTGATACGGATTCTTAGAACATAGAAACCATTACTGATTTCTACGTTGTGAGTGCCCTGAGTGTTGCCCATAATTACTTTCAACAGCCCGTCAATAGCATAGGCACACCGATTTTAATTATTGATATCTGTGTCTCGGAGGCGACCAGAAGGCTACACATGATCAAATGTTCCAATGTCAGATGTGAGGAGTTCGGGGGAAAAAAGAGAAACAGACGGAACAGGCACAATTGCGTTGAGAATTTTCTACTGTTGTAACAGGTCACTTAATAGTTCTACATTTCTGCAGTACATGGCTATAAGATAAATGCATGTGAACATTGGCTCGTGGTAACATTGAATTATTCCAATGCTAAAATGATGTTTTTAAACTAGACACTATGGCATATTCCCTTTTGTTTCTGAATCCAGATTACTATCAAGTTTAGGACATATTAATATAACAGATAAAAGACTATACTACTCTTTATTAATTGAAGTAGTTGCGAACTGATTGATGATTGTTCTAATTGCACAATAATTATAGCATTTACTACTCCCATCCAAGTATAGAAACTCTAGCCTTGATTGGTGAAAAAGAGGGAGAGGGACGGGGCAATAAATATGATGGGACTTTGAGGAAAATAAATAGGCCAGTGGAACATTTAGTCTCGTAGAGATTGATTTATTTATAGATAAATTTTTGTATTAGGAATCTATTTATTCAGGGACAGAGGGGTATTAGAAGCACATTTCGGGGTTAGTGTCTCTCCTTCACATACACAATATATTATTACAGGAAACCATGCTTCATAAGATTTAGGTGATTCAATTCGCTACTACAGAAAGCTAATCACCACTGGCTCGATGTCCCGATTTCAGAGCAAGAAGTCGGTAAGCTCGTGCTCTTGCTGGACGGAAAGGCCGCAACCGATCCGAACGGTTTTGCTGGTGTCTTCAGGGTCAACTTGTACCACCTTGGTGTCCTCAGTGGGCGTGAAGGCTCCCGCAGACTGCTTCCTTGTGCTGGACTCGGGTGCGACTTCAGTTACGGTAGCCTAGATAGTTCGCAGTTCTGAGGCTCGAATTGCTGCCGCCATGATGTTGAGGTTTTCTTCCTCGCAAGAGTGCGCCTAGAGCAGGTCGCCGCTTACCATGATGATCACTCGAGGGCCGAGGAGCTTAAGCTTGAGGTAGGCGTAATTAGGAACAGCCACAAATTTTGCGTAGCACGGTCGGCTCAAGATGGCTTGATAAGCGCCAGGGAGGTCGATTACCTCAAAGTCGAGAGTCTCCGTACAAAAGTTTGCTCGTCCTCCGAATGTGACGGGCAAGGTGATCCGCCCGAGGGGTGATACTCGCATTCTGAGTATGACCCCATAGACAGGGGCATTCGTCGGCCGTATTGCTACTCTGGAGAGGCCCATAGCGTCGTACGTCCGTGAATATAGGACACTGAGCCCGCTTCCCCCATCCATCAACACTTGGTGAGACGCATTTCTCCGACCGTTGCACTAATGACGAGGGGAACCGCCTCGGCAGCTGAATGTGGTTGGCGTGATCGGACCTATCGAAGGTGATCACTGCTTTTGACCATTTCAGGTAAATCGAAGTGGCTTTGGCCTAGGCTATTGTTATGTTGACCTCCCTCCTCGCCAGAGTCGTTATTCGCCTTGCCTCGTCGGCGGACGGCTTGTCGATGGATGGAATTGGTCGTTTTGCTGTGATGTGTCCATGGGCGCGGCCCTTTAAAAGCCGTTCCATAAGTCCGCTCGCCATGGCCTGAGGGCTTGGGATTTCTGGAGCGAGGGACTTGATCATGATCTTCAACGTGGAAAGGTGCTGGCCTTCCCGTCGTGGTTAGTTTTGGATGCGGCCGCCATGGGCCGTTCCGTGAGCTTGTTCGCTCATGGTGGCGAGAGAGGGTGTTGGGCCCCCTTTGCGGGTGAACTCTGGGATGCAGCCTCCGGGGGTAGTTCTGAGAGTTTGCCTGCCATGGACCACGGGATCCAGATTTCTGGAACGGAGGTCCGGACCATGGCTGAAGGCTTTCGCAAGCGAGTCCACAGGCGGCGTGAGATGCCATCACTTCCTTCTCTACTATCGAGAGTGCGCGACTGTCCCCTACCTGGCACGCCAACTGTCGGTGTTTTGTAAGCTGGACTAGTAAACTTATACGATTGTCGCGCTGCTCTAGGAAGACGATGGTAGCATCCAATAGACACGAGGGTTTATACTAGTTCAGGCCGGAGCCCTACGTCCCGTCTCAGAGATGATCGAGTGCGTGTTCCTCGCTTGAATGCTCTGAAGTTCTTACAATAGGGGGTGCAAGAATGGTGAAAGAAGTTGAAGGACCTATGTTAGGCAAAGGACTGCCCGAAGAGAAGTTCTAGGAGCCCTACTACAATGGTGAATGAATGAAATGGTAGAGGATGTGAATCGTCCCCGAGATGGGTGCCCTGGTTGCCCTTATATAGAGTTTAGGACTATGGCTTATACAAAGAGGAGGTTCTCCCGACCGAAGGATCAAGAGCATGAGGGAGGGCCTAACTAACTTGGCTTGCAAGCTACACTATCTTTTGGTGCATGTTCGGTCATGGCTGTCGTCATGGTCTTCTGCCCACATTGTAGCAGGATGTGACGTGGCGCTACTGTGCTGGCTGTGGCGGCACTATTGCCTCGATGGTGGTTCGTCAGCTGTCCTGTGCAACGCGGTGTCCGTCCTGGCCTTCGTCATTGTCTCCTAGTTCCCAGGGGCGTCGTACCCAAAGCAGGTAGCTGCCCTGGGTCATCGATCGCTTGGTCACTTTGCGGGCTGAGGGCCACGACCTTGATCATCACGGTCAAGGCGCTCTGCCAGTCTGGATGGCCTTTTCGTCGGGTCCCTTGTCGTGGATCCCATCCCGTAGTCGGTGGGATCGTACATGTGCCTTGTTGATTCATGTTTGGATGGCGGGCATTATATCCATTGCCTTCGCGTTGAGGCGGTGTTGTTTTGTCCGCGCAACGTGGTGTGGGGTTGACGTCTGACCGAGCCGAGGTGACTATTGTCCCCTCGGTCCTTGCGAGGTCAGTGCAGCATGCTTGCTCTTGTCAGAGCAGGCGCGCCTAGCTGCACTCGACCTCTCCTCGTCCCACCTGAGGGTCGTAACAGGGAGGGGTCATGCATTTTGCGAGCGTTGTGTGCTAAAGTGGGTGGAAGGGGTCGAGGATGACCCCGGCCTCGGCGCCTTGCCCGCTACGCGCGGCTTCCGCTAGGCCTCGGTCATTCGGGCCTTCATTAGCCATTGTGTTGTAGGCCGCGCGGCCTGCAAATCGGTGCCTTGAGACACCCCGGGGTTATAACCCCGACACCATATGAGTAGATCTATACAGTGAACATATAATATGGTATGCTTTAGTATAAATTTTTTACTGTAGCTTGAGATCTATCCTTTTCTATAATTAATTCATAGCTGCAATTTCTATGGTCCAATTGCGGTGAAATTTTTATGGTGGGCCAACTATTGTATCGTTGAACTTTAGTAAAAATTACATACTCACTGGATCATGTATAACTTAGTTATAGATTTATAAATTCTTTTTAACAAGCATACAACTAAATAAATCTACATGGGGGGTTTGGGACTGCTCTACAAACTCTGCATCACAAACTCCACTGTCACTAGTACAGGTGAGATTTGTACTGGCGGTTTCAGAGATATTTCTACTAATGGCTGACGCAACCGCTAGTGGGCTGACTCCTTTGGTCATCGAGGAGTTTGATTGGGATAATGAGTGGGCTGACTCCTCTTATGTTCATCCTCAAGGTGCTCGTGGGTGTGACAATGGTGACAATGGTAATGGCCTTACATGGGAACGTGTGGATGAAGCTGTTGGTGCTTCAAGCTCGCTGTGAGGCCGCAATCTTGAAGGAATGCCAGCAGCAAGCATGCAAGAAATGGACAGTCAAGGTTGGCTGAATTTGAAGAAGACTTAGGTTTGGCCAATGAAGAAGAGGAAGAGGAAGATCCACATGACGATGATGATGTGAGTGATTGTGAGCAGAATCTCAATGGCTCTAACAGTGGTGGCGAAAACATGGAGGCTCCAAACATCCTTGATGAGTTTGATGACGGATATTAACTATTGAGAGTTGGCTTCTAGCAGATTTCAGATTTGCACTAAAATTACTTTTATGCTATATTTGTGCACTACTTTGCATGCCATGAAACTCTAACTTTTGGTGGTTGGGCTATGTTATGTAATTGTAGCTGTGGACTACTAATTATGCCACTAAGACTATCTTACATAGTTATATTTGTGAACTACTTGTAATGTGGCTAACTATGCCAATGCCACTAAGACTCTTATCTATATTTCTGGAATGTTTGTAATGTGGCTAACTATGCCACTAAGACTCTTATCTAAGTTTATGGGCTGATGTAATGATGATATATTGATATTTGCTTGTGTCTTTTGTTGCTAAATTTCCTTGTTGTTGCTAAATTACTTATTGTATATGCAGCTTGCTGTTTGGGAGAAGAAAAGAGAGTTCAGATCATCAAAAGGTATTTCACTATCCATATTTAATCTGATTACAAAATATTTCTATTACATAATTATATTAATGAGTCACACATGTTGAAACTTGTTAAGGGCTGTATGGCACATGGAAGAAGACAACTGGAAATAGGAGGATCACTGCTACATGGGCTCTAGAATTGGCAGCAGAAAGGTATGTATAAGTGTACGTTTGTGTTGTCCTATGGAAGGTTAGAGTATGTGTATGGCGTCGCCTCGCCACGCGCCTAACTCGCCTAGGCGCCTGGAAGGGGGTGGAGCACCGCACCTCGCCTTACCGCCTTAAAAACTATGCATGATATCCAAGAATGATGGAGGGAAACACATATCCAACTATGACAATGTCTCTGCGGCAAAATCCTGTAGAGACCCCAATTCTTCATGACCAATTACCTTCTGTGAGATCTTGTTTAAGAAGTAGCACAGTCGTGTGATTGCGATCTTTACAAACACCGGCTTTATAGCCCTTATGGCAATAGGGAGGAAAGTAGTCAGCATGACATGACAATCATGGGAGTTGTAGTTGGTTAGTGTAAGGTCTTTCATTGACACAAGACTCCTGATGTTTGAGCAGAATCCAGATGGAACTTTCAAAGTCTTAAGCCACATACAAATCGCATGTTTCTCGTCTGGGTTGAGGTTGTAGCTTGCTGCCGAGAGGTGGTACTTTTCATTTGCTTGAGGTATAGGGTGAAGTTCTGGTTTGATGCCTAAATTGACCAAGTCCAAACGTGAATTGAGTTCTTCCTTTGTCTTGCCCTTTACATCGAGCAAGATCCCAATTATGCTATCAAGAACATTCTTCTGGATATGCATACCATTGATCATGCGCCGTATGTCTAAGTCTTTCCAGTATGGCAAATACTTGAAAAAAATTGACATCTTCTTGAATGTGTCCCCTTCTTATGCTTTGACATCCTTTATTTTCTTTTCATCTTTGGTCTTCTTTCAGAAACAAATGTGACTTTGCTGACTATTTGGAACACTCTTTTACCTACACTTCTACCTGATGGAGCAGCAGATTTTGATTCATCCCTATTGTCAAAGTACCTGTCCATCCTTTTCAATCGGTACTTGTGTCCTCTCGGTAAGAAGCATCTGTGCCTCATGTACACTAGCTTGTTAGATGCAGTAAGGTACACGTGTGAGGTTTCGTCAAGGCATACTACACAACCAACCTTTCCTTTAAACTGCCCAGATAATGAAAAGAGAGCTAGGTAATTATTTATGGTAACAAAAATCATTGCTTTTAGTGTGAATGGCTCCTTGCAAAACTCATCCCACATGGTCACGCCCTCTTTCCATAGTTTTTTCATGTCCTCCATTAAGGGCTCTAAAAACACATCCATATCAACACCGGGTTGTGTAGGTCCAGAAATAAGAATGGTTAGCAAAAGGTATTTTTGCTTCTGGCACAACCATGGAGGAAGGTTGTAGATGGTCAGTATCACTAGCCATGTGTTGTGCTTGCTGCTCCTTTCAGCAAATGGATTTGTTCCATCAATACTCAGTGCGAACCTTATATTCCTTAGATCCTTAGCAAATTTTGGGTGTGTGTCATTGAAATTTTTCCATTGCTTGGCATCGGATAGATGTCGAAATTTTCCATCGTCTTTGCGCTCATCAAAAGCATGCCAGCACATAAGTTTGGCATCCTCAAGGTTTGTGAACAAACACCTCAACCGATCAACCACGAGGAGGTACCACATCACTAAAGCAGGAACCCTTCTCTGCGCATAATAGTCTACTTCTTCATGGCCAGTAGTTTTTAAACTCTTCTGGGTGTTCTTTGTGGTCTTCTTTCGCTTCTTTCCTATCAAAACTAAGGCTCCATTCTCTTCCTCCTAGTAGTCTTTATTCGTCTTATACCTATTGGCACCACAATTTGGACAGCTCTCCAAGTCTTTATAATCATCACCTCTATATCGAATACAATGATTCCTGCACGCGTGGATCTTTTCGACACCCATAGTCAGCAGATTGATTAGCTTTTTTGTATAGTATGTGTTAGCAGGCACTATGTTCCCCTTTAGAAGGAGATCTCCTAGAACACGCAGAAACTTGTTGAAGCTAGCATCAGACCAGCCAAATCAAGCTTTTAGCATCAAAAGCTGAAAAGGGTAGATCTGAGTGTGGTGAAGTCATTGGTACAACCCTTAAACTCATCGTACAAATGCTCTATTGCAGCCTTCTTCATTTCCTCCATATCCTTTTCAAAGAACATTGATGGATTGGAATAACGGTGCAACAATGCCTCGAAGAAGTCTGCTTGTTCACTTTCATCGACATGAACTCCGATGTCTTCACCCACATCTTGGACGCCCATGAAATCATCATCACTATCATCCTACATAACTGGATCAGTCTGAGGGATGTAGTGTCGTGTCTCCTACACTGGGTTTCTACTACACAAGGCGTGGAACTACCCTCTCTATGCTTTGCCCAAATCAAGTAATCCTTCATAAATACTCGGCAAAACAAATGAGAATTAATCTGGTTTGCATCATCAAATACAATAACATTTTTACAGTCAATGCACGGACAATATATGTACTTTGTCTTTTCTCTGCAAGCATGCCTCTTAGCTGCATCAATAAACCTACGAACCTCCAACTGGTATGACGGATCTAATCTTGACAACTTGTACATCCATAACGGCCTTTTCATTTTCAGCTGTACAAAAATTATAATGGTATAAATAAATGGGTCCATTCAAAATTATTAGATTAAAATTTAAAATATTGTAATTTTTTGAATAAACTAAAAATTATTGTAATTGCAAACAATCTAGTTTAGTGGATACAAAATCAAGATAACAATTGTAAAATCTAATAACAAATAATTTTGACATCTAAGACAAAAATCTGCACAACCATGCATGAAACTCTCTCTGCGAAAATTAGAAGTTCTGACTTTCGCAGCATTTCTAATTTCGAAACTCTCTCTCTAACTAGAACTTGTTTTTCTCAACTTTGAGAAGCACACACCACTAATCCAAATCTTCTAATTAAGACACCATGCATCGAAGCCCTAAGACAAAAATCTACTACCATTCTCTCTCTCAAAACACAACCATGCATGAAAGTTCTATCTATAGATATTTGAAGGGTCGAGATGACGGACTAGAGGGGGGTGAATAGTCCTTTCTAAAATTAATCGCATCGGCAAACCAAAATAAATGTGGAATTAAAACTATCGGTCTAGCCAAGACTACACCCTTCTAAGTTCACAAGCACCTCACAAAGATCCTAATTATGTAACTAAGGTACTTTCCTTAGCAAGAGCTCTCCTAAACAATTCTAGAGCAAGGTCACACAAACCTATGCACTAGTACTTTAGCAAAGCCGGGGAGCTCCTACACAATTCTAGTAAGCAAAAGCACAAAGCCACATATGCTCACTAGCAATGCTCAATAGCAAGGCAACTAATGCCAAACTAGAGAGCGCAAAATACTTAGCTACACAAACTAAGCAATATGACTAACAAGGTTACACAAACCAAATTAGCCATGCAACGGGAGCTACTTCTATGCTACACAAGCAAGAAGGTAACTAGCAAACTACACAAGCAAACTAGTTACAAGAGCAACTACACAAGCACAAGTATATGCATGTAAATACAAGCTTGTGAATCGAAAGCAAACCACCGAGAAGATGTACACAATGTTGACACGGCGGTTTTTCACCGAGGTTCACTTGGTTGCCACCAAGCTAGTCCCCGTTGTGGCGATACACCCACTTGATGGATCACGAGCTAATTGACTATCAAGAGTCAAACCCTCAGCGGGTGCCGCACATCCACTCTCAAGATGGGGATCCTCCAAGCCACGAGCTTTACTAGAGTTGCTCTTCGCGATCCCCGCGGGGTGAGCACAATCCCCCTCACAAATCCTCCTCCGGAGTCACGCACAATCTCCACGCGTGCTTCAACAGAGTCGCAAGCCACCAAGTCATCTAGGAGGTGGCAACCTTCAAGAGTAACAAGCACCACTGGCTTGCAACTCGATCACCTAGTGCCACTCGATGCAATCCTCACGATGCAATACACTAGAATCGCTCTCTCACTCGATCGGATGATCACTATCAAGCTCAAGTGAGTTAGGGGGCTCCCAAGCACACCAACACAAGCCACCAAGGCCTAAGGGTGCTCAGCTACCGGCCATGGCCGGCCACAACATCTATTTATAACTCCACAATGAAATAGAGTCGTTAGTCCCCTTACTGGGCAAGTTTCGGGTCGATCGGATGTGTAGGTCACTAGCATGCTCCAACGGCTAGTTTTCGCGCGTATAAACTTGTATTGATTGGACGCGCAGGTCACTAACGGACCGGACGCGCAGGTCACAACGAACAGAGAGGTTCCAGTAAGCTCCCGACGCGATCGGACACGTCCGGTCATCACTGACCGGACTCGCTGCAGCGTCCGGTCACTTTCGCACGCGAAAAACACTGACCGGACGCGCAGGTGCTGACCGGACGCGTCCGGTCACTAGTCCAGTCACAGACCACTCTTCGGTAAAATGACGATAACTCTTAGCTCCGAACTCTGATTTCGATGATCTTGGACATTTTGGAAAGCTTACTCAGAGGGCTACACAACCCATTAAAGCACTTAATCCAATCCACAATGGATCAAAGAAATATTCCACTCCAAGAGCTATCCTAGTGTCCGGAGAACACCGAAAAACCTTTCTTTCTTCTCCAAGTTGATTAACACCAACTCCAACACCTTCTCCTTTGCAAATGTGCCAACACTACCATGTGTAAAACACCATGTGCATGTATGTTAGCATTTTCACAATCATTTTCTCGAAGAAGTTAGGCACTCAACTTGCCTCGACACTCGATCCTAACACGTATGCAAAGTTAGATCGCTCAAGTGACACTAGATGACCAATATGCAAACAAGTTTGCCCCTCTTAATAGTACGCCTAAATCAGGTCATCAACTTCTCTACACACATATGACCGGTGAAATAGAAATGCCCTAGGTTATACCTTTGCCTTGCGCATTCCACTCCATCTCCTCCGACGTTGATACAACACATGCATCAACCATATCACAAATGATATGATCCACTTCAAATCATCATTTGATCTTGGTCTATCGATCTTGACCTCACTTGCTCTTCACCGTTGCGTTGGTCCATCGGCGCCAAGTCTTGCTCAAGCTTCACCGCCTCATGGTCCATCGCTCCAAAGCCTCCAACTTGCCCTTCACACTTGCAACCGGTCCGTCGAGCCAAGCCTCATCTTGATCTTTGCCACCTTAGTCACATAACTCCATGTTATGTCTCATATGCAATGAGCTCCTTTATGACACCATTACTTGTGGACTAATCCCTGTGTATCTCACATTAAACACAATTAGTCCACCTAATTAAGGTTGTCACTCAATTACCAAAACCAAACAAGGACCTTTCAATATTGTTTTAACCCAAAAGTGAGAAAAGCACTAATGCAAAAAAGAGTTATGAGAGGCACTATATATAACTAACCTTCTTAAGCCACCTCTTCAACCTTCCCCCTTGTATTTTTTTGGTTTTTGAGCTCCAAGTCGCCACAAATGGAAGGTGGCCAGCTAGTGCTGGTCGGAGGGAGCAAGAAGAAGGTGGTCGTGGCTGTAATAAGTGCTGGTCAGCAGGAAGTTGTTGGCCGGCAATAATTGTGATGTATTACTGGCGGTTTGCTTGAAAAACCGTCAGTGAAAATTGTCTTGTACCGGCGGTTGAGTAAAGAAAACCGCCAGTGTAAATGGTACGTTTGTAAAGACGGTTAACTTATGCAAACCGCTAGTGTAAATATTTTTCACTGGCGGTTGTGTAAAGAAAACCGTCAGTGTAAATGTTACATTTCTAAAGGCGGTTATCTTACTCGAACCGCCAATGCAAATATGTTTGCACAGACGGTTTGAAGCGAGGGCCCACCGTTGTAACTCTACTGGCGCCTGCTCGTTTCAAACCGCCAGTAGAAAAAAAGGATGGCGCCAGTAGAAAGCACCAGTGTACTAGTGCGTCGAGCAGCTAAAAAAACTGAAGTTTGTGGAGCACCTCTTTAGATGCTCTCATAGCTCCATTCTTTTTCTTCAAATAGATTGCATGGAGCTCAAACCATTTAGCTAAAAAAACATAGGGCGAAGCTGAAAAACGTAAAGCGGACCGGTCTCAAACACCCGTTTGTTACAGATTTACACAGAAACCGACCACTTCGCTCGAGCTGGAGGCTGGTTTGCTTGCTCATGTACGAACCAGGCAGAAATGGCACGGAGTTCACAGCCCGTGAAGGCCCGCTTCTCACTTCTCTGGCCCAACGTACACCAAGATCTAAGCCCACGTCAGCTACCGGTCTCCTGTCCTCTTCCCTGCTCTCTCGTGTTGGCGATGCCACCAAACCGAGCGGAGAAGGAAGGGGATCCTCAATGGAGCCGGGATCTCGTCTCGACCGAGCTCCTGCCAATTGAGAATTCATCGGTGTCATTTCTGCCGGATTCAGTCCACCTCGACTCGATCGAGGTGCCCTCGATCTGGGGCACTCTGGCACTGCAATGAGAAGATGACCCCCGCACAGGACCCCTTCTACATCGTCAAGGACGAGATCCAGGACTCGGTGAGCTGCTGCTCTCCTGCCGCCCGCCCCCCATTGCTCCACCTGTTAGTCTGTTTCGTTACTTGCATCCGCGAGTCATGTTTGATGCTCAAATTTGTCATTCGTGAGCATCTTAGCTTGTGCGCATGCCGGCCTGTCGCGTGGCCGGGCCGTGGCACAGCCGCCGCACAGGCCGTAGGCCGTAGGGAGCAGTGAATCAGGCATTTTTCTTTAATCTGATGCACCGCTTGTGACGAAGTGATGGAAATTTACCGCCTTGTGACAAACATCAGGATGGTTATGAATCTGAAATTCTGAATAGCTGTACTCCCCTTCTTGCGGTTACATGCCTTCTTTCAGTTTATTGTGTCGTTGGCTGCTTAAATGTAGGTCATTGGGTATTGGCATAGGGGTTTGGATCTTACTTGCAACAATTTGCAGCTCTGGACCCATTTCCTAGGTTGTTCTGGCTCATTGCTGTACATGTGTGCGAGGCAATTGCAGAGAATGTAATGTAGGTAGGTAAATCATAAGGATACATCTACATGGATCTGAGGTGGGGAGCTGCTTTTGTTGACTGTGAAGTACTAGTGTATATGCTGATGCACAGCCGCAGAGGAAGGACTAAAATTAAGGAGTGGTGCAGCTGGGCTGACGAAACGAAGACTGCAATATAGCATTAGGTCCAATGTCTAGAAGGCTTGAGCACTTCGCAAGATAATTCAGTCCAAAATCAAGTACTAGTGTTGCGCTGATGCTGCACATAGTCATTGAACCAAATATTTACCACTATTCTAAAGGAAACTTGTTAATAATGTCCAACCCAGTTGCTTGGTTTAGTATAAATTTTAACGTATTCTACAATGATGCATTCTATTATACTGACAGATGTCAGAAGCATATGCTGATAATATATATGTGGCTCAGAATATTGGCTGTTACACTACTAGTCATATTTTGATCCCAGAATTGTTACATATCATACTCATTTATCATGCATATGACTAAAATTTGCTTCTTTTCATGTTACTCGATAGATTGATAAAGTGCAAGATACTTTCCTCCAATGGAAGCAGACACCTGAAAATACTGGAGAGTATGTTCATCTGACCAAAGAACTACTAACCAGCTGCGAAAGTATCCAGTGGCAGGTGCATGGAATTTTCTCACCATTTGTATTATTGTCATTATAATTTCCAATCCATGCTACAAAGAAGGAATCCGTGTTAGACTTTTTCCTTTACATGCTTGCCACATCTCAGGCAGTATCAATCACTCATGTAGTCCTGTTACGTTAAGTACCAGAATGGTTTTAGTAAATTATGGTCTGCTTCCTTTGTCTTATTGCCATGGTCCATTACTCACTTGTTGCAACCTGTAATTTTACAAAAAGGTGGATGAATTGGAGAAGGCAATTTCAGTTGCTGAGAGAGATCCAGCATACTATGGACTTAATGAGGCTGAAATTGGGAGAAGAAGGAGCTGGACTGGCACTGCACGTAACCAGGTATTTTTCACAGGATAGTTTTTAGTGATGTGAGCATTTAAACCATAATTTCACTGCAATAACATATCCAAGTATTACGGGGCATCACATGCGGTTTCACATGACACAGGTTCTTGCTTTAAAGCGAAATGTTGAGGGTGGAAGACAGAAGAGTGTCTTTGGACGTTCAACCAATCCTTCTGAATCAGTCAGATCCAAGAAGAATATTGCACAAGACAATGATGATTTCATTGCTTCGGAATCTGATCAGCAGATGCTCCTGATAAAGTAATTCCATGAAACTTAGCTTTTTTCCTAAGTGTTATGCTGCTCTAGCACCCAATCTTAATCCAGCAATTCAAGCTTAAATGAACTAAACTTCTGATGCATGGAAGATGATGAATGCTAAACATGATCGTTGGATGAACTGAATGACACCTTTCATAATACATTATGCTTTGATTTAATACTAGTTTTATGTACATCTTCAATAGGCGACAAGATGAGGAGTTGGATGCGCTTAGTGCTAGTGTACAGCGAATTGGAGGTGTAGGTCTCACTATTCATGATGAGCTTGTTGGGCAGGTATTCCCTTTTTGTATGTACAATAATTCCTATGAACTCCATTCCCACCTTCCTTTTTTACACGATATTTATGTCAAAATTTCATACACTTTCTCATGCTGATATTTATGCTCCCTTTGCACGTTGTACAGGAGAAGCTTCTGGGCGAGCTTAGCCTCGATATGGAAACTACTACGAATCGGCTTGACTTTGTGCAGGTGTGTTTTGTACTTTCTGCTCCAGCAGGCAGCAGTTTACTTTTCTTAGGAGACCCTGCCCTTTCCCCCTCATTTTCAACAGCTCAACATGCATATTATGAAATCTCTTTTTTGCCGATGTATTACCAGTTACGATTACAAAGCTGGGGGAATATGTTTCACCTGCTTTCTTCTGACTTGGGAATTCAACATCCTCAAACTTCTTCCCTTTTGTTTGTGCAGAAAAGAGTGGCTATGGTCATGAAGAAGGCCAGCTGGAAAGGGCAGATCATGATGATCGCGTTCCTCGTGATTCTTTTCATCATTCTTTTCGTTTTGGTGTTTTTGACTTGAGATATGTTCGTGGCTTGTAATTTTGTACCCTATTGAGTTCAAAACGGTGCTGGAAGAGCAGGCAGAATCTCAGCCATTCATACAGATCATACACGTGCAGTGTGCAGACAGTACATGAGCACATGTTTGTAAGATTACATTTGATAGGTTCCTCCATGTAAAAGCTATTTTTTCCCCCATTTTTGGCCGCTTGAATGCTAAAGAACATGTGAAGCTGAAGCTATTCTGCATCCTATATACAAAAATTCTCTGTATCTTTTTTCTTTTGAATAAAAATTTTCTGTCTTTTTTCTTTTGAGAAGATGAGGCTCGCTGCCCAATTCCATTACAACAATAACGGAAATACATGGTTCTGTTCGGAATGTTGACAACTAAGATAAGAATGTGTAATGCGCAACGGGGTTTGGCCCCCTTGGGTGGTGGAGGAGGTGGCGGCTAGGGTTAGGGGGGTGGTGGTGGCGCACAGGAGAGGGAGAGGAGGCTGGAGGCAGAGAGAGAGGAGGGATAAGCCAACAGGCTCTTTTCTTTCTTGATTTGCAATGAGTACGATACCTCTATATTTATAGTCCATAATGGACTTGTATCTCAAGTAACTACGGGAAATATCCTTATAGATTGGATTTCCCTTTCCTAAATAAACCAACTCAATCTCAATCTATTTTTATTCCTTATTTTCTAATTCCTTCCGGCGGCGGCAGATGAACAGTACCCGTGGCGCTACAGTACCCGCGGTACTGTTCGCGCCAGGTCCGAACTGGGCCCAGCGCCCTCCTTCCTGGGCTGCGGTTGGCCCATTGCCCCTAGGCTGGTCAGGTGCCATTAGGCGTGTGACAGAATGTCACCCATTATTATGCTACTAAACCCTGATTGAAGCCAATAGCCTAAGCATATCAAGGATGCTATTTTCTGTCGCATCATTGCTTGAAATGCTAGTTAGTGCCAACTGAATCAACCAAAATAATTGCACAAAAATAAAAGTATAACGGTATCATTGAAGTAACTGTAGTAAAAACGAGAAATAGGGACATTTTTAAATAGAGAGAAATGATATGTAAAAGAAAACAGAATACTGGGCCGAGCCCACAATACCTCAGCCCAGAAGGCCAGACCAACAGCCCATACTTCAACAGGGGCATTTCAGTCCTGCGTGAACGAAACCCTCGCACCCGGGACCCTCCTATATAACCTCTCCTAGGGTTTACGTGCATCCGGCTCCTCACTTACCCAACCCGTCCCTGCCGCGCCGCCGCCCCCCCCCACAGGTGAGCGTAACGAATGCGCCGCCGGCGTAATCTCCTCCCGCCTCGACTCGCCTCGCTCGCTCGCCGGCGGCGGCCATTTCGTCGCCGCGGGAGCGAGCCGCCCACGTTGTGCTCGCGGCGGATCTGATGGGTTTGTCGTGATGTCCTGCAGGTAAGGAGGAGGAGGAGGCGAGGATGTCTCACCGCAAGTTCGAGCACCCGAGGCACGGCTCCCTCGGCTTCCTCCCCAGGAAGCGGTCCTCCCGCCACCGCGGCAAGGGTACGCACGCATCTCTCACTCTCTCCTGTCCGATGGTTCCGTCGTTCGTGTTTCCCCACGGTTGTTAGATTTGTTTGCGTGAGCCTTCCGATTCTGTAGTCCGTGTATCTTTAGGTCTCTCTAGTTTGCCACCGCTGCTTTGACATGCCTTGTCTCCATACGTGGTGATATGATATGTTCTACTCTTCTGCTTGTGGAACTGAAAAATTATTTATGTTACTTCTAGTTAAACAACTCATTCAGTGATGTTCCACTTGTACTGCGTTTGTGGTATTGTTATTCGTCATGTAATAATTTTCATAGGTTTGTCTTGCTTCTGTGAAAGATTGTCTTTTGCATATGTAAGTGCAATCGGACACTGTCATCATGTATAATCTGAAAACGTGCTGTACAATTGAAATATGATGCTGTGAATACTAAACTATGGTTTGTTTTGTTTAAGCTGCACTAAGTGCTTTTACCTGTTTAGTATGATACCCCCATTCCTTTGGCAGGTTTACTTCGTGTCCAGACAATCTGATACTAGTTTCCCTGTTTTTGCAGTGAAGTCATTCCCCAGGGATGACCCCAAGAAGGCTTGCCACCTCACTGCCTTCCTTGGCTACAAGGCTGGCATGACTCACATTGTGCGTGAGGTCGAGAAGCCTGGATCCAGTATGTCCACCCCCTTCTCCTTTTTTTATTAACCAATTGATTTGATCACATTGTCCAGTTTTAAAGTTTTTATGTATCTGAAAGCACTTAACTTTAGATGATAAACCACACAACTATTTCTTGACAGGCCCATAGACTCAAGACATAGTTTTTTGTTTTTGAATATCCACAACTTGTTACACTCATGAATGTTGAGTACGTGTATTACTCCATGATCATAACTGCTCAGCCTATTTGATCTTCTTCAGAACTCCACAAGAAGGAAACCTGTGAGGCTGTTACCATCATTGAAACCCCTCCTCTTGTCATTGTTGGGCTTGTGGCGTATGTGAAGACTCCTCATGGCCTCCGCACACTCAACACTGTTTGGGCTCAGCATCTTAGCGAAGAAGTGAGGAGAAGGTTCTACAAGAACTGGTGCAAGAGCAAGAAGAAGGCTTTCACCAAGTATGCTCTCAAGTTTGACAGTGATGCTGGCAAGAAGGAAATTCAGCTGCAGCTTGAGAAGATGAAGAAATATGCTTCTGTTGTCCGTGTCATTGCCCATACCCAGGTAAGAAGCCTAATTGTGCTGTGTTTCTCATTCATTTTTTGTAGGACCAAGGTTTCTTAATGATTGATAATGCAATTACTATTGGTCTCTTATTTGGCTTCATTAGTCCTGTTTATGCAATCTTTAGTCAAATGACTGTTTATATGTCAATGATCATGTTGTGTTTTATTTATATATATGTTACAATCCTTGTCTTGTTATTATTAAATTTCAATTTTCATTGTATTATCTGTCATGATCATGTTGAGTTTTTTATGTATGTTAACAATCCTTGTCTTGTTATTAAATTTCAACTTTCAGTGTATGTCAGTGCCTGCAGGGAAGTAGGCCTATCTTTCATATAATGGAAAAATGAACTGTTTTTTGTTCTGTTGAGGCACTTGGTATTTGCAAAATCTCACCTCTTGTGTATTTCTATCTTTCAGATTAAGAAGATGAAGGGTTTGAAGCAGAAGAAGGCTCATCTCATGGAGATTCAGGTCAATGGTGGTACCATTGCTGACAAGGTGGACTATGGCTACAAGTTCTTTGAGAAGGAGGTCCCTGTTGATGCTGTCTTCCAGAAGGATGAGATGATTGACATTATTGGTGTGACCAAGGGTAAGGGTTACGAGGGTGTGGTCACTCGTTGGGGTGTCACCCGCCTTCCTCGCAAGACCCACAGGGGTCTGCGCAAGGTTGCTTGTATCGGTGCATGGCATCCGGCTAGGGTATCCTACACTGTTGCCCGTGCTGGTCAGAATGGGTACCACCACCGTACTGAGATGAACAAGAAGGTTTACAAGATTGGCAAGGCTGGACAAGAGACCCATGATGCCTCCACAGAGTTTGACAGGTACTATTTCCGAGCTTCTCTGAAGCACTATTTCATTAATTGAGAGCCGCATGAATCTGTAGTAACTTGCACAATCTGCTTTACCTTCGTTGCTCTTGTTGCTAATGAATGGCTGGTATCTGCAGGACTGAGAAGGATATCACTCCCATGGGTGGCTTCCCCCACTATGGTATAGTGAAGGGTGACTACCTGATGATCAAGGGCTGCTGTGTGGGCCCAAAGAAGAGGGTGGTGACCCTCCGCCAGTCCCTGCTTAAGCAGACTTCTCGGCTGGCCCTGGAGGAGATCAAGCTCAAGTTCATCGACACCTCATCCAAGTTCGGGCACGGCCGCTTCCAGACCACCGACGAGAAGCAGAGGCACTATGGCAAGCTCAAGGCCTAAGTTTGTCCTGGTACTGGTGCTGCGTTGCAGCGACAGGTCTCATTTGTCAAAACCATCGACCTGTGATACTCGTGTTACCTTGCCGTACTAAGTTTTGTAGCGGATGTTTTGGGAACATGTTCTGGCCTTCTATGGATTCTGGCCTTATGGATTTGTGCTCAACTGCAGACCTGCAGTGTCTATGTTTTGTGTGCTCTTTTGCTAGTTGAATGCCTAATCTTTGCATATAGATTACGAAACTGCGGGCTATGTCTAGCACTTCCATTTGTTCGCTGTTCTAAGCTGCGCGCTGGGAATGTGAACAATTAGTCATACTATTTCCTACCAGTATCTTCTGATCAAATGGCATTTCGTGGATCTGTATCCTTAAGAACCTTATGCAACCAGAACCTAATGAGGCTTGAAGTTTTTCAAGTACCCAGCAGTCTTCGGTCTTATGTATGCGTTAAGGTCAGAATATTTTCACCTGGTTAATATAAAATGGACGCATCTAAATTTTCAGCTGGGTAATATAAAATATAATGGACGCAGCTAAATTACGGCCATGCGACGCAAGACTGTCTTCAACCTTGCGTGCGTCCTCCCGTCCCCTCCCCTTCTTCCTCTTCGCTGGTGGGCGCGCTCTACTCATCGTCCACGGCGGCCTCCCCCTCCCCTTTCTCGCCGCCGCCATGACCTTCTCCCCTAGCTCCACTGTCGCAACGCCCTTGCCCCGACCTAGCTCAGCCGTCTCCATCGTCGCCATGGCCTCTAACCATCCTCTAGCCATCCCCACCGTCACTACTACACAAAATCTTTTTTGAGGTGGGCAATTTCGATTTACCGAGGCGGTTATAGCAACTGCCTTGGACCGAAGGTCGCGGTTAATGAGGCATTAACGGAGGCGGTTACTTGCCCGCCTCGGTAAATATATCAGGAAAAAAAATTGAAAAAGCCCAGTGAGCCCATCTAGGCGTTGCTGGCCGGATCTGCACCGCCGCCGCACCCGCACGTCGGATATGCACCGCCGCCGCGTTCGCTAGACACATCCGACAGCTGCTAGTCGGATTTGGCCATCCGCTTGCCAGATCGGGTCGCGCGGCGCCTGGATCCGCCGCCCCCTTGACCCAATCCGCCGTCACCGCGCCATGGGGGGAGGGAGCAGGCCGCCGCCGGAGGAGAAACCGCTCGTCCGTTGCCATCACCGCGGATCTGCGAGAGAGAAGGAGAGGTGAAGGGCGGCCCTGGATCTAAGAGAGGGGAGAGAGAGGATGAAGGCATACCGCCGGATCCACGCCGCCAGGGAGCAGAGGCGTAGCCGCCGAAGGTCCAAATGATGCCGCCAGTGAGGACCGCACCGCCCGCCGCGCTCCTGGGGCCGCGTCCGCGTGCCGCAGCATTCTGCATCGCCCGCCGCATCCCGCGCAACCTGCCGCGCGCCGCCCGCCACGCTCCTGGGGCCGCGTCCCGCGTCTGCTGGGCCGCACGCCAAAAGAGAGGAAGGGAGAGCCCGCTGGAGAGAGAGGAAGGGAGAGAGAGAGGAAGGGAGAGCGAGTGGAGAGGGAGGCGCGCGACGCACAGTGTGGTGGGAGGAGCGTGCGGTGGATCGCGGGGAGGGAGAGCGGCTGAGGGAGAGGGAGGAGTGGGAGTGAGTGAAACCCTAGAGTATGTGTATATATACTCGGAGCCATCTATCGGGCTGAGTTGGGCTTTTTCTAAATCAGAGTGGGCTTGGCCTTTTTAACCGAGGCGGGCTTCTTATAAGGCCCACCTCGGTTGATAGGGCTATTTCTCGAGACGGTTTTTTTATAATAACCGCATCTGTTAATGGATTTTGCGAGGCGGTTTCTTGTAACCGCCTCGGTTAATAAAAAGTGACCGCCTCCGAGACGGTTTTCAGTGCTGCCCGCCTCCGAAAACAATTCCAAAACGCCTCGCAAAAGATTTTTTGTAGTAGTGCGTCTAGCCTGCCTTCCTCCCCCCAAACCTTCCTAGCCTCCCCTTTCTTGTCCTCGCCATGACCTTTTCCCCTAGCTCCACCGTCACAACGCCCCTACCCCAACATAGCCCGACTACCTCCATCGTCGCCATGGCCCCTAACTGCCCTCTAGCCATCCCCACTGCTTGGCCGGCCTTCCTCCCCCAAACCTCCTCCAGCTCATCGGAACCCTAACTCATAGATCTAGGAGGATGGCGACATACCTAGCTGGATCTACCATGGCCGCCACCGGATCCGCCCGAAGCTTCCATGTCTGCCGACTCCATGGTTGGGCGCAGGCGCAACCGCTCGCTAGATCCACCATGGCTGCCACCGGATCCGCCTGGAGCCTCCATGTCCGCCGACTCCACGGTTGGGTGCGGGTGTGGGCGTGGCCGCTCGCTAGATCCGCCATGGCCGCACCGGATCCGCCCGAAGCCTCCATGTCTGCCGACTCCGGATCCGCCCAAAGCCACGTCGTCCATGGTGCAGTGGGTGCGGGCGTGGCCATCGGGGAGGAGGTCGCCGAGAGAGAGAGAGATAGAGAGAGGGAGAGAGAAGGGGGGAAGGAGGGAGAGGAGATAGGGCGCATGCGCGCTGACGAAGATGAGCTGGGCGTGCGGGCCGCGGGCCTACGGGTAACAAAGACAAAATACCATATATATTTAGTTATTCTTATTGTGACTGTGGACTTGGATAGTTCAAACTCGGATCTACATTGTGACATTTATAGACGATTTGTCGATTAGGTGGTCTGGTTGTTAGATTGCTTTACGATTTATATACAAATTGGGGATCAAAGTATGAGTATATATATATAAATAATAGAGTAAAGTATGCTAACGGTTCGGTCCCTAGACTATCAAATTTCACATTTAGCTACCTGAACATTGTTTGGGTTTCACTTTAATCCTATCAGATTTGGACGCGTGGTCCATAATGACGGTTCAATATTTGAGCTCTTATGTTGTTGCCAAAAGCCCCCTTGGATGAGTATTTGGAAAGTGGATACCAGATCCTCCATGTTTTATCCCATGCTATTCTGTTTCATCTCGATGATGGTGACAAGATTGGCTCTGGCAGTGATCGGTGGTAGAAGGAGGTTGCCAAATC
This sequence comes from Saccharum hybrid cultivar R570, assembly GCA_038087645.1. Lineage (NCBI taxonomy): Eukaryota > Viridiplantae > Streptophyta > Magnoliopsida > Poales > Poaceae > Saccharum > Saccharum hybrid cultivar. The sequence goes on from JAQSUU010000805.1 coordinate 13,538,290, forward strand.
GAGGAGAAAAGGAGGCCAGGACAAAGCCACACACTAGAGCAAGTCACAACCAATGGGTGAGGATGGTGTCGATGCTGCAAGGGAAAGTGGAGGCACCGTAGCCATACAGTGAGTTAAACATCCCCTCCGCTTTGTCAATTTCTGGGTTATGGATATTGATTTCAGAGTTGTAGTTGTAAGGGTAGATAAGGACTGTTCTTGGTCTATTGATTGTGGTTTTGGGGGTAATTGATAGGGTTTTGAATTTGAGTGATAAACTGATCAAGGTGCACTGCTAATGTAGGTTGTGGTGTTGATGAATTTCCGATTGAGTTACACCATGAGGGTTTTCTTTGTTGGATTTGGTCATCTCATGTCATATGTGGATGGGGAACGAGCGCTAGATCGTTTGGCAGACATGATCCAGTGTGAGCGGTGCCACCCGGGTTCGATCTCGGCACCCACCGTATTTCCGTGCAGTGCATGGGAATGGAGCATTGCGCCTCGGTTCAAAAAAAAATGTCATATGTGGATGAGAAAATTGACTGGTTCGACTAGCCCGAGTCTGTTCAGTAACTAGGATATGAGAACAATAGAAACATCAATCTATTGGTTGTGCCAAGGAAAAATCTTGCTGATGGATTGATGGTGATTGCATCAGATGATGATGATACAAATCTGATGGTCAGTGTGGTTGAAAGGTGAAGAATTTGGTTGTGTATGTTGATCATGATGACAATTTGGTAAGTGTTGACTGGGATGACATTGTTGCCAATCCAATGAATGAATTTCCTACGGTATTGAGCCACCATAAAGTTGTTTGCTGAAAAGAAGACATGATACAAGTTACGTATGTTCTATACTAATCTAAAGAAAGTAAGAGTTGATCAAGCTAGACCAAGCCAGGAACCTGATCATGAAGCTGACAATGGATCTGAAGTTCATGAGTTCATAGATAGTGACAATGAAATCTGTGGTTGAGATGAAGATCTCATGGAGGATGCTATTCATTTGGAGGCCAAACAGGTCAAAGGCAACAAAAAGGCAAAAGGTAGCTAGGTGAAGGCTACTGTGATCAGTAAACCGCCTCAAGTTCATGAAGAAACTGACACCGAGGATGAGGGACTGGAACTGCCGCAATCAAATGGGGAAGAAGAACAGAGGTTGAGGTTCAATTCATGAAATCCAGAGGACATGAGCAACCCAACATTTGGCTTGTTTCCCAATAGTTAAAAAGCTTAGAGAGGCAATAACAAAGTATCTGAGAAACAGAGCAGAAATCAAACTACCTAGGAATGACAAGGGAAGATTGAGGGCTCATTGTGCTTAAGGATGCCCTTGGAATCTATATGCAACATTGGACAACATGGTTAAATCATTTCTCGTGAAGACATTGAATTTAGAGATGCACTTCTAGATGGCCGACAGACAAGTATGTGGACTATTTCAGAGCCAATGACAAGATGAGTATTACCGGCTTTGGTCGAATTGTTTAGAAGGGTTGGAAATTGGAATATGACACCTTCAAGTAGTAAGATTGCTAGATCTAGACGGGGAGCGCGAAGAGCTACCGCAGAGGACGAGTGCAGCGCCGCGGCATGGCTAGATGGGGAGGGTGCGACAACGGCGGGGGCGTGTGCGATGGACCTTGATAGGGAGGGCGCACACGATGGAGCTGGACGGGGAGGAAGTGTCCGATGGTGGCAACAAAAGAGAAGCGGCAGTGGACAACCGATTCGGGATTGGGGTGGCCGGTGGACCTCCTAGATTCGACATCATCATTGGGTCGCAAACTGTAACCTCATAAGACTAAAGCGAAACCCGAACGATGTTCAGGTAGCTAAATGTGCGATTTGGTAGTTTAGGGATCAGGTTGACACAACTCAATAAATTTAAGGTCAGCTAGCGTACTTTACTTCTAAATAATAAGTAAGAAGTCGTAATAAGAATCATTTCAATTATGTCATTAAGTTCATAATTTTTTTAAAAATATGTATACATATACATCAATCAATCAACCAAAAAACTTAAAGTATTTATAAGAAATATATATATCAGTTTACAACTAATTAGCATAGTAGATATGGTTTTAAAATCGGATTATAAAAGCCACATACAAAACCATTTCACAAACTAAAAACACTAGGGGCCAGCGCCAGACTCAGCTTGTCTTTGGGTCAAACAAACTAGGGGCCCGGCCAAGCAACCTACTCGTAACTACACACACCAGTCGCCAGGCACCGTTAACACGGCACGGCTCGCCCGGTCCCACCTGCCAGCGAAGTTCAACCCCTCCCCTTATCTCCAAGCCTCCAAGCCCAGGCGCTCTTATCCTACCCGCTCCCCGCACCCGGTCTACGAACGATCCCGCCGCGATCCACAGCGCGCGCACGGCCACGGCGCATCCGAGCAACGGACACCCCCTGTGCGCCGGGTCCAGGCGGGTGCCGGAGGATAACCCCGAACCGTCTCCCCACGCCAGCACGCCACGCGGTCCGGCCCAGCGTGCGAGGACGAGGACGGACGACGCGGGCGCACGCAGCAAGGCCTGAAACCGCCCCACGCCCCCACCTCTCCCTCTCGCAGCGCCGCAGAGCCAGCCAAGCCAACCAGCCAGTCAGAAGAGGAACACGGGGGAGCGGCAGCCGCAGCGGCCGAGGGCGGAGCACGCGAGGTGAGATTTTTTTTTTGTTCCTTCTCCCTCCTCCGCCCCGTCTCGATTCGGCGCGGGTTCGTGGGATTCGGGGGACGGCCGGCTTTGCGCGGCGGGGCGCTCGGCGGGTGGAGGCTCCGAGGTCGGGGGAGGCCCGGGGTGGGGACAGGGGTTAGGTCGTCGCCTCCGCTCCGCTCCCATTCGTGGCGGCGTTGTCACGGGAGCGGTTGGGGTTCAGGGTGATGCGGGTTTCTACCCCTTTTCCCAAATGGATTCGGGGGTTCTAGGGGCCGCGGCCGGCGCCGGTTCTGGCTCTGCTGTGATGGATTCGTCGTTCTAGGCGTGCCGCGTCGCTCCAGAGGATCGATTTTGGTATCCAAATCGTGTGTTCATCATTCTGTGATTTATTACCCGCCCCATTTTTGGGTGGCGTGGGGTGGGGATTGGATACAATTGGGAGTTTGCCTGGGTCGGGGTTCATTTCACTCTGTCTTACAACGTCACCGCACTGTTTGATACATGCGTGGTGTAAGCTGTGTATTTGGTGCTTCGGAAATGGCAAAAGTCGATCCTTCTATATATTATTCCGTTATTATGTTTCCTTGGTCCATTGCGCATTGGTGTGGGGTTCTGGATACTTGTACCTGTCTTAGGCAGCATAAATAAGGGCTTTGCAGCTTATCTGACGAGGTGCTCAAACAACCTGCCCTTTGTTGTTCTAGCATGTCAGTTTCGGTAGGATATATGTTGCCCTCGGTTTCCACTGCTAGTCTGGAACATGTCACGGTCAAAATAGGCTCTACTGTTTTGAATTATTTTTTTTACACCAGAATCAAGGCTTCTATCTACCAAAAAAATGAACAACGAAATTCGAGCCTTGAGACAGCGTACTGTTAGTATTCTCTTATCTTGTGAATTATGGATGTGGGTTTTTCAGATCGATTCTGATTCATACTTTACCTTTTGAATGATTTCACCATAGCAGTATGGTTTGCTTCTGTTTATTGTTTATTTAGATTTGTCTTCGCCTGTATAGGTTCAAGATGTTCTGGTTTAAAGACATCAGAAGAGGTTGTTGTAGTGTCAATATGTACTTTTAGTATGTAAACAGGATTTGCTCTTTTCCTTCATTTGCCGTCCTACTAAATGCAATCAGCTCTTATTGAGTCTGTCGTAGTTTAGATATGCATTATGGGTTCGAGGAAAAGTCTAAATCTTGTTTGCCTTGTTGCCTGTACTGTAGATACAGTTTGCCGCATTTTTATAACTTTCTTCTCTTCACTCTTTGTTCTTCAAAGAGACAGAATGTTACTTGGAGCAGTGTATGTACCTTTCATCTTTAACCTGTTCTTACGTATGGCTTAGATTTCATGGCCTTTTTGATGCCCCTGTTGTTTTTGATATGATGAATTTTTCCTGTATTATTTCGGCATGGTTTAGGGTACTCTTCTGAAATTTACCTGTTGATGGTCCATTGAATATACTGTACTGAGATTTTTGTCAATTTATAGGCAAAATGGATAGATACCACAGGGTAGAGAAGCCTCGGAATGACACACCAATCAGTCAGAATGAGATCAGGATCACTACTCAGGGGAGGATGAGGAACTATATCAGCTATGGGATGTCGCTGCTTGAGGTGACGTGCTGTGATTCAATCTTGACCTTGTTGTTACCTGTCATAGAAATAAGCATTCATAGTGTTTGCCATATTTAACTATTGCTGGGAAGTGTTTGCAATCTGAAATTATGTGAAGTGGGTATAGTGTTAGGGGCAACAGTTTGTTTTGGTGTGAGCATGTATGTGCTTTTATTTGTCAGTAGCCTTTTCTTTTTATGATTGTAATAAGCCATTAAATCTCTCATCTGCTTGTCTATATTGTTTATTGTTACAATGTACATTAGTCAAATGATAATTTTTTTGGGATTAAATGCCTTCATTTAACATTCTCATTTTGTTCACACATCAATGCACGACTTAAACAGAGACACTTATCGAATGGAAAACCTGCTATTTTGTTTGTTGTGGTATAGTACATGGTTAGTTGCATTGCCAATACTTTCATCTCCCTTCACAAGTTCTTTTTGCTCTTATGTCCTAATGTCCTAGTGCTCTTTTCCTTGCACTATTTCTGATTAAACCTTTTCACCTGAATTATGTGAAGCTCACATTATTTAAGAAATAATAGTGCTGATGCCATGTGTTCGTATTGTTTCTTCATCTTGTTCATTTTTCTTCTGAAAATTGTGCACCTGCTTCATTTTAACATTCACAATATATACATATTGTCAAATGGTAAGTTTACTCCATTAAATCTTCCATCTAACGTCCTCATTTTGTTCAATGTTCACACATCGAATGCACATCTTAGGTCGCGTTTGAATGCCATCGAATCCGAATAAAAAATATCCCAGAACCCTAGTGTGTCATCCAAACGGTATAGATTGTAGAGAAATTTTAACTCATAGATTCGTATAATCTCAAAACTGTTGTGATTCTTTTCATCCGGATTCTTAGAATCCCATGGGATTCAAACGGCACCTTAATCAGAGACACCTTTTGATTTTCAGTCTGATATTTTGCTTTTATGATAGTTCCTGACCTGTTTCCATTCTGATACATAAGAATTCTTAGCCCTTTGCCCCTTCCTGGTGACTGTTTAGCTATCCTTGTGTTGTGTTCAGAGTTTGTGTTTCAGCTTCTATGAAGCTTATTGGTTTGATACAAAGTAGACAAATTCACATATAGTTCAGAGCACTTAGAAATTTCTGCCATTATTATTTGCACTTGTTGTTTCTTCAGTATATATAGCATCCTCTTCTGACCGTTCTTTTAATGGTTATAGGCCAAAGATGCCACACTACCTTTGCCACTTCTCTTTGTGCAGTAATCTTACCACAGTTGAATTGATACCTGATCCAACTTTTCTTATTATGAACTTATTCTCTTCCACTTTTACAGGAAAATGGACATGATGAGATTAGTATCAAGGCCATGGGCCGGGCCATAAATAAGACAGTTATGGTTGTTGAATTGATCAAGGTTGGTAGTAGTAGCCTCTCTTGCCTTACAATGCCGCTATTGGAATTTTTATTAGTGTCTCATTTTTTTATCTGGCACTTGACTATTCATCCAGAGAAGGGTTGGAGGTCTTCATCAGAACACTGCTACTGAATCTGTTGATATCACAGACACATGGGAACCTTTGGAAGAAGGCCTTCTCCCGTAAGGATATTCTTATATTCCTTCAACCAGAAGGAGATTGAAACACTAACACACTTCTTTACACAGACTAGAGACAACTCGCCATGTGTCGATGATCACTGTGACACTGTCAAAGAAGCCTCTGGATACATCATCTCCAGGGTAAGTCAAAAACCTGTCCTCTGGCTACAAACACAGAAGAATTCAGGCTTGATCACTTTTCCTTCCCTAATTCGTAAATGGATGTTCATTATTTTGAAACCTTCTGTCAGCTTGCCTGCTCATTATTGGTTATGTTTGATATTGTACTTAGATACCAACCACCTATCCCAGCTGAAGAGGTGAAACCTGCTTTTGACTATGATCATGAAGGTGATATTCTCAGTTGATATTCTCTACCTAATGCTGTAGTTAGGATCACCTCATAACCACCATTTTGTTCATGGTTTTTTAGAATCGTATCCCACTGGTCGTGGAAGAGGACGTGGTGGTGGGAGAAGAGGCAGGGGAAGAGGTATGTTCTCTTGTCGTCTATATGAGCAGCAAAGGCAATTATCATAGTTTTCTGGACAGTATCTCTTATAATTTTATAATGCTGACTTGTTGAGTTATGGTCACACTACAATCAGTCCTGTACTTGGTACTTACGCCTGCTTTTATGCTCAATATCATAATAGCTGTTTTTAGGCATGCACAATATGTAAAACTAATCAACTGCAGCTGCTGTCCAGGTTTCAGTTTGGGATATCTATAACTTAAGTCAGCACATATATTTTATTTCCTGAAATCAGTAGAGTTTGAAAAAGGAATGTATTTTTATTAATTCTTGCATTTGAATATGCACAGGTATGAGCAATGGCCCCCCTCCACCTGCTTATGGTTACAATGACGAGTGGGAGGAGGAAGGAGATTATTACAACAGAGGGCGTGGGAGAGGAAGGTCACGTGGACGAGGAGGGAGAGGCCGTGGTGGATACTATGGAGGCGGGAGGCGTGGTGGCTACGGTTATGATTATGGCTATGGCGGGAGAGGCGGGTACTATGAAGGAGAAGAATACTATGATGAGCCCGAAGAATATGCTCCTCCCCCCGGCCGTGGTAAGCCCCAGACTGATGACATTACATGTTGATGTGGATTTTGCTTTGCATTCCCAACTTCACATGGCTTGTGGTCTGCTGGTTTCGCAGGGCGTGGCAGGGGAAGAAGGGGGATGCCTTGGCGTGGGCGTGGTGGGCGAGGGCCACTGCGCGGCGGCCGAGGAGGCTACTACTAGACAAGAAATGCGACGTGCCAAATGGGTGTGCTGAAGCTAGCAATGGCATGCTTAGTTATCTTTTAGCGTTTGCTCTGTGCTCTTCTATGAAGCTCCGACCCCGGACCGGAATTATCCCGTAGGCCTTTCCAGGTGCTACTTTACTTCAGCTGCTGTGCCTGTGCAACTCGTCTGGGCAAGTTTTGTGGCTCGCTCGTGGTTTTGTAGCTAGGTTAAGCGAGTGAAGTTACACTCGGTAGTGCAGTGTTTCCCCCATCGGACGGCATGCGAGATTGTTTATTCTGCTGTTAATCTACCTACCTTCCTATTTCGTATGGATGATGGATACTGGATGTATGAGTTTCATGTTTATTTATTTATTTCATTGTATAATCTAGTATCTGTCATACTAGACAGTATGAGGCCTTGTTTGTTTCTACATCAAACCAAGGGTGTTGGAGGGAGTTAGAGAGGATTGAAAGGGATTTTGACTTGTAGGGGATTAAACCCTCAATCCCCTCTAAACCCCTTGGTTTGGGGTAGAAATGAACAGGGCCTGAAAGGGCAGGCCGCAGGGGTACACAGTACACTCATGACTTGCGGTGAATATGGGCAGGCATTTTATCATACGCAACAAGAAGTGTGGCCAGACGGGCAAGCGTCGCCGGGCTGGGGGTGGCTCTCTCATCGTTGGTCGTTTAATTGTAACAGTTGATGCACGAAAATGATAGGTTTACTCGTTTTCACCGATCTAGAGGAAATAATCGTCTTGTTTGGCTGATGGTTTCTGCGGTTGATAAGTCAGCTGGTGCTGTTTTGTTATGAGAAAAATATTGTATCGGAGTTGATAAGTTCAAGTGAACAGGGCGAATAATCAGCTACTGGTCCAATCACACTAGTAGTAAGCAACGAAGTACTCCTTGTCCTTTTACTAGGAGCTGAACAAAACTGCACAAGTAGTTCATGAAAATCATACCACTGGATAGCTAAAACATACATGGAAAAGCTAACATAACTTTGTCTATGATCACAACTTTAAAAAGGACCCCTAAGAGGGGCTAGGTTGTTTTATGTAAAAATAGAAATCACCATCAAAATTCAAGCCGAAGAGGAACACATAGGTCAGGGGTTGGCAGGGGTGGCACATCCACACCTCCTGCCAAACTTAACACCACAGGCATGACTACACTAGAGAAACATGGGGATTCCATCTAAGATTGCCTGCTCCTAGTAGCCTACTACAAACAGTACAAATTTGCGCATACAACATGCGAGAACCATGAATTGGTCAGCAGCTAGGCGATGCAAAAACATCTCTCTTCCAGAGTCAAGGGGCAAATTCCCAGTCCCCGTCGATGAAAGAATCACCATTGTTGACGAAATCCTGTTGAAAGAAAACAAGTTTAGTTAGATAAACATCATATAAGTAGTAGTCATCAATTCCACATGCAAAGCCTTAGTCTAGACAGAGTAAATTTAGAATAAGCTAGCAATTTAACATGTCTTATGGTCGGGTTATGCATGAACAAGCATGATGAATCTGAGCAATGCACTGAGCCACTGAGTACTAACAACTAGAAGTATTTTTTTATTTAACTAGAAGTAATTAAACCAACATCAGTTAGGAAATTCCTCATGTGTTAATTTACTTTTGCACAAAAATGAAAATTGAATACAATGAAAATAAGGACAGATACAGATTTTATGCATAAAAAGGAGGAGAAAGGATCTTACTTGATTAACCAAGTTAGCAAGGAAATCATCCAAGTCATCACTCTCCGCATTATGTGCCTCACTTGTTCCCATGAGGAATTCATTGATGTTATTCACTTGGTCATTAACTGCTTGCTGATTAATAGTGCTACCTTCATGGAGGTTGTCACTTGCACCACCGCCCTTCAGCACCTCGGTCAGCATGGCAGAATTGTCTATTTGGTTAGGTCTCGTGCTTGAAGAACTAGTCAAAGCATAATTGCCAATCGACGTCAATGTAGAGTGTGTGTCATTTCCAATGTAGAGTGTGTGTCATTTCCACAGCTGAATGGTGCCACTTGCTCTCTGAAACCTACCACTGGTATGGCTTTCCCCATGACTCCTGTGATTTTCTTTTGATACTCATTTCCGAAAGTTGGAACCTGTCCGGAGGAGCATGCAAGTCTTGACAACCGGTTGATCTTGAAAATGTTACCCTGCGAAGGATCTTCAGACGTTCCAACATTATGACCAGGATCATAAAACCTTGATATCACAGCAGCTTTCCAGGAGTTGCTAGGTCCTACAAATTGGTGAACTTCCCTATCAACCTTGTTAAATAAGCTAGCAGAACATGATTGAGGCTGAACCGAAGGCTGGTTCACCAACTCAGGAGACTGCAATGGTAAATGACTAGAAGCCAGCATCTCACCATTTGCTGTGTCTTCGAAAGGAATACCTCTGCTTGATCCCAAAATCTTGCCACGCAATATGCTCGCATAGGAGCTGCAAGAACGAGATGAAGAAAAGCACATGTTCGAGGTCAATGGTGGACTGTTGTTTGAGCTGTTTGCAAATGAACTCCCAGAAATATCAATAGAGAAAGGTTTGCTTGCTTTCAATAGCACACCATTTGAAACATTTCCAAAGGAGTTGCCAGAAGGACCAGAAGGGAAGCACTGGCTTGCACCTGACAGTCCACCACTCGATACAGGTGCATAGGACTTGCCAGAAGAGATGAATCCGCTTATATCCTGCACTGGCATATGCATAACATCTTTGGGCAGGTTGACACCGTGGCCTGTTTCCATGTCTGACCGAGGAATGCCCAAGTTTTTGTGTGAGCTCATGACATGAACTGACTGTGTGGGCAGCAAAGTTTGTGTTCCAATTGTAGATGAGGAATTAATTTTTGCAAAATGGTTGCTTGAGCTCGGAGAACCAATGAAGGATGGGACATTCATGTTTCTCTGCAATGCTTCAGTTTCATCAGCAAATGGATTAGAATTCGTCAGTGTGCCGTCGCCGAGCTTTTTGAGGTAGATTCGGTACTTCTAAAATCACAAAATAGAAAAAACGTTGTGTTAAGAAAAGATGACAAATCCATAAAATGAATGAAGTGGGCTCTTAATCATGGAAGAAACAAAAAAAATTCAGGGCAAGAAAAACGAACTCTAGAAGTGCACATGTGTATAACATACCAAATTCAATACATGTGTGTACGCAACTAGAGCTTTGTGCGTATATCTTTAACAATAATATAGTTGATAGGAACACAAGCATAGTGATCGAGCATAAGAGTAGAAACCAAACCTGCAGATGACTGGCGACATTCTCTCTTGTAAGGCCTTCCACATTCATGATTTCTAATATCTTCTTTGGAACAGCCCCTGCATTTACAACAACAAAATATTTGTTAAGAGAAACATATTTAACAGAACAATTGTTGATAGATAAATCCATGAAACATGAGAACTTACTGTCGATGCCAATCTGACTGACAGCTTCTACAAACTTTCGGTGTAGTTGACCACACCACCGGACCCTTTGCTTCTTCTGGGCAGATGTGTTCTCATTGTCCTCATCAGCAATATCCACAACCCTTTTGTTTTTCTTTGAATACTTCTTTCTACGGTTTGCTGCAACATTCTCACCTTTATCATCATCCCCAGATGGCAACTTCTGAACATCATCATCACTGCCACTACTGATGTTGTTCCGTGGATCAGTCTTACCATTCTTCACCACATGTGTCCATATGCCCCTAAGCTGTTCGAGGCGCACTGGCTTTACAATATAATCACAGGCCCCATGCTTTATCCCTTTGATTATAGTCTGTGTCTCGTTGTTTGCGGATAGCACTGCATGACATAAGGCAACATAAGTCAGTTATGATATATAGAAGTCAACAAGCTCAATCGACTAGACAATGAATGATCTAGTGGCCTTCATGTTCATTTGACTAGGCACATTTTTCACAATTTCCGTTTCTTTAGGCATTACATGTGTCATTTACTTTCATTTTTAAGAAAACATGTCATACACATAATAAATGCAATTCTCTATCATTTCCACTTTTGCCATTTCAAATAATTTCATAAAAGAAACTTTACAAATTTATTAGAATGGGGCATTGTTCACATCCTTATGGAAACGACTAGTTATTATGAAAACCATACATAAAACCGTATATAAATGACAGGATTCAATTGTTAGATTGATTGCTCCTGTTAGTTAAATATGAACAAATGGTAGCGCACAAAACTACAGGAAACAATATTTAGTAGGTACTGATTGCACCTACTAAATATGAACAAACGGTAGCATATGAAATGAACTACAAACAACAGATCAATAGCTAGATTGATTCAACGATTTGGATTTGGATTTATTAAAAATTTCTTTTGCAGCTGAAATTAATGAAATCCATAAAGTTTCAGAAGTTTTGATCCAAATTGCAGTAAAAAAATGTTAGATGGAATATGAAAATGTGAATTTCTAAATGGTTCACTAATATGCTTCCTACTTTGCATTTACAACTTGGCCGTAGGCCACAGCCTAGTGGACAAGCTTCAATTATGACTAGAATAGGTGGCTGGTTTGAACCATAGTGCAGTAATTGTATCCCCTCTTAGATGAAAGAAAATTGAAGGAAAATATGGCTTAGACGATAAATCTACCCCAAGACCAATTAGACACAGGTAAGGGTTCTTACCGCATCAGCAAAGTATATAACAACAATACAATTCCAAAAGAAACATACTCCCTCTGGTCACAAAAACATGTCATTTTGGGAAAGCTTTGGTCAAAGCTTAAAAATTACAAACATTATTAACTTTTAAATGAATGGGTTTTAAGATATATAAGTTATATGTATACATTTGTATTCAAAACACTTGCAAAACCTCATGAATTTGAACAATTTTAAGAAATATTCTAGAACAAATTAGAGGTCAAAGATACACAATGACATTTTAGGGAAAAAGATACGCATTAAGAATCGTGCAAAGTCAAATGTGACAACTATTTTTGTCCAAAGGTAGTACTTCAGAAGGAAATTTTTGGTGAAATAATTTTCTTTTTGTCAACGAACCAACCATAGTGCACAAAACCACAAATAACAAAATTCAATTACATATAGGGAAAACTATAACATATGTGTAACTAAAACTGAAAACAATGAGATGTCGACTTGGCTATGAACAAACAGTAACACACACAAGTACAAAAAACAATTATTTTCCAAAGGGCTAATGAATGCGCCGTAATTTCTGAAACTAAAAACAATATCATTAAGAAGTCAATCAACACCATCTAGCGCTTATGAACAAACAATAACAATATAAGAGCATCTCCAGCAATTCCCCAATACCTTCCCCTATTCCTATAAAACTGTCATATTGTGGACAACTATGCTTTTTTCTTGCTCTAGCAGTTCCCCAATACATCTCCCTTTTTTTGGTGGCCACCAATATTTTCCTCATCTCCCCTCAAAGAAAGGGGGAGATACAACTCCTCCAATACCATGGGGACTATCCCAACTACCACTTTTCAGTCATATTTTCTCTTACACTCCTGTGGGACCCACCCTTCATATGGGTGTTGGTGGAGATATATTAGGGTTGTAACGGAACCGTCCAAATTATAAGAGCACAAGTACAAAACACAATCACCGAAGTGATCAAATTCTCGCACTTGAGTCCATATAACTCCGGTAGTCCAATGAAATCGCGAGGGATTTCAAACCAACCAACATACAAGCCAAGATCGTAGTGATTCAACATAACAAGTCACATGTTACAATCATTTCACAAGTAATTCAATATACATTGGAGTTCAACAAAGTTATTACAACTTAAGTTCAAAAGTAGCGAAAGCAAAGTAATTTGAAACTAACATCACCCTTATTTCAATTACATGCCAGTACCAAGGTCGACTTCCAACAAAAGCATTAGAGAGAAGATAACTCAGAAGGATCATGCCCGTGATCACACTCCGCCTCTACGGCAGGAGCCAACCAACTATTGCAGTCGCCATGATACATCACAACCTGCAACAAGTGGGAATAAAACCCTGAGTACAAGAAGGTACTCAGCTAGACTTACCCGTCATAAACCAGAAATAAAGTGACACCAAGGATCATGCAAGGCTGATATGAAGTGGGCTAGCTTGACAACATTTTGCATAAAAGCTTATTATGGATAAGTAATCATTAATGCTTAAGCATCAAGTTAATTATCATTAACCTGTCATCTATATTAGAACCTGTACTAGAGCACTCACTTTATTAGGAGCAAACAATATTAACCATAGCAGGTATAAATTGAGGCAACATTTCCATCGTTATCCAATTAACCATCCGTTCAATTTAATGGAATCTACGTTGCCGCTGCTCATGTCAAGTGCTCACTAACCGGGAGCGACGGCGATTCGAATCGAATTCCTATCCAGCTGGAGGGGTATTTCTAACACTCACCGAGTCACGCCTGGCGAGGGCTGCTCAGGTCACCTTTCGTACAGTTCAGGAATCGTGGGTCCGAATGATGTCGCGTCCCCAAGGGCGACACTCTGCCAGGTGATAGGGACTCTAACCCCCCTGGTCTCACGCCAATGTCCCCAAGCACATCCTTTCTCTCCTCCAAGATGCAACCTACCATTCGATTCCCGGCCTGAACCATATTACTCGGCTTCGCGGTCGGAACGACTTATCCGGCCAACTAAGTGTTAGACTGCGTTCAACATGACTCAAGGACGTACAGCGAATCGGTCCTTAAACGACTCAGACGGGGATAGATCCACACCCAAGACCTCCATGCCTTGTTGCTTCACTATCGTCATCTCGCCCGGTCTCATTTCATTTTATTAACACATGGTTCCATTCCACGATAGCAAATATAGCCAACCGTGCCATATATGAATATCCCTACATCTCGCAGGTGATAGGAAATCACCTGACTTCTACCGCTTAAAGCAGGGCTAAGCATCTACTCGACCCTGGTCTAAGTAGGATTCAGGATTCATATATCTGGACAAGGAGTGATATTGATGCAGCAAGGTTTTCAACCAACTCCTACCACTTAATGCAACAATACTTATAACATATATAGAATTAATTGCTTTGAAGATAGGAGGCTTATAATGCTCCGGGGCTTGCCTAGGATCCGACTCAAGTCAGAGTTTGTCAGATGAAACTCGCTTGGCGAGCATTCCCCATTCTGGCACTTGTCCAGTCCTTCCATCTTCTAGACTTGTCCACCATACACCGTCTTTTGGTTTGGCCCGACATCACGTGCTTCACCTTCTCATGTCCATCATCTAGTGCACCTATACGAATGCAATAATGCAATGCCTGAATGTATAGAAAGAGCAACAAATGGTGCATTACAAAAGAAAGGAAAACAAGACGGCATACGCTTGCAGCAACATGATTTAGCAACATAGGTGAAACAAGGTTTAACTACGTTAAGCTATTAACAACAAGTTGGAGGTCATGCAGCAAGTTATCCGAGCACAAGTTTAACATTAATTAAATCATCACAAGGCATCCCTTTTCACTGAAACAGGCTGCACTTAACATTATAGGAAAAACAACGATGTTGGTCAAGCTCAACTTAGTTTGTAGTGCCCAACAGGTCACACCTAGCACAGCTGCAAGCTACTAGTTTAGTTATTTTGATTATCATGACTGGAGAAGCGTACAGGGACAACATATGAAAAGGTGATTATCACAGTTTGTATAGAACATACACCACTTCATCATACCAAACAAATCAAAGGTGATTTACTACTTAACTATAATCAGGCAATTCAATCGCGCTTAAGCTACTAAATAGGAGAATTACAGGCTGCACCAAGAGCCAAAGGCACACCGTTGAAATTAAGTAAATTTGAAGTGCTTTATCAACTTGATGTGAATATGCAGTAGAGCACGCTATGGTAGTCACACCAAGTACAGTCCCAGCAAGCAACAAGGCAATACTATAAGCAAGCATGTTCCAGCTTCACAAGAACATAGTTGGCCTCAGCAAGATCAACAAACCATAAAGAAAAGCCTTGACAAGATTAAATTTGCATGTGACCACTTAATAGTTTTATAAGCTGAACCTCTACACAACATGTTAAGTGTATTGAGTTAGCTCTATGCTAACCATTAAAATATTTGGATGGACCTAACATAGCAAGGATCCACAGAAGTAGAAACGAGCAAAGTTAACTTGGTCTAGCATTAGCAACAATTTGAAAACAGCCATGTAAAAGAAGGACAATTGCTCCACCCTATAGTTTAATTAAGTCAACTTCTTAAACAGCAAAGCAGAGTCTGTCTAAACCCAGAGAGAGCAATATTAGCTGGAGTTTGAAAACTATAAATCATCTACAGTCTACAGTAACCATGCTCTATTGAAGCTATACAAATAGGCAAATCATGCAATTACAAGATCTGAAATTCAGGACAGCAGCAGTACAGTCAAAAGAATAAATCATAGCCAGAGTTCCAGATCACGGAAAACTATGTTCTTTAATAATTTGGAAAGCTTATGAAAAACACTATAACTTCTTAGTTATCAACAGGAGCTAGTTTTTAAAGCTAACATGGTCAAATTACACAAAAGCTCAGAACTGTACAGCACACAGCAAAATCTTGACAGCAGATTTCAAAATTTCATAGCTCCCAAACCAGATACAATAAAATCATGAAATTTTAGGACAACAATGATACTTAAATTATCTACAACTTTTATATTGTCAAGTTCCACAGAAAATGTCATTCAAGTACACGAATTATTATCACAAGCAGAACTGTTCAAACTGAATTTTTTTAGCACACACTGCAAAAGTGATTTATGCATCCCTTTACTTGTCCCCAAACCAAGCAGCACCTATTCAACTTATTTGCACAGCCAAAACCACTCCTATCCACAAGTTAGTCATGGCCTCTAGCAAGCATGAAGAATTAGTTTTGTTCATCAGCAAATAGGTTCAGAAAGGTATACATCGTAGCAACAAGGCAACCGATGTGCTAGGTGATATTAACAAAGAGCTGCTAAAGTTCATCTTTCTTCACTGACTTTATATGGATTAGCCATGGATCAATATTGCACACATAAATAAATATTTCTGCACTTAAGGATTAACATGTATATTCCCCAAATTACAGTAATAACAAGACATGCACAAATACATCTGGGTAGGCAGCAGCTCACTATGGACATGCATGTCTGATTGTAGACCACAATCAGAGGAGGAGCAGCTAGGAATATCGGAGGGGCGACGTGTTGCAGGTGCAGGGGCACCGATTTGAAGAAGGAACAGAGAGGCAAGGGTGTCCCTTGGGGTGCTGCTGCCGAGGATGCCATAGGGGACACCAGCACCTGCTGCTTGTGGAAAAAGGCAGGGAAAAGGGGTGGCTCCTTGAGTCCTTGATGCTGCTATTGGAAGAGAAGGGGAGGAGAAGAGGCGTCACACCAGCAGGAACAAGAGGGGCGGCGCACTGCTTGGGAAGGAGCAAGAGAGGTCTGCTGCGTTTGCTACTTACTGCTACAAGTGAGGAGATGGCGCCGGCAACAGGAAGGAGAGGGAGCAGGGCAGCGCCATGCTACTATACATGAGAAGAAGAGCAGGGCATCTGCTGCCAAATCCTTCAACCATCTCGATCTCCCTCAGAAAGCTATGCATGAGTGGATGATTTGGATGGATTGGAAGCTAGGATCTCGAGCAAGGCCACGGCGTAACATGCATGGCTTGATTCAGGAGTTTCTGGCTGGGATTTTGGAGAAGAGGAGGAGCTGGAGTTGGGGCAGAGGGAGGAAGGAGCTGGCTGCTGGTTCCTGTGGGAGAGAAAATGAAGTGAGTAGAGAGAGTGGTGTGCGTGTGTTTTATGTTCTCCATTTTCTTTTATTTTGTTTCTTCTCTTTTTTTTAGCAAAAGCACAAATAAATAAATCATCTATTTATAAGCATATATGTTATTAACTCTTTTTGTCTAAAAGCTACAACAAGCACAAAAACATTGCACATGCATAGTTCCATATGTTTCACTAGTGCATCACATATGTTCCATGCTCATATATGAACAAATGACGCTTAGGCTCATGCAATGCAAGTGCCAAAATGCAAGCCTAACACCTGGGGTGTTACAGGGGTACTGCTGCTGCAACTCCCTCAATAAATCTAGAAAGTGATATTGGGCTACCCCAATACCATCTTATTGGGGGAGTTGTATTGGGGGACTGCTGGAGTTGCTCTAATAACGCATACTGAAAACAAACAAAATTTTAGTTTCCATGCAATGCTTACAAACAAACTGTGAGTATGAAGCTACAAATGACTAAAATAAGTAGCTAGCTCCACTGTACTTAGCACTTAGGAACAGGCGGTAACATACAAAACTAGAACACAAACAGTCATTAGCTTGATTGTATTTGAACACATGCAACCACAAAAATCAAGACTTATGATTGGCATATGTACCAGACTTTAATGATATCCTACCCAAGCATTCATAACCAGCAGCTCTACCGAGTTATAATAAGCAATCCATTCAATGCATCTATCTAGAACAACATCCAAAAATGGTAGTACAACAAATTCTCATGATTGTTATTCTCTGTACGATCAGAATTGAAGAATGCCATGCATAAAAATGGGAAAATGAGTTTGATCAAGGGCTTTACTGATGACCGGGAGATCCATCTCCAGGCCAATGAGCTCGAGGAGCTTGAAGCCATCCATGTTGGGCATGACGACGTCACTGATCACCAGGTCGAACTGGTTCCCGTCCTTCCTCTCCCTGAGCATGTCCAACGCCGTCCTGGCGTCCGTCACCACCGTTGCTGCATCGCACCACCAGAATTCCAAAACAATTTCATCGTCCGGCCTAAAATTCTATCACAATGGAATTAGGGAAATAGGGGCGGCTAAGAAGGCAAGAACACACACCGTTGTAGTTGCAATACTTCAGCTGCCTCTCTAGGATCTTGAGGCAGACGCGGTCGTCGTCGACGGCGAGCACGCGCAGCCCCGCTGGGAAGGTGTCCGCGTCCTTCTCTTCCGATCCTCTATATCAAAAACGTACATGATCAGTTCTAAGAAAGCAACCGCCGACCACCAAATCCTTGCAAGGAATCCGAGAAGACTAGAACATTCTTACCTGCTGCAATGGTTTCCGTCCAAGAACCTCTGGGGAGCAACAGAGACAGAGGTTAAAGTGAGGCAATTTTCGGGTGAAGAAGAGCAATGCAGCGAGTGCGAGGGGAAGGTGGGATTTATAGCTGGGGCAAGGGGGATTGGGGGCAGGAGTGCGGATCGGAATAGATGCGCGCAGCTGCAAAAATGGAAGGTGTTCACCCTTGCGATCTGGAATTTCCCTTGCATTAATTCTTGCCTTCAGTTGTCCTGTGCTTCCACCACCAGACTTGCTGGGTTTGCTCGTCGCTTGTGTGCTGTGGTTCGCTTCAGTTTCTTGATGGATGGAAAACCAGCCAAACCACCCAAGAATCGCCCATGGTTTAAGAATTGCGGTCTGCAATGGTTGGACTCACCCATCTTCACCGCCGGTCCTGATGGAGGAGCCTCCCGAGATGTGGATTCGGCGGCCATGGCGTACATGCACGACGCAATTGGAGACCTCCAACCTGCTTTTTCGTTCACGAGAGTCTCCATCCCCACTATCTATTGGCCACCCAATTTGTTTTCTGTTGGTGCATCTGTTGTGTGGAGGTACCCGCGAGGGAGTCGATCGGATTGTGGTATGGCAAGTGCTGACCTGGTGACAACAATGGGGTCCACGCCGGTCAAACCATGTATCTTCTAGCTCATTTTTATTTTTATTATTATTATTATTATTATTATTATTATAATAATAATAATAATAATAATAATAATAATAATAAACATAGAATTAATGAATATATAATATATATAAATATATATATAATAAGACTCTAATAGAATGGTTTTGATCACAAAAGACTGAAGGGCCTTGCTGCCGTACTCCATTACCCTAGGCGACGTCCCCATTGACAGCGAGGCGTCTGTGGTGACTTTGTGAATCTCGAGATTTGCCGGCTCAGTCCTTCGGAGGTGCTCATATGGGTAGGGCTTGCGTATGCGTGTTCATGGAGTGAGTGTGCGTGCGTGTTGTGGGCGTCCGCGTTGTACTGTGTATTTCTCAAAAAAAGGTAAGATATTAAATAAATCTCAGCCTTTAATTTTTAAAATATATACAATAGTTAAGTAATTAATTAATAATTTAAAAATAACAAACAAAATCACTGAAATCCTGCCAGATCTCCTTCCTTAATTGCTTCTGGGCCAAAATAGTCAAAATTACTAACAAAATTTCTAAGAACTATTTAGTCCTTAATTAACAAAATCCCTGCCAGGTCTTCCGGATTGAGTTGTTGGATAAATAAAATCATTTAAATGTATATTTAGTCCAAATTACTAACAAAATTTCTCAATCAAATGTCTTCATAGTACCCATGGCTCTAGCTCCAAATATTTCTAGATCTGGGTGACCAGCTCCAAGAACTATTGGAGCTAGAAGCCTAGAAGGCTAGAACTATGCCAAAAATAGGTCCTATAGCTCAAAGGCAATCTAAGCATCAATACAACAACGCATCTAAAATTTGAACATCTTCTCAATGAAAGATATTTTCACTAATTGCAAGAGCAGTTAGCAAACAATTCTACACCTCACTGGAGTTGAGTATGAATCCCTAGTGTTGATGTCAGGGCTTGTTCGGGGGTGGTCGGCTAGGGGGCGACTAGGGCAGGGTGGATGATGAGGACATGACGCCTTTGGATACGACCATTGATTATAATGTGAGCTCGTTCCTACATTTGCATAGTGATTTTTGGTACAATTCACTTGATTCCACATGTACATGTCATTATTTGCTTGTAGGTGCAAATGTGTCTCAAATTCCAAGTCCATCGAAGTTGAACTTTCAGTTCATCGGCGGCCCGACAATACTTCATTGAGAAGGCTATAACTCATCCATCCGGAGTGCGATCAAGTTCAATGAGCACTTGATGGAAAGCTTGTTTGATAAGCTTTCAAATAGATCTGGTCCCACCTCAATATCACATCGGCAAGGCCTCCAAATTATCAAGATATTCTGTCGCTATTTCTGCCGGGAGCTACATCGTCGTCATAGGCTTGTTATTCATCCTTGGGACCCTGGCCCAAGTGGGAGCACGCCCTAAGGAGCTGGAGAACTCACCAAGGAAGCCCTTGGACGTCCTCCTCCTTGGCCACCTCCTTAGGAGGCCAGCAAGGGCGTCCAAGCCATGCCGGAGGCCCAGCCCAACTCGAGTTCGAGTCTACCTCGGCCTTCAATACCAGCCTCATGAGGGTTTGGGTTTTGCTTTAGATCAATCTGTCTTTGAACATGCGTTGTTATAGATTTGTGAAGCCCCATATTCGAGATCTTAATCATATATCTACAATTGTCACTATACTTGAGTTGTGTGTTATCTTGTTCTTGCTTGTGTTCTTCGATTCGCAGTTAGGGATTAGCCTTCTTGGCGAGGTCAACTAGATTGTGAAATGGTTGATAACTAGAGGAGACTTGGTACTAAGGTTGCAGGGTTGGGGTCTTTGTGATCTGAAGCTGGATCGATGTGTCGCTTTCTGACCAAATCGATAGTTATCTTGAACCTGACGGAAGATCAGGAGCCCCGTCCCTATCAAGTGGTATCAAAGCTTCAGGTATACCGTCAGTTTCACATCTTACCCTTAGTTTGAGAGTTTTTGCCTTCATTCCATAGTCCACCACCATATTTGTTTCCTATCCTACAACCACCGTGCCATAGTCTTTGCATATTTCAGTTTCAGAGTCTGCCATGTTGAGTTTGTGTCCTAGATCAAGGTCTTGTTGCTGGGTTAGATTGTGTTCTTTTCTAGTTTGTGTTCATCCGTCAACCCGCCGCCATCCCGTATCACCATCGGTTTGCATCTTGTCTCCACTAAAACCCTGATTCGAGTAGCTTCCTTAAAATAGTCAAAACTTTTGCATCCAAACTCGAAACAGGGCAAATTTTATATCTATGAAGAACACCAGAAAATTTTAGATCCGTTTCATCGGTGTGTCGCTTTCTGACCAATTCGATAGTTATCTTGAACCTAATGGAAGATCGAGAACCCCATCCGCATTAGTGGAGGTGGCAGCATGCTAGGGTGGTGGCGGGTACAAGTGAGGCGGCAATGGCGCTAGGCTCAGGGGAGAGGCGATGGTGCTTCAGAGCAAGAGAGAGAGAGTTGTTTAAAGAGAAAGGCTCTATTTCCTTCTTGAGTTGGAATAGTTATAGTGCTCCTATATTTATAGTTCCTATTGGACTTGCACACCAAGCAATCTATCAAGGAGTGCTTATAGATTTGGACCCCCTTTCCTAAAACCAAATTCTCTCTTTTCCTAAGAAATCTAAATTCCTTCCCTAAACAAAATCTACACCTATTTTTACTAAATATCTTTATTCTCCAAAATCATCCAAAATTTAGGATGATGTGGAGGTGGAGGGCCACCGCCCCCCTAGCCACGCCTCCTCCTGGCGTGCACGTGTGCCCCATGGCCTTGGGCGCCGCTGGGTCTCGGGCTCCTGCTGGCCTGCTAGGCCCGCTATGGAGGACTCCCTTTGGGAGTGTGACATCTTCCTCCGTCTTCGCTTGGCTCGTCCACAAGCCGAATCATTAGCTAGTCATCAATGCCTTTCGGTGGTGTAGTCGATCTGGCAACTCGCTCAATGTGGACCAATATATCACCATGGAGAACTCCTATGAATAGTAGGTTGCGGTGCTCCCGGTAGAGGATGAACTCAAAGCAATATTGGAGATTGCCAATATAGCCATGGAGCTAGTAGTGGTGCTCTCCCATGGCCGCCTTGGGAGGAGCGGCTGTTGAGCTCAGATGAGGGTCGCTCTGGCAATGCTGGCGTCAAGGTGGAAGTGGTCCAGTCCCTGCGGAGGTTGCTCAAAACCCCATACCTTGTTGTTCACGTTGAGGAGGATGAAGCTAGGTATTTTGCGATAGATGGTGGAGGGCTCATGAATTGCTGGCATGGTTGTCAAGTAGAGCATCTCACTAAACATGAAGTCGATGCCATTGAGGTCATATGGCGAGATCAAGTGGCGACAGTTGTTGACATTGGTGTCGATGTCGATGACGATGTTGGTGATGGTCAAGCATCGACACCCCTTGTTGTTGAGGAAGGTGATCGTTGCCAAGAGTGGATTGCCCCTTGCCCATGGGCGAGTGAGAAATATGCTAGATGGCAAGCTGTAGGTCTATGTTGCTGACATTGGGAGGGTATGGAACCCCACTTTTAGATAGTTGAGGTTGTGGACATGGCTGCCGCTAATTAGTGCGTCGATGAGGGCTAGAAGTAGAGGTGAAGCCACTGGTATGTAGAGGAGCTTGTTGAAGAAGTGTAGCCGGCTTCTAGTGACCATGCTCTGGTCGTCGTCTTGTTGATGATGGTGATGGCGACGTCGCACAGTTATGCCTCATGCAAGGTTGCTTGATGGAGTGTGTCGAAGACCGGTGCATCTGTGTTGATGTTGGCGAGGTATTTTGGTCATCGAGGCCATGTCACTCGGCTTAGGAGGTAGTGCGCCGGCGCTGGTGGTGGAGGCCAGGGACCGTGGATGCTACGCGGCTGGTCCGGGTGTCGTCATTGTCGAAGTCGGGGAAGGGAGCCGTGGTGGTGCCACCGCCCATGCGGCTGGTGCTAGTGTTGCCACCCATGCGGCCAGTGCTGGTGGTGCCACACATGCGGCTAGCGCTATTACCGCTGCCCGTGTGCCAGCGTTGGTGCTACCGCCCATGTGGCCAATGCTGGTGCTAGCGTTGCTGCTGGAGGTATCGGTGTCGGTGTAGGTGGTGTTGGTTCGCGAGGTGCCGTGGTGGCACTCGGTGGTCTGGGATTCTAGAGAAGGTGACCTTCCGATTGTCCCACCGGAATTGCACCTCTAGGGATGTAAAACTCCAGAGGGCGTTGCCGACGTGTGTCAGCCATGGGCTCCCAAGATGACGTCGATGTTGTCACTGATGGAGAGGAGGAAGACATCAGTCTGGAATGTCTCACCATTGATGTGGAGCAGGACAGTGAAGTAGGCTCCTTGGTAGGCTAGCTCTATGCCACTATCAATGAGCACGGTAGTGGTGATGCGACACTTGGCTTGGCCAATGGTACGGGTGATGCTTGGAGTCAATGACATTGTGGGTGGCACCAATGTTGAAGAGGATCCATACGCCCTGGCCGAGGATAGCTCCCACCAAGATCATGGTACATCCTCCTCGAACCCCTGAGTTTGGGGCGCCTATCAGCATCATCATGCGGGGGTCGATGTCAATGCTATTGTCGTCATCGTCATTGTCATAGATGATGATCAGCGATGAAGACCATGGAGTTGTAGTGGTGGTGTCGGCAATGCTCCTCAGTGGATCCATTGATGGGGAAGCTGTGGTGAATAGCTTGCTCGCCACGATGTCCACAAGATCGGGAGGTGTGGTGGTGGTGGGCGCCTCTTGCTTCCTCCTGAGGAACATGAGTCCAACATCCTCCATGATGCGCTTAGTTCCTCCTCAAGCTCCTTTGCTATGGTCTCATGTGCCTTAGGGCAGCATTGACGCTCAATGTTGGCGAGGCAAGCGTTGAGCATCGTGAAGTTCGCGTTGATCTCATCAAAGCGGTTGCTCATGTTGACAGAGAATATTCTCATCATCTTATTCGTCTCGGCAATCATGGTGGAGGTGGCCATAGGATCGATCTGGTCTTCAGATACTAGATGTCAGGGCTTGTTTGGGGGTGGCCGGCTAGGGGGCGGCTACGGTAGGGTGGAGGTGGCATGGCGGCGTGCTAGGGTGACGGCGGGTGCAGGTGCGGTGGTGGAGGCGCTAGGTGCTAGAGAGAGGCGGCGGTGCATGGGAGCAAGAGATAGAGAGAGATTTGTTTAAAGAGCAAGTCTCTATTTCCTTCTTGAGATGGAATAATTACAATGCCCCTATATTTATAGTCCCTAATGGACTTGTACACCAAGCAATCTATCAAGGAGTCCTTATAGATTTGGACTCCCTTTCCTAAAACAAAACCCTCTCATTTCCAGCAGCAACTGCATATCTTAGGAAGTCTCACAAGAAATTGTGGAGCAGGAGTCAATTTTCAACCTTTTGCGAAGTGGACTACGTAACAAATAATTTGGCATAATCCTTTAACAATTGGGTTAAGGAACACAAGTCAATGAATTTGGATGACTTCATGGACAAGATTAGGCAAATGATTATGAAAAAGTGGAACCAAAGGAGGAAGATATCAAGACAGCTTGGTGGGTTCATTCTACCCCACATAATCAAGATGTTGAATGAGAAGAGTAGAGAGCTAAACTTGGAGGTTGAGGAATGCTCAGAAAATGTTGGTGAAATTACTGCATTAAGAGGGAGTGGATTCAGGTTTGTGGTAAACTTGAATGACAGGACATGTTCTTATAGACAATGGTAGGTATCTGGCATTCCTTGCAAACATGCTATAGCATTCATCGTAGCCAAAACCAATTCATCTCTAGAGAGTTACGTGGACTTGTATTACTCCATTTGAAAGTTTAGAATAGCATATGAGCAACTAATCCCTACAATGCCTGACAAGTCACAATGGCCTAAAGCAACACATGAATTTTTTATGCACCCACCATTACTAACAATTGTTGCTGGTAGGCCCCGAGTCGAGAGGTTGAAGGGCAATGCTACAAAGAAAGGTATTAAATGCCAACATAAATGTCCTATTTGCCTAGACTATGGACATCATTGGCACAATTGCAAGAAGGGTAAACAAGAGGATATAGAAGCTATGAAGCTAATAAGGTAATAAAAAGAGGGTTAAGTAATGCTCTCTTTTTCTTGTATTATGCAAGTTAATGCAGCTGATAATTTTTTCCTTACTGCTTATGTAGAGGAGAACCCAAAAAAGAACAAGTAAAGCCAAATCAGCTTAGTCATCCATTATCCCTATTGAGCATGAAGCACCACAAGCATCTACTCCCTCTATCCCTAAATGTTTGTCTCTAGAAAACCGTGTTTCTCTCACAGACACGCTTTCCGGACGACTAACAAAAAGGGACGGAGGGAGTATGTCTTTTCCACCAAGGCTAGCAAGCTATAAACTTATGATTATGGTTAAATAACTGTTTTAGTCCTAACAGATTGCTATTTTGTTGCCGTAGCCAAAATTTGGAACTTGCAAATAAGAAAAAGGGGGAAAAAAATCTAATGCTACTTCTCAGGCATCAAAAAGGTCACTACCTGTACTTTTCAAATTTATATAATGACACATGAAAACTTGTTTGATTTCTAAGTTTCTTATTTTTTTTTCTCATAGTCAAAGTCAGGGAACTACAAGTGATAGGTCTGGTTCTGGACATTCAAGAAGGTAATACTTTAATTCCGAAATATATACTATGATACAAGAAATATATAGGAAATTCTAAGTTGCTTGGTTTTTCCTACAGTCCAACCTTAGAAACCACAAGTACTAATAAGAGAAAACATGCTAACTCAGATTCTAGAACATCGAAAAGGTAATTCTCTCCGTTCCTATATGTATAGCTGCTGTCCATTCCCTAGAGTCCAGCATTGCTGTTGTTTTAGTCCCATGAGTTTCATCTAAAAATTATTGTTCTTTGAGATGTACAGGTGCAGATTAAGAAGTGGCTCCAAGCAGTCGGAGCCGGTCTCCACTGAAATCCCTTTGGCCGGTGAGCAAACAGTTGTACCTGTGAAGAAAAATGGTAAAGGGAAAAAGAAACAAATTGCTAAAAAGATTCCGATCTATCCTATGGCACCATTAGATAGCCCTGCCATGAGCACTAGAAGCAAGAAAACCGATCCAGCAAGCCCTACCATGGGTACTAGAAGCAAAAGGAGACTCAGCTTGTGATTTTCGCCAAAAACTTATGATATGTATGCATGTTGACTTGATGTAATGTTTGAACATATATGTACACGAACATTAAGAGTGTAGGTAGCTATGGACCATTTGTATTTGCTACATGAAATGAACTGTTTGGACCAGTTTGGACTCTCCCTGATTCAGACTGCAAAAATCAGAAGTTCTAACATGGGGTCAGAAGTTCTGAGTTTCGCATAGCCAGAACTCCCAAGCGAAGGTCAGAAGTTCTAGTAAGGGATCAGAAGGTCTGCTTTCCATACAAAGCCAAAACTTCTATACGAAAGTCAGAAGTTCTAATAGGGGGTCAGAAGTTTTGATCTTCGCACAATGGACAATTTTGGTTATCAACAAGTAGATAAGAGATAATATGGATGAATTATATTATCATAACAAAATTATTTCCAAATTATAATATAATGTGGATGAATTTTAATGTCAAAACAAACCATACAAATACTCAGTGTCATAGAGGTAATATTGTAAACATCAGATGAAGCAGGGCCATACAAGTAATCAGCGCATTTTTCTGCAACAGGGGTATTATGGACAATTCGCATGGCACTTAACGGTGTTAGGGTCCAAAACTGACGGTGGTGTCATATGGGTCATTAAAATTCAAAGACAGGGCCATACAAGGAATTTCGAAGTTTGCAGGGCCATACAAGGAATAACTGAGTTTCACAGGGCCATACATATAATTTTCTATATCTACTACTTGAAGGTTCCATATGGATCCTTATTCTATCCTGAGCTGATGTGGAACAAGAGATGTTTAGCTAACTTTGTGGGTTCCATATGGATCCTTGTTCTATCCTGAGTTGACGTGGATTCTCTGTCCATGGACATGATGTACACAACAACATTAGAAAGATCATATCTTCTTTCATGAGAGTCTCCATCTGCACCATCCATTGCCCTTCCAGATTTGTTTCCCATTTGTGCTTTTGATAAGTCAAGGTGCCACCAAGGGAGGTGATCGAGGGGGATAATGGTATGGGCACATGGGAAGCAAAGACCAGATGAGAACAATGTGGTCCAGGCTAGTCAAATTAGATATCTTCTTGTTTCTTTTGCTTCCTTTTCTACTAGTTTCAAGCTCATTTATTATGTGAAAAAAAAGGAAAACTAAATATTTATAAATAATGAGAATCCAATAGAATGGTTTTGATCCCAAGCTAGAGAGGATTCAGAGAAAGTTGTGAAATTATTTTATCCCATCGGAATGCCTAGGGAGTCCCTTTGTTGTTTTAGTGTAACAACGAATCATGCCTTTTCATACCATGAGAAAAAATAAGGATGGAAGCTGTGATTGTTGAGTTCATACTTGACACCTAACATTTCAAACTTCTATATGCACATTGTGGAATGAGTTAACATTTAGCCTTTTTTCAACAACAAATGGTTATCACATGAGCTGGATGGAGTCAATGTGATGATTACTATATTGTTTGGTTGGTGTATAGGTGTATTTCTGTTGGTAACTATAACACCCAAAAATTTCAAAATTTAGAATTAGTGGGTTTTAAATAATTTAGATAATAATTAATGGGGAATTAGGATTTAAAATTTTAGATAGAACATTTGATGATGCATTCATGCAGTTGCATTTATTTTATTTTGTGGTGTGGACTTTATTTTATTTGATTTGGATTTGAAACTCTATTTAAAAGGTTTTGAAAACAAATACAAAAAAGAGAAAGATAACATACCTGTTGTGCAGCCGGCCCGGCCTGTTCTCTTTCTCACTCTCGCTCTTGGGCCAGCGGGCCGAAGTCGCTGCCCCGCTCTTCCTTCCGCGCGCGTGGGCCGGCCCAGCTGATAACGCGCCTGCCTCTCCCTTCCTTGTGCCGCTGACGGTTTGGTCCCACCCGTCGGTCGCCCTCTCGTCGTCTTCCTCGTGACTGGGACGGACTCCATCACCGAACCGAATCCAATCCGTGAACCTAGGGAGTTTCTTTCCAAATTGATCACGCCACCCCCTATTTAAGCTAGAGCCGAGCCTTGCCGGTTGTTTTTAGAACAAATCGTGACCTAACTAACCCCCGTTCGAGCTCTCGCCGCCGCCGCAACCCTAGGGGCCGCTGTGGGGAGCAATTCGGCGTGTACGTCATCTTTTCGCCACCGTAAGCTACTCTACCGGCTTTAGCATGCTTGTGTGAACCTAAGGGTGCTTTCAATTTGATCGCTAAGAGCTTTTTGCGTCGCCACCATGAGTAGGAGCTTGGCCGCCCGCCCTTTGGAGCCGCCCGATCGACCCGAGCCGTCTTCGTCTTTGTCTCCGCGTTAGGTGAGATCGCATTAAGCTCCTCTTCCGTTTGGGACCATCCACGCGTCTTGTAGTGCAGTGTAGGTCAAGAACCGTGTCTCCGGCGTGTCGCTGGCCATGGCGCCGTCGTGGGGAGGAAGAACACGGCGGTAGCGCCGCCGGGTTCTCTCTGGATCGAATAGGAGCCGTCCATCTCGTGATCTACGGCCGAGATTAGAACTTACCCATTCGCGGGTAGTTTTTCTAAAGAGTCTCTGGCCTTTTTCTTTATATAACCCGCAGTCCCTTGGCGTAATTTTCGAAAGACGTTTCCGTGTTTTGAAAACGTATTTCTTCTCGGTAAATCAAAAATACGTTTTCTGATATTTACAGTTTTGCCACTAAATTTGTTTTGGTCATAAAATCTTCGTTTTAACTCCGATTTGATCCGTTCAAGTTGCGTTAGGTTCGTATTTGCGAGCTCTACATGTTACTATAGTTCTACAGTAGGTTGGGGAAAAATTATTTTTCGAGTTTATATTTAAGTAATTATTTATCTATAGGAAATCTTAGAAAATTCATAACTTTCATGTTTTAACTCCGAATTTTGTGATCTTTACGTCTGTGTGATCGTAGGAACATGTAGAAGAGTTTTATTACTGTTGGTGTACTGTTCTAATTATATCTCTTTGTTTGCTTCGTGTATGTTTGCTCGATTGCATGTATGTTGTTGATTGGTGGTCGAGTTTAGACGGTGAGCAGTTTCTGGACGATCAGGAGTATTACTTTGAGCCAGATCAGTAGTATCATCTGGAAAGCTTTGATCAAGGCAAGTATAACATGGGACTATCCTTGTTACCTATTCACTGAAATTATCATACATATGCATGTGCTTTCCTTGACAACCTTAGAGATTATAACTTAGTGATTGGTATCCTGATTCCTTGTTACCTATGGGCTATGCATTTGGGTAGCTGTTGCTAGTGCTTAATTATGAACAATGATCATGTAATTTGATTAATGAATTCAGTAACCAATCATTAAGATGATTTTATTATTGTTGACAAAGGGGACTAGAGCGTTGTGTTGTGTTGATTGTTTGTCACTCTAGTTACTCTCCATAAGGACTTACCTGTAAGTGATAACCGGGATATACAGTACAGCTGTGAGGGCTATATGGCTCTGGCTTTAGTTGCTTAAAGGACTTTTTCTAGCTTGTTAGTGGTTACCTTAAATGGCGTAAGAACGGCTTGCCACGTTGGGTGTAGGACAACCTCTAGTCAATGAGTATAGCCGAGAAGGAAGTGTGCCATTTGAAAAGGGGAGGGTTCCTACATCTACCTGCCGAGTGAATCTAATAGCCCTAACTTGTTAGACAAACCTTTAAGTGGCTTTATATGATTTCTGGTGTTTTAGAGAGTCACGAACCCATGCATTTGGAAGTTATGACTCACAGTGAAAGTGTACACCTCTGCGCAGAGTTAAAAACTGGTATACTAGCCGTGCTCACGGATACGAGCGGCCTTGGGGATTCTTAAGTTGATCATAATTGTTATATCATGTTTAATTACTGTTGATTATTATTATGCTCATGTTAATGCTATTCATTATCCTTATTACAATTGATCATTGATTCATTAATGGGAAGTGGATTACCTTGATGCTACTCAATTGTTAATTACATGATGAATAAAAGCTAAATGCAGTCAAACAGTGTCTAGCCTTTTGTGCCTCATGAACCCTGTGTTGTACTTGTTGAGTTCGACATGGACTCACCCTTGCTATTTTCACCATAACAGATGAAGATTATGAGGAAGATTATCGTAATGAGTACTAGTCTTGGTGTCAACCAGTCAACCGTGTCCCTGTGTTTGGAGTTTCCGCTGGAGATCTACAATTAGTTACTATTATTTATTGTTCAAGACTATATGTTAAATATTTATTCGCTATGTAATAAGCACTGTGATGATACTATGTAATTTGTCTACTTGTGTGTGCGATCATATCCTGGGGCGCACATGAGTCTTTTATGCATCCTATTTTTATCCTTAAAAATGGATGTGACAAATTGGTATCAGAGCCGTATTGACTGTAGGACGCAAGCCTAGTTAGAATGGTCGTTATTAGCATCCATGTTTCACTTATTTCATGCTTATTCCTTTCACCTTGTTAATTACTAAATTTTTATTCTTCTTCTACCTTATTCTATTGCGAAAATACATTGATTCTATCTAATCTATGTATAATTCTTGTAGATGCCTCCTCATCCCCATATGTCCGCTGCACAATACATTGCCCGCTTCAAACCCCAGGAGCCCCATGTAGATGGTGACCAAGAGCTATCTGATGCTGAATCAAGAGTTGGTGACACACCAATGGAGGATTTAGTTATGGGGTGGACCACGAAGTTTTAGATCATGGTTCCTAAAGCTGATGCTTTCTTCCATGACATGCTGACAAGAACCTTGGATAACTACTACTACGATTGGGAAGCTACGTTGGAGTATCGCTGCACGGAGTATAGTCATCCATGGATGGATTCCTATTGGGAGACTGAGCTATGGGTCAAGACAAGGGATCCTACCACTAAGGAGCCTAAGGTGGAGTCAAAGTTCATCACCCGAGTGAGCCGGGCAACCGTAGAAACAAGCATGGAGGATGTCGCCTACAATGCGTTTGTCTACTACCATGGTCTTCGCTCGGACAAGACATTACATGGTGCGCTCCGGCATTTTCCTTGTTTCTTACATGACAAGGGTGTCTGGACCGTGCCGCTTGCAGATAATTCATCCTTGACTTTACAAGCTACAGTGGGACTGGTTCGTGAATTGGCTCTCCATGAGGTGGATTTGAAGGATGAGTTGCTAAAGGAAAAAGAACTTAAGGAACAAGCTTATAAGGAGATCGACGAACTAAGGGCGGAGCTAGGCCATCCCAAGATTTATGAGAAGCTTAATTAAGATTAGGAAATCCCTATGTAATAAGAACGATAGTAGTTTGCGAGTCAATTTGAGTTGGTATTGTCGAGTGCTAGTTTGTGGTGTGAACAATTGTGTGATTGATGAATTGTTATTATGATAATGTGTGATTTGGATCTTTGTAATGTGTGCTGGAGTTTTGTAGACATGTCTATAAGTTCTATGGTTAAGAATATTAAGTTTGATCAAGAATATATAAGTTGGGTGTGGGGTAAACTTGGTTCTGTCTTTTGCTGATTTCTGGATCAGTCTGGGATGTTTTAGAAATAACTTAAAATCCATTCGTGGGAAATTTAAGAAATTTAACTGGGAATAATTAGACTTCTGTACCTTTCCAACTCCGCAAGAATCACCTTATTATCTATTATGAGCTAAGAGATATACCTGTTCCAAGTTGGGGTCACTGTGCAGTCTGGAATTCTGAAACAGTTTCGGTTAAGTTCAGTTTTTGACTAATTTATTGACAGAATCAGGAAAAGTGTTGTGAATAAAAGTTGTAGATAATTTTGTAATATTTCCAACCATGTAAAGATCATCTTAATTGGACATCTGTAACTCGAGATATGGCAGTTTTACTGAGCCGCTGAAATTGGAATTCGCCCAGAGAAATCAGATTTGCTTATCTGTTGAATACATCATCTTGGATAATACTGAGTCTCATTTGCTGTGCTTTGAAAATAGATGTCAGCCAGAGGCCGTGGCAGGGGTCGTGGAGGTGCTAACCCACCTATTACTATGGAGGAACTTATGAATACACAAAATCAGATGATGCAGATGTTCATGCAACACATGCAGAACAATCCCCCTGCAGGAGGACCACCACCTGTTCAGGTGAGAGACAAATGTGGGGAATTGTTGAAGGGATGCCCTCCAGTGTTCTCTCATACTACTGATCCATTGGAGGCGGATGATTGGGTGAGAGCGGTTGAGAAACAATTGAACATCGCTCAATGTAATGATCTAGAAAAGGTGTTATATGCATCAGGTCAGTTACAGGGGACAACTCAGACTTGGTGGGAGTCGTATCAAGCTGCACGTCCTAACAATACTCCTCCTATCACTTGGAATGAATTTTTTTAGTGATTTTCAAGCTCGCCATATTCCTGAGGGTATAATTGAGCTGAAGCAGGAAGAATTCAGAAATCTCAGGATGGGACAGATGAGCGTTAGTGAGTATCATGACAGGTTCACACAGTTGGCTCGCTATGCTCCTAATGAAGTGAGGGAAGATGCAGATAGGCAGCGTCTTTTCCTAAAAGGGATTTATTATGATCTTCGTTTGCAGTTGAAGGGTAATAATTATGCTAGTTTCCAAGAACTTGTGAATAAGGCTATCGTGCTGGATAATGAACGTCGGGAGATGGACAGGAAAAGAAAGATGAAAGGACAAGGTGTTGGAAACAATAATCGCCAACGTACCAATTCTCAGCATGGGTTTCATTCCAAATTCCAAGGACCAGTTAGTCAGTGGAGCCGTAATTCAAATCAACAGTGGTCTCAGAATCGATAGAATAATCAGTTCCAACAACGACCTCAGTATCAGCAGAACAGGCAGTTCCAACAGCAGAGTGGTCAGCAATCTCCACGCCAGGGTAATTCTAACTCTACTCCAATGAAGACCAGTGCACCTAGTACCCCCAATCTGTGTTATCGCTGTGGAGAGCCTGGACACTATGCTAATCATTGTCCCAAGAAGCAGAATCAGCAGACACCGCAGGGGCAGAGACCATCTAATACTAGAAAGGTGAATCATGTGTCTACTGAAACAGCACAGACGGAGCCTGAAGTAATGCTTGGTACGTTCAATGTCCATTCTACTCCTGCAACCATTCTTTTTGATTCTGGAGCTTCGCATACCTTTATTTCCAACATATTTGTTAGAATGCATAGTGTACCCATGCTTGCCATGAAAGAACCTCTCTTAGTGAATTTCCCTGGGGGTACCATGCAAACCACTAATCGGTGTCTTCCACTTAGTATGATTTTAAGGGGGGTAGAGTTTAAGATAACTCCTATAGTGTTGAGGACATCTGGTATTGATGTAATTTTCTATATGGATTGGATGAAGCAAAATCAGGCAGTGATTCAGTGTCAGCAGAAAGTAGTAGTTGTGAATGCACCTAATGGGGATAAGATCAATGTGGATGTAGCAGTGCAGAAGCAGTCAACCGCCTTAGTGAATCAGCTAGATGATGATGCTATCAAAGAGAATTCAGTTATTGATGAATTTCCAGATGTCTTTCTAGATGATTTGCCAGGTATGCCACCTGACCGAGACATTGAATTTCTTATTGAATTATTACCTAGAACTGCACCCATAGCCAAACGACCATATAGAATGGGAGTAGATGAATTAGAAAAACTTAAGAAACAAATTAAAGAATTACAAGATAAATGTTTTATTCGTCCTAGTTCTTCACCGTGGGGTGCACCAATTATTTTTGTTGATAAGAAGGATGGTGGTCAGAGAATGTGTGTTGATTATCGGTCACTTAATGAAGTAACTATCAAGAACAAGTATCCTTTGCCCAGAATTGATGACTTGTTTGATCAGTTGAGAGGTGCTTGTGTGTTCTCTAAGATTGATTTGCGTTCTGGTTATCATCAACTGAAGATTCGTGCCTCTGACATTCCAAAGATAGCTTTTACTACGAGGTATGGTTTGTATGAGTATACTGTTATGTCATTTGGTTTGACCAATGCACCTGCCTACTTTATGTACATGATGAATAAGGTGTTCATGGAATATCTTGATAAGTTTGTGGTAGTATTTATTGATGATATATTGGTATTTTCCAAGACGGAGAAAGAGCATGCTGAACATCTGAGGTTGGTATTGCAGAAACTTAGAGGGCATAAATTGTATGCTAAGCGAAGTAAATGTGAGTTTTGGTTGAAGGAAGTCTCTTTTCTTGGTCATATTGTCTCTAATGGAGGAATATCAGTGGATCCAGGCAAAGTAAAGGATGTATTGAATTGAAAACCACCTACAGATGTGGGCGAGATTCATAGTTTCTTGGGTTTAGCTGGATATTACAGACGGTTCATTGAAGGGTTTTCTAAACTTGCTAAGCCTATGACATCTCTGTTAGAGAAGAATGCCAAGTTTGTATGGTCTGATAAATGTCAAGCTAGTTTTGAAGAATTGAAGAAGAGATTGACTACAGCACCTGTTTTGGTATTGCCAGATTTGAGTAAGAAGTTCTCTATTTATTGTGATGCTTCTCGTCAAGGTTTGGGGTGTGTTCTTATGCAAGAAGGAAGAGTTGTTGCTTATGCATCTAGACAGTTGAGAAAGCATGAGTTGAATTATCCTACGCATGATTTGGAGTTAGCAGCTGTAGTTCATGCTTTGAAGATTTGGAGACACTATTTGATTGGGCATAAGAGTGATATATACACCGATCATAAGAGTTTGAAGTATATTTTCACTCAGTCTGATATGAACTTGAGGCAACGTAGATGGTTAGAATTGATCAAGGACTATGATATAGAGATACACTATCATCCTGGTAAGGCCAATGTAGTAGCTGATGCTCTTAGCAGGAAAAGTTATGCCAATGAGATACAAATGTTGTCCATGACTAGTGAGTTATGTGCTGAATTTGAATATTTGAATTTGGGAATTGTTACTAATACAATGGAATTAGTGATAGAACCTACCTTAGAGCAAGAAATATACAAGGGTCAGTTGAAGGATGAGAAACTAAAGAAGATAGCGGAAGATATAGTGATTGGTAAGTCACCAGGGTTTCGAATGGATGATAATAGGATTTTGTGGTTTGGAAAGAGGCTGTGTGTACCTGAGGATCAGGCTGTTAGGCAGGCAATCCTTCGTGAAGCTCATGAGTCAGCTTATTCTATTCATCCTGGTAGTACTAAGATGTATTTGGATCTCAAACAGAAATATTGGTGGGTTGGACTGAAACGAGATGTGGCTGAGTATGTGGCATTGTGTGACACTTGTCAGAGAGTGAAAGCTGAGCATCAGAGACCTGCTGGATTGTTGCAACCAATGAAGATTCCTGAATGGAAGTGGGAGGAGGTTGCTATG
Source organism: Saccharum hybrid cultivar R570 (assembly GCA_038087645.1). Taxonomy (NCBI): domain Eukaryota; kingdom Viridiplantae; phylum Streptophyta; class Magnoliopsida; order Poales; family Poaceae; genus Saccharum; species Saccharum hybrid cultivar. Next base: position 13,573,568 of record JAQSUU010000805.1, read on the forward strand.
GACTTTATAGTAGGGTTACCTCGTACTCAGAGAGGTTATGACTCTATTTGAGTGATAGTAGATCGGTTAACTAAAGTTGCTCATTTCATACCAGTTAAGACTACCTACCATGGACCAAAATTGGCAGAGTTGTATATGGAGAGGATAGTCTATTTGCATGGAGTTCCAAAGAAGATTGTATCTGATCGAGGCTCGCAGTTTACGTCACACTTTTGGAAAGCTGTACATGAATCTTTGAAAACAAAGCTAAATTTTAGTACAACATATCATCCACAGACAGATGGACAGACTGAAAGAACCAACCAGATATTAGAAGATATGTTGAGAGCTTATGCATTGCAATATGGAACCAGTTGGGATAAGAGTTTGCCTTATGCAGAATTCTCTTACAACAACAGTTATCAACAGAGTTTAAAGATGGCACCGTTTGAGGCTTTGTATGGACGTAAGTGTAGAACTCCATTGTTTTGGGATCAGATAGGTGAGTCTCAGGTGTTTGGTACAGATGTTCTTAGAAATGCAGAAGATCAAGTGCGAGTGATTCGTGAGAATTTGAGAGTGGCACAATCTCGTTAGAAGAGTTATGCTGACAATAGGAGAAGAGATTTAGCTTTTGAAGTAGGTGATTATGTCTATTTGAAGGTGTCACCAATGAGAAGTGTGAAGAGGTTTAATATGAAAGGCAAATTAGCACCAAGGCATGTTGGGCCATTTAAAGTTATTGCTAGACGTGGTGAAGTTGCTTATCAATTAGAGTTGCCTGAGAATTTGTCTGGAGTACATGATGTGTTTCATGTTTCACAACTTAAGAAGTGTTTACGTGTGCCTAAAGAGCAGATACCTTTAGAGGAATTGACTGTTAAAGAGGATCTTACCTATGAAGAGTTTCCGATCAAGGTTTTAGAAACTGCTGAGAGAGTTACTCGAAGTCGGATTATTAAAATGTGCAAGGTTCAGTGGAATAGGTATTCAGAGGCAGAGGCAACTTGGGAAAGAGAGGAATAATTGAGGAAATCATATCCGCAGTTATTTGAGTAAGTAGTCCAATCTCGAGGACGAGATTCTTTTAAGGGGGGTAGAATTTGTAACACCCAAAAATTTCAAAATTTAGAATTAGTGGGTTTTAAATAATTTAGATAATAATTATTGGGGAATTAGGATTTAAAATTTTAGATAGAATATTTGATGATGCATTCATGCAGTTGCATTTATTTTATTTTGTGGTGTGGACTTTATTTTATTTGATTTGGATTTGAAACTCTATTTAAAAGGTTTTGAAAACAAATACAAAAAAAAGAGAAAGATAACATACCTGTTGTGCAGCCGGCCCGGCCTGTTCTCTTCCTCGCTCTCGCTCTTGGGCCAGCGGGCCGAAGCCGCTGCCCCGCTCTTCCTTCCGCGCGCGTGGGCCGGCCTAGCAGATAACGCGCCCGCCTCTCCCTTCCTTGTGCCGCTGACGGTTTGGTCCCACCCGTCGGTCGCCCTCTCGTCGTCTTCCTCGTGACTGGGACGGACTCCATCACCGAACCGAATCCAATCCGCGAACCCAGGGAGTTTCTTTCCAAATTGATCATGCCACCCCCTATTTAAGCTAGAGCCGAGCCTTGCCGGTCGTTTTTAGAACAAATCGTGACCTAACTAACCCCCGTTCGAGCTCTCGCCGCCGCCGCAACCCTAGGGGCCGCTGTGGGGAGCAATTCGGTGTGTACGTCATCTTTTCGCCATCGTAAGCTACTCTACCAGCTTTAGCATGCTTGTGTGAACCTAAGGGTGCTTTCAATTTGATCGCTAAGAGCTTTTTGCGTCGGCACCGTGAGTAGGAGCTTGGCCGCCCGCCCTTTGGAGCCGCCCGATCGACCCGAGCCGTCTTCGTCTTTGTCTCCGCGTTAGGTGAGATCGCATTAAGCTCCTCTTCCGTTTGGGACCATCCACGCGTCTTGTAGTGCAGTGTAGGTCGAGAACCGTGTCTCCGGCATGTCGCCGGCCATGGCGCCGCCGTGGGGAGGAAGAACACGGCGGTAGCGCCGCCGGGTTCTCTCTGGATCGAATAGGAGCCGTCCATCTCGTGATCTACGACCGAGATTAGAACTTACCCCTTCGCGGGTAGTTTTTCTAAAGAGTCCCTAGCCTTTTTCATTATATAACCTGCAGTCCCTTGGCGTAATTTCCGAAAGACGTTTCCGTGTTTTGAAAACGTATTTCTTCTCGGTAAATCAAAAATACGTTTTCTGATATTTACAGTTTTGCCACTAAATTTGTTTTGATCATAAAATCTTCGTTTTAACTCCGATTTGATCCGTTCAAGTTGCGTTAGGTTCGTATTTGCGATCTCTACATGTTAATATAGTTATATAGTAGGTTTGGGAAAAATTAATTTTTGAGTTTATATTTAAGTAATTATTTATCTATAGGAAATCTTAGAAAATTCATAACTTTCACGTTTTAACTCCGAATTTTATGATCTTTACGTCTGTGTGATCGTAGGAACGTGTAGAAGAGTTTTATTACTGTTGGTGTACTGTTCTAATTATATCTCTTTGTTTGCTTCGTGTATGTTTGCTCGATTGCATGTATGTTGTTGATTGGTGGTCGAGTTTAGACGGTGAGCAGTTTCTGGACGATCAGGAGTATTACTTTGAGCCAGATCAGTAGTATCATCTGGAAAGCTTTGATCAAGGCAAGTATAACATGGGACTATCCTTGTTACCTATTCACTGAAATTATCATACATATGCATGTGCTTTCCTTGACAACCTTAGAGATTATAACTTAGTGATTGGTATCCTGATTCCTTGTTACCTATGGGCTATGCATTTGGGTAGCTGTTGCTAGTGCTTAATTATGAACAATGATCATGTAATTTGATTAATGAATTCAGTAACCAATCATTAAGATGATTTTATTATTGTTGACAAAGGGGACTAGAGCGTTGTGTTGTGTTGATTGTTTGTCGCTCTAGTTACTCTCCATAAGGACTTACCTGTAAGTGATAACCGGGATATACAGTACAGCTGTGAGGGCTATATGGCTCTGGCTTTAGTTGCTTAAAGGACTTTTTCTAGCTTGTTAGTGGTTACCTTAAATGGCGTAAGAACGGCTTGCCACGTTGGGTGTAGGACAACCTCTAGTCAATGAGTATAGCCGAGAAGGAAGTGTGCCATTTGAAAAGGGGTTCCTACATCTGCCTGCCGAGTGAATCTAATGGCCCTAACTTGTTAGACAAACCTTTAAGTGGCTTTATATGATTTCTGGTGTTTTGGGGAGTCGCGAACCCATGCATTTGGAAGTTATGACTCATAGTGAAAGTGTACACCTTTACGCAGAGTTAAAAACTGGTATACTAGCCATGCTCACGGATACGAGTGGCCTTGGGGATTCTTACAGAATTGTTGATCATAATTGTTATATCATGTTTAATTACTGTTGATTATTATTATGCTCATGTTAATGCTATTCATTATCCTTATTACAATTGATCATTGATTCATTAATGGGAAGTGGATTACCTTGATGCTTAGGGATGAAAACGGACGGAATTTTTCCCGTACCGTTCCATACCATTTTCTATATTTTCCCGTCCGTTTCCGTATTTGCGAGATCCCGTTTTCGTACTTGCGGAAGTAGAAAAGGGTGTTTTCCGTCCGTTTCCGAGTAATCCCGTTTTAATATGGAATATACCCGTATTTATTCCGTTTTTATCCCATTTTCAATCTATACTCAACATGTTCAACAATTACATGTCCTTATGTTATGTTAATATAACTACGAATCACCAAATATGCCTGTTATGTTCACGTACATAGCATGTAAATGAATATTAAACTTTGTATATATTATTACATGACTTTATATATGTATACTTTGAGAATATTATATTATGTGATCTTAATTTAATTTTCCGGCTCTCCATCCGTATTTGTTCGTTTCCGTATGTCCGCATATTCCGATTCCGTTTTCGAACCCGTATTTTCCGAACCCGATCCCGTTTCCGCCAAAAAATATAGAAACGGAAGTAGAAATAGGGGTTTTCCGTCCGTTTTCATCGCTATTGATGCTACTCAATTGCTAATTACATGATGAATAAAAGCTAAATGCAGTCAAACAGTGTCTAGCCTTTTGTGCCTCATGAACCCTGTGTTGTACTTGTTGAGTTCGACATGGACTCACCCTTGCTATTTCCACCATAACAGATGAAGATTATGAGGAAGATTATCGTAATGAGTACTAGTCTTGGTGTCAACCAGTCAACCGTGTCCCTGTGTTTGGAGTTTCCGCTGGAGATCTACAATTAGTTACTATTATTTATTGTTCAAGACTATGTGTTAAATATTTATTCGCTATGTAATAAGCACTGTGATGATACTATGTAATTTGTCTACTTATGTGTGCGATCATATCCTGGGGCGCACATGAGTCTTTTATGCATCCTATTTTTGTCCTTAAAAATGGGCGTGACAGTAACTATAGGAACATGTCATTTATAGAAACACAGATGCAATTTCCTAAACAACGAATATATTTTCAAACCATGAGCTACAATCCAACCCATTTTGGACAACTCAAAGATATATACAAATCGATCGATTGAATGTACTCAAGGCAAATAAGGAATGGGATAGTCCTACCCTATTCAGAACTAGCTAGGTAATATATGGTGTGATTTGTTGCTTCCATGAGTCTTAGACTACATTATACGTTATTCAACACAATCTATGATGGTATAAACATATGCAATGTTCTTGTTTGGTTGTCCTGCATAGGCAAGCTGGTTTTAGTAAAATTGTGTTTGGTTGCTTACATTGTGTTCACCTACATGTTATATTAGAGGTCTAATGTTATATTGTAGGTGGGGGAGGTGAGAAGATTTCATTTTTGTGTGCGTATCGGCTTGTGCAAATCTGCATTGCCTAATACGACCAAATCTGGCATACTAGCCAATGCTGTATGAGGCCTGCTTTGAGCATTGTACAAGCCTGCATAAGAGCATCTACGGCCAACAAAACATGGGAGAATTACACTACACAAACCTGGATACAAACTAATGTGGGCAACCAAATAGGCCGATAGCTAAGGTACATGATCTGCTCAATTTCGTCAATGGGGATAAGTACGGTAAATTGGTAATGCCTACCTATAATTATGGTAAAATATTTATCACATACTATTGATCAAAGACGATATGGAGATTATCATAACAACATATTTACAATTTTCTCCAATTTTAATTCTAGAAATCGTTGCATCAAGAACATCTTCCCGATGAAAAATCATTTCTACTAATATTAAGAGTGATGGTTGGCAAACAAGTCTGCGCCTTGATCGAGTTTAGTGTTCCCTAGTGTTGATGTGTATAGTGTGATTTTTTTGTTGTTATTTGTAAATATGAATCATTTTAGCACAATACTAAGATGATACAACCTTGCAACTCTAACTCTATTATATGCGTGTTTACAAACTGGCCAAATGTAATTTCAATGGGTAGGGTTTCAAACTTAAGACTAGATATGCATTGGTTAACATAAGAAACCAGAAAATAGGACACATATGTGCACGGAAAGAGATACCATGTTTTTTGAACATTGACATCCTGAAACTCTACAAGTTAGGATTACTCACCATTTAGCACAAAGTAATGAAGAAATATGCATGTGTTTAGCTCTAACATACTTTTGATTTCATTGTGAAGTATTCAATGATGTAACATAACCTTGAACTAATAAGCCACCTAAGTTCGAAGTTAAAAACTAAAAATCTTCGTGCGGTCAATATGAAGGTACCGCATTGCAGTGGAAAATAAGGTAAGATGAAGATGGATCATGATTCACAGATGCATGGTAGTTTTCTCACTCGACAGCAATGTTGATGTCTTCAACATGGCGAGTTGGCGTGTCGAGTCTCCTGCAGCACAGAATATCTGATAGCTCTTGTTCAGCAGCATGAGGCTACTAAACAGTGAATGCCTGCTGTCCAAGGGGCGTAGGGCAGTTCATTTTGCTGCAGAACAAGAGTAGCACAAATAGCAATATAATGAAGGGAGTGCATCAAATAAACGTAGAATACATTGCAACAAGCATCAAACACAGATGGCAGATTTTTTAGATAAGGGAACAAAGTTCCAGCCTCTACCACCCGTAGGTGGTACACAGCTGATAGTCCGATTACAAACCAAAGCCATAAGGCTTGCACATATGGGTAAGTAAGATGACATCAAACACAAACACAGATGACACAGATGGGTAAGTAAGATGACGTCAAACACAGATGGCTGTTTGTCTCACTCGACAGCAATGACAATCTCTTCAACCGGTCCATCTTGGGGTTCTGAAGCTGAATCAACTGCATCGACTTTAATTTCTTCTTCAGCATTTGTGCCCTGGGATTGTGATGAAGCCGAACCGCCTGCATCAATGTCGATTTCAGTTTCTTCTGCCTGTGCAGGCTCGGGCCTCTGGAACTTATCAGCGAAGGTCTCCATCCCCATGCGCGACAAGAGGAACCAAACAAAAGTCAGGAGCTCTATGCCTTCGGCCATGGTCTTGGCATGCAAGTAGCCCCTGCATCTGCCGGCCGAATAGCAGAGCATCTCCACCCACACGCCTTGGATCAGCAACCACCTCTCGTCATCACCCAGCAGCTCCATCAGATCTTCAGCAAGCTTGCACGCCTTCAGGATCCATGGTCCCATGCGCCCGGCGTCCAGTGACGGAGACTGCGCTGCGCTAAGGATCCGCTGCGCCACGCTTCTTTCGTTCAGCAATGGCGCCCTGTCGTCGACGTGCTTGAGCATGACCTCAATGTCATCACTTGTGTTGGTGAAGAGGGCTTGCCGGGTCCCCGGCATGAGCATCTCCGGGCGGATGAGGAGCAGGTAGATCATGTAGTTGGATATCACCTTGCTGTATTGACGGGCGGTGGTGGATACTTCCACAGAAGCATCTGCTGCTGGCGACGTTTTCGGGTGGTGAAGGCAGAGCTCAGTGGCAACATGCCAGACGAGGACGCTGTGGTCGAACGGCACCTGCAAGCTCCACAGCAGCCGCTTGCTGATGGCCCATTGCCCCCTCAGATTGTTGAATCTCCTGTAACTGGCGCCATCCACTATGTATTCTTTCCACCCGTCTTTCGCATGTTGAAGCACCAAGCCTATAACTCCACGGCTTGCAGGTTGAGACTCGCGTTTTATGTACCAATGCTTCTTCGAGCGGAGAAGGATACGAGGCTGTGTTGCGCAGCCGTAGTGGACCATATATGAGCCCCAAAGGGCCAAGGACAGGAAAACACGGGCAAAACCGATAGCAAGGTTGTACACCACAACACGATATATGTTACTTTGACGTCCTCCTTGTAGCCATGTTTATGGCTCAGGCCGAAGAGCACCGCGGAAGACAGGGTGATGAACGGAAGCAACAACGTGAGAAGGTAACCGGGAAAACTGACTATTACCGTATTATAGTCGGTGTAGATCCTCACAAATGAGGAACCGAGCTTCTGCTGCAACACAGACCTGCTCACACCTTGGAGATCGATCTTCAGGTAAGATGACAGGTCTCTGAGCCGATGGCTGTACGGATTTGACAGGTCCACAAATTGCTTGACCTGAAAGTTATACTCTTCCACTATATACTTGGGATCTACCTTCGTCTCCCGAGCGAGGTCCCTTGCCTTGTGCACATATTCGTCGAGCGAAAGATCGTGGTCTTCCTCGTCTCTCAGTGATACTGCATCATCTAAAGCCCTATCCGCGAGATAGTTACGACGAATGATCATATACAATGTTGCCCTTGGTGCTCGTCTTTGCGGATACACAGCCGAAGAGGTCATCTGGCTGTCGAAGCTTGCAGCCTTGAGAATGCATGTCTTGTGGATGGACTTGAGGATCCCGACGACGAACAGCAGGATGGACGCCTGCAGCAGCTTCTTGTCGCCACCGGACCACGACTTGCAGAACACGTAGAGGGCAACCGTGGCCTGGGACGCCAGGGTCACAAGATGCCGTCCCCACAGCCCGTTGTCTTCCAAGCTGTAGGCCGTAAACGTGTGCTGCCCGCCGAGGCGGAGGAGGAGCACCGGCGCCCACAGGATCTCAAGTGGGCTGCTGCTCGTAGCGTGGCCACTCCCACCCCCGCCAGTTGGGAGCTTGTGGCGGTTGAAGAGGGTGGAAAGGCCGTAGATCGCCACGGCGTCGGCGCCAATGTAGGCAAGCCACATGCACGACTTGAGGGCGCGAACCTGGCGCGTCATGGCGCCGACGAAGAGGGCGAACTGCAGGAAGAGGCTGCCCAAGACGAGGATGCGCAGCTTCCACTCCTCCCACCATTGCACTTCGCTCGAGAGATCTCACATCTTCCAACTACAATCAACGAAAGCAACACGTAATAACCTGCGAGATCACAACAGGAGACGTGATGATGAGGACATCTCTGCTCCTTTTAAATACAAATTTCTTAATCACCGGTGCTCAAGAATAAAGCACCTTGATCTCCGTGCTTATCAATGATACCAACTAGCTAGCGACTCATGCATGCTTGCTTTTTCTCTAAACATAGAAGCACATGTGCTAAAGTCGGAGTTTCGAATATGTGAGTAAGTTACATTTAATCAACAAAGCTACCATGCTTAGTTCGTCTCTTTTCATACACGTTACTCTGCTACTTTTTATAAAAGTATATATATTAAGTATTTTACCTTACTCAGATTTGTTAGTGGGCCTGTTTTAACTAGATACACTATGACAAAACATTACCGGTAAACTGTTTGAAGATCCTTACCGACAGTGAATAGACATATCACTGTACGTTGTCAGCTTGATCGGCCGGTAGAGAAAATGTAACATTGTTGCCTTTTTTTGGTGTCGGAAAAACCTACCACCAATTTACTTTACTAGTCCATCAACCCGTGCTCTCTCAGGGGCTAGAATTTATTTAATATATTTGATGAATAAAGAATTTTACATTAAATCATATGTTTTGTCTCTTTAAAATAATAAATATTTCATAGTCTATATCCAATTATCATAAACTTGTTAATTACTTTTTTTGCGGACTGATTTATATGTTTTTTATCCATATTCATATTTTTAGTTTGCATGACACCTCTGTATATTTTAAATATGCAATTAGTTTGAAACCTTGCAATTAACTATGTGGCCTTTGTTTTCATAAACTTATGAAGTTATGAATCTATATTTTGATTTTCAAATTTTATTCTTATTAAATGCTACAAATTTTTTGTCCTCAAGTTGAAACTCTTGTGTTGATTGTATCTTTTATTAAATTTTGTTTTTTGTACTTTTTTTTAAGGATTTTAGGTCGTAGAGTACATTCTTAAATACTACAATAACATAAGCAGTCATTTAGAACCTGCATCATGTCACTTAAGATATATAAGTGATAGAGCTTGATATGGGGTAGCAGTGTGAACCTCAAGAGTTTTAATACTTTAATAAGCTTTATAGTTATCGACATTTTACTCTAAAATAATCTTAAAAGGCCAGAAAATATTGCCACCTATGGTCTCCCAAACTTCTCAAGATGATTGAATTTCCTATCAAGGAATTATCTGTGAGTTATGGTTATACTATCAATATAGACATGTCAAATATTTAGCTAAAATATATTAATATATCTAAAGTAACAACCTACACAAATTATATGTCATGGTTTCTAATATGGTTTTAAACAATTTGTTAGTACTATTAGTATATGAGTTGTTAAGGAAATACTTTTTTGATGAAACATAACATATATATTTGTCACCATATGCATGCTTGCATGATGTGTATACTTACTTTAATCAAATCTTATTTTTTTTAATATTGTTAGAAATAGGTAATATAGAAACATATACATACTCTATGGTTATTAAACAATTTTTTTAATAAAAGATGTTGATAAGTTTTAGATGTAGATTTGACAGAATATTTAATTTTTCTAATAATGAGATTAATTTGCTGGTTATGTAAATTATCTATCCTAGAAAGAGTATGTAGGTTATTAGATGCAAATTTAGGTTATACTTTAGATCAAGTTTCTTAATGGCATAGTGGGTTGTTTAAATATATAGTCATATATTACTTTATGTTGTTTTATAAGCAATAGCAGAGGTTAATAGTTATTTACGAAATATAATAGATCCAATAGGTATTATGATCAATGGTGATTAGGTTATATCGAATTAATGGTCAAATGTTTTAGATCTTTATCAGGATTTTTAAGATCTATCTTTTGTTTTCTGTTGGGGACACCTCTGATGCGCCACCCTGACCTAGCCTTATCCAAAGGGCTGAACCCTCAATTGCCTTTTTCCCCTTTCCCTTAAGGAAGCCATAGGTGGAGCCCAGGCCCAAGGGAAACCCTCGGCGAGACCCTCGCCACCTTGCTGAGCGGCGCTCCGGCCAAAGGAAGGGACCCTCGCGAGCCCAACACCACATCGTGAGATGGAGGATAGAAGACAATGGTCCCTTGAGACAACATTCCCCCGCGCTATTAGAGGAGTGGTTGTAACCGGTGTGCAGAATGATTAAAGGTGCCCCGTGCCCCTGTAGAATGATGGCCTGCCCAACAAGGGTAATTTTTATTTTCGTCATGTCGTCAAGTATGCCCTATAAGTACCCGATGGGTGGTACTGTAATAGATGGTGAATTAATGACCAATTACTCATGAATTTATTGTCAACTCCACTTTGTCCGCCGTTGTCTTACCTTCGCTTTACTTTTCCTGTGGGACACCCTCGACCTCCTCCATAACTCTTAGAGAGGGCAGGAGGTCAAGCGAAGCCCCACAGTTGGCGCTGTGTGGGGGGACCCCATTGCACCACACTCAATCAGCCCATATGGCAGAGACATGGAGAAACCAGGCCAAAGAACCTCCACCAACCCCTGACACGGTGGCCAGAGAACCAATCAAACCATGCAACCCACATTGCCGCCATCGGGCGCACCATCAGCCTCAGGTGCGGTGGTCTTAGCAGGCACAATCTCGTGACGGAACCTCCGCCCAACATGGAGCGCCACGACAGTCTTACCGAGCAAGAAATGGAGGACGGTGATGAGGCTGAAGAGAGAGGCCTCGCCGCCCTAAACCAAATGCACGAGGAGTTGCAGGAGAAAAGGCGTCGCGTCGAGGTATTGGAAAGGCAGGCCCACATTTAAGTGATTAGATAGAAAATGGTCGAGGCCTGGGAACAACTGAGAAGAATGGACGAGTACCTCGCCGCCGCCGAGGGTAACCCAAACTATGGTCTGAACCTGGAACCCCATCAGCCTCATCACGATCAAGGCGCTGCTGAGCTACGAAACAGCCCAAAACCACCGCCTCCACCTCAATCACCTTTACCTTCGCACACATGCTTGCACATAGGCCCATTGGCTTATGGACATTGTATCCCACCACATTGACCTAAGCACACATGCTTGCACATAGGCCCATTGGCTACCTTCCTCTCTAAACGCTTTCAAGACTTGTGCTACTGCCCGATGAGCACCACCTTGTTTTCTATTCCACCTCATGCACTCCTTGACGACATCGAGCACATGCACTAAACTTGCGCCTTTGTCATCCGGCTCCTCTCACATCCTCATCCCCTGTTGCTTTCTCCTCCTATGGGTAAACAGTCGGTCATCCTTCGTTTAGTGTTAAGACCGTTTAAACGGCCTAAACGGTTTTGTACAATAACAATAAAATATATATATTTATGTACGTAAAAATAAAATTTGCTAGAACCCATACATATTTACACATGTAAAAATCAAATATTCTACTAAATAATCTTGTTGGAACAAATCTAAATCCCACAACATTTCATATGATTACAATGTTAATTAGTTTCATGTTGATTGTGATAGACGTAGTCCTTTAATTCACTTAATTATAGATTAAATAGTTGTTTAGCTCATATAATCACGTTTAATCTGATTTTGCTTAGACTGTTTAGACGGGATTGAACGGTTTAAACGGGTTTAAATGGCCCAACCGTTTCATTCACCGTTTAGGGCCTAAACAACACGCCTGACTTCTGTTTACCGTTTAAACGGTGTTTAAACGGACTAAACATCCGTTTGGTGAACAGTGCTAATTTGCACGTAATGACTATTTTGGAAAAGAAAAAAAATAATTTTTTTAAGTTTTGCATCCATCTTCTGTATAGAATAGGTAAAACCGTATAAGTGTATTTCTTCTTTTATTTTTCTATGGGAAATCGGCAAGATGACATGGTGTGGCCTCAGCCCTCTGTCCGCTGGCCCAAAGGAAAAAAATATCACAGAGAGAGAGAGGGGTCACGGACGAGAATACAGAGCCTTCGTTCTCCTCAGCTCGTCCGCCATGGCTGGTAGCTGAAGCTCGTGGGGAGCTTGGCACCGGCCGGGGGAAAAGGAGTTGAGGCTTGGGGAAGATGGAGGATAGCTTGGAGGTGCTCCCCGTCGACCCAATCGAACTGCGGTGGCCAGACGAAGGAGATCGACGAGGGTGGCTCGTCTCTGCGTAAGAACAGAGAAAGCGCACAAACTGCAGAGGGGAAGAAGACGAGCGTGGAGCAGGACGGCCCGGAGGCTTGGTGTGGTGGAGGAGTCTGCTCCGGAGCTCGTGCCCGCTGGAGAGGGCTGTCGGGGTCGAGCCCGCGCCAGGGGAAGGCGGGCGCCCGCGCCCGCGTCGGAGTCGCCGCCGGCCTGGAGATGCATGGGAGGGAGAGGGCCGCCGCCGGAGTGCCGGAGCCTACGCCCTCCGCAGTCGGGGCAGGGGGCCGTCGGGCCCGCGCCGGGGCAGGTCAGCGCAAGCGCCCGCGCCGGAGCCCGTGCCCGCCGGAGGGAGCACGTACGGCGCCCTCGTTTCCTCGCAACGCAGATAGGAAAAGAGGAAAAAAAATGAACCGGTACCATAATCAGGCAAGTGGGTAAATATTGGACTTAAAAACAGCTGAGTTTTGTACAGAAACAAAAGCTACTTTTGCGTAAAAACAGCTATAGTTTTTTTTGTCTTTTGGTTGGCTTTTGACTTTTGCAAAAGCAAAAACAGTGGTAAAAGCCTAACAAATAGGGGAGGGAGGAGAAAATAGAAGGGTAACCCAAAATAGATTTTTTTTGACAACTTCTATAGTTCTCATAAAAGCATTGAATATAATCTGTTGAACCAAAACTTATTCCTGATGGGAGCGAGTGGGATATTTCACGTGGTGTGGATTACCTTGGCAGGTTCACCTAGTGAGGGTTTCTGTTGAGAGATACTCGCTTCGGTCTTGCCATCTCGCTTAGCCAGAATTACGTACAGCCACATGTCTATATGGGCATTTGTGTCTCACACCCCGTTGGGTAGAAGTACAACTATTATTAGGAGGACAGAGTGGCAACAGATTATCAGAAAAGAACATAGATGCTGGGTGATCTTGTGTGGTCAGGCCAGCATGGTTGCTACGTGGTATTCCATATAAAACTATTGTCATGCCAAGCGCGAGCACTGTTTATACTACTAATATGGATCCTGTGTGATCATCTAGACTTTGTGTGTTTTTCTTGACCCCTGGGTAGACCGTGGTTGTGTTGTATGGATACATGAGGTAATTCCATCCAGGTACGAGATTTTGTTAGACCTATCTAACCATGACGATGGTGTCGAACTGTGTCTATCATGTGGAGAAATGTGTAGAACCTCTGCAGAGTATATTAAATCTATTCGAATAGCCATGTTCTTGGAATGGACGATCGCTGGGATAAGGTCTCAAATGATTAGATTCTTTTATGTATAATGAAACTACGTTAATCTGGTAAGTTGACCATTACAGACTCCGGGAACTGGCGAGAAGGGTTAATAGTCTTCCAAGGTCCAAACTCCATTTTTACATATAACATCACTACTATCATATACACCTCCTCCACCATAAACCACCTCCACATATAAACTCCGCCATCCACCACACCTTACCCCCAAAGTTAGGGCTTGCTGAGTACTTTATGTACTCAATCCACTCTACTCTATGTTTTGAGGAGAGAAGCTACAAAAGCACATATGAGGATGGAACTATCGAAGATACGCAAGGATAGGACAATAGGAATACACCCAAGGACAAAGCCGTACAACTACGCAAGGGAGCTACGTGAGGACTACTAGGATTAAGATATAGGATAGAGCTTACAGATGAGGTTTACGTCCGTACTCCAAGTTGTCCGTAGAAATGGAACCACGACGTCCTAGGACCGCTATGTTAGACTCTGATGTCTGTTAGACCAGTGGCCCAAGCTATGTAATATACTAACTATATAATGTGTTTTCCCCTCTATTAATAAAAGTATGGTTTTTTTTATATCAATCTTATTTGACCTGTGCGTATCAGCTACTAATCTAGGGGCTGATACATGATGCGCAGTGGAACCTAAAGTAGGGGCCCGACAACTTTACTATGGATTATTTTTGAAGATGTTTCATCATAGGGTCCAGATGTCATAGAGAGGAGGAGAAAGCCCTCATCGTAGTGGCAGCCACCATTCCCATAGTCTTGGTCACTGTTGTGCTGATAGGTCGTCGCCGTCCCTCTGGTCAATGACGACAGCATGAAAAATGTCTCTAGGCTTCTAAAAATTTTGAAAAAAATCTTAGAGACTGATTGGAACACAAGAAACACTACGGGAAATGCATGCATTGCCGAGTGCTAGGGGCAAGCCATTTTGCCCTCGGCAAAGGCTTTGCCGAGTGCCGCACTCAGTAAAGGGTACACGGCAAAAAAATCTTCGGCAAAGACCTCTTTGCCGAGTGCTTTTTTTCAGGCACTCGGCAAGCAAAGAAAAGTTGTCGTGACGGCGCACGACACGTTGACGGATGCTTTTCGGAGTGCCCCTCTGCATGGCACTCGGCAAAGAATTTTTTTATTTTTTTAAAACTTTGCCGAGTGTCCCTCTGCATGGCACTCGGCAAAGAAATTTTTTTTAAAAAAAATTATTTGCCGAGTGCTCACCATCTTGGCACTCGGCAAAGAAAAAAGTTTTTTTTTGAAAATTTCTGTGCCGAGTGCCCCTATGCATGGCACTCGGCAAAGCTGAGTGCCCCACTGCAGAGCTCTCGGCAAAGAATTTTTTTGCCGAGTGCCTGCTTCCCCGGCACTCGGCAAAGCTAGAAAACTAGCCAAAATTGGCTTCGTTTTTCCAGCTTTGCCGAGTGTTTTTGGCATTGCGCTCGGCAAAGGCTGCCTTGCCGAGTGTTGCATTCGGCAAAGTGACCATAACTGACCTATTTTTTTGAATTTTTACATTCCATCACGACAAAAATAATATTTCACATATATATATATCACATATATATCACATCCATCACATTTATCTCACATACATCACATATATCTCACATAAATCAGATGCATCACAATATATATCACATATATAACCATAAGTGCATCACCAGTCCAAATAGCTGACACAAGTCCACAAGTGCATCACAAGTCCAAATAACTAACACAAGTGTATCACAAGTCCATCACCAAGTGAACAACAAATGCAAAGACAACTATCCAGATCCCAAGCTCCCCACTGAGACTGTGGTGTACCATGAATTGGATCATTCAAGGGCCCGGGAGGTGGATTATTCGAACCCGCCGATTGAGGCTGCACAAAGGAGAAGACATTGCATGTGTCAGACAATAAATCCACTAGGCTACAAGTAGTATTGCGGTTTGACCCTAAGCATGAACATACAAACTTAAACAATCATACTCATACTTACAGGAGTAGCGTGCCCGGGAGGTGGAGGTGGCGGTGCAACAAATAGCGAAGCTGGCGGAGCTATACCCATCCTTTGCCCAAGAGCTTGCATGTACTGGAGAACCTCCACCATCTGCCGCTGCTACCTCTGCTCCATCGCCACGCGCTGGGCCTTCAAAGCCTCCATCCTCTGCCAATCGGCCGCCCGCAGAGCCTCCAATTGCTCGACTTGGGCCTGCAACATTTCACCACAATGTTTGAATAATGCAAAGATAATGTATGTAAATATCAATGTATGATGAATAAAACAGGAATCACCTGGAGTGACAGAATCCGCTGTTGTGAAGTGTCCGGCCGTGGGCCTATGGGAATGCTTGCGTCCGTGCTCCGTGCTCGGATCTAGGAGAGGGAGGGAGTAGAGGTCGCGTCAATGACACCATCGCCAAGATAGTACCGCCCATGCTTCTTGCCTCGTCCAATCCTCATGACGACCTCTGGATCATAGTCCTAGGAGCTCAGGTCGTAGTCATCTCCATGGAGAGACCTTGCCGCCGACGTGTACTCATCGATGCAGGTGTAGACAGTCAGGTTGTTGTACGCCTTGGGTGGATCCTCCAGGTTGTAGGAGACGTCGGATATCGCCTTGCCCTTGTGGGCCATAGCATATGCCATGAACGTGGTGCACTCCTGGCCCGCATGTGACGCCGACTGCGAGAAAGATGATAAGATGATTAGAAATCAGGCAGAATTAAGCGTTAGAATAGAGAAATGAATTCGAGTACCCATGCTTGTTCGTATACGGCGAGGCTGTGGCTGCCTTGATGGTGCGGTATACCTGGCATCAGCAATCGCCGCTCTCGGGCTGTGTTGTGTGCTTCGGTCCACTCGGGGCCGCACCACCTGTCCACTATCATCTCCCAGCACTCGGGATACGCGGAGCACCACTAGGGACACATCTGCACGTCATCAAGTATTTGACATATAAGAGGAACAAATTAAGACTACTTAATCTCAAAAGGAATCAATATTAATGTTCTTTATCTACCTATATGTACTGGTCCCGGGTCAGCGTCATGCTTCTTGCTTGTGGCTTCTTAACATCCTCTCCAAGGATCGACCTGTGGTAAGCGACGATGGCATGGACGCACGCCTCATAATGGAATTCCACGAGGAGCTTTTTGTAGGCTTTGGTAAGCACTGCCTCCGCTCTGGCCTCAAATCCCTCCTCGCATCTGTAATAAAGCTGCATACAGACACGATGTATCCATTCATTATTTCAAGAAAAGTCCAATGAATGTGATGTATTGAGCAATGTGCGGCGATGAAGACTTACCCAAAAGCCCCGCTTCACCCGCACCATCTTGTTCTCAGCCTCCGCATCGGGGGCATTGGCATAGTGGTCAAAGGTGTAGGCCAGCTCCCTCTTCCTGGCGTAGTCAACCAGGCCAGGGAAGTGGGTCTTGCACAGAAGACCCAGGATGCCATTGACATGGCATGTGATACCACCACCCGACACAACGGTCCAATTCCTGCATAAGTGATTAAGAAAAAAATATTAGTTTCTATTCCAATTTTCAACATATCATATGAAGAAATATTGATAACATCTTAAGTTACTTACTTTTGCCCTTTGGGGCGAATCACCGGGCATCGATGAGTTGCCGGCGGAGGAGGGAGTCTCACGGGACCTCGCAAGTAGACACTCGACGAACTAGAGGAAGCGGAACCCGTACCTACCACCTCCTCCTCGTCGTCCGAGTCCCCATCCCCCTTCCTCGTCCGTCTACCGAGCCTGCTCCTCATCCCCATCCCCGTCCTCATCCCCGTCCCCGGCCACCACCTCCTCCTCCACCTCATCCTCCACTGGCGTGGGAGGATGAGCCTGCCTCCTGCTGCTCCTCCTCCTCCTCCTCCTGTCCGATGGCTCTTCTGTAGCTGGCGTAGGACGTGTCCTTCGGTAAATTGAGAACACGTTCCTCTGATGGTTGCCCACCATCTTTGTTCAATCACCTGCAATTAGAAAGAGTAAACATGAGCTAATTAGAAATTAGAAAGAATAAACAAGAAGTAATTAGAAATAGATGCAAAATAAACAAAATATAATTACAAAATAATATAGTATTACATGTATTAGAAATAATCTGCATGATCGAGATTAGCTGGATCATAAGTCTCATCATCACTATCAACCATGTCGAAATAATCAACACTATCCGAAGAAGGAATGTTGTCTTCATTGTCATTGCCTAAATGTAATCGCTCAAGCATTTGTAAGTCCTTCACATCTTGCATGTCATCTCCATCGTCCTTGTCATCAACCCAATCATTGTCTACATCCATTCCTATCGCTTCGGTTAAGTCTATGTCGAACCTCCCTTGTAGCCCCTCTTTTTGATAGAACTCTCCGTCATATGTGTTTGTGTTGAAGTTGTAATCTTTATCGTTTGGGATAGGTAGTTTACCGTGTGGCCATACCTTATGCATAATAGTCCAACCCTTAAGATGCTCTTTGGTTTGGCATGCGTATGAGGTATAATAAACCTGCGTGGCCTGTTGAGCCACAATATAGACATCATCTCCTAGATAGATAGAATCCTGTTGAATTTTGACTAGCCCAAGATGAGGGGTCCGTCTCGTTATTCCAGGATCAAACCAATGACATTTGAATATGACAGGACTAAGAGGTTTGCAACCGATGGCATTTGCAAATGAAAGTTCATATATTTCTTTAATTCTTCCATAATAGTTGAGGCCATCAGTGCCGGGGGTAAAAACTCCACTATTTGTGATTCTTCGGTTGGGCCGACTCTGCTCATAGCTTGCTGTGTGAAAGGGATATCCATTCATGTCATAACCAGTAAATGACTTGACCCTATAGGCACAGCCGTTTGCAACCTGTCTCAACTCGCCACTGATAGACACATCGGTTTGGGCCTACAAGCTCGAGCAGGATAGATCATTGTATTATTTGAACGTACGAGCAACTTAGAAGGTTGAACTAAGTATGAGCTAAATTAGAAAGTACCTTGTTTTTGAACCAAGAAATAAAATCGGGCCTCGCTGGTCCCGCACCCTTTGAAAGAAGGGTATCAGCTTCTTGCAGGGTAGGATCTCTTGATTGATTCTAGAAGTGATGAAGAAATTCCCTGTACCAACGTGAAACAAGGGGTTGACTGAGGAACAGTGATGGCGTATTGAAACAAGTTCGTTGAGAAGTTACCTAATGTACGGCGGCACCTCGTCAAGGTTGTTCAACACATATAGCATGATGCAGCGCCACCCTTCACGTGTCAAGGTCTTAGTGGTTGATGCACTTGCGCTTCTGAGTTGCCCTTGGAAAAGGCTGAGGTTCGATTCATTTTCGCCAGCATTGTAACGAGGGGTTGGATTATGCACGCTAGAAAGGTTCTCGGCGTAGTATTTTTCTATGAAGTTTGACACCTCCTTCAGAATGTATGTCTATGCAATGGAAGCCTCAATTTTGGCTTTATTTCTAAATTTTTTGTGAAGAGTCTTTAGACATCTCTCGATTGGATAGCACCAGCGGGCCTGCACGGGCCCCCTATTCGTGCCTCATAGGGGAGGTGCAATATCAAATGCTGCATCAGATTGAAGAAGCCAGGTGGGAAGACCTTCTCCAACTTACAGAGCAATACAGACACCACGTTTTTCAAGTCATCAATCACAATCCGAGATAACTCCTTGGCACAAAGCTGGCGGAAGAAGTAGCTTAACTCTGCCAGTGCTAGCCACACATGCTTAGGGACATAGCCTCAAACTATCGCCGAAAGAAGCCGCTCAATCCATATATGTGGTAGTCATGACTCTTCATCCCGTTGACTCACAGAGTAGATAAGTTCACCCCCCTCCTCAGATTCGCTGCATACCCATCAAGGAACATTAACGTCTGCATCCATTCAAGTACTTCCCTCCTATATTTCCTGGCCAAGATGAAATCGGCCTTAGGTCTTTTTCATGTCTTGTCGCCTCTAAGAGGCTGCATCTCTTACTTTGGTCTATCGCATAACGTTGCCAAGTCCACTCTAGCCTTAGGGTTGTCCTTTGACATTTCAGTTTCCATGATGGTTCTCTAAAGTGCCTTAGTGACATTCTTTTCAGTGTGCATTACATCAATGTTATGTGGGAGAAGGAGGTCATCAAAATAGGGCAGCCTCGTCAAGCCGGACTTATGAGTCCACATGTGTTCCTCACCATACCCCACAATACCACCACCTTCTTGATTGGCTACGAGAGCATCTATCTGAGCATGAACCTCGGCACCAGTCATCAACTGTGGTGGAGGGTCTTTCACTACGACACCTTTCGTAAAGTTCTTGATGTCTTATCTGAATGGATGGTCAAGAGAGAGGAATTGACGATGTTTGTCGAACGACGAATACTTGCCACCCTTCTGCAACCAAATGAATCTCAGACGTTCCTTGCATATTGGGCATGGGAACTTCGTGTGAACACACTAGGCGCAGAATATCCCATAGGCTAGGAAGTCATGCAGGGAGTAGTAGTACCAAATGTGCATTTGAAGCTTGTCTTTGTAGCTCGGTTGTATGTCCATACGCCTTCCTCCCAAGCACTGACCAATTCATCAATTCACGAAACATGGCCATCGACTCGCGGACGATTTATTTTTAAATTCTATTAAATGCAAACAAAGTCCGAAAATCACGATAATTGCCAAGATGTCGTGATATCGCATGTAGAGGCTATGATAACAAATTGAGAATATTTCGAGCAAGTTGTGACGTACGTTGCTTAAAACCCAGACATCTCCACATGTGATATCGTGATATTTTTGTGATTTTCAGACTTCGTTTGCATTTAATAGAATTTTAAAACAAATCGCCCGCAAGTCGGTGGCCATGTTTTGTGAACAAGATGTTTGCAATTTCGGGTGAGTTCCTGGATATGGCCTCACAATACACTCAAAAGCATGAATATCATTTTTTGAATGACTAAATTCAACTATTCCATGCACATGCAGTTCAAACTTGCTTTTTACGAAAAAAAATCAAGTAAATGAAATGAATTAACTAAATATAGTAAAAAACATAAAAAATGTACCAAATTTGAAATTTTAGCTCCTCATACTGTAGTAGGGCTGCAAAAAAATTTAGGTGCAAAAAGAAAAAAAAAATTAAAATTCTTTATCGAGTGTTAGGTTCCTAGCACTCGGCAACAAAGACCTTTGCCGAGTGCCAGAACCTAACACTCGGCAAAGTAATTACAAAAAAAAATAAAAAATAAAAAACTTTGCCGAGTGCCTAACAGCAGGCACTTGGCAAAGGGTCACGGTTGGGTGATTACCGTTAGAGGAGGGTGTCTTTGCCGAGCGTAAATCTTTGCCGAGAGCTGGACTCTCGGCAAAGACTTTCTTTGCCGAGTGCACTGCTTGGCAAAGCGCTCTTTGCCAAGTGTCACGGTTTGCCGAGTGTAGCACTCGGTAAAGTATTTGGCACTCGGCATAGAAGCCGTCTCTGGTAGTGAAACCAAAATAAAAATATTTAAAGCTACTGAAATATATCTAGAAGCTTCTAAAAATTGAATTTTGTTCTAGCACAGTGGAAAAAATCTCCAAAAAATCTGATATTTTTTAAAACATTCTAATAATCGATGTCCCATTCCAATTTAAATACTTTCTATTATAAGAAGATGAGAAGCTGCCAGTATGAGTGCATTCAAGATTCATTTATGTTGCATTTATGCAGGTTGCATCTCATATCTATGCCATGGAAAGTTCTTAAAACGCGTTTAGACATGAATTAGAATATTGTAGTTGTTTATTAGATTTTTGGGGATATTTTCCTGATTTCCTAGAGCTAAATGTAATTTTTGGAAGACATTTTCATGAGATCTTAATGTGGGGTGTTTGGGACGGCTTTACTCCACGTTTTTAGCCAAACAGGTCCAGTTCCATGTAGCTCTGCTCCAAGAAAAATGGTGGAGATGTGAGAGCACATAAAGAGGTACTCCACAAACTTCAGGTATTTTGTGGAGCTGGTCTACGATGAAGTTCGTGGAGAAGAGTTCGTTGAGCTGTCACAAATGCGCCCATATTATTTGGGTTTTTCGCGTTCCAATCTAAATCTAGGATTTTTCTCTGAATTTTTAGAACCTTAGAGATATTTTTCATGGTTTTAACAACCTTATCTAGTGTTTAAGAGATTTATATATTTTTAAAGTAAAAAACATAAAACTGCCTTTAAGAAATGCTTGTAACTAGGGCAAGAGGTAAAATGAACGGTTTCGAGGAAGAAACGTGGAATTCGGACATAGTTTAGGGATATATAAAATGGACTTTTTTCCACTGAAAAAAAAAGAGCCAAGTGCTGCCTTCTTCTCAGCTGTCCAATACGGCCCAGCAATACAAGGCTGGGTGCTGCTGGCTAGGGCACTCTTTAGAGCACACGGTGAGGAGTGAGGACGAAACCCGCGCAGAGCACGGTGAGGACGAGTGACCAGTTGGCCTGGTGCCCTGGTGGGCGTTGTTGGTTCCGATTCGGATCCAATCACAGCGGAGCGGCACCGGCGACTCCGATTACGACTCCCGGCGGCGGCGCCGTTGCCAGGTACTCGACCGATTTTGTATTGTTTCTGTGATCGATTTCGACTCGGACTCCACAGCTCGCTCTATAAATTAAAATGTACTGATGATTGATGACGATGAATCCCCACCGCAACCACAGACACGCCCGGGACACCGCCTATTTCCTACTGACGGATTGAGGCAAGCAGAGGGTGCGTCCATCCAAATTTGTTGCCCTGTCCGTGATGGGCGGCACATTGGAGGGATCATCCTTCCCCTCATCTAAGCGGCGGCGCCGGAACGATGATTACCCAAAGTTGAGTACCTTGAGGTCCTCCCAGCGGAAGAAGCACCTCTATCTGGCGTTGGATGACTGGAAGGGCGGGTACAGCATCCACAGGCTTGACGCCGACGACATCCTGGATCGAGATTCAGGAGGAGGAAGAGAGAACAAGCTCCCCGAACCGGCTGCTCTTCGGATAGCATCGCCGGGGGTTGGCCCCATGCAAGGATCTGGGATTCGGCCCGAATGGCCCGAATCTCACCGAATTTCGTCCAATTCGGTGAGGCCCGAGACAAAACTAAATCGGCCAAATAATTTTGACCCAATTTAAATTGTCAGACCATCATAAGATGTAAAACGGCCCACTGATATCTCCCCTAGGTATTAAAGTGCAAAGCCCACTGTGGAAACCCTAGTTTTCTCATATTCTCCTCTGTTCCTCACCTGGTGGCGGCTGCTCAAGCTCTCGCCTCTCTGTCGCTCCTCCCCAGTCCACACTCGCGTTCTTTTCCGTTGTTCTGCACCTCCGATCCTCTTCCTCAAATCCACAATCGATCCTAACTGCAGTTCTCAAGCAGCTCAGTGTGAAGGCCGTTTCCATGGGCAAAGGCCACGTACGTGCCATCTGGATTGCGCAATGGAGCTGAGATTGCGCAGAGGAGCTGATCTGTTCTGTATGCGCAGATTCAAAAATCGAAGAGCTCAGACAAGTCTACGATCGTTGCTTGAGGGTTTCTGATGTTGGGCAGCAAGGCGTCGGCAGTGGTAATGCTGCACTTACAAGCTGCGGACGATTTCTGTTAAATTTGACAAATTTTGATCAAAATTCAAAATTTTGACCGGTCAATTTAGTTGAATCCCGGTCCGAATTTTCCGAAATTTCCGAATTTCGTTCAATTCGGTGGCCTCCGAAATTTTTACAGTTTTGAATCCCAAAACCTTGGCCCCATGTCCTTTGCCGCTGTGGGCACCAACATATTTACCGCCACCAACCGGCGCAGGCACGGCGACCGCGCACCCCCAACCTTGGTCTGCGACACCAAAACTGCCACCATCACCGCCGGTCCACGTGTTCCAGACTGGATCCATGACATGGGCGATGCCATGGCTGTCGGTAAAACGCTGTATGCGCTAACATCAGTTCCCTTCCATATGTCAACCTCCTTGCAGGCTCTGTCATGGGTGCGGACAGTCATTCTGGATCGTCAGGCTTGGGATCCAACCATGGAGTGGTGCTGGAATACGGTGCCCTCGGCACCCCCGTTCAATGGAATTGACATAATCGCCTACGCGGTGCATCCGGATGGGCGCTCCATTTTCATATCCACAGGCATCAGTACCTACACCTTGGACACCAGTAACGGTATGTGGAAGGAGCTTGGCGATTGGCTATTGCCCTTCAGAGCCCAAGCCTTCTTTGACAGCGGTCTGGATGCATGGGTTGGGCTTCATCGCGAATACGACGGATGGGTTTGCTGCTGCCCAGCCACCTCCCTCAGCGTCAGCACCACGCAGCAGCCGGAGTGCAGGATGCTCATGGAGAAGCTGGTTCGGCGAAGCGAGGAGGACCCAAAGCACTGGTCCTGTTTGAGAGGTAAGGCCACTTCTCTTACCTACATGGGCGACAGCCGATTTGCCTTATTTGAGAATATCCTGCGCAGTGACGAATTCAACGACGGTTCTGTGATCCATATCACTTTGTTTGCGCTCAAGAATAATCACAAAGGAGAGCTAAAGACCAAGGCTCGCCGTGCCACTAGATCATATGCAGTCTCCAAGAATACCCCCATGTTCTCTCATGTAGCATTTTGGTTGTAATTGGGGCTGACACTGTTCGTTTGTTCTCTTCCAGAACGCTTGTTTGAGTATCTATACCTACCTAATAATAAAAAGACAAAATTTCAGACTTTTTTTTCGTCCATCAATTCTTTTTATTCTGTTTTGCACTAACTACCGAACAATGAAGAGTTAACTACCGGTAGTCGAGAGTTTTTTCTGTCTAGACTTACCCTAGATAGTTAGGACAAATAGATCTCTCCGAGTATGAATAAACTGAATAGGAATAGGAATCCTAATTCAAATAGAAAATAGCAATAATACGGAGTAAGATTCTTATTCATATTGATTTTAGTAAAAAAAATCAAGATCAAACTCCAGTTCAGAACTCAGATTTTTTCACGACCCAAAATCGAGTCCGTGATGTGCTCCTGCCCTGCATAAATACGGAAGCAAAATGCCAGCTTATCATTTTATATTATATATGCAAAAACACCTTGGTACTAATCTAAGTTAAAAAAACAACTAGGACTCGGACATGGTAAAGCAACTTGACATGAACTCCGTAGCAAGACTCGCACCCCTCTGTATATAAAACCAATTTGCTGCTTCGAAGCTAATCAAAAATCAAATAATAGCTAATATCATCAGTCATCGTATTTTGTTTACGCTCCTTTTTCTATTTTGCCTATTAGGATCACGTACATGCAAATGTGACACACTTGGATTCTGGCTCCAACTCCAATCCATTCCTTCACGTGTGCATGTGACTTGTCTGAATACCAGCATGCAGAAAATTTCCAAAATAACTAACGCCGTCACGCGTGAACAACATCATGCAAAAATCCACTTCATGTTCTAATCGGATTCTGCTTCATCCTTCTTAATAATAAGGTTCTTGTTTAGCTTGGAATCGTAGCTAGCTATCTAGAACCAATTATCATATAATAAAATAGGAGGGCTATAGACAGATCAACAAAGACCGTTTCTATATTCACAGAGTTAGTTAAGAGCGGTGGACGAAAAAGATGTTAGAGCATCATGCAGAGTCCTATCAGAAGACAACATGCATGACACACATGACACGATTGTTAGATAAATCTCTAGACCTCCTATGCCTAGGCGAATTAGAGAAGCACATGTCTAAACACACTAGAAGTCCAATTCCAAGATAGATTCAAATGTGTTGACATGAAACGCCCTCCATGTTAGCGACACAGGACCAGGCATACTCATCCTGCATAGTGAGCTCATGCACAGGGCAAGGCAGTTTATGTTGTAAGATACCAGCACGGGAGGCATTACGTAAGCATGGAGGTTGGTGAACAACAAGGGCACCATGGTGAATATGGACAACCCGTTGCAACGCACGAACACTTTTGCTAATATTCATAAATTACAGAAAAACATAGATCTAAAGCTACAACAAAAAATTTATACTAAAACATACTATATTATATGTTTACTGTGTAGATCTACTCATACGGAGTTCAGCAAAATTAGATTTTCCATTTTATGATTTTTCGGTGATTTACTATGATTTTTCAAAAATTCAGCTAAAATAAATAAAAAGAAAAAGTCTAAACGGCCTTTAAAAACAACTTATAACCGGCCAGGAGGTAAAACGAACGGTTTTAAAAGTTTTTTTTAAAGTTCAAGAAGGTGATTTACCCAGTTTTATAGTTCAGGGAGAAAAAACGTACTTTCGCAAAACTTAGAGAGGGTAACGGTGGACATTTAAAAAAAAAACCTGCCTTCCTTCTTCTCAGCAGCCCAGTACGGCCCAGCAATACTGGCTAGGGCACTCTTTAGAGCACACGGAGAGAGGACGAAACCCGAGCAGAGGTCACGCCGCACCAGTTGGCCTGGTGGGCGTTGTTGGTTCCGATTCAGATCCAATCGCAGCGGAGCGGCGCCGGCGACGCCGATTACGACTCACGGCGGCGGAGCGGCGCCAGTGACTCCGATTACGACTCACGGCGGTGGCGCCGTTGCCAGGTACTGTACCGACCGATTTCCTATTGCTTTTGTGATCGATTTCGATTCTGATTCCACATCTCGCTCTATAAATTAAAATTGATGATGACGAAGAATCCCCACCGCATCCGCAGACACGCCTCGGAGTCTCGGACACCGCCTATTTCCTACTGACGGATTGAGGCAAGCTGAGGGTGCGTCCATCCAAATCTGTTGCCCTGTCCGTGATGGGCGGCACATTGGAGGGATCATCCTTCCCCTCATCTAAGCAGCGGCGCCGGAACGATGATTACCCAAAGTTGAGTACCTTGAGGTCCTCCCAGCGGAAGAATCACCTCTATCTGGCGTTGGATGACTGGAACGGCGGGTACAGCATCCACAGGCTTGATGCCGACGACATCCTGGATCAAGATTCAGGCGGAGGAGGAGAGAACAAGCTCCCCGAGCCGGCTGCTCTTCGGATAGCATCGCCGGGGGTGGCCCCATGGGCTTTGCCGCTGTGGGCACCAACATATTTGTCGCCACCAACAGGCGCAGGCGCGGCGACCGCGCACCCCCAACCTTGGTCTACGACATAAGACTGCCGCCATCACCACTGGCCCGTGCATTCCAGACTGGATCCATGACTTGGGCGATGCCATGGCTGTCGGTGAAGCGCTGTATGTGCAAACAACAGTTCCCTTCCATATGTTATCCTCATGCTCCTTGGAGGCCCTGTCGTGGGTGCCGACAGTCATTCTGGATCGGCAGGCATGGGATCCAACCACGGAGTGGTGCTGGAATACGGTGCCCTCGCCGCCTCCGTTCAATGGAATTGACATAATCGCCTACGCGGTGCATCCGGATGGGCGCACCATTTTCATATCCG
The DNA here is from genome assembly GCA_038087645.1 of Saccharum hybrid cultivar R570. Classification (NCBI taxonomy): domain Eukaryota; kingdom Viridiplantae; phylum Streptophyta; class Magnoliopsida; order Poales; family Poaceae; genus Saccharum; species Saccharum hybrid cultivar. Next base: position 13,600,692 of record JAQSUU010000805.1, read on the forward strand.
CAGGCATCAGTACCTACACCTTGGACACCAGCAACGGTCTGTGGAAGGAGCTTGGCGATTGGGTATTGCCCTTCAGAGGCCAAGCCTTCTTTGACAGCAGTCTGGACGCATGGATTGGGCTTCATCGCGAATACGACGGATGGGTTTGCTGCTGCCCAGCCAGCTCCCTCTGCGTCAGCACCACGCAGCAGCCGGAGTGCAGGATGCTCATGGAGAAGCTGGTTCGGCGAAGCGAGGAGGACCCAAAGCACTGGTCCTGTTTGAGAGGTAAGGCCACTTCTCTTACCTACATGGGCGACAGCAGATTTGCCTTATCTGAGAATATCCTGCGCAGTGACGATTTCAACGACGGTTCTGTGACCCATATCACTTTGTTTGCGCTCAAGTATAATCACAAAGGAGAGCTAAAGACCAAGGCTCGCCGTGCCACTAGATCATATGCAGTCTCCAAGAATACCCCATGTTCTCTCATGCAGCATTTTGGATGTAACTGGGGCTGACACTGTTCGTGTGTTCTCTTCCAGAACGCTTGTTTGAGTAATATATATTCATAAATTAAATCTAAATAAATGAAGTGCCCCGTTTGGATCATTGGAATTGAATTCATTTTAATAATCATAATTTAGACACATATTAATTAAGCTAATATTGAGTAAATAAGGATCCAAATGGCCCCTTAGGTAATTCAAAGTGAATCTCACATGCAAAACGATTGGAGACACAACTCAGTGGACTTATTTGCTCGGTTGACTTCTGTTTGGCACTTCTACACCTGCTCTAATTATCCATTTAGTCTAACAATGTTAGACTTGGGTATCTGGGCATCTCGCTGGATTTTATTCGTAGCAGCTATTTGCAGACTGCATATATCTTATATGCATATAGACTGATAATTTCCTTTTTGTTCACTAAGTTTCTAGAGACATTGATTCTCCTTACGCTTGGCAAATCATAGTAAGACTGCATAGTCAATCCATCGATTGCTGCTGTGTTGAGGTCGCTGTCCCATACCATATCCATATTGGTGTTCGTTTTGTGCTACACCCAAGTTCTATTCCTCCAGTATGACAGGCACCTTCAAGAAATTAGGCCTCCCCCGGAAAACTTGGACCATGGGCTAACTTTGTGGTGATATTGGCTATTGGGGATCTTTTAGGTTCACACACTTTTCCCTGGAGAATCATTGATGATGAGCTCAATAATTTCCATTCCATTTTTTTTGCAATTACATTCACAATGGATCTTCGATAGCTTTCTGGTTTGATCACTGTGCTGGCTCCCGTTAGGGACCGCTAGCCACCTCTCATCATGCCCACATATTCATATGCCGCTTGACACTTTCAGGTAGGAGCAAAGTTGTTTGTCCTTGGTAGATTGTCACTTCCTCTTTATCTGATAGATGATAGATTGCTATCAACGAACTAATGACTTCCAAAATTTACATCATCCCACAAGGGCTACATGCTGCAATTTAATCCCTGTACTCATGCAACCAAGTATGTCTATTGACAACTTACACAACTTGCTGTTTCATCTGGTTATGAAAGCGAGCTAATTGTTCTCGTTATCTTTTCTCAACCTGATCCATGACATGTACCACTACACACGTAGCCTTGCAAATGGCTCGAATGGGTGGATCGGGAGCTGCCAGAATGGCCAAGAAGGATCCCAAAGGATGTGGAATACAAAGGCCAATACATTGTGAAGATGACTCATGCTTGCGAGGTGGAATGATAGATGAGGGAGGAGCAAGAGCGTCGTGTGAGGATGGACCAAATCCGTCTGAAGGGCAAGGAGGATGAGCTTGCTAGGAGGTGAGAGCAGTTAAGTCTGTGTGAAGCAGCCATCAAGCGTAAGAAAAAAAGCATGAAGCTTGTGAGGCAGCTCTCAAGAACAAGAAGGATGCAGTGGAACCATCTTCAGGGTGCGATAGGAAGGGGAAACAACAACGCTACACCTAGAAGAAAAATGTAATCGACCCAGCAAGTTATATTTCCTAAGGCATGTTAGGACGAGTGGTGGAGCTATGAACATTAGAAGTATCGAGTTCCACACATGCCATTGCAAGTTGTGCTCTATTTATTTTCTCTAAGGCATGTTAGGATTACTGGTGGGACTATTTAGCTTCAAGTACCTAGAGTTCCACACATGCCATATATTGTTCCATGTACTATCCATGTAGCGCTGGGCTAACCAAACGTGTGTGTTGCTTTAAATGTTTCCAAGTGTTCCTATCAAGTGTATGCACCTTTTTCATGTTACTACTTTCAACAAAGTAGAACTTTAGCTTACGTACAAGTTCTGGCGTTTCATCTTTAATCAAAGTTGTAGATTAGGATGTGGTGCTACAAATTTTATCTTCAGACCAACACACTCGGCGCCAAGGCCTTTGGCACCGAGCCTGGCGCCAAAGCACACGGCGCCGACCTCGGAGCCAAGCTTGACGCCAAGCTCGGAGCCATGGATCTCGGTGCTGACCTTGTCGCCGAGGTGGCGCGACATCATCACCACGCTAGCGCCACGCTGAAATGGGCCTAGGACCTTGGTGCCAAAGCCTACGGTGCAGAGACGTGTTAGCTCGGTGCCAATGGTCACGGCGCCGAGCGCAGGGTCCATGAGGCAAAAGGAAACTTCTAGGGTCTATTTGTGAATATTTTTCAAAAAAGGGCCAAAAAATAAAACATTCTGTCTAGTAGCGGCAAAGCATTGCTAAAGCGCCATAGCCACACTCTGACATACCTCTCTAGTACCTGTTCAGGGCTCCTATGTGGGCAGGCGTTGAAGTTGGTTGTGATCCAACCAGTCGGAACTCCCGTGGTTCTCTGCAATTTCAACGACATGGAAGTATTAGCCATTTATTTAGTGGTGCACCTAACAGGCTGATTACCAAACAGTTATTAAGTTACTTACTTGGACCTCACTACATCAGCAGCGTCTAGGGGCCTGATACCCACCGCCTGCTCCACCATGTTCTTTCAACCGTCGTGGTCCAAGATCCTCGTGACCGTGGCCCCCTCCAAAGGAAGCCCTAAAGAAAAGGGCCATGTCCTGTAGCGCGATAGTCATCTCGCCATAGGGGAGGTGGAAACCGTGGGTCTCTTGATACCATCCATGTCAGCTAGGCCATCATTGACAACATGGGCTAGCTCGAGAATGCCGGCAGGTCGTATATACGACATGTACCTCTCGTCCCACAGGTGTGGTGTGCGGTCCCGGGGCCTCAAGGGGCCCAACTGTGGGTGTAGATACACATCTATCAGCAAGTGGGCCCAGTGCTTGCTGTCTTAAAACAACTCAAGCAGTGGGTATACCTGGGTGTGCCATCCTATATGTCAAAAACCAAAAAACAGTAGAACAATTAGAGTAATAAACAATAATAAAGGAACCATGAATATGAAAAAAATTACTGCAAAGCTTCTTTTACTAGCCGGAAAGCACACATACACTCTGCAGTGCTGCCTAACTTATTCTGTGAAGGAGATATATTGCACTTGTATCCTGATCCAATGTGTTTCATGATATGGAATCATGGACATTACACTAAAGCAAATTATTGAGGTTACTATATTACTGTGAGACCGTTTCCTTGTCCCTGAACTATATAACTGTACACACAATAAGGTTTTTATTAAAATATACTATTCAATAATTTGTGGATCATCCTTCTCCAATACAAGCCCAACAAGAGCCCACAAATGTCTAGGGTTTTCACCCCTCTACTATAAATACCCTTCCTTCAATAGAGTATTCACACATATTCCCCATTCCCCATTCCCCATTTTCTTCTTCTACTTCCCATATCTTTTCTGTTGGAAGAAATAGATCTACAAGATCAAGGTGGAATTTCAATCCACAGGGAAACACCATAGGTGAGAACTCATACGTCCAAGATGCATCAGCTTGACTTTCCAATTGCTCATATTGTCCCATCTTCTATCTAGTTCAGGGCAACAACTAGATCAGTTTTCTTGAAATACATTCTATTTTGTTTCTGTTGGCAATAATCAATCTGCACAAAAGTTTATCTCCATCACCAACCATGCTTAAGGGCATAATATTTGGATGTTTTCTTGATCAAAGCAGACCTAAGCTAGATTCTTTGAATGTCACAAGTGTTTGACCATATCACTAGGGCATTTTGGATGGCCCTATCTTGAGGCTTATGTTTCAGAAGGATGGCTGGAGATGACATTGGGCTGTGCATGGAGGTAATCATGTTAGGGAAGTGATGGATGGAGGGGTCGAAATGGGGGGCGACTAGCAGAAGCATGTGGAAGCAAGATAAGGTAACTAGACCAAGTAGAGAAATTGTGTGTGTGGCCCATCAGAGTTGGATTCAGAGAAAAGCCGAGGGTGGAGGGGGTTACAATCATTGGTTCTGTTTACACGTATGGGTCGTACAAACTTTACGCATCACTTTCATTATTGCTACTTTTTCTTACGAATAGAATTCTTGATTTTGAACTTAAATACTTCATTATTATTTCATTACATATGAGAATGTGTCTCATACATATTCCCACAGTGATTGCGTCATCCACTCATCCTGCAGCATGGGCAAGCCAGCTCCCTTCCTCGTCCAGCTACTCACCCATCCAAATCATAGTAGCACTGTCATGGCTTTCCTTGCATACCAACTTCACCTAGTCGATGTCGTTGATGATGCTATGGCAAGCAACCCGTCCTCCCTACCCCCGGTGCTGGCATTGACGACGTCCATGGCGGGTGTGCACGAGTCACCCAACACATCTTCGTACATGTGATCTCTGGTTCGATCTCTCGGTTTCTCTCGATTTTATGTGATGATTTTCTGTTTCTGCACGATGCCACATCAGGTTGAAGTCGGAGGAGAGGAACTAGGCGAATCTAGTCTAGGACACTATCAGTGAGATTGGTGAGAAGCTGCTTGCCATCGATGTGACGGAGTACATCCACCTGAGAGCGGTCTGCATGCCATGGAGAAGCTCCACTGCTAATCGTCCAACCTGGGAACCGTGTTTCTTTCCTAGGAACTAGGTGATGTTTCACAAGCATGAGGACGATGATGACGAGGCGCATGCAGACCTAGCAGCACCCCATTGCCACCATTTCGTTGGATCGAGCAGATGTCATTTGAGGAGTACGGCTATTTCCTCGCCGACACCGAGGGGCTCTTGCTTTTCTACTGTGAGCACACCGAAACGGTGCGTCTTCAACCCCCTGACCACCGCCACGGCTGTCATCCCAGGTTTCTCCGGGGCGCTAGGCCTGGAGGGATTGGAGAGCCAGAGCTGACTGCTACCGGGATCATCATTGACACGAGGAATGTGCAAGTTGATGATCCCATTATTATTCCCAATGTGGTGCTTGTCATGGTCCGCGACTCTCACAACCTAGGCATAGGAATGTGATTCTATGCATCAAGCCTGGCGATGGCCACTAGGGAACCGTCGATGCTGGTGTTGTGGAGGTGGACTGTAGCGTGCCTCATGAGAAGAAACCAGATCTGGTGGGAATGGGTGTGGTGGGAGAGGGAGTGGGAGTGGGAGTGGGACCAGGACCGGTAGTGGGAGACGGGGCAGTGTTGAATAGAAGACAATGTGATCCAAAATTAAATAGTCTGAAGTAAATATAGATGACCATGCATCTTTAGTTTCTTTTGAAAAATGAAATTAGAGACAATGAAATATTTTCCCTGAACTAATTAGAGACAATGAGACTGAAATGAAAGAGGCCCAAGAAAATATAGAAGACAATGCGTCTTCGATCTCATGATAAGGAAAAAAAGAAAATATAGACTACAACAAGGTTCGACAGTTCTTCAAACTCATTATATATTTAGAAGACAATGAGGCTGAAGAAAATAAAATTTGAGTGCCCTTTCGATACCCATAAAATTTAAAATTCTGCTTCTAAATGATATATTTATAGAATCATTAAGTTTCAAATGCTGTGCATTTATAAAATATATTATGTGTTTACCATCTATCTAATTTCTTTCAATCTTTGCAGTGTTGAGTCCATCCAGTTTCGTTTGTTGCGTGCCACAAACTGATGGAAGGATTCTCTTCAAGACACATCATTTAAATGAAGCAACAAGCTGATTATGCTACTACTGCCCTCCCTACTTCATTTACCCCCTACAGTACGTTACCATGCCATCAAGCCTTTTTCCATTCATGTTCCAGACTCGGTTGATCTCAGAGGAGATATAAAAATTATTGTTTGCGCCCTTGCTGCTCCTGGTAATCCGACAGTTGTGAAGCCTAAAACACAATTATAGAGCCTAATACTATTAGAGGAAAGATTCATCATGAGGAGCCAGTTCAAATAAAAATTAGAAAGGGAATCTCCAAGATCATGAGTAAGGTCGCTGAAGCAGTAATCAATGGAAACAACGTGCAAAAAATGAAAGTGAGCAGCCATCCCCTAGGTAATGTGTGTGTGTGGGGTGTGTGTGTGTGTGTTTTGAATGACTTATTAGTGTTGTTCTAGGGATTTGCATTACTTCTATTACAAATGTGTGTTCCAGGAATTTGCCACTGGGTTGGAAGGGGATGATCTTCTGGTACCAAGGTCTGTGCGCCCTAGTCGGGTAGCTGCTGCTACCAGAATGGAAATGGTCAACACAAGCATACTTGGGCGGTCCACTCAAGGGGCAGCTGCAACTGCAATTGAAGCAGGAGCTCCTGGGCTCCGCTTTATGAAGGCGATACAAATTAGGCACCAACACAACATTGTGACGCCTGGATCAGCACACCACAGACAAGGGGCAGCTAGGACAGATGCAGATAGTCTGGTCTGGACAATCCAGTTCCTGCAATGACAACTGTCAGACAGATGATTGTAGAGGTAGTCACGATAATAATTTACATCAGATGATCTTTCTTGCCTGGCATTTGTTGCGTAGAAGCGTGGCATCTTTCAATATCTTCCTCTTTATATGTTCATGGTTTGGCATCCTTCTCCAAAGCTAATTGGATTGGCAACTTCCATCATATTCCAACTATTCTAATATTTCTTTAGGATTGATGTTACTTTAGGTGTCATCACCGTTTCTACACATGGATTGAAAATGATAAGCCTGGTTTGATATAACTTGAAGGCATGCTGGCCGAGGAAGGTGGCCTAAGCGCCGGCAGTGGCTGGATGGAGGCTGGCCGTAGCGGCCTAGGCGCCAGCTGGGTTGGGCTGGGCAGCCGCGCCGCCAGCCTAGGTGGTGTGTGCCTAGATGCGCCGCCGTCTATGGGGTCTGCGAGGATGGTCAAAGACAGCTCAACACAGCCATGATGCAGGGTGGAGGAGCTCCGGTCGCTGCAGTCCAAAGTTGACACGAAAGCCACTTTTCCCCATGGCTAAGTAAGAAGGAGGGGGTGGAGGAGGTCGAGGAGGACCGGATTTGCCGGATCCGGCCATGGAGGCTCGCCGGAGAGGAAGAACGGACGGAGAAGGTGGGTGGCGCGACCTCCTGGCCGCGACGGAAGACAACGCCCGTGCGTTTTTTTCCCATCTAGTGAGTGGGGAAGACAAAATGGAATAGAACGAACTGGTACTAGAAGATGAGGGTGTGTAACTAGTGGCAATGGTGGATAATTTCCACCCAACTCCACGAGAGGTACAAAACACCCTTTTATGGAGCACCCCCTAAGGAGCTCCACCAAAATGGTGAATCTGGCCCTAGATCCACTATTTTAGTGAATCTGAATTTAGTGGATCTAGAGCATTTTAGAAACTTTTGGTGGAGTGGAGCTATTTTTGATGAATCTGGAGATGATGAATCTCTATCAAACAGGTCCATACATGTATAAGTACTAGTAGGTCCCCAAGGGCCAGCCTGCTAATATGGGCCAACGCTCCCAACACCAGATCTGCAGCAGGTAGATGTAACCTCCAAGACTGGAGTTCCTTGCAGTCCACTAGCATGTCTCACAAAGCTACCGATGGAGCCAGGAAAGAACGGCAGACCTCCAACTATCAAGGCGAATGTTGTCCCAATTCTGGTTGAGGATCAATAGAATAGACAAGCCAATGGTGTTGCCAGAGGCGTCTGGTAGCAGGAAGTTACATGGACCTCACCGCGTCACCAGTGTCTGGGGGCCTAACACTCAATGCCTACTCCAACATGTTCTTCCAACCATCATGGTCCAAGATCCTCGTGACTGTGCCCGCCTCCAAAGGAAGCCCCAAAGAAAAGGGTCATGTCCTATAGCATGATAGTCATCTCGCCACCAGGGAGGTGGAAGCTGTGGGTCTAAGGACATTATCTATTGATCGCAGCAGTGGTAAGAGACCCATCCATGTCAGGTAGGCCATCGTTGGCAACCTAGGCCAGCTTGAGAAAACTGGCAGGTCGTATGTACAGCCCGCTGTATGTACAACACGTACCTCTCGACCCACCGGTGTGTAATGTGGAGTGTGGGCCCGAAGCCTCAAGGGGCCCAAACTGTGGTTGTAGATTCACATCTGTCAGCAAGTGGGCCCAGTGCTTGTTGTCTTAGAACCACACAAGCAGTGGGTACCTAGGGTGCGCCGTGCTACATGACCAAAAAAAACAGTAGAACAATTAGAGTAATAAACAATAGTAAATGAACCATGAATATGTAAAAAAACAATTAACTACAAAGCTTCTTTTACTGGCTGGAAAGCACACATACAATCTGCAATACTGCCTAACTTATTTTGTGAGGGAGATATATTGCACTTCTATCCTTATCCAATGTGTATCATGATTTGGAATTGTGGACATTACACCAAACTAAATTATTAGGTCACTATATTACTGTGAGACCATTTCCTTTTTCCCTGAACTATATATAACTGTACACACAACAATGTTTTAATTTAAATATACTCTTCAATATTTTGTTGATCATCCTTCTACAATACAAGCCCAACAAGAGCCCACACATGTCTAGGTTTCCACCCCCCTCCTACAATAAATACCCCTTCTTCCATAGAGTATACACACCTTTTCCCCATTCCCCATTTTCTTCTTCAACTCCCGATATCTTTTTTGTTGGAAGAAATATAACTACAAGGATCAAGGTGGAATTTCAATATCCGGGGGGGGGGGGGGGGGGGAACACCATAGGTGAGAACTCGTACATCGATGATGCATCAGCTTGACTTCCCAATTGCTCATATGTCCCATCTTGAAATAGTTTCTGTTTTGTTTCTTCTGGGAATAATCAATCTGCACAAAAGTTTATATCCGTCACCAACCATGTTTAAGGGGATCATTTTGTTGTATTCTTGATCTAAGCAGACCTAGATTCTTCGAATGTCACAAGTGTTTGACCTTATCACTAGGGCATTTTGGATGGCCTTATCTTGAGGCTTATGTTTTTAGAAGGATGTGGCTGCGGATGGCATTAGGCTGAGCATGGAGGTAATCACCTTGTTAGAGAAGTGATGGCTGGTGGGGTCGAAGTGGGCGCGACTAGCAAAACTTGTGGAGGCAAGGTATGATTGTCAGCAGCCACAGTTGAGAACCAGCAGAGAAATTGTGTTTGTGGCTCACTGGAATTGGATTCAGAGAAAAGGCAGGGGTAGAGGGGGTTACAACCATACATTCTGTTTACATGTATGGGTTGTACAATACTTTACGCATCACTTTCATTCATGCTACTTTTTTTCTCACAATTAGATTTATTAATTTTAAACTTAAATACTTCAATATTATTTCATTACATACGAGAATGTGTCTCATACATATTGCCACAGCGCCTGTGTCGTCCACTCGTCCTGCAGCTTGGGCAATCCAGCTCCCTTCCTTGTCCACCTACTCAGCCACCCAAACCCTAGCAGCACCGTCATGTCTTTCCTTGCAAACCAACTTCACCAAAAGTTGCTGCCGTTGATAACGCTGCAGCAGTCAACCCTCTACAGTGTGCTGGCTTTGCTTATAGCAATACTTCAGTTTCTACTGGATGAAACCACTGAAGAATTGCCCATAGTTTTACAACTGGTTTTGAACCAAAAGTCAGCCTGGATTGTTCCAAATAAACTAAGAGAAAACCGTGGCCCCCCTCCCCAGGCCCCGAAGCGAAGACACAACCAGGATGATCCGAGCCCCATTGCGAGCCGCGTTGGAGAAGATTGAAGTGTATGGCGGTTTGTTTCCGTGAAGCATGCTGTAGTTGAAGGGTTTGACACCCGAGGAGCTGGAGGTTGATGGACCTAGGCCACCTTTATTTTAATTCAGTAGCGAACAGGTGAGCCCAACAGGCAGTCCAATATATAAGCCTGTACTCAACAAGTTTAGTGTCAAACACACAATCTTGATGCATTGTGTAGCTTTCTAGTCTTCCCATCTGATATACGTTTTTGCACAATACAAGGCTAAAACTGTAGAGCAACTCCAACTCTATGAATATGCATGTCCACGCGTTAGAGTGTGTTATTCTGACTCTATCTTTTGATACATCTCATAAAATTGGAACAATATAGGGCATAGTGGTGTGGGATCCAGTTCTTTCATATATATCTACAGAGTTTTTTATTTTGAAACTATATCTCTACATAGTTACTACAGGGCAATATTCCAGCTCCCTTCCTCATCCACCTACTCACCCATCCAAACCCTAGCAGCGCCGTCATGGCTTTCCTTGCAAACCAACTTCACCAAGTCGCTGCCATTGATGACGTTGCAGCAGGCAACCCTGTCCCAGTCCTCCCTGCCCCCAGCGCCAGCATTGACGACGTCCATGGCGGGCCTGCACGAGTCTCCTAGACATCTCCTTCGTACATGTGATTTCTGGTTCGATCTCTCCGTTTCTCTCAATTTTTTGTGATGAATTTCTGTCCTGCACGCCACAACAGGTTGGAGCCGGAGGAGTGGAATTGGGAGAATCTAGTATAGGATGCAGTCAGGGAGATCAGTGAGAAAAATTATTGTTTGCACCCTTGCTGGTCCTGGCCATCCGATAGTTATGAATCCTAATACAATTAGAGGAAAGATTCATCACGAGAAGCTAGTTCAAATAAGGTCACCGAAGGAATAACCAATGGAAACAACGTGCAAAAAATGAAAGTGAGCAGCCAACGCCAAGGTAATATGTGTGTGTGTGCTTTGAATGTCCTATTAGTGTTGATCTTGGGATTTGCGTTACTTCTATTACAAAAGTGTGTGTGTTCTTGGGATTTGCCACTGGGTAGGAAGGGGATGATCTTCTGGTAGCAAGGTCTGTGCACCCTAGTCGTGTAGCTGCTGCTGCCGGAATGGAAATGGTCAACACAAGCATACTTGGGCAGTCCACTCAAGGGGTTGCTGCAACTGCAATTGACGCAGCAGCTCCTGAGCTCTGTTTTCTGAGCACGATACAAATCAGCCAGCAACACAACATTGTGACGCCAGGATCAGCAAACCACAGACAAGGGACATCTAGCACAGATGCGGATAGTCTGGTCCGGGCAATCCAACGCATTCATAGCTCTTTTGAACAAGCAGCGAGGGCGAAAAATCCGAATGGCGACGGCAACATGGTGTGTGGAAGCTGTTCTGCTAAGAAGGATGGCTCTTGTGACTGCAACTCCAGGTTTGAGTGTAATATCTATCCTGACCTGGCTAAACAGCGTGGTTGCACCTTGTGGCCACCTCTTGTGCTGGCCATGCTTGCTCCAGTGGCAGTAACAGGCATGACGTTGATGATATGATCAGCTTCGCCATACCTTAATTTTATTCTGTCCACTGCCACTAGCAGTAACAGGCATGATTGCACCATTCTTTACATATTTTTGTTTTGTCTTTGGTGGATTATCTTCCATTTCGATGTGCATGTGTTAGTTCAACACTCTGGCCAGTAATGCTTAAAAAATTCAGAATTTTGCTGTCAGATTGAGGTATCTATACTTGTACATAGAGAATGGAATTTCATTCATCTGTAGCCCCAATGGGACAACCAATTAAACAACAAAAACAACTAACAAATGCACCAATGGGACAACCAATTAAACAATGAAAACAAGTAAACTTCTTTCATCTTGGAGCAACTAACGAAAACATTTTAACCAAAAATTCAACAACATTATTTAGTATATATTATGTACCATGATATGTCCTGGCATTTAACATCATAGTCCTCCCTGCCCCCGGCACCAGCGTTGACTGTATCCATGGTGGGTCTGCACGAGTCTCCCTGACACCTCCTTTGTACATGTGATTTCTGATTCGACCTCTCCGTTTCTCTCGATTTTATGTGATGAATTTCTGTTTCTGCACGATGCCACATCAGGTTGGAGCCGGAGGAGAGGAACTGGGCGAATCTAGTATAGGACGCTGTCAGGGAGATCAGTGAGAAGCTGCTCGCCATCAATGCAATAGAGTACATCCGCCTGAGAGCGGTGTGCGAACCATGGAGAAGCTCCACCGCTAATCATCCAACCTGGGTATCGTATCTCTTTCCCAGGAACTAGGTGATGATTCAAGACCACGTGGACGACAATGACAAGGCGCCTGCAAGACCTGCAGTGCCCCGTTGCTGCCACTTTGTGAACGTGCACACAAACACCACGTTCTGGATCGAGCTGACGCTATTTGAGGAGTGCGGCAATTTCCTCACTGACTCCCAGGGGCTTTTGCTTTTCTACTATGAGTGCACTGAAACGATGCGCCTCTTCAACCCCCGAACCACCGTGATTCTATGCACCACGTCTGGCGATGGCCACTGCAGAACCGTAGTTGCTAGCTTTGTTTGGGTGGAGGATAGTGGCATGAATCACGAGGAGAAACTAGATCTGGTGGGAATGGGAGTGGTGGAAAGGGCGTGGGAGAGGGGCCGTGTTGAATAGAAGACAATGAGATCGAAAAATGTTCCATTCATGTTCCAGACCCAGTTGATCTAGAGGAGATAGAAAAATTATTGTTTGCGCCCTTGCCGCTCCTGGCAATCCGACAGTTATGAAGTCCAATACAATTGTCAAGCCTGATATTATTAGAGGAAATATTCATCTCGAAGAGCCAGTTCGAATTTGAATAAGGTCACCGAAGCAATAATGAAAGTGAGCAGCCTACCACAAGGTAATGTGTGTGTTGTGTGTGTGTGTGTGTGTGTGTGTGTGTGTTTTGAATGTCCTATTAGTGTTGATATTTTTTTCGATCAATTCAGGGGGGAGTTTTCCCCACCTACTTTTTATTGAATCAAAAGTGAAAGATCACATTTACAAGGTTTTGCTCGGCATACCGAGGCAGAGATACAGTTGGGAGGGAGGGGTATGAAGGGGAGCGGAGAGTCAGGTTGCAGAGGCGCAGGTCTGAATATATGTCACCCAGGATCGCACAAGATCCTTGTCCCGCCTAAACCTGCAGGCCCACACACTAAGGTCTTTGTTGGCACCACACAGGACAGTAGCAGTCGAGCTCTCCTTAGAGTCGAAGATGAGCGCATTCCTGGCTTTTCAAATGTGCTAGAGGATGAGAATCACTTCCAATCGAACTGGGGGGGGGGTTGGATTCAGGCCCTCTCCAATGAGAGAAGGCTGTTTCTAGTCACCCACCGTGGCTGTGATCCGGAGGGTGTTGGCGTGTGGGCACTCGACGAAGATGTGGTCGCTCGTCTCCAGTGTCTTGCAGCCAGCCAGGCAGAGCGATTCATTCAACGCCCTGATATTCTTCCAGAACATGTTTGCACGCGAGTTGATCCTGTCAAAATGGAGCAGCCATCCAAAGAATTTGACTTTGCCCAGGAGCCTATAGCCCCAAATCTGTTTTGGGCAATGCAGAATGGGGTCATGGGCATGGAGAGCAAGGTAGGCGCCCCTGCTTGTGAAGAGTGGGTTGTTGGGCAGGATCAGGCGCCTGATGTCAGGAGAGTCATTGAAGTTGACATGAGACATGGCATCGAGTAGAGCATTTTGTTCGGTAGAGGCCTGGCGAGTTAGGCGCGGTCGGAAGAGCAAAGCAAGGCCAGCGGCAAGGGAGTCCGACACTGAGGCAAGAGGCCTGAGACAATGATAGAAAAGGGCCGGGAATTTGGAGGCAAGGTTCGAGGAGCCGAGCCAAGTGTCAAGCTAGAAGGAGATCGAGCGGCCGTCGCTGACGACAACCGTGGTGATGTGCCGCAGACGGGGGAGCTCCTCAAGAAAGATGCGATCCACAGCTAATTGGATTGGCAACTTGGATCATCTTCCAACTATTCTCATATTTCTTTAGGATTCTCGTTACTTTAGGTGTCATCTCTGTTTCTGCACATGAATTGAAAATAATACACACTAGTTTGATATAACTTGAAGGTCTGCTGGCTGGGGAAGGTGACCTGGGTGGCGGTCGCAGCGGGATGGAGGCCAGCCGTAGCAGCCTGGGCACCAGCTGGGGCGAGCTGTACGCCAGCCAGGGCGGTTTGGGTGGCCACGTGTCCGGCCACGCTGTTGTCCATGGGTCCGCGAGGCCGGCTAGAGACGGCTCGACACCGACCACGACGCTGGGAGGAGGAGCTCCAGTGGCTGTAGTCCAAAGTTGACGCAAAAGACACTTTTCCCCATGGATATGGAAGAAGAAGGTTGTGGAAGAGGTTGAGGAGGACCGGATCTACCGTATCTGGCCATGAGAAGCCCAACGGAGAGGAAAATCAGAGGGCGAAGGTGGGCGGCACGACCTCCTTGCCGCGACAGAAAACAATGCGCGTGCGTTTTTTCCCGTTCGATGAGTGGGGAAGACGAATAGGAACAGAATGAACTGGCACTGGAAGACGTGTGTGTGTAACCAATTGTTAATGGTGGGTAATTTCCACCCAACTCTACGAGGAGGTATAAAACACCCTTCCTTGGAGTACCCCTGAGGAGCTCCACCAAAATGGTGAATCTAGCCCCCCAGCTCCACCAAAGTTGTGGGTCTCTCTAGACACTATCTATCGATCGCATAGGTGATAAGAGGCCCATATCCATGTCAAGTTGGCCATCGTTTACATCATGGACTAGCTTGAGAAAACTAACAACCCGTATGTACAGCAAGTACCTCTCATCCCACTAGTGTGGAGTGTGGGCCCAGGGCCTCAAGGGGCCCAACTGTGGGTGTGGATCCACATATATCAGCAAGTGCGCCCAGTGCTTGCTATCTTAGAAGAACTCAAACAGTGGGTACCTAGGGTGTGCCATCCTACATAAAAAAACCAAAAAAATAGTAGAACAATTAGAGTAATAAACAATAGTAAATGAACCATGAATATGAAAAAACAATTAACTGCATACCTTCATTTACTGGCTGGAAAGCACACATACACTCTGCAGTGCTGCCTAACTTATTTTGTGAAGGAGATATATTGCCCTTGTATACATATCCAATGTGTATCATGATATGGAATTGTGGAAACTACACTAAACTAAATTATTGAGGTTAGTATATTACTGTACACACAATAAGGTTTTAATTGAATATACTATTCAATAATGTCTCGACCATCCTTCTCCAATACAAGCCCAACAAGAGCCCACACATGTCTAGGTTTCCAACCCCTACCATAAATACCCCTCCTTCCATAGAGTGTTCACACCTTTTCTCCATTCCCCATGTTCTTCTACTCCCAGTATCTTTTTTGTTGGAAGAAATAGATCTACATGGATCAAGGTTGAATTTCAATCCACAGGGGAAACACCACAAGTGAGAAGTCATACATCCAAGATGCATCAACTTGACTTCCCAATTGCTCATATGTCTCATTATCTATCTAAGTGGTGTCCGTTGCTAAAGATGATGTCCGTCATCGCTATATACATATAACGACGGCTTCATTAGCAACTGCAGGGGTCCGTCGCTATAACATTTAGTAGCTGACTATCCATTGCTAAACACCCGTTTCGGCAACTCCAAATCAGCGCTGTTTAAAGGTTGTGGTGTAGTGTCAGCGCAACAACTAGATCAGTTTTCTTGAAATAGTTTCTATTTTATTTCTGTTGGCAATAATCAATCTGCTCAAAAGTTTGTCTCCATCACCAGCCATGCTTAAGGGCATGGTTTTGGTTGTTTTCTCGAACTAAATAGACATAGATTCTTTGAATGTCACAAGTGTTTATCCTTATCACTAGGAAATTTTGGATGGCCATATCTTGAGGCTTATGTTTTCAGAAGGATGGCTGGGGACAGTATTAGGTTGAGGATTGAGGTAATCATGTTAGGGAAGTGATGGCTGGTGGGGTCAAAGTGGGGGCAACAAGCAGAAGCAAGTGGAAGCTAGGTAAGGTTGCCAGCAGCCATAATTGAGAACCGGCAGAGAAATTGTCTCTGTGTGTTTGGTGGTGGGGCAGTGTGTGGGTGGCTCACCTGAGTTGGAATCAGAGAAAAAGACGGAGAGCGGGGTTGTGGAGGGCGACCGCAGGGCGAGATCTGTTTTCTTGCTCTTGTTTGCATGCTGCTAGTATCTGCATTCTTCACTTTTTATAATTATATAGTATAAACCAGTTACTAGTGGTGTCCGTTTGAAAGAATCACTCTAGCTGGATTTGTCATTTAGCAATGAGCCGTAGGCCATAATTAAGTGTATGTTTTGTGAGTATTATATCACTAGAAGGCAATGATTTACGCTGTTTTTAATGAACATATTGAGCAAAGATATGTCTTGGATTTTCTTTACCATTATGAATTGGATCTCGTATAGTTTGGTGGAGAAATATAATTAAGCAGTGTGTGACGTGATATGACTACTCAGATTGATATTTGAAAGAGGTTGTATACATTGATCTTTTGATGAGGTGGACAATGTATTCCTCTGTTCCAACATCGAGTCACTCCTTGAGCAAAAAGTGGAAGCAACTCATCAAGTTTTACTTGGATCTGTTCAGCATGGATGAATTGAAGGAACCTGACCTATGTAATATACGCATGGATAGGCTAGGGACAACTATAATATTTCTCTATTCTTTGTTTTTGATGCCTCAACTCTTCAAGTACAAGCTGTAGTATCTGAACTTATGCACCAACTCACACCATAATATTTCACTATTCTGGCAAAGGTTGTACAGTTCCTTTAGGTTGTTATATAAAACCAAACAAATGTGCTTTTGGAGTATCAGCCGGAGAATTCTTGGGTTTCACTGAAGGCTATCGATGAAGCAGTTCCACCAACAAATAAAACCCAGCTACAATCTTTGATCGGCAGGATTAATTTCATCAGGAGATTCATCTCAAATCTATCAAAAAAGATGTTGCCATTCTCTCCCTTGTTGAAACTGATAGCTGCTCAAGAATTTAAATGGGGCAACGTACAACAGAAGGCATTTGACGAGATTAAGGAATACATGAAGGCTCCGCCGGTGTTGGTCCCTTCGCAGCTTGGCGAGCCCTTTAAATTGTATGTGTCGGCCGATAACCATACGATTGGGTCAGCCTTGATGCAAGAATTTGAAGGAAAGGAACGAGTCATTTTCGATTTAAGCAGAAGGCTTTTGGATCCAGAGACAAGGTACTCTCCCGTGGGAAAGTTGTGTTTGTGCTTGTACTTCTCATGTACTAAATTGTGGCATTATTTACTATCGGCCAAGTGTACTTCGGTGTCTAAGGCCGACGTGATCAAGCATATGTTATCAATGCCAAATCTGAATAGGAGAGTGGGGAAGTGGATTCCGGCACTATCTGAGTTTGACCTGAGATATGAATCGGCCAAACAAGTTAAGGGGTAGATAATGATTGACTTCGTAACTCATCATCATAGGCCTAGTATTGATTGTGTGGAGCTAATGCCTTGGACTTTATTCTTTGATGGCTCATTGTGCAAGCTGGGTTGTGGTATTGGCATTTTTATTATTTCACCCCGAGGGTCAAGTTTTGAAGTTGCATATACCATCAAGCCAATGACTACCAATAATCAAGCTGAATATGAAGCTATACTCAAAGGGCTTCAACTTCTCCAGGAAGTAAAGGCCGATGCAATTGAAATCTTTGGAGATTCTCAGTTGGTAATTAGTTAGTTGATCGGCCTATATGAGCGCAAAGATGATATTTTGAGGGGTTACTACGAGAAGTGTCGAAGTTTGATCGACGAATTCCCCATGGTGGCCATCAATCATATTCCAAGAGCTCAGAATTAGGAAGCTAATCGGCTAGCTCAAAGTGCTTCTGGTTATCGACAAATTCAGGATGTCTTGAGCAATGAAATTGTTGCCGATGATTTGAGAGAAGAAATAATAAACTACCTTAAGAATCCATCACAGAAGGTCTCTAGGAAGCTCAGGTATAAATCGATCAAATATGTACTGCTGGATGAACAGCTGTATTACAAGATGATCGATGGAGTGTTACTCAAATGTCTAAGCCAAGAAGATGCTAAGGTCCTCATGAGTGAAGTCCATGATGGAGTTTGCGGAGCTGATCAGTCGGTTTATAAAATGAAATGGATTATCCAAAGATCAGGCTACTTTTGGCCAACGATGCTGGAAGATTGTTTTGAGTATTATAGGGGATGTCAAGATTGCCAACGATTTGGTAATGTTCAAAGATCACCAGCATCAGTGATGAATCCTGTAATCAAGCCATGGTCATTCAGAGGTTGGGGAATTGACATAATCGGCTAAATTTATCGACCGTCCAGCAAAAGTCAAAAGTTCATAGTGGTGGCAATAGATTATTTCACCAAATGGGTTGAAGCAATCCCACTGAAGACGGTGACGTCCCAAAACATGATTGACTTTGTCTAGGAGCATATCATCTATCAGTTTGGGATCCCTCAGACTATCACTACCGATCAAGGAGCAATGTTCATTTCTGAGGAGTTCGAGAGCTTTGCTGCTGGTATAGGATTCAAGTTATTGAACTCTTCTCCCTACTATGCCTAGGCCAATGGACAAGCAGAGGCATCTAATCAGACATTGATTAAGTAGATCAAGAAGAAGATAATCGATCGGCCAAGAAAGTGGCACTTAATATTGAATGAATCATTATGGGCCTATCGGATGGCATGCCACGGATCGACTAAGTGCTCTCCTTATGAATTAGTTTATGGACATGCAGCCGTTCTTCCTTGGGAGATCAATACTAGATCATGGCGTATTGAATCTCAAGAAAATCTAATAGCCAGTGATTACAAAGTTTTGATGATGGACGATCTAGAAGATCTAAATTGTCATCGGCTTTGCGCTTTGGAAAACAATGAAGCTAACAAACTAAGGATCGCCAAGTATTATGACAAGAAAGTCAAAGCCAAGCAGTTCCACCAAGGCGAATTGGTTTGGAAGCTGATCTTGTCGATTGGAACCAAAGATAGTGCATATGGCAAATGGTCGCCTAACTGGGAAGGACCTTATTATATTACTCGATGCGTGCCTGGCAATGCTTACTTCTATGATATGCTAGAAGGTGAAGAGTTCAACAGAGCGCTCAATGAAAAGCACTTCAAGAAGTATTATCCCAGTATTTGGGTCAATGCTTGAATTAGCCGACCGAATTTTCAATCAAGCTTTTATAGCCGATATAAGAAGATATCGCCTTCAGAACAAAGAATGAATAACCAAAATTCAGCCTAAGGAGGCAAAAGCCGATGTGGTATGCATTGCCTTCAGAGCAAAAAACATATATAAAAGCAAGATCTGCCTTACACAAGGAAATAAAAGAGGAAAAGTTGCTTCAAACATAAAAAGTTTATTCGCCAGTTTCCTGTTAAAATCTAAGGGCCGAGAAACACTTTGTTCACGATGTCTCTGGCCGAAGAAGAGAAAGCTATGGTGTTGGTGGCATTGGAGAAGTCCTCAATCAAGCTCTCATGATCTTCAAGACGGTCGGTCACTGGAAAACCATGGGGAAGAAGTCAAAGCTCACGTCTAGAGCGAACTTGCTCCACGGGTAGGGCAATAGGAACACCGTGACAAACACCATGAAGAGCAGTCTCCCTGACACTCTTTGGAACATCGTGCAAATAGACCACCGGTACAACAACCCTAACATTGACGAATCTTGTCGCATAATCCGCGGCTAGTTGGAGAATTTCAAGCTGCACTGACAAGGCTGATGAATTCAAAGGAGAAATAGTCAAAGTTCTGCGAAATCAGGGTTATGAGAATAGAAGTCACCGCAACTAATCTCACCTATGATTCTAGCCTCAGCTTCGGCCAACCTCGCTTGAGCAGAGTTGTCCCTATTCTCTAAGATGGTGAGCGCATCCTACAGAGCATTCAGATGGAAGTCCATGCGCCCAAGATCGCGAGCCACATTGGAATACCACGCCCAGGCCTCATCTCTCTCCTGAAGAAGTCGGCGGACATCGTTCCCATGGGAATCAGAGGGTCCCATGGAGGAGTTTACTGGAGCCAGCACCTGTGCGCCGCCGGGACCAATGATCATGCAGGGAAGGAGGCAGCCATTTGAGTTGGCCCTGCAGATATGAAAGGTTAGACTAATCCGCTCAAGGATCACGAAACCATGTTCATCCTTACTCTTGGAGATGAGAATGCCAGTGTGGTGGCACAAACTCGTCAGGGATCTCATCGGCGGGCCGCTTGCCGTTCTCAATCTCTACGGAAAAGATGACGATTTTGGATCTGAAGATTAGAGGAGCAGTTCCCACTCAAGACACAAGAAAATTGAGATGTGGCAAACTGGTTTCTCGTCCACGACCATGGCCTGTATTTATAGCCCAGAAGATGCGACCATAGACCTCCTCGAGGCTATGCAATCATAATTGGTTATGGAAAAGAATCATCGCTCTGGAGATCGAGGGGACAATTTGTGAAAAACTAGGAGATGCAATAGATTCAAAATTTATTGCTTTCCGTGATCATGATACCTCGGATCTCGGAGGATTGTTACAAAAAGGATTACACCCAAAACCGACTAGCCAGCCCAAAGAAGACTTCATTGGATTGAAGGGAGTTTTAACCCCACAAAGCCAAAAAAACGCAGATCGCATCGGCTAAAAGATGGCAGTAGCCTTAGGGGAGCGAAGGAAATAGGCCTATTCATCAAGAATGCACTGGTTAACTTCGCAGGCTTCTTGGCATAGGCAGAGCAAATAAGGGGAAGGTATCCACAGATTCGAGCCCTTGCAAACACTGGAACAGCCTCATATCGATGGTGAGAAGACTCAGGTGATATCACAAGAATTCTTCTAACCACGACGACCGGTTCCCTTGCTTGACAAAGCACAAAAATGGATGACACAATCACCCTGAACACAAGAATTCTTCTAGCCACCAAGGGGTTTCATGATGAAGCATTGGTCCATGGAGGATATAACAAAGCCAAGAGCACTCAGAGGGGCAAAAACGAAAGGAACATGACTGAAGTGTTGGGTCGTTCTCGCCAAGATCAGATGAATATTTATAGTCCACCAGAGAAGCTGAGTCCAAGCGCCCGTGAAGCAATAGTGCACCCGTGAAACTTTGGGATGTAGAATGCCAACAAAGAAGTGGCATATTCGTGAAACATGCAAACGACCGAGAGCATAAAGAGAAACAGAGCTAGTGAGCCCTAGGATAAAGTTCTTGGTCCCTATTGAAGACACATCGACGGCCTCAAGATAGCACAAAAGATAATTTTAGAATAAAATCACTTTTATCCCGAAATTGGGGGGCATGTTTTAACACTAGAATTTGGTTTGTCAGGATTGGCTGAATGTCATGATCTCGTCACCTCAAAGAAAAAAAGCTCTAACAACAAAGGTGACATTGATCGGAGGTAGAAGAAACATGTCGGACTTCATAGAAGGGAAAGGTTGGAGTCCAAGTTATCTTAAATTAGGAAATTTTGACTTTATTTTCCAAGTTTAGTTTGGTCTTGTTCGACCAGGACTCGTAGTCTAGCCTTGGATATAAATATTGAACCCAAGTCATTGTAATAGACATCTCCAACGATCAATAGAAACTAGTACCTTCACTTTCTAGCTTACGCCACCCATTAGGAGTAGGAGTAGAGTAGAATTCGACAAGTTCTTTGGCAAGCAGGGCTGCATCGGTTAGGTCTGACCTCCGGTTTGTCTGTGAGTTTTCGTCACGACTTATACCTTGTTTGTAAGGCTGCACCGGTTAGGTCTGACCTCTTGCAAGCATAGTACAAGTTAGTTATCGTTAGTTAATTGTAAGGCTGCCCTCGGTTAAGTCTGATCTGTTGCAATTGTTGATATATATCCTCGATTCTTGGTTAAAAGCTAGTATGTTTCTCAATCTATATAAATGCCTTCATGCCTATCTTTGTAAATCCTTTTAGCATGCTTTCATGATAATCGACGGTTTAGATCCATGTAATTGTATAACTGATGATTGCGATATGCCTGTTTTACTTATCATACATCATGAACATGCTGGATATCGATTCTCAGTTCGATAGCCTTATCTTGTTGGCCACTTGGCCACACATATGGAACTGTCTGGAAAAACGGCCGGCACGTTCCACCTTAAATTACTGATCAATCTTCCCCACTTATCAATTGCAGGTCAAATTGACTGGCATGCCCCCAAGGTCGTGACTGTCCAGTCCAGTGACGCCCTTCCTAAGCCCGGAGAGAGCTCGGGATCTGCTCCGCATGGTCTCTCCCTGGCATTGATCCGTGTGTCCTGGCCATTGATGAGGGACGACCCCTTTTCGGCGTCGACACTTAAGAGCACCCAAAATCTGTAAGGGAGAAAGGAAAAGATTTTGTAGGGGATCACTTGGTGCTAATCCTAGGTTTGCCTTGCCCCCGGTGGAGCCTTCCCCTCGTCAGAGAGGAGGAAGACGACGGGTGCGGTGGAGGAGCTCTTAGTGCCCCTCTCTGGGTTGCTCTGCTCTCGGTGCAAAGCCTGAGCGGAACGATGAGGACTCGATTGATCTGTTTGGAATTGTCCTTCCCCTCTTAGGATCTGACCTTCCCCATGTATCTCGAGGTAGATCAGCTACATGGGGGTTTGGGGGGTTGAGCCTATGGTCTACATGCGTCGGAGTCTAGGATGGTCATGCAGCGGCGTCGTGTGGACCGCGGCGATGTCGTGGAGCCGAAGAAGCTCTGGGCATCGTCCGGCTACTCTGTTCTAACGCGCTAAGTGTCAGGTTGTGTTGGCTTGGACCGGTCTCCACTAGGTGCACCTTCTAGAGCCTTCTTGGTGGCGAAGGATGCTGGCTTGAGGGCCTAACGGGCGGGCCCGGAAGCCACCAAGCCCCGGAAACCAACGAAGGAGTTTGTCTTCTTGCGTCATGCCCCATGCGTGACCTTGTCGAAGGAGTGGTTGACATAGCCACACTCGCGGGGCAGCGCCAAGGAGCCCCCCGAGCCTCGGTAGCTCGAGGCGCACCTTCTCGTGCACAGGTGTTGAGTGGTGCCGAAGGCCCGGAAGGAGCCAAGGGTTGGCCCTCAGCTTTCGCCGATTGGGAGCCTAAGGCTCGGGAGAGCCCCCGAGCCCCAAGCAGAGGTGGCGGGCGTGCCTGGGCTCGACCTGCATCCTTGGCCTGAGGGTACATGCGAGCGTACCCAATGGGTATGGCCCCCTAGCCCCGGGCAATCCTAGAGGGGTTGGTCAGGGGGGTCTCTGGGTCGGGAAACTTTGATCCTGAGGCCTAATGTACCCCTATGTTAGGATCTCGTCAACGTCCATGGTGGGTCTCCATGAGTCTCCCAGACACCTCCTTCGTACATGTGATTTCTGGTTCGATCTCTACGTTTCTCTCGATTTTATGAGATGAATTTCTGTTTTTGCACGATGCCACATGAGGTTGGAGCCGGAGTAGAGGATCTGGGTGAATCTAGTATAGGACACTATCAAGGAGATCTGTGAGAAGCTGCTCGCCATTGATGCGACAGAGTACATCCGTTTCAGAGCGGCCTACGAGTCGTGGAGAAGCTCGACCGCTAATCGTCTAACCTGGGAACCATTTTTCTTTCCCAAGAAGTGGGAGATGCTTGACAAGAATGAGAACGACGACGACGAGGCACCTGTAGACCTGGCAGCACCCCATTGTCACCAATTCGTGAATGTGCACATAGGCGCCACGCTCTGGATCGAGCAAATGTCATTTGAGGAGTACGATGATTTCCTCGCTGACGCTGAGGGGCTCAAGTTTTCTACTGTGAGCGCACCGAAATGGTGCGCCTCTTCAACCCCCTAACCACTGCCATTGCCGTCCTCGTAGGTTTCTCTGGGGCCTGGAGGGAGAGCCAGACCTCACTGCTGCCGGGATTGTCGCAGATAGGAGGAATGTGCCAGATGGAGATCCCATTATTGTCCCGAACATGGTGCTCCTCGTGATCTCACAACTCTCGCCGCCCAGGCATAGCACCATGATTCTGTGCGCCATGCCTAGCGATGGCCACCGGGGAACCGTCGATGCTGGCGATGTGTGGTTGGAGGATGGTGGCGTGCATCAAGAGGATAAACCATATCTAGTGGGAATGGGAGTGGTGGGAAAGGGAATGGGAGTGGGAGTGGGAGTGGGAGTGGGAGAGGGGCAGTGTTCAATAGAAGACAATGAGATTGAAAAATGTTCCATTCATGTTAAAGACCCAGTTGATCTCTGAGGCGATAGAAAAATTATTCTTTGTGCCCTAGCTGCTCCTGGCAATCCGACAGTTATGAAGCCTAATACAATTATCAAGCCTAATATTATTAGTGGAAAATTCATCACAAGAAGCCAGATTGAATAAGGTTACCGAAGGAATAATCAATGGAAACAACGTGCAAAAAATGAAAGTGAGCAGCCAACCCCAAGGTAGTGTGTGTGTGTGTGTGTTTGTGTGTTTTGAATGTCCTATTAGTGTTGAGCTTGGTATTTGCGTTACTTCTATTACGAATGTGTGTTTGTTCTACGGATTTGCCACTTCTCTCTCACTCTTGCTCTCTGATGTCTGATCCATTTCTCTCTTGCTCTCGCTGTCGCTAGTTGCGGTGCTGCCTGCCATGGACTCCGACTCTGACAAGTCAGACAAATTCTCCCCAGAGTGCTTCCGTATCGTTCGCCACCGCCCGATCCCAAGCAAGAAGCCATGACAAGACACAGATCAGGAAGGTGCCAATGCCATGTACGTGCCCACCCCCACCATGGCTGCACTGTCGCCGGACCCACCTTCTAGTCCTATGTTTGACGATGCCCAGAGACAGCCGGGACCAGGCGGAGATCAGGAAGGTGCCGATGCCGTGGACGCACCCATGGCCATGGAGAGGAGGAGGTCGCAGGACCCTCCTCCTAGGTCTAAATCTGGTCCTCGCCGGAGGCAGCCGACCACAGACAAGGGGCATCTAGCACAGATGCGGGTAGTCTTGTCCGGGCAATCCAACGCACTCATAGCTCTTTTGAATAAGCAGCGTGGGGGCAAAATCTAAATGGCGACAACAACAAGATGTGTGGAAGCTGTTCTACTAAGAAGGATGGCTCCTGTGACTGCAACTCCAGCTTTGAGTGTAATATCTGTCCTGACCTGGCTAAACAGCCCATGGTTACACCATGTGGCCACCTCTTCTGCTGGCCATGCTTGCTCCAGTGGCTCCATGCACAGTCACCCTTCTCTGAGTGCCCTGTCTGCAAGGTCGAGGTACTGATGGAAGCGAACGTCACTCCGATATATGGAAGAGGTGGTGAAGAAGGGGATTCCACCACCAACCCAGACTTGCCACCCCCCAGGCCGGAGGCAACAAATGGTGGACACAAGAAGGCAGTTGATACAAAACTAGGGTGTAGTGAGAGGCCTCCCAATCCTAGCAGTGCATGTTACGCTGTGTCCCCTCCTAGTCCGTCCAATACAGGTGCTGGCTCCTCTAACAGTGCATGTACACTGCGTACATTAGAACAAAGTGCTGCAGCTTCTTAGTTACCAATTTCCATCCTTATTTTCTTGATATAAATATCATTTGTTTCCCTAAACTAAAGCTTCAGTAAGAATGGCTCTGACAGTAAAGAAGTTTAGCGTCGATACATAATACATTTACCTTTGCTGATATATCCACAACAGCATTTAATAATGTGTGTGGAACATAAATAAATTTCAAAAAAGAGATTGCAAAAGCACTGATCAAATGTTCCCTAAAAAAAGCATACATCAATTTTGAGGATTCACTCGGTCCATTTGTGAACCTATGACATTTTGGACGATGGTGTATTACTGTTGAATATATAAAGTATATAACTCACTACTGTTGTATGCATGAAAATGATAGTAATTTTCGTAGAAAATATTTTCTCAACAAATTTACTAAGACTGGTTTTTTTCATTTGAGAAATCCAAATAGTAGTCAAGAGTTACAGATAATATTATGGTACACGTATTTATACGAGCGCATGGATTCAACACACCGCAAGATGTTGATGATATGATCAGCTTTGCCATACCTTAATTTTATTCCGTCCTCTGCCACTAGCAGTAACAGGCATGATTGCACCATTCTGTACATAGTTTTGCTGTGTCTTTGGTGGATTATCTTCCATATGTATACAAATTTGAGAAACAACATGCCATTTAGATGTGCATGTGTTAGTTTAGCACTCTGCTAGTAATGCTTAAAAAATTCAAAATTTTGCTGTCAGATTGACGTATCTATACTTGTACATAGAGAATGGAATTTCTTTCATCTGTAGCCCCAATGGGAGAACCAATTAAAAGACGAAAACAATTAACAAATGCACCAATGGGACAACCAATTAAACAATGACAAGTAAACTTCTTTCATCTGGAGCAACTAACAAAAACATTTTAAACAAAAATTCGACAACATTTAGTATATATTACATACCATGCCATGTCCTGGCATTTAACATCAGAGTCTGTGCAGTGTTCACACAATGAGAGTGTATATATTACACATCATGACTGTTCCCCATTAGTTCCTACGGGTGTACTGAGTCTGTAGATGCCTCAACCTTAGCTTCTTTCCTCTGTCGGCATTACGTTGGGAGTGTGCCCCATGTCTGTGTGGTCGTGCTGTCGAGTATGCTGGCGAGTATGGAGACAGTATTGTCGGGTTTTTCCTGGGCCCTGCAATCAAATAGATGTAAAATGTAAAGCAAAGCAGTACCATGGTTAGCACCGAGAGGGTTACTTAAGTTCGAATAGTACCAACTCTGTGTCTCCTTGTGATTGAGTGAGACATTGTGGTGTGCCCCGTATATGGGACAACCCAATCTCGTGCTGACTCCACGATGTGTCTGATCCTTAATCCTCTGAGCTGGAGCTTTCCTGCTAAAAGTTGACCGTGTAGCTCTATATAGGGTCTCACTATGGCTGCATCCCCGCCTTGTCATGTCATCGTAGACATCTACAATGTCATCACCATCATCGGAGGAATCCTCGACTTTCTTGTCCGTGTATGGTGGCTTGATGTAGATCCTCATAGAGGAGTGGAGCGGCCAAACAAGGTATCGATAAACCAATTTGATTGTGTGCTGCCCCATCTCCTTGATCCCTATGCTTCCTGTCTTCCTAAAGCTGAAGAGGCTGAGTGGGGGTCATGCGCCGATCCTTCTTAGCGTAGAGCCTCCTCTGATCATACCTACATGGCGTCAAACAATGACACTTATTACCAAGTGTTGTAATTTACCAAACAAAGATGTTTTTAACAAACAAATATGTAATTTCACACAGTTATGCTAAGCTTGGCAAGCTGAAAACTCAATAGGAGGATACGATTGCTGCTTATTGCCACATTGCATATGCACTCTACATGGCAGGTGTGCCTCAACGATGTGGAAGACGACCACTGGCATGTAGCACCTCCAGAGCCTGTTGCCATGCTCGGTAA
Organism: Saccharum hybrid cultivar R570; assembly: GCA_038087645.1. Classification (NCBI taxonomy): domain Eukaryota; kingdom Viridiplantae; phylum Streptophyta; class Magnoliopsida; order Poales; family Poaceae; genus Saccharum; species Saccharum hybrid cultivar. The sequence continues at coordinate 13,628,283 of JAQSUU010000805.1, forward strand.
TGTCACTCAAGCTGTATTCCTCCCACACATCCTGTGCTGAATGCCCCCACACAACCTATATATATTCAGAAGTTAGTTCATTTGCATTTAATGAACAAAACTCGATGCCACATGAGATGTTCCGACCTGGTGCTGCAAGATCACATCTAGGAGATCGATGTACAACCAATAGCGCATGTCTGGGTTCCCCAACCAGCTTGGTGTCCTTCCAAATATATAGGCGTAATGGTGTTAGTGTCTTGGTGCCGCCAATGCTGCAAAATAGGAGTTTATGTAGTGCCCATTTTTTATGTTGTCCCAGTTTCGAAATATAGGGCCTGTTTGGTAGAGATTTACCACCGAAAAAAGTGAATCTAGATGTGAGATTCACCATGGATCAGCTCGACCATGGATATACCAGAGAACTGTTTGGCTACACAGCAACTCCAGATCCACGAAATTGAGGTTTTTGTGGGAATATAGGTTAAATGAAGACTAGTCTTCCATATTCAGATGCAGCCACACCTGTGTAACATGCTTTCATTTGAGGAGAAGGTCATTCGAGTTTGGACATTGGAGTTTGGACTCCTAACAACGGCATGGTGACCACTACTGTCTACAGTCCATAGCTTAAAGACCAAAGAACCTCTCCTAGCACACTAACAGAAAGTTGTGGCTTGTGCAGCAAACACTATCTAACTAGAATTAGTAGGTTCAAATAGATAGATAGATAGATAGGCATATTTTTATTTTCACAACCAAAAAATGCAGGAATAGCAATTTGTGAAGCCTAAATCTGACTGCATTATTCTGATGCCTATATGGTCCAAGGACTCCACGCTACGACATGCAGGAACTTAAAAAATCAGTGATTATCAACCAGATACCATAGGTAACTGAAGGAAGTACTCTATATCTTGGAAGAATCCAGTTGCTCTCACGGCATATGTCATCCAGTTCCTACAATGACTACTATCAGACAGAGGATTGTAGGGGCACTCAAGTTAATAATTTACATAAGATGATGTTTCTTTCCTGGCATTTGTTGCGTAGAAGTATGACATCTTTCAGTTCACTAGCAGACACATGGACTTTAGTCCCGGTAGGTAACAGGCTGTAGTCCCAGTTTCCCAATCGGGACTACGAATCTGGGACAAAAGGCATGACACTTTAGTCCCGGTTGCCTTGAAACCAGACTAAAGGTCCTCCGAGAATAAAAAAATAATGCCTCCCACCTCTGTGCCTTGCGTGAGATTCGAACCCAAGACCTCGCGCGTTGCCTCGTGAGTACCTTTCCAAGCCACCTACATTGCACATGTGACTTTGGATGGGGGTGCTTTCCTTTTGAACTAACCTGTCGGGGGACTTTTAGTCTGGGTTGATAACACCAACCGAGACTAAAAGGACCTTTAGTCCAGGTTGATAACACCAACGGGGACTAAAGGGTCTACTTTTAGTCTGGGTTGGTGTTATGAATCGGGACTAAAGGGTCAAGGCTCTTTAGTCCGGGTTGGTAACACCAACCAGGACTAATGTAGACCTTTTAGTCCAGGTAGGTGTTAGCAACCAGGACTAAAGGTCCTCTAACGCCCAACAAACTTGGACCCGGGACAAATGCTCACATTAGTCCCTGGTCCAATTCTAGCCGAGACTAATGTGATGAACCGAATGTCTTCTCTCTACTTGTGGTTTCTTCCTCTTTATGTTTCATGGTTTGACATCCTTCTACAAAGCTAATTGGATTGGCAACTTCCATCATGTTCCAACTATTCTCATATTTCTTTAGGATATATTGATGTTACTTTAGGAATCTATCACTGTTTCTACACAAGGATTGAAAATGATACATGCTCCTTTGATATAACTTGAAGGCCTGCTTGCCGGGACAGGTGGACTGGGAGCCAGCCATGGCAGGATGGAGCTCGGCTACATACAGCGGCCTGGGCGCCAACTGGGGTGGGATGGGTGCTGGCCAGGGCGCCCCGGGCAGCTGCCCCACTAGCCTGGGTGGCCGCGTGCCCAGTCATGTCGCCATCCAAGGGGTTTGTGAGGATGGCCCGAGACTGCTTGACGCCGCTCGTGCCGTAGGGAGGTGGAGCTTCGGTGGCTGTAGTACAAAGTTGACACGAAAGCCACATTTCCCCATGGCTATGTAAGAAGGAGGGGGTGGTGGAGATTGAGGAGGACTGGATCTACCAGATCTAGCCTTGGGAGGCTCACCAAAGTGGAAGAATGGATGGACAAGGTGCGTGGCATGACCTCCTACCCGCAATGGAAGATAATGCACGTGCACTTTTTTCCCATTCGACGAGTGGGGAAGATGAAGAGAAATAGAAAGAACCGATACTAGAATATGAGGGTGTGTAAACAGTGGTAATAGTGGGTAATTTTGACCCAACTCCACGAGGAGGTATGAAACACCCTTTTGTGGAGCACCCCCTAAGGAGCTCCACTAAAATGGTGAATCTGGCACCAGATCCACTATTTTGGTGAATCTGAATTTAGTGGATGTAGAGCATTTGGGAAATTTTCTGTGGAATGGAGCTATTTTTGGTGAATCTAGAGCTAGTGAATCTCAACCAAACAGGCCCTTACAAGTATAAGTATATGTAGTTACCCAATTGCCGGCCTGCTAATGGGCCAACGCTCCCAACACCAGATCTGCAGTAGGTAGATGTAACCTCCAAGACTAGAGTTCCTCGTGGTCCACTAGTGAAAGGATCAAGATGCCCAAGAGGGGGGGTGAATTGGGTTTTTCTAAAAATTAATTGCAAGAAATAAATCCTACAAGCCAAAGTTCACCCCTAGTGCCTACTTGTGTTCCTTGTTATTCTATCGGTAAAAGTTTTGCACCCTAAGTTCCAATCCTAGTCTAGCATGGCAATTCTAGGAAAGTAAACCAAGCAATGAAAGTAATACAAGAAAGTAAATGCTTGAAAGTAAGGGCAAGGATCACGGTGATGTTTTCCCGAGGTATCGAAGAGTCGCCACTCCCCACTTGTCCTCGTTGGAGCACCCGCGCAAGGGTATAGCTCCCCCTTGATCCGCGCAAGGATCAAGTGCTCTCTATGGGCTAATTCTTCGACATTCCGTCGCGGTGAATCGCCCAAAACCGCTCACAAGATGAGTTGGGTCATCCACAAGCTCCGCCGGATGATCACCAAACTCCCAATCACCACCAAGCCGTCTAGGTGATGGCGATCACCAAGAGTAACAAGCTAGAACTCTCACTTGACCACAACGAGCCTAATGAGAAGATGGATGCACACTTGCTACTCCCTAGTCACTAGTGAGGGACTCTCAAACTTTGATTCTCAAATCACTCCCCTCACTAGAGCTCTTGCACTCCCTTGCACTCCAAAGGTGTTTCTCAGCTGAACAAATGAGCAAGAGACCTCTAAAAGAGGTGGAGGGGATGTATTTATACACCCCACAGTCAAATCCAACCGTTACCTACCAACTCAGCAAAATACGCGTTGACCGGACGCGCCGGTCGACGTGACTAGACGCGCCGGTCGATCGTAACGGTCGAAAATCTGAAACACTTCGCTGAGTGACCGGACGCACCGATCAGGGGTAACCGGACGCGTCCGATCGTGCAGGGAGCTTACTGTACTTTGACCTGACACGCGACCGCATCCGATCAGTGATGACCGGACGCGTCCGATCGTCAAGGTACCTTACTAGAACGTGACCGGACGCGCCGATCACTTCCCAGTCGCGTCTGATTAGGTGATTTCCCTTCTGTGACACGTGTTAGCCTGAACACCGTGTCCGGTCCTCGCAAGGACCGCATCTGGTTAACAGCGCTGAAACGCAGTACCTATTAGTGCTGACCGGACACGTCCGGTCATAACAGACACCGCGTTCGGTCAAGGAAAAACGTCTCTAACGACTCCGAAACGCGACGCAACATGAACCAAGTTGCTTCCAACTGAACTTTGAGCTATTCTTGAGCTACCTAGTGCTAAGTTTGACAAGTGTGCACCACACCTAAACAAAAGACTCACCTAGGTCAAGCTACTTGCTCACGCCCCCCTTTATAGTACGGCCAAAGGAAAAAGCGAAGATCCTAATGACTATTCCGAATGTAACTCAACACCTTGACATCTGGAACTAACCGTCCTTAATCTTGACGTCAATCCTTTGAAAACCGAAATGATTTCCATCAAGGGGCATGAATACCATAGTGCCCAAAGCAATTATCAACCCCATGACCTAACTTACCAAAGTTTCTGCAAAACACACGTTAGTCATGGTAATAATGCGTTGTCATCAATTGCCGAAACCAACTCTCGGGGCCTAGATGCTTTCAATCTCCCCCTTTTTGGTGATTGATGACAACACATAGATTCAGAAGATATAAGAGTTGAGGTTTTTGAACATGCTTGGTTCACATAAGCAATAAGCAATAAGCACAAGGGGTTAGAAATTGCTTATGTGCTCCAAACCAACAGGGTGAACTCATAAGATAAGACATGAAGAGTTAGTAAACATAAAACATAGCTCATATGAAATCGGAGTAAGGCACGGAAGCACAACCTTATGAGCTAGAACCAGTTAAGTGACATGATATAACATAGAGACAAGATAGACCACAAATGACTCAAAGTATCTCACGAGCACACATGTCACAAAATGCAAGTGCGGAAAGGTAAACATGATGCATGAATGTAGCACACAAAGAAAAATGAAACCCCTCTATTAAAACTCCCCCTGAATCTACTCTCTCCCCCCCTTTGGCATCAACCGCCAAAAAATAAACTAAGGATCCGATGGGGGAACAGAAGCAGTCATGTCGGGTGCCGAGGAGCACGGAGTGATCACGAACTGTGAAGTATCCTCCTTGGACTCTGAGCTGTCAGGCTGACCCTCTGAAGAAGCATGTGGCTATGAAGCGGTCTGGGTCTGAAGAACAGGAGCAGGTACTGACAAAGATGTAGCAACGAGCGGAGCAGTCTCTGTCACCTGAGCCTGAAGCGAGCCAACAGCTGGAGGATCTGTCGAGGCAACGGACGATGGTACAGTCTCTGTAGTGCCAGTCCCTATCACTGGAGGAGCCACTGTCGCTGAAACGAACAACCCTGAAGAAGTCACAAGAGTGGTGTGCGAGGGCGTCGGCTGACCAGTCAACTCGCTGTAGGAGGCACTCAAGTCAGTGAAAGGAGTGCCTATCAGAAGATGAGGGCGAGGCTGATCTGAAGGAGTGAACCCCGTCTGAATAGGAGTGTAGCTCGGGGACTAGAAGGTCTGGGGAACCTGCTGCTGGGGAGAGGTGAACTGGAAGCTCGGCTGTACCTAACTCTGAGGTCCACTGGACTGTAGTGCTGGAGTCAGGACATACGCTGGAGGAGGAACCCCAAATGTGACCAAGTGACGCAGGAGCTCAAGGTACTGCTGTTGGTTTGCTGCCTGCTGTCGCTGCATCTCGAACTGTTGTCGCTGGAGCTCAAGCTGCTGCCTCTGGAACTCGTCCTGACGAGCCTGAATCTGAGCAAACGCAGCTGCTGTGTCCTGAGCCTGACACTGCATCTGTATCTCCTGCCTCGCCTAGGCCTGGGTCAGCCTCTCAAGTATAGCCACCATGGCTGGGTCTGAGCGGGAGGCTGAGCCTGAACCACCGGCCTCATGGTCGTGAGACCGAGGAGAGCGGTACCGGGGGATGGGTTGGTAGTCCTCGTCAGTGCTGTCAGTAGCATCATCCTCAACTGGATCAGTAGGCTGAGCATCTAAATCTGCAAGCTCTACCCCAGCGAGACCCTGAACGGTCTCGTCCTGCTCAGCTACTATCTTAGGAATCTCTTGTCTCTCCCGCTGTCCTGGCATGGGTGCCTGCTCTCTGGTAATAGAAGCCCACAACTGACGAATGTCATACTCTGGAAAAGCAGTAGTGGTATTTGATATCTCAGCATGAATCTCTAGAGGCAGCTCACATGCAGATCTGATAATGAAGCATATCCAATGTGCATAGGGCAGCTGACGGTGACCCTTGAATCCCTCTGCCAAGGTATCCTCCATCTCACACAACATAAGATCCCAGATGTCGAACGGTGTCTGTGAGATGAGGTGATGCACCACCCATAGCTGCATACGGGTCAATCCCTCTCTGTACCCCAGCCTCGGAAGAAGTGTGCATCTGACAATAGCATCCAAGACTCTAGTGAGGGGTGTCAAGCTAGCAGGTGTACGTCTAGACCCCTCGCCAAAAGGCTCATGAAAGCAGGGTCAGATCATATCTGTAGGAGGCACTGTACCACCATGAGGGCGTCTCGGTGGAGCAGTCTGACCAAAGCACAGCTGGTGAATCTTCGTATCTGAAGGAGGGAGTCTGAGAATCTCCCGTACCCTAGTGCTGTAGAGTCTGCGGTAACGGCCTTGGAATGCAAAGTGGATAAACTCATGTGCCGGGTCAATCCAAAGTGAAGAATAGAACTCCCTAACCCAAGTGCCGCAGTAGGCTCCTATCCGTCCCAGAAAATCTGACAAGCCTGGAAGAAACGACCAGTGCGGACGGAGCTGCTCACCAACCACCTCAACTAGAGCCTCAAGTCGACAGACTCTCTGAGGTCTGGAAGCAATCCCGCTGTCAACGTAAGCTCTGTAGAAGTCCTCGTGCAGAGGTGTGTATAAGCCCTCTGACGCTCGGGGGTCCCGCTGAGGTGGGAACCACCGACCAACCTCAACAAACCTCAAGGCCTGCACCTGGCATGCTGTAGCTCCCCTCAAGTCAAAGTGCTCGACTGGGGGGTGACCTCGAGCCCTGGGAGGTGGACGTCCTCCACGATGCTGGCCCTCTGGCCTAGGAGTCACCTGAGCTCGCGTACGTCCTGAGCGACGGCGCGGTGGAGTCTGAACTCTCTACTCCTCTGTCTCCTCTGGATCCTTTGTGGGTGGATCAACAGGCATATCCTCTGTCCCCTCGGTGGCCTCAGTACCGAGCTGTCGACCTTCAAGATGAAAGCGATGCTTGCCAATATGAATCCCACTACTCCTGCCACCCCTCTCTGCCATCTCGGCTGCATCAGCAACTGTCTGAGCAATCTCTGCCTCTATAAGTGTTCTCTTCCTCTTCTTGGCGGAGGTCTTCTTGCGCTTGCCACGCGCAACCTCTGTCAGTCTGGGAGGACTCTCGTCCCCGTCACTAGGTCCACCCCCAGCATTCTTGCAGCGAACCATACTGACCAACTGCTGAGAAACCCTAAAAGATGGTGAACTGACACTCAAGAGGCTTGGCCTCAATCCGTATCCGTAGGCTTGGCCTCGGATTCAAATCTGATCAACTGCCACCCAACACACCGACAGGACTCACTGAAAAGATAGAATAGATGGATCTACTATAAGCAACATATAATATCTAAGAGATAAAATATCCTAAAGGTAGCAAGCATATGAGATAAGATATGAATAGAATAGCGATGGCTACCTCCGATCGGCGAGAACCCGGTGAAGGGATGAGATGACCTTGACTCGCGAGAGTTCCCCGGAAGCGCTAGATGAGCGCTGAAATTGCCGAGACAAGTAAAGATGATAAGAATTTGAACGAGGCGTCACAGCAAACCCTAATCGAAAGAATCAAAGGATTGAAAACAAGAATCTGATTTCACGTTCGCGGACGGAAGACATCCGAAGGTGATTAGGGTTAGGGCAAACGAGGAAACCTCATGAGAAGATCTTCGGTGGCGCAAAACTAGCAGAGAGGAGACATGGCCGCACAGCAGGGGCTTGGCAGCGCGGCTGTGGAGGCGAGGTGGCTTGGCGGGGCGCGGACCACGGCGCGGAGCTGCAATGGCGGTGGCGCACGGCGGAGCGGGGCAGCGCGCGGCTTGGTGGCGCGGGCGAGGGCGGCGTGCGCGGTGGTGGTGCGGGCGAGGTGCGGCAGTTAGGCGCGGTGATGAAGAGCGGGGCGCGACGCAGCGGAGGAGGAGGCACAGTGCGGCGCGCGGTGAGACGGCGAGACGGCAAGCTAGGGCACGGGAGCAGCGCGGCGTACGGCGGATTGGATGAAAAACAGATCGAGAACGAAAGGTTATATGAGGGCTCAGATCCGCTCACAACGCACTGACCGGACGCGGTGGTCGTCTGACCGGACGCGGTGGGCCAGCGTCTGGTCATAGTCCAGTAAGCTCCTGGAGCGACCGGACGCGTCCGGTTAGGGCTGACCGGACACGGACAGAGTCCGGTCGGAGGTCATCCGAGAAAACTCATCGCGCATGACCAGACGCGGTGGTGGGGTCCGAGACCGGACGCGGTGGTCAACAATGACGCGTCCGGTCGAGCACCGATCATAGGTCTATGAGAAAGTCTTCGGGATGAGCGGACGCGCTGGTGGTCGCCGGGACCGGACGCAGTGGTGAAGCAGCACCGCGTCCGGTTTAGCGTCTGGTCCAGCGTCCGGTCACTGTTTAACGCCTTTCTTCAATCCGATCTTCGACGCGACTTCTCCCAATCAAGTTCCAATTCAAAGAGACTCAAATAAACACCAATTGGAACCTGATATGAGTGACCTCACTCAAACCCTCAAGTTTTTCAAAATATTTTGCCTTAGGCTAGTATTGTTTTTAGGAAAATAAGCGATAAACACCCGAGGAGCAACGTATGGCCATGCAATAGAGTTTATGAACCCTTGGGAGCGTCAAATGCTCTCTCTATTCATGGACGAACACAGAGGTTGCTCAAAGCCAAACCAAAAAGAAACGACAAAGCAACAACCATGCATATGCAATGCAAAACAAGTAAGAAAGACTAGGTTGCTTGTCAAGTTTGATCCACGGTTAGGCTTCTTCACTCCTCCAAAGGAGGGTTATCGTAACCGTGTTAGACAAGTCCTAGAAGCATTACGAAGAATTAAACATGACATATAATACAATGCAATGCAAGGGACAACACAAGCTCATTTTTTAAAGTTACTAGAGTCAAGCACATTAAGTTCACTTCTCAACCTACAAAAGGTAGCCTCATCCAAAGGTTTAGTGAAGATATCCGCTAATTGATTTTCACTTCTTACACCTTCTAGTGATATATCATTTTTAGCAACATGATCTCTTAGAAAGTGGTGGCGGATATCAATATGCTTGGTGCATGAGTGTTGTACCAGATTATTAGCAATTTTAACGGCACTTTCATTGTCACACAAAAGTGGCACCTTTTCAAGAACAACTCCATAGTCAAGGAGGGTTTGTTTCATGTATAAGATTTGTGCACAACAAGCCCCCGCGGCAATGTATTCCGCCTCGGCGGTGGACAAAGCCACACTATTTTGCTTCTTAGATGACCAAGATACTAAAGACCTCCCAAGCAAATAGCACCCTCTGGATGTGCTTTTTCTATCAATTTTGCAACCGGCATAGTCCGAATCAGAATATCCAACTAGTTGGAATATAGCTCCTTTGGGATACCAAAGACCAATGCTTGGGGTGTGCTTAAGATATCTTAAAATTCTTTTTACGGCACTTAAGTGAGGTTCTTTAGGGCACGCTTGAAAGCGAGCACACATGCACACACTAAACATGATATCGGGCCTAGATGCGGTAAGGTACAACAAGCTACCAATCATAGAATGGCAGAGAGTTTGATCAACCGATTTACCTCTCTCATCTTGGTCGAGATGTCCATTAGATGGCATTGGGGTCTTGATTGGCTTACACTCTTCCATCTTGAATCTCTTGAGAAGATCCTTGGTATACTTTTCTTGAGAGATGAAAATCCCTTCTCTCATTTGCTTGACTTGAAAACCAAGGAAGAATGTGAGCTCACCAATCATAGACATCTCGAACTCCTTCGACATCAATTCACCAAATTCCTTGCAATAATCTTCATTTGTTGATCCGAAGATGATATCATCAACATAGACTTGACAAATGAAGATCTCCCTATTAAGCTTCTTGGTGAATAGTGTGGTGTCGACCTTCCCAATGGTGAAGCCCTTCTCAATGAGGAAGTCCCGGAGGCGCTCATACCACGCTCTAGGGGCTTGCTTGAGCCCATATAGCGCCTTGGACAACCTATAAACATGATTAGGATATCTAGGGTCTTCAAACCTGAGAGGTTGATCAACATAGACTAGTTCATTTATGAAGCCATTTAAAATGCACTTTTCACATCCATTTGATATAGTTTCACATCATGATGTGATGCATATGCAAGAAGGATATGAATGGCTTCAAGTCTTGCGACGGGTGCAAAGATCTCTCCAAAATCAAGCCCTTCAACTTGAGAGAACCCCTTTGCAACTAGTCTTGCCTTGTTCCTCACCACTATGCCTTGGTCATCTTGCTTGTTGTGGAACACCCACTTGGTTCCAATGACTCTTGCACCTTTTGGATGCTCTTCAAGTGTCCACACTTGATTGCGGGTGAAGTTGTTCAATTCTTCATGCATAGCATTCACCCAATCCGGATCTTGAAGAGCTTCTTCTACATTCTTAGGTTCAACACAAGAGACAAAAGAGTGATGTTCAACAAAAGAAGCAAGCTTTTGAGATCGAGTCATTACACCCTTTGTAGGACTCCCTATGATGAGATCTTGTGGATGTGCTTGAAGTAGAGGCGGGTTTCTTCTATCAACCACTTGAGGAGAGGGTTGGGGAGCATCAACATCTTGAGCTTGTGCCTCGGCTTGTTCATGAGAGACATGAGTATCTTTATTTTTAACTCTCTCATTCTTGTCATCATCTTGAGGCACATGTGATGAAGATGGTGGATCGACAATTTGTACACCGTCTTCATCATCATTTGGCTTGATGTCTCCCACCGGCATGTTCTTCATTGCCTCCCTCAATGGTTCATCACCTACATCATCACAATTCTCAATTGCTCCTTGGGAGCCGTTAGATTCATCAAATTCCACATCATATGTTTCTTCAACCAAACCGGTGGCATGGTTAAATACTCTATATGCTTTGGACTTTGATGAGTAACCAACAAGAAAACCAATATCACAACGTCTTTGAAACTTCCCTAGGTGTTGACGCTTCTTGTAGATGTAGCATTTGCAACCAAACACCTGGAAGAATGAGACGTCTGGCTTCTTCCCATTTAGCAACTCATAGAGGGTCTTACCAAGAAACTTTTGTAGGAAGAGGCGATTTGAAGCATAGCATGCGGTGTTAATTGCCTCGGCCCACAATTTCTCCGGAGTGTTGTACTCATCTAACATTGTTCTTGCAAGGGTGATCAAGGTCCGGTTCTTTCTCTCAACTACACCATTTTGTTGAGGAGTGTAGGTTGATGAAACTTCATGCTTGATTCCAATCTCATCACAATAAGCTTCAATGTTTGTGTTGTCAAACTCTTTCCCATTGTCACTTCTAATCTTCTTTATCTTGACTTCAAATTCATTTTGAGCTCTCTTTGCAAACTTCTTGAAGCAATTGGCCACTTCGGATTTGTCATGAAGGAAGAAAGTCCAAGTGTATCTTGAGTAGTCATCCACAATCACAAGACAATAGAGATTTCCACCCAAGCTCTTGTAAGTTGTAGGACCAAACAAATCCATGTGTAGAAGTTCTAGCACTCTTGAAGTTGACATGTAAGCTTTGGTTGGATGAGTGTTTGCAACTTGTTTGCTGGCTTGACATGCACTACAAGGTTTGTCCTTTTCAAACTTTACATCCTTCAAGCCTCTCACTAATTCTTTCTTCAATAGCTTGTTGAGAGTGTTCATTCCAACATGAGCAAGCCTCCTATGCCAAAGCCACTCAAGTGAGGTCTTGGTGAACAAGCATGTCATCAAGTTTGCATCTTCGGAGGTGAAGTCAACAAGATAAAGGTTGTTGTATCTAAAGCCTTTGAATATCATTTGCTTGTCATCTATCTTTGAAACTACCACTTCATTTGGTGTGAACAAGCATTGGTAGCCAAGGTCACAAAGTTGCCCAACGGATAACAAGTTGAAACTCAATGAAGCAACATAGAGCACATTTGAGAGAGAGTGATCATTTGATATTGCAATCTTGCCTATACCCTTGACTTTGCTCTTTGAATTATCTCCAAATGTGATCTTCTCTTGACATACCCCATTCTCTTCAAGTGAGGTGAACATACGAGGATCACCGGTCATATGTTGAGTGCAACCACTATCAATAACCCAATGAGATCCACCGGTCTTGTAGTTCACCTACACACAAGAGATCAAGCTTATTGTTTAGGGACCCAAACTTGAGAGGGACCCTTGACTTTCTCTACTAGTGACTTGGCAACCCATATTTTCTTAGGCCTATTCTTGTTTGGGGGACCCAAGAACATAACTTTCATCTTAGGCCTATTCTAAGCATGTAATGAGCATTGAAGGCAAAGGGTCTAGCATGCTTAGGCAAGGGTTGTGGTGGTGGAGTTTTGCACTCATGAGCAAAATGACCTTCTTGTCCACACTCAACACATCTCTTTGGCTTGGGTTTTGACTTGCTTTGTTGTTGTTGAGCTTTAGCCTTCTTCTCTTGATTTGCCAAGTAACCAATGCCACTTCTATCCATCTTCATGACGGTGTTCATGAGTACCTCACTTTGCAAATATTGGCCTCTTGTGAACTTGCTTAGGCCGGTCTTGAGATGTTCTTTCTCTTGCTTGAGCTTTTTGTTCTCTTCAATAAGTGACTCATTTGAAGTTTGCTTCTCAAGAGCCATCAACCCTTTTAGCTTCTTGTTCTCATTTGTAAGCATCTCATTCTCACTCTTGATCTTGGCATAATCATCATAGTTGTTGGACTCAACCACACTCTTGCCTTTGTCACTAGAGCCTTGTTCAATGCTTTCAATGATCAAGTCATCACATGATGTAGCTATATCAATCTTAACAACTTGGTTAGTAGCATCATGTGTCTCAAGAGAAAGCTCATTAGCAACAACAAGACTATCATAGTTGATTTTCAATGTAGTATATTTGTCTTTTAGAGAGTTGTGCCTAGTGTTGAGCTCATCATGCTTCTTCTCAAGTTTATCATGTTGATCTCTAAGCTCTTTGTTAGAAGTTTTGAGCTCCTTAAGAGTAGAAGACATAATTTCATTTTGATCTTTGAGCTCATCACTAGCCTTTTGTGCATTTTCAAGCTTAGATGAGAGTGATTCATTTTCATTTTGGAGCTCATCATTTTCATTTCTAGTTCTTCTTATGACTTTAGAGTATTTGTTCAACAATTTTACAAGTTCATCATAAGAAGGTGCATCATATTCATCATCACTATCACTATCATCATCATCGCTATCATTGTTTTGTACCTTTCGTTCACCCTTGGCCATAAGGCATAGGTGAGTTGTGGACGATGATGGTGAAGGTGGCGGTGAAGGTGGTGATGAAGACGTCGGTGAAGATGATGATGGCCCAATCACAAATGCGGCAACCTTTTCTTTCTCATCATTGCTCTCATCACCGGAGGACTCACATGATGATTCAATGTCGGTGAGCCAATCACCAACAATGTAGGCTTTGCCTCCCTTCTTCTTCTTGTGGAACTCTTTTCTCTTGCCATCCTTCTTCTTGTATGTCTTGTTCTTCTTCTTCTCATCTTCTTCATCACTTGAGTCATTTTTCTTGCCCTTGTTCTTGTTCTTATACTTGTCTTTTGGAGGCCTAGGGCATTGATGAGCTAGGTGGCCAAGTTCTCCACAATTGTAGCAATCCATCTCGGATATTGGCTTCCTTTTGCTACTTGTGAAGAATTTCTTCTTCTTGCCATCGAACTTGATGCCACTCTTGTTGAGCTTCTTTAGCATCTTGGTGGTCTTCCTCACCATGAGTGCAAGTGATGCATCATCAATATCACTTTCACTTGAGCTTTCTTGCACCATCATGGCTTGGCCCTTCTTCTTCTTCTTGTCATGGCTAGCTTTGAAGGCCAAGTCCTTCTTCTTGGAAGATGATGAGCCCTCTTCCGGAGTGATGTGCATGTACATCTCATGTGCATTGATCTTCCCCCAATACTTGTGTCGGTGTTGCGGTGGAGAGATCACTTTGATGAAGCACGGTGACAATGTGACCATACTTCTCAACGGGAAGAACGCTCAAGATCCTCCTTGCAACATCCGATTGACTCATTTGGGTGAGCCCAAGAGCATTGAGATCTTCTACAAGAACATTCAATCGAGTGTACATGTCATTAGCACTTTCTTTAGGAAGCATCTCAAAAGAATTAATTTTCTTTAAAGCAATATGATAGTGTTCCTCATGCTCACTCTTGGTTCCCTCATGGAGAGCACAAAGGTTTTCCCACAATTCATGAGCGTTTTTTGCATTACGCACACGATTGAAGATATCCTTGCCTAAGCCCCGGTAGAGTGCATTTTTGGCCTTTGCATTCCACCGGTCGTACTTCTCCTCATCACCACTTGGGTTTGCGAGATCCTTGATAGCGGGAAGCCCTTGGGTTGCGGCTCTAAGACACCCAACATCTATGGCTTTGAGGTACGCCTCCATTCGGATTTTCCAATATGGAAAATCATCTCCCTCAAAGATGGGAGGTGGTCCTTCCCCGTTAGACATATTGCTCTAGGCGGTGAAGCCTAATTTAGGAGCAACTCGGCTTCGATACCAATTGAAAGGATCAAGATGCCCAAGAGGGGGGGTGAATTGGGCTTTTCTAAAAATTAATTGCAAGAAATAAATCCTACAAGCCAAAGTTCACCCCTAGTGCCTACTTATGTTCCTTGTGATTCTACTGGTAAAAGTTTTGCACCCTAAGTTCCAATCCTAGTCTAGCATGGCAATTCTAGGAAAGTAAACCAAGCAATGAAAGTAATACAAGAAAGTAAATGCTTGAAAGTAAGGGCAAGGAACACGGCGATGTTTTCCCGAGGTATCGGAGAGTCGCCACTCCCCACTAGTCCTCGTTGGAGCACCCACGCAAGGGTGTAGCTCCCCCTTGATCCACGCAAGGATCAAGTGCTCTCTATGGGCTGATTCTTCGACACTCCATCGCGGTGAATCGCCCAAAACCGCTCACAAGATGAGTTGGGTCATCCAGAAGCTCCGCCAGATGATCACCAAACTCCCAATCACCACCAAGGCGTCTAGGTGATGGCGATCACCAAGAGTAACAAGCTAGAACTCTCACTAGACCACAACGAGCCTAATGAGAAGATGGATGCACACTTGCTACTCCCTAGTCACTAGTCAGGGACTCTCAAACTTTGATTCTCAAATCACTCCCCTCACTAGAGCTCTTGCACTCCCTTGCACTCCAAAGGTGTTTCTCAGCTGAACAAATGAGCAAGAGACCTCTAAAAGAGATGGAGGGGGTGTATTTATACACCCCACAGTCAAATCCAACCGTTACCTGCCAACTCAGCAAAATACGCGTTGACCGGACGCGCCGGTCGACGTGACCGGACGCGCCGGTTGATCGTAACGGTCGAAAATCTGAAACACTTCGCTGAGTGACCGGACGCACCGATCAGGGGTGACCGGACATGTCCGATCGTGTAGGGAGCTTACTGTACTTTGACCTGACGCGCGACCATGTCCGATCAGTGATGACCGGATGCGTCCGATCGTCAAGGTACCTTACTGGAACGTGACCAGACGCGCCGATCACTTCCTAATCGCGTCTGATTAGGTGATTTCCCTTCTGTGACACATGTCAGCCTGAACACCGCATCCGGTCCTCGCAAGGACCGCGTCCGGTTAACAGCGCTAAAACGCAGTACCTGTTAGTGCTGACCGGACGCGTCCGGTCATGACAGACACCGCGTCCGGTCAAGGAAAAATGTCTCTAACGACTCTGAAACGCGACGCAACTTGAACCAAGTTGCTTCCAACTGAACTTTGAGCTATTCTTGAGCTACCTAGTGCTAAGTTTGACAAGTGTGCACCACACCTAAACAAAAGACTCACCTAGGTCAAGCTACTCGCTCACGCCCCCCTTTATAGTACGGCCAAAGGAAAAAGCGAAGATCCTAATGACTATTCCGAATGTAACTCAACACCTTGACATCCGGAACTAACCGTCCTTAATCTTGACGTCAATCCTTTGAAAACCGAA
Source organism: Saccharum hybrid cultivar R570 (assembly GCA_038087645.1). Classification (NCBI taxonomy): domain Eukaryota; kingdom Viridiplantae; phylum Streptophyta; class Magnoliopsida; order Poales; family Poaceae; genus Saccharum; species Saccharum hybrid cultivar. Next base: position 13,644,231 of record JAQSUU010000805.1, read on the forward strand.
ATGATTTCCATCAAGGGGCATGAATACCATAGTGCCCAAAGCAGTTATCAACCCCATGACCTAACTTACCAAAGTTTCTGCAAAACACACGTTAGTCATTGTAATAATGCGTTGTCATCAATTGCCGAAACCAACTCTCGGGGCCTAGATGCTTTCAACTAGCATGTCTCACAAAGCTGCCGATGGAGCCAGGCAAGAACGGCAGAACCCCAACTGTAGAGGTGAATGTTGTCCTAGTGCTGGCTGAGGATCGGTAGAATAGACTAGCCAATGTTGTTGCCACATGCATTAATACAATGCCACAGCCACACTCTGGCATACCTCTCTACTACCTCTTTAGGGGCTCCTGGTGGGCAGGTGTTGAAGTTTGTTGTGATCCAACCAGCGGGAACTTCGGTGATTTTCTGCAATTTCAATGACATGGAAGTACTAACCATTTATTTAGTGGTGCACCTAACATGCTGATTACCAAATAGTTACAAAGTTAGCTACATGGACCTCACTGCGTCAGCCGTGTCTGGGAGCCTGACATCCACCACCTACTCCACCATGTTCATCCAACCATCATGGTCCAAGATCCTCATGGTTGTGCCCCCTCCGAAGGAAGCCCCAAACAAAAGGGTCATGTCCTGTACCATATGATAGTCATCTCACCATAGGGGAGGTGGAAGCTTTGGGTCTAAGGACACTATCTATCGATCGTAACGGTGATAAGAAGCCCATCCATGTCAGGTAGGCCATTGTTGACAACCTAGGCTAGCTTGAGAAAACTGACAGGTTCTATGTACAGGACACCATATGTACGACACATACCTCTCGTCCCACCGGCATGAAATGTGGAGTGTCGGTCCAAACTGTGGATGTAGATCCACATCTGTCAACAACTGGGTCCAGTGCTTGTTGTCTTAGAACAATTTAAGCAGTGGGTACCTGTGGTGCACCATCCTACATGACAAAAAAACAGTAGAACAATTAGAGTAATAAACAATAGTAAATGAACCATGAATATGAAAAAAACAATTATCTGCAAAGCTTCTTTTACCGGCTGGAAAGCACACATACACTTTGTAGTGCTGCCTAACCTATTTTGTGAGGGACATATATTGCACTTCTACCCTTATCCAATGCGTATCATGACTTGGAATTGTGGACATTACACCAAACTAAATTATTGAGGTTACTATATAACTGTGAGACTATTTCCTTTTCCCTGAACTATATAACTGTACACAGAATAAGGTTTTAATTAAAATATACTCTTAAATATTTTGTTGATCATCCTTCTCCAATACAAGTCCAACAAGAGCCCACACATGTCTAGGTTTCCACCCCCCTCATACAAAAAATACCCCTCCTTCCATAGAGTATTCACACCTTTTCCCCATTCCCCATTTTCTTCTTTTACTCCCCATATCTTTTTCATTGGAAGAAATAGATCTACAAGGATCAAGGTGGGATTTCAATCTAGAGGGAAACAACATAGGTGAGAACTCAGTACATCCAATATGCATCAGCTTGACTTCCAAATCGTATGTCCCATCTTGAAATAGTTTCTATTTTGTTTCCATTGGCAATAATCAGTCTGCACATAAGTTAATCTCCGTCACCAACCATTCTTAAGGGCATTTTTTTGGTTGTATTCCTGATCTAAGCAGACCTAAATTCTTTGAATGTCACAAGTGTTTGACCTTATCACTAGGGCATTTTGGATGGCCTTATCCTGAGGCTTATGTTTTTAGAAGGATGGCTGGAGACGGCATTGGGCCGAGCATGGAGGTAATCACCATGTTAGAGAAGTGATGGCTGGTGGGTTAGAAGTGGGGGCAACTAGCAGAACTAGTGGAAGCAAGGTACGGTTGTCAGCAGCCACAGTTGAGAACCAGCAAACAAATTGTATGTGTGGCTCACCGGAATTAGATTCTGGGAAAAGGCAGGGGTAGAGGGGGTTACAGCCATATGTTCTGTTTACATGTATGGGTTGTACAATACCTAACGCATCACTTTCATTCATGCCACTTTTCTTACAATTAGAATTCTTAATTTTAAATTTAAACAATTCAGTATTGTTTCATTACATATGAGAATGTGTCTCATACATATTCCCACAGCTCCTGCATCGTCCACTCGTCATGCAGTTTGGGCAATCCAGCTCCATTCCTCGTCCACCTACTCACCCTCCAAACCCTGGCAGCGTCGTCTCATGGCTTTCCATGCAAACCAACTTCACCAAGTTGCTGCCGTTGATGACGCTGCAGCAGTCAACCCTCTACAGTGTGCTGGCTTTGCTTATAGCTATACTTCGGTTTCTACTGGATGAAACCACTGAAGAATTGCCCATAATTTTTCAACTGGTTTTGAACCAAAAGTCAACTTGGATTCTTCCAAAAAAAACTGAGAGAAAAGTAGAAAACCATGACACCCCCCCTCCCCGGGCCCCGAAGCGAAGACACAACTAGTATGATGAGCGCCATTGCGAGCAGTGTTAGAGAAGATTGAAGTGGATGGCGGCGTCTTTCCATGAGGCCATGCTGTAGTTGAAGGGTTTGACACCCGAGGAGCTGGGGGTAGATGGGCCTAGGCCTCCTTTATTTTAATTCAGTAGCGAACAGGTGAGCCCAACAGGCAGCCCAATATGCAAGCCTGTACGCAGCAAGTTTAGTGTCAATTACACAATCTTGATGAATAGTGTAGCTTTCTAGTCTTTCTATCTGATATATGTTTTTGCACAGTACAAGGCTAAAACCGTCTAGCAACTCCAACTCTATTCATATGCATGACCACATTAGAGTGTGTTATTCTGAATCCATCTTTCGATACATCTCATAAAATTGGAACAATCTAGGGCAAAGTGGTGTGGTATCTAGTTCTTTTCATATCTTTCATATCTCTACATAGTTACTATAGGGCAATCCAGCTCCCTTGCTTGACCACCTACTCAACCATCGAAACCCTAGCAGCGCCGTCATGACTTTCCTTGCAAACCAACTTCACCAAGTCGCTGCCATTGATGACGCTGCAGCAGGCAACCCTGTCCTAGTCCTCCCTGCCGCCGGCGCCAGCGTTGATGACGTCCATGGTCGGTCTGCACGAGCCTCCTAGAGACCTCCTTCGTACATGTGATTTCTAGTTTAATCTCTCCGTTTCTCTCGATTTTATGTGACGAATTTCTGTTTATGCACTTTGCCACATCTGGTTGGAGCGAGAAGAGAGGAACTAGGCGAATCTAGACTCTGTCAGGGAGATTGGTGAGAAACTGTTGGGGTTTAGTACCACATCATGTAGTGATGGTAGGGGAGCACAACATATAAGGTGGGGGGCAGTCCAACCTATAAGGCTAGTCTTTTGGATTGAGTAAGGCCCATGGGCCTTATATGTTGTCTGCTCTGGTGGACCTGGGACCTATGGGAGCGTAGGCTCGTCGTAGCGAGCCGGGACAGCTGCAAGCTAGCCAGCTCCAAGACCGTGAACTCGGTGGTCACCACCGGTTCCAACAATTGGTATTGTGAGCCCATGGTCACAAAAAGCTAAACCCGATAAAAAATCTCAAGCGTCACATATGGTGGGGGCACCACGATGTATGACTAAGGGGGAGATTGTTGGGGTTTAGTCGCACATCATGTAGCGATGGTGGGGGAGCACAACATATAAGGTGGGAGGGGCAGTCCAACCTTATAGGCTAGTCTTTTGGGTTGAGTAAGGCCCATGTGCCTTATATGTTGTCAGCTCCAGTAGATCTGGGACCTGTGGGAGCGCAGGCTTGTGGTAGCGAGCTGGGCCGGCTGCAAGCCAGCTCCAAGACAGTGAACTCGGTGGTCACCACCGGTTCCAACAGAAAACACTCACCATCGATGTGACTGAGTACATCTACCTGAGAGTGGGAGTGGGACTGGGACCGGGAGTGAGAGAGGGGCAGTGTTGGATAGGAGACAATGAGAGCAAAAATTAAATAGACTGAAGCAAATATAGATGACAATGCATCTTCGGTCTCATTTGAAAAATAAAATTAGAGACAATGAAATATTTTCCCCGAACTAATTAGGGACATTGAGACTGAAATGAAAGAGACCGAATAAAATATAGAAGACAGTGTGTCTTTGGTTTCATATGAAAATGAAAAAAGAGAGTGCGTCTTTGGTTTCATATGAAAATGAATAAAAGAAAATATAGAAAACAACATGGTCCGACAGTTGGCTGTAAGACAATTCTTCAAACTCATTATATGTTTAGCAGACAATGAGACTGAAGAAAGTACAATTTGAGTGCCCTTTCGATACCGATAAAATTTAAAATAGCACTTCCATATGATATATTTATACAATCTTTAAGATTGAAATGCTTTCCATTTATAAAATATTTTATGTGTTTACCATCTATCTAACTTCTTTCAGTGTTTGCAGTATTGAGTCCATCCAGTTTGGTTTATTGCGTGCCCCAAACTGACAGAAGGATTCCCTACAACACACGTCATCTAATCATATAAATGAGGTAACAAGCTGATTATGTTACTGCTGCCGTCGTCCCTACTTCATTTACCCCCACAGTACGTTACGATGCCGTCAAGCCTTTTTTCCATTCATGTTCCAGACCCGGTTGATCTCAGAGGAGATAGAAAAATTATTGTTTGCGCCCATGCTGCTCTTGGCAATCTGAGAGTTGACACTCCGGAAGCAGGTTTAAAGGGAGATTGATGCCACACAAGCTGCAGGCAAGCAAGGAGACGATCTTTAGGGAAGCTTCAATGAACAAAAGGAAATACAATTATGAAGCCCAATATTATTAGAGGAAAGATTCATCATGAGGAGCCAGTTCGAATAAAAATTAGAAAGGGAATCTCCAAGAGCATGAATAAGGTCACTGGAGCAGTAATCAATGGAAACAACGTGCAAAAAAATGAAAGTGAGCAACCATGCTCAAGGTAGTGTGTGTGTGTGTGTGTGTGTGTGTGTGTGTGTTGAATGTCCTATTAGTGTTGTTCTAGGGATTTGCATTACATCTATTACAAATATGTGTGTGTTCTAGGAACTTGACACTGGGTTGGAAGGGGATGATCTTCTGGTAGCAAGGTCTGTTCACCCTAGTCGGCTAGCTGCTGCTGGAATGGAAATGGTTACCACTTGGGCAGCCCACTCAAGGGGCTACTGCAACTGCAATTGAAGCAGGAGCTCTTGAGCTCCCCTTTCTGAGGGCGATACACATTAGCTAGCAGCACAACATTGTGACGCTAGGATCAGCAAACCACAGACAAGGGGCAGCTAGGACAGATGCGGATAGTGTGATCCGGGCAATCCAACACACTCATAGCTCTTTTGAACAAGCAGCGAGGGGGCAAAATCCAAATGGCAATGACAACAAGGTGTGTCGAGGCTGTTCTGCTAAGAAGGATGGCTCGTGTGACTGCAACTCCAGCTTTGAGTGTAATATCTGTCTTGATCAGGCTGAACAGCCTGTGGTTACACCTTGTGGCCACCTCTTCTGTTGGCCATGCTTGCTTTAGTGGCTCCATGCATAGTCACCCTTCTCTGAGTGCCCTGCTTGCAAGGGCGAGGTGCTGAAAGCGAATGTCACTCCGATATATGGAAGAGGTGTTGAAGAAGGGGATTCCACCACCAACCCTGACTTGCCACCCAGGCCACGAGCAAACAAAAGGGAGAGCCTGAGGCAACAACTACAAATGGTGGACACAAGAAGGCAGTTGATACAAAACCAGGGTGTAGTGAGATGCCTCCCAGTCCTACACTACTAACTTCTTACACTACTAACCATGTTCTATCGGAATCTCTTTATATTCTATTCATGAAGTAGTAAACCTAATTTTTTTTTAAAATATTATATTCTTTTGGTCAATAGGTGGACAAGGTTTGTGTGGGAGGTTCATAGTCAAGCTAGGACACAGCTGAGGTGATGACATGTTGCGCTGCTATGAAACCCTCCAGTGCTGCATAGATGTTAGGAAGTCTTGTACTGCTGCAATTTTTAAAAAGTTATGAAATAATGAGTAAACTGTACACTTGTTGTGGCTTGTGCAGCAAACACCATCTACAAGCAGCAAGGGGGCAAAATCTTGATCTGGGATTCACCATGGATCAGCTCAACCATGGATCTGTGGATCCACCGAGGAACGATTTGGCTACATAGTAACTCTAGGTCCACGAAACAGAGGTTTTTGTGAGAATGACCTGTTTTGCCCTTGGGTTGTAATATGATAGATGTACCATACGTCTTTTGTTCATAATTATTAACACAATATTGTATTTTTTGAAAAAAACACTATATCTTGACGCACAAGATAGATAATTAATTAACCAATGTCCATGACAGCAGCTCAACAATATTGTGATTGTCCATACTTAAAAATAACTAAAGATTAAATAACAAATAGTCTTCCATATTCAGCTGCGGCCACACCTGTCTAACATGCTTTCATTTGAGGAGAAGGTCATTCGAGTTTGGACTTTGGAGTTTGGACTCCCAACAATGGCTGGGTGACAACTACTGTCTACAGTCATAGCCTAAAGACCAAAGAACCTCTCCTGGAAGAAAGTTGTGGCTTGTGCAGCAAACACCATCTAACCAGAATTAGTAGGTTCAAATAGATAGATAGACATATTTTTGTTTTCACAAACAAATAATGCACAAAGAGCAGACTGTGAAGCCTAGATCTGACTGCATTATGTCATCCAGTTCCTGCAACATACCACAGGTAACTGAAGAAAGAACTCTATATCTTGGAAGAATCCAGATGCTCTCATGGCATATGTGATCCAGTTCCTGCAATGACTACTGTCAGATAGAGGATTATAGAGGTAGTCACGACAATAATTTACATCAGAAGATATTTCTTGCCTGGCATTTATTGCGTAGAAGTATGGCTTCTTTCATATTCTTCCTATTTATGTTCATGGTTTGGCATCCTTCTCCAGAGCTAATTGGATTGGCAACTTCCATCATGTTCCAACTATTCTCATATTTCTTTAAGATTGACGTTACTTTAGGTGTCGTCACTGTTTCTACACATGGATTGAAAATAATACGCATTGGTTTGATATAACTTGAAGGCCTGCTGGTCGAGGAAGGTGGCCTAGGCGCTCGCCGTGGCGTGATGTAGGCCGGCCGCAGTGGCCTGGGTGCCAGCTACGGCGGGATGGGAGCCATGCCGCCAGCGTGGTTGGCCGCATGCCTGGCCGCGCCCCCATCTAGGGGGTCCATGAGGACGACCGAAGATGGATCGATGCTGGCCGTGATGCACGGAGGGGAAGCTCCGGTGGTTGCAGTCCAAAGTTGTTGCGAAAGCACTTTTTCCCGATGCCTATGTAAGGAGGGGGTGGAGCAGGTTGAGGAGGACTGGATCTACAAGATCTGGCAATGGGAGGCTCATCGGAGAGGAAGAACGGACAAAGAAGGTGGGCGGCGCGACCTCTTGGCCATGAAAAAAGACAATGTGTGTGCATTTTTTTCCCATCTAGCGAGTGGCAAAGACGAAGAGGAATGGGAATGAAATGATACTAAAAGATGAGACTGTGTAATTGGGTAATTTCCACCGGATTCCACGAGGAGGTACGAAACACCTTTTTATGGAGCACCCCTTGAGGGGTTCCACCAAAATGGTGAATCTTCCACCAAAATGGTGAATCTGGCCCCAGATCCACCACTTTGGTGAATCTGAATTTAGTGGATGTAGAGTGTTTGAGAATTTTTTGGTGGAGTGGAGCAATTTTTGGGGAATCTGGAGCTAGTAAATCTCTACCAAATAGGCCAATACAAGTATAAGTACTAGTAGTTCCCCAAGGGCCGACCTGCCAATCGGCCAACGCTCCCAACACTAGATCTGCAGCAGGTAGATGTAACCTCCAAGACTGGAGTTCCTCGCAGTCCACTAGCATGTCTCACGAAGCTGCCGACGGAGCCAGGCAAGAATGGCAGACCTCCAACTGTGGGGGCGAATGTTGTCCCAGTGCTGGCTAAGGATCGGTAGAATAGACCAGCCAATGGTGTTGCCAGAGGTGTCTGGTAGCAGGAAAGCATTAACAAAATGCCACAGCCACACTCTAGGTCATGTCACTCAATCCGTATTCCTCCAACACATCCCATGCTGAATGCCCCCACACAACCAATATATTCAGAAGTTAGTTCATTTGTATTTAATGAACAAAAGTCGATGCCACATGAGATGATCTGACTTGGTGCTGCATGATCACATCTAGGAGATCGTTGTACAACTTGTAGCGCTTGTTCGGGTTTCCACAACCGACTTGATGTCCTTCCAAATATACAGTCATAAAGGGCTTAGTGTCTTGGTGCGGCCAATATTGCTAGCATCGGGAAATAGAATAATTGTGAATTCCGAGTAACCGGCCAAGCCGCTAAAGTAGCTAAAGTAGTGATAAATCCTGTCAATAAAATAGATCCCAATGAAAGTAATGCTGCAAAAAAGGAGTTTATGTAGCACCCATTTTTTGTCTTGCTAGTTTTCATATAGAGCCTGTTTGGTAGAGATTCGACACCGGAAAAAGTCAATCTAGATCTGAAATTCACCATTGATCAGCTCGATAGTGAATCTAAGATCCACCATGGATCTACCAGGGAACTATTTGGCTACACAGTAACTCTAGGTCCATGAAACTGAGTTTTTTGTGGGAATGACCTGTTTTGCCCATGGGTTGTAATATGATACATGTACCATGCATCTTTTGTTCGTATTTATTAACACAATAGTGTATTTTTTATAAAAAAATTCAATATCTTGACACACAAGAGAGATAATTAATTAACCAATGTCCATGACAACATCTCAATAATATTGCAATTTTCCATACTTAGAAAATAACTAAAGATTAAATGAAGACTAGTCTTCCATATTCACCTGCAGCAACACCTATCTAACATGCTTTCATTTGAGGAGAAGGTCATTCGAGTTTGGACATTGGACTCCCAACAAAGGCAGGGTGACCACTACTGTCTACAGTACATAGCTTAAAGACCAAAGAAGCTCTCCTGTCAGGAAGATGTGGCTTGTGCAGCAAACACCGTCTAACCAGAATTAGTTGATTCAAATAGACAGACAGATAGATAGACATATTTTTGTTTGAACAACCAACTAATCCACAAAAGTAGACTGTGAAGCCTAAATGTGACTGTATTATTCTGATGTCTATATGCTCCAAGGACTCCATGCTACAAGATTCAGGAACTTCAAAAATCAGTGATTATCAACCACATACCATAGGTAACTGAAGGAAGAACTATGTATCTTGTAAGAATCCAGATGCTCTCACAGCATATGTCATCCAGTTCCTGCAATGATTACTGTCAGATAGAGGATTGTAGAGGCAGTCAAGATAATAATTTACATCAGATGATGTTTCTTGCCTGGCATTTGTTGCGTAGAAGTATGCCTTCTTTCAGTTTCTTCCTCTTTATGTTCATGGTTTGGCATCCTTCTCCAGAGCTAATTGGATTAGCAACTTCCATCATGTTCCCACTATTCTCATATTTCTTTAAGATTGACGTTACTTTAGGTGTCTATCACACCGTTTCTACACATGGATTTAAAGTGATACACACTAGTTTGATATAACTTGACGGCCTCCTTCGAGGGGAAGGAGGCTTGGGTGCCTGCCATGGCGTGATGGAGGTCGGTCGCATGCAGCGACCTGGGTGCCAGCTAGGGTGGGCTGGGCGCTGGCCTGGGCAGCCGTGCTGCTGGCTTGGGTAGCCACGTGCCCGGTCGCGCCGCCGTCCAGGGGGTCAGCGAGGACGGTAGGAGACTGCTCGACGCCGGCCGTGACACAAGAAGGAGGAGGTCCGGTGCCTAGAATCCAAAGTCGACGCGAACGCCTCAATACTTTACGCATCACTCCGTTTCTCTCAATTTTACGTGACGAATTTCTCTTTCTACATGATGCGGAGGAGAGGGTTGGGCGAATCTAGTCCAAGATGCTGCCAGGGAGATCGGTGAGAAGCTGCTCGCCATCTATGCCACGGAGTACATCCGCCTAAGAGTGGTCTGCAAGCCACTGAGAAGCTCCACCGCTAATCGTCCAACTTGGCAACCGTGTTTCTTCCCTAGGACCTGGGTGATGCTTCACGAGGACGAGGATGACAAGGACGAGGCACCTGCAGACACAGCAGCGCTGCGTCGCTGCCGCATCGTGAACATGCACACAGGCGCCATGCTACGGATCCAACTGCTATCGTTTGAGGAGTACGACAATTTCCTCGCCGACGCCAAGGGGTTCTTTCTTTTCTACTGTGTGCGCACCGAAACGGTGCGCCTCTTCATCCCCCTGACCACCGCCATGGCCGTCTTCCCAGGTTTCTCCGGGGCGCTAGGCCTGGAGGGAGCCAGAGCTCACTACTACTAGGAGCATCGTCGACAGGAGGAATGCACCAATGGGAGATCCCATTATTGTTCCCAACGTGGTGCTTGTCGTGGTCTCGTAACTCTCGCAGTGCATGCATAGCACCATGATTCTGTGTGCCAAGCCTGGCGATGGCCACTGGGCAACCGTCAATGCTGGCGTTGCGGAGGTGGAGGACGGTGTCAGGCATCATGAGGAGAAACCACATCTGGTGGGAATGAGAGTGGTGGGAGAAGGAGTGGGATTGGGACTGGGACTGGGAGTGGGAGAGGGGCAGTGTTGAATAGAAGAAAATGAGATCGAAAATTAAAATAGACTGAAGTGAATATAGATGACAATGCATTTTCTGTCTCATTTCAAAATGAAATTAGAGACAATGAAATATTTTCTTCGAACTCATTTAAAATGAATGAGACCAAATAATATAAAAGGCAATGCATCTTTGGTCTCATATGAAAATATAAAAAAAGAAAATATAGCAAACAACATGCACCGACAGTGGCCTCTAAGATAATTCTTCAAACTCGTTATATGTCTAGAAGACAATAGGACTAAAGAAAATAAAATTGGAGTGCCCTTTTGATACCGATAAAATTTGAAATTCCTCTTCTATATGATATATTTATAGAATCATTAAGTTTCAAATGATCTGCATTAACAAAATATATTATGTGTTCACCATCTTGCCTTTTCAATTCGTGTTCCAGACCCGGTCGATCTCAGAGACAGAAAAAATTATTGTTTGTGCCCTTGCTGCTCTCGGCAATCCGATAGTTGCCACTCCGGAAGAAGGTTTAAGTGGAGATCCATGCCACACAAGTTGCAGGCAAACAAGCAGACGATCTTTAGGGAAGCTTCAATGAAGAAAAAAAGAAATAGAATTATGAAGCCTGAGGAAAGATTCATCATGAGGAGCCAGTTCGAATAAAAATTTGAAAGGGAATCTCCAAGCATGCAATAAAGATGCTTTTGATATCCAAGAGCATGAATATGGTCACAGAAGCAATAATCAATGGAAACAACATGCAAAAAATGAAAGTGAGCAGCCAACTCCAAGGTAATCTCTGTGTGTGTGTGTGTGTGTGTGTGTGTGTGTGTGTGTGTGTGTGTGTGTGTGTGTGTGTGTGTGTGTGTGTGTGTCTGTTGACTGCACCAGCATGGCGTATGAGGAGGCCGCGGAGGGCAGCAGGACCCGGAGGCGAATGGATCTAAACTTGTATATCAGCCTCCCCCGATTGCCGCCGCCTCGAGTCTCAGTGTAGAGCCTCCTCCGATCATACCTACATGGTGCCAAACAATGACATTTATTCATAAGTGTTGTAATTTAACAAACAAAGATGTTTTTAACAAACAAATATGTAATTTCACACACTTATGCTAAGCTTGGCTAGTTGAAAACTCAATAGGAGGATATGATTGCTGCTGATTGCCAAATTGCATATGCACTCTACATGCCAGGTGTGCCTCAACAATGTGGAAGAAGACCACTGGCACATAGCACCTCCAGAGCCTGTTGTCACACTCGGTCATGTCACTCAAGCCGTATTCCTCCAACACATCCCGTGCTGAATGCCTTCACACAACCTATACATTCAGAAGTTAGTTCATTTGCATTTAATGAACAAAGGTCGATGCCACATGAGATGATCCGACCTGGTGCTGCATGATCACATCTAGGAGATCGATGTACAACCTGTAGTGTCTGTCTGGGTTTCCCCAACCAACTTGAGCTCCTTCCAAATATACAGGTGTAAAGGCTTTATTATCTTGGTACGGCCAATGCTGCAAAAATGGAGTTTATGTAGTGCCGACTTTTTATGTCTTCCTAGTTTCAAAATACATGGCTTGCTTGGTAGAGATTCAACACCGGAAAAAAAGTAAATCTAGATCTGCGATTCACCATTGATCAGCTCGATCATGGATCTGAGATCCACCGTGTATCTACCAGGAAACTATTTGGATACACATCAACTCCAGATCCACGAAACTAAGGTATTAATTTGTGGATCTACCATGCGTATTTTGTTCATATTTATTAAAAATAGTGTATTTTTTTAACAAAAATGTAATATCTTCACACACAAGATAGATAATTAATTAACCAATGTCCATGACAACAACTCAATAATATTTGATTGTCCATACTCAAAAATAACTAAAGATTAAATGAATACTAGTCTTCCATATTTAACTGCAGCCGCACCAGTCTAACATGCTTTCATTTGAGGAGAAGGTCATTCGAGTTTGGACTTTAGTGTTTGGACTCCCAACAATGGCATGGCGAGAACTACTGTCTACAGTCCATAGCTTACAGGCCAAAGAACCTCTCCTGGCACACCTGCAGAATGTTGTGGCTTATGCAGCAAACAACATCTAACCGGAATTAGTAGGTTCAAATAGATAGATAGATAGATAGATAGACATATTTTTATTTTCACAGCCAAAATAATGCACGAAGAGCAAGCTGTGAACCTAAATCTGACTGCATTATTCTGATGCCTATATGGTCCAAGGACTCCATGCTACGACATGCAGGAACTTCAAAAATCAGTGATTATCAACCACATACCACAAGTAACTGAAGGAAGTACTCTATATCTTGGAAGAATCCAGTTGCTCTCACGGCATATGTTATCCAGTTCCTGCAATGACTACTGTCAGATAGAGGATTGTAGAGGCAGTCAACATAATAATTTACATCAGATGATGTTTCTTGCCAGGCATTTGTTGCGTAGAAGTATGACTTCTTTCAGTTTCTTCCTCTTTATGTTCATGGTTTGGCATCCTTCTCTAGAGCTAGTTGGATTGGCAGCTTCCATCATGTTCCAACTATTCTCATATTTCTTTAGGATTGACATTACTTTAGGTGTCTATCGCACCATTTCTACACATGGATTTAAAATGATACACACTAGTTTGATATAACTTGAAGGCCTCCTTGCTCGGGAAAAGTGGCCTGGGCGCCGGCCGTGGCGGGATGGAGATCGGCCGCATGCAGCGGCCCGGACGCCAGCTAGGGTGGGCTGGGTGCTGGCAAGGGCGGCCTAGGCAGCCGCACCACTGCCTGGATGGCCACGTGCCTGGTCGCGCCGACGTCCAGGGGATCCACAAGGACAGCTGGACACTGCTCGACGCCGGCCGTGACGCAAGAAGGAGGAGCTCCGGTGCCTGCAGTCCAATGTCGACGCGAAAGCCACTTTTCCCCATGGCTATGTAAAAAGGAGGTGGTTGAGGAGGTCAAGGAGGACCGTCTCTACTGGATCCGGCCTGGGAGGCTCGCTAGTGAGGAAGAACGATGGAGAATGTCGGTGGCGCGACCTCCTGGCCACGATGGAAGACAACACGCGTGCACTTTTTTTCCTGTCCAGCGAGTGGGGAAGACGAAGAGGAATTGAACGAACCGGTACTAGTAGGCGAGGGTGTGTAACCAGTGGCAATGGTGGTAATTTCCACCCAACTCCATGAGGAGGTACGAAACACCCTTTCGTGAAGCACCTCCTGAGGATCTCCATCAAAATGGTGAATCTAGCCCTAGATCCACCATTTTGGTGAATCTGAATTTAGTGGATCTAGAGCATTTGGGAATTTTTTTGGTGGAGTGGAGCTGTTTTTGCCGATTGGCCAACGCTATGAACACCAGATCTGCAGCAGGTAGAGGTAATCTCCAAGACTAGAGTTTCTCACTGTCCACTAGCATGTCTCAAAAAGCTACCGATGGTGCTAGGCAAGAATGGCAGACCTCCAACTGTAGGGGCGAATGTTGTCCTAGTGCTGGCTGAAGATCCGTAGAATAGACCAGCCAATGGTGTTGCCAGAGGCATCTGGTAGCAGGAAAGCATTAATAAAATGCCACAACCACACTTTGGCATACCTCTCTACTACCTCTTCAGGGGCTCCTAGTGGGCAGGTGTTGAAGTTGGTTGTGTTCCAACCAGCCGAAACTCTAGTGATTTTCTGCATTTTCAACGACATGGAAGTACTAACCATTTATTTAGTGGTGCACCTAACATGCTGATTACCAAATAGTTACGAAGTTAGTTACATGGACCTCACCACGTCAGTATTGTCTGGGGCTTGACACCCACTGCCCACTCCAAAGGAAGCCCCGAAGAAAAGGGTTATGTCCTGTAGCATGATAGTCATCTCGCCATAGGGGTGGTGGAAGCTGTGGGGTCTAAGGACACTATCTATCGATTGCAGTGGTGATAAGAGGCCAATCCAGGTTAGGTAGGCCATCGTTGACAACTTGGGCTAGCTTGAGAAAACCGACAGGTCGTATGAATAGCACACCTTATGTACGAAACGTACCTCTCGTCCCACCAGTGTCTAATGTGGAGTGTGAGCCCGGGGCCCCAAGGGGCCCAAACTGTGGATGTTGATCCACATCTGTCAGCAAGTGGGGGTCTTAGAACAACTCAAGCAGTGGGTACATGACAGAAACAAAAAAACAGTACAACAATTAGAGAAATAAACAATAGGAAATGAACCATGAATATGAAAAAAACAATTAACTGCATAGCTTCTTTTACTAGTTGGAAAGCACACATACACTCTGCAGTGCTGCCTAACTTATTTTGTGACGGAGATATATTGCACTTCTCCCCTTATCCAATGCATATCATGATTTGGAATTGTGGACATTACACCAGACTAAATTATTGAGGTTACTATATAACTGTGAGACCATTTCCTTTTCCCTGAACTATATAACTGTACAAACAATAAGGTTTTAATTAAAACATACTCTTCAATAATTTGTCGACTATCCTTCTCCAATACGCCCAAAAAGAGCCAACACTTGTCTAGGGTTTCCACCCCCTACTAAAATACCCCTCCTTCAATAGTGTACTCACACATTTTTCTTCTTCTACTCCCAATATCTTTTCTGTTGGAAGAAATAGATGTACAAGGATCAAGGTGGAATTTCAATCCACAGGGAAACACCATAGGTGAGAACTCATACATCTATGTGTGTGTGTGTACGTGTGTGTGTGTGAGAGAGAGAGAGAGAGAGTGTGTGTGTGTGCGCGCACGGTGGGGTGGTGTGTGGGTGGATCACTGGAGTTGGACTTAGAGAAAAAGACTGAGAGCAGGCAGGGGCGGAGCCAGGATTTAGATATAGGGGGGGCCGGATCATCGAGTGTCCAGAAACAATATATGGTATCACCGTCAAATCTTGATGTTGGCTTAAAAAAATAAAAGTTACCAAATATCCTCTCTAACTTGTAAGTTTTCACAGTCGAGTGGTATTTTTCTCGAGAGAGTAGAGTAAATTGGACGATGCTTAAATTCAGAAAATAAAGGATTTCAAATAAGAAAGCGGTAAGAGACAAATAAAATATTAAAAAGGTTTGGTTAGTTTGAAATATTTCGGGGCTCCCAGGGCAAAATTGTTTAGTAAGCTATTGTACGAAACTGTTGGATAAGGATAAAATTTAAGGTTGGTATTTCTTATGTTAACTTGCTAGATCTATTTGATTTATTTGAGAAAAACAATTTAGAATTAGCTGAGAAGTCTTTGTTTACTTATAATTTCCAGTGATTAGTGAGAACTAATGAGATGTATTAATGAAAAGTGTGCAACATTAGGGGGGGCTAGGCCCCTGCCCGCCCCCCCTTGTCTCCGCCCCTGAGAGCGGGGTAGTGGATGGCGATGGTGGGCGAGATCTGATTTCTTGCTCACCGTTTGCGTGCTGCTAGCATCTGCATTCCTCATTTTTTATAAATATATAGTATAAATCAGTTACAAGCGGTGTTTCTTTCGAGGAATCACTCTAGTTGGAACATTTAATTTGTCATTTAGCTATCAGCTGTAGGCCATAATTAACTGTATGTTTTGTGAGTATATATCTCACCAGAAGGCATTGATTTTTGCTGTATTTAATGAGGATATTGACCAAAGATACGTCTTTGATTTTCTTTACCATTATGAACTAGATCTAGCATAGTTCGGTGTAGAAATGTAAGCAGTGTGTGAAGTGTTATGACTACTCAGATTGATATTTGAAAGATGATGTATATATTGATCATTTGATGAGGTGCACAATGTATTCCTCTATTCCAACATCGAGTCATTCCTTGAGCAAAAAGTGGAAGCAACTCATCAAGTTTTATACGGATCTGTTCAGCATGGATGAATCGAAAGAACCTGACCTATGCAATATACGGGTGGACAGGATTGGGAGAACTATAATATTTCTCTATTCTGGCAAAGGTTGTACATTTCCTTGAGGTTGTTATATGAAACAAAATAGAGATGATGGCACAGTGGTCAAAAACTGCTTTTTGTGGTCAAAATCTTATCAAGTTCAGTTTACATGATGTATAGTTTGTAGAATACTTTATGTATCACTTCCATTCATGCTACTTTTTCTTACAATTAGAATTCTTGATTTTGAGCTTAAATACTTCTGTACTATTTCATTAAATATGAGAATGTGTCTCATACATATTCCCAAAGCGATTGCGTCGTCCACTCGTCCTGCAGCTTGCGCAATCCAGCTACCTTCCTCGTCCACCTGCTCACCCATCCAAACCCTAGCAGCATCATCATGGCTTTCCTAGCAAACCAACTTCACCAAGTTGCTGCCGTTGATGACGCTGCAACAGGCAACCCAGTCCCAGTCCTCCCTGCCACCGGCGCTGGCATTAACAACGTCCATGGCAGGTCTGCACGCGTCTCCTGGACACATCCTTCATACATGTGATTTCTAGTTCAGTCTCTCCGCTTCTCACAATTCTATTTGACGAGTTTCTCTTTTTGCATGATGCTGCATCAGGATTGGGCGAATCTATTCCAGGACGCTGTTAGGGAGGTCCGGTGAGAAGCTGCTTGCCATCGATGCGACGGAGTTCATCCACCTGAGAGCGGTCTGCAAGCCATGCAGAGGCAGCTTCACCACTAATCGTCCAACCAGGGAACCATGTTTCTTTCCAAGTAACTCGGTGATGCTTCACAAGGATGAGGATGACGACGAGGAGGCACCTGTGGCAGACCCAGTGGCGCCACATTGCTGCCAGATCGTGAACACGCACACAAGCGCCACACTCTGGATCCAGCTGCCATCGTTTGAGGAGTACAGTGATTTCCTCGCCAACGCCGAGGGGTCATGCTTTTCTACTCTGTGCACACCGAAATGGTGCGCCTCTTCAACCCCCTGACCCCCGCCATGGCCATCCCCCTAGGTTTCTCTAGGGGCGCCGGGCCTGGTGGGAGCTACAGCTCACTACTGCTGGGAGCATTATCGATAGGAGAAATATGCCAGAGGGAGATCCCGTTATTGTCCCAACGTGGTGCTCGTCGTGGTCTCGCGACTCTTGCAGCCCAGGCATAGCACTAAGGATGAAAACGGTCAGAAACGGTCGGAAAACTCCTCAACCATTTTCTACTTTTATATTTGAATACGAAAACGAAAGCGAAAACGGTAAAGCCGCACACGAAAACGAACGCGAACTTACGGAATATCGAGAATTTCGAAAACGAACCCATTCGAGCGAAATTACGTCGAACACGGTCGGTATACGAAAATTCAATACGGAATACCGATCCACAATGCATAACAACTAACAAGTGTCATCGTGGCAAATTTTGAGTGCAAGAGAACAGACTTATCAATTTGGTTTCTTTGACAAGAGAAAAAAAGAAAAGAAAAAAAAGAAAAAAGAGGAAAATTTGAGATGTCATCGGTACTAGACTAGAAAGGATAGCAACAACGCCTGGCCCATCTAGCTCTCTCTCTTTTGGTCGGCCCAGTCACATGCAATGCAACAACAGCACCGCGTGAAGCCAGATGCAGCCATGTAAGCATACAGCACCGTGGGAGGCGCGCGGGGGTGAGCTGCCTATATAATGCGGCCAATGAGCATCAGTGCTCCACACTTGCCTTTGACTAGTTGCCTAGACAGTAATGATTGACAACAAATTTCGATTTAAACTGAATTTTGAATTCGGGATATTCCGAATTAAAAGTAGAAAAGTAGAAAACGGTCGGAAACGGTCGGAAAATGTCTAAACCGTTTTCTACTTTTACATTTGAAATACGAAAACGAAAGCGAAAACGGTAAAGTCGGACACAAAAATACGAATTCGATCGGATAAAATACAGAAAACGATGCGGTTCGGTTCGGGATATTTCCGTTCCGTTTTCATCCTTACATAGCACCATGGTTTTGTGTGCCAAGCCTGGCGATGGCCACTGGGAACCGTCGATGCTGTCGTTGTGGAGGTGGAGGACGGTGGCATGCATCATGAGGAGAAACCAGATCTGGTGGGATGAGAGTGGTGGGAGAGTGAGTGGGACTGGGAGTGGGAGGGGGAGTGGGGCAGTGTGGAATAGAAGAAAATGAATTCAAAAATTAAATAGACTGAAGTAAATATAGGTGACAATGCATCTTTAGTCTCATTTGAAAAATGAAATTAGAGACTGAAATATTTTCTTTGAACTCATTTGACACAATGAGACTGAAATGGAAGAGACCGAAGAACATATAGAAGACAATGCATCTTCGGTCTCATACGAAAATGAAAAAAAAAAAGGAAACATAGTAAACATCATGGAACAACAGTTGCCTCTAAGACAATTCTTCAAACTCATTATATATTTAGAAGACAATGAGACTGAAGAAAATAAAATTTGAGTGCCCTTTCGATACCCATAAAATTTAAAATTAATCCTCGACCTATATGTGTTTACCATAAAGTTTCAAATGCTCTATATTTATAAAAAATATTATGTGTTTACCACCTAGGCTTTTTGCATTCATGTTCCAGATCCGGTCGATCTCAGAGGAGATAAAAAAAATTATTGTTTGTGCCCTTGCTGCTCTTGGCAATCCGACAGTTGCCACTCCGGAAGAAGGTTTAAAGGGAGATCCATGCCACACAAGCTGCACGCAAACAAGGCGACGACCTATAGGGAAGCTTCAATGAACAAAAAAGAAATAGAATTATGAAGCCTAATGTTATTAGAGGAAAGATTCATCACGAGGAGCTAGTTCGAATAAAAATTAGAAAAGGAATATTCAAGCATATGCGATAAAGATGCTTTAGATATCCAAGAGCATGAATAAGGTCACAGAAGCAATAATCAATAGAAACTACCTGCAAAAAATGAAAGTGAGCAGCCAACCCCAAGGTAGTGTGTGTGTGCGCGCGCGCGTGCGTGCGTGCGTGCGTGCGTGCATGTGTGTGTGTGAGTGAGTGTGTGTGTGCGTGTGTGTGTGTGTCTGTGTGTGTGTGTTTGTGTTTGTGTGTGTGTATGTGTGTGTGTGTGTATGTGTGTGTGTGTTTATGTGTGTTGTGTGTGCGGGTGTTTATAGAGCTTATCCAACTAAGGGAATTCCCGAAGAGGGGTGTGGGGGTTTATAGCGAGAAGATCATGGGCCGGGGGCGGATTTGAAACCTTGTTCATCCTTGTGCTGAATTCCCCTCCCATTAAAATCCTGCCTTCAGTTACAAACCATTTGCTTCCATCTACAGTATGCTGGCTCTGCTTGTCTCTTCCGAGCTTATAGCTGTACTTCTGTTTCTACTGGTTGAAACCACTGAAGAATTTCCCATAGGTTTTCCACTGGTTTTGAACCAAAAGTCAGCCTGGATAGTTCCAAAAAAAACTGAGAGAGAATCGTGGCCCCCCAGGCCCCGAAGCGAAGACACAACCAGGATGATCCAAGCGCCATTGCGAGTCGCATTAGAAAAGATTGATGTGCATGGTGGCGTGTTTCCTTGAGGCCGTGCTGTTGTTGAACGGTTTCATACCTGAGCAGGTAGATGGACCTAGACCTCCTTTATTTTAATTCGTTAGCAAACATTTGAGCCCAATATGCAAGCCTGTATTCAGCAAGTTTAGTATCAGTCACACAATCTTGATGCATAGTGTAGCTTTCTAGTCTTCCTATCTGATATATGTTTTTGCACAGTACTACAAGGCTAAAACTGTATAGAAACTCCAACTCTATCCATATGCATGTTCACAATTAGAGTGTGTTGTTCTGACTCTATCTTTTGATACATCTTATAAAATTGGAACAATATAGGGCATAGTGGTGTAGGATTCAGTTCTTTTCATACATTGTTTCAAAAAAATATGTTCTTTTCAAATCTCTACATAGTTACTATAGTGCCTGATCATTCTGATTTGAGATTTGATACCGTGCTTGGCAGGAACCACTGGTTCCTCTCTGTGGAATTATTTTCAGCAGTGTAATGCCGATTGTCTCTCTGGAGATCACTGTTAGCCGCCACCAGAAACTCGTCAGTAGCAGCTCAATGGTGGATGTGAACAGCCATTCGGCGTACCTCATGGCCTGGGACCCAAGCATGGCAGTGGTCAGAGCGGGGGTTTCAGATAGTAAAGTATGAGTATGTTAGTGCCTGTGTTCCAGAACCAAACTACGGCAACAAATTATGCAACAACGCTTTCAATTATATGATTTAAAATAAATTTGTAACTAGTTGCGGGTCCACTAACTTTAAGTTCGGGTCCACAACTTATGTTCCGCCTAATAGGTTCCTCTTCTTTTTTTTGACCACTAGATCTAGCTGAATGGGTGGATGTCCTTTTTCCAAGCACTGTAAAATTTCAGTATTTATAGAATCATTAAGTTTCAAATGCTCTGCATTTATAAAATATATTATGTGTTTACCATTCAGTATTTATGCATTTATTAAGTTTCTAATTTCTTTCAATCTTTGCAGTGTTGAGTCCATTCAGTTTGGTTTATTGCATGGCCCAAACTAAGAGAAGGATTCTTTTCAAGACACATCAGATAAATGGAGCAACAAGCTGATTATGTTACTAATGCCATCCCTACTTCATTTACCCCTATAGTACATTACCATACCATCAAGTCCTTTTCCATTCATGTTCCAGACCCGGTTGATCTCAGAGGAGATAGAAAAAATTATTGTTTGCGCCCTTCCTGCTCCTGGCAATGCGACAGTTGGCACTCCAAAAGAAGGTTTAAAGGGATATCAATGCCACACAAGCTGCAGGCAAACAAGGAGGCGATCTTTAGGGAAGCTTTAATGAACGAAAACGAAATACAATGATGAAGCCTAATATTATTAGAGGAAAGATTCATAACGAGGATCCAGTTTGAATAAAAATTAGAAAGGGAATCTCCAAGCAAGCAAAGAGCATGAATAAGGTCATAGAAGCAATAATTAATGGAAACAACATGCAAAAAATGAAAGTGAGCAGCCAACCCAAAGGTAATATGGGTGCGTGTGTTGTGTGTGTGTGTGTGTTTTGAATGTCCTATTAGTGTTGTTTTAGAAATTTGCATTACTGATAGATTTAATCTGGGCCAAGCCCAATATTTTATCTAATTTAATCAAATAATTCTAAGGCCCATAATAAATATTCTGTGTTGTATGATTTAGTCCCATATGGGATTTTTGAATGTTAACTCGACTTATCGGTGCGGACAATGTATGCCTACATTGAGAAGTTGACAAAGGATAAGGGTGAGCCACATGCGCATGCAGTGCATGAATTGCTTTGGCCACTCAAGACAAATGTGGGCAGGAGTTCGACAGGAGTTACATCAGTTTCTATTTCTAAATGTGGGTAGGAGTTACAGGAGTTTCTAATCCAAAATGAGGGACTTACAGGAGTTTCTGCTGCTAATGGCAAGGGTTACGGGAGTTTCTACTCCTAATGGCGAGAGTTACGGGAGTTTCCGCTCATGATGACGGGAGTTTCTTCCATGGGTGTCTCTTCTGCTTCTGAATCTTGATCTCCTGCGGCTGGCCCTTGTGCCCGGTCTGCTTCTTGGCTACAAGATAAAAGCAAGACCTGCTTCAACATTTAGTCTCTCAAGTGCGCAAAACATCCATGTTTCCGCTGCTGCCAAGTTTCCCCATCCTGGTTCTTGTGAGCATTGGAATAGGGAGAGCAGGCCTCCGAAACCGTGTCATCTCTGCGTTCATCTGCTCGGGTGAAGGGCGGCATCAGGTTTTTGGGGAGCCATTACGTGACTGCTCAATCGATCGATCCACGACTTTGCCTTCTTCCTGGCGGCGGCAGATTGGCACTGCTACATCTCTATAGTGCATCAAGCGGGACGACTACAAAAACAGGGGCTATGTCGACTTGCGTAACCGGCTCTAGTGTCATTGGGTACGTTGAATTTCATCCTCTTTTTATATCAAGATCTTGATGATTAGTATCATATATGTTTTCATGACACTTGAATCCACATGCACATATCTAAGGCCACAAACTTTTTCTTAATTTTTTCTGGAGTAAAATGATACTGAAATTTCCTAAATTTATAACATTCACTTTTACAAATATTTCTCTGATCTTGTTTCGTGCTGAATAAGTCTAAGCAAAAATTCAGCAATATAAATCCATCTTCGTTTTACAGGTCATTTCTTACTGGTGTGTTTGTATAAATTATCTAGCTTTAGTGTTGTCGCATGAGTAAAACTGAATGTTTAGCAAGCATCTATCGTAATATTTTGTGGGGGGCCTTTTGATCTGACGGTATCCTGATTCTGGCATATTCTGCCCTTCTGGGAGTAGGAGGCTTAGTCTTCCTGTTTCATTTTTTACTGGTGTCTCCTTTCCCTCCATGGGTCTTGCGGGTGTAGGAGTGTGTATTAATCCGTGGAGGGCAAGTGGGTGCTGTGACTGCGCGAGCATGGCAGGTGAGGAGGCCGCGGGGGACAGCAGGACTAGGAGGCGTACGGATCTAAACCTTATATTGCCCTGCCTCTATTGCCGCTGCCTCGAGTCTGGCTCGACACCACGACGACATCCCCGACATTGATGCCCAACCTGACCGGTGCTGCGCCAAATGCTCCAAGAACGGGCGAGGAATCACTCGCCTTGGCAGTGGCAGCCTATTTGCCATCGAATGGTCTCTCCACCCTGGAGAGATCCCAATGCTCGATCCCATAGTTTATTCGTAGCTCGACGGCAGTAGTGCCAGTGGTGAAGAGGACATTGACGTCCTAAGCTGCTAGCGCTAGTGGATGGTCCTAGTGTCTCTATGCCGCAGCTTCTGGTAGCTGCCACAAGGTTGGAAGGGGATGATCGTCTGGTAGCAAGGTCTGTGTGCCCTAGTAGGGTAGTTGCTGCTGCTGGAATGGGGATGGTAAACACAAGTATTCTTGGGCGGTCCACTCAAGGGGCTGCTCCAACTGCAATTGAAGCAGGAGCTCCCGAGCTCCACTTTCTGAGGGCGATACCGATTAGGCAGCAGCACAACATTGTGACGCCAGGATCAACAAACCATAGTCAAGCGACAGCTAGCACAGATCAGATAGTTTGGTCCGGGCAATCCAACACACTCATAGCTCTTTTGAACAAGCAGCAGCGAGAGGGCAAAATCCAGATGGCAACGACAACAAGGGTGTGGAAGTAGTGCTGCTAAGAAGGACGGCTCCTGCAACTGCAACTCTAGCTTTGAGTGCTATATATGCCTTGACTTGGCTAAACAGCCCGTGGTTACACCTTGTGGCCACCTCTTCTTCTAGCCATGCTTGCACTAGTGGCTCCATGCACAGTCACCCTTCTCTGAGTGCCCTGTCTGCAAGGGCAAGGGGCTGGAAGAGAATGTCACTCCGATATATGGAAGAGGCGGTGAAGAAGGGGATTCCACCACCAACCCTGACTTGACACCCAGGCTGCGAGAGAAGGGAGAGCATGAGGCAACAACTGCAAATGGCGGACACAAGAGGAATTGTAACAGTTGTGATGCAGTTGATCAAAACCAGGGTGTAGTGTGCCTCCAAAAAAACTAGGGTTTAGTGAGAGGCCTCCCAATTCTAGCACTGCATGTTAAGCTGCATCCCCTCCTAGTCCGTCCAATACAGGAGCTGGCTCCTCTAACAGTGCATGTTATGCTGCGTTCATTAGAACAAAGTGCTGCAGCTTCTTAGTTTCCAGTTTCCATCATTATTTTCTTGATACAAATATCATTTGTTTCCCTAAACTAAAGCATCAGTAAGAAAGGCTTTGACAGTAATGAAATTTAGCGTCAATACATAATACATTTACCTTTTGTCGATATATCCTCAACAGAATTTAATTATGTGTGTAGAACATAAAAAGATTTCAAAAAAGAGATTGCGAAGGCACACATCAAATGTCCCCAAAAAAGCACAGATCAATTGTGAAGGGGCGGGTCCCAGACGTCAGCAGAACAGAAAGAGATGGTACACTGGCCAGCAGGAGAGGATGGGCCAGCGCGGGATCAACTTGGGCCTGCAGCAAGTTGAGGGAGGGAGCTAGAGGAGCTGGGCCTCGGAGCTGCTACGGGCCAGAGCCAAGAGAGAGGGGGAAGCGGGCCTAGCTGGCCGCCGGCCTGAGAAGGAGAGGGAGTGGTTTTCCTTTTTTTTTTCAAAACCGTTTTGTCAAAGCAATTCAAACCATTTTAAATTTTAAACAAAGCCACACATTTCAATAATTCTAATGCACCAGCATGTATGCAGAAACAAGTTGCTAAACCTTTTGATAAATTTTAATTCAATGAAAAATTTTATTTTCATATGTTTTCATGAGCACAAAAATACATAAACAAATCATTTTTACTCTAGTTTCAAAAGTGCAAATTGTAGGATGTTACAATTGAGCCCACCGCTCAAATTATGATTGAACTCATAAATCATCAGAGAGAGACCAAGAAATTGCACCTGGGCCTTTGGAATTGGATAATGACTAGACTCGGGCGTCCACCCGGACGAACAGACTAACCCACTCACGTCACTCGCCCACATCGCGCGGCACCGCTCGCGCTGTTCGCCCGCATCGCGCGCATCCGCCCCACTCTGCTTGACTCCTCTTTCTACCAGATCCACTGCGTGGAGAGAGATCCGGTGGTGGTGGGGACTGCGGTGCCGGCTGCAGGGGCTGTGGGGGTTGCGTGTCCTGCGTGGAGCCTAGGATACCCGCGGCCACGCGAAGGGGTCCCTGCGCAGCCTCATGGTAGGCGGAGTCGAACTGGTCCATGGTGGTGATGGCGCGGCTTCCTCCGGTGAACTCGACATGCCGGCGAGCCTCATAAGCAACAAAGTAGATGTTACGCTTGAAAGCGCATATTGCAAGCATTTGTTTCAAGTATTATTGCAGATGTTTCAGAGTTATGTTGCATGTGTTTCATATAGATGTTGCAAAAGTAGATTGGGATGTTGCATATGTTGCAATGGTTGTACACATATGTTGCAAACGTCTATTCCCAATGTTTTATCTGTTTTTTCAAACGTATGTTGCAAGAATGTTTATCTGGATGTTGCATATATTTTACACATATGTTGCAAGTGTTTTATTTGAATGTTGCGTATGTTTGCAATGGTTTCAAGTGTTTTTACAAGTATTTTAGAGTGTTGTATTTTGATGTTTCAAAGTAGATTGGGTATTGTATCTCCCTTCTTACCTTCTGCTGCCTGGTGTCTCCTCCTTGCCTTCTACTGCCTTGCATCATGTCCTTCTTAGACTGCAGAGGGGGCGCAACGAGGCCAGTGGAGGGAGGCACCGGGGGATGGTGGTGTGGACATTGCATGAGCACTCGCTCTCCCCTTCTGTGTTACACGGGGTAGAGCACATATACCATTTCGTTGTTCTATTACCGCGAGCAGTCTGAGATCGGACTCTCGTTTGTGGGCCGCGACGCTAGACCACGGTTGGTGAAATCGTTTAACAGTTGGCTAGTGGGAGCTGCATCCAAACGTGTTCTGGACGTCGGACATCCGGGCGCTAGCATCTGCGTTAGGAAAATTTTATATATCTCCAAGCTTGTTGCTCTCGCTTTACTGCAAAAGACCATTTTAGCTTTAACGCATTGGGCTTCTGCGAGACCCCAACGTACAAATACGCTCAAGTTCAGCTTCGGACAAAAAGGTAGTGAAATTCGTTATCTCCCACTTTATCGACGATCTATTAAAAGGACACGTTTTAGTAACATGATTTTCACAACATATTAACCTAAATCCTCCGCCATCAATTCCATTGCACCTTGCATACCAAATATTGCTAATCTTCTTGCCATCCCTGCCCAACTGTTGGAACCACCGTTGCCTGTCCACCATAGCATCGTCTCTCTAGCCATTCCCCTGCTGGTTCACTGTCTCGTGACAGCTGCGATCAGATTCCTAAACCTCTTTGTGAAGCAACTGGGATTTTATTTAGTCAAGACAAACTAAACCGAGAAAGCAACCAAAATTTATTGAGAAAATTATTTCCTTGGCCCTAGAAAATAGGGCCAAGAAACTAAGCCGCACTTTTTTTTAGGGTGAAGAAAATAATTTTCTCAAATTTATTTGAAAAGAATCCGAAAATACCAACGCACATAGCAAAAAGGTGGTACCACTGCATGTATAGTACATGCCGCAAAGCAAAGATTTTATTTTTCGAAAACAGGCAGGCCGGGCCTAGATTCTCCTTTTCCTGCATCTATTCATTTTCTTTCCAGGAAACTCGGGCTGCTGGTCCTGCTCAAAAGAAAAAAAAACCCTGGCCCCTACACCTCACCTTGGCTCATTTATCGGCCTAAATCGACTCCGCCCTTAGAGCAACTCCAGCAGTAGCCCCCAATTTAGAGCCTCATTTTATATTTGGGTGCCTATCCCTATTTTTGTTGGTCCAAATTTGTGCTTCTACTCCAGCAGTAGCCCCAAAATGAAGGCTCCCAAATCCATATCAATAGACAATAACATAAGGGGCCCACTTGTCATTGGGTCAAATCAATCTTCTTCCCTTGAAATCCTCCCCACATACAACGACGCGTGCAGAGACGAGCGCTCGCCCGCGCCGGCAGGGTAGCGGGGGCCGAGCTCGCGCTGCCAAGCATAGGGGACCAAGCCCGCGGGGCGGAGCAGAGGAGAGCAGCGGGCCTACGCGCATGCTGCGGTGGCGGCGAAGGAGAAGGGGCCGACGCCGGAGAGGGGAGGTCGCAGACGCCATGGCAGGGGGCGCGCGCTCGAGCTTGCGCATGCCCGGGTGGAGGAGAAGGGCCAGGCGCCATGGCAGGGTGGCGCGAAGGGGAGGAGCCAGTGAGCCCTCCGTCCCTGCCTTCTGTGGATCTGGCAACGTGGAGCTCATCGGAGGAAGCCACCAGAGGGAGAGGAGCCGTGCCGCCGGTGCTCGATCTCGCTTCCACTCGAGGAAGGAGAGGGAGCCGCGACGCTCATCGGAGGAAGCCACCGGAGGGAGAGGAGCAGCGTCCGCACGGATGGGGGCCAGGTTGTTGGGCCAACCAGAATGGGGTGCGGTGAGAGGATTTAGGTGCCCACACAAATTTAGAGTCTGTAGTAGGGGTTCTGCTGTAGTTGGATTTTTTACATGAGCCCCCGTAGTAGGGCCCAACTGGAGTTGCTCTTGCCCGCCCCTCATCGTGCTCTTCGTGGCACCAGCGTGTCAGCCTTGTGGCCCACTGCAAGTAGGACTGCAGGAGTAGGAGATAGAAAGACCAGAAGAGACAGCGATCGTCCATTGCTTGCGACGGCGACAGAGACGAGCCACGCGGGTTCCTTTTCCTTAATGCCCAAGTCAAAGTACAGTACTCTCTTTCTCTTACCACCATTGCCGAAAAAAAAACCCATATGCCATTGCCGGCCCGCGCCGTCCGTTTCGTTGTCGACACAGACGAGACGACGACGACGCACCTACTGTACATCTCTTTGACGAACAGGGACAGGTTGTTCCGGCGGCTAGGGTTCACACCGCAGCTTCCTCTTACGTGCGCTGCCTCTGCCTGAGAGTGCGAGCTGAGCCGCCCGCCACCACCAAGCTCAGTGCACTCGAAGACTCGCTCTGATGCGTCCCGGCAAGGCAAGGCAAGGCAACGCGTCCAACTAACTTTTGGGGGCGGCGCTTAGCTTATTCGCACCGTTGGTCAATGATACCTCAGCTGTACTGTCTACCGGTGTTCCCGTCATCACCGCAGGCGTTGATCACGCTGCGCTAGTCAGTCCCCTGTTCCGACGACGACGACGAGAGCTTCTGAATTCTTCGGATCCGGCACCGCGTGTGCCTGTCGTTTTCGGCAGTATGGCCGTTCTTTTCTCGTGTGTCCAAAGAGGCAAAGATGAATTGAACCGGACACAGCAGGAGGACTAGGACAGCACCGGAGGAGAACCGCCCGCCGCGCCGTCGACGTGACAGACACCTTCAGAGTTCAGATTCCAAAATCCTTTTGTTGAAGCAATTCGAAGCTTTTGCAATTATTAAAAATAGATCAAAAAAGTGAACCGACAAAGCAAGTAACAAGAAGCCAAGCATCTCATCTCAAGAAGAAAGAATCCAAGAATACGAATTTCGAATGCATCCTAAAATTTCTACCTGACGCATGCGCGCATTTTGTTTCGATGGAAAAAAAACAATAGGTACACGTGTCCACGAACGTGACAAAATCCGGCCAAAAATTCTCAGTGCGCTCGACAGCAAATTGACTTGTTGGCGGCTTGCGGATACACAAGTCAACGTCATCGTGACTTGTTGGCGGCTTGCGGATACACAAGTCAACGTCATCGTGACGGATCCCGCGGCGGCGCCGGCCACCACCCAGAGTCCGCCCAAGTCGCCGGCAGCGGCGGCGACAGGTACCCAGCCCCGCCGTCGCTCGCGGAGCTGCTGCCCTGTGGCAACCGCTGACGGTGATGGACCACCGCGCCGCCGCCGCTGTCACCTCCTCCGCCCCCAAAGCTGAAAAGCACCGGGAATGACGAAGACGACGACGAGCCGGACGCCGCGGTCACCGGGGGCGGTCGGACAGCGCGCGTTGGTGGCTCGGCGGGGTGCTGCAGGAACCGGGCGTACTCTGAGTAGTCCCCGCCGCCGCCCGCCAGCGCCTGCGACTCCAGCAGCGCCTCGGGCCTCTGCGGCGGCGGCGGAGGCGGAGGAGGAATCTGCGGTGCTGGCGCCGACAGGAGCGTGGCGGACTCCGGGAAGTTGAGCTTGGCGCGGCTGCCGCGGAACCCCAGCGCCGCCGCGTCGTAGGCCCGCGCGGCGGCCTCCGCGGTGTCGAAGGTGCCCAGCCACACGCGCGCCGCCTTGTGCGGGTCCCGGATCTCCGCCGCCCACTTCCCCCACGGCCGCTGACGCACGCCGCGGTACCGCCTCCCTGGCGTGCCGGCGGAGTCGGTGGAGGACGGCGAGGGGACCTGCTCGCTAGAACCGGGTGCCGCCGACGTCTGGGGCGAGTGCTGCGGTGGAGTCCCTGCCACCCCGTGCTCTGCTCAGGAAAACAGAGGAACAAGAATATCGCCATTAGTAGTCAATACGAGTACTGACCTGCTCCAAAGATTACATTTTTACTCTTCTCCTTATCGTAGGAATTACTGTCAGTCACAATTCAAAATTTCCAACACACGCACGCGGTTAGATTTTAAAAACAAAAGAGCGACGTGTGTCATTTGCTCTGTTCCTCGGTTGTACTAACTTTGTTATCTTAAAGGCTAAGAACATGAATCCTTTTTATCTCTGCTCAGTTATGTGTGGATGAACTGTCAAGAGCTGTGGATTATAGTGTGCTATATATATTGAACGTTGTGTTCAATGGAACAGTTTTACACTATGCTTCTTATTAAAGCAGAGGAATTTCTGAGTGTGTGCATCCGTCTCTGTTGAACCAGGAAGTGAGAAGCATATGCTTGATGTGAAGCATGGGGCAATTTAAGTGCCGGTCTGATGTCATCATATAGTATATTTGATCCTGTTTATGTTAACAAATGATTATATTTCCTATGGTTGCTCCTCCCTTCCCAATGCAACAGTAACAGAATTGCTTTGGCATCAACTGACTAGAAGTGTGCAACCACAATGACATTTTGGCACCGCCATTTCTTCTACTACTTTTTCTGTCTGTTCTCTAGCTGCGAAGCATGTATCATGCTTTGGGTTGGTAGTGCTGGAAAGCACGTCCACCATGTATCTTGTACTCGTGAGAAATGTGTGAATTGACGCAGCATCGTACGTACAATACACACTAAAGAAAGAACGAAAAAAAAGGTCACGGAGACTAGAACTCTGTTACTGTCTACAACTGGAGACCAGAACTCGAGTTTTTGGTGAACATTGCAAGACATCTTTGGTTAGCTCTAATGATGGTTTCAATTCTCTAGCGATGGTTTTCTT
This sequence comes from Saccharum hybrid cultivar R570, assembly GCA_038087645.1. Classification (NCBI taxonomy): domain Eukaryota; kingdom Viridiplantae; phylum Streptophyta; class Magnoliopsida; order Poales; family Poaceae; genus Saccharum; species Saccharum hybrid cultivar. Next base: position 13,674,670 of record JAQSUU010000805.1, read on the forward strand.
GTCTTCCGAGGTCACATGCATATCGTATGCCCTAGGTTACTCTCTAGACTAGAGGTACATGTAGCACTGGCCACCTTTAGTTGCCCCAATATATATTTGCAGTGGATCTCCATGGAGAGAGTGAATCTTGCTAAAAGAACTAGTGTGACTAGATCCTAGATCATTCTTAGGAGAGACAAAGTGAAACGATTCCGTGTTTATAGCATCAACGTCAGGTCATGAAGCCGAAGACACCGAGAGCCATGCCAAGGGGTGAGCAGAGCATGGCAGATGCAGAGGAGGGACGAGGAAGACGCAGAGCATACGCACGAATGGTCAAACAAGGGAGCTCGCGTTGCATGGATCGATCGGTTACCGTGAGCGGCTGGCGCAGGATTCGAGGACGACGGCGGCGGCGGCGCTAGGTCTCCGTCGTAGTAGTCGCTCCACCACTGCCCCTCCGCCAGCGAGACGTGACCGTGACGGGAACTGGCCGACGCCGGTGCCGGCGACGCTGTCCCGCCCGCGACGACCGCGGCCAGCGCGTCGACCATCATGGACGCCTCCCGGCTCCGCTCGTACCCGGACAGCATTCGCCACGCCGCCGCTCCACCGTCCTCCTCGTCGTCTTCACCACCGGCGCCGGCTGCGGCCGAGAGCCGCGGCGGCGGCCCTCGTCGTCCTCCTCCCTCCGCGTTCGCCACCCTGGGCGCGCAGCACATGAACGTATGTATGGTACGACTACTTGTGCTTCCCTCCTCTCGTCTGGACGACCAGCTAGCGCTACCATGTGTGTGGGTGTATATATAAGGCGGCGCATGGGCACGTGTCCGGCCCAGGAGCTTTCCACGCCATTTTTGTGTGCTACTGTGCTTTTCGGTTTTTTTGGACCGAAAGGCAGCTCCGCCGTTTTGCGCACAGACGAGGCGCAATGCAATGCATTTGGCCACGGAATCCATCCTCTCGGCTCGGTTCTGTTCGGTCCTGTTTGTTTGTTCGTTTCCTTCGTCCGTACGGCAAGTTCGTACAGGCCGGTCTGCACAGGAGCTGGATCCATCTCGTTCCCTATTGCAGGCCTTGTTTAGGCTGTGTTTAGATCCGAATTTTGGAGTGCCAAAATACACTGTAGCATTTTGTTTGTATTTGGTAAAAATTGTCCAAATATTGACTAATTAGGCTCAAAACGTTCGTTTCGCAGAGTACAACCAAACTGTGCAATTAGTTTTTGATTTTATCCACATTTAGTACTCCATATATGTATCGCAAGTTTGATGTGACGGGGAATCTTATTTTGCACAGTGCACTTTTCGATGATCTAAACACAGCCTTAGATTTCAAAATTCACCCCCAAATTTCACTATGCAAAAAGAAGATTCTCCATCACATCAAAATATCGGCACATATATGGAGTACTAAATGTAGATGAAATCAAAAACTAATTGCACAGTTTTGTTGTACTTTGCGAGACGAACATTTTAAGCCTAATTAATCCATGTTTAGACAATTATTATCAAATAAAAACAAAATTGCTACAGTGTGATGTGATGTGCACTGTGCAAAGTTGGGATACCAACTTTGGTATCTAAACAAGCGCGCAAGTTCGCTTCATGCAGACGGGACGGATCACGGATGGACGCCTCTGTTTGACGAGACGCTGTGGAGTGAGAACGTCTAGAATCCAGGGTACGGTACGATCAGTATTTTTTTTTACTTTTTTCTTTGTTGGATCATAAAAATGCTAGAGTATTATGTATATATGAATAAATAAAACGGAGGAGAATTCGGGAGCAATTTGGTAAGCAGGAATTCGATTGTTCGCGGCAATTCGGTGGGTTCACACATGGCTGACGGATGGTTGACCACCGCAAATTGGTCTGACCACAACTCCACAACCACGCGTCCAGATTGGTAGTTGCGGTGCCACTGTGAATGTGATTACCCGTGGTGGTCGCTGTAGTAATAAGTAATACAGTAATTAGCTACCAGTTCTTCCCAGCGACAAAGCTGTAACAAAATCCGAATAGGCTGTTGCGTTGTCCTCGGTCAGAGCCAAAAAAAAAAAAAGAAAAAAGCCTCCTCCCTTATATACACTACACGTGCGTTAAAAAAGTTCGGTGCGGTGCTGACGAGTACGTATGGCCTAGCACCGGTGCTTTCGGCATCGGGGCTGCTTTTGTTTAGTTCTTGTTGCCTCCTACTCTTGCGTCTTGCTGGTGGACACGTGTCAGGCAGAGTCTTCTCCGGTTAGGCTAAACAAACAAATTGCTCGGGCGCAAGACTTGACCTTATATTTTTGCTTCGTGGGTTTACAGTATTTATAAATTTTTCAGGTCAATAGCTGATGAATAACACAGGGGAAAGGGCACCCTCAAATAATGCATTTGTCGCGAGATATATATCACTTGGTTTCTCAGCATTTTTGTTTTCTGCTCCAAGAATGCATGCATGCCTTTTGAATTTGGTTCTCCGGAATCCAGTAGTCTGCCGACATGATAGAAGATGTCGTCGTTTTCTTTATCCAAAACTGCATGAACAAACAAGTAACATTGTGACCATAAAGAATGTATTATGTTCGTACACGTGGAGAAATCATTTGCCGCTTCAACATATCTTGCCAGGTGCGACTACACGCCTGTCTTTATTTGCCGGTCGTCTGAACACTGAGGGATATAAGGCACTGGCGTGCTGGGTTTCTTGTTCGCCAGCACAGAGAAATTAAAGCCAGTTTTTCTTTCGATCTTCACGACACAATGATCTGCATTATATATAGATTGATAAGCCGTACGTCGTCGTCATGGCGAGCTTGTGGTCATCTAGTGTTTTCATTAGCCCGTACAGCTGGTTGGTAGCTCCTTGTAACTTGGCCTTATGCGCAATAGCTGCAAAGCGTCTCCTCCTGATAGGATTAAAACAAAAAATTTGTCCTTCATCTGTACCAAAAAATAACGTAATATTTACTTTACAAGGAGTCAAACAATGTCAAATTCGATGAAATCAATAAAACAACAATTATTTATGATACTAAACTTGCTGCAGTTCCTCTTACTGTACTAATCGTTTTGGTTAACCATATCCAGGTTGCCGACAAGATCGTCGTGGCCTCGTGGGGAAGTTTCGTTACCCAAGGTTGCATGGAGGCGTGGCCACACGGTAGACGAAGTTTCGAGATTATATATATAATATATGATAAATAATATAATGGTGGGCCCAGTACAACTGTTATATTAATAAAAGTACCGCTGATAAGAATGTTCCTGATGCTAAAAAACACCGGTTTGCGTCTCTATCCATCTCACGGTATAGTGTACAAGATATCTTACACATTATAGAATTGTTATTACATCGTTTTGATTGACTGCGTATGCCTGGATTTCTTGCTCAGCAGGGAAAGAAGATCCCAGTACCGGAATGCATGTTTCTTCAGATTTGAGAAGAAAGAACCAGGAGTGGAGCACCCGTGTAAGCAATACACGAGCTAGCTGTCTCTCTGCAGCATTGACATGAATATTTCACCGAGTTAAGAGGACCTCGTGAAGTTTCGCCAACATATATAAAGATCCATAGATATCCTTAATAAAATAATAAAGTCATACTGTAATACATATACATATGCACTTTAGTTTTACCATAAGTTAAATTTTAACTTTAATCAAATCTGTAAGAAAATACTAAAATCCAGAGCATCAAATTAGTGATTAAACCACACATAAACCATGTCCGTCATAAATCTGTTAACCAACAATCATATGGAAACACTGATTAAATCAAATTTGTAAGAAAAAACTAAATCAAATTTGTAGGAAAAAAACTAAAATCTGAAGCATCAAATTAGTGATTGTCACCCATTAACTATGTCCTTCTAGTGTATATTTCTTGCATTGTCAATGTTAATATATTTTTATATAAAGTGAGTTAAAATAAGAAAAGCTAGAGGATCATATGGAACGCTGATGTTACAGCTACACAGTATATGTGTTCGAATTGGAGACAGCCGTACCGCAAGATTCGAAACCTGTGACTTAGTTCGGTCGCGAGTTGATCAGATGGCAGACGATCCACGACTTAGAAAGCAATATCGCCGTTGAGCTGCTGCATCAACTTTTGCAGTGGTGTCGACCGTCGACAGGAAGCAGTGGCTACGACTAGTACTATTACTGAATCTCCATCACTGCTGAAACGGACTTGATTGCATGCTTTTAACTACGCCTAGCTAGTAGTACCCCGAACGCTTCTGCCACTGTATTATTGTGTACTATACTAGTAGTATAGATCATGCATTGTATTACTAGTCATATCTGAATTTGGAGTAGTCAAACACATGGAGACATTGCCATCAATAATGCTTCAGTTGAGCCATCAAGCTTCAATGACTGACTTTCAGGTCACGTTTTAAAAAGTTGAAAGAAAATTGGGAAACCTAGCAAACAAACATCACGTGGCGATCGATACGCATTCATACTCTCTATAGAGCCTACATGTGAGTAGAGTAGAGTGTACGTCATTGTGGTGTCGTAAGAAGAGCAAATTTATTGACTTGCTGTAATCATATATCATGAAAAAGCTCTAGGAGTGACCATGTTAGTTAAGTCCATATAGATAGCTCGAGTAGACTGGAACTCCATAGAAACTTAGAAAGCAATATAATAAAGATGGGTCCAGTATAGTCCTCATGTCAAGCCTTGAACTTCCTACTGCCACGTATACCGGCATATGGGATGTGACTTTTGAAAACTTTTTATATTTTGAAGTGAACTGAACAAGCCACGATTATGTGTGAGCAGTAGCAGTCTAGTAGCAGCAACTTTTCACTTTTTTTTTGAGAAGCAACTTTTACCCGGCACAATAGCTGTTGACGTTGATGGATGGAAAGACTGATGGACGTGAAGATCAAGACGTAGCAGTGTGTGCGCCAAACGCTAGAGTTGCCTTGCTTTGTAAACAAGGCCTCAGCAGCTATAAATTTACTGATAGTGCTTTTTCAAAAAAAAAATTGAAACTAAACATGGTCTCAGCAGGCTGATGGATCATCCCCTGATGCGCTGTGCGGCGTGGCGTGGCACTGCCACGCGCGGCAGGCCCGTCACGTCAGCCAGTCGCGGGGCTAGGACGTGCCATGTCATCGGCGCTGCGTTATTTGGCCGCGCCACGGCTCTAGAAGTGACCAAAAGTGTTAGTTTTAAAATAAAAAATTTAATATCAAATTTAAAAATTATTTTAAAAAAGTGCTAGAAATAAAAAAAAAATCTCACACCGCAGCTTCCTCGTACGTGCGCTGCCTGAGAGTGCGAGCTGAGCCGCCGGCCCGCCGCTCGCCACCACCATGTTCAGTGCATTTGAAGATTCGCTCTGATGCGTCCCGGCAAGGCAAGGCAGTGCGTTCAAGGCCTGATTTAGATGGCAAGTTTTTTCAATTTTTTTTTTGTTACCGTAGCATTTTCATCTGTATTTGACCATTAGTGTCTAATCATAAACTAATTAGGCTCAGAAGATTCGTCTCGCAAGTTACAGATAAACTGTGCAATTAGTTATTTCTTTTATCTATATTTAATGCTCTATACATGTGTCTAAAGATTCGATGTGATGAAAAAAATGTAAAAATTTAGAATTTAAAAGAGAACTAAACAAGGCCGAACTAACTTTTGGAGCGGCGCTTAGCTTATTCGCACCGTTGGTGAATGATACCTCACCCGTACTGTCTGCCGGTGTTCCCGTCATCACCGCAGGCGTTGATCACGCTCCGCTAGTCAGTCCCCTGTTCCGACGACGACGACGACGTCGCTCCATTTGTTTGGTTCGTCTCTCTTTAACTGCTGAACGATAAAGAGATCTTTTGTCCGGACTTATATATATAATCCGTACTCATACGAGTTAAAATAGCTCGCGTCTAGACCAATATAGAGTAGGAATCCTAATCTAAATAGATTCCTCAGATCCTAAGTACTCTAAATAGAACTCTTAATAATCAAATAGAAAAAGATAAGAGTTATGTTCTTTATTTTGCTCTGCTTTTTTTATTTACATACGAGTTAGAATCACTCACGTCTAGATGAATATGGGAGTAGGAATCCTAATCTAAATAGATTCCTTCTGAGTACTCTAAATAGAACTCTAGACCAATATGGAGTAGGATCCTAATCTAAATAGATTTATCAGATCCTGAGTACTCTTAATAACGTTCTTTATTTTGCTGCCTGAAGACACTACGTGCATATTGCCATAGCCACATCTGGTCTCCCGCATGAGCATTGTGCCGCGGTGTAGTGCCGGCACAGTTTTCACACTATGGCTATCACGCTAACATGCTAGGCTGCCTTGCCATGGTCAATGACACAATGCGCACGTGGTGCCGTGGCTGCAAGTTTAAGCCACCTCGCTGTAGCCGTAGTGTCTCATGCAGCTCTGTCGTACAATTATGTTCATGCCACCTGCAATATAATAAATTACGATCCTGTTGCAACGCACGGACATATTTGCTAGTTATTATTAAAAATCTAACCAACATAGCAAGTAACAATAAACCAAGCATCTGGAGAAAAAAGAAAGAATCAAAGAATACGAATTTCGAATGCATCTTCTCAGAGCAAGTGCCACCTAAAACCTACATGACGCATGCGCGTATTTTGTGTAGTGTAGTAGATGAAAAAATAAAAATGGGTACACGCGTCAGCGAACGTGACAAAATCCGGCCAAAAATTCTCAGTGCGCTCGACTGCAAATTGACTTGTTGGCGGCTTGCGGATACACAAGCCTGACACCGACGTCATCGTGACAGCTCCCGCGGGACCGCCGGCCACCACCCAGAGTCCGCCCAAGTCGCCGGCGGCGGCGACGGGTACCCAGCCCCGCCGTCGTTCTCCGAGCCGCTGCCCTGCGTCCAGCACTGACGGTGATGGCCCGCGGTGCCGCTGCTCTCACCTCCTCCGCCTCCAAAGCTGAAGAGCACCGGGAACGACGACGAGGACGCCGAGCCGGACGCCGCGGTCACCGCCGGCGGCTGGACAGCGCGCGCCGCCGCCGCCTGGCCGTAGAAGCGTGTTGGTTCGCCCAGGCCCTGTAGGAACCTGGCGTACTCCGAGTACTCCCCGCCGCCCGCCTGCGGCTCCAGCAGCGCCTCGGGCCTCGGCGGCGGCGGCAGAGGCGGAGGAGAAATCGGCGGTGTTGGCGCCGACAGGAGCGTAGCGGACTCCGGGAAGTTGAGCTTGGCGCGGCTGCCGCGGAACCTCAGCGCCACCTCGTCGTAGGCCCGGGCGGCGGCTTCCGCGGTGTCGAAGGTGCCCAGCCACACGCGCGCCTCCTTGTGCGGGTCCCGGATCTCCGCCGCCCACTTCCCCCACGGCCGCTGACGCACACCGCGGTACCGCCTACGCGGCGTGCCGGCGGAGTCGGTGGAGGACAGCGAGGGGATCTGCTCGCTCGACCCGGGTGACGCCACCGCCGCCGTCGCGGGAATCCCTGACGCCCCATGCTCTGCTCCCGAAAAACAGAGCAACAAGAACATATCAATAGTAGTCAATACGAGTACTGTCCTGCTCAAAGATTACATTTTTACTGTTCGCCTAATCACAGGAATTACTGTCGGTCACAATTCACAATTCCCAACACACGCACGCTGTTAAATTTTAAAAAACAAAAGAGGGACCTGTTCATTCGATCTGTTCTTGTGTTGTAATTTTATATGAATTACTTATCTTAAGAGCTACTAAGAACATGTTTTTTTTTGTATTTCTGCTCAATTAAGTGTGGATGATGCGTGTTGCGTGTGGACGAACTGTCAAGAGCAGCGGATTCTGGTGTGTTATTTACATTAAACGTGGTTCTTAATGTAACAGTTTCACACTAAGCGTCTGATTAAAGCAGAGGAATCTCGAGTGTGTGCATCCGTCTCTGTTGAACCATGAAGTGAGAAGCACATGCTTGATTGAAGCATGGGACAACTTAGGTACCAATCTGATGTTAGCGCTCTAATGGTCTCAATTCTCTGGCGAAGGTTCTCTTGTCTTCTGAGCTCACTTATATATGGGAAGTAGACTCGGCAAAGGGCAGTATATTATACCCTACGTTACGAGCTAGTACATCTAGCACAAATCATTAGGCGGGCGCATATATAACTCGAAATGTTTTTGTTGAAAATGGCATGACATCTATTGTTAGCTCTAGTGGTTTCTATGACAAGGGTGACATTGCCCTCTCAGCTCGTATCTAGGCTGTGAAGATGGCACGGCGTTCGAGCGTCCAGACAAACATGTCGTATTATGCTCTGTTAGATCTTGTTTGGCAACAGTCCTGTTAGCTTTAGGTGCCGCAATACTTGCAGTGGATGTCCAAGGAGAAAGTGAAGCTAAAAGAACTAGTTTTGACTAGATCCTAGTTCATTCTTAGGAGAGAGAAAGTGAAACGATTCCTTGTTATAACATCTACGTCAGCTTGATGGATCTGAGCGACTGAGCGTCGTCCGTGACGGCTGGTAAGTGTGCAGTATTCCACCCGGATTCTGTAGTTCCTTGGGTCCTTTTAGCAAGTGTGTATATATACAGGCGGCGCATGGGCACGTGTCCGGCCCTGAAGTTTCCACGCCATTTTGTGTTCTTTTCGTTCGTCGACCGAAAGGCAGCTCGGCCGTCGTGCCTAGAGGGAGCTAGCACATACGAGAGGTGCAATGCATTCGGCCACGCGAAGAATCCTTTTCAGTCTTCGGCTCGGTCCTGTTTGTTTGTTCGTTGCCTTCGTCCGTACGGCAAGTTCGTACGTACAGGTCGATCTGCAGGAACTGGATCCATCGTTCCCAACTGCAAGTTGGGCCTTGTTTAGTTACCAAAATTTATCCCCAAATTTTACTATGCAAAAAGAAGATTCTCCATCACATCAAAATGTCGGCATATGTATGGAGTACTAAATGTAGATGAAATCAAAAACTAATTGCACAGTTTTATTGTACTTTGCGAGACGAACATTTTGAGCCTAATTAATCAAGATTTGGATAATTTTTACCAAAAAAACAAAAATGCTACAGTGCTCGGGGTGGCACTGTGCAGATTTGGCCACCCCCGAGTCGGGGATCTAAACGAGGCGTTGGCTTCATCCAGACGGGACGGACGCACGGCACGCCTCGGTTTGACGACGCTGTGGAGTGAGAACGTCTAGAATGCAGGGTACGGTACGATCAGTATTTCTTTTTGTTGGATCATAAAAATGCTAGCGTATGTATATATGAATATGAATAAATAAACGGAGGAGAATTCGGGAGCAAATTGGTTGCGAATATATTAGGCTGGAATTCGATTGTTCGCGGTGATTCTGTGGGTGTGGGTTCACACATGGCCGACGGATGGTTGACCGCCACAAATTGGTCTGACCACAACTCCACAGGTGTGCGTCTAGATCGGTGGCTCCGGTGCCACTGTGAATGTGATTACTCGTGGTGGTCGCTGTATACTAATAACAATGATAATACTCGTAATTGCAGTAATAAGTAATACTACAGTAATTACCTACCAGCAGCAGTTCTCCACCGCGACAAGCATAACCAGAAAGCTGTAGCGGCGTTGTCTTTGTCCCAACGCGTTTTCTCCTCAGATCCAAGCCTCCTCCTTTATACACGTGCGTTAAAAGGGTCAGGTGCAGTGCTGACGACCAGGGCCTACCACTAGTGTACTTGTTGCATCGAGGTTCCTTTCGTTTACTTGTAGCCTTGCATCTTTGCTGGTGGACACCTGGCAGCAAGTAGTCTTCTTCTTTCTTCTCCGATTAGGCAAAAACAAATTCATAGCTTTTTGTGTTTTTTTCTTTTGCATCGTAGGTTACTTCACAGTATTCGATAGCATTTGTAAACCATGCATTCCTTTATTTAAAAAGGAACTTCAATTTCACAAGGGAAAAATGTCTAAACAATTAGACAACCCTGTTCTGCTGTACTACTTCAGCGATATTTTTCAGCGAAATAACAGTGTTTTTCTGTTGCAACAAATCAGCGTAAACATTAGTATTAGCCAAATTTCAGCGAAACTAACGATGTATCCCCACCTCTAGGTCATAAAACAGCTCCCTGGACATTCTCAAAGCCACACATCCAATCATCCATCGACGAGAAGAGTTTACAACTTGTACAGTTTCACATATACTATTGCATTCCGGGTATCATTCGTGCTTCCATTCTTCTTTAGTGGCTCACCACCTTCTCGAACACTGAGTACTGCTACCAAAAGTACTTGAGTATCGAGGTTCCTTTCGTTTACTTGTAGCCTTGCATCTTTGCTGGTGGATACCTGGCAGCAAGTAGTCTTCTTCTTTCTTCTCCGATTAGGCAAAACAAATTCATAGCTTTTTGTGTTTTTTTTTCTTTTGCATCGTAGGTTAGTTCACAGTATTCGATAGCATTTGTAAACCACGCATTCCTTTATTTAAAAAGGAACTTCAATTTCACAAGGGAAAAATGTCTAAACAATTAGACAACCCTGTTCTGCCGTACTACTTCAGCGATATTTTTCAGCGAACGAACAATGTTTTTCTCTTGCAACAAATCAGCGTAAGCATCAGCATTAGCCAAATTTCAGCGAAACGAACAATGTATCCCCACCTCTAGGTCATAAAACAGCTCCCTGGACATTCTCAAAGCCACACATCCAATCATCCATCGACGAGAAGAGTTTACAACTCGTACAGTTTCACATATACTATTGCATTCCGGGGATCATTCGTGCTTCCATTCTTCTCTAGTGGCTCACCACCTTCTCGAACTACCAAAAGTACTTGAGTGGCGGGCGTTTTGGATTCATGGAGCCAGGCAAACCAACCACGTGTGTTAAATGGTATATTTTGTACTGTTATTTGCATATCGATTAACAGAGGTGGACTTATTATGTGGTCTATCTATGTTACTACAATTTAATAGGGGTGTAAATGGTATATATATGAATAATGTTTCAAAGAATGGATGGGTTTCTGCCTTTTGAATTTGGTTATCCGGAATCCAGTAGCTAAGTTTGCCGACATGCATGACACAAGCAAGATGTCGGTGTTTCTTATCCAAAGCTTCATGAACAAACAAGTAACATTGTGACCATAAAGTATATATGTTCGCACACGTGGAGAAATCATTCGTCGCTTCATCATATATCTTGCGAGGCGCGACGACTACACGCCTGTCTTCCGGCCGGTCGTCTCCATTGGTTTCATCCATCATACCGTATCACATATATTATTGGTCCCTCAACAAGTTGACTCTCTGGGTTTCTTGTTCACCTCGCCTGGACAGAGAAATTAAAGCCAGTTTTTCTTTCAAGATCTTCACGACACAATGATCTCCATTATTATATTGATAATCCGTACGTCGTTATGGAGAGCTTGTGTGATCTAGTGTTTTCATTAGTCCGTCCGTATGGTTGGTACTGGTAGCTCGTCGTAACTTGGCCTCGTGCGCAGTGGCTGCAAAGCGTGTCCTCATAATAGGGTTAAACAAAATTGTCCTATCACTACTGGACTCGCATGCAAAGGCCCAAAAACCCTTGGCAAAGGCTTTGCCGAGGGCGGCCCTTGGCAAAGAGCCCTCGGCAAATTTTGAGACGGCGAAGGGGTCTTTGCTGAGGGCCCTTTATCGGGCACACGGCAAAGCCTTTGCCGAGGGCCAAAAAAAACCCTCGGCAAAGAAAAGCCCTCGGCAAAATGTAAATCGAAAAAAAAAACCCGAAAAAAATAGCAAAATAATTTTATTTTTTTTGAGGCGCCGACGAGCCATCACCCCCACCCGCGGGATTTTTTGTAGCATTTTACATAGTATTTTTGACCCTATTTGTAAAGTCGTGGTCGGTGGGATTCGAACTCAAAAGTCGTGGTCGGTGGGATTCGAACTCATGACCTCTCACACCCTCTCTCACTTACCTCCTCTAACCACTCCAACCCTTTATCACTTGTATTTATATTCTATTTCGATTCCCCATATGTTATAACAAACCGAGTGTAAATTGATTGTTTGAGGCACTAAACGAATTCAAATGAAAAAGTTGTCAACTACAAAGTTTCGTAACTTTTCGAGATCTACAACTTTCGTTTAGAGTGTTTCTCCATCCGAGGTTTTTTTCAAAATTTCAAATTTCAAATTTCAAACTTAAGACACAATTATCGGCAATTAGATGCTTTCAAATGAAAAAGTTGTCAACTACAAAGTTTCATAACTTTTCGAGATCTACAACTTTCGTTTAGAGTATTTTTCCATCCAAGACTTTTTTTAAAATTTGAAATTTGAAATTTCAAACTTTAAATATAAATATCCTCAATTAGATGCTTTCAAATTAAAAAGTTGTCAACTATAAAGTTTTATAACTTTTTCAAGATCTACAACTTTCGTTTAGAGTGTTTTTCCATCCGAGACTTTTTGAAAAATATCTTTGCCGAGGGCAACAAACACTTTGTTCTTTTCTTCGATACTATGTAGCTCTTTAAATACACAGATGACTAATTTCTTGTGTGTACAGGTATCATCTTGTACTGATGGCAACAAACACTTTGTTCTTTTCTTCGATAGTTGTGGTAATGATGCTTAATCACAGCTACAACAAATACAATGTTTCTCAGTTCTAAGGCTTGTTTACTTTGACAACAAAGAACAGTTGAGTATGGTAAGTATTGTACGATGCTAGAGTTCACGATGCTATGACATGAATAATATAAGTAGGATAAGTATTGTATGATGCTAGAGTTCTTTGCTGCTTTTGATAAATAGTGTACATACCCAAAGAAGAATTTAACTTGTGTTTTTTTCATATCTGAATAATCAGAAAACTTTGCTATAGTCCCTGATATTGGCAGGAAGATTTATTTTATTGTTTAGAGAACATATTACTTGCTAGTAACGAATTAGAGCACTTCAGTGAGATTCAAATTTTTTTTTGCATGGCTTAACTGCTAATTCAGTTCAACTGCTTTTATATGGCAGGGTTCTAGCTGAAGAATATGACTGAACATTTAGTTCCGTGAGAGCTGCCTAGGAACAAGTATATACACATTGGCTCTGTATTTCCCTTAAGTGAGACATTCATTGGAAATTTTGTTTAGGTTTAGATAAGAAGATTTACAAAAAATAGTAATAGATGAAGACAAAGTTCAGATTTAGGAAATTTTGTTCTTTGTCGCACCTTGTGCTTTGGGTCTGACCACATTTGCACTAAGGCCTGCCATTCCTTGTTAGTCATATGATTCACAGGCGATGTAGTCCTAACTTGACTTGCTGGTACCCCATCGAAGTACTTTTTTTCAGCTTGTGCCTCATCTGACGTTGTCCACACTTAAGCAAATCAGCACATGCATATTGGACTGCTTCACTTTTGGTGTCAATGGTGAATTGGGCCTAGTAAAAAGCATAAAAATTAGAATCTGCTAATGCAAAGTATTGATTGAACTTTCATGAAATCAGCAAAATTGAATTTCACTTACACCAATTTTTCCAATGTAGTTTCGAAGATGTGACTCATCTTTCTTGTACTCCTTCCAGTGTGTAAGGATTGGTATGTGTTGTCTAAGTGTGATCCCACCCTCTGATGCAAGCTTGGTAGCTTGGATAGGTGCCTCTTGGCCGTCTGTTCCCTTTAGAAACATGGATTGGAAGCTTCATGCATAATCCTCTACTTAGCCTATCTAGTTCTCTGCCGGCACTTCTTCCTCTTATCCTATCTGGATCTTTTCTTGCAGCAAGTGCACCTAACAAGGAAAAGTGATTTATGACAATGACATATACATATTTAGCATTGCAATTTGCAAATAATGAAAAGTGATTTGTTTGCACAAGGTAGATACAGTCACTTGCCTTCATCTATAGTGTCAACCAAGTCCTGTTGCAGGGAGGGATCACTACCAGAAACCAACATATCATGTGTGGGTGTAGCATTTGACAGGCCTAAGTTGATCACTTGATGTGGGTCTAGACTCGAAACCAAGGCTAGATCCCTTGTTTTCTGCCTAGTGACTCTGTTAGGCACATCTTGTTCCTGAGGTGCCACCACTCTCTTAGATGCTTTTGTTCCTCTAACAGAGGTGTTCCCAGACCTTGTTGGATTCTTTGTATGTCCAGCACAAGCAGAATTGGCACCAAATTTGCTAAATAGCATACTGACACATAATAAGAAACAATAAAGGATAAACAAACATATGCTTAGAAGACTTGGTACCTTGCTAATAACCTCCTCATCTTCATGGTCCTCACTCTCTTGACCACTTTCCTGACCTGTATACAATGACCCAGAAATTTCACGATCTTCACCCTTTCTCTTCACAGATGTATTGTTCACTATAGGCACTAATGTCTTGATGCCAAGCCTTTCCAGCTCTTGGTTGTTTTTCATTATTTCTTCATTCCTTAAGCGCTCATATTTAGTAATAGGTGTCTCTGAAAAAAATCATTTGAGAATAGTTAGAATGTTGGAATTTAATGAGATTATATGCCTATGTAAAACTCAAGAGCCGACATTATAAAATGCTGCATGTTTAATTAATTTTGCATGTTAGACACTACAAGTTGTATAGCAAGGATGACTTGCTGCATGCAAAAAAAGATGTTACATGAGAAGTTTTGACAGATTACACAACTAGCGATGAAATCCAACAAGACTTGGGGCAACCATTGATGAACTCCCATGGGGAAAATAAAGGTATACAAGAATGTGTCACAATAGGTCACAGTTCGTGCCTTATTTTTCAATTAGCTACAAATCCTATGTAGGCCTATCATTGTTTTATTTTACTACCACTACAGTTCCTGATGGACTGCTCTACCGAAAGTCTGAAACCATCATCCTTTAGAACTCCCATCTCTGCTTTACATATGAATAAAATTCAGATGTGCAGAGGATTGCAATAGATGGTAGAAGCTAACCTTATTAAGCATCTGCAATGACTATTGATACTGACACTGACAAATAATTTACTGATATACAGATGTCAACCCACCATCTAAATAATAGCCCTCAAAGTACAGCAGAACCCATCAAGGAAAAAATAACACAAATCAAAGGGCACCTATGATAACAGAACCGACTAAAATGAGAAGTATATGACACAGATAAGTAGCAACTGCAGAAAATTCTTTGCTAATATTATTCTAGAAACAAATCACTTTATCAACGATGAAGGTGATATAGAACTGAGTAATAAAATGATTAAGCACAAAAGAGAAGACAATAGCCATTCACACACAAAAAGTTCCCTTTTTTATGTTATACATGCAATCCACATTTATCAAAACAATGGCACCAAAAAAATCCCTACTCAGAAAAATTCTAATCACTCCCCTCCATGCTCTCCCGCTGAGAATACTCCCACCCGGCCCACTCCAACAACATCTCTAGCTTCCAACTCAAAGCAATACAACCCCCACCAGATGGTCAAGGCTGCAAGAACGGGAAATCCTTGGTGAACTAGATAGATAAGAATCTGAACATGCAGATAAGAACCTGAACATGGAGGAGCTATAAACCCGCTGTCAACAACTCCTAGCCCCTCCTCCCAAATTGCAAGAACGAAGTCCCCCCTCCTCTTCGGCTTGCCTTCACCACTCGGTAGTCTGGGAGCCCCATCCCCCAGGCCTGCTGCTGCTACCTGCTACTCCTCATCCTCCTCCAACCACCGCAAGACCGAGGCCTAAGGTGGCCGCAGCTGCCTCTATAACCTGAACTACGAGCCCCCTATACACCTCCCCTAGCCACAAATACAGATCCATGGTGAGATAGAGGTGATACAGAAATTACCTACGACTTTCCGTTTCTGAGTCCCTGACAACTTCCTTCCTGGTGCCATCACGGTATTTTGGAGGAGCGACGGCAGCGGCAGCAGCAGCAATCCTGCCGAGGGGAAGCGGCGGCTGCGGCAGGGAATGAGGATGGGGAGGCGGTGGGAAGGGAATTAGGAGGGGGCGGCGGCAGGTAGTAGAGAATGAGGAGAGACGGTGGATGGAAGTGGAATCGAGACATTTTACTATACTGTCCCCAGACTGCGTGGAATATACATCTATTCTCCTTAGCTCACTAGATATATTTGGTATTTCATCTCAGAACACTGTATAGGGCAGGCGGGGGAGCCAAAATCTTTGCTCAGGTGTCGGCGCGCAGATGGAAAAGTTGCGCGCGCGGATGGCTAGTTGTGCGCGGGCGGATAAAATAGCAGCGCCAGAAGATGGAAATAGTTGTACATGATAATTTTATAATATTTTAGGTATATAAAAAATTATAGAAAATATATTTAAGGCCAATAGTCATACGAAATGAGTCTAAAAATTAACCATGATACTTGACCAAGCCTATTACTTATCTTACCATGTACGTATTTGTTTAGATATTTATGCTTTTTTACCTTTTTCACCTACCTTTATTTTTTGTAACTTTTTTAAAAACCTACTTTTATATTTGACTCTTACTTAGGAGCTTACAAGAACCGATCACAAAAATTTGGAGCTCAAACGCAAAAAAGATGTGGCCGGTGGATAATAAAATGTGTGATCTAAAATTTGTAGCAAAACTAATTCATCTATGATAATAGAAAATTCATGGTCAATGGCATGTTGCATTAGTCTATAATAATAGAAAATTCATCGTCAATGACATACAATCTCTATAACAAATCTAATTCATCAAAACAATTCTATGTACTAGCTTACGACAATATGTAATGCCGTTCTCTTGGTTTGCGACGTTTTTTTGCGACGTTTTCTGTGACAATTCTTTTATCGTCCCAAAAATGTAGGTCACAACATGTTGCGACAATTTCAAGAGAAAATGTCGTAAATCAACGACAAATTCTTCTTTTGTCACCGGAAAAACGTTACAAAAGGCTATATTTGTTGTAGTGACACCATTTTATTAGATTAATTATAAAATATATTTTTATAGTAAACCTATTGAGAGACATAAATGCACTGATCCTATTTTTATAAATCTGATCAATTTTAGGAATGACTAGTTTGGAGCCTAGAAATACATCTTTTTTTGGGGGGGGGGGGGGGGGTACTGAGAGACATAAATGCACTGATCCTATTTTTTGACGCGTTTTCTCCTCAGATCCAAGCCTCCTCCTTTATACACATGCGTTAAAAGGGTCAGATTTTTTTTGTTATAATGTGTACATAAAACCAGGGGCATAAAACGTATTGCTTAAGGCTAAACTACCTATATATCATTCCAAAAAGATCCTTGTACAAAAAGGCAGTTTCTAAACAATTATTAGAACAGTAGATTGCACAGATTTAAGACGTAATGGAATTTTTGTGCAAAACACAAGCTATCATCGGCGGTTAGTGACTACACGAAGCTATGAATGGATAGTGATAAACTTATCATTGCTAATTTCAGCACAGTGATTACGTGGTCTGGCGTAGTATCCTAGTGTACCATTCAAGTCCCCGTATATGTTTTAGGCCCCCTTGCATGCGTTTAAATATGTTTAGGTCCTCGTGAAACCCGCTGGAGTTCTTCTCAAAATACTAATCTTTTTGGTCGTTATCCCTATCCAGACATGATCGTCGTGGCCTCGTGGGGAAGTTTCGTTACTCAAAGTTGCATGGACGCGCGGCATCAATGGCCACACACGTAGAGAAAGTTTCAATATATAATATAATATAATATAATATAATATAATATAATATAATATAATATAATATAATATAATATAATATAATATAATATAATATAATATAATATAATATAATATAATATAATAATGTTGGGCCAGCTCAACTATGATATTAAGAAAAGTATCGCCGATAAGCACGTTCCTGAGACTAGCTAACAAGCACCGGTTTGCGTCTCTATCCATCCCACGTTATTGTACAAGATATCTTACACATTGTATAATATGATTACATCGTTTTGATTGACTGCATATGCCTGGATTTCTTGTTCAGCAGGAAAGAAGAACCCGGTACGTGCATGTTTCTTCAGATTTGAGAAGAAAGAACCAGGATGGAGGACCCGTGCAAGCAATACACGCGCTACTTATGCATTGACATGACTTTCTACCGTGCCATCACGGAGACCCGCAATAAAATAATACAGTAGGTAATACTGTAATACATAGGCAGTTTAGTTTTATCATAAGTTAAATTTCAACTTTAATCAAATTTGTAAGAAAAAACTAAAATCTCAAGCATCGAATTAGTGATTAAATCACTCATTAACTATGTCCTTCTAATGTTTTTTTTCTGGCATTGTCGATGTTAATATAATTTTGTATATAGTCAGTAAAAGTTAGAAAAGTTTCAGAATTCTTATGACAAAATTAAAACAGCCTATATATTTTGGAATGAAGGGAGTACAAGTTTTTTTTTAAGTTTTTTAAGTTAATGTTTTCTTACTGAACTAGCAAACATGTCGATACATTACAACAAGATTGAAAACGCTACTAAAATTCATGGAAGACGATGACAAAAATGTTACATGTCTATTTATGTTTTATTCTTTCTATAAACTTTATTTTAGAGCTATAATTTATTTTAGTCAAATTTTGCTCAAGGACACCGCTGAAACAGGGAATATGCTGTAGGACATTGTCAACTCGGTAATTGGCATAGTACCATCATGAAAACTAGGTTACTTGCCACATGATACTGCAGTCATTAAAATATTTACTCCCGTGGTTTGACACAGAGAAAGGAGTGTGAATAGATAATATTGCCACGGCAATTGTCTTCCACCTCCTGATTCCATCCTTCTCTCTTCTCCGTCCTTCTGGATGCCTACCGCACCATGCCATCCTCTCCTCTTCGGCCACATGGTCAGCAATGCCGCCCGGCCATCTCCCGTGCACCTCGGCCCTCTGCCCCGTGCCTCAGGCCTCCTAATACCGTCCTGCAGCCGTCCCTACCCATCTTCGACAGTTGCTTGGTCTGGACATCCACTACCGTTACCGGAAGCTAGGCGAGCATGCGTGCCTCGGCTGTCGGCGCCACAGCTGGCTCATGGCCTGACCCCGCTTTGCCTTGTCCCTTGCCGGCAAAGGCAGAAGCCCCATGGCCATGTCGGCCCTCATTGTTTCCTGCCGCTCATGTTCCCACCCTCCTCGCTCCTCCGCATCGTCGCTCCGGCTCCTAACTGCACACTACCACTCCTACCCCTGCCTTCACTCGCCCCTCCAAGCCGTCGACACCCAGGCTCTCCACTGCCGTCGGCGCAACAACAACAGTGCCGTTGCCGGTTCTAAAAGGTTCAAATGGTTCAATCAAACCGTGAACCAAGACCTTCACTATTTCGGTCTCCAGTGCAGTCCTGATACCTATGATGAAAAGATATAGAGAACGATGTTTTTAAGTGAGTCTTCAAATAATAATGATTTAGAGTATGAGTTTAAGAAAGACCCTTCGGATGCTTTTTGCCAACTTTATAAATCAATTTCTAGATATAGGTTGTTCTAGAAACCATTTGTATAGACGGTTACTGATAGAGTCGTATCCGCCTAAAAAGAATGGCACCTCTAAAAATAATTGATGTAGCAGTGGTAAGCATGCATGCAATTCCATTTTCTGGAGATTTCATAACTTTGTTAACCAACAATCACATGGAACGCTGATGTTACGGTTACACAGTGTATGTGTAGTTGGAATTGGAGAGCACCGCAAGATTACAAACGTGTGACTTAGTAGTTCGGTCGGGAGTTGACCAGACGGCAGACGATCGACGACTTAAAAAGCAATGTCGCCGTTGAGCTGCTGCAAACTTGCAGTGGTGTCCACTGTCGAAAGGAAGCAGTGGCGACGACTAGTACTGGGCCTTGCTTAGTTCCTAACTTTTTCCTCCAAATTTTACTATGTAAAAAAAAGATTTTCCGTCACATCGAAATGTCGGCATGGAGTACTAGATGTAGATGAAATCAAAAACTAATTGCACAGTTTTGTTGTACTTTGTGAGACGAACATTTTGAGCCTAATTAATCAATGTTTGGACAATTATTACCAAATAAAAACAAAATACTACAGTGCCTAACAGTGTTGCTACAGTAATTCAGGGTGCCCCCAATGCAGTATCTAAACAAGGCCTACTGAATCTCCATCAATGCTGAAACGGACTTGGTCGTACGCTTTTAACTACTCCTAGCTAGTAGTACCCCGAACGCATCTGCCAGTGTATTATTGTGTACTATACTAGTATAGATCATGCATTACATTACTCTTGTCATATCTGAATTTGGAGTAGTCAAACACATGGGGACACATTGCAATAATGCTTCAGTTGAGCCATCAAGCTTCATTGACTCTCATGTCACGGTTTGAAAAGTTGAAAGAAATCTGGGAAACCTAGCAAACAAAAATCACGTGCAGATCGACACGCATGCATACTCTCTAGAGCCTACATGTGAGTAGAGTAGAGTGTACGTCATTGTGGTGTCGTAAGAAGGGCAAATTTATTGACTGCTGTAATCATATATCATCAAAAAGCTCTAGGAGACTTGTCAGTGTTAGATTAGTCCACATATATAGATAGCTCGAGTTGACTGGACGCCATGCTCAGAAACTTAGAGAGCAATAATAAAGTTGGGTCCAGTTTATGGTCCTCATGTCAAGCCTAGCTTGAACATCCGATTTGCATGATCTATCTTCCGACATGCAAGGGACAGAGATGGTGAAGCGTGTTGATCGTAAATTTGTAATTAGGATATTTAGCCGCTATATGGGCTTGGCCCGATAGAAATTTCCAATAATTCTGAATATCTCTCACAAACCCATTCATGTGTGTAAATAGGAAAGTGGGGAACTTTAGTCCTGCCTTGCTAGTTAGAGTGGAGGTTGCTACATAAATACTTATATGTGAAACACCTCTATTTCATTGAGATTAGAGTGGGGGAAAGAAAAAAAGAAATCCACATGCACGCACTAGCTTGCCTCACCCGGCGCGAGCACAGTTCATGTTGAATGGTCGTCTGTGGGAGTGTGACCTCCTTTTGCAATTTTAATTTTTGTTAGTTGGCCTCTATGTTTGCAAATAGAAATTCTAAAAACGCTTTAGATCATGATTGTGAACAAGATCATGTGGGACTGCCCTAGATAAGCAACAAATCAGCCAACGTCAGACACATTCATTCGATTTATTGTTTTGCCTCTTTTTTCAATGTTGCGCTATTAACCTCTCCACCCTGAGAACCTGCATGCCCAAGCAATTAGGAGAGTAGGTCTCTAGAATCCTTATTCTTGCGATTAAGCACCAGGAGGTTTTTGGGAAGCACTTTCGTGTGACTGCTCCCAGCTTCCATGAAGGCTCGTCTTCCATGGGTGTACGTGTCGGGACGTCACCACTACCACCAGCAGCTTCGCTTCATCTTCAACAACAACATTTCTCCATTGCTAATCGACGACCTTGTACCACCAGTCACGGTGTCTACTCCATCTACAAAGGCAATGTACACACATCGTGATTCGATCTGTTACTTCAAAGTACTTACTGGTTCATAGTCATGCTTCTGTTTGCATTGATGTTAATCGCAACTAGTATATTAGATTTGTACATGATAATATCTAAGATCATTATAATTTACATTTTGAAATTAATCATGAAATTGTCTAATTATTCAATAGTCCAAAAAACTTATTGGCCTTCTTTTGAATTAACTATGGCTAGTTTTATCAATGCACTGAGGCCGATTTTTTTTTTCTGTGTGCACTTCAAGAGGTAGCAAGTAAAAGCCATGCTCTGGCTGCAGGTCATGAAAGTATTCTAGGTTAGTGCTAGCATGCCTGTAGGAAACATTGTTGATGAAGACAAAAAAAATTCGAGGAAGCTAAACACTGTATCTTTGTGGGATGTGTTCTTGCTGACCGTCTAATATTTGTGTACCAACACATAGAAGACGGGAAGAAATTGTGGGATGAACTAAATGTGAAATTGTGCGTATCAGATGTATGTAGTAAGCTCTGTAGCATGGAGAGATTTCATAACCATAAGTTGGCGTGGGTAGCTGATCTATATGTAGTTGAGCAAATGTTGTTTTAAGACCCAAGCCAATAAACATTGTTTTGAGACTAAGCCACCAAATTGCTCATGCCTTGTACGCCCTCAAGACATTATATATCACTTAGGACCTTTCTAGATACACAAAGCTAATTATTAGCTAGTTAAAATGTAGCGGAGTTACGCTTGGGCCATCCAAACAGGGACAAATATGTGGACTAAATTATTAGCCAAGCATCCAACTAGTTGGTGAACCACAGCTAATTAACTTTAGCTAATTTTTGGTCCTAATTAGTGTTGAATTTAATGTGGGTCAGGACCATTTTTAATTAAATTAAATTAAATAAATCTTAAGGCTCATATTAAATGGTTACGTGCATAATATAGTTTGAGTCCCACATGAGATTTTGGACTAAATGTTGACTGAACTTAAATAGATGAGCTATGTGGGCTCATATTGGTGTACCCCATACACATGCATCGCTGCCGACGTGAGCACGATGTGCACGAGCTCATGAAGTTCTGAGCAATGCCATGACACGATGTGATGTGCAACCCCACACCCCCCTCTCCCCCCCCCCCCCCCCCCCCCCCCCCCCCCACCACACACACACACACACACAAGGTTTTGCCAGCCGGTTGATGGAGGCATAAAATGAGTAGTTATCGGTGTTGAAACCATCATTTGTTTCACAGTATAATCATGCTAGAGTTTCTGTCTGTTACAGTAGATTGGAAGAGCAAGCCTTCAAACCATGCCCGTTTCTACGACACCTACTCTGGTGTTTGAGGGAGATTTGGTTGTTGGGAGTATCTACGCGTGATTATTGGCTACAATCGACTACATTCTCATGGCCACCTGTTTCTGTCGATCAGTACCACTGCGACGTCTTCTTCGTGGAGACTAGTATGTAGCAGCTTACAAGTTGTTTCCAGTGGCTATTCGTAGGACTGTGTTGCGAATATCTTCCTACGTCACCTGTGGTCTACTACTTTGAGCAACACACTATGTCAAATAGTGCTAATGGAGTGCCTCCGACACGTTCTTCCGCATGGTATATTTTTGGTCGTACCTTCTGTTATGTTCAGAAAAACATTTTTTATGCTATTATTGTTGCGAGCAGTAGATTACACATGCACACATATATGATATCACAAATATTTTGCAACTGTATTTTTTGGATTAAAATAAAATTTTTACGTAAATATCTAACATCTAGTAACTAGCCTTAGTTGACCCGAGCACACCATTAAAATTAAGGGCTCACCCGTGTAAGACATATGTGGATAGGCTAGCATATTTAATTCCAAGACAACGATGATGAGTGAGATGACGTGCAAAACACATGTTCGATTCGTGACTGTCCGGCCGGCCAGTAGTAGGACAAGAGAAACTAAACGGCTTCATCTTTTCCTCTCATAATGTCTAGTGTATTTCGATTTTCGTCAACGAAGCACAAATAATACTGAAAGGAAAAAGTCTAGTTGACCCCCCCAACTATGTGGGAGTGTCTACTTTACCTCCCAAACTATGAAACGGTCTAATTTACCCCCTGAACTTTGCAAATCCGGCCAAATCACCCCCTCGAGCGGTTTTGAGCGGTGGTTTTGCTACAGTAACAGCGGTATTGCTGTAAATTTTGATCTATTTTTTTTTTCTGTAATTAATTTGAATAATTCATACAACAAAAATTTTGTACTAAAGCATACTATATTATATGTTCACTGTATAGATCTACTCATGTGGAGTCCAACAAAATTGGATTTTCCATTTTATGATTTTTCTGTGATTTACTATGATTTTTTCAAAGATTCAGACGAAATAAATAAAAAAAGAAAAGACAAAACCGCTGTTACTGTAGCAAAAC
Organism: Saccharum hybrid cultivar R570; assembly: GCA_038087645.1. Lineage (NCBI taxonomy): Eukaryota > Viridiplantae > Streptophyta > Magnoliopsida > Poales > Poaceae > Saccharum > Saccharum hybrid cultivar. The sequence goes on from JAQSUU010000805.1 coordinate 13,698,428, forward strand.
CACCGCTCAAAACCGCTCGAGGGGTGATTTGACCGGTTTTGCAAAGTTCAGAGGGTAAATTAGACCGTTTCATAGTTGGGGGTAAAGTAGATCACCCCATAGTTAGGGGGGTCAATTAGACTTTTTCCAATACTGAAATAAGGTACGTATACGGTTCGGTATTAATTACGGGATGGTGATTCTTTAGTTGACTTCCTCTCGCAAGTCAGCTAGTCGCTATATGTACACGTAAGCCAATACGTGTATATGCAAGTCTATATGCACATGCATTTATGATTCCACAATACATGACATACCTTGAAAGTAACATCAATTTTTCATGATGCCAAGGTTGAGTTTTGCATCGCTTGTGATAACCATCGAGATCAAGATTACCGCAGACACGGTTTCAACGCTGACTTCGGAGCCGAGTCTCTGAAAACATGGAAGCAAGAGCTAGCGTTTTGGCTGCAGCACAGCACGCTCTCTAGTCAAACGTTGCCATGCCCATGACGGCAGCTTCATTGGCACTTGTGCCCGGTGATAGCGATAGCTACAGTAGCTAGCTCTGTCTGGAAACACTAGTATTGACTTGCGAGACAAACTGATGATGTGAGCTGCATGCGACTGCGAATCAAGTCTTCCTCGTTTCGATCGATGCTACTGTAACGTAGGAGTAGATACACTTTTTGGATAGGAGACAAGTCAAAAGAGGCCTATCGATTCGGATATACACATAGCTATCCAGCATCAGTAACAGTCACCACCATAAGCGAAACTGCAGATTTAGTCAGACTTTTATTTGCTCTTTTGATTCGGATATACACATAGCTATCTCTGAAAACTGATAAGCATATGGAGACGATCGCGATGCTAAAGGTTAGTCAGACTTTTCTTTGCTTCAGCTAATACTGGCATGGCATCGAGGTGTTTTGCCATCCGGTCAACTCAAGATCTAGTCTGACTCTGACATGTTATTTGCTCTTGATCTGATCTGACTGGCGGCACACGTACGTGCTCCATTGACGATCTCTGTAGCAACTTCAGACTTGAGATCCGATGATGTAAGCCGTAGTGAATGCAATCATGTACATTTGGAGTACATAGACCTATCCAGCTAGGCATGATTGCCCAGGATCAATCAGAAATTGTCACCATACATCAGCACAAAAACCGTACCCTTGTTCAGATTAATAATGTCCTAACACATATTTCAGCACCACAAACAATGCGATAGATGCAAAAGCTGTCGCAAGATCTCAGAAATACTGGCTTGTCAAGGTTGATTTCGAACAAAGGAGAATTAAGAGATCAATTTTACCTCTTCTGTAAACAAGATGGCAGTTTTCACACATTTTAATTACCTTATTATTAATGGCGTTGCTGCCACACAAAACTAATTATCAACGACGTGTTAAGTGCCATTCAGTCAACTGTAGCAGATACGGTAACAGAGGAAGCTATGGATGCACGTTAAGAGAAGTTACGCCAGTCCACTCCTCAGGTTCGTCGAAGTGGCCGGTATGTGGGGCCCGAGTGGTAGGGAGAACATGCTGTAATAGGCGTAGTACTTAAGCAAGAAGAGAGAAGAGAGTAGGGACCAGGGGCGGGCCTAAAGGGTAGTCCAGATAGGCCCAAAAATACCCTTAGACCCGAAAAGTCTTTAGCACTCATCAAATTTGGCCCAACGAAGGAGAAAAAAGCCCCATCAGCTCTCTTCTCTGCCCAACACCAGCGGCCCATGCGCCCTGGTCCAGGTCGAGAGCCCCATCCATGATCCATCCTCCCCCGACCCCGAGCGCAGACTCCAGGAGGCTCCAGCACGAGGCCGCGCCACCCCCATCCAGTCCCGTCCGTTGTCGGCCCCGTCCGCTGAGCGGCCAGCGACACCCTGCTGCGCCGCGCTGTTCGCTGACTTGTCGTCCCGTCCGTGGTCGTGTGTGCAGACCACGCTGCCACCCGCCGGGGGGCACGAAAAATACAACAAGACTCCTAATACAATCTGTCCTCCTCCGATCCCAATTCTCCTATCTGTTCTTCTGAGCTCTTCTTCCCCAGTTCCGATCGCATTGCATAGCTAACAAGATGACTTTTGATACAAGGGCGTATTTTTCAATGACTGTTTAGTATTGGCCGTTGTCACACATGACTCTGAAAGAAAGGTGTTACTCTCTCTGTTCTACACTTGACCATTTTTCAATGACTGTTTAGTATTGGCGGCCCATGCATGATATGTTGGGAATAAGAGGCCGAAGGAAAGTGGACACTAGACACATACCAAGTCTGAAGGCCAACTGAAGCACACGTCTTGGCTACAGTCCGATTTTGTCCTCGATGACAAGGGATGTGGCAACGTGGCTCTTCAGTTCAATCCCTACCAAAATTTTCTGGGCCAAGCTTGCTGGCATACTGGTGCTGCAGCATAGGTCATCAATTGAAGGGGCTCGCCATCACTAAGAACATTGGTGTCCACTTTAATTTGTGGACTGAATGCATAGAATTTTTTTTTCATCCAATGGATATGATGCAGAGGCATTTATTTTGCTCTGTGCTGGCAAACGTCAGCATTCACATTGAACAGTCAGATGGTGATACACTATTGGCTTGCAAAGGTGGTACCAATGTGGATGAATGAACAAATAAAACAAGATCAAAATCACCATGGTCTTAGAAAAGATATGAGCATGTCACTTACTACCTCAGAACAGATGTTCACTACCTGGTCCAAAGCCCATATCACTGGCGGAGAATGAACCGGCAATGGGCAAGTGCCAGTGATGGGGTTTTCCTATCACTGCCGGTTGCGTTAACCTGGCAGTGATATCAAGCATCACTGCCAATTATACTCCTAAACAATTGAAGCAATCTAGCTAGCAAATTAATTGAAAAGCTACAAATTCAAAAGAGTGGATGCTTGTTACTAACCATAAAGAAGAAGATCATGCCCATCCTTCAAAATCCAAGACCTTCCATGAGCATTTTGGTGAAAAATGGTCACAACAATGGAGGGAGAGGTGGGGAAATGTGCTACCTTGGATGACTGTGCTCGGGATAGGAGGGTGGAGGGAGGAGGAAGGAGGGTTTTGTACCATATGCATAACACCACCAACTCATGCCGCAAGCTGGCAGTGATGGGTTCTACGTCACTGTCAGCTCAAGCCACAAGCCAGGACTGACATTTCACTACCGGTTGAAGCCACTAGCTGGTAGTGATAGTGTGATAGTCTCAGTATCACTGCTGGTTCACGGGCTTAAAACGGCAGTGATATGTCACTGTTGCTGGTTCGTGGCTTGAGCTAGTAGTGATAAGGACCTTTACTGCTGGTTCATTAGGACTCCTAACCATTTTAGAATTTTCAACTTAAGAACCAGCAGTGAAGGATTATCACTGCCATTTTGTAGCTCACTAATAGAATACAAAATATATAGTGTATAACTTGAAATCTGTTATTCACCCAAGGGGTTCGAGATGATGTCTGAGTGGCCTGATTCTTTTTTTTTACATCAATGCTAGTTCAATTAGGAGAAGAGAAAAAATAAAGATAAGGGACGGATCATTGTTTTTGTGGAAATTAGTCATGATAACAACATAATAACTAGGACACGTGTGCTCCATTTCACCCAAAGCAGGTCCGGTAATAGAACTAGCAAACTAACTACCCAAAGAGCACTGCTCGCTCAAACAAGCCAACTACCACCTATGATGTATATTCACACTTTAGAGTGCCAATGAGCACTCCATGCAAGATATGTATATATTTGGTGAGTAAATGGACATATAGGTGCAAAGTAATCAAACACCTATCAGCGATTTCCATTGGGAATACCAATTATAACATAAGAAAAGTAGCACTGGTGCTAGTAATATGACCACATATATAATGTGCCGGCAATTTCCATTCGGAATACCAATTATAACATAAGAAAAGTAGCACTGGTGCTAGTAATATGACCACATATATAATGTGCTGGCCTCCTAGCTCGAACAACGTGTAAGGTGTAACAAATGCTAGCACCACAAGAGTGTAGAGTAGAGGGAGAAGAGATCTGTACAAGAGTTAGGAAGAAACTGCCATTCTGGGTTAAGAATAGGAGGTAAAGGGAAATTGCATGTCACTGGAGTCACATTTGGAGGAAGGGGGCACTGAAAGATGCCTGGCATCCCGAAACAGTCTGCCAGATATTCAAATCCTTGCTGCACCCATGGAAGTGACGGATATTTGAGGTACACATGTAGGTTTCTATCAATCAATCCAATAATGTTGTGTGCCGCCGTCGACAATCGTTGCCTCCTTGGTAGTTCCACTGATCTCGGCCAACAAGAGATGGTGGTGAAAGCCACCAATCATCATGTAATTCCCGCTGCAGCTGAGCTCCCTCTGTGTGACATGCTCCAATCAAGAAATTCAAATGGTCTTGTCATCTTCCTTCCTCTTCTCCCCACTTCTCTTGTTCAAATCATTCCAACGGTCCACCTAGATTGTTGAAGAATAATAGATCTCATAAGTATTGGAAAGGGCTGAGAGAGCGAGATATGAAAGGGAAAAGGCACCTATGGATATATCTTTACCGGTGACAAGATCGCGTGCGTGTCCCTTGACTGCAGATCTGCTCGCGCAATTGAGGGGTAGCCGCATGAAGCATGAGGCACCTCTGAGTCTTCTAGCTCAATGATGTCTGTCAGAGAAAACGAGTTGTCCAGTCAAGGAGCTGTCCGTGAAGCGATTACAGCAGAGGAGTAGCATATCAATTTTTAATGGGCTAGTATCCGATTACAGGGCAACTGATCACTGACTGTGCTGAACCAAACACATGTAATGTAATCGCTTGCCCTCTGTAATCTGTTTACGTTTGAAAAATCAGGAACCAAACACTAACCTAGTACATACTCGGTGAAGGGTATTCACCAATAATTAGCGTGTCACTCCAACGACACGGGCTTGTTGATTCACCCCTTGATATCCATACAGATGGTGGGTCCCTGCCCATATCGATGAGTTGGCCGGGATGACTTGTAATGCTTCATCTTATCTGTGACACTCTCAGATCCCTGGCAGACATATGCTACTCCAATATGGGATCAACTACTTTGTTGCAGATATATTCATTGTGCTGATGAGCAAACCTTCATTGCAAGATATGGGTATTTATTTAGACGAGTAAATGCATATAGCAATAGAAAAAGCACATAGCAGCAATTGCACATATATATATGGTAGGACGTGGTTTCCTGTTCCAACTCAGCTCAACAATGTGTCCGAACAACGCAAACATAGTACTGGCCAAAAGAAAGAGGATAGATGGATGTGAAGAGTAGAGTTGGAAAGAAAAGGCGCATGCATGACGTGGTGGGAATTGGGAACGGGAGGCACACGTGCTCTATTGACGATCTATGTAGAAACTTCAGACTTGAGATCCGATGACGATGCATGTAAGCCGTAGTGAATCATGTACATTTGGAGTACGTAGACCTATCCAAGCATGATTTTGCCTAGGACTAATAAGAAATTGTCACTATACATCACCACTAATTTAACCTTGCCTTCGAATAATGTCCTAATATATACCTATATCAGCACTACAAACAATATAATATATATAATCCCAACGAGTACTGTTGAAAGATCTCACAAGTACTGGTTTGTGAAGGTTGATTTCGAGCAAAGGAGAATTTTGACAGAGATCAATTTTTGTTCTTGTGTAAATAAAGTGGCAGTTCTCACACATTTTAATTACCTTACTTATCATTAATGGCGCTGCTACCAAACAGAACAAAATTATTAAAGACGAGTTTTGATTAAGGATGTTGTCCCGTATTTTTGCATAAGTGTTTATTATTGGAAGTTGTCACACATGACTCTGAAACAAAGTTGTTAGTCTCTCTGTTCTACACAAGCCTTGAGAGATTCCACAACACTAGTGCATTGAGGTTATCAAGGGTGTATATTATTGTATTTTCATCTCTTCCACTAATAAATACACCAACCGTCAAGATATGCTTGACTCTGAAACAAAGGAGTCTAGTAGTTGATCACTGAAGGGTATTATACAACAGTAATTAACTTGCCACTTTATGATTAGTGCTTGTTGGTTCACCCCTTGGTATCGACACAGATGGTACCTCGCATTGTGAAGTTGGGATGACTGGCAATGCTTGATCTTAACTGTGACAGTCTCAAATCCTTGCTGCTGGTAGACACATGATAGTCCAATATGAGATAAGGGTATTCACGGTGCACATGAGCAAATTCTTCATTGCAAGATATCGGCATTTAGATGAATAAATGCATAGCAACATAAATGCACCTACCAGCAATTGGCAATGTATATAGCAGTGATAAGAAAAAGCAAATAATCACCTCTGGCTCAATATAAATATAGTAGTGGTCTCCAGTTCCACCTCTAGCTCAACAAAGTGCCCAAAGCAACACTAGCATCATAATATTGGCGGCCAAAAGAAAGATGATAGATGGATGAATAGTAGAATTATAAATAGGCTCATGCATGATGTGTTGGGACTGAGGGGCCAAAGGAAAGCGGACACTAGATACATACATAGTCTGAGGGCGACCTGAAGCACAGGTCCTGGCTATAGTCTGAGTTTGTCCTTGATGACAAGGGACTTTGGCAGTGTGGCTCTTCAGTTCAATCCGTATGAAAATTTTCAGGGCAAAGTTGTTGCAACAACTGATCATTAAAGGGGCTCGCCATAACTGAGAACAGTGGTGTCTACTTTAACTGTGGACTGAATGCATAGAATTTTTCCATCCTATGTACTCCCTCCGTCCCATTAAAAGTGTCGTCCGGGAAACGTGTTTGTGAGGGGGGCACGCTTTTCCAACGACACTTTCAATGGGACGGAGGGAGTATATAATAATGCAGAGGCATCTTACCTTGCTCCATGCATGCTGGCAAACCTCAGCGTCCACGCTGAATATACAGTACGGTCTGGCAAACTGACCACACCAATGTTACACAACTACGCATGTTCACTTATTTTTCCGCTCAAAAAACAGCATCAAAAGCATCTTACTATTACTAATTAGAGGCTCCAACGGAGGCACCACGTTAATTCTCACGAGACGCGCTAGAAAAAAAGATAAATCTTAAAAATTCTCACAGTAATCAGAAACATCCGGCCACAAATCAAAAGACTCTAGCCATCCACAACCGTTGGATCTATTTCATTTTGTAAGTAATTACCCACCTCTGCCATTATAGAGATTATAAGAAATAATAGCCTAAAATTTACCAATCACGTTCACTTGGTACATCCATTGAATGGCCGTAGTTTACAATATGCTGTTAATAAAAAATATCTACCAATCAAGTTGACGTTGGTTAATCTCACGGTTATTGGAAATATAATAATTAAAATAACTGCCTAAATCAATCTGGGTGTTTTACGTGTGTTTTCCAGAACCCATCTAATTTAACCTAGCGCATCGTCGGCTTCTCCGGTTCCTCTCCCCGGTGTTAGAATTCCTACCAACAGCTGTGTGTAGTGGATCGATGGTGTTATGGCAAGATGGATGTTAGTGCACGCATGAAAAATCTCGTGAATGCATTAGTCCTCCTACTGGATTGCCTTGCAGATGTGGATGTTAGGATTGATCTCACCCGACTTGATCCAACGATCAAGTCGGACCCTTTGACCGCGTCCTGATCGGGGACGCTTAACCGACTCCTAGTCGGTGGGCTCCTGTCGCGCAGCCCTATAAAGAGGAGGTCGGGTCAGGGGCACACGACACGAGGTTCACAGCCGCCACACCCCACCTACCTCCCTAGTCTGATCGAGGGGGACGCCTGTGAGCGACGGGAAGCTCACCGCCACTACTCGTCCTTCACCGACGTGGCCACTGCTCCACCTCTTCACCTCCCGTCGCTGCCCTAGCGCAGACCTTCACCGGCGAACCTGTGATCAACGCCTACCGATGGTACGTGCCTAACTCTATCTCTCCCTCTTCCCCTCTGTTTCTCTCCATACACACGATTTCTATGAGAAACCCAAAACCAACCCCACTGATCTACACCTAGAAGGTCCCAAAACATTAACATTGGTACCGGAGCGAGGTTTATCACTAGCGTGTAGATCGGGTTGGGGTAGAGAATAGGAGTGGATTCGAGTAACTCGGATCAAAACCCTAACTGAAGAAAGAAGAAATTGGTACGAATTTTGATTCGGAAGATCCCGAATGAAACCCTAACCCTAAGCCCACAGAAAATTAGACAGATAAAAAGGGGAACCTCCCTAGTCTCCCCACCACCGCCGTCGTGCGGGGGAAAGGAAACCGCCATCGCGCGGAAAGATTACCGCACCGCCGTTTGCCGGCACGCGGGACGGAGCCGCGTCGATTCTAACGACCCTCCTGAGCACGCACGGGCTCGAGAGACAGGGCGCCGCCCTGAGGCCGCTCTACAGCGGCGTGCTCTGCCACGGGGGAGTGCGCACGCCGGCGAGAGGCTCCGAGGTGGCGCCGCCTTCCCTTTTCCGGCTGCGGTAGCCACGGCCGCCGCTGTTGGCTCTCTCATCTCGGCTGCGGCATGAGAAAGGAAAGAATCGGGGGAGGAAAAAAATAGAAGGAAGAAGGAAAGGGGGCTGGAAAAGATAGAAAAGAAAGGAGGAGGGGGAGCCGTCCAGACTTGCTCCGGCGGTGTTCTCCTTCAACGGTGCCGACGGCCACCATGGTAGCCGCCGGTGTCACTCGCGCGGCGAGAAAGAAAAGGAGCGAGGGGAAGGAACCAAATGAGGCTAGGGTTAGGGCAACCGGATACCTTGGGGGTTTTGTGCCACCGAGATCCACACGTGACCGTCGGATCGATGTTAACGGCCAAGATCGGGCGGTGGCTAACCGGATCGAAAGCGGCCCAGGCGGGCGAAGGAAGTGCCGGCCCAGGCCCACGTTGCGGCCTAGGCGCGGCGCGTGCAGCGCGCGAGGCTGGTTCATGGGCCGGTTTTGCATGCTGGGCTGAATGGTTTGCCTTCGGGCCTGTATACACAGTGCAGTTAGAGCGAGCTGCTGCGCGCGGGGCAGGCCGAGCGCCTTGCTGGCAGCGCTGCGAGCTGGGCCTTCGGGCCGAAATGGCCTTGTTTTATTCTCTTTTTTTTCAAAAGCATATTTGAATGATTTTTTGATGAAATTTGTATAAAGTTTTAATCTCTATCCAATTTTGCACCAACGTGCACATTGTTTAGAGAATAGCTGAGTAAAGAATGCTTCTGAAAAGTGGATAAAATATATTTTTCCGCTACAAAGCTAAAGTTTATAGTCTTCTTATTAAATCCGAACCAACGGGAGGATTTAATTTGAAGAGCAGTTATCCTCCAGTTAAAGTTGGAACCAACGGGAAAATAATTGGAGGAATAGTCGATTTATAGTTAAGATAAATTATAATATTGTTATTTTCTGACCAACGTTGATGATAACAATATTATAAGTTTATTTAAGAGTTTATGTTTAAAGAAAATTACGATATTGTTATTTTCTGACCAACGTTGATGATAACAATATTATAATTCTATTAGTTTTTATCATCATGATAAGAGTTGTAATAAGTAATATAATTTTTAGACTTAATCATCATGATATGAAATATAATAAGTGACATGTATGTTTAATTTGACCAACGTCGGATTAAGTACGTGTGTTAAAGAGTATTTAGATTTATTCCTAAATTTGATGATTGAATATGAGCCAATCCTGACATTTATGTCCCTTGAAGGGAATTATCTCGCATGGCGGGAAAAAGTTTGTGATAGTACCCGCATGGCGGGAAAAGTCTGAGGAAATACCCGCATGGCGGGGTAAAGTTGGCATAGTATCTATGTTAATCAATCCTGCATGGCGGGAGAAGTTTGACATAGTACTTATCCTGCATGGCAGGAGAAAGTTGTGATGACTCATGTGTTTTTAGTGTATCCAGCATAGGGAGAAAAGTTTAGGGTAGCTCTTATGCTATCCTAGTATGAGTTTGAGAACAGAAAGCTACATACGAACCTCAAGATACGAATGACATGCAAGCGTGACTTGCGGAAGTATTAATGATAAAAGGCTCTGTTGAGTTATTGAAGTGAAATGAGGAAAAAGTACTCCCATACGAATTAAGAAATAATTTCATTTGCATGATGTAATCATGTGAATGAAGTAAGTAATCAAAGTTTTCCTTATTCACAAGAGTTCTGAATAGTTTTCGAAATTATGGTAGAAAAGTTCATACCACATTTCGAGGGGGAGAAATGTGAGATTAATTAAGAAAGACAATTAAGAAAGATATTTCCCCATACTTCAGATAATGTGATGCATACTATGCATTGAAGATAAGAGTGATCTATAAAAGATGAATGTGATCGTCGGGAGAGTAAGACGGTCATAATAATGATACCCCTAAAGTAAAGAAATAGCTAAATTCCTAGACCTTTTTTACAGTTTCGATAGGAAGATAGCATAGTCGGTCAGTATTCATACTGGACGAGCTCAGAGTTTTAAAGGCGGTGCTAAATGCACCATATGAGTTTTAGCAGATTAAACCCAAAATAGGAAAGTTGAAGATGGGACAATCTGGGGGAGCATGGTACAAAAGGACCTAACTCCGTAAGGAGGATGAATAATGTAAATAAGGATCTTGTTACACAGGACCTTGAAGAATCAATTGTCTTTTGGCAATAAAGGTCAAGAAATGCAAGTAGCTGAGGCCCCAGAAAGTCTCAAAGAATAAGAAAATCAGATATTTCTGATGACTATAAAGTCTATGTTAGTGAAATTCAAATGGAGGGTAATCCTACCTAATTTGAAGAAGCCATGAGAGGTGTTCACTCGTCCTAGTGGGAAAAAGCAAAGGAAGATGAAATGAAATTGATAATACCAATAATATTTTGGGATCTAGAATAAATTCCTAAGGAACCAAAACAGTAGGCTGTGATGGATGTACAAGACAAAATGTGACTCCAAAGGGAATATGTAAAGAGGTAGAGCGCGACTTGAATCAAAAGATTTTGCGAGAAGCGAATGAATAGATTACATTGAGTGCTAGTGGCACATTATGATCTGAGTTATATCAGATGAAAGTAAAGACGGTATTTCCCAATGAGATTTGTATAAAAATGGTTACATGGCACAACCCAGAGGTTTTGTCATGAAAAGGAAAGAAAGGATGCCACCTGTAGAAATCTCTTATGAACTAGAGCAAATCTCTAGACAGTGGCATTTAAAGTTGAAGAGTCAATTAAGAAATTTTGGGTCAAAAAAAATGAGAGGACAATTGCGTTTGTACAAAGTTATAGAATGGGAAATTTATTTTCTAATCCTGTATATGTGGATGACATCTTACTTGTTAGTAGTGATGTCAATCCACTGCACGAGAAGAAGAAGCTCTTGTCCTCAAGGTTCAATAAGAAAGTTCTCGGTGAAATATCTCTCGTTATAAGAATTGAAATTCACCGAGATAGAAGAAAAGGGATATTAGGACTATCGCATAGGCATGCTAAGAAAAGTTTCTAAAGAAATAATGTACCTATGTGGATAAATTTATGCCTGTTCCCATGGTTAAGGGTAATAGTTTTGAGAACTTTAGTGTTCCAAAAAGCAATGTAAGATTGTTATAGATGGACGTCCTATATGCTTCAACTGTTGGAAGCTTAATGAGTACAAAGATAAGACCTTACCCTGACATAGTTCACGTATCCAGGTTGTTTTGGCAAAAGTCCAGTCCAGATATAGATCACTGGAATGGAGTTAAGAATGTCGACCTCATGCTAAGAAAGAAAGAACAAGTACTCTCAAGTAGTTGTGGGTACAATGTTGAATTTTGGCAAGATGTTTAGTGAAACCCACATAGTAGCTAACACTCGTAGTTAGAATTTTATTGTGGAAAAGCTCAAAAGAAACAGTTTTAGTATCATCAGTGATGCAAAGTTATAGTATAGCATGATATATGGCTAAGGGACAGACAAAATGGTTAAGAACTTGTACCCGGAATTGATAATGGTTGTCAACAGCAATGACCATTTAAATAGTTTGCTCCTAAGACAACGGGTCAAGTGTACTGCCAAACACGTTGACATTAAAGTTATACGTTGTAAAGGAGAAAGTCCGGAATCATACTAAAAGGTATTGAGCATATAAGTAACAAAAAATTGCTTGCGGATCCGCTTATCAAAGGCTTACCATCTAGTGTGTTCAGAGAACACACAATCGACATGGGTTTATGGTATAGCCTATGATTTTCGGATAATAAAGGGCCCAAAGTTAAAGAATCTGTTTCAGATCAGATGTGTGTATTGTAGCTGTTAAATCTATCGGTGACTGACCGTGATGATGAGGCATGCACTATACACTAATTTGTGATGAAAGAAATAAAAGTGAAAGTAATTAAAGTCAAAGTTTAAAGTTAAAGTATAAGATGAGATCAAAGGGGAGAATGTTAGGATTGATCTCACCCAACTTGATCCAACGATCAAGTCGGACCCTTTGACCGCATCCTGATCGGGGACGCTTAACCAACTCCTAGTCGGTGGGCCCCTGTCGCGCAGCCCTATAAAGAGGAGCTAGGGTCAGGGGCACACGACACGAGGTTCACAGCCGCCACACCCCACCTACCTCCCTAGTCCGATCGAGGAGGACGCCTGTAAGCGATGGGAAGCTCACCGCCACTGCTCGTCCTTCAAAGACGTGGCCACTGCTCCACCTCTTCACCACCCGTCGCTGCCGTAGCACAGACCTTCACCGGCGAACCTGTGATCAACGCCTAGCGATGGTACGTGCCTAACTCTATCTCTCCCTCTTCCCCTCTGTTTCTCTCCATACACACGATTTCTATGAGAAACCCAAAACCAACCCCACTGATCTACACCTAGAAGGTCCCAAAACATTAACAGTGGAGAGACAAAGCAGGATCGGAGGGGCTCAGGGGCACCAAGCACTAACCTCATGTGCGTCTCATGTGAGACAAGAAGACGATTTGGTATGCATGGTGGCACCCCGAGAGGCCTGGAGGAATCAATTTCCATGAGTTGCCTCTCGCAGTTGATTATCTTCAATCTTCATCCAAGGCAGCTTCCATTATTTCTTCGTCAAAGTCATTGCTTTCTACTACGGAAATTCAGATGTTTGATCTGAAGGCTGCATCACTATGCATCAACCTGACCTCGACCTCCAAGAAGGGCAAGATGCACCAATGGGCAATGCGCAAATTGCGAGCTTGGTTCTACTCAGAACACCCATCTAGACCATGGCAATTTTTTCTGGTGCCCTTCCTCTATCTGTAAATTTTTGGTTTTATGAATAACATGCATACTATCTTATGCTTATTTTTTCTTTTCCAGGCAATATTCGCTGCAAACCTGATGTAAGTAGGAAGACTAGAGCTTGGGCTAGATCGAATATACAATGCTTGATTTGCAATGAGTGTATGAGGTCCCAGTTACCAAGGTAATGCATCCATGTATCTCTATGTAAACAATGTAACTTTAGTATTGAATTTCCTGCTTTTTGGGGAAAAGAAAAACGCCATACCTATGAGTTATTCGTAAGTAAATATAATCACACTCACTTATATGTTAAACAACCTAGGACGAAATTGCTTTATGGATCCGCCGCCTAACAGATGGCCCAGTCAGTTCTAGAACGAGTGCAAATAGAAAATCTCCAATGAAAGTTACCTTATTGTCGGTGTTCTAGAACCGGGGGTGCCTAGAACGGTGACAAGTGAACGATGCTGCGCATCGGGAGCCTCCGATGGCCGCGCGGGGTGGACACAATATGCATACTGGTTTGGGCCGAACATCCCTACGTCTAATGCTCGCTCTTGCTCGTATTGCCCCGCGCCGGGGTGCTTGTAGTAGGGGGTTACAAGCTTGGTTGAGAGAGGGATGACTCCCACGTCTCTGTGAGTGGGTGCGTTCGTGTGTTTGAGTGTGTGTCTAGTATGGTGCCATTCCTGGGTGTTGTCTAACTGATGCCATCTTTTCTAACGTGCCTTGTCAAGGGTCCCTCCCTCCCCTTTTATAGTATGCAAAGGGAGGGGTCGGATTATAGTATTCGGATGTACAAAAATAGAAAGGAAAGGCTCTAAGGTGCTCCCTATTACTAGTTTTCCTCTTAGTTCGTGCTTTCGCACAGTCATCGTGGGAGTGGCCTACCGTGGCTGTAGATGACGTGGTGAAGCCATACCCTGACACGGTGCCATGATGAAGAAGGTTTCGTGGCCCTGAAGTTGCGCTGACGAAGAGGTGGGGGCCTGGTCAGCCGTTGCTCTCCATCCCATTAAGGCGGACATGGTAGGGTGCGGCGTAGCGTAGCTTCTCCCTGTTACTGCAGTGGGGAGCGAAAAAAATCTATGGAAGCCTTGACCAGATCAAGAATCAGGTGTTACAAGTTCCCAGGTGATCCTACATGACGCGACGAGCTCCTGTTCCTCGACATGAAAAGATAGGGGCCCGTGTGTACCCGCGGTAGTATGTTACAGTGCGGGTCGAGCGAAGCAGTTGCTGTGCAAAGGGGTCAAGCGCCTCGATGACATCACAGGGCTCGGGTACCTGGATGACGTCATGGGGGTCGGATGAGACGGAGGGAGGTCGGACGAAGCGGAGGAGCGCTGGGGGGCTTGGGCATTAATCTTTTGGCTTTAGTTTCAAGCAGAGCAAGGCCTGGGCCAGTCATAATGGGTTGTGGGCCATAATATTTGCCTTGGTGGATGGTTTTGCGGTGAAGATGGGGTACCCCATTTTATTGGTACCTGACAGTAGCCCCCAAGCCTTTGGAGGAATAAGTTCCTCCAGAGGCTCAGAGATGAGCGACTTGTATTTTGTTCTCAAGGATTTTTCCGGTGGGTGCGCGCGAGGGGTAGTGTGGCCAACTTTGGCCGTTCGCTAGGCTGACAAGGTGGGGTCAGCCCCTGAGCCTTTACTCTACAAAAGTTGGCCACACTGTTGTCTTTGACTAGCCGTTGGCTGGTCGCGGTGTGTTCCGTCCCCAAGCCCCTTTTCTTCGCATCGGTTCTTCACGCCAAGCCTTTCGATTTCCTCCACGGGCCTCTAAAACTTGGCATGAAGTATGTGGGTCGTCTCAATCACCGTCCGCTAGCTCTTGGTATAGTTTTTGTGTGTTCTATTGGGCCCAAGGAAGGCCTTTCTGGGTGAGTCTTGGTGAAGGGTGTCACAGCCCATGGTCGGCCCACGAACGCACTGGTGATCAGTTGTGTGGAAAGGAAGGTGAAAGGGTGCAATGGTGGTTTTTGTCAGAGGTAATTGAGTGCAGTTGATGGGAGCAGTGGGATGGCGTGGCTCGGTTGGTGGAAAAAGTGGGTGACGGTTCGTGATTTGGAACGTGGTTTTGGTGAGAGGAGAGGGTGGCGGTTCATGAATCGAGACCACATTGATCGCCCTGGGAGGCTGTGGAACCGAACGATCGCTTTGGGTCTATTTATACCTAGCTCGGAGCCCAACCCTTTCACTATCCTTGCCTTCCCTTTCCTCTTTCCTTTCCCACTTAGTTAGCCTTGATAGAGCGTGGTGACTCGTCGAGGGGGTCTCGGGCGTCCGAGGAGGTGGACGACCCTCCAGTAGCGCAGCGCCGTCGCGTTGAGGACCGGGCCTTCACCGGGTCCGGCCATGTGCTGAACACCGGCGGCCTTTCTGCCGGTGGCCTCTTTCGTATCACCGCCATGGCTCGGGCTAGCCTATCAGAGCCAGTGGTGAAGGAGGCGGAGGAGCGGGCGCTGGCGGATGCCGTGGCCACAGACGTTGAGGGGAGGGCGAATGCCCTCATCAAGCAGCACGAGGATGCCGATCGCCATGGCGTTCGTATGTATTCTTCGTCTTGTTTTTAGTTTTCTTTTGTGCCTTTGTCTGAAAGGAATGGGTTTTTTTCCTCAGAGACGATGATGGAGCTAGAGTGTCTCCGCGCGGTGGTGGACGCCTTCCTCGACTTCATGGGGGTTGTGCCAGGCATACGTGCGCCGCCATGTCCTCGATGCCATCGAGAACGGCGTCCGTCGTGGCGCTGGGGTTGCCCTGGCCATGGCGGAGGTGACGGTGGAGGCGGACCTCACCAGAGTCGACACCTTCCTTGCGGGGGAGGAGCTGCGCCACCATGAGGACCTGGTCGAGCGCTATGGCCTAGCGAGGGAGGCGGTGGCCACTCATGTTCCTGCCACAGAGGTGCTGGCGAGGCTCCCCCTCATTAGGGTTTTTTCTTTTGATGTTTTGCTTTGCCTGTGGTGCATCGATGCCTTTTGTATCAGACCTCTTTGGATGAAGTAATCGATGTTTGGTTTTATATATTTGTTTATATTTTTGGGTTAGTATGTAGTTAGTATAAAATGTTGTTGGAGCATCGCCGACGACGAGCTTGGCGGGGTCCTTCGCGAGAAAGGAACCGCTCATGGGTGCGCGTAGCATGTTAGGATCGACATGACTACTACCACTGCAGCATCTCGAGGCGGGGTCGGTGTCCCTTAATGCTGACGCATTGAAGGGACAGCCGTCGGCTGGACTTTTTTGTCCTCGGGCGCTTCCTGACTTTGGGCGATGGCCCGGGTTGACGTCGTACTTGCACATGGGCCTCGATGGGCCTTTAAAATAAGAAAGTAGTTATGCGTATGAATCTGGGCCTCCAAAAATCTTCACCCGTGCGTCGATCCGGTTAGGAGATCCAATGCATTCCCCTCGTGCTTCTTTTTCGCAAAGGAGGGGTTGGACAGCGGCACGTCATCCCTCTCGCCTAGGGTTGAAACGTGGTGCCCGTTTGAGTTGCTAACGGGTTTCTCAGTTCAAGCGGGGCCCCAGTTCCCATTCATTAGGGATCCAACGGAGGTAGCTAGTGACCGACCCCTGGCTCTCGACGACTGGTTCAGCAGGGTAACCGGGGCCGTTCTACCGTCCCCGGTGGCTCGTTGCCTTTTTCTGATAAAATACCCTGGACCAGTGTTCATCAAGACTCGAATATGGATTGAAGAGTCCCATATGGTGCTCGGTGCAACCGAGTATTGGGCGCTAGTGTGTCACTCCTTATTCCATCTCTCACTCTGTTGGCTAGGAGCAACTGTCGAAACCCCTTCGGAGGGCCAGCCTGCGAACTCCAGAGCTGGTTTCGGACCATGTGCAAATGATGCAGTATGATGCGTGCATGATCATGATGCATATGATGACTTATATACACAACATTGCAAAGGATATGAAGAGCAACTTAAAGGAAGATTCTTATGAATAGCTTAATAGCAGTATTAATAATGAAAACAACGGGAGATGAGCTCGGTGATTGTTTTACAAACTTTTGTCTAGGGACCTAGTTGTTCCCTTTATGGCCATGAGAGCTCGTAGCTGTCGAAGCGATCGACGAAGTCGTTGTTGCATGGCTCATTGTCGAGGAGGTAGTTGCTGTTGTGCAAAAAGCGTTGCATCTCTCAAAGCCTGGTGAAGCTGGTGCTGCCTTTGTCGTCATTGTTGTCGTTGTCGGAGTCAAGGAAGTTGGAGTTGGAGCTTGTCTCGGCCGATGCTAGGACGTCGGCGATGGAGCGCATGAGCTGTTGGGGTAGATCCTTCGGTACCTCTCCTGCCTCTAAATTGAGATAATAGATGTTTGTTGATGATTTACGAACCTTTTTGTCTTGGTAGGGCTGTGTAACACCCAAAAATTTTAAAATTTAGAATTAAAAGAAAAATTAGAGTTGGAAGAGTTTTGGTATGGGTTTAAATAATTTAGATAATAATTAATGGGGAATTAAGATTTAAAATTTTAGATGAAATACTTGATGATGCATTCATGCTGTTGCATTTATTTTATTGAGTGGTGTGGTTTTTGTTTTGATTGATTTAGAATTTCAAATCTCTTTAAATGGTTTTGGAAATCAACAAATAAAAAAAAAGAAAAGAGCATACCTGTGCAGAGGTGGTCTGGAGGCCCGTTCGGCTGGCCTGTGCCGTTTCCCCGCTGTTGGGCCGAACTGCTCTTCGCCGCGCGCGTGGGCCGGCCCAGGTGAAGCCGCGCACGTTTCTTTCTCTCTGGTGCCGCTGACGAACCGGGCCCGCCTATCAGCGCGCCTCTTCTTCCTCACGTCGTGGCCGAGCCGGACACGAGCGTTGCCACCGCCGAATCTTCACCGTGTAAATTAGGATTTCCTACCCGAATACGAGATTTTGGTGCTATAAGAGCGACGCCGTGACCCTCTCATCCCTTTTTCCATCTAAGAGCCCAAGTTTAATCCCGTGAAATCGAGCCTCGAAGCTTGGAACCCTAGGCGTGTTCGGTCGCAAGTCGTCGTCGCAGGTGGATTTGCGCCCTTTTTCTTCGCTTGGGTGAGTTTGCCATCTTCTTCTCTCCCTCCATATGCTCTTCTTTTGAATTTTGGTGCTTTGCACTGTGAGATTGAAGCTTTCCGCGAGCCGGCAATGGCGCCGCCGTCCTTCCCAAGCTGCGTCTCGTTCTCAAGCCGTCGTAGCTTCCCTAAATCGCGTAGATGGGTTCGCGGTGACCTCCTCTTCCGATTGGGGTTGGATGCGGGGTGAACCGTGGTCAGAATAGGGAGAACCGGAGCTCTCCGGCGAGCCACGGAGGCCGGCCATGGTAGCCACCGGCCAGAGATGGAGGTGGAGGCCGCGTCTCTCTCTCTCTCTTCAGCCAGAGTGATGACAGCCGTCCATCCTTAGATCGACGGTCGAGATTAGAACTTACCCTTTCGTTTTGACTTTTTGCTAAAGAGACCCTGGATTTCTTTAAGGCTTAACCCGCGGTCCTTGGCGTTTTATTACTGTTGGTGTACTGTTCTAATTATATCTCTTTGTTTGCTTCGTTTATGTTTGCTTGAATGCATGTATGTTGTTGATTGGTGATCGAGTATAGACGGTGAGCAGTTCCTGGACGATCAGGAGTATTACTTTGAGCCAGACCAGCAGAGTCATCCAGAGTATCACTTTGATCAAGGAAAGTATAACATGGGACCATCCTTGTTACCTATTCACTATAATCAATATCATATGCATGTGTCTACCTTGACAACCTTAGAGATTATAACTTAGTGATTGTTATCTTGATTCCTTGTCAACCTTGGGGATGCATTTGGGTAGCTATTGCTAGTGCTTAATTATGAACATTGATCTTGTAATTGGATTAATGGATTAAACAACCAACCATTAAGATGATTTAAATACTGTTAAAGGGTGCTAGAGCACTATGTTGTTTTATGTTGCTCTGGTTTCTCTCCGTAAGGACTTATCTGTACATGATCATCCGGGATTGATAGTACAGCTATGAGGGCTATATGGCTCTGGCTCTAGTTGTTTAAAAGACCTTTTCTAGCTTGTTAGTGCTTACCTTAAATGGCGTAAGAATGGCTTGCCACGTTGGGTGTAGGGCGAGCCCCTGTCTTTAGTGTGTATAGGCTGCGAGTTGTGTGCCACTGGAAAGGGGGGTTCTACATCTGCCTGCCGAGTGAATCTAATGGCCCTAACTTGTTAGACGAACTTTTGAATGGCTTTATATGGTTCTCCGGCGTTTGGGTTTGATCTCCCCACGCTTTTGGAAATCATGACTCATAGTGAAAGTGTACACCTCTGCGCAGAGTTTAATAAACTGGTATACTAGCCGTGCCCACAGATATGGGTGACCTTGGAACATCTACAGATAGATGATCATAATTGTTATATCATGCTTAATTATTGTTGCTATTATTATGCTCATGTCAATGTTATTCATTATCCTCATTACAATTTATCAATGGTTCATTAACACGAAGTGGTTTATATTGATGCTACCTAATGGCTAAAATATATGATGATTAAAAGCTAAATGCAGTTAAACAGTGTCTAGCCTTTTGTGCCACATAAACCCTGTGTTATACTTGTTGAGTTCGACATGGACTCACCCTTGCTATTTTCACCATAATAGATGAAGATTGTGAGGAAGATTATCGTAATGAGTACTAGTCTTAGTGTCAACCAGTCAACCGTGTCCCTGTGTTTGGAGTTTCCACTGGAGATCTACTACTAGTTACTATTATTTATTGTTCAAGACTATGTGTTAAATATTTATTCGCTATGTAATAAGCACTGTGATGATACTATGTAATTTGTCTACTTGTATGTGCGATCATATCCTGGGGCGCACATGAGTCTTTTATGTATCCTATTTTTATCCTTAAAAATGGGTGTGACAGATTGGTATCAGAGCCGTGTTGACTGTAGGACGCAAGCCTAGTTAGAATGGTCGTTATTGCTTCACTTAATTCATGCTTACCGCTTTCACCTTGTTAATAGCTAAATTTTTGTGCTTCTTCTGTCTTATTCTATTGTGAAAAATACATTGATTCCATCTAATCTATGTCTAATTCTTGTAGATGCCTCCTCATCCTCGTCTGTCCGCTACACAGTACATTGCCCGTTTCAAACCCCAGGAGCCCTATGTAGATGGTGACCAAGAGATATCCGATGCTGAATCAAGAGTCAGTGACACACCAATGGAAGATTCAGCCATGGGATGGACCACGAAGCTTCAAATAATGGTTCCTAAAGCCGATGTTTTCTTCCATGACATGCTGACAAGAACCTTGGATAATTATTACTACAATTGGGAAGCTATGTTGGAGTATCGCTGCAAGGAGTACAGTCATCCATTGATGGACTCTTACTAGGAGACTGAGCTATGGGTCAAGACAAGGGATCCTACCACTAAGGAGCCTAAGGTGGAGTCAAAGTTCATCACCCGAGTGAGCCGGGCAACCGTAGAAACAAGCATGGAAGATGTCGCCTACAATACGTTTGTTTACTACCATGGTCTTTGCTCGGACAAGACGTTAAAGGGTGCACTCCGGCACTTTCCCTGTTTCTTACATGACAGGGGTGTTTGGACCGTGCCGCTTGCGGATGATTCATCTTTGACTTTACAAGCTACAGTGGGACTGGTTCATGAGTTGGCTCTCCATGAGGTGGATTTGAAGGATGAGTTGCTAAAGGAAAAGGAACTTAAAGAACAAGCTTATAAGGAGATCGACGAACTAAGGGCTGAGCTAGGCCGTCCAAAGATTTATGAGAAGCTTAATTAAGATTAGGAAATCCCTATGTAATAAGAACGATATTAGTTTGCGAGTCAATTTGAGTTTGGTATTGTCGAGTGTTAGTTTGTGGTGTGAACAATTGTGTGAATGATGAATTGTTATTATGATAATGTGTGATTTGGATCTTTGTAATGTGTGCTGAAGTTTTGTAGACATGTCTGCAAGTTCCATGGTTAAGAATATCAAGTTTGATCATGAATATGTAAGTTGGAGGTGGGGTAAACTTGGTTCTGCCTTTTTGCTGATTTCGGGATCAGTCTGGGATGTTTTTGAAATAACTTAAAATATATTCATGGGAAATTCATGAAATTTTTCTGGGAATAATTAGACTTATGTATATTTCCAACCCCGCAAGAATCGTCTTATTATCTATTAAGAGCTAAGAGATATACCTGTTCCAAGTTGGGGTCACTATGCAGCCTGGAATTCTGAAATAGTTTCGGTTAAGTTCAGTTTTTGACTAACTTATTGACGGAATCTGGAAAAGTGTTGTGAATAAAAGTTGTAGATAATTTCGTAAGTTTTGCATCCATGTAAAGATCACCTTAATTGGGTATCTGTATCTCGAGATATGTCAGTTTTACTGAGCCGCTAAAATTGGAATTCGCCCAGAGAATTCAGATTTACTTATCTGTTGTATACATCATCCTAAATAGTACTGAATTTCATTTTTTGTGGTTTGAAAACAGATGTCAGCCAAAGGCTATGGCAGGGGTCATGGAGGTGCTAACCCACCCATTACTATGGAGGAACTTATGAATACACAGAATCAGATGATGTAGATGTTCATGCAACACATGCAAAACAATCCCCTTGCAGGAGGACCGCCACCTGTTCATGTGAGAGACAAACGGGGTGAATTTTTAAAGGGACGCCCTCCAGTGTTTTCTCATGCTGCTGATCCCTTGGAGGCGGATGATTGGGTGCGTGCAGTGGAGAAACAATTGAACATTGCTCAATGTAATGATCTGGAAAAGGTGTTATATGCATCTGGTCAGCTTCAGGGGACAGCTCAGACTTGGTGGGAGTCGTACCAAGGTGCACGTCCTAACAATGCTCCTCCTATCACTTGGAATGACTTTGTTAGAGATTTCAAGGCCCGCCATATTCCTGAGGGTGTGATTGAGCTGAAGCAGGAGGAATTCAGGAACCTTAGGATGGGACATATGAGTGTCAGTGAGTATTATGATAAGTTCTCTCAGTTGGCTCGCTATGCTCCCAATGAAGTGAGAGAAGATGCTGACAGGCAACGTCTCTTTCTTAAGGGAATATATTATGATCTCCGTCTGCAGCTGAAGGATAATAATTATGCAAATTTCCAAGAGCTGGTAAATAAAGCTATTGTGCTTGATAATGAGCGCAAGGAGATGGATAGGAAGAGAAAGATGAAAGGACAAGGTTCAGGAAGCAATAACCGCTAGCGTACTAATCCTCAGCATGGCTTTCATCAGAAGTTCCAAGGACCAGTTAGCCAGTGGAATCGCAATTCAAACCAGAAATGGTCTCAGAATTGGCAAAACAGTCAGTCTCAGCAACGTCCTTCCTACCAGCAGCGTCAACAGTATCAGCAGAGTGGACAACAGATTTCTCACACTAGAAATTCCAATGCTACTCCAATGAAGAACTATGCTCCCAACACGCCTACTAGATGCTACATCTGCGGTAAAGAGGGACATATGTCTTACCATTGTCCTGAGAAGCAGAACAACAGACTTCTCAGAGCCAGAAAAGCAACCAGAAGCAATCATGCACTGGAAGGGTGAAACATGTGTCTTCAGATACTGCTCATGAGGCACCAGAAGTTATGATCGGTACGTTCAATGTACATTCTACTCCTGCAACTATTCTTTTTTACTCTGGAGCTTCT
Source organism: Saccharum hybrid cultivar R570 (assembly GCA_038087645.1). Classification (NCBI taxonomy): domain Eukaryota; kingdom Viridiplantae; phylum Streptophyta; class Magnoliopsida; order Poales; family Poaceae; genus Saccharum; species Saccharum hybrid cultivar. Next base: position 13,721,319 of record JAQSUU010000805.1, read on the forward strand.
CATACATTCATTTCCCACACTTTTGTTAAAATGCATAGTATACCCATGCTTGCCATGAAAGAACCCCTCTTAGTAAACTCACCTGGAGGTACTATGCAAACCAATAATAGTTGTCTTCCAGTTAGCATGATTTTAAGGGGGGTAGAGTTTAAGATAACTCCTATAGTGTTGAGGACATCGGGTATTGATGTGATCTCGGGTATGGATTGGATGAAACAAAATCAGGCAGTGATTCAGTGTCAGCAGAAGATAGTGATTGTGAATGCACCTAATGGAGATAAGATCAATGTTGATGTAGCAGTGTAGAAGCAACAGACAGCTTCAGTGAACCAACTTGAGGATGGTGCTAGCAAGGAGAATCAGGTTGTTGATGAATTTCCTGATGTCTTTCCAGATGATTTGCCAGGTATGCCACCTGACCGAGATATCGAATTTCTTATTAAATTATTACCTAGGACTGCACCAATAGCTAAACGACAATATAGAATGGGAGTAGATGAATTAGAAGAACTTAAGAAACAAATTAAGGAATTACAAGATAAAGGTTTTATTCGTCCTAGTTCTTCACCGTGGGGTGCGCCAGTTATTTTTGTTGATAAGAAAGATGGTGGTTAGAGGATGTGTGTTGATTACCGGTCACTTAATGAAGTAACTATCAAGAACAAATATCCTTTGCCCAGAATTGATGACTTGTTTGATCAGTTGAGAGGTGCTTGTGTGTTCTCTAAAATTGATTTGCGTTCTGGGTACCATCAACTGAAGATTCATGCATCTGATATTCCAAAGACAGCTTTTACTACGAGGTATGGTTTGTATGAGTATACTGTTATGTCATTTGGTTTGACCAATGCACCTGCCTACTTTATGTACATGATGAATAAGGTGTTTATGGAATATCTTGATAAGTTTGTGGTGGTATTTATTGATGATATACTGGTATTCTCCAAGACTGAGGAAGGGCATGTTGAACATCTGAGGTTGGTATTGCAGAAACTTAGAGAGCATAAGTTATATGCTAAGCGAAGTAAGTGTGAGTTCTGGTTAAAGGAAGTCTCTTTTCTTGGTCATGTTATTTCTAATAGTGGAATATCAGTGGATCCAGGCAAGGTGAAGGATGTATTGGATTGGAAACCACCTGTTGATGTTGGTCAGATTCGCAGTTTCTTGGGTTTAGCTGGATAGTATAGACGGTTTATTGAAGGGTTTTCTAAACTTGCTAAGCCTATGACAGCTCTATTAGAGAAGAATGCCAAGTTTGTATGGTCTGATAAATTTCAAGCTAGTTTTGAAGAATTGAAGAAGAGATTGACTACATCACCTATCTTGGTATTGCCAGATTTAAGTAAGAAGTTTTCTATTTATTGTGATGCTTCTCGTCAAGGTTTGGGGTGTGTTCTTATGCAAGAAGGCAGAGTTGTTGCTTATGCATCTAGGCAGTTGAGGAAGCATGAGCTGAATTATCCTACTCATGATCTGGAGTTAGCCGTTGTGGTTCATGCTCTGAAGATATGGAGACATTATTTGGTTGGGCATAAGAGTGATATATACACCAATCATAAGAGTTTGAAGTATATTTTCACTCAATCTGATCTGAACTTGAGGCAACGTAGATGGTTAGAATTGATCAAGGATTATGATATAGAGATACACTATCATCCTGGTAAGGCCAATGTTGTAGCTAATGCCCTTAGTAGGAAGAGTTATACCAATGAGATGCAAATGTTGTCTATGACAAGTGAGTTATGTGCTGAAATTGAATATTTGAATTTAGGAATTGTTACTAATACAATGGAATTGGTGATAGAACCTACATTAGAGCAAGAAATATACAAGGGTCAGTTGAAGGATGAGAAACTAAAGAAGATAGCGAAGGATATAGTGATTGGCAGGTCACCAGGGTTTCGAATGGATGATAATGGGATTTTGTGGTTTGAAAAGAGGCTGTGTGTACCTGAGGATCAGGCTATTAGGCAAGCAATCCTTCATGAAGCTCATGAGTCAGCTTATTCTATTCATCCTGGTAGTACTAAGATATATTTGGATCTCAAACAGAAATATTGGTGGGTTGGATTAAAGTGTGATGTGGCTGAGTATGTAGCAGTGTGTGACACATGTCAAAGAGTGAAAGCTGAGCATCGAAGACCTGCTGGATTGTTGCAACCAATGAAGATTCCTGAATGGAAGTGGGAGGAAGTTGGTATGGATTTTATAGTGGGGTTACCTCGTACTCAGAGAGGTTATGATTCTATTTGGGTGATAGTAGATAGGTTGACTAAAGTTGCTCATTTCATACCAGTTAAAACAAAGTACACTGGGGAACAATTAGCTATATTATATATGGAGAAGATAGTGTGTTTACATGGAGTACCAAAGAAAATTGTATCTGATCGAGGTTCGCAATTTACATCACATTTTTGAAAGGCTGTACATGAGTCTTTGGGGACAAAGCTGAATCACATTTTTGGAAGGCTGTACATGAGTCTTTGGGGACAAAGCTGAATTTTAGTACATCATATCATCCACAGACAGATGGGCAGACTGAAAGAACCAACCAGGTACTAGAAGATATGTTGAGAGCATGTGCATTGCAATATGGAACTAGTTGGGATAAGAGTTTGCCTTATGCAGAGTTCTCTTACAACAACAGTTATCAACAGAGTCTTAAGATGACACCGTTTGAAGCTTTATATGGACGTAAGTGTAGAACTCCATTGTTTTGGGATCAGACAGGTGAGTCTCAGGTGTTTGGTACAGATGTTCTTAGAAACGCAGAGGATCAAGTGCGAGTGGTTCGTGAAAATTTGAGAGTAGCACAATCTCATCAGAAAAGTTATGCTGATAACCGAAGAAGGGATCTAGTTTTTGAAGTAGGTGATTATGTCTATTTGAAGGTGTCACCAATGAGAAATGTGAAGAGGTTTAACATGAAAGGCAAGTTAGCACCAAGGTATGTTGGGCCATTCAAAGTTATTGCTAGACGTGGTGAAGTTGCTTATCAATTAGAGTTGCGTGAGAATTTGTCTGGGGTACATGATGTGTTTCATGTTTCACAACTTAAGAAGTGTTTACGTGTGCCTGAGGAGCAGATACCTTTGGATGAATTGACTGTTAAAGAGGATCTTACCTATGAAGAGTTTCCAATCAAGGTTTTAGAAACTGCTGAGAGAGTTACTCGAAGTCGGGTTATTAAAATGTGCAAGGTTCAGTGGAATAGATATTCAGAGGCAGAGGCAACTTGGGAAAGAGAGGATGAATTGAGGAAATCATATCCGCAGTTATTTGAGTAAGCAGTCCAATCTCGAGGACGAGATTCTTTTAAGGGGGTAGAATTTGTAACACCTAAAATTTTTAAAATTTAGAATTAAAAGAAAAATTAGAGTTGGAAGAGTTTTGGTATGGGTTTAAATAATTTAGATAATAATTAATGGGAAATTAAGATTTAAAATTTTAGATGAAATACTTGATGATGCATTCATGCTGTTACATTTATTTTATTGAGTGGTGTGGTTTTTGTTTTGATTGATTTGGAATTTCAAATCTCTTTAAATGGTTTTGGAAATCAACAAATAAAAAAAAGAAAAGAGCATACCTGTGCAGAGACGGCCTGGAGGCCCGTTCGGCTGGCCTGTGCCGTTTCCCCGCTGTTGGGTCGAACTGCTCTTCCCCGCGCGCGTGGGTCGGCCCAGGCGAAGCCGCGCGCGTTTCTTTCTCTCTGCTGCCGCTGACGAACCGGGCCTGCCTGTTAGCGTGCCTCTTCTTCCTCGCGTCATGGCCGAGCCGGACACGAGCGCTGCCACCGCCGAATCTTCACCGTGTAAATCGGGATTTCCTACCCGAATACGAGATTTTGGTGCTATAAGAGCGACGCCGTGACCCTCTCATCCCTTTTTCCATCTAAGAGCCTGAGTTTAATCACGTGAAATCGAGCCTCGAAGCTTGGAACCCTAGGCATGTTCGGTCGCAAGCCGTCATCGCTTACGGGTGGATTTGCGCCCTTTTTCTTCGTTTGGGTGAGTTTGCCATCTTCTTCTCTCCCTCCCCATGCTCTTCTTTTGAATTTCGGTGCTTTGCACTGTGAGATTGAAGCTTTCCGCGAGCCGGCAATGGCGCCGCCATCCTTCCTGAGTCGCGTCTCGTTCTCAAGCCGTCGTAGCTTCCCTAAATCGCGTAGATGGGTTCGTGGTGACCTCCTCTTCCGATTGGGGTTTGATGTGGGGTGAACCATGGTCGGAATAGGGAGAACCGGAGCTCTCCGGCGAGCCATGGAGGCCGGCCATGGCGGCCACCGGCCGGAGATGGAGGTGGAGGCCGCGTCTCTCTCTCTTTAGCCGGAGTGATGACAGCCGTCCATCCTTAGATCGACGGTCAAGATTAGAACTTACCCTTTCGTTTTGACTTTTTGCTAAAGAGACCCTGGATTTCTTTAAGGCTTAACCGGCGGTCCTTGGCGTATTATCCGAAGTCCGTTTCGTCATTTTGAAAGTGTATTTCTTCTCGGTAATTCAAAAATACGTTTTCTGATATTTACAGTTTTGCCACTAAACTTGTTTTTGTCATAAAATCTTCGTTTTAACTCCGATTTGATCCGTTCAAGTTGCGTTAGGTTCATATTTGCGAGCTCTATATGTTGGTATAGTTGTACAGTAGGTTTGGGTTTATTAATTTTCGAGTTTATATTTAAGTAATTATCTATCTATAGGAAATCTTAGAAAATTCATAACTTTCACGTTTTAACTCCGAATTTTGTGATCTTTACGTCTGTGTGATCGTAGGAACATGTAGAAGAGTTTTACAAACTTTTATTACTGTTTTATATACTATTGGTGTACTGTTCTAATTATATCTCTTTGTTTGCTTCGTGTATGTTTGCTCGAATGCATGTATGTTGTTGATTGGTGATCGAGTATAGACGGTGAGCAGTTCCTGGACGATCAGGAGTATTACTTTGAGCTAGACCAGCAGAGTCATCCGGAGTATCACTTTGATCAATGCAAGTATAACATGGGACCATCCTTGTTACCTATTCACTATAATCAATATCATATGCATGTGTCTACCTTGACAACCTTAGAGATTATAACTTAGTGATTGTTATCTTGATTCCTTGTCAACCTTGGGGATGCATTTGGGTAGCTATTGCTAGTGCTTAATTATGAACATTGATCTTGTAATTGGATTAATGGATTAAACAACTAACCATTAAGATGATTTAAATACTGTTAAAGGGTGCTAGAGCACTATGTTGTTTTATGTTGCTCTAGTTTCTCTCCGTAAGGACTTATCTGTACGTGATCATCTGGGATTGATAGTACAGCTATGAGGGCTATATGGCTCTGGCTCTAGTTGTTTAAAAGACCTTTTCTAGCTTGTTAGTGCTTACCTTAAATGGCGTAAGAATGGCTTGCCACGTTGGGTGTAGGGCGAGCCCCTGTCCTTAGTGTGTATAGGCTGCGAGTTGTGTGCCACTGGGAAGGGGGGTGCTACATCTGCCTACCGAGTGAATCTAATGGCCCTAACTTGTTAGACGAACTTTTGAATGACTTTATATGGTTCTCCGGTGTTTGGGTTTGATCTCCCCACGCTTTTGGAAATCATGACTCATAGTGAAAGTGTACACCTCTGCGCAGAGTTTAATAAACTGGTATACTAGTCGTGCCCACGGATACGGGCGGCCTTGGAACATCTACAGATAGATGATCATAATTGTTATATCATGCTTAATTATTGTTGTTATTATTATGCTCATGTCAATGTTATTCATTATCCTTATTACAATTTATCAATGGTTCATTAACGGGAAGTGGTTTATATTGATGCTACCTAATGGCCAAAATATATGATGATTAAAAGCTAAACGCAGTTAAACAGTGTCTAGCCTTTTGTGCCACATAAACCCTGTGTTATACTTGTTGAGTTCGACATGGACTCACCCTTGCTATTTCCACCATAACAGATGAAGATTGTGAGGAAGATTATCGTAATGAGTATTAGTCTTGGTGTCAACCAGTCAACCGTGTCCCTGTGTTTGGAGTTTTCGCTGGAGATCTACTACTAGTTACTATTATTTATTGTTCAAGACTATGTGTTAAATATTTATTCGCTATGTAATAAGCACTGTGATGATACTATGTAATTTGTCTACTTGTGTGTGCGATCATATCCTGGGGCGCACATGAGTCTTTTATGCATCCTATTTTTGTCCTTAAAATGGGTGTGATAGGATGACCAACTCGTGGTATGCTTGGGTAGCTGAACTTGTCGGGCCTTGTGCCCTTCAACTTGTCGGAGCGAAGTCATAGGTTGGTCGCTAGCTCGGAGAAGCTGGCGGGGTCGTCGGTCGGTGGAAGGAGGTCGAGGTCATAGCCCTTCCCGACGACGATGAACTCAAGGTTCCCAAACCAGATGTGGGATCCCAGAGCAAAGTCGATGTCGTTTCTGGGCATCGGAGACTTGGTGGAGTAGAACGTGATGCGCAGCGCCAACTGTCGGTGTTCTAGAACCGAGGGGTGCCTAGAACGGTGACAAGTAAACAATGCCGCGCGTTGGGAGCCTCCGATGGCCGCGCGGGGCGGACACAAGATGTATACTGGTTCGGGCTGAACGTCCCTACGTCCAGTGCTCGCTGCTACTCATATTGCCCCACGCTGGGGTGCTTGTAGTAGGGGGTTACAAGCTTGGTCGAGAGAGGGATGGTTCCCAGGTCTCTGTAAGTGGGTGCGTTCGTGTGTTTGAGTGTGTGTCTAGTATGTTGCCATTGCTGGGCGTTGTCTAACTGATTCCATCTTTTCTAATGTGCCTTGTCATGGGTCCCTCCCTCCCCTTTTATAGTATGCAAAGGGAGGGGTCGGGTTACAATATTCGGATGTACGAAAATAGAAAGGAAAGGCCCTAAGGTGCTCCCTATTACTAGCTTTCCTCTTAGTTCGTGCTTTCGCATAGTCGTCATCGTGGGAGTGGCCTGCCATGGCTGTAGATGACGTGGTGAAGCCATACCCTGACACGGTGTCATGATGAAGAAGGTTTCGTGGCCCTAAAGCTGCGCCGACGAAGAGGTGGTGGGCCGGATCAGCCATTGCTCTTCGTCCCGTTGAGGCGGACATGGTAGGGTGCGGCGCAGCGTAGCTGCTCCCTGTTACTGCCGTGGGGAGCGAGAAAGATCCATGGAAGCCTTGATCGGATCAAGAATCAGGTGTTACAAGTTCCTAGGTGATTTTGCACGATGTGGCGAGCTCCTGTTCCTCGATAGGAAAAGATAGGGGCCTGTGCGTACCCGCGGTAGTGTGTTACAGTGGAGGGTCGAGCAAAGCAGTTGCTGTGCAAAGGGGTCGAGCGTCTGGATGACGTCACAGGGCTCGAGCGCTTGGATGACGTCACGGGGGTCGGATTAAACGGAAGGAGGTCGGACGAAGCGGAGGAGCGCTAAGGGCTCAGGCGCTTGTCCTTTGGCTTTAGTTTCGAGCAGAGCAAGGCCTGGGCCGGTCGTAATGGGTCATGGACCGTAATATTTGCCTTGGTGGATGGCTTTGCGGTGAAGATGGGGTACCCCATTTTATTGGTACCCGACACTTATCCATCCTCTTAAAACCTTAACGTCTATACAATAAAAATCACCCTCCAATAGTTTCTCTATCCAACATACTTTAGAGATATATATCCTAAATCTTCCATTATGTCCCTTCAATTTGTGGTGACCATGAAATATTGTCCACCCTATATGTTATTTGAGATAGGGGGAACGTTGGAGAACAAAAAAAATTCAGGAGAATTTTTATTAGGATGCACCATATGGGCAGATCTAAGGGGTTAAGGTTAGAAGGGCTCTAGGAGATCTAATGATCCTATTTTATTTGTGGCTTCAAATTAGAACAACATGTGTTATTTGGGGGTTAAGTTTAGATGGCCACTTCGATGCGAGGAGATCTAATCATCCTATTTTTTATGGCTTCAATTAGAACAACATGAATTAATTAAACCACTTTATGAAATTCCACAAAACATATGGTCGTTCTTGTGTTATTTACCTTATATGAGGATATGGGGGATTAAATTTAGTACGATTCTTGGATGTAAGGAAATATAATCATCCTATTTTATTAGTGTCTTCAAATTACAACAACATGAATTAATTAAATCACTTTATGAAATTCCACAAAAGATATGGTTACTATTGTGTTATTATGTCTAAGAGATTATGACGGGACATGTTATGACATCGGCCACTAATAATTTTTTTTAAAAAATAGTAACAATATGTTGCAAGATCACCGTTGGCATATGACCAATTCAAACATTTGGTATTATACTGTAGCCAAGATACAAAACTTTGGTTTCTTACTTGCTTGGGTATTTTATATCTGTAAAGTGTGAGCGTGCTTCTGCTACTACAACAAAAAAAACTGCTGGTCAACTCCAGTGCGGTTAAATATGTCTGTACTGTTATTGGACGGTCATACTTAGCAAACTCATCGAAATGTGAGTCAATATTTTTAGCTTTCCATTTAGATCTATATATGTCTGGATTTGTATTGTAGAATATAATGCTAATAATTTGCATGTTTTTCTTATTATTATGATACATTTTCATTATTCAAAAGATATTATAAACCTAATCACATAGTTTGTGAGCACTCCAGTTCTAACTATGTGTAGATTGGAGAAAAGGCGGTCGTCACAAGAATTCAAATCTCATCCCATGTGATGAACATAGACATTGCACTACTCACAAATTTCATCTCAAATTATGAGTCATGGTGAGTTTGATCGAGAAAGGTGAGATAGTCCCGCTCATAGACTTTAAACTTGATGAGCAATTGTCTTTTAATTTTTGCATTCCACTGCACGTTTACTTTGACTAATTTATGCATTCACTTCCGTTTAGTTTGAGTTTTCTCATGTCAAATCTATAGCATGTTTAGTTCCTTGCATGTATCCATGTAGCTCGCATCTTTATCTAAAAAAAAGAAAATATATATTCCTCACCATGATCATGCTCTTTCATCTCTATTTGAGTAAATCTCTGTAATACTTTCATGCCACCTTTGTCTACATAGTATGCATAGGTTTGGAGTATCTTCGTACACCTTTTAAATTAAGCATGGTGCTTAGTTTAAAATGTTTTCCTAAATCAAATTAGATGTCGTTAGCCCGTGCAAGTGTACGGGTTGATTGACTAGTTAATGCCAGTTCAATTAGGAGAATAGAAAAATAAAGATAACTGATGGATCGTTGTTTTTGTGGACACACGTGCTCCATTTCACCCAAAGCAGTTCTGGTAATAGAAGTAGCAAAACTAACTACCCAAAGAGAACTACTTGCTCAAATAAGCTAACTACCACCTATGAGGTATATTCACATTTCACAGCGCCAATGAGCTTTTGGTGCAAGATATGAATATATTTGGTGAGTAAATGGACATATGGGTACAAAGAAATAAAACACCTATCAGCAATTTCCATTGGGAACACCAATTATAACACAAGAAAAAGTAGCACCAGTGCTAATATTGCCACTTATATAATGTGTTGGCCTCCTAGGTTGAACGCCTAACAAAAATGCCAGCACCACAAGAATGTAGAGTAGATGGAGAAGAGAGGTTTACAAGATTTAGAAACTACCATTCTGGGTTAAGAATAGGAGGTACAGGGAAATTGCACATCACTGTGGCAAATAGTGGTGGAGGGAGGGGGCAACAGTCTGCCAGACATACAAATCCTTGCTGCGCCTGACCGATATTAGAGGTATATGATACTGACCTAACTTCTATCAATCAATCCAATGTTGTATTCGCTGCCACCGTCGATAATGAATCCTTGCCTCCTATGTAGTTCAACTGATCTCTGCAAACAAGAAACGGTGGTGTGAAGGCCACGACGCCAAGTGGAGAATTCTTTTTGCCTTGGTCTGTTCTTTCCTCATCTCCACGTTATCCTCACAATTTGTACGATGGTATCAGATTCCTCGTCCACCCTGATTCCAATCCCTCCCACCACAACTTCACGCGGTTCCAGGCTTCCCACAGCGGCATGGACCTGAATTTGAAGCCGGTTCTCGATGAATTCGGCTGCCAGTTCGACAACCACGACGCCAAGTGGAGAGCACCGCATCGCCAACTTGAACTTCACTCGTGTCACCCGCGACACCGTCGTGGACCAGTGCTTGACAGCACTTGAAAGGGTATTATACAACAGTAATTAACTTGCCACTTAATGACTAGCGCTGGTTGGTTCACCCCTTGTTGTCGACACAGATGGTCCCTCACATTGATGAGTTGGCATGACTAGCAATGCTTGATATTAACTGTGACAGTCTCAAATCATTGCTGCTGGCAGACACGTGACAGTCCAATATGAGATCAGGGTATTCATGGTGCAGATGAGAAGTCCTTCATTGCAAGAGATATGGGCATTTAGATGAATATAAATGCATAGCAACATAATAACACCTACCAGTAATAGGCAATGTACATAGCACTGATAAGAAAAAGCAAATAATCACCTCCAGCTCAATATAAATATAGTAGTGGTCTCCAGTTCCATCTCTAGCTCAACAAAGTGTGCCCAAAATAACATGAGGATACCATGGAGGTACCTTGCTGACTCAGAAAAGACTATGGACTTTGTTGAAATAATATATAGAGTAGTTGCATACTATCTATATGCATACTGTGTTAAAAAATTAATAGAGCACAGAGATAAAAGTAATTTCTGTTAGTTATAGGTGTCAGTCAGTACCTTCTAATGGACCAGTATTATACAATCACATAAAATTGTTGTTCACAAATGAATTAACTGGCTTCTTCTCTTCACTATAGGAAAAACTTCAATTTCACGAACATCTTTTACAATACTACCTTCACGACTTTAGAATTATGCCTGTGTAGCATGGTACTGTGGATACACCCTATCTGTAGGTTACATGAGACATCGCCTCAGCTCAAAATATACAATGGCAGATCGAGTAGAAGAACCTCTGACGAACTTGTTACTTGTATGCAATTGCCTACTGGGATTAATTATATTATTGAAGAATAATATAATAGTAGGCTCAAAATAGTAGGGCCAAAGGGTATTGGATTTGACAATTTGTGCCCTGAAACAGACTCGCACATGAATAGTAGGCTCCAATTGAGACTGCATGAAGCGCTATGATAATCTAAGGTGGGGCTCGGGCGCTAGCTGCCTAGCTCCGTCCAGGCCCTCCATTGCAAGAGGCGGAGTTGCCCATACGGCACAGTGGGACGAGAGCATGTACTGCAATGCGTAAGCTCCCCTGAGCCCGCCCTCCCACCCACCCGCCGGCGGCCATTCCGGCCGCCGCCGGCCACCGGCAGCTCTACGCCGCCCCCCGGATCCCTCTCATGGAAATGGGCTCCCCCTCGTGCCGCCGCTCGTGGGCGGACGAGGCTGAGGAAGAGCTCCCCTCCCCGCGTTCCCTTGGTGCCAGCTCCCCAGGATTCCCTTTCTTCGGGGATAGCTCTGGCCTCGGTGGCAAGGTCTCCATCAGTGACTCTGAGGATTACTCGGATTCCGAGCCCCCCTTGCCGACGCCGGAGGTGCGGAGTAAGGACGTAGCCCCTGCGGCTGCCCGTCGACGTTGGCTTCATGGCGGCGGCCAGGAACGCCCACCCCGCTCTGGCCTCGCCTCCGCCGCGACGGTCCAGCCCTACCGCGTCCCACCCTGCCCGGGCGCTGGATGGACCTGACGATGACGGCTTCTACCAGGTCCACAGTCGGCGTCGTTGGCGCCGTCGCTCCCCTCCGAAGCCGAAGAAATCGCGCCCTGTACCACCGGCTCTAGTGGGGTTGTGCTTCAATTGCTTATGCAACACCCATGTCAAGGCGGACTGCGTTTTCCCGGTGCGCTGCTTCAGCTGCCTGTGTGAAGGCCACAGCTCGGCTGACTGCCCACTGCCCCCGCGGACGGTAGGGAAATGGCGGCATGCACACTCCCGTCCGCTGGCGAGACGCCGAGTCAACGGGCGAATGGGAACTGGCCGACATTGGCGCGATGACGACGCGGTAGACACGGTCTCCGCTACATCGATCTCGACGGGCCGCTCGGCTTCCATCCCTCGTTGTTGTGCGCCCCCAACACCGCCTCCTCCTCCCCCGTCGGACTCCATGGAGGCTGATGGCCGGCAGGCGCCCCTCTGGAGGGAGAGGCTGCCCCGCACGACGTCCTTCCTGCGGCAGCTGCCTCGGTGGCTGCAACTGCACCGGTGTTCCAGTTGCGGGAACGTCCACTGCGCCCTCGGCGCACAGAGTTTGTTGTCGTCCCACGCTCTGCCGATCTTCAGGCGCAGTTGTGGGCGGTACGCGGCCCCTGGTCTCGCCCAGCATGGTCCGCCGGTTCCTGCTTGACCGATTTGGAATCAGGGACGGCGAGGTTTAGGTTCACCGCCATGAGCCTGAAGATTTTGTCGTGTGGTTCCAGCGACGCGCAGATAGGGAGCGTGTCCTCGGAACCCCGGCCGTCGGTGCCCAGTTCACCTTGCTTTGGCGGCCGTGGCGGCGGACTACCATGGCGTCGGCCGGCTCGTTCAGGTTTACGGTACTTGTGGGCCTTCATCGTGTCCCTCTCCATGCTCGAAGCACTGCCACCGCCCAGACGGTCTTGGGACCCTCCTGTGCCAACGTCGAAGTCATCTGGCCGCATGACTTGCCGGATGATGATGGTCGCGAATTCTTCATTGCGGCATGGTGTTCCCACCTGAGGCACATCCCAGACGAATCCGTCATCTTCATTCCCGAGCCTACGTTACCTAGTACGGGAACGGGTCATCGCTTTCCAAGATTGGAGCTTGCCGCTGGAGATCCCCAATGACGATGGTCCACCGGGGGACGGTGATGACAATGCCGGTGATCGTGATGATGCTGGCCATGATGGCAGCAGCAGCCACCAGGATGCGTCCCTGGGGAGGACTTCTACGCTGGGAGAAGGACGTCGTCGGATTCGGGAGACAGCAACTATAATCGCTACCACCCGGGCATGGACTACTGACGTGCTACTGGTATGGGTGACGATGCTGTCCTCGGAGTTACCGGAGTTGGTGATGACGCCGCCGTCGTTGGAGCGCTGATCGTCGGGACAGTGGCCTGTCCGATACGGCGCCCTACCCAGTCAGCTACGGTCGGCAGTGGCGCACTGACCTTGCCACGCGCGTGCCCCGAGATGGCACCAATCGCCTCGGGTTTGGTGTGCGCGCCCAGTTGCAAGAAGGCGCGCTGCACGGCAGCCTGCTTCCTAGCGTAAAGCTGGCGGGGGCAGACCTTGCCCCGCTGGCTTGTCAAATCCGGTCTCCGGTTGAGGCCTCGTTTAGATGAGCCCTAAAAGTTTTAATTTTTTCACTCTCTCTATTACATTAGTCTTTGGACATATGCATGGAGTAGTAAATATAGATAAAAAAATAACTAATTGCACAGTTTGATTGTAAATCACGAGACGAATCTTTTGAGCCTAGTTAATCTATAATTGAACAATAATTGTCAAATACAAACGAAATACTACAGTCCAAAATTTTCTAACTTCTTCAATCTAAACAAGGCCTGAGTATCCTTTGGAAGATACGGACCCAGGGCCTGTTTAGTTGGCAAAAAGGGCCAAAAAAAAGTTTACACAGTACTTGTCACATCGAATCTTTGGACGCATGCATAGAGCATTAAATGTAGGTAAAAAAAATAACTAATTGCACAGTTTATCTGTAAATGTCGAGACAAATCTTTTGAGCCTAGTTAGTTCATGATTGGATAAATTTTATCAAATAACAACGAAAAGTGCTACAGAAATTTACCCAAAAAATTTCGCCATCTAAACAAGCCCTAGTGCTACTTGAGTACGCACGCGCGCCTGCTGCTACGCCGCGCCCGCCTACAATTTCAGAAAAGTGCGATGATGACATCTCGCTCATCTCTTGCGAGATCCCGGAGCGCCAGGGTAACCTAACCCTGACTGAGCTCATGGGCGGCATGTGCACCTGGTCCATGGACCAGGAGGATTCGGCGGCCTCCTTGCTCCTCCCTCAGGATCGTGAAACTGAGCTGGCCCACCAAGTTCGCTGGGCCGTGGATGTTGAAGGCAGCGCAAGCCCAACTGGTGGGATTGCTCGGACCATCCAGCATGATGCCTTGGCGGGCTTAGCACCGGGAACAGCCCAGAAGGAAGACGGTTTCACAAGCCCAGAAGGATGGACTGCCTCTTCTCGGAGGAGGCGCAGCTGATCCACACCGTGGACGCTTACACGTCTCCGGCCACCGCCGCGGACATGCCGGAGCCGGCAAAAAGCAGCGTGGGGACATTCATTGCTGCCCTCAAGAAGCTGTTGCGTGACCACATAATTGCCGCCGCGCCGGAGCCAAAGCGTCCCAGGAGGCCCCCTCGTCCCGTGGTGCCGCGCCGCAGTGACCGGCTGGCTGCCAAGTCTGCTTGTCGCGACCCTGTGCCGGAGAAGCAGGCAAGAAGAGTGTTGCTAAACAAGTGGTCGCCAAGGTCGCCTAGCCACAGGCCATCCCCGAATGATGCCATCGCCACCAGGTTCCACGCCACGTTCCGTGAAGCTCTGTCGTCCTCGAAGAAGGCCGCGTTGAGAGAGCTGTTCCCCGAGACGTCGGCGAGGCGCAGAAATAGGCAGTCACGTTGAAACCGGAGGGTGCAGCTCAACGTCGCATCTACGGTTGGCAACATGAGTATGAATCATTTGCTTGTGTGGAACACCTGCGGCATCAATGGCCGGGCGCGTCGCAACGTAGTTAGGGAGTTCGTTGACCAGCATAGGGTCTCCGTCCTTTGCTTGCAAGAGACCAAACAGGTTGCCCCTCACCACGACGACATGCTCAAGGTTTGGTTGCAGCGATCTCGCTTAGCTCTGCCAGGCGGAATTTGGCAGGCTTTCGACTCGGCAGTGCTTCTGGTCACCTGGTGTCTTTGGAAGGAACGCAATCGGCGGACCTTCAATCGCACCTGCATGACAACGACGCAGTTGCTGTGCTCCATCGTTGAGGAGGCTAACGCTTGGATCGCGGCCGGAGTCCGTACGCTGTCGTCGCTGCTCGCGTTGAACGGGGACGCGCCTGCAGGCTAGCTGCGAACAAGCTCTTTTAGTCGCGCAATTCGTTTACTTTTCAGTAGGTCCCTACATCTCCACCGTTCATCGGTGATTTGTGTTTTTGTTTACCCGCACGCTATGGGGCATCTCGCTGATTAGTACTGCGGGAGTGTACTTGTGACCTCTATTTTCTCTTAATAAAACACGTGCGGTGCACATTCCCGAAAAAAATAAGCTAAGGTAATACGGCAACCCTTGTGGCGTGTACGTAGTAGCAGTATTGTCTACTGGAAGGATTGGGTCATTGGTAACTATTGAGGGAGGATCATATGAACGTAAATTAGAAAAGATATATACCATATTTTTTTACCCAATTGTCTCCATTTACTATGGCAAGCTACTGTAAAAACAGTTACTTTTCTGATAAAATAAAGCAGAAACGACAATATAGCACATCTCACATTTCTGTTTTGTTTTCTAGTGACCCTCCTCAATCTTGTAACGTGCCGAATATGTGTTTTATTTCGGAGTGAGAGCACCAGCCAAGTTGGGAAATGCTTTTGGCGTCACGTATGTCCAGCTTTTATATATGCGCCTGTGGAATATGGACATTGGTACTCTAATTTAGGATCATCAACTACCTTCTGCTACCGACATTATTCACAACGTGACTACAATATTTCTTCAGTGCAAAGTATTATCATTTAATTTAGACAACCAAATTATGAACTATTCATAGATTTCGAGATATCAATGTGAGGAGAGGTAGAGGAAGACCGAAGTTGATACAGGAGGAGGCAAAAAAAAAAGAGATTTGAAGGGTTGGAATATACCTAGAGATTTTTGTTCGGATAGAAGTGTTTAACTTTAGGATCTTACACGGAGTAGATCAGTGGGATTTACACTTTACATCTTGGTGTGACCAATGAGAACCTAGTAGAAGATCTACGAATCCGAGAGATAGAGAAAGAGAAAGAGAGAGGATTGGGTGTGTGCAAACCATCCGAAAGAAGAGCAGTAGCATTGGAGCTTGAGCCGGCCATCTTGTCCGTCCGAGAGAAGATCGGTGCAGTGCAGTGATGGAGGTGCAGTGGCAGCGCGATCGGTGGTGTTTCCCGTCACTTGCTGCGCCCCTCTCTTAGATCGGAATTAGGGTTTCGGTGGGAGTAAGTACTGTCCGGGGAACCTCGTTCCGAGAGCCGCCAGCACCCCCACCTTTTATTCTTGCGCAGTGTGACGGGGGCCCACCAACCATTTAGGGTTGGGTGCCCCCGATCAGGGCGCGTGACCAAGGGCCCAAGTGGCCATTGGGCCACTCGGTGGAGAGATCATTCTAACATTCTCCCCCTTGATCTCACCTTTCATTTTAACCTTTAACTTTAACACTTTTCATTTTACTCGTTCCATCTTAGATAAATGCATAGAGCATGTTTCATCGTCACGGTCAATTGCTGATAGATTTGACAGCTACAATGCACGTTTCTGATCCGAAACAGTTACTTTAACTTTTGGGCCCTTTATTATAGTCCAGGAGTCATAGGCTTTCCCTTAAACCTATGTCGGCTACATGTTCTCTAAACACGTTGGGTGGTAAGCCTTTTGTAAGCGGATCCGCGAACATCTTTTCAGTGCTTATATGCTCAAGATTTATAATTTGATCCCAGACTTTATCCTTCACAACATAATACTTTATGTCAATGTGTTTGGCAGCACCACTTGACCTATTATTATGAGCGTACTGTACTGCTGGATTATTATCGCAGTATAACTTTAGTGGCTTATGTATGCTGTCGACCACCTTCAAACCGGGTATGAACTTCTTTAGCCACTTCACCTGTCCCGTTGCCTCATAACACGCTAGAAACTCGGCATACATTGTGGACGATGTAGTGACGGTTTGTTTCGAGCTTTTCCATGAAATTGCTCCTCCTACGAGAGTGAATACATATCCTGATGTGGATTTTCTATCATCTCCCGCATAATCAGAATCCGAATACCCCACTATCTGGAGAGAATCTGATTTTCTGTACGTCAACATGAGGCCTTTCGTACCTTGCAAATATCGTAAGACTTTCTTTACCAGTTTCCAGTGTTCAATTCCTGGATTACTTTGAAATCTGCCAAGCAACTCGGTAACAAAAGCTAAGTCAGGGCGCGTGCACACTTGAGCATATTGTAGGCTTCCGACAGCAGAAGCATATGGGACCACTTTCATTTGATCGAGCTCGTATTGGTTCCTAGGGCATTGAAAATCCCCATATCTGTCGCCCTTGACCATGGGTGCAGGTGAGGCACTACATTTATGCATACTGAATTTCTTTAAAATATTTTCTATGTATGCCTTTTGTAATAGTCCTAATACCCATTTACTTCTATCTCGGGAAATCTCTATGCCCAAAACAAAAGACGCTTCACCAAGATCTTTCATATCAAATTTTGAAGATAAAAACTTCTTTGTCTCCAGTAGTAGATGAACATCACTACTAGCGAGCAAGATATCATCTACATACAGGATTAGGAAGATATACCTTCCATTCTTAAACTTTGCATAGACATAATTATCCTCAATATTTTCTTTAAACCCAAAATTCTTTATTGTTCTATCAAACTTCAAGTACCACTGTCTTGAAGCTTGCTTCAACCCATAAATTGATTTCTTCAAGCGGCATCCCATTCGTTCTTTTCCTTCCACGACAAAACCTTTCGGTTGTGCCATATAAACATTTTCCTCCAGATCCCCATTCAGGAATGCCGTTTTTACATCCATCTGATGTAACTCTAAATTATAGTGTGCCACTAATGCCATTATAATTCTGAAGGAATCCTTACATGAGACTGGAGAAAACGTCTCATTGTAATCAATCCCTTCTCTTTGCGTGAAACCTTTTGCCACAAGTCGCGCTTTAAACCTTTCAATATTCCCTTGGGAGTCACGTTTTGTCTTGTAGACCCATTTACAGCCTACTGTCTTGGCTCCTTTAGGAATAGGTTCTAAGTGCCAAACTTTGTTGGTACTCATTGACTTTATTTCATCTTCCATGGCCTCAAGCCACTTGGATGAGTTATCGCTTCTCATGGCTTCTTCAAATGAAGTGGGATCACCCTCCATTTGAAATTCTTCAGTGTTATACACCTCATAATCATCAGGTATAGCTGATCTTCTAACTTTTTGGGACCTTCTCGGGGCCTCCACATTTGGCACATCTTCTGTTTGGGGCTGTTGTTGCTCCCCCCTCATCTGTTGCATCAGTTTGTATAGGTTCCTAAAGGATAGGTTCCTCATCATTATTTACTGTCACCACAGGAGAACTGACAACAAGTGTTGGCACTACAGTCTCTGACACTGTTGGTGCAACAAGAACAGGTAGTTCAAAGAATGGTTCCTGAATCATCGGAGTGGGCACACATACCCGCTTCTCCTCAAGAACAATTTCTCGAGCCACCATGCTCCCCCTCATCATTTCATCCTCTAAGATAACAGCGTGTCTCATTTCTACAAATTTTGTGTATCTGTCTGAACAGTAGAAACGAAAACCTTTTGACTTTTCAGGATAGTCAATAAAATGGCAGCTAACTGTTTTGGGATCTAGCTTCCCAATATTTGGGTTAAACATTTTTGCCTCAGCAGGACTCCCCCACACACGCAAGTGTTTTAGTGAGGGTTCTCTTCCTGTCCATAATTCATATGGTGTTTTGGGCACCGCTTTACTTGGTACTCTATTTAGAATATGAATGACGGTTTTTAACGCCTCCATTCATAGACTCAATGGCAAGTCAGAGTAACTCATCATACTACGCACCATATCCATCAAGGTACGGTTACGCCTCTCAGCTACTCCGTTCTGCTGAGGTTCGCCCGGTGTAGAATACTGGGCTACTATGCCATTCTCCTGTAGAAACCTTACGAAGGGTCCAGGAACTTGGCCATATGGGGTATGCCGACCGTAGTACTCCCCACCACGATCAAACCGGACCACTTTAATCTTTAAATTATACTGATTTTTAACTTCAGCCTTAAATATTTTAAATTTATCCAACACTTCATTTCTTTCTTTAATTGGATAAATGTAACCATAACGGGAGTAATCATCTGTGAAAGTTATGAACGAGTCAAAACCATCCACACTTTTCATAGGAAAAGGACCACAAATGTCTGTGTGAATTATCTGTAGAATTCCTGTGCTTCGTTTAGCATCCTTTTTAATTTGCTTTGTGTATTTTCCTTTAATACATTCTCTACACTATTCAAAGTCTAAGAACTCTAATGGAGGAAGAATATCATTCTTAACTAGTCTCTCTATTCTCCCCCTCGAAATATGGCCTAAACGACAGTGCCATAATTTCGACGACGCATCTTGAGTTCTCTTTCGTTTTCTATTCACGTTCACAAACGAGAATACGTTCTCATTCACATCACATACAGAATTCACATTTTCTCGAAGTGATAACAAATAAAGATCTTGCTTTTGAAAAGCAAGGCCAACACATTGATTATTACACAATATCTCACATTTGCCATCTCCAAAATGGCAATCAAATCCATCATTGTCCAAACATGACACACTAATCAAGTTTCTCTGTAATGAAGGAACAAATAAAACATCTCTAAGTGAAAGAATGAATCCATCAGCAAGCTCTAAGGAGACATCGCCAACAGCTTTGATATCTGCTTGGACTCCATTTGCGACTTTAACGTGTCTTTCGCTTCTTTGCGTAGTTCTCGTCGAACGGAATCCCTGTAAAGAATTAGCAACATGAACAGTTGCTCCTGAGTCAATCCACCAAGTAGATTTCGAATACTGTACGTATAGGGATTCATTTATAAACGTAATCATGTTCTCACCTTGCTTTGCCATGATCATCTTTAAGAATTCAGGGCAATCTTTCTTGTAATGTCACTCCTTCTTGTAGTAGAGGCACTGATCTTTGTTCACTACAAATCTGTTCTGCTGAGGCTGATGCTGCATGGGACCCTTGCCCTTTTGCTTTGAGGGAGAGTTGTCATTGGCATTGAAATTCTTTATTTTGTTATCTTTAACAAAACTGAGAATACCACCATTGGCGGTTTTTATCCTCTCTTCTTCTTGTGCACACATTGCCATACAATGTTCTAGATCCTATTTCTCGGGCCGAATGTTGTAGTTGACAACAAAAGTGTCAAACTCTTTTGGTAAAGAAGCAAAAATCAGATGGACAAGAAACTCTTCTGTAAGAGCCAGATCCATTGATTTTAGCTTGTTGTTCAAATGATTCATCTTTGATATGTGCTCTCTAATGCCATTGCCATGTCCACCTCCAGTGTATCTTTCTATCACTAGCTGCTTTATCAGCTGAGTAGCATATGTCTTTGAAGAGCCATAGAACTGACTCTTTATCCTTTCCAAGTACTCTGTGACAGTGTCACACTCTTGGATTGAGCCCATTGTGGTAGGCTCAATCGTGTTCTTTATGACAGCAACACACTTTTTGTTGGCATTGACCCACTTTTGTTTTTGTAGGTCATATGCCATCTGTATGGGAGCATGATCAATCTCTTTCTTTTGTCATTAGCATCAGACTCATTGGCCTCCCTCACCGGTGCCACAGGTTCACTGGGGCATGGTGTGGTGACCACCCAGTCCACCTCAGCCAAGACAAAGGCGAGGTCAATTTTCTTTTTTCATTCGGTGTAGTTGTCACCTTTGAGGGGTGGAATATCTTTGATAAACCCCATCAAAGAGTAACCTCCTGAAAATATAATTCATATAAAGTGAGAACATAATTATAACATGAATAATTGCATGCTTTAGTTCCAACATTGGTCAAAAATTAAAACATACAATTTTCCTTTTTTACACTAATTCTAGATCACCGTTGGGCAGAAATAGAATTAATGCATGTTTAAACACCATATAATATCATAATATTGTCATTAATCAACGTTGGTCAGAATAATAATAATATTATGATCATCTAAAATTTATCAATCTTTCAAAATTAAATTCTCCCGTTGGTTCAAATTTAATAATGAAAATAACAACATCAAGTACGCAGCGGAAACACTTTTAACATTCTCATAATATATTTTCCAGAAGAACTTTAATCACTTTACTGTTTTCTGAACAAATAATATCGTTAGATAACATTTGCACAGAAATTTGCATCAAATTTGAATAAAAAATGATCAAAATATATGAATTATTGCTTCTGGAAAAACTTAAAATGGGAAACTGAGCCCGTTACAGTGAAATGCTTCATTCCAGCCCAGTCCCAATCAAAAAACCACCGCGCGGCCCAGTCCCGATCAAAAACCACCGCGCGGCCCATGTGCGCCAAAACGGCCTAGCCGCGCGTGCCTTGCTCCCCCGCGCCCAGGCCGCAACTTGGGCCTGGGCCGGGATTTCGTTTTGGCGGTCTCGCCCGCCTAGGCTGATTTTGGCCCATTCTCTGTTGGCCGTTTGATCATGTATGAGTTTGATCGGACGGCTGAGCGCGCATCTCGTGAAATCAAAAACCCAGCCGCACCTGTCACTCCCAAACCCTAGGTCACATTTCATTTCCTCCCTTTCCTCTTTCAGCTCCACACCGAGCAGTCGGAGAACCCGACGCCGGAGAAGAAGGCCACCCAAGGCGACCGGAGAAGGAAGGTTGGCGCCCCCCCCGCGCCCTCTCGCCGGTGTGCGTGCTCGCCCAAGGCTGAGCACGCCGCCGTCGAGGGGCCGCATGGTGGTGCCCTGTTGCCCGGAGTCCACGGCCACGGCAAGATCTCGCCGCGCGGCGGCCATCTCACACTGCGGCGGTACTCCTCCGTCCCGCACAACGGCGGTAGTGCCGGCGTGGAGAGGTACCTCGGTAGGTCCCACCATCCTCCGACCATTCATTAGGGCTAGGGTTTTAGTTTCTCTCCTGATTCGAAATCGTTTTTTTCCTTTTCTTTCTTTTCCCCAAGGGCTAGATCTACACCTAAGTAGGCGTCTGATACCATTGTTTAACTTTAGGATCTTACAAGGAGTAGATCAGTGGGATTTACACTTTACATCTCGGTATGACCAATGAGAACCTAGTAGAAGATCTACGAATCCGAGTGATAGAGAAAGAGAAAGAGAGAGGATTGGCTGTGTGCAAACCATCCGAAAGAAGAGCAGTAGCATTGGAGCTTGAGCCGGCCATCTTGTCCGTCCGAGAGAAGATCGGTGCAGTGCAGTGATGGAGGTGCAGTGGCGGCGCGGTCGGTGGCGTTTCCCGTCACTTGCTGCGCCCCTCTCTTAGATCGGAATTAGGGTTTAGGTGGGAGTAAGGACTGTCCGGGGAACCTCGTTCCGAGAGCCGCCAGCACCCCCACCTTTTATTCTTGCGCAGTGTGACGGAGGGCCACCAACCATTTAGGGTTGGGCGCCCCGATCAGGGCGTGTGACCAAGGGCCCAAGTGGCCGTTGGGCCACTCGGTGGAGAGATCATTCCAACAAGAAGTGCTTGGAAAGCAGCTATTGACGTGTCTGAACCATGATTAGGGACTCATGTTGGGTTTTAACTTTAGCCTATCCCATCTTGCTTGAGACTACAATGCTCTGTTGTTGTTGTTGTTGTTGTTGTTGTTGTTATTGTCACAAATTACATCAAACATTTAATGCAACACTGGTAGCAATTGAAAACTTATACAAATGAAAATGAATTCGTCCAGTAATATTGCCGGCATAATATGGCCGCCAATATATATAGTGTTGTTGGTGTCACAAGGAATTCAACAAAAAGGAAAAATGCCAGCTCACCAGCAGTGAGTAGACTAGAGGAACCAGGACACTATGGAATGATGAGATCGAAACGAGGCTTTATGGACTGCCCACTATGGAATAGGAAGGCAAAAAGGAAGTCCCAATTCAATATTCTTTAACTGAAGGAACAAAACATTACAGTAGCAGAATCCGTTGGTAGATGTGGCAGCTATAGCCAAGTCCGTGAATGCTTTCTGCTGATGTTTGAAATTCCTTGCCATAGTTATGTACGCCTAGAAATAACTGTAGGACAGTATGGGCCTCCAATCTCTATTCTGGGTGTCATCTTCGATACAACAACAACATAGCATTTTGTCCCAAGCAAGTTGGGGTAGGCGGGTGTCATCTTCGATCCAGTTGAGAATCAATACGCACTAATTGATAATCATGTGTTGTTATTGGACTAATTGCTAGAAGTAGCTGCATAGCCATCCAGTACCATACCAACGAATATAAGTGAGTCGAACCTATTCTTTTGGTCGAATTGCCACAGGCCAGCACGATAACCACCAATCCAGACCCATCTGTCATAGCTGACACCAAGATCAGGTAAAGCAGATAGTAGGCACCATAACCACATAGCACTGTGTGTGTGTTGTCAACGTATCTAGATTGGATAGCTTCGTGTGTTGTTGTCGGCTTTTGTGTGTTGTTGTTGGCTTAAGGCTCTCTGCTGGCGGCAACACAAATGGTCGCTAGGGCACAAGCACTCTATCATTACACCGTTTGTTGTCTGTGCCACTACCTTTTTTTTTCTCTATCAATAGCAAGAAGTAAATTTTCATACCCATGTGAACCAAAAAATTGATTTAGCTAGATGGGCCCAACTCACATAATTTTCTGGTCCTGAAGATTTCACTGGATTAGGTTGTACAGGATAATTGAAAATTCAAGCAGTCACACTGGGTTGCTCTATTATCTTGCTAAAAATCTCACACAACTTGTCAAGGCTACTACATTTCTTTTCTGCACTGTGGTCAGACATTGTGTTGAACAGTGCTGGAAATAGTAGTCCATAAATGGCTCACGTTCAAGTTCAAGGTGATTAACTGAGTAGAAACAAAAAAAAACCCCCAAGATGGATTCCAGGCTTGATCATGCCTACCACAGCTTGCCACTTAGCAAATAGCGAGCTACTGCTGTAGCCAAAAAGGAACAGAGCAAACATCTCCCGCTGATTCCCGCAGATTTATGCTCACTCGCGAATGAGGAAACCAGCCAAGCCACAGATCCCGGGGCCAGTGGCGAATCTAGAAAAAACGGTGATCGGGGTTGGCACAGACTCATGATAGAAATTTATAGTAATCTAACACTATGGTACATACAAAACATAGGCACAATTATTTATAGTGATGACATACTTCAAAAATCAAGGATTCATATAGAGGAGTGAAATTAGCAATATTATAATAAGATAAAAATAAACTCTTTTACAATAGTGGTTATCTCTTATAATTTCACTCCACAGGTACGATCATCCATATTATGGAAATGAACTATGACATCGTCGTTTGGGATTGCATCAAGAAATTCTTATTCCGCGAAGTAAACGACAGTCATCCATAAATCATCCATCCCCAAACGACTCACAAGGGGGATTTTTCTTTTTAGGAATCGTTCCAATGTTCCTTTGATTGCCTATCAAATTAGTGAACAAAATTAAACACTAAAGTAGATATTGAATAACAGTAAGTAACCGTGCGTATATGATTAAATAAGAAAGAGGATATATGGATAGTTGGGAAGAAAAGTGCATGCGTGGTGTGATGGGAATGGGAATGGGAGGCCAAAGGAAAGTGGACACTAGATAACTATTGTGAGGGCCAACTGGAGTGCACTCCATGCCTTGTCCCCTGAGACCATCTTGTGTGCAAAGAATGCAGTGAAGTGGCTGTTGAGCTTAACCCTGTGTGTGTCCCCCTCCCCTATGTGACTCTGGAGGATTGCCCTAAGGGGTGGAGCAAGGATTTCGACATCTTGGTGCAATCTGAACAACTGGAAGAGCTGAACCAAACTGATTCACTGATTCCCTGGTTGCCTGTTGCTTGATTAGTGAGTATGGGCTTGATGCCGTAAAATTAATAAGAACAATGAGGGAAGGTGGCACTGTGTCTCTGCGAGCACCAGCTTCCTTTCAATGAGTCATGTAATGATTATTACCTACAGCTATAACACTGCCAGGCTCAAAAATATACCAATTCTAACATAGTCTGCAGAAGGAAATAAGATGACACGATCTATATCTTGGCGTCAGCTACTCGCGGGCCACCATCTCATCCTTCTCGCATGCTTGGCCTTTGGAGAGTCGCTTTAATCGGACATGGGCCGCTGTATCTCAACGCAGCATATCCATGAAAGCTGAAGCTGAAGCTGTATCGTGAGAGTCGCTTTAATCCTGAAGCTGAAGTGATCCACCACCGATCAGCCAAAGACCAAGAGTCCTATGCAGCATTTTTTGGCAGCCGCCAGCAGGTACTGATAGGCCTAATTGGGCTGTATCTATTGGACTACAAATAGACATAACATTTCGGCTGCATTTAAGAGGGCTAGACTTGGTGTCTACTTCATGCCGGTCGCATGCATGGTCACGAGAAATCTGTCAACCAGTGGTGGTCCTCATGTGGATGAACAGAGACAGAAAACAATGTAAGAAGATCAAAATTGCCATAGTCTCAAAACAGATATGAGCATGTGACCTTGTTAAAAGAATAGAAAATATACACAGTGTTTAACGTGCAATCTGTTTTTGACTGTTGTTGTTCTAGTTGACGTCTTAGTAATAATAATAATCTGATTCGATTTTTTAAAATCGATGCTCTAGTAGCTACATGTCCAGTTTCATGACCACAATAATTGTGGCACGGCTATGCTGTCTATGCGTGTTCCCCCCAAAAAAGAGTAGCTTCAAAATCATTAACGCTAGTTTATTAAATAGGAGACGAAAATTAAAAATAATTGATGGATCGATTTTTCAATGAAAAATAGTCATGGAAACCACATAAATAAGACACATGTGCTGGACTTGACCCAAAACAAATTTCGGTAGTACAACAGACAAAAACTGACTACCCAGTGGCACCTGTAGCTCAGACAAGCCATGTTGATCCAACATTGTCAATGCAACCACCCAAATTACTGCTCAAACGTTACAAATCGCATGGCAGTATGGCACAACCAAACCTACTAACTTTTACAATATCTTACTCTGGATTCCATCAGTGTCCAACTAAGAACTTGAAGGATTGTCCATTATTACTAAGCTTGTCACATATCCTAGGCTCTCTAACACCAAACCTGCTAGGCATATATGCTAGACCCTGGGCTCTGGCGGGAAGACAGGAGTATGCCAACTTGTCAATGTTACTGCACTTTCATCGTCCAACTGAACACTGCACCATTGGGTTGTTGATAAGGAGAAAGTTGGATGCGCAGTTAATATGCCTTCAACTGAATGTTTCTGTTCATTTTTCTAGTTTTCCAGTGTCTGTGATGTACGACCGTTTCAGTTCTTCAGACTACATCTTTTTTAGAAATGATGCAATAATTCTAGCTTTTGTTTTGAGAAAAATGACCATCCTATGTTTGACCATGTTTGTGTAAAACTGCCAATATTTATCATACCAAATAGCTAACATAACATTTATCATGCTTGCTATTTACAAATGTTGTCAATTCTCTTATAAAAATGGCCAAACATAAGATAGTTGGACTTCTAACAAAAGTAGAAAAGCAAAAGGGCCTCTAGCTGAGTTGGTTAGAGGTCTGAGTATAGGACCTGTCAGGTCCTGAGTTCGACTCCCCGTGGGAGTAAATCTTCCCTCGTCTATCCCATGCCAAAGCACATGTCTAAGGCCAAGCTGTGGTTGTTCTCATATGGGCTATGGTGCTGCCGTGCATGGGTGGGGCTGTGCTACAGGGGTTTGGGAGTTTTCTCGATCTGTGTGAGAATGTCTTCTTCTTAATACAATGCCCAGGGGCTGTCGTACCCCTTGCAGGACGAGTTTTTTTTTTAACAAAAGTAGAACTGTCATGTTTCTTGGATGTTGGTGGTAGAGACATGCAAAACTATGAATCGACATATACATCATGATAGTCTCCTCTCATTCTACAAGTACGTCAAGCAGGCGAAATGTCTATTACATATTTATGTACGAGCCCACAAATGTTATACCAACTACTTCGTACCACGTATATTCAAATTCATGAGTAAATAGATAGGTACAAAGAAATGAAACAAGGGCCAGAAATTTTCAGTGGGAATACCAAGAAAAAAATAAGAAAAAGTAGCACCGGTGCTGGTAAAGTATGACCACATATATGTTGTGTCTTCCTTTGCTTGAACATCTCATCACAAGTGCCAGCCCCACTTGAGCTGTACAAGTGTTTGTAAGAAACTGCCATTTTACGTTAAGAATATTAGAGGTAAAGGGAAATTACACAACAGAGAAGAAAAGAACTGTAGCGCTCCAAACCGCTATTGCTCCAACTCTGAGCTGCTGTCACTTCTGACCACTTTAGCTCCTTGAATGAAGTGTTTGGTAACCCTTCTTGTGGCTCCAGTTCCATGTGATGGCAGTGCTCATAGCGTGACTTGGTTGGAGTCGGAGGCTGGGGAGTGAGTGGTGGATGAGTAGATCAACTGCCCCAAATCAGGCTTGTCCTCCTTCGAATCGAGATAGCTCGGACACCCTGAAATCATGGATTTCCTCCCATGAACCAAGCTCGCCAGGCTGGGGAGCACGATGGAGGTGGCGGTCTGGCAGACAAGGCGCGACATCAAACATGACGGACAGGGAGCGAGTCGTGGACATTAGGTTTTTTCTGCTCCTGACTGATAATAGTGTAAAATGTGAGTGGATAGAGCTTTTCCACTGAGGAGACGATATAGACATCACCATTTGGTAGTGCTCCTCGGCTTCTCAGATGCAGCAAACCAGAGCGAGTGCTGATGCCGAACCAGTTTCTATCAGTAAACTAAACATTGTACACCCATACTCCTAAATACTGCAGCACACTCTGAACATGAACAAAATCCCTAATCCGTAGTTCCTTCAGTTTCTGATGCTTGCACATATGAAATTATGAATTCTTCTTGCTAGATCTCAGTGCTCGGCAGATGGCAGGTTGGCGCATTCCATGTTTACCATGCAAGCTGACGATTTCCCAATTTCTGAGGCATCCATATGATTTGCTGCGAGGGGGCCCGGGGCATCCCTGAGCCGGGAACCGATTCAAGTCAATCATTGCGGCATGGTGAAGCTCCTGCACCATTCCTTGAGCTCTCTTCTTCTCTGTAGCTTGCCTACAGGAAGCTCACCTATCCAGTGTGCCTCATGATAGTCAACAGATGTATGTGCACCTTGTGCAATTAATAGACCATGTTAGTCTTCATGTATCCCCAAACTGTTAGTCACACCAGACCGACATAGCTTGGAGTCAAATTATATCACTGTCCGTCTCATCACTTAGAGTGACTCGGTGTTTATAGGGAAGTGTTGATGAGGGGTTGATAGTAAATTTTATATTTTTCCTCTACTGCACACAATATTTCAGAAATATTATTTGGATTTATTACATAAATTTTCTCAGCCGATGAGCACTTTAGTCTTGCACCGTTCTCAGCCCACTGAGACCCCTTAGTGCATTGTTCGAGTGATCAGTGTGACTACATGCCAGGCTTCATCGCACCATACCAGATATTGTGCTCCTGAACGATTATTTTTGGGCATCAGTTTGGGTGCAGTTCCTTCAGTCCCAGTTTAGGTTTCCCATCACCCATTGTCTATGAAGACACTCTAAGCTCATCCCACGGCCACGATCCTTTTATGGATGGTTGACCTTGGCACCCAAATTCTCAAGGAGTTTTGGTCTTCTCTCTCCTTCACCACATGCTTCTAGAGTGCTCTATACATGTCATGTGTCAGTCAAATCCTAAGAGGAGTGGCGTGTCCCTGAAGGCAACCCTGAATAGAAACATAAAATCAATAGAAAAATAAACACCAATGTAAGTGGCACCACTATAGAAGCACATAACTGTCAGTTCGTGGCTACAACTAGCACTGATCGTTATAGTTTTACTGCTAGCTATTGCCATATTGCTACCATGAAATTGGCAGTGAAAACCTATCGGCTCGCACGAAAAAAATCATATATAAATTTTTCATATAAAATCACATGAAGATATACCTTATAGGAAAATTATAAAGTTCAATCAGATCCAAACCATTTTAGTTGATAGGTTTTCATTTGAGATGGTTTAATATACAATTTTCCAATATAAGTTCTAATTTCAAGTACACAATCCCAAATGGAGACAAAATCAATATCAAAGTTGTAGTACTCAATTTGATCTACAACTTGGTACTTGAAATTTTTGTCACAGGAAATCGTTTGTAGTATCGTATATCCAATACAAGGTTCTTAAATGTGACATTAAAATAGGAACAGTAATATATTTACATGTAGTTGTGTAGCTGAGATGGTAATCTGGCTATGAATGAGATTTGAGGTTATTCGTTTGAATGGCTTAAAAACTAGTAGTGATGGCGAGTTTAGAATACTAGTAGAGATAAGGTTGTCCGCTGCTTGTTCGCAATAATCTTTGCGCTATACAAATTAAACTATGTTTGCTTCTCCAAGTGCTGCCTGAATTGCCTCCAAACGTGCCTACAAGTGCCCCCAAGTCCCAGCACCCTCAACCGGTGAAGCCTTGCCTAATTGCCTCCACACGCAGTCCTGCCATCGCCAAGGATGCCAGGAACCAGAGACAAACCTACACTAAGGCACCATGGATGTTCACGGAGGCGCCACGGATGGTTGCAATAGACTGCGAGACCAAGCGCGAGGGTTGCTGGTGCGAATGCTATGAAGAGTTGGAGATTCATGCCATGAGGACTGCAATACCAGCTGGCCTGTTGTGCCCCACTCGGCCCACGCCATTGACCATCATGAGTGGTCTCATAAGAGCTGCAAGCTGCCTACACGTTTCGCCTCGCCTACAGCCAAGGAATGAGCCAAAAGGGCCATGGATGCCTATGGAACGAAGCCGGCAAGACTGACCCACAAAGTACGGAACGCAAGAATTCCCTTTGGGAATCCACCAAGGAGCCGGCCAGGCTGTGACCATGTCCACAATCTTGTTCCTGTCCCTCTGTTACAAACTCACTAGGACGTTCCTATCCCAACCATATGGTCCCGACCTATTGCGACAGGTAGCCCAGTTCTTGATCATTTTGGCACAATGAAGACACAGTCAACATTGATCATTGACCAATAAAAACTGACAATAGACCTAGCCTGGCCTGCTAGTCCCTGTTAGCTCTAGGACACGTGGCATGCCCGTGCATTGCCACATGTTGCTTCCTGGTAAAATCTGTAAATATCATTTAATCCTTAAAAATTTATAACTAATTCGTAGCCTCTCTGGAAAATATGTTTATTATACCAACATGTTCACAAAAATAAGATCTAAGTTTTCACTACCGGCACTAGACAAAGCCCATAAAACACTCGGCAAACGGTTTGCCGAGTGTAACACTCGGCAAACCACACTCGGAAAAAAAACTACGGCAAAGGGTGCTTTGCCGAGTGTCATTTGTCGGGCACTCGGCAAAGACTTTGCCTAGTGTCGGCCTGACACTCGGCTAGTTTGTCTAGTGCCAGGCCTGAGGCACTCAGCAAACCCATCCAGTTTGCCTAGTGCCTGTGGACAAGGACACTCGGCAAAGTGGCCCAGTTTGCCTAGTGTCAGGCCCGCGACACTCGGCAAACCCGCGCAGTTTGCCTAGTGCCTGGCCCACGGCACTAGGCAAATCAGCCCAGTTTGCCTAGTGCCATCCGCGCGACACTCGGCAAACCCGCCCAGTTTGCCTACGGCTTTGACACTAGGCAAACCGGAAAAAACGGTCTTTTTTTTGTTTTTTCCATTCCATCCAAGCAAACATCATATATATATATATATATATATATATATATATATATATATATATATATATATATCACATTTCACAAACATCTCACATATATCACAAACACCACATATATTCACACACACACACACACACACACACACATATATATATATATATATATATATATATATATATATATATATATATATATATATATATATATATATATATATATATATATATCACAAACACAATATATATCACAAGTCCAACATCAAGTCCAACCACAAGTGCATCATAGTTGTCCAAAATAAACCACAAGTTCATCACAAACTACCATCATGGCAACTGTCGGTGTTGATGAGGCCCATGATTCGATACTGGTGAATCTCCGAGGTGACGAGGCACGTTATTAGATGCCGCCGATGGATTCTGCACAAAGGAGAACAGATTGCATGTGTGAGAGACAAGATACTATACAGCTGCTTACCATGTTCTAGCCACAATTGTAGAGCTATTAACCCTTGAGTAGTTTACAGAACTGTCTGTTATCATGCTGCTTAAATATCTTTAGAATAATTATGGGATATTTCCATACTATACCTATTTGAAGTCATAACCTGACATATGAACAGATGCAACAGAGATTTCTGTAAATAATGTCATCGATGAGGTAAGCCGTGTTAGTTTGCAGCCTATCTCAGACTAGTATAGTGCCTGTGCTAACGCCATGACTTTATTTTAGGGAAGCACATGAAAAGAACCAAAATAACCAATTATTTTTCCATAGTTCAACTTTGCACAATTGTATTTGAGCATTTATACAATCCAGGAAACACTTTTGCGAACGACAATAAGAGATGTATATGCAAAACGACAGCTAGTTATTACAAACACATATTCAATCTTTAAGCTATTACCATGAGTAATGGTAATTTCAGAGAGCATATACCAAATCTACACTTTAAATAAAATATCTAAAACACCATCAGAATACTTTGATTGCATTATAAGGAAATAAGTTATATATGAAAACAACTTTCTAGCTCAGAAGAGACAAAGCATCTTTGTTTACAAAAGTAAACATGTGAGGAACATAATAATGTTCCATAGTATTTTAGAATGAAAGTACTATCATGTTTCAAATATAATTTACACATTTTTTAAAATAATCAAATCCATATTCTGGTCAGACCACAAGATCTGGTTCCGAAACAAATGGCAAGACAAGCAATTAACAAACTGTACCATTCAAAAAATCAATAAGAAATGCTCTCACTAGAGAATTGAAAATGAAAGTAAGTAGTTCTCTTTAGTGCGCTAAGCATCACCAGTAACATCTAAGGAAAACACCAAACATACAAGGAGAAAGAATGAGCTCCTTTTGATCATCTACACACAAATTGCTATGAGTTTCATCATCCATGTGTATATTCAACTAAATATTTTCATAATAATAAAAAACAGAAGACATCATCAATTTGTGGCTAGTTGCCTACACTATATCAATGTCACTGACACTGAACTTCTAAGGTCTGCAGTGATGTTTGGTCCTGAATCAGACGTTTTTCAGGTTTTTAGCAGCCGAAGTGAAAATCCCTATGAAGTTTATCAAATGACAAATGACCTATGCAATTTATCAATCTTCCAGTGGTTTCCTAAGCACAAATTCAGTGGAAAACAAAGCTGCTCCAGAGCAAATATTGTCCATGGAACACCTACACTCCAAAGATTATTAAAAGAGCAAACATACAGGAGCTGAAATGCCTTGATTAATGTCTAAGGTTGCAAGCAAATATAGTACTTGATAACTTATCGCACCAAAATGATCAAAGAAATGAATTTACCTTCAAAGGCACTCAATATAATCATTGTTACTCAGATCACCCATGTTATTTTTGTTCAATGGAGGATAGTTCAAACAGAATAGTATAAGAATGCACTTAATGAAACCCCCCACAAACAAATAGGACAAATGACCTGTGCAATTAATTTATCAATCTTCCGGTGCTATATTTGTTTCCTAAGCACAAATTCAGTGGAAAGGAAAGCTGCTCCAAAGCAAATATTGTACTCATTCCCATTTAGTATTGACATGGCCAACTAACTGTGTCTTAAATAAATAAAATGTAGTTCATGAAGAGCAAGAGTAAACCCTTACTGTGGAACCAGAATGCGCAATGGCCTCCCTTCGCTTCTTGTCTTCCTTAGATATCAGCGATTTCAAGTCATCTCTATTATGTAGCATAACGGAAACTTGCCAATGCAAAATTAACAGTTATACTACCTTTGGTTGAATGAGATCATAATTTTTGTAGAAGCAGATTTTCCCAGAAGATTATAAAGTTTCCATCAATAACAAGCTAAAATAAGTTGAACAACAGCAAAAGTGAACAGCCTGGAAAGAGTAAGAAAAAAAATGCCACAATTGGGTTCATAATAAGTGGGCATCTGTTGGTCATCTATTATGGCCTATCAGCTCTGCTAAACCAAAAAAACAAGAAACAGTACAAGTAAATTCTTTGCTAGTACAAAATGAACACAAATGATAGAAATCGAGCGACTTAATGTCTACACAAGCATCAAAATCATTATGCTGAAGATGACACGTTGCTTATTCAGTTTATGATTGAATTTTAAAAACTGTTGTTCACCTGCTTGAGCCTACAGCCGATGCTCCATATAGAAAACAAAATTAAAGCCCCCGCGGTGTTACTCAGAGAAGCACGGGGCTACTGTTATGGTTAGTCAGAGTATTGTATTCAGCATTGGGATACCACAATCCAACATCTTGTGTATGCTTCAAATACCTCAATATTCTCTTTGTTGCCTTCAAATGACTTTCTCTTGGTGAGGCTTGAAATCTTGCACACATGCATACACTAAACATTACATCGGGCCTTGATGCCGTCACATAGAGTAGGCTACCAATCATTGATCTATATAGCATTTGATCCACCATGTTGCCACTCTTGTCACTATCCAAACTTCCACTAGTGCCCATTGGGGTTGTAATGCCCTTTGCATCTTCCATGCCAAACTTCTTGAGCATATCTTTGATGTACTTGGTTTGGCTCACAAATGTTCCTTCCTTCATTTGTTTGATTTGAAGTCCAAGAAAGAAACTAAGTTCATCGATCATTGACATTTCAAATTCCTTTGCCATCATTTTCCCAAACTCATCACAATAATCTTGATTGGTTGAACCGAAGATGATATCATCAACATATATTTGCAATATAAACAAGTCTTTCCCAATCTTCTTGGTGAAGAGTAGTATCAACTTTGCCCATGACAAAACCTTTGGATAGCAAGAAGTCCCTCAATCTTTCATACCATGCTCTAGGTGCTTGCTTCAATCCATACAAAGCTTTTCTCAATTTGTAGACATGATTGGGTTTCTTGTCATCTTCAAAACCGGGAGGTTGCTCCACATACACCTCCTCTTGAATGTACCCATTGAGAAATGCACTCTTCACATCCATTTGATATAGCTTGATATTATGAGCACAAGCATAGGCAAGTAAGATCCTAATTGCTTCCAATCTTGCAACAGGGGCATAAGTTTCACCAAAGTCAAGACCCTCTATTTGTGTGTAACCTTGAGCCACTAGTCTTGCTTTGTTCCTTACTACTATCCCATCTTGATCTTGCTTGTTGCGAAAGACACATCTTGTTCCAATGACATTGTGATCCTTAGGCCTCTCAACTAGTTCCCATACTTCATTTCTCTTGAAGTTGTTGAGCTCTTCATGCATTGCATTTACCCAATCCGGATCTCTCAATGCTTTATCAATGTCCTTGGGTTCTTCCATTGACACAAAAGAAGAGTGAGCACAAAATGATGCCAATCTTGATCTAGTTTGAACTCCCCTTTGTATGTCACCAATGATGGAATCCAATGGATGGTCTCTTGCAATGTTAGTTGGTTGAAGCACTTGGACTTGATTGCTTGGATGTTGATGTTGATCATAAGTTGGAGATGATGAACTAGCCACTTGTTGATCTTGTTGCACTTGAGATGATGTACTAGCTTGATTTTACATTAGAGAACCACTAGCTTGTGTAATTAGACTTTGGAGCACTTGATCTTTATTGTCATCCACATCAATCACTTGCTTTGGTCTAATGTCACCAAATCCATTCCTTTTATAGCATTACTCAATCGAGTTCCTCTCACATCATCCAAGTTTTCTTCTTCATCTTGAGAGCCATTTGTTTCATCAAACTCAACATCATGAACTTCCTCAAGTAAACCACTAGCCAAATTCCAAACTCTATAAGCTTTGCTAGTAGTGGAGTAACCAAGTAAGAATCCTTCATCACATTTCTTCTCAAACTTGCTCAATCTAGTGCCCTTCTTCAAGATGTAACATTTGCAACCAAATACCCGAAAGTATGCAATGTTGGGCTTTCTTCCATTTAAGATCTCATATGGTGTCTTCTCTAAGAACTTGTGACAATAGAGGCGGTTGCTATAGAAGCAAGCCGTGTTGATTGCTTTGGCCCAAAATGAATGACTCACATTATACTCATTTAACATTGATCTTGCCATATCAATTAAGGTTCTATTCTTCCTCTCAACTAGGCCATTTGATTGAGGTGTATACTTGGCCGAGAATTGATGTTTGATTCCAAGCTCCTCACATAGCTCATCAACTCTTGTGTTTCTAAACTCACTTCCATTGTCACTTCTCACTTTCTTGATTGTGGTCTCAAACTCATTTTGCACTCTCTTGATGAGCTTCTTGAATATGTCAAATACATCACTCTTGTCCACAAGAAAGAATACCCATGTGTATCTAGTGAAATCATCCACAATCACAAAATCATACTTGTTGCCACCAATGCTTGTGTATGTAGTTGGCCCAAATAGATCCATGTGCAACAACTCAAATGCCTTGGAAGTACTCATGATGCTTTTCAATGGATGAGTGTTACCCACTTGCTTTCCGGCTTGACATGCACTACATAGCTTATCCTTCTCAAATGTGACATCCTTCAAGCCTCTAACTAAGTCATGCTTCACTAACTTGTTCAATTGCTTCATACCAACATGACCAAGTCTTCTATGCCATAACCAACCCATACTTGATTTTGTGAGCAAGCATGTTGAAAGTTGAGTGTCACTAGCATTGAAATCAACCAAGTATAGATTCTCATATCTAAAACCCTTGAAGATCAAATTTGAACCATCAACACTAACTATCTCCACATCATCAACACCAAATATGCACTTGAAACCGAGATCACACAATTGAGCAACCGAGAGAAGATTGAAGTTCAACTTTTCAACTAAGAGCACATTGGAAATGCTATGATCATTTGAGATTGCAATCCTTCCAAGAGCCTTCACATCACCCTTGCTATTGTCACCAAATGTGATACTATCAATGCCACTGTCATTTGATTTGAGAGAGTTGAATATTCTTGAATCACCGGTCATATGTTGAGAGCACCCACTATCAAGCACTCAATGCCTTCCTCCAGCCTTGTAATTTACCTACAAAATAAATTAATGTTTCTTAGAGTGGACGAGGACTCCTTGGGGCATGGGGGCTCCTCCAGGATGTGGTGCTTCTACATAGGGGGTGGGGAGGAGGGCTCGCTGCTGGCGATTCCACCATGGTGGTTGGCGCTCCTTTATATGTGAACAACTCGTTCCTCCATGGTGGTTACCACCATCCTCCCTCTCCACACTACACCTGAGTGCCACTTGCTGGCTACCACAGTTCCCCCACTAGGTAGGCCGTGGCCACCGGCGATGCCACATTTCAAGTATTTCAGGTGTTCCAGACGTATGTCTTAAGTGTTTCCTATTGATGTTGCATGGCTATAAATGAATGTTACAAGTGTATGTTTCATGTTTTGCAAGCGTATGTTTCAATTGTTTCAAGAGTTTCAGACATATATTTCAAGTGTTTCATCTGGATATTGCAAAAGTAGATCTGGATGATGTATATACATGCATGTTACAAGCATATGTGTAAAGTATTTTAGGTGTTTCATACGTATGTTACAAGTGATTCATCTGGATGTTGCAAAAGTACATCTAGATTAGCCTCTATGTTTGCAAATATGAATTCTAAGCCCTTTAGATCTTGATTGCGATACAAGATCTTGCGGACCTGCCATAGATAAGCAACAAATTGGCCAACGCTAGAACACAACCATATGAGTTAGTGTTTTGCCACTTTTTCGATGTTGCTCCACTATCGTATCTCTCCATCCAGAGCACATGCATGCACCGATGATCGAGAGAGCAGGTCTTCAGAACCCTCATTCTTGTGATCTTGTACCAAGAAATTTTTGGAAAGAGGTTTCACGCGTTGTTCCCATCTTCCATGGTGGCTTGTTTTCCAAAGCGGTATAGCTTGTAGTTAGACATTTGGAGACATCAATTCCGTCGGAATGTTCACCCGAGGTCCATCCTCTTCTAACTCTTCTCATCCACTAATCCATTTAGTACACACCCACCGACAGACCTTGTTATCCTCTCTCTACCTCCACACCACTCATCCTATACATATCTCTCTTCTGCCCTCATATGATTGTGGCCTTCTAAAAAAATCAGCATGTACTCCTCATCCATCTCCATGACTCTGTCTTTGTCTCTCTTCGCGGCACTCATCCATCTCACATCGCCTTGCTAGAGCGTGGCATTTCCCTTTCACCTAGAGATCTCTCCTCCAAGCAAGGTCATCGGCGGCGGCGGCATAAGGAGGTGCTAGAGCACACCCATATCTAAAGTGGATAAGGACTCCTTGGCATGGGGATTCCTCCATGATGGGGTGCTTCCACAGAGGAGGTAGGGAGGAGGGCTTGCTGCTGGAGATTCCTCCATGGTAGTTGGGGCTCCTTTATAGGTGAAAAACTCGTTCCTACAAGGTGGTTACCACCATCCTTCCTCTCCACTGCACCCGAGTGCCGCATGCTGGCTACCACAATTCCCCACTAGGTAGGCCGCGGCCGCCGGCGATGCCGTGTTTCAAGTGTTTCAGACGTATATTTCAAGTATTTCATCTAGATGTTGCATATGTTGCATGGCTATATACGCATGTTGCAACTGTATGTTTCATGTTGCAAGTGTATGTTTCAAGTGTTTCAGGTGTTTCAGACATATATTTCAAGTGTTCATCTGAATGTTGCAAAACTAGATCTCGATGTTGTATACATGCATGTTGCAAGCGTATATATGTGTCAAGTGTTTCGGGTGTTTCATACGCGTATGTTGCAAGTGTTTTATGGAGTGCCGTCAGTAGCCTCAAACGTATGGGACACACTGCACCCTCTCTTCTTCCTTGTTGACCCTTCGAGTTCTCTTCGTTCTAGTCTCCTGTGCACACAGTAGGTTGGAAGAGGAGGCCTCAAACCACGTCCGTCTGTGACACGTGCTCGGGTGTGTGTGCAGGTGGTCTGGTTTTTGGGAGCATCTATATGTGACTACTCGCTACAATCGACTACTTCCTCATGGCCAACTGTTCCCAGCGATCAGTACTACTGCGATGTCTTCTTCCTGGTGACTAGTAGCAGCGTACAACTTGTTTCTGGTGGCTATTCGTGAGACTATCACTGCCAGCTTCTACCAACATCACCTGTGGTCCGCTACTTTAAGTAACACACTATGTTAAATAGTGCTAATAATGGAGCCACCGGTGCCTCAGACACTAGTCCCTCCTCAGGGTATATTTTTGGTCTTACTGTTTTTGTTATGCTTAGTAAGATATTTGTTATGATCAGTTTGCTTATCGTCATGTATGCTATTAGTGTTGCGAGCGGTAGATTACACACGCACATATACCATGTTACAAAATCTTTGCATCTGTTTTTTGGATGAAAATAAAAATAAAAATATTGCATGCAAGACATATGTGGATGGACTAGCATATATTTAAAATTACAAGACCACGATGATGTGATGAGATGACATGCAGAACACACATTGGACTCACACTACCGGAAACGCAGCCTTTGCCGAGGGCTTCCGGCTTTGCCGAGGGCTAAATATCGGGCACTCGGCAAAGGCCCTCTTTGCCGAGGGCCGGCCCAAGGAGCCCTCGGCAAAGACAGGCCCTCGGCAAAGAGGCCTCTGCCGAGGGCCAGCCCTCGGCAAAGAAACGGCCCTCGGCAAAAAAAATCTTTGCCGAGGGCCTCCCTATTGGCCCTAGGCAAAGAGTCTTTGCCGAGGGCCTACCTTATGGCCCTCGGCAAAGAGATTTTTCAAAATATATTTTGAGACACTAAATTAACTCAAATAAAAAAGTTTTCTACTACAAAATTGTCTAACTTTTTAAGATCTACAAAGTATATATTGGTCATTTCTTCATTTAACAAATTAATAGTAATGTTGTTCACAAAATCTACATCTCTCTAATAAGTTTCATGAAACTACTAGAGAGTATATATAAGGATTGTGAAATATGTTTGAACCACCACGTCGATTGAACAAATGACCAAACAATCAAAATAAAGTTTGTAGATCTTGAGAAGTTATAAAATGTTGTAGTTGAAAACTTTTTCATTTGAAAGCATCTAATTGCCGATAATTGCGTCTTAAGTTTGAAATTTGAAATTTTGAAAAAAGTCTCGGATGGAGAAACACTCTAAACGAAAATTGTAGATCTCGAAAAGTTACGAAACTTTGTAGTTGACAACTTTTTAATTTGAATTCGTTTAGTGCCTCAAAACGTATTTTGAAAATTCTCTTTGCTGAGGGCCATAATGTAGGCCCTCGGCAAAGAGGGTCTTTGCCGAGGGCCTACGTTATGGCCCTTGGCAAAGAGGGTCTTTGCCGAGGGCCAACCTTATGGCCCTCGGCAAAGAGATTTTTTAAAAATTCTCAGATGGAAAAACACTCTAAACGAAAGTTGTAGATCTTGAAAAGTTATAAAACTTTATAGTTGACAACTTTTTCATTTGAAAGTATCTAATTGAGGATATTTATATCTAAAGTTTGAAATTTAAAATTTTAAATTTTAAAAAAAAGTCTTGGATGGAAAAACACTCTAAACGAAAGTTGTAGATCTCGAAAAGTTATGAAACTTTGTAGTTGACAACTTTTTCATTTGAAAGCATCTAATTGCCGATAATTGCGTCTTAAGTTTGAAATTTGAAATTTGAAATTTTGAAAAAAGCCTCAGGTGGAGAAACACTCTAAACGAAAGTTGTAGATCTCGAGAAGTTATGAAACTCTGTAGTTGACAACTTTTTCATTTGAATTCGTTTAGTGTCTCAAAATATATTTTGAAAACTCTCTTTGCCGAGGGCCATACTGTAGGCCCTCGGCAAAGAGGGTCGGCAAAGATATTTTTTCAAAAAGTCTCGGATGGAAAAACACTCTAAACGAAAGTTGTAGATCTTGAAAAGTTATAAAACTTTATAGTTGACAACTTTTTAATTTGAAAGCATCTAATTGAGGATATTTATATTTAAAGTTTGAAATTTCAAATTTCAAAATTTAAAAAAGTCTTGGATGGAAAAACACTCTAAACGAAAGTTGTAGATCTCGAAAAGTTATGAAACTTTGTAGTTGACAACTTTTTCATTTGAAAGCATCTAATTGCCGATAATTGTGTCTTAAGTTTGAAATTTGAAATTTAAAATTTTGAAAAAAACCTCGGATGGAGAAACACTCTAAACGAAAGTTATAGATCTCGAAAAGTTACGAAACTTTATAGTTGACAACTTTTTCATTTGAATTCGTTTAGTGCCTCAAACAATCAATTTACACTCGGTTTGTTATAACATATGGGGAATCGAAATAGAATATAAACACAAGTGATAAAGGGTTGGAGTGGTTAGAGGAGGTAAGTGAGAGAGGGTGTGACCCACCGACCACGACTTTACAAATAGGGTCAAAAAAAACTGTGTAAAATGCTACAAAAAAATCCCGCGGGTGGGGGTGATGGCTCGTCGGCGCTTCAAAAAAAATAAAATTATTTTGCTATTTTTTTCGGGTTTTTTTTTCGATTTACATTTTGCCGAGGGCTTTTCTTTGCCGAGGATTTTTTTGCCCTCGGTAAAGGCTTTGTCGTGTGCCCGATAAAGAGCCCTCGGCAAGATTCTTTTGTTAACTTCCTCTCGCAAGTCAGCTAGTCGCTATATGTACACGGAAGCCAATACGTGTATGTGTATGAAAGTCTATATGCACATGCATTTATGATTCCTCAATACATGACATCAATACATAACATCAATTTTTCATGATGCCAAGGTTGAGTTTGCATCGCTTGTGATAACCATCGAGATCAAGATTATGGCAGACACGGTTTCAACGTTGACTTCGGAGCTAGCTAGCCGAGTCTCTGAAAACATGCAAGAGCAAGCGTTTTGACTGCACCACAGCGCGCGCTCTGGTCAAACTAACGTTGCCATGCCCATGACAGCAGCTTTGATTGGCACTTGTGCCCGCTGACAGTGATAGCTAGCTAGCTGTCTGGAGACTAGTCGAGACTTGCGAGACAAAGTGATCATGCATGAGAGCTGCATGCGACTGCGAATCAAGTCTTCCTAGTATCTGTCGATGCTACCGTAAAGTAGGAGTAGATACACTATTTGGATAGGAGACAAGTCAAAAGAGGCAAGTCAAAAGAGGTCCCTATTAGTCACCATTAGCGAAACTGCAGAGTGCAGAGCATGCTCTCTGAAAACTGATAAGCCGATGGAGACGGTCGCGGTGCCAAAAGGATAGTGAGACCAGATTATTTTAATTGTCTAGTTTGACAGTGCAAACCGAAGAAGTTCGTCATCGTCTGATTCCCCTGAATCATAAGTGAAGTATGCAAACTGAAGACTTTGCTTCAGCTAATACTGGCATCGAGCTGTTTCGCCACATCTGGTCAGCTCAAGAGCTAGTCTGACTTTGACATGTTATTGGCTCTGATCTGATCGGCACACCTACTCTATCGACGATCTGTATTGGGACTTCACACTTGAGATCCGATGATGTAAGCCGTATGAATCATGTACATTTGGGGTATGCAGATTTTTTTTTTAAATAATGATTTGGGGTACGTAGATGGCCTATCAGAAATTGTCACCATACATCACCGCTAAAACCCTTTACCACTGGAACTAGTGCTAGCTCATTTGGTCGAGCGTTCCAGGTGAGAGCGACGCCACCCGGGCTCAAACCTGGCACCCACCTTCATTCTTACGGGTAGCCGGGAGACTCGCCCATGTTTTCAGAACAAAAAAAACCCTTTACCACGACTAATGGCATAACACATATATCAGCATCACAAACAATATGATAGATGCAAAAGCTGTCGCAAGATCCCACAAATACTGGTTTGTGAAGGTTGATTTCGGACAAAGGAGAATTTTTACAGGGATCAATTATTTTAGTTCTTGTATAAATAGGTTGGCAGTTCTCAAACATTTTAACTACCTTATTATTAATGGCGTTGCTACCACACATAAAAAATTATCAAAGACGACTTTTGATACAAGGTTGTTGTCACGTATTTTCCGATGACGGTTTTGTATTGGCCGTTGTCACACATGAGTCTAAGCATGAGGCCTTCAAGGTCCTGTTCCAGGACGTGTTCCTAGACGACTTCGCCCTGGAGGTTGATCGACACGCTG
This sequence comes from Saccharum hybrid cultivar R570, assembly GCA_038087645.1. Lineage (NCBI taxonomy): Eukaryota > Viridiplantae > Streptophyta > Magnoliopsida > Poales > Poaceae > Saccharum > Saccharum hybrid cultivar. Next base: position 13,763,606 of record JAQSUU010000805.1, read on the forward strand.
CTGGCCGAGCCACATTAAGGTCTGTTGGTTTGTGCCCAGCCTCATTGACCGAGCATGGCGTCTTGTGGTTAAGGACTTCGTAGCCCAGGTGGCCTTTCACTGGGCATTGGCAAGTTTCCTGCAGTTGAGATCGCTGCTAATAATAAGTTTGCTGTAATGCTCTGTTCCTTTCGGTTCTCTTTTCTTTTTGTTATGTTTTTGGTCCTCTTTACTATGCTCAGCGCATACCATTGAGGGGGTAGCATGTAATGTCCTCTTAATGAAATATGTGCCTAGGCACGGTCGCGAAAAACAATGGCGTTACTCTGTTCACACTAGCCTTGAGAGATTTCACAACAATTGTGCATTGGGGATATCAAGGGTGTATATTATAGTATTTTCGTCTCTACCTCTAATTAAATACACCAACGAAGAGATATGCTTGACTCTGAAGCAAAGGAGTCTAGTAATTGCTCACTGAAAGGTATTATACAACAGTAATTAACTTGCCACTTTTATGACAAGCGCTTATTGGTTCACCCCTTATCGACACAGATGGTCCCCTGCATTGCTGAGTTGGGATGACTCGCAATGCTTGATCTTAACTGTGACAATCTCATCAAATCCTTGCGCTGGCAGACACATGATAGTCCAATATGATATAAGGATAATCATGGTGCAGATCAGCAATCCTTCATTGCAAGAGATATGGGCATTTATACAAATAAATGCATAGCAACATAATAGCACCTACCACCAATTGACAATAATGTACATAGCAGTAATAAGAAAAAGCAAAATAATCACCTCCAGCTCAATATAAACATAGTAGTCGTCTCTAGTTCCATCTCTAGCTCAACAAAGTGCCCAAAGCAACAGTAGCATAGTATTGGCGGCCAAAAGAAAGAGAACGGATGGATGAATAGTATAGATAGAAAGAAAGGCTCATGCCTGATGTGTTGGGAATGAGAGGCCAAAGGAAAGTGGACACTAGATACATACCTAGTCTGAGGGCCTACTGAAGCACACGTGTTGGCTACAGTTTGAGTTTGTCCTCGATAACAAAGGATGTGGCGACGTGGCTCTTCAGTTCAATCCCTATGAAAATTTTCAGGGCAAAGCTTGCTGGTATAGTGTGTCGGTCATCAATAAAGGGTCTGGCCGTCACTGACAACAGTGGTGTCCACTTTAATTGTGGACTGAATGATGCATAGAATTTTTCCATCCTATGTATATGATGCAGAGGCATTTTATCTTGCTCCGTGCTGGCAAACGTGAACGTTCACGCTGAATATACAGTCAGATGGTGATACACTATGTTCTGGTGAGGTGGTACCGATGTGGATGAACAGAGACAAACAAAATAAGAAGATCAAAATCACCATGGTCTAGAAACAGATATGAGCTTGTGACTTTGCTCACTTAAATAATACAAAATTAAACATATGCAATGTTTAACTTGGAAGTTGGAATCTGTTATTCACCCAAATGGTTTAAGCCGACTCTCAGTGGCCTAATTCGTTTTCTTGCAATGGCGTTCTAGTAGCTACATATGTCCAGTTTCCAGACCACACCAATGCTACACAACTACGCATATGCCACTTATTTTTATGCCCAAAAAAACAGCATCAAAAGCATTAATACATGGTCAACTTGTCTCACTTACAAAGTTTCATGGCCTTGTGTCTAAGCCCGTAAGCTTACAGTCCGTTTCTCTATTCTCTCCTCCCCTCCCTCCTCCACCTCAGCATACTTACAACCCTTTACTATACTTGCTCCTAGGAGAAGAGAAAAACAAAGATAACTGATGGATCGTTGTTTTTGTGGAAATTAGTCATGATGACCATATAATAATTAACTGGGACACATGTGCTCCATTTCACCCAAAGAGCTCATTTCACAGTTTTTGTGGAAATTAATCATGATAAACACCTGTCAGCAAAACTAACTACCCAAAGAGCACTACTCGCTCAAACAAGCCAACTACTACCTATGAGTTACATTCACATTTCACAGTGCCAATGTACGTTTTGTGCAAGATATGTATATATTTGGTGAGTAAATGGACATATAGGTACAAAGAAAAACACCTGTCAGCAATTTCCATTGGGAACACCAATTATAACATAAGAAAAAGTAGCACTGGTGCTAGTAAAATGACCACATATATAAATGTGTGGTGGCCTCATAGCTCGAACAAACGTGTAACAAATGCTAGCACCACAAGAATGTAGAGTAGAGGGAGAAGAGAAGTGTACAAGAGTTAGCAAGGAACTGCCATTTTGGGTTAAGAATAGGAGGTAAACTGAAATTGCATGTCACTAATGTTACAAATGGAGGGAGGGGGCACTGAGAGGGGCCTGGCATCCCCAAACAGTATGCCAGACATAGAAATCCTTGCTGTGCCCCTGGAAGTGATGGATATTAGAGGTACATGATATTGAACTAACTTCAATCAATCAATCAATCCATTATTGTTGTGTGCCGCCATCGACGGTGAATCGTTGCCTCCTTGGCAGTTCCACTGATCTCTGCCAACAAGAAACGGTGGTGAAAGCCACCAATCATCATGTACTCACCGCTGCACTGCTGCAGCTGAGCTCCCTCTCTGTGACGTGCTCCAATCAAGAAATTCAAATGGTCTTTGTCATCTTCGTCCCTCTTCTCTAGTTCAAACCATTCCAACTATCCACTATAGATTGCTGAAGAACAATAGATCTCGGCAAGCATTGGAAAGGGGAGAGAGAGAGAGAGACAGCTAGGGATATCTTACCAGTGACAAGACAGCGTTCGTGTCCCTGGGCTGCAGATCTGCTCAGGCAATTGAGGTGACTCTGTTTGAGTCTTCAAGTTCAATGATGTCTGTTGGGGGAGACGAGTTGTCCAGTCACGGAGCTGTCGGTGAAGCAGAGGAGCAGCGTATCAATTTTTAGTGCGCCAGTATCCGATTACAGGGCAACTGATTACTGACTTTGGTGAACCAAACACATGTACTGTCGATTTTTTTTTATGTTTGACTAAGTTTGTATAACATATTAGCAATATTTTATATCCAAATAATTTTATTATAAAAGTGCATTCAATGATTCATCTAATGATACTAATTACGTATCATAAATACAAATAATTTCTTATATTTGTTTGGTCATGTTTAAAAATGTTTGACTTCTCAAGGAGTGAGAATGACACTTATTCTGAGGCGGAGGGAGTATAGCTCATCAGTAATTAATATTTAGGAACCTTAAAGCTATAGCTCATGAGTAATCAATATTTAATACTTTGTGCATTTTCTGTGTGGAGTTCATGATGTGCCAATTCCAGGAATTGCTATATTTCTTCTTATTTGGCATACATAGTTTCATCTATGTTGTTTGTCCGTCTGTCTAACTAATGCAAACTGGCAAAGCGTCGGTGAGGGAGACTGGGAGGTGTATTGGCGAGTGCCAAACTATATATTTAGTGTCAAGGATCCATCAAAAAAAATTGAGATGATTGGTACTTGGAGGCTAGCAACCAACAAGTAAGTAGCCTAATTCTTAAAGATGTGTAGGTAATTGACTGTCGATCTTGTAGAAAACATTGTTTTTGATAATGGGCAGAGCTAGCGCCCGGACGTCCAGACCAACACCAGCGCTTGCTTTGTGTCGACGTCGCGCGCCCCTCCTGCTCAGATTCGCATGCTTGGTTTCCCGCGCACATGCGGGGAACGCCCGCACCGGCCGGATGACTCGCCCCGCCCGCCTACACACGGGACCACCCACGTCTAGTCCATTTCCTGCCTACGGATGCGCGCCACGTGACTCTCCTAACATACCTCTGAAACATGAAACACTTGATGCAGCATATGTCTGACACAGCAGAAACATTTGGAACATACATTTATAACATATGTGTAAAACACATGGAACATCCAGATAAAACACATGCAATATACATCTGAAACAGACGAAACCTTTTTATATTGCAACCTATGCAATATCTAGTTGTATTTTTGCAACATGCAGATAAACTCATCGCAACATTCATCTGAAATAGTTGAAACAGCTGGAGCATACAGTTGCAACATGAGGTTGCAATGTGATGTCACCTTGCTGGTTGGGTAGGTGGATGCTCATCGTTGTGGAGCTCAACGCCGGCACGTGGAGCTCGCGGCGGCGCTCGCCAGTGCAGCAGCGGTACAGACAACTCGCTGGCGGGCGCAGCATCTCACGAAGCACCTCCCCTCACCTGCTAGCTGGAGCATCTATCGTGGAGGCTCGCAGGCTCAGTGGCGCATGCATGGAGCTCGACGGCACACTGGTGGCTGGTATCATGCGCAAAGCTCGCTGGCTGGCCGTCGCAACCTCTGCCCTGTAGTTCCACATTGAAGTCATCAATGATGGGCTCAGAGCAAATGGATCAGAACGATTCAGTGGGAAGCAATGTACTCCGTCCAGATACTCGGGCTATATCATTATCTTTTGTTAATTGGTCAATGCTATAAGTTAGTGCTATAGAATATTGAATAAAATTATCATTCTATTTTTTAGACTGTCCGGGCCTATCTTTTAGTTTAGAACATGACCTTAACATTTGTCAGCATGGCCCTGTCTGTAATCTGTTTATGCTACAAAAGTCAGAAACCAGACACTATCCTAGCTAGTATGTGCTCGGTGAAGGGCATTCACCAGTAACTAACTTGTCACTCCAATGACAGATGGTCCTCGCCCGTATTGATGAGTTAGGATAACTAGCAATGCTTCATCTTACATGTGACACTCTCAGATCCATAGCAGACACATGTGATTCCAATATGGGATAAACTACTTCATTGCAAAAATATTCACGGTGCTGATGCGGAAACCTTCATTGCAAGATATGGGTGTTTATTTAGAGGAGTAAATGCATAGCAATGTAAAAGCACCTACCATCAATTGCCAGTATACTATTGCAGTGATAAGAAAAAGTATGCAATCACCTCCTGCTCAATATACATGGTAGGACCTGGTCTGCTCTTCCACCTCTAGCTCAACGAAGTGTCCAAACAAAACAAGCATATTATTGGCCAAGAGAAAGAGGATAGACGGATGAATAGTAGAGTTGGAAAGAAAGTCTGAGGGCCAAAGGAAAGTGGACACTAGATACATACATAGTCTGAGGCCAACTGAAGCGCACATCCTGGCTATGGTCCGAGTTTGTCCACATGCTGAATGGATGTGGGAAGGTGGCATTTCAGTTTAATCCCTGTTTCCTTTGATGTGGGAATGATTACCAGGCTGTGTAGTACGAGTTTGGTGAATGGTGTGAGTGACTACCGGCTTGCTGCAATAAAATTAGTAAGGAATAAGAAGTATGAAGGATCTCAGTCTTGGCGCCGTGAGTGGCATCAACCAGACAGAACTGGTCGACCTCAACACAGCAGATTGATGCTGCTCGATCTAGTCTCGTGTTAGTGACACGCCTCTGAAGACCATCAGCTGCGTCAGCTAGCTTCGTCATCTGGCGTGTCTGAAAGCATCGTCCGCACCCAGGAACAGGAGGAACCACCAGCCCAACTCATGCCATGCCAGCCCAGCTTGGACTAGTCGATCATTTCACATATATCTGCTTGTAACGCAAGAGAAAGAGGGGAGACATGAAAACACTATAACGGAATTCTTCTGCTAATCATTCAGAGTATGGTCCCTATTCTTCTTGCCTTGGTCTGCTCTTTCCTCATCTCCACATTATCCACACAATTTATACGATGGTATCAAATTCCTCGTCCACACAGATTCCGATACCTCCCACCACCACTTCACGCAGTTCCAGGCTTCCTGCGGCACCATGGACCTGAATTTGAAGCCGGTTCTCGATGAATTTGGCCGCCAGTTCGACAACCATGAAGCCAAGTGGGAGCGTCGCTTCGCCAACTTGAACTTCGCTCGCGTCGCCCGCGATACCATCATGGACCAGTGCTTCATGGCACTCGAAATTTCTCGCTGAAGGGTATTATAAAACAGTAATTAACTTACCACTTAATGACTAGCACTTGTTGGTTCACCCATTGTTATCGACACAGATGGTCGCTCACACTGATGAGTTGGGATGACTAGCAATGCTTGATCTTAGTTGTGACAGTCTCAAATCATTGCTGCTGGCAGACACGTGATAGTCCAATATGAGGTAAGGGTATTCATGGTGTACATGAGCAATCCTTCATTGCAAAATATATGGGCATTTAGATGAATATAAATGCATAGCAACATAATAGCACCTACCAGCAATTGGCAATGTATATAGCACTGTTAAGAAAAAGCAAATAATCACCTCCAGCTTAATATAAATATAGTAGTGGTCTCCAGTTCCACCTCTAGCTCAACAAAGTGTGCCCAAAATAACACGAGCATAGCATTGGTGGCCAAAAGAAAGAGGATAGATGGATGAAAAGTAGAAGCAGAAATAAAGGCTCAAGCTCAAGCATGATGTGTTGAGAATGAGATGCCAAAGGAAAGTTGACACTACCTAGTCTGAAGGCCAACTGAAGCGCACGTCTTGGCTACGGTCTTAGTTTGTCCTCGATGAAAAGGGGTGTGGCATTCTGGCTCTTCAGTGCAATCCCTACTAAAAGTTTTTGGGCAAAACTTGCTAGGATACTGGTGTTGCAGCATTGGTCATCATTAAAGGGGCTCGCCATCACTGAAAACACAGTGGTGTCAACTTTAATTTGTGGACTGAATGCATAAATTTTTTCCATCCTATGGATATGATGCAGAGGCATTTTATCTTGCTCCCTACTGCTGCCAAACTTCAGCGTTCATGTTGAATATACAGTCAGATGGTGACACACCATGGTCTGGTGAGGTGGTACTGATGTGGATGAACAGAGAAAAATAAAGCAAGACGATCAAAATCACCATGGTCTCGAAACAGATATGTGCATGTGAATTAGCACACTTAAAGAATACCCCGCGTCGCTCTCCGTACAGGGCGACACGGGGGGCGACTCTCCCTCCTCCATAACCACCGCTGCCGGCGTGCTCCCCCTGGCCGCCGCCGCTGCTCCTCGGCTTGCGGCGGCGGTGGCCCACAGCACCTTCCTCCCTCTTCCCTTCCTCTCTCTCCCTCCCCTCCCCTCCTCTTCCTCCGACCTCGGCCATGGAGCAAGGACAGCTGGAGGCGGGTTGGGGCTACAGATCCGGGTACCCTAGGCCCTGATCCGGCAACCCCAGCACCGGATCTGGTGCGATGGCCGGCAGGCGGTGGTTGGCCCTGGCGCGCACGCCGGCGGCGGCCGGGTGGCCTTGGCGTGGATCCGGCACCCCCACATTGGATTCGCCCCCATGCGCGTGCGTGGACGGCGAGGTCCCGGCCGGCTGGTCTTGCGGGGCCGGGCTCCGGCGGCCAGATCCCCCCTGCGTGCATGCCTATGCGCGGACGACAAGGTCTGCTCGGCCCGCGGCGCTACATGGCAGCCGGCGGCCAGATCTGCGCCGGGCTCCAAGGCGGCCGCGGCCACGCTCCCCCCTTGATGGTTCTGCATCGTGCAGAGCCGCTTCTGCTGGCGCTGATGCGCACGACGGTGGCAGGCCTGTGCGCCCTACGACGGCTACGCAACTGCCGTGCAGGCGGCGCCATGGCTGGCCACTTGGCCTCCTGCACTGGCCTGTGGATGGCGGCCAGGGCCAGTCTAGGCCGGCAGCCGAGGAACGGGGCCGCTGGGCCGATGGCATCCTCTCCTGGTAAGCAGTGGTGACCTTTACCGGGTTGGGGCGAACAAATTAATTGGGTGAAAACTCTGCCTGGTGTCTTATCTCGGGCCGACGGCGGCGGTACTGCCTTGCCACTTACCTTCTTGAAGGCGTCGTCGAAGTGTCTGTTCGTCGCGCGGGTCATCAGGGTGGTTATAGGATGAAAGTCCTCATGCTCTTCATGCAACGCTGTTGGCGTCTGTGGAAGTCATCTCCTTCTTGAAGGCTTCGTTGGAGCACTACTTCAGTCGCTGTCCCGCTCTCTTGCCGGAGTTCCTGTGCCTGCGTGTGATCTTCGCTTTGATTTGGCCGGCTCGGATGTTTGTTGTTGCCACAGTATGACTCCTCGCAGCAGTAGCTTGGCCCCTTGCGTTCTTCTCGGCGGATATCTTCTTTTGACGGATGCTTTGCCGTCGTTGCTGCGCGGGCAGTTTTGGCCACCGTCATCGCTCTAGGCTCCGCTGCAGGCAGTTGCTACCGAGTGCGTGATGCCCCCCTCGCGGATGCTTTGCCACGTGGGCTTTGGTGCCATCGTGGTTGTTTCTTCTTTGTCACTGTGGCCTCATCTCCTATGTTGACAGCCTTGCGTGGTATTTTCCTTGCAGGTCCAGTTGTTTAGGTTGGCAGTGGAGGGGCTCTCCCTTTCATCCTTCTTTCTGTTCTGTTGTTGTTTGGTTCCTAATCACTTTCTCTGTGGTTATGTAACCGGCACTATGGTTCTACTGTAGCTGTAGTGTGTAAGCCGTTCTTTCGGCACCTACTTCTTCTTAATGAAAAGACACGTGAAGTCGTGTTCGCGAAAAAATATACATAGATTTTAACTTGGAAGTTGGAATCTGTTATTCACTCAAATGGTTCAAGCTGATGTCTCAGTGGCCTAATTGTTTTTTTTACCACGATGCTTTAGTAGCTACACATGTCCAGCATCCTGACCACACAAATGATACACAACTACGCATGTGCTACTTATTTTTCCACCCAAAAACCAGCATCAAAAGCAGTATTGCTAGTTTAATTATGAGAAAAAATAAACATAAGTGACGGATTGTTGGTTTTTGTGGAAATTAGTCATGGTAGCCACATATATAATAACTAGGACAGTGTGGTCTATTTCACCGAACGATAGTTGAACTAGCGAAACTAACAACCCAAAGAGCACTACTCGCTCAAACAAGCCAACTACCACCTATGAGGTATATTCACATTTCACAGTAATGCCAATGAACATTTCGTGCAACGTATTTATATATTTGGTGAGTAATTGACATATTGGCACTGCTGCATGTTCGGCCTTTAGTCCCGGGCCTAAAGGGCCTCTAGTCCCGGTTATAGAGCTGGGACTAGGAAATCGGGACTAACCCGGGACTAAAGGCCGACCGTTAGTCCCGGTTGGTAATACCAATCGGGACTAAAATGTGCGCCAGGCTAGGCAACGGGGCACCTTTTAGTCCCGGTTGGTATTACCAACCGGGACTAAAGGTGTTTTTTTTTCTTTTTTGTTTCCATTTCAATTCATTATTGATTTTGGTTTTACAATTTCATTAGGTTTTCAAATGCGCATTCTTCGCTGCTAATATATGTATATGCACACCTATAATTTAGTTTCGAACATTATTACACACAAATAAAGTATGAAACTATATATATATATTATGGAGCTATATATATGTATAATATACTAGGATCATGCCCGTGCGTTGCAACAGGAGCCGAAACTTTATCATGGGTAACATGTCTCACAGATCATCATGCTTGGACAAAGCAATGGAACGCTTGGACAAAGCATTTGGGATCCGGCTTCACCATGGCAGTGGTAGACGGGTCCTCTCCATATTTTTTAGGTGTAGAGATATATGCACATAAAATTTACAACATCATCCATGCATCCTTGGTATTTACAACACAAATGTTGTCCTCCACTTAAATGTCATACAAATGTTCGTCCAGGTTTGGCTTCAATGGTTCATCTGGGTTAAAGTAGAACTCGGTGCCGGGCTTGAGGACATGCTCATTAAGAAATCCTGTGATTGTCTCTTGAATTCTTTTGAGGCAGTCAGTATCCAACACCTGTTCCTTCAACCATATCTCCTTCAATTTGCATTAAAGGAAAGAAGTATTAATATACATAAGATTTATTTAATACCAACAAATAAATAAAATGAATTTATTATATATACTTGTTACGTACTTTCTGCATCTGTAGATTGGTTCTTTTTGCATACACCGTGAGGAACTCACAAATGTAGTATCTACATAAATTGTTGCCTGATGTCTGCCGTAGAACCCACTGTGCGATATAAAAAGATTACTCTCGTCATCATGCGCGTGAGCTGAAGCATGATAAGGTAAATATACGGGGAGCTAGTACAACTTACATCTAGTCGGTGTGGATTAGGAAGTGACGCTTTCAGATCCGAACGGTGTAGCCGAACGAACCAAGCCTAAACCCTGCCCAATAATTGGATCGTTAATTAACTATTGCAGAGTTAAAGAGCAGGAATCAATATTTAAAGATCGAAGTTACCCCTGGATAATGCCTATCATATCTTGGTAATCTTCCTGCGGTTTTCTCAACGAGTCATAGATTAGCAAATGACCGTCGGAGAGATAGAAGACAATCAGTATCCAGTGAAAACTGCATTTGTTTATAGAGTCAACATATATATCTTTATGCTGGATTGAGTAAGTAAAGTAAAATGTGCACACGATAACAACACTCACCCAAAGTTGTAGGGGAAGAGTATAAATCTTTTGTTCTTTTGGTTGATCAAGAACCTCTAGAGATTCCTCTCTGTTTGAGGTCTCCATTGATCATAGGGAGTATTTGGGTCCTTGAATACGATATATGGATCAACGAAACCAATATTCTTGTCGTTTCTACATGTGAGGTCTCTCATCATGTCTCTGCATATGTATAGACACGCTAGCTAGTGTGAGGATAATTACATATACATATACATATACATATACATATACATATACATATGCTAGAGTGAGATTATTAAAAGAAAGAATCACTTACAGACAAAAGCAGCTGACGAGAGATTTGTCTAAGCATCCATGTGGCATAGTTGGTGTAACTCATTAAACTGAACCATTATAATGTCATCGCCACGGAAGTAATGATGGTTTCTAATTCTGACGCAAATATAGTCATCCACTTTTCTGCAACACGCCGCCATGTACCACATGTTTACCAAGTACATTTGCGTACAAAGTTCCCTGAGTTTCTCAGGGTTGTATAGACTCTTGCCATATACATATTCCCTCTTCCAATGATCAACTTCCGGAGCACTTTCAATGCGTGCTCTGCTGAGCATTTGGGAAATGCTTAGACCAGTTTTTGCGAAAAAATCATCAAGTTGATCCAAATTTACATTTCCAGATATCTGTTCTAGCACGTTCATGTTTGAACCATATTCATTCCCAATAACTAGCGGGGACACTGATTGTTGTGATTGTTCCCCAACACCCTTCCGTGCTCTCTTCTCTATCTCCTTTGCCTCCTCAATTGACTTGGTGAGAGTGCGGTCATAGTTCGATAGTGGCGAATCCTTATGAGCATCACGTAACTTTTTCTGGTGAGCGTCCACCCTTTGCCTTAGAACTTCTAGATGTACGAAGAAGTACGGCTTCTTAGGGTTTTGCTTCACTTCACTTTTAGCCTTGACTTTCTCGAAGAAATTGTCCATCTGTTTTCACTAAAGCATCTATTTCCTCGGCAGTCTTCTCATCGGAAAGTTTCGTCATCTTAGGAATAGCTGGTGTTCTCCCTGAGGCTTTCTTCTTTGGCGGCAGTGGGGCCGACGCCTTCATTTGTGGGGTGGGCCTCTTCTTTGGCGGAGGGCCGGCCAGTGTCGGCGTTGGAGCCCGCCGTGGAGGCGATGGGGCCGGTGGCGGCGTTGGAGCTCGCCGTGGAGGCGATAGAGCGATCGGTGTCCCCGTTGGAGCCCGCCGTGGAGGCAATGGGGCCGGTGGCGCCATTGGAGCCTGCCGTGGAGGCAATGGGGCAGCCGATGTTGGCGTTGGAGCCCGCCGTGGAGGCGATGGGTCCGGTGGCAGCATTGGAGCCAGCCGTGGAGGCGATGGGGCGACCGGTGTCGGTGTTAGAGCCCACCGTGGAGGCGATGGGGCTAGTGGCGGCATTGGATCCCGTCGTGGAGATGGGGCCGGTGGGGATGCAGCCGTGTCTTCCACTTCATTGTCATCGCCTGCAGCACTGTGACCAGATGGTGAATGGATAATTGGACTTAGGTTGGGGGAGGTTCTGCCATGGAGGCAATGGGGCCGGTGGCGCCATTGGAGCCTGCCGTGGAGGTAATGGGGCAGCCGATGTTGGCGTTGGAGCCCGCCGTGGAGGCGATGGGTCCGGTGGCAGCATTGGAGCCCGCCGTGGAGGTGATGGGGCGACCGGTGTCGGTGTTAGAGCCCGCCGTGGAGGCGATGGGGCTAGTGGCGGCATTGGATCCCGTCGTGGAGATGGGGCCGGTGGGGATGCAGCCGTGTCTTCCACTTCATTGTCATCGCCCGCAGCACTGTGACCAGATGGTGAATGGATAATTGGACTCAGGTTGGGGGAGGTTCTGCTGTGAACACAACGTGGTATGAGTAAACTGTTATTTAAGCCAATACATAATTAGTGAAAAATGTTTCGTTCACTTTCATCTGCACCTAGGGTTAGGTTGTTGAGGAGGAGGAGGTGACGCCCTAGGAATAATGATATAGCGCTTGGACCAACATATGAATGTGTTCTCCGCTTCTCCTAAAGTCTTCTCCCCATCACCACCTTCAATGTCAAGAGGCATATTGCTATAACCTTTCACAACTCTATCCACCGAGACGCTAGCATATCCAGGAGGTATTAATGCCCCATGGCATAGCCATGTCTTCGTAGGGTCGATACGAGATACAACACCGATAGACACCCTGACTGTGGCATTCCCCTCTGGAATGTGCAGCTCACATGTTGTCAGAGGATCGGTGATGTCATCCACGGGGAAGCGCAGCCCTGCATCATCTTGAATCACTGGCACCTCCGTGGAAGCGCAACTGCTTTTCAACTGACCAAGGGGGCTGATGGTGACTCTCGGCTCTGATGCAGTTTGCCTTGGATGGAACTTACTGCTATCTGCACTTGCCTTTTGATTTCCTCGTTCATTTTGGCTTCATGTGCTTTTTCTCGCTCTACTGCTTCACGAGCCACTTCCCGTGACTCAAGAACCATTTCCTCCATCCTACGCATCCGCTCTGCCTCCTCGTCCTTCTTTCTCTGGCGGCTTCTATAGGTGGCTTTGTCTTTAGGGAAGCCATGCTCCCACGACACCTCCCCATAGCCTCTTGTTCGCCCACCGTGTTCAGTACTCTCCAGGGCATATGTCAGCTCATCCTTATCTTTGTTCGGCTGCCACCTGCCACTCTCAGCCAAGCCTCGAGCATAAGAAAATCTTTCTGCTACTCTTTGAAGTTTTACGCCATACAATATCTTTTTGGTCTCTAGGTCCAGGCTTCTCCCATGACCGAAAACCAATACTTGGCGCACTCAGGCAATTGATTGATTCTGGTTCGATCCCCTTTGCAAGAATCTCCTGTTCCATTCTTTCCCACCCAGGAATGGCACTCCTGTAGCCACCTGATCCCAAGTGGTGGTGGTATTGCTTTTGTCGGGCATTCTGTTGGTTCCTTCTCACCTGTGCCTCAACCTCTTCCGATGTCTTGAACTGTACAAACTCATCCCAAAATGACCTCAACTTGACGTAGGCCTTAGTGTTGAAATCTGGCGTCAGGTTCTTCTTGATACATGTGTTGTACAATTTCTTCTTCCAATACTGGAATTGTGTGGCCATCTTCTTCATAGCCCAGTTCCTAACTCTCTCCTTCAAAGCTTCATCTTCTATATCTAGCGTGAAATGTTGAAGGACAGCTTGCCAAACTAGAGCCTTGTCACGATCAGAGACAAAACTAATATGAGGAGCGTCTTTCTTTTGCTTCCATTCACGAGTATTGATCGGGATCCTGTCCCTTACAAGGTACCTACAGTGGCTGAGAAATTTCTATGCATGTGGTCCAAGTACTTTGCCTGTATCCTCCTCGAATTCCGAGAGAATGAACCGACCCTCCAACGGCTTCTTCGGGCCTCATACATTTCTACTCTTGCCTGTTGTTGTCTTCGATCTAGAGGGCTATGAATGTAGAAACACAAAGATTTAAATAAATATATTTCTACAACAAATGAAATTATTCTGAATTTCATGTATACATAAGAGATTGTAGATAGACCTCGCCATCATTGTCTTGCACGATATTTTCTTGCTCATCTTCATAATCGGCAAAGTACTGACTCCCGTCATCTACTTCTTGATTGTTGTCATCACCTTCGAATTGGGCATATTCATTGGCGCCATCGTTGATAATATCCATCATGGCATCGTCCATGTTGTCATTCCGGTCGGCCATTTCTGCAAATATATGTATAGGACGTTAGAAATGAATTTGTCATGGTAAAAAAAGAAAACAAGTTATATGAAAAGGATCTTTATACATGTTGTTCATACATGTTGTTTATGCCTTGCTCATTATAACACTAACATTAATATATATATATATATCCACACATACACACATATACATATACATATAAATAATATATATATACATCATGCATATAATATTAACACTAACATATATATCTATAAATATATATATATATATCCATCCATTTATATATATATATATATATATATATATTTCCTGCCTCTACAGTACAAACGCACGAAAGCTCACTGTGGCGGGCACGGCGGCGCGCAGGCAACGATCGACGATGGACGAGGCCGGCGCGGGGACGAGGGCGCGCGTGGACGAGGAAGGCGCGGACTCCGGCGGCGTGGATGGCGGCGCGGGCGTGCGAGGATGAGGGCGCGTGGACGAAGGCGCGCGGGGACGAGGGCGCGCGGGGACGAGGAAGGCGCGGACACCGGCGGCATGGATGGCGGTGCAGGCGCGCGGGGACGAGGGCGCGCGGGGATGAGGAAGGCGCGGGGACGAGGGCGCGTGAGGTCGGTGGAGCGGCCACGCGCGCAATGAGACGGCGAGGGAGAGGGCCAGGGCGCGGCGGAGTCGACGTCGGGTGGCGCGTCATCGGCGGGGTCGTCGGAGGGCTCGCGGAGTCGATTGGGGCACGGGGTCTTTGGTGGCGCTGGCGGCGGAGCTCTCCTACGTCAATCTAGGTGGAAGGGGAGGAAGAAGGGAAGAAGCCACTATGGCTTAAGTACCTCGGAGGACCTTTAGTCCCGGGCGGTAAGACCACCTGGGACTAAAACACCTTTAATCCCCGGTGATAAGACGGACCGGGACTAAAGTCTGGACCTTTAGTCCCGGGTGGTACCACGGCCTGGGACTAAACAAGAATTTTGCGTGGGTTTTTATTTTCTAGAGAACCTTTAGTGCCGGGCTGTGATAGCAACCGCGACTAAAGGTCCCCACTACTCAGTTCTTGCCACAGTTTTCACAGTTTGGGTTTTGTATTAAGTTTATTTGTATAAATATGCCAATTCTTGTTAAATGCATAGTAAATTAAATACTACGCATAATTTTTAAAAAAAATAATAGTTGCATTTCCTTTTGCCTTATTGTACACTACAAAATTTTGTAACATAAATTATTTTCTTTTCTTATAATAAGGAACATAAATGTAAATAACAATTAATATTTTGTTAATGCAGAAATATACTGCTGAATTAAAATATCTAAAACTATTGGTTTTCGATAGGAAATTTGTTTTTGCATCATTTTAACGTTAATCTTTTGGCTTTTCATCATTCATTGTCCAAATGCGCGACAGAGAAATCTACCATCAAATAGAAATTTCATTTGAAGGCATAAATACTTGCTAAAAAAATTTCAAGTCATTTTTACACCGGTGGAGTAGACATGCTTCACAGAGGTACATGTGTCCTTTCATTGAATAGGAATTTCATTTGAAACGATAAAAAAACAAGAAAAACATGATAGAAACATCTTAAGTTACAATTATTACATAAAATCTCTAATACACACTATTTATTAAACATCACTATATATCAAGCGGGCACAGTGGTGAACTTCTTTTTGACGTATGACCCTCGGTTATGATCATGCTGTAAGCATGGAGTGTCCTCGGCATTTAGCAAGATGCTTGGGTCTTTGGTCACACTAAAGGGCAGGATTCGGTCATCTCTTTCATAATCTTCTGACATGTCTGACTTGTCCTCAATTCCCACGATTTGTCGTCGTTTTTTCCTCTCTTGAGTTTTGTAGACATGTCTTTCACATAGAACGCCTGATTCACATCAGCAGCAAATTTCAAGTTTCAGAGAGGTAATTTTATCTCATAGCAAAACAATTCAAATTTCAAGTTTCAAATTTTTCCCAGATTGTACACATGATAGAGAGGCTACCCATAAATTTTCAGAATTTTTGAGGTTAAGATGAATTTATTTTGAATTTTCAAAGAATCAACACTATTTGACATTTTCTGAAAAAGAGAAAGGACACTGTGTAGCTGACCGCCTGACCCCACATGTCAGCTCGTGAGGACCCCGATGCCGGTGAACTTTGACCAGGGTGTTCTCACCAACGGCGAGGTCTCCGGCCGCGCGGTTTGGCCCTACGGCTTCCCCACGATGACGCGCACCTCCTAACCTAGACCGTTGGGCACGAACTGCTCCACAGCAGGCACAACGGCGGCCATGGCGGGCGGTCGGACTCCGGCGAGCTCGGAAACGGCGATGGGAGCTTCTCTGGCGATAGCGTTTGCACTAGGAGCTTGGCCTTGCCCAGACGAACTCATACGCATGACCAATTGAGTCGAAACGGCCTCTAGCAGGTACGGTGTCGCACGCGGCGGCAGCGGCAAAACACATATGGTGGCGAGCCGCGTTCCGGCCAACTCAGTGCGGTAAATGTCAAATGGACGGCAGGGTTAGCATCAGGATCTTACCGCGAACACGCCGGTGAAGACGGTTGAGTGAATGAACGGCTCCGGCGGTGGTGACAACGGCGGCGGCGGCGGCGGCGTGTCTCGGCGGCGACGATGGCGTTCCCGGCAAGCTTAAGGAGAAGGGACTTTTAGTCCCGATTGGTGTTACCAAATCGGACTAAATGTCAACCTTTAGTCCCGATTGGTACTACAATCCGGGAAGTCCCTCCTGCAAAAGCCTGACACCAGAGCCGTTGGGCAGGGGACTTTTAATCCCGGTTGGTGTTACCAACCGGGACTAAAGAGCTTTTTTGTCCCGGACGCATATTTCTCCGAGACTATTGCCCATTTGGTAGATCGACCAAAGGTCTGTTCTGCAGTAGTGTGGTACAGAGAAATAAAACACCTGTGAGCAATTTCTATTGAGAACACCATTCATAACATAAGAAAAAGTAGCACTGGTGCTAATAATATGACCACATATATAATGTCTTGGCCTCCTAGCTCGAACAACGTGTAACAAATGCTCGCACCACAAGAATGCAGAGTAGAGGGAGAAGAGAGGTGTACAAGAGTTAGGAAGAAACTGCCATTCTGGGTTAAGAATAGGAGGTAAAGGGAAATTGAACATCACCGATGTTACCCGTGGTGGAGGGAGGGGGCACTGAGGGCCTGGCATCCCCAAACAGAATGCCAGATATTCAAATCCTAGCTCTGCCCCTTGAAGTGACGTATATTAAGGAGGTGATACGGAACTAGCTTCTATCAATGAATCCTATTGTGTGCCGCTGTGGCCAACGACGATGAATCCTTGCCTCCTAAGTAGTTCAACTGATCTCTGCCAACAAGAAACGGTGGTGAAAGCCACTAATCATCATGTACTGGCCGCTGCACTGCTGCAGCTGAGCTCCCTCTCTGTGACGTGCTCCAATCAAGAAATTCAAATGGGCTTGTCATCTTCCTTTTCATCTCTCCTCTGCTCTTGTTCAAATCATTCCAACGACCCGCTATAGGTTGCTGAAGAATAATAGATCTTGGTAAGGATTGGAAAGGGCTTGTGTGCGTGCGTGTGTGTGTGTGTGTGTGTGTGAGGGAGAGAGAGGTGAGGGAAAAGGCAGCTTGGGGTATCTTACTAGTGACAAGACGGTGTGCGTGTCCCTCGACTGCAGATCTGCTCGCGCAAATGAGGATGCAGCCGCATGGAACATGAGGCGACTCTGTTTCACTCTTCGAATTCAATGATGTCTGTCGGGGAAGACGAGTTGTCTAGTCAAGGAGCTGTTCGTGAAGCAATTACCGCAGAAGAGCAGCATATCAATTTTTTATGGGCTAATATCCACTTACAGGGCAACTGATCTCTGGCCGTGCTGAACCAAACACATGTAATGTAATCCTTCTGTAATTTGTTTATATATGTTACAAAAATCACGAACCAAACACTATACTAGTACGTGCTTGGTGAAGGTTGTTCAACAGTAATTAACTTGTCGATTCTACAACTAGGGCTTGTTGATTCACCCCTTGGTGTCGATACAGATGGTCCCTGCCCATATTGATGAGTTGGGATGGCTAACGATGTTTCATATTATCTGTGACACTCAGATCCCTGGCAGACACATGCTATTCGAAAATGGGATTAACTTCTTTGTTGTAGATATATTCACAGTACTGATGAGCAAACCTTCATTGTAAAATATGCATATTTATATAGACGAGTAAATGCATAGCAATGTAAAAGCACCTTCTAGCAATTGCGGACATACTATAGTACTAATAAGAAAAAGTAAGTAATCACCTCCAGCTAAATATATACTCCCTCCGTCCGGAAAAGGACGCAATCTACGCTACCGAGGAGGAGCCAGCGACCGAGCAAAATTACCTGTTTAGCCCTACTTTCCCTGTCTCTCAAGCGCACTACGCGTGCCGATCAAGGCCTTCACTCTCCCGTGGGTCACGTCGCTCTGCACTGAGACGAGACAAGGCTCAGGCCACTGACTGTTTAGCTTTTCTTCTGCTTCCGTTTCTCACTACTGCTTTCCCCAGCTGCATTCACGACTCACGAGGACGGGCTCCCCAGCTGCTAGCCTGTAGCACGTAGCCTAAGCAGGTCTATAATTGCATCCTTTCTCGGACACGCCCCTGTAGCTACGTTTGCAACCTTTCCCGGACGGAGGGAGTACGTGGTAGGATGGGGTCTCCTGTTCCACCTCTAGCTCAACAAAGTGTCCAAACAACACAAACGTGAATGATTTGTTGGGAAAGGGAGGCCAAAGGAATAAAAATACCTTGTCCGAGGGCGAACTGAAGTGCACTCTTGTAGTAGAGAGAGAGAAGTGCTGACCTAGACACAGTGGATTCATGCTGCTAACATGTTCACTCTTTTACAGTATGGTGCCACAAGTTCACGATGCGGAATAAAAATAGCTGTGCAGATGAGCATGGGGGAGTTGCTCCATGAGAGGACATTTTAGTATTTTCATAAAAAAATAATTTGAATGTCAGCAATGGGGCTATTGTCTCTCCCATAATAATATAATATTAATTCTGTATATTAAGCTAACACTTGCAAGCTATTATTAGGACAAACACTGTTTTACGCTTTGAGCCTGTCTTATTTGGACTGTTTTGGCCCATGAACAGGCACAGCCCAAAAGGCGACACTCGTTTTTTTAGATAAAGAATTGAATCCGTCTTCATCCCTCAGCACTAAGGGAATCAGACCACTTATTACAGAATATTAAAGTGTCATAAAGCACGTTCAATTCAAAACCCAATTCTAACATTATTTGGCCATATCCAAAGGAAGCGATTATAGCAAAGAAGCAGCATATCAATTTTTAATGGGCTAGTATCTGATTACAGGGCAACTCAATACTGACCGTGCTGAACCAAACACATGTAACGTAATTGCTTGCCGTGTGTAATCTGTTTATGTTAGAAAAATCACGAACCAAACACTATCCTAGTACATGCTCGGTGAAGGGTATTCAACAGTAATTAACTTGTCGCTTACAACTAGGGCTTGTTGATTCGCCCCTTGGTGTCAATACAGATGGTCCCTGCACTACCGGAAACGCAGTCTTTGCCGAGGGCTTCTGGCTTTGCCGAGGGCTAAATATCGGGCACTCGGCAAAGGCCCTCTTTGCCGAGGGCTGGCCCAAGGAGCCCTCGGCAAAGACAGGCCCTCGGCAAAGAGGCCTCTGCCGAGGGCCTGGTTCTCGGCAAAGAAACGGCCCTCGGCAAAAAAAAATCTTTGCCGAGGGCCTCCCTATTGGCCTTAGGCAAAGAGTCTTTGCCGAGGGCCTACCTTATGGCCCTCGGCAAAGAGATTTTTCAAAATATATTTTGAGACACTAAATTTACTCAAACAAAAAAGTTTTCTACTATAAAATTGTCTAACTTTTTAAGATCTACAAAGTATATATTGGTCATTTCTTCATTTAACAAATCAATAGTAATGTTGTTCACAAAATCTACATCTCTCTAATAAGTTTTATAAAACTGCTAGAGAGGATATATAAGGATTATGAAATATGTTAGAACCACCAGGTCAGTTGAACAAATTATCAATCAACCAAAATAAAGTTTGTATATCTTGAGAAGTTATAAAATGTTGTAGTTGAAAACTTTTTCATTTGAGTTAATTTAGTGCCTCAAAATGTATTTTGTAAAATCTCTTCGTCGAGGGCCATAATGTAGGCCCTCGGCAAAGAGGGTCTTTCCCAAGGGCCTACATTATGGCCCTCGGCAAAGAGGGTCTTTGCCGAGGGCCTACCTTATGGCCCTCGGCAAAGATATTTTCAAAAAAGTCTTGGATAGAAAAACACTCTAAACAAAAGTTGTAGATCTCGAAAAGTTATGAAACTTTGTAGTTGACAACTTTTTCATTTGAAAGCATCTAATTGCCGATAATTGCGTCTTAAGTTTGAAATTTTAAATTTGAAAATTTGAAAAAAGCCTCGGATGGAAAAACACTCTAAACGAAAGTGGTAGATCTCAAAAAGTTATGAAACTTTTTTATTTGAAAGCATCTAATTGCCGATAATTGCGTCTTAAGTTTGAAATTTTAAATTTGAAATTTAAAAAAAGCCTCGGATGAAGAAACACTCTAAACGAAAGGTGTAGATCTCGAGAAGTTATGAAACTTTGTAGTTGACAACTTTTTCATTTGAATTTGTTTAGTGTCTTAAAATATATTTTGAAAAATCTCTTTGCCGAGGGCCATAATGTAGGCCCTCGGCAAAGAGGGTCATTGCCAAGGGCCTATATTATGGCCCTCGGCAAAGTGGGTCTTTGCCGAGGGCCTACCTTATGGCTCTCGGCAAAGAGATTTTTTAAAAAGTCTCAGTAAACGAAAGTTGTAGATCTTAAAAAGTTATAAAACTTTATAGTTGACAACTTTTTTATTTGAAAGCATCTAATTGAGGATATTTATATCTAAAGTTTAAAATTTAAAATTTAAAATTTAAAAAAAAGTCTTGGATGGAAAAACACTCTAAACGAAAGTTGTAGATCTCGAAAAGTTATGAAACTTTGTAGTTGGCAACTTTTTCATTTGAAAGCATCTAATTGCCGATAATTGCGTCTTGAGTTTGAAATTTGAAATTTGAAATTTTGAAAAAACCTCGGATGGAGAAACACTCTAAACGAAAGTTGTAGATCTCGAAAAGTTACGAAACTTTGTAGTTGACAACTTTTTCATTTGAATTCATTTAGTGCCTTAAACAATCAATTTACACTCGGTTTGTTATAATATATGGGGAATCAAAATGAAATATAAACACAAGTGATAAAGGGTTGGAGTAGTTAGAGGAGGTAAGTAGAGAGGGTGTGAGAGGTCAGGAGTTCGAATCCCACCGACCACGACTTTACAAATAGGGTCAAAAATACTGTATAAAATGCTACAAAAAATCCCGCGGGTGGGGATGATGGCTCGTCGGCGCCTCCAAAAAAATAAAATTATTTTGCTATTTTATTCAGGTTTTTTTTTTGATTTACATTTTGCCGAGGGTTTTTCTTTGCCGAGGGTTTTTTTTTGGCCCTCGGCAAAGGCTTTGCCGTGTGCCCGATAAAGGGCCCTCGGCAAAGACCTCTTCGCCGTCTCAAAATTTTCCGAGGGCTCTTTGCCGAGGGTTTTTGGGCTTTGCCGAGGGTCTGAGGCCCTCGGCAAAGAACCCGAGTCCAGTAGTGCTGCAAGTATTGATGAGTTGGGATGTCTAACAATGATTCATCTATCTATGACACTCATATCCCTGGCAGACATGTGCTAGCTAGTCCAATATGAACTCAACTATTTTGTTGCAAATATGTTCACCGTGATGATGAGCAACCTTCATTGCAGGATATAGGTATTTATTTAGACGAGTAAATTCATAGCAATGTAAAGCACCTACCTGCAATTGCCAATATACTATAGTAGTGAGAAGAAAAAGTAAGTAATCACCTCCAGCTCAATATATATTTGGTAGGACATGGTCTCCTTTTCCACCTCTAGCTCAACAAAGTGTGCGAACATCCCAAAGCATAGTACTGACCAGAAGAAAGAGGATAGATGGATGAATAGTAGAGTTGGAAAGAAAGGTGCGCGTGCATGACGTGTTAGGAATGGGAGGCCAAAGGGAAGTGGATACAGCTACTGTGGCTTGTCCTACGGACAAGTAGAGCAGAGCCAACAAGCTTGATGAATGATTACTTGGCTGCGTATCACGTGCGTATCACCTGGCTGGTGAATGCTGATTCCGGCATGCAGGATGTGCGTCTTGGCATCGTGGGTCGCTTCAACCAGACAGAACTGCTCGGCTCGGACACAGTCACACATCGGAATGATGGTGCTCGAGCTAGCATATAATGCCACATGTTCACACTGCAAATTAAAATAGCTGGGCAGATGAGCTTCAGGAAGTTGCTTCAGGTGAGGACAGATTAATATTTACTTACATAAAAAATATTTTGAAAGTCAGCAGCGTGGCTATTGCACCTGGGGAGATTCCTCGGGAAGACATCACTTATGACCAAATGAAGGGGATGTTCGGTTGATCAAATGAAGCTGATTTCTCGGTGATCTCGATTTTCAGGAGTGAATTTGTCCTGGATCCCTCAGTATGAAGGTCTGATGGAGGTGCCCGATGATCCTAGCGGAATGCAGTGGCTGACCCAGGATTCAATAAAGACTAGGGCCAAATTTCAGAAGTGAAATGCTGATATCTATATCATAGTCTATATGACTATATATATGTGTGTGTCATAGAAAAAATAGCTATTTCTCATCCTCAACAGTTACATGATACTGAAGTCCTAGTCCTCTTCATCTTTAATCCAATTACCGATAAATCTGTAAAATCTACTATTACCCCTAATCCTATACTACCTTAACTCGACGCACAGCAGCCCACGTCGCCTATTCTCCTTGCCCGTTGGATTACCCATCGAGGGACACCGTACCCTCGCCTCAGCCTCGACCTGGAATTCCCCTCCTGTACGGGCCCAGGTCCCAGCATAACACCAGCTCCAGAATCTTCCAGGATGCCCTCCTGGCCCATCCAGCCCCCACAGCGCTACTGAAGGAAGGGAAAAAAGCTATTTTTTCCAATGGGTTCTTCATTCCATATCAATGTCTCATTATTGTTTTGTTCAATTCAATGCTTCCAATGTGCCTTATGAGAGGGACCTATCAAGGTTGACTAAATTGTTGCTAATGCACATGTTCTGCAGATGTTGGCTTACCTGATCCTGCTGAACAGTTTTGGGAGGTATTTCATAGAATGGGCCTTGATGACAAGGTGTGGTGGTTTTGAAACTTACTTAACTGTCTATCTGTATTTTGTTGAGCTATGTCATTGAACTTCCAGGGCCAGCGTTGGCTCTCCGCCCTCTCTAGCGCCTCCCCTTCCCTCCGCCCTCTCTAGCGCCTCCCCTTCCCATTGCTGGCGCTGCTGCTACACCTCTCCTGATCGTCTCCTCGACGGTGCCTTAATCGGCAGCCTCCTCGATTCGAAATTTATTTGTTATTTAGTTGTTGTTTTGCTTTTACCAGATTCTTTGCCTTCCTCTTCTAGGGTTATGCTTTTGACCACATGGTGGCTTGGACAAGGTGCATGCTAGGTGCGTTCTTTCAATTCGATATATTTCAAGATGGATTTGGCATTGAGTTCGTTGATTTATAGGTGGGTGGGGTTTTCATTATTTTCACTCCCCTGTACATTACGTTCCTCCCCTGTACATCACTTCTGTACATCGCTACCAATTTGTCTGTGTATGCATCCTGCTCAAGATTAGATCAGCAGCACACTAATAAAGTCTTTCAAGGATTTTTATCCTTCAATACAGCTATGAGCCTACTTAGATAAGCAAATAGCAAATTACCTACAAGGTGCAATTGACAGTGACGATTAGATTCATGTGTTCCTTTCATTTACCCTGATTTTATTTCTTTACATGTATTTTTTTGGAAGGGGTGCAAAACATCACCTGCAGGGGTATGTGTGCTCATTGAAAATAGCTCCCCTGAGTATGAACTACGAAAACCAAACTCATAATGTGCTGTAAGCTAACATTTTCAGTGTTATCCAGCGCACCAGTTTGTTTCAGGTAATATATCATACATAGCCGTCTCCTTTTACTTAAACATACTTACACACAATTTACCATCTGATTATTGCTTTCAATATATTTAATGCCCGTTTGAACTTAGTACTTTTACCTCAGGAAAAAAATTATTGCCTTGCTCTTTTCAACAGTGTATGTATACTCACATGCTTTACATGCTGTTTCCTTCTACACTCACCGAATCATCTCATTCTTAAATGACCCACATCTCGCACATACACATAGATTACCAAGCATGTGAGATTTGCCCATAAAAAATGCAAGCTTATACATTCTCATGCCATTACACTGCCTATTCTTTTTTGTCATCTTCCAGTGGGATGTTTCAGATATGTTTCACGACCGCTTTCTGAATTGTATTACCAAACATAAAAATGGTGGGCAAAGCTTTTCATTCCTACAATAACATGCACTGTATTGTGTTTGATCAATCTTTTAGCCTTTGGCCAACCAACTTGCATGCCAAATTCAATGGTTTGCTGCGAATTTGATATTCAGACTGACTAATAATGATAGAACGCTCAGCTTTGATGCAGTCCTATAACATGTTTTCACTGGAAAAAAAACAGGCTTTCTGATATGTCATTATCGTAGAACAGCAGATCCCATAGCCTATTGTCATCCTAATGTGTGGTCACGGGATGAATATTCTACAGTCTTTATTACCTGCCGGTGGTACGTTCAGAATACAGCCCAATGTATGATCTATTTGAAGATTTTTCTTATGCGTTGGCTTTGGCTGACTGATTAAAAATGTGATTATGTGTAGTTCGCTACAAAGTTCTGTACAGCATAGAATTTATTTGACCAAACCGATCCATCATCCTGCTCTTTAGATAATTCTGGTAAGTATACCCCATCGTTGCATTTCCTGTCCACCGATGATCTATGAATGATCTATTTGTCATTCTTAGTTGTTTGGGTCATGCTGAGTACACGTCGGCTAGAATAGTTAGATATATGAGCTTACCCATATGCAACAAAGCATCTCTTTTGATTTCGAGGTATATTGTCAATCAAAAAACTAGCATTTTGTCGATGCCTGGCCACTAAACTGTAGGTTGCATAGTTTTGTCACACACTATTGCCGTTTTTATTTTTACATTCTCACTGTTTAGTAACTGACATTTATTTTATGGCTTATCGTTTCCTCCTACAATGCCTTCAGTTTGCCAGATGCTTTACTCCAAACATATTGAAGATTGGCTACACATGAGCAAGAATCAAAGAAGTCTTTTTAGTTTGGAACAACCACATTGTATTTTATGGTAAGATTGTACAAAGTGATTAAATGTCAAAGGTGCCAGTATTTAACAATACTTATGTGTTACAACTTGCTAGCCTGTGTGACTGCGCGGGGTTCCTGCTAGTTTTATTCTAATTGGAATCAACAGTTCAAAACTCTACATAGATATGATAGAATTGAAATAGTAAACTTAGAAGTTGGAATCTAAATTGGCAGAGAATTGAAGTAAACAGAAGAAATACCATCAGTCTTCCTGTTCCATAGTTGCTGCTCGGCTGCTCGTACAGCTCGGCGCACGGTGCCATGCGGGTCTCCCACTCTCTTGGCAGCGACCGGCGGGCGATAGTGCAGGCGATGGGAGTCAAACTGAAAGGATCTGGCAAGTGGTCTAGAGGGGGGTGAATAGGTCTTTTTCTGAAATTTAATCAACTTTACGAAACCAGTCAGAACGCAGAACCTCCGGGCCTAAGCGTGGAGGTTCCGGTACACGGAGGTTCCGAGCTAAGCGTGGAACCTTCGGGATCAGAGTAAGAAATCGATCTATTATGGAATTTAACGAATGAAAAATAGATCGAATGTGATACCAGCCTTCCTAGACGGCTATTAAATTTTCTGCCTACGGAACCATACAGGAAACCAAAGAGATCATTCTAGCTGAAAATAATAATGATAACAGCCTACGGAACCATACAGGAAACCAGTTACTCGGGATAACAATATTGCTACACAACTCAGTTAACTTACGAATTAAAGGGAACAGAGCACTTGAGCTTCAGTTCCCACTTAGTCATCTACTTACTGGTTGTCAGGGCTGCCATCTTCTCCTGGAGACAAACCTCTCGTGTACATTTGATTCGATCCAGATAGGAAAATGTCTCGAATAATCGACCGAGAACAATCATAGTGGATACCTGGTCTTGTCCTCAGGGCGGATCTCTGACCCAGCGCTCTTCGTAGAGCCAGCTTGAGTCACAACAGCCTTTGTGCCCTCCCCAGAGGGAGGACTTCTCTACTTACTCCTAGCCCTCTTACTTGCTGGCAGAGTCACATGATCGGACTCCCCTTGCGATCGAAGTTTCCTCTTCTTTGTCGGGGGGGCTGCTCGGGCGGCCGGCGTCTTTTTAGGCTTCACCAGCCCTTGTTCAGTGTCCTCCGTCTTCTTCCAGGATCGGCTCGCTCGTGGCTTGGGGGTCTTCTCGGGCAGCGCTTGCCCCTGAGCAGATCTCCCCCCCGATCTCCATCTGCTCCTGTGATAGCTCGGTCGCGGCATCAACAGGTCCATGGCCTGGGGCTTGGGGCTCCTCTGCGGCGCCCTCATCCCCGCTCACACTAGTAGAAAGATGATTTTTCCCAGCGCCTGCTTTTTTTTTACTGGCGGTTTTAGTTATCACGTGCCAGTAGAAATGAAACGGTAGACCCCAAGACCAAAACCGCCTGTAGAAATGGATTTCTACATGCGGTTTGTTAAGACAACTGCCTGTGAAAATAAGACATTTTTACACGCGGTTGTCTTAACAAACTGACTGTAGAAATCCATTTCTACAGGCGGTTCGTTAAGAAATCCGCCACTAGAAATACCCGTGTTTTTTAAAATTTGATTTTTTTCAAACAATCTCGGATGAGAAAACACCCAAAATAAAAGTTGTTCGTCTCGAAAAGTTATGAAATTTTGTAAATTACAACTTTTTAATTTGAAATCATCTTGTTATCGAAAACTACGTTTGAATGGTTTCAAATTTTAAATTCAAATTTTGTAAACGACCTCGGATATAGAAATGACCAATACGAAAGTTGTTCGTCTCAAAAAGTTATGAAACTTTGTAGTTGATAACTTTTTAATTTGAAATCGTTTAGGACCTCAAACAAACAAATTACACACGGACTTGTATAATATGTGGGGAACCGAAAGGGTATATGGACACATGTGAGTGTGTGGTGCAGTGGTAGAGGAGGCTCCGCACGAGGCCAAGGTCGTGGGTTCGAATCCCACCCGGAGCGCGTAGCTAGCGATTTTGCACTAGGCGGTGGGGTCCTCCCCCCTAATTAAAATCTTTTTTTTTGCTATTTATTTTCGGGTTTTTTCAGGAATTTTTTGTTCAGGCGGTTCACAAGCAACCGCCTGTGGAATTGGCCCATTTCTACTGGCCTCCAGCGCAGGCGGTGCTGAAAAACGCCAGTAGAAATATGTTACCAACCGCCTGTATAGTATGTCCGTGTACTAGTGTCAGGTCAACGCTTCCTTGGATGTTGCCAAGTCCAGGGGCCGCCTACCAAATATAGTAATAAAAGGAGAGTAATTTAACCACTCAAGACAGAATGCTTGAAGAAGTTCAAGCAACTCACCGCTGGAAGGGGATTCTTGGCGTATTATGGCTGGGGGATGCCTTCCCAACTGGCCTGCTCGACGCCAAGGATAAACTTCACCCGACGAGCAACCTCTTTTTCTGGCACTTCTGAACAAATAGATCAAAGTTAGAGCCCGAGCACCAATGGGTCGAAAGCTTCTGATCGAAAGTTGGGATAAGTTACTTCACCTGTGTTTGACTCGTCCATTAGCCCCAAATAGGTCCAGGCCAAATCCCTGCGCTTCAAGGGAATCAGCCTCCATTGAGCAAAGGTCTCAACAACATGAGCAGCGGTCAATCCAGCATCACGGAACATCTGGATGCGATCAATGTGACCATGCATCTTCTCAGTGACAATAGGAGACGAGTACCAAGCTTCACTGGTAACCGGCATCCTGTAGTCACCTCTGATGACATTCTTCTCCCAAAGATCAATATAAAACGATTTCTCCACAATGCCTTTCCAGGAGGACTTGACCAGGAAGACGATATAGTTCTTCCTCGTCTTTAGAGTAAAACTAACCGACCCGACGAACAGATTGTCTTTCTGGTACATGCCTGAGTAAAAGCAGCGCCACGGATCGAGATAAGGTTCGACGCCAAGCCATGCTTCACAAAGAATGGCAAAAACACTAAGCATTGCGATGGCGTTTGGTAGCATCTGGGCGATCTCAATCTAATAATGCCTACGCACTCGCTCTAGAAACCTGGAGGGCGGCACCCCAAATCCACACTCACAATGCGCGACAAAGGTGGTAATTTGGAAAGTATCTGGGGTCAGATTACTCTGACCTTGTGTCGCGGTCCACTTGTAACCTTCTGGAAACAGCCCCGTTTCTCTTAGCGTCTGCAGGTTCGCCTCTGACGTCATCAAGGTGGTCCAATATTCATTCAACGGGACGATCTTCAACAGCACCAAGGGCTCCGCCAACTCTCTTCGGGTTCTTCTTTTGGCTGGAATAGAGGCTGGGCCTCCGTGGCGGCGAGGTTCTCCTGGCGGGCAGTGGTGTTGGTCTCGGTGGGTTCGGAGCTTGAAGCTATGGCAGCGGCAAGCGGAGGACATGGATAAAGGAGAAAGGGCAAAGGAGGTTGAGCGCAGAGTTGGAAATGCGAAGTCAGGAGATAGACACAGTGGTTGCCACCGAAGCGAAACTTGGGGTTAAATGGCCGCCTGCCACGCACAATCCCCAAGAAATCGCTCGGCAGCCGTAACGTGCGCCTAGATTGCCGCGCCAGTGTTTATTCACAAGGAAAACTATCACTATTTTATTCCTCAAGTAAAATTGGAAATATAGTGCCCCGTGAATAATTAACACTCTAAATATCTCTGGCTCGACTATAGTTTGGTACCCGACTAAATCAGAACGTTGGGCCAAGTGACTCAATCAGGTCAGTTTATTCGTGAAATCCCTGCTTTCTGATCAGTACCACGTGTAAAGTACGACCACGACTCTGCTTGTGGCAACTCGAACACGGACGGCATCAAAAAGTATGGATAAAAACAAACAAAATAATCATGGATACGGGAACTAGCCATTTCATTGATAATTCATCCAAGATGGCTTTACAAATGATTAAACTAGGACCCGAATCTAAACCAAAAGACGCTAGGCACCATCACCGATCGTCACCAAGCTCCGCCGGGGCTGTCTGATGAGATGGAAGCAGCCTAGCCCCTCAACGGTGACCCACTGCCCGTGGTTTCGTCCTCCTTGTCTTCCTCCTCCTCCTCGCCGGCTTCCTCCCCAGCGACTTCCTCCTCCTCATCGCTGCTAAGGATGACCGGGCCACCATCCCCGGGGATGCCCATGGCCTCATGATTCAGCTTAACGAAGAGCCTCCTCGCAAATTCCTCATCACCGCTCGTGTCTGGCAGGCCGGCGGTGCAAGGGGCAGAGGGCCCAGGAATGTCGGGGACGGCAGTGACGGCGGAGATGACGGAGGTCCTAGGCGCAATAGAGGCACTTGGGAGCGGCGGGAGCAGTAGCAGCCATCGAAGATGAGTCCTCCGGCTCATCGTCGTCGGAGAGATGGTTCACCACCTCCGATGCCGACGACACCGGTTGGGTCGACTCCTCGGCCGGCAACCCCGATGTGATGGTTCTTTCGACCCCAGCCTCCATCTTTGGGATCGCTGGGGATGGAGCCGCTGGCATTATTGCTAGTGGCAGCGCCGCTGCCGGGGCTGGGGCTCCGGAGGATGACGGCGAGGCTGGAGATGCCGACGCAGTTGGCAGAGGCGACGGTGTGCTACCTGATGACGCCGCCACGATCGACAGTCTCGGCGAGGGCGCTAGTAGCAGACGCGGCACCTTTGTGTGGACGCTTGCGGGCGGCGGTCTTCTTCCTCATCTCTGCTATTTGGTTTGGGAATGGAGGTTGCAGATTTATCTCGAGCGGGGCCTTGATTAAATAGTACCAACCCGCCTTCCTCGGAATCTCAACCGTCGTCTCAATTGAAAAAGGGAATTAAATCTCCACCACGTGCACTCACTGGGAACTGAATTGACACAGCGCTTCGCTTGACAGACGACTACGCGTCCCCTGGCTTGCGTGTGAAACAGAGCTGACAAGACAACCCGGGTATGGCACTAGATCAAACTCATCTTCCAACACTACACCTCTCTCGGTCTGCCCAAGATCGGGTCTTAAGTCACGACAGGAAAAGCTCGGGTGGTCCTCTGCCTCCCAGATTACAATCCACCCAACTAAGATAATCCCGACTAAACGCAGAGGAATGAGTTGCGTATTGATAGATAAGCTTGGGGGCTTATGTCGATGCCATACCCCCCGGTATCCCAACTACCATATCATCGGTAACCGACTCCGGATCAAAGACGACCCGAAGGCCCATGACGTGTCTATTCAAGGAAGGATATCCCCCGAAGGATATCCCCGGATGGTGCTTGGACTCCGATCAAGGCACACAACCTTAGCTTGTAGGCAAGTTGATACCGGATATAAATAGCTTTGCAATTCCCCTGTTGTAATTCATTCGAATCTGATAGGCATAGCCTCATTGTAAACTCAATCTTGCCGACTCAAAGCAATACAAGAGTAGCAACTGGATGTAGGACCTATTACCTGCTTCCCGGGGGGTACCGAACCAGTATAAATCTCGTCTCCATCTGTGATTGTTCTTCGCACCAAGCATGGTTCATCAAGATCCAAATATATGCCGGTAAAAAACACCGACAGATTAGATTAGATTAGATGTGAAGGCAGCACAGAGAGTGGGGATACAACAGTGACTTCCACACGAGTGGTATGCTTTGTTGTTGGTGGACACGTATACTAGGACCCCAACCATGTTTGTAGAGTTCTTGGCTGATTGCAGTTGTCCAAAGAAAGGGAGTTATAGAAGGAAGAAACACTACTGGACTTTGATTTTCATGGTGCCTATTTTTTTTATGGAAACAGGAGGGGGCGCCCCCCTACAGTGCTTTTATTGAAAACCAAAAACAGGTGTATCTATGGCAGTCCTAATGAATGTGTGAAGGGTTGATTAAGGTGGGCCACCCCTAGAAACCCATTCCTAGCGCTGGTTAGTATGTTTGTCCTGTCACAAAAATCATTTTCTAGAAATCAAATAATAGCTTCAAAATAGGAAAAACGTTCATTCCCGAACAAACCCATTACGTGTTCTGTGACGTTTCACATGAAATACGTGTGCTTGACTTCTCAAAAGTTTGAACATGTCACCTGCAGCCTCACGTTAGTTCTTGTTAGCACCACACGACACAGACATTTGTGATGAAATATATGATACTATTTTTTTATTATCAAATTCTAGTAATATTTTGTTGAATATTTTGGGGACCTAAACAATCTCAAATTAAAAAAGTTTAAAATGCACAGTTTCAGATCACGCCAGACACTACAAGTTTATCATAGAGAATGTCTCCATCTGAGGTCATTAGAGATACTCATAATTTTTAAATTTTAAACAAGTTATCAACTACACAGTTTTATATCCCCTCAGCTCCACAATTTTGGCGTAGAGTTTCACTCCATCTTGATTTTATTTGAGAAACTTTACATGCACAAAAATCTATTTCTAGAGATGGGCCACCTTACCGACTACACTGAAAAATTCACTTCAGGGGTACGGTGCTGCAAAATAATGTCCCCCTCCACAACCATTTCTAGGACCATTCAAAATAATAATATACCCATGATTAACTCAGTGGAACTATTACGGAATGGATTTTCGAAGGCAGTCAAGATCAATTTTTATAGGTGGGCAGCAAGGCCTCATCTGTTAATGCCATTTGCAGAGGCCAGCGCCTAGATTTCTCCCCTGTTAATAGTTTCCAGAAAACCTAAATAGACAATAATTTTGTGTCTTTAGAGGTTCACACGCAAGACCTTCGACACACATACAACACTTCTTTACTACAAGACTACAGACTCTTTTGTGAGTATATCTAGATAGCTATATCTTTTAGTTTCAAAATTCTGTAAATTGTATTGAATATTTCTGCCCATAAATGTTTTCAAATCAAAAAAATTTCAACTACAAATTTTTAGGTCCAGTCAGGCCCAATTTCAAAAAATAGATTCTCAAAATATATGAATTAAAAAAGTATTTTACTCCAAAAAACTTCAAATAAAGACTTATCAACAACAAACTTGTAGATGAGGTCGGACACTACAACTCTGGTATTAACTATGTGGACATTCAAGGTCGTTTGAAATTCTAAATATTAAACTTCAAGAAACTTAATGCACATATTTGGGAATGTAAACAACTTTGAACAAAAAAAATCTTTTCAACTGGAAAATTGTGGATTGTATTCAGAACTATAACACTGGTACAGACCATGTCAACATTTAATGATCTTGGAATTTTGTGTCTTGCATGAGACGTATACACCATCCACTCCTTTTCAGGGCTAGGCCTACTCAACGCAACTATATTTTGGACACGACATATATATATACGGTGGCTGGCGATACAAGCGCTGTACTGAGTTCGGAAAGCAGTAACAGCACGGCGAACCCTCAGTGTGAAACGATGGCATCGAACGAAACTGGACAGAACCTAAGGAAGCAGGTCCTTGCAAAACCAAGCCACACAGGTAATACCAATAGCGTCATAGCGACTAACCATAAAGCAGACCGCTCAACCAAACGACAGCAGGCTCAGCAGCATAAACAACATGCCCATTGTTACTGAATGAACGGTGAGCAAATATGCAAGCACGGGTAACCTGAGGAGCAATGACGACGGCGGGCAGCTGATGCCGATCGGAGCAGCTTCACGCGGACGGAGACTCTGATGATCACGTTGAAGCCCGATCTGACACGGATGGTGAAAAAAAAATCAATGCTTAAAAATCCCAATGGAATCTGAATCCATCAGATGGCAAATGAGGCATCCGCTCAAGGAGGCATAGCGAGAAAAGAAAAGGGATAACTGATGCCTGGATCTGGATCGAGAGAGGTACCGTGGGAGACGGGCGACGCCACCGGCTAGATGCAGGTCCTCAACCGTTGCCTGTCGCGGTTGTGGAGAGAGCGCCGCCGGATCCACAAGGCTAGGAGAGTGCCGCCGGATGAACTGCCCTCGATCTGGAAGCTGTCGTGGGGCGCCGTGTGGGTCGGGCTGCCGCCAGTGACGGCTACCGCAGGGGCTGGCGCTGCCGTGCGCGCAGGGAGGGCTGTCGTTGCAACCGGGAGAGTTAGGGCCGCCGCCGCCGCGGTTCGTTGGGGGCAGAGCGACGGGATGGCGCACAGATTTCAGCACGGAGCTGCTCGGCGGGGACGGAGCTCCGACACCGGTGGGCTCTTGCAGGCCGGCGCGCCTGCTGGACAATGGCCGCGCTCACAGCTCCGACGAGGCTGTGGAAGAGAGGAGGAAGGGAAGAGGACGGCGGCGACTGCGAGATGCGACGGACGGGGCTGAGATGCACGTGGATGTCTCGTGTAGGTTGTGCACAGTAACCTTTCGGTGGGAGGAAACTGGAGCGTTAACGTGGAATCGGACGGCAAATTTTTTTTCGAGTGACGTGTCCTATGTCCCCGTGCTGGGAGCTCCCGCGGCTTATCAGTTCTATATATATATATATATATATATATATATATATATATATATATATATATATATATATATATATATTGCCGGTGCTAGTACTATTGCTAGTGCACGCTTGAGTGTAGGCCCTTGGGGGAGACATGTCACTTGAATGACACCTAGAGGAGAACTAATGCAGATATATGCATATGCAAGCTCATTCTTACGGGAAAGCTGCCCATAAAATTTTTTTAGATGGGGTTAGGTTACAGTCGTCTCAAGCCACGAGGAGCTTCTTCAGCGAGCTCCATATAATATAATACAGAGTGTGCCAACAATGTAGATGAGTGAAATTATAGTATGCTACTTGTTTTATTCGTGGTTGGTCGTTGTTCATTTTAATCAAAAGATACAAATCCTTGGTTCCAGCACTAGAAACACTACAGTGCATTTCATCATGAGCAGCATGAGGTGGCTTGTCTAAAATATATTGTGCCCACAGCTCCTCGCACAGAGCTTGTCTGAAAATATATCGGACCCAGCACATTATCTCATCTGTTGTAGTAAATCAACCAACCATGAAGCTAAAGGAACACAATCCTTGGTTACAGGACATTATCTCATCTGTTGTAAAATCAACCAACCAACCACGAAGCTACATTAATCGTCATGTAGCTTTGGGTCTCGGCCTCAGACAGTGCCGTGGTGTGATTGGGGTGGCGCATGCTGGTCGCCCTGCTAGCAAGGGCGTCGAACACCGACTCATCTGCACGACAATCTGCAAGACAGACAGATAGACACGCACAAAACTAGCTAGCAAGACCACCGGCCTGGATGCCGTTGGGGTTGTCATCGAGGTCGAGGCAGTTTCTGCGCACAGGGGCATTGGGCAACAGGCCGCAGAACTTTGGCAATGGGAGCGTCGCGATGTGGAAGATGACCCAGGGGGCAAGAATGTCATTTCACATCACATAGACATGCTGGCATGTCTATTTGTCCTGCCACGTATGCAAAAGTGGTTCAAAGTTATGAAATCATCTCTTTCAGTGGAAAAAGTGTAGGAAGCTTTTTAAGAATGGTTTTTGAAGAGTCGGCATTCTTAATAATGGTAAATAGTTAAATTTCCCTGTCAAGCTGACCGGAGAAATGGCTTGCAGGTACACAGTATGGCTGGGACGGAAGGAGTTCTCCGTTATATCTCCTCCTATTCTCTCTGCTAATTTATTTTTCCTAATTTTCTTTCTTAAATTAATTGTATGTCAAAATAAAAAATACAAAGTACCCAAAAGTAATGGTAGTATTTTCCAACCACCGAAACAAGCCTATTTTTTGTGTCCCCTAAAGATTGTAGTCCAGCAGGAGCACGGGTTCAACAGTTAATAAAAAATGAGACCTGTTTGGTTTCATGATAGAACACTAGAAATGCTGCATTATGAATTCGGCCATTGATGAGCTATTCATCAATAAAAATGTGGACACGTCAGTAAATATATGTCTGTACTTTGTGGCGCCTTTTCATTTTTCCTATTGACGCTCCATCTAGTAACAACGAGAGCCACATTTTCAGTTATATATAGGAGTTGCGAAGCTGTGCAGCATGCGCTGTGTATTTATATCCAGTGATACTTGACATACCCATGTCAATCTATTCGCAGAGCTCGACGATTGGTTTCTAGAGTACATGCGTAGCAACAGAGCCTAACTTCATCCAATAATACATTAGGTATTAGTGATTAAGAAACTAATTCCGTTTTCACTTGCACAACATACAGAACTGCCTATGTATGTTTCTTGTTCCAGAAATACACAACTCAATGCAAGTTACCACTGCAGGATAGGTTAGTAGGCTCCAGACTCCAGTGCAAAGGGGGGAAGCATGGTGAGGGTCTGGAAGAAGATGCTATTATGTATTAGGAATAGGAGGCAAAATGGAAATCCGCCAGGAGGCAGTGATGCCTACGGGGCTGGGTGGCACGATTCTTCCCCTAAAATTAGAGAACAGGGGGCCATTGTTGTCGATCTGACTGCCATGCTCACGAGAAGACAGCCTACTTATGCGAAAAAAAGAGAGAAGACAAAAGTCCCACATCAGCAATCCGTGGGGATAAAGGTTTGGCAGAATATTTGAATGTCTCCCTGCTGTAGGGTTTGAATAGGGCCCTGCGGATCATGTTTTTTTTCGGGTTCAACATCTAAATGCTACTAGGAAGCCATATAGTTGCTAACGAGTAGCAGTGTAGCACTAAAATGACGATTGAGCTCGTCCATGTTGAGTGCCCGCCTCAAAGTGTTTAATGTTTCAATCATGATAGAGCACACAAAATGTAGCAGAACTATGCAACTGCACTCAAATATTCCTCCAGCTTTCCAGGTTTTACATCTTGATTCACTAGTGTAGGACTGGGTAACAATACCGGTTGGTAAACCCCCTTTAGTCCCGGTTGCCCAACCGGGATTGCGAATCCAGGACTAAAGGTTTTTACTACCAACCAGGATTAAATGTGCCCCAGGCATTAATCCGATACTGGCACATTTAGTCCCGGTTGGTATTTCTAATCGGTACTAAAGGTTTTTTTTTCTATTTCTTTCGTTTTCATTTTATGGTTTCTTTTTAATTCAATTTTTTTATTTCTATTAGGTTTTTTATATGAACTCTACGTTGCTAATATACGTACGCACGTATAAGGTTCCGTTCGAGCATTATACATAAATAACTCACTAAAATGTATGAAACTAAATATATATAAATATTACAAAAAACGAGGTTGTGCATGCATATGGAATATGTACATAATAAGTCACAAAAACCTTGTACTACTCATGTCCTTGGGATTTCTTGCACAACCCTAATAATCTTCCGTCATCGTTTGGCTACTAGGTATTAATTCTTTAGGGTCATAGCAGTATGCCCCCTTGGAATCTATGACCTGTTGCAGTAGAAATCCTGACAATGCCTCTTGAATTGCTTTGATCTGTTCACCTCGCAGGACCTTGCTCTTCTTCCAATCAATCTTCAATTCCAATGAAAGGACAAGTATATATATATATATATATATATATATATATATATATATATATATATATATATATATATATATATATATATATATATATATATATATATATATATATATATAATGGTAACAAATAAATTGTGTATATTTTTTATGTACTTCGAGGATCTCTTCTGGAGTTCCCCTTGAGTACTCCATGAGGAATTCGCAGACGTAGTATCCACATAAGTTATTCCTCGATCCCTACTGCAGACACCACTTTACGAGAAAAAGATTCATCATCAACCAATGAAGCATGGTAATAATGAATTGAACTAAATAAAGATGCATTGACCTATCTAGGTAGTACTTACTGGGTATTGGTCTATATTTAGAGGTACTTACCAAGTACGGTAACGGTGTTTCTTGGTGAACGTTTTCCAAGCACTGCACAACAAAACAATAAATGGATTTATATCATTAAAGTGTCATAAGAGAGTATATAGTGCATGCGAGACCGAAATTACCACTGAAGTATATCGACGATTTCTTGGTACTCTTCTCGGGGTTTTGACGTTGAGTCAAAGTTTTTTACAATACTCCTAGTCATATCGATGACAAACAGTATCTAGTGAAAGCTACATTTATACGCAGGCATAACTCATTAACTAAAGTCAACATAGAGTAAGCAAAATAAAATGGGCACAAGACATTCACACTCATTTTTAGTTGAAAGGAAAGAGTAGTACTGTCTTGTTAGCATTCTTATCTAACAACCTCAACAGATTGTCCTGCGTTTGAGGTCGTCATTTATTATATGGCATAACCCTTGCAGGCGCCTTGAATACGTGATTCGGATCAACGAAACCAACATCTACCAACCCTTTCTCCTTGAGGTTCAGCATCTCACTCATATCTGCATATAGTGTGAAGATATAACTATATATGAACAACAAACTAACATAGGAGTTACTTCAATTCAATTATTGTAGAAAGAATCACTTACAGACACCAGCAGCTAATGAGAGATTTGTCGAGAGCTTCTTGGTTTAAGAGTTGGTGTAATTCATTGAACTCAACAATAGCATGTCATAGCCTAGGTAATGCTCTGGTCTCATTCTGCCAATAACCCATGCTGCTTCGTCATTTTTGGTCACTTCTAAGTACCACTTGTTCAACAAGAACATTTGTGTACCCAGTTTTGAGTAGTTGTCAGGGTTGACAAGACTCTGGTCATACACATAGGTTCGGTATTTATCATAGCCGCTTGTTGGTATCGGTGCTCCCTCCACGGCTTGTTCACGTGTGAGACCTATGTCGGCCATGAATTCTTCCAGTGCCTACTTATCTATTTGTTTACCGCCTTGACCGCTTGTGAAATCACCCTCAATAATTAGCGGGTCAATAGATTGCTTAGATTGCTGCCCGAGCTATGCAACATCTTTTCCTGCTCTCCTCGCTTTCACCGACTCCTTATATGACTTGCTGAGAGAGCATTCATAGTTCGATAATGGTGGGGGCTTAGCTACATCACGCTGCTTTTGCTTCTTAGCCTCAATTTTTTTTCCTTAGTTCTTGTTGACGAATGTATTGCGGCTTTGGTGGGTTTTTCCTTAGTTCCTCCCTCCTTGCTCTACTTTCTGCTAAACCTTTCTTCCAATTATCCAAAGCTTTTTGTGCCACCGCTTTTGATTCCTCTTCAGACTTCTCGTAAAGCAGCTTCTTCGGAGAGGCCTTTTTTCTACCACGGCCGGCTTTCTTCTTCACCGGGGACTTCACCGGGGGCGGGGGGCGCCTCTTCTGGCTCTTTGATAGAACGGGAGGTGAAGGAGGGGGAGCCTGCCTTGGAGGAGATGGAGATGGAGATGCAGCCATGCCATGGAACACATCTTCTGGCTCTTCATCCAGAGCACTCTGATGATCATCATGGGCTAGAAGAATTGGACTCTGGTTGAGAGACCTATGAGTACAAAAATGATTGGGAGTAAATGGTTATTACACGAGAAGATCTAATAATTGAGAATGGGGGTTATTAATTATGGAAAAACTATTTTGTTAACTTTAATCCGTACCTATCTTGAGGTAGTTGAGGAGGAGACGACGGTGCCCTTTCGGACAGACTAGGAATAATGATGTAGCACTTGCACCATACAATGCATGCATGCTCTGCTTGTCCTAGGATCTTCTCCTATCACCTTAAGGAAAGTCAAGAGCCACTTTCTTATAGTCGTCGATAACTCTATCCACCCCGATGCTATAATAGCCGGGTGGAATTTGATTCCCATGACTTGTTGGTGCCTCCTCACCAGGGACCACAAGAGAAACAAAACCGTACGCCACCAACACTGTGGCACCGGTGTTCACCATGGGAATGTGCAGCTCACATGGAGCCAAAGGCATGGAGAAGTCATCCATGAGGAAGTGCTGCAATGCTTCACCTTGATTTGCAGGGAGCTCAGTGGAAGCATAGCGCTTCTATGCTAAGTGGGGCTAACATTGACTCCATGCTTTGATGTTGACTGCCTTTGGCTCTGTACCATCTCCTCTAACTCTTTCATTCTCATTTCCATGCTTAGTTCTCTTTCCCATGATTCATGCACCGCCACCTCTAACATGCGGATCTGCTCTGCCTCCTCATCCTTCCTTCGCTGGTGGCTTCTGTACGTATCCGTGTCCTTAGGGAAGCCATATCACCATGAAATCAACCCTTTGCTCGCGTTCACCTAGGGTGTTCAAGAGTCTAGAGGGCGTACATGAGCTCATCATTCTCTTGGTTGGGCCGGAAGGCACCATGGGCAGAAGTCTCTACAATATGGAAAAGTCTTTGTGTTGCTACTCTGATTTCTGCCCCCATAACTGGCGCCCTTGTCTCTAGGTCCAGTGATCCCCCATGCATGAAAAACCAATTCTTGGAGTGTTCGGGCTAGTCCAATGAAAATGGATGGATCCCTTTGGCAACCATGTCTTCTTCCATTCTTTCCCACTTTGGAATGGCAGTTCTGTAGCCACCTGATCCCGTTTTATGATGGTATTGTTTCTTTCGTGCATTCTCTTGGTTCCTTCTCACCTATTCCTCACCCTCTTCTGAGGTCTTGTACCTTACAAATTTAGGCCACTAGTCCCTCAACTTTTTTGTATGGGCTATTTTCACTGAAATCTGAGTTAGATTCTTCTTGATAAAATTGTTGTACAACTTCTTCTTCCAAGTCTGGAATTGTGTGGCCATCTTCTTGAGAGCCCAACTTTTAACTAGTCCTCGTAAATCATCACCTGCTGGTAGATTGAAATGTTCTAGGACTGACTGCCAAAGAAGGTCCTTTTCTAGATCTGAGACAAAAGGGATTTGAGGATCATCCTTCCTCTGTTTCCATTCACGGATGCTGATCGGGACCCTATCCCTAACAAGAACCCCACAGTGATTTACGAACTTCTTTGCATTGGCTGCTGGCAGGAGTGGTTCGCCGGTATTAGGATCAACTTCTGTGATGTTGTAGTGGCCCTCCAACAGTTTTGTCAAGCCTCGTACACTTCTCATCAACATTGTCGATCTAGAGGGCTACGTACGTACGAATACAAAAAGATTTAGTAATACATTTATATATATACTAATTAATAGAATTATTTAATTTCATATATATAAGAGTTGGAAGATTATTAACAAATATACCTCGCCAACACTTTCTAGCATAGGAGGTGGTTCTTGCACATGAGGTTCATGCTCATCTTGTAAGTTCGCTAAGTAGTCATCGAACTCTTTGTCGGCCTCATTCTGGTTGGGGCCATATTGAGTGCCGGTGTTGATAATGTTCATCATGGTCTCATTTTGGTCGTAATCGTCTTGCAGCTCGGCCATCTTAATTACCACAACTATATATAAATGAAAACCATACACTAGTTAGGGTTTGCATGCGTTGATCTCGATCAAGATATAATAAGGGTTTGGAGAGCGAAGCTCTCGGCCGGTTCGGATTTGGAGCGGAGCTCAGGATGGGTGGTGAGGACGACGGGGTCACGTGGACGCGCGGTGATGAGGACATGACACATGGTGGTGAGGATATATATCAACATTGGTACGAATATCAAAATTAATTCATGTCGCGCTATTTTACACCTTGGTTAGGGTAGAGCGGAGCTCGGCAGAGTTAGGGTTTGGAGTGCGGTGGCGAGGACGATGGTAATTCATTCAAAAACATTGAAATATATGAAAAAATTTATTCAATTCATAGCACTAATTTTCTACAACTATATATATTGTTTAATTTTCTACAATTTTTCTATATACATATTATAGTATACACTACAATATTTCTATTTATATTTCTATTTTTTCTATGCCAAAAAATAATATGCACATCACACACTCACTGATCAGTCACTCACTCTCACCTAATCTCATTGTCATCACACACAATTTACTGAGATTATCACACACATGTATGTATATATGATCATCATGTATCACAACACGCACGCGCGCGCGTGCGCGCGAGCACACACACACACACACATATATATATATATATATACACACACTATATATACTCACCACCACTCCGGCAAGGACGAGGACACGGAGGATGCCAACGCATGGAGCCGACAGGACAAAGCGAGGCCGGCCGGTGCGGTGACGAGATGGCGAAGTGTGTGGCGATGGAGGCAAGGCCAACAGGGCACCGTGATGAGACGTGATGGTGGCGAGGTCAGCGGCGGGGTGAGGCGAGGCCGCGCGGGGTTGGCACGGTGGAGAGGATGGTGGGGGTGATGAGGCGAGGTTAGTGGGGTGACGAGAGGCGAGGCCGGCGGCGGGGTTGAGGTGAGGCCGCACGGGGGTTATGAGGCGAAGCCGGTGGGGTTGATGAGGCGAGGCCGCAGATCCCAGTGGAGATGACGATGCAGATGAGAGGACGAGGATGAGGCGCTCCGGCGAGGACAAGGACAAGGCGCTCCAGTGAGGATCCGGATGATGGTGGATCTGGATCTGGGCGACGGTGAGGACGATGGTGGCGGATCTAGGCACCATGCGGGCGGGAGAGGCGCGAGCCGGGCCGTCGGTGAAGAGGGAGAGAGAGGTGCGCGTGGAGGCCGGCAGCGCTGGAGGCGATGGAGGAGTGGCGGCACGCGTGGTGCCTCTCGGGCGAAGAAGAAGATGGTGGGGGAGATGAGCCGAGGCGTTAATATAGGAGGGACCTTTAGTCCCGGTGAAGCCATGACCCAGGACTAAAGGTCCTTTAGCCCCCGGTTGTGGATGGAACTAGGACTAATGGTGCAACCATGGCCTGGGACTAAAGGTCATTTTGGTGGGCCGCGAAAACGCAGCCCACCTTTAGTCCCGGGTGGTTGATCCACCCGGGAGTAAAGATGGGCTACAGTTTTGCTTCCCGCTAGTTTCTAGAAGTTGTTACTTTTTTATATTTCGTTTATATAAATATGCAGAGTGTTATTAGTTTCCTAGTAAATAGAATATTAGCCAAAAAATTACAAAAAAATTTTGGACCTAGTTTTGCATTTTTATACACAACAAAAATATGTAACCCAAACTCTTTGGTTTTACCGTCTAAATATTTAACATAGTGTAAATAATAAGCACAATTTGCACCATGCAAAAATGTACTACTTGATTAAAATCATTAACACTATTGCTTTTTGATAGTAAATTAGTTTTCATATCTTATTAACATTGATCATTTGGTTTTTCATCACACATTCTCCATAGGAAATCCACCATCAAGCAGAAAATTCATTTAAACGTAGAAAATATGAAAACACAACAAAAAAATCTGAAGTCACAATTATTACATAATAGGTCTAATATATCACCATATCAAGCAGGAACAACAATGAACTTCTTCTTGATGTATGTTCCTTGATTATGATCACGCCATAACCATGGATTGTCCTCATCACCTAGCAGGATGCTTGGGTCACTGTTTACTATGAAGGGTGGAATTCCATCATTCTTTTCATAATCTTCTGACATGTTAGACCTATCCTCGATTCCCATGTTGTTTCTTTTCCCTAAAAGAACTATGTGACACTTTGGCTCATTGTCTGAGCTGTTGTCATTGGTTTTCCCTTTCTTCGGTTTGGTAGACATGTCCTTCACATAAAAAACCTGATTCACATCCTTGGCTAAGACGAATGGTTTGTTTCTATACCCAAGATTGTTGAGGTCCACTGTTGTCATTTCGTAATGAGGGTCCACTGTTACCCCACCTCTTGTCACCTTCACCCATTGGCATCGAAACAAAGGGACCTTAAAATAAGGTCCATAGTCTAATTCTCATATATCCTCTATGTGACCATAATATGTTTCCTTATTCCCATTTGGGTCTATGGCATCTATGCGGACGCCACTGTTTTGGTTGGTGCTCCTTTTATCTTGGGCCATCATATAATATGTATTGCCATTTATCTCATACCCTTTGAATATCGTGATATGCCAAGATGGTTCACTAGACAACAAGTACAGTTGGGCATCCAGACTCTCGTGACCCTGACATCGTTTTCACAACCAATATCCGAAAGAGTCCATGTGCTGACGCGTAATCTAGGCTTCAGTCCTCCTTGATAATTCAGATCGTGTAATGTCCTTGTGTTCCTCAATATATGGCTCCACCAAGGAGGAGTTTTGTAGAAGTGTGTAGTGTGCATTACGAAAATAATTGTCCTCTTGCCAATATATGATTTCTTCACTAGAGTTCCCTTTTCACTTAGTCTCCTCTCATGCCGTGATTCAGGAACACCAATCGGGTCGAGGTCATGAATAAAATCAACACAGAACTCAATGACCTTCTCTGTTTCGTAGCCCTTCATGATGCTTCCTTCTAGCCAAGTACAGTTGTGAACATATTTCTTCAGGACTCCCATGAACCTTTCAAAGGGAAACATGTTGTGTACGAACATAGGGCCAAGAATACTAATCTCTTTGATCAAGTGAACTAGGAGGTGCGTCATAATATTAAAGAAGGATGGCGGGAACACCAACTCAAAGCTGACAAGACATTGGACCACGTCATTCTGTAGCTTTGCTAGATGTGCTGGATTGATTGCCTTATAAGAAATTGCATTGAGGAATGCACATAGTTTCATAGTGGCTAATCATACATTTGGAGGTAGAATCCCTCTCAATGCAACTAGAAGCAATTGTGTCATAAGCACGTGGAAGTAATGAGACTTTAACTTTAGGAATTTCTTCTCTGCCACATTTATTATCCCTTTTACATTCGAGGAGAAGCCAGATGGGACCTTGATACTGTTTAGGCATTCAAACCTGCTTTTCTTCTCTTCTTTGCTAAGAGTGTAGATGGCAGGACTTAAGTACCGGCGTCCATCATCTACCTTCTTTGGATGCAGGTTATCTCGTTCTTTCAAACACTACAAGTCATGTCTTGCTTCCAGTGTGTCCTTAGACTTCCCATACACACCCATGAGGCCTAGCAGGTTCACACAAAGATTCTTCGTTAGGTGCATCACATCGATCGCGCTGCGGACCTCTAGGACTTTCCAGTAGGGTGGTTCCCAAAATATGGACTTCTTCTTCCACATGGATG
The DNA here is from genome assembly GCA_038087645.1 of Saccharum hybrid cultivar R570. Classification (NCBI taxonomy): domain Eukaryota; kingdom Viridiplantae; phylum Streptophyta; class Magnoliopsida; order Poales; family Poaceae; genus Saccharum; species Saccharum hybrid cultivar. The sequence continues at coordinate 13,808,002 of JAQSUU010000805.1, forward strand.
CATGTCCATTAGCATCATTCGGAACAGGTTGGTTGTCAGGTCCCTTCCCAAAGACTACTTGTATATCTTTGACCACATTAAATGCATCCTCACCACTACGATTCTCAGGCTTTGTTTGGTGATCTGCCTTATCTTTAAAATGCGTGCCTCTCTTTCTTAGGGTGTGATTCAATGGAAGAAATTGACGATGTCCCATGTACATGATCTTTTGGCATTTTTTCAAAAATATGCCTTCTAGGTCATGAAAACAGTGCATGCATTATATCCCTTGTTTGACTATCCTGCAAGATTACTAAGAGCAGGCCAATCATTGATTGTTACGAACAACAATGCTCACAGGTCAAAGTGTTTCTGTTTGTACTCATCCCACACACATACACCTGTGGTGCTTCACAACTATAGAAGTTCCTCAACTAATGGCCTCAGGTACACATCAATGTCGTTTCCAGGTTGCTTCGGGCCTTGGATGAGCATTAGCATCATAATGAACTTTCGCTTCATGCACAGCCATGGAGGAAGGATGTAGATGCATAGAGTAACAGGCCAAGTGCTATGGCTGCTGCTCTACTCCCCGAAAGGATTCATGCCATCCATACTTAAAGCAAACCTTAAGTTTCTTGCGTCTTCTATAAACTTCGGGAATTCTCTGTTGATTGATCTCCACTAGGACCCATCTGCTACGGTCTTCTTTGTGTTATCGTAGCAATTTTGCATGCCCCTTGTTTCTGAACAAAGGTTTCAAGCGCGGTATTATAGGAGCATACCACATCACCTTGGCAAGGATTCTGTTCCTCGGATGTTCGCCCAAAACATCACCAGGGTCATCTCGCCTGATCTTGTACTGTGATGCATGGCATACCGAGCATGCATCCAAATTCTTGTACTCCTTGCCGCGGCAAAGGATGCAATTATTAGGACATGCATGTATCTTCTGGATTTCTAATCCTAGAGGGCAGACGACCTATTTTGCTTTGTATGTAGTGGCGGGCAACTCGTTTTTCTTTAGAAGCATCTTCTTTTGGATAGCCAGTGACTGCCCAAATCTCTTGTTGGATAAACCATTCTTTGCCTTCTATTGCAGCAATTCTAGTGTGGTACCTAACTTTTTTTTGCCCCTCTTCGGTAGTGGGGTATAGAAATTTCTTGTGATCCACTAGCATGCGCTCGAACTTGATCTTCTCCTTTTCACTTTTTGCATTCTCTCTATGCATCATGGATGGCCTGACCAAGATCATGTGCGGGCTCTAACTCTTCTTCAGCAGCCCCCTCTTCTTGAGCTTCCCCCATTGCAGTATCATCAAAGGCACCGTATTCAGCAAAACCACGGAAAATCATGTTGTCATCATCCCCTTCTTCTTCTTCTTCATCTTCTTCCATTATAACACCTCTTTCTCCGTGTTTAGTCTAACAAATATAGTTTGGCATGAAACCAGATGTGAACAGGTGTTCACGAATTTTCCTTGGGCAAGAATAATCATTCTCATTCTTACATAGAGCACATGGGCAGCACATGAAACCATTCTACGTGTTTGCCTTGGCCATATTTAAGAAATCATGCATGCCCCTAATGAACTCTGGGAGCGGCAGTCAGCGTTGTACATCCATTGTTGGTTCATCTGCATTACAGGACGTATACCATAAGAGAAACTTGTAATAACCCATATTATACAACATGCATGGTTAATAGTTAATTAAAAGATCCAAATATACATCAATCAACATGATTAATTAATATCCCAAATAGCACTAAACCAATAGTAAAACAAACATGAATTTATAAAGCCTTGATACAATGTAGACAATCCCAAATAGCACTAAACAAACTAAGCCTACAATGCACTTCTGCAGAAGTAGGATTTCGCGACCAATTCCAACTAAAACAAACAGATCATTCTTTTGCTAGTTCACTGCCTTATCATCCACAGGTGCACTCTCATCAGTCGCCTCAGCCGTCTTTGCAAGAGATTTTCGGATGTGCTCAGCATACTCTTCCTCCTAGTACCAACCGTCACATGATCCACTGCCATCCCACTGAAATTACAACACCAAATAAAGAACTTTAATCAAAATCATCACAAAAATGGCTACAAACCATTAAAAACATGACAAAAAAGAACTCACATTGTGATTCGGACACGTGTAGAAGATGTGCCCATTGTTGGGACCCTTCTTCACCCTGTACTCCCTCACAATCTTCTACTCACACTTGCCACATGCAATGAGAGGGAGGTCTTGCCTTAGTTGTCCCTTAGGAACCCCATGCGAGGCCGAGGGCCCGGAAGCCGTTGCCATCTACAACTCTCTATACTCATTTTCATCGACTACTAAATAAGCTATATTCTAAAAAAACCCTTAAATTTCACTATTTCTAAACCATGAAGTGAGGCAATAAAAGGTGCATACTAGTTTTCATGAGCTACTATAAGATTTCTTCATCTACATATGCCAACTGTCAAGTGATTTTTGAGCTTAGATGACATATAAATAAAAAATATCCACCATTATTCCCAATCTAGAAAACCACAAATTTCTCTATTTCAAGACCATAAAATGAGGCAACGAAAGGTGCATACTAGTTTTGATGAACTACTATAAGCTTCCTTCATCTTCATATTCAAATTATCAAGTGATTTCGAGCTCAAATGGTATATAAATAGAAAAATATGTCATCATGCACAATCTAAAAAACCACAATGCAAATTTCTCTATTTCTAGACCACAAAATGAGCCATGCTAGTGATGAAACAGGAGAGGATGAAGCTGCTAACCTTTTAGAACCAAAAATAGATAGAGGAATCGAGTGAAGTGTTGAAATGGTGGCCGATGACGAGCAAGAACACCAGGAGACGAGCAAGAACAGAGAACTTGAAATGCCTCGGGTTGGGGCAGGAAGAATGAGAGAAAAGTATATATGTCAGGACCTGTAGTCTCGTTGGTGGTTCAAACCTGGACTACAGGTTGGTTTCTAATCCCTGTTGGAGCCACCAACCAGTATTAATGGTTTAGCCACGGCTGGTGGCTCCAACCGGGAGTGAAGGGTGACCTTTAGTCCCGGTTTTAGCCACCAACCGGGACTAAAGGTCCCCTCCTGCTCTCCTCCTGCAAAAACTACGCCCCAAGCCGTTGGGCAAGGGACTTTAGTCCGGTTGGTATGTCGAACCAAAACAAAAGCTTTCTTTATTCCAGGGCCCAAAAATGGCCGGGACTAAAGCCTCGAACCGAAAGTCTGTTCTCTAGTAGTGATTAAAGCTAATGTGATCCTAAAGCAACATAAAATTACGTGATGTCATGTGAGTTGTAACCACTAAACATGGAGAGGCATGCAATAGACCATCTCCAATTGAAGACCTAGTTCTTATCTCTCTCGTCTCCATTTGTTCTCCAATAGAAATGGACAAGGAAAATGCAACCGGGAGCGAGATGACGCCTACAAGAAACAGGTCAGGAGGGGCGCCGTGATGGGCAGCGAACAGAAGAGCGGGTGTGGGAATGAGAAAAACAACCAATCGCCTGATGGGGACCGCAGTCGACACCTGCAAGAATGAGGGCGGAAGGGTAGGATTTCGGGGCCTCCCTAGTCTGGGGGGCTTGAATAGAGACCTTGTTGGAGTTGTTCTTCTTATGGTCCCTCACATTTTAGTTTCTTAGCTTGTTTGGGGGCCCTGCTATAGTTCCTCGTAATGGGTTGACTGCAAATTCATTCTATGAACCGAAATCAGGGATGTTGTCCTCTTCAATTCAGCGCTGCTGCATCGACAGGTATGCGAACCCATAGTGGAACTATGTGTGGCAGAGACTGGAAACATGGGCCTATGGCAGGTGGCAGCATGGGCAGTGGCATGGAGCCAGCAAGCCTGTTCTATAGATGATAAAAACTTATAGTTCATAATTTTTTAAATTATAAGGATTTAGGGTGCAAATAGTAAATACATGATTAAAAAAAGCTAACACAAAAGAATAACGTTGTTTATCTAGTCGAAATTAGGTTAGTATGCGGTGTGTTGTACAGAGCTCCCATGTGATATTTCAGGTCATGATATGAATATGCTTTGAAAGCATTGAATATTGTGTGCAATAGTGGATTGATTAGATTGGAACACATGTACGTGTGTACGTATAGGGAGGGGATTGGCCAGTTTAGAAACGGGGCCGGATTTGATTGCCTCACTAATCCTACTAGTATAGTGCCCGTGCTAACGCCAAGGCAACATCTTAGGGATGCACATCAAAACAACCAAACGACGATACCTATTCCTTGCCCATGCGTATGCTATGATAAAAAAACAAAAAGACAATGTTTCTTAAAAATGAAGTAAATAGTGAGATGATTAAGGCTCATGCCAAAAGAGATTCATGATGAGTTATCATATTGTTGAGTCCATAGCAATTATGCTTAATAATATAGTATCCGTGTTAATGCTATGGTGGCATCAAGAAAAAATAAATCATAAAACAAAAATAAATTTATAGCGACCAACTGTCTAACGCTAGGCATACAAAAAATTAACTATAATTTTGTTTATTTATACATTAACCATACAATCAACATTAACCATGTCAAACCAATATACACTCATGAAACACATATGAATCAGAATAAAGCTCATAAATTATACTAAAGCCATCATTATCTGTCATATGCCATCTTAGACACATAGTTCATGGCACACAAGCCAAGATGAAATAAGTTCAACTAATATGCTAGACTCAAGATATTTGGTTGCACAGCCAATATCTCATATGGTTTGCTTGCACTCTTTACAAATTGATTGTAACACCCGAAAAATTGCTCATTTGGAAATAGAGCTAAAATGATTTAATTATGTATTTTTGTGCTCATGAAAACATAGGAAAATAAAAATTTTCGTTAAATTAAAATTCATCTTAGGATGTAGCAACATTGTTGTGCATACATGCTAATGCATTGTGTTTTTGCATTGTTTGGTTTTAACCAAGGTACAAAATCAATTCAAACTGTTTTTAATAAAATGTATTTAGTAGGTAATTTTCCTTCTCCGGTATATCTTTATCCTTTTTCTACAATCAAATTCCTTATTTCTTAGCTCAAGTTTTCATTGGGAGTTTCCTAAAAATATTTTTTTTGTAACCCAAATCACTCCTTTCAGTTTCTTGTCCATCAATCAATCTCTACAAACTTCTCGGGAATTTTTCTGACTTTTTCTGTAGCTTGTTTCCACTTGTCTATGAGCATAATCTAATTTTTAGATGCTCCAAAATTACCTTGTAGTGAGCTCCAAATACTTTATTTGGATTCCTCATGTTCCATAATATCTCTGGAAATTTCCCTAAATTTTCGGAGCTTTCGGAGTATTTTTTGCAGCTTAAATAATAATTCTGGACTTTTCTAGAATTATTTTATCCATGAAAATAATTAATTCCGAAAATAATAAATCTCTCATTTTTTCCAACGCTCAGAGCCCGTGTGCAATAATCCTAATAAATCTCAAAGGCCTATACATTTATTTACTAATGAGCTTAAATAATTACTTAGGCCTATCAACAGAGGTGGATGGTGCAACGTCAATTAGCACCATATCGCTTGTTGACATGGAGGTGGAGAGTTTGTCTCCCTATATATACGTACCTACTCCATGGGCAAAGCACACCAAAAACTACCGTAGAGGAGCCCCTAGTTTGGGAAATCTCTCGTGTAGTAAATTATATTTTTCTCCTCCTTCTCTTGCCGCCATCCGATGAAGCCACCAGGCTGCTTGCTCGTGAGCATATATTCTACTCCAAGAAGAAGAGGAGGTATTTACTTGAATTCCACTGTCTAGTTAAAAACCAGATTTTGATTTATTTTCGAAATTAAAATTCTAGGTATTTATAAAACTGCCACTGTCTTGTTTAGGCCATATCTTCTACGTTTTAACTCCGATTTGACCCGTTCAAATTGCGTTAGGTTCGTATTTGCGAGCTTTATATGTTGGTAGTACTGTACAATAGGTTTGGAAAATTTAATTTTCGAGTTTATATTAAAATAATTATTTATCTATAGGAAATCTTAGAAAATTCATAACTTTCACGTTTTAAATCCGAATTTCGTGATCTTACGTCTGTGTGATCATAGTAACGTGTAGAAGAGTTTTACAAACTTTTTATACTGTTAGTGCTACTGTTGGTTAGGTTTTCTACCTTTAAGATTCGATGTTAGATTTAATCTATTGTTTTACTAAAGAAAATCTCGTTTAATTCATAACTTATTTGTTTTAATTCCGAATTAGTCCGTTCAAATTGCAATGGATTTATAACAACATGAACTACGTATTAGTATTAATGTTTTCTTTATCAAAATCTCTGGAATTTCATAGTTTAGATCTAACTTGATTAATAACTGTGCAACTAGATTTATAAATAAAATATTATTGATTTCTCCTTTAGTTTTCTAAATTTAAATGTAATTTAGTCTAAGTCACTTTTGAATATCTATAAAAAGTATTTTAAAAAAAATGAACTATATGATTTTATATAGTTAAAACAAATGAGACCTATAATTTTCTGTTTTATACAACAAAATCTTTCGGTGTATGTATTTCTTTCACCGTAGCTCCGATTAGCGTGTTTTCCACGTTTATGTGTTCGTAGCAACGCGTATGTTAGTTTACAAATTTCTTTAATTGTTTGGTGTACTGTTCTAATTTAGTTACATTGTTTGCCTCATGTATGAATGCATGGATGCTTGTGTGTGGTGCTTTATGATCTTGTCTAGTCGGTGAGCTTTACGTGGTGATCAAGAAGCAGTTCTTTGGAGGTTACAAATCTACAGAAAGAAGGATCTCAATTTAAGGCAAGTATAGCATGGGATCATCCTTGTTTCCTATTCACCTTTAATACACTTAATTCATGTGCATGTGTCTACCTTGTTACCACTAAGGATATCCTAGTTTTTGTATCTTGTACCTTGACACCTATGGGACATTGCATTGGGTAGTATTTATGCTAGTGCTCAAGATAAATAATCATGATCTGTAACTTGACTAATGGTATATGCAATAAACATTTAAAAGATGCTTTAAAGCAACATGTCTCAAGAGGGCTAGATCATATTGGGTTGTTTTTATGGTGCTCTAGTTTCTCTCCTTAAGAACTTATCTGTAAGCGAACATCCGGGACTTACAGTACAACTGTGAGGGCTATATGACTCTGGCTTTAGTCAAGTATGAGGACCTTTTCTAGCTTGTTAGAGTTACCCTTTGTGGCGTAAATGGGGAAAAGCAGACTGTGGATCCCTACGTGGTTGTATCACACAGACTGACTGATGAAACCTAGCGGCCCTAGACGAACCTTTGAAAGACTTCATAGTGAACCCTGCCGACCTTCTTTGGAAGTGGGTCAAGAGCTTAGCTACCTCGGGCGAAAGGGTAGATCACGACTCACAGTGAAAGTGTACAACCTCTGCAAAGTGTAAAACTGTTATAACAGCCGTGCTCACGGTCACGAGTGGCCTTGGACCCTTACAGAATAAATGTTGAACACTGATGATAATGATAACACTGATGATATTGATGTTCACTAATGATTATTGTTTCTTGCTATACATTATTCTCGTTTACATGATCATGAGATTATTTGGGCTTATGATAACTTATTGCTACTCAATTGCTAAAAGATGACTCACTAAAAGCTAATCGCAGTAAACCAGTGTCAGCCTTTTTGAGCTTCATGAACCCCATGATATATTTGCTGAGTTCGACATGGACTCACTCTTGCTATTTCCCACACCTCAGGATAGTCTCTGGAGTTTTTAGGTTTGTGATCAACCAGTCAGTTTGTTCCTGGAGTGAAGTATACACCCGGTGTTCGGAGTTGTCTTTCCGCTGTGTTGCTCTCTAAGGTTATATCTTATACTATTGCATTATGTTTATTAAGCATTTGTCTCTTGATATTACACTTATCTGTGGCTATATGTGAGATTTGACTTCTTTATTTCACATATAATGTATGTCTGGTTTTGTCCTTAAAACCGGGTGTGACATTGATCATCTAGGAAGTCCTTACTAAAGTTTTCTGGCATACATCAGTCTACTTCTAGCTATTGTCTCCCACCTGAAAAATAAAAGTTCACATTCGTCAAAAACACAACCTAAAACACAGCTCAACTTGATAGCAAGGCTGCAAGCAGTAGGAAAACAAAAACTACCATCAACAGATATGAAAGTGCCACCTATCAAGAGTGAACCTATCACTTTAGCTTGAGATTGAGTAGATGTACAATTTAAATAATTGTGGAGCAGTAAACAATTAAGTGCAAAGTGGTTCAAAATAGAGTAAAAGCAAACAGCTACTGTTGTCAAGATCAAGGTAAACAAAATGCTCATATTCACATAAATAGATGATCACTAAAAAAAATCTGTAGGCAAGATTCAGTTTCAGCTGGGAAATGGCAACTCGCAGAAATAGAATAGGTCACCTCATAGAGTGCTGCCAGAATAGATGCATTCTGATTAAAAATACAGTTTAACTCGCAGAAATGGAATAGATCACCTCATAGAATGAAGATTATTTACAGAAATATATTCACATATGTTGTAAAAAAGGTGAGCAAGTTGAGAGTTTCAGACAAAAAGGTGAGCAAGGCAAAAGAAATTTAGGGTAAAAAAATTGAGACCACAGGTACAATCACCATTCTCTATCTCAATATATAGAACTGTAACTAAAACAAATCATGTGTAGGATATGTTGTGTGTTCATATTACCATTCACATATTTCAATGGATTTAAATAATCCATCTATGAACCTTATTAGGTCACCACAAATTAATCCTTAGAGTGGGTGAGAGAGTATCACCTGGTCCTCCTGCCTCTAATCCACGCATGATGACGCCTTCTAGCTCTTGTCCACCACACGACGATGACTCTCAGTTCTAGCTTGTCTGCACAATGCTGGTTCTCGACACCGGCATCTGCCACAACGACACCTCCTGGCTCCTCGCTCCTATAAGGTGATCTATATTACATATACTTTCCTATTTCTTACTCCTAGTGCTACCTAAATGGAACAATAGAGATCCATTCTGATTCACACATACTCGTATATTAATTGGAACAAAAAATGGCCAATTCACATTGGTTATATTTCTATGGAATAAAAAGCTATAGGTCCAACCCTATCTTTTGCACAGAGACTATCCGATTTGGCTCCAGCCATAAGTTTCACATTCAGGTTCAGATAGCCACAAGTTAAGTGGTCTCGTATGCCAGGGCCAACTAAATAATAGTATGTGTTAGGCCATCTGTCTAGGAATATCTACATATGGCATTTACATTTTACCAAGCATTTCATATTTGCAATACAGTAACCATTAAACAATGAAGGGAAGAAAGACAACTGAAAGTTAGTCAATTCTCAGGGCAGAGCAAAGCAGAAATTTGTGTTGCCTACCTCAGCTTTGTAAACATGATTGGCTCCAGAGGCTCCATTCTCCAAGTCTTTGGGAACATCTGAAGTTACTGTTTTTAGATTAGAGGCAATGAACACCTGAAACTGAAATTGGATAAGCTACTAAACAAATCTGCAGCAAATCACCGGCAGCAGTATTTTTCACATTTGTTACAATGTACCTTTGTCTAGGATTTGTTTAATTGGTTCCACAGTTCCACTTGTCCTGTAACGTTGTGCAAAACAATCAGAGCAGTCTATAATGATGTAAATGGCCTACATGTAAATTGATTACATGGGAATGCAAGTATCTGAAGGCCTACATGTAAGAGTGAAAGGAAAGCAAGGAAAATTAGATAAATTCAAAGAACAAACCTTTCTCTCTGTACTTGTCATAAAAGATATTTAGCTGATTGTTTCTTCTTTCATTTCACTTGCTTGCTCGCTGCCATTCTTGACCATTCTATAGATCTGCTGGATGGGATCTAAAAAACAAAATTGCTATTAGTTACCTCAACTGGAATATCTTCTGCAGGACTGTAAGCTATTACAGTCAATCTAAAACGTCATTTAAAATACAGCAGCATGCAGCAACAGACATGGAGCATGCTCTTTGCTGTCTTTTTTATGCCACTCAGGAACATAGTCCAGAGTTTGAAGTTGTAGTGTTTCTTTGGAAAATAAAAATTATCAGAATTGTTACTCTCCCTTACAAATGTAAGTTACAAAAGGTTAGTGCTCATGTAACAGTTGCAGTAAAAAGAAAAAGAGGAAGGAAATAAGTAATAATTTGTCCGTACTCACCATTATCAATCATCTAGGTATTGCAGCAAAATGGCTTTGATTCAATTACTGGCTACAGTGACTCATAATCCCAGCAAGGCCTGTGTGCTGCTGGACATTGCTCCATCATCCCATCCCTCCACATACATCTGCGTATATCCATATCAGATTTTAAGTGAAAAAATAGAAAGCTTTAAGATAATTTCATCAATCGATGAAATATTACCTTGCAGGCCATTGGGGGCTGGGCGTGCTCTACCACCGCCGGGGCTGGCCCCAACCTACCGTGCGCTGCGGGGGCTTGCTGCGTGCCTCCCATATGCTGCCGGGGTGCCACCAACCCGCGCTGCCGAGGATGGCCATGCACCCGCAGGGTCTCCCACGCGCCGCCGCCATGCCTGCTGTCTGCCGCCAGTCTTCGCTCGCCTTCTCACGGATGATGGAAACCCTAGCTCCTGCGCCTTCACATCACCTGGTGGCTTGTTCCCTGGAGGCATGGCGTCTAGTTCCCTAGCGGCGCGCGGGTTGCCGGCAGCTGGTGCCCTAGCAGCGAGTGGGTTGCTGGCGGCCGGTGCCATGGCGGCGTGTGTCTTGGCGGCCTGGTGCGGGAGAGAGGGCATCAGGGAGCAGGAGAGTCGCGCGGTCGGGCAGAGGGAGAGTCGCGCGGGAGGTAGGAGAGGAGTCACGCCTGTGGGAGTGCATGCGTTTGGGAGCGCGTGCGTCGGGGGAGAGAGAGTCGTGGGGGTTGGGCACACGATGGGATGGGATGAGTGATGAGGACTGATCCAAGCAATGTCATCCGTTGGCTGTGAGTGAGTGAGAGAAAGGAGATGGCAGAGTGAATCTCGTCCTTTGATTTGAAAGATTAGCTGCTGTTGGGTGCATTTTTTGGGGTACACATAGGAGAGACTATGACTGTGGTGGATAGTTTGTGGGGGTGGCTTTAGTGAAGTTTACAAGCGGTGCATTATTAGTGGTAGAGAATCCTATCACACCTAGGGCTGGCCGGCTTGATATATGGACACACACGCACAGCCCAGGCCCAATAGCATACACAGCTATAATACATGTATTTTTTTTAGTTCTAGAATACATATGTCTAACATGCTTGACATGGGACTCTTTGGCATTTTTATCTAGTTTTTTTGCTCTTCTTTTTGTAACCGGTTTGTCCGAGGTAGGCCTGACCATGGAAATGTGTTTCAATGGGTGGTTGCCGATGTGTTCTTCAACAAATGTTATTTTTACAAACACCCTCAAAATCAATTGTACTAGTAAAAAAATTATTTATGCCGTAGTGGAGTGTTTCATTCTCTAATAAAAAAGAGTGTAGTTTAGCTTTACGAGAGTGAAAAGTTGCAGAACTATGCATCGTCCATCAACAAGGTACTCATCAATAGTGGTAGAAAATATCTCCTCCCACAGCCAATATATTCTGCACTGGATTTGCATCTAGCAGTTGGAGCGTTGTGTTCATCAATTCTTAGGTATTTTCAGAGGCAGGAACATTTTTTGAATGTCTCTGACAATAGATGGGGCTATCTTCTAAAATAAATATTTTAATGGTTGTAGATCTTTTAGTGGTTGTCTTCTCTCATGCTAAAGATATATGTGGTGCCACCTGGATGGATTCTTGTATGTGGCCAAGTAGCCACCATATTAAGTTACATATTAATTGTCAGTTAATTTATCAAATCAACCACCCCATCAGCCCATTCATGGTGATAATGAGTTGACATTTGTGAAGAGTGAATGCGTAGTTCAAAAAAAGTACAATACCTGTAATTTCCAACTTAAATGCTGATTAAAACAAAGCACGAAAAAAAATCCCACTACCACCAGCAGCACTACATAACCTGACCTCATATATATACTCCTACACGTTGATTTCTATTCCGTGACTAAGTTGACAAGATGCAACCACGCTAGTTACCATAAGAGCGAGTAGGATATTCAAGTGAGCCAGAATGATGGTGCCCATGTCTGTTGGAAAGGAGGTGAGGGTACCGTGAGATGGGAATACGAGGCACAAGGGAATTTGAGGCAAGTCTCAGTGAATTTGTTTGGGTCATCATGGCTGGACCTGACATAAGGGCCTCTAGTTCTATGGCCTTACTGGTAGGCCAGGTAGTAAAAGGGCAAATCCCTTGTTGCCTGTCACCCATTTACTGAAAATGGAGGATGAAGACCCATCTACTAATATAGTGTGTTCTCCTCAGACCGTTCTTATTTTTTTACTCTAGTTAGAGAGCGCAGCAGATACCAGCCTAGTTCGCTATACCCACGAGCCGGTGCCCCTTGGGCTCAGGTCCACTGGAGCCCACAACATGCCCAGGCCTCGGGCCTAACTCAACCTAGAAAACTAGCTTGACAGGTGAGGACTCCCCCCGCCTTATATGCTATGCTCCCCCACCATCAATTACCGATGTGGGAGTAAATCTAACAATCTCCCTAGTCACACATCAGACCCAACTCTTCATATCACACAGCCCCCCGTGTGATCTCCAGAAGGCGTTATCCAGGCTCCGAGTCCAACGTTCCATATCACAGACAACCCATGTGACCCCCGAGATGTTAACAGGCTCCCCCGTCACCATGTGACCTCTGAGATTTTCCAGGTTTTCCAACCATGGACTCCAATACCATTTGTTAGAGAGCGCAGCGGATACCGGCCCAGCTCGCTATACCCACGAGCCAGCGCCCCTTAGGTCCAGGTCCACTAGAGCCCAAAGCATACTTAGGCCTTGGCCCTAACTCAACCCAAAAGACTAGCCTAATAGGTGTGAACTGCCCCCGCCTTATATGTTGTGCTCCGCCACCATCAATTACCGATGTGGGAGTAAACCTAACAACTTTGATGAATCCCGTGGCCCTGTTTCTTTCAACCATCGTGCACCACATTACTGTATTGTCTCATGCAGTGGTAGATATCAAAATTAGAAAAAATAGTAGCAACATAACCAAGTTCATATATTGGGAATTCTTCGCATGGCATACTCTGAGCAATGCCATCGCAGATCTTGTTGGAGCCATCAATGGAGGAGCTAAAGCCAAGCTCTTCATTGGCACCGATCTGGCACTGCTAGCTGGAGACACCCTATCACATCTGGACTCACCCCCTAGGCCTACCCGTGCCACCAGTGTCGATACCGTTTGTCGCTGGGTGGAGGTGATACCTAGAGTCCTCGGTCATGAAACCACCCTAACCTGCCCAAACATGACCTTTGCTGGGCCGCCATCATGCCTTCGGTAGTGGCACTAAATGCCTGCGCCAGGTCTGGTTGCCTCCACCGGACCACCCTAAGCATGACGAGAGAACAAAGTCCTAGAGGAGAGAGAAAGAGAGATGAGAGAATGGTGGGAATGGAGAGAGGGTGAGATTATGACAGATCGAAACCCTTGTGTTCGTCAGCGTTGGTCCAGCTGGGCTTGAGGCTTGTTTCTTGTGGCAAGTTATTTTAGTGGTCTAACTATAAAGACATGTTCTGTTTTCATAGCTGCCATGAACCTTTTTGTAATTTGATTTACAATAATGGTTGTCTTTGGACTGTCTCTGTAAATATAGTAGTCGCCTCTCTCTGTTCTACACTAGCCTTAAGAGATTTCACAACACTTGTGCATCGAGGATATCAAGGGTGTATAGTCGTCTCTACCACTAATTCAATACACCAACTGAAGAGATATGCTTGACCCTGAAACAAAGGAGTGTCTAGTAGTTGCTCATTATACAACTGTAGTTAACTTGCCACTTTATGACTAGCGCATGTTGGTTCACCCCATGGTATCGATACAGATGGCCCCTCGCATTGATTAGTAAGGATGACTACCAATGCCTGATCTTTACTGTGACATTCTCAAATCATAGCTTCTGGCAGACACATGAGAGTCCAATATGAGATAAGGGTATTCACGGTGCAGATGAGCGATTCTTCATTGCAAGAGATCTGGGTATTTAGAATAATAAATGCATAGCAACATGATAGCACCTACCACCAATTCGCAATGTATATAGCTGTGATAAGAAAAATCAAATAATTACCTCGACCTTAATATAAAAATAGTTATGGTCTCCAGTTCCACCTCTAGTTCAACAAAGTGCCGAGAACAGCACTAGCAGAGTCAAAATTGGCGGCCAGAAGAAAGGGGATAGATGGATAAATAGTAGAATTACAAATAAAGGCAAACATGGATGATATGTTGGGAATAAGAGGCCAAAGGAAAGTGGACACTAGAAAGACGATAGACTGCAGCACGCGTCCTAGCTACAGTTTGAGTCCGACTTCAATCCCTAGCAAAATTTTCTGGTCAAAGCTTTGCTGGCATAGTGTGTTGCAGCATCGGTCATCATTGAAAGAGAACAGTGGTGTCCACTTGAATTTGTTGACTGAATGCGTTTGATTTTTCCATCCTCTGGATACGATGCAGATGCATTTTATCTTGCTCCGTGTTGGCAAATGTCAGTGTTCACGTTGAATATACACTCAGATGGTGATACACTATTGGCTGGTGAGGAAAATAACCATGGTGATATGTCACTTAAATAATACAAAATATACGCAGTGTTTAACTTGGAAATTGGAATCTGTTATTCAGCCAAGTGGTTCAAGCTGACGTCTCAGTGGCCTGATTCAGTTTTTTACAACGATGCTCTAGTAGCTACATATGTCCGCTTCCTGACCACACCAATGTTACACAACTATGGATGTGCTACTTATTTTTCCGCCCAAAAAAAGCATCAAAACCATTAATGCTAGTTCAATTAGGAGAAAAAATAAAGATTACTGACATATCATTGTTTTTGTGGAAATTAGTCATGATAACCACATAATAACTACCCAAAGAGCACTACTCCAACAAACAAGCCAACTAGAGAACTACATGCACAAACAAGCCATCTACCACCTATGTGGTATATTCACATTTCACGGTGCCAATGAACATTCCGTGCAAAATATGTATATATTTGGTGAGTAAATGGACATAGGTACAAAGAAATAAATCACCTGTCGGCAATTTCCATTGGGAACACCAATTATAATTATAACACAAGAAAAAGTAGCACTGCTGCTAGTAATATGACCACATATATAATGTGCTGGCCTCCTAGGTCGAACAACGTGTAACAAATGCTAGCACCACATGAATGTAGAGTAGAGGGAGAATAGAGGCATACAAGAGTTAAGAATAGGAGGTAAAAGGAAATTGCACGTCACTGAGGTTACAGTGATGGAGGGAGGGGGCAACAGTCTGCCAGACATTCAAATCCAAGTTGTGCCCCTGGAAGGGACGGATATTAGAGTTACATGATTCCAAACTATCCTTTTTCAATGGCGATGAATCCTTGCCTCCTAGTTAGTTCAACTGATCTCTGCCAACAAGAAACCATGGTGAAAGCCACCAATCATCATGTACTGGTACTGACCGCTGCACTGCTGCAGCTGAGCTCCCTCTCTGTGACGTGCTCCAATCAAGAAATTTGAATGGGCTTGTCATCTTCCTTCCTCTTCTCTCTTCTGCTCTTGTTGAATGGGCATTCTAATGATCCGCTATAGGTTGCTGAAGAATAATAGATCTCAGCAATTGGAAAGGGCTTGACAGAGAGAGAGAGAGAGAGAGAGAGAGAGAGAGAGAGGGAAAGGTAGCTAGGGATATCTTATCGGTGACAAGACGGCATGTGTGTCCCTCGACTGCAGATCTGCTCGCGCAATTGAGGGGGCAGCCGCATGGAGCATGAGGCGACTCTGATTGAGTCTTTGACTTAAGTGATGTCTGTCATGGGAGACGAGTTGTCCAGTCAAGGAGCTGTCCGTGAAGCAATTACAGCAAAGGAGCAGCATATCAATTTTTAATGGGCAACTAGTGTCCAGGAAAACTTTTTACTGACCATGCTGAACCAAACGCAGGAACATAATAGCTTACCTTCTGTAATCTGTTTATGCTACAAAAATCAGGAACCAAATACTATCCTAGTACGTGCTTGGTGACGAGTATTCATTAACTAGTAATTAACTTGTCACTCATATGACTAGGGCTTATTGATTCATCCCTTGGTATCGATGCAGAAGATCCTCGCTCGTAATGATCAGTTGGGATGACTAGCAAAGTAGCAATTCTCATCTTATCTGTGACACTCTCAGATCCCTTGCAGACACAGACACGCTAGGCCAATATTAGATCAACTACTTTGTTGCGATATATTCATGGTGCTGAGGAGCAAACCTTCATTGCAAGATACGGGTATTTATTTAGACGAGTAAATGCATCGCAATGTAAAAGCACCTACCAGCAATTGACAATATACTATAGTAGCAAAAAAGAAAAAGTAAGTAATCACCTACAGCTCAATATATATATGGTAGGGCGTGGTGGTCTCCTGTTCCACCTTTAGCTCGACAACCCAAGCACAGTACTGACCAAAAGAAAGAGGATAGATGGATATGAAGAGTAGAGTTGGAAAGAAAAGGCACATGCATGATGTGTTGGGACTTGGGAATGATAGGCCAAAGGAAAGTGGACAACTGAAGCGCACATGCTGGCTTCGGTTTCTGTTTATCCACGTGTCCAACAGATGTGGCAATGTGGATCTTCAGTTGAATCCCTGTGACGCCCCCTCTCCAACGAACAAGCAGAGTAGAACCAACATGCTAGATAAATGATTACCAGGCTGCATCTATTACCTCAAAATGATAGAATCTATTTGCTGTTGTCACTCCCAGGACATTTTCTGTATGTTAAGCTACCACTTGGAATCTATTTGCCAAATGCTATTTTCTACTCTTTGGGCCTGTTGTATTAGCATTCGTTTGGCCAACCAGAAACACATAGCACAGGTTCACACACAGACCAAAAGATGAGACTCCTAAAGACCTTGGGGCCTTGTTATATATATGCTCTACGAAGTGCCAGAAAACTTTTTTTCTGACCCAATGGTGGACATCATTCCACCAAGTTCCAAGTCCTTAAGTTGTCCCAATCGATAAAACATTCTGTGCGATCACTTTGTGATTCATGGATTACATACTTTATCCTGTGTACCTGATCAAGCTTTGTTTTGATCATATACGTAGTTATATAGCTTGAATATGATTTCCTAATGACTTAGGCTGAGAGTGCCAAGACCACTCGGTGCCAATGCAAATGTCCTTATTGTGAGATGCCTCAGGAAGACATCACTTATGACCAAATGAAGGGGATATTCGGTTGCTGAGCTTGTTGACGCATGAATCCTGAGAGACTAAAGAAGAAGAAGCAGAAGAAATAATGTTCGACGAGTGGTTCTCATGTCTTGTATCTTGGACGCCTTCGCATGTCTTACCTTGTCCCACATTAAAAGTCAGTACGTCATCATGAATTAACAGAGCTAGTTTATTAATCTGTTCCTCAAGACGTGGACGCCATACACATATGTCTACCAAAAGGATTCTAGTTATTTCCATCTTTGCCATTAAGCTATTATATGAAAATAATGAAAAAATAATGCATGTTCAGTGCTAGGTATACAAGATAGCAAATCTGCACAACACATGTTATCCTCCTCCCATGCTTTCAATAAAAAATGCTGGTGCAATGAATGGTATTCAACAGTAATTAACATGCCACGTCTACGACAGTATGACTAGCACTTGTGTTGATTCCCTATGTCACAATAGAGATGGGCCCCATAATTATGAGTTATGATAACTAGCAATTCTTGACCTTAACTGTGACACTCCCAAATCATCTTTCCTGCTGACAGACACATGGTAATAGTCCAATGTTGTGCCGATGAGCAAACCTTCATTACATTGCAAGATATGCCTATCTAGACAATTTAATGCATAGCAATATAAAAAGAACATACCAACAATTGCCAATATATTAGCAGTGATAAGAAAAAGTAATTAATCACCTTCAGCTCAATATATATATGGTAGCAGCCTTTAGTTCTACCTCTAACTCAACAGAGGCCCCAAGCAACACTAGGATAGTAGTATTGCCCAAAAGATAGAGGATATATGGAAGTTGGAAAGGAAAGCTCATGCCTGGTCTGTGGGGAATGGGAGGCCAACGGAAAGTAGACACTAGATACATATTATCAGGGCCAACTGGAATCGGGTGTGATGTGGCTGCTTAGCCAAATCCCTGTGTCTCACCCCTCCCCTGTGGGAAGCTGGAGGCTAGAACCAAACTGATTCAGTTATTACCTGGTTGCACGTTGCTTGATTAGTGAGTATGGCTTGCTGCAGTAAAATTAATAAGAAAAATGAGGGAAGCTGGCTCTTCATCCTTTCAATAAGTCATGTAAAGATTATTAACTAAAGCTATAATACTGTTGGACTCAAAATTATAGTATCTGTAACAAAGCCTGCATTAGGAAATAAGCTACCTAGCTCTGCATCACGGTGTTAGGTACTTGTGTGTCATTGTCTCGTCATGCTTGCTTGCTTGGCCTTGTGAGTCGCTTCAATCGGACATGCAGGCTGCTAGACCTTGACACGGCAAATCGATGATTCGTGGTTCCTGAAGCTGAAGTGATCCACCACTGATCAGCCGAAGACGAAGTGTCCTATGCGGCGTGTTGTGGCACCTGCCTGCTGTTACTAGTAGGCCTAATGGGCTATATCTAATTGGACATCAAATAGACTCAACACTTAGGTTGCATTTAAGAGGGCTGGACTTGGTGTCTGCTTCAAATACTCCATGCTGGAAAACAATGTCAGGGTTCACATTGAATATACGGTCCGATTCATTGGAACCAACACAGCTCAGAGTCATTCTGAAGAACCTATTTCAGTTACAATGACCCCATGCATATGTATTGACGGGGTGGAGCACACTGGACACTGAGTGCCAGTCGTTCAATTACAAACTGTCCCAGTTCAAACCTAGAAGAACAGGTGGCCAACGATTGGCCGAAAATCTGGTTCTATCGTAAGGTTGACCTCGACAAGAATAGCAAGCACTTCTTGGCTACTGACATTTGACCTCAGGCAAGGTTGTTCACATTATCTGTCCTTTTCAGTAACGATAGGAATCATTTTCTTGTGGTTGTGAGGAAGTTGTGCAGGACACACAGTGCCCGGCCACAATCTTGTTGAGTTCTGCTGTGCTCGACCTCTTCTGGTTGCTAAGGGGTGAAAAGATACTAAGGTTCATGTTTTTCCTATAGGAGAGGTCTGAAAGAATTACTTCGAAAAGCACCAGGAGCACAGTCACTACTGCACTCGCCTAGTATGCCGAGTGCTAGTGGCACTCGGCAAAGCCCAAGATGCACTCGGCAAAGGCTTTGCCGAGTGTAACACTCGGCATAAGCCACTCACCAAAAAACTTGCCGGCAAAGCCGGCTTTGCTGAGTGCTATTTATCGGGCACTCGGCAAAGCCTTTGCCGTGTGCTATGAGGCCCTCAGTAAAAAAAAGGGATGTGACGGAGGAAAAATGATAACCGAGACTTTGCCGAGTACCAAGACGGCAGGCACTCGGCAAACGTTTAGTTTTTTTTAAAAAATGATGTTTGCCGTGTGCCTCATCTACACACTAAGCATATGTTTAAAAAAATATATTTTAAAAATGGCGTTTGCAGTATGCCCGCTGCCTGGCACTCGGCGTATTTTCTTTTTTTTTAAATCGTCTTTGCCGTGTGTCTAGTTTATCGGCACTCGGCAAACCCCCAGTTTTTGCCGAGTGCCATGGTATGTGCAATCGGCAAAGACGGGTGATCAGGTTCCCTGGTTTGATCACTTTGCCGAGTGCACATACCATGGCACTTGGCAAAGCCTCAGAAATCAGCATTTTTTTTGTTTTTGCATTCCAATCACAGTACATAAATCACATATGACAATACATATATCACAGCTTACAATTCACATACCACAATACATATATAGCATATATCACAGATCACAGTACATACATCAACCACAATCATTCACAAATCACCAAGTCTTTCACAAATGTTGTCTCCACAATACCAACAATGTATCACAGAAGTTTAACACAACCACAAGTGCACGACAAGTGCATCATTCATAGTATCAACCACAAGTGCATGACAAGCATAAGTTTAACACAAGGATAAGCTCAACACAAGCAAATCACCAATTACCCCACGGCGACTGCTGCGGTGGGTCATGAGGTCCATCGTTCGATGCTGCCGACTGATTCGGCACAAAGAATAAGCAAATCACACAAAGAATAAGCCAAATTGTATGACTCCAACAGATATAGAGAGCTTTGGCATTTCAAGCACAACTACAAGCTATCTATATTTGGCATGCCATGGCCTGGAATTCATGGCAACTTCAGCTATCTATATTTGGGTTAAACCACTACAAGCTCAAACTTGTAACGAGTTGGTACCACAGAGAATGCTTCCTTAACAATATTAATGCTCTTATGTTCACCCATAATTATAACAGCAACACAGTAACTAGCTAATGTACACTACAATTCTTTGGTCAAATCTTTAAGCAAGAATGACTTGCACGTGGCTGCTCCGGTGGCAAATTAAATGATATATTTAGAAAAACATGCTGGAGAGCTGCATATCTTTATGTTAAACAAAGTAAAAAGAAATGGTGCCTTACAGTAACCACTCTATGTCATGGGTACTTCAGTTCCTAGGAGCAATGCCCACTTAACATATTGGTAGAAAAATCAAATAACAACTTTTTAGGTAGCTAACTCGAGAAGAATGACATTTGGAGAGATGTACTCACAGGAGTGCCGTCAGGAGGAGGAGAAGGGAATAGCAAAGGTGGCATAGGTTCACCCATCCTCGCGCTAAGATTTTGCATCCACTGAAACATCTGCTCAGACCTTCGCCGATCGGCCTCAATCGTCGCCTGCAATGCCTGACGTTGCCTCCTCTCTTCTACGAGCTCGGCCTACAACATTTCACCCAAATGTTACAATGCAAAGCAAAGGTATGTAAAAATCAATGAACGACGAATAAAACAAAAATAACCTGCAATGCCATGGGCAGCCTTTGGCCCGTGTCGCTTGCTCGGATCTGAGAGAGTGGGAGTAGTGGCCGTGTCGAGTACGCTGTCGCCAAGCTAGTACCGCCCAGGATTCTTGCCTCCTCCCACCCTCATGACAAGGTCTCCTTCAAAATCCTGGGTGCTCGGATCGTACTCCGGCCCATGGACCGACCTTGTTGCCGATGTGTACTCCGGCCCATGGATCGTACTGCGGCTGTGGATGGAAGGATTGCTGTTTGCCGAGGGGGGGGGGGTCCTCCGGGTTGAAGTCGACGTCGGACGTCGCCTTCCCTTGTGGGCCAAAGCCCATGCCTTCACCTAGGAGCAAGGCTAGCCACCGTGTGACACCGACTGTGAAACAAACAACAAGATCATTAGAAGCTATACAAAAGCGAGCGTTAGAATAAATAAATAAAGTCGCGTACCCATCTAGCCGAATACTGGTGGAGGGTAAGGTTCCCTTGATAGTGTGATGTACCTGTCATCATCATTCCTTGAATGTATACTACTACTGATGCTACTAGGACAGCAAAGCACAACAGAAAAGACTAGTCTGAAACAACAAATAGTGGCTAACAAGGAATTCCAGAGAGTCAAATACCAGGACATCGGTGTTCATTCGTACCTGGTGGTGCTTGTCGCCGGCGAGAAGGGGCTGAAGTAGCAGCGACGACCAGCCCAGTCGCCTGAGGGTGGGGGGTTGTGCGCTCACTGCGCCTGCAGCCCAGCACCTGTGCCGCGTACTGGCCACCAATGTCTAGGTGCCCTGCTACTGGCCGACGAGAGGGAGAGAGATGCGGACGGGAGGAGGAAGGGATGGGAATGGGACGGCAGGAGGCGAGGAGGTCGGGCTGCGGACGGCGACGGAGGCGCGAAGGGCGGGCTAATGATGGTAGTGGAGGCGCGGAGGACGGGCTGTGGACGGTGGGCTGTGGACGGCGGCTCTGGCGCGGAGGGCGGGATGTGGAGGCGCGGAGGGCGGGCCACGGACGGTGGGCCGCGGACGGCGGCGGAGGTGCCGACGGTGGCACTGCAGAGGGTGGGGGCGGTGGATGGTGCTTGGGCCGCCGGCGGCTGGAGGCAGGCTGCGGAGACAGGGGGCCACGGCGGCGCTCGCTCGCACTGTGGAGGTGGACGGCGATGGTGGCACTGTGGAGGCGGGGGGGGGAGTTTGGATTGGATTGAGCGCGGACGGGCGCGGTCTGGGCCTTTATTTTTACTATTTGCCGAGTGCCCACATGATCCGGCACTCGGCAATCATTTTAAAAAAACATAACTTTTTGTTTACCGAGTGCCGGACAAGGAGGCACTCGGCAAAGACATTGTTCTGAACAAAACAAAAAATTTTCACTCTCTTTGCCGAGTGCTCGACAGCAGACACTCAGCAAACATATTTTAAAAAAATCATAACTTTTTAAAATTGATTTGCTAGTCTTAACATTGTTAAAAAAACTTTTTGTTTCTTTGCCGAGTGCCACAAGTGAGGCACTTGGCAAATTGTTTTACTATTTCATGTGTTCCCTTTCCTCTATTTCTTTGCGGCACATGTTTCACTAATTTCATGGAAGGAACTTGCATAACACTTTGTTAAATGCACTCATAAATGTATATTTGATGCTTCTCTGCAAATTGGACTATTATTTCATGCAGTTATATAGCAGAATTAAAATTCTATAATAATTGCGGTAAAAAATTAAAATTATCAAAAGGATCCTGAAAATTACCAAAATTTCACACGAAACAATATTTTGTTCTCTATTGCATATACAAAAAAAATTTGAAGTGAAACTCCAAATCGACATTCAAATTGCCTCCGGATTATACCAGATCCTACTCAACTCTCTGAATCTTCTCAGGAGATGCTCCGATTTGTAAGCAGCGTACGTGTCAACTTTGCCGAATCATTCTCAATTTTTTACCATAGCCTCCATAGATGATATCATGACATCTCGACGAATTTCATGATTTTCAAACTTCGTTTGCTTTTTATAGAGTTTTCAGACGTTTCCGCCACACGTTTGTGGTCATGTTTCGTGAACACGATGTTCGAAATTTATGGTCTGGTCCTAGATACGGCATCAGATTAGACTCAATAACAATAATATCATTTTTTCATTCACTTTTTCTAATATTCAAAGCACTTGCAGTTCAAATCTGGAAAATTGCCGAAAATTCCTTTAACTGAAATAAAATAAGGAAATATAGTAAAAATACAGACAAATATATAAAACTTCAACATGGAGTAATAGGTATTGTATGTCAATAGTAGAAAAAGTTTGGGAGGAAAGAAGCAAAAAAAAAATTGTTTGCCGAGTGCCACCAATGGACACTCGGCAAACAAAACTCTTTGTGTTTTGCTGGTTGAACGGCACTTGGCAAAGAATAGGTTAGCCGAGTGCCTGCCGTTGACACTCGGCAAACATCTAACGGTGGTCCATGGTGTCACCTGGGACAAGAGCTTTGCCGAGTGTCGGCTGTTGGCACTCGGCAAACATTGCCCTTTGCCATGTGCTGTAGTCCCAGCACTCGGCATAGGCTTTCTTTGCCGTGTGTTCGCTGTTTGCTGAGTGTCCCTAACTTTTGGCACTCGGTAAACACGTTTTGTTGCCATGTGTACAACTTTGCCGAGTGTCTTTTGCTGGACACACGACAAAACAAGTTGTTTGCCAAGTGCCCGAGAAATTGCACACGGCAAAGTCCCAGGCACTCGGCTTATTAGCTGTTTCCGGTAGTGAGTGTCTCTAGAGGAAATATTATAAGCTTCGTTGATCATGCTTGAAGATGTAGTTCACAGTATAACATGATTTTGAGATAATTATGTGAAGTGTTGTGAAAATCCAATTGCTAAATCCTGTTCTACTATGTAACCAGTACTACCAAATTGACAGGACACTGCAGAAAATGCTGATGGACTCATGGAGGCCACCATTGTCACTCGTAATTCCACAAATAGCTGTAGTTAGACATCCTGGCTCCAAGCATCAAAACATTATTTTTAATATCTGAGAGGGGCGAAACGGTCAAAAACGCCCCCAAATGGAGTCCTAGAATCCTATGTTCGTTGCACAAAAATAAGTTAGGTGTAGTCCAGTACATGTTCGTCATAAGTATTTTTATACATAGCAGTATCTTTGTGGTACCCATAGGTGCAATGTAGTCATGGTTGTGGAGTTATAAAATACTAGTAAAATGCACGTGTGTTGCAATGGAGTTGTTATCAGTTTATAACTTATGTCTAACTCGCCTTTCACACTTGGTGATGGTGGCCTCGAGTTCGTCATACGGTAGATGGGGTCACGGGGGCAATGACAGTGCATTTGGCTGTGGAGGAGGTGGAGGCACATAGAAGGTGCGACCGAGGTAAACTGGACGTAGATCCCATTTGGTGGCTGCAACAGAGCTAGGGCCCCCCTCACCTGGCATGGCTAGGGTCAGGGGACTTGTCCGCTGCCATTTTCGATCGAATATTGCAAGAAGGAGATAGGTAAGGAGCCAATTTTTCGGAGATCGAGCGCAAAGACTGCGGGAGCGGAGGCCAATGGGTGCACATAGTTGTTAGGAAGGGACCAGCAAAGCCCTCGATTTAACGGTTTGTTTAGTTCACTCGATCGAACCGCTGGTATTGTATGGTTAATAGAGTCAAAATTTCATACTTAACACAAACCAACTACATGGTGTAGTGGAAAGGGATGAGTTTCCTAACCTATAGGTTGAGTTTGATTCCTCTCTGTATGTTTTTTCTTCTATTCTATTTCCTCCAATTTGTCTTTCATGTGCACAACCTCCTCACTATTCTATTTCCTCCAATTTTATCTATGCGCACAATCTACACAGGCCAGACTTGAAGTCTGAGGAGGGGCGTGTGAATCACGGTCATCGTAGTGAGGTGTGCCACCAAGAGCCAGCCGTGCATGGGTGGCACGAGCCGTGTGGGTGACGCCCTGCTCCGAAGTGTGGGCGGCATGAGCCATGTTGGTGAAGCCCCACCCCAGACCTCCTGCTCCATGCATGTGTCGTAGGGTAGTTGCGGTCACCGCCGGGAAGTCGCGCACAGGCTGTGGGAGTTGTGCGCGGGTGAAACGACGGCGCAAGCGGGGAGAAGGTGAGCGCATGGGGAAGAAATGAATGGAAATTGCCCTTTGGGGGCTTGGCCTAGGGGCAGCCCCCAGGAATTGGTGCCGGAGGCAGGATTTGGGTGCTCGAGTAGGGGCCCTGCTAAAGCTGTGTTTTTGGCCTAGGCACTCATATTTAGCTATGGGCTCAAGTAGGGACCCTACTAGAGACTGACGACCAAGAGGTGAGCAAGTGGTTAGGCTGTTGGGAAGAAGGGTCGGGCTAGGTTTGATGAAAATTATTACGTGGAGAGAAATTTGACCTTTTTAATATTACAGCAAATGTGCTAGTGTGTTGCAACGGATTTATGGAAAACAATGACGAAAATGGTACATATCTATTTATGTTTATTATT
This sequence comes from Saccharum hybrid cultivar R570, assembly GCA_038087645.1. Lineage (NCBI taxonomy): Eukaryota > Viridiplantae > Streptophyta > Magnoliopsida > Poales > Poaceae > Saccharum > Saccharum hybrid cultivar. The sequence continues at coordinate 13,833,612 of JAQSUU010000805.1, forward strand.
TTTTATATAAAATTTAAAATTTATATTTATCTATGATCACCATGATATAAGAAAATGTTACCAATATATATATAGTGAATTAAAATACAATCTTAGTATATTTTTCTGTAAAGACAAAAATGTTTATTCATCATAGATATATATCATAACACATAACTTCAATTTTAAATATTATCCAATTGTTTGGTTAGTTAGAGCATCGATTGATCTAATTTTAATAAAAATAATACATCAACAAGTTAGCAATGGAAAAAGTTGATTGCAGTGATTATTTGTTTCATATATTTATGAGGAAAATATATAGGACACGGCAAAATGGAAAAAAGGAAAAAAAGGGCAAGTTATGAAACAAGACCCCGTGTAGAAGCATAAGGAAAAACAAAATCTACAGAAAAAAGGTCAGACACGGTGTGCTAAAGGGAAAAAGTAACAATTGCATTGGAAAAATAGAAATAGTCATGGACTACGTGATGGTAATGGACTCCAAATTCCAGACGTGGAGGGAAAAATCTAAAAAAGGAATAGCGTAGGAGGGAAATATTTATTTGGCAGCTTATGAGTCCACATCACATACATGACCCAATATGTTTGGGAATCAGACTCCGTATCACCCTAGACAAGAGCTATTCTAACACATATGAGCATGGGTTATTATATATATAAGTCCAGAAGAACAGAACTCTCCATTGTTGGTAGTTAGCGGGAGGTGGACAAAAAAAAATGGATGAACAAAAAAATGGCAGGAAATTTTATCTCTTTTTTATTAGGTATGGATATAGATAATGGACCATGCCAGCTATGCTCGACATGATATGAGCAAACTATGAAGTCAATTAGCTAAGTTAGCTAGAGAATTCCTAACAATAAATCATTCTACCAACAATTTTCACTTTAATTGATAATACAATAGAATGAATTATTTCCTGCACTGGTACTTTAAACAACATGATGGCCCATTGTTTATATATATATATATATATTTATATATATATATATATATATATATATATATATATATATATATATATATATATATATATATATATATATATAGAGTGTGTTCCCATTCCCAGAACAGTGAGCTCCCGACGTTTCAAACATCCAGCCAAGTGTGGACTAGAGGAAGAGGGAAGGATCCAATGGGCTGGAACAGTCTGACATGGTATGAGTGGGATTAGAGGCAAACAGGAAATAGAGAACACTAGCGCTTCTAGTCCTTCTACGTCGCTTAATTACCTCAATGAATCATAGATTTGAAAAGAAAGGTGCCTGGATGGTGTGTTGGGAATGGGAGGCCCAAGGAAAATGGACACTACATGATGAAAATGATCGAGATAATCCTGCTCGTAGGCCGTTGGTGTTTGTTTGTCTTGGTCAACTGGAGCTTAGCACGGAATCCTTTGGTGAGTGTGCTCAGCATTGCTTGAACAAGGAGTCAATAACGTGTGGTATGCATGTAGTACCTCCAGTTGTAACCATTTTTGAAACATTCAAAATATCAGAGAAAATAAAGGAGCTCTGTCCTGCGAGAAAAAAACACATATTCTGTTCTCATTCCTCTACCTGTTTTTTCATTGTATGTGTTTGCAAGAGCTCCATGCCTGGATGTTTTCTTGAACATTTTCAATCTAGTGGGTGGAGCCAACCAGTCCAGTATACGTAATTACGTACTGCTCTGTAGTAAAATGTGAACACACACATATACTGCAATTAACTCAATTTTTATTTTCATTTTTTTTTGGTGCAACTACATCTAATAATGTCTCACATGTTCAGTCCTAAGACCATAAACTAGCAAAGTGGCAGAATAGTATACATACCCATATCCCACAAATGCTACTGTCTTCTTGTTGTCATGTTTAAAACAAAAAACAAATAGTTTTGGTGTGCTGTCGATAGATTCTAGGACATGTTTGTTCCATTGTTGTTCAATATTACTGAATGCAACGTGCTACTCTTATGACTAGCATTTGTTGATTGGTCCCTTTGTATTGACACAGATGGTCATCTGAATCCCCTATATTGATGCGAAGGGATGACTAGCTAGCATTGATCTGAACAGTGACGCTCTCAAATCAATACTCCAATATGGGATCAACTACCAAGTGACAGAAATATTCATGGTACTGATGAGCAAACATGCATTGCAGGATATGGCTATTTATACAAGTAAATGCTTAGCAAAGGAAAAACACTGATTAGCAATTCCCAATAGTGGTGATAACAAAGGATAGAAGGTGACAGAAAATTATCTATTACCAATTCCCAATAGTGGTGATAGAAAATCACCTCAAGCTCAATATGTGTACTGTAACTCTGTAAGTAGTGGCCTCAGTTCCACATCTAGCTCCACAAATAAAGTGCCCAAACCACACTAGAAGAGTCTACACTAACAGATAGAGGATATATGGATGAGAACGGAGTTGCAAAGAAATGTGCACGCATGTTGTGTTTGGAATGGGAGGCCAACGGAAAGCAGGCACCAGATACCCAGTGTTGGGGCCGACCGAAGTGCATGTCTATAATGCCCTTGGCATGTCTATAACGCCCTAATCACAAAAAAAGCATGTCTATAACACACCCAAGCAGAGTAGGCATCCATGGCCTAAACTAGCTCAGGTCCGAAGAGAGGGGCACTGTCCTAATTTATATTAAAAATTTATTAGCTCTTTTGTGTGATAACTATTTACTGTGACGTTTTTTAAGAGGCTGACTCTAGAAACCGATTTCCAAAGTGGCCTCTTTAGAGTACCATCACTGTAAATATCCCAGTTTCCTGAGGCAGTTTCTTAAGCGGCCTCTAGATACAAGCACAGTGGTTCCATGCAGCGTAGGTACAGTTTTGTTGTGTATACATGGTTTTTGCATTAGGTTCATTAGGCTGGAGCTATGGGGTAGGCATGTAGATGTTCGACCATGCGAGGAAGGAGGGAAGACACAAAGGAGCTAGGCCATCGGGTTTGAGTGTGCAAGTAAGGATCAGTAAGCCTGAGAAGAGAACTAAATACAATCCACTTTCTAGTAGTCGTCTTAAGGTGTTATATTTAGTGACAGTGGTCATCCATACGCATGGTATATATTTTGGCACGGACAAGCAACAACAATAAACCTACAAGTGAAGTCCAACTAGCACAAAAAGCAAAGAAAAACTACAGCAGTGATACAATATGTATACACAACCACTTATAGACTATATATAGTCGTATACATATATACCTGGCCTACCTCAATAAAGTCTACACCAGCCCCGGGTATAAAAAAAAACAGAGAGACGAGATGACTGGCAGAACTAGGAATGAGAAAAACATGTGTGCATTGTGTTCGGAATAGGAGGCGAAAGGGAAGTAGACATCACGTGGCGATCTAATCCATCGCCCAGGGGAAGCAGCTTCTCGTTGAGTCATTCTGCTCCAGCAATGTGTCAGCAATTGTGGGTCGGCAGATGAAGAGCTCAATGCCCCACGAATCCCAAGGCAATTATTGCATAGTTAGGGTCACTAGACAAGGGTTACAGGGTGCTTGGTCTATTGATAAGAAATTGTCTCATGTGTTCCCATGAGCGTGTGGACAAAATGACTTCTCCAATAAGGGAGACTACATATCCATCGACGGGGAACTGATAAGGATGGCATTTGGCCTAATCGAAAAACATGTTTCAAGAGCCAAGAAATCGTGTTCGATGAATATATTTCCAATATGCATGGTTTAGTGGCAGCAATATGATATAAGTTTAACCTTAATTGTTTCGTTCTTAATAACCACACATAACTTTACCATCAATCCCACAACATAATTAGGGTTTGAGTGTATAAATTTTGTCCCAAAATATATTTATGTTCATGATCTAGAACTGACAGTGATAAGTTGTTATAAAAATTAAAATATGTGTTTTTTTAGGATGCAGACTCATGACCACAATGTTCACATTCCCTCAAGTGCTCATACCAGGTAGGCTACGCAACACATATTACTATATAGCTGATGTTATTTGTTTAACTACATAGTTTCAAATCTTATATTATATATTTGACACTCCAAACGACCTCAAATAAAAAACTCATTAACTGTAAAGTTGTATATCTTGTCAAGTATAACAACTTTTATATTGACTTTGTCTCCATTGGACATTATTAATCATCTTAAATTTGATCCAAGAGATGATATTGAATATTTGGACTTCTAAACCATCTCAATTTAAAGGTTTTCAACTATAAAGTTGTAGATGTCTTTAAGCTCTGCAAATTTGATAAAAAGTTTATCTTGATCCGATCACACATTAATGTTTTATGCAAAACAGCCTATCACTAGTGATTGAAGTCATGAACCAGTAATTATAGTCTATCTATCACTACCGTTTGAAGCCACAAACCTGTAGTGACTACCTTTTCTGGCATAGTGAATGAGTTTCAATTTGGTACTTTTTTGTGCTAAAAAAAGACTCCATATTTTTTAATTTGTACTATGCAAGACTTTTCCAATTTTGACAAATTTTTTAACAAAATATATTAACAACTGCAAAACTAAATGTATGCACTGCCAAGACATTTAATAAATTAATATTATGTCATAGATTTTGTTGCAATTTTCTATAAATTTGGTCAAAAGAGATAAGTTTGACTTAGGAAAATCGATGTTAGGAGCCCTCCGGCGGTGGGATCCATGACGAGCAACGCAGCGGTGGCGGGCTCCATGGCGGCGGTTCCTCCTAGATCCAGCATCTAGCGGCCGGATGCCAGCTGTCCGGCGAGGATGCTGTCACCGACCAGCAGCTCTGGCGGCCCGTAGATGGGCTCGGCGGGCTTATCCATGAGTATTCATTTGTTTTTTAATTGATTTACCAAGGCGGGCATCCAACCACCTCAGAAAATACCCCATTTACTGTGACCATTGTGCCGAGGCGGTTGTGATGCCTGCCTCGGTTAATCGTTTTCACCCGTCTCGGTAAAAATTGCTATAGTAGTGGATACCAATTGTCACTGTAGTTATTACTGGGACCAAGGGAGTAGCCGGCTGGAGGGCGCCGAGTTGCTGGGGTGGCTGACGGTCGGCTATAGGGGCGGGCGACCAGCTGGTGGTGCTGGACAGCGTGCTAAGGGCGGCCGAAGGGCGGCCGTGGCTGCGGGGTGACCGGCGTGTGCTGGCCAAGGAGCGCAGCAGCTGGGCTGCTATGGCAGCGGCGGCAGATGCGTGGAAGGGAGAAGAGGGAGAGGCAACAGAGAGAAGGGAAAGGAGAGAAGAGATAAGGGTTAGACCGTAAGCTTGCTTGCCTTCTCATTGATAGTTCTCATTACATATATGAGGGGGTTTACAATTACTAATGGGCTTGGCCTAAAAGCCTTGCTAACTATCTAGATTGAATCTATAACAGCTGGGCTTATGCTCGTCCCTAATATATTAGCCTACTGCCTTATTCCTCCTAGTGTATGTCTTGCCGACAATGACAATATGACTACAACATTACTGTACAACCTGCTCAGTATTTTTAAGGCCCTATAGCAGGGAGAATTGTTTCAGCATTGTCAAGTAAACTGCAAGCAAGCATCTGTGTGTGCACAAATCTTTTTGAGCCCAACAATGCCTTACCCCCGGTGGATCTATAACTTCAACATCTAATAGAACTATTCTCTTTATTTTCCAAGAAAAAGTAGGTACACTATTTTTTTCCAAAACATATACACAGTTTCTCAACCTTTTCTAAGGTTCTGTTATATTGGACGACAATATCACAAAAAAACAGCTTGTCGTCCCTATTTAACACACAAAATCGTGCCACAATTTGGTAATCAATTTGGAAACGTGTGAGTTGGCTAAACATTTGCAAGAAAATAAACTACAGCTAGTGGGTGGAACATTTGCAAGAAAATAAACCACAATTCCAGGTGGGTAGGGCATTTGAATGAAAACAAACTGCATCGCATCTATGAATCTACGTACCTGAAACACGCAGCTAAGTAGTACAACAGATCGATACAAACATACATGATGTCTGCAAAACTGAATGTTATGGTCTTTGCTAATGCAAAGACAGGGGCGGAGCCATCAATTTCGATAAAAAAATTCATCAATACATACTTCTGAATAAAGGTCCTGGGATTCGACCGAAATAGTCCGAATTTTGGTGAAATTCGTCCATTTCGGTGAGATCCGAAATGAATTTTACGCTTCACATTCCAAAAATTCACCGAATTGAGTCCAAAATTCATCCAAATTTTCCCGAAATTCGTCCAATTCGGTTGGGACCGAATTTTTTTCCAAAACTAATCCCAAGACATCACTAGTTCGCAACACAGTCTGCCCATAGTATACAGCATGGAAACCAAACTCTGAAGCGGTGGTGAGTACGTGCAAGCACAAGTGGTACGGATCAGCATCAAGACACAGAATCTGATTGGTTACACCGTAGTTCATCAATAAGGGCTGTGGATCAACATTGCAACACAGAATTTTGATGTACGCCACAGAAACCAAGCAATCGGGACTAGAGGCAGACACACAAATTGTATAGAATTGGCATCAAAATGCAGAATCAGTTCCATGACACCACAATTCACCAATATGGGTTGCAGATCGGCATCACAACATGGAATTCCTATAGTACGCAAACAATCTGAACCTGAAGGGACTATGCGCACACATCAAGTATGCAAATCTATATCCCAAGAACAACCGTGCAGTGATTATAGGGCAGACAAAATTCGAACTCACTATAGGGTGCCAGGCGGGCCGATGATAGTGACCTGCCACTCGAAGACATCGCTATCATCTACAAGCCCCTGGAGAAGCCATCCATGGGGTTCTTGTTCCAACCAAATAGTTGGATCTAGCTCATGGCCTCGCACCAGCCCGGAAAGGTCGAGGTTGTGGTGGATAGATCGATGAGCTGCGGCGCATGGGAGTCTAGAACTGGGAGTGGAGTCTGTGGAGATTGTGTGGGACTGGAGGAGATCGGGGCCAGGGAAGGAGATTGTGCGGGATTGGGAGAGGAAATCACGCGCTGATTGACGGAGGAAATTGGGACCAGGAGAGGAAATTGGGATTTCTAGGTATGAGCGAGTGGGTAAATTTTTTCGGTGAGAAAAAGCGGAGAGGGGAAGAGCGATCAATAGGGGAACACATCTATTTCGGTTATTTGTATCGTCCTCGGTGGGTTCTTGATAACTTGATTTACCCAAAAATCAATAAAAGCCGTTAGTTGAAAATATAAAATGCATCTAAAGTGGAGAGTTCTATTGGCCAGTTTTAGCGGTTTTTTTTCATTTGAATTTAATAGGCTACGACATAGACGTTTTTGAATGACATGACAACGTCTTTATGAAGAGAAAAAAAGAAGCGAGTTTCATATCTCTTGGCACGATTACCAGCTTTACGTGAGTTATGAAATTAAATGTCTATGAAACTATACAACAAAACTATGCATTGAGGATGGATGTTTTATATTCATCTTTCATTTCAGTCTATGTGATGTGACAGTCTTCAAAACGACACCATGAAACTTTCCATTGAGAAATATCTTATTTAACATTTACGGAACATGCATGACTGCATTAACTACACTTTACAGCAGCAGTCAGGATAAAGACAGTAGGAACCATCTTTCTTGTGGCCCAGCGTTGCGCAGTGCGCAACGCACGCATCATTTCTGCAGGGTTGTGCACCCTGCCACCTGGAGCATTCCACCCTGCTTGGCCCTCCAGGGCAGCCTATGCAAACATGAGATGCAACACAGTAGAATAAGTCAGACAAGATTATTTGGTCACACTAACTATCTTAATTTGAGAACAAAGAATAACGTAGAGTAAGAAAAATTAGTGGTGCGTACAGCCTCCAGCTTGGCAAGATGGGAAAGTAGGCATGGTGCCAAGAACCAAGAACAAAGCAGCAGCCAAGTACACAATCCTAGTACATATCTTGATTGGCGATGCCATGAAGACGAGAATATTGCTACTGTTTTGTTTCTCTGAGGACTAGCTATGAGAGGATTATTACTTATGGATGTATCGCATATACAAAGGCACAACCAACTTCAAGTGCATATATTTATACTATATGAAGGTATGCTCTTTTAATATTTTATGTTTGTTGTTATATCTTGGGGATGGAGATATGGATATCTTCTATCTTGTGCAAAAAATAATAATATATATGTACACTATAAAAATACATATCTTCTAGCGGTTAGAGATATGGATAGAGATATGTAGACTATAAAAATATATATCTTCTAGCGGTTAGATATATGGATAGAGATATGTAGCAGTTAGAGATATGGATAGAGATATTTAACCCTGATAAACGGCGGGGCCTTCCCGAATGGGCAGCCCGGCCACGTCGCCCGAATTTTTTTTGATTGGTCCACTTCAGCGCCACCTCACCTCCTCCCCATCCCATTGGTCCGCCTCGCCTCGTCCTGAATGTAGACTATAAAAATACATATCTTCTAGCGGTTAGAGATATGGATAGAGATATGTAGACTATAAAAAAATACATATCTTAGTATATCCAATGAAGCGGCGGTGCCTAGCCATATAACCCAACTGCCAATGCGACTAACTGATGCACAAGGCATCTGAGTCGCTCGATTGATGAATCATATTCCCTGTAATTAATTTGGGGCTTATTACAAGTGCTGTTCACTACTTGTAACAGTTAACGCAAGTGCTATTTTTACTTTAAGCAATATATACATATATGGTAGTTCCTCCATTCAAAATTGTAAGATATTTTAATATTTCTACATGCAAAGTTTTTTTTATATTTCTACATACAAAGTTTTTGTTATATACAAGTATACACTATGTCTACATACATTTTATTAAAGACAACATATCTAGAGAAGCCAAAACGCTAAACAGTATATACCCTAAATAATTTCCCATTTTTTGTTAAATAGAAAACACTAAATAAATACATATTTATATATATATATATATTTTAAAAGATTTCTTTTATGTAACTCTAATTATAGAGAAGTGAATAAAATGTGATTTTACACTTTTTAGAGTTTATTCATATATTTTGTTTTCGCATTCATGTCTTCACATTATGCATATAGAGTGACAAAAGGCATAACATGTTTTGGCTTGTCTGGATTTGGCAAAATTAGGATACTAGATTGTGATCCCATGACATTAAATGTTGGATTAGGTTCGACACGACAAGGAAATGAGCATGCCATGCCATATAGGGCCTACTAGACTGACCCAACATATCATGCCATCCTATCAGTACATCACAAGAAACCGCTTCATCAACTCAAAATTCGAAGAGATATTCACAAATCTCATACATTGATAGATATGCCAGTTCACATAACATAGATCAATAATCAATCACAATTCACATTCACATACATATTATATACTAGTACATCTTCACAATCCCATCTAAACAAATTACATATTACATATTCCAATTCCATGCCACAATCTCATGGATACTTCACAATGCATCATAGGGACGCATAGGACATGGAAAAGGTCTCATTGTGTCAAGGAGATCAGGGTTATGGTTCAACACATAGGAGATGGTGAAGCCGATGGAGCAAGAGAACGATCAAAGGTAGAGGTGAAACAAATTGGGATTTCTTCAAAACTTGAAATTCCGACTCTCTTGCCCCTATGTGATAGTCCTAGTATAACACAGCTATCACGGGCATCCAATTTTCAGTAGATTATTAGTCATACAACAAAAGAGTACTTAAATAAGAATATTACACTAGTTTAGATACAAAGTCCTTTAGGCTAACATCAAACAAAACATTGATATTCTAGTCAGCGAAGCTTGGTGAATCTCCAATCCATGGCCATCCTTGAGGGTAGATCACAAACCAACTACTAATCTCAACACCAACTGCAAGTCAAGAAATCTGCACACCACCAGATGTGTGCAGGCCATGGTCAACAACGATGAGCTTTGGTGGAAAATAGAAAATTAAGGGATATAGTGATCTGAATAGTTTAGCGGTAGTTTGCATCCTTAGCGCATGTAGAATAGCATCAAATATATATATATATATATATATATATATATATATATATATATATATATAGTAAATCTTCTCTAATCCCAAACCATAATCTCATTCTCACCATCCACTCATCATCACATCTCACCACTCATCATTGTTGGTGGTCCTTGACTCAAATATTTTGCCTGCCAAAGTGCATTAAAATGACAACATTTCATGTTGCATCACAGCAAAATATTATTTTATCTAACAAGTTCCATGAGTTTTGCTACTCTCACTTGTTTTGCAGGACAAAAACACAAATGCATGAAAAATTTCACCGAAAGGCGCTTTACGACACTGATTTGCGCAAAGGAATAATAGAGAAGCCCATCAACTTAAATTTATCTGGGCAAAATACCCACCAAGTAGCAGCCCAGGAACCATCACCGACCCACCACATGAAGGAGGTAGCGAGAGGGCCAGGTCAGGGGTCAGCCGACCCCCAACTAGTGCCTCTCTGCCGCCCGCTCGAAGGGCGGTGGCATGAAGGCATGCAGAAGGCGGTGAAGCATGTACTTTGCGCCAATTATAGTTGCACACACCACCTTACTTGCTGTATAAATAGAGGGGCAACCCCCCTCTCAACACACACCTCTACACTTGAGCATTCCTTCATATTCTTAGTAGTAGTGTCCCTCTAGGTGCTCCCACCTAGTTGTAGAGGAAATAAGGAGAGAGGAGAGGAAGGGAGCAGAGGAGGAGCCGAGTCTGTCGGATCCTCCTCAACTTTGTACCTCTACAGAGCCAACTCAATTCTTGAGTAATATCTAGGTTATACTTTGGTAATTCCAAGATTTCTATTTAACTAAATTCAGTTCTTGCTTTACCTTACTTATGGGATCTCTACTTGACCGAGTGCTCTAGTCTAAGGATCTGGACTATAGTAGTAATCACTAGTATAGATGTGGTGTCTAGGCTAGAGTTTATCTGAGTTTGCGCCCAAACCCACGGACAGTTGTGGTGGCCCCAGAGGTGACAACTTTGACGAGGCCTTTGTATTCCACCAAGTTTGGATTGGTGTTTTCGTAGAGCTTTTGGCGGCTTGACCCTGATCACCCCTTCCTAGTCTTTTTGAGGATCAGAAAGGAACTGCTACTCCAAAGTAAGTAGGTTTAGTAAGCCTGAACCTTTGTTATCTAGTTTGTCTTGTAAGAACCTTAGAAAACCATCATCTACCTACAAAAACATTTATCCTAGGATGACCTTGATCCTTCCTAGTACACTTCACATTCCCCGTGGAAATCAATACCTTGGAATACTCCCAGGTGAAAGCTACAGCGGTATCCATGCGCTTGCAAATTTATTTGTTTGCATTAAAAAAGCAACAAGTTTTCTGACATTGTTGCTGGGGAATGGTAGCTATTCTAGAATCGTACCAAGTTTGTCCGTGTATCCTTTTTTTTCTTTTACCCCATCATATGCACATTACATCCACTATCCCTACCACATGGATTCAACTCATATTTATAAATTCTCCGCTCCAAAGAGTGAATTTTTGGAGCCTCCTCTATCATCACATCCCATTCTTACAGATGGCTATGAGCTTTGCCCTGCTTTCATAGCCATGGTTCGGGAGCAATCCTTCTCTAGGCGACAAGATGAAAATCCTTGTATCCACCTTCAGGAATTTGAGCAATTGTGTTCTTGCCTAATTTTTTCTAGCATGGCACAAGAAACCATTAAATGGAAATTGTTTTCGTTCTCCCTTTTGGGGAGAGCAAAACAATGGTATGCTCATGCCGTAGAAGGTGTTCATGGAAATTGGGATGAATTTTGAGACAAATTTTGTCTTGCTTTCTTCCCTCTTTCTCGAATTGCCACCCTTCGAATAGAACTTCTTACCTTTCAACAAAAGGAGGAGACTATAGGAGAAGCTTAGACTAGATTCTTGAGCCTTATCAATACCGGTCCAAACCTTTCCTTGCCCGACCATGTCCTTTTTTACCACTTCCATCTTGGTCTTAGCAAGGAAGCTGCTATCCAACTTGACCTATCTTCAGGAGGCTCGTTCACACACAACTCCATTAGTGAGGGGAAAGCCATTCTTGAGAAAATCCTTGAGAACACCCCTTACACTGACATTTATGATGAGTTTCCTGAAGAAACAATTGAGTCCCCGACCAACAAGAGGAGGCATATGCAGCCGAATCCAAAATTCCTTCAAATCCTTCCTATGATCCGGTTGCCAAAGAACCACCCATTCAGGGAACATATCACACTTCTAGGGATGATGAACCCCATCCTTTTACATGTCCCATTGAATTCGACGATGACCTTTTCCTTGATGCTGATCTTGGGAACACCTTAGAGCCTCCTAATTCAACATTATCTTATGCCTTGAATTCCTATATGAGACATCAGGAACACTCCAAAGGTGGAATATTAAGAAAACTCTTAGAGGGAGAATCAATTCATATAGAAGCTATTTCAATCCTCTCCCCCTCTATGCCCACATTTAATGCCTCATCCAAATATGTTCCTGACCTCAGGGGTGAGCTTATGTCAATCTCCATAGCAACCATGACCTATCCAAATCTTGTGAAGTATCTGAAATGTCATGCGAAAGAAAGTGCTCCCCCTCTCCATAAAATGGAAGATTGTATCAATGAGCATGGAAGTTATTTCCTAACCAACCCATCAACTCCATGCTCATATGAAAATTTTTCCAAATCGGTCTGTATCTATGGTATCACCCACAAAATCTACAACCCTTTATTGCCGCCTGTCCATAAAATCTTGGAAAATGTTGTTGTAGATGCATTTAACTATCACAAATTTTGCAAATTTCATGGTGTCGCCCGCATCCATTAATTGATTAACCGAGGCGAGTAAAGCAACTGCCTCCTTTGGTCACCATTAACGGTGACCTTTGAATGGAAGAGGTTGCAATGCCCGCCTCCATTAATAAAAAACGCCCACCTCCATTAAGTTTTATGTTGTAGTGAATCGCCTCTCCTCATTTGCCTTCTGCATGCACAGGAGATCGTATACACTACTACAGGAAACTTTTGCGAGGTGGGCAAAAATGATTTATCGAGGCGGGCATCGTAACCGCCTTGGTGGAAAGGTCATGGTTAATGTGACCTTTTCTAAGGTGGTTAGATGCCCGCCTCGATAAATCGAAATAAAAAAGAAAAAGCCCGTAGCCCAACCGGGCCTATACCTGGGCCACCGCTGTAGGGGGAGCAGGCCCCGCCCCACGCGCCGCCACAGCCGGGTGTGCCAGTCATTGACGCTCGCCGGCGCCCGGGGGTGTCGAATCCACACCCTCCTGGACCCACGCGAGGGAGATCTGCCGGTGGAGCGCCACTGTCGCCGGTGGACGAGCTCGGCACTGCCTCTAGATCCGCTGGTGAGTGCCACCGCCACCAGATCCGCCGCCTCCAGATCCGCTGGTGGAGCGCCACCACCACCAGCTGCTGGGGTGTGGGCGACCTCGTGAGCCACCATGGAGGGTGACACCCAGCCCCCGATCCGCGCCGCCACGCCCTCCATCTTCGTCGCCTCGCCCTCGATCTGAGACGCCGGCCCTCGATTTGTGCCACCCCGTGTGCCGCCGCTGGTGGAGGACCTCGGGGGAGCAACGCACCGCCACCAGGGAAGGAGACAGCGCCGTCGGGGTCACTGCGCCGCTAGGAGCGCCGCCTGCTCCTCGATCTAGATGGGGCGCGCCGCCAGCTACTCGATCCAGATGGCTACGCTACCTTGGTGAGGGAGAGGGAGAGTGGGGGACGGGAGAGAGGAAGGGTCGCGCTTGAGGGAGGGGCCGCGGGCATCGGACATCGAGAAGGGAGGGGCGTCGTGCGTCGGGCAGGGGAGCAGCGGCTGAGGGCTGAGGGAGTGAGTGGGCTGGGAGTTATGTTAGGGTTTTCACTATGTATATATACTAGACACTAGTATTGGGCTGAGAAATGGTAGCGGGCTAGGCCAGATTTTAGGAGGCGGTCCTTATAAAATAACCGCCTCGGTTAATAATTTACCGAGGCAGTTGCGTTATAATGCCCACCTCGGTTAATAGGCATTAACCGAGGCGGTTATATTACATTGCCAGCCTCGGTTAATAGACTTTAGGAGGTGGTTATTTTGAACCATCTCAATTAATAAAAAATGACCGCCTTGGTTAATCCAGGCATTAACCGAAGAGGTTTAAAATGCTGCCCGCCTCCGAGCCCAGAATCAAAACGCTGCGCAAAACAAATCCCGTAGTAGTGATAGCAACCATTCGGATCTATCGTTGGCTTTGTGCCACCTGCTCGGGTGTGCTGGGCGATCATGTTTTTCAAGTGCGCACGGGGCGACTACTGCATCATCTTCTTCCCGGTGTTCTTGTACATGTTGTGATGCTTATGCATCGTTTACTTCCTAGCGGATGTTCACCGGACTTCACTATGAACATCAACCTGCATCGACTGTTGTCCGCGACTTAGAGTAACACACTATGTCGACTAGTGCTCATGGATACTGAATTTTTCATAATCCGTATTATAACTTTGATCAGTATGTTTGTCATAGTTTCTACTATTGCGAATAATTGTAGTTGACACTTGCACATATATGGTCACCAATCTACTATTGTTTTTCTAGATTAAATTAAACATGAAAATTCCTAAATTTCTAACAAAAACTTCAATAAAAATAAAGATGGACACAAAATGCCATGATGGAAATTTTTGAGTTGCAATTGAATCTTGTGTATGGAGAAATAAAAAATAAAAATCAGCATATGAGTAGTGCTGGATGCAACTGTTTCCAAGAGTGAATGCATAACAACAACATGAATCTCCTCCCATTAATACAGCTTTAAACTCATTAAAAAACGAGTTCCCCGGTGGCTGGCGCAACATGAATAACTCTTATATAGTAGTTTGTGTGAAACATTAAATTATTTCAGCTGAAAAAGTGATGAACATAAAAGTTGTCGAACTCATCAAGATATATAACTTTTATTTTGCTTATTTATTCATTCGACAAAGTTGTAGTAACATTCTTCACAAATCTTACATATCTCTCGTATAGTTTCATAATTTATAAGAGGGATATGTAACATTTGTGAACAATGTTACTACCACTGTGTCGGATGAACAAATGTGCAGAATAAAGGTTGTATATCTCGAAACGTTATAGAACTTTGTAGTTGACAACTTTTTTCATTTGAATTCATTTTGTCAAGGAAAATTACGTTTGAATTTCTTAAATTTGAAATTTGAATCTTTAAATGACCTCGGATGGACAAACAACCAAAATGAAAGTTGTAGATCTCAATAAGTTATACAACTTTATAGTTGACAAATTTTTTATTTTAAATCATCTTGTTAAGGAAAACTATATTTGAATGTCTCAAATTTAAAATTTAAAATTTTCAAACAACCTCAGATGGAGAAACTACCAAAACGAATGTTGTACATCTCGAAAGTTATGAAACTTTGTACTTGACAGCATTTTGATTTGAAATGATCTTTTCAAGGAAAACTACGTTTGAATTTCTCAAATTTGAAATTCAAAATTTATAAACGACCTTGCATGGAGAAACTACCAAGATAAAAGTTGTAGATCTCGAAAAGTTACGAAACTTTGTAGTTGACAACTTTTTTATTTTAATTCGTTTAGGGCCTCAAACAATCAATTTAAACTCGGTTTAGGATAATTTCACGTGAAGCGTGCAATTTTCGCGTGAAAAATGCCATGACTTGTGATTTCTGAACGGTTGGGCTGCCCCAGATTTAAAAAAAAGTTCCTATTTTTTTTTGTCCGAAATTACGATTTCTGAAAAATGATTTGTAAGGACGGTTGGATATAGAGCCACTCCTACAAATTTAGAACCGTCTCTACAAATGCCATTTGTAGGGGCGGCTGGCCAACTGCCCCTACAAATCAGTGTTTTGTAGACACGGTGTGGTAGGGGCGGCTGGCCAAACTGCACCTATTACAAACGTTCATGAGCTGCCCCTACTAATCTTGTCTGTAGTAGTGTATGCACCCACAAATTAAGTACACGTACACCCCCTCTAATTTACTCTAGCTGCCCAATTGCCTCTCTCATCTGCCTCGCACCTGTTCTAGGAGCAAATGTAAAGTTGCAGCTGGACTATGTATCTATAATAGCCAAAGTTGCAGTAATAGACTATGTATCAAAGTTGTATCAAAGTTGCAGTTGTGATACTAGTATTCAATCATGCTACAAATATATAGAGCGGGCTCGATGGGTTCTGCAAGAGGCCCCAGTTTGCACATGAAGAGTGAATGCATACTTCCATTGTCACTTACACAACATACACAACCGTGTATCTATAGCATTTCATGATTTGCAAATACACAACTGAATGCAAAGCTAGCACCACAACACAGGGTAGTATGCAGAAGAGAGGTGCCTCAAGTTCAAAAGAATCCCTCCACCATTATTATGCCTTAGGAACAGGATGCAACAGGGAAATGCCAACATGGCGCGGTCATGCCTGTAGTGTAGGGGTGGAACGATGGTTCTCTTGTGTCCACTGAATAGCAGTATGGAGAGAAGGTCAGGCAGCCACGTGCACGCTAATGCATACGGTTCATTCGGAGTTCAGAAACTTCAGGTGCTGGCATGCCCTGTACGTACGTGACCATCGGTATGTATGCCATTGTGTGATTCTCCGGCCACAAGGCAAAAACTGAAGACCAGCATTGACTCTGGAAGCTTCTTGGCCTGACTGTCTTGCGGATCCGTCCCTTAGTGAGCAATTGAATGAATCATGTCACGTATATATACATGTATACATTAAAATAATACTTTTTTGCAGGACGTATCGTTCATAGTCGTGTATTGGCAAGCTTCCTGCTAGAACTCCGAACTAGGAGAATGCTAAATCACATACGTTACTGGTGTCTAACACTAACAAGATAAATATTTTATTTCACGAGACTTTGATGATCAGACAACAAATCACATCATGCTCTTGCATTGTGTGCGAGGATCAGACGGTGGACCACGTGAGTATGTGAAAATAATTTATAATGTTTCAATTCCATCTTGCTGGCCCAAAATTACTAAAAAAATGACAAAAATGTCATCGAACATGTGTCATGGTCAAGCAATCCAAGGAGGTTCACAATGTTTTGTATGCCTGTTTTATGTTTCAAAACAAGTTGCACAATGAGCATATTATCGGGGTCGGATGGCTTGACTGCAAGCATGTTTCAATGCTTCGTGTGGCCACTGTACTTTTTTCATTGGACAATCACAAAACCGGTCCATAGTTACTATAATGATGAGTCCAGAAAACAATGTTTTACCAACTGGACAAAATTTGTCAGCAACGAAATATTAAGATTGTTGAAGAGCTACATTGATGTGCCATGCTACTTGTACCACAGATTGTATTATTAACCTGTACATGGCTATATATATACATATGAAAGCCAAACATCCAAAACGGGTGTGTAGCGTTCCCCCATATCATTGTCCACATTTATTTTCCATGGTATCATGAGTCCAGGACTATGTCCCCTTGCCCCCCGGATACCAAACACTAGCTGTGCAGCCCATCTAGTGCCGTGCCACAACCGGCTCCACAGCTCCACTGCAGATATCGTCTCTGCTTGCCATCACGCTCTGTGTGTCCACCCACCGTAACAAAGTTAAGACGAAATTTGTTTATAAAACTGTATACATAACCAATTTCCATTCAAATAGGTTACAATACATCACTGTAGCAACTAAATCCAAGCCTAAAATGAATATAAAAATCATCCAGATTGCTATAGCCTCTATAAAGAAAACAAAGTGTTAGATGATAATTCGATAAATACTAATAGTGAGAACAGATGTATCATGTCTTCTGTGGACATCAGGGTATATATATTCGAATTTTATATTTTAAAACCATAGGAATTAACAAAGTTGAACTCTAATTAAACTGTCCAGAGCTAATATACAGAGAAGGTTTAAAGCTATTTTATCTTGTTCTAGTTGAACACCATACGAACCTGAAAATCTATGAATATATAGGTCAGGCTGGACTGCTCTATTGCTAGTAATAACTTGAGTGGGCTCACCGGACTCTAGGTACTTATAATCAGGTACCAGCTCTCATTGTTTTGAACCAATTACCACCATCAGGTATTCAGCCAACTACCTCTGTCCAAAAATACATGTTCGCAGCCTTTAGAGAAAACGTTTCACAACACTTGCACTTTGAGGATATGAGCCGGCAGTAATTATAGTGTTTTGCTCTGATCCCTACCCATATCCCTAATTAAATGATGCAACAGAAGAAATAAAGCTATATAATTACTTTGGGGATATAAAGCTTGACAAAACTTGTACTTTTTAGGATATAAATGATCCCACCAAACATGTTTATTAATCTGTGTAACAATCCTCCATCCTAATGATCGGCAGACACATGTTAGTGCAATATGGGATCAACTACCTCGTAACAGATATATTCACAGTGCTCATGGGCAAACGTTCATTGCAAGATGAAAAGGAGCACCTGATTTCATGGAGGACTAGAATTGCTCTCTTCTCACTCCGTCATTGTCATGTTTGTGTTTTTCCATTCATAGCAAAGAGTGAATGCGAAGATTATATGGTTGCTACAAAGAGTGAATGCGTAGCAAAAACATGAACTTCCAGCCATTAATACGCCTTGCTTGTATACTGACGAAAACACGAGTTCCACTGTCACCGTCACAAACATGCATTACTGTCTACATATTGTTTTCCGTTTGTTCCATGCACATAACTCAACATAGTGTAGGCTAGCGCAAGAAGGGAACTGGACAAGATGTTGTGTGTTGGGAACAGGAGGCAGAAAGGAATTATCGTACCAGATGAAAGCTAACCTAGAGGCAGGTGCTAGAATTGGATGCTGAAACAAGATCCCTATACGGCCATTGCCGCAGAACCATGTGGAGCGAGGGCTGCAGTGTACCCAGTCCAGAGTACAAGACAGCGCACTCCTGCCGCTTTGACTGGCTGGCATCAAACGAAGAACTGTCAAAAGAATTCGATCCTGTGTACAGGCAGCAGTGTAGTGTGTAGACCACGGTGATACCCACTACAATTACTAATAGATGTGAAACCCACAATATTTAGCTGCTACGACCTCAGGTTTGCGGTTCCAACAAGCAGTAATTACCTCTTTGTCACTACGAGTTCACCAGCCACCAATCTGAGCCTTTGTGTCACTGCAAGATTCAGTGCTTTCCTGGCTGCTAGCAAGGTAAGGTGCCAGTCCAGCAGTGATTGGTTGAACATGTATATATACCCACTAGTCTGCTAGCAAGGGAAATATAAACCGCGCTTCTCTCAGGTAGGTTCAATGTGTGGTCAAATCTGGAACATAAAAACAGAAAGAAATATCCACACCATCCACCAGATCTAAAGAAACAATTAAAAAACCTGATCAAAAGGATATTAAATTAAATCCCGACATCTGTTGCTGTTGATCTCGAGCAAGTCAATGCGGCCCTCCTAAGAGACCTCCCTATGGCAGCTGCCCGACAGAGGGCACGGTGGCCCCTTCCGCCTGCGGCCCAGCGCATGCCTCCACCCCGAGGTGAGCACCCACTGGTGGTCACACTCTTCCGCCATCCACGGACAACTTTACTGGTGGCAGCAAGGCCCCTCCTCATCGCAGAACTAGATGGGCTGTACCTTAGAATCAACCAATGGGCCTCCTTTACAACAATCCTAGCAGCACTTTACTGGCGCCTTACCTCATCAGCCCAACAGCCACCACCACCAGTCCAATCTATGACTGCCAAAGTTCACTCTAAGGGCCATTTTGGATGTATGGGCTAATTAACCCTGGGAACAAAAACACCGAAGAAGCGTTTTCTTAAATGATAGGTTCCATGTCCAACCAATGTATGGCTTTCAAATGGCCATTGCCAGGCAATATGAAGCACACAAGTATCACTTCATTCTGTTGAATCGGATCATAGACATATAACAGGATCTTTATCTCAGCATATACATGATCACTAACAGAATTTTATGTGGACTTAGATAATCAAGTTCCTTAAAATCCGCAGCTGATTGCTTGCACGAGAGGGTTCCACACCTGCACCAAGGCCTGGCGCGCGGACGCATGTCGTTTGCAACTTTGCACAATAGTAGTCAGCGTTTTAGTAATAAACCACGAATCCAATCCAACCACTACATGTTGTAAGCGTGTTCAGATTTTTAGGTATAGATCCTTGTTGTAAAGTTTATTTCAACACGAAGAGAAAATTCGATACGTCATCATTTCATAAAAAACGTGGGAAATTTTGCAGAGGACCCACTCCACCAGTTCTAGCCCTCAGCCCACTGTTCCTTTCTCTTCTGCCCTGCCACCATCAGTTCTCAGAAATTGCACCATCAGCACGTAAGGGCTTTAGAATATCGTTATTTTGCATGCTCCAATGCCTATCGTTCGATCTCTATGCACATTGCACCTGCTCCACATCTGTGGCAGGGACTCTATTAGTTAGACATAAGAATGGTGGGGTTCACTCTGGCCTTTGGAAATTGAAAAAAACAAAAAAAAGGCCTCTATATTTAGTAGGACTGATTGAAACCCTCGTGTTACTTATATATATATGCGAGGTCGGCATTTGTCTGGCTGGTCTAGAGGCCTTTTTCATGGGGCTGGCTGTTTTATTGTTCTCCCCCCTAAAAATATTCTCTATTTTTAGAAGGGGCCACTGCCCACTGGCCTGTATGTAAATAGATTTATATACATGGTTGTTTTATGATTGTCTTCGTTGGTGGACTGGGTATTTTCAGAGGTAGGAGCAATTATTGATTACTTACCTAAATATATGGTGCTACTATCACCAAATTCCATTTCGTAATAGTTGTCCTAAAATATATGGGGCTACTGTCTCGTAAAATCAATTTCATAATTGTCCTAGATCTCATAATGGTTGTCTTGTCTCATGCTAAATATATGTGGAGCAACCTCTATGGATTTGTGTATGTGGCAATGTGGACACAGTATTATGTTACTTATTGATTGCTAGGTGGCACTGTGATGAGTGTATGCGTGGCCAAAAAAAAAGTTCACTGCCTGTTGTTTCCAACCTGATTAAACCAAAGGAAAAAAAACAAGTTCCACTGCGACTGGCACTTCACAACCTGACTGCCTATATAAGTTACTGCACATAGTGCTTTCTGTTCCGCAAGGAACTTGACAAAATGCAACCAGTAGCTAGTGGAAGAGAGTAGGATGTTTGAAGGAGTAAGTACGATGCTTCCCATGCGTGTTAGGAACAGGAGGCAAGAGGAAAATATAGATTAGGTATACTGCAACATAGAATGAGGTGGCAGGAGCAGAGTGATCATGCTACTTCTTTTCATGGGTGTGCTGCCAAATTTGTTCTGTGCATGGAAACCAGAGATGACCTGCTGTTCGATTTTGATTCTGCCACGACAGCTGATTCAGTGCAGAAAATCCAGGAAACACGGCTCCATGGTGGCAACAAGCAGTGGTCTATGGACAGTATGGGTACACTACCGGAGCAGCTGAGCACACGGCCGGAAACTGGGGACTATGATGTACTCCAATGTTTGCTAGTTCAATGTACAAGATTGGTTTGTTCAGTTCTAGTACCAGCTACAAGATTCAAAATACTACAGTACATTATCTCATTATCAGCAGCCCTATGGAGGCTCGTCTAAAAAAATATATTGGGTCCAGCACATTATCTCAAACTATGCCCATACAATACAAAAAAAGATACCCAATTTAGTGATGTGGAAACAAAACGTGACCCTAATGTGTGATCGCATATGTTTCTTGCCAAAACGTGTCCTTGGTGTGTTGGCTCGAACATAGATCTACAACATAATAGGTCTTTTGGCGACATATCACACACGCGGGTCAACAAAACACGTGTATGATGTGTTATTAAGACGCATCTCTAATACACATGCTTACCCATAGACGTGTCAACAAACTCAGCCTATAGATATATAGATGGCAAAAAAACAAGAACTTGTCCCTTTGATAAGCTAGCTATTCATCCATGCCAAGGTACACTAACCAGTTCAATTTACTTCTTCTCAGGACGCGCCAGCCATTTAGATGAGTAAATGCATCACAATAGAAAAGCATGTACCAGCGATTCCCACTAGAAGCATGTACGAAGAGCTCGAGTTTTTACTTTTTAGTTCAATATAGAATCCTGGTGGGTCCCAGGTGTAGTAAAGCTGGCTGGTCCGTGGTGTAGTTTATACCAAGATCTCAAGTTTTTATTTTTTTACAAAAAAAATCCTGGCGCGTCCTGAGTGTAGTTAAGCTGGCTGTGTTTTACTCTAGCGACCAAGATCTCTTAGTTCTTTCATAAATAATTCCAGTGAGCCCATGTGCAGTAAATCTGGCTGCGTTTTACTCCGATAACACTAATCTTAGAGCATCTCTAGCAAGTCACCAATAATGGGGACCTTTAATCCTGGTTGAAGCCATCAACCGGGACTAAAGGTCCCTCTACACCTATCCGTTGTTCCCGGGACTAATGTGACAATGTTGACATTAGTCTCAGGCCCCAAGATGACCAGGACTATAAGCTAAAAACCAAAGGTCCCTTCTCTACTGGTGCCAGCCTCAAAGATGCGTGACAGACAGCCACCAGAGCTAGGCTAGACCAATTAATGCAGCCTCAAGCGCACCATCCAGGCATTTCCTACAACAGACCACAGGCCACTAAGGATTTGGACTCCTGAAAGCCATTACAGGTGACACAATTTCAGTTCGAGGAGTTAGTGCAAAGCTGCAGCACAAACTAGTAATATATCCACATTTAGTGCAAAACTGCTATATAAATATATGGAGTGATCTAGATGTATCCCAAGATGTACATGCCATTGGATGCACATAATTGCCAATCCATATTTGGGTTCAGCTAGCATGGTACAGATGATTTGAATGTGTGGCAAACAAACCCAACATACTTGATCGGCTAGCAATTTCCAGCGGCAATATTGATTATAGAAAAAATAAAAATATGGACCACTGCCATCAGTATCAACAGCTGAAATGTTGTCATTCCAGGAAGAGGTTCGGCTTTGAGGGACATGGTATCCGTTGACAATGATTTACATAGGAGGTTCAGCTTTGAGGGCTCACACATGCTGGTGTTTATCAACAGAGCCCATGCACTTGATCTCTGCCTTATCTTTACGAGCAGGATACACTTCGAGCAAACTGTGGAGCAGTTTGTCAATTCCCCGAATTTTACAGGTGGACGTTCCAACCTACGCACATGCACACTGAGTAAGATGCTGTCAGCCTTCACTATTAATGCTTCACTTCAACCGGCTAGACAAGTAAGAACATGGGTGACACGATCCTCAGAATCACCATCTCAAGAGGCACAAACATCAAGGTCTCCACCTTTAGGATCAGATGATGCACCTAAGGAATGATCATAACAAGAAGTCATGCTCGGAGGACTTAAAAATCTGAACCCTCACCGGGAGGTGACATCAGATTTGAAGAGCTGACAAGCAAGTGGATATTCTACTCACTGTTGGAACACTGTCTCAACAGTCATCGACATCAATCAATGCTCCGACAGAGAAAATGCATCTCCGCTGCTAGTCTAGCACTCCGCATGATCGAGCGACTATATTAACATCAGGCTTGGGAGAGAGGCACCCCCGCTTATCCAGCTAAGTACTTCTTTCACCTTTAAGTTTTACTATTTATAAGTTTGCTATATATTTGTTAAAGAAATAAAAAGATGCATAACAAACAAAACAAAATAATTTTTTTTTACTAGTTATATACTATTAGTAAGGTGTGATCTTAAATAACAAAATAAAAGGGTGTGTCTATTTTGCTTGATTTTGTCTTTAAGAAGTTGCTAATAAAGAGGACTTAGACTAATCTCTTAAATGGAAATGATGAATAGTTGATCTGTCGTAATTCCTTTCAAGTACCTAGTTTTCAGCCTCGAATTCTCCCGAGTTTTGGATAAGATTGTTTTGATATAAGAATTTACTCTAAACTTAAAACTTGTGGGTAGTGAATGCTTGATCTAAGTCTAGGTAATTGATGAATATGATATGAGAAGGTATGAGCTGCTATTTATCTTGTTCCAAGTGACACTAGAGTTCTAGAGATTTACTCATTAAAAACATAAAAATGCTACATAATGATTTCCTCGTATGACAGAGCTTGAATTCCTATCACAGCCATATATGCTAGACTAGGAAAACCACTTATATATTTACTGCTTGCTTTGTATTGAGTGTTGTCAAGCTTTGTTGACCCTTAGAGACTTGTCATGCTTTTAAAATTAAGATCATGTATACTCCACCCAAATATGCTGCTTCTATATTGGAAGTACGCAACAACATGCCTTCCATTTAGATCTACCTAAAAAAGTTCTACTCCTACACTGGGAGTGAACACCAAAAACATGCTTGATAGGTTTTTCATCTACCCAGTCACCCCAAATCCACCAAAAAATGCTTCAAGTTCTTTTGTTACTATCTCTCAAAGTTTTATTACAAAAGAGACATGGGGCTATGCAAAAATTATTTAAAAAAGAGAGAGAGAAAGAAAGAGAAAAAGTATAGAAAGAATGGACAAGTGTCCAAAAGAAAAATAGATGAGTAAGATGGCTCATATTCTCTCGCAAGTTTTTTCAAATTTCAAAAGAGAGATATACTTTCAAGTAGTAAAGTAGAATTAGGTTTCCACCATGATTTCACCCATGCCACCATTTACACCATTCATAGCCACATCCACCACATACATCTGCTCCATATATATTCCACACATATCCACATCTTGATTTGATTGTATGACTCATTTCTCTGGATCTATTGTTTGACTTTACAATATATTCTTTGTAAGTATGTATACACTGTCTCCTCACCTATGAGCTCCACATAAGCCATAGTTGTAGGATGAGAGAGAAGGCATAATATCATCATTGTTTTGGTAAGGATCCACAAATACCACATATTGAGAGACTTGAGAGTGTCATACAATGGAATCCCTGAGTTTTATTTAAAAACTTATAAAAACTCCAAAACGATGGTTGAACTAAGAGCTTGAGACATAGTACTTGACTTGACCGTTCTGTCTTTCAATTACTCAAAACCCAAGTGAAGGCTACAAGCCCTATGGTTAAAGGTAATATAGGTAAGTTTGAAATTCAGAATAGTCTATTCTAATCTGGAGGAGAATTTTTGTTTCAATGCATGTATACTTTTGAGGCATGAAAGCATTTGTAGTAACTCCTCATGGCTGAGTTTGGCTTTGCTAAGAGACTAGCAAAGGTTAAGGTTGGGGGAGCTTGTTGACGGTCACTAATGTCAATTATAAACGGTTAACCAAACATGAAAAGGATTAATATAATAAAATATCAACACATAATAGGGGGTTATCTGACAGAATTTCACAAGTTTTGGTGAATCACTGTTTTTCTGGTATTAAACAGGAAAAGAGTCAAATATGTGGAGGATATCGATTTAAAAAGCATATTCCACCGCGACACCAAGTTGAGAAGCATAAAGAAGATATGAGAAGGCGTGCCACCGAAGGCGGGGCCCACCTGGCATAGTGCCAGGTCGGCCGACCTAGCCTCCAAGTCGGCCGACCTAGGTCTGGCCCACTTGTCAGCCGACTTCGCACGATGATCTTCCACCGCCTCAAGGATTGCATCTCATCCGTTGTTTCAAGTCGGTTTGATCCAAGGGCTCACGTTCATCCCACCGGCCTATATAAGCAAGACCCTGCCCCCTGGCTCAGATCATCCTAAAAAAACCCTAATTCATATTCTCTGGTGAGGATCAACTGAGAGGGGTCCCATGAAAGGATCAACCTCTCAAGAGCAGTATTTAAGAGAAGATTAGTCCTCATTAGGATTAGTCTTTAGAAATAGAGAGGCAGAGAGAGAAGAGTTTTGGAGGAGATGCTGGTCTGTCAGTGCTGCCTCTACGGCTTGTACCTTGGCGAAGTTAACCTACATTTGAGATTTCTCTGAAAATTAACTTTTTCTTTCTTTAAGCACGTTGTTTATATTGTTTTTCTGGTTCACAATTCTTTTGAGTGTTTTAATCTATAGGACCCTATAGGTTAAAGTAGTAATTCTAGGTGTAGGCGTGGTGCTTAGGCCTAGGTTACTTGTGGATGCACCCTATATGTTGGGAAGTGTGGTAGATCGCGGGCGTGACAATCCTGCTGAGTCCTTTGTAGCCCACACCTCGTATATAGGCCTGGTAGGACCCGATTGCTAAGTTAAAGCATCTTATATGGTGTATTTTTCCTAATGCAATGTCCTCGGATAGATTAATAGAAGACATAGCTTACTGAGATTATAATGCGAATATATTAGCAGTTTTCTCTACACTCCCGATCTTTCTCTAGTTTTGTGCTACTCCAGGTTAAGTTGGACCGTAGTTAATCTCACACGTTTTCCTATGGATACAATATTTAAAACCTTCGGGTGAAGTGATACAGTGGTATCCGTGCACTTGCGGATCATTCCTTGATTATTCTGTGTGTGTTAACAAATACCAACAAGCATATTCCCGGATCTAGCTTCGGCGAAGATGGCAGTTAGCAGACCTTAGAGCAGGCGTTCTCCAAAATAAGCTGCGTGTAACTCGACGAGTAGATGAGTGACAAGAGTGGCAACCCAGTGTAAAAATATAGTTGTTCGAAGTAGCAGACTTAGCGGTATTCTTATGCTACTGAATCTTATATCATATTAACTATGTTTTCTAAGTGAGTGGGAGGCTGAAGTGTGTATCTGATTAAGTTGAATGGTTTGCATTGTACTGAAAATGTGTTTGTAACTCAGCGTAAAGGTTCTAAAGAGGAGTTGCTACGTGCGCTCCTGGTGGTCTCATGTTGTTAATTCGACAACCCCGTCGGCTTCGATATCGGTTCTTGACAGAACAGATATCGGATGCGACACGAGTGTCAACCTGTGGCAACGTCCGGGCATCCCGGGCCCCTCTACGGGGGCGCGAAACACAAGTGCAGGGGCGATGTTTAGGCAGTGCGGGCCCGTTATGGATGCACGAAACTAGTGTGTGGAGAAGGACTGCAGCCGTGGGCATCTAGATGCGGACGACAGTAGTGCCAATTTAGAAAACCAAAACTTCTTTTATGATTGAGAGACAGTAATTCAGATGACCACTCGAGTGTTCCGGCGGCTCCCAACACTCGAATTCATGACCGTCGGATGATAGCTGTCAACCGAGGGATCAGCGCGGGTGAGCGTTCCCGAGGCCCGCAGACCACACCGCACAGTCTCCCTCCCACTAACTCCTCCCGGCTCCTGCACAGACGCATTCTGTTAGCAGGGAAGCAGTTGGGATTGGTTTGGGGGAAAAAGTAAGCAATACAACAGAGCAATTAACAGTACAGAGAGGTTCTATTGTGCTTAACATGAAAAACAGAATTAGTTCTGGTCATTACCAGTTTCATGTCCCCTCCTCGCGTGCTCTCTCTCTATACATATACTAAGGTGCTAACCAAGCCACGTTGGGCCAGACACTCTCGGGTTGGGCTTACGCACTCTCTTGGGTCGACCTTCTTCTTCTGGCCCATCCTCAGCAGCCGAAGCCCGGCAAGGCTGATGTGCCAGATTATCGACAGTACCGCTGTTGACATTCCCCACTCCTTGAGAAACGGCATGTCCCCATGCCGGAGCACGCGGAAACTGCCGCCGGAGCGGCTCCAAAGGTTCCCAGGTAGCAAGCGATGGCGGCATCTTGGACCATTTGATGAGTCCCTGTTCCACCGGATGATCACCATCGGTCCAGCGGCGCTGTAGAATCAACTCTGGAACCTGAAACTGAATGTCAGGGCAAGGGAGATCAGTAGTCACTGGTTCGGCCCCATGAGACTTCTTGAGTTGCGAAACGTGGAACACCGGGTGGATGGCGGAGTGTGCTGGTAAGGCGAGCTTGTAAGCCACAGCACCCACACGTTCCAAGATCTGGTAGGGACCGAAAAATCGGAAGGCCAACTTTTGACAGGACCTCTGAGCAAGAGATGACTGAACATAGGGCTGCATCTTCAAGAACACCCAGTCGCCCACAGAAAATTCTCTCTCTGACCTTTTTTGATCTGACTGCTTCTTCATCCGAGATTGAGCTCGTAGCAGATGTTGCTTCACAAGATCCTGCATGACAGCTCGTTCAGACAACCACTGATTAAGTGCTGGGACATCTGAACCCACAGACTCGGCTGATAGCCCAAAATGCCTGGGAGTATGGCCATATAGAACCTCAAAAGGTGAACGACCCAACGCCGAATGCAAGGAAGAGTTGTACCAGAACTCGGCTAGGGAAAGCCAGCTGCTCCATTTGGATGGACACGCATGGACAAAGCAACGGAGGTAAGTCTCCAAACATTGGTTCACTCTTTCTGACTGACCGTCAGTTTGAGGATGGTATGAGGTGCTGAGACGAAGTTGAGTGCCAGACAATTTGAACAATGCTTGCCAAAATGTACTTGTAAACACCCTGTCTCGATTTGAGATAATGGCAGAGGGCATACCGTGGAGACGATAGACATTGTCCATGAATAGACGAGCAACAGATGCTGCGGTGAAGGGATGTTTCAAGGGAATGAAATGACTAAACTTGGTGAACTTATCAACAACAACCAGTATGGCATTAGTAGAGCCTGAAACTGGAAGTCCCTCCACAAAATCCATGGTCAAAACATCCCAAGCAGCAGATGGGACTGGCAACGGCTGGAGTAGCCCTGGGTACTTGCATCTGTCTGGTTTAGCACGCTGGCATGTACTGCAGGATTGAACCCGGGAGAACAACTTTTTGATTCGGTAATAAGTAACAGGAGCTCCAGAGTGTCCACCCAACGCGCTGGAGTGAAGGGCATCAAAAATCTTGGCTGTAGATGTTTATATGAGCCCAACCAGATTCTACCATCATACCAAATAACACCATCAACTAGTGTAAAATGTGCATCATTCGTTGGAGACAGAGCCAACTTAGAGAGCCACTGCTGAGCAACGGGGTCTGCAGTATAGCAATCAAGCAATTCAGAAAGCCAAACAGGCTGTACAGTCGACAAGGCCAACACTTGGTCAGATGACTGACAACGAGACAAGGCATCTGCTGCTCCGTTTTGCAATCCTTGCTTGTAAATTACTTTGTATTGAAGGCCCAGCAATTTGGTAAACACTTTTTGTTGCCACGGTGTGTGCAAGCGCTGTTCGTTTAGATGGATGAGGCTTTTGTGATCTGTATGGATGAAAAACTCTCCTTGCATCAGATAATGACGCCACTGATCTACTGCAACCAAGATGGCTAAATATTCCTTTTCATATGTTGATAAACCTTGATTCCGAGGGCCCAATGCCTTACTGATATAGGCTAATGGATGTCCATTCTGAAGAAGGACAGCTCCAACTCCAGTTGCACAAGCATCAGTTTCCAAGTGAAAAGGCTGACAGAAATCAGGTAAGGCTAAGCAAGGAGCAGATACCAGAGCGGCTTTGAGGTTCTGAAATGATTCCTGATGAGTAGAGTTCCACACAAATGCAACACCTTTCTTGAGCAGTGAAGTCAAAGGTTGTGCAATAATACCAAAGTGCTTGATGAATTTCCTATAATAACCGGCTAGCCCCAAAAATCCTCGAACTTCTTTCACATTCTTCGGAGGAGGCCATTCGACAACTGCCTTGACCTTAGCAAGATCAGTGGCCAGACCATCTCCACTAACCACATGGCCTAAATAAGCAATGGATCGCTGGGCAAATGAACACTTTGAAAATTTGACCTTCCACTGATCATCAGAAAGGCATTGAAACACAGCAGCAAGATGTTGGATATGTTTCTCATAGGTTGAACTATAGACCAATATGTCATCAAAAAAGACTATGACAAACTTCCTCAATCTAGGAGCTAGAGTTGTGTTCATAGCGCCCTGAAAGGACCCAGGCGCTCCAGTTAGTCCAAAAGCCATCACTCTAAACTCATAATGGCCCAGGTGAGTTTGGAAGGCAGTCTTATGTTCCTCTCCTGGTTGCAACAATATTTGATGAAAGCCAGCCCTCAGATCCAACTTCGAAAACCAAGAAGCATGGGCTAACTCATCCATCAATTCATCAAAGACAGGAACGGGAAACTTAGATTTTGCAGTAATAGCATTAAGCTGCCGGAAGTCAACACAAAATCTGTAAGTACCATCCTTCTTGGGCACAAGCAAGACAGGAGAAGAATATAAGCTTGCACTAGGCTGAATCAGACCTTGTTGCAACATGTCCTGAACCTGTTTCTCCAGTTCATCCTTCAGCTTAGGTGGATACCTATAAGGCCTGGAGGATACAGGTTTGGCTCCTGGAAGCAGTGGAATGGAGTGATTACAAGGCCTGGAAGGAGGCAAGTCCATGGGTGGCTCGAATAATGAGGAGTAACTTTGAATGAGAGACTGAATTTCTGTAGTAAGCTCAGAAAACTGCTGTTCATTTATATCAGTAGCAACACAACAGACTTGCAACAGTACTGAATCAGAAACAAAAGGTCCAATACCCTGAAGCATCACTTTAGCATCATTGTGTGTAAACTGAACCCACTTGTGCTTCCAATGAATGAGCATAGGACTATGGAACTCTAACCAGTCCATGCCCAAAATGACGTCATACAGGTTAAGCGGCAATATCCTGAAAGAAGAGCTGAATGGAATATCACCAATAGACCATTGAATGTGATCTAAAATACCAACACTTGTCAACAGGCCACCACCAGCCACTTGGACCGATGAAGGAACGTGAATAAAAGTCTTAGAGCTCAACTGCGAAGCAACTTTATCACTGAGGAAAGAAGAGGAACTGCCAGAGTCTAAAAGAATCGATACTGGAATACCTTCAATGAATCCAGCAAAACACACTGTTCTAGGAGCAGGAGCACCAGAGACTGCCGATTTGGACAATGCCAAAAACACTTGTTCTGAAGACTCAGGAATATCCTCAGCAACAATTTCTTCTTCAGAGGATGAAAGAGAGTCCCACAAATCATGAACAGCATGGAGCACCTCAGGAGCGCACTTGTGATCCTTGGACCACTTGGCTGCACATTTGTAGCATAAGCCTAGAGCACGTCGATAGGCCTTTAAGGCAGAAAGAGCAGAAGTAGATCCTGATGTTGCTTCTGTAGGAGTTGTGCCAATCACCGTCTTGTCCTGTTTAGGAGGAGGTGGAGGCAACGGAAATGCAGTCTTGAAGGTCCCTTTGGGCCCCGACAGTGTAGAAGCCCGAGCGCCAGGTACAGAGCCCAATGCCTCCTCCTGTAACAACGCGAGAACACAAGCAGTATCCAGGTCTTTTGGACGTTGCACAAGAACAACAGCTTTGATTTCCGGGCGTAATCCATCGATAAAACGAGTAGTGTAATACACCGGATCAACAGAAGTGGAGTAAGCACGAAGGCCATCCATGAGACTCGTGAAACGGGTGATATAATCATTGACCGAGGCTGATTGACGGAGGTGGAATAACTGACGGATCAACAACTCATGCTGATCACGGTCAAACCGAGAATGCAGCTCGGCACAGAAAGTGTCCCAGGAAGCTGTGGCTAAGGTGGATTCAACCGATTGCCACCAACGGGCTGCATCTCCCTCAAAGTGCATGTGTGCAACCCGAACCCACATGTGAGGCTCAGTCTGGTACATCTCAAAGTAATTGATGCAACGGGTGCGCCATAAACGTGGGTTTTCACCATCGAACTTGGGAAACGGGAGTTTGGGGATGCGTCCTGGGTTTGGGTGGTGGTGATGATGTTGCTGAGGGTATGGGTAATGTAAATATGGACTGATGTGTGGAATCGAGTAAGGAACAGGATATGATTGTGGAGACTGAGGAGCAGGAATTGGTGGAGTAGGAAAAGTGATCGGTGGTGGACATTGGGATGGATGAACAGGTGGTGGTGGATGAGGAAGGGTGATCTGAGAGGTGAACGAGGGCTGATGTATAGGTGGTGGAATTGGAGGCTGCGACGGGGACGGCAGAGGAAATGACTGAGGAAGCGGTGGTGGTGGAGGACGAGGAGGCGGATACAGACGAGGAGCACCAAAAGGATGAGGGAGAGGGTTCGTACCATTGGCCGGGACGAGAGAGTGAGTCTGTGAAGACCCAGACCCTGCATCCCGTGGAGAGGTTGCGACGCTGTACCCCTTGGGCTTTTCGGTGGTGACCATTGACGAGGAACTCGCGTTCACCGGGATCGGAGATGATGTCGTGATCCCGGGGCGTTGCGACATTGTGTCGAGCACTTGGCGGTCCAGAGTCTTCACGGCGTTCTTCACCTGGATCTTGAGGTCGTCGACGACGCCCTCCAACTCGGGACGCCAGGATCCGATGTCGGCCGCCATCGCCTCGAGCGCAGTCACCCGCTTGTCCTGCTCGTCGGAGGATGACGCGATGCTGATCGCCTCGAGCGAAGAGAGGCGCTGCGAGAAGTCGGACGCCTGCTTGGAGTAGGCCAACTCCAGCGTGGCGATGCGGTCGGAGACGCCCGGGTCCACAACCGCGGCGCGGACCAACTCCAGATCAGCGAGGCGGCGGTCGACGAGGTCGTGGCGGGCGGTGAGGTCACGGTCGAGCTCGGAGAAGCGCTGATCGAGGCGAGCGTCGTGGTTGTCGAGCCGCTTGCCGAACTCATCGAGTTTGTCGAGGATAACCTTCAGATTGGGATCCATGACTCCCAGAGCGCGCTGCCGACGGGTGTATTGCGCGGGCGCGGAGGTGGATTCCAGGATGAACTGGTAAGTTCAGAGCAGAGATCGGGGAGGAAGTTGGAGATCGAACTGGAAATCTGATACCAGATTGTTAGCAGGGAAGCAGTTGGGATTGGTTTGGGGGAAAAAGTAAGCAATACAACAGAGCAATTAACAGTACAGAGAGGTTCTATTGTGCTTAACATGAAAAACAGAATTAGTTCTGGTCATTACCAATTTCATGTCCCCTCCTCGCGTGCTCTCTCTCTATACATATACTAAGGTGCTAACCAAGCCACGTTGGGCCAGACACTCTCGGGTTGGGCTTACGCACTCTCTTGGGTCGACCTTCTTCTTCTGGCCCATCCTCAGCAGCCGAAGCCCGGCAAGGCTGATGTGCCAGATTATCGACAGTACCGCTGTTGACACATTCACTCCCGCACGTCTGACTCTTTCTTCCGCACGTCTGACTCCGCCCCGGCACCCCGGCTCGTTCTTTCTTCCTCGCCTCTCACCCCGCTCCGGCGTCTGCGACCCTGCACACTGGTGAGCCCCTGCCACGCGCCCCTGCGCCGTGCCGTCGCCGAGCACCTAGCGTCCGAGCCGTCCCCGCGCTAGTCCAAGCTTCTCCCTCCCCACCTGTCCGCTGCCGGCAGGGCCGCGTCGCAGCCCGCGCTGAGCGACCACCGCTGCAGATTGATTCATTTCTTCGTGAGTAGTTGCATATTACATCTCACTGTTGCATATTTTACTATTCCTGTTTGGGTGTAATTTTTATGTTCAACTAATGTAAATTAATTGTCGTAAGAGTCATTTGAATTACTTGAAGTAGTCCATCAACCTATACTCTCACACGGGGTAGAATCTTAGGAGACACTAACTAATAAATATTATGTTTATTAAATATTTTTCACTCCACTAATGTTCTAAAATAAAAGCTATAATAGGTAATATATAGTCCGTATTCAGTTTTGATAATCTATCAATTATTGATTTTTATGTACATTTCATCTATATCCATCAGTTTTTTGTTTACATAGCACCTCTGTTCATCTCCAATACACATTAGTTGAAACATTTGTTTAAACAATGATGGCTTTAGCTGTGGTCCTATTTTGACGACATGATCCCAAATTTTGATTCTTTTTCAAAATATACAACGACTATTATTTACAATGGTGATTATAGTCTACCAATTTGATGACAAAATGTTTTAGGTTTTTGTAAGAATTTTAGGATCTATCTTTTTTTTATTTCTAGCGGTTTCATGAGTGATAATTTCTAGGATTAATCTTTTTTTAGCACCATGTGTGTTTAGTTGAAACATAAACTTAAAGTATATAAACTCTTATCACTTTATGTGATATTGTAAAAATATATATTTTAAATTTTTAGCTTTTCATCACGTGTTAATTTGAAATTCCTATGCTTATTGTATCTCTTACTCAAATTTTTTGTTTTTAAATTTATTAAAAGAATATTCTAGGTCCTAGGCTACCCTCTTAGTTCTTACAATGTAAATAGTTGTTTTGGCATGCACGATGGCACTCAAATTTTTAATTTATTATATTGTTTTATGAAACAATTAATCGTTGGAACTAAATTACTAATATTGATATGATATAATGTTCCAATCAGATTGTTTAAACATTTTTTTCGAGATAACGACTTCCAAACTTTATTGTTATGAGTATTAATATAACTTAAAGTGAAGTGTGAGTGTCATTACTATATGATTTGCTAAGGATATTTCTCCACGCTTGATAAGCTTATAACATAAATATTTATCCAAATGTATACATGTTTCCTTGGTCTATGCAGTGGAACATATATAGCATTGTGCATAGTTCAACTTAATACTGGCAAAAGTCTGTATTTAAAATAGCTTTGTGCATATATTATACTAATGGATGTTGAATTATTTTTCGTAATGACATATATTAGCATTTACATGTAGATTTGAGAGAGTTTTTGTTAATTTTTTCTATAATGGTTGACATGGATAATTTAGGTAGAAATTATATAGGTATATATTACATTACATTATCTTTCATAATGCTAGCTATGGTTAATTTAACAGCAAACTTATGGGCCAAAACATTATCTTTGGTAATGATAGAGGTGGATAATTCATAAAAATAAATATTATGGGATGAGTTAGATATCTTTTACAATTATGGAGGTTTGAGTTTTTCCATACAGGCATTATTGATAACTTCATGGACCATATTGCCCTAATTTTTCAGCATCATTAACATGTAGACTCGAAGTAATCTAATTAAGTTATTATTAAAGTGAACAAAGAAAAATTATAAGTCATGGTCAATAAGGATTATAGCAAGACTTATTTTTTCAAAAGACTCTTGCTTTCTTTTTTACAATTCCTTACCTCGTTTAATAATCTCGCCCAAAGTATTACTGACCATACCGAAACAGTACAAAATAAGTACTTGGAGAAGACAAATTAAATTGTAATTATGGGATGGCCAAATTTAGTACATCCTAGAAGAGAAATCAAATTGTAACTATGGATCCAGCAAGATGACCACACCTTTAGTCTGCAGGTAAGGCCAGTGCCAGCGTTTATGTAGATGTCGTGGATGCCCGACGTCGTGGCACCAGGGCCTGTGTGTTCGCATTTGTCCTGCGCGTACGGCCGCCCGTTTTGCACGTACACACGTACGGTACATGTACTCACGCACGACGACCGCAACGACGTCCTGCCTCCTATCTTCACGTAACGGGCACGCCCGGCACCAGCAGGCCGGAGTCTGGCACCATCTCGATCATCTGGCTGTTATTGCGCCCAACACTTCTCTGCTGTGCAAGACTGGAGAAGATAATAATCAGATGAGTTTTGTTGATCCCTTGCTCCTTGTCCCGATCATCCATCTTGGTCCTGATGCAGATGATCTGTGCGAGGCCGCCGCTACTTTCGATGGAAGAACGCCGACGGGCTCCTTTGCTCTTCGATGGTGAAGAAGCCAGGCACTGGGTGCCATGGCCTAGGGCCCGGAAGCCATGTGACGGTGGTAGGGAAAAATAATGTATTTATTATCTTTTCTTTTATTTATTGGTATGTAGATTTTAAAATAACGTATTTATCTTTTTTTCTTTTTATCTATAGTATAATGGCAGAGTGGGTAATTTTCTAGAAAATAAAATAGATCTAATGGCTACAGATCACCAGAGCCTATAGATTTAATGGTTATATGTTTCTGATTAATGTGAGAATTTCTAGTATTTATTTTTTTCCTATCGCATCTGGTGAGAATTAACGAGGAGGCTCCGTTGAGGCCTCCAATTAGTAATAGTAAGATAGTTTTCTGATCTTTTTTTGCCTATTTTTGTTTGTCTGCATGTTTTATTTGGTTCCCTTTGAAATCTTACAATTTGGTTTTCATAGAAGTAATCTAGATAATTTTTTATTTTATATATTCTGTCTGTTTGTATTAATTTGGATCATTTGGTCTGGATCCTGTGGTTACGAGAATCAAGTGTTTTATGGTCCTGAAACACTCGATTTTGCTCCCAGACTAATTTCGAGTGATTTTTAGCCAGGTAACACTCGGGTGCAAGGAGGCTGTGAAACAATCGAGTAAAAAGTAGGACTGACGTGCAATATACGTACCTGTGGGATCTTTCGGGGCGTGGAAATAAAGGGCATCTTTTAAAAAGAGAATTCTAAAGGAGGCCGTGGAAAAAGGAAGCAATAATGTGGATCCTTGACTCCACTAGCAGTGATCAGTCCAAGTCATCGTCAAGGTCCACAATCGCCTTCCACGGTGATGCCGACGTCGCCGCGAGCCACGAAGTCAACCTCTGCCCGCCACCACAGTTGACTCCACAGACGACTTCGTTCTCCTCCACTCCCTCTCCGTCCCTCATCCACCCAACAACCAATCAAAAGCCGCGTCCACAAGATCTCCACGCACGCTGCCGCCGGCCACGCGATGGACACCCCTCTGGTCCCGCTGATCGTCGTCGCCGGGGCCTCACTCGCCGTCATGGTGCCCTGCCTCCTCATCGCCTTCCTCTGCCGCCGCCGCAGCAGCAAGAGCCAGCTCAAGCAGAGCTGCTGCTCGGCGGCGGCGGCGGCGTCAACGCTCCCGGTCTCCGCGCCCGCCGGGACGACGCCAGCAGACTGCCCGTCGTGGTCCTTCTACGGCACGACCGCGGACGCCTCGCTCCTAAAGCTCTCGCTCGCCGACCTCGCCGCGGCCACGGGCGGCTTCTCCCCGGACAACATCATCGGAGACGGCAGCTTCGGGTTCGTCTACCGCGCCGTGCTCCCCGACGGCGCCGCTGTCGCCGTGAAGCGCCTCTCCGGCGACGGCGACGCGGGCGCCGGCAACCGCGAGTTCCGCGCCGAGCTGGAGGTGCTCGGCAGCCTGAGCCACCCGAACCTCGCGCGCCTGCTGGGCTACTGCGCCGCCGGCCGCGACCGCATCCTCGTGTACGAGCTGCTGGAGCGCGGCAGCCTAGACGCCTGGCTCCACGGCGGCGATGCCGAGGACGGCGGAGGGACTGGGACGCTGCCCTGGCCCGCGCGGCTCCGCGTCGCGCGCGGCACCGCTGCCGCGCTCGAGTTCCTCCACCACGGCCGGCGCCCGCCCGTGCTCCACCGCGACGTCAAGTCCAGCAACGTCCTCCTCGGCGAAGGCTTCGAGGCCAAGCTCGCCGACTTTGGACTCGCCCGGATCGTCAGAGGAAGCCCTGGCAAATCACACGTCAGCACGCAAGCCGCCGGTACCGCCGGGTAAATATAATTCACCTTTGTATGTATACATATATATTTCTTGCATGAACATGTCTACGATTGCAATTAGATCGTTACAAGAATTTGCAAATTCATAATAACGATTGCAATTAGCATGTTCAAATTTAAGATTAAACAGCAGTACATGAACAAGTACATGAGTAATGCTAAATTTTGTCTTCATAAAGATTCATTGGGCATGATATTTGTGGGATATCAAACAGGTATGTAGCACCGGAGACATGGGATGGCGTGGGCGCGACTGCCAAGGCAGACGTGTACAGCTTCGGCGTGCTGTTGATCGAGGTCGTCACAGGCCACCGGCCAAGTTGGCCAATGAAGGCCAGCATGGGCGACAAGGAGGTGAATCTGGTGGATTGGGCAAGGGAGAAGATAGGTGCAGGCCAGGTGTCGGAGATCCTGGACCGTCGGATGGGCATCCAAGCGCAAGGGAAGGAGATGGAAGAGGCCAAGGGCCTCTTGGAGATTGCACGCAAGTGTATCGACAATGCTGCCAAGAACAGGCCCACCATGGAGGAGGCTGTGGCCATGCTCAACAAGATTTGAGGATGTGGGAATTGAAATCAAGCGCTTGATTGCTGCTCGAATAACTGTATGATTGTTGCGTAGGAAGTACAGGCTTCTTCAGAAGAAGCTGAACGCAGAAAAAAGGTGAATTGTTTGTGTTGTTTTTGCACAAAGTGTACTGCCTGCAAAATGCCATTCAGTCCTGATGTACCCTACCATAGGTTGCGACAAGGCATGCATATTTTTCTCCACAAATATATTCGCATAATGTGGAAGAAATTTGGAGATAGCTAGATCGATGTACCACTCTGTGTTGATACTAAAGTTCAAGTCTTTGGGACTCTCTCTCTTTTTGGTAATGACCATGTCTCTGCCGGTTGGCGTTAATAATATTGACAGATTTGTAAGAGCATCTCCAAGAGTTCCCAAAATAATCTCCCAATCCATGATTTTTGGCAAGATTAAAAAATATAACTCCAATAACTCCCAATCCCACCTCCCAATCTTTTGACACTAGGGAAAATTGACCCCATTGCGCAGATAAATATGCGCGTGTATCCGTCACGCCAATCTAACCTGGTAGGACGTGGGAAAGAATAAGAAGTTGGACAGAGTTCTTAATAAAGTGTACAAGAGAGAAAGAGAGTATAAAAGTGGTTGGGATGATTTAGAAATAGTTTGAGATTCCTGATGTTAAATTATCTTGTATATTTTAGGAGTGATTTTTTAGAAACTGTTGGACAAACCTTTCTTTGTTCCTCCCAATACTTTTTGGCCACTTAGAAATCTCAATGGTTTTGGGAAGAAATTCTTGGGTACTCTTGGAAATGATATACTACCTCCATTACAAATTATAACACATTTTGGCTTTTATATTGATGAGCACTACTACAGTAACTTAATGGAGGCGGGCAAAATGGATTAACGGAGGCGGGCAAACCATCCGCCTCCGTCCAAATGTCATGGGTTAATCTAGACGAACGGAGGTGTTTGGTTTAACCGCCTCGGTTAATGCATTAACCGAGGTGGTCACCCTTGGCGGCCCGCCTCCGTTAACAGATTAACCGAGGCGGTTGGTTAAAGCTGCCCATCTCCATTAAGCAATTAACAGAGGCGGCTTTTATTACTTACCCGCCTCCGTTAGTGATTTTCTAGTTTAAAAAATATACTTTTTTCGCATTTGAATTTGAATTTGAATTATAATTCTAATTATAGTTTTGCAAATTAAACATAGACAAAAGCACAGAAATATGCACAAAAAGCATAAATATATCACATCATTCAAGTTACCACATCATAAATTAACACCCAAAAGACCAACCAACATTCAAGTTACAAATATCACTACTACAGAAAAACTTATGCGAGGCGTTTGGGAATGGGCCTTGAAAGTGGGCGGCCATTTCAACTGCCTCGATTAATGCCTGAGATTAACCGAGGTGGGCATTTTTATTAACCGAGGTGGTCACAATCATCCGCCTCACAAAATCAATTTACCCAGGCAGTTAAAAAATAACCGCCTCCTAAAATATATTAACCGAGGTGGGCCTTATAAGAGGCCCGCCTCAAAAAATACCCCATTTTCGGAGGCGGGCATCTTATAAGACCCTCCTCGGTTAATAGTAGCCGAGCCCACTCATATCCACGTTGGCCCAACAACAACACTCCACTATATATACTAGATCAAACCCTAGCCCACTCACCCGTCAGCTTCCCTCCCTCCCACTCCTCTCCCTCAACTGCACGGCACATCTAAGCGCGCAACGGCGAGTAGCAGCGACGCCCTCCCTCTTCTCCCTCCGCGCAGCGTGCATCCTTCCATCTCTCACTCCCTCTCTCACTCCTCTCCCTCTCTGACTCATCTCCCTCCCTCACTCCTCACCCTCTAGAGCGAGCAGCAGCGAGTCTCGCTCTCGAGCAGCGGCATGTGGCGAGCGGCCAGTTCCCGGCGGTGCTAGGGGCGGCCACAGTGCAGACCCCTCTCGGCAGCACAAGGGGCAGCCACGGCGCGGCCCCTTCTCGGCGGCGCGTAGTGACAGCCACGGTGCGAGTCCCACCTGGCGGTGCGGCTCCTACCTCTCCCTCGAGCTCCTCCGTTGGATCTGGGTGAGGAGCTCCTCCCTATCCCTCAAGCACCTCTGGTGGCGTGGATCTGGGCAAACAGTTCCACCCTCTCCCTCAAGCTCCTCCGGCAGTGTGGATTAGGGTGAGGAGCTCTTGGATCTGGTGGCGGAGAGCATGCAGGTCTAGATCCGGTGGCCGGAGCTCAGATATTGGTGATGGGGAGCATGCAGGTGCGAATCAAGTGGCCAGAGGCCGGATTGTTTTTTATTTGATTAACCAAGGCAGGTAGCCAACCGCCTTCGTTGTAGGCCTGACTAATCGTGACCTTTCAACGGAGGCGGTTGGAAAAACCACCTCGGTTAATGCTTTTTGCCCGCCTTGGTTAAGATTGTTGTAGTAGTGTATGTCAGATGTGAAACTAATTAAGATCGATCACTGCTGCTTTCGTACCCCTAATCCAATGTCCAACAAGTAATCATGGACGCATAGCTGGGTGGTCCAGTTTCCTATCTTCTCGTACTTCTCTGCCCTTGCTAACTCGTTGTCCTGGTTAAAGAACGGTCGTCCAACATGCGTGCAAGAGTCCATGACAAATTTACATGTCTGCTACTGTTTGAGTGATGTTCTTGTGGTCAAACTTTTCCTTCCAGCACCAACCTTGAGATTTCTTGAGCTGGCGCCAGCTATGGTTGAATTTGCGGCACACTCTGAGGTCCTCGCAAACATAGTATCCACATAATATTGTTCTAGGAGGTTGTTTGGCGCACTGCACGATATATAATACACAATAATTATAACATATAGAGACCATGCACGATATAATATAGCACATACAACTTTTGATACGTACCGGAAAATTGTGCCTGAGTTTTATTGTTGTGCCATTCTTGTTCTTCTTCTCAGATATTAGATCGAGGCACTCGGGATCATGGACGTACTTCTCATATGCACTGCACAAAAACCACCATTGTTGACGACCAATTTAACACATATATTAAGTGTATAAAAGAATAAGTACTCTCACTTACTATCGCAATACACTTTCAAAATCTTTATGCCCTTCTTTGTTTGTTTCCTGCAAAGAG
The DNA here is from genome assembly GCA_038087645.1 of Saccharum hybrid cultivar R570. Lineage (NCBI taxonomy): Eukaryota > Viridiplantae > Streptophyta > Magnoliopsida > Poales > Poaceae > Saccharum > Saccharum hybrid cultivar. The sequence continues at coordinate 13,874,736 of JAQSUU010000805.1, forward strand.
TCAAATACAACGGCCCTTCCATCCTAAGGATAGATTAGAAATGCAATCTAGTGGTCCATGATGCCCCCGCTGCACCATTCGAACAATATAGATTTCAAATCTTCAAATGTGAAAAGTGGTGATCCCAGTAGCTGCATATGTGTTCCAAGTATCCTTTTAATTTACCCGAACTAGTGGGCGGTAAGGATACACCCACGTTCCCAAACCTTCTTCATGCCTCTATACATGTACATTCCTATGTTATACTTCAATTCATTGCACAGTTCTTTCCAAGCTTGCACTCTCTAGCGAGTTCAAGTTCACTAGCTTTTCATGCGTGTCCGGTACATTGTAACCCACGATGACCCTCTAGGTAATATGCATCGGAGGGAGGTAAATAATATCTTTGCCCAGTTCCTCATCGCACTACTCTTCTTGGCCATCTTCTTCTTTGGCCCACTCAAGGTTCACTCGTCGTTCGCATCCATGCGATAACATATTCCTCTTTGTATCGACTCGTGCCGCAATGCGGACAGCTGTCCAAGTATTCATACTAGTCGCGATATAGGATACAGTTGTTAGCTGTCTGCACCGGCTCCTCTATTCCATCCGGTAAAAAAAAAATATAACAGATGAAAAGAGCCGCACCGGGTACGCTATGTTGATCCAGTAGCTGGTCTCGTCCGCCAAATTTACCGGGGTAGCGAGCGTCCGCTATACCTCGTCCCGCGCGACATGCTGGCGACATGCTGCTGTTCGGCGCAGCAGATGGGAGGGAGAGATGTGGGCCCCGCTGCTGCTACTATTTTAGTTAACTAAAAAAATGTTATAACTCACAAACCAAAGAACCAAATTAAATTTCGATTGCACCATTAAATTCGTCTCAATAAATCCTTCAAAACTAGATCACACATGGATATATTTAGATAAAGTGACAAGTGGGTCCCACAGTGGATAGAGTGGATAGAGGATGATATAGAGGATGGATGGGTGCGGGAGAATTGAGTATAGAGGAGAGAATCTTGCTGACTGGGACGTATAGAGGATGAATATAGAGGTCCATGAGTGCGGGTAGTCTTAGGGTAGGCATGGAACGTTTTAGGCTTCATCACCACTGGCCGAAGCAGCATCTTCTCCCAATAGGTATTGGCGGACACCTTGTTATCCTTTGGGTATGTGGAACCAAGCATACGTAATAGCTCATTGAAGCTAGTGTTGGACCAGCCATGCTGAGGCTTAATTCGTCATCAGCATCTGGAGGTTGGAACATAGCGCCGTCCACTGCGTCGGACAGTCCTTATAGAGGGGATCAATTGCCACCTGCTTCATCTCTCTAAATTCTCCAGCCATCTCGGGCTCCCAAACAGAATGTTGTCGTGGTCAAGGCTCTTAGCAAGTGCCTCAAAAATCTCCATATCCTTGGGCTCCATCACAGCAGCCGGCTCACCATCCCCATCGCCACCCCCTCCCGCCGTTGTCGGCCATGTCTTGGAGTAGATCATCAACCGTGATGTAATCACGACCTGCATTGTCGCCAGCAGTAGTGCTGTGCCCAACGGCGGCTGCTGCTGATGAGGAGGGTTGTTGTCCTCTGTCTCAGACATGTAATCCTTGACGAAACCAAACCAGACCAAGTGAGATTGCACCATGTCATCTTTCTAGGCAAGCTTGTTCTAGCAGCGATTACACAGACAAATGATGCATGTTCGCTTCAGAATCAAACGATGCTTTTTGTAGTGGTAACAAACTTTTTCACCTGATCCAAGTAAGACAGATTATTCCTTGATGTCCAGTACATCCATTCCCTATCCATGCCCGCGAACCTTGCACACACAGTGAAAAAGGCATATAAGGAGAGTAGTATTACAAAAATATAGTCGGGTAGCTCTAGATCTGTTTTCTTTCTCATCCACGTAGATCTAGATCTATATCTAGAAAAACAAACCCAAATGTTGAAAAGGAGAGAAGAATGAGGATTGGAGAGCGTGTAGCAACCAGTTGCGGTGCCCTCCTTCCACAAATCCAAGGGCAAAACTTCTCTCCCCCAAGAAATACTTGATTTTTTGGGGTTTTGGAGCTCAAATCCCGAAAAAATAGAAAAGCTGTGAGGAAGAAGGGTGGGTGGCTTAGGATTAACCGAGGCAGGCAACTTAAGTGCAACCGCCTCGGTTAATCGTATATTAAACGAGGCGGTTGCCTTGTACCAACTACCTCCGTTAATGGACTAATCGAGGTGGGCAACCTTAACCGCCTGCCTCGGTTAATATCAATTTACCGAGGGCAACCGCCCCGGTTAATATATTAATGGAGGCACCAGCGGGTCGAGGCATGAGAGTTTCGTGACGCGGAGGCGCACTATGAAACGTCTGCGTTGAGGGGGGTGGGGGGAGTGCTGGAACGCGCTAAAACCGGCCGTTGGCTGGTCAACGCACAGCATCCTACGGCCTGGCCGACGTGCCTGGAAAACGAGGAGGAGCTTGGGGGCTCGCCCATGCCGGATGGAGATGAAAAATCCGGGCGTGGAGGAGCCGGATCCGCCCACGGCGTGTCGGTGCCGGATGCACCGCTGGCGGGCTCCCTCGTGTCTGCCTTGTTATGTAATTTTTCGTTGAACTCGATGAGTTTCTAGCAACTGTACTATGTGCTGCTATACATGTAACCTAAGTTATATGTGCTTTAAGATAAGGCCAGTGTAATCAGGTCTCTGCTTGATGTTATGATGTACAGAAGCTGTGATTGCTGCCGTGAACTCAGATCTCTTGATTGATAAACTATTTCTTGCCCACCGAGCTCCTTGCACAACAGTTTCTCCAGTTTCTTTATTTTCGCTTGATCTGGTGGAACAAGTTTCTGACCTAGCTACTAGATGCTTGTTACGTGCTTATATAGCTACAAGCTTGTTTGCACTAGTACTTATATTAGAAGCTCTTCTGTTATCTACGCTATGGCGGAGCTAGGATTTTGCAGCAGGGTATTCCAAGTATAAAAACTTTTGTAATGTAATTATGCAATATATTGAACCATAAGTCCATAACAGTAATATTTCGTCAATCAAGTACTAAATTAGAGGAGAAAATAAAATCCTGAGTAGAGAAATAGAGAATAGATCTGGGGGCGTTCACCTCTAGCTTCCTTCCAAGCTCCGCCCTTCAACGCTGCCAGCCGCCCAGCCGAGCAGAGCTTGGGGCCATCGGGGGAGGGTGCCGCCAGTGCGCCAGACAAGAGGAGCTTGGAGGCATCGGCCGCCACGCCCACAGTAGCTGCAGTGTCCGCCGGGCGCCGGAGCCCAGATGGGGGTGAGGCCGGGAGCTGGGAGGTTGCTGCGTGTTCGCTGCTGGTGCTGCAATGTCCGCCGTCGGCCCCCGGAGAAGCAGAATTCAAGGACGGAACTCGGGAGGAGTTTCTAGCTTTCTGTGGCATCATGGGCTTCTAGATGGACTAATGGGCCAACTTTGCAACTTTTACAACAGCTATACATATACGTATAATATGTATTTGTTTGTGTCTCCAAAAAATTGGGTATTCCATGGAATACAGGTGCATACCCCGCACCGCCCATGACTCTATGTATGTGTGTTTTGTTTGGTTCCCCTCTTTTATATTCTATAATAACATGCTGAGGCAGTGACATATGCAATGATGAATTCAAATTTACTACACTCTCTTATGCTGAGGCAGCGGCTATGATCATCAAATGCCCAGATATGCTGCTAAACTAGGATTGCTTGTACCATACAAAAGCAACCGGTTTGCAAGCGTTGTGATGATAACGGGGCAAATCTGAGCCAGAGTAGTATATGTAATTTTTTGTATTCAACAATTTTGGACTTTACTTCTTCCTGTGATCAACAAACTCATGTAATTTTCTTCTTCTTTTTTATTCAACGTTTTTGTACTTTTCTTCTACTTTGTATCTCATAAACTAATGTAATTGACAAACATATGTAACTAGAGATGAATATATGGATTTCATTGAGTTTACTTGTGAAATGGTGATAATATGAGATGTATGTGGTTTCTAATTTCCATGTTTCCTTACAATTAAACTTGTATACCTCTCTAACTCCCTTAATCATAGCTTGCAATGATGAGCAAACTGAACAGTCAAGGTGGGGAAGAAGAACAGCCGGAGAACAACTTGCTTATCAAAGAATGGTGCACGCCTAGCCCAGCTCATAGTGATCACGGCTCAGAAAGCATTGAATATGAGAGCAAGGAGCTTATACAGATGCCACAAAAGAAACCTCATGGAGCGGAAGGGGATGATCCAGACTGCCATCCGAGGGTAGATGTTGAACTACAAGGACCTCATGTAGAGCCACAAGACGATCCGATCCTAGATCTGAATGAAGACGTGGAACAATATCGACTTGAGGTACAGTAGTGCACATTAAGACAACATTTGAGTGCATCCTATGTAACAGAACCGACCAAATTATAAGAACGTAAGTACAAAAACAATCATCATGGTGATCAAATTCCTATACTTAGGCTCTCATAATCCCGGTAGTCTAGAAATCTCAAAGGATTTCAAAGAACTTTCAACATATAAGCCAAGATCATACATGATTCAACACAACACATCATTCGTTACAACAGTTCACAAGTAACATACGGATTACATCCATCGGAGTTTGAAATAAAATATTACAAACCAAGTTTGATTAGCGGAAGTAACATAGTTCGATACATAACTTTATAAGTTCAAATTAAATACATTGCCAGATTAAAGGTCAGGTTCCACCAAAAGCATCTTCAGATAAGAATACTAGTAGAGACTGTGCCCAACAGTCTAGTCTTCATCCCCAGCCGGGAGAAGACAATACTTGCAGCACAATGATAGAATAGGTCATCTGCAACAGGTGGGAAATAAACCATAAGTACGAGAAGGTACTCAGCTAGACTTACCTGTCAAAAACCAGAAATAAAAGACACCAAGGATCATACAAGACCGATATAAAGTGAAGCTAGCTTGACACAATTTGCATAAAAGCTAGCATAGCATAAGTAACCATTTAGAGCTTAGCTTCAAGTTAATAATCATTAACCTATCATCTATATTAGCACCTATACTAGAGCACTCACTTTATTAGGAGCAAACAATATTAACCATAGCAGGTATAATAAGGCCATCATCATATCATCATTCTAGAACCATTATATTATTTAGTGTATCTACTTTGGAGATAAGCCCGTCAAGTTCTCACTAACCGGTGAGAGACGGCAACTCGAATCGAATTACAACTCAGCTGAGGGGTAGTCCTAACACTCACCCAGCAAACCCCACTAAAGGCAGTCATCGATCGCCTTTGGTACAACTCAGAAATCGAGGGCCCGATCAGTGTCGCACACTCAGGGATATCATGCCACCAGGATGATCAGGACCTCCATGTACCTGCCCTTGGACACTAGCAATTTGTAATGACTCCCCTCCAAGGCGCACTCAAACAGACCGGCTTCCGTCCTGAGTCGAGCTACTAGGCTTCGTGGTCGGTCACCAGACCTGGCCAACTAACTGTTAGGTATGTGTTCAAAATGACAAAGGAAAGGCTCTAAAACTTTGGTCCTTAAGCGACATAGACGAAGTCACCGTAAGCCTACTACCCTACAAGCCTCCGCCCGGTCTTCATTCAAATTAAATCAGGTTCTTTTCCACGATAGCAAATATAGCCAACCACGCCACATGTATATTCCTATAGCTCGCAGGTGACAGGGAATCACCTGACTTCTACCGCTTAAAGCAGGACTAAGCATCTACTCGAGCCTGAGCTACATAAGATTCATGGTATACTTTTTGGACAAGGATAGGGTACATATGCAGCAAGTGTTTTCACCCAACATGTATCACTTAATGAAATAATATACATAACATAGTACTTAATTGCACCTTCAGAAATTACGAGGCTTATAGTGCTCCGAGGCTTGCCTTTCACGAAGTTGCAAGGCATGTGGTTCGGACAGTCCACCACGTCTCCTTCTGTTGCTCCTTCGGGGGCCTGCACCTCCTGCTTTGGTGGTTGCTCCTCCGGGTTCAGCTCGAATTCCAAAAGAGTGACTCCCTTCGAAACACCTATTGCATGTCAATGCATGAGATAAATATCATGGATGTATAGGAGATGACATGATGATCATGAATGAAAAACAATGCTTAGCATAACATCACTAGACAGTCGTTGATCGAGTAGGTGCAATGCTCTATTCAAATCACTTTAAAGATTAGGTGCAAATCTCCTCTCTATAGAGCAAGAGTGCACACTCACCAAGTTTACACAACCTAAGGTATAATTGCTTGTCCTCACTTAGAGACCTAATACCCACACCTATCAATTTATTTCCATTAGCCTAAGCATCTAAAACATCTCAATCACGCTTAAGCAAAACAACAAGCCATCGGGCAATTTCAGCAACTCCGAGCATGCAATAACAGTTAAGTAATTTACTCCTAACGGGAGATTTATAAATCCAAATGACTTGCAATAAGACAATTTGGAAAGCCTTTGAAATTATCTATATTTTATATTTAAACATCAAAGAATGATTCCTAAGTTACGGAGGTCAAAACCCTGCATTTACAGAAACTGGTCTAAACAAGATAAAGAGCAAGGAAAACTGTAACCTAACTTTGAACAACTGTAACTCCTAAACTACTTGGCCGAATGACACCAAATTTTAACAGAAACTAGATACATGAGTTTCCTACAACTTTTGTATTCACAAGTTTTCTAGAAAAATCACTAACATGGGGCAATTATCCAAGCTCCTAAATCTGTCCAGAAACAAAATTGCAACAATTTAATTATTAAGTGATGTTGCAAACTCCCAAATTGGCCAAACCAATTTAACCAACATGTAATACATATCTAAAGAACACCAGAACACAAGGTGTCCAATACCAAAACATTTATTTTAAAACCTTTATTAATTTATTTAGTTGATTAGGTGAATAAATCAACATATACTAAAGTACTTCAAAAAGTCTATAAAAATTACTGTGGATTATAGATGCCCTACAAAGACTACAGTTTAAATTTCATGCCATTTAGGTAGGTGTAGCATTGCACACAAAAAAGACAAGCCACTAGGGTTTCAAAAAGCATAATTAGGAAACCCTATTGAAAAGTATCAAACAAAAAATTTCGTATTTTCCTTAGGTTCTTACTAACATAAGAATAGCACTCACCAAATTTCACCTCTATTGGACTTATAGATTATTTATGAAAATTAGCACAAAATCCATCTAATTAAATAAGATAAATGCATAACTAAATCATACAGTATCAAAAATTACTGAAATTTAAACTACAAGCTATTCATGACATAAAAAACACCCCATAAAAATTTCACATTATTTGGAGCTGTCTACAGAGAGATACGATTTTCTTCTTTTCATACATGAATAAAAGGCATAAATAATAACCATTTATTTTTCTATAAAACATACCTAGTTTTATATTTTTATTAAAAACTAGAGTCTATCATGAACATAACCCAACTTGAATCACCTCATTTGGAGCTCTAAAACTCAAGATACAAATTTTACAAAACAGCATCAAAATCTACATTTGAATAAAACCCTAGACCCTAACTGAGTCAGTGACAGGCGGGACCCGCGGGGTCAATTGCCCCACTTGACAGAGGGAGCAGAGCAGGGGAGGATTTCAACTACGGCGAGGTTTTCCAACGGAGCTGAGGACACCGTCGTGCTCACCACGACAAACCGCACCTACAGGTACCTAGGGTTTGGCCTCAACTGGCTCCGAGCTACGGTGGCCACGCGCATGGTGGACGGCGGCATGACTGTAGCGGAGCTCCAATGACGGCGAGCCCCAATGCCTCAACCGAGCTCGGTACGATCTTCACGAGGTCACAATGGAACTACTAGACAAGAAAAATGAGGACGAGCGGGCCCCTAACTACTCCGACCGTGGCGAGCTCGATCTCCGACGAGGTCTAGTTCAATGCGGCGGCGGCGAATTCGGTAATGCGCCCTCGCCTTTGACTGATTGGCTCAGTGAGAAGGTGTACAGGGTAGAGAAGGACAGGGCGGAGCTCTGTGTGGCTGGGTTTGGGCAGAGGTGCGCGGTGGTGACACACGAGCTCGCGGCGGCAATGGCGTCACCCCTGTCCGCCTCGGCTTGCATGGTGGGAAAGAAGGAAAAGAGTGGGAGAGAGTGGAGAGGCAGTAGCGCGTCCGTGTCGGTGTAGAGCGTGCCCCGACCTAACCAGTGGGCTCGTGGCCGGCGTACGGCTGGCGGCAGTGGCCTATGGCCGGTCGGCCACTGAATAAGCTGCTCCCTCCAACCATTCAGTTAAGTGCCCGACTGAAACCTGATTTTTGGTGTTCCAGAACTCTTAAACCAGCTCGAGTTCGGCCAAGGTATAATTAACAAAGTTGGAGAGCTATATGAGGACTACAAACTTGTCAATTGGAGCTCGAGCTGATTCGGCCTGGTTTGGGAGTTACAAAGCCCCAAAGGAGGTCACTTTGCAACTGCATTGCAGTTGGAACTTAACCAAAATGGCTAAGTGCTAAACAGCATACCAAAACTGACTTGTGGGCCTTGTTTGAGCATGTTAGGTCCATTTTTATGAGATGACCATTAAATATCTTTTGTTTACTAACAAATTTGCTACAACTTTGTTTAAGGGTGCACCAACATGTCACCCTGCTAATGGGTTGGGCTGGAATGGATTAAACAGTTTGGATTGTGCATTGGATGGCTCTGGGCTAGGAGTGCTGGTTTCCACATGCGTCTTGGGCTGGATCGAATGGGGGCTATGGGGCCGATGGATTGGGCTGGTTTAGTGGGATTTACAACTTTTTAGGTTCCATACGGTGCCCAATCCATGGATACAAACCAGTTACAGCCCACAGCCTAGCTTGTTGCCTGTACGCTCAGACTCCACCTCTTCGCAGTTCACACACGCACGACCGCCGCCGCCGCTTCGCACACCGCATGGCCGCCGCCACTTCGCCGGCAGTGAGGCTGTTCGAATCGGATGGATACCTAGTGACTCCTGTCCCCACCAAGGTCACCGTGACGTGAGGGCGCTTCTCCCAATCTTCCCTGCCGACTCGCGTTCCTGCGTTCCAAACCCTATTTCCATTCTGAGGCGGCGGCGGTGGCGAACCGGCAGCTCTCTGCTCTTCGCGGTTTCTCCCTACTATGCGTAGGGGATAAGAGAAGGCCGATGACAATGCTGCCGTTTCCCCCCTCATCGTGGTTAGTATCTCGTCGATCCCTAAACAATGTGATTCGCCGTGTCCCATTTTGGTCTTCTTGGTGAATGGATTATTGATTGGAGTTCTGTGCCTGTGTGTGCTTGTAAAGTGCAAGTAAAATTATGCAACAACACAGATTTACACAGCAGGGACTACTGGGCTAGTTTAATCCGCTGTTTTTTTTGGCTTCAGGGATGCGACCCATGTGAGGGATGCACTATAAGATTCAGATTGCAGTAATCTAGATTTTGCGTAGTATCTGGCAGTATTTGTGTGTTTTTCCTTATTTCACAGTTAGAGACGGTTCGATACTCGATAACGTTTATGACTAAGTTTTTGTTCACAAATCCATGATGCACATTAGGCACAAATTTGTGTTGATGTTTAGCAAATGTCATCTATAGTTGACAAGACTGAAAGCAGGTGTTGATGTTTAGCAAATGTCATCACCTATGCGGATTTTATGATCAGTAAGATGTTCCTTGGTTCCATTTCTGAACAGATTTAAGCAATGCAGTATCAGGTGATGTACTGTTCCAGGTCATGGTAATGTGCATCTATTCCTTCTCCAATTGTTATGATGCTAGAATATGCACCTTTTTATTCTGTTTTCCTTTCAAGTTTGATGGCAAAGGTTCATTTTTTGGATCTGCTGTAGGATAATTAGTTATATTTAATTTCTGGTTGCACCCCACATTTAATTTCTTTGTCAGCTTCAGTTTTCCCTTATGAATGTGATTAATTTACTGATTGCTGAATATTTGCATTTCGTGTATCATTTCCAGCAAATTCAAACTTTGAACTGGGTAGAGGAAGCAATTTCAGTGATTGGAGGCCACAGCTTGTCCCTAGTCTGAAAAGTATCCGTGTAATCCAAGTAGCATGTGGTGGATATCATTCTTCACCTTTGACTGGTAAGTTATTAGAACTGCATAGTCTGATCTTTCACGAACTTTTCTTAGACCCTACATGAACGAATAGAAAGCCACTGTATTTGTAAAGAGGGATATTTGTTTCAGTCTTATAACTGTCCACTAGCTAATAGCTGTACTTTGATACTACTAGATTAGTACCTGGCTGGCCATTTGGCTTTCATGCTTTTATAGTTCGAACTATAACTGACAAATGGATCCTTTCTTCTTCATGATAATGAAATAGAAAATTGGGAAATGCCTGGAATAATCTCAGATTATATTGCTATCTTCCATCAGTGATGTGCATCTTACAGAAATTGATTATTAGCTAGTAGCCACTGCATAGTAGAAAGCCACTGTGATGTGCATCTATTCCTTCTCCAATCATCTTTCAGCCACTGTATTTTCAGCAACTGGATCATCTATTTTTTTCTTACTACCTCTCTTGTTGCTACCAGGAAGTTGAACAATAATGGCTTGTCTGGAGTTCTGCCTGATTCACTTGCCAGCATTGATGGTTTTGCTCTCATGTATGCTTTGCAAGCCCATTTTATTGTTTGTTTTTCTCTTTCCCTATTTCAGTACTGATTCACTTGAGTTGGCTTCTGTTACAGAGATCTTTCGTTTAACAATCTCAGTGGCCCATTACCCAAGATTTCTGCAAGAACCTTTATGTAAGTAATTTAAATTTTATTCCTTTCGTGACTGAAATGATTTCTTCCTAAACACTACATGCTATGCCAGGATTACTGTTTGTATAGTCACACGATGATTTTATTGTTTGTTCATACAGCATAGCTGGAAATCCAATGATTTGTGGTAACAAGTCTGGAGGTAACTGCTCTTCTGTGTCACTTGACCCACTCTATTACCCACCAGATGATCTGAAAATTTGGTTTGCATGTCGTGTCTTAAAGTTTTTTCTTTGGTTCCAATTACTTGAACTGTCTACTTTGATTTTATCTGTTCACAATGAGCCAAGTTGATGACTTTCATTGAACAGTTACTTTCAGTGAGTTCAAATGCTATCTAGTATCTTTCTAGAAAAGAGATGCCCTCTATTTTTGCCATTCATAGTTATCTATCTAGCCTGTTAAAGATTCCTGGTTGGAATTTTTTTTAAAGAGGATTAAACCATACTCTCTTATCATTTCAACTGAGCCATATACACATTGCTAATGCTGTTCTGAAAACTGACATTGCAGCTGCAGCAGGACAGTGTTTATTTATTTCACTTTTGTGTGTTCTGCTCAATGGCATTCTTTGGCTTTAGTTTAGATGAATGCAATCTCCAAAGTTTACCTTACATGGGACTGAAACTGATACTATTTTACAGATCTTGTCAATGTGGTTCAAGCCTTCCTTCCACGACTTCTTGCAGTAACTATTTGGCTTCAGCTGGTTCTTGCAATTACTCTTTGGCTTCAGCGACTGAAATGGTGGCATTCTAGTGGTGTTCATCCGATCCATGTTTGCTTCTATGGTGTCACTAATTGTTTGTAAGCAAATGTGGTCCTTCAGTTGTACCATCCCTTTAGAACCAAGAACCAAGAAGATCCTTTTGTTCCTAGCATGACATTTTTTATCTGGCAAAATTTTGAGGTTGAGTGATGCTCGTCAGGCATTTTATGGGTGTTTGGGTGGCTATTACTTTGAGCATTTTGTTTATTTAAGTGACCAGTCTGCCACTTCTAATGCCGGCCTGGCTCTGGCTGTATGAAATGAATTTGGCATGCATGTAAAATTGTAAATGGTCTGGTCTGGTGGTACGATGGATGGAGCTCATGCACAACACAGCAGCCTGCCTGGGCAACTCGCTCTGCTCTGCTCTGCGTTTGCCAACTGTGGGTTAGAAAATTGGTATGGAATGGATAGGAACCCACAGGTTGTCAAATGGATTGGTGTGCTTTCTTCTCTGCTCTGCTCTGCCGATTGGTGTAGTTTGGATCCTGCCATGTTTGGATTAGTTTAGTCTGGTGACAAAAGCTGCAGTGCAAGAAGTGGATTGGTGTGGGTATGGATTGGATTACAACCCACTAGCAGAGTGACCAACATGCATTGACTTCTAGCAGCACTTTTTAAATATATAGTCAAGCAATCGAGGTCTAGAAGTCAACCAAAGTCAAACTAGTTCTTATAAGCATAGTTAGGGCTAATGACCTTCATGAACATTGTTCCTAATGACATTCTAAATATAGCTAGGGTGTTTTTGTGGGTCACCACATTCATTTGCATGTGATACATGTAGCTTATCAAAACAACTGAAACATTCACTTGAAACATACGAAACATTCAATTGAAACAACTGAAACAGATACAAGCAACATGTGAAACATGGTACATGGGACATGTACAACCCCTCTAGGTTACTAGGTAAAACATAGGGACACCACATATGATACACCTATGCATAAGCACTAAAGAAGCATCATGTTGCAACATTGAAACATAGGATGATGCACATGTGCTAATGAGATGAAGGTTCTTATGTTATGCAATGCAAATGCAAGCCAAATACCTGGGGTGTAACATCCTGCTAATATATAATGCAAGTTCTTGTCCGCGATAGGTACCGCTAGTGCATCTTCATTTGGAATTCAACAAGGATGAAATGGAAGAACCCACTACCTCTACACCGACTTCTTCAACGACATAGATGGGCCCAACATGATTGGCACGTTCTGCACACAGAGGTGCATGCGATACACTAGGTCAGGAGGAAGGCTGAACCCTTGGAGCCAACTACTATAATCGACATATATAGTCAGCAACACATGCAGTGTGGTTGTCAGGGAGAAGGTGTCTATCACATACAGACATTTGAAGGACGTCCCTGGTCACTTGAAGACCTATGTGTGGGAAGAGTTGAAGAGGAGGTTCATGTACCCAAGAGGGCATCGATCATGTTCTGATCAAGGCGTATGTGCTAAGTACCTGTGCTAAAGCCCATCACCAGTTCAGGTGGATGCTCAATAACAGTTACATCAAGAATGGGAAGTAACCCTTTAGTGAATACAAGTTCATCAGAACTCATATTTGGGAAACGTTCGTCCAAGAACGAACAAGCGAAGAAGCAAAGTCCAAACTCTAGTGAAGAAGAAAATATGGTGGGAGGAAGAAACGGCGGCAGCTGAGGCTGGACTGCCCACAGAATATGAGAGCCTTAATGAGAGGACAAGGGTCTCAAAGCCCGCAAGCCAAAACGGCTATTGGAGGGGTAGAGGAAATTCAACGAGACACAGGCCGAGGAGGCAGAGGCGAGGATCCTAGCGGTCGCTGCCGCAGAGCAGAGCGAGTTGTTTAACCCATGCAAATAGAAGGACTAGCTCTCAGAGGCACTGGAAAACTGCATGCACTGCAACCAAGTTCGAGGCATGACCTCGAGAATGGGCTCGAGGGACGTGGACGCCTGGTCATCCGATGTGGGCTCATACAGGACAAGGCAGAGATACATGGAAAGGCTGGTACAGCAAGCTCGCATGGACACAATGAAGGAGATGGTGATGGCCAAATTGCCGATGTATTCACGACCAGTGGCCCCCCAGATGGTGGAGATGAGGCTGCAGTTTCTGCGCTTGGCTGGTGGTGCTGCCACAGACACAGCTGCACGAAGGGTAGACCACATAGGCGACCTGAAGAGTCCAGAGCTTGCCGATCAATGATATCATCGAAGATACGCCGTATAGGTAGAAGAAGAAAGTGATGGAGGTGGCCAGGGGAATGGCAATGTTGGGCTACGTGTTGCACAACAATACGATGCTGGCCGACTATGCCAGGGTGTTGGTGCAAGAACAAAGTTAGTTCACCCAGATCATCTCGAGGACGAGCTCGACCTGCCAGCTCTAGACGGGATACAGTACCTTGGAGACGCTAAGAACAACTTCATACTCCAGAATGAAGGCAACATCATGTTGGATAGCATGCCACAACCCACTAGTGGAAACTGTGGCACCATTCACTCCCCCACCAGCAAATGATCCTCTCAAGCAGACTTCACCATGCCCTTCCCCCGCCGACAAAGGATCCACACAAGAGCAGACCACACCATCCACTGCATCAACAACAATAGATCCACTGGAGGCAACTAGTACCATGCAAGTATTAAATTGTGACAATCAAGTGGAATCATTTCTCATGACAAAAGCACCTAACAATGTTCTTGCCAAAAAAAAACCCAAAAGCATAATCAAGCGTATTAGATTCATTTATACCCCCCACAGCAACCTTGTTATAAAATCGAAGTTATTGGATGTACAAAAAAAATGATTCATAAACTATAGCTGAGCATTCCTCATAGCAGAATCTTTGATTCGGAATTACTTCTTGGGACGTTGAAACTGATTAGAACACCCAGATCCTTCAGTGCTGCCATTGTGTTCTCCATCTACAGCAACCACAAGAAATAAAACGTGAACTAGAATTAGCTATCGAATTACAGCAGATAATCATAACCAGGCATAACCAGGCCATATGATTCCTTGAAAGATATCAATGAAAGCTGTCATAAATATATTTCTAGGAATGTTACTCCATGCAATATAAATTTCTGAAGCAAATAAGTCAGCATTAATGCCTTTCGTATTTTTACAGAAGCCAGTATGTATGTCAAAAGTAGTAGATAAATAGCAAATTTAGTCTAATATGATGACATAATTCATACTCATACCACACAAAATAGTATAATGCATGCTCATACCACAAAAATATTCATCGTAACAAGACTTGTAATATAACAAAGTAATAAGACATGTCTAATCTAGAGATGTGGAAAGTACTTATCAGTTGTTTCACATGCAGGCATTCATATTGCGAAGTAACTATTGTAACATAAGAGTGATTGATTAGGATCATAGAGACAAAACATTGTCATGGTTCCTTGCAAAACATGCATTTTTACTCATGGGACAATACTAAAGCTAGATAATTTGTACAGATACACCAATAAGGCAACCAGTAAAAGAAAGATATATTTATATTGCTGAATTTTCGCTTAGACTTATTCAGCCATGAAACTGGAACAGAAAACCATTTGTAATAGAAGTGACACAAATTCCTAGAACAATAGTAATAGGACATTTAAAAGACACGTAAATATTACCTTGGTGTTGGCTTCTCACTTTGACTTTTTTCGCGTTGTCTCCCTTGATTGTCGCTTCCGTGACCTTATCCCTGCCCTTGGTTATCAAAAACTTCTTAGTCTCATCCTCGGCGATTGTCTTTTTAATATTTATTCTAACTGGTTCCTTATGATGAACCCTTCCACTAATAATGTTAGGTTCCATACTTGTATTTGTTTTTTGTTCATTGAAGCTACCCTGAAGATTGTCTCCATGTTTGCCTGCAGCCTTTGTTGCATTGATCTCCCTTTTAACCCTCTTTTGGAGAGGAGTCTCCACAGTTGGTGTCATTTTGCTAGGTTCCACCACGGTTCCTGGAGATGTAACAATTGCTCCAGATTGAACATTCTCTATAGCAGTTGTACATTGATTTCGAGGTCTCGATACTTCAGTGGCTTTGAATGTTGCACTGCACTGAAGGCAAGAAATGTTGCAACCGAGATACTCTATCGAATGTTTGTTCTTTTTCTTGCAACTTGAACATGCTGTCCAGAACGTTCTGCGTTTGTGCTTTGCACTAAATGGACCAGGAACTGGATTGTCAGGAGCAGCAAGGGCGCAAACAATAATTTCTCTGTCTCCTCTGTGATCAGCCAGGTCTGGAATATGATTGTTGGAAAAAGGATTGATGGTATGGGATGCTACTGCAGGGGCAAATGAAGTAGGGACGACAGTATTAACAGAATCAGCTTGATGTTCCATTTATATGATGCGTCTTGAAGAAGAATCCTTCCCTCAGTTCAGGGCATGCAATAAACGAAACTGGATGGATTCAACACTGCAAAGATGGAAAGAAATTAGATAGATGGTAAACATATAACATACTTTATAAATGCAGAGCAATTGAAACTTAATGATTCAATAAATATATCAGATAGAAGAGGAATTTTGAATTTTATGGGTATTGGAAGGTGACCCAAATTTCATTTCCTTCAGTCTCATTGTCTTCTATATATTTATAATGAGTTTGACAAAAAAATATATTATTCCCAGCTGTTGGGCCATGTTATCTTCTATATTTTCTTATGAGACTGAAGATGCACTGTCATCTATGTTTCCTTCAGTCTCTTTCATTTCAGTCTCATTGTCTCAAATTAGTTTGAATAAAATTTCCCATTGTCTCTAATTTCATTTTTCAAATGAGAAGAAGATGCATTATCATCCATATTTAATTTATTCTCTCCCAATCCTACCAAATCTGGTTTCTCCATGTGATGAAACAGGGATGCCTTCTCATATGTAATGAACTAAGACAGAAGTATTCACATTTAAAATCAAGAATTCTAATTGTGAGAAAAAGAAGCAAGAAAGAAAGCGATGCATAAAGTATTGTAAACACATAAACAATCTAAACAGAACGTATGGTCGTACCAGCCCCTGCCCCCCCCCCCCCCCCCTCTTCTTTCTTTGCTGTTTTGTCAACTCTGGCTATAGGAACCTTACTCCTTTTCGCCCAACACTTGGACCCCAGCAGCCATCAGTTGACTGCTAGCAGTGTTACCTCCTTGCTCAACCCAATACCTGCAGCCACTATCTAGGGGGATGGCATGCCATCCCCAGCCATCCTTCTAAAAAATATGCCACGATACACCTTGATATGATTTCTTTTAATATCGATAACAACGAAGACGAAATGGTTGCTACAATCACAAAACCAAAGTTAAAGAATAATCATAACTACAAAAAACAAGCATAAAACTAAGAGCAGAGAACACATACTCGCAGTTGTAGGCTAGAAGTATTTTGGTTTTATTATTCATCTTGAAATTTTTTTAAATGGCAGTCAGTGTCTCCGTCAGATCTTCCACTTTATTTCCATACATGCCTCTGCATGTTCTCACATTGACTAGCTCAGCGTCCAGGAAGACATATGAGTGTACTTTGTTCTGAAGCAATTAATGTTTTGCTACACACTTGCATAATTCATGGGGAATGTGCAGTCGTTAACTATTTGTGTATCAAGAGATTAGTTAATTATAATATCGTGCGAGTAGGGTACTTGCATAGACCACAACGTCAACATTTGTGTATCGAGATCGCATCTCTGGAATAGCTGAAACAAGCACTCACAACTAGGATAATGAAAAACATGCTGCGGGCGGATAATATATTTGAAATCCATCTGCTCCGTCTCAGTGCTTGGGCCATGTAATAATCATGCGAGTCACGTATATATGTTGTCAAATTTTTATAATCCTCTTCTGCCAAGAAATTGCCTCTTTAAAACTGCATTGCCGGTCTTGTCGTCTCATATAGTGAATCATAATAGATGTTCACGGCTTGATCCCTGGTTAATTCAGGGTTGTCTTCGACAATCTTGTTTATCTTCCTTTGATCTTCATGGTGTATTTCTTTGACTCTTAATTGATTCTACTTACTTTTTGTTTGCCTATTGAATTCGGACTGCACCCTCCACTTAGGCAATGAGGCAAATAGATTCTAGGATCTAACTTTATCTTCCTTGGAGGCTTCATCTGGCTTTGGGTTCATCAAGTTTGTAACGCTGCCACTCATCATCCTTTTCTTTTTTTGTTGGTCCACTTTGGGAGCATTAGCAACCAAATCCGAGGACCTTTTCTGCAACTGCGAGGATGCCCTAGATCTTGTTTTGGGCAGTTGTGGAGGAGGAGTCTTCTCTTTTGTTGGGGCTGATGAAGATGGAGGAGGACGAGGAAGAGAAGGAGAATTCTGTCTTCTCGGGGGTGTTGGCAAGGGAGGAGGGAATGTAGAGTGATCTCCTCTGTTGGGAGATGGTGAGTGATCTCTGGGTGTCAAATATTTGCCATCGTCCTCATCTTCATCCGAAGACAACTGGTGATAAAGCTTAATGAAGCGCTTGTGCCAGGCCACATGAGTGCCCTTGTTCTGAACAAGGCGTTCCCTGTCTTCCTATGTGAGGTAATCAATGTGCATCTTGTTATACTTCTTATCAAGTAGATTATCAATGCTAACGTGGGCATACCCTAGTGGAATTGGGCGGCCATTGTTGGTCCCATCTCTCGTAGGCAAGGCCCGGCCAACAGCCACCTTGTCAGTTGTCCATTGCTGACGGCTGTATAGCCTGACATTGACGGGATCGGTGATGCTGTCCATCATATGAGGCGCATTCGCCTCTTCATCATCGAGCGGGGTCGATCCGCAGCTGCTGTGACCCCTGAACAGTGGGCTAAAGCTAGTCGGAACAGGTTCTTGTGGTACTACTCCCGATCCCATGGACTCTATAAGTACATTGACTTTTTCTTGAACCCTCTCATCAATCCCTTTTTTAAATTTGTCTTCCATCTCTTTCAGAACCCTCATATACTCTGCCTCTTTGTGCCGCTCTACCCCTCGAGCGGCTTCGATAAGTGGAAGATTCTTCCTAGAATGCTATTTTCCAAGGAACAAGACTGGCTCCTCTAGTGCGACCAGGGTGCACCTTGTTTCCGAGTGCTTGGGTGAGCATGTCATTCTCCCTATTAGTAGTGCAGGTTCCTTTCCTCACCTCATCATTTACCTCAGAGATCCTCTGGATGAGGCAAGGTGCTTAGTAAGGAGGTGCTTAGTAATAAAGAGAATTACAAGATGTGGTTGCCAGATGTTTGACCGCACAAAGTGTTTAGCTTCCCATGTTTGTACTCGATCGAAACCATGGAACACACAAGATATTTCTTTCATGTGTTAGCTGGAAAATACATAGGGTGGTTTGGATTTTGAAACCCGTAGCAACGCACGGGCACTTAACTAGTCTAAATAAAAGAAAGCTAAAACTATAGCTAACGCAAGTACTATCATAGCGCAACGGTTAAGGCCCGCTACTCTGGACCTTGAGACCCACATCCGAACCTGAGGCTGGGTACATTTTTTTGAATCTTTTTTAAAATATAGTTATAACTGTCGGATTTGGAAGTTAAACTGATAGTGATAATTGCCATCACTGTCAGTTTTAGCCCATCACTGATGGTTTCCTGAAATCGACAATGATGATTATACATAATCTTTTTTCTTTTTTCAATAGAATAAATTCACACATTCATATTCCTAGTGCACCAATGTCCAAATGGCTTGAAATTTTTTTGCAAGCATGTACACCCAAATTATGGCCCCACACAAGATCTTAGGTTTTTTTGACCATTTTCTTTATTATTATATTTTTCTCAGTGCTAAACGGGACAAAAGAGGCCCAATTACATGTTAAGCACACTAGAATTTTGCATCCACCTCGATAACAAATTGGTCCCTAGGGCACATAAGATCCTGTGGAAAAGTTTGGCACCATTTCGAATCAATTTGGGGTAGGCTCAATTCAACCTCTAATTAATCGGTGACGTCATGTGGAAATTCAATTAAACAACAGAAAATACCAAACCATCTTAGAAAAAATCCCAAACTTGGTGTTTCATTCATCCATGGCACATGCAAGTCTGGGAAAAAGTTTAAGACCAATACAACACAGGAATGCATATGAACCATATAAACCTTGAGAACCTAAGTGTTTAGTCATTGTAACATGAGAGGGCTTCTATTGGTTTGTGAAGCAGGTATGTACCGCCTATGCCCAAATGGCTTGAAATTTTTTTTGCAAGCATGTACACCCAAATTATGGTCCCACACAAGATCTTAGATTTTTTTTTGATAATTTTGTTTATTATTATATTTTTCTTTGTGCTAAATAGGACAAAAGAGGTCCAATTATATGTTGGGCACACTAGAATTTTGCATCCACCTCGACCAAAAATTGGTCCCTAGGGCATGTAAGACCCCGTGAAAAAGGTTGGCACCATTCTGGATCGTTTCGGAGGTAGGCTCAGTTCAACCTCTAATTAATCGGTGATGTCACGCGAAAATTCAATTAATCCGGAGAAAGTAGCAACCCATCTTAGAAAAATCCCAAACTTGATGGTTCCTTCACCCGTGGCATGTGCAAGCCTGAGAAAAAGTTTAAGACCAATACGACATCGGAATACATATTAACCATAGAAACCTTGGGAATCTAGGTGTTTAGCCATTATAACATGAGACGACTTCTATAGATTTGTAAAGCAGATATGTACCGCCTATTTCCAAATGGCTTAAAAAATTTTTGCAAGCATGTACATCCAAATTATGGCCCCACACAAGATCTTAGGTTTTTCTGATCATTTTCTTTATTATTATATTTTTCTTTGTGCTAAACAGGATAAAAGAGGCCTGATTACATGCTGGACACACTAGAATTTTGCATCCACCTCGACCAAAAATTAGTCCCTAGGGCACATAAGACTCTATGGAAAAGTTTGGCACTATTCTGGATCGTTTCGGGGGTAGGCTTACTTCAACCTCTAATTAATTGGTGACGTCATGTGGAAATTCAATTAAACCGGAGAAAGTACCAAACCATCTAAAAAATCCCAAACTTGGTGTTTCATTCACCCGTGTCACATGCAAGCCTCAGAAAAAGTTTAAAACCAATATGGCACTAGAATTTAGAGTTTTTGTTCCACAGCACATGAATTACATGATAAACACGAGCCGAATTAAACTTAAACCTTGCAAAGTAAATCTTGGTGTCGTCAGCTAGCGTGTTCCTAAACACATCATTAAGTGTGGCCATAGGTTCCGTGTTGACACCGAGTTTCTCGTTAGCATCGTGGATGGCTATGTCAGGCATGGCTATATCATCATCGTTTTCCTACAGAACATTCACACCAACCTCGCCATGCACAGTCCATATCATATAGTTTGGCATGAACCCCCTGGTAATCAAATGCGATCGTATAGACTCAATTTTTTGCCATTTCCTTTGATTCATGCAATCTTTGCACGGGCAGAAGATAGTGTTCCCATTTCCAGCATGGGCTTTGGCATCGGTGATAAACTGGCTGGCGCCATGCATGTACCTCTTGTCCGTTCAGGACAGATGCATCCACTCTTGATCCATCTCTACACAAAAAAAGTATTGAGACAGTAATTACAAAGAAATTAATAAGAAGTCGAGCTTCATGAACAACATTTGTAGCTCGAAAGTACCATTTATTCTACACTTATTTAATTTGGTCACCCCATTTTTGGAAAACATTACTGTACACTTAATTATTGGAAAATTGAAACTGGTAGCTCGGGCCATATAAATTGAAAATCTTAGCCCCATAAAAAAACAATTATTGCACAATAATGAATGACAATTATTCTACTCCATGCCACATAAAAATGGAGACACTAATTTTTTAAAAAAAAGACTAAAATTGGAGACATGATCATGAACAACAATGTAGCTCCAAACAATGCATTGTTAGGTGACACATGGATTAATTTGCTCATCAAAATTGTAAAAGAATCTACTCTACTTCTAAGAACTAATTATAGTATCACATGATAACAATGACGATCTTGACCACCATGTAATAATTAGCTAGGAATTTAAATGTGTTCATAGACACCAACCTTTTGGATGATGGATTCACCACAATTTGCTTGGACACTTTGCACAAAGTACAATTTGAAAAGTGCTCTCTAGAATGGAGAAAGAACTAGAATGAGAATCAAGCAATATAGCCATCAAAACAATGCTAATTAAACAAGAAAACCAAAGGAGTGGATGCTTGTTACTAACCTTAAAAAAAAGATCAAGCCATTCTTCCAAATCCAATAGCTAGCTTCACGGTGAAGAGTGGCCGCAACAAAGGAGGGAGTGGCCCAAACGGATGGAAGAGAGGAGGAAGGAGAGGACGGTGCCAGCTTTTTGTACTGCCATTTTATCACCATCGGTACTTGGCTAGTACCAACAGTGATACCACCAAATCACTGTCGGCTCTTGGCTAGAGCCAGCAGTGATAATTGGCCACCAACTCACTATTGGTGCAAGCCATAAACCGACAGTGATGTGGTCCTTCACTGCTAGTTTTAGCTCAGCCCCAATCATTTTCTCATTTTCAAGCTCAGAACCAGCAGTGATGAGGCCGGCAGTGATGTCCAATTCTGTAGTAGTGTAAGGCCATCCAAAGTGCCCTACTGATAAGGTAATACACTTGTGACATTCAAAGAACGAATCTAGGTTTCCACAGATCAAGAAAACAGATAGAAAACAACCAAAACTCTTGCCCTTAAAGTTCGTGGTGGAGACAAACTTTTGTGCATATTGGTTGTTCCCAAAAGAAACAGTATAGAAACTATTTCAAGAAAACTGATCTACTTGTTGCCCTGAACTAGATAGCGGAGAACGAATCTAGGTTTCCACAGATTAGGAAAACATATATAAAACAACCAAAACTCATGCCCTTAAGAACGGTTGGTGGTGGAGATAAACTTTTGTGCAGATTGATTGTTGCCAAAAGAAACAGTAAGGAAACTATTTCAAGAAAAATGATCTACTTGTTGCCCTGAACTAGATAGCAGAGAGTACAACGAGCAATTTGGAAATCAAGCTGATGCATCATGCATGTATGAGTTCTCACCTGTGGTGTTTCCCGGTAGATAAAAATCCCAGCTTGATGCTTGTAGACTCCTTGTTCCAACTGAAAAGATATGAGGAGTAGATGAATAAAATGGGGAATGGGGAAAAGGTGTGAATACTCTATGGAAGGAGCGGTATCTATAGCAGGTGGGGTAGAAACCCTAGAAGTTTGTGGGCTCTTGTTGGGGTTGTATTTGAGGTGGATTATTAGCCCTGGCTCATGGTCATTATGATTCCCAAAAGCCTATGACCATTGAAATGTGGCATGTAATTAATGTGGCCTTATATAGCAATAATTCATTAATGTCTGTTGTTTGTTTGCAAGTAAAATCTTCTCATTAATTAGCAAGGAACAAAATAATTAAATTATTAGCCTCACATTACATGCTATAAAAGAAATTATGTGCACCTGTAAAACACTAGTTTTCTGGCTTCTCTTGTGCCTTTCATAGAATAAACTGAATCTGTCTATCAATTGATAAATAATAGGTTGTATGGTGCTTACATCCATGGCCCACTGATAACTTAAACTGTTTTTATACTTTTTATGTAAAGAAAGCATCTCATTGTTTGACTACTCTTGATGGTTCCTTTTGCTATGTATAGATGGGTTTTCCTTTGATACTAAGTCGTTACCATACACATAAGTGAGCACTTTGCTTTTTATGTAGTGAACTATTCTATCCTAATGATATATGTTCCAACAACATTGAGCATGCGCACAGAACATTATTATATGTTCTCTTTAGTGGTTAGCCATGAAGTTGTTGCATCAATTTGTAATGACCACACTAAGTTTCATTCAAGTCAAACACTTCGATGATGGCCACCAATACATTTAAAGGCAAATTTGTTTGAACACAGCTAAGAAACAGTGATGTGCAAAGAAGAGTAACAAAAATCCACATAACATCTGAGCTAGGTTGTGGATTTTGGCCAAGGTACGGTTCCCATTACTGTAGCAATTTGACCATCGATTCTTGGTGAGGACTTTGATGGCTTTAAGAACATCTAGTGTTTGACATTGCTGTGGAGTAGACCTTGGACCCACTGCACTATTTCCCTTTTTTTTTACCGATCTTTAGGTAACCTTCGCATCACCATCGGACAAAGTAAGGAGACCTTTGGTAGAAACCTTAAGACAAGCCTTCCGTATGAAGTCTGGAGGCCTTCTGTTGACAGTCAAATGTGATCGAGCATGTCAAAAATATACAAATGAATTAAATTCAATTCAAAGAATCAAATGTGAAACTAATGCCAATTACAATAAGCATGTCATTTCATTTCATCCAGCGGTGGCAAAGGATGTAATGACTTAATATAACTGTGATTAAGAAATTCATCAAAGATTCTATCGCATTTAGATTGTGCAATTGTAAATTTCTTCTCCTCTTGCCTATTTTTGTGGATCAGCTTAAGGAAAGGATAAGTAAACGATTCAGCTTGTACTGCCACACAAATTCAGCAACATAGCACTAATTTGTTTCATTGTCTGAACTATATGAGTGATATTCAAGAGCACGTATAATAGCATGATGTGATTTGTGAGGCTCTTAACTTCTTTGCTTCAACTTTCAACTGTCGAAGGCTTCAGAAAAAGATGATTAATCCAAACAAATTCAATATGGTCCATTTTGGCTTTAATATGGCCAAGCCAGCAAAACCAAATCACTGAGATGTTTCTCATCAATCATCAAATTAAAGCATTGCTTTCTTATATCTCTAGATCATTTGAAGTAATCAAGAACACACTTGTCACACCCTTTCTTAATGGATGTCAAATTGGACAACAACATTTCATTTGTCGCATTATAGAAATACTCTTGAAATATTTCCTCGACAACTTACAAAGAACCAATGGAAGAGGTAGGAATGAAGAAAACAACAAAAAAGCTGTACGGGCAAGAGATAAAGGAAAATTGTGAATAATGCATGTCATCAAAGGCAGTAGCTTCACCCAACTGTGCAAGATAGAAATTAAAATGCTCCATAGTAGTTTCGTTATCTTCAACGCTAAACTTGTAATAATTAGGCACCCTCTGACAGTCAAGAGCATTCATTACATCAATATGTGAAGTGTAGCTTTTGATACATGCCATTTGTGCCATTTGTTGATTTTATATGCACGCCCAATGTTGATTGCAAAAGCCTTATTAAGATTCTCTAAATTGGACCATAGCTTCGCCCCAAGGGTCAAATTGCTGAGTTGAGAGGTATTAGCATGTTGGTGAGTACCTGAAACCTAGGTTACATAAACCTATCAATAAATACCATGACTATGGATTAATCCATAAATCATTCTCCAAATTAGCTAGGTGCTTTGGGGTTATGTGCAGTAGGCGCACTAGTTTGCAGACCCTCTTCAGACACTAGACAAAACATGCCAACCAAACCCCTCATAAGGTGAGGGGCTAAGCGGACCAGTCCCACTTGTCGCTCGGCATGCTCGACGAAGCATCCACTGCTTGGTTAGACAATGACCAACTGAGATCGCATGGGCTGCCACCACATAGCATCCTTATCCGAATGAAGGCATCCCCAACTCGTGTTCCTACACCATATGAGTAGGGGACAAGTCATAGGACCCTGCCAGTGTGGCCCACACAACAGACAACATCCTGACACAAAATCCCTTGCAATGAATCTGCTACATTGACGTCTACAATAGTCCATTGTGCCTTTCACTGGGTTCGATAGACATGCGAGGGGTTATGGATGGCGGACTAGCAGCCACGACCATGCGCTGCCTGATACACCACTCCAGTTCTCCCACTCATAGGTTGTCGGAAGAGCAAGCCTCCTAAACTCCATCTTTTTGTGTACCTGCACGGGTATAGATGATCAGGTTTTGAGTAGCCCATTAGCGTGACTGTTTGCTTCTTCACGCACTTGTTCCTGTTGTTCGAGTACGGCGTTCCTGGTTTTTATTGATGTTCGAGTACAAGGTGACGACGATCAATTACTTCCACTACTTTCCAGCGGCCTCCTGTTCATGGCGTCCCTGTCTTCTTCTCGGTGACGGTGGCCTTGACGTGATCGGCACTGCGACCTGTCTATAGTGCATCGAGCGGGACGACTACATCAACAAATTGCTATGTCCATTAGCAGAAACTGCTCTGGTGCCGCTGGGTATGCTACTGTAGCTACCTGTCTTTTATTTTCTGTGATTAAAATCATCAACAATATCATGTTTGTTAACTTGTTTTGATTAGATCACCCAACCAGAAATACCCTAATTATAATCCAGTGCATAGGTTCCTATCACCCTATCGGTTGGCAATGCGAATGTCACATATCAGATGTTCGAAAATACAAATGAATTTTCCTTCCACCACATGACACAGTTCATACGTATCTACATGTCCCGGATGTGGGGTGGAATATCGCCATGATATAGAATGTTCTGTGGCACCCCTGATTGGTGCCACGCTGCTTGAGAACAATGGACCAAATAGGGCCCTTGCACTCCACCACTGCTGCCGCGCACATTGCTGCACTCAAGTCATATCCTCACCAAAGCTTTGCCCATTAGATTTCTAGCATGCAAGAACTACTTCCCATGTGCCTCCCCTTTCGACTAGATGTGAGTGACAAAGACAACAAATTCTCATCCACCCTAGCCACCACATTTCCCTTCTGCATATGTTTGCTAGTAGTGTAGGATATAGGTCACATTGGTAACGGAATGGTTAATATATATACGGGGCATGCCATTGATGGTGGAATTTTGGTAGCTGCATTGTCATAACTGTTTCATGAACAGGCAGTGCTCCTATATGATTTATGATTTTATAACAAATAAGTATTCGGAGCCAGGTGATAGATTTAGTACATATATAGATTTAGTACATATAAGTATTCAAAATTGCTTATCTTGTGCACTCTTAATTTATTAGAGTTCAGATTAAACAATGTTTCCCAAATTAGTTTGTGGCAAGATAAATGGTTAGACCTTCAGGCTCTAACACACCAATATCTGAATATATTTAACACAGGGATGAAGTAACAAGCAGCAGTGGTGGATGTTCTAAATTCAAACCCTATGTGTCTTTTATTAGAAGGGCACTAGTTGGGAACAAGCTATTGGAATGACAGCCAAGTTGCAAGAGTTGCACTTGTTAATCTAAATGACTCATTCTAGGTTAGATCTATGTATAAATGACTCTTTTCCTGAAACTTAAAAAAATAGCTCATTCTTGGTTAGATTATGTATAAATACAAAAATAAACTGGACCGGTATGGGAAGACCGCCCCCTCAGCTTTGCACTAAGAAAGAAATCTAGGCAGGCCGACCCAGAAAACCCCCGAACCCCGGCTAAATACCGAGCTTTGTTACAGTGGTTGGAAAGTACTACTAGTACTTTTGGGGAACATTCTAATTTTTTTTTACAAAAAATTAATTTGAGAAAGAAAAATAATAAAATGAATTTAATAGAGAGAAAGGGTAGATTACTAATTGGTCTATTTTACAGGCCCATCAATTTTCCACACAACAGGTCACGAACCCCTTCGGCACCTCATACTCCAAAACAGCCACCTCCGCGTCCACGAGCCCTATAGCAACACGAAACCGTGGAATAGGGGGATCTGCCTCAGGTGATGCCTAGATGAAGAAATTAGTGGTTGAGGCCAACCAGGGTTGGGAAGACGATGGGGTTAGGGGATCCTGTTCTGCCACAGTCAACAGCGGTTTCCTTCTCTCTTTTTCGACCATGGCTTGGAGTACATGGGATCCAACTCTCAGTGGCCCATGAAGTGACAGAGGAAATATGGCACCAACAATCTGGGGGCACGTGCACGACCGAAAATGCGGTTGTCTATGTGTGGCACCAGCAAAAAATCTGGTAGGAGGGGCCTGTCACTTAAAAAGTGAAATTACCTAATTGCCCTTTCATTTTTTAAAATATGAAACATTCTCATAAAAATTATAGGTGCCGGACCTATATTATTTCCATACTGTCCCTACCAATTTGGTACTTCCAAGTACCTTTTCCTTGGTACTTCCTTTGTTTCCACCATCCAATCAATACAGATGGATGGTCCATATTTTTCAACACTCTGAAGCTAGTAATAAATAGCTAGTAAATAATGGTGCTAATATTCTGCAAGAATTTTGGCATATGAAAGTTCCCTTAAAAATTAAGAAATTTCTGTGGTTTTGAGAAAAGGGTGCGTTACATACAAAGGATAATCTAACAAAGAGAAATTAGAACGGGACTAAGGTTTCTTGCTTTTCTAGTTAGTCTGAAACGATCCAACATTTTATTTTTGATTGTCATTATCCCAGTTTTCTATGGCAAGCGGATCATTTGGTGTTCGGCTTCAAACAATTGACAAGCAGCTTTTATTTGTTTCGTTGTTGGTCTAAATGGGGAGGCAACTAACTGAATTCTCTTTGCTGGGCAATTTCGCTCACACAACTACAAAAACTATTCTTTTGGAGACATGCTAGTTTTATTAATAGAGGTGGTAACAAAATTTACTACTATCCTCGTATACGTGACGATTTTCGGAGGCGGTCATTTTATTTATGGAGGCGGTCAAGAATTGCATGTATCTCAAAATGGATTTACGGAGTCGACAAAAAATTGCTCCTATCTCAAAAATGATTTTAGAGGGGACTCCTTATGTGGCCCATCTCTAATAATTGAGCCCAGTCCAGTATCCGCCTTAAGGCCCACCTTAGCCTATTTACCTGTCTCAACTATATAAAGAAAATGAAACCCTAGCTACCACAATTCTCTCTCTCTCTCTGTCTCACACATTTGTGCCATTGTTCTCTCTTCTGAAGCGCGGCGCCATTGTTGCCCTCACCTCTCTCGACATCGGCGGCAGAGGGTTGCGCGCCCCTGTGGTGATATTAACTAGAATAATCAGTTGATGAATAGGTTCACAGCTTCAAGGTCCAGATCATAACTATAATTCACGCCAGATCAGATGGACAGAAACACATTGGAACAACGATCTGGCAGACAAAAAGTTGTGCATTGGAGATGACAGAGTGCCATTTACATTTCACCAAAATGACTCAGCCCTCTACCTCGTGCCACAGTGCACAGCAATACAATGGTGTGGTACATCACGACACCTGACACCATAGAACATTCTGTGGCTCCAGATCGCCCCTGCTCCATCATCGCAACTGGAGAGAACACGTAACCACACAGCTAGCTACCATTTATATCATTGCCTAAACAATGTACTAAGGCTTGAAAGAAAAGCAAATTGGAGCTAACGTGGTCACACTGCTACAAAAGCATGAATCAATGTTGGCACTACCATTGCTGGATGCTTTGGAACCAGCAACGATAACGTATCAATGCCATTTCGTGACTTCCATTAGTAGTGGTAGGCATGTTTTTGGCAACTAGTTATTGCGATGAACCAACAGTGATATCATTGTTGGTTCGTGGCTATATGATCCCTGATAAAATCCATCATGGTTTTCATGAGAAAAAAATCATTAGATTTTCATATAACTCAGATGGAGACAAACTTTAAACCAAATTGAATCGAAGTATGCTGGTATTGTATTAGAACCAATGTACAATTCAAGGTTTTGGTAAGAACACAAATTATTATTTTTTCAAGAAATTAGCTGCAAAAATGGACCTCATTTGCCACACAAGCGTGTGACTTGGACCCTTCGGCAAACATATCCATGCAAGCTATCTGTCTTTGAGTGCTTACATGTTGGTATATTTATGCAATGACATGCTGGAGAACACTGAACCGATCAGCTAAGTGTAGCTGTAGTCCATGCATATCATTACGAACAGGTTTGCCCATGTACGTGCCTCCTCTTCCGACCAGATGTATCAATCATTTTGGTCTTGATTATGCCTCTGTTTGCTAGTGTTGGATATATGGCACATTGGTAACGGAAGGGCGTCTAATATATAGAGGCCATATGCCAATTATGATCGAATTCAATAGGTCCATTGTGATAACTATTTCATCAACCAGCAGTGCTCCAGTAGGGGTTAGAATTTTAGAATAGACTAGAAACAACGCGCGGCGTTACCGCGCGGCCTCATGGGATGGAACCAATTGAGTAGGAGCTTAGATCAATTGTTGATTAATCTTTTAGCGGGTAGGGTGTCTAGCCTTTTGAGCTAGTTTGGTTATTTGTTTATGTTACTACGGACCCATTTTTTTTAAAAAAAACAATGGTGTATAAGTTGGAGATTTGGCTAGCGTAGGTTTTAGCGATTATTTATAGGCGTAATAGAATAGGCAGTATGTGTCATGAAGTATTCATTTTTTTTATGACAAAGAAGAGGCGGTAAATATTTAGATACGTTCTAGATTAGTTTTAGTCTATTTATGTTTTTTTTTGAAATTGTCTGCAAAGAAAAAGGGTTTACTTTGAGAAAAGGTGAACGATAGGAATTTAGATTTTTTTTACGATAAAGAAGAGGAAAAAAAATTTTCTACAAAGGAAAATAGTTTACTGTGACAAAAGGTGAACGATAGGATTTTTTTACGACAAAGAAGAGGCAAAAAAATTTTAGGTATGTTTTAGATTGGTTCTAGTTTATTTACGATTTTTTTGGAAATTTTGTACCTAGGAGAAGGGTCTAATTTGATCTTCTGGGTATGTTTCTCGGGTGCGCGTAGGAAAGATGGGTGAACAGTAATGAACGGTGCATAAATAGTGACATTCTGGGTACGTTTCTCGTGTGTGCGTAGCAAAGATGCGGGAACAGCGATGAACAGTACATAAAACAGTTTTTAGGAAAGCGATTTTTCACGTGATTCGAGCCGTCCGATCGAGATCCGACGGCCAGAGAATGGCCAGCAACGTAGCACGATGTGGTGCCAGAGCTCGGCTCCGGTTTAAAGTTACAGAGATAAGTACATCAGAATAGATAAGTACATTAGAATAATGGATCTATCGCAAAAATGGGCCCCCTTTAGCACAAGGTGTCTGACTGTGCCACTTCACCACAAATATTAATCCAAGCTGTAGTACACCGTCTGAGTCCTTGCATATTGGGATGTTTAAGTCACTTGCCGTCTTTTGACCTTATGGCCTAAATATCAAGCAAAGCTATACTGAGCTCTATAGCTAGTGAATTGTGGTTTTCTATACAATGTATGTCATATTTTGTTCATGCACGTAGTATGTACATTTGTGTGGTATTATTGGAACAAATAGGGCTAAGTATATTCTTGACTACCCGTGCTAAAATTTGCATGTAAATAATTACACATATTCTTCCCTTCTAATTTAGTAGTTAGTTAAAAAGATCTAATTGGTTCCGAAATATACACGTGTATGCTATTTTTTAGTGTATCCCAATCTTCTATTAGTTTATAGACTAAGTAGTCCATATACATAGGACCCACATGACCAGTCCATAGCTGCTATTAAATTCCCGCAATGTTTGTGGACCAAGCAGTCTATAAGATGGGTCACAAGGAAGATAAAAAAATTCTCCATCTTCAATCCATCAGCCAACACAAGGAGACAGAGAAAGAGAGAGAGGAGCAAGAAAATAACATTTTTTATTCTCTATGGGTAGTCCATAAGCTTATGGGTACCTTTTACTATGGACCACTCTATGGACTGGTTTAACAGTGTTTCAGCTAGTTGGTTGGGATTATTTTAATGCCCATGGAGTTCTTTTGAGCAACATTGTGAAATTTAACGCCATTTAAACTCTGGTCAGCAGTAATCCGGGCAGGGAAAATGAAGTCGAGGAAATTGAATGTTTCTTGTGTAATGACATGGGTTGAAGGGAACCATTTACAGAATCGATTCATCCTCTATATATTTTTTATTTATATTTTGAAAATTAATAATATTATTCAAGTTCGCGAATTAGAAAGACCAAGAAGTAGTACCATTTCAGGGAATGTGGTCAATATGTGTCATTCAATTTAATACAATTAAACCATAGGATACATATTGAGCATGTATGACAATTTGGTGTAGGCGCAACCATAAAAAAATCAGAAGCCTCTGTAATGAAGAAGCACTCTAAAAGTGAAGAAATATGATTTTCATTCACAATTCAACCAAAGGAACAAGCTAGGAAATTAAAGGGTTGCTAGTTACACACCTTAGAATAAGGAAGTGTGGTGTTCATCCTTTGAAAATTTTGAGCCTCCACGAGAAACATGTTGAAGAGCGGCTGCAGCAATGGTGGGAGTTGCGGCCAAAGGAAAAGGGGTTTCGTTCCAGCCAATTTTCACTGCCAAATTATATGGACTACCAGCAGTGATACCTGTTTTCACCGCCGGATTGTAGCAGGTGGAGTTCAATGCCCCAACAAACCGGCAGTGAAAATCGCTATCACTGCTGGCTCGGCAGACAATGCAGAGGTTAGATCCGCCAGATCATACTCCAAGCCGATGGTGATAGTGATTTCACCACAGATTCTAACATTTAGTGCGTCCTTCTACCATCATACCGGTGGTGAAACTTCTTAACACCGCAGGTTTATAATAGCGTCATGCAGTTGCGTGTCTAATAGGCGCTGATAAACCTTTTCACCGCTAGATCGCCACATGATCTGGCAGCGAAGATATGCAAGGCGTCTGCCTGTGTAGCACTTGGTTTTAAGAATAAAACTAGAAACACATCATATGTGAGCCTAGGAAGTCAACTCACACATATGGCTACAAATAGAGGTAACATCAATAGACAATGCTTAATATGTAGCGTACTTAATACAAAGAATATAACCTTAGATAGTAGATAGCGCAAAGACACTCCGTTCTTCAGGCGAATGCTCAAAATCCATAGGGACAACTGACTGGTTGATCACAAACCTAACTCCTCCAGACTTTAGCAATCTGTTACCCATCCAGGATTTTTCCAAAGAATTAAAAAGAAAAGCAAGCATAAGTACATGTCGTACTTACCAATATAACGTGAGGTTCATGAGGCTCAAAAGGTTGACAATGGTTTACTGTGATTAGCATTTCAGTGAGTCAAATTTTAGCATTAGAGTACTAGCAAATTTAGCTTAAGCCCCAAATAACCACATGATCATGTAAACAAGAATAATGTATAGCAAAAACAATTAATCATAAATGAGCATCAGTATCATCAGTATCATTAGTGTTCATCACCTATTCAGTAAGGAGCCCAGGCTGCTCGTGACCGTGAGCACGGCTGATATACTAGTTTTATACTCTGTAGAGGTTGTATACTTTCACCATGAGTTGTGATATCCATATGCCCGGATTAATTACTCCCAAAACACTTCCAAGGTGAACAGGCAGGGATCAATATAAAGTCTTCCAAAAGTTCGTCTAACGAGTGTAGCCCGCTAAGGTTTCCTCATCAATAAGCATGAACTCCCCTCCAAGGGGTGACAAATAAAAATACAAAGAAACAAAAGTGCACCCTCTTGGCAGGCTGAGAACATACAGTTCGAAGCCCCTCTTGCACCATTCAGTAAGCTACTATGAGCTAGAAAAGATCCTCATACTTAACTAAAGCCAGAGTCATGTAGCACTCATGGATGTACTGTAACTCCCAGGGGAATTCACTTATAGATAAGTCCTTAGGGAGAGAAACTAGAGCACCATAAAAACCCAATGCTCCATCCCTCTTAAGCCAAGTTACTAAAAAACATATTTTAACATTTATTGCATATACCATTAGTCAAGTTACAGATCATGGTTATTTAATTTGAGCACTAGCAATTTACTACCCATATGCAAGTGACCTAGAGTGTCACGGTACAAGCTACAAAGTACTAGGATATCCTTAAAGGTAACAAGGTAGACACATGCATATGAATTTAGTGTATTAAGGTTAATAGGAAACAAGCATTATCCCATGCTATACTTGCCTTAAACTCTGGTTTTCTGCTGATTATCAACCTCTGAAAGATTGCTTATTGGTCACCAATGCAAAACTCACCGACTAGACATGATCATAGAACACCACACAAGCATCCATGCAATCATACATGAAGCAAACAATTGAAATGAATTAGAACAGTACACCAAACATATTAAACAAGTAAAAAGGTTTTAAAGATGTTCTACACGTTGCTACGAACATACAAGCTTAAAAAGCACACTAATCGGAGCTATGGTGAACAAGAAACGACTACCGTATGATTTACTTTATTTGAGAAGAAGAAAACTATAGGCTTTATTTATTTTAATCTTATAAAACATGAAGAAGAAAACTATAGGCTTTATTTATTTTAATCTTATAAAACATGTATAAGATATTTCAGAGAAATACCTAAATTGAATTAAGTCAAATTTATATTTGAATTAGAAAAACAATGTAAGATTAATTATATTTTATTTATCAATCCCAGTTGCATAATCATTATAGGATTATAAAATTCCAGATATGGTAAGCATTATTACTAACGCGTAGATTACGTCGTTACGAATCTAACGTAATTTGAACGGGTCATAACTGAATTAAAACAAAGATTCGACAAGTAGGACGTACATAGACACTATGGACAGTCCACATAGTTAGGGGACATCAAAAGATGAATTTTTCTTGAATTGAGGAATAAATAGAGAATGGTGATTTACGCATGAATGACATATATATGACATCAGCATAATCTTTAATCAGTAAAATAATGCACATCTTTAATCAAGTATGCATGCATGACGCTCGTTACTGGTGCGCCATTGGAAGATTCTGCTGTTGGACGAACTGGGTGGCCAGGACTTGCATCTACTGAACATGAAACATCACAGTGTCCAAATGAACTTGCATAGTGTAGTGCTAGGTGCTCGATTTGGAGAAGAAGATGGTGCTACA
Source organism: Saccharum hybrid cultivar R570 (assembly GCA_038087645.1). Lineage (NCBI taxonomy): Eukaryota > Viridiplantae > Streptophyta > Magnoliopsida > Poales > Poaceae > Saccharum > Saccharum hybrid cultivar. Next base: position 13,909,138 of record JAQSUU010000805.1, read on the forward strand.
CGTAACAGGACTCCTCCATGGACGGCGACGAAGTATCTGCGGCGACCTCAGGAAAAAGGCCTATGGCATTTGCGGTCTATTAACAGGGAGATAGCGTGGATCACGGGAAGATTACCTTAGGGGCTCGACGCGATCGGAGAGAGCTCTACATTAGCACTGGGCTCGACAGATGGACGACGGCTTCCTACAAGAGCTCGACAATACCGTGTGTGGTGTGTGAGCTACGAGGCAAAAAGAGGAAGGAAGGCAAGCGTCGACAGATTCATCACCTCGACTCGAACCTCAGCAGCGGTGTCACAAATGGCGGTGAAGCAGCTGATGGTGCCCGCGGCGATGGCGTGTCTTCACAGACAAAGAGCTCCAGCGATGAGTAGAAGAACGATGACGTACAGCTTGATGGGGCGGCAACGGGCTTTCCTTGACGCGAAGCTCATCAGTGGTTTGCAGACGGTGGGCACGGTTGCGGTGGTTGCAGGTCCGAGCTTGGCGAGATCGCGATCGTGGCGGCGTGAAGCTAGGGCGAAAACCGTGGCAGGTAATGTGGATGAAAAGAAGGGCATGGTTTGGGACCTCCGAGTTTTATAGGACGTCGGATGCGGGAACCAATCCGTATCCCACAAGATCGAGAGACGGTGGTAGCGCTGCCATTAGACTAGAGTCCGATTGCTGCACGGGAGGTAGGAGAAGGATGCAGCTGACATACGGTTCGGGTGTGGCTAGCTAGCTGGGCTTGCGCAGCAGGCAGCAGCTGCTGCTAGGCCACTTCGTCCAGCTGAGGGAAAACGCCACTCGGGCCAAAAAGAGTATTTTATTTTCTTTTATTTCAAAGTCATTTTCAAATCCTTTTTGAAACACAGTTTGAATCATTTTGTGTTTTGATCAAAACCACACATTACAAAAATACAAATGCACCAGCATGTATGCACAACAATCACTATGCCAGAAATACTAATTAGTGACGCGTCCAGAGGGTCATTAGTGACGCGGTAAAAACACGTCACTTATGTTGCGTCTGTGATGTGAAGAGATTAGTGACATGGAAAAACGCGTCACTGATGTGAATAGAGAAGCGACGCGTATTGAGAAAACGCGTCTCTGATGTGAGATAGCAGCCACATGTACTAAGAAAGCGCGTCACAGCTAACCCTTCATTAGTGACGCGCATATTCAAAATGCGTCTCTGATAACAATTTACAGACACAAGAAAAAAAGGAATCTACATCCACGGTGTACATTTTTGAATTCCATGTTTCGCAATATGGTACATTTCACAGCAGTACATAGATAGTTCACACTTCACAGTACATAGTAAGTTCTTATGATCAAAATACATTAGTACTGTAAGTTCTTCATCACAATGCCTGGGCGCACTTTGATTTTCTGGTTCACCCTCAGGACTCCCGTCACAAAGGAACACAGTCATGTACTTCCACAGAACGAAAGTACTACATGCACAAATATGGATTACTTAAGCTCTGCTGAGATTGGCACCACAGGAGCACCCTGAGCTATTGTTCCCTGAGCACAAGAATATAATCATGACAAACTGAATTTCATAAAATACTTGCTGTTATCTAAGAGACATAATATGAAACAAATATTTCTCTAGATATAGAATCAAATGTATATTATTACTGTACATGTAAAAGGAACAAACAGACATGCATGTGATGATCAATGGATCAATATTTGTTATTACCTGTACACCTGAGATTGCTTTGACAACTGTAGACTTCCCATGGGCCACATATGCCCAATGGTCCCTGTCACACCCAAAATTTCCTATTTTGGATTGTGCATGAAAAACACTAAATAAAATAAATGATTTCAATGTTTGAATAAATTTATTAGATAAGTTAAGTTGCTTCTAATTTAAATATAGAAAATTGTGGTTTTAAACTTTTTCATATTAATTTAATAATGTGGTGTTTGTGTAATGCTTGTCTTTGGTGTTGGTGAGTGCTATTATTTTCAAAATACCATAGGACGACGTTTACTTCTCAGCGGAAATTTTTTTGGCATTTTCTGGATTTAAAATTTTAATTTCCGTGAGCTTAATCTTTTTCCTTGATCTCTTCATCAATCTTTTCATGAGCTCAAACTCATTTAGTTGAGTTCCTTATCTTTCCAAGAGTCTCCAGGATTTTTCCCATGATTTTTCTGAGCTCCGGGCTATTTTTCGCGGCCAAAAAGGTAATTTTAGATTTTCTGAAATTATTTTATTCGCGGAATTAAAATAATCCTGAAATTAAGAAAATCCGAAAAGTTTCCAAACTCTACGACTATATATATGACGGCGTAGCCCTCGACGCCCTGATTTCAGAAGTACAACCCTTATCGCGAGCCGCCGCTCGTAGCTCCCTCCACCTCTCGCCGAAGTTGTGCATCTACAGCTTGCGTTCCGGCGAACTTCTGACGAGCTTTTCCGGCCAAACCGTCGCGTCCCGACGCTAGCCACCACCACCAAGAGGCAGCCCTCGTCGTTCTCTACACCGTGGTATATCCATTTGCGCGAATCCATCGCTGTTTCATCGAGTTCCCATCTCATCTTGCTTCTCTCCGGCGGCTGACCAGAGCTCCTCCAAGCTCAAGGCAGAAGATGATACTATTTACAGTTTTGCCACTAATCTTGTTTTGATCATAAAATCTTCGTTTTAACTCCGATTTGACCCGTTCAAGTTGCGTTAGATTCGTATTTGCGAGCTCTACATGTTAGTATAGCTGTACAGTAGGTTTGAGAAATTTAATTTTTGAGTTTATATTTAAGTAATTATTTATCTATAGGAAATCTTAGAAAATTCATAACTTTCACGTTTTAAATCCGAATTTCGTGATCTTTACGTCTGTGTGATCGTAGTACCGTGTAGAAGAGTTTTACAAACTTTTTATACTGTTTTGCTACTGTTGGTGTACTATTTTAATTATGTCTCTTTGTTTGCTTCATGTATGATTGCTCGGATGATTGTGTGTTGATGCTTGATGATCGAGTATAGACGATGAGCAGTTTCTTGACGATCAGAAGTATTATTTTGAGCCAGACCAGCAGTATCATCAGGAAAGCTTTGATCAAGACAAGTATAACATGAGACCATCCTTATTGTCCTATTCACTGAAATTATCATACATATGCATGTGTCCTCCTTGACAACCATAGAGATTATAACTTAGCTTTTGATATCTTGATTCCTTGTCAACCTTGGATATGCATTTGGGTAGCTACTGCTAGCGCTTAATTATGAACAATGATCTTGTAATTTGATTAATGGGTTAAGCAATCAACCATTAAGATGATTTTATTACTGTTGACAAAGGGGACTAGAGCATTGTGTTGTGTTGATTGTTGTTGCTCTAGTTACTCTCCATAAGGACTTATCTGTAAGTGATAACCGGGATATACAGTACAACTGTGAGGGCTATATGGCTCTGGCTTTAGTTGCTTAAAGGACCTTTTCTAGCTTGTTAGAGGTTACCTTAAATGGTATAAGAATGGCTTGCCACGTTGGGTGTAGGGCGAGCCCCTATCCTTAGTGTGTATAGGCTGCGGTTGTTGTGCCACTAGGAAGGGGGGTTCTACATCTACCTGCCGAGTAAAATCTAATGGCCCTAACTTGTTAGACGAACTTCTAAGTGGCTTTATATGATTTCCGGTGTTTTGGGGAGTCGCGAACTCATGCATTTGGAAGTTGTGACTCACAGTGAAAGTGTACACCTCTGCGCAGAGTTAAAAACTGGTATACTAGCCGTGCTCACGGATACGAGCGGCCTTGGGGATTCTTACGGAATAGTTGATCATAACTGTTATATCATGCTTAATTACTGTTGTTATTATTATGCTCATGTTAATGCTATTCATTATCCTTATTACAATTGATCATTGGTTCGTTAACGGGAAGAGAATTACCTTGATGCTACACAATTGCTAAATATATGATAAATAAAAGCTAAACGCAGTCAAACAGTGTCTAGCCTTTTGTTATGCAAATTGTTAATTGCCCATTATTTGTTATGCAAATTTATTTTTTATTTTATGAATAAATAACTGTAATATATATTTTAAAAAGTGTAATTACTTGCTGAATTTCGTGCATCTAAAACCATGTAAACATAAATTTATTGCACAAATAACATCACAGGACAGGGATGACACATACATTATTGATAAGATAAAACTTTTATACATGTACCCCCTTTCAAACTCCCTGATGACTGGCACAGTTGGGCTTGAACACAACAAACTTTACCATTAAAGGAACTCAGTCATAGAAACACAAGATGATGTGGTTTAGTACGATTTATCAGGTGACATTGTGCTGGCTTCCTTATTTAACGCATCTAGAAGCAATTATCATAAAAATGAAATTCCACTAAGACCCAAGACCACTTGCATGATTCTATCTAGGTCATAAATTATGTATAGATACAACCATTAAACTTGTAGCCACATCCTGAAGGCTAGCACAGGCTGAACGATCAAAACATGAGTTTTAGGACTAGACAAGTTATAGGCACATACTGGTACAGCAACACTAATGCCAATACAACGGTACAAAAACTGCCTTACAAGAGAGACGCTACAGAAACAGGCAAACAGCATAAGCAATAATGCATTACCGATGTTGATCGTTGCCTGGCGTGAAATCACCTCTGGTGACAAAGGATGCAGCTGCGTGACATCGAGCTTGCTCAGGTCCTGCTCCATCAGTCCTCGGCACGACATCTTCGACTCTGTTTGAGTAACACAGGGCCTTGAAAATATATGACTAGCAGTTAGCATAATGTGCAGATCTAAAATCAAGTAGCCAAATTTATACAGATAGACAATGACAAAATTACTATGCCATTTGTTTCATTCCAATATTTTTTTGTACAGGGTAAAAGAATTGTACATGAAGATAGACGTTGGTACATGAAGCAAAGTCATTTCTGTGGCTTAAAACTATCTGTTTGAGTCATTTGCATCACAACAGTAGTAGTACTTGATAAAAGAATATAACTAGTCCAGACATTTGCATCTATTATCTGAACAATATTTCCAGTTCTAGTATTTTTCCCTAATCTGAAAATATATATCCAGTTCTAGTATTTTTCCGAAGTCTGAAAGTATATCTCCAGTTCTAGTATTTTTCCATAATCTGAAAATATATTTTTCCCTAATCTCCAGTTCTAGTATTTTTCATATCAAGCGTTACCATGTGATTTAATAGTGTTAGCAATGAAAGTCACATCTCTAGTGTTAAACAGTGTTTTCTGCAGTAAAGATAAAGCAAATAGGAGCAGAATTAAATCTGTACCAGTAGTGTCAAGCAGTAGAATTTGGTTTTGTTTACAACACCTTGAGCTTTGCTTACCTGAGTAGGGCGTGATGATGCTGCAGCACTTCTCATCTTGCCCGGTGGGGGAGCCCTCATCATAGGAGGCAGCAGATAAGCTGCCACAGCCGCCGCCACCGCACAGTTCTCTATATCTAAGGAGTATACAGTCAGCAACTTCTAAATTGTACAAGTAACTTATGGAAGCTTGCAAAGTTGTGCATACTGTCTAAGGACTATACAGTCAGCAATTTACATCTGCCAGATATTATTATTATTATTATTATTATTATTATTATTATTATTATTATTATTATTATTATTATTATTATTATTATTATTATCATTAAGTTTACACTAATCAAATTCTTAGCTACTAGTTTGTACTTATCTAGGAGTTAGGGAGAAGCTGCTGCCTGACTAGCATGTTCAGGAAAAAAGAAGCTAGAAGCTCCTCTCATGAAGTCATTAGTCATCAAACAGTATAAGTACGCATTCCGAAGCGAAGGCATACCAGGATTTTTCCAAAGAATTAAAAAGAAAAGCAAGCATAAGTACATGTCGTACTTACCAATATAACGTGAGGTTCATGAGGCTCAAAAGGTTGACAATGGTTTACTGTGATTAGCATTTCAGTGAGTCAAATTTTAGCATTAGAGTACTAGCAAATTTAGCTTAAGCCCCAAATAACCACATGATCATGTAAACAAGAATAATGTATAGCAAAAACAATTAATCATAAATGAGCATCAGTATCATCAGTATCATTAGTGTTCATCACCTATTCAGTAAGGAGCCCAGGCTGCTCGTGACCGTGAGCACGGCTGATATACTAGTTTTATACTCTGTAGAGGTTGTATACTTTCACCATGAGTTGTGATATCCATATGCCCGGATTAATTACTCCCAAAACACTTCCAAGGTGAACAGGCAGGGATCAATATAAAGTCTTCCAAAAGTTCGTCTAACGAGTGTAGCCCGCTAAGGTTTCCTCATCAATAAGCATGAACTCCCCTCCAAGGGGTGACAAATAAAAATACAAAGAAACAAAAGTGCACCCTCTTGGCAGGCTGAGAACATACAGTTCGAAGCCCCTCTTGCACCATTCAGTAAGCTACTATGAGCTAGAAAAGATCCTCATACTTAACTAAAGCCAGAGTCATGTAGCACTCATGGATGTACTGTAACTCCCAGGGGAATTCACTTATAGATAAGTCCTTAGGGAGAGAAACTAGAGCACCATAAAAACCCAATGCTCCATCCCTCTTAAGCCAAGTTACTAAAAAACATATTTTAACATTTATTGCATATACCATTAGTCAAGTTACAGATCATGGTTATTTAATTTGAGCACTAGCAATTTACTACCCATATGCAAGTGACCTAGAGTGTCACGGTACAAGCTACAAAGTACTAGGATATCCTTAAAGGTAACAAGGTAGACACATGCATATGAATTTAGTGTATTAAGGTTAATAGGAAACAAGCATTATCCCATGCTATACTTGCCTTAAACTCTGGTTTTCTGCTGATTATCAACCTCTGAAAGATTGCTTATTGGTCACCAATGCAAAACTCACCGACTAGACATGATCATAGAACACCACACAAGCATCCATGCAATCATACATGAAGCAAACAATTGAAATGAATTAGAACAGTACACCAAACATATTAAACAAGTAAAAAGGTTTTAAAGATGTTCTACACGTTGCTACGAACATACAAGCTTAAAAAGCACACTAATCGGAGCTATGGTGAACAAGAAACGACTACCGTATGATTTACTTTATTTGAGAAGAAGAAAACTATAGGCTTTATTTATTTTAATCTTATAAAACATGAAGAAGAAAACTATAGGCTTTATTTATTTTAATCTTATAAAACATGTATAAGATATTTCAGAGAAATACCTAAATTGAATTAAGTCAAATTTATATTTGAATTAGAAAAACAATGTAAGATTAATTATATTTTATTTATCAATCCCAGTTGCATAATCATTATAGGATTATAAAATTCCAGATATGGTAAGCATTATTACTAACGCGTAGATTACGTCGTTACGAATCTAACGTAATTTGAACGGGTCATAACTGAATTAAAACAAAGATTCGACAAGTAGGACGTACATAGACACTATGGACAGTCCACATAGTTAGGGGACATCAAAAGATGAATTTTTCTTGAATTGAGGAATAAATAGAGAATGGTGATTTACGCATGAATGACATATATATGACATCAGCATAATCTTTAATCAGTAAAATAATGCACATCTTTAATCAAGTATGCATGCATGACGCTCGTTACTGGTGCGCCATTGGAAGATTCTGCTGTTGGACGAACTGGGTGGCCAGGACTTGCATCTACTGAACATGAAACATCACAGTGTCCAAATGAACTTGCATAGTGTAGTGCTAGGTGCTCGATTTGGAGAAGAAGATGGTGCTACACGTAACAGGACTCCTCCATGGACGGCGACGAAGTATCTGCGGCGACCTCAGGAAAAAGGCCTATGGCATTTGCGGTCTATTAACAGGGAGATAGCGTGGATCACGGGAAGATTACCTTAGGGGCTCGACGCGATCGGAGAGAGCTCTACATTAGCACTGGGCTCGACAGATGGACGACGGCTTCCTACAAGAGCTCGACAATACCGTGTGTGGTGTGTGAGCTACGAGGCAAAAAGAGGAAGGAAGGCAAGCGTCGACAGATTCATCACCTCGACTCGAACCTCAGCAGCGGTGTCACAAATGGCGGTGAAGCAGCTGATGGTGCCCGCGGCGATGGCGTGTCTTCACAGACAAAGAGCTCCAGCGATGAGTAGAAGAACGATGACGTACAGCTTGATGGGGCGGCAACGGGCTTTCCTTGACGCGAAGCTCATCAGTGGTTTGCAGACGGTGGGCACGGTTGCGGTGGTTGCAGGTCCGAGCTTGGCGAGATCGCGATCGTGGCGGCGTGAAGCTAGGGCGAAAACCGTGGCAGGTAATGTGGATGAAAAGAAGGGCATGGTTTGGGACCTCCGAGTTTTATAGGACGTCGGATGCGGGAACCAATCCGTATCCCACAAGATCGAGAGACGGTGGTAGCGCTGCCATTAGACTAGAGTCCGATTGCTGCACGGGAGGTAGGAGAAGGATGCAGCTGACATACGGTTCGGGTGTGGCTAGCTAGCTGGGCTTGCGCAGCAGGCAGCAGCTGCTGCTAGGCCACTTCGTCCAGCTGAGGGAAAACGCCACTCGGGCCAAAAAGAGTATTTTATTTTCTTTTATTTCAAAGTCATTTTCAAATCCTTTTTGAAACACAGTTTGAATCATTTTGTGTTTTGATCAAAACCACACATTACAAAAATACAAATGCACCAGCATGTATGCACAACAATCACTATGCCAGAAATACTAATTAGTGACGCGTCCAGAGGGTCATTAGTGACGCGGTAAAAACACGTCACTTATGTTGCGTCTGTGATGTGAAGAGATTAGTGACATGGAAAAACGCGTCACTGATGTGAATAGAGAAGCGACGCGTATTGAGAAAACGCGTCTCTGATGTGAGATAGCAGCCACATGTACTAAGAAAGCGCGTCACAGCTAACCCTTCATTAGTGACGCGCATATTCAAAATGCGTCTCTGATAACAATTTACAGACACAAGAAAAAAAGGAATCTACATCCACGGTGTACATTTTTGAATTCCATGTTTCGCAATATGGTACATTTCACAGCAGTACATAGATAGTTCACACTTCACAGTACATAGTAAGTTCTTATGATCAAAATACATTAGTACTGTAAGTTCTTCATCACAATGCCTGGGCGCACTTTGATTTTCTGGTTCACCCTCAGGACTCCCGTCACAAAGGAACACAGTCATGTACTTCCACAGAACGAAAGTACTACATGCACAAATATGGATTACTTAAGCTCTGCTGAGATTGGCACCACAGGAGCACCCTGAGCTATTGTTCCCTGAGCACAAGAATATAATCATGACAAACTGAATTTCATAAAATACTTGCTGTTATCTAAGAGACATAATATGAAACAAATATTTCTCTAGATATAGAATCAAATGTATATTATTACTGTACATGTAAAAGGAACAAACAGACATGCATGTGATGATCAATGGATCAATATTTGTTATTACCTGTACACCTGAGATTGCTTTGACAACTGTAGACTTCCCATGGGCCACATATGCCCAATGGTCCCTGTCACACCCAAAATTTCCTATTTTGGATTGTGCATGAAAAACACTAAATAAAATAAATGATTTCAATGTTTGAATAAATTTATTAGATAAGTTAAGTTGCTTCTAATTTAAATATAGAAAATTGTGGTTTTAAACTTTTTCATATTAATTTAATAATGTGGTGTTTGTGTAATGCTTGTCTTTGGTGTTGGTGAGTGCTATTATTTTCAAAATACCATAGGACGACGTTTACTTCTCAGCGGAAATTTTTTTGGCATTTTCTGGATTTAAAATTTTAATTTCCGTGAGCTTAATCTTTTTCCTTGATCTCTTCATCAATCTTTTCATGAGCTCAAACTCATTTAGTTGAGTTCCTTATCTTTCCAAGAGTCTCCAGGATTTTTCCCATGATTTTTCTGAGCTCCGGGCTATTTTTCGCGGCCAAAAAGGTAATTTTAGATTTTCTGAAATTATTTTATTCGCGGAATTAAAATAATCCTGAAATTAAGAAAATCCGAAAAGTTTCCAAACTCTACGACTATATATATGACGGCGTAGCCCTCGACGCCCTGATTTCAGAAGTACAACCCTTATCGCGAGCCGCCGCTCGTAGCTCCCTCCACCTCTCGCCGAAGTTGTGCATCTACAGCTTGCGTTCCGGCGAACTTCTGACGAGCTTTTCCGGCCAAACCGTCGCGTCCCGACGCTAGCCACCACCACCAAGAGGCAGCCCTCGTCGTTCTCTACACCGTGGTATATCCATTTGCGCGAATCCATCGCTGTTTCATCGAGTTCCCATCTCATCTTGCTTCTCTCCGGCGGCTGACTAGAGCTCCTCCAAGCTCAAGGCAGAAGATGATACTATTTACAGTTTTGCCACTAATCTTGTTTTGATCATAAAATCTTCGTTTTAACTCCGATTTGACCCGTTCAAGTTGCGTTAGATTCGTATTTGCGAGCTCTACATGTTAGTATAGCTGTACAGTAGGTTTGAGAAATTTAATTTTTGAGTTTATATTTAAGTAATTATTTATCTATAGGAAATCTTAGAAAATTCATAACTTTCACGTTTTAAATCCGAATTTCGTGATCTTTACGTCTGTGTGATCGTAGTACCGTGTAGAAGAGTTTTACAAACTTTTTATACTGTTTTGCTACTGTTGGTGTACTATTTTAATTATGTCTCTTTGTTTGCTTCGTGTATGATTGCTCGGATGATTGTGTGTTGATGCTTGATGATCGAGTATAGACGATGAGCAGTTTCTTGACGATCAGAAGTATTATTTTGAGCCAGACCAGCAGTATCATCAGGAAAGCTTTGATCAAGACAAGTATAACATGAGACCATCCTTATTGTCCTATTCACTGAAATTATCATACATATGCATGTGTCCTCCTTGACAACCATAGAGATTATAACTTAGCTTTTGATATCTTGATTCCTTGTCAACCTTGGGTATGCATTTGGGTAGCTACTGCTAGCGCTTAATTATGAACAATGATCTTGTAATTTGATTAATGGGTTAAGCAATCAACCATTAAGATGATTTTATTACTGTTGACAAAGGGGACTAGAGCATTGTGTTGTGTTGATTGTTGTTGCTCTAGTTACTCTCCATAAGGACTTATCTGTAAGTGATAACCGGGATATACAGTACAACTGTGAGGGCTATATGGCTCTGGCTTTAGTTGCTTAAAGGACCTTTTCTAGCTTGTTAGAGGTTACCTTAAATGGTATAAGAATGGCTTGCCACGTTGGGTGTAGGGCGAGCCCCTATCCTTAGTGTGTATAGGCTGCGGTTGTTGTGCCACTAGGAAGGGGGGTTCTACATCTACCTGCCGAGTAAAATCTAATGGCCCTAACTTGTTAGACGAACTTCTAAGTGGCTTTATATGATTTCCGGTGTTTTGGGGAGTCGCGAACTCATGCATTTGGAAGTTGTGACTCACAGTGAAAGTGTACACCTCTGCGCAGAGTTAAAAACTGGTATACTAGCCGTGCTCACGGATACGAGCGGCCTTGGGGATTCTTACGGAATAGTTGATCATAACTGTTATATCATGCTTAATTACTGTTGTTATTATTATGCTCATGTTAATGCTATTCATTATCCTTATTACAATTGATCATTGGTTCGTTAACGGGAAGAGAATTACCTTGATGCTACACAATTGCTAAATATATGATAAATAAAAGCTAAACGCAGTCAAACAGTGTCTAGCCTTTTGTTATGCAAATTGTTAATTGCCCATTATTTGTTATGCAAATTTATTTTTTATTTTATGAATAAATAACTGTAATATATATTTTAAAAAGTGTAATTACTTGCTGAATTTCGTGCATCTAAAACCATGTAAACATAAATTTATTGCACAAATAACATCACAGGACAGGGATGACACATACATTATTGATAAGATAAAACTTTTATACATGTACCCCCTTTCAAACTCCCTGATGACTGGCACAGTTGGGCTTGAACACAACAAACTTTACCATTAAAGGAACTCAGTCATAGAAACACAAGATGATGTGGTTTAGTACGATTTATCAGGTGACATTGTGCTGGCTTCCTTATTTAACGCATCTAGAAGCAATTATCATAAAAATGAAATTCCACTAAGACCCAAGACCACTTGCATGATTCTATCTAGGTCATAAATTATGTATAGATACAACCATTAAACTTGTAGCCACATCCTGAAGGCTAGCACAGGCTGAACGATCAAAACATGAGTTTTAGGACTAGACAAGTTATAGGCACATACTGGTACAGCAACACTAATGCCAATACAACGGTACAAAAACTGCCTTACAAGAGAGACGCTACAGAAACAGGCAAACAGCATAAGCAATAATGCATTACCGATGTTGATCGTTGCCTGGCGTGAAATCACCTCTGGTGACAAAGGATGCAGCTGCGTGACATCGAGCTTGCTCAGGTCCTGCTCCATCAGTCCTCGGCACGACATCTTCGACTCTGTTTGAGTAACACAGGGCCTTGAAAATATATGACTAGCAGTTAGCATAATGTGCAGATCTAAAATCAAGTAGCCAAATTTATACAGATAGACAATGACAAAATTACTATGCCATTTGTTTCATTCCAATATTTTTTTGTACAGGGTAAAAGAATTGTACATGAAGATAGACGTTGGTACATGAAGCAAAGTCATTTCTGTGGCTTAAAACTATCTGTTTGAGTCATTTGCATCACAACAGTAGTAGTACTTGATAAAAGAATATAACTAGTCCAGACATTTGCATCTATTATCTGAACAATATTTCCAGTTCTAGTATTTTTCCCTAATCTGAAAATATATATCCAGTTCTAGTATTTTTCCGAAGTCTGAAAGTATATCTCCAGTTCTAGTATTTTTCCATAATCTGAAAATATATTTTTCCCTAATCTCCAGTTCTAGTATTTTTCATATCAAGCGTTACCATGTGATTTAATAGTGTTAGCAATGAAAGTCACATCTCTAGTGTTAAACAGTGTTTTCTGCAGTAAAGATAAAGCAAATAGGAGCAGAATTAAATCTGTACCAGTAGTGTCAAGCAGTAGAATTTGGTTTTGTTTACAACACCTTGAGCTTTGCTTACCTGAGTAGGGCGTGATGATGCTGCAGCACTTCTCATCTTGCCCGGTGGGGGAGCCCTCATCATAGGAGGCAGCAGATAAGCTGCCACAGCCGCCGCCACCGCACAGTTCTCTATATCTAAGGAGTATACAGTCAGCAACTTCTAAATTGTACAAGTAACTTATGGAAGCTTGCAAAGTTGTGCATACTGTCTAAGGACTATACAGTCAGCAATTTACATCTGCCAGATATTATTATTATTATTATTATTATTATTATTATTATTATTATTATTATTATTATTATTATTATTATTATTATTATTATTATTATTATTATTATTATCATTAAGTTTACACTAATCAAATTCTTAGCTACTAGTTTGTACTTATCTAGGAGTTAGGGAGAAGCTGCTGCCTGACTAGCATGTTCAGGAAAAAAGAAGCTAGAAGCTCCTCTCATGAAGTCATTAGTCATCAAACAGTATAAGTACGCATTCCGAAGCGAAGGCATACCATTTTATTTTTGAATGTACAGATGTTCCCTTGCCCTTCTTGTCTCCAACAATCTCAGAATGTTTGCACCTCTGTGACACAGAGAGCCAGGAAAGATTGAGCTAAAACAAATGGAGACATACTTGATTCAACCTAGCATAGGAGAAATGAGACAGTACCTTGCAGAATGAGTGGAGTCATCTTCTAGCTGTGCTCTCCTATAGAACAGCTTACTGGTAAGCTCTACCTCTGTCACACATTTGCAGGTGAGCCAAGGTAGCTGTTCTGCTGCTACCCACCTCAGCATGTAAATGCTGATAACAAAATCTCTTGTTCTTATCAGCCCTAGTAATGCTCCCTACTTGCAGCCTGCAACCATACACAAATGCAAAAATGTGTAAAAGGGGTAAGGCTTCCAAAATTGTAAGTTTAGAGACATGGTTGTTACTTGTTACCCTAGATACCACAAACTTATAGCAAAATAAACTGAGAACACGTGGTCCATTGGTTCATGAAATGTGGTAGAGACATGGTTGTTACTTGTTACCCTAGATACCACAAACTTATAGCAAAATAAACTGAGAACACGTGGTCCATTGGTTCATGAAATGTGGTACAATATATATCAGAATGTTATCATACAAGTAGAGATCTGAACTTTTGAGTTTCTGTATTATCCTAACAAGGTCTGCATTTAGAGAGATCTATACTACAATTTTTTACATGTTTCATAACAGATAACCAAATATGATAAGTATATCAGAAACTCAGTGACTATGCTTAAGCATCATGTGAAACTGAATTTGTTCTCTATAATTTGCACTAAAATGTAGCTGAATAATATGTACTAAAAATGCAAAACACTTGAGCACATCCAAAACATTTGAGGATAAATTTGCAAGGGTACTGCATGACAAACAATTGAGGATAGGACAGAACTATGACTTTTAATTAAAAAGTTGCCCTTTTCATGAAAAATTGTGTAAGACCCTATTTAACTTTCCTAAAATCTAAGAGTACTTCAACATCTGAATTGTTCTAAGGAACACGGGAAGCGTTTCAGGCACAAGGACCAAGTAACACTGTGACAGGCCAAAAGAGACCTGCAGGTTAATGAGGTTACTATGAAATATTTATAGTTCCTTTCTATAGCCACGAAATATGCAGAATTCTGCTCCTCTGAAAGAGAAGGTATAGGACAAATAACTCAAATTATGTGTGTGTAGTTTTATTTCTGACTTGAGCACTAGTACATTAATTACAAGATGAAAAAAGGATAAGCCCATTTCCTACATGGGGTAAGTAATTAACCAGGCCTAAAATAGATAATGCTGCATGAAGAGAAGCATTAGCTGTAACAATGATAATACATGTATGATCCTCTAAAACAATGATAAGGTCAAATTCATTAGATGCTTGTGACAGGGATTTATTGACATAAATGACCTGATCCTACTCACCAACATGATTCATTGCGAACTGCAATACAATTCTATCTGTGAGGCTCTCTTTCACCTTCAGGCCACTCTCCGGTGTCTTAGATGGTACTGGAGAGGTCACTGAGGAGCTTGCGCTCAGCCTCCATGGTGACCTCCGCGATGCCCTCACGACCCCACGCAGCCGCTCGGCCTCCTTGGCGACAAGGTCCCGCTCCCTCACCTCGGCATCCCTGGCCGCAATGTCACCCATGGACGCCCCAATCGCCCTACCCTCCCACACCCACCGGGCTGCGACGCCGTGGACGAAGATGCTGCAGTGCATGGATCCGGCCTTGCGAAGTGGGAGTTCCACGCCACGCTGGACAATCGATTTGGGGAGGCCGCCGCCTCCGGGGACAAGGGTGCTGCATGCGAGGTCGAAACGAAGAGGCAGCAGCTACCGGGGATGGGGACGCGCACCACACAGTCGATCTGGGGAGGCAGCCGCCACTGGGCCTCCATCCGGATCCTGTGATGACCAGCACCTCCTCCGGGCCAAACCATCTTGTGGCGTCATCCTCCCGGACCTCATCCTTCCCCTCCTCGTCCCTCACCTCACCCTCCTGCTCTGCTCGCGTTGCCCCCTCTCTAGATGGCGACTGCCGGGGAGATCTGTAGGAGGGAGGCAGCTCCGGCCAGATCTAGAGCAGGGAGGCAGCGTCGGCTAGATCTGAGTGGAGGGAGGAGGAGGAAGATAGAGATGGCGATGGTGTTGGACGAGCGGTGTCCGCCGAGGAGGATGAGACAAGAGGGAGGTGACGGTGGGGAAGAAGGGGCGAACCTAGTGGGGACAAGAGGGAGGAAGAGAGAGGGGATCAGGAATGTACCGGTGAGGGGGAACGCCGGATGCGAACGGGACTGAGTCCAGACTTGACTGCTCCATTCATCAAAATTGATAATTTTTTCGGGTTCGATATCTCATAGGAATGACACGTTTGGTCTAAACGAGTCTTTGGTAACCAGGACTGATATCAGTGACGCGTCTGGTTCAGACGAGTCTCTAATAACTTGTTATTAGTGACGCATTTTATTTCTTAGCCATGGGCGACACCTAATCAGCGATGCGTTCCCTTTACCCGTGTCACTGATCTTATATTAGTGACGCGTTTCAATCCAACGTCACTAGTTAAGGTGTCTCCTTTGCGCTGTTTTGGCATAGTGAATGTTGCTAAACCTTATGATAAATTTTAACTTAATGAAAATTATGATTTTACTATATTCTCATGAGCACAAAAATTAACAATTAAATCAATTTATCTCTATTTCAAAAGGAGCAAATTTTAGGGTGTTACAGCTTGTCGATCATATGCTGAACCAACAGTGAAAAGTTTTATCACCACAGATTTTGGTCCTTGACTCCATAAATTTCCCACAGAGCAGTTATAAAAAATTCATCGATATTTTACGACAGTAAGTCGAGATTTGCATGCATGCTTTTCCACATTTCTATATTGTCTACGAGAGTTTGGATATGACTTGTTGAATTCATTCGAGCTCTACAGGGTATACAAGTTCTACAAGTTCAAGGGTGGACACTAAGTAATGCATATATTTGTCTTGTACATATGTACACGTGGCAACTATGTAGTAACTAATTGCCAACTCTTATATAGTGCCACAAGCAACCAGCAGGATCGGTGCACTGTGGGTACTATGCGTGCGAATTCCTCAAGACAAAACGGGAGATACACCAACAACCCTAGAAAGTAAGTAATAGTCATATGTGAAGTTCTGTCATTACTCTGTATTGGTTAGTGGTAAATCTTATTATTTTTTGCAGGTATTCAAGTGCTCTCCCATTGATAACTGCCTCGACAATGGAGAGCTCATGAACATTTGCAAGGACTTTAGCCGGTTCATCATGAAAGAAATAATTCACTTTGATGGGAAGTATTTTGATCCGCAGTTGGAATTAGCTCAGCCACAGTACCGAGATCTCGTAGATATTACCAGGCTATAGCTAAACCGCGATGTTTTTTAGAGAAGTACGTCATGGGACCTAGCAAGCTACAATAATTCCGACTGCAACAAAGTTGTGTATATACATTTGCATGTGATGACTATGGTAGACTGCAACAAATATTGCTTTTTTCATGCATGAAAATATAATTTTCTGTGATTTCTGTTTGGATTCGTTTCAATTTGTACAATAATTCACTAGCGGGAAATATATGGTGGGAAATAAAAACAATTAACTGGCAGGAAATATATGGCGCCAAATTTTGAATTTCTAAAAACAATTCACTGGCGGTTTTGCTAACAAACCGCCTCTGGAAAAAGTATTTCAGAGGCGGCAGATTTAGGTCAGCTGCCTGTGCAAAAATAGTTACACTGTCGGCTGACTTAAAAGAACCGCCGGTGCAAATACTTTAACACCGGAGGATTCTTTAGTTCAACCGCCAGTGCAAATAATATTATCACTGGCGGTTGGCTTTCACGAACTGCCAGTAAAATGTGTTAACACTGGTGCATCTTATGCAACCGCTCGTAGTATTTTAGTTTTCCACTGGCCTTTCACACTGGTGGTGGGTTCAGACGCCAGTAGAAATGCAGCTAGAACCGCCAGTGCTGAGCTCCAGTGTACTAGTGTTAGATTAGAGATTATTGGTTAATATATTTATTTATGGTTAGATATGATCTTGTTCGTTTGCTATGTGTTCCATCAGCTATATAGCCAAAGGCCTGTGCCTTCAATTATAGCATGCTCTCATGATTCTGTTTAAGCATAAATAGGTCTATCAACTTTTGGGCTTTAATTTTTTTATCTTTGCCAAGTGCCGCATCACCTGTGGACTGTTTGGTAGCGATAATGAATTAGATCTAATCTGTTTATAGGTTTATTTATATTAAATAGTCGACTGTCTGCATGCTATACATTTAATTTTCTCTGTATTGGCTGTATAGTCGATAGCTCGCGCTATAATGTTCTATTCTTTTACAAGTATGTCGGCTCTGTGATGACTGTCTTGTTTTTTTGTCTTGGTTAATCAGCCGATGCCGATATATTTTACTTTTATCAACCAATCAATATAGCTGTGTTTAACCTGTTTATTCCTTTTACTGCATTCTTCATTGTTTCATGATCATCGACTATCAGATCTAATTACTGTCACTTGATAAAAGCCGATGACACTTGTTTTAATTATTTTATATCATGAATATGATGGACATCGACTCTCTAGTCAATAGCCTTATTTGTTTGCCCCTGGCCACACATTGGAACTATTCCGAACACCAGTCAATATGTTCCACCGTAAAGTTATTGATGATCTTTCTCTCCTTGTCAATTGTAGGGTCAAATTGACTGGCACGCCAACTAACTCAAAACCAGCTTGTCCTGCTGGAGTCAAAGGAAATCTCATAGGCTTGTCGTGTGTCCCACGTGATCTGATTTCATCACCAACAACCCCCCCTAGGTGTCACGGTCCTTACACCGCCGGCCAGGGAGCTGGCCGCTACCACGCAGCCGTATGACCTGGTGGCCCAGATACGCCCCATCAGCCATTGGAGAGACGCTCAACGAGCCCCCATAGGCAAATGGGGTTCCGCACCCATGCCGTTAGAGCTTGGCACTGGCGGGTCAAACACACGAGAGCTGTTGGGCTAATCTAGCTTGTGCACATGTATACAGCTCGGCCAGAGAGGAGGATTCAAATCTATTCAAAGCGGTGCGTGGTGAGCGCGCTCACATCATGCGCTGTGAGCGTCAGTTGCGCACAAGGCGCATTGTATCCATGTGTTTATCAGTTTTTGTTTATGTATGTGCCGTGTATTAGCTATGGTATTAATAGCTGGGACATTACACTAGTTAGTTGTTTGCTTAATTCAGTGTGATCATGCGTTGTATTCCTCAAACACATCAGTAGAAAATAGCACTATTCTCTAACATTTGCCAGTCTCTGTGCGCGTTCTGTGTTATTGTTTCATCTGTTCCACTTTGATCTCGTGTTTTCTTAGGTTAGCCACTGATCATATGTCCACGATTGTGTTCTTGGCGTCCACAAGAGCTCTGTGACGTGGTTGCGCACTAGGAAACATCCGCACCAGGGCCAAGGGTTGGGGGAGGGGGCGGGCGCTGGAACTCGTGGAAACCGGGCGCTGGCTGGTCGACACACAGCATCCGTCCGGCCCGGCTGCCATGCCCGGGATATGCGGGGGAGGGGGGTGTGGGTGCGTCTCGGGGGCTTGCCTGCACAGGATGGAGATGACTAATCTGGGTGTGGGGAAGCCGGATATCCGCCCACACTAGCGCCGGATGCGCGCCGGCCAGCTCCCTCGTCTCTGCCTTGTTATGTAATTTTTTGTTGAACTGGATCGAGTTTCTAGCAACTGTAACATGTGCTGCAATACATGGGTTACAAGTTATATGTGCTTATGATAAGACCAGTGTAATCAGGTCTCGGCTTGATGTTATGATGTACAGTAGCTGTGACTGCTGCAGGGAACTCAGATGTCATGATTGAAAAAGTATTTTTTGCCCACCGGCCAAGCTCCTTGCACAATAGTTAACTCCAATTTATTTATTTTTCCTTTATCTGGTGCAACATGTTTCTGCTCTAGCTACTAGGTGCTTGTTACATGCTTATCTACAAGCTTGTTTGCACTAGTACTTATACTACACGTTACCTTCGCGCCAACTTCTTCGACGACACAGATGTCTGGTCAGGAGAAGAAGAGCTGGGCCCAGCACGACAGGCATGTGCTGCACACAGGTGCATGTGATACACCCGGTCATGAGGAAGGGAGAACCCTTGGAGCCAACTACCATGATCGGCATATACACTCTGCAACACATGCAGTGAGGTTGTCAGGGAGGACGTCCCAGGTCACCATAAGACCTATGTGTGGGAAGAGTTCAAGAGGAGGTTCATGTACCCAGAGGGCATCGATCAAGATCTGACAAAGGCGTACGTGTTGAGTACCTGTGCTAAAGCCCATCACCAGTTAAGGTGCGTGCTCAATTACAGTTACATCAAGATGGGAAGCAACCCTTCAGTGAATACAAGTTCATCACACCTCAGATTTGGGACACGTTCGTCCAAGAACGAACAAGCGAAGAAGCAAAGTCCAAGGGCGAGAAGTTCTCTGTGCTAGTGAAGAAGAACATGTACCACCACCACCACCTGGGAGCTACAGGGTACACTACTAAGAAGAAGATATGGTGGGCGGAAGAAAGGGTGGCAGCTGAGGCTTTACTATCGATAGAGTATGAGGTCCTTAATGAGAGGACAAGGGTCTACCTCAAAGCCGACAAGCCAAAACGGCTGCAGGAGGGGTAGATGAAATTCAGTGAAACACAGACCGAGGAGGCTGAGGAGAGGATCCTAGTGGCCGCTGTGGCAGAGCAGAGCAAGTTGTTTAACCCTCGCATAGAGAGGGACCAGCTCTCCAAGGCACTGGAAAACTGCGTGCACCACGAATACGTTCGAGGCATGTCATCAAGGATGAACTGGAGGGACATGGACGCCTGGTCATCCAACGTGAGCTCATACAGGATGAGGCAGAGGTACATGGGAAGGCTCGTACAACAAGCTCGCAAGGACACAATGAAGGAGATGGTGATGGCCAAATTGCAGATGTATTCACGAGCAGTGAACCACAGATGGTGGAGATGAGGTAGCAGTTTCTGCGCATGGCTGGCATGGTGCCGCATGAAGAGTAGACCACATAGGTGACCAGACGAGTCCAGAGCTTGTCGATCAATGATATTATCGAAGATATGCCGTGTAGGTAGATGATGAAAGTTATGGAGGTCGCCAGTGGAATGGCAATGTCAGGCCACGTGTTCACCTAGATCATCTCGAGGATGAGCTCAACCTGCCAACTCTAGACCGGATTCAGTACCTGGGAGACGCCAGGAACAACTTCATACTCTAGAATCAAGGCGACATCATGTTGGATAGGATGCCACAACCCTCACCGTCTCCCATGGTTCACAATGACAATGAGCCAGGTAGTCCTCCGTCGATAAGCAACCCACAAGAGGAAACTGCGGCACCATGCACTCCCGGACACCAGCAAATGACGATCCATTCAAGAAGACTACACCATGCCCTTCCCCACTGACAAATGATCCACTAGAGCAGACCACACCATCCATTCCTTCAACAACGAGAGATCCACTGGAGGCAACTAGTACCATGCAGGTATTAAATTGTGACGATCA
Source organism: Saccharum hybrid cultivar R570 (assembly GCA_038087645.1). Classification (NCBI taxonomy): domain Eukaryota; kingdom Viridiplantae; phylum Streptophyta; class Magnoliopsida; order Poales; family Poaceae; genus Saccharum; species Saccharum hybrid cultivar. The sequence goes on from JAQSUU010000805.1 coordinate 13,930,367, forward strand.
AGTGAATCATTTCTCATGACATAAGCACCTAACAATGTTCTTGCCAAAAAAAAATCCAAAAGCATAACCGAGGGTATTAGATTCATTTATACCCCCCACAACAAGCTTGTTATAAAATCAAAGTTACTGGATGTAAAAATAAATTTGATTCAGAAACTACAGTTGAGCATTCCTCATAGCAGAATCTTTGATCTGTAATTACTTCTTGGGATGTTGAAACTGATTACAGAGGTCCTTCAGTGCTCATCATCTACAGCAACCACGAGAAATAAAACATGAACTAGAATGAGCTATAGAATTACAGAAGATAATCAAAACCAGGGCATATGATTCCTTGAAAGGTATCAATGAAAGCTATCATATATATTTCTAGCAATGTTATTCCATGCAACATAAATTTCTGAAGCAAATAAGTCAGCATTATTGCCTTTCATATTTTTACAGAAGCAAGTATGTGTGTCAAAAGTAGTAGATAAACACACAAATTAAGTCTAATATGATGACATTATTCATACTCATACCATACAAAATAGTATAATGCATGCTCATACCACAAAAATATTCATCGTAACAAGACTTGTTATATAACAAAGTAATAAGACATGTCTAATCTGGAGATGTGGAAAATACTTATTGGTTGTTTCACACTGCAGGCTTTCATATTGCGAAGTAACCATTGTAACATAAGAGTAATTGATTAGGATCCTAGAGACACAACATTGTCATGGTTGCTTGCAAAACATGCATTTTTACTCATGGGACAATACTAATGCTAGATAATTTGTACAGATACGCCAATAAGACAACCAGTAAAAGAAAGATGTATTTATATTCCTGAATTTTCGTTTGGAATTATTCAGCCATGAAACTAGAACAAAAAACCATTTGTACGAAGTAACACAAATTCATAGAACAATAGTAATAGGACATTTAAAACGAATATAAATATTACCTTGGGGTTGGCTTCTCACTTTCAATTTTTCACGTTGTTTCCTTTGATAGTTGCTTCTGTCACCATATTCCAGCCCTTGGACATCAAAAGCTCCTTTATCTCATTCTGTGTCGCATTGATCTCCCTTTTAACCCTCTTTTGGAGAGGAGTCTCCACAGTTAGTGTCATTTTGCTAGGTTCCACCATGGTTCCTGGAGATGTAACAATTGCTCCAGAGTGAACATTCTCTGTAGTGGTTGTATGCTGGTTTCGAGGTCTCAATACTTCAGTGTCTTTGAATGTTTCACTGCACTGAAGGCAAGAAATGTCACAACCAAGATACTCTATCGAATGTTTGTTCTTTTTCTGGCAACTTGCACATGCTGTCCAGAACGTTCTACGTTTGCACTTTGCACTAAATGGACCAGGAACTGGATTGTCAGGAGCAGCAAGGGCGCAAACAATAATTTCTCTGTCTCCTCTGTGATCAACCAGGTCAGGAACATGATTGTTGGAAAAAGGATTGATGGTATGGGATGGTACTGCAGGGGCAAATGAAGTAGGGACGGCAGTATTAATAGAATCAGCTTGATGTTCCATTTATATGATGTGTCTTGAAGAAGAATCCTTCCCTCAATTCAGGGCATGCAATAAACGAAACTGGATGGATTCAACACTGCAAAGATGGAAAGAAATTAGATAGATGGTAAACACATAACATACTTTATAAATGCAGAGCAATTGAAACTTAATGATTCTAATTTTGAATTTTATGGCTATCGAAAGGTGACCCAAATTTCATTTCCTTCAGTCTCATTGTCTTCTATATATTTATAATGAGTTTGGCAAAAAAATATCTTAGACCCAGCTGTTGGGCCATGTTATCTTCTATATTTTCTTTTTCATTTTCTTATGAGACTGAAGATGCACTGTCATCTATGTTTCCTTCAGTCTCATTCATTTCAGTCTCATTGTCTCAAATTAGTTTGAATAAAATTTCTCATCGTCTCTAGTTTCATTTTTCAAATGAGAAGAAGATGCATTATCATCCATATTTAATTTATTCTCTCCCAATCTTACCAGATCTGGTTTCTCCTTGTGATGAAACTGGGAGATGCATTCTCATATGTACTGAACTTAGGCCGAAGTATTCATGATTAAAATCTAGAATTCTAATTGTGAGAAAAAGAAGCAAGAAAGAAAGTGATGCATTAAGTGTTGTAAACACATAAACAATCTATACAGAAGGTATGGTCGTACCAGCCCCTGCCCCCCCTAAACCCTTCTGTAAGTCCAAGTCCTGTGAGCCACCCCAACAATACTGCCCCCCCCCCCCCCCCCCCCCCACCCACCCCTCTTTCTGTGCTGTTTTCTCAACTCTGGCTGTAGGAACCCTACTCCTTGTCGCCCAGCACTTGGACCCCAGCAGCCATCAGTTGACTGCTACAAGTGTTACCTCCTTGCTCAACCCAATAGCTGCAGCCACTAGCTAGGGGGATGACATGCCATCCCAACCATCCTTCTAAAAAATAAGCCTCAAGATAAGGATATCCAAAGTGCCCTATACTTGTGACATTCAAAGAACGACTCTAGGTTTCCACAGATCAAGAAAACAGATAGAAAACAACCAAAATTCATGCCCTTAAGAATGGTTGGTGGTGGAGATAAACTTTTGTGCAGATTGATTGTTGCCAAAAGAAACAGTATATAAACTATTTCAAGAAAACTGATCTACTTGTTGCCCTGAACTAGATAGCAGAGAACGAATCTAGGTTTCCACAGATCAGGAAAACAGATAGAAAACAACCAAAACTCATGCCCTTAAGAATGGTCGGTAGTGGAGATAAACTTTTGAGCAGATTGATTGTTGCCAAAAGAAACAGTATAGAAACTATTTCAAGAAAACTTATCTACTTGTTGCCCTAAACTAGATAGCAGAGAGTACAAATGAGCAATTCGTAAATCAAGCTGATGCATCATGCATGTATGAGTTCTCACCTGTGGTGTTTCCATGTAAATAGAAATCGCAGCTTGATGCTTGTAAATCTCCTTGTTCCAACAGAAGATATGAAGAGTAGATGAAGAAAATTGGGATTGGAATGGGGAAAATGTGTGAATACTCTATGGATGGAGCGGTATTTATAGTAGGTGGGGCGGAAACCCTAGAAGTTTGTGTGCTCTTGTTGGGCTTGTATTAGAGCTGGATTGTTAGCCTTGGCCCATGGTCATTATGTTCCACAAAAGCCCATGACTTTTGAAATGTGGCATGTAATTAATGTGGCCTTATATAGCAATAATCCATTAATGTGATCAGCCCGTGAAAAATGGGCTGGCCTAAAAACATTCACGTGGGCCAACCCCAAAACATTCATGTGATCAGCGTAACTGGATGGGTTGGGCCAAAATAAATATAGGTCACCATCAAACCATGGGCCTGGTCCATTAGAAGTCTGCTTGGTACATGGACCTAAATAGGCTGAAAAAGTTTTGAAACAGGAAATGGGCCAGGCCAAAAAATGAGCCATAACAATGGGCTTGGCCCATTATAAGCCTGCTTGCTATGTGGCATGGTGTAAAGAATTGTGACTTATAACCAATTGTCATAAATCATTATGACACTGAAACCAATGTCATTAATTTGTGACACCAACATCGAAACAACATAAAACATGATTTAAGGCGCATGGTTTCTGATGCAAGCTTTTTCATCAATCGGGTGTCATAAATGTTAATCTATGATATAAATTAAAGATATTATGACATAAATTAAATGACATAAACCGTAACATCTCTTGTAGTCGGCCGGCGACCCGGCGGACGGCGCTCAAGAAGAAGACAAAGAGTTCCCTGAGGCCGAGCGCTGCCTCATGATCTTCGGGGGGCTCCCAGGCGTATGAATCCTACCGGCAGCGCCACATCATTGAGTAGGAGGTGAACGTCGTTCACACCCTCGCTGCCCTAAAGCGGCCCTGATGGTCCCAGATGGCCATCACCTTCGACTTGGAAGATCACCCCGATCGTGTCCCTCATCCGGGGCGCTACCCGCTCATGATCAGCCCGATCGTGGGCACCACGTGCCTCACCAAGGTGCTGTTGGATGGGACAGTGGCCTCAATATACTCTATGTCATCACCCTCGACAAGATGGGCATCCCTTGGAGCAGCCTGCACCCCAGCAAGGCACCGTTCTACGGGATCATTCTAGGGAAGGAAGCCGTGCCCCTTGGGCGCATCCAGCTCAATGTCACCTTCGGCCAGCCGAACAACTTTCGCAAGGAACCGCTCGCCTTCAAGGTGGTCGACTTCCCCGACATCTACCACACCCTCCTCTGTCGGCCGTGCTTCGCCAAGTTCATGGCTGTCCCCAACTACACCTACCTGAAGCTCAAGATCACCGTTGAGGGCAGCTTCGGACAAGCCTACTACTGCGAGCAAGACTATGTCGCCCAAGCAGCCCGCTCGTCGCCCCCTGCGCTCCCGATGGCCCTGGCCGCAACGCAGAAAGGGCACCGGTAGAGGGAGCAACCAAGGCAGTGGTAGAGCTCGATCGACCGAGCATCGGCGAGGCGGCCCCACACAAGATCTTAGGTTTTTCTGATCATTTTCTTTATTATTATATTTTTCTTTGTGCTAAACGGGACAAAAGAGGCCTAATTACATGTTGGACACACTAGAATTTTGCATCCACCTTGACCAAAAATTGGTCCCTAGGGCACATAAGACTCTATGGAAAAGGCACCATTCCGGATCGTTTCGGGAGTAGACTCACTTCAACCTCTAATTAATCGGTGACGTCATGCTGAAATTCAATTAAACCGGAGAAAGTACCAAACCATCTCAAAAAAATACCAAACTTGGTGTTTCATTCACCCGTGGCACGTGCAAGTCTGAGAAAAAGTTTGAGACCAATACGGCACTAGAACTTAGAGTTGTGGTTCCACAGCACATGAATTACATGATAAACACAAGCCGAATTAAACTTAAACCTTGCAAATTAAATCTTGGTGTCGTCAGCTAGCGTGTTCCTAAACACATCATTAACTGTGGCCATAGGTTCTGTGTTGACACCGAATTTCTCGTTAGCATCGTCGATGGCTATGTCAGGCATGGCTATATCATCATCGTTTTCCTGCAGAACATTCATACCAACCTCGCCATGCACAGTCCATATCATATAGTTTGGCATGAACCCCTAGTAATCAAGTGCGATCGTATAGACTCAGCTTTCTGCCATTTCCTTTGATTCCTACAATCTTTGCATGGGCAGAAGATAGTGTTCCCTTCTCAGCATGGGCTTTGGCATCGGTGATAAACTGGTTGGCGCCATGCATGTACCTCTTGTCCGTTCGGGACAGATGCATCCACTCTCGATCCATCTCTGCACAAAAAAAATATTGAGACAATAATTACAAAGAAATTAATAAGAAGTCGAGCTTCGTGAACAACAATTGTAGATCAAAAGTAGCATTTATTCTACACTTATTTAATTTAGTCACCTCATTTTTGGAAAACATTATTATACACTTAATTATTGGAAAATTGAAATTGGTAGCTCAGGCCATATAAATTGAAAATCTTAGCCCCATAAAAAACAATTATTGCACAATAATGAACAACAATTATTCTACTCCATGCCACATAAAATTGGAGACACTAATTAAAAAAAGACTAAAATTGGAGACATGATTATGAACAACAATGTAGCTCCAAACAATGCGTTGTTAGGTGACACATGGACTAATTTGCTCATCAAAATTGTAAAAGAATCTACTCTACTCCTAAGAACTAATTATAGCATCACATGCTAACAATGACGATCTTGACCACCATGTGTTCATAGACACCAACCTTTTGGATGATGGATTCACCATAATTTGCTTGGACGCTTTGCACAAAATCCAATTTGAAAAGTGCTCTCTAGAATGGAGAAAGAACTAGAATGAGAATCAAGCAATATGACCATCAAAACAATGCTAATGAAGCAAGAAAAGCAAAGGAGTGGATGCTTGTTACTAACCTTAAAGAAAAAAGATCAAGCTATTCTTCCAAATCCAAGAGCTAGCTTCACGGTGAAGAGCGGCCGCAACAAAGTAGGGAGCGGCCCAAACGCGTGCCTCTGTGCTCAGGATCAAAGAGAGGAGGAAGAAGAGGACGGCACCAGCATTTTGTACTACCATTTTATCACCGTCGGTTCTTGGCCAGTACCGACAGTGATACCACCAAATCACTGTCGGCTCTTGGCTAGAGCCAGCAGTGATAATTGGCTGCCAACTCACTGCTGGTGCAAGCCACAAACCGACAGTGATGTGGTCCTTCATTGCTAGTTTTAGCTCAGCCCGAATCATTTTCTCATTTTCAAGCTCAGAACCAGTAGTGATGAGGCCGACAGTGATGTCCAATTCTGTAGTAGTGTAAGGCCATCCAAAGTGCCCTAGTGATAAGGTAATACACTTTTGACATTCAAAGAACGAATCTAGGTTTCCACAGATCAAGAAAACATATAGAAAACAACCAAAACTCTTGCCCTTAAAGTTGGTGGTGGAGACAAACTTTTTGTGCATATTGGTTGTTCCCAAAAGAAACAGTATAGAAACTATTTCAAGAAAACTGATCTACTTGTTGCCCTGAACTAGATAGCGGAGAACGAATCTAGGTTTCCACATATTAGGAAAACAGAAAGAAAACAACCGAAACTCATGCCCTTAAGAACGGTTGGTGGTGGAGATAAACTTTTATGCAGATTGATTGTTGCCAAAAGAAACAGTATGGAAACTATTTCAAGAAAAATTATCTACTTGTTGGCCTGAACAAGATTCGGAAATCAAGCTGATGCATCATGCATGTATGAGTTCTCACCTGTGGTGTTTCCCGGTAGATAAAAATCCCAGCTTGATGCTTGTAGACTCCTTGTTCCAACAAAAAAGATATGAGGAGTAGATGAAGAAAATGGGGAATGGGGAAAAGGTGTGAATACTCTATGGAAGGAGCGGTATTTATAGTAGGTGGGGCGGAAACCCAAGAAGTTTGTGGGCTCTTGTTGGGTTTGTATTAGAGGTGGATTATTAGCCCTGGCCCATGGTCATTATGATTCCCAAAAGCCTATGTCCATTGAAATGTGGCATGTAATTAATGTGGCCTTATATAGCGATAATTCATTAATGTCCGTTGTTTGTTTGAAAGTAAAATCTTCTCATTAATTAGCAAGGAACAAAATAATTAAATTATTAGCCTCACATTACATGCTATAAAAGAAATTATGTGCACCTGTAAAACACTAGTTTTCTGGCTTCTCTTGTACCTTTCAGAGAATAAACTGAGTTTGTCTATCAATTGATAAATAATAGGTTGTATGGTGCTTACATCCATGGCCCACTGATAACTTAAACTGTTTTTATACTTTTTATGTAAAGAAAGCATCTCATTGTTTGACTACTCTTGATGGTTCCTTTTGCTATGTATAGTTGGGTTTTCCTTTGATACTAAGTCGTTACCATACACATAAGTGAGCACTTTGCTTTTTATGTAGTGAACTATTCTATCCTAATGATATATGTTCCAACAACATTGAGCATGCGCATAGAACATCATTATATGTTCTCTTTAGTGGTTAGCCATGAAGTTGTTGTATCAATTTGTAATGACCACACTAAGTTTCATTCAAGTGAAACACTTCGATGATGGCCACCAATACATTTAAAGGCACATTTGTTTGAACACAGCAAAGAAACAGTGATGTGCAAAGAAGAGTAACAAAAATCCACATAACATCTGAGCTAGGTTGTGGATTTAGGTCAAGGTACAGTGGCCATTACTGTAGCAATTTGACCATCGATTCTTGGTGAGGACTTCGATGGCTTTAATAACATCTAGTCTTTAACATTGCTGTGGAGTAGACCTTGGACCCACTGCACCATTTCCCTTTTTTTGACCAATCTTTAGGTAACCTTCGCATCACCATCGGACAAAGTAAGGAGACCTTTGCTAGAAACCTTAAGACAAGCCTTCCGTATGAAGTCTGAAGGCCTTCTGTTGACAGTCAAATGTGATCGAGCATGTCAAAAATATACAAATGAATTAAATTCAATTCAAAGAATCAAATGTGAAACTAATGCCACAATAAGCATGTCATTTCATTTCATCCAGCGGTGGCAAAGGACGTAATGACTAAATATAACTGTGATTAAGAAATTCATCAAAAATTCTATCGCATTTAGATTGTGCAATTGTAAATTTCTTCTCCTCTTGCCTATTTTTGTGGATCAGCTTAAGGAAAGGATAAGTAAACGATTCAGCTTGTGCTGCCACACAAATTCAGCAACATAGCACTAATTTGTTTCATTGTCCGAACTATATGAGTGATATTCAAGAGCACGTATAATAGGATGATGTGATTTGTGAGGCTCTTAACTTCTTTGCTTCAACTTTCAAAGGTAGAAGGCTTCAGAAAAAGATGATTAATCCAAACAAATTCAATATGGTCCATTTTGGCTTTAATATGGCCAAGCCAGCAAAACCAAATCACTGAGATGTTTCTCATCAGTCATCAAATTAAAGCGTTGCTTTCTTATATCTCTAGATCATTTGAAGTAATCAAGAACACACTTGTCACACCCTTTCTTCATGGATGTCAAATTGGACAACAACATTTCATTTGTCGCATTATAGTAATGCTCTTGAAATATTTCATTGACAACTTACAAAGAACCAATGGAAGAGGTAGGAATGAAGAAAACAACAAAAAAGCTCTACCGGCAAGAGATAAAGGAAAATTGTGAATAATGCATGTCATCAAAGGCACTAGCTTCACCCAACTGTGCAAGATAGAAATTAAAATGCTCCATAGTAGTTTCGTTATCTTCAACGCTAAACTTGTAATAATTAGGCACCCTCTGACAATCAAGAGCATTCATTACATCAATATGTGAAGTGTAGCTTTTGATACATGCCATTTGTGCCATTTGTTGATTTTATATGCACGCCCAATGTTGATTGCAAAAGCCTTATTAAGATTCTCTAAATTGGACTATAGCTTCGCCCCAAGGGTCAAATTGCTGAGTTGAGAGGTATTAGCATGTTGGTGAGTACCTGAAACCTAGGTTACATAAACCTATCAATAAATAGCATGACTATGGATTAATCCATAAATCATTCTACAAATTAGCTAGGTGCTTTGGGGTTACATGCAGTGGGCGCACTAGTTTGCAGACCCTCTTCAGACACTAGACAAAACATGCCAACCAAACCCCTCATAAGGATCGCATGGGCTGCCACCACATAGCATCCTTATCCGAATGAAGGCCTCCCCCAACTCGTGTTCCTACACCATATGAGTTGGGGACAAGTCATAGGACCCTGCTAGTGTGGCCCACACAACAGACAACATCCTGACACAAAATTCCTTGCAATGAATCTGCTACATTGACGTCTACAATAGACAATTGTGCCTTTCACTCGGTTCGATAGACATGCGAGGGGTTATGGATGGCGGACTAGCAACCACAACCATGCACTGCCTGACACACCGCTCCAGTTCTCCCACTCAAAGGTTGTCGGAAGAGCAAGCCTCCGAAACTCCATCTGATTGTGTACTTGCACGGGTATAGACGATCAGGTTTTTGGGTAGCCCATTAGCGTGACTGTTTGCTTCTTCACGCTCTTGTTCCTGTTGTTCGAGTATGGCGTTCCTGCTTTTTATTGATGTTCGAGTACAAGGTGACGACGATCAATTACTTCCACTACTTTCTGGTGGCCTCCTGTTCATGGCGTCCCTGTCTTCTTCTCGGTGACGGTGGCCTTGATGTGATCGGCACTGTGACCTGTCTATAGTGCATCGAGCAGGACGACTACATCAACAAACTGCTATGTCCATTAGCAGAAACTGCTCTGGTGCCGCTGGGTATGCTACTGTAGTGACCCGTCTTTTATTTTCCGTGATTAAAATCATCAACAATATCATGTTCGTTAACTTGTTTTGATTAGATCACCCAGCCAGAATTACCCTAACTGTAATCCAGTGCATAGGTTCCTATCACCCTATCGGTTGGCAATGCGAATGTCACATATCAGCTGTTCGAAAATACAAATGAATTTTCCTTCCACCACATGACACAGTTCATACGTATCTACATGTCTCGGATGTGGGGTGGAATATCGCCATGATATAGAATGTTCTGTGGCACCCCTGATTGGTGCCACGCTGCTTGAGAACAATGGACCAAATAGGGCCCTTGCACTCCACCACTGCTGCCGCGCACATTGCTGCACTCAAGTCATATCCTCACCAAAGCTTTGCCCATTAGATTTCTAGCATGCAAGAACTACTTCCCATGTGCCTCCCCTTTCGACTAGATGTGAGTGACAAAGACAACAAATTCTCATCCACCCTAGCCACCACATCTCCCTTCTGCATATGTTTGCTAGTAGTGTAGGATATAGGTCACATTGGTAACGGAACGGTTAATATATATACGGGGCATGCCATTGATGGTGGAATTTTGGTAGCTGCATTGTCATAACTGTTTCATGAACCGGCTGTGCTCCTATATGATTTATGATTTTATAACAAATAAGTATTTGGAGCCAGGTGATAGATTTAGTACATATAAGAATTCAAAATTGCTTATCTTGTGCACTCTTAATTTATGAGAGTTCAGATTAAACAATGTTTCCCAAATTAGTTTGTGGCAAGATAAATGGTTAGACCGTCAGGCTCTAACACACCAATATCCGAATATATTTAACACAGGGATGAAGTAACAAGCAGCAGTGGTGGATGTTCTGAATTCAAACCCTATGTGTCTTTTATTAGAAGGGCACTAGTTGGGAACAAGCTATTGGAATGACAGCCAAGTTGCAAGAGTTGCACTTGTTAATCTAAATGACTCATTCTAGGTTAGATCTATGTATAAATGACTCTTTTCCTGAAAATTAAACAAAAAATAGCTCATTCTAGGTTAGATTATGTATAAATACAAAAATAAACTGGACCGGTATGGGAAGACCACCCCCTCAGCTTTGCACTAAGAAAGAAATCTAGGCAAGCCGACCCAGAAAAGGCCCGAACCCCGGCTAAATACCGAGCTTTGTTACAGTGGTTGGAAAGTACTACTAGTACTTTTGGGGAACATTCTAATTTATTTTTACAAAAAAATAATTGGAGAAAGAAAAATAATAAAATGAATCTAATAGAGAGAAAGGGTAGATTACTAATTGGTCTATTTTACAGGCCCATCAATTTTCCACACAACAGGTCAACCCCTTCGGCACCTCATACTCCAACACAGCCACCTCCACGTCCACGAGCCCTATAGCAACACGAAATCATGGAATAGGGGGATCTGCCTCAGGTGATGCCTAGATGAAGAAATTAGTGGTTGAGGCCAACCAGGGTTGGGAAGACGATGGGGTTAGGGGATCCTGTTCTGCCACAGTCAACGGCGGTTTCCTTGTCTCTTTTTCGACCATGGCTTGGAGTACATGGGATCCAACTCTCAGTGGTCCATGAAGTGACAAAGGAAATATGGCACCAGCAATCTGGGGGCACGTGCACGACCGAAAATGCGGTTGTCTATATGTGGCACCAGCAAAATATCTGGTAGGAGGGACCTATCACTTTTTTTGAGGAAATAGGGACCTGTCACTTAAAAAGTGAAATTATCTAATTGCCCTTTCATTTTTAAAAAATGAAACATTCTCATAAAAATTATAGGTGCCGACCTATATTATTTTCATACTGTCCCTACCAATTTGGTACTTCCAGGTACCTTTTCCTTGGTACTTCCTTTGTTTCCACCATCCGATCAATACAGATGGATGGTCCATATTTTCCAACACTCTGAAGCTAGTAATAAATAGCTAGTAAATAATGGTGTTAATGTTCTGCAAGAAATTTGGCATATGAAAGTTCCCTTAAAAATTAAGAAATTTCTGTGGTTTTGAGAAAAGGGTGTGTTACATACAAAGGATAATCTAACAAGAGAAATTAGAACGGGACTAAGGTTTCTTGCTTTTCTAGTTAGTCTGAAACAATCCAACATTTTATTTTTGATTGTCATTATCCCAGTTTTCTATGGCAAGCGGATCATTTGGTGTTCGGCTTCAAACAATTGACAAGCAGCTTTTATTTGTTTCGTTGTTGGTCTAAATGGGGAGGCAACTAACTGAATTCTCTTTGCTGGACAATTTCGCTCACACAACTACAAAAAATATTCTTTTGGAGACATGCTAGTTTTATTAATAGAGGTGGTAACAAAATTTACTACTATCCTAATATACGTGACGATTTTCGGAGGCAGTCATTTTATTTATGGAGGTGGTCAAGAATTGCATGTATCTCAAAATGGATTTACGGAGTTGACAAAAAATTGCTCCTATCTCAAAAATGATTTTAGAGGGGACTCCTTATGTGGCCCATCTCTAATAATTGAGCCCAGTCCAGTATCCGCCTTAAGGCCCACCTTAGCCTATTTAACTGTCTCAACTATATAAAGAAAATGAAACCCTAGCTACCACAATTCTCTCTCTCTCTCTCTCTCTCTCTCTCTCTCTCTCTCTCCGTCTCACACATCTGTGCCGTTGTTCTCTCTTCTGAAGCGTGGCGCCATTGTCTCCCTCACCTCTCTCGACGTTGGCGGCAGAGGGTCGCGCGCCCCTGTGGTGATATTAACTAGAAAAATCAGTTGATGAATAGGTTCACAGCTTCAAGGTCCAGATCATAACTATAATTCACGCCAGATCAGATGGACAGAAACACATTGGAACAACGATCAGGCAGACAAAAAATTGCGCATTGGAGACGACAGAGTGTCATTTACATTTCACCAAAATAACTCAGCCCTCTACCTCGTGCCACAGTGCACAGCAATACAATGGTGTGGTACATCACGACACCTGACACCATAGAACATTCTGTGGCTCCAGATCGCCCCTGCTCCATCATCGCAACTGGAGAGAACACGTAACCACACAGCTAGCTACCATTTATATCATTGCCTAAACAATGTATTTGAATTGGGGAGCAAATAAATGTACTAAGGCTTGAAAGAAAAACAAATTGGAGCTAACGTGGTCACACTGCTACAGAAGCATGAATCAATGCTGGACTACCATTGCTGGATGCTTTGGAACCAGCAACGATAATGTATCAATGCCATTTCGTGACTTCCATTAGTAGTGGTAGGCATGTTTTTGGCAACTAGTTATTGCGATGAACCAACAGTGATATCATTGTTGGTTCGTGGCTATATGATCCCTGATAAAATCCATCATGGTTTTCATGAGAAAAAAAACATTAGATTTTCATATAACTCAAATGGAGACAAACTTTAAACCAAATTGAATCGAAGCATGCTGGTATTGTATTAGAACCAATGTACAATTCAAGGTTTTGGTAATAACACAAATTATTATTTTTTCAAGAAATTAGCTGCAAAAATGGACCTCATTTGCCACACAAGGGTGTGACTCGGACCCTTTGGCAAACATATCCATGCAAGCTATCTGTCTTTGAGTGCTTACATGTTGGGATATTTATGTAATGACATGCTGGAGAACACTGAACCGATCAGCTAAGTGTAGCTAATTTCTGCCTCTGTTTGCTAGTGTTGGATATATGGCACATTGGTAATGGAAGGGCGTCTAATATATAGAGGGCATATGCCAATTATGATCGAATTCAATAGGTCCATTGTGATAACTATTTCATCAACCAGCAGTGCTCCAGTAGGGGTTAGAATTTTAGAATAGATAAGTACATTAGAATAATGGATCTATTGCAAAAATGGGCCCCCTTTAGCACACAGGTGTCTGACTGTGCCACTTCACCACAAGTATTAATCCAAGCTGTAGTACACCGTTTGAGTCCTTGCATATTGGGATGTTTAAGTCACTTGCCGTCTTTTGACCTTATGGCCTAAATATCAAGCAAGCTATACTGAGCTCTATAGCTACTGAATTGTGGTGTACATTTGTGTGGTATTATAGGAACAAATAGGGCTAAGTATATTCTTGACTACCAGTGCTAAAATTTACATGTAAATAATTACACATATTCTTCCCTTCTAATTTAGTAGTTAGTTAAAAAGATCTAATTGCTTCCGAAATATACACGTGTATGCTATTTTTTTAGTGTATCCCAATCATCTGTTAGTTTATAGACTAAGTAGTCCATATACATAGGACCCACATGACCAGTCCATAGCTGCTATTAAATTCCCACAATGTTTATGGACCAAGCAGTCTATAAGATGGGTCACAAGGAAGATAAAAAAATTCTCCATCTTCAATCCATCAGCCAACACAAGGAGAGAGAGAAAGAGGGAGGAGCAAGAAAATAACATTTTTTATTCTCTATGGGTAGTCCATAAGCTTATGGGTACCTTTTACTGTGGACCACTCTATGGACTGGTTTAATAGTGTTTCAGTTAGTTGGTTGGGATTATTTTAATGCCCATGGAGTGCTTTTGAGCAACATTGTGAAATTTAACGCCATTTAAACTCTCTGGTCGGCAGTAATCTGGGCAGGGAAAATGAAGTCGAGGAAATTGAATGTTTCTTGTGTAATGACATGGGTTGAAGGGAACCATTTACAGAATCGATTCATCCTCTATATATTTTTTATTTATATTTTGAAAATTAATAATATTATTCAAGTTCGCGAATTAGAAAGACCAAGAAGTAGTACCATTTCAGGGAATGTGGTCAATATGTGTCATTCAATTTAATACAATTAAACCATAGGATACATATTGATCATGTACGACAATTTGGTGTAGGCGCAACCATAAAAAAATCAGAAGCCTCTGTAATGAAGAAGCACTCTAAAAGTGAAGAAATATGATTTTCATTCACAATTCAACCAAAGGAATAAGCTAGGAAATTAAAGGGTCGCTAGTTACACACCATAGAATAAGGAAGTGTGGTGTTCATCCTTTGAAACTTTTGAGCCTCCACGAGAAACATGTTGAGGAGCGGCTGCAGCAATGGTGGGAGTTGCGGGTCAAGAAGTCGAGGAAGTGACAAAGAAGAGGAAGGAAAAGGGGTTTTGTTTCAGCCAATTTTCACTGCCAAATTATATGGACTACCAGCGGCGATACCTGTTTTCACCGCCGGATCGTAGCAGGTGGAGTTCAATGCCCCAACAAATCGGCAGTGAAAATCGCTATCACCGCTGGCTCAGCAGACAATGCATATAACACCCTAAAATTTGCTTATTTGGAAATAGAGCTAAAATTATTTAATTATGAATTTTTGTGCTCACGGGAATATAGGAAAATAAAAATTTTCATTAAATTAAAATTTATCATAGGATTTAGAAGAATGGTTGTGTATACATGCTGATGCATTTGTATTTTTGTGTTGAGTGGTTTTGACCAAAACTCTAAATGATTTAAATTGCTTTTAAAAATAATAGACTGATAATGTCGATTGGCTAGATGGATCAAAACAATCGGCCAATCACCCTTTATAGAGCGCATCAGGTCTGCCGTGTACGTACATAGGTCCAACTATACAATATTAAATGTATCTCTTCTAATCCAATCAGCTGTATATTAGAAACCTGGCCGAATACGTTAGTTTATTCTAAAAAAATAGGAAACCTTCCCACGTAACTGAATTGAGTCCAAACAAAACACGTACGTGGTTCAGATGTTTCCTTCTTGACGATGAGAATTTCTCTCCCCAGATCCTTTCCTGATGACGTCATGCATGTAGTAGTAGTAGATAATATGTAATTTTGTCCCTGCAGCTTCTTCAGAAGAAATCCACATCTTTCCTCCTCATACCAGCGCCCTAAGCCCTAGCCGCCGCTGCTGCCGCACCCGACCGATCTTGCCGAGAAGCCGAACTCGTCCGTCAAAAGCTTCTGCCACCACCCGTGTTAGATCACACCGAGAACAGAACTCACCCGCCGAAGACATCGAGGCTGCTTGCTCTCTGTTTTGCTCACGTCGTTGCCGATCAACACAGGAAGCCGCCATGCATCTCCGTTGCTGCTGTCTCTCCCACGCCGCAACGACCCCTCGCTCCGAGCATCGCACAAGGGTAAGGAAACCGTCGGTATACTCTCGTGCCCTATCTCCTCTCTGCTTTGTCCGCGCGTCGCTGTCACGTTTTGCCACCATAGCCAGATTGATCTCGCTGAAACCATGAAGACCAGAGGAAAAGATCTGAGAGAAACTCCGTCAAGCAGCTTCATGCCTCGTTTTCCATGTTCTACTCGGAGCTCTTTGTTCGTGTGAAGACATGCCGCCGCCGCCTTGAAGCCCAGTCCTACACCCGACCGAAACCCCAGCGTCGTGCTGCGCGAGTCTCCGTGATGGCGCTAGCTTGCAAGCAAAGCCGGCCATAAACCTGTACCCAAACCAGCCACCGAACGCCATGCATGCCTGGAACGCCACGTACGGTACGCGCACCAACAACATATCCATCCTTCACGTTCACGTTTTGCCTGTAATCAGCATACGTATCCATTGGCCAGGACTTGTAGTTGCAGCAGTTGTTGTGGTTATTTGATAGGAATCCGACAAGTGACAACTTCAATTTGCTTTTTGACCTTGCAATAAGTGAATAGTTGATCCATTCATTATTTATTTAATTCATCGAGCCATAGTGCCATGCAAGCTGTTAGGTCTACGTATGTGCAAGCACAATGCAGGCTCCGATCCAATTTGCTAGCCTGATGACATCCTGATGACTATCACATGACGTCATAGATGTTTTGTTGCCATTTTCCTTTATAAAAACAAATCGCAAAATACAATGAAAATACATATATAGAGAGTGCATGTACATGTATATGCTGGTCCGTCCTTTGAACCTCTAACCCTTCACACAAAGATCGTTTTAACTCTGATTTGATCTATCCATTAAATTACGTTAGATTTTTGTTGACTTAACCTACGTACTAGTGCCTACGAGACTTCATGTGCTATGTTCGTGAGTTTTCCGATTTAAAATATTAATTGACTAGTATTTATGCAAACACGATCTTAAATAAAAGAAAGATAGAATAATATCTTATCTTTTTGTAAGAAACTGTTAACTTGATTAATGTCAGATTAGATATGTTTCATCATAATTTGTTTAGGCTAAACATGGCCAAATAATTAGGTGGTCGATCTCACGTGTTTTTTTTCTTTTGCAAAGATAAAGTTTAACTTGCTCAATAAATTATGTGATAATATTAGCCTCAACTCGGTTTTATTTTAAAATACAAATTGTCTAATTTGAATTAATGTCAGTCATATGATTCTTCTTAATTAACATAAATCGAGCTAGTTGTTTCTTTTACAATCTAAATCTTTCGGTAGCCGTCTCTCTTTCACCATAACTCCGGTTAGTGTGTTTTTTTGCGTTTATGTGTTTGTAGCAACACGTAGGTTAGTTTTCAAATTTCTTTAATTGTATAGCTTGAGTTTTCTTTTTGTGACCATGATCTTTTGACTTGATTAATGTTTAAGCAACAAACGATAAAAATGACTTTTTAGTAACTTGAGGATTTATCTGTAAGAGAATCTCCAGGATTTACAGTACAACTGTGAGGGCTATATAGATCTGGCTTTAGCTTAGTATGAGGACCTTTTCTAGCTTGTTAGAGGTTACCTTTGTGGCGTAAATAGGGAAAAGCAGACTGTGGATCCCTGGGACTGGTTGTATCACACAGACTGACTTTTGATCAACCAGTCAGTTTGGTCCTGGAGTGAAGTCTACACCCGGTGTTTGGAGTTGTTTTTCTGTTGTGTTGCTTTTTAAGGTATATTTTGTAATATTGCGCTATATTTATTAAGCATTTGTCTCTTGATTCTACACTTGTCTCACTTCATTAAATCTAGGTGTGACAATGCAGAGGTTAGATCCGCCAGATCATAATCCAAGCCGATGGTGATAGTGATTTCACCACAGGTTCTAACATTTAGTGCGTCCTTCTACCTTCATACCGGTGGTGAAACTTCTTAACACCGCAGGTTTATAATAGCGTCATGCAGTTGGGTGTCTAATAGGCGCTGATAAACCTTTTCACCGCTAGATCGCCCCATGATCTGGCAGCGAAGACATGCAAGGTGTTTGCTTGTGTAGCACCTGGTTTTAAGAATAAAACCAAATACACACCATATGTGAGCCCAAGAAGTCAACTCACACATATGGCTACAAATAGAGGTAACATCAATAGACAATGCTTAATATGTAGCGTACTTAATTCAAAGAATATAACCTTAGATAGTAGATAGCGGAAAGACACTCCGTTCTTCCGGCAAAGGCTCAAAATCCACAGGGACAACTGACTAGTTGATCACAAACCTAACTCCTCCAGACTTTAGTAATCTGGTACCCATCTGGGATTTTTCCAAAGAATTAAAAATAAAAGCAAGCATAAGTACATGTTGTACTCAGCAATATAACATGAGGTTCATGAGGCTAAAAAGGTTGACACTGGTTTACTATGATTAGCATTTTTGTGAGTCAAATTTTAGCATTAGAGTAGTAGCAAGTTTAGCTTAAGCCCCAAATAACCACATGATCATGTAAACAAGAATAATGTATAGCAAAAACAATTAATCCTAAGTGAGCATCTATATCATCAGTATCATTAGTGTTCATCACCTATTCAGTAAGGAGCCCAGGCCGCTTGTGACCGTGAGCACGGCTGATATACCAGTTTTACACTCTGCAGAGGTTGTACACTTTCACCGTGAGCCGTGATATCCATATACCCGGGTTAATTACTCCCAACACACTTCTAAGGTGAGCAAGCATGGATCACTATGAAGTCTTTCAAAAGTTCGTCTAACAAGTGTAGCCCGCAAAGGTTTCCCCATCAATAAGCATGAACTCCACTCCAAGGGGTGACAAACAAAAATAAAAAGAAACAAAAGTGCACCCTCTTGCCAGGCCGAGAACATACAGATCGGAGCCCCTCTTATGCCTTTTGGTAAGCTACTACGAGCCAGAAAATGTCCTCATACTTAACTAAAGCCAGAGCCATGTAGCACTCATGGATGTACTGTAAGTCCTTAGGGAGAGAAACTAGAGCACCATAAAAACCCAATGCTCTAGCCCTCTTAAGCCAAGCTGCTAAAAAACATATTTTAACGTTTATTGCATATACCATTAGTCAAGTTACATATCATTGTTATTTAATTTGAGCACTAGCAATTTACTACCCATATGCAAGTAACCCAGAGTGTCAAGGTACAAGCTGCAAAGTACTAGGATATCCTTAAAGGTAACACATGCATATGAATTTAGTGTATTAAGGTTAATAGGAAACAAGGATGTTCTCATGCTATACTTGCTGTAAACTCTGGTCTTCTGCTGATTATCAACCTCTGAAAGATTGCTTATTGATCACAAATGCAAAACTCACCGACTAGACATGATCATAGAACACCACACAAGCATCCATGCAATCATACACGAATCAAACAATTGAAATAAATTAGAACAATATACCAAACATATTAAAGAGCAAGTAAAAAGATTTTAAAGATGTTCTAGATGTTGCTATGAACACACAGGCTTAAAAAGCACACTAATCGGAGCTATGGTGAACAAGAAACGACTACCGTATGACTTACTTTATTTGATAAGAAAACTATAGGCTTCATTTATTTTAATCTTACAAAACATGTATAAGATATTTCAGAGAAATACCAAAATTGAATTAAGTCAAATTTATATTTGAATTAGAAAAACAATGTAAGATTAATAATATTTTATTTATCAATCCCAGTTGCATAATCATTATAGGATTACAAAATTCTAGATATGGTAAGCATTATTACTAACATGTAGGTTATGTCGTTATGAATCTAATGTAATTTGAACGGGTCATAACGGAATTAAAACAAAGATTCGACTAGTAGGACGTACATAGACACTATGGACAGTCCACAAAGTTAGGGGACATCAAAAGATGATTTTTTCTTGAATTGATGAATAAATAGAGAATGGTGATTGATTACGCATGAATGACATATATATGACATCAGCATAATCTTTAATCACTAAAATAATGCACATCTTTAATCAAGTATGCATGCATGACGCTCGTTACTGGTGCGCCGTTGGAAGATTCTGCTGTTGGACGAACTGGGTGGCCAGGACTTGCATCTACTGAACATGAAACATTACGGTGTCCAAATGAACTTGCATAGTGGAGCACTAGGTGCTCGATTTCGAGAAGAAGATGATCCTACACGTAACAGGACTCCTCCATGGACGGCGATGAAGTATCTCCGGCGACCTCAGGAAAAAGGCCTATGGCATCGGCGGTCTATTAACAGGGAGGTAGCGTGGATCACGGGAAGATTACCTTAGGGGCTTGACGCAATCGGAGACAGCTCTACAGCGGCACTGGGCTCCACGGATGGATGACGGCTTCCTACAAGAGCTCGGCAATATCGTGTGTGGTGTGTGGGCTACAAGGCAAAAAGAAGAAGGAAGGCATTCGTCGACGGATTCATCACCTCAACTCGAACCTCGGCAGCGGTGTCACGAACGGCGGTGAAGCAGCTGGTGGTGCCAGCGGCGGCGGCGGCGGCGTGTCTTCACAGATAAAGAGCTCCAGCGATGAGTAGAAGAACGATGACGTATAGCTCGATGGGGCGGCAATGGGCTTTCCTTGACGTGAAGCTCGTCAACGGTTTGCAGACTGCGGGCATGGTTGCGGTGCTTGCAGGTCCGAGCTTGGCGAGCAGCGTGAAGCTAGGGCGAAAACGGAGGCAGGTAATGTGGATGAAAAGAGGGGCACGGTTTGGGACCTCCGAGTTTTATAGGACGTCGGATGCGGGAACCAAGCCGTATCCCACAAGATCGAGCGACGGTGGCAGCGCTGCCATCAGACTAGAGTCCGATTGCTGCAGGGGAGGTAGGGGAAGGACACAGCTGACATATGGTCCGGGCGTAGCTAGCTAGCTGGGCTTGCGCAGCAGGCAGTAGCTGCTGCTAGGCCACTTCGGCCAGCTGAGGGAAAAGGCCACTCGGGCCAAAAAGAGTAGAGGACTGAGGATTTCTCTTTTTATTTTATTTTCTTTTATTTCAAAGTCATTTTCGAATCCTTTTTGAAACACAGTTTGAATCATTTTATGTTTTGGTGAAAACCACACATTACGAAAATACAAATGCACCAGCATGTATGCACAACAATGTTGCTAAATCTTGTGATAAATTTTAACTTAATGAAAATTATGATTTTCCTACGTTCTCATGAGCACAAAAATTAACAATTAAATCAATTTATCTCTATTTCAAAAGGAGCAAATTTTAGGGTGTTACAATTCTACCCCCCTTAAGATGAATCTCGTCCCGAGATTCGGAAGATGGTGATAAAAGAGATATAGATACTCCGCCTTTATTTGATCCTCAATTTTCCCAAGTTGCATCTTCCTCTATTTAGTTATTCCATTGAACCTTACACTTTAAGTACTCTTTCATTAAGAGTCATCTTAGCAGTTTCTAAGATCCTGGCTGGCTAATCTGCATAAGTGTGACCGTCTCTCGTACTGCGCTCCTCCGAAGGTGTTTGTTCCTCTACATTCACATCTGAAAACTCATAATCCACTTTACTATCCTCAGTGTACACACCTTCTAATAGGTCATTCTCGTATTCCTCAGGTGCAGGATGAATACCCTCGGACTCAATTCTTTCTCCTGATGGTGTTGTTAGAAGCACCAAACGTTGGGCATACTTAATCTCTCCTTTACAAGCAGATAACCATCCCTTTCCAAGGATAACATCAATTTCCATTAACTCCAAAACAATAAGATTTGCCAAGTTCTCCCCCTTTATGTTAAGAATAACTTTTGGGCATATGCGGTCTGCCTTCATTTCTCCTCCTAGAGGGTTAACTATCAAGGGTTTCCTCATTGGAAGCATAGTTATCTTATGATCTTCTACATATTCCCTAGAGATGAACGAATGTGAAGCAATAGGGTCAAACAAAACCATAGCAGTGGCTGAGCTTACTGCAATCAAACCATAAACGACCTCCTTAGTTCCATGAGTGGAAATCATATCCACATTGTTCAGCCTTCGATGGATGTAGTTTTGCTTTAATTTATTTCGTTGCACCTGCTCCTTATGGACATTCTGTTCTGGCTCCTGCTGCAGTTGATTCTAGCTTTGATTACTCTCAGCAAACTTCTCAAGACAGTCGTTCTCATAGTGTTCAATCTCACCACAATCATAATCTTCCTCACTAGTAGAAGTGTTGGTCTTCATCAAGGTGCTAATAGGAGGTGACTGACATGGCTCTTGAGAGCTGAAATGCTGCACTTCATCATTGGGTTGATGATACTGATCTTGATCTGTACTTCCAAGCAGATTCTTAGGGTGTGACTGATATTCTGGTTGTGTAGTAAAACAAAGACAAGTGTTTCTTAATTGGCATTGAAGGTCATGTTTTCTCTTCTTCTCTTCCATCTCTCAACGCTTGTTCTCAATTACAATTGCTCTGTCCACCAACATCGGATAGTTGGCATACACAACGGTCATCAGCTGTAGTTGCAAACCCTCATTCAGTCCTTTCAAAAAGCGTTTTTGCTTCTTAGCATCACTATCCACCTCTCCTAGAGCATTGCGTGACAATTGAGTGAACCGATCATGATACTCACACACCGACATAGATCCTTGCTTCAAGTTGAGGAACTCCTCCTCCTTGATCATCACCACTCCAGTAGGTATGTGGTAAGATCTAAAAGCAGTCTTGAATTCTTCCCAACCAATCTAATTTATATCTTGTTGCCCAAATGGGAATGATTCCCACCAGTCTAAAGCAGCTCCTTGAAGTTGTTCGGAAGCAAAAGGCATCTTCTCATGGTCCTCACACTGAGCTATGTCCAGTTGTCTCTCCACAGCTCTAAGCCAGTCATCAGCTTCTAGTGGGTCACTTGTATGGGAGAATGTCGGTGGGTGTCCCTTCATAAATTCACCACGCTTGTCAATAGGGTGTGCTTGATGCTGGTTGTCCAGTGCAATTTGAACAATTGAACAATAGTCTGTAATACTTGAGTTTGCATCATCAAAGCTTGCTCTATAGTTGGAGGATTAGGTGGCGGTGGATTAGAATTGATAGCATTCCTTCGGTCATCATGCAAAGCACTTCTCCTGGTAGCAACCATCTGTTTTCAACATGTATGCATTAGGATTCAGTCGTTCATAGCATTCTTAATTGTAGCGTCATGAGATGCAAGATAGGATTGATAGCATGAGAGGCAAGAGAAGGCCCAACCATAGAGATAACTGATTCTTCCAAATAAAGCACTAGAATGTACGAAACCTTTGTCTTGCAACTTCTATAACTTGCTACCCCCCTTAAGAAAAAGTCAACTAGGCTACACAAAAGGGTAGCTTGCACCTTCTTCTAGATGTGTTAACTAGCATAAAGACGTTCTGACATCCCAAAGAAACTCGTATGCAAGGGTATAAACAAGTAACCTGAAATTACTTGCGAGATGAAAAACAGCAGCACGGTAAAACAGCCATATCTTGAGTTCTATTAATCCAATGAAGTTGTACCTTATACCATTGGAAAGCTTAGAAAATTCTCTACAACTTTATTATACAACACTTCCAGATTCTGCAGTTAACTTGGTCTAAAATAGTGCACAACATAAACTGTGCCAGGCTTCAGACAGCACAGATGCACTGCCTTGTGATTTCCATATCTCCCAAACCACAACAGATATTAGGGTGATTCTTGCGGTTAGAGAAAAGAAGCTAAAGTCTACTTTTGTCCATAATTTTTCCATGATTTTTGGTCATCCAGAAACTAGGATATAAACTGAAGAGGACAGGCTGCTCCAAAAAGACAGGGTAGAGAAAACAGGAGAAAACCAAAACTTGACTATTTAATTTCATTAATCCTTATACCTTAGGCCTATAAACTAAATGAAATTATAGAGAAAGCTCACAAGATCATTACAATCATTACGAAGATCCAAAACAAGCATAAGCACAATGACAAACAAACTAAACACTAAAGGTTCACACTTCACACATTGACTCAACTTGCGATTACTACCATTCTCTTCATATTAAGAACAAAGATCCTAATGCTCCTCTTATGATGATGTAAGAAGGTGGTAAGAGAAGATTCTAAAAGCATATCAAAGCAATGAGTATAGATGAGACCAAGGGCTTAAACAAGCATCAAGGAGGAGATAAATATCAAGGGTACAAATATAGTAGAGATGAAAGGTCAAGGTTTATAGAACAAGGCTGTTATAGCAATTCCAAAACCTTAAGATGGACAATTTCGAACTAGGCTTGCATCCTACAGTCAGCATTACTCTGATACCACTCTGTAGCACCTAGTTTTAAGAATAAAACTAGACACACACCATATGTGAGCCCAGGAAGTCAACTTACACATATGGCTACAAATAGAGGTAACATCAATAGACAATGCTTAATATGTAGTGTACTTAATACAAAGAATATAACCTTAGATAGTAGACAACAGAAAGACACTCCGTTCTTCAGGTGAAGGCTCAAAATCTACAAGGACAACTGACTAGTTGATCACAAACCTAACTCCTCCAGACTCTAGCAATTTGGTACCCATCCGGGATTTTTCCAAAGAATTAAAAAGTAAAGCAAGCGTAAGTACATGTCGTACTCAGCAATATAACATGGGGTTCATGAGGCTCAAAAGGTTGACACTGGTTTACTGCGATTAGCATTTTAGTGAGCCAAATTTTAGCATTAGAGTAGTAGCAAGTTTAGCTTAAGCCCCGAATAACCACATGATCATGTAAACAAGAATAATGTATAGCAAAAACAATTAATCATAAGTGAGCATCTGTATCATGAATATCAGTAGTGTTCATCACCTATTCAGTAAGAGCCCAGGTCGCTTGTAACTGCGAGCACGGCTGATATATCAGTTTTACACTCTATAGAGGTTGTACACTTTCAGCATGAGCCGTGATATCCATATGCCCAGGTTAATTACTCCCAAAACACTTCCAAGGTGAGCAGGCAGGGATTACTATGAAGTCTTTCAAAGGTTCGTCTAACAAGCATAGCCCGCTAAGATTTCCCCATCAATGAGCATGAACTCCCCTCCAAGGGGTGACTAACAAAAATACAAAGAAACAAAAGTGCACCCTCTTGGCAGGCCGAGAACATACAGATTGGAGCCCCTCTTGTGCCTTTTGGTAAGCTACTACGAGCTAGAAAAGGTCCTCATACTTAACTAAAGCCAGAGCCATGTAGCACTCATGGTTGTACTGTAAGTCCCGAGGGAATCCACTTACAGATAAATCCTTAGGGAGAGAAACTAGAGCACCACAAAAACTCAATGCTCCAGCCCTCTTAAGCCATGTTGCTAAAAAGCATATTTTAACGTTTATTGCATATACCATTAGTCAAGTTACATATCATGATTATTTAATTCGAGCACTAGCAATTTACTACCCATATGCAAGTAACCCAGAGTGTCAAGTTACAAGCTACAAAAGTACTAGGATATCATTAAAGGTAACAAGGTAGACACATGCATATGAATTTAGTGTATCAAGGTTAATAGGAAACAAGAATGATCCCATGTTATACTTGTCTTAAACTCTAGTCTTCTGCTGATTATCAACCTCTGAAAGATTGGTTATTGATCACCAACGCAAAACTCACCGACTAGACATGATCATAGAACCCCACACAAGCATCTATGCAATCATAGACGAAGCAAACAATTGAAATAAATTAGAACAGTACACCAAACATATTAAACAGAAAGTAAAAAGGTTTTAAAGATGCTCTACACGTTGCTACGAACACACAGGCTTAAAAAGCACACTAATCGGAGCTATGGTGAACAAAAAACGACTACCGTAAGATTTACTTTATTTGAGAAGAAGAAAAGTACAGGCTTTATTTATTTTAATCATATAAAACATGTATAAGATATTTCAGAGAAATTCCTAAATTGAATTAAGTCAAATTTATATTTGAATTTCTAAAACAAAGTAAGTTTAATCATATTTTATTTATCAATCCCAGTTGCATAATCATTATAGGATTATAAAATTCCAGATATCGTAAGCATTGTTACTAACGCGTAGATTACATCGTCATGAATCTAACGTAATTTGAACAGGTATAACGGAATTAAAGCAAAGATTTGACAAGTAGGACGTACATAGACTCTATGGGCAGTACACATATTTAGGGGACATAAGACGAATTTTTCTTGATTTGAGGAATAAATAGAGAATGGTGATTTATTACGCATGAATGACATATATATGACATCAGCATAATCTTTAATCACTAAAATAATGCACATCTTTAATCAAGTATGCATGCATGACGCTCGTTGCTGGTGCACCGTTGGAAGATTCTACTGTTGGACGAACTGGGTGGCCAGGACTTGCATCTACTGAACATGAAACATCACGGTGTCTAAATGAACTTGCATAGTGGAGCGCTAGGTGCTCGATTCGGAGAAGAAGATGGTGCTACATGTAACAGGACTCCTCCATGGATGGCGATGAAGTATGTCTGGCGACCTCAGGAAAAAGGCCTACGGCATGGGCGGTCTATTAATAGGGAGGTAGCGTGGATCATGGGAAGATTACCTTAGGGGCTCGACGCGATCGGAGAGAGCTCTGCAGTGGCACTGGGCTCGACGGATGGACGATGGCTTCCTACAAGAGCTCGACAATACCGTGTGTGGTGTGTGAGCTACGGGTTAAAAAGAGGAAGGAAGGCATGTGTCGATGGATTCATCACCTCGACTCAAAGCTCGACAGTGGTGTCGCAAACAGCAGTGAAGTAGCTGGTGGTGGCAGCGGCGGCGGCAGCGTGTCTTCACGGACAAAGAGCTCTAGCGATGAGTAGAAGAACGATGATGTACAGCTCGATGGGGCGGCAACGGGCTTTCCTTGACACAAAGCTCGTCAGTGGTTTGCAGACAGCGGGCACAGTTGCGGTGGTTGCAGGTCCGAGCTTGGCGAGATTGCGATCGTGGCGGCGTGAAGCTAGGGTGAAAACCGTGGTAGGTAATGTAGATGAAAAGAGGGGCATGGTTTGTGACCTCCGAGTTTTATAGGACGTCGGATGCGGGAACCAATCTGTATCCCATGAGATCGAGAGACGGTGGTAGCGCTGCCATCAGACTAGAGTCCGATTGCTGCATGGGAGGTAGGAGAAGGATGCAGCTGACATACGGTCCGGGCGTAGCTTGCTAGCTGGGCTTGCGCAGCAGGCAGCAGCTGCTGCTAGGCCACTTCGCCCCAGCTGAGGGAAAACACCACTCGGGCCAAAAAGAGTAGAGGATTGAGGATTTCTCTTTTTATTTTATTTTCTTTTACTTCAAAGTCATTTTCAAATCCTTTTTGAAACACAGTTTGAATCATTTTGTGTTTTGGTCAAATCACACATTACAAAAATACAAATGCACCAGCATGTATGCACAACAATCACTATGCCAGAAATGCTAATTAGTGACGCATCCAGAGAGTCATTAGTGACGCGGTAAAAACACGTCACTTATGTTGCGTCTGTGATGTGAAGAGATTAGTGACGTGTAAAAACGCGTCACTGATGTGAATAGAGAAGTGACGCGTATTGAGAAAACGCGTCTCTGATGTGAGATAGCAGCGACACGTACTAAGAAAGCGCGTCACAGCTAACCCTTCATTAGTGACGCGCATATTCAAAATGCGTCTCTGATAACAATTTACAGACACAAGAAAAAAGGAATCTACATCCACGGTGTACATTTTTGAATTCCATGTTTCACAGTATGGTACATTTCACAGCAGTACATAGATAGTTCAAACTTGACACTTCACAGTACATAGTAAGTTCTCATGATCAAAATACATTAGTACTGTAAGTTCTTCATCACAATGCCTGGGCACACTTCGGTTTTCTGGTTCACCCTCAGGACTCCCATCACAAAGGAACACAGTCATGTACTTCCACAGAACGAAAGTACTACATGCACAAATATGGATTACTTAAGCTGTGCTGAGATTGGCACCACAGGAGCACCCTGAGCTATTGTTCCCTGAGCACAAGAATATAATCATGACAAACTGAATTTCATAAAATACTTGCTGTTATCTAAGAGACATATTATGAAACAAATATTTCTCTAGATATAGAATCAAATGTATATTATTACTGTACATGTAAAAGGAACAAACAGACATGCATGTGATGATCAATGGATCAATATTTGTTATTACCTGTACTCCTGAGATTGCTTTGACAACTGTAGACTTCCCTTGGGCCACATATGCCCAATGGTCCCTGCACATTCCAAAGAGATATTTTATTTAGAATATGCACATAAACTTAGGATATTATAGCAGCAGTTTTTTCCTTCACGCAAGCAAAATAAGACTGAAGATATACAAGCAAGATATTTTATCCAAAAGTCATGTAAAAAAAATCAGATTCTACAGATTTCAATAAGCAATATAACATCCTATTATGTACCACAGCAGTAATCAGAAAAACCCCACTCATCACCTTTTCTTTCATGAATCAAGGCAAACCAAATTCAGTATAGAAGGTTAGGATTTCCTCCATGATTAGTCAGTAGTAGAAAATTGTTAATTGCCCATTATTTGTTATGCAAATTTATTTTTTATTTTATGAATAAATAACTGTAATATATATTTTAAAAAGTGTAATTACTTGCTGAATTTCGTGCATCTAAAACCATGTAAACATAAATTTATTGCACAAATAACATCACAGGACAGGGATGACACATACATTATTGATAGGATAAAACTTTTATACATGTACCCCCTTTCAAACTCCCTGATGACTGGCACAGTTGGGCTTGAACCCAACAAACTTTACCATTAAAGGAACTCAGTCATAGAAACACAAGATGAGGTGGTTCAGTACGATTTATCAGGTGACATTGTGCTGGCTTCCTTATTTAACGCATCTAGAAGCAATTATCATAAAAATGAAATTCCATTAAGACCCAAGACCACTTGCATGATTCTATCTAGGTCATAAATTATGTATAGATACAACCATTAAACTTGTAGCCACATCCTGAAGGCTAGCACAGGCTGAACGATCAAAACATGAGTTTTAGGACTAGACAAGTTATAGGCACATACTGGTACAGCAACACTAATGCCAATACAACGGTACAAAAACTGCCTTACAAGAGAGACGCTACAGAAACAGGCAAACAGCATAAGCAATAATACATTACCGATGTTGATCGTTGCCTGGCGTGAAATCACCTCTGGTGACAAAGGATGCAGCTGCGTGACATCGAGCTTGCTCAGGTCCTGCTCCATCAGTCCTCGGCACGACATCTTCGACTCTGTTTGAGTAACACAGGGCCTTGACAATATATGACTAGCAGTTAGCATAATGTGCAGATCTAAAATCAAGTAGCCAAATTTATACAGATAGACAATGACAAAATTACAATGCCATTTGTTTCATTCCAATATTTTTTTGTACAGGGTAAAAGAATTGTACATGAAGATAGACGTTGGTACATGAAGCAAAGTCATTTCTGTGGCTTAAAACTATCTGTTTGAGTCATTTGCATCACAACAGTAGTAGTACTTGATAAAAGAATATAACTAGTCGAGACATTTGCATCTATTATCTGAACAATATCTTCAGTTCTAGTATTTTTCCCTAATCTGAAAATATATATCCAGTTCTAGTATTTTTCCCTAATCTGAAAATATATCTCCAGTTCTAGTATTTTTCCATAATCTGAAAATATATTTTTCCCTAATCTCCAGTTCTAGTATTTTTCATATCAAGCGTTACCATGTGATCTAATAGTGTTAGCAATGAAAGTCACATCTCTAGTGTTAAACAGTGTTTTCTGCAGTAAAGATAAAGCAAATAGGAGCAGAATTAAATCTGTACCAGTAGTGTCAAGCAGTAGAATTTGGTTTTGTTTACAACACCTTGAGCTTTGCTTACCTGAGTAGGGCGTGATGATGCTGCAGCACTTCTCATCTTGCCCGGTGGGGGAGCCCTCATCATAGGAGGCAGCAGAGAAGCCGCCACAGCCGCCGCCACCGCACAGTTCTCTATATCTAAGGAGTATACAGTCAGCAACTTCTAAATTGTACAAGTAACTTATGGAAGCTTGCAAAGTTGTGCATACTGTCTAAGGAGTATACAGTCAGCAATTTACATCTGCCAGATATTATTATTATTATTATTGTTATCATTAAGTTTACACTAATCAAATTCTTAGCTACTAGTATAAGTACGCATTCCGAAGCCAAGGCATACCATTTATTTTTGAATGTACAGATGTTCCCTTGCCCTTCTTGTCTCCAACAATCTCAGAATGTTTGCACCTCTGTGACACAGGGAGCCAGGAAAGATAGAGCTAAAACAAATGGAGACATACTTGATTCAACCTAGCATAGGAGAAATGAGACAGTACCTTGCAGAATGAGTGGAGTCATCTTCTAGCTGTGCGCTCCTATAGAACAGCTTACTGGTAAGCTCTACCTCTGTCACACATTTGCAGGTGAGCCAAGGTAACTGTTCTGCTGCTACCCACCTCAGCATGTAAATGCTGATAACAAAATCTCTTGTTCTTATCAGCCCTAGTAATGCTCCCTACTTGCAGCCTGCAACCATACACAAATGCAAAAATGTGTAAAAGGGGTAAGGCTTCCAAAATTGTAAGTTTAGAGACATGGTTGTTACTTGTTACCCTAGATACCACAAACTTATAGCAAAATAAACTGAGAACACGTGGTCCATTGGTTCATGAAATGTGGTACAATATATATCAGAATGTTATCATACAAGTAGAGATCTGAACTTTTTGAGTTTCTGTATTATCCTAACAAGGTCTGCATTTAGAGAGATCTATACTACAATTTTTTACATGTTTCATAACAGATAACCAAATATGATAAGTATATAAGAAACTCAGTGACTATGCTTAAGCATCATGTGAAACTGAATTTGTTCTCTATAATTTGCACTAAAATGTAGCTGAATAATATGTACTAAAAATGCAAAACACTTGAGCACATCCAAAACATTTGAGGATAAATTTGGAAGGGTACTGCAAGACAAACAATTGAGGATAGGACAGAACTATGACTTTTAATTAAAAAGTTGCCCTTTTCATGAAAAATTGTGTAAGACCGTATTTAACTTTCCTAAAATCTAAGAGTACTTCAACATCTGAATTGTTCTAAGGAACACGGGAAGCGTTTCAGGCACAAGGACCAAGTAACACTGTGACAGGCCAAAAGAGACCTGCAGGTTAATGAGGTTACTATGAAATATTTATAGTTCCTTTCTATAGCCACGAAATATGCAGAATTCTGCTCCTCTGAAAGAGAAGGTATAGGACAAATAACTCAAATTATGTGTGTGTAGTTTTATTTCTGACTTGAGCACTAGTACATTAATTACAAGATGAAAAAAGGATAAGCCCATTTCCTACATGGGGTAAGTAATTAACCAGGCCTAAAATAGATAATGCTGCATGAAGAGAAGCATTAGCTGTAACAATGATAATACGTATATGATCCTCTAAAACAATGATAAGGTCAAATTCATTAGATGCTTGTGACAGGGATTTATTGACATAAATGACCTGATCCTACTCACCAACATGATTCATTGCGAACTGCAATACAATTCTATCTGCGAGGCTCTCTTTCACCTTCAGGCCACTCTCCGGTGTCTTAGATGGTACTGGAGAGGTCACTGAGGAGCTTGCGCTTAGCCTCCATGGTGACCTCCACGATGCCCTCACGACCCCATGCAGCCGCTCTGCCTCCTTGGCGACAAGGTCCCGCTCCCTCACCTCAGCATCCCTGGCCGGAATGTCACCCACGGACACCCCAATCGCCCTACCCTCCCACACCCACTGGGCTGCGACGCCGTGGACGAAGATGCTGCAGTGCGTGGATCCGGCCTTGCGAAGTGGGAGTTCCACGCCACGCTGGACAATCGATTTGGGGAGGCCGCCGCCTCCGGGGACAAGGGTGCTGCATGCGAAATCGATACGGAGAGGCAGCTGCTGCTTTGGATGGGGACGCGCGCCACACAGTCGATCTGGGGAGGCGGCCGCCACTGGGCCTCCATCCGGATCCTGTGATGACCAGCACCTCCTCCGGGCCAAACCATCTTGCAGCGTCATCCTCCCGGACCTCATCCTTCCCCTCCTCGTCCCCCACCTCACCCTCCTGCTCTGCTTGCGTTGCCCCCTCTCTAGATGGTGACTGCTGGAGAGATCTGTAGGAGGGAGGCAGCTCCGGCCAGATCTAGAGCAGGGAGGCAGCGTCGGCTAGATCTGAGCGGAGGGAGGAGGAGGAAGATAGAGATGGCGACGGTGTTGGACGAGCGGTGGCCGCCGAGGAGGATGAGACAAGAGGGAGGTGACGGTGGGGAAGAAGGGGCGAACCTAATGGGGACGAGAGGGAGGAAGAGAGAGGGGATCAGGAATGTACTGGTGAGGGGGAACGCTGGATGGGAACGGGACTGAGTCCGGACTTGACTCCTCCATTCATCAAAATTGATAATTTTTTCGAGTTCGATATCTCATAGGAGTGACACGTTTGGTCTAAACGAGTCTCTGGTAACCAGGACTGATATCAGTGACGCGTCTGGTTCAGACGAGTCTCTGATAACTTGTTATTAGTGACGCATTTTATTTCTTAGCCATGGGTGACACCTAATCAGCGACGCGTTCCCTTTACCCGTGTCACTGATCTTATATTAGTGATGCTTTCAATCCAACATCACTGGTTAAGGTGTCTCCTTTGCGCTGTTTTGGCATAGTGAATGTTGCTAAACCTTATGATAAATTTTAACTTAATGAAAATTATGATTTTACTATATTCTCATGAGCAGAAAAATTAACAATTAAATCAATTTATCTATATTTCAAAAGGAGCAAATTTTAGGGTGTTATAGCTTGTCGATCATATGCTGAACCAACAGTGAAAAGTTTTATCACCGCGGATTTTGGTCCTTGACTCCGTAAATTTCCCACATAGCAGTTATAAAAAATTCATCGATATTTTATGACAGTAAGTCGAGATTTGCATGCGTGCTTTTTCACATTTCTATATTATCTACGAGAGTTTGGATATGACTTGTTGAATTCATTCGAGCTCTACAGGGCATACAAGTTCTACAAGTTCAAGGGTGGACAGTAAGTAAAGCATATATTTGTCTTGTACATATGTGCACGTAGCAACTATGTAGTAACTAAATGCCAACTCTTATATAGTGCCACAAGCAACCAGCAGGATCGCTGCACTGTGGGTACTATGCGTGCGAATTCCTCAGACAAAATGGGAGATACACCAACAACCCTAAGAAAGTAAGTAATAGTCATATGTGAAGTTCTGTCATTACTCTGTATTGGTTAGTTGTAAATCTTATTATTTTTTGCAGGTATACAAGTGCTCTCCCATTGATAACTGCCTCGACAATGGAGAGCTCATGAACATTTGCAAGGACTTTAGCCGGTTCATCATGAAATAAATAATTCACTTTGATGGGAAGTATTTTGATCCGCAGTCGGAATTAGCTCAGCCACAGTACCGAGATCTCGTAGATATTACCAGGCTATAGCTAAACCGCGATGATTTTTAGAGAAGTACGTCATGGGACCAAGCAAGCTACAAGTGGAAAAAACTTTGTTGTGTATATACATTAGCATGTGATGACTATGGTAGACTGCAACAAATATTGCTTTTTTCATGCATGAGAATATAATTTTCTGTGATTTCTGTTTGGATTCGTTTCAATTTGTACAATAATTCACTGGTGGGAAATATATGGTGGGAAATTAAAACAATTGACTGGCAGGAAATATATGGCGCCAAATTTTGAATTTCTAAAAACAATTCACTGGCGGTTTTGCTAACAAACCGCCTCTGGAAAAAGTATTTCAGAGGCGGCAGATTTAGGTCAGCTGCCTGTGCAAAAATAGTTACACTGTCGGCTGACTTAAAAGAACCGCCGGTGCAAATACTTTAACACCGGAGGATTCTTTAGTTCAACCGCCAGTGTAAATAATATTATCACTGGCGGTTGGCTTTGACGAACCGCCAGTAAAATGTGTTAACACTGGTGCATCTTATGCAACCGCTTGTGGTATTTTAGTTTTCCACTGGCCTTTCACACTCGCGGTGGGTTCAGACGCCAATAGAAATGCAGCTAGAACCGCCAGTGCTGAGCTCCAGTGTACTAGTGTTAGATTAGAGATTATTGGTTAATATATTTATTTATGGTTAGATATGATCTTGTTCGTTTGCTATGTGTTCCATCAGCTATATAGCCAAAGGCCTGTGCCTTCAATTATAGCACGCTCTCATGATTCTGTTTAAGCATAAATAGGTCTATCAACTTTTGGGCTTTAATTTATTATCTTTGCCAAGTGCCGCATCACTTGTGGACTGCTTGGTAGCGATAATGAATTAGATCTAATCTGTTTATAGGTTTATTTATATTAAATAGTCGACTGTCTGCATGCTATACATTTAATTTCTCTGTATTGGCTGTATAGCCGATAGCTCGCGCTATAATGTTCTATTCTTTTACAAGTATGTCGGCTCTGTGATGACTGTCTTGTTTTTTGTCTTGGTTAATCAGCCAATGCCGATATATTTTACTTTCATCAATCAATCAATATAGCTATGTTTAACCTGTTTATTCCTTTTACTGCATTCTTCCTTGATTCATGATCATCGACTATCAGATCTAATTACTGTCACTTGATAAAAGCCGATGGCACTTGTTTTAATTATTTTATATCATGAATATGATGGACATCGACTCTCTAGTCAATAGCCTTATTTGTTGGCCCCTGGCCACACATTGGAACTATTCGGAACACCAGTAAATATGTTCCACCGTAAAGTTACTGATGATCTTTCTCTCCTTGTCAATTGCAGGGTCAAATTGACTGGCACGCCAACTAACTCAAAACCAGATTGTCCTGCTGGAGTCAAAGGAAATCTCATAGGCTTGTCGTGTGTCCCACGTGATCTGATTTCATCACCAACAACCCCCCTAGGTGTCACGGTCCTTACACCGCTAGCCAGGGAGCTGGCCGCTGCCACGCAGCCGTATGACCTGGTGGCCCAGATACGCCCCATGAGCCATTGGAGAGACACTCAGCGAGCCCCCATAGGCCAAGGGGGTTCCGCACCCATGCCGTTAGAGCTTGGCACCGGCGGGTCAAACACACGAGAGCTGGTGGGGTAATCTAGCTTGTGCACATGTATACAGCTCAGCTGGAGAGGTCATGTCATCTGGAGGCCGGGAACAGGAGGATTCAAATCTATTCAAGGCAGGGCGTGGTGAGCGCGCTCACATCATGCGCTGAGAGCGTCGGTTGCGCAGAAGGCGCATTGTATCCATGTCTTTATCAGTTTTCGTTTATGTATGTGCCGTGTATTAGCTATGGTATTAATAGCTGGGACATTACACTAGTCAGTTGTTTGCTTAATTCAGTGTGATCATGCATTGTATTCCTCAAACACATCAGTAGAAAATAGCACTATTCTCTAACAGTTGCCAGTATCTGTGCGCGTTCTGTGTTATTGTTTCATCTGTTCCACTTTGATCTCGTGTCTTCTTAGGTTAGCCACTGATCATATGTCCACGATTGTGTTATTGGCGTCCACAAGAGCTCTGTGAAGTGGTTGTGCACTAGGAAACATCCGCACCAGGGCCAAGGGTTGGGGGAGGGGGCGGGCGCTGGAACTCATGGAAACCGGGCACTGGCTGGTCGACACACAGCATCCCTCCGGCCCGGCTGCCACGCCCGGGATATGTGGGGGAGGGGGGTGGGGTGGTGCGTCTCGGGGGCTTGCCTGCACAGGATGGAGACGACAAATCTGGGTGTGGGGAAGCTGGATATCCGCCCACATTGGCGCCGGATGCGCCGCCGGCCGGCTCCCTCATCTCTGCCTTGTTATGTAATTTTTTGTTGAACTGGATCGAGTTTCTAGCAACTGTAACATGTGCTGCAATACATGGGTTACAAGTTATATGTGCTTACGATAAGACTAGTGTAATCAGCTCTCAGCTTGATGTTATGATGTACAGTAGCTGTGAGTGGTGCAGGGAACTCAGATCTCATGATTGAAAAAGTATTTTTTGCCCACCGGCCAAGCTGCTTGCACAATAGTTAACTCCAATTTATTTATTTTTTCCTTTATCTGGTGCAACATGTTTCTGCTCTAGCTACTAGGTGCTTGTTACATGCTTATCTACAAGCTTGTTTGCACTAGTACTTATACTACACGTTACCTTCGCGCCGATTTCTTCGACGACACAGATGTCTGGTCAGGAGAAGAAGAGCTGGGCCCAGCATGACAGGCATGTGCTGCACACAGGTGCATGTGATACACCCAGTCATGAGGAAGGGAGAACCCTTGGAGCCAACTACCATGATTGGCATATACACTCTGCAACACATGCGGTGAGGTTGTCAGGGAGGACGTCCTAGGTTACCATAAGACCTATGTGTGGGAAGAGTTCAAGAGGAGGTTCATGTACCCAGAGGGCATCGATCAAGATCTGACAAAGGCGTACGTGTTGAGTACCTGCGCTAAAGCCCATCACCAGTTAAGGTGCGTGCTCAATTACAGTTACATCAAGATGGGAAGCAACCCTTCAGTGAATACAAGTTCATCACACCTCAGATTTGGGAAACGTTCGTCCAAGAACGAACAAGCGAAGAAGCAAAGTCCAAGGGCGAGAAGTTCTCTATGCTAGTGAAGAAGAACATGTACCACCACCACCACCTGGGAGCTACAGGGTACACTACTAAGAAGAAGATATGGTGGGAGGAAGAAAGGGTGGCAGCTGAGGCTTTACTGTCGATAGAGTATGAGGTCCTTAATGAGAGGACAAGGGTCTACCTCAAAGCCCACAAGCCAAAACGGCTGCAGGAGGGGTAGACGAAATTCAGTGAAACACAGACCGAGGAGGCTGAGGAGAGGATCCTAGTGGCCGCTGCGACAGAGCAGAGCAAGTTGTTTAACCCTCGCATAGAGAGGGACCAGCTCTCCAAGGCACTGGAAAACTGCGTGCACCGCGAATACGTTCGAGGCATGTCCTCAAGGATGAACTGGAGGGACATGGACGCCGGGTCATCCAACGTGAGCTCATACAGGATGAGGCAGAGGTACATGGGAAGGCTCGTACAACAAGCTCGCAAGGACACAATGAAGGAGATGGTGATGGCCAAATTGCAGATGTATTCACGAGCAGTGAACCATAGATGCTGGAGATGAGGTTGCAGTTTCTGCGCATGGCTGGCATGGTGCCGCATGAAGAGTAGACCACATAGGTGACCGGACGAGTCCAGAGCTTGTCGATCAATGATATTATTGAAGATATGCCGTGTAGGTAGATGATGAAAGCTATGGAGGTCGCCAGTGGAATGGCAATGTCAGGCCACGTGTTCACCTAGATCATCTCGAGGATGAGCTCAACCTACGAACTCTAGACCGGATTCAGTACCTGAGAGACGCCACGAACAACTTCATACTCTAGAATCAAGGCGACATCATGTTGGATAGGATGCCACAACCCTCACCGTCTCCCATGGTTCACAATGACAATGAGCCAGGTAGTCCTCCGTCGATAAGCAACCCACAAGAGGAAACTGCGGCACCATGCACTCCCGGACACCAGCAAATGACGATCCATTCAAGAAGACTGCACCATGCCCTTCCCCGCTGACAAATGATCCACTAGAGCAGACCACACCACCCATTCCATCAACAACGAGAGATCCACTGGAGGCAACTAGTACCATGCAGGTATTAAATTGTGACGATCAAGTGAATCATTTCTCATGACAAAAGCACCTAACAATGTTCTTGCAAAAAAAAATCTAAAAGCATAACCGAGGGTATTAGATTCATTTATACCCCCCACAACAAGCTTGTTATAAAATCAAAGTTACTGGATGTAAAAATAAATTTGATTCAGAAACTACAGTTGAGCATTCCTCATAGCAGAATCTTTGATCTGTAATTACTTCTTGGGATGTTGAAACTGATTACACAGGTCCTTCAGTGCTCATTGTGTTCTCCATCTACAGCAACCACAAGAAATAAAACATGAACTAGAATGAGCTATAGAATTACAGAAGATAATCAAAACCAGGGCATATGATTCCTTGAAAGGTATCAATGAAAGTTATCATATATATTTCTAGCAATGTTATTCCATGCAACATAAATTTCTGAAGCAAATAAGTCAGCATTATTGCCTTTCATATTTTTACAGAAGCCAGTATGTGTGTCAAAAGTAGTAGATAAACACCAAATTTAGTCAAATATGATGACATAATTCATACTCATACCATACAAAATAGTATAATGCATGCTCATACCACAAAAATATTCATCGTAACAAGACTTGTTATATAACAAAGTAATAAGACATGTCTAATCTGGAGATGTGGAAAATACTTATTGGTTGTTTCACACTGCAGGCTTTCATATTGCGAAGTAACCATTGTAACATAAGAGTAATTGATTAGGATCATAGAGACACAACATTGTCATGGTTGCTTGCAAAACATGCATTTTTACTCATGGGACAATACTAATGCTAGATAATTTGTACAGATACGCCAATAAGACAACCAGTAAAAGAAAGATGTATTTATATTCCTGAATTTTCGTTTGGAATTATTCAGCTATGAAACTAGAACAAAAAACCATTTGTACGAAGTAACACAAATTCATAGAACAATAGTAATAGGACATTTAAAACGAATATAAATATTACCTTGGGGTTGGCTTCTCACTTTCAATTTTTCACGTTGTTTCCTTTGATTGTTGCTTCTTTCACCATATTCCAGCCCTTGGACATCAAAAGCTCCTTTATCTCATCCTGTCTCGCATTGATCTCCCTTTTAACCCTCTTTTGGAGAGGAGTCTCCACAGTTAGTGTCATTTTGCTAGGTTCCACCATGGTTCCTGGAGATGTAACAATTGCTCCAGAGTGAACATTCTCTGTAGTGGTTGTATGTTGGTTTCGAGGTCTCGATACTTCAGTGGCTTTGAATGTTTCACTGCACTGAAGGCAAGAAATGTCACAACCAAGATACTCTATCGAATGTTTGTTCTTTTTCTTGCAACTTGCACATGCTGTCCAGAACGTTCTACGTTTGCGCTTTGCACTAAATGGACCAGGAACTGGATTGTCAGGAGCAGCAAGGGCGCAAACAATAATTTCTCTGTCTCCTCTGTGATCAACCAGGTCAGGAACATGATTGTTGGAAAAAGGATTGATGGTATGGGATGGTACTGCAGGGGCAAATGAAGTAGGGACGGCAGTATTAATATAATCAGCTTGATGTTCCATTTATATGATGTGTCTTGAAGAAGAATCCTTCCCTCAATTCAGGGCATGCAATAAACGAAACTGGATGGATTCAACACTGCAAAGATGGAAAGAAATTAGATAGATGGTAAACACATAACATACTTTATAAATGCAGAGCAATTGAAACTTAATGATTCTAATTTTGAATTTTATGGCTATCGAAAGGTGACCCAAATTTCATTTCCTTCAGTCTCATTGTCTTCTATATATTTATAATGAGTTTGGCAAAAAAATATCTTAGACCCAGCTGTTGGGCCATGTTATCTTCTATATTTTCTTTTTCATTTTCTTATGAGACTGAAGATGCACTGTCATCTATGTTTCCTTCAGTCTCATTCATTTCAGTCTCATTGTCTCAAATTAGTTTGAATAAAATTTCTCATCGTCTCTAGTTTCATTTTTCAAATGAGAAGAAGATGCATTATCATCCATATTTAATTTATTCTCTCCCAATCTTACCAGATCTGGTTTCTCCTTGTGATGAAACTGGGAGATGCATTCTCATATGTACTGAACTAAGGCAGAAGTATTCATGATTAAAATCTAGAATTCTAATTGTGAGAAAAAGAAGCAAGAAAGAAAGTGATGCATTAAGTGTTGTAAACACATAAACAATCTATACAGAAGGTATGGTCGTACCAGCCCCTGCCCCCCCTAAACCCTTCTGTAAGTCCAAGTCCTGTGAGCCACCCCAACAATACTGCCTCCCCCCCCCCACCCACCCCTCTTTCTGTGCTGTTTTCTCAACTCTGGCTGTAGGAACCCTACTCCTTGTCGCCCAGCACTTGGACCCCAGCAGCCATCAGTTGACTGCTACAAGTGTTACCTCCTTGCTCAACCCAATAGCTGCAGCCACTAGCTAGGGGGATGACATGCCATCCCAACCATCCTTCTAAAAAATAAGCCTCAAGATAAGGATATCCAAAGTGCCCTATACTTGTGACATTCAAAGAACGACTCTAGGTTTCCACAGATCAAGAAAACAGA
The DNA here is from genome assembly GCA_038087645.1 of Saccharum hybrid cultivar R570. NCBI lineage: Eukaryota > Viridiplantae > Streptophyta > Magnoliopsida > Poales > Poaceae > Saccharum > Saccharum hybrid cultivar. The sequence goes on from JAQSUU010000805.1 coordinate 13,970,640, forward strand.
TAGAAAACAACCAAAATTCATGCCCTTAAGAATGGTTGGTGGTGGAGATAAACTTTTGTGCAGATTGATTGTTGCCAAAAGAAACAGTATATAAACTATTTCAAGAAAACTGATCTACTTGTTGCCCTGAACTAGATAGCAGAGAACGAATCTAGGTTTCCACAGATCAGGAAAACAGATAGAAAACAACCAAAACTCATGCCCTTAAGAATGGTCGGTAGTGGAGATAAACTTTTGAGCAGATTGATTGTTGCCAAAAGAAACAGTATAGAAACTATTTCAAGAAAACTTATCTACTTGTTGCCCTAAACTAGATAGCAGAGAGTACAAATGAGCAATTCGTAAATCAAGCTGATGCATCATGCATGTATGAGTTCTCACCTGTGGTGTTTCCCTGTAAATAGAAATCGCAGCTTGATGCTTGTAGGTGGGGCGGAAACCCTAGAAGTTTGTGGGCTCTTGTTGGGCTTGTATTAGAGCTGGATTGTTAGCCTTGGCCCATGGTCATTATGTTCCACAAAAGCCCATGACTTTTGAAATGTGGCATGTAATTAATGTGGCCTTATATAGCAATAATCCATTAATGTGATCAATCCGTGAAAAATGGGCTGGCCTAAAAACATTCACGTGGGCCAGCCCCAAAACATTCATGTGATCAGCCTAACTGGATGCGTTGGGCCAAAATAAATATAGGTCACCATCAAACAATGGGCCTGGTCCATTAGAAGTCTGCTTGGTACATGGGCCTAAATAGGCTGAAAAAGTTTTGAAACAGGAAATGGGCCAGGCCAAAAAATGAGCCATAACAATGGGCTTGGCCCATTATAAGCTTGCTTGCTATGTGGCATGGTGTAAAGAATTGTGACTTATAACCAATTGTCATAAATCATTATGACACTAAAACCAATGTCATTAATTTGTGACACCAGCATCGAAACGACATAAAACATGATTTAAGGCGCATGGTTTCTGATGCAAGCTTTTTCGTCAATCGGGTGTCATAACTGTTAATCTATGATATAAATTAAAGATATTATGACATAAACTAAACGACATAAACCGTAACATCTCTTGTAGTCGGCCGGCGACCCAGCGGACGGCGCTCAAGAAGAAGACAAAGAGTTCCCTGAGGCCGAGCGCTGCCCCATGATCTTCGGGGGCTCCCAGGCGTATGAATCCTACCGACAGCGACACATCATTGAGCAGGTGGTGAACGTCGTTCACACCCTCGCAGCCCTAACACGGCTCCGATGGTCCCAGATGGCCATTACCTTCGACTTGGAAGATCACCCTGATTGTGTCCCTCATCCGGGGCGCTACCCGCTCATGATCAGCCCGATCATGGGCACCACGTGCCTCACCAAGGTGTTGTTGGATGGGGCAGCGGCCTCAAGATACTCTATGTCATCACCCTCAACAAGATGGGCATCCCTTGGAGCAGCATGCAACCCAGCAAGGCACCGTTCTATGGGATCATTCTGGGGAAGGAAGTCGTGCCCCTCAGGCGCATCCGGCTCAATGTCACCTTTGGCTAGCGGAACAACTTTCCCAAGGAACCGCTCGCCTTCGAGGTGGTCAACTTCCCCGACGTCTACCACACCCTCCTCTGTTTACCGTGCTTCGCCAAGTTCAAGGCTGTCCCCAACTACACCTACCTGAAGCTCAAGATCACCGTTGAGCGTAGCTTCGGACAAGCCTACTTCTACGAGCAAGACTGTGTCGCCCAAGCAGCCCGCTCGTCGCCCCTTGCGCTCCCGATGGCCCTGGCCGCAACGCAAAAAGGGCGCCGATAGAGGGAGCAACCAAGGCAGTGGTAGAGCTCGATCGACCGAGCATCGGCGAGGCGGCCAACACTCCTGGCGGCAGCGGTGGCTCGGCTGGCCCCTCCATCCAGGTGCTCGGCCCCCTAGAAGTGGTTTGACCCGATCGAGGTGAGTTTCGACCTTTCCCCATGAGGGAAGTCCATCCGCCTAGAAGCGTCATCTCCCGAGCCATGACCCGCCTGTCGACCTCCTTTGCCGACCTACCTCTCCAACAACAAAAACCAAGATAAGTCCAGTCTTTATGACCCTCTTGCTTTGCTTGTTTCTATAGTTGTCTCCTTTAACCTGAGCCATCCTAGCGGTAGCTTGGTAGCACCAGAGGATCGACTGAGCTAACCACCTGCTAACCTTTCTGAAGGAGGACCACCGCAGAAGGCCCTCGAGCGAGGTGAGAATGGGATGGATGGAGCAGGAGAACTGGGTGAGGGATCGGCAAAGCTCTAATAGAACGGCCTAGACCGCCACATTACCAGCTATGTCATCTTTCCCTTCTCTTGTGTCCATTCCATTTTCTTAGCATGCATCTGCCTATCTCTTAATCCTTCACTGGATCGTGCCACCCCACTGCACGATGGATCGAGGGTCCCCTAGAAGGGGCATCGCCGAGGGTTCTAAGGTCAGCCCATTGGGCTTCAAGGTCACCTAAAGCAACTAAAAGTGCGTGGGATGTTCGGGAGATGAGCCCATGTGGCTGTAGCTGGGGGGCCCAGAAGCGACCCGACCATCTGAATGAACGATGTCTGAGTACTAACTCAGAGCCGCTCGTGGTGACCCAATGAGGGAGGCAACGAGCCCCAGAGCATTGACAGATGGGCTCAGGAACTATACGAGTGGCTCAGTCAGGAAGCTGAGGATCTCCCCTCGGTGGGACATGACTGGGGCATGGAATGACCGTAAACCCAGGGTTCTCACGGACTTAGCCGTTAGCAGCATGAGTGCAGCGATCTTGGCCAATGAGGCCATCATCGTAACAGCCCATCCCAATGAGGGACTAAGTCTCTGAGCATGACTCAAGAGCAAATGGAGTTACAAATGAAAGTAATTTCATTCTATTAATTGGGAATGAGCCGATTACAACACACGGCGGCAAAAACCACGGTCTACCGCCACCTATACGGTGGCAAAGACTGCAGGGCGCGCTCAACCTCTGGGTTGGGGCCCTGTGGCATGCAAGGCTCGGGCCGACAAGCTAGCCTTTGGGCTCCTCCCTAGGGTCCGAAGCCAGGCGACGTCGACCATTTCTTCGTCAGTGGGCCAAGCCCCCATGCCGTCACCGGATGGAGAGGTAGCGAGCAATGTGTCATGACCCTCTTCCCATATTAGAGGGTACAAGGACTCCAGCAACCTCACTGGAGCCCTTACACCTTCTAGGGAGGAGGGACGTGACAGACACCTCTGGCGTCGTGTCGCCGCCCCTCCTTCACTGGAGTCCTTCTACCCTCAAAGAAGCAGTCGCTCAGTGGACAAGACCAAGCTCACCCGAAAAGAAGCGCCGCACTTCATCACTGCCGCCATCACCGCCAAGAAGACAGATCTGAGGAAGAAGAGAAGGGACCAGAGGAAAGGATTGGAAATGTCGTGTCCCCTGGGGGCACCCCTTTATAGCCTAGACAATGTGCTATGAGCGGCTCTAGGCCCTTCGATTAGTCATCAGTGGCTAGAAGGGGCCCTGGGGAACCGGATGGACGTCCATTCAATCCATGCAGCGTGCCTCCGGGCAGTTGTGTATTGATGACCACGCAGTAAAGGTGGAGTGAGTCAAGTCCCACTCCACTTTCCACCACGCGTGTCGCCCACTCCGCGCATGCCTCGTCATGAGACTTGGGGGATCCGGCTCCCCCTGGGCCCACCAGCTATCATCGACAGCTTAGATCGACATGCACTAACTATAGCGGCTCCTCCTCCACCAGATCTGCTCCATGTGGCGCTGTCGCCCTATCTCCCAAATGAGACAGAAGTGGCATGGGGGTGCACGCCATAGCTCCTCCACCAGGCTCGATGGCCCAAACGCCATCAACCTCCTGCGCAAGGCGTCAGCAGACGGGACGTGCCCAGAAATCACCCCTCCCGCTGGCAAGGGGGCCCCTGTAACACCCTAAAAATTTGAAAAGAAGAAAAATAGGAAGAATATGATTTATGTATATTTTTGTGAGCATGCAAATTTAGAATAATAATAATTTTTATAAATTTAAAATCAAATATAAGGGTAGAAACATGATTGTGCATTCATACTGCTGCAATTGGAATTTTGTGATGATTGGTTTAAATCAAATTCGAATTGGATTTAAAAATCTTTTGAAAAATGGCTTTGAAATATTGGAAAAGGAAAAAAAAGAAAAGGAAAGTCGGCTTTATCCGGTTTTCGGCCCAGTTCAGCCCGTCTCAGCCTGCCTTGCACGCGGCCCGCTTTCCTTCCCGCGCCCCGCTCCCGCGTGGGCCAAGCCCAACAGGCCGGCCGCTGGCCGAGCCGCGCGCACCGCTCCTTTGTTTCACTGGCATGCCGGGCCCACCTGTCAGCGTCCACTCCCCTTTCATTTCTTCTTCCTCCGGCTCTTTCCATCAACGAACACCGCCTTCGGTGATCCGAATCCCCTTCGAAATCTTCCTCCTTTCCATAACCGGTGATGCCTAGGAGCTATAAAACGGAACCCCGTGCCTCCCCGCTTCTCATTGAGCCCCTTAAACCCTAGCCTCGACATCCCAGGAGGGCCACCGTCGAAGCTCCGCCTCCACCGCCGCCTTTCCGAGCTAACCACCGCCCTCCGGTTGTTCTTCGGTCTTGTTCTTGCGCGTTGTAAGGTCGTCGTGATGCGCTCGTTCTTTTGGTGCATTTGGTTTGGCGAATGGTTCTCGGGATGGTCATCTTCTCAAGCTCCGGCGAGCTCGGGCTCCATCCGGCCATGGCGCCGCCGTCGGGATTACTGTGGCCGCCGGCGCTCTCTTTCTCTCTCTCCCCGATCCGATCTCGGCCGTCCGTTTTGAATCGGACGGATCTTATTTAATGGTACCGGTTCGCTGGTGATTTTGCAAAAGAGACCCTGAGGTTTTTGAGTTTATAACCCGCGGTCCAAAACGTAAAACGGAAAAATACGCTTTGGTTAATTGAAGACGTAATTCGTTTCGAAAAAAGAAAAATACGCTTTCTGATATTTACAGTTTTGCCACTCAATTTGTTTTAGTCGTAGAAACTTCGTTTTAACTCCGATTTGGTCCATTCAAATTGCGTTAGATTCATATTTGCGAGCTCTATGTAACTATACAACTGTACAGTAGGTTTGGATTAATTTATTTTTGAGTTTTAATTAAAGTATTTATTTTTCTATAGTAAATCTTCGTAAATCCATAACTTTGCCGTTTTAGCTCCGATTTTCGTGAACTTCGCGTCTGTGTGATCCTAGCGAGACATAGATTTGTTTTAAAGACTTTTTTATCTTATTTTCTTACTGTTGGTGTATTGTTCTAATTATAGTCTTGTTTGTCTATGCATGATTGCCTCTGGATGTGTGTTGTTGCTATTGGTTGATCGAGTATAGGCGGTGAGCAATTCGTTGGGGATCAAGAGCCTTACTACGAGCAAGATCTTCAGGACCAGTTTGAGCAAGGCAAGTATAGCATGGGATTATCCTTGTTGTCCTATTCACATTATGTAATTAATATCATTATGCATTTATTCCTTGTTAAGGATGACTTAGAGTTTGATCTTACACCTTGATACCTATTACGATGCATTGAGTAGTATGGCTAGTGCTTAAACATGGACTATGATCATGTAAATTGATTAGAGGAATATGCAACAAACACTAAAAGATGATTTTGATTAATGTTTAAAGGGGATTAGAGCATGGGGGTTACTTTTGATGCTCTAATTGCTCTCCATAAGGACTCATCTGTAAGCGACAATCCGGGATTTACAGTACAACTGTGGGGGCTATATGGCTCTGGCTTTAGTCATATAGAAGGACCTTTTCTAGCTTGTTAGAGGTAACCTTTTTGGCGTAAGAACGGCTTGATGAATCGGGTATAGTGCGGCCTCTGTCCTTATGTGTATAGGCTGCGGGTTATTGTGCCATTTGGAAGGGGGGCTCTACATCTGTTTGCCGAGTGAGTCTAATGGCCCTAACTTGTTAGACGAACCTTCGAAAGACTTCATAGTGTTTACCCTGCCTGCTCACCTTGGTAGTGTTTTGGGAGTAATTAACCCGGGCATATGGGTAACACGACTCACAGTGAAAGTGTACAACCTCTGCAGAGTGTAAAACTGTTATAACAGCCGTGCTCACGGTCACGAGTGGCCTTGGACCCTTATGGAATAGTTGATAATTGCTAATGGTTATGTTTTTGCTATTCATTAATCATTTCACATGGATCATATGTTTATTGTTTACATTGAGACATTTTGATGCTAATGATATGCTAAAATAATGCTAATTAAAAGCTACATGCTGATAAACCAATGATTATGCCTTTTTGAGCCTCATGAATCCCATGTTACACTTGTTGAGTACGAGATGTACTTACGCTTGTTTATTTTCCTTACTTGGATAAAAATCCCGGATGGGTAACAGATGGAGGTAGTAGTGACTACTACGCCTACTTCCCTGAAGATTACTAGTCTTGCTGTCAACCAGTCAATGTACCTGTGACTAGAGCTACCACGAGAGTTATTTATTTATACTTCCGCTACATTTGTGTTAAGACTATGTGTTAAATATCGTGATGTAATAACATTTGTGACGATACTTCCGTTATAATTTGTGAACTTATGTGTGATTGATCTCTGGGCGCACATAAGGGTATGCACTCCATTTGGTCGTTAAATGGGTGTGACAGCCCCAAGATGGCCTTAGGGGCTACACTGGCTCCCCAGATGGAGTAGCCTGACCTCCCGATCGACGGGGCTCGGGTGGCACATCCCCCAAAACCAACCAACTCCCCAGAGTTGGGTCAAGAGCCGCTGAGCAATGGGCCCCACGAGGGCCCCCTGTCCATGGCTCAGTGTGCTCCTTGCTCCCCGATCAATGGCCACAGGAGGTTGGCCCTAGAAGGGTGACTCGAGAGGATCGAGGCCTATTACCGCAGCCCTTAGAAGGCCATGGCGCTTTAGATGATCAGATGGCCCTGAGCTAGAGCCCAACGCTCTTGATCACCTGGCCCATGGCAGGCTCCGATCAGAAAGGAGGGCTGCCCTAGGCCTAAGGTCGGTGACTCCCAGATAAGTCCACTGAGCTCTCTTTCGAGTCGAAGACCCATGCGACATAGACTCACGAAGGGATCAGCACCATCTTTGCTCGGCCCCGATTGCGGAGCAACACCGATCACATTGGAGAAGAAGGCCCTGAGTAGGCCGCAGCACTCTTGTCAATAGAAGACGTCCCCGCCAAGGAGGGTTTGGTCACTATAAGATCAAATTCAGCCCTTCATCGCTATCATGCCAAGTGAGGCCACAAAGGGCTCGGGGGCTCCTGGCGAGATCCTAACATATGTGTATGTTAAGCCTCGGGTCCAATGGTTCCCGACCGAAGAAGACCCCCGACCGACCCCTTTAGGATTGCCTGAGGGCTTGGGGGCTATGCCCATCGGGCACGCTCGCGCGCACCCTGCGGCAAAGATACCTGGCCAAGCCTAACTTGGCAACGACCTCCACTTGGGGCTCAGGGGCTCGCCTGAGCCCCATGCTCCTGATCTACAGTGCATCCTCGCCCGGCCCATGGCTCCTACCCGGCTAACAATACCAGCCAAGGCCCGGGCGCAAGAAGATGAGCCCCCAAGCTACCGATGCTAGGGGCTCCCTAGCGCCGCTCCCTAGGCACGGCCCTACCAACTGCTCCCCCGATAGGGTCACGTCCGAGGCGTGACACAAGAAGACAAAGCTTTCCCTTGGCCTCCAGGGGCTTGGGGGCTTCTGGGCCCATGTGTCAGTCCCTGGAGCCAACCTCCTTCGCCACCAAGAAGACTCCAGAAGGTCCAACTGGGGAAGGCCGGTCCAAGCCGACACAGCTTGACACACAAAGTGTTAGAATAGAGCAGCCGGACGACGCCCAAGGCTTCTTCGGCTCCAAGACACCACCACGGTCCATGGCGCACCACTGCAAGACCCTCCTAGACTCTGACGCACGTAGACCATAGACTAGTTCCCCCAAACTACCATGTACCCAACCTATCTCGTTATATAAGGGATAAGGTAGGACCTAGGAGGGGGAGGATCCCAAATCGATCACCAGACACTCCATTCCATTCCATCTCCTCCACTCTGCACCGAGAGCAAGGCAACCCACCGAGGGGCACCGAGAGCTCCTCCACCGCATCCCATCGTCTTCCTCCTCTTTGACGAGGGGGAAGGCTCCACCGGCAACGAGGCAACCTTAGGATTAGCACTGAGCTAACCCCCTACCAAATCTCTCTCTACACTCTGTTGTAACCCCTCGATTTTGGGTCCTCTTGAGTATAAGGATCATGAGCTGCTAGACATAGGGACCGAATTGGTCCAGACTAGGATAAACCGTTGCGTCTTCTCTATGTGATTCTTGTGTTCTTGAGTCCACCAGAGCCACCGGATACTCATACTCTGACACCGACTCGAAGAACTATGCTTGTCGTGGTTCTGACCCGATGACACCCCCTAACCCCGTAGGAGTTTGGTTGAAAAACCTTGGTTCTCCATTCGGCGTTGACGTCATCTACGGATGTTGTTCCCCTCCTTGGAGGCATCGCTGTGGAAAACCAACTCCCCCTACCAGTTTACATTGTCTGTGCTTTATGGCGTGCAGAGTGTCGCTCGACGGCCGTTGCTTTCGAGGATCGTGGGCTTTGTGTTTCTTGCGGCAATGGGTTTGTTGATGGCTCCTTTGTGAGGTTGTTGTTTTTTGTTTTTTTTATTGTAATGGATTCTTCTATATTAATATATGCCCAGCATACTCATGTCGCTGGCTCTTCAAAAAAAATAATTACACATGTCGCTGGCTCTTCAAAAAAATAATTACACATATTAATATATGCCCAGCATACTCATGTCGCTGGCTCTTCAAAAAAAAAGATCTAATTACTTAATAAATATACGCTTTGGAATATACACTTGGAATAGTGCACACTGATGTTTAAAAAAAATAATAACACAACTGTGAATAGTGGAACGCTTGCAGTAATAAGAATTAATTCCGACTAGAAAATTTTGGATGCTGCATTCATATTTTTCTTATTTAAAATTAAGTATATATTTTGAAAAATAGATTTTAATCATTTTCATGATTACCAATACCACTTTCAACCAGCTGGGGATGCCAGATTTGTCTGAAAACATAGTTCGATGATCAGTGGTTCCCATTTTCAAAGTTGCCTAGCTGAAAGCAAACTCATGTAATTGTTAGATAGCAAAAATAAACTTCTCCCTTTTGTAAGCTCAATATTCACCATCGGCAAGGTGCACTAATAAACTTCTTGGGTGCTACTAAAGTGATATATATACACGGTGCTCATGAGCAAAAATGAACCATTTCCCTTTAATTTAATAAGCTAGCAATGATCAATAAATATAAAGAACCACTGGTAGTGGTGGCCCAGAATCTGTACTGTGTATACTGGTATATATATATCTATGTCACCACTAGCTCAACAAAGCCCACAAACAACACTACACAGCATACACAAAAACAAAGTGGGGTGATGTATGAATAAACGAGTCGGAATGAAACCTGCATGCATGATCTGTTTCAGAATGAGAGGCAAAAAGGAAACTGGACATTGCAAGTTCCCTAACCGAAGCTCAGGCACCTGCTAGCACTAGAAGCCCACGTGTGTGCAAGGAAGGCAGCTAGGAGCGTTCCACCATTCCTCCTGGGCCTTCTTAATAGAGGACTCCACAAGTGAGTATGAAGGTTGTTTTGAGAGCAAGATTGGCCTCCTCCTGGACATCAAGGGCCAAACAAGGAATGAGCTCAAGTCATGCACCTGGAAAATCAAGAGAAGAAACTGGAGCTTCACCTACAACAATTGACGATTGGACGACAACTCTACAATCTCGATCCAGATGGGAAGATCGCAGTGGGAAGTAGTTGAGGGGGTGAAACTGCGACTTGTTTCTCATTCAACAGCAGGAGCCTAGACTCGATGAAAGAGTTGGGAACAGGAGGCGTTAGAGGAATACATATGGGACCAAAAAGAACCTCGACAGAGGCAAGGGAAACTGGGAATTGCATGCTGGTGGGGGCTTTGCTTTCAGGCTGGCTATTCCCTTAGCGTGTTAAGATCTTGACACAATGCCTGCCTCATCTGTGAGGGCTTTGCATTGGTCCTGTGTTCAGGAACAAATTGTGTTTGGTGAAAAATTCTTGTTCCTTGTCTAATGCAAAACCATTGTACGTGCTTAAGGTGAAAATGTTGGAACCCTATGAGAAAAATGTTTTACATTCATGAAAAAATGTTCCAGCATGTTAGAAAGATATAACAGATCAAGCATCACATGAAGAAATTTATTATCAATGAAATTTCTGTACACAATAAAGATATGTTGTATACGAGAGGCATGTGCAAAAAATTGATGTAAGAAGTAAAACAATAAGGAAGAGGAGAGAACAAATTTATAAAACATAAATAAAGCAAAAAAAGTAACTAATAAAAAAATTTGAGTTAAAGAAAAAATTAAAAAGAAGCAAGCTGCAAGCAGAATGGAAATCCTGATCATCTCAGCATCTCATACTGGGTGCAGAACAGAATGCTCAACCTTAAAGCTGTGAGCGTCCTTGTGGGCGGGAAAGTAATAAAAGGATGGCCCAAGTCATGGGTTCAACCGACAGGTTCAGGCCTAACTTGGAACACATGTTTCTAAAAAGTATTTTAAAGAAACATGATTCTTATATTATCCGATATCAACACATGCCATTTCCAATGAAGGGATGAAAATTGCATTCCTCTGAAAAAGGGAGCCAAAACACATGTAAGAACTCAATTTTTGTGGAAGCCCGTGGAACGTGTGCGTGAGAGAGAGAAATTGGTGATGATGTCCAGGAACGAGAAGCGGGAACAAACCACTTGATCTGTCCTGCCGACACCCAAGGAATTTGTTTCTCAATCTGCGCATTGCTGTTAAGATGCCGCACCATCAATCCTACACCTTTTTAGTTTTGGTAGATGCCAAAATTTTCTCTTGTTTTGTATTTGTAGGTCCCGAATTCCATTTCCTATAATATTATTGCGTTTTGCATTACCATGTTTTCTCAGTCCATTACAACTTCATGATCATTGAGCTTGAAAAAGTGTAGCAAAACTATGCATCTAAGATTTAGTGTGCCCCTTTTTCCATTTCCTATACATAAGTCAATATGTTTAACATTTAGTGTGCCCCTTTTTTCATTTCCATGATTTTTGCGGGCTTATGGATCATTACCATGTTGGTGTTGGATATAGCTAGCAATGTAACAAAAAAGTGCCACATTTGACAGATGCCAAACTGCACCTTGAACCACATATCTATATCTAATATATAGTAATAATCGCATCATCTGGTGCTATAAATTTCTTGAGCGAGTTTCATGAATTTTTGTACGTGCCCACAGACTATATTTAGTTAAGTGTCTATACATCTTTAAGAATCAACTTCTGGTGTGATTCATATCATAGTGTTAATGAGCAGATCTCTTCCATGAATGATATGGTCGATTTGCATTCACATTGTTGTCGACCAAATCTGTTCCGTGCAAGATATTGTTGTTTCGAAGACCAAATGCGTCACAAAAAGCGAAGATCCTGCCTTCACTATGCCAAAAAAAGCACATTAGTGATGCGACTAGACAGTCATTAGTGACGCAGAAAAAATGTGTCACTTACATTGCGTCTGTGATGTGAACATACAGTGACGCATCTTTACGCGTCACTTGTGACCCTCACCAGTGACCCGTCCAGACAAGATGCGTCACTAATGACCCCCACCAGTGACCCATCCGGACAAGAAGTGTCACTAATGACCTCTCAACAGTGATGCATATAGCCAAGACGCGTCACTAATGAACATTCACTGTGACTCGTACAGCCATGACGCGTCCCTAATGAATATTCACTGTGATTTGTTCAGCCGAGCCGCATCGCTGCTGTGGACCTCGTAAGTGACTCATTCAGCCAAGACGCGTCACTAATGACAATTTACAGAAATAAAAAAATGAAATATCTCGATTGGAGTACTATAGGTGCTGCTGTTCGGTACCCATTGTTTTCAGCTGCTGCAGAAGCTTTGGCTGCAGATCTACCGCACATATTACACATGTTTCTTCCATTACACATGTTTCATCATTTACAAACTTTAGATACAACTTATGCTACAAAGTATCTGCCCAATGAGAGGCATTCACCTTATTGATGCCACTTCCTGCTCCGTTTTTGTGAAATTTTTCATTGTTCTTTCTATGAAGCTAGAGACAGCAACAGTACTTGTCCTGCAGACACATAATTTCAGTCATATTTTCAGCTGTTAATATCAGGCACCTAAGGTGCCAACCAGAGAAACATATGAGAGCAAAAACTTACTCATATACGGATACACTTTAACAAGTTCAGTGCAAATGTAATACCCACGGTGCAAACATATGAGAGCGGTTAAAATTAAGTCTAGTCCCCAACCTTGGATTTAGAACAGCTGTTAAAATTAATTCTAAATAGAACAGATTGCAGATGAAAGAAAAAGGACGTGTTTATTCAGGTCTTCTTTTGTACAGAAGTTTGCATGGAAGGTGTATTCATAATTAGAACCAATCTGGCTCAGGCCAATAATTAGAACCTGATGATAATCTGAATCAGAATGTCTCTAGCACTACTAGTAGCAAGCAACACAAAGTTCCTTCTTTTGGACAGAAGTTTGCATGGAAGGTGTATTCTTAATTTTTCTGTGTTGTCTCCAGATTACAGCTCCTATCTTAAATTTCATTGCTTTTGCAAGATAATCTTAAGAGTTAGAGTGGTCCTATCAGTTCACTAATATTTAATTTTTTATGATCAGACAATATTTTCTAGAACTGTTATCATACTATAGGTACTTTTTTTGCGAGCAATACTATAGGCACTTTAATGGCTGATAATTGTTACTCATGAATAGCACCAGAAAATTGGCTGTAAAAGAGCCTAGTATATGCTGCAAATAATTAATGCCTACACAGCCTAGTATTTTAACTACTACTATTGTTGTCCCAGTGGCAGTTTACCTGCAAGAAGAGGCCATTGGGCACCCTGATGCCTGCACCCAACAAAAAACAACTGGAGCATGTAAATAACAAATTGACCAAAACCACAACTAAGAACCGAAATGGCCTGTACCCAGAAATTGTATTGCCGGTGAAGCCAAGGTCAGTGGAAATGTTCTCCAAGTGCTTTCTCAAAGGGCTCATTCAACACCCTGCGCCATTACCATCAGCACCAAATAAGCATAAGTTTCAAATAACAAACTGAGGCCTGCACCAGTATGAGCAGCTGAGGCTGCTTAAGACATGCATATGGAAGAAAATTTGGTGATATATAATGTTTGGCACCTGCTATTCAGTTCAGCTAAGTTAGCACTTAGCATTCAGCCTGTGGTAAGAAAAAAAACAAAGGATCATTTAGTGAAAAAACAAAGGAGCCACTGCCACAGAGTGGGAGCAGCAAGGCAAAACTAGGCCATTAAATATGTGACTAGGCCATCAAATGCAGAGTCCAGACCTCAGATTATAATTATTCACTAGTGTAGACCAAAAGGACCAATGAAGAACAGCAACAGATTTCTGGTCCTTACCTCTTTCTTTTTGGAAATTTTGGGTCTCACTCTTGGGCTGAATTTCCTTCCTGGTGTCACATTTCTCTGTAGGGTTCGAGTTTCTGCCTTACTGGGACAAACACAGGAAAAATCATTAAAAAAAAAAGAGATTTTTAGAAAGCGATCCCTGTATGAATTCACATGTCCAGAAGGAAATCCACTAGAACTTTCATATTATCACGTTTCAAAGGAAAGGCCATTTAATACACGAATTTATTATCTAAGCCAGAACTACACAAGCTGTGATTTCACCAAACCAAATGTTTTTTCTAGTGTTTCATCTTGGATGGCTGGACAGCAGCGTGCGTGTTAAAGACAGCAGCATGCACTAGATGGCTGGTGCTGTGTTGGTTGCTCTCCTGGTCCTATCCTCTATTCTCTTGTCCACCTATGCAGTTACGCACAATCAATAATCATGCATGTAGCTCTACTGCTGTCGTGCAACAATTAAGCTTCATATTAATTAATTAGTTATTTCAACCTGTCCATCAGTCTCCAATCCTTCCCTTGCAGCCTTAGCTGCAAAAAAATAATGCGTGGGTTATGTTGCCCTATTGTCCAGGAAAGAACTTTGCCACTATCAGCACACAAGCAGAAAACTCGTTTTGTCTTCTTATATTAAGCTTAATGAAGGGATAACTACTGCAATTTCAGTGAAAAAAATACCAGAATGTACAAAAGCTAACAGGTTCATCATTTTAAAAACTCACTCTGTGTCTGTGATGTAAGATGGAGATACTTTCTCCTCCACGCCAAGAGTTCACTGACCTGCAATTTCGCAATAGTGATCAATGAAAGTAGCCTCTTAATCAGCCACCAAATAAATCTAGATCCATAAACAGAATTTTATCCCCAAATGAAACAACATGCTAGGTTTATTAAAAAAATATCAAAATAACTGCATGTGCTAGGTGTGCATCCAGGGTGCTAAATACTATCAACAACATCTTTGTACTCATTTAAGGGACTGATTTAGCAGTTTTCATGGTCCAAAATCAGTGAGAAAATTTACCTGTAACTGCACACAACATACATCTACATAACATGCGATAGCTTTCAAATAAATAAAGCAATACAAAATTTGAATGTTGGCAAAGGAGATATGTAAGATGCAAAGGATATTAGCAGGTACAGGTGCTGAAACCGGGATCCCTTGGGCTCAGGCCACGACTAAGCCTCCAATCTCCCGAAATTGAAGCATATAACCTGCTCGTCATACATAACTTCACAAACTCCCACCGGAGACAGCAAATTTATCCCACCCCAACAACCCAATAATTCTCAACGAAAGTGCCGTCTACAATTCAATTAGACTCACAGAATACAGCAGGGAATCGGAATATATTCAAGGCAAATAATCATGGTAGCGATTCCCCAATCCCCCACCCCTCCTTGAACTAGATCTCGTTGTAACCCTCTCCCGCAACAGCCCTGAATCCCACGGCCAACAAGCAGAACGAGAGCACGAACCTGTGGTGAACTAGGCGCAGATCTTGGTGGCAGCGAGGAGAAATAGGGCGATCGGGGCCGGTCTGGATCCGCCCCTCATCTCTGGGCGGAGTGTGCCGGTCCCTCCTCCCCCTCGGCTCGCTGCGGTTGGGTGGTAGCCTGAAGTGGTCACCGAGGACAGGGGTGCCGCACCACCTAGATCCACCATCGGCCATGGACTCCCCTAGCCAAGCCACCACCTCGCCAGATCTGCCGAGCACCAGCTCCCCGGCTGGGTGCCTCCTCACCAGATCCGACGTCCATGGAACTCTCATGATGGAGGGGAGCAGTTGTGATAGTGGAGGAGAAAGAGGGGAGGTGGCGACGGCAGAGGAGCAGGCCAGCAGGACCACGGGTCACGGGATGAGAGAGAGAGCAGACGAGGAGAGGTGACGGAAGTCAGGTTCGGACTTGACCTGAGTTAACTGGTCTTCATAATTTTTTTGGGTCCGCGGTGACGCATTTGATGGGGAAGAGTCACTGATAAAAGATGCTGATACCAGTGACCTGTCTAGTTGAGAAGAGTCTCAGATAACGTGTTATTAGTGATGCGTTTTGTTCTTTGGTACTGGACAACAACTAACCAGTGACGTGTTCTGTTGATCCGCGTCACTAATCTTACATTAGTGATGCGTTTCGATTCTAGGTCACTAATTATGGTATCTCCTTTGTGCTGTTTTGGCATAGTGCTTTAAGACTCGACTAACTACACAGGCTATCGTCAAACTCTTGTTTCATGCCTAAATATACTGTCTTCTTGTTCTGAAAATACTAGAGTAAATATTGCAAGCTAGTTAGCACAGCAGTACAGGATAGTAGGCTCGTGGCAATGGGGAAATACAGATAGAGAGGAATCAACCATTTTGTATTTGGAACAGGAGGCAATGGGGAAATACAGATAGAGAGGACAAAAGAGGAAGGCGCCGGAATTGGATGCTGTTAAGGGATAGCCTTCAACCTAGCTATCCCCTTGTCATATTAAGATCTTTACATGATGACTGCATCGTCTGTAGCTCTCTTTGCAGACAAAAATATTGTTTATATATAGAGGGCTTTCAAACAATGGTGCAACATCTCTGAATTGTATATTGTATCATCTGTATGACAGATGAAAAATAAAAAGAGACTGAGGTTTATCTCTCTTGGGATCCTGTTTTTTGGTAAAACCATATGAAATGTCCATTTTATTGACTCAACCACATATATGACTCAAAAATAACAAGGCTGTAAATATATAAGTAATTACAAAATTTGGAATAACTATTATATTTAACCCACTGGAGTATAAGGACTATATAGAAGTCAATCACAGGCAGTTCAGACTCGAAACCCCCATCTATTGAACTATGGTAATGTGCCTTATTTTCAACGTCACAAGCAATGTTCTATCATGATATAGCCCAGTGCTGCAGACTTGATTTCTATGACTGGAAGCCTGTTTACATGTTGAAGCACTCACAAAACTAGCTACTTGAATGTTCAAGAAAAAAATATATACTTAGATCCCACCCCACCCCATTTCTCATGTTCATGCAGGATAGTAAAATGTTGGCAGGCTGAGGCTGTTTGCATAAAGTTCGGCGATGCACTAGGGCATGTTTATCGCAAATGAGTCACCTTGTGGTGAATCTACAAGATCCGGCATAGCCGACATCGGAAACCCACATGTGTGGTTCCCAGAGTTTGACCCTAAAAACATACAAATATACTTCTGCCTGGGTCCGGGAAGGACCCAGTCCAGTTATGCACACCTAAGGGTAGTTCTATAATTACTACTTGGACGGCCATCTATGGAGAACATCAAGTGTGGAGGATAGAAGAGCTAGAGTTCAACTTTTGAGAGATAAAAAGTCATGTATTAAATGTTTGCAATTATCCATATTACACGCAAGGCCTGCCTCTGGTGGACTGAACTGTTGTTAGTTTCCTTTGTTTACCTTGCCGTTTCATGTTGTTCCATTTTTCCGCCCTCTTTGCAAAAACTTATTCTATTATATGTATGTAAATATTTTTTACTAGTATAAAATGGGTAATCAGTCCCATTTATGTCACATTCCAACAAAAAAGTTACCATCATATGTCACATTCCAACAAAAAAGATACACCAAGTATGCATATCCATTTCATATGGACCCATGCATATATATGTTTGTAGATCCTTTTATTAAAAGATACATTTTAGTAGATCTAAGTGTAAGATCAGAGACGGAACCAGCAATTCTGACTAGCGGGGCCAAACAAATATGACCATATTTTTTTAGTGTGCTAAAATATACGTAATTACATGATTCAACAACTTTTTAAATATTTTACACTATTTATAACCAAAATCATAATATTTGAATAAAAAACAGGTGAAAATTGATATTTTTTAGTTGTAAATTCATATATTTATATAGGTATTAAAGGAAATTTACTGTGCTTGGGGGGGGGCATGGCCCCTGCTAGCCCCTCCTAGTTCCGTCTCTGTGTAAGATACATGTCTTTGTAGATCTATCCAGATCCATTAAATGAACAGTGCAAAGCCCGTTCATGTGAATTAAACCTAAAATACATAAGAGAGGTCAATAACGTTTCTTAAATAGCATATGTTACTCAAACAAGAAAAACAGCTGCCTCTCGTTCTTCGTGAAACACGTAGTATGCCAGTAGCTTTTTTTTAGTAGAAATTCCAAAACATAGGCACCGACCGGCTCGTTTCTGGAAAATTATTAACTTTGTCTAAATCAAGGTCTGCAGACTTTGGTGCCATTGGTCTGGTGTATTATTACTTAATAGGATCTGTTCCAGTCATGGTCACTAAGGTCAACAATTCAATCATCCTACTCCGATGGAACTAAGAAATAAGAGTCGTGGACAGAACCAACAGAAAGTCATGCTTCTGCTCCGCCAATGCTACATCATAGCAGCACAGGCCAGTGGCCCAGTGGTATGCACGACTAACTCTTGAGGTGGAGACAAGGGCTTCCCACGTGCCTCCTCTTCCTATCAAGCGAGTCACAAAATCATCAACTCTCTAGCCATCTTGTTTGATCTTGCTCCTCATTCTACCTCTGCTTGCAATTGTTGGACATGCCATCCAGGAGTTATTATATATAGGGCAATGCCGGTCTTATATTTTCATGGGGCTAAGGGTAACTCCTCTTTTTTTTACGAAACTAAGGGTAACTCGTCTTGATTGGCAATGTATATATTTGTGTAGCATAAAGGTAGACCTCCACGATGGGCTCGAGTTAACTGAGTTGTAAGCTCAGGCTCATTCCTCGTGGTGAGCTCTTGTATCAGGCCCACAGCGGCTTTATTTGTTGTTTGATTAACAAAGACGGGCAATACTGCAGCCTCTGTATCAGGCTGACAGATGTGGTGTTAGAGGCAGTCAATGCCACCACCTTAGGAAATTTGTAAGTAGTAAGCAAGAGGCCTAGGATGATCACTACAAAAGTCATCTCTGTCCGCCACTCACAAAGGATGATCATTTGCAGTCAACAGGACGTTCCTCAATATTGCACTCAGAATGTATACAAAAACTGTATCTGATCAAGAGCTATTTATATATTTATTTTGGGTCCACGTCACCCGGGTCAAAGTACCCAATCGCAACAAAGCTCTGTCCCATGTTCACCGCTACTGGAGACTCTTTGCAACACTAGGGATGCCATGGAAATTCTTGATGACCTGGCAATCTGATGTGTTTGACTCCTCATAGCTGCTTCCCTTATGCCTCCAATTCCCGTCAGACAAGAGCACAGCGGCATCCTAAGTAATTCTCACCAGAATTTCATCAGTCTTTTCTCCTACTATATTGTGTTCCGGGTTTGTTAGTGTTGGTTCTGCGTGTCAGGCTTTTCTCGAAGTATATTCCGTTCGTGATTTGTTTGTTTTGGTTGCATGCTTGTGAAACAAGTTATATAGAGGGCGTGCCACTTATGCTGGAAATTTCTGTGAATTATTATGTCCTACAGTTTTTATTGCTCATAGAAAATACAATTCTTGGGGACTTGACCTCACTTATTGTCCCAACCACTCAAGTTGGAGTCGTCTTATATTATGGTTTGGACGCCAGTTTTTTAATTATAAGTATAAAGCTCAACATGGTATATAGTTTTGTAGTTGAAAATATTATAATTTCAGACACAATAATGGTTTAGATTTTTAGATTTTAAAAGTTCAGTATTTTTAATTTTCAAACAACCTCTGATGTTGACATGGTCTCTAGTAAAGTTGTAGCTCTCCAAATGATCAACAATTTTGCAATTGACAACATTTTCATTTGAGATGATTTAGAGGGTCAATTATTAAGTTAATAAGTCCTCATAATAACTGAGGGTGGAAATGCCAACCGCCTCTAGAAATCAATTTCTAGGGGTGGTCTATCTCTGAAACCATTTTTAGAGTTAGTTTTCGATGGAGCCGCCTTTAGAAGAAGAATGATGCTTTTGAAAATCATTCTTGTAGCAGTGCATTAGGATGAAACACCCAGCAACAGAACCATCTGTCTGATCCATACTTTGAGTATTCAATTAAGCGTCACATCTAATGCATTTTTTCTACTACCACACAAGAATATGATCACACAAGGGCTTAGTGTGGATGCTAACTGGCCAATGATGAAACATGTAAAACATAATAATAATTTAAAAAAATCACACCAGTCCCTAAAAATTGTTTCTGTAGTGGTGTTTATAGGTTCTTATGTATGGAATGCGTTGCTTTTTGTAGGTTTTATATTGTTTTAATATATGTTTTTTACATGTACAAACTCTTGCGATCTCATGCAATGCTAGTAATGCGCATTAGTAAATGCAGACTGCCTAGGAGGTATTGCGCGATCTCATGCAATGCTAATAACCTGCATTAGTCAGTGAACATGTCATCTGGGTCACGTTTGCTCCAAGCTTCAGCTTTTTTCACAATGAGAAGGGCAATGTCATCACACATGTTTATGTGAATCACAGCTCTTGTAAGTTTCTTCACACGAGCCCTCCCTCTACAGTGCATCCTCCTGACCACAACCAGCTGCAGTGTTTGAGATCCTACATCATGCACGCCGAAGTCAGCACAATGGATACCCAACCATCCCTGTTGAACACGAGGACTACGAGCACGCTTCGCCTCTCAACCACAGCTCATGAGTACGAAACCACTGCCTAGCTAAGATTGTTTGTGGCACTGCATTTCAACATGGCCAGGCAAGCTCATGTGTTTGACTCCTCATAGTTTCTTCCCTTATGAATCCAATTCCCACGAGAGAACATCGTAGCAACATAAGTAGCTACCTAGTATATTGTGTTCTTGCTTTGCTAGTGTTGGTTGTGCCATGGTAAAACAAGTTATATAGAGGGCACCACAATTATGGCGAATAATTGCTCTGAATTATATGTCAGATATTCTTTTTACACACTCATAAGTGATATAAGTATTCTTCAGGGACTCAGACCATTGAAGTTGTCAGGGTCCTTTTTTCGACAAGCGGGATTCCCCATTTCCATTACCCAGAAATACAATAGTCAAGACTGTATCAGAAAGAGCAGAAAGAGCATTACAGGAGAGATTACCATCCTTACCAACCGACCATAACTACCACAACACTTGGAGCTAATGAAGATAGAAATGTCTAAGAAGTATCAATGTAGAGTCTACCACAAAAGATAAACGCCTCCAATTTTACAAAGGACAGAATGGCAGCCAAAAATAAGAAGCAGCAGGACTTGTTTCTTCAGCATTCACAGGCGAAGGTCCACCCCTTCAAGTCTTCTGATGGTTGTCGCATTCATTCTGAAGCAGTTGACGCTTGTTACCATTTCTCTTCCCCGTGAGCTAGATGGCAATACGAAGCATGGTGTTAGCACCGTCATCCAGAGCCTTCTTATCAGCATCACTAAGTAAACCTGCCCAGTAACTCACTAGGATACTACCGAGGTTTCTCTTGACGGCCAAAAACCGTCAGGAAATCTTGGAAAACCGTCAGGAGTCATATTCCTGTAGCGCAACCGTCAGGAAATAGCCGACAGGAACATGTCGACAGGAAAGATCGGTTCCTGATGGCCAGCCGACAAGAATGTTTTTCTGACGGCAGTTCATGGCTATTCCTGACGGCTGATGTGCGTCTACATCCAGGCTCATTCCTGACGGTCGTCCGTTAGGAATAACCGTCCGGAAAGCAATTCCTGACGGCCTTGTACGAATTAAAAAATAATATTATTACACATGTACGCTTGTATGCATCAAATTCAGTCCGTATGATAGTACACGTACATCATATACATACATATTGGGTTTTGCACTAAATGGATGGCTACTTGATATACATTTTTTCAATGTAAATGACTCAGCTAAATAATTGGGGAACGAAATTGAAAAATAACATTACTCTTTCTATCAAGTCTATTGCGGTCTGTTTGGACCTGCAACATGAGTACATGACAAGGTTTATTGGATCAGATAGTAGCCATTACTACTAGAAACCTAGAAGCCAAAGTTGTAACAGCAGAAGTATGACAGAGGATATATATATATCTATATATGTATTTACACACACAGATGTATAGATAAGTTCACACAGAACAGTAGGGAAATCTTTCATGGAATAGTTCTCCTGGCAGAATAAACGACAGGAAATCTTTTACTATAGCAGCTTCTTAAATGACAGATTTGGAACTATATGCCTAGTTTTGGTTCAGAACATACCTTCAGAATGTGCATCCTATGTAAACTGATCATCTCTGTTTCGAATTTTGTTCGGAATATCACATTGGCATTGTTGAACATACCCTCTTTTAAAGAGACAACTATGAACTGCAAAAAACAAACCAATAGTTCAAACTTTCAGAACTTAGTGTTGCAACTGTCTGAACACAAAGACCAGAGCATCTGAATTGATATACAAGGAATTCAACTGTCACAAATCTGTAGTCATAAGTGACACATTATGTAGATAGCCAATTGCCTTTCAAAACACAGTTTACCTACTACATATCAAAATGCACTACCTACTAAGCAGGATTATATATTACCTGAGAGTGAGGAAAATGAGCCTTGATCATTCTACCAATGTTTTGGGTGTGGCTCAGATCAAGAGCAGCATCAACCTGCAGTGCATGAACATCAGTCAGTTGAAAATGGTCAGTCTCAGACTCTCAGCACCAATCTGCAAACTACAAACGTTTGAGGCATCAGACATACAAGACTATAAGAAGTGTCATAAAAAATCTCCTTGCCCAATCCCTGACTAGATAGAAGTTTTCTAAACAAATCTATCCATGTGAACAAAAACACCAAGTACTGCTCAGCATCATTTTCCAGTTCTTTCAGTTTAAGTCATACCTTCTAGAGCAAATTCAAATTACCCAACAACTGAGACCTAGCATGAGACTAAGTTGCAGTGGTACAATAATAAAACATTCCATTCTAATACAAGTGCAGTTTGCTGTTATTGGAAATAAATAAACATGCATATGCCCAGTTTGCAGACAAACTGAAAATTGCTATCCCTTGTACCTTTGAAGGTGAACTGAACTTACAAGTGCATTGTCACGTGCCTAATGGGGGACCCCCAGCCCAGGGGCGATGGGCCAGCCAGGGCCCAGCAGAGGGCGCGCCCTAGGCGCCCTAGAGCGGGGGCTGGCTACAGCGGCGGCGGCAACCCAATGCTTCCTTCCCTCCGAAGGAAATTAGAAAATAAGGAATAAAGGAATAGAGATAAATTAGGAGATTTAAGTTGGTTTGTTTAGGAAAGGGAAATCCAATCTATAAGGATATTCCCCATAGTTACTTGAGAGACAAGTCTATTAGGGACTATAAATATAGGGCTATTGTACCTATTGGAAATTAAGAAGAAAATAGCCTTTTGGCTTATCCCTCTCCTCTCTCTGCCTCCCTGCGCCTGCAGCCCCCTCTCCCTCTCCTGTGCGCCACCACCACCACCCACCATAGCCGCCGCCCTACACCTCCCCAACCTAGGGGACATGTTACATCTGGTGTCAGGAGACCTGTCTGATCATGCAATGGTTGCCATCACCACCAACGTGCAACAGCTGACCCAGAACTTCGATGACGACCTCGCCAACGAGCACGCCGAACTGGATGCACGCCTGCTCGCCTTCGAGAAAGCATGCGGCTACGGTGACACCAGCATCACCGACAACAGCAGCAGCCCGCCGCCGCTCGACGCCGATCCGATCATCAATCTCGGGGCTACCATCACCGCCAACAACAGCAGCAGCCCGCTGTTGTCTGACGCCACCAAACCCTCGCTGCCTACTGCACCTCGCAGCGAAGACGTAGCCAGCCATGTCACTGCAGGCCATCTCCACGGTGACCTCGCCACCAAGGTGGGAGACAACGACGTTCGCCACAATGACGAGCACCCACGCCCCAACCTAGATGAACGCCTCCATGCCAACAACAGCCACGAGGAGGAGACCAAGCATGTCACGCCCGGTTTTCTAAAGAAGACCAAGCACTCGTTATATTTGTGCCCAGGAAGTTCACACATACAACAATAGAATAGAAATATCAAAACAATATTTATATAAAGCGGGAAACATACTATATTAACACTTATAACTATCAGAGTGTCGCGGAACGGCTGCTAAATTTCTGCTCGGGCTCCATTCTTCTCTGGGATAGCTGACTAGGGGCTCCATATGCCTAGCACTTCTGATAGATTTCTAGAAACGCCACTACACCTTTATTCTTCTTCTAAGTAGCACCTTACTATATATTGGAGTGTGGGGAAATAACAAGGGTGAACACATGTCGTATTCAAAAAATATAACATGGAGTTTATGAGGCTCAAAAGGCTGACACTGGTTCACTGTAATTAGCTTTTATAAATCATACATTTTAATAGATAGAGTAGCAATAGATTTATCACAATTCCCTCCATAAACAATGATCAAGTAATTATGATTAATGAATAGCAAAAACATAAAGCCATTAATGTACATCTATTCCGTGAGGTCCAAGGCCGCTCGTGTCCATGAGCACGGCTAGTATACCAGTTTATTAAACTCTGCGCAGAGGTGTACACTTTCACTGCGAGTCATGATTCCCATATGCTAGGGGGTCATGAGTCCCCAAACACAGGAAACCATGTAAAGTCATTTAAAAGTTCATCTAACAAGTTAGGGCCGCTAAGGATTCCCAATCAGAAAGCATGAACCCCCTCCAAAGGGTGACTTACCAAAGACCGCACCCACCTTGGTAGGCTGAGATCATACTAGACATGACCCCTGTTACGCCTTTCGGTAACCACTAACAAGCTAGAAAAGGTCTTTCAAACAAGTAGAGCCAGAGCCATGTACCTCACAGCTATACTGTAAGTCCCGGATGTTCGTTCACAGATGTGTCCTTACGGGGAGAAAGTAGAGCACCAAAATATAACCCCATGTTCTAGACCTCTTTTATCTTTAAATAAAAAGGTCATCTTTTAGTGTCGTTGCATATTCCATTATCATATTACAAGATCATAGTTTATGTTCAGTGCTAGCAAAAGCTACCCAATGCAAAATCCCATAGGTGACAAGGTACAGTTCAAAGCTAGGAAATCCTTAATGGCATTCAAGGTAGACACATGCAATATGAATTTATGTGGTTAAAGTGAATAGGACGACAAGAAAGATCCCATCTTATACTTGCCTTTTTTCCAAAGTTAAGCTGCTCAGAATCTTCAGCTGCTATCTTTTGGTCTCCAACTTATGTTTCGACTGTCGGTCCTCAGCTCCTAGTCTCCAGCGCTAACTAACCACACTTCCTCTATCACAACAACCAAGCACCACAAACAGACAAATAAACACAACTAAGAACAAACATTAAACAAAAGAGACACTTTGAAAGAGAACGCACTAAACAATATGGTACATTGCTATGATCGCGAAAACGCAAGAACGACGGATAACGAAGCTACCATCAAAGAGGACACGCGACTATCGAGAAGTTTGCAACAAATCGGAGAAGCCAAACTATACGTTTGATTTATTTTAGTTAATGAATTAAGGTGATAGACATTTCAGAGAATTATTCTAAAGTTGAATTAATCAAATTATAAAGACAAAGTTAAATCTTAGTTATATTTTATTTATATATATTTTATGGTATTTAATTCATTTAAATATTTATAGCTTAAAGAACATAAAACATGTGAGAGCAACTAATCGAAGCATCATAAGTTTTCGAGGTTGATCTAAGCAAGCTATAATTGAAAATTCATTTATGTTGACATTAATTATATTAACATTTATTTATGAAAACATAAAACATGTAGAAGCACATAATTGAATCATTGTATGTTTCGCGTTTCAACTAACCAACTTATAATTGTCAGAAAGAGACATTCAAGTTGATATTAATCAAGTTAGCATTTGTTTATAAAAGACTGGATATAAAACCATAAATTACTTTTAAATAGAAACTTGATTGCATAAATATTAATCAATTTAATATTTAACTTATAAAATTCATAGACATGTGACATGTTAAACGTCATTGCTAACACGTAGTTTTGTTCAGCATGATTGTAACTCAACAGAGTTAATCGTAGGTTGCTTTTAATTAGAAATGTATTGACTAAATAAATATGAATTAAGTTACATTTAAACTAATAAATTCAGAATTAGGTGACATGATATATGTTAGAACTATTGTGTAGAGCACGACGACGCAAATCTAACGCAAGTTAAACGACTTGAAACGGAGCTCAAATGAATGAACAGCAGCTAAATTACGATTGATGATGGCAATTCCGTAATTACCTCGTCTACTACCTTTGTCCACCTTCGTGGTTGCAGAACGTGGCCTCCATGGCCTGCTGCTGTACGTGAGCAGGGGAAAGGCCTGGCCAGGGCTCACCGGCCGGGTCGTGCGCCGCGGTGGCGCACTGGCCCCGCGACGGCCAAGGGCAGTGGCCTTTTCTAGTGCCCTGCTCGGCCTACACATGGTGCAGGGTCCGCTGATGGGGGTGCCATGCTGGCGACTGCCCTGCGCGGGATGGGCTGGCGCAGGGCCGAGGGAGGGGCGCCGAGGTGCGGGGTCCGCTGATGGGGGTGCAGGGGCAGCGGCTCCAGGCCCTAAGCGAGGAGGAGCATGGCCATGACCGGAGATGATGAACAGGAAGCCATCTATGGTGCTCCTCGATGGAAAAGAGGAAAATAGGTTAGGGATGCGACGAAACGTGCATTTATTTGTGAAAATAAACACGTGACAGTGTAGAGAATGACGAGATGATCCTCGGGGTAGAAGCGGAATTCGCCAGAGATGAGAAACGTGGCTGGAAAAGCTCGCCGAACGTTCGCCGGAAACGAGATGCAAAACTTTGGCGATAGATCTGCTGGGCTACGAGTGGCGGCTTGCGAAAAGGGTTGTACTTCTAAAACCAGTGCGTCGAGGGCTACGCCGGCATATATAGAGGTCTAGGGTTCGAGGTCTGGAAAATCGAGCTATTTTATTATTATGGGATTATTTTAATTCCGCGAGTAAAAATAATTCTAGAAAATCTAGAATTACCTTTTAAGCCACGAAAAATAGCCCGAAACTCAGAAAAATCATCGGAAAAAAATCTTGAAGACACTTGGAGGGATAAGGAACTCAACTAAATGAGTTTGAACTCATGAAAAGATTGATGAAAAGATCAAGGGAAAAGATTAAGCTCACAGAAAATAGAATTTTAATTCTAGAAAAGGTCGAAAAATTCCCGGAAACTTTGGTGAGATAATTTAATGGATGATGAACTCAAAGGAGTGATTTGGAGCAGAAGAACAAGATCTTGGGATACTTCATATAAAAAGATTAAGATCGAGAAAGTAGAGATTTAGTTACAGAAAAAGGCAGAGACAATCCGGAGAAAGATAAACGAGCTACTAAATGCGTCTTGAAAATTTTACTCACTCATAACACCAAGTTCAGCAACAAGCAAACATCACATCATGAAAAGCCTATCAAATTAATATGGAAAAGTTTGAAACCACAGTTTTCTACATTTAAATTAGCAGCAACTTAATTTATCGGATAAGTTTTATTCAAGTATTAAAATCATTTATTTTATTTAGTGTTTTCCATGCACAACCCAAAATAGAAAATTTTGGGTGTGACAAAGCACACCCTGATCTCCACCGACAAATCCTTCCTCAACAGAAACATGGAGGATCACCACCCATCCGGCACCCCGCAGGTCGTCATAAAGGTATCGAAAACCTTCCTCACAGCACCGCCAGCACCGCAGCCACCGCTGCTGCCGTGCCTCCCCCTGCTTAGCTGGCACCCAGCCAGCACAGCGAGTGTCCAGACAGCCACGACCGGCCACCGACTTCTACAGCCGGCCTTCTGGCTTCCAGCGAAGGAGGTACCCCCACCTCTACCACGACAGTCGGCGCAACAGGCGCCTTCTCCTACACCACCACACCAGCTCCACCACGTACCTGAAGATCAACAAATTTGGTATGCAGCTTTTCATCTAACAGGCATAGCACACCTCTGGTTCATCCGTTCAACTAAGGATGCACCGAGAATCGAGTGGGCGCTCTACAACCAATGCATCCTTCACGACTTCAGCCCCGCACCGCCCAGGCACACCAGCACCACGAACGACTATGCCAACAACTTTGCCAAGTACGTGCTACAGATCGGCATCACCAGTGAGCGTCGTCAGATCAACCTCTTCGTCACTGGTTCGTGAGATACACTTCAGGTGGCAGTTGCACAACACCGCCCACGGGAGATGATGATGGCCATAGTTTTGGCATGATCAAAGGAACATCTAGCACCCCCCAAATGGCAACGCTGCAGGAACCATCTCCAACACCGACGCCAACTATGTCCAAATAGCACACCAGCAAGTGGACGCCCCATCGGGCACAATGAAACGCGACTCGGCACCACCTCCGGCGGCAACTCCGACACCCCACAACACCCCCACAAAGGAGCTCCTTCCACTGGTCGGCTATAACACCGGAGCGGCCACAAACCCCGATGAGACCGCCATCACCATTGGCACCAACCTCGGGGCACGACGGGCAAGAAACGCCCCAACAAGGAGGACAGAATGTGCCTCGGCTCCACTCCCTCCAACGGCGACTCCGACACTTTACACCATGCTGCCTCCACACATCGACAACAACGCCGGCATCATCCATATTATTGGCGACACTATCAACCCCTCCAACATCACCCAGCTCCACCTCCTGGATGAGTAGGAACTCCAGATCACCTTAGCCACCATCGATGTCAACGCAGCGGCACCAGCATGGTCGCTCCAACCAAGCATCATCCTCTACAATGGGTGCTACTACACACCGGCACCCTCTCCATTGCTGCAGGAATCGCTGGAATCCGTGGGGATGACAACCCCACAACTCCTAGCAGTCGGCCTCCACACAGCGACATCGACGCCAGCTACCCAGGAGTTCCCCCCAATCGTCTTGCTGATTGAGGACTGGCCACAGCACATCCTCTCATCAGCAACCGTCGTCTTCACCACCAACGCCGACTACGCCACAAGCAACCTCCCTTTCGGCACCCTGGAGCATTTGGCCACATCCCTCCTATCCAAGGTGGCCACAACAATGCGAAAGCACATTACAGGACAAGTCACTGCAGGACAGGTATACGATCTTCCTTGGTCACTACAGGTGAGACTCCTCACCGGACTCCTACCCAGCGCCACCCTAGAAGGGCGCTTCTCCACCCCAGCACCTTTGCTGCTCCTGGTGGAATTGCCGGACGCACTGCTTCTCAGCGGACAGGCACACATGAAGTTCCTGGCGCTCGATGTTCATCCATCGCCAACAGCTCCAGACCACAACGTCTCTCCATCGACCATCCTCCTAGGGTGCCAATGGCTGCAGGACACTGTCTCGCCAAACACAGTCAACTTCCTTGACGACCCCAGCCACCAGCTACTTTCCGTCGAGAACGTCTACATCAACTTGCGCCACAACTATGACGAACCAGACCTCTCTCTGGACATCTTCAATGGTCACGACATCTCCCGGAGAGCAACCAAGCAAAGCCGCAGCATAAGGACGCACTACCTCGCGAAAGGGGGGAGTGATGTCACGTGCCTAATGGGGGCCCCCTGCCCAAGGGCGATGGGCCAGCCAGAGCCCAGCAGAGGGCGCGCCCTAGGCGCCCTAGAGCCGGCGTTGGCTAAAGCAGCAGCGGTAGCGCAATGCTTCCTTCCCTCCGAAGGAAATTAGAAAATAAGGAATAAAGGAATAGAGATAAATTAGGAGATTTGAGTTGGTTTGTTTAGGAAAGGGAAATCCAATCTATAAGGATATTCCCCGTAGTTACTTGAGAGACAAGTCTATTAGGGACTATAAATATAAGGCTATTGTACCTATTGGAAATTAAGAAGAAAATAGCCTTTTGGCTTATCCCTCTCCTTTCTCTGCCTCCCTACGCCTGCAGCCCCCTCCCTCTCCTGTGCGCCGCCACCACCACCCACCATAGCCGCCGCCCTACACCTCCCCAACCTAGGGGACGTGTTACATGCATCTTTGGGAGCGAAGTTTTTTTCAGCTATGTCTTTTGCCTGCAATGAACAAAGGATAGCATGTGTAAGTGTACATTCAGTATATTGTCAGACTATGTGCAGCAAGTATGACGTGCTAAGGGTTGATTACGCGGACCTTCTTCCTGACAGGTCCACACTGTTGAGCATGTTCCTGGCTCATTCAGCTATGTTTCCAACTGATCCCAAAGGCTTGGCAGCAGCATCCTTTTGGTGTCCTAGAACATGTTCCTGGCCCAGGTTTTATATAGTGGGTATTAGAAAACATGTGTAATCACTGAATATAACTTTGTACTGCTTTTAAAGGACATGGAACAATACAAAATGCTCTAATTTGTGCATTAAAATTGATCATATTGTATGTATGCAAGATTACAGCCAAGCCAGGGTACTTAATCTCCTGCAGACAGAGTGTCCATGTGTGATTATTTGGTGACTTAATGTCACCAAGAAACTAGCTCATTGCAAAGAAAATACGAGTTCATGCATAAGGAATAGTAGCCACCTGATTACAATAAATAGAGGACTACATATTCACCCTGTTCATTGGTTCGTAAAAACCGGAGACCGGCCCGCACCATACCCAGAGGAAACCTCGTACGACACTTACGCGGGTTGAAGTGGTCTGCGGGTTATCCGAAAACCCCGCTGACAGAAAGGAACAACTAAAAAAGAGAACACCGCTGGTCGTGGCCCTACGCCGTAGCCTCCGCCGCGCTGGCGCCGGTCCTCCTCGCCTTCACCTGGACCTCGCAGCGCCACAACCTGATGTCATCGCATAGCGTCGCGGTCCTCGTGGGCGGCGCGCTCCTGGGCCTCCTGCTCGTGGTGCTCGCCGCGGCCACCACGGACACGCACTCCTCGTGGGCGACGGCTCGTCAAGGAGCTCGTTGATTAGCACCACGGTGGGCACCCTGCTGCTTGCTCCGGCTGCCTGGGAGATGAGGCGGAGCGCTTCTCGCGCGATGCCCAGCAGCGCGGCATCCACGAAGACGACCTTGGCCTCCGAGTGCTGCAGCAGCACGGATGCCATGCCGGCGTCGAGGGGCGAGTTGAGCGCGCAGATGACGACGCTGGCCATGGGAATGCCGAAGTGGAGCTCCCAGAAGGCCAGAATGTTCTGCGCGAACACCGCAACCTGCACGGGGCAGCAACGGCAGCTGTGATTGAGAATCGGCCAATTTGATTCGATTGCTGAACCTACTACTAGCAGTAGCTTCTTACTGCTGAATCGATATTGGCTGCGAGCACAATTCGCAAGCAAATTCAGCTGGTCGAATAATTGATGAATTCGGGCAAGAACAACACTTCTATCTACTCGCATTGAGAGAAAAAAAATGGAGCGTTTTTTTCAACCAAGAACAGCAACAGCAGTAAAAGTGAATGCTTGGATGGCGTCAGGTAAATAATGGCCAAATAAATCTACCGCTCCAGGCACCAACGGCATGAGAGAAGAGACTCACCACATCGCAGAACGCGGCGGCGAGGCGGAGGCAGTGGTCCCGGATCTCCTGCCAGGTGCAGGGCGGCGGCGTGGCCGTGCCCTTCGGCGGTGACGACGGCAGGGCGGTCGGGTTAGACGAGCGCGGTGCGCTCGAGGAAACTGATGGGCGTGAGCAGCACATGGTTGGCCGTGCACAGCACAGTGCCTACCATCGCTTGCCGCGCCGCCTCCTTTGCAGGCCGACCTGGGGTGGGGGCTCGTAGCAAGCAATTTATGAAACAGAGCAGGGTACCCAGCGAAAACCAAGAGACCAACCTGAAACCAACCCAGACAAGTAAACGAGAATGCGGCTTGGGTTACAAACCCGGCCAAAACCGCAAACCCGGACCATGAACAGGGTGACTACATATAAATAAGCTGATAACATGTTTGCGATAGGCTGATATTGGGACCAGCAATTAATTTGCTAATTCCTGGAGCTAACAACTATTATTTTCAAAAGAAAAGGATGGAGAAAACAAATGTCTGTCATCATGACACTAACTAAACAAATGGTAGCTTTATTCACAAATGTATATGAAGGGAATATATAAGCAAATTTGATCTTTGAACTTTTTTTAGGAAAAATTTGCCCTTTGAAGTTAGGCCATAGTACAGACCGACATAAATTTTTGTGGCCTCATATTTTGAGCCTACAAATCATCCATGCCAGAGATTATCTGTTGGGGACAACTATCGACGTTATTCATTCAGATTTCTATCTTAGATCGGTGGAATAACCTCTTTTGATAAAACTATTCTGGTATGCACTGCCTGCTAGATTTACTAAAATATTCTTCCTTAGTTCGAGAAAGACTATGAGCTAACTTTCAAGCAAGCACTGCCGAATATTCCAGGATGCTGATGGGCTCCTCAATGTTTCTGAAGAACAAGGAGACTAGGACAATTACTACTGTGAATCAATTTCTCGATTTTGCATGATCCAAACATTAGGCAAAGGAAAACTATGGTCATACTGCAAAACACATATCATCCATATCCCATACTACACACCAAATCGATTACACTAATCTACTCACAGTATCAACAAGACTCCTAAGGCTTAACTATCTGAAAAGTATCTTGCTTGTCACACAGCCATAGCTACGAAGGTTCCAATGTTGTAAAAATCAAAAAAATCAAAGGAAATCGAAGAGCATCCAGGAACAAATTACCTTGCATAAATGGATGGAGACAAAGGATTCCAGTACCAAGCAGATCTGGGATGTTGCAGTCTCTAGACATAGATTTTGGGTGTCTACAGGCCACAGTGAGATCTATTCATGTGTTAGCTACTTGAAAAAAATTGGGGGCGGTGGCGAGCGGAGGAACCTTGAGCCAATGGCGAGTGATGCTGGCCGTAGAGGATCCTGGGAGTCGAGGCGACGGTGGAGGTGCTCGGCAGCGACACCGGCGGCAGAGGAGCTGCAGACTGGAGCGAAGGAGCCTGGGGGAGATGGCGACGGAGGACCGCCCACCGACCGCCAGGAGGATCCACGCCACCACCGCCAGGGCCAGGAGGATCCGTGCCACCATCACTCGCCGCTGCTGCTGCTTCACCCGTCGGCCGCCGCTGCTGCTCCGCCAACCATGATTGAGAGAGGGAGGAAGGCGTGGGGGAGGGTGGCTGAGAGAGGGAGGCAGTGCAGGAGAGAGGGGGCGCGCCGGCGGCGGCGGAGAGAAGATGCGGTGCGGGTGCTGCCGTATGGGATAGGGTTTTGGGGCCTTGGTGAGAGCGGGTGGCAGCTCTTCCAATGTTCCTGACGTTTCTTACTTGGGCTGGGGGGCTTTTCGTGCGGGCTATGTGTATTGGGCTCCTGTCGGACCAAAAGCCGTCAGAAGCCTTCGGCTCTCTGGTAGTGCACATGCATGACAGATTATTTCAACAGGATGTTGTACAGCTTGTCCTTCAAAGCACACTTTATTACGAGCCTTCCAAATAGCCCAGCATATTGCAGCAATTCCTATTGCATGAAACTTTTGCCCAAAAGGAAGCCATTTTTCTACCCAACTCCAGCATTGGTCAAAAGATGTAGGAATATCAGAAGCACCAATACAGTGAGCAGTAATGGCCTAGACTGCCTTAGACATGCTGCACTGGAACAGTAAATGATTAACAGATTCTTCAAGGGGACAGAAATAGCAAATGTGATCACCAGCCCAATTTCTCCTAATCATGTTATCTTTTATTAGAATAACATTGTTTAGGACCAGCCAGAGAAATATTTTGATCTTAGCCAAGTTTAGAACTGGAAACAGGTTTCCTTATCAAAATGATCTATATGTTTTTAGATATTGAAAATTCATTTTTTTTATTTTCGTTTCACTTTGTATGTTCACATGGTCTATACCAAAGTTGTAGCAGTAGAAATGACCAGTAACTTTTAAATTGACAACCTTTGAACAAAAGATGGTTTACAGGGCCAAATATTCATTTTAAGTTCTCAGATTTAGAACTTCAAATTTTAAATATCCCAATGACATGTGATGTTGCCATGGTCTATAAGAGAATTGTAATTCTCGACTAGATCTAATACTTTGTAGTTGATTTTTTATTTGATATCTTTTTGGAGACCAAATAGTGCTTACAAGCTCTCAGATCTATTCAACAAAAAAAATATTTTGCATGTGGAGGTGGACATTAAGAGAGCATCTTTGGATGTAATTTAGGGGCAGTGACTCATCATCCTTCTTGTTCCTAAAGTGACTCCTCCGTGGAAAACAATAAGAAGCAAGGTGAAATGAACTGTAGTTTCAAGGCTAAGAATCTGATTTTGCTAAATTACATTATATTTCAAGCAATAATAGCTGCCAAATATAGCAAGATTTATGACTAAATAAATTACTCAACCTGAACTGCTTTCTGCATCAATGGAAATAAGGATGACATTTGACTGCATCAATGGAAATAAGTAGCCTTTGTTCATAAATGAAATGCTTTCTGGAAATAAGGATGACATTTGACTGCATCAAGATGAAAGGTGCTTAACTGTTGTACTGCAGAACTGCACTGCTGCTACTGTATTGAACCAGCTAAAGTTAAAGGTTTTAATCTATATTTAAGATTTAAAACTATATTGATAGCTAATAGAACATCGATGTGTCGGAAAGACAATAGGACAAGGATAAATGCTGTCTCTCCCCATGGCCTCCATCATCATCTGTTGTGAGCAACATCTTCAGAATTCATTACTGTGTGTAGGAAATGTTGTATATCACATAGAGATTTTAATAGGCACATCACTGGAAAACATACTTCATCCTATATATTCAGCAGAAGCGAAGGCTGGGCCACACCTTTCTGTTTCACCTAGATGACACAAATTGTACGGAGCGCAGGCACCTGATTACCAGAAAAAGAAAAAACTACTCTACAAAAAGGCTACTTCATCTCTGCATATTTTTCAAAATTTTCAGTTTACTGCAGTGGACTTGCGATGAAACTTATACTTATCCTCACGCCTTGAACCTACATATCAAGTGAACTATGCAAACACGTATGGTACTACATATCTAATACAGCAAATATTCAGATACAACTTGGTTCAACATAAGTAAATAGAGAATATATTCATAGACAGGCCAGTCACCAGCGCAACCATCTAAAACACACACAAACAAAATTCTGCAGCATATATCTTTCTAAACTGCAAGCATCCTTCTCTCGCAATTCATGCTAGCTATTACTCTGACAGACGGCATCATTGCAAATTCAAACCAAAATTGCATTCGACCATAGACGAAGACGTAGTCAAACACAAGCGTACCTACACTGCCACCGGTTCCTCTGTGTGGGCGTGGGCGGTGCCCGTCCTCCACAGCTGGCAGACGCAGCCGGAAAGGTCACGCCGCACACCGTCCAGCGACTCTGCCCTGGGCCGTCGACTCCCCAGGAGACGAGCGCCCCCGCCGGAGGAGCACCACGAGCCCCCGCGCACGTGGATCTCACTGGCCACCACCTCCTCGCGCCAGATCCTGCACCCTCCTCAATGGATTTAGCCATGGTTGCAGTCCTTCTTGAGCGCACAGAGCCGCAGGCGCGCCAAACTAGACGGCCGCAACAACAGAGGCCGCTGGCGGCGAAGCAGGCGGGTGCGCTGGGTACTGCCGGAGGAGGCGCTGCGGACTAGGCGAGGATGAGCATTGAAAGCAGAGAGGGAGAACCGTTTCTAGCGCCGGGCATACGGCACCGCTGCTCCCCAGGTCTCCTCACTGCTGGCCAGCGTGCAGCCATTAGTGGCGGCACGCTGTTGGACCGAAGTTGGAGAAGTTTCGGTGACTTGCGGCCTCCCTGGCCAGCCGGCAGCCTACGGTGGACAGCTTCGGCGGGCTGTTGTGGGCCGCTGGCTGGCGTGGGTGGCTAGCATGTTGTTGGAACGACT
Source organism: Saccharum hybrid cultivar R570 (assembly GCA_038087645.1). Lineage (NCBI taxonomy): Eukaryota > Viridiplantae > Streptophyta > Magnoliopsida > Poales > Poaceae > Saccharum > Saccharum hybrid cultivar. Next base: position 14,006,092 of record JAQSUU010000805.1, read on the forward strand.
CCTAGCCTCCCTGGCCAGCCAGCAGCCTATGGTGGCCTGCTTCGGCGGGCTGCTGTGGGCAGCTGGCTGGCTTGGGTGGCCAGCGTGTTGTTGGAACTGTTTCGGTGACTTGCGGCCTCCGTTGTCGGCCGGCAGCCTGCGGTGGCCTGCATCTGCGGGCTGCTACGGGCAGCTAGCTGCCATGGGTGGCTAGCTTCGAACCACGCGAGGGAGCCCTCAGCCCTGCACCGCCGTTGCGTGGACCCATCCACTGCCGCCCGCCCTCGGCCTCAACTACGGTCACGAGTGCGCCGCCACCGTCGCCTACCAGTATGAGTGAGGAAAAGAGAGGAGAGAGAGTAGGAGGTTAGGGTTTAGGAGGGATGAAGAGGTGCTTATATACTTGTGTTTTTGATATAATGGCTCTCATTCATCAGGGATCATTCAACAGCTGGAATACATCGGGCCACATAGTGCCAGCCCAAAAACCATTGAATGGGCTGAATTACACTTTTTTTCTTCCACAAATTTTATGAACTCTAAATTGAATAAACCATAATTTTTAAACTATAAATGAATTCAAATAAAAAAGTTGTCAACTATAAAGTTTTAGAGATCATCGAGATCTACAACTTTTGTTTTGGTCATTTCTTCATCAGACTTTGTTTCAACAATTCAAATTTTGAATTTCAAAATACAAAAACTTCAAACAATATTATGAGAAAGTAAATGATTTCAAACGAAAAATTCATCAAGAACAAAGTTGTAGAAACCAACGAGGTCTACAACTTTTGCTTTGGTCATTTCTCCATTCGACTTTGTTTGAACAATTCAAATTTTGAATTTCAAAATATGAACATCAAACAACATTTTGAGATAGTAAATGATTTCACATGAAAAAGTTGTAAAACAACAAAGTTGTGGAACTCAACTATATCTACAACTTTTGTATTGGTGATTTCTCTATCTGACAAAGTGGCAGTATACATTGTTCACAATTAGACAGATCTTTCATATTATCACATAACTATGTGAGAGATCTATCAATTTATGGACGATGTGTACTACCACCTTGTTAAAATCATTTCGGTTTTTTATGTAATGATTATGTAACAAACACATGACAACACGAAAAATTCTAGAATTTTCTAACAAAATTTATAATTATTACAATTATTTTATGATAGTTTAGAAATAGAAGGATGAATTATCCCAAGTAAACAAATGTTTTTCCCACAACAACTATGAGAAATGAGATAGAGTGAAATGTATGAGCATAAATATATTTTTTTATAAATTTTTATGTAGCCTATTGGGAGTACGCATGTCACACCCGGTTTTCTAAAGAACAAAACCAGGCTAATCATATGTGTGCCCAGGAAGTCCACACATATGCCAGAATGAAAAAGTATTAGAAACAATGTTATTATATACCGTATACATAGCTATATTAACACTTACATCAGAGTATCGCGGAACGGTGACTAAACTTTAGGCTCCATTCTTCTCAGGGACGGCTGGCTGGGGGCTCCGTATGCCAAACACTTCTGAAATACTTCTAGAAACTCCACTATCTCTTTATCCTTCTTCTGAGCAACACCTTACTATAAACTGAGGTGTGGGGGGATAGCAAGAGTGAGTCCATGTCGAACTCAACAAGTATAACACAGGGTTCATGAGGCTCAAAAAGGCTAGACACTGTTTGACTGCATTTAGCTTTTAATCATCATATAATTAGCAATTGAGTAGCATCAAGGTATTCCAATTTCCCATTAATGAATCAATGATCAATTGTAATAAGGATAATGAATAGCATTAATGTGAGCATAATAATAATCAACAGTAATTAAGCATGATATAACAATGGTGATCATCTATCTGTAAATGTTCCAAGGCCGCCCGTATCCGTGGGCATGGCTAGTATACCAGTTTTTAACTCTGCGCAGAGGTGTACACTTTTACTGTGAGTCATAACTTCCAAATGCATGGGTTCGCGACTCCCCAAAACACCGGAAATCATATAAAGCTACTTAAAAGTTCGTCTAACAAGTTAGGGCCATTAGATTCACTCGGCAGGCAGATGTAGAACCCCCCTTCCCAGTGGCACAACAACCGTAGCCTATACACACTAAGGACAGGGGCTCGCCCTACACCCAACGTGGCAAGCCGTTCTTATGCCATTTAAGGTAACCACTAACAAGCTAGAAAAGGTCCTTTAAGCAACTAAAGCCAGAGCCATATAGCCCTCACAGCTGTACTGTATGTCCCGGATGATCACGTACAGATAAGTCCTTATGAAGAGAAACTAAGCAACAATATAACCACTTGCTCTAGCCCCCTTTTCAACAATAATAAAATCATCTTAATGGTTGGTTGCTTAATACATTAATCAAATTACAAGATCATTGTTCATAATTAAGCACTAGTAATAGCTACCCAAATGCATCCCCAAGGTTGACAAGGAATAAAGGTAACAATCACTAAGTTACAATCTCTAAGGTTGGCAAGGAAGACACATGCATATGTATGATAATTTTAGTAAATAGGTAATCAAGGATAGTCCTATGTTATACTTGCCTTGATCAAAGCTTTCCTCATGATACTTCTGGTCTGGCTCAAAATAATACTCCTGATCCTCAAGAAACTGCTCACCGTCTATACTCGATCATCAAGCATTAACACACAATCATCCGAGCAACCATACACTAAGCAAATAAAGAGACATAATTAAAATAGTACACCAATAGTAGCAAAATAGTATAAAAAGTTTGTAAAACTCTTCTACACGTTACTACGATCACACAGACGTAAAGATCACGAAATTCGGATTTAAAACGTAAAAGTTATGAATTTTCTAAGATTTCCTATAGATAAATAATTACTTTAATATAAACTCAAAAATTAAAATTTCCTAAACCTACTGTACAGCTATACTAACATGTAGAGCTCGCAAATACGAATCTAACGCAACTTGAACGGGTCAAATCGGAGTTAAAACGAAGATTTTATGATCAAAACAAGATTAGTGGCAAAACTGTAAATAGTATCATCTTCTACCTTGAGCTTGGAGGAGCTCCGGTCAGCCATGGTGGAACCTCACCGGAGAGAAGCAAGATGAGATGGGAACTCGATGAAACGGCGATGGATTCGCGTAAACAGATATACCACGGTGTTGAGAACGACGAGGGCTACCTCTTGGTGGTGGTGGCTGGCGTCGGGACACGACGGTTTGGCCGGAAAAGCTCGTCGGAAGTTCGCCGGAACGCAAGCTGTAGATGCAGAACTTCGGTGAGAGGTGGAGGGAACTACGAGCGGCGGCTCGGGATAAGGGTTGTACTTCTGAAACCAGGGCGTCGAGGGCTACGCCGTCATATATATAGTCGTAGAGTTTGGAAACTTTTCGGAATTTCTTAATTTCGGGATTATTTTAATTCCGCGAATAAAAATAATTTCAGAAAATCTAGAATTATCTTTTGGGCCGCGAAAAATAGCCCGGAGCTCAAAAAAATCACGGGAAAAATACTGGAGACTTTTGGAAAGATAAGGAACTCAACTAAATGAGTTTGAGCTCATGAAAAGATGGATGAAGAGATCAAGGAAAAAGATTAAGCTCACGGAAATTGAAATTTTAAATCCAGAAAATACCAAAAAAATTTCCGGTGAGAAGTAAACATCGTCCTATGGTATTTTGAAAATAATAGCACTCACAAACACCAAAGACAAGCATCACACAAACACCACATTATCAAATTAATATGAAAAAGTTTAAAACCAAAATTTTCTATATTTAAATTAGCAGCAACTTAACTTATCTAATAAATTTATTCAAATATTGAAATCATTTATTTTATTTAGTGTTTTTCATGCACAATCCAAAATAGGAAATTTTGGGTGTGACAATTCTACCCCACTTAACAGGAATCTCGTCCCGAGATTCAGAGAGACCAGGGAGAAAGATAAAGTTGATCTGCAAATCTTCACGCTTCTCTGATCAACTCTTATCTAATGATGATGCCACAAGCTCAAAACCAACTTTGTAAAGTGTCCCTTAGGCCCTTACGATCCTTGTAGATGGTTCTAACAGGTTACCACTCTGAGAAAGGATACCTGCGTTCGATAGTGACTTTGCAATCATGTAGATAGCTGATGCTTCCAAGTGACGAAATAGAACGTATAAAACCGCCATCTTATATCGTCTTTAGTTCGTCAAACCCCCTTAAGAAGAGATCAACTAGAGAACACCAAAGGATAGCTTGCATTTGTTTCTGAGTGATGACTATCATTGTGTCCTTCTACCATCTCAAAGAGATTCATGAGCATATGCAAGAACAAGTAATCCTGCACTTCCTCGCGAGTAGAAAAACACTAGTGCAGGAATACAGTTATAACTCAAGTTCTACGAATCCGATGATATTGTAGCTTATACCGTTGGAAAACTTATCAAATTTACTACAAATTTCTTATAGAACACTTATCAAATTTACTACAAATTTCTTATAGAACACTTCTCCAGATTCTACAGTTAAGGTAGTCAAAAACTGTGCACAACAGAAACTATTCCAGGTTGCTGACAGCACAGATGCATCGCCTTGTGATTTTCATAACTCCCAAACCATAATAGCTTTCAGGGTGGTTCTTACCGTCAGAGAAAGATATTGAAGTCTACTGTTGTCCAGAATTTATCCATGATTTTTGGGCATCCAAAAATATAGGTATAAACTAAGAAAGACAGACTGTTCGAAAAAGACATGATAAGGTAGGAACGAGATTCAGAGAGATTAGAGAGATAGATGACACTAATCTTCAAGTCTTCATGCTTCTTTGCATTTGTGTTGATGAGATACAAGACATGGATCAAGGATAGCCAAAAGATGATAAGAAAGATAATGTTTGATCTTCAGTTCTTCGTACCTCATCGCTTGAGATTAATGATGGTAGCGGACGCCACCCCACTTAACAAAGATTTTGGTCCACCTGGCAATGTCATTGAAGGCAACACTTTCTCTAAGGCTTGCTGCTAATGATAAGTCCTTCACTTAAAACTTACTAAACATACTTGATATGGGGGTGATGTCATTTAAGTTTTCATGAAACTAACTATAGACTTCCAACATCTCCTTCCTATGTCGTCCATGCTAACTTGTATAGAGTATTTTGAATTGAATGTTGAACTCCCAACTAATGATAGTTTGAAGTGAAGACCAGTCCTAATGAATACCCGAGCTTCTTGTAGACGATCCAACAAAGCACTGATCCCAAGCAAACAACACTAGCACATGAGTAGACTTCCAATCATAGAGATAACCACTTCTTCCAAGTGAAGCACTAGGACATACGAAACCTTCATCTTGCAACACTCACAACTTTGCTACCCCCTTAAGAAAAAGAAACTAGGGGACACCAAAGTAACTTGCATCTCCTTTTATACTAGATAACCATAATCATCTCTAATGTAAGATTCTAAGGCAAATCAATGAGATTCAAAGATATCCAATGATATATTCACTTATACAAGATAAGGAAGTAATGCAGAAAATTTCTGGGCGAATTCTAGTTTTAGCAGTTTAGTAAATCTGACATATCTCGAGATACAGACATCCGATTAAGGTGTCCTTTATATGGTTGGAAAGCTTACGAAATTATCTACGACTTTTATTCACAACACTTTTCCAGATTCTGTCAATAAGTTAGTCAAAAACTGAACTTAACCGAAACTGTTTCAGGATTCCAGACTGCGCAGTGACCCCAACTTGGAACAGGTATATCTCTTAGCTCATAATAGATAATAAGGTAAGTCCAGTGGGTTTGGAAAGATAAAGAAGTCTAGTTATTCCTAGTAAAATTTCATAAATTTCTCATATCCATATCTTGAGATATAACAGAAACATTGCAGACTGCTATAAAAATCAGCATGCGGAGTATTACGTAAAACCTACCCCACTTATCATGGATCGAGCTACTCCTCAAGACTTATATCTTTCGAGCTACCTTTGAAACACGAGAACAAGGCAACACATCAAGCAAAACAAGCACACATCACATCATCGATACTACACGTGCTTCTTCAACAATGGTGGTCATCCTAAGGGAAGAGTATAGATGACGAAACGCCATCGAACTTTTGAAAAAGGTGAGATCAGAAAACTTTTAGTAAAAACAACATAAAACAAAATCCAAGGGATTAAGAAATAATAGCTCAAAGGAAGCTATCAAGGAGAGTATACAACAGGACAAGGAAGAGGAAATAGTTAAAATCAATGAGTCAAGGGATGACAAAATAGTTTTATAGTAAAATGAGTTTTAGATTACGTCCAGGGCTACTTGGCATACGTCCTACAGTCAACACCGCTCTGATACCACTCTGTCACACCCGGTTTTCTAAAGAACAAATCCAGGCTAATCATATGTGTGCCTAGGAAGTCCACACATATGCCAGAATGAAAAAGTATCAGAAACAATGTTATTATATACCGTATACATAGCTATATTAACACTTACATCAGAGTATCGCGGAACGGTGACTAAACTTCAGGCTCCATTCTTCTCAGGGACGGCTGGCTGGGGGCTTCGTATGCCAAACACTTCTGAAATACTTCTAGAAACTCCACTATCTCTTTATCCTTCTTCTGAGCAACACCTTACTATAAACTGAGGTGTGGGGGGATAGCAAGAGTGAGTCTATGTCGAACTCAACAAGTATAACATAGGGTTCATGAGGCTCAAAAAGGCTAGACACTGTTTGACTGCATTTAGCTTTTAATCATCATATAATTAGCAATTGAGTAGCATCAAGGTATTCCAATTTTCCATTAATGAATCAATGATCAATTGTAATAAGGATAATGAATAGCATTAATATGAGCATAATAATAATCAATAGTAATTAAGCATGATATAACAATGGTGATCATCTATCTGTAAATGTTCCAAGGCCGCCCGTATCCGTGGGCACGGCTAGTATACCAGTTTTTAACTCTGCGCAGAGGTGTACACTTTCACTGTGAGTCATAACTTCCAAATGCATGGGTTCGCGACTCCCCAAAACACCGGAAATCATATAAAGCTACTTAAAAGTTCGTCTAACAAGTTATGGCCATTAGATTCACTCGGCAGGCAGATGTAGAACCCCACTTCCCAGTGGCACAACAACCGCAGCCTATACACACTAAGGACAGGGGCTCGCCCTACACCCAACGTGGCAAGTCGTTCTTATGCCATTTAAGGTAACCACTAACAAGCTAGAAAAGGTCCTTTAAGCAACTAAAGCCAGAGCCATATAGCCCTCACAGCTGTACTGTATGTCCCGGATGATCACGTACAGATAAGTCCTTATGGAGAGAAACTAGAGCAACAATATAACCCCTTGCTCTAGCCCCCTTTTCAACAATAATAAAATCATCTTAATGGTTGGTTGCTTAATCCATTAATCAAATTACAAGATCATTGTTCATAATTAAGCACTAGCAATAGCTACCCAAATGCATCCCCAAGGTTGACAAGGAATAAAGGTAACAATCACTAAGTTACAATCTCTAAGGTTGGCAAGGAAGACACATGCATATGTATGATAATTTCAGTAAATAGGTAATCAAGGATAGTCCCATGTTATACTTGCCTTGATCAAAGCTTTCCTCATAATACTTCTGGTCTGGCTCAAAATAATACTCCTGATCCTCAAGAAACTGCTCACCGTCTATACTCGATCATCAAGCATTAACACACAATCATCCGAGCAACCATACACTAAGCAAACAAAGAGACATAATTAAAATAGTACACCAACAGTAGCAAAACAGTATAAAAAGTTTGTAAAACTCTCCTACACGTTACTACGATCACACAGACGTAAAGATCATGAAATTCGGATTTAAAACAAAAAGTTATGAATTTTCTAAGATTTCCTATAGATAAATAATTACTTTAATATAAACTCGAAAATTAAAATTTCCTAAACCTACTGTACAGCTATACTAACATGTAGAGCTCGCAAATACGAATCTAACGCAACTTGAACGGGTCAAATCGGAGTTAAAACGAAGATTTTATGATCAAAACAAGATTAGTGGCAAAACTATAAATAGTATCATCTTCTACCTTGAGCTTGGAGGAGCTCCGGTCAGCCATGGTGGAACCTCGCCGGAGAGAAGCATGATGAGATGGGAACTCGATGAAACGGCGATAGATTCGCGTAAACAGATATACCACAGTGTTGAGAACGACGAGAGCTACCTCTTGGTGGTGGTGGCTGGCGTCGGGACGTGACGGTTTGGCCGGAAAAGCTCGTCGGAAGTTCGCCGGAACGCAAGCTGTAGATACAGAACTTCGGCGAGAGGTGGAGGGAACTACGAGCGGCGGCTCGGGATAAGGGTTGTACTTCTGAAACCAGGGCGTCGAGGGCTACGCCGTCATATATATAGTCGTAGAGTTTGGAAACTTTTCGGAATTTCTTAATTTCGGGATTATTTTAATTCCGCAAATAAAAATAATTCCAGAAAATCTAGAATTACCTTTTGGGCCGCAAAAAATAGCCCGGAGCTCAAAAAAATCATGGGAAAAATACTGGAGACTCTTGGAAAGATAAGGAACTCAACTAAATGAGTTTGAGCTCATGAAAAGATGGATGAAGAGATCAAGGAAAAAGATTAAGCTCACGGAAATTGAAATTTTAAATCCAGAAAATACCAAAAAAATTTCCGGTGAGAAGTAAACATCCTCCTATGGTATTTTGAAAATAATAGCACTCACAAACACCAAAGACAAGCATCACACAAACACCACATTATCAAATTAATATGAAAAAGTTTAAAACCAAAATTTTCTATATTTAAATTAGCAGCAACTTAACTTATCTAATAAATTTATTCAAATATTGAAATCATTTATTTTATTTAGTGTTTTTCATGCACAATCCAAAATAGGAAATTTTGGGTGTGACAACGCATAGTTCAATTTGGAATTACTTTTGTAACCACATAGAAATTCATTTAAATGGTAGAAAATATCAAATAAGTTCAAAAATTTCTAAAACTCCTAAATAACAACACATATGTAGGCTGTTGCTTGTTAAAAAAGTTTCAAAGTATGAAGACATTTTTCCTAAGGTGGCTTCACAATGATCATTCTATATTTGCTTGAGAAACAAAAGGAAAAAGTCTACTTCAACCCCAACTATGGGGGGTGGACTACTTAACCCTCCAACTATGAAACCTTCTACTTTACCCCCTGAACTTTCCAAAATCAGACGGTGGTTTTGCTACAGTACTGACAGTATTGTCTTTTTCTTTTTTATTTGTTTTGGCTGAATTTTTAAAAAATCATAGTAAATCACAGAAAAATCATAAAATGGAAAATCTAATTTTGTTGGACTCCACATGAGTAGATCTACATAGTGAATATATAATATGGTATGCTTTAGTACAACAAAATTGGACTCCAAATTATAGAAAAAAATAAATCAAAATCTACAGCAAAAACTTTGTACTAAAGCATATTATATTATATGATCACTGTTTAGATCTACTTATGTGGAGTCCAACAAAATTAGATTTTTTATTTTGTGATTTTTCTGTGATTTACTATGATTTTTTAAAGATTCAGCCGAAATAAATAAAAAAGAAAAAGGCCAAACCGTCGATACTATGGGAAACCCGCTGTTACTGTAGCGATCCCACGGTTGCTGTAGCAAAACCGCCATTTCAAAACCGCCTAGGGGTAATTTGACCGGTTTTGCAAAGTCCAGGGGTAGAATAGACCGTTTCATAGTTGAGGGGTTAAGTAGTCACCCCCATAGTTTTGGGGGTGAAGTAGACTTTTCTATAAACAAAATGACTAATAAACAGCAATAAAAAAGCAGTAAAAATGCCATAAATTGATAGAGCATGATTTTAAAAACATTTAGGAAAAAGAATCACTACATTTGAAGTTAGCACAAGGTAGAAAGACTAGTTACAGAATTTCATTGCAGATTAAAAGAACTTTTGTTCATGTCCTTGAATTTCTAGTATTTAAGCAATTATATTTCTACTGAAAATCAGCAACCCATATTTCGTGGTAGTGGAATTTGACTCTCATGAAAATGATCACTCTCATGAAAATAGACAATTTTGTGGTGGGATAGTCATTTTCACGGGGGTATGGGGTTTTATGACGGTATGTCGAGCACTCTCAAGAAAATAAGTTTTCGTGACGGGATTTACATTACCCTTGTGAAAACAATTATTTTCATGAGAGTTTGTTTTTCACTCTCATGAAAAATTGTCCCCCTCATGAAATTTCCCGTTTATGGTAGTGATGTGTGTGTTCCTCATGTGCGCATCTACCTTAAATGTTGTGTAAGGTAGGATTTGCAGATGGATAGCTAGAACGCAGTTCTTTTTACAAACATAAGAAGATAATAAAGTGAGGTAACCCAAAAAAACATGTTGTTTTTGTTAGATTTAATATGGGCTTGGCCCAAATAAATCAAAGAAATCGTAGGCTCATATTATATGCTATGGTTTATGTTCAAATTAACCGTCTCCATCGAAACACTGGTATATCAAATGACAGATATTTGAGAGCATTTTATATGTGCCCTAGAATTTGGTGGGGATTGTTAGATTTAATATAGGCTTCGCCCATATTTTATTTAAATAAATCAAATAAATCCTAGGCTCATATTATATGCTATGGTGCACGAATTGCTTTTACCACTTAAGCCAATTACATGCAGGAGTTTCTATTCCTAAGTGTGAGCGGGAGTTACAGGAGTTTCTATTCCTAAATAAGAGAGTTACAGGAGTTTCTGCTCCTAATGGCAAGAGTTACATGAGTTTCCACTCCTAATGGCGAGAGTTATGGGAGTTTCCGCTCATGATGATGGAAGTTTCTTTCATGAGCGTCTCTTCCAACTCTCGGACTCTTGATCTCTTGTGCCTCTGCTTGGCTTCCTGGCTATGTGATTAAAGCAAGACACGCTTCAACATTTAGACGAGCTCTAGTCTCTCTCATGCATGCACCTTACTACTCTCTATCGAGTTGCCTTGGAGCTTTCCTGTCCCAATTCTCTGCGCGCATGGAGAGTTAGGAGAGTAGGCCTCCGGAACTGCCATCCGTCAAGTGACACCTGGTCGGGTGTGCGGGCAATCAGGTTTTTAGGAAGCATCACTGCAACTGCTCGCTTCTTCAAATTATCTTTGTCTTTGTCTTCTTCCTGGTGGCTGCCGACATTGTCTTCTTCTTCGTCTTGGGGATCATCGTCTTCTTCCTGATAGACGTTTGAGGGACGGCACTGCGAACTCTGTTCGACGTTTGAGGGACGGCACTGCGAACACCTTCCTGCATCGACTGTGATCTGCGACTTTGAGCAACTCACCATGAGTAGGAATGGAGCCACTGGTGCTTTGAGCATGAGTCCCTCCACTAGGTATATCTCTATTCTCGAATTGGTTAATTTCAATCTCATTTTTGCTATGATCAGTATGCTATTCAAGAATGTATTTGCTGCTAATCTAAATAGTCGTAAAATTATACATGTGCACATATTTGTCATCACTATTTTGCTTTCAAATTTTTGGATTAATTTTAACATGAAAATGCCTAAATCCCTAACAATCCCAAAACCTGATATTAGGAAATTTTTTGTTAGTAGTTTTACTGCTACATTGAAGCAAAATGATTTTGATGGAACAAATTACAAGAGATGGCGTGCTAAGATGGTGTTATGGTTAACTACTATGAACTGCTATCACGCTTCACAGGGAAAACCTGAACAATTTACTCCTGAGGAGGAGCAAAAGTTTATGGTAGCCGATAACCTGTTTCGAGGCGCCGTGATTAATGCACTTCATAGCAAGTATAAGGACAACTACATCCCTTACATGACAGACAAGGATTTATGGGATGCACTTGATGCTAAGTTTGGTGTTTGTGATGCCGGTAGCAAGTTGTACATCATGGAGCAGTTGTTTGACTACAAAATGGTTGACAACCGTTCTGTGGTCGAACAAGCTCATGAGGTACGGGCACTGGCTAAGGAACTCAAACAGTTTCCATGTGTATTGCCTAATAAGTTTGTGGCCAGCAGTATTATTGCTAAGCTGTCATCTTCTTGGAGGGATTTTGCTACCTCCCTGAAACATAGGAGATAAGAGTTTAGTGTGACTGAGCTTATTGGATTTCTTGATGTTGAGGAGAGGGCGAGAGCAAAATACACGGGTGGGAAAGACGTTGAGTCTTCTAGTGCCAATATGGTGTGGAAGAAAAATTCAAATGTATCTCCTAATAAGAAGAAGAACAAGCATGAGAACAACTCGAAGCCTAAACAAACAACCGCTTTTAAGAAAAAGAACAACAAAGATGGTGGTTGCTTTGTTTGCGGGAGCAATGAGTATTGGGCAAGTTTGCGCCCAAACCACAAATTTAAGCAAGAGAAGAAATATGCAAACATGGTTGTTAGCGAGGCTGAATGAGGAATATTTGGGCATGGTAATTCTTTACCTACTATTCTTTTAGTCTGTCATTCGTCTAAGTGGTGGATGGACGCTGGGGACAATATTCATGTATGTGCTGATGCTTCTTTGTTTTCTTCTTATCAGGTCGGTAGGACTGGAGTCTTGCTGATGGGAAACAGATCCCATGCGCGTGTTCTTATTGTTGGTACGGTTATTCTAAAGTTCACTTCGGGAAAGATGGTGCTGTTAAAGAACGTGTAGCATGTCCCCTCCATCAAAAGGAATCTAGTTAGTGGCTCTCAATGTTGTCGAGATAGTTATAAAATTGTATTCGAGGCCAATAAATGTGTACTGTCAAAGTATAGAACTTTTGATGATTGCGGAGGCTTGTTCCGCTTATCTTTGCATGACGATGTGTATAATAAGATTGTGAACAATGCTATTATCCCTGATGAGTCAAATATTTGGTATTCACGTCTTTGTCTTGTTAATTTTTGTTATATATCACGGCTTACAAATCTGAATTTAATCCCAGAAATGAATTTGGTCAAAGGTTCTAAGTGCCATGTGTGTGTGCAATCTAAGCAACCTCGTAAACCTCACAAGGCTGCGGAGGCGAGGAACTTAGTGCCATTAGAACTAGTCCATTCCGATCTATGTGAGATGAATGGAGAGTTGACTAAAGGTGGTAAAAGATACTTCATGACTTTTATAGATGATTGTACTAGATTTTGCTATGTGTATCTGTTAAAAATAAAGGATGAAGCATTGCATTATTTTAAGAGCTATAAAGCTGAGGTAGAAAATCAACTTGAGAGAAAAGTTAAACGGTTAAGGTTTGATCGTGGTAGAGAATACTTTTCAAGTGAATTTTCTGAATTCTGTGTAGAATATAAAATTATTCATGAGAGGATACCGCCATATTTACCACAATCTAATGGGACTGCCGAAAGAAAGAATCTCACTCTAACTGAGTTGGTTAACGCCATGTTAGAGATAGCGGGTCTATCTAAGGAATAGTGGGGTGAGGCTATTTTGACAGCGTGTCATGTCCTGAATAGAATCCTACAAAGAATAAAGAAATCACACTATTTGAGGAATGGGAAAAGAAAAGATTAAATCTCTCATATTTGCGCAGTTGGGGTTGTTTGGCCAAAGTGAATGTGCCAATTAACAAAAAGCGCAAACTTAGACCTAAAACTGTGGATTGTGTTTTCCTTGGTTATGCTATTCACAACATTGGATATAGATTCTTAATTATAAATTCTGGGGTACCTGACATGTATGCTATTCATTAGTGATCATTAATGATTATTTATGCTATTCATTACTCATGTTTACCTAATCACGTGCTTATATGGGTTTATGATAAATTTGATGCTACTCAATTACTTAAAATTGTGACTCACTAAAAGCTAATCACAGTAAACCAGAGTCAACCTTTTGAGCCTCATGAACCCCATGTTATATTTGTTGAGTATGATATGTACTTACACTTGCTTTACTTGTTAATTCTTGGATAAAAATCCCGGATGGGTACCAGATTGCTAGAGTCCGGAGGAATTAGGCTTGTGATCAACCAGTCAGTTGTCCCTGTGGAGTGGAGTCTTCAGCCAAAGATCGTAGTGTCTTTCCGCTGTCTACTGGCTAAGGTTGTATTCTTTGTACTCATACATTATGTAATTAAGCATTTTTCTTTTGATATTACCCTTATTTATAGCTATATGTGTGATTTGACTTCCTGGGCTCACATATGGTATGTATCTGGTTTTGTCCTTAAAACCGGGTGCTACAGCCACCCACTGGACTGCCTTGCTAGCATGATGCCCGCCATGGTACTCAGCCAGCCTGCACCATCTGCCATGTAGGCCACCGGATACTGGAGGGAGGCGAATGGATGGGTAGACGAATGTTTTGATAGGCTAGGGGCAATTAAGTCATTTCATCTTTCCTTTTCATTTCTCTTTATTTTTTTTATTTCATATTAACTTGCTCCAGCTCACATCATTAGAAATGAGAGCAAATGAAAGACCTGAATTCAGAAAAAACTAGGGCAAATCTGCAAAGTCAGGAATGGAGGGGCAAATGTACATTTATTGGTGAAAAGGAGGACCTAAACACAATTTGCTCAGTAACGACATTGTTCGTTAATAAATGAGAAATTAGAACACTGAGAATATGCAAGTATATTTAACAGAATTATTAGAGTTCAAATACACAAACATCAGGGCACAAAGTGAACCAAACTCAACTTATCAGGGAGGAAGGCACATGACCCTACGTCTCAAACACCCAGTCGAGCCCTCAATCTTCTTGAATTTAGTTCTTTAGCTTCTTCTCAATGAAAAACCACCTAATGCTGATTTAACATCGGCCATAAACTTACCATGTGCTGTTCACGTATTTGTCTCTTCGATATTACTGGTCGGAGGCACACATTGAGCATTCAACTAGGAAGTCAGAATTATGGCGCTTTTTGACAACCACACAATAATATGATTACACTTGGGCTTACTGTGCGTGCAGGCTAAGATGGGCCAAGTCAACAATAACAATAATTTCAATAAAAATAATCTGTAAAATATCGTGCAGCAACAGTCACAATGTATACGCAGGCTTTTGTCACACCTAGGCTAGACTCTCACTGGAGGATTTTAGTTTTGGAGCAAGTTCCTCAGAAAGAAAGTTCAGCTTCCCCTAGACATGCATACATTTTCGAGGGTGGTTGGTATAACAAACCACCTATATTTCCAGGGATGGTTGATTTATGTCAACTGCTTTTTGAAAATATGTGGATCTCTATGTGGGGTTGTATTACTTTAACCAGTCTTAAATACCATAATTATGCTTTGTTTCACACTGCATGATAATATTTTAGGTACAGTGCACATAACTACGTACAACAGGTTTTGTTTTACAGTATCCATACAGAATTCAAGGAATCGGAGGAAAACTTATTTTCTCTATAAATAAAGTTTCCGTAACACCTAGTGTTGCTACTAACCTACCTAGAATGGTGTATACGGCTACGTGTAACATTATTGATCCACACCATACAGTATGTCATGCTGTGAAACTTAACACAGGCGCCACCAAAGCAGCTCACCAAAAATCACCATATGCTCTAGCTGATGTCAAAGAACACGCATGTCACCCGAGCAGACAGGAACCTGGGTGCTGTATTTCATCTTGTTTCCTGAGCGTTAGATGATTCGCTGCCTTCTTGATCCCATCACCTTACAGACCGCACCACGGCTGCCACACATATATATCGTGGATGTACTCACCACCTCAGCGAACTGATATTTTGGACTTCTGAAAGTTGCTTCCCTTATGCCTCGTATTCCCACATGAGTAAACATTCCACCATGCAACTTCTAGCTCTATTCATTTCCTCTTCTTTTTCACCTCATCGTGCTTTGCTTTGCTAGTGTTGGCTGTGCCACAGTGAAACCACCTGTGCTTTTATAGAGGGTATGCTAGCTAATAATAGTGCAGATTCAGAATTATGAATCCTACGTTTTGTACTACGGATAACAAATAAAAGACTTGGAGACTGGACATCTCTAGGTGTCTTGTTATAAAGTTAAGTATAAGAATTGTCCATATCATTTCCTAAACCGCATATATTACTCAGAAACAATAAGGTTGTAAATGAGTAGGAAATTAGGGATATTGGAGTATAATGGAATTTCTGGAGTAGAAAAAAAAAACATCAGCCTGAAACTATCAATGGAGCCCAAATGTGCGGTTCAGACTGGAAACATCCAACTACACATGTATCAGTATGTTCCATATCTTTGAGGATTCATTGAAGCATAATCTGTGATGGAACTTTCTTGCACAACAACACAAAAATATGACTACACGTGGCTAAGTAGGCAGCTGGCTAACATGCACATGGTCTTGGCAAGTGGAAATTTCAAAGAAAGAATTCCATGCGGCACACATATAGTAAAAACTGGTGGAACTGTTGATTGTATTAGGCGGCTGTTTGGTCTGACGTGTTAAGCCCATCAATGGTTCATTGCGTGAAAGGTTAGCGTTGTTTCCTATTTGGATGAAGAGGCCCGTCCATTAACATTCCGATCCACTATCAATGCTAGACGCTCCATGCCCATGATAAAATAAATACGTCGCTGCCCCATCCTTGGCCAGATGCCCCCGCATGCTCCATCCCAATCTCCTGTGTCCACCCATGCCACCGAGCCCTTTGCCACCCTAGCCATGCCCATACCCAAGTCGTCCTCCATGGCTAGCCCAGCACCGCCCGCTGCACAAAACACCCAGGCTCCCGCAGCAGCACTGGCCGCCAAGGCCCCACGTGGCTGCACCGGCGCTCCCGGCCAAGGGTGATGACGAACATCTAACACAAGGGTATGTTAAGTTCCTAAGAAGGAGATAGGAGACCGATAGAACCATAGACTATCTGTGAATCGCTCGGGGGCTGTACCCATCGGGTTCGCTCGCACATACCCTTAGGGGGAGCCAGGACAAACCCGAGCATGCCACGGCCATCACTCAGAGCTCAGGGGCTCGGCCATAGCCTTAGGATCCTGAACGATGTGGGGACTGGGCCAGACCTCCACCCTGGCCTTCGCCCCCTTGGCATGGATGATGAAACATCAATGATGAAATGACGGTATGATCCAGAGGTGCGGCAGCGAGGTGTCGCATTATCATCACATGCCTAGCCTAGCCGCAAGGTCGGAGGTGGAGGCTATTGTACTCCACATAGATGTCAGAGTCGATACGCACGAGGTCACCAGACGGTGGCCAACTCAACTCTGGCGAGTTATCAGGTAAACTAAAGATGGATAGAAGGAGCAATAGATCTAAACCAATGGAGATAGTTGTCTAGGGCTAGCTCAGATGGAGGCATCCTCTTACGGCACACATTGCCTCATGCAGTGGCGATTTCCTAATATAGCCAGAAGGAGCTCGGTGGTGCGGGGGAGTAGTGGCACAGGACCACAGTGGGTCCTGCTCAGCCATGGTGCATGAACGGAGGAGGGCGCCAACTTAGGGATGCTAGAGGGCAAGGTTGACGCCGTCCGCAGCCCCTAGGCCCAGCGGTGGCCACGACCCCTCTTGTGCGCCACCTACCTCCCAGGTGCCGCCTCTCCAGTGAGCAGCTCCTCCTGGTTTTTGATAAGCTTCTTTGGCAGCATCAACATTGGCATGAGGAAACGGCATGGTCCTAGTCAAATCCTTTGTCATAGCAGCCAAGGGCAACACATTGGCCTGGTACTCCATGCTCAAGCCAAAATCTGTGTACTCTTGGGAAAACCTCCATGACAAAATACTAGCAAATTTCCAAGGCTTTGCAAGTGACTCCCTTATATTGTAGCACATGTATCCATGCAACCAGCAACTGAAGGAATCACTGAAGAAGTATTATCAAAGATCTGTACACCTCAAGGCAAGAGCCCCAAATGTCCCGAAAGAAATGGTAATAGAATCTGCCAATAAAGGGCTTTCGATTGGACTCTTCCGAGGATATGTAGCTAGAGAGAAGCCGCTAACCATTTAGGACCTTTTCAGCGAGAGTTTGAGAAGTACTGCAACTCTAACAACAACATCAGAAACAGAGTCAAAGAGCATAATCAGTTCAGGCAAACCTCGCAATCTCAAGGACATCAACCACAAGCCCAAGAGAACAATCAGCAAAACCAACCTCTAGGAAGGCATCGTCTGTTGGTTTTCATTGTCGAACAACCTGAAGGTTAAATCTTGCCCTAGGCGACAACATAGCAAAGACAATCGAAGCCACAGAGAACCTAATCACCAATTAGGCAAACAAGGAAAACCCTGGAACAAAGGTCAAGGTAAGAAGGCCCCATGTTGTAAGGCTGTTTAAGGTGGGGGAATGTCCCTCTATGCCATTGTGTCATTGCTATGTAGAACACTAGGAATATACTAGGATATACTGTAGTATGTATGGGTATTCCTGGACAGCTGAAAGAAAGTACACGTACCCTATGGAAAGGGGAGCTCCTATTGCAGTAAGGAGGGAGAATTGATGAGCCAACCACTATCTTGTATTTTGCCTTGATATTTGTATTGTGATTCCAAGGGTCTTAGCCTTTGGTGAAGACCCCTAGGCCAACACCAATGTGCACTAGTAGAAATATGCTCTTATATGATGAAAATCTTAATGACTAATCTGAAACTGTCATAGAAGATCCCTTTCTATGACGAATATTTTCATTTCGCCATGGATCATTAGTGAAAATCCTCTGGCCTTGCCTATATGTATCGTCACAAATATTCGTCATTGAAGGACACAGGGTTTATATGATAGTTTTAATTGATGTCCGTTGAATTTTATTATATTTCTTATTTCCCTATGCAGGTTCATCAACCAACTGTTGATTTTTTGCTAGTTGAAAGGTAATGACATGGTTTCAGGATGGATGGTTCGCAACTAAAAATTCAAGCTGTTTATTTGACATGACTTATTTGTAAGTATAACTGGATGTAGTAATATATTTCAACTACAAAGCTCATGGCAGCAAATAGCTGAAAATTGGCTAGCTTCAAGAGAATCCATTGCAGCAGCCCACTATTCACCGTAGATTAAATCAAGCTATTAGTCTATCCAGTATTCCGGAGGTACCTATTGCATTTCTAGTGTAATATATAACTATATATGAATTGTATTTTAGAATTTATAAGAGGCCGTTTGGATCCTTTCATTTTGAAGGAATTGAAATCTACTTAATGGATTAGGCTATTTGGCTTGGAATTTGACATTCCATAATATTCCCAAGCTCACAAATAAGCCTATCTCAAATTCATAGGGTGGGAGATGGAAATGGATTCTAGATCACTATGCTATAATTCTACTCTCCAACTTATAGTACACTCTTCAACTCAATTCCCTACAATAGAAATGCAACATATAAGTATGTCCCTTATATGCCTAACAATAAATATACAAATACATTCCATATACAACTATATTAGCTTAATTAATCTATGTCTAAATTGTAATTATTAGAATGAATTCAATTTCAAGGGTCCAAATGGGCCCTAAGAGAAAAATCCGGACAAAAGCTACTAATCCGATGCATTTTATGCTCCAGTTACTTTTAATTAGGCTATCAGCTTGGAAATCAGATTTTCATGGTACAACAAGAGTGTTCACTTTGATAATAAGTGACCTAAGACAAAAGCCATGTACGTTTCTGTTAAATAGATGTGCTTAAATATTGGTCAAGGATGAATTAGTTTTTGTATTGGGCTGATCATTTTATTCATATCACGGATGGGCTGATATGCATATTTGATTGGTGATACCTTTATTATTATCTATGTTACAGGATTCTGCTAGTTTCAGAAAACCGGTTCACAGAGGAGACTCTGCTAAAATTTTTAATAATTTCCGATATTAATAGGAATAGGTATTATTTTGTATCTTGTTGTATGTAACACCCCTAAAGTATGGAGTCCTTCATCCCCATAGGTCTTCCTCCTGAGGCCCCCAACTGACATGGCATTAACTTTCCATGCACTGCATACATGCCCAACAGTCCTCTCCCACACCCTTGCCCATGCTTCCACAGATGCCCAGTGCCCTATTTCTTTGACAGCTAGCCTTTATAAGTTTTTGCCTTTCTCCAACTCCCCATAACCTTATATCTAGCGCCCTTGGCCCCCATGGTCTCCAATTTAATGTAGGCGTCCTTAGCGTGCGCTTGCCTGTCTCGACAGCTCTCGATCCATAATGGCAGATCCATGAGTAAAATTCACCTTTATATGGTGAACTACTAACTACTGAGCTCTATAGAGAAGCTATAGAATGCTCAAAAGCTGTATGTGTAAGCACCTATTTAATGTCCCACTACTAAACTCATAAATTATTACCTTGAGTCCCAAAAACCATCAAAGACAATGCTAGAACCGCCAAGAAAGTTATCATTGACTATTAACAATTGACAAATTCCATTAAGGATAGAGGATGAGCGAAATTGTTTTCCTTGGCGGTTTTGGCACTCAAGGATAATTCCCATGGAGTCCTTCTGACAAGGAAAGAATTACAAAGCGGCAAGAAAATATTCCAACCCTCAAGTAATTAAATTATTTCCAACGAGGGCCAATAAACTTTAAGGGAATTCTCTAGACAACCAAGGTAATAGTTTTTTCTTGGTTCTATTGACCTCCAAGGAAATTATAATCCCAAACTTTTCTACATGAAACAGCCTAAATATTAGTTGTTGTATAGAATTTTTTAGTTTAAATGAATTTATGTGTGCTTATGGAAAGAAATCTAAATTGAACTATCTGTACTCCAATAAAATTCAAAAAAGGACATAAAAATATATTGTGGTACATATAGTCCACTCTAGCCCACATCTTGGAGTTAGACAAATAAATCAATTGTTTGCTTAGGCTAAATCAGGATTCTATCTTTAAATTACCATAAAATTATTTTAGTAATACCTTAACTTTCTCTGAAATTCTACAATCTTGCATGACAATATGTTTTTGGTGTATAATCATTTCATAAAAGTACATATGATTTTAACAACACGGCATTATATATTATTCACGAATGGAAGCATATCTCATATATTGCCACTTTAATCAAAATGATATGATTTTTTTGGCAATCTTATATAACGATATTATGGTCCCGTGCCAATTTTTAAGATATTTGGACCCCTTTTAGGTATTATTACTCTTTTCCATTGGTGCTACCAAGAAATACAAGTTCGAGTAATCCCTAACAAAACTCTTCATTTTACATAGATTTTCAGGTCGTGAGTGCAAATGGAATATTATGTGTAGTTCAGGTTAGTGTTAGGTTCCAAAACAACATGGAAGATGACTTAAACCTTAGACAATAGAAAATCACTTTTAGAATCATAGACAACACTGCTTAGGTTGTCTAGTTCATGTAGAAATTGTGTTCGGTGCATAGCACTCATTTCAACCATAGTTATTATGATTTGCATTTTAGAATTGTTTAAATGTATATCATGTACTTACAAGCATTCTATTTTCTGCCAACCTCCAAAAATTCAATAACCCAAAGGGAAATGATGATTTCCCTTGGTGGTTAAAAATAACACTCAAGGAAAATAGACATTTTCCTCAATTGCTTACAATTACATTCAAGAAAATGAGTAATTTCAATTTTCTTTGGCAGTTTAGTTCAGCCCTCAGGGAATGAACATTTCCCTGGAAGTCGATGAGAACCAAGAAAACTATACTTTCCTTAGCATTCTATTTTGTCCTTTGAGAAAATTCTTAGCACTCAAGGTAATTCAAGATTATGGTAGTGTCCGTTCAAGAAGTACATGGTGGCTAGTTATGTCTATTTAATCATATTTTAGTACATTCATATGCCATATAGACAATAAAAGGAGTACATGACAACGTTTTGTGAACTCTGGTGTCATTCAATGCGACTCAAATGATCATTAGTGCCAGGGAAGAGGTCCAACAATGGGCAGATCTGGCGGCTGCCAGGCCACGCCATGCTGGTGGATCCCCTAATTCCACGAATGCTACCAGGCCACGCCATTCCTGTCATTGCTTGGACACCTTTGCTGGATTCCTTTCCCACACGTGTCATGAATGACTCCCTGTTGCACTTCCCTTTTGCGTCACGTTTACATAATAGCAATTCCTTTTTGCCTCACATTCCTAGTACATAATAGTGTCTTCTTACAACAACTTTTCTGAACATCCTGCTCGATTCCGGCTGCCACTAGCCTTATGTAAGAGCTGCAGGTAGGATGGTACAGTAGCTGCTTACATATATAGGCAGCAGTGCTGGTAGGCTGGTTGTGCTTACATATATAGGCAGTAGCTGCTTGATCCCATCGACACATGCTTCATTATTCCAGACAACACATGCTTCATTAAGTAAGAGCTACTGATAGGATGGTAGTGCATTTAGTTTGTTTCTTTACATTAACTAGTATATTGCCCATGCTAATGCTACGGTGGCGTTTAGAAAAAAATAAATCATAAAACTAAAAAATAAATCAACTGATGAAAGAAACAAAAATTCACAAACAAATGACATCTGAGTTTGGAAACCAATAATATGCAATGATACACATTAAAAAAATGTCATAAAAGGACATGAATGTTTGCACAACACACTGTATTTGAGTTCCTTCTTTTCTACCTGAAACTCGTTTCATGAAAACCTGGAAATACATTCCGTATTTTCCAAGGTCTCTTTGCACATGGCCTCTTCACAATGTGGAGTCCTGCAAACACCGTTCTCCTCCTGCTCTGCGGTAATGGTCTGCAGCAAGCCAGCAACAAGCAGAGATACGATATTGCCTTGTTAGAAGCATCACATTCCAAAACCATACATTTCCTAGCAAAGTTAATAAGGTAGGGAAAAGATACTCACTGAATTCCAATACTTGACAGGAAAATGAAGGTCTAGAAATTGGTACACATATTGTGGCCCCTATATAACAAAACCCCTGTCCAAGCATGCCCCAATTAAAATTTTTTGCCACACCTAGAAATTGATCAATAAATTTACCTTTAAATTTACCTAGAAAATGGCTGCATTTGCATCACCGTCATCTTCTTCAGCATATCCCTCTTTATAAAGAGACCTCTTGCTCCTACAGTTTATGAGGTTGTCTTTTATTTAGCACATGAAAAGAATGGAAGAATTGAAAACAAATATATTCAACTGTAAAACAGCAAAGCTACCTCCATCATCAGTTCAATATCTATGCATTCGTGCAATGTGTTCTGAAAAATTTGCTAATCAATCTCAAGATCCTACTATGCAAGCTGATAGAATATGCCAGAGTAATAACCATCCATTTTTTTTAAAAATAGCATACGCATTGCACAGCATGCCTATATGCTGTATCTCACTCTCCTCCCATTCACCCTGTTTTCGCATACTAATTCAAATGCAGAACATCACCTCTTAAAGCAACATAAAAACTAACTATACTACAGCAACATCACCTCTTAAAGCTTGTATCATTTAAGTATGCTGTTTTAATTATTAAAAAATCAACTATGGAACCTGCAAGTCTCATGGCCAAAAGGCATCAGCCACGATGATGGCTGCAAATCACAGGGCCAAAAGGTTGTTCCAGCCAGCATCACCACGCAAATCTCACGCCGGGATCAAGGCCGCCGGCGGCTCCCACGACCGGACGGCCGCATGATGCGAGATATCGCGCGTGCAGCATGGATCTGCCCGAGACAGCACGAGGGATGACCATTTGGCCCACGGCGCGCGCGGCTAGTTACCATCTCTTTTATATCTACTATGGCCGAGAATTGGAGCGTACCTGCTTCTGGTCACCTTCGGCCAGATGCGACCGGCAGCATGGAACTGGCCGTGAGCATTAGCCGCCTATGCGCATGTTCGCTCGACTGCTGCCCTCTCGTATGCTGGCGAGGGAGGAGGAGGCTGCAGCGGTTGTGCTTGGGGAGATGGAGATCGGCTGCCATCTCAGCGGCGTGTTTGCGCCCACGGCCCACCCAAGCACCGCCCGCAGGTGCACTCCTCGGCGCGTGCGGGCCTCAGTCTTGGGTGGTGTCACACGGAAGCGGGAGGAGCTCTGCCGCAGCCGGCTGGAGGAGAGGATGGGGGAAGGAGAGGATGTTGTTTCAATTTTTTTTTGGGAAAAAAATAAAGACAACCTGTAGAGGCATCGAACCGTGACCGTTGGGTGCAGGCTCGGAAGGGTGGGTGCGGGCATGGGAGATGGGAGGGAGGAGGAGGACGATACACTCGATCCTGAGCGTCTGATTTGCGTAAGGAGAGAGATGATTTAGAATAAATCTAGACAGTCCCTTTTAAAGGTGTTGTTTTTCTGGGTACATGTTTGTTGGTGGATGGATGAGAGGATTCTTACAGAGTGTAACACCCAAAAATTTCAACAATTTAAATTAGTGGGTTTTAAATAATTTAGATAATAATTAATGGTGAATTAGGATTTAAGATTTTAGATAGAATATTGGGTGATGCATTCATGCTGTTGCATTTATTTTATTTTGTGGTGTGGACTTTATTTTATTTTATTTTATTTTATTTGGATTTGAAACACCATTTGAAAAGGTTTTGAAAACAAATAGAAAAAAAATGAAAGGATTACTTACCTGCTGGTGGCCCGGTTAAGCCGGCCTGTTGTCTCCTCCTCTCTCACTCTGGGCCACGAAACGGGCCGAAGCCGCTGCCGCCTTTTCTCCCGCGCTCGCGACCGCGTGGGCCGGCCCAATGCAGCTGACGGCCCAGCTGACGGGCAGCCGCGCCCTCCTCTCTTCCGATCACTGACCGATGGGGCCCGCCTGGCAGCCGCATCCCCTTCCTCCGGTCGTAGCCGAGACGGAGACGAACACCGTTTCCAACCGAATCAAATCTCCTATTTTGGATTTCCTAACCGAAATCGACGATGTGAAGCTATAAAAGGCTAGCCGGGGTTCTCCTCTTTCCGTTTTCCATCTAAAGCCCGAGCCAAACCACGTGAAATCGAGCATAAGGGTTTGGGGGAAGCTTGGGAACATCGGTTGATCGTTGAGAGAGCTCGCGGGTTGATTTGAGCCCGTGTTCTTCGCGTTGGTGAGTTCGCCATCTTCTTCTTCCCCTTCCCGTTCTTTTCTTTTGGGTGGGGATGCTTTGAATCACGTTTTTAAAGGTCTCCGGTGAGCCGGCAATGGCGCCGCCGCCCTCCCCACGTCGCATCCCGTCCTCGATCCATCGAAGCTTGCTTAAACCGCGTAGATGAGTTAGCGTTGAGTTTCTCGTTCGATTGGTGTTGGTTGCAGGGCGAATAGTGGTCGGGAACGGGGAAACCGAAGTTTTCCGGCGAACTTCAGCGGCCGGCCATGGTGACCGTCGGCTGGAGGTGAAGAAGAAGCCGTGCCCTCTCTCTCTCTTTCGCTGGAAACGTTTCCAGCCGTTCGATCTTGGATATACGGCCGAGATTAGAAGATACCCCTTCGCGGGGTAATCTTTCTAAAGAGTCCCCGGCCTTTTTCTTAATAGAACCCGCCGTCCCTTGGAGTAAACCCCGAAAGACGTTTTCGTGTTTTGAAAGCGTATTTTCTCTCGGTAAATCAAAAATACGTTTTCGGATATTTACAGTTTTGCCACTAAACTTGTTTTGGTCATAAAATCTTCGTTTTAACTCCGATTTGATCCGTTCAAGTTGTGTTAGGTTCGTATTTGCGAGCTCTACATGTTAGTATAGTTGTACAGTAAGTTTGGGAAAATTAATTTTTGAGTTTATATTTAAGTAATTATTTATCTATAGGAAATCTTAGAAAATTCATAACTTTCACGTTTTAACTCCGAATTTGGTGATCTTTACGTCTGTGTGATCGTAGGAACGTGTAGAAGAGTTTTATAAACTTTTATTACTGTTTTTGTTACTGTTGGTGTACTGTTCTAATTATATCTCTTTGTTTGCTTCGTGTATGTTTGCTTGGTTGCATGTATGTTGTAGATTGGTGGTCGAGTTTAGACGGTGAGCAGTTTCTGGACGATCAGGAGTATTACTTTGAGCCAGATCAGCAGTATCATCCGGAAAGCTTTGATCAAGGCAAGTATAACATGGGACTATCCTTGTTACCTATTCACTATAATCAATAGCATGTGCATGTGTCTACCTTGACAACCTTAGAGATTATAACGTAGTACTTGTTATCTTGATTCCTTGTTAACCTTGGGAATGCATTTGGGTAGCTATTGCTAGTGCTTAACTATGAACAATGATCTTGTAATTTGATTAATGAATTAAGCAATCAACCTTTAATGATGATTTTATTACTGTTAAAAAGGGGGCTAGAGCATGTGTGTTATTTTGATGCTATGGTTTCTCTCCATAAGGACTTATCTGTACGTGATCATCTGGGACATACAGTACAGCTGTGAGGGCTATATGGCTCTGGATTTCGTTGCTTAAAGGACCTTTGCTAGCTTGTTAGTGGTTACCTTAAATGGCGTAAGAACGGCTTGCCACGTTGGGTGTAGAACAGCCTCTAGTCAATGAGTATAGCCGAGAAGGAAGTGTGCCATTTGAAAAGGGGGGTTTCTACATCTGCCTGCCGAGTGAATCTAATGGCCCTAACTTGTTAGACGAACCTTTAAGTGGCTTTATATGATTTCCGGTGTTTTGGGAATGGCCTCCCCATGCATTTGGAATTTATGACTCACAGTGAAAGTGTACACCTCTGCGCAGAGTTAAAAACTGGTATACTAGCCGTGCTCACGGATATGAGCGGCCTTGGAACATTTATACATAGATGATCACCATTGTTGTATCATGCTTAATTACTGTTGTTATTATTATGCTCATGTTAATGCTATTCATTATCCTTATTACAATTGATCATTGTTTCATTAATGGGAAGTGGATTACTTTGATGCTACTCAATTGCTAATTACATGATGAATAAAAGCTAAACGCAGTTAAACAGTGTCTAGCCTTTTGTGCCTCATGAACCCTGTATTGTACTTGTTGAGTTCGACATGGACTCACCCTTATTATTTCCACCATAACAGATGAAGATTATGAGGAAGATTATCGTAATGAGTACTAGTCTTGGTGTCAACCAGTCAACCATGTCCCTGCGTTTGGAGTTTCCGCTGGAGATCTACTATTAGATATTATTACTTATTGTTCAAGACTATGTGTTAAATATCTATTCGCTATGTAATAAGCACTGTGATGATACTATGTAATTTGTCTACTTGTGTGTGCGATCATATCCTGGGGCGCACATAAGTCTTTTATGCATCCTATTTTTATCCTTAAAAATGGGTGTGACACAGAGGATGTTTTTTTTGGGTGGATCTAGCAAAGAAAAAGATGGTGAATTAGTTGGGTAGATTATTCCACCTCCAGACAACAATATTAATATCTTCTCTCTCCTGAATGGAAGATCAGCTTGTCGGCACGGTGAATGGATTGGACAAACACAGATTGTTCATTCAAAAGACGGACTGAAAATTAGGTGCAGATTAAGAGCATATACTATAATCAATAAAGCTCGCTCCAGACATTTTATAGCATGACAGGATACTAGTATTGAAGGATATATAGCTACATCCGTTGCAGTGAAAAAGCTAAGGTGGCACATACGTTTTTTGATTAGATCGAGCATCATCACAGTAATTAAAATGGAAAAAGGGGCACAATACAAGAGTTAACAAATTGAATGGTGCAGTGTGTCCATCTTTTTGTTGTTTACCAATAGCTCATCAAAGGAAGGTGCCCAGTTTTGCAACAAATTAAATTCTCGCGCCACATGAAGCAGAAAAACTAACCCTCATAGTGAAACACTTGCCTGGCCGTCATTGTTTCAGCAAGGCAAGTCATGTTGCTCAACAGGTGCTTAATGTTAGAATTGTACTATGCAGTCATGTTGCCCAACAGTACTCAGCACCCATACAGCAGTCAGCTTAGCATGTATATTAGGCATAACCATGATTACTAGCTCAGTGCCCACAATAATAATAATGTTACTCTGAAGCTAAAACATTTTCCCCTTGAAACAATAACAACTTAATCGTGCACCAAAAAGCACTTGTTTTAGACAGAGTACAGGTTGAGATTGATGCCACTAAGCCAACCTTCCGGTGGTGGTAGTGGTGGGTGCAATCGCAACTCCAGATGGTTGATGCGGGTCACCGCCTCTGAAGTCTTGGTCAGCAACGCCCCAGAAAGGTGTCTGTACTGGTTGCTGGCCATTCCTCAGAGATCGACATCTTCTCCAGCATCTGCGTCATTGTAAGATCGAGGCCCCAGAATGGCTTCATCTACTCTCAAAGTTGGTCGTCATCTGCAGTTAGAACTTGGTCATTTTTCTGGACGGCACCAGACCGGTATGTCTCTAGGTGCCGAAAAAATATTCCAGGATCGAACACTGAATACCAATCGTTACCTTCCTAGGTAGCTATCTGAGATGAACCGGAGAATGCAGACGGATTCGAGAGAGAAATTGGAGGACAATAGCAAGGAGCAAGGAAGAACAGATGAATGTATGTTCAAGACTAATCTATTATTTCTT
Source organism: Saccharum hybrid cultivar R570 (assembly GCA_038087645.1). Lineage (NCBI taxonomy): Eukaryota > Viridiplantae > Streptophyta > Magnoliopsida > Poales > Poaceae > Saccharum > Saccharum hybrid cultivar. Next base: position 14,034,519 of record JAQSUU010000805.1, read on the forward strand.
GCTTAACTATCTGTAACACCAGAGAATAAGAAGCAGTTAACTGGCTTCGTGACAGGATCACTCAGGTCGAGGACACACACGGGCTCAGCCCACTCAATGGTCCATCAAGCCCCGTACACACTCAGTCACTATGCCAATTCCTAACAAACAGCAAGGAGCCATGGAGGCGGTGCAGTTCACTGTACTCCATTGAAAAGAAGTCCATCTATTTTTCGGTGGCTGACTGCGTGTATGATCTTCTCTCTATTTGCAACAACCTCAGCCTTCTGTCCAGCCCTGCTCCATGCTGAATGGGGAAGCTGGTTGCTTGGCCCCTGCCACCTTAACAATCCGCCCTCATGTGGGAAATGTGATGCTCTATGCCGCTCATATCTGCTTCCCATATGCCTCTTCTTCCCACTAGACAATATTGATGTCTTAAATTTCCTACCTCTTGCCTTTTCCTCTCATGTTTCTCCTTGTTATTATATGTGATTTAATTTGCTTATAGTCTCGGGTGTGCCACGATTGAAAATATAGCCTCCTTATAGACAGAAAAGTAATGCCAATGACCGAAGAATTTTATTAGGAACTCTTATTTGTGCTGCTACTCTTTGGTATGGAATGGTTATTAATTAAGAGGCAGTATTATGTAGAGTCCAGTCTGTTTCAGTCCCATTCCTACCGCTGAATTAAAATATAAAACAAAAAACTGACCTGGTACATAAATGATGTGGGCTCTGCAATTTCTGTTTCTTTAAGGGCAGTTGGGCACCTTATCAACTCCTTAATCTGTAATTCGCTTTTCTGGTGTGATTCGCAACGACACTGACCAACCCTAGAAATGTTTGTAGGATGGTTCCTCTGAAATTTAAGTCAATTGTGGAGACAGTTCGATAGTTTCTATCCAACCATTCAAGGGGCAGCTTGCAGACATCTTAAAAAGTACAGTACCTCTAAAACTGTTTTTATTGTACTACAGATTTTATGGATCTAGCTAGCGATTTTCTTTAAAATAAAAATTGTGGCACCTCTATTTTTTTATGGTACTATAAGTTGTAAGTGTTTAGCTAAAAAAAACATCACAAACGTCACTTTGACCATAGAAGTAATTTGAAGAAAGCATAACACTTTTATCTAGGTTGTACGTACATTTAAATTTTAATATTAAAAATGGTCAAGTTTAGGTTGTCGAGGTCGGCTCATTGTTGAAAACGTCAATTACTTCTAAATTATAGGACATGAAAGTTTGGCCTTGAAATACAAATAAATGTTTATGAATCTTGAATTGTAATCCACACAACGATTGTAAGTTCAATATCTTTGTGATTCAATTCAAAGGCTCATTTAAGGAAGAAAACTATGATAGGTAAAAAAAACTAATATGATACCCTATTTAATTAAGAGAGAGAATAAAAGATGAAGAAATCGTTTTCTAGACTAGTATATTGCCGGTGCTAACGCTATGGTGACATTTAGGACAACACAAATTAAACAACCAAAATGGTGTACATGCTTTGGTGATTGTGAAAAAAATCATCGATCACATATTATATTAGAATAAAAAAACATGATTCTCATGACCCTCCTTGGTAACCAATGGGTGATAAACCCTTACTGGACCAGCAGGCCATCACGGTGATCCTCTAGTGTACAAGCAGCCCCAAAGGGTAGTTCCTGCAAACTTGATCAGAAAAACACATACTCCCGACATATCCCCACATAGGTTATCAACATGGATGCTTCAGTAAGTTTCAGGCTTTCAGCAATCCAGCAGTGAGACGTTGTCCCATCAGTGTTCTGCTTTCTGTTCGTCATAAAACTTAACTTACATCTGCAAAATGCATAACATTGGGCATGTCCAGTTTCAGCAATCAATAGACGACATCAAATTACCTATACATCCCAAATGTCAGAACACACACCACTTGCAATGCAGTACCATATCAACAAGGTTCACATGCTTAACAAAACCTCGCATAGCAATTTTGGATTTTTCCACAGCACAAGCCACAAGCTGAAATGTTCAGATTTTATATAGACTGAAATTACACCCTAGCAAGTTGTACCAGTTCAATCTGCAATGGTGTTTATTACTTGATAGTTTGCTAGCAGATTCTAAGCATATATTTCATATAACCTGAACTTAGTGTGGGATTGCCGCTGAATAGCATGCCTTTTTTTTAGCTGAATTTGGATTGTTATTTTTTTAATATTCCAAAATTCAGGATGGGCTTCCAAAAGCCTAATGTGATGGGGAGCAGCGGCAACGTACCTGCACCAGCACCACCAGCTCCGGGCTCCGGCTACGGCACCGATGATTTCAGCTGCAACAATGTGGTAGCTGTGAGCTATCACCCCTGCGTCTATGTCTGCATGAACCTGCTTGTGCTCCTTGGTTTGTCAAAGAAAAACAACCATTCTCTGATAGATTCACCTTCAAAGATGTAAAGATCGAAAAGTTCTACAATGATACAGAATGGCTAACGATTAGTAAAAGTGTTCATAAGTATCATGTGAAGGGACAAGCCATGATGGAAAAGCTTATAAGGTTCATCCCTGTCACACCCGGATTTAACGAAGTGAGACAAGTGTAGAATCAAGAGACAAATGCTTAATAAACATAGCGCAATATTATAGAATATACCTTAAAAAGCAACACAGCGGAAAAACAACTCCGAACACCGGGTGTAGACTTCACTCCAGGAACAAACTGACTGGTTGATCACAAGTCTAAACTTCTCCTGAGGTGTGGGGGAAAATAGCAAGAGTGAGTCCATATCGAACTCCGCAAGCATAGCAACAAGGTAGTATAGATCCCATAAACTCATGATCAATGTAACATAATCAATATAAAGCATAATCGATAAGTAAATGAGCATCTTAACAAAACAAGAATCATCATCTTTAATGTAGATGTCTCCAAGGCCGCTCGTGTCCGTGAGCACGGCTAGTATACCAGTTTATTAAACTCTACGCAGAGGTGTACATTTTCACTGTGAGTCGTGATTTACCCTTTCGCCCGAGGTAGCTATGAAGTCTACACTTTCAAGGAAGGTCGGCAGGGTTCAATATGAAGTCTTTCAAAGGTTCGTCTAACAAGTTAGGGCCGCTAAGGATTCTCAATTAGAAAGCATGAACCTCCCTCCAAGAGGCGACTTACAAAAGACTGCACCCACCTTGGCAGGCCAAGATCATACTAGACATGACCCCTCTTGCGCCTTTCGGTAACCACTAACAAGCTAGAAAAGGTCCTCATACTTGACTAAAGCCAGAGCCATATAGCCCTCACAGTTGTATTGTAAATCCCGGAGGTTCACGTACAGACAAGATCTTATGTTGCTAAAAAGTCATTTCTCAACCATTATAGCTCTTACATTAATTAAGTCACAAGATCATGGTCACAGAAAAAAAAACCCAAGCTATACTTGCCTTAAATCAAGATCATTTCTCTGATCCAAATCTTCAACTAATAGCTTCTTGAATCTCTACGTAAATCTCACCGACTCGACTTGATCAATAAATCACCACACACGCATCGAGCAATCATACACGAAGCAACAATGAATAATAATTAGAACAGTACACCAAACAATTAAAGAAATTTGAAAACTAACCTACGCGTTGCTACGAACACATATACACGAAAAAAACACACTAACCGGAGCTACGGTGAAAGAGAAACGGCTACCGAAAGATTTAGATTGTAAAAGAAACAACTAGCTCGATTTATGTTAATTAAGAAGAATCATATGTATGACATTAATTCAGATTAGGCAAATTGTATTTTAAAATAAAACCGAGTTGAGGCTAATATTATCGCATAATTTATTAAGCAAGTTAAACTTTATCTTTGCAAAAGAAAAAAAACACGTGAGATCGACCACCTAATTATTTGGCCATGTTTAGCCTAAACAAATTATGATGAAACATATCTAATCTGACATTAATCAAGTTAACAGTTTCTTACAAAAAGATGAAATATTATTCTATCTTGCTTTTATTTAAGATCTAGTTTGCATAAATACTAATCAATTAATATTTTAAATCAGAAAACTCACGAACATAGCACATGAAGTCGTGTAGGTACTAGTACATAGGTTAAGTCAACAAAAATCTAACGTAATTTAATGGATAGATCAAACCAGAGTTAAAACGATCTTTGTGTGAAGGGTTAGAGGTTCAAAGGACGGACCAGCATATACACGTACATGCACTCTCTATATATGTATTTTCATGGTATTTTGCGATTTGTTTTTATAAAGGAAAACGACAACAAAACATCTATGACGTCATGTGATAGTCATCAGGATGTCATCAGGCTAGCAAATTGGATCGGAGCCTGCATTGTGCTTGCACATACGTAGACCTAACAGCTTGCATGGCACTATGGCTCGATGAATTAAATAAATAATGAATGGATCAACTATTCACTTATTGCAAGGTCAAAAGCCAAATTGAAGTTGTCACTTGTCGGATTCTTATCAAATAAACACAACAATTGCTGCAACTACAAGTCCTGGCCAATGGATACGTATGCTGATTACAGGCAAAACGTGAACGTGAAGGATGGATATGTTGTTGGTGCGTGTACCGTACGTGGCATTCTAGGCTTGCATGGCGTTCGGTGGCTGGTTTGGGTACAGGTTTATGGCCGGCTTGGCTTGCAAGCTAGCGCCATCACGGAGACTCGCGTAGCATGACGCCTGGGTTTTGGTCGGGTGCAGGACTGGGCTTCAAGGCGGCGGCGGCATGTCTTCACATGGACAAAGAGCTCCGAGTAGAACATGGAAAACGAGGCATGAAGCAGCTTGACGGAGTTTCTCTCAGGTCTTTTCCTCTGGCCTTCATGGTTTCAGCGAGATCAATCTGGCTATGGTGGCAAAACGTGACAGCGACGCGCGGACAAAGCAGAGAGGAGATAGGGCACGAGAGTATACCGACGGTTTCCTTACCCTTGTGCGATGCTCGGAGCGAAGGGTCGTTGCGGCGTGGGAGAGACAGCAGCAGCAGAGATGCATGGCGGCTTCCTGTGTTGATTGGCAACGACATGAGCAAAACAGAGAGCAAGCAGCATCGACGTCTTCGGCGGGTGAGTTCTGTTCTCGGTGTGATCTAACACGGGCGGTGGCAGCAGCTTTTGACAGACGAGTTCGGCTTCTCGGCAAGATCGGTCGGGTACGGCAGCAGCGGCGGCTAGGGCTTAGGGCACTGGTATGAGGAGGAAAGACGTGGATTTCTTCTGAAGAAGCTGCAGGGACAAAATTACATATTATCTACTACTACATGCATGACGTCATCAGGAAAGGATCTGGAGAGAGAAATTCTCATCATCAAGAAGGAAACATCTGAACCACGTACGTGTTTGGTTTGGACTCAATTCAGTTACGTGGGAAGGTTTCCTATTTTTTTAGAATAAACTAACGTATTCGGCCAGGTTTCTAATATACGGCTGATTGGATTAGAAGGGATACATTTAATATTGTATAGTTGGACCTATGTACGTACACCGCAGACCTGATGCGCTCTATAAATGGTGATTGGCCGTTTGTTTTGATCCATCTAGCCAATCGACATTATCAATCTATTATTTTTAAAAGCAATTTAAATCATTTAGAGGTTTGGTCAAAACCACTCAACACAAAAATACAAATGCATCAGCATGAATGCATAAACAATGTTTCTATCCCAATAATGAATTTAAATTTCATGAAAAATATTATTTTCCTATGTTTTCATGTGCACCAAAATTAATCATTTTGGCTCTATTTCAAAAGGGCAAATTTTAGGGTGTTACAATCCCATGGAGACTTTGACATGGCAGCTCCTTCACAGATAGGGATCCCAACATTTTTTTCCTTGGATTTTTGCACTAAGACAAAGTAAAACCTCTCTTTGTAGACTACTGGAAAGCAGATGGTTGTTGTTTTCTTCTAAAAAAGACAATAGAAATATATTGACCCCCGCCATTTGCAACACCGATTGCATGCTGCACACACTTTGGTTACTATTGACGACTTGCCTAAAATAATGAAATTGTAAAGCTCACATGTATTTCACATAAATCATCAACAGATTGAAGAATTTATATTCATCTGACCATAACAACAAAGAGAACCTAAAAAGACTGAAAAAAATCTTGCCAATTTCAGAAATCAGAAAACCCTAGATGTAGAACAAATTTGAGAAAACATCAAATTTGTGGTGCTGTCCATACCTCAATGTCTCCAGAAACACGGACTGGGAGGGAGAGGCGAAGGAGGAAGTGAGTAGATCGCGGATGGGGAATCGCCCTGACCACCTGGCCACCATGGCTGGCCGGCTGGATACCATTGTGTACTGATCTCCACGTCACATACCATACTGTCTCATTGGGACAAAAAGAAATAAAGACTGCCATGTAATTGATAAAGGAAAAAGAAATGCAGGATCACTACCATATTTTGTTTGACTGTTTGAAAGATATTTCAATCAGCAGATGAACAATCATCCAAGCAAAATCATATATCAAAACATGCGTACAATTTTTAGTTAGAAACTCCTTAAATTCATTAGGGTTATGCTCTCTGCCGATTAGAGATGCATAAGTTTTAATTATATGATCAACAAAAAGTCAAAACTGAAGAACAAATGTATACAAGTCAGCATAATTTTAGGGTTCCCTTTCAAAATTAACAAAAGTCACTGTTATAACAAGCTAATGGGACTAATGGGCAGAAGAGAGGAACGAACCTTCAGTGTGCGGGTTGCCAGGCACGAACTCTCCCTCTATCAACTCCTTATGCAACACTATGAAAGTGTGCTCTGCGAACAAATAAGCAAGCAAAAAGGAATTCCACAGAATCAATCACAACAGCTCAGAACTAAATCGAGGCAAACCGGAAGGAGGGGGTGTGGTGCGGAGCGGTGGACCTCGAACTCCTGCAGAGGGAGAGGGACTCCCACACGGTGACCTCCAGCAGCGCCGGGTCCTGCATCCAGTCGTGGTATTGCGGCGCGTGCTCCCGCATGTATGGCACCATCAGCGCTAGGCGAGCGCGCGAGGAGCCCAGGTGTGGGCACCGGCTGGCCGCCCTGACTACACACCTGGCCGCCGGCGTTCTGGCTGGCCGCCGCAGCCGACACGGCCTCTTGAGGCGGGCTCTTGACGGATCCGCCAGGCTTCACAGGTGCGACACACTCAGGGGAGGTGTGGAGGCAGCCGGCAGCGGGCAGGACGACACGTCTGAGGTGGAGGTCTAGGCCGCCATGACCTCCTGGCCACCATGGCTGTTTTCTCTTTTTTTTGGGCGACAACAGGTTTCAAACGCGGATCGCTGTGCATTGAACGCGGCCTTGAAGCCTCATCATCGCTGTTGATACAAATAACCGTGGCTGTTGGATTGTGTTGAAGCCTATGAGGGGTGGGTATTAACCCTTGGCTTCAATGAAGACGATTTTCTGGGTACAATAGGGTTGGTGCATAGTGGTTGGACTCCTCAGCGGGGGACGTTTTTGTGGGTATACCTAGGTTAGTTTTGATTGGTCCATTATAGAAGAGATGGGAAACGATTCCGGCGTTGCATCCAAGAACCGAAGAAACGAGCGGTCTTTCATTCAGCTCGTGCGGTGGTTTCTTCCAACGTGCGCCATTGCTCTGATGTTCCTTCTCTCAACCCTGGAAATACCTAGCCACTTGCTGCCTGCAGTTTGCACGCTCCTGCTTTCCTTCCACCAAGCCACATCAGCCAGGCCCGCACCCTGGCCTCTCCTGCACTGCCGTTGCTTGACCTAATGCAAACAGACGCACAGTCATTCAGTGCCTGTAAGCCGCACGGCCATCGCCACTCCCACACATTGCAACCGTGTACCTTCCATGCTCAGTGCTGTGCCACATGCTGCTCATCACCGGCCAGCCATGTCATCCTTCAGCAGCTCAGCTCCATCCTGCAGTCCATCCCGCTTAGCCTGCCTGCTGTCCAACCACACTCAGTGCCAGCTCCATCAACCTACGCCCTATGACCATGCTGCATGCCGTCGCCCCCAGCCGATTCCATGCAGCCACAAGTGTCCTGACTATATGCCGCACTCTCCCATGCCGGTGCCCTACAGTTGTACGTGTTTGGAACCTATAGCAGTACCTAGCTGCACCTGCCGATGGATTTTGGTCCAGGACCAAGGATGCTAGAGAAGAGGGAGAAAAGCAGATTTCTTTGAGGTCCGATGTGAACAGATCATGTGTTGGGTGGTGTAGTTTCATGGGATGGTTCAAGGTTGGGACTTCCCTTATTGATTCAATTCATACATATAGTCAGCTATGTTAAATCTCCTATCAACTGAAGTACTAGGTGCCTTCGTTGACCATCGAATAATTCAAAATTCGAGTGTACGTTCAAACATGAAAAGAAAATGTCTGGGAATGCATGCAAAAAGTTCTTTGGTTTTTTGAATAACATGAAGTACTAGCCTGCCTACGAATGAGACAGTGCCTTGCGAGCTGATGAAGCTTCCCGCCATGCCCATTCTCCACCCTGGCACCGCTGAGCTGAGAAAATGGACTCTAATTTGTTGTCAACCTCAAATTAGTATCAGTAAGATACGGATTCTTTGGTCGAACATAGTGCCCATTGGTCTTTTGGCAGATGTATTGTGTATTTTTTATAGTCATAGTATCCATGTGCTTCATTCCTGAACCACGTATCCTATCTCGATGAGCTCGTCACATACTTATCCAGATGGACGTTTCCTCAGGCAGATCGGAACTTGATGTTAATGAAAGCACGATCTGGATGCGCCAAAAGTGGGAGATGAGCGTTTGTTGCTCGCCGGCGGCGCTGGAGTAGAGGTGGCCCGGCAGGAAGATCTCGAACCACACGCAGTCCTTGTTCAGCGCCTTCATCTCGGACGAGATCCAGACGGAACCTGCGGTGAAGGTGAGGCAAAAATCGATCGGTCAGCTTAGACTCGAGAGATGACCGTTGAGGGTGACTTGGGAGGCGATCCTGAGGATCTCGACGGCGGGGAAGGCCGGCGACTCCCCGACGCCGGCAATTGTGAAGGTGAACCTGAGTTCGATGGTGATCCTGAACCCGTGGGACATCGGCATCTCCATGGCCTCTTCATCAGGAACCACTTTGGCAACAGCAGCGATACGGTGAACAGGATTGCTGGCGATCCTGTTCTCGTTGGAGATCAGCATCTTTGCGACACTAGGAAGGGTGGGAACACCATTGCGATCACCAGTTTGGAGGGTCAGCAATTGTGTGACCCCAACACCTCCCATATCCATGGCCACAAAGATCTGATGACAAACAGTACTGTTCAACTGAGTTTGCGCCCACGGCAACGGCGTCCACCACTGATTCGGGACCTTTGAAGTACGGAGGATTAGGTGAGGGATACACAGGTACGTGGTTCTAGCGATTCTGTGCAAGGAAACGGGGCGGAGGATGAGGACGGCGAATGGCACTTCGTCGGTGGCTATGGGAAACAACCCTTGCCGCACCCGGCAGCAGACCTCCGCCCCATCGGTTTCAAGTCCAAGTTCTGGTTTTTAGTAGACGATGATGAGTCGGAGATAGCGTCACAGTCACCATCCACGCTGGATTTGATTTGTCAAGCAGCTGTTCATGGATTCTCCAAGGAACAGCTAAGCGAAGCGGAGAGAGCTTTGCAAGATTCGTCGGTTCGCCGGCGGGTAGAGGCATTAGCATCTCCGGCTTCATTGGACAAAGAAGCTGTGATGGTGAGAAACATTGTGAAGGCATGGATATGTCACACCCATTTTTAAGGAACAAATGGAATGCATAATCTCATGTGCGCCCAGAGATCAATCACGCATAAGATGACAAATATAAATAGTATCATCACAAATGTTTATTACATAACGAATAGTATCACAGAGTCTTTACGTAATTAAGCGGAAACATAGTAAAAATCTTGTGGTAGCTAGCTCCATAGCACAGGCACGTCAACTGGTTGACCACAAGTCTAGTAATCTTCAGGAAAGTAGTAGTAGTAATCACTATTTGCACTTTCGGGATTCCATCCTGTGGCGGGGAATGCAAGGGTGAGCACAAAAGTACTCAACAAGTGTAACATGGGGTTCATGAAGCTCAAGTAGGATAGACACTGGTTCAACTGCATGTAGCTTTTAGTTGATTATATTTTAAGCAATTGAGTAGCATCAAATAGGTAATATTCCCATAATAAACACATGATCATGTAAAGAGAATAATGAATAGCAAGAACAAGTAAATTAATAGTGATCTCTATTCCGTAAGGGTCCAAGGCCGCTCGTGTCCGTGAGCACGGCTGATATACCAGTTTTACACTCTGCAGAGGTTGTACACTTTCACTGTGAGTCGTGATTCCCAAAAGCCCGAGGTCATGACTCCCCATTGGACAATCAAGTTTCACTATGAAGTCTTTCCAAGGTTCGTCTAACAAGTTAGGGCCGCTAGGTTTCTGTGGCACAATGACACGCAGCCTATACTCATATGGACAGGAGCCGCACTACACCCAACCCGGAACACAACCCCTTTTGCGCCATAAAGGTAACCACTAACAAGCTAGAAAAGGTCCTCTTATATGACTAAAGCCAGAGCCATATAGCCCTCACAGCTGTACTGTAAGTCCCGGATGTTCGCTTACAGATAAGTCCTTACGGAGAGGAATCTAGAGAAAACTCTAGCCCTCTTGTTCCCTGTTGCTAAAAATCATCTTTTAGAGTTATTGCATATATCATTAGTCAAATTACAAGATCATTGTTTATGTGAGCACTAGCAACTACCCATTGCTATAACCATAGGATTCAAGGAACAAGATCAATACTAAGGCATCCTTATCAAGGAGACACATGCATCATGAATTAAGTGAATTAAAGTGAATAGGTAACAAGGATAATCCCATGCTATACTTGCCTTGATCTAGCTGATCCTGTTGATCCGACTCGTAATAGTACTCTTGATCACCAACAAACTGATCTCCGTCTACTCTCGATTAGCACATCAACAACAATCATCCAAGAGCAATCATGCAAAGCAAACAAAGCTACAATTAGAACAGTACACCAACAGTAGAAAAATAAGATGAAAAGTTTTTAAAACAAATCTACATCGCTCTAGGATCACACAGACGTGAAGTTCACGTAAATCGGAGCTAAAACGGAAAAGTTATGATTTAAACAAGATTTACTTTGTTAAAGTAATAGATTAAATCTAACCTCAAAATTTAAAAGTGGAAAATCTACTATACAGCAGTACTAATAGGTAGAGTATGAAATTATGAACCTAACGCAACTTGAACGGATCAAATCGGAGTTAAAACGGAGATTTTATGACCTAAATAGATCTAGTGGCAATTCTGTAAATACCTGAAAGCGTATTTTCATCTAAACCGACGAGGTTTACGTTTTCAAAATAACAAAGCGTATTCTTCTCTTACGCCATGGACTGCGGGTTTAAAAACAATGAAACCCGAGGACTCTTATGCAAATTACCCAACCGAAGGGGTATCTTATGATCTAGGCCGTTAGATCTGAAACGGACGGTCGGGATTGATTGGAGGGAGAGAGGGAGAGGATTCCGGCCGGCTACAGTGACCGGCGGCGGCGGTTTGGCCGACGGCTCGCCGGCGTTGATCAATCCAGCGACTTAATGCACGATTCTTCGATTCAAACGCACCGGAAGCAAGAACGGAGGCTCGCGGACTCACCTAGATGGGTTAGGGCGACGGAAATCAACCTAGAGCTTCCCGCGGCTAGCAATGGCGGACGACAACCTCCTGTACACGGCGGTGACACACGTTGAGGCCCTAGAGACCAAGATTCGACTCAAAAATGTTACTGGAAGAAGGAGAAGCTTCACCCTCACTCACCGAAGAAGGGAAACGGGGCCGGAGACGTGTCGTCGGGCGGCTCCAAGATCGGCGGCTTCCAAGGTTGGTCGGTGGCAGCACGGGCACGATGGCTCCCTCGTTATCCGAAGGCGCGGCTCGGGTTAGGGTTGTGTAGAGAGGTGGCGCGAGCACAGCGGCTATTTATGAGGAGAGGCTCAGCGTGCGGTCCAAGCCAGGCGTGAATCGGGACGGAGGCAGACTCCATCGGCATGTCCGTGTCGACTACGAGCAAGAGGAAGAAGATACCGCTTACATGCGGGCCCGGAATGTCAGTCAGAGGAAAGGGAGGGAGGCGCGACGGTCCGGTGCGGCAGCTGCTGGCTGGGCCGGCCCACCTTCGCGGCCCACGGCCAGGAGGGAAGGGGATGCGGCTGGGCCGAAAAGAGAGAGAAGAAGAGCTGGTTTCGGCCCGAACTGAGAAATCATTTCCTTTTCCTTTTCTTTTTCTAATACTTCAAATACATTTTTTTCAAATGATTTTTGAAATAATTTTCTTCTGGAAATAAACCCAATCAAAACAATTAAAAATATGCAACGGCATGTATGCACAAACACTCATTTAACCTTATATTTGATTTTATTTTAAACAAAATATTATTTCACTAGGTTAAAATGCTCACAAAATTGCGTAAGTAAATCAAATTCGATGACCCACAACAAAGATGAAACTGTGGACAGGGAAGCTGCCGCGACCAAGGGTTTCACCGTTGCCTACCCTTGGTGACTGTGCGGTACCAGAGATACGTGATCGCCGGTCATTCCAAAGGGGTATGCTCATTGAGGTACTCAGGGAAGCATCCTCGCATACGCGGGCGACGACGATGACGCCTTGGATCGGTGTCTAACATCAGACTTTGGCAAATTTTCAAATCTCTATCAATCCGATTTTAACGGCTCAGAAAAGTATGTTGTCCCGATCTGAAACGCCAGCAGGGAAGGGTGGGCCTCATGACGAGGTCCAACACAGGCCCTGTACGGTGAAAGGCCAGGGACACGTCAGACATCGTACATCCAAACTCACGGATCGGTTCATTCACTGCAACTTCGATCTTGACGCGATCAATAGAAAAACCCTAGCCGCCACTCCCTACTCGGTCTTTCCTTCGTACCTCCAGGTTCTACGTGCAGGCATGGCGGCAAGTGCGGGCAGCGTGGGAAGCGGTGATGGAGGCAGTGATGGTGGTGGTGCCGGAGGAAGAGGTTTCGCCGCTGGTCGTGGTGGAGGAGTGCAGGCGGTGGTGGTGCTCACGGTGGGAGGCATGGATATGGTGCTGGGTACGACTACAGCTACTACGATGACAGCACCCATGGACCTCCTTGATTCAATCCCAATCTCGGATCCGACCCGCCAAATTATGGCCCGGGCTGGGACTACGAGAGGGGATGACGCGGTCGACATGGCCGCAATGGTGGTCGAGGCTGGAACAATGCATATCGGCAGGGTTGCAATTATCAGCGACAAGCACCGCAGCGGGATCATCGAGGTCTGCAGCATGGACCTGCACAGCAGCAGCCGGAAGCACCTGTTCATTTGCAGAACCAGCAGCAGTTGCAGCGACAGGAACAGCGAGGGCCATTGCAGCAACAAACAGTGGCATCGTAGTTGTCAAATCAGCAACAGCCTCCGTTGCTGAACCAGCAACAGGGACCCTCGTTGCGTCCAGCACAATGGCTCGGCAACAGGGCCTGGGGGCTGAACAGCAGGTCAAGACTAACACAGAGCAAGCAACAGGGAAGGAGATGGTTCGGTCAGACTTTGGTGCAGGCAAGAATGACAAAGGACACTCAGCATCCCAGGTGTTGCATGGTTCGTCTTCGGCTACAGGAGCAAATGCTATGCAGATTGAGAACTTGGAAATTGGAGCAACTAATGCTGGTGCACTGGAGGCATTTCAGAAAACAGCCACGTCAAAAATTTGCAGGCGATGTAGAGTGAAAGGTCACTTGATGTCTGAGTGCACGGCAATAGTCTTCTGTGAAATTTGCAAGGGCGCTGATCATGCATTGACTCGGTGTCTGATACTCTAGCAACCAAAACCGGTTGCTCAGTTAGTTGGTCAAGCAGCTGATGCACTGGATGGATATTACATTCCTCATGCACCCATACACCCAATAAAGAAAGATTCTAGAATGGCATTGATTTCGACCTCAGGCAAGAATCTGATAGAGGAGGAACTGACAATTTTTTTGCGGGTGTTGGTCTCTGATACTTTTGCATGGGATGTAAAGAGACATAGTGAAACTGAGTTTAAGGTCCTTTTCCCTACAAAGGGGGATCTAGTCAAGATGACTAAGTTCAATGCAGAGATGAAGGAAGGGTGCACTCTCAAATTTCAGGAATTTAAAGAGGATGAAGAATACTTTGGCCATGCTCTACCAGTGGTTTGGATGCGAGCCACAAACTTGCCGAGGATTCTGAGAGAGTACGTCATCCTATGGGCACTTGGCACTCTCTTTGGTGTTACCTAGGATGTCGATATGGTGACTACTAGAGCCAATAACTTTGAACGTTTTGCAGTGGCAGTGATAGAGCCTAAGGCAATTCCGACCAAACTATATGTCATCATCGGTAATAGGTACTTCCAGTTGACGTTTGAGGTAGAACCTTTTTTACCTAACATTGGTTTGGGGAATATTTGGAACCCACAGAATAATGGGAGCGAGGACCATGGTAATGGTGTGCCAAAGGATACTGAGATGAAGGAAGCACAGATTTCTGGGGACACTATTTTACCAGGTGCAAGCGCAGGAAGTGCAACAAGAACTAATTTGACCGGGAAAGAGGACAAAGCTTCTGAGGCACAGATGGATTACGATTGGGCAAATGATGATTTGCTAGGGGAAGAGCATGAACTTAATGAGGCTACACGCAGCTTTTTAGGGATCAAAAAAGGAGACCCGATAAATGTGAAAAATGTGGCAACAGTTGCAACACCAGGCTCCGGAGTGTTGTCAGCACCAGCACGCATACAGCAAAGTCAACCACAGTCTTCTAAGCCGGCTAATTTTTTGTCGAGTGCAGCCCTGGCACCACAGCTTAGTACTGAAGGTGGATCGGCGAGGGAGGAGTGTTTGGGCCGAGTACAGCAACCCTTGCTGTCGGCCAGTGCTGCTGCATGTGACATGCAGATTTTGAAATCCTGTCAACAGTATTCTGATATCTTGATAGGGATTATACAGAGGTCTCAGTCGAAGAGATTGGTATGACAGTTGAGGAAGCGTGTGCAGATGGTGCTCATCACATTGCGGATCTTTTTGGTGCCATGCTGGATGCTGGAGTGGCAGCAGATGGTATGTCTAAAAAGGAATTGGGAAGTGTCACGAAGATGGCAGTTTTGTCAGATGGTGAGTTGACCCCAGTACGCCGAAGCAAAAGGAATGCGGGTGTGGCTGATGTCGACTCTTTGGAGAAGGCGGAAAGAAGGGTTGCCGTCAAGAACCTTGAGGAACCCCAAGGTAACTTAAATGTTAATTCATTTTGTTCCTTTTCTATTACTCGTATTAAGGAAAACTCAGGGGGAGTGGGTATTAGTTTGGGTAACACAGATGATTTAAAGATCGGATTTATTGTTTTTTTAAAGAATGTTGAAACAGAAAGATTGGGACCTTATATGGGTTCTAATACTAATGAAAAGGAATGCGATTCTGAGGAGGAAGAGATCGATCCAGACACCTTCACCATAAGTGGACTCTATGGTAACTTAGCAGAGGAGGTGATGGACGATAATAATGCGGACCTTGATGGTGTACTTGTAAATGTGCCCATCAAGGTGGAAAAAACTAAAAAGAAAAAGAAACTCCTCAATAAGAATATAACTGCAAAGAAAAAAAATAGTTTTCTAATGAAAGGTATCTTCTGGAATTGCAGAGGTCTACGTGATTTAGCTAAACACACTTTTTTTTGCATGATGCGGCTACGGATAATAATCTTGATTTCATAGCTCTATCAGAGACCAACAAAAGTAGCTTTTCGACTCAGTGTCTAGAGAACTTTTGTGTAGGAGCTGATTTTGTTTGGCATTGGTGGTGTCCTCGGGGGATGTTCGGGGGATGCTAATGGGTATAAATCAAGGTTGTTTTGAAATAGAGAACATTGTGGATGGTGATTATCATATCAAATTCATTATCAAAAATAGAGTAGATGGTTTTCGATGGGCTCTATTGTCTGTGTATGGTGCAGCTCAAGAAGAGCACAAAGAACACTTTCTTTCAGAGCTAGTACGAGCCTGTACTAGTTGTGGGGATCTACCCTTCTTAGTAGGGGGAGATTTCAATATCATTAGGAATCCATCAGAAAAAAACAACTCCAGATACAATAATAAATGGCCTCTTTTGTTTAATGCTATTATTGAAACGTTAAATTTAAGAGAATTGGAGCTAACAGGCAGGAAATTTACATGGGCAAACTATGCAGAGGTTCCAACTTATGAAAAGTTGGATCGTATTTTAATAACAACAGACTAGGAACAAAAGTTTCCATTAGCTTCAATCCAGACACTGACCCGAGAGATCTCAGATCATACACCTCTTCTTTTAGATAGTGGTGAGCCATCTCACAGAGGCAATTTTATGAATTTCAAGTTTGAGTTAGGATGGCTAACAAGAGATGGCTTCTTTGAGTTGGTCAAAGAGGTTTGGGAATGTAACACCCTAAATTTTTGAATATTTTTAAATAGAAGAATTTGATTTAGTTATGCATTTATGTGTGCATGAAAACTTAGTGAAATAATAATCTTTAATAAATAAAATCAAATGCAAGGTTAGATATGTGTTTGAGCATACATGCCGCTGCATATTTTTATTTGAGTGATTGGTTTTTTTATTTTATTTCAAGAAGGCAATGATTTCAAAAATCATTTGGAAATGTATTTGAAATATTAGAAAAAGAAAAAGGAGTAGAGATATTCTCCTTCACAGTTTTGGCCCGAAGGCCCGTCTTCTCTCCTCTCCCTTTGGCCCAGTCGCGCCTGCTGTTCTTGATCGGGCCGAAGTCAGCAAACCGCGCCACGTAGTGGGCCGAGCCCAGCTCGTCAAGGCCCGTCAAGCCGAACCGCTGCCGCGCCCTTCTCCCTCTCCGTTTCACTGACACACCGGGCCCACTTGTCGGTGCTGTCTTCCTCCCTTGCTCGTGACCGAGCCGGTCACCGTTTGGAGGAGTCTGACGCCAAACCGACCGCTTCTTGCTTGAAGATCACGCCTAGCCTCTCATAAATAGTCGTTGCGCCTGCACCGCCCCTCCCTACAACCCTAATCGCAAGCCACGTCTTGAATAGCGCTTTGGCCGCCGCAACCGAGTCGCCGCCGCTCAAGCTCGGGAGCCATCCGCCTGGAGAAGCCGTGCGCCGCCCTTGTCCGATTTTCGTTGCCGAGAACCGTCTTGGTGAGTCCGCAATGATCTCCTCTTTCTTTTCGTGCTTGTCCCGTCGTCTATGGTGCCCGGAACATCGAGAACAGTGAACGCCGGCGAGGTTCTCGCCGCCGGCCATGGCCTCC
The DNA here is from genome assembly GCA_038087645.1 of Saccharum hybrid cultivar R570. Taxonomy (NCBI): domain Eukaryota; kingdom Viridiplantae; phylum Streptophyta; class Magnoliopsida; order Poales; family Poaceae; genus Saccharum; species Saccharum hybrid cultivar. The sequence continues at coordinate 14,051,868 of JAQSUU010000805.1, forward strand.
ACCGTGCGGGTTACTGTGCCGGCGGGAACTCCCCTCTCCTCTCTCTTTCGGTTTAATCTCAGCCGTCCAAATCAGATTCAATGACTGAGATCGCGAGATACCCCTTCGGGTGTCAATTTTTATAAAGAGCCCCTTTGTTTCTTCAAATTTGAACCCACGGTCCATAGGCGCACAGGCCGATTACGTTTTATCCTTTTGAAAGCGTAAAAATCAGTCGGTTGAAGTGAAAATACGTTTTCTAGTATTTACAGTTTTGCCACTAAATTTGTTTTGGTCATAAAATCTTCGTTTTAATTCCGATTTGACCCGTTCAAGTTGCGTTAGGTTCATAATTTCATATTCTACATGTTAGTACTACTCCCTCCATCCCAAATTATAAGACGTTTGACTTTTTTGATCGCAAGTTTGACCACTCGTCTTATTCAAAAAATTTGTACAAACATAGTCAAATTTAAGTCATTCTTGAGGAACTTTTATTAATATACCAAGCCACGATAAAAGAATTAATATTTTACACAAATTTTTGAATAAGACGAGTGGTCAAACTTGGTGTCAAAAAAGTCAAACGTCTTATAATTTGGAATGGAGGGAGTACTGTTTAGTAGGTTTTCCACTTTTAAATTTTGAGGTTAGATTCAATCTATTACTTTAATAAAGTAAATCTTGTTTAAATCATAACTTTCCCGTTTTAGCTCCGATTTATGTGCAATTCGCGTCTGTGTGATCCTTGTGCGATGTAGATTCGTTTTAAAAACTTTTCATCTTATTTTTCTACTGTTGGTGTACTGTTCTAACTGTAGCTTTATTTGCTTTGCATGATTGCTCTTGGATGATTGTTGTTGATGTGTTAATCGAGAATAGACGATGATCAGTTCGTTGGTGATCAAGAGTACTATTACGAATCGGGTCAACAGGATCAGCTAGATCAAGGCAAGTATAGCATGGGATTATCCTTGCTACCTACTCACTTTAATTCACTTAATTCATACTGCATGTGTCTCCTTGTTAAGGATGCCTTAGTATTGATCTTGTTCCTTGAACCCTATGGTTATGGCATTGGGTAGTGGCTAGTGCTCACATAAACAATGATCTTGTAATTTGACTAATGATATATGCAATAACACTAAAAGATGATTTTTAGCAACAGGGAACAAGAGGGCTAGAGTTTTCTCTAGATTCCTCTCCGTAAGGACTTATCTGTAAGCGAACATCCAGGACTTACAGTACAGCTGTGAGGGCTACATGACTCTGGCTTTAGTCATATAAGAGGACCTTTTCTAGCTTGTTAGTGGTTACCTTTAAGGCGCAAGAGGGGTTGTGTTCCGGGTTAGGTGTAGTGCGGCTCCTGTCCTTATGAGTATAGGTTGCGTGTCATTGTGCCATACGGAAGGGGGGGCTCTACATTTGCAGGCCACAAAAACCTAGCGGCCCTAACTTGTTAGACGAACCTTTGAAAGACTTCATAGTGAAACTTAACTATCCAATGGGGAGTCATGACCTCGGACTTTTGGAGATCGCGACTCACAGTGAAAGTGTACAACCTCTGCAGAGTGTAAAACTGGTATATCAGCCGTGCTCACGGACACGAGCGGCCTTGGACCCTTACGGAATAGAGATCACTATTAAATTACTTGTTCTTGCTATTCATTATTCTCTTTACATGATTATGTGTTTATTATGGGAATATCACCTATTTGATGCTACTCAATTGCTTAAAATATGATCAACTAAAAGCTACATGCAGTTGAACCAGTGTCTATCCTACTTGAGCTTTATGAACCCCATGTTACACTTGTTGAGTACTTTTGTGCTCACCCTTGCATTCCCCCACACCACAGGATGGACTCCCGAAAGTGCAAATAGTGATTACTACTACTACTTTCCTAAAGATTACTAGACTTGTGGTCAACCAGTTGACGTGCCTGTGCTATGGAGCTAGCTACCACAAGAATTATTCTATGTTTCCGCTTAATTATGTGAAGACTCTGTGATATTATTCGTTATGTAATAAACATTTGTGATGATACTATTTATATTTGTCATCTTATGTGTGATTGATCTCTGGGCGCACATAAGATTATACATTCCAGTTGTTCCTTAAAAATGGGTGTGACAGATTGGTATCAAAGCTATGTTGACTGTAGGACGTAAGCCTAGTTAGTAATGGTCGCCTTAGTTCTCTTTTCTTCACTTGTTTCATGCTTATCACTTTACTCTTGATAATTGCTAAATTGTTATGCTTCTTTCGCCTCATTCTATTGTGAAAATATTGTCTCTAATTCCAACTTACCGTTGGCCTAAAATCTATAGATGCCTCATGCCCGCAAGACTGCCCGTATCACCACTGGAGGCTACTATCCACCCCGTTCCCTGTACGAACCAGAGGAGCCTCAGGAGGAACCAGAAGACACTACACCAACCCTGCCACCATCACCAGATCAGGCGCCAGAACCAGTTTTGCCCCAAGAAGAACTTGAACCTAAAGAGGAGGTTATCTACTTGAGTGATGATGAAGATGTTGAGCTTGCCCAAGATGGAGAACAGCCCCTGTCGCCTCCACAAGATGGTTCCGCTGAAGTTGGTGTTCCATCCCTTCCTATGGGTTGGATTACAAAGATCCATCATAAGTCAAGCCATGACACTCCTTCACACCACCGACTGGTTGGCATGCTTAGTGCCTACTTCACAGATTGGGATCCTGCGTTTGAGTATGTCTGCTGGGAGCATAAGCATCCTTTGGAAGCTACTTATTGGAAGTGCAATGTGCGTATCTTCGTTAAGAACGAAGAGATGGATACTTATTTGCTGGACAGGTGTTTTTCCCATAGTGGTCGTCGTGCCACTATAGAAGATGGCATAGAAGATGCAGCCTTTGAAGCATACTTAGGACTTCGTCACCTTCGCTATGAGGTTATGCAAGATGATCAATATCGCTATTTTCTCCGTGGAGACCCAGAGCAAGGATGGGTAATGATGAACCCTGGGAATTTGGAATTAGTTCCTCGAGTCATGGTGGATTTTGGTCATGACATGATGGTGACGAATCGTTGGTTGGTAGCCCTAGTTAAAGTTTTGGGGAAGGACGTCAAGAGGTACCAAGAAGTGATAGATGGCCTAAGGATTGACCAAGGCATGGAGGCGATCTATGATTATCATGAACATCAAGCCCGCCCCTAGGAGTTGGAATACCATTTATGTAATAATACGATAGTACGAGTAGTGTCGAGTTGAGTTGAGTTTTGTGGTGTCATGTGAACCTTGTGTGGTTAGTTGAGTTATTATTGTGCCTATGTGTGAGTTAGTTTTTCCATGTAATGAGTGCTGGAGCTTGTGGGATTGTCTACAAAAGTTCCTAATTAAAGAATACTAAGTTTTAGTGTGATAAATAAATAGTTTAGTTGGGATAACCTTTCTCTCTGTTCTGTCCTTTCTGGAGCAGTCTGTCTTTCCTTTTATGCTTAAAATTAACTGTTCAGCGAAAAATTCTGAAATATTTGTGAGAGAATCTAGACCCACGTACCTTTCCAATGCCTCTGGAATCACCTTTTTATCTGTTCTGGATCATGAGATATAATCGTTACAAGTTGAAGTTACTGCGCAGTCTGGAAGTCAGAAACAGTTTCTGTTGTGTCCTGTTTTTGGGTAACTTCGTGACAGAATCTGGAAGTGTGAGTTAAATAAAAGTTGTAGATAATTTCATAAGCTTTCCAGCCGTATAAAGTACACCTCTGCTGGATATCTGTAACTCGAGATAGGTCTGTTTTACCGAACCACTGAAATTGGGATATGTCCAGAGGGTTATCAGATTTTATTCTCTATCTCTAGAATTGTCTATAATGTGGTAATCTCTAAGATTTGATATTGTATTGGATAACAGATGTCTGGAAGAGGACGAGGTCGAGGCCGTGGTCGTGGAGTTGGTCCACCACCTACTATTCATGAGCTCTTGGCTATACAGACACAGTTGATGGAGGCTCTGGTGAACAATCAGCAAAATCAGCCAGTAGGAGGAGCACCTGCGAGTGATAAGCGTGGTGAATTTTTGAAGGGTCATCCCCCGGTGTTTACTCATGCCACTGATCCATTGGAAGCCGATGATTGGCATCGTGCAGTGGAGAAGCAGCTCAACATTGCTCAGTGTAATGATCAACAGAAGGTGTTGTTTGCTTCGGGACAACTTCAAGGAGCAGCTCAAGACTGGTGGGATTCATATCAGTATGGCCGTCCTGCCAATGCTCCCGCCATTACTTGGCAGGAGTTTACAGAGAGTTTTAGGTCCTACCATATACCAGAGGGGGTGATAGCACTGAAGGCAGAAGAATTCCGCAATTTGACACAGGGATCTATGCCTGTAGCGGAGTATAGAGACAAGTTTGCTCAGTTGTCATGTTATGCGCCGAATGAGGTGGCTAATGATGCTGATAAGCAGCGACATTTCTTGAAGGGTCTACATAATGGTCTTCAATTGCAGCTAATGTCCAATGCTTACCCAGATTATCAAACATTAGTGAATCACGCTATTGTGGTGGATAATAAGCGCAAGGAGATGGATGCCAAAAGGAAGAGACTTTAGGGACAGGTATCTAGAAACAACACTCGCCAACGCACTGGTTTTCAACAAGGTTATCAGCAGAGGTATCCGCCCAACCAATGGAATCGTGGTCAACTTCCTCCACGTAATCAGTTTCTGCAATGTCCTCCTTATCAGTCGCAAAATGGCAATCAACGCTCTCAGCAGCAGAATGGGAACCAGAATCAACGACATTGTACCCCCAACAACACCCCAGTGAAGACTAGTGCTCCTAATACTCCAACTAAGTGTTTCCGTTGTGGGAAGGAAGGTCACCTGTCTTATAACTGTCCTGAGAAGGCCAATCAGCAAACCCCTCAGAAGCAGAACAGTAACCAGAAGCCACCATACTATGGGAAGGTGACTCACGTGTCGGAGGAAACTGCCATGGCGGAACCTGAAGTTATGCTCGGTACGTTCGATGTCCACTCCATTCCTGCCACTGTTCTTTTTGATTCTGGAGCTTCGCATTCATTCATATCTCAAATATTTGTTAATACACATAGCATCCCTTTATGTGCCATGAAAAACCCTATACTAGTCAATTCGCCTGGGGGAAGTATGCAAGCTTCCTATCGATGCCTCCCCATTAGTTTAATTTTAAGGGGAGTAGAGTTCAAAGTGAGTCCAATAGTGTTGAGAACAGCTGGGATTGATCTTATTCTGGGACTAGATTGGATGAAGCAAAATCAGGCAGTGATTCAGTGTAAGGAAAAGGTAGTAGCCCTAACAACACTGAAGGGAGATCGAATTAGTGTGGAGATTGTAGTGCAAAAGCCGCAGATAGCTACAGTAAATCAACTTGATGATAATGTTAATCAAGAGGATCCAGTTGTGGATGAATTCCCGGATGTATTCCCCGACGACTTACCAGGTATGCCACCCGACCGCGACATTGAGTTTATTATTGAATTATTGCCTGGAACTGCACCTATAGCTAAGCGTCCATATAGAATGGGGGTTAATGAATTAGAGGAACTTAAGAAACAAATAAAAGAGTTGCAAGAGAAAGGTTTCATTCGTCCTAGCTCTTCACCGTGGGGAGCTCCAGTGATCTTTGTTGACAAGAAGGATGGTTCTCAACGGATGTGTGTTGATTATCTGTCACTCAATGAGGTGACTATCAAGAATAAGTATCCGCTGCCAAGGATTGATGACTTGTTTGATCAGTTGAGAGGTGTTTGTGTGTTTTCTAAGATTAATCTTCGCTCGGGCTATCATCAATTGAAGATTCGTGCTACTGATATACCAAAGACAGCATTCACCACACGATATGGTTTGTATGAGTATACAGTAATGTCTTTTGGCTTGACTAATGCTCCTGCATACTTTATGTACCTGATGAATAAGGTATTCATGGAGTATCTTGATAAGTTTGTAGTAGTGTTCGTCGATGATATACTGGTATACTCTAAGACTAAGGAAGAACATGCGAAACATTTGAGGTTGGTCCTACAGAAGCTCAGAGAGCATAAGCTCTATGCTTAGCGCAGTAAATGTGAGTTCTGGTTGAAGGAAGTTGCTTTTCAGGGTCATGTGGTCTCTAATGGTGGAATTTCAGTGGATCCTAGCAAGGTAAAGGATGTGTTGAATTGGAAGCCACCAACCGATGTGGGAGAAATTCATAGTTTCTTGGGATTAGCTGGATATTATAGAAGATTTATTGAAGGGTTTTCTAAGCTTGCCAAGCCAATGACAGCATTGTAAGAAAAGAATGCTAAGTTTGTGTGGTCTGATAAGTGTCAGGTTAATTTTGAGGAGCTGAAGAAAAGATTGACAGCAGCCCCGGTGTTAGTTTTGCCATATTTGAATAAGAGCTTCTCTATCTATTGTGATGCATCCCGTTTGGGTCTTGCTTGTGTGCTTATGCAAGAAGGCAAAGTAGTGGCATATGCATCTCGACAGTTGATGAAGCATGAGTTAAATTACCCTACTCATGACTTGGAATTAGTAGTGGTGGTGCATGCTTTGAAAATATGGAGGCATTATTTGATTGGACATAAAAGTGATATTTACACTGATCATAAGAGTTTGAAGTATATTTTCACCGAATCAGATCTAAACTTGAGACAACGTCGCTGGTTAGAATTGATTAAGGATTATGATTTGGAGGTGCATTATCATCCGGGTAAGGCTAATGTTGTTGCAGATGCTCTTAGCAGAAAGAGCTATGCTAATGAGGTGCAAGTAATGCCTATGTCAAATGAGTTATGTGCTGAATTTGAGCATTTAAACTTGGGTATTGCCATTAATGTAGTGGAATTAGTAATAGAGCCTATGTTAGAGCAACAGATATGCAAGGGTCAGTTGATAGATGACAAAATAAAGGAGATAGTGAAGAATATACCGAAAGGTAAGGCACCTGGATTCTGGTTGGATGATAAAGGAACTCTATGGTTTGGGAAACGATTATGTGTGCCTAAGGACAAAGCTATAAGAGAAGCAATTCTACGTGAAGCTCATGAGTCTGCTTACTCTATTCATCCCGGAAGTACTAAGATGTATATGGATTTGAGAGAGAGGTATTGGTGGCATGGCTTGAAAAGAGATGTTGCAGAGTATGTTGCACTATGTGATACGTGTCAGAGGGTTAAAGCTGAACATCAGAGACCTGCAGGATTGTTGCAACCGATGCAGATACCTGAGTGGAAGTGGGAAGAAGTTGGTATGGACTTCATAGTGGGGTTACCACGCACTCAGAGAGGTTTTGATTCAATATGGGTTATAGTGGATCGTTTGACTAAAGTTGCTCATTTTATACCGGTTAAAACGACGTATTCCAGTGCAAAGTTGGCTGAACTATATTTGGAAAGAATAGTAAGTTTGCACGGAGTTCCAAAGAAGATCGTGTCAGATCGAGGTACTCAGTTTACATCATATTACTGGCAGAAAGTACAAGAGTCATTAGGGACTAAGCTGAATTTTAGCACAGCATATCATCCTCAGACGGATGGGCAAACCGAAAGGATTAATCAGATATTGGAAGATATGTTGAGAGCTTGTGCTTTGCAGTATGGTACAAGTTGGGATAAGAGTTTGCCATATGCAGAGTTTTCCTACAATAATAGTTATCAGAAAAGTCTACAGATGGCACCTTTTGAAGCTTTGTGTGGTAGGAAGTGTAGAACTCCGTTGTTTTGGAATCAGACAGGAGAAAGTCAAGTATTCGGTCCCGATGTGCTTAGGAATGCTGAGAAACAAGTAAGAATGATCCGAAACAATTTGAAAGCAGCTCAGTCACGACAGAAAAGTTATGCCGATACTCGATGGAGAGAGTTGACTTTTGAAGTGGGAGATTATGTCTACCTGAAGGTGTCACCTATGAGAGGTGTGAAAAGGTTTAATAGGAAAGGAAAGTTAGCACCGAGGTATATCGGTCCTTTTAAGATCTTAGAGAGACGTGGTGAAGTGGCATATCAATTGGAATTGCTTGAGAGCTTAGCAGGTGTGCATGATGTGTTCCATGTGTCTCAGTTAAACAAATGTTTGTGTGTACCAGAAGAACAAGTACCGTTGGAAGAACTCACTGTTAAGGAAAATCTCACTTATGAGGAGTATCCAGTAAAAATCTAGGAGACAGCGGAAAGAGTTACCAGGAGCCAAGTTATAAAGATGTGTAAAGTTCAGTGGAGCCGACATTCATAAGCAGAGGCTACATCGGAAAGAGAGGAAGATTTAAGAAAGGCATACCCACAGTTGTTTGAGTAAGCATCGTCCGAATCTCGGGACGAGATTCATTTTAAGGGGGGTAGAATTGTAACACCCTAAATTTTTGAATATTTTTAAATAGGAGAATTTGATTTAGTTATGCATTTATGTGTGCATGAAAACTTAGTGAAATAATAATCTTTAATAAATAAAATCAAATGCAAGGTTAGATACGTGTTTGAGCATACGTGCCGCTGCATATTTTTATTTGAGTGATTGATTTTTTTTATTTTATTTCAAGAAGGCAATGATTTCAAAAATCATTTGGAAATGTATTTGAAATATTAGAAAAAGAAAAAGGAGTAGAGATATTCTCCTTCACAGTTTTGGCCCGAAGGCCCGGCTTCTCTCCTCTCCCTTTGGCCCAGTCGCGCCTGCTGTTCTTGATCGGGCCGAAGTCAGCAAACCGCGCCGCGTAGTGGGCCGAGCCCAGCTCATCGAGGCCCGTCAAGCTGAACCGCTGCTGCGCCCTTCTCCCTCTCCGTTTCACTGACACACCGGGCCTGCTTGTCGGGGCTGTCTTCCTCCCTTGCTCGTGACCGAGCCGGTCACCGTTTGGAGGAGTCCGACGCCGAACCGACCGCTTCTTGCTTGAAGATCACGCCTAGCCTCTCATAAATAGTCGCTGCGCCTGCACCGCCTCTCCCTACAACCCTAATCGCAAGCCACGTCTTGAATAGCGCTTTGGCCGCCGCAACCGAGTCGCCGCCGCTCAAGCTCGGGAGCCGTTCGCCTGGAGAAGCCGCGCGCCGCCCTTGTCCGATTTCCGTTGCCGAGAACCGTCTTGGTGAGTCCGCAATGATCTCCTCTTTCTTTTCGTGCTTGTCCCGTCGTCTATGGTGCCCAGAACATCGAGAACAGTGAACGCCGGTGAGGTTCTCGCCGCCGGCCATGGCCTCCACCCTGCGGGTTACTGTGCCGGCGGGAAATCCCCTCTCCTCTCTCTCTTTCGGTTTAATCTCAGCCGTCCAAATCAAATTCAATGACTGAGATCGCGAGATACCCCTTCGGGTGTCAATTTTTATAAAGAGCCCCTATGTTTCTTCAAATTTGAACCCGCGGTCCATAGGCGCACAGGCCGATTACGCTTTATCCTTTTGAAAGCGTAAAATCAGTCGGTTGAAGTGAAAATACGTTTTCTAGTATTTACACTTTTGCCACTAAATTTGTTTTGGTCATAAAATCTTTGTTTTAACTCCGATTTGACCCGTTCAAGTTGCGTTAGGTTCATAATTTCATATTCTACATGTTAGTACTACTGTTTAGTAGGTTTTACACTTTTAAATTTTGAGGTTAGCTTTAATCTATTACTTTAATAAAGTAAATCTTGTTTAAATCATAACTTTCTCGTTTTAGCTCCGATTTACGTGCAATTCGCGTCTGTGTGATCCTAGTGCCATGTAGATTCATTTTAAAAACTTTTCATCTTATTTTTCTACTGTTGGTGTACTGTTCTAACTGTAGCTTTGTTTGCTTTGCATGATTGCTCTTGGATGATTGTTGTTGATGTGTTAATCGAGAATAGACGGTGATCAGTTCGTTGGTGATCAAGAGTACTATTACGAATCGGGTCAACAGGATCAGCTAGATCAAGGCAAGTATAGCATGGAATTATCCTTGCTACCTACTTACTTTAATTCACTTAATTCATGCTGCATGTGTCTCCTTGTTAAGGATACCTTAGTATTGATCTTGTTCCTTGAACCCTATGGTTATGGCATTGGGTAGTGGCTAGTGCTCACATAAACAATGATCTTGTAATTTGACTAATGATATATGCAATAACACTAAAAGATGATTTTTAGCAACAGGGAACAAGAGGGCTAGAGTTTTCTCTAGATTCCTCTCCGTAAGGACTTATCTGTAAGCGAACATCCGGGACTTACAGTACAGCTGTGAGGGCTACATGGCTCTGGCTTTAGTCATATAAGAGGACCTTTTCTAGCTTGTTAGTGGTTACCTTTAAGGCGCAAGAGGGGTTGTGTTCTGGGTTGGGTGTAGTGCGGCTCCTGTCCTTATGAGTATAGGCTGCGTGTCATTGTGCCATACGGAAGGGGGGCTCTACATTTGCAGGCCACAGAAACCTAGCGGCCCTAACTTGTTAGACGAACCTTGGAAAGACTTCATAGTGAAACTTAACTGTCCAATGGGGAGTCATGACCTCGGACTTTTGGGGATCGCGACTCACAGTGAAAGTGTACAACCTCTGCAGAGTGTAAACCTCGGACACGAGCGGCCTTGGACCCTTACGGAATAGAGATCACTATTTATTTACTTGTTCTTGCTATTCATTATTCTCTTTACATGATCATGTGTTTATTATGGGAATATCACCTATTTGATGCTACTCAATTGCTTAAAACATGATCAACTAAAAGCTACATGCAGTTGAACCAGTGTCTATCCTACTTGAGCTTCATGAACCCCATGTTACACTTGTTGAGTACTTTTGTGCTCACCCTTGCATTCCCCCACACCACAGGATGGACTCCCGAAAGTGCAAATAGCGATTACTACTACTTTTCTAAAGATTACTAGACTTGTGGTCAACCAGTTGACGTGCCTGTGCTATGAAGCTAGCTACCACAAGAATTATTCTATGTTTCCGCTTAATTATGTGAAGACTCTGTGATATTATTCGTTATGTAATAAACATTTGTGATGATACTATTTATATTTGTCATCTTATGTGTGATTGATCTCTGGGCGCACATAAGATTATACATTCCAGTTGTTCCTTAAAAATGGGTGTGACAGGGAATCTGAGAATAGGGGTCGGTCACCCATGGAGAGATGGCAAAAGAAGATTAGAAGGTTACGACGCTTTCTTAGAGGTTGGGCTAGGAATGTCTCTTCACAAAATAAGAAACATAAACATGATTTACTAGCTAAAATAGATGACTTAGACAGAAAGGCAAAGACGGTTGTGTTGTCACCGCAAGAGGTAGAACTTAGACATCATCTCAGAGGGCAATTAACTAAGTTGCTGAGAGAGGAGGAGATATATTGGCTCCAACGATCAAAAGCAACAAAGTTATTGCAAGGGGATGATAACACTAAATACTTCCATCTAGTGGCAAATGGGAGACACAGGAAAACAAATATTGTTCAACTAGAACAAGAAGAAGGAACGATTGTTGGGGATAAGAACCTGAAAACCTATATAACTGAATACTACAAAGGACTATTTGGACCTCATTCATCCAATTCATTCTCAATGGATGAGACGTTGAGGAATGATATACCTCAAGTGTTAGAGGATGAAAATGAGGGTTTGATGGCACCATTCAGTGAGGAGGTTAGATTGGCGGTCTTTGATATGGAACATAACAAAGCATCTGGTCCGGATGGCTTTCCTGCAGAATTTTATCAATTCTTTTGGGAAGTAGTGAAACTAGATTTAATGAATCTTTTTTATGAATTCCATGCTGGGAGTCTACCTATTTATAGCCTAAATTTTGGGGTAATAACGTTAGTACCTAAGATTGCTAATGCAGCCCGCATACAACAATACAGACCAATCTGCTTATTAAATGTGAGTTTTAAGATTTTTACGAAAGTGTTAAATAATTGGATTTTAAAAGTCGCAGATGGTTTTTATTCCTGGTTGCTATATCATGGACGGAGTAGTGATGCTGCATGAAACGATGCACGAGTTGCATAGGAGAAAACGATTCATGAGTTCTCAGATTGAAAGGATTCTCACCAACTTAGTGCGAATGGATTGCAAAAGTTATATCTGGAGGGAGTGTTGCAGTCATGGTCAATGATAATATAGGACACTATTTTCAAACCAAGAAAGGAGTATGGTAGGGGGACCCGTTATCTCCAATCTTGTTTATATAGTGGTTGACATGCTGGCCATCCTTATTTCCCGAGCTAAAGAAAGTGATCAAGTTCATGGGGCCGTTCCACATTTAGTAGATGAAAGACTTTCAATCCTTCAGTATGCAGATGACACTATCATCTTTATGGATAATGATCTAGAGAAGACTAAAAACATGAAGCTTTTGCTATGTGCTTTTGAACAGCTATCAGGACTCAAGATCAACTTCTATAAAAGTGAATTGTTTTGTTATGGCACAGCCAAATCTAATTAGAATGAATATGTACAAATTTTTAGGTGTGATTTAGGGTCGTTTCCATTCAGATATTTGGGAATCCCTATGCATCACAGAAAGCTCATGAATAAGGATTGGAAGCATGTTGAAGAATATTTTTAGAAAAGGTTGAATTGTTGGAGAAACAAAATGTTATCAGTAGGGGGAAGGCTTGTTTTGATTAACTCTGTTTTGAGTAGTCTCTCCATGTTTATGCTTTCTTTTTTCAAAATACCAAGAGGGATTCTAAAGAAGTTGGATTATTTTAGGTCATGCTTTTTTTTGGTAGAATGACGAACATAAGAAAAAATATAGATCGACTACATGGGAGGTAGTTTGTACATCAAAAGATCAAAGGGGATTGGGTGTTCTAAACCTAGGTGTGCATAATAGATGTCTTCTAAGCAAATGGCTCTTTAGGTTACTTAATGAAGACGGGGTCTGGCAACAATTGCTTAGGAATAAATATTTGAGAGATAAAAGTTTGACACAGGTGCAATACTTGCCTGGAGACTCTCAGTTTTGGGCTAGCCTCATGAAGGTCAAGGAGGAGTTTCTATCGTTGGGTAAGTTTGATCTAGGTGATGGGTCTCAAGTGCGATTTTGGGAGGATGCATGGATAAGACCGTATCCATTAAAATCCCTCTTTCCCACCCTATATAATATTGTGAGGAAGAAAAGCGCTTCTGTAAGAACGGTGTTCTTGACAACACCGCTAAGATCCCTGGTGGGTAATTTGCAAGCATGGCATGAGGTGGTTGCAATGGTTGCAGATGCACAGTTAATAAATCACAAGAATCGTTTTGTGTGGGGGCTACATCAGAATGGTTTGTTTTCGGTCAAATCCATGTACAGAGTTGTCCTAATAGTTCAAGCCATACCCTATAACACATTAATTTGGAAACTGAAACTACCTCTCAAAATTAAAGTGTTTTTTTGATACTTATATAAGAGAGTAATCTTAACAAAGGACAATTTAGCAAGGCGGTAGTGTCAAGGAGATAGAAAGTGTTGTTTTTGCTCTTCTCAAGAGTCTATACAACATCTATTCTTTTATTTTCATTTTGCTAAATTCGTGAGGCGAGTTGTTCATGTTTCCTTTAATTTGTTACCTCCAACTAGCGTTCACAATATGTTTATAGGCTGGTTAGATGGGATTAATAGGAAACTGAAAGCTAAGATAATTGTGGGTGCAAGTGCAATGCGCTGGTCGATTTGGCTAACCCGCAACAATATAGTGTTTGACAAGGCCACAGCACCATCTTATTTGCAGGTTATCTTCAGAGGGACATACTAGACCCGGTATTGGTCTCTATTGCAGAAGGAGGAGGATCGCCAGATGATAATGATGGGATGCAGGAGTATTGAGACAACCGCGATGGAAATATTTGCAAGACACGGGTGGAGATTTAGTAATAGGATTGCTTTATAGATGTCATGTTTGGAAGTTTCTCTCTTTTCTTTAGATCAAAACTTTGTGTTTCTGATTGCAGTTGTGATTTGCTTGTGGTGTAATAATGAATAGCTATATGCATCGGTCGATGCAAAAGCTAGGATATTAATATATATTCCCTTTTCTAAAAAGATCGGCTACTATCCAAACATATGATCTTGTATGTGCTCATCATGTAATATGTGAAACTGGTGTAGTTGGATTGGTGTCCTCTCACCTTTCTGCTCTGCTTTGGACGTCCGAGAGCATGAGAACAGCAGCACAGAGTCATGCATGGAGCTGGCGACGACCACTCCCAGTCCCAGGGCTGCTATCCACAGTCAGGACCGAGTGCTGTCCTCTCGGCCAATTTGGTGCTGTGGAATGAGCACCAGGATGTCAACTTGGTGCTGTGGATTCTACAAGCATAGTCCAAGGATGCTGTCCTGAGGAGGTACGCCAACTGTGGTTAGGGCTAGGAGCATGCCGATTCCTTTTTGCCTCCTATTTCTATGTTACAACGAAAGGTTTGCCTAGCCATTCCATCACTCATCATATTCATGCTAATACCTTCTTCTATTTTCTCCTATGCAGTGTAGAGAAAGAAGTATTATATATAAAATCTAGAACTGATCCCGTACTCCTGTAAAAAACTGTATGAATCTTAAAGGAATGTAGCATACTAGACTGCAGCCTAGTTACATGGTCACCAAACTACTGTCCGTCATTAAGTTATTGTGGGGACTCACCAAGGTTAAACCACCTACACCGAGTGCAGTAGTAAATATAATGCGGTAGTAAATATATACAATTGTCTGTAAAAACGATGCAGTAGTCAATATAACGCGGTTCGTGCGGGTCAATGAAAGCAATGCATAGACATGCATGTGCTGTACTGTACTGTTCCATTCACGGTTAGGTGAGGCACTGGCTGACTGACTATGAACTTACTATGATGAGGTTGAGACTCAGGACAGACACGTGAAAACAATACTGAAACCCTGCTTGGTATATGTCATCAGTCTCATTCACCCTCGGCCATGCCGAGATCTGTGCATTGTTAACTGCATCCCTTAGGTTGGCTTTAATTTTTTTCTTAGTTATGAAACAAGAAGAGCTCCAACATTCAACTATATGGCCAGAGTGTCACTTAATTCTTCATTTATGGCTTGTGCTGCTCCGTCTATAAACACACAGCTTCCTATCTGGCAATCAATGGATTAGGGCTGGTAGAAACAGACGCATGCATGTTACTGGGTGAGCCAGGTACCATTGGGTATGATAGGCACCGGAAAGACCCAGCTTTGGTGCTACACACGTTCCAGATGGACGATGATCAGGGGACAGGTTGGATTGGTGTTTACAGTGCGCACTGTGGCATCTATCACTACTGCAAAGCAAAATGTTCCTGTTGGTTTGTCTTTAACCCACAGCGGGTCCTTGCTACCGAAAGAGAAATCCCAAAATTGACGGAATAAATGAATTTTTCTGTCAATTTTTGTACAACTGACAGAAAAAAAATTTTGAGATCAATAACCGTGGTTGGACTGCCTCCATGAGTGAGAGCATATGACCCGTTGGGTTAGCTTTAGCAAGAACTAGTTGGACTAGATGGACTGGCGTTGCTCAAGCAGTTGTCCGAACTGCCCAATTCCTGACGATCACAGAGCTGATCCCACTTGGCTGCATGCGCGCGTATTTCACATGAAAACTGCATGACTTGTGACATGCCATCATGTAGGATGGGTAGTCGACCTCATCCAGACAAAAAAACAAATGTATTTTCTTTAACTCGATTTGCCAATTCTAGAAAACGATTTCTTAAGGCTGCTAGGAATCCGTCCCCCCTAAGAAATCTCTTAGGCAGGTAGATGCGGCTATCCAGCTCTCTACAAATGGTTTTCAGCCGTGTCTAAGTTACCTTCCTCTTGTAGTGGGAGATACTAAATTTTTTAGGAGAAATTCGCTCAACTTGGCCATCCTTAAAATCTTTTTTGGCCATCTCTGTTAATATATTTTTAGTAGTGTAGATGACAACTGAGCTGGGTGTCTCTGTTGAATCAGTACAAGAGGAAGAATCAAACAATTGGCATTTGGTGTTCTCCAATGCACTTCTTATGACTTATGAGAACCGTGTTGATCCAACCAAGTCCAAATTGTTAATGGATGCCTTGATTCCCATGATCCCATCTCATGTGAGCTTGGCTGCCAAAAGACAAGAATCTGAAAGGTTTCTGGTTCCTATAGTCATGACAATGAAATAACCTTGGACTACATTCTGACCAGATCGTAGGGTCCTCGATCTGCTCTATTGTCCACGGATCATTCAACTCCCCAATCCGGTCAGCCCACTGAAGATGACCATGGCAGTGGGGACAGATGGGCTGCCCTCCCCTGCGAGCCCATTCGTGGCCCTCCATCCGTTGAATGGCGGGCCAAGCATAGTAAATGGCCAAGTGCCCAGGCAGAGAAGGATCTTGTTGTGGCTCTCGAGGTTGTCCCGCCATTGCTGCTGGTTGCCTCTCCTGGAACCATCATTTTCTTTCCTGCAGATATCTACTTTCCTTATGCCTCCCCTTCCAAGTAGATTATCAACATCTCAACTCTACCCATTTCCTGTCAGGTTTCTTCTTGTTCTGTGTGGTTTGTAAAGTATTGGCTTGTGTGTGCCACAGTCGAACATATATAGTCATGATATGCATGTACTCGGTGCATATCTCCTTTATATATAGAGAAAGGTAATACCAATGGTGGTGGAATTTTAGTAGGTGAACATATTGACAAGGTGCATTCACTTTGAACATATAATATTTATTCCATCCATTTAAAATTATAGTTCACTACATAATTGTTCAAAGTCTTTTCTAAAATTGACCTCGTTTTTAGAAATAATGTATTGATTTCAACAAATTCAAATAAATTTACATATAATGTGCATGAGGAATAAAATGAAACAAATTTCACTGGTATCCACTTCTGCGAGGTACTGAAGGCGACCACGATCTGTTGGAGAGATGGGACCTTGCTGCTGGTGGCTCGCAGCAGAGAGAGAAAGGGAGTACGCAGATGATGATAGCCAACCATAAACTCACGTATAGGGTTGTCATTGGTGATTGGTGGGGCCTATGTTCCACATTCGGTAGCCTAATTGTCCTTTTATTTCAGTTTCTCTGTTTTTATAAATATTTGCTTTCAATTGTTGGCACAAGCCCACAAGACCTGGATGAGTCCAGATGTATGAAAACTTAACTTGAATTTGCGATCATGAGGGAGCAAAGCTTAGCATGACAGCAGGACTGATCGACAGTGGCATCACTCAGTAGGACCCTCCATCATGTCTTTCCTCTGCATGGATGTGATGCCATGCCTTTTCTCTGGGCAGCTATCCAAGGTCTGCCTGTCGCCACCTTTTTTGTGTTGATGCAACACATTACCAGAAGTTAGTCCCAACAACCTCGCTCAGCGCAATGGAAAACTGATTAAATAAGTGGGTTTGAGCTCCTCTGCAAAGATGAAGAACCAGGAAGATAAGAAGTGCTGGATCCCAACAAGTGGTCACAGGTGTTCTGGGAGCCAGAGCAGGACTTCAATCTACTGTCTTTCGAAGGCTGTGTATGCTGGATCTTGATACCAGGACTGCACGCCGTGACATCCGTCATCAAAGTGAAAGGGTCCAGGTCTTTTGAACGAGAATGTACCATACGGCTAGGCACTGAGTCCTCTTTGCCTCCTATTCCTATGTCATCACAACAGTTTTGCCTTGGCATGCTAAGCTGTAAGCTCTAGCAATGATGTCAGGTGTGGAATGGAAATAGGGGATTGGAGCACTATATATGGTGCATGGCAACAATAATTTGGTACCTGCAAAGTAAATTCATTTACAATTGTTGGTGACAGGTGCTTATGACTGTAAGTACAACAGCTAGTAGAGAAACATTTATATTTAAGTCCCATTATATTTCTTCATGCTTTCTACCTACTCGGAACTTGTTCTGATAAAGAGAACTGCGACTTCATCCCACTGCTAAGGCATCATTAACAGTACAATGGCCCCTTTGCCACCACAGAACTAGGATGTGTGGGTAGAAGACTTTTATATTAAATAGCTTCTTTCAAGTCCATAGTCCCTACACACTTTCTAGTTCATTTAAGAGGAAAAGAATAGAAAACATTGAGCCATGGTTTTCCGTGACGGTAACCATCAGTAATTTGCTGTAAGGTCGTCTCCAGCAGCCATTACAAATCGCCAGCTCAAACCAAAATGAGAGAAAATACAAGAAAAAAAATCAAAAGTATCATGAGATGGTATCAAAAAGGAAGTGAGACAAGTGATATAGATGGTGTTGGAGGCCATGGGAGGGCACTGCTTGCCCATCCGCCCAGGGATCCCAAGGCCCGACCGACAGGCTCCCACGGACGCTCCCTAGGCGCCTCCAAGGGTCAAGGCAAAAAGTGCTAACACTACTACAGATTGACTTATCACTAACGCCACTATCACCGCCGATATCATTAAAAAGTTGGTGATAGCTTATCACTAACGGTTCATAATAGAAGCATTGGTGATGAGAACTATCACCGCCACTTCGTCTTACCAACCGCTTTGATAACTATCACCAACAGTTCGTAATACGAAGCGTTGGTGTTGAGAACTATCACCGCCACTTCGTCTTACCAACCGCTTTGATAGCTATCACCAACGGTTCGTAATATGAAGCGTTGGTGTTGACAACTTTTTCATTAAAACTCATTTATAGTCTCAAATTTGTATCTAAAGTTTTAAAATTTAAAAAAAAAACCAATTTTTTCAAATGATTTCGGATGGAAAATCGACCAAAACCAGAGTTGTAGATCATGGTGAGAGCAACAACTTTGTAGTTGACAACATTTTCATTAGAAATCATTCATAGTCTCAAATTTGTATCTGAAGTTTTAAAATTTTAGAAAAACCAAAATTTTCGAACAACTTCGGATGGAAAATCGACCAATACCAAAATTGTAGATCTCGATGAAAACAACAACTTTATAGTTGATGAGTTTTTCATTTGAAATCATTTGAGGTCCCAAAAGTCTGGTTGAAGTTTTGACATTTTGAAATTCAAATTTATCAAACGACCTCGGATGACAAAACAACCAAAATCAAAGTTGTAGATCTTGATTAGAACAACAAATTTGTAGTTTATGAGTTTTCCATTTGAAGCCATTTAGGGTCCTAAATATTCATTTTAAATTCTAAAATGCGAATACTAGGGGAATGAATATGCAATATAGACACAAGTGACTTAGGGGTGGAGTGGTTACAGGAGAGTGCTTAGGGGAGCTACGCGTGAGGACAGAGGTCTCAGGTTCAAATCCCAGCTACAGCATAGCGCGTGAAAAATCACGTGACTTGTGACTTGCGACGCGTGACCGCGAGGCTGAAACTGAAGCAACTTCTCAGAAGCAAGAAGCTGGAGCTAGCTAGGAGGGAGGGGGAGGGGCTTCCCGGGATTGAAACAATTTTTTTTGGCCCGTTTTTTGGGATTTTAAATCACCGCCGGTTGATAATATGAACCGACTGTGATCTAAGATAGCAACGGTGAAGCCTATGACTATCACTGCTGATATATCACTGTCGAGGCCAAAATGCAACTACAATGGAGGTTACGATGCGGCTGTGAATGGTGCAAGTGTAGTATAAGTGGTGGGCACAAGGAGGGCTCCCCGAGCTCAGTGCGCGAGCCACCGCCTCCGACCACCACTAAGTATGCCCCAAGCCATGAAATCATGTTACCAAGCCCTCCGAAGGGTGTGGGGCACCGAGCGATCGGTCGGCACAGAGCCTGGGACCAGACTCCCCTCATTGCTCGACCCATGGCAGGTCAAGGAAAGCAGGGTGCCCCCCACAGGTTCAACGTCGGTGACTCCATGATGTGTTTGTCGAGCATTTACTCGGGCTCCATTCGCACGATGCCAATATCCATCAGCCCTCGGTCCTGAAGCCGAGGGCCCCGACCAAGGGCTCAGGTGTCCCAAAAGGACTTCTGACCCACGTCAACGGAAGCCACCATTACAACTGGCTTAGTCATAGAAGATTGGTTTCGGCCCTGCCTCCCCATCTTGGACTCGACCCAGAAGGCCATGAAGGGCTCGGGGGCTCCTGATGAGAGTCAAACATAGGGGTATGATAAGTCCCCAGGAAAAAGGCTCCCTGACTGATAGACCCCCCGACCGATCCCTCCAGGATTGCTTGTGGGCTATACCCATCAGTTGCGCTCACGTGTACCCTCCAATCAAAGTTGGGCAGAGCCCGAGCGCGCCTATCACCTCTGCTCAGGGCTTGGGGCTCGGCAAGGCCCGAAGCTCCTGAACGACAGTAGCCTGAGCCTGACCCCAGCTCAATCCTAGCCTGAGCTAGCGGTTGGGCCGGCAACCGATTTCCCGAGCATTGGCCAGCTCCTCGGGGGCTCTCCGGCACCGGCTCGACCAACGGGCGTGGGGCGCTATCATTCACTCCTCTAACAGAGTCTCACAGATGGCATGACACAACAGGACAAACTGCTCCATCGGCTCTAGGCGTGCGGGGCTCCTAGGCACGCTAGCTAGTCAGCCCCCTTAGCTGGGGCGCCTTCAGCACCAAGAAGCCTCGAAAAGGCTCACCCGCTGGAGGCTAATCCGAAGCAAAAGGCCCCTAGCAGTCAAATGCTAGGGCCGCATCGACGTTAGGTGGCGCCCGCAGCTCCCCTGACTCCATGACAACATTGAGGTCCATCTACACCACAGCAACACCCTCCTGGACCCCAGTGCACAAAGGCTATAAACGGTAGCCCCCAAACCGTCTTGTACCCGACCTTCCCTAGGATATAAGGGGAAGGTCAGCTCCCATACACGGGAGGATTTTCTCCTTTCCCTCATTCGCAAGGAGGCTGAGCAGTCAGAGCTCGGCCGTAGACAGTAACCGAGAGGAACAGCAGAGTGTTCCTCCCCTCAACAACCCAACAAGAGAGAGGAGTGTTTCCCTGACTCGCTAGGGAAGAAATCTCACCGCCGATGAGCCATAGGATAGCACCGAGCGATCCCCTACCAAACTCTCTTTCTCCCTCATTGTAACCACCAATTTGGGTGCTCTTGAATACAAAGAACCACTCATTGCTCGACGTGGGGCCTTGATAGCCCGAACTAGGCACCGTGTCTTCTCCTGTGTTTTTGAGTACCCGAGCCACCGGAGACCCACACTCCTGACATCCGGCGAACAATGATGCATGCCACATTGACGAACCCGTGACACCGACAAAGATATTATTTCCAATATTCGAACAACTTGACACTTGTTTTGATTTCCATCCAAGTAAAGTACGTGGTTTTACTAATAACGATATTCATGATTTTTGTACCATTTTCATAGTTAATATGAGAACAAAGAAGAAGTCTGGTCCTAAGCTTTCCAATTCCATTGCAGCACACGATGAGTTCATATACGAGATTGGTATGCAGTCCATGAAGTACAGGGATATTATCACAATGTTGGGGAACCAAAAGCTAAGAATAACTAGAGTTGAAATCATTATAATTATAATATAACCCATTTTTTTGTGCAATGTGGCATACTCAGAACCTAGCAAACCAAAGTATACTATACGTCCCATGTGAAGGCATATTATTATCAATGTATGCACCTAATAAACTTCCTTCACCATTGGCATTACCTCTCCGTGTATATATAAAGGTTATTTTTCAGTTGTGGCATGCCCAACACTGTAACCAAAATTAAACACTCAGAACAAGGGAGGCAATGGCTACAATTGATAAGCTGACCTTGTCTAGTGGGAAGAGGAGGTACGCGGGAAGCAGATATGAGCAGCTCAGATTCTCAGAAAATCATTTTCGCCACATGAGAGACGAAAGTGAAGAGAGCTGGGGCCATGCGTAGAGCTTTCTCCACCTTATGGCCTGTGAAACACAGACTTTCCTCGTGAAACTCAGAATCTTGCAACACCATTGGAGCTGGGACGTAAGCGCTGATGCTGCCATCGCCTGAAAATTGGATTCAAGCAAAGTGGAAATAGCAGATGCCGCCGTGAGAGCTATGCCTGACATGCAACAGCTAGCATTATTCTCCACTGCTCTGTCCTTTCATCATCTCTTGGGAAGGGCAAACGAAACAGAGAAGAGGGCTGCTGATCTCTGGTGTCTGTTCACTCTGTATGCCACCATCGTCATGGGCCACAGAGCTGGTGGCAATGAAGACATTAATTTTGTCTTTGTGGGTATTTTTTTGTTAACTAAACAAAATTGAATGTTTGTAAATGATAATAATAAATATAACCATAACTTGGGTTGCACCATCATTGGCATGCAATATATGATTAATATTATTAGATAAAGGCCATTAAGCTTTGTATATTCCTTAATGATGGATTACAGAAGGGATTACACTTATATAGGAGAGAGAGGGGATGGCCCAAGGGGCCAGCAGTGTGAAAGGGCCAGTATAGCTGGCGCCTGCACAGTTAGCTAGGAGATTATAGTAAATGAGCAATTAATTCTAACACCCCCCCGCAATCGGAACTTCGGTGGAGCGAACGTTCAGATTGGAGCGAAAGTCCATGAACACGGAAGACGGAAGCCCTTTGGTGAAGACATCTGCGAACTGTGAGGTGGTGGGAACGTGAAGCACACGAACAGCACCAATAGCAACACGTTCTCGGACAAAATGGAGGTCGATTTCCACGTGCTTGGTGCGCTGATGCTGAATGGGGTTGGAGGAGAGGTAGACGGCGCTGACGTTGTCGCAGTAGACGAGGGAGGCAGTCTGTAAAGGGTGGTGTAGCTCCTGTAGAAGTTGCTGCAGCCAGGATGCTTCGGCAACACCGTTGGCAACAGCCCGATACTCAGCCTCGGCGCTCGACCGAGAGACAGTGGGCTGCCGCTTGGAGGACCAGGAGATGAGACTGCCCCCGAGGAAGACAGCATAGCCAGAGGTGGAGCGTCGGGTGTCAGGGCAGCCGGCCCAATCCGCATCAGTATACACAACAAGTTGCGTTGGAGCAGACCGAGGAATAATCAGACCGAAGCTGAGGGTGCCCTGAAGGTACCGAAGGATCCGCTTGGCAGCCACAAGGTGAACTTCCCGGGGATCATGCATGTGAAGGCAGATTTGCTGGACAGCATACGCAATGTCGGGTCGAGTAAATGTCAGGTACTGGAGTGCACCTGCAAGGCTGCGGTAGGCAGTGGGATCAGCAACAGGAGGACCGGCATCTGCAGGAACTTTGGCACAGGTGTCAACAGGAGTGGAGCAAGGCTTGCAGTCGCTCATCCCATGGCGAGCAAGAATGTCCAGGATATACTGACGCTGTGACAGAGTGAGGTGATCCTTGTGGCGCTGAACTGCCACACCGAGGAAATGGTGAAGGGGGCCAAGGTCCTTCATGGCAAACTCGTTCTTGAGTGCTGCAATCAGGCGATGCAGTAGCTGCTCGGAGGAGGCAGTGAGGACGATGTCGTCGACATAGAGAAGCAAGTAGACTGTCTCGGTGCCACGGCGAAGTATGAAGAGGGATGTATCTGACTTTGCTTCACTGAAACCCAAAGAAAACAGGAAGGAGGCAAACCGGCTGTACCATGCCCGTGGAGCCTGCTTTAGTCCATAGAGGGATCTGTTGAGCTTGCATACATGACCAGGAAGTGCAGGATCAGCAAAACCAGTGGGTTGTGAGCAGTAGACTGTTTCTGACAGGGTCCCGTGGAGGAAGGCGTTTTTCACATCAAGTTGATGAATTGGCCAATCCCGGGAGTGAGCCAAGGTGAGGACAGTCCGGACAGTAGCAGGCTTGACGACGGGGCTGAATGTCTCGTCGTAATCAACGCCGGGACGTTGGGTGAACCCGCGAAGCACCCAGCGAGCCTTGTATCTGTCCAGGGAACCATCTGCATGAAACTTATGCTTGAAGATCCATTTGCCGGTGACCACATTTGCCTTGGCAGGACGGGGAACGAGATCCCAAGTGTTGTTGTCCTGTAGGGCAGCATACTCCTCTTCCATGGCCCGACGCCAGTGTGGGTCGGCGAGGGCGTCACGACAGGAGCGTGGTAGAGGTGACAGAGCCTCAGTGTGCAGCGCGAGGCGCGGCTGTCGGTAACCGGACTTCCCGCGGGTCGCCATGCCATGAGTGTTGGCGACTGGCGGGATGGGGACAGCTCCTGTTGGAAGAGGAGGGTCACTCTTGACGAAGCGCGGCGGTGAAGGAATCATGTTGGAGCGTCGAGGAGGTGGTCCAACAGTGGACGCAGGTGGCGAGCTGGGGGCGGGTGGACGCCGGGTGTAGACATGAATGACCGGTGGTTTGTTGAAGGAGGGCACCGGAGGTAGTTGTACAGGGGGTGCCACCACGGGTGCCTGTATAGAAGGACCCGTGGGCACCGGAGCAGAGAGCGCCGGGGGCGCCTCTGCAGAGGGCGCCATGGGCGCCGACGAAGTGGTCGCCTGTCCCGAGGGCGCCATGGGCATCGGCGAAGTGGGCGCCTGTACAGAGGGCGCCATGGGCGCCTGTACAGGTCGAACTGGAGAGGAGGCCGGCGGCCGGGGCACGAAGCCCGGCGGAGGCTGCCTGAGGGCCGGTGCACCCAAGGTGGGCACCGACTGGGAGGGCACACGGGCTGGCAGAGGGCCAGCAGCCCACGGTGTACCTGCAGGTGGAAGTAAAACTGACGACGAATCGTCGTTAGTTAGAAAATCAAGCTCGTGTGTGGGTGGCGAAGGTCGACGGAGGGAAAAAGGGAACGTTGTCTCGTCGAAGACAACGTGACGTGAGATGATGACGCGGTTTGTGGCGAGGTCAAGGCACCTATATCCCTTGTGGTCAGGAGAATAGCCAATAAAGACGCACAAGGAAGATCGTGGAGCGAGCTTGTGAGGAGTGGTGGCGGTGAGGTTGGGGTAGCAGGTGCACCCGAAAGCTCGAAGGTCATGGTAGGAGGGGAGAGTGCCATGGAGGGCAAAGAAGGGAGTGCTCATGTTCAGGGTCTTGGTTGGGAGGCGATTGATGAGGAGAGTGGCGGTGGCAAGGGCATCAGCCCAGTAAGTGGGGGGCATGGATGCTTGGAAGAGCAAGGTGCGGGTGACGTTGTTGACGGTGCGAAGCATGCGCTCGGCTTTGCCATTTTGCTGCAAGGTGTAGGGGCATGACATGCGAAGGGTGACACCTTTGGCAGAAAAGAAAGCGTGAGACGCGGAGTTGTCAAACTCACGCCCGTTGTCACACTGCACAGACTTGATGGTGCAACCAAACTGAGTGAGCACATAGGCGAAAAAATTGGAGAGAGCATTAAAGGTGTCAGATTTTAGCTTAAGAGGGAAGGTCCAAACAAAATGCGAGTAATCATCAATAATGACTAGATAATATTTGAAACCGGATACACTGACGATTGGGGAAGTCCACAAATCACAGTGTATCAAATCGAAATTTTTAGTTGCACGAGACAAGGAATTGGTAAAAGGCAAGCGGACATGACGCCCAAGCTGGCAAGCATGGCAGAGAGTGTCATCGTCGGGCTTGCTGCAGATGATGGAGGACGACTTGGCAAGAGTCTGAAGAGTAGCCTTCCCGGGATGACCGAGCCGATGATGCCAAGTAGTGGAGGAGGGAGTGGCCACGAGAGCGCAGGAACCGGATGGTGATGTCGGGAGCTGCAAGGTGTAGAGGGGTCCCGAGCTGTCACAGCGAAGGAGGAGGTTCCTGGTATGGAGGTCCTTCACAGAAACACCAAGAGGGTCAAACTCGACAGAAACAAGATTATCAGTGGTGAATTGCCGAATTGACAAGAGATTTTTAATAATGTCAGGGACAATGAGAACATTGTTGAGGCGAAATGGGCCAGGGAGGGTTGAGTAGCCGGTGCCAACAACCGGAAGAGTGGCGCCATTTCCCACAACAATTGAAGAAGGAAAAGAGGAGGTTGGTGACATGGTGACCATACCAGGAGTGCCGGCTATGTGAGAGGAAGCACCCGAGTCGAAGACCCAATCCGAGGTGCTTGACGGCGGAGTGAGGGTGACGGTGCTGAAGGCGTTGGCGAGGCCCTCAGTAGTCCATGGCGACGGCGACCAGGTGGAGGTGGGCGCCTGCTGGGGCGCCTGGTAGTATGCCCCGGGGACCGGTGGAGGGGCGAAATAACCCGGGGGCGCCCCGGCCATGAGAGCTTGCTGTGGCGGTGGAGGTGGAGGCACGTGGGGCGGTGGACCGCGAGAGCCGCCTGGGTTGGACCCGGGCCACATCTGGATGGACCCGGTCCATGGGTTGAAGAAGGATGGCCACTGTTGGCCACTCAGTGGGCCGGCTTGAGTGCCGGCTTGGGCGCCGCCTTGGCCGCGTCCACCGCGGCGACGTCGTCCGCGGTTATTGCCGTTGCCGGACTGCTGGCCCCCAGCAGCCTGAGGATGTCGTGGAGGAGCATGGGTGTGGCCGAGCTGCTGTCCCCCAGCAGGCTGTGGAGGGCGCTGAGGAGCAGGGGACGGAGCAGGCGTCTTGCTGGACGGCGCGGTGAAGAGGGCCGAGGGCGGAGCTGAAGGTGACGCCATGTTGAGTTCGGCCAGCCTCAAGTCAGCACGGACGTCGACGAAGGATGGGAAGGGCTTCTGCCTCGTGACGAGCTGCGACATGAACTAGAAGCGTTCGTTGAGGACGCGCAGCACATTCAACACCAGGGTCCGGTCCAGAACGGGTTCGCCAAGGTCGGCGAGCGCGTCCGCCATGTTCTTCATCTTGCGACAGTATTCATCCACAGAGAGAGCACCCTGGCAGAGAGTGCGGAATTCGGCGTCGAGGAGCATGGCGCGTGATTCACGGTTGTTGAAGAATTGCTGCTCGAGGCTGAGCCACGCCGCCCGAGCAGTGATGCTGTCATGCTCGTGGACGACGTCGAGGAGGTCAGGGGCGATGGTGTTGAAGATCCACGAGACGACAACACAATCCATGCGGGACCATGCCGCATCATGGGGGTGGATGGCGTCGCTGAGGACGTGGTCCTTCAGGGCAAACCGGCCGAGGATGAGCAGGATGTAACCACGCCATTTGGAGTAGTTTGAGGCTTGCAGATCAAGAACAATAGGGATGAGGTTCTTGATGTTTTGCACAGAGGCCGCCTGGCTATGAAGATGGGCGACAGCCGCGGTCTCCGTGGAGATGGAGTCGGCGTCGCCCTCCGAGTCCTCGTCGCGGTGGTGCTCGGGGTGGAGCCGCGCACGGAGGGCCGCGGCCTGCTGCTCCAGTAGGTTGGCCTGCTCGCACTCCAAGTCGAGAGCGGCGGCAGCAGCGCGGACCCATTCCTGGGCGGCGGCGGCGGACTTGAGGAGGTCCGCCACCTCCTGGAGTTGGACGCTGCGCGCCTGGTTGGAGTCGCGCAGGGAGGCGGCCTCAACTTCCAGAGCCTTGGCGGTGGCGAGCGCCTCGTCGCGGAGCTTGGTCGCGGCGGCGGCAGCCGAGGCGCCGGAGCCGGAATCGCCGCCGGAGGAAGGAGCAGCCATGGGTATGGGGACCGACGGGGCACGCGCGGCGGCCGGAGGAGGGCGCGCGGGTCGGCCGTCGGG
This sequence comes from Saccharum hybrid cultivar R570, assembly GCA_038087645.1. Taxonomy (NCBI): domain Eukaryota; kingdom Viridiplantae; phylum Streptophyta; class Magnoliopsida; order Poales; family Poaceae; genus Saccharum; species Saccharum hybrid cultivar. The sequence goes on from JAQSUU010000805.1 coordinate 14,079,242, forward strand.
GCGGGCGTGGCAGCCCGAGCGCGGCGGCCGGAGAAGGCGCGCGCGGGTCGGGGCTGGGCAGCGGCAGAAAGTAGCGGAAGCAGGGGATACGATTAGACTGATACCATATTAGATAAAGGCCATTAGGCTTTGTATATTCCTTAATGATGGATTACAGAAGGGATTACACTTATATAGGAGAGAGAGGGGATGGCCCAAGGGGCCAGCAGTGTGAAAGGGCCAGTATAGCTGGTACCTGCACAGTTAGCTAGGAGATTACAGTAAATAAGCAATTAATTCTAACAAATATAACTAGATTTTTGAATTTCAGCACAAATTCTCTGAAAATCGGCGAAAATTGTTTCTAACGGCCCCATCGAATATAAGACCATACTGGCCCTGTAGATTTTGGCCTGTTTCCATTTTTTTTAGCCCAGCGGAGTCAGATAAGCCCACCAGGTGCTTATTTTTTAATCAAAGAATATTGATGGGATTGCAACATGATGTATCTCAGTGTCTTTCTATAGTAACACCAGTGTTAGTATTTCCAACAATCCCATGAAACTTCTTTCTATTTGCAGCCATATTATTTTATTTCGAACTAAAATATGTGGTTCTAGTAATGATATTTATATTTTTTTTAATCATTTTCAAAGTTAATGAGAACACAAAAGAGGTATAGTCGCTATGGATTACATTTTCGAACTATGAGCTCATACAAGATAGGGCATGTGGTCCATGAAGTACATGGATATTATCACCATGCACCAACCAAAAGTCAACCATCACAGCATGATAACCCATGTCTTTTCCAATGTGGCACACTCAATGCTAGCAAACCAACCTCTCTGTCTATATAAAGCTTTGCTTATTTTTCAATTGTAGCACACCCAACACTATAAGCACAATAAAACCACATATACTACTAAAAAGGACAAACATGAGAGGAAATGGATAGAGTGAGAAGTTAGATGACATTGTCTAGTGGGAAGAGGAGACATGTGGGAAGCAGATATGAGTGGCATGGAGCATCACTTTGGCCACATGGGATAGGATGGATAAGACAGCAAAGGCGGAGGAACCAAGCTTGTTATCAGTAGTAAGAGCTCTGGAGACAGGCCCGGGGCAGCCACACTTCGGTTGCCTGCATCTTGCTGATGCAAAGAGGTCAGACGTCGTAACAATTAGAGATGACATGATTCAGTCTGCCACAGAAAAATTAGTGGTTTATTTTTTCCCATGGATAATAGTCAGCCATTAGGCATCAACAACACCGACCTACATGCTTGCACAAATCATTCTGGTGTGTTGTGCACCGCCTCCATGTCTCCATGCTATTTTTTCCCCGCCTCTTCATGTCAAAGAAGAAGAGGGAGATGCGAGGGGACATGAGGCGTACATGATATTTAGACTATGCCAATCCATACACAACCTGATTACTAGAATGCAAATCCAAGCCGTTCTTCATTAACCATATGTTGATATATGTACTTCAAATAACACCAATTCATCTACCTTGACAGCAAAAAGGATTTTAGGAGACAACTTTTGGTACCACTACAGCAAAAAGGGTTTTAGGAGGCAATCAAACTGATCATCCAACTGTGACAATGGAACCAATACATAGACATGATTTTGTACTCTTACAAATATCAAGTCAAACGTTTTTTTTTGGTTCTCACACATCTTTTATTTCAATGCAAGTCACAAAAAAAACATCTTTTATTTCAATGCCATGTCAACAAAAAATATCCTACTTGATGGAATGTCCATGCATGTTACTGTACACTAGATACTAAAAGTTCAAGTCACCATTATTAATTTCTGTGGTATAGTATATTATATTGAACATTGAGATGATAGGAGAGAGTGGTGCATGTCCATGACACAAGACACCTCCTTTACACCAAGTGCATGACCTTAGCAGGAGAAGAGGGATAGAAGGTATATGGAAAATAGTAGTTGGAATGGGTTTCCAGAAGTTTGATAGGCTCACAAAAAGTTCTCCACATTGTTCTAGACTGAAATGGGGGGCAGTTCATAACAAGCTCCCATGACGCACTGTCTCAGTTTGTCCACTTGTTTTTTTTCACTCTCATGCTTATCTGGACAGGATCAAGCACAAATGGAGTAATTAACCATTATATAAAAAACACGTGTTGTGTACTGTTGTCTAGTGCAGATGGCCATCTGTTCATTCTGCCAGCACTCTGCAATGCAAGATACATGCTGAAGGAGTGAGTGCACAAAATATATGTAACTAATTAACGTTTTAATGACACAACCACAAAACCAGCACTGGTTCATCTGTATTTGCAAAGCAGAGTATTGATGGGTTCGAGACATGATGTATCTCAGTGTCTTCCTATACTAACACTAGTGTAAGTATTTGCAACACTCTGACCAAACTTGTTTCAATTTGCAGCCATATATCTTATTTGCAGGTAAAATATGTGGTTCTAGGATTCAAACCTGTGACCGATTGCCTTTGCATGCACCATCTCCTGCCACCACACTACACAATTACTTGTAACCAACAATATGCATCTATCCGTTTGTATAAAATGTATAAATCTTATATTGAAAATTTTGGCTACTAAATAATCTTAAATGACTTAGATGTGTAGGAGTGCAAATCTCAATAGCCACTGCTCGCCCAAACTGTGCAGAATCCATTGAATTACCATTAATAATATGTGGCAAGTACGAATAGTGTTAGATTGATACAACACATACAATGGTCCTTAACCATTTCGAGAGAGTTATGTCATTTGAGGCCCTGGCTCACAATGACCCTACCCCTTGCTGAGCCTCCAATCAACATTGATCATTAACCACATTTTATCAACCTTGACAACATGCTCATAGGCATAAGCGAATTATAACCACTAGAATATTTTATATTGAGGGTTAAGATGTTCATCCAAGATCACTGGCAATGAATCAACCATTGTTGCGTGTATTTGATGACTCTTAGATAGTGAACAGGCTTCCCAATCACTATTCAACTTCTATTGTCTCTAAGCATGCCTAAGCATGATAATCGTTACCTACCACCTAGATGAACATCCCTATACATATTACTATACTAGGTGAAGCAAGATTAACCAATATCCATATGTCAACTCTAGCATTCGTAGGTAGCAGAATAGTGCTTAAGTAAAAAATAGCTTATTGATCCAACATAGAGCTCACTATATTGGGACGCCTGCCTTTCATGATGACCACATGGCCTTGGGAGATCAGGGACACTTGGTTTCCTTCACTATTACAGTCATTCCTGCAGAAGTTGGAGGAATATGAGATAGGAGGTCTTTCCATCTATCCTACAAGACCATGAGATGAGGAGATTCAGTATCCTTCTTTACAGAAGATCTCAAGAGAAATAACAAAATGTTCTGCATAGATTAGGGCTTTGCGAGAAGGTATGTGTACACTACTGTGTAGGGTGAAAGGCTTTCAAAGGTGTCGCACTTAGGTACAACTAGAGTTTCCATCTAGAATTTGGTTTAAACACGCTGAGGCTACATAGATTATCTGCTGGTGCCATCATACTGTCAGAGCCATTACCTGACTGCGACACATTTTTCTAGTTAACTAGAGTTTTAAATTGTTGATAGTTGCATCTGTTAAGCCTCTATTCCCTTTTCAATGAGACAACATCAGCAGCAACACCCATGGCCTCTCATTTTTCACCTTATCTTATGTCTGTTTGGTAGTGTTGGGTGTGCGGTGCCATAGTGAAGCATGAATGTTATACAATGCCAATGATGTAGCAACTTTATCATAGGTATATTCTGGTGATATGTAGCAATATAAATCACAAATCTCAGTCTGTTGTATAGTTAATAAGAAAATGAAGCAGAAGAGACTATGCCTCCTTGGCTTCTTAATTAAGAGAAGGAGAAAATGCAAAATCTTTTGATGGGTTACTTACCACATGGTATGTGAGTATCCAGGTGTATGGTTCAATGAGCACCTCGATTTGTGTACATTAAATTAAAGTATATATATGATCTTCCGCAAGAACAACATGCGTGTATTACATTACGAGAATCTCTCGACCCGAAATTGGGGTGGTCAAAATGATGTCATCTGACATTTCCCTCTTCTGTTATGGACTTACAAGAGCATGACACTAGGGGAGCAGAAGCACAGACTCATGCTGGCTCCATGCATCACCAGCAGCCAACAGTTCGTCACTTACTCACTTCGGTGCCGCTCTAAACGATCATGGCATGCAGCAGCAATGATTACAGCATGGTTGGCCTCGCTCAGCACTGATCCTTGGCAAATGGCATGAATGATAGCAAGATGATCTCTGCTTGCCATTTCCCTCAGCTTAATGTCATGCTGGAAACTGAGGCTAGAGTTCTCTGTAATGTTCTGCCATCGAGGCCTAACAAAAAGTGGATCCAATGAATGGAGGTGATCCAGCAGCTGGATGAAGCATATGACGGATTCAACACCAATTTGACCCTACGGATTCAAGAACAAAAATCTGAGGATAGTCAAGTTGCTGAAGTACAGCAATAGTGGTTCAGTCTATTTGTTGATTCCTTTTTGCCTCCTATTTCCATGTTACCTTCAATGCTTTCATAGTAATCCATCAGTAATACCATACTTATGCTCACTTATACCCCTAGTGTTGGGTATGGTATGGGGAGAAAGCCGCATTATATATAGAGTAAAGTCTGCTGTGCACCCAAAACTTGCTTCTGAACTAAAATAAAAAGAAAAAAACTGACCTCATACATAAATGACACAAGGGACCCACAATTCAACTAGGGGTAGTTGGTTACTTCATCAACTCCGCGATCAATAAACCATATTTTTCGGTGGTTGTAATACTGATAGCCCAATAAATTCTAAGATTGTGCCCGCTTAAATAGAAGGGCATTGTGTGCGCATGCACCCATTGTGAGTTTAATTAATAAATGTATAAAAGGAGAGTCATATGCCCGCACATGCTCGGCGATGTGCAAAGGTTGGGGCAGGTAGCTAGACAACAGCGTGAGTGGTGCAAGGCCAGCGAAGATTTTGCAACTCCAAACTCCTGCAAATGAGGGATGACGAACAAAAGAGGAATGAGGGATGGATGGATGGGTGAGAGAGCAGCAAGGGACAGGAAAGGAAGAAATTTTCTAACTTTAATACTCCTACTAGTAGCAAACAGACTCGGCCTTTGCAAATGAACATACAATGTGTTGTGCGCTGCCCGTGCCAATGATAATGAGCTAGCTATTTTGTTGTATTTAATTAGGTTTGTTCAAAAATTAATAAATCAAATAATTTTCATATGCCATAATAGGTCTCATGAATCTCATACGGGATATTGAGAGGATATTGACTCAACTTGAATGTGTAGCTATTATGTGCACTAGGTGTAAGGTTGAGAAAAATACAAGGTGAGCCACGCACTAGCATGCACAATTCAACTTGCACAAGCTTGTTTTGGAAGCTATGACATGAGTTGTGCAGCGCTGCCACTAATGAAGGTTTTACAGCCCCCAAACACAAAAGCCAGAATGATAAGAGTGAACCAGTTCCAAACTCATAGCGAGAACATGAGCAAGGAGAGAGAGTCGCTGGCGTATGAAGTTTCAGTGATTAATAGAAGTGTGTGACCCGCCCCACAGCTGACGCGTAGCAGCTGGTACATGCCACTAGCGTAGTTGTTAGAACAGGCGGCATGCATAGCTTGCACAAACGGCCAGAGGATGCTGATATGAGGATCAGCCGTGAGCGGCATTTGCTGGGTCAGTTCTGGACGTCATGCTATTCGACATCGTCTAGTTAGTTTCCCTGTACCTCCTATGCCTACGCATATTATCTGCTAAGTTAATGTACCTCATCAGCATCATACCTACTCATTGCACATCAAAATCGATGTGCCACAGCATCCTATATATCATCGTCATGGGACAATGTACAATATACTACAATTGAATGGAAAGTACATAAAGGTAACTGCCTGACTAGACACTTTAATATATCATATGAAAACTAGTTGTGTGACTATAAATCAGCAGATATGCCAAAAAGAAAATAGAAAACATGGATTACATTCTCTCAAGGAAAACCCATCAGTTTAACAGAACACAGTTAGCCATAGTGCCAATTAGGCACACTAAAATTCTAGTGAGTCAATCCTAATCGTCTGTCTCAATGCTAACAGAGTCCTAAGCCTTAAGATTCTAAAGGAAGGGTTGCGAGATGGAATGTTTCTTGTCAGTCACTGTTCTACTGCGGTTTCTTGTCAGTCACTGTGTTCTACTTCAATTTCAACATTGATCTGGATGGAGTGTATACAAGGTACAATAGTGACTGACAAGAAACCGTATAAACTCCATTACTTTGATTTGAGCCCAAAGCAAGGTACAACTGTGACTCAGTGATCCTTGGTAATGGTGCCAAAGACCTGTTCAGTCCAAATGGTGCTTTAGGCTCAAATAGAAGTAATGGAGTGTATGCTGCCATGCCTCATCAAGTTTCTGTTTATACAGTTCAATCTGAAGAGCGTTTTCATGGTATTGCTCCAAGTGAAGCAAGAGTATCATCTCGTTCAGTTTTGGAAACCGAAACAAATTATTTGCTTATCAGTGACATAAATTCACTAATTTTCCTGACTGTTCCATGACAGGTTGATTTTATACTGAACAAAATACATCATTTCTTCACTTCCTAACAAAACAGAATGATTTTAGCTACTGCTATCAGGTGTGGCTAGGAGCGCCATGCTGCCGCCGTGCGTGGCAGGGGGCACACCGCCGCTGCCAGCACTGCTGGAGTGAGGGTGTCGAGGAGGCTGGTTGGAGAGGTTATATATGGTGGGCTGAGGTGCCGACTGACCATTGGAGCGGGCCAGGCCATGCAGCCACGGCGTGCCAAGGACAAGGCCCGGGCATGGCCCTATGTCTAGGCCAGGCTTACATGGGCCTGACGACCATCAAGTCATTCCGTGCCTAGGGCAGGCCGCCACGACATGAGCCTTTTGGTCAACCATATATGGCGCATAGCTGCCCCATGCCACTAGCGCAGTTGTTAGAACCGCCGATGTGCACAGCATGCACCAACAGCATGAGGTTGCTGATATGACGATTGGTCGTGGTTGGCATTGGCCGGGTTAGACTAGCCGCAGTGGGTACTCTAAAGGATACTCTAAAGTTTTAGAGTATGAATATAGAATAAAAACTGTTGCACTGGTTACTCTAAAACGATACTCTATCATTTCTCTCACTCTATATTTAGAGTGGTATAGTGCTTACTCTATAGTGGGCAGTGGCGGACCCCACTAGCTAAACAAAGAAAAAAAATGCTATAACTAACGAACCAAAAATCCAAATTAAATTTCTATTGCACCATTAAATTTGTCTCAATAAATCATTCAAAACTAGATCACACATGGATATATTTAGATAAAGTGACAAGTAGGTCCCACAATGGATAGAGTGGATAGAGGATGATATAGAGGATGGATGGGTGCGGGAGAATTGAGTATAGAGGAGAGAATCTTTCTGACCAGGACGTATAGAGGATGAATATAGAGGTCCATAAGTGCGGATAGCCTTAGTTATGGACATCAGGCTATTCGACTTCCATCTCGTTAGCTTCCCTCTTGCCTCCCATGCCTATGAAGCTAAAGAAAACCCTTTCCATCTACCTGCTTTTTCTAGATAATAGAATCACACCAAACTTATTACAAAGTTTAACACAGAAAATCAAAAGGTTCAGAAACCCTTTCCCTGTACCTCCTGGATATGATTGCTATCTTTCCCCTATAATGCAATGTGTGCCAGCCTCCTATATATCATCGTCGTGGGACAACATATAATATACTATCATGAAATGGAAAGTACATAAAGGTGACTGGACAATTTAAACAAAACCAAGATGTCTGACTATAAATCAATAGATATATGTGCCCAAGAAAATAGAAAATATCGATTATATTCTCTCAAGGAAAACTGATTAGTTGTTCCAACCTTTGAAATTTGGAGATCAATACTATAAATTAAGGGTTACAAACCAGGTCGAACTGATTTTCAGAAGCAGTTTTAGAGATGACATCTACCAAAAGATATATGGGCTTGTATGATTTAAATGGATCAGTTTTCCCGTGGACCCATTTTGGTTGGTTCGGTTTGGTTTCCGTTGTTTCATTAGTTCGGTTTTAAATGGTCTGAGCCCATACGTACCAAATCATTCTAATCAAATGGTTCACGGGCAAGCAAACCCGACACAGGCCACCGTTGCATGGCCACAAACTCTTGCCTCCGCTTCTCCTAGTACCACCTCCACCTCATTTGCTCTCGCTGCCTTGTTTGCAGCTCTGCCGTGGATTCCGCCCTCTCACACTCCCCTTCTCCCCTGGATCAACAGTTTAAGCGAACACTGTTAGCTGATGTGCCAAATAGGCACACTAAAATTCTAGTGAGTCAATCCTAATCTTTCTCAATGCTAACAGAGTCCTAACCGTTAAGATTCTAAAGACATGGTTGTGAGATGGAATGCTTACTAAAGTTTTCAACAGAGCTGTATTTTTTTTCATGTCACACTGTTCTACTGCGGTTTCTTCTCAAGCACTGTGTTCTACTTCAGTTTCAACATTGGTCTGGATCTAATGATCCATGGTAATCGTGCCACAGAGCTGTTCAGTCCAAATGGTGCTTTGAGCTCAAATCAAAGCAATGTGTATGCTGCCATGCCTCATCAAGTTTCTGTTTATACAGTTCAATCTAAAGAGCATTTTGATGGTATTGCTCCACGAGAAGTGTCACCAATTGAAACAAAAGCAAGGGCATCATATCGTTCAGTTTTCCTGACTGTTCCTTGACAAGTTGATTTTATACTGAACAAAATACGTCGCTTCTTCACTTCCTAACAAAACAAAGTGAATCTTAGTTACTGCTATCGGTGTAGAATGCAGTAAACATTTCTATCAATGAACTCCTTTTGGCATGTCCACACATCTCAGTATTTTCTGCATTAGCCTTGTAGTTCTTCGGTTGTGATTAGATTAATTCATAATTTTCAGCACAGATTTGAGGGTACCACAGATCCTATTTAGAATTTTTGTGTTGCTTGAAAATTTTGATGAGAGAGCTCTCTGAAAATGGCGAAGAAGGTGATTCAGCTCATGTCATGTTTTTTTTTCTTATAGTAGGTGTGATAATCCACTCTCTTAGCAATAAGAGTTTTTATCCTGTTTCCTATGTTTTTTCTCTGAAAATAAACTAATTTATGTGAAATTCTTACATGATTCATGTGAAATTCTTCATGTGTTTCAAAAGGGGCCCTAAACATTCAGATTCAACCAAAAAAAAGTTGTTCATCTTGTATCATCCCACCTTTTTCCTTCAAATGACCATTTTTCCATTGTGTACATGTGTTTCACTAGTATGGTTTCTCCCAATTTACCACACAAAATTTAGGGTTCTCTTCGTTGCTGCCCTTTTTGAGATGTGCCAGCTAGGAGCAAAACCAGAGATTCGCAAGGGTTCTTAATTTAGTTACTACCTAGCATGAGCCATGATGATCAGCTCATGCTCTTTAAGCTTGAGCAATCATCTCCACCATCTAATCATTTTTCCACTTGATATTGTTAACTACACCATCTACTTGCTGACCTTGGATCTCCTAGCTCAAAAATCCAATTCTGCTCTATTCATTGTCAATGTCACAAAAATAGTCTGAAAGTTTTTTGCCACTTCCCTCTGGCCTCCTATTCCACTGAGGCAATGTAAGCACCTTTCTGACTCGTCATTTGCTCTTGTTTTCCATCTAATTTCTCCTTTGCTACTGCTGGGTGTGCCACTCCTAACAGGAAGCGCTATATAGAGCACATGGCAATAATGATGGAATATTTGGTAGGTGTATATATTGAAATTATGCATTACTCTATAGATCACATATCCTATATCTTTGTTGCTTAGTATCTCTATGTGGCACGTCTATGGAATCTAAATCCAAGACATAAAAGTAAGATGTTTGACTGGGAAAAAAAAGTTCTGTCGAGGAATTATAGGCATGATAAAATCGTACATTGTAGAAAGCATGTACGGGATATTACACTGACATTGATTCATATATTAAGTAATGATCCCCTGATCAAACATCTCATAGGCATCATGTTACACATAGTGCATTAAGCAACAACTAGGTGAGACTCTACTTAGCAAACAGGCTCACTAAACTGAAACTAGATATGAAAGGAAATCAAAGCCACCAATAAACAGAGGGGGGGCATTGTCTCCTGGCAGTCATGAAAGTAGAGTAGCGAAGAGGTCTATCTGACCGGTTACAATGGCTTTGTGACCGCTGTAGGGAGAAGCTGACACAACCATGTTGGCAGTCTTCATATCTGATTGCTGCAGACCAATGTCAATGACCATTATAGAATAAATAAAAGGCACCATACTTAATGATGAAAGGGACCATATGGTAAATGCTTTCACAGTGGCATCCTTAGTTACTGTAAAGTTGCAGAGGTGCATCAATTTACTTGAATGGTATGGTACTTAAAATGATGTTCCCAAAAGTGAGCGACGACACAGAAAGATTGATGAAGCGATTAAGGCATCATAAGTTTATCTTGCAAAGCCATTAGCCAAAAAAGATGCAACTAATTTGTGATGCAAGGTAAAGTACACTGGCATAACAGGGCATGAGGTTCCTATAGACAAAGTCAGAAAACACAACTGCATAAATGTTGCAATGTTCCATTTACCTTTAATAATCTACTAGGGTCATCAACAGCCTGGTACTTCTCACTTCTACATGGAGTTGATATTAGTACACACAAAATCATAACCTGTAAGAGATAAAGGAACAGAAAAAGAACAATTAACATGGAGAGAAGATTTTGTACAAATTAATTCAAAAATTTTCAGACATGGGAAGTATTTCATAAATACAGAAAGTTGCCTCTAATAATAAGAGCCAAACTTGGACCTACATGTTCGAAGATCAGAAAACTAGATGATGTTGAGATAATTTTGTTGTGGTTTTTTATATGTCGAGTTCCTAAGGAAGTGCATATGTGCACACATATAATGAACTGGCACACACACAGGATGTAATGTAAGTACAATGGCAAGACAAATCAGGAGAAGCATATCTTCAATATAGAATCAGAGTTTGACATGTTTATTGTATAAGCAGGATCTGATGGCAGCAAAATTCAATCAAAATGGACTGTATAGAGGCAGATGAGCATTTGAAACAGTTCCAGATGATAGTGCTAGTCTAACAATGAATTCTGATGGCAGCAAATTCGATCCAAATTGACGGCGGAAGAGCATTCACAACAGTTCCAGATGATATTGCTAGTCTAACAATGAACACAAATTGTAAATCACAACTATACAGCAAAATGCGAAAACACAAATTGTGATAAATCAGAACAGACATAGTTTGATTACTGATGACACTTGGTTTTGTAACACGTATGGACAACTGCACAAAAGAATCATGACAGTACATATAGATAACTTACAACCTGAACACTGAGTACTATCCCATCAACATCTTTGCATATGATTTCAACAATCTGAAGATGGCTAGGTGCAATCGATTTTTCCAATGCATTGTAACTTCCCTCTGTTTCCATTAAGGACTTGTGTTCCTAAAGGAAATGAATAATTTAATCAATTAATAAACAAAAGCAAAACAAAGACTAGATATATGGTACAGAGTAGAAATAGAAAGTTAATGACAGCACCTTTGGAATTTCAAGAGTAAGCTTCTCCAGAAGAGGGGTGTGGTGGAGGAACCAAATCAGCGCCCTGAGGTCAGTAGACAGAAACCATTTCCTAAGCACCAAGGTCTTTAACTTGTTAAATGCAGGGCACCATTTCAAATCCCTGTAGAAAACAATCTAGGAAAAGTACAAGGATGTAAAGTCAAATAATGAATACCATGAAAAATTTACAAGCTTCAAAAACATCCTTGGTTAGTAAGCCAGGTAAAAAAAGGTTTAGACTTCATATCATTTGTAGATGTGCATCTAAACTAATATATACAAAAACAATCTGCTGTGTTCTAATCTGAGCAACACATTTAGAATCTAAGATCACAAATCAATAACTAGGTCTCCCATTTTCAGTTCAACAATATCAGTAACTGCAGAAGAACACAAGTTTCAGTAATGAACTAATGATATAGGCATCTAGCAAGGCACTCGTCAACCAACCACAGGTGATGTTTGATTTAAATCAGAGCATTTGAAAGGAACACAGCTATGCATGTCAACAGTTCAACACAATTGCAAAACCAAAAACAGGGGACGCAGCTGCAAGCATACCATATCAGAAGGAGCTGACAAATCCAAGTATGTAGCTTCAGCCAAGCCATCAAGAAACACGCTGCCTTCATCGTAAAGAAAACAACCCTTACAGGCATCATCTCCACAAGGATCCAATCGACCATTTTTACAAACATCGTAACCATGATCTAAACGAACTTTTGCAGCTTCCAAGCACGGCATTGTTTCAAGCATCGGAGGAGTTGCGAAATTATTAATGAACTCGAAGGAGACGAGGCTGGGGAACGACATCCAAGTGCGGATATCGTCAAAGAAGCAGGATTTGATACTCAGATGCTTCAGGGAGGGGGACTGCATTTCCGTCGACCTAACGTGAGACCGCTCCATCTTGAGACTCTCCAGCGCCGGGCATTCATAGAAATCAAGAACGGCGTCATTGTCCTGGACACCCGTCAGCTCCAAACTCGTGAGGTGCTGGGAGGAGAGGGGCGTATACTCCAGCTTGAAGGGATAGCGGGGTTTGCCTGAGACTCGGAACCGGAGCTCCCGGACCTTCAGCTCCAGCACGCGGCGGATCCACCTGTTGCCTTGCAGATCCAGATCGTAGTCGCAGGACACCAGATCGAAGTCGCAGGAGTCGAGGGGCAGGCCCCCGCGGCGGACGCGCAGCAGGCCGTCGACAAAGGGGCCGGTGGAGCGCAGCTGGCCTTGGGAGCAGGCGAAGCGAAGGGCGGGCGCGGACAGCCAGCGGTTGCGCCAGCTCCGGGCGAGAACGCACGTGCGCACGGCGTCACGCGCCGGCAGGAGTGAGAGGATGTGGTGGAGGACGCCCTCCGGGAGGTCGCTGATTCGGTCAGGTGCTCTCGCCATTGGAGGTGCTCTCGCCATTGGAGCTGTCTCGGCCAGGCGCTCCCTCGAACAGGTGGCGTGCGCCGCAGAAAGCTGGATGAAGGAGAAACACTGTGAGAGTGCGGCAGCTCTTGTGTGCGTGAGTCTGTGTGGTGGCGTGTGTGAGTTTTGGATTTCCTTTTTCTCTCTATTTTTTGGAAATTCCACTATTTTCTTTTTCTTATAGAGATATATAAACATCCATGTAGTATTATTTACATATATTCCATTATTTCTTTTATTCCGTAACCACAAGAAATCATTAGCACGACTAAACACCGATAGCTCAGAGATTGACACACATATATACACTACATACGCAGCATGTTTTAAAAATACATGAAAAAAGTCTACATAACCCCTGACGTATTGAGTGTGGTGAACTATGAAACTGGATTTTCTACCCTGAACTTTCCAAAACCGGTCAAATAAACCACACATGCGATTTTGGACGGTGGTTTTGTATTTTTTTTATTTATTTCCACTGAATTTAAAAAAAAATCATAGTAAATCACAGAAAAATCATAAAATAGAAAATCTAATTTCGTTGAATTCCACATGAGTAGATCTACAGAGTGAACATATAATATGGTCTGCTTTAATACAAAGTTTTTGTTGTAACTTTATATCTCTGTTTTTTTATAATTAATTGGACTAATTCATAGCTGCAACTTCTATGGTCCAATTTTAGTGAAATTTTTGTGGTGGGCTAATTACTGTATGCTTGAAGTATAGTTAAAATTTCATACTCAATAATTAGCTATTTATTTGGTTTTAAATGGTCTGAGCCCAAGGGTTCCAAATGGTTCACAGGCAAGCAAACCTGACATAGGCCACCGCTGTTTGCCACAAACCCTGCACCGCGGCCTCATCATCTCTCTCTGCCTGGTCTCCAGTTCTGTGGTGGATTCCGCCCTCTCACACTCCCCCTCTCCCAAGTCGACAGTTTAAGCAAATACACTTAGCCAAAGTGCCAAATAGGCACACTAAAATTCTAGTAATTCTAATGGAGTCCTAATTTTTTTTTTGTTTTTTGAATTTCTGGAGTCCTAAATTCTAAAGACATGGTGTGAGATGGAATGTTTACTGAAGGGTCGCAGCTTAGTATTTTTATTTCTTGTCAGCCACTGTGTTCTACTGGGGTTTATTGTCAGTCACTGTGTTCTACTTAAGTTTCAACATTGGTCTGGATCCGGTGATCCATGGTAATCGTGCCACAGAGCTATTCAGTCCAAGTGGTGCTCTGAGCACAATCTGAAGAGCTTTTTGATGGTATTACTCCACGAGAAGTGTCACCTATTGAAACAGAAGCAAAGAGTATCGTCTCGTTCAGTTATGGAAACGGAAACAGATTATTTGCTTATCAGTGACATAAATTCACTAATTTTCCTGACTAACTTTATACTGAACAAAATACATGAGTGAATCTTAGTTACCGCTACCAGGTGTAGAATGCAGTAAACATTTCTATCAACGAACTCCTTTTGGCATGTCCACACATCTCTGTATTGTATTATATAGCCTTGTAGTTCTTGGGTTGTGATTAGGTTAATTCCTGATTTCCAGTACAGTTTTTATGGTACCATGGATCCACTACTCGTCATAAGTTTTTATTATTATTATTATTATAGTAGGTGTGATAATCCACTTCTTTCTTACTATATTCTTCAATGAAATCATATTATGTTCGCTCACAATACCAAAACTCCATTAGGAATTTCTTATGTTTTTTTCTCTGAAAAATAAACTAATTCATGTGAACATTCAGAATCAACCGAAAAATGTTGTTCATCTTGTATCATCCCACGCGTCTTTCACTAGTATGATTTCACCCAATTTACTACACAAAAATTTAGAGCTCTGCTCATTGCTGGCCTAGTTGAGATGTGACATCCAAGGGTAGTTAATTTGGTAACTAGCAAGCATGCATGAGCCATGATGATCAGTTCATACACATTACGCGTGAGCGATCATCTCCACCATCTAATCATTCCTCCACTTGATATTGTTAACTACTCCATCTACTTGCTCATCTTGCATCTACTGGCTCAAAAATAATCCAATTCTGCTCCATCTACTTGGTCACCTTGCATCTACTAAGGTAATGTAAGCAACTTTGTGACTCTAGCCATTTTCCTCTTGTTTTCCATAAAATTGCTACTCAACTGCTGGGTGTGTGCCAATAATGACGAAATACTTGGTAGGTGTATATATTGAACATATATACCCTATATCTTTGTTTCTTAGTATCTCATTGATATATGTGGCACGGCAATGGGGGGTGGTGTTGGGGGTGGCGGCGGTGACTGTCTCTTGGCAGTCATCAAAGCAGTGCAGCGAAGAAGTCTGACTGTTCTCAATGGCTTTGTGACCCACTGTAGGAAGAAGCAGACACTATTGTAGTACACCCTGATGGTAGTCTTTGTATCTGATTGCTGCAGACCAATGTCAATGACCAATAGAAGAAATAAAAAGGTGCCATACTTAATGGTGAAAGAGACTGTATGATAAAACACTTTCATAGTGGCATCCTTGGTTACTGTAAAGTTGTTGAGGTGCATTAATTTCTTGGTATGGTACTTAAAATGATGTTTCTGAAAGTGAACGGCACAAAGAAAGATTGATGATGCAATTAAGGCATGATAATAAGTTTATCTTGCAAAGCCATTAACCAAATGTGATGCAACTAATTTGTGACGCAAGGTAAACTACATTGGCATAACAGGGCATGAGGTTCCTATAGACAAAGTCAGAAAACACAACTACATAATGATATGCTGCTGCTGCCTCCCACGTACCGATCGGAGATTGTATGAATGGACGATCGGAGGGCGAGGTTTGAACACTGACCGGCGGCGAGGAGCCAGCGGACGCGCGCGTGAGAGAGAGGAAGATGGGTGGCGGCTAGGGTTAGGTCTCCCGGCTCCCTTCAGGAAGCCGGAAACAAATATGTTTCTGCTTAATCTCAATCATCCTGATTACAAGGTATTTGTAGAACTAAATATTCCTTTTGCTAATTGACCCCTCAAGCTCTCTTCTAATTATATAAAAGATAATCCCGAATTTAAATAAATATGGCTTATTAGCCACTAACGGGCCAGCGCCTGGAGTAGTGCAGCCCGGTCATAACATCTCTCCCCGCCTCGGCAAACAGCTCGTCCTCGAGCTGGACATCGGGGTAGAGAGCCTTCAACTCCTCCAATGGCTCCCATGTCGCATCATCCTCCGGAAGGCCTTGCCACTTGACAAGTAGGCGCCAAGCGCCCTGTCGCAGATGGGCGTGCAGCACCTGGTCGGGTGCTGGCAGCAACCGCCCGTCCTGGACCGGGGGTAGCACGGCCGGCCCTGTAGGCGGGGCGCCAATGTAGTTGTAGGGCTTCAACAGCCCCACATGGAAGACGTCATGCAGACGCGCCTCCGTGGGAAGTTGGAGGCGGTAGGCCACCGGGCCAATGTGCTCGACGATCTTGAACGGCCCAGCGTAGCGAGGGCGCAGCTTGCCCTTCGACGGTGAGGCAAGAGCATGGGTGGGTCGGTGTAGGAGTCGGAGCAGCACCCATGCTCCCACGTCAAACTCCACCTCGCGATGGTGCTCGTTGTAGTGCCGCTTGGCGTATTGCTGCGCCTGAAGAAGACGCTCGCGGACCTCCTCCAGGAACGCGTCCCGATCCCGCAGCATGGCGTCCGCCGCCTCCGTCTGGGCCACCCCCTCCTGGTGCGGTAGAAGGGAGGGTGGGGGCTGCCCGTACATGACCTCGAACGGCGTTGCCCAGAGCGCGGAGTGGTACGAGGTGTTGTAGCAGTACTCTGCCCAGGAGAGCCAGTCGACCATTGAGGGCGGCCGGTCACCGGTCGCACAGCGCAAGTACATCGCGATCAACGACCTCCGACTGGCCAACAGGTTGGAGGAGACTCGGAACTGGAGCTCCCGGACATTGAGCTGCAGCACGCGGCGGATCCAGTTGTTGCCGTGCAGCTCCAGATCGAAGCGGAAGCGGCAGGGGTCCAGATCCACCACATCCGGATCGAAGTCGCAGGAGTCCAGGCGCTGGCCCCCGCGGCGGACGCGCAACAGGCCGTCGACGAAGGCGGCGAACGCGTGGACGCCGACCAAACCGATGGTGGAGCTGGCGAAGCGAACGGCGGGCGCGGACCGCCAGCGGTTGCGCCAGCTCTGGGCGAGAACACACGTGCGCACGGCGTCCCGCGCCGGCAGCAGCAAGAGGATGTGGTGGAGGACGCCCTCTGGGAGGTCACTGATGCGGTCAGCCCCACTCGCCATGGGAGGAGCGGTGGTGTCGGCCGGGCTCTCCGTGGCAGACGGCCGCGACGGCTTCTGCGGCGTTGGGACGATTCTTGCGACGACCTTCGACGAGACCAGATCGAGTCGAGGGAATGCGCTAGGACTAGGCGAAGCTGGTGGCGGGAGGAATTGGACGGGGGTTGCTCGACGGCGGCGGATTTTTGGCAAAGCAGAGGGAGAATGGGAGAAAGAGACACAGAAGGCGGCGGGGCTTATCCAGGTCGAGCGCACACGTGACGATGAGGACGTTGCTGCTGCGGGTCCATGCGCGCGAGGACGGCGGCGGCCGACGGTGAAGCAGGCAGGCTGTGCTGCCGGTGATGGAGCAGAGCTCCATGTCCGTGACTGAAACCGGCCAGTTCAACTCTCTTTACCTCTCAACTTCGTGTATAAGCAACATGATACATGTCCGTTGATCCATGTTCTACAACATTGCTCTAAGGTTTATCATCAAAAGATCAAAGGTTTTTGAGATCCAAGGTTTCTAAGTTTGGTAAAATATTCTGAATCTTGATTTAGTTTCAGAGTTCAAAAACAGTATTGATTAACTAACTTTGGTTAATTAATTAAAGGTTCGGAAATCTAGTTCCCAAGTGCGCACGCACTGGAGCTGCTCCACCTGCACCCACTGTTCAATTCGCGCTCGTGCTCTCCCCGGCCGTCCGATTCACGCTCCCTCACCCGCGCCCGCACCTGTGCTCATGCCCGCCCGCTTCTTCCCCAGCTCTGACGACGGCAAGGGTTCCGATACCCCACGCCACACCCTTTTTCCCCAACTCCGGCAGGCCTAGAAGAGAAGGGGCTCGGGGCAGGTAGGCCAACTAGGCGGTGGGGATGGTGGGAGGACAGCTTTAGGGTCCTAGCAGCGGTGGAGGCGCCCCCGCTAGGTCGGGCACTGGGGCGCCATGGCCGGACCTCACTGCAGAAGAAGGAGCTTGCCGAAGCTCGTGACGGCATGCGGGAGGGGGGAAGGAGGAGGTCACCGCAGGCGGTAGGGTCTAGCAAAAGCTCTGCGGCTGCGGCCAAGGTCGCTACCGTGAAGCTCCGGCGAGACCGTATCACCCACGGGGGTAGTGGGAAGATGGTCGAGGTAAGCACTCATGCCGAATCTGGAAGGGGTCGATGGCGGCATTGTTGGAGCCAGGCGGGTGAGGAGGCGGCGGGGGAGCGCAGGAGGAAGAAGATAAGTTGTGCGCTAGTCGAGGAAGAAGATAAGGTGCAGGCCGGCGAAATTTTCTCCGCCTGCACTCGCGGAGTATAGTAAAGTCCTTAAAGGTTAATTACTTTTTAGACAGCCCAAACAAAAGTGCATTTGATAGTACCAAATTTTGCATATATGTATTATGTAAAAATTGTTTTAACCAAGCCTTAAAGATTGAACTTTACTATAGAAATCAGTGACCAGGAACATTTGAGCTAAATGCAGAAATCATTGCTCAATTCATTTTTCAAAAGAAAATTTGAACATGTTTGACTCAGAAACATAAATCAACATTGACACTAGGGTAAAATATACACTTTGCAACAAAGTTTACATTAGCACTGTTTCAAGCTTCCCTGAATGACGAGGCCTACCGTCCTTCTGCCTGATGAGCTATTTCTCGATGTTCAGCAGGACTTGGAGCACACCCGCTGGGTGTAGCCCAGATGCTAGCCGATTAGAAGAGTAAGTCAGGTTTAATCATGCTGTTACTACGCTAATCTGAGGGTCTAGGTAACTACAATGTTAGGTATTCATCATAGCAAATTACATATTCGTCATGTCTCTTAAAGCATTTTTTTCTGTTCCTTTGCATTTTTACTCTGAAAAAATGAATTAACAATTTCTGTGAAATTCCAACACGATGTAAAATTCCTATCTTCCAAAGGCCCCTAAACATTCATATTCAACCAGAAAATGCTGTTCATCTTGTATCATCCAACATTTTTTACTTTAAATAACCATTTCTCCATCTTGTATATATATTTCACGAGTATACATTAGTTCAATTTGCCACACAAAATGCCCTAGTTGAGATGTGCCAGACTGCCAGCTAAGAACAAATCAAGAGAGTCGCCAAAGGGTTGTTAATCCAGCTACTAGCAAGCATGATCGCACATCACTTCTACCCAGTACTCCTGAGCGACCATCTCCACCATCTTAATCCTTCACCCACTTGATATTGTTAACAACTCCTCCGAGACAATGTAAGCAACTTTCCAATTCTAGCCATTCCCTTTTGTTTTCCAATTCACTCCTTGCTACTGCTGGGTGAAGAAGTGTAAAGCACATAACAAAAATGATGAAATTCTTGGTAGCTGTGTATATTGACAATATTGCATTACTCTATGGATCACATACCATATATCTCCTTTGCTTAGTATTCATATATGTGGCACGGCAATGGAACCTAAATGCATCATACAAAGTAACATGTTTCACTAGAAAAAAGTTCTGTCAAGGAATTGAAGGCACGATATAATCATACGTAGTGAAATGCATGTCAGGATATTACACTAACTGACATTCATAGATTAAATGCTGATCCCCTGATCAAACATCCCATAGGCATCATGTTACACAGTGTATTAAGGAACACGTAGGTGGGGTTTGCACTAAGCAGACAGGCAGTCCGAACTGAACACAGAGATAAAAGGAAATCAAAGCCACCAGTAGGGGCATTGTCTCTTGGCAGTCATCATCAAAGCAGAGCAGCGGAGAAGTCTATCCGACCGGTCGCAGTGAGAAACTGACACAATGACACTATTGCACAACTGCTGGCAGTCTTTGCATCTGGTTGCTGCAGACCAATGTCAATGATCAATAGAGGAAACAGAAAGGTGCCATAGTTAAGCTGAAACGGACCGAATGGTAAACACTTCACAGTGGCATCCTTGGAACTGCATAGATTTCTTTGAATAGTATGGCACTGAAAACAATGTTCCCAAAAGTGAACCACACAACGAAAGATCGACATTGCAATTAAGATAGGATAAGTTTATCTTTCAAAGCCATTAACCAAATGTGATGCAACTAATTTGTGATGCAAGGTAAACTACACTGGCATAACAGGGGATGAGGTTCCAATGTTTCATTTACCTTAAATAATCTACTAGGGTCATCAACAGCCTGGTACTTCTCACTTCTACTTGTTGGTATCAGTACACACAGAATTATAACCTGCAAGAGATATGGGGAAAGAAAAGGATTATTAAACAAGAGAGAATAATATCAGTACACACAAAATTTTAACCTGATAAGGCGCAAGAAAAGGAAAATTAAACTGGACAGAAAATTTTATAGAAATTAATTATTTTTTTAACATGGGAAGCATTTCATTAATACAGAAAATTGCCTCTAATAATAAGAGCCACACTTGAACCTGCATGTCCGAAGATCAGAAAACTAGATGATGCTGTGATTTTTTTTTTTGTTATGTTCGGGTCCTAAAGAAGAGCATATGTGCACAAATATAAAGAACTGGAACACACAAGATATAATGTACGTACAATGGCAAGAGAAAAGATAATATTCAAGACACACAAGTATATTCCAGATTCTCAAGGGGAAGCATGGCTTCAATATAGAATCAGAGTTTAACATGTTTATTTGTATAAGGAGGATCCAATGGCAGCAAATTCAATCAAAATGTACTCGATACAGGTCTATACTTTCCAACATAAATGCCTTTGATATATAAGTAGAAGCAGAAGAGCATTCAAGAGTTCCAGATGATAGTGCAAATCTAACAATGTACACAAATTGTAAATCTCAGCTACTTAATGCAAAATGCAATAACATAAATTGTGATAAATCAGAACACACATAGTTTGATTACTGATGACGCTTGGTTTTGTAACACGTATGGACAACTGCACAAAAGAATTATGACAGTTCATAGATAACTTACAACCTGAACACTGAATTCTGATTTTCCCCAGTGGTATGCCATTAGCATTCAAGACCTTCAAAACATTGAGTACTATCCCATCAACATCTTTGCATATGATTTCAACAATCTGAAGATGGCTGGGTGCAACTGATTTTTCCAATGGATTGTAACTTTCCTCTGTTTTCATTAAGGACTTGTGAGCCTGAAGCAAATGAACAATTTACTCAATTAACAAACAAAAGCAAAATAAAGATCAGGTATGTGGTACAGAGTAACAAGGTAATGACAATACCTTTGAAATTCTAAGAGTAAGCTTCTCCAGAAGAGGGGTGTGGTGGAGGAACCAAATCAGCGCACTGAGCTCGGTAGACAGAAACCATTTGCTAAGCACCAAAGTCTTTAACTTGTTAAATGCAGGGCACCATTTCAAATTCCTGTAGAAAACATACTAGGGAAAGTACAAGGATGTAAAGTCAAATAATGAATACCATGAAAAAAAATATTACAAGCTTCAAACACATCCTGGTTAGTAAGCCAGGTAAAAAAAGGTTTAGACTTCATATACAAAAACAATCCTCTGTTTTCTAATCTGAGCAAGGCATTCTAAATCTAAGATCACAAATCAATAACTAGGTCTCTCATTTTCAGTTCAACAACATCAGTAACTGCAGAAGAATAGAAGTTTCAGTAATGAACTAATGATATAGGCATCTAGCAAGGCACCCGTCAACCAACCACAGGTGATGTTTGATTGAAATCAAAGCATTTGAAAGGAACACAGCTATGCATGTCAACACAATTGCAAAACCAAAAACAGGGGACGCAGCTGCAAGCATACCATATCAGGATAAGCTGACAAATTCAAGTATGTAGCTTCAGCCAAGCCTTGAAGAAAAGCTCTGCCGGAATGATCAGGACCATAGTGACCAAAACAACCCGCACAGGCAACATCTCCGCAATCATCCAATCGACCATTTTTACATCGATCTTCAGAATGATGATCGAATCGAACTTTTGCAGTTTCCAAGTACGGCATTCTTTCAAGCATTGGAGCCCTTCCGGAATTATTAATGAACTCGAACGAAGCGAGGCTGGGGCATGATATCCAAGTGCGACAGTTGGCTTCAAAGCAGCAGTATTTGATACTCAGATTCTTCAAGGAGGGGGAGTGCATTTCCCTCGACATCCAAGACGCCTCCAACTTGAGACTCTCCAGCGCCGGGCATTCAGAGAAATCAAGCACGCCGTAAATGTCCTGGACACCCTTGAGCTCCAAACTCGTGAGGTGCTGGGAGGAGAGGGGCCTCTTGTCCAGCATGAAGGGATTGTCGGTGTTGCCAGAGATTCGGAACCGGAGCTCCCGGACATTCAGCTCCAGCACGAGGCGGATCCAGCTGTTGCCTTCAAAATCCAGACCGTAGTCGCAGTACTCCAGATCCACCACATCCAGATCGAAGTCGCAGGAGTCCAGGGGCGGGCCCCTGCGGCGGACGTGCAGCAGGCTGTCGACAAAGCATTCGAATGCGTCGACGCCGCCGACCCAGCCAGTGGAGGTGGAGCAGGCGAAGCGAAGGGCGGGCGCGGACCGCCAACAGTTGCGCCAGCTCTGGGCGAGAACGCACGTGCGCACAGCGTCCCGCGCCGGCAGGAGAGAGAGAATGTGGTGGAGGACGTCTTCCGGGAGGTCACTGATTCGGTCAGCCCCTCTCGCCATGGGAGGCGTTCTGGTCTCGGCCAGTCGCTCCGTCGAACAGGTGATGTGCACCGCGCCGCCGCTGAGACCCCGCAGTGCGTACTCTAAAGCTTCAGAGTATGAATATAGAGTAAAAACTGCTGCACCGGGTACTCTAAAACGATACTTTATCCTTTCTCTCACTCTATATTTAGAGTAGTACAGTGCTTACTCTATACTCTATAGTGGCGGGCCCCACTAGCTAAACAAAGAGAAAAATGCTATAACTCACAAAAAAAATCCAAATTAAATTTCGATTGCACCATTAAATTCGTCTCAATAAATCCTTCAAAACTAGATCACACATGGATATATTTAGATAAAGTGACAAGTGGGTCCCACAGTGGATAGAGTGGATAGAGGATGATATAGAGGATGGATGGGTGCGGGAGAATTGAGTATAAAGGAGAGAATCTTGCTGACTAGGACGTATAGAGGATGAATATAGAGGTCTGAAAGGTGGAGGAAGGAGACGGTGACTGTGTGTGTGGTTTCTCACGTTTTTTTGGATAAAAGTACCTTTATTACCATATAAGGAAAACGTACAAATACGTGTACAAACACAGGTACATACGGGGAGGATACATAGACACCTGTACCATCGAACTTAAACATAGGCCCTTAGCAAAATAATAAATTACAGAAAAGTCCCTGGACCCAGTGATTCCCGCCTTCGCCAGAAGCTTCCGTCGTCGTCGATTCGTCGCCGATTGCCACCGTCGAAGAAGAAGTCGCCCTGGCTGGCCCAAATCTGGAGGAGCACCATCGCTATGAAGCTTTGAGAGGAGCCGCAGAAGCCACCCGACGCGGACGCCGGGATGAAGATGACGATGAATGAGCATAGGCCGGGGTCACGCCCCATACTCCTCCAAACTTGGATCGAAGCTTGACGACAACATGCGCCGTGGGAACACAAGCTCGATCCACTCTCCAACGATCCACTTCGCCCACAGTTGTCGTTGTATCATTGACGCGGGATGCTGCCGCCACCGCCGCCACCAAAGCACTGGAGTTGGAGGCCACCCAGACTCCTGTACAGAGGCCGACACAGCCGCACCCCACCTCCACGCACTCGTCGCCGGCGCCGGAGCATCGCGCCGCCGAGACGGGGAGAAGTGCAAGAGGACCTTATTCTGATGTGACGCCGCTGTCACCGCCGCCACCGGACACCAAAACCTAGACCTACTAGGACCTACTCCTCCGACCGGTGAGAGCGCAGCGGTCTCCGCCACCTCCCCGCAGCCCGAAGGCCAACGGAGGCGAGGGAGACCGTCGGCTCCGCCGGCGGAGACAGCGACTCCTCTTTTCACCCCCTCCTTCAACTGTAGCAGCACGAGATCTTTCGAGAGGGGAAAAGTGTGGTTTCTCACGTTTGATTCCTCAGTGTGTTTTGTTTTGCTAGGTCACGCTCGCGCGTGTGGGGTGCGGGTGCAGCGCCGGCTGGATAGTGTAGTTAGGGTTTCTGTGTTCTGGGCCAAATTGGGCTTCTATGCTGTGCTGGGCCAACTGGGCTGTCTATCCCAAATTGATGAAAAATGGGATACCGTAAATACGGACGAACAAACGCTTCACCGTTTTCAGATCCGTTCCTGATTCACCCCGTCCCATTTCTGTTTATCCCGAAAAAAACAAAAACGGACAGATAAAAAACGTATATGGTTGCGGACAGAGCGGGATTCATCCCGTCGTTTTCATCCTTAATACTAGGGTTTTGATGCTGGACATCTGGAGTACTTTTTTTTAAAAAAAGAATAGTACAAAAATCATTACGTGGCATTTGAAGCATTAGTTGTTTCACTGGAGCAGTATTTTTTTTTGTTTGGTTCTAGAAGTAGCTCTAGCTGAAGCTAAATCTGTTTTAATGATACGTTTGGCAAAATAATTTTTCTTGATTGTTAAAAAAGAATAAATTACCCATAATACTCTTCCATTTTATTTTTTCTTTTATTTATTTTTCCACTTTTTATTTCTCTTTTCTCTCTACTTTATCTCTTCTCCCCAAGCCTCTTCTTCATCTTCATGACGCCATGTCTTAGCTCCACTCCACACGTGGCCGCCCCACACGGTGACCCAGTGGAGTCGCCTCTTCCTCGGAGTTCGCCCACGCGGAACTCACACCCCGGCGGAGCTCGTAGCCGGCGACTCGATGCCACGCGACACCACCGCTCGTCCCAGCGTGGGCGCGCAGCTTGCGCCCCTTCCCACGGCCGCGCCGTTGTCTCTCCCCGTGCCAACCGCACCAGTCCTGGTCGTGCCGACATGAAGGCTCCACGAGAGCCGACTAGTGTGAGACAACGTTGGTTAAAGATAGTACTTTTAGCTTCTCTCTCTTCTCACTTGTCTCAGCACAAAATCTGGAGCTTCAACCGTTAAGCAGAGTGGCAGTAGCCCGTTTGGTGCATGAAGCTGGTGTTGGAAAACTGAGTACTGAGGAGCCCTCGGCTCGGACGAAGAGTCAGTCAAAAAGAGACACCTTGGACCTCAGACAACATAATTAGGGTTTCAATATTACATCATTCTCCCTCTTTTACATGGAGTTTGCTCCTCTTCTATAGGTCACTGCACAAAGCGGAGTTCTTTTACATCTTTGCCCCGCAATCGGCAAGGCATATTCTAAGGATATTCCCTACATGCTTCTGGGGTATCTTAGGCCTTCTCCCTCCTAACCGCCTTGCTTCTTGGGCCTTGCTTTAAGCCTGCTGGAGGCCCAATGGTCCTCTAGCAATGCCCCCTCTGCGCGAGAATGCACGTGCGCACCGCGTCCTCCACCAGTAGGAGCGAGAGGATGCGGTGGGGGACGCCCTCCGAGAGGTCACCGATTCAGTCAGCCCCTCTCGCCATGGGAGGCTCTCTAGTCTCGGCCATGCGCTCCATTGAACAAGTGGCGTGTGCCGCAAAAAGCTGGAGGAAGGAGAAGGGATACTGTGTCAGAGTGTGACTTGGTTCACGTTTTGTTTATGCGCGTTTCGTTTGCCCCTTACGTACATGTGAGAACAGATGTCCACCGCTGACATGATTCTCTTTAGAAAATTGTTGAGATTTCACCCAAATACCCATTCTGAAAAATCTGGATAGAAAAAATCGCACGATCTCAATATCTCATCCAAATGGTCTAGATTCTAGATAGATTTTAACTCACACATTTTAAAATTTTTGAAATCCAATAAAACTGCTGGATTCTTTTTATCCGAATTCTTTTTTACCTCACATACGGACGGTCGGATACTGCTTCCCACTAACCTGCGCTGGTCAATGTCCTTACGCGAATGTGCCCCCCATCGGCCAACAGCACCCTCTAGCCCACGTGAAAGAATGGCGCGGGAACCGCGCTACGCGCATGCGTGCCCTTGCCATGTAGTCGTGCGGGCCCATGCTGACCTGCCACCGGTTAGCCCCATGCGCGCCAGACTATTTTGCTCACCCCTGCACAGTGCATGCTCGCCCTACCCGCAGGGTCCACATGTAGTCCCATGCTGCGCCAGCTGCAAGTGCTCGACCCTGCCCTCCTGCTTGCCAGAGGTGCTCACAGCCTCCCGCATGTGCTCCCTAGGCTGCTAAGCAGTACTCGCCACTCTGTTGGCGCACCGGCGAGCTGCATGCATCGCCGACCTCCGCACCAGCGAGCTCCACGACGACGAGCCTTTATTCGTCCAAACACCAAGGTGACATTGAGTTGAAAGCGCACGTTGAAAGCTTATGTCTCAAGTGTTTCAGATATTTTATCTGAGTGTTGCATTGTTTTATCTGGATATTGTAAAAGTAGATCAAGACATTGCACATGTTGCAATGGTTATATATGTATGTTACAGGTATATGTTCCAAATGTTTCAGCGTTTTCAGAAGCATGTTGCAAGTGTGTGTTCTAAATGTTTCAGTTGTTTCATTTGAATGTTGCATGTGTTTCATCTAGATGTTGCATATGTTGTAGTGACTATACATGTATGTTGCAAGTATGTGTTTCAGACATATGTTGCAGTGTCTATACACATATGTCCAAGCGTATATTTGCAATGTTTCACCTTGTTTCAAACATATACTGCAGCAATTGCTGCTCCCACACGCTCTGAGTCCTGGGAATGTATGCACTACACGCACCCAACCAGCGCTGTCTCTCTTTGTCATGCGGGCCAGCTCCAATAGTCGGACGTGCACGCAACGGGCGGTCAGTGCCCAAACAGTCGAGCACGCCCTGATCAAAGTGCATGCACGCATGTAGATTGCAGAGCACCAGAGCGGCCCAACACCAAACGGACGTAGAACCAGACGCCCCTGCACCACCGGACGTGGCCCCCTCGGTGCAGCATGTAGCCGGATCAACACAAGGGTACGCGCTGTGCTCCCTGTCACTCTCGCATGCAGCTAGGCGGGCCCCACGCACATGCTCTCCCATGCAGGCACAACAGTAGCGCGCTCCCTACCCATCGGTAGCAGGCGCTGCTACGCAGGTGCACGGGCATTCGGACACACGCGTCTGTGTGAACCTCTATGTGCTAGCATAGCCCTAGCCAATATTTAGTTTGGTCAGTTTTTTTTTGGGAAATGGTTTGGTCAGTTGGGATGGTAGACTGTGGCCTGATGCTGCTGAGCCACCTTTGGTCCGTTTGGGGGCATCGACGCCTATAGGCTTGAGGCAAGCCTAGATCAGGATCTTCGGGACACGTTTGCTGCCCTGGCCGAAGACATCTTCCCTAGATGATGAGGCCTCCCGTCGTTCGAGTTATCTTCTGCCTGATGACCTTTTCTGGATGTTCAGCAGGGCTCGCGAACGGGTGACCCGCTGGGTGTAGCCAGATGCTAGCCGATTAGAAGAGTCAGTCAGGGTTAACCACGCTGTTACGACACTAATCCAGGGGTCTAGATAACCACAATGTTAGGTATTCATCAGTCGTATTTATAGGGTATTCATACGTCGTCTAGCAAATTACATATCCTTCATGTCTCTAAAGCATATTCCAAGTACACGTGGGAACATTTCGGTCATCGACATTCCCGAAGCCAACAGCTCCTGGCCACGTCAACGCACCTGGCCGGGTGTGGCCAAACTTCCGATGGTCCCGACTCCTCCTTTTGAATACGAGATTTTTTTTTCTGTTCCTTGCATTTTTACTCTGAAAAATGAACTAACAATTTATGTGAAATTCCAACACCAGTCATGTAAAATTTCTATCTTCCAAAGGCCCCTAAACATTCGGATTCAACCGGAAAATGTTGTTCATCTTGTATCATTCAGCATTTTTTTACTTTAAATAACCATTTCTCCATCTTGTACATATATTTGACTGGTATACTTTAGCTCAATTTGCCACACAAAATGCCCTAGTCAAGATGTGCCAGCTAAGAACAAATCGAGAGAGTCGCCAAAGGTTTGTCAATCTGGTTATTAGAAAGTATGATCACACATCACATCCACCCATTACGCGTGAGCAACCATCTCCATCATCTAAATCCTTCATCCACTTATATCTTAACTAACCACTCCACCGAGACAATGTAAGCAACTTTCCAACTCTAACCATTTCCTCTTGTTTTCCATCTAATCAGTCCTTTGCTGCTGCTCGGTGCGCCATGGTGAAGATCTATGTAAAGCGCATAACAAAAATGAGGAAATTTTTGGTAGGTGTGTACATTGACAATATGCATTACTCTATGGATCACATACCATATATCCCCTTTTCTTAGTATTCATATATGTGGCACGGCAATGGAACCTAAGTGCATCATACAAAGTAATATCCTTCAGTAGAAAAAAAGTTATGTCAAGGAATTGTAGGCGTGATATAATCAAAGATATGGCGGAAAGCATGATATAAACAAACGTTTTAAGCGTGGTATTATAGGAGCATACCACATCACTTTGGTAGGGATTCTCTTCCTAGGACATTCACCGTCGCCCTCAACATCACCAGGGTCATCTCGCCTGATCTTATACCGCGATGCATGGCATACCGGGCATGCATCCAAATTCTATTACTCCTTGCCGCGGTAGATGATGTAGTCATTAGGACATGCATGTATCTTCTGGATTTTTAATCCTAGAGGACAGATGACCTGTTTTGCTGCATATGTAGTGGCGGGCAATTCGTTTGCCTTTGGAAGCATCTTCTTTGCAATAGTCAGTAACTCCCCAAATCCCTTGTAGGATACACCATTCTTTGCCTTCCATGGTAGCAATTCAAGTGTGGGTATAGCAATTTCTTGTGATCCCCTAGCATGCACTCGAATTTGATCTTCTCCTTGTCACTTTTGCATTCTCTGTGTGCATCATAGATGGCCTGACCAAGATCATCATCTGGCTCATCTTCTGCCACTACCTTTTCTTTAGCAGCTGCCTCTTCTTCAGCTTCCTCCATTGCAGTATCATCAAAGGCACTGTATTCAGGAAAACCACGAATAATCATGTTGTCATCATCCCCTTCTTCTCCTTGTTCATCTTCTTCCATTATAACACCTCTTTCTCCATGCTTAGTCCAACAAATATAGTTTGGCAAGAAACCTGACGTAAACAGGTGTTCGTGAATTTTCTTTGAGCAAGAATAAACCTTCTCATTCTTACATAGAACACATGGGAAGCACATGAAAACATTTCGCGTGTTTGCCTTGGCCACATTTAAGAAATCATGCATGCCCATCATGAACTCTAGGGAGCAGTGGTCAGCGTTGTACATCCATTGCTAGTTCATCTGCATTACGTATATGACATACACCACATCAAAAACTTGTAATAACCCATATTATACAACATGCATGGTTAGTAGTAAACCTACAATGCACTTCAGTAGAATAAGGGTTTTGCGACCAATTCCAACTAAAAATGATAGATCATTCTTCTACTGGTTCACTGCCTCATCATACACAGGTGCACTCTCATCAGTTCCCTCAGTCTCCTTTGCAAGAGATTTTTGGACATGCTCAACATACTCTTTGTCCCAGTACCAACTGTCACATGATCCAGTGCCATCCCACTGAAATTACAACAACAAATCGAGAACTTTAATCAAAATCATCATGAAAAATAGCTACAAACCATAACAAAACACGACAAAAAAATTTCTCACTTCACGATCTGGACACGTGTAGAAGATGTGCCCTTGGCTGGGACCCTTCTTCTTCACCGTGTACTCCCTCACAATCTTCTACTCACACTTGCTGCACACAATGCGAGGGAGGTCCGGTCTCAGTCGCTTAGGGACCCCATGCGAGGCTGAGGACCCGAAAGCAGTCGCCATCTACGACTCTCTATATATACTCATTTTCATCAACTACTATAAGTTTCTTATTTTGTGAACCGTGAAATTAAATGAGCTATATACTAAAAAACCTTTTATTTCTCAATTTCTAAACCATGCATGAAATGAGGCAATGAAAAGTGCATACTAGTTTTGATGAGCTACTATAAGATTCCTTCATCTACATATGCAAACTACTATCAAGTGATTTTGAGCTCAAATGGCATATAAATAAAAAATATCCACCATTATTCTCAATCTAGAAAACCAAAAATTTCTCTATTTCTATACCATAAAATGTGCCAATGAAAGGTGCATACTAGTTTTAATGAACTACTATAAGCTTCCTTGATCTTCAAACTATCAAGTGATTTCCAGCTCAAATGGTATATAAATAAAAAAAATCCACCATCATTTTCAATCTAAAAAACCACAAATTTCTCTATTTCTAGACCACAAATGATCCATGCTAGTGATGAAACATGAGAGGATGAAGTTGGTAACCTTTAGAACCAAAGAATGGATGGAGGAATGAAGTCTTCACCAATCCCGCAAGGATGAACTCCTTCCACAAGCAAGACACAGAGATAAAGATGGCAACGGGTACAAAATACCCACATGCCCGTGGGCAATAGACCCGCTGGGTAAGGATACGGGTGCGTGAATCTACCCGTGGGCATGGATATGGGTACATCTCTAAACCTGACGGGCATCAACTAATGGGCAAGAAAATGTTCTACCCGCACCCACAAACCTGCTGCACCCGCTCTAGCTGCACAACCTTATCCCTTCAGCTCCCCCATCTATTCCCACCGCATGCCTCTCATTCCATCCCATTCTATCTTCTTGATTTCTCCACCAACCGCATGCTCCCATCTCATATATTTCCACCACCACTCCACTAGTCGCATGCTCTCTCTCCTTGATTTCTCTAACACAGCAACAAGTAGCGGCGGCATGACACTCACCGATGACCAGGCCAGGAGGCACGTGGACCTCCCTGTCGCGACGCGTTCCCTCTGCTGTCGTCAACCTGCAGCGAGGAGTGTGTCGGAGCTGCTCTACGCCGGGTCGCTCCACACCACCACGCATGCGGTCATCCACTCATCTTGGAGATGTGTATCATCGTCCTCATCGAGCCGTCCTGCCCAACTGCCATCGATGTCGAGCCACCCCGCCTCGCTTGGCAGCTAGCGTCGCCCATCAAGTTGCACCAACACGCCGTCCTCCTCTAAATCTGGTGGGCACACGGGTATGCCCATGGGGAAGGCATGCCCGCGGATAGCGGGCACGGGCACAGGATGGTGCCCGTGGCGGGTGGTAGGTGCAGGCACGGGCACACAACACTGATATCCACAAGCATTTTGCTTTGTTGCCATCTTTAAACAGAGAGCAGGCAGGGAGCTGGAAATGGCTCGGGCTGGGGGTGGAAGAAGGAGAAAAGTATATAGCCCAGGACATATAGTCCCGGTTAGTGGTATAAACCTAGACAAAGGTACAAATCTAGTCCTAGTTAGAGCCACCAACCGGGATTAAAGGTTTAGTCATAGCTGGTAGCTCCAACCGAGACTGGAGGGCGACCTTTAGTCCCGGTTTGAGCCACCAACCGGGACTAAAGGTCCCCACCTGCACCCCTCCTGCAAAAGCTGCGCCTTTAGCCACTGGGCAGGGAACTTTAGTCCCGGTTGGTTGCTCCAACCAGGACTAATCTTGTCTTTAGTCCCGGGCCCAAAAATAACCGGGACTAAATCCTAGAACCGAAAGTCTGTTCTCTACTAATGAGAATTGGCGCTAACTTTGCTTCTTTCCCTGTACACATGACTGAAGCTCCTCTCCAACATAGGTGAAGGGCATCGTAGACCCCTTCCGTGCTGCCAGATCAGCTTAACTTCTCCATGGCTAGCTCCATAACCTTAGATCCAGCGTGCTTTACCGCCATTGGCAAATTGATTTGCTAGGAGTCATTCGCATGCACGTGGCTGTCTCATCAGCACTAGGCACCGCCAGTTAAGTTTTGTCTTCCCCATGGAACCATCGTGCCACTTCATCCTCCTGGGCATCACCACTCGTTGTCCCTTTTGCCTCCTATTCCTAATATACATATTTAACAGCACCTTATTCCAAACTCTTTTGAGCATCATGCTCCCATAAGCCACGAGCCCCGTGCTGTGGTCCTAGCTTGTATTCTGTTGAGTGTTTGCCGAGCCAGAAACACTATATATGAGCAGTTATGTATGTTGTGCCAGAGATAGTGGAGGTCGTTTTTCATTCAGTAATAGCAAGTCTAGTGCTGGAGTAGGGCTTCCATTTTGCTGCTATGCATTCACTCGTCAAACCAAGCATATCTTGAATGGAAGAGAACTTCTACGTACGATAGACTCCCATCAAGCTCTGTGAGTGGACAGACACGGGTAGGACCACATACTAGAATCAAGCCAGCTAGCCCTATACATTAGTAGCATTAGGGGAGATTAGTATCACAGCATATATAAGATACATAGTGCATGATGTGTGCTGCAGCTCTGCATCGGCTCCAAGAACTGAAAATGTGGCATATGTTATTACATGACTTAGATGGAACATGAACAAACAGAATGAAAAAGGGGCACAAAGTGTTTCAGAAAAATATTGAGACCGCAATTTTTATTCAGTTTGTTGTAACCACATATGGAAAAAAATTAGTCTTATTCATTGGGGTTGATAAGCCAAATGCTACCGAACAATCCTCCAAACAAAATGTGCTATATGAAACTCAAAACAGAATGTTAGATGGTTTCCTTGTCATTACAAAAACAGCACTTCTCAGCACCCCTCCAATTTTGTTTTAGGATATTATCATATTTTCTAGTTTCATCTAAAAAAAACCATACATGGAACAGTAACCTTTTATCAGCGTCCTTATCTGGTACACTGATTTGTCGAAAACTATGCTCTGGTAGTGCCAAAACTTGTTGTTGGTGTCATCCAAGATGCAAGTTACACAATTACCCTATGACTAGCTATTAATCTTGACTAATCATCATGTACTATGGTCTAATTGTGCATCCAAACTGTCCAGTTGATATAGACTTGGGACCTCCTAGTAGTGTCTAATCGTGTCCAAGAAAAAAAACTGATTGGATTCCTTTGATTTTTTCTTCAAATAAAATATCTATTTTTTATACATAGGTTGTCAATTTGGCATTGAAAAAGAGGTGTGTTTAAGCCAACAATGCTTCTTCAACAAGGTGTCCGTCCTTTGAGAACACTAAAACTGCTACAGAAATTGTTTTCAAAAATGCTATTTTCATCGCAGATTGTATAGAAAGTTGAATTTGCGCCCTCGAAGCACTCTTTTTTTTAGTTGAGTGCAAAGGAAGGATAAGATAGGAAGGGGTACAGTACACCGTTGGTGAAAATATACCCTGCAGATTTGTGTCATGAACTGCCAGTGAAAACCGACCTGGTGTTCTTTTGCTAGTTCAAGACACAGACCGGTGGCGAACACTACTTCTGATCACAAACCCTAGCCCACTCTGTCTCCCTCGCCAGCACTACCTCTCAGCCGTCTCTCTCCCTCATGTGTGCCACCCACTCCCGGCCCCTATCTCTCCCTCACCCACACTTTCCCACCCAGCCCCCTCTCTCTCTTTCGATGAATCGGCGACCCTACAGCGGTCTGGCAGCTGTTGGCCTATCGAGTGTGGTGGCCCATCCGTCACCGACCCTTTCGATGGTGGCAGCGAACACCCCCATGTAGCGTTTTGCAGTGTGGTGGCCCATCCTGGTCCAGATCAGCCCTCGGTCGCATGGCGACCCCCTAGTTTCAAACCAACGGTTGTGAAGGTGAGCATCACCACCCACTTTTGCTGCCAAATTGGGAAACCAGCAGTGATTGCCTGGTTTCCAAGTCGATGGTGATAATGTTTCTCTAGTAGTGTAAGGAGTGCCATGCACACCAATGTGGTTGTTCCCTTTTGCCTCTTATATTCCAAATGAGTCAATGTACTGTTTGTCAATGGTTCTAAATTGAACCCTGGTGTTTTTGTGTGAAATTGTGAGAAGAAGCATTATATAGAGTAGCAGCTTACTAGTACTAAAATTAATATTACTTTGTAGGTGCCTATATTTGCTACACATTTATTTTCTATAAGTTAAATCATTACTAGGGACCTATTCTTAGAGGCAGTAGTAAAAAACAGTCGTTAGAGATGGTTGCTCTAACCGGCTCTGTCTATGTGCCTCAAGAAATTAGAGGTGGGCCGACACCCAACCACTCCTCGAATTCAATTTTTAGAGGAGCAAGATGGTTTGCCTCTAGAAATCACGTAAAATAACTGGAAAAACTTTTTTAAGCCAACCAGGGTGCATGTCGAAATTCACACACGAGTTTTGCACGAAATACCACCACATGTGGCAGCTAGGAGCAAACTCATCACCTAAGGCCACGCAGGAACCTCCCCTGCTACTCCACCTCGAAATCAATTATGAACAAGTGAATGGTACTACCCTTTTGTATTTACTTTAGCCTATCATGAAACGAATATTTGAGCCCCAAAATGATTTGAAATGAAAAAGTGAACTGAAAAGTCTTAGATCGCATCAAGTACTACAACTTTCGTTTATGTCATCTCTCTATTTGATGTTGTTTAAAAAATTTGAACCTAATGCAAAAGTTACCAATCTTTAGGAATTTCGTTGATTATTTCAATTTGTAACACCCTAAAATTTGCTTCTTTAGAAATAGAGCTAAAATGAGTTAATTTTGAATTTTTGTGCTCATGAAAACATAGGGAAATAATATTTTTCACTAAATTGAAATTTATCATAAGGTTTAGCAACTTGTTGATGCATTCATGCTGATGCATTTGTGTTTTTGTATTGCTTGGTTTTGACCAAAGATCAAAATGAATTCAAGTTGTTTTTTCAAAATGCGTTTAGGTCGATTTTCCTTCTCCGATATACATATATTATTTTTATACAATCAAATTCCTTGTTTCTCATCTGTCAATCAACCTCTACTCACTTCTCAGGAATTTTTTCGACTTTTTCTGTAGCTGGTTTCCACTTGTCTGTGAGCATAATCTAACTTTTAGATGCTCCAAAATTACCTTTTAGTGAGCTCCAAATACTTTATTTGGATTCCTCATGTTCCATAATGTCTCTGAAAATTTTTCTCGAATTTTCGGAGCTTTCGGAGTATTTTTCGCGGCTTAAATAATAATTCTGGACTTTTCTGGAATTATTTTATCCATGAAAATAATTAATTCCGAAAATAATAAATCTCTCATTTTTTTTCCAACGCTCAAAACCCATGTGCAATAATTCTAATAAAACTCAAAGGCCCATACATTTATTTACTAATGGGCTTAAATGATTACTTAGGCCTATTAGCGGAGGTGGATGGTGCAACGTCAATTAGCACCATATCGCTAGTTGACATGGAGGTGGAGAGTTTTCCTCCCTATATATACGTACCTATCCCATGGGCAATGCACACCAAAAACTACCGTAGAGGAGCCCCTAGTTTGGGAAATCTCTCGTGTAGTAAATTATATTTTCTTCTCCTTTTCTTGTCGCCGTTCGACGAAGCCACCAGGCGTTCCACTCTAAGAAGAAGAAGAGGTATTTACTTGAATTCCACCATCTAGATCACATTAAAAACCAGATTTTGATTTATTTTCGAAACTAGGTATTTACAAAACTGCCACTGTCTTGTTTAGGCCATATCTTCTACGTTTTAACTTCGATTTGACCCATTCAAATTGCATTAGGTTCGTATTTGCGAGCTCTACACGTTGGTAGTACTGTACAGTAGGTTTGGAAAATTTAATTTTCGAGTTTATATTAAAGTAATTATTTATCTATAGGAAATCTTAGAAAATTCATAACTTTCACGTTTTAAATCCGAATTTCGTGATCTTTACGCCTGTGTGTTCGTAGCAATGCGTAGAATATCTTTAAAACATTTTCACATATTGTTTCATATGTTTGGTGTACTGTTCTAATTATTATTTATTGTTTGCTTCGTGTATGATTGCTCGATGTGTGTGTGGTGATTTATTGATCAAGTCCAGTCGGTGAGATTTACGTGGAGATTCAAGAAGCTATTAATTGAAGATTTGGATCAGAGAAAGGATCTTAATTTAAGGCAAGTATAGCATGGGATCATCCTTGTTTCCTATTCACCTTTAATATACTTAATTCATGTGCATGTGTCTACCTTGTTACCCCTAAGGATATCCTAGTTTTTGTATCTTGTACCTTGACACCCATGGGACATTGCATTGGGTAGTATTTATGCTAGTGCTCAAGATAAATAACCATGATCTGTAACTTGACTAATGATATATGCAATAAACGTTTAAATGCTGCTTTAAAGCAATATGGCTCAAGAGGGCTAGAGCATATTTGGTTGTTTTTATGGTGCTCTAGTTTCTCTCCATAAGGACTTATCTGTAAGCGAACATCCGGGACTTACAGTACAACTGTGAGGGCTATATGGCTCTGGCTTTAGCTCAGTATGAGGACCTTTTCTAGCTTGTTAGAGGTTACCCTTGTGGCGCAAATGGGGTAAAGCAGACTGTGGATCCCTGCGTGGTGTATCACACGGACTGACTTCTGAAACCTAGCGGCCCTAACTTGTTAGACGAACCTTTGAAAGGCTTCATAGTGTTTCCCTGCCTGCTCACCTTGGAAGTGTTTTGGGAGTCACGATCCCGGGCATATGGGTAATCATGACTCACAGTGAAAGTGTACAACCTCTGCAGAGTGTAAAACTGTTATAACAGCCGTGCTCACGGTCACGAGTGGCCTTGGACCCTTACATAATAAACGATGAATTCTGATGATATTAATGTTCACTAATGATTATTGTTTCTTGCTATACATTATTCTCGTTTACATGATCATGAGGTTATTTGGGTTTATGGTAAACTTGTTGCTACTCAAATGTTAAAAAGTTGACTCACTAAAAGCTATTGCAGTAAACCCGTGTCAAACCTTTTGAGCTTCATGAACCCCATGATATATTTGCTGAGTTCGACATGGACTCACTCTTGCTATTTCCCACATCTCAGGAAGGGTACCAGACTGTTAGATTCTGGAATTGTTAGGCTTGTGATTAACCAGTTAGTTTGTTCCTGGAGTGAAGTCTACACCCGGTGTTCGGAGTTGTCTTTCCGCTGTGTTGCTCTTTAAGGTATATTTTATACCATTATGTTATGTATATTAAGCATTTGTTTCTTGATATTACACTTATCTGTGGCTATATGTGAGATTTGACTACTTTATTTCACATATGGTGTATGTCTGGTTTTGTCCTTAAAACCGGGTGTGACACAATTAGAGTCTACTAAATCGAAGGGCTGATATTTCAGATTATCTATGTTTTTCTAGCACGTCTGGTGAGAATTAACGTTGAGCCTCCATTGGAGGCTCTAATTAGTAATAGTAAGATACGAAAAGAAGGTTTTTCAGTGAGATTAAAAAGACGTCATCCAACAATTTCCGGTCAGTGTTCCAAAATCATCCACGATGTGGTGCAAAACTATGCATTGGCTCATCAAATTTCCTCAGGGGATTGGCCTGCCAGTCCTCACTTCGGTGCCTCTTGGATAGGAAAAATTAGATTTATTTTGGCGAGCCATTGGATGCCCCTAACTAGCTTGAGAGATAAGATCTAGCTCTTCATGTGGAGATGGCATCTTGCATGCCTCTCCATGTTTAGTGGCTAACTATCACATCTCATCCAATAATTTTCCTTTTCTGATGAATGACATTAGTTTTAAACAGTACATAAAAGGTAGAACATTTTAGAAGAAATAACTGATGGCTTTTCCACAGTTGTGCTACATTTCTTGTGCTCGATCATGAATTCTCGATGGTGAGAAACTTACATTTTTTGATTTGGGCGTTGTCGGCCCCAGGCCATCAACAATGCCAGAGCTTCACTTCTCCATGGCTAGCTCTATAAGACAATAACCTTGGATCTAGTGCCATTCCACACCATTTGCATTGGCAGATTGATTTGGTAGGTCACCTTGGCATGCCTGTGCCTGTCACATGAGCACTAGACGCCACCACCAGTTAAGTTTTGTCTCGTCCCACCAGATCCGCGTAGGCAGCACTGCTCCCTGTCCCGTTTGCCTCCTATTCCTAATACATAATAGCATCTTCTTCTACACTCTTTTGAACATCATGCCCCTACCATCTGCCACGAACCTGTCCTACTACCCTACCTTGCGGTCCTAGCTAGCTTGTATTCACTTGAGTATTTGTAGAAAACCTGAAACACTATATATAGGCGGTTATGTTATGTATGTTGTGGTGGAACTCGTTTTTTTAATGTATAAGTAATAGCAAGTGTAGTGATGGAAGGAGTTCCATTATGTTTCTACGCATTCACTCTTGGAACCAACCACATCTTTCCATTGAAGAGCTAGCTCTTTTACGTACTAGACTCCCATCAAGCTCTGTGCGTGTACTGACACGGGTACGACCACATATTAGTATGAAGCTCTCCCCATATACTTGTAGCATGAGGGGCGATTAGTGCGAATCATGCTCCAGCTCGATCTACATTCGCTTCAATCACTAAAAATGTGGCATGTTATTACTAGATGGAACATCAGCACAAAAAATGAAAACAGAGCACAAAGTGTTCAACCATGTGGACTGATGTTTCCATATATCTATTGATGAATTGCACGATCGGCACAAGCTGGTGAACAGTTGTGCTACATTTCTCGTGTGTGCTAAATTTCTCGTGATCAATCATGAATCTGCACAGCTCTTTAATCCATCAAACTGTGCATCGCACGGGAAGGTTGTCTGCCTTTGAAAATCAATTAACGGGCCACCATTAAATGGTTCCTAGCAAACGCAAAACAAAAAAAAAATATTTCCTAGAACTCAAACCCGTGACCTACAACTCAACCATTATATATCCTTACCGCTGCACCACCAATTCAATTATCAGTATATATAGGATTCTATCTTTTGTACAAATATTTCTTAATCTTGTATTAAATTTTTTAACTACTAAATGAACTCAAATGAGAAAAGTTTCAACTACAACTTTTTAAATCCTGTGAAGCACTACACTTTGTTATAGGATGTGTCCTCCTCCGAGATTGTTTGAAAAAAAAAATCAAAATATGAATATCATAATATGCGAATTTAAAACAAATATTTGAGATACTAAATAACTTCAAAAATTTTCAACTACAAAGTTGTCGATTCTATTGACAACTACAACATTACTACAGATCATGTTACAATCTGAGATTGTTTGAAAATTTTAAATTTCAGAATTCAGAATTCATGAAACTAAAACAATAATTTTGTACTCTAAAAACTTTTCAACTACAAAGTTCTAGATCGCGTCGAGAGATACAATTTTGAGAGAAAAATTGTCTTCATCCGAATTCATATAAAAAATTATGAATTACATCCAAATGCAACTATTTATAGAGATGGGTTCTTAAGACACCTGCATATGAAAACCGATTTTTAGAGACAAAGAATGTCCACCTTTGTTAATCGATGGGTCATGTTGGAAACCATGTCGTATTTGATGCAAGCATAAACTTTTGTGATCACTTCAAGACGATATCGTATTGGACCAACACATGATACAGTTAGAGTTACATGACCATTTCTCCTTCTTTAGATATTGTTGAAGTCATATCCAACATCACTTAATAGACCCACAATTTGATCATAACACTTTACATTCAAAAACAGGTGATTCGAACCTATCTTAGGTGATTGAAACTTTAGTACATAATGTAGTCACACCCACATGGTTCTTATTTTTTAACTGCTGTAGTCATGGGAATTAAAATTTTTTATGCACTTTTTATGATGTGCTTTCATCTATCTCAGCTAGGATATGCTGAAGTATGGCCAGGCATTTCAACCTGGAATTGTGCATACCTAATGCAAGTTACCCATCTTTGGGAACCTGTTTGTCTGATGTCTAATTTGTCTGATGTCTAACTTCCTGTTGCCTAGATTTCCTGCTGCAACCTAGCTGATGGTTTATTGGCAACTGTTTTATAAGGGCCAGGCTAGCGCCGGACGTCCGGACGCCCGTGCATGCTGCTAAGCCTGCTGCGCAAGACTGGTAGCCCGTGCCTATGGTAGTCTCTTTTTTTTGTCACGATAGATGCCTTTAAATACAGTTGTGGCCTCGGTCCTGTCTCTCCTCCCAACAAGTCACAAGCAAACAAGTTTCCTTTCGTCCCAACTAGGGACGAAAACGGATCGGATACGAACGGATATCACTGATATCATATTTGTTTTCATAATTTTGGTCGGATTCGGATTCGAATACGGATAGTGTCAGCCATCCTGGATAAGATACGATTGGATGTCGATATCATAAATATGCGATTTAAGTATTCAGATACGGATACGGTATCGGATGTTGAATATCTGGACTCGGATACGGACAGATCTGAACCCCTTTAAATGGATTCGGTCTCGAATACGGTCGGAAAATATCCGTACCGTTTTCATCCCTAGTCCCAACACACGTCAAACACCTGGGCACCATTTCCTCCAGCTTGCATGCTGACCATGGCCTGCAGTCACCAGGTATGCATGCATGTGTAAATTTGTGCAGTACGAGAAGAAGATGAAATCATATACATAACTCCACGCAGCAGTGCTTTAATTTCTCCACCTACGCACCGCCACTTGTATTGTACTGTACACTTGCAACATACACTACTGGATTCGAGCGGTTTGCCGAGTGCCTGGGACACTCGGCAAAGCGCCAAAAACACTCGGCAAACGCTTTGCCGAGTGCCGCACTCGGCAAACTGGACTCGGCACAGGTTTGGTCGGCAAAACGTGCTTTGCCGAGTGTCAAACGTCGGGCACTCGGCAAAGTGTTTGCCGAGTGTCAAAGACGTCACACGGCAAAGGAAGGTGCTAGCGGACGAAATTCTAATGGTCGGTTTGCCGAGTGTCAACCGAGTGTCAAAGACGTCACACGGCAAAGGAAGGTGCTAGCGGACAAAATTCTAATGGTCGGTTTGCCGAGTGTCAACCGTTCGACACTCGGCAAAGCGTGCACAGTTTGCCGAGTGTGATATGTTTGACACTCGGCAAAGTTTACATAGTTTGCCGAGTGTAACACTCGGCAAAGTATGTAAACTTTGCCGAGTGTCAAACATATGACACTCGGCAAACTGTGCATGCTTTGCCGAGTGTCAGCTCTCTGACACTCGGCAAAGAGTGCATACTTTGCCGAGTGTCAGCTCTCTGACACTCGGCAAAGCGTGCACAGTTTGCTGAGTGTCAAATATATGACACTCGGCAAACTGTGCACGCTTTGCCGAGTGTCAGCTGTCTGACACTCGCAAAGTGTGTTCCCAGGCATGCCACGTGTGGTCAGTTTGCCGAGTGTCATAGAGTTGACACTCGGCAAACTGACCAGAATCTGTATTTTTTTGTTTGTTCCATTTGCGACACAATACACAAATATATTATATATCGTATTAAATCACCACAAATTTATCATAGGAGTCATAAATTGCAATCACAACAAGCTCACAAGTTCAAATATGCCACAAACACACAGGTTCACATATATGACATCTTCATAACCAAAAGTCCAAATATGCCACAAGTTCACAAGTTGACAAGTCTGCAACCAAATATCTTAACCGAAGTTCACAACAAGCTGCTCACGGCGATTGTAGGGGGTGAGGAGGCCTGAGATTTGATGCCGGCGACCCTCCTAGTCAATTTGGCGCAATTTGTGATGCCGGTGACCCTTCGAGCTGATTTGGCGCAACTTGTGATACCGGCGACCCTCCAAACTGTGATGCCGATGACCCACCAACGTGATTCGATGCCGCACCCGATTGATGCTGCAAAAAATGAAAAGAATGCCATCAATTAAAAATTTCGGCAGAACCTCCCCTGCACGTTGAGGTTTCCAAACCCTGCAAGAAAACAAACGGCACGATGGCCGTCAAACACATATATATCAATACACCACCACCACCCAAACACCACAATCACCACCGCTAGAACAACAACCGCCGCCACTGCCACCACCACCACATTGCATGTTTGAGATTGCATGTTTTTTCTAGTTTGCCCTATGTCAAGTCAAAACAAAGTAACTAATATATTGGTACTCACCGGAGTAGCTGGTTGGGCAAGTGGAGTGATTAGGCTAGCTGGTATAGATCGACCCATAGCGGCGCCAAGAGAGGACACGAACCCCACCAGCTCCTCTATCCTCTGGTTTTGTGCCTGGTTCTGTGCCAAGTGCCTCATCTCCATCTCGTTCCGCAGCCTCCTCTCTTCTTGCAGTTTGGCCTACAACATTTCACCCCAAATGTTAAAATAATGCAAAGGTACGTACAAATCAACAAGCAACGAATAAAACAGAAATTACCTGGAGTTCGTTGACAAGGTGCGAAGCAGTGGTTGGTCGTGGGCGTATGGCCGGACTTGCGCTCGTGCTCCGTGCTCGGATCTGGGAGAGGGAGGGAGTAGAGGACGTGTCGATGACGCCGTCGCCCATCCAGTAGCGTCCATGCTTCTTGCCTCCTCCCACCCTCATGACGATCTCTCCGTCAAAGTCCTAGGTGCTCGGATTAAAGTCTTGACCATGGACTGCCCTTGCCATCTCAGTGTACTGATTGAGGCGGCAATGGATGGTCGGGTTGGTGTACGCTGAGGGAGGGTCCTCCGGGTTGTAGGATACATCAGACGTCGCACTATGGATGCACTAACTTTTGTCAATATGTTTGCAGCACAGTCAATCTTTCATGTATTCAGATATAAGGAACTCGTGAAACTGAATCCTGCAACATGAGACAACGCTACACCACAACCTTTAAACAACGACCGACTTGAAGTAGCAAAAAGGGATGATTCCTACAAGGTAATGTGTTGGTAACCTGCAACAGCATATAATTTTACATAAGATTCACATGTAATCTCCCATATTCAGGACTTCCATCTGTTTACTGAATTGGGCGAGCTTTGCTAATTCCTAATCAGATGAGATTGAGATACATGTGTTAGTTTTGCTTTGGTAGTTCCTGGTAAGATACATGTCTCCTAATAATTATGTGGAAAAAAGGTACATGCATCTATGCTTGTATGGCAGCAAACTAAAACAGTGTTGCTCAATAGTATTCTGATTTTACCTTATTCTAGAGTAGACAATTAACTATGGACTTACAGAATATAGTAATGTTAATGCATCGCCTCATGCCTTTCTAGATTTATAATTAGTATTGGTGATTCAGTGCTTTTACACGGTGATTCAGGATTTAAAATGGCAGCAGACGCAGTGCCTGAAATTACAACTCGACAAAGGTTCTACAGATGCAGCAGTGTCAAATTAATTGTCGGATGCACCCATGGTACCCAGCTAATATGCTTCCAGCATACTACTATCTTGGTAAGTTCCTTTCCCCAGTTCCTGTTCCTTTTTTTGTGAATTGCAGAGTCGAGTCTAATTATTGCTTGTGTTCTCTC
This sequence comes from Saccharum hybrid cultivar R570, assembly GCA_038087645.1. Taxonomy (NCBI): domain Eukaryota; kingdom Viridiplantae; phylum Streptophyta; class Magnoliopsida; order Poales; family Poaceae; genus Saccharum; species Saccharum hybrid cultivar. The sequence goes on from JAQSUU010000805.1 coordinate 14,123,001, forward strand.
CTAGGCCTGCAATGTGACAGTTTCCTGTTACGGTTAAGTTTGTGTGGTTGGATATTTTAAGGATCTTATTAAATGTGTCCACCCTATTTTGGTACATTGCATGAGAACTGGAAGAAATAGTAGAACTAGCAGAAATATTGGCATTTCTAGCCTGAGATTTCTTCTCCTACTCTCTTAGGTGAGTAATCTCTTTTATTCTCCATCAGCATATCTATATTATTTCTTCTTCATGATGTGTACAGAGTATAGTTAACATTTGTGTCATGTTTTCTCACCAGTGAACTATTATTCAGAAAACTCAAATTGATTGTTTCATCTATCTGTACAAGATGCTGCCAATCATGTAAGGGACAGATTTTGTAGCTAAACTGCAGTCTTTCTATTACTGCATCGAAATTAATTTTTTGATCTATCACTTATTTTTGTTCTTTGGAAGCTAAAACGAATTCAGGTTGTCTTTTGAAAACCAAGATGATAGTGGAGGGTTTCCCGGTGGTGGAGAAAAATCCTAAATATCCAGTTATTGCATTGGTAAGTTTGGCTTGTGCATCTTGGTTAGTATACTTAATTAGCTCAAGAATAGACTGTGACGAGGCTTCACAATAGAATGTGAAGATTACTAAGCCTCTCATTCTAGATGAAATAAACAATTACTTGCTGTCCTTTGTAGACTGGGGCTAAAGCAAAATCAGGTCCACCTTTTGAAAACAGGATGTTGGTGGAGGGTTTCCCAGTAGCAAAGTGAAAATCCTGAAATCCTGAAATAAAAGTTGTGTGCTTCTATGCATTAATTGCATTTGATGTTGCTTCTGCTTTTACTTAATTAGCTCAAGACGTCCATATAGAATTGTAGAGTAATTGAAAAGCTGCTACCAGGTATGCATCCTCTGTATATGATCTTTCAGCTTTTGCTCTGATCCATTTTTTATTTTGCTTTCTGTACATCAGGTTTCTAGCTCAAAGTTAACATTTCCTGAATTATAAAGCATTAGGAATGCCATCAGAGAGTAAATGTTCTGAAAAGGCAGGTTTTAGTAATGCTAAAAAAGTGTTCTAAAGAAACTGTGAATAGTTGGATAAAAATGCTAAATTTACGTTGTTAAATTCATGCTAGCTGTGTCATGTTACACCTCTAGACTACCATTTTACAAATGTTAAATTCATGCTAGCTGTGATGGTTTTTGGACAATAATCTTGTCTGTATAAATGAATAGATGAGATGGTGAGCTCATCTATGTTACCAAAATTTATCTGGTCTGAGTGAATTGTGATATTAATCTAATGGTTGTATGATGATCCAAGCAAGTTTCGTGATCCCAAGCTCTGATTCAGATGTGGAGCTAGGCAGCTTGGTGAGCAGCTAGATGAGGTAGTGTCGTAGTCTGTAGGTCAGGGAAGTGGCCGGGCAATGGCTGTCCAGTTAAAGTTTACATGGGTGTTGCAGGCTGAGGCACAGAGAACCCTGACTTGAAGCTTCCTCAATTTCAGACAGAAGCTTCCTCTATGTGATGAAGGGCTAAAAATCAGTGCAAGGCCGTGACTTGAAGCTTCCTTAATTTCAGACACCTTGGTCAAGGAGAAGGGCTAAAAATCAGTGCAAGGTGGAGTCACGGCACTGTTGTGCCAGTCAACCTCGGGTTCAAAAATTGAATCCAAAATCTACTCAATTCAATCTACTAAATCAACTTCCAGACCATCAATCATTCACAGGAAAACACATTCCATGAACTAGAATCAACTCATTGCATAGATCGGGTCGATTTAGGGTTGAACTCGTTGTTACCTTGAACGAGAAGGAGAGAGGGAGAGATGGCTCGGCCACAACACCACCAGCTGCCGGTGCTGAAGAAGTGGAGGCAGCGGCACCACCGGGCTCGGCGAGCTTGCTCCTCCGTCAATCACCGAGCAGAGGAACTCCCCGCACGGGCTCGTATGCAGCTGGCCTAAGAGAGGTTTTCTAATCTGAGGGGCTCGTATGCACGGGCTCATATCCCAGAAACTCCCCGCACGGGCTGTCCCAGAAGCCGTATTCTAATCTTAGGGGTATTTTTTTGTTTCACTTTGCCGAGTGTCCCAGATCTGACACTCGACAAAGTTTTCAAAATTTTTTACCAGAAAAAACATTAATAAATTGTCTATTTCAAACTTTGCTGAGTGTCCCAGATCTGACACTCGGCAAAGTTTTCGATTTTTTTTAAGAAACAAAAAAAATTATTTAATTACACTTTGCCAAGTGTCTAGGTTCTGGCACTCGGCAAAATACGAACAAGCCAACTTTGCTGAGTGTCAACTAAAAACACTCGGCAAAGTGTACTGTTTGCCGAGTGTTTCTCTGGGATACACGGCAAAATAATTTTTTTTTGCTTTTGGCTTCCAATTTTTTTTCTGTAGGCTTCCTACGTTACCTTGACCAACATGTTGGAATTTGACACAATTTCAAGACATTTTGCTATATTTCTTTAGTTTATTTCTTTTCATTGATTTTTTTGGAAAATGCAAGTTTGAACTGCAAGTGCATCGAATAATGACATTTCATTAATGCGAAAATGATATTCATGTAACTGACTGTTGTTTGAGGCCGTATCCAGGAGGAGACTCGAAATTTCGCACATCTTCTTCTCGAAACTAGACCACAAACTTGTGGATGAATAGTTTTAAAATTGTATAAAATCCAAACGGAGTCCGAAATTCATGAAACTTCTCTACAAGTCATGATATCACATGTGGATGCGGTGATAAAAATTTGAGAAGATTTTGAGCATGTCGTCACGTACACTGTTTACAAACCCTAACATGTGAGATTTGCTCCCATGATATCACATGGAGAGACGTGAGGGTTTCTAAACAGTGTACGTGACGACATGCTCGAAATCTTCTCAAATTTTTATCACCACATCCACATGTGATATCATGACTTGTCGACAAGTTTCATGAATTTCAGACTTCGTTTGGATTTTATACAATTTTAAAACTATTCGTCCACAAGTTCGTGATCATGTTTCGTAAAGATGTGCGAAATTTCGGGTCTCTTCCTGGATATGGCCTCAAACAACAGTCAGTTATATGAATATCATTTTCGCATTCATGAAATAGCATTATTCGATGCAATTGCAGTTCAAATTTACATTTTCCAAAAAAATTCAAAGAAAAGAAATAAACTAAAAAATATAGCAAATTGGCTTAAAATTGTGTCAAATTTCAGCATATTGGTCAAGGTAATGTAGTAAGCCTACAGAAAAAATTGGAAGCCAAAAGCAAAAAAAAATTATTTTGCCGAGTGTCCTAGAGAAACACTCGGCAAACAGTACACTTTGCCGAGTGTTTTTGGTTGACACTCGGCAAACCAGCCATTTTGCCGAGTGCTAACGGAACACACTCGGCAAACTGCTGACGGCGGCTAACCCCCTCCACTTTTGCCGTGTGTATACGTTTGCCGAGTGTTAACACTCGGCAAAATGAAACGTTTGCCGTGTGTTTTTATTTGCTGAGTGTTGACACTCGGCAAAGTGGTACGTTTGCCGTGTGTATTTGTTTGTCGAGTGTTAACACTCAGCAAACTAGTTTTTTATCGAGTGTGAGATTTTTGCCGTGTGTTTCCACTCTAACACTTGGCAAATGAGATTGTTGCCGAGTGTCCGCGTTTTGACACTCGGCAAAAGATAAAACACTCGGCAAATCTCAGTTTTCCAGTAGTGATACGTCTCATACACTGGTGCCTGCACATGCTCATGAAACACTTGCAACATGAAAGCACTTTCTATAACATAAGTCTGAAGTAGATAAAACATTTGGAACAAACACTTGAAACATATATGTATAGCCACCGCAACATATGCAACATCCAGATAAATACACTTGCAACATATGTCTAAAGTAGATGAAACATTTTGAATAGATATATGTAACATACATGTATAACTAATGCAACATATGTGACATCCAGATCTATTTTTGCAACATCCGTATCGCGCACATAGGAACTGCCTTCACCTACAGGGACCGCCTGCGCTTGCTTATGAAACACTTGCAAAACTAAAGGACTTCATGCAACATACAACATACGTCAAGAGCAGATGAAATATTTGGAACATACACTTACAACATATGTGTATAGCCACTGAAACATATGCAATATCTAGATCAGACACTTGCAGCATACGTCTGAAGTAGATGAAACATTTTGAATAGACAGTTGCAACATTCGTGTAGCCATTGCAACATTCAGATCTACTTTTGCAACATCCATATGAAATACTTACATCTAGAACATCTAAAACATTTGACACATATGTTTACAACACACGCTTTCAGTGCAACATGGGCAGGCGGCGTGGTGAACTAGCACGTTGGAGGTGGCCCTATGTGACGACTGCAGCAGGCAAGGCGCATGATGGCCGGGGCGAGCAATGGCATGGGTGGGCGGGCCGCAGGTCATGTGGAGCGGACAGGTCATGCAGAGCGGACCGCGCGGAAAGCAAGTGGCGCAGCCAGGGCACGCGAAGCGAGCGCAGACGCCAGCTTCATAGCATCACCGTTAAAGAAAGTGCATGATGAAAAATTTTGGCACAATGTTGAATATGGTTAATCTGACAAAATAAATTATTAAGCCAGTCATACAAATATTTTATATGTGGCTCTAACATATCAGGGCCCATACGGAAATGGTTGCTATTTATATTGACCATGCTAAGTTCACTCGCAATATGATTAGGCTCACTTATATTTGTTGTCTATAATTATTTTTGACCAAAGGTATTTTTGTGCACATACATGCAAGTATAGACGGTCGCCATACGTTGCTTTAACTCGTCATACAGCACGGCTCTTCATACATGTTGATTATGTCCACTTCTGGTATACATGCATGTCACGTATTCACGTTCTGATGTGGCCGCCGTACATACGTGTACATGCATATTTGTGTTACGTTGCGTCCATGGATTAAAATATAACCGGCCCACTGAGCAGCCGATGCATCCTAGAGTAAGGGCACGGGCCGCATGGAGCAGTCCATCCAGACGCTTAAAACAAATCAAACCGATGGCTTGGATTAAAAATATGCTGGGTGCACGGAGAGGTTCATCCGGACGGATGCCAGCTTCACTTTATAATCATCATCCAGTTAGTCCTGTGTTTTCTATATTCTATATATACTAGTATAACTCTTAATCTGTTATACCAAAAAGAAACCATGATATTGAATACCAGCCGTAGTGGAGTTAATCTAGTAGGCATGCATTTTATTATGCATTCATTTTATTCAATGTTCATATCTTGCACAGAAGATGTATCTGATCAGCAAAACCTACGACCTAGAAACTAGTGATTAATGACAGACAGCTAGCGGTTTCATTTTGTGACATACAAAGATAACCGGCACCTAGAGCCAGGGTGAAGATATTGGTTGTCTAGACCTCAAAGATGTTGCATCGACGATGGAGTTGGGCGAGATGAACGGTCGTTTGTGCATTCAAAAGCAACGATGAATTGTTCACAAGCATTTCAATATCGACTACATATTCTGATTAGGGTTCTGGAAAAGCAGATGATTATACACGAATTAATTTTGTTGATTGCATTTCCTTGGTTGATGTCCTAGGCTCTTGTCTAATTAATGATTAAAGATATATGCCTTCGTTCCTTGTAGTCAACCTGATAGCTCGCACAATGAGACCACAAAAATAGTTGTGTGCATACCGGTGACACTGGAGCATCCGGTCAATAAAAGACGGCGACCCCATGACATGTAGAGTAAGCCTGTCGTTTTTTTTTTTGGGGGGGGGGGGGGGGGGGGGGGCGGGGTGGTGTGGTTTGGTGGGGGCGTATGGGCACACCCGTGCATACTCATACCCACACCCATTTTGCTTACCCGCATTATCCCCTCCCCACTTTTGTTCATACCCAATTCTCCATATCCATTGGATGATTGGGTATCCAATTCACTTTAATCAAAGAACTGCTGTAGGCATGTTGCAGCTGATGAACGTGGGCTGTATAGCAGCTGAAGGCCAAAGATAGTAGTAAATAAAAGATCAATCACACCATTCATTGCGAGAAGCAAATACTACAAAAATGGTAATTGAGGTAAAAGATAACAAATTTCTACAAAACTTTCAGCAATAAAAAAGCCAAAAAACACAGCAGGAGGGCAGCATTGAGCAGAGCAGTTGCAGCCTGAACTGCAGGCCCAGGCGCCCAGCCACCAGGTGCATGCGCAGGCACGGCCGCGTGGATCGAGCCAGTTGGCCGCCCACACTCCGCCCGCAAGGCAACACCGTTGGGGAAGATCCGGCGAGGCAGCGGCGGCACACCCTAGCCGCGGCTCATGAAGGAGTCGCGAGGCTGGGAGGAGAGGAGATCGGGGGCTGGCCACCAGCAAGAGGGTGTCTTTCTAATGCCAAAGGCCTTTCTGCTATCTTCTTCCTATAGTAAATCGAATATACCAGCACAGATTCCCAATCCGAGCAGCCTGAGCTCTAATTTTCCATCATGCCAAATTCCAATCCAAGAAGCACACGGTATAAAGTTTGCTCATCTCGTTGTTATGCTGCTCTCTCCACCAAGCAACAAGCAGCAGCTGGCATTGCCGTCCCCCTCCCCTTCGGCCCTTCCACACGCACCGGACCAGATGCAAACACGCAACACATCTCCTTCCCCTTGCTGACACGAACCACCAGAAGAACCATCCACTCCAGCCCATCCCCAAATCCTCCCCCTCTCTCTCATTCGATACGGAGTAGTACAAGTGAAGCAGCAAATCGGCAAAGAGCAGTCGCAGACCACCTGCATCTCTCTCATTCCCTCTGTCAATTATTCAACGTCAGGTCTTCCGTCCCGTCGACGGTTACTGCAGGTGCAGCACGTCCACGCGAGGGCCTTGAAAGCCACAGACACAACCTCTAGCGCTACCGCTATCTCGGATCGACTCCCAGAAATCGTCGGGGAGCAGGGCTGGGGCGGGCCACCCCATCGACATCTTAGTGCCAGGGCAGGCTCGTTGCCCTCATGTATGATGCCATCTTGATTCCATGCGTCGGGTGCGTCGTGCCAGCGCCCTATTGACCTGCAGCCCCGCAAGCTACTCCCAAGCTCATCTTCCTGAGTTCGTGTTCTTAATTATATATATTGTTTTGTTCTGCTGTCTGTCGAATCCTGGCCGGTCACGGGAGTAGTGAAAGAGCGGACAAGTCCTTGGACGGCCACGGGGAATAGCCTAATATTCTTGGTGTTCCGTGCCACGAGGCTGAGCCGGACTCTGCTAGGCAACAGACGGTCCAACGAAATTATACTGGCAAAACTGATCAAAATTAAAGCTACCAACGACGACCAGCATTGTCGCACAGTCTAGATCAATCTAGAATAATTAAGTTACGCTATACAATTGGAGATCCTGCCCATAGAAGTTTAGAAATTGTTTGCCGACTCCGACGTTGGCATGTGAAGTTCTGATCGAGCACGGACAAACCATAAAGCACAAAAGTATAAACAAAGGATAATATATAAACCAATTAGTACTCTTAACTCTAACATACTATATTAGTTTTGAGGAATCTATATTGGTCTTAACCAATGAGGACGTGACTCTTATCCTTTTTCTACTTATTATTAAGAGTTCTATTTAGAGTACTCAGAATTTGAGGAATCTATTTAGATTATGATTCCTACTCTATATTGGTCTAGACACGAGTTATTCTAATTCATATGAGCACGGGTTATATATATAAGTCCGGACAAAAGAAAATCTCCATTGTTCATTAGTTAAGAGAAGACCGACCAAAAAAAAATGGATGGACAAAAAAAAGCCTGAAATTTTGCTTCTTTATATATATATATATATATATATATATATATATATATAGTGTTACTATATGGTACCTGGGTACCGAATAGTTATTCAGTACCCAGCAACTAATTAGCCACGCAAACAGGCCCAGGCCTTCTGTTTGGGACTGGAGGCTCACAGGCCTGACCCAATTTGTTCGGCAGAGGTCCAACGGCCATATTTGCAAAACCGGACGTGGGCATATATATATATATATATATATTCAGAGGCGAGCAAAGCAACTGCCTCTGTTAATTCCACATTAATGATGACCTTTCATTGGAGGCGGTTACAATGCTTGCCTCCATTAAGCTCTCTGTAGTAGTGTTCACAATTCTTTTTGTATTTTTCAAAGTTTTAGAGATATTTTTGTGGTTGAAAACCTTTTCAATTATTTATTGAATCTTTTTAACCAAAAAAGATGAAAGCACCTTTAAAAACTTCAAAACATGGTTGGGATATATCTCAAACAATTTAGAAAGTTTAGGGGTTAACTTCAAAAAAATCGGAATTTGGAACCCAACCCAAGTCAATATTAGTTTTTGTGAAGCAATATTCCAAAGTCTTCTGGGCTTAATTAGCTGAGGGCCTACCATGCTATTTCTGGCCGGAACCGTCGAGATGGCGCTTGCGTTTCTGGCGCTGGCCCAGTTCGATATTCTGTTCATGCAAAGCTTATCTGGCTCTGGCCTGCTGGTTCAATTCTGCACTTGTGTTCAGGACGATTTGGCATTGTGGCGCAATATTCCAGCTATATGATCCGGACTCGTGAATGCATTGTTTATTTGTTTATATATCTGGCTGGCTCTGGCCTGGTTCAGTTGTACCCTGCTGGGGAGTTCTGCTTCAGTGCGATTTGTGTCCGTCCAGAAGCACTTGTATTCGTGCTATGATTTATTTGAAGAGCTGTGTACAGTTGCAACGTAACTGTTTTGTTTTCTGCTGTGCTATTTTGTCCATCCACCAGAAGCTGCAGTAAACTAGATTCTCACAAAAGTCAACAAAAAGGTGGTCTGCTTCTGAGAAACCAATACTGAAAACTGATTTGCTTTTCAAATAAGTAACCTGCGTGAAGCTTGCTTCACAAAAACCATCTGTTTTTTTAGTTGACTATCACTGAAATTTTTGTTTGGAGATTTATTGCATTGAAAGCTCTGAAAATTCTCTATATTGAAACGTCATTAAAGTTATGTTTTGCGTTCAGTAGATTTTATTGGGGATCTTTTGCTTGGTCTTCATTGTTGTGAATGACGGCGAATAAACGACGAAGAACACAAGATCAATCACAGCAGAGACACAAGATTTAACATGGAAAACCCTCCCAATGCGGAAGGGAAATACCATGGGCGGCTTACAAGAGAGTTATCAAAGTGGAACCCTAATTAGGGTATATGTACCGTAACTCATAACTCGTGCTATTGCTAAAAAAGGGAAAAAAATGAGCCTGCCAATATTATTATATTGATGGTCAAAGGCTTTCCGGCAGATATGGTAGGAGTATTTGACACGAGGGAACCTTTCTGTGTTGCTTCATCACTCAGCAGTGTCAGGTTTGACATGCATGCTAGTAGTACCAGTGATGCATCTGCTTAACTTAACTGTGCTTAGCAGCTCGCAAGCACTGGACTAATCCATGTTTTGCCTCTGTGTCCTTGCCTGCCTGATTGGTGTGGTACTGCACTTGCTGTCCGTGGATTGGCAAGCATGCCAGGACCTGAATGATTCATGGTCCTGAATCAGAATGGATTGGCACATGCGCTGACCGTGGCCTCCGTTGACGGGGACTTTGGTTCTAGCAGAGGATAACATTGCGGCCACCCTGTCACACCACCTGAGTGGGAAGCCGATGCGCTCCGTCACCTCGATCAGGAATGGCCAGGCAACAGAGTCGGACGCTTTCGCAATTTCAGCTTTGCGCAAGATGCAGGGATGTCGATGAGCGTGCAACCACTTGCAAGTAAGCTACACTGAATGAAAGTAGTCATGGATGCGCCTCCCCTTAATGAAGGCCATCTGGTTCGTTCTGACAATTTCGTCCATCGTCCTCGGAGACTAACCCCGGCCATGGGACTTGGCTGGAGACAACCTAGCTCGGCCATGGCGCTTAGCAGCCTCCCCAAGCCAGTGGCGGTTCAAGATTGAAGGACCGAAAATGGCGACCAGAGGGGGATGAATGAGAGCCGTAAAATTTCTCGCAAAATATTCGGCCGTTGTCCCAATCTCACCGCCAAATACGCAAAACAAAATTCCGTGATGTCCATGACCCAAATGAGTGGGTGGATGTTCCCTCAGAACACAACGGGACACCACAAAGCCAACGTAACAAGCGAAAATCGAATCAGAGCTCAAACGTGTAAGCCACAGACGAGACAAAAACCTGAACTTGAAATTCCAATAGCACAAGCTGAAAATTTCAAGGGCCAAACAACAACGGTAGGGGTGGGACTGCACACCCACTACACAGAGAACTCACAGCACAGGAACACCAAAACACTAAGCAGCAGAACTGGGCAAACTGTCTTGCTGTGACTTAACGCTAGGAAGTAGAACCTGTAAGAACTAAAAACACCGGGCCTCAGGAGCTAGTTCTCGGCAAGCAGCACACCTGCTGCAATCTCGAACGCAGGGGCAGCAGTGCCTTCACCAGTGATCATCGATGCTTGTCCTGCACAAAACTAGAGTGAACAGGGAGCAGCAAACTTGCAAACCGTAACTATCAAGTATGAAAAGGAGGTAATTTAATACTCCAAAGAATATTGCTTGAAATAAATCACGGATGCAAGACAAGTGCTTTTGACCAATCAAAAATCAGCACAAATAGAAACAAGCCATGAAAAATCAAGCACAGCAACCTGCTCTCCAACCTGCTGCTGAAACGATGCACGCATAGGGACCAAGAAAGCCACGTATGTTCAGGAGCAAGCAGGTAAAAACATGTTTATACAAATGCAAGATAATTCTATTCGTCAAGTACAAAACATATAAGCAAAAACATGTAAAAACTATATATATAAATTATATATAGAAGAAATCAAATATTATGGATAAAATACTGAAAAGATGCAAATGAATTCAATGGACAAACCGAGTAATATTGAAGCTTTAGTTACATCTAGAAGACCTAGGTAATTGCACTTTCATATCTTTCTACTTTTGAAATGCTTTCTTAATTTTTTTCTAGATCAATTCATTTGAATCTCTCTCTCAATGTACTGGTGTTAATCGTGTGCTTTAATGAATGGACCCCTTGCCGCCCTATGCACATACACTCAAGCCCACAAGCTAGAAGAGACCAAGACCCCAAGTACGTTCAGGTAGAAGCATTCAGCCTTCAACGAGGCTTCTTCAGAACATTCATGGCAGCAGTTTAGAGTAAAAACTCGATCTACTAGAAGTGCTTATGGCAGAAAGTAATTTAGGAGAGGGAGTCACTGAAAAATTGAGGTATGGCAAGCGCCATACCTTGCCATATGGGTGGCTCCGCCCCTGGGCACGAGGCACTAGGAGACTGGTGCAGTTGCTGCCTGGGAGCACAGAGAGGAGCCGACGCGGGTCTGCACACGCCGCTCAGAGAAAGAGGACCGAACCCAAGAACAGAAAGCACGAACAGCAGGCCGCCTTCAACCAAAAACCGACCGGATCTCCATCAAAACAAAAGGATTTGAGCTCAAACTTTGCACAAGTGAAATTCAACAAAGCCCGAACCTATTCCCAAGAAATCATCGCACGGGATTAACCCAAACTCTGAGAAATCTCAGATCGAGCCAAGAACATGAAAAAATCGCCCGAAAAGAAAAACGTCGATTTCTCCGTGCTCGAGTTGATTTAGTCCAATTAACCCTTAGAATAGCTTCAACTCATGTCATAGCACAAATCAACGCAAAAAGAACGACTCAAAACGGTCTCAAATCGACGAATCAAGCCACGAAAGAGGAGGGGGAAAAGAGGAACGTAAAGAATACGGAGAACACCATAAACACAACTCAAAAATTGAATCCCAAAGGACAAGAGGTGGTAAGGGCCACCATTCCCACTCGATAAACTCGGATTCAACAAGAGTTATGGACCTCTCTCTCACAAGCAACTAAGAGGAGGGAAAAACCTAACAAGGATGAAAGAAAATGCTAATGAAGGAGGTGAGGGAGATGGGGGCTCCCTCATTCTATTTAACAGGGCTATTACACATTCCCAGTTTTGCCCCTCGATACAAATGAGCCAAACCATTTAGCCCAAGGGCGTAAAGGTCCAACCCTGTGTCAACTTCATCCGACGGCCACCGCGCCTCCTCACCGGTAGCTTCGCCTCGACGCGAACTCCCCGATGCCGCCACGTGCCGTCCGTTCCTCCTCGGAACCTCCGCCGGGTTTTGAGGCCCAAACCCATAAACCCGCCACCGATGGTTTTGAGGCCCAAACCACCAAACCGCTCGCGAGTAGCGTACTCCATACGCGTCCCCCGCCGATGGTTTTGAGGACGAAACCACCAAACCCCCGATGTCGACGCATGTCCGACCTCCTGCCAAGCATGACGCCTTCGCCTTCCTCCTTGACTCGGCCCACCGGCCTCCGCCAAGTGCCACGACGCCATCATCTCCATCTTGACTTGGCCAACGCCATCGTCTCCATCTCTTCATCACCATGTACACTTGCACTCGTCGATGTCCCAAGTGTCAGCCACCGCGGCTAGTCACCCGGCCTCTTGGTCCCTCGATCCAAGCCTCATGTCCGCCCTTCACCACTCCCGGTCCGTCGGCACGGCACGTCCTCCTTGACCTTCACATCGCCGTCGACTACCGCCTCCATGCTCCACACCTGCACATCACGAGCCAAGAGACATGCACACATAGCTTTCGCCATGGTAGGGTTAGTCACCACTCAACCTACTTTGTGGATCACATTGACAATCACTCATCACAAAACGAACACACAAGGGTACTTGTCAACCTTGTGTTCGCAAAGATGGACTGATCTACAACCTGCAAAATAGAGGCATTTGTAAAGGTGGCAGGAAATAGAATCGCCTCTACAAATGCATTTCTAGAGGCATCTCGGTTAGGACACCATTGTAGAGGCGGCTGTAAATTGAGCCGCCTCTACACAAAAAAGCTCCTGCTGCTGAAAAAACAATTTTGTAGTTAGTGTTAAATGATAACGTTAGATTTAACAATCGAGGTCCTGTGATAATCTCAGTACCACCTATCTCATTAGAAATCTAATTTGTTTCGAACAAGATTAAAGTTCAACTTTCGTTCGCAAATGTGTGTCGGGTTCCTTCTATGTGGTGACCATATTGTTTACTGACGTGCTCTGTGCAACAGATGTACTCTGTTGCCCTTGGCCCCTAATGCTGCCAAAGCCCATTGCGGGTCGAGAAGTCGATTTTGACATCATAGTATGCCAGACAAAAAAAACTAAGACCGGTGAGGTGTATACACTTTTACATAACCGTCGGTGTGCAATCTCTAGGCTATGGGATTCCATTCCATGTTTCCAATAGAGAGAATCATATCCATAGATTCAAATAAAAAAGACAGACAATGACAGTCAGAAATTAACTAATATTAAAGAGCAAGCCAACATCAGCTACTCTTCGCATGTCCATACAGCATGCACAATTGCATAGCCCTCCTTCCACGCATAGAAAAAAAGTTGGCATTTAAACTATACAAATGGGGAATTTGTTCAGCCCACGCTGCCCACAAGGACAAAGATCTTCTCACTATCGTAGATCCTTCTCCTTCGGCGTTTGCTCTCACAAAGCTCTAACCAGAAGATGCAGAACTGATGGTGCGTGAATTGTAGCCTATTAGGTTGATGACCAAGTGGTGTGTGCAGCCATTGCAAGGTATGGTGAGTGCCATCCCTCACCTTTCAGATCATTCTGTCCCCGCCACATGTCTCGTCGTTGTCTTTGATGCAATATGTCTTTCCCTTTTGCCTCCCGTTCCCAAAAACCACAGAATCTTATCATCATTTCAACATCCTACATACTAACTCCTCCGATACACTATATATATGGCCTACTAGCCCGTGCCCCGTGCTTGGGCGCTGTATTTACATCTGATGACTTATACTTGGTATAGTATGCACTATATAGGCGGTTATATTGTGATAGTGACATTGGTTCTTGTTTTACTTTGTTAGAAAAATCAGTACTGCACTTGGCAATTGTTAGGTGAAGTACATTTTGTTTACTCGCCAAGCATTTACTGTTCAAAATAAGCTTTTCGATGGAAGATTTGCTCATCAGCATCCTGTATGAATGAGGGGTAGTTGACTGAGAATGAACTGCATTCGATGGTAGCCATATATTTCCATCAAGCTCGCTACAGATATGTGTATCATGTGAAGAAAGTATTATTGAATAAAGGATATATATATTTATATAGATATACTAGTAAATATATAGTTCTGCCATTTCATGCCTGCTCCAAGAACTGAAAATGTTAAGGCCTCTGTCGTCTAAATGATTAATTATTTTAATTAGAGCTAACCACCATTCAGGAAAAAAAGTGCAAGAATAAAAAACCGGCATATGTCCAACAATTTCCCATCAGCTTTCCAAAATATTCCACGCGGTTCAAAACTTTGTATCTGCTCATCAAATTTCCTCTAGAGAGTGGCCTCCTAGTCCTCACTTAGGCACTGCCTCGAAGGAAAAAAAAATGGATCTTTAATTTGGTCATCTACTGTCAGCCCTTGACAGCAGCAGCAGTCATTTTCGTGTATGTTAACAAAAAAAAGGCTCTCCACAGGTTTGTTTTTTTGTTAACAAATCATGGGAATAGTTGGAGTAGAGCCGTTTTTGAGATCCCAACATTTTTTAGCCAGTTAGGAAAACTTTAGCTCTTTAGCACTTATTTTTCTATAACTATTTAAGATGTTCAGTGGCACTTGGTGTTTTGTTGATGGAAATGTGGGGAGTGCTTATATCGCTCAGTTACATTGCGTAGGGGGGCGATGATCACGTGATTAAGCAGCAGTTTCGATTCTGTGGTTCCAATACCATGCTGTGGACGCATGGTGCGATTATCAAATCAGCAGAGTATAATACAGAATTTTTGTGAATATGGATTCTCAAAGTTATAAAATTTTATGTTTTCTCATGCTTTATAACTATAAATTCTCTGCATCATTAAAGCTGACCCACAGCCTCCTGACCATCCCAAAACCGTCCTCCATGGACCAGAGTTTATGCTGCATTGAACTTGATCTGACTCTTTAGGTCTGCCGGTCAAACTGATGTCGCACATTGATGTGAACTCGAGCTTTCCCATACTTCAGGCATTTATGGTAGTAAGGGCGTCTCTGAAAATGCAATGTAAGGCATTCTGGGTATCGACATCACCATCTTCATGTGGAGATGGTCCTTGCATTGCTCTCCATGTTTTATTGGCTACTATCACTGAGATCTCATCCAGTAATTTTGTTTAGAATCACATTAGCTCTAACCAATACGTAAATAGTACTATGGTAGAACATTTTTGAGAAATAATTGACGGTAGTTGCATTGTTCTGCAACATTTCTTGTGCTCGATCATGATGATGCGAAACTTATATTTTTTTTATTCAATCAATAAACACCGGCATGCCCTTCAGCATCTGGGGAGGGCAGTCAACGTGGATGTGCTCAACCACTTCAGTACTACACTGCTACTGGTTAGCATATCTAGCAGGTTTCCTATGATTTAGAAGTTGAATCCATAGAAGCATGATCTGCAGGGCCTTATTCCAACCACTACAGCAGGGAGACATTCAAATCTTCCCCAAAACCATTGTCCCCATTCCTTGGACTGGCACTAACTTTCCTCACATGATGGAAGCTCCTCCCCCTCACATGTTAAGGCCATAGTCGGCCCTATCCATGTTCTTGAGCTTCTATTCTCCATCTCTCCATAAACATATAGATCTAATGCCATTCGCCACAATATGCAAATTGATTAGGTAGGTGGGCTTCGCGTGCACTTCTGTCTTCCTGGAACAACTATCATTGCACCCCATCCCCGTAGCTAAGCCATCACCACCCCCTGTCCCTTTTGCGTCCTATTCCTAATACATAATAGCATCTTCTTCCAAACTCCATTGAACATCGCACTCCCATCCGCCATGAGCCTGGCCTACCACCCTATGCTGTGGTCCTAGCTTGTATTCAGTTGAGTATTTGCACAACTGGATACACTATATATAAGAGGTTGTGTATGTTGTGCCAGTGCGAGTGGAGCTCAATTTTTAATTGTTAATGGCAAGTGTAGCGTTCCAAGGACATCCAATTTAAGCTATGCATTCATTGTTCAAACCAATCGCATCTTGCATGGAAGAGCTCATTTATGAACTAGACTCCCATTGAGCTCGGTGAGTGGACTGAGACGGATATGACCACATGCTAGAATCATGCTCGCCGCCCCCATGTATATGTCTCAAGACGGGAGACTATGATCACACAATATAAAAACATAGTGCATGCAGCATGCTGCATCTGCTTCCACTCCTAGAACTGGAAATGAATCATGTTATTACTAGATGGATCATCAACACAGAATGAAAAAAGGGGCGCACAGAATATTTCTGACATATTGACTGATGTTTTCATATATCTATTGAAGAGCAGCTCACCATGCATATAGTTGTGCTACATTTCTCGTGATCAATCGTGAAGCTGGACAGCTCTTTAACCCATCTGCAGATCGGCCTTGCTAAACTGGATTTACTGCATCATGAACGTTGCTAGCTACGTGATCAGGACGAAGAAACTATTGACCATTTGCTTGTCTCATGTGTTTTGGGTCGACAAGTGTGTTACCTCCTCCTGCAGCAAGTGGGGCTGGATGCCTTAAGCCCCAGAACAATGATGTTTCCTTTGATGATTGGTGAGCAAATTCAAATGATAGAGTGAGTGGCCCGATTCAAAAAGGGCTAAATTCCATCATCGTTTTAACAGATTTGGCAATCTGGAATCACCGCAATTGCTGTGTTTTTATGGGATTTTGCCATGCTTGAATAAGGTTATTTTGTTCATCAAGGAGGGGTTACACACTGGTGTTCGGCTGGGGCTGGAGGGTCCCTCATCTCCTCACCCTTGTACCAAGTATTATTTAATGTTTGGCTGAGGTCTTTTCAGTTTTAAATTTACAGGCGAGCGTGTAACTTCTAATTGGTGTGTGTCTGGCTGTTTGGTGTATGGATTACAAACCTTTTTTTCCTCTTGCGTGTTCGTCAAAAGAAAAACCTTTAACCCATCAAACCATGCCCATGCTGGACTACAACCTCAGGAGAGGAAAAAAATTAGAAGTTTGTGTCTTGTATCTACAATATCTCCATATGTTTTATTTTCCATGCATACCCATAGTTTTTCTCTGAATACATGACATTCACTTGTCCTCAGTATGTATTCTATTTAATTGAAACCTTATCTTAATTATGGTGGCTGATGCGGCAAACCATATCTTGTGATATGATAGGGGCGACCTCTCTCATGGTTATGAGATGCTGAGATGATCTGCTTTTACTTTCAAGTTGTGGCTCGTCGGTTCCTTTTTCCTTGTTTTATATACACATGTTTGGTACTTAAGGACTATAGTACTGGGTCGTCCAAAGACAATGTTGCAGACAACGTCTCAAGTAGTATAAAACTCTTTGGTGCTACCAACGGAGCAGATCATTGCTCAATTGATGATGCTTTTAAAGTTGAAACCAAACAATAGAACATGATTTGTTATCCAACTAGCATGCAAAACATTGTGCTACCTTCGTTATACCCATCATAAACATGGACATTATATGATGAACTACGTATGGCTCTGTCTTACCCAACTCTAACCTGTCAAGCTATTTAATAATGTGATGTTAGGGGTGGGGGTCTGGATTAAGGGCTTGATTTGTTGTAATCTAATGGCCTTAATGAGAGCTCTAACGGCCAGACCAACAGTGGTGGCAGGCATGGGGCAATGAGGCAAGCTAGGTGCATGTAACGCCACAAACCAAGGGGGTTGGTTGTTTTGCAATGGAGGCCATAATGGATGCAGTGGTGGCATGGACAGGGATTATGTTGCCGGAGGTGCGACAATGTCTTTTTCTCTCCAATACGCAAAAGACTTGAGCATCTTTGTAACTAAGGTAGAAAAGTTTTATACAAACAATGCAGTTCTGGCAAGTGCCCTAAGAGGTCTATAGGATTACAGCCGTGGGCTTAGACCATCCTAGCAAACAAATACACAATTTGATATTACACAAATGATAAACAACCAAGAAAGGGCAGCGACGCAGCCTAGGAAGAGGCCTTGTGCTTGGGTGCGACAGTGTGTCTTATTGGAGAGCAGCATCACGACAGGGCGCTCGCTATCTGGAGTGGCGCGACAGCCATCACACCGAAGAAGATTGGAGGACACATAAGGATATGTGCATGCCACTAGATGCAAATCGAATGGTTTAGAATATATTTTGAATTTTGGGTGTAGGAGGAAATATTTTCCCAGAGTTACATTGTATAACTTACAGAGATTAACCGATGCATGCTCCATATTTCTGTTGATAGACAGCACATCAATGTGTACATGCACAGTGCAACATTTGGTGTGCTCCACTAGTACACTCATTTTTTTTATTGTAGTGTAAATCTATGGTCAGGCACTACTACATAATTATTTTTTAGGGATATAACTGATTTCAGGTGACGGTTTTTTCCAACCATTGCTAAGCAATTGTTTGTAAAAATGACATATTTGGACCTGTCCGCAGCAATCCATTAAAGACCTCCTTACCAATATCCTGTATAATTAAAACGGTTGTAAAAAGGTCAAAAAAACTACATAACAATCCTAAAAAAGAAATATTTTTGTGCCCAATTAAAGTCAATCCGAATTCCGTCCCATGACCTCAAATCTCATGCGTCCCACACAGGTTATGGGCATTGTAGGCCCCATCCATGCTCTTGAGCTTCTATTCTCCATGGGTACACAAACATAGATCTAATGCCCTTCTACACCATATGCAAATTGATTAGACCTTCGCGTGCTTGTGGCTGCCTCATCTACATAGGCGCAAACTTGTTCTGTCTTCCAGGAACACCCATGATTGCACACCATTCTTGTGTGCATCACCACTCCCTGTCCCTTTTGCCTCCTATTCCTAATACATAATAGCATTTTCTTCCAAATTCTTTTGAACATCATGCTCCCATCCGCCACGAGCCTGGCCTACCACCCTGTGCTGCAGTCCTAGCTTGTATTCAGTTGAGTATTTGCACAATCGGAAACACTATATATAAGAGGCTATGTATGTTGTGCTCATGTTTTAATCGTTAATAGCAAGTGTAGTGTTGGAAGGAGTTCCAATTTGTTGCTATGCATTCACTGTTCAAACCAACCATATCTTGCATGGAAGAGCTAGCTCTTTTACGTACTAGACTCCCATCGAGCTCTGTGTGTGGACTGACACAGATATGACCACATACTAGAATCAAGCTCCCTATAAATACATAGTGCGTGCAGCGTGCCGCACCTCTACATCCACTCCTAGAACTGAAAAGGTGTCATGTTATTACTAGATGGAACATTAACACAGAGAAAATGAAAAAGCGGCGCACAAAATATTTCTGACATTTTGACTGATATTTTCATAATCTATTGATGAGTAGCTCACCACAGGCAGATGCATGTAGATGTGCTACATTTCTCATGATCAATCATGAAGCTAGATAACTCTTTAAACCATCCGCTGATCGCCTTGCCAAATCGGGGTTACTGCATCATGAACGTTGCTTGCTATGTGATCAGAAGGAAGAAACTATTGGCCATTTACTATGTATCTCAAAAACATAATCTACTATAACTGGCTTGGGTCCAAACTCTAGTGATGAAAAAGAACCTCACAAATTGGTGTAAACCCAATGCTTGACACACCATCACCACATTAACACGCATCTGAAGATACACAACCATAAAAACAAATTCATGCATCAAATTCATTAACTGAATATTGATTTCTGAAAGTGTTGGAACATGGCCGCGAGTCACGGAGGCCTAGGCTCACAACAGCAACAAAAAACTAAGGTTAATGAATCTTGCGAGCAACGTGCAGGGAAGGAAGACAGGAGCCTCCACCATGACCAAGGCCCAGATATAGCGACGAAGGTGCATGAGAGGAGCAGATGGCGAAGGCTCTTGTAGTGCAAGCCGAGGCCATGGTCCAGGTGCCTTCGCGAAGATCCCAGCGAAGGTCCACCCCTAGACGGAGGTTCCGGAGGCCAGAGGAGCGCCCGCGGGATGGCGGCGCGGGGCCATGGGCCGCTGATGGGCTCACGATAACAGCCCAACAAGCAGAGGAAATTGAGCATGGAAGATGCCCGAACTGCCCTGGGTAGCTTGTATTAACACAGGTATATTCTGGGAATGAACTACAGTTGTAGAAGGGAAAAGTTGTAAAGTGGAGCGGTAGCAAACATCGCCCTATAAAAGGGGATGTCAAACTGTGTAAGAGGTTGGTTGGTGAATGCATTTATGAAACCCTAACTGAGCCTAGGCCCACCTTCCACTCTTCTTGCCTTCGCCCAGAGCACTCGACTAGGTGAAGGCTTCGTTGATGTCTGACTGCTGGAAACCCCGGTTTTCCAACATTGGCACCCACTGCGTGTTGGCCAAGTAAAACCCATGATGGCAAGAAAGAGAGCAGCCTCCACTAGGACTCCCGCGGAGCCTTCAACAAGGGGGCGACCCAGGCATGGCGCCTGTAGCACTTATGCTAGCGCCCCAGAAGATCAAGTTGTAGAAGAGCCCGCGGTCGAAGATCAGCCTCTAGCAGGTGAAGATCACCCAGCCTCAGACCCTACCCCCGACCAGGTGCACCAACAACAGGAAGCTCAATTGCAGAGCACACAGCAGGAGAGAGATAGGTTGCCGGCAACATTCACGGCAAACCAAAGGGCAGCTCAGACATCATTACAGGCGGCGGACATCAGGCAACAGTTGGGCGTCCTGCAAGCGGAGATACAAAACATGTAGCAAAGCTAGCCCCAACCCAACATATCCAACCAGCTCCACTCAGCAAATCTGAGCCAGCCCAACCCTTCGCCAGGTATGGCCACCCAACTAGCCTTCGGCACACCTTTCAACTCACCGCCAACTCAAAGAACCATAGATTTAAGATCCCCACTGTCTGAGGGAATCCAAACCTCACCTTGGCCACCATCTTACAAGCCCATTACCCTACCCAAATTCAATGAAAGGTCAAACCCGTGCCAATTCATCATGAGTTTTGAGGCAGTTTTAGCCTCCGCAGGAGGGAATGACACAGTCTTGGCCATTGTTATTGCAGCCGAAGGGGATGCACTGGCATGGTATTCAATGTTGAGGCCAAGTTCAATATATTCATGGGAGCACCTCCGCGACAAGATCATCGCTAATTTCAAAGGATATACCATCGAATCTTTGACATCGATGGACCTATTTCAGTGCAAATAAAACCAAGGTGAAGCGTTGAGGGATTACTTTCAAAGATTCATGCAGTTCAAAGTAAAGGCACCAAATGTCCTGGAGGATGTAGCAATCGAGGCCACAATCAAGGGTCTCTGAATTGGAGCCTTCATAGCTCATCTAGCCAGGGAGAAGCCAAGAACCATAGAAGAACTGTATAAAGAGTTTGAGAAGTATTGCAGGTCAGACAACGACATTCGCAGAAGGCTAGAAGAGCAAAACCAGAGCAAGCAGTTCATGGCCAATAGCAGGAACACCCAAAGGGGCAGCAGTAGCCAAGGCCAGCCACAGCCACAGAAAGAGCAAAGCCAGCAAGTATTTAATGTAGAACAACAAGGAAGCAGCCAGCAAGGGCAACAACCGGTGAAGGCAGGCCCAAGCAGGGCACCTCAGAATTAATCCAAAGGCAAGGGAAATGGCCAAGGCAGGAACTAGAATAGAAACCAAAACCAAAGGTGGTGAAGGCAGTATTGCTTCTTCCGTGGAGAGAATAAGGGGCACATCACTAGGGATTGTCCAGATGCTAAGGAGACCCAAAAGAGGATCAAAAGTAGAGCAAACCCGCAGCCTCCGCCATAGCAACCCACAAGAGAGGTAAACCATACCTTCGCAGCATCTTCTCAGTAGCAATACTTCCTGATATATCCTATCCTAAACTCCACCCAAATTCACCCATCCACCTTAGCTACTGCCTAGTATCCAAATTTCCTACCCACATGGCGACCAAGAACTTAGTAGCAAGGGAGACTAGCAGCCAATGGGCAGAAGCCAACCTCACCTACATAAACCCGAGGCCTCCGTACATAACATTCATTAAGACCAACTAGCCATCTCAAGTACACAATAGGCAGCTAGAGGCATTGCCTCCCCCTCCACCAACACAGGTGGCAACACCAAAAATGAACCCAACCAAGAAAAGCTTCACACACCACTAACCACGAAGAAGCAAAAAAATCACCTCAAGTTGATCAATAACATAGCAGTCCAGGGCCCAGTGCGCTACATGGATTGGTCAAAGACACCAATCACCTTCTCATAACAAGATCTGTAGTTGGAAATCTACCCTCACATCGACGCCATGGTGATCAAGGCTAACACTGTAGGATGGCAAATCAACATGGCTCTCATAGACTCTAGAAGCTCCACAGATACTATCTTTGTCGATGCCTTCGACCAGATGAAGCTAAGCAGGAATCAGTTGCAGCCTTCGGACTCACTGTTAATTGGTTTCAGAGGAAAGAGGATCGATGCATTAGGAAAAATATCCCTAAAAGTCTTCTTCAGAGATCAAGAAAATGCAAGAACAGAATATGTGACCTTTGACGTAGTAGACCTCTACTACCCTTAAAATGCCATCTTTGGAAGAGGGTTTGCAAACAAGTTCAATATAGCCATTCATACGGGCTACTTATGTACGAAAATGCCAATTTTACATGGCACCATCACAGTGCAAGGAAGTCAGAAGGAGGCAAGAAACATAGAAAGAGCCATCTACAAGTCATAGCGCAACATCAATTCTGTCGAAGCAGCTAGAAGCAGCTCACCGGAGCCTCCGAACATGCCGAAGGGCAAATAGATCTCAAAGTTCAAGACGAAACAAAGTTAGTCCCATTGGAAGATGCAGTCCTAGACAGAAAGGTCACATTGAAGGCAACCTGTCGAAGGAAGAAGAAGTAGAACTCACAGAAACTAGCCAAGAACAAAGACATCTTCACCTGGTCAGCCTCTGACCTGAAAGGAGTTAGCAGGGACATTATACAACACTCCTTTGACATCTACCCTAGAATGAAGCCAAGGAAGAAGCGACAAAGGAAAATGTCAGAGGATAGAATCTTAGCGACGAAGGCCGAAGTACAGAGGTTGTTAGACGCAAACGTCATCAGAGAAGTTAAGTACTCAGAATGGCTAGCGAATGTAGTACTAGTCTCGAAGAAAAATGGAAAGATGAGAATGTGCATAGACTTCATAGATCTGAACAAAGCATGAAAGAAAGACCCGTTTCCACTACCAAGAATAGATACCTCCATCGATAATGTAGCTGGATGCAAGCGCTTTTCCCTCCTAGACTGTTTTTCAGGATATCACTAGATCTGGCTCAACAAAGAAGATAAGGGGAAGACAAGTTTCACTACCCTCTTCGGAACTTATTGCTGCACCAAAATGCCCGAAGAACTCAAGAATGCAGGCTCAACCTTCGCTAGAATGACGAAGGTGGTCCTCAGCCCATAGCTGCAGAAAAACATCATAGCTTATGTTGATGATATTGTGGTAATGAGCACGAATGAAGGAGATCACATAGCAGATTTGAAGGAAACCTTCGCCAACCTCAGGAAGCAGGCCTAAAACTAAACCCAAAAATGTGCATTTTCGGTGTTAACAGAGGAAAGATGCCTGGGTACATCATAGGACCCGAAGGCATTTGGCCTAACCCAGAGAAGACGAAGGACATAATCTCAATGGTGAAACCATCAACCAAAAATGAAGTCCAAAAACTCACTGGAAGGATAGCAGCATTGAATAGATTCATCTCAAAGTTAGCAGAACGCAACCTCCCATTCTTCAAAGCTCTGAGGGACGGAGACAATGTGGAATGGGGGCCAGATCAGTCGAAGGCCTTCCAGCAGCTCAAAAATTATTTGGCTACGAGACTCTTGGTGATAGTACCAGATTCGTAGGCCCCATTACAGTTATATGTTACGGCCTCTGACCATGCAGTCATTAGGTTCTCATTCAAGAGAAAGAAGAAGAGTCAAAGGTCATTCAATAGCCTGTCTACTACATTACAGAAGCGCTGTCAAGAGCAAAATTAAACTATACAGAGATAGGAAAAATAGCATATGTAGTGTTGATTTCTTCAAGAAAATTTAAGCACTAGTTCCTAGCACATGAAATCACAGTGCCCTCTTCGCAACCACTAGGGGACATACTCAGCAACAAAGAAGCCTCCGGAAGAATAGGGAAACGGGCAACAGAACTATCCCAGTTCAAACACAACTATGTATCAAGAATAATAATCAAATCACAAGCACTACAGATTTTATGGCAGATTGGACACCTTCGGCGCATCAGCCAACAGAACCCCAAGTTCAAACTTGGACACTTTACTTAGACGGGCTTGGGGCATCTAGGAGCCAGAGCCTCCACCGTATTGATATCACCATCTAGCCTCCACACAAAATATGCAGCAAGGTTGGAATTCAAGGCAACAAATAATATAGCAGAATATGAAGGCCTTATACTAGGCCTCAATAAGGCGAAGGCGCTCGAAGCAAAAACATTACTAGCAAAAACAGACTGCCAATTCATAGTAGGACAAGTCGAGAAGGAATACATAGCACGGGAACTAGAATTGATCAAATACTGGCCATAGCAAGGGCTCTTGAGCCAAGGTTCCAGGGATTCACCCTAAAATATATATCAAGAGCAGAAAATACAGAAGTAGATGAGCTAGCGAAGGCAGCAGCAAATAATTTGCCCAAACCAAGTGGAACCTTTTACCAAGTGTTGCAAAGCGCCGGCAACACAAGTAACATCGAAGGCATTCAAAATAGTCTTAGTCACTGAGTCCAAAGACTAGAGGCAACTGATCATAGATTGTTTGAACAACGTACATCATGCACAAGTTGAGGCAAGCACAGCAAGAATGATAGCAAGAGCAAGAAGCTATACACTGATAAATGGAAGACTATACAAGAAAGGGGTCGTTCAACCACTGCTCAAGTGCATACCTCAAAGCGAAGGCAAAACCCTTCTACAAGAAATCTACTCAAGCATATGTGGCTCACACATTGGTCCAAGGGCATTATCCGCGAAGGCCATTAGGCAAGGATTCTATTGGCCTACACACATTAAAGATGCAAAAGAAATTGTCAAGGCATGTCAAGCATGCCAGAGCACCTCCCCTCAACAGTCAAAACCTTCGGATGTTGTACAACTCATCCCACCCACATGGCCCTTGCAAAGATGGGGCATGGACCTTGTTGGGCTGCTACCACCATCACAAGGGGGGAACAAGTTTACAGTAGTAGCCATAGAATATTTCACAAAGACACTTGCAACAATCACATCAGAGACGGTAAAAAAGTTCTTCTGGCAGAACATAATTTGCAGGTTTGGAGTTCCAAGAACCTTAATAGTTGATAATGGGAAACAATTCGACTTAGACAAATTCGAGGAATTTTGCAGAAACATAGGCACCAAGATAGCCTTCACCTTAGTCTACCACCCAGAGTCAGATAGAGCGGTAGAAAGAGCTAATAGAGTAATATTTCTCAGCAATATTGAGGACCTTATTCAACCTCCCCAAAGGCAAATGAGTAGAAGAACTACTGAAGGTTGTGTGGTCCGATAACACCATAGCCTCTAGAACAATAGGCTTTACACTGTAATGATGCTTGAAGAAATCAACCATTAGAGCCTCTGCGTCATAAAACAAACCCGGGCAGAAGATGAAGAATACTCCAAGGAGACAATCGAAGGCTTAAAATTGGAAGTAGTGGAAAACATCACAAAATACTAAGAGCAAACCAGAAAGTGGAGACAACCAGGTAGTCAGAAAGCTCATACAAGACGGAGACCTAGTCCTAAGAAGGAAGCCCAGTGTGGCCAATACGAGAAAGCTCCAACCTAAATGGGAGGGTCCGTACACGGCGAAGGCCACCAGGAGACCAGGGTCATTCTTCTTGATAGACGGCGAAGGTAAAACAACCACTAATACCTAGAACATCGATAGTTTGCGTAGGTTCTACATCTAAATGTAAAATGGTGGCCTCTGAGGAACTGTAAGCGAAGGTCACCGCACCTCTTCTAGTTTTCATATTTTCTTTACATTTCATGCAAAAGGGCCTGTACTCTTTTCCTAACAAAGGGGGCTCCTCGAGGAGGTGAGGTTTTTAATGAGGAAGGACACATGTAAAAACCTCTAGGAACATAAAGAGGAATTCCCCCAAGTATACTATGAAAAGCGACGGTCGAAAGTGGCTAGCAACGGTGCCACAACATTCGACAACAACATCACGACAAAGAGGACCTTCTACTGCTCTAAGCTAAAGGCTCTAAAGCATGGAAGACCTCCGTAGCTAAATTAGCTTGCAACCTTGACAAAGCCTTGTCCATATTTAGGCATCAAGGATTCATCAAAATGGCAAAAAGGCCACAAAACCCAATAAAGACCGACCTTCGCCGTAGGCATCGAGCAAGAGAACACATAGTGAAGACCTGTCCTTATCAGGCACCAAATAACTATCAGGAAATTAATAGCTAAAGTACAACAAGAATAAAGACTGAAGATACGCTAGGTACAAGGAAATCCGTCGGCCTTATTATGACTTCAAAAATGTATCTAAGCAACAAACATCGGCCAACCACTAAGATTCATTAAATCATACAAGTAGTAGACTATAAAATCCAGCGCCTTACCCCAACACTAGCCCTAGTTAGTGCATTTTCGTATCCCTACCTCTAGAAGAGTGCTTGGGGGGAAGCCAAACCAACCAAGAGCCAGTGTACTATAAAGCAAAGCAAGAGAAAATGGAAGTCGGAGTTTCCTTAAAAACGAGAGAGCAAAAGGTACCGTGCGAAGACTCGTAAATCTAGTAGCTCGTGTAGCCCGACGAAGGCCGGGTTGAGGTTGTACACATCTTCCACTTGGTGTCATACACCCTCCACAGGGCATTGTATGACCACAGTCCAATAGCAAGCAATCAGTGTCAGAGGTTGTGGGAGGGTATCGCATGAAGGCTCGTAAGATTCCCCGCAACCGAAGACGCCATTTGGCGCAACCCGACATCAACCATGTTCAACGAGAGTGAAATCGCTCTAGCATAGTCGAAGGCTAAAACAAAACAATCCAGGTGCAAGCGGAAGCAATGTCCAAGAAATGCTTCTTCAACCTCCATTGCTTGCTCAATTTGTATGTGGCCTCTGGAGAAGCATCAAGATTAAAGACCAACACCTCCGATGGATGCTTGAATTGTACCAAAGCCTTCACAACAACTACAAGATCAAATATGAGCACTTCAGCTTATTCGCAGTAACATGCTAGGGCCTCCCTGTTAACTCCAAGCAGGCACAAAGACGGAGGCCAGAGCTGCAAAGCAAACTCTGAAGCCTTCGCAAGGTGCACAAGATCAGAAACTAGCGCCTCAGCTTTTCTACACGGACGCACAGACTCATACTCAGTGTCAACCAGAGAAGAAAGAAGTGGAGTCAAAAGCAAGAAAATAAGCGCCATCTACTAGAACCCTTCGGCATAGGTAGCATTTGTAACTAGAATCTTCAATAAAACAAGTGCGCAACTAAGCTCATCAAGGAAAATTCATTTGAAGAAAAGTAGATATGATTACAACAACAGTGCATTAGAAGCGCAATAATACAAAATCCCAAAGGCAATAACAAAGCAAAGCATAAAAGGCGTTAAGCCTTCTAAGCAACAGCTTCAAGGGCGCGAAGGCCAGTCAAATAAATCAACATAAAACTAAGGTTGAGGCCCTCGCCAGGCTAGCGACCTAGTAAACCCACACATTCATTATCAATATCATACTTCACGAAAGCACATGTCACAAACAGAACGTCGGGCAAAAGCTTCCCGCCAATATTGCCATAGTTCACCACTAACATAAACCCTGTCTTGATACATAGTGATAGGGGGTACGTCCTACACAGGACCAGAGAAGGAGACCTGTGCAGGACAAGTTCACAATTTAGACCTAAATATATACAAAAGGGTGGGCGTTTGCAGCACATCGCCTTCGACCAAGCCTAAAAACTAGCTAAAACCTAGACATTACACCTTCAGATCAACAGGGGTAGGCGTAGGCTACCTAGACTTCAGGACCTCAGCAGCAGGGGAAGGAGCCTTCGGAGCCAGCACCTCTGTAGCCTTGGAAGACTGCACCCTAGTAGTACCTCGCATCCACCTTTTGCAACTCCTACAAAACAATACAAAGTCATGAACACACAAACAAACGATAGAAAACCTAAGTGAAAAACAATAAGTTGCTAAAAACCAACCTCAGCTCGGCGCGCCTCCACCATCGAGCGAGCCTTTGCCCAACTAAACTTCACCCAGAATGACTTCATGAAGTGGCGAACGGATCTTCTCACGCCACGGGAACTCCGAGCTCGGCTGAACCCTCAAGGTCCCTTTCCTTCACGCCTTCGACGTGCTGGCGGCCATCTTGCATCAGCATCTTGGAAAGGTTGGTGGCGGAGGCAAGGGCTCCAAAGTCGATAGTGTTGCCAATGAAGTCAGGGAGCTTCAGGAAGTTGGCCTTCATCTAGGAAAAGATGTTGAACACCGAAGGCTCGGATGGCAGCGAAGACATAGAGCCCTTGAATCGTTCGAGGGCAATAACATAGAGCCCAACTGCGGCCAACCCAACAACCTTGGCATCCTCAAGGTGCTTAGTCAACATGTCCACTTCCGCCTTTAGGTCAGCAAGGGACTCCCTCTCGGCATTCACCTCCTTGCGAAGGTTATCGGCTGTCTCAATAGCTTTTAGGGCGCGTTCAGCGGCCAATTGCTCAGCAGCCTTAGGGCCATCCACCTCCTTGTTTAGCAAATCAACCATCTTCTGTAGCCCCTCTAGCTCAGCATGGGCAGTGCGATGGCCACCAACCTCCCCTGCAAGTCAGGCCTTCTCGGCCTCAAGAGTATCCACCTCTTTCTTCAGGGCCTCGATGGCCAGGTTGTGGTCCACCGCCTCCTGCGTGCCATGTTCTTCGATGGCCTCTTAAAGACAATGGCTCTGTCAAGTTGAAGGTCAACCATAGCATAGTAGAGCAACGGTAGAGAACATAAAAAAGAAACATACCACGCATTGCTGCTCCAAGTTCATCCGCAGCAACTTAAAGTAATCAACATTCTTCAAGTGGTGGCGGAGGCGGCCTAACAGCAAATCAAGCGTAAGAAACGTAAGACTAAAACCATAAAACAAAAAATATAGAAAAGGCAACCTCCTATATCATTGTAAAAAGCTTCAAGAACATCCGCCCAACCACTTATGTTGCTGTCGGAGGCACTTGAAATAGCAACCAAACATCAGCAAAACTCAAATAAAATGAAGACAGT
Source organism: Saccharum hybrid cultivar R570 (assembly GCA_038087645.1). Taxonomy (NCBI): domain Eukaryota; kingdom Viridiplantae; phylum Streptophyta; class Magnoliopsida; order Poales; family Poaceae; genus Saccharum; species Saccharum hybrid cultivar. The sequence continues at coordinate 14,152,359 of JAQSUU010000805.1, forward strand.
GAAGAAATAGAAAATAAGAAGCAAAAGCAACCTTCGCCGCTAGCTAGGCCCAAGCTAGATGGGCGAGGAGTCACGCCCAAAAGCGGAGGCCTAGAAGGTGCTCCCAGGCCAATCCGGGCAATGTCCACACCCAAAGGATCATTAGGATTCTTGTCAAGGTTCCCGAGAGCCTTCGTCAAACTTGCTGAAGCAATTAAGATAGGTCAAAACACAATAAAATTCAAGAGACAAACAACCATGCAAAGTAGAGACAAAGGGCAACTCACCCAGATGCAAAGGGCTCAGAACAACATCTGAGTCACCAGCATCCTCAGCGTTATGACTTGTGGCCTGATACGCCACACTCTGGAACGGAGCAGCCGGAGAACTCGCCTCTGCCTTGTCCTCAGACACCTCCACAAGAGCAATCGCAGGACGACGACGGTCAATGCTATCAGCCTCCCCTTCTTTCAGTGGGGAACCATCGCCACTACTAGTACCTTCGCTCTCGGACCTGGAAGAGCCATCACCCAAAACGCCGGGCATAGGTGCCACAACGGAGGGTTCAACAATAGGGCCACCGCCCATTCCTTGAAGGGCAGTGTCGACAAAGTTGTCACCACCAAGATCTAAAGAGGCAGTAGAACGCTCGCCTCTCATACCGCCAACATTTTCTACATCCTCCCCACCACCATCAGTGGAGGCAGCGGTGAAGGCATTGGCGGATGAGGTGGCAGATCCGATCACGGTCTTCTGTTTCTTGCTAATGTCCTTGGACGCACCAGCTCCCTTTCTTTTCTTTGCCTCCACCGCAGCTGTCACGTTCTTGGCTGCGGCCTTCCTCACCTCGTCTTCAAGAGATTTATGTACCTTCATAGGCACATCATGTTCTTCATGACGGATCCCAAGCTCCTCGAACACCCGATTGCGACGGGGCATCGTACCGACGATGGCCCTGCACATCAAATACTCCTTGTTGGACATCTTGCCGAGTATCTCATGAGCCTCCGCCTACATGGACTTCACAAACTTTTTAGCGGCCTTGCTCTCCTTTGGCTGTAGACTGAATCGGGAAATGGAACCCAACACCTTCGCCAAAAACAGGAAGGTTGACCATCTCAATGGTCTATTCCTACTAAGGGGCCAGCAGTTAGTAGCCACCATCTCCTCCACTAGATTCCGACCTCTGGAATACCGGCAAGCCAGAGCAAAAGCCTTGTCACAGGCTTCGCGGCCCTCAGAAGCCTCCGGACCCGGAGTCCCTTGAGTCGAAGGCTTCATCGGAGTCATCACTGAAGCCAAAGGATAGCGAGTGTTCTTCTTTCTATCGAGGCCGGTAGATGTTAAGAACCCAATCCTCATGTAGAACCAGTACTGCATCCAATCCTTAGACCACTTGTTCTTCAGAGGATAAGAAATCTCCAACTTCTTGCCCTTCTAGTTCCTTCGTGGCATGAAAGCGCAGCTTCCATAATGGGATACCAACTGGCCTTCGCCAACCCATTTAGGCTAACGCTGGAGCATGTAATACTCACAAAAGGTACCAACGTTGGGCTCCGCTCCATAAGACAAACACACCCAACAAAAGTTGCTCAGAGTAACAATGCCATTGGGGGTTAGTTGATAAAGTTGTACCGCGAACGCTTCCAAAACAAGGCGAAGGAAATGGGCGGTAGGGAACCGATGGCCACAAAGGAAAAATCCTTAAACACCACGGTGTCAGTAGCCTGGGGTTTGGGAATAGTTCCCCTTGTGGAGGCTTCACTTTAGCTTCGCCAAAAATGCCCAACTTCCTCAAATCTTCGATCATATCCTTTGTCACGAGCGAAGGCCCAAAATCCCATGTCCTGCTCGAGCCAGCCATATCCTCCACTTCCTTCACAGTAATGAGGTCAGCAATGGAGGCTTCAATGCTACCGAGATCCTTCACGAGCTCTTGCGCCTCTGCACTAGCAACCATACACTCCTCGAATCGTGCAGACCACCCACTCGCTCTAGCGCCAAGAAGACGGCTATACAGACCAAAGAAAATAGCCTGACGGGGAGGAGGACCAAGAGGTGAAGCCACTTCCAAGATTTAGCAATAGCAATAGGAGGGGAAGGCAAGCTACAACTAAGCGAAAGATTAAGCAGAGAAAAAAGAACTTAGAAAGTGACCACAGCAAAAGTGATGGCTGAGATGGGGACGGGGAAGCCTTCACCTACCAACCCCTTATATAGCCCCTACTCCGATGCTTTAACTTCCAAGACCAATGGTCGCGTCCGTTCGATAGAGCATCGATCGTAGAGCCACCGTAGCCTATCAAGTAGTGACACGTCACCAAGACATAGCTGATCCAGGTGATCTAGGGGGGAAAGGGGGGAAGCCTCCGCATGCGCCAAAGCCTCCACGCCTCAGACTTTGAGGACAAGGCCCGCCAGCATCAGAGCATGCCCTCAAGGGGGGAACTGTTGGGGCATGGTCGCGAGTCGTGGAGGCCTAGGCTCGCAACAGCAACAAAAAAACTAACGGTTAACAAATCTTGTGAGCAACGTGCAGGGAAGGAAGACAGGAGCCTCCGCTATGGCGAAGGCCCGGAGTATAGTGGTGAAGGTGCATGAGCCGAGCCGATGGCGAAGGCTCTCACAGAGCAAGCGGATGCAGCGGTCTAGGTGCCTTCGTGTAGATCCTGGCGAAGGTCCACCCCTCGATGGAGGTTCCGGAGGCCAGAGGAGCACCCACAGGATGGCAACATGGGGCCATGGGCCACTGACGGGCTCACGATAACGGCCCAACAAGCAAAGGCGGTTGAGCAAGGAAGATGCCCGAACTGCCCCGGGCAGCTTCTATTAACACAGGTATATTCTGGGAATGCACTATAGTTGTCGGAGGGCAAAGTTATAAATGGAGCAGTAGCAAACAGCGCCCTATAAAAGGGGATGTCAAATTGTGTAAGAGGTTGGTTGGTAATGCATTTATAAACCCTAATTGAGCCTGGGCCCACCTTCCACTCTTCTTGCCTTCATCTAGGGCACTCGATTGGGCGAAGGCTTCGTTGAGGTCTGACTGCTAGAAACCCCAGTTTTCCAAAAGGACTAAGCAAAGTTACTTATCAAGACAAACCAAACATTGAATCTTTGCTGCGCATAATGGAAACAGGCACTGAAAACAATTAATTATTGATTAATGAAGTAAGGATAAGACATACAATAATTTACAACATAAAAGATAGCGGTGATTTTTTAATCCGTCATACAAGTCAAAATTTGAATCTTGTTGTCTTTCAAGGATCTATTAAGTGAAGTAGGTACTGTATTGAATTGTAACACCCCAAAGAAAATACAACAATTCTCTAGAGAATTACCACACTACACTACAGCAACAGGGTATACGGAAGCAAAAACATGTCATCTAAATTAAACATTAAATTAAATCTCCTACGATAATGCAAGGCATCCTTAAACCTAACCAACAAACCTCGTATATTTGTTACCATCCTCGAGGCTCAAAACAATGAATACAGATCGGTCTCTTCCTCGGCTCCTCTAGCGTGTCCTTAAGGAAAAAGAAAAAGGAGATCAACTCATGTTTCCAGCTATTACCCCGTGCCCTCAATACAAGTCATCGTGGCACGCGACTACGCGAGTGAGGGGTAGACGAGGAGCATGGCCAGGGAATTGCGAGCTGCTGCGGCCGCCGAGCAACCGATTTCAAGCGAGCTCCCGGTGGCCCTGATGCGCCACTAGTAACCGCCAAACAACACGCCGCTTGCTCGCTCCGGATGATTTCTGCATCAAACCAAGATCCCACCGGCCGCATGCACGTGGATTATTCTATGGGGTACCCAGTTGTAGAGATAAGTGGTGGGAGCGCTCCCTACGGGCGTCTCGCCGGCGCCGCCTGGGACCACCCCTTACGCCACCTCTCTGGCCGCCGCCGTCGCCCTCCGGCGTCCGGCGTGCTGCGGCGGCAGCCCGCACACCCGGCAACCGTCGCAGTTCCATGTGATCGCTGCTGCGGGTGTGCTCCGGTGGGGCGCGGGTCCAGCCGGCGCAATGTCGTCTGCCGGGAGGCCGAGGTCTGTGGCAGCTCGATCCTTTCGTCCAAAATTGCTTCGCGGCGGTTTCAAATCGTGTCTTCCCCACGGCCGGCCAAGTGCCGCCGCCGGATGCCATTGCCATGCCGTTGACAGCTCTGGAAACGTCCAGGTCCTGAGCCCGGCCAAACGCGTTGAGCAGCTAGGCACCTGTGCCGCCTCCGTCACGCGCGTGCGTGCGCGCCGCGCCGCGCCGCCGTGCCGAACTCCGGCCGAGCGGGGACGAGTTCTGCTCCGCTATACTCCTGGAACGTGATGTCAGCATGATATAATGCTGACGTCATTTACCTCCTTTTCCCAACCAAAATAAAATCAGAGATAAAAGTAGAAATACTTAAAAGCAATGCACATGAGCTCTTCATCTCTGATCTTTGTATCAGCAGCCGAGATTAACCGGCCCATATACTCAGCATGGTCACAGCCGCTCTCTTCCCCCCACTCCGGCCCACGATCCTTGAACCTGTTCCAATGCATAGTGCGCTCATTCTTACTAATCTAGCCCCTCTACTTACTTCTAATAAACCTTCTGTTTCATGTTTCTAGACTAGAGAAACTTGTCTGCTACTCCCTGTTGTCTATATCGCACAAAGGTTTATGCCGGCAAATGACCTTGCCAAAGCTGTGCTTTTATACCTTACTAGGTAGCGTACCCGTGCGTTGCTACGGGTTAGCTAACATTTTGTACTTAAAACACATGGATCACATGATAAGATAACAATACTGTAAAAATTAAATACAGCGTTAAAGTGATATTTAATCGAAGAAAACAAAGTTTGTAAAATAAACACCGTCACGGATAGCGCGAGCGCTACCGTCGCCTGACCACCAGGGGCGGATGCACGGGGCTAAGCAGGTCTCACGGCCCAATTCACAGCTCCTCGACACCAGATGGCGCCCCCTCCTATTCCCATCCGCGTCAGTGTTGCAGCGTCCGACGGACTGAGTTTCGACTCCGTCAGAAGTTTGCAATTATATTATGAAAAAAATGCAAATATTATATTAAATTTGAATGGAAAGCACAGAAATTAAGATTTTAGTTGCAAATTGTGAAAATATCTTAAAAAACTCAACTTCCTATATACAAGGAACGGAGTTTTGTAATGTACAAGTGTCACTGACAAGCATTACTACAAAGAGATTATTTGAAGAAAAAAAAGTCTTTCAACGGCTACAAATTCCCATTATAAGCAATACCTTTGACAGGCATATGCAGAATTCTCTTTTCTGTTGGCGGAATTCGCATGCTCAGACAAAGCCATGGTAAGATCTTGTACAGCTCGTGCACCAGCTATTCGGCACCTGAGCAAATAAATATCAGAGTAGTAATGCAGTCAATTATGAGTCAAACATCAACATAAAGGTCACCTTAAAACATACGGTCAAATATAAAATTAGGGTGCTAAACAAAGCAAGGTCAGCAAGAATACCTGTTGCAAATTATAATTTTGTTGTAGTCCCAATCCTCAACCCATCGACAAACAGCACAGCATTCAGATGTCCATTTAGCACAGACAGGACCGTAAGCATTAGCTGCAGACATCAAAGTAATCAATTACGTAAGGTCATGTTGCAACTGCCAGCTACACAACAAACACAAACTCAAGCAGAAATGTATCTTGCAATTGTAGTAGCTCTTCTTTCTTAATGCCTGGGTTAGAAGACCAAAGCATGTATTCTTCTAAGCTCTTACCCAGTTTCCACCATCTGTGTGGTGCCAAATTTTCTTGCATATGCCACAATATTATTTCGACTGAGTAATGCTTATACACATGAGTCATCGAAAAGGAAGAAAGGATGTGTAAAGAATACCAGAGATGAAGTATCTCACAGCTCAAAAGGTTAGCCACATACCTTTTTGCAGTGCCTAAAGAGCACCTGCTCACCCCCTTGCTTCCTTTTCTTTGAAACCTTGGATGGTAGGCGATTACCACAGCTATCACAAGACAGCGCCAATTTGCAAACAACCTGTAATTCAGCGAATTAAATTGCGGCCAGCTCAAAAGATGTATCAAGGGAAGTAGCTTCACACTAAACTTTTATAATTTCACCGTATCAGGTTACCTGAGAATCGGATTGGCACTCCTGCTCATTATTTGAAGCAGCCTCTTCCTGAAAGCCATTAGGATCAGACTGCTTATTTACAGACTTCCGCAGTGAGCATACCCAAATAATTAAAAATCGATCTCAGCTTCTCTGAGGACAAAAAAACCAGTGCAGCGCCTTTTGGGATATGCCCCAAATGATAGCTATCAGGGACATTTGGGGCATGCTACGCTACATGAACAAAGTACAGTCCAGACGAAATTTCTGATTTCACGAGAACTTACTAAAAGTAGACAGAAACTTGACCTACCTAATAGCTACCGGCTTTGCACTGTTTAGTAGTTTACTCAGTATGATAGAAGCACACATAATCACTATTTTCAGATCTCTAAAAGATTTATTTTCAGTGTGATAGAAGCACACATAATCACTATTTTCAGTATGATAGTAGCTGAATTCATATTGCAGAGAAAATTCGACAAAGGGTAAGAGATTAGGCAGAGAAAATTCATATTTCTTAGGTAAGAAATAGAATGTACAAACCTCCTATTGTTACAACAGGTAGAAGCCTTTAACGTCTGTCCACAGCCACTACTCCTGAAAGAAGGTTGAGCCATCTTTAGATAATCTCTGAAAGTTCATTACCAAAAAATCACATGTGCTAAAAGAGATAAGTATATCATACTACTTGCATAGAGTACTGTTTAATCTTTCTATGGGCAATGACATGAATTAAGAACAAAATGAAATTTTACTTCTACTATCAATAATGCCAGCAATTATGAAATTCCGAATAATAAAAGGCGACTTCTGAAACGATCATCGCATGAATTTCACATGTTGCAAGTAGAAAAAAATTGGAATTGGTCTGAACTCAATAGAGAGCACTCATATGGAATTCTATGCAAGTCCTATGAAGTGAAGAAGAGAGCAAGCATGTAGACATTGAATCAAGATTATTTGGATCAATCCATATAGAGCCAAAAGGGGAAGATAATTTTAGTTTATATTGGATTTGGACGTGCAGGGATCCATTGCCTACGTGCACACAGTTGAACTTCCCCAAAATGCATATGAGCAGTGTGCAATACTCGATCTCTCCAATCCCAAAACATTTGACCTCCATCTTGTCCTTCGTCTGCACTCTGTAATGTGGCGAGGCAAGGGTGATCCGGCGATCACCGCTGCTGCCATCGCCGTGCTCTGTGTCGCATGGTCAATTTCCCTGGTCGATGGCGCCACAAAGAGATCACAAGCTGCTGCTAGAGACTAAATAGAGAAAACTGCAGCTCGATCTATTTCACTATTTGATAAAATCAACAGAAAAAAACAAATTCCAATTGACATGTAATAGGAATCACAACTTCGTTAGATCATGTACAATATATTTGACCAAAAACATCTAAAAGGATTGAGCTGTTTAACACCGATCTCAGAAAATTCAGGAAACCCTCACTACCACAAAACTGAGATTTCATGAGGGGGGTATTTTTTCATGAGAGTTTAAAACATACTCTCACGAAATTAATCTTTTTCGTGGAGGTGCTATGAATCCCGTCGTGAAAACCTGTTTTCATGAGAGTACTTTGCAAACCATCACGAAAAATATCCGTATTAGCGTGAGGGTTACCATAAACTCTCATGAAAATAGTTGTTCCTGCTAGGTATATACTGCCATCCGTTTTGGTCGCTGAGTTTACGTTCGTGCCTGAAGAAGCGAAAACCGCGCGCTTCATTTGGCATTCGCGCCAAAGAAGAGAATGGCCCGCGCTCTATTTTTCTCTGTTGGCCCATCATAAAACACAGCCCACCCGAACACAGGTAAAAATCCACTCCAACCCTATCCGCAGCCGCCCCCAACTCTCATCCATCCGCCGCAGGCCGCCCTCCCCCTGACTCTCGCCCACCCCTGCCTCTCCACCTGCCGCCCGCCGCCTGCAGTCCCTCCTCCACCAGCGCCGGACGCCCACCCCTCTGCCGCAGCCCGCCCCTCTGCTACGAGCGCCCGCCCCTGCCTCTCCATCCGCCGCCGCCTTCCCCCTGCCTCTCCATCAGCTGCCCCGCCGTCTGCAGTCCCTTCTCCACCACCGCCGGACACCCACCCCTCCGCTAGCAGCGCCCGAAGTCCTAATCCCACCGCCACGCAATGCCTCCGCCGCGCTAACCTCAGTCCAGCGCCGTCCGCCGTCGATTAGGGCATCACTGCCCCTGACTCCACTCCGGCAAGCCTGCTTGTGGATCCGGTGACTGTGCTTGTGGAGGACAAGGCAGCGCCCATGACGGAGGAGAGGAGGCCGGCTCCACCTAGTCGCAACTGCTGCTGCGGTTGTAGGCTTCAATCGGACTGAGGTATTGAAGCCATCCTTTTTCCCTATATTTTCTGTGTTGTGTGTGCTCTAGCAATATTTTCCCCCCAATTTTTTCTGTGTTGTGCTCTAGCAATATGAGATGTTTATTGCATATGAAACTGTGTGATCTATATACTGATGCACTGAACTTAATTGTTGACCCTGGGATTGGAGGAGTTAGCACGGACATCGATCCAAGCGCGTGGCGGACAAGGAACCGAGCTTCAATTAAGGAGAAGGCAGCACCGACGCCAGCCAAGCTTGCAGAAGAGGACTACACCGACTTTGACGCCAAGGTTGAAGGAGCAGCCACCACTGCACTAGATACATCAACTCCAGAAGAGGGTTCAAGACACAAGGAGCTATTCTCACATCTGTGTTCACTGCCTTCGAGCCAGCAGAGGTAATCTAAGAGTTACATAAATATATAAAGAGCTTTATATATGCACTACAGATGATATGTACCACTTGGAGAATCCAAAAGCTGAGTACATATATGATATGAACACCTGCATTTACTGATGCAGCAGGGTACAAAGTGCAGTAGCTGTTAAGTTTAAAGGCGGTATGTAAGCATACATATGTACAGCCGTTTAGCTGATTCCAGGTGTAGTATGGAAAGTAAAAAGATATACATACACAAAATACACAAGAAGCTCTATTTATTTTGCATATGGCAACAACCTTTGGTAATGTGACATGTTAGATACGCATACACGCCATACGCTTATATTTACAGGATTCATATTATAGCAGAGGCATAATTTTCAAAGCCTCCATGCTACCCCAAAGCGTAAATGAAAATTTCGCCTCAAAACCTCTATGGTACTCCAAACCTTCTTCTTTCAACAGGGGCACCTATTATGATATATCAAATTTGCAAAACTATGAGCCGTATATATTAAATAAATGTGGTGATAACAATTAATACTCAATTTAAAATGCTATAGAAGGAAGAGGGAAAAACACACATAGAATTTTCCCATGACTTAAATGGTCCCATAATTTTTTATGCATCCAAAAATGGCAAACATCTTACTCTTGAGGATTACAGCTGCAGCTTCACTTGTTAGGATAGTAGCAGTATACTGTGTTTTGAATTTTTTTCTTTAATTAGCATGATCTCTCCCTCAATGCAGAGAATTAAGACTTAGCCATGACCTGCAACAAAGAAACTGTAACAGAGACAAATGTTGTGGTAGAAGAAAAGTCAAATATGATATAAAAAACAGATCCTGTTAAGCAAATATGAGTATTCCTGGTTACAAATCAAACGTCAAAGGAGAGAAGCGAAGAAAAGGGAGTAAAGGAAGAATGGGAATGAAAACAATTTGATATAGGTAAAGATGCTCAAGAAACCAGAGCACGAAAGCACCGAAAATGAAACCCTAATGCAAAAAAGGGGCAAGCCTCGTGACCTTTTTTTGACACACAAACACAGAGGACGCTTCCTGAAAAGTTCATTCAGATTTTCTTCCTCGGAGCAGAAAACACAATTTTGCACATGCAGTTTTGTCGATTTTTCAAAATGGGTTCGAGGCAATTGAAAGGATGGACACATAAATATATATTTAGGTTAGAAGAAAGACAGCAGGTGACCATATATAAGCTTGTAGCATTTTCATGCCATATGTGCATATCTCCATGTCTTTTAGCTGCAGTATGTGGTACTTTGGCCGCCCTCATTCCTTATCATATTAGTGGAGCAGGTTTGTACGTTTAAACCAAAAGCTTTTCCCAAGGTACTAACATATATATATATTCTAAAGGCTTCTTTCTGATTTAGCCTCAACATGTGTAGGTATTATATTGGTGCATCTTTTTATATTGTATTTTACTGTCATTTCCTTGACCTGTTGCTTGCAAAGCACACTTGTATTGTCCTGAAGCTATATAGCAAACCCATCAGTATGATGGAGGAAACTAGGCATTCTGCGTGGGGAGGCCCCGCCGTTTATCAGGAGTAAATTTTTTTAATCATTGAAAGAAACTATGATTAATATTTGTGGGCTGTTACATGTGTGTTTGTTGGGATATTGAAGTTACATGATATTTGCGTATCATTGACTTAGTGTGTGCTGTTTTGTTGGGAATCTCAGTTACTTGACATTAGTAAATCTGTATTTGATTGTTTGGTAAATATGTAGAAAATTGTGCTAGTATTTGGTTGATAGATATGATTTTCTGTGTATCTAAAATCAGTTTTTTTAAAAAATACAGAACAAAAACAATGGCAGAACGTGAGTGGATGTATAATGGTTGGTCTCGCACACAAGCCCCCTCTAATGATTGGATAGAAAACACCAACCAGTTTTTGGACCGTGCTTTCTCTATGCCTACTGTAGTTGAAGATGGCACCATCAAGTGTCCTTGTGCTGTATGTCGCAACTGTGTTAGGCAGACAAGGTTTAAAGTAGAGATGCATTTGTGTAGAGTTGGATTTAAGGATAACTACAGAATATGGACAGCACTTGGTGAGGGATTTGATAGTACCTATGTTGGGGGTGGACATGATGAGGCTTTTTGTGAAACTGACCACATGGATGAAATGTTGGCTACCATAGTTGGTGGCCATCCACCACCAATTGATGATGAGCCACCTGCCTATGCTAAAGCTTTTTATAGGATGGTAGAAAGTGCTGATCAATTAGTCCATGAGAGCACAACACACTCATCCCTATCTGGTATGGCACGCCTGTTGGCATTGAAAGCACAATACAATATGTCAATTGCACACTTTGAGGCAAACTTAGAATTAATCCATGAACTATTGCCTCCCGAATCTAAGTTGCCCAAGGACTTCTATCAGTCAAAGAAGCTATTTGAGGGTCTTGGTATGGCTTATGTCAAAATTGATGTTTGTTATAACAACTGCATGCTGTACTATAAAGATAATGCAAGTAAAGACAAGTGTGATGTTTGTGGCACCTCCCGCTACGAAGATGGTAATAGCAGAGTGCCACGTAAAGTGCTACGTTACCTTCCCATCACTGATAGGTTACAGAGGTTATTCTTGCATGAGGACACGGCAAAGCTGTTGCAGTCTCACTACCCGTCCAAATCTGGTAAAATGGTGCACCCTTGTGATGGAGAAGCATGGCAACAGTTTGATGAAGATTTTCCAGACTTCGCTAGTGACCCTAGAAATGTGCGTCTTGCCTTTGCAACAGATGGTTTTACCCCCTTTGGCTTAATGGCAGCTCCTTACTCTTGTTGGCCAGTGTTTGTTACCCCATTGAATTTCCCACCATGCACAATCATGAAATCTGAGTACATATTTGTTGCCCTTGTGATCCCAGGCCCTGAACATCCTGGAAAGAAACTAGGCATTCTAATGCAGCCTTTAGTTGATGAATTAATGAGTTTATGGGAGGGGGTAGACACTTGGGATGCTTCACTCAAGCAAACTTTTAAAATGCAAGCAGCCTATCTATGGTCAGTCCATGATTTCCCTGCTTATGGGAACTTTGCTGGATGGAGCACACATGGCAGGTTTGCATGTCCAGTGTGTTTGTCTGATACTAAGGCATTTACACTTCGTTATGGTCACAAGGCTTGCTGGTTTGATTGCCATAGGCGTTTCTTACCTATAGACCATCAGTTTAGATTTCAATCTAATGCATTTCGTAAGGACACAGTGGTTCTTGATGAGCCTCCAAGGATTTTGACGGGGGAGGAAATCTATGCCCAAATGAGCAAATTTGTAGGTGACACAAAAAGCTATGGTAAATTGCACAATTGGACCCATGTTTGTGGTCTTTGGCAACTTCCATATTTTCGTAAATTGTTGCTACCACACAACATTGATGTGATGCACAATGAGAGAAATGTAGCTGAAGCTATATGGAACACTTGCTTTGATGTACCTGACAAGACTAAGGATAATGCCAAGGCAAGGAAAGATTTAGCCGATATTTGCAATCGTCCATCACAACATTTGAAGTTGAAAGCAAATGGCAAGTGGGACAGGCCACGTGCCCCATTTTGCATTAATAAGGATGATAGACAAAAAATTCTTAAATGGTTTCAAGAACTTAAGTTCCCTGATGGCTATGCAGCCAACATTAGAAGAGGGGTTAACTTGTTACAAAGGAAGATCTTGGGCCTAAAGAGCCATGATTATCACATATTCATGGAGCGCTTACTCCCTGTAGCATTCCGTGGATTCCTTCCGCATAACATATGGTTATGTTTGGCTGAGCTTAGCTTTTTATATCGGCAGTTGTGTGCCAAAGAGTTGAGAAAGGATACCATATATTCATTAGAACAGCAAGTTGTTGTTCTTGTTTGCAAATTGGAGAAGATATTTCCTCCTGGTTTCTTCAATCCTATGCAACATCTAATAATCCATCTTCCCCGAGAGGCTCGACTAGGAGGCCCTGTCCAATCCCGTTGGAATTATCCATATGAGAGATAAATTCATAACTAATATTCTATGTCTTTTCTAAAAATAACCTTCTCTTAATGCTTTCTTTGGTCCCTATAGGAAAATCCAAAAACTGAAAGGCAAAGTACAAAATAAGGCACGTGTTGAGGGCTGCATTGTTGAGGCTCAATTAGTTGAGGAGGCAACAAATTTCCTCACTCTCTTTTTTAGGTCACAAGCTCGATCGATTAGAAACAAGGTGCCTCGTTATGATGATGCTTCGGCTTCCTTCAAAAGTTCATGCAACATTGAAATTTTTCAATATCCGGGGCGTTGTATGAGTCCTCGGGGTGTTCATGAGCTGCCAATAGAGAAGTATGAGGCTGCTTTTTTATACATTTTGACAAACATGCCAGAGATGGATGAATTCTTCAAGTATGTGGATGTTCAACCTGGACTCCTAGTATATTTTATATCTAGTCTGTTCACACTAGCTAACTTAATTTGGCCCCTTAGGAAATTTGATAAGGAACATTGGAAGAGTCGCACTAGAGCAAGACCTGACCAGCTTCGTGAGTTAAGGTTGAAAGGGTGGAAAAACAGCCGTGGGCAGCATGGTCCTAACTTCTTTGATTGGTTCAAAGAAGAAGTAATGTTGCTGAATGCTCCTAATTCACATTATCTAAGTGTACCATTTTTTACACTTCTAAAACTGACACACCATTACTATTGTGGACATGCAGTGCTTGAAGAATCCTACTATTGATAATGCGTTGCGTCAAATATCCTTTGGTTTTCGCAGAATGGTGACTAACTATGGGGGTTATGATGTGAATGGGTATAGATTTCGTTCGGAAGAGTATGAGAAAACAAAATCCAGATTAACCACGGTTAACAGTGGAGTTTGTGTTGCTTGTGTTGATGAAAACGACAATGAGTTGGAGTATTATGGTATTATCAAAGACATCATAAAAATAAAATGGGAAGGAAACCTGCAGCTAGAGATGGTCTTGTTTGATTGTTGCTGGTTTGATCCTACACCAGATGGAACAAAACATACTGAAAATTTAGGATTGGTGGAGATTAAGCATTCTTCTAGGCTTGCGGTGTTTGAACCATTTGTAATGGGGAGCCAAGTTAAACTAGTATACTATCTATCTTATGCATGCAATAAATCAGATCTAGTGGATTGGTGGGTTGTGTATAATGTCTGTCCACGGAACTACATTCCTACAAATGACTCCAATGATGATTCAGATCCTCCTAATGGGCCAACAGAAGTGTTTTTCTATCAAGAGGATGGGCTGCCAGGCTCTTTTGTCATTGATTTAGGGGCTGACTTAGACAATATAGTTCCAACTATATCTGATGAGATAACAGATCCAGATGATCTCGAATTTCTATCTCAACTAAATATTGAAGCTCAAGATGAAGATAGAGATGATCTAGAGGTGGATGAAGATAGAGAAGATCTAGAGGCGGATGAAGATAGAGATGATCTAGAGGCGGACGAAGATAGAGATGATGAGCAAGACGATCTGCATGAATATGCACCTAATGACCCAAATGATTTTTAGATTCATGTTTTCTATAAAAAAATTAGTTGTACTGCTAAATGTATTGCTCCTAGGACCAATGCTAGATGTTATGTAATATTCAATGTTTATTACCTTTGTCAGAACTGATGTGTTGCTTGTTGAATTCTTGTATTGCTCCTAGAACTGATGTGTTGCTTGCTGGATGCTTGTTATTTATCTGAAACCAAAGAGTGTTACATGCCTCCTCATCTAGCTTTCAGGTTTCCTTTATTACATGTGTTGTTTAAAATACGTGCCCTTTAATCTTCATTTTGTAATAATGCAGGACATGCACGGGCTTCGACATAGAGGGCTGGCAAGAAAAAGGACATGTACAGCCACCAGTGGGAACTCCCAAGGGACCAATGCTAATGGTGGGAACTCCCAGGGGACCAATGGTACTGGTGGGAACTCCCAGGGGACCAATGCTGGTGGGAACTCCCAAGGGACCAATGCTGATGGTGGCACTGCCAACTCTCAAGTGGCTGGTGATGGTCAGATTAACACACAAATGAGCAATGGTGGTTCTGATGACTCCAATGATGGTGCTAGTGGCACTTTACAAGTTACAGACGAACCTCCAAAAAAAGGTAGAGGGAGAGGGAAAAGAAATTTGACGCAATTGAGAGTGCCTCCACATAATGGGAAGGTTATGCTGAAGCCTGTGGGTAGCCGGTGCGTATATGTAACTTCAGTATTATGCTTGTCATTAATGATTTATGCTACTGATTTCCTTATGCTACTATTTCAGTTACCTCTGGTTTGTTGCTAGTACCAGGAAATATTTTGTGATCTTTTGCTGCTGAAACCCTTTTTCTACTATTTATGCTATCTCTATTGTATTATTAGTACCAGATCTGCATTGTTGGTTCAGTATTTTGTCACCTTTTGCTGCTGAAATCCCTTTTGTTGCAGAAATTGTATATATGCTAGTTCAGTACTCTGCTACCTCCAGCATATTACAAGGATGTGAACATGTTGTATTCTAATCAATTTTAATACTTACTAAATTTGCAAGTTGACATATTATATTCTTTGTTACAGCCAATTCACCTACATGAACTACAACCCTAAAGACTATAAGTACGGTTCACAGGTTGGAGTTATTATCAAACGGTTCTACCCGGGTATGGTTGATATATGTGATGAGCAAGGCAGGATTGTTGAAAAACGGGCAGCAATGTCATGGTATGATTATTACTACAAAAAGGATATTACTGGAATAACATATGCTAAACTAGTCAAGTGTGAATTCTGGGTAAGCCATCATACATACCAAGTGTGAATAACATATGCTTAACTGGAATACCTGACATTTCCTTTATATGTAGACTTTGTTCAAGGTAAACCGAGCTGATATGAGAAAAGCTGATCGTAATTTGGAGGCTTATCTAGTGAAAAGAGTTTCTGATTTGATATATCAGGCTCGTTTGGATGCTGTAAAGTTTCATGAAAACTGTGATGACAATCAAGCACGCTCTATACATCTTACAGAAGAACAATACATAAAGAGCAAGCTAAGTTGGTGCGCTTCTGATGCTTGGGTCTTTCTGTCAAAGTATTGGACATCTGAGGAGTACAACACAAAGAGGAAGGCTGCTCAAGCTTCACGATTAAATTCTGGAGATGTTGCTCAGAATAGAGGAGGATCGAGGCCATGGGGAGAGACACAACAATTGCTGGTATGCATATGAAATCCTTGTCTTGTTGTCTTTTCTTATACTACTAAATACTGCTTACATCCAAATGTGAATGTCACACACTGATTATTTCACATAGATCTAGCTGGCCCATGTTTGAAACATCATGTAACTCATTTCATGGTCTTGTAGGAATACAAATTTGGCCCCGAGAAGGCTAGCACTTTGAACACATATGCTGTAATGAAGTCTGGATTCAAAAAGGTGGACAAGAGTGGAAAAAGCGCTCCTATTCCCAGCCATAGAGCACAAACCCGTATTGTATGTACTTCACTCAGTTTTTTATCTCAATTTATTTTTACATGGTTCAAACCTTGCTGATTGTATCTCAATTTATTTTTGCACGGTTCCAACCTTGATGATTGTATTTTATATGATTATAGCCTTGCTGCTTTCATACATGCTTCCCTCTGGTAATTTTTTTAGGATGCCTACAATGCAAGAACACAACTTGATGAGAATTCAAAAGAATTGGATGTACAAGCATTGTATTTCATGGAACGCGGAATGGCCCATGGCCGTGTGCCAATAGCTGATGGTTGCGTGGATAAGCAAGCACTTGCAGCAGCTGCTAAATCCAATCGTTTTTGTTCAAGAAACAATGCTGCTTATCAAGCTGTAGTACATGAAAATGAGGAATTGAAGGAGAGGAATAATACACTGAATGAAGCAAACAAGAAATTGAATGAGAATAATGACATTCTCACTGAGGAAAATAGTGTTAATCGTGAGATGATGCTGGTAATAATCATCTTTCTCCATGTTACAACTTACTGATCATATGCATTGATCTCATCTGTTTGCACATCAAATTTCAGAGACTTTTTGATGATCTTAAAAATGCACCACCTGCCGATTTGATGAACCGTCTAGCAAATATCGATGCCCATCGTCATCAGGTAAATTGTTTTGCTGAAAGCAGAGATTAGATAATAAATAGGTCAAGATTGCTATTCTATCCATGTATTATAGGAGTATGTCAACATCCATGTAGAGTAGTTGAGACTGATCTTGTAATTGTTCAACTACTATAACCAGAGTGTGTGATTGGGCTGATGCTTTCCTGTGGAGGGAGGCTGGCTGCCAACATAATTACATAAATGTGCTATTATTCATGTTTGAAATTGGTAAAACAAATGTGAGTCTAGTTCTTGGATATATCCTTTATACTTTGTTTTGGTTAAATAAATGTGACAACCACCTACTGTTTTGGTTTTATTAGTACATATTAACCACCTACTGTTGTGGCATGAACTTAGATATACTCCCTTTTTACTTGAAGTCTAAGACCATGATTGTATCTTTTTCAGGTTTCTATATCATCACATGTCAGCACTAACCCACTTGAAATGCTTTGTCGCGGTAATTATGTGGACACTGATGATGATGACGATGACTACGGTGAGATGAATGACAGCAACAGCTATGACGGTGATAACCATAGTTGTGATGACTTTGATGAAGATGATGGTAGTGATGACATTAGTGGCAGCGAAGATGTCGACATGAGCAGTGGTAATGGAGAGGATAGCATCAACGAGGGGGATGACAGTGATGATAATGATAATTGATGCAATGGATGGGAGTAAAACCTAAACATGGTACCATCTTACTTTTGGGCTCTTTTGATCCAAACTAATGGATGCTAGGCTTATTTTGCTAACCAGCGACCATAGGTTGAAACAAAACCTTTTGGTGTTGTAGTAAGTAGACCTCAGAGCTATGTAGGTGCTGGGATTTATGTTAGTTGACTGTGACTATGAGATAGTCTTATCGCCTTTCATGAATGTAATGCTGGAGACTTTGTAATATGTTTGGAGTGCAATTAGTGGATGCTTTGTGATATGTTGGACTAAAATCAGTTGATTGTCTGCATGTATTGAAATCTGATTATATTTGGAATTTGGATTGACATTTTTCTTGTTGGTTAAAATAATTTCCTGGCTGGACCAAAAATTACCATGACAGTTTTGGACCCCAGGAAAACCATATTTCATGAGGGTTTCAACATGTTTTCCTGGTGGTGTCTGTCTCATGAAAACTATATTTTGTGATGGTTCAAACATATTTTCATGGTGATGTCTCCCTCTCACGAATTAATTTCCTGTGAGTTTAGATAACCTCACAAATTAATTTCATGACGGTTAACTCCCACTCACGAATACTATTTTCCTGTGAGTTTTGATGATCTCACGAATTAATTTCATGACGGTTGACTCCCTCTCACGAAATAGTATATTCCTGTGAGTTTTGATAACCTCACGAATTAATTTCATGACGGTTGATCCCTCTCACGAAATAGTATATTCCTGTGAGTTTTGATAACCTCACGATTTAATTTCATGACGGTTGACCTCCACGTAATACCGCCATAGAAACACCACAGCAAACCTGGCGGCGCTAACATTTTCATGGAGGTGACCGTCAGGAATGTCCGCCACGAAAATAAATCGTGAGCACTGCCTCTCACGAAAATTCAATTTCCCTGGCTTCAATTCCATGAGTGCTCATGCGTGACGGTTGGCCCTCACGAATCGTTTTCATGAGGGTAAATCAATATTTCATGACGGTTTTTTCACTCTCACGAAATCTCAGCTTTCTGGTAGTGCCTAGAGAAAGGAAATTTTTGAGGAACACTCAAATTCAATGATAACATACAGGCACAAATCAATTGTTGATTCTTCATAGGTTTGCACTTACAATGACAGTAAAAATGAAGGTCGCTGGCAGTAGCTCGAGTCCCCTGGCTGTCAGCTACAACCTTAAAGCTGTTTTGCTTGCACAACGGTCAGAAAATAGTTGGGCCGTATAATACTTTGCAGTATGTCGGGCGTTCTTGTGTGCGTTTGTTCCTGCCTGTGATTCGCTAGCAAGACTTCGCTCACTGTCGGTAAAACTCTGTTTCAACTCTGCTTAATGAAATACTGGCATGATGCCTGTTTGAGGAAAAAAAAGACACAACCTTCAAGCATTGGCAAACAAAATGATAACATGTGAAAAGAATGAGGGACATATGGTAAAGCACGGCAATATCATAATCTGTTTCACAAGGCATGACTCAAAAGGTCTCTAAGCTTCCTTTATAACATATGCTGCCCGATTTCATTTTCTCTATGTGCTTCCTATTGATAATTCTATTATCCATGCTCATTAAGCATAATCAACAATTTTTCATCAGCAAGTTGAGAACCTATCATGATACGATATGCATACACATGGAGATTATTTACCTCATGGGCATTCCCTCAAACACCTCCTATGCGAGTCTGATGTTGCAGATGGAGTGGAGGTGGCAGGTGCTACCGGGACTGTGAATGCTGGTGTAGATGGCCGGGATGTCGTGGCCGCCGTCCCCTTCATCTTGGTGCCCAGTAGAAGCCTCATGTTGACAACCATCGCTAGGGAAGGGGTGGGCGGCATACCTGTCAGCTTCGCAAGGGAGGGGCCACGCCTGGAGGCGCGGTGGCCGTGTCCACCCGACGCCGCCGCATCCACCGCGGGCTGCCTGCCCTGGCTGGCTGCCGCACCTGCCGGCCACGGGCCGTCGGCGAGCCTACGAGGGGCCTGAGTGTGGGCACCGTCTGGCTGCCTGGCCGCCGCCGCAACCCAACGAATCTATGCAGAAGACATCCCAATTGAAGGCAAGGAATCATGACTGAATAAATAACATGGGGATGGCGATGGTGACGGATCTTATAGGTCGCGTGCGATGGGCGAGGGCGGCTGCGTTGTTTGCGACGGCGAGGACGATGGTGACGTTGTGGGCGCATGACGACAAGGATGATGGTGATGGCACGGGCACGCGACATCGAGGATGACGGTGACGCCGTGGGTGCAACGAGAGTCGTTGGTGCCGGAGGCGACGGAGGCCGCGATGAAGGAGGAGGCGGCCTTGCTGGCCTTGCCGTGCTGAGGCGTGAGGTGCGATGGGGAAGCGCACCTATGGCGAACGAAGAGAGAGGGCGCAATCTGTGAGGGGCACGGGGAGATGGTCGTGATGGTGTGGCGTGTGTGGGATCGCACGGGCGTGACTGGAGGATGTGATTGCAGGGGCGTGATTTGGGGGAGAAGGTCGCAGGGGAAGCAGCGGTCACGGGCAGGGGATCGCACGGGCGAATGGGGAGAGGGACGGCGGGCGGTATCGCACGGAGCGGTAGAAGGTGAGGCGAAAATTTTTATCGCACCAAAACGCTTTCTTACTTTTAGGCTTTTTAGTTGTAGGAGATATACTTCTTAAAAAAGTTATTGATGCCACCATAAATATTTATGCTGACATCACAAATAATGTTTTAAGTGCAAAAATGTTTCTAAAAATATTTAAAATTTAAATATTATATTTATAGATAGAAATAAATTCGTATCTAAAAATATGAAATATTTCAAATCTAAAAATTAATAGGTAATCATGTGAAAAAATTATTTGGTTTCCGTGCAATGCACATGCATTAATCTAGTGTTACAAAAGAATATGTGATTGTTTGAAACGTACAACATGTGTGCATGCTACTCACATCCCGCCAAGCATCCTCGAAACTCAAGTACCTGAGATAGGGGAAACAAGCGTATGAGGTTTATAGAAAACCTCAACAACTGAACTGCTTCAACTAGTTATTTAAATCACAGTTTGATTAAGCATCAAATTTAAATCACATAGAGACATCAATTGCTTCAATAAAGAAATATAAATATACTTCCATGCAGAGCAATGCAATGCATGACTTCACTTCTACCCACACATACCAGAGAGAGGGAGTGAGGGCTGCAACCACATTACTCATCAATGTGTGTTGCCGTACCGGTACTTACCACACCAATTCGGATACGGTTTCTTTAAATGCATATCAATGGAAAAGGTACAAATGTAAATGTTGCAATATTTGCACTTCATATACTTCATAATTCAAAAGTAATACCATAAGATATGAAAAAATAGCATACTTCAAAGTAAATAACTTCAATTTTCAGATTATCTAGTTGGTGTGAGAAACTGAAGTTTAGTGGAGGCAATTCAAACAACAAAGGTCAAACATGTGGACCACGGCGCCACGTTTACTTGCCTTTACCGATAATTGATCAAAGAGTTGGGCGCACTCTAATAGTAATCCACCTGATCACAAGTAATACTAGGTACCAACACTATCATACAAACAAGTACAACAATGATTAATGCACTATAGCGCATCAAACCCAATATTTAAGCATCTACTGTTTCACTACTGTTTATAACAGCAGCACTGTCCCTTCTCTTTTTCATAGACATTAAACCAAACATTCAAAAATTCTCAAAACAAACCAGATCCTAGAAAACTCTATTATATACAACTTTGGCTTAAAAGGATTTGGCATAGAGAACTCCAAGATATCCTAAATGTCTTCTTAACATGACTGAACTTTTCTGACAGTGAAAACTGGACAGTAATCTTATAAAATTCATAACTGGAGATGTACTCATACAAAAAACGTGTTATATAGCAATCTGGAAAGATTATAGAAAATCCTACAACTTTCATTTAGATCACAGGTTCACAGTCATCCATTATAAGGGCCAAACATTGGTTGGATCTAAACTGTTTAGATTCTCGTCACTGCAAAATAGTCTACTTTCAATGATCATATCTTCCAAATTATAGAGGCTATGAATGTGATCTTGGCGTCAAAAGAAAGGTATTGAAGTCCTCTACAACTTTGTCCATGGTGGCAGAATTTATTCAGGCCACTAAGATGCCCTAAAAAGATGATAAATAGAAACTACACGGTCCAATAGAAATTCAGAACGTGAACAAGACCAAATTCGGAAATTTCAGAAATTACTTCAACTAAATCCTTTCTGATTAGATGTTTCGATCCACAAAACTTGATCCAAACACGTGGATTAATATGCAGAATCTCACCTTAGGCAACCGCAGCGAGCATGATAACCAACCCCAAGCGATCCGCTCCTTCCTTCCCTTCTCTTTTCCACCTCACAGCGATCTACGCCGCTAGGACCGGATCATCGTTCTGATCTACATCGCATCATCATGGACAGCAAGGGAACAAGAAATTGAGGGCAAAAACAGGGAAAGAATATGATGCCTAACCAAAATCCAAGGAAGAACAGCACCACGGACGACGGTGGCGGCGACGGACGACAGTGTCAAGCCCTAACCCTCTCTTCCTCTCCTTTCTCCTTTCTCCTTTCTCCCTTCTCCCTGCTATTTTTTTGCCCTGCGTGCACAGGGGTGGCTGCTAGGGCCGGCCAGGCTGATAGGTCACAGTGGGGAAGGAAGAAAAAAAAAAAGAAAGCCCACGACGCCAACCACGGAACAGGATTTGGAGTAGGACTCTAAAAAGATACGACACTGTTCACCAACAGGGCTATGCGGCCGCGCGGTTACTGTAGCTACTGCAGTAACGTTTCTTTTCCTTTCATTTGTTAATTCTTTCCATAGATATTATTTTACGATCCAAACTCCAAATAACATGTATGAGTAGTTAAATGAGAAGTATTTGGTGAGCTCTACGTATTGGTGTTTTGTGTCCATCCATCCGAGGAACGGATCAAAAAGTCAAAATTTTAGCCTCTCTTTACAGCCGGTTAACCTTTGTTAAAAAACTAATAACTTAATCCATATTAAAAATCCATACTTATGCCATGCATTCTTGAGTGTTACACGAATCAACAAAACAATCACAAACCCAAGCCATCCTCCGCTTTCGCCGACTCGGCGATTCCCTCTCCTGGGTTGTCTCCATTGGTCTCCCTTTTCTCAAAGGTCTCCTCGCCTCCCTAGGTTGGTCTGTCTGACTGTCACTCTCTCCCCTCCCTCTGCTCCCCAGTAGGGCAGTGCGCCGCTACGCCACAGATGCAGAGAACTGATGGCCTCTATAAAGGTTATTAAATCAATCATTAGGGAAATTTAAGTTTGGAAATTTACTGAATTGAAAGCTCTGGAAAATCTCTATATTCAAAAGTCATTAAAAATTTCTTTTTTCTTCGTTCAGTAGATTTTATTAGGGATCTTTTGATTGGTCATCAAATCATCTAATGCACAGTACAAGGGGCAAGGATAGATATCTGCACCATCTCTCATCTGTCATGTATATATATGACTGGCGTTTCTGGCGGAAAATGTAAATAATTAGATGAAAGAAAGGAGAAACCTGTTATATTTCACCCTCCTTATTCAGCTCCTGAACATCCATACGTGCTTCAAATGTTGCAAAACCAACAATCATGCCTATACACCACCATGACATTATCAACATCACATTAAACTACACCTTATTAGAAGAATCTGATCTTGGTGTCACATCTTGTGTCAATTATCACCAACGCATCATGCCTATGCTTGGATAGTTTGATGCATGCACCGGACTTGACCCACGAATTATTGCTATACAACGAACCGTAAGCCGCACGGATGGTCCTAACACGTGCTGTTGCTACAAAAAGGAAATAAATAAGCTCTCCGGCAGATCTGGTAGGAGTATTTGACACGAGGGAACCCATCTGTGTTGCTTCATCACCCTGCAGTGTGAGGTTTGACATGCATGCTAGACGCTAGTAGTAGTACCACTGATGCATCAGCTTAACTTAACTGTGCTTAGCAGCTGGTGAGCACTGGACTAATCCATGTTTTCCATCTGTGTCCTTACCTGCCTGATTGGTGTGGTACTGCACTGGCTGTCCGTGGATTGGCAGGCATGCCAGGACCTGAATGATTCATGGTCCTGAATCTGAAGGGATCCATGATTGCCTGTTTGCTCGATCTTGCTGTGTCTCAGGTTTACGATTCAATTTCTTTATCCATTTTTTTTCGTTCACATTCAAAACTACTGCACCTTATCGTTGGCAAATGTATTTAAACAAAGCTAGCTGAATCATATATATATATATATAGGGAGAGTATACTCTATAGCTAGCTATAGAATAAGTTATTTTGTAGCCACCTCCATTTACGATAATTTTATATACTAATTTACGACAATGTCAGTATATATTTACGATAGTTGAATTACTATAGCACATGGAGATATTTATCATAATGTTATAGTAAATCACATAGTAAGGAGTTACTATAATCTCATAAATTAGCATAGCAATTATCGTAACTCAAAATAGCTACAAAATAAGTTATTTTGTAGCTAGCTGTATGGTAATAGTTCTATATACATATATATATATATATATATATATATATATATATATATATATATATATATATATAAGAGATAAGATGACCAAACTCGTCAAAAGGTATTTAGCGGCTCGGGATCGGAATCAAATCTGGGCATCTACACACTACTCCATAATCGGCATTATTGTCGATTGCCAAACCCTTGTAACTGCCGGTTTTGCCAACCAGCTGGCAGTATGCAAGCGCCAGTGTTAGTCAATCCTATCATTATCGAGTCAGCAACTGACATTGTTTCCTATTTTCACAAAAAAAAAACTTGAATCAATTGCCGATCGCTCTTGCCACCCTCCAATGCGCCACCGGGCCTAATACTGCTCAACTTGCCACCGTGGCCACGGACGCCATGTATAGTGCAGAGGCAGTACCATAGGCGCCAACATGCATGGCCCCACATGCAGCTACCAATGGGCCCCGCGACACCGCCAGCCATGCCTTGAGAGGCAGCACTGTTGATGCAGAGTGCCCCATGAGACCGCCTCCCATGCCCATGATGTGGCGTCATCGTAGCAACTGGAGGGCCTATGGGCTACCACCTTTGAGCGCCCTGTGTTGCCACCGCCCGTGCATATGAGTGCCGTTCCCGCCACGCCCCCGCTGAGTATGAGGGAGAATGAGCAAGAGAGAGGGAGAGAAACGGGAATGGGATAAGCGCTAGAAAATGTAAAGACGCAGAGTTAACTAGATTTTTTTTTATCTACATGCTATATCACTATCAGTCCATTAAAATTCAGCATTGTCGATTGTTAACGATAACCAACAGTGATATGTAGTATTAACTGCCAGTTGTTAACAATAACTGATGGTTTCATAATAGTTGCGACTGTGAAGCAACCGGCATAGGTGATAGTGGTAGCTATTTCTGTAGCATTGGTAGCTATTTCTATAGGCGTGAGACATCAAGAAAAAGGAGGTGAAGGATGTGTTGAATTCGATGCATCTTTTCATGGTTCAACCTCTTGCTGAAATGATCCTGTCGACGCAAGGAAGACGACGACGCATGCTACGGACACCGAGGCGAGTCCAATGACTCCATGGTGACTGGAGCTGCCGGCACCTTGTAGAGCTAGGCAGGCAGCTTGCCGAGATTTTTTTGGCAGCGCTGCCGCTTGGTTCCTTGCTCGCTTCAGACTTCCGAGCAGCTGCTGTCCATAGATGGAGGCGTGCGCATGCAGTGGCACATGCTCACCTGCCTTGGACTGCTTGGTGTACATGCTCTTACTCGATCGTTTCATGACCTTTTATTTGGCTCCTAGTTGTTGACGTTTCTGTAGAGGGAGGTCCGGCTGGGTTGTGTAGACTGCATGAACGAACTGTTCTTGCTCTGACGGAATCTTTCGATTCGAAGCAGTTGCTTCCTTTTGCAGGAGTACGTGGTAAGCTTTTTATCTTTTACTCTCTCCGTTCCAAATTATAATTCGTTTGATTTTTTTTTTTTGACCCCAAGTTTGATTGCTTGTCTTATTAAAAAAATTTATGCAAACATATTCAAATTTAAGTCATTCTTGAAGAACTTTTATTAATAAAGCAAGCCACAATAAAAGAAGTGATATTTAGCATAAATTTTTGAATAAGACGAGTGGTCAAACTTGGGGTCAGAAAAGTCAAACGAACTATAATTTGGAACGGACTTAGTACTAACTAGTTCACCTTCATTCTGTCTCAAAGGTTTCATTTATAGAACCATTGTTTAGTCAGAATAGTAATTTGCCTGCAGGTTATGCATTTCATAGTTCACAGGTCACGTCTCCAGGATTTCAAATCTGTAAGAGTATGTAACTGTGATATGCTAGACTAGCCAGGTCTCCAAAGTCCATCATGCAACCACATGAGAGCTACCACTTGTTTAGTCTTGAACCTTCTCCGCAGTCTGAACTGGCTGCAAGCATCATAACCTTTCACTTTCAGGACCAGACGTTAAAATGAAAATGATCTCATCCAAGCTAGTCCTTTGTTCACAGCAAAGCCACCAGGCATGGGCCAGGACCACACATGCAGGCTCAGTCACCTTTCCGAAAGATGCAGCCACACACTGTCAGTTCCAGTTGATCTTTCAACAGTAGTAGGAACCGTTTTTGTAGGACAGAATGGTGGACCAGACCATGCATGCATGCATGCAGGTTCTTCCTCTTCTCCTGCAAAGTCCATATCATGCAGTCCCAGTTTCAAAAAAAAAAAAATGGTCCATATCATGCATGCATGCCTAGCCAGATAAGCTGCACAGTGACGACTTTACATGTGCCATGTGATTTTATAGTTACCCTACTTATGGATATCATCATGAACAGCATCCATGCATGATTATACCATAGCATGCATCTCTACACTGTAAACAATGGACTGTTGGATCAACGACAATTATGGATTTTTTTTAATCAGCAAGGAAAGCAGCTCAAGCATCTGAATCTAGTCCCTTTCTTTCTTTTGCTTTATGGGAACATCATATCGGAATGCAATAGTACAACCTGGATTTGACAAGCCAAACAAGACCATTTTTTCTCTAGAAAAAGATAGATATATATCAACCTGAATTGACATGGCTAGAACTCAGATGTACCAATTAATTCCATCAATATATATCTTAATGAGAGGTACACACATCCATACATACATAAATACATACATACTCCACATGAACCAACAAGAGAGCACCATGTCGTCATACATACGTCGACATGGAAATGACGAAACACCATCTTCATCATAACCTTGATGACTCTCTCTACGACTATGCATACATGTTTCCTCAAGAAATTCAAGCATGCACGCACAGGCATGGAATGTGTTGGAAATCTTAGTCCCCGTGTCAGTGCTTCGGCGGGCACTGGTAGCACCTGGTGAAGAGGCCGAAGGTGTCGACCTGGCGGACGAAGTTGACGGTGCTAGCCCAGCCGCCGAAGCCGAAGCCGACGACGAGCACCCACGCCACGACGAAGCAGTTGGCGGCGTACATCCCGGCCCAGCCGCCGAGCCCGCGTGGCGGCCGCTCCACGGCGTTCTCCCTGGCGGCCGGCGGCGCGAAGGTGGCCATGTGCGCCAGCGCCGGGATGATGTAGACGGTGAAGCTGACCAGCAGCGAGCCCACGGTGGAGTTGATGGGGCCAAAGAAGGGGAAGATGATGGCCAGGAACCAGATAGGCACAACGATGGGGAGCCGCGCCGCGGCGCGCAGCGCCATGCTCCCCGTCTCATGCACGCCGATCAGCTTCTCCCACACGAAGTAGAGCGGCGTGCACGCGAACCCGAACGTGATGAACTGCAGGCATGCGATGGTTGAGCAACACAGATCATGAATCCATGGCAATTGATCTTTAGGAATTAGGACTTGTGTGTTCTCTCACTATCAGCCAGTAGTATATATACCTGGTGGATGAGCATGAGGATGACGGCGGCGTCGCGGAAGCCAGAGCGCGGGAGGAGGGAGAAGGCGTTGGAGTGGTCCAGGAGCATGTCGCCGAAGGCCCAGTAGACTGCGGAGGCGGACGGCAGTGTCAGCGTCAGCACATAGAGCGTGGCCACCAGGTAGATGAGCTTGAACTTCTGCGGTTTCCACATCGCGTGCATGATTTCCCTGCACCACCAACAAAAAACAGTGCAAGGCGTTGGTGTGATCCATCATCCATGATATGCATGCATTACACACATTGTCACGCAAGTAGCCCATCAGTCTGAAGTGACCTGTTAACTTCTGATCTGAACAGATTCGTGTGTGCTATTCATGCAGCATCAAGAGCAAATGATTCTATCTGTGTGGGTCAAGCTAGGTAGGCTGGCGTGCTTACACAGTGACAGCATGGCCTCCAAATGTGTAGAGGATGTTGGTGGCCCCGGTAAAGTAGAGCACCATCTTGCTTGGGCCCGAGTGCGTCACACCTTCCACCTATAATGTCGTTCGTTCAATTATGAGGTACCATGCGGTGAAGTAGATGCATACATGATCATGCATTTTCTGATCCATGCTTAAGCTGTTGGCGAAAGGCGAGCATCGATAAATCAACCGACCACATCACACACTCAGCGTATATACCTGACCGTGCGCGATGGCGGCAATGGTGAGGTACCACGCGGTGTAGGTGGTCATGAGGAGGCCGAGGAAGGACCAGATCCGGTAGTTGTGGAAGGAGGGGATGAACACGGTGGTGGCGCAGCAGGCGCCGAAGATGTACGTCCACGTCCGCTTGTCGTACTTGTCGTTGATGTAGTAGATGTTGCTGCTCGATCATTCATGGAGATCGATCAGTGCACAGACAGTACATATCACAGAGTAATTAGAAGGTTACACATGCATAGCAATATAGCATTGCAATGAGGAAATTTACTATACAAGTTTGGACGATAATGACTTTATTTGTTCGTTGTGATGAACACATGGATGGATGATTACCTTGCACATGCGATGAGCTGGATGACGGAGCCGAAGAGGAGGAAAGTGCAGTTGAAGAAGAGGCCGATGTTCCTCCAGTGCTTCCCCAGTAGCCCATCAAGAACCTCAAACCACTGCTCTTCCATCCAGAGAATTAAAATTAAAAGGCAGCACCATGAGTACATGTTGAACATTTGCTGTTGTTCTCAGAAATTAAAACAAAATTTGGAACAAACAAACAAAATAATACAAGTAACAAATCATGCATATATATGGTATTACAGTACCTGGATGACATGGTTCCTGAAGTCGACCTTCTCACGCTCCTTCCTGGTGCGGTACTCGACGTAGAGGACGCTGATGAGGTAAGCCGTCCAGCTGCCCATGAGGCCGTAGAAAAGCTGGAACACCAACCCGGACGCCATCCCCAGCTGCGAGAAGGAGTAAGGCAGCGTCAGCAGCACCTGCGCCACCTGGTTCGACGCGCAGCTGAACCACGCGTCGTACACCGACCCGCCGTGCCAGAACAGGCTCGACAGCGCCAGCTTCTTGCCGGCGCTGGCCCCGGAAGCCGCCACCTCGCCGCCGGGTTGGTCGTCGCCATGGTCACCGCCGCCGCCGACGTCACGCTCCATCTCCATGTAGTTCCCCGCCACGATCGTCTCCACTTTCTCCGACGCCATCCTGCGCCTCCCCTCTCCCTTCCCGAAACCGGCTGATCTCTCCTGTCTCGTTGCAATGATCTGGTGGCACTACTGCGACAATACTATATAGCTAGGCTCGAGCTGGCCAATCATGGAGACTGAAAAAAAAAATCATGCATGAGTCACTGTAGAGTGCTGTGATGAATGCTTGCATTGGGTGGACGGGGCAGCGCACGAGCGGCCTGGCCCATGCGGCTGCTGACATGCAGCTTCTCATCTTTCTTTTGAAATAGTTTCTTCTTTTCCAATAATTTTTCCTCTCTGTTTATTATATATGTGGTATATATAGATAGATAGAAGGGGCCATACAACCTAGCACATATAGATAGTGATTGTTCATAGTTGTACGTGTTGTGCCTACAGGGCTAGCTACAGTGGTAGCTTAGGGATCGTCCATACGTGTGTAGCTTTTACTTTTAGTAGCCGTGTGCACGAGCGTATAGGTATATGTAGTGTTCTTATTCATTAATTATTAGTGGGCAAGAAAAGAAAGATGGCTAGCTAGATGGTAGGATGATGAGGTGCAGATATGGGCAAATGCATCAAACAAAATGTGCAATCAAAAGTGCTAGCTACACTTGGATTGTGATCTTTGCTTTGCTAACCGGACGTTGTTGGAGCTTAGTGGCCCATGCGCATGACGACATGCATGCCCTTAGACAAATCATATTATATTATCATTGGTTGATTAGATCATCTCACTGTTTGTACGTAAACTTGAAATAACAACTCCCCCGCTTAAAAATACAAGGTTTTTTTTGTTGTGGAAAATCAAAACCTCATATTATGTACTCATATCCAAAAAAAGATATAATTCTATAATAATGCCCAATCAAACTATGTTTGATTAGATTTATACAAAATGATATTAAAACTATACACCACGGAGATAGAGTTAGATCACCACCGGTTACGTGGAACTGGCGGTGATGCATTAAATATATTTTCATAATATATACATTTAGAGTCCTATATGTTGATACTTTTGTCGATAAACTTAGTTAAACTTATGTTAGTTTGACTATGACCAAACCTAGAATTGCATCTTTCTAGGACAAAAGTAGTATTTGACCAAAAATATATATATATTTCAAGGAGTCTCATATAATGTATTTGATCAAATGGAAGTATATCCAGTATTATATAATATTAAGTGTATTTTTATATTTGATGGAGGTGGCCTCCAAATTATTGATTTTGTAGCTATATAAACTATATATTCGGTGTGCAAACAATGAAATGCACAACACAATACATATAGTCGAGAGATATTACTTGTTAATATAACAACGAAGAAAGTACAGGGACAATGATGTGCTAAAAAGTTCATTAATATCAAAATGCTCCTATAATGCTATACGATTAAAAGGAGTTGATTTAGCCAAAATAATACTAGCACGAATATATTCTGAATTGTTAACAAATTAGTGGAGCTAACCGGGTGACCTGCATTTGTCCACGCTAACTTTTAACTCTCTCTCCTATTAGACAGGATCAGATTTTCCTATGAATATACATTGTGCTGTTTTTTAAGGAGATTTTGTCCATGCATTTTTAAATCTTTCGTCAGATCTTTGCCGTACGAGCATCACCTCAGAAAGAAATTGCACAACTAATTTTGGTTGTCACACGTGTAGCATAATAATGTGTAGCACCATTGCCCCCCTGGAGCAATCATCCACTCTGATGAACTGAATGGAAAAAGGGAAATCAATAGAGAAAGGGAGCAGGACAGCATAAAAAATGTCAGTAATTATTTATTTGCCTGCGATCACGGTGGCACAGGCGGCGTATATAAAATTTGATATGGTAAAAGATCAGTGAAACTAAATTGTTTCAAAGAAACATAATATCAGTGGATTTGTCACGGGAAAGGTTTTAAAACTTGTACACTCACAATAATTTGCAGCAAAGATTACGTCCATATACATAAAATTGTTAATGTTTTGGCATGCATATTGATCACTATTAATGGAATATATAGTTCCATATATGTATCATCTACACCGTGGACTATGTAGTTTCAAAAATTCATATAAAATTAAAGGACCTAGCTAGGGGGCACGAGACAGATCGAAGGAACAATAAAAGCAGGGTGAGGATTATAGTATATGTATTAGGAAAAAGTTAAAGAAAGGTTATGTATGTGACAGAAAAGTACACTAGTGAAAAGGTGCGTGTTCACAAGATATGATTCGGTAGTGTCTACAAGGAATCAGTGTGTAGAAGGCCCAATCTTTTACCTTTAATTTCTTTAATGAATACTACTATAGTACTATCCATCAAAAAGAGCATGCATTTGAATAATATATGGAATCTCAAATTTGCCCTTTCATAACTCCACACTAATAACTAATTCCTGATCCTGATGAGATTAAAAATGAAATGATGGAACTCTCAAACTGGAGGCGGTAAAGATTTATAAAGTTAGGAAATGTTTTGAAAAATAATCGTCCTCAATTGTCAAATAAAACTTTGAATTTTCAACAAAATAGGTATGCAAATTGTGGGGTGAATTAATATTAAAATTATTATTTATAAATATAAAGTAATGATGCGTAAGGAAAATATTGAACGGGAGCGTCACACCTGATTATTTTTTTTTTGAAACATAACGGGGGGAGAGCTTCCCCACCAAATTCATTTAATCATCCAGCGGACTGGAGAGAGTAGCAGAATTACAGGCAAGGAGATAGGCTCGCCAGCCATAAAGACTGTCAACATCAATACTACACTTTAGACGCTTTCGCCAGGTTACAAAGTCGTCACAGACTCTAGAAATGATCACACGGCTGTGCGCAGTTTCGTTCCTGAAGATTACTCCGTTCCTGGAGTCCCACAGCCTCCGGAGGATGGTGAGCAAAACGAAAGGCCATAGCTTGTGACTGAGACCAGGGGGATGCTTGCAGTCCAGACTTTTCGTTGGGGAGGGAGCTGACATTGGAGAGGCTGAGCTTTCTCCAAACATCAGAGCTGACAGGGCATTCGAAGAAGGTGTGATGCCTATCTTCCACCGCGTCTGTGCACCGTTGGCAAAAACCATCATCCATGACATGTTTAGCATGGAGGTTGGCCCTTGTACTGAGTCTGTCTTTGAAGTACAGCCAGGCGAACACCTTGACTTTGTTGGGCACGCGAGTCTTCCAAATGTGCCGTCCATGGGGGTCGGGAGTTTCTTGCACACGGTCAAGGGCCTTGTAGGCATCTCTGGCCGAATTGGCTTGTCAGTCAACTTCATCAGCCTCACATCTGGACTGTCATCAAGTTGGAGTTCCTGCAAGCAAGAGAGAAGGCTGCCAAGCTGAACACTAGCAGCATTTGTTAGGCGGGGCCGGAGGCGCAAATCAAACCCATTTTGGAAAACACTTCGCACCGACAAGTTAGGCCTAGTGGAATGAGAAAAGAGAGCAGCGTGGGTGGAGCAAAGCGGGCCATCAGGAAGCCAGTGATCGAACCAGAAAGAAGTGGCAGAGCCGCTGTGAACTTTGACGTAAGTAATAGAGCGGAAGGTATTGAGTTCATCATTCACAATCTTCCAGAGGTAGCTTTGATGGCCGGAGAGGGGAGTATCGAAGGAAGCAGCGGCATGGAGCAGCCAATCTTTCCAAGAGGCTGGCTCCGCAGAAAACAGCTTATTGATAAATTTCATAAGCATGCAACGGTTCTGTGTCTCCAGGTCCTTGACACCTAGTCCCCCACCATCTTTGCTAGCGCAGACATTTTCCCATGCCACAAGGCATTTGGACCCATGGTAGGCATCCTCGCCGGTCCAGAAGAAGGCACGACGGCGCCGGTCGATGGCTTTGATCACCGTCTTGGGGATTAGGTCACACCTGATTAGGTAACACTGTTTCCTTTTCTTTTGCATTTGAACTCCAAATCACACAATTGGGCAACCCTTAGTAAGTTGAAATTCACGTTTTCTACTAGCAACACATTGCATATTGAAAGATCATTTGAGATAGCAATTCTACCAAGACCTTTCATTGCTATTCTGATTGTCACCAAATGTAATACTATCATAGTCATCACAACCATTTGTATCAATTATTGAGTTGAACATCTTGTCATCACTGGTCATGTGTTGAGTGCATCCAGTCAAGTACCCAACGCCTTCTTCTGGTCTTGTAGTTAACCTACAAAAAGAGATCAAATTTTTTATGTACCCAAATTTTGTTGGGTCCTCCAAGGTTAGTTACCAAACCTTTTGGTAACAAATGACATTCTTCTTTACGCCCACAATTGGAGTATCAACGAATTTAGCATGCTCCTTGTTGACACCCTTGGAATGAATATAGCAAGAATCAAATCTGATAGAGGATATGACCAACAGTCAACTAAAACCTCGGTTTTTCTATAGAGCATATGGTTTTGTTGGTTTTCTCTAGTCAACTAAATCCGGTGTCCACCAGAGAGGTTCAAAATCCGGTTTTTCAACATGAAGTACTCCCTCTGTCCTGTAATATAGTGCATTCTAGAAATTTTAAGACAAATTAAGAGAGAACATAAAAGACGTATATACCCTCACTTTATTTCTTAATCAGACGCATTTATCAACGTGATTAATGGTGATTGGTTGATAAATAGAAAGTATTTAACACAAAATTGGTTTTTGTCCTCTAGAGTGCATTATATTTGAGGATAAATTTTAAATGCTAGAATATACTATATTACAGGACGGAGGGAGTAAGTGTATATATATATATATATATATATATCATCGTCGATCATATCGATGCTCGTGCTCCTTCTTTATCTGGAATGTTTGTAGTCGATCTTAGCTTGCTAGGTAAGCTTCCAGTTCGAGCTTCGATCTGTGGGATCTACTTCCCATGATAACCTTTAACTTGGAGATGCAAGCAAGCTTAGCTGTGATTGACTAAATAAACAAATGAAACCGTACCACGCGTCCCCTTTTTTGACGCACAAATAAAGGAGCGTGGTAGCCTTCTCTCCCATCATGGCCGCGCGATGGCCTCTCTTTTTCTTCTTCGTGCATGCATGGACCATGGCTGCATCTTTCTGCTCTTTTTTCCCTTAACCGGGACCCTACCGGCCTGCCCCCATTCACTCACATTCAGCGACGAAGCCAGCGGGGGGGCTACCCGTGCTCCAGCCCCCCCTACGGCCATGATTTACATGAAGCCCGGGCTTAGCCCGGGCTACCGCCATGAGGAGGAAGAAGAAGGCAAGGAGGGGCTGGAGGAAGAAGAAGAGGAAGCCAGCCCTGGCTTCGTCGATTCCTGGCTTCGTCGCTGCTCACATTATACTTCTGCTGCGTGATGCGGTCCAGGTTCCAGATGATATCTTGCCGACCATCTGCCAGCCAATCCGGCCAATATCTATCCCGGCCGGCCCAACGGATCGGATCGATCGATGTTCATGGCTCAACTGATGATATATGATGTAAAACAGACAGCATGCATGTAAGCAGAGAGCTTCTTCTCCTTTCGATTCTGTGATGATCATCACATGACTATGCATGATGCGGTGATGCTAGCTCAATCGCTCTCGGCTGCTGCGTGTGGTGCCTTTGGGTGATGGCAAGCAAGGCTGGCGATGGCACGCCGCATGGGCCTGCTTGCATGCCGAAAGGGCTAGTGCACCTTCGCGGGAGGTACGAGACACACCATGGATGCATATGCGTGATACACAGATCTTGTGGGCACTACCGGGAGGAATGATCCCGGCATGCATCGGAAAAGAAAGACAACGGGTCTGCGATTGCTTGCACGCATATGCACCATCGATCTATCTGTGATACATGGAAGGGCTAGCACTGATGATAGCGATTGATCAGCTAAATGCAGTTCATCTGAGCAGTGAGCAGTACTACTATATATTCGGTTTCATCTGGCTATACATATATGTGTAGGTATTCCACTCTTGATGTATTTGAAGATATTGATGCTTTAATTGCAACGTGCGTTAGTTACTCTATTAAGGCGTCGTCGTTCATCTTCTTCTTCTTTTTCTTCCTTTTTTTTGTGTGCAATGTCGTTCATCTTCTAGCTAGCGGTACAAGAATGCCTAATTCAGAATTATTTTTTCACTGTGGAGAATAGAACAAACCCATAGAAAGAAGAGGCTAGAATCTACTACAGATCCCTTTAATTTGATCATAATTCACTCATACTAATCCGTGGATCCATGCTCTTAGACAACTTTAGTGACCATATGTATGTAATGAAGTTCATTATTACTTTTGACAACAAAGCCATGTATTGACACCATCTGCCAGGACTGTTGGATCAGGAGACACGTTGTGCGGGCATTGTTGTCAAGTCTGTGCTAAGACACCTCAATCACTTGTGGTGACATGGAGCAACTGACCAGTCGGGTATGTTGGCTAGTTGTTCCATATTTTCCTAAGTGAGTGACGTGTCTTAGCACACACTTGTCAACAAAACCCACAAGTATGTCCCCAGTTCAACCGTACCGACTGATGGAGCGCTCAAGATGTGGACTAGGATTGGAGTACTTTGATAGATTAGTGACCCTTGTGAGTTATTTTATAGTTTGGGACTTAGGTGGGAATCACATGACAGTTTAGGAGTTGTTCCTGTAATTATGAGCTTAGGACTCACATATCAGTTCTACGCTGGAGCTCCAGGTCAACTAGTGGACTGTGGTGTGGCTGTGTTTAGACCGGGATGGTATACTTAAATAGTTTAGAAATCTAAATATGCAATTTCATAGTTTGAGGACGTGTCGTGTAATAGTTTAGGGACCACCAGTGCAATTTACTCTTTTAAAATTTTCAGCCCACTTGACAGTCAGTGTATCGTCCCATGTTAATATGATAGTCACGTGTCAAGTTGAAGTATTTTCTTGATGAAAATAAATATTTTAATGGGAAACCAGTTTGCCTTTTTGAGACAAACCAATCCAGACCGGTTTCTGACCACCACGGGCTGAAAAAAAGAAAATGGCCCATTTTTAAGGGCTACTACATTGCACATATCATCTTACTTAGTGGGCCTCAATGTCTTTGATCCGTGCGTTAAAACTAGCCCGTGGGCATTGTGCTCACAACTGGGCCAGCCCCAATCCGTACTCCTATTTGAGAGGATGGCCTAATGGCTCGTGTTACCTCATGGCATGGCCTGACCGCCCGAATGCAAATCCAGCATGGTCCACCACACACCACAGCTTCGGAAAAAGCCCAAATACCACGGTAGTTCGCCTGCCCGAAGAAGTTCAAATGTGGATGCGGATAGATTAGCTAAGAGTTCTGTATCCATGTCCTCGTAGACATGTCGGGTTTTTGCGACCACCCGATGGTGTTTGTAATTCAATTATGAGCGAATAAACGGTGTCTTTCCTACAAATAAAATTCAATATAAGGGCGTGAGAAAGAATAAAGAGTATAATAGGGTCCGTGATGCAAATGTATAAGAGAAAAAAATATAAAAGTAGTTAGAATATTTTAAAAATAATATATGATTTCTGATATAAAAATATGTTCTATATTTTAGAGTGAATTATTGGAACCGTTGGAGATGGTTTTATTTATTCTTTCCCATAATTTTTGGTCAGTTGAAGGCTTTAGAAAAAAAATGTTAGGAACTTTTGGAGATGCTGTAAGGCCGTAGAGCCTGACCTCGAGATATGTATAAATATATAAAAAAAACAGGGCACGCGAACTGCATCCCCCGCCGCCGTGGCCAACGCGACGCAACACACAAGCGAACTGAGGTCACACAGTTGGGAGTGGACCGTACGGCAATTGCACATACGCACAGTAAAATCATTAAGCCCCAAATCTAAATCTGAAACATTTTTCAATTTTTGTTTGTTCAATTCTCTAGCTATCAGCTAATTTTATTGGTTGATTTTGGAGCATGTAAAATATTAAGTAACCAAAAGGAAAGGGCAATGCCAAAATAATTTTGATATAAAATAATTTGACAAAAAACAAAAAAATTCAAAAGCCCGCTGGAGAGCCCGTTCCGGAGCCCACGGTTGAGCCGGACTGCTTCCACGCATCTGCCGCACTTTTTATTACTGCACATTTTATGTTCACCTACCAGCAGTTCTCGCTTCCTTCTTTGTTGGGAAAGAAAATAAGCATATAATACTTGTGATACTTACTAGACCAGAGATTAGCTAAGCTAACCTTATATTCGAAAAAAGGGTTTAGTACGTAGCTGTGAGCTCAATATAAGCAATGACAACTATGCCTTTGATCATTACTGCAGTTTACGAATAACTAGCAAACATGTCCCTGTGTCGCCACAGCCAAATTAATACATGTATTTCCTTCTTATACTATAAAATACTAATACCCTGCTCGGATGTCTGTATTGAGGCCCAGGATTTGGAAATGGAAATGGCAGACCTGAATTCTACGTGTTTGGATGGTCATGGCATTGTAGTCTAGAATCCAGACTCGTTTTCCTCGTAGCATTCACTTCACCTAGCGCAGCCCAAATACGATACCGAGCCAACACCCTCTATATTGGCTATCGCATCAACCCTTCACGCACCTCCCTCGCTACTGTCCACCCCGTGGCCTCGGGACATCCATGCGTGCCTCTCTCTGCTCCCCTCGCCAAGTCGCTAGAGCACCTCCGCCGCCCCCCCCCCCCCACCCCACACGCCAGGGGCCTCCGGCCCCCTCGTGTGGCAGCCTGTTCTGTCCCCTCGCTGGAGACCTCCGCCCTCTCCCACTCCAGCAAGGGCGGCAGAACACCTCATCTTCTCCCGCTTTGGCAAGGGGCGGTGTCGTATGCCCTCCGCCGCCTCTACCCACTCACTAACAACGAGGACGACGGCGACCTCCCCATCTGGCTAGAAGTTGGGGCGACCTCCGGCCACTGGACGACGGCGACCTCTAGCGCCTGTTCCTGCAGCACCTGGACGACAGTGACCTCCAACGTCCAGTGGCGGATGTGGGATGCGGGATAAGGGGGGGCTAAAACAACAGAGATGTTGATTTGCACGAAGATTTAACGGTGAAATCAAGTTTTTGCTACAGTAATTAGCATTGAAATCAAGAAATTAGGGGGGGCTGGAGCCCCCCCAGCCCCCCCCCTGGATCCGCCCCTGCCAACGTCTATTCCTGCAGCGCCCCTCCACACCACTTGCTACCACCGGTAGGGGGCTAGGTCGTGGGTGACCAGGGGAAGAAGATGGGTCAATTCCCAATTCCATGGTATGCACATCCAAACATGAATTTGTATTTGGCACTGCATTTGATTCCAGCTAACAATTCTATCTACATCCAAACAGCCACTTTGATATTGGTATCCATTTCCAATATAAGTCCGATTTGGTATTGGTGTCAATTCAATTCCAGGGTCTCCACTATCTACATCCAAATGGACCCTAAATCTTTTACATGTGCTGGTACAACTGTAGGATTCCTCATTAATAACAAACTATAAGTTAGCAGAAGTTCAACAACAGTAAAAAAAAGATCATACTTTTCCTGCGCTCGCAAAAAAAAATCATACCTTGCCTGCAGACGAGAACTGGGTTAGTCTCCCAGCACCATTCATGCCATCATCATGCTGCACCAGTTAGTTTAACATTAGCTTGGTTTTGGTCAAATTAATCATGCATGCAATGCACTATGGATGATTGGAATCATAGATCTTTGCATGAGCTTTGGAGTGAGATAGAAC
The DNA here is from genome assembly GCA_038087645.1 of Saccharum hybrid cultivar R570. Taxonomy (NCBI): domain Eukaryota; kingdom Viridiplantae; phylum Streptophyta; class Magnoliopsida; order Poales; family Poaceae; genus Saccharum; species Saccharum hybrid cultivar. The sequence goes on from JAQSUU010000805.1 coordinate 14,191,321, forward strand.
AGGACTTCAAAAATAACTTTTCAAGTCAGTTTTCTCAATTTTATTAACCTATAACCGCTCTTTTTTTATAATATATTGCTTTAAATCTATTGATCATCCATTTCGAATGATAAACCAATCATGCACAATCAGTGCATACTTCACTCATGAGAGAAAGATTGCTTAAATATCCAAGATTGCGCCTATACATGCATAGTTGATAGGTGTGGCCTGGCAACAAAAATTTTGTGTGACATTGGAGGAGAACAAACATGAGGCATTGAGCACACGAAGGCGTGCTGGTACTGGCAGGTGCTGGGGCGATCTGAGTTAAACTCATCCATGATCCTAAATTACCTAACAGAGATGGCCACCACCCCAAATGTAGAGAAATAAATGTTGGAGGGTCTTCATCAACAACATCGACATCCATGAAGCCTTCGCTCGCGGCACCATGGTCTCCTTCGGTAGCTCGGACTTTGTCATGGATCAACTTGGCGATCTGCAGGTTTGTTATCCCGAGCCGATCATACAGGAGGAGGCCCTGCATACGCTCTGCATGATTCTCACCAGTCTATAGGACACCATGGCCATTCGTGCACCCGCACTTGCACGACACATGGATCTGTATGTCGGAGACGTCTTCGTTGAGTGCAACCGTGAGCACATCCTTGATGGAGAAACCAATTCTTGCAAAGATCTCGTTCTTGGAGGTCAAAAGCAAGTGTAGAAAGCCTGTTGTGCTGAATGCTCTTGCAAAGATCTCGTTCTTGAGGTCAAAAGCAAATTTAGAAAGCCTGCTGTCAGAATCCTCACTAACTTCCTTATTATTGGGCTCAGAAACACGGCAGCAACCTACCAAGAGGTGACCGCCATGCCGACACCTCTACACGGCCTGATCGATCATGACTAGAACTTCACCAAATGATCTCATGGATAACAGCAACACCGAACAGCACGACCGCTCTTCTTCGTGGGTTCCGGCAGGTGTCCGCAAGCCCGCATGCATCTTCCCGCAAAACCCAGCAGGTCAATGCAGCAGCTACGTTGTATGCTAGTGGGCTCCTGCAGTATGAGTAAAATATGCTGGCGACTTATGCAGTAGATTGCGGGCAGCCTGCAGACGGGCCCGCTTGCACCCATAGCAATCATGCAAAACATCTCAAGTACTTCAAACCTGTGCTTGCATGCATATGCGTAGTGGCCTATAGGTACCTATATACCTGCCTAATCGAGAGCAGCTGTGAGCGACCGCGAGCGTGCCAGCCCATGCATGCTTTTATGATTTTGATGTCTGATAAAAGGCAAGACGACCAATAATCATCGAGTGAACGAGGAGGCATGTATATACTATAGGTTTACTTCCTCCATTCCAAATTATAAGATATTTTGGCTTTTTTATATATATTGTTTTTATTATATTATGCATCTAGATATAAATGTATATCTAAGTATATATAGTAGAAATTATGTATCTAGAAAAGTCAAAATGTCTTATAATTCTAGATACATAATTTCTACTATATATACTTAGATATACATTTATATCTAGATGCATAATATAATAAAAACAATATATATAGAAAAGCTAAAATATCTTATAATTTGGAATGGAGGAAGTAAACCTATAGTATATACATGCCTCCTCGTTCACTCGATGATTATTGGTCGTCTTGCCTTTTATTGCTCGTCTTCTTCATAATGCAAGTTCTGAAGTCGTAGGTGCCGACCAACGAGTGTGTTCTACTACAGCTCAAGGACGTCCAGGATCAGTTTAGCACTTTCATAACACCCTCCACTACAACCTAACACCCCACCCAAAATACTCATCAAGGAGCCCTCAAACCCAATAAAGAAACCAACTTAACTAGGAATATTACTACTACATATATATCAGTACCATACATAAACCATTTTTAAAGGCGCCTCCCTTGTTGGGTAGAGGTGACTATCAAAATCTTCCATTAGAAGTAGTTCTTGAGCCAGTCCGCCTTTACAAGTTAATTTTTGAGGTGGTTGAGCTCTATAAATGCCCCCTATTTTTAGAGGTGGTTGACAAACCTAACTGGCTCTAAAATTACCATTCCTAGAAATGGATGCATTTCTAGAAATAGAGTGGTCATGCAAAATATATGTACAAATTAAGTTTTCGAGATGGCTGGAATTACTAGGCACCTCTAGAAATGCCTTAAATTCTAAAGGCGGTTGGGAATTTGAGCTGCCTCTAGAAATTGGTTGGCAATTTGGTCTATCTCTAAAATATGTGTAGAAGATTAAATTTCATAATTTTTTCAAATCAATCCAGATGAAGACATCGAAGTTGTAGTACTCAAACAGATACAACTTTATAGTTGACAAGTCTTCCATTTGAGATCATTTAAGTCCAAAAGTTTTTTTTAATTTTTCATAATTTTAAATTCAAATAACCTCGGATGAAGAAATGACCCCAATCAAAATTGTACAACTAGAAGGGATCCGAAACTTTATAGTAGCGACTTTTTTATTTAAAATCATTCATTACTCAAAAATTGTGTATTGTTTTTTTTTTAGATTTTCAAATTCATTTTTCTTTCATAGCACAAGTGATTGAGAAATGACATAACCAATGTTATATCACTTAGAGAGATATGCGAGTTCAAAAAAATTGAAATCATTTAGGACGTAAAAATATGTTTTAAGATTAATGATTTTAATCTTTTTTTTCAAATGAGCTTAAGATGGAGAAATGACCTAAACCAAAGTTATACGCAAAAGATCTAAAACCTTACGATTCCAAATCTTTTTAGTTTGAATCTGTATAGAATCGATCTAAAATATATGCATTGTGATACTCACTAAAGTGAGATACAAAATGAATGTATGAGCTACTTAGTTACAATATACAAACGGTAATGCTTTTGTTCAGTCGTCAGACGCCAGACACCCCTCTGGATGCTGCTCACCTAAGTAAATAAATAAACTCCGCACGCGCCTGGCCGCCTCGCCCCGCTTCACTCCGCACACGTGTGCTGCCTGCTGCTCCGCTGATCTCTCTCTCTCTCTCTCTCTCTCGCCCACACCGGCGCGCGCCCCTCCCCCACCTAGCGTCCTCCTCCCCCACCTAGCGGTTCCTTTCCCCACGCCGGCAGCGCCCCTCCCCCCCACCCTAACATCCTCACCCGCCGGAAGCCCCCCATGCCGCAGATCCGATGGCCCTCTCCCCCACTCCGGAAAGATCCATAGAGCACGAGCGAGATCCATGGAGGGGCGCGGCAGTGTTGCAGAGGAGTGGGCGGCTCTCCCCTACCTTGGTGTGGCGGCGTCCCCACCCCTGGCGACACCCACTCTCACCCCGATAGCCATGGCGCTCCCTCGCCTCTGGTGGCAATGGTGCTTGTGCGCAGCCGCTCGTCGCCGTCTCCGACCCCGACGACTGGAATCGGCCAGCCCAACCTTCCCCTACCCTATATTGCATATGTATGTTTCAAGTGTTTCAAGCGTTTTAGATGTATGTTGTAGTTGTTTTATATGGATGTTGCAAAAGTAGATTGGAGGATGTTGCACATGTTGCATATGTTGTAAGTGTTTCAGAGGCATGTTGCAAGCGTTTGTTCAAAATGTTTCATCTGTTTCTAGACGTATGTTGCAATCATTTTGATCTGGATGTTGCATATGTTTTCACACATATGTTACATTAGTATTTTCCAAAATGCTTCATCAGTTTTAGCCTTCTCATGCAGCAAGTGTTTTTATGTTGCAACAGTATTTTTCAAAATGTTTCATCTGTTTCAGCCTTCTGATGCAACAAGTGTTTTTATGTTGTAAGTTGCAAAAGTGTTCTATCTGGATGTTGCATATGTTTTCACACATATATTTGCAAGTGTTTTTCAAGTGTTTTTTATGTGTATTTTGCAAGTATTTCAGGCACACGTTTTGAATGTTTTAGCTGTTTCGTATGAATATTGTAAGTGTTTCGTCTGGATGTTTCAAAAGTAGATCGGGGGGTATTGTGCATGTTGCAATGTGAGCCACCTGCTGCAGCCTTCTGCTGCAGCTGCTGGGGCGCCATGCATGGCGGGGAGCGGCGCAGCGGGCGTGGAGGGGAGTGGTTGAGCAGGCGCTGGCATGGGCATTGCAAGGAAGTGTGTGGGAGCGGTGCGAGTGGGCCCCGCCTCTGTGTGCAGCGGGCGTTGGCGCGGGCGTTGCAGGGAAGCGTAGGGGTGTGGCGTGGGCGGGCCCCACCTCAGCGTGCAGTAGGCGTTGGCGCGGCGTTGCAGGGAAGCGTAGGGGTGTGGCATGGGCGGGCCCCACCTCAGTATGCAGTAGGCGTTGGCGCTGCGTTGCAGCTGGCGTGAGTGTCCAGACGCGGGGGTGGTGTCCGTCCGGACGTCTAGGCACTAGTGCTACTGATTTACTAATGACTTTGACGCGTAGTGTGAAATGGGATGACTCGTGAAATTCTAGATTGGGCGTACTAGTGTGTATATATATATGTAACAATATTCTGCTAATCTGCAAACTTCATGGGCGCGAAAACCGCGCCAATGGAATCGAGCAACAGGCCTGGATGGGGGCAATCATGGATTGGCCGCCACGACGCAGACACAACGGTAATGATTGCGCCAATCCAGACCGGATCAACCGCAAAAGCTCTCTCAGTCTCACGCACGCCCATGCATTCTTCTCGAGTTCTTTCTCGATCGTAACAGAAACAGAAGACAGGTGGATTAGGATAGGGCGGTAGCCGTTTGGGTCTTCCGCTAATGATGAGGCGCAGTGTACTCACAGGGCTTTTGAGGCGTTCCCATCACAAGCCTTTCAGTACCAAGGGCATAGAGAGACACCCGTCGATCGACGCAGCCAACGACGCCTAACTGTTCGTGGACTCGCTGACCATGCACGCTGCATGCTTCATGCATGCATGCAACTGTGCACAAACCTGGTTTTGAAATGCAGGATCAGATTCAGATGCAAAGCAAGCTGTGTCCCAGTGTTGCCTCCCAAGAATCTCAGTGTACTGGCTTTGCTCACGGATGCATGTGTTGAGCAACAAGAAGCCAGGCACCCTGCTCCATCCACATACGGCGCAAATCCTAGCTAGCTTAGGCCGCCCGTTCGTACCACCCCTCAGCTCACCCCTGGTACAAGTACAATCAGTGCCCCTAAACTACTTACAACTCGGCGAAACAGGGATACACGATTCTCTGGACCTTGTTCCAGACAAGCAGAGGAGGCCTCCAAGCAGAGTATGTGTAGGACACTACAATACAATACGTACATCACCGAGAAAAAGGAGCTGCTGGCTCACATCACAAGCCCCATCCCGGGGGTCAGGAATAACTCAGGATTGGGGGCATGATTGCAGGCTGCCCATGCCCATGCAAAACACACTCAGACACACAGAGCAAAGCAAACAAAGCCCCCGTTGGTTCCAGGCTTTCCTCCTTGGCATTTGTGGCGCTGCGGGCGGCGTGTCTTTTCATTCGCCTCCACCAGCCGCCCGCCAGGCCGCCATTACGAAATAAAAGGGCACCACTGCCATTGCCATTAGGGGCGCTAATACTATACTAATCGTGCATGGAGCAGCGCAGTCGCAGCCTAAAGTGACCACCTAAGTGCCTTTGTTCCATTCACAAGTCCCTCCCTTTTGCCTGCCAACAAAGTTTAGTTTCAGAAAGGATTAGAATTGAGAAGAAGAAGAGGGCCGGGAGAAGGGCTAGCTAGATACATACATCATGCCTTGTCCTCCAATGGATGCAACGACGACTTCAGTCGCCGCCAGCGCCAAGAAGATGAGCAGAGGAGCTGAGAAGAAGAAACCGTCTCGGTCTTCTTCTTCGTCGTCGTCGTCGTGGATCGCCAGGTCCATGGGGTTCTACTACCCTTCTTCCACCTCTAGTAAGGACAGAGCTCAGCCAGCACCAGCCGCCGCGACAGACAGCAAGAACGGCAACGGTGATAAGCAGAGCAACGGCAGCAGCACCGGCAAGAAGAAGAGGAGCATCAGCAGCATCGGCCGGAGCATGACGTGCGCGGGGTCGTCCATCTGCAGCACCAAGGAGAGCTCGGTCATGAGCCGGGACCATGACCGCGGCGCTGGACGCAGCGCCTCGAGCAGGTCGCTCAGGGCTCCCGACGTCGACGTCGTCGACGCCGTGTACGCTGCCGCCATCTCGGCCACGTCGTCATTCAACTCGGAGACTACGGCGGCGACCACAGTCACCTCGTCGTCCTCGCCGCTCTCGTCCGCGCTCTCGTCACCGCTCTCCTCCGTCGGGAGCTCCTTCCGCGGCGTGCAGATCAGGAAGCTCTCCGGCTGCTACGAGTGCCACTCCGTCTTCGACCCCAGGAGCTTCGCCGCTGCCGCCGCCGCCTTCCCCTGCGCCGACTGCAACGAGGTGTTCAACAAGGCAGAGTCGCTTGAGCTCCACAGAGCAACCAGGCATGCAGGTATCTTCCTGTTCTTGATCGAAATGCAAAAGCAAAATGACATCTTTAATTTGTAATGTTGAAACTTTTCACATTCTGGACATCTATCGTGTAAATAAATAATCTTTGCAATGGCAGTATCGGAGCTGGGCCCTCAGGACACGAGCAGGAACATCGTGGAGATCATCTTCCAGTCGAGCTGGCTGAGGAAGCAGACGCCAGTCTGCAGGATCGAGCGGATACTCAAGGTGCAGAGCAGCGACAGGACCGTGAAGAGGTTCGAGCAGTACAAGGAGAGCATCAAGGAGAGGGCGAGCAGCGACCAGGGGCAGGGCAAGAAGAACCCTCGGTGCGTCGCCGACGGCAACGAGCTCCTCAGGTTCCACTGCACCACCTTCACCTGCTCCCTCGACCTCGCCGGCAGCACCGCGCTGTGCCGGGCGCCGGCGTCAGCGCCGTGCAACTTGTGCAGCATCATCAGGGACGGTTTCAGGTACCAAACATTCAGACATCTCTGACAAGTTCTTCATGTAAATCATTGTATGGATTTTGGAATGGCCAATTGACAGTACTGTATGTAATGTGTCAGGGTGGATGGTGATGCGAAGGTTGCGACAATGGCGACGAGCGGGCGCGCCCACGACATGGCTCAGGTGCTGTCGGACAGCGACAAGAGGGCGATGCTCGTGTGCAGGGTCGTTGCAGGGAGGGTCAAGAAGGCCAGTGACGAGAAGTCTTCAGAGGACGACTGTGACTTTGACTCTGTCAGCCCCAGCACGGAAGGGGCCTACTCAGATTTAGATGAACTGTTTGTGTTCAATCCTAGAGCTATACTGCCCTGCTTTGTAGTCATATACAGTGGCTACTAAATTATAACCACTAGTAGAGCAATAGTTCATTTTGTTTCATTTCACTGTTATTCCTCCTTTAATCCAATCTTTTTTTATCAGCTAATAGTGCAAATTCTGCATGAAAATCTATCCCACAGTTTCCTCTGCAGCTTCTCTGACATACATAATTGCAAATTCATGATACTAATCTTAGGGCCTGTTTGGTTTGGGTGTTAAAGTTTAACAAACACTGTAGCACTTTCGTTTTATTTGATAAAAAGTTTCCAATCTTGGACTAATTAGGCTTAATAGATTCGTCTTGTAAATTACTCCTAATCTGTGCCGACATGCATGCAATTAGTCTACATTTAGTACTTCACGCATTTGGCGCAACATTGATGTGATGGGAGTTAAACTTTAACACCTGGAAACCAAACAGGGCCTTAAGTTTCATAAAAGTTGGAAAAATCACAAGAATCATTCAAAATAGTTTGTCAGAACCATAACATGCAGACAGCAAGAGAATAAGTTCATACACTACCAACAAAACTTGTGAGTTGTGCCAGCTTCCAAGATCTAACGAAATCAATATCAAAACATTGGTTTGTCCTCATGTGCTGAGCTCAGATCAGATGCTTGCCTCCACAAGCATTTTAGCTCCTTCCGAGAAGCGGCTAGACAAGAGGTTAAGAACAAATAGGCACTTTGGGAGAAGAAATGGACTGCAAATCTTATATTCTCTTGGAGATGGTACCTCCAACTACATCCAACTCGATGTACTAGTAAATACAAGTGTAGTACTGATCCCTAGCAAGTGCTTCTTGTCTGTACAGCTCTATACTGAAGATATGGGATGGTGACTGTACAGTATTTTAAGGAACGGTAATATGAGGTTGTCTGCTTGTCCACACAAAGACCTGGAAGCTGGTTCGGTCCAAACAGATCAGATGTATAGGATTGTTTGTTAACTGTTGTTAATCTTGTGTTCCCATGTAGTGTTCTGCTCATCAGAAAACATGTTCAAACATCAAGAAAATTGGTGTCCTCAAGTTGTTGCCTCTTTTATTCCATTGGATGCTGCAAACAACGTGGTTAGAACGCTATGTCTGGTTGTGGGGTTGCATCGAGATTCAACCTGAAAATAGAAAATATGAAGCAAATTTTATATTCCAGTGGTCACCTATCTGCAGTGTGTTGGACCTCCATTTAGTGGAACCGGGGATGTAAACCCCATGTGGTACTTAAAACTGGCTGACAATTGTTCAAATTGGCGGTATTGTCTATCGTTGTAACAAATATGATGTTTCATGACGTATTCTCTAAATCTCCAACACAAGTAATATAAATGTCTTCATGTAAAAAAACAAGTAACATATATGTCATTGATTTATGACTTTCTTTATATAGAAAGCATCGTAAGAATTGTCTCGGGATTATTGACCTGAATTTTTTTTAATTTTACAAAGCAATAAAATGGTGAGCTATTCTTATATAAAATAGTTCTTTAGGTTTTTTTTATCATAATTGTTATGCAAAGAACTCTTGTGCATGAAACAAATCAATTTACTGAAATCATAAAAAATAGCAAATCCTTGTTCCTGAGCTTCTTGGGCACCTTTACAATTATGGTGCCCCTAAACTTTTAGTAAACTTTAGGGGATTTCTGGAACTAAAATTAATGTAAAATCAGTTTCTTATTCCATTTCTTAATATGGGCTGAATCTTGTTAATTTGCCAGTTCCTTTCTTTGTTTTCCGAGCCCACCTTGACCTGCAGGAATCTTCTCCTCCTACCCACTATTTGGTTGCAATATGGCCCACCTTATCTTCCCCCATCTATTCCCTGTTAGCCGGCCCACAGGCCCATATTGCCCATCTCTTTAGAGCCAGGCCGAGGCACGTCATGCTGGGCCCATTTGTTCCCGCGCAGCACGTGCGGGATCAAGAAATTTGATCAAGCAAGCACCGTGGCTGCTCTGCTTTATGAGTTGCAACAGAGATGACGTTAGCATTACGTTTCCCGATCATTTTCCTTTACAAAAATAAAAAGAATTCAAATAAAAGTATAACTGGAGCTCAAGATACAAAGCCAATCGAACATAATATTGACATGAATATAGAGTACCAAAATAAAATAACAAATATTGGAAAAATCTAGTTCATAATTTTCGTTTTAAATTTGAAAATGAAACATTTTCTCCCTCGTACTGACTTCAAATGACGACTTGATCCTTTCTCCTAAGGTATTGTTCGGTTAAGCTGGAATGCTTGCCCGGAATAATTCCCCCAGGAATGCTTGTCTAATTTACATAGCATTTAATGAGCTGGAATAATTCCTGGTCATGTTCTAGCTAACCGAACGGGCCAAAACTATGTTAAATCACGATGCATCATCTAATAGCTTTTGATTCTTAATTTTGGGACACACGGAAAATCGTTCTAAAAAATATTTTGACCAAAATAAGTATTGTCTCTTTTTTTTGCACACAAGTTTACCCAAACAAATCAAGCGGCATATTTTTTTTTTCAATTCGTCTTAAGATCCCATGTCTGAATATGTTTCTCTAGTTTGTACGTCATGGGTGACTACATGAAGAACCATGGAAAACTTTCTTCAAACCCCATAGCAATATTCTTTTTGGATGGATGGAATAGCTGCTATTAACATATTTAATATAGGCAGTGAGAATTTTTTTTTGAAACTTGGAGATTTCAATACTTAACCGCTAACAAATCGTTAGCAACAATTACACGTATGGTCTTAGGGATGGGACTTATAATTCGTTCCTCCCCCTCGACGCAAGCTCATGAGCAGCTTGATTGCAAAATCTACTTCAAAGCAGGCAACCGAAACTAATGAACGAAGGCAAAACTAAGGACTTTATTTCTCCTGCCAAGTGACCTGCAGCAGCTTCATCAAAGTCACTAGAATTGATCGCTCTCACCACCATTAGCGAGTCCATCTCCACAATAAGCTGTCCAATACCCAGATCAATGGCCGTTTGAATCCCGTGGAGGCATAAGCCTGTTCGCTTGAGATTATCAGCCAAATCAGCCAGCCAGCCAGCGGTATTTTTCTCTTACAAAAAACCAGCCAGCAGTACTTTCAGCCTGCCAGATCAGCCCAAGCGAACAGACAATTAATTCCTCATGGAAAGCCTTTCACACATGATGTATCTTTCCTCTTCCTGCTGTGACCACGTCACCATCACTGTCCCTGATTAGGAAGTCCCAGCCCCCCGATTTGGCTTGAGGAAGAAAGGAGTCATTGCAATTGAGTTTGAGGCAGCCCGGATGAGGTTTACTCCAACGTTCCCTACGGGTTCCTTCTCCTCCGGTGTTTGTGTTACCTGCTCCCTTCAGAAGAGACGCCGCCTCCGCAGCATATGCCTTTGTGCTCCTGGCAATGTATTCAGCACCCCGCCAATGCCCCTCCTCCCTAATGCCATTTCATTCATTCCAAATATTCCACAAAGCAGTAATGATAAGCATTTTCTGGTCCTCTGGTCTGCCGAGGATATACTCAACAGCAGCTCGAGGACACTGAAAAGTTGCCAACTCTGAGCGTTCATCCTCTATATACAGTAAGCTCCAAACTTGTTGTGCCAACCTGCACTTGAAGAATAAGTGCCCTCCATCCTCCCCTACACTGTTGCAAACAACACATCTTACTTCTATTTTCATGCCACGATGAACATGATTACCTCTGAGGGGATGGGAATTATGTGCCATACACCAAATGAAGTGCTTTAATTTATTCGGGCACTTGGTCTTCCAAATCTTTTTCCACACCGGGTCAGGTGCATTCCTGCTGCTTCCTTGCGCGCCCCCCTACATCTGTCCCGCATCAGTTCAGCCCGATAAACCTTGTAGGCGCTTTTAATGCTTTTCCCTTCCTTCATGCGTAGGCAAAGCCAAAATCAGTTTCGCGTGCTCAGGCCAAAAGATCTCTTTCACCAACTCATAGTCCCAGCCACCAACAACTGGATCAATAAGTTCAAAAACCCGGGTGATCAGAGTAGCACCTCTAGGTGTGATCGGTTTCTTTGAGAAATCTCTCGGTATCCACGGGTCCTTCCAAATATTCAAATTATCCCCGTCTCCTACACGCCATATCATACCTTTTTTAATCAACTCCAATCGCGCAGAATACTCCGCCAACAATATGACATTCTGGTGTTTGGTTTTGCTTCCAGAACCTCTGAATTGGCATAGTATTTAGCTTTCAACACTTGCGCACATAATGAGTCCAGATTACACCACAAGCGCCAAGCTTGCTTCGCTAATATTGCTATGTTGAAGGCATAAATATCTCTAAAGCCCAATCCTCCTTCTTCCTTTGGAGCCATCAAACAACCTTTGCTCAGCCAATGTATTTTGTGCTTACCCTCCTGTTGGTTCCACCAGAAACGGCAAATCATCGTACTAATTTGGTCGCACAAATTTTTTGATATATCAAAGCAACCCATAGCAAACATAGGGATTGCCTGGGCGACTGCCTTGATTAGAATTTCTTTTCCTGCCCATGACAAGAGTTTTTCATTCCATCCTTGCATTCTCTTCCAGATACGGTCTTTCAAGTATGCAAATGTACCCGACTTTGACTGACCCACATGTACCGGTAAACCCAAGTACCATTCACTCATAGTTTCCTTAGTTTCTTGCAAAAAGTCACAGACTAATTTCTTTTGGGGTGGTTTTGTATTATGGCTAAAAAGCACATCTGATTTCATTTTATTAATCATTTGTCCCGAGAACTGCTCATAAAGCTGCAGTATGTTCTGCAGCTGCCTGTTATCGCCCTCTGTTGCTCGAATCAAAATAAATGAGTCATCGGCAAACAAAAGGTGTGATATGCTTGGTGCATTCTGATAGATTTTCACTCCTGCTAATAAGCCATCTCTTTCCCCTTTCTTAAGCAGAGCCGAGAAGGCTTCAGCACAAAGGAGGAAGAGGTATGGTGACAGGGGGGTCTCCCTTCCGCAACCCTCTTTGTGGTACAAAACTAGTTGAAAGCTCACCATTCACCTTCACTCTATACAACACTGTAGTGACACATTCCATGATAAGCTGAATCCACATGTCAGAAAAACCCAATCTCCTCATCATATTCTCTAGAAAACTCCATTCTACCCTGTCGTAAGTTTTACTCATGTCTAATTTCATTGCAGCATACCCCAAATCTCCCTCCCTTTTGTTTAACAGAAAATGAGTGAGTTCATAAGCTACAATAATATTGTCTGAGATTAATCTCCCGGGCAGAAACGCACTCTGGTTTGGAGTACTAATCTCAGGCAAGACCTCTCTCAATCTTCGTGACAGCACTTTGGACACCACTTTATATATAAGATTACATAAACTTATTGGACGCAAATTTGTTACCTTTTCCGGCTTTTCCACCTTGGGGATTAAGGCGATCACTGTGTCATTCCAACCAACTGGAATCCGGTCACCTTTGAGTACCCCCATGACCTCCTTGGTGACCTGATCACCCACCACGTCCCAGAAGTTCTTGTAGAATATGGCTGGCATTCCATCCGGACCAGGCGCCTTAAGATCCCCGATGGAATTGAGCGCCTATTTTATGTCTTCACAAGTGAACTCCTTCAAAAGGTGCTCATTCATGGCAGCCGTAACACTCGGCTGTACCGCGTCAAGAAGGTGTTGTAGCTGCCCAGTCCCGCCGCCTGTGATGACCTGAAAAGCTGGGTAAAATAATTAGAAATAAAGCTCTTTTTTTCTTCCTCCCCCTCCACCCAACTCCCATCATCTCTCAGCAAAAGGCCTATACGGTTTTTTCTTCGTCTAGTGGAACAAGCATTGTGGAAATACGTCGTGTTGAGGTCACCAAAATGCAACCAGTCCACATGTGCTCTTTGCTTCTGGTACATATCAATTTGTTCCTCCAATCTATCCACTTTAAAGCTCCACACTGCTTCTTGGCCAACTGAAGTGTCACTGATCGGTTCCCTCCTCCACCTCTCTAATTCTTTCTTTGCCTTTCTTAATCATTTCTCAAGATCACCAAGAACATTAGCACTCCAGTCCTTCAAATTTGCCGCCACACCATTGATGCTCTCCCTCACGCCGCTTCCTGTACCAGCCCGCACGCCCCATGCCTCCTCTACACCCTTCGGCAATCCTCCTCCAAGAGCCAAGAGGCTTCAAATCTAGTCATTATTACTGCTGCTAGGCCTTCTCCCATTCGCTCCTTCTTCAGTGCCAATAATGACATGTCAATGGTCTGAATGGTAGGGATCACAATGTTTGACCTGAACAAATGGGCACTTCATTCTCCACTCTGGATTGGTCAGAGCTCTATCTAGCCTCTCCCGTATATGTGAGCTCCCTTTTGTTTGTTTATTTTGCCAAGTGAACACATCACCAGAAAAGCCCAAATCATGAAGATCACACACCTCCAAAATGCTCTTGAACCAGTCTAGAACAGTTTGAGACCTCGGTAAGCCCCCTCTTTCTCATGATGATATAGTATCTGATTGAAATCTCTAGCGCAAAGCCATGGAATCGGTTCATTTATTTCTGAGTGAAGCCCACCCATCCTCTCCCAAGTTTTGTGCTTGAACTCAGTTCTCGCCTCGCCATAAACACATGTAAACCTCCATTTATCGCCCCCAGTCACCATGACCTCCATATCAATATGGTATTTTGATTTGCTTCGCAACACCAAGTTGACACCTACCAGCCATAACACAGCTATTCCCCCCTGTCCTTCACAATCCACCACCTCCATGTGCTCAATCCCCAGTTTCTTCCTTAACACAAGCATCTGCTTCTCGTCCATTCTTGTTTCGTTGTTAGTTGAGCACGGCCCATAGTAGATCCATATTTTTCCTTAGAAAGAAAGCAGGAGGCTGGGAACTGACATGGCTGCAAGCACACGTGCACCCAACACATGGTAGTATGGCTGCCAACTGGGACACATAAGGACTTAACTACAGAGTGGGACTCTGACCAATATGCTCTGAAGTCTTGGGGCCCACATGTCATGTATGTGAGGTGACTCACCATGAAACTATTTGTTCCTCGATGTTAGAAATAAGAAAATAAAAATTGTAGGAAAGATACCCGGTCGTTTAAAAACAATAATCAAGATGCTCTGGCCGTTGCAATTCTCAATCATGCATGGAGATAAGCATGCATGGAGCAAGCGACACGATGCTTGACTACAGGAATAGTGTGAGTGCCCATATTCAGTTGACCTTTGTGGTCACCTCTACAACGGAGACATAGGCACTCCATAGTGGTGTGGCCAAATTTCGGATCAAGTTCCTGTGTCTTACGTGATTCTTCTTGCATTTGATTCACTTGTGTTCTGTTGTTGCAAACTTGTTTGGACGTGTGATTAGCATTTGGACCCAATCTATCAATTGGAGAAGGTTCTCTGCAAAGGAAGGTCACCAACTAGAGAAGGTTCTCTGCAAAGGAAGGTCAATCTCTTTATTAACATCTAAGGAAGTGAGGTAATTCATAGTTCCGATTTTCAATTTGATTTATGCTCTAATTTCATAATTCTCCGACAGTTGGAACTTGTGACAATTTTTGTTGGAACTTCTGACTGGTTCCAACCCAAACTCGGAACTTCCAACCTGCAACTAATCCGCTGTTCGTAAGTTTGTTTTAAGAAATTTTAGATACACATATTCACCCCCCTCTAGACATTGTAGATCCTTTGATCGAGAACAAAAAATCACAAGTTGTAGCCGAGGAGTTTAGCTACTACAAGTGCTACGTGAATAAGAGCATGTATACCTATATGTATGTATACGATCATGTTAATTAGTTACCTAGTATTTAGGCATGGCTTGCAAAGTAGCAAATTTCCTCCTAAAATTGTACTTGTAGTTATATCTAAATGGCACTCTATCGGGTTAAGTGTCCATAATATTTGAACTGCATAAAGATTCCAATCATATGCTAACAAATTTTAAACTGCTGCTACTAGTTAGCAATGTTGTTAATTTATAAATTGAAATTATAGTACAACTTCAGTCCCTTCTTGAAATCCAGATTACCAGACATTGTTCCATAAGTGTTAATGAAACCATGTCTATATTAGAAACTTAAAGAACCGTAGAGAATTGTTGCATATGAAATATTAAGGACAACTCTCAGATATATTCAGAACAACCGCAAACTTTATAGATATAAGTCTATTCCATGAATTGCTAGGAATAAAAATTGAGTACGACTTCATTGTCTTCATACTCCTATTTTCAGGCTATCTTCCAACAAACTTCTGAAGGTCATAATAATGCACGTGAAGATATTTTGTAAACAATAAATAGGAGAATGCTTCTCTCAGTTAGCTGGAAGTATGAAATTTAAAACTTGCTTCTGCATATGATGCCTCATAAGTTGATTGTATTTAATGTGAAAACTTTATCGCAGTTGGAGTGCTTATATTTTATTTTGTTTCACTTTTTAGTTTTTGTTACTTAGTTACAAAGGACTGGAGGAAAGTTTTCTACGATTGCTTTGACCCGCAGGTTATGGTTGCCGACATCTTTACCACTTTGTATGTTTGCAATCTTTCATAGCTTCAGTGGTGGCATAAAAATAAAGAAATATTGGATATGCATTAATTATATTAAATTTATTAAAGCTTTCTCGAATTTAAATACTCACATTATACTTCTTTGGTTGTAGTACTACGTGGTGTTAGGTATATATGCACTTGTGACACTCCTGATGTTTATATGGATGTAAATGTGTAACACTTTTGAGAATGAAAATGATAAGATATGTTATATTTCAAATGTCATTGCGGCTACAACTGAGATGTGATATTTTTTTAGGAAATCATGATTAACGGTTAAATGATACTTTGAGATTCTCTCAAAAAGGTCACCCTTAAACAAATTGCATTTTCGCATCATGTAGCCAACTATTTAATGAGTGCAATCAATCTCTTACAAGTGCCAGCATTGTTGATTCTAGACCAAACATGAGAGAGGAGGAAAGAGAGAACGAGGAAGTGAGCAAAGAGTGATTGGCCAAAGGCCATGTCTACCTATCCCTACACCCCTTTTTATAAGGGAGGAAGATGTTCTCATTCCTTTCCCTAGTTGGGCTTATAATTATGAAGCGGTCCCTACATATTTCATCTTGATCCTAAATGTGGCCCAGTTACACTTTGGATGCGGTTGTGAGGATGGCCGTTCACAACCTACACATGAGCACCTCGCAAAACTCCATCCCAAAAAACATGTGAAAAAAGGGTATGGTGAAAGAAGCATGCACATGACTCCAGTATATACAAGGATCGTCATGGGGCCCTTTCTCCTTCTACTTGTCCTCAGCAACAAATTCACTCAAGCCTTTGTGACTTCCTCTTCTTAACTGAACCTTCACCAAATTAGTCGATGTGGTCTATGTAGTTGTGGATGATCATGATGTGTCTACAAACTTTCGCTCACAGGTGCCAGACAAGGTTTGCATCTTCAGGCAGATTGCTTGTCCGATGTGTCCCTTGCCAACCTCTTTTGGCTAGTGCTTGTGGGAGACTCTTCGTGTGGTTGAAGTAGATGATAAAGACATGGATGTTGTTGTAGATGATGTAGGCGATCCCCCGCTTGAAATTGATGACAAACGCGGAGTCAAAGATTTCAATGTTGGCATCAAACCCACTCCAAATTGGTGGCGAAGGTGAAGTCGAAGATGCCGATGTTGACGGTTAACCCCCCCCCCTCCAAATTGGAGGTGATGATAACGATGCCATTGTTGACATCGATCCCGCACTCCAAATTGGGGATGAAGGCAAAGTCAAAGATGTCGATGTTAACATAGATCCCCCACTCCAAATCGGGGGTGAAGGTTAAGTCAAAAGACCCAATGTTGTTGGTGAAGGTCCTCGATCGAAAGGCTGCGTCGGCAAAATCGATGACATCAAAGATGGCAGCAAATCGGGCACTCCAAATTGGTCGTTGATGCTGCAAACAACGTGCTTAGAACGCTATGTCTGGATGTGGGGTTAATTACATCAAGATTCAACCTGAAAAAGGAAATATGAAGCAAATTTTATATCCAGGTGGTCACCTATCTGCAGGGTGTTGGACCTCCGGTTAGTGGAACCGGGAATGCAAACCCCATGTGGTACTTAAAACTGGCTTAGAATTGTTCAAATTTGCAGATTTGTCTATCGTTACAACAAATATGATGTTTCGTATCGTGATGCATAATTATATATCTAATTCTCTGGGACAACAAGTAATATAAATGCCTTCCCCTAAAAGCAAGTAATATATTTGTCATTGATTTATGACTTTCTTTAGAAAGCATCGTATGAGCAGATTAGCTAAAATAATTTGTGAAGCAATATTTAGCTATTTTAGGTCCAAAATAGTCTCCAACAGACTCGAAGCGCAGTTTCAAATCTATTGCCATGTTCGCTTGAACTACTTCAGCACTACTTTTCAGCAAAAGAACAGTATTTTTCTCTCACAACAAATCAGCATAAGCTAAATTTTCGCAAAGCAAACAGGCCCCACTTCCCTCGACAAAAAAAAAGATAACCCCCACTACCTGTTCTATCTAATCCCACAGTGATCCATGTCATAAAGTAAGATGGACCATCGGATTCTCACTGTCATGTACATCCATCCATCCATCAGAACATAGCTGATGCCCGGTCAACAGGGCCGCTGCAGCCGCCCTCCTCTCGACCTCTCCCTCGTGGTGGCTGCGTCGTTACCACTTCCCCTTCTCTGCCCACGACTCGACCCTCGATGCGGCCGCCCGACCCCTTCTCTTCTCTCGCTCCGACCTCGAGCGCAACACATCGCTTCTGCCCTCCCGCTTCTCCCTTCGCCCCTCCCTCTTCCTCTTCTTCACAGCCACCAACTCGACGCCTTTGTTGCTCCATCAATGGCCGGTGCCGTCGTTTGATTGGCTGTCAGTGCGTTTTCAATTTCTGCAGGCCGCAGTGGCTTCAGTTGCCATTGTGAACACGCACAGGCAAAAACTGCGATACACTTATAAATTCATTCGTCTCCCCCTTCCTCTCTTCTACTTAACTGCTATTGCAATATAGGAGTACATAACTTGGCTTGGCATATATATTCTCCTCCATTGGACTTGGACCTCACGCCCAACAGAACATATATATCCCCTCCATTCTCCTGATGTCTCTCTCAATAAATCGGAGATGTCACCGATAGGTTTCTTCATGGTTGCAGCAGCGTCCTATTGTTTCACAATGCTAGAAGAGGCCTTTTCCTGTTCCATAGCTGTGCTTCAGACATTCAGCACGACAAAGACGAAGGTATTTAATTGTTGAGTTGACAAAGTACTCTTCAGTATTTTGCTTAGATTATGTCATGTCTATGGCAGGCAGTAATTTATCGATGAAGATGAATGCTCAGCGGAGGTCAGGCAAAAAGAAATGTGAGATTGTGGAAATACATGTTTAGTATTATATCTGCAACATGGTGATGGCCCGTTGCATTCAATATGTTATAATCCAACAGAAATAATTCGTTTTAGTTTGCACTCTGGAGGTGAATGTAGTAATTGAGGATTAAACTATGTCTCCGAGAGCAGTCAGCCGGCCAACCTGTTATAGACAATTCTCTAATTTCTATTTTGCCGATGCAAACAGCTTCAGGTTCTGCAGGCTTTATTAGCTTTAGCTAATAAACAGCAGGTCAAATTTAGTTTATGTGATCTTGGATTAACCTGAGCACTTATGTGGTATCAACATCAGCTTAGCTTGAGCACCTGAAACAAACAAGGATTAATTAGAAATTGACCAATGGGCTCTGAGTTTTGACAAGAAGCAATATGCTCTCAGCTGCTCAATTATCCATGTCAGATCCTCTAGGTGGTTCAGTGAACAACTTAACGATTTTGTGGAGAAGGTACGCTCTTCTAACCAATATTACTAACTAATTAATAAGAACTATATTGATTTCATTTTTCTTTGTGGCCATTGCTTGCACAACCAGAATTTTGGACTTCTCCTAGTGAGGTGGGTTTCTCCTGGTGTTTTAGCATTCAAAATTTAGTATAAATTTTCCCTACTAAATGCCTTCTAGTGAAATTCTCATGTGATATGACTAGTGGTAATATTTTATTACTACTTAAATTACTACTTAAAAACACTAGGAGAAATCCACCATTTTTGTAGTGTTGGGTACTCATACTACAATACAATGTTATTATGTGATTGCCTTAATTATTTCCTGTAGTTGCAGCTGGTAATTTGATGCCTTTGTTGGTATTGGTTTTTTATTCCTAAACGTTAAAAATAATGATAATGGAAGGAATTCATGAATTAGTGACAGCATCATGCAGTGAATGTGTAAATATAAAATTTAGATTCCAACAAAAATAAAATAGGTTTGTTTGACCAATCATTAATTAGCACACCTCTCAAGGCTATATATTCTTTTCTCGAAGACGAATAAGCAATCGCTCTCACTCAGGTGTTCATTTGTACATGTGACTTCAACATGATGTATATTCGTTCATTTGTGCCTTAAAATTGGTCTTAATGCATTTTTGTTATTCAGCATAATATCAAAGCCTCCAGGGTTATATACAGACCATCCAAATTCAGCCGAACACAAAAGATTCATGGCATTACATCTAGGGGACCAACAGATACACATCCTCAAAATTCTACAATTTCCCTTATAGGAATATTCACCCCCAGCACCCTTTATTTGGATTTGGGACTCTAAATGTTGCAACAAGCTCAGAGTCTTTTCATGGCTACTTCTTATAGATAGGCTAAACACAAGGAATATCCTAAAGAGGAAGAAGCATAAGCTAGAAGGCAACAACTATAATTGTGTTCTATGCAGCAACAATGTTGAAGAAACTGCTTTTTACTTGTTCTTCAGCTGCCCCTTCAGTCAAGCCTGTTGGCGGCTCTTAGGAATTCACTAGGACTTTGCAGGAGATTTTTTTCAAATGATGAGACATGCAAAACAGCAGTT
This sequence comes from Saccharum hybrid cultivar R570, assembly GCA_038087645.1. Classification (NCBI taxonomy): domain Eukaryota; kingdom Viridiplantae; phylum Streptophyta; class Magnoliopsida; order Poales; family Poaceae; genus Saccharum; species Saccharum hybrid cultivar. Next base: position 14,211,496 of record JAQSUU010000805.1, read on the forward strand.
CCAACACTCCTTTATGGAGATCTTCATCATTGCTGCTTAGCAGATTTGGAAGCAAAGAAACAACTTCATCTTTGACAGGGGCCGTCCTTCCCTGGAGTCTTGGATGTGCCTCTTCTGTGAAGAGGCCAGATTGCAGGCTTGTAGATTTTGTGAAAACAAACGTCATGAGTTCCTCCTCTGTATAGATTCCCTCTCCTAGTTTTGCAGATCTCCTTGCGTGTTCTGGCTTGGTTGCCCCTTCAGTCAAAGATGCTAGCAGCATTTGGGCATTCAATGGAATTTGGCTGCAGGTTTCTTCCAAATGATGGTACAAGCAAAGCAGCAATTCTAGAGGCCAAACGAGCCGCTTTTCTTCTTTGTGTAGAGCTTCTTGTTTTCTTCTGCTTTGTTTCTCTTTTGGCCTTTTTAGGCCAGCTCCTTCTGTTTGGCTTCTTGCCAGACAGGTTTGTACATTTTTTTCCTCTTTTAATAAAATCTCTACAGTGGGGGCCTCCCCTGCTGTATTTAATGCTCAAAAAAAGCATAGATTACTGCTATGCAATGCATGATGAGTTAATACTATAGATATCTTAATTAGTTCATATTACCTATTTACTACAATCTGAATGTTGTATCATTAATAAGGCTCATGTTTTTTTTGCAGATATATAGTTCAGTGTATGTTATTATTTATATTATACTCCCCCAATTTAATATGTCTTCAAAGGGCAATGACGGACGGCAAGCTTCTCCGATCTCAGGATTTTCTTCTAGGACTAACTGACAAACTACAATTTTCTCTACTCTTGAATCCAGGAAATCTCCATTGTTGCAAAACTTAAGTCACTTTCAGGTTTCCTTTATCTTATTTTCTTTAGATGAGGCTAGCAATTAATTGCATTTATTTTTTAGTTCTATAATATGAACATCATGGATAATGAAGAGATCTCATAATATTACATAGCCTTTTAATAGGCGGGCTCTTTCCAATGCTTAATGCTCGATGCAATCTAAATTTATTTTGAAATATCCGCAGCAACGCGCGGAGAGTCCTTCAATCCTCAGTCGCTAGACCTAGCTAGCCAAACTTGCTCGCCATCAACGAATTATGTGTGCTCGGTGTCCCACTCGACGGAAGCTAGAAGTAGGCACATGTGGCCAGGAGGAGGAGGAGGTGAATGGGATGGGTGCATCACCGCCTCGGGCTCGTCAGTAGGAAAGGGTGCGTTGGAAGCGTACCTGGCGATGGCAAGTTGGTCGACGAAGTGGAACCACTCAGGGAAAGGAACTCGGAAGGTGGCACCGGGGAGGACGAGTGGCAAGAGTCAAACATAGGGGCATGTTAAGTCATCCGGTATGCTTGCGCGCACCCTCCGGTCGGAGTTGGGCACAGCCCGAGCATGCCCACAGCCTCTGCTTGGGGCTCGGTGGCTCGCCAAGGCCCTGGGCTCCCGATCGACGGCAGGCCAAGCCTGACTCCAACTCGACCTCAGCCCGAGCTAGCGCTCGGACTAGCAACCGACGTCCCAAGCATCGGGCAACCCACTAGGCGTCCAAGGCCTTGGCAGGCTTGGGGGCTCCATGGCGCCAGCCCGTTCAATGGGCATAAGGTGCTATTGGCCACTCCCTTGACATGGCCACATAGATGGCGTGACAGAACAGGAAAAACAACTTCATCGGCTCCAGGGGCGCTGGGCTCCTGGGCCCACTCGTCAGTGCCTGAGACAGGGTGCCTTCACTGCTAAGGAAGCCTTGAGAAGGCTCAGCAGACAGCCCTGACGGTCAAGTATTAGGGGCTTGAGTGACATTAGGCGATGCCCCCGCGGCTCCCTTAACTCCACGACAACGGCAGGGTCCATCCATGCCGCAGTAACACCCTCCTGGACCTCGGCGCATGAAGATCATAGACCAAGGCCCCCAAACTGCCTTGTACCCAACCGTCCTCAGAATGTATGGGAAAGGTTGGCTCCCGTAGAGAGGGGTTGGACGACAGGCCAAGCCAGAGGGCCAAAGCATTCCGAGTTCAGTCGAACACCAAGCAAACCAAGAGGAACAATGGAGTGTTCCTCCCCTGGCAACCTAGCAAGAGAGGGTCGATTCCCTTACTCACTGGGGAAGAAACCTCATCGCCAACAAGCCGTAGGATAGCATCGAGCGATCGCCTGCCAAACTCTCATCCTCCTTCATTGTAACCCCCTGTATTGGATGCTCTTGGATACGAAGAACTCCTCACTGCTGGACGTAAGACCTCGATAGCCTGAACCAGGATACATCGCCATGTCATCTCTTGTGTTCTTGAGTACCTGAGCCACCGGAGACCCACACTTCTGACATCCGACAAACAACGATGCTTGCCGCGATGACGAACCTGTGACACCGAGCTAGAGCTGCACGGAAGGAGGAGGATGCGGCGGTAGTAGACGAGGTGGAGAGGGTGTGGGGCTTGAGGGCAAGGAGAGAAGGAGTAGGTGGCGCGAGGCCGCCACCGCAAGGAGAGGAAGAGCGCGATGGGCCAATGGTAGCAGCAATGTGTCAGACTTCCGTCAGAGGCAGAGGAAAGAGGAGGTGAATAGCGAGGCTGTTGGAGTACTCTAGTGTTTTTTGAGATTGTTTATTTTAGACAATGGATAAATGATGGCTTTTAGAATCTATTTTTGGCTAATCTCTTGGAGTTGCTCTAAGATTTTTCTGAGATGAAAAGCATCCTAGGAATTGTCTCCACGTTATAGGCCTAGACAATTTATGAACTAATAAAACAATAGATAATGATCTATTCCTACAGGAATAATTCTTGAGGTTTCTTTGTCATAATTGTTATGCATAAAACTCTTGTGCATGAAACAAATCAATTTACTGAAATCCTAAAAAATAGCAAATCCCTAAACCTTGTTCCTGAGCTTCTTGGGCACCTTTATAATTATAATCAATTTCCCAATAAATACATAGTAAAATTTAGGGGAATCCTGGAAATAAAATTAATGTAAAATCTGTTTTTTAGCAATAATGTAAAACCTGTTTACTAAACCATTTCTGGATGTGAGCTTAATGTCGTTACTTAGCCCAGCTTCTTTGTTCTTCTCCCGAGGCCACCTTAACCCGCCGGCCTCTTTTCCTCCTGCATCTTTTTGGTTGCAAGATGGCCCAGCTCCTCTTCCGCCTCCATTCCCTGGCAGCGGGCCAGCAGGCCCATATTGGCCTCCTTCGAGCCAGGCCGAGGCATGTCATGCTGGGCCCTTGTGTTCGCGCGCAGCATGCAGGATCAAGCAACCACAATGGCAGACGACAGTTTGTTGTACACCGGTGCGTTCAATGACTCAACAGTACGTCTTTGACGCGCTACTCATGGGCTCTTTAAAATTTGAAAATTCTTCGTTGATCCAGAAATCGCCCATAAGCTTCATCTTGGATCTTCTTCTTCATTGCGGGAGGTCAAGAAGGACCGAGCTGCAGCAACAATAGTCGACGACGGCGAAGGCCACTGGGTGCTCCTCTAGAGGACTTGGATGTAATTTTTCTTTTCTTCAGGAGTGCCCTATTGGGGGCTGGATGTAGAAGTACTTTTACTTTAATTCAACCCTTTTCTCAATAAAAAAAAGCAACCACCATGGTTGTTCTGCTTATGAGATGCAACAAAGATGACATCAGCATTACGTCTCCCGATCCTTTTCCTTTACAAAAAATAAAAAAAATTCAAATAAAATTAACTGGAGCTCAGGATTCACATGCCAATCAAGAATAATATTAACATGAATATAGAGTACTAAAACAAACTAACAAATTTGGGAAAAATCAACTTCATACTTTTCGTTTTAAATTCTAAACTAAAACTTTTTCTCTCTCATACAGACTTCAAATGACGACTTGATTCTTTTTTGTTTTTGGGCACACAGATAATCGTTCTTAAGATTTTGACTAAGACAAGTATTTTCTATTTTTTTTTGCACACACGTTTTTACCCAAAAAACACTAAGGGGCATATTTTTTATTCCAATTCATCTTGAGACTCTATATAAATATGTTTGTCTAACTCACCCGACATGAGTGACATGGAAGTGCCATGAAAAGATTTATTCATCAATATTCTTGAGTACTACAATATTATTGAGTGCATGAAATATTCCCTTCATTCTAAATTATAAGACGTTTTGGCTTTTCTAGGTGCATAGCTTTTGCTATATACTTGGATATACAATATGGCTAGATATACATAAAAACAATGTATCTAGGAAAGGCAAAAGTCTTATAATTTGAAACAGAGGGAGTAGTTAGCAAGAGACCCATCCAGATCGCAAGTACATATGTATTTACATATCAAAACTGTATATATAATTATAGCAATATAGTGTTCTTATAAAAAACTCCGTGCTTGTGTTGGTCATAGTAGATGCATACTTCTCCTGGAAAAAAGCAAGAGAGGAGATAAACAATACACTAGAACACTAAATTTCGGCTCGGGGCTTCGCCTAAGATTGCTTTTCAGCTTGAGGGGCTTGCTGTCAAACATCTTTGACCTCGCCTTCACCATGAATTGGGGATCACCTACATCGACCGTGCGAAGAATCTCTCACAAGCACCAAACAAGGGGTGCTCGATAGGGACAATTTGGACAAGCAATCTGCCCAAAGATGCAAGCCCTGCCTGGCGCACGTGAGCAAAAGTTTGAAGGCATGTCATGATCATCTTCGACTACTTCACCTTCTTCAACTATATACATCGACTACTTCAGCGAACGCTCAATGTGAAGTAAAGATATCGAGGACTCAGCAATTGGGAGGAGCTAGCTGTTAAAATGGAATTCATGAAGGTTCAAGAGAAGTTGAATGCAAACGACTAATTGAAAAAATGCATCTCTAGTCGGTCTCTATATGAAGTAGAGGCATGTGCATAGGGTTTTTGGGATGGAGTTTTTAGCGAGGAGAATATATGTAGGTTACGAATGGCCATCCTTATGACTGAGTCTGAGTTGTAATTGGGCCTCATATATAGTCTAAGTAGCTATTAGGTCTTGTATTTCGAGCCAAAATCGAATAGCGGGGGTTGTTAGGTTGTGTCATCATATGTTAGGAACTCCCTAGTGTGTAAAAATGGCAAATTACCAAGCCTAAGGGCTTATTCATGAAAGTTTAGGACCCAATTATATAATTTTAGGCTCTTTTTTTAATTATAAGCCCCACCATGGCCACCACCTCCCATATTCCCTATAAAAGGAGGTGAAGGGAAAGATGGAAGGGGACTTGGTCACTCTGTCAATTGCATTCTCACTCCCTCTCCACCACCTCCTTATTGTTCGGTGTTCCATACCAACAGAGAACATTACTATCAAGAGTCCAACAATATAATCATGATTTGATAAGAGTCAATCCATCCCTCCATAGTGTAATTATGTTTTGGTTAAATCAGTTGTACCTGGTGCCTCTCTCCTTTAGCCTCTTAGTATATATCTTTTCTACATAGTTTTTCCTTGTTTTGTATTTACGGATCTCTTGTTATCTCATAGCAAACATTATTTTTTTGTTTGGCTTCAACTCCTTTTAATAAAATTCCTAGGGAGGCACCATCAAGTAGAACACCATGAAGTAGGTGAATTGCCACATGGCTGGTCTAGCAGAACATGCTAAAATTGATGAGAAGTGAAAGCATGATGATAACCCAATATATTTTATAGTCTAAAAGATAACACATACTGCACCCACTGCACTAGGAAGTGAGGCAACGATCGCATAGGATAAATGATGCTCTTATCATTCTTCACCTCCTCCTCCTCCTTAATGCGAGTTTACAAGGACTTGGTAGATGGATCCAACCCTTTAAACAATCGTACTCAATGAGGGCATACCAAAACAATGTGCCAACGTAGACCTTGTCAGACATCATGATGAAAACATCCACCTCGAAGACCACAAAGTTCAAATGGATGATGGGGAGATAGCGAGCAATGCTACATATGAGAGTGACACTAGCACTATTCGTGGACAGATCCTGGTGGCAAGGTAATAGTCGATAGACTACAAGATCTTCACCCGCAACAAGTCTGGAGCCGTGTCCATCCTAAAGGGCAGTGCCACAATCCAACTACGCACTTCAGCTTCGGTGTGGAGGATCTATAGAAGAAAGCTCCAGAATCGATGGAATGCTAGTTTGGCAGTCCTGATTTCTCAAATAGTAAACACATCATTAATCAGTAACAAAGTTCAAGAGAGGATGAGGGGGCAAGAAGCTGAGCCTATCCCTAATAGTGGTGACCCCGAGCTCCCTAACCACCTCCCGTTGGACCTCCCTACTCCGGCCCTCACCAGTTCCCAATACTCTTCTCCCTCTCCGGTCCCTGCTCCCCACACTTCCTCCCTATCTTCTCACCCATTGGTGCTATGGTGCCACTCTTGGTGAGATGCTCTAGGAAGCCTGCGCTGCTAAAGGATGAGAGCACGTTCGAAGCTGCCAACATCAAGCATGCCTCACGACGCGCCGGCATGGTAGTCCAATTGCCTACTCGGGACGATGCTGCACCACACACTCGTCCTCAACCCTGCCCAGGTGCGTTGTTCAAGGATCTCATCGTGGCTCTCTTCCGTCTCATTGAATATTTTTAGTTTTGTTATGGAAGCGCGTGACTTTGCTCTCTCTGCTTAGTTCTCCACACCCCCTCTATACACTTTTGTACACCTTCTGGGATTCTAGAAGTATTTTGTACTTTGCTCGAGCTTTTTAGCTCCCTCGGTTCAATACAATAGGTGGGAACTCCCCTCAAATTGATCAAAAAAAGGTAATGGTCGATAGGGCAAGGTAGGAGATGGAGATCATGATAATTTGAAAAGGTTTGTGAAGGGATCTTGGTGGTGTGTTTTATAGTCACCAGATGAGTCTGGTGGTTACTGGAGGAGGGCCATTGGTGCTTTGACACCCTCATTTATAATGGTCTGAAGATAGGACTTTCTTCTAAGAAACCTGGTGGTCACTAGAGAAGGTGCCATAGGAGCATTGGTTCCCATCAAAAAATAGTGTATTTTAACTATGTTGACCTAGTGTTCACTAGAGAAGGGGCACCAGCCCTTAGCCCATGATATGTAGCGGTGATCGGCAATGTGAAGCTCACAGGAGATTCAAAGTAGAGCACAACAAGCTTTCAGTGGTAGACATTAGAAGATTCCAAAGGCTTAAAAATCTTTTGTAGTAGGTTTTAGGGATGAACTGAAAAGTTTACTGGTTGGCCCTGGTTGTCACAACTAAAAACCACCTTAAATAAAAACTTTGTATAAAATATCCTTTTGAATCCTAAGTTGTTCCCTTATCATACTACTTTAAGTTTTGAACCTAGGTGCTTCCTACGAGAACCTCCTTTTTATCGCAAGCCTTGGCTCAAACTCCCTAAGTTATCATTTTGAACCGCATCCCTATCGACCCACCCATTTTTCGAAATGGTTACCCTTAGTGCAATTTTAGGATTAGCAGACCCCACCCACATAACTAACCTATTGCCTCTCTCTCTTTGCTCTACACTGAAGCATTGTGGTCTATGGCCTGCTTAGGGAGGAGCTGCGGTTGGCTATGTCACTGGTGCTAGGGAGGGGTAGCAGTAGGCACAGAGGCACCAGCACCAGAGAGGAGAGCTAGAATGGATGGATCAGCCAATGTGATGAGGTACAAGAGCATCGGCCGACATATATCATATACAACACCCCCCGTGTTGCTCATCCTGGTGGCGATCAAGGAGAACCCCAAGGCCATAGTTTCTCCACCCCCATCCCTCTCTCCCCTGCCTCACCACTGCTCGTGGTTGCCATCGGATGCCCATGTGACCTACAAGGAAGGCATTGGCAGGGCTCCTCGCATCCTGTTGGAGCCCGAGCAAGATCCGACAACCATGGTGGTGCAGCAGCATGCAAATCTTCATCCAAATGGGAGAGCTACAAGGGGAGACTAGATTTGGTACGCCGATGTGTGATTTCGGTAGCTTCAGCCCAAGCGGCGGCTGTGCGGGCACCAGTGGAGCAGCTCAATGCTAGGCACATGTGGGGAGGTGCGACTATGACCATTGACTCTACAGTCGCTTTGCCCCGATGGGTGCCGCGATGGCATGGGCTACCTAGCCTGCTTGGGTGACAAAGTAGTGGCATAGAGGCTTCACGGGCGGCATGGATGCCGCATAGCTCTAAGGCTGTGCGAGGGACGACATGGCTTGCATGTGCGACTGCTAGTTGCTTCTTCTCTAGAGGCCACATTTGGAGGTAGATGTCAATCTAGCCTATGCGCAACAATGCAATCATCAACAACTTGGCCCCGTTGCGGCTGCAAGATGGTCTTCTGGAAGGAGTTTGCTCTAGTTATTCTAAGAGCAAAAGCAAAGTTTCATCCACTTGTTGATCAATGGCTCGAAGCCTTTGTATATTTTTTTCATTTTCTTCTGTACCTTTTATGTTTCTTGAACTTTGTTTTGCGGGACTTGCTTTTTTAATAAAATTTCAGTAGGGGCTCACACCCTTCCCGTTTTGTCAAAAAAACATTTGGAGGTAGATGCCGAGTGTGGTGCTAGCTAGTTTGGTAGTGGTGGTGGTGCTTCAATGGTGTTGTTAGTCTCTCTGGAGGTTGAATTTGAGTCCAAAAGGGTGGAAGCCGTGTTGAGGAATCGAGGCGTGAATGTTCACGGCACTGAAAGGCTGCCATTATAAGGTTTTGGTGTAGCAAGGGCACGACTTCTGCATGGCAAGAAATCTGCATGTCCGGTGTGGTACAATGTCAAGTGATGGCACAAGCTATTTCGATGACGTGACATCTACACAGTTTCAAGCCAATTACGCGCGACTAGCCTTGCTTGGTAGTGGCTATCTCAGTGTGGGACATCATCTGTAATAATGGTGCAAGCGGTGACAATGGCTTTTCAACTTGCTGGCTTTTGCCATCCTGTGATAGTGACACAGTGTGGCAATCAGTTAGTGTCGGTATGGGGCTTTTGGAATGGCAACAAAGTCTTGTGAAGGGCATGTTGAGCCCCTCTTCTAACCAACTATTGTATTGATAGCTGCTTCCAGTAGTTGTCATAGTTCTTTAACTTGGTTGCTTTGTCGTGGTTGTTGACCCTTTGATTGGGGGTGCGCTTTTGATGATTCATTGTACTGTTTAGTCTTGTCACACGCAATTTTAAAAGACAAAATCGAATGTAGAATCCTATATGTGCCCAGGAATCAGTCACACACATAAGACGACAAATTACAATAGTATCGAGAGACAAAGCTTTATTACATAACAAACAACAATATTACATAAAGACAAGATATTTATCAGAGTAGCAAAAACTTAACATTCTAATCTCCAAGTGAAGCCTCCAAACAACACAGGATGGTTGACTGGGGATACATACGCCTAGCAATCCTCAAAAAATTTAACCAAGCTCCATCTTCTGTTACCAATCAGGGATTTTTCTAAAATTTGAATATAAAGCAAGTGTAAGTACATGTCGTACTCAATAAATATAACATGAGGTTCATGAGGCTCAAATGACGGACACTAGTTTACTGCGATTAGCTTTTAGTGAGTCATAATTTTAGCAATTGAGTAGCAACAAGTTTTGCTTAAGCCCATATGACCACATGATTGTATAAATAAGAATAATGTATAGCAAAAACAATAAGTATAAGTGATCATCTATTCCATAAGGATCCCAAGGCCGCTCATGTCCATGAGCATGACTGTTATAACTGTTTTACACTCTATAGATGTTGTACACTTTCACCATGAGTCATGATTTACCCTTTTGCCCGAGACAGCCAACCTCTTGACCCACCTCCAAGAAAGGTCGGCAGGGCTCACTACGAAGTCTTTCAAAGGTTCGTCTAATAAGTTAGTAGCCGCTAAGTTTTGAAGGCAAGCTGATGTAGGAACCGCCCTTTCGAATGCCACAAATCCTTCTCGGCTATACACATAGGAACAGACAGTGGCAGAGCTAAGATGGAAATTTAGGTGGGGCGGACAAAGAACATAATTTTTTAATGACGTCATACCGATGCAAATGAATATCAAATATATGGTAAATGTAAAGATTGATTGAAAATATATGGTACTTTTGATTTGAAGATAGCACTCAATAGCACCTTAATATAATCTATTATTAATCCAACAAACACCAATTAAACAGGATTCTAAAATCCAACTATCCAATAGCTAAAAGACCTGTAAATTTGAAGAACAAAAGGGTTAGTGTGTGATTTATGATTATATGTAGTACAATTAAAACAGCACACAACAATGAGGAGACAGACAATGGACTACTATTAAATAAGTAATCATGTCTAGGTCTTCTCAGTGGCATAGGCAAGTCAACAACATGTAGCAAGGGGCGCCGACGGCCAGCATCTAGCAGCAGGCCCTGCGCCTGCACTGAGCGCCTGAACGTCAGTCAGCAGCAAGCTAGGACCAAGCTGCCAAGTAGCACCGGCAGTCGGCTGGCGGCACCATGGTAGGGGGCTGCAGCTAGGGCGTCAAGGGGCAGCATCAGGCGTTGCCGCGTCAGCATCAAGGGGTTCAGGATCGAGACTCGAGAGTCGACATACAAGAGCTAGGGCCGGCTTTTGGTGATTCCTGATGCGGTGGATACTTGCTTTGCTTTGGTGGGCAGATGGAGTGATGGGCTCTCTCTCCTATTGGGCATTTGGCCTATGCTCGCGTTGCATCCCTCTCCCAAAATCGCGTTCTAGACACGTCGTTGGCCTGATGCCGCCCACAACAACGATGCTCCCTCAACGCCTGATGACCTAAGGACTAAGGAAGAAGGGAGGGGTAGTAGGGGCTTCCCACTAGTGGTAGGTGAGGCAGCTGCCCCACCCTGCCGCATGGAAGCTCCGCCTCTGGAAACAGGGCTATCCTATACCCATCTCATCAAACCTCTTTTGCGTTTTTTGGTAACCACTAACAAGCTAGAAAAAGTCCTTCTATACTGAACTAAAGCTAGAGCAATATAGCACTTATAGTTGTACTATAAGTCCCGGATAATCACTTAGAGATAAGTCCTTAGAGAGAGAAACTAAAGCATTTGGAAAGTAGCCAAATACTCCAGCACCCTTCTGTCCATTTTGCTAAAAAGCATATTTTAACATTTATTGCATATACCATTATTCAAGTTACAGATCATGGGTATTTATCTCGAGCACTAGCATGGATACTACCCAATGCAATTATCCCACACGTATCAAGGTAGAAGGTACAAAAGCTAGGATATCCTTAGGGTAACATGGTAGACACATACAATATGAATTAAGTGATCAAAGGTGATTCCATACTATACTTGCCTTGAACTTGCTTTTTATCCAAAGCAAGGTGCTTAGAGAATCTTCGAACTTCACCTTCCGTACGATAACTTCTGGCACACAGCTTCTGGTCTCCAACGCTTACATACGGTTCTTGTTCTACACGTAGCAAGCACCACGCATAGGCAAACATACAACCAAGAAATAAAAGCAATTAAGAACAATACACCATACAAGAGAAAAAGACGTACTAAAAGAGAACTAGTTCTACGGTCACGGGATCACAAGAAACGCCAATAACGGAAACGACTACCGAAAGATTTATATTAGAAGAGAAACAATTACATGCTTAATTTATGTTAATTAAGAAAAACTATGTGAGTAGTATTAAATGTTGTCATATAATTTAATTCGATTAAACTTTGCAAAACAAAGGTGCATGTGAGAGCATCTAAGCTAGTTTTATATGATCTTGTTTAGCCTAAGCAAATTATAATTTAGAAACACATTTATGTTAGTAATTAATCATGTTAACATTTATGTATAAAATACCGAAGAGTATAAAACCTATGTTGATTTTAATTATAAAACTAGATGCATTAATATTAATTAATTTCAAATTTAAATTATAGAACTCAGTAATATTTAGTAGGGTAACAGCGTTACTAACACGAAGGCCACATGGACACAAATCTAATGCAACTTGAATTACTCAAAACGGGGATTAGACGTTTGAACTACGGAGATTAGAGGATAATTAAAAGAAAAAAGTCTACTTAACCCCCTGAACTATCATCAAGTGTCTAACTTACACCCCCAACTATAAAACCGTCTGTTTTACACCCTGAACTATCCAAAACCGTTCAAATTACACCCTAGAGTGGTTTTAGACGGCGGGTTTGCTACAGTAACAGCGGTTTTGACTTTTTCTTTTTCTATTTATTTCCGCTGAATCTTTGAAAAATCATAATAAATCACAGAAAAATCATAAAATAGAAAATCTAATTTTGTTGGACTCCACATAAGTAAATCTACCCAATGAATATATAATATAGTATGTTTTAGTACAAATTTTTTTGTAGCTTTAAATTAGTTAGAAAATTAAATTTTGTCTGTAATTAATTGGAATAATTTATAGCTACACCTTATATGGTCCAATTGTGGTGAAATTTTTATGATGAGGTTATTATTATATGCTTGAACTATAGTAAAAATTTCATACTCATTGGATCATATATAACTTAGTTATAGATTTATTTAGGTTTATGTTTAGGTTTATGCTTGTTAAATATAAATAAATCTATAACTAAATTATACATGATCCAATCAGTATGAAATTTTTACTACAGTTCAAGCATACAATAATTAGTTTACTATAAAAATTTAACCACAATTGGACCATAAAAGTTGTAGCTATGAATTATTCCAATTAATTATAGACAAAATTTGATTTTCTAACTAATTTAAAGCTACAGAAAAAATTTGTACTAAAACATACTATATTATATATTCATTATGTAGATCTACTCATGTGGAGTCCAACAAAATTAGATTTTCTATTTTATGATTTTTCTGTGATTTACTATGATTTTTCAAAGATTCAGCGGAAATAAATAGAAAAAGAAAAGTCAAACCCGCCGTCTAAAACCACTCTAGGGTGTAATTTGAACGGTTTTGGATAGTTGAGGGTGTAAAATAGACGGTTTTATAGTTGTGGTGTAAGTTAGACACTTGATGATAGTTCAGGGGTTAAGGAGACTTTTTCCATAATTAAAACAGCGGAGATTGAAAGATTCGGTGGCAATTTTGTAATTACCAGCATCTTGTTTCTTGTCCAGGTCGTTTATAGAACACGGCCATGGCCCGAGCAACTCAGGGGCCTCCGGTGGCAGGGCTGGCTGGAGAGGTCAGGAAATTGGCGGATGAGGAAGAGGGGTCCACGCTGAACTCTCCGGTGATGTTCTTCATCGGCGGAATGGGTCATGGCGGCTAGTCCGCGGCGAGGAGCGGGGCTCGGCGGCCATGGAGGGACGGCGAGGTCGAAGGCCAGGTTGGGGCCGAGGCTGCGGCCACGGATTGGAGCCAAAGAGACGCGAGGTGGGTGCGCCATGTCCTTGCGATGCCATAGGGCTCAATGGAGGCACCGGAGATGCTCGGATGAGGGAGATCGGGCGAGCTCAAGCTGCCTCGGCCATGGCAGCGGGGTGACGATTAGAGGCGCTAGGGGATGGGAGAGGGAGCGGGGAGGAGCTGGGTGGTGGCGGCATGCTCGTGCGGTTCCGGGGCTGTCCTTCTATAGGGCAGTGAGGGAGCTGAAGGGCTGAGTAGCGAGCCGGAGTGGCGCCCCGTCAATGGTTGTGGTTGCTGACTCAGCAAGGAACGAGAGGAAGGGAGCAGCCGCGGGCGAGAGGGGAGGACTTTGTCCTCGCGGGTTCGGTCTGCGCGGGGAAGCGGAGGGAGAGCGGGCTCGGTAGCGCGGGCGTGGGGCTCTGCCCGGCAATGGCGGAGGGAGGAAGAAGATAGAGCTGACGGGTGGGGTCCACCCGTCAGTGAGAGGAGGGGGCGGGGCCTGCCTGGACGAGAGAGGAGGGCTGGTGGGCTGCTGTGCGAAATCGGGCCGCGGCCAGGGAGGTGAAGCTGGTCCGGTGGGAGGGGCTTGGGCCCGACAAGGAGCAAGGGCGGGCTGAAAGGAAAAAGAGAGAGAGGGAGAAGGATTTTCCTTTTTCTTTTTGTAAATTCATTTTGAAGTTCTGATTTAAATCATTTTCAAACCAAATCAAGTTTTGAAATACCTTTAAATATCTGAGTTTTTGAAACATGGAATTAACTTTTGGAGATAAATGTTTTGAACTTATTTTTCAAACAAATCAATTTAATTATAGAAGTTTTTAGAAAATCATATTTTTCTACTATTCAAATTATCAAAAACCTATCCAAATATTGGAAAATTTTAAGAAAATTATAAAATAATTTATTTTATTTAGTGTTTTTTCTATTCACTACCCAAATTTAAAAATTTGGGGTGTGACAAAGAGTGAACAACAATACAACATCATGTAATCTAGAACCAGAACAATACGCTATACGCCCGTTTGTGGAACAGATATGGTCTACTTTCCTTTTGTCACAAAACCAACCATGTTTAATTTAATCCTATACATACAATGTTCACATATATATGCGGTATTTATTAACCGTGACCTTTCAAAATGGCCCTCGGAGGCGGGCAGCATTTTCAACCGCCTCGGTTAATAGTAGGCATTAACCGAGGTGGTCGTTTTTTATTAACCGAGACGGTTGCCAAAAACCGCCTCGCAAAATCGATTAACCAAGGCAGACACCTTAAAATGTCTGCCCGGTTAATACCGATTAATCGAGGCGGTTTTTTCTAACGCAAACGTCTCGGTTAATATATTAACCGAGGTGGGCACGCTATAAGGCCCGTCTCGGTTAATATTGGCCCCATCTCAGAGCCCAAACAACCCATTTTAGCCCGATAACACGCTCATTATATATATATATATATATATATATATATACACACAACACTTAGCCTTTAGGGTTTTATTCCCACTCATCCACTCCTCTCTCCACACTGGCCCTCTCTTTCTCGCGCCCCTCTCCCTTCCCTCACGCCCGACGCCGCGCCCCTCTCCCTTCCCTCACGCCCGCACCCAGACTCCCTCTCCAGCAGCGCCGGCCTCCTCCCCTCCCTTCCTCCATGGTCCAGGCGACACAGATCTCATGGGAAGGAAGCCCTAGGCGGTGGATGGTACCCGGCGGGATGGTACCCGGCGGCATGGATCTGGCCCACCCCCGGGCTCCTCCCCTCCCTCCCTCCATGGCTCCAGGCGGCGTGGCTCGTGGGGAGGTAGCCCTAGGCGGCGGATCCGGCGGGATGGTGCCCGGCCGCACGGATCCGGCCCACCTCCCGGGCTCCTCCCCTCCGTCCTTCCATGGCTCCAGGTGGCGCGGATCTCGTGGGGACCAAGCCCTAGGCGGCGGATCCGGCGGGATGGTGACCACCGGCGGCATATCTAGCCCACCTCCCAGGCTCCTTCCCTCCCTCCCTCCATGGCTCCGGGCGGCGCGGATGTAGCGGGGTGGAGGTCGCCACCAGCGGATCTGGCGGGTTGGAGCCCACCAGCGGCGGATCTAGCCCACGCCCTGGCCTCCTCCCCTCTCCTCCTCATCCCCTCCCTCCATGGCTCCACGGCGGCGTGGATCTGGCGAGGAGGAGGCCGCCGGCGGCAGATCCGACGGTTCTGCCCCGTGAGCTGGGAATGGGCTCATCGGTGGGCTTGGGAATGGGCTCACCGGCGGGCTCACGGCAGAATTTTTTGTTTTTTTTTTATTTTATTAACTGAGGCGGGCAGCAAACCGCCTCGGAAAAGGTCATATTAACCATGATCTTTAATCCGAGACGGTTGCAAAATCCGCCTAGGCAAAGCCATTCTGCCCGCCTCGGTTAAAAAGTTTGTAGTAGTGGTATACACTTGATTGAGGTGCTATGTCACGCGTCTAATCAGAGATCATAGACATGTCACCTCCACCGATCTGCGTTCGGAGCGTGCATGTTGCCATGGTCGAGCGGGCCAGGAGAGCAGACGAGGAGCGTTCCTATATTTTAGGTGTAGAAGAAGACGAGATTGGTGGTGTTAGTCTTTTGTTCCGATGATGTTCGAGAACTATTATTTTTCATTCGATTAACCCATAATAGCCTGTCCTATAAGATAAGAGAAGCTGAAAAAGGAACCATTACCAAAGAAAAAAATAGCAAAATATTAAGTCGGGCGTACGATAGCACGCAAAAGTGGACTCTGATTTAAGTACGTACTGGATTCGCATAGTACAAGCACTTGAGCCCATACGTGATATTTTTGGAATTAAATAACCGGCGATGCTCCTAACACCTGAGGCCCTACGTGCTTGGTGCTTCCGGACTCTGGAGACGTGGCCGGGCCAGTGGAAGGGAGCGGGGCGAGCGTTTAGTTGTTTTTTTATTCCTCAGATATAAGGATGTAGTATCTGAACGTACGTTCTAACACACCACACACTATATACACCTTCTAGAGCGCACGCTAGACTTAGAACCTATACCAGCACACGCCTACAAGAGATTCACGAAGACACCAGTTGTAGTATCTGAACGTACGCCCTAACACAACACACAACACACACTACACACACCTCCTAGAGCGTACGCCAGATCTAGAACCTATATCAACACATGCCTACAAGAGATTCATGAAGACACCAGTTACGCTAGCAACAGGCACGTTGCCTCCCATTATGATCCATAGACGCCTGAGGATACCTGTAAATTTATTCTGGGATATAATGCTGGTGAGGGACGGTGCGCCGGCAAAGAGCGAACCACGCGCTCTTGCCACCCGCACTAACGTGCTGTCCTCGAGCATTTAGTTGTTGATACGATGATAACACAGAATAATTTTTTAGATGTTTTGTAGATGTCGATGTAGATAGATATAGATTGCGTAATTACCTAAATCTTATACGGTTTCAAATATAAAAACTGTCTCAAAAATACCAGGCCTCCTGGATGGTAGGTGAGCGTACAATAATACGTAATAATAATTTACAGATGACCACCAAAGACAGCTCCCTGCTTCCACACAGCGCGCGCAGAATTGTATGCCGAAACATGATGGTGAGGTGGCAACTACTCCTGGTAATATATGCTTACAGCATGTTCGTTTCGCTGATTTATTATGGCTAAGGATGAAAACGGTCGAAAACGGTCGAAAACGGACTTACGATATAGAAAAACGAAAGCGGTCGGTTCGGGATATTTCTACATTTAGCAATTAAAGAGTACAAAAAATGATTGAAAATGGTTGTGAAACCAATTAAAACTGACAATTTTTCATGTTAAAAAACGGTTCATAATATAGAAAACGAAAACAGTCAATTCGGAATATTTCTGTTCCGTTTTCATCCCTAATTATGACTGAAAGTACTGTTTGCTGGTTTGTTGTGAGAGAAAAACACTGCTAGATGACTGTTGATTTCGCTGAATAGCTCAAACGAACATGGTGTTAGGTTGGTGCTACGTTCAATCAATTGGCAGCCACTACAGAGTTCCACCTTTCTTTTTATATGCCCCTTTCTTTACCTTCTACTTTTTATCCCCGTTTTTCTAATTGGCATATATGCGGACCCAAAGCATTATATGCCCCTTTCTTTATCCTTCTACTTTTTTATATGCTTGCTAAGTTCGGATAAGTTGGCCAAACGTGCATCATGCTTTACATTTACAAAAGATAGACATTGACCAATGCAAGACTAGAACCTCGCCTATTATTATCTAAAAAAAAGACTAGAACCACACCTAGTCAAGATAGGGGTCCCGACTTTTTTTTTTGTTTTTAGCCCTTTTTTTTAAGATTTCCACAAAGACACCCTTGGTAGTATCCTTTCGAAAAATAGACCCTTATCTCGGCACCGAGGTTACATGTCTTGGCGCCATGGTCATTGGCACCGAGGTCTATGGCCATTTTCTACGTGTCGTTGATATGGCTGTCTGCGTGGCGCAGACGTGGCATGAGCTCAGCGTCATGGATCTTGATGCCAAGCTCGGCGCCATGGATCTTGACACCGAGCCAGCTGACATACGGCAGCGGAGCAGTGCAAAAGTGCACACGCGCTGTGCTGTCCACCCACGTTGAGGAGAGCAGCGCAAATGCATGTCAGTCGTTCAGAAGGCAACAGAGTAGTAGTAGCTAGCAAGTTGAAAAGCGAAATGGATGGTGCTACGATGGAGTAGTGTATAGCCGTACTGTATAGGCCAAGCTAGGATAGAGTCATGTCATGTCCTTATAATTGATCCGTTGTTTTATTTAGGGTTTCGTACGAATAATAAAATAAATAGTTTATTATTGATGTATAAAATAAGTTAAAACAAAATAAATAATATTTATATAAAAACTTTGAATAAGATGAACCGTCAAATAAGATGTCTAGAAGTAAATTTATTCTTGTAATAAATTTATTTGGAGATGTAAATGTTGCTAATATTTTTTATTATTCTAGTTAAACTACTGGCACGTAAACCGATAATGATAAATATTTAAGGAAGAACAATTAAACAAGATGTCATTCTTGCTTACCAAGAAGTCAAATGCTAGTAACTATGACCAAATATATAAAATATTAATTTTATGTGCATAATTAGTATTATTAGATATTGTTGATTATATTTTTATAATAAACTTAGTATCAAATGTTATTATCAACCACATGCTGTCATGCTGACTTCACAAAGGGCACTCATTCACAATTTGTTGTAAAACGATTTGAGTACATAATTGGTCCTTTAAACTTTCAAACTGATTATCTAGGTCCTTCGAATTTTCAGGTCATTCATCCTAAGTTCACTCTATGTACAATTATGGACCTATAGTGAACTTAGAATTGGCTACTTGAAAAGTGGAAGAACCCAGATAATCACTTTAACAGTTCATAGACCTATATAAGAATGTTGAAAAATTATAGGGGCCCATGATGCATTTCTCTCTAAAAAAATTATTTTCAATATATTGGATTGGAATTGTCATGAGCTGTAACGTAAAGCAATACAAATGGGGAGTTTCCATCCAAATATTATTTACGAACTAGGTGAACAAAACAAATTATAGGAGCTTGAGGATGGTAATGATCGATGACTTGGCCTGCTGCACAGAGCTTCCTAGTGGCCTGAGTCAGCTACCCTGGTTGGAGCTCCTACAGATTAGAAGGGCTCCGGACAGACATTAAGCGTGTTGGGCTTGAAGTCCTACAACCAAACAATCATGTAGGGGTTGCACTTCCTATATTGGAGGAGTTGTATGTTGATGGAATGGTGGTCGAATGGGAGGAATGGGCGTGGGAGGAACAAGTGAAAGCCATGCCTATGCTTGAGAGTCTTAAACTCAATCTGTTCAAATTGAGTCATATGCCTCCTGGCCTTGCCTTCCACTCAAGGGCTTTGAAAGAATTTTACATATATGATGTCAAGAATCAAAGCTCTTTGGAGAACTTCACTTCTGTTGTCCACCTCCACGTGCTTAGAAACACGGACCTTGAGAGAGTTAGTAATCTACCGAAACTGCAAAAACTCGTCATCTTCATGGCCTTATTTAGTTCGTGGGTGAAAAGTTTTTGGATGTCACATCGGATGTTTCATGAGATGTCAGAAGAGGTGTTCGGATACTAATAAAAAAACTAATTACATAACTCGTCTGGAAACCACGAGATGAATTTATTAAGCCTAATTAATCCGTCAACAGCACATGTGTTACTGTAGCAATTATGGCTAATCATAGACTAATTAGGTTTAAAAGATTCATCTCACGGTTTCCATGCAAACTGTGTAATTAGTTTTTTTAATCTATATTTAATACTTTGTATGTATCTAAATATTCGATGTGATCGGGTGAAAAGTTTTTGGGTGGTGCCCTTCGTTCAGTTCAATTCATCTTCTGCAGCACGCCAGTGCCGCACGTCGTTTCCTTACTCTGAAACATGTCCCATTGAAGACGAGTGGCCCACAGGACGACACACGTATGCAGAAAAACGTGTGCCCCTCTGCGTACGCTTCAGGTAAAAAATTATGGTACACGTTGATTGCTTGCCTCTGCTTCAGTAATCTTGCATGCTTACACCTCCTTGGCAAGTTCTTTACCATTTCATCCCGTGTAACGTATTTTTGCAACATGTGCAGGTGCATCGCGTATTATCACTTGATTCCCTGGTTTCGTCAAGCGTGCCTGCACTGCCGGGAAGCCGACCGAATCAGCTGTGTATTCTGCGTGTCCACGGATTATTCTGACCAGACGGACATATGCCACAGGAGGAAACGTCAACGGCTAGTTGTGAATATATGTATTTTGAGCATTTTTGTTTATCTGCATCTGTTTTCACTCTTTGGTCACTCTGTTTTCTTGATGCTCCTCAAGTACCTGTACCCAAGCTAGCATAGGAATTAGTGTTCTCATCCCACTATCCAAGTCATCAAATGGGACCATCATCGACCGTACATCGCTCATACAGCAAGTCTTCCTGTTTGCTGCCAACGGACTTCACATCTACCGTCGCTGTTCTTTTTCAATCAATCTCCTGTGTTGAAAACGTCGAAATTTCCATATACCAGCAAAGAAATCGACGATTATTGGTGTCCTTTATTACCAGCTGATTGTGACATCCATTACAATATTACCCAATCGTGGAGCATGGACGGATGACGGCAGAGGAGACTTGCCAGGTCGTCAGTTGAATAACGCATACGTCTGTTTTGTCTAGTTGCTTGATGATGATGGCTCAGATTAGCCTGTATGTTCAGCTGTTCGACTCAACCGGGAACAGGCACGTTTTGATGCGTCAAAGCAAGTTCCGACGCGGGTAGATGCCGCGCTGAACAGTCCCCTACGGCCCTCCGCTATTCACAGCCTGCACTGCGGCCCTACTTGACAGCCTTGATCGCATTCGCACGAGCACCGGCTAGGACGCCAAGAACCCCTTCGTACCCAGGCTCATGTATGTCGGGGACCGGACTCCTCTGCGTTCCGGCGTCATCGGACATCGCTCACGGTCTCGTCGTCAAGCCCTGGGCTCCGGTGATGCCGCTCTCGACAGATTTGAAGACCGATGAGATCGTTCTGATCTGCAGATGGATCACAGGTGAATCGGGTACGCATCCATACCTCTTTCGGTCACCGCTCTGGCTTTCCTCTAGCTCGCACTGCCGCCGAGGTGCCGAGCTGCCTCTATCTCTCTGGGTGTGTTTAGTTGTCCCTATAAAATTTTTGGAAGCACAGTAACTCTTTCATTTGTATTTGGTAATTAGTGTCTAATTATGGACTAATTAGATTCTAAAGATTCGTCTCGTGATTTACAACCAAACTGTGTAATTAGTTATTTTTTTACCTATATTTAATGCTCCATGCATGCGTCTAAATATTTGATGTGACGGGGAATCTTATAAAATTTTTGGAATTTTAAAGGAACTGAACACTACCTATCTATTGCACGCTAGCGGCCTGCCCTCCACGCTAGCAAACCGCGGGACCCACATGACCATTCTTTGTGTCATCCGTTGCTGATTTCCATCGTCTCACTCTCACGACTCAAACATCTACTTATTTCCTCCATAAGAGAGAGAGAGAAGTTGATACCTCTACCGATATAAAATCAAACTAGATGTTTGATTTCACGTACATGGGCGAAAAGTACTCGGGAAATGCACCAGAGTCCCTGTTCAGAGATGAGCTGGGACAAATCCAATAGCTGATCAAAATCGATGACAAAAATCCCTGAACTACTCATGCCATGCAAGCCTTGGAATGGACTTGCTGCTGAAGACAAATTTAATTGTCCCATGTGAACTATTTAAATATGGGACATTGGGTTGATTGGACATGAAACAATTCTATACGACAGAAATGGAACTTAATTAATTCTATCCTATAAAGATATATATACTTAAGGATATACTGTATGCAGAGGTCCACTTCTACAACCACTACTAAAATAACTCAAGTTATAACAGCTGGGCCATTTGTCCTATTGGCGTGATACAAAGTATCTGGGCACAAAATATTTGCTTGAATTAAATGATTGACCCATTCTCCATCAATAATTCTGCAGCAAAATAACTTGTCGCAAAAATACCAATGCACGCCTCCGGGATGGCAGGTAAGCGTACAAAATAATAATAATTTACCGGTGACGAAACAGCTCTGCTTGCATACAGTGATCAATTGTATTAAAAACTTGATGGTGAGGTGGCATGTATGGCAACAACTCCTTGGCACATATGAATAGCATGGTGCTAGCTTCCAGTGTTAGATGCGGACACAAAGTATTATATGCCCCTTTCTTTATCCTTCTACGTTTTTATATGCTCACTAACTTGGCATAAGTTGGCCAAACGTCGTACATCATTACATTTAGTTTACAAAAAAAAGGTAGACATTGACCAAGACTAGAGCCTCGCCTTGTCAAGATAGCGGTCACCTTCATCCAACAAATGCGCTGAGTCAGATTTGTCGTGACCATTTTGGAATAATCCCAAGCAGCTGATTCCACCACCAAAGGTGATGATTCTTATAATATATTTTTATTAAAAAAAATAAGAAAATAGAAAATGGCAGGAGCATATCCAGTAGGAGTGCCCAAATCATGGCACCTATTTTTGATTTGGATCCTCCGCCTACTTTTATTGGCCTGGTTTTTTTCTACTTCAACTTCAGCAGTAGCACCTAAATTTGAGACGTCCTCAAATTCATTCTAGTAGAGACTGGCAAACAGGACCCGCATGTCATTCTCTCTGTCTTCTTCCTCCTCCTAGTGGCCAGGGGGTGAGCCCTAGGAATGGGTGCCGAAGGGGGATTTGGGTGCCCACCCAAATTTCGGGGCTCGAGTAGGGGCCTGCTTGAACACAGTTTTGGCGTGTGCACCCATATTTAGCTATGGAGGCTCAAGTAAGGGCCTTGCTGGAGTTGCTGTTAAATGAAATGCATAAAATGTTCAATTGCACAATCATCATTTGGATCCAAATTATAGTCGTGCCATGTTGTGCAGCCCGGTGACCATATAATACACTTCACCCAAACGTTCATTTGTTAAAGCAGCCAGCATCCCAATTGGCATGGTATCCGCAAGCGAAGCAGTCACATGGTATCTGGACCCGGTGCATACATCTAGACAACCAGATGGGCGATCAAATTATTGTTATAACTTAATTCAACTTGCTTTTGTGTTGACTTCGTTTGCTAGCTAATGAGGCTCCAACGTGGAAATAAATTGCAAGGGAAATGCGAACATCCGTCTACACTTGTGATTGCAAGGAAATGAATTGCCATTGCCAGCTTCAGCATTATTGTAACTGAAAATCCCGTCTAGCTACCTTTGTTAATTAGCCTCCTGCTCCATGCCATGTCCACTGCAAAGGTGCATTGATTTCTTTATCCTACCTCCCATCCTCGAGGCTCTGTTTAGTTGCAAAAAATTTTGCAAAATTTTTCAACATTTCCCGTCACATCGAATCTTTGGATGCATGCATGAAGCATTAAATATAGATAAAAAATAAAACTAATTACATAGTTTAGACGAAATGGACGAGACGAATCTTTTAAGCCTAATTAGACCATGATTGGACACTAATTACGAAATAACAACGAAATTTGCTACAGTACCATTTTGCCAAATTTTTGGCAACTAAACCGGCCCTCAGTGTGTCTTGGCTTGTCATCTCGTGCGACGAGAAAGCATCTTGTGGTGCCTCCACGCTTCTTCACGCAAATGCAGTGGCCGGCGATTCACGTGGTGGCTCAGAGCAACTCTAGCATCGGTGTGGAATAAACTAGGACGCCGCACGCAAATCGATCGAAGCTGTGTCACGCACTTTCCTTCCCACCTTGCAATGTCACCACGACCTACTCCGATCACCATCTTCTTCCCTGAATGTAATCATCAACATTTCCTTCCTAGCTCGTACATCCAACAGAAGCCACCAAGCAGCTACTGCGATCCTTGCGAGCAAGAACCTCACATCGGAACATAATTTGGGATGGAGGGAGTATCAATGAGCATACTTCCACGTCAGAGAACATAAATAATTTTGTGGCCAGGAGTCCACACTTGCTCCGTTTGGCTAATACAGAACAAGACGTACTCTGTTTCATGTTAACTTGTGTGTATACTCTGCTTTCCCATTCCATACAATAACCATACAAAGCAAGTATAAAGTCCCCATCTCTAAGCCTGACTACATCGGCGCACGGCGCCTAGAACCGTATTGTTGTGCTGCACTGATTGTTTGGCAGGGTTTCCTTGTTTCACATTTGTGACGTTAACCTGCATGCATTGGTAATATTCATTCATTGCTGCCTTTTACTGGAGGCAGTGGTTAATAATGTTGGTGGTTCTGGCAGGTGGTTTACTGCTCTTCATTTCTTCATGGACCATGAACCTCGCCACAGATTAGAGGAGGAAGTGGATTTAAATCATCTAAAGTACAATCTCACTCTAGTTGATTTGGATACAATTGCATCGAGTCTATTTCGATTTAGATATCCATGACCATTTGGCCCTTGTTTAGTTCCCAAAATATTTTGCAAAATATTTTAGATTCCCGTCACATCGAATCTTTGGACACATGCATGAAGCATTGAATATAGATAAAAAATAAAACTAATTACACAGTTTAGTTGTAAATCACGAGACGAATCTTTTAAGCCTAATTAGTCTATGATCGGACAATAATTGCCAAATAACAATGAAAGTGCTATATATATTCACATCAATCTACACAAAGCAAAGCAGTAGAGATAATCATAATGAGCCATCTCAAACAAATTTTAGTAAAATTCGCAAAAACTTTAAGGTATAAATTGGAGGTTATAATTCTACAGTCCGGCTTTCCTGTGGAGTGTACATATATATGTCACGCAAATCCTACAGCCTACAGTACTATACCTACCATTCCAAATTCCGAAATGCTCCTTATAGGGCATCAATCTAGACGGATGGACCCCGCACTCGCCCACGCCGCCCCCACTCGCACCCTAGCCACCACCCGCACCTTGCAAGGTGAGTCCGGTGCGCTAGGCGCTCGCTAGCTCACTCCTGGACTAGGGCCTCT
Source organism: Saccharum hybrid cultivar R570 (assembly GCA_038087645.1). Classification (NCBI taxonomy): domain Eukaryota; kingdom Viridiplantae; phylum Streptophyta; class Magnoliopsida; order Poales; family Poaceae; genus Saccharum; species Saccharum hybrid cultivar. The sequence goes on from JAQSUU010000805.1 coordinate 14,236,354, forward strand.
CGTCGTGGCCATGCTGCATCCACCTGCCCCTACTGAGGTCCATACCGCTGACGAGCTCCACAACGGCGAGCTCTGCACAACTGCGTGGCTTCGAGCTCTGTGCCGGCATTGAGCTCAACATCGACGGACCTCCATTTGTCCAAGCAACAAGCAAATGCTATATTGAAAGTGTATGTTGCAATAGTATGTTTCAAGTGTTTCAGATATTTCTGAGGTACGTTGCAAGTGTTGTATATCGATATTAATAAAGTAGATCGGGATGATGCACATGTTGTAATGACTATACGCATATGTTTCAAGTGTACGTTCCAAAAGTTTTATCTGTTCCATACGAATGTTGCAAAAGTAGATCTAGATGTTGCATACACATGCATGTTGCAAGCATATGTTTCAAGTGTTTTCAGGTGTTTTATACGTATGTTTACCAGTGTTTCATCTAGATGTTGCATATGATTGCAATGGTTTTCAAATGTTTTGCAAGAGTTTTTGTAAATGTTTTAGACGCTTGTTTTAAGTGTTTCATCTGTCTTCTTTTGTACGTTAGAACTGTTACAATTAGTTTCAAAAGTAGATCGGGTGTTGCATATGGGATGCGTGTGAAAAGCGGCCAGCGGCATGATGTCCGGGGTGGCTTGGGCGATGTCTAGGCCGGCGTGGGACCACTACTGGCACGCTCCCTCATGAGCCTGATACGCTAGGTGCTCATTTGCTTCCTGTGTGGGCAGCACCCGGATGCTAGCACCCAGATCGAGTGTCCGGGTGCTAGCAAGTCGGTTCCAAATTATATGATGTTTTGACTTTTATACATACATTATTTTTATTATATATCTAGACATATTGTATATCTAAATGTATAAAAAGCTACGTATATAGAAAAGCGGAAATGTCTTATAATATGGAGTGGAGGATGTACTTCGTATTGCTCTTTGAAACCAACAAAGAACTATGCTTTGCAAGAACAGAGGAGAACGGTCGCTGGCCTGCGCTCGCACTGCTCGCACATCCGCCTGCGTCGCTGGAGCTGCCTCACCTCGCGTTTGGTCGGTCGGAACAGCAACAGCCGCCTCGGCCCGGCCTCCACTTTGCTCCCCCACCGCCTCCTCCGCGCCCTGCCGCTTCGTCCCCCGCCCCGAGCTCATCAGGCACAGGAACTTCGCCGCGCGAGAACGGCTTCTACCCCTGGGCACCGGAGTTTGGGTCCTTGTTCGGACTGGAATTTGGGTCACCAGTAGAATCCTACCCCGCGAGGACTTCAAGATGTGCGACCAAGGTTTTCTTCGTGCTTGACATCCATGGAGGTTCCTGCTTTCAATACTCGCCCTGGCAGGGTGCTGGAAGCTGAGATCTTCAGGCGTTATGGTTCTCCGGTCACTTCTTCTTCTCCAGCTAAGGATTTTCTTCTAGTTCTTTCCGTGGGCCATTGCAAATTTCATCTAACATCTCACTTGATACATCATCTTCTCCAAGCTGTCATCGGTGGTGTCTTAGCTGAATTTAGAGTGGTGCATTTGGATGATAGAGTGTTCAGGTTCTCTGTTGCATCTCGTCAGGTTGGATTTCACATCTACAACCTTCGATCTTTTGAGTGCCAGGACTTCAAGATATTCTTCCATCTTTGGAGTGGTGGTGGCCCAAATTATAGAATTGAATATCGTAACTGGTGTATTGAGCAAGATGCAAAATGGGTGGGAGTCTCTAAGCAAAAATCGGTACGTTTTACTGCTGCCAATGCCATCCCTATCTCCGTTGTTGATCATCGTCTTCCTGCTCGAAGCTCCAATGCCATGGCGTATTCAAATTTCAAATTCACTATTAATTCAGATCGTAAATCTGTTTTTAAGAGAATTACTCCTCCTTTTAATATGCCTTTTAGTGATAACAAGGCCGCTTCTATACCAGCGGTAGGTATTTTGGGCCCTATTCCTAATATGCAACGGCTCTATCCTGGTCATGGGCCTCCTCTAAGGCTTTGTGCAAATTGCCTCTCCAAGTCCCATTCGGGGGCAGGCTGTGTTGCTCGTTGCCGTCAATGCTTGAGTTTTGGACACAATTCTAGAAATTGCAATTTTCCGCCTCAATCAGTGCGCCTAGGACTTAGTGCTACTTCGAATTCTCGTAGCAATCGCATCTCCCAATCTCTGAAAGGTGGGGCCCCGCAAACACAGCCACCACGATTATATCATTCTATGCCTCAATACATTAAAGAGGTGGCCGGTATATCCTCAATTCCCTCTCATGTTACTGTTCGCTGGCGGTGTCCTTGGCGTCTCCGTGCTCCAGACTTCGACGATGAAGAATTGAGTGCCTCCAATCCGTCTGGGGTACTGCCGGCTTCTTCATCGGCATCTTCAATCTTCTTCTCTTCGTTCAGTGAGTATGCTTATCGCGTTCTTGGAGTTCATCATCCTCATTCTACTGTTCATGTTGCTTCGACTCTAAAAAACCCCTTTTCTGCTTCAGTTAACCCTAATCCTAGCACCATGGCGTATAGGTTTGTTGATCCAGCGCCTTTCATGCCTGCCTGGGGTCAAAGAATCATGGTTCCTAGTAGACCCATAATGCATCGTGTGGTCACTGGTCCTCTGCATCATGTTTTCAATGACATCATCATTGCCTTTATTCATCCTCTACCACCTGATCAGATGCACTTTAATGACATTCGTGGTTCATTGGCAGATTTTCTGAATGTGCAGATAGGCATGCCTTATCAATCGATTCAACCCTGCCCCTTTGGACAAGCTTATGTCACTTTCAGTAGAGTTTCTCACAGGGATGCTATGGTAAACAATGGTCCTCATCAGTTTGGCAATACTTATATCACTTTCATTCCACATGATAAAGCATGGAACAATAGAACTACAGTTTATACACATGAGGTCTGGCTAATGATGCTTGGTCTGAACATGAATCTGTGGTCTTATGCTTTAGTGGAAAAGGCAGTTTCCCAGTTTGGAAAACTTTTAGTCTGGGAAGAAGACCATGATAATATGGCAAGAGCTTTGGTGAAGGTTAGGGTTACTGGCTTGGATGACATTCCTTAGTTTTTCAACTTCTCTGATGGGGAGTCACCAGAATCTAATAATTGGACAGTCCAATCTCTACAACAATGTTGGGTCCTCAACCTCAGGATGAGGATTTTCCACTAGGTGACCCAGATGATATTGATCCTAATCACTTTGAGTTCTTTGGCTATGGTCAACCAGGACAGGGTCCACAGCCACCTCCTGATGGTCCTCTAGATAATAATCAGCTTCCAGTTCATAATCATGGCAATCCAGATTGGCCCCAATGGCCTGCTCCTAATGCAGCTCAACAGATGGGTCAGGGGCAAGTTGTTGCTCAGCCTGATGAGCCACCTTTACTTATTCCTTTACAAGAGGTTGAGGGACATAATGGAAATGCAGAAGATGACTTGATGATGCCAGTTGAAGAAGTTATTCAAAACAACCAAGTGCAGCCTTCTACTCCTCCACTGAATGATGAGGAAGTCTTAGCCATGGATGACAACACAGATATAGATTCAGACATCCATCCCAAGCTCAGCTGCCAATTCCTTCGGTAAAAATTACCCAATTCCCAGTTTTTAATAATTTGCAACCTCTTATGCCTGAAGAATTAGATGAGGAGGAAGCACTTGGCTGGCTAAATGAGCTTAATCACCCCCAGAATTTGGATAACATTGGCAACATTGAGCCTGGTCAGAACTCAGAAAATAATACAAGTCTTGATCCTGAACATGACCAGGGTCAGATGCCTGCTGATGTACAACTTGGGTAGCCACAACTTCAGAATGAGCAAAACATGAATACAGAGCAAAACCTTGGAGGCAATGAATAATAGAATAATGTGTCACAGGACCACATCCAGTTGGGTTTTGTACATACTTTCACTCCTCTAGTTATGCCTGCTACTCTGAAAGATAGTTTTGGGCCCTTTCCCAACTATCAAAAGTCTGCTATTCTGGATCAGGATGTTGGAAGCTCTTCTTCTTCTGGCCCAAGCCCAATGGCAATCAGATGTTGGGCCAAGTATTTTGCAAGTGTGGACAATGGTCTTCCAACTGTTACAGTTCCAGCCCAATGGGTCAATTTCTTCAGTCTTCTGATGCCTAAACAAGGTTCTTATGAGTGGGCCAACGAATTTCTGAGTTCTCCAGCTTGGACTCTTCTGCAGCAACATCTTGGTAATGAAAACTCCTTTGTTTTTTCCTTACCTTCTAAATAGCCTTTAGTTGTCATCACTGACATATCCTGTGATTCTTGCAAAGATTCTTTTCATGTCAATGCAGCAAGTTCCACTGAAGAGGAAACTCTTCCTACTCAACCTTCCAATGTTGGCTCTTCTGATGTCCACAATGCTGCTGAACAATCTACTCCACCCCCTCCATCAGCTAGTTGCAGTACCCCTCCTAAAGGCAAAAGAGGTAAAAAAGCACCCATTTGTGAAGCTAATCTAAGGAGTGATAGAATTCATAATCAGCATAAAGGTTTCAAATCTCCTGTATGCAAAGATAAAAATTGCATTGGCTGCACGCCTAATCCACCTATTCTTTCTCCTTCTGTAGTTCGAGACTTGGGCACCACTTTTTGCAGCATAGATCCTGCCAAGCTTACAGACGCCAATCTCAATGTCAAGTCTCATAAAGGGGTCATTGATAAGCCCAAGAGCAAGAAGCCCAAGCTGGGAAAAGGTTCAGATGTTGGCCCTGCAAGAAAGGACAAAGTCTCCTCCAAGTCGACTAAGAAGCCCAATAAAGATGCAAAAGATGCAAGTGATCCAGACACTGATGCAGGCCCTTCCATGGGCGCTAAGAACTGATGTTTTTCCAGTTCCTTTTAGTCCCTTTAATCTTTTGTGTTAATGGCTATAAAACAGTGGAATGTTTTGTCATGGAACATCAGAGGTATCAACTCTGATAAGAAGTGGAATGCTATCCGTGACCGTATGGATAATAATAATTGTGATGTTCTGTGTCTGCAAGAGACTAAACGTGAAAGCTTTGATTTAGCTTATCTTAGAAAATTTTGTTCTCAGTCCTTTGACTCTTTTGTCTTTTTATCTTCAATTGGTGCATCTAGAGGTTCCATTATCATCTGGAAAAGTTCTGTCCTATCTGGTACTATGGTTTTCCAAAACTCTTATGCTACTTCTGTTGAGTTTACCTCTGTTCATAATAATGACTCTTGGGTGCTCACCAATGTTTATGCTCCTTGTACTCCTCAAGGCAAGAGAGAATTTTTACAATGGTTTAAACATATTCATATGCCAGATCATGTTGATTGGTTGATAGTAGGTGACTTTAACCTTTATAGGAGCCCTGCAGATAAAAACAAAGAGGGTGAAAGCCATTAGTGCTCTTGGTTTATTTGAGCTTCCCCTCAAAGGTAAACGTTTTACCTAGTCTAATAAGCAACACCCCCCCTTTTAGAGAGATTGGATTGGTTTTTCACTTTGGCTTGCTGGACGCTAAATTATCCTGTGACTAATGTGTTTAGTCTTACCATGGAGACATCTGATCATGTGCCATGCCTTATTTTCATCTCCACTGCTATTCCTAAAAGCCAAATTTTCAGGTTTGAAAATTATTGGTTGTTGCATGAAAACTTTATGGAGCAAGTCTCTTTGGGTTGGCACACTGATTTCTTCCGTTCAGATGCTGCAAAAATGATCACTGCAAAATTCAAGAATTTAAGGAAAGAGTTAAAAGTTTGGAAAAAAACCCTATCTAATCTGAAGCAAAACATTGCAAATGTGAAGCTTGTTCTAGACTTCATTAATTTTTGGAGGATTTCAGGGATCTTTCCCTCATAGATGGAATTTTAGATCTCTGTTGGAAGAAAAACTCATTTCACTTCTTCAACAACAGAAAATATATTGGAAACAGAGAGGAGCATTAAAATGGGTGACACTGGGTGATGCAAATACCAAGTTCTTTCATGCCAATGCCACTGTTAAGTACAGGAGAAATCTTATTACTCAGCTCACCAATGATCAAGGGGAGGATTTATTTAATCACGAAGATAAGGCATCCCTCATTTGGCATTCCTTTAAAGAAAGGCTTGGCACCAACAATTATACAGGGACTACATTTGATCTTCCATCTTTGCTAGACAATAATGTTGACCTCTCTAGTCTGGTTTCTCCTTTCTCCCATGATGAAATTGATGCAGTGGTAAAGAATTTTCCTTCAGATAAATCTCCAAGCCCTGATGGATTTAAGACAGACTTTCTAAAAAAATGTTGGCACATTGTTAAAGAAGACTTTTATTCCTTATGTGAGAGTTTCTTCTCTGAAAATATATGCTTGCAAAGCATCAATGGTTCTCACATAACACTCATACCTAAGAAGGATGATCCTGTTAAGGTTTCTGACTATAGGCCTATTTCTTTGCTCAATAATTCTATCAAGCTCATTACTAAGCTGTTGGCAAATAGATTGCAAAAGGTGTTGCCCTCCTTGATACATAAGAACCAATATGGCTTTGTCAAAAATAGAACTATTCAGGATTGTGTGGCTTGGGCTTTGGAATATTTACATATGTGTCATCATTCCAAAAAAAAGAGATTCTAATTCTTAAGCTTGACTTTGAAAAGGCTTTTGATAAGGTTGAACATGGCCTTATGCTGGAAATCATGGAACATAAAGGCTTTTCCTTGAAATGGCTCAATTGGATGAAACTCATTTTTAATTCAGGAACTTCTTCCGTCCTACTGAATGGCATACCTGGCAAAATCTTTCATTGTAAAAGAGGAGTAAGACAAGGTGATCCCCTCTCAGCTCTCCTTTTTGTTCTATCAGCTGATTTACTTCAAACAGTTCTCAATTCAGCAAGGAACAATAATTTATTAAACCTGCCTCTTCCCATCTTAAATGACCATGATTTTCCCATCCTCCAATATGCTGATGATACACTCATATTCATGCAAGGAGATGAAAGTCAGCTGTTGCATCTTAAAGAGATCCTTCAATCTTTTGCTGAATCCACTGGTTTGCAGGTTAATTTTGAGAAATCTTTTATGGTGCCAATTAATATTACAGAGGAAAGATTGAACACCTTGGCCAATACCTTTGGATGCACTAAACAAACTTTGCCTTTTACTTACTTGGGGCTTCCACTTAGTATTACTAAACCTTCAGTGGCTCACTTCTGGCCTCTGGTGTCTAAATGTGAGAGGAGGCTTGTTAATTTCTCAACTTTCTTAATTGAAGCTGGCAGGCTACAGCTTACAAATGCAGTGCTTTCAGCTTTACCCACCTTCACCATGTGTACCTTTCTCTTGCCAAAAACAGTAATCAAGCAAATTAATAAATTTAGAAAGCATTGCATCTGGAGAGGCTCTGATTTAAACAGTAAAAAACCTTCAAAAGCTGCTTGGCCCTTGGTGTGTTTGCCAAAGCCTGAAGGTGGACTTGGTGTACTAGATCTCATAACCCAAAATGAAAGTCTTCTTACGAAGCACTTGCACAAATTTTTTAATAAATTGCCTATCCCTTGGGTTCAGTTTATTTGGGATCACCACTATTCCAGAGATAATTTGCCAACTCCAGATAGGCCACCTAGAGCCTCCTTCTGGTGGAAAGATGTTCTAAAACTGTTGGAATCTTTCAAAAAGATAGCAAAGATTAATGCTCAGAATGACACTACTTGTTTCCTTTGGTTAGATCTTTGGGGTCAGTCTCTCTGTCAGCAATCCTACCCAGAACTTTTTTCATTTGCTAAGTCCCATTTCACTACTTTAAGCGTTGCTGCTTCCATTGATACCCTTCAAGATCTTTTTTATTTACCTCTGTCCATTGAAGCTTTTGATCAATTCCAAGAACTTTCTCAGTCACTTCAAAGCTTGCAGTTAACTGAGTCTAAAGATGTGTGGTCATATATATGGGGTTCTTCTATGTACTCATCTAAATAAGTTTACAAGCAACTCATTGGTCAGAGACAGGTTCATCGTTCATATAGATGGTTATGGACTTCTGCATGTCAAAACAAAAGAAAGGTTTTCTTTTGGCTAATCTTAAGTGACAGGTTGAGTACTAGGGCATTACTCAGAAGAAGAAGAATGCATCTTGATGACTATAATTGTGTTTTCTGCTCACTAAATGTTGAAGAGGATTTACTTCATATGCTTTTCCATTGCCCTTTTGCAATGGCCTGCTGGTACAGCTTACATGTGTTCATTCCTAACTATGATGATATTGCCAATATTCTGGAAAGTCTCAAAGGCCAGCTGCAAGTTCCTTTCTTCATGGAAATCATTGTCACAATGTGTTGGGCTATCTGGATGATGCGAAATGATATCATATTCAGAAATATAGCACATTCAGTTCAGAGATGTAAGAATGTTTTCAAAACTGAATTTGCCTTAGTTATACTAAGAGCAAAAGCAAGCCTCCACCCCTACATAGATCAATGGCTAGACAACCTTGTGTAATCTTAACTATTTTTTTTCTTACTTTCTTTGTCTCCTGAAGTTACTTTGTAAGGCTCTGTAATTACTAAATTTTTAATAAATTCCAGTAGGGGCTTTTGCCCCTCCTGTCTCATAAAAAAAACGGTCGTTGGCGAGATGTGATCCCCATTGAGGTAGTGCGAACGAGAGCTCGGGTGGCATTTAGCAGGCATATCTTGGTGCAACAGCAAGGACTAGTAACCCGATGTGGGATGGTGGAGGCCGCCGCTGCTGAGGGAGTGTAGCAGTGTGCGCTGCCATCGACCTTGAACCGAAAAACCGTCAGCGCTAGGGGTGAAGGGGCATATAATGGGCTCCGGCGGAGCCGGCGATGGTTGACGCCGAAGTCAGAAGTGGCGTGATGGAATCGGAGGAACGAGAACTTCATGTTAACTTTTATTTTAAAAAAAATAATGATTAAGTGAGAACCAAAACGCAGAAATGGCATTTCAGCAGGTGACTAGTGCTTCATAAAGGTAATGTGGCGAATCCACCAAAGCCCGCTTCTTCTGAGGACAAATATCCAATTTTCTCGTTAAGGATCTTATTAATGGCACGCATGACTAGTTCGGAGACCTAATTTTGTATTTTTTTTGGTAATAAGAGGAAATGAAATCTCAAAAATTCATTATTTGTAGGAAAACAGCGGAACAATTTTTGGGACCTCCTTGCATGAGCTGGGAGTTTGCTTTGTTTTTTTTCCGTTGTAGTACATCGTCATCGAAACCCAGCTGCGGTAGCTAGCACATCATCTTGTATCTCCGCAGGTAGTTCTTATTTAGCTTTGAAAGGCCATGTGCTCTCCATTGGTTGTTTCCGGTGGCCACTGCACAGTGAGTATTGGTCAACAACTTAGTTTTGCTTCTATCTTAGTAGTGGGAACTAGATTCCCTGTCCTGGCAACAACTTCTATTTTTCTTATTTATTTCAACATCTAGTTCTACAGTGGTGACCTTCAAAATATATTATAAAGAAACAAAATGCCATACTTCCATATGTTAGTGTTGTATGCAGTCATGCAAACTCCACATAGGGCAGGTATTCACAATTTTTTATTAAAGCAATTCAAATTTGGACATTGTATTGCACTTCCTCCTTTTTTAAAGAAACTTGAGATCTATAGGTTCAATTGGATCTGTCATGGGCTGTAACGTAGGCAATACCAAATAGCAAGTTAGCAACTATAAATTTAATTCACAAACTAAGGCAACCTTAATAAGTCTGTTACCACTATACTTTTTAGAGTAAAATAAAAAAAAGTCTTTGGACTTATTCTCTATGGTGTCATCTGGGTCCTGAACTCTCAAAATGCATGCATTGTGAGGTTAGCGAAAATGTCCTAGGGGATGTAATCTAAGTCCCAAGCTCTTATAATGCTACTTTCATGCCCCCACACTTATACTAGAATATCATCAAGCTCCCCAAACTTGTCACGTGCTATCATCTAGTTCTAAATGAGCAATAACACATATACGCCCTTATGTGGCATACCAGTTGTCCAATGCAAGGGTATGTCGCACATATTGGGCTTCTACACTATATCGGAGTGAGAAGATAGACCGAGAGGGAGGGAGGGAGGGAGGAGGGAGGGGGAACTATGATGGTGGGCCAAAGGCCAACATATATGTGTCATGCCCTTGGGTAGGATCCACTAGTAGAGATATTATGACACATAAAGTTAGCATTTGGTTGGGAGACAAGGTGGGGTGGGATTGTCTTGTCTTTGGTTTGTGGGATGCAATGACTCTATTTTCTTTCTGGTTGGGGAGGGATGGGATCAACCCGTTTTTTGTTTGGTCTTTAGACATTAAAAGTGAGATCAACTACTAACATGTGGGGCCTATTTGGCAATTTTTTTCTTTTCTTTCCTTTTCTTCCTCCTCTCCTTGTCTCTTTCCCCAACAGCAGCTGCCCAGAGGGCTCGCGCACCACGCCTCCTGCTCACAGCATGCCGTCCCACGCCTCGTCCTTCGTGCACCCAATTGGAGCTCGCGCGACAGCGGCCCCTCGAGCTCGCGACGATGGCTCCTTGGAGGTTAGGCGGTGGCAGCCTCCCAAGCTTGTACACGGAGGCTCCCTTGAGCACACGCATGGCAGCGTCCCCCAAAGTTCACGCATGGTGGCACCCCAAGCTCACGCGACGGTGGCCCCCGGTGCTCCTCTTCTTCAGGAACCTCCCTTACGTGCACCCCCTCTCCTCTTCTTCCTCGCCAATTAGCGGGCTCATCCCACCTAAGGTGAACCCGTCCGTCAAATTTATGTGAACGGGGCAACCCGCATCTCACGGGAATGTTACCATGTGGGACGTCCTCCCAACCAAACACCACTCATCCCGGAGCCGTCTCGTCCCGTCCCTACTTGTCCTGGCATCCAAACATATGGATAAGGTTCCACCATTGCATGCCATGTTGAGGAATCGAAAGGGTCTTGGTCTGTTTGGATGTGGATGACATCGTGTTACATATTCTAAGGCTAGAAATAATATTTTGATGAGTAAACTTTATGGTCAGTCCTCAAACTTGTGAGGCTGTGTCATCCCGGTTGCCAAACTTAAAAAGTTTGTCATTCCAGTCTTTAAACTTTGTTTGGGTCTCATATTCGTTCAAACCGGTATGGATTCAGGCCTGCGTGCAGAGAAAAGACTCGCTTGCTTTAAAAAAATATTAGCAGGGGTTATAGACAAAATCATCTAGATACATAAATTACACAAATATTTACAAATTTCATGAGGGACTATTTTGAAAAAAAATCATCTTCATCGTCATTAGAAATGCTACATGAATTCATCTCGCTGCCAATGCCGCCAGTGCTGCCGGGAGGCGAGAGCACGAGCCACAGACGTGGCTGCACAGGCGAGCCGCCACCACCGCCGCACAAGCGTGCAGGTGAGCAGCCGTCGTGGCCGCATAGCTGCCGCGGCTGTGCAGCCGCACAAGCGAGCCGCCTCCACGCGGGCACTAGGGGGGTCCTAAGCCCGGGACCAAGAATAATTATGGTTGTGCTCGCTGTAGCTTCTCTTGGCTGCAGCTGTGTGAACTAAAATTTATGTAGCTAATATATAAAGTAGCTGCAGCAGCAGTTAGGAAAGCACGAGCGAGCAGGCTGAATGTAGCCGAGATCTAGGACCAGGGCTCACGGCGCGTGCGGATCTGGCAAGCAGTGGTGGTGGCGTGTCCATTGGCTTGGCGGGCCTGATGGATGGGCTCAGTGGGTCCCATCGAGGCTACCTAGATTTTTGTTAATTAATTCACATGAGCAGGCATATGTTCATCTCTCTAAATTTAAAGTGACGCAGAAGTAGAGGCGGACCGTTATTTCTTTTTGACGGCCTCAGAAAATGCTTTCGTTAGTAGTGTTGATACTAGAATTGGGGTACTTAAATAGTTTAAGGATCTAAATCTGCAATTTTTTATACTTAGAGATCTGGATAGAAGATGTAGTAGTTTAGGGCCACGGTGTAATTTACTCTATAAATATTATTCTCCACTGTACCAATTATCATATGACTGGAAGTACACTCCTTGTAATGAACATTTTTCCTCATTATTGAGTTTTGTTTGCATGAGTACTGTAGCTTGCTATACAGAATTATATTGACTAGTCCATCAACCCGTATTCTCGCACGGGCTAGAATTTTATGACATATAAGTACTAGGTACCGTTTAATAATCCCTTCATTCTAAATTATAAGACATTTTAGCTTTTTCTAGATATATTGTTTTTACTATGTATCTAGACAATACATCTAAGTGTAAACCAAAAACTATGTATTTACAAAATTCAAAACATCTTATAATTGCACTAGCATAAATAAAAAAACAGCTATGTATTTACTTAGTTTGACATGCATAAAGTATAATATAAAAAAGGACGATAAAAAATTGTGTGCTATAGAGACCGCATAGGTTTCTTTCTTGAAGTGCTTTGCATTGAGAGGATATCTCGATACTGCACAATAAATTAATGTTTGTCTAATTGGCCTAAAATTCTTGCAGGTTGTCAGAGACATAAATGATGAGCCCCAGGTTGAAATACTAAAGGATATTGGAATGAGACTTGTGGAAAAATGTGATGGTTTACCTCTTGGGGTCAAAGTAATCGGAGGTCCCCTGCGTCTAAAAAGGATAAGACGAACGGACTGGCAAAAGGTGTTAGATGATTCTCTATGGTCAGTATCACAAATGCCTCAAGAGCTAAATTATGCATTATATCTTAGCTATGAAGATCTGCAGCCTTCTTTGAAGCCTTGCTTTTTGCACTACTCCCTCCTCCCTAAGGGCGCATTGTTTTTTGTTGATGACATTGTTGCCATGTGGATTAGTGAAGGATTTGTTCACGGAACTTCACATGACTTAGAAGAAATAGGAAGGGAATACTATGATGAGTTAATACAGCGGAACCTTGTTGAGCCAGATAGGAAGTATGTTGAACAAGTAGTTTGCAACATGCATGATGTTGTCCGGTCATTTGCTCATAACGTGTTGGGAGATGAAGCACTCATAGCTCACAATAGTAGAATTGGGATTGACAAGAGTAAATCACAAAAGTTTATTCGGTTATCTCTGGAAAGCAAACAATCGGAACAACCTGATTTGGAGTGGTGTTCTCTACAAACACAAATGTCACTGAGAACAATGATTTTGTTTGGTAATATAAAGGTTCAACCAGGTGATTCATTTCTTTCTTTTTCAAGTCTTCGAACACTACATTTGGACAGTGTAAATTTTGATGCAATAGCTGAATCGTTGTATCAACTCAAACATTTGAGGTATCTGTCAATAGAAAACAGTAATATATCTAAGTTACCAGAAGACATTGGCAAGTTGAAATTCTTGCAGTACATTAGCCTTTCTGGTTGTCGGAGTTTGGCTAAGCTTCCCAGTAGCATTGGAATGCTACAAGACTTGAGGCTTCTTAGAGTTGAAGGGACAAATATAAGTGTTATACCAAGGGATTTTTGTGGTTTAACTTCTTTGAGGAAATTGTATGGATTTCCAACCCGCATGGACTATGATCACTGTAGTTTGGAAGAACTAGGGCCTCTCTCCCTGCTGACAAAACTTGATATCTCTTTCTTGGAGAATGTAGCTTCTTCGTCATCTGCTATACAGGCCAGACTTGGTGACAAGAATTGCCTAAGATATTTGTCACTGCATTGCACCAGTAGACTTGGAGATGATGGCCTGTTGGTAAAAGAGGAAGAAGGGATCTTTGAGAAAGATAAGAGGCAAATCGAGGACGTTTTTGACGAGCTCTGCCCTCCACTTGGCTTAGAAAACCTTAACATGGAAGGGTATTTTGGTGAGCGGCTCCCAGGTTGGATGATGCTGACAGCAGTTACACCCCTTCAGAGCTTGAGGATTCTAACGATGAATGGCTTGGCCTGCTGCACAGAGCTTCCTAGTTGCTTGAGTCAGCTCCTCTGCCTAGAGCTCCTACGGATCAATGGTGCCCCGGTCATCAAGCGTGTTGGGCTTGAATTCCTACAACCAAACAATCAGGTAGGGGATGCGTTTCCCAGATTGCATAACTTGATATTTGATGGATTTGTCCGATGGGAGGAATGGGCGTGGGAGGAACAAGTGAAAGCCATGCCTATCTTGGAGAGGCTTAAACTAAAAGGGTGCAAATTGAGCCACATGCCTCCTGGCCTTGCCTTCCACGCAAGGGCTTTGAAGGAATTATGCATATATGAAGTCAAGAACGTAAGGTCTTTGGAGAACTTCACTTCTGTTGTCCACCTCGACGTGTTTCGAAACACAGACCTGGTGAGGATCAGTAATCTACCGAAACTGCAGAAGCTCGTCATCGTTGAATGCCCAAAGTTGAAGGTACTAGAGGGCATGCCTGCACTACAGAGACTCAATCTGGAGGATTATGTCATGGAAACAGTCCCCAGGTATGTGCAGGATGTGAACCCAAGGCATTTGCTGCTAGATTGTTCCTTATCGCTGCTCACATGCATAGCAGCAGGGAAATCTAGTCCTGAGTGGGACAAGTTGAGCCACATCCAGCAAGTCAAAGCCTTTGCAAACGACAAAGGTTGTCCAAGGAAGTGGTATGTGGTCTACACAAGGGAACCTTTCCGCTTTGAGACAAACTTCAGCCGCTCCGCAATTGCTCAAGGTGCTTTATCCGATGTATTTTTATTTCCAGATACCGGGTTTGGCTTGGTCTGTTTTCTTGGTTCCCTCGTCTCAATTCCAATCTCTGTATCTTGTGCAGCACGCAGCCGCCGGACGTGGTTTCCTTACAATAAAATATGTCCGATTGAAGAAGAGTGGCTGGTAGAACGACGCACAAGTGCGGACAAACGTCTGCCCCTCTGCCTACGCTTCCGGTAAATAACTGCTTGCCTCCATCCTGACAATATCTCCTACTGTTTCATTAATTTCTTCTTGGGCCGTGTTTAGTTCAGCCGATTTGGTGGCGGCTGAATTGCTGTGCAACACTGTAGCGCACTGTAGTATTTCGTTTGTATTTGGTAAAAATTGTCCAAACTTTGATTAATTAGGCTCAAAATGTTCGTCTCGCAAAGTACAACAAAACTGTGCAATTAATTTTTAATTTCATCTACATTTAGTACTCCATGCATGTGTCAGTATTTTAATGTGATGGGAAATCTTCTTTTTACATAGTAGAATTTAGAAGAAAATTTAGGATCTAAACAAGGCCTTGCAGTAGTATAACATATTTGGGCTATCCCCCTGCAGGTGGCACGCCTATGTCTACTTGATTTTCTGGTTGCCTCGAGCGTGCCTGCACTGCAGTGAAGCCGAGGGGGTAGCGTCATCTTCGAATCAATGGATTGAAGAAGGCTGGCAAGCGGGTACACGTTGTCCGATCAATGGATTGACTGCACTGCAGCAACAAAATGGTACACCAAGAGCGTAGTGTAAGGCACCGTTTAGATGCCAAAAATTTTGCCAAAATTTTCAGATTCCCCGTCACATCGAATCTTTGAACGCATGCATGAAGCATTAAATATAGATAAAAAATAAAACTAATTACACAGTTTAGACGAAATGGACGAGACAAATCTTTTAAGCCTAATTAGACCATGATTGGACAATATTTGCCAAATAACAACGAAACTGCTACAGTAGCGTTTTGCCAAAAAAATTGCCAACTAAACAGCCCCTAAATATGCATTTTGATGCTCAGTACTTGTTCAAGCAATAAGTTGAAGCAGCTTTTGAACCTTTGTCAGTTCGTTCAACGAACCACGCTAGAGAACAGAGACGAATATACTGTATACAGGCCGCGACAGAGGCATTTGTCACCCTGTGCTCTCAACTGATTGTGCATAACAAGGCCTTTGTGTAATCTTGTTGTTTTATTTCTTCTCCTTTTTTTGTCTCCAGAGTCTGTAACTCTATATTTTTGGTGTGTTTGAACAAATCCCATTAGGGAGAAGCCCGTTCTGTTTTCCTCGAAAAACCAAAGCATCCTCAAACAAATATAACAGCCATACAGAACCCATTCAGTTTCCATGCACTCTTGTCAGGGTCGGTCAGGATGACGGCTGCTAAATAATATACATGTGGCATGACATGCTCATGACAAGCACGATGATAGACAACTGATAACCCTCACGGCCTCTGCAATGGTATCATTCGGCATCAAATCGTTTGCACACCGCTTGGAGACTAACCCAACCCAGCAGCGCAAATTCTGCCATTCTCCATCTCGTGCGCCGGCGTCTTGCTCGACGGCAATCGTCACCTCTGCTCTTTAGATCATCCCGTCCACTGCACGCCTTCTTCTACACCCTGTCGAGTTGATCTCTTGTGACAAACGTCCAAGGATCGCCTTTATGGTCCGAGCTGGCATAAATGCTATAAGCGTGGAGGCTCGTTCTCCTTTTCCTTATAATTTTTTTTTTGTTAAACTAACTTACACCTTAATCCATTTCAACACATGTAAATACAAGTGAATACAACTAGACTAGTGCATCCCAAATAAACTCCGGAGAAGAGCTGACATATGAATTAGTCTTCACATCCCGGTCATCAAATGGGCCCATCATGGACGACCCATAAAGCTAGTCTTCCTATTTGCTGCCAAATGACTTCACATCGGTGTTGAAATTTCTTCTCCCTATATCACAACAAATAAAATGTCCATGGAAAGCAACAGCCTAACGAATATGTTCTTGTGTGATATCCATTACTACCATACCGTGGACGGACGATGGCAGAGGAGACTTGCCACGTCTTCCTCGTACACTGTCCACCACATGTTGTTTTGCCAAGTTGCTAGATGATGATGGCTGAGATAATTATAACTTTATCGCTACAACCAATACCACTATGTCACCGATGGATGCATTCCATGCTTCCAATATATATATTCGTATTGTGATAATGTGATTAGTTATTAAGATATACGATGGATGGTGGTGCTGAAGTAGAGCAGAGCCAGCACACAAACCCTGCCTACAATACCGCTACTTCGTAATCTATAAAAGATTTTAAACGTGGTGAGTACCAGATCTGATGAACAGTACCTCTTATGAACAGTACCAATCACGTGAACAGTGCTTCGAACCCCGTATGAACAGTTCCAGCCCCATTTGCAACAGTCCTGCCCACGCGAAGCGGGGGGCCTGGCTAGTTTGTATTGTTCTTAGAGAGCTCTGCTTTGCAAGAACAAAGACCTCACTGAACTGAGGTGCATACTCTCTCTCTCTAAAAAAAAAGAGATGTTTCAGCACCATTATATTACTTGAAACAACTTATGTCGTTTCATTTGGTAATGAGTGCTTTATTAGATTCGTATGCGCTCCAACTTTCAACCAACCATTAGCAATACGAAACTGCCTGAGTTGAATCATTTGTGCCTCACCGGTAAACAACCTCTGGATTGAATTAGTTTTTTTAATATCTTATATTGGTATTTACATGTAGATATGAGAGATACTTGTGTTTTTTTGTAATGTGTGGTATGGATAATTTAGGTACAAATTAAAAGATGTTACTTTATATTATCTTCTATAATGACACAAATGGATAATTTAAAAAGCAAATTTAGCTATAATTTACATTATCTCTAATACTAGCATATGTAGGTGATTTTGATGGGTGGTTATTTTAAATTATCTGTTAGAATGGTAGAGGGACATAATTTATATGCAAGTTTAAGGCTTATATTGAATTATCACTTATTGTCGGGTACCACAATTAGGGGTACCCAAATTAAGGCGAAAGCCCACCACAAATCAAGCACCCAACCTCCCCTTTTAGAAGGAAAAAATCAACAGAAGAAGACCCATGGGCCAAATCTCCCCTTACTGGGCCTCCAGCAAGCCGCGTGAGCAAGCAGAGAAATCTAGTCCAGTGTGGCACAAGTTGAGCGACATCCAGCAAGTCAAAGCCTATGCAGATGATAAAGGCAGTCCAAGAAAATGGTATGTGCTCTACTCATGGGATCCTTTCCGCTTTGAGACAAATATCAGTCGCTCTGCTATTGCCCAAGGTAAATTAACACACCAATCGGCCAACGTATTTTATTTTCTGGTACTCTGTTTCCTTAGCCCTTGTTTAGTTCCCAAATTTAACACCCAAATTCCACTATGCAAAAAGGAGATTCCCCATCACATCAAAATGCCGGCAAATGCATGGAGTACTAAATGTAGATGAAATCAAAAACTAATTGCACAGTTTTGTTGTACTTTGCGAGACGAACATTTAGAGTCTAATTAATCAATATTTGGACAATTTTTTACATAAAAAACAAAACGCGCTACAGTGTTCCGACAGGAACACTGTAGCGCGCAGTGCCGATTCCGGGGTGCCGAATCGGCATCTAAACACGGGCTTAGTTTCCTTCAGCCAATTCAATTCGTCTTCTGCAGCACGCCGCCGCCGCACGTGGCTTGCTTACTCCGAAGCATGTCCCATTGAAGACGAGTGGCCGGTAGGACGATATGCAGAAAAACGTGTGCCCCTCTGCGTACGCTTCAGGTAAAAAATTCGGCTACACGCGATTGAATGCTTGGCTGTGTTTCAGTAATTGTGCATGCTTACACCTTCTAGACACCTGATTAATCCATCGAACATGGCAAGTTGTTTACCATTTAATCCCGTGTAATGTATTTTATCAACATGTGCAGCTGCAACGTCTACCTTCACTTGGCTCGCTGGCTTGATGAAGCGTGCCTGCACTGCCGTGAAGCCGACCACATCGCTTTCCCGTCAGAGCAGTGGACCGAAGCAGTAGTGTATTCAGCATATACAGAGATTATTCTGAGCAGCCAAACATAAGCCACAAGAGGAAACGTCGAGGGCTAGTTGTGAATATATGTATTTTGGGCATTTTTGTTAATCTGTATCTGTACTTTCTGCTTGTATTAGTACAAAACTAAACTTGCTCTGTTTTCAGATTTTGGTTCACTCTGCTTTCTTGATGATCCTCCAGTTCCTGTACCCAAGCTAGCATACGAATTAGTGTTCTCATCCCAGTCATCAAATGGGGGCCATCATCGACCGGCCATCGCCCATACAGCAAGTCTTCCTGTTTGCTGCCAACGGACTTCACATCTACCGTCGCTGTTCTTTTTCAATCAATCTGCTGTGTTGAAAACGTCGAAATTTCCATATACCAGCAAAGAAATCGACGATTATTGGTGTCCTTTATTACCAGCTGATTGCGACATCCATCGTTATATTACCCTACTGTGGAGCATGGACGCTATACGGCAGAGGAGACTTGCCACAGGCCCCGTTCACTTCCCATACAAACCTAAAATATTTCATCTTTCACTCATCACATCAAATCTTTAGACGCATGCATGGAGCACTAAATGTAGGTAAAAGAAATAACTAATTGCATAGTTTGTCTGTAATTTGCGAGACGAATCTTTTGAGCCTAGTTACTTCATGGTTAGATAATATTTATCAAATAAAAACGAAAAGTGATATAGTAACCTTTCACCCACTTTTCATCGACTGATGATGGCTCAGATTAGCCCTGTATGTTCAGCAGTTTGACTCAGCAGTTCCGACACGGATAGATCCCGCGCTGAACAGTCCCCTACGGCCCTCTGCTATTCAGAACTGCGGCCGTACTTGACAGCCTTGATCACATTCGCACGAACACCGGCCAGGAGCAGTGGCCAAGAACAGGAACGGGCCGGGATGCCAAGAACAGGAGCTGCGTGTCAGGGACCGAACTCCTCTGTGCTTTTGATAGATTTGAAGACCGATGAGATTGTTCTCATCTGCACGCTAGCCGCCGAGGTGCCGAGCTCTCTCTCTCTCTCTATTGCACGCTAGCTGCTTGCTCTCCTCGCTAGCAAACCACGGGACCCACATGACGATTCTCTATGTCTCATCCGTTGCTCATTTCCATCTCGCCACTCAAACATCGACTAGACGTTTGATTTCACGTACATGGGCGAAAAGTACACGGAAAATGCACCAGAGTCCCTGTTCAGAGATGAGCTGGGACAAATCCAATAGCTGATCAAAATCGATGACAAAAATCCCTGAACTACTCATGCCATGCAAGCATTGGAATGGACTTGCTGCTGAAGACAAATTTAATTGTCCCATGTGAACTATTTAAATATAGGACATTGGGTTGATTGGACATGAAACAATTCTATACGACAGAAATGGAACTTAATCAATTCTATCCTATAAAGATATATATACTTAAGGATATACTGTATGCAGAGGTCCACTTCTACAACCACTACTAAAATAACTCAAGTTATAACAGCTTGGCCATTTGTCCTATTGGCGTGGTACAAAGTATCTGGGCACAAAATATTTGCTTGAATTAAATGATTGACCCATTCTCCATCAATAATTCTGCAGCAAAATAACTTGTCGCAAAAATACCAATGCACGCCTCCGGGATGGCAGGTAAGCGTACAAAATAATAATAATTTACCGGTGACGAAACAGCTCTCCTTGCGTACAGTGATCAATTGTATTAAAAACTTGATGGTGAGGTGGCATGTATGGCAACAACTCCTTGGCACATATGAATAGCATGGTGCTAGCTTCCAGTGTTAGATGCGGACACAAAGTATTATATGCCCCTTTCTTTATCCTTCTACGTTTTATATGCTCGCTAACTTGGCATAAGTTGGCCAAACGTCGTACATCATTACATTTAGTTTACAAAAAAAAAGGTAGACATTGACCAAGACTAGAGCCTCGCCTTGTCAAGATAGCGGTCACCTTCATCCAACAAATGCGCTGAGTCAGATTTGTCGTGACCATTTTGGAATAATCCCAAGCAGCTGATTCCACCACCAAAGGTGATGATTCTTATAATATATTTTTATTAAAAAAATAAGAAAATAGAAAACGGCAGGAGCATATCCAGTAGGAGTGCCCAAATCAGGGCACCTATTTTTGATTTGGATCCTCCACCTACTTTTATTGGCCTAGTTTTTCTACTTCTACTTCAGCAGTAGCATCTAAATTTGAGACGTCCTCAAATTCATTCTAGTAGAGACTGGCAAACATGACCCGCATGTCATTCTCTCTGTCTTCTTCCTCCTCCTGGTGGCCAGGGGGTGAGCCCTAGGAATGGGTGCCGAAGGGGGATTTGGGTGCCCACCCAAATTTCGGGGCTCAAGTAGGGGCCCTGCTTGAACACAGTTTTGGCCTGTGCACCCATATTTAGCTATGGAGGCTCAAGTAAGGGCCTTGCTGGAGTTGCTGTTAAATGAAATGCATAAAATGTTCAATTGCACAATCATCATTTGGATCCAAATTATAGTCGTGCCATGTTGTGCAGCCCGGTGACCATATAATACACTTCACCCAAACGTTCATTTGTTAAAGCAACCAGCATCCCAATTGGCATGGTATCCGCAAGCGATGCAGTCACATGGTATCTGGACCCGGTGCATACATCTAGACAACCAGATGGGCGATCAAATTATTGTTATAACTTAATTCAACTTTCTTTTGTGTTGACTTCGTTTGCTAGCTAATGAGGCTCCAAAGTGGAAATAAATTGCAAGGGAAATGCGAACATCCGTCTACACTTGTGATTGCAAGGAAATGAATTGCCATTGCCAGCTTCAGCATTATTGTAACTGAAAATCCCGTCTAACTACCTTTGTTAATTAGCCTCCTGCTCCATGCCATGTCCACTGCAAAGGTGCATTGATTTCTTTATCCTACCTCCCATCCTCAGTGTGTCTTGGCTTGTCATCTCGTGCGACGAGAAAGCATCTTGTGGTGCCTCCACGCTTCTTCACGCAAATGCATAATTTGGGATGGACTGAGTATCAATGAGCATACTTCCACGTCAGAGAACATAAATAATTTTGTGGCCAGGAGTCCACACTTGCTCCTTTTGGCTAATACAGAACAAGACGTACTCTGTTTCATGTTAACTTGTGTGTATACTCTGCTTTCCCTTTCCATACAATAACCTTTTGTGGTTCCATTTCTCTCCTGTGAGCAAGTATAAAGTCCCCATCTCTAAGCCTGACTACATCGGCGCACGGCGCCTAGAACCGTATTGTTGTGCTGCACTGATTGTTTGGCAGGGTTTCCATGTTTCACATTTGTGACGTTAACCTGCATGCATTGGGAATATTCATTCATTGCTGCCTTTTACTGGAGGCAGTGGTCAATAATGTTGGTGGTTCTGGCAGGTGGTTTACTGGTCTTCATTTATTCATGGACCATGAACCTCACCACAGATTAGAGGAGGAAGTGGATTTGAATCATCTAAAGTACAATCTCACTCTAGTTGATTTGGATACAATTGCATCGAGTCTATTTCGATTTAGATATCCATGACCATTTGGTGATGTAACAAAATCCAACATCTGTTGGAGACTAGCTCCAAATGTCCGTGTCCATTGGATTTTCTTGGACTTAGATAGAGAGAGAACAGATTTAATATCTAGTTCTGAATTCGTGACGTGTGTGTGTGTGTATATATATATATATATATATATATATATATATATTCACATCAATCTACACAAAAGCAAAGCAGTAGAGATAATCATAATGAGCCATCGCAAACAAATTTTAGTAAAATTCGCTAAAACTTTAAGGTATAAATGGGAGGTTATAATTCTACAGTCCGGCTTTCCTGTGGAGTGTACATATATATGTCACGCAAATCCTAGCCACCACCCGCGCCTTGCAAGGTGAGTCTGGCGCGCTAGGCGCTCGCTAGCTCACTCCTGGACTCGGGTCTCTCGTCGTGGCCATGCTGCATCCGCCTGCCCCTACTGAGGTCCGTACCGCTGACGAGCTCCACAACGGCGAGCTTTGCACAACTGCGTGGCTTCGAGCTATGTGCCGGCATTGAGCTCAACATCGACGAACCTCCATTTGTGCAAGCAACAAGCAAATGCTATATTGAAAATGTATGTTGCAATAGTATGTTTCAAGTGTTTCAGATATTTCTGAGGTACGTTGCAAGTGTTGTATATCGATATTAATAAAGTAGATATGGATGATGCACATGTTGTAATGGCTATACGCATATGTTTCAAGTATATGTTTCAAAAGTTTCATCTCTTCCATACGAATGTTGCAAAAGTAGATTACACATGCATGTTGCAAGCATATATTTCAAGTGTTTTCAGGTGTTTTATACGTATGTTTACCAGTGTTTCATCTAGATGTTGCATATGATTGCAATGGTTTTCAAATGTTTTTCAAGAGTTTTTGTAAAAGTTTTAGACGCTTGTTTCAAGTGTTTCATCTTTTTCTTTTGTACGTTAGAACTATTACAGTTGGATGTTTCAAAAGTAGATCGGGTGTTACACATAGGATGCGCGTGAAAAGCGGCCAGCAGCACGGATGATGTCTGGGGTGGCTTGGGCGACGTCTAGGCCGGCGTGGGACCACTACTGGTGCGCTCCCTCATGAGCCTAATACGCTAGGTGCTCATTCGCTCCCTGTGCGGGCAGCGCCCGGACGCTAGCGCCCAGATCGAGCGTCCCGGCGCTAGCAAGTCCGTTCCAAATTATATGATGTTTTGGCTTTTTATACATACATTGTTTTTATTATGTATCTAGACATATTGCATATCTAAATACATGGAAAAAGCTATGTATATAGAAAAGCGGAAACGTCTTATAATATGGAGTGGACGATGTACTTCGTATTGCTCTTTGAAACCAACAAAGAACTATGCTTTGCAAGAACAGAGGAGAACGGTCGTTGGCGAGATGTGATCCCCATTGAGGTAGTGCGAACGAGAGCTCGGGTGGCATTTAGCACGCATATCTTGGTGCAACAGCAAGGACTGGTAACCCGATGTTGGAGGCCACCGCTACTGAGGGAGTGTAGCACTGTGCGCTGCCATCGACCTTGAACCGAAAAACCGTTGGCGCTAGGGGTGAAGGTGCATATATAGGGCTCTGGCGGAGCCGGTGAGGCTGCGGGCGAAGCTATGGTTGACGCCGAAGTCAGAAGCGGCGTGAGGGAATTGGAGGAATGAACAAGGATGAACCACAGACAACAGTGAGAAGATTGTGATTTCATACTAGCGACAAAATGGGAACTTCATGCTAACTTTAAAAAAATGATTAAATGAGAACCAAACCACAGAAATGGCATATCAGCAGGTGACTAGTGCTTCATAAAGCTATGGTTGACACCGAAGTCAGAAGCGGCGTGATGGAATGTCACACCCGGTTTTCTAAAGAACAAAACCAGGCTAGTCATATGTGTGCCCAGGAAGTCCACACATATGTCAGAATGAAAAAGTATCAGAAACAATGTTATTATATAACGTATACATAGCTATATTAACACTTACATCAGAGTATCGCGGAACGGTGACTAAACTTCAGGCTCCATTCTTCTCAGGGACGGCTGACTGGGGGTAACATATGCCTAGCACTTCTACTAGTCTTCTGGAAACTCCACTACACCTTTGTCCTTCTTCCGAGTAGCATCTTACTACACACTGGAGTGTGGGGGAAATAGCAAGAGTGAGTTCATGTCGAACTCAACAAGTATAATACAGGGTTCATGAGGCTCAAAAAGGCTAGACACTGTTTGACTGCGTTTAGCTTTTAATCATCATATAATTAGCAATTGAGTGGAATCAAGTTATTCCAATTCCCATTAATGAACCAATGATCAATTGTAATAAGGATAATGAATAGCATTAACATGAACATAATAATAATCAACAGTAATTAAGCATGATATAACAATGGTGATCATCTATCTGTAAATGTTCCAAGGCCGCCCGTATCCGTGGGCACGGCTAGTATACCAGTTTTTAACTCTGCGCAGAGGTGTACACTTTCACTGTGAGTCACAACTTCCAAATGCATGGGTTCGCGACTCACCAAAACACCGGAAATCATATAAAGCTACTTAAAAGTTCGTCTAACAAGTTAGGGCCATTAGATTCACTCGGCAGGCAGATGTAGAACCCCCCTTCCCAGTGGCACAACAACCGCAGCCTATACACACTAAGGACAGGGGCTCGCCCTACACCCAACGTGGCAAGCCGTTCTTACGCCATTTAAGGTAACCACTAACAAGCTAGAAAATGTCCTTTAAGCAACTAAAGCCAGAGCCATATAGCCCTCACAGCTGTACTGTATGTCCCGGATGATCACGTACAGATAGGTCCTTATGGAGAGAAACCAGAGCAACAATATAACCCACATGCTCTAGCCCCCTTTCAACAGTAATAAAATCTTCTTAATTGGTTGATTGCATAATCCATTAGTCAAATTACAAGATCATTGTTCATAATTAAGCACTAGCAATAGCTACCCAAATACATAACCCATAGGTGACAAGGAAACAAGATATCAATAGCTAAGTTATAATCTCTAAGGTTGTCAAGGTAGACACATGCATATGATATTGATTATAGTGAATAGGTAATAAGGATAGTCCCATGTTATACTTGCCTTTTTCCCAAAGTTAAGTTGCTCAGAATCTTCAACCTCCGTCTCTAATCTTCAGCTTCTGCTGTACTCGTCGGTCCTCAGCTCCTAGTCTTCAGCGCTCGCGAATCACACTTCTACTCGCAGCAACCAAGCACAGCAGACAGACAACAAACATATCTAAGAACAAACATCATACAAAGAAGGCACTTTAAAAGGAAGCGCACTAAACGTCACGGCTTGTTGCTATGGTTACGAGAACGCAAGAACAACAGGGAACAAAGCTACCATCAAAGAGGACACAACTATCGAGGTTCACAATCATAATGGAAAATACTGACTAAAAGTTTGATACATGTTAGTTATTGAAAAATAAGGTAATTCACTTTTCAAAGAATTATTCTAAAGTTGAACTAATCAAATTATTTTAAACTATAAAGGCTAAAGTTAAACTTAAATCAATTTTTTATTTATAAGTAAATGAGTATCTATTATTTATTCATTTAAATATTTATAGTTTGGAAACATAAAACATGTGAGAACAACTATTATAACCGGTATATGACCCACATTTAAAATTAAGTAAATTATTATATTTATAATTAATAAATATTTAAGTTAGTATGGATCAAGTTAAGATTTGAAAATAAAAGATCAAAGTGTAAACCTTAATTGCTTTTAATTTATATAAAAGTATTATATCCGTATTAATCAGTTTGATATTTAGCTATATATGGAAAAACATGTGTCATGAAAACATTAGCACTAATATGTAGATCGTGTCGACATGAACCTAACGCAACTTGAACGAAGTGAATCGAAATTAAAACGGTTAAACTACCGCTAATCTCATCTAGTGTGGCAAACCGTATTTATGCCGCTATTAATCAAATTACCAGTTATACATAGAGGGTATGTTTCTTCTAATCAGAAAACTAGTTTCATATACAAATTAACCAAGTTAATATTTTAATTATAAATAGATAAACATGTAACGGAATAAACAATGCTGCTAGCACATAGATCGCATTAACACGAAACTAACACAACTAAATCTGAGCAAAAACAGAGTTAAAACGATCAAATAGCGGGTACGTACGGTGGCAATTCTGCTTTCTCCCTAGCCAAACCTTCCTTGCATGCCAGTCAGTAGCCATCACGTGCACCCTACGGGTGATTCTTCAAGGAACTGATTGCAGAATTTAATAGGCATTGAGTTGGAGACCAAACTAAAGAATATAGATTGAATAATTAGGTGGCTAAATCACCATTGGCTGGAGGTAGATGATTAGAAGAAAATCGGCGAAGGGTGCAGGCACTAGGCAGACTTACGTACTGTTCAAGACCTGCTGTTCCTGCTAAGCACACACAGGCATGCCTTTGCTTGATCGAAGACGGAGGATGGTCGCACTCGCACAGCAGGCCGTAACATTGCACGGAAAAGGAACAGAAAGTCAGATGAATCTAGCCAGTGCAATACATGTGTGGTGGAGAGAGACAGGAACGTGTGCCTGGAATTCTCACTGATCAAGTTTGACGAATTCGACGATCCAAGGCACAAAGGCAGAGTGGACGGTGCGGCGGCGTGGAGCAGTATCTTATCGTGACGAGGATTGGCAGGTCGGACCGGATAGCAATGGGACGGGACCGACGTACGACCTGCCCTGCCAGAGATGATCTGAAAGGCAACGGCTTGATCTTTCTCATCATGGTGGCCCTCGAATCCGCAGCTTCGGCTAAACTTCTTCTCGAGATGGTTTTCTCAGACCTTGGTTTAGACGTTGCTGAAACAGGATTCACGGTGGGTACCGAGTAGCAGATTGCGTTGCCGTGGAGCGACGATCGGACGCAACCATGCGCTGGGGATCGGCAGGAACATGGCAGACGGCTGTGCATGTTGCCTAGGTGAGGGCAGCGTGGCATACCGGCGAGAGGATAGTGGTAGCGACACAGCACGGCAGGGAAGCTTGGAATAGTTGCAAGTCGACGGCGCTAGCTGCTAGGGCAGATGCGATGGGGTGCTACATAATGCAAAATAATGACAATGCTGGCCGGAGACTTGCCTATTTATAAGCTGATGAAGGGGTCTCGGCGTGTGCAATTGAGATAACTTGGTACACCTGGCATAGAGGATTGACCTCCAAGCTGTATGTCGATGCAACCCAGAGGAACTGTTGTGGCTCGGCCAAGGATTTCCACAAGATCAAAGAGAGAAAGGTTGGCATGCATTTATATGCGCTAGGTTAAAGCCAAGTTGGAATAGGATTAGATTTTATTATTTTCGGAATTAATGAATTTCATGACTAGAAATAATTCTAGAAAATCTAGAATTACTGTTTGAGCCATATAAATACTCTGAATGATTCTAAAAATTCAGGAAAAATTTCCAGAGATATTTTGGAACTGGAGGAACCCAAAGAATGTATTTGGAGCTCACTATAAGATAATTTTGGAGCTTCGTGGTCGCCAATGGAGTCCGCCGGAAAACATTGGAGTGGAAGCGGAATTCGCCGAAGATGAGAAATATGGCCGGAAAAGCTCGCCGAACCATCGCCGGAATTTCGCCGGAACGCAAGCTGTACATGACGAACTTCGGCGAGGGGTGCAGGGAGCTACGAGCGGCGGCTCGCGATAAGAGTTGTACTTATGAAACCAGCGCGTCGAGGGCTACGCCGGCATATATATAGTCATAGGGTTTGGAAACTTTTCGGAATTTCTTAATTTCGGGATTATTTTAATTCCGCGAATAAAATAATTCCAGAAAATCTAGAATTACCTTTTTGGCCGTGAAAAATAGCCCGGAGCTCAGAAAAATCACGGGAAAAATCCTGGAGACTCTTGAGGAGATAAGAAACTCGACTAAATAGGTTTGGGCTCATGAAAAGATGGATGAAGAGATCAAGGAAAAAGATTAAGCTCACAGAAATTAAAATTTTAAATCCAGAAAATACAAAAAAAAAATTTCCGGTGAGAAGCAAATGTCGTCCTATGGTATTTTTGAAAAAATAGCACTCACCAACACCGAAGACAAGCATCACACAAACACCACATTATCAAATTAATATGAAAAAAAGTTTTAAACCACAATTTTCTATATTTAAATTAGCAACAACTTAACTTACCTAATAAATTTATTCAAATACTGAAATCATTTATTTTATTTAGTATTTTTTTCATGCACAAACCAAAATAGAAAATTTTGGGTGTGACATGGAATTGGAGGAATGAACAAGGATGAACCACAGACAACAGTGAGAAGATTGTGATTTCATACTAGCGACAAAATGGGAACTTCATGTTAACTTTTTTTTAAAATGATTAAATGTGAACCAAAACACAGAAATGGCATTTCGGCAGGTGACTAGTGCTTCATAAAGGTAATGTGGCGAATCCAACAAGGCCCACTTCTTCTGAGGACAAATATCCAATTTTCTCGTTAGGATCTTATTAATGGCACGCATGACTAGTTCCGAGACGTAATTTTGTCCTTTCTTTTGTAATGACAGGATTTAATGAAATCTTAGAAATTCATTATTTGTAGGAAAACAGCGGAACAAGTTTTGGGACCTCCTTGCATGAGCTGGGAGTTTGCTTTGTTTTTCCGTTGTAGTACATCGTCATCGAAACCCAGCTGCGCTAGCTAGCACATCATCTTGTATCTCCGCAGGTAGTTCTCATTTAGCTTTGAAAGGCCATGTGCTCTCCAATGGTTGTTTCCAGGGACCACTGCACAGTATAGTTTTTTCACAACAATTGCTAACTAGTGAGTATTGGTCACTCTCGACTGAATTTTCTGTCACCGGCTGGCCATGAATCTGAATCTGATTGATCTGCATTACACCTACCATTGCCACACCGCGCGAGTAAGTAAAATAGTTCGGCTGGACTAACATAACCGCATCTCATGTCCTCTTGTTTATAATACACTTGGCACCCTAATGTTCATTTGTTAAAGCAACCCGGTGTCCTCACTGGCGGTATCTGCACTCGACGTAGCCACATGTAAGCTACCAGCCACTCGAGCCAGGTGCAGGTTAGTGTAGAGCACCATGGCATCTACCAGCTGGTGCATCCAGACATGAAGATGGCGATCAAACTGTTAACTTCCAACTTGCAATATATACTAACACATCAGCTTTGGCGCGGTGAACCCATCTATGGCTTTAATTTTGTGTTAGACCCGAGTTAGAGGTGCAGAGAATGTGGCCTAGCTTTGTTAATTGCCATGGGTAAACACATTGGGGCACACAACGGAAGGAAGCGAGTTGTACCCATACAATAAGAGGATCCATCTCCACTAGTGATTGAAAGGAGGAAATGAATTGCCGTTGCCATCCCCAGCGTTGTATTATAACCTACTAAAAACCCCATCTACCTGTGTCATTAATTACAGTCACAAGTACAAGAGGCATGCGAGCCGGCCACTGCCAAGTTGCATTATTGGTTTGTTTATCCTAACACCGCTGTGAGTGAGTCTTTGCTTGTCATCTCGTGCGATGAGAAAGCATCTTGCGGTACCCCCATGATACTGCACGCAAATGCATTGGCCGCCGTTTCACGTGGTGGCTCAGAGCTACTCTAGCATCCAAGGCTGCGCTGTGGAATTAATAAACTAGGACGCGGTCCGGAAATCCGTCGTAGCTGTCACGCACTTTCCTGCCCACCTTGCAGTGTTATTACCACGACCTACTCCAGTCACCACCTTCCCTGAATCATCAACATTTCCTTCCTAGCTCATACACCCAACACAAGCCACCAAGCAGCTACTGCGATCCTTGCGGGCAACAACCTCACATCGGAACCTAAATCCATCTCGCTGCTCCTCCTTTCTTCACTCACCGGCGCGCCACAATCCAGCAGCAGTATGTGGTGGGTCAGGTCGACGATGTCCATGCCGATGCCTGTCTAACCATTAACCAATAGATCCTGTTCAACCACCAAGAACGAACAACACCGGCACCACCTCACAGCATCCGGCCATTTCTCAGATCATCGGCCTCAGGTTGTTTTCCTTAACCGTTACGTTTCTGCAGCTGCTTATGCATAGCTAGATCTGCTCATATAATGCCCACTGCGATGTAATTGTTATGTTTCTTCAGCTGCTTATGTGTTGCTAGATCTGCGCATATAGTTGCCACTGTCATGTAGTTGTATCAACGAACGAGAAGTCAGTAGTAGTGCTGTGATGGCTGCATGTATAGATGGAAGATGATTGAATCTTTGTCGTGTAAAATTAAAATGCAATGTTGAAATTAACATCTGTTCCAATTTTGTTACAGCAAAACCGATGTTCTCAATCATGGCAGGTGTCCTAGATGCTTTGGCGTCCTACATCCAAAACATGCTCATGCAGATGGCAGCAGAAGAGGTGCATATGTTGCTTGGGGTGTCCGGTGAGATTGATAACATGGACATCAAGCTTTGGGATCTAAAGAACATCCTTGCTGATGCTGATAGGAGGAACATCACTGACCAAAGTGTCCAAGCATGGGGGATAGAGCTAAGGAATGCTATGTATGATGCCACTGACATCCTCGACCTGTGCCAGCTCAAGGCCATGGAGCGAGGCCAAAGGCATGATGCCGGATGCTTCAACCCGTTGCTCTTCTGCATACGGAATCCCCTACATGCCCACGACATTGGAAGCCGCATCAAGAACCTTAACAAGAAGCTAGATGACATCAAGGCACGTGGTGCATCATTCAACTTCGTGAACCTTGGTACTTATGAGGACCGTGGAAGAAACGTGGTATCATATCCTTCTGGTACCGTGAGACGTCAGGGGGGCTTGACGAATCTGGTTTGGTTGGTGAGAAGATCGAAGAGGACACAGCAAATCTAGTGGAGATGCTAACAAAGAAGTATCCAACCGATGACGACAAATCCAACAAAATAATCATTTTCTCCATTGTGGGAATTGGTGGGATTGGTAAAACCACCCTTGCTCAAAAGATCTTCAACAGTGAAGTCATAAAACATGAGTTCACGAAGAAAATATGGTTGAGTGTCAACCAAGACTTCAACAATACTGAAATGTTAAGGAGAGTTATTATCGAAGTTGGTGGAAACCACCATGCTTGTAGAAATTCGAAGGTGGCACTGGAACAGACTCTAATAGAAGCATTGAAGGGACACAAAACCTTATTAATAATGGATGATGTCTGGAACTACAATATTTGGGAAGGTGTGCTTAGAACTCCCTTTGTCAATGCCATGCTAGCTCAAGGTAGCCGTGTGCTGGTCACCACAAGGCATGACATAGTGGCACGTCAGATGAAGGCTGAGGAGCCCTACCATCGTATTGACAAACTTGGGCTTGAAGATGCATGGTTGCTGCTCAAGAAGCAGGTACAGGTTAATCCATATGTTTATTACATTTCTTTAATTATGCATTTTGTTTTCTAGCTGCATCACTTTAGTTTTGCTTCTATCTTAGTAGTGGGAACTAGATTCCCTGTCCTGTGGCAACAACTTCTATTTTTCTTCTTTGTTTCAAACATCTTGTTCTACGGTGGTGACCTTCGAAATATAATATAAAGAAACAAAATGCCATACTTCCATATGTTAGTATTGTAATATCCTGCATATGCAGTCATGCAGACTCCACATAGGGCAGGTATTCACAATTTTTTGTTAAAGCAATTAAAATTTGGACAATGTATTACACTTCCTCCTTTTTTAAAAGAACTTGAGATCTGTAGGTTCGATTGGATCTGTCAAGGGCTGTAACGTAGGCAATACCATGTGGCGAATTAGCAACTAAATTTATTTCACAAACTAAGGCAACCATAATAAGTCTGTTTAGTACTATGCTTTTTAGAGTAAAATAAAAAAAAACAATCTTTGAACTTATTTTGTATGATGTCATCTGGGTCCCTAGACTCTCAAAATGCATGCATTGTGAGGTTAGCGAAATTGTCCTTGGATCTAATGTAAGTCCCAAGCTCTTATAATGCTACTTTCATGCACCCCCCCACACTTATACTAGAATATCATCAAGATCCCCCGACTTGTCACGTGCTATCATCCAGTTCTCAATGAGTCCTAACACATTATACACCCTTATGTGGCATTCCACAATTGATCCATTTGTGGTTCACTATTGACCAGTAGTCCAACGCGAGGGTACGTATGTCACACATATTGATCTGCTGCACTATATCGGAGTGAGAAGAGAGACAGAGAGAGAGAGAGGGAGGGAGGGGGAATCGAGACGGTGGGCCAAAGGCCAGCATATATGTGTGGTGCCCTTGGGTAGGATCCACTAGTAGAGATATTATAAGACATATAGGTAGCATTTGGTTGGGAGATAAGGTGGGGTGGGATGGTCTTGTCTTTGGTTTGTGAGATGCAGTGACCCTATTTTCTTTTTGGTTGGGGAGGGATTGGATCAACCTATTTAATGTTTGGTCTTAGACATAATAACTGGGATCAGCTACTGACATGTGGGGCTCGTTTAGCAGTTTTTATTTCTTTCTTTTTCTTCCTCCTCTCCTTATCTCTTTCCCAAACCGTAGCTGCCCGAAGGGCGCGTAGTGCCACGCCCTGTGCCTCCTCCCGGTGAGATCGGCCACACACCATGCCTCCTGCTTCATGCGGCCCCCGAGCTCGCGTGTGGAGGCTCCTTCGAGGTTGCACAGCGGTGGCCTCCCAAGCTCGTGCGCGGAGGTTTCTCATATCTCGTGCATGGCGGTGGTCCCCCAAGCTTGCGCAAGGCGGCCCCTCACGCAACGCGTGGCGGTGGCCCGCCGAGCTCGCGCGACGGTGGCCCCCGGCACTCCTCTTCTTCGTCGACCTCCTGTAGGTGCACCTCCTCTCCTCTTCTTCCTTGCTAGCGAGCGGGCTCGTCCCACCTTGGGTGACCCCTGTCCGTCAAATTTCTGGGGACGGGGGCAACCCGCATCTCACAGGAATATACCCATGTGGGATGTCCTCGCCCCTGGTGGCCTCCCAACCAAACACCACTCATCCTGGAGCCATTCCGTCCCGTCCCTGCTTGTCCTTGCATCCAAACACACGGTTGTTCCACCATGGCATGCCATGTTGAGGAATGGAAAGGGTCTTGGTCTGTTTGGATGTGGATAACATCGTGTTACATATTCTAAGGCTAGAAATAATATGTTTTTTTTCAATAATCAGCAGGGGAGCCCCCTACCTATTTTTTTTCATTTTCATTAATAAAAAAGGAGAAACAAACAACACAGATACATATGTACAAGCTAGAAATAATATGTTGAAGAGTAAACTTCATGGATGGTCCCCCAACTTGTGAGTTGTGTCATCCCGGTCGCCAAACTTAAAAAGTATGTCATTCTGGTCTTTAAACTTTGTTTGCGCCTCATATTCATACAAACAGGTATGGATTCAGCCCCGCATGCAGAGAAAAAACTCGCTTGCTTGAAGATAAAATATTAGCGGGGGTTATATACAAAATCACCCAGATATATAAATTGCACAAATATGAACAAATTTAATGAGGGACTATTTTTTTAAAAAAAACATCTTCTTCCACATTAGAAAGGCTACATGAGTTCATCTCGCTGTCAATGCCGCCACCGCTGCCGGGGAGGCGAGAGCGTGAGCTACGGCCGCGGCTGCACAAGTGAGCTGCCTCCACCACTGCACAAGCACGCATGCGAGCAACTGTCATGGCTGCGTAGCCGCCGTGGAAAGAATTGGGGTACTTAATAATAGTTTAAGGATCTAAATGTGTAATTTTATATTTAGTTATTTGATAGAAGATGTAGTAGTTTAGGGACCATGGGTGTAATTTACTCTATAAAAATATATTATTCTGCACTGTACCAATTATCATATGACAGGAAGTATACGTGAGAAGGTATCGCATATGAAATTGTCTACAACAGCATTTTTAATATTGATTTTTCAACGTGAACCTGGTGGAAGCGTGATATAGCAAAGAATCCACATATACCACGCTAAACTCTTGGTGGCAATTAATGTACATGCTTTGCACTAAACTGGATGTGCCTATTGAGTGAAATTTAATGAAGAGTGGGCCCAGAAACTATGAATAGACCTAGTACCACATAGAATATTAATTATTTTGGAATAAAATTTGAAACTAATCCAACCGCCTTTGTTGGGAGTAGACTATACTGCTTTCAACTGTTTATTTGTATAGTCATGCACGGGGAGATTACAAGCTGTCACTTGTAATTGAAATAATTCTTTCTAATATTTTTGCTTGGCCATACCTTAATGCGCACCTTGTAATGAATATTTTTCCTTATTATTGAGTTTTGTTTGCATGAGAGCACTTTAACTTTATTGTACAGAATTTATAATGACTGACCACAGCAAGTAGTGAATCATTCCGGCGGGTTCAGAATTGACGCAGTGGCAGCTACAGTGCACACAATGTTGCATCAGACTAGGAAAGGCCGTACTTCCATAGGTCATAGGAGCAAAGAAGGGGAAATTCATCATGAACATTGATAGTGAATACTTTGTTACTTTTGTCTCCAAAGCGACTTTCATGCCTTTTCTTCTATTTACTTAGTTGCACATACATATAGTATAATACAAAAGAGGAACACAAAAAATTCTGTGCCAGACACCGCATAGGTTTCTTTCTTGATGTGCTTTGCATTGATTGCATATCTCGACACAGCACAACAAATTATTTTTTGTCTAATTGGCCAGAAATTCTTGCAGGTTGTCAGAGACGTAAATGATGAGCACCAGGTTGAAATACTAAAAGACATTGGAATGAGACTTGTAGAAAAATGTGATGGTTTACCTCTTGCGGTCAAAGTAATGGGAGGTCTCCGGCGTCAGAAAAGGATAAGACGAACCGACTGGCAAAAGGTGTTAGATGATTCTCTATGGTCAGTATCACAAATGCCTAAAGAGCTAAATTATGCAGTATATCGTAGCTATGAAGATCTGCAGCCTTGTTTGAAGCCTTGCTTTTTGCACTATTCCCTCCTTCCGAGGGGCACATTGTTTTTTGTTGATGACATTGTTGGCATGTGGATTAGTGAAGGATTTGTTCATGGAACAATACGTGACATAGAAGAAATAGGAAGGGAATACTATGATGAGTTAATACAGCGGAACCTTATTGAGCCAGATATGAAGTACGTTGATCAAATAGTTTGCAACATGCATGATGTTGTCCGGTCATTTGCTCATAACGTGTTCGGAGATGAAGCACTCATAGCTCACAATAGTACAATTGGTATTGACAAACTTAAATCACAAAAGTTTATTCGGTTATCTCTGGAAAGCAAACAATCAGAACAACTTGATTTGGAGTGGTGTTCTCTACAAACACAAATGCCACTGAGAACACTGATTTTATTTGGTAATATAAAGATTCAACCAGGTGATTCATTTCTTTGTTTTTCATGTCTTCGAACACTACATTTGGACAGTGTAAACTTTGATGCAATAGCAGAATCTTTGTATCAACTCAAACATTTGAGGTATTTGTCAATCGAAAACAGTAATATATCTAAGTTACCAGAAGACATTGGCAAGTTGAAATTCTTGCAGTACATTAGCCTTTCTGGTTGTCAGAGTTTGGCTATGCTTCCCAGAAGCATTGGAATGCTACAAGACTTGAGGTTTCTTAGACTTGACAGGACAAATATAAGTGTTATACCTAGGGATTTTTGTGGTCTAACTTCTTTGAGGAAATTATATGGATTTCCAGCCCACTTGGATTCTTATCACTGTAGTTTCCAAGAACTAGGGCCTCTCTTCCAGCTGACAGAACTTGTTATCTTTTTCTTGGAGAATGTAGCTTCTTCCTCAACGGCTATGAAGGCCAAACTTGGTGAAAAGAACTGCCTAAGATATCTATCACTGCATTGCACTAGTAGACTTGGAGATGATGGCCTGTTAGTAAAAGAGGAAGAAGGGATCTCAGAGGAAGAAAAGAGACAAATCGAGGAGGTCTTTGATGAGCTCCGCCCTCCGCTTGGCTTAGAGCGGCTTACAATCAAAGGGTATTTTGGTGAGCGGCTCCCAAGATGGATGATGACAGCAGCAGCAGTTATGCCGCTTAGGAGCTTGAGGATTCTAATGATGTACAACTTGGCCTGCTGCACAGAGGTTCCTAGTGGCCTGAGTCAGCTCCCCTTCTTGGAGCTTCTGCAGATTGATCGTGCCCCAGCAATCAAGTGTGTTGGGCTTGAATTCATACAACCAAACAATCAGGTAGATGTTGCGTTTCCTAGATTGCAGAACCTGCGCTTTGAGGCAATGGTCGAATGGGAGGAATGGGTATGGGAGGAACAAGTGAAAGGCATGCCTATCTTGGAGGAGTTTACACTCAAAATGTGCAAGTTGAGCCGGGTGCCACCTGGGCTTGCCTTCCACTCAAAGGCTTTGAAGGAATTATGTATATATGATGTCAAGAACCTAAGCTCTTTGGAGAACTTCACTTCTGTTGTCCGCCTCGACGTGTTTACAAACACTCACCTGGAGAGGATCAGTAATCTACCGAAACTGCAGAAGCTCGTCATCGTTGAATGCCCAAAGTTGAAGGTACTAGAGGGCATGCCTGCACTACAGAGGGTCAATCTGGAGGATTATGACATGGAAACAGTCCCCAGGTATCTGCAGGATGTGAACCCAAGGCATTTGCTGCTAGATTGTTCCTTATCGCTGCTCACATGCATAGCAGCAGGGAAATCTGGTCCTGAGTGGGACAAGTTCAGCCACATCCAGCAAGTCAAAGCCTATGCACATGAAGAAGGCTGTCCAAGGAAGTGGTATGTGGTCTACACAAGGGATCCTTTCTGTTTGGAGACAAATATCAGTCGCTCTGCCATTGCCAAAGGTAAATTAACACAGCCTTGATCTAACATATTTTATTTTCTAGTACTCTGTTTTCTTAGTTTCCTTCAGTCAATTAAATTCGTCTTGTGCAGCACGATGCCGCCGCACGTGGCTTCCTTACTCCGAAGCATGTCCCATCGAAGACGAGCGGCCCACAGGACGACACATGTATGCAGAAAGACGTGTGCCCCTCTGCGTACGCTTCAGGTAAAAAATTCGGCTACACGTTGATTGCTTCCCTCTGTTTCAGTAATTGTGCACGCTTACACCTCATTGACACTTGATTAATCGAACATGGCAAGTTGTTTACCATTTCATCCCGTGCAACGTATTTTTGCAACATGTGCAGGTGCAACGCCTATCGTCACTTGATTCACTGGTTTGATGAAGCGTGCCTGCACTGCCGTGAAGCCGACGCCATCGCTTCCCCATCAGATCAGTGGACCGAAGAAGCTGGGTATTCAGCACGTACACGGACTGTTTGGGCATGACTGGAGGAAACGTCAAAAGCTTAGTGTGACTGTGTGATTATATGCATCTTGGCTATTCCTTGATCTGCGTTTGTACCTTGTGCCAGCTGCTTGTGCTGTTGTGCAGAACAAGACGTCCTCTGTTTTTACTGTATGTTCACTCTGCGTTTCCTTTAGCCTAGCCTCCTGAGCGTCTGTATGTTCATTTTACTGCAGTATTAGGGGCTTGTTCGGTGATCCTATAGAGTATGGACTCATGCCACATTGCAGAAATATATGTTCTGTCTGCTACTGAAGATGTACACAGATTGCAAAAATATATGTTCTATATAATTTCACTAGTTCAGGAGGCTTACGATAGTGCATGCCACTACTACAGAAAAACCTATCCAAGGCATTTGCATTTTGGCCTCCGAGGCGGTTGGGCCGGTTGCCCGCCTCGGTTATTCGTGGCAGGGCAATAGGCCCAGCAATCGCCTCGGTTAATACTTAACCGAGGCGGGCAACGTAAAATAACCGCTTCGGTTGATACTAATTAACCGAGACGGTTGCCCTAACGCAACCGCATTAGTTAATAAGCATTAATCGAGGCGGTCGTTATAAGCGTGTCGCCTCCGTAAATTGATTTACGGAGGCGGGCGTCTTAAAATGTCCACCTTGGTTAATGATTGCACCAAAAATAATTCATAACTTTTTCATATGAAATCAGATGAAGACAAACTTTATATCAAAATTGTAGCCCTCGACGAGATATACAACTTTGTAGTTTAAAAGTTTTTTAATTGAAACTATTAAGGGTCCCAAAATATTGTTGTAAGTGCACAGATTTTGAAATTTGAAATTTAAAATTATCAAACAATCTCAGATGTTGATATGGTCTATACAAAAGTTATAGTTCTCACTACAATCTACAACTTTGTAGTTGAAAAGTTTTTAATTTGAAGAAATTTAGTGTGCCAAATATGTGTTCGAAGGGTATAGATTTTGAAATTTAAAATTTAGAATTCCTAAACGATCTTAAATGTTCATATAGTTAATACCAAAGTTTTAGCGGCCGACCTGATCTACATGTTTGATACTGACAAGTTTTTTTATTTAAAGTCATCTTGAGTCTCAAATATGTGTTTGAAATTCAAATCTTTTGAGACTCAATTTTTTGAATTTTTCAAACTATCTCTGATAGAGATGCATCCTATACCAAAATTGTAGTACTTGACAAGATTTAGTACTTTGTAGTTAAATGTTTTTTTCATTGAGTTCATTTAGTAGACAAAATATCCAATATAAGTTTACAAAATATTGATATAAAAAGATAGCATATTATATATAGACATAAATGATTGTATGGTGCAGTGGTTGAGACACAGTAGTGTTGAGCGGCAAGTTGTGGGTTCGACTATCCAAAGTTGCAGGTTTTTTGGCTCTGTTTTCACTGTTTGTTCATTCGTTGATCTGCATCTGCTCCTTCTGGCAACTGCTTGTACAAAACAAGACTTCCTCAGTTTTCACTGTTTGTACACTCTGCATTCTTTATGCTCCTCTTGTTCATTCCATCTGTTTGCCTTTGCTTCAGTATTATTGGTTTAGCTTCTTTCTTTCATGTTGGTGAATGGTGATGTTATGCACTCATGGCACACTGCATATATAAATGTGTGATCCATAAATGTGCTACCTGCTACTGAACATTTGTATTTTCTTTTGTGGATTGAAACTTGCTTGCCCTCTGTAACTTCTGCAGCCTTATGCCATAGCCTTGCATATTGACGTTCAGAAAGACTGACATATCTGAGGGGTTGTCTTCCACATTTTTGCTGATGCATCCGCTCTTGAGACGTGCTTTTCCAGATCCCTGTGGATTGAGTTTACCTGCTTAGTTGTGAGCCGAGTAGAAAGATGTTCGGTTGGCGTACGGTTAGACAGGTGCTACTCTTTGTAAGTGCTTATAAGTTGATCGGAAGATGAATCAACTCTAGGTCACCAATTTCCTGAAGTATATGTATGCATGAGACCATCGCATATCTGTGTGTTGGCGACCCGTCACAATCATGCAAACTTGAAACATGGTACATTCCTATTGAGGCCAATTAGATCAATACACCAGCAAGAAACTAGATTGCTCGATAACAGAGGACCAAATATCAACCTAACTGACCCTTAGGTCGGCTACGCCTAAAAGTGTGTTCACAAACAAATATTTTAACTGGTGACTACAACGATGAGCATGATATAGAAGAAACATCACCGGGGTAGACTCGTTGGGAGCGTGATACATAACACACGTTGAGGAACTCACTTGAAACCTCAAACCCACACTCCTGTGAGGGACCCCGTCGGGGGCAAGCTACG
Source organism: Saccharum hybrid cultivar R570 (assembly GCA_038087645.1). NCBI lineage: Eukaryota > Viridiplantae > Streptophyta > Magnoliopsida > Poales > Poaceae > Saccharum > Saccharum hybrid cultivar. Next base: position 14,276,281 of record JAQSUU010000805.1, read on the forward strand.
GTGATGTCCTACCCTAGCTGGCCTAACCGCTCTAAAGCTTCGTCGTCGTTGGACCAGCAGCCATGCAGTAGCAACGAAGAACAAGAAACAATGATAGATGGGAAAACAGATGATAATAAAAGGTGTAGTGGATGTGTTTTATGTCGATTGGATAGATGAATACTCAATTGGCCGTGATCTAGTCATATAATTAGAGGGAGGTGATTTTATCACAGTAGGAAATCTTTCCCACACAGTTTACATGTTTCTGGATGAGTTTCCAAAAGAAAAACAGGACTTTTGGTTTGGACTGCTAAAACCAACTCACGGTGGTTTCTAAAATCGGCCTGGACCGGTTTAGTCTTCACCAACCAGCATGGGTCGGTTTCGAAAGCCATCCTAGGTCAGTTTTTCCTACATGATGCCAAAATAGCCCCAAATTACTCTAAATTCGATCCTTTTTGCTATTTTCTTGCTTGCATGTGTTTTCCAATACATTTTGACCTGCACTACAAAGGCCCTATCTTTGTAATCAATGGCATAGAGTTTGTTTTAGGAACCGACCCTATTATCAATTTTGACAGTCTGCAAGAACTGTTTCTACCAAAGTGCATGTAATATATTATTTTTATCCTCGTGTGTTAAAAAAACTATAAATATTTGGAAACTGATTTTGGTAAACATGAAATTGAAGTACACTATTGGCACATCTTCACTTATGCTCAGCAATGAAGAAATAATAATTTATTTTTTTTGCACATGAATGGCAAGAGCGTGTCATTTAAGACATGGAGCCCTAGCTCCAGCTCCGGCTCCTCCAGAGGAGCCGTGCTAAACGTTTTGTCGGAGAAGCTGCTTTCCAGTGAAAAACAGAGGAGCCAAAGCCGTTTTGAAAGAGCCATAAATTATGGCTCCTCCAAAACGGCATAAGCTCCTCTGGAGAAACCCCTCAGGAGAAGCCCTGCTAAACACCCCCTAAAGATGACCCACAATAGAGTTAGAGCATATAGATCCTAGTGTCACAAAATAAAATGATCTTCGTTCTCTGTTGATCTGGTCGATTTTTGCTTTGGCCGATTTTATTTTGAAAGCGAGAGGTTGGGCACCTCCCGATTATTCCACATAACGTGTAACGGGCAATGCTATCGTACTCCCACTACCTACTAGGACGTTATAACTCAGAATCTGAGCCGTTGATTATATATATATAAATTAGTTAAATAAATAAGTATAATTTCAGAAAAGAGAAAAATACCTCCAAATCCTATTTGGCAGTCGGACATCCGGATGGACACGCACGTCCGACGCCCGTGCCTGCTACACGCCCACGGCAGCACCTACTGCACGTATAGGCACGAACTAGCGGTGAAAATCATTTCACCAACGGTTGGTAACACGAACCGGCAGTGAAGGTGGCGGCAGTGATTACCCGTTATGTAGCAATGCCTCTTTCGCTTTCCACGCGCATGCATGGCGTCTCAGCAGCTGCAGTAGATGGCTATGGCAAGTGGGTCACATTACAACATGTGCAATAACAAATCTACTTTTGCAACATCCAAATGAAATGCTTGCAACATATCTTGGAAACAGATGAAACACTTTCAACATACATCTAAAACAGTTGTGAAAAACACCTGAAACATTTGAAAACACATGTCTAGCCATTGCAAAACAAATACATCCAAATAAAACACTTGCAACATATGTATGGAACACCTGAAACATTTAAAACAAATTCTTGCAACATGCATGTTATTCGACTTCCATATCTACTTCTGCAACATCCAGATGAAACACTTGAAACACAGGACCGAAACACCTGAAACACTTGAAACATACGATTGCAACATGCGTATATTGTCATTGCATCATATACAACATCCCAGATCTACTTTGCAACATCTAGATGAAACACTTGAAACACACCGCATTAGATAGGTGGACGTCGAGAACAATTGCCCAACGTACACCTAGGTGCAGGAGCACCGGCGGCGACCTCCTCCCCTGGTGGCAGTAGGGTGGCGGCGGCGCGGTGAACGTCGTAGCCGCGATAGGCGAGGTGGGATGATGGCGCGGCGCGGGGTAGGGTGCAGCTAGGGATGGCCGTGGTAGCTAGGCATAGTGGGCGCGGGCTGACGAAGCATCATGGCCGCGGTGGAGTCAGCCACTGCAACGGCGCGATGGAAGCGGCCGCTACGGTCGGGAGTGGGGAAATGCTCTAGACGAGTTGGGGAGGCAAGGTTGCCTAGGCCGGTTAGCAGCCCAGTGAGCAAGCGTCCGGGCGCGGACGGACGCCAAAGGTGTAAGCATTTCCAAATCCCATAATCACAGGAGACTAGAAAAGTAGGCAGACGCTTTCCTTCCTTGTTCGTGCACACCAACTGGAAGCTAGGGTGGAGGCTCGGTCAAGCGGCCTGATGTGCTTCGTGTAAACATTGTCCGTGCAGGACACGGTGGCCGAGTGAGTTTTTCTTTCGGTGCGGCCAAATGCAACATGTAACGTAACTAACACTATGCCAAAACAGCACAAAGGAGATACTATAATTTGTGACATAGAATTGCAATGCGTCACTAATTTAAGAAGAGTGACGCGGATTAACGGAACACGTCAATTGTTAGTCGTTGTCCAGGACCAAAGAACAAAATGCGTCACTAATAACACGTTATCAGAGACTCTTCTCATCTAGACACGTCACTGATATCATCATCTTTTATTAGTGACTCTTCCCCATCAAACGCATCACCTCGGACCTGAAAAAAATATGAAGTTTGGTTAACTCAGGTCAAGTCGGGAGTCTAGACTCCCGTCCCCTCTCGTCCGCTCTCTCCCCCTCCTCCCGTGACCCATGGTCTCCCCGTCCTGTCCTCTCTCTCTGACCCCCTCTGCCGCCCCTGCTCCTCCGTCGTCGCCATCTCCCCACTTTCTCCTCCACTACCAAAGCTGCTCCCCTCCATCTCGACGGTTCCATGGACGCCGGATCTGGTAAGGAGGTGCCTGACCGGGGAGTAGGTGCTCTGCATGGCCCTCGGCAGATCTGGAAGTGGTGGCTTCGCCGGTGGGGTAGGCCACGGCCCTCGGCAGATCTGGCGAAGTGGTGGCTTCGGCCGGGGGGAGGCCATGGCCCTCGACAGATCTGGCGAAGTGGTGGCTTCGCCGGGGGAGGGAGGACATGACCGATGGCGGATCTAGGTGGTGCAATGCCCCCGTCCCCGGTAGCCCTATGGATGTTGCCTCCCCTAGATGTACCGCGTGGTGTGGCGCCCCCGTCCCCGGCACCTCCTCCTCCTCAGGTCGACTGTGCAGGTAGCACCCCATCCCTCGTGGCCGCAGCCTCCTCTAATCGGTCAACCAGCGTGGCATGGTCCCCCACTTCAGTAAGGCATGAACAGTACCACTTCAGCGAGGCTGCAGAGCAAGGTCTTGTTTCGGTCGGCGAGGTTCCTCTCCTGTCTCCTCGAGTTGGGAAGTGTGAGAGAGAAGAAGATAGTCTCTGTGCGACAGCGACAAACCCAGGCATGGTTTCCCAATGAAACTGGAAAAGGTATTTACAAGAAATTCAGAGGTTCTATGAACCTGCTAGTTTCAGATGCATTGTTATGTGCTTTTTATCGATTGGTTTGAAGCTGAAACTACACACAGTAGGATAGGTACCTGCAGGGTTACTTACACAAGCTAGGTAGAATAAATGCTTGTTATGAACATAAATACTCTATTAGACACTAGAAAGATTTACTCTAAACTATGGTATATTTGTTTCGCTTCCAGTCTAAGGGTGGTTTGGATCTTACATATATCCCTTCTCTGCCAGCATGTTGTTTAATTTGGGGATGAAATTCTGTTTATGGGTCTAGATTTATTTGGTGACTGATTAAGAAGTCTACTTTCATTGATCACTATTGCAAAATTGCATGTCAATGAACTCTTGGTGTGGAGGAGGAGAAAGTATCTCCATCTTATACCACAGAGTGAGTCTTTTAAATGACGGACCTGTTAGCTTTTGTACATTCTGGGAATTTTTTCACTGAAATTGCAGTAGCCATCCCTTCATTAAGCTCAATATAAGAAGACAAAACGAGTTTTCTGCTCATGTGCTGATAGTGGCAAAGTTCTTTCCTGGACAATAGGGCAAAACAGCAGTTCCTATGCCTGTTTTTTTCCTGGACAAAACTTGTTTCTGTTTTTTGTTTGAGACTGATCCATCTACAAAATTTCCTATGCCTGTTGGTAATAAGTAATTAATTATTAATTAATATGTAGGAGGAGATGAATCCTATGATTTCTTTAAAGCACAGATGACACAAAAGAAGTTTGTGGTGGCGGTTAAATCAATCAGTCATCTATGCCTTGTGGTAAGCTATAGGATTTTATTTCAGTTTGATATGCTGGTCTTGCCATTTTCTACAAATGTATACCTGGGTTTTGAATTGAATATGTCCTATCTATCGCGATTCATAAGCAATACAAACAACAACAAAGCCTTTAAGTCCCAAGTAAGTTGGGTTAGCCTAGAGTTGAAACCTAACATGAGCGCCAAGCAATTCATAAGCAATATGTTTAGGAAACTTTTTTTTTATCAATTAAGAAGCATCCTGTGGACATAGATTTTTTTTATTCTAAAATATATCATGACTACTTTTCTAGGTGTGTGCTGCTATCAAAGTTAAGGCATCAGTCATCATTAGCTTCACCTATTCTGAGCAGGCTGCAATGTATATATATACAAATGAATATGCGTGTACAGGGCTGCAAGATGATCTTACTTATTTAGTTATTTACAAATTTACAAATGTACTTGTTTCCACTTCTGCAGCTCTGCTCTTCACTTTCTCATGTTGGCATGTGTTTTAGGCATTAGAGATAATTGCAGCTCCTACATTTTTTAGGCATAAGTTAGGCACGACTAAATCAGAGTTCTCCTATCTTTGAGTATAGACTAAAGATGGCTTCACTGTAGCAGGTGTTATCTAACTGAAATCTAGAAGATGGGAGCAGCAGTGTATGGTTTAATCTAGGAGCCATTATCTAGGAATTGATCAAAGCAAATAATATTACAAGCATTTTTCTGGGTCTTTATGCTTGTGAGTCTATGTATATATTCTCTACTTGGTTGATAACACAGTTATGTTGTAGTTACAATTTCTACAATGTTGATAATTGGTTCAGTTTTGGTCTACAATGTTGAGTCTTTATGTTTGTGAGTTTGTAAACCTTTATAATTGGTGCACTATCTTTTTGCTGTGTTGTTTTACAGTGGCACCTAGCACTATGTTGGCTCACATTAATTAGTGGCAGCAATCTGCACTTATATGGCACCTACTTTCTGGGTCTGGTATCCCTGAAACATATTGCTTATGTGTTTATGTCTGGTAACTTATTCATAATCATGTTCTGTAAGAAGCTTGTTTTGAAGGATGAAACATATTGCTTGTCTGGTACAGGAGCATGTCCCAAGTTGAGTAAACATTCTATGTTTCTGAAACATTAGTAGGTCCTGGATACCTTAAAAGGCAGTTAACTAGGTGTGTGAAATGACAGTTTTGCTTGTTTTTCTATTGAACTAAATGACGACAAGTGGTAGCTGTACTTGTGCATTTCACTTGCAGTGATGATCCCAGATTCCTGTTTCCTGTAGACATTTCTGGTCCTTGTAAATATTTTCTGAATCCCGACTTGCCACCTTATGTGCTTTAGGAACTGCTATTTTTTTTCATCTCGTGTTATCTCCTCACCAAATGCATGAATTTCATCTCATGACTGCCAAATAGACTAGCTAATTTCATTTCCATAGTTGCGGCCATCCTAGTTTAGTGTAACTAAACCATGTTTAGTAGTGCAGAGTGCAGTACCTATAGAATAATACAGTGTCAGCTGTTTTTGGTACTACTGGTCACAAAAAACTGCAGGCTTCTGCAGTTTGGATTGCACAGTAACTTAATAATAATTGCCGCTGTGACCACTTCAATCATTGTCGATTAAAATAGATTTGATCTGTTCAAATGCCCATTGTTTTACTCATATGACATTTGAGATATTTAATATTGTAAAGTTTCTTGTTTTCATCTGTTGTGCATGCAATTTTGCGTGGATAGTCTACTCTTTTTTTCTCTTTGTTGTTGGTTGCCGGTTTGTAGATCCTATCTTAACTTCCATTTTTTTGATTTATTCTTCAGAATTAAAGCATGTATCAGTTTTTTATTTTTGTAGAACGTACTGATATTGAAGTGTCAGCAGCTCCGGTACTGTCTCTGAATATCTGGGATCATGAGCATCCTGGGCATAACTGGTAAATTAAAAGAATGCTGCCCTCTTTTGTTTTTTTTCCTTGATAACCATTTTCCAATATTACTAGAACATAATTTAGTAAAGTTTGCCTGACTTGATTCAATTTATGTTCTTGTATTTCTTTTGGAACTACCTTTCTTGAGAATGTGCAAGTATCATATATATATAACACCTAAATAGTTCGGATGCACGTATATTTAGGAGTATTATACTCAAATGCTTTTGTACAGGTATTTTTGCTCTAGACATGTCTTTAATTAACTATCTGTTGTTTTGTTGTAGCCTAGGATCAGTTGGCCTATGTTGAGCTGAGAAGAAAGGAAGTAGCTAGGGGTATATGTATTGCCATTTACATTTTCATAGTTCTGGTGAATACTATGTAATCACTTGCAGACTGTTATGTGTACTGCTATGTAATCATGAGAACTTATTGTGTACTGTAAATTGTGGACTATCTGTGTACTGCTATGGAATGTATCATATTGTGAAAAAAGGGGATGAGAACTGTACACCATGGATCTAGTTTTTGTTTGTAAATTATTATCGGAGACGTGTTTTGGATATACGCGTCACTAATGGAGGGGCATCGGTGGCCCGTTTTCTTAGTATGAGTCACTGCTATCTAATATCAGTGACGTGTTTTCTCAATACGCGTCGCTGCTATCTGATATCAGTGACGCGTTTACTCAATACGCGTCACTGGTATCTCCATAATTTGTCCACATCATAGACGCTATAAAAGTGACGCGTCTTTTTCGCGTCACTAATAACCCTCTGGACGCATCACTAATTAGGTTTTCTAGAATAGTGTAATAAAAATCATTAACAATTATTAGGACAAAACATGTTACGTGAGCAGTTGAAAAAATGTATTACATGCATAAGAAAGATTGGTAACAGTTGGGAAAAAATCACGCACATGAATAAAAACAATCTCTGCATAAGCCTAACACACTATCTAGCAGGAGGTACGCGTTCATGTGCACCAAATTATATTAAAAAAAGAATGCTAACACGACACTATTTGCTAATAGGAGGCAATATGTAAAAAAAGCTTACACGCTAGAAATATATACCAAATAAAAAAGCTTGCATTGTGTATGGCAACGCAGCTGAAGGTGCACGGGTAGCTTTGGATTTCTACACTCGAAATGCCATTTGAACGATGTCAGGTAACAAAATGCCAAGCCTTTGACATCCCATTTTCGAATGGCATTTTGAGTATACATTGATACTAATTCAAACTCTCCATCTTTTTGGATGGGCTACGTGCCTTTGACTGCTTTGGCCTTGGACATCTGACCTTCGGCATGCTTACAGGGTGAGACGGCGGGTGGAGCCTTCGACTCGGAAGATGCGCAAGAATGGTCAAAGGAGACAGCGAAACGCCAGAGCCCCATACATAGGCGAAGGTTGGCTCCGTCGGCGGAGTGGGAGAGCAAGGCGCGGAGGCCCGATGGGCCTCAAACCTGGCTTGACAAAGGCCCATCTAGGAAGGCGGTGGAGAATGTAAAGACGCCAAGGACCAAAGATAATGCACTATGTGTAGAGGAATATACCTGAGCATGCCTTAGTTCGTGGGGGCCAAGGACCAAGTGCTAATCATGTGCTTAAGATTGTATGTAGTAAAGGATGATTAGCACATAGCGTGGTGAAGCATGATGATCAAGTGTGGATGATGAAGTGCTTGCCATGGTGATAAGGGAGGAACAAGGTGCAACCCTATGGAGCTCAAGGCAAAGGTATGTTGTTAGGGTTTGCTTTTGGTGATCAAGACACCTAGTGGGTGTGATCACGTTTAGGTTTAGTAGCCGTACTATGAAGAGGGGAAATGGCGTATCATTTCATGTCCCGCATGTGCCTCTAGGTGACATTTCATTGAGCATATGCATTTGGATAGAGCTAATAACGCCTCGATAAATGATTGTGAAAATGCTAACACACTTGCACATGATGATGATCACTTGGTGGTGTTAGCACCTTTGCGAAGGCGGTGAAGTTTGAGCGGTAGAGGGCGTTTTCGATGAGATGAAACGCTTAGTTTCCTTTACGCCGAAAGTTGGAAGAAGTGGCGACGTCGCGCGATCGTTTTTCACTGAAATTATGGCGACAGACGCCAGCTCCGTGAGCGACAGACGCCGTGGGCGCGTCTGTCGGGCAACCCTAGCCGCGGCTCTCTGTGAGCGCACGACGAACGCGCCGGTGCTGCTGCGACAGACGCAGTGCGTCAGCGTCCGTCGCGGTGACGCTGGCGCACGGAGAAGGAGCTCAGCAGCGACAGACGCGGCACGTGTCTGGTGGTTCATCGTTGGACGCGTCTGTTGCAGCTCCACGCATTGGAGCCTACTGGACTGCATCCGTCGTGGCGACGGGCACGTGACCCTCCAAGCGTTGGACGCGTCTGTTGGCGGGAAAACGACCGTTGGAAATTTGACTGCGCAGGACACGTGGTGGCCTCGTGAGCGACGGACGCTGGATGCCGCGTCTGTTGCGAGGCGATAGACGCGTCTGTTGACCCCGTGTTTTGGAATAACGGCTCTATTCGAAGGGGTGGGTCTATATATATGTGTTGGCTGGCTCTAGGGCTACTCTCTTGGCACTTTGACATACTTGTGAGCATCTTGAGCTAAGCCAACGCCCTCACACTTCTCCCCACTCGTCTCCTTGCATTTGATTGTGATCTTTGAGTGAGATTGAGTGATTCAAGTGCATTGATCATTGATTTGCATCTAGAGGCACTTGGGGGATTGATTTGCTACGGTGTTTCTTGTTACTCTTGGTGGTTGCCACCACCTAGACGGCTTGGAGGAGCTTGGAGGAGGTCCGGCACGTGTTGGTGATTGTTCGTGGCCGGCTCTGGTGATTGTCTTGTGAAGGGTTCTTGTGTTCCCCGGCGGAGCGCCGAATTCCAACTCTAGTGGATTGCTCGTGTTATTGCAACCTCTTGCCATTTGGTAGGTTCTTGTGGCGCCTTTTGAGAGTCTCGGTGTGTGACCAATTAGCCACCGAACCGCGTGGTTGAAGAGGGACACAACGGGGACTAGCGTGTCGGCAAGCACGTGAACCTCGGGATAAATCTTTTTGTCATTACTTCTACATTGTGATTGATTGATCCCGGTGTTCGGTTATCTTGGAATTCATTTATCATCATTCTTGGTTGGCTCAATTCATTGCCCCTCGGTGAAACCCCTCTAACTCACACTTGCATTACTTTCATAGTTGTATCTTGCTAGTTTGTTTAGTGTAGCTAGAATAGCACTTTGCTTTGGTAGCTTGCTAGCTCTAGTTGTTTTTTCTTCTTGCGGTTTGACTTGTGCGATTGAGTGAAATATTTTAGAATTGTCTTTTGGATAGGTGGCTTGCAACACCCCATAGGCTAGGCAAAACTCGCTTCTCGCTATTTGTTATATTGATAAACTTGTTTAGCATACTTTGTAGGATTTTTTATTAGGCTATTCACCCCCCGCTAGCCATCAAGACCTTTCATCCAGCCTCGCCGGCCCTGGATCCACCGCCGGAGGGCGGTCCCGCCATGGATCCGGCCGCCCTCCAGCGGATCCAGCCGGGGCGGTGGTGGAGAAGCTCTGGGTGAGGAAGAGGCCGCCCGCCGCTGCTTGCTGTTGGAGGTGGAGCGCCACCCCACCGGATCCGCTGCCTCCACCTCACTGCCCGTGGGGGAAGAAAGGGAAGGTCACTGCCGCCTTCAACCCGCTGCTCCCTGCCGGATCCACCCCCACCTCGTTGCCGGTGCGAAAGGAGGGGCGCCGAGGGAGGGGGCACGCTCGGGGGAGTCACGATCGTGAGGAGGGGCGCCGTCGCGGAGGATGGGCGAGGCCGGGCCGCCAAGCCGCCATGTCGCCGAGCCACCGCGAGGTCGGGCCGCTGCGCCACCAGTCTCCAGACCCGCTCAGGTGAGAGGGAGAGAGGCATGGGAGAGGGAGTGGTTGTGGTGGAGAGGGAGACGGAGTGGCGGTGAAGTCACACGGCGCTGTGGAGGAGAGCGACCTAGTCCGCCGCGTCGCTGGGGCCTCCACACCACGAGGTTGCGTCAGCCCTCGACCACCTGCTAGAGGGAGGAAGGTCGCCGGGCGCCGCCACAAGCTAGGGAGGGGAGGGAGGGGAGGGGGCGCCGCCGGATCTAGAGGGAGGAGGGGAGGGGAAGGGGCGATGGGCTGGGGAGAGGAGGGCGATGAGTGTTGGGCGGATGGGAGCGGCGTCGGGCGGATGGGAGCGGTGTCGGGCTCGGAGGGAGGGAGTGAGAGATGGTTAGATGAAACCCTAGCTCTCCGTTTATATACGATTAGTGATGCCGGGCTGAGATGGGCCACCTGTTGGGCCACTATTTTTTGAGGCGGGCCTTATAGTGTGCCTGCCTCGGTTAATCCGGGGCATTAACCGAAACGGTTCAAAAAGCTGCCCGCCTCCGAGGCTATTTTGGAAAGGTCACGGAAAATATTTTATGTAGTAGTGTTTGCTGTTTTCTTGTTTGCACGTGTTTGCGATACACTTTGACCACCACTACATAGGCCCAATCTTTATAATCACTGGCGTAGCGTTGGTTTTTGGAACCGCTCCTGAAAATCTTTTTTTTTTTGCAAATTATACAGTACAGACACAGACGTAGACGCTCACAACACGCATATACAAAACCATGTCTACCGTAGACAAATTTGGAAAGACTGATTTTAGTAAGCATGAAACAGAGGTACACTATTGGGACATCTTCACTTATACTCAGCAATGAAGAAATATAATAACGTAATTTTTTTGCACATGAATTGCAAGAGCCTGTCATGTAAGACGTGTGGAGTAGCGTCACGCTAAAACTGGCACAAAATAGAATTAAAGGATACACATCCTAGTGTCACAAAATAAAATGATCTTTGTTCTCCATTGATCTGGTCGGTGTTCGCTTTGGAAGATTTATTTTGAAAGACATGAGGTTGTGCTTCTTCCGATTATTCCACGTACGTAAAGTCTTGCTTGGATACCAATGTATTTACCTTAATCCATGTGTGTAGGAGTGGGTTGGCGTGGAGTTTATCCCTAATTGTAATTGTGTATGGTAAAGCAGCTGAAGTTGCGCAGGCGGCTATGGATTTCTATGCGCGTGCACGACGAAATCAACTCTAATTCACCAACTGTAGCTTGCCGGACCAAAACGTCAGGAAACAAATTGGCACGCCTTTGATATACATTTTCGAATGGCATTTCGAGTATACACTCATCTCTCTACGACTCTACCCCTAAAATCCACTAGTTCAGTTCTTTCCTACAACCACCCAAAATTGTGTACCCAACAGTCATCAGTTTTCCTACGTCCACACCAATTCATGTTCCCAGGAAAACCAACCAATGAAATCAACGATCAGTTCCCACCTTTCTCTCTCCTTGCCCACTCATCCAACGATCTTAACTAATCTCGCTCTCCCTCCCCTGTGCGACTGCTCCCTCCACCGGCGCCCCTTCCCTCTATCGCTGACGAGCTGGGCCCATATGTCGGCGCCCTTCCCCAACCTCCAGCCGCCTCTCCCGGTCGAGGCCGAAACCGCCGCCCCGCATGCCCACGTTCGGCGTCGTGGGAGCGTCCCCCGCTCCCTGGCCAATTTAAGAGGGAGCCACACCCGCTGCCGCTCCCACTGCTGCCTCCCCGCTCTGTTTTTGCTCTCAAAATCACCCCCCCAGCTCGGCAGTGGTCACCGGAGCACCGTCCGCCCCACCGCGTCGGCCACCATTCTTGAGCCGCCTCCGCCCCGATGATTCCGCTCGGTGAGCTCGCCTTCATCCCCGCTTCCTCCGCATGCTTTCATTTTCTTGTTTGGTGGCCTCTAGAGCCGTGTCCGCGAGCTCCGGCGAGCCCTCCGCCGCCGGCCATGGCTCGCACGCCGCGCTGGCCACCCCGTGGCCGCGATTTGTTCCGGGCGAGTTCGCCTTCTTCCCCGCGTCATCCTGTGGTGCCGGTGATAGCCTCCTCGTGTGATAGCCTCCTCGATTCATCCCTGTGGCGTCATCCCTATCCCAGCCCTCGTGTGATAGCCTCCTCGATTCAGCGACCAATGCCTCCTCGACTCCGCTCCACTATGCGATCCATCTCCTGGGGACGCCGCACGCCTTCCCCTACTCCACGAAGCCAGCGGTGCTGTCCTGGGGGACAGGAGCACGACTCCTAGGGACACCGCAGGCAGACGCCGTGCACCTCGGAGTAGCGACGACAGATAGGCCACGAGCGGCTAGGGTGGGGCGGCTTGGGGTGGCTTGGGCCGGGAGCAGTTGAGTAGTGCCCGTGCGCAGGCAGCGTGCCAGCGTGCCACTCCTGCTTCAACCCGCTCGCCGGTTCTTAATGTAGGGGTGCCCCTCCTATTTGGAACCCGCTCCAGAGGCCCGTGGAAGCAACACAGTGGCCTGCTTCAACGACGACATCCTGTGATGTGTGGCGTGCAGGCAGTATAGGTCAGCAATCTAAAGCATGAATTCCTTTATCTTTTTTTTGGTTGAACTGCCAGGCAGAAGGTTGGTGCTTGTTTGGCAACCTTAGATGCTGCACACTTCCCTGTTTGATGTTTTGCCTCAGAGCCTGGAAGATTAATTCAGAGGAGATGTGGCTTCAAATGAAGGAGACGAAATCTGATTAGTAGTTCATCATTTGCTTTGCATTTGAGCCAACATATATGCCTTTTAATTATTTGAGTGCATGGTTATATATTGCCGCAACGTTAGCAAAGACCATTATACTAGTACTAATTCAAACTCTCCATCTCTTTGGATGGGCTACGCACCTTTGACAGCTCTACCCTTAATTGGGCCGGGCCCAGGCACACATCATGGGCCTGACAAGCACGAGTTTGACTGATTGATTAATTTACTATGCCCCGCGCGTTGTCTGACCGGATAGATATGAAGTTCCACGAAGATGATTTTTTTTTTATTTTTTCGTCTCCTCAATAAAAAAACCGAGGATGATTTTTTCGATCCTGCTTCCTTCTAGAGTCTTTACATTTCTTCCTGGGCGATGAGGGGCGATGAGGAATTGATTCAGTCGCACCAATTTGTGCCATAATAGAGTAGTTGCTGCTAGTTGGCACGCAAGCAGGCACATGAATTTTGAAGAAGCTCCACTCCATGTCTCCGTAGCAAGTTCAGGTCAGCCGCCGTGCCCACAGGCTTGTCATTTGAATGAGCACCATGTGAGATCAGTTGTTGTTGACAGCCAAATAGTATTTCAACTTGTTTCCACCAAAAATGAGGGAAAAAAATAGGCTAGTTGCTGCGAAAGTCAACTTGTTCCTTGCCTCGCTGGGATCGGTTGTCCTGTGCTACCAAAAACTTCAAAAACAACTCAGAAGTCAGAAGTCAACTGCCTTGTCAGTTTATGGATGCCACAGTAGACTCGATGGTCTATTCCAACATAGAATAGAGATAAAAAGAATTATCATAGGCCCATTCATTGAAAATCACAGACACAAGAAAAGAAAAAAAAACAATTTTGATCAAATTAGTGCAAGGAAGGATATCCCTTACTTGATTTGAATTCCATCCTCCTCCAAATACGATATGCTTACTACAACTACTTTTTACATTTTGCTAGATGCCATTTTGATACTTTGGATTTTAGGACATTTTGGCCCCGGTAAGTGAAGGACCAAACTTTCTAGTTATGATCAGGTATAGAACTGATACTACGCTAAAACGGTCAATCACTACTAGCCTACACTACTACAAAAAAAACTTAATGGAGGCGGGTCATTTTTTATTTTTGGAGGCGGGCATTGCAACCACCTCCATCAAAAGGTCACGGTAAATACAAATTAACAGATGCGGTTGATTTGCCCGCCTCCGTAAATCCATTAAAATAAACAAAAAAAGAGAAAGCCCACACGGGCCTAGATCTGGGCCGCATGGGCTTGGATTTGGGCCTCACGCCGACGTCGACCTGCCCGCCACGACGCCGCCGCTGTTGATCCGCTCGCCCTGATCCGCCACCCTAGCTCGATCTGTCGCCCCAGTGTTGTCGCCCAGATCTGGGCCCCGGGAGCGCCGCTGGGAGGACGGAGTTGGGCGGGGAGGAGGGGGCCAGATCCGCCACCGGTAAGGAGGAGGGAGCCCGATCTGCCGCTGGTGAGGAGGAGGGGAACAGATCCTCCGCCGGTGAGGAGGAGGGAGCCAGATCTGCCATCGGTGAGGAGGAGGGGGCCAAATCCGCCGCCGACGCGGAGGAGGGGGCCAGATCCGCCGTTGCTGCTAGTGAAGACGAGGACGGAGGCGCCACCTGATCTCGGCCCTGGCCGCCATGTCCGCCACAGCCGAAGCCTCCTAGAACTAAATAGGCACGCGGTGCACACGAGCGATGTCGCAAGGAGGACCGCACAGATGGAGAAGCCGCAGGCGGCAGAGGAGCTCGAGGTGGTGCCGTACATGGCTCGCACTGCACGTATGTGGGAGGAGGAGGGGAGGAATGAATGTGAGTTGGAGAGAAGGGGCCGCTCTGCTGAGGGAGGGAGAGAGGGAGAGGAAGAGAGAGGACGCGCCGCTCGGCCGAGGGAGACGAGGAGAGAGAGAGAGGAGGTGTCACTCGGCTGAGAAGGGAGAGGGAGAGGAAGAGAGATGGCCATGCTGAATCCTAAGTTCATGTATATATACGAAGACGGCTATTGGGCTTCGCCTGGGCCTGTTGGGCCTCGGCCTTTTCGAAGGTAGGCCTTATAGTGTGCCCGTCTCCAAAAATGAATTTATGGAGGCGGGCACCTTAAGATGACCGCCTTCGGAAATAGGTCATTTTTGGAGACGGTTGTCTTAAGGTGCCTGTCTATATAAATCCAGTTTTGGAGGAGGGCATTTCTTGACCGCCTCCATAAATAAAAACGACCGTCTCCGTTAATCGCCCAGAATTTTCCAAGGCGATTGAATTCTTTGACCCCCTCGGTTAATAAAAGGGCACCCCTTTGCAAAATCATTCATGTAGTAGTGCAGCCACAAAAGCGTCAGACATATTTGCCGCCACAGACTGTAGTATATGATTTCTATGCCTAAGTGGTTGCGGCGCCGCCGCAACTCGCTGCATCCGCATCGTGGCATCACATGGCCCAAAATCAAACATCCCCGTAGTCATTTGGCTTGCTTTCCAACTTTCTTTTCCTGCCTCCATTAAAGGTTTCCATAAAACTCAAGAAACCAAAAAACTATGCCTTTCCTAGGACACAAAATCTGCAACCTACAACTCAGCACTAACAACTCTTTACCATTATACCACACAATCACTTGCGTGTATATATAGAATTGTATATATCTTTTTTACAAATATTTTATAATCTTGTATTGTGCATTTTGACTACTAAATTAACTTAAATGAAAAAAGTTTCAAAAACAAAGGTTTAAATCTTGTCAAGCACTACAACTTTAGTATAGGATGTCTCTTCGTCCAAGATTGTTTGAAAAATTAAAAAAATTGGTTCTCAAAATATGTGAATTGAAAACAAATATTTGAGACACCAAAACAATTTCAAATAAAAAACTTATGAAATAAAAAATATAGATCAGGTCGTCCACTGCAACTTTGGTATTAATTATGTGCACACTCAAGGTTGTTTAGAAAATTAAATTTTTTTATTTCAAAATCTATGAACTTAGAACACTTATTTGTTGATTGTAAACGAGTTTAACTTTGGTATAGATTATACTGAGAACTATCAACTATGGAATGGACAGGTTGTTTAAAAATTTTAAATCTTAAATTTCAAAATCTATAAATCTATAAAACAATATTTTGGGACTCTAAACAGCTTGAAATAGAAAAGCTTTACAACTAAAAAGTTTTACACCGAGTCAAGAGATAAAATTTTGATACAAATTTTATCTTCATCAGTGTTCATATGGAAAAATTATAAATTATTTTTTCATCCAACTATTTATAAAGACCGCCATCTTAAGATGTCCATTTCTGAAAATCGATTTTTAGAGATGGCTACTTCGAATGGACGCCTTTGTTAATAGCGGTTTTTAGAGATAGACATCTTAAGATGCTCGCCTCTATAAAACAATTTATAGAGACGGACGTCCTAAGTCAACCGCCTCTGTTAATTGATGATTTTCAGAGGCAGTCGCTTTAGGATGCCCACCTCTGTAATTGATTTTAAGAAGCGGACATTTTCCTAGAGGCCGCTAGACCATTTATGGAGGCGTTGGCTAGATGTGCCCACCTCTATTAATCAGAGGGGTATCTCCTAAAATTGTTTTTATCTGGTAGTGATATTTAAATTATACTGTATTAATCTCAGATCAATTTCCTATACACAATTAATCTTTTATTGCACTAGCATTTATTATGGGCATCGATTTTTATTTGTTTTGTCGTGAACGTGAATTTATCCATAAATTTTGATCCATTATGTGTCTTTAGAATACCAACCAGTGCAGCAACACATGTCGATGTGCAGGTATCTTAAATAAGATAGAGTAGTAACCTAATTAAACATATTTCCTTGCATTACTGATAATCATAATGGTCTGCAATTTCTTTTTAGTTAACCCACGCTTTTATTCCCCAAAAAAAAGTTAACCACGCTTTGCAACAGTTAAAACATTTGGTTGCCTGATTGTGCACATTTCCATGCATACATTTTTCTTTCTAGTTAGGAATTCATGGTTCCTAAGTTTTCTGAAAACTTTTTGTCTGCCTGGTTGTGCAACTTTCCTTACATACTCTACTTCTTTATAATTAGGAATTCATGAGACCTTAATCCATGTGATTCCATTTCTCATATAAGAAACAAGTGAAAGGCTATCAAAGTCAGTTCTAGAGGAATGCTTGAATGTAGTTGATCTTTTCTCCAAAAAAACAAATGACCTATTGGTGGTGATGTTTGTCTAATTTATTTGCTACAAAATAGGTACCATCCATGGCATTGGTGTTGGATTCTTTGGCATCCTATGTCCAAAGCATTTTGACTAAGATGGCAAAAGAAGAGGTGCATATGCTCATTGGAGTGTCTGGCGAGATAGATAAGATGAGTATCAGGCTCAAGGACCTCAAAAAATTCCTCATTGATGCCGATAGGAGGAACATCACTAATGAAAGAGTGCAAGACTGGGTGATAGAGCTTAGGCATGCCATGTATGAAGCTACAGACATCCTTGACCTATGTCAACTCAAGGCCATGGAGCAAGGCCCAAGCATGAACGCAGGGTGCCTAAACCCCTTGTTGTTCTGCTTGCGGAATCCCCTCCATGCCCATGACATTGGTAGTCGTATCAAGAAACTTAACCAGAGACTAGATGACATTAGGGAACGAAGTGCAGCCTTCAACTTCATAGACCTAAGTACTTACAAGGATTCTATTGGGAAGGTGACACCATCACACCTGGCCAAACGTGAGACGTCAGGCTTGCTCGATTCTTCTGGTGTGGTCGGCGAGAGCATTGAAGTGGATACTAGGGACCTAATAAAGATGTTGACATGGGAGCAAGAAGTCACTAGTAGCCGTGAAGTTGACAAAATTGTGGTCTTCGCTATTGTTGGTGTTGGTGGGATTGGAAAGACAACCCTTGCCCAGAAGATCTTCAATGATGATAATATCAAAAAAGACTTTGACAAAATGCTATGGTTAAGCATCAACAAGAACATTGATCCAACTGATTTGCTGTGTAGAGCCATCACCGAAGCTGGGGGGATCACCAAAAAAGTGGAAATGCAAAAGCAGCACTTCAGGAAAACCTTAAAAATGTGTTGGAGGGCCGCAAAACTTTGTTGGTGATGGATGATGTTTGGGATCACTATTTATGGGACGATGTGCTCAAAACACCATTAGCCAACAGTGTTGCTCAAGGTAGCTGTGTCCTTGTCACCACAAGACATGAAATGGTAGCACAGGGGATGATGGCGAAGGAACCTTACCACCATGTTCAAAAACTTGATCAGGAAGATGCCTGGGTATTGCTCAAGAAGCAGGTTTGAACTTAACTCATGCATCAAAGCTCCTTTTGTATTTTTGTACATGTGATTTTTTTTAATAGCTGCATCAAGTTTGCTTCGCTGCTTAGCTAGACTTTCAACAATAGGACACCATTACACTGTTGCCACGATATTTTTCACCTTTGCAAACATCCATTTCTACACCGGTGACCTCAAAAACTATTGAATCATAAAAATGAATATGTGTCCAATGCTAAAACTATATGTGGGTCAATAACTTCTTATGTATGATCAACAATACAACATACATGCATTATCTAAAAATATACAACATAAATGCGTTAGAAGTCTTGCTTGATGTACTTACTACTACTACAGTGCCATAAGCTATTGCCGATATATTTCTTATGTATTATTTAATTTGTGTTTAACATTTCACGGGTAGTTGAAAATGGAAATGGTGAACATGAGGTTGACCTGCTTAAGGATATTGGAATGGGAATCATAGTAAAATGTGATTGCTTGCCTCTTGCTGTTAAAGTAATTGGGGGGCTCTTACGACAAAAGGAAAGAAGACGAGGTGAGTGGGAAAAGGTTTTAAATGATTCTATGTGGTCAGGATCAAAAATGACTGAAGAGCTAAATTATGCTATCTACCTTAGCTATGAAGATTTGCATTCTTCTTTAAAGCAATGCTTTCTACACTTCTCCTTCATCCCCAAGGATGTGTGGTTTCAAGCAAATGCTGTGGTGGAGATGTGGATTAGTGAAGGATTTGTTCATGGAAATTCACAAGAATTGGAAGAGCTGGGGAGAGAGTATTACAATGAATTAATATCGAGGAACCTTTTAGAGCGAGTGTCAGATTCCGGCACAAATTTCTATTGTGAAATGCATGATGTTGTCCGCTCATTTGCTCATTATGTGGCTAAACATGAAGCACTAGTAGTTGATGACATTAGTGGAATTGATATCACTAGTAAACTTAATTCACAAAGATTACATAGGTTGACCATGTATACAGATGGATCTGTATCAAATAAATTAGAATGGGCTTCTCTACAAGAACAAAAATCACTGAGAACACTATTAGTAGTTGGAGATATACAGATTAAACCAGGAGATTCTTTAGTTAACTTTTCAAGCCTACGGATGCTACACTTAAATTCGACAAACTGTGAGGCATTTGTTGAATCATTGTGCCAGCTCAAACATTTGAGGTATTTGGGGATGGAAGATTGTGGCATATCTTTTTTACCAGAAAACATAGGCAAAATGAAATTCCTGCAGTTCATTTCCTTTGCTAGCAATGAAAGGTTGGTGAAACTCCCTCGTAGCATTTTAGAACTAGGTCAACTGAGGTCTCTTAACATTCATGGCACAAGAATTACTATACCCAAGGGATTCTACACACTAAAAAATTTGAGGGATCTAGAGTTTCCAGCCCACATGGATGGTGAGTGGTGTAGTTTGGAAGAATTGGGGCCCCTTTCCCAGCTCAGGAAACTTCGTATTAGTGGCTTGGAGAATGTATCTACTTCGTCATTTGCTAAAAAAGCTAGGCTTGGTGAAAAGGTCCATCTTAAAACTCTCTTTCTAACTTGCAATAATAGAAGGAAAAATAATGACTGGATGACTAAAGAAGAAGAAGACATCTTTGAAGAAGAGCAGCAACGGATCAAGCAGGTGTTTGATGAGCTGCAGCCACCTCCCTGCTTAGAAGACCTTGAAATCATTGGGTATTTTGCTCAGCGGCTCCCACGGTGGATGATGTCAACAGAGTCTGTGCCTTTAGGTAGCTTGAGGATGCTATTAATGAATGACCTAACTTGCTGCATGGAACTTCCTGATGGGTTGTGTCAGCTCCCCTCCTTAGAAGTCCTTCAAATCAAACGTGCCCAAGCCATCAAGCTTGTTGGGCCAGAATTCCAGCAACCCTACCAACGTGGCAACCGCCAGCACATACAAGTGCTGGCTGCATTTCCTAGATTGCGGAAGTTGATATTTAATGGAATGGTGGAATGGGAGGACTGGGAGTGGGAGGAGCACATCCAAGCCATGCCTATCCTACAGGAGCTTTGACTGCAAATGTGCAAGTTGAGGCATGTTCCTCGTGGTCTGTCACTCCATGCAAGGGCTTTAAGTAAATTGTTCCTATATGATGTCATGCACCTAACCTGTTTGGAGAATTTTGCTTCTGTTGTACATCTTGGTGTGTCCCGAAATCCTGACCTAGAGAGGATCAATAATTTCCCAAAATTGAATGAGCTTGTCATTCTTAGTTGTCCAAAGTTGAAAATATTAGAGGGTTTGCCAGCACTTCAGAGAGTAGATCTAGAGGACCCGTACATGGAAATGCTCCCCAAGTCCCTCAAGGATGTAAAACCACAGCGTTTGCAGTTAGACTGCACCTTGTCACTGCTCACTTGCATGGCTGCTGGGGAATATAGCGGTGAGTGGGGCAAGTTCAGCCATGTTCAGGAAGTGAAGGCATATGCAAATGATGAAGACGTTATAAGGAAATGGTATATGTTATACACAAGAAGTCCTTTCAATATGGATACTAATATCCGCCGCTCTGCCGTGGCTTCCAGTAAGTTATCTAATTCGTGCTATTGCCATATAATCTTATTTTACTTTTTTTTTTTATAAATTTCTCCTATGAATTCAATATGTGAACTACTAATAGAAATGATTTTCTGCTGTAAAAAAATAAAAATGATTTTTCGAGGTGCCTTGTTTTTCAGATGCGGATGTAATTCTAGCCACCGCTAAAAATGGTTGTAGAGAGGCTTAACTAATTGACCACCCCTAGAAACCAATTATTTGCGTTGGTCGATAACATAGGTTGTCCCTAAAAATGGAGGCATTTTATGGGGCACCCCTAGAGATCGATTTGTAGAGTGCTTGGTAATACAATCTACTATTAAAAATATTTTCTGCTAAATAAATTATAACCTTTTCAAATGAAGTCTGATGAAGATAAAAAATATATCAAAACTGTAGAACTTGATAAAATTTAAAACCATGCAGTTGTCAATTTTTTAATTTAAGATTATTTAATTAGGGACCTAAATAACGTTTCGAGTTATCATATTTTTAAATTATTAAAATTTTAGATTTTGTTTAAATGACCGTGGATTGAGACACACTCTGCACTAAATTTGTATTGTTCGACAAGATCTAAAGACTGTAGTTTTCATTTATGTGTCAAAATATTCAGTTAAATTTTTATAGGAGTGAGTGGAAAAATAGCACCTAACAATAAATTGAATACATATTTGCGATAGTTGTGTTATAACACAAGGGGATATATGTTAATGTTATAGTAAATGACTTAGTAAGGAGTTCCTATAATCTCGTAAATTAGTATTAGTAATTATTATAACTCAAAGTGGCCACAGAATAAGTTATTCTATGGCCAGCTACTAGCAGAGAATAGTAGTTCAATATATACCGACCCAATAATTCATCTTAATTATATGTGTGGCTGATCGATTACATTCCCTGCTGTTCTCAGTCTATTGACTGCATGTGCTGTTTCAGGGGATGAAGAGTATAACATGTGTATGCAGACGAACGATGTGAGTAATCAAGCGATGCCCATGGATCCAACGCCCGCAAGATTTCAGCTCACACGTTGCCTCTCCCTGACTGTTACAGGTATGTACATTCGCAAGATTTCAGCTCACACGTTGCCTCTCCCTGACTGTTACAGGTATGTACATTCCATGTTTCGGCTTCCATTGGCATCTACCAGAGCAGGTTATTTAACATATATAGACAATGCTTTCAGGCGCAGTCTTCATCTTGGTTCTGTCTGCCTGGTTACACCGGGTGCTCCAACAAGTACAAGGACACAAGGAGCAATGAAGCTGCCATAGTGCCATACCATCCCCCGCTTCTCAGAAGGTGGTCAATTCATGCTAATAACAAAACAGAAGAAGGAACGTCATCAATCCATTTTGGGCTTTAGGGCATCTGATGGTCTGTATTTTCTTGGTCTGTCTTACTTATTGCATTTGCATACATAAAAGAAGATGACTACAAATCGTGTGCCACAATGCAAAAAGTTAGGCTTGGACTATATTTCGTTCGAGGAGCTATGCACTTTTATTTCTTGATTGATGTGCTTTGGATTGAAAGTGTATTGCAACATTCAACACAGTAGCGTAGCGATAAATCGTTTCTTGTCTAATTGGTCTGAGATGTTTGCATGTTGTGGTTAATGTAAAGATGAGCCTCAGATTTCACTGGATTGAAGACGAGGATGCCTTTGCGGGCACCTCGCAGTTCTTCAGAACTGGCTGCGGGTCATGATTGTTACTCTTTTGGGCACGCTCCGTTCACCACAGCTTCTTCCGTCAGATCTCCCCCTCCTGAGCCATAGCGGCGACGAGCGACCTACTAGATGTCCAGACGGTAGATGAGGGAGAGGCAGGCACGGATCCCGGATCCGCAGGTGGATTGGGGAGATTTGGCTAGCTGTTGGTTGTGGATCGAAGGGTGGGGTCGTATCGCCCACGGAAGGACGAGATGGGCTGAGCGGGGGCCTGGGGTGGTCGCCCATGTGAGTCTAGATTTTTTTTAGCAAAATTCACCGTCGGTCCCTGAACTTGCCGGCGGTGTCATCTAGGTCCTCAAACTTCAAAAATGACGTCTGTAGGTCTCTAAACTTGGCAGACGGTGTTATCTAGGTCTCTAAACTTTCAAGGTGATCACCGCAGGTCCATAAACTTGGCTGGCGTTGTCATCCCAGTCGCTGAACTTTCAATGTGATCACCGCAAGTCCCTAAACTAGGTCCCTAAACTTGGCAAGTGGATGTCCAAATGTAGTAATATTAAAAGTTACCTCCAGTATTAAAAGTTTTCTCTATTAAAAGTTACTTCTAATTTTAATTTTAGTATTATTTTAAAAGTTCTAATAGTAGTATTATAGAAGTAACTTTTCTCTGTTATTAATAGTATAACATTATTATTAAACCTTTTAATACTATAATACTATTATTAAAAGTTCTAATACTATAATACTACTATTAAAAGTAATAGTATTAAAGTATTATAGATTATAGCATTAATAATAGAGAAAAGATACTTGCACAAAAATGAAATAAAAAAGAGGAAATTATTTGTATGGCATGTGAAACACAATTATTCCTTGTATGGGCCTGCAAACTCCGAAATTCCTTGTATGGCCCTATCTTCGTTTTCCGGTGACCTACATGACACTACCGTCGCTTCTATTAGAGATCACCGCTAAAAATGTGGGCCGTCCTTGTCAGACCAATCCGCAAGTGACCAAAATACCCTCTCGTTGAAAGAAGGCAAAAACTCGACTCCGTGAATCCTCTTCCGAGTTCCGATCCTGTTCTGCGTCCATGGCGTCGTCTTCCCTACCCAAACCCTAGATCGCCTTCGCAAGGGCGCGGCAAACTGTGGAGAGGGGCTAGAGGCGCGTCCAGCACGGGAGAGAGGTGAGGTGCGGGAGGGGACGGCCCGACTCCAGGGCGCGGCATGCTCGCGCGGCTCCAGGGCGGCCGACTCCAGGGCGTGGCTGGCTCGCGCGGCTCTAGGGCGGCCAACTCTAGGGCGCCCGACTCCCAGGCGCGTCAGGCTCGTGCAGCTCTAGGGCGCGCGGCTCCAGGGAGGCCGGCCCTCCTGCGGTCGGGCCAGGGCAGGGGCGCGCCACCTCCTGCTGGCTGCCACGGCAGGGGTGTGCGGCCTCCTATCGTAGGGCACCGAGTGGGACGCAACCATGGCCGACGTACAGGCCAAGGCCGCGAACGACGGCCCTCAAACTGGAGAAGGTCCGATGGAGGCAACATCCCAGGAAGGAGCAGCAAAATCACAGGAAGGGTGAGTTCTACATGCCTGTACTCTAGTTCGTCAAATCTAAAAGTAGTACCAAATTTTTGCAGTGCCTATGCGCCGTATGCTAAATGTACGTTCCTGTCTTCATGTATAGGTTGGATCCAAATTCAGTTTTTTGTCTCCAAATTAAGTTGCTTGGTAACCTAAAAAAAGCAAGAAAAGATGCTAGATGTTTTAACTTTGAGAAGGTTCAAGATTCAGACTTGACAAATTATATGGATTTAGTTGAATCAATTGTTCTGCAGTATCCTCCTAGCTATTTAGAAGTTGCACATGTCCAGTATTATGATGATGCTTTGAAACCTTCCCATAAGTGAAATGTGACCAAGATTTAATGTCTATGTTTGACAAACACCATAAGACAAAGGTTGTGCAGATGTTCATTGCATATTGTGACCCCTCTAAGATGTATGAATCTATCACTGAGTGGAATTTTGATGAGGAAGAGCAACTTAATATGAACACAGAAGAAACGGAAGATGATTCTTATCTTCGTAACCCATTACTAGAGAATGAATTTCTAGGTGTTGACGAAGAGGGTATGTATCTATAGATTGTTCCTACAGACAATGTGGGAAAGCATGTGGATGGTGAAGGTGATGGGGGAGGTGATGAAGATGGTGATGGTGATGGTGATGGTGATGGTGATGGGGAGGACAGTGATGGTGAGGACGGTGATGGTGAGGATGGTGATGGGAGTGAGGATATGGAAGTTGCTGAGGAGGTGGCTGGTTATGGGAAAGATCACACACCTAATGTTGATTATGATAAAAACGACCCTCCAATGGTAGTAGGCACCATGTATCCCATATGAAAGAGTTCAAGGTGGCCCTTTCTCAGCATGCAATCAAACATGAATTCGAATTCAATATTGAGAAGAGTGCACCATCTAGATACCGGGTCTATTGCTCAAGGAGAGACAAAGACAATTGTCCATGGAGGTAACATGCATCTACAATGCAGGATATGCACACTGTTATGGTAATTATCTAACCTTTATCTGACCTTGTGCATTGTTTTTCATTGCCTCTTTTTAAGCTTGTTTTGTCTTGTGTAGGTTAAAAAGAACCTTGCTGCTCATCGATGCTCTAGTAGTAGATGGTAAAAAATGGTAAAGAATGCAACCAAGTTTTGCATATGTGAAAAGGTGAAAGATTGGCTGATTAAAGATGCAACCCTTGGAGCAAAAGAATTGACGCAGAAGATTAAAGAACATCACAAGGTGAGAATCCCGTACAAGAGAGTATGGGATGGTGGAAAATTAGCATTGAAGGAACTATATGGTGATTGGGATAGTAGCTTTGACAATTTGTTTAGATTTAAGTCATAAGTTGAGATATCTTGCCCTGATAGCATAATAGAGATTGATCATTATGAAATAGATGGCATAATCAGGTTTAGAAGATTTTTCTTTGCTATGAAACCTTGCATAGATGGATTCCTTAGTGGTTGTAGGCCTTACTTAGCAATTGACAGCACATTCTTGACTGGGAAATTCAAAGGGCAGTTGGCTAGTGCTACCGCTGTTGATGGGCATAAATGGATGTGTCCGGTTTGTGTTGGGGTCTTTGATTCTGAAACAAGTGACAATTGGGTTTGGTTTATGCAAATGCTTAAGAAGGCCATTGGATCACCACGGGGGTTAGCAATATGCACAGATGCTGGGCAGGTAGTGATGTCAGGGGTAGCTGAGGTGTTCCCAGAGGCAGAACATAGGAAATGCATGTTTCACTTGCTGATGAATTTCAAGAAAAGGCATCATGGTAAGGTTTTTTATGACCACCTCTGGCCAGCAGCGTACTCATGAAACCAATATTTGTTTGACAAAAATTGGATTGCAATGGAGACAACTAAGCCAGCAGCAACTGCATATCTTAGGAAGTCTCACAAGAAATTGTGGAGCAGGAGTCCATTTTCAACCATTTGCAAAGTGGACTACGTAACAAACAATTTGGCAGAATCCTTTAACAATTGGGTTAAGGAACACAAGTCAATGAATTTGGATGACTTCATGGATAAGATTAGGCAAATGATTATGAAAAAGTGAAACCAAAGCAGGAAGATATCAAGATAGCTTGGTGGGCTCATTCTACCCCACATAATCAAGATGTTGAATGAGAAGAGTAGAGAGCTAAACTTGGAGGTTGAGGAATGCTCAGAAGATGTTGGTGAAATTACTGCATTAGGAGGGAGTGGATTCAGGTTTGTGGTAAACTTGAATGACAGGACGTGTTCTTGTAGACAATGGTAGGTATCTGACATTCTTTGCAAACATGCTATAAAATTCATCACAGCCAAAACAAATTCATCTTTAGAGAGTTATGTGGACTTGTATTACTCCGTTTGGAAGTACAAAATAGCATATGAGCAACTAATCCCTGCACTGCCTGACAAGTCCCAATGGCCTAAAGCAACACATGGATTTTTTATGCACCCACCATTACTAACAACTATTGCTGGTAGGCCCCGAGTCGAGAGGTTGAAGGGCAATGCTGCAGAGAAAGGTATTAAACGCCAACATAAATGTCCTATTTGCCTAGACTATGGCCATCATTGGCACAATTGCAAAAAGGGTAAACCAGAGAATATAGAAGCTATGAAACTAATAAGGTAATAAAAAGAGGGTTAAGCAATGCTTTCTTTTTCTTGTATTATGCAAGTTAATACAGCTAATAATTTTTTCCTTACTGCTTACGTAGAGGAAAACCCAAAAAAGGAATAAGTAAAGCCAAATCAGCTCAGTCATCCATTATCCCTATTGAGCATGAAGCACCACAAGCATCTATGTCTTTTTCACCAAGGTTAGCAAGCTATAAACTTATGATCATGGTTAAATAATTGTTTCAGTCCTAACAGATTGCTATTTTGTTGCCGCAGCCAAAATTTGGAACCTGCAAATAAGGAAAAGGGGAAAAACCTAATGCTACTTCTCAGACATCAAAAAGGTCACTACCTGTACTTTTCAAATTTATATAATGACACATGAAAACTTGTTTGATTTCTAAGTTTCTTATTTTTTTTCTCTTAGTCAAAGTCAGGGAACTACAAGTAAGAAGAAGGGAAACCGTGATAGGTCTGGTTCTAGACATTCAAGAAGGTAATACTTTAATTCTGAAATATATACTATGATACATGAAATATATAGAAAATTCTAAGTTGCTTGCTTTTTCCTATAGTCCAACCTTGGAAACCACAAGTACTAATTATAGAAAACATGCTAACTCAGATTCTGGAACATCAAAAAGGTAGTTCTCTCCGTTCCTATATGTATAGCTGCTGTCCATTCCCTACAGTCCTGTCACACCCGGTTTTCTAAAGAACAAAACCAGGCTAGTCATATGTGTGCCCAGGAAGTCCACACATATGTCAGAATGAAAAAGTATCAGAAACAATGTTATTATATAACGTATACATAGCTATATTAACACTTACATCAGAGTATCGCGGAACGGTGACTAAACTTCAGGCTCCATTCTTCTCAGGGACGGCTGACTGGGGGTAACATATGCCTAGCACTTCTACTAGTCTTCTGGAAACTCCACTACACCTTTGTCCTTCTTCCGAGTAGCATCTTACTACACACTGGAGTGTGGGGGAAATAGCAAGAGTGAGTCCATGTCGAACTCAACAAGTATAACACAGGGTTCATGAGGCTCAAAAAGGCTAGACACTGTTTGACTGCGTTTAGCTTTTAATCATCATATAATTAGCAATTGAGTAGCATCAAGGTATTCCAATTCCCATTAATGAACCAATGATCAATTGTAATAAGGATAATGAATAGTATTAACATGAGCATAATAATAACAACAGTAATTAAGCATGATATAACAATGGTGATCATCTATCTGTAAATGTTCCAAGGCCGCTCGTATCCGTGAGCACGGCTAGTATACCAGTTTTTAACTCTGCGCAGAGGTGTACACTTTCACTGTGAGTCATAATTTCCAAATGCATGGGTTCGCGACTCCCCAAAACACCGGAAATCATATAAAGCTACTTAAAAGTTCGTCTAACAAGTTAGGGCCATTAGATTCACTCGGCAGGCAGATGTAGAACCCCCCTTCCCAGTGGCACAACAACCGCAGCCTATACACACTAAGGACAGGGGCTCGCCCTACACCCAACGTGGCAAGCCGTTCTTACGCCATTTAAGGTAACCACTAACAAGCTAGAAAAGGTCCTTTAAGCAACTAAAGCTAGAGCCATATAGCCCTCACAGCTGTACTGTATGTCCCGGATGATCACGTACAGATAAGTCCTTATGGAGAGAAACCAGAGCAACAATATAACCCCTTTCTCTAGCCCCCTTTTCAACAGTAATAAAATCATCTTAATGGTTGATTGCTTAATCCATTAATCAAATTACAAGATCATTGTTCATAATTAAGCACTAGCAATAGCTACCCAAATGCATCCCCAAGGTTGACAAGGAATCAAGATAACAATCACTAAGTTATAATCTCTAAGGTTGTCAAGGTAGACACATGCGTATGATATTGATTATAGTGAATAGGTAACAAGGATAGTCCCATGTTATACTTGCCTTGATCAAAACTCTCCGAGTGATACTGCTGATCTGGCTCAAAGTAATACTCCTGATCGTCCAGATACTGCTCACCTTCTATACTCGATCATCAAGCATCAACACACAATCATCCGAGCAATCATACACGAAGCAAACAAAGAGATATAATTAGAACAGTACACCAACAGTAGCAAAACAGTAATAAAAGTTTATAAAACTCTTCTACACGTTTCTACGATCACACAGACGCAAAGATCACCAAATTCGGAGTTAAAACGTGAAAGTTATGAATTTTCTAAGATTTTCTATAGATAAATAAATACTTAATTATAAACTTGAAAAATAAATTATCAAAACTAACTGTACAACTACACTAACACGTAGAGCTCGCAAATACGAACCTAACGCAACTTGAATGGATCAAATCGGAGTTAAAACGAAGATTTTATGACCAAAACAATCCTAGTGGCAAAACTGTAAATACCTAAAAACGTATTTTTGATTTAACCGGAAGAGAATACGCTTTCAAAACACGAAAACGCATTTTCAGAAAAACGCTATGGATGGCGGGTTGATTACTAAAAAGCTAAGGGTCTCTTTAGAAAGATTACCCCGCGAAGGGGTATCTTCTAATCTGAGCCGCTGATTCAAAAACGGACGGCTCACAATCATCTTCAACCTCACAGTGAAACATCCGGCCTCCTTTTCCAAGTCCGGCCGGCGACTTCCCATGGCCGGCGGCCCCTCCATGGCCGGAGATGGCGGTTCTCCCCACCGAGACCACCATTCGAGCCCGCGTTTGATCCAACGGAACGAGAAGCTTCACGCGAACTCAAATACGCTAAGAAAAACTAGCTACGTAAACCACACGCGACGCGCGGCAACAAGGGGTGGCGGCGCCATTACCGGCCACTGTGAACTCCGATTCTACGGTATAAAGCACAAAACCTCCAATGGTAAGCATGGGGAGTAAGAGGAGAAGAAGACAAACTCACCCAAGCGAAGAAATCGGCCTTGAATCCACCCTAGAACCCCCTAGCCGACCGTCCGCCCGCCTCCACCAACTTGAACCCTAAAAACCCTATTTCACGTGATAGAACTCGCAACTTAGGGGAAAAACGGAAAGAGGAGGGTCACGGCTTCCTATTTATAACCCCAAAACACCGAAATCGGGTAGGAATCCCTAGCTAACACGGCAAGGAACGGCGGCTTCGTAGTGTCCGGTTCGGTCACGAGGAAGAAGAAGACCGACAGGTGGCCCCCACCCGTGAGCGAAAGGAAGGAGGGAGAGAGACCGCTGTTGGACTCGGCCGACTGGGCCAAGACACCGAGATGGGCCGCTGCGGTGCGGTCCGGCCCACGCGGCCGTAGGCGCGGAGGAAAGCAGGCCGCCCTGAACGGGCCGTCGGCCTCCAGGCGGTAGGTAAGTTGTTTCTCTTTTTTTTTCCATTTCTTTTCTAATTTTCCAAACACATTTTCAAATCAAATTTTCCTAAACCAAATCAAATAAAACAAATAAATCCACACCACAAAATAAAATAAATGCAACAGCATGAATGCATCACCAAATAGTTTTTAAAATTTTAATTTCCCATTAATTGTCATCTAAATTAATTGAAATTCATTAATCCTAAAATTTGGAATTTGTGGGTGTTACAATTTTCAACCATTTGCAAAGTGGACTACGTAACAAACAATTTGGCAGAATCCTTTAACAATTGGGTTAAGGAACACAAGTCAATGAATTTGGATGACTTCATGGATAAGATTAGGCAAATGATTATGAAAAAGTGAAACCAAAGCAGGAAGATATCAAGATAGCTTGGTGGGCTCATTCTACCCCACATAATCAAGATGTTGAATGAGAAGAGTAGAGAGCTAAACTTGGAGGTTGAGGAATGCTCAGAAGATGTTGGTGAAATTACTGCATTAGGAGGGAGTGGATTCAGGTTTGTGGTAAACTTGAATGACAGGACGTGTTCTTGTAGACAATGGTAGGTATCTGACATTCTTTGCAAACATGCTATAACATTCATCACAGCCAAAACAAATTCATCTTTAGAGAGTTATGTGGACTTGTATTACTCCGTTTGGAAGTACAAAATAGCATATGAGCAACTAATCCCTGCACTGCCTGACAAGTCCCAATGGCCTAAAGCAACACATGGATTTTTTATGCACCCACCATTACTAACAACTATTGCTGGTAGGCCCCGAGTCGAGAGGTTGAAGGGCAATGCTGCAGAGAAAGGTATTAAACGCCAACATAAATGTCCTATTTGCCTAGACTATGGCCATCATTGGCACAATTGCAAAAAGGGTAAACCAGAGAATATAGAAGCTATGAAACTAATAAGGTAATAAAAAGAGGGTTAAGCAATGCTTTCTTTTTCTTGTATTATGCAAGTTAATACAGCTAATAATTTTTTCCTTACTGCTTACGTAGAGGAAAACCCAAAAAAGGAATAAGTAAAGCCAAATCAGCTCAGTCATCCATTATCCCTATTGAGCATGAAGCACCACAAGCATCTATGTCTTTTTCACCAAGGTTAGCAAGCTATAAACTTATGATCATGGTTAAATAATTGTTTCAGTCCTAACAGATTGCTATTTTGTTGCTGCAGCCAAAATTTGGAACCTGCAAATAAGGAAAAGGGGAAAAACCTAATGCTACTTCTCAGACATCAAAAAGGTCACTACCTGTACTTTTCAAATTTATATAATGACACATGAAAACTTGTTTGATTTCTAAGTTTCTTATTTTTTTTCTCTTAGTCAAAGTCAGGGAACTACAAGTAAGAAGAAGGGAAACCGTGATAGGTCTGGTTCTGGACATTCAAGAAGGTAATACTTTAATTCTGAAATATATACTATGATACATGAAATATATAGAAAATTCTAAGTTGCTTGCTTTTTCCTATAGTCCAACCTTGAAACCACAAGTACTAATTATAGAAAACATGCTAACTCAGATTCTGGAACATCAAAAAGGTAGTTCTCTCCGTTCCTATATGTATAGCTGCTGTCCATTCCCTACAGTCCAGCATTGCCGTTGTTTTAGTCCCATGAGTTTCATCCAAAAATTATTGTTCTTTGAGATGTACAGGTGCAGATCAAGAAGTGGCTCCAATCAGCCGGAGCCGGTCTCCACTGAAATCCCTTTGGCCGGTGAGCAAACAGCTGTACCTGTGAAGAAAAATGGTAAAGGGAAAAAGAAACAAATTGCTGAAAAGATTCCAATCTATCCTATGGCACCATTAGATAGCCCTACCATGAGCACCAGAAGCAAAAAAAAACTGATCCAGCAAGCCCTGCCAAGGGTACTAGAAGCAAAAGGAGACTCAGCCTGTGATTCTCGCAAAAAAACTTGTGAGATGTATGCATGTTGACTTGATGTAATGTTTCAACATATTTGTACGCGAACATTAAGAGTGTAGGTAGCTATGGACCATTTGTATTTGCTACATGAAGTGAACTATTTGAACCAATTTATATTGAGATCTCATTAGTGTTTATCTATATAATGTGGATGAATTTTATTGCACAAATAATGTAGACCATCAATACATCTTTTTTTTTGATAATTTTTAACCACAGTAGATAAGAGATAATATTAGATAATGCATATTATCATAACAAAATTATTTTCAAATTATAATATAATGTGGATGAATTTTAATGTCAAAACAAACCATACAAATACTCAGTGTCATAGAGGTAATATTGTGAACATCACATGAAGCAGGGCGATACAAGTAATCAGCGCATTTTCTGCAACAGGGGTATTATGGACAATTCGAATGGCACTTAACGGTGTTAGGGTCCAAAACTGACGGTAGTGTCATATGGGTCATTAAAATTCGAAGACAGGACCACACAAGGAATTTCAAAGTTTGCAGGGCCATACAAATAATTTCCTCACTATATAAACTGTAACATTTAGGGAGGAAATCCCATTCGTATTTTCTAGATTTCTACAGAAGCTACATGTACGTTTCTGTGTATCATTGGACTTCTTGTACTGTTTTGTTGGACGGAATAACTCATAACACTATATTTTTTTTGTTTAGTAGGTTTGGTCGTGAGAAACAATGGTGGTGGATAAAAAAAATCATTAATCACAAAAGTAGATTGGTCGATCTCACACCGCCAGATCATGCGAGTCAGGCCAGTCCGGTTTTCCTACATGTGTGCACCCCCACCACCCCCGCCCCCCCACCAGCCCGGTTGACCTCTAGCCAGGCCAGTTTTCCTGTCCTATTACGAACCGGTTGGTTTTCAAATCGGTTCTAGATCTATTTTTGCCATTGGAAAAACTTGGAGACTATGATCTAGAATTTTTTTCTACTGCTACAAGAGCACCCCCTCTACATAAACTAGTATCACGGCCAATTGAGATAATCCAACATCCAGTTGCTCTTTTTTTTTGCATATATTACTCTACTTTGCCCTCTTCCAACCCCATGTTGCTATTCATCGTTTGATCCGATGACCAAGGATGGTGCCTAAGGCTTGCCGGCCAACCTAGGGCAACCTGGCGATGTCCATGGCCACGGTCCCTCCCGTGCGAGAGCTTTGACGGTTCCTTTGTCACGCAAACACAATTGGTTAACCTTTGGTGGTTTGCTCATAAACCTCTTCGTGCTTCACCACGTATTTGTGATCCTCACTGCATTCTTCTGTATGTGGCAATTCGACTGGTGTGTGATCCCGTTTAGTGTCAGCAATATTAGGCCAGTCTCAGTGGGGGTTTCATGGCTCAGTTTCCAACACACTCATATTTTGAAAATAGTGCAGAAGAGTTTTATCCCCATGAAACTCTCTCTACTCTCATGAAACTTTCATCATCTCTCTCTTCATCAATACAGTGTCATGTTAGCATATTTAATGCCCATAAAACTCTATGAAACTCCCATTGAGACTGGCCTTATACGAGATCTCATGTTATATTCAGTAAAGATGGAGATGTCATGCGCACCACGAATCCCATGATGCCTGTGCATTATTACCAGCCACGCGAGGAAGACTAGCATGGCCGGAGATGGTTTTCTTTGACCCCTTGGGAGTCTGAGTTCGTGTTTCATGTGCGATGAGAAAGCAGTCACCGCGTTTTATGCAATGTTTCAGGGCATCCGAGGCGTCGATGGATTAAACTAGTGTTGGAATTTATATGGGCTTGGCCCAATAACTAATTGTAAAATTCCTAATAAATCTCAAAGGCCCATTCATGTGAGTAAGGGGGATGTGGGAACTCTTTAGTACCACCTTGCTTGTTGAAGTGGAGGTAGCCATACTTAAATATGGAAGTCCTCTCCACTTCCTCAAGTTTAGTGTGAGGAGGAGAAAGAAAAGCCCACACGCGCGTGCTCGCTCGCCTCGCCTCGTCAGGCCGGGCCGGGCGAAGGGCGCGGACGCGCGGCACCTGCGTGAATGGTTCGCCGAAATCTAGCTCCTCGTCTTGCGGGAGCGCGGTCTCCTTTTGCAGTTTTAGTTTTTGGTTTCTTGGCCTTCAAGTTGCAGAGTTCTAAACGGTTACAAATTAAGAGACCTAAAACGACTTAGATCATGATCGCGATACGAGGTCGGTTGGATAGGACTATATAAGCAACCTAGCAGCCACGCCAAAACTTATCTAATTGACCTAGAGTTTTTGCGTCTTCTCGGTGTTGCGCTGCCGCCGTAGCTACTCCAGTCCGATCGCTTACGTGCAACAGCGACCGGACGAGCAGGTCTTTGAAACCCTCGTCTTTGCGATCCTGCACCAGAAGAAGAAGAAGAATAAGGTTTTTGGGAAGCGCTATCCGCGCGACTGTTCTCAATTTTCACAACGGGTCATCTTCCATCCAAGTTAGGCGGCGCTACGTCCCGGCGTATTCATCGTCAACTACGTCGAGCTCTTCCTCCACCTCTCATTGACAACTTCGATGATGACTTCAACGTCGACACCTTCGAAGTCGATCTCGTTCCATTATCACCTCTATCTGCATCACCAACTACTACAGCTACAGTCGACAGGTATAATTCTCATGATCTAATCTTGTCATTCATACTATCCAATATGTTGATCTGTCATGCTAGTATGCTATACATTTTTGATCTAGTTCATCTGTTTTACATGATTTATATTCTGGTTTTAATCTGGAAATTGCCTAATTACATAACATTCCAAAAACCTTATTATAGGTCATTTCCAGAATTATCTATGGCTAGTTTTGTTGACGCGCTGAGGCTAGAAAAGTTTTTTGGTGCGCATTTTAAGAGGTGGTCTGTCAAGGTCACGGATTGGCTTACTGCCATGAAAGTTTTCTGGGTCAAAGATGGCTTGCCTGAGGGAAATATCTCTAATAAAGATATGAGAAAATTCCAGAAAGCAAGTGAAATCTTTGTGGGAGCTGTGCGTAATGTGCTTTCAGATCATCTGTTTGATTCGATGATGCACATTAAAGACGCAAAAGCTTTGTGGGATCATCTGAATGCTACCTATGGTGCTTCAGATGCAGGCAAAGAGCTGTATATCATGGAGAGCTTTAATGACTCAAGATGGTTGCTAACAAATCAGTAGTCGAGCAAGCTCATGAGATTCAGCGCCTGGCTAAGGAACTTGAACTCCTTAAATGTGTATTACCCAATGTGTTTGTGGTTGGGTACATTATTGCTAAATTGCCTTCTTCATAGAGGAATTTTGCCACAAGTCTCAAACACAAGAGATAGAAAATATCAGTTGAAAACCTGATAGCATCTCTTGATGTTGAGGAGAAAGCTCGGGCTAAAGACAACATTGAGAAGGGGAACAAGGAAAAAGCTAGCGCCCACTTTGTCCAGAGAAACCATGGCAAGAACAAGGGATAGCCTAAGCAACCTGCTTTCAATGCTAAACAAAATACTGCCTTCAAGAAGAAGAAGAAAGACAAAGCAGAGCTATCTTGCTTCGCGTGTGGAGAGCTTGGTCATTTTGCTATAGATTGTCCGGAGCGAGTGGACAAGAAAGAGAAAGTCAACCTCGTGACTGCTAGCAGTGCTGATAACGGGTATGGTAATTTTCCTACTGTACTTTCAGTGTTTCAATCTCCAAGTTGGTGGGTTGATACAGGTGCTAATATTCATGTGTGTGCTGACGTCTCTTTGTTTTCTTCTTACCAGGGGCTCTAAGGTTCCTCTGTCCTGATGGGGAATGGATCACATGCTTCTGTTCGTGGTGTTGGCATGGTAGATCTGAAGTTTACTTCGGAAAAGATCGTGCAGCTGAAGAACGTGCAGCATGTCCCTACTATTCACAAGAACCTTGTTAGCGTCTCCCTTCTTTTGAGAAATGGATTTAAGGTAGTGTTACAATCCAATAAAGTAGTTATGTCTAAGCATGGACAATTTATTGGTAAAGGCTATGATTGTGGAGGCTTGTTCCGCTTATCTTTGGCAGATTTTTGTAATAAGTCAGTGAAACATATTTGTGGCACAATTAATGATAGTTTGAGTGTTTGGCATTCTCGTTTATGTTATGTGAACTTTGGTTTGATGTCATATTTATCTAGCTTGAGTTTAATTCCAGATTTCCCTATTACCAAAGTTTCTAAGTGCCATAGTTGTGTGCAATCTAAGCAACCTCGAAAGCCTCACAAGGCAGCAGAGGAGAGAAACTTGGCACCTCTAGAACTCATACATTCTGATCTTTGCGAGATGAATGGTGTGTTGACAAAAGGTGGAAAGTGATATTTCATGACTTTAATTGATGATGCAACTAGATTTTGCTATATTTACTTGCTAAAAGCTAAAGATGAAACGCTAGACTACTTTAAAATCTATAATGTTGAAGTTGAAAATTAACTAGAGAGAAAAATTAAACATCTAAGGTCAGATCATGGTGGTGAATATTTTCCTATATTATTTGATGAGTTTTGTGTGAAACATGGTATTATTCATGAAAGGACAGCTCCCTATTCGCCCGAATCAAACGGGATTGCCTAGAGGAAAAATCGCACGCTGACTGACTTGGTGAACACCATGTTAGACACTGTTGGTCTATCTAAGGCATGGTGGGGGGAAGCTTTATTGACTGCGAGTCATGTTCTGAATAGAATTCCAAACAGAAATAAAGAGACAACTTCATATGAGAATTGGGTTGGAAGGAAACCATCACTTTCATACTTGCGCACGTGGGGTTGTTTGGCGAAAGTCAATGTTCCAATTTCTAAGAAGTGTAAGCTTGGACCAAAGACTGTGGATTGTGTCTTTCTAGGATACGCTCACCATAGCATTGCCTATAGATTTTTAGTAGTAAAATCTGAAGTTCCTGATATGCATGTGGATACAATTTTTGAATCTCTTGATGCTACATATTTTGAAAATATATTCCCTATGAAAGATATGTGTAGCAATGCTAGATTTTTCTCTGAGATAGCTCTTAATTTTACTATACCTATTGAGTCTCCTGTTGAGTCATTTGAGCAACCACCTAAAGAAGTCCTTGAGGAGAACGACAATGAAGTTCCTGCGAGGAACAAGAGACGAAGGATTGCAAAATCCTTTGGTGATGATTTCATTGTGTATCTTGTGGACGATACTCCTACCTCTATTATAGGGGCATATGCATCTCCAGATGCAGATGATTGGAAAGAAGCTGTTCATAGTGAGATGGACTCGATTCTAATGAAACTTGGGAGCTATCTGAGCTACCTTTTGGTTGTAAACCAATCGGATGTAACTGGGTATTCAGGAAGAAG
This sequence comes from Saccharum hybrid cultivar R570, assembly GCA_038087645.1. NCBI lineage: Eukaryota > Viridiplantae > Streptophyta > Magnoliopsida > Poales > Poaceae > Saccharum > Saccharum hybrid cultivar. The sequence continues at coordinate 14,313,564 of JAQSUU010000805.1, forward strand.
CTTAGGCCCGATGGTACTATTGACAAGTACAAGGCTCGGCTTGTGGCTAAGGGTTATACCTAGAAGGAAGGCGAGGATTTCTTTGATACTTATTCACCTATTGCTAGAATGACCACTATTTGAGTGCTACTTTCTCTGGCTACCTCATATGGTCTTCTCGTTTATCAAATGGACATGAAGACAACTTTCCTTAATGGAGAGTTGGATGAGGAGATTTATATGGATTAGCCTGATGGGTTTGTAGTAAAAGGTGAAGAGCAAAAGGTATGTAAGTTACGAAAGTCTTTGTATGGCTTGAAACAAGCCCCTAAACAATGGCATGAGAAGTTTGACACTACTTTAACTGGTGCGGGCTTTGTTGTTAATGTGGCTGATAGGTGTGTGTATTATCGACATGGTGGGGGCCAATCTGTTATACTATGTTTATATGTTGATGATATTCTAATCTTTGGAACAAACATTGATATTATTAATGAGGTCTAAGTCTTTTTTGTCAAAGAGTTTTGATATGAAAGATCTAGGAGAAGCTGATGTAATTCTAAATATTAAGTTGATTAAGGAAGATAGTGGGATTACCTTGTCACAATCTCACTATGTTGAGAAGGTATTGAGTTGGTTTGGCTTTATGGATAGCAATCCTTGTCCAACACCTTATGATCCTAGTGTGACATTGAGAAAGAATAAGAAGATTGCTAGAGATCAATTAAGATATTCTCAGATAACTGATTCACTCATGTATCTAGCTAGCGCAACCAGACCAGATATCTCTTTTGCCGTGTGCAGGTTGAGTAGGTACATGTCCAACCCGGGTAATGATCATTGGCATGCACTTAAAAGGGTCTTGCGTTATCTCAAAGGTACTATGAGTTTTGGGATTCACTATTCTGGGCACCCAACTGTGCTAGAGGGATATAGTGATGTGAACTGGATTTCTGATATTGATCAAATCTACGCCACTAGTCGGTATGTTTTTACTCTTGGAGGTGGAGCAATGTCATGGAGGTCTTGTAAACAAACTATTGTGACTAAATCAACCATGGAAGCATAACTTACTGCTTTGGATACAGCTTCTGCAGTGGCAGAGTGGCTGCGTGAGCTCTTGTTTGACTTGCCGGTGGTTGAAAAACCAATACTAGCTATTCTTTTGAACTGTGATAATCAAATAGTGATCACTAAAGTGAATAGTGCTAAGGATAATACGAAGTCAACAAGACACGTTAAAAGACATTTGAAATCTGTCAGGAAGCTAAGAAACTCCGGAGTAATAGCTGTGGCTTATGTGCAAACAGACAAAAACTTGGCAGATCCCTTTACAAAAGGGCTATCACGGAATGTGATAGAAATCGCATCAAGGGAGATGGGTATGAGACCCAAGTGAGTTTGTAGTAGTAGTAACCCAACCTTTTTGATCAGAGATCCTGTGACTAAGGATACGGGAAAAACAAACTATTGGCAAACTGAGGAGAGTATAATTATAACCCTCTCTATGTGAAGATGCAATACTCTCAAAGCGTTGAGGCACTGTATGGTAGGTTGGATAATGCTTTAATATGTTCTATTGGCTTTAACAAGCGAGGTGCTGTCCTGCAGGGCATTCTTGAAAGAACATACCTATATGAGTCCGACTATAAAACATCGCAGTCTATGAGATTTAGGTAATCTCTAGTAAGCTCATGAAGAGACCAAGGAGTACAACGTATATGCTCCACCCAGGAGTAAGGCTACAGGCAGCCCAAGTATTAGTTTGGCTTTGAGTAAAGCTCGTTCACACAAAACTTGCAATTCAAGGCGTAGTCCATTGTTCAAGTTGTGGATGAGTGTAGGTTGAGGTTCTAGGCGGAAGTTCAACTTCACAGTCTCTGCTAAAACACTGGTATATCAAACAGCAGCGAGAACATGCAAATATCTAAATCGGTATTTGAGATCTGGTGCGGGATTGTTGAAATTTATATGGGCTTGTCCCAATAACCAATTGTAAAATTCTTAATAAATCTCAAAGGCCCATTCATGTGAGCAAGGGGATGTGGGAACTCTTTAGTACCACCTTGCTTGTTGAAGTGAAGGTAGCCATACTTAAATATGGAAGTCCTCTCCACTTCCTCATGTCTAGTGTGAGGAGGAGAAAGAAAAGCCCACATGTGCGCTCGCCTCGCCTAGCCTGGCCTATCGGGGCGAAGGGTGCACGGCACCTACGTGAATGGTCCGTCGAAATCTGGCTCCTCGCCTTGCGGGAGCGCGGTCTCCTTTTGTTGTTTTAGTTTTTTGTTTCTTGGCTTTCGAGTTGCAGAGTTCTAAACGGTTACAAATTAAGAGACCTAAAACGACTTAGATCGTGATCGCGACACGAGGTCGGTTGAACATGACTATATAAGCAACCTAGTGGCCACGCCAAAACGTATCTAATTGACCTAGAGTTTTTGCGTCTTCTCGCCGTTGCGCTGCCGCTGTAGCTACTCCAGTTCGATCGCTTGCGTGCACCAGCGATCGGACGAGCAGGTCTCCGGAACCCTCGTCTTTGCGATCCTACACCGGGAGAAGACGAATAAGGTTTTTGGGAAGCGCTATCCGTGTGACTGCTCTCAACTTTCACAACGGGTCATCTTCCATCCAAGTCAGGCGGCGCTACGTCCTGGCGTATTCATCGTCAACTGCTTCGAGCTCTTCCTCCACCTCTCATTGACGATTTGGACGATGAGTTCAACATCGACGTCGATCTCGTTCGATCATCACCTCCATCTGCATCACCAACTACTACAGCTACAGTCGACAGGCATAATTCTCGTGATCTAATCTCGTCGTTCATACTATCCAATATGCTGATCTGTCATGCTAGTATACTATACAGTCTTGATCTAGTTCATCTGTTTTACATGATATATATTCTGATTTTAATCTGGAAATTGCCTAATTACTTAACAACTAGTATACCCGAACTAGTACACAGCGCACTGAGTGGGTGGATGCTCCACCTTAACGTGTCCTTCGCATTGGCGGCACCGGACGACCCGGTCTTGTTTAGGCTACTCCCGTGTCCTGTCCATCAGCAGCTTAGCTTCATCATTAATTAACTTCTCCAAGTTGCAACTCTCGCCAGTTATCTCTTCATCCAGGAATTGAAAGCACACAACTCTGCTTCGCTACACAAGCAGAGTACGCCGGTTATCTCTTCCTCCTTCCTCCTTCCACAGGAACATCTGGAGTCTGGAGATCCAACAGATCCCTGCGAGTTCCATCAGGTGCACACACATTTCTCCCTCCCTCCCTCCCTCTCTCTCTCTCTCTCTGATTGGAATATCCCAGTAGAGATAGGACTGAGTGCAATGCGATTGGAACTTCACTATAGCCAGAGCATTACACTACGATCTGTCCTTTAATTTGCGAATCCACGATTTTTCTTTATTCATTCATTTGCAGATGGTGCCGCTAGGTATGCATCGTAATAGCAGTTGAACAGGGCCCGGGCCTCTGATTTTCCTTCACTTCTTACAAGCACGAAACTGCGAGAACCAACCAATTGCATCACCAGTAAAAACAAGTAGATCGAGAACCAAACTGTAGGTAGCATTCGATTGTACCGTCAGTTTTTGTAAATGATAAGAATGAAAAGGCAGAGAATAATATTTACATTTGCAAGTAGAAGTACTGGGAGACTGTATCACAACCAGAATCTGCAACTTCTCCTAGTAATGTGAGGTTCGCCTACTATTTTAGCATTCAATATTTAGTATAAACTTTCCCTACTAAATGCCTCCTAGTGAGGATTCCCACGTACTATAACTAGTGGTAGCGTTTTATTATTACTTAAAAATACTAGGAGAACTACGCCAATTTCGTAGTGTATATAGATTATTGGCATGTCCAGTCTGACATTCTGGTCACATTTTGTTACAGAGGAAAGGAAAGCTACCTCCCAGCGATGCTGATGCCGGGCGGAGTCCTGAATGCTTTGGCATCCAGCGTCCTAGCTATGTTGACGGAGCCCGCTAAACAAGAGCTGTATATGTTGCTAGGGGTCTCCACACAGATCGAGAAGATGAATGTCAAGCTAACAGACCTCAAGAACTTCCTGGCTAATGCCGACAGGAGGAACGTCACTGACCTCAGCGTGCAAGCATGGGTCAGAGAGCTTCAGGGGGCCATGTATGAGGCCACAGACATCCTTGATCTATGCCAGCTCAAGGCCATGGAGCAGGGTCCAAGCCAAGAAACTGGGTGCTTGAAGCCCTTGCTCTTCTGCATGCGTAATCCCCTCCACGCCAATGACATTGGAAGCCGCATCAAGAAGCTTAACCAAAGGCTTGATGACATCAAGGCCCGTAGCACAGCATTCAACTTCATCACCTTGGTTCCTATGAGGACACGAGAAGAGAAGTGGTTTCAGTTCGACTTGGTACCCGTGAGACATCAGCGCTGCTTGACGAGTCAGGTCTGGTTGGTGATAAAGTTGAGGAGGACACCAAAAACATAGTGGATATGCTCATGAAGGATTACAAAACCCATCAAATATATACAAAAACACAAGGGTTTTGGCTATTGTTGGAGTTGGGGGGATCGGCAAAACAACTCTTGCCCAGAAGATCTTCAACAATGACACCATCGAACAAGAGTTCACTAAGAGAATATGGTTGAGTGTCAACCAAGACTCTAATGATATTGGTATATTGAGCAAAACCATAATTGAGGCTGGCGGGGATCACCTTGTAGCCGGAAATTCAAAGGACATGTTGCAGCAGACCCTTTTAAAAGTATTAAAAGGACATAAGACCTTATTGATAATGGACGATGTCTGGGACTGTCTCGCATGGGAGAGTGCGCTTAGAACTCCCTTTGACCATGAAATCCTAGCACATGGTAGTCGTGTCCTTGTCACCACGAGGAATGAGACAGTCGCACGACAGATGATGACAGAGGAGCCCTACCACCGTATGAAAAAACTTGAGCTTGAAGATGCCTGGTTTCTGCTCAAGAAGCAGGTACGTACAAGTTAATCTATGCATGAAATTCCTGTTTTGTTTTTAATCCACAATGTGCATGATAGCTCCATCACATTAGCATTGCTGCACTCTCTTGACTGTAGTTCTGTTGTGGTGAGATTCAAACATACAAAGGGACAAAATGCTATACTAGTGATATCTTGGTAATGTTATCAATCATATGTGGACTCCACATCAGGCAGTTCATCATAATTTTATAGGAAAAAGTCTACTTGATCCCTCACCTATCAGTCTACTTCACCCCCCGAACTATGAAACCGTCTATTTTACCCCATAAACTTTTCAAAACCGATCAAATTACTCCCCTGGTTTTGGATGACGGTTTTGCTACACTAACAGCGGGTTGCTACAGTAACATTGGTTTTATCTTTTTCTTTTTTATTTATTTCTGCTGAATCTTTGAAAAATCATAGTAAATCACAAAAAATCATAAAATGGAAAATCCAATTTTGTTGGACTCCACGTGAGTAGATCTACACAGTGAATATATAATATAGTATGCTTTAGTATAAAGTTTTTGTTGTACCTTTAGATTAATTGGAAAATCCAATTTTGTCTGTAATTAATTGGAATAATTCGTAGCTGCCGCTTCTATGGTCCAATTGTGGTGAAATTTTTATGGTTGGCTAATTATTGTATGCTTGAACTATAGTAAAAATTTGGTACTCATTGAATCATGTATAACTTAGTCATAGATAAAGCATAGATTTCATGGTCCAATGAGTACGAAATTTTTACTATAGTTCAAGCATACAATAATTAGCCAACCATAAAAATTTTACCACAATTGAACCATAAAAACTGCAGCTATGAATTATTCCAATTAATTACAGATAAAATTAGATTTTCCAATTAATCTAAATCTACAACAAAAACTTTATACTAAAGCATATCATATTATATATTCACTGTGTAGATCTACTCACGTGGAGTCCAACAAAATTGGATTTTCTATTTTATGATTTTTCTATGATTTACTATGATTTTTCAAAGATTCAGCGGAAATAAATAAAAAAGAAAAAGAGAAAACCACTGTTACTGTAGCAAAACCGTCATCCAAAACCACCCAAGGGGGCAATTTGACCGGATTTGAAAAGTTTAGGGGGTAAAATAGATGATTTCATAGTTGGGGGGTGAAGTAGACCACCCTTGATAGGTGGCGGTCAAGTAGACTTTTTCCTAATTTTATATAAAACAGATTGCAATTTTCTATTTGTAAAATTTTTCAATTAAAAAAATCTTGTTCTACTGCTAGTAGGAGGCCCGGGAATTTCCATGGGTTTTAGCAGAAACTTTGAACCCCAATGCCTAACAAAGGAAACAATAATGAAGGCAAAACAAGATCGAAAATTTCCAATGGAATTTAGTTTGCAAACTTAGGAAAAAGTAACGAACCAATTTCATAGTATACAGTTTAGGGTGAATCCTAGGGATTGCATCAAGAGTCAAGAGCAAGAGGTTACCTATCCACTTGCAAGATCTTGTTGGGGTGACCGGGTTGGTGTATTGGTCGGATTGGGACTCCTCTTGCTGCATTCTTCCTCACCACAAAAGCAAGGGAGAAGAGCACTTGCTCTTCCCAAGGAACGGTGATAAGTCCATGGTAGGGTAGTGATTGTGGGCATCATCTCCATCTTCTCCTTGGTCTACTTTGCTTTTCTGCCATCTCCTTCTTAGCTCTTCTTCCTCCTCCTTGCATTCTTGGTGTTATTGATAGAGAGAGAGAGAGAGTGAGAGTGAGAGTGCGAGAGTGCTGAATGGTTGAGGGAGGGAGAGAGACCTAGCCTGCTGCTGGAACTGTGCTAATGAAGAACCTCCATGTTGGGTTGACGGGTGGGGTACGGCCAAGGAAGCCACAAACTAAACTGCTAAACTCTGCATACGCTTTGTTCTACCGGGCTCTCTCCGTTGGTTTCAGCCGAACTCTCTACCATTGAATAGAAATGCTAGAGTCAACAATACCAAACATCTAATTTTATAAACTCTGGTTTTATGATGCAATTCTCATGATAATGATGCTTAGCAAGAAATGCATGCTGGGGCATGACATCATCCCAGTTTTTACTATAAATTATCTCCCATTTTTATCCTTAAGGGTGTGAAAAGAAAAGAATTGATTTTTACTTGCATTAGACATCACCAAAACTATGGGTCGCCTAGTTTTTGAGACAATCTATTTTATTAACCGAGACATACAAAAAAATATCTCAGGCACCTAAACTGCTCAGGGATTTTGAGAGGCTAGCGTTTCATTTACGGAGACAACTAACAAAGACCCACTTCCTAAAATCAATTAATAGAGGTAGGCCTCCGAAGGAGGCCACCTCTGAAAATGGGGGCTATTTTTAGAGGTAGTAAATAAGGTTGGTTCCTTAGAAAACCCAAAACCACACCCCCTCACCTCAATCCACACATCTCTTAGGAACACTACTATCCCCCTTGTAGCTGCCTTTCTTTCTCTCTCTCTCTCTCAGCCACACACCCTTAGCTCGACCCTCAAGCAAAGACGACATGTCCCCCTCCCCAAGGTAAGTAAGATGATGGTGGTGGTGGATCTCGCTGGGGCCTCACCTTGGACGACAGCCAACGTGGCCTCCAAGCAGCGGCGCATGGCATGCTGGGGCCTACAAGATGAAGACGGCAGTGGATCTCACCATGGCGTCGCCTTGGTCGACGACTGTCTTGAAGGCAAAGGTCTTCCTAGATTGGGCCGTGCGTAAACGGTGGTCTCCCCGGTGAGATGGACGGCGTGGCGGTGACGACCATCCCAGTGGGATACGGCTCTATCCTCTCTCTCCGTCCCCCTCTCTCATGTACCATCTCAGATCCGGTGACGATAGTGTGGCTATGACTCTTTGAGATCTAGAGGCTGCTCTTTTAGATCCAACGGTGGGGCGACATCTGTTGGCGCCACGCGGGCCTGACCCCCTACCAGCAAGGTCAGCATAGGCGTCGACAGCAACAGATGTGGTAGCGACCGCTGTGCTAGCAGACTCGGGGTTGGGTCCGGGCTTGCCAGCGGGCCTTTTTTAGTTTTTGTGATGTATTTGTAGATACATGCATTGTGCCCACCTCCGAATGTTCTGATTAACAATGACCATAACTTGAAGGCAGGCGTGTTTCCTTAGTCAGAATGGCACAAATAACTAGATATATATAGTAATGTAAAATTTTCAGAACACCTTGGTTAGTGTTGAAAAACTATGTAGTAAATTTATTGATTTGTTCATGATTAATAGGATGTATGTACACCTTCAACATTGGTAATAAATTCGTGGTTATATAAAAGGTCTAAAATCCTTGCAGGTAGTAGGAAAGGTAAATGAAGAGCCCCAGGTTGAAATGTTAAAAGAAATTGGAAATGGTATCATAGAAAAATGTGAGTATTTACCACTTGCGGTCAAAGTAATGGGAGGCCTCCTATGCCAGAGAAGGATAAGACAAAGTGAATGGGAAGATGTTTTACATGATTCCGTATGGTCATTAGCACAAATGCCTGAAGAACTAAACTATGCAATGTAACAGAACCGACCAAATTATAAGAGCACAAGTACAAAAACAAGCGCCCGAAACGCTTAAATTTTCGAACTTGAGCCCATATAATCCCGGTAGTCAATCGAAACCACGAAGGATTTCAAACCAACTCACTTACAACCAAGATCGCATCATTCAACATAACACATCACACGTTACATTTCACAAGTACTGAATAGAAAGTTTTACAATACCACGGAGTCGCGAATTATTACAAACTGAGTTTATAAAGTAGCGGAAGTATAAACACACACACTTAGTTTGAGTACGATAGCCAGTCTTACAGATCACGCTCCCACAAAAGCATTAAGGAAAGGGAACTAAAAGACGATCACGCCCCAGTGATCTAATCCTCGTCACCCGCCGGGTGGAGGCAATTCTTGCAGAAGCCTTGATACAACATGTCATCTACAACAGGAAGGGATAAACCCTGAGTACGGGAGTGTACTCAGCTAGACTTACCCGTCGAAACAGAAAATAAAGACACCAAGGGTCATGCAAGGCTTTCATAAGTGGAGTTGGCTGACATCAGATTTTACGGAAAATCATAAGTAATTATAACTCTTTTAACCTGTACTAGCAGTCATTTTTAACAATAACCTGTCAGCTATCTTAGCACCTGTACTCAACATTCACTTTATTATGAGTAAACAGTAATAACCATAGCAGGTATAAATTGAGGCAACATTATATCATCATCCACTTAACCATCTGTTCAATTAATGGAATCTACGTTGCCGCTGCTCAAGTCAAGTGCTTACTAACCGGGAGCGACGGCGATTCAAATCGAATTCCTATCCAGCTGGAGGGGTACTTCTAGCACTCACCGAGACACGCCTAACAAAGGCTGCTCAGGTCACCTTTGGTACAATTCAGGAGTCGCGAGTTCGAATGATGCCGCATCCCTAAGGGCAACACTCTGCCAGGTGACAGAGACTCTAACCCCCCTTGGTCTTACGCCAATGTCCCCAAGCACATCCTTACTTCCTCCAAGATGCGACCTATCCTTAGATTCTCGGCCTGAACGGTATTACTCGGATTCATGGTCGGAACGACTTATCCGGCCAACTAAGTGTTAGACTGTGTTCAACATGACTCAAGAACGTATAGCGAATCGGTCCTTAAACGACTCGGACGGGCATAGCTTCGCACCCAAGACGTGAAGTGTCTTACGGCTGCACTATCGAACTCCCACCCGGTCTCAATTCATTTTTCAGCATGGTTCTTTTCCACGATAGCAAATATAGCCAACCGTGACCCACTTCACCCTAAAGCTCGCGGATGACCGTAAATCACCCGACTTCTATCGCGCTAAGCATGGCTAAGCATTAATACGTGCCTAAACTTAAATTGGGATTCAAGTTATATATCTGGACAAGGTAGATATAATGCAACAAGTGGTTTCACTCAACTCCTATAACTTAATGCAGTAACAGGTAAAAGTACTCAAATAGATGTGTATACAAAAGATGGGTCATCATGCACCGAGGCTTGCCATTCAGGAAAGAAGAAGGGCGATGGTCTGGGCACTCAGATAGTTCTTCAACGGCGCTTCCTTCGCTGGCTAGTTCTTCTGGCTCCCCCGGCTGCTCTTGATCCTCCTCCGGAAGAGTTCCCTCAAATTCTAGGAGTGTCACTCCCTCCGGCACACCTATTGCATGAATGCATAATAAATCTCATGGATGCATAAGAATGAATGCAACATGCTCGGAATGAAATGTAAACTACAGCAACACTAATACTTTATTCAAATCACTTCATAACATGTGCAAATCTCTTCTCCGGTAGAGAAGTACTTACCAAGTCTACACAACCTAATGTACAATTGCTCTTCCTCAGTTAAGGATCTAACACCTAATAATCAACAAGAACCACATCACTTAAGTTTATCACACACCAAAGCACAATATAGTACAATGACAATCTAGACAGCAGCTAAGTATTTTAACCATAACTAGAGATCCAAAAATCCAAATGACATGATACAGGACAATCTGGAAAGCTTATAATATGCTCTACAATTCATTTTCAGACCACAAGGCTTGATTCCAATGTTTACCCAGTCGAATTCCCAAAGTTCCAGAACTCTGTCTTCTCCAAATAGAGAGCAGTCATTTCTGGACAGTCACTTCAAACAACTGTAACTCCTAAACTACTAGGTCAAATGCCACCGAATTTTGACATAAGCTAGTTTAGCAAGTTTACTACAACTTTGGTATTCACAAGATTCCCAGCAAACACCTTTATCAAGGTCTAAACCCAAAAATACTACCAGCTATCTGAAAAAGCTAGAAATGTGAAAGTTAATTATTTACTTAAGTGCCAAATGAACTTTTTGACCCAACCAAAGGCACTACAAGTTCACACATGAGCTAAAACCACCAGAAAGTAAGGTACACCGAATCAAATCATTTATTTTAATCATTTTCTTAATTTAATTGATTAATTAAGTGAGAAAATAAACATATATACAAACTGCTCATAAAATTCTACAAAAACTACAGGAGACTCTACACCCTACCAGGAGGCTACTGTACAAATTTGAGCCAAAGTTATTTAAAGAAACTCCCTACACAAAATTCACAAGCCAGCAAGGCTAATTTTTGCATAATTAAGAAATCATAACGAAAAGTATCAAACAACAGAAAAAAATATTTTTCTTAGCCATCTTAGGGTACCAAGACACTCTCCACCAAATTTCATGAGCATTGCACATATAGAAAAATTATGAAAATTCATTCAAGTATCTCCTAATATAAAATGACAAAAGCATAACTTGAAAACTACTCAAGCAATAGCATCCAAATTTTTACTAGAGCTAGCCTAGACATGAAATAGCGCACTCACCAAATTTGATAATTTTTGGAGTACTAGAACTTAAGTTATAAAATTAAAAAGTTTGCATCCATTTTAAGACACATTTCCAAGGTCTATTTAATTCACCCAGGATTTAAATAACACCTAAGTATGTTATATTTTTCCTAAATACTACACTTTATATATAACCAAACACAATTGGAATCACCCCATTTGGATCTACACAACATGAGATGAAATTTACAAAACAACATTCAAAACTGTGAAATAAATAAGGAAATAAGATTTACAAAAATCTAAACCGGCTACTGGGCCGTCCCAACTTGTCGGCGCGGCCCACACACGCGCGGCCTGTTTTGGCTCCCGCCCGCGCGCGCGGCCGCTGACAGGGCGGGCCCCCCGGTTAGAGAGAGAGAGCAGGGGAGGAACGGCGGTGGCCGGAACTCGCCGCCGGTGACGACTCCGGCGAGGCTGCGGGCACCACTAGGTTCGCCTCATCCTCCCGCGTCGAGTGAACCCTAAATTCTAGACTCTACCGTCTTGGGGAGGGGCTGTCCGCGGCGATGGCGGACGACGGTGAGCGGGTGGCGCTGCGCCGGCCAACTCCGGCCATCTCCGGCCAACCTAAGCTCGGTACGAGCTTCACCGACCTCAAGCACACCTAGCTAGCCTAGCGCGCGGAGCAGAGATGGACCAGCGGGGGCTGGCCACGATGGCGCTCAACTCCGGCGAGACGCAGTCATGGCGGACGCGCCCAGTGCGGGGCACGTTCCAGTGAGACGGCGACAAGATAGGGCACTACACCTTCGGAGGACACACTATGACCAACGGCGCACCCCATGCGCACCCTAACTCGGCCAAGGGCCAACCATAGAGAGTGAATGGGAAGAAGCTCGTCCCTGCGGCAATGGCGACCGCGGCGAGAGCGCGCTATGTTCCCCTTCCGTTCCGACCTCTACAGCTCAAACCGCGAGATGACATCTTCGCCTAAGCTTCTATAGGCCACGAGAAGGATGAAACAGGGGTGAGATGGGACGGAGGCGTGCTGTGCAGTGCTGGCCACGGAGGACCGCGGGGGCGGCGGTGCTCTGGTGAACTCGGAGCGGGGAAAATCGGCAAATGTCGCTTACCCTAAGCTCGGCTGTCTCAACTGGGTGGTCGACAAGGTCCGTGAGGTGGTGGCAGAGCTGTGGGCGCGATTTGGTGGGATGTCGCGCGTGGGCAGCCGTGGCGAGCTCGCGGTGGCGCTGCTCGTCGGAGACAGCCGCTAGAGGAGAAGAGAGGCGAGGGAAATGAGGAAAACTGAACGGAAATCCAGATTTCTGCTTTCATGCCATGCACAAGCAACGCCATGGCGGCCTATGCGCGCGCAAGAGCAGCCACGCGGCGCTCGTCTCCTGACCGCGCTCAGCCACAACGCTGCTCTATCGGTCTGAATGGGAACCGAAAACGGTGACTGACAGCGCCATTTTGCGGCCAAATTACGCCTAACCCGGTTCGAATTAGCAAAGGGTGATAACAGCAATTTTGTAGAGCTATATGTGTACAACAATGTTGTCAATTGGATCATGGACTGAATCAGTCTGGATTATGAGTTATGTGGCTCCAAAGTAGGGTACAGTGAAACTGTGTTTCAGTTTCAGACTTAGCCAAAACACTAAGTCCTAAAACTGCCCCAAAGACTGACTTGTGGGCCAGTTTTGAGCATGTTCTAACAATTTTTATGAGATGACCATATTGAGACTTTTGTTCCCCATGAAATTCTCTACAACTTTGATTAAGGGTGCACCTCCATGCAAGGTCTCTAAGCTGGATTTTCTAAACAGTCAAACTAGATCAATCTAGTGGTCAAGACTTGGTCAACATCACATAGGAGGGCATTTTGGTCATTTTGCTCAACATGAACATTGTTCCACCATGGATCCTAAGTGTGACTAAGGTATTTTAGGACAAAATTAGCCACTGTACTCATGGGTTACACCAACTTCCAATTGTCACATAGGTTGAAACAACAAAACAAGCCTTTCACATAAAATGTTGCGCTATCATGTTGCATATGTTTCAAGCTCTCGTTGCAACAATTAATCTTACCATGTTATACTACCAACATTGTCATGTTTCAAAGTATGAGACACCCTTGTTGCATCTACATGTTACAACACTCACATTTCATAAGATAACAATTTGGAAACAAACTTGAAAGATCATGTTGCACACCCATGTTGCAAGCAAATCAAATGCACAATTGAGATGAATGATGCTCATGCTTATGAAATGCAAGTGCAAACAAGGAAGCCAAACACCTGGGGTGTTACATGCAATATATCTTAGCTATAAGGATTTGGGCCCATGTTTGAAGCCTTGCTTTCTACACTACTCCCTCCTCCCTAAGAATACAATTTTCGGCATTGATGACATTGTTGCCATGTGGATAAGTGAGGGATTTGTTCATGAAGAAACCTCTTCTAGCTTAGAAAAAACAGGAAGAGGGTACTACGATCAGTTAATACAGAGGAACCTTATTGAGCCGGATACAGTCTATGTTGATCAAATAGTCAGCAACCTGCATGATATTGTTCGCTCGTTTGGTCAATATGTTTCCAGACATGAAGCACTAGTAACCCACAACAGTGAAATCGACATTGGTGATAGACTAAATTCACAAAAGTTTATCAGGCTATCCCTGGTGGAAATTGAAGGAACAAATTCTAAGTTGGATTGGAGTTCCCTGCAAGCACAAAAGTCACTGAGGACACTTATATCCATTGGGCACATAACGATCAAGCCTGGTGATTCATTACTTTCCTTTTCAAGTTTGCGGACACTGCACATACGAGATGCAAACTTTAATGAATTGGTTGAATCTTTGGATCAACTCAAACACTTGAGGTATCTGTCCATAATGCTTACTAACACATCAAAACTGCCAGAAACTATTGCCAAGATGAAATTCTTGCAGTGCATCAACCTTACTGGTTGTAAAAATTTGGTGAAGCTTCCTTGTGGCATTGTAAAACTACAACACCTGAGGTTTCTATGCCTTATTGGAACAAGTATAAATGATATGCCCAGGGGTTTTAGCAGTCTATGTAATTTGAGGACACTATATGGATTTCGAGCACACATGGATGGTGATTGGTGTAGTTTGCAGGAACTGGGGCCTCTCTCCCATCTCTCTGTACTTAACATAATTGATATAAAGAATGTATCTTCTCCTTCATATGCTACACAGGCCAGGCTTGCTGAAAAGAATGGCCTAATTTATCTGGGATTGAATTGCACTAGCAAACTTGGATATGCTGGGGAGTTAGTTAAGGAGCATGAAGGGATTTCTGAGGATGACAAAAGACAAATTGAAGAGATTTTTGATGAGCTCTGCCCTCGCCATAGCTTAGAAAACCTTGACATCCAAGGGTATTTTGGTCAGCGGCTCCCAAGATGGATGACGTTGACAGCAGTTGGTATGTCCCTTGGGAACTTGAGGATTCTAACGATGGATGACCTTGACTGCTGCACAGAGCTTCCCAGTGGTTTGTGTCAGCTCCCTTGGTTGGAGCAGCTACAGATTGTTCGTGCTCCAGCTATCAAGCGTGTTGGACATGAATTCGTGCAACCAAACCATCAGCTAAATGTTGCATTTCCCATATTGCATAAGTTGACTTTTGATGGGTTTGTGGAATGGGATGAATGGGATTTGGAGAAAAATATGAATGCCATGCCTACCTTGGAGAGGCTTAAACTCGGTATGTGCAGGTTGAGGAGCATGCCTCCTGGTCTTGCCTTCCATGCAAGGGTTTTGAAGGAATTATACATATATGATATCAAGCACCTAAACTGTTTAGAGAACTTTCCTTGTGCTGTCCGCCTCGATGTGATTAGAAACATAGACCTGGAGAGGATCAGTAATCTACCGAAACTGCAGAAGCTCTTCATCGGCAAGTGCCCAAAGATAAAGGTATTGGAGGGTATGCCTGCACTACATAGACTCGATCTGATGGATTTTGATATCGAAACAGTCCCCAGATATCTGCAAGATGTAAAACCAAGGCATTTGTTGCTAGACTGCAGCTTATCGTTGCTCACTTCAGTAGCTGCAGGGAAGTCTGGTCCTGAGTGGGACAAGTTCAGCCACATCCAGCAAGTCAAGGCATATGCTTTTTATGAAGGGTTTCAAGGAACAGATCTGTGACGTACACAAGAGATCCTTTCCACTTCGAGACAGATATCAGCCACTCTGCCATTGCACAAGGTAAAAAGTTAACAATCCAGCTGCTTGGTTCATCCATATGCTATTTTCAGGAGCATTTTTTTCAGATAAACTGTTTTTGCCTGCTCAAATTTTCCGTCTTATCAATTCAATGTAACTTCCACAGCCCGCAGCCAGCACAGGTGCTTGGCTTATACGACAATATGTCCCATCGGAGACGAGGGGCCAGTAGCACAAGTTGAGTACGTGGACAAGCGTCAGCCTCTCTGTGTACGCTTCAGGTAAATTTGCCTACGCGACATGCCTCCACGTGTCGTGACAAGTATTTCCCCCAGATCGTTGGTCAAATTGCAAGATGCTTACTGTTTCATACAGTGTAACAAAATCTGTGTGTATTGCGTGCAGGTGCAACGCCTATCGTCATTTGGTTCCCTGGTTGCACCAAACGTGCCTGCACCGCACTGAAGTATCCAACGTGGCCTCCTCATCGAATCAGTGGATGGAAGCACCGAGGTATCGAGCGACTACACAGATTATGTGGAGCTGACGTAGGAGAGGCTGCGGCCACAAGTTGAAACGTCAATCAAGTGCTTAATGCGAAGATGCATTTTAGCCATGCGTTGATCTCTGTTTGTAGAGTAGCACCTTCTGCTTGCTCTCTGCCTGTACTCTGCTTTCTCTAGGTTCCAACAATTTTCGGTTCGACACTGAAAATTTTGTACGAGTATTCACATATCTGTGCTGACCTGCTTTATCGGTTTAATTTGTTGAATTGACGTGCTTACTGTTTGGCTAAATGATCCTTACATGCCCAAATTAATGATGGACAAATGATGCATCCCATCGTGCTTTCAGTTTCATTAGACTGCATTGCAAGTGATTCCAGTGGATAAATGCGCGAAAGCACAATTCCGTGGCTTCGAATTGCGTCGATCAGGTTCTTCGTCGGATCAACGGATGCAACAAACTGCAGTGAGTCCGAAGAACTGCGTACAAAACAACTCTGCCTTCAGATAACGGTCTGCATACTCTGGTTTGCTAGTTTCCTCTAGTAGTCAACCCGTGCACCATCATTGCGACAATTCTTATCTTACATAAATATTATCTTTTTCTAGATAAATTTAGCATATACTACAACTAATCAAAATTGATTTTATGTACTCTCGCTATTCATTACCAAAACAATAACCATTTTAGGCCTCATTTGGAACGCATAAATTTCACAAGAATTGTACAGGAATATCACAGGATTCAGTTCATTTTTCACAGGAAAAACGCAGGAAGGGGAAAAAAATACGACGTTCCATCTAGTCTTGAACACGGGAAGGTTTGGCGGTGAGAAGATAACAATCGGCGGACCATCGTATGTTGGTCTGTTGATGGGCAAGGGGGAGCACCGTGCCAGGGACTTTACCATATGGTCCGACAATAAGGGTGTCGCTATGCAAATTAATTTTTTTTGGTGGGTTTTGTGTACATTGTGTCCGCAAGGGCTGAAGGAGCTGGGGGAGTGTCGAGTACATCTGGGGGAGCTCGGAAACTCATCGACAGGCTCGCCGGCCTCTCCGACCACTCCGCTGGCTTCTCCGAGCAGCTCAGCACCTCAACTGAGCAGTCTGGCACCTCAGCCGAGCAGTTCGGCAACCTAGCCGAGCAGTCCTGCACCCTCTGCTTCGCCCGCTGCCACACCAGCACATGCAGGGCAACCGGAGGTCGAGTATGCGACGCCGTTGGAGGATGATGAGGACCGGCTGGACTACTAGTATGACAATGAGTCTCTCCGGTACCGCACGATGATGAACATCCTCGCCGACCAGTCTTCGTCGGACCCGGCAGAGCGGCTCTTCGCCCAGCTTCATCTACCGCACGCCGGTGAGCCGACCACTTATGCTGAGGCACAGGGTGATCCAGCGTGGTGGGCGGCGATGGAGCAGGTGCTTAAGTCCGTCAAGCAGAACCGCACCTGGGAGTTGGTGCCATTGCCCGGCGGCCACCGCTCCATCACTCTTAAGTGGGTGTTCAAGCTCAAGAAGGCCGTGCAGGGCGCGGTGATCAAGCACAAGGCACGGCTGGTAGCGCGCGACTTCGTCCAACAAGAGGGGATCGACTAAGACGACGCCTTCGCCATTGTGGCGCGCATGGAGTCAGTCCAGGTCCTCCTAGCACTGGCGGCTCAAGAAGGGTGGCGGGTCCACCACATGGATGTCAAGTCCACCTTCCTCAACGGCGACCTCATCGTCACTGGCGCTGACGGAAAGAAGTGGAGGCGTTCAAGGCACAGATGAAGAAGACGTTCGACATGAGTGACCTCAGCCTACTCTCCATCTACCTCGGTGTCGAAGCGCGTCAAGATGCAAGCGGGGTCGCCCTCCACCAAACCCACTACGCCAAGCGCATCCTCGAGCTCAGCGGCATGACAGACTGCAATTAATCCGGCCTTCACCCTGATGGAGGAGTGGCTCAAGCTGAGCAGGGACAGCACGGCGGGAGAGGTCGACCCAACCCATTACCAGTGGCTGATCGGGAGCTTGCGCTACATTGTCCATACCCGGCCAGACCTGCGTTCACCGTTGGTTATGTGAGCCGGTTCATGGAATGGTCCACAATGATGCATCTGCAGGTCATCAAGCGTGTCCAACGCTATGTAGCGAGCACCCTAGACTACGGGCTTCACTATGCCAGGCCCCTGACATGGCGCGCTTCATCAGCTACTGTGACAGCGACCTCGCCGGTGATGTGGACACCAGCAAGAGTACGACCAGGGCTATTTCTTCCTCGACGACTGTCCCTGAAGCAGAAGGTGGTGGCCCTCTCGAGCTGTGAAGCAGAGTACATCACCACCACCACTGCAGCAACTTAGGCACTATGGCTGTCAAGGATGCTGAGCTCCTTGGTAGGAAGGTGGAGGTGGTTGAGCTGAAGGTGGACAGCAAGTTGGCTGTAGCTCTGGCCAAGAATCCTATCTTCCATGAGAAGCAAACACATCTGCATCAAGTACCACTTCATTAGAGATTGCTTGGAGGATAGGAGCATCATGGCTAGCCACATCGCCACCACTGATCAGTTGGCTGATATCCTCACCAAGTCGCTGGGCACGACCAAGTTCCAGGAGATGCGGGAGAGAATCGGGCTGCAGCGGATCATTACTGGTGCTTGGCACAAGGCTTAGGGGCAGAATGATAAATAAGCCCAGTGGTCGGCAGAACTTGTATCTCATTTTTCTGCAATTTACTTTCCTCGGCTTCCAAGGCTTGTATTAGTAATATGCTCAGCATTTACTTTAGTGGCTGTAGAATATGCTGGAGTAGATAGAAAGTAGAAGATGCCCTCTGCCTATAAAGCAAGGGGTAGACCTCTGTATCAGATAAGCCATTGTATTTCCTTTCAATTTAAGCGGCCAAGGGCCAAGCTGCCCTCTGGGCTTTCCTCCCCATCTGAATCTGAGATCCATTTTGGGGGCTAACAACAGTGACATGGCGGGGTCGACCGTACCGTCGTAAATGCAGATGGGTAGCAGTTCAGCACGTGCTTCCCATTTTTGCAGCATCCTTAGAAGTGCGAATTAAAATGGAAAGAATCGCTATATACATACTTACAGTATGAAAATAGTAGCCGTGGAATTCTTTCGCCAATCATAGCGTGCTTTCATCATAGTTTATGTACTAGTCTATTGTTCCTATTTGCTTTTCCAATTCTGATATGATGCTCATTGGTGTGTAATAAGCAACAGTGGCTTTCTGTAAATAAACGATGGTGCAAAAGTCTCTACAACCTAGCTTCTCCTTTGTCTTAAAAACATCATGATAGATAAATAAAATGTATCACCACGGTAAAGGATCCCGTGGTCTAGGCATGCATGGATTCTTTTTCAACCCCAATTGTCAATGGACTTATAACCTTCTTCACTTCGTATGTGTTGGCCGGAACAAGGTTTGGCTGTGGGAGCAACCATGACAAGAGACCAATAAATCATTGAAACTACACTAAGGCCAACTGTACTTAGCCTTCAAGATGAGGAGCTCAGGCATAAAATGTAGCAACCTCCAGTGTGTCAGACAGCCCTTCTCAACAGCATACAAACTCTCCTTCCAATCTTTTTTTAACCGTTTCAAAATTTTCTAGACCTTTCGTGCTGTTTAGTATAATCTTTGGTCCAATAGTCTGAAGCATTCCTCCAAATAATCACCATCATCTTCGCCCCTGACAGGTCCTCCAACATCATTGGCACCATCTTCGTTGTTACCATCCCAACTACCAGGACCACTGCCGTCAGCACTACCACCTTGTTCACGGCCATCTATTTGTGCATCAAGCTCAACTATCAATTTGTCCTTGTAGTTTTGGTTTTCGGCTCTTCTTTTTCTGGATCAACGTTAACAACCATTTCACCTTGATGAATCCAGATTGTGTAGTCCTTAAAAATCCTCATGTAATCAGTCACATCTCTTCATACGAGATAGTCCTTACAATCGCTACATGGTCGACAAAGAATTTTAGTATTATTCTGGGTCATCATTGCAAGCTTCTCTGCAGCTCCAATAAATTTATCCACTTCATCATGAAACCTGGCTTCCACCTTTTTGAACCAAACATCCAAGAGAGAACTTGTAGTCCTCTTTTAGGACAACAACCAAAGAAAAAAATAAAGGGCTATTCAGATGTGTGTGCGTGTGTGTATAGGAATCAATAATTAATAGGAAGAAGTATAACTAGTTTTATCGCAGGTCGTTCTCATCTCAATTAGAAATATAAATATATGATGCCTCTCAACCACAATGCGAGAGAAAAATTAACAACCACATTATCCTCCTAATTACAATTTTATATTTTTCCACTTCCTTGATTATAATAAACAATTTCAAAGAAAATAAGCAATAATTAATATGTTACCCACTATCCTCCATACAAATTTATTCTCGTTTCTGCTTTAGTACAAGGTTTTTGCTATAGATTTTGATCTATTTTTTCTATAATTTGGAATACAGTTTTCTTGTATTAAAGCATACCATATTATATGTTCACTGTATAGATCTACTCATGTAGAGTCTAACAAAATTAGTTTTTTTATTTTATGATTTTTCTGTGATTTACTATAATTTTTCAAAGATTCAACCGAAATAAATAAAAAGAAAAGGCAAAACAACTGTCACTATAGCAAACCCACGGTTACTGTAGCGAATCCGCGGTTTCAAAACCGCCTAGGGGGTAACTTGACCGGTTTTGAAAAGTTCATGGATCAAAGTGGCACGAGGCCACAAGTTAAAGGGCCTCTTTTTCGAGTTTGCAAGTTCATGGACCAAAATGACATAAGACCACAAGTTAAAGGGCCTCTTTTTGAGTTTGCAAGTTCATGGACCAAAGTGGCACAAGGCCACAAGTTAAAGAACCTCTTTTTCGAGTTTGCAAGTTCATGGACCAAAGTGGCACAGGGCCACAAGTTAAAGGGCCGCTACTGTATTTCACTCAAAAATAAATATCCTATAAAATTTACATCTAAAAGTTACCAATATTTTTTATTAAAATTTTTAAAATAACATAGAGGATGTATATGTTTATACATTAAATAACATAGAGGATGTGTATATTTATACATTACCTACTTTTATGTTATGCAAGCATGCATGAGCGATAAATATATATGTTATGTTTCATCAAAAAATATTTTCTTAACAATTAATGTCTAATGATACTAACAAATTGTTTAAACTATATTAGTATTTGTAATGCCCCGGAGTCTAAACGGCTCAGATCCACTCTACACGCTGAGCGAACCACACCTACCACCTTCTTAAAACTGGGTGTGACAGTAATCATGACAAATAATGTATATAGGTTGTTGCATGAGGTATATTGATGTATTTCAATTAAATATTTGACATGTCTATGTTGATAGTATAATCATAACTGCATATATAACTCCTTGAAAGGAAAATTCAATCCTCGTGAGAACTGATGGGTATATTTTTCAAAACCTTTAAGATTACTTTAGAGTAAAAAGTCAATCATTATATAGTTTAAGTATTAGAATTCTCTTGAGGTTAGCACTGCTACCCCATCTGAGATCTCACTTAAAGCTCTTTCACTTATATCACTTAAAGCTCTATCACGTTAAGAAAGTGCTCTTGGACCAAAAATCCTTATTGTTAAAAGGTGCAAAAAGGAGTTCCAACTTGATGGCAAAAAAGATTCTTTATTTGTTAGATGTATTAACCAACATGTCTCAAAAATTATAACCCGTGCGAGAGCTCGCACGGGTTGATGGACTAGTGCAACAAACTTTTGCAGCTGCATTGGCTAGCGCAGCGAGGTACCAGGCAAGAGGGTCGAGGTTCAATCACTCGCTGGAGCATCTTTTTTGCTTGTCGCGTGATTTTGCTTGGTGCTATTCGTTCTGGCTCATGGGTGGGATTTTTGTGCGGGTTGGCGCCGCATGCGCTGGATTTTGCATGTTGTGCATGATTTTTTCCTAGCAGCGCAGATTGCTTTCCTTCCTAGCTGCACAGATTTTGCATGTCGCGCGTGATTTTTTCGGTTGGCGTATGACGTTTGGGTTGAGGTCGTCCATTATCTTTGCGGTGAGGTCGTAGTCACTATGAACAAGACCATAACGGGCACACCTGCTAGCGAGGTGGCGAGCTAGGCGGCAGCCTTCAATATCGTCACAGCCATGGGTCGTGCCGCAGCGAACGCAAGTAGACAGCTGGGACTCCGGTGGCAAGGAGTCTGGCACAAAGTCTTGCTGCGCCACGGAGTCCAGCTCGAGATATATATTGTGGCATCCTAGAGTCCTACTCGAGGTCCTACGGCGTCATCTCCATGGCATGAGCGAGCTTCATGATGGAGTCCGGCGCCACCTCCGACTTGATGGAGTCCAGCGGCTCCACCTCCTCCAACTCGACGGAGTCCACCGTCGCCACCTCCTCCGACTCAACAGAGTCCAGCACCACCTCAGAGTCTGGCGCCACCTCCGACTCGACGGAGTCCAGTGCAGTGGCGGAGCTTGATGGAAATCAAGAGGGGGCCATCAACACTAATTCCTTACTTAATATGCATATATTTATTAATTTTAATCACTACTTTAATAACTATTTAATGGAGTTTTCAGTTAGCAAGGAGGGGCCATGGCCCTCTTTGGCCTGCATGTAGCTCCGCCGGTGGTCCAGCGGCGCCACCTCCTCCGACTCGATGGAGTCCAGCATCGCCACCTCCTCCAATTCAACGGAGTCCGGCACCACCTCCACGGCACGAGCAGGCTTCGTGGCGAGAGAGCGACAAAGTGAGCTAGCAAGGGGAGGCGAAGCGCGGGCGATGAAGCGACTGGGGGCGCGGAGGGTTGGGCATCCGATCCGAAGGGGCCCGACTTAATTGCGCGGAGGGTAACCGAACAGCCAGGGGTATTCGCGTCCAAATCGTGGTTAACCGATCTAAAACGACCTTAATTGTGCAAACCGTAGGAGCCCCTAGAATGACCTTTTTTCCGATATGGAGGGAGTATGGGAAATGCACTTATGAACCAGAAAGTCCCTGTTCAGAAATGTCATCGAGATGAGCTGGGACAACACCAATACCTGATCAAAATCTATGACAAAACCCCCTAAACTACTGATGCCATGCCTGCATTGGAATATAATTGCAAGGAGAATTGCTAGCTACGTATATAGACCAAATTCTGAAGAAACAGAACTCTGTATGCTAAGTGTTTTTGTGATGAAAAAGTTTGATAGATAGAATCACATGCCTATATACGCCAAGAGTTGATGGGGGTATAATCTTACTGAAATTTTTATGATATATTAGTTACTGTAGGTTGAAGATATTTCAAGGATGTTTAGGCTCCTCTCTAGGATTAATGGTGGCCTGCCTCCTGTATCTAAAACTGGAGTGGTCTTAATTTAGATTATCTGTCCTATTGATAATTGCAGATGGGCAAGTACCATGTTAACTCTTCTTGCAAGTAATTTGATGTCTGTGAGTACTGTATCCTTTTATCTTTTTATGTTTATTATAACACTGATATGTGAAACTATAGATGTACAATAATTTGAGTGAGTGAAGTGCTGATACATTTCTTGGATGAACATTGGGTAGCTGTATCCTAAATCCATGTGACTTACAATCACCAGGAAGCCTTTTTTTATTATGCCTTTGTTAGCTGGCAATTTAGTCCCAATTATTTTTCATGTGCCATGTATTGTGTTGTGACTGACTGCTTTTGTTCGTCGAAAGATATTTGGTCCCAATTATTTTAATGGGGGCAGCTGATGATGGCTTAACTGACATTGTTAAGTTCTTGTGAGAGGTTGGGGGCAGTTGGAGCATCCTTTGGTGTAAATTCATTGGACTAAGCATTGCCTAAATAAGTTCATACACACTCTGGTCAAAAAATACGACACATATTCCTATGCTACTACCTACTGTTCTTAATAGAGGGAACCATTCTAATTATTTGATTGGCAATTCTTTACTTATCTGTCATGTTTGCTACCCGGTGCTTATTCTTACCGTGTCCTTTGCATTGTTTGTGCCTTCTCATTCGGCACATATATATATGCTTGCTAGCCCGCGCAGGTGCGCTAGCCTTCTTGCTAGTTATTTTCTACTTTGCTGTAGGTTCAGAGCAGATTTTCCTCTGATATGAATTGCAAATACAATGGCAACTTGCACGTGAAGGTGTATCTTTGTCCTTTCTAAATGCCTGTTCAAGTAGAAGTTTCCTCTCTAGTTATTTTCCAAGCAGTAACTAATTATTGTTTTGTTATATGCTAGCTGATTTATTGGAGCATAATGATTTTGCAGGATCTCAAGAACAGCCTATATACTCAATGTAGTTACAGCTTATGTAATGTAAGAAATCTTTGTTGCTGCTCATGTATTATTAGCAATCATCTAGGCTTGTAGCTCCTTGAGTAGATGATTTGTAGCTTAAGTTGTATGTGAAGTTTGTAAAGAATTGATTGCTGAAATGGATGAAACATGTGTAATGCAAAAAGGACAATAGTAGAGATTTTTCTGTACAGAGTGTCTTAATAGCTGAAATGTACCATTTTGTGAAAACATGGGGTTCAGAAACGTACACCGTAGATCTAGATTTCTTTTTTTTTTGTTTTTGTAAATTGCTATCAGTGACGCGTTTTCTTAAAATGCGTCACTGCTATTTTCACATCAGTGATGTGTTTTCTCAATACGCGTCACTGCTATTTTCACATCAGTGACGCGTTTTCTTAACACGCGTCACTGTTATTTTCACATCAGTGACACGTTTTCTCAACACGCGTCACTGCTATGTCACATTAGTGACGCGTTTTCTCAACACGCGTCACTAGTATATTTACATCAGTGACGCGTTTTTACGCGTCACTAAATTTTCCACATCAGAGACGCAACAAAAGTGACGCGTATTTTCCACGTCACTAATAAGCCTCTGGACGCGTCACTAATTAGCTTTTCTGGCATAGTGTCTAGGGAAGTTTGACCTAGGACAAAGGCTTAAATAAGTTACAATTTGCACCCGAAAGAATAACCACTAAAAATTAGTTGGGCTTGGACCCAAACATATCCAACAAATAGTTCAATTAACTAACTGTTGGTGAGGTACCCAGCTAACAACTATCTCATTAGCAAGGAGTATCCAACTATTTGGTAGCTAACTAACGAAGAAGGATCTTCCCACCAGTTGATAAGTATTAGTATCAACCATCTCCATCCCACAATAAGTATAATTCTATGATTCTTTGGGTAGATTAGTTGTAGTAGGAAATGCCATAGATGTTCCCTATAAAAAGTTTCCCAACATATAAAAAGTTGTAGTGGTCGACCTGCACTACATGTTTGCTGTTGATAAGTTTTTTGTTTGAAGTCATTTAGAGTCCCAAATATTTGTTTTAAATTCACATATTTTGATATTCAAATATTTAAATTTTTCAGACAATCTCAGATGGAGAAATATCCTATAACAATTTTTTGGTGCTTGACACGATTTAAAACTTTGTAGTTAAAAGTTTATTCATTCGAGTTCATTTAGTAGCCAAAATATTTAATACAAGATTACGAAGTATTGATATAAAAAGAAAGCATATTATATATAGTCATAAATGAGTGTTTGGTGCAGTGGTAGAGAGAGGTGAGGTCGAGGGTTTGATCCCTAGAAAATTGCAAAATTTTTGGTTTTGAGGATTTCTAGAGACCATTAACGGAGACGGACGTCTTAAGATGTCTACCTTCATAAATAGCATTAATGGAGGCGAACGTTTAAGGTAATCGCCTCTGTTAATGGATTAACGGAGGTGGATATGGCGCCCGCCTCCGAAAAGCCTGATTAACGGAGGTGTTTTGATAGAGACATACGCCCGTGCTCACCTCCATTAATAGAAAATGACTACCTCCGTTAATGAATCCTGTCAAGCACTCTACTGTTCTTTAAAATAAATTATTGTCCACTGCTATCATGCTCACGGACCTAGTCCTTTTGGCAGCGTGGTGACAACGACAATCTATCGGGTGTTTGCTTGCGTTGGGGGAGGGGGGTTACGTCTTTTATATATATATATATATATATATATATATATATATATATATATATATATATATATATATATATATATATATATATATATATATATATATATAGGGAGAGTATACTCTATAGCTAGGTACAAAATAAGTTATTTTGTAGCCACCTCTATTTACGATAATTTTATATATTAATTTACGATAATGTCAGTATATATTTACGATAGTTGAATTACTATAACACATGGGGATATTTACCATAATGTTATAGTAAATCACATAATAAGGAGTTACTATAATCTCGTAAATTAGCATAGCAATTATCGTAACTCAAAGTGGCTACAGAATAAATTATTTTGTAGCCAGCTGTAGGGTATATATATATATATATATATATATATATATATATATATATATATATATATATATATATATATTAATCTAGGTGCCTCTTTCATTACTCATCCGCTAACAAATCGTTAGCAATGATAACAGATACATTTTCAGACAAAGAGTTGGAGATCACCTCTTCACCCTCATTACACAGATAACCCAGCATGGCCGACTCATGGGCGGCCCTATTACATTCTCTACCAATGAACACACACTCAAAGGAAAGAAAATTTGAAGCCAATAAGAACTTAATTTCATCAACTAAGTGAGCAATAACTGACGCATCATAGGAACTGGACTTGATAGCCTGCACCACCTCCTGAGCATCAGTCTCAACGATGATACGACCAATGCCCAGATCCACAGCCAATGGATCCCTTGCAAGGACTGAGTTCGGCATGGAAAGGACTGAGAAGATGTTTAATTCTACCTCTTCCTATGCTCACCAAGTCACCATCACAATCTCTGATAAGAACACCCCAGCTCCCTGTCTTGGACTCAGGTAAGAAGGAAGCATCACAGTTGAGCTTCAGTATGTCCGCCGGTGGCCTGGTCCAGCGAGCTGGTTGGCGACTCCGCCTGGCAGAAGGCAAGCCGATGGACATGTTCATCTCATTGAAATACAATTCAACACTTCTGGCAATGATCCGAGGGCATCGCCGTCTGCCTTCCTCCCTAATCGCATTTCTTTCAGACCAGGTGAACCAGCACAACCGGAGCCGGCTGCTTTGCCGAGCGCAACTCTCGGCAAAGCGCCCTCGGCAAAAATCCGATCGGCAAAGGCTTCTTTGCCGAGAGCCGTTTATCGGGCACTCGGCAAAGCCTTTGCCGAGAGCCCGACGCTCGGCAAAGCGCGAAATAAAAAAATACGAAAAAAATCTGAAAAAAAAAATTTTAATCGGGGGAGGGGCCCATTGGCCAGCGCCTGCCCGTCTCCGTCGAAGTCGCAAGTCGCGGCATTTTTCGCGGCTACGCGGTCGGCGGGATTCGAACTCGTGACCTCTCCCTCACGCGATACCTCCTCTGCCACCTGCACTATACACTCACATACGTCTATATGCCGTTTCGGTTACTCAAATATTATAATAAACCAAGTGAAAATTGATTGTTTGAGGCCCTAAACGAATTCGAATCAAAAAGTTGTCAACTACAGAGTTTCATAACTTTTCGAGCACTACATTTTCCATATAGAAAGTTTTTCCATCCGAGGTCTTTTGAAAAATTCAAATTTTAAAATTTTGAATTTCAAACGTAGTTTTGCATGACAAGATTAATTCAAATGAAAAGGTGGTCAACTACAATGTTTCATAACTTTTCGAGATTTACAAACTTTATTTAGGAAGTTTTTCCATCCGAGCTGTTTTGAAAAATTTGAATTTTAAAATTTTGAATTTCAAACGTAGTTTTGCATGACAAGATGAATTCAAATGGAAAAGTGGTCAACTACAATGTTTCATAACTTTTTGAGATCTACAAACTTCATTTAGGAAGTTTTTCCATCTGAGGTCTTTTGAAAAATTTGAATTTTAAAATTTTGAATTTCAAACGTAGATTTGCATGACAAGATGAATTCAAATTAAAAAAGTGGTCAACTACAATGTTTCATAACCTTTCGAGATCTACAAACTTCATTTAGGAAGTTTTTCCATCCAAAATTGTGGTGCTAACATTGTTCACAAATCTTATATATCTCTCTTGTAGTTTCATGAAACTACATGAGCGACATATAGATTTTGTAAACAACGTAATTATTACTTTGTCGAATGAAGAAATGACCAATATAAAGTTTGTAGATCATGAGAAGTTATGAAACTTTGTAGTTGAAAACTTTTTTATTTGAATTCGTTTAGGGCACCAAAACGTGGTTTGAAAAATTGCTTTGCCGAGTGTTTTACTTTGGCACTCGGCAAAGAAGCCTTTGCCGAGTGTTTTTTTTGCACTCGGCAAAGAAACTTCTTTGCCGAGAGCCGTTTATCGGACGCTCGGCAAAGCCTTCTTTGCCGAGTATTTTTTATTTGGCTCTCGGCAAAGCCTTTTTTGCCGAGCGCCACCTCCGGCGCTCGGCAAAGAAGCGGATTCCGGTAGTGCAGAGAGCAGTGATCATCATCAACTTCTTCTACTCTCTAGCTTTTAGAACTACCTCAACCGCACCCAGTGCAGTTTGAACTGACATCAGTTCAATTCTTTCAGCCTCCAGTCCTAGCAGGCGCCAGAGATGCTTTGCAACTTTGCACTTGAAAAACAGATGTCCACCATATTCGCCTAAATGGTTGCAGACTGGACACCTTGTGCTGATCTTCATACCTCGGCGCACAAGGTTGCATCTGAGAGGGTGGCTATTGTGAGCATATCGCCAGAAAAAATGCTTAATTTTGTTAGGACAATTCGACTTCCAAATTTCTTTCCACAGTCCATTCGTGCCAGAATTGCTCCTGCCTTGCTGTCCATTAGACAATCTACTTCTCAGTTGATCTTCCCGCGCCACCTTGTAAGCACTCTTAACACTGAAAGCACCGTGCTTGTCAAAGTGCCAGGCAACTGAATTATCTCGGCCCCGGTGGACAGGGATAGCGAGGATCAGGTCAGCATCCTCGTTCCAGAAAAGATCACGCACTAACGGCTCATCCCATTGGCCTATGTAGGGATCAACTAGCTCAGCAACCTCGACGAGAATATTGTGACCACGTGGAGTAATCGGCCTTTTTGAGAAATCTTTCGAGATCGACGGGTCCGACCAGATGTTTAGGCCAACCCCATCCCCCACTCTCCAAATCATGCCTTTCTTCACAATTTCTAAGCCCTCCAAAATGCTTCGCCATGAATATGACATCCCTGCCTTCGGTTGAGCTTGGAGCACTGAAGTATTGGCGTAGTATTTGGCTTTAAACACTTTGGCACATAAGGAATTGGGTTGCTGCAATAGGCGCCAACTTTGCTTCGCAAGCATAGCCAAATTGAAAGAGTGAATGTCTCTGAATCCGAGACCGCCCTCCTCTTTTGGTTTCATCATTTGTTCTTTGCTCAACCAATGAATTTTATGCTTTCCCTCTTGATGGTTCTATTTAGAATGAAGGACAACAGGCCGAGTGAAACTGTCTCTCTAAAAAAAGTGTTTGGTGACGTTAGCATGAGTGATTTTTTTTAAAAAATGATATTGTTTGGTTATCTACAAAAGCGAAGCGGATGTATTTTGTCTAGCTTGCGAGACTAACGTGTGGACCTTGTACCTATCCCAGTCAGGGAAAAAAATATCGGCCGGTAGAATTTGAAATTTTCGAGATATCCTGTTTATCGGCTGGGTTCGAAATTTTTCTTCTATCATCCGAAATTTACATATTTTTAAAATTTTGTCATCCAAATAAACGTCAAAGTCCACCTAATACTCTGACCTTAATCCATGTTTAATTTTCTCTCCCCTTCTCTTCTAAGTTCAAGTTGTCACCGCCGCAACACACTCAGCACGCTCCAGCCATGTCACTGCCCTCTTCATTGAATAAGCAATTGATAATATGTTTTATTTAGTTTTTTATGTTAGATTGTTTAGAAATGATTTATGTGCTTTTCTGAACAAAATGAGTCATTTTTTGTCAAAATTTCTTCCGAAATTTTATTTCTATCGCGATAAATTTTCGATATATCCGATATTCCCGTTTATCGGTGACCACCGAAATTTTTAAAATACCGGTAGGGAAAACCTTGATCCCAGTATCCACTGCACAGGCTAGTGAGTGAAGCTCGAGTTGAATACATGAGCAGATGCAGCCTCCGGATGTGCAAATACACAGCAACTTCATTGAAACCAAACATCTAACATGCTTCTCAAAAAGTTCACATGCATCGGCGAGTGCAGTTCAGCTTCATGCAAGCATCCAAGCGCACGTAGTTGACTTGGAACTAAGGGCGCTTCCAAGACTCGAATTACAGCGGCGCACTACATGGATAATATATTCAGTACTCAAATCCTCAAGAGAACAACCAGTCGTTGGTAGTAGTTGACTTGAGATGCATGGAGTGGTGTTAATATAAAACAGAGCGAAACACAAACCTACACTGCCCTCAATCCTATATATTGTTCTTCCAAACCAACATAGAACTTCGATCTGCTCTGCCGAATCAGAGTGCCTGGGGTCCTCTCTTCCACCACCCAGCTGAGGCCAGAGCAATCACCTGGAGATCCCATCCACGCTCACATCTGAAGAGCAAATTGAGGTACATACTCTCTCCCTCTCTCACTTACACAAACGTATACAGTAAGATCTTTCAGCATTCCATGCGGGGTGATAAAGGGTGCAGTGCTGTGCCGCTGCAACTGAAACATATATCTATATATCTATCTCTATCTCTATCTCTACCTAATATTAACGAGCGAAGCGTTTCTTCTGACCTGTTTTGTTTTAATTCCAAAATACCCTGTTCGTCCGTCCGTTGAAAAGAGTCCTATACAAATCAAAACATGCACCAAGTCAGTCGGCTTCGGATATCATAGGTGCGAACGCAGTGGACACCGTATCGAGATTTTAGTGGCCCCAGAGCAAAATACAAAATAGAGGCCCTATAAAGGAGTATTTTGCATCCATTATTGTCTGTCAGCGTGCGGACAGCCCACGCGGGAATGGCATGTGGGTGTGCATACCCCTACTATACAGCATATGGCAATGCTCTCTGATAATGCGAATGGCAGGCCACAATGGGATAGAACAGGGCACGGCATGGCAATGCGAACCTGTTCGCTGACTTCCGCTGGTATATGCCCCCAATCTCACGGTTACAGTCGAATGAAATGAAAAATGTGAGAAAAAGGCTTTCAGCGCCACCAGACACAGTACAGTCCATTCCATATATTGTTTCATATGTACTCGTGGTATTTTTTTAAAATTAATGTGACTGGAAATGTTCATGACAACTGATATGCAGTAGTAGATCTCGCACAACTATACCATAGAGAATATTCGGAATTACACACCCAAGTTACAGAACATGCCCAAATATTAATCATGTCGGTTCTCAGTACTGCACATTGGATGGTTACTTGAGTAACATAAAATATACTAATTGAAATTTCTACGGCTCTCTATCATATATGTACAGATCTATTTAGTGCAATAATAACAACATAATGGTACAAAAAAAAGTATATAAGTTCCAACAATTAACGTTTCACCGAAGCATGGCTCATTCTTCTAAGACCCTGACTCATTATCACATACTAGTCCATCAACCTATGTTGTGGCACGGGCTAAAAACTTTAGGAGATATAAGTATTAGTTACTATTTAATATATTTGACTAATAAAAATTAATTTTCAATTAAGTTGTATATTTTTTGCTTTGTTTATTTTCTAACATAATAGAAATAATAGATACCGTAGAGTTTATAGTATATAGTTATGATAAACTTATTAATTACTATTATTCAAGGGACAAATCTAACTGTTTTTTTTTCATCCACATTCATATTTTTCCTTTGCATGGCACCTCTAAATATTTTAAATATACAATTAACTTGAAATCTTACCATTAATTATTGTGGCTCTTGTTGGATCACATATCTTTGAAGTCATGAATCTAAATTTTGTTTTTTCAAATTTTATTTATTCTTATTGAGTGTTACAATTTTTTTTTCTCTTCTCAAGTTAAGTTGAAACTTTTGTGCTTATTGTATCTTTCGTTAACTCTCCTTTTTGCACTTTTCAAAATAAGGATTTCAGGTTATAGAGTACATATTTAAATACTAGAGGAATATAAGCCATCATTCAAAATATGCATCATGTCACTTACGATGAGCCTACAGTGTTTGAAGTGAGATCTCAGATGGGGTAGCAGTGCTAAACTCAAGAGAATTTTAATACTCTAAAGTAATCATAATGGGCCTAGAAATATAGCCACCGGTAGCCTTCAACACTTCTCAAGATCATTGAATTTTCATATCAAGGAATTATACGTGTGGTTATGACTATAGTATCAATATATACAAGTCGAACATTTTAGTTCAAATGTAGAAATATATCTAAATTAACAACCTATATTCTTATATGTCATGCTTACTAATATAGATTTAAATAATTTGTTAGTATCATTACTATATGAGTTGATAAGGAAATATATTTTATGTGATGAAAACATAACATATATATTTATTTCTCATGGATGCTGGCACGCCTGTATGTTTACTTTAATCAAATCTTATTGTATTAATATTGATAAAGGAGGGTAATGTAGACACATATATATGCTATGTGGTTATCTACACATTTTTTAATAGAAGATTTGATGATTTAGAAGTAGATTGAGGGGGTATTTAATTTTTCTACTAGTGAAATAAAAATTGAGTTATGTAAATTATCGATCATAATAGGACATGAGTTATTAGATGCAAATTTAGGTCTACTTTAGATCATATTTCTTAATGGACAGGTGGGTAATATAAATATAGATCAATGGGTTACTTTATATTGTTCTACACAATATCTGAGGTGGATAATTATTTATAAAATAGATCAATAGATCCAATAGTTATCATTGTCAATAGTGATCAGGTTATATTGGATTGATGGTCAGATGTTTCTAATTTTTGTGAAAAATTCAAGGATCTATCTCTTGTATTTCTATCGGGTCTTCTGAGGATTAACATGCGGGCTCCATTTGAGACTTGTAGTTAGAATTTATAGTTTTTTCTCGCATGATTTGTATTTAGTTGAAACCTAATCTTATGATATATAAACTCTTGTTGTGTCCCATTCTGTAGCTTTGTAAATCTATAGTTTAGCTTTTGACTTTTTATGAAGTTATTGCAATTTTTTTTCAAATGTTAAGTTGAAATTCTGGTGTTCTTTATCTTTTCTATGAAAATTACTTTTTATTAAAATATGTCTTTGTACTGGTAGTATTGTTT
Source organism: Saccharum hybrid cultivar R570 (assembly GCA_038087645.1). Lineage (NCBI taxonomy): Eukaryota > Viridiplantae > Streptophyta > Magnoliopsida > Poales > Poaceae > Saccharum > Saccharum hybrid cultivar. The sequence goes on from JAQSUU010000805.1 coordinate 14,346,909, forward strand.
TCCACGTGTTAAATTGAAACTCGGCATGCACCCTGGTACTAAACACGTTGAATTTGCTATATCATAGGATTATATATGTGTAGCATTGTTTTATATGTCATAGAGTGCTCAAAATAGAATACTAACATTGATATGACATAATATTTTAGTCAAAATTTGTAAACATATTTAAAACAATAACTTATGAAATTTACTATCATAGAGTATTAATATCAGTTAAAGTGACTAAGACAAATATTTATTGTAATTTATACATGTTTATTTGATATGCATGGTGGAACATTTATGGTTATTTAGTTTCACGCTGGTAGAAGTCTGCAGCATTTAAAAATATATATGTATCATACTTTATGGATGTTGATTTATTTTCTAAAATAATATATATTAGTATTTAAATATATATTTGACACATATTATTATTTATTTAGTATAATGGATTAGGTAGATACAAATATAAAGGTAATACTTTACATTAAGTTTTACAAGGACATATATGGTTAGGTTGAATGCAAACTTCAAGGTTACATTGCATTATCATTCATAGTGACAAAGGTGGGTAGTTTGTAAAGTCATTAGGCTGTATTTTAAATTAACTTTCATAATGGTAGTGGTGGGTATTTCAAATACAAAGTTAGAGAATTATTTTAAATTATCTATAATAATGACAAAGTTGTGTACATTAGATGCAATGTCGGATGTCAGATGTGGGTAATTTATATGCAAATGTAGGGGTTGTTTTGAATTATCTTTTGTAGTGGCAGAGGTGCGTAATTTAGATGTAAAATTAGGGGTTTATTTATGTATTTTCCATAATGGTATAGGTGGGTAATTTTTCGATAATTTGGGATAGATCTAATGGGTACTATCGATGATTATGATTAGAGTATACCTAATTAAAGACTATATGTTTCTGATTACTATGAGAATTTGTAGTATTTATCTTTTTTCTTACCATGTCTTGTGTGAATTAATGTTGTGCCTTCGTTGGAGCCTCTAATTATTAATAGTAAGATTCATTGATGAGAAAAAATTAAAACCCAAAATCCAGACGTAAACACAACATCAATAAAAAAAATAAAAACAAATCATTACTAATAAACATATGAAAAGCTTACTCCATTGCCAAGCATGGGCATGTTTGCTAGTTACTCAAAATACTAAACTGCATGAGTGGTATCATTAATTTGCATGACACGTATAGCATATGTAGAGTACCAATATTTTAGCGTCACTGTGTTGTGGACTTTGGGTAGGTGATAAGAATGAAGTTTTTGAGGAGAAGACATAAGTTGTTCCGTATGATCATTGCAGGCCTTTAATTTTTTTATAAAAACTTTGCTTCACCAAACTAGAGCCATTCTATTTGCCTATCCACGCTGATATTTGGTCTAATGTAGTTTCAGCGAAAATGAAAGCCAGCAAGCTACTAAAAATAATGACGCCCGTCCTTAAGATGTTGCTCAAGACGATTAAGGAAGAAGTGCATATGCTACTTGGAGTCCCTAAGGAGATCGAAAAGATGAAAGTCAAGCTTGATGACCTCAAGAACTTCCTTGCTGACGCTGACAAGAGGAACATTACTGACCTGAGCGTGCAAACATTGTTGACAGAGCTTCGGGGTACCATGAATGATGTTACCGACATCATTGATTTTTGCCGGTTGAAAGCCATGGATCAAGGTCCAAGCCAGGACATGGGTTGCTTCAGCCCCTTTCTCTTTTGCATGCGGAATCCCCTCCGTACCCACCACATCGGAAGGCGCATCAAGAAGCTAAACAAGAAGCTAAGTGACATCAAGGCCCGTGGAGAAGCATTTAATTTCATCAACCTTGGTTTCTATGAGGACCACCGAAGGAAGGAGCTAGCATCTCCTCCTTTTACCCGTGAGACCTCAGGGGAGCTTGACGAGTCAGGTTTGGTTGGCAAAAAGATCAAGGAGGACACGAGAAATCTATTAGAGATGCTCACCAAGGTGGAACAAGAATACAACAAAATTACAGTTTTTGCCATCGTTGGAGTTGGCGGTACTGGCAAAACCACCTTGGCTAAGAAGATCATGAACAATGACATTATACAACAGAAGTTTACAAAGAAAATATGGTTGAGTGTCAACCAACACTTCAATGAAATTGAGATTCTGAGACGATGTATTACTGGAGCTGGGGTAGACTGCCATGCAGCTGGAAATACGAAGGTCACATTGGAGGGAACTCTTAAGGAGACCATGAAGGGGCATAAAACCTTACTAGTGATGGATGATGTTTGGGACCACCATGCATGGGTGGATGTGCTTAGAGATCCATTGTCCAGCGTCTTATCCCCAGGTAACTGTGTTCTTGTCACCACAAGACATGACACAGTTGCTCGAGGGATGAAGGCTGTGGAGCCCGACCACCATGTTGACAAAGTAGAGCCGGAAGGTGCATCGTCATTACTCAAGAAACAGGTTCGTATAATTAACTGTATATGAGTTAATTCATTTTTTTCCTTACGCAATCATGTTTGCTATAGGTTCATTTTGCCACACTTTAGCATCATTGTCTAGCTAGCTATTCTGATCTGATTATTATATTATTCAGTCATTCCCTGATGATCCCCTGCCGATCTCTGCAATAACTATTTAGTTTGTAATAGTTGTCCGATTCATTAGGCGCTAAAAAACACTTGTTTACACCAGAATTCGGAAGGGATCGTGAAAACTACAGCATCAAGCAGCATCAGCTCAGGCGTGACAGAGTCGGACTCTGCCAGAAAGGAAATCGTGGAGTCCTAGTTGTATCAAATTATATTATTTTCTTTTCACTCAAGGATTGTCTAGTGCTATTCGTGTACACTACTGCACAAAGTTTAATCACCGCGCCAGGGCTTTCACCAACGGTTACGAGACAACCGGTGGTGGTAAGTATCACCGCCAGCCCATGCCCTGAGGGGCCCCTTCTGGTTGATCAACCGGTGGTGATAAAAGTTTTCACCGCTGTCTCGGCGTATGATCCAGCGGTGAACAAACTATCAGTCTTCGCCACCGTATCATACGTCGAACCGGCGATAGAACATTTAGCACCACCAGCTAATGTTCTTCACCTTGTAATGCTGGTTTCTTTTGGTTATTTGTACCCAAACAAAATGTCATTCTTGTGGTTCGATGAGTTTTATGGAACTGTTTCTTAGCTGTGATGTATATGTTATGACATTGTGTACATGTATACCACCCGGGTCTGGTGTAATTGAAATAATATTTCTATTATATTACAATTGATTATCTGGAAAATGCAGTATCACTGCCGGCCTGTCCTATCGTTGGCGGTATGGAATCAACCCATGGTGATGGAGAGGGCTTCACCGCTGCATAGTATGCCAGACCGACGGTGATACCGGCATCAACACTGCCGGATCCAATGGCGACCGGCTGTGTTGGTACCTACATATCAATGCCGGATCATAATCCAGACCGATGTTGATGTCTCGTCCATCGCCGTGGGATGGTACTCTGAGTCGACATTATTGTCCCTGTCATCGCCGCTGGATGGTACGCAGAACCGACGCTGTTGTCCCCGTTATCACTGCCGGATCGTCCACAACACCGGCAGTGGTATTTGACCAATTGCCACCGGGTCAGACTATGGCGTGGCGGTGAAGTAACCTATAGCACCACTGGATCATACGCTGATCCGGTGGTGACGACCATTAGCTCCGCCAGTGCGCAACCGGCGGTGATCAGGCAGACTATCACAACCACCTTTTACTAACGAGTTCCAAAACCGCCGGTGAAGGGGAGTTTGGAACCGGCGGTGAAGAACATTCTATAGTAGTGTTACGGACTGGGCTATTGCATTTGGACATCTCCCAGTCAATACAACTTGTTTTCATCTTAACGCCATCGCATTAGGAATAGGAGTAACGTAGTTCTCGGCGAGTCCTTTAGTATGCTGGGCTCCATCGATTTCGATCTCCGGTTTGCTTGTAAGTACCATCTTATCGACATGTATCTAATCTTGTAAGGCTCCATCATTCGACCTCTTGCTAGATTTGATATTAGTCAAAGTTATCGATTATATCGCGCTTAATAAGGCTGCATCTTATGATCTCTTGCTAGATTTAGTAGAATCACAAGTTATCCAACTAAGATTAAGATACATCGGCTTATATCATATATATGAATCTGCCGTCTTTCTGTTCATCGCGTTTATCTCGTTGCTGACATTAGATTGTCTTAACGACTAGTCTTACTACTACTACTAATTAGAGGCCCTAACGAAGGCACCACGTTAACTCTCACCAGACATGCTAGGAAAAAAGATAAATTCTAGAAATTCTCACAATAATCACAAACATCTATCCTTTAATTTGATAGACTCTAATGATCATATCTGATAATCGCCGTTGGATCTATCGTAATTAATACAAAAAATTACCCACCTCTGCCATTATGAAAAATACATAAAGTAACCCCCTGATTTTGCATATAAATTACCCACCTCTGCCATTATGAAAGATAATTCAAAATAACACCCTAAATTTATATACAAATTACCCACACTTGTCATTATGAAAAATAATTCAAAATAACCCCAAAATTTGTATCTAAATTGTCCATTTTATCATTATGAAACATAATTCATAATTACCCCCTCAAATTGCATCTAAATTATCCACCTCTCGCAAATCTATACGTAAATACTAATATATGTTATTACAAAAAAATAAATCAATATTCATAAAGTATGAGACATATATAATTTTAATTACAAACTTCTAGAATTATGAAATTAAATAACCACAATGCTATGTTTCAACATGTATATATGAGACATATGTATTTTTTAAAATCACAAACTTATAGAAATATGAAACAAAACAACTATAATGCTATGTTTGAGCATGTATAACAAGTAAACATATATACATTAGGATAAATATTTATTCTAATAGCTTATAAGCATGGAAAATGTTTAATTAACAAACCACATAACAATAACATAACATTGTCAATTCCCTTTAAATTATATTCCCCAATAATGAATTTCACAAGTTATTTTTAAATAACTTTATATATTTTAACTGAAACATTATTTCATATCAATATTGGTAATTTAATTTTTAGCACTCTATGATATGTAAAACAATACTACACTCATATAATTCTGTGATATAATAAATTCAACAAGTTTGGTGCTAGGGTGCAATTTGAGTTTCAACTTAATTAACATGTAGAAAATAACATTACTAAGATCTAAATTCTTTTTTAACAAAAATAAATTTTGGAATAAAAAACACTAGAATTTCTACATAACAGGTGGAAAAATTGTACAACTTGGTTAAAAGTCGAAAACTAAACCATAATCGTGAATCTTAAGATTAAGTTTCAACTAAATGCATGTCATGCTAAAAAAAGATAAATACTACAAATGCTAACTAGAGGTCCTTAATGGAGCCTCCATGTTAATCCTCATGAGACACAATAGAAAAATAAAAAAGTTTATAGATCCTAGAAATTTCTCACAAAAATCTAAAATATTTGACCATCAATTCGGTATAACCTAATCACCATTGATAATAATAGCTATTAGATCTATTCTATTTTATAAATAACTACCCACCACTGCTATTACATAAAATAATTCATGACTCTATATTTAAACTACCCACATATGCCATTAAGAAACATGATCTAAAGTAGACCTAAATTTTCATCTAATTACCCACGTACTCCTATTACAATAAATAATTTATATAACCCAATTTTCATCTGATTACTATGAAAATTAAATATCCTCTCAAATCTAAATCAGAAAGATAGTGAAAATTAAATATGCTCTCAAATCTAAATCTAAAAGATAGTGAATATCTTCTATTAAGATTTGATTAATATAAGCATACACATTGTGTCAGCATGCATGAGCGTTAAATATATATGTTATGTTTCATCAACAAAATATTCCCTTCACAGCTCTTATATTAATGATGCTAACAATTTTTTAAAAACCTTATTAGTAACAATGACATAATTTATATAGGTTATTAATTTATATATATTTGTATATTTAACTAAATGTTTGGCACGTCGATATTGATAGTATAATCATAACTGCACATATAGTTCCTTGATAGGAAATTCAATAAGCACAAGAGTTTTAACTTGAGGGAAAACTCTATATCAGTCAATAAAAATAAATTTAAAAAATAAAAATTCATATTCATTACTTAAGATATGTGATGCAACAAGGGACATCATAGTTAATGGCAAGGCTTCAAACTAATTGCATATTAAATATACAAGGTGCCATGCAAAGTAAGAGTATGAATATGTTTGAAAAATAAATAAGTTAGCCCCTTGCAAAAAAAAGTAATTAATAAGTTTATTATCATTAGATATAGATCGACTCCAAAGTATCTATTATGTATATGTTGTAGAAAATAAACAAAGAAAAAACATATAATTTAATATAATTATTTTTTATTAATCAAATATATTAATAGTAAATCTTTTAAAATTATAGCTCATGCGAGAGCACGGGTTGATGGACTAGTTGTATCTTAATCCTAGTTTCACATAGTGTGTCTTGAATATTTTGTTCTCCTATAAATAGATCTATCAGCTAGCAAACTTTAATTTATCGCCCTGCTACCAACCTGTCTCGGTCCGATCAGATTGGTGGTGACCCCAGATTAGATCCTGTCAGTCTCACTACTACAATAATTTTTACCGAGGCGGGCATTTTGGATGAACCGAGGTGGTTTCATTGCCCACCTCAGTTAATCGATTAAAAAGACAAAAAAATCCATGAGCCCATTCCTGAGCCCACTGACGAGCCCATTCCTGGCCAACGGGGCGGAACCGCCGGGAGGAGCCGCCACCGCGTTGCGTGCCGTGGAGACCGACGCTGCCTTGTAGCTCGCTGTGGATCTCCAATCTGCCAGATCCACAGGTGGAGGCCTCCTCTCCGCCGGATCCGCACTGTGGCGGATCCATGGAAGGAGTGGAGGAGGGAGGGAGGGGAGGAGGCCAGGGTGCCGGCCGGATCCGCTGGCAGCGGGCTCCATCCTGCCGGATCCACAGCCGGAGGCCTCCACCCCGCTAGATCTGCACCGCCGTGGAGCCTGGAGCCGGATCCGCTGCATCCTCGCTGGTGGGAGAGGGTCGCCAGTGGGGGAGAGGGAGAGGAGAGCCGCGCCCGCGTCGCCCTTGCCATGAGGCCACGCCCACACAGTGGAGAGAGGGGTGCCGCCGGATCTGTGAGCTTGAGCAAGGGCCACTAGGCGTAGATGGGAGGGGAGGGGTGCGCGCCGCGGGGAAGGGAGGTGGAGGGGAGGGAGAGAAAGGGGCGCCGGAGGAAGGGAGAGGAAGGGAGCAGAGCGTCGTGGAGGGGAGGGAGCGGGGCGCCTGGGAACACGCTTGGGGCACCATGGAGGAAGGGAGCGGGGCGCCGCTATGGGCTCACGGGAGAGGGAGAGGAGGAGAGAGTGAGCGGGGAACAAACCCTAAGTTCTTGTATTTATAGTCAGAGATGGTAGTGGGCTTTGGGTAGGCTAGCGGGCAGGGCCTAATTAACGGAGGCGGTTGCCATATAAATGCGCCTCCATAAATGATTAACCGAGGCAGACATTTTTGACCGCCTTGGTAAATAAAATGTTCGCCTCGGTAAATCGATTTTGCGAGGCGGTTTCCGTGACCGCCTCGGTTAATAAAAGATGACTGCCTCTGTTAATCCCAGGCATTAACCAAGGCGGTTGAATTGCCTACCTGCCTCCGAGGCTGTTTTCAAAAGGTCGCGGTAAAGATTTTGTGTAGTAGTGTCTATAGATTTCTTTGAAGGAAAACAGAGAATTGGTTACACAATATATTTCGTCGGCTTTTATGGTTTATGCTTTCATATCAAATCATCGTAGATTTCCACGACATGCATAGGCTACTGCGGCACAAGGACCTCGACGAAGCTTCAGTTTGAATATCTTGTAACCGAACCCAGCCGGTGGCTGTGGCGGCGGCTGCGTCGAGCAGTTTGCCAGCGACTGAGTTCTAGATCCGCAAACTCCACTACCACTGTATCTATTCCTGATTCTGGTGACAGACAACTCGTGTATATGTTCCAACGATGAGTGGATGAAGAAGCTGAGGGGCACAGTTTAGCTTGGCACCTATTTATAGGGGCAGGGGATGCTGGTATCCAGCTACTCATAATTAACGTTTTGATATAGGTCATGGCCATTGCTGTACCTTATTTATATCCATCACTTTCATGTGTACAGATATCTGATTCGGGAATTTTACGTTATTGGGTTCTACACTGTGGAAACAATGTGACATAGTTCTTATCACTCTAGCGTAAGGTCTATGTAATTGCAATGATTTCATAATGACAATACGGATGTTGGGAGTAACATTGTTTGCTTTGGTATAAAGTTTACTATGGATGTGCAAATAATGGACTTAGTTGAGTAAGTGCCTAAATTTACGCATTTTAGTCAGGTGTTTTTTGCTTCTTTTCCAGAGTTTGTTTTGTCTCTTGTCTGTAATGATACTACTTAATTTTTAACGGCTCGACAGCCCCTAGGCCCAAACTAATCTCTTGCCGCCAGAGTTTGGCCACCGACCGCCTGGCCAGCAGGTAGTCGTTGTTGTCCGCCTGCTCGCCTGATGCTCTGCTGATTGCCTTGCACTGGTCTGCTGCGATTGTAAAGGTGTTCTCAATTTCAGTTCTGCACAAACAGCAGAGCAGCACGTCTAACAAGAATTGATGTGAAATTGAGACTGTAATTGATGTCAGCTTAGAGTGAAATTAAGTGAATAATACTAGGACTGAATGTCAAATTCAGATTACAATTGATCTACCCTGAGTGTGAATTTCTGGCTATTAAATTCAGATTGTAAATTGATGTGAATTTTATTGATAGTAAATAATGAATGTGAGCGAGTGATGTTTTCAGAACTGTGATAATCTCAATTTGACAGCATATAACTGATGTCAAGTAGAGAGGATGACAGCATGCCATTCCTTGGGTGAATCTATTTTTTAGGAATACAATGCCCTACAAATTATCAAGAAAGGTTTGGCTGCTCAAAGTTGAATGGAAAGAGTGATATTCAGACATTGACCATGCATATAGAATTGCCGAAAATAAAACTGAACATGCATTAATTCAGAAATGAACAGCACTACAATTGCAGAGAGCACACATCCATTACATATTCAGAGAACAACACTACCATTACATTGCATTTCAGAGAGTACGGCACATTGCTATTCAGAGACATGGAGAAGTGGAGAAGACATGTATTTGGCCAACAACACATCAGCATCATGCCTGAGTTCTTTCTCCGAGAACCACCACAAGCTGTTTTCCAGCTCGAGTTCCTGGCACGGCCAGCTGGAGTGGCTTAGAGCTTCCCATGGAGGCGTGACCTCAACGGCGTGGTGCAGCAGCCATGGCAGCATGTGTGCCGACGTGCCAATGGAAGTTCCTCCCCAACGATGGCACGACCATGGCAGTGACAGAAGCAGAGAGCCATGGCGGTGCACCTCTCTGTCCCTCTAACAGTGCTATCATGCTAGGAGAGGGATCGGAGGGACTTGCGGGGCCCGTCCACCTGGGCCACACCGCCTGGGAGCCTCCACACCCGTCCCCGAGCCTGGCGAGCCGTGCCACCCGCGCTCGGAGACATGAAAGGACAGACGAGAGCTCGCACAGGGAGATAAGAGGCAGCAGCTATGCGAAAGTATTATTCTACCGGCCCGCAACTTAAGTTCCACTGCATTGGTTTCCTAATTTTATAGTCATCTGATCTATTCAACGGATGGCTCTAGTTTTTTCGAGGCATCGTAAAATTTCACTAAGCATTTATGTGCCTGCTCCCACCCATTTGATAAGAAATTGGTGCAAGCTAGATGGCACGCAACAATTGGTATGGATGCAATCACGCCCAAGTATCAAGTTGTAGCTACCTTGCACATCTGCAACAAAAAATGCCATGGCTAGAGTCTTGCTCCCAATGGTGAGCTCCATGTTGGCAATTCCTCTGGCTGGGATGGGAGCACCTCCTCCAACACCAGTGATCATGTTGGTCTTGACCAGCTCCTCAACAGTACCACCGAGCTTCTTGTAAAGCAGATATGGCATTAAGTTCACAATTGCCCCACTGTCCACCAACATGCCACGGACTGGTGTACCATTGACATGGCCGTTCACATGTAGAGGCTTGAGATGGTTGACGGATTTATTTGGCTTCTTGAATACAACATCCTCCGTTGCAAAGTTAAACACCGTTGCGGCTGAGTCGTCCTCGATGATGTAATAATCGGCAGACAAAACAACCACATTGACTTCCCCTCTTTCCGGGATGGCTTCATAGTCAACCATCTCCTCGTCGGGAACCTCAGAAACCTCCATGCCAACTAGAGCAGCAACGGTGGAAGCAAAATAATCGGAGGACACCTCGGAGGCCGCTGGGACAGTGTGAGTCGGCTCAGCCGACTCAAAAGTCGACTTGGCCGACTCTGGAGCTTCTAGAGCAGCAATAGCGGTAGGAGGTGGCTTAGCCGACTCATGAGTCGGCTTAGCCGACTCTGGTACATCTAGGGCAGCAGAGGCAAGCAAAGTCGGCTTAGCCGACTCTACAGTCAGCTTAGCCAACTGGCCAGCAGCAGGAGTCGGCTTAGCCGACTGGCCAGCAGCAGCGGCGGCTTTTTGACTTTCCGCAGAGATTTCGACATGTTCAAGGTTGAGGACTTCACCCTCCATCTTGGCAAGCATCTCCCTCTTCTATTCCCGATGCCGAGCACATTGCAATTTACGCCGTTGAGTTTTATTCAACCCATGAAGACACCATATAGGTTGATGATATTTGGAATCTCCTTCGGCGCATTCTTTCTTCTCATCTCAAGCAACTTCTTTAGGAGCTTCATCTTGCTTAGATGCTAGAGTTTCTTCAAAATCAGCCCATCATGGTTAGTGACGGGAGCTTCCATGGAGCCGATTGTGACAACCGATTGAGGTCTAGCTCTTGGAGGAGGAGTAACAGGAACTTCAACCTTCTTAGGCACATAAACTTGCTGCATTGGTGCCTTTCTTGAGCCTTGCGAGGTCGGAGTCTTGGGAGGAATCGCCTGGCTTTGATTTACATCGCTAGAGCTCGATTGACCATTATTCAATCGGCTAAAGATGAAAGGTCATGTAACTGGACCAGCAGGCTCTCCCCACCTTTGTTGTCCTTGCATGGGCATCGCCGGAGGATACGGCACCCAAACTCCATAGGGACCCCATTGCGACATGACAGGAGGTGGAATCGGGGGTCCCAACGAGATACACAAGGAGCAACTCTCTGAGCTGGAGCTGCTGGTTGTGTCATTGCCACTTGCTTAATTTTATCATCTTCTCGCTTGGGTGGAGTAGATTCTCTTTTTTTAGTGGCCGATTCTGGGAATCAGCCTTATCTTGCTTATACTTAGTCATGAGCCTGTCAAAAGTGTATGGCTGTCTCACGAGCTCTCCCTGATTCTTCTTCTCATTAGTCTTCCAAGTACCAATCTCTGGCCTGCGTGGAATAAATGTGCGCAAAACTTGAATTCCGGAAGAACCGGAGCTGCTGGAACCAGGGCAGTCGGCTAAGCCAACTGGGACAGTCGGCTCAGCCGACTTGGCTGAGGAGGTAGCTGAGTCAGCTGAGCCGACTGGCTCTGCTACTGGGTGAAGTCGGCTTGGCCGACTGGTGTAGTCAGCCTAGCCGGCCTCCGCTGTGCCGCCACCATTTCATACCACTGCTGTCTTCTTAAATATTGTGCTAATCCAGCGGTGACCTTCAACTTATTCTTGCCTTGATCATCCTTCTCAAGCACCACTTTGCCCCTGAATTTGTTTTGACATTCGGTGCTACACATGGTTCACCGATAATCACATTCTTGCCTTGAGTTGTATCGGCTTGCTTTGGACCAATCAAAATAGCGGGTGGCCCTGCTTCAACCATATGCATTGGGAAAGGAGCTTTATCAACTTGCATATGAGAAAGACTCAATCGTCCCTCATTAAGGGCCGATTGGACCTGCCGATGGAAAACATTGCAATTGTTAGTGGCATGAGAAAAAGAGTTATGATATTTGTAATAAGCCCTTCTCTTTAACTCATCAGCTGAAGGCAACGTATAATTAATTCTAATATAACTAAATTTCAACAATTCATCAAAGATTCGGTCACATTTAGAGAAATCAAAAGTAAACTTCATCTCCTCACCCCGATTCTTATGAATCGTTTGAGAGATGGACAAGAGATCATCTTTTTTTCTGCAGGCCATTTAATTTCAGCAGGGAAAACTTCACCATTCTCATTGTCAGAACAATCAGAACGATCCTCAAGAACATGCACATTATGACGATTTGACTTATAAGCATCACGAGATTCTTTAAGGCGCGATTCAGTTGAAACTACCCTTTGCAACAATTGATTAACATTTACAAATTCATGATACTCAAGTTTATCCCTAATACTAGGACATAAGCCAGCAAAACATAGATCAGTTAAATCTCTTTCAGAAATTATTAAATGAAAGCATCGGTTCTTGATTTCTCTAAATTGTTTAACAAAATCAAGGATGGACTCATCACGCCCTTGACGAACCGATGCAAGATGAGACAATCTAGTTCATGAATGCTGGTATAAAAATGATTATGAAAATTTTCTTCTAATTCAGCCCATGAACCAATTGAACAAGATGGTAATGAAGTAAACCATGAAAAAGCTGTGCCAGTAAGAGACAATGGAAAATTATGAACTTTCATAAAATCATAAGCACTAGCTTCACCCAATTGTGCAAGAAACATGCTAATATGCTCCATGGTAGATTTACTATCATCACCACTAAATTTATTAAAATCAGGTACCTTCCACCCATCATGTGATTTCATGAAATCAAAGTGTGAAGGGTACGGCTTGCGGTAAGTAGTCCTGCTAGGCTTGATTTGTACACCTAAATTTTCGTCAAGTGATTTAGACAACTCTTCTCTAAACCGATTCAAAGTATCATTGAAATCGGAAGAAGGGGCAGCAAGTGCTGCAGGTGTATCATCAAGTATAGGGACTTGACTTGGTGACTTCGGCGGGTTCGAGAGAATGTTTTGCCCCACCGAAGCTTGACTTGTTGTTGGTCTTTGATCGGTTCGAGTGTTTTGAGCCAAATTTTGACCATAGACAACCACTTGATTAGATGGAGCACTACCAGCTAAACCGGTCTTATCGGTCTCAGTTGCCGAAGAGACCGATTTGCCTTTGTTTGCTGTTGCATATAAACCTTGATTATCATAAAAATTCAATGGCATGCCATATTCAGGTTGTTTAGAAGAAGAACCAACCCCCAATGCATTGCCATCGGTTGTTTTCCCTTCTAACCTATCAAAACGAGCCATGATCATATTTACCGCAGTTAAAAGATTATTATCTATCACCTTTTTATGATCATCCATCATAGTAGCATAATTGGCATGCGTAGGATAAGGATCAATAATATCATCGTACTTAGGTTCAGAAGTCCTTACCTTGCAGCAAATGCAGAAAATGTAGAAGTGACCAACTCGTTGAAGCCCGGCTCCCTGAATTGAGTGACCTTGTCCCGCCGATCTTTAGTACAACTCTAAAGAAAAGCCTTCAGAACGGCATTGAACTTGGCTTCCACTTGTTGCTTCAATTCCTCAGGAAGCTCATCAATGTTCATGGGATTGTTGATGTTGGCACCATGAGGGACGTCGGTCCTGTCGCCCATCTCACCGACATCTTCACTATTGCTTCCCATGTCGTTGGATGAAAACTTGATCTTTCGCCTAGCTTTCCCTAGCAGAGCCGCCAAAAAGTATGTTGACGCTGAGGATTACTCCAAGCCAACACATCAGCGAGGGCCTTGGATGCCCAAAGAGGTTGCACACAACCTGCAACGTAGCAAGAACGTAGCGTAATCGGCCGAACCGATCTAGAGACCGATAGGGCTGATGTGGAGCTCGATCTTGCTGAATAGGCTCCCGAACCACTTCTGGAAGGATCCATCAGGGAGGAGCACATGGAGGATCTCCTAGTACCAGCAAGGCCACCTAAGATGCCAACAAATCTCATGGAGAAACTTGCTGGACAACAGTAGAGGTTGAGAGGAAGAAATTAGGGCAAAGAGATGGATAGTTTTATGTTTTTTGTCGATTGGATAGATGGGAACTCAATCGGCCGTGATCCTCTCATATATATAGAGGGGGTGGTCTTATCCCAGTAGGAAACATCTCCAAGATGGGTTCTCCAAGTTTCCCACGTCAAAAATATACGAAAAACCGATTTTAGGAAGTCTCCTACTCAGTTTCCAGGACAAGTCGGCTTAGCCAACAGGGGGAGCTTTTGCGGGCTCAGCCAGCCCGCGGGGCTGGTTCTAGGGGGGAGTCGGCTTAGCCGACTCAGGCAGCGGGCTAAGCCGACTAGAGGCTGCAGAGTTGGCTAAGCCGACTAGGGTGGTTCGCCGTCTTCTTCGCGCGTTTCGCTTGTTATTTTGTCGCGCCACTTGACTTCCAACACGTCCAATATGTTTATAAACTGTTCAGGACACTTAAAACTACCTTGGGACATTTTTGGGTGTCAACACAAATATTTCTCCAAGTACAAGTGGAACTAGGTGAATTTTAAACATAAAATATCACATGTGATAATGAATTTTCAAGCTTATGGGTGGAATGTTGACGGTATAAACGGGTGTTAGTGACCGTCAACAAGCTCCCCCAAGCTACCCCTTTGCTATCCTCAGCAAAGATGTAGGGTTAGCAAGGACTTAGTTGGATCATGAATTGTGTAACAATGTAACGCCCTGCAAAAACTCGTATACAAACAAATACTGTCTCTTGAGTTGAACATGTTAGAAATTTCACCACCAGTCTTAGCAATGTGGGGCTTATAGCTTTCACCTTGATTGAGCAAGTTTAGGATAGTGTAGCTAGATAAATACTTTTTGCCTACTTTGGTTTAGCTCAAACTTCCTGAAGGTTTTCAAATGGGTTTTGAAAAGAAAAACTTGCCTTCCTCATATGGTACACTCAAGTCACTCAATGGTGGTTGAAATTCTCACCAAGGCCATAAATGTGAGCCTTAAATTTCTATCCTAAAGCTTATGTGGAGCTCAAGGGAGGGATAAAAACATAGCATACTTGTATTGAATGTTTTGCTAAGTCAAACAATTGGATCACAAGGAGCAACAAATCATACAAATTGATCAAGATGTGCATGTGTGTGGTATATTTGGTGGATGCGGTACTCTTTTGAGAAGTTTCCCTTCTCTAGCATCTCTTTGAGAGGGCATGGCTACTTTTCTTTTCTCACTATCTTTTCTCTCTTTTTTTGAATACTAGAGCTTTTTTGCTCTCTTATTCTTTCACTCTAACACTTTTTTTCTCTAACCCATGCCTCTCTAATTGATATAAGATAGCTAGAGAGGTAACTTTGATTCTCATAGAGCAATAATAAATGGAATGGATATGTGGATGTGTATCCCCAGTGTAGGAATAGCATAAATGTGTGGGTGTACGTGATCTTGATCAAAAAGCATGAAAAGTTTCTCTACTCAGATCAATAAAGTTTGAAAAAGCTCAAAACAAACAAGTAGCTTTTTAATGTGGCTTATGATGCATTACTATGTATGCATAAGTATTTGGCTCTGGTAGGAATTTATCACCATTGAAGAACTTCTAGCAAGAGAGTTTTAGCAATTTTGCAAAACAAAACTCCAGGTTGTTTTTACTATTCCTCAAACTGGTTCAAAGATTTACTCTGACTACAACTAATCTCACAAAAGCATAATCTTGGTTCTAGCAATTGCAATCCCACAAAGCATTTAACTTAAGATGAATTCTAAGTTTATCATACTCAAAACTTAAGGTTGTATGACAAGCTTTTGCAAAGTATCACAGAGCAACTATTCATCATTTCCAAATGGATTTTATTTTCATGTGATTAGAGCAGAGTTTCTCCCAGATTAAATTTAAAAGGCACTCCTCTCTACACTCTATGATCATGAATATTGAAACATAAAGCAAACATGAATGTAAAGAGAGGGTTTAAGATTTTCATACCTAAGCGGGGAGAAATGTCTCCCCCAAGCTTGCCTTTTGCAAGGGTTGGAATGTCTTCCGGCGGTTCTTTATATTCTTTTCTTTATTGACTCGACTAATACTTAATAAAATGCAATAAAAGACTAACTAAACCTATACCTAAGACTCGAATGCAATGACTAGCTAAACCTATAACTACTAGATGCATAAATAACTAGCTAATCCTATAATCTAAGATGCAAATGCATGGATAACTAAATAATTGATCAAACCTATCACTACTGGATAACTCATTCAGCATGGATACTATTGAACATTTTTATTCATTAATACTAATGAATATATTTTTTTCATTTTTTTCATTTTTTTTGGTTTTTCTCATTTAAGGGTGTTGCTTTAATGCACATCTATCCTAACAGTCATTAGCTACTACAAACTTTGTTTATTAACATATAGTAGCTTAAATGAAACCAACCTATCATGCAATATGAAGCAACTTTATTCAAAATGTAAATGCAATGCAAATAAATGAAATGCGATAAATAAATGCAAAGAATAGAAAACTTACCTTAGTAGCGGCGTGAAAGGTCATTCGTCCTTGGGCGGAGGTGTTTCCTCTTGGTTTACCTTGGAGACCTTGTCAGGATCAGGATCAGGGGATGACAAGTTGGAGGATGGATCTTTCTTTTTACGCCATCTCTTCCTATTCTTCTTCTTCTTGACAGGTTTCTCCAGATCTTCAATTGGCTTTGGTTTCTTCATCTTCGGATGCTTCTTCTTTTCCTGTTTCTCATCAAAAAGGGGTTGTCCATGGGCAAAAGCAAATATTTCCTTTCTTCTAGCAAAGTGGAATTGGATTTGCCCCGAAGCCACATATATGCAAGCATGTGCAGTATTTAAGAAAGGATGACCAAGGATTAAAGGTGTATCCTCGGCGTTAACCATGTCTAGGATCACGAAATCAGCAGGAACATAGGCACTCCTAACTTTGACTAATAAATCAGTGGCTACTCCCTCAAGATATCGAGTTGATTGATCAGCTAATTGCACATAAACAGAGGTTGGATCTAAGGTAGTATAGAATAACTTATCATAAGTTTCCTTAGACATGATATTTATACTAGACCCTAGATCACACAGAGCATTTGGGAAGGTATGAGTTCCAATGGAGCAAGAAATCATGGGGACACCGGGATCTCCTTTCTTAATAGTAAATGGGGAATCCAACAAGTAGGAACCCCAGAAATTAAAGCGTAGCCATACCTTGTAGTAACAAGGTTAGCTGTCTCCATTGTTTTCTCAGGTTTACCTGGAATTCTATCTTTTTCATAGCATGAAATAGCAGTAGCAATTTGAGCTAATTGGGTTTCTATCATCTTATTAAAACTAAGTTGGTTCTTTAAGACAGAAGAAAACTCATCCAATTTAGCATTTATGTTTTCCAACATCTTGTCATGAGCATGTAGCTTCTTATTAATACTATTAGTCATCCTACCATTACTATAAACAAGATCTTTCAGGAAAGCATAACCATTATTACTTTGATTATTAATACGAGGAGAATAGTAATAATTGTTACCTCCCTGATTGTTGGAGTGTTGATTCCAGCCTTGATGTTGTGGATGGAACCTGTTGTCGGTGTTGAGGAAGTTGAGGTCCTCTTGTGTTTCGGGGTAGGAATGGCCCGAATGTCCAACATCTCCACAGACTTCGCAAGTCTTGTGGGAATCCATGGCTTTGAGTGTCTCTTGGGAACTCACCTTCTCATAATGTTCCACTCGCCTTGCAAGCAGATCTTAGCTGCAAGCATGTCAATTTCTTTAACAGAATGCATACCTCGTTTACGGGATTAGAGTCGATCATCGCTCCATCCTTGGTTGGACACCATCTTCTCGATAAGCGTCTTTGCATCTGCAACACTTAGCGAAAAGAATGCACCACCACTAGCAGCATCTAAATGGCTCCTATCTAATGGCACTAAACCATGATAGAAGTTCTAGATGAAAAGCCAGTCTTCCATGCCATGGTGCGGACACGCAGCGATATACTCTTGCATTCGTTCCCAAGCCTCGGGAATCGACTCATCTGCTAGTTTTGAAAACTAGAGATCTTATTACGCATAGCATTAGTTTTTCCCATAGGGAAGAACTTAACTAGAAAAGCATTAGAACACTTGTCCCAGGTGTCTATGGCGTTGCAGTTAGAGTAAAACCATTGCTTAGCCTTTCCTAACAACGAGAAAGGAAAAAGGTGAAGACGAATAGCCTCTTGGCTCACTCCCTTAATGGTGAATGTGCAACAAATCTCCAAGAAATGTTGGAGGTGAGCATTCGCATCCTTGTGGGCTTTCCCACATAATGGACTAGCTTGAACCATCGTAATTAACGTTGGCTTAAGCTCAAAGTTAGCATCCCCATTGATAACATTGGGTCTGGTGGCTACATTAGCAGCTGAGGGTGTGGAAAAATCATGAATGGACTTGTCGCCCATAGTGGAGGGTAGTGAAGGGATAGAGGAGAAAAAATAACTAGGATAACTAAGGCTAACCGAGCGGATAAATTCAGCCGAATAAATTTGAGGCCAGTTGCCTTCCCCGGCAATGGTGCCAGAAATGCTTGTTGATACTTCTTAACTACTATTGGAATATTCCGCAAGCACACAGAACTATCGCGTAGCACTTCGCTTGGTGAGTCTCGAGTGTCGAATTTATATTTTTTCCCATAGGAAGGCGAAAGGCATGAATTTATAAAGGACTAGGAATTTAAACACTAGGCCTTAGGTTTGTATCCCAGATAGGTGAATGATAGTGAAGGATGGGTGTGAACTACCTAAACTAACTACCGATAAAAAAAACTACTCTAGAGATAGCTAGGGGGAAGAGTGAGTGTTTATCTTTCTAATAGCTAAGCTAAGCAAGTAACTAGCTGAGATTCGATAGTACTTCGGGGCACATCCCGCCTACCAACTAGGAGAGTTAAATAGACAAGGTCTGCTACGAGCCCTACGATTTAATAACTAGACCTAACGTGGGGGGATACAGAGGATGGACAAGGGTGTCACCACTTGCCACCTACCCCAATCTATTCGGAGGCCTAGCCATATCCAAAGGTTATCTATAGCCTAAGCACCACGCTTAATCTAAAGAATTACTACTTCGATCCGAGCTCTGGTGAAAAGAGATCGAAGTACCCTAACTAGATGGTGGAACCAGTACTAATGGATAACTACTACTTAAATGATAACCTATGCTACTAATGCCAAACAAACAAGCACCTAAGCCACTAATGACCTAACACTAATGACTAAGTACTAGAATGTAAAGCAAGCAAATACTAGAATAAAGTACTGAAAGTAAATACTGAATAAAGTAAATGCTAAATGAAAGAATACAAAGAAGCTATACTAGAGACTTGGAAGACTCTTCCTAGTCACCGGGAGAAGCTCCGACTCCACTCCACTCCACTCTAGACTACTACTCTAAAGCTAAAGCTAAAGCTAAGCTAGATAGCTAAAGAGAGCTTGGAATGCTTTTTCCTTGAACGGGGCGAGTTCCACTATGTGCCACACCCCCTCTATTTATAGTGTGGAGAGGCATAGGGGGTATTCGTAGGTGAATGGAGGCAAGAGGGCGTCGGCCGGCCATAGGGGGCCGCCGCCCGACCCTCCATTCCACCGCCTCTTGATCCTACTGCGCTCATTGGCTCCCAAAGGCAGTTACATGGACAACACATGTCGAAATTCAGATGGGAGGTCGGTTGTGAATCTTCTATCTCTATGACAATGGGCCCATGGATCCATGTGTTGCAAATCTCGGCCGTTGATCAAACCGACTTAAGTCTTGGCTTGTGAATGGTTGAGGAGGTGCTCCCACGGATCGTTGACGTGGCAGGGTGCCGAGCTGGCATTACGTGGGGCAGGGCAGCACCTAGGTGGCGTCGGTCGACGCTGGCCTATGGGCCCGTGGCGTCCTGTCACGTCCACTTGCTTGTACACTCCTTATTTGTCACCTTTTTGGCCAAATTTTGTCATATTTTCTGCATATAAATATTTCTCCAAGTACAAGTGGAACTAGGTGAATCTTAAACATAAAATGTCACATGTGATAATGAATTTCCAAGATTTTGGGTGGAATGTTGACGGTAGAAACGGGTGTTAGTGACCGTCAACAATCGGTAGAAGTAGAGCTTGAGAAGGGAACTCATACTCGCGTGTGTAGAATGGTACATTGGTAATTAGCTACTAAAACCTATGAGGGTACAACTTGACTACTCATCTAACCTGGCTAAGGATATAGAACCTTGCACGGCACTTATGATAAATTAGACTTTTGCTCATGCGAGGGGTAGGTCGTTGTGAGACGGGATCTCAGACGGTGTAGCTCGTGGAGCGTTAAGGTGTGTGTATTGGGATACGTGAGACCACGTGACCACCCATATAGACCACATGTCACGGATGGGGTCGACAAGCCAAGTAACTAGTCACGATCGGTTTATTCACAAAACTGGCAAGGGGGTTGGTGTCGGTCGGGAAGTGTCGAGGACACTGACCGAGCAACCGCTCGAACCTTTCCGGACATTCGGGCCAGATTAGGGAAAGGTTGGGAACCATGAGGCAACCGTTATTCCACGGATCCAGAATACGGAGGTTAGTCTTGTGTTTTTGTGTGGATACAGTTGTACACCTCTGCGGAGTTTTGAACGCCTAGAGTCCCTCAGGATAGAACCCTTTTGGTTATCTTTCTTTCTATACCCATGGTAGTATGCAACTGGAACTATGGATACTATGGTTATATTGATGTTTACCTTGTCCTACTGACGGTCACTCTGCCGATTGGGCGACAGACCCTATGCTTAAGGGTTCTTGGGTGAAGGCTTGGGACTTCGTGGCTGGATCTTCAGTGGTGGACTTTGTGCATCCGCAAGACATTCCTAGTGTAACTTGGGTGACTTGCTAAGCTTAGGATTCCTAAGGTTAGGGCTTGGTTACTAACACTACTAGAGACTTACTATACTAAAAGAGATCTTGATAATGAGATAGATTAAACTGCAACATACATGATTCTCATCCTTGGAGGTCTCTTATCCAACAATCCTCATGATCCATCCATGCAAGAGGAGAGACTCAAGTTAGGGTTTGAGGATCGATCTCAAGATGATGAGAAGAGAGAGCACTTGAGCTAACCATGAGATAAGGGGTGGTTGATCTCCATGATCTTGATCCATAGCTGCCCTTGCTGTAGTTGGTGAGCTGGATCCACCTTCTCTTCTCCATCCTCTCCACTTTCTCACTCTAGTTCTTGCTTTCTCCTCCTTGCTTCCATTCTTAGAGAGAGAGGGGAGATGAGAGGAATGAGGTGAATGGGAGAGTGAGTGTTGCTGAGGATCAGGAGTTGAGATATTTCTTCACTTCGAGCATATGACATGTGGGTCCATGGCTAAGTTGATGACAGCTCACTGTCCAATCTCTGCATGCAGTTTTGTCACTGGCGGACGATCCGATTTCATAGCTGGATGATCCGGTGTTCTCTAAGTCTGTGAGCTTAATCTAACTCGCAAGGTTGATCCACTACAACATCTTACTTATTCCAAAGGTTAACAGCCTGATTTCGATAACTTGCTCTTCGGTTGTGTATCTTCTTTGTCGATACGTCGACTTTGCTAGCTTCACACTCATCCGGTTTATGCAAACGTATTGCCAGGTGTCCAAAGTTAAGGGCCTGGTGGTTGTAGTGAATTTTGGGTCATTACATGTATTGTCTTGGAAAGATTAAATGGTTTGTTGAATTTGCCTCGAGAATTGTCCAACATCGTCGAGGCCCGCTGACTAGTTCGCCGAGCCAAGTGCTACAAGATTGTAGATAAGCATTTGTACCATAGGAGTGCCTCTAGGGTACTCCTCAAGTGCATCTCTCCCGAAGACGGGCAGGCACTGCTCCTCAACATCCACGCTGGCGTCTTTGGGCATCATGCTGCCCCTAGAACCCTTGTGGGGAAGGCCTTCAGACACGGCTTCTACTGGATGATAGCCCTCGCCGACGCTTGAGACATCGTCAGGACGTGCAAAGGATGCTAGTACTATGCCAAGCAGAATCACCTACCAGCGCAAGCACTTTAGATGATCCCCATCATCTGGCCATTCGTGGTCTGGTGCCTTGACATCGTTGGGACTTCAAGAAGGCCCTCAGGGGCTCCGATTGCCTCTTGGTCACCATAGACAAGTTCACCAGGTGGATCGAGGTTTGGCCCATCATCAACCTCAAGTCAGAGCGTGCAGTAGAGTTCATCCAGGACATAATCCTTAGGTTCAAGGTTCCAACTCGTATAATTGCCGATAATGGCAATTAGTTCATAGATCGAAAGTTCCTGGATTTCGGTGATGCTTGGCACATCTGGGTGGACTGGGCTTCGGTGTACCACCCCAAATCCAACGGCCAGGTCAAGCATGTGAACAGACTAATCCTCCAGGGAATCAAGACCCACATCTATAGTGATCTCAAGATGCACGATGGCCGCTGCATGGAAGAGCTTCTGTCGCTACTTTGGAGCCTCAGAACGAGGGTGAATCGGTCGACCGGTTGCAAACCCTTCTTCCTTGTCTATGGGGCCAAAGTCGTCCCCTCCAATCTCGACTTCGATGCCCTAGGGTCTGCTTCTACGATGAGTAGTAGGACGAGGAGCAGCGCCAGGCAGAGCTTGACATGCTCGAAGAGGTTAGGAACACCGCCATCATACAGTAGGCCTAGGTCAGAAAGGAGGGCACCTCCGAGCGCAAGGCCAGCAACTCCCAAACGAGTTCGCCGGGGCCTCACTCGGGGCCTAGACTTATGCAGTGCTGGGCAACATTCCTGCCCAGCCTCGGTGGCCAAGCTCTCCCACCATGCTTGGGAGCCTTCAGTAGGGCATCTGTCTCTTGTCAGTGGAAGCTGTCCCCGTCGTGCCTGGCCCGGTAACCATAACATTGGACTCATCCCCTCAACACCATCACATACCTAACTCATGAGGCCACGAGGGGCTCGGGGGCTCCTGACGAGATCATAACATAGGGGTATGTTAACTCCTTGAGTAAGAGGTTCCCGATCGAAGGAACCCCGATCGATCCCTCCAGGACCCCTTGGGGGCAACACCCCTCAGGTGCGCTCACACGCACCTTCCACCCAAGTGCTAGGGAGAACCCGAGCATGCCTCCATTCAAGGCTCGAGGGCTCGCCCAAGCCCCCTGCTTCCGACTGACGGGAGCCCAAGCCTGATCCTTGGTCCTGGCCACCAACGCAAGCCAAGGCCCAGGCTAGAAGCAAGTGCCCTGAGCGCCCAAGGATCAGGGGCTCCCCGGCGCCACAAAACGGGCACAGCGCTGTCAACCACTCCTATGATAGGTCACGCCCGAGGCATGACACAAGGGGATAAAACTCCTCCACTGGCTTCAGGGGTTTGGGGGCTCCCAAGCCCGCTTGTCAGTCCCTCAAGCCGGACGCCTTCGCCACCATGGAAGAATCTAGAAGGTGTACCTGGTGGAGGCCGGTCCAAGCCAACAAAGCCTGATGGTCAGAGCATCAGAATAGAGCAGCCGAACACCTTCAGGGCTTCTCCGGCTCCACGACAACGCCAAGGTCCATAAGCGCCGCTGCAAGGCCCTCCTGGACTCCAGCGCACATAGACCATAGACTAGACTCCCAAAACCACCATGTACCTGACCTACCTCTATATATAAGGGTAGGTCAGATCCTATAGAGGGGGGAGGACAAAACCGAGATGATTCAGAATAGATGACTCAAGTCCTCACCACGAACATCTCGAGCTCGGCACCGAGAGCACAACCACCATGAGAGGAGTACCGAGAACTCCTCCATCCTTTCCATCATCTTCCTCCTCTCCAATGAGGAGGAGACCTCACCGCCGACGATCCAAGGATCAACACCGAGCGATCCCCTGCCAAATCTCTCTTACACACTGTTGTAACCCCTAATTTGGGTGCTCTTGAATAAAAGGATCATCAAACTGCTAGACTGTTGACATTTGTTAGCATCACTCTTTACTAAGTTGTCATCCCTAGCATGATGCCATAAATGCGTTGTTGGTAATTATAAGAACACTTGTAAACTTTGAGAAATATTGAAGTTAAGTATCCACAAGCGCACAAATAATTTATCATTGTAGCATTTCACCTGGGAGTATACCGAGTATCATTATTTATATTTGATCCACAGGGAAGAGCAATGGGGTTGAGTTGGCATAGAGGCATTGACAAATATGTATACTTATGATAAAAACCACTCGTATGCTATAGCAGGGGTAAGTCAAGTGATAAATAAATGATAAATGTGAGGTAATAGTGGTATTCCAGAGATAGAAATAGAGACTCACAAATATAGTATGGTTAAGCAGGAGATTCGTTAAGAGCAAAAGATTCCTAAGTCATTCCTAAATACTAAGTCTTTTGTACACTCAAGTATATACACTCTCATCTATAGTATAACTAACTTTGGATCTATGCATAAGGAACATTACTTAGGGAAGTTTGAGAACAGAGCCCGCCCTTCCTTCGCAACTAGGTTCTACTTGTTCTATATACGGGGAGTGGACTACAAAGGACTCAACAGGAGTGTCACAACCGTGATCTACCACATGACCCGGCATATAGAGTGCATCCACAGGCAAACAATATCTAAGCACCATGCATACATAATGTCGACCACTTAACTCTCTCGAGAACTGAATTAAGCGCTTTGCGAACATATGCATAAATTCATCATCAATCATAACTATATAAAGCATATAACTAGAACAAACTAGGAACATAATAAGTAGCAACATAATATTGAAATAGCACAGAGTCATAAATAAAGAGATACAGTGGCTAATACCAGTCTCCAGACGGCAGATCCAGAATCCTGAGCAGTAGCCCAAACTCTACTTGAACCTTGCCAAAAAGCCTATAATAGAAACTTGAAGAACTAGAGCTCTCCTCTCCTCTCTGGAAACCCTAATTTCTGGTCTACTCTTGACTTATGGTAGAGATGTCCTGAGGGAGGGGGGCAGGGCCTGGTCATATAGCCCTGATCTTGCAATGTGAGCCCTTGGATCAAACCGACTTAAGGAACGGTGGAGATACAACCTAGGAGGCGGTAGGAAACCGATATAGAAATGAGGGGCCCACAGGTTGGCAGACCTAGGGGGTAGGTCGGCCGACCTGTGCCTCTGACAGGTGGGCCTCCCCTTTGGTGGTTCGCCTTCTGGTGTCTTCTAGAGTCTTCCTACGTAGTTTCCGTGGTGGAATTCTGAAATTTCCTTTGACAAATAGATCCCTCTTGGCGGTTTTTTGGATATACCCTGCTGAAAACATAAATTCACCAAAACTCATGTAATTTGTCAGTTTGAACCCCTAATCTACGTTGGTGATCCATTTATTCATGTTATGTTGACGGTTTATGATGAATGGTAACTATCATCAACATGGATGTAGGGCCCCGATAGTAGGGATGCAAGCAGGTGCAGGATGGCCTGCTACCCGCCAGGCCCGCCTGCAAAAATGGCGTTGGCAGACACCTGCGGAGACCAGCGCTTTAGGAAGCCGGAAAAAATAGGCGGCCTGCAAAGCCTAGCAGGCTAGCGAACCTGCGTTGCCTGCATTGCCTGCGTCGCCCGCATCTCCTGCCAACCACATCAGCCACAGCGCTGCCTCGCTTTTTCCATGGAAATTTCGGTTTTACAGCAGAGAACCAAGACAGTTTGGATAAGAGGAAAAGGTTTGCAAGGAAATTTGTTCAGTATTTGCTTCGAACTGCATTGTGATTCGTGGATTCGTAAGCGTGATACGTTACGATAACACACATTGCTTCGGCATGAAGGCTCCGGCAGACACCCGCTGGCCCCCTTCCCTCTGCCCGCAAAGCCCAGCAGGAGCTGGCGATTAGCAAAAAAAGACCTGGTAGGCTCCTGCAGACCAATGAATTTCTGCATGCAGGTGATGCGACGAATCATCTATGCGGCAGTAGTAAGATCCCTTATTTACGGGCTCTTGAAGGAGTTGAGTCCAAAAAATTAAGCCAAAAAAACGTAATATAGCCCACAAAGAAAAAATATGAGCCCTAACTTCAGAGGACTTTTAATGCAGTAGCTCTTGCTGTTTACACTTAAGTTGATCTGAACTCGCACCTTACACTGGCCTACTGCCTACCAGAAACCTCACCATCGGCTTTCACCACTGCCTCCACGGCCTCCATCGAACTATAACAGATCCAGGAATAAACCACTCCAGCAACTGTTCTGGCCACACCAACTTCAGGTTCGTTTCTAGCATAGCCGTTTGTATTTTCATGCAAGCATAGCTCTGCCTCCCATTTGTCAACAACTGGTTCTCTGCTTGTTCATGACGACCGAGATCAATCCAACCACCCAACCACCCCAGATAACATCTGATTTGTGGTTAGTTGAGGGACATGAACTGCACAATAGCCATTGTATCTGATTATGATATGTTCATTACGGCAATTAATGCGTTATTAGTTAGACTCATATGGCTCTGCCAAAAAAGGAAGGAATAATGCTATATTTGTATCAAGGCCTCTGATTTTACATCAATTACCAGAAGTATGGTACTGCATGAGTTGCATTAAATTTATGTATAATTAACATCTGCATCAACGGCAAAAAACATGCAATGCAGAGAATCAGTACTTTAATTTATATGCAATTATATATGGTTATTTAAATTATCTTTCATATTCATTTATAGGTAGCAGGCGGGTACTTTATAATATTTGAACTTCTCGTAACAGAATCCTTAACAATGTAAGCATTTATTGGCCTGCTTCCGAATCCCCTCTTGCTTCCCGTCTCAGACTCTGCTCCAGATATTGGTGTCCTAACTCATGCATAGGGTGTTCATGATTTAAATATAGGTACTGATAACATCAGATATATTACAATGGTTGGAAACGCTTCCTAACGCTTGCTGATGCTTTCTTATGCCTACCCAAAATAGCTATTTTTGTTGATTTTATTCGTCCAAGGGTATTATGGTCATTGCTCACAGCCCTTCCCACTATACCACAGCCAATCTGTAGCGTCTCCAAAACGGTCGCTATAAGCCGTTATAGCGACCCATCATCGGTCGCTATAAGGTTATAGCGACCGATGTATAAGTCGCTGTAAGTGGCGTCGCTATAAGTCTATAGCGACCGATCGGGTCTATAGCGACCGATAGCTAGACGCAAATATGTATACTGACCAATGATCAGTTACATAGTTTAGCGACTAATGATTTGTGGATATCAAACTTTTTAGCAACCAATAATCGGTCGCTATGAACTGACATAATTATATATAATATTAATTTCGTACTAACCAGATTTCAAATCAAACCTAATAAACATATATAACATGTCACATTATTCATCAACCATATACATATGTAACCATAGCTGCCCACAACACTCATCAACCACATTATAAGACAGTTATCTCAAGTTTTCATTGAAGCCAACATGTAGCAATACATAAGAGTATCATCTGAGTTTCTGATCCATAATAGAGGAAAAGAACACATACAACCTAGCTAGGTTAAATTGCAGACACAAGCCATCTGTTTGCTTGCACAAACTAAATAGATTCACTACAAAATGCCTCATCTCCAACTTATCAAAAGCAAAATGTCATATGTTGGCTTCCTGGTGACTATCCAACATCAAGCACACCTCCAAGGCCTCTCCCTCCCACCTGAACACAAAACAGCACAGTGCACAAATGAAGTTAATTATAGTAATTGTATATAGGAAAAAAATACAGATAAATGTGACTACACGGTTTATAAGCACTTTTTTACTACAGAGACCAAATTAGCTCACTAGTCATCAGTCCCTGCCCCTCCAAAGTTTCACTGTCACATACTAGTATAATATACACATGTATATATTGCAGCCTTTTCAGAAAATATATAATCTCCAGCAACTAAAATCCTATCTCAGACTAGCATGAGCAGCAGCAAAAGAAATCCGCAATGGAGCAAATATAATAATCAGGGAAATCAATGTCAATCTCCTTCAATCAGGTCTCCAGGCTATTGCTTGATATTAATTTAATCAGATAATGCAACAATATAGGCACAGCACTGGAACTTAATTGCAACCTCTAGTCAATCACAAAGAATTCGATTATTTTAATTGGACAAGCTACATAGCAGCACGGATCCTCTTGATGACCACAGAAAACCACAGTGAGTGCAAGATCAATCACACAGAATTGCTTAGTAACAAGTCCTTGACAACCAATAATATCCAAACACCAACAGTTCAATAAGGTTATCTTAGCTAGATGTTTCAGGTGCATTCATCGAAGTAGTTACTTATTCAGCACTGCTGCATAAAAACTCAAGCATTGTAACCTGCTTTCTAATCCATTACAAGAGTTCACAGCTGCTACTAAAACCAGCGACATACCGGTCCAGGGCCACATTTCGAAACCCAAACATTCCCTTGATTGATCGCTTCACGATCCAAGTAAAACTACAGGCACCAGATTGTAGACAGGAACAAAGTATATGTGCCTCTGAACAGCTGACCTTATCAGTGAACACAGAGGCCCTTATAAACCAGAGTGAACACATAGGACCTTATCAATCAGGAAATCACCATGTACACAACATTGTGGGAACAACAGAAAAGAGCTCAATTAAACAGGCTTCACCAGTTTGAGAGCATCTGCGCTCAAACCTGACAATCTATAACAAATAGCAACAAAGGAACTAGTTCATTTTGACCAACAACCAAAAAGGCTTATGGACTTGCAGAGACAGAGATGCATATCACAAGGGACCTTTAATCTCACCCACTCAAAACAACTACAAACGTGCTGTGACCACTGCAGCTACTGCATTTGTGAAGTTATATGAACAAAATTACCACTTCAACTACAAATGTTGCTTATGCTTTTTTTTCCACACAATATGCCTATCGTAGATGTTTCCATTGTTTGTCTTCTGTACCATTTGGTTTCATTAGATTACAGCATAGATATAACAAAAAAGTGGTGAACGCCAATCCCAGACCTGCAGACCCTTCCCCAGGGCCGGCTCCTAGCAGCAGCAGCCCTTCCTGAGTGGACGCCCAATACTGCTTAATTAGTGGTTAAATGCATCTCTACCAATGAAGCCTAGTACTGCTTTCATTTTAAATTAATATACAGACACATCAGTCACAGACCTCTTGCTATGACAAAAACATGTACATGAATACATGCTACATAATTGTTTTAGAAGAGGCATGCAAATTTCTAATTACATAGAGAGACAGAATTTGGATTCATGGTATGCTTCCCAGTGATGAAAATAATGTCCCACTCTACTTTTGTAGGTAACCTGCTTTCTAATCCATTACACCCAGCGTTACTAGTAACTTCAAAAAACTTGTACCCTTCCAACATATAGTAATAAATATATAAGATAGGATATACTGCCAACTATGCTAAAAATACTTGGTGTGCCCACTGCAGCTAAAAATAGAGAGCATATAGAGACATATTTATATGCTTATGGACTTGCAAAGACAGAGATGCATATCACAATGATGTTCTACTGGAATTAGCCATGAGGTAAGAAAAAGGTAGAATTCACATATAGACTGCCCACCTGAGTTCTTAGCTCTTCTCTCGCCCTGCTGCAAGTCCAGAGCTCTTCTCTCCCCCTGCTGCAAGTCCAGAGTGTAAAAACAGCAGAGTATAGGCTCTAATCAGCATCATGAAACTTGGTAACCTTCAACTATCACAAGAGGAGATAAGTGACCTAAGAATAACATACTTGAAACACCTAGAGGCAATTTTTATCCCTTCCTAACTGATTTTGATGCCTGCTGCTTAACCTTCAATTTTCACAAATATCACTAATTATAAGTTTGACCATTTGTCATATATGAGAAAACAAGAAACGATGACAAGGACAGTTTGTTACTCTGTTGTATGGCCATGCAATCGACAACTTATAAGCATCAACCATCTTTTCCACACCAGGATAAGTGCGAGGCAGAGTTGTGTCCCTTTTGAGCACATGATTCACAACAACTTCACAATATTGCTTTCCAAGAGCTACACCTCCAACGATGGTTTTGGGATTTGTTGAAATAATTGTTCCCAGAGCCACACGTGCATCGGATCTCACCACTTCATATAAAATCACATTCATTCCAACTTCAGGATGCACTGGCTTTGCTCCCTATGCTGCATCGGGTTGCACTTCTTGGGCTGCATCGTGTTGGACTGCAGGAAGAACATTGTTCGGGACTGTAGGGGTTGCATTGGGCTGCATTTCATGTGCTGCACCGTCCTAAACTGTAGGGGTTGGATTGTTGGAGAAGCGGCAACGGGACAAGGGAGCATGGTGCTGCACAACAGGGGCTGTATCGTTGGGGGTGCGCTGATGGGGTGAGGTTGCATGCACTGTATGGGCTGTACTATTGGGGCAACGTTGATGCCCCTGCATAGCAAGGGCTGCAGGACGCCTCCGTGCAAACAAGTATTCACCCTCCTCGGGACATGTCTCATGGTCTTCATTATCTCCATAATCTTCATCTTCTTGGAAATGAGCATCATGATGATGTGCATCATAAACATTTTCAGTAGACCTTGGGCTCTATAGAAAAAATGAAAGCAATAATAAGATAAATCTGCACAGGGTATTAAGATGCCAAAATAACTAGCCGATGTATTGTCATAGTATTATACCACATGGTGGCGTGAATTAGAACCATTATGTGACATGACTTCCATAAAATTTTGCCTTTCCTCAGCATGCCTTTCCTCCTGCCTTATCAATTGCTCTTCCAGTTTAGCGATGCGTTGTTCAGCTTTTTTACGGGTGAAAACTTCCATTTGAAATCTTGTAGATAGGAAACACTTCAATCCTGCTATACCAATATCTTGAGGAGTTGGTCCTAGACCCAAAGCTCGCACACGCCCTCTTGGCTCCTGTGCACCACAAGCAGCAGCAAGTGCATCGCCCTGTTCAATTGTTCTTTCCTTCAACTCTAGGCGGGCTTCAACAATTTCTTGAAGTTTGTTTTACATGAATGGGAGATCAATGTTTACACACATCATTATTAACTACCACAATTCAGCAAAAATGCATGAAAACTTACAATGATTGGTTCTGCATTCCGTGTAGGGACACCATTTTTTCTTGTATGAGTTTTGATATATACTTCATCTCGTCGAGGAGGGCATCCTAGCTCACGACCCTACAAGTGTTTAGCTTTCAGTATAACAAATCTGCAGAAAATACCTATGTAAGATAGTGAAAAAAGATAATAATACCAATTCATGTCTACAACGAGCAAAGCTCTTGGTGCCTGATGTATGATGTATGGCCAACTTAGCACGATTCGCTTTAGCAATTTCCGCACGAGCCTAATTGAGAAATTATTAGATTAAGCACAAAAAGATGTATACTAGTTCCACAAGAATATAATAAGACTTTAATATCAACAAGCCTTACCTCAAATTCGGGAGACATCCAATGAGTTACAAGGTACTGCCAATCACTTTCATTAACTCTATCACCATACATTTTCTTCAGTTCCTCATCTGTTAATTTGTCATCAAAATATTGTTTCTTCAAAAGTGCCTTAAAGTCCTTCCATTTAATTCCAGCAGTTTTTAAAACCCAATTCTTTCCATCAGCAGGAATATCATATTTAGCCTAATTTTTCCATGGGACTCTGATTTTACAAAAATTACCAGAAGTATGGTACTGCATGAGTTGCATTAAATTTATGTATAATTAACATCTGCATCAACGGCAAAAAAACATGCAATGCAGAGAATCAGTACTTTAATTTATATGCAATTATATATGATTATTTAAATTATCTTTCATATTCATTTATAGGTAGCAGGCGGGTACTTTATAATATTTGAACTTCTCGTAACAGAATCCTTAACAATGTAAGCATTTATTGTCCTGCTTCCGAATCCCCTCTTGCTTCCCGTCTCAGACTCTGCTCCAGATATTGGTGTCCTAACTCATGCATAGGGTGTTCATGATTTAAATATAGGTACTGATAACATCAGATATATTACAATGGTTGGAAACGCTTCCTAACACTTGCTGATGCTTCTTGATGCCTACCCAAAATAGCTATTTTTGTTGATTTTATTCGTCCAAGGGTATTATGGTCATTGCTCACAGCCCTTCCACTCCCCGTACCCCGCCAGCCCCCAGACTCGATGCCGAAGCGGTCAGCGCCCACAACCAAGGGGCGAAGGGGGCGACGCGAGGGCCTTGCCCTACCTGTCGCCGCCACCCTGCTCTCTCCCTCTTCCTCGCAAGCCGCCGCCGCCGCCCTACCCTCGCCCTTGCTCGTCGGTGGGTTTCCCTCTCTCCACATCTCCTTGTGCTCCTGATGGCCGTAGTACGTGATTCGCGTTGGTAGGCTGGGGATCAAGAAATCCTGGTCAAGCTGCTCCACAACGTGCAGATCTATGTGTTGTGAGTTTTTCTCAGGCCACCTCCCTTCTCCCTATGCGATGTGAGTTCTAGGAAAGAGATGAACAGTGGAAAGAGATCAATTTTTTGCTTCCTAATGTCTGTTGAAATATCCATTCATGAAATGTTTTGTTGAAATTTCCAAAAACATTTAATTTTATTCAAATTTCCAAACAAGCTACTAATGGGCAAACATGTTACACATCTCAGGAATTAATTTGGTAATTAAACTATTATTAGTTCATCATTTGTTGCCCACTACTTTGTTCTGTAAAAACCTTTGGCACTGCCACAACAGTTTTCAGGTCAGCTCATCTCCTTCAGTCCAGTCTTTGTGAAAATGATGCTGCTAATGATGATCCCTAAATGGTAGAGACACTGATGAACATGTGCTTTTAGCTGTATGTCTTTGCACTAATCATCTATGTTGTCCATGTAAGATGTCTGAATCATTTGTAATGCTACACACTCCAATTGATCTATTAATCAGCATGTCACTGTTCTACTTCTCAGGACATGTCCGAATAGAAAGTGTCTATCTCAGGTTCTGCAAGTGCAACTATAGGAACAATTTATTCTATGGCAGTTTAGATGGGATTCCGCTCATGGGCTCCAAATTATATCTAGGACTTAATATCTTGGGCGTATTGTAGAGAGAATTATCTAAGAAATTCTATGCCACTTTGCTGCTTGTTTCTTGCTGAATAAAGCAATCAAACTAATGTGTGGCATTATGCAATTCTTCAGATGTTGTGGTGGCACCTCCATTCATCTATATTGATCAGGTCAAGAATTCACTAACTGGTCGCACTGAGGTTTCTGCTCAGAATGTGTGGATTGGAAAAGGAGGAGCTACACCGGATCAGGTTGGGTACACTGGACACTGGTTACCCTTTTCTTTGCTAAGTATATACATGGAGATTGCAACTAGCTGTAAAGTGGTTATAAAACCAGCAGTCTGTTGGTTTTACTGGATGGACTTTGGATAATAGGTAACGATGGATTAGGAGCTTATTTTTTCACTTCTGGCTTTGCTAATAGAACTTTTACCTTTCCCTCGAAAAATTACAGTGCAGACCAATTGGTGGACATTGGTTGTCAATGGGTTATTCTTGGACACTCTGAGCATAGACATATTATTGGTGAAGATGACGAGGTGATTATTTTCTGTGCATATGCTACTGGTTTGACACTTCCAGAAACATAGTTTCTGATTGCAATATAACAAGTTGTTCTAATGCAGTTTATTGGGAAGAAGGCTGCATATGCATTGAGCCAAAATGTTAAGGTTATTGCCTGCATAGGAGAGCTGCTGGAAGAGAGGGAAGCAGGGAAAACTTTTGATGTATGTTTTAAGCAGATGAAGGCTTTTGCAGGTGAAATTTCTTCATCTTAAGAAACCTTTTTTATGGGCGTTCTAGAGAAAAAGTTGTGAGGCATTGATTTAGCTTGAGGTGTTGATGCATATGCAACATGTATCTGCTTGCAGATAGTATTTCAAACTGGGTCGATGTTGTAATTGCATATGAGCCTGTTTGGGCTATTGGAACTTGAAAAGTTGCTAGTCCTGAGCAGCATGCTGCTGTACGCGATTAGTTGAAGACCAACGTATTACATGATTTTGCCGAGCACACAAAATACTGAAACTTTTGAAGTTGAAGGGCTCTGTTTCAGAAAGAAACCATACTGGCACAACTCGCTAAAGAAATACTTGTTATTCTTTCTCTAATACTATAACAAATGCTTACCAGTTAAGGGAGTAAAGATGAGGGGACGTCATCTGCTTGCAAAAGAACTAATCCCAGATATACATCCTTAAGCAATTCCCTAGAAGGCAACACCACAACATAGATTTGGTAGGCAAAACACAGCAGTGTCAACTGCCAGGTAATATATGGCGAACATCATGAGTTCACTGTTATCAGAAAATCAAATTACCTGCTCGTTTGATCTGACACTTTTTGATACATTGGTTCTTATCTACAAAAATTGAAATCACAATCACGATTTTTTGTAGTGTCACATAAGTTGAAGGAAATATAAAAGGTGGCGAGCTAACAGTTGCTTACAGATGGGTAAACAAAATCACTCAAAATTACAAATGCTGCAGCAAAATAAGGTACCTGCAAGATGATTAGGAAATAGTTAAGAAAGAAATGAATTGATATGTTCAACAGAAGATTGGCATTAGTTCTAAACTATGAAGCCAGCACACTTTTACAGTTTTACATATGGAGAGTCATGTCACTGCGACAGGAATATCATCTCAAACGTGACCATTTAAAGAAATTGTCAAGTGCGAAGAAAGTACCCAGTATGACCATGCAATGTCATACAAGAAAACCTGCAATATTTGATAATTTATTCATTAGAAGCAGATTAGCAAACTCATTTTTGCTATAACCAAATTGTGCCTTCAGGTAGTACTGCAGGATTCGACCATAGATAAGCATATAGCATTTGAAAACATATAAATCATGGCTGGTGGATGCAACTGATCAAAAATTAATTAAATACAATTCAAAATTTGCTGATAAACTACTGCTACATGTTCAGTGCTGGAACTTCTCCTAGACTGAAATAAATCACAAACGTTAATGAAATCTATACAAATTATCAGATGGGAAAGTTGATACCAGCAGTGCAGTCTGAAGCCTATGTTCACCTAGACTGTAAAAGAAAGTGACGACTGCACAAAGGAGTAAACCAACCATCGCCCTGTTTGGTTCCCAGGAATTGAAAGGAGTTGGAAAATAATCGAATAATGAAATGGGAATCACTTTTTAGATATTGGTTTCAATTCTGTCCCCAAAAATATTGGTTTCAATTCATGGTATCCAAAAACAGTTAAAATGATCCTGTAGAGACTAGAGAAGTTAGAAAGCAGAGTCACAAAAACTGTCATACACCAAGAGATTTCACCTGCTAGTGAGAAGCGCGAGTGCGCGACCATGTCAGATAGAGATGGCAGCCCGCTCTTATGCAGCGGCAGACGAGGTGAGAGCTCTTCATCGGAGGATGATGTGGATGTGGCAGCGGCAGGGGTTGGATTGGCCGCCTGGCGCCAGCAGCCCGGCCAGGCCTACGGCCTGGCGCAACTGCGGACTTCGGCGGAGAACGGAGGCGCGAGCCGGACCAGAGGCCATGGGGGGCGCACCGACGGTCGACGCAGTCGCGGGTGGAGGCGTGGTCCGCGGATGTGACTTCGCCATCTTCGCGGGTGCGGGTGTGCGGCCGCTCGGTGACCGACCGGAGCAAGGCAGGGGCGGACCGGCGGCCAGCACCACACAGTCCCCTCCCACTGGCGGCGGTGGCTCAACACGGACTGGTGGCGCGGCAACGGGTGGAACCCTAGAAGAAGTTTTTTTTAACTTAAGAAGAAGATTTTTATCTAACTAACTATGGTATTTAAATCATACACCCTACTATATTACTCAAAACATTATTTTTATAATTATAGATTTAACATTTTACCCTTGACCAAATAAAAGAACTACGAAAAAGGAATTACCACTTTTTCATTTGGAGTCCTAATCCTCTCAACTTTGGAGGCGATGGGAGGCGTTACGGCGCATACGGGCCCACTAACCATAGACACATCCAACGCCTCCCGACGCCTTCCTCATTGACGCCTCTCAATGCCTTTCCTCATATGGGCCCACCAATCATAGACACATCCAATGCTTCCTGACGCCTCCCCAACCATAGTAAAAAAACTCTTTATGAGTATGGGTAAATGAAAACAAGCACAAGTTGCCCTTATTACATATATGGACCGTACTCTGATCTGATGACATGGCGTTCCAGGAAGTATATAGGAGTACAATCTACAGCAGTGGGCCGGTATATATGAAAAATAACATGGCACATGGATGCAAATTGAAGATGGTTGCAAGATAGATGCAGACATAACATAGATCAATCCTGGCTCCGGACGATAGAGTGTAGTTTCTTAGGATGACGAGCGATTTGCCTCCTTCTTGACCCACACGTTGTGCCCATACGGCAGATAGTGGCAGATTGGTGCGCCGCCGGGCTTGGTGCCGAGGACCTTGAAGGAGAAATGCTCCGAGTCCCAGTGGGCCGTGTCAGTGTGACAAATAGCGGCCACAGTGACTCGACCAGGGCTTCCAGCGACGTAGCGCAAAATTTGGCCTCACCTGCCTTTGGTGGCAGGCCACACATGTATAGCGTCTCCTCCATGTTGGCTGCCTGCATGGAGTTCCTGGCGACACCGAGCCGAGCAAGGGCGCTCGGCAGCGAGGACGTCGAGATTGGAATGGAGTCCGCCACATGATGCGGCAATAGCCCGAGCGGTGCACTGGCTGCCAATGGGAAGTATAAGGTTATGGTCTTGCCTACTTGCACTGCCTCCTCATGGAAGAAGAGCCCCTGGGCTAGATACTCATCAGTGCTGTGGTCACGTTCACGGGATTGCCCAGGAGACGAGTGCTTCGTCGGTCCAGAGGGAGAGCGAAGCCCCCACATTAACCAAGTCAGGGAGTACGCTTCAGCAACCGTATCATCCTTTGATGGCCTGGGAGACGAGAGCTTGGTCGGTCCAGAGGGAGAGCGAAGCCCCCACGTTAACCTTGTCAGGGAGTACGCTTCCGAATCCGTATCATCCTTTGGTTTGTTTTCAAAGCTGGTCTCTACAGCGTAAAGTACGTAGACCAGCCGTGAGCATCAGCCATATATAATCATGAATGTTCCAGCCTTGTTTTGTATTATAATCACTACCGGAAACGAGCTGTTTGCCGAGTGCCTGGATGTTTGCCGAGTGCATTCTATCGGCACTCGGCAAACAGAATCTTTGCCGAGTGCCTCCTCCAAAACACTCGGCGAAATAAAGACATTCGGCAAAGTAGCTCTTTGCCAAGTGCTGAAAATAAAACACTCGGCAAAGGAGCTCTTTGCCGAGTGCTGCAGATAAAACACTCGGCAAACAGCCGCAGTGCTTAACGGCCGTTAACCGCTGTTAGTACTTTGCCAAGTGTCATCTGTTGACACTCGGCAAAGACATTGGTTGCCGAGTGTTTTATGGTGACACTTGGCAAAGACTTAAGTTTGTCGAGTGTTTTATTGTGACACTCGGCAAACTAATTATTTTTTTCCCTTCTGTCCTTCAAACTTTTTCTGCTCTCCTCTACAGTACGTGGTACTCCATGTTAAAATTTGGTATATTTCTCGGTCTGTTTGCTATATTTAGTTAATTCATTTCATTTAATTGATTTTTTGGGGATACGTCAATTTTGAATTGCAAGTGATTCGAATAATGGAACAAAATGAATGGAAAATGATATTCATGTTATTGAGATTCGAATAATGTTAAAATCCGGGCAATGAAAGGAAATTTCGAACATCTTGTTCACAAAACATGACCACGAACTTGTGGCCGAATTGTTTTTAAATTCTATAAAAAGCAAATGAAGTCTGAAAATCATGAAATTTGTCAAGATGTCATGATATCATACGTGGAGCCTGTGGTAAAATATTGAGAAGGTTTCGCACAAGTTCTCACGTACGATGCATACAAAACGAAGCATCTCTCCAGAAGAATCATACAGTTGAGAAGGATCCGGTAAGATTTGGAGTCAAAGTGACTGTCGAATTGGGGTATGACTTCGAAATATTTTGCATAGGCAATAGACAATAGAGATTGTTTCATGTGAAATTTTGGTAATTTTTTGGATCCGTTTGATAATTTTAATTTGTTAACCGCAATTATAGAATTTTAATTGATATAAATTGAATTTGAGCTATAACGGCATGAAATAATGGTCTAGTATTCGTAGAAGCATCGAATATGCATTGTTGAGTGAATTTGGCAAGGTATTTTCAAAGTACATTCGAACAAATTTGTACAACGCGTTATGGAAAAGAGAGGAAAGGAAATTTTATTTAAAAAAAAGATCTTTGCCGAGTGCCTTGTGGGCGGCACTCGGCAAAAGTGGGCTTTGCCGAGTGTTAGATCGGCTGCACTCGGCAAAGAGAGGAAAGGTTATTTTTTAAAAAAATTTCTTGGCCGAGTGCTAGATCGTGGGCACTCGGCAAACAACAGAAATAAAGCCTATCCCCTCAGCCACTCAGGCCACACACGCACACCAGAGAAG
This sequence comes from Saccharum hybrid cultivar R570, assembly GCA_038087645.1. NCBI lineage: Eukaryota > Viridiplantae > Streptophyta > Magnoliopsida > Poales > Poaceae > Saccharum > Saccharum hybrid cultivar. Next base: position 14,385,544 of record JAQSUU010000805.1, read on the forward strand.
CCCGACGCCGCCCCCTCGGCCGCCCGCCGCTGCCCCGTGGACCGCCCGCCCCGGCCCCGGTCCCGGCCACCGCGGCTGCCCACCAGCGCCCCAGCCCCCGCCGGAGGAGGGCCACCGCCGCCGCCACGGCGAGCGCCCCATCCCCGCGGCCGCCTGCCGCCTGCCAGCGCCCCCGCCCTCGTAGGTATTTTTTGTCCTTAGTTTTTTTAATCCAAATTAACTATTTCAAACTTCTAGATGTTAGAATCCATGAGATACCCATGTTTTTGCAACAAAAACTTATATGTGTATAAAGTTACATATGTATAATTACATAGTATCTTGTAAATTGGTTCATAAACATAATAAACTTACAACTAGCCCACAAAGTCACTTGGAATAAATATATGTATAAAGGTATATATGTATAATTATACAATACATTGTAAATTGGTCCATAAGCACAATAGACATCGTGCCGTATATGTGGTTGTCGGCCATCGTGCCGTTGGTTTGTTGCAGGTTTTGGGTGCTGCCGAAATTTTCAATTGACACTTATGTTCCTTTTTTGTAGGAGAGGCTATTGCACCATCCTCGACTCATCACTTTGCAGGACAACAAGGTGAGGCATAAAAGACCCCTCTTTCCGTATCATGTTCGTAGATCACGTAACCTAGTTAGGCGTCTCCCGTTCGAAAGAGATACAGTTGGAAATATGCAGATCTTTGCATATCTATAACCATATCTGTTTTGAATTGTCCACGTTTTTTGGACAGCCCAAGGATGCGTAGATGGAGTTAGTTTCCATGGTCTACTCCGATCCGAGATAGAGTTTCAGCATCATCTCCCTGTTGTTCTCCGGATACACAATCTCCCTGTCAGGACGTGTATTTGGAGAACAACGGGGAGGTGCTGCCAAAATTCTGTCTCGGATAGGAGTAGAGCATGGAAACTAACCTCATCTATGCATCCTCAGGTATGATTAGGGCCTATCTTCACCTATTAGATACTAGGAACATCGTGTAGATGCAATTGATTGTTATATTACTCGCTGATATGTTAGAGGATTGATGACCGTGAGTGGATGTACACAGGCCGCTCAAGTCAGGGTTTGTTGACCGATCAATGGATCCAGAAGACCGAGGCTTTCTTGGAACTAGCATTTGCCAAGGTTAACCTCCGCCACCGATGCTATTCCCTTCTCCACCGGATCCTGCAACTACTCCTGTGAGTATGAATGTTTTAGTTTGTATGTTCCTACCTGATATAGGATATATCATCGCCGAGAGTTTGCCTTCTCTACCTTGAGCTCTTGACTTACCATGTTTATTGCTTTTGCTTGTGCTTTGCTTGTATGACCTCTACCTTCCTAGATTAGCTATAGGCAAATTGATAGGATTGCCTCTAAGTTGCAAAACTCTTTTGTGTTGAGGGCAAGTTAGAACACACTACAAAAACATGCAATCTCACACATGCAAGTAATTCCTAGATTAGCTATCCAAGTAATCTTGTCTCACACATGCAATCTCTTCTCCTTTGTGCATAATCAATCGGCGGCATCGAATGATGTGCCTCGTGACCCACCAGACTCGTCGTGGCCAGCTTGGTGATTGTTTGTGGTTGTCGCACTCGGCACTTGTGGTTGTGATATACTTATGGTTGTGATGCACTTGTGGTTGTGATGCACTTGTGGTTGTGATATACTTGTGGTTGTGATGCTTATTTGTGACTTGTGATATATGTGAACTGCCTGTGATGCTTATTGTGGTTGTTGTTATCTATATGAACTGCATGTGATGCTTATTGTGATATATGTAATGTTTGTTTGGTTGGAATGTAATAAACAATTGAAACAGGCTATTTTTGGTCACTTTGCCATGTGCTGCACTCGGCAAAGGCACCTTTTGCCGAGTGTCAAGGCCAAAACACTCGGCAAAGTGACAATTTCTGGGAATTCTGGGAACTGGCTTTGCCGAGTGCATTTGCCTTGACACTCAGCAAAGGCTAAGGCTTTGCCAAGTGTTTTTACCATGACACTCGGCAAAGCCTTCGACTTTGCCGAGTGTTTTTTCATATTGGCACTGGGCAAAGCCCTCCGTCGCCGTCTTCTCGCCGTCCACGTCAGTTTTTTTTGCCGAGGGTCGACTCAGCACTCGGCAAATGGTTTGTCGAGTGCCCGACAAAAAGCACTCGGCAAAGAGTTGTTTGCCGTCTAAATTTAAGACGAGTGAGCTTTACCGAGGGTGGCACTCGGCAAACCTTTTGCCGAGTGTTTTTTGGGGCAAACTAGCTATGTCCGGTAGTGAATCATAGTTTTGAGATATATTAATTAAAGCGAGTAATGCACTGACCAGGATGGAGGAGCTTGAGGATGGGGTCCGGGAGCGGAGAATCGGGCAGCACGGTGCGCCAGAACACTTCAGCCTCCGTCAGGACTGCATTGCTACACTGTCCAACCTGAATGCAACACGACAGATTAAAATTGGTGGCCTTATCTATACCTATGCTAATATTAAAGATCAAAATTCTATCCATTGTTTTGGTTCATACTAGACCATCTAGGATAGTATATATGCCAAGTATGCAAGTATATATACAATACATGATTATACTTATTTTATACACTATTATAATAGTATTATTATGTACTCTTTTGAAAAAATTTCAGATACTAAGATTTGAAGTATCATAAAATGAGTATATAAACATAATCAAAACTGATAAATGATTATACACACATACGCAATATGGTTCATTAATGATCGGAGTAACTACTCCTGGGAATAGAAAAAATGCACCCTAACGTATACTCCCTCCGTCCCAGAATAAATGACGTTATGGGATGCATGCAGGTCAAACTTTCTTAGCTTTGACTAGATTTATAGAAAATACGTGCAACATTTATGTCTCCAAATAAATTTATTATGATAGTATATTCAACGATCTATCTAATGATACTAATTATGTATTATAAATATTAATATTCTTTTAAATATAATTGGTCAAAGTTAGAAAAGGCTGACTTCTCGGGAAGCGAGAATGACTTCTATTTTGAGACAGAGGGAGTATATATATATATACATACAACATCAATAAATGTATTGTCAAAACATATTTTATAGTTTTTCTCACGGACCGTTATTTATGGATATTTCTATAAACTTAATCAAAGCTAAGCAAGTTAGATTTAGCATGAAACTATAAAGACATACAGTAACTATTTTGGAATGTCACGAGTAAATGATTACCACAAGGACAACAAAGGTGGCGATTATAGCAGAGTGGAGGCGTCGCGCCATGGAAAGCTGCCGAGATATTCTGATGACTCATGTTTCGACTAAGACGGCCAGAGTTTCCTGATACTTATAGTAGAACCTTAAGGTGTCAAGCTGGTACCGGATGTGATAGTAATTTACCTACCATCTCCTCTCCTAGAAGATGTAATATAGAATGGCCGCCAAGGCAATCGAATCTTAGTGAATGGCTGCTAAGCCAATCTTAATGACGAATGGCTGCTAAGCCAATCTTAATATAGAATGGTTTGCAGGGGCGCCGCACCTTTCGGGAAACTGTGGCAGTCGTAGATAGGCACTGCTGGAAGCAGTACGTTGAGCTCGAATCTATCTAGGCCAAGTACAAACTCTGAAGCCAAACACACCCAGCAGTCAGCAGAAAGCCGGCCTGCGCTTTGAATCTGGACACAGCCACGACGAGCTGAGTCAGTGTGCACGGTTGACTTCGCCAAATGCATAGGATGTGTTGAGTCACATGCCATGTGGCCTTGCCTTCCACATGAAGAATCTATGGAAACTCCATGTAAACGATGTCGACTGCCTAAAATCTTTGGAGCACTTTTCTCATGTTGCTCTCCTTGAAGCATTTAGAAACAAAGGCCTCGAGAGGATCAGTTTTCTACCAAGCCTGAAGAATCTCGTCATCTGCAGGTGCCTCAGGATGAAGGTAACTCAAGGGTGCACAGGCACTGCAAACACTCGTGCTGGAGGATTACGGCATGGAAACACTCTACCAAGATATCTGCAGGATGTAAACCCTAGGCGTTAGGTCCTACACTGCACCTTATCCACGAGTAGAGAATGGACCTTTGGATTTTACCATTAGTCCCGGTCGTACCAGGGCCCGGGCCTAATATAAGCATTAGCAACGGGTCCAACGGCTAGGGCCGTAGAGAGCTGCCTGTGGCCATAGGCAGGGCACAGAGAGCTCCAGCCGGGACTAAAGGTCCAATGGAACCACCAATCGGGACTAAAAGTCTCATGCACCTTTAGTCCCAGTTGGTGGAACCAACCGGAACTTGTCGAAAGATTTAGCTTTGGTAATACCTATCAGCGTATTTGCGTATAGGGCATAGGATGGATAGCACACAAGACACACGGATTATACCTGTTCAAGCACGTGGTGCCCTACGTCTAGTTTGAAGTAGCTCTCTCTGTATTCATATGCTCCGTTATAGGGGTTGCTGTAGGTAGCTATGCGCTAGAATGCTCTGGATTAGATCCCGATTGGGGGGTCCCTACCCCTCCTTATGTAGTCCGGAGGGTAGGGTTACAGCAGATCAGTTTTTTTTTGTTCTCAACCTTTATCCTTTAGTGTACACAAGACTTTGAGACTATTCTGATATGGGATTTGGGAATCTCGTATAGAGTAAGCCCGCAGCTATAGGGCTGTGTGACTTAAATCTATACTCTTTGGATTTTAATATTGAATCTAGCACAGCATATTTTTGGTAAATTACTTACTAGTAGCTGTTTGGAAGTCTAGATGAATTATTTGAGGTCCGTAATGTCGCGCCCTGATATCCCTGCCGTTAGGAAACGATATCGGTGCCGACAGGGGTCATCGATTTAGCAACGTCGAGGCCCCCAGGAGCGCACGAGGCAACTCCTCTTCAGGATCTTTGCACTGAGTTACACACTCATCTCCAAATACAATGCAAACCAAACAACCGGTTCACAAATACATTGAAGTCTTCCACTGGTGTAAAATATAAACGTTGATAACATAGGGTTGAAAACTGAAAACTTCATTGATTCTACCACTAAGCAGAACTGCAGCTCCATCCAAGGTTGTTGCTCTGGTCACTCTACTACTCGTTGGGGTTACATGCAGCTCGTCTTGGAGAACAACGACTCCAAGGTCTGCCGACCGCCGTCTCCTCCAAAGCTAGCCCCGGGAGGAAGCATCAACTACCTGCAAAACAACTTATCGGCTGCACCGTGAGTACATTTCGTACCCGCAGAACTTAATTCCAACATATATATTTGGTGGATGCACACGGGAATTAATAGGCATTTGTATGAGTGCGGAAGGCAATGAAACACATTTAAGTATGATATGCCATGCTCTAAGTAGAAGTAAATACAGTTATAGTCATAGTATTCACAGTTCCAACTTCTCACTACCATGGGTATAGAGAGAAGGATAACCAAAGGATCTGTCCGGAGGGACTTCAGGCTTTCAAAACTATGCAGAGGTGTACAACTGTATCCACACGGAGAAACGGGACTAACCTCCATACATCGGGCCCGGTAGTAAGGGTTGCCTCACGTTCTCCAACCATTCCCTAATCCAGCCTGAGTGTCCGATGAAAGGTTCGAGCGGTTGCTCAGTCAGTGTCCTCGACACTTCCTGACCGACGCCAACCCCCTTGCCAATTTTGCGGATAAACCGGTCGTGACTAGTTACTTGGCTTGTTGACCCCATCCGCGACATGTGTCTGTACGGGTGGTTACTCGGTCTCACGTATCCCAATACACGGTCCTTAATGCTCCGCAAGCTACATCGTCTGAGATCCCATCTCACAACAACCTACCCCTCGCATGAGCAAGATATCCAATTGTCATCAAGTGCTGTGCAGGGTTCTATATCCTTAGCCAGATTAGACAAATAGTCAAGTTGTACCCCCATAAGTTTTAGTGGTAAATTATCCAAGTGTAACATCCTACTCTTTCAAGTATGAGTTCCCTTCCCATACTCAACTTCTACCAATACCCCACACTAAGCAATAGCATTAAGTGTCCCATACCCGTTGATTAGATGAGAGGCTTCTACAGAAGATTGAACTACTCTAAGTGTGGTATATTAGTGCACACTAACCAAACTACATGTAATGAATAACTCATAATGAACTTGATGCATAACCAAAATAGAGTTGATACATAGTGGGGTGCCTACCTGATAGTGCCACCGGTCCTGATGACCTCGCGTTACTGCAACGTGCGCACGATCCTTACGAGACAAGACATTCGATCCTGAAAGAGAGATTCCAAGGATTGGAGACGATTGCACGATGGGCAAGGAGTCTAGAGGTCTTGCTACAAGTTTAGGGAACATCTAAGGACTCTGCAGTTAAAGGACCTAACTTAACCTTAAGGGCTTTTGAGTGCACTAGCTACCCGACTTCAACATTCACTGAGAAGGTCGGACACTCCGTCCAGATGATGGACGCTCCGCTGTACCGGCTGCCGAGATGAAGTACTTTGCCTCAAGAATTGTCCGACATCGTTGAGGCCCGCCAACTAGTCCGCCGAGCCAAGTGCTACAAGATTGTAGATGAGCATTTGTACCATAGGAGTGCCTCCGGGGTACTCCTCAAGTGCATCTCTCCCGAAGAGGGGCAGGCACTGCTCCTCGACATCCACGCCAACATCTTTGGGCATCATGCTGCCCCTAGAACCCTTGTGGGGAAGGCCTTTAGACACGGCTTCTACTGGATCATGGCCCTCACCGACGCTCGAGACATCGTCAGGACGTGCAAGGGATGCCAGTACTACGCCAAGCAGAACCACCTGCCAATGCAAGCACCTCAGACGATCCCCATCAACTGGCCATTCATGGTCTAGTGCCTCGACATGGTTGGGACTTCAAGAACTCCCTCGGGGACTCTGATGGCCTCTTGGTCGCCATTGACAAGTTCACCAAGTGGATCGAGGTCTGGCCCATCGTCAACCTCAAGTCAGAGCGTGCAGCAGAGTTCATCTACGACATAATCCACAGGTTCGGGGTTCCAAATCGTATAATTGCCGATAATGGCAATCAGTTCATAGATCGAAAGTTCCTAGATTTAGGTGATGCTTGGCACATCTCGGTGGACTGGGCCAAGTCAAGCGCGTGAACAGACTAATCCTCTAGGGGATCAAGACCCACATCTACAATGATCTCAAGATGCACGATGGCCGCTGCATGGAAGAGCTTCTGTCGCTACTTTGGAGCCTCAGAATGAGGGTGAATCGGTCAATCGGTTGCAAACCCTTCTTCCTTGTCTACGGGGCCAAAGTAGTCATCCCCTCCAATCTCGACTTCGATGCCCCTAGGGTCTGCTTCTACGATGAGTAGCAGGCCAATGAGCAGCGCCAGGCAGAGGTTGACATGCTCGAAGAGGTCAGGAACACCGCCATGATACAGTAGGCCTAGGTCAGAAAGGAGGGCACCTCCAGGCGCTAGGTCGGCAACTCATAGACAAGTTTGCCAGGGCCTCACACGGGGCCTAGACTTATGCAGCGCTGGGAACATTACCGCCTGGCCCTGGTGGCCAAGCTCTCCCACCACGCTTGGGAGCCCTCAGTCGGGCATCTGTCTCTTGTCAGTGGAAGCCATCCCCGTCGCGGCTGGCCTGGTAACCGCAACATTGGACTCATCCCCTCATCGCCACCACAGACCTGACTCGTGAGGCCATGAAGGGCTCGGGGGCTTCTGATGAGATCATAACATAGGGGTATGTTAACTCCCTGGGTAAGAGGTTCCCGACCGAAGGACCCCCGATCGATCCCTCTAGGACCGCTTGGGGGCAACACCCCTCACGTGCGCTCGCACGCACCTTCTGCCCAAGGGCTGGGGAGAACCCAAGCATGCCTCCACTTGAGGCTCGGGGGCTCGCCCGAGCCCCCTGCTCCCGACTGACGGGAGCCTGAGCCCGATCCTTGGTCCTGGCCACCAACGCAAGCTAAGGACCAGGCTAGAAGCAAGTGCCCTGAGCGCCCAAGGCTCAGGGGCTCCCTGGCGCCGCACAACGGGCACAATGCTATCAACCACTTCACCGATAGGTCACGCACAGGGCATGACACAAGGGGATAAAACTCCTCCACTAGATTCAGGGGTTCGGGGGCTCCCAGGCCCGCTTGTCAGTCCCTCAAGCCAGACGCCTTCGCCACCATGGAAGACTCTAGAAGGTGTACCTGGTGGAGGCTGGTCCAAGCCAATAAAGCCTGATGGTCAGAGCGTCGGAACAGAGCAGCCAGACACCTTCAGGGCTTCTCCAGCTCCATGAGAACGCCAAGGTCCATTCACGCCGCTGCAAGGCCCTCCTGGACTCCAGTGCACATAGACCATAGACTGGATTCCCCAAACCACCATGTACCTGACCTACCTCTATATATAAGGGTAGGCGAGATCGTATAGAGGGGAGAGGACAAAACCGAGACGATTCGGAACAGATCACTCGAGTCCTCACCACGAACATCTCAAGCTCGGCACCGAGAGCACAACCACCATGAAAGGAGTACGGAGAGCTCCTCCATCCTTTCCATCATCTTCCTCCTCTCCGACGAGGAGGAGACCTCATCGCCGACGAGCCTAGGATCAACACCGAGTGATCCCCTGCCAAATCTCTCTCTTACACACTGTTGTAACCCCCAATTTGTGTGCTTTTGAATAAAAGGATCATCAAACTGCTGGACATAGGGCCCCGATAGCCTGAACTAGGATAAACTTTTGTGCCCTCAGCGTGATCTTTGAGTTCTTTATGTTCTTGAGTCCACTCGAGCCACTGGCGACCTCACACTCAGTGATACCCGACGAACAAAAATGCTTGCTGCGGTTTTGCCCCTGCGACACCGGTCCTGTCAGTTTGGTGGCCTGGAGCGAAGCAAAAAAGATGGGCCTTTTAATTTAACTATAATAATAGTGATGTTCCTGATATATCAACACTTTAATAAATCCAAAAACATTCTTATTAGACAAATTAGAAATATTATCTTATAAATTTCTTCAAATATTTGCAGATTTAGGATCATTTCAATCTCATCTAATTATTTCTTCTCGAGGCATAAAGTCAACAAACCATTTAATCTTTCCCAAGACATTTCGGACCTCGAATAATTCATCAATACTTCCAAACAGCTACTAGTAAGTAGTTTACCAAAAATATGTTGTGCTAGATTCAATATTAAAATCCAAAGAGTATAGATTCTGGTCACACTGCCCTATAGCTGCGCGCCTTTTATGGGATTCCCAAATCCCATATCAGAATAGTCTCAAAGTCTTGTGTACACCAAAGGATAAAGGTTGAGAACAAACAAAAATCGGATCTGCTGTAACCCCACCCTCTGGACTACATAAGGAGGGGTAGGGACCCCCCCAATCGGGATCTAATGCAGAGCATTCTAGCGCATAGCTACCTACAGCAACCCCTATAACCGAGCATATGAATACAGAGAGAGCTACTTCAAACTAGACGTAGGGCACTGCGTGCTTGAACAGGTATAATCCATGTGTCTTGTGTGCTATCCATCCTATGCCCTATACGCGAATACACTGATAGGTATTGCCAAAGCTAAATCTTCCGACAAGTTCCGGTTGGTTCCACCAACCGGGACTAAAGGTGCAGGAGACTTTTAGTCCCGATTGGTGGTTCCGATGGACCTTTAGTCCCGGCTGAAGCCCTCTGTGCCCTGCCTACGGCCACAAGCAGCTGTCTACGGCCCTAGCCGTTGGACCCATTGCTAATGCTTATATTAGGCCCGGGCCTTGGTACGACCGGGACTAATGGTAAAATCCAAAGGTCCATTCTCTACTCTTGGATAAGGTGCAGTGTAGGACCTAACGCCTAGGGTTTACATCCTGCAGATATCTTGGTAGAGTGTTTCCATGCCGTAATCCTCCTGCATGAGTGTTTGCAGTGCCTGTGCACCCTTCAGTTACCTTCATCTTGAGGCACCTGCAGATGACGAGATTCTTCAGGCTTGGTAGAAAACTGATCCTCTCGAGGCCTTTGTTTCTAAATGCTTCAAGGAGAACAACATGAGAAAAGTGCTCCAAAGATTTTAGGCAGTCGACATCATTTACATGGAGTTTCCATAGATTCTTCGTGTGGAAGGCAAGGTCACATGGCACGTGACTCAACACATCCTATGCATTTGGCGAAGTCAACCGTGCACACTGACTCAGCTCGTCGTGGCTGTGTCCAGATTCAAAGCGCAGGGTGTACTTGGCCTAGATAGATTAGAGCTCAACGTACTGCTTCCAGCAGTGCCTATCTACGACTGCCACAGTTTCCCGAAAGGTGCGGCGCCCCTGCAAACCATTCTATATTAAGATTGGCTTAGCAGCCATTCGTCATTAAGATTGGCTTAGCAGCCATTCACTAAGATTCGATTGCCTTGGCGGCCATTCTATATTACATCTTCTAGGAGAGGAGATGGTAGGTAAATTACTATCACATCCGGTACCAGCTTGACACCTTAAGGTTCTACTATAAGTATCAGCAAACCCTGGCCGGCTTAGTCGAAACATCTGGGGCTGGACTGAATCATCAGAATATCTCGGCTGCTTTCCATGGCGCGACGCCTCCACTCTGCTATAATCGCCACCTGTGTTCTCCTTGCGGTAATCATTTACTCGTGACATTCCAAAATAGTTATGTCTTTATAGTTTCATGCTAAATCTAACTTCCTTAGCTTTGATTAAGTTTATAGAAATATCCATAAATAACGGTCCGTGAGATAATCTATAAAATATGATTTGACAATACATTTATTGATGTTGTATGTATACATATATATACGTTAGGGTGCATTTTTTCTATTCCCAGGAGAAGTTACTCCGATCATTAATGAACCATATTGCGTATGTGTGTATAATAATTTATCAGTTTTGATTATGTTTATATACTCATTCTATGATACTTCAAATCTTAGTACCTGAAAATTTTTCAAAAGAGTACATAATAATACTATTATAATAGTGCATAAAATAAGTATTATCATATATTGTATATATACTTGCATACTTGGCATATATACTATCCTAGATGGTCTAGTATGACCATATGCTCCGTGTACATACACCTCGTTGGGTCATATATATATATATATATATATATATATATATATATATATATACATCATAAATCTACAGAACACATGCACCCTAGGAGTTGTTTGGACGAGGTGGTGAACCAAAACAATGGATAGAATTTTGATCTTTAATATTAGCATAGGTATAGATAAGGCGGCCAATTTTAGTCTATCGTGTTGCATTTAGGTTGGACAGTGTAGCAATGCAGTCTTGACGGAGGCTGAAGTGTTCTGGCGCACCGTCCTGCCCGATTCTCCGCTCCCGGACCCGATCCTCAAGCTCCTCCATCCTGGTCAGTCCATTACTCGCTTTAATTAATATCTCAAAACTATGATTATAATACAAAAGAAGGTTGGAACATTCATGATTATATATGGCTGATGCTCACGGCTGGTCTACATACTTTACGCTGCAGAGACCAGCTTTGAAAACAAACCAAAGGATGATACGGTTCCTGAAGCGTACTCCCTGACATGGTTAATGTGGGGGCTTCGCTCTCCCTCTGGACCGACCAAGCACTCGTCTCCCAAGCCATCAAAGGATGATACGGTTGTTGAAGCGTACTCCCTGACTTGGTTAATGTGGGGGCTTCGCTCTCCCTCTGGACCGACGAAGCACTCGTCTCCCGGGCAATCCCGTGAACGTGACCACAGCACTGATGAGTATCTGGCCCAGGGGCTCTTCTTCCATGAGGAGGCAGTGCAAGTAGGCAAGACCATAACCTTGTACTTCCCTTTGGCAGCCAGTGCACCGCTCGGGCTATTGCCGCGTCATGTAGCGGACTCCATTCCATTCTCGACGTCCTCGCTGCCAAGCGCCCTTGCTCGGCTCGGTGTCGCCAGGAACTCCATGCAGGCAGCCAACATGGAGGAGACGCTATACATGTGTGGCCTGCCACCAAAGGCAGGTGAGGCCAAATTTTGCGCTACGTCGCTGGAAGCCCTGGTCGAGGGTACCATGGCCGCGCTTGGCACCCGCAACATCCGGCCGATGACCTCCGACCTGCCCCGCTCAGGGGCACCTAAGCAACCGTACAACGTCCGAGCAGTACACCCGGTGGACGGATCGAGCTTCGTGTCATGCCACGACCATGACTATCCCTACACTGTCTACATGTGCCATAATACACCCTCCACAAGGGCGTACATGGTGGAGCTGGAGGGTGCCCGTAGTGGCCTTGTCGTCACTGTGGCCGCTATTTGTCACACTGACACGTCCCACTGGGACGCGGAACATTTCTCCTTCAAGGTCCTCGGCACCAAGCCTGGTGGCGCACCAATCTGCCACTATCTGCCGTATGGGCACAACATTTGGGTCAACATGGAGGCAAATCGCTCGTCATCCTAAGAAACTGCACTCTGTCGTCCCAGCCAAGATTGAAAGTCTTTGTTGTTTGTGCGTCTATCTTGCAATCTTTAATTTGCATCCATGTGCCATGTTGTTTTTCATATGTACCGGCCCACTGCTGTAGATTGTACTCCCTGCAACGCCTTGTCATCAGATCAGAGTATGGTCCACCATATGTAATAAGGGCAGCTTGTGCTTGTTTTCATTTACCCAATATATATCTAATGTTATTTGTTCCTTTGTTTAAATGCTATGCATGAGTTAGGACACCGATATTTGGACTGGAGTTCGAGACGGGAAGCAAGATGGGATTCGGCCGGGAGCATGCCGATAAATGCTTATAGTGTTCAGGATTCTGTTACAAGAAAATTAAATATAATAAAGTACCCGCCCCTACATATATATGAAAGGTAATTTAAAATAATTATATATAATTGCATATAAATTAACCACCTCTACCATTTTGTAGGATTATTTAAATTAATTATGAATTTCTATCTAATTTACCCACACATGTCATTACGAAAGATAATGCAATGTAATCTCTAAATTAGCATCTAAACCCAAATCACTAACGAATACTCCAAGTTGTATTTAGATTAACCACCTCTGTCATTATATAAACAAAGAAAAATATCCCTTAATCTGAGTATGCTTATAGATACTAATATAAACTTTCATAGCAATTCAATGTCAACCATAATGTATGCAATATGTGTTTCTAAATTACACAGAAGTAGTTAACTAAAAGTAAGTATAATCCTACGTGCCTACATGTACACTATGCAATATGGATGCATCGGATAAATATTTATTTTAGTAGTGTATCAAGCGCGTGTCAAAAGTCTCCTTTAACCAACTACAATCTACAATCCAATGACCTCGAGAATTAACTTTAATTTGGTTTAGTAGTTCATATTATTAAATTTTGTAAATTACTATTTAAGTTAATTTTGAACATTTTGTCTCAGTACTGGTAATTTATTTTAAGTGCTCTCTATCTTATCTTATCTTATCTTATACTTTTATAAAGCAAAACCACACTAGCTATTTATCTCAAATGCAAGTTGTCCAACTAAACAATGCACTATCATATACAATTAAAATCCACTCAACAAAACACCACTATCTATTTATCTCAATATGCACGCTGTCCAACTTGGCAATGTAGTATTATATACAATTAAAATTCACTAGCACATGCAACTATAATGTCTACGTTAGCAAGACACATAAGCATTTTTTAGTTCACGTCATCATACCACGTAATCCACTAATCTACAATTCAATGGTTGTATGAGTGTTTATCCCACTATAAGCGTTGCACCGACGCAGGAATGTTTCTGAAAATAACATCATTCCTTACGGTCCAGATAGTCCGGCACATTGTCATCACAACTTCCATGAAGACCAGGTTTAGCACAATCGTAGTGTTTTTTCCCGAGCAGGGATGGCTCGATTCTGCATTCACACGTACCTAGTTGACGGAGTTGTGAGAATCGTGGCGGGGAAAATCACTTTTTCATCAATCATCTGCAACAAACCGGTCCCAGACATGGTACATCTCTGTCCCTGCCACTACCGGCACCAGACAGCGACATGGCCGGGGCTCGGGGAACCTCATCGCTCTCGAGAATTAATACACGTCAGGCCACCGACACATAATGCCGACGGGACCACATAGTTAAAGCAGACGCTGATGGGTTGCTAGTCGGGTCTTGTTTAGTTCCAAAACATTTTACGAAAAAACAGTATATTTCTCGTCACATCGAATCTTTGGACACATGTACGGAACATTAAATATAGATAAAAAATAAAACTAATTACACAGTTTAGACAAAATTCACGAGACGAATCTTTTAAGCCTAATTACCATGATTGGACACTAATTACCAAATAACAACGAAAAGTGCTGCAGTAGCATTTTGCAAAATATTTCAGGGACTAAACAGGCCCTTGGTTTTTTCTATTTGCTTTTCCCATTCGGGCCTCGTTTAGATTGCAATTTTTTTCAACTCTAGCTACTGTAGCACTTTCGTTTGTATTTGACAATTAGTGTTCAATTATGGACTAATTAGGTTCAAAAGATTCGTCTCGTGATTTACTAGTAAACTGTATAATTAGTTATTTTTTTACCAACATTTAATACTTCATGCATGCGTCCAAAAATTGATGTGATGGAGAGAGAGTGAAAAAACTTGGAATTTGGAGGGTATCTAAACAAGGCCTCGGATATGTTGCTCTCATGCACGTGTGTAATAAACAAACAAATAGGCTTTGTGTAACGGACGTGTGTAATAAACAAACATGGGTAAATTGCACAGCTGATCCGTAAAGTATTACTCTATTCTCGTTTGGATCTGCAAACTATGAAATTGTCTATTTAGCTCCCTAATGTATTTAAGTGACATCCGAGTCCAAAGTAGACACGGAAACACCTAGGAGCCGACGTGGCCGCGCATGGGGACATGATTTCAGCAGAAAGCCCCCTATCCATGTCAAATTTTCATTTCATCATCCTTGGCCGCTACCTCAGTCGTCGTCTTACGTGCTTGGTACGCCAAGATCCAGGGGTCCGGCTATGGGCTTCACGCGGACAGGCCGGACAAGCCCAGTATATGGGCATCACACACCCCCATCGTGGCACAGCTTATTCCAGTGAAGGAAGGAGCCGACCACTCCACATCTGCGTTGCATGAATCCATCGCCAAAAAGGTCACACTGTCGGGCGAGAAACGCCGCATGACGTCGCCGCCGGGCAAGCGAGCGGGTGGGCCAGAGCGCTGGGCCAGCCATGTTGCCGCTAGGCTGGTGTGCTATGTGACCACGCAGGGATGCCGTGCTGCCATGCCGGTCAACTGTGCAAGCCATGTGGTGTGAAGAGGGACAACGGCTACGCTAAGATCACTACTGGGAACGGTCTCTTCGCCGACAGCTTCACCGACAGGGTTTTGCTTTTCCTGTCGGTGAAGTATTTGTCGGCAATGGGCTCTTCGCCGACAGCCACGTGGCGCCTGTCGGGGAAGCCTTCGCCGATAGCCACGATGCTGTCGGTGAAGGAGATGGCGCCGTCAACACGGCCGAGTCTCCTTCGCCGACAGCCACCGCAAGGCTGTCAGCAACGGCTTCGCCGACAGCCTTGCTTCTAGTCAGCGAAGGAAAAGGCACATTGCCTTTGCCGACAGCCCGGTGAGGCTGTCGGCAACGGCCATGGCCCGTTACTGTCGGCGAAGGCTCACTGTCGGCGAAGCTGGGCCCTTCTGATGGAAACTAGCCCAGCTTTGCCGGCAGCCAGCTGTCGGCAAAGCTGGGTTCCAGTATTTTTTTGTTTTCCCTGTTTTCTTGCATTTAAACCACAATTTATCGCATATGTGTGAAAGGAAGGTGCCGTATGACCATCTCAGGGATCTTAGATTGTCTCTTGATGCCATCACTGCCTTCGACCTCCACAAACCTAGAGGCTTTGCACTCTGGACAGTGTGTTGCTTCCTCGTGGTCTCCCCTAAATAGGACGCACCCATTCAAATAAGCTTGGATCACCTCGTACGGCATCTTAAGTGCACGAAGGAGCCTCTATGACTCATGTGTGTTCTTCGGCAGGATATGATCCTCCGAAAGCAGTTTGCCAAGAACTGTCAACACGAGATCAAAGCCGTCTCGACTAATGCCTAGTTGCGACTTCAACGCTATTAGGCGTGAAATGCCATCCAGTTGCGAAATCATTGTCTTCTCGTGAAGGGGCTTCTGTGCCGCCTCCATCATGGTGTAGAACGCCTTTGTGGTTTTCTCTAGATCCTCCTCCACCTCCATTCCTTCAACGAACCGTCCTTCGTGGAAGTCTGCCATCATGTCTGCCATCCCGGCATCTGCATCATACTCCTCGAGGAGGGGTCTCACCACCTCCTCCCTAATATGATCACGTTCATCATGGTGGATCCAGCGCGTATAGTTTCGAATGAATCCATTCTTGAAAAGATCTCTGTACACCTGATCCTTTAGTCTCCATTTCTTGTTATTACAAGTGCTGCAGGGACACGGCATCTGAATCGACCCTTTAGCAGCTGGGCCAAATGCCTGCTCCAGGAAAGCGTCGGTCCCCCTAACCCATTCAGAGGTCTTACTTGCCCAGCCAGTGTACATGCACTCACGGTCAGCCATCCTCTGCCATGCGCCAATGTAAGCGAGTAATAAAACCAGCATCTGCATCTACAAGGCGTTGCTACCATCTAATAGGTGAAGGATAGGTCCTAATCTCACCCGAGGATGCGTAGATAAGGTTAGCTTCCATGCTCCGCTCCCGTCCGAGACGGAATTTCGGCAGCACCTCCCCGCTGTTCTCCCGATACACGTCCCAGCGGGGAGAGTGTGCATCCGGAGAACAACGGGGAGGTGCTGCCGAAACTCTGACTCGGACGGGAGGGGAACATGGAAGCTAACCCATCTACGCATCCTCGGGCTGTCCAAAAAACGTGGACAATCCGAAAGAGATACCGTCGCAGATATGCACTGATCAGCATACCAACGACCGCATATCCCTTTCGGACGGGAGACGCCTAACTCGGTTACGTAATCTACTTACAACAACTATAAGGAAGAGAGGTGATTTATACCTAGGGTGGCGGCGCAGAGGTGGGTAGCGGGGCGGTGGAGAGTCGACGCGGTGCAGGAAGACCCGCAGCGCCCACGAAGACGATCGGGGTCACCGAGTACCTCCCTCAGGTCCTCCTCCTACAATAAGGGCAAAAAAGGTTAGTATCCACGTAAAATTTCGGCAGCACCTCCCCTGCATGGGGAGGTTTCCAAAACCTGCAAAAAAACAACTTCTACCACTCCTGACTTTCTCAAATTTCTTAAATTTTGAGCATTCGACGTCGCAACTTGCTCCAAACTTTCTCAAATTTTTATCATAGCCTCCACATGCGATAACATGACACCCCGACAAGTTTCGGGATTTTCCGACTTCGTTTAGATTTTCTATAATTTAAAAACACTTCTACCACTCCTGGATGGTCTTGTTCCGTGGACAAAGACTTTGAACTTTTGGGTGAGTTTATGGACACAGCCTCAAAATACACTCTCCAACATGAATATCATTTTTCGAATGGCTAAGTTTCATTATTTCATGCACCTGCAGTTCAAATTTGGATTATGCCGGAAAATTCAAGTGAACGAAAAAATTAACGAAATATAGCAAAATATTATAAAAAGGGCCCAAATTGGAACATGTGCTTGTAAACAATATAGTTAGGCAACATAAAAAGTTTGAACCCAAAATTCAAAAAAAAATGAGAGAGCTTTGCCGACAGCCTAACGGCAGGGCTGTCGGCAAAGGGAACGGCGTCCGATGCAGTTGGAACCCCCAGGTTCTTTCCCGACAAGATTTCTTTGCCGACAGTACGACAGTCGGGAAATGAGCCCTTTTCCGACAGGTTTTTTTCACCGACTGCTGTCTACAGTAGAGTTGTCGGCAAAGATTTCTTTACCGACAACGGACTTTAGCTGTCGGCAAAGAAGTTCTTCGCCGACAGCCCGTGGCCCGGCTGTCGGCTAAATCTGGGGCTATCGGCGAAGCCGCCGTCTCCCGTAGTGGATGAGAGTGATAGGATACAGAAGAGACAGGTCGTAGCCATAGCATCGTCGTCCATGGTCGTCTTCGTCGGTGTGTGACTCCTTTGGTGCAGGTGAACAAGGTAGTAGCAGCAGATCTATCCATATGTGCAACCACTGGATTGACGAGGTAATGGTAGGGAATTGTATGGTGGATCAATACTGGATCCGGTTTCATTTGGACCGTAAAACATCTGTTGCCGTTTGTTCTTTGTCTCTATTTTAAAATTTGGTGGTAGCAAATATATCCTAATGCATGATAATTATTAATATGAGAATTTTTGTTAGTTGCAAAAAAACGTACTTTCCACAGAGACAGAACGAGTAATAAACGACTAAAAAACAGAAACTGAGACAAACAGTGACGCCACCGTTGATGGTGACATTATTTTTTTACCACTATATCCGAAGGCACACAGACACACCTCGAAGACGAACAAACTTTGGAAAATAGGAAAAATACATAGATCAGAAGAAAAAGGCACCGAGAAGAAGACATGCTGCAGAACATGGATACATGACAAGTTGACAACAATAACCAGTCACTGACCAACTGTTTGGCCTTAATTCATCACTTCGGCATGAAATCCCCAACCAAACCCCTCGCGTACATGCACTTCATTATGCAACATCCACGGTAACTGCATCACCTGCAGATTAATTAAAAGCCATTGGCTCATATCAACGGAGTTCCACATCTAATGTCACATAGTGATACTATAACGGTAACAAAATGAAAACAGTGAAACGAGAGGTTCTTTGATCTTACGAGAAGGCACAGGCCATTCGCCCCCGCACACGTCCATCACTACGCAACCTGTACCAGTTCCACAATATTCAACACTACCGATACCGGTGTCAACACACCGGTTAAAATGGTATTTTTGGTAGTCGCTTGCGCAGCACCAGATGGCTTTAGCTTCCACCTGGGACTGCTCAAGAACGAGACCCAGGACGAGAAGAATGGTGATGAAACACTTGAGCTGTCCTTTGCCTTCCATGGTCGAGGATTTTTCAAGGAGGGCCAGCTCGTGTATATGTTCAGATGATGTGCAGGTGAAGAAGCTTGAGGACCTCAATCTAGCTTCGCACCTATTTATAGGGGTGATGATATGATGCTGGTACTCAAAATAAACTTGTTGATATAAATCATTATCACTGCTGCCCTATCACGTTTATATCCATCACTTTCATGTGTTCATATCCTGATAGGTAAACTTAACTTTATTGGTCTTCTACGCAATGTCAGCAGCGCGACATCGTCCTTGGAACATCAATGATCCAAATGACATCTAAATGGTTGTTGGGACTAACATTCTTTGCTTTCATATAAGGTTTAGTCCTATGGATGGCGCAAGCAGGACATGGGTGAGTTACTGAGTTAATACATAAAAGTACACATTAAAAACCTTAAGAACAGTAATTTACGCAGGAATCAAGAAAGCAAGGCTACTGAAGACAGGATTCGAAATTTACTGAATCGTATCATGGCCCTGTTGGAAGGGCAGCGTGAGGAAGGAAGCCACCAGGGTCAGCGATAAAAATGGGGCGTCACTATAGAATTGTGGACCTAGCGGCATAAAAGCAGGAAAGTGCCACCCGCATTTGCTAATGGAGCTAGAGCCATATATTGCCAACCGATGTTGCACTTCACACTAGCAATCACAACTTCAGAAATGCTCATCCGTGCAGGCTAGGCATGGATAAACTGGTGTATGACTGCTGGTGCCAAAACAAGCATGGAGGTTGATAGATTCAAATACTTGGTTGTTGGCTTCAAAGAGCATTACATGAGGACACATAACATTGGGGACATTAGGAGTTGTTGGCTTCAAATAAGAAGAGAGTATGGCCGGTCATACTTGGTTGCATTGACTGTATGCATCGTATATGGAAGAATTATTTGACAGCTTGGGAAAGATATTACTCAGGGCATGTTGATAGATGAACTATGATTCTAAACTAGTCCATAAGTGAGGAAGAATCAGTATGTTGGCAGAGCAACAGCGAGCCAAGCTCAAGGAAAGACAGCCTGCCTAATTCTCCCTGGACGATGGAGGATGAGCAGTGGTATGGTGAGGTAGTGGGAGAGATCTCTAGTTACCGCTACCGAACGAGGTGGAGGCCGACGACGAGGTTGTAGACTAAGAGGAGAAGGAGGACGATGTGCCTCTAGCAAACAGCCACTGTTTTCACCACCGGATCATATGTCAAACACGGCGGTGAAATGTATCACCGTTAGTTCTCACATAACCAGCGGTGAAAGTCCTGGCGGTGATCATCCTTTCTCTAAGGGCGATTGCATGCATAAATACGTAAAAGTATCAGTTTATAATTGCATGTTGACATGGATATCCCAGTATCCCTACCAGGTCCTAGTTACGAACTATGACTGTTACTTTATTTACCTAGCCTAAGAAAATTACATAGATTAGCACTAAAATTATTATGATTGATTTATTACTTGCCTCCATTTGTTTGTTCACCAACAATATGTGGTACCAAGGTGCGGCTATCATGATCATTTTCCTAGTGTCCTACCATATTGATATCCAATATGGGTCATGTGAACATCGTGGTATCACAGTAGTGGGCAGGGCATGATGGAGGAGAGCCCTAGGATGTAGGACCGCGACTTGAAGACACGGACTCCCACCAGGATGGGTCAGGCCGTAGGCCGTGGTAGATGCAGAGCCGAATAGCGATATGGTGCCCGCACCGACCGAGGACGGGTCCGAGGGATGGCGACGGCAGCAACAGAGTAGCCAAGATGATATCTCTCCTCGGCCGCGGAAAGGACACTTTGGTAGTTAGCTGTTTCCCAAGGGTTTCCTTGGTAAACATGGAGGCAAGTGGTAGCGTCTCCGGTTGCTTGAAAAGCTAGCAATAGCTCTAAACTAATTAATATGGAGGAAATTACCTCTAAAGTCCATGCTAGTCTGTTGCGTTTTACACTATTTAATAGTTAAAAAATTTATTCAGTTAGCTCTAAGCTAGACCATTAACTAGAGATGCCCTCACTGTGTGGACTTTGGCGCGTAAACTGATAGTGTTCTTTACCGATTTTCATTGGGCCAATATGGGTCATGTGAATACCGTGGTATCGTAGTAGTGGGCCCCAGCCCAATAAAAGCCTCAAATAGAAAAGCTACAGGGAAAAAGTATTTTTTTATCTTAATCTCCAAACAGCTCATCTCGCACACAGCGGTCAACACATATAGCAGAAGCTAGACAGTGAGACGGCAACAACTCCATATCTATCTATATTTTTATGGCTGTATATCAAAACGCTCACCGATGAGGTCACGTCGTCTTTTTCCCTGTTCACCGTCTCACAGAACACTGTTTCTAGCAACAGTATCGGATCGCGAACACTGTTCATACCCGTTAACAACAGTAACAGATCACTAAAACTGTTCATAACAGGTGCGAGTAACAGTAACGGATCGCGAACACTGTTCATAACGGGTACAAACACTGTTGCATCGCAAAAGCCACCCGTTACAAACAGTGCACACCGAGTTCATCACTGTACCAAAGACCCGTTACTGTTTCAGACCGTGCTAATGCACGGGAACCTACTAGTATGCATAGGTTTCCAGGTTGGCTCTGTTAGTTGGCCACTTGGCCTAAGGACCAGTAGTCCCTCAGTCTAGAAAAACATGCATCATTTGTCCACATTTTTGGACCTGTTAAGATTTCTATATTTTTTTAGAAAAGAAAATATATTAATATTCTAACTTCTGCATCGATCAATGTATATGGTTGTTCCTTATTACAAACTAAAGCGAAACAGACCAAGAAATCTCAAACACAAAGTTTTGAGGCATGACGATAACAAAAAAAAAGGTTACTAGAAATCACAAACTAGAATGCAAGCCTATTGGTAAAACGCCAGCCGTGCCTTGCAAACACCTCTATCGCGACTGTCTCAATAGTATTGCATCACATCTTCATCCAATAGCGATCCTCCTCCATCTATAACATAGACCAGAACCTGGTTCAGTAAGTCCCGCTGAAAAGAACCTGCAAGTAGGATGGTACTAAGACTTTGTCAAACACAACATCATTTCAGGTTAACCAAATTACCCAACAGATGACACTTGCACCCACAAGAATCTGGGATTTCAGGTTCCTATTTGTTCCTTCCAACCAGTCCGTAAACAAGTCGTGTACACTAGTTGGGGGTAATAAATTAAAGGAAACTTGAACAACTCTCCACATAAATTTAGCGAAATGGCAGTCAAAGAGTAATTGTTGTATAGACTCGTTTGAAGAACAGAAGCAACCTTTTTTATCTCCTTGCCACTGTCATCTTGCTAAATTATCCTTCATTAAGATTACTCCTTTGTATAAGTATCACATGAAAACTTTGACTTTGAGAGGTAGTTTGAGTTTCCGGATTAGCGTATTATAAGGCATAGCTTGTGATACTAATAAGGCTCTTTACATGGATTTGACTAAAAACACACCGTTCTGATGTAGCCACCACACAAAACGGTCTCTTTGGTGTGTTAGATGTACATTTGCAATCATGGACACTACATTGTGCCACGCTTGCAAATTAGCACCCACCAGTGATCTCCTGAAAGCTACATTAAGCAGTATCGCAGACAGTACTGATTGTACAGAAGCACTTCTTTTCCTCACAATATTATAGTGCTGAAAAAAGCGATTTCAGTGGATACGGTTTGATCCACTCATCCTCCCAAAATCGCACTTGAGATCCATCACCTATATCAAACTTGCCCAACAAGAGGAACTCCTCTTTGACCTTCATGAGGCCAGCCCAAAACTGAGAGTCTCCGGGCATGTATTGAACATGTGTCAAAGTTTTATCCCATAGATATTTATTCCTAAGCAATTATTGCCAAATCCCATCTCCATTTAACAACTTAAACAACCATTTGCTTAGGAGACACCTATTATGAACATCTAAATTTAACACCCCTAACCCCCCTGGTCCTTTGGCATACAAACTACCTCCCATTTTGTTAGTCTATATTTTTTTTCTTATGTTCATCACTCTGTCAGAAGAAGTGAGATCTAAAATAATCCAATTTCTTCAATACCCCTCTACATACATGTTCTTATTAATGTTTGTGCTTTCCAAATAGTTGAATGAACGGTAAGGTAGCAAAGGTGTAAGCAGACTTCTTCAGTGCACATCTTAGGATGCAATCATCTATCACGTACTATTTTCATGTCAGACTGCCAAATTTATTCTTTTTCATTGTTAGATATTACATTTTGTGTTGCTTTAATTGCTGCAAAGCACCTTTTGATATAATCTTTGCATCTTTGCTATCATGATTACTTGATAAGATATAAGCTAGCTGATTCACTGGGCCCATTCTTTGAACGTACATTTGGCTTTCGTTGCAGTACAAACCAGTTATGATAATCAGACACATGGAGTTGATGAATCTTTGATAGCATTGCGTAGATAAATCAGCCTGCACATATGAGCATAGACCTATTGGCTATAAACGTAGTGTTGCGAATATATCATTGTTCAAAGAACCGTTTTTAATAGTATAACACATGCTCAAATTTAAAATTATCATGGTATTATTTTGTTCCGTTACAACGCACGGGCATGATGCTAGTAAGATATACAAATATAGATATAGATAAGCGAGTAGAAGTATATAGTAGCAGATTGAGAATAGATTCACTCCTTTCCATCCACTAACACGTGAGACCAATGTGTTAGTGGCCATATTTCTTTATCTCCTTGGTCTGCTCTCTTTTCTTCTGTCCGTCACTCTCTTCCCTCATAGGACATCGCCACCCCCCGCACTCCATCGGGTGAGAAGCCATGTCCGGGCGCGGACAGCATGGGTGATGCCCAAGAGTTGGGCACCGTTACATCAGGCGGCCAACACAGCTCGGCCACACGGTGGTCGGCCCTGCTCGTGGGCGTGATGATCGGCACTGCTCGCTCGCTCTAGGCCTGCTCACGAGTACTGGGGAACTGCAATTAATACGATCATATGGAAAAGTTGGAAGTTTGTTTTGCCTTGTTAGAGTTCAAATAAAGGGTTTTTTTTAGAAAAGAGAATATATATTAAATATCTTAGCCTCTGCATCGACCGATGCATATAGCTATTTCTTATTACAGACACTAACACTACAACCCAACGTAAGAGCAGCTACCACAAACGCACATCAAAACGGCCTTGACCTACCAAGATCCATGCGTACACACCGCAACATTCAACTCTCGCCACTAAAGAGGGACGTGACGCCATCGGCACCACCGTCGCCTGACCAGAAGGTCAAGGCATTACACTCAGGAACAACGCGCTACACAAAGGGGAGAGAGCCGATCAATAGATGCTTCTAAGGAAGAATGCGGCACCCGAAGGCATCACCGTCATTGGTCCTAGGGACACAGCTTTTGTCATGGCGCCTCACCCCCATGCGTGGCATTGACCAATGCCCATACTCAATGCGCCGGCCATCACCCATCTGCGAAGCTAGCCTGGCCCCGCTGCCACCAACCAAACCTTTGGCAACAACTGCCGGCCATCAGATTTGGCCCCACGTAACACCGCCGCACATCGAGGTCACTGCAGACTGCAGCTACTAGCTTTGGCGCCGTCATCGTCGCTGTTGGCCTCCGCCAGTTGCATCGGGCAGTCCCCGTTGGATCCACCCCGCCCAACCGGTAGGCTATCGGGAAGTCCAGCCAACACGCCCTCGCCAGATCCCTGCATGCCAACCCCGAACCATCGATGTGCGTCAATGAGACCAGATTTGACCGGCGGAGATGGATTCACCATCCATGAGCCCAAATCCGAAGACCAAGACCTCGACGGCGAGCAACCACCTCCACCACCAATGATCCCTCCATGCCTTGCCAAATCCACACGATGCACCGGATGCGGTCCTTGTCGCCGCTCAATCTGTGTCACTGCGCTGCTCTCCTCCAGACGCGCCAAGCCACGGTGTTGCCCGGTCGTAGCCTTGCAGGGCAATGCACCAAGCTCCGCTGCTGCAAGTGCCAACCTGGGCTCTGGCCGATGCCACCGCAGCCGTAGGGGGCGACCCAGCCGAGCACCACGCTGCCCTAGCTCGGCCACATCCTACCGGACCACGATCAAAACATGAAAGTGCCCCCAAAGTATAATACAGAGTACTAATCACCAGGACACTAGGAGTACTACAGGCTGTGCTAAATTACACAAGAGATCAATGAACTGAAGACACATATCCCAAATTTCTCTTGTTCTTCCGTACCATCAAAAAACTCTGCTTTGCCTTGCCACAACATCTGGAGTGGAGATCCAATAAACGCCCAGTGAATTGAGGCGAGTATTCTCTCCCCACTCCCACCCCCCCTAATTCCAGGGGCACTATAGGTTGTGCTAAATTAATAGAGCACGTCCATTTCTAACCAAAAAATTGAAGCCTTAAAGCATCTCTCTCCAGTCCACCCCAAATCAAGCCGCATATGCCAGTTCTCTTCCACACACCTACTGGTTGCGATTGCTGTGGCTTCTTTTGATAAGTTGATTTTTTTAGGTCCCGGCATATATATAACAACATCACGGATAGCTCAGAAATGCATCATATTCATGTCACTCTTCAATTTGTCAACTGCATGCTTTTAGCTAGGTTCGTTATGTGCCAGATTGCGTTACCATTCTTTCCAGCCTGGTCCTTCAGTTATGGTTTTGCGATTAACATTTATGATACCAAATAAGTATCATTGCATTCTTCATTAATTATAAACAGTATACCTATTTTATATCATAAATCCTTGTAATTCTTTTTTATAATTTGGTCAAACTTGACATGCGTTGACTCTTCAAGAAAGTTGCAATAACTTATAATTTGGGATGTAGGGAGTAATTCATAATTTTCATATGAAGTCAGATGAAGTAAAACCCGAAATTTTTGAGCTCGATACGATCTATCACTTTATAGTTGATAATATTTTTTATTAAAAACTATGCAGAGTCAAAAAAAAAACGTCTGTCACATGATTCATGGGCTGCCAACTGCCATGGTGCTTCTAGTCGCCTCTAACAAAACCTCACGTCTCATCCGTTCTTCGCTTAAGTCGCTTTCAGCTCCTCCGCCCTCTCCGGCGCTAGCCAACTGCAATCCTCGCCATCTGCCCATCAGCCTTCACCACCACCTCTTCTAGCCTCCGTTGAGCAGAGTAGTAGCCAGGCCAAGCCTTTGTAAGGCCCTGTTTATTTCCTTTGACAAAACTTTTGCTCAGAAAACTTTTGCTCAGCACTTTTAACCCATGTTTTGGGCAAATGGATCTAAACAGGTGGGCTAAAAGTGAGCAAATGGGGGCTAAAGTTTTGCCATTTACACCTCAAGAGGTGCAAAATTGAGCTAAAAGTATTGGGGGTGTGAAGGACACCTTATTTTGCACTTAATCCAAACACCCAAGGAAGAACTAAAGTTTAGCGGCAAAATTTTAGAGGCTAAACTTTTGCCATGGCAAATGGATCTAAACAGGGTCTAAATCAATTAATAGAGTTGACACTATTAAAAAATTAATAATAATACTTTTTCATTTGAGATACGATGAAGATAAATTTTATACCAAAGCTATTAATCTCTACAACTTTATGGTTCACAATTAATTTTTTTATTTCAAACTGTGCGGAGTCCAAAAAATTCTGTCTGCCACTTGATTCATGGCCAGCCACAGCACTTTTAGTCGCCGCTAACTACCTCACGATTTATATTTGAAGCTGTTCAGAGTAAAACAAAAAATTCTGTCTGCCACTACCAGCTCAGTTAACTAGGTGGCCAAGCCCAACAATAAATAAAGTCGCCTTCGTTCACTAACTAAAGCAGCCCCAGCGTAGCCACCGCCGTCCGCAGGCACACCTGACGTCTCCTAGCTCACGCCTCCGGTGCCGGCTAGCCGCAATCCTCGCCATCGGCCCTCAGCCCTTCAAACACCACTCACTCCCACCTCCGCCAGCGTCCGTCAAGCAGAGCAGGAGCCCACACCACACCGAGCCAGAGGCCGGATCCAGGCATCTCCAACCGTGCAACTGCTAGGCAAACCACGCCGGCACTTGGTCAAACGTTACGTACTTCCAGTTGCAGCCATCGCTCAACAGGTCCGTTTCCTTGACGCCGGAACTGAAGGACACACAGAGCATTCTCTTTTCCCCGCTGCAAATCAAGGAGCATATGCCTAGTCTCTCCCGGCCCTCTCTATTTTTATTTCCATCCGCTTTCTTTCTTTATTTCTTTCTAGTTTTTGTTGGAGATATTATACTCTTCTTCCACTCACAAATATACTCACACAAGGGTGACGGCTTGAGATTGGTGTAGCTGCTTTCGATTTTTAGGTGCCCAAGTATATAATATTTCAACATCATCCATAGATCAAACTTCATCATATTCTCGTCTGCTAGCTACTCATTAATTTGTTAACTCCGTTATCGTTTCAGCTTGCTACTATGCGCCAGATCTGGTACCAAAAGTACTCAGTTATCATTTAAATGTGATTATTCTAATACCTATCTACTGTTGTAGTGTTCCCTTTTGAATAATAGTGCCAAGGTTATAGGGGCCTCGGTACTTTTACCATCAAGATTACCTTTCCTTTAAAACGAAACACATGATTTTTTTTTATCTAATTTCGATTTTGTAGATACCAAAGCAGCAAAAATGGCGGTGGTACTGGACGCTTTAGCATCCTACCTCCAAGACATGTTATTGGAGATGGCTAAAGAAGAGGTGCATCAGCTCTCAGGTGTTCCCGATGAGATAAAAAAGATGGGGATGAAGCTTGGGGACCTTAAGAGGTTCCTCGCCGATGCTGACAAGAGGAACATCAGCGACGAGAGTGTGCAATCATGGGTGAGAGAGCTTAGGAACGCCATGTATGATGCTACCAACATCCTTGATTTGTGCCAGCTCAAGGCCATGGAACGGGGTCGAAGCAGTGATATGGGCTGCTTCAATCCCTTGCTCTTTTGTATGAGGAATCCTCTCTATGCTCATGACATCGGTAATCGCATAAAAAGTCTTAATGAGAGGCTAGATGACATTGAGAAGCGTAGCAAAACCTTCAACTTCATTAACCTTGCATCTTATGAGGACAACACAAAAAAGGTAGAATCCTCCCTTCGCGCTAGGCGTGAGACAACAGGGGAGGATGAGTTAGGTGTGGTTGGTGAGAAGATTGAGGACACAAGAAATCTTGTGGATTTGCTCACGAAGAAGGACAAAAATGTACATGAACACAAAAATGTTATGGTTTATGCTATTGTGGGGGTAGGAGGGATTGGCAAAACCACCCTTGCCAAGAAGATCTTTAATCATGACTTCATCAAACAAGAGTTTCAAAAGAGAATATGGTTGAGTGTCAATCAAGAATTTAGCGATGTTGATCTATTAGAGAGAGCTATCACTGAAGCACAAGGAAACCATCAAACACCAAGAAACAAGGCCGCACTAGAGCGAACCCTAAAGGAAGCCTTGAAGGACTGCAAGACCTTATTGGTGATGGATGATGTTTGGGACCAGCATGCATGGGAGGGTGTCCTCAAAACTCCATTATTCAACAGTCTAGCTCAAGGTAGTTGTGTCCTTGTTACCACAAGACATGACATGGTCGCCCGAGGAATGATGGCAGAGGTGCCCTACCACCATGTCGACAAACTAGAGCAAGAAGATGCGTGGTCTTTGCTCAAGAAGCAGGTTCGTATAAGTTAATTTATAGCTTTATTTTGTAACACAGTCGGTAATATTGCGCATTTTCTTCACATTTGCTTCACTATCTATTTATAAAATTGTGTCTTGAGACGGATCATCTCATTCAACAACCTAAACCTATAAAATTATGTGGCACTCTTAAAGAAACAACATAATGAAACTCTACACTGAGGATGGCCTTATGCGCATGTTTGTACAAAATTGTTAAGGGCTGCAAATTAACCTAGACGGTTATTTGTTTTAGCATTAATATTAGAAATCTAGGGTCTGTAAACCACTTTCAAAACACTACTACACAAAAAATTATCACCGCCGACATGAAAACCACCATCACCACCGGTTTTGCCATTCGGCGGTGATGCTCACCTTCATCACCGCCACTTTGAAACTGATATTGAAAATTGAATAAAAATAATTAAAGAATACACGTGTCATGTGTGCCTGTAGTCGTCTATGCTGGTCGGCGCCAGCTGCCCCTAGCGGCGAGGATTGCGACATCGAGGTCCATCTCTATGTTGGGCGGCGTCCGCCACGCTGCCGAGGGCCATGGGTGGTGTCTACCGCCCGCGCTGATGGCAGATCCAATTTTAGGGTCTTGGTGCTACCGTGGGATAGAGAGGGGCGGAAGGAAGTGCTCGGGTAAGGGAGAGAGAGGTGGTCGGTAAGTGGGGTGTCGGTGAGGGAGTGAGAATGGGCTAGGGTTTCTGGCTGGCTATATACTCGAGACCAGTTTTCACTACCACCTTGTGTTGCGAACTAGTGGGAAAACCAGGCCATGACACAAATGGTGGTGAAAACCATTTTTATCAATGGTTCAATTACCGGTGGTGATATATTTTTACCGATGTTTCTAATAGAATCAAAATAGTGAAAGTGTCGGCAAAATCCATTTCTATAGTAGTGAAATGTCATTAAAGAATCATGAACACAGAGCATGATAAAGAACATGCGAAATAAAAGCCTAAAAAGGAATAAGAGTAAACTACAAACAATAATAAAGTTAATAACATGTAGTAATATTTTTTTTAAAATTTTCTTACATTACACAAATGACTGTAGGTGCTTGTGAAGTTTCGTAAGATCGAGCTCACGTACAAGCATTATTACATTGTTAATAATACCTGTTGTCGCAACTCTATAGATTTTTTTGAGAGCCTCAACTCTTTAGATGGTCATGAGATTAAGATTTCTAAACTTTTACTATATTGTATCCTTTCGTTGCAAAGGGCGTCTGGTGCTTAAGGTTTAATATTTCCAACACCAAGTCCCATCCTCCACGGTCTGATAGGAATCAGCAAT
The DNA here is from genome assembly GCA_038087645.1 of Saccharum hybrid cultivar R570. Taxonomy (NCBI): domain Eukaryota; kingdom Viridiplantae; phylum Streptophyta; class Magnoliopsida; order Poales; family Poaceae; genus Saccharum; species Saccharum hybrid cultivar. Next base: position 14,415,574 of record JAQSUU010000805.1, read on the forward strand.
TTATAGCCTGTATAATTAAAGCCAATCAGGTCTGGACATTACTGTTTGATGATGGGAATGTTAGGCTTTTTTCTTGTTGCTTAATTTATTTGGTCCTAAATTTTCAGAAGTCCTAATATTCGGTCATAGGAGTGTAACTTTTTAAATATCTAATCGAGTTAGACATTAAAATAACATATAACATATGAAACTTTTATCTTTTTCTCTAACAACCTTTTCAAACTATTATAATTTTACTAGATTCTATAAACATGTTAAAATAAAATCAATGATTTAAAGTTCTATTCTGAACATGGCGTAAAAAGTTAAGAAAAGTACTCACGGGGCCTTTGGCATATATCCTGATTGACAGGTTTTACCATAGACACTTGAGTAATTGTCCATGTAACTTGCCTCACTTGTCTCATCTCTAGAATGGTTAAAAACTAAGGATACAACGGATATCACATTAGGTTTACCTGCATCCAAGAGAGTATGAATAAGGGAGAAAAATGTAGCTTCTTCAGGTCAAGATGTGCAGACTTTAATAACCTTTCCAGTTGGATCCTAATAATTGACTTCCGTCCATTCGTCGTGTTTGGTCCATTTATTTTTATTTTTTGGAATGTCACGGTTTTCTTTTACTCCCCACCCGAATATATTCAAAAAAATGGCCCAAAACGGCTGATATACAAAAGGTTTGAGGAAGAAAAAGCAACAACACAGGACACCCTAGCTCCAGGGCGAAAAGTGACAGAACCACAATAAAACAGTGAAGCTCTAGCGAGAGCATAGACTACTACACCAAGGCAAAAAAGCACTTCAACGATGCCTCAGGGAGGTGTATGACGCCGTAACGTAATCATCGTCAGCTAAACATAAGCTTGGCGAGGCTTTCGCTCGAGCCATGTGCCGAGGAGAAGCAGCTGTAAGATTCTTCAGTGACGCCTTCAACAAGGAGAATCTCGTTGCTGGCTCAGAAAGACCTGAGCTGAGCTTTCATTCAGAACCTTTGCTCCCAGACTGAGGGGGTAGCCGGTCGCCGCCACACGCCACGGAGCCGTTCGGACTCGCCCGCGGCGACGGGAGGCGCACACCGACATGGTCAGTTGCCGCCACACGCCGCGGAGCCGAACGGACTCGCCCGCGGCGATAGGAGGCATGCACCGACAGGGCTGGCAGCCGCCACACGCCGCGGAGCCGAACGGACTCGCCCGTGGCGACGGGAGGCGCGCACCGACAATGTCGGCCGCCGCCACATGCCGCAGAGCCGAACGGACTTGCCCGCGGTGATGGGAGGCGCGCACCGGCAGGGCCGGTTGCCGCCACACGTCGCGGAGCCGAACGGACTCGCCCGCAGCGACGGGAGGCGCGCACCGACAGAGCCGGTCGCCGCCACACGCCGCGGAGCCGAACGGGCTCGCCCGCGATGACGGAAGGTGCGCCCAACGGCGCCGGTAGCCACCATAGCTCGCCACCTGCGCAGTCGTCACGCTGGGGAAGGAGCGCTAGCCGCCACCACATGGGGATGGCGGATGTTCGGATGGTCGAAGACACGTGCGGCCGGTCACTGCCACACGAGGGCAGTGGGCCCGGGCCACCATTTGTGGGTGGGGGAGAGGGGAGGCACCGTCGCTGCCAGGCCCAGGAGAAGATGGTGGAGGGGGTGCTGGAGGAGAAGGAACGGTGGAGGAGGGGCGAGTCTGCGAGCGCCGCCGTCTTGACCGGGGCAGCACCGGTGTGGATGGAGACGCCGGGATCCAAGCGTGGGGAGGAGTCGATTTTACCCCCTCGAGTTCCCGGGCGACATCGCCAAATGCCCGGGGAGGATGGCCCCGTCGGAAGGCTCCCCGGCCTCCGCAGCCCAGGGGGGCCGCAGCGCCCAGGCTCGCGTTCCAACAGTGTGCTGATGCCCACTGTCGCGCCACCGCCGGAGAAGTCAAGGGCTGCAGCAAGCGAGGAGCTGGGCAGCCGGCCAGCCGCCGCGCAGCTGACTGGCCCTGGCCATGGCTGGCACGGCCCAGCCAGGCAACCACCGCCCCCATGGACGGCCACGGGCGTGTGCAGCAAGGCCGCCGTGGAGCTATCCGCGACCGCACGCACTCAGGACATGAGCAGCGGCCACCGCTGCGGGCTGCAGGCGCTAAACCACCTGCCAGCTCCAAATCCGAGCAGGGAGAGAGCAGATCCGGCCATGGAGGGTCCGGATCCGCGCCACCGCCGCTTGAATCGCCGGATTGCCAGCAGAGTCCGTCGTCAGCAGCCATGGTCGAAGAATGGAGAAAACTGGAGAGCCGAGGATGTAGAGCCCCGCTGCTGCCTTCATCGCCATGCACGGCCACCTGCCAGCAGGCTCGAGCAATAGCAGGGAGGGAGGAGGTGGGTGGGAGGGGGCCGGCGGTGGGCTTGGTTGGGGCGCCGCCCGTGTCGCCCACGGAAGGGACGACGCGGGGCCGTTTTTGTTTTTTCCTTTTATGAATAATCTCATGGTAAGTTGCAATGAAATTGAACATATAGTGTCAAATTGGGAACAAAAAATAAACCAAATGTCACAAAGGCACCAATTTATTTTCTAGGATCATATAAGGAACCAACCTTTGGGTTTCAAACGATGACAAGCTTGATTAGAATTGTATTTGGGACCGATTAGTTAATTAATGAACCATCAGCAGAGACAGATGTTCGTTAAAATAAACGGTAATGATAGACGGCAGACGTCCGGACGCAACGGACGCGTGCCCAAGTGGTGCGGCGCGACCCGCTCGCCCGTGCCGACGCCCTCCTTATCCACTCGCTCATCCATTCCTTCCCCCTCCCCACTCTCGCACTCCACCTCGCTCGCTCCGCCTACGCGCCCGTCTCTTCCTCACTCTGCGCTCACAACGCTGCTCCTCCCAGCGCCCTCAACGCCGCCTCGCCAGCGAGCCACACCATGCCTTCCTCTCTCCAGCTCTCCCCTCCGCCCTTAGCAGCGGCTCCCGGCTCTTTCCTCTGGTTGATCCATGGAGCGCCGACGTTCCCGTGCTGGATTCACTGGCGGAGCTACGTGTATGCCTGGGTATTCATTGGAATACCCAAGATTTTGGCAAAAAAAAATTAATACATATACTTGTATACGTGTATATGCTATTGTTTAATTGGACCAAGAGACAAAAGCCCACAAACAAGCAGCTGAGTGGCAGCCGAGCAGGCCAACAATTGACTAGGCCCAAGCGGCCACCTCCCGTCGGCAACTTGACATTCATTTAGAATCGCGAAAGTCACGAATCGCTACTTCCCGTCCCGTCCCAAGGGCACTGGAACTAGCGACGGCGGCGGCGGCACATCTTGATCTGCTGCTGCGGTGCAGCAGGTTCCTGGCGGCAGGTGGCCGGCAGCCGGTGGCACATCCGCTCATCTCGATCTGCTTCTGTTGCGTCCTGGAACGCATCGTCGATTCGTCGATCTAATTGCAGCAGGCAGCTAGGTAATTTACAATACATCTCGATCTGCTGCTTCTCCTCTAATTTATTTGTTCTTGACTAGCTGCTGCGATGCGTTCTACTTTATTCAGTAATTTTCTTACATTTAGTTCTTTGTAAATTGTAATCTAGATGAAGAAGAAGGGTACTACCAGCTTATTTGCATTATGGGATAAAGCTGCAAAGGCAAAAAAACAAATTTGGCATCTACACCAAATCCTCCTGTTGAGATTGAGAACAATCTACAGGTAGCACTTGTGCAAGTGCAAGCACATGATGATGATGAAGCACAGGCACAGTCCGCTGTTGAAGCAAATGATGAAGCTCCCCAATCAGACAGAGACATCCCAACTTCAATTGTACAAGATGATGCAGCAACTGATGAAGAGGGTGACATTGGAGCAGATTTGGAAGCACTTGAGCATGATCCTGGGAAGCGAATACCCATCTCAAGGTACAATGTCAATGACCAGGATAGAGTTAGGAGGAGATATATTGAGTTGGGTCCATGTCAGCCAAAGAATCATGATTTTCAATATAGAGATATAACTGGTCATCAACGCCGCTTTTGCCCAGTTTGGTTTGAGCAATATAAGTGGCTTGAGTACAGTGTAGAAAGAGATACTGCTTTCTGTTTTGTTTGCTATTTGTTCAAAGATAAAACAAAATGCCCAGGTGGAGATTCATTTGCGACGAATGGGTGGCGAAACTGGCACCTGAAATCAAGATTGAAAAAACACATGGGTTCTGTCAGTAGTGCTCATGCTCAAGCTCAAGAGAAATATGACAGGTTCACTACACCAAAAACATCAATTCGGGAGTCTATTGCTTCAAACACCACACAGTACAAAGCTTTATATAAGCTTCGTTTGACATGGACACTCAAGTGCTTGAGGTTTCTATTGCGCCAAGGCTTGGCATTTAGAGGGCATGATGAAAGTGAAGACTTGCTAAACAAAGGAAATTTCCTTGAGCTTTTAAATTGGCTAGCAGGAAATTTTGAAGAGGTTGATAAGGTGGTTTTAAAGAATGCTCCACAGAACTGTAAAATGACATGCCATCAAGTACAACATGAGCTCATCAAATGTTGTGCACAAGAGACTACTAAGCTAGTAATTGAGGAACTTGGTGGTCAAAACTTTGCAATACTTGCTGATGTGTTCCAAAATGAACAGCTAGCTGTTTGCTTGCGTTACGTCGATAAGAAAGGAAGGGCAGTTGAAAGTTTTCTTGGTATTGCCCATGTTGAAGATACTAGTGCTTTGACACTTAAGGCTGCACTAGAGCATATGCTTATGAAATATAATTTGACCTTTGCAATGGTTCGTGGGCAAGGATACGATGGAGCTAGCAATATGAATGGTAATGCTAATGGGCTGAAGAAACTTATAATGGATGAGTCACCATATGCTTACTATGTTCATTGTTTTGCTCATCAGCTGCAATTAACTCTTGTTGCTGTTGCTAAAGAGAGTGGGGATTGCACTTGGTTTTTTGGACAGCTTGCTATCTTGTTAAATGTTCTTGGCAATTCTTGTAAAAAGATGAGAATGCTTCGAATGGCTCAAGCTGAGGAACTAATTGATGCATTAGAGTTGGAGGAAGTAGAAACCGGAAAGGGTTTGAATCAAGAAATGGGTTTGGGAAGGCCGTGTGATACTCGCTGGGGCTCTCACTACAGAACTGTGATGCATGTTATTTCTATGTATCCTGCAATCAGGCGTGTTCTAGTGAAGATTGGAAAAGAATATACTACAGCGGAGGCCCAATCAGCTATGACTATGTTGACATCATTTCGGTCATTTGAGTTTGTATTCATGGCACACTTGATGCAAGAAATATTTGGTTATACTGAGGACTTGAATAGAGCTTTGCAAAAGAAAGATCAAGACATTGTGAATGCCATGGAGCTTGTTGATCTTACAAAATATCATCTGCAGTCCTTGCGGGAAGATGGAGGATGGAATGATTTTCTTCAGAGGGTCATTTCTTTTTGTGTGAAGTACAAGATTAAAGTTGTTGACATGGAGGGTCCTTATTATCCTGTTGGGAGACCTAAAAGAGGGTTCTATAATGGCGCAATGAACTATCATCGGTTCCATGTTGACATGTTTGTGAGTGTCATTGATAGGCAACTTCGTGAACTGAATGACAGATTTGATGAGGTAAACACAGAACTACTTTCTTGCATGGCAGCATTTAGCCCACTTGATTTATTTGCTGTTTATGATCAAGCCAAGTTGGTTACACTTGCTACAAAGTTTTATCCTAAAGATTTTACAACTGAGGAATTAGGGAAACTTCCATGGCAGCTTAATATGTATATTTCTTATGTTCATAGAGATGAAAGGTTTAAAAATTTAAAGAACCTATGTGAACTTTCAGTTAAGCTTGTGGACACAAAAGGATGAACAATTTTATGTTGTTTACAAGCTTTTTAAGTTGGTGTTAATTCTACCCGTAGCCACCGCTAGTGTTGAAAGAGTGTTTTCCACACTGAATTTTGTGAAGAACAAGCAAAGGAACAAAATGGGTGATGAATATTTGAACAATTGCTTGGTTACATTTAATGAGAGGGAATTCTTTAGTCAAGTGAAAGATGAGGATATCATCAATCTCTTTCAACAAGGGGATCGTAGAGTTATATTGTAATAATCATGACTGTTTTGTAATATTTATGTTTCGAGCCTGTACTTTAGTTAATATGGATGGATTTGATAAATGGCATGGCCATTATAACTTTTCATCCAATAGATTGTATATTTGCATCAAATTTTTGTACACTTGGCATACCCAACTGTAAATTCCTAGCTCTGCCAGTGGCTGGATTCATGCGAGGAGTTGCAAATCCGGCGGTGTGGGGGTCTGCTCCACCCTGACGTGCCCTTCCCACCAAGACGGCGGCATGGGGCCCCCTCAACATCAGATCCATGGTTCACCCCCCCCCCCCATGCTGGATCCATGGTGGGAGGATGTGGATCTAGCCGCGTGGTGGGCATTCCTCCACCCTGTCGTGCCCCCCCCCCACCTCGACGGCGGCATGGGGGCCTCCCCCATTGGTGGATCCATGCAGCAGCGCGCGCCCTCCCCCATGGTGGTCCATGTGGGCGTTGGAGATCTGGCGGCTTTCTCCCTCTCTTCTCCCCCTGTTTCAATAGTATTTTTCTGTTGTTTCATTTGCTCAAAAGGTATGTTTCAATAGGCAATCTGGGGTGTTTTCTGGGTGTTTTCAGTAGTTCAAGTTGGGTGTTTCAGTAGCCAATCTGGGGGGTGTTTTCTGTTGTTTCAATAGTCAATCTGGGGTGTTTTCTGGATGTTTCAGTAGTTCAAGATGGGTGTTTCAGTAGCTCAATCTAGGTGTTTCAACAGGAGGATTTTAAGTGTTTCAATAGTCTAAATTGGGGTGTTTCGGTAGTTCAATCTAGGCGTTTTAATAAGATGTTTTCAAGTGTTTTAGTAGTCCAAGCTGGGGTGTTTCTGGGGTGTCTCAGTAGGTCAAAACTGGGTGTTTCAGTAGTTTAAAACTGGGTGTTTCAATAGCATGTTTTAATTTTTTCAACAACCATCGGATGTACGTTGCAACAGTTGTTTTTGAATGTTTCATAGGTAGATCTTGGTTTTTGCATCTCTCTCCCTCCCATCTCTGTTGCAAGCGTTGGGGAGGGGCTGTGGAGGGCAATGGTTGCCTCGGGGAGCAGGCGAGGTCTAGAGAGCAGGGTGGGGACACAGATCCGCATGCGGGGGCCGCTCGTTTCGCTTTCCTTTTTTTGTTATTCGTTAACACGCGCGGCGGAGGTAGCGGGGCAGGGAACCTCGGGGCGGTGCATCCAGCTGCTAGCGCCCGGATCCGGACATCCGGGCGCTAGCAGCGCCCTAAAATAAATCCTTTGGTTTCTCTGGTTCCTTCTTTCACCTTCAACCTGGCCAATAGCATGACCAATTTCTGACAACATCGTGGTTGTATAGTTTGCATCCTCCATGATCCATGCTATACATTTCAGTTATTAACATAAAGTTGGATTAATATATTGCCCAATCAAACATACATACATTAGGATATTTTTATTTAATAGATCATCAAGTGCTAAAATGTTACTTAACAAACCACATATAAATGACACTGATAATTTATTTTAAATTACATTACTATGGCATGAAAAAAAAAGTTTATAAGTTTTTATTCAAATAGTTTTATAAAATTTGACTCAAATACTATGTCCTATCAATACTCGTAATTTAATTTTGATTATCCTATACTTTTATAAAAATAATACTTCTACTACATATACAATTTTCTAATGTAGCAAATTCAAAATTTTAGGCCCTGTTTGGATGCAGATGTACTTTTGGAGTTTTAGAAAAATACCATGCTTTTATGAAATACTTTGATTTTATTAGATTTGTATGAAGTGTTTTGATGCAACAAATTTTATGGTTTTGAAAACCAGAGTTTTGCTATATCTGTAGTCTCTTTAGATTTTTATAAACTCATATCTAGACCTCTTTGTTGCTAAATCATGGTTTACCACATCTATTGGTACTAAAATCGTGGTTTCTTAATACTAGCTCTCTTAATACATACAAACATGGCCTTAAGTGCCATAGTGCAGGCTGACATGATAGTTCATACAATTTTTAATAGGCAAGTGTGTAGCATAGGACCTAGCACTACTGCAAAATAGGCCATCATTGTCCGACCATCATTGCTGGTTGCTTTGGAGATGGCAGTGATAGTGTATCATTGTCTGTTCATGGCTGCAACCGACATTGATAGTACAACCGACAATGATAGATGAACCTTTGCAAACGAATTGTGGCTACAAGTGACAGTGACAGGCAGTGTACTATCACTGCTGGTTATAGCCACGAACATGCAGTGAAGGACCACCCGTCACGGCCGGTTTGTGGATACAACCAACAGTGATAGGCTGTTTTACGAAAAAAGTAATAACTTTTTCATATGATGTTTGAACAAGATAAGCTTTATACGTTCAAAAAATATTTAAAACTTTGTAGTTAATAACTTTTTAATTTAAGATTGTTTTTATATCAAACTATTCTATATAAGTTCTCCGATGGGATTTGAGATGGTTAATGATATCGAATGGAGACAAAGTCAATAGTAGAGTTAGTAGTCGATGAGATCTACAACTTTGTAGTTAACAACCTTTTCATTTAAGATCATTTAGAGTATCAAATATGCAATATAAGATTCAAAACTGTGTAGTTAAAAGAATAACATCAGTCGTTGTATAGTCACAAGTGTTGTATAGCTCTGCTGGTATAGATGCTCAAGAGAATGTTGAGATCTTGAGTTTAAGTAGTGAAGACATATTTTTTGCTTTTTTTATCATTTATCATTGTCGGGTACTGGCAGTGAAGATGCAGTAATCTGGCGTACATTTTGTGCTTTTTTATCACTTATCACTGTCAGTACTTGGCAGTGATGAAGTAATCTGGTGTACTGTACAACCTTTTTGTAATAAAATAAGGAAAAAATTAAATAAAAGATACTATAAATACTGGAGTGACTATAAACATCAGGTAGATGATAAGTGACTATAGAAGATACGAGAGTTGGTAATGATTGTGACTGATGATATACATATACTATGATTTTTCCATCTATTTTAGTAGACTGGTACATCGGTCCTACGCTTAGAACGTCGCATGTGAATTTTGCCTCTGCACACAGTATCGTTTACCAGCACTTGATTTTGCTTCCGATTATAACCAAGTGTATTTATATCTACATATTCCATTCAATTAACAAGCTTAAGTTGCTGCTTCCAGGTGATTGGAAATGAAAACAATGATGAACCAAAGGTTGATGCTTTGAAGGACATTGGAATGTCGATTATAGCAAAATGTGAAGGTTTGCCTCTCGCAGTCAAAGTAATAGGAGGCCTTCTCCGCCAGAAAAACATAAGGCGAAGCGACTGGAAAAATGTCCTAAATGATTCTACATGGTCAGTATCCCAAATGCCTGAAGAGCTAAACTATGCAGTATGCCTTAGCTATCAAGATTTGCACCCTGAGTTGCAGTCTTGCTTTCTGCACTACGCCCTCCTCCCCAAGAGCACGGTGTTCAGGTATGACCGTATTGTTGCCATGTGGATTGGGGAAGGATTTGTTCATGGAAACTCACGTGATTTAGAAGTATTAGGAAAAGAGTACTATGACCAGCTAATAGCTAGGAACCTTCTAGAGCCGGATCAAGGGTACACAGACCAGCAAGTTTGCAATATGCATGATGTTGTTCGCTCATTCGCTCAGTATTTGACTAGAGATGAAGCACTGATAGGAAACAAAAGTGAGGCTGGCCTTATGAACAATATTAATCCACAAAATATTATTCGGATATCACTAAAAACCAATGGATCAGAATCAAATGGGCTAGGGTGGAGTTCTCTGCAAGCACATATATCACTACGAACACTAATTTTTGTTGGGAAAATAAAGATCAACCCAGGTGATTCACTGTCATGTTTTCCATGTTTGCGGACCCTACATATATGAGATGGAAATTTTGATGCATTGTCTAAATCCTTGGTCCAACTCAAACAGTTGAGGTATTTGTGCCTAGATGGCACTGACACATCTAGGCTGCCAGAAAAAATAGCCAAGATGAAATTCTTGCAGTGCATTGACCTTGGTAATTGTAAAAGTTTGGTGAAGCTTCCAGGTGGTATTGCAAGGTTACAGCAGCTGAGATATCTAAGGCTTGATGGCTCAGGTATAAACAATATACCCAGGGGTTTCGGCGGCATAACTAATTTGAGGATATTGCTGGGGTTTCCAGCCCACGTGGAGGGTGATTGGTGTAGTTTGGAAGAATTAGGATCTCTTAACCAGCTCATCCGTCTTCGTATACTTGGCCTAGAGAATGTATCTTCTTCCTCATTTGCTACAAAGGCCAGCCTTGGTGAAAAGGTGCACCTCAGCTACCTGTGGTTACAGTGCACTAGTGGACGTGGAGGTGCTTGCCGGTTGGTGAAACAGGAAGAGCAGCAACAAATCGAGAAGGTGTTTGATGAGCTCTGCCCTCCGCCTTGCTTAGAAAATCTTACAATCAACGGGTACTTTAGTCAACGACTTCCACGGTGGATGACATCGACAGCAATTGTGTGCCTTGGAAGCTTGAGGATTCTAGTCATGGGAGACTTGCCTTATTGCAAGGAGCTACCTGATGGCTTATACCAGCTCCCCAGCTTGGAGTTCCTACAGATTAAAAGCGCTCCAGGCATCAAGCGTGCTGGGCCAGAGTTTTTAATACCACACCATCATGGGCTCCCAGGTGCTATGGAGAACTTTGGTTCTGATTTGAAAATTGAGGTGATTATATGTCCACACCTGGAGAGGATCAGTAACCTACCAAATTTGCAGAACCTTGATATCAGGCGGTGCCCAAAGTCGAAGGTGCTAGAGGGTTTGCCTGCACTTCAGACACTCTGGCTGGAGGACTACGGCATGGAAACACTCCCTGGATATTTGCAGGATGTAAAGCCAAGGCATTAATTTGGATCTAGACTGTGACGTCCTGTTGCTCGCTTCCATAGCTAAAGGAGAATCTGGCCCTGAGTGGGACAAGTTCAGCCATATCAAGCAGGTCAAGGCATATGCACATGATGATGACGACAACATTGAAAGGAAGTGGTACGTGAAGTACACGAGAGATCCATTTAGCTTCAAGACAAACAACAGCCCCTCTGCTGACGCTTCAAGTAAATTAACACAATACTGCTGCTATATATGTTGTATGCTGATTACCTTTCTTGCTCTAGGAATTTCTCGTTATTTGACTAGACATGCCGTTTCAAGGGATGAAACGAACGAGGTGTTATTGGACAAAGTGGAGGAAGTTTCAAGGGAAGTCATGGAACCACAGAGGGAGTAACAATCAAGTATGCATGCTACTCTACATACGTCTAGCACTGTCGATATATAATGCATAAAAGACCTTGCCTACAGGCGGGAGTGGCCATCTGTGACCTCTGCCGCATGGACAAAAAGGAACCTAGGATTGGAGGCTGGAGCTATCAACTATCATCGCTTTGACTGAAGAAGAAGAAGCAATGGAGCCGATTGCTGCACTGTGGGTCGTCTTGAGCCAGTCAAATGATGGACACTGCAAATAAATACAAGGAGACTAACTAGATTGCATTGTGATGTGAATTAGTTTTTTTATTTGAATCTATGTTACTGTGGATGCATATAATTAAGTTGTGCATCGTTACAAAACAAATGTTATGATGCAGCTTATTATTCCGGCTTGCGGATTCATTATTGTGAGCCTCAAAACGTAGCTTGCCAAACTAAATGTTCAGTTTTCAGATATGTAAATTACTAGGAATAATGCCCATTTATGGGGGAGTACAGTTTGCCTAGGAAAATGTTTTCACCTTTGGATCTGCCTAGAAAGTTGATGAGTTTTTGCCTAGCGTAGCAAGGCGACGAAAGGAACAATATTTCGTTGGAAGCCTGAATTTAGAATGCTTATACGAGAAAAAAAAAACAAAATCACTTATATATTGTTTATACATGATTAATGAAATACTTCTATTTTTTTATATGTTTATGCAACTAATTTCACACGGAGGTCGATAATAGGGCGTCCATCTGAATGGTTATATTACAGAGGAAAATAGAAACTAGTGAATCAACTAATCCATTATCTAAAAAAAGTGAATCAACTAGTCACAGTAATTAGCTCATTGGGTGTGTTTGGTTTGCTGGCTTATTTCTAGCCAGGCTAGAATCTAAGCCTGGACAGCCCAAGCCTGGTTCTAGTAAGCCAACCTTTAGTTGTTTGGTTGCAAGTATTGTCTAAGCCTGGCTAGCATTGGGTGTGTTCGGTTGTCTGGTTTGCATTGCATAGACTTACCTCTTCTCTAACCTAGTAAGGTTACCCTCTCTCAGTCATTTCGTCGAACACTTGGTTTGCATGCTCCGAGTATGGCTGTCGCAGCACGGTGGATGAGCTCGCCACCGCCGCCCGCGCCACCACCGCCACATGGCCGCGTGACCGCCCGCCTGCGCTCCAGCAGGATGACCAGGGGACCTCCAGCGAAAATATGGATCTGGTGAGAACAAGCGGTGGAGGGGAGAAGGGTAGCTACAGGTGCCCAAGGGAGGAGGAGGCGGAATCGTCCTCGGTGGCACCCCTGGCAGTCTGGCACTGGCGCTGGTGGCGCTCGTTGTGGTTCCGGCGATGGCGCTGCTAGTGCGGGGCCGCTGACTCCGGGCAGCAGCACAGAGGGAGGAGGTGTGATGCCTCGAGCGGAAACGGACATAGCATGAGTTCCCCACCGAGCAACGCGCCAGTGCGCTACCGTGTGAACCCACCACCGAGCTCCGCGCGAGCACGCATCGAGCAGTGAAGGGGATGACAGACGAGATCGAGGCTAGCCATGCCGAACTATGTCTAGTTCTCAGGCGAGACAAGGCATCACCCTCTCTTCCTCTCCATCAGCAGACCGGGCGTCGTTGCGGAGGGTGCAGTGGAGCTCGGCCATGGCAGAGGAGAGCAGAGGCGAGGTGAGCAGAGGGAGCGGACTGTGCGACGACGAGCTCCACCATCGACTCCATCAGCGGGCTCCAAGAGGAAGCCGTCTTGAGGGGATGCGGTGGTCACCTTGGCGCGCCGGCGCGGACTATTTGGAGGCGCGGTCGGGCGTGGTGTCCATCTACGACGCGGCGCTGTAGAGTACCGGCGGGAAGGAGAAGCAGAGGTGAGCAGAACGACGGGGGAGGTGAGGGGAACGAGCACAGGGGCTGGCTCAAGCCTGGCCAGGATGGACCGACCGAATCGGTCATTCTCCTGGAGCCAAGCTGAAGGGGTATGGATGGCCAGCCCTAACCAGGCCTCAGTCCACTTCCAGGCAACCAAATAAGCCAAAATTGGCTCCAGGAAACCAGGGCTGGGGCTGGCCACCCAACCAAACACACCCAATCTCGCGAGAGCTAGACACTCGATTCGGTCGGATCGGGCAATACAAGCAAACGAAACGCTCAAGATACAGGCCGGAGCCTGCGCAAGACCCAACAGCTCAGCAATGAAACAGCTCCTGGTTCTGTAAAAGGCTGGGCATTAAACTAAGAGGCAACCCAGACCAGCAATGGTAAGACTGTAAGAGCGTGGGTTTCCTCGAGAATCCGTACGTGATTGTTTGCACTGACCTACTAACAATAATTTAGCCATCAATCTGACAATCTGTGAATATGATATAGCCGCCTGGTAGACGAACGAGACAAGCGTACCAATTAACCTAGCAAATGACCAAGGGCTCTGCTTGCACGCAGCGGTCAATGCTGTTGTATTCAAAAAGCGAGCTAGATGGTGAGGCGGCAACAACTCCTCGACATATATGCATAACCGGTAGTAGCTAGGTTGCATCAATTGGCATCCACTTGCTACTGCCTTCCACCATTAGATTACGACCCTATAAGTTTTCTATATGCTTGTTTCCTTAGCGTTCTGTCTGACGTTATATAACTAGCCAAACATCAGTATATATTCAAAAATACATTGACCAAGACTAGCAACTTTGTTAAAGAGCTAGCATATTGGGGTCGATTTCATCCAACAAACGCTGAGTCAGATTGACGTGACTGTTTCGGAAATCCCGAGCAATTGATGCCACCAAAGACGAGGATTCTTACAATAGCATTTTCTTATATGGAAAGAAGAAAAGGCAAATAGTGGCTGCTTCAACGCACAAAATACTTTTTTCAGAAATACAAACAGGACTTTAGGAAACAAGTCCTCTAGTTAACAGAGGTGGATATTTTTTTTTGGCACCGCCTCTGAAAGTAGCTGACACAGGGTCCAAAGAAATACCCGCCACTGTTAGTGAATTACAGAGGTGTGCAATCTAAAGGTGTCCAACATTGTTAATTGATTAATAAAAATAAACATCATAAGGTGATCGTCTCTATAAATATATATTTTCATAGGCAGGCCTGTTAGATTGTCGCCTCTGTAAGTTAATTATAATAGAGGTGGCACTATTAAGACCCACCAAAAAATAGTAACAATTGATAATAAAAACTTTTTTATAAGAAATAGGATGAAGATGAATTTCATACCATAACTGTTAAGCTGTGCAACTTTATGCTTCACAAATGTTTTATTTCAAACTGTGCAGACTGCAGAGTCCAAAAAAATTATCTGTCACTTGATTCTTGGCCAGCCACCGCAGTTCTAGTCGCTGCTAACCACCTCACGTCTCCTCCCTCCTTTGTTTAAGTCGATTCCAGTTCATCCGCCTTCTCCGGCGCCAGCTAGCCACAATCCTCGCCATCAGCACATCAGCCGTCATCCCTTCACACACCACTAACTACCGTCGAGCAGAGCAGTAGCCACGCCATGCTGCCGACGACGGCTGCAACGAGGTCGGATCAGGCCATCTCCAACCTTGCAACGCCCTGATATCCAGCAGGTGCCGTTCCTGAACCACGCTCTCTGTTTCCTTGACGCCGTATTTCTCAGCAGTTAATTTTTCATGCGTAGCTGGCTCTGCCTCTGAGACCAAGATCTACTACTTCAAACTTGTGTACTCGTTTATATACATCAACCACAAATCTAACAATTGGGCATCTCTATGATAAATGTAATACCCATCCTGGCCCGGCCAGTCCTCTTGCTCCACTCCACAACAGATCAAAGAACTGAAGGACACCGACTCCCTCCCTCTCTCCCAGCTGCAAATCAAGGTGCATATGCCTAGTGTCTTCCGGCTCTCTCCATTTTTCCTTCCATCCTCTTTCTTTTTATTTTTGTTGGAGATGTTACTAATCTTCCACTCACAAATATACTCACACACGGGTGACGGTTGAGATTGGTATAGCTGCTTCAATTTTTAGGTGCCCCAGTATATAATACTGTAACATCAATCCATAGATCAAACTTCACCATATTCACGTCTGCTACTCATTAATTTGTCAACTCCGTGCTTTTAGCTTGTTGCTATGTGCCAGATCTGGTAGCCAAACGTATCCAACCTGGCCATTCAGTTATGGTTTTGCTATTATTCTAGTAACTATCAAGTGCTGCAGTGCTCCCTTTTATTTGAGTAGTGCAAGATTAACTACCGGGGCCTCGATAGGTGATTTTACCATCAAGATTACTTTTCCTATAAATAAATCACATGAAATTTTTTATATATATTGATTTTGTAGACATTGAACCAGCAATGGCGGTCGTATTGGATGCTTTGGCATCCTACCTTCAAGACATGCTGTTGGAGATGGCTAAAGATGAATTGCATCTTCTGTTGGGTATCCCCGATGAGATAAAAAGGATGGGCATCAAGCTCGGGGACCTTAAGAGGTTCCTCGCCGATGCTGACAAGAGAAACATCAGAGACAAGAGTGTGCAGTCATGGGTCAGAGAGCTTAGGAATGCCATGTATGATGCCACCAACATCCTTGATTTGTGCCAGCTCAAGAGCATGGAACGGGGTCCAAGCAGGGATATGGGCTGCTTCAATCCCTTGCTCTTTTGTATGAGGAACCCTCTCCATGCTCATGATATTGGTTATCGCATCAAAAACCTTAATGAGAGGCTAGATGACATTGAGAAGCGTAGCAAAACCTTCAACTTCATCAACCTTGCATCTTATGAGGACGACACGCGAAAGGTAGAATCCTCCCATCGTGCTAGGCGTGAGACGACGGGGGAGGATGAGTTAGGTGTGGTTGGTGAGAAGATTGTGGAGGACACAAGAAATCTTGTGGATTTGCTCACAAAGAAGGAGAAAAACGTACATGAACACCAAAAAGTTATGGTTTATGCTATTGTGGGAGTTGGAGGGATTGGGAAAACCACCCTTGCCAAGAAGATCTTCAACCATGACTTCATCAAACAAGAGTTTGAAAAGAAAATATGGTTGAGTGTGAATCAAGAGTTTAGTGACATTGATCTATTAGAGAGAGCAATCATTGAAGCACGAGGAGACTATCAAGCATCCAGAAACACAAAGGCAGCACTAGAGAGAACCCTTAAGGAAGCCTTGGAGGGGTGCAGGACCTTATTGGTGATGGATGATGTTTGGGACCACCATGCATGGGAGAGTGTCCTCAAAACTCCATTATTCAGCGTCCTAGCTCAAGGTAGTTGTGTCCTTGTTACCACAAGACATTACATGGTTGCTCGAGCCATGATGGCAGAGGTACCCTACCACCATCTTGACAAATTGGAGCAAGAAGATGCATGGTCTTTGCTCAAGAAGCAGGTTCGTGTATGTTCATTTATAGATACTTGCTTCACTATCTACCTAGATACTTGTAAGTCTTATACATTTGCTTTGGAATCTACCAAACTAGTCAATCTGTGCATGCCCCTAAGCTCCATCACCTTCTGTTGCATTCTTCACAAGCATATTTGTTTAGTATGGCCTTATAGAAGAGCGCTAGTAAGTTATCTACAAAACCTTTAAGATTTGTTATACTTCCATGTGGTGCTGCTTTGCTAAATAATACTTTGAATTTAAGTATAAAAGTTAGTTGAAGGTGCTTTAGTGTTTGAAACAAATAGGTGAATGCAACGAATCCTTTGGCCATTGAGAATGTTCCAAAAATTAGTAGATTATATCCTCATTTTTATTACTAATTGAGATTAAATTGGCTAAAGGATGAAATGCCCCATTGTAATATTTATAATCTCTATGCATTTTGAATATTTTTTATTAGAGAGAGAGAGAGAGAGACCAAGGGCCGCCGTGCCACTGTGAGATGGAGAAGGGGCTAGGAGGGTGTGTGGGTGAGGAAGAGAGAGAGAGGGTGTGGAGAGGAAGTGCGTGGGTAAGGGAGAAAGAGAGAGAGGGGGTCAGGAGGGAGTGTAGGTGAGGAAGAGAGAGTGTGGGCTAGGGTTTTAGATGGGTTATATACTCAAGACTGGTGTTCTATGTCGGTTTCTTTGTCTCGAACCGGTGGTGAAAACCAGGTTGGTGTTCACCACCAGTTCATTACACAAACTGATGGTGAATATTATTTTCAACAATGGTTCCATTATCAGCAATGATATATTTTTACCAATGCATGGTTTTAATAGAACTGGTGGTGAAAACAGCGTTAGTGAAACCATTTCTGTTGTAGTGAAATGTCATTAAAGAATCATGAACATAGAGCATGATAAAGAACATGAGAAATAAAATCCTGAAAAGGAATAAGCTTAAACTACAAACAAAATAAACTTAGTAACATGTAGTAATATTTTTTATTTTCTTGCATTACACAAAAGTTACTATAGTTATTTTTGTATTTTTGTAAGAGCTAATGTACTAACAGTAATACACAGTGTTAGTAATACTTGTGGTCATCCCTCAACTGTTTAGACGGTCATGTGTTTAAGATTTCTAAACTTTTATTTACTATAAATCCTATTGTTGCAAAAGGCTTCTGGTGTTTAAGGTTTAACCCAAAACATATGGACGTTGGAGAACCCACCAGGCCCAAACCCACAAGTTACATAATAATATCTCCTAGTCCCATCCTCCACGGTCTGATCAGAATCAACAATTTATAGCATGGACTATAAAAGCCAATAATCAGGACTGAACATATTTATCTATTTAATGACAGGAATGCAGACTTTTCTCTTGTTCTTTAATTTATTTTATCCTAAATTTTCAGAAGTTCTAATACTCGGTAACAAGAGTAGTACAACTTTTTAAATATCTAATTGAGTTAGAAACATTAAAATAACATATAACATATGTAACTTTTATCCTTTTCTCTAATGGCACCTTCATAATATTATGATTTTACTAGATCCCGTAAATATTTAAAATATAATTAATGATGTAAAGTTGTATTTAAACAATTACGTGAAAAGATAAGTACTCACCGGGCCATTAGCATATCTGGATTGACAGGTTTTACCATGGACACTTCAGTAATTATAAATGTAAATTTGCCTCACTAGTCTCATCTCTAGAATGGTTAAGAAACTAAGATTTTCTCAGCACATCCATATCAGATAAGAATAGAAGGGATATCACATTAGGTTTACCTGCATCAAAGAGAGAATGAATAAGGGAGAAAATATAGCTTGTCCAGGTCAAGAGCCAGTCGGCTATTACGTAGTGCACTTCAAGATGGGCAGACTTTAATAACCTTTCCAGTTGGATCCTAATTGACTGTTTAAAGCATGATATATGATGACCTGGACAGATCATGTATCTGGTTATTGACTATGGAGTACACAATGACCCGATAAACACGACAGAGTCATTGAGCCTAACCCCAAAAGCGACACGACCTGAGAAGGCCCAACAAAAAATCAGAGCCTGAGATATGGCCAGGTTTCTCTTAAAGCTAGATGGCCTGTCTTTAGAGCGCCTTCAACATTGACACAGAAAGATGACATGGTTTCTTATTTGGCCTTCAAAAAAATATGCATTTCTATATGACACTGTTTATTTTTAGTGCCAAATTTAACACTATCGTGAAGCTAACACCTTTGACAGACAGGAAAGAAAGACCACTTTTGCCTCAAATAATATGTCTAGTGCAGTAGCATGAGCCCACGATAGCCACAGAATCTAGAGAAATTTGATATTGTGCATATCATTTTTTTGGATGGCATTTTTATTGATCGTTTCAAAAAAAATCATGTATTAGCTTGTATATGAAACATGAGAAATACAATTAATAAAGTTACAAGTCTGTTCTCTCATTTCAAGGCATATCTTCATATTTAACACTGTAAAAGGTCCAAAGTCCATTCTGTTCAAACCATATATAATAATTCAGAGCCCAAAGGTGGTTAATAGGCCTCATAGTCATAGTTCTGACATGCATAAGCTTCACAATTCACATTGTTCAAATGTACAAATTGCCCAAAGAAGATTCACAAACCATACAATTCACACATAAACATAAGCAAGTGTGGTTTGGCATATGCAATTTCACAAAACCAAATATAGTATGTCTCAAATTTTTATCAGCCAGCATCTAGTCTAGGGCTACATCAAAGCAAAACAAACTAGAATGAGTGTGCATGATTAACCTCTAAACAACATATAGATTGTTCAAGTGTTATTAACCATTTTCCGGGCTGCTCGCCCCACAGCCCCTCCACCCGCCCAGGCAGACCATGCCACAAAGGCCGCCACCGCCGATACCCATTCAACAAACTAGATCTACACCACCATGTCCCACTATCTTGCCTTTAAGCACCGATGCACATCCCTAGTCTAGAGTTTGCAAAGCCTGAGACATGAGACGGGGTATGAGAAAGAGAATGACAGATAAGGAGACCGAGTGGTTGGGCTTCGACACCGAGCCCCAATGTTAGGGCACTCCTAACTTAGAAACTAGGTGGTTTTTTCATTAAGTAGGGTGTCAACTGAGCAAAATGATGATGGGGCATTGCAGTTAAGGAAGATGAAAGAGGAAATGGTTTCTTAAGGCCTGTTTGGGACAACTCCACCCCTGAATATGTGAATCTAGAACTAGGATTCACCATGGAGCAGCTTCACTAGTGGATCTAAGATCCAGTATGAATCCATAAGGGAACCATTTGGGTAATCAGCAACTCCAGATCCACACAAGGGCCTTTTAGTTGGAATGGCTAGATTTGTCCTTGGGGTAGGCCCCACGTGTCAATGTCTATTTTTTCCTAGGCCCCACATGTAAGGAGGAAACAGCAACTTCTTCCTTTGATGACCTTGTGCGTAGGGGCTGACCGGGGGTGGGCTCGTGACTGGAGTGGGGCCGGCCAGGGCGGGTGCGAGGCCAGTGGCAGGCGGGTGCAGTGCGTGGCCAGCCAAGGGCAGCGCGAGGCCAGTCGAGGGCGGCTCGCGGCCGTCTAGGCGTAGTACGAGGCCGATCGGGGTTGGCATCTCTGACCTGCAGGAGCCTATCGAGCCAGGTCGCAGGCGCACACTGGGTCAGTCCCGGGGCGACAACAGCGGGTTGGCACGGCGGGGCAGGGTGCGGCTACTTGCGGCCAGGGTGGCATCGGGGCATGGTGTGCATGGTGGTGGAGGCGAGCGTGGCACAGTCGCGAGTCGCAACTGAGGAAGAAGCGCGCCGCTATGGTTGCGAGTCACGACAGAGGAAGAGGAAGAAAAATAGAAACGAACCAGTATCTTGTGTAATGACTGACAGTGGTGGATATTTTTCCCTAACTCTACCAAACTCAGTTTGGTGGAGCACCCCTTGAAGAGCTCCACCAAAATAGTGAATCTAGCCTAAAGATGGCAATGGGCAATATTCGCGCAGATAGTGGCTTCGCACGCCCGCGCCCATGAGCAAAATCACGTGCCCGCACCCGCACCCACCACCCGCCACGGGCAGCAACATGTGCCCATGCCCGCTATCTGCGGGCAAGGCTCACCCGCGGGCATGCCCGCATACCCACCAAAAAATTGCACAGCGAGGAAGACGACAGCGGACTGCGGGGCAGAGCTTTAGAGCTTGGAGGATGGCAGCCGGAGTCAGAGCCTTAGTGCGGAGAGGCTGGCGGCCGGCATCAGAGTGGGGAGGGCGGCGGCCGGCATTGGGGAGTACCGAGTGGGGGTCTAGGGGAGTCAGCCAGTCAGGTGGGCACGCCGCGAGCGAAGTGGCTGCGCTCGCTAGTCACCATGGCCCGCGAGTGGGGAAGCCGAAGTGCCGGACTGAAGGGGTGACCGCGCGGACGCGACTGCGAACTAGCAAAGTGGGGAGGCGGGGTCGCGTGGGTGAGGAACTGAGGCTGATGGGCAGACGGTGGCTGGTGGAGTGGTGGGATTGGGAATTTGGTTGAGGAAACCCTAGAATCTGTGGTTATATACCTCTTCGGCAGTGGCCCCACATGTCAGTGCAGGTTTGGCGGGTTTGAGGGTGTGGGCGTGCTCTTTTCTTACCCATGTAGCTCTGTCCGTTGGGCAAAACTTTCTACTCGCGCCCGTGCCCGCGAGCACATGTTCGCACCCGTATTCGTGCCCGCCGGTTCGGGTGCCCGCAGGTACATGGATATTTTCCACTATTCGCCTAAACGGCCGTTTAGCCCGTTTACACACCATTTAAACGCTACATGGTGGTACACTGTTTCCATTTAATTAGTTGTTTTGACCGTTTAAACAGCCGTTTTCCCCGTTTAAACACTCGTTTTGCCCGAATAATGGGCTAAATGGTAGGTCACCGACTGTTTACCGTTTAGCGTTTAGGATAACACTGATATTTTTTGCCCATTGCCATCTTTAATCTGGCCCCTAGATCCACCGTTTTGGTGAATCTAGATTTGGTGGAGTTAGAGAGTTTGGGTAACTTTTCTGGGAGTGGAGCTATTTTTGGGTGAATCTGGAGCATGTGGAGTTGTTCCAAACAGGCACTTAGAGAAGAAACCATGCACTATGCCAAAACAGCACAAAGGAGACACCTTCTCCGGTGACCTACAATTAAAACACGTCATTAATTTTAGATCAGTGACTCGTATAAATGGAATGTGTCACTGATTAGACATCGCCCATGGTCAGAAAACAATTAAAACACGTCTCCATCTCCATTTTGTAAGCATGTTCTGGTAGGCAGTAGGGATTAGATAAACAAATATGCGTAATTGTGATTGTAATTGTAATTGCTAAATTCAGTGTACATGTTCTGGTAGGCTTAGTTCTGTAGATCTGAGTAGCTTTTTGTTGTTTAATGTAAGCATGGTCTGGTTGTATATGAAGACCCTAACCAAGTTTTTTCTTTTTTTTGTTTTGATAAATAGTCATCAGTGACGTGTCTACCCAAAATGCGTCTCTGGTGAGATTTTAGTCAGAGACGCATTTTGGTTATACGAGTCACTGGTGTCTCACATCAAAGACGCGTTTTGGCTATATGCATCACTGGTGTCTCATATCAGAGACGCGTTTTGACAATACGTGTCACTGCTGACCATCATTAGTGACGCGTGAACACGCGTCATTGAACTTTTCACATCACAGATGCAACATAAGTGACGCGTGTTTTCCACGTCACTAATGACTGTTTAGACGCGTCACTAATCTGCTTTTCTGGCATAGTGATGTCTATATGGAAACCAAGATATGAGGAGACATGATAGATTGATGATAGAAAATATGTGATATGTGATTGGATAAAATTTATTTTGAAGGAACCATTCATTGCGAAGATAATTTCTATGTGTAGTGTCTGCATGATTTGGCGAGTATAGAAATCATCTCAGTTTCTAGGTTGGGACTGCCCTTACGAGACTTCCGTCCATTTGTTTTTCTCCTTAGGGGTAGTTTGGTCCTTCTGTGAATAACTTGATGGCAAGCACCAAAGGAAGTGAGCATAGTGCCAAATTAAGAAGCAAAAATAGACCCCATGTCATATAGTCAAGAATTTATTTTTTAGGATCATACAAGGAACCAATCTTTGGTTTCAAATGAAGACTTGCTTGATGTTGACGTGTTTATGGAACCATCAGCAGAGATGGATGTTCTTTCTCCAACTCGGGTCGACACAGCACCCAATCTCTGACAATCCATGGATCATGGAGGTTGCAACTATATCAGCCACGTGGTTGTCAGAAATTGGGCCTTGTGTCCACCCAACTTGGAGAAAGAAGAAATAAGAGAAACCCCAGGATCTAAACATGCATACATTAGGAATATTTATATGCATACATTTATATGCGATCTGTTAAGGAATATTTTGACTGACAGTTTATTTTAGTTACATTAATATGACATGACAATAAATTTCATAAGTTTTTGTTTTAAATAGTTTTATAAATTTTTATTGAAATATTATGTCATATCAATATCGGTAATTTAATTTTAATTATTTATATTTTTATAATTCTTATCAAATTAGTACAGGCTGTGAGATGATAGTTTATGCCATTTTACTAAGTGTGCACCATAGGACCTATATTTTCTTACTGAAATAAGAAAAATAAAATTTTGAATAAACATATAATAAACACTTAAGTAACTATAACTATAAACTTCTAGTAGATAATAGTCACTATAAAATACGAGAGACGGCAATGACAGAGTGACTAATAATAAAAACACTATTCTTTAGCACGGATGTCATATTCTTTGAAGGTTGTACATTATTTTGCCTCTGCTCATAGTATTGTTTACTAGCATTTGATTTTGCTTCGGATTAGGACCAAATGTTAATTAGCTGCTTGCAGGTGGTCAGAAATGAAAATAATGATGCTCTAAAGGTTGATACACTTAAGGACGTTGGAAAGTTAATTATAGAAAAATGTGATGGTTTGCCTCTCGCTGTCAAGGTAATAGGAGGCCTCCTCCGCCAGAAAAAGACAAGCCGAAGCGACTGGACAAAGATCCTAAATGATTCAACATGGTCAGTATCCCAAATGCCTGAAGAGCTAAATTATGCAATATACCTTAGCTATCAAGATTTGCACCCTGAGTTGAAGTCTTGCTTTCTGCACTACGCCCTCCTCCCCAAGAGCACATTATTTTGGCATGACCGCATTGTTGCCATGTGGATTAGTGAAGGATTTGTTCATGGAAACACACGTGATTCAGAAGTATTAGGAAAAGAGTACTATGACCAGTTAATAGCTAGGAACCTTCTAGAGCCAGATCCAGGGTATGCAGACCAGGCAGTTTGCAATATGCATGATATCATTCGCTCATTCGCTCAATATTTGGCTAGAGATGAAGCACTGATAGCTTACAAAAATGAGACTGGCCTTACCAATAATATTAATCCACAAAATGTTGTTCGGTTATCACTAAAACCCCTAGAATCAGAGCCATGTGAGCTAGGATGGAGTTCTCTACAAGCACATATATCGCTACGAACACTGATTTTAGTTGGGGCAATAAAGATCAACCCAGGTGATTCACTATCATCTTTTCGATGTTTGCGGACCCTACATATAGAAGATGGAAATTTTGATGCATTGTCTAAATCATTGGTCAAACTAAAACACTTGAGGTATTTGTCCCTAGATGGCACTGACACATCTAGGCTGCCAGAAAAAATAGCCAAGATGAAATTCTTGCAGTGCATTGACCTTTCTCATTGTGAAAATTTGGCGAAGCTTCCTGTTGACATTGGAAAGTTACGGCAGCTAAGGTATCTAAACCTTCTTCACTCAGGTATAAAGAATATACCCCGAGGTCTCGGCAGCCTAATTAACTTAAGGATATTGAAGGGGTTTCCAGCCCACGTGGAGGGTGATTGGTGCAGTTTGGAAGAATTAGGATCTCTTAAGCAGCTTATGTGTCTTCGTATACATGGCCTAGAGAATGTATCTTCTTCCGCATTTGCTATGAAGGCCAACCTTGGTGAAAAGGTGCGCCTCAGCCATCTGTGCTTACAGTGCACTAGTAGATGCAGAGGCGGTCACTGGTTGTTAAAACAAGAAGAGCAGCAAAAAATCGAGACGGTGTTTGATGAGCTTTGCCCTCCACCTTGCTTAGAAAATCTACAAATCGTAGGATACTATAGTCAACGACTTCCACGGTGGATGACGTGGACAGAAATTGCGCCCCTCGGAAGCTTGAGGATTCTAGGGATGGAAGACTTACCTTATCGCACTGAGCTACCTGATGGCTTGTGCCAGCTCCCCAGCTTGGAGTTCCTAAAGATTAAAAGCGCCCCACGCATCAAAGGTGTTGGACCAGAGTTCTTACTACCGCACCATCTTGGGCACCCAAGTGCTATGGAGAACTTTGGTTCTGATTTGGAAATTCAGGTGATCGGATGTCAAGGCCTCCAGAGGATCAGCAATCTGCCAAAATTGCAGAACCTCGTGATCATAGAGTGCCGAGAGCTGAAGGTACTAGAGGGTTTGCCTGCATTTCAGAGGCTCGATCTGGAGGACAACAACATGAAAACACTCCCCGGATACTTAAAAGACGTAAACCCAAAGCTTTTGGATCTAGACTGCGACGTCTCACTGCTCGCTTCCATAGCTGGGAAATCTGGCCCTGAGTGGGACAAATTCAGCCATATCAAGCAGGTCAAGGCATATGCAGATGATGACGAAAATAACATTCGAAGGAAGTGGTATGTGAAGTACACGAGAGATCCTTTCAGCTTCAAGACAAACATCAGCTCCTCTGTCGACGCTTGAGGTAAATTGACACAACTGCAGCTTACGTGTCATACTGTGTACTTTTCTTGCTCTTTGAATATCCCGTCACTTGACTACATGTGCCGTTGCAGAGGACGAAATGGAGGAAGTGGTGTTGGATGAAGTGGAGGAAATTTCAAAGGATGGAATCGAAGAAGAACCTGTCAATGTGGAACAACGGATGGAGTAATCAGGTATGCTGCTGAAATACTATTATTGCTACATACAATGCTGGTTTCTAGTACTTCGATTAAGCACTGCTGATTATATAACGCATATGGACCTTGCCTGCAGTTGGAGTGCCCGTCTGTGACCTACATATGGACAGAAGAGAGTTGTCGTCACCTTAGCTTTCTGGACTGAACAAGCAGCAATGCAGCCGCTTACCACAGGTCCTTGTGAGGTGGTCGGATATTCGATATTGCAAATAAAAGGACACTAGAATGTGATGTGGTGTTAATTTGCTCTGTTTTCTTCAGTGATTTGGATCTGCGTTACTGTCGATGCAGTTTGCCACTATAGAATTGGGAGGCATGTATATATGTATATATGTATGTTGAGTAGTTACAGAACAAATGTTATGTTACAGCTTCTGTCAGCTTGCAGGCACACGGTGAGTGTGGAAATGCAGCTTGCCAAGTGAATGTACATAACAAGGTTCACTTTAGATTTATGGTTTGGTAAGACTTCAAATGTGGACATCACCGAAAGACCAGCAATATGTGATGACCAGATCCTTTGCATAAGTTTACTCCGGAATCAATCACGACTATTGGTCAGCTCCCAATATTGATTTCTTCGTCACATGTTGTAGCTTGGACAGGACCATCACAGGAGAGCATGAAGCCTTTTTTTTACAGTTTCAGATATCTTACTATTACTAATTAGAGGCTCCAACGGAGGCACCACGTTAATTCTCACCAGACGCGCTAGGAAAAAAGATAAATCATAGAAATTCTCACAATAATCAGAAACATCCGGCCTTTTATTTGGTAGACTCTAATCATCTTCATCGATAATAGCCATCGGATCTAGCGTAGTTGTCACACCCCAAAATTTATGATTTTGGGTTGTGAATAGAAAACACTAAATAAAACAAATGGTTTAAATATTTGTTTAAGATTTGACAAGACTAATTTAAGTTTTAGCAAATTTAGTTATAGAAAATTTTGGTATTTCAAACTTTTTCAAATTAATTTGATTGCCTCTTGTGTGTTAAGAGCGAGCAAAGTCTTTAAAAATGCGTTTAGTGAATCGATCTTTCTTCTCCAACACGTTTTTATCTTTTTCTGCAATCAATGTTCCTGGTTTCTCATCTTAAGTTCTCGTTGGAAGTTTTCTAAAATCTTTTCTTTATAACGCAAATTATTCCTTTCAGTTCCTCGTGTGTCAATCAATCTCAGTGAACTCTTCGGGAATTGTTCTGGCTTTTTCTGGAGCTAGTTCACGCTTTTCTGTGAGCGTTATCTAATTTTTAGATGCTCCAAAATATCTTTTCATGTGCTCCAAATACTTTATTTGGATTCCTCATATTCCATAATGTCTCTAACAATTTTCCCCGAATTTTCGGACCTTTCGGATTTTTTTTCGTGGCTTAAATACCAATTCTGGACTTTCCTGGAATTATTTTATTCATGAAATCAATTACTTCTAAAAATAATAAAATATCTTGTTTTTCCACCGACCTCTAACCCTAACACTATATATATGCCGGCGTAGCCCTCGACGCGCTGATTCCAGAAGTACGACCCTTTTCGCGAGCCGCCACACGTAGCCCCGCAGATCTATCGCCGAAGTTTTGCATCTCGTTTCCGGCGAACGTTTCCGGCGAATGTTCGGCGAGATTTTCCGGCCATGTTTCTCATCTCCAACGAATTCTGCTTCCACCCCGAGGTTCGTATCAATCTTCTCTACACCGGCACGTCTTCCTTTTTGCAAATCCGTGCTTGTTTCGCCGTTTCGCTAACCTCCATTCTCTTTTCCGGCGAGGTCTTCCATGGACATCCTTCTTCTTCATCGTCTCCGGACATCCACACTCCGTCCTCGACCGTGGCCCCTTTGCGCCGTCCAGAACCTCCACGCTGCCGTCAACCCGCGCCCTGGCCGCCTGCACCGTGAGCAGGAGCAGCAAGCGCTGCTCGTGCGGGCAAAGACGCTGTGCGGTCGTGCGGGCCGGCCGATCCCGTGGGCGGGCCCCGCTCCGCCGTCCTCTGCCGCGTGCTGTGACGTCGTGGCCTCGCTGCTGGCCAGCCGAAGCCCCTGCCATACCCCCTGCATGAACAGCAGCGGCCCCATGGAGACCACGACGTACTGCTGCCCAAGGTACAAGATGACCTTATTTACGATTGTGCCATTGAACGAAAATAGCAATAGTTTATTCGTTATAATTTCGTTTTGCTTCCTTCGAGTTGTGTTAGTTTTATATCGTCGCGCTCTATGCAGTAGTGCTAACCTTTATCATGTCACTTTTATATGAATTTATTAATATAAATGCAATCTGATTAATAATTATTTAATAGCTTTCTAGTTAAAACCAACCTAGGTTTGTAATTCCAATTCCGTTGCATTGCGATCGTGTCGATGTATGCTACGTGTTAGTAACAACGTGCAGCATGTATCACATCTCTAAATTTTATAAGTTAAATATTAATGCAACCAAGTTTTAAGTAAAAATAAATTAGGGTGTTGTCTCCTACCTTTTATAATTAAATGTCATTTTGATCAATACCAACTTGAGTGTCTTTATTAAATGTAACTTGCTTAGGTATAACCCCTGCATGAAATGTTTCTAGTATACGATTCTACCTATTTTATGTTTTCAAAAAAACTGTTAAAATGACTTAAATAATATTAATATTTATAAATAAAAGAAACATAGGACAACATATGTATTATAAATTGTTTAGTTAAACATGAAACATATATGTACTTAATATGATTAGTGGTTATCTAATGTCTTTTAATTTATTAGAAGCAACTTAGGTTTATAACTCTGGTTCTTCATAAATAAATGTTAACATGACTAATATCAACATAAATGTCTTTTCAACAATGACATGCTTAGATCAACCTCGTAACATATAATGATCCGATTAACTGATCTCACATGTTTTATATTTCAAAACTATAAATCTTTAAATTGCATTAATGATATATAATTGTTCATAAATAAAATATGACTTAGGTTTAACTCTAGCATTTATAACTTGATATAATTTGGTTAGTTCAACTTTAGGATAATCCTCTGAAAATATCTAATCATTTCATTTCATTAACTAAAATAAATCAAGCGTATAGTTTGTCTTCTTCGTTCTGAGTGCAAACTCCTCGATACTCGTGTCATCTTTGACGATAGCTCCGTTCTTAGTTGTTCTTGCGCTCTTGTGATCGTAGCAACGAACCGTGATGCTTAGTGCGCACTCTTTTAAAGTGTCTCTTTTGATTTATGTATTGTTCTTAGTTGTTTGTTTGGTTGTCCATTTGTGTTGCTTAGTTGCTGCGAGTAGAGGAAGCGTGGTTCGTTAGCAATGAAGACCAGGAGGTGAGGACCGACAAGTATAACAGAAGTTGAAGATCAGAGACAGAGGTTGAAGGTTTATGAGTAGCTAACTCTGGGAAAAAGGCAAGTATAATATGGGATATTCCTTGTTGTCCTATTCATTATTTAATTAGTCATATGCATGTGTCAATTTGCTCAACATAAGGATGTCCTAGTCTTTGATTATCTTGCACCTTGCTACCGAAGGATTACACTTGCATATGGGTAGTTGCTAGCGCTCAACTTAAATACATTGGATCCTAACAATGATTAACGATTATATGCATCATATGTTAAAACTTACTTTTGACAAACTTGAACTTAGGGCGAGAGAGCTTTTGTTTATCATGACGCTCTAGGCCTTCCATAAGGACTTATTCATCGGCAAAAGCTGAGACTTAAAGTACAGCTGTGAGGGTCACATGGCTCTAGCTTTAGTCAAGTATGAATACCTTTTCTAGCATGTTAGAGGTTACCCAAAAGGGCGCAAAAGAGGTCTGCCGACTCAGGTATAGTTTGGCTCATGTCCCTATGTGTATAGGATGTGTGTCATTGTGCCATTTGGAAAGGGGAGACCTATATCTATTTGCCACCGAAACCTAGCGGCCCTAACATGTTAGACGAACTTTTGAAAGGCTTCATAGTGAACCCTGTCGGCCTTCCTTGGAAGTGGGCTAAGAGGCCGATCACCTCAAACGAAAGGGTAAATCACGACTCACAATGAAAGTGTACACCTCTGCGCAGAGTTTAATAAACTATTATAACAGCCGTGCCCACAGTCACGGGCGGCCCGAAAAACTCATGAAATAGATGATCTCTTGCTGATGATGTTATTGATGATGATTAATGATGATGTTTACTTATTCATGATACTGTTGTGGTTAGTTGGGGCTTAAGCATAACCATAATTTAATTAATGTTAAGATATAACTTATTAAAAGCAAACCGCAGTACAACCAGTATCGACCTTTGAGTCTCATGAACCCCATGTTATATTTATTGAGTACGATATGTGCTCATCCTTGCTATTTTTCCCACCCTCCAGTGTATAGTAAGTGCTTCTCAGAAGAAGAATAAAGGTGTAGTAGGGTTTCTAGAAGTCTTTCAGAAGTGCTTAGCATACGGAGCCCCCAGTCAGCCGTCTCTGAGAAGAATAGAGCCCGAGCAGAAGCTTAGCCACCGTTCTACGATACTCTGAT
Organism: Saccharum hybrid cultivar R570; assembly: GCA_038087645.1. NCBI lineage: Eukaryota > Viridiplantae > Streptophyta > Magnoliopsida > Poales > Poaceae > Saccharum > Saccharum hybrid cultivar. The sequence goes on from JAQSUU010000805.1 coordinate 14,445,799, forward strand.
AGTTGTAAGTGTTAATATAGTAAGTATTCCGCTTTATATAATCATTGTTTTAATATCTCTATTCTGTTATTGTATGTGTGGACTTCCTGAGCACACATATAACGAGTGCTTGGTCTTCTTTAGAAAACCGGGCGTGACATTAGTTTTATTAAAAAAATTACCCACAGCTGCCATTACAAAAGATAATTCAAAATAACCCCCTAAATTTGCATCTAAATTTCCCACCTAGGCCATTATGAAATATAGTTAAAAATAACACCCTAACTTTACGTCTAAATTACTCAACTTTGTCATTATTATTTTAATCCCTAATGTTGTATCTAAATTACCCACATCTACGATGAAAGATTATTAAAAACAATTCCTAATAATTTTATAAATTATCCACCTTTATCATTATGAAGATAATTCAAATTAAATAAAGTTAGCATTTAACATAAATATGGTATTGTGAACGATAATATAAGGAATTACCTTTATATTTGTATGTACCTTAGCCAATTATGAAAAATAAACAAAAGTCTTTGAAATCTACACGTAAATAGTAATATATATTATTACAAAATATAATATCCATAAAGTACAATACATATATATATATATATATTACTAATTTGCATAATTCTCACCCGACGCGCTAGGAAAAAAGATAAATCCTAGAAATTCTCACAATAATTAGAAACATTCGGCCTTCCATTTGGTAGACTCTAATCATCTTCATCGATAATAGCCATCGGATCTAGCGTAGTTTTATTAAAAAATTACCCACCATTGGTATTATGAAAAATACATAAAGTAACCCTCTAATTTTGCATGTAAATTACCCACAGCTATCATTACAAAAGATAATTCAAAATAATCCCCTAAATTTGCATCTAAATTACCTACCTAGGTCATTATGAAACATAGTTAAAAATAACACCCTAGCTTTGCGTCTAAATTATCCAACTTTGTCATTATTAATTTAATCCCTAACGTTGTATCTAAATTACCCACATCTACTATGAAAGATAATTAAAAACAATTCCTAATGATTTTATAAATTATCCACCTTTATCATTATGAAGATAATACAAATTAAATAGTAATCTAAGTTAGCATTTAACATACATATGGTATTCTGAACGATAATATAAGGAATTGCCTTTATATTTGTATGTACCTTAGCCAATTATGAAAAATAAACAAAAGTCTTTGAAATCTACACGTAAATAGTAATATATATTATTACAAAAAATAATATCCATAAAGTACGATACATATATATATTTCTAATTTACATAATTCTATAATCATCTTATCTTACTATTACTAATTAAAGGCTCCAACGGAGGCACCACATTAATTCTCACCAGATGCGCTAGGAAAAAAGATAAATCTTAGAAATTCTCACAATAATCAGAAACATCCGGCCTTTCATTTGGTAGACTCTAATCATCTTCATCGATAATAGCCATCGGATCTAGCGTAGTTTTATTAAAAATTACCCACCATTGTCATTATGAAAAATGCATAAAGTAACCCCCTAATTTTGCATGTAAATTACCCACAGCTATCATTACAAAAGATAATTCAAAATAACCCCCTAAATTCGCATCTAAATTACCCACCTAGGCCATTATGAAACATAGTTAAAAATAACACCCTAGCTTTGCGCCTAAATTACCCAACTTTGTCATTATTAATTTAATCCCTAACGTTATATCTAAATTACCCACATCTACTATGAAAGATAATTAAAAACAATTCCTAATGATTTTATAAATTATCCACCTTTATCATTATGAAGATAATACAAATTAAATAGTAATCTAAGTTAGCATTTCACATACATATGGTATTGTGAACGATAATATAAGGAATTACCTTTATATTTGTATATACCTTAGCCAATTATGAAAAATAAACAAAAGTCTTTGAAATCTACACGTAAATAGTAGTATATATTGTTACAAAAAATAATATCCATAAAGTACAATATATATATATATATTTCTAATTTACATAATTCTATAATCATGAAATAAATAATTATATTGTTATATTTTCACCATGTATATCAAGCAAACATGTATACATTAGAATAAATATTAATTTTAACAACTTATGAAATGGAAAAATATTCACTAACAAATCACGTAGCAATATATATTTTACTGAAACATTATGAAATGTCAATATTGTTAATTTAATTTTATGCATACTATGGTATATAATTAATACTCTCTCTGTCCAGGAAAGAATGCAATTCTAGCACAATATCATGTCTTAGTATGTCAAGTTTGACCAATTACATATAGAAAAAACTATAAATATTTATGATATCAAACAAATATCATTAGATTAATTACGAAGTGTTTGGAGCCATAATTATAAATACTATTTACTAGAAACGTAGTCAAACGTGAACTACTTTATAGGACACGCAACCCATAGTTGCATTCTTTCTTGGACAGAGGTAGTACTACATCCATATAATCCTATGATATAACAAATTCAACATGTTTAGTGTCAGGATGCAAGCCGAGTTTCAACTTATGCAATACTATTAGGATCTAGACACTTTTTAATAAAAAATAGTTTTTGAATAAAGGATAAAGAGTAGTAGAATTTCTAATTAACATGTCAAAAATTGTAACAACTTGATTAAAAGGTCAAAGATAAACTATAGATTTACAAAGTCAAAAAAGGTTATATCAAGAGTTTATATATCTTAAAACTAAATTTTAACTTAATACATATCACACTAGAAAAAAGATAAATACTAAAAATTCTTCCTAGAAGTCCTTACTAGAGCTTGCATGTTAATAATCACAAGACTTGGTAGAAAAATAAAAGATTGGTCTTAGTAATTCTCAAAAAATCATAAACATATTACCATTAGTTTGGTATAACATAATCACCATTGATAATAATAATAGCTAGATCTATTCTATTTTATAAATAATTATCCGCTTCTTTTGTGTAAAACAATATAAACTAACTCATGACTCTAATTTATATTGCCCACACATGTCGTTAAGAAACATGATCTAAAGTAGACCTAAATTTGTATTTAAGTACTGACGTCCTCATATTATGTCCAATAATTTCATATGTCACTTTTCACCTCATTATTAGAAAAATTAAATACCCCTCAAATCTATATCTAAATTATCAACTTCTTCTATTACCAAAAATTGTTTAGATAGCGAATAGAGCATATATATGTTTCTACATTACCCCACCTCTATCAATATTAATATATTAAAATTTGATTAAAGTAAATATATGTGTCGTTCCAAGCATGAGCAATAAAATATATATATGTTTCATCACATAAAAAATATTTCCTTAACAACTCATATACTAATGATACTAAATTATTTAAACTATAGAATGCAGAGTATCTATAATGTGTATTATGTTAAAAAATAAATAAAGAGAAAAAATATACAATTTAATATAACTAATTCTTTATTAGTCAGATGTAAGTCCCTCTATTACAAATTATTAAACGTCTTAAGTTTTCTAAACGAATAACTTTTTTTAAACTTAATGTATTGTTTAGAGACATAGTAAAAACAATATATCTAGAAAAGCCAAAAACATCTTATAATTTAGAATGAGCAAATTATTAAATAGTACATAATATTTATATCTCATAAAATTCTAACCCGTGCGAGAGCACGGATTGATGGACTAGTGTAAATAAATAAGTATATATGCTATTGATGTTCTGAATGAAAGATGATATCAGAAATTTAGAATCACATAAAGACTTGAAAACTGAGCAATGGCTAGAGGGAAAAACAGTGTTCTTTTTTTTCTCTTCACTTCCAGACTGCACAATTTAATTGTTTGTTAGCTTCTGGACATGACATTCCAGATTTGATCTTCAAGATTTCAGACACAACAGTCCTTATGTATTTCGATCCTGTCAAACCAGCAATAATTAAGCACGAAACAGTGAACAGATTTCAAGATTACAATTTCAGGACGTCACTTCCCTTCCCCCTCTTCCACAGAGCAGCGTTGCACACGGTGCACAAAAACACGTCGTGGAGACGCACCGTCGTCGCACCCCATCCGAACCACCATGGCGAGGGCCTCATCGAGACCACCCACCGCCACCACGGAACCATACCAAGGTTTCTGGGTGTGCCCCGTCATGCACGAGCTGTTCGAACGAGGCGCGCGCTACATGGCAGCCCAAGGATAGGAGCCGACGGACTCAAGGAGGAGGTTGCAGGAGGGACTCAAGGAGGAGGATGCACCAGAGCGACCGTGGTTAGATGTCTCCACCTTTTTTTCAGAGCCATGGAGCTGTCATTTCCCATCGCCTTGACTCAAGCTGTGATGAAGCTGCTTGCCGCGTGTCGTCGTAAGGTGGTTAGATGTTCAATATTTTGCAAAAAGAAACAAAGAAAGAAACTAGAATGTGACGTGATGTCAATCGTTAGTCGTTTTTTTCTCTGTGATTATTTGAATATGCGTTGCTGATGATGCGGTTTGAAACTTGAGAATAGAGAGGCAATATAAACTGAGCCGTTACATAACGTAAGTTGTGATACAGTTTGCATACAACCTTTTGCTGCACCATGTTCACTAGTGCACCCAATTTTTCATGTTTCCTATCTCAATAAGGCTATTGGTAAGAATCACATTGTGTCTTCTTCTCTTTCAAGTGACGCATATTCTTGCATTCCAGATCAGAAAATCTTACAGCACCATTCAGTGACCAAAGGTGAAAGTCAGATTACGCAACTGCACGTCAAATGGCACGTCAAGTGGACTGATATGCCTACGTTGCTCAGCTGCTACAAAAACGATTTGCAGTAACACCTTTTTTCTCTTGGGGTGGCTCTATATTGAGCCGCCGCTACAAATAGCGCCCAAACAAACCCTTGTAGGAGCTGCTGGTGTTATCAGTCGCCCCTACAAATGGTCCAATTTGTAAGAGCAGCTCCATATCCAGCTGCTCCTATAAATCAGATTTGCACTGTCCCTACAAATAGATGCTGTAAAAACTAAGTACTAAAATTTGATTTTTTTTCAAACGATCTCGGATAGAGAAATGACTAAAATAAAAGTTGTAGATCTTGAAAAGTTATGGAACTTTTCTGTTTATAACTTTTTCATTTGAAATCATTTACTGCTTTAAAATACTGTTTGAAATTCAATTTTAAAATTGTTGAAGAACTCTGATTTCTTTTTTTTTAATCTCTGGCTAAAACTTGTAACTAGTCTTTCTTCCTTATACTAACTTCAAATTTGATGACTTTTTTCCTAAAAATTTTTAAAATCATGCTCTATCAATTTATTGTGTTCTTACGACTATTATGTTGTCCATCTTTTCATATGAGTGTTTTTTATCTATTTGAATTTTGAATTTCAAAAAATGACAACTTCAAACGTCATTTTGAAACATTAAATGATTTCAACTGAAAAAGTCATGAACATAAAAGTTGCAGAACTCATTAAGATTTACAACTTTTATTTTGATCATTTCTTCATCCGACAAAGTGGTAATAACATTGTTCACAAAATTTACATATGTCTCTTGTAGTTTCATAATCGTAAACTATGAGAGAGATATGTAAAATTTGTGACCAATGTTACTACCACTATGTCGAATGAACATATGATCAAATGACCAAAACAAAAGTTGTAAAACTCAAAAATTCATAGAACTTTCTAGTTGACAACTTTTTATTTGAATTCATTTTGTCAAGGAAAACTACAATTTAATTTCTCAAATTTGAAAATTGGATTTTTCAATCAACCTCGGATGGAGAAATAACAAAAATGAAAGTTGTAGATCCCAAAAAAATTATACAACTTTGTAGTTGACAACTTTTTAATTTAAAATCATCTTATCAAGAAAAACTACATTTGAATTTCCAAAAATTTAACATTTGAATTTTTTAAATGACCTTGGATGGACAAGCAACAAAAACGAAAGTTGTAGATCTCGAAAAGTTAGGAAACTTTGTAGTTGACAATTTTTTGCTTTGAAATCATCTTGCTAAGGAAAACTACATTTGAATTTATCAAATGTGAAATTCAAATTTTGTAAACGACATTGGATGCAGAAACTACCAAAATGAAAGTTATAGATCTCGAAAAATTATACAATTTTTTAATTGACATCGTTTTCATTTGAATTTGTTTAGGGCCTCAAACAATCAATTTAAACTCGGTTTAGGATAATATGCGAGAAAAAACATGCAATATAGACACAACTGAGTGTGAGGTGTCCACCTATGAACCAAGTCATGACCAAGAAACCCAGCGAGCTACTTCACATGGACACAGTTGGTCTAGCTCGGGTTCGATCAGATGGTGGGGAAGTAGTACGTTCTAGTGATCGTGGACGATTTTTCTCGCTATTCTTGGGTGTTTTTCATGGAGGCTAAGGATGAGGCTTTTTCATATGCTCGGGATTAAATGAGTTCCCTAAGAATGCCATGAGAGCAATTCGCAGTGACAATGGCACAGAATTCAAGAATGCTCATTTTGAAACCTTTTGTGCTTCTTTGGGCCTCGAGCATCAGTTTTCCTCTCCCTATGTCCCTCAGCAAAATAGTATTGTTGAGCGCAAAAATCGGACCCTTGTTGAGATGGCCAGGACGATGCTCGATGAGCATAGGACTCCTAGGAGATATTGGGCCGAAACGATCAACACCGCGTGTCATGTTTCCAATCGCATTTACCTTCAAGCATTCTTGAATAAAACCTCTTATGAGTTGCGATTCGGAAGACCACCCAAGGTAAGCCATTTTAGAGTGTCTAGATTCAAGTGCTTCATTCTAAAACAAGGTAATTTGGATAAATTTGAATCTCGATCCTCCGATGGTATTTTTCTTGGTTGTGCTTCACATTCTCATGCTTATCATGTACTTAACCTTGAAACTAACCGAGTTGTAGAGACCTGTGAGGTTACCTTCGATGAGACCATGCTTTGTTCTGTTCCTGTCTTTGAAAGTGTAGGTGATTAGAAAATCGGTGAGAGCATCTTCGTTAAGGAGAATGAGGAAGATGCTGATTGGGGAGATGCAGAGCCAACCTCTTCGGCTGCTCCAATCAAGTATGCGATGACTACATCGGCTCACGGACCGGACCCATCTTCTTCCACTACATGGGGTCTACACGAGCCGCCTCCTCAGCCTACACCGGTAGCACCAGAGGAGGCCCCAGTAGCTGTTGAGGGGGAGGCGACATCTTCGAGAGAAGCACCTCTGCACATCCAGCGTCGCCACCCGCCTCAAACCATGATTGGCGACATCAGTCAACGTGTTACACGCTCAAGGTCATATAAAATCTCACATTTTGCTCATTCCGCTTTTGTCTCTAATTTTGAGCCACAAAATATTGGACACGCACTTTCTGATCCCGATTGGGTCAATGCTATGCACAAGGAGTTACAAAACTTTGAGAGGAATGAAGTCTGGGTCTTAGTTCCACCTCCACTTGAGTGTCACCCTATAGGTACAAAATGGGTTTTCAAGAACAAGCAAAGTGAGGATGGAGTGGTGGTGAGGAACAAGGCTAGACTAGTGGCACAGGGGTTTTATCAGAAAGATGGAGTAGACTTTGAAGAAACCTTTACTCCTGTGGCCCGTATCGAGGCTATAAGGATGATCTTAGCTTATGCAGCTTCGAAAGGGTTCAAGCTGTATCAAATGGATGTGAAGAGTGTCTTTTTGAACGGGTATATAGAGGAAGAGGTGTATCTGAGACAACTCTTGGCTTTGAAAATCCTAAGTATCCCAACCATCTTTACAAACTCCATAAAGCCTTGTATGGGTTGAAACAAGCCCGAAGAGCCTGGTATGAGTGTTTGAAAGCCTTCCTGCTTGCTAAGGGCTTTAAGATGGGTTCCGTAGATAAAACTTCGTTTCTCCTCAAGCAAGGCACTGACACACTTTTGGTTCAGATTTACGTGGATGATATCATTTTTTGTGGTTCCTCTCATGCTCTTGTTGTAAAGTTTTCTGAAACTATGAGCAGGGAATTTGAGATAAGCATGATGGGCGAATTGACTTTCTTCCTCGGGCTGCAAATCAAGCAAACTCACGAGGGAACATTCGTGCACCAAGGCAAATACACCAAGGATCTCCTGAGGAAGTTTGATATGGGCGAGGCCAAGCCTCTTTCGACGCCCATGTCGACTACGACGGCCCTAGACGAAGATAAGGAGAGAGAAGTCATGGACCAAAAGGAATACCAAGGCATGATTAGATCCCTGCTGTACCTGACGACGACGAGACCAGACATCTAGTTTGTGGTCTGCTTGTGCGCGCGCTTTCAGTCTTTGCCGCGCATGTCTCATCGTCAAGCCGTCAGCGGATCATGAGGTACCTTCGTTTCACACCCGAATTTGGTTTTTGGTTTTCGGCTTCCTCCTCTCTTTCTCTTTACGGTTACTCTAATGCGGATTATGCTGGCTGTCGTACTGAGAGGAAGTCTACTTCTAGGACTTGTTAGTTTCTTGGGTCTTCTCTTGTGTCTTGGTCTTCTCGCAAGCAGTCCACTGTAGCCCAATCCACCATAGAAGCTGAGTATGTTGCTACTGCTGCTTACTGTTCCCAGTTGCTTTGGATGATTGCTACTTTGTCAGACTATGGTTTAGAGTTTAGGCGAGTGCCTTTGTTCTGTGATAGCACCAGTGCCATATGTGTAGCCAAAAACCCCGTTCTCCACTCCAAAACCAAGCACATAGAGATCTATTTTCACTTCTTGAGAGACCACTATGAGAAAGGAGACATTGACCTTATTCATGTTGACACCCACAACCAGCTCACAGACATCTTCACTAAACCCAGTTTGCTCGCTTGCGAGGAGAGCTTGGAGTTTGCTTCCCTTTTTAGCTTGGAAAGTTTTGGTTCTTGTACATTAGTCTTTGGTTTTCTTTTTAGTTTAACTTTTGCGTTTGCTTTTGTATCATATTTGCATATCATATCATCATGTATCATATTGCATCTTGAGCTTCATCTTTATAGTAGCTAGATTGATACTATGCTCTTGTTGGGGATGTTATGGATATACATGATGTGCTTTGGCTTAGGCTCGTTTTGATCTCTTAATATGAGCTAAAAATGTCTTTTTCAATTGTGAACTTGAATAACACTTGATGAAACTTGAAACATGTTCACCACTACTTGTGGCAACTAGCATGTGTATGATGTGTCGAGATCTCTTTTGCTTCATATATAAGCTTAGTTGCTACGGCTCATACATTGAGTTATACACTTGCTTGAGAAACTTAAATTTGTGCTAAAACTTGAAAAACAAGCTAAGTGATTTGAAAAGATCGGGATGCATCTTTGCTATCCCATGTCAGAGTATCGAGACAGCTCCCTATTGCACTTAAGGGTGAACTTGAGCTCTGTAATGGATACCAAGATCACTGTCTTAAGCTTCTGATTGCTTTTGGCATAGGTTTGACATGATTGATAAGTCAGGTTTTGATGGCATCGATGACCTTCCGCACACATTTGCTTGACAAACTTTGGTGATAAGCTGCATAACTCCGATAAAATTCAATTGATATCTCAAAATTTGATCAAATCACAAGTTTGTCTCATGACATGATGTGTGAACTTTGTTTGGGGTAGTTCACTTTGCATACATGTGTAGCACAAGGTCGATCTCCTGTCTATTTTTGCTATATGCTCATTTGGTGGTGAACCCTCTTTTAATTGCTCAAACTTGATCAAACTTGTTTAAATGTCATATTTCGTCTCATTTGATCATCTTGAGCATTTGCTATCACTTGTATTTGTTAATATATATACATGACAGCATCAGCTAGAGCATCTTTTCAATCTACTTGCTATAATCTTGAAGCTTCTGCATTTGTGCATTTCTGTATTCATAGCATGTTTTGAGGGGGAGTTGTAATCCTTGGGCTCTAGCTTGATAAGTGCATGTGTCAACAAGGGGAAGAGATATGTCACATTCACCATGTCAACAAGGGGGAGAAATTGTCAATAAGGGGAGAAGTTTCCAATTCCACCCAAAGTTGAGAGATTTGCATTCATTTGAGTGAGAATGCATTTGTTCAGGGGGAGTTGCACTTGAGTTGCTTTTGCTTGCTAGATGTGTTGAGCCTTTGCCTCTTCTGGAGGGTCTAGCGGTTTTTTCGGTTTTTTGAGCTTTGCAAGTGGTGTTGAGCCCGTTGCCTCTTCTTGAGGGCTAGCTTTGTTTTACTTGGTTACATCGAGTCGTTGTCCATGTCTTTGGGGACCAAGTTTTTGCTCATTTCAAATGACATGTTTCGGCTTTTCTTTGGCTTTTGGTCATTTGGTTGAGCTCTTTGTTTTCTCTTCTTCTTCTTTTTCTTTTGCTCAAGCTATTCGTGTATTGGTGTGACAATGCACTCATCAAGGGGGAGATTGTGAACACAAGGTTGACAAGTACCCTTGTGTGTTCATTTTGTAATGAGTGATTGTCAATGTGATCCACGAAGTAGGTTGAGTAGTGACTAACCCTACCATGGAGAAAGCTATGTGTGCATTCTCTTGGCTCATGGTGTGCAGGTGTGGAGCACGGAGGCGGTAGTCGATGACGAGGTGAAGGTCAAGGAGGACATGCCGTGCTGATGGACCGGGAGTGGTGAAGGGTGGACGTGAGGCTTGGATCGAGGGACCAGAGGCTGGGTGACTAGCCGCGGTGGCTGACACTTGGGACATCGACGAGTGCGAGTGTACATGGTGATGAAGACGGCGTCGGCCAAGTCAAGATGGAGACGATGGTGTCATGGCACTTGGCGGAGGCCGGTGGGCCGAGTCAAGGAGGAAGGCGAAGGCGTCATGCTTGGCGGGAGGTCGGACACGTGTCAACATCGGGGGTTTAGTGGTTTCGTCCTCAAAACCATCGGCGGGAGACGCATATGGAGTACGCTACTCACGAGCAGTATGGTGGTTTGAGCCTCAAAACCATCGGTGACGGGTTTACGGGTTTGGGCCTCAAAACCCGGGCAGAGGTTCCGAGGAGGAACGGACGGCACGTGGCGGCATCGGGGAGTTCGCGTCGAGGCGAAGCTACCGGTGAGAAGGCGCGGTGGCCGTCGGATCAAGATGACACTGAGTTGACCATAACGCCCTTGAGCTAAGTGGTTTGACTCAATTGTATCTAGGGGTAAAACTAGGATTGTGTAATAGCCCTGTTAAATAGGATAAGGAAGCCCCCATCTCCCTCACCTCCTCCATTTGCATTTTCTTTCATCCTGGTTAGGGTTTCCCCCTCCCCTTAGGTGCTTGTGAGAGAGAGGTCCACAATTTGAGAGAATTGTGTAAGAACTCGAGAGATTGTTGTGGGAATGGTGGCCCTAACCACCTCGTTTCCTTCGAGATTTGTTTTGTGAAGATTGTGCCTTGTGTTCATCTTGTTCTTTACAAGTTCACCTTTGCCCCTTTTATTTGGAGGCTTGATTCTTTGTTTTGAGATCGATGCGATTCGTTTCTTTTGTGTTAGGTTGATCTATGACGTGAGTTGAGTCTTTCCACCGAACGAATTCAATCAATTCCTCACGAGATCACAGATCGGGTCGAATCATGGTCTAGGGTTTGAAAACTGGTGTTTTCCCTTCCCCTTCGATTTCTCGGTGATTTGCTTGGTCTTAGGTGATGATCTTCTAGGAGTAGCCTACCAACTCGGTATTAATCCTCTCTGCAAAGTTTCATGTCATTCCGAGGTGTTTTGATCGAGCTTTGGGCTTGAAATCGATTTTTCCCGAGAGCAGCTCGTAAATACCGGACATGTCCGGTATTGATACCGGACGTGTCCGGTATTTTCAACTTTCGAGTTTCAAGCTCAAATTTGGTGGAGACTTTTCCTATGGTGTCTAGAGGCTATGGTTAAAATTTCATGATTTTTGGATACCATTTGTTAGGGTTTTTTATTTTTCTCCCAAAGTCATTTTGTGCTATCCAGCATACCGGACGTGTCCGATAGCAGGTCCGGTATTTCCGGACGTGTCCGCTATCAGGTCCGGTAATGCTGACAGGACTCAGTTCAGTAGCCGTTTCTTCCGCGGTTTGTGCGTTTGAGCACCGTTTTACGTTCCGTCTGTTGCGTTGGACTTCTACCGTTCCAAAGACCTACTCTAGCTGCTCTTGTCACCCGTTGGCTTGGGTATCCGAGATTTGAGACCTTGCTTCTTTTCTATAGAAGTGGAGTATCTTGATTTTTTGTCTTTGGTTCGGTGCGCTCTCTATCTTCGGTCCGCTTGCTTTGTGGTGATCCGCTGTGTTCCAAGGGAACATCCACCTTTCTCTAGGGTCATGGTCATCACGGTGTTTGTGTTTACTTTTTGGGGTTTATGTTTGGGACAGCGGCCAAATATTTCGAAAGAAATTTGAGGCTCCCATTTTCCCCCCTCTAGTCGTATTTTCGGGTCCTTCACCATCTCCAACCTTGCAACTGATAGCCTGCAGGCGCCGTTCCGACGTACTTCCAGTTCCAGGCATCGCTCAACAGGTCCGTTTTCTTGACGTCGTATTTCTCTGCATTTAACTTTTCAGGCCTAGCTGTTAGCATAAACCACGTCATGTACGTGCATGGCGTGTGTGGCGCGCGTGTTCGAGCTCGCGTTGGAGTCCATAGACCGAGTCGAGTCCATCGTGTGCGCAACGTAGTCCTGCATGTAGGTGAGTCCTGCTGGTAGGCTATTGTTAGTGCTAGTGCAGTTATTAGGGAGATACGACTGTCAATTGCCTAGACTTGTTCTCACGGAACGAGTGGGAATCGTGTGGTGCATGTGGTGGTGGCCTGTGCATGTGTGGCGTGCCATGGCTCGTGCGAGCGTGAGAACCGGTCAAGAGTTGTTGCTCGGCGTGTGTCGCTGGGCTACAAATAGCCATGTAATTGTGTCAGCTCAATTTGAGCCGAGTCGTGTGATTGAATAATAGAAGCCAAGATACAAGCGTTCGTCGCCGAAATTTCCTTGTCTATTGTTTATGTTACTATGATCGTTCGTCGATCCTCGGTTCCAACAATTGGTATCTAGAGCCTAGGTTAGAGAGAGGAGAGCCAGTTGAAGATGTCAACGTCGGCACCACGTACGGTCGTGGTGGAGCGTGTCATCAGCGGCATGGCAGAGATCCCAAAGCCTCATCGTGCGATCCGTTCGTGCTGGCGGCGGCCAGCACGTGGTGGCGATCAACAGCGGTGGGGCGCTCAAGCTCCGGACCGTGTGTCGGTCTATGGAGGCGCGGAGCACGGCGTGTGTCGCCGGCCGAAAAAATGCGTGTCGCCAAGAAGAAGACTGCAACGTTCGTGTGGAGATGGGGCATGCAGAGGTAGCCGCGTCAAGTCGGGAGGCTGTAGTGGCGGCCATGCCGTTGAAGACGACGACAGCTGCAGCAACTCCGGCAACGACATGTCGTGGTTTAGGGGGAGATTGTTAGCATAAACCACGTCATGTACGTGCATGGTGTGTGTGGCGCGCGTGTTCGAGCTCGCGTTGGAGTCCATGGACCGAGTCGAGTCCATCGTGTGCGCAACGTAGTCCTGCATGTAGATGAGTCCTGCTGGTAGGCTATTGTTAGTGCTAGTGTAGTTATTAGGGAGATACGGCTGTCAATTGCCTGGACTTGTTCTCACGGAACGAGTGGGAATCGTGTGGTGCATGTGGTGGTGGCCTGTGCATGCGTGGCGTGCCATGGCTCGTGCGAGCGTGAGAACCGGTCAAGAGTTGTTGCTCGGCGTGTGTCGCTGGGCTACAAATAGCCATGTAATTGTGTCAGCTCAATTTGAGCCGAGTCGTGTGATTGAAAAATAGAAGCCAAGATACAGGCGTTCGTCGCCGGAATTTTGAATTTCCTTGTCTATTGTTTATGTTACTCTGATCGTTCGTCGATCCTCGGTTCCAACACTAGCTAGCTCTGCAGGCGTCTAAGATCTACTAATTGTACTCGTTTATATATATACTATTATACATACATCAATCGCAAATCTAACAATTCAGCATTTCAATGAAAAATGCAACCACCAGCCCGTCCCGGCCTGTCCTCTTGCTCTACTCCCACAAGGCCACAACAGACCAAGGAACTGCAGGACACAGAGCATTCTCTGTCCCTGCTGTAAAACAAGGTGCATATGCCTAGCCTCTCCCTGCTCTCTATTTTCCGTCCTCTTTCTTTGTTTCTTCCTTATTTTTGTTGGATATATGTTACTCATTTTCCACAAACACACACAGATATACTCACACACAGGGGTTGAGATTGGTGTAGCTGCCCCAGTATATAATATAGCAACATCGTCCATAGATCAGACTTCATTAATTCGTCAACTCCATGCTTTTAGCTTTTTACTATTAGCCAGATCTGGTACCACATTTAACCAACCTGGTGCTTCAGTTGTCGTTCTGCTATTATTCTTATGCCTACCAACTACTGCAGTGTTCCCTTTTGAATAATAGTACCAAGGTTGTTTGGGGTCTCGATGGGTGCTATGTAACATCCCAGATGTTGGGTAACTATTAAAACTTGATCATGAAGCATCATCAAACATCATGGCATACATACATTTCATGTTTCAATCATAACATTCAAATATGTTGAATATGTGTTGCATGAAATGATAATAATAACTTTGTTTAAGTGTTTGAAATTCAAGTTTGAATTCAATTTTTGAGAAATTAATAAATCAATTTTTATAAATAAAATTTGGAAAACGTTGATTTTAAAGGATTGGTATGAAGTTAGAATTATGAAATGGTACTGTGATTTATGATATTTGAATGATGATTTTTTTTTATTAATTAATTACCAGAATTGCTAATTAGTTATTTTATTAACACTAAATTCAAATTCCAATTTTAAAAACCCAATTTCAAAACTATTGAAAATTTGGTGATGGTCCAAAAAGCAAAGTTGAAGATCTCGAGAAGTTGAACGACTTTCGTTTTTGGTGATTTTCGAGTTGCTATGCAAGTTCAGAAGAAATTGGGAGAAAAATAATTGAGGTGTACTGCTACAGTACTCCGAGATGCCAACTCTGTTTTTCCCCTCTTTCCGTTCACCGGCGGCCACCGAGGCCTTCGCGCCCGCGCGCGAGCGCGTTGCTGGCCACGTGGGTGAGCCCGCGAAGGTGCTGGCCATCTCCCCATCCTCTTCCTTGCTGTTATAAGCCCGTCGCCTCCGCTGTCTTTTCTTTTCTTCTCTCCCTGCTCGCTGCCGGCAATCTCGACGCGCCGGCGAAGTTTGCCGCAACCGCTCCTCCTCCGCCCAATTCCTCGTGCTCGCAGCTGCGCCTCACCGTTGCGCACCTCTCTGACTCGCTCGCACGGCCTCTGTCTGCCGGCATCAGCCGCGCACGTCGTTCTTCTCTGTGGCCGGCCGTCGGCGCCGCCGTAAGCACCTCACCGAGGCTAGCCCTCTGTGACACGCCTTGACTGCAACCATCAAGCGTTTTGGCTTCGTCTCGACGTCTTAATCGTGATCGGCTCACTTGTTTTGGCAGCCGACCCCCTGACGCGCCGGCAAGCGCCTTCACCGCGAGTTCGCGCCGCCGCCTCCGCCTTTCGCCGTCGGCCGGAACGCTTGCACCGCCTCCGTTTCACTCTTCTGGCCGAGAAGGTCACGGTGAGCTCCGTGGTTGTGCGCCAAAGCTTGGTTGGGCCAATCGAGGCCTGTTGCGGCCGGTCCGTCGCCGCGCCGCGGTGCTCTACTCGGCCGGTCTGCCATGGCCGCCGACGAGCATGAGCGGAGGCGTCACTTGTTCAACCGAAAGCCCAGGCATGTGCGGGACGAGGTGGGGGTCACGTTGGTGCCATCGCCATGACCGGAGGTCTCGTCGTCGGCGAGCTCCGCCGTGTACCCGCCGGCGCCCGTGCGGTCAAGACCAGCTGTGGGTCGGGGTTGACCGGGGCCCGGCTGTCAGTGACTGAGGGTGGTAGAGGGGTGAGTAAGAAAAGGGTTTTTGTGCTTTTTGATTTTCAGAAAATGTTAATATGAGCTGAATCTTGTTTAATTCATAGACAAATATACGAGCTTGATAAATTTATAAAAAAAAATTTGTGGCTTCCTCATGTTGTGATCTTTGTAGAAAAATTATGAACTGATAAAAATCATTAGTTTTGGGATGCTTAAAAATTAGCTCTTTTAATTATTAAATGCATGTTATGTAATTTTTGTAGGCTAAAATAAATATCCAATAATCATGAAACTTTTTGTGTGTGCTTAATATGTTCATCTATGCCTTCACAAAAAGTTTGAGGTTAATTTGATAATGTTTAATTGTATCTCTAATTACATGCTTTATTTATTAGTTAATAATTGCTAAAATGATTAGAGTAAATCATGATACGACTTGGGTGAATTTTTGGGGTTGATTGTGGACCATGAAACATGAAACCCATACTGTTCCTTGGCAATATATGCACTTGATTGATGTACTCATAATCTACTTGTGATAACAAACTAAAAGTGTTTAATGTTAATTACTTGCAACTGTACCGCGAAGGAAAGTTGTACTCAAGTAGATAACTAATGTTTATCCTTTCCAAATGTCCCTTTTATACTATGCCTTGTTCATCATCATGTATCATGGCATCCATTCCATCATGTTAAGCATCGCATCATTTATATACGTGTAGTGCATACGAGAGTGTTTTGGATCGTGCCGATCGAGCTTCGGAGAAGGGGATCCACCCGTGGTGTTGGTGTCAAACTTGACTTCTACGAGAACTAACCATCGCTGCAATGCAGGCAAGCCCCGGTGCATTTAAACCCTCCCTTGAGTTTTTACAAATCTTTATCACTGGTACTATAGCCTACTGCATTAAGTAATTGATTATTATGATATCACCCTTGGTACCTGTTTTATTGAAAAATACGTAGTATGCTTCGCTATGCTTAATGAGTTAGGCTTTTAAATGAAATGCTTATATGGCCATGATGGCATACTTGAGGAATAGTGGAAAATAAGAATAAACTTGAAGATCGGGCGGGTGGTTTGGCCACTGCTAACTTGCATTGAGGAAGGAGTCTCAATGTAGTGTTTCCATCTTGTCAGTTAAGGACCGTCCGTTATAGGTCCGCTTGTGTTTTGAGACTTTGCAATTAGCCTTATGCCTTGGGTAAGCCCAAGACGTTAGTGATTCCATTACGAGAATGTCCAACCTCGCACTGGGAGTGGAGAGATGGTGAGAGTAGCGTGTACCCTTGGGGCTAGAATTGGGCCGGGTTCGAGGAGTACTGTACTCTCGAGTGGCGATGGACACGTTCTGGTCTTGGGAGATCTAAATGAGGATTGACATATGTAAGATTTGGTTCTACATATGTCGTGAGGTTAGAGATCCCCAGTTGGTATAATCGGTTTGAATCGTCGTTGCTCCTCGGTTATGGAGACTCGATCGCCTGACCTACATCGTAGTTAAGAACTGAAATTTGAGGAAAGAATAAGGAAGGATCTTGATGAGAATTACTTTGATCTAGATTAGGATCACTTAGAATTGGTTAATGAACCATAAATGATAAAAATAAAATGTTGAAAGTAAGGACTTACTTTAGTAAGCTTTTTCGCAAAATAATTTTAATTCTTGAATACCCGTACCTTGATTCCTTAAAGCCAACATATCCTTGAAGTCTTTTCTTTTCGTCGGGTAAGTCTTGCGGAGTACAATTGAGTACTCAGGGTTTGTTAATCCCGTTGCAGGTGCTGACTGGTGCTGCTAATCAGGTCAGTCAGTGGGCTCGACATGATTTGGTTGTTCCCCATAACTTAGGTGCTCTGCCTAAGTTATCTTCTGTAGCTCTACTCGACTTCCGCAATACAAGTTAAGTTTGTAAAAAGTTAACTTAATCATGATCTATAAATTCATTGTTGTTATTCTTTCGCACTCTGATGTAAAGTTTTGTAACAAATGTTGTAATGTTGTAGTTACTCCTTTGTTGATCCTAGTATGAGTTGTCAAATGTAGTTGAATTGGGGTCCTGCGAGGGCACCCGACAGATCTTCTTAAGTTATCTGGTGTACATGCATAGCCGTTAGAGGTCTTAGGGACAATGACAGGTGCATGTGGCCCATATAATTTAGGAGGTTCTGCTACATGCTTTTACCATCAAGATTAACATTCCTTTAAACAAATCACATGAACTTTGGATCTATTTTTTATTTTGTAGATAGTGAACCAGCAATGGCGATGGTATTGGATGCTTTAGCATCCTACCTCCAAGACATGCTGTTGGAGTTGGCTAAAGAAGAGGTGCATCTGCTGTTGGGTGTCCCCGATGAGATAAAAAAGATGGGCATCAAGCTCGGGGACCTCAAGAAGTTCCTTGCCGATGCTGATAAGAGAAACATCCACGAAGAGCATGTGCAGGCATGGGTGAGAGAGCTTAAGAATGCCATGTATGATGCCACCAACATCCTTGATTTGTGCCAGCTCAAGGCCATGGAACAGGGTCCAACCAAAGATATGGGCTGCTTCAATCCCTTGCTCTTTTGTATGAGGAATCCTCTCCATGCTCATGACATTGGTAATCGCATAAAAAAATCTTAATGAGAGACTAGATGACATTGAGAAGCGTAGCAAAACCTTCAACTTCATTAACCGCTTCCATCTTATGAGGACAGCACGCGAAACGTAGAATCCTCTCGTCGTGCTAGGCATGAAACGACGGGGGAGGATGAGTTAGGTGTGATTGGTGAGAAGATTGAGGAGGATACAAGAAATCTTGTGGATTTGCTCACAAAGGAGAAAAACATAGATGAACATCAAAAAGTTATGGTTTATGCCATTGTGGGAGTCGGTGGGATTGGCAAAACCACCCTTGCCAAGAATATCTTCAACCATAACTTCATCAAACTAGAGTTTTAAAAGAGAATATGGTTGAGTGTCAATCAAGAGTTTAGTGACATTGATCTATTAGAGAGAGCAATCACTGAAGCACGAGGAGACCATCAAGCAGCCAGAAACACAAAGGCAGCACTAGAGAGAACCCTTAAGAAAGCCTTGAAGGGGTGCAGGACCTTATTGGTAGCCCTGGGCGTTCGGTCTGACCGAACCGATCGGTCTCGGTCTTCGGTCATTTCGAAAGTTCGGTCATCTAAAAACGGAGACCGATCGGTTAATTTTAAAACTCAGGACTGAGCAAGTTCGGTCTCGGTTAGTTCGGTTCGGTCTCGGTCATGACCGAACTAACCGAACTTCACAAAACAACTACTAAATATTGTAATTTGTAGCAAATTTTACTAATATTTTTTCTATTTCAAGGCAAAAAATACAATACAAAATATAGATTAAACATAGTGATAAGAGTGATGGTTGATATAAACCCACTAGAATAAATATTATATCACTAATAATAGTCTAAATTACATATTATGTCAACAAAATTCAAATGTTCGGTTAATTCGGTTAGTTCGGTTACCCGAGGGTAATGACCGAACTAAGTCCGGTTAGTTCGGTTACTTCAAACTGAAGACCGAACTTGTGACCAAAATTTTCGGTCTCGGTCTCGGTCTCGGTCAGTTCGGTTCGGTCTTCGGTCTTCGGTTAATTATGCCCAGGGCTACTTATTGGTGATGGATGATGTCTGGGACCACCATGCATGGGAGGGTGTCCTCAAAACTCCTTTATTCAGCGTCCTAGCTCAAGGCAGTTGTGTCCTTGCCACAAGACGTGACATGGTCGCTAAAGGCATGATGGCGGAGGTGCCCTACCACCATATGGACAAATTAGATGAAGAAGATGCCTGGTCTTTGCTCAAGAAGCAGGTTCGTGTAATTTAATTTCTACTCCTCTCATTCTAAATTATATTACATTTTGGCTTTTCTAGACCTGATGTATATCTAAGCGCATAGTGAAAATACTGTATTGGGGAGAGTAGATTATATATTCTGTACTGATGCGTGCACATTTGCGGTAACTTTTCTTCACAAACAAATTTGTTTAGTACGGCCAGATACATATGGGCTAGTAACTTATCTACAAAACCTTCCATTTGGGTTTAATTTGAAGCATACCCACGCGTTGCCCTGGGAATTATGGATGAATTAGAATGAAATTAGACTAAATTACTTATATGAAAGAGTAAACTATTATAAATTAATTATAGTGGACGACGTGGCATACTAATGATGACAACTAAATGCCTTTGCTAGTGGACTACTGAGGTGGACTGTTTGTATGTCGAGATAGAATGTCTAGTGGGTTTTATGATTATAAGATAGATATATATATATGGACTACTGAGGTGGATTGCTTGTATGTCGAGATAGAATGTCTAGTGGGTTATATATATATATATTACAAAAGTTAGTCGAAAGTGCTCAGTGATGGAAACAAAAATTGGTGCGCAAGGAATAATACTTTGGCCATTAAGAATGTTCCAACGTTATAATCAGGAGATGTGTATGTACTAATAATCAACTTATTTTACAATTACATTTACACAGGGACAAGATGATCTTTTTTAATCGCACTTAGACACTAACTGTGAAATGGGCGGGAATGGCAGATGGAGAAAGAAAGTTAAACCAAATAGCAGATACGAAACTCACAATTTTTTATTGGAAAATAAGACACCATGTAAACTTCCAAAAGCAAATAAAGAATTTTCTCAAATATTTCAGTTATTAACATAAAGTAGGATCAACATATCGACCAAGTAAACATTACCAAGCGCTGAAAATGTTCTTTAACAAACCGACACTAACTTTTCTTTTTAAATTACATTAATACGGCTGGTAATATGTTTTGTAAGTTTTTATTTCAAATAAGTTTACAAATCTTAACTGAAATATTATGTCATATAATACTAATAATTTAATTTTAATTATTCTATATTTGTAAAAAATAATATTAGTACACATATAATTTTTCGATGTAGTAAATTCAGCATCTTTATTGCCATGATGACTTTATGCCATTTCATTGACAAAGTGTGTAGCATAGGACCTAGAATTTTTTAATAATAAAATAAAAGTTGAAATAAAATCTATAATAAACTTACTGGTAGACAATAGAGTGAATACAATACAAATATACGAGATCGGTAATGATGGAATGACCGATGAGAACACTATTCTTGAGCACGCACGTCACCTAGTTGCACAGACATATACAATGATTTTTCCTCTCTTTTGGGACACTTCAGCATGGATGTAGGGTACACGCAAATCGCACATCGTTCACATGCTTACAGCGTCGTACGAGATTTTGCCTCTTCTGCATACAGTACCGTTTACTAAGCTAGCACTTGATTTTGCTTCCGACTATGACCAAATGTATTTATATCTACATATTCCATTCAATTAACCAGCTTAATTAGCTGCTTGCAGGTGGTCAGAAATGAAAATGATGCTCTAAAGGTTGATACACTGAAAGACATTGGAAAGTTGATTATAGCAAAATGTGATGGTTTGCCTCTTGCTGTCAAAGTGTTAGGAGGCCTCCTCTGCCAGAAAAAGATGAGGCAAAGCGACTGGAAAAATGTCATAAATGATTCTACATGGTCAGTATCCCAAATGCCTGAAGAGCTAAACTATGCAGTATACCTTAGCTATCAAGATTTGCACCCTGATCTGAAGTCATGCTTTCTGCACTACGCCCTCCTCCCCAAGAGCACGGTGTTCACGTATGACCGCGTTGTTGCCATGTGGATTAGTGAAGGATTTGTTCATGGAAACTCACATGACTCAGAAGTATTAGGAAAAGACTACTATGACCAGTTAATAGCTAGGAACCTTATAGAGCCAAATCAAGGATATGTGGACCAGGCAGTTTGCAGTATGCATGATGTTGTTCACTCATTCGCTCAGTATTTGACTAGAGATGAAGCACTGATAGCTCTCAAAAGTGAGGCTGGCCTTACCAATAATATAAATCCAGAAAAAGTTATCCGGTTATCACTAAAAACCAAAGAATCAGAGTCAAATGAGGTAGATTGGAGTTCTCTGCAAGCGCATAGATCACTACGAACCCTGATTTTAGTTGGGAAAATAAAGATCAACCGAGGTGATTCACTGTCATCTTTTCCATGTTTGCGGACCCTACATATAGAAGATCCAGATTTTCGACCGTTGACTGAATCTTTGCTCAAACTCAACCATTTAGATGCATTGTCAGGATCTTTGGTCCAACTCAAACATTTGAGGTATTTGTCCCTACATGGCACTAACACATCTAGTCTGCCAGAAAAAATAGCCAATCTGAAATTCTTGCAGTGCATTGACCTTTCTAATTGTAAAAGTTTGGTGAACCTTCCTGGTGGCATTGGAAAGTTACAGCAGCTGAGGTATCTAAGCCTTGTTGGCTCGGGTATAAACAATATACCCAGGGGTTTTGGCGCCCTAACTAATTTGAGGATATTGAAGGGGTTTCCAACCCACGTGGAGGGTGATTGGTGTAGTTTGCAAGAATTAGGATCTCTTAACCAGCTCATGCATCTTCGTATACATGGCCTGGAGAATGTAACCTCTTCTGCATTTGCTATGAAGGCTAAGCTTGGTGAAAAGGTGCACCTCAGCTATCTGTCCTTAAAGTGCACCAGTCAGTTTGTAAAAGAGGAAGAGCAGCAACAAATCGAGATGGTGTTTGATGAGCTATGCCCCCACCTTGCTTAGAAAATCTTGATATCACAGGGTATTATAATCAACGACTTCCAAGGTGGTTGATGTCCACAGCAATTGCTTCCCTTGGGAGCTTGAGGATTCTAACGATGGAAGACTTGCCTTGTTGCACAGAGCTACCTGACGGCTTGTGCCAGCTCCCCAGCTTGGAGTTCATACAAATTGAAACCGCCCCAGGCATCAAGCGTGTTGGCCCAAAGTTCTTACTACCACCCCATCGCCAGAACCAAAGCGCTATGGAAAACTTTGGTTTTGATCTGAAAATTGAGGTGATTAGATGTTGTGGCCTCGAGAGGATCTGTAATCTGCCAAAATTGCAAAACCTCATGATCATAGAGTGCCCAGAGTTGAAGGTACTAGAGGGTTTGCCAGCACTTCGGAGACTCACACTGATGGACGACGACATGGAAACACTCCCTGGATACTTGAAGGACGTAAACCCAAGGCTTTTGGATCTAAACTGCGACATCTCACTACTCGCTTCCATAGCTAAAGGGGAATCTGACCCTGAGTGGGACAAGTTTAGCCATATCAAGCAGGTCAAGGCATATGCAGACAGCAAGAATATTCAAAGAAAGTGGTATGTAAAGTACACAAGAGATCCTTTCTGCTTTAAGACAAACATCGTCTAGCCCCGAGTGGAACAAGTTCAGACATCAAGCAGGTCAAGGCATATGCAGATGATGACGGCGACAACAACATTAAAAGGAAGTGATACGTGAAGTACACAAGAGATCCTTTCGGCTTTAAGACAAACAACAGCCCCTCAGCTGACGCTTCAGGTGAATTAACAGAACTGCTGCTTTTTACCTTCTTGCTGTTGGAATATCTCGTCACTTCATTGGTTGTGCTGTTTCAGGGGACGAAACAAAGGAAGTGTTGGTCGACGAAATGGAGGAAATGTTAAGGGATGATTTCGAAGAAGAACGTGTCAAAGTGGAACAACCGAGGGAGTAATCATGTATGCTCCTCCAAGACTATTATAACCATATACAGTGCTAGTTGCTAGTTCTTCGTTAAGGGGTGGTCAGATATTCGACATTGCAAATGAAGGAAACTAGAATGTGATGTGAATTTGTCCCGTTTTCTTTAGTGATTTATGTATGCATTACTGTTGAATGTTGATGCTGTTTGCCACTTGAGAATTTTGAGGAATGTGTATATATAAGTTGAGTCGTTACAGAACAAGCGTTATGACACAGCTTCTTTCAGCTTGCTGATTCATGGTGTGTCTGGAAATGCGTCTTGCCAAAGTTTATGTACATAACAAGCCTCACTTCAATTTCTGGTCTGTTATTACTCCAAATGGTGTGAACTACTTCTATCTATCAAGGCAAGTCATGGAAAAACCGACAATGTGAAGACAGATCCTTTGCACAAATTTACTCCTGAATCAATTATGTTTAGCAGCTTCTTTAGGACAGACTCCGGCCAGATTTCGCAGATCAGTTGTCAATATTATTTCATCACGAATTGTAGCTTTGCACGAGACCATCATAGGAGAACATGCAACTACTTGAGAGTTTTCAGATTAATGCATACTCGGTGCTTGCCACAAGGTTACAATTATGCATGCCTGGTACATTTTAATGTGTTCCAGTACAGGAAATCAAAAAAACATGACGAGTTGACTTCTATGAAATGAATTCTTACAATCTAACGCCTACAACTGTCATACACTGATAGTAGCAACACTGAGTCACTGATGTAACAAGAAGTAACACTGATGTACTATAAAACTGGAACATCCAGACATACAGAAGAAGATTATGATGACATCTCATTGTTAGGCAGGGTGGGGGATTCGGTTTGATAATATCTGTGCTTCGCGTAAGTAGCAATGTCGTTGACTGAATGCATAGTCCATCAAACAAGACAATAACGCCGCGCCTACCGTGAGGTTGCTGTTCTACAGTGTTATATATTATATATTATAGTAAAACATATATGGCATATGTTACAGTTGAATATAATACAGATTATATAAATTTTTTCATATTGTTTTTATTGTAAATATATTGTCCCTTTTTTATGTTTTTTTATTAGCAGAAGAAGATTGTTGGTATAGTTTATACTGTAGTGTGACAAAGTATAAAAGGAGGTGAAATAAGTAATTTGTGTCTATAAAATGAAGGATATATCAATTAAATGTGTGTAACATCAAAACCCAGCAGTAGTGTTATTGATTTTTTTAAAAAACAGAGGAAGATCGTAATCATAGTAATTGTGGGTCCGCGTAGAGGAGATGGCTGCTCATGCATCTAAAATTTGCTCATAGCTGAGTATAGATGTTGAAGTTTGTTAGAAAAGAGACAAATTATTGGATTTTAGAAGATTTTTTGTGGAAGAATTACGGGATTCGGATGGATGAGATATAAAGTTCCTATGCGAATGAGAGGAATTTGTAAATTATTCTATATTTTTTGGATGACGAAAAAGGGGTGAAAAATATTTAGGTAGGCTCTAGAGTGGTTCTAGTTTATTTAGGAATTTTTTAAAAGGAAAAGGGCTTACTTTAATCTTCTGGGTATGTTTATCGTGTACACGTAGCAATTCTCTTCTCGGCTGCCAGATGAACAACGACCACTGTCAGATGAACAGTATCATGAAAGCGATTTTTGCAGCCATCTAAGCCATCCGATCGCGATCCAACGGTCGATATTTTGCAGGCGACGTGGCCAGCTTCACCAGCCGGAGCTTGGCCCGCGTTTCGTATATGGAGATAGCAGACTCATGAATACCAAGTATATATGAAGCACATGCATGCTGAAAATATTCATAGAAAAGTTACATGTACGGACGTGCCGCGACGACAGTATAGCAAAAATCAATTAATCACATTATTCATTCCAACGCTTCTGCACATCTGACCACAACCAGCACATAGGACCCACTGGTCACTGAATTATGTGCAAAAGGTAACATAAACAAGTAAATGTACAATACAGAGCCGAAGACTAACTAAACCATAGACATACCATGTTATGGTAGAGCAAACACATAGACATACAATGGTATGTTTATATACATTGCAAGGTCTATTAGACTTAATAAACAATATTTTGCAGAAATGAACTCCATACTGCCATCAGGGTAGCGCAAACAAATAGACAGACCATGTTCACATGTACTGCATGTCATGTGCTGGTCACACATATCAGCATATCTATATCCTAATGCTCAAATTATCAAGGAGCAAGATAAATCAGATCATGCGCAGTTAGTACCAACCAAGCAGAATGCCTGTATTATACCAAATTAAAATCAACACTTGGGTAGCATCATACAACAGAAAATTCATCTCCTGCCCATTCTAATATTTAGCTTCTATATTTTCTGCAGTCTAGAAAAACCATCAACACACAGGACCCATTACAATTTGGTGCTTCTATATTTTCTGCAGTCTAGAAAAACCATCAACACACAGGACCCATTACAATTTGGTGACAACCAACTCTACGATGGCATAGAAGAACAGAGGGCCAAACCCCCAAATTTAGATCAGCACCCATGTAGCCGAAACCTGTATTTAGATCAGCAACCATGTAATTAGCAAACCCAATATATTGAGAAATGTTACCAGTCATACTACAGTTGCAATGAAATGACGATTTCCTAGCATTATAATACAATAAAAAACCATTTGGTAGAGCTTGATGTTTTCTACACCTCAAACTTGTTTAGCCTATTTTATCTAGATTCGATACACTACTACAAAGTTCCTTTACAGAGTTGGGCAAAACACCTTTACACAGGCGACTAAACCGCCTCGGCGGGAGTGCCTGTGTAAATGGGAAATAACAGAGACAGCCTATGTGTCTGTCTCTGAAATTCATGTTTATAGAGGCAGGTGATCAATAAAAAGAAACAGTCCTACCTGCATCAGTGCAGTGCCATAGGTCGTCCTCAACCAGAACCTTCTAGAGCCCAGTGCACCCTTTCCTTCTACCGCTACATCTTCTCCTACTTCTTGTTGTACTCCCGGCAGTGCACCCAGTCATCCAACTGCAGGAGAACTACAAGGTAACAAGAACAGCATCAGAATACTGGTTAACAAGAACAAATAAAATCCTCCATGTATACAAACTAACTAGAATGCAGCACATATCATGGATAAATAGTGAAGGAATCATCAATATACTAAGAAGATACATGCATGCATGTGAATTGGAATCACAAGGTAATGAAGTAATCATATGTATGCTTATGTGTCAAGATCACCTGTTGGAGAATATGTGAAGCAATCTCTAACAGGCACAATATGTATGCATGCTAACTGTTCTTCTGGTTAGTTAAATTAACTTAGATTTACGGATTTATTTGCCCATCACAAAAGAATTTGTGCTGCCCCCAGGTCTAAATAATCTGAGGTGGATCCAGGACTAGATGGACTGAAGCCTCTGGTTTAAGTTGATAAGGTAGATTGCATCAGATGCTGACCAGTGCCATCCATTTCATAGAATAGCAAGGGGGTGTTTAGTTCCTCCCCAAAAATTTTTCACTCCGTCACATCGGATGTTTGGATGCATGCATGGAGTATTAAATGTAGACGAAAAAAATAACTAATTACACAGATTGCGATAAATTTACGAGACGAATTTTTTAAGAATGTCGTGCTACAGTAAACATGTGCTAATGACGGATTAATTAGGCTTAATAAATTCGTCTCGCGGTTTCCAGGCGAGTTATGTAATTAGTTTTTTTATTAGTATCCGAACACCCCTTCCGACATCCCATGAAACATCCGACGTGACACTCCAAAATTTTTCACCCCAGGAACTAAACACCCCCTAATTGAGAAATAGACAAATATTTCATTTATTCTTGGCATTAAATGCATTAGCAAAGCATTTGAAGTTCACACTGTACCCAAATACCATTACATAGGGCACTTTATGCTTGCCGCCGATAAACTAAATCATGAAATTCTCTAGAATGAATGACCTCAATAGTAGTTCTATTAGAATAAGTAAGTAAAACATGAATAGAAGTACAGAACACAGGCAGCTTTCGATTTATGCACAATAAATAACCATTATTAAATAATTATAAGCACATACTGGTGGAAGGAATACATGTTCAAACAACAGCGACTGCAAAACAAAAACGGTAATACTGTGCTTCAGACGTCCGACGCGTCGGACGGACGTGGCTTCATTTCCTCCACTTGCTTTCCCTTTATTCTCCTCCACTCGCTCCGCCTCATCCTCATCCGCTCGGCCTGCTCCCCATTCTCTTCCTCTTCACGCCCACGGAGTCACCGAGACGCTCGCTGTCGTTCCCTCCCTTGCCTCTTGCGGCGCCGGCTTGCCGAGCCGCGCGCTCCCTGCCCGAGCCGCATGCCCCAACCTACCTCCCTCATCCTCTCTCACTCCGGCTGCTCCTCCCCATGACTGATCATGGCCATGGCTGCCTCCCCCGCCGCCGGTGGCCTCATGCTCCCCAACACCTTCCTTCTCCCCCACCTAGGTATCTCCTTCCCTCACAACGGCGGCGCCGCCCATCCACCTGGGGGGAGCTCGAGCTCGACGTGCCTCCTCCACCCAGGCGCGCCCTCCCCAACCTCGATGGCGGCCATGGTGGGCTTCCCCGTGGTGGATCCATGGAGCACTGGCCTCCCCGTGGTGGATCCATGGAGCACGATGCGGATCCAGCGGTTGTGGTGGTCTTCTCCACCTAGCAGGCGACGGCGACCCATCCCCCATCCCATCCATGGAGGCGGCTCGATCTGCATCCCCGACGGCGCCCCCAACCCCATGTGTTTTTGCGGTGTTGCAATAGCCTATTTTGAATATTGCAACATGTGTTTCTGAATGTTGCAACTACGTTTCTGAGATGTTGCAACAATGTTTTTTTATATTGCAATAGTCGTTTTAAGATGTTGCAATGGTCGATTTAAGATGTTTCAATATATGTTTTCTTATGTTGCAACATGTTTTTTTGATGTTGTAACATGTGTTTTTCTGGATGTTGCAATAGTTATTTTAGGATGTTGCAACAGTGGTTTTTAAGATGTTGCAATATGTTTTTCTTTATGTTGCAACATGTTTTTTCTGATGTTGCAACATGTTTGTATGGATGTTGCAATAGTCGATTTTAAGATTTGCTACAGTCGATCTTTTAAGATGTTGCAATACTATGTCTTTTTCCATGTTACAACATGTTTTCCCCAATGTTACAACATGTTTCTTTCGATGTTGCAACTAGTGGTGCCCTACCCACCTCTGTCGCGGTCGCGCGTGCTAGGGCGGGACACAGGGTAGGGCAGGCGGGCGTGTCAGGTGGAGGCTGAAGGCGCCAGTACGACTGTTCTCCGTGCGGTTTTCCTTTCCTTCTTCCATATGGGGGGCGGGGCCGGGACCGGGGCCGCAGGACGGAGGGGCGTCCGATGGGATGAATCCCATCGGACGTCCGAGCGCCAGCATGACCCTTAAAATCAACTAACACATTTATTTGAACACTTTTTCCTGATCTCCTCACCAAATAATTATATCCGAATAATGAAATATTTTGATTCGTCAACTATATGTAATAAGTAACATGAATCGTGTTAGCAGTTATTGTATTGACATACAACATCATGTCCCAAAATCATACGCTTTCCACGGTCTACTGAACTTCCACCAATATCTTCAGTTATAATACACACTCACCAGAAAATAACTTTACCTCGTTTGGACACGAGCGAGCCGAGGCGGAGGTCGGTATCGTCGTAGAGGAGCCCAGTGGCACACGCAGTCGTCAGCGACTCCGCCCCACCTGAGCGCGTCGGAGAGCGCCGCACAGGCCACGTTCGAGAGAAGAAGCGTTCGCGCAGGGCGGTCGAAGACTCGGAGTCGGCCAGCGCCGCGACGTCGTGGAAGGCTGCAGGGGACATGATGGAGGAGAGCCGAAGATGCGGTACCGCGACTGCGAGAAAGACCTCCCACCAGGACATGGCCGGGCAGAGGCCGAGGTAGTGGCGGAGCTGTACGGCGAGGTGGCGCCCGCGCCGCCGGAGGATGGGGAGGAAGACGAGGTGAGATCTGTCGATAGTCTGTGTCGGAATTGTTTGAGGCTCTGGGCTGCAGCGGAGTGGACGATGGATTTGGCGGATAACTGTTTCTCCAGGGGCTCCACCGTAAACTAGTTAGAGAAGGTACGTAAGTGGGCCGCTGATAACATTCACGACCCATTTCCATAGTGGGCTGACTGGGCTGACATAAAGTAAGGACGTAAGTGGTATTTATCGGTCAAATAACTTAGTTTATTTATTTCTTCCCCTAGTTTTTTTTAAAAAAAAACTATTTCTTCCCCTAGTTGGATTAGTTGAGTAGCACATCGTAATTCTTTTTTTTGAGCGGAACATCGTAATTCATTTGGGTTGACTCAATGGCCAAAAATACATGGGCTTGGATCTGTACATGTAAGGTCTATTGTGTGATCTTGGTAAGGGCAAACCCGTCTTGGTAAGAAACTATAACACTTGTATATACTTGTGGTGCAGGAAGTTGTGGACACCAACCAGATGCACCTAGCCAATTAAATAGTGGCAAACTTATTACTACACGTATTCATAGACTTGGTGAAAGGAATTTTGTACAGGGGATTAAATCTACATACAAAACGGCATGACTAGCCAAGACATCCGGACGGACGCTCGCAGCTGCTCTATTTCCCGAGCGTAGCGAGCAGACGGCACGGACCTCGGCTTGCTGCGGGGCCACCAAGCAGGCATCGCACTGCCATCGGCCCACCGGAGGGCACCACCTCCGCGGGCGTCCACGCGCTCGTCGAGTAGGGTTTTTCCGCCGAGCTCTAACTGTCGCGGCGAGATAGAGGGAAGGGAAGGGAAGGGAAGGGAGGGAGAGGAGAGGGTGAGGCACACCGTGTGAGGTAGGAGCTGAAGCCCTACGGCAGGCTGCTGTCTGCCAGCCACCGGCTCCGTTGCACATATGTGCAACACCCCGATCTACTTTTGAAACAACCAGAAGACAAATGAAACACTTAAAACATGTATCTGAAACACTTGCAAAAACAAACGAAAAACACTTGAAAAGCCATTGCAAAACATATATAACATTCAGATAAAACTTTTGCAACATATGCAACATCCAAATAAACATATTTGCAACATACGTCTAAATAAACAGATGAAACATTTGGAATAGATGCTTGCAACATACGTGTATGGCCATTGCAACATATGCAACATCTCAATCTACTTTTGAAACATCCATATGAAAATACTTGCAGCATACCTCTGAAACACATAAATCATACGCTTTGCAACATGTGGTCAAGGGGATGTCAACGGCCCAGCATACACCCAGGTGCAGGCGCATGCCTCCCCTGCCGTGACGGGCAAGGTGGATAGGGACATGACGCAGGATGGAGCATGCAACGTGGGATGGGCGCGCAGGTACAGCTCGCCGCGCTGGAGAAGGCGAGCCGCGCTGTCCTTTTTTGTGGAGTAACGGACTGAAGGAGCGAGGCGGAGTGCAGGTGCACGCATTGAAGCAGTGAGGTGAAGTGCGGATGCGTGCACTGAAGCAGCGAGTGTGAGGACGCGCGCGTGGCGTCCGGACGGACTGATGCCCGTGTCCTATCATTATCGAATACAAAATGCTAGTTGAAGTATTGTGCTATAAACTAGCGTAAACTATAAGCATGCCCTAAACCATTTATATTTGTATAATCATATCCTTTCTTGCTATCAGTTTCCCAACTATCCAAGTCACCTACCTACATATCTACTCACGAAGCTCGAAATACGTGTCATCTTAAGGGCGTGACAGCAATGGGCACGCATCATGCATGCCATGAGCCTTTTGCTAACTCCAAACCAATCATAGTCCAAGCTTCTGGTGATCTATTTCTAAAGAGACCATGTAGATTCACATCTATCTGAAACATGTTTTCTGAGATTTAGACTGATCTTAAAGTTTGTCTAGGTTATATTAATATCACGTAATTGGTACCGGGGAGCATTATTAGCAATATGCATTTTGACCACTAGTGATTGTCAGTTTGTACTATAGAGAACACAAGCTTGTCAAGACACACAAATTAGCTTCAGTTTCTTGGTCAATATAAAAGTATATATATAACAAGAGTGGCACTGTGGAGCGACAGTGGTTGTACATTGTAAGTTTAGAGCCTAATTGCAGAGTGGTGCATCGGTTTAGAGTTATGATGAGGGGTGCAAGTTGAGGTCCCAGTCTCTAACCGGTCACTCAGTAAGGGTTGTACCGCTTCGGTGACAGTGCATATTGGGTTAGAGCTGTGATGGGGCAGTCACTACTAGAGAAAAGAATTTCCTCGTCGATGCAAAACCGACAGGGAAATGCAAAGCACCGGCACTGACATTAGGATTTTAAACACCAATAGAAATAAAAGCAACAGAAAAATAGACTTTTTCTATCGGTGCTATAATTTTCTTGTTAGTACAGCATCAACAGGGAAATTATCCTCCGTCAGGTCTATAATTTTATCTTTGTCGTTTGAGTCCGACAGGAAAATCTAATGTACCGACAGGGAATGGTTTTTTATGTCATTTCAAACCATCAAAAGCACAACGTTCGCCCGATAGAAAAATACACTAGTACAGCAATCCTCTATACTGGCGGTGGTTTTGTAGTTTTTTTTTGTCGATCACGCAAAAGGTTTATGCGTCTTTGTACTAAGGTAGAGAAAAAGTTTAATACAACATGCCTCTGGGCGTGTTAGGAGGGTCAGAAAGGATTTACATGGAAGTTCAGACCCTCTCTATTGTACAATAAACTAGATTGTTACATTGGATAGAGATCGATCCAAATTTGCGGCGCTAGCAAGGAGGCCTATGCCCTAGCTACCGGACTGCGACGCCGCTTACGCCGGCCTACGTCGCCAACGGGAGGGAACAACTCACTCAACGCCTGCATATGATTGGGGTCGCCATTGAAGATCTCATCGTACGTCATTGTCGACGTCGACGGAGGCAGCATCCCACTGGAGAACCCCAAGCGCTTCATGACAAGGTACTCACCTCGCTTGGCTGTCGAAATATTAGCTATGGCTTGTGCCGTATCCGTCTGCTTCGCTTGGGGAGCGAGGGCGGTGCACGACCACCAAGAGTCACCTCATCTCCGGGTAGCTTGAGAAGTGGAGGCTGCCTCGCCTTTGAAACTCGCTCGGTGAAGAGCTTGAGGCATCTTCCGGCCGAGGTCGTGTGAGGCGAAGGGGTGTGGTTGACGTCATCCATCACAACCACAATCGTCTGTTGAGGAGGGGTGGCTGCGTCCACCCCTGGAGTGAAGGCATCACTAGCAGAAATTCGAACCGCCACTGTCAAAGGCCAGTAGAAATGAGAATTTTCAGCGACGTCAGGTCAAGAACCGCCGGTACAAATACATCTCCAGTGGCGTTAGTCTTATACTGACCACCAGTCTAAATGCATCTCCATATGGTTGTTTTCCCGTCTCTAACGGGTCACTGAGGCAGTGCAACTCAATCTTTACGAAGTTCACCTATGTCAATTGCTAATGCACAAAAATTGCTATATTTAGCCTAGTATAGAGTTCAAACAAACTCACAATTTCTTCCTTCACTATAAACTAAAAATGCAAACTTATCAAACTATAATCATCAGTTTCGTCTATGTGCCTCTTGGTCAAATTTTGGCAAAGATTCAGCTAAATAATAAACTTGAATATTTTGACGGTTTAAAATGAAGTCTGGTCCGAAGTTTCTGACTATTTGATTTGAATCGCGTAACCCCTGTTCAAAGCAACAAATGCGTATTCCCCATTTCCCCCCAACCTGCCCTGTACCAACCCTCCACCCAACACAACATCACAATGCGATGCAACGCGCTCTGTACAAGGCACAAGCTAACTACAAGCCTACACCTACACCTTAGCCTATCACATCGTTAGGATGCATGAAAAGGCTTAAAGATCGCACGCATGCATGCTCAGCAGCCATGCCCAAGCCAAGATCTTTCCTTCACCTCCTCCTGATCGCCAGCTGCTGCATTGCCAATGCCGCCGGCGTCGATGATGCCCCGTCGCAGGAGCCCACCACGCCGTCGTCGTCGTTCCAGGGAGAATGGCAGCTCCTCCACGCGAGCATCGGTGTCTCGGCGATGCACATGCAGCTGCTCCCGGGGGACTTCGTCCTCATGTTCGACCGCACGGACACGGGGCCCTCCAACATCTCGCTCGCCGCGCTGGCGCCGTGCGCGGCCACCGCCGACGGCGCCGACTGCACGGCGCACTCGGTGCTCCTGGACCTCCGCTCCAACGTGCTGCACCCGTACCCGCTCGCCACCAACCCGTGGTGCTCCTCCGGGGCGCTGCTCCCCAACGGCACGCTCCTCCAGACCGGCGGCTTCTCCAACGGCGACCGCGTAGCGCGGCTCTTCTCCCCGGCCACGGGCTGGGTGGAGCTCCCGTCGTTCCTCGCCGCGCGGCGGTGGTACGCCACCGACATGATCCTCCCCGACGGCCGCGTGCTCATCCTCGGCGGGCGGCGGCAGTTCAACCTCGAGTACTTCCCGCACGCCGACGCCGCGCCGGCGCTGACGTTCTTCCCGTTCCTGGACGAGACGACGGAGCCCGACGCCGAGAACAACCTGTACCCGTTCCTCCACCTCCTCCCCGACGGCACCGTCTTCGTCTTCGCCAACGACCGCGCCGTCGTCTTCGACCCCTACAACCGCGCCCCGCTCCGCCGCCTCCCCGCCGTGCCCGGCGGCGTGCCGAGGAACTACCCGTCGTCGGGCTCGTCCGTGCTCCTCCCGCTCCTCCCAGACGCGCCCGCGCACGCCGAGGTGCTGGTCTGCGGCGGCGCGCCGCGGGGCGCGTACCACCTGGCGCTGCGGAACGGCACGTTCGTGGCCGCAGACCGGACCTGCGCCCGCGTCGCGCCGACGGACCCGGACCCGGTGGTGTGGGCGATCGAGGAGATGCCGATGGCCAGGGTGATGGGCGACATGGTGCTGCTGCCCACGGGCGACGTGCTGATCGTGAACGGGGCCGCGGCGGGCACCGCCGGGTGGGAGCTGGGGCGGGACCCGGTCACGCGGCCCGTGCTGTACAGGCCCGACGCGCCGCTGGGGGAGCGGTTCGATCACGCGTCGTCGCCGCTGGCGGAGTCGGCGGTGCCAAGGATGTACCACTCGTCGGCGGCACTGGACACGTACGGGCGCGTGCTGGTGGGCGGCAGCAACCCGCACGTCGGGTACGTGTTCGCCAACGTGACGTACCCGACGGAGCTCAGCCTGGAGGCGTTCCTGCCGCCGTACATGGACCCGCGCCACGACGGCGCGCGCCCGCGGCTGCTGCTGGCGCCCGCCGAGGTCGGGTACGGCGAGGCGACGGCCGTGAAGTTCGTGATACCCGCTGGGATGATGGCGGAAGGTGCGGCGACGGGCGGCGGGGAGGTGGTGCGGGTGGCCGCGGTGGCTCCGGCGTTCGCGACGCACTCGTTCGGGATGAACCAGCGCGTGGTGGAGCTCGCGGTGGGGAGGGTGGCGCAGCTGGACGCCGGGGTTTACGAGGCCGTGGTCGCCGCGCCGCCGACGCCGGGGGTGGCGCCGCCCGGGTACTACATGTGGTTCGTGGTGCACGCCGGCGTGCCCAGCAGCAGCGCCGCGTGGGTGCGCATGCGGCCGCTCGGACCAGGCACCTGAAATCCTGAATGCCCTGAGACTGAAATTCCAGCTGCATTTTGCGTGCGTGTTTTGACTTTTGGCTACCTATACTAGTAGTAGGACAGATTGAAGTTCAACTATACACACATCAAGGTTTGTAATGGAAAAAAATCCAAATTTTATACAGTCACCAGTAGAGAGTATTCCCTCAAAGTCAAAGGGCCAAAGGCTTTATCATTTTTTTTCTGATCATACTACTGAACGGACATGATGAAATGGACCGCGCGGCTGGCGGAATGGAAAAGGCCAGCGGTAGGGTGTGCACTGGCATCACGAGTGAATAAAAGATGACTAGGCAGGTGGCGCACGCTCCGCTGCGCGCGCAGAGGAAGAAAAAGTTAAACAGCACCAAGCAACGGCCGAAGCCTGGAGGA
Source organism: Saccharum hybrid cultivar R570 (assembly GCA_038087645.1). Classification (NCBI taxonomy): domain Eukaryota; kingdom Viridiplantae; phylum Streptophyta; class Magnoliopsida; order Poales; family Poaceae; genus Saccharum; species Saccharum hybrid cultivar. Next base: position 14,481,412 of record JAQSUU010000805.1, read on the forward strand.
GCAAAAAAAAAAGAAAAAGAAAAAAGAAAAAAGTGATAAAAAAAAAACAGTAGTCGGAGGTGCTCAGAGACCAGGGATTCCTGGACGGTTAAAGAAAGTTATTATTATTATTATTATTATTATTATTATTATTATTATTATTATTATTATTATTAAGTTATTATTATATTAAAATATGATCTTGCACTAAATAGTAGCTCTCTCATTTCATTTGTTGCAGAGACTTAAACTAACTCATATTAAGGGTATGTTTGGATCAGCTAGGACAAGTTATTAGCTAGGGCTAAAAATTAGTCCAAGTTAGCTAGGATTAGGTAACTAGTTGGTTGACAACTAGTTGAAGGTTTAACTAAAATATTAACTTATTAGATTCCTGTTTGCATGAGCTAGAATTAACTTTAGCTTATTGTTAACTGTCCAACAATTAGCCCTTGATACCCAAACATACCTTAAATTCATGATTCACCCCTTCTAGAAACTAGCAACTCCTTTTTTTAGTCTAAGTAGGTAGCATGCCCGTGCGTTGCTACGGGACAACTGAACAATTATATAAAAGCATACGGATCGCACGATAAAATAGCAATATTGTGAAATTAAATACGGATGTTAAAGTGACATTTAATTCAAAAAGCAAAGTTCGTGAAATTAACAGTCACGGAGAGCGCAGCATCACAAGCTCACAAACTCTAATGTATAGACCTTTTCCATGATGGGTTTCTTATTTCTTTCACTTCTCTTTTCATACGTGCGTTGCAAGGGGGAAAATAATGTCACAATATTGCAAGTACAAATGTGTCATGTACCCGAAAGACAACTTCAGACGCGATTTTTCTCACAACAAATCAACATCAGCATCAGCCGCTTTTATAACCGGTCGAACAGGGCCAAATGCTACTAATGATGCACTACATATCCTTTTATCTTGTTTGTTATAAATAGACAGTCATGGCTTCCCGTATGGTCACCATAGCCTTGACAAACTCCTCTTAACTGATCTTGCAGTTGTTTGACATTCTCTTTATCTTGCTTGTTATAAATGAGCAGCCATGCCTTCCCATATGGTCATCAGGGCCTTGACAAACTCTTCTTAGTTAATCTAGTTGTTGTGGAATGGTGTGCACATCAGCCGCTTAGCAGCTGGGCATGGTATCCATGGCAGGCCCATCAAAAAGGGGCAGCGTGAGTGCTCGTAATCTTATGACATAATCGAGTCTTACTGCCACCAACTTTCTTCCACATTGAGGCGGTCTGACACAGGTGAGATGCAGCCACACTCAAGGTCTATGCCCATGCCTTACAACATGACAATAATTGTATGTTGGGGCAATTTTTCTAGACAATGCAATAAAAAGAATCAGTTCAACCATGTAATGTGTCTATATGCACCCAAATAAAAAAATACTATTGCCCACCAAATAAAAATACTATTGCCCACCATGGTTTGCAAGCCAATGCTTGCTTGTAAGTGTAATGATCTATGGAGAAGACTAAGCGTTATTTAGAATGGCTCACACATCCAGCCAGCTATTCCTCCTCTGCATCAAATCAACAGGAAAGAAAAAAAAATAGTTGCTAAACCGAAATGCACCAGAAAGCCTATTCTTAGAAAAAACAAGTATTAAAATGTTTAACAATCATCAATCTAAACGACCAGTTATCATTCAAGGTTTACAAAACCATTCGAACCGAACAAGATCAGATGGTTGGAACACCTAAACATGACAGCATGTGTTTTATGAGGTGATAACGGTAATACCATGGCTCTTTGGAAGTGGTTCAATTGCCTTCTGTGCTGACCTAACAAGACAAGCTGCCCTTCGACCAACTTGTCCAACGTCAAATGCTCAAAGTAGCATAAATAACAGCAATGCAAACTGAAAATGCCAAGAGCTTGAGCACTGAAGAATGTGCATGGAAGTTCTCTAAAAAGGGTACCTACCTGTTTCCTCCTCTTTGCTTTCTCTCTTTGCTTAGATGAACATGCTAATATTTTTATGGATAGTGTGACAAAGAGATCAGTCAGGTGATTCACATTTTTTCCAGGGAATAAAGGCCTACCGGTCAAAATCTTTGCAAAAATGCAACCAATGCTCCACGTATGAAATTATAGCAGGCAGCGATACCTAGCTCAAATTGTATATATTATATTGTTTAAACTGATAATTGGATATATTAGAGAACAGAGAATGTATGGGCACTGCAAAAATCAGATAGCACATATTACATTGTTTGAAACTGAAATCTGGATAAGAGATTTAAAACTGAAACTTGGAAATTCAGATTGCTGGATGGTAGCAGCTAGTTTCTAGTGAGACATAATAGCTAAAACTATCTAGTTTGTGATGAAACAACTGATTATATCAACAATATATTGTTACTAAATATAATAATCAGTAGTTTCATTGATGATGGATTCTCGTAATATGTTGTAACATCATGTTCTCTTCTCTTTGGACACAAGGGCAGGGTTTCTGAACTCTTTTTTAGAACAAACATAGCTACCATAAAATCATTGAAAGGCGATAGCTCAGATTTTGTCGAATCCAAAAAAAACACGAGTACATGACGACCATACCTGTTGGCGAGCACGCCAGAGTTCCTGCTCCAACTGGCTAAGTTTCAGCCTGCTATTCTCAAGTTGTTCAACATAGAGACAGAAAACAGAAACTAAATACAGTCCTCATGCACAAAGAAAATACTATCTACCATCAGGCAGATGAAACTACCTTCTTTCTTAGACGGCTTTTCCTAGCAGCTTCACGGCTTTTCCTATGCCAGAATCAGAAGCTGTCCTAGTTCCAACTGATAAGTAAGCTAGCTCAGTATATCACAAGAATAAAAGTAACATTACTTGAAAGCAAACTAATTGCTTATGTTGACACAAGAATGTCATCAGAATGAATTACATCCACATTAGTAATGCACTGACCATCTCTCGTGCTTCTTTCATGGTTTTCTTGGTTGACCTATATCTACGTCAGTCTGTTGCATGATATATAAATATCTGAAATAAAATCTGCAAACTGGCCTTCAATTAAAAGCCTACCAAGTGTCTCCAAGTTCAGCTTAGTGATGGTGTTTCACAAGTCGCAGTAACACCAAAAAAAGCAAATTCAACAACATAAGACCATATTTAGCTAATACCACACCTAGTTGATGTCTGCAGTTAGATATAAGTACATCTCAACCTGAAATTCTAAACACATAAGACCATATTTAGGTAACGTCCTCAGCTACAATCAGAATGGCATGTTAAGTACATCAGGTGAGGATTAGGAGAGAAGTTTAGAATTCAGACTATTGGACTGAGACCTTCAGTATAGCAATGAGGACTAAGGACAAGCTAGTAGAAAAACTCTATTACCGTAAAGTTCTAATAAACCGCATTGGCAAAACACCCTAAACGCCCTAAATCGCATCCGCAGAACACCCTAAGCACAAATCCTGACTCGTACAAGGACTCAAACCATGGGAATTCTAATGTTCCACTCTACCCGCGGGCTCGTAAGAGAAGAGTTCGGGATCAGAGGAGGGAGGGGAGGGAGTCTGGGATAAACGAAAAGGGGTCGCAAGAGCGAACCTCCGACCTGCATCTCGTTGACTCGAGTGGTTGCCGCAGCAGCTGCGGCGGCGGGAAGAACGGCAGGGGACGGCAGCGACCTTCGGTGTAGCAGGGGAGGAGGAAGCACGGAGAGTCGGCCGACCGGTGGCGGCGCGGGAGGGCGACAGCGGCTGCGACGCCGAGAGCCTCCAGTGCAAGGCGATAACAGGCAGGAGGAGGCGCGCTGATCGCGAAGATCGGTGTGGAGCGAGGGTCGCATGCAGCAGGCGCGCTGATGGAGACCGAGGTTTTCATGTTTCCTTTTTAGCTTCCGTTTCCTTTTAAGTTTATTTTGTTTCCTTTTTGCAGCGGTGGGAGAGGGGGCCGGGATCGCACGTGTGGACGGTGATAACACAAAAAAAAAAAAAAAATTACCGCACCAAACAATTGTCTCCCTTTTGTTCTTTTTAGTTGTGGGAGATTTGTTGTCTTATAAGTCCTATAAGGTGGCACCTGTTATGTGGGTTTGTGAATGAAAATGAAACTGAACAGAAATAGAAGGTATGTGATTGAAATATAATTTTTTTAATCATTTCCTTTGCTCAGTATAAGATGAATTTATATTTCGGAAATGAAGGAAGGTTATTATTGTTTTTTGGTAACTAGTATTCATTTCCGAAATATAGATGAGCCAATCAAAAGTAGGACACTTCTTACTCATATATACTCCTCCCTCTAGTCCATTTTATCTGGCGTAAGTTAGAAAGACGCGGTCTCCTAGATTACACTTTGACCATTCATTTGCTTTATATCATATTATTCATGTTTATAAACTTATAATCATTGGATAGTATAATTCCTTACAAATCTAATCATATAAAGTTTGTATTGTAATAATTAAAAATTATTAGCCTAATTATCAGTCAAAGTTTTTAAAGTTTGAATCTTGATATGCATATGCACCAGATAAAATGGACCAGAGAGGGTAATACTTGAGGAGCTGAGACATAAAAAAAAACTACTATTTATCACCCTTAGAGCATCTCTAAGAGTGCCTAAAAATCACAGCCAAAAATTGATGTTGTGCGTTTGGAGAAGACACTCTTCCAATGCAGCCTAAATCACCACCCTATTTTAGCCATTGTCCAAAAACCACCATAATATCACTTTAAATTTGAGATCTTCCTTTGGCCGCCCAAAAACAGATTTTGGGTGTTTTTTTTTAGTAGAGGAATATCCTTCCAATGGTGCTTAAATCATCAATTTTGAAAAGATTATATAGGCTCATAGCATAAGATTTATGTTTTTAGATTCTCTATGAGAAATAGTTTCATATATATAATTCATATATTATGAAACTATTTTGAAATGGATGGTCAAAGTAAGTTGTCTTAGGACAAAGCTAATGTGATATGTAAAAATAAGGGAGTAGTGGAGGTGGCTAGAGGTGAATGTGACGTCCCACACGGTGCTATAGCAGGCTTTAGGCACAAAAAAATAGGATGCCCTTAGAGAAATTACTTTTTTCTCTCAATTACATTTTTGCAACCACTCAAAACTGTAGTTTTTTACTTCTTTTTTTTTTACTCTTGGAGATGCTCTTAGGTTTCAAAATGTGAGGAAAGAAGGCATAGATATCGCATAACCTGGTACCCATATACAAAACCTCTCGTCACAAAGCCTAAATCCAAACACTGGACATGGCGCAGCAAGTTAGCTCAGCATTGCGCCATTGCCGATCACCGGGGGTGGAGGGATAGAGCCATGTGGGTGATCCTTATAAAAGTTTATTAAAAGCAATGCATGGTGAAAGACTCCGTGTAGATAAAGACAACCGTAAATATCTGACCAACTGGTGATTAAAGTGTCAACTTTTACTAACAATTCCCAAAAGGATATGCTAGTCCAAATTAGGAGTCTTAGGCCATGTTTGATATGGCTCCTCCCCGGCTTTGGCACTGGCTCCTTCAATGGAGCCGTGCCAAATGTTTCGTAGGAAGAGCCGTTTTTCGATGAAAAAAACAGAGAAGCTGGAGCTATTTTGGAGGAGCTACAAATTATGGTGAATATTTTCCGATAGCTTATCTATCAATAGCAATCTTTTGAAATCAATATATTGTCCTAAAATATAAGGCATTCTGGCTATGCGCTGGCCCTTATATATTTTATCGGATTGAGATAGCAATACATTTTTTTTATTTGACCCAAAAAGCCTAAATAGATTTTTGGCCGACAAAGCAGAAAAGCCTAGCAAAAGTGGCCCAAAAGGCCAGAGAACCAGATGGCGATGGTTCGGCCAGGGCCGTTGTGAATCCCAAGAGTCCCCCAGCAAGGCCCAGCCAGACCCAGCCAAAAACCCGACTCCAGAAGCGAGACAGGACGAAGACCGTGTGATGCGAGAGCGACAACAAAAAAAACGGCCGGCCGGCCTCGGCGGCGCCGTCGTCTTCGGATTCTCCGCCCGACGCGCGCCTTATTTCCTTCCCTCTCTTCTCAGTCTCCGCGCCGTCCTGCCCCCGCCTGCCTGGCACCCTGCATTTCACGGCCGCAGGTACGTGCGCGCTCTGTTCGTTTCGGCTGAGCTTCGGATCCATAGCTCGGGGTCCTGTCGGGGGTCGTCGTCGTACTTGCGCGCTGCGCCGCCGAGGTGGGCTCTCTCTGCTCTGGGGTGCAAGTGCGACCGTCTTGCTGCCCAGTTCTCTACTCCTGGAACCTGTGGTTGCGTTTGCTAGCTAGGACAGTGTACTTTCAGTTCACTGGAATTTCAGTCATAGTTAGTCGCCACCCGAGCGGTAGGATTCGAGCGATTTCAGTGACTTGGGGTAAATGGTGATCCAGAAAGTTCTTGCTTTGTTCCCTCTGTGTCAAAGAAAACATCCCCCTAGCTAGGGATCACTACTTTGTTACTTATGCTCGAGTTGTTGCCCTTTAAGAACTGAAGTTCCAAATTTCACTCTGAAGTCTGAACTTATGCTAGAGTTGTTGCCTTTAAGAACTGAAGCTCTAAACAACGCTTAGTGGGGATTCTGTAAAATTTTGAGGATTTCATGTTGTGTGCACTTAGTCAGCTACTCAGCATGCGTAGTTCTAGTCGTAATCTGTACAGAGAAAATGAATCATGCAGTTGGCGCTGTTGTTTAGTATTTCACCTTTTTTTTCTCTAACTATTAACATTCAGAACTAAAAATTGTGGAAATCTTAACCCAATTAAATCCTTATTGCAGGTTTCTGACTCCAAGACCTCTGCCCAAAAAAGTGTTGCATATTGAGCCAGAAGCAACATGAATCCGTATTTCTTGGGTTTCATTCTCCCTTTTGTGGCATCCCTGCTGCTCACCAAGAGGAAGTCTGAGAAGAAGAGGGGTGTGCCAGCCAATGTGGGTGGAGAGCCTGGCTGCGCCATCCGTAACCACAGATTTGAACGGCCTATCGAGACGCGCTGGGAGGGGATTACCACGCTTGCTGAGCTATTTGAGCAATCGTGCAAGCAGTTTGCCTGCATGCCCCTATTTGGCACTAGGAAGCTCATTGCGAGAGAAATGGTAGTGGCTGCTGATGGAAGATCCTTTGAGAAGCTCCATTTGGGAAATTATGAGTGGAAAAGCTATGCTGATGCATTCAAAACTGTCTGCAACTTCGCGTCTGGTCTTCTGCGGATTGGGCACCTCAAGGATGAGCGTGTTGCTATTTTTTCTGATACAAGGGCTGAGTGGCAGATTGCGTTGCAGGTACTTTCCCGACCAATTTACCGATATTGGCAAATAGATGATATCGAGCATCAAATATCTGGAGTGTAGTGTGGATAATGCAAATTCGTCCTCAAGTTTCTTCATCATCTGATTCACAATGCAATAAGCTTTGCAAATACATATAGGTTGCATATTCTACGAACACAGTGATGGTAGCCTTCTTGATGAATGGGCAGTGATAATGATAAGGATATGAAGATTTAACAAGTTATTTATACTGTCATATGAAAACTGGTTTCATTCAATGACATTGGTACTTAATGCGGAAATATATTATGCTGTTTTGCACTTTTGCTTATGTTTTTTTTTTGTGCTAAATGAATTTGCCACCACATTTTACCTATGCTATTTGCATTGAGTTAATATTTAGCTCAGCAAATCCATTGCTAAATCTATAATCTTTTATCCCTCTTTTTGCTAGGCATGTTTCAGACAAAATATTGCGGTTGTCACAATCTATGCCTCTTTGGGGGAGGGAGCGCTATGTCACTCACTAAATGAGGTTGGGTTACTTCATCCAGTGTTGTCTATATATTCAAAACCCTTGTTTATACCATCTTCAGGCGCTTACAACTATTGATTTTTTTGCTTTTGATAGCTGTGGCATCTCTCTTTCTTATGGCCACCGTATACTGTCATTCATTCTCAAACGTTATTCCTTAAGGATTTACAATGCCATACCTATTATTCCTTAAGGCACTTTCAGCTGATCTTATTCTTAGTTTTACTCTTTAGACTGAGGTAACTACTGTTGTGTGTGGACGGAAAGAACTTAAAAAGCTGATTGATATAAGTGGGCAACTTGACACTGTGAAACATGTCATCTACATTAATGAGGAAGGTGTCTCGGCTGAAGTATCCTTGGCTCAAAATTGTACTAGCTGGACCATCAAGTCATTTGAGGAGGTAGAGAGCATAGGATTGCAAAGACCTGTGGAGGAAAACTTGCCTCTCCCATCAGATACTGCAGTGATTATGTATACGAGTGGGAGCACAGGAATGCCTAAGGTTTGTTCAAATCCTAGTATTTCAACATCTTGGTTTTGATTCTGCAGCAGATATGAAATAAGCTATATTTACTAATGTTCATGTTAGATCACTTCAGGATGTATACACTTATCAATGTTGTTTTCATGAGATAATCTACTCCACAACTTCTGATTGAGGCAACATTCTTGTTTGTACAATTTTTCACAGGGAGTCATTGATGAGCCACCAAAATGTCTTGGCTGTAGTTTCAGCTGTTATGACCATTGTGCCTGGTCTTGGCAAGAAGGATGTGTACCTGGCATACCTTCCTCTAGCGCATATACTTGAATTGGCAGCTGAGGTAAGCATTGACATGGCATGTCAGTCTATTCCACATTGTTGTTCTTTTTTATGCTCACTCACTTTATGCAACTGGGTTGTTTAGGCAATCATAACTGGTGTTGGGGCTTCAATTGGATATGGGTCACCTTTGACCCTGACTGATGCATCAAATAAAATAAAAAAGGGGACGCAGGGTGATGCTTCTGTACTGAAGCCAACACTAATGACCGCTGTACCTGCTATACTTGATCGTGTTCGTGATGGTGTACGAAAAAACGTAATGTTCTTTACTGTTAGTTCATGCATTGCTTTTTGGGCTCTTTCATGTTCTCTCAACTGTTCTATATTTTCACACTGAGATAAATTCAGGTAGATGCAAAAGGTGGGTTAGCGAAGAGATTATTTGATATTGCCTACAGCCGCCGTCTAGCTGCTGTTAATGGAAGCTGGTTGGGTGCATGGGGACTAGAGAAGCTCTTGTGGGATATGCTTGTGTTCCAAAAGGTTCGTGCAATCTTAGGAGGACGGATTCGCTTTATTCTTGCAGGTGGAGCACCTCTGTCAGGGGACACTCAGAGATTTATCAATATATGTCTTGGGTGAGATTTAAGTCTTCTTTTTTTCAGTGACATTCTCAATTGTGTTGTAACGCCAATTGCATCTGTTGCTCACTTTGTTTCTCAAATTTGGATTCAAACATTCAAGCCAATAGTTTGCACATGAATATACAACTTTTCATTATACTTACAGCACAGAAATTGATAGGGCGATTTATGTTATTGCAGGGCTCCAATATCGCAAGGATATGGCCTGACTGAAACTTGTGCTGGTGGGACATTTTCAGAGTATGATGAAACATCTGTTGGCCGTGTTGGTCCCCCCTTGCCCTGTTCATACATTAAGGTATTGAACCAAAGTTGTCTCTATATTTACTTCGGCTGACATCTTTCTCCCAAAGCAACAAGCTTTATTTTCATTCATAATGGTACAGTTGATAACATATCTTGTTAATTATCTGATGAAATAAGTCCAGAAGATTTTTCCATGTTGCAAAGGATATATGTTTTCTTATCTGTGCCAAGTGCCATATTAAAGTATTCGAGAGAAAGTGCTGCATTTTAATGTCACTGATAAGCTCAATATATATTAATGCTTGAAGTGCAAATCTAGAAACAGAAGCTATTGCATAGTATGACTTTTTTTTGCATGTCCACTTTTATTTGTATGGCTTCTTTCATTTTGTGGTATGAGTAATTTTATTTTTCCTTGGCTTCAGACTCAATTGTTTTTCCTAACATGATAGTTGGTAGACTGGGCTGAAGGTGGATACTTAACAACTGATGTGCCAATGCCTCGTGGTGAAATAGTTATTTGGGGCCCAAATGTAACTAAAGGCTACTTCAAAAATGAAGCAAAAACAAATGAGGTGTACAAGGTGTGTTTCCAACAATACCCAGTGCCCAGTAAAGTGTTTATTGTAGCCACTTTTCTTGAACACTGTATCTTTTGAAGGTTGATGAAAGAGGCATGCGGTGGTTCTACTCTGGTGACATTGGGCGCTTGCACCCAGACGGATGTCTTGAAATCATCGACCGTAAGAAGGATATAGTCAAGCTTCAACATGGTGAATATGTTTCTCTAGGAAAGGTAGGCAGGCTTCTTTGTTCTAACCAAACAAAAAACAAGTCGTTAATCAATTCTAACAAATAATAATACAATCACAGGTGGAGGCTGCTTTGAGTGTGTGCTCATACGTTGACCAGATCATGATCCATGCTGACCCCTTCCACAACTACTGCGTTGCACTTATTGTAGCTGCACAGAGTGAGCTGAAAAACTGGGCCTCAAAACAAGGAATCACATATGGTGATTTCTCAGATTTGTGCCAGAAGCAAGGGACAGTCAAAGAAGTCCTTCAATCTTTGGTCAAGGTTTGTGTTCTCCATGCATCCCAGTTAATTCATTCCTCATCCCCCCCCCCCCCCCCCCCCCACCCCCCCCCAAAAAAAAAAAATTCCTTCAATTTAATGCTTCAGTAATTGCTGCATTTGCTAGAAGATATATAGAACAGTACCAATCGCTTCTTTATTCCAATTTTTCGTTGAGAAATACAAAAGCAATATATACTATACCTCATAGTAGTACAGCTTTATAAATCAAATGTTGCGGGCATCATAGGTACTGCATGCTGTGTTGGTATGATAATTACTTGATTTTTACTGATACGTGCTTGTGTCTTCAGGCTGCTAAGCAAGCACGACTGGAGAAATTTGAGATCCCAGCCAAAATTAAGTTGATATCGGAGCCATGGACGCCGGAGTCAGGCCTCGTCACGGCTGCCCTCAAGCTCAAGAGGGAGGTCATCAAGAAGGCATACGAGATGGACCTTGTCCAGTTGTACAGCTAGTGACGCTGCCGCAACAGTTTCTCAATGATAGGGGTGTTTCTTGGTAGCAACTGGCAACAACATTAGTTCTTTTTTACTTCGTACTAGTATGTTTGAAAACCCCTGTTTTTTTTTTTGGAAGACAATAGTTGATTGATAAGAAGAGAGCACGGTAAATCAATTGCCAATAATGTGCAGTGTTCCCCAGTTGTCCAGATTCATAACTAAAACAACCTCCTTTTTGGGACGGAGGGAGCATCACCTTACGGAATTGAAGATTTTTCCTTTCACTTTGGTTCTCATAACTTCAACGATGACAACAAATAACCATGGGCAGTTATCGTGATTTAGATCAGCATGTGAATTCATGCAGTAATAGATGACAATGAAATCCAGAATTGCAAGGGGCAGGAATCTCTAGCAGCATGAATTCAGTATATTTAGAGGTGATTCTGTACTTCATACAACCTATCAACCATTGGCTCAAAAACATCAGAAACAAACCATCAACTATTGCGGTGGACATGCTCAAGTATAGATGACAAAGAAAATCCAGGGATCTAGTAAAGGGGCAAAGAAATATATATATCACGTTATTATTTGGCTACAATTCCGTGTTCTTTATTCACCAAGGATAAAATTAAATCCACTTAACCCAGGAGCATCCATCCAACCTTAACCCAAAAAATAACCTCTGCTTGACACCACCAAAACCAACATGACTGGAAGTGTCACCTTCCTTCAGCTACAGATTGTTTCATTAATACATGGTAACAAGAATAAACTAGACATGGGCATAGATTTTCAATTCTCTCAGAATAGTGTAATAAACAGCGCGGTAGTCGCAGAATGGTAGTGCGCTTAATCGGCCCGGGATTGGCCAGCACGGGATGAAAGGATAATTCCAACAATGAGACCGTAGAGAGCAAGCGCTTCTGCGAAAATGAGGATGAGGATCATGCCCACAAAAAGCTTTGGCTGTTGTGCATTTGCCCTGAAATCGTTGGAACAGAAATAAGTCAGAATAAAATTTCAACTCCCAAATAAGCATATACTGCCTCCATAAAAGGAGAAATGCCAGGTGAAAGTTACATAAGCCACTGATTGGAACTTATCAACCAAGACTAAGTGACAGAAAGAGCTCGTTAAGACATTCTAACCTAACAAAGAACCTAAACAAATAATAATTGTATTTTCAAACTTCTCTATGAAATATCCAAAAAGATGTGGATTATCAATCTCATCTGGAGCTACAGACAAAAAAAAGGAGCTATTGATCATAACAGCCTATAAGCATATATAAATGGGCATATATCAATTTGGCTAGTCATCCAAGAGTATGTTCGTGTTCATGGAACAGTAGAACTTAGGTGGGTCATACTTCAGTGAAAATGAATCAAGTACAATAATAATACAGTTAACTCTAAAAGATAAGTAATCTGCAGTGCTCTCACCGCACAACTATGGGGAGCTCAAAGACAAAGTGGACACCCAAACCTACACGTTTTCTATTCAAAACTATTTTACCAGTTGAAGGAAAATGTTTCAGAAAGTGCAGAAACAAAACAGGGGTACAACACAGAGTACATATATGCCATCATTAAACTGACAGGAAATAGTTCAAGTCAGGGAGAATACTTATTAACTGTAAAATAGGCATCATTTTAGACATTTCGATTTTCAAGTGTTTGAAGTCCCAAGAAGAAAAATTCATGTGAAAGACCAACATGACAAAAGGCATTAGACTAATAATGAGCAAGAATTTGAATGCTATTAACTACCTATATTACATGGATTTAGGTTCTTATCACATTATTAATGTAATTAACCTTGTAGCACTCAATAACACAATATTAACATTCTGGACACGGCATTTAATAGCAGACAGTAGCAAAAGGACATAAATCTAGGATGGATGTTCACTGCAGAGAGAGCTTTTTACCTGACTCCAGCATCACCGACAATGCCGATGGCCATGCCAGCCGCAAGTCCAGCAAGACCACAGGCAAGCCCGGACGACAGGTGCGCGTATCCATCGAACAGGTAGTAGGGCTTGGCCTTGGGGTTGATCCCCGTGCTGATGATGACGGCGATGATGAGCCCGTAGATACCGAGCACACCAGCCATGACCACGGGCACGATGGACTTCATGACGAGCTCCGGCCGCATCACGCCCATCGACGCCACGCCGACGCCGCTCTTCGCCGTCCCGTACGCCGCGCCCATGCCTGCGCCGGATCAATCAAGCAAAAAAGAACATCGCAGTCAGCACCTGCCCCGCTGCCCGACCGAAAAAAGCCCGTCGATTTCTGGAATCCCACACCCGATCGGGACCGAATCGCGCAGATCCAGCAGCGGCGCGCCCGGAATCGAGCTGACCGGAGGCGGGAGCTCGGCCAGATCGAGCCGAACCACGGAGCCCCAGCGGTAGATCGGGCAATGGACGGTGAAAAATCCAAACTTTATTCGGAAAAAACTACAGCTTTGGGTACGGAATCGCTTGAGCGCGCTGAGGGGAAGAGGCGGATGGGGGAAAGGGGGGAACGAACATGAGAAGACGAGGGCGGCGGCGGCGCCGAGGAAGCCGAAGAAGGGGGCCGTCTCATCGCCGCTGAACACCGACGACATCTTCGTCTGCCTCTCCCTGACTCAGACTCTCGGTGGTGGGTTGCTCGGTCTCCGGGCTGCCGCGTCGATGGGGCGAGGAGAAGGAAAGAAGGTGGGCAGGCAGATGCGATCTCTCTCGAGCCGAGTTTGGTTTCTTTTTGTTGCGACTCCCTCTTGCTCCTCCTCCCCGATCTGATCTGAAAAGTCTCCAGACGCGAGACCGGCTAGGGCCCACCGTGCCTTTTTACTGTTTTGCCCCTGGGATCCCATACTTGGACGTGTCCGGTTCTGTACGGGTACAGCCGTGTGAGCCGTCGATCGAGGCTGTCCACTCCAGCCACGCCACGATCTGATCGATAGTGTGTAGTGTCCATCGATCTCCCCATCTTTACGTGGCACATCATACACGATGCCTCAAGATTTTTGCAACCGTAGAGATTTGAGATTTCACGATTACTAAGCCTCCTCTGTTTCAAAATCGTCCTTACAAGTTTTGGCTAAATACGTTTAACGAGGTGCATCGGCTTCCCTTTGTTGTTGTGCACTTGTCACCCGACTCCTAAATTCCAATGGAGCTAACTTTGATCATTCGTTTCTTTCTGCTCCTAAATTCCAATGGAGCTAACTTTTGATCATTCGTTTTTTTATATAATAAACGATTTTTTAGATACTTCAAAGTGTACAACACCAACAAAGTGTTACTACTGACAAATTACATTTTTTTGTTAGAAAAATGCACGACAGTAAAAAAAAATGTCTAGTAAATGAAACTCGAGGGAGGTATTTTTTTCTAGAATGAAAAATGACTAAAATGTGCTATAAAGATATGTTAATATTTCTAGAACATCAGTTTAAAAAAAATATTTCTAGAACATCTATATAAGTATTACTTCAGTTCCAAATTATAAGTCGTTTTTAGTTTTTTGGTTCGTTCATTTTGCTATGCATCTAAACATATTATTATATCTATATGCATAGCAAAATGGATGTACTAAAAAGTTAAATCGACTTATAATTTGGAACGGAGGTAGTAGTTTTTAAAAGCAAATATGAAAGTAGATTTCAGGGAAACATATTTTTTTGAAACAAATAAAGTGAGTGCCAAGTATTTGGAAGCGGAGGTAATCTTCTATTTTGCAATGGATAGCGCATATAGTTACATGGCATAAATTAACGGTAGCACTAGCGTCCGGATGGACCCCTGCGTCCGGACACCGCGCCTGCGCCTGCTGCAACGCCTGTGCCTGCACCAGTTGCATGCATAGGCGGGGCCCGCCCACACCACTCCCCGATGCTTTCTTGCTTCCCGCGTCCTCCACGCCTGCTGCGCCGCTCCTCTCCATACACGGCGCCCCAACAGTTGCAACAGGCGGCTGCGGCAGGTGGCTCACACTGCATCATGCACAGCACCCTGATCTACTTTTGAAACATCCAAATAAAATAATTGTAACATACGTACGAAACAACTGAAACTTTCGAAACATACGCCCGAAACATATGCAAAAACACATGAAAAACACTTGAAAAACAATTGCAAACATATGCAATATCCAGATGAAAACACTTGCAACATATGTGTGAAATATAAACACACTTGCAACATACGTCTGAAAAAAACAGATGAAACATTGAGAATAAACACTTGCAACATACATGTGCAATCATTGCAACATATGCAACATCTCAATCTACTTATGCAACATCCGCAAGAAACACTTGAAACATACCTACGAAACACTTCAAATATGCTTTGCAACATGGGGGAGCCCAGGGCCAGGCGATTCTAGTCGTCAGGGTTAGAGCTGGCGCCGCGTGAGCACCATCGCCACCACCATCTCTAGCAGCACCGGGCTTGGCTCGGCCGGGTGGGCGGCGCGCGCAACGGGCGGGAGTGAGCGGCATGGAATGGGCGAGTGCGACGAGTGGGAGCAAGCGGCGTGGGACAGGTGCGCGGCAGCACCGAGTCGGAGTGGGCGCGCGGCGTCCGGACGGGAAGGCCGCCGCGTTGAAGAAGGTCAGTGGCGGACGGGCGACGTGGTGGATACTCCCGCGGCTGTCGCATTCGTGCGTCAGTGGGGAAAGGAAATGTTTCTATGTTTTTGTTTTTTTAGAAAAATCATGTCGTACTGAAAGTGGAGCGGAGGAGGCCTGTTGGGCCTGATTATTGGGTAGGCCCGGGAATGAGCCGTCCGAACGGAACACGTCTGGACGGACACTCATGTGCCAGCATTATCGATAAATTAAACACAATTTATGCAATATACAGAATATATAATCATAGTAGATCAAGTCTTTTGGTATAATAATACTAGAAAAGAAACGCATTTTATGGGTGCACTAGACAAATTTATCTTTAATTATTTTGAGGATCTCTCATGGAACCATAACACAAATACGGCAGCGAAAAGCGTGTGGCTGCTTCAGGAGGTACGTTGTGGGGCTGTGACTTGCAAGAGGAAGAGCGATGTGTGGCTCGGAGCAGGTACACAGACACGGGAGTAAGTGCGATGCATCTAGCGGAGGACTGTAGAAGTGCGGCATGTGCCACGGCTGCTCGGTTATCTTGGCGGGAGCATTGGTATTTCTTAACGCAAATAGAAGATTTTGCAAGCGTACAAAATTATTGTTGTAGTTTTCATCAGGTGGTATTCAGGGTATCATATTTTCACAGAGAATAAAGATACTTCTTCTAGCTAGTTCATCCAAGGACAACACAAAAGGGTAAAATTGGAAAGGGTAGAGATGGATTTCTATAGCCTTTGGGTCTAAGGACAGATAAACTCTACATTTACTTGCTCACTTCGGGCACCGAAGCGCACCTGGTCTGCCAGGCGATACTGGCATACGGCTCTATGCCGTATCCGAACGTGGGGGCTTATGAAGGACGGACATAGCTATCACCACCTGCCGCCTACCCCTCGACCGTAGGATACGAGGCAAACTAAGGTAGCCTCTAGCCTAGACACCACGTCTACGCTATCGACTACTACTCTAGCGTTCGCATAGGGTTATCCGTCTTTATCAGGGCCCTCTACTAGAGTATCTGCCATGGGGACGGACGACGAACCCGCAAACAAGTAAGAATAGAGCTTAACTATTCAAAGGACTTAATGCCACAAGAACTACGAACACTCACTTTAGCGGAAAGCTCCGTTGAGGCACAAGTGTTCGTCGAGGTACAAGCTCGGGGAGACACCGACAAGTCTGGCTCTTCCCCGTACTCTCTCTCACATCTCTCCCGAGCCAAATCTACTAGCTAGCTAGGGCTTAGGCCCTTTGGAATGATGCTCTAGTGGTGTAGCTCTTGCTCCTTTGTGTGTTGTTATGAGGGAGGAGCTCTACCTCTCCTTTTATAGACCAAGTAGGACGGTTTGGCGGGAGTTAAAATAGGAAACCATGCTCAGCCACCTTTGCATGGCATTGATGAACCGCTAGAGTGAGGTGGGGCCGAGCGGAGCTGGGGGCGGTGCGGCCGCACCTTGGGCCAGCCCGTTCGCCACTGGCTTCACCTGGTCGATTCCTGAGTGGGCCTGAGTTACGTCTACGCCGGTGCTCGGCCCAGGTTTGGCGGTTGAGTGGGCCTTTTGCTTTTTCTTCCTTTGTTTGCTTGGGCCAAAATGAAAAATTGATGTTTCTTTCTTTCCTTTTGGCCCAATTTAATATGTTTTCACGTTTTATCCTGCAAAACATTATAAACACCAAAACTTGTGGAAATGATTAGTTTTAAGTCCTATTTCTAGGTTTGGTGTTGTTTTTAGTAAATTTCATATAAATGTTGGCTGTATATGAAATGAGTTAAGCACTACCAACAGGGAGGTCGGGAGCGGGTGAGATTCAGGATGGGAAAGGAAGGAGATGCTTCAGCTGGTTATTAGGTTTTGCAGTCTTTTATACATGGCTTTTTGTTGGGCGTTCATGGACCATGAATGAATAGGCAGGCTGTGATCCTGTGAGTGGTTGTGCAAATGGTGATGCAGGGAAACGGGGTCGGAGATTGCACAACCATACCCCCCCTATACCCGACACGGGAGGTTTCTTCCCTGTTTAGTCCTCCATGGGGATAAATCTTCCCCTATCCCCGTGATTGGGTCCCTATTGTTATCTGTGCCACCATGCCTTACATAGCTAGAGGTGGGTTACATGCAATGGTAGTCAGTGGTACTATTGTTCTATAGTGCAAAAATCTTATTCGATTGGCTAAGTACTCTTGAGACGCCATCATGTGTACTTCGGTGGACTTCTATGCTTCAATTAGATTCGATGGAACATCAGGTTTGGTAGCACTGTACTGCTCTAGCATAGGGTGTGGCAAATGTTTTGCCCAGTTCCAACACATTACTATTATTATGCAAGGCATGGCCTACTCTATAGCATGTCCGAGTGTGGTGTCAACTATATCCTAAGGGCATCCGCAGCTGACGGCGAAGACACCAGCTTTCATCCTATGTGGAAGGCAGAAAGAGGAGAGACTCTTTGCTAGCGACGAACAAATTGCCCGGCGATTTCTCGTAGCCCGAGGATTTGTGACATTAGCGAGTGGGGCCAGCTGAAAGTGCATGAGTGAAATATATTTCTTCGGCTTTTCTCTCATCCAACTCATCTGGCGATTTCACTGGCCTTGTTGCGGACGCCCTAAGGATGTGGGATGGTGAGAGAGGGTGAATAGCCTATTTAACAACCTTCAAGAACAATTAAGCTAGACAAGAGGTTTGTAAAAGCAGTGACCCTAATAGCCCCTACAATCCTAGCCTATCACCCAAAAGCAAGCCTTTTTTTACACAATTCTAATAACAAGAAGAACTAGAGGCTATAGCACACAAGCTACTAGAAGCGGACAATTACAACTAGTTGAGCTACACAAGAATAGCTAATCGAATTATGATATGCAACTAGTCAAGCTACTAAACCAACTACACAAGCACAAGATCAATATAAAAGATCAAATGTAGGGAGTGAGCAAACCAATGAACGCAACCAGATGCGGGTCGGATGGTGCAGTGACTCGCGCGGCGGTGTTTAGCGTAGCCTAGTTTGCTGAAAGCCAGACTAAGGTCCTCTTTTTGGCTTGCTGGAACGTGGATATGGGGCCTTTATAGGCAACCAAACAGGTCCAAGCTGAGTCTGGACAAAGGGCAAAGGGTAAACCAGGCGAACATACCCATAGTCTTCCTCATCTATAATAGATCATTTCATTTGCGAGAACTGCAACCACAATTACTGAATCATTAATACAAAATTGCAGTGCACCAGACATAATCGACAACAGCCCATATATGTGTGGAGCAAACCGCATTCTTCAAGTGTCCTTTTTACGTAAAAAAGATCTATGATGTAAATACCGACAATAATGTAGCTGCTAATAACTACTTTATTCTTCATCAAGCTATTCCTCGACGCGTCGCTGGAATCGATCGTAGTACCAACCGCGCGTTGGAGATTGCCAGTGGCGGCGGACGGCGTGGTGGATGCGCCCGCGGCGGTCGCTTGCGTGCGGCAGTGGGAAAGAAAATGTCACTATGTTTTTTTTTATTTTTTGGAGAAACCGCGTCATACTGAAGGTGGAGCGGATGAGGCTTAACACCTAGGAACGAGCCGTCCAAACAGAACACGCCGGACGCTCGTGTGCCAGCATTATCGATAAATTAAACACAATTTATGCAATATACGGAATATATAATCATAGTAGATCAAGTCTTTTGATAAATAATTCTAGAAAAGAAAACGTATTTTTTGGGCGCACTAAACAAATTTATCTTCAATTATTTTGAGGATCTCTCATAGAACCAAAACACAAATACTGCAGCGAAAAGCATGCGGCTGATTGAGGAGGTACGCTGTGGGGCTGTGACTTGCAAGAGGAAGCGCGATGCGTCGCGTGGAGGACTGCAGAAGTGCGGCATGTGCCTCGGCTGTTCGGCTATCGGAGCAGGTGAGATTGGGGATATAGGAAAGGAAGGAGATACTTGGGCCGGTTATTAGGTTTGTAGTCTTTTATACATGGCTTTTTGGTTGGGCTTTCATGGGCGGCGAATGAACAGGCAGGTTGTGCAAACAGTGATGCAGGGAAACGGGACAGGGATTGCACAACCATACTCGCCCGAACATAGGGGAGGTTTCTTCCCCGATTAGTCCTCCATGGGAATAAATCTATCCCATCTCCGTGCCCTAATAGGAGAATTCTCCACGGAGAATCAAGGATCGGGTCCCTATTGTTATCTCAGTCATCGTGCCTATACATTAGAGGTGGGTTACGTGCAATGGTAGCCGGTGGTACTATTGTTCTATAGTGCAAAATATTATTTGATTGGCTAATTAGAGCAGCTCTAGTGTGCTGTAGAATCGAACCGAGGAGATGAAAAAGGCGAACCGTGTACATTGTAGCGATCGAACCCTATGTGTCAGACTCAAAATCGCATACTGTAGATGCATCGAACCATGACGAATAAACAATTAGCTACCGCCATAAGCCAATAACTGAGCATCTCAGCCAAGTAAAAACGGACACATAGAGGCAAAAATGAATTTTTACTAGTTTTCTGCTTGCTTTAGTGGAGTGGTGGGTCCCATCCACCGAATTCCACGTAGTGAACACCGCACCTTTTGACACCCTGATAAATTTGCAGAGCAAAATTGATTTCACACTAGAGCTGCCATAAGTACTCTTGAGACGTCATCATGTGTACTTCCGTGGACTTCTATGCTTCAATTGGATTCGATGGGACATCAGGTTAGGTAGCACTGTACTGCTCTAGCATAGGGTGTGGCAAATGTTTTGCAGTCACAACACATTACTGTTATTATGCAGGGCATGGCCTACTCTATAGCATGTCCGAGTGTGGTGTTAACCATATTCTAAGGGCGTCGGCAACAGATGGCAAAATCACCACCTTTCATCCTACGTGGAAGGCAGAAAGAGGAGAGTCTCTATGCTAGCAACAAACAAATCGCCCGGCGATTTCTCGTAGCCCGAGGATTTGTGACATTAGCGAGTGAGGCTAGCTGAAAGAGCATGAGTGAAATATATTTCTTCGGCGATTTCGTTGGCCTTGTTGCAGACGCCCTAAGGATGTGGAATGGTTAGAGGGAGTGAATAACTCATTTAATAACCTTGAAGAACAATTAAGCTAGGCAAGAGGTTAGTAAAAGTGGTGACCCTAATCGCCGCTACAAGCCTAGCCTATCACCTAAGAGCATAGCCTTTTCTACACAATTCTAATAACAAAAACCGGAGGCTATAGCACACAAGCTACTAGAAGTGGACAACTACAACTAGTCGAGCTACACAAGAATAGCTAATCGAATTACGCTATGCAACTAATCAAGCTACTGAACCAACTACACAAGCATACGATGAACAATATGAAATATCAAATGTAGGAGTGAGCGAACCAACAGCAGCCGGCCAAATGGTGCGGCGACTCGTGCGGCTGGACACGGTGACTCGTGTGGATATGGGCCTTCACAGGCAACCAAACAGGTCAAAGCTGAGCCTCGACAAGGGGTAAGCCGACAACCAAACACACCTATAGTCTTCCTCATCTATAATAGATCATTTCATTTGCGAGAACTGCAAACACAAATAATGATTTATTAATACAAAATTGCAGTGCACTAGACGTAATCGACAGCAGCCCATGTGTGTGGAGCAAACCCCATTATTCAAGTGTCTTTCTTACGTAGAAAAATCCATGATGTAAATACCGACAATAACGCAGCTGCTAATAACTACTTTATTCTTCATCAAGCTATTCCTCGACAATAACGCGTCGCTGGAATCGATCGTAGCACACCAACCGCGCGTGCGGATGACATATATAACTGGCCGGTTTCTTCATTGTAGCTTAGTCCTGACGGTGAGCTGGTGGGTAGAGGCCGTTGACGGTCATGCCGCCGTCGACGGCGATGGTCTGGCCGGTGATGTACGACGCGCAGGGCATGCAGAGGAACGCCACCAGCGACGAGACCTCCTCGGGCTCCGCCACGCGCCCCTGCGGCGTCCGGCGCAGGATCTCCTGCACGTACTCCTCCCGCGACAGGTCCCCTTCCACGAGCGGCGTCCTGGTGTACCACGGCGCGACGGAGTTGGCCCGGATGCCGTCCGCCGCCCACTCGCACGCCAGGTTCCTGGCCAGCTGGTTCATGCCGGCCTTGGCCATGGCGTAGACGGAGCCCGTGCACACGGCCACGGCGCCGCACACGGAGGAGACGAGCACCGCGCTGGCGTTGCCGCCGGAGGCACGCAGCAGCGGGTAGGCGAGCTGGCACAGGTGGTAGGCGGACTCCAGGTTGGTGGACATCAGGAACGCGTAGTCCTCGGCGGTGTACTCCGCCGTGGGCTTGCCGAAGTTGGTGCCCACGTTGTTGACCAGGATGTTGAGCTTGCCGCCGAACCGCTCGGCCGCGTCGCGGAGCAGACGCTCCCGCTGGTCACGCGCCGACACGTCGCAGACGGAGCCCGTGACGACGCCGCGGCCCTTGGTTTTGGCAGCGGTGGCCTCCCACTCGGCCAGGCGGTCCCGCAGCTCCGCCTCGTTCCGGGAGCACGTGTGCACCGCCGCGCCCAGCGCCGCCAGCTCCTCCACCACGGCACGCCTGCACACGGACGAGTCAGTTACACACAGAGCCTGCATGCGCCACTGGTTGTCGAATTCCAATTATAGGTACGCACCCAATTCCGCGGGTGCCGCCGGTGACGAGGGCCGTCATACCGCCCAGGGACCACCTCCTCCCGGAGGCCTCGGAGCTGATGGTGGCCGTGTCGTCGTTGCCCGCCGCCGCCATGATCTTGTAGCTAGCTGGCCTGCTGCTGATGGGTGATCCACTGATCCTGCTCCTCAGCCCGTCGTGCAACAGAATTTATAGCACCCAGGGGCCGGGGCTTCGTATGATCGAGATGGACGCCGGTCGTCGCACGGCGTGCTCCGGTGTCAACCCGCTGCTGCTCCAGCTGCCACGCGCGTTAGTGGTACTGCTAGGTACTAGTACGTGCTACAAATTGAAGTGTTACGAATGCTGTGACGTCACGTAAAGACTAAGAGCTACAAATTCAAGTGTTACGAATGCTGTGACGTCACGTAAATAAGGGCTACAAATTGAAGTGTTACTAATGCTGTGAGGTCACGTAAAGACTAAGAGCTACAATTTGAAGGTGTTACGAATGTTGTACTCGTCCGCCGTGTACTCCGTTAGAAGTGAATGTAAATGAATAACGATTGGAAGAACTGTTAGCTAGCTACAAAAATAAGTTACTATAATCTAACTGCTTGTACGAATGTCGTACGGACGGATGAGATCATCACTGTAGAATGGTGTCCCTTCAAGTTGGTTGGAGATGTCCCTTGGTGAGGAGTTGCCATTTCACAATACTCCCCCCTTGATCGAATCTTCCTTCAGATCAATGTAGTTGTAAGCTGAGATTCCTCAAAAAACTCTGTGGAAAAAATCTGAGGAATATATAGATATGTCATAAAAACTCTTTTAAACCTTATTAGAAAATAAGAAGAAAATAGCATATATGTATGAATAAACCGTTATGTCATTGGTATCCGATAAAAAACCTCTAATGGAAAAAAATATTGGAGATATGACATAAAGATAACTCCCCAAAAACATTTAGAAAAAATATGAGGAGCAATATAAAGTGATATGCCGCACGATCGAGATGGCCATTCGTCTAACGGCGTGCTCCGGTGTCAAGCTCGGGACCCCACCACTGGGTGTTCCATATGCCACGTTAGTTGGCACTACGTCTACGTGACACAAAACTAAAGTGTTACGAATGCTCTCACGTCGAATAAAAGACTACCCTGTTTGGTTCCTTTAGTCACTAAAATCAAGTTTAGTCACCTTGTAGTCACCCATTGGGGATAAGGGACTAAACTAGTTTATTTACCATGTTTGGTATTTTAGGGACTAACTAAAAGGTGGTGATTAAACTTTAGGACATGTTTGATTAGAAGGGACTATAGACTAGTGAGCCCATTTTAGTCCATTCTAGCCTCTACTTTGCCAAACAGGAGGGACTACTAGAGGCACTAGAATGGGTTTGTCTCTTGTCCCTTTGGGGGTGGCTATTTGGGACTACTGGCGCCAATTTGACACCCCATTCTCCTCAATTATTGCCGGTCCCCACCCCTCCCCCTGCACGAGTCACGCGTCCCTGCTTTTTGCTCACGCGCGAGCGCGCCTACTCCTCAACCATCGCGGCTCTACGTCTTGCGCCACTGTCGAGCTCCGCAGCCAGGTGCCGCGCCTCCCTTTGCGCCCGTCCGCGCTCCCTCTCACGCGCACGCGTGCTCTGCTCGCGGCCGTGGGTTCGCTTGCCACCGCCGGGGTCTTCTCCGCCGAGGTCGCCGCCGTTTCTCTTCCTCGCCGTCCTCATCGCCATCTCCGGCGACCTCGTGGACGTCCAATGACCCTCCCCGGCATCTTCCTTGGCCGGCTGAAGCTTCTCCTTTGGTGAGCACCTTCCCTGCCCTGTAGGTGTTCAACTAGGGGTGTTTTGGTCTTTGTTCAACTGCCTTAATGGTTTTTAATCCCTGGAACCAAATAAGGTAAGGGACTATAATTTAGTCTATGTTTTAGTCTCTATAGTCCCTTGACTACAGAACCAAACAGGGCTTAGTCACCCCAAACCAAACAAACCCTAAGAGCCAGCCTTTTACGTCGCAAAAGCAAAATCGGCAGCTGGCAGGCAGGTGTTGACGTGTTGTTGGCTCCATCGGCTTAGCCTCCGCTCCATCCTAGTATGCTCAAGTCCTCCTAGCACTTAATCAAAAAAAAGTCCTCCTAGCACTTAATAAAAAAAAAGTCCTCCTAGCACGTTATTCGCGTGTTTGGCTGCATGAAAATGCATGGAATATGAGCACGAAAACATAATGGGCTTTATTATTTATATATAGGCCCAACGTCGTATGTGATGACTACAAATTTGCATGCCGGGCTAACCCATTCAAGGAGGCCTTTATTCCAGGTATACATACTCTAGATGGAGGGTGGATCATGGGCCAGCTGGCCTTAATTTGCATCATGGGCTGCAGCCCTATACATGGTCCTGTGCCAGATTAAATCGAGAAAATTCCTTGTATTACACTATCAAACACTCAAACTCACATATGCCCCCTAGGGCCTTGAAAACTTTAGACTTCTCTATTTGACACTGTCTCCGAGTTTCATTTCCTATATGACACTACCATTAGTTTTGAAGGCTAACATCGTTAACTTCACACAAAATGACCAAAATACCCTTGAGGTAAGAAAATGCACTTATGCCCTGCCCTGTATGACATTTGTTTCGTGTATGCAAATATGCCTTATTTGGGCCTATATCTGTGCTTAGTTATGACACTTTGGTGAAAATAACAAATATTTATTAAATTCTATCAACATTATATAAATTAATTTATTCTTATTATCACCGGTCAGACCATCACCGTCGACGGTGGCATGACCGTCAACGGCCTCTACCCAGCTCATCAGGACTAGCTAGCTACAATGAAGAAACCAACCAGTTCCAGTTATATTATCGGCGCGCCAGGCTGGTGCTACGATCGATTCCAGCGACGCATGAAGCAGGAGTAGCTTGATGAAGAATAAAGTAGTTATTAGCAGCTACATTGTCGGTATTTATATCAAGAGATTTCTTAAATCAAATATTTTTTTGTTTGTTTTTTTAACGTTAGACACTTGAAGAATGTGGTTTGCTCCACATATATGGGCTGTTGTCGATTATCTCTGGTTGCACTGCAATTTTGAATTAATTCATCTACCATATACCCTTATTTTCGTATACCATTTACTGTCCCCTCCTGTGCCCACGTCGCCGTTCTATATGGCCTGTCTGATCTGCGATGCAGGCCCTCCACTGCACCGCCGTGTGTTTAGGCCTCCACCGGCACTGCAAGAACAATCTTGAAACCTCCCGCATCTCCTCCAGGCCCACCACACGCTTTAGCGTTCGGCCGCAGCTTCCGGCCAACCTTCCACCGCCCCGTCAGCCGCCTGCTCGGCCGCTCCGCTGCCGCCGGCTCTCCTCCCATCCTCCATTCCTCCCAGTCCAGAACCCTGCGGCGGGTGCCTTCACTGCGTCGAGCTTGACCACGGGACCACGTGCGCGGCAGCCGGCTGCTTAGGGGCGCTTCCTCCTTCGCTTGCCTACACCGCTCCACTCTGCTCCCTCGCGGCGCCGTCAGCGTGTGCCGCCGGAACCCGACGGCGAGTGCCATGGCTGAGGTCTCCGCCTTCATTTGCCTCAACTCCCTCTCCTTACTGCATTGCAGCGAGCAAGGTCGCCTTCACGCCTGCGTGCTTGCCCAGGTGCAAAAAAAAACTTTTTCCCAGTGCAGGTCTCCTTGACAGCACCAGGGGCTAGCGTCGACATGGGTTCGACGGTCTTTATCGCTTTGGGGAGCTCTACTATAACGGTGCATCTGCTCCCTCGCTGCCCCCATCCCTAATTTTTTCTTGCATGCTGAGCTTTATGTTTCATTTTCATCGTCTTATTTGTTTACCTTTTAATCCCCAGTGGGCAGGTTCCTCTAGCCGCAGATCCATTTCCCCGCGCGATTACCATCGCTGGCTGTCATCAACATGCTGCCCGTTTAAGAGACGCGAATCCTGGTATGCTTCCTCTCATGTTCTTGATGGCCGGTGCATGTAGTGTGCTCGACAGAATGTCAAATTCACGGTATGATGTTCACTACCTTTTAACTGCAGCTTTGTGGATGTTTTAATTGCAGGTCCATGAATGGCCACGACCTGCATATCTATCAACAAGTTATGAATAAATCAGGATATTTGGGATGGCCTGTACTTTACAATCGAACTCAGTCGCTGCTGGTGAAAGGCACACACAGGGAGTATTTTAGTTCATAGTTGCTGCTGGTACTAGCATCAGTTCTGTATACAATTTCAATGGTGCTACTATGCGATACTGGAATTTCTGAAATTTCTAGAGGCTACAACACTGGATCATCAGTGTTTTTTCTTATCCTGCCTCATTCACATTTACCTACATCTGGAATAATTACTATAGTTAGTGCCCTGTTTTATTCTAAGCGCAGCAGTTACCTTGCCATGAATAATAACTATTTCCTGGTGCTATAATGTTTCCTCACGTCCCACACTTATATAAAAATATATGCTTATTATCTATAATCTATAACAGAGCAATTCCTACAAAACTTAAAAAAATTCCTTATTTTCATGTCATCACGCATTATTTGCTTTGTTGCAGTTTTCTTATCACTTTTAGATGTATTCATCTTACTCACTATAATTGTTCTGATCTTTTAGTTATTCAATCGTGACGGCAACACTTCCCCGCGGCAACGCGTGGGGTACTAACTAGGATATTGCATATGATTTGCATATTTTAGTTTCATGGATACACTAAATTCAACATGCTCTTCTTATTAACAATATGCTCTTCTTATTAACAATATATTTCAGATTGCCTGCCTATAACTTGCTGAAGGTGTCCTGGTGTTAATCCTAAAAAAGGGTATGCTGTTGTTGATCCGAAAAAAAAGGTATGCTGATTTTTTCATTCTGCTGCTCTCCATTCTGCTGATATCAGTTAAGGTATTTACAATATTATATGTCTTCTGGATTTCTTTGTTCAGATACCTAAACTCAGTTGTTAGTTGTTACCCCCAAAAACGT
Source organism: Saccharum hybrid cultivar R570 (assembly GCA_038087645.1). Lineage (NCBI taxonomy): Eukaryota > Viridiplantae > Streptophyta > Magnoliopsida > Poales > Poaceae > Saccharum > Saccharum hybrid cultivar. Next base: position 14,508,668 of record JAQSUU010000805.1, read on the forward strand.
GCCCAGTTTAATTCTGATGTTGGGGAGATGTACTTCCTACAATAATTCTATGAGTCCGATTATGCCCTCCAAATAGCTTCAGATAACTCTATGGCTACATCCCGTTCTATTTTACCATAATGATTCTTCGATTTTCCCTTTCTGCATCTAATTATAACACTATTGTTACTTTTACATATATTTTGCTTATTTCAGTGCCATGGATACACTAAATTCAGCAACCTCTTCTTCTTAACATTATATTTCAGATTGGCTGCCTATAAACTTTCTGAAGGTGTGCTGGTGCTAATCCCAAAAAAGGGTGTGCTGCTGTTAATCCTAAAAAAAAGGTCAACATGTCAAAGGCCATTGCCCACACAGGACATAACAGTAAATGCTATCCCTTTGCTCTATTATGTTTTCAAACACCTAATGAAGCATTTAGTTCTTCAACTAATCTACATGTACATAGCCCGACAAAATAATGACAGCACTAATCCTTTTAATTTATATTGAGCAGCTCATTCACTATGCTTCACCCTGTACAGAAAACATTGACAGTACTATATTCAAATTGTTATATTAGCATTCAGATAAATTCCTCATGGGATTAATGCCTTCTTTGTGGCAAACAAGCTCATGTGTTCCATGCCAAATTATTCAATGGACATTGAACTCTCTGTTTGCCCTTTATGTTGCTTCATACTTTAGTGCAATCTTCATGAATTTATTTCCATATTTGATTGCTGGAATCATCACATGCTATTTGCCTTATGAGGCATTTCAATATAGAATGACTGTTTTTTCCCACAAAGCTAAGTACTAAATAGAAGTAGTCAAATAAATCTAGCATGCTACCTGATGATGTTACCCCCATATGTATATATACAAACAAATGTCTTAATTATCTTTTGGCAATGTGTGCGCTAATCTTTACCATTTGCTTAATAGGAAAGTCAGGTACATATGGCAAAGCACATGGTGTCCAAGACAAATTGCTTCGCTTAGATTTTTGTGCAAGTACAAAACACTAGATTTTGTAAATCGTCCTATTTCCATCTTTTCTTCTGTATATGCTTCCAACGGGCATGTAACTTCAAGCTTTTACAATGTTTTGTATCCTAATCGACAACTATGGTACATAGGCATGTAGTGATATACTATTCTTGCTCGTGCCAGCGCAACGCGCGGGGGCACTGGCTAGTTAACTATGTTTGCAGGACACCGTACCCCAAAAAAAAATCTATTCTAAATGAGGAAGACTGTACGATGCTTCCTTCAAACATCCACGATAACACAAATTTCAAAAACTAGAACACACATTTAATAGCCTGTTTGGGATATCCACAGTTCTACAAAAGCAGCTTCAGAGCACAAGCTCCATTGTGGATCTAGGTACCGAGGAAGCTGTTTGGAAGAGCTTTGTCATAGATCTAGATTCATATGCAACTATAAAAGATTATTCCATGACCAAATAAAAAAAGACGAGAAGAATCGCCTCGATGGTCAGACGCGGCGTGGAGCAGGCCCACCGACCGTGACAAAGCTAGGCGTGTGTGTCAAGGACGGGTGTGGCCAAGCACGGACGAGGTGTGGATGAGCGCGGCGGAGCTAGGCCCGCCGGCTGCGGCAGAGCTAGGCGCAAGTGCGCCAAGCTGGGCGTGTGGTGTGGCTGTGGACGTGGAGGAGTTTGGGAATGATTCAGAGTAAAAAGAAACAGACAGGTATATCCTTGTGTAACTAGTGACATGGGGGCAATATTTATTAACTTCACGAAACAAGAGTTTTGATATCACCCTTTGTGCAACTCCATGGATTTCATGGATGTGGGAGCTTGATCTAGGTTTTGGTGGATCTTGGTGGAGCTGGAGGTATTTTACTACAAAATCGAGTAGTGAAGCTGTTTTTTCAGATCTGAAGCTGTCCCAAATATCCCCAAGTCCCTAATGAATGCTCGTGAAATTCAAAGAGTTTTTTTTACCAAGACTTCGACGATAATAAAAAAGTGATGTTCTGCTCAGGATCAATTCCTTCCCTAATCACCACTGTCACACGCCAAAATTTCCATTTTGGAATGTGACCAGAAAACACTAAAAAACAAAACAAAAGATTTTATTATTTTCTAAAATATCCAACTTTACTTAAGTTGTCCAAAATTTAGATGTTGAAAAATGTGAGTTTCTAATTTTTTTGAAATTTAATTTAATAATATGTTGCACTTCATGCCTTTGCATAGTGTTTTGAATGAAAAATGAGTTTAAATGTTTTCAAACACGTATAGGATTTGATCCAAATCAGATCTCTCAAGATCCTTGACCAAAGTTTCCATAACCTCCAAATCATGATCATATCCTTTGGAAACCTTTCACCTTGATCCTTGTTCCAAAAACCTTGGCAGGTCTTCAACTTTCATCTTGTCAAAACCCTAACTAGTCCTATCTTAACCCGGTCTCTCTTTCTCTGTTTTCTCCCCATTTCAGAGCTTCTAATTCTTTCCGGCTGAGTCTTCTCCAAAGCCATAAATCTATGCTGGATGACCAATCATTATATCTCATCCATCTCATGCAATTCTACCATCACTTGTTCAAGCAAAATCGCTCACATGCCACGTACCCAAGTTAAACTCAATTCTTCCCAATCTCGTATGAACCTAATGGCAGCCCGAACTTTGTTCTCTATTTCTAATGGACTTATTCTTTTCTCTCCTTTCCTCACCTTGGGCAACATCCTCATGGACTCTTTCCCCTCTACATTTTCTCTTCTTGATCAAAGCCTACAACCCAAAAAGACCACAAGCAACCAGCCCCGTAATTCTATCATCGCTTCGGGCCGAATTCGGTCTAAACTTTTCCTTAGCTCTCGCCATGGGTCAAAGCCCAACCATCCTCCTCTCCTTTGTGATCCAAAATCAAGTACAACCAGCCCTCTAACTCTTCCTCTCCCCTCTCCCACGTCACTCCTCTCCATCATGCACAAAAAATATCAACCAAGACAAAAAATCAAGCCATGACCCTTTGCCTTCCTACCCCTTCGTCTCCCATCACTTCCCCTTCATATATACCTCCCCCATCCCCCCTCACGCCCCCTTCATTTCTCACATGAAAAACAGGGGAGGGACGCCCCTACAGCTCCTCCTCCTTCCCCATGGCTGTCTCGATCAACCGCAATGTGAGAAGGATGCCCCGTTGTACCACATCGTCGTCACCGGCCGTTGTCGATGCATCTCCTCGCTCCATCACACCCTTCCCCTTGGTGAGAACACTCCATCATCTCTCCTATCTTGTTTTCATGTTCTTCTCTGCATATCAAGTACCTTAGATGATGTATGGTTGATCCCTGACGAAGTTTACCCGCTGAACGTGTTGCTGTCCTCATGGTCAGTTTTGCTGCTGTTGACGGAATCGGCGTTCCTCGCTGTTTCATGACTCCAATCATCAAACCTCTTGGTCAAGTTTTTCTTAACATCCTTGAACACGCCTCATGTTTTTGCCATAGGAGTTGAGAAACCAGAGATATCGTCATCTCCGTGCCCGCTGTTCCTGCTGTCTTGTCAGATTGCAGCCCTGAGTGGTTTTGGCATTCCCCGCTAATCCACTGTCCAAATCATCAATCCCTGCACATGACCCCACAAGTCAGTTCGGCTATGCAATCCCCGATGGCCGAGATATCGAGACCAAAGTGCCTACTACCCCTGCTGTCCAAACAACAGTCACCCTATTTTTGGCAACGACGTTCCCGTTAATCCAATGAACCCTAGGATGCATCCTCTGGCTAGACTATCATCTATATAGTTGCACATGCCTCTGCAAAGTTTCATGGCTATATGACCAAATATCAAAGAGATATGTTCCTATCTTGTGCTCGCTGTCCCGGCTGCCCCGCAACCGCGCTGATGCCCGTTGGCATACGTGTTCCCAATGTTTCGCTGCTCCGGTGGTCAAGCCCTTCGACCACAATGTGTATCATATACTTACACACATCTCTACAAGCTTTCTTGGTCATATGAACCACAACACCGAAGATATAAGCATCACCGTGTCGCTGCTCCTGCTATGTCAACAGCCACGCAGTGCCATCTTGCAATCTTGTTCCCCGCCTAACTGATCATCGAAACATCATGTGCTTTTGTCACAATATGTTCCATGCTGTGCCTTGCAACCCCACCCAATGAATCACCATTTGTCTTTGTTATAACCATGCAACAATCATCATATTCGCCGCTGACCACTGATGTGCATATTCTAGATGCCTCGGCGATTCACCGCGTTCCCCGCTAAACCGCTACATGAATCGTTGAGCTCTCTACCATGATCGTGTGTTTCCTAGTTGCACATGATCCTACAAAGATCTATGCCAACAAGTTTGATGTGTCTCTGCCTTTTCATGGCCATAGCTGCTGCTACCCACCGCTGTCCGCCACCAGGTACGCACAACCAATGCACAAATCGCCATAATCGTGTTTTCCTTTTATCTAGCTCCACCTTAGTGCACTAGTTGATCATGATATCCTCCTAAGTAATCTATACACATATCCAACCCTTTTGTTCTGATAAATATGTTTCTTCTAGTCCAAACTCCACCTTGCTCACTTAAATCCAATCGTTTCCATCTATACCTTTCAACTCTCACATCCTTTAATCATGGCTTTTGTTTTGGTTAGTTTTTGCGCTCACACGATCATAGAACAAGCCATATGCTTTCAAAACCTTTGTAGGTTGTTTTTATAATGCTTGGTGTATTGTTTTAGGTTTGTATGTGAAGCTTGTGCTGGTTGTTGCTATCGATAGAAGAGGCTATGCGAGGATGGTTCAGAAGCAAAGGTTGGAAAGTTTGGGCGAACAATTGGAGGCAAGTATAACATGAGTTCCTTTGTTACCTAATAACCTTATAATCACTTTCATATGCATGTGTCTGATATGATGAACCACTAAGGACTTTACCTAGTACTTTTGTACCCTCTTCCTTGTTACCCTGGGTTCATGCATATGGGTAGCTTTGCTTAGCTTGCAAACACCAAATGTTATAATGTTAATCTTGATTAATGACTTATGGAAATCAATGGTTAAAATGATGCTTTTGAGAAACATGGACAAAAGAGGGCTAGAGCATGGGCCTTTTTTTGTGCTCTAGTTTGCCCTCCGTAAGGACTAAATCTTAAAGCGACCACCCAGGATTTACAGTACAACCCTGAGGACTACATGGCTCTGGTCTTGACTAAGTAACTAGATTTTTCTAGCTTGTTAGTGGTTACCGAAAGACGCAAGAGGGGGGCCTAGGTTGCAGAATGGCTTCTTGCCTGTCAAGATGTGTACTGTACTGCGGTCAAGGTGTGCCAGTCTTGAAGGGGGCCTCCATTCGCCTAGCTGCTGAAACCTCGCGGCCACTAACTTGTTAGAGGGGTCTTTGGAAAGACCTCGTAGTGAACCTTGCCAACTTACCTTGGAAGTGAGTCTAAGAGACTGATCACCTCGGGCATATGGGTAACACGACTCACGGTGAAAGTGTACAACCTCTGCAGAGTGTAAAACTGATATATCAGCCGTGCTCACGGTCATGACCGGCATAGATCCTTTTTGAGATAGATGGTTTTATGGATGGTTTGTGATATGATTAACCTTGATGATGATAATTAATTATATTCACATGGGGGCTTTAAGCATAACCTAGTAACTTAGGTTTAATAAATAAAATATGATCAACTAAAAATGCTTACCACAGTACAGCCGAGTCAAGCCTTCTTGAGCCTTGCATAACCTCATGTTATACTTGCTGAGCATGGTGAGCTGGCGCTTGACGTTGTCACCAATAAAAAAAATCTCGGATGGGTACCAGATGGTGATTCCAGTGAAGAGTTTTCTGAAGGTTTCCAAGAGTACTAGACGAGTGCTCCCTCAGTCAACCGGTTTCCAAGAGTACTAGACGAGTGCTCCCCCAGTCAACCGTCCTTGTGGAGTATGGAGCCCCGAAGAGAAAATTAAGAATAGTTTCCTCTACGCTTTTGTAATAGTTATACGTCTTGTTATAACTATGTTCGATATATAATAAAATATTGTTCTTGATATTCTCCATATTTGTCGCTATATGTGTCGTGTGGACATCCTGGGCACACATATAGCTAGCGCTTGGTATTCTTCGAAAAACCCGGTACGACAACCACCTTGAGAACACACATGGTGGATATATGCATGTCATGGATGATGAGTAATTGCCAAGGCGAGTTAATCAAGTTCTGTTTGAGTTGGGTTAATTTGATTTGGACCAAGGAGACAAAGCTTGTGTTGTTCAACGTATCTCTTGGCTTATGAATATCGAGTGCATCAAGGTGGTCGACGTCAGTGTGCAGAAGGTCATGATGTGAGAGATGACTTTTCTATGCATATTAATAACGTACAGTAGGCAATGCATGGACGACGACCAAGGTAGGCGTACTCATCGCTCATCAGTACGTCGACGAAATCGACACAAGAATGGTTGAACCTTTTTTTCAGACGAGTCGCGGGAGTTGTCTTTCAACTAGCATACAAAAGAATCGACCCAGTTATAAAAAGATCAGGCCCAAAAACCTTACACTTACATATTTAATTACAGAAAAATCAGTAAAAACCCTAACATTCCTAGCATGGCCTAAACAACCAACTCAAAACAGTGCAGCCCACCGCAAGTCATCGTTATCGAGCTTTCCTCTTATCTTATAATAGAATACGTGCAATGCACGTTCGCGAAAAAAGTCATCGTCATAGCCGAGCAGCTCTGACTTTAACGGGCCAAATCCCTGAGCCTCAAAGTCAAAGTCACAGCACACCCCTGCAAGGAAAACTAACACCGCCGTAACGATTGAAGCTTTGGCGAGCAAGATTTTTAAGAGCACGAAGCACCGACGGACTAACAGGTAGGTAGCTGATTTCCAGACACCGCACACACGACGTACGCTACACCACCACCATGCATCGCTCGGCTGCCAAGCTCATGCTGCTTATCGTGGCCGCCGCCTGCAGCTTCTCCTCGCCGGCGGCGTCGCATGCGCTGCCAGGACAGCATGTTGTCAGTGCGAGCTGCTTGCCGCACGAGAGGGACGCGTTGCTGGCCTTCAAGAAAAACATCACCAGGGACGCTGAAGGTTTCCTCGCGTCGTGGCAACGAGGGCAACTCCATGATTGCTGCCGGTGGAGGGGCGTCACGTGCAGCAACGAAACCGGCCATATCGTCAAGCTTGATCTTGGCGGTGGAGCTTTGGAAGGCCAGATAAGTCCTTCCTTGCTATCTCTGGAGAATCTGGAATACCTGGATTTCAGCGACTCCTTGTTATGTGGACACGATGGTCGATTCCCTGACTTTTTGTGCTCTTTCAAGAACCTGAGATATCTCAATCTCTCGGGGATGTCATTTGCAAGCAGAATACCAGCTCAGCTTAGCAACCTGTCCAAGTTAGAAGATCTCAGACATTCCAACACATACTTTTTACCGTTGTCTGAAATACCTCCTCAGCTCGGTAACCTGACAAACATTAGACACCTAGACCTTGCTTCAAGGCAAAATCTGTACTCAACAGATTTGTCGTGGTTAACTCGTCTACATCTGCTTGAGTATCTTAACATGGGAGGCATAAATCTCAGTACTACATATGATTGGCTTGATGAGGTAAACATGATTCCATCTCTGAAGGTTCTCTCTCTTTGGAGCTGCTCACTTCCAAGAGCAAACCAATCGCTCGATCACTCATATAAACCTTACAAAACTTGAGGCTCTTGAATTTTCTGGGAACTACTTTGGCTATCCAATTGCATCCAATTGGTTCTGGAAAGTAACAAGCATTCAGTATCTAGGGCTTTCGGCAACCTGTATGGACGATCCATTCCCGGATGCACTCGGACGAATGACGTCCCTCTCTTACCTGGATTTTAGTAATATGGAAACTCTGCCACTATGACAGTAGATTTGAAAAATCTATGTGAACTGTATACCTTGTTGCTCGACGGGAGTCTATCCTCTGGCGGGAACATAACAGAGTTCATGCAGAAGTTGCCACGATGCTCTCCTAGCAGATTACGCTACTTGAGTTTGAATGACAATAATATGACAGGAATGTTGCCACAAATGATGGAGCACTTAGCACACTTAAGCGCTCTTAGCCTATCTAACAACAGCATTAGTGGAGCTATATCGCCGGGTATAGGGAATTTAACTAGTTTGGAAGAAGCATTTTTCAGTTCCAACCGACTAAGCGGCCAGATACCATTACTGCCAAGAAGCCTTGAGATAGTGGACATCTCCATGAACTTCTTATCTGGGAATTTTCCATTGGAGTTAGGAGCTCCAAATATAGAAGTACTAATTCTATCCTCCAATAATATTACTGGTCCTGTTCCCAGAACATTCTGTAAGTTGCAACACCTAAGTGTCTTGGATTTATCAAACAATTATTTTGCAGGAGAACTTCCAGCCTGTTCTATGATGCCAAACTTAAAACTCCTGGTCCTAAGAAACAACAAATTTCCAGGAAAGTTCTCATCAGGGCTCCAAAGCTTCTCCGGCCTAATTTTCCTAGATCTTTCATGGAACAAATTCTATGGAACATTGCCAATGTGGGTTGGAGATCTGGTGAACTTGCGATTCCTCGTTCTGAGCTATACCATGTTCTATGGGGATATTCCAGCAAACATGACACATCTTAGACGACTTCAACTCTTGCATTTAGCAGCCAACAATATATCAGGATCAATTCCTTGGTCTTTGTCAGATTTAATGGCGATGACCGAAATGCTTATGCCCAAACCGGATCCTGATTGGTATGTAGGATGGGTAAATAATGGTTTCACAGATATTTTGTCTGCAGTGACCAAACATCAAGAATATCAGTATGCTGCACACAGTATTGTTTATATGGTTGGAATTGATTTGTCTTGCAACCACTTAACTGGAGGGATTCCAGATGAAATAACTTCCCTTAACGGATTGAGATATCTGAATTTGTCATGGAATTACTTGAGTGGAAAAATTCCAGAGGACATTGGAGCCATGAAATTATTGGAATCAGTTGACCTGTCAAAGAACAATCTTTCTGGTGAAATCCCACCAAGCTTCTCAGACTTGACATATTTAAGAAGCATGAACTTGTCATATAACAATCTATCAGGAAGAATACCAACTGGGCGTCAACTTGACACCGTCTATGCAAGCAACCCATCTATGTACGATGGGAATAGTAATCTTTGCGGACCTCCTCTTCCAAGGAATTGCTCAGGAAATAGTGATCATGCGCATGGCAACGAGAGAGGAGGTGGAAATAATTCAGAACCAATGTTTTACTTTGGACTTTTGTCTGGGTTTGTATTGGGCCTCGGTGTGGTGTTCTACACTCTACTATTCCTAAAATCATGGAGAATTGCTAAATTCCGCTTCTTGGACCAAGCATATGTGCTTGTTGAAGTTACATGGCGCAGCATAGTTGCAAACGCCAGCATGTGTTTGGTCCATCCATTCAAATCGATTTTGCATTGCAAAAGCGCGCACACACATATACCATCCGATTCGAACATCGACACAAACCTGGCTAGTGGCAAGAAGTCAACTGCAACAAAGAGAGCTGCGGCTGGATATTCTGATGGTAAAGAATCGACAATCACAGACACATTATCGCAGTGGCTAATCCTAGAACACAAGATCGCACAAGGATCAGAGAGATCGACACAAGTTTGGGGACGAACACTGGAGGCAACCGACAGGGCGTCGGCTCCCCTTTTCACCTTCGATAACTCACACTACAAATGAAGTTACAAAGTGTCTTAGGCGCATACTCACACCTAGTACAACCAGCTACTTAACCCCGTAGCATACACACACCCTTACAACACGGGAATTCAAATAACACAGGATACAAACTGACGGAAAACCAAACCACTCTGACACAGCGACGCCGTGAGCGCGGTCACCACGCTCCACCTCCTGCGCCAACCGTTCCCGCCAAAGCCGTAGTTCAAATTCTGCTGCACCTCCTGCCACATCGACACCACCACTGCCTCCACGTCACTGGGGAACATCATGCTTACACCAACAATCTCCCCCTTAAGCTTGATGTTCACCCACATCTTGAACACCAAGTAGATGGATCATAACTGCTAGCTTCACTGCTGTCAGAGGCTTTGTCAATGAGTCTGCTTTCTGCTCATTAGTGCAAACCCTTCTCACCAGGATTTGTCCACGTTCAACACATTCCCTTATGAAGTGATATTTTATATCTATATGCTTACTTCGGCCATGGAACACTGGATTCTTCATCAGGGCAATAGCTGAACTGTTGTCAACAAACAATGTCACTGTCATTGGTTTAGTTGCAGTCAACTCACTCAGCAATGTTCTCAACCACAATGCTTGCTTAGCTGCCTCTGTTGCTGCAATGAACTCTGCCTCACATGATGACAGTGCCACTGTCTTTTCTTTGTGGGAGCACCAAGTTACTAGGCTTTCATTCAGGTAAAAAGCCATGCCACCAGTGCTTCTTCTTCCTTCCAGATCTCCTCCCACATCACTGTCACTGTAACCTAGTAACACTTCTTTAGCATTGGCTTGAGTGTAAACCAACCCAAACTCCAAAGTTCCTTTTAGGTATCTCATGATTTGCTTCACTGCATTTCTGTGCTTGACAGTAGGTTTTTTCATGAATCTGCTTGCCATGCCCACAGAGAATGAGAGATCAGGTCTTGTGTGCAACAAGTACCTAAGACATCCAATGATCCTCCTGTATTCAGTGGCATCAATTCTCTCCCCCTGTTTGTCTGCATCAAGTCTAGCTCCTGGATCCATTGGGAACCTTGTGGAATTGCAATCTGTCATTCCAAATTGTTCAAGAATTTTCTTGGCATAACTTGTCTGTCTGATTGTGATAAAATCTTCTTGTTGATTCACCTCAATTCCAAGATAGAATGACAGTTTACCCAAGTCACTCATCTCAAACCGTGAAGTCATTTGTTTCTTGAAATTTTCTATCTCTGAAACATTTTCTCCTGTCACAATCAGATCATCAACATATACACCAAGCAATATTGCTGTTTTCCCAACTCCTCTCTTGTACACAGCTGCCTCACTGGCACACTTGCTAAACCCAAGCATTTTCAAACATTTGTCAAGCTTTATATTCCAGGCTCTAGGAGCCTGTTTTAATCCATACAGTGCCTTGCTCAATTTCAGAACCATCTTCTCTTTTCCCTTCTCCACATAACCCTCTGGCTGAGCCACATATACTTCCTCCTCAAGTTCTCCATTCAAGAAGGCTGTCTTTACATCAAGGTGATGCACTTGCCATCCTCTATTTGCTGCCAGTGCTAAGATAAGTCTGATGGTGTCTAATCTTGCAACAGGTGCAAATACCTCTTCAAAGTCTACACCTTGCTGTTGGACATATCCTTTGGCTACTAACATGGCTTTGTGTTTCACTACCTCTCCATCTGAATTCTTCTTGAGCTTAAATACCCATTTTAGCCCAATTGGCTTTTGTCCAGGTGGCAAAGTAGCTAACTCCCATGTTCCATTCTTGCAGATTGACTGCATCTCACTATCCATAGCCTGCACCCACTCTGGATGATCAACTGCATCTCTGAAACAAGATGGTTCTTCCATTGCTGCAAGCAATGCTCCTATCTCAACCTCATCATTTTCTTCTGATTCAGGTTCCAATTCAACCACAGGTGCATTCTCATACACCTCATTCAGACCTCTGAATCTCTGAGGACCATCAGGAGAAAGTTCATAATCATCAATCTCCATCCCCTCATTCTCCCAGTCTGAAGTTTGACCTGAACCATGTGGTGATTCAGCCTGGATGTCTGTTGTCTGATTTTGGACAGACACAGATTGACTCCCTTCAGCAGCTGACCCTAAACCTGCTGCTAAACCATCTCCACCACTCAGTACTCCCCCTGAATTAGTGTTATGACCAAAATCATAATCATTATCATCAATGTCACCTCCAGCATTTTCACCAGTGACATATGGAGTGAATTCTCCATTCACACCTTTATTTAGTTCCAACTGTTCTGAAAAATCTTCTGATTCTGCAGCATCCCAGCTCCACATTGTTGCTTCCTCAAACACTACATCCCTGCTGACAACTATTTTGTTGGTAAGAGGGTTAAACATTCTGTGGGCCTTGCTACCTTCTTCTATTCCAAAATACACCATTGGAATACTTCTATCATCCAGCTTCTTGAGATGTGCAACTCCAGGTCTGACATGACCTTTACACCCAAAAATCCTTAGGTCAAGATGGGGTCTTCTACCATTCCAAGCTTCATAAGGTGTCGTATCACCCATTGCTTTAGATGGCAATCTATTGAGCAGATAGACTGCATGTCTTACTGCCTCTGCCCAAAATTTCCCTGGCACTCCCATACTCTTCAACAATGCTCTTGCCATCTCCATCACAGTTCTGTTTTTCCTTTCTACAACTCCATTTTGCTGTGGAGTGTAAGGAGCTGTGAACTGATGCTTAATTCCAGATTTTACACACACATCTTGAAAAGCATTTGCCAGAAATTCTCCCCCTCTGTCAGATCTTAGCATCTTCAGTTTATTCCCACTAGCATTTTCAGCTTCTGCCTTGTATCTCACAAAAGCATCAACTGCCTGATCTTTAGATTTCAGCATATACACATATGTGAACCTAGTGCAATCATCCACTACCAACATGAAATATTTGTTTCCTCCCACAGTAGCTGGTGAAATAGGACCACATAGATCAATGTGCACAAGCTCTAATTCCTCATCTGCCCTCCAATGTGATGCATGAGGAAAAGGAATTCTAGTCTGCTTTGCAGCCAAGCATGAATGACAGATTTGATCAGGATGCTGAATAAATGGAACTCCACCAACCATCTCCTTATCAACTAGCTTTTTCATTGCTTGAAAATTAAGATGACCCAATCTCCCATGCCACAACCAAGCATCATCTCCCAAGCTAGTTAACAAACAAGTTGGCTCAACAAGATTTAGCTCTATTTTATAAAGTCTGTTACCAGTTCTCTGAACACACATGATCAACCTATGTGGGTTTTTCTCTGAAACTGTAATCTCATCATCATCCATCACAATCCTGTGACCTATCTCAGTTAACTGACCAAGACTGATAAGATTTGTTCTAAGCTTTGGAATGTAATAAACATTGTCTAACACCCACTGATCCCCAGTTCTACCCTGGAACAGTATAGAACCCATACCCTGGATTTCAACTGCAGATCCATCCCCAAACCTTACTTTACCAGTAAATGTTTGATCAATCTGTTTGAACTTACATCGATCTCCTATCATGTGGTTGCTGGCACCATTATCCAGGTACCAAACATCTCCTGTGGGCTCTCCATTGCCGGTGAAGTGAAGTTCTGGCTGCATCCTGCCACCACTGAGACAGACTGTCTTCTGAACCTTCGGTGATGAGTACTGTAGCGAATCCGACAACTCCAATTCAGCACACAGCACAGACGGTTCCAAGTCCACCTTTCTTGCATGATGAGCCTCCTCCTCCCTCTTCTTCTCTCCTGGACATTTATTAGCATAGTGTCCATATCCCCGGCATTTGAAACACTGAATGTGGCTTTTGTCTCTCTTCCCATTTCCAGTGCCTCCCTCTCGAGCTTGGTCAGTCTGACCTCCCCGGCCACCACGACCTCCACCACGGCCCCTTCCTCGGCCGCGTCCACCACCATCTCGACTTCTCCCGGACGCTTCTCCAGGCGCCCTCTTCTGTCGAGCTTCCCACTCAGATTGAGTGAGCAACACCTGACCCTGAGCAGAATCAGTTTTGGCACCAGATCCACTTCGCTTGGTGCGTTCCTCGAACGCCTTCAACCGTCCCAAAGCTTCGTCAAATGCAATCTTCTTAAGATCAAAGAATTGCTCGATCCCAGCGACAACATGGATGTAGCGCTCGGGTACAGTGTCGAACATCTTCTTCACCAATGCAGCATCATCCAACGAGCCACCTAAGTTTGCATACCTCACTGACATACTTGTCAGCTTCCCGGCATATGCATCAATCGACTCATCTTCCTTCATCCTCAGTGCATCAAACTCACTCTTCAGCGTCTGCAGGCGTGCTTCCTTCACCCGCTCCTCGCCGACAAAGCGTGCCTTCAACGATTCCCAGACCTCCTTCCTGGTCTTCTTCGTTGCGACTTGCATCAGCAAGTCGTCTGGCAAACACTGGAGTAGATGCGCCTTTGCGTTCCGGTCCTTCGCCTTCGCCGCTGCAACCGCTGCCGCGTCCTGGTTGGACGTCTCCCCCGACGGTTCCACCACCTCCCAGACTCCTTGGTGCTCCATGATGGCTTGAACGCGGATGCTCCAGCTTGTATAATTGGTGGAGGTGAGCTGTGGATATGGAATCCGCCCGCTGTCACCACCACCGCTTCCGCCGCCGCTCCGGTCACCCATGGTGCTGCTGGTGGTTACTCACGCTATGCAAGTGATTGTTGGCTCCGATACCACGTGATGGTAAAGAATCGACAATCACAGACACATTATCGCAGTGGCTAATCCTAGAACACAAGATCGCACAAGGATCAGAGAGATCGACACAAGTTTGGGGACGAACACTAGAGGCAACCGACAGGGCGTCGGCTCCCCTTTTCACCTTCGATAACTCACACTACAAATGAAGTTACAAAGTGTCTTAGGCGCATACTCACACCTAGTACAACCAGCTACTTAACCCCGTAGCATACACACACCCTTACAACACGGGAATTCAAATAACACAGGATACAAACTGACGGAAAACCAAACCACTCTGACACAGCGACGCCGTGAGCGCGGTCACCACGCTCCACCTCCTGCGCCAACCGTTCCCGCCAAAGCCGTAGTTCAAATTCTGCTGCACCTCCTGCCACATCGACACCACCACTGCCTCCACGTCACTGGGGAACATCATGCTTACACCAACATATTCTACAGGCACCGACCGGATAGAGCTAGGATCCACCGAGCCGGCACACCACGCCGTTCGCTCTGACAGCCATGCCGCCGCCTTCGCTTCGCCCAGCGCAGCGCCGCCACACGAGCTCGCAGAAGCCGCCGCCGCTCCACGTGCGCGTTGCCGGGCCTCACACCATCGGAAGTCATCGGCAGGGGCGGCCCCCGCTCCACGTGCGCCGCCCCTCGGCAGGCCGGCCATTGCGTCCGCTCGACGAGATCCGGCGCCAAGCGTATCCAGGCCGAGCAGCCTCACCGCTGCTGTTACTGAGCCCAGCTGCCACATCGTCATGAGATGTGGTAATCTGCGTCAAAACAACATCAAGAATTCAGATATTGACTCCTGCACATAAGAAACAGAATTGAAACAAAGTTAGGATCCGGCATAGAAAATTCACGCAATTCATATGAGATTGGGGTTGAGGTACCGCAGATGAGGGAGGACGCCGTCGTCGCCGGTGCAGGCGATGGACACCACCATGGCCGGTGTAGGTGAGGGCGCGCCGCGGCCCTGTGGGATGCCGACTCGCCGGTGCTGGATGGCGTCACGCCAATGGTGAGAGGCGTGGGCGACCTTTTTGTGACCCTCGACGCCGGAGCCTGCTGTGGAGATATCGTGTGTCCTTTGCCGAGTGCAACACTCGGCAAAGCCTTTGCTGAGTGCAAATAGGGCTTTGCCGAGTGTTTTAAACACTCGGCAAAGAACACGTATCCAGTAGTGCGTCAATGCGGAGGGGAGGGATTAGCGGAGGGAGCCGCGACCTGAGGAGTAATCGAAAATCCGGTTAGGCTGTGCTAGATTGCTATTAATAATGGGCAAGAGCTAGCACGGATGCGAGATTCACGGCCTGATTGAATTAAAAATTTCAATTCGGATATCATTGACTAGATCAGTAGTAAAGACCTGCGGTTATTACTCTGCTATGGGCCGGTGGTATAGTAAATAAATGAGGGGCAGTATTAATTGTTGATTATTAATAATCATCGGAGACGGATGGCGCTCCGCCGGGGCGCTGAATCTTATTTGAAGCCCAGAATTTAGAATAGTATATATATATATATATATATATATATATATATATATATATATACATATATATATACATATATACATATATATACATATATACATATATACATATATACATATATACATATATACATATATACATATACATATATATATATACATATATATATATATATATATATATATTTCTCTATGACCAGCTACAGAATAACTAATTCTGTAGCCAGGCCTAAACCAAGCGCGCGACCAGCTCCGCCCGTCCCACTCCCACGCACCACCCAACCATCCTGAATCCTGATGCGCGATGCCCATCGGCTTGGCTCACGTAGACAATTTCCAGCTTGGCTTACCCAGCCGATGAGACGGCGCGAGCCATGCGTCCCAGGGCCCAAAATTGCTCCCATTTTCTATTCTGCTTCAGAAACTATCCAAATCTGCCATCAGTTTTCGTAGCTTCTTCCGCCGCCGACCAAATCACCGCTCCTCCCCTGCTCACCGCTGCATCCGCCGTCACCCGTCAGGATTAGCTGCCGCCATGCCCCTGATGCGCCGCCGCCGGCCGATGGGGGAAGGGAGCGCCCTCGATGTCGCTCCCCAAGATGCCGCGCGGTCGGGCCTTTGCTTGGCCGCCGCCGCTGGGAGGTGAAGCGGAGGGAGGGGCGCCGCTGCTGCTACGGTGAGGCTGCCGCTGCCGTGTTGTGAGATGGACAGGAAGGGCCCAACTGCTGCCGTCACAGGGGGCCACGGCGTTGTGGCGGCCGTCATTCTCGTCGCTGATAGCCTCTCAATCCCTCTTCGTGCTGGTGGATGAGACTCGATCCTCAGGTGAGCAGCCGTGCGAAATTTCGTCTATCCATCATCCTGAGATGATCCTTCCCGGCCGCATCTGCTATCTGCCTGAGATGATCCCGTCCTAGCCATGGCAATCCGTCCAGCGATAGGCGGCTTTGTGTGGAGGGAAGGGGATCGATACATATTCAGTGAGATCCCAAAATGATAACAATAATCCCTATGTGTTTTAAATTTATTTGGTTTTGATCTAGTTATCATGGGTCACTTCTGCAGTAACGGGCATTATTCGGCCGGATTGACGACTAGTGCTCCAGTAACAGGCTTTTCCACAATGTCGCGTCCACCAGCCGCCGGCGGACTCATTGATTCGCAAAAAGTAAATCAGCCGGACACCCGATCTGCGCACAAAGGAGCACCTCCGGGTTAGTCTCTGATTCGGTGTCTTTCCCCCACGGGTTGTAACTTCGCTTTTGGATATGGTTTCGTGCATTAGCTTCTTGTATGTATGTCTGATCAACAGCATGAATCTTTTAGCTTTCCAGATTCTGCCACCGAAAAGCATCATGACCTCCACTGCCCTCATCTGTGACTTAAATCAATTTGATTGGTCTATAGCTAATCCCCCATCTATGGACTTATTAAATCAATTTGTGCATGTAATCAATTTTGTGTGTCTATTGGATCGAATATCAGTTTCCCCAAATTGTTTCAGATTAGCTGGTCAGTGGTCACTGTGGCATGCCTTGTCTCTGTGATATAATAAGCAAATTGGTATGCCCTGGTTTCACGTATTATTTTTTTATGTATCTTATAATCCTGTCAATCTGTCATTGTAGTATGGTAATTTTGTGGTCATATTTTACCTATAGTGTTGTAGAGTGCACACGAGCCTTCCAGTAATCTTGGGTGACTTATGTAATTTTACTTCTTAGAGTTACCATCCAATTCTTGTAATTTTCCTTCTATATAGTAAGTCATATATATATAAATCTTCCAGTAATCTTGGGTGACTTATGGTAACTGTGTATGGTTAACCAAATTTTTGAATGGCGCCTCCTTACTATAATAAATCATTGTATCCATGTTACACGTGTAGTACAAAAATAAATGCCTGAACTATATGGTAACCTACATCTCTACTTTAGTAAGTTTACTCTTATATCCATCTTTGGATTATCGTAATTTTTCCTTTTAGTAAATCTTATATATGAATCTTTTAGTAATCTTGATTACCTATGGTAGCTCCAAATGGTTAGATGTTGTAGGTCTGGTTACCTGTGAGGATCTGGAAGTTCATGTTGTACTCATGTCAATATTGCTTTTTACACCAGGCTGCGTTGCTTTGTTTGATTTTATCCATATGTGCAGAATTTCGATTCCACTAGGGTCTACCCAAACCAATATGATAATTAATTCCAGGATTCTTGTAAACTATACATTTTATTTCTCATAAATCAGTGGTATTTCAGTATTTTTACCAATATCTCAACTTGGGTTCCTGTTATGTATTTCAATATATTCATTGTACAAAATTCTTTAAATTCATATAGACCAATTCTCATAAATTCATATAGACTAATCTTATGATTACTACATCCAACTATGATTATTGTGTCCAATTAACCAAATTCTTTCCCAGCAAATGCAGGAAATTGTGCATCTGAACAACTCACAGCTCCACCTCTATAGAATTTACCACCCAATCTTCAGTATCAAGAGGCTCCCTGTTGGACCTGAAGCACAGATGCCTTGATAATGATCTTCATGGTTGTCCTTATCGTCACTGTGAATATGTACTCATCAAGATGCCAGATTGTAGTGCCTCACTTCCATTGTTACGGCCAACCCACATTCAGATTATAGTGAAGCTACGACAAATCCGATAACATGTTGTAGACTACATAAATAGATATTGTAGTAAATAAGCCTGATGTTATAGTAAGTGGTTCCTCGCAGCATCTTGATGCAAAATTGTAGGAACTCTACTTACTATCACCTCGGATCATTTGAATTTATCGTAATTACTATTTGGTCTTCTCATTATAGTATGTTCTTCCTGGGAGTGTCAGATTGTAGTTCCTCACATTCATTGTTACGGTCAAAGCATATTCAGATTATAGCGAATTTACGACAAATCCAATAACACGTTGTAGACTACATAAATAGATATTGTAGTAAATAATGCCTGATGTTATAGTAACACATAACTCTTTGCATCATCGTTGAGCATACAAATAATAGTAATAATAGATTATAGTAAATCATTTACAAAATTCTCATACACCACATCTGTTAGATTTACGTGTGGAACAAAGGCACATATTCTTGTATAAAAGGCCACTGTTGATGACCAGATTTTCTCGTAAATCAAACTGACATGGATTCTCGTAACTACATCAGCATTTACAATATATTGTTTGTATATATATGCATATACGTCTACGTGAACACCAATGATGCATGTACGTGGCCGTTTCGTTTACTGTGGGCGGAGGCTTATTTTGGTAAGTAGGGAAAAAATCCATCGCTAATCAAGGATGCATGCATGTCGCTGATCTATTACTGGGCCTGATTTAACGGAATCATCAGTGTGATGCGCAGCTCCCGTAGCCAAGGAGGCTCGGTTACTGGGCGAGCCATGCGGATTGGGAACCGGGAGCCAGGAGGCCGGGAGGAACCCAGCGCACGCCCGGTGCGTGGTCGCGCTCGCGCCTTGGGTGCGTCGGACGACCTGGCTACAAAATATAGTATTCTGTAGCCAGCCACATAGTATACTCTCCATATATATATATATATATATGACTGCGCTAAATATAACCTAGGGTATTAATTATTATTAAGTACCCGACCCCTTTCTCAGGCACGCGGCTCGCCAGCGCTCCCGTACCACACCTCGGCTCCGCATTTCTTTTTCACCCGCATGATTTTTTTTACAGTCTGGTTGCCCCGGGCGATGTCTTTACTGGCTGGTTGCCGTTTTTTAATTTGTGAGACTTTTGGTTTTTTTCCGCTTGTTGCCGGTTTTTTTGTGTTCTTTACTGGCTGGTTGCCGTTTTTAATTTGTGAGACTTTTGGTTTTTAGTTTTTTTTCCGCTTGTTGCCGGTTTTTTTGTGTTTTTTTCCACGATGTGGTGGCCATAGCTTTTTCATCTCTTGTAATGCATTTCCGTCCATCACAATATGGAAACAAACTTCTTTTTTATTTTGTATTGTTTATTTACATTAACATAGGTTTGGCAAATATACAAACGTCAAATTCATTGTTCGAAGTATGAACCCAAATAAATTTGGAGATGTTTGTTCCAATAAAGAGCCGACCAAATATATTATCTGTGCACGAAGGCTATAACTCACAAAAATCATACATGCAAACAGTAAATGAATATTTTTTTTCAGAAATCAACCAAATGCTAGTCTAAGGCTGCTCCTGGGGAAGTCGCGCTGTGGGTTCTCCTTCAATTCAACTTCCTGTTTCAAAGAGTGTAATGTCAAGACCCGAAGGAGGTCATGCTGTAGCAGTAGCACTGTACAGGGAGGAGAAGCAGAGCAGGGCACGAAACATGACGAACCACCCTACTCAAAGCAGGTTAGACAACCCCGAATGCATCCTGCTTGATCAAAACCATTACAAGTAATAATACAATTAGTTAAATACAAAAATAGCAGCCAAAATATAAACTATTTACCTAAAAAATTTATACAACATATCTATTTTAGTTGAGTCTCTCTTAAATGCGTGTCATACATGCTATCTCAAATGATCTTCCGAACAAACAGGATAAACTTCCAACAAGACAAGACAACTCACCTCTATGCTTGCTGAGCTCACTGAGGTCCATGAGCACCTGGAGGTGCAGCAGAAAATGCTTACGGACAGTGACACCATAGAACCATGGCGATAGCCCTAGCCATCACAAGGCACCACATAAGCTCTGGTCGGAATTGACATTCACTCGCGCTGCAGGTCCTTGGCCTCGTTTAGTTGACGGAATTGGGGTGAAAAACACTGTATCAGAATTCCTGTAGCATTTCGTTTGTATTTGGTAAAAATTATCCAAATTTTGATTAACTAGGCTTAAAATGTTCGTCTCGCAAAGTACAACAAAACTGTGCAATTAGTTTTTGATTTCATCAACATTTAGTACTCCATGCATTTGCCGACATTTTGATGTGACGGGGAATCTTCTTTTTGCATAGTGGAATTTGGGGGGAGAATTGGGGAACTAAACATGGCCCTTATCTCCTTTGACTGTGCACAGTGACAGATAAACTAAGACCAGAGAAATCGAGTAGTCCCAAATCAAATATTAAATGCAAACAACTACAATTGAATCTTGCAGAACCATGTTGGAGGTCTACCGTATTCCTATTGTCATACTATTTGGTTGCTTGCGAATTGCAGATCCCTATCGAGATGGACTAATCTACATTGTGGAATAAACAATTAAAAATCAGTGATAAGCTAAATAAATGTCTTTGTACCACACCACCTCTCCTAGCACATTATATCTCCTGCCCTTCTACCAAACTTGACGTACCCAAATAAAGATCTAAAACATTAGTAGCTATTTAATCCTTCATGTTCCATGGCAGGGAAAAAATAAAACTAATTTTGTTCATTAGCAGAACCACTGCAGATGTGCAGACAACAAATATGAAAAATGTCATCCGAAAAGCTAGAGGATTAAATACTGATGATGTACACTGTCAGTTAGTAAACTCTAGATGGACACCTTGAGCTAATTAAGTAAAATCAGAATGAAAATTTGACTAATTAAGTAGAGAAGCAGACACTTCAACATAATAGCATTGCACAACCTTTTACATCACTGTTATCAATGACATGGCTGCACTTTGGGCACTCTTTACTTGGGTTGCTGGATCTGAAGACTCAGGAGCATTTTTTTGTGGCAAATCTTTAGCTATCAATTATCCAAATTGTCCTGTAGAAAATACTGAAAGAAAAAATGAAGCAGGGTTGCTACAGAACACAAACAGCAACGTCAGAATTTCAGTCATTTGTTAACAAAATAATCACTGATCATTATTAACCAATAAAAAAGACAAAATCAAGGCCACACATTAAATGTACCTAAGCAATGGAGGTAGAGCTACTTATTTGGCAGGCAGACAACAACTCAATTGCTAGTAGCAAACTTAACTTGCAGTGAAGCAGGGTTGCTACAGAACACAAACAACAACGTCAGAATTTCAGTCATTTTGTTAACAAATAATCACTGATCATTAACCAATAAAAAAGACAAAAGTCAAGGCCACACATTAAAATGTACCTAAGCAATGGAGGTAGAGCTACTTTTTTGGAAGGCAGACAACAATTCAATTGCTAGGAGCAAAATTATCTTGCAACCTCCAAATTGTTGTTACAATAATATTGATCAAACATCATGTTTCAAACATTCAAGACCACACTCGCCTCCACTGACTACCATTGACTAAATGCCTAAAGATAAGTTCCTAATGTATTATTCTAGCCAAACTTCCATGTAAAACAATATTGTTGACCCATGAAGCACGAGTTATTAATCTTCACCTCGTCCAGCACCACTGACAGCAGGACGACAAACTTAATTGTCGGGTTCTCTAGCAAATCGATCTGCCGCAACATCTCAACGCATAAGCGAGAGATAGAGGAACGCTTCCATTACCTGGTGGAGCAGCACGATGGTGTCGATGACGAGGATAACCGCGGTGACGGCGGCGGCGAATTTGCGCCTGCGATATCAGTAAGTTAATACTGGACTGTATGTCCAAACTTTAATATGTGCATTCAAGCAGAGATAGTGATACTCTGCATTTTGTTTACTGTTTCAAACAAAGGTAGTCATCAGCATGGACAAATCAAGCAAATAGAAGAAATAATTTGATAAAAAGGTGATATAGCAGCACAACAATGGAGTATGGATTCCACAGATGCAGCAACGAAAGGAAATTGGAATATCAGGGCCCCACACTGTTTTTCTTCAATTTGTGCTTCACGCTCACATCCAAAGATTGATAGCACCCTCCTATACCTGCATCCCGCATCTTCCACTTCAGATCGATAGCACATCTAACCATGCATCAATTTGTGCATCACGCTCACATCCAAAGATCGATAGAACCTCCTATACCTGCATCCTGCATCTTCCACTTTAGATCGATAGCACATCTAACCAAAGAATTTTTATTGCAAAACATAGATTGCGAATCGATTAATGAGCCACAAGACTAAATAAATATAAATAAAGCATAGTTTCAGTCACCGATTGGCGAAGCGGCCGTGAATCCGCCATGCAGCCGGGAATTGTTCTCCAGTGATGAGTGAGAGGGAGAGGGAGCAGGCACCAGATCCAGGATGCTGGTTGCCGAGGGAGGACTGGAGGAGAGCGTCGAACTTGATTCGGTGTCCGCAATCGTCGATGTGGTAGGGGACGCTACAGGGGAGAATTCGGACTCCAGGGCTCGCTGCCTGCCAGGGAGCCAAGCGTGCAGCAGAAAAGCGGTGGCCATGTGTGAGGCAAAGCTGCCACCGAGCGACATGGCGACCGCGCCCAGTGCCGCGGCGGCCGACGACGTCTGTGGTCTAGCCAGAGGCGAGGATGGAGGCAAAAATATTAAAATATGTTGGATCTGGACGGAGGTAGTAATTGAGCTAGGGAGGAGGAAAGGGCGCACCTTGTCGATCTGTTCACTCCCCATCCCGCTCGAAGCTCGCAAGGGGGCGTGGTGGTTTGGCCTCCTGCGTGCTGCCGATGGGATCTGAGGGGGCTCGGCCTCCTACCTACTTCCGACCGGATCTGCGCCGCCTACTCAGTTCGCCGCTCCAGGCCACAACAGCGCGTCGTGGATGAGGTGGCCTTCCCGATCCCCGCCGATGGGAGAACATCGCTCGACCGCCTAGGAGCCTGCAGCGCGGCCACGCGAGGTGCCCGGAGCCGCCGCCATCGCCGCTCGTTGACTGTGGCTATCCTCATACGAGACAGCGGCACAGAAGGTGAGCTCATGGCGGAGGGGGCGCCGAGCTGTGCTCGTGCGGCGGAGGGGTCAGCGAGCTGGGTGAAACGGCGAAGGGGGCGCCGAGCTCGGAGAAACCGGCGTCTCCTCCCCCACGATCTCGAAATTATAGAACGAAAAAAAATCGATAGCATAAAGATGAGGTGGGAGCGGAGGGAACCGGCGCGGCGAGCGCCCGTGGCTGGCTCGGGTTGGGAGCGAGGGGGACCGGCGCGGGAGTTGGCTCTGGTCCGGGATTTGGGCTCGATGTATATATATATATACTAGTAAATATGTCCGTGCGTTGCAACGGAAAATATGCCCGTGTGTTGTAACGGGAGAAAATATTATCAAACGTTTAACTTGTCTGCTTTATCTTTTTGTAGAATTGCAGCGGCATTGTATTTTAGTATTTCTAGTGTATTTCCTAATTTTATTTTTCAAAGAAAAAGGAAGTATATGACATTAGCATGATGACATGCGGACATCATGCTGCTGGAGCTGAGCCGTGTTCGCTGCTTATTTTTTGCCGTATATATTTTTCGGAAACTTTTTTGTTTTCGTAGGAAACTGGTTTTTACGTTTATTGTTTGCCATATATATTTTTTTGGAAACCTTTTTTTTGCCGTTGGAAACGTGTAAGTTAGTTTTTTACGGTGTTTTTTTTGCCGTATAGAGCGGGGCTCGCGTAGTCGTACCTGAACTAAAGCTGTAGTATGGGTAGTATGGCGGTTGACACAATGGAATCTGTTGTCGTGGTGACCGTGCCGTTCCCGGCGCAGGGCCATCTGAACCAGCTGCTCCACCTGTCGCTGCTGCTGACATCACGGGGCCTCTCCGTGCACGACGCGGCGATGCCGCTGCACGTCCGGCAGGCGCGCGCGTGCACGAATGGGACCCCTGCACGCTAGGCTCCATCGAGTTCCACGACCTCGACGTGTTGGCGTATGACTCTCTGCCTACGGACCTTGCCGCGCCGTCGCCGTTCCCGAACCACCTCATGCCCATGTTCGAGACCTTCGCCGCCGCGGCGCGCGCCCCGCTGGCCGCGCTCTCAGAATAAAAAAGACAAAGAAAAAATTGAAGTTCACGATAATAAAGAGAGCCGTATCTAGAGAAAGGACATGTGGAAAATATAAGACTTCACGGTAGCAACAAAACGAGTTAGAGTTTAATCTATTTGGATTAGTATCAACCTAGTTTTATATGTAATTTTAGTTGAGTAGGAGTCTTACTTACATCTTATGCGGAAATTTTGCCTCATCAATATAGTCTTATATGTAATCTTAGTTGAGTAGGAGTCTTACTTACATCTTACGCGGAAATTTTGCCTCTTTATTATTAGGTATGCGGAAATTTTGCCTCATCAAAATAGTCTTATATGTAATCTTAGTTAAGTAAGAGTCTTACTTACATATATATTAGGTATGCGGAAATTTTGCCTCTTTATTATTAGGTATATATATATATATATATATATATATATATATATATATATATATATATATATATATATATATATATATATATATATATATATATATATATATATATATATATATATATATATATATATATATATATACCCTACAGCTGGCTACAAAATAATTTATTCTGTAGCCACTTTGAGTTACGATAATTGGTTTGCTAATTTACGAGATTATAGCAACTTTTTATTATGTGATTTACTATAACATTATGGTAAATATCCCCATGTGTTATAGTAATTCAACTATCGTAAATATATACTGACATTGTCGTAAATTAGTATATAAAATTATCGTAAATAGAGATGGCTACAAAATATATATCTCACAAGGTCCTGTGAATCACGGAATCAGCTAACGCCGACACCAGTGCCACACTATAACTGAGTTCTACAAATAAATGTGCGTGAAGCAACAATAAATGATTTTAGTCTTTGTATTATTGTTTTATGTGTTGAATATCTTTTACATGTCACATTAGGTTTATCCTAAATCAAACAGTGCTATCATTGACCATCAATTTTAAGAAAATCCTTACGAAAGTATTTCTCACAGTGAGTCTAAAAATAGAAATATTATGTTATTAACCTATATAACGTTTTTTAAAAAACATTGATGGTCAAAGATAAAAAATGTTTGATTCAGGACAAACCTAATACGACATGTAAAAAACGGAGGATGTTTGTTGTAGATGTGTTTTCTTATCTTCATGTATGTATTGTAACTAGTAATGTGATCTGCACATCTGTGGCGGCTAGATGTGGCATGATTTCTTTTTGAACATTCTCATGGTATTCTAGAAGGTTATAATGACCCGATAATAATTATTGGCATATCATAAATATTCTTAGCATGTGTTTGGCTGAGGGGTTGAAGTGGGTTGGGATGGGTTCAACCCAGTTTTAGGTGTGTTTGTTTCTATATCCTAGAGGGTTGGGTTCATGCCCTAAGGGGATTATTCCCTCTAGATGCGGGTTCAGTTGGTCCGGCCAAAACGAAGGAACCGCTTTGCCCAGTTGTTTCACTCGCTTTCAAGCCACCGCCGAGCTAGGGACAGGGCATCTGCCGAGCAGGGACGGGACCGCCTCCTTGCAGGGACCAGGGCTGCTGTCATGACCGGGCACGGAAGAGCGCAGCAGCTCGTGTCGCCTAAGAGCTGCCACATCTGGGAGAAGCAGCAAGCCATGTCGCCGCTGAGCAAGGACGAAGGCTACCGCGAGCAGCGTCCAGACACAGAGGAGCAGTGGACCGCGCCACCGGTGAGCCATGCTGGACGGAGCAGCAGCAGGCCGTGACGCTGGTGAGTCGTGGTCAAGCTGAGGCGCAAGCGTGCAGCAGGTAGCATCCAGGAGGGAAGAGTAGTAGGGCATGGCGGAGCAGCAGGGCACGGTGGCACCGTAGGAGCAAGCCACGCCGGGCCGATGAGAGCAGGGCGCGCCGAGGGAGCCGCCCATAGCAGCGGCGGCGAAGGAACGGCCATGAGAGAGAAGAAAACAGAGAAAAGAGAAAGAAGGAGATGAGGATGACATGTGGTCCCTACACGTCAGCTACCTCATCCCATCTCCATTTGCCTTCAAACCATACAAGAAACTGCGTCGAATCTATCCCTATCAACCAAACACGAGATGGGTCTAACCCAATTAAAAAAACTAGGTCAGGTCCAACCCATCCCACAACGTCCCAGAACCAAACACACGCTTAGAGAACCTCTGTCTATTGGGAGCATGATCATAAAAGACAATAGAGGCCTTCAATATAATTAATATATACCCATTTTATCTATGATTAACTAAACTTAGCCCCGATGTGGTCACTTGTCCAAGTATCATTGCTCCTCTAGAAGCTAAACAAGCTCTCAAGCTTAGCCCTAATGTGGGTGCTTGTAAATGAGCCAGTCGATCAACAAGGCACTCCACAAGCCTTGATTTTTAACACAGTTGCTCTTTGCGCTGCAGGGATGAGCACAAATCCCCTTAGAAATAAGGTCCAGAGCACTTCGCATTCTCCAAATGAGTGTTTCTGTGGACTCCGCCACTGTGGAGCTATATGCAGGCCAAAGAGGGCCATGACCCCTCCTTCCTAATTGAAAACTCCCTTAAGTAGCTATTAAACTTGTGATTAAAATCAATAAATATGCATATTAAGTAAGAAAATATGCTGATGCCCCCTCTTGTTTTCCCATCAAGCTCCATCACTGGACTCCGCTGCCTTCAAGCCATCCAGGTGGCAACATCTACCAAGAGTAACAAAAAATTTGCAGCCTCAACAAGTTACTAGTGCCACCAGATGCAAACTCTCAGTGCAAATGCACTAGATCACTCCTAATCTCACCAAATTGCAATCTCAAGTGTGCTTATGTGACAAGAGTGTGTTCTTGATCTCTAATGTGTGTGCCCCTATAGGAATGCCCAAGAGTCTTAAAATGTCCAGTCACACACCCTATTTATAGAACCTCTTGAGAACTAGATATTATGCACTTCCAATGGGCTATCTGCAAACTCACCGAAAAAATCCAGTCACCACCAGAGAGACCATGCCTAAGTTTTTGCAGGCTAGTTAATAGCTAGTTTTAAACTAGAAAATAGCTAATAACATGCCCTTTTCTCTGATGCTCCCCACACGGCATCACTAGACTTTTCCAATGGCTACTCGCTACTCTCAGGAAATCATTAAGCGAATAAACACTTTACTGTAGTGCTGCTCCAGTGCCTTATCACTGAACTTTTCCACTGCGGTCCAGAGAGCATCCAGATAGCTCTTGACCCACTGGAAAACTCTGGTGACCCTCATCGAAGAATTACGGAGTCCTTTTTGAAATCTCCCATGCATTGCTGCCTTTGCTAATCGTCGCCGTGTGTTCTAGTGGTATTCTTTAGTAGTAATAGAAGAATGTGACTCCATGGAAAACTACAATTAAAACACTAGGAGCCTAAGCTCTGGTGCTGTTGACCCTCGAGGGCACTGGAGAAACCCGGTGGTCCACTAGTCAGCCACACGCTGACGATTGGATTGGGTACCAATTACTAGTGCCTAAGCTCTCGGTGCATTCCCTTTGGAACCAGTGGAGTTTTCCAGTAGGGTGAACAACCCCACAAACAACCCCTTTCTCAAATCATTTTCAATTGTGCTAACTCCTCAAGTGTGTCCCATGGGACAATAGTACCATTAGCACCGAGTTAGCATTTTAAAAGCATTTTTAAAATGACTTTCACTTACTTTCTCACCACATCACTAGGTTTAATGCATATGCATTGTTAGTTATCACCTAGTGGCACTAGAGACAACCATATTTAGCTTAAGATTTCCCCTCATAATAGTATAACTATATATCCTAATCCTGGCAATGCACTTCTCTACTACACCTTGGCTATTGAAGCAAACCATATATGTTATACCTTTACTTTTGAGCTTGTCTCCGCTTCTCTAATCATATCCTTCATCTTCTCACCATGTTGAGCACTTGCATCTTGTGGTCATCACCATTTCCACCATGTTGTATGCCTTTCTCAATACCATCTTGTGTAATAACCTAGCTTAATGTAGACGGTAGTTAACATACATCAAGAACCGTCAACCTACCTTGCATAAATGGTGAAAATGGATTAATATCATAGAATAGGAGGTTATTACTAATAGTTTTCATGGGTTTTAGTGAATCTATGTTTTCAGCAGAATTTAATCAGAAAACTGAAAAGGAGGATCAAAACGTCAAATAGAATCAAACTTAACCGTGATGAAAACTATTCTAGAAGACTTCAAAGGACTCCAGGAGGCAACCTCCCCGAGCCAGAGCCCGAGAGGCCACCAGGTGAGACCGGCCGGCCCCACCCAGGTTTCGCCCGGCCCCTAGTGGTGGGCTCCGCTTGTCAGCTTCTAGAATGTTCCTCCACCGCCTCCCTAGACCACATCTACGCCGTTCCTTATCCAAGGACTCACGTTGCACCCTCAGGGCTATAAATAAAGGGCTGCACCCCCTGGAGGGAAGCCAAGTCTGGATCCTGAGAGCTGAAAGGCCAGGAACCCTAATTCATATTTCCACCAGGATCTAGGGCTAGCAATCAAGAGAAGATTAGTCCTCCATAGGATCTAGTCTTATATTAGAGATAGAGAGAGAGAGAGTAGAGTTTTGGAGGAGTTCCGGCCTGTCGATGCTCTCTCTACGGCTGTACTCTGGTGGAATCAAATTCTACTGGAGCTTACTTCTGAGATTTCTCTGGTAATCGACTTCTGATTCAAGTAAGCAACTTGTTCATATTGTTTTTTAAGTTTATGACTCTCTTTTGAGTGCTTTGATCTTGGTGGCTCTAGATTAAAGTAGTATTCGTAGTGTAAGTGGTGCTTAGATTAGGGTTACTCGTAATTGCACCCTCATTTTCCGGATCGGTGGTAGCTTGCGAAGGTGACTTTTATAGCTTCGTCGAATCCTCTGTAGTCCACCTCCCGTTAATAGGACTAGCAGAAATTTGTTCATTTTTAGGGAAGAAACTTTGAATTCCCTATTAGACATCTCCCATGATAGAACAATAGAAGACAAAGCTTACCGAGGTTGGAACTAGACATATCTCAGTAGTCTCCTTTATATTTCTATTTTCTGACCTTGATTGTGAAGTTGGGTTAAGATTAAGAATTAGTTATTCTCATTAACTGTTCTTTTGGGTTCGATATTAAAACTAGGTTATTCTTGGTAATGTGCTACAATGATATAATACCTGTGCGCTTGCGGATATATAAATATTCTCTTTTTGTGTGTATTTAATTTATACCAACACTTAACATATCAATTGAAGCATGACAACTACCGAAACTAAGCAGGGGACTTTCAGTACCTCTATTGAACCCATGTTTGCCTTAATAACACACTAGAATCATAACGTGTCAAAGCAGGTTTGACGTCACTATATACAAAGAGACTCAATACCTTTTCCATATAGTGGGATTGCACTACTACAAATTGAGCTTCATTGCCAGCCCATCATTGCCGATTTCTTACAAACCAGTAGTGATGTGCCCACTGCCGGTTTTTGGCTAAAACCGGCAGTGATAGGATGAATAGGCAGTGATATTGGGGTCATCACTGCCAGTTCATAACACTGCCAATTTTAGCCATGAACCGGCTGTGATATAGGGTCATCACTGCTGGTTCGTGGCATGAACCGACAGTGATAGGCTGTACGAAAAAACTTCGTAACTTTCTCATTTGATGTCCAATGAAGAAGAACATTTTACCATAGTTGTAGTACTCAACGAGATTTACAAATTTGTGGTTCAAACTTTTTTCATTTGAAATCGTTTGGATTAACAAATATGCATCACAAGATTTATAGAGTTAATACCAAATGAGTCCATATGCTCTATAGTCACAAGTGAGTGTGTAATGGTAGGAAAGATGTATGTATCAAAAAGTTTTGTAACTTTGTAGTTTATAAAATTTTTATTTGAATTCATTTTGATGTTGAAATATTTCATTCACAAGATTTTATAGAAGTTAACACTAAAGGAATCCATACGCTCTATAGTCGTAAGTGAGTGTGTAGTGGCTATTAAGAATCTCGAATGGAGAAGCAACCAAAACAAAAGTTGTAGGTTATCAAAAAGTTATGCAACTTTGTAGTTGACAACTTTTTCATTTGAAATCATCTATACAACAAAAAATTATGTTTAAATTCTCACATTGGAAATTTGATTTATTCAAACGACCTCGGATGGACAAATGACAAAAACAAAAGTTGTGCAACTTTATAGTTGACAACTTTTTTATTTGAAATAATCTATCCAAGGAAAAAATCACGTGAACATTCTCAGATTTGAAATTCAAATTCATTAAACGACCTCGGATGAAGAAATTACCAAAACCAAAGTTGTAGATCTCGAAAAGTTATAAAACTTTATGAGTGACAACTTTTTCATTTGAATTCTTTTAGGGTCCCAAATACTCCTCACAAAACAAGATGAACATAAAATAAGGAGGACGAATATCCTAAATAGATTTAAGTGTTCTACAGGTGGAGCGGTTAAGGTTCGAATGTGTGAAGCCTGAGGTTGTGGGTTCGAGCCCTACTGGACACAAGAAGCGCTCATTTTTCGTTCAAAAAATTATGCATGACTTGTGATTTTCCAGTGGGGTCCCTCCTGGTATTATTTTTTTTCTATTTTCACTGTCGATTTGGTATTGCTGATACAAAATCTGGTAGTGACGGGAGTTTTGAACCGACAATGTTGTCCTAGTCTGTAGTAGTGTTGCAAAAGTGTTACCCCACCATCTCCTCTGAGTAATTCTAAAAAACAATCGTCACTTCCAGATCTTTCATCTAGGAAAACACCATTTGCCCAAATCAAGATCATGAGCCGATCTAATGTCATTTCATATGGGTGTAGGCAACAGATCTAATCTAGGCATCTAGCCTTCTTATCCTCCCTATTGGCATTGCCAGGCTGCATTATACCAGAGTAAAGCAGATCAACAAGTTATTACTCTGGACCACAATGTATTTGGTAAGAGGGCAGGTGTTGGGCAGTTTGATACTGCACTTATCTACCTAATTTCCTGGCTCCACATGTGTACCCTAGAGGGAAGCTACCTAGTGATCAGTGGTTATAGTCAGAAAAATTACAAGTTGGTGGTGTACACTCAGATCGATGCACCGGCTACCATGCATGCTATTGGAATAATGAGCACAACATGAGCGTGATTCCTACCCAAGTATATTTTCTTGGCCCATTGCTGGATAGATGTGTCACTCAGCATGCTACAGTACTTCACTAATGGAGTGTAGTCACTAGTCACCGGTGAATGAGTGGTGATCCTCCATCAATAATTGGACTGGATGTTCGAAGTATTCTCGTCTAGCTCATGTAAGTCATCACTCCAGTGCTTGCCTTGCTTCCATATTCGTTTGTTTCCAATGAGTCCCTCACCCTGACGGCCTGACCACCAGCTGGAGGCAGCAACCATGGCAAGAGCAGGAGATCCGATTGACCTCTGGAATGAGTGGGCAACCCAGATCCTGGTTCTGTTAAGCCTCACGCTGCAGCTGGTCCTCCTCTTCCTCGCCGGGATTCGTCGTCGTGAAGCCTCCCCTGTGCTGAGGTTCATCCTCTGGCTGGCGTACCAGCTGGCCGACTCCACCGCGATATATGCCGTCGGCCACCTCTCCCTAAGCGGCACGCCGCGAGAGCACAAGCTGGTGGCTTTCTGGGCGCCGTTCCTGCTGCTGCACCTTGGCGGCCCGGACAACATTACCGCCTACGCGCTGCAGGACAACCAGCTGTGGCTTCGCCACCTCACCACCCTTATCGTGCAGGTCCTGGGAGTTGCTTACGTCATCTTCAAACACATCGGCGGCGGCGGCGAGACGCTACTCTTGCTGGCTGCCGTCCTGATGTTCGCCGTTGGTCTCGTCAAGTATGGGGAGAGGACATGGGCCCTCAAGTGTGGGAATCTGGATAGCATCAGGAGTTCTATCAAGGAGGAGCCACGTACAAAGTGTCACTTGTACCTCGAAGACGAGCCCCCTCGTGCTGGTAGTGGTGCACTACCGGAGACTGTGTAGTTACCGAGTGCCCAGACAATTACCGAGTGTCAAAAGTCGGGACACTCGGAAAACATTTATTACCGAGTGCCAACACTCGGAAAAAATAAACACACGGTAGTAGACCTCTTTACCGAGTCAGAACACTCGGTAACATCAAACACTCGGTAGAACTACAATTTTACCGAAGGGGCGCACTCGGTAAAAAGAGACACTCGGTATTGAGCTGCCACGTCTCTAGTATACCAACCGTGCGCCAAACGGCGTCACGGCATGACATGTTTGCCGAGTGTAGAAGTATTTGCACTCGGTAATAATAAAGTTTTACCGAGTGTAAGTTCACAACACTCGGTAAACACTATCTTTTACCGAGTGTCCCGGCGCAACACTCGGTAAAATTCAACCAAATTTCTTGTTTTTCCCTTCATTCTTTTTCCTCTATCCACATATGATATTTAGTACTCCATTCCAAAATATGGTGTTTATTTCGATTTATTTACTATATTTCACAAAATTTTCATTCTTTTTGACAATTAGATACATATCGTGTAAATTTAATTGTAATAATTAAAATCGAACTCGATAAATCACGAGATTGGAAGAATTAACATTGAAGCATACATCTATATTATAGAAAAATTTTCATAACGTTTCGGAAGTATTTTTACATTCGTCGCTGCCGAACCGGTACATCTCCCAAAGAGACACTAAACATTCACAATGACGAGTAGGATTTCTATTAAGAGTGAAATTCAACATTATGATTTGAACTTGGAATTTTTTAGATAGTAAATAGATGACATGAAATAGTTCATGTGAAAGTTTGGTGAATTTTAGGATTAAATTGGCATTTTTTCATTTTTGTTTTGCATGAAATAATGGAGACTTTTACCGAGTGTGACCTCAAACACTCGGTAAAGATTAGCCACGGCCCACCTGTCTCTTTACCGAGTGCCGTAGATCTAGGCACTCGGTAAACATGTACCAGGCCCACATGTTACTGGGCTGCGGTGCTTCTGTTTACCGAGTGCCGTAGATCTGGGCACTCGGTAAAAATGTACCAGGCCCACATGTAATTGGGCTGCGGTGCTTGAGTTTACCGAGTGCCGTATATCTAGGCACTCGGTAAACAGAGGCATTCACTTAGTCGTTTCTCCCTCAAATCGTGCAGACGACACACACACCGCACGCCCGCGCATCCCCGCCGCACCGCCGCCGTCCCCCGCGCCGGCGCCTCCCCGCCGTCCCCCGGCGCCTCCCCGCCGTCCCCCGCACTTGCGCCCGCGCCTCCCCGCGCCCGCGCGCTCCACGCCGACGCCGGCGCCTCCCCGCCGTCGCCGGCGCCTCCCCACCGCCGCGGCCGCCTCCTCCCCTCCACGCCGTCGCAGAACCGGCGCGCGCGGTGGAAGACGAAGCAGCTGGAGAAGGGGAAAGGAAGGGCTGAAGCTCCAGCTCGACGCTGGCCGTCCTGGACGCGAGCGCGCTGGACACCTGGGCGATCCACGGCGTCGTCTGACTCCGACGAGCTCCCGGCCTCCCGCTCGACACCGAGCACGCGGACGCGCAGCCCCCGGCTCCAACTCCATCCAATCGTCCACCCTTTTCTGAGGTATTCTGAGGCTCTTCATCTTCATCATCCTCGCTAGAACACTAGAACAGAGGCGCGGCAGACACGTGTGTTGTGCTTTGTGGTTTACTTGGGTAGTAGATGCAAAGTATCAATGTAAGAAAATAGTAATCTGAGATTTGTAGCTTTCGTAAGAGAAGTTTCTGTAGATTCTATCCAAAAAAAAATGCTACTGCAGTGCATAGCATTGTCCCCTCTATGTATGGAAGTGGGTAAGAGAGAATTGTTGTTGGAGATCACCTTTGGTTTTGGTATACATCTTGAGAATAGCATCCAGTGGTAGAGCACCTCCTGCCCGATTCGGTCCAGTCATAGAAACTAATAGTCATGAACCGACTAAACCGGCAAATTAAAGTCTAGGAAGTAGTTCATGGTACCAGAAATATATGTGCTCCAAAAGTGAGAATTAGTGGAAAGTATGATTCGGGTCTGGGGAAGTAAGCAAAGCACAAGGCATCATGTCATGCAGGTCAAGTCTAGGAAGTAGTTCAGGAGTAGTTAGTTGTTTGTCATCAGAATTCAGAACAATCTTAGGGTGCCATCATCACGGTGACAATTGCCGCAAGGTTATGGCTTATTGGCGGCACGTGGTTGAGTGAGGAGTACGAGCAATATTTTTATATCTAAAAATACTGAAAGTAGAACATGCAATAGAGATTATATTCTGCTTTGTAGGTTCTATGCTTCTACGCGAGTTAGGGTGCTAGGAATGGTGACTGCAGTCATCCCACCACCAACTGGGAAATTCATCGGAATTAAATCTTTGGTCACTATTTTTAGATCTGAGAACACTAGAATACTATACAGGTAGGGTGCTAGGAATGGTGACTGCTTGTTTTATTTTCTAGGCATAAATTATGGAAAGTTATTGATGATGGGATTGTTTCTTTTTCTAATATTTATCGGAAAGGTTGCAAATCAGTTTTTTTGCTTTTATTTCAGTATTGCTATCTATCAACCGGTTAATCTTACATATGACGGAGAGTTCTTTCAAGAAGAAGGATTAGAAGGGAGTTTTGAGATTGTCTTAGATGTAGATCTCGCAATGGAAGTAGACAATGATACGATCATTGTTGACGGGGATGATGGAGAGGAGGTTCACAACGCGAAGGACTTGTTATTACTTGAGCAACACCATTCAGGCAGTGTCGCTAGTGATGAGACTTTGAGAGACGATCATAATTACGTCGACAATAGCGATGATGAGATTTTTGGCCCACCTATCGATGATCTTGATGATTATTTCTAGTACATGTAAGATCTGTAGTACTTATGGCAATTTTATACATGTATGATACATTTACTTATTTTGCATCTCTTTTATACATGTATGATATATTTACTTATTTTGCATCTCTTTTATACATGTATGATACATTTACTTATTTTGCATCTCTTTTATACATGTATGATACATTTACTTATTTTGCATCTCTTTTATACATGTATGAAACAGAGTCACCAGAGCGCAGGCAGTGCACCTGCCCCTAACTAAGGAGCAATACTTGACGGTAAACATGAGATTACATCGTCTGTGATTAATTGCACTGAAATTGATTTATGATTTGTCATGTGCTCGTGTACGTGCAGGTGCCTCCTGCTTGGTGTGCGGGGATGGACAACTGCTGGGAGACCTAAACAGCAACTAACTTGATATGTGTTATCTATTATATGCCTATATATTGATGTCACTGTTAACTGGTCTTTCGAAGGAATATTTGAATTTGGCATACTACCTTATGATTAATTGACAAATATGTTTATTTTCTTTTGCTCCCTCATTCCAGGGACCTTCTACAGCTGGATCGAACAACGATCAAGACTTGGACTTGTCTCCGTTTCTCGGTAGGGCTCCGACCATGTGACAGGACCATGTTTCACTTGTTTGTATGTTGAACTTAGAAGTGGGTTGAACTTTGTGGACTTTGGACATGTTGATGGTGTTTGTGGACTTTGCATTGTGCTTGTGACATTTGTTGTAGCTATATGTTGGTTATAATGAGTGGATGTGACATTTGTGGACATATATGTGACATATATTGTCTATCTGTTGGTAACTGTGATATTCTGTTATAATTGTTGTTAATTGTGGCTGGATATGCACTGAAACAAACAAAAAAAAATACTGTGGACAAGTTTTACCGAGTGTTACACTCGGTAATGGTCATGTTTACCGAGTGTTACACTCGGTAAAACAGAGAACAGAACCAAATTGGTTCTGATTCTGTTAATTTTGCCGAGTGGTGCCATTTTTTACCGAGTGCCACAACCCCACTCGGATATATGTGCCATTTTTTACCGAGTGGAACACTCGGTTAAAGAGTTACATGTTTACCGAGTGTTACTGGTACACTCGGTAAACTATATTAGGGAAAAATATTTGCGGAATTGTTTTAATCATGAAAAATTACCGAGTGCTATGTCTAACACTCGGTAAACTACGCCGTTAACGGCAAGCTTGGGAACTGACGACCGTCACGTCGTAGTTGTTTACCGAGTGCCGGCATAGCACTCGGTAAGATTTATTCTCCGAGTGCCCCGTTAGTTGACACTCGGTAAACTAACTTTACCGAGTCGTTGTTTACCGAGTCATGTTTACCGAGTGTGGCACTCGGTAAACAATTTACCGAGTGTTTCTCCATATTTGCCGAGTGTTTATCACACTCGGTAATTAATCAGTATCCCGTAGTGGTGGTGGGTGGTTCAACAGGAGGATCACAGAAGCCAAACAAGATGAATTCCTGGTGCAGCGAGCTCACTCCCTCTTCCATATCTGCAAATGCGCCGTTGCTGATTCCTCGGCCGACGACGTGGAATCAAACAGCCTCGACGTAAAGATTCTTGAGGGCCTCACCACCAAGCAGTGGATCTCTGTGATGGAGATCGAGCTCTCTCTCATGTACGACATCCTGTACACCAAGGCAGCCATCATCCACACTGAGTTCGGCTACCTCGTCCGCGCCACCTCGCCGCTTGTCGTTGCCACCTCATTCCTGCTGTTCCTACTTAGTGGCAAGGATGGCCAGAGTGGAATCGATGTTCTAATCAGTTACATCTTGCTGGGCGGAGCAATCTTCATGGAGATGACATCTCTACTGGGCGCACTCGGGTCGAGCTGGACGCTCGCGTTCCTGTGCAACACCCGGTGGAGTTGGCTACACCATGCAGCTTTGTGCTCTGGACGATGGCAACGGTTCCGTGGAGCCGTGGTATCCCTTCACTGGCTTGCCAAGGTCGTCAGGATCAGCAGCTGCCGCCCCGGGCGACTGTCCAGGAGTTGGCCGGGCACCATGGGGCAGTACAACATGTTGCACCTGTGTACACGACCCAGCACATCAAGGGGGCCTCTGCTCGGCAGGTTGGCCAAGTGGATGGGATTTGCCGAGTGGTGGGAGAGGAAGCATTACGCGGGGAAGATTGCTATTCCAAAGATGGTCAACAAACTGTTCGTCGGACACATTATTGAGATTTCCAAGAAAAGGGAGGTGAACACGCTTGGCGTGATAAGGAAAAGTTGGGGGGCGAGGACAGATAAAAGACTCCGCTGGACCCTCGGTGTGGAGCTCCAGGAGGGCATCATCATCTGGCACATTGGCACCGATATTTTTCTAGCGAAGAGCACGAGGGCCAAGGACGAGGATGTGGCGCAGCGTGTGGAGGCGATCACGGCAGTGTCCGACTACATGATGTTCCTCCTCGTGGAACGCCCTGACATGCTTCCGGGCCTTGCTCAGTACAGATTGTACCAGCAAACCTGCCGTAATTTGGAGCAGATATGGAGCGATGCTGCAGGCAGTGCAACTACTGACAGCAGTCTCGGGGAATTGTTCCACCTGCATGATGAACCCAGTAAATCCCGGCTCAAGGAAAGACGGAAGCTTGCCGCCGTACTATTCTCTCGGAACATAACAGCGG
This sequence comes from Saccharum hybrid cultivar R570, assembly GCA_038087645.1. Taxonomy (NCBI): domain Eukaryota; kingdom Viridiplantae; phylum Streptophyta; class Magnoliopsida; order Poales; family Poaceae; genus Saccharum; species Saccharum hybrid cultivar. Next base: position 14,546,978 of record JAQSUU010000805.1, read on the forward strand.
GGCCTGAATTTCCTCGTTTATCTTATGCGATTCGTGTTGCGAGAGAACTGCTCAAAGCTGAGCAAGACAAAGATGGCACAACGGACCCATTCCAAGTGCTCCTTGAACTGTGGACGGATATCCTAGTCTACGCAGCCAATCGATGCAGTAGGGAGTCCCATGCAAAAAGGCTCAACAATGGCGGCGAGTTGACAACATTCATTTGGCTTATGACAGAACACTTTCACCAAGTCTCAGTTTACTTCCAACAGATGTTTCTTGATTCCAAGGAGAAAGCCATGAACCATTCATATGTGTAACATTCAATGTATCTTTTTTCCAGTGTACGAATAACCTACAATTTTTTGAATAAAGTTTGTATTGTGTTTGAAGGACCGAACATGCGACTAGAAGGTGTGGGATGAATGGGAGTCAATCAAAATTTCTTTCAAAATAGCCGCTGTCCCAAACAACCCACCAAAACACCAAATCTCCCACAAGTGAAATCCTCAAGCTAACTGGTGGCCGGATGTCCTCGGTGATGACTAGAGAACACATCGGGATAGTCACTTCGGCGAAAAACCCAGCACTACACTGAAACTCCTCGGTGATGACTAGAGAACACAGCGGGATAGTCACTTCAGCGAAAAACCAAGCAGTACATTGAAACTCCCGAAACTCGAAAACGGAGCTCTCAACTTCAATCAAAATGAAGCAAGAGTTTGACTCAAAATCCTTCAAGCCAACTAGTGACTTGAGGATTGAGAAAACTTCCTGGACAACCCTGGAGGCCCACGGAAGAAGCGGAACACGAAATGGAGAACCGGGGCACCGAAACATACAAAACGGACAACCAGCCCTAGAAGGATCGGCCTGGCCTACTTGGCTAGCCGCTGAAACCCCCAACTCGGCTTGGCTGAGTGGGAAGGCCGGCAGGTTGGCTTGGCCGAGGTCACAAGTTAGCCTGGCCGACTTTGACTGGACCACTCCCTGAAATCTTCTCCCAAAAGGCAAAATCATCTCAAATCAAAGTCCAAATTTGACAGGGAGACAGAAGGAGATGTCAGGAACACATCCCCAGAAGATCAAGAACAAAAGCTCAAGGGAACTTTGTAGATCGAGAAAACTCCGGATCGGATTGGGGTTTTCCAAACTTTACTCAAAAGGACCCAACATGTAGATGTGTTCCACATGTGTCATAGCTCATCTCAACACCAGGATTAGTCCCAAGTTCCACAGAAAACAAACTCACTTGAAATTCAAAGGAGAGGTGACTATGAGAGGGAAAAATCAAAATGAATCACAAACTCATCTGAAAGACTCGATCTACCATGAATGATTTCTTTATTTCCTTGCCAAAAGATCTGGTCTCTAGAGGAATGATTAAAACACAGCGGAGTAATTACGTTCTACACTGCGGATCTCAACCGAAGTAGAAAACTAGGTACTGGCTATCTCTGGAAACCGACTAGAGACCTAATGAAAAGCTAATGGAAGAGATGGCTGGTTGGGGGCAGCCTCCTATCTTATTCGTAGGTGGTAGGCCTATTACATATCCAAACAAGCCCTTAGATATTTAGGCTGAACCACTTAACCCCGAGGGAAAAATGGTCCATCTTGATATAGAAGCATCCGACAGCCACAAGCTCTTCATGACTTTGCTTCGTCTCGACGCAAGCTTCGCAATGACGCCAGTTCCCGCTGGAACTCCAACCGGGTTTTGAGGCCCAAACCTGAAAACCGTCCGCCGGTGGTTTTGAGGCCCAAACCACCAAACCGTTTGGAGAAGTGTATCCACTACATGTCCTCCACGATCTCGACACGTGTCACCGCAGTCCTCAACCGCCCGATCACCAAGTTCTCCAGTGCTCTACTTGACATGGTCAACATGGTCTACTCCGCATGTACTCTTGCTTGTTGATGTCCCCAAGTATCAGCCGCCCATGGTCAGTCTTCCAACCAATCTTGGTGTAACACCCCAGGTGTTTGTCACCCATTAACTAGTGGGTTTGATCTCAAACATGACAGATTAAGTGGCAATGAAGATGCCAAGGTCAAACCTATGGAAATGAGCCCCAACCTAAACTTGGATGTTGCACCCTTGCTTTACATATAGGACCTTCTCAAGATATATTCTTGGGTGGTGTTATTATAACATCTTCATGTGTCTCGCATCAATACCCATCTATATTGGTCACTGGAAAAGTTTTATTAAGTTTGGAATAAAAAAGTCACATAAAATGATAAGTTACATCCTTGTTGGAATGACTTTACTAAGTGCTTGAATTGCACTATTAAGTGAATGGAAATATAGGTCATCAATAAAATCTTGAAACCTTACCCAAATGACTCTAGATGAACTCTACAACAAAAGTCATGAAAGGTTCATGTTGAGCAAATGCCAAGAAAATGCTCCAATGGATAAAAAGGATAATTTAAGCTTTGTCGTGATCCTACTTTGGTCAAAGTATAACAGTAGGTTCTATACCAGTTTTGAGGTTTGACCTTAAATAAAAGTTGTAGCTCATGTTATGTAGAAGAAAATTTGTTTTTGGACCAAGAGCTAGATCAGCTTGGAAGCGAGTCTAATCGGGCGCACGAAGATTAAATCTGCTGCAGTTTTCAGCACTTAGAAATATTCTAAGTCTGGAAATTCATCGACATCGGCATTGGCGTCTCGCGTTATCCGAAATTTGTTAAGAATCTCATGTTGACCCAAAAGTAAAAGTTGGAGTTTACATCTTGGTGAAGAGTATACAAAAAGTTGGGTTCAGCTTGACGAAGTTTTGACCACCGAAAGTGAGTTTCCGTGACTGTCATCAAGGTGTTGACACTGCTGTTTTGGCATGCATTTATCTTCTAATATGTTTTGCTAATGGCTGAACCCCCTTAATGAAAAACGTAGAGCTTCGTGTGGGCTTCAACTTTGGTTTTTAGCCCATGGTCTAAATCGGCCCGCAGCTGGCCCGAATCAGCATCCCACCTCACCCTCACGGTCGGCCACCAGGTGTTCATCGTTTTGGCCGTGTGGTCGCCATGCAAGCAGCGCGCCCCCACCATGGCTGAGGGCTGCTGCCGCGTGCCCCGCGCTCCTGCCCTCTTGGAGTGGACGCCGAGCCCCCCTTTAGTTGGTCCCTCACTCTCTCGGCTCTCTGCTTCGCTCTCCCTCGCTCCGAGCTCGCTCTTCCGTCGCCGCTGTTCGCGCTCGCTGTGTCTACAGCCATGGATGGCCAAGCAGAGCTCGCTGCCGCCGGCGCTCATGCTCCTCCACGTGCCCTCCTCGCTCAAGGCCATCTCCCTCGGCCGTGTACGCACCCAGGCTGTCCGCGCCGCTGCCTCTAGGTCGCCGGAGCCGCGCCTCCATTGCCGCCGCTGCAAGCCGCCGCGGTGCGCCCCTGGTGCGTGTGGCTAGGCCACGGTCGAGTCATCGCGGGTCACCTGCCGCCGTCAAGCGTGCCGGGTGCCAGCGCGGCTGGCCTCCCCGCCGCTACCGGCCCTTGCTGGCCAAGGCCGGCCGGCCCCCAACCCGGTCCCCGAGCCGTGCTGTGTTTGGTGTATGTGAGGAAGAAGACGGAGGGCACATATTCGAATAGAAGCTTTTCCCTGGGTCTAGATGTGAAGATGTGACTCATATGAATAGTGCTCCTGGGGATCTATTCGCGAGGATCTTTATTAGTGAAAAGCTCAGGGGCCTAACTGCATGGTAGTGACTCATATGAATAGTGTCGCATAGTGCAGTTTTTCTTTTTCTTTTATGAATAAATGGCTGAATCTTGCATAATTCATAGTAATTTGTACAAAAATCATAAAATAAGAAATGAGGACTTTTTGGAATCCTTGTGAAATTATCTATGCAATAGATCTATAATATGACATGTTTTAGTTTAAAGTTTTCTCTATAAAAATAGATTTATGCAGTTAAGTTTTAAGGCTAGTTGTGTTTTGTCTTTTTCATAACTGCAGATCTAGGCTCCAAATGTAGTGAAATTTTTATGGCATGATACTCATGTGATGTTTGATGTTGGTAAAAATTTCATTGTCAGTGGATGCGGTATGGTCTAGTTTTTTATTCACCTTGCTTGAGTGCTTAATAAATGCTTTAATATGAGCTATGATTAAATTAAGCATGAAAATAATGTTTTATGTGAAAGTGGTGAATACAAGAGTTGTAGGTGACTTTGTGATCTAGCTTATGTTAAAGTTTCATTATTTTAGTCTTGATGGTTTTTGAGTTTTAGATTTTTTAAGTCTGCTGTCAGGTTTTGCTTGTCCTCTGGACAGATCTGAATGATTGCATTAGTTGGCTTATTTACATATGGAATCATGCTTTGGTGATAATAGAGCAATTGAAGTAATTTTCATAATCTTTCTAAATTGTCTTGGATCACCACTTTTGGTGGTCTAGAACTCTATTTATAGCTTTTCCAAATGGGATGGCAGTTTCTGTCCAAATCTAGATAGAGATGCATTCTTGGTGTTGTTTGGCCCTTTTATCTATGGAATCACCTTTAGATGATAATAACAAATTTGTAGCTAACTTAATAAGCTTTCTAAAAAGTTAAGAGCCACCCTTATCAGATGAATAGAACTCTAGTTATGCATCTCTAAAGTTCATGTCAATTTTCTGTCCATCTCTTGTGCAAACTTGATTTTTGCTACGTTTTGGCTTGGTTAGCTTTAGAATCAGCTATGGGTGTAAATAAAAGAGTTGTAGATAATTTCATAAGATTTCTAGAATGTCTTGTTGCATGGCTATTGGATTTGTATAACTCCAGTTATGCTCCAAACATGCAGCTATTGTTTGCAGTCTAGAAATAGACAGATGCTAGTTGTGGTTGTTTACTCCATGTGTTGCTAAGTGTGGCTTATGCCCTTGTTGATGGTCAAGTTAAGATACTTGTGATCTTGTTAAACTTGTGTTATGCTTGATGTGCTTGCCCTCTATAATTGATTGTGGGATGTTAGTTAAATAGCTATTGGTGTCTATGTCTTGTATAATCTTTTGTTTGCTTGAATGCTTATGTGATGCATCTTGTGTTACCATTCATCATATTCATACACATGCATCTTACATCTTATTTAGGTTCGCTAGATGCATCACGTGAAAGATGAGATGTTGGAGCCAAACCCAAAGACGGTGTTTGGTGGACCTATCCCGAAGATGGAAGGACTAAGCAAGTGTCGGGATGGGAGATGCTCGCCAAGCGAGTGTCATCTGTTAAGCACAAACCTAAGTGTTCGATCCCAAGCAAGCCTCAGAGCATCATAAGTCTCTTACTTTATAAAAACAATTAAATATATATGTTATTTATATTGTTGTATTAAGTTATAAGAGTTGAGTGAAATCGTTGATGCATTTATTATTGTCCTTGCCTACCTTATTATATCCTTATACCCTGTTACGATTAGGATCGAATAACTGCTTAGCCCTGCTTAGATCGGTAGCGGTCGTTGATTTCCTGTCACCGGCAACTATAGGTGGTTACTGGAATACGTTAACTATGGAATGGATGATATCATGGAAATAACCAAGTGTTGGTGGATAATTGGAGACCGGACGGAATAATTGTTATGCAACCAGATAGGGTTATGGGGTGCTTGTAGTTTTCATCTGTGTCGGTTAAGGACCGCCCGTCCCTCTTGTCATGTTGAACGCATGCCTCACATTTAGCTGGCCAAATAATGTACCTTTCGACCGCGAAGCTCGTGACACTATTCGGGCCGGGATAAACTCGGGCTGACAGACCGGTGCCGAAGCGAGTAAGACGGGGGCACGAAGAGTGAGCCCAAGGGCAGGCTGGGCCTGATTCCTGGCAGTCAGGAGGCCCCTAGGTAGTGCGGTCCATGTTTGTTATTCCGCGACGTCTACCGAAATAGTGTCATTGGTGATCTAAGCGACCCTGACAGGGAAGCGTGGTTTGTGCGAGGAATAAATCACCAGCTTGTTAGGAATCGATTCGAATCGCCATCGCTCCTGGATGGTGAGCACTTGACTCGAGCTATGGCATCGTAGTAATGACGTGGGACATGGATGGTTATGTGGATTATGTTGGAATGCTAAACTTGAGATGGTAACTTTGATGTTAATGGTTAATCAAGTGATTGCTTTAGCATTGGTGCTTACCTAGGTTAACAGGTTATAACAAAGATGATGCAAAAGTACTTGAAATGGTTTATTCATGATAACTTATGTTTTTTGGCAAATGAGTCAAGCTAGCCCACCGAAAGAAAGCCTTGCATACTCCTTGGTGTCATTTTATTTCTGGTTTTTGAAGGGTAAGTCTAGCTGAGTACCTTCTTGTACTCAGGTTTTATTTCTACTTGTTGCAAGTTGTGATGTATCATGGCTACTGCAAGAATTAGATGGCTCCTGCCGTAGTGGCGGAGTGTGATCATGGGCATAATCCTTCTGAGTTATCCTGTCTCTAATGCTTTTGTTAGAAGTTGACCTTGATACTAGCTTGTATTTAAAATAAGGGTGATGTTGCTTTCAAACTACTTTGCTTCCGCTACCTTTGAACTACAAGAAATGTGTTGGTTTATGACATTTATGGCATGACATTAGGTCTAATAGTCACTAAATCAACAAGTTTATGATGATTTTTTCCAGAGGCATCCAAACTTAGTGACATAAGTAAATGTATGTCACAAAAAATGTCTTAATGCTAGTCCAGTTGTATATTATGACAATATTTGCCATGTCGTAAAGAGTAATTTGTAAGGATAGTGTGTCACAAATTATTTTATGATTTTATTAACATTGTTGTCCAAGGTGGCATGCGGGTCCAACTACCAAGACGGGTCTAGTAACACCGTAGGTGTTGATCATTAATCCTGTCCATAATCATATATTATTCTAGTAACTGACAAGTCAGAGAAATCAAGATGTATATAAAATATATAAATATTATTTATTGTTAATTATTTCAAATAGTAGATAAAAGTATACACTTGTACATATATATGAATAACAATAAGTAAATGTTATATTATATATGTGGCTGAGTTGGGTATTAAAATAATAATTAAATAAAAAGACATTTATATATACACACATATCTTATTTTTAGTGTGGAAACTCAATTCGTGCCAAATGTATTTGTGTATATATGCATATATATTTGTATATCTCTGCTTATATGTATATAATTGTTTGTATACTTGACAATTTGTTTTCCAAATGAAGATTTAATTAACAAAAAAAGAAGAAAATAAAAAGAAAATGGCAATATTTACCACGCACACAACACAACCCGCGCGCACACACACACCGCACGGGAGCAGCCCCTGCACCCCGTGGTCTCTCTCTGTCGGTCACGCTCGCGCTCTCTCGACGCTAACCAGGAGCAGCCCAGTCGAATCCGAAGTGGAAAAAAAATAAAACGTTACAGCACACAGGGTTCGAACTTGAGAGCGGGAGGGTGGGAACCTGTGGCTGTGAGCTGGGTCGGTTTTGTTCGGATATGCGCACTTCATGTTACTGCCTCTGTCACCGAATTTTTACTGTAGCAATTTTGATCATACGTTTTTTCCTGCAAAAGATTTTTTTAGATACATCAAGTTTTCGTGTATATAATTCTTTATTGAACATATTTCGTAAGGGTTATATACATTGAATTACCTAAGATTTTTTAGAAGAAAAAATAGATAATCAAATTTGCTACAGTAAAAAATTGGTGAAAAGTAAACGAAAGCAGAAGATGGTTGCAGCTAATGGTGCTCGAACCGGCCCAGGGACTAACGCGCCCCAGCAACGTGCGGCCCAAGCAGGCGCGCAACCCCGCCTGAAGCCCAGCGGCCCAGCGCAACCAGCAGAATACAGTGTTTGCCGGCCCATTAGAAATGGTGCCCAAATAGTCACAAAAATCGCAAAAAAGACGAGCCCGTGCGGGCTCGAACCTGGGGCGATTCCACCTAAATAAACAGCCACGACCACTGACCTACGACGATATTTCTGCTACATGGTGTAGTATTATTTTTAATACCCTGTAAGTCAGAAAAAAACCGAACCGTGAGCATTAGAACCAGGGAGCGCTCAATCAAAGATGCTGCACATATTAACCAGGAAGAAGCAAGTTCAATTAAACATCAATCAAGGTGCATGTATACAATAAGTTAAAGAAATTCAACCAATATTGATCCACAAAAGATATTCCACATCAAAATAGTCCGTTTGCTCTTTCTTTCAACCAAATCAATAAAAAAATGCAAGGAAGCATCAACTAAATAACGATCAAGGTGTATATAATAAGTTAAAGAAATCACAAAAAAATAAGTTAAAGAAATTCTGCCTTAAAATATTGATCAAAGGTTTGTTCTGATTCGAACAAATGACCTTCAGCTCACGCAAGACCTCTCTACTATTGTACTACACATATTTGTGAGTATATATATGTAAGATGTTATCTTTTTTATCAACTTTTTGTAATTTTGAATCGGATATTTTGGCCACTAAATGATCTCAAATGAAAAAAATTCAAATACTTTTTCTTGAATTCAATAATAATGGCCATAAGGTGGACATAAGTAGTTTTTGTTACATTATCTTACACAACATGATAGCTTCATATAAGAGCAACTACAACAGTTCTCTAAATCTTTTCCTAAAACTTGATTTTAGGCATGACCAAGACGCCTAAAATCAAGAAGCTACACATATTAACCATTTAACCATTGGATTTTTCTTATTTTAAAAAAAATAGTCCCACAAGCACAGACATAATATACATGCTTCACAAAATGGATACACCATTTCATGGAGCCCTGACTACAACTCGTAGGTTTCCAAGGGTCTTGTGCATTTCGACGTCGTATGCGCCTCAAACTTTTTCTCGAGACCTACGTGCCACAAGTTATGGAAATGCTAAGTTTCAGATTTTTCGGAGGTGGTTTTCTATTTTCTACGGTTTAAATGAATTTCTGCATGACAGTACAAAGTAAATGGAGGTTGAATTGAGGCTACCCTGAAATGATCCAAAATCATACCAAATTTTTATACTAGGTCTCATATGGCCCAGTGAACCAACTTTGATGGGAGTGGATGGAAAATTATATTATTTTGAAGGGGTAACTCAACCTCCTTTCTCCATTTTAGAATAAAATAAATGTAATAATGACCGAAATTGATTAGAAAAATCTAAGACTTTGTGTGGGGCCATGCTTTGGGTCTACATTCTTGCACAAAAAAATTCAAGTCTTTTTGATACAGGGATAATATACATGCTTCATAAAAGTGGATGCACCATTTCATGGATCCTAAACTACAACTCTTAGGTTTCCAAGGATCCTGTGCATTTCGATGTCATATGTGTCTCAAACTTCTTCTTAAGCTTGTATGTGCCACAAGTTAAGGAAACGCTAAGTCTCAAATTTTTCATAGATGGTTTGCTATTTCCTACGATTTAAATGAATTTCTGCGTGACGGTACAAAGTAATAGGAGGTTGAAGTGAGGCTACCCCGAAACGATCTAAAAGGGTACCAAATTTTTTATACTGGGTCTCATATGGCCCAGTATACCTAATTCGGTTGGGTGCATGGAAAATTATATTATTTTGATTTGAAGGGTAACTCTACCTCCTTTCTTCATTTTAGAACACAATGAAAAAAGGTATTTGGACCAACAAAAAAAATGAAAAAAAGGTTGGAGACATCCCAAGCCGACCATATTTGGCCCAGTCATCCATCTTTCCCACGCTCCCCCGTCTGGGCCTATTTAGCCCACTCGTTCGCAGTACTTCTGTCACCATCCGATCAGATCAGACGGTTCACGTTGCTCTCTCAGCCAGTGAAAACCGGTGCCTCACTGCTGTGGCAGAACCGCCTAATTTAACACCCTTCCGGAGTACTTGTCTTCCATTAGGCACTAAGTACTTCGAAAGAGCGCTAAACTGAGCAGTTCCGTCGAGCACACCGCGAGAGAGAACTCGAAGATCCACATTTTTTTTCATCAGGATCGTGAATGAGGGAGTAAAGCTTATAAAGTCCTTAACCATTTCTTACATCACTTTTAGTACAACATCAGAGTAATTCATTATGTAATTATAACAGCGGAATCTAAAACATTATCAGAGTTCAGCGGAAATGAAACCATTTTAAACATTAACATGAAGAACGTTTAAATGCATGAAATGATAACAGATTAATAGTATTTTCCTTGTAAAACTTTTAGTGAGAGTTTTAATAAATAACTCTACTCCGCATCGCAAAGGAAATCCTCGCTGAGCCCACCAGGAGGTTTCCACACACAATTGTCAGCTCATCAGCATCCACCTGTCACCTGCAACAGGGGGAATAAAACCCTGAGTACTCAATTGTACTCAGCAAGACTTACCCGACAGGAGAAAATAAAAGACTCCAAGGATATGCAAGGCCTATCGGGCTTGCTGGTTTATTGCATTGCAGGAAGCATTACTAACGGTGCATCCTTATATTTATTTTTATTAGCAGTCATCATTAGTTCATTAGCTATCCATTCTAGGTAAGCACCTGTTCTACTTTCAAGCAAGTGGTAAGCAATCAGAACCATTTTATCTTCTTTTCCAACAACTTTCTTGTTCCAGTTCTTACTACGATGCCATGTCATAGTCAAGCCGTACCGTCTAAGCGACGGCGATTCGCGAATCAATGTGCCCAGCTGGGTGCCCCGAAAACACACGCCTCGCTTGTACCCCGGGCACAAGCAAGACCAACCCGTTCCACTCCCGTCAAGGGGTCCAGGTCCCCGTCCAAGCTCGGACTCTAAGCCCCCAACACTGCAGGCCCGGCCTCAGTATGGTGCTTAGACCTCCTCAACCCAATATATATAACCACCCTAAAAAGCCGGTCCGGAAAGAGCCGGAACCCATGACAGGAGAGAAACAAGTTTTCCCGCTCCCATAAGCAAGTATATGCTCGGGACAATAAATCTGTGACTTGACCAGGGTCCATGCAACGAACGGTCCTTAATTGACACAGGCGGAACAAATGCAACCAGAGCCCTGCTCTACTGCCCAACCAGGTTCAAGTCCATCCAACCCATTCCGCCCGGTCTCCAATTATCCATATACATTTATATACCATGAGATAGCAACATGATGATAGTAACAATAATATATTCCTATCTCTCGCGAGTGACAGAAAATCACTCGACTTCTATCGAATTCCTGTAGCATAGCAATCTACACGATCCTGACATGCTAGTAAGACTCATGGGATCAAGATATTTATATGCAAGTGGGTTTCATTCAAATCCTTTAAACTTAATGCACAAGCATAAAATAAAGTGCAGAATAATAGGGGTTATGCACCGGGGCTTGCCTGGGTAAAAGATAACCAAAAGTTAGTATTCCATCTCCGGGACCTGTTCGCCATGGCACCATCTTTGATTAAACACCAAGTCATTTGGTTGATCCATCGACCCATCAACCATCGTCGTTCCTATTATGATATGCAAAAATGCAATGCCTGCTTAAGCGGAACAAGCATAGCATAGATATTCTCATTGAAAGACAAACAACAGATCGTCACTCCCACTCCGACTCTCATTCTTTCTAAAAGAGATTTATTCGTGAGTTGGTTATTATTAAGAAAACACAAATTAACAATACAACCACATTGCAATTTAATAAAATTCATGTAAGGTAAAGCAACATACTAAGCATAGACCTATCACCATCAGAGATGCATAACATTCTGTTTAACCTACATGTGAAGCAAGCAACACGGACAACATATTTGAGATATAGGATCACTAATTACTGTATATAAAGGTATTATTACTGGTAAGCGTGGAATAAAAGGTGACAGTCCAAACATCTCCGTTGTACATGAAACTTTTATGGAAGGTACATCTTGACTAATTATAAATGCTGTACAAGTTTTATAATTTTCAGATAAGCATATTATTTACTAGCAATTAACAAAGATTTCATATCGATAAAAGCATGTGACAAAGATAAATTAATAACTCAGTAATTATACAAGATCTGGACCTCAAATTTTTATCCTAAATTAAGCATCACATGAATATCATGCCATAAAATTTTCATCTCATTTGAAGCATAGCATCTACCGGTATGAATTTCTCTATAATTAATCATAGGAAAAGTATAGTGCAATATTTTTCTACTAAAACATGCAATATTATATATCTAATGCATAGAGATAAACGCAAGGGTTCCAAAACATCTTGATTTTCTATTTTACGAATTTTCTATGATTTACTATGAATTTCTAAAGGTTCAATACATTTAAGAAAAGACAAGAAGCTAATGACATAATTAACTAATCACATAATTTCAAATGAGCTCTAAAAATCATAAAATTAATATGGAAGATAGAGTTTGATTTTAGATGAATTTAGGAAGAAGAATTCATGGAATCCGAGTTGATATGATGGAGATATAAAATTCGCAAGATAGCTGTGCAGGTAAATAAACACGAACTTTTGAAAGAGACGTACATGTGCTTGCACGTGAAGCTGAGCTTCGTGCTCGCGAGGCACGTCCGCCATGGATGACCGCTTGAGCTAGCGGATGCAAGTAATTGGAGGGAGGTGAGTGGCAGCTCGGAGCTCTGCTCGACCATAGCGGCCATGGCAGCGTCCGCGGCCGCGAGCAGCAGCACGAGCGAGATGCGGATGGGGAGGGCGAGGTGTTCCATTTAAGCACGGCAAGGCGCGGGCAGCACAGTAGTGCGATGATGTCCTTGGACGTGCCAGGCACGGTGCGTGGATGGCGCGACGCTAATAAATCGTAGTTGATTGATTTCAAACAAGGGGGAACGCACTACTGACGACAAGCGATGGAGCAAGGCAGGGAGACGTCCCGTCATCGTTATGGAGCCGTTCGCTCGCAAAGGACAAGAGTGCAGGTGCATGCATGTGTGCGTGTCGTGTGTGTTTGCCATTTAAACTTTCTTTATCACTAATCTACATGCATATATCCAATGTATGTTCAATATATCATAAGCATGCTTATCAAATCAAATACGTAAGTGTTTATATAGCTCTCTATATAATTTTATTTAGTTAGTTCACTATATATATATTTTTTATTTGTTTTCTAAACTAGCCAACTAGCAAAATAGACACGTATATACAACCATCTGTAAGTATCGACCGATGACAATACACTAAAAAACCTTTACTTCAATTCTTATTGAAACACTTTACACAAGATCTATTTTATTTTTATCCATAAAAATTGTTTTTCATGCTAATGATTAAAACCGCTTATTCTCGTTAGGTTTTTCGTTAACATATCTTCGCCTTAAGTAAACTAACTTATAATATTTATTTTGACTTTTTCTCAGACCTTAATCAAGGTGCTAAGCGAGCTCGTAACACCAGGAGTGTTACAACTGCTTCTCTAGAACCCTAACTTCTTTCTTCCCTTTTTCTCCCCTTCTCCCATTCCACAAGCAGTGGCGGCGGCAGGTGAGCCCGCACGCACGCGCGTGTAGCGGAGGGCCGACGCAGAGGCGACGGCAGCCGGGACGCCCTCACATGCCTGCTCGCCGGCGAGAGGGAGTCTGCGGCGACGTGGAGGCCCAGTGGCATCGGCCCATCCGACATCCTGGTGGGGGCGCATGGTCGGGATCTGGACGAGGCCATGGCGGCGGTCGCCGTCCACGACGGTGAGCTTGCCATCCATGACCGTGAGCTCGCCACGTTGCACAACCACCGTGTGCCCGCGGCAGCGCTGGTCCGGCCGGGAGGCGGCGGCGGTGCTGTAGATCCGGTCCACTACACGGTAGATTAGGCCAGCGCTGGTGTAAACCCCTTTGGTGAAAATTGCAAGGTACCTAATCATTTGTGTTCTTGCTTTAGCATCGTTTTTCAGTTCCTGCAGATCGTTAATCCTGTGTGCTAACACATGTACGTGGGTAGGATGAGGGACAAATGCAAGCATTTGTACATGGCGGGTGTTGTTGCTTCTAGAAACTAGGAGGCGTCGAAACTGCAGCAGTGATCATGGACGGTCAAGGACAAGGTGCCGCAAAAAATAGTTTTCTTGCTTTCGGTGCTTTGTTTTCAGAGATTAGGTTCCGTAGAAATTAGACTCCTTGCTTTGGTTTCAGTAGGCATCACCCAAATTCAGCTACTTGTTTCAGAGAGTACTGATTAGGTTCTGTAGAAATTAGACTCCATTGTTGCTCTATCGCCAGAAATTGATGCATTCTTTTTTTTCAGGCTGAGCAGCAGCCAGCAAAACATCTTAGGAAACATTCGTGCAACACAGCAGGGCATTAGAGCACAACAGATTTCCTTCTATGAGGTGCAACCAGGCAACAAAATTAGTAAGTTGAGAACACTGCGACAGGTAGTCTATAAAAGTTAGTATTAGGAACCCCCTGAAGCTTACATGCCTGCAATATGTAATAGCCCTGATCTATATGCTACTAGTATGCCTGCAAAATGTAATAGCCCAGGTTGATCATTTTTTCTGCTCCAGTGATGAGTGATTGTCTTGCATAGCTGTTTTCAGTAAACTTATTATAAGAGTAGCTGCAGAAATGTTCTGACAATGTTTTCAGTAAACTTGTTGTAAGACTAGCTGTAGAAATAAACATATATCTAATATATTTATTTTTTGTGGTTTGCACATTCAGTTTTCTCATGTTTTACACATTCAGTACCTAGCAAAAGTGTGATTGGCTTTGTGTATATACCAAGTTGCATTATTATTCAAGTACTTTACTGATAAACTGGATATGGCTTTGTGCTGCAGCAAAGAAAATAAAAGAAAATGTGTATATACCCTGTTGCATTATTCAAGTACTTTACTAGAGTAATAAACTGGATACTGCTTTGTGCTGCTGCAAAGAAAATAAAAGAAATGACATTTCCTTATTGTTGTATCGTGTCCTATAATTAATACACTGTTAAGAGTGGACAATAAAAATAGAAAAGTATACCTGGTTATTTTCTCCATGTCTCTATAAGAGAACTTTCGAGGACAATGATAAATTTTCTTCTACTAGTGCAGGTCCTTAAGAGTTAAGAGTGGACATTTACTACTTTTGTCTAAAGGTATGCTTCCTAGAAATATGAATGATATTGCATAAATTTTGTGTTATCCTCCCTCCTTTAATTATGCCACGGCGACTGTTAGTGATATAGCTTTCGATGGTGTTTTTGGGATCACGTAGGTTCTGAAACTTAAGGCCGTGTCTGGTATGAACTTTGCTGGAACACACCACAAACTGAATAGGAGCTAGCTATTTCAGGACGCAGACAAGCATCACATTGATTCGGTGAGTCATTCAGAAACAGCTTTTCACCAGCTGGCCGGTTCCTAGTCCGTTCACTCATTGTCTGTTTCTCAATTCATCAGTGATATTGCAGAAAATCCAAAAAGCTTCACTACGAACAGCTGGATGTGCAGGTTCGTGTGCTAGAAAAGATGGATGATTGCTACAGTTGTTTCAATATAGGAAGAACTGTTAATAGAATATGTCATCTATTTACATTACTCGGGATACGGACAATGATGTATTTGAACCATTTGATTTAACATTTGTTTGAACATTGTATGAGTTTTGTATATTTTATAAAATGCAAATTATCTGGCGTGTTTAATATTTATATGCTGGGTTGTCAAAATGTTATTGTATGTGGCCTATTGAAATGAAATAGGCTTTCTTCCAATTAAATATGAAAAAAATGTGAATTTAAAAAGTAGTGGGCCAAAAAAATTGCTAAATTGACGAGCTATAAATGGGCTTGGCTTAAAATGGTCCATGATTCCCATGAACATGCAGCCTTGCCAAAAAATGGGCCAGGCCAAAAATCAGCATCAATAGTGGGCTTGGCCCATTATAAGCCTGCTACAATGGTGTAAGAAAGAGTGACATAAAACAAATGTCATAAAACTTTGTGACACCAAAATCAAAGTCATAGATTTATGACATGAACATATAAACGACACAAAACATGATTTAAGGCGCATGGTTTTTGACGCAAGCTTTTTTGTCAATCTAGTGTCATAAATGTTAACTTATGATATAAATTACAGATATTATGACAACAACAAAATGACATAAACCCTTCCATCTCTTGTAGTGTTGTAATAACTATATTGAACTCCGATGTATGTTTAACTACTTACGAAATGGATGTAACATATGACTTGTTATGTTAAATCACTACGATTTTGGCTTGTATGTTGGTTGGTTTGAAATTCCTCGTGATTTTATTGGACTACCGGAGTTATAGAAGCTCAAGTACATGAATTTAATTGCTCCGGCGATTGTTTTTGTACTTGTGTTCTTATAGTTTGGACGGTTCCGTTACACTTGGTCCCTCGGTCCAAGACTCATGTTTGTCCTTTACCGCTCCTAATCCATCGGCATGGCACATCTCTACTTGACATTCTCCATGTTGATCGACCATCATTGTGCTTCATACCTACACACCAACACAGCCAAGAGACACGCTGAACACATATGCCATGGTTAGTCTCCAAACTCAACTAAAGCTGATCATGTCCTAACAACCACTCATCACAAACTCGACACACAAGGGCACATATCAACCTTATGTTCTCAGTCTCCCCCTTAGTTAGTGCATTGTCAACACAAACACACAAAGATGGATCAGAAAGCAAAATAAAAAGGTAAAACTCACTCAAATGACCAAAAGCAAATAAAAAGAAGAAACAGGGTCATTTGAAATGAGCAAAGTTTGGTCCTCAAAGATATGGGAAATGGCTCGATGCAACCAAGCAGAACACAAATTAGTCCTCAAGAAGAGGCACAAAGGGCTCAATACCACTAGCTAAGCAAAAGAGGAAAAACTCACCAAACTCAAAGCAATTCAAAGACCTCAAAGATGACAAAACCAAAGCTAGTTCCTCTAGAAGAGGCAAAGGCTCAACACAACTAGCAAAATAGCCTCAAATGCAAACTCCCCCTGAACTGATGCATATCTCACAACTGATGGAGAGGGTGTGCTCGCGGCCATCATAGTTGACAGTGTCGTCGACGCGGGAAGAAGGAGTTGATGATGGTTGTTGGGACATCGGTGACGGCGACGCTATCCGCCACTGCGTCAAGCACCTCGACGTACCCTGGCTGGCACAGTTGATGGAGGGCTACTGCCTACGCCATGGAACCGGTCGGTGGCAAGGCGGCCAGTGACGCGGTAGTAGGCGGCGAGGCCCGCGTAGAGGTGGAGGCGCGAAGACAAGCCAAACTGGACGTAGTCGCCAGAGAGCATGCCTCGTGGAGTTGTGATATTATTATCCATGGGTCTTATGGGTCCAAACCACATCTACCCAACCCGTATGTTAATAGTTCTAATGGATTGGAATGGGTTCTGTGTGGGTGGATTGGGTGGATCTCATAATCCATGCGGACAGGACTACAACTAACCGTTCACCATGAAAATCCATCAATTTGTCAGGGTGGCTCACAATATTAATCTTAGAAATCGTGACCATGTATATATATATATATATATATATATATATATATATATATATATATATATATATATATATATATATATATATATATATATATATATATATATATATATACGGATATGGACCACAGGTACTATTCAAATTCGGATAACTCACATGGGCCAGGCCTTAATTTGCATACCGGGCTAACCCATTCAAGGAGGCCTAGATGGAGGGTAGATCATAGATAGGCCAGCAGGCCTTAATTTGCATCATGGGCTGCAGCCCTATACATGGTCCAGCGCCAAATTAAATCGAGAAAATTACTTATATGACACAGTCAAACTTACTTATTCCTCATGCGACATTGAAAACTTCAGGCTTGTCAGTTTGACACTGTCTCTGAATTTCGCTTCCTATATGACACTACTATTAGTTATGAAGGCTAACATCATTAACTAACACGCGAAATGGCAAAAATACCCGTGATGTAAGAAAATGCACGTGTGCCCAGTATGACATTATTGTTTCGTGTATGCAATTATGTCTTATTTGGGCCCCGTATCTGCATCTTTGTTTAGTTATGGTATTTTGGTGAAAATAGCTAATATTTATTAAATTCCATCCACATTATACAAATTAATTTATGTTTATTATACTCGTCATTTTAACATCCTTTTATTAAATTGCATCCTCATTATATAATCATTTGTACTTGGTGGCACGTGTTATTTAAGCATCCTTTTGTTGTAATTCATATACATGATATAAATAAAAACTAAATCATAAATAAGATGCTTGCTGATTTGAGAACAAAATATATTATTTGTGATGTAGTTTTGATTTATTTAATATGGATGAAATTTAATAAAATAATGCTTAAATAATGTGTACCGGCAAGCATAAATTGATTCATATAATGTTTATGAAATTTAATAAAAAGATGCTTAAATAACGCAATTCAGTAACACATTCCAGGAAGCATAAATTAAGAAAAGGAGTATAATGCGAAAGACGTTTAATAAAAGAGATATCTCGATTAATCACCAAGTTTTGGGGCCAGCCTGATGTTTTGATTTATTTTGTTGAGAAAAGCTCTTATGTTTGGGTAGATGATCCCCTTCATTTATCCTTCAGCTGCATGTAAATGATGTATCCATCTTTGTGAATCAATAAAGCTTGCTGAAAGTTTCAAAAAAAAAGTCTTGGGGCCAGTCACTTGTGACCATTCTCAATGTGATCAACTCTATTGTATTATTCTGTGGAAAACACACGTTAGTCTCAACTACTTGTGTGCATCAATCACCAAAACACTGTAATCTCCATAATAGGGGCCTAGGTGCATTCAGACTTCCACTACTGCCTTTCAAATGTTTTTTTTTGACAAAGATAAATAAACCCAGCTTTTATAGAAAGCACAATGTTTGATACAGAACTGAGATGCTTTATATGCACTACTCATCACCATCTTTTGCAAAGAGGATGGTAGAATTTGCGAATTTTGATCATCTCGCTTCACGGTACATTATAATTGGAACAAATGCGTCGAGCTAGTATAGACGTGGGCACGTGGCACATTTGAAAGAGCAACAATAAGGCGGAATACAAATGTTCGATAACGTTTGGAGAATATAATGGCACACGGGCAATTGCACATGGATAAAGTTTCACAAGAATGACTGTACATATTACATCACTAGTACATAGGTGGGTTTCAATCCCGGTTGGGAATTGAGTTTTAATTCCAGTTTTTTCAACCGGGATTGCGGATCCGGGTCACGCAACCGGGACTAAAGCTCATCCTCGGAATCGGAACTAAAACCTAGTTCCCAACCAGGATTGTGGATCTTGGTCAGGCAACCAGGACTAAAGCCCATCCTCAGAATCGAAACTAAAAAATAGTAGGAGACAGCTCTTGCAGTGCGTGAGATTCGAACCCAAGACCCCTTTCGGATGTAGCTTCCTTACCAACACCACATCTGACAAAGTTCTAGGCGCTCTCCTTTTGAATTCACTCGGGAGACCTTTAGTCCCGGGTGGAAGACCTTTAATCCGACTTTGTGACACCTTTTAGTCCCGGTTGGTGTTTTGGTTTTATTAACCAGGATAAAAAGGACTTTCGGTGTCTATAAAATTTAGACCCGGGAGGTCCCAACACAACCGAGCCTAGAAGTGCAAACCGAAAGTCGTTTGGAAAGGTGCGCACAACACAATCGCAACCATGTTTGCTCTGACGGGAGTTATCGACATCGATAACATTCAACTTAATTCTCTCCGACAAATCTGATAATCACAAGCACAACCAATCAATCACCCTACAGCTGTAATCAATCGCCTCCTGACTCCACGGCCACCATTTTGCTCGCGGCTGGATCGGAGCTACTGTTTCCCGAGGAGGTCGTAGTGCACCTTGGGCTTCTTGCGGTGCTCCTTCCCGCACGCCTCCTGCATGGCGTAGGCGAGGTGCAGCAGCGTGGCCTCCGACCACGGGCGGCCGATGAACTGCAGCCCCACGGGGAGGCCTCCCCTGTCGTACCCAACCGGCACGGTGATCGCCGGAAGCCCCAGGAAGTTCCCTGCGATCGAGTACCTCACCAGCGCCGCTGCAAGTTTTCAGCTGTCTGTCAGAGATGCATATGTAGCACCTTTCTCCTTGGCAAATCATCATCGCATCACAGTTACCTCCGTTGATGTAATCCAGTTCCCCCGTGCTCGACGCGTCGTCCTGCAGCGCGTACGCCGTCACCCTACATACACAGCAAGTGAAGCAGCAGCAGCCATGTCATGCCAATGCCATGGAGCAAGCTAGGAACAGTGGTCGCAGTCTGGAGTTGGGTATGTATGCAGTATGCCTACCCTGTCATCGGCGTGACGATGGCGTCGGCTGTCTCGAAGATCTTACCGTGGAAGTACATCTGACGGCATCTACAGACGTTCGTTTTTGCAGCATCAGGATTCAGATTTTCAGATTAATATATAATGGCATTGTTCATTTGATGCGTGGCGGCGTACCGGAGGCGCTGCGAGTTGAGGTAATCTCTGCTGCTGAAGGAGCCGTAGGCGCTGAGCGCGATCCTCACGTCCCACCCAATCTCAGACCTGTCCCTGCCATATACAAAGTTCAGTTTCAGTTGGGTTGCTGCATGCATCAGGAACGAACTGACCCGGTCGGCCAGCTGAGCTGCTTACATGTTGTCGAGATACTTTGCGAGGGAGGCAGTGCACTCTGAGCCCATGGTCACGTAGTGCGCCAGCCGCATCTCTTCGATCTCAGGGACAGTGACGTCCACACTCTTTGCAGCCAAAAACGGAAACAGTTTGTAGTACGTACCATTTCTTTTTCAGAATGGAAGAACTGTAGCCATGTAATGTTCTTCAGATCATGCTAAACTGCACCTTACCTCCCAACCGTAGTGCGTGCGCAGCATCTGCAGAGCCTTCCCGCAGAGGCTCCTGATGTCCTCTGAACTATCGTCGAACCACTGTTTTTTTTAGCAAATGAATGTCAGCGGCTCAGCGCAATGTTCAGGCATAAATTTCAGATATTCCTGATCTAAATTCAGAAACCGACCGACCTTTGCGTATTTGGCGAGCCTGATGTTCGGCATGGACCGCGTGCATGTCAGCAAGGGCAGGTTCAGTTCAGGCTGCTGCAGAGCAGATCGTCAACAAGTCCATCAGTCAATCTTTACTGAACACTGACCAGTAGCTCAAATGTGTGGAAGCAGAAAATGAAACAAAATGAAATGGGCCGGGATCCTGCTTTTTGTCACCTGCAAAGGGCTTGGTTTTGACTGATCAGCAATAGCTGCATAACTGAAAAAGTACGGAAGCAAACAAAGACATCATCTGCCTGCCCATGGATGAATAATATATAATACATGTACAACGAAATACAGATGGATCAGATTTGGTTTATGGAAGATATGAGAAGCTGGCTGGGCGGCACCGACGCGATCAGCGTGTCCTCGACCGTTGCTGCTAGGATCCCCGGCATGCCCACCGTCCAGTTCAGAGGAAGAAGCCTGAAACATTAATCGTGTCAGTTAACAGTGTCTATGGCCATTATTAGCATCAAGGACTGTGTTCTGCGTTGTTCATTTATTCAGGAAGGTGGCGCACCCGGAGTTGGAGAGGCGGCCGGCGGTCGGCTTGAACCCGACGACGCCGCAGAGCGCCGCCGGCATGCGCACGGACCCTGGAACAGAGCCCAAAACGGCACTTCATCGTCAGTGACTTATCACAGTGATCCGGCCGCCACAACTGAACGAAAGAAATTAAAAGAAGCACGCGTGCTCCTTTTTATTACCGCCTCCGTCGGCGCCGAGGGCGACGGGGCAGAGCCCGGCGCAGACGGCGGCGGCGGACCCGCCCGAGGAGCCGCCGGAGACCCTGCCGACGTTGTAGGGGTTGCGCGTCGACCCGTGGTGCGGGTTGATGCCGCTGGTGCCGGCGCCGAGCTCGTGCATGTTGGCCTTGCCGGCCATCACGGCGCCGCACGCGCGCAGCTGCGCCACGCACGCCGCGTCCGCCACGCACCGCCGCGCTGTCCCCAGCCACCGCGTGCCGCCTGCGTCGTCGTCATTGCCGTGCATGCATTATTTGCCGTGCGTACGTACCGGTAAAAAACTTGGTATAGCGGACCGGTAAAACTTGGTACAAGCTAGTTACAACGGTGGTGAAAGCTACAGCGTCAGCATGTCGATCGCAGCTGTGATTTTGTTGCTAGTGCACTGTTGGTAGATCCTGACACGACACAACGTGTTCAGTAAGCAGTAGGCGAGCCCACAGAACGACAGGATGACCTCGGATTGGGACCATGAATCCTAAGCCTATGTTTGGTTGTTCCGGAACGGGCTATTCCCGACTTGGAACTGTTCCTCCGTAGTCTAAATTTGTGAAGAAAAGTTACCGCTGGAATCAATCCGAGATAACCGAACATAGCCTAAGTCATTTTTTTTCTTCAAATTTGACCAAAAGTTATAAAAATTGTATCAGCAATTACAGCTGCTGGAATCTATCTAGGTTCCATTATTATTAAAAAAAATGAACGTGAGCTAACCGTGTTCTACTTGTACACTTCTACTTCTAGTAGATGTTGGCTAGCTTACCGGTGGTCGGGTACGGCAGGCAGTCGAGCTCGTCCTTGACGGCGACGAGCACTCCGTCCATGGCGGACAGCGGCGCCCCTGCAGTAGGGACCATCAGAAACCGTTGCATCAGCCGAAGATCCAATCATCGTCATACATCATGCAAGCAATAAATCTGCATATTACGAAGGATACAGTGACATTGAGCTAGCGCGCAGCAAAAAGGAGGAGGGATCCTGTTCAAAAAAAAAAAAAAAAAGGAGGAGGGATGGATCGATCTCTCCTCCCCTGTTCTGCAATGCAATTCCTACCGGAGTCCTTGGCCGGCACCCGGCATACTACGGCCACATGCTGATGATGCAGCACAGCAGCAATGAATGAATGAATCCAGCGATGAGGGATCAGGGATGGATCGAACAGCCCAGCCCAGGGACCATACGTACAAGGTACATCAATCATGCAGGCATCCAGTACGTGTACTGCTAATGCACGATCAAATCTTGCGCAAGATAGTAATTCAATTCAGCACTGGTTTTTCGTTGAAGGACATTCAGTGCAGAAGACTCCTCCGGAGACGATCGATCGGCGATGCCGTTCCTCTGAAAGGCTGAAACGCTTCGTTCGTTAGTCATCAGACATCAGTGTCTGCTTCTGCTACGTTGAAGTGTGCCTTCACCTCCTAAATCTATCACATCATATACGTGGACACGTGCATGGAGTATTAAATATAGACTAAAAAAATAATTAATTATAACTAATTTGCGAGACGAATCTTTTAAGCTTAATTAGTTCATGATTTGACAATGTAGTGCTACAGTAACACATGTGCTAATGGCGGATTAATCAGGCTTAATAAATTCGTCTCGTGGATTACTGAGGACTTATAAAATTTGTTTTATTATTACCAATGTTAGCCTAAACGTTAAACGGTGAACGGTCGGTCACCCATCGTTTAGCAAAAAGTTTGTGTACACGGCCGTTTAAACGGCCTTTTAAACGGTCGAAACGGTTTTGCACGGCTTTACACGGCTAATCGGCCTACACGGTTACCCATCGAGTAGCGTTTACATGCCGTGTAAACAGCCTACACGGCCGTGTAGGCGAACAGTGATTATTACTATCCGAACACTCTCATGTACATGCCCACGTGACACCCAATACGACACCTCTAAACTCTGCTACAATTTAGTCTGTCACATCGAATGTTTGGACACGTGCATGAAGTATTAAACGTAGACTAATTATAAAACTAATTGCACAAATAGAGACTAATTTACAAGACGAATCTATTAAACCTAATTTAACTCATGTTTAGTCTTTCTAATTAGTATGTAAATATCCAATATGACATCTACCGAATTTTTAGTCCCTGATCCAAACGAGGCGGCCTGACCAGCCTCCGGACTGCAGGCTCTGGTAGCCACGGGCAGTGCCGTCCTGTAAAGCGTCTGCCGCACTGTTCATGCATCGAGCTGGTACACGACACTGCTCGTTCCATCTCCGGGCCCTGCAGAGATGCCCGGCAGGAGCATGCCTCGTGGCCTCATGGGCCACTACTACTCTCAGTCCTCAGTCAGGTACGGATATTTTCCGACCATATTCGAGACCGAATCTGTTTAGAGGGATTCAGATCTGTTTATATCCGAGTCCGGATATTCAACATCCGATACCGTATCCGTATCCAAATACTCAAATCGCATATTTATGATGTCGACGTTCAATCATATCATATCCGGCATGACTGACACTATCCGTATTCAAATCCAAATCCGACCAGAAATATGAAAGCAAATGTGATATCAATGATATCCGTCCGTATCCGATCTGTTTTCATCCCGGGTCCTCACTACCCTATATTACACCGTCCACAGTTGCTGGCTGGCTGGCTGAGAACGCATGTACCGGGCGGACTGTGCATGCAGCTCTGCTGCGGTGCAGTAAAAAATGGCGCTGGTTTCTAGCTATGGTGACAGGCTGACAGCTTCTAGAAGCAAAACCCTACTGCTGAGCTGAGGGCATGTTTAGTTTCCGAAATATTTTGCGAAATGCTACTGTAGTACTTTTTATTGTTATTTGATAATTAATGTCCAATCATGACCTAATTAGGCTTAAAAGATTCGTCTCGTGAATTTCGTCTAAACTTTATAATTAGTTTTATTTTTTATCTATATTTAATGCTCTATGCATGTGTTTAAAGATTCGATGTGACAAGAAATTTATTATTTTTTCGCAAAATATTTTAGAACTAAACAAGCCCTGAATGTCGTCGGTGGCGATCACGGCGAGAAATTGAGGCACGCAGGAGTACTCATCAACTACTGACTACTCCCTCCATCCCAAATTATAAGGCATTCCAAGAATCTTCGAGAGTCAAAGGATCTCAAGTTTGACCAAATTTATATGATAAGATAATAATATTTATGACACCAATTAAGTATTATTAGATTCTTTATTAATTATATTTTCATAGTATATCTATTTGATGTTATAAATTTTTATAATTTTCTCTATAATTTTGGTCAAACTTAAGATGCTTTGACTCTCCAAGATTCTTGGAATGCCTTATAATTTAGAATGGAGGGAGTAGTACTGATGAGCAGTACTACTGATACATGGATACCAGTATACCACTGTCAGTTTCTTCTCTACGGCGATCTATTGATTTCTGCGTCGCCGTTCACAGATTACGGCGCGGAATGCGATGAGCGCAGGGCGAACGGCGGCAACTTGTTCGAGTAGTAGGGTAGTACGCACCTTGCTGGTATCTGCGGGTGGAGTCCTCGGCCTGCCGCAGCACGTCCCCGGGGTCGCAGCTGACGAACAAGCCCATGTTCAGATCCGGTCCTGAACATTCCTCCACTGCTGCCAGGAATCTCCGCGCCACCTGCACGCAAGCAGCCGGCATAACCAACACGGTACTGATATGACAGTGCCTGAAATCCACCACTACTACTACTTAAAAAAAAACATTTACAGAGGCACCTCAATCTAAAAATGCCTCTAAAATAATGGTTTCTAAAACACATCACCTTTAAAAACACCCATATCTTTAAAGGCGGCTAAGTCTACAACGGCCCCACTAAAAACTGATTTTTTAGATGCGGCTGCTAAAAAGATGTGCAGGCCGAAAGTAAAATTCATAATTTTCTCAAATGAAGCTAGATGAAGACAAATTGTATATTAGCTTGTAACCCTCGGAGAGATCTATAACTTTGTAGTACAAGCTTTTTTTTCATCTAAAATTATTTAGAGCCCATAATTTATTTGTTAAGTTCTCATATTTTGAAATTCAAAATTTTAAACGACCTTGGATGGAGAATGACCAATATCGAAGTTATAGATCCTCATAGGGATTTAAAAATTTGTAGTTGAAATTTGTCCCGAGTTCTTTTGATGACTTATCTTTTTTTTGTCTTTGGCAGTAAGTGGGGGTTGAGTCAGAGTTCTGTGGGAACTCAAGCGCCAGTCTTTGTCGGCCCTGGAGCACGCTGGCACCGATATTTTTTCAGCCCCCCATGCCCCCGTCCAGTCTTCTGGTTGACTTGGAAAAATTGGAATGAAGAGGAGGAGCACCAAGTAAGCTTTTTTGTGACTTATTTGCCATCTTTTGCCTCTTGACTTTGGGGTAGAATAGCGAGTGGGGTTAGCCCGCGTGAGACAAGAGATTGCGGGTTCCGGCCCCGGCCACCGTACACGCACACATTTCGCGCTAAAAATTTAGAGATTCTTGTAGCTGCCTGGTGTGGGAGTGGGACCTTCTCCAGATTAAAAAAATTATTGCTATTTTTTTGAGCTTTATTTATTTTTTATTTTCTAGGAAACCATATCTAGTGGTCCATGATTATTTCAGTAATTTTTCACGGAAAACGTTATGTTCATTGGAGGATCGGTTCAGGTGCAGCGAATGCTCGAGGCCACCTAAATTCGCTCGCTGCATTCAACACTCTGCTTGTCAGGTACGAAATGGGGTCTATTATTGCCTCCTAATATTGGGTCACGTTTAGATTGTAAAAAATTTCAACTCGATAAATAGTATCACTTTCGTCTTATTTGATAAATATTGTTCAATCGTGGACCAACTAGGCTTAAAAGATTCATCTCGTGATTTCCAACTAAACTGTGTAATTAGTTATTTTTTTAATCTACATTTACTACTTCATGCATGGGTCTAAAGATTGATGTGATGGAGAGAGTGAAAAAATTCTAACTTTTGGGGTGCATCTAAACAAGGCCTGGTGTAAAATTAATCTGATAACAGGGATGAGCGAAATCGGATTCTAGTCTGACAGGGATGCAATGAACGTAAATTTGAGCTGTAACGTTTTATTTTACCACGTATGCCGGACAGGGTAAAAATACAGAAAAATGGGTTAGTTATTTACCATGATAGGTGTAGCCTGTCCTGAGGTGTAGGCCCTGTGGAAGTCCTGCACCGTCCAGCGCCTGAACGACGCGCCATCACCTAGCGCCACCGCCGGCTCCAGGTCAGCTGGGATGCAGGCGACGGCCGCCTGGACGCGCTCCGCCGGCGACAAGCCGGGCTCCGTCGCGCTGACGTTCTGCTCGGGGATCGCTGCTGCATCCATCGGTTGTCAGCAAACGCATCGCTTTCATTATTCAGTCGTCAATCAAGAACGAATTTTCAGACAATGCGCCTGAAGATTCCTGCTCAATGCCGTAGCGTAGCTGACCAGAGATTCAGTCAGAGGTGAGAAGGTAGGCAACAACCTTGCCATGTGTGGGTGGCCGTGAACAGCGGCGGCTCCGGGATCTCGGCGTCCGAGACGAGCTGCGGCGACAACAACGACGACGATGATGAGTTGGTGACTAGTATATTTTCAGGCTAAGCTCAGTTTCATTCATTCAGAAGGCATGCACCTTGTAGACGAGGTTGTCTCTCTTGAGGACGGAGAGCACGATCCAGCCGAGGACGGGCGTCTCGAGCACCCACGCCAGCATCTTCACCAGGAACCCGGCGACGCGTGGAGCTGCAGGGGAAAGACGATCAATTGATGGATCAGCGGTGGAAGCACGCACGCACGGAGATGAGATCACCTCCGAGCAAATTAAAGCATGACTGGGTTAAGTTCTGCATGCAGAGGACTCTGAACTCTGGACTGAACCATGCATGCGTGTGCACGAATACAACTGCGAGCGATCAGGGAGCCAGGGACCTTTGACGTTGGGGCTGATGTAGTGCTCGGCGCTGCCCGGGCCGAGGTCGACCTCTGCCGCCGGCTGGTACACCTTCGCCGGCGTGCTGAAGAGACCCATGGATGGATGGAGGGATCAGTGTTGTGAAGCAGAGCTGGAAGTGGAAGGGAAGATCGTGTTGTAGGAAAAGCTTTGCGCCTCTGAGTTTCTGACTGTGCCTGCCTACAAATGCCAAGATTGTGAGCTGCTTATAACCAGGGAGCAGCAGGGACGACCTGCAGGAATGGTTTCAGAAACTGAGAGAGGCTGGCGCCCTCTGCAATTTTGGTGGGGGAATGAGCTGTGCTTCCGATGGGGTCGGAGAACCTTTAGCCACGTGGGCACCAGTGTTTTACTTTAATGCTATTTAATTACTACTGGTAATTCTCCCGGTCCGTCTTCTTTAGGACGAGTGACCCGCCTAAAGTCACCTCATTTTAACTTTTCATCCACCACCCCGTAGGCCGTATAGCATGGTGTGGTATCTTTCAATTACCCCAAGCCATATACGTTGTGCCCGCTTTTTTTTTTTTGTGTTTTTTAGTCTTTGATATGGTGCAAACAATGTTTCCCCAGATGTTAAACAAGCACTCAACTACTGTTTATCCACTATTCAGGCTAAATGCCCAAATAAAATGGTAATGCTACCATTAAGACATCCGGAAGGATGAACGCCTCGCTTCACTCACTACAGCATGCGCCGCTCGCCTAAAAAAACAAAATCAACTCTTGCACGCCTCGCTCCGCTCCCGCCCTTACCCCTTCCAATCTGCACTCCTCATCCCCTGCCGCAGGCACCAATGCCCGCCGTCCTCCCCCTCTCGACGCCCCCAACACCCGTAGATCTAGCAGCCCTCTCCCCCACTCCAGCGAGATCCATGGAACAGGAGCGAGATCCACTCGCCTCCGACGAGATCCATGGAGATGGCATGGCGGGGTTGTAGGGGAGTAGGCAGCTCTCCTCCACCTTGGCGCGACGCCCTCTCTCGGTCCAGTGACCGAGCTTCCCCCACCCTAGCGACCATGGCACTCCTCCCCCATCGCCCACCGTCACCGCTGAGCCAAGCCCGGTACTGGTGGTGGTGGTGCTCGTGGGCCGCCGCTCGCCACCGGCTCCGACCCCGATAGCTGGAATCGACCGGCCTAGGCTTCCCCTCTCCTATGCTGCAAATGTATGTTTCAGGTGTTTCAGTCGTTTTAAAGGTATATTGCAGTTGTTTCTTATGGATGTTGTAAAAGTAAATCGGGGATGTTGCACATGTTACATATGCAAGTGCTTAAGAAGCATGTTGCAAGCGTTTGTTCAAAATGTTTCATTTTGTAGACATATGTTGCTATCGTTTTTTATCTAGATGTTGCATATGATTTCACACATATGTTGCAACAGTATGTTCCAAATATTTCAGCTGTTTCAGTCTTATGTTGCAATAAGTGTTTTTCATGTTGCAGTTGTTTTATCTGGATGTTGCATATGTTTCACACACATGTTGTAAGCGTATATCTCAAATGTTTCATCTGTTTCAAATGTATGTTGCATTCGAATGTTTCATGTTGCAAGAAACCGCCGACATTGGTGTCCACGAGGCACAGGGTGCGTTATGCTGTTGTGAAAGAGGCGGGGGTGAGCCTTCCGGGCGGCCTGGAAGAGATGGGTGCCGCGCCGGTGTGGAAGAGGCGAGGGCGAGTCATCTGAGTAGCGTCGGCAACGGATCTGAAGCGGGAGGTTCGAATGCGAGCGCAGAGAACGGAGCTGGCGTGGGTGGCGCACGAATCTGAGCGGACGAGGCGGAGCAGCCGCAGGCGTCCGGACATCCGCATGCTAGTGCAGCCGCAATTAAAATGAACAAAGTAGCTGTTTAAACAGGATAAATGACCGGTTAAACGAAAATGACTTTCCATCATGTACCATTTAGCACTACTAGAATTTCAGACTTCTCCTAATGATGTGGGCTTCTTCTAGTGTTTTAGTATTTAAAATTTAGTATAAACTTTCCTTACCAAATGCCTCCTAGTGAGGATTTCCATATGCTATGACTAGTGGTAGTGTTTTAATACTACTTAAAAATACTAGAAAAATTCCACCATTTTAGTCGTGTAAATAGAGTTTAACTAAACGAACAATGGGCACAAATGTAAGCAACCATCAAGTAAAATCTAACAACATCCAAGGATTATCAAATAGTTTATGCACAACACCATAAACAGAGAGTTCCTCTTTCTTATGTTAATTTGCTCAAGTACCTACTAGTTGCTTGTCAAATGCTAGATGCTTAGACATGGGTGCTAAATAGTACTTTCTCCATCCCAAATTATAAGACGTTTGACTTTTTTGACACTAAGTTTGACCACTCACCTTATTCAAAAATTTGTGTAAAATATCACTTCTTTTATTGTGGCTTGCTTTATTAATAAAAGTTCTTCAAGAATGACTTAAATTTGACTATGTTTGCACAAATTTTTTGAATAAGACGAGTAATCAAACTTGGGGTCAAAAAAAGTTAAACGTCTTATAATTTGGGATGGAGGAAGTAGAAAGGATGACGGCACCATCAAACAATCGTATGAGTTGATCTTTCCATTGCAAACCAGTGTGTAAATAGGCTCAAGTACCTTGTTACTAGCAAAGAGCTCATGTATCGTCTAAGGTAACATACAATGATGTAGCGCCACGTTAGCAAAAAAACCACCATCAAAATCGCTGAAGGCTCCTTTGGATAACACAACCCTAGCCAAGATCACCATCTAATCCAAGAGTAGAGTAAAGCCCGTGATTCTGCTTACCCGTCCAGCCGCGGTACTCATATGGATTCATCGTAAGCCAGAAAAAATGCGTGCCTTCTAGGCCCAATCCCCGGTGATCCAGGGGGGACAACCTAGAGTTTGGTCAGACTATTTCTTTTAGATATAGTTGGGTTAGACACTTAGACTATTTCTTTTTCTCCCCTTTTGGATTTTAGGAACATTAAAAGTTTCGGTTTTGAAAATAAATTAAATATAACTGTCTCTATATTATATGGGTTTCATTAAAAATTCAGAAAGTTCAGTTTTTTATGAATACTTCAACAGTACTAGCTTAATTTATTTTGTATGTATAGAATATAATTCATGTAATACCCGTGTAAGGCTGGATAACGAGCCGAGCTGGCTCGGCTCGGCTCGTTATCTTAACGAGCCAGAAAGCCAGCTCGGCTCGGCTCGTTATGAGCTCGAGCTGGCTCGTTAGGCTCGCGAGCCAGGTATAAAAAATACATAAAATATAATATTTACATTTATCTAAAGCTTAAAAATATTAATAATATAAAAATAATATATTCAATAACCTTAAATCGAATAAAATATTCATATGAGCTAACGTATCATCCATTTGTGATGTGCAAGACATGAAGTAATACAAAACCAATATAAGTTATGATGACTTTTTCCCTAAAACTACGGCTCGTTTAGCTCACGAGCGGCTCACGAGCCAGTTCGAGTTGGCTCGTTATAGCTAACGAGCTAAAATCCTGGCTCGGCTCGGCTCGTTATCATAACGAGCCGAGCCGAGTTGAGCCGAGCCAGCCATGAGCCGAGCGAGCTAACGAGCTTCGAGTTTTTCGTCCAGCCTTATACCCGTGTCGAGTCGCCAGTATCCCATTTTTTTTCTTTCTCTGAAGATATTGGATTACCGACTATTGTTGTTGGCGAGTATCACTACTACCAGTTCAAAACCTGACTGTGATGTCGTTTATATGAACCAGAAATCTGGCGTTGCCTGTGCACTCCAAATCCTGACTGCCGTATATTAGTGTTTTGGATAGTCACAATGGCGTGCGTTCCACCACCTGGCGGTGTCTTTGTTCGTGTTCTACTCCATCGCACGTTCTCGAAAAAAACCCCAATATTGCAGCGAAAAGATAATCAGGCAACACTTGAATTGAAACTGCACTTATATGCAGCTCCACAGCTACAGCTGACTGTTTTTATGAGTTAGAGCAGCTCCAGTATTTCTGCAAACCGAACCATGGTTCTTGCTGGACGTTCAATCAACAAACCAAGAGCACTGCAGATCGAAGCGAGGGAGATGAGAGAAAATCGGATCTTGTTTCAGGTTTGAACCGTGGCCGTGGGGAATAAAGCTTGAAACACAGCTCGTGGCTTACCTGCACAGGCAAACGTACAATTTTTAATTGTATCATGGATCCACTAATCGACGCTCACAATAGAGAGGACGAACCGTACGCAATATTGATTGACTAGACCAGCTGTGAGACTTGGTTCGATGTTAGCACGGGAGCTGCCATTATTATTACAGTATTTTTTTTTTCTCTTACTAGGTAAATACCCGTGTGTTGTAACGGGAACATAGAGTACCACGATAACATATATATGAGTGTGTGTAATACTATTATCTAAAAATAGATATCGCAATCATGTTGTTCCAATCAATATTTCGTAAGTCTTCACAAAAGATAGATAATTAAAATATAACTCTAAATTTGGATGCAAAACTGAAACATCAACGTCAATTATCGCATCACTTCGTATCTACGATATGTGAAAGATAAGCTTACACTTTGGAATCAAGAGCTACAGAAAGATAATCATAACAAGTGTGTGTTTCACAATACATGTTTTACAATCTATTCTACAATTAAGAATTTAATCTCTCAACAGTTCAACCAAGAAAATGTGTTTTGCATGAACACCAAGCTGCAGCTAGTCACCAATCAATGATGATCCAAAAGATTTTCTAGTCCAAGATGCGGCATCTGACTTCTTGCAATTGAAGCATACTGATGGCTGAAGCTATAGCTAGAAGTATCCTGCATATAAGTTGTTTGTTAATATTTAAAGTTAAAGTACCATTGATATCTTGAAAAAAATATGTATCGACGCGTGATACATTACCTCTTTCATGGAGTTAGAACCTCTTTATATACAATATTCCTTGTGAATATATCCTTTGTCGTTTTCTTCTTCCCCTTCCTCTTCCCCTTCCCTTTCCCGTTCCCCTTGTTCATGTCCTTCTCAGTAGACAGCACAGCTAAGATCCTAATGTTTGATCTTGCCGTAGCTCTTGATAGTGCCACATACAATTAGCCGTGCAAGAACATTAGTTTCGACAAGTATACCCCGACGTTAGGGATAGTCTGCCCCTGCGACTTGTTAACGGTCATCGCAAAGCTGAGCTGGATAGGGAACTGCTTTCGTTTAAATTAGAAAGGGAACATCTCATCGTCCGACGGACATAAGGATATGCGAGGCAGAAAAACCCGCTTTCCAGCGTGCTGTCCCAACACAATTTCCGCGTCTATGGTATTCTTTTGAAACCCTCGTATGATAAGCCTGGTACCATTACAATGTACGTTTGCAGGGTCAATGTTCCTAAGCAATATGACCGGATAACCGATCTTCAGCTTCAACACATATGGAGGTAGACCATTGGGTGTCAAAGTGTTTAGAAATTCCTCGGGTAGTAGTTGTGCGGATCATCCACCGCACAATCAAAGCTATGATACACCATCTCATTCCCATGGAAATGACCTATCATCTTCATATTAATCATATTAACTCCGTCATTTCGCGTAGATAAGATTGCTCGAGAGGTGATATAATCTTTGCTTGACATATTTGCATTGAGGTTAGGGAATATGCAGTCAATTAGAGTATCAAGATCACTATCTTCGTCGGTGTGCGGTATGCATATATCATGAGGAAGACGGATTTCATCATCAATAGTCGCCTCCTCAGATCCTCCACCGACACGCAACAAGTATTCTGTAAACCATGGATCGCTCTTTGACCTCATGTTGCGCACCAGTTTTAGATGTCGCATGGAATCCCAAAGGTACAACATTCGTAGCGAGGCACCGACCACCTAAGCCCTCGACCCTCTTCGAACAACTGGAAGAACCTGTCTGAAATCTCCACCGAACACCACGGTCTTCCCTCCGAACGACAGCTCTGGTCGGTCCATTATATCGCGGAGACTATTGTCTAGCGCCTCGACAGAGTGCCTCTTTGTCATGCTAGCCTCATCCCAAATAATGAGAGATGATGCTCGGAGCAGCTTGGCAGTACCATTCTGTTTCATGAAGGTGCAAAAGGCCCCATTATCAATGGTGAGGGGAATCTTGAAGCGTGAGTGGGTGGTTCTGCCACCAAGCATTACTAGTTATGTGGTGCTTGTCCAACTCGTGACACGTTTGCCCCAGGGCATCACCATAGGTTGCAGTAGCCTTTTTCCCAAAGAATCAGGGCTGTGCTTCTAGAATTACGTAATACTAGTAATGCAGATTACCCACCCAGCTGTTTCTTTACTACTTACATGGCAATAGAATTACATAATACTACTGATGATTCTTGAAATAACTTCAAATTACGCCAGCAATTTCTTTGACCAATGTGCTTATACACAGCAATCAATTAGGTATATGGTTGTTCGCTTGAAATTAAAATACCACGGTGGGTAAAATTTACGCTAATGATACACTGCAGACGTCCGGACGGGACGGACGTGCCGCGCGACCCGAACCTGCTCACGCGCGACTCCACCCGCTCGACCGCGCGCGGCTCCCTTATCCATTCGTCCGTCACTCGCTCAGCTCTTCCCCCTCCCCACTCGCTCGCTCCGCTCTCTTCGTCTCGCCTCATTCTCTCCTCCGCGTGCCGCGAGCTCCTCCCCTGCACGCCGCGCCGGCGGCTCGTCGCCACTCCCTCTCTTCCTCTTTCCCGGTGACGCCCCCCTGCTGTGTCCCTCTCCTTCCTCCGTCGCTTCCTCGAAGTTGACGGCGGGCGCGGGCTCCTGGCGTTCCTCCGGTGGATCCATAGAGCGCCGACCTCCCCGTGGTGGATCCATAGGAGTCGTTGCAGATCCAGCGGTGTGGGGTCTCCTCCACCCTGGAGCGTCCTCCTCCACCTCGACGGTGGCATGGGGTTCTCCCCTCGTGGTGGATCCACGGGAGCACCGGGCTCCCCATGGTGGATCCATGGGGGGCGGTGCAGATCCAGCTGCGTGGGTGGCGTTCTTCACCCCGGCTCGCCTCCTCCACCTCGACGGCGGCATGGGGGCCTCCCCCGGTGGTGGATCCATGTAGTAGCGGCCCCCTGTGGTGGATCCATGGGGGGCGATGCAGATCCAGCGGCTTTTTTCCCCTTTCTCCCCCTGTTTCAGTAGCTTCTATATGTTTGTTTTAGTTTATCGAAAGGTATGTTTCAGTAGGTGTTTTTGTTGTTGTTGCAGTAGTTTTTATGCTTTTGGTGCAGTAGGTGTTCGTTGCATGTTGAAGCTTCGTTTTTTTCTGCGTGTTGCAGTAGGTGTTTGGCCGTTATTTCAGTAGGTGCTTGGTTGTTGTTGCAGTAGTTTCCATGGTTTGGTGTAGTAGATCAGTTTCTGCATGTTGCAGTAGGTGTTTGTTTGTTGTTTCAGTAGGTGTTTGGTCGTTGTTGCGGTATTTTTCATGCTTTGGTGCAGCAGGCGTTTCTTTGTTTGTTGCATAGCTGTTTTTCATGATGATTTTGCAGCAACCCGCGTGTGTTGTTTCAGTTGTTTGCCGAGCTGCGGGGGCGGGGTATTGCACGGCGGGGAGGGAGGCAAAGGTTGCTTCGGGGGGGGGGGGGCAGACGGAGTTTGGAGAGGTGGATCGGATCCCGCGTGCGGGCCCGGGATGCGTCCGATCCGCTCCCCCGCGCGTGTGGGGACGGTGCGGGTGGCCGTTTTTTTTTGAATCACGGGTTCGTCGGTTTTCATTAGCGTGGTGCGGGGTGGAAGCGGGGGGGTCGGGGATCCTTTCTTCTGTGGTGCGTCCGGACGCTAGCGCCCGGATCCGGATGTCCGAGCGCTAGCAGCGCCCTAAAATTTATCAACAGAAATTAAATATAGATAAGAAAACGCTGAAGAACAACTTTTTAATTAACAAACTGGATTTGTCTCAATTCCCCGTATAAATAGAGAAGTTAAATCTTTTCAAACATACTATGTTGGTACAGAATGTAATTCTTTTGTGTTACTCAATCCATGTTACACTAGGAATAGGAGATTGAGATAAACAATCATACACGCGCTGCCACTCGAAGGCTTGAAGCTGACGCCAAAGCCGGCGCCTCTGTTCACTTACCCCAAGGCGTCCCCAGCCTGTGAGGTTGGCCTAGCCCTTTTACCAAACGATTAGACCTCGGCTACAAGAATTATGTAAATTAAGTCAGTAGATATGTACTTTTCATACAAGATTACTCACCACAACTGGTTAATAGATACTTTGATTGTTTAAATACTTCCAAGGCAACTGGTTATTACACTAAAGTTTAGTACATGTATGTCCAAAAAGGATCTGATTACACTAAAGTTTAAGACCAACTACTTTGAAAGTTTCAGAATATAAACAATGAGATGCTTCGGTGATTCAGAATACGACTTGTGCGATGACCTGGATCAACAACAAATACCTCAATCTTACCGGTTTAGCTCCGGGACACAAAAGACTGCCAAACAGCTAGAAAAGTCATATTTATCATGAGAATTATACCTTAATCATGGAATCATTGCGCTTGGAGTTATTACAAGGGCATCGGACCTTGACATTCAACTCAGCAGAATCATCTGGTTTCTTTTAAGGTTTAACACCGTGTCCTGCCAAGATGTGGCTTCTTGAGCCTGTAACAAAACTTGCAGGGTCTTGCATTCTTATGAAAACAAAGGGCAAAAACTGACAGTTTGCCAAAGCTTCATAAGAGCCAATCAGGTAATTTACAGCTATAGGGACATGCCAATGAGAAAGAAATAAGAACTCACCTAAAGTGTCCTCCACTATTTTCACTGTCGTTTCTCTTCCAACCATTTTTGCCTTTGGTAAAACATTTTGTTTCGGGGACTGAAAGAGTATAATTTGAAATCATTTCCCGCACTAGAAAACAGCCGTCCAAATAGTATAATTTGTGCGGACCGGAGCAAGTGTTAGGAGACCATGTTATTATCTCAGAATCACAATCGAATTGAGTTAACAATTTCACATTCCAAGTCCCAGAATCTAAAATGGAAAACAGCATATAGCGATGAGATGGGAGCAGCCGAAGTTATTTATGAGGAAACAAGCATGACTAGTTTAGTGTCTTCTAGACCGGTAAAAAAAAAGAAGAGAGAGAGAGAGAGAGGTTTGTCCAGTCTATGACAGTTGCACATCAGTGCAAAGGGCAAAGAAAGGGGCAGAATTTAGGGTATTAGCATGGACACTTAACAGTTGTGCGGACCGGAGCTACATTACTAGTTTTGGGACGAAACAATTCAACCCGTGAGGTATTGGAATTAGGAGTTATCTGAGCAGAAGAGTAGCAATTGGTTACCAGGAGGGAATGAAGAGTAGCAATATGGAAAAGGTACTACATTGCAAGCGGCAAGCACAGGATCGTCCAATGTAGGCAGGGGATGGAGGAGCGCGCTGGTAGGGTTCTAGAGGACGAGAAGAAGGCAGCCACGTCCAAGGACTAGGTTAGCATTCCTTTCCAATCTCTGGGTTTGAGCTGCATTTGTGCTCCAGAAAGTAGTCCCTGCTTCAACATCGTGGTTGGTTGATTTTCTTTTGCATCATCATGAATGCCAAAATCCTGGATCTATAATTGTATCCAAGAAGAGCTGGGCGTCCTCACTGAGTGGTGGCATGTCAGTGGTATCGGCCAATTGACCTGCATGACCACCACAAGCCAGTTGAGATATGCAACATTATTTGACAATCACAGCAGCAGCAGCAGCAGCAGTCTCTCAACGTGTTACTTTTGAATCAAGATTATGTGCAGAACCGATCATACATAGAAAATGCAGGATGTCCTGAATATGAGGTACCTCGATGAGGCCGAACTCGCCGGCCATCCAGTGCAGCACGCAACACCATCATCAGGCAGAAGGTGTCGGTATCCGGCATGCCGCACAGCCGCCCCTCCAGTCCCGCACAGCGAGCTCTGCAGTGTCCGTCCAGTCCAGTGGAGCAGCGATCTAGATTAGATGGGGAAGGGTGAAAAGAAGCAATTTTTACCACTTAGCCGGAGTCAGGTGCAGAAGCTCCGGCGGCGGAGGGAGGAAGAACACAAGAGGCACCAGGCCAGGGATGAGTACCGTAGATCTCAGGCCGTGACATGCAGGAGCAGGCATTCTGTCCAGTGTGGCCACTGTCGTGGGTACCGCCGCTCCTGCCCGCCACCGCCGGCCTAGGCCTGACTGGCGGAGGACGGGATTCATTGGGGAGTGCGGTGCCGTGGATTGGTGAGAACACGTACGAGAAGCAAAACAATCCATCGGCATCGGCGAGACCCGAAGCCGTTTGCCGCCGAGATCCTCTAACATAGTCGAAAGAGTACTACACCAGAGGGACGTCCAGCGCGCATCGCCGTTGGTGAGTACCCGTTTTCGTGGCGTGGGAGTGGGACACAGAATGTATTGTTTTGCTTCTCGTACGTGTTCACCATCACCTTCCTCACCGTCGGCTCTCCATCGTCGACATGTCGGTTCGGTCCTCGCGCAACCAGAAGCAGATAACATGGGGTTCCTCCATGCTCACGACGGGGCACTCAAGTGGGACGCGCGGGAGGCCCCGGCCTGTAGGCGTCGAGCGACCAGAGCTCGGCGGCGTCGACCTTGCCGTCCATCACCCACTCCATGGCGTCGTTGTTCATCCTGAGCATCCAGGTGTGGATGGTGTATTGGTGTAGGCGGAGGGAACATGTTTACGAACTTGTGCGCGCCGCCGCGGCCGCTGGGCGGTGGCGCACACGTTCGGTTGAATCGCGGCCCCCCGCAGGGATCCACGGGGAGCGGCCGCAGGCTGGGTGTGTCCTCGAACACGTCATCGCAGAGCATGACGCCACGGGACAAGTGATCAGTCGTGTAGTGTCGTCGTCCTTCATACTCAACCTGGATGAGCAAAGAGTCGCCATGCGCCGCGAGCACCGTAGATTCCTTTCCGACTCCGTCACAGATCTGGATACATACATACTCACGAAAATGCCGGGGGCTCTGCGGGGCGGAGGGAGACTTGGATCAGCTGGCCGGCGAAGGTGCGGGGCGGCCGCAAAGCGTCGTGGCATCGGCCGTGTAGCAAGAGGTGCCCTCGACGTTGATGGTGCAGTTCCGTTCGAGCATCACCCATCGTGGGTACGCGGCCGAGGACGAACCGGAGGAGGTGTAGCCAGTTGAGTTTCCATGGGCGCCGTAGAACGGCGAGGGACACACTAGGAAGATCTGTAGGCGAGAACAAAAGCTAATCAATTTATCACAATCACAAACCCTGCAGTCTCACAGTTCCGGTATTCGGGTTAAGGATGAAAACGGTCGGAAACGATCGAAAACGGACTTACGAAATAGAAAACGAAAACGGTTAGTTCGGTACATTTCTACATTTTAGCAATTAAAGAATACAAAAATGGTTGAAAATGGTTGTGAAATCAATTGAAACTGACAATTTTTTATGTTTAAAAACGAAATCATAATATAGAAAATGAAAACGGTCGGTTCGGGATATTTCCGTTCCGTTTTCATCCTTAATTCGGGTGCACGAGATGAAAAATCCTCCTACACAGGCACTTGGGAAGGCCTTTTTTTTCGCGAAAGTGTACGTGTTTCATTATTAAATTAACGGTAATGCTTTATAGGTCGTCCGGATGAACAGACCCCGTATAAGTCGTCTGCTCGTTTTGCACCTCGTCCATGACACCCCCGCCCGCGCCACCTGCTCGCTTAGCGCGCTGCGCGCCTCTACTCCGGGACGGACCCCACTCTCAGTCGCGCCGACCCCGCTCGCGCTGCGCGGCCCTACCTGCCCGCATCGCGTGCCCCCGCCCGGGCTCACATCTCCCGTCGCGGCCGCGCTCCATCCGCCTGCCCCTGCCCCTGCCCCTGCCGAGTTCCGTGCCGCCGGCGAGCTCCACACCAGCGACCTCTGCGACACTCTACGGCATCGAGCTCCGCGTCAACGAGCCTCCATTCGTCTGAGCAGCAAGAAGATGCTACGCTGAAAGCGCATGTTGCAATAGTATGTTTCAGATGTTTTAGAGGTATGTTGCAAGTATTGTATATTGATGTTGCAAAAGTAGATCGGGACGTTGCACATGTCATCGCTATATACGTATATTTCAAGTGTATGTTTCAAATGTTTCATCTGTTCCAGACGAATGTTGCAAGTATTTTTATCTGATTGTTGCAAAAGTAGATCTGAATCTTGCATATACATGCATGTTGCAAGCATATGTTTCAAGTGTTTTCAGGTGTTTCATACGTATGTTTGTGTGTGTTTAATCTAGATGTTGCATATGTTTGCAATGATTTTCAATGTTTTTTAGGTGTTTTCATAAGTGTTTCAAACGTTTGTTTTAAATGTTTCATTTGTCTTCTTTTGTATGTTGCAACTATTGCATCTGGATGTTTCAAAAGTAGATCAATGGTTTTCAAATGTTTTTCATAAGTTTCCGTAAATGTTTCAGACGCTTGTTTTAAGTGTTTCATTTGTCTTCTTTTGTATGTTGCATTTGTATGTTTTTAAAGTAGATCAGGTGTTGCACATGGGGTACACGTGGGAAGCCGCCGGCGGCGCAAGCCTACTGCTGGTGCGCTCCCTCGTGACCTTGACGTGCTATGCGCTCGTTTGCTCCCTCTACGTGGCAGCATCCGGACGCTAGCGCCCTGACGTCCGGGCGCTAGCAAGTCCGTTAAATTGAAAAGAAAAAAATAGACAATGTGTCACGCCTTCTGTTACTCGTGTTCATCAACGAGTGAACTAGCAGGAGAGCCCGTGCAAAGCGCGGGCAGCACTGTTACTTAACGGTACTGTTTATAACGGGTATTACTGTTTAAACGAGTGTATTTGTTCATAACGGTTTACTGTTTCTTAGCGGGTTACTGTTTCTTAACTGGTTTGTACTGTTCATAAGGCACGGTACTGTATTTATGGGTCTACTGTTCTAAGGCACTGTTGCGGGAACAGTAACCTGTGTCTGTGACGGGTCCGGTCGGGAGCCTCGCCTTTAAGGGTTATGTATAGATCTGAAGAAGCCTTGGAGGGGAAAGCTGAGAAGCAAGTTGATAGGCCCAAACTGCTGCAACGCGTGCGCGGGCCCAATACGAATGTATCCGGCCCAGATTGGGTTAACATGTAGAGTACTTAAGTTAGCTGAGAGTTTGCTCAAAAAAAAACCTCTTAAGTTAGTTGAGAGAGGATGGGAAGGACATGAAAATTGTAAACCCAAATTCTGAATATTCTAAATCTTGACATCGCCAACTTCCGTTGGCTTCTCTTCTGCTCTTCTTCCCCACGGTAGCTCTCTGCTAACACAATGCAACTACAAGAGAACCCATGTAGCATAGGTTACAGATCACCAAGCAGTGGTGATCAACATGGCACGGACTAAAGCAACAAGAAAAAGCGGGAAGAGAGACCTTCAGGCTTAAACCTCAAAATAGACTAAAACCTGTGAGGACAAAATAGACATCAACATATAATGGTTGCTTACAGAGAAGTTACAACCACAGCGACAAAGCATCTAACCAGAGAAGATGAGACAAGCTTCCACCGGCAACAGCAACAAAGCATCCGCTAGATGAGTTGGACACTTCGATTCCAAGGCGAGAAGAATGCTCTACAGTCTCACAAAATCTAATAAATTTGTCGCAAACCCTGCAGTCTCACAAAAGCTAATGAATTTGTCACAAACCCTGCAGCACTCACCCTACCAGGAAGATATTAGCAATCACTGAGCATGAAAGCAGCAGGAACACACACGAGAAAGTGGGAGCACAGCAAAGGAGAAAGTAGATGGACACATGTAAGCAACCATCAAGTTCTGTAAATGTACACCGATCTACCACCAGGTAACAACTGACATCATCCATAGACAGTCAAATAATTTATGCACAATGGTCTCATCAGATTTTTCACCTTTTTGTTTTGCTCAAGTAGCTACTAAGGGACGGCAAACCCCCCGACCGAAGGGGTGAGAGGCAGCTACCATTCCTCTTAGGAAGACCCAGTTCATACAGTCCGTCAGCCACGTCTACACTCTGCAGGTCATCGTCGCCGTCTCTGAAGTCCAGGTGTGTGTCCTTGGCTTCCAGCTTTTCAGGATCAGGCGCCACACCATCAAGGTCTGTTAGCGATTTCAGCTGGCGACCGAGGTTAGCTATGGTCTTCTGGCACTCCGCAAGCTTCCCGGCAGCACTGGTTAGTTCCTTCTCCTGTGATAACGGTAAGAAATTGGCGATTAGGAAGTTCTGGCGTGTCAAGTTTAATACTGCAATATTTCGAGTTCAGATTAGATGCAGACAGGCAGGGCTGTACCTGCTTCACCTTCAGGTCTCCATTTGAGTTCGTGAGGCGCCAAAGTTTTGCCTCTCGACTGTCCCTTGACACCTGAGCCTCCAGCTTGCGGCATTTTGCTTCATACTCTTCTGACAGAAGCTTCTCCTGCTCAACCTTCCCTTGGAGCAGGCTCACCTTGTTTCTCAGTTTTGTAACTTCCAGATTTGCTGCTTCTAGCTGACCCTCCATTGCCTTTTTCCGGGACACTGCATCCTCTGATTTAGCTGTAAATTCTACAAGCAACGAGGTCTGGTCCTTGAGCCTTACTTCCAATGACGAAACCTTCTCCTTGAGCTTCATCACCTCCTGGTGTGAGGACTCAAGTTCAGATTCCAACACCTTCCTGATGCCTTCCACTGCCTCAAGTTGCATCTGGAGATCTGAAGAATACGCCTTCTCTTTCACTGCATCGCACTCCAGAGCATTCACCATCCCCCGCAACTTTGCAACTTCTGAATTCGCTACCTGGAGCTGCGCCTCTAATGACTCTTTGGTAGACACAACAGATAGTGATCTCTCTGACTCAGTCCTCATAGTCTCTATCTGTTTCAGTAGTTCTTCACAAGAATCCGTCTCTTTCCGCACCTCACTCTCTAAAGTTTGCACAATCCCTTTCAGTTTCCCTATCTCTGTGTTTGCAGACTGCAGCTGTGCCTCTAATGATTCTTTGGACGCCTCTGCCATATCTGCATTTGCTTTGTGCTGCATAGAGAGAGTTCTCTCTGCATCAATCTTCTCTTCCAGGGAAGCCACTG
The DNA here is from genome assembly GCA_038087645.1 of Saccharum hybrid cultivar R570. Lineage (NCBI taxonomy): Eukaryota > Viridiplantae > Streptophyta > Magnoliopsida > Poales > Poaceae > Saccharum > Saccharum hybrid cultivar. The sequence continues at coordinate 14,589,695 of JAQSUU010000805.1, forward strand.
TCTTGCGCAGATCTGCAGCCTGAGCAGAAATTACCTCTAACTGCAACTCCAACTCCTTCCTGTCTACTCTTTCTTCCAGCGATGCCACCATCAGCTGAAGCTCATCAACTTGTGCAGACTTAGACTCCAGTTGTAATGCCAAATCTTTCCTCTCACCATCCAGTCGCTCAGCTTCACCGAAAGCAGCATGTTTGGACTCATTTGCCAAGTCCAACTGCATCTGCAAATCAATCAACTTATTGTTGGCCACAATTAGGGTATCACATGATGTGCCAAGCTGATCTCTGGCGTCTGCAAGAGCCATTTCGAGCTCCCTTTTCTCACCTTCAATTTTTTCAACCTGTGCGAGCAAATCTGTCACCTGACACTGCAATGACTCAGTTTCAACTTTTGATGATTTATCTCTAGTCACACCCTGGTCAGAATCAGTTTCAGCTCCAAAGCTAGAGCTTACACAGTCTACTTCAGGCAGTGCAGCCAGCTTTTCCATCTCAAGGAAATCATCCATCAGGTCAATTTCAACTGGATTATTCACAAGGTTTCTTGTGCCAGTGTTGGCATTCTTGAACTGATCAAGTTCAGCTATCAGAGCTGATGCCCACGAATCAGAATTTTTCATTTCATCATCAGCTAGCATACGCTCCCCACTGTCAGACTGACTGTCAGTCTGAGATTCCATGCAAGCACTGTTAGTTATCGGCCTAGAATCATTGATCAAGGACGTACGCCGCGTTAGATGACGCAACTTAAGGCATTCTGCCTCAACTTTTGTTATCTTTTTCACACTTTCCAGATGAAGTTTGCTTGCAGTTTCTGCTGCTTGGTTGCTCAGGTCTCTTTCCCGTGCAAGTATCTTCAGGTCCTTGGACAGTGCAAGTAATTCGACCTTGAGGTCTTTGTTTTCTTTCTCCACTATCTGAAGCTTTTCCTGCAGATCGCACTGGACACGCACAGTAGTAGCTTCTAGTTTTGTGGCTTCCAACTGCTTACTGAGTTCAGCAATATGGTGCTGGAGCTCAGACTTCTCAGACTCCAATTCTTTAGACTTCTTAGCAACTGTGTCACGGATTTTCTTCTCTTGTTCTTCGCGTGCTTGGCGAAGCTGCCTTACACATTCTTTAAGGGCATCATCTAGGTGGCTGACCTGATCCTCCAGAGAGGTATTCTTCTGGGATGCAGTTTCAAGTAGTTGCTTCAGGGAAGCAACTTCAGCTTCAGCTTGTTCCCAACCTACAAATAAAGAAAAATACAATATTCAATGCAGTACATTCTTAGGATAGCATTTTAATCTTCACCTGAAGAAGGTGCATAACAAATTAATCAAATAACTTTCATCTTTTTAGCCAAGTTGACTTCATCACATGTAAGCTTGATTCTATAAAATGGAGAGGGACTACTGAGTAACCCTATGCATGGAGTCACTCAAACTGAAAATTTTATTTAAGTTCGACTGGAAATAAAAAAAAATACCTGCAACAGCCTCTTCTGCAACTCTAGTGTGCTGCTTTACCAAGTCCTCTTTAGCATTAATAGTCAAAAGGGCAGCAGAAAGTTTCTCATTCAAACTCTTTACAGAATCCTGGACATCGTCATCCTTGACCTTTGGGGACACCTTCTCATTCAAATTCTTTACAGAATCCTGGACATCATCATTCCTAATATTTGGGGATACCTCTGGCAGTGGTGATTGGTATATCTCTGGCTTCATCGATTGTTCATGTTGTGGAGAAGAATCATCTGAGATAGTTGTCAACACCAGCTTCTCATTCAATGATTCTGCTCTTTCAGCTTCTTGAGTCTCATTATCAATTATTCTAGAAGAAACGTCAGGCGAATGACTATGATTTGGAGAAGAATTACTAGACATAGGTTTACGTTCCTGATTAGGAAAAAAAAAGGATAAATGGGAATGTTTATCAGAGCAGCGGTCAAAAAATCCAAAATTAAATAGGTAATAAGAGATATAATGGGAATGTTTATCAGGATGGATGAGTCAGCTAAGTGCCGAAGTCTCTATTCTCCTTTTAAAGAAAAAAAACCCCCCGATATAACTACAGCTCTGCCCTGAAAACCCTAAATCCCAACTACCATACAGGACAATCAAGCTTGAGATCCATCACATAATCACTAACGATTTTAACGACTAAGATACAAAATGACTTCGAATTTTGAAGCAATTTATAGATATTTAGATATGTCATCTGGAAAAGTCAAAGCACACCAAACACCAGAGCAATGTCAAGCCTAACTGATGTATATTTGAAGACAAAAACTGAAATTGACTAACATATTACTCTGTGTACAACTCAAGAGTTATGACCTAAATAATCTAGTTGTAAAATGAGATGTCTTTCTTTATGTATGGATTGTAGACCAAACTTATGAAGCATAAAACTCAAAGCAGAAATTCTAGTGACAAGCGACATGGCCATATTAATTTCAGAATTAGTTACTCAACAGAAATTCTCGTCAACGCATCTCTATCTGACACAGCAATACAGACGAAGTTGCACTGACAGATTAACAATTTCAACGCAAGATTCATTCATAGGTTAGAATAATGCACCAATATGACCCTTCATGGCACAAGATTTCTCCCATTCACTGTAGTAAAAAAAAAAGCAACTACGAGTCTCCAAGAAACAAAAATAAAAGAACTTAGTTCCAAGCACCTAAACCAATCCAAAATTTCATTGGGAGCTAGTGCTTTAAAGCCAGTTTCTGACACTCAATATGGCAAAAGTAGCACCTAACTCTTGCAAAACCAATCCAATAAGGCAGAACAAAAGCGTGAAGAAAGCTAGTGTATCAATTATACCTAACTCTTGCAAAACCATCTCGATCTTAGGAAAAGATTAAAGTACAACCATTCTGTTGGTTGCAATTGCACAAATATGTTGCTTAAGAACATCAATCTTTGCTCTTCACACCACCTATTTTTGTCCTACTAGTGAGGAAAAAACAGAGACCTGATGAAGAGGTTAAAAAGGAAAACTTTAACGCTCTAGTTCTATCTATATTCTCACTGCCAGCTGACCAGTTTTGAAAAGCACATTCACCAACAAGTTGAATGGCATATGAATTAACAGCACATTCACCAACAAGTTCAATGACATATGAATTAGGAACCTATTCTGTGACACCATCAACAGGTCAAACTACAAGCATGTGTGTTTCATAAATCCATCCAGGGCAGGAAAATTGACATCTTGCCTAGAGATGCCAAAAGTAAACTGTCCTGTTCATTTTAATTGAGAGGACCTAAATTGATCCCTAAGAAAAGTGCGATCACAAAACTGAAAAGAACACCTGACCAAACCCCAATTCTGATGTTTAAACCGCAGATAGGTCCCTGCATTGTTGGAATCCATAATCTCTAGCATGCGGAGATTAAGAATCAAAGGGAATTTAACGTATCGAGCAGAACCTGATCATCAAAGTAAGGCTCGGAGTGTGATGAAACCGAGCCAGAGCTATCGCTCTCCCCAGGGCTTCTATCTGATGATTTGCGCTTCCAGAGCCAACTGCGGCGATCCATCCGACAACCACCAGAACATTCAAAGTAGCAACAGGGAAGGTTGGCGTTGCTTTGGCACGACCAAATGTCCAAAGGCGGGGTTCATATATCAGCACTGAAAATTGAAAGAGAAGTCAATACAAGCCACATTGCAGAGGGAGTTCTACCTTAAGCTGAACATCGTGCAGTAAACTAACGGCTGAAGAACATGGAATTTTGAGGGTTCAATTACCAAATTGTTTACAAGGCAACTCTCACCGATGCAAGATTAGATTTTCTTTCCTTTTCTGCTGTTAAAAAATACAGAGATGGGTACAGGATGCAGGCAGGGGTTGATTCAATACGGCTGCAGAGACCGAGAAAACGTACGGCCAAACATTCTTTCTGCAAGGCTTCACAATGCGACCTTTTTGTCCAAAAAAATGCCGAAATGATAAATTTATCAGACAAGAAATCCATCCTTCCGTTTCCAAACTCTGTGTTCTAGATAGAAAACAGAGGAGAAAAACGTTGTGTATAATATAAAATAAAGCCGCGGACAAGATCGAAAATCGGCTGCACCTAAAACCCCCGAATCCTACAAAAATGCAGCGGAGGGATGAGACAGTTAATCCTCAAATCCACCGAAGATCAACTTTTATGGCTTACTTAAAAAAACTGAGATTTCTCTCCTTCAAATCCACCGAATAAAATCAGTCAAACCCACTCCGCGCGCGGAAAGAAGAAATCCCGCCGAAAATCCGGAGGGGAGCCGGATTGCGAAACCTCTGCATTCGCCCATCACCAAATCTCCGCAAAATCCCACATCGGAGACACAATGCAGACCAAAACCCTAACGAAAATCGCCAAGAGGAAGGAACAGGACAGCATCTCTGTACCCACCCGGTGCCCCACCAAAACAAAATCAGAAAAAAAAATAAAACAACCAGCCAAGATTCAAGAAACGGGGCCGCAGGAAAAAAAGCGAAACGGGGAGCATTAATACCAGTGGGGAATGGCAATCGTCACAAGAACCGCGTGGAACGCCAGACAAAAAAAAAAGGTTTGGTTTTTACTTCCAACGGGTCCGTAAGCGCTACTGCTCCTTTCCCCTGTTAGTGGACAGAAATTGGCGGGGACGCGAGTACGCGACGGGAGGACAGCACCCCCCGCATTGCCTGCCGCCGACCCACCCACGCGAGAGGAGATGCAGAGAAGCAACAGGAAGAACCGCCGTACCAGATTAGCGGCGGCGGCGCCGGGTGGATTGGAACTTGGAAGAGAGCACGCCGCGGATGGAGATGAGAAACCCGTCGCGTCGCCCCCGCAAGAATCCTCCGAGCCGGCACGCGCGTTGCTTTTGCCCCTTCTCTTTTTTTTCAATCTTTGCGTCTCCTGCGGTCTCGCACCAGCTCGCTTTCTCTTTCCCGCCCAGGCAGCTCGAACAAAGGAGCGAGGCGTCTCGTCTCTCGTCTCTGCGGTGGCTTTTTGCCTCCCCGTCTCGTCTATCGTCTCACTCCCACCCTCTCTCACAGTCTCACCCCCACCCGGAAGCTTTTTTTTTCTGGGTTTTTTTCCTTCTTTTTTTCTCTCTGCTGTTCAATCACAGCAGCTCACACACAGTGTCACTCAAGTGTACTGTAGCAGCAAGCCTGCTGGAGTAGTGTTGTGCCACTGTTAACAGGGAGTGCTGCTAATACTTGCCGGTTTGACCAGATGGAGCACTGTTATCAGGAGCGGCTGTGTCTGTGTTTGATTTGATTCAACAGTGGTTGAAAACGACGGATGGATGGGGTTCAAGTTGCTCGGTTTTTTTTTTTCCTGTGACGGATTCAACAGTGGTTGGGAAGACGGAGATGCGGGTACGGGCCTCAGATTTGTTTGAGTGTTTAGATGGTGTAAAAGTTGTGTAAAATTCCTGTAGCACTTTTCGTTGTTATTTGGTAGAATTTATCTAATCATGGACTAACTAGGCTCAAAAGATTTGTCTCGACATTTACAGACAAACTGTGCAATTAGTTATTTTTTTTACCTACATTTAATACTCCATACATGCATCTAAAGATTCGATGTGACAGAGAATCTTGTAAAATTTTTGGAACTTTGAATGAACTAAACGCACCCACATTTGTTCCCGTTTTGTTTCATCCGATAGACGTGGGGCCCATTCCAGCGCTTTGGGACGTGTGACTTGTGAGTAACACCGCTCAGGTTTCCTGTTCCGTTCGTATGCCGTACCGAGGAGATTGTACACAGACATTTAGGGCATGTTTAGTTCTAAAAAATTTTTGCAAAAAACTACTGTAACATTTTCGTTGTTATTGAATAATTAATGTCTAATTATGGAGTAACTAGACTTAAAAGATTCATCTCGTGATTTACAGCTAAACTATATAATTAGTTTTATTTTTTTATCTATATTTAATACTCCATGTATATGTCTAAAAATTCGTGACTATGGTCTTTTTGGAAAATTTTTAGAACGAAACATGCCTTATACGGACCCGATGAAATTCAAATCACAACTCCCGTGCCGCCCAAAAATAATACTTCCTCCGTTCCATTCATAGCTTGCTTCCACCGTCCCTTTTTACTGTTTTTTCGCTTCTTGAGAAATAAATTTGACTAAATATATATAAAAAAATATATTAATATTTAGGTACATAATTAATGTCATTAGATAGATCGTTGAATTTATTTTCATAATAAATTTTTTTGAAGATATAAATGTTGCTAATATTTTCTACAAATCTAGTCAAACTTATCAGCACATGACAGATATTTAGGGATGGAGAGTATTTAAATATTTTTACATACGTATTTTTTATTATGTATCTAGATATATCATATGTTTAAGCACATAGCAAAAGCTATGTACCTAAGAAAGCCAAAACGATCTATAATTTATAACACAGAGTGGAACACATCTTGGTTGGTGAGGAATCTGATATTTTTAACTATAAATCTATAAAAAAAATATATTAATAGTGAAATATATTTTTATGGTAAATATATTTAGAGATATAAATGTTGATGTTACTTATGTCCTAAGTCCTTTATTAAATTTGCTAAGTTTATAGAAAATAATTAAACAAGTATAACTTCAAATAGCTATACTATTGAAATATATTCCACTACTTTATGATTAATCTAATTATTTATTCGGTATCATAAATATTAATGTTTTTAAGATCTGGTCAAACTTAAATTAATTATCTTACTACTCAGAAAATAAGAATTGCATTCTTTTCAGATGGATGGAGTATTTATTTTTTATAAATCTAGTCAGACTTCTTGAAAAACGATATGTGCATGGAATACTCTCTTTTTAGCTATTTTTATTAGAAAAATGTTGTACTAGATAATTGTTTTTCTACCATAAATGTACTAGATAAAATGTATATCTACAATAAATATGTTTCTTTGAAAAATTTGTGCTAGATAAATGTACTAGATATAATTTGGTGAATTGGAGATAAAAAAAAGAAACTACAATAATTGCTTATTCTAGATTAGAACTCGTTTCCAAAGGTAGAGGGATGGAACATACAACAACATCATTGTTAAGAATAGGGAAAAGTACCTATGGTTACATGGAACGGATCATTCTTTGTAAAAGCAGTGGAATTCATTGTGTTGTGGCACTTGATACTATGGCATCGTAAGGAATAAAAATGGCCATGAGAGCACATGTCTTTGGCGTGGAACCGCTCTAGAAGCACAAATGATTGTTTTAGTCTCTGGACCAATGTTTTGCAATAAAGTCTTTCGAGTCACAACTAATTGTCATTTTAGAATGGCTAACCCATTTAAACTTTGCCAAATATATAGGTATAAACTTTCAACACCATTTTTTATCTAAATATTTGAAATATTATATTAAAATATTGAGAGGCTTTTGGTTCCTGGCTGTTGTTCGCCATGCCACATCTGTGGTGCCACCGAAGCTGCGGCGGCAAAATTGGTGTCACTTTGTGGCGTGATTTTCTGCTTTCACTGGTTCGAAAAGCTATGGCAAGCCTTAGGTTATTAACAAACCAAGCAGCTGCATCGAAAGGTGTGGCAGCCTAAAGTTGGCGGTGGCGTATTATGGCAGGCAACCAAACACACCCCCTGATATTGCTAGATTTTGCATTCTGTTTTAAGATATTATAAATTTACCATTTACTTTTTTGGTTTATACTAAACAGTGATCAATCTGGTTTTTTGAATCATAGTTAAAAGCATTTTATTTGTGCCTTTTTTGTTGGTCTTTAAAAAAATCGACTCTTTATAATAAAATATCGACTCGTACAATTTTTGTATACACTGATACCAAAATAATGTCAGAAAAAATTATTCATGTCTTCTTATTGAACAATATCAAAGGGGGCAAAAAGATCATAGATGAGCTGGCTACTAGACCAACTGCACGAAGACACTGATTAAGTCGTCACCCTTTTTTCCGGCAGTGACACAGCAGAGGGTACAAAGTACAAACACATATAGGCACGGGTGTCACATGGGGTGTTCGGATACTAATAAAAAAACAAATTACAGAATCCGTCACGTAAGACGAATTTATTAAGCCTAATTAATCCATCATTAGCACATGTGTTACTGTAGCACTTTTATTGTCAAATCATGGACTAATTAGGCTTAAAAGATTTGTCTCGCAAACTAGTCGCAATATGTGTAATTAGCTATTTATTTAGTCTATATTTAATACTCTATGCATGTATCAAACATTTAATAGGATAGGGTCTAAACTTCTTTTTGGGGAAAACTAAAGCCATAGTTGGCCACTAGCAAAATGCTGACGCTGCCACACATTATTCTTCTACGGCCAAACAGTTATGGCACACATACTGCGTCTAACAATGGCGCTGTACGCCTCACGTTTGGCACGTTGCATTGCAAGCCCCGGGTGGTCTCTCTCTCTCTCTCTGAAATTTGCCCCGGGTGGTTTGTACGATGCCGGAGCTGAGGCATCTCAATATCTCAATCATAGCTGGGCCTCGTACGTGTGGTGGGGCCTTAGCTTTTGTCACTTGAAGGTCCCTCGTTCGCTCGGCTGCCCATCCCAACTAGCTAGGATCAGTATCCATCAGGCATCAAACAACCCCTTGAATTTTTTGACACCGGGTCATTAGTCATTGCCAAAAGCGACTCACCTAAAAAAGTTGGATTTGCAGGACACATGGTAAAGTACCTAAATGATTTTGTTGTCCTGTGCATTTGTACGGAAATTTGACACATATGTTAGGCCCTAGTACAACACAAGTGTTAGCTAGTTGAAAATTAGGTTTATTTTATCCAAATGGGAGGTTAATAAGTGAGGTGATTGTTACTCCACGGACCAACTAGTAGTTGTTAGTGTATTAGCTAGTTGAAAGGAGCTAATAGATTGAGAAAAGACTAAAATGTCCCCACCCGGCCACCTACCCTTTCCGAACCTCAAGCGTGCATACCAAGGGCAAAAGAAACTTTTACTAATAATTGTATCGTTCAATTAGCCCATGTATGTATAAAAACATACCTAAGCTAATTTTAACTAGCTAACAATTAGTCCTAATTCGTCCAACATGTCCATTGTATAAACCTATATAGTCTCATATTACACCGTGACTTTGATATCAGGTTTAAAAACTAGTAATTTATATAGTGTTTGTTTGGTGGAATCAATTCAATCTAGATACGGTGATGCATCATGAATTCATCCTTCGAATTAGTAAAATGACTCCACTCCTCATATACTAATACTAATTATTTACTTGTGATGCATCAACTCATTCCATTCTATAAATCCAAAAAAAGAAATAAGATGAAGATGGACTACCTCCAGTCTTCCAGAGACCAAGCACCCATAGTTTATATATTCCGCGAGTCTCGCGCAAAACAAATGACAAGTCTCCATGTTTCAAACCAACATGTATGTCTCTCTTTACGCAACTTGTTTAAGAAGACATCATGGACGAAAATATATCAACTCCCATTTCGCGCACCACCATTCAATAAGTGAGGCATCATTGAGCACACTTTGTGGCATCATCATTGCAACAATGAAGCTCAGAAGTACTTTCCTCCGATCACAAGCGAATCAGGTGAAATTCTAACCAAAATCTGAGTGCTGGACAACAATCAAGAAACGCATCATCCCAGCAATCTGAGTACTGCCTTTCAAGCTACGCACACAACCGCCGCAGTTGCTCGAGATAAAAACAAATGAACACTCATCATGAGATTCCACACTGTGTATCTAGCTAGCTGGGCCATTACATCTATGTGCGTGTATATAATATAATAACACATATAAAGGTTACACAAAAGCTTCACTTGCATTACATGCAACCCATGAGAGGAAGACACGCCTCACCTCGATCTTTCTATTAGGTTTTCATAATGCACCCATCAACTTCTTCAATGCATGGTGATGCATGCATTGCTGGTGTCATTATCGACGGATAAACCAGTCACACCAGATAGGGTTGCAAGTCCTTGTAATTATAATGGGGACACAAAACCTTTGAAGAAACTGAGGAACAAAAAGAACGGATAAAGTGGAGGAGACACCCAAAAAGGCATGCAACATGGGAAGGTAAGCACCTTAAAATTGACAGCTTACCGGTTTACGCACTGCATTGTCAATTGTCATGGTGTCTTTCAAACACAAAAGATAGCAGATATATAGCTTGGCTTACTCACAAGTTGTCGGCAGATCTGAATTTATTTAATTTGTCCCCTTGCACGTTTTGATCTCTGTCTCCCTGAAGCAGCAAGAATGTAGTAATGCAAGATCTTGTGGCCGCACAGTCCAGATCGAATTGAACACTGCAAGGTTGACTATGTGTGTGTGTTTAGTTTGAGGGCATATCAGGATGGGATGGCTCCACTCCAGTTTTTAGGGATGAGTTGATTTCATCTCATGTTTGGTTGTGTGGGACAGGACTGTCACTGTGTTTTATGTTTAGTTTAGGGACTCCAAAAAGTGGGATAAGCACCTAACTGATGGGACCCACATGTCAACCTCTCTTTTTTCTCTTTCCTTGTCCTCTCTTCTCCCTCGAGCACTCCTGTTTTTCCTCTCAATGTTGCCCTCTGCACCCGACGGCTAGTCCTCCACCCTTCCGCACTGGCCACTACCGGAAACTGGCTCTTTGCCGAGTGCTAGATGGTTTGCCGAGTGTAATTTTTTGGGCACTTTGCCAAGAAAAAACACTAGGCAACTCTTTGCCTAGTGTTTTTTTTGCACTCCGAGTGTTTTTGGTTTTACACTCGGCAAACAAGATCTACAAAGCACATTTTGAAGCAGTAAATTAATTCAAATGAAAAAGTTTTCAACTACAGAGTTGTATAACTTCTCAAGATTTACAACTTTTGTTTTGGTCATTTCTTAATTCGACAAAACAATAGTAACGTTGTTCACAAAATCTCTCATATAGTTTCATGAAAACTAGAAGAGAGATCTCTAAGTTTTGTAAACAATGTTACTACCACTATGTCGGATGAACAAATGATTAAAACAAAAGTTGTAGATCTTGAGAAGTTATACAACTTTGTAGTTGAACACTTTTTAATTTGAATTAATTTTGCCAACGAAAAGTACGTCTAAATTTCTCAAATTTGAAATTTGAATTTTTCAAACGACCTCGGATGGAGAAACGGCCAAAATGAAAGTTGTAGATCAAAGTTATGAAACTTTGTAGCTGACAACTTTTTAATTTGAAATCATCTTGTCAACGAAAACTACATTTGAATTTCTCAAATTCAAAATTCAAATTTTGTAAACAACCTCGGATGGAGAAACTATCAAAATAAAAGTTGTAGATTTCGAAAAGTTATGAAACTTTGTAGTTGACAACCTTTTGATTTGAATTCGTTTAGGGCCTCAAACAAGTAATTTACACTCGGTTTAGTATAATATGTGGGGAACCAAAACGGAATCTAGACATAAGTGACAGTGTGGTGCAGTGATAAAGGAGGTACGCGCGAGGGAGAGGTCGCGAGAGAGAGCTATTTTTCGGGGTTTTTTCGGTTCATTCTTTGCCGAGTATTCATTTTTGCCGAGTGTTTTTTAGCACTCGCCAAAGGCTTTGCCAAGTGCCCAAGATAAAGCACTCGGCAAAGTCCTCTTTGCCGACCAAAGTTTTGCCGTGTAAGGTATACCGAGTGTGGTACTCGGCAAAGGCTTTGTTGAGTGCTTTATGGCCTTTGCTCCTGAGTCAGGTAGTGGGCACCCGTCCCTCCAAGTGGGCCCTTCACCCCTCCGTGTTGGCCATTGAAAGCCCAAGTTTGGTTTTGGTAATTAATAACACCAAGTTGCTAATGCCATTGTGTCAAGTGAATTGAGTTAGGCGTAGCAACACATGTGATGAAGGAGCAAGGAGCATGATGGTGATGGCCATAAGATCGCAAGTGCATGAAGATAAAGATGATGGTGAACATGCACATAGGTGATGGACAAGGAATGAGATGATCAAGACAAAGGTATAATCATAGGATTCTCTTTTGCAGGTCTAAAGATGAGTAGAGAAGTGATTGACCGGGTTTAGGATTGATAGACGATTATTAAGAGGGGCAATCACGACCATCTCATGAATCAAGTGCTACTAGGTCTATATTCTTGAGCATATGCATTTAGGATCTAGTGAGATGTTAACTCCTTGAAAAATATTTAAGAAAATGCTAACACACGAGCACAAGATGGTGAACACTTGGTGGTGTTAATACATTTGCGAAGGAGGTGGAGTTTGAGGGGTAGAGAGGGGTTTGAGTTCCTTTCTCCCTCCCGCCGAGCTTGTGAGGCAGGATTCGGCGCTTTTATGGAAGTAAAACGCCTATTTTTCACTGCGCTGGAGGCAAAGAAACGGACGCGAAAGGAAGTCTCTGGGGTGACCGGACGCGTGACTGGACGCTGGATCGGACGCGGATGGCTCATCCGGTCGATTCAACCGGTAGGTGTGCGGGGCGAAGTGCGAGGGTTTGCGACCGGAGCGTCCGATCACTCGCGGGACCGGCGCGTCCGATCATGCACCCAGGAGAGCAGCGCGAAGGGAAGGTTTGATCGGACGCGGTGGCGCGTTCGGTCACATGCGACCGGACGCGTCCGGTCGACGAAATTGCTCTCTGGACCCTTACTGGACTCAAACCGGACACCGGGTATAACGCGTCCGGTCAACTCTAGCGTCGCGTCCGGTCATGCTTTGACTAAGAAGGTAACGTTTCATAACTGTTGGAGATCGAACAAACGAAATTTAAAATGGGACACGTGGCGAGCTTCGGCGACGTCGTGCAGGTGTGACCGAACGCTGTAGCCGCGTCCGGTCAGCACGCGCAGAGCAGTTTCTTTGTTCCTAACGGCTCTATTCTTTGGAGTGGCTTACAAATATATGTTTGGCCGGTTTGGGGAACTCTCTCTTGGACATTTAGACTCTCTAACATCCTCTTGAGCTGAGCACATCCCCTTCCACTCATCTCCTTGCTTGATTGTGCATCCTAGTGAGATTGAGTGAGATTCAAGTGCATTGCTTTGAGAGTTACATCTAGTGGCACTTGATCCATTGAGTTGGCTGCGGATTACTTGTTACTCTTGGGTGTTTCCCGACATCCTAGACGGCTTGGAGCAGCGGTGGTGTTGAGCTCGTGATTGGAGATTGTTTCGAGCTTCACCAAGTGATTGTGAGGGGTTCTTGAGCCTTCCCCATGGGAGTTCATGAATTGGCTACTCTAGTAGAGCTCGTGGCTTGGAGGATCCCCATCTTGTGAGTGGATGTGTGGCACCTGCTGAGGGTTTGACTCTTGATAGTCAATTAGCTCGCGATCCATCAAGTGGGTGCATCGCCACAACGAGGACTAGCTTATCGGGAAGCAAGTGAACATCGGTAAAAATTCTTGTGTCATCTCTTTGCTGAGGATTTCATCTTGTGTATGTGATTACGTTGATTGATTGGTTCATTGGACATATCTCTATTCATCAACGTCAATATAACAATCCTAGCTCACTCCTTTGCTTACTTATCTACCTTGTTAGTTGTGTAGCTTGTTATTCTTTGTCTCTACCTTGTGTAGTTTTGTTCTTGTTTAGGAGTAGAGTTAGTTGTTGGTGTGATTAGTGTTTAGCCTTAAACTAGACTTGTGTAGGTGACTTGCATAGCTTAGTGAGCTAGTGCTAGAATTGCTACGCCGTTTGTTTTACTAACTCACTTGTCTAGTGAAGCTTGTAGATTTTTAAATAGGCTATTCACCCCCCTCTAGCCATTTAGGACCTTACAGCCATTCGTCCCTCCGTGTTGGCCATCTGCCCCTCCGCACCTAGTGCTCTTCCCTAGCGGTCAATGCCCACAGAGGCCCGCCCCTTCGTTCTTCCTCCACGCCATAACATTTCCCTACTCTCAAAATATGGCATGCTTTTAGGCAATTCACAATCACCCATGTGTTGAGCCTTGCATCCACCAAATATATAGTATTTGCGCATAAGCCCTCTGAAAACCATTGTACTCATAGTACCGTTGTTAAAATATTTTAGGTTTGATGGATACCATGCATGGTGGCCACTTGAGCAAAGTTCAAGTACGGTAGGTATGGTAACATATCGAGTAGAAAAGGTGAGCGCCCCTACTCCGCTTCATTTAATGAGCTAGGAGAGCGACTCAGGTGAGAACAACTTAGAGAAAAGAGAGGGAGATGGCTTAGCTAAACGGGAGCGAGGAGATAAGACCTACTTGAAACATTAGCTGGATAAGTTCATTCATTTATTCTTCCTCGTTGCTTTTGTGCAATCTCGTGTTAAGATCAAACCTTGAGTTACAGAGGTTATATGTGTATTTTAAACAACCTGATCCTATGGAGACACTAGTGGAGTGTGTGAAGCACATCTCTAAGGATTACCGGGTTGGTTTACTTAAGCTAAGTTGGTCAAGAGGATGACAGTTTAGGTGGATTAACCTGGGCATCTTCTCGCAGTCGCAGACCTGTGGTTACTTAAAATGGAGGATTGAGTTTTTTATTGCTTTGACTGACATCTTGAGCGAAATTCTCACTACTAGAGAACAGACCTTTCGTCGATATCCAAAATGGGTATTAGTCCCGGCGAAATTTATGTCCGGGACAAAAAAAACGACTTTAGTCCCGGTTGGTACCCTGTCCAACGGCTGGACCACTTTTAGTCCCGGTTCGTAACACCAACTGGGACTAAAAGTCATCTTTTAGTCCCGGTTGGTATTACGAACTAAGACTAAAGGTCCTCCAACTTTTAGTCCCGGTTGGTATTACCAACCGGGACTAAAGGGTGACCTTTTAGTCCCGGTTGGTGTTACGAACCGGGACTAAAGGTTCCCCATGAGTCAAATCAAAAGGAAGAGCGCAAAGGACTTTGTCACATGTTGTGTTCAGTTGAGTTGGTAAGAAATCTACGCGCGAGGTGAGAGGTTCTGAGTTCGATTCTCACGCACCACAAGAGAGGCCTCTAGAATTTCATTTATTTTTTCATCCGAGGATAGTCCCGATTTCTTAGTCCCGGCTCTGGAACCGGGACTAAAAGTCCTTAGGACCCGGGACTAAAGGACCTGTCTGTAGTAGTGTCTATGGATAATCTTGTATTAGTAACCTTTTGTCCAGGAAGGAGAGAGTTCTTAGGGCATGTTTGATTAGTAACTAACCTTTGCACACCCAATCTTAGACAAACTATGGATGTACTTATGGCAAAGTTTGACAAAAGTAAATAAATATATAAAACATGTGGGACAGGATGCTAAGAATCAAAAGTGTGGGGTGTCGTAGTTGTTATAGTAGTGAACTAAACATGACAAATGTGTGACGTGGCAATTTTAGACATGAACTAAACATGCCATAGTTTGCACTTTTTTAAAACCATTATTTATTGAATAATCAATAAAGACATTTAAAGGGGACACATGCATGGTGGATGGTGGAGAAATTTACTATTTTTTTTAAATGTCGTCATCTTCTTCTTCTTTTAAGGAAAAGGAGGGACAAGTCCCTATATAGTCTGATGTATTTGGCACTAATTTAGGTAGAATTTGTTCTCTTGGATACTTATTTGATTTTTTATTTTGCGTCTTGCAACGTATTTTTAGCTGCGGTGGATGCATCACGTACGCATTCCGTTTTGTTTCTTTATTCGATGTTCCTTGTCCCTTACTACAGGTATCTGCGCCGTTTTGTTTCATGCATGTGGAAGCTAGAGTAGAGTAGCTTGTATCATACTCCTCTGGCAAGCAACGAGAAAACACTCTCCTATTTTCTTCTCTCGGACATCGAGAATACCCTCATTCCGATGTAGTCGGTTCATTATATATTAACAATTAACATTGATCGATAAAAGAAGCCAATGGTATAGTGTGCTTAACCTTTTTTCAGAAAACAAACAAAAAAAAAACTTCAGCATTGGATACTGCTAGGACTAGCTAGGAGCCTAGGAGTAATAGTATTTTGGATCAAGTTGGGGAAATGTACCGTCTTCAGTTTTTTTTCCCGGGTTACAGATCTGTCACCAACTTTAGAGCATCTAAATAAGGTAAAGTACATTTTTCTCTCTGAAACTTATACAGTAGTCAGATTTTTAACCTTAAACTATGAAAGCGGGTAACGAACACCCTCAAATTGTCAAAACCGGACGAGTAGTTTGCTCCTTCTGTTGATTTCAATGGTGGTTTTCTGTTCTATAGAAATAATAAAAAAAAACTTGATTTACTACATGAAACTTCATAAACAATTTATTTTCAATCAGGAAAATATGAAACCAGTACTTTTTTTTTGAAAATATGTTCTCTACTTGTTTATGATGTCTGTGTGTGTGTGTTTTGGATTTAGTTTATTTCTATTCTTATTGCTTTATTGTTCATATAGTCGCGCTCATTTTTTATTTAAAACAAATAATATCTAAATAACTCTAAATATATCATTAAGAAGCGGATGCAAAAAAATAGAAAACCACTTTGAAGCCAAAAGTGGGGACCAAATTTGTCCCAGTATCGACAGTCTTGGTTTCATAGTTTAATAAGGTTGAAAAACCAAACTACGTTGTAAGTTTTAGGTTGAAAAATATACTTTACTCTCTAAATAATCACCCATCCGTTTTCTAATCCTTCTCAATTTTTTGTTTGATCTTCGGTGTTATCCTGGTTTTCTTCTAGATAATTATCCACAAAATCTATGGAACCCATGGTCGCGGCCGTCAACTTTATTGGAGCTGCACGCATGACAAGATGTGTGAATCGATAACATGACAACATGTAGGCAGCCTCTTTTTTTTTTAAAAAATTACATACTACAACGTAGACGCCCATAAAATACACGTACACTCACATTTATGAATATATATATATATCCTATGAGCACCTTCGAAGGACTAAGTCTGCAGATCTTAAGATTGACGAAGTCACCACATGTGCCTCGCTGTCGACGGAAACATCGCGTACCACTGAAGAACACTCGTGCCAAGTCAAAGACTTAAACTCAAGTGAACAAGTTCTATCACAGGGACCAACCAACTTATCCGTGATCAGTTCATGCAGGTAGTACGTGGGCTTATTTTTGTACCAACACGGTAAAGCTGTACCCGTACGCCATCATATCGTCGCCTCGTCGGTACGTGCATACGGCTCTGGTACACTTTTACTCATCATCATGTCATGTCTTCATGGAGAGGGAACAGTCGAAAAAACAGCTGCAGTGTACAAAGCGCCGGAGTACATACTGCTTGATGTTTTCTGCAACCCATAAGCTGCCTGAAGCTGTTTTATGGTGAGAAAAAAACACTGATGAGTTAAAACAAACAAGGCGTTTTACGCCCGTGAACTCTAGCCGTATGCTCTGGTACAAAAAATGCATGCATGCGTTGGCAATGTGCGGCAAAAGGGTGGCTCTCTAGGCTTCCAATCTTGTCCGCCACCGCACCACCAGTCGTCCTGTCCTCTAGGCATTCACTGCATGAGTCCTGGGATGGGAATGGGATCCGGCAAAATGATCATCATGGCCACGGTGAAAAGCGTCACTTACAGGTACAGCAGGACAGCGGGTCACCATGTTCGTCAGTCAAAACAAACAGTGCATGTGACCGTCAGTTCCGCCTTCAGGTTTTGTTTTTAGAGTATTTGTTTCATTTTCATCGATCGGCATGCATGCACCGCCGGTCTTGAGTGCAAGCAACGCTAGCTAGCGAGTTAGGGTGTGTTCACTTTGCATGTAAACCCAAGATATTTCCTCTTTTACCTATCACATCAAATCTTTGGACGTATGCATGGAGCATTAAATGTAGGTAAAAAAGATAACTAATTACATAGTTAGTCTGTAAATGTCGAGACGAATCTTTTAAGTCTAGTTAGTCTATGGTTGAACAAATTTTGCTAAATAACAACGAAAGTTGCTACAGTAACTTTTTACCCACTTTTCACCAACTGAACACACCCTTAGTACAAACTAGCCCCCTTTAGCTAAAATATTGATGGCAAAAAGTTAGTTCTGCTATTAGCCTCACCTATTTTGATGACTAATGACTAATTTAAGCAAAAAAAAAACGAAAAACTGAACTGTCACGGGCCACGGCCCACCCAGTCATTTTGTGTTGAGGCCTTGTGGGTGAGCAAAAGGCAGGCGTGTGGCCTACGGGCCCGGAGTCGAAAGCCCCGAGTCAGAGCAGGGCAGGCCTCCGTCACGCAAAGCCCAAAGGTGTCCGACTGCCATGGACAGGGCACTCTGAAACCCCAAGGAAAAGGTGACCTTCCTTAACTGTTACACTATGTGATTCCAATTTGCTCCATTTAATTAAACGGGAAAATTGGATTTTTAGGTTTCTTTAACTTCTAACTCGGAAGTCTGAAGCAGCGGCCGGTGGTCACGGCGCAGCAAGCACCCCTTCTCGGCTCCCTCTCGGCCTCACTCCTAGCTTCGCTGTCCGCTCAACTCACCCCCTCTCGCTCCTGTAGTTGGCAACCAATGTCTAGCATGTACACGTAGTTCAAGGTTTCATGTATCTATCACCACCTTAATGTGAACTGGCTGCCATGCATGTACACGTACTAATAGAAAAACCCTCAATGTAATAATGATTTAACAAGCAAGCTCACTTTGCCCAGTGTACAAGAAGCATGTAGAAAGGATGTTGAACGTGCATTTGGGGTGTTGTAATCTCGGTTCGCGATTGTTCGTGGACTTGCTAGATTCTGGGACCAAAAGACTTTGTAGCGCATAATGACCGCATGTGTGATCATGCACAACATGATAATCGAAGATGAACGAGGACAACCGGATGACTTCAATTATGACACTGAGTTCACATATGTTCCACCTGTGCAGCCTCATAGGGATAATGACCGAATCAACAAATTTCTGGAAGTGCATCGGAAGATTGAGGATCGTGAGGGGGCATAACCAACTTCGGGATGACTTAATAGAGCATTTGTGGCAGTTACATGGGCAATGATTCACTCATGTTATCTATCTACTATTACCTGTTTCTGTGTTACTGTCTTCAAGTTGGGAGTTTAGTAGTAGTACATCTTTTGACTATAGTTTGTGAAAGGTTACTGAACCCTGCACTTGGCTCTGTGTAATTTGTCAGACCTCATAGTGCGATTGATTCTAGTAAAGAATGACATGCACACTCTTTTAGCTTGTAAATGAATAAGTTGAACTCATGAATTTAGACTTCCCTTTCGCATACTCCTCTGTCCTCTTGTGTTTAACATTTTGCATGTGAGCATGTTTGCGTGATCTGTCCAGTAGCTATGGTTTCACTGTGACAAAGTTTTGTACAATTTTTAAACGAAGTCTTCTGATATGTCCATTGACTGTACGATTGTCCAGATGCAACGGTAGCTAGCATTGGAGATATGGGCCAAAGCAGGCTAAATTTGCAACATAGGCCAAAATCACATATTGGGGATGAGATATTAGGAAACTGCAAAAGCATATTTCCCAATAATCTAAAAAGTAATATTGGGCTACCCCTCTATGAGTTTATTGGGGGGAGTGGTATTGGGGGACTGCTGGAGATGCTCTAACAGATACGCACGAGCATAGGATACCCTTTTTTTTTTGGAATTCTAAAAAATAGTAACATGAGCAAATGGCAAAACCCTACAATCCTAATCGATATGCATGCTGTAGGCTTGTAGCCCTAATCGATATGTGTTGTGCGACCTGCAACCATAATCATCAGTACGCGAGTATACATGACCCGTATTTAAAAAGTTTTACAAAGTAGCAACCTGAACAAGCTGAGGCAAAGGCCATAACTCCAATTAGTATGGCATGGCTTCTAATCAGTATATGTCCGCTGCAACCCTAATTAGTATGGGGTATTGCGACATCTAACTAGCATGAATGCTGCGACCTTATCAGTATGCACGAGTATATGAACCCATGTCTGAGAATTCTAAAATGTACTAGCAACCTGAGCAGACGGTAAGAAAAATCCTATATCCCAAATTTGTATGCCTATTGCAACCCTTAATCATGAATCTTGCACGACCATAAATAAAAGGGTGTGTTGTATGTCATCATGATGTAGAAAACAAAAATTGTTATTGTCAACATAGTTGATACAAGTTAAATTACCAGGTTATTTAACTTGTCGACTTAGTCGACTTATGTGCATAATAAATATAAGTTACTATATATTTAATATGTAAGTAGTTGCTATAGATACAATCTAATAAGTTGCTACAATGAATATATTTTGAAACTTCTACATTATAGGTTTAGTTTTACAAATCTCATTGCAAATAGCACACTGGTGCATACCAAATTAGCAACGGACACTTATCACATTTATAATCTAGGGTGGTGAACTAGTTATTGGAAACAGTCACAACCCATACCGCAGAAAAAAGGAACAAGACAATATGATGTAGCCCATGTAGGCACCAGGCCTGGCGGTAGCGTGTTATATGGGCCAAACCGATGCACACACCCAACCAAGTCGCAGTCCTTGCACCCATGGGCTAAAGGCCCAAGAACAAAATGACATTTTCGAACAACTCCCTCTTACTGAATCGCAAAGTCTAATTAGCGACCCGTCGCGCTCAGTTGCAGCCTATTCTACAGTCTACACCCGTGGCAACCACCGGCATCCCAGCAGCAACGCCGGTCTGCACGCCAGTGGTGGAGTCCCGGCAATGGCGTCCGCGCCCCCTCCCCGTGCTCCTGCCCGTACGTGCTCGGATCCGGCGCCAGTCACTATGGCCACGGGAGCATCATGCGCAGTGCCGGCATGGCCCCCGCCAGGAGCAGCATTGACTCCTCGTCGTTCCTCGGGCACTCCTCGAGGTCGCCGACGAGCTTTCCGGCAAGCATTGGAGCCTCCAGGAGGTGACCCGCTTGGGGAACGAGTGGTACAAAAAGGGATAGTACGGCCGTACCGGGAGGCGCTGCGCCACTATGAGCACGCCGTGGTGCTGTGTCCCGAGAGCGCCGCATGCCGCGGCAACCGAGCCGCCGCGCTCATAGGACTCGGCCGCCTTGCCGACACGCTTCGTGAATGCGAGGAGGCTGTCCGCTCGACCCGGTCAGCGGCCGTGCCCACAGCCTCGTCGCAGGCGTTTGTCTCCGGTGAGCTTACTGCCGTCTTCCTACCTCCACCATTGCGCTATAGCCTGTACTAGAGTTTAGAACTGATGTGCATGAGCATCAAGGTCTCTAGCTCTTTGCTTCGATTTTGTTCTTGACGGTTGCATCTGCATGTTGATGTTGCTTTCTTGGATGGCTTTCTCTGTGAGCGAGACCGAGGAGAAAGCAAATGAGTGCTGCGCCTTTCACTTTTTCCTTTCCATTGAGGCTGTGAAATTTAGTTCTGCGATTGCTCCATCTTCACACTCAATATTCATTTTATTCGCATCCTCAGGATGCAAGATATTGATCTTTTTTGCAATTCAAAATGATTTTTTTTTTCAGAATTATCTCTATGTAAGTAAAGCTATAATATTTTCTTGCTTTGATTGTGGGTAAAATTGGCATTAAACCTTTCCCATCACATAACGCTGATAGAAGGGGTGTCTGCTTGCTGTATTATGTAAGGTTGCTTGATGACGATTTCGGTTAGGTTCATTGGATTTAGACCACACAATGCTGATGCATCCTGAATTTCTGTTCCTAATATTGTTTATACTGTATATTGTCCTGACTCTCCCATGGAATTAGGTGTCGAAGACTGATGACATGCTGCAATTATTTGCATTTCTGCTGATATGCTGTGAGGGTTGTGTTGTTTCAGATTAGGGATTATTGACAAGGCGCGGAGGCATTTCACCCAGGCTGGTCATCTTCTTCAACAGTTATACCCCGCCGAGTGGCAGAAGCTGCAGGAGATCGAGGTGTAGTAATTTCAGTTTCTAATTTCAATTTGTAATTTCAGTTTCTAATTTTGATTAGTAATTTCATTTTGTTTCAGTTGCTAATTACATTTTTTTGCAATTTTAGTTTTTAATTTCAGTTTCTAATTTCAATTTGTATTTTCAGTTTTTACTTTCAGTTTAGCAATTTCAGTTAGTAATTTCAGTTTCTAATTTCAATTTGTATTTTTAGTTTTTAATTTTAGTTTTTATTTTTAGTTTAGCAATTTCAGTTAGTAATTTTAGTTTGTAATTTCAATTTGTAAAACAAGTCAATTAGCTATGTTGTCATTTTAAGAATTTGCCCAGTTGGCAACTTATGCAATGCTTGTTTTATAATTTACCTTCTAGGTTGTAGATTGTCTTGTTTCATTTTTCCTTTTAGGCACCGGCGTGTCTCGAGAAAGAAGGCCATGGGTAGCGCGTCGCGAGGAAGAAGGCCGTGGCCGGTGGTGGCCCAGTCATCACCCTAGTCGACGCACGACTTGGCGCCCCCCGGTCGGCGCGCGCATAGCACGCCCTTCTTAACCCGTCACAACCCGCACAATACACACACGGCCATCCACAACCAACTGACGATATGTTCAATGGCGGGATGAACATTACAAAATTTGTTGAGATGAACTTTCCTGACATGATACCACAGATTATTGACCCTCAACTACTAGAAGAGCAACAAGATTTATCTCAAGAAAATTCATTGGCCATGAAGGAGAAAAGCTTAGAGTGTTTGCTTTCAGTTCTGAACATTGGGCTTCTCTGCACTAAGCCATCCCCGAATGAGCGCATCTGCATGCAGGAAGTGGCTGCAAAGTTGCATGGGATCAAGAAGGCATATATATCCAACTAAAAACTGAGGTAACACTAGCAACGTCCTTTATACTTTCGTATGTTATATAATTTAAAATTTGTTCTATTGTGCCTTACTCTTTTCCCCCATCTTTCAAGCTGTGTAACTTCTACCCTTAGTGGCTACTGCTGATACGATGATCGAAAGCCTATCTCCTTGTGTACCACACTAGCATGTAATCAAGTTCATTAGCAGTTCCCGTCTTGACTGCACACCACTCTAGCATGTAATCAAGTTCACCAAGCATGCATGTTCTTGAACATCTTGTGCTTGCTTTCTGAAAGCCAGGGAAATGTTGCCATAAAAATACCAGTTCTGATTCTAGCCTTTGGCACGCTAGAACTGGAATCGTTGCATGATAAAGCTTCCTCCCATTTAGTTCAAAGTTTCATGTATGATCTATGACCACGTTAATGCAAACTGGCTGCCATGCATGTGCATTAATAGAAAAACAAGTGTCAGTTTTCTGAAAAGATCACTCAAGAATTTCTAAGGCTTCAGTTCAATTCTGAATCAGCAAGCTGACACGAATAAACACTATATATGCGTAAGAGAATGAATGAAACAAAAAAAGTTTATACGCTATGTCAATTTTAATTTTATCTATAATATATTTTTCCTTCCCCAAAATTTAGGTCTTAGAGCTAACTAATTTTAGAAAATTTTAAATTATTGCAAAAAGTGAATTATTTCGAAAAAATAGTCACATCCCCTGAATCAAAACCTAAATCACAAAAGGCTGCAAACTAGGGGTTGCAAACCACAGTCACAACCCTTTGCAGCCCCTAACGGTATGGATGCGTCACCGGCGGCACTCCGGTGACTGATCCTGAAGCCAGCGTGCAGCGTGGCTTCTTGAATGATGAGGGCGCCAAGGCTGGAGAATCAAATGAAGAGAATACTGGGCCGGCTGCTGGGAAGAGGCCCATGTGGATCAAGAAGAAGAATACAATGACAACTGGGCCTGACTGGACTAAGTAGGACAACTGGCCCTGCGTGGCCCAAACTGGAGGCAGCTCGGTGCCCCTTCTTGTAATGGCATCATGAGAAGGAGAGAACTCAGACTTGGTCACTTACCTTGAACCGTGCCTTGTTGGCTGCGGCGGCGGTGGGCACGGCGATCGCCAGCGTCCGAGACCTTGTCCCACCTAGTTACCCATATATTTCTATAGCAACGATAGTTGTTCGGTTACACCTGGTATCGGATTTAGTCGATCCTCTATCGCTCGATTCTCGCATTCCATCGGTCGAATTTGCAAACGCTTCGGGTTGGATCGAGATTTCTGGGGGCAGTGAACTGCTGTCGCCGGAGGTTTCTCTGTAATTCCCAAGCACGCGAGTCGATTTGTGGAGGAATCGCGATTCTGGCATCGCATCTGTATCTCTTCCGCAGACACATGACCATGTCGACACCAGAGGAGCAGCTAGGCCAGATCCTGGCTCTGCTGAGCGAAAACTGGAAGGGGATCAACGAGCGCAAGAGTTCGATGACGGAGATGCGGACCCTGAGGACGGAGATACTCACTTGG
This sequence comes from Saccharum hybrid cultivar R570, assembly GCA_038087645.1. Classification (NCBI taxonomy): domain Eukaryota; kingdom Viridiplantae; phylum Streptophyta; class Magnoliopsida; order Poales; family Poaceae; genus Saccharum; species Saccharum hybrid cultivar. The sequence goes on from JAQSUU010000805.1 coordinate 14,613,899, forward strand.
AAGCCTGATGTCGACAACCGCGTCCACGAGCTGGAACACGCGGTGATCAATCTCGGTGCACGCATCGAGCAAGCACGGGTCTCTCCTTCATCAAGCGCAACCTGTCGATCCGTCCGCGGCGGAGCAGTCGGGAGCTGTCACCTTCAACAAACCCCCTCTCACTGCGGCGATCCGAGAGGACCACTTTGCCTCTTCGGGTACTAAGGTGCCAAGCTCCACAGATCTGGAGCTTCACCCCCTCGGGCGGCATCTGGGTCGTTAGACCACGACAAGAGTTCTTCTCACCGGGGTGCTGATTTCGAGGCGGTGTACACCGCCGTCCCCGAAACGGCCCTGGTCACAGGTGCGACGTCATCTCAAAAACCTCATCTTGCTTTGATTTCTGTTGATGGGTCTAGGCATCGTGATCGGCGATATTATCCTCCTCCTTATCCACCATATCCACCCCCTACACCTATTCCCGAGGTCAAATTCCACAAGTTTGATGGCTCAAATCCTAAGTTGTGGGTTAAACGTTGCAAGACATACTTCAATGTTTATCAAACTGATCCTAGCTTATGGGTTTGCTTAGCTTCTATGAGACTCACTGGCTCTGCAGCCGTTTGATTTCAAACCCTACAAAATCCCACCACAACTATGACCTAGGAGTCCTTTGTTTTGGCTGTATGCAATTGATTTGATAAGGATGAGCATAACCATTTACTTCGCCACTTTTTCCACATCAAGCAAACCACCACTGTCACTGAATATGTTGAACAATTCAGTGACATTGTTCATCACTTACTTGCCCATGATCCATCTTTTCCTCCCACTGTGATTACCAATTGTTTTATTGATGGGTTGAAAAAAGAAATCAGAGCTGTTGTTATGATGCATAGGCCACAAGACCTCGATACTGCTAGTTCTTTGGCCCTTTTGCAGGAGGAGGCAATTCAAGATGAACCTATCAAAAGGTTTGAGTCTAGCAGTAACTCTAAGAAGAATTCCAATGATAATGTGAAGAACTCTGGAGAATCTTACAAGCTAAATTCCTAACCCAATGAGGACAAGAAGGTAGTTCCTTCTACACTGCCTAAGCCTGGTGAAGATAAGATTACTGCTCTGAAGAATTATAGAAGATCCAAGGGTCTTTGTTTCAAATGTGGAGAAAAGTGGGGACATCAACACAAATGTCCAGCCACTGTCTCACTTAATGCCATGGAACAATTGTGGGCTTGTATCACTGATGGTGAAGAATTGGAATTTCTATCTTCTAAAGTGGAGGCTGACTCTGATGATGAATTGGCTTTGTCAGTTCAAGCTCTCAGTGGAACTGAAGGTATTCAAACCATCAGACTCAGAGGTTATCTCAAGGGCAGGGAAGTGTTTATGCTAGTTGATTCAGGGAGCTCCCATAGTTTCATCAATGATCAGCTAGTTTCTAATATGGGATCTGGGCAGTTACTTTCACATCCAGTCAAAGTGCAGGTGGCCAATGGTGAACTCTTGCATTGTACTCATCAGCTATCTAATCAACTATGGGGTATCCAGGGTTATTCCTTCAACACAACACTAAAGATCATTCCACTGAAAGGCTATGATGTAATTTTGGGTATGGACTGGTTAGGGACACATAGTCCCATGGAGATTCATTGGGCTGACAAATGGTTGCAGTTTACACATGATAAGCAATTTATCACGCTTCAAGGCATTTCACCTTCTGCAAATATGGGGGCACCAATTTCTCATAACCAGCTCCAAGCACTAGACAAGATAGACTCCATCTTGTATGTGGTGCAGTTGCAAGCCCTGGATCCCACCTCATCTACTGCTCATGCCATTTCTTCTCTGCCTACAGACTTACAAGCAATTTTACACAAATATGGTATTGTCTTCACTTCTCCTACTGAGCTACCACTTGAGAGACCTGGTGATCATAAGATTCCTCTTTTAGAGGGAGCACAACCCTTCTATCTAAGGCCATATAGGTATAACCCTGCCTAGAAGATAGAAATAGAAAATCAAATCAAGGAGATGTTGAAAAAAAGGATGGATTCAAGTGAGCACAAGTCCATTTTCCTCACCTACACTCTTAGTGCGCAAGAAAACTGGTGATTGGAGGTTGTGTGTGGATTACAGGCGTCTAAATGCATTAACAAGTAAGAACAAGTATCCACTGCCTCTTATTGAAGACCTCTTGGATGAATTACATGGAGCACAGTGGTTGCAGATTGTTACTACCACTTGAAGACCTCTTGGATGAATTAATAAGGTTGCAGATGCATTGTCCAGAGTGGTGCAGCATGACACTTATGAGCTCTCTGCTATCTCTGTGGTTAAACCAGTCTGGCTAGTAGATATTCAAAATGGCTATCAACTAGACTCTCATGCCTTGCAATTGCTGACTGAACTTTATGTACATCAACCTATTGGTCATTATACACTCAAGGAAGGCCTCATCAGGTATAAAGGCAGGGTATGGATTGGCTCAAACTCTTCCTTGCAAGCTAAAATCTTATCATCTTTACATAGTAGTGATGTTGGTGGTCATTCAGGCTTTGAAGTCACTTATCATAGAATTAAAGCCCTATTTGCCTAGCCTAAACTCAAACAATCTGTCAAAACATTTGTAGCCCAATATTCTGTCTGTCAACAAGCTAAGACAGAACGAATAGCCTACCCTGGCCTCCTAGCACCACTACCAGTACCTGAGGGAGCATGGCAAATTATTACTATAGACTTTATTGAAGGCCTACCCAAATCTGCTAACTACAATTGTATCCTTGTAGTAGTAGACAAGTTCTCCAAATATGCTCATTTCATAGCTCTATCCCATCCTTTTACTACCTTCCAAGTAGCTCAATTGTTCTTGAACAACATTTTTAAGCTCCATGGCCTGCCCACAGCCATAGTGTCTGATAGAGATAAGGTGTTCACCAGTCACCTTTGGCAAGAACTTTTCGAACTTCTTGATGTTGATTTGCGCATGAGTAGTGCTTATCACCCACAAACCGATGGCCAAATAGAGCGGGTCAATCAATGTCTTGAAACTTACTTGAGATGTTTTGTTCATACATGTCTAACTAAGTGGCACCACTGGCTATCGATGGTAGAATACTAGTATAATACATCTTACCACTCATCACTTGGTAAGAGTCCCTTACTGGTATTATATGGCCATGAACCAAGGCACTTTGGTATTGATATCTCTCAGTCTTGTCAAGTTGCTGATCTGAACAATTGGCTAGCTAAAAGGGAACTCATGCAACATGTTGTCAGGCAACATCTTGTCAGGGCTCAAAACAAAATAAAATTTCAAGCTGACAAGCACATGTCTGTCAAAGAGTTCCAACTAGGTGATCAAGTGTATTTGAAGGCCCAACCATATGTGCAAACATCCTTGGCTACCAGATCTTCAAACAAATTGGCTTTCAAATTCTTTGGGCCATACAAGATCATTGACAAAATTGGCCAATCTGCTTACAAGCTGGAACTCCCTACTAACTGTCAAATTCACCCTATGTTTCATGTTTCACAATTGAATAAGGCTATCCCTCCTGACACTATTGTAAGTGCTGAGCTTCCTGATCAAACTAATCAGTTGCAGGTTCCTATTGCTATTCTGGACCGCCGGCTTCATCAATACAATGACATGGTGACTCCACAAGTGCTGGTGCGTTGGTCTCATCTTCCATCATCACTGATGACCTGGGAAGACGAGGAACCACTGCGCCAAGATTTCCTGCGAGCATCAGCTTGGGGGCAAGCTGGTACTCAAGGAAGGGGGTGTCACCGATGGCACTCCGGTGACTAATCCATTGACGCTCCTCCATTCGCATCAAAAACACTGACGCTCCTCCATCAGCTGCAATGGAGGAGCTTCCCCACGCAGCGGCGTGCTGGCAATGTCCGCGGCCTCCACCTCCCTCCTCCTTCTCCTCCTCCCCACGAGATCTGTGCAGCCCTATTCGGGGGAGGTGGCGGCCATGGCCGCGGCACCGAAGCGCAGGGACACGCGGGCCTGGTTGGGGCCAGCGGCTGCCATGGCCATGGGGCCGAAGCGCAGCGACGCGCGGGTCTGGTCGGGGGCGGCGGCGCGCAGGCCTAGCTGTGGACGGCGGCGGCCATGGCCGCGGGGGCAGCGGTGCCCGAAGGGTGTGCTCGACGCCATGGCAAAGAGAGAGGCGAGAGGAAGGAGAGTGACAGTTATGGTGGGCCCCAGCTATTGGGGAGATGCAACTCCCCCTCTATTTGAGAGGAGATGGGGTGTTTTTTGGTGGCCACAAAAAAGGGCCATATCGGAGGACTGCTGGAGAAGGAAAAAATGATCATCTCCCCCAATATGACAGTTTTATGGGGATGAGGGGTCATATTGGTGGACTGCCGGAGATGCTCCCCCAATACAACTCCCCAATAAGATGGTATTGGGGTAGCCCAATATCACTTTTTAGATTTGCTGCGGTTTATGCTGCAGCAGTACCCCAATATATCGCCCCCAATACCCACATAAAAGATGGGTCCCACCGGAGTGTAAAAGAAAATATGGCTAAAAAGTGATAGTTGGGATGGTCCCTATGGTATTGGGAAAGTTATATCTCCTCCTTTCTTTGAGGGGAGATAAGGGAAATATTGGTGGCCACCAAAAAAAAGAAGAGGAATTGGGAAATTGTTGGAGTAAGAAAAAAACATAGCTGTTCCCAATATAACAGTTTTATGGGGATATGGGAGGTATTAAGGAACTGCTGGAGATGCTCTAACCGGAGGCGCACGTGGGATCCGAAATTTTGATGTATGCGGAAGCAATTTTGGGTTGTTGGACTGCACCTGCTGCGGTGGCAGCTACAGTAAAATGTGAGAAAGAAAAAGCTGCAGCCGCAGCCGCCGCTGCAGTGGCTTTTTCACCCCTCACATGTTACTGTATCTGCAGCCCGCTTTGGCTTTTTTTATAGCACTATTTAGAAAATTTTTATACCATTATTTGAGACTATAAACAAATTCAAATTAAAAAGTTGTCAACCGTAAACTTTTATAACTTTTCAAGATCTACAACTTTGATTTTGATCATTTCTCCATCCGATGTCGTTTGAAAAATTGAAATTTTAAATGTGAGAACTCAAATGTCATTTTCGTTGGATACATGATTTCAAAAGAAAAGGTTGTCAACTACAATGCTGCATAAATTTTCAAGATCTACAACTTTTGTTTTGATCGCTTCTTCATCCGAGATACTTAACTATAACTACATATTCACTTGTGACTATTGAGCATATGGACTCATTTGGTATTAACTTTTATAAAACCTTGTGAAACAAATATATCAACATCAAAATGATTTTAAATAAAAAAGTTGTGAACTACAAAGTTGCATAACCTTTTGAGATCTTCAACTTTTGTTTTGGTTGTTTCTCCATCTAAGATTCTTTTGTATCATTACACATTCACCTGTGATTTTAGAGCATATGGACTTCTACCCCTATGTACACACTCACCCACTAAGCATAGAAACCGGCAGTGATGGGCCGATAGTAAAAGTCAATTCTATAGTAGTATTGCAGGTGATGCTACTTGAAAGAGATGTGTACCATCAAACACATCCCGAGGCATAGATGACCCACATGGTATACAACCGGTTTATATTAAAATTAAAGAAGGAATGAACATCAACCATGCCGTTGAAGGAAAACGGCGCAAGGTGAATGTGGACGGTGCTTCAATGGTGACACCGGCACATGGAGGCATCGCGGTGGTCATCAGGGATAACAATGGGATGGCGTGGTCACCAGGCATTGGCGACTTGGCGAGCAGTGCATTAAGTGAGTGGTGCAGAAGAGGTTGAGGTCATGGCGTTAGGCAGTGTCGGTATGTATCGAGCATGCTCAGAATTATAATAACTCTTCTGGGTAGTAAAAAACCTCTCTTTTTCTCAAAAAAATAGGGCAGGCTAAACTTGTGCTTTGGCTAAATTACAAACAAATAGATAAATAGAATAAGTAAATTGACATTGTCAAATTTTTTAAAAAAGCAATAGGATATAAAATACATATATGACTTAAAAGCACTAATATATATTATATAAATCAGATTCAGATAATGTCGGATACAAATATGTATTCGGATATTGAGTAAAAGCAACATGTATATATCATGGTGTGCAAACCATTACATCACTCTATGAGTCCATATTCCATCTAGATTAAGCCTAAGAGTAAAACAACAAATAAGAGATAAGATAGAAATATAAAACGTAAAGGAACACGTCGATGATGGTCGGCAACCAATAATTAATCGGGACACTAAACTACGTGACAAACATGACTAGTGCTATCAAATATTTTTATATTGATTTTCATTATTTATCTTTTGGAAAAAAAATTAAAAAATATTTTATATTAATTTTCATTATTTATCTTGGAATACAAAATTTAGAAAACACGAAAGAAATGCGAACCAGCCAGGCACACTTGTCCTGTAAATCAACGTGAGACTCCCTTGTTGTCAAAAAAAAAAACGTGAGACTCCCAATCTCAGGCTCACGCTCGTGAATGAACTTGGGCCGAGCCAAACTCTATTGGACCGCATGAAAAAAACTAGCAGCAAGCTGATGTTGCAGCCTCCGCAGCGCTCGGGCCGCCTCCTCGCATACGCCGCCGCCCCCAACCCGTACTCGCTCCCTCGGGCCTCGGCCTCCGGATCGAAAACGAGTCCGAGCGAGTCTGCACCGCCTGGGGTCATGGGTCCGGAAGAAAAAGAGTACTACCTCTGTCCGTCCCGGTACGTAAGTCGTTTTAGTATTGGACTACGCAAGATTCAGTAAATCTGGACATACCCTGTGTATAGATGCATGCAGCATTTAGTACACCTAGACATTCAATTGAGCTGCTATAACGACACGCTTAAGGGGATAGAGGGAGTAGAACACTCCGACGATAGATGTCAAGAGTTGCATGTCCAAGTGGTTTGCTCGCTGCGTTTTGTTTGCTAAGTTCGATTCCTATGCGTACCACCTTTTTTCAACATGTTTTGGAGGTTTATTTAGTCGCAGTACAGACTTGAATAAAATAAAAACAACACTCCAATATACACCAAGTGACCCTTGTGCCGGTGGTTAGTGCGCTCCATTCCATTCGTGATGTGCTAGCTTCGATCCTTAAGCCCGAGTTTTTTACTCCTTCTAGCTGACTTGGACTGCTAGAAGCCATATCGGACACCATAATATTTTTTAAAAAATATAATAGTTCTATATTTAATGATGATCAAATGTTGTTATTGATCTATCGTCACAAAGCTCGTGTAGAGCTTGCATTGACAATATTTATGACGAAGACACAATTGGTCATAAACAGTTGTCATCTTGTGAATAGTCATCATAAATAGTTTCTGTTTGTGACAAATAGATACTCTGTCATCTGCCCGTCGTCATAGAAGCCTAGTTTTCTTGTAGTGTAGTATTGTGAATTATTAAGCAAGTTAACACAGTTTCATTACATATAAAAGTAAATCTAATCATAGGTGACCTCATCCTAGCATTTGCCCATTTCAAGGACGTGACTATTCAAATATGTTTAAAAGAATCTGCAGAGGTGTACAACTTTACCCACACGATAGGCATAATCCCTCCCATGATCAGTGGTAAGAATAGGCCTAACGAAACCTCATACTCGATAGTACGCGACCTTAGATATCATATAGTCCTACTACAGCTTCTCAGGGGTCGGAGACACAAAACACTCGGGATGATCACACAACATTCCATCAAGTCAATAAATATATCATGGGCTCGAACGTGGCCAAAATCAAGGGGTTTAACGTGGAAGACCACACAACATCCACGCCGACCAGACCACGGATGATGCATCAACCGTGTTGTCTCTTGATATTCCGCTACCTACATCGGTCTCCTTAGTAGCAACTATATTTCAACCTAACGGGGAGTGAGATCAAGTCTACCCATATAGACATGTGACTGTACGGAGTATCTCACTAGGTAAGATGGCCTACGAACCGGTCCTTATCCGACCGAGACGAATATCTCCCAATAGGAACCCTCACCAGGCAAACCTGTCAAGGTAGTCCATCCCACATGAACTACCCCTTACCCATCCCCTGTCTGGTTAATTAACAATTATCTAATCTACGTTGGTTCGAGTTCATCCATTTAAATAATCGTTACAACAATTCAATATCAACAAACATTCACAATTCATTTCTATTCTAGCATTTAAAGTACACCGTCGTCTGTTGACGTAGTGACCATATAAGACTACCGCTATGACACAAACAAAAAGGCAAAAACAAGCATAGAACAATATGGTGGCACGTGATGCAATGCATAGAGTTTATTTTTAGGCGAATTTTGGAAGTGGTTTGACTAAAAATAGAGCTAAGACGCAAAAGTTATATATTTTAGAAGTTTATTCCTATGTGAAAGGTCCTAATATGGCTAGAGGGGGTGAATAGCCTATTAAAAATTCTACAAACTCACTAGAGCAAAAGATTAGTATAACAAATGGCAAAATACAATTTTGCTCTAGCTCTACAAGGGTTACAAGCCACCTATCCAACAATTCTAGTAACTATGATCACTATAACAATCAAAGGCTAAGTCACTACGAGCTCTTAAAAGCTAGCTACACTAAAGAGCTCAACTAGGTGACAAGCTACACTAGCAAAGATAATACAAGCTCTCAAAACTAATTACACTAAAGAGCTTGTTACAACTAGTTTGCGGAATGTAAATGGAGGGGATGTGATCTTTATACCACCGCAACGAGGAATGAACCAATCACAATAAGATAAATACCAATCACCGGGAGAAATCCAATGAATCAATCACAATGGAGACACAGGATTTTTCTTCCGAGGTTCACGTGCTTGCCGGCACACTAATCCCCGTTGTGTTGACTAACACTTGGTGGTTTGGCGGCTAAGAAGTGTAGCACGAACCTCGTTCAACCTATGGACACCGCAAGAACCTACCCACAAATGAGGTAACTCAATGACATGAGTAATTTACTAGAGTTGCCTTTGGCGCTCCACCGGAGAAGGCACAACACCCCTCACAAATCACCGGGAGGTGGCCAAGAACAAGCACCACTCTTGTCACAACTCCTCCGCTGCCTCCAAGACGTCTAGGTGGCGGCAACCACAAAGAGAAACAAAAATCCTGCAGCAAAAGATCACCCAAGTGCCACTAAGATGCAAACTCACAAGCACAATGCACTTGGATCACTCAATCTCAGTTTGAATTAGCAACCAAGCAAGGGAGATGAGTGGGAGAGAGTATGCTCAGCTCAAGAGGATGTTAGGATGTCAAAATGTCCAAGAGAGTTGCCCTTGAGCTAGCCAACAAGTATATATAGGCGTCCTCAACACGAAATAGTCGTTAGGCACTTGACCCTGCTACTGTCGGGCTGACCGGACGCGCAGGTCAATATTGACCTGACACGACCAGCGTCCAGTTGCACCACCGCTTCCCCACTGGATTGCTGACACATAGCTCTATTTAAATCTCGTTCACTCGATCGCCAATGGTTACTGAATCGAAGTGAGCGCGTAGGAGAATGACTGGACGCGCCAATCAAACTGATCGGATGCACGCCCGGCGTCCAGTCGCCACGCGCTTGCGCTGCCAAGCAGCTGACCGGACGGGCCAGCACAACACACCTGACGCCAAGGGACCAGCGTTCGGTCGACAACAGAAAGCTACCAGAGAGGTATTTATGCGACCGGACGCGTCCGAACAGTGTGAAAGCCCAAGTTTGGTTTTGGTAATTAATGACACCAAGTTGCTAATGCTATTGTTTCAAGTGTGACTAAGCTAGGCATAAGCAACATGTGATGGAGGTGGAAATGACATAGAGAGGTGGCCACAAGACCACATGATTTGGTGCATGAAATGATGAGCAAGATCATGAAGTAATGCACATAAAATGATGGACATGATGTTCAAGTGGAGGAGAAGGATCTAAGAGCGCAAGGCAAAGGTATAACCATAGGGTTTTCCTTTTGCCGGTCTAAGATGAGTAGAGAAGTGATTGACCGGGTTTAGGATACATAGCCGACTATCAAGAGGGGCAATCACGGTTAGCTCGGGAATCAAGTGCCACTAGATCAATGTCTTGAGCATATGCATTAGGATCTAGTAGAGAGCTAACATAACGCCTTGAAAAATGTTTGTGAAATGCTAACACACATGCACATGGTGGTGTACACTTGGTGGTGTTAGCACATTTGCGAAGGCGGTGGAGTTTGAGCGGTAGAGAGGGGTTTGGGTTCCTCTCTCCCTCCCGCCGAGCTTGCGAGGCGGGATTCAGCGCTTTTTGGGGAAGTGAAATGTCTATTTTCTACTGCGCCGGAGGCGGAGAAATGGAGGCGTAAGTCCGGTGTGTTTCTCACTGAAAAACAGTGACCGAACGCGGTCCAGGGTGAACCTGAGCGTCCGGTCAGCTCAAGTCGAGGGCTGAGGCGCAGCGCGCCTAGGGTTTGTGACTGGACGCTGGTCTGGCCTGACCAGCGCATTCGGTCAATTCACCTGGCGCGTCTGGTCCCTCACGGAACCAGGGCGTCCGGTCGGGCACCCAGACGAGCAGAGTGTGGCGAGGAGCTTGATCGGACGCGTGGCGCGTCCGGTCACGTGCGATCGGATGCGTCCGATCACGATGGGAGCTCTCTGGACTCCAACCGGACGCTGGGTGTAGCGCGTTCGGTCAAATGGTGAAGCGCGTCCAGTCACAGCAACGGCTCTCTCTGACGCGCGCTGTTACTGTTTGTCTTGTAGTGACCGGACGCGTCCGGTCACCCTGACCGGTGCATCCGGTCGTCACGTTTTTCACTGCGTCATCTGGTAATGGCTAGCTGCGTACCCCTTCGCTATAAATATATGGTGGCCGGGTATGGGGAGCTCTCTCTTGCACATTTGAGATCTTGAGACATCCTTTGAGCTAGAGAACAACTCCCACACTCATCTCTTTGCTTGGTTGCACATCTTGAGTGAGATTAAGTGAGATTCAATTATATTACTTGAGAGTTGCATTCTAGAGGCACTTGATCTTCGAGTTGCTGCGAATTTCTTATTACTCTTCCGTGTTTCCCAACGCGATAGACGGCTTGGAGTAGCAGAGGTGATTGAGCTCGCAATTAGAGATTGTTGGAGCTCTCACCAAGTGTTGTAAGGGGTTCTTGATCCTTTCCCGCGGGAATTCGCGAATTGGATACTCTAGTGGAGCTCTTGGCTTGGAGGATCCCCATCTTGTGTGTGGTTGTGCGGCGCCCGCCGAGGGCTCGACTCTTGATAGTCGATTAGCTCGCGAACCGACAAGTGCGTGTATCGCCACAATGGGGAGTAGCTTGCCGGGAAGCAAGTGAACCTCAGGATAAATTCTTATGTCGTTCTCTTCCCATGGATTTCTCGTGTGATTGATTGATTGGTACTTCTCATCTCTACACGGTGGTATAATCACTCGAAACTCTTCTCTCGTATTACTTCTTATATCTAGCTTGTAGTTGTTGTTGTGTTTAGTGGATAGCCTTGTACTAGACTTGTGTATGTGGCTTGCTTAATTAGTTAAAGCTAGTGCATTTTGCTTCGCCACCTTTTGTACTAACACGTGTGGTTAAGTAATTCTTGTAGAAGTTTTAATTAGGCTATTCACCCCCCTCTAGCCTATTTGGACCTTACATAGTGGTGACTGGACGCACCCAGCGTCCGATCAACGCAACTGCACAAACTCAGCGCTGACGTCACTCGCACCTGACACTGACGCACAGTGTCCGATCAGAACACACCGTACACGCCAGTGCAAAACCCTCGCGCCGCGCACTTCTCGCTGCTGCGTTGAATTGACCGGACATGCCCACAACGTCCGGTCGATTCGACCATAGCATCCGGTCAACAGATTTCAGAGAAAATCAATCCAGACTTTCGCTACCCTTGATCAAATGTGCTAACCACCAAGTGTAACACCTTGTGGACGTGTGTTAGCATATTTCCAAAGACATTTTCAAGGGTTATGTTAGCTCTCCACTATATCTAAATGCATGCATATGTAAGAAGACATCTAGCGGCACTTAAGAGATCAATAGCCTCAGAAATTCCCCTCTTTATAGGACAGCTACTGATCCTAAATGTGATCACACACTCTATGATGTCTTGATCACCAAAACTAAAACCCTATCAATACCTTTGCCTTGATTTCCATCGGGCTTTGTTTTTCTCTTTCTTCTTTTCCAAATGTGAAGCACTTGATAATCTTTTGGTCATCACCATCATCACCATGATCATCTCTAGGCTCCACCACTTGGCATGAGACTTTATCATTTCATGTCTACACACTTAGCATAATGATTAGTTCCTAGGTTTCATCAATTATCCAAAACCAAACTATGGCTTTCACTATGTAATAATCTAGGTGGAATTTTAGGGTCAAATTTTAGTATATAAAATATAGGTGAAAACTATATGGTTAAATTCCCTACACGATCTAGTTTATTTACAAATTTTCTTGGAATTTTTCTAAGTCAGGAAAATAGGTTTTTAACATTCTGTGTACACTACCCGAGTGTACCTTGCAATTTACATAGCGTACCTAGCGCACGTGTGTGTGATGTGTGCGTGTGTATGACAGGTGGGCCACCCTACCATGTCGGCTGGGATGGCGGCAGAGGCATTAAGGCCTCAGGCCCACTAGTTAGAGAGAGAAAAGGGGGAGATGGGATAATGGAAAGAGACAGTGAAAGGTCCTAATATGGCTAGAGGGGGTGAATAGCCTATTAAAAATCTACAAGATCACTAGAGCAATTTGATTAGGATGACAAACGGCGTAACGCAATTTTGCTCTAGCTCTATAAGGGTTGCAAGCCACCTATTCTACCAATTCTAGTTGCTAAAATCTCTAAGTCAATCAAAGGCTAAGTCACCACAAGCTCTCAAAAGCTAGCTACACTAAAGAGCTCAACTAGGTGAAAAGCTACACTAGCAAAGATAATACAAGCTCTCAAAACTAATTACACTAAAGAGCTTGTTACACCTAGTTTGTGGAATGTAGATGGATGGGATGTGATCTTTATACTGCCACGTAGGGGGTGAACCAATCAATGAATATGAAGATCAATCACCAGGAGAAGTCAATCAACACAAGATGGACACAATGATTTTTCCCCCGAGGTTCACGTGCTTGACGACACGCTACGTCCCCATTGTGTCGACCACCACTTCATGGTTCGGTGGCTAATTGGCAGTCCAAAGCCAAGCTCTCCAAGAGCACCGTAAGAACCTACCGCAAGTGAGGTAACTCAATGACACGAGGAGTTTACTAGAGCTACCTTACGGCGCTTTCTCAGGGAAGGTGCGACACCCCTCACAAGATCACCGGAGCCGGCCACGAACAATCACCAACGCGTGCCAGACCTCCACCGCAGCTCCAAACCGTCTAGGTGGCGGCAACCACCAAGAGTAACAAGAACTCCGTAGCCATAACAATCCTCAAGTGCCACTAGATGCAATCACTCAAGTAAATGCACTAGGAATCACTCCCAATCTCACAAAGATGATGAATCAAGGATGGAGATGAGTGGGAGGTGTTTGCTTAGGCTCATAAGGATGTCAAGTATGTCAAAGTGCCAAGAGAGTGAGCCCCAAGCCGGTACCTTTCTATATATAGAGCCCCAAGTCTTAGAGAGCCGTTGGGAGCTCGTGGGGTCATCGGACTCACTGACCAGACGCACCCTAGCATCCGCTTGGGTGCGTCTGGTCGCAACAGTCACCCAAACACGATGCGCCACGTCACGTCAGTTCAAATCTGACCGTTAGCTGCCTTCACGCGCTCGCACAAAGCCGATGACCGGACTCCTAGGTAAAAGGACTGGACTCGCCCATACACCAGTGTGAGATCGACTCTAGAGAGTATTTTTCGTGTGTGAACAGTGATAGGACGCGTCAGGTCATCGGTGACCTGATGCCCCGGTGTGTCCGGTCATCCCTCTCTCTCTCTCTGCGCGCACTTGCCAATGTGATGAGCTGACGCGCAGGTCTCACCTGGGTAGTGTCCGGTCGCAACAGTGCCGACTGCGCCCCTTCTCGCAGAGAATGACCGGACGCGGCGCTGGAGCCAGGTCCAGCGTCCGGTCCAGCATCCGGTCACTTCCAGTGACCTTTTTCGCCGCTATTTCTTCGCCGAATCCTTCCAAATGTGCTAACCACCTTGTGTATCATATTGTGCACGTGTGTTAGCATATTTTTACAAATATTTCCAAGGGTTATGTTAGCTCTCCACTAGATCCTAATGCACATGCATGTATGTCATCATCTAGTGGCACTTATGAGACTAAATAGCCAAAGAATTCCCCCCCTTTATAGTACGACTATCAATCCTAAACGTGATCACACCCTCTATGGTGTCTTGATCACCAAAACCAAAACCCTAGCAATATCTTTGTCTTGATCTCCATCGGGTTTTATTTTTCTCTTTCTTCTTGTCCAAGTTGAGCACTTGATCATCATTTGATGTCCACCTTCCTCACCGTGGACTTGAATCTTGCTCCACACTTGGATTGTACCAACCTCATCTAATTCACACACTTAGCATAGAGGTTAGTACTAAGGTTTCATCAATTAGCCAAAACCAAACTATGGCTTTCAGACGAACAATGATGGCACGCTGTTACGGCCCGTCCCCACGTGTCAGAGAGAGAAGGGAAAGAGGGGGAGATGGCGACCGGATGGGGTTGCCATCGCGGTGTGGAATAGGGGAAAAGGGTGAGAGCTCACCAAAGCTCATCACGCCGACGGCATCAGGCCCTGGTGGAGGTGCTCGAAGGGTGGACAACTGATGAGTACAGGCCCGATCTTCCGAGAGGTAGCCGGTAAGTTCGATTTGTGGAGATCTCGACGTTGGCGATCTGGCTTCAAATTAGACACAATTTGAACCCTGCAACCATTACACCACTGCTCCATTGGTTATCAACCAAGCACAACTTGATTGACCTCGCTAAGAAGGCTTTTCCTGTAGGCGAATCGAAGAGCACAAGCAAGAAGGTAAAACACGCAATCTGAAATTGCAAATATGAATGACGCGAATATCAATAGAGGGTTTGAGAACTCGGTTCCAAAGGACTAATCGACACAGTGGAGGAGATCAAGAACAGGGGCCCTGGATCACTGTAAAAGGATTTCTCATCACAGTTACAATGAACGATTCAGTTTCTCAATGGAAAACTAAACTCTAAACAAAACCCAATTGTCTAGCAGCGGCGGTGGCGGCTGTGTTTATAGTCTAAGACTTGACCTAGGGTTGGAGACGACCAGGGGTTGGGCGCCCACAACTTGGGCTTAAGGCCCAACACGATACATGGCCAAGTTGGCCCAAATAGGTGACACAACACCTTGCTGTGGTCACACAGACTGATCCATGGACCTTATAGAGCTAGGACCAGATCCAAAACGATGGCGTCATCGTCCCCTTTCTAACACATCCAAGAACACCCCGTTTCAATGTCGTATGAGAAAGTTATGACCGAAACAGTGACGGCGTGTCTGCTGAATCCGAGGGTGACGTGGCAGCTGAGTTGGGGACGAATTGCAACTTGGGGAAGACCATAGCGTCGGTGTGTCCAGCATGGCGATGTCCTCATCATCCTCCCCTTCTTGAATTGGAGTTGTCCTCGACTCCATCTTGGCGATGTCCTCATCATCCCCTCCTTCTAGAATAGGAGTCGTCCTCGACTTCATCCCATCGTCAATGAACTCCTGCAAAAGGTTAGTGACAGCAGGCAATGCACAAGACATAATAGGTTGACAAAACATAGTATAACATGGTGCATCAGGATTATCACATAACTCAGCAGTAGCAGAAGTTGTAGCAAGAAAAGCACATCCTTTTAACTTAATTCCATTTTTTTAGCAATGTCTGTTGGAGGTTTATTTTTAATCTCATTAGCATGTTTAATAATATCCGTAGGAGACAAAGGCAGCAATGTAATTTTCTTGTCCTTATGTATGATAGTGTATGTATTAGTTATACCATGGTGTAAAGCATCATTATCAAATTCCCATGGGCGACCTAACAAAATGGAACAAGCTTGCATAGGGACAACATCAAAATCAGCAGTATCATGATAAGAGTCTGTGAAAAAGCTAATGCGTGCTGATTTAGTTACCTTAGTCTTACCATTATTATTGAACCATTGAAGTTTATATGGATACGAATGTTGTCGTCTGGGCAAGCCAAGCTTCTGAACCAAATCTGAACTCACCAAATTGTTACAACTCCCGCTATCAATGATAGTGAGAACACGACAACCCTGCACAATGAAATACATGTGGAACAAATTGTTTCATTGGATCTTCATCTCTTCTTCATGTCCCATACGTGTACTCAACACACGCTGCACAAGAAGGCTAGGGTAGTCCGCGGCAGTAGCCATAGAGTCAATGATGATGGCCTCCTTGTCTTGATCGCCCTCGGTGGAATCTACATCAATGTTAGCAGCAAGGGCTAAATCATCTTCAACATCACTAGCACTTACATATCCATCCTCGGTGGCAATGAAAGCGCGATGACTGGGGCAATCCTTCATGACATGTCCCATGCCTTTGCATCGGTGGCAAATAATTTTAGAGCTAGACGAGGAGGAGCTAGTAGAAGCACCCGGAGTGGCACCTTTCTTCTGCACATTAGACAATTTACTTACCCCAGAAGAAAATGGAGGTGTAGATGGCTGTGATGCAATAGGAAGCTTGGGCGACTCCAGCTCAGAACGCTGCTGAAAATTCCTCCCATTGTTAGACCTAAAAGGCTGGTGTTGTTTGCGTCCCTGTACTTCTCGTTCTGCCTTAATAGCAAGATGATACAATTGGGAAAAATTGCGCCATTCTTTATAATCAAGTATGTTCTGTATATCATGGTTTAAACCACCAAAAAAATCTAGCACTAGCATCATTATCATCTTCATTTATACCACAACACGCTAAACTAATAAGCAATTCTTGATAGTATGCTTCTACTCCTTTATCACCTTGTTTTAAAGTTTGTAGTTTCAAACGTAAATCACGTTGGTAATAAGGAGGAACAAAACGAGATTTCATATGTTGCTTTAAAGCATTCCAAGTTTGAGGCACAACAGCAGCATTATTGGCATTGCAAAGATCACTCCACCAGAACAAAGCAAAATTAGTAAACTCACTAGTAGCAAATCGAACTCTATGCTCAGCAGAAACATTATGAGAATCAAATTTTTGTTGAACAGCAAGCTCCCAATCTAAATATGCCTCTGGATCAACATTACCAGCAAAAGGAGGAAGGCTAAATTTAATTTTAGCAAAAGGATCATTATTACCATGATTATTACCTCCCATACCGTGACAGTTGAAGTTGAGGCGG
Organism: Saccharum hybrid cultivar R570; assembly: GCA_038087645.1. Taxonomy (NCBI): domain Eukaryota; kingdom Viridiplantae; phylum Streptophyta; class Magnoliopsida; order Poales; family Poaceae; genus Saccharum; species Saccharum hybrid cultivar. Next base: position 14,631,253 of record JAQSUU010000805.1, read on the forward strand.
CGACGAGCATCACCATCAGCATCAGCATCTTCATCACCAAAAGCATCCGCATCTTCATCATCAGCACGATGAGGTGGAGGGCGTTGCTCAAGTTGTTCAATGCGGGTGACCAGATTGTTCACGTTGCGCGTCAGCTCGGTCATAAGATTGCGTTGTTCAGTCATGAACATTGTAAGCTCGCCCTTTGACATGCACTCATTGAAGTCCGTCGGAGATCCTGCCATGGTTAGAAGATAGAAAAAGACAACACCAAAGTATTATCCCTATCAACTAAAAGGAAACAAGTTGTGGTGGTAGTAAAAAGGGAATGCAAAATCACAAGTGGCTTACCACCGTCTTGTCTGTATTCTTACCAACGCCAAACAGGAGCAAAACCAAAGTGGCGAAGTATTCTGTTGTTGAGTGTGGGTAACAGTTGCAAGATGAACCTGTGCTGACAGAAGAATATGTAGAGCTATGGGTAGGCACACAATATGACAGCAAGGATTAGCAATTAACGAATGTAGATTAACGATTGTTCAATCCGGATCCAAAGTACAAATCACAAGTACTGGCTAAGACATGTCGAGACACAGCGCAACAAGGTGAAAACAAAGGACGATGGAAAGAACTCACAGAACAAGCAAATAACCCGGATTTTTCCGTTTTCCTAAATTTTTCCTAGAATTTTCCAAAAGGCACTAGTAGGAATCAAACTTTTTTTATTTTTTCACTATTTTTTTATATTTTTCTCTGAACAAGGATAAAAAAGATGCAACCACAAAAATTGACACCTACAACTGAGGTGGGATGTGGTCTACAGAAATATAGCACGTTCTCTGAAAAGCGTGCAAAAACTTTGACAATTTTTTTTCTTTATTTTCCCAAATTTTTTTGGCAATTCTGATGAAGGTGTTTGGTGCCATGTTTGGGTCGGCTCCAAATGTTGTCAAGAAGCTGCTGTAAAAATTTCAGATTTTTCTGATAAACGAGCGAAAAGTTATGTCTGTTTTACCGAAGGTATCTCAAGTTATGTTTTTCAGCAAAGATCGTCCCTGTGACTAACAGCAGTAGGTATTCACCTGATGATGTAAGGAGGGCTGCGATGCAGGTAAAATAAGAGCGGCTGGCAACCTATCTAGGGTTTACGTGGCGACGAGAAGTTACACAAGGCGGCTAGCGGGGCAAGTCGAGTAATGTGGTGGCTTCGACTTGTTGTTTGGAAACAGTGGATGGGATAGCAGCGGAAAACAAAAATCATAGCAATGGGTGATTGAACTACGACCACGAACACAATTCTAAACTAGCAACAAGACTCGACCATGGACACAAACTCAACAACGCGAATCTGAAACAAAATTACAAAGGCACAAAGGGTGATAGGACAGCGGAAATTGAAATATTTTTGGGCTTTTTGTGGACTTTAGGTAATGAACAAATATGAATCTAAGGCAAACGAGAATATACCTCGCGGTAAACCTAAAATATCTGATACCAATTGATGAGTACAGGCCCAATCTTCCGAGAGGTAGCCGGTAAGTTCGATTTGTGGAGATCTCGACGTTGGCGATCCGGCTTCAAATCAGACACGATTCAAACCCTGCAACCGTTACACCACTGCTTCGTTAGTTATCAACCAAGCACAACTTGATTGACCTTGCCAAGAAGGCTTTTCCTGCAAGCGAATCGAAGAGCACAAGCAAGGAGGTAAAACACGCAATCTGAAATTGCAAATATGAATGACGTGAATATCAATAGAGGCTTCGAGAACTCGGTTCCAAAGGACTAATCGACACAATGGAGGAGATCAAGAACAAGGGCCCTGGATCACTGTAAAAGGATTTGTCACCACAGTTACAATGAACGATTCAGTTTCTCGATGGAAAACTAAACTCTAAATAAAACCCAATTGTCTAGCAGTGGCGGCGGCTGTGTTTATAGTCTAAGACTCGACCTAGGGTTGGGGACGGCCAGGGGTTGGGCACCCACAACTTGGGCTTAAGGCCCGACACGATACATGGCCAAGTTGGCCCAAATAGATGACGCAGCACCTTGCCGTGGTCACACAGAATGATCCACGAACCTTCTAGAGCTGGGACCAGATCCAAAACGACGGTGTCATTGTCCCCTTTCCAACGCATCCAAGAACGCCCCGTTTTGATGTCGTATGAGAAAGTTATGACCGAAACAGTGACGACGTGTCTCGTGAATTCGAGGGTGACGTGGCAGCTGAGTTGGGGACGAATTGCAACTTGGGGAAGACCATAGCGTCGGTGTGTCCAGCGTGGCGATGTCCTCATCAACAACGCTCGGGATGGCCTTCCACGGTCGGTGGTGATGTTGCCGGATGCCGCGGATGCCCGAAGCGGCGGTAGTAGCTCACCAGAGCTGGTGCGGCGTTGACAAGCGGTGTGTACGACCCTAACTAACCTAAAATACCTAACTGACTACATGTGCAGGTGCGCGCGGGTGGTGATGTCGAGCCCAGCCGAGCCCTACTGTCGGCTTGCCGGCGGCCATAGCGGCTCAGCGGCGCACGACTCACGTGGGCAGTGTTCCAGAGAGTGAGAAAGAAAAGAATGAAAGCACCGGGAGGTAGAGGAGGGACTTGGGATACTCACCTGCTACTTCAATCGGCCGGGGATGCAGCAGTAAGGGAAGAAGAAGAAGAAGAGGGCTCCAATGGCGTTGTCATCAGTCGAATTGGGGAAAACACCCTAGCGCGCTACCTAGAGGGAGAGGGAAGGAATGGAGTGGGAGATGGTGTGTTCCAGCTCACGACGGAGCTCGTGGTGGTGATGGTTGAGGCGGGGGCTCACCGGCCAGGCCTATTTATAGGCCGGCGACGTCGGTGGTGGTGGTGAGATCTTTCTCGCTCGCCGGTGGATATTTCCACCTCACGCACGTGCTAGAGCTCGAAGTCAGTTCGAGATAGGTGAGCTAGACGCCTCACTACTATAGATTCAGTCATCACTAACGGCCCCTTCTCTGCCGCATAAGAAAGAAGCGACGGTGGTATATGTCCACGGTCGGTTCGATCGATAGCGAGCCCGTGGAAAGGAATCAAACTGACTGAGGAAACTTTTTGCACTACAGTTTAACAATCTATGTGGCAGTGGTATTAGGGTTGCATTTTCTCAGTCGTATGAAAAGCTGGGCCGACTGGGATACGCCTTTTGGCTGGCGGCCCTAAACTAGCGTTTAGTCATCTGGCGGTAAATTCAGTGTGACTGTTGAATGCCTCAACTTCCAAGGCCGTTAATTCACCATTACTTCTGCCGCCTGAAGCCTAAGCTAAGAGCCGTACCCACTACTCATATACTTCAAGCCTGGTGCCCTCTGAAACCACCCCTCTTCTTCATCGAGTCTTCTTCTTCATCCCCTTCGCTTCCTTGTACAACAAAAATGTTAGACAACCCCATTAGCTTTCCAAGCAACGAGTCATCTAGCGAGGACAACAAGGCGTCCCACCACTCCTCCGACCCCTAGGATTCTGATTTGAGCCCTTCGTTTAGCTCCAGAAGGAGGATCCAGGAAGAGGAGGAGGACGGCGTCGATGCCGACGCCACCGTCGCCGATGACAACTCGTCCGACTCTGACTTCGACTATGACTCGCCTCCTCCCAAGCGAGCGAGGCGAGCATGATTCACTCTGCGAGAGGATCATATTTAGATTAATAAGTAATTTATAGTTAGTATAAGTAGTTTAAGGGTAGTATAAGTAGTTTTAATAGCTTAGGTTAGTTATTATGTATCTAGACAAGTACAATCATATGCTCATCCAAATTGTATATTTTCTTTGTGTTAATGAATCAATTAAAAAAATATTCGAGCATATTAATGTCACCCACGCCTTGTCTTTGAATGCCAGATTTTTCTTATGAAATGCAAAGTAGGTTCTTTCCAATGCTACTTCCAAAATGCCAGTGCACGGATTTGATCTCTAAACGTTAACTAGTTCCTGTTATGGATAATGCTACGCGACAAATGGTTTTTTTATTTTTCTGTATATATACGAGTGAAAAGAAAGAAAACTATCATGTAGAGTTAGGGTTGTTTTGAGTTATTTTCAGTAGAATCTAATAGCAGTTCAACCACTAACAATTACTATATTGTCCTATGGGATTAGTGTGGCAATGGTCAGCTTAATACAAATTCTGTTTAACTTATCCCAAGCCATCCATTCTCGCTGCCGATCAATCTAGAGCATCCGTTTGGCAAAAAATCTAGAAGCATCTTGCCCGTTCCCCGACTCCCCTCGTCCCCTGTCGGTGCCGTTGCGGCTGAAAAAACTCCCAAATATGAGAGAAGCCATTAGTTCTCCCCACCCGTTGCTTCATCTTCATTTCGACCCATCGCCTGTACTTACCCTGCCTGGTGCGCTTTGTGAAGGAGGTCGTGGACAACATCTCGTGAAGGTTAGATGGATTCGGTCACCCCCCTGTTTGCATTTGGTTCCAATTGGTTATGTGTTCGGTATCAATGTTGTTCATATTAGGAATTTCTTCATTGCAACAGATGTCTTACTACAGAAGAAGCCATTTCAACGCGAGCAGCCTTGCCTTTTGGTGGCTAGGGGTGGCACCAGGAGCCCAAATGATGCTGTATGCTACTTGAGGATGGAGTATTCTCCTGGATCGACGGTTGATTGTTGAAGCTGCTGTTAGTCACCTTCTCGGACCACAAAATTTGACAAGAATCTGTTGAAGACCTAGTTTGTGGAGAGATTTTTGTGCTTTGTAGGATTGCACACGAAGCAGATGTGCTTTATAAAAACAATGTGGACGTGGACAGAGATGCTGTCATCTTCTCTGAGGTTCACTACCTCTAGGTTTGGGGACCGCATTGCAACAGAACCATCCAATTTATAAGTTCCCAAGTACTAAAACCGTTGCTGAGACAGTTGAATTGTCGCGCTTGGTCCCATATAAACCCGGTAGTCCGTAAAATCATGAGGGATTTTAAACTTCCAGCAACATACAGCCAAGATCGTACATGGTTCAGCATACACACATCACATGTTACATAAAGTTTGCGCATAGTTCAAATACATCGGAGTTCAACATAAAGTTATTACAATACCAAGTTCAGAAATAATGTAGCAAAAGCAAATAGTTTAAACATCACACACCCATCGAGTTCAAGTACGGTGCCAGTCCATGATCATAACCCACAAAAGCATGATAGATAAGAGACTATGGAGAGACCGTGCCCACAGTCTTACTCTTCATCCACAGTGGGGTAGAAGCAGTTCTTGCAGTAGCCCACAAATATATTGCCATCTGTAACAAGAAAGAATAAACCCTGAGTACGAGAATGTACTCAACTAGACTTACCCGTCATAAACCAAACAAGTATGACTCTCAAGGACCATGCAAGGCTTTATCGGTGGATCTAGTTGACCAACATTTTGCATAAAAAGCTTAAGTATAGAACTTGCATATTAAATCTTTAGCCTCAAGTTAAACCTATTCATTTAGGTATCTCTAGGTTAGCACCTGTACTAGAGCAAATAGTTGATTAAGATTATGCAATCAATAATAACCATATCATATTTGGCTTTTCACCATTATAACCATCATCAAATTCCATAGTCACATTACTACAGTGCAGGTGACCAGTCCAGTTTCTCACTATCTAGGAGATATGGCGATTCGAATCGATTCCTACCAGCTGGTCAAATTTCCCCACACAAACCACACTCATCGGCCAAGTGAGCTATAGGTCACCGTTGGTACTACTCAAGTTCTCTTGAGGGTTTGAGCTGAACCGCATACTCAGGGACCAACCGGTTGCCAGGATGCATCAGGCCTTGCCTGCCCTTAGTCAAATCGTGTCCCCGCACAACTACCAATATGCACAACATCATATTAGATTTTTGGCTCGAATAGAGCTACTAGGCTTCGCGGTCGAAATGACTTATCCTTCCAGCTAAGTGTGAGGCATACATTCAATCTCGACTGATGTCCTACAACACGCACGGTCCTTAAACGACACAGACGGGAATATCAACACCACATCCCGCCTGGTCTCCATTTATTCATCAACACATGGTTAACTTCCACGATAGCCAATATAGTCAACCGTGATTAGGTATCCACCTATAGCTCATAGGTGACAGGGAATCACCCGACTTCTACTGGTCTAAGCATGGCTAAGCATTTGTTTCGATCCTGGACCTAACAGGATATGAACATATCAAGGTGGACAAGGAAATATATATGCAGCAATGGTGTCACCCAATTCCTATAACTTAATGCACCAAATATAAAGGATTCGAGTTAAAGTTTTGTGAAGACATAGGAGACTTATAATGCTCCGGGGCTTGCCTTTGAGAAAGGTGCTGGGCTGGTGAAAGTCCTATGTTTGGTATTGGTAATTAGTGACAATACCTAGTACTAACCACATAGCCAAGACATGTGTGTAGCTATGATGTGGTTGGTGCAATTACATGGTAAAGCAAGGATCAAGCAATGGTGATGTGATCAAGTGCTTGCCATAATGGAGTTGGATGAAGGTGCAAAGCCAAATCATGGAGCTCAAGGCAAAGGTATATGATAGGGTTTTTCAGTTTGCATCCAAGACACCATAGAGGGTGTGGATGGCTTAGGATCGATAGCCATACTACGTCGGTGGCGGAGATTTTCTCTAACTCATCGTGGATAGAAACGGAGGCAAACAGAGGTCACTAGTAGTGACCGGACGCGGTCACGGTATGACCGGACACGTCCGGTCAATGGCAGAGCAGCGTGCGGCGCTGGTGCAGTTAGTTCGACCGCCGTGTCCAGTTGATCGAGGGACTGGTGCGTCCGGTCAAACACGCGGTGAGGTGACGAGGCGCACAGGGTTGATCGGACACTGGGTGTGTCCGGTCAGTCGCGATCGGACGCGTCCGGTCGCGAAAAACTCTCTCTAGACCCTTTCTGTACTCGGACCGGATGCTGCGTGTAACGCATCCGGTCAGTTCAAGCAGCGCGTCCGGTCGCGTGGTCAGCAATGCGAATCAGTGGCGACTGGACGCCGAGGCGTGTCCGGTCAGTTTGATCGGCATGTACGATCACTCTAGTGCGTGAACGAGTTCATTTAAGTGACAGTTACGATCGAATAAACAAAATTCAAAGCAAGACACGTGGCGTTCATTGCGGAGGTTGCGGTGGAGCGCGACCGGACGCTGTGCGCGTCCGGTCAGGCTGGACCATCGTGTCCGGTCACCCCGAGTGTGGCTGTTTTGTGAGCCAACGGCTCTATTCTTTTGGGGGCTCCTATAAATACTTGTTGGCCGGCTCCTAGAGGTCTCTCTTGGACATTTTGACTCTCTAACATCATCTTGAGCTGAGCACATCCCCTCTCACTCATCTCCCTTGCTTGATTGCCTAATCAAAGTGAGATTGAGTGATCTCAAGTGCATTTGCTTGTGAGTTTGCATCTAGTTGGCACTTGGGTGTTCTTTTGTTGTGGGATTCTTGTTTCTCTTGGTGGTTGCCGCCACCTAGACGGCTTGGAGCAGCGGAGGAGGTCTGGCACGTGTTGGTGATTGTTCATGGCCGGCTCCGATGAGCTTGTTGTGAGGGGTTGTTGTGGTTCCCCAGCGGAGCGCCGAATTCCAACTCTAGTGGATAGCTCGTGTCGAAACTTCTCACCATTTGGTAGGTTCTTGTGGCACCTTTTGAGAGGCTCAGTGTGTGATACCGATTAGCCACCGAACCACGTGGTGTAGGGGGACACAACGGGGACTAGCGTGCCGGCAAGCACGTGAACCTCGGGATGAATCATTGATCTTCACTTCTTGATTATGATTGATTCATCCTGGTGTTTTGGTAATCTTGAATATCATCTATTGAAATCATTGATTGGTTGGCTTTATTCATCGCCCCTCGGTGAAATCACTTCTATACCTACTCTTACACTACTTGTGTTACTATCTTGTTGTAGTTTAGTTTTGCTTAGTTGTTTTGTTAGCTTGAGTAGTGTAACTTCTTCAATTGTTACTCTCGCGGTCTAAACTTGTGCGGTTGTGTGAACCATACTAGAATTATTAATTGGATAGGTGGCTTGCATCACTTCCTCAGGCTAGGCAAAACTCGCATCTCGCCATTTGATATACTAATCAACTTGTCTAGCACATTTTGTAGAAAATTTTATTAGGCTATTCACCTCCCTCTAGCCATCAAGATCTTTCAAGTGGTATCAGAGCCATGATCACCATTTGCAAGGCTTAACAACCTTGGTGGAAGATGGCTCAAATCATGTTCAACCATGTTAATGGCAAGCCCCCATTCTTTGATGGCATTTCCTCTTTTGATCATTGGAAGAGAAAGATGAAGCAACATCTAGGTAACATTCATGAGAAGGTTTGGGAGGTGACATATCATGATTATGCTATCATTGATCGTGACAACCTCACACCAAATGACCGCATCAACAACTAATGCAACACGGCGGCACTCAACACAATATACCATGCCATTGATGCCAAAGTGTCTGAGCAAATCAAAGATCTTGAGAAGGCAAGTGAGGTATGGACAAGGCTAGAAGAAACATATGAGGGCACTTCAACTGTAAAGAGTGCCAAACTCTGTATGCTCAAGGACAAGTTTGCAAGCTTCAAGATGAAGGATGATGAGTCCATACCGGAGATGTTCTATAGCCTAGAAGAGGATGTCAAGGACAAGGACTTATCACACAAATTCTTGATGAACTTACCTAAGAAGTTTGCTATCTTGAGGAAGATGATCCAAAGAGAGGGTTTGGACAAGGTGACTCCAAACTAAGTGCTTGGTGATGTCATGACTGATGCTCAATATGATGATGATGATGATGAAGATGAGAAGAAGGAGATCAAGGTCAAGCAAGAGAAGACCACCGCATTCAAGGCTTCTTCTTCAAAAGGCAAGAGCAAGGTTGATGATGATGATGATTCATTAGATGATGAGACCATGGCCCTTCTAGTGTAAAAGATGGGTCGCTTCATGAAGAAGAGAGGCTATGGTGCAAGGAAGAGAAGAGACTACATGAAGGCTAGAGAAATTCTATGCTACAATTGCAAGAGCCTCGATCATGTAGTGGCGGAGTGCCCCTATAGAGACAAGAGATTCAATGATGGGGAGTTGAAGTTGAAGAAGAACAAGAAGGATAAGAAGGAGAAGAAAGAGAAGAGAAACTTCACCATCAACAAGAAGAAGAAGGGAGGTGGCTTTGTAGTCACTTGGGATAGTGATGTTTCCGATGAGAGTGATGATGATGATATTGCAAGCATTGCCATCTCCAACAAGCCCTCACTCTTCAACACTACATCAACATGCATTATGGCAAAGTCCACCAAGGTACAATATGATGATAGTGATGATGATTCTTGTGCTAGTAATGGTTGTAGAAGTGACGATGATGATGAGGAGGACTACTCCAAGGATGAACTTATGGACATCATCGACCAAATGAGCAAGGGCTACAAGAAGTTAAGCAAGAAGAGCAAGATGTTAGAGCAAGAGCTCAATGAGAAGAGCAATGAGAGCAAGAAGTTGGTGGATGAGCTTAATGCTCTTAAAAAGAGTAAGGAGTGCAAGGGATTAGAATGAGAGCTCAAAGCTCTTAGGAAATCCTTTGATGAGATCCAAACTTCTCGTGAGTGTCTAAAGGAAGACCATGAAAACCTTGAGATTGCTCATCTTGGATTAAGGAAGCCCACTCCACTCTACTTGAGCTTGACAAGGAGGACATCATGCTAGAGAAGCTCAAGAAGAAGGCCGTGGTGGAGCAAGTCATTGTGACTTGTGATGTTGGACTAACATGTGATCTTATTAATGATTCTTTTCATAGTCCTATTATTGTTGAGTCCACTAACCCCTCTTGTAGCACTTCCACTTCTACCTCCACTATTAGTGATGGTTTCACTTGTGATGCCTTACTCATAGTTGAGAATGAGACCCTCAAGAAGGAGGTAAATGAGCTCAACCGCGCCTTAGGCAAAGCCTATGGTGGCGAGGCCTGCTTGCTAAAGTGCTTGGGTAGCCAAAGATTTTCTCAATAAAGAGGGATTGGGCTACACCCCCAACAAAGGCAAGGCGGCCTTTGCAACTCACAAGCCTAGCTTTGTGAAGAGCAATGGTCGGTTTTGCAATAGATGCAAGCAAGTTGGACACCTAGAGCATAATTGCAACAAAATGAACAAGAACAAGAAAAATGCTAATGTATTGATTCTTGTTATGTGCTTACCAAGGGTGAGAAAGGTGTGCATGCTAAGTTTGTTGGTATACTGATTGTGGGCCCAAAGAAGAAGGTCATTTGGGTACCAAAGAGCTTAGTGACTAACCTCCAAGGACCCAAACAAGTATGGGTACCTAAGAAATATTAATTTGTTTTGTAGGTCAATTACAAAGCCAGAGAAAGGCATTGGGTGCTTGATAGTGGGTGTACTCAACATATGACCGGTGATTCAAGAATGTTCAACTCAATCAAATCCAATGATAGTGGCATTGAAAGTATCATATTTGGTGACAATAGTAAGGGTGATGTGAAAGGGCTTGGAAGGATTGCAATCTCAAATGATCATAGCATCTCCAATGTGCTCCTAGTTGAAAAGTTGAACTTCAATCTTTCCTCGGTTGCTCAATTGTGTGATCTTGGCTTCAAGTGCATCTTTGGTGTTGATGATGTGGAGATAGTGTTGATGGCTCCAATTTGATCTTCAAGGGCTTTAGATATGAGAATCTATACTTGGTTGATTTCAATGCTAGTGACACTCAACTTTCAACATGCTTGCTCACCAAATCAAGTATGGGTTGGTTATGACATAGAAGACTTGGTCATGTTGGCATGAAGCAATTGAACAAGTTAGTGAAGCATGACTTAGTTAGAGGCTTGAAGGATATCACATTTGATATGGACAAGCTATGTAGTGCATGTCAAGCCGGAAAGCAAGTGAGCAACACTCATCCATTGAAGAGCATCAAGAGTACTTCCAAGACATTTGAGTTGTTGCAACAAGTATGGCTTTGTGATTGTGGATGATTTCACAGATACACATGGGTATTCTTTCTTGTGGACAAGAGTGATGTATTTGACATATTCAAGAAGTTCGTCAAGAGAGTGCAAAATGAGTTTGAGACCACAATCAAGAAAGTGAGAAGTGACAATGGAAGTGAGTTTAGAAACACAAGAGTTGATGAGCTATGTGATGAGCTTAGAATCAAGCATCAATTTTTGGCCAAGTATACACTCAATCCAATGGCCTAGTTGAGAGAAAAAATAGAACCTTGATTGATATGACAAGATCAATGTTGAATAAGTATAGTGTGAGTCATTCATTTTGGGCCGAAGCAATCAACACAGCTTGCTTCTATAGCAACCGCCTCTATTGCCACAAGTTCCTAGAGAAGACACCATATGAGATCTTGAATGGAAGAAAGCCTAATATTTCAAACTTTCGAGTTTTTGGTTGCAAATGCTACATCTTGAAGAAGGGCACTAGATTGAGCAAGTTTGAGAAGAAATGTGATGAAGGATTTCTACTTGGTTACTCCACTACAAGCAAAGCTTATAGAGTTTGGAATTTGGGTAGTGGTCAACTTGAAGAAGTGCATGATGTTGAGTTTGATGAAACAAATGGCTCTCAAGATGAGGAAGACAACTTGGATGATGTGAGATGAACTCAATTAACTAACGCTATGAAAAAGATGGACATTGGTGACATTAGGCCAAAGCAAGTGACTGATGTGGATGACAATAAAGATCAAGTGCAACAAAGTTCTATTGTACAAGCTAGTGGTTCTCTTATGCAAAATCAAGCTAGTACATCATCTCAAGTGCAATAAGATCAACAAGTGGATAGCTCATCATCTTCAACTCATGATCAACATCAACATCCAAGCAATCAAGTCCAAGTGCTTCAACCAACTAACATTGCAAGAGACCATCCATTGAATTCCATCATTGGTGACATACAAAGGGGAGTTCAAACTAGATCAAGATTGGCATCATTTTGTGCACACTCTTATTTTGTGTCAATGGAAGAACCCAAGGATATTGATAAAGCATTGAGAGATCCAGATTGGGTAAATGCAATGCATGAAGAGCTCAACAACTTCAAGAGAAATAAAGTATGGGAACTAGTTGAGAGACCTAAGGATCACAATGTCATTAGAACAAGATGGATCTTTCACAACAAGCAAGATCAAGATGGGATAGTAGTAAGGAACAAAGCAAGACTAGTGGCTCAAGGATACACTCAAATAGGGGGTCTTGACTTTGGTGAAACTTATGCCCCGGTTGCAAGATTGGAAGCAATTAGGATTCTACTTGCTTATGCTTGTGCTCACAACATCAAGCTATATCAAATGGACGTGAAGAGTGCATTTCTCAATGGGTACATTCAAGAGGAGGTATATGTGGAGCAACCTCCCGATTTTGAAGATGACAAGAAACCCAACCATGTCTACAAGTTGAGGAAAGCTTTGTATGGATTGAAGCAAGCACCTAGAGCATGGTATGAAAGATTAAGAGATTTCTTGCTATCCAAAGGATTTGTCATGGGCAAAGTAGATACTACTCTTTTCACCAAGAAAATTGGCAAGGACTTGTTTATGTTGCAAATCTATGTTGATGATATCATCTTTGGTTCAACCAACAAAGATTTTTGTGATGAGTTTGGAAGCATGATGGCATAAGAGTTTGAAATATCAATGATTGGTGAGTTTAGCTTCTTCCTTGGACTTCAAATCAAGCAAATGAAAGAAGGTACATTTGTGAGCCAAACCAAGTACATCAAGGATATGCTAAAGAAGTTTGGCATGGAAGATGCAAAGGGCATTACAACTCCAATGGGCACTAATGGAAGCTTGGATAGTGACAAAAGTGGCAACATGGTGGATCAAAAGCTATATAGATCAATAATTGGTAGACTACTCTATGTGACGGCATCAAGGTCTGATGTGATGTTTAGTGTATTTATGTGTGCAAGATTTCAAGCCTCACCAAGAGAAAGTCATTTGAAGGCAACAAAGAGAATATTGAGGTACTTGAAGCATACACAAAATGTTAGATTATGGTAACCCAAGGGTGCAAGCTTTGAGCTAGTTGGATATTCGGATTCCGACTATGCCGGTGACAAAGTTGAGAGAAAGAGCACCTCCAGGACTTGTCAATTGTTGGGAAGATCACTTGTCTCATGGTCATCCAAGAAGCAAAATAGTATTGCACTATCTACCGCCGAGGCCGAATATATCGCCACGGGTAGTTGTTGTGCACAAATCTTGTGGATGAAGGCAACATTGAAGGATTATGGAATCAATTTCAAGAATGTGCCATTGCTATGTGACAATGAAAGTGCCGTGAAGCTAACCAACAATCTGGTTCAACATCAAAGAACAAAGGATATTGATGTTCGCCATCACTTCATTAGACATCATCAACAAAAGGGTGACATTGCTATTGAGAGTGTGGGCACCGAAGATCAACTAGGCGATCTATTCACCAAGCCACTTGATGAGAAGAGATTTCACAAGCTCAAGAATGAGTTGAACATACTTGACTTCTCCAACATGAGTTGATGCACCCCATATATGACATGCCTCTCCTCTGAGACAAAGCATGGTACAATTGGTTGACATGTCATACATTCTATGCTAAGGACTTGTTTAGTGCATCTAGTCATGATATACATGTTCTAGGCTCATTCATGGAAATCAAATGATTTTGAAATTTATATGGTGCCACTATTGTTTCTTTGTCTTGTATGATCTAGTGGTAGCATATAACTTGTTTGAGAGCTTGTGATCCTGAGTGTTTGATCTAGATAACTTGTTTAAGTATTTGCTTCAACATGGTGCATGATAACCCTTCTAGTGAGGTGTGAAGAAGCTTGCCATTGGATCAAACCAAAGCATTTCACTTATGCAAGCAATCTAGGTTGAACCACAAACTTGACCCTCACCCCATAATTCAACATGATAATCTATCTAAAATTTGCTCCTTGTGGTCATTGGTGCCAAAAGGGGGAGAAATATTGTTCACAAAGATAGAACTCAAAGGGGGAGAAGCACAAAGGAGGAGAAATAACAAAAGAGAGGGATCAACTAAAATTTTGAGCACACAAGTAGGGGGAGCAAGCTCTTAAGCATGAATGTTGCATTTCTATGTGCAATTCATATGTTTGTTGCATTGTAATGCATTCTTTTCTCCGATACATTGCTTGTATGGTGATTTGCTAGTACACAATTGAATGATGTATTGAAGTACTAGCATGCATAGATGTTAGCTAGATTTGTACTTATTCTTGGTTCTTTAGCTTCACTAGAACCCTTCTTATAATGTTGATCTCACCGGGTACCTAGTATTTGCATTGGTTCTTCCATGATTGTTTCCAAGTGGTATCTAGCTACACAAGGTGCTAAGATGATGTTTTCCGCTACTCCGATGGTATCATGCTTCAAAGGTCTATAATCTACACACTTAGCACCAATTGGTAGTCAATGCTCCTATGTTTTCCTATCTAAACAAGTATGCTTCCTAAATCCAAACATATAGCATATGTGTAGGGGGAGCTATTGCTACCAACTTGAATTCATGTTCACTTGTCCATACTTCTTACACATGGTAACATATTTGGGCAATGTGACATGAAGTCAATCAAAATTTAATCATAATATCTTTGTGAAAGGTTTGTCACCAATTACCAACAAGGGGGAGATTGAAAGTCCTATGTTTGGTGTTGGTAATTAGTGACAATACCTAGTACTAACCACATAGCAAAGGCATGTGTGTAGCTATGATGTGGTTGGTGCAATGGCATGGTGAAGCAAGGATCAAGCAATGGTGATGTGATCAAGTGCTTGCCACAATGGAGTTGGATGAAGGTGCAAAGCCAAATCATGGACCTCAAGGCAAAGGTATATGATAGGGTTTTTTAGTTTGCATCCAAGACACCATAGAGGGTGTGGATGGCTTAGGATCGATAGCGTACTATAAAAAAGGGAATTTTTGGGGCTATTGATCACTTAAGTGCCACTAGATGAGGATTCACTTGCATATGCATTTAGATCTAGTGGAGAGCTAACTTAATGCCTCGAAAATGATTGTGAAAATGCTAACACACATGCACATGGTGATGTATACTCGGTGATGTTAGCACATTTGCGAAGGCGGTGGTGTTTGAGCAGTAGAGATGGGTTTGGGGCCCTCTATCCCTTCCACCGAGCTTGCGAGGCGGGATTCAGCGCTTTTGTGAAAGTGAAATGCATAGTTTCCACTAAGCTGGTGGTGGAGATTTTCTCTAAGTCATCGTGGATAGAAACGGAGGCGAACGAAGGTCACTGATAGTGACCGGACGCAGTCACGGTATGACTGGACACGTCTGGTCAATGGCAGAGCAGCGCGCGGCGTGGGTGTGGTTAGTTTGACCGCCACGTCTGGTCGATCGCGGGACCGGCGCGTCCGGTCAAACACGCGGTGAGGCAACGAGGCGCACAGGGTTGATCGGACGCTGGGCGCGTCCGGTCAGTCGCGATCGGACACGTCTGGTCACGAAAAACCCTCTCTAGACCCTTTTTGTACTCAGACTGGACACCGCGTGTAACGCGTCTAGTCAGTTCAAGCAGCACGTTCGGTCGCATGGTCAGCAACGAGAATCAGTGGCGACCGGACGTCGAGGCGCGTCCGGTCAGTTTGATCGGCGTGTCCAGTCACTCTAGTGCATGAATGAGTTCATTTAAGTGACCGTTACGATCGAATGAACGAAATTCAAAGCAAGACACATGGCGTTCATCGCGGAGGTTGCGGTGGAGCGACCGGACGCTGTGCGCGTCCGGTCAGGCCGGACCATCGTGTCCGGTCACCCCGAGTGTGGCTGTTTCGTTAGCCAACGGCTCTATTCTTTTGGGGGCTCCTATAAATACTTGTTGGCCGGCTCCTAGAGGTCTCTCTTGGACATTTTGACTCTCTAACATCCTCTTGAGCTGAACACATCCCCTTCCACTCATCTCCCTTGCTTGATTGCCTAATCAAAGTGATATTGAGTGATCTTAAGTGCATTTGCTTGTGAGTTTGCATCTAGTTGGCACTTGGGTGTTCTTTTGCTGCGGGATTCTTGTTTCTCTTGGTGGTTGCCACCACCTAGATGGCTTGGAGCAGGGGAGGAGGTCCAGCACGTGTTGGTGATTGTTCGTGGCCGGCTCCAATGAGCTTGTTGTGAGGGGTTGTTGTGGTTCCCCGGCGGAGCGCCGAATTCCAACTCTAGTGGATTGCTCATGTAGGAACTTCTCACCATTTGGTAGGTTCTTGTGGCGCCTTTTAAGAGGCTTGGTGTGTGATACCGATTAGCCACCGAACCACGTGGTGTAGGGGGACACAATGGGGACTAGTGCCGGCAAGCACGTGAACCTCGGGATAAATCATTGGTCTTCACTTCTTGATTGTGATTGATTCATCCCGATGTTTTGGTAATCTTGAATGTCATCTATTGAAATCATTTATTGGTTGGCTTTATTCATCGCCCTTCGGTGAAATCACTTCTATACCTACTCTTACATTACTTGTGTTACTATCTTGTTGTAGTTTAGTATTGCTTAGTTGCTTTGTTAGCTTGAGTAGTGTAACTTCTTCAATTGTTACTCTTGCGGTCTAAACTTGTGCGGTTGTGTGAACCATATTATAATTGTTAATTGGATAGGTGGCTTGCATCACTTCCTTAGGCTAGGCAAAACTCGCATCTCACCATTTGATATACTAATCAACTTGTCTAGCACATTTTGTAGAAAATTTTATTAGGCTATTCACCCCCCTCTAGCCATCAAGACCTTTCAGCTGGTGATCGGGACACTCAGGCAGGTCGGTGGCCGGTCTTTCTCCTTTGGGCTCCTCTGCTTGCTGCACTTCCTGTGGCACCTCCCCTTCGACCGCTTCGACTTCCAGCAGGGTTACTCCTTCTGGCGATCCTGTATGTATGCATACATGAAGGAATACTGGGAATGCACATGACATGAAACATTATGACGTCATGATGAGATGCTTATGTTAAACATGATGATCCAAACATTCATTTTGACTTAATCAAGTTACTTCCGTTTACTGAGTAAGTGCATATCTCTTCCCTAGAAAGTAGACACACACTTGCCATGTTTTAACAATCTAAGATGCAAAAGTTCGTGACTTGTGAGAGGGCTAACACCTGCAGCTAGCAAATTATCTTAATTAGCCTAATCATTTTAACAAGCATCACATCCACCAAACAAGTACATTGCAAAACAGGCATTTTCTGGACTGCTAGACAGCAGTCACTTGTTGACACATAACTGGAGTTCTATAAATCCAAATGACATGAACTAGGACTTTCTGGAAAGCTTAACAAATTATATACAACTTTCTTAAAGATGATTTTAGCTAATTCAAACAGTAACTAGCCTAAACAGAGCCATCTTTGTAGACTGTCCAGAAATTTCAGAGAGCAAGCATTTCCAACTACAAACTTTAAACAGCTGCAACTCTCAAACCAAAAGACCTATGACCATGAAATTTTAATACAAGAAAGATAAGCAAGTTATCTACAACTTTGTTAATATAAAGATTCTCAGCAAACATCATTAGCATTATCAATTTGTTTATTTCCAAAACTGCTTCGGAATCAACAATTCCAATAAAATAATATATCACTTATATTAGAGATTGCATTCTCGGCAAAACTAAGATTACCAACAGTTCATATACATCAAATGAAGATTAGAAAACATAGTGGCCCACTCTAAATAAATTATTTATATGCCTTTATAAATTTATTTATATAATTAGGTGGAAATATGAACATACATTAAAAGTGCACAATAAATTCTACAAAAATTACAGTAGCTCAAACATGCTTCCAATAGTATACTGTAAAAATTTCATGCTAATTGAACAAGCATAGTGACCTCTATAGAAAATACAAAGTGCTATGGCAATAAACATGTGAGAGCAAGTTTAATCAATAACTCAAGCATACAGTACCCACTGACCCTGAAATTTTTATCATAGTACACACATGCTATCAACAGTCTACCATAAAAATTTCACCTCCTTTGGAGCACAATAACTTTGGATATGAATTTATCTCTATTTTCCATAGATAGATAAATAAAAACAGCAAAAACTTTCTGTTAACACCTATCATATTTTGACTCCATTGCATAGATCTATTCTCAAGGATTCCAAAAAGTCCTGATTTGTATTTTTCTGATTTTTCTATGATTTTATATGATTTTCCAAAGTTCACAAAGTATTTCATGAAAAGAACAAAAAGAAAAACCCTAATACAGACGCTGACATGCGGGACCCAGGCGTCAGCTGGCCCCACACGTCAGCCGCACAAGAACAAAGGTGACGGTCGGGTAGCACTAGCTCACTGCCGGTGAGAAATCCAGCGAGGAGAAGTGCACCATTGCACTCCACACGATGATCTGCATTGGGTGTTGTGCCTAAAGTGACTAGGGTTCACCGGGACAGGTCGCTGGAGGTGATGGCGGAGCAGCGGAGGTGCCCGACGGTATGCCGGCTAGCTCCATGCGCAACTGGCCCAACCAAGGCGCGCTACGGCTACCTGGTATCGAGGCGGAGCTAAAGAGGCCACCTAGGGCTAAGCGCGGGTGGCCGGTGAGCTTGGCTGTGTGCATGCCACGGCAGCGGCCATGGCGCGGTGGTGCGCAGTGATGTTCTGGTGAGCCTGCTGCGGTAGTGTCAACATGGTTGCGGTACAAGCTACTAGGTCATAGGGCTAAGCTAAAACACAGAAGAGGAAGGGCAGAGGGGTTCCAGGAAGGGCTGGCCACGTCGAGCTCGAGCTCGGCGGCGCTCCAACCATGGTGACGGCCATGGAAACGTGCGTTCACGCCTTACCATGGCACGAACGGTGGCGCTGGTGGATGGAGTTCATAGAGCGCTGCGTTGTAGAGCTATTGGCACGGTGGATTGAGAAACGATGTAGTGGAGGCGGCACTGCATGACGGCGATGGCACGGCGATGATGGCGGGCGCCGCGGTGAAGAGCAGAGAGGGGAGGGGTGAGTGCGAGTGAATGGATGGAGTGGCGAGCTGCTTTGGCCTCGGGCAGGAGAAGAGAGCCACCTCGCACGCGCGTGGTGCGACGGTGAGGCATGGCAGCCATGCGGCGCTCGGCTTCTGCGTGCGGTCGGCCACAGCCGATTTGAAAACGGAGACGCATTCAGAGCTCGATGAAGGTGACTGACGAAGCGACTTTGAGCGATCAAAGCTCCTAAACCGTGGCGAACTAGCTAAAGCCGCAGTTGACAAAGTTGTAGTCCTACATGTGAACTCCAACTTTGCTATAAGGCACTCAATCTGCATCGGCCTGGATTGGGAGTTATCAGCTACTGAACATGGGCACATTGAAACGAAACTTGACGTTTCAGACTTAGAAAAACTAAATGCTGAAAACTGCCCAAGCTACTGCCTTTTTCCCCAAATTTGAACAGGTTCTGCTCAAAACTAGCCTTGGGACATATAACAACATTTGCTCCATATAAAATTCTCTACAACTTTTGTTAAGGTTACACCTACATGCAAAGTCTTTAAGTCAACATTCAAAGCAGGTCAAATAGAAACACTCTTAGAGTGTCAAACATGGTCAAACTTATTTGAATTTGAATTTGACTAAACCACCAACACAAACTTAGTTTCATTTTGTATTCTAAGCATGAATAAAGTGTTGCCATGGAAAGAAACACACATTTGCATAGATGTAACACAAAAAAGTCTAGCCATAGCATAGTGAAACATAGAACAATCATATATGAAACATCATGTTTCATGGGAGTGTTTCATTAGTTTTAAGTGCATGTTTCACTGGTTGCATGAGGGTGTTTCAGATAAATTTCTCATGCTTATGAATGAGTGAGAAATGCACATGCTCATGCTATGCTATGCAATGCAAATGTGTGAAGTAACACCTAGGGTGTTACACGCATGAACCAATTCAGTACCCCACATTGAGTCTTAGGATTTGTGAAACTGCTCTTTATATCAATGAAGTTTATATGTACTCTCACTATGTACTGATGAAGCCTCTGGAATAGTATGTATGAGTACTACATCATCATTGAACTATTACTTTCATTGAACTGTTAATTGAATCAGTTGGTCTTGATTGTGGTCCACGTGTACACCTCTATGTAAGCAAGGTATGCCGAGGATCCAAAACAGGCTCCTTCTATAGGCGGATAGTACCCTGAACTGCCCGTGAGACAACATTTCATCTTGGCAGGAGTGCGAGAGTTTTCCAAAACATTTTGGCGCCTTGGCGGGAGGCAAAAGCGAAGACAAAAAGACCCATGTCGACCTCTTCACTCACAGTGTCCAACACATTGAGCCCTCACTGCTCCATGGCTGCATCAAGCTCCAACTCCTCACAGTGGCCGACACCATCCCCGAGTGCCGTCACGAGAACAACAACGGCTGCTTCCAACGGAGGAGGCGGCTACGACAGGAGAGGGACGCCCATCCCGTACCGTGCCGAGTACCTGCCCTACCGCTACCAACCATCACTTTTCTATGACTGTGGCTTGAAGACACCTTGGTGGATTTTGTGGAGTGATGACAACCCAAGATGCCGGTACCACAGATGTTGTAGGGCAAATGTAACTCTATTTCCATCTTGTTCATTCTGTTTTCACAATGCAAATGATAAAATCCCGTTGTGCTTATGGTAATTTAGTTTTTTCGTAGTCCAACTTAGATTGCGGGTTCTATCAGTGGTATGATCCCCCGTATGGAAAATTTTTGAGGGATTTGATTATCGATTTACGTAACAAGATTTGGGAGTTGAAGACGGAGGCCAATGTTACAACAAATGAAGAACACCTACAGGAGGTCGAACAGACGATGCCACAAACTAAAGAAATGGCGAGGGTTCCAACGAAGATGAAGGAAGATTTATACCTTTGAGAAAGAATTGTGCTTGGTGTTCTTCTTTCACATATTTTGTACTTACCTTAGTTCTTGGCATCTTCATTGGCAAGTTGCTTAGTTCACCGTAGTAGATTCAAGTATCAGTTTATGTGTTGGACTGAAATCTGTCATTTTTGTACAATTATTATCGAACTTAATGCAAGGTGATTAACTAGGTGCTTAATTTATTAAACTGTAAATGCAAGTAGATCCAAGTACAATGGAGGCATCCTACGTCCCTGGACACTAGGCCCTGTAGCAGGGGCAAACCAATTTATTGAACTGTATATACACTCCTATGGTCTTTACCATACCTCCCTCCCAGCACCCATTCCCCACTCTGCTCCCTTGCTCTGCTTCATCCAGCTTGCGGCGGACAGATAGCAGCCTCCCTGGTGCTCTCTGTTCCTTCACCTCCCACCTCGTCGACGCACAAATCTTTAGCGCGCCGTCACCGCTTCTTTGCTCCACCCAGATCTAAGGTAACTCCACTGGATTCCATCTTTCGTTGTAGCGAATCATATTCGATTTCTCAATCTACCTACAGTATTTCTCCCCCTTTCTACAATAGTTTTCTTCAATCTATAGATGGAAATGCATCTTCTCATTTTGGAGTTTGTGGCCTTTTGTCTCTGTGGAGTGCAGCTTGTTAGCCTTATTGTCCTCAAAATTGGTGCTCTAAATCAGTGCTTTTTGAAGAAAGTCGAAAAGCTAGATGAAATTGTACCAATGGATGTGGATAGGGTTGAAGTGGTGAAGGCTCAGGATGACATGGATATTGACAACAATCCCATGGAAGTCAACCAGGATCTGCAAGATCTTAAGGAGATTGACAATGATCCAATGGAGGTCAACTAGGATCTGCATGGAGAATGATTAATTAATTATGCAACTAATGATGTACATATGAAGGCCGACTGCCTTTTGCAAACTGTCGGCCTAATTAGTATCTGCATTTTAGCTTTTGGCATGCTTGTTAGCTTGGTAGTGTCGGCCTACTTATTCGATATGAATATATGGAACTCAAGTTGGATTCCTGTGAGTATGAGTACTGGCATTGTGCTTTCCTTATGTTTTGTAAGTGTGCAGTATGGCTTTCTTTCACTGTAAATCTTTGTGCCTTATTATTCACACCATCGAACACAAGTTTGATTCCTTTCAATCCGAGTACATACCAAATGTTAAATCTTTGTGCCTTATTTTGATAAGCTACATGAAAATGTACCAATGGATGTAGACAGTGTTGTAGTGGTGAAGGCTCAGGATGACATGGAGATTGACAATGATCCTATAGAGGTAGACCAATGGATGGCTTTCTTTCAATGTAAATCTTTGTGCCTTAATATTCACCATCGAACTCATGTTGGATTATTCCTTTCAATCTTAGTACATGCTAAATGTTACTCTTTGTGGCTTATTGTTCATCACCCTCGCTTCACCGTAGCATCTACATGTCTCCGTGCGGTAATAGGACCCAGCCGCCGATAATGTACCGTGCCGCCACCGCCGCTTATATAGTTGCAAAATTTCCAAATCCTGCGTTTGAGCCCTCCCGCGCGGAACTGATGGAATTTTAATTTCATTCTCGCGTGTTGTAAAAGAAACGCAGAGAGCAAGAAAACCCCAACCCCAAAACCCCCCGGCCCACACACACAGGAGTACTTTCTTGTCCTCCTTGCTGTTGTTCCTCAGCGCCGCTCCAATTCATCACCACTGCTTAATGGCGAGACACAGCACCGGCGGGACAGGTCTTGCTCCGCACTGGTGCACATCGTCAGCCTATCGCATAGATCCACCCGCGACTGAGCTGCTGCTGCCACCGGCATTGCCACTCATGCTCACCACCGCCAGATCCAAAGGCAAGTGTAATAAGGCCTTACTTCCATCGCCGTCCCTTCTCCTCGAAACTCATATCCTTACCAATGTTTATTGATGAAACTCATGTCCTTGCTCTTCTAGATGAAGGTGGCCCCCAACAAGAGGAATGCAGTGGATAGCCTCATAGATGATGTGCTTGTCCAGATCTTCCGTTGCCTCGCCACCCAGTCTTTGTGCTGCTGCAAGTGTGTATGTCGCTTGTAGAAGCACACCATCTTGAACTCCTATAACCATAAGAAGCTTTCCCAAACTGTAGCCGAATTCTTCTATGGCAACTGGTGGAAAGGCAATGACCACTTCACCAGCATCACCGATGAACAGCCCTCCTTGTCCTTCTTGCCCTCCACCATTTGTGAAGTCCTGGTCTCAGATTGCTGCAGCGGCCTCGTCCTTTGCTAGTGCTTTGGGCATGATGGATTGCATCACTATATTGTCTGCAATCCGGCGATCGAGAAATGGCATCCACTATCGCGTAGAATCGCTTGTATTGGTCAGGCTCGCTTAGGTTTCGACCCAAAAAAGTCCTTGCACTTCCATGTGGTTGAATTTGTGGAGGTGGAGGGTGCGTGCGTAGGTGTGCAGATCTACTCATCTAAAACTGCAACATGGATCTTTAAGGAATCAAAATCGGGCGAGCATATTAGACTACGTCCAAAATCGAGAAGTGTTTTTCTTAATGGTTTTATGCACATGCTTGAGTACTCTGTGATAGTTGCTATGGATATGGAGGGAAAGATGTGGAGGAGAATTCATAAACCAGGTGGTGCTGAAATGTCCATCCATCAAGCTCAGGGTCACCTGTGCGTGTGTTGTGCTGATTATTACAGTATGTCTTGGGTTCTATTGTGGATACTTGAAGACTATGGTACTGGTAAATGGAGATTGAAGCATGTTATGGATACAGAGGAACTGTTTGGAGGCATCAATATTAAATTGGTTCTGAGCTTTGCGATGAGGACTACAGAGTGATTACAGTTCACCTAGAATGGAATTTCATTTTCTTTGTTGGGAAGGTGTTTGTACCAATTTTTGGATGAACAAGTGGGAACCTGAAAGTTTGGGAGGGCACTATGAAAACCACACTGTTCAGGGATCAGCTAAATCGGATCAGAATCGGAATTGGCTAAGAAGGCATGATGTCAGCAATTTGATTCGGACGACGCCGATGCTAGTAATAAAGGCAAATACATCGGGCTCTAGAATAAGGAAAAATAGAGTCTAGTCTTAGTTTAGATTGTTTTCTTCGATTACAAGATTTGTAAGAGTCTTATTCGATTAGGACTCGTGTTCAAGACCAGGGTATAAATAGTAGACCCCAGATATTGTAACGACACACACCATCAATCAAACAAATCTTTACCTCTTTTTGGCGTCACGCCATTGCATTAGGAGTAGAAGTAGAGTAGATCTCGACGAGTTCTTCAACAAGCTAGGCTGCATTGGCATTGATGGACTTCTGGTTTGCCTGTAAGTACCGCTCGGTTTATATTACGGCGTTGTAAGGCTGCATTGGCCCCAACCGACTTCTTATAATCTTTGGTATAAACTAGTTATCAGTTTTATCGGGAGTTATAAGGCTGCAGTGGCTTGACCGATCACTTATAACCCCTAGTAAAGCTAGTAATCGATTCTTATCGCTGCATCGGCATCGACCGACCTCGTGCAAATCTTGATAAGAATTAGTTATCCGGTTAAATCTATTAAGATTAGTGAGTTCTTGCTTGCTGTTTTATTAGATTTGCTAATTATCCATCTTGCTGTATTTGGTTCTTTTACTATTTATAGCAAAATCACTCCTTGCCCGGTTAAGATTGAGATAGATCGGCATCATATCTTTTTAATCTATCGTCTTGTTGCTTTATCACTGTTAAATCTTGCTATGACGATGGATTCGATCTCATTGCCTGTTTTATTTCGATCTTGATCAAAGATAGCATGTGTTCAAAACATGTTTAAACATAAGTAGGCTTGTTAACCAATGGAATTTGATTTAGAACTGTTATTATGGCTGTATCGGCTTGACCGACCCCCACAGTTAGCACTATAGATTGAAAACCTGAAGTTAACAATGCTCTGCTTATGGTTAAATATGTCCCTTGGCTGCATGTTATACCAACAATCGGCTATTTTAGCTGATTGCTTGTGCTTTAATGATAATGACATGTTTTTATGATTCTGACAAACCTGAGTAGATCTATTTATCTTGATAGTTTGATCTGTTACCTTTATTATGGCTGTATCAACACCGATCGACCTCCATTGTTAGAGATAATAGAGAGAATTTGATGGGTTTATAGATTTGTTTATGTATGTTGGATGAGTACTGCATGTTGTGACCCTTTTACTCCTGAATCGGCTATTTAGTCGATTTCATGTGCTTCTATGTCTATCTTTTAATACAGTTATCAGCTCTCTGTACTTTGTTGATTCTATTCATACGCTTAGCCAATTTTTAATTGTTTTCACCTGTGGAATTGCTACTCTGTTTTTATATCATGAGCATGCGGATATCAACTCTTTAGTCGATAGCCTTCAGAATAGGCTATTTGGCCATATATTGGAACTGTCTGGAATAACAACCGGCACGTTCCACCTTTGATTGCTGACCGTTTCTTCTCCCTTGTCAATTGTAGGTCAAATTGACTGGCATGCCTCGGGTCTCGACGCCGACTGGTCGAGTGTTGAAGTTAGCGAATCTGCAAAGCCTGCTCCGGGCTAGGATCCTTCTGGCTTGCTGCGTGTTGTGCCAATTCTTGGGGCAACACGCTTTTTGGCACGCCTGGTGGGACCACAATCGTCGATCACAATGGGAGAAAACCAGGACAACGACATGATCATTGACCTCACGTTTGATGGGCTGTTGGAAGCAGAGCAGGCACTCATCACGAAGGCTCAAGAACAACTTAGAGAGAAGTGTCTATTATCTTTCAGCAAGATGCGTGGTGGCAAGATCTTCCAGAAGAGTGCATTGCCTAGGGTACTGATGCCCAGGGAGAGGGATACAGATGTAGATCTTCATAGCAAGTACATGAGTGACATGGTCCATTACACCATCAGCCAAGCAGTTGGAAGCCATAATCAGACATTCCTCAACACTCTCCAAGGTGTCATGAGTGATGTAATTCACAAAGGACTGCTCAAGCCAGTTGGACCAGTCTACTTCCGCCCTCAAGTTCAAGAGACTCCAGCTCAAGAAGCAACACATGCTTGCGCAAGTGGACATGGGGGGCAGGCATCGCCACCACCGTCAGGTGTTTCAGCTACACTGTCTCCAAATCCACCTGAGCAGCCAGCAACACCAGAAACTGCAAATGTAGCCATGCAGAGTGTTGGGTCAGGTTCACAGCATGTGCAACAGCCGATGGTATAGGGGCATACTTCAAATCAGATAGTTGTTGGCTTAACGAATGTAGAAAGATTCAGCAAGCACACGGAATTACCATTGTAGCTTTCACTCGGAAGTATTCAGGGTATCGTATTTTCCACAGGGAACGGAGGTATTTGTTCTAGCTAATTCGTCCAAGGACAACACAAGGGGTAGAGTTGGAAAGGGTAGAGAAGGATTCCTATGGCTTTTGGGTCCGAGGACAGATAAACTTTACTTTCACTTGCTTACTTTGGGCACCGGAGCGCACCTGGTCTGTCAGGCGATACCGGCGTGTAGCTCTATGCCGTACTTGAACGTGGGGGATTACAAGGGACGGACATGGCTGTCACCACCTGCCGCCTACACCTCAACCGTGGAGTACGAGGCAAACGAAGGTAGCCTATAGCCTAGACACCACATTTACGCTATCGACTACTACTCTAGCATTCTGGAAGGGTTATCCGTCTTTATCAGGGCCCTCTACTATAATGGACCAATTCAAACTATCCTATGTCCACCTAAATTTGTGTCCCCCACAGAGATGAGTTTACCTTTGTATACCCTAGTTTGTGCACCCGGAAAATTAAAACCATTAAAATCAATGGCTCACGGATGTCCTTTGTAGGCTTCACCGAGATCGAGTGGACAGGAGCACTTGGAGGCTTCAACGCAGGCTTCAACGCTCCTCCCCCGCACGACGCTCGAGCAGTCGCGGTTCGATTCCCATGGCCCACAGCCTATTTTCTGTTCTTCCGAAAAAAAAACCATCGACTTGCCTTGCCTGTCGCATCTCTCCGCCCATGGGGAAGGACATGGCTGCTACCACCCTGTGTGGCCTCATGCTGGAGGAGCTCACGACGGCGGCGTGGCCATGGAGGACGAGGAGCGTCGTGCGGGGGAGGAGCGTTGAAGCCTCCAAGTGCTCCTGTCCGCTCGATCTCGGTGAAGCCTACAAAGGACATCTGTGAGCCATTGATTTTAATGGTTTTAATTTTCCGGGTGCACAAACTAGGGTATACAAAGGTAAACTCATCTCTGTGGAGGACACAAATTTAGGTGGACATAGATAGTTTGAATTGGTCCATTATAGTAGAGATTAACATTAATCCATAAAAGAAGCCTATGGTATAGTGTGCTTAACCTTTTGTGAAAACAAACAAAATACTTCAGCATTGGATACTGCTAGGACTAGCTAGGAGCCTAGGAGTAATAGTATTTTGGATAGATCGAGTTGGGGAACATGCATGTATATATACCGTCTTCGGGTTTTTCACGGGTTAGAGATCCGTGTAGATGAATTGAAATATATCTGTGCCCCAACTTTAGAGTATCTAATTAAGGGTAAAGTACAATTTTCTCTCTGAAACTTATACAGTAGTCTAATTTTTAACCTTAAACTATGAAAGCGGGTAACGAACACCATTGTCAAAACCAGGCAAGTTTGCTCCTTATGGTTTTCTATTCTATAAAAATAAATAAAAAACTTGATTCAGTACCTAAAAATTGATAAACATTTTATTTTCAATCAAGAAAAATATGAAACTAGTATCAATATTGCTTAAAATGTTCTCTACTTGTTTATGATGTGTGTGTGTGTTTGGATTGAGTTTATTTCTATTCCTATTGCTTTATTGTTCGTAATCGTGCTCGTTAAAACAAATAATATCTAAATAACTTTAAGAGGCAGATGACATTTATAGAAGAAAATTTGAATTAATTTCACATTTTCAAATTAATTATAAATTTTTAGAGATCTGACTAAATTATATTATTTTTTAAAAAAAATAGAAAAGCACATTGAAGCCAGCCAGCCAGAGGACCAATTTGTCCAGTTTTCAACAGTTAGAAGGTGCTTGTAACTCGGTTTCATATATAGTTTAAGGTTGAAAAATCGAACTACACTGTGAGTTTTAGGTTCAAAAATATAATCACCCACCTGTTTTCTAATCATTCTCAATTATTTTAATTGATTTTTGCTGTTATCCTATTATTATTATATTATATTTTCCATCTAAACAATTATCCACAAAATGTATCCAACCCATGGTCGCGCGCGTCAACCTTATTGGAGCTGCACGCATGGCATGCACAATCGACGACATGACAAAAGCACACGTAGATCGTCTCTTTACATGTACTACTAGTAGTGTATTATGGGCTTGTTTTGTACCAACACAGTAAAACTGTACCCGTACGTATCATATCGTCGCCTCGTCGGTACGTGCATACGGCTCTGGTACACTTTTACTCCTCATCATCATGTCATGTATTCATGTGACTGGCCGTTGTTGTCCTGGACCATCATCACGCTGGAGAGCGAGCGAACAGGTGAAAAAGCAGCTGCAGTAGTGAGTGTACAAAGCTGGAGTACCTAGCTAGTTGATGATTTTTACGCCGCCCGTGAACCCCAGCGCGTACTCCAGTACAGTACAAAATGCATGCAATGCATGCGTTGGGGATGTGCGGCAAAAGGGTGGCTCTCTCTCTCGGACCAGAAATGGCGACCAGAGGAGGATGAATGGGAGCCTCAAATTTCTTTCAAAACTTTGGTCCTCGGCTCAACACATAACTCCAAAAGCTAACACACGCAAGGTGCGAGTGATACACGTGCTAACCGGTAACATGATATCCCACGCGAAGTTTTAGGCACACAGAGGAACCCCCAAGAGACGATAGAAACTAACACTCGAAGCTTTGAGATGAAACAGCCAAATCTGCTCAGTCGCGGATTGTCTGCTCTGGAGGCTCGGACTCTTCGGCGTTTGTTGCCCGGACTGTCCAAGGTTGTGGTCGGACTGTCCGGCGTTCACTTCACAGAAAAACAAGTGTTCTGTTCACCGACTGAAAACAGCTCTGGACTGTCCGCCTCCAAGTCTCGGACTGTTCGCAGGTCACCCTCCAGAAAACACACCAAACCGAGACAGTTTTGGACACGTCTCGACAAATGAATTGCGGACTGTTCGTGGTCTGGGTGCGGACTGTCTGCAGCACAAAAATCAGCGACACCAAAAAGGTCACACAAACGGCTCCGGAGACCCTGGACTGTCCACGGTTGGACCCCAGACTGTCCGCCGGTCAAAAGCGAAAATTCATACCGAGAAACTTGGTTCTGGTCTGGATGAACCCCGACTCCCGGACTGTCCGCCGACCAAGTGCGGACTATCCACGAATCGCGCAGACTCATGAACAAAGCAACCCGAAAATCGCATCCTCACTTTGATCCACAAATTTGCGGCCAAATCTGCACCAACTACCACGAAACTTGGTGAGCAAGATCACATGGCAGTAGGGGAGCTACCTCTAAGAGGTCATCGCCCAATTTGAAGCCAAACAATGGGAAATCGAAGGAGAACGAAAAACACTGGTTCTTGAGACCTAGACCAAAAAATCGCCCGATCTGCGAGCTCGTGAGGAATTGGTTGATTTCCTTCGGTGGAAAGGTTCAACTCATGTCATAGCTCAAATCAATGCAAAAAGAATGGACCAAAATGGTCTAGAAATGACAAATCGACTCAAGAACGAGAGGGGAAGGAGAAGAACGTGAAGAACACATCAAGAACATAAAAGAATGATTCTTCTACCGAATCCCAGAGGATACAAGGAGGATTCGGGACCTCCTTTCCCACTCAAAATTTGGTTCTTACATAAATTCAAGGATTTATGGACCTCTCACAAGCACCTAAGAGGAGGGGAAACCCAAACAAAGGATGAAAGAAAATGCAAATAGAGGAGGTGAGGGAGATGGGAGCTCCCTCATCCTATTTAACAGGGCTATTACACAATCCCAGTTTTGCCCCTAGATACAGTTTAGTCAAACCACTTAGCCCAAGAATGTTATGGTCCAACCCGGTGTCATCTTCATCCGACGGCCACCACGCCTCTTCATCAGTAGC
This sequence comes from Saccharum hybrid cultivar R570, assembly GCA_038087645.1. Lineage (NCBI taxonomy): Eukaryota > Viridiplantae > Streptophyta > Magnoliopsida > Poales > Poaceae > Saccharum > Saccharum hybrid cultivar. The sequence continues at coordinate 14,661,290 of JAQSUU010000805.1, forward strand.
TTCACCTCGACGCGAACTCTCCGATGCCGCCACGTGTCATCCGTTCCTCCTCAGAACCTCTGCCCGGGTTTGAGACCCAAACCCGTAAACCCGCCACCGATGGTTTTGAGGCCCAAACCACTAAACCCGCTCACGAGTAGCGTACTCCATACGCATCCCCCGCCGCTCGACACGTGTCACCGCCATCCTCGACTGGCCGGTCGCCAAGTCCTCTGAGCCCCGCTCGACTTGCACGTCCTCCGTCTTGACTCGGTCAACACGGTCACTCCCATATACACTTGCGCTTGTCGATGTCCCAGATGTCAACCACCGCGGCTGGTCACCTGACCTGCTGGTCCCTCGGTCCAAGCCTCACGTCCATCCTTCACTGCTCCTAGTCCATCAGCATGGCATGTCTCTACTTGACCTTCACCTCGCCGTCGACCACCGCCTCTGAACTCCACACCTACACAACACAAGCCAAGAAACATGTCGCACACATAGCTTTCTCCATGGTAGGGTTAGTCACCACTCAACCTTCTTCGTGAATCACGTTGACAATCAATCATCACAAAACGAATCACAAGGGAACATTTTAACCTTGTGTTCGCAATCTCCCCCTTGATGAGTGCATTGGCAACACCAACACGCGAACAACTTGCACAAAAGAAAAAGAAGAAGAAGAGAAAACAAAGAGCTCAACCAAATGACCAAAAGTCATAGAAAAGCTAAAAACGGGTCATTTGAAAATGAGCAAAACTTGGTCCCCAAGAACATGGGCAATGGCTCGATGCAACCAAGTAAAACAAAACTAGCCCTCAAAAAGAGGCAACGGGCTCAACACCACTAGCAAAGCTTGAAAACTCAAATGCAACTCCCCCTGAACAAATGCAATCTCTCATATGAATGCATGCACTCAACATTTAGGTGGAATTTGGTAAGACATACTCCCCCTTGAGTATTCTCCCCTTGTGAGTGTGAAAACTTCTCCCCCTTGTTGACACATGCACCTATCAAGTTTTAGCTCAAAGAATGCAACTCCTCAAATCATGCTATGAATACAGAAATGCACAAATGCAGAAGCTTCAAGATTATAGCAAGTAGATTGAAAAGATGCTCTAGTTGATGCTATCATGTATATATATAGCAACACATACAAGTGCTAGCAAATGCTCAAGGTGACCAAATGAAACGAAATATGGCATTTAAGCAAGTTTGGTCAAGTTTGAACAATTTTAAAAGAGGGTTCACCACCAAAAGAGCGCATAGCAAAGATAGATAGGAGATCAACCTTGTGCTACACATGTATGCAAAGTGAACTACCCCAAACAAAGTTCACACATCATGTCATGAGACAAACCTGTGGTTTGATCAAATTTTAGATACCAAATGAAATTTATCGGAGTTATGCAGCTTATCACCAAAGTTTATCAGACAAGTGTGTGCGGGAGGTTATCTGTGCCATCAAAACCTGACTTAGCGACCATGTCAAGCCTATGCCAAAGGCAATTAGAAGCTTAAAACAATGATCTCGATATCCATTACAGAGCTCAAGTTCACCAATAAGTGCAATTTGGAGTTGTCTCGATACTCCGACATAGGATAGCATAGACCCATCCCAATCTTTTCAAATCACCTAGCTTGTTTTTTAAGTTTTAGCACAAATTCAAGTTTCTCAAGCAAGTGTGTAACTCAAAGTATGAGCCGTAGCAACTAAGCATATATATGAAGCAAAAGAGATCTCGACACATTCTACACATGCTAGTTGCCACAAGTAGTGGTGAACACATTTCATGTTTCAACAAGTTTTAATCAAGTTCATAGTTTGGAAAACAAGCTTAGCTCATAACATACATCAATTGATCAAAAGGAGCCTAAGCCAAAAGCACATCATGTATATCCATAACATCCCCAACAAGAGCATAGTGTCAATCTAGCTACTATAAGGATGAAGCTCAGGATGCAATATGATACATGATAATATGATATGCAAGTATGATACAAAAACAAAAAACAAAGGCTAAACTACAAAGAAAAGCAAAACTAGAGTACATCAACCAAAGTTCCCCTCCTCTAAAAAGGGAAACAAACTCCAAGCTCCCCTCGCAAGCGAGCAAACCGGGCTTGGTCAAGTGGTTTGGTGAAGATATCTGCGAGCTAGTTTTGGGTATCAATGTGGTGTAGATCAATATCACCTTTCTCATAGTGGTCACGCAAGAAGTGAAAGTGGACTTCTATGTGCTTTGTCTTTGAGTGGAGGACTGGGTTTTTGGCTACGCTTATGGCACTGGTGCTATCACAAAACAAAGGCACTCACCTAAACTCTAACCTAAAGTCTCTCAGCGTAGCTACCATCCAAAGCAACTGGGAACAACAAGCAGCAGCAACATATTCAGCTTCTGTGGTGGATTGGGTGATGCTAGACTACTTGTGAGAAGACCAAGACACAAGAGAAGATCCAAGAAACTAACAAGTCCCGGAAGTGGACTTCCTCTCAACACGACAACCAGCATAATCCGCATCAGAATACTCACAAAGAGAAAGAGAGGAGGAGGTCGAAAACCAAAGACCAAACTCGGGTGTGAAACGAAGGTACCCGAGGATCCGCTTGATGGATTGATGATGAGACGTGTGCGGCGAAGACTGAAAGCGTGCGCACAAGAAGACCGCAAACTGGATGTCCGGTCTCATCACCGTCAGGTACAGTAGGGATCCAATCATGCTTCGGTATTCCTTCTGGTCCACAAGTTCTCCTTCCTTGTCTTCGTCCAGAGCCATCGTGGTTGACATGGGCATCGAAAGAGGCTTGGCCTCACCCATATCGAAATTCTTGAGCACGTCCTTGGTGTATTTGCCATGGTGCACAAATGTCCCCTCGTGAGTTTGCTTGATTTGTAGCCTGAGGAAGAAAGTCAATTCGCCCATCATGCTCATCTCAAATTCCCTGCTTATAGTATCTGAAAACTTGGCAACAAGAGCATGAGAAGAGCCACTAAAGATTATATCATCCACGTATATCTGAACCAAAAGGATGTCAGTGCCTTGCTTGAGGAGGAACAAAGTCTTATCTATAGAACCCATCCTAAAACCCTTATCAAGCAAGAAAGCTTTCAAACGCTCATACTAGGTTCTCGGGGCTTGTTTCAAACCATACAAGGCTTTGTGGAGTTTAAAAACATGGTTGGGGAACTTAGGATTTTCAAAGCCAGGGGGTTGCCTCACATAAACCTCTTCCTCTATGTACCCATTCAAGAAGGCACTCTTCACGTCCATTTGATACAGCTTGAACCCTTTCGAAGCTACAAATGCTAAAAGGATCCTAATGGCTTCTAGACGGGCAACAGGAGCAAAGGTTTCTTCATAGTCTATTCCTTCTTTTTGGCAAAAACCCTGAGCCACCAATCTCGCCTTGTTTCTCACTACCACCCCATCCTCACTCTGTTTGTTCTTATAAACCCACTTTGTACCTATGGGGTGACACTCTGGTGGAGGCTCAAAAGAAGCTACGAAAGTAGAGTGAGCGAAGTGTGAGATCTGATGTAACATGGACCACGTGACCCGCTAGTAGATGTTGCCGATCATGGTCTGAAGTGGGTGGCGACGCTGAATGTGCCGAGGTGCTTCTCTCAAAGAAGTCGCCTCCCCCTCAACTACAGCTAGGGCCTCCTCAGGTGCAGCCAGCATAGGCTGAGGAGGTGGCTCGTGCGGACCCCAAGTAGGGAAAGAAGATGGATCGGGGCCGTGAGCCGAAGTAGTCATCGCAGACTCAACTGGAGCAGTCGAAAAGGTCAGCTCGGCATTTTCCCAATCAGCATCTTCCTCATTCTCCTCAACAAAGATGCTCTCACCGATCTCCTGATCACTTGCACATTCAAAGATAGGAACCGAACAAGGCATGGTCTCATTGAAGGTAACCTCACAGGCCTCTACAGCTTGGTTAGTTTCAAGGTTAAGTACATGATAAGCATGAGAATGTGAAGCATAACTGAGAAAGATACCATCAGAGGATTGAGACTCAAATTTGTCTAAATTACCTTGTTTCAGAATGAAACACTTGCATACAAACACTCTAAAGTGTCTTACCTTGGGTGGTCATCCGAATCGCAACTCATAAGATGTCTTCTTCGTGAAGGCTCGAAGGAAAATGCGATTTGAAACATGACACGCGGTGTTGATCGCTTCGGCCCAATATCTCCTAGGAGTCCTATGCTCATCGAGCATCGTCCTAGCCATCTCAACAAGGGTCTGATTCTTGTGCTCAATAATACCATTTTGCTGAGGTACATAGGGAGAGGAAAACTGATGCTCTAGGCCCAAAGAAGCACAAAATGTTTCAAAATGAGTATTCTTGAATTCTGTGCCATTATCATTGTGAATTGCTCTCATGGCATTCTTAGGGAACTCATTTTGCAACCAAAGAATCAAATCCCGAGTATGTGAAAAAGCCTCATCCTTACCCACCATGAAAAACACCCAAGAGTAGTAAGAAAAATTGTCCACGATCACTAGAACGTACCACTTCCCACCATCTGATCGAACCTGAGCTGGACCAACTGTGTCCATGTGAAGTAGCTCACCGAGTTCCTTGGTCATGACTTGGTTCACAGGTGGGTGAGAAGCGGTAACCATCTTCCTGTGAAGACACGGGTGACACACCAAATCCTTCTCAAATTTCAACTTGGGCAATCCTCGGATTAAGTCAAGTGAGCTCAACCTAGCTAGTAAGTCAAAGCTCAAGTGACCCAGTCTCCTATGCCACTTCCAAATCTCAGAGGAGGATCCAGCCTCCAAACATCGAGAAGAGCCAAAGGAGTGAGAAAAATCAGCTTTAAAGACACGGCCAAAAGGGACAATCTGGCAAACAAAAATTCCCTAAGAATCAAGAAATCGAGACAAGCCGGTCTTAAAGCGCACTTCAAAGCCATCTTGAAGGAGTTACGAAACTGAAAGCAAATTGAAATGCAAATTCAAAACCAAAGCAACATCCTTCAAGACACCCGAATGGTCCCACGAGAAAGCACCTTACCTTTGCTATTGTCCCCGAATGTGATGTACTCCTTACATTGCACAGGGTCGAGGCTGGAGAACCATTTTGAACTTCTAGTCATGTGGCGTGAACAGCCGGAATCAATGAGCCACGTGTTCTCTAGGCCTCTGTCCTACATCAATAGAAAGACATGGGATGAGCAAATGGCGCAACACTAGGGTTAGTAAACTATGAAGGATACCAGTGTTGGCTCATTTGCCCTAGAAAAGTTTTAGGAAAAACACCAAACATGCCATGTCCCATTTGAGGAAAGCGGGCATCACATGGGGGAAAACGTGGTCCGCTAGAACTGTAGGACTGAAAGCCACTGCCACGAGGTCCAAAGTCATATTGATCATGACCTAAACCACGCCGAGCATGACCACCATGACCACCACGTGGTCTTGCAACCTAAGGCCTAGAACCTTGAGGCATTGCCCCTCGAGGCCTAACATTGTGCCTCTAAACAGGTAGCACATGTACACCATGGGGTGAGCAGTATATGTTCTGGTTGTTCAACTCATACTCCCGCCGCTCATCTCTCTTCCTCCTAAAGCAAAACTCAACAAGGTGACCATCCCTATGGCAATAGTCACAGTGATACCTCACCTCTCTCTTGGGTGGTTTTTGGCTTATTTTCTTATGGGTATGTGTCACTCTTGGTAGCTTTTTGGCTTTAGGAAGGGGATCCTCAAAGATGTTCGATAGAGTGTCAAGTGGGTTCCTGAGATGGTTCAGTTTTGGAACCTGTTGGCATCTCTTAGCATCGCTTAAGTTAAGTTGTCATCCCTAATACGACACTAGAGATGTGGTTGTACTTATGATCATGACACTTATATAAAATATAGAATAAAGGTTATCCGCAAGCGCATAGATAAAAATACACCCATTGTAGCATTTCACCCAGGAATGTTCCAGGTATCATTATTTATACTTTACCACTGGGAATGGACATGAAATATAAAGGATATAGGTTATAACTTTTACATTCACATGTGATAAGAGAGTAACTAGATCACTATCTTTACTCAGAACAGGGATTCAATCATATGATAAAGATAATAAGATAAATAGTTCAAGATCATCCTATAAAGGTCCTAGAGCATTCCCACCCTATAGCATTAGCGTTGATTAGAACAAGAGATTAGAGACTAATTCCTAGTTATTCTAATTATAAGTCATAGTATACATTGATTAGTGCAATTACATCTAGCAGTCATTGTATCAATTATATTATATCTTCAGACAAGAGACATTTCTAAGGCGGATTAAGAACAGAGCGTAATCTAGCCTTGAAACCCGGTCTTACTAGGCCTATATTGGGGGAGTGGACTACAGAGGACTCAACAGGAATATCACACTCGTGATCTACCACTTAATGTCCCGGAATATAGGGTGCATCCGCAGGTAAACAACGTATAAGCACCACGCTTACACAAATGTCGACCACTCACCCTCTGATCACAAGAATGAGCGCTATACGAACATGTGCTTGAATATAAATGTAATCTAACTATGCTAGATATATAATCAAAGTAGACAATGATCATTATAACTAAGAATATATAATCGATTAAGAATAAAGTCATATCAAGTAGAACAATATGATCAACTAGAACAAGAACTAGAAGAACAATAAGAACTAGATTAGGAACACGATGAACTAGACGATGAACTAGATGAACTAGACAAACAAATAGAACAAATAGATCAATAATGTTGATACAAGAGAGAAGTACAAGGCTTTACCGAGCCTCCTCACGACACGATCCGGAATCCAAGTGAAGCTTCCCTCCTCTTATTCTATTCTATCTAGCTATGCCCTAGGTTTGGTGGAGCTCTAAGGTTATCCTTTCGAGGGACACCTCTTGCTATGATTATGATTGATCGAATATGGAGGGGGTCTGGGGTCTGGTTATATAGTCCGAACGGATGAACCGCGGCCCTCGGATCAAAACGACATTGATCAATGGTGGAGATGCGTAGTAGAGTTCGGTTGGAACGTGTTGCGTGAAAGAGAACATGATTGGTATCTCTAACAGGCCGGCTAGTCTAGGGGTGGGGCCGACCAGCCCCCTGGCGATGTCTTGCCTCCCACTTCATTCTGGTGTCTTCTAGTGTCTTCCACGTCCTTCCCGTGCCAAGGTTCGGTCCGTTTGCGTAATTAATCATATCATGATAGGTTTCTCCTTGTCCCAGATCCTATTTTAATCCCTGAAATATAATAATTCATAGAGCTATGGAATTCTAGCAGTTTAGTCCCTGAAACTTATGGTGGTGATAGTTCTAGGATGTTCTAGAGACTTCCCAAGTTGTATTCCACCAAAGATGTGATATCTTTCTCTCTAGAACTCCAAATATAGCAAGTGCTATGTCCGTTTCGATCATCTCGATGAGCTCTTCACAATGGTGCACTCTGTTTCATCACTTGAGATACTTTTATATGGTGAAATATTGAATATTCTGCAAAACAAGTGAGAACACCAACACTCGTGGAACTCGTTAGAATCAAACCCTACAACTATGCTTTATATGTTTTCATATCAAATCAGGCATTAGTTGATGGTCTATAGTTGACATTAAGGACTGTCAACAGAACCCAAACTTGTTTTTGGGGTGGAGCTCTTGGAGGTTCTTTAAACATTCCATCTTTCACATTGGATTCAGTAGGCTTAGGTGGATTGATCTTGATCAATTTGGGAGTAGTGGAAGCTTTCTCACTTGGGCTCAAACCGCTAAACTCACCAACTTTGCCATAGACATGTTCACCCTGCCCACCTAAAGCAAAAGCCTACTCCTGATGTCCTAGTTCCCCGCCTGAACTGGCTCATCATCATGCCCAACTACGGCTCACTACAAGACACCCAATTCGAAATGGACCGAACGTATGTGTTTTCTTCCTCGGATCTCATCTTGTCTTGCCTGCAAGACTCAAGCTCCAACACCAAGCTCTCACAACGTGCTTACTCAATAACTGTGCTATCTGAATTGGCCTTCTTAAGAGCAAGGATCTTAGCATTCTTCTCTGCCAGCTCAGATTCTAAGCCTGAACAGGACTTGCACGCATCCAACAAGCTAGACCTAGCCTTCAGCTCATCGTTCTCATCTAACAAGACAACATACTTAGATTGCAACTTAGAAAAGTTATTCATATGAACAACACATTCATCACACTCAACCTCGTCAGACACATGAACAACAAGCTTCTTAGCTTCCTCAAGCTCCTTCTCCACAACTTCTAGCATGTCCTTAAACTCTTTCCTCTCACGAGCAACACATTTTAGCAGCTTATCTTGACTCATCAAAGTATCAGTCATGATATCAAGCTCGGCAATAAGAGCATCGACAGTGGGTTTTACCTTGGTAGAGTCGTCATCATTGGGAAGCATGTCCTTGTTGGGCTTCACCACTTAATCTACGGCCATGGTGTAGTAGCCTCCGTGGATGGACTTGGCGACGAAACAAAGCCCGATCAACTTGTCCTCACGCCTCTTCTCGGACTCATCATTGCTCAAGAAAGAAGAACGGTTGTCATCGGTGTCATTGTTGAGGTCATGAGGGAGGTGAGGAAGACGCGCTCTTAGGCCTTAGCCTTTTTGAAGTACTTCTTCTTGAGCGCCTCCTTGTCGAATCCTCCCTTTGACTTGTGCTTGGAGGTGTACTCGCGCTTGTCCTTGCACTTGCTGGAGTCGTGCTTGTTGGAGGAGTGCTTGTTCTTCTTGGGGCAGTGGGCGATGAAGTGGTCGGGGTCTCCACAGCTGTAGAATCCTTCCTTCGGACCACCACCACGCCGATGATTCAAGCGGTTGTTGTGAAACCACGAGAACCAGCTGATGATCAATGCCAGCTCATCGTCCCTAAGGGCCTCCAATTGCTCCTCTGTGACAGACACCAAAGAAGACAAGGCAAACAACATCTGTGAGGGGTTAGCCAAAGAACTTGAGCGGTTACCTGAGACCAAAGCCATAGTCGGTGCAGAGGGATTCTTGAGCTTGGCTTGGGTCTGGTAATCGATCTCGGTGGACTTGAGCTTGCTGAAAAGCTCATCCACGGTGAGGGTCTCATACCCCGAAGGCTCAATGATGGCGGTCACCTTCACATCCCATACCTTCCGATCTAGGGCACATAGAAGCTTGAGTGTCCTCTCATGATCGTCATAAGGTAATTGTGCCTTGTTTGCTCGCATCTTGTTGACGATGGTCTCAAAGCGAGAAAACATGGCATCGATGGACTTGCCACCAAGCTGAGTGAAGTTCTTGTACTCCCTCTTGTACGTCTCGTAGAGTCTAGTTTTGACCTATGCGGTCCCCTTGTGATAGCTCTGAAGCCTCACCCAAATCTCCTGAGCGGTAGTACAATCGGAGACTTTCTTGAACTCTTGAAGCAAAAGACTCGAGAAAAGGACTGCATAAGCTTTGCTATTAGCGTTGTGCCGATCTTTTTGATCTTGCATGACATGAGCACGAGGTTCAAGCACAACGTAGGTAGCATCCTCGCAAACCTCCCAGACAAGCCAATCAATCCACTGAAGATGCGCGGACATGTGGATCTTCCAATAGGGGTAGTTTGTTCCATCGAAGAACAGTGGTTTACCAGAACCATGCTCCATGTCGCCTTCGTGGATCACGGACCAATTAAAGTAGAATGATCCTTAACCGGCTCCGATACCAACTGAAGGACCGGAAACAGCGACTTGAGGGGGTGAATGGGAGCCTCAAATTTATTTCAAAACTTTGGTCCTCGGCTCAAAACACAACTCCAAAAGCTAACTCACGCAAGGTGTGAGTGATACCGTGCTAACCGGTAGCATGATATCCCACGCAAAGTCTTAGGCATACAGAGGAACCCTCAAGAGATGATAGAAACCAACACTCGAAGCTTTGAGATGAAACAACCAACTCTTCTCAGTCGCAGACTGTCCACTCTGGAGGCTCGGGCTATGCGGCGTTTGTTGCCCGGACTATCCGAGGTTGTGGCCGGACTGTCCGGCGTTCACTTCACAGAAAAACAAGTGTTCTGTTCACCGACTGAAAACAGCTCTGGACTGTCCACCTCCAAGTCTCAGACTGTCCACAGGTCACCCTCTAGAAAACACACCAAACCGAGACAGTTCTGGACACGTCTCGAAAAATGAATTGCGGACTGTACGTGGTCTGGGTGCGGACTGTCTGTAGTACAAAAATCAGCAACACCAAAAAGGTCACAGAAACTGCTCCGGAGACCCCGTACTGTCCGCGGTTGGACCCCGGACTGTCCGCCGGTCAAAAGCAAAAATCTACACCGAGAAACTTGGTTCTGGTATGGATGAACCCCGACTCCCAGACTGTCCGCCGACCAGGCGCGGACTGTCCGCGAATCGCGCAGATTGACGAACAGAGCACCCCGAAAATCGTCTCTTCACTTTGATCCACAAATTTGCGGCCAAATCTTCATCAACTGCCACAAAACTTGGTGAGCATGATCACAAGGCAATAGGGGAGCTACCTCTAAGAGGTCATCGCCCAATTTGAAGCCAAACAATGGAAAATCGAAGGAGAATGAAAAACACCGGTTCTTGAGACCTAGACCAAAAAATCGCCCGATCTGCGGGCTCGTGAGGAATTGGTTGATTTCCTTCGGTGAAAAGGTTCAACTCACATCATAGCTCAAATCAATGCAAAAAGAATGGATCAAAATGGTCTCGAAATGACGAATCGACTCAAGAACATGAGGGGGAAGGAGAAGAACGTGAAGAACACATCAAGAACACAAAGAGTGATTCTTCCGCCGAATCTCGGAGGACATAAGGAGGATTCAGGACCTCCTTTCCGACTCGAAAACTTGTTTCTTACACAAATTCATGGATTTGTGGACCTCTCACAAGCACCTAAGGGGAGGGGAAACCCTAACAAAGGATGAAAGAAAATGCAAATGGAGGAGGTGAGGGAGATGGGGGCTCCCTCATCCTATTTAACAGGGCTATTACAGAATCCTAGTTTTGCCCCTAGATACAGTTTAGTCAAACCACTTAGCCTAAGGGCATTATGGTCCAACCCGGTGTCATCTTCATCTGACGGCCACCGTGCCTCTTCATCAGTAGCTTCGCCTCGACACGAACTCTCCGATGCCGCCACATGCCGTCCGTTCCTTCTTGGAACCTCCGTCCGGGTTTTGAGGCCCAAACCCATAAACCTACCACCGATGGTTTTGAGGCCCAAACCACCAAACCCGCTCGCGAGTAGCATACTCCATACGCGTCCCCCGCCGTCCTCGACCGGCCGGCCGCCAAGTCCTCTGAGCCCCGCTCAACTTGTACGTCCTCCGTCTTGACTCGTTCAACATGGCCACTTCCATATACACTTGCGCTTGTCGATGTCCCAAATGTCAGCCACCGCGGCTAGTCACCCGACCTCCTGGTCTCTCGGTTCAAGACTCACGTCCGCCCTTCACCACTCCCAGTCCATCGGCATGGCACGTCTCTACTTGACCTTCACCTCGCCGTCGACACAGCCTCCGAGCTCCACACCTGCACAACACAAGCCAAGAGACATGTCGCATATATAACTTTCGCCATGGTAGGGTTAGTCACCACTCGACCTTCTTTATGGATCACGTTAACAATCACTCATTACAAAACAAATCACAAAGGCACATTTCAACCTTGTGTTCGCACTCTCTACCCTTCCAATCTTGTCCGCCGCCGCCGCCGCCGCCAGTCGCCCTGTGTGTCCGGTAGACATGCATGCACTGCACGGGTAGCCCTGGGATGAATGGGATTCGGCAAAATGATCGTCTTGGCGACGGTGAAAAGCGTCACCTACATCAGGTCACGGTTAACAGGATCCATGGAGATGGAGGTACTGGTACTAGTACTAGTAATACGTGTGTGCTAATTCCTGCACATGCATCAGCAGTAACCATGTTCGTCAGTCAAAAACAAACAGTGCATATGTCACTGTAAGTTCAGTCACGGTGAATAAGTGAAGTCAGATACTCAGATTATCTAAAATCTTTTGTCTATCATTTCTGTGTATGTTTCATGAAATCATATATTTTACTGGCGTACCTGACAAAGTTAAAACTCGTTGGTCATCGATGCACATGCCGACTGTGTTTGACTAGCTCTCTAATGGGCCAACAGCTAGAATATTTATATAAAATCCATAACGGCCTAAAGTTAGGTAGCTATAGCGGGCTAACAGCTAAAATATTGATGGCAAAAAGTTAGTTCTACTATTATTAGCCTCATCTCTTTTGATGGGCTAATGACTAATTTAAGCAGAACAAAAAACGAAAAACTGAATGTCACCGGCCACGGCCCACCCAGACCTTTTGTGTTGAGGCCTAGTGGGTGAGCAAAAGGTAGGCGTGTCCCGTGATATAACCATCTTCAACTATTATGTGATATATGAAAATTCATCATAGATCAGTTAGTTGGGTTTCCTGTGGTGGAACCTATCTATTCGGGTTCAAGTCCTCAACTTGGCACGAGTGCTCACATTTTTCTGGATTTATTTATTCCTGAATTTAACGGCGCTATGCGTTTAGTGGTAGGCAACGTTCCCATCGACAGCGAGACGCCTGTGATGACTTTATGAATCTCGATATTTGCCGGCTTAGTCCTTCCGTGGTGCTTACAGGTATAGGGTTTACATACGTGTGTTAAATCCTTCGGTGGTGCCCATAGAGGTAAAGTTTGTGTACGTGTGTTTATAACAATGAGTGTGTTTACGTTTATGTTATACTGTGTAATTCTTAAAAACTATTATGTGATTTTGATTTGTTCCCTTTAATTAGAAAAATTAGATTTTTAGACTATTTTTAACTTTTAAAGTCATCTCATTTACCTTTATGAGTGGTTTGGTCTAATGTGGTGGCATGCCAACACTACCATAATATGAGAAAGCAATGGAGAAAGCGGAGCATCGAGCCACCATCATATATTCAGCGGCCTCAGGCAGCTGCCCGTCAGTGTGTGCTCGATCAGTCCGTGCGTATGTCGCGTGGTGGTGGCTGCTTCCTCGATCGCCGGCGATCTCTCCGACACCTGGGCCGTCGATGATCAGGTAAGCAGCTCGATTTCAGTAACCAGATGCCCCCCTTTTCCCTCTTCTTTCTGATTTACCATATCATTTTCTTCAAATATTTCTTTCTTATTTACCATATCTTCAGTTCCATCGTCATCCTTTATATGCAAGAAATTTATACAGAAGAACTGCAAGGTTTTTTGAAGTTGAAGCAAACGTTCTTATCTTACGCCTGTATCACTGTATGGCAGTACATACTTGGTAGTTATCCTGCAGTTGGGATTTTCACTTGCCGTTTAGATCACTGCTGAGCAGAACAACACTGGGGTAGAGAAAAAGACATCATGTTAATTTCAGGTACTCCATGTACTTGACAGACTACATACTACATTGCTTAGCAGTAATATTTAATGATTTTTTTTCTCGGTTAGTATTTTCATTGCAATATTTCTCTTGGTGCCCATGCCTCTGCAGTTGCTTACATTGAAACAGAACAGAAAGCTGAAGACGCAGGAGTTCCTCACTTCTTCTGAATATCTCTAAATCTCTCTCTCTCTCTCTCTCTCTCTCTCTCTCTCTCTCTCTCTATATATATATATATATATATATATATATATATATATATATATATATATATTACAATGAAGGCTGCTGCAACTGGACGGCTTCTGCTCGTGCACATGGCCTTCAGCGTTGTGCATGCTGTCACCTGCACCACCACTCCTGGCCATGAGAGCAAAACAGATCGGCTGTCTCTGCTTGAATTCAAGAAGGGCATCAGTTTGGATCCACAGCAAGCATTGGCTTCTTGGAATGACAGCACCCACTTCTGCAGTTGGGAAGGTGTCATGTGCAGGACGAGAAGCCATCGTGCTACTAATCTTGACCTTACAAATCGAGGTTTAGTCGGGCAAATATCTGCTTCACTTGGAAACCTGACATTCCTGAAACACCTGTCCCTAGCAACAAACAGATTCAGTGGAGATATCCCAGCATCCCTTGGCGAGTTGCATCGCCTCCAGACCCTCTACTTGAGTAACAACACGTTACATGGAGTTATACCAACCTTCCAAAACTGCTCTAGTCTGCAAAAACTCTGGCTCGACGGGAACAATCTCGTTGGAGGATTTCCTGATTTGCCTCTTCGACTCAAACAGCTGGAGCTTGGATCTAACAATCTTTCTGGAACCATCCCTCCTTCTCTTGCCAATATCACAACACTAGAAAAGCTTGGCTTGAATTTCAATAACATTGCCGGAAACATCCCAGATGAGTTTGCCAAGTTTCCGGAGCTGCAGACTCTGAGCGCTAGTGTCAACAACTTGTCAGGTAGTTTCCCACAAGCCATTCTGAATCTTTCAACTCTCTTTACCTTGAGTATTTCAGGGAATGAGTTTAGCGGCGAGGTGCCACCTGGCCTCGGTACCTCTCTTCCCAATCTCCAATTCCTTGCAATTTCCATCAACTTTTTTCATGGACACATCCCTTCCTCATTGGCCAATGCATCGGCTCTGGTGGACATTGATATGTCAAGCAACAATTTCTCTGGGGTGGTGCCTAGTTCCATTGGCAAACTTCGCAATCTCTACTGGCTGAATCTTGAGCTCAATAAACTTAAAGCACGTAACAGTCAAGACTGGGAGTTTGTTTACAGCTTAGGCAACTGTACTAATCTACAAATATTGTCGTTAAGTTACAATCAGCTAGAAGGCCACGTACCAACTTCATTAGGTAACCTTTCTGTTGAGCTGCACACATTATTACTGGGGAATAATCAATTATCAGGTGGTTTTCCTTCTGGCATCGTAAACCTTCGCAACCTGATGTTGTTAGCACTAGCTGGGAATCAATTTACAGGCCAGGTTCCAAAATGGCTTGGAACTCTAAAAAGTTTACAAGTGATTAATTTAGATAATAACAATTTCACAGGGTTTATTCCGTCATCCCTTGTGAACTTGTCTCAGTTATCATATCTCCAACTTGAATACAACAAATTCGAAGGGCGTTTACCTGCAAGCATAGGAAATCTTCAAAATCTTCGAGTATGCACCTTTTCAAATAATTTCCTTCATGGTGGTGTTCCCAAAGAGATGTTTGGAATTCCATCAATCATCTATATTGATTTATCTGCAAACCACCTTCACGGGCAACTTCCTTATGAAGTAGGCAATGCCAAGGCGCTCGTATATCTGAATCTTTCGTCAAATATGTTGTTTGGAGACATTCCGACCACTATAGCTGACTGTGAAAGCTTGCTATACATTGAGTTGCAACAGAATAGTTTCGGAGGAAGCATCCCCATTACACTAGGCAACATAAGTGGTCTACAAGATCTGAACTTGTCTCACAATAATTTGACCGGGTCAATACCAATGTGCCTCAGCAACCTCCAATACCTTGAGCAACTAGATTTGTCATTCAACAACATCAGTGGTGAGGTCCCATTGAAAGGGATATTTAGCAATGTGACTGCTGTGAGGATTGATGGAAATCCAGGGCTTTGTGGTGGGCCATTGGAGTTACACCTACTTGCATGTCATGTCATGCCTGTTAATTCAAGTAAGCAGAGGCAACATTCCATTGTACAAAAAGTGGTGATCCCCTTATCCAGCATTTTGTCACTTGCTCTCGTAATAACTGTGATGCTCATCTGCAGAGGAAAACAAAAGAGAAACCTGTTACCTTTGCCCTCATTCGGTAGCAAATTTCCCAGAGTTTCTTACAACGATCTCGCCAGAGCAACATGTGGGTTCTCAGCATCAAATTTGATTGGCAAAGGAACATATTCTTCCGTGCATAAAGGAAAACTCTTCCAAGGTAGAACCATGGTTGCTATCAAAGTTTTTCATTTAGAGACAAGGGGAGCACAAAAGAGCTTCATTGCAGAATGCAACGCTCTACGAAAAGTGCGGCATCGAAATCTAGTTCCTATACTCACTGCATGTTCAAGTATTGATTCCAATGGAAATGATTTCAAAGCCTTAGTCTATGAGTTCATGGCACAAGGTGACTTGCATGAGCTACTGTACTCAACTCGATATGATGGCAACACTTCAACTCGAATCCACATCACAATGGCTCAAAGGTTAAGTATTGCAGTGGATGTCTCAGATGCATTGGAGTACCTCCACCATGGCAACCATGGAACTATCGTCCATTGTGATCTGAAGCCTAGCAACATTCTTTTGGATGACAATATGATCGCACATGTTGGAGACTTTGGTCTTGCAAGGTTTAAATTTGACTCAGCAGCATCATCGTCCACTCACACGATCTCAACTTCAGCGGCTATTATGGGAACAATAGGGTATATTGCTCCAGGTAATACAAAGTTTCAGACTGCATAATTTTCTGCTGTGAATTTATCTTTGGTGTAAGCAATTCTTTTGTGCAATCTGCAGAGTGTGCTACAGGTGGAGCAGTTTCGAGTGCTGGAGATGTTTACAGCTTCGGGATTGTTCTACTTGAAATATTTTTGCGGAGGAGGCCAACTGATGATATGTTCAATGGTGGGATGAACATTACAAAATTTGTTGAGATGAACTTTCCTGACATGATACCACAGATTATTGATCCTCAACTACTTGAAGAGCAACAAGATTTATCTCAAGAAACTTCATTGGCCATGAAGGAGAAAAGCTTAAAATGTTTGCTTTCAGTTCTAAACATTGGGCTTCTCTGCACTAAGCCATCCCCAAATGAGCGAATCAGCATGCAGGAAGTGGCTGCAAGGTTGCACAAAATCAAGAAAGCATATCTAAGAGAGAACTAAGGTAATACAAGCAACGTCCTCTAAGCTTTGATATGGTATACTTCAAAATTTGTTCTAGCTGTACCTCACTCTTTTTTTTTCCTCTTCCATCCAGGTTGTGACACTTTTACCTCACTGCTGACATAATAAAGCTTATCTCCTTGCACCATAACATCACTTCAAGAAGAAAAAAATAAAACGTCACACTAGCATGCAAGTTTTCTTGAATTTCTCATGTTTGATTTCTGAAAAGAAGGGATTTGTTGTACTGTTGCCAGTTGTGATTCTGACATTTGGTGTATTTTCTCGTGTTTGTATTTTGAAAAGAAGCGATTTATTGTACTGTTGCCATAGCACCACCTTAATATGAACTGGCTCTCTGAAAAGACCCCTGAATTTCTAAGGCTTCAGTTCAATTGTTCTGCAATAAGCGGACATGGAATTAACAGCACAGCAAATTAAGATCGAACTTGGCTGACAGACCAGACACACAGTGTCACACACTGAATAAAACAGAAGGGCAACCTAGGGAAGATCACTCTAGGTTTGATATTCACAGATGCACACATGTTAGTACAGCATTCTAGATGATATTTTAGTCGCATCACAGCCACTTACTATGTGATGATCAATAAATAGTTATAACAACCCCTTGTTTCACCAAATTAGTGAAAATGCAAATTCTTGTGAGAAGAAGAACAAAGAATCTCAACTTGGGATCTGATCACTACATACGAGAGATTCATTCTTGGTTTTTCTTCCTCAGAGATGCATATACATGGTTACAGGATTACTTGAGATATCACTGAATTCATGATTACCAACCATAAGGGTTACATATTTTACCGCATCATGAAACTGTGGGTACTCATCAAAAATGAACGGGAAATACCATATTGGCGTCCCTCCCGCCACAAGAACTGACTTCAGTTAACTGGAGAACATGACAGTCACAGTCAGAGTATTTCTCAGGACCAACAATATAATCGAGTGTATATCGTCATCAGCCCATGATCACTTAACTATTACCCTTCTCATGAGCCAAATTGTGTGATCCTTCTATGCGTATTAGTTGTATATATATAGCTTTGCAAAAGTCATTGTTCTCTAGAAGTTCAAGCTTTCGAGTGTCTCAAGTAAACCATCACAGCTAGCCCTGTCAGAGCAATCGCACAAGCCATCAATCCATAATGAACATGCATGGACTGACTTCCGTGGGATGATGATGATGCCAGCTCTGGCAATGGCTGTGTTACTTCATTGCTGGAATCTGAGTCGTCAATATGCAACCTCAATGCCTGAAATTGCAAATTTAATTACAGCAGTTAGGAAATGGAGGTAAACAACGCCAACTAGACTGCTACTGAGCAACCTGGACTGAGACTTTCCAGACTGACTGGTACAACCTGATAGGCCTATTCCATGGGTCCATTAGCCTAGCGCAATTTAGCCCAAATTATTGGTGTAAACAATATTTAATGTGTACACATACAGGGCATCAGCATTATTCTGTATAGAAAATGGAATACAACTGAATGATCTTTTCAGGGAACCAATGAAGTTAGTATTTCTATGCTCCAGCTTTGCATTTCATCATGTGCATATGAATATGTGATCATATGTCATGGCTATGTCATCCCCCCTATTTAGCAAAAGCATGAAAACCAATCTAAGTGCAACTGCTCGGTGTTTAACTAAGTTGGCAAGTGTTTGGCTGTCAACTAAAACTAAGGCAAGATTCCATGGGCTCCACATGTCAACATAGAGTAAAAAAAGTGTGCAAGATTCCCTTAGTCATGGCAAAGTGTTGCTCCAATTCAGCCAAGCTTTCCTAAGGTTAGTTGTGCAAACTATGGTTATGAACTAAACAGCCCTAGTATGATAAATACTCAAATGGCAGTTTTTATGCGAACAAAAGGGGGTCCACATCAGAGAAGTGAAAGACCTTCAATCCAGATGATTTCGCATACAACACAGCACTAGTAAGATCAGAATTAGTTGTCAACAGCACCTTGTCGCCTTCATCATCTTCATACTGCATAGAGCAACACATGGAATTTTAGCTGGTACAATTGTTCAGCATGCAGGGTATTCTAAATAAGGTATGCTCACAGATAAATTTGACAGTGCTTGGCAACAACAGGATACCGAATGAGATACATGATTGTTCCATGAACATTAAAACAGTATCTTCTGTTTGAAGGTCATAACAGAACATCCAATTCTTACCCTGTAATATATAACTTCTAAAAGTTGGAAACAATGAGATGTCAAATTATTCAAGCTTACCAACAGTTGAATTACACCCTTCTCATCACCCATGCCTAACCTTTGGATTACAGAAGACATCAGCTCATCTAAACTCTCAGAGCCTGAAATCAAACAAATAATCTGTTAGCTGAAGCATCCAGCCACAGTCAACTCTCTGACTAACATCATATTCAGTACCTACCACAAGTAAATCTATGCATGCGTCCCTTCTTGTCCTGAAGCTTAAAGACAAATGAATTATCAACAGCAGGAGGATAAATACTACTCCTGCCATCCCTGGCATCTGATGGCATCACTAAAGATAATTCACTGTACAATGCAATAATTCAGGTAAGCATTGCATTTGAGAGGGAAAACAAATAAAAAGAACACAAAAGAAACATTAACCAAACCTGTGACTATCAAAATTCTCATCTGGAGGCTCTAGAGCAAATGCAGAGTCCCAGAATTTCTGCATTATCGTGTTTGTCACATCATTTGCAGCACCAGGACCTCCTTCAACCTTCAGGGGGAAAAAATATTTCAGATGGACTAAGATTACTAGGATGGATTAAGAGATGGAGGGCATGGGCCATGGCGAGGGAGACCATTGAAATGGCAGCATGGGTAATTTGCAGAACGTCCAAACAAGCAGCAACCTGCCCATCTGTTCATGGAAAAGGAAAATCAGATACACAATAGAAGTATCAAAGCAGGCAACCTTAGGTTGGAAGAATCGAAGTTTACCTCCATCAAGAACAGGAATATGCAAGAATTTGCCATCATGCATTATATGTAGTGCATCAAGGATTGTTGTGTCCAATGTAGCACAGTCGGGGTGTGCAGTCATTACCTGGATCAAAAGAGTAGCAGACACTGTGTCTAGGATGAATACTAAATTCAACAACTTTTGGAATAGAGTCATAAATCTCAAGAAGAAACCTTTTCTACTAGAGTTAACTCAGGAGAAAGATTTTGGGCCACAACACGCATCAGCACATCCTTTGAGCTGAAAATCACAACCATATATTCTTAATTAACTTCAAAAATATCTAAAAAAATGGGAAAATTAAAGGGTACAAGGTTGAAATTCTTACGTAAAGATCCCATGAAGCGAATTTCCAGCAGTAACAATGACTGAATTAGCTCGTAACTCACGCATTTTCCGTGTTGCAACACAAACAGGATCCGAAAGGGAAACAGTTGCTACTCTGCAAGTAAATACAGACATAAGCATTCTTATCTAGATCAACCTTTGCTAAAAATTTACAGAAGAATAGCAATGAATAAAAGAAAAGTGACAACATACTTTGTATTCTCTGTGATAATGGTTGACAAAGAAGGTTTAAACATCCGTTCTCTCAGAGTATCTATGAGATTGTGTGGACCTGCATCCAAAAACAATTGATGACTTAATTCTCTATCTCTAGGCAAGTGCATAAAGCAATAACTAGTTTAGTACATGTACATCCAACTGGAAAGACACATATACATTACAACATTCATGTTCACAACAAAAGACTTGGCTTCTAGTGATTGCAAAGTTAAAACCATTTTTTTCTTCAGAAAAACTAGATAGCATAAGTTACTGATGAAAATTGGTGTATATGACTAAAATATGCATGTTCCAATGTTCAGTGACTTCTTGTGCATTGGTGAACATCTGGTGATAGCAGGGATGAAGCAAGAGCTGACACAACAATATGGATACCTGAGAAGTTGCCACCCAACTGGCGCTCAACCCCTTCTACAGCAACTGCTAGTGCACTTCCTTGCTCTGCTGCCTTTTCCAGTCTAGATATTGCATCATAGAGGCATTTTGCAATATCCAGCATCGCAATAACCTCACCATTTTCCACAACTGGAAGGTGTCTAAATTTCCCTACAAATAAGAAAAATGCCATATTAACTACAGAGAGAGGAATAACATATCTCAGAGTAAGTTTATTCAAGAACATGGAAATAATGAGGATTAGCCTATGCAGCACTAAATCTTATGATGTCATTAGAACGTTAAAGAAATTTGGATGCAGGACCACATTGAAAATGCTGGTCCTCCTTTTCCTTATAAAATACAGGAGCAACAG
The DNA here is from genome assembly GCA_038087645.1 of Saccharum hybrid cultivar R570. Classification (NCBI taxonomy): domain Eukaryota; kingdom Viridiplantae; phylum Streptophyta; class Magnoliopsida; order Poales; family Poaceae; genus Saccharum; species Saccharum hybrid cultivar. The sequence continues at coordinate 14,682,389 of JAQSUU010000805.1, forward strand.
AAGTTGTCATTACTTCGACCCTCTAGACTAATACAGTTGCTAAGATATAGTGTGATCTGTTAAAGTAAGTCCCAAGTCATTGCAATAAGCAGGAAACAAATAATAACTTTCTACTATTAACAAAACAATATATTCCTGTACCTGTAAAAACAAAAAATAACTAAGGCATCTATATTTTCCATTATTTCTTTTCTTGAATGTGAAGTTATATTAACGGTAGTCCACATATACCTTGGACCATTTTCTGCAGTGCCTCAATAGCAGGTGTGTCCCCTGTGACATATAAAGGGTTCCTTGTCATAATCTTGGAGATGATTGTTTGCTCAACTCGCAGCCCCTCGGCAATGACCCTAGTAGCTATGTCCTATATCCCAGTTCAAAGGAAAAAGGAGCATGAGGGTATACTTTGACTAACAGTTAGATACTGCTGAGTCAGTGTCAGATTTGTTCAAACCAAATACAGATGAACACATAACAAGCCAACTGCATTACATTCAATGATTCAAGCAGTGATATCCATGTATACACAGTTTCAGCTCCAGAACAAATAAGGACATGGATAGGCAACAGTTGCAAATTTCAAGCATATAGCAATTTAAACAAAGAACATAGCATTAACTAAAGTTGCAATGGTGCAAAGCGTCCAACACTAAAGAAAGGCATTCTGTTCAGGCACTTGATTGAGACACAAGCAAGCTTTATGGGAGCGAGTGGAGTACAATCCAAAGCAGCCACTACCACACTATGCCATTTTTACATATAAAGATGATACCTTTTAAGCTCCAAACCACTTAACAGTCAATCATAAGCCATCTGGCACCACTAGATTCAAAACTGATGTAACTGAAGGAACACGATACCTTGTCGGTGACGATGCCGGAGAGCAGGCCACCGGCGTCGGTGAGCAGCACGGCATCGACCCGCCTCGCCGCCATCCGCCGGCACGCCTCCGAGACCGTGGTCCCCTCCGGGATCGTCAGCGCCTTGGACAGCCGCAGCTTCTTGACCGTCCTCTCCCCTCTGACGAAACCAAACCAACCCAGCACCTTTAGTGACAGCTGAGGCGGAGGAGAAGAATCCGCGAGAGGAGGAAGCTTATGGCGGCCTTACGAGGCGTGGTCGGGGGTGGCTGGCCTGGTGGAGACTTTGCCGTTGCCGTTGGCGGCGGCGGCGCCGGCCGTGGGATCATCGGACCTGCGGGAGGACGCGACCGACGGCGGCCGGCTGCGAGTGCGGCGATTAAGGGGCACAGCGGCGGTGGAGCTCATGACCGCGGCCGCGTAGGTGGCGGCGGATTCTCGACCGGGGTAGGGACACGACGGCGGCGGCCGCGAATGTTGGAGGGGAACGATCGCTGGCTCTTTTGGGCTTCCTTTGCCTGTGGGCCCCCCTGTTACGCTTCGGTCCCTGATACATACTGCAAAATTGCAAATGATTTCTTCCAGGCTTTGCAAATTGCAACCGGGTGAACTTGAACATAGTGGTCTATTCGAAATTCTGGAATTGAATTCGCATTCATTTGTTTGTTCCAGATTATACGTCTGTTTTGTCATATGTCGAATTTCTCTAACTTGACTATTTTTTGAGGAAAACATAATAACGTACGCACAGAGAACTTAATGAAATTAATTTGAATTTGAAGGCGTTGTTTGTCTTTTCCTACAATTCGTCAAAATTATAGAGATTTGGCTAACTGGTCTATATCCTTCATTCCAAACTCTTAAGTCGCTTCATGCTTTACTAGACACACAGTTTTTTTACACATCTAGATATATATTATGTCTATGTACATAATAAAAAACTATATATCTTGGAAATAAAGAACGATTTATAATTTGGAGTGAAGGGAGTAGAACCGAGGAATGGGAGAGTTGTCGTTTCGATAGGAGAAAAATGCTCAAATCTACATTGAAAATTTTCTAACATACTAGGAACTATAGTCAATGATTTATGTTTTGGTTAACATGTGTTTATGGCAATAAGAGTTTGTTTCCTTTGTACCAGTTTCCTCTGTGCCGGACGTTGAAACCCAAATTGTGCAAGCCTTAAAGATGCCTAAAGCACTATGGATCATAGCAGCCATGTTCCTATTTTTGTTCCCGCTCCTGGAACGAGAATGAGAACTTAGGGTATCATTTTATAACGTGAGAACTGGAACATTCATGTTTTCGGAACGTGGGACATGTTCCCGTTCCCCGGCTGCTAAGCTATGGATTCAGCAAGCTATGCTATGTGAGCTACAGGGCCATACCAATTACTAGAAAATGTTGAGAGACAAACCAATGCTTACTTCTTTAGTTTTGTTACTCTTGATGCAAACCATTATGGAAAGGCGTGGCCGAGTTACTAAGTACCAAGTCTAGATTCTAGAACCAACTCAATTTCAAGCATTTATGTTTGCTTGAGAAGGAGGATCGAGGAATACTAACTTAGGGCTGTTGAGAATTTTTCAGTATTTAGTGCGCACTCCTAATCTTGGCTTGTGGTATCCTAAGGGCTCCACTTTTGAGTTACTTGGCTATTCCGATTCGGACTATGCCGGTTACAAAGTAACTCGAAAGAGTACTACCAGGACTTGCTAATTTATTGGTCGATCCTTGGTGTCTTGGAGCTCTAAGAAGCAAAATTCCGTTGCTTTGTCCACCGCCGAAGCCGAGTATGTGGCGGCCGGCGCTTGCTATGCCCAACTACTTTGGATGAAGCAAACACTAAAGGACTTTAGATATGAGTTAACCAAGATTCCACTTTTGTGTGACAACGAGAGTGCCATTAAGTTGGCAAACAACCCTGTAAACCACTCTCGAACAAAGCACATAGACATCCGACATCATTTTTTGAGAGACCACGAAGCCAAAGGAGATATCGCCATTCATCATGTGAGCACCGAAAAGCAATTAGCCGATATCTTCACAAAGCCTCTAGATGAGTCAAGATTTTGTGCTTTGAGGAGTGAACTAAATATCATTGATTCTCGTAACGTGGCTTGATCCCTTGCACACACATTTTGTTTGACCTAGTTAGGAGAAAAGAATTAAGAAAACATTGTGTGATACTTTCAAAATCTATTTTATAATTTTCATGAGTGACTATTGATTTGTGTTGGTTGAATGAAATCTAGTCACTTGTGAAAATATTAGTGTCCATCATATTTTTGCCCCACGTGGTAGAGTGAATATAGGTTGAGGTGTTTTTCTGTTTCCCTACGTCGGAAGTCTCGACGTACGCCGGGAGTCCCGACGGCTGGAAGTCACGGCTAGCGCCGGGAGTCCCGACCGTCGGAAGTCCCGACGTAAGCCGGGAGTTTCGACGTAGATCTAGTTTTTTGATCGCGCGTCGTCTGTTTTGACCGCGCCGCATCGTTTCACCATCTCAGTTACTCGCCCTAGTCCTTTTTCCTGCAGTTATTCTCTCCCTCCCCTCCCTCCCGTAGCCCCGCATTCCTCTCCATGCACCGCCGCTTTCCTCTCCACGCCGTCCTTGCGCCGCCCTCGGTCCTCGCGCCGCCCTCGGTCCTCACCTACCCATGGCTCCAGCGTGCTCTGGGCCACCAGGAGTTCCGGCGCCATCTCTTTTCCGGTTGTGTCGTCCTAGGTTCCGCTTTCTCCGCCCCCGTTCCACTGCCCGTGCCTTGGTGTTCTTCCTCGGATTGGTGGTGGAGATTCCGTTGATGGTGGTGCTCGCGCTCGTGGATTAGTTCGTGGACTGTGATTTCATTTTTCTTCATCTCATCTTTCCTCGATTCAAGGTACTACCGTGGTGCCCTAACCCTATTGTCAATGTACCTTGTGCTTTGCCTCTATTCTTTCTCCCTTTCTACTCCTCTATCTTCCTTGAATGATTGTATGTCACGATTTGAAGCTCCATGAATGGGATGGTCACCTCGTGCGTTGGAAGTCCCGGTGACCATCGGAGGTTCCGACCGTCGAAACTCCCGACGTCAGGCCAGAACTCCCGACCCTAGGGTGACCCCTCCATTCCTGTTTCTTCACTTCTCGATGTTCGTTTGCTTCTCGTAGTCTTATTTCGTAGTTCCACTTCGTGTTCTTCGCAGTCATGGATGGTGGTAGTCCCTCGCGTCACAAGGAGAAGAGGTCCAAGAAGAACTAGGACCGTGCTGCTGTCCCTAGATCGTCTGGTCGCACCAAGGCGTCATATCAGCGTGGTGGTGCTGGTGGTTCCCGTGCTTCCCATCGTCGTGATGATCAAGGGTCATCGGCTGTCGCTCCTCCTCCTCCTCCTGCTCCTGCCCCTATTGGGGATGTGTCGATGATTGATGAAGAAGAGGAAGCGCTTGACCGTGCTGGACGCACCCTTGCTGCTCCACCGACTCGCACCCCGACTCATGGTTCGGGGTTTGTCTCTCAGTTTGTTCCATTCACGGGTGTGTCGCCGATCATGCGGGAGCCCACCATGGCTCTAAATCCTGCTGGTGGATAGACTCCCCCTCTTCTAGTGGACTATCATCACCGAGTTAAGGACATCAGGTCCTAGAGGGGCAGGAACCTTTATGCTGAGGACGAGAAGGATCTACGACTTGAGTATCGTTTCTGGCACCCCTTCCATTATGACTTTTATGATTCAATTCTATATCGGAAGTTTTTGAAGAAGAGGGAGCCACCGGTCCTTCAGATGAAGTGCATTGATGCATACTCTCTTGGCAAATACAAGGAACCCGAGCTGGAGCAGATGGTTCAGGATATACACTCAATGGGGCTGTCCTACCTGCTAGAGTTTAGGAAGCATTGGAACAACGAGCTAATCTGTCAGTTTTATGCTTCTTATCATCATGAGAGAGACCCTACCGGTGTTGTTGACATTATTCATTAAACCACTGAAGGCAAGCATTATAAGGTGGACTTCATCACTTTCTCTCACCTTTTTGGTTTGAGTCACAATGACCGCACTGCTACTGAGTTGACTGAGTATGAGGATCTCGCTTTAGAGGAGTACCAACATATGTATCTTGATGGACACACAGCTGATGGACAGATAGTGTTTCTGAAGCCCTACTATTATGTTCTGAACAACATCTTGTGACAGATCTTGTATCCAAAGGTAGGTGACTCCACCTACCTTCTTGATGATTCACAGAAGGTGCTTTAGCGATTTGACAATGAGTTTCAGAAATTTTCCATCAGCAAATACATTTGGAACAAGATACATGATGCTACTAAGGATCTGGTAAAGCATCTTCCCTATGCACCGTACATTATGCATGTCATTGAGCAAGTATCCAGCATCCGATTTCCCTATGACACTCAGCAAAAGCTCCTCAAGATATCCATCATTGCTACTAGAGAACTAAGGGAGAAAGCTGATGCAGCCAAAGCTAAAGGGAAAGGTGCTTCGGGTTCTTGCTCTCGCCGTGGTGCTTCAACAACTGCTGCTGTTGCTCGCTCTTCTAGTGCCGAGCCCCTCTCTTCGTCCTCCTCTGGAAAGAAGCCCAATAAGTTCAAGTTCCTAATGACATACTGAAAGTCCTATGTTTGGTGTTGGTAATTAGTGACAATGCCTAAGTACTAATCCTATGCCTAAGTTGTATGTAGCATATGAGGATTAGTACATTCCAAGGTTGGTGGCAAGATGGACATGGTGATCATGATGGCCACACTTGGATTTGGACGCAACCCTACGTGTTCAAGGCAAAGGTATATGCTTAAGGGTTGTGTTTTAGTAACCAAGACACCTAGTGGGTGTGGTTACATTATAGGATAGATAGCCGTACTATAAAGAGGGGAATGACGCGGCTATTGAACTCCTAAATGCCTCTAGGTGTGCATTTCATGATCATATGCATTTGGATAGAACTAATAACGCCTCGAAAATTGATTGTGAAAATGCTAACACACATGCACATGGTGATGATCACTTGGTGATGTTAGCACATTTGCGACGGCGTTGGAGTTTGAGCGGTAGAGAGGGTTTGGGGGGGTCCTCTCTCCCTCCCGCCGAGCTTGCGAGGCGGGATTCAGGCGTTTTCGGGGAAATGAAATGACTATTTTCCACTACGCCGGAAGTCGGAAATCAAACGGAAAAGAAACGGAAGCGAACGGAGGTCACAGTGGTGACCGGACGCTGCACCGGACGTGGTCACGGTGTGACCGGACGCGTCCGGTCAGCGTTCAGCGTCTGCGTGTTTTTCAGTCTGTTGATCGGACGTGCGGCGCGTCCGGTCACTGTCGACCGGACGCGTCCGGTCGTCCAGGGAGCTTACTGGACTCCGACCGGACGCGGGCACTATGGCGTCCGGTCAGTTCTTCAGCGCGTCCGGTCGCTAGTTTGTTTTGCGCGACTCAGTGTTGACCGGCGCGTCCGGTCAGTCACGGGACCGGCGCGTCCGGTCGTGACCAGCGCGTCCGGTCGCTGCGACCAGCGCGTCCGGTCAGTGTTTCGAAAAAGAGTCGTTGCGCGACCGGCGCGTCCGGTCCACGCGACCAGCGTGTCCGGTCAGCGCGACTGCGGCTGTTTTAAGTTCCTAACGGCTATATTCGAAGGGGTACGTCTATAAATACTCGTTGGCCGGCTCAAGGCTCTCTCTCTTGGACATCTGACATACTTGTGAGCACTTTGAGCTAAGCAACTCCCCTCCCACTCATCTCTCTTGCTTCTTTGCATATTTGAAGTGAGATCGAGTGATCCAAGTGCATTTGCATTGTGAGATTGCATCTAGTTGGCACTTGGTGGTTGATTTGCTGCGGGATTCTTGTTTCTCTTGGTGGTTGCCGCCACCTAGATGGCTTGGAGCAGCTTGGAGGCGTTTGGCAAGAGTTGGTGTTTGTTCTTGGCCACCTCCGGTGATTGTGAGGGGTTTGTGCCTACCTCGGTGAAGCGCCAAAGGCAACATTAGTGAATTGCTCGTGTCATTGCAACCTTTTGCCATTTGGTAGGTTCTTGTGGCGCCTTTTGAGAGGCTCGGTGTGAGACCGATTAGCCACCGAACCACGTGGTGAAAAGGGACACAACGGGGACTAGCGTGCCGGCAAGCACGTGAACCTCGGGATAAATCTTCGTGTCATCACTTTCATAATTGTGATTGATTGATCCCGGTGCTCGGTTATCTTGGTATTCATTGTTGATCATATTGGTTGGCTCAATACTTCGCCCCTCGGTGAAACTCTCCTAACTCAACTACGCATTACTTTCTTAGTTATCTTGCTAGCTAGTTAGCTTGGCTAGAGTAGCTCTTTTTGTGTAGCTTGCTAGTTGTAGTTGTAGTTACCTTCTCGGTTTGACTTGTGCGGTTGATTGCAAATATACTAGAATTGTGAATTGGATAGGTGGCTTACAAACACCCCGTAGGCTAAGCAAAACTCGCATCGCGCTATTTGTTGTATTGATAAACTTGCTTAGCTTGTCTTTGTAGAAAATTTTAAAAGGCTATTCACCCCCCCTCTAGCCATCAAGACCTTTCAAGTGGTATCGGAGCCGTGGTCACCGTTTGCAAGGCTTAACAACCTCGGTGTAAGATGGCTCAAGTTGTGTTCAACCATGTCGGGGGCAAGCCTTCATTCTTTGATGGTGTCTCATCTTTTGATCATTGGAAAAGAAAGATGAAGCAATATCTTGGCTCTATCAATGAGAAGGTTTGGGAGGTGACACATCATGATTATGCTATCATTGATCCCGACAACCTCACCAACAATGACCGCATCAACAACCAATGCAACACTATGGCTCTCAACACTCTCTACAATGGGATTGATGCAAAGGTCTTTGAGCAAATCAAGGATCTTGAGATGGCAAGTGAAGTGTGGACAAGATTAGAGGAAACATATGAGGGCACTTCAACGGTAAAGAGTGCCAAGCTCTATATGCTCAAGGATAAGTTTGCAAGCTTCAAGATGAAGGATGATGAGTCCATACCGGAGATGTTCTATAGGCTACAAGTTATTGTCAATGATCTCAAGAGCCTAGGAGAAGATGTTAAGGATAAGGACTTCTCACATAAGTTCTTGATGAACTTACCTAAGAAGTTTGCTATCTTGAGGAAGATGATCCAAAGAGAGGGTTTGGACAAAGTGACTCCAAACCAAGTGCTTGGAGATGTCATGACCGATGCTCAATATGATGATGATGAAGATGAAGATGAGAAGAAGGAGACCAAGGTCAAGCAAGAGAAGCCCATTGCATTCAAGGCTTCATCTTCTAAGGGCAAGAGCAAGTTGGAGAGTGATGATGATGATCCATTCGATGATGAGACCATGGCCCTCCTAGTGCACAAGATGGGGAGGTTCATGAAGAAGAAAGGATATGGTGCAAGGAAGAGAAGGGACTTCATGAAGGCAAAGGAGGTGCTTTGCTACAATTGCAATAGCCCCGATCATGTAGTGGCAAAGTGCCCCTATGAAGATAAAAGATATCATGATGGGGAGTTGAAGTTGAAGAAGAACAAGAAGGACAAGAAGGAGAAGAAAGAGAAGAAGAGCTTCACTATCAACAAGAAGAAGAAGGGTGGTGGCTATATGGTCACTTGGGATAGTGACAACTCCGATAGTGATGATGATGAAAGCTCTAGTGATGATGAGAGGACCACTCGGCGAGCCATTGCAAGCATCGCCCTCTCCAACAAGTCATCCATCTTCGACACTACATCGACATGCCTTATGGCCAAGCCTACCAAGGTAAAATATGATGATAGTGATGATGATTCTTGTGCTAGTGATGGTTGTAGGAGTGATGATGAGGAGGATGAGGACTACTCCAAGGATGATCTATTGGGCATAATAGATCAAATGAGCAAGGGCTACAAGAGGACAACCAAGAAGTGCAAAATCTTAGAGCAAGAGCTCATTGCCAAGAGCAATGAAAATGATGCCTTGATGGAGGAGCTTGTTGCTCTCAAAAAGAGTAAGGAGTGCAAAGGAATTGAACAAGAGCTCAAAGCTCTTAGGAAATCCTTTGATGAGCTAGAGGCCTCTCGTGAGTGTCTAAAGGAAGACCACGAGAACCTTGAAGTTGCTCACACTAGGCTTAAGGAAGCCCACTCCTCTCTACTTGAGCTCATCAAGGAGAAGGACCTCAAGTTGGAGAAGCTCATGAAGGAAGCTAAGGAGGAGCAAGTGATTGTCACTTGTGATATTGGACTAACATGTGATATTATTGATGATTCTTTATTTGTTGGTACTACTAATGCTTCATGTAGCTCATCATCATCCACCACAACCAACTCTACCTCTACTACTAGTGATGCATCGCTTGTGGTTGAGAATGAGACTCTCAAGAGAGAGGTGGATGATCTCACCCGCGCATTGGACAATGCCTATGGTGGGGATGCCCGCTTGCTAAAATGCTTGGGTAGCCAAAGGTTCTCTCTTAACAAAGAGGGTTTGGGCTATACTCCCAAGAAGGGCAAGGCGGCCTTTGCTACTCCAAAGTCTCGCTTTGTGAAGAGCAATGGTCGTTATTGCAATAGATGCAAGCAAGTTGGGCATCTAGAGATTAATTGTAATAAAATGAACAAGAACAACAATAAGTTTCATGCTAAAATGGATTACATTCCTTTTGATTCTTGTTATGTGCTTACCAAGGGTGAGAAAGGTGTGCATGCTAGGTTTGTTGGTACACCAATTGTGGGTCCAAAGAAGAAGGTCATTTGGGTACCAAAGAGCTTAGTTACTAACCTCCAAGGACCCAAACAAGTATGGGTACCTAAGAAACATTAATTTATTTTGTAGGTAAATTACAAGGCCGGAGGAAGGCATTGGGTGCTTGATAGTGGGTGCTCTCAACATATGACCGGTGATTCAAGAATGTTCAACTCTCTCAAATCAAATGATAGTGGCATTGATAGTATCACATTTGGTGACAATAGCAAGGGTGATGTGAAAGCTCTTGGAAGGATTGCAATCTCAAATGATCATAGCATTTCCAATGTGCTCTTAGTTGAAAAGTTGAACTTCAATCTTCTCTCGGTTGCTCAATTGTGTGATCTAGGTTTCAAGTACATATTTGGTGTTGATGATGTGGAGATAGTTAGTGTTGATGGCTCCAATTTGATCTTCAAGGGCTTTAGATATGAGAATCTATACTTGGTTGATTTCAATGCTAGTGACACTCAACTTTCAACATGCTTGCTCACCAAATCAAGTATGGGTTGGTTATGGCATAGAAGACTTGGTCATGTTGGCATGAAGCAATTGAACAAGTTAGTGAAGCATGACTTAGTTAGAAGCTTGAAGGATGTCACATTTGAAAAGGATAAGCTATGTAGTGCATGTCAAGCCGGAAAGCAAGTGGACAACACTCATCCATTGAAGAGCATTATGAGTACTTCCAAGGCATTTGAGTTGTTGCACATGGATCTATTTGGGCCAACTACATACACAAGCATTGGTGGCAACAAGTATGGCTTTGTGATTGTGGATGATTTCACTAGATACACATGGGTATTCTTTCTTGGGGACAAGAGTGATGTATTTGACATATTCAAGAAGTTCATCAAGAGGGTACAAAATGAGTTTGAGACCACAATCAAGAAAGTGAGAAGTGACAATGGAAGTGAGTTTAGAAACACAAGAGTTGATGAGCTATGTGAGGAGCTTGGAATCAAACATCAATTTTCGGCCAAGTATACACCTCAATCTAATGTCCTAGTTGAGAGGAAGAATAGAACCTTAATTGATATGGCAAGATCAATGTTGAATGAGTATAAGGTGAGTCATTCTTTTTGGGCCGAAGCAATCAACACGGCTTGCTTCTATAGCAACCGCCTCTATTGCCACAAGTTTCTAGAGAAGACACCATATGAGATCTTAAATGGAAGAAAGCCAAACATCGCATACTTTCGGGTATTTGGTTGCAAATGCTACATCTTAAAGAAGGGCACTAGATTGAGCAAGTTTGAGAAGAAATGTGATGAAGGATTCTTACTTGGTTACTCCACTACTAGCAAAGCTTATAGAGTTTGGAATTTAGCTAGTGGTCTACTTGAGGAAGTTCATGATGTTGAATTTGATGAAACAAATGGCTCTCAAGATGAGGAAAATAACTTGGATGATGTGAGAGGAACTCAATTGACCAATGCTATGAAAGAAATGGATATTGGTGATATTAGGCCAAAGTAAGTGATTGATGTGGATGACAACAAAGATCAAGTGCTCCAAAGTCCAATTACACAAGCTAGTGGGTCTCTAATGCAAAATCAAGCTAGTACATCATCTCAAGTGCAACAAGATCAACAAGTGGCTAGTTCATCATCTCCAACTCATGATCAACATCAACATCCGATCAATCAAGTCCAAATGCTTCAACCAACTAACATTGCAAGAGACCATCCATTAGATTCCATCATTGGTGACATACAAAGGGGAGTTCAAACTAGATCAAGATTGGCATCATTTTGTGCTCACTCTTTTTTTGTGTCAATGGAAGAACCCAAGGACATTGATAAAGCATTGAGAGATCCGGATTGGGTAAATGCAATGCATGAAGAGCTCAACAACTTTAAGAGAAATGAAGTATGGGAACTAGTTGAGAGGCCTAAGAATCATAATGTCATTGGAACAAGATGGGTCTTTCGCAACAAGCAAGATCAAGATGGGATAGTAGTAAGGAACAAAGCAAGACTAGTGGCTCAAGGTTACACACAAATAGAGGGTCTTGACTTTGGTGAAACTTATGCCCCGGTTGCAAGATTGGAAGCAATTAGGATCTTACTTGCCTATGCTTGTGCTCACAATATCAAGCTATATCAAATGGATGTGAAGAGTGCATTTCTCAATGGGTACATTCAAGAGGAGGTGTATGTGGAGCAACCTCCCGGTTTTGAAGATGACAAGAAACCCAATCATGTCTACAAATTGAGAAAATCATTGTATGGATTGAAGCAAGCACCTAGAGCATGGTATGAAAGATTGAGGGATTTCTTGCTATCCAAAGGATTTGTCATAGGCAAAGTGGATACTACTCTCTTCACCAAGAAGATTGGGAAAGACTTGTTTGTATTGCAAATATATGTTGATGATATCATTTTTGGTTCAACCAATCAAGATTATTGTGATGAGTTTGGGAAAATGATGGCAAAGGAATTTGAAATGTCAATGATCGGTGAACTTAGTTTCTTTCTTGGACTTCAAATCAAACAAATGAAGGAAGGAACATTTGTGAGCCAAACCAAGTACATCAAAGATATGCTCAAGAAGTTTGGCATGGAAGATGCAAAGGGCATTACAACCCCAATGGACACTAGTGGAAGTTTGGATAGTGACAAGAGTGGCAACATGGTGGATCAAAAGCTTTATAGATCAATGATTGGTAGCCTACTCTATGTGACGGCATCAAGACCCGATGTGATGTTTAGTGTATGCATGTGTGCAAGATTTCAAGCCTCACCAAGAGAAAGTCATTTGAAGGCAACAAAGAGAATATTGAGGTACTTAAAGCATACACAAGATGTTGGATTGTGGTATCCCAAAGGTGCAAGCTTTGAGCTAGTTGGATATTCGGATTCCGACTATGCCGGTGACAAAGTGGAGAGAAAGAGCACTTCCGGGACTTGTCAATTGTTGGGAAGATCACTTGTCTCATGGTCATCCAAGAAGCAAAATAGTATTGCACTATCTACCGCCGAAGCCGAATACATCGCCGCGGGTAGTTGTTGTGCACAAATCTTGTGGATGAAGGCAACATTGAAGGATTTTGGAATCAATTTCAAGAATGTGCCATTGCTATGTGACAATGAAAGTGCCGTGAAGCTAACCAACAATCCGGTTCAACATCAAAGAACAAAGCATATTGATGTTCGTCATCATTTCATTAGAGATCATCAACAAAAGGGTGACATTGCTATTGAGAGTGTGGGCACCGAAGATCAATTAGCCGATCTATTCACCAAGCCACTTGATGAGAAGAGATTTCACAAGCTAAAGAATGAGTTGAACATAATTGACTTCTCCAACATGAGTTGATGCACCCCATATATGACATGCCTCTCCTTCGAGCCCCAAGGTACAATTGGTTGACATGTCATACATTCTATACTAAGGACATGTTTAGTGCATCTAGTCATGATTTCTTATGTTCTAGGCTCATTCATGAAAATCAAATGAATTTGAAGTCTATATAGTGCCACTATTGTTTCCATGTCTTGTATGATCTAGTGGTAGCATATAACTTGTTTAAGTAGCTTGTGATCCTAAGTGTTTAATCTAGATCACTTGTCTAAATATTTGCTTCAACATGGTGCATGATAACCCTTCTAGTGAGGTGTGAAGAAGCTTGCCCTTGGATCAAACCGAAGCATTTTATTTATGCAAGCAATCTAGGTTGAATCACAAACTTGATCCTCACCCCATAATTTAACATGATAATCTATCTAAAATTGGTCCCTTGTGGTCATTGGTGCCAAAGGGGGAGAAAATGTTGTTCACAAAGATAGATTCTAAAGGGAGAGAAAACCTAAAGGGGAGAATTGATAAAAGAAGGGGATCAACTAAAATTTTGAGCACACAAGTAGGGGGAGCAAAAGCTCTTAAACATGAATGTTGCATTTTCTTTGTGCACTTCATATGTATGATGCATAGTTATGCATTTCCTTTTTTTTCTCTGATACATTGCTTGTGTGGTGACTTGCTAGTATACAATTGAATGGTGTATTGAAGTACTAGCATGAATAGGAAGTAGTTAGATTTTTCTTGCTTCATGTCTTTCAAAGTGGTACTAGAGCCTTGCTTATAATGTTGATCTCACGAGGTTTCTAGTTATATTTGTGCTTTTCCAAGTGGTATCTAACTACACAAGTTGCTAAGATGGTGTTTATCGCTACTCCGATGATATCATGCTTCAAAGGTCTATAATCTAAAACACTTAGCACCTATTGATAGTCAATGCTCCTATATTATCCTATCTAAGCATGTATGCTTCCTAAATCCAAACATATAGCATACATGTAGGGGGAGCCATTGCTATCAATTTGAATTCATGATCACTTGTCCATACTTCTTACACATGGTAATATACTTGGACAATGTGACATGGGTTCAATCAAAATTTTATCATAATATCTTTGTAAAAGGGTTGTCACCAATTACCAACAAGGGGGAGATTGAAAGTCCTATGTTTGGTGTTGGTAATTAGTGACAATGCCTAAGTACTAATCCTATGCCTAAGTTGTATGTAGCATATGAGGATTAGTACATTCCAAGGTTGGTGGCAAGATGGACATGGTGATCATGATGGCCACACTTGGATTTGGACGCAACCCTACGTGTTCAAGGCAAAGGTATATGCTTAAGGGTTGTGTTTTAGTAACCAAGACACCTAGTGGGTGTGGTTACATTATAGGATAGATAGCCGTACTATAAAGAGGGGAATGACGCGGCTATTGAACTCCTAAGTGCCTCTAGGTGTGCATTTCATGATCATATGCATTTGGATAGAACTAATAACGCCTCGAAAATTGATTGTGAAAATGCTAACACACATGCACATGGTGATGATCACTTGGTGATGTTAGCACATTTGCGACGGCGTTGGAGTTTGAGCGGTAGAGAGGGTTTGGGGGGTCCTCTCTCCCTCCCGCCGAGCTTGCGAGGCGGGATTCAGGCGTTTTCGGGGAAATGAAATGACTATTTTCCACTACGCCGGAAGTCGGAAATTAAACGGAAAAGAAACGGAAGCGAACGGAGGTCACAGTGGTGACCGGACGCTGCACCGGACGCGGTCACGGTGTGACCGGACGCGTCCGGTCAGCGTTCAGCGTCTGCGTGTTTTTTAGTCTGTTGATCGGACGCGCGGCGCGTCCGGTCACTGTCGACCGGACGCGTCCGGTCGTCCAGGGAGCTTACTGGACTCCGACCGGACGCGGGCACTGTGGCGTCCGGTCAATTCTTCAGCGCGTCCGGTCGCTAGTTCGTTTTGCGCGACTCAGTGTTGACCGGCGCGTCCGGTCAGTCACGGGACCGGCGCGTCCGGTTGTGACCAGCGCGTCCGGTCGCTGCGACCAGCGCGTCCGGTCAGTGTTTCGAAAAAGAGTCGTTGCGCGACCGGCGCGTCCGGTCCACGCGACCAGCGCATCCGGTCAGCGCGACTGCGGCTGTTTTAAGTTCCTAACGGCTATATTCGAAGGGGTACATCTATAAATACTCGTTGGCCGGCTCAAGGCTCTCTCTCTTGGACATTTGACATACTTGTGAGCACTTTGAGCTAAGCAACTCCCCTCCCACTCATCTCTCTTGCTTCTTTGCATATTCGAAGTGAGATCGAGTGATCCAAGTGCATTTGCATTGTGAGATTGCATCTAGTTGGCACTTGGTGGTTGATTTGCTGCGGGATTCTTGTTTCTCTTGGTGGTTGCCGCCACCTAGACGGCTTGGAGCAGCTTGGAGGCGTTTGGCAAGAGTTGGTGTTTGTTCTTGGCCACCTCCGGTGATTGTGAGGGGTTTGTGCCTACCTCGGCGAAGCGCCAAAGGCAACATTAGTGAATTGCTCGTGTCATTGCAACCTTTTACCATTTGGTAGGTTCTTGTGGCGCCTTTTGAGAGGCTCGGTGTGAGACCGATTAACCACCGAACCACGTGGTGAAAAGGGACACAACGGGGACTAGCGTGCCGGCAAGCACGTGAACCTCGGGATAAATCTTCGTGTCATCACTTTCATAATTGTGATTGATTGATCCCGGTGCTCGGTTATCTTGGTATTCATTGTTGATCATATTGGTTGGCTCAATACTTCGCCCCTCGGTGAAACTCTCCTAACTCAACTACGCATTACTTTCTTAGTTATCTTGCTAGCTAGTTAGCTTGGCTAGAGTAGCTCTTTTTGTGTAGCTTGCTAGTTGTAGTTGTAGTTACCTTCTCGGTTTGACTTGTGCGGTTGATTGCAAATATACTAGAATTGTGAATTGGATAGGTGGCTTGCAAACACCCCGTAGGCTAAGCAAAACTCGCATCGCGCTATTTGTTGTATTGATAAACTTGCTTAGCTTGTCTTTGTAGAAAATTTTAAAAGGCTATTCACCCCCCCTCTAGCCATCAAGACCTTTCACATACATGTTTGGACAGTGTTGTGCTAGTGCTCAACGTGAGCACGATATGCAAGAGAGGCTATATCGGTTGGAATAGCACACAGGGATTGTCTCTTCTCCTCCGTCGCCGTTTGTGCCTCCCCATGATCCGTTGGTTCTATATGATGAGGCTTGTGCGGTCTACGAAGATGATGCAACTTCTTGCCCTCATGGCAAGGGCAAGGCGACGGAAGAAGATGAGGATTACATCGAGGACGATGATGATGAAGACGACGACGATGGTGACGACGGTGATCACGATGAGGATGATGACTACGAGGATGAGTAGTTGGTCTTTCATGCGGCCTACCCCTTTTGGCACTTGTTGACAAAGGGGGAGTGTTAGGCTTTGATATCTTGTAATAAGTTAGTTGGTTATTTTGTTTGGAAACTTTTCAAACCCTTAGCATGTAAGCACTTTGTCATGTGGTGGCTACTTTGTGATGGACAAATATCTTTATATGTTTGTGATGACTGATTGTAGGACAAGTCATGATTATCTATCTAGCTTATTAACTTGTGCTTGTCTCTACTTGTGATGGTGCATGTATTTTGATGGCCATGTGTTGCTTCAAATTTCTACTTTAAAATATTGGCCATTGTATTCTTTTTATTTGTTGTGTGAAATAACATGTCATATTGCAATTTCTTTTCACGAATATCTATTTGTTCACACACACTTGTTGCACCCCACGGATTGCAAAATTTAGGGGGAGCTTTTGTCTTGAGGTATGCAAATCATGTATAGATGATTCTAATTGATATTCAAATTCATGCATACATCAAGGGGGAGTTCTTCATAAAATTTTGGGGTTCAAAAGCTTTAAATTCTTTTATTCTTATAAAAGCCTAAGTTGGTTGTCATCAATTACCAAAAAGGGGAGATTGAAAGTGCATTTGCCTCCTATATGGGTTTTGGTGTATTGATGACATCCAAATTAGGGACTAATGTGATCTTAATGAGACATGTTGCAGCTATTAGTCCCATAAAAGAATCAAAGAGTTGATAAAGATGAAATGGTATCCCTCAATTCTTGAAGTTGAAAAGGCGAACGAACTCAAAACGCTCTTCAAAGGTTTTAATTTTGTTTTTGAGTTTAGGATCCGCCGCACTATAAAGAGGGATGTAAATTTAGTTGGTCTGAGGAAGATAGAGTTCTCAAGCATTAAAATAAAATCAAAAGAGAGACATTCTAGCACTCCACGAGCACGTTGATTATTTTTCTGTGACTATCGGTGTCGAAAGTCCCGATGTAAGCCAGAACTCCCGACAGTCGAAAATCATGACTCTTGCCAAAAGTTCTAACTCCCAGTCACTTAGCCCGTACGGTGACTGTGGATGTCGGAAGTCCAGACGTGAGTCGGAACTTTCGACTGTCAGAAGTCCCGACCCAAGCCGGAAGTCCCGGCATCAGTGGTGCTGGCTGGTTGTTTAACTGCGCACGTCGGAAGTCCCGACGTACGTCAGAAGTCTCGACATTTGCGAGGAGTTTCGACATTGACTTGCACGCATGGACTTCTGACCCTTTGTGAATAGTGTTTTCTATTAACGTCGGAAGTCTCGAGATCTGCGTCGGAACTTCCGACGTAGATCTGAACGGTTAGATTTTCACTTGGAGTATAAATACCACTCTCTTCACTTCTAACCGTTACGGACTTATTCACAGCTGACCCACTTCGTGCTCAACAGCTCCAAAGCAACTAAAGCACCCCTCTCCTTCCCTCTTTGCTCTAATCTTGGATTCCCTTAGGGTTTTGAGTGAAAGGAGAGTGGATTAAGTGAGAGCATCACTTTGGCAAGCTTGAGCACTTGATTTCTTCGTCAAACCGGTTGATTTTGCATCTATTACTCTTGGGACTTTGCCCCTAGACGACTAGGCGTTGCCCAAGAGCTTTCATCTTGTAGAAGAGCCTTGGAAAGTTTGTATCACCCTTTGATTTCTTAGTGGAAAGCTCAAGTGACCTTTGTGGTCGTTTTGAGAGAGGCAAGGAGGTGGAAGAGACTCCGACCTTGGTGGTCACCTCAACAACGAGGACATAGGAGCTCCTTTGTGGGGTTGCCGAACCTCGAGATAAATCCTTGTATCCCGCGTGCTTGTTGTTGTTGTGATTGCTAGAGATTACTTGTATTTGTTTGTCTCTTTCTCTCCCAAACTTCCATTTTAGGGTTTGGACTCGATCTACGGTTTGGAGGCATTACGGCGTCAAGGGAGTGACTCAACATCTTCACCAAACCACTAGGAAGTGAGGTTGTAAGATTATTTATCTGCAAAGTTAAATTTGACACTGCTTTTGTAGTTCACGTAGGCATTGGAACTGCTGACGTTTGCGTCGGAACTGCTGACAACGTCGGGAGTTCCGACCCAAACGTCGGGACTTCCAACATTGACTGACAGATTTGAACTTAGCATTTGCAGTAAATTTTTAGATACACCTATTCACCCCCCTCTAGGCATTGTTAGATCCTTTCACACTATGGATCATAGCAGCCATGTTCCTGTTTTTGTTCCCGCTCCCGGAACGAGAATGAGAACTTAGAGTATCATTTTATAATGTGGGAACGGGAACATTCATGTTTCCGGAACGTGGGACATGTTCCCGTTCCCTGGCTACTAAGCTATGGATTCAGCAAGCTATGCTACGTGAGCTACAGGGCCATACCAATTACTAGAAAATGTTGAGAGACAAACCAATGCTTACTTCTTCTTTAGTTTTGTTACTCTTGATGCAAACCATTATGGAAAAGCGTGGCCGAGTTACTAAGTACCAAGTCTAGATTCTAGAACCAACTCAATTTCAAGCATTTATGTTTGCTTGAGAAGGAGGATCGAGGAATACTAACTTAGGGTATGAGTTTTTTTTTATATAAATAAAAAATAAAAAGCTCGAGCTTTGCAAAGTATAGAAATGTTGTCCTCCGTTACATAACTTACCCTGAAAAACAACTAAAAAATGGTTGTTGGTGATGACAATTCACAAAAAGGACTAGTTCGGAATAACCTCATAACAGGTGGGGTTTGGCGAAATGTCCTACAGTGTGTGTGCGTTCTCGTTCTTTCAACGCTCTGACTGCGCCTGCGCCCGCACCGTCCGTCGGGCAGGTGGAGTGACGCCGCTGGCAGGTGGGCCAGGTTCTCCATGCGTGTGGGACCTCGGACTGGCTGCAGGTGCCTGGTCGCTCGTGCGCTGGCCGTTCCCGGATTCGATCGAATCTCGGCCTCGGTGTACGAAAACAGGTTGAATTCGCGACCAGAGCCTCGACATTCACGTGCGCGTGCCATCGTTCTAGGGAGGATGCAACTCATGATGACAGGCTAAAAAAGGCCGCCGACGAGTGCAGCCCGGCCTGTAGCTACTCCCACATTGGGCCTCCTCACTTGGGCCCAACACGAACTCCGACCTAAACGAGGCCCATAAAAAAAGGTCCAGGGCCTTCACGCGACCTCCACTATCCTCTGTCCTTCTACGGGCTGGTTCGGCTGGTATAAAAGCCGGCTGGTTTCGGCTGAATCAATAGTATTCTGTGAGAGAGAATAAGCTGAAACAAGCTGAAATAAGCCGAAATATGACCAGCAGAACAGGGCCTACAACAGAGACAAGGCTTTCTCCACCAAAAAAAAAAACAAGGTTTGCTCAAAAAAAAAAAAAGAGACAAGGCCTTGGAACACTCCCCGTGGATGAAAAAGCTGGATCACCATCCCAGGCATGGTAAAAAAAGTTGAATGCGCTTCATACGGTCTTACCCCACCAACTAATTTGCTCTGTAGTTGTACTGTCGAGGGGACAAACACTAGTGCCAGGATCAAGAATTACCTTGGCGAGTAAAAACCGCCAATGAAAATACCAAAAGCATAAAGAAAATAATCCTTGGTAGCCAACTGCCAAGAATAGAGCTTTTGTGAACCACGTTAACATGATTTAGTGCGAAGAATTGAGTGTTAACAGAGACGGCTAAATTAAGATTCCCGTCTATGTTAATAATTACTATAGGCCAGCCTTTTTCCCTAGAAGGCCCTTTCCATTAACAGATGTGACACCCATTTATGCTCATCTCTGTTAACAGAGACCACTAGAATGGAGTGTTAATCTAGTGGTCTGTCTCCTAAAATCCTTTTTTTTATAGTGTCTTCTTCTATCTTACTTTCTGTTTTCTTTCTTTTTTTTTTTGGGAAGAAATTACTACCAACCCGGCGGGTTTGCAGGATTCTATAAAGAAACGAATCGCATGTTACAAAAAAAACCTACTGAAACAAGTTCTTATGTTCTGGCAGTCTTGCTACCACACAATAATATTACAACAAGGACAACACAAAAGGAGCACAACTCATCTGACAATACAATCAGTGGTTCGTCCAATCTTCAACGACACCTATCGGTTTCTGAAACAACTGAAGCATGAGCAACCCTGCAAGGAAGCGGCAGAACAGTGAATTCAACAAGGTCCTATAATGTTTCTTTCAACATATGGTAGTGTTTCATACAACATAGTTAAATTCTAGAAAGCTTCTTCTAAAAGCAGTTGTGAAATACAATGTAGTGTGTGGTTACTGGAAATAAACAACAAAAAAACATGGATAGTAAATACTAGTATAGCTACTATTTCAGCAAACAAACAGTGTTTTCTCTCACAACAAATCAGCGAACAGTACTTTCAGCTATGGCTTTTGAGAGGGCCTAGCAAAAGGTAACAATGCTATCAGTATACTTAACAGTGCTCTGTTTCTGCTTAGAACATTTAGTCTGTGCCATGTAGAGAATTTTCAACTATTGTTGAAGTAATCATGAGGCAATGAACGATAAAATCAGTAATGGTGCGTCAAGCAGTTGAATTACGTGATTCTGCTACTTGGTGCTAATGATGGTCAGTGCCCTGAAATCGATTGGCACCCATTTTCTGGTTTTAGAAGGACATCAAAAGGCATGAAAAAAATCAAAACTATAAGAAGCACATGCAAATAAATGCTTTAACCTGAATATTAGATCAAGAAATAGTTTAAGTCAGAAGTGGACTCACTGAGGATTCGTTTTTGCGGCCTTGATTGGAGCGGTCATAACCTGTAATTTGGAGAGGCCGTCCAACATAATAACCGACAGGACCATCACCCGGCCGTTTTTCCTCCCTCAATTTGTTAAATATGTCGGTGTAACCTTCACCAGTGGAGGGATTATGAGCCCACTCTCCAAACTTGGGCAAGGCTGATCCTCTCTCAGGCTGGAGTATGTGCAAGAAAATAACAGTACATCTCTTCAGAAATTATACAGATAAGACAATTTCAAATGCAGTTTCAACTTAATTGCTTCAGTTTCCTTCACACTCAAGAATCAATATATCATAAGCACATTAGGATTTATGCTTTACTTAAAAGACATTAAGATTATACCGCTTCATCTCCGCGGCAACTTGATCTCATTTTGGACCGTCCAGGTGTGGTTGGCGCAGTTCCATGGTTTTCTTCGGATGAACCCCTGCGTTCCCATGAAGGAGATTTACCCTTACGAGCATTTCCAAATTTAGGAACTCCTTGATGCTGGTACAGTAGAATAAATAAATCCGCATCAGACACTGGTTGGCAAATTGATCTAACACCTAGTACCATATTAGGTGAAGTCTACACTGGCATAGTTCCATACGAGAATCTATTGATCCATCAAGGCTGCAGGGAGCCACTGACAATACTAAATATAGATTCAGACAAGCGGAGAACAAACAATTACTAGTTTTTCAGCACGTCATGGTTAAACATACTACTAACATGAGATTGGGAAAATCCCAAACACATAGGTAAACAGAGCAATAGACTCTACCACATCCCACATCTCCCACATCAGTATGGAGGTCACAAGATCAAAGTTGATGCTACCACAGCCCGGTGCTAGACGAAACATCATCAAAAGATAAAAAATAAACATACCTAAAAGTTCTTAGCGATAAATCAACATCATTGACTGGGCTATGAGCCTATGACACCAAACATTTTAATGGCACACGTTCGCAGCTACCACAATCCAGAGCTAGTTGACGAAACATCATCAGCCTAATCATAATACCATTCCCGACAGCTATGGTGTGCCTAACAATGCATATGACAAAGTATTAGGCTTATTGTATAGCTAGCGTATTGTATACACTGTATTGTATACTCTCAGGAGTAACTACTCTCACGTGGAAACCAAAACAATCAAACTACCTGCATCAGCCAATCTGCTTCCTGTTCTCAGCATATTCATCGTGCCTATGTCTGTCCAGAGCAGCACATGTGGTGCGGAATGTGGATTGGCAGGAGCCGTAGGCAACAGTAAACTGCTGCTGCAAGGCCTGCTGACCCTGCCTGATTCTGCACCGTAAATCGCGTTGGAATATAATTGCTGATATGATGATGTTCTACAGTATATTCTAAGTTGAAAGTTCTTTTAAGGCCAGAATTGAAGAACGTGTGTGTGGCCAAGGCCAATTGGAACACCAGAGTCTAGGATCATCAACATCAAGAATTTTAAGGACTTATATGCATGTTTATTTTTTTATCACAGTCGATGCTCACTCGATCCACGAGATGGATCTAGTCGATGCTGCCATCATTGACTGGGCTATGATAAAGAAACAAGATGTATTTTCCAACATATATTGTCAAATTTACCCGGTTTGTTTGTATGTCTCGGTCACTTGTCACATTGTCATCATTGAGTGGGGACACTTGTGGGACCGGAACCACTTCTATCTCACTCGATTGTCTGGTGACATCCACCGTAGTAGGCATATAAAGTAGGCCATCTGAAAAAAGTAACGTATAAGGAAATTTAGTTGTTTTCACTTAAAATTATTAAATTTTGTGAAACCAAAATATTTCAACACATAGGTGCACTGGATCTTATATTCATTACAAATAACAGAGTTTGGATAACTTTCTATATGTAGGAAGAAAGTGCAATTTGGTTAAATTTGTATTTGTCATTGATTAAATAATTGTCTAAAGATGTAAAATCAAATATTTTTGTGTGCAAAAGCCTATTGTACTCTTTCAGTTGTGAACGAGAGACAACACATCCTAAGTGCTTCATCAAATTGGACTAATTAGCAATGTTTGTAGTAGTAATGAACAATATAAAGGACATCAGGACAACATGAAATTGATTATAATAAATATAAACAACAGTTACTGATGAATCCACAACAACAACATATCCCCATGTTTGATTAAGGGGAAAACATAAATCACCAAAAAAAAAGAACTCTGAATCTACACCTGTTATTTTGGGGACATTGTACTTTTAACCATGTATATTAATTAGTGATAAATCTATTGTATATTAAATATTAATAAACACATATTTTCAAATGTTGGAGCCATAATTTTAAAGAAAATACATATTTAACATAGATACGAAATTGTGTATTTTAAAGAAATACATCGTCAGATGAATATAAAAACTGAAACAATATTTTAAGGAATCTTCTGGAACAACTATGTGCCCCATTAAGTTTTGTTAAGTAACTGATTAATCTCTAAAATTAACCTTACCTGTAAAATGTATTTTTGAACAAAACAAGACAAGTTATTTTTTACTTGGAGTGAAGAAATGTACCTGAATGAGATGAAGTTGTAGCTAAACCAGGAGCTGGGGGAATCCTAAGATAATAAAGTCAATTCAGTTAAAATAAGTAAAATAAAAAGAACAACAATTAAAAGCATCCCATGGTATCTACCTCAATGTCAAATATACAAAATATAATCAAAGTAGTTGACACTAGACGTCCAAATCTACTAATCAATAATAATAATAAACTTAAATATATATTATAAATCAAAATTGTGCACAAATTTTATAGTTTGGTTTATCTTTTTTGGATAGTTATTGGATCGCCTCACCCTTGTACTATCTTTGCTAAATTTATTTAGGACAAGCATATGTTTTATAGACACTTTTTGGTTAAATACCTGTCATAATGCAACTACTATTCTTTTTGGTTAAATATCTATCATAATGTCTAGATTTTGGATAAGTGAAATTTTGTCTAAGTTTGACCATGTTTATATAAAAGTATCATCATTTATGTCTCCAATTAGGTTTACTATGAAAATATATTCTATAATCAGTGTAATAATATTTATTCGGAATCAGAAATGTCAGTAAGTGTTTTGAATAAATTTGGTCAAACATAAAATTGTTTAACTCCTTGGAAAGTGAGAATTGCATTCTTTTTAGGACCGAGTAAGTAACTAAAAGAAGATTACAAAAAAAGGTAAATGGCAAATAATATTTAAGACTTTAAAAGAGTTCTTGAATTAAATATAGGCACTTACTGATCTTCCTCAATGAAATCAGCCCTTTGTATGTTGAATCTCAGATGCCTCAAATGCTTGCTAATGATGTCCTTGAATACAGATTCTGCTGCCATCTTGTCGAATTCCTGTGCACCAGGAGCTACCCCAATTCGTACATTAATCTCTTGGAGGTTTAACAAGTGCTCAATGCCGGCAAGCATATCACTGTACTGCTCTCGACTGTGTGCATTGAATTCTAGTTTGAGCCTCTGGAGGTTTGGAATTGCTTCTGCCTGAAATGCAAGGCGTAGGACAGAACATCTTAATTTGAGATGTTTCAGAAATGGGAACGACGCACTGTTGAAGATAATGCTTTCTGCAGTTGGTTGCCTGACGTACAACGAGAGAACAGTGAGTTCCTGTAATCCAGCAATTCTGTTAAGATCATCCCTCCTCAGTTCTCTAACAGCGATTTTCAGAACACAAAGCTTTTGGAGCTGTCCAAACCATTCAGGAAGTCTTGAAAATATGCAAATGGGTGGCAACAACTCGAATCTCTCAAGAAAAACAGGTGGAGAAAAACAGGTAAAGATATTAAAGAAGCTTTTGGAGCAGTCCGTGAAAATGCTCGGGCATGAAACACCTGGAGCAAGAGTAAGAGATTTTAGGCTTTCATGTTTCCCAATCAAAGAAGCCAGAGCTACCAAGTTTCTGTTCAGACGATCAGACGATGTTGTAGAACAGGTTATATGAAGATCACGCAGGTTCACCATCTCACCAAGGCTCTTTACATTGTCTTCAGAGTTGCTGCTCAAGTCAAAACTCTGCAATGTTCGTAGGGATTTCAGTTGGCCAACATAATCAGGCAGCTTTATATCACCTTGAAGGTGGAGATGCAGCAGTTTCGAGAGATGGACAATATCCGATGGAACTGTCAATAAACTTGCATATATTTCCAGTGTTTCCAAATATTTTAGTCCTTGTATACGGACCGGTAGCTTTATGACAATATCAGTTGTAATCCGCACATATCTCAGCTGACACAATACAAAAATTCCACTTAGGTCGAACTCTTTTCGATCGCCCCAAAATTCAAGGATTAAAACTCGAAGCAGCTTAAACTCCATAATGGAAGGCAGACACTCAACAAGACCATAAAATGTGAGTGATCGAACTGGTGATAGCGTGAAGCTGTCAGGTTTGCCTGCATATTTAGCATTGCTGAAGCTGAGAGATAGTCGGCGAACCTTTGCAAAAAGCTTTGGAATAGTTCCGGAGTAGTCTATTACAGTGGTGAAATTCTCTTCTATGGACTTGTGCTTAATAACTTCAAAGATAGTGGAGTGCACTGTATAGAACATCACCTCATCTGAGAAATTGAGATTAGGCTGTACAAGTCCCCTGCCAACAAGCTCATTAAAATAGCACTCTGCAACTTCTTTAATATCTTTACCTGCCACTGGAGTGATAAAACCTTCGGCGGTCCATTGCTTCATCAAATCAACCTTCATGAATGTGTACCCTTCATGATAAAAACTAAGATATAGTAGGCATGTCTTCACTTGTTCCGAAAGAGTATAATAGATGAGTCCTATTATTTCTCTTAATAAGTCTCCCGAAGATATATTATTTCTGGAAGATAAGAATTCCTTAATATGGGACCACAGCTCTGAGTTTTTTGGTTGACTTGCCAAAACACTAGCTATGATAATGATTGCTTGTGGCAAACCACTGCATTTTCTTATGATCTCTTCTGCATATTTCTTCAGGTGTTCAGATAATTCAGTCTTGCAGCCTACTTTGTTAAAGAACAATTCCATGGAGTCATCTGTGCTCAGTGGCTCCATCTTTAAAATGCCTACTTGGGCAAGGAAATGAGAGTCCGAATCCAACTCAGGTGCCCAATTAACACTTGCATTAGTTAGATAATCACAACACTCCAGAGCAATTTCCTCAATATCCGTCGTTATTAATATTCTACTACCTTGAGTACCCTCCGGAAAAGCCCTTCTAACAATATCCCAAGATATTGTTTCCCATAAACCATCAATTATAATGAAATACCTGCTGAGGGCCGAGTAAACCAAATATAACAATTATGTCGAGAAGGACCAGCATACGCAAGTACAGAAATACAACAATGGTGCATGGTCAACAAAAGTCTGAAATTTACTCCATAAGGAATTAAGGATAATGTTTTCTATTGGCTCCTTGCGTTCTAGTAATAAGATATATTCACTACCTTTAGCTGTAACAATCTTGGATGCATAGGAGTTTGTAAGATCTGAATGCTGGTTTGAACTCAAACAATTAGGTTCTCGAGACCAAATAAATTGGGTATTTTAACACGCTTAAAATTCCGTTTCAAATACAAAATTTGTGAAAAGAAAGAAACCATAGGTTTCGCGTGATCAGTCTGATCTATGTTCTTTATTTTCAGTATTCGTTCATATTGTCTGCAGTCAGAATTAACCATTGCCACTACTCCTGGAGTAGACTGAAATACTGAATCTGCACCTTGGGATTATATGTACACAAATCTAGTGAATGTGGATTAATATGTTTGGCAACGCAGAGCCAATTGCTTTGTAGTAATATATGTCCAAATAGTATGACATGCATTCGAAATAAGTGGAAGAACGAGCTTATAACATACACAAGTACAGAAATACAGTACCTCTTCTGTTGAAGATGTGTTCTAAGGTTGTCTACGAGCTCTTGCACGGCGAGGCCACAAGGGAGCCGTTGCTGGCGCCAGACTTGAGAGATCATGCTCCGGAGAAGCCTCCGTGTATCTGGCACTCTTGACGCCCGCACAAAGGCCCGTCGCTCGAACTGCCCTCCAATTTCACGATACACTACTTGAGCAAGCGTACTCTTACCAACTCCGGCAGGTCCAAGAATGGATACGACTTTCAGCCGCCCTTGGGCCTCGTCGGCGTTACTGAGCCACTTGATGAGTTCGCCCCTTGATTCACTGATGCCGACGAGGTCTGTGGCCTTCCTGTTGAAAGACGATGGAAGCTGGTCTTGCGCATCCACCATGTAGCTAGGATTCGATGCCCAACTCTGAAGCTTGTACCTCTCATGTCGTTCGCGGGCCTGCTTCACAAGAGTCCTAAACTTTGTGACCACGGAGAGGATCTCCTTGTTGATACTGCGATTGTACACCATGTTGGAGCTTATCGTGCTGTCAATGTAATCCTCCATGTCGTAGGACAGCTCGCGCACCTCGTTCATCCAGCGCTTGACCATGGAGTTGGGACCTTCCACCATTGACAGATCCACCAGCAATCTGTTAATTTCTTCTAGATCTTGTGTCAAGTGCTCGATTCCTTCCTTCAGTGATTTTGGCAGCTGAATCTCCGGAGAGACAATCTGAGCATGGAGCTTCCCAAGAAGGGATCCCATGGCTCCAAAGGATGAACTCATCGCCTGGGCCTCCATGTCTACTTGGAAGAAACCAAAAGCATCGAGGGGAGGCCTTAGACTACCCGCACTGCGGGACGGTAAACGTCCCTGCAGGATTGTTTTACCGGATGGAGACCCGTAGCGGGATACCCTACACCGCCAGCTCCTCCACTATCTTCGAGCACGTCCGCCAAATTCTCAGGAATACCGGACCAACGGTAAAGGACGAATGGGTCCCGCGCTCCTCCTTCGGCTGTGCTCGTCCTTCGTCCTTCGCGAGAACTCCGCGGAGAAGGCCGGCGGTTGCGTGCTCGCCGGATGGAGCGCCGCCGCTGCTCGCCTGCGGAGAAGGAGCCGCTCCCTCCGCTTCCCGGGGATCGAGGAGCCGCGACGGTGCTGGAGGCGGCCTCGTCTCCAGCGAGCAGCACGACGGCCTCGGCCTGCGGCGGAGGCGCCCCATCTCCGGCGAGCAGCACGACCATATCGCAGCGCACGGCGGCCCCAATTGAGCGGAGGCTGCGCACGGCCGGGTCCCACATCGGCGCTACTGCTCCTCCGAAATCGCCTCCCCGACGCAGCAACAGCGCGCGCGACCCGGCCTCCCGCACCGCCGTGCGCAGGCGAGCCGCTGCCGCCATGGCCACGCGCCGGCCACAAAGAAGAGGAGCAGAGGAGGAGGCCGAGCCCGCCCCCGCCGCGCGCTCGTCGGCGCACGCTCCGCCGCTGCTCCGCCCCCGCCGCGCGAGGAGGCCGGCCCTGCTCCGCCGTGCGCTCGTCGGCTCTGCTCCGCCCCCGCCATGCGAGGAGGCTGGCCCCGCTCCGCCGCGCGCTCCGCCGCATGCTCGCCGGCGCTGCTCCGCCCCCGCCGCGCGAGGAGGCCAGCCCCGCAGCGCTCCATCCTGGCGTGCGGTTAAGGGAGTCGGAGGAGACCACGCCGTCGGGGGTAGGGGAAAAGAAAGGGAGAGGGAGAAGAAAGGAAGAAGAGAGAGACCGGTGGGGACCGGTGGGGAGAGAGAAGAAAGGGAGAGAGAGAGGGGGATGGTGTATGACATATGGGACCCATAATATAGAGGATGGGATATAGAGGATGGATGAGTGCGGGAAAATTGGATATAGAGGATAGAATTTCGATGACTAGGATGGAATATTCCTTTTAGAGGATGAATATAGAGGATGAAGAGTGCGGATAGTCTTAGCTACTCACTCGCTCCACACTACCTTATCCACAGGTGCAGATCCTGCAGACCTGAGAGCTGGGAGGGGAAATGGGTGGTAGGTAAGCTGTGATGGCGAATATGAAACAAAATTGGGTTTGGCCATGTCTAGTTTTAAAAAAATTTAAAGATTTCCCGTCACATCGAATGTTTAGACACATGCATGAAGTATTAAATGTAGACGAAAAAAAACTAATTACACAGTTCAGTAGAAAACTACGAGACGAATTTTTTGAGCCTAATTAATCCATGATTAGACACTAATTGACAAATACAAACGAAAGTGCTACAGTGGCCAAAGCCAAAAATTTTCACGAACTAAACACACCCTTTGTTTGCTTGAACAAGTGAACAACAATGGGCCTGTTTAGTTGTCAAAAAGAGCCAAAAAAGTTTGTGCAGTACCCATCACATCGAATCTTTGGACGCATGCATGGAGCATTAAATGTAGGTAAAAAAATAACTAATTGCATAGTTTGTCTGTAAATGTCAAGACGAATCTTTTGAGCCTAGTTAGTCCATGATTGGACAAATTTTACCAAATAACAACGAAAGTGCTACAGAAATTTTCCCCAAAAAATTTCGGATCTAAACAAGGCCAATGGTTCTGAGGATTGATGACGCCACTTGGGCTAAGGATGCCGTCAATACTTCTTCCGATGCCGCCAGATTCGGAGCAATGCAGCTACTAGTGAAGCGAGATCCGGGAAGAAGAAGCTCGATTTATTTTGGAAGAGGGAGATCTATGGGGTCATCAAGGATTTTATGAGAAATTTCGATATTTAACCATCAATACACATGCCTCTCAGCATTTGATATTTGCAAGCCTTTCAAAATTTAACCCTGTGCACGCGAACTCTTTTGATTTCAAAGATTTCTTCCATTTTCTTTCCTTTTCTATTTTTTGATATATTCTCCTCTTTACTCAAGCCATAGGAAAAGACTAAATTGCCCCTCTATATTCTTAGAAAGGATTCATTTGACTCGTCTCAACTGTGGTAGATGCTCGCGACTTCTGGCAGACGCGGGGCGAGTGTGCCAGACGTCGTCGTCACCGCTGCCAAGTCTTCTCCGGTGCTGGTCGCCACCCGTGGCAGGCCTTCCACCCGATGTCGACTCATTGTCGGCCACCCAATGCCGGCCGCTCCCCCCACCGGCCCCTCCTCTGCTCTCTGTCCCTTTAGAGCTACCCAACATATAGGGTTTGGGGAGAGCGGCTGCAGAGCCCCCCCTCTGCCCACCGGTGTTTGGGCAATGGCGTCACTCTTCCACCGATCAGCAAAGAAGCCGCACGGACTGAGGGGCGAGGTGGGTGAGAAGTGCGCCTAGGTCATCTAGATAGGAGGCGAGGGTATTTGGCCTTCTCCCGTGCCTTGAGCACTGAGTAGAAACTATTGGAAATAGAAAAAGTATAGAAAATGAGAGAAATCTCTCAATTCAAAAGAGTTCGTGTGTATAGGGTTAAATTTTGAAAGGCTTTGCGAATTGGATGTTAAATGTTGAGAGACCTGCGTATTGAGGGTTAAATATCAAAATTTCTTGAATTTTTTTTGTTGCTCTTGAGAAGATAAGATAGAGTGAGGAAGGAGGAGATTGAGCGCGTGAAAAAAATGATGGGAGAAAACAACGATATTTTTTACTTCACTATGGGACCCAAGCAATAGTTCGTTGTACGCTGCAAGTTGTTCAAAGGTTGATGCCTTTTCAGAGTGGGCCCATCTTTTTTCAAACACTACTCGCACATTTGCGGCCGGCCTTAAACATCAAACTGAGGCGCTCCGTTCCAGAATAGATGATGTTATAGGATGTGTGTATGTTAAATTTTTTTAACTTTAACTAGGTTTATAGAAAATATGTATAACATTTATATCTTTAAATACGTTTATTAAAGTATATTCAACGATCTATCTAATGATACTAATTATGTATTATAAATATTAATATTCTTTTATATATAATAGGTCAAAGTTTAAAAAAGCTGACTTCTCATAGAGCAAGAACGACTTCTATTTTGAGACAGAGGGAGTATAGAGGATTGAAGGCACTTGTGTTTTTTTTTTTGCAACGAAAGAAGAATTATATTATATGATAGCTGGGTAGATCAACACGTTACAAGCGCTCTGGATTACAAAATAGTACCCACGCTGTGAATAGCACAGCTCAAAACCTAACCTGTTAGATGCTTTACAGTATGGATGACCACACAGGCAAACACTCAACAAATGGCCTGAGAACAAATGCCCAATGAACGACGACCAACATTCCTGTAGGCGGAATTGAGGAACTTCTTTTTTCTGGTGTCGTCTTCTTCTTTCTGCCACCAAAGAGTGAGAAAGACTGATCTGAAAATTATTCTCTCTGGTCCTTCATCGCGGCCAGATCTAACCACAATAAAATAGAGAAGAGACCGGAGAAAATTATTCCATGGTGGCGACATCATCTCCGCCTTGATGCCGCCGTCCGAAAACAAAAGTCTCCATATCGTCATGTCGAAGAAGATGTTGACGCCAAAGTTGTCGTCCTCATCTTCAACGGAGCCACCATGGAGAAGACGAGTCCACCCTTCCCCTTCATCATCGCCGGAGAGAGGAGGACAACTACCAAGAAATTTGGCATGAAGAGACACTAACCCTAATAACTCAATCTACTAGGAAAAACTTATTAAAAACCATGGATCCCCACTCCCTTCAGCCCCCGGCGAGATGCCAAAGAGGAAAAGAGGGGGACCAGCGGTGGTGGACGGCGGGGGTAGAAGACGCGTTTCAACATTGCTACGAATATAAATCTTACTATGTGATCTCCTAAATGATTTTGTGATTCCAAGACTAGCTATCCTTATGAACTGTGATAATCAAACAGTGATTTTATTAAAGGAAACAATGTTATGGATAATGCAAAGTCAACAAGATACGTTAAAAAGACGTTTGAAGTCTGTGGCTTATGTGTAAATTGACAAAAACCTGCAGATCCCTTTACAAAAGGGCTATCACGATATGTGATTAAAATTACATCAAGGGAGATGAGTATGAGACTCGAGTTTATACTAATAGTAAAATAATCTTTTTTGATTGGAGATTCCGTGACTAAGGATCCGGGAAGAACTAGCTATTGGTAAACCGAGGAGAGTAACTTATAACCCTCTCTAAGTGAAAATTTAATACTCTCAGGGCAATGACACATTGTATGGTACTACCTCCGTCCTAAAAAGAATGCAACTATGGGCTACGTGCCACGAAAAAGTGGTTCACGTTTGACTAAGTTTTTAGTGAATAATATTCACAGTTATGTCTTTAAATTAATTTATTATGAGAATATATTTCATAATTAATATAATGGTATTTATTTGGTATCATAAATATGGATACTTTTTTTATCTATAATTGGTCAAACCGAAGGTATTAAAACGTGATACTGTGCTAGAATTACATTCTTTCAGGGACGGAGGTAGTAGGTTGGCAAATGCGTTAATGTGTTCTATTGTCTTTAACGAGCGACGATGCTGTCCCACATAGAATTCTTAAAAGAATATACCTATATGAGCTTGACTATATAGCGTCGCAGTCTATGAGACTTAGGTGATTTCTAGTAAGCTCACGAGGAGATTAGGGAGTACGACGTATATGATCCACCCACGGAGAAGGCTACTAGGATTCATGTACTAGTTTGGCTTTGAGTAAAACTCGTTCGCACAAAATTTGCAATTCGATTAAGGCGTAGTCTATTGTTCAAGTTGTAGATGAGTATAACTTGAGGTTCTAGGCGGAAGTTCAACTTCACTGTCTTAGTTGAAACACTAGTATATCAAATAGTAGCGGGAACATGCAAATCTCCAAATGTGCATTTGAGATCTGGTGAAGGATTGTTGTAATTTAGATGGGCTTGGCCCATATAAGAAATTCCTGAAATTTCTAAAAAATCTTAAAGGCCCATTCATGTGAGGAAAGAGGGAATGTAGGAATTCTTTAGCCCCATATTGCTTGTGGAAGTAGAGGTAGACATGTTTAAATATGGGAGTCTTCTCCACTTCCTCAAGTCTAGCGTGAGGAGGAAAAAGAGAAGCCTACACGCGTGCGCTCGCTTGCTCACCTCGCGTCGCAGGCTACGTGTGTGCGTGGCACCTGCATGAATGGTCCACCGAAAATCGGCTTCCCCTTACGGGGGTGCGATCTCCTTTTGCAGTTTCTAGTTTTGGTTTCTTGGCCTTCAAGTTTGTAGTCCTAAATGATTTAGATCGTGATCACGACACGAGATCGGCTTGGACATGACTATATTAGCAGCCTATCGGCCACGTCAGAACTAATCCAATCGTGGTAGGATTTTTGCCTCTTCTTGCTATTGCGCTGTCGTTGTGGATTCTCCAGCCCAACCGCTTGCGTGCACCGGCAATCGTTTGAGCAGGTCTCCGGAACTATTGTCCTTGTGATCCTGCACTGGGAGAGGACGAATAAGGTTTTTAGAAAATGCTCTTCGTGTGACTGCTCCTAACCTTCATGACAGGTCATCCTCATCCAAGTCAGACGGTGCTACGTCTCGGCGTATCTGTTATCAACTAATCCTCGCTCTTCCTCCACCGCTCATCGACGACCTCGCACCATCTCCACCAACAGTATCACCATCTGCATCTACATCACCAGCGATGTCGTCTCCTTCTGCAGTTGAAAAGTACTCCCTCTGTCCCATAATGAAAGACGTCGTAGCAATCGTAGCGTTCACTAAGGTTACGGATAAAAGACCTGGCTACCCCTATAAACTTTATCATTACGTTACTGTATATTTGACTTGACATGCTCATTTAATGTTGTGCTTGCTCTCAGCAACACACAGCAGTACCATCCACTGGACCAACTTTACACATCTCGCAATGCACCTCCCATGCACCAGAGGACAGCGATTTGACAGATGACCGATGGAGTAGGGTGTGCGGCCTATGTGCAAAGCTATAACGTCAAATACTTTGGGACAGAATTCGAATGCTCAAACGTCCTCTATTCTGGGACGGAGGGAGTATACGCCACGTGTTCCAATGACTTCGTTCGCACTATTTAATCTGATTGACGTATGACCTATGCATACACTAGCCTTTTGTTTATGTACTTAATCACATTAGTATATGAGCTATGCTTATGATAGTTTCTAAAATGATCATGATTTATATTCTGATTTAAATCTGAAATTGCCTAATTATTTAACACGATGAGAAGAACAATTGAGAAAGAAATGAAATAGACTGAGAGAGATGGGTCAAGTATTAGAGGTGTTAAATGCACAGCAGTAGCTGAAGCGAACGTTCTGTTTGACAAATTCAGGACCCGTCATGCATTTAATTATTTGAAATATACTGTATGGAGTTTTAGGGGA
The DNA here is from genome assembly GCA_038087645.1 of Saccharum hybrid cultivar R570. Taxonomy (NCBI): domain Eukaryota; kingdom Viridiplantae; phylum Streptophyta; class Magnoliopsida; order Poales; family Poaceae; genus Saccharum; species Saccharum hybrid cultivar. The sequence goes on from JAQSUU010000805.1 coordinate 14,716,633, forward strand.
TGTTTGAATGTAGGGACTAAAGCTTAAAAGGTGTCACATCAGATGTCACATGGAAGGGCCCATGAGGTGTTCGAATACTAATAAAAAAATAAATTACAGATTCCGTCAGTAATCCGCGAGATGAATTTACTGAGGCTAATTAATCTATCATTAGCATATGATTACTGTAGCAATCATGGATTAATCCGTCAGTAATCATGGACTAATTAGGCTTAAAAAATTTGTTTCGTAAATTAGTCTCCATCTGTGTATTTAATTTTATAAATAGTCTATATTTAATATTTCATGCATGTGTCAAACATTCGATGGATAGGGATTAAATTTTATCCGGGAAAATCAAACACTTATTACTTAAATTTCAACCTTGGTGGGTGAGACGTCCCATCAAGAGAAAATAGCTCTTAATGTGCCAACTGTGCAGGACAAATGGCGATGGCCGGTGGGAGTGAGAATTTATGATCAACCAACGAAAAAAAGAAGAATTAACCCACAATAAGAATATATATATATAAATGAAATGCCAGAAAACGAAAGAACAAGTTTTTTACATATGTACCATTATAAAAGTTAATAATTATCCATAAGTCATTAAAAAGTCGAGTTCTCACATATGCCACTGCTAACTCTTTTACCCTTGATGACACTTTCACCAGATTTGGCTCTTAACAATCTGAATATGCAATTAATTTTTTTTGAGCATCTTAACAATCTCAAATGCAAAAACTCAAAACTAAAAAGTTGCAGATCTCGTTGAGACACCGATATCTACCTTTCTGTAGCAATAAATAAAGCCAATAAAGCTCAAGTAAATAGAAACAGAAGGAATCAAAAGAAAAAGAACAGCAAAGCTCTACAATATTTATATAAAAATTATCCTTATTTGATTCCGTACAAAAAAAAATGTAATTTTTTCTAAGACATATTAATTATATCAAATCATATATTTTTTATAGAATTAAATGAAGATAATTTTTATACAAAAATTGTAGATATTATCGAGATCTATAACTTTCTAGTTTTAAGTTTTTTCATCTATAGTAATTAAGATGCTTAAAAAATTAATTGTATACTCAGCTATAAGGATATTTTTAAACTTTTACGCTCCCGGTTACACTGTTAAAGCTAAATCTGACGAAAGCAGTAGGAATGGCAAAAGAGTAAGAACCGTGGCTGAAAACTCAACTTTTTTTAGTGGCTTTTGTGTTCTCGCGGCGGCACGTTCTCACACGGCTCTGCCGCCGTCCTCCCTATCAAGTCTCCTTCCCCGGCCCAGTCCCCCCTCACCGCTTCACTAGTGAGCTCAAGGCTCCTGCTGACTGCGTCGTCCGTCGGCAATGTACTTTAATCCTTGCCTAAGGCTGTGTTTAAAGGGGGTGTAAAATTTTTGGAAATACAGTAACTTTTTCGTTTGTATTTGACAATTAGTGTCCAATCATAGCCTGATTAGGTTTGAAAGATTCGTCTCGTGATTTACAACCAAACTGTGTAATTAGTTATTTCTTTTATTTAATGTTCTATGCATGTAAAGATTCCATGTGATAGAAAATCTTGTAAATTTTTTGGAAGTCAACACAGCCTAAACATTCGTGATTGTCCTGCCTGACACCAATCCGTCCTTTTCCTCCCTCCCCGGCTACTCCCCCGGCGCGCCCGACCTCTCTCCCTCCCCGCGACCACCGAGCCCACCGAGCCGCATCCCGCGGAGCCCGCCGCGCCGCCGTCCTCGGAGCCCGCGGCCTCGGCCCGCGCCACCGACGGCTCCGCTCCTTCACAGCCCCGAGCTCCGGCGACCCTGCGTCCGCATGTCCCCGGCGGCTCCGTGCGTCGCCCGCCCCGAGCTTCGGCGACCCTGGGCCCGCCTGCCCCCGGCGGCTCCACGCCCGTCGTCCTCCGCCCAGGTGCATCTCGTGCTCCTCCGACGCCCCACCTCCGTTGCGCCTCGTCCCGCGCCTGCAGGGGCATTTCAGGGCGGGCCCGCGCCCTCTGACAACGGAGCTGGTGGAAGCTGGGATTTTCCAGCTCCACCAGCGTCTCACCCCTGTGAGAGCGCATTTCTTGGGGGCTCCCTAGGTGGAGCTGAGGCAAAATCGCCCGTTTGGTAAGCTTCACGCCAAAATAGCTTCAGTAGCTGGCGCTGAAGCTGTACCAAACGGGCACATAGTGGGCATCAGTTAGTCAACTCGAACCAACAGGTATGGATTCTCCTACAACTAAAAAGAATAAAACGTGGACATTTTCTTTCGTGCGACAATATTTCGTCCGTCTGCCTTCGGCCCCCGTGCGATACCTCTCCTCCGCGCCCTCATCCTTTCCTCCCGCAGCCCTAGGTACCGATCCCCTTCCCTCGCTCTGCCCTTGCGCGCGGTGCGGGTGACGGACAGCCCCGGCGCGGCAGGCGGGGACCACCTGGCGCCGACGGCACGCGTCCCCCTCTCGACTGGCGCGCTGTTGCCGGACACGACAAGGCGCCTGTGACCCCTGTGCCCGCAACCGCCGAAGCCGTCGGGCGACCGCCACCGCCGCCGTCGGACGGGCCGCTACTAATCACCCTCCAATTACGCGATACCTCCAATCATGCGATCTCGTCACACACATCCAATCACGTACAAAGCCTCCTCCTCCAATCAGCCTCCCTGCCGCGGCGAAGCCGCCTCCTCCAATCAGCGTCCCCGCAGCAGCGAAGCCACCTCTCCGCCCTCCACGAAAGCCACACGCTGTGCGATCCAGGTGAGTCTCCTTCCTTCCCCTCGCGATCTCTCCGCCGTGCCGTGGCCTTTGATTCGATTTGGATGCAAGCTGATGCGGTCTGTGGTTGGGGTTGGGTGTTGGTAGAGATGGGGAACCTGTGCCTGTACGGCTACGCGAACGAAGCGTGGGAGGTGGCGCTGCCAGCGGAGGAGGTGCCCACGGTGCTGCCGGAGCCGGCGCTCGGGATCAATTTCGCGCGCGACGGGATCAACCGTCGCGACTGGCTCGCGCTCATTGCTGTCCACTCCGACTCGTGGTTGTCTCCATCACATTCTACTACGCCGCGCGGCTCAACCGCAGTGATCGGTACGACACGATCCCCTCACCCCCCACACACAATCTCGCCTCTGTTTCTCTCAAGGTCCGATGCTTCCTTGTTGCGGTCACTTGTTCCTTCTTGTGGTGTGTGCTGTCTGTGCTCATTGATACATATGACATGCATACATGTGCTGGGGCTTTCTCAGATGTATTATGTGAGTTGAAGTGGATGTTAGGATATGCATGGCGTGCTGTGCCCTCTGTATGCATGTCATTGTGCGAACGTGTTTGGATCTGATATTTGTTTTGCCAAGTAACTGTTCAGATTTGGGCATTCTGCAGAGGTTTCGTGGAATATAATTAATTTGCCAATTTTTGATTTAGAAAGCAAATGAGTTTGTTCCCATGTAGCAATTTAAGGAGCTATGATGTTGAATTGTTTACTATAGTCGTGCGAATTACTAAGTTATATTAGCTTATAAAGCGACATTTTGCTGAATTTGGGGGGATATCTGTTTATCTGTGCTGTTGTTAGCATGATGTAAACTGCTGAGCCTATGTGGAAAGCTTAGTGGAGACCCTTCATTGTCATCAGAATGTTCATATGTTGCTGGACTAAATATGCCTCAGAAATATTTAGACGCTTAAAGCCTACTCTGTCGTTTTAAGCTGATTCCATTTTTGGGAATGAATTTCTTCCATCATTTTTATAAGTTATGGTATGAGCACCTGTCAGTGGTACTGGCTTTTGGGAGATGCTGCTCTAGATAACCAGTTCATGAGGTTAGTATCCTTTGTGTTGACCAACAGGCAACAGCAAGGACTTGAGCCTCTACTACTTATGCATATACATGGAAATGTATTTCAAAGTTTCATTTGGCATCAGAATTATTTCAAAGGTTCGGTTCAGAAGCGAACTGAGAGAGGATGAGGATAGCAATGGTGTGATGTCCTGTTCGTGATCGGTTGGTTCTTGCAGCTGCAGACAGCTTCTCGATTCGTTATTTCTTCAGGAGCAGCATGGACAGAAGGAACCCAACAGCTCCCATGGTGGGTCTCTCTTTCCCTCTCTCTGTCTCTCTCCTCTTCTGCTCCTGTTCGTCTCCAGGATTATATATATTCCTTTGCTTATTTTGCATACATGCCATAGTTGGATTGCTTTAGTTGAGCAGTTTTGTTTTGAAATCTCTGCAGACGTATATTTGCATCTTGGTTCGTGCATGGCCTGTAAGCCTGTTGTTCTTAGTCAGACATGCCATCAGTTCACCATACTGTATTTTCCCATGGATCGATCACTTTGAAAGTGTTTTGGTTGGTTAGTTCATAGAATTCTAATCTAATTCAGAAGAAACACACGAGGAAGAAATGGCCAAGCAATCTTGTTCTGAACTCAGATGGAAGTCTGTTAGCGTCTATCAGTATGGGCATCTAGATATTTTCTTACAGTGACTTTTCCATCTGTGATGGGTTCGGCTGTGCCATGCTCGGACATGAGACGTGCTCTCTATTTGTGTTTGTTTCTGATGATCATGTATCTTCAATTTTGCAGGGCCATGGAGGATCAAGTAGAATATTTCTAACATTATAATATGTGTTGAATACTTCAGGACTATTGAGATCAAGATTGACAGCCTCTTTTGTGGATGGCAAATGCAAACAAGAATGACACCTTGAAGCAACAAGAAATCATATGTTGCTGGGTTCATACCAATTCTTATTGAATCTTGATCATATATTCCTGCCGATAACATTGCCATCATCGAGTCATCTTGATCTTGGTTTGCACTGATGTTCAGAGATGTGTATCTCCTGTGTATGTGCAGTGCAGCAGGAAGATAGCAAGCCTCGCCAACAACAGTGCTAGCCTTTGTTGGTTCCAGAACTCTACTGGATTCCTTCACCAGCAGTAGGATCCCTAGATGAGGCCATCTCAAAAGCCTCGACGTATGTGCCATGAACTATCCTTCATTCGCCTCACCGACGCATCGTCTAGCACCGAACGACAGCAGGAAGGTGAGCTTCAATGCCCCCTGCATCTGTTAACTATTTGAATTTGGTTGATTTAGCACAGTTAGATTTATCAGTTTCCTCTATATTTATTAACTGTTTGCTCAAGAATCTATGAGCACAATGCAAGAGGTTTCCAATTTATGACAGGTAGTCGGTTCATGCATTTAGAGTTTTCAATATACCTAGATATCCAGTGAGACATTTTCTTATATGTCATGACTGGTTCTTTAATATTACATAGTGCCTGTTTTTTTTAATCTAATCTGACCCCTTGAGTTTTGATATAATATTAATGTCTTAGGTATTATGAAATCCGCTTGAGGTGTGACATGGGTACTTTCACAGAAGTGTCATGTCTGTGTTTTGTCTTGTCACTGTCATTTTTATATAGGATTAAACAAAATTATTTCTTTTGGGGCATTGGGCTCAAATAATTTTAACGGCACACTGCCTGATGAGCTGGGGAAATTGACAAAACTTCAATAGAGGTGAGTTGACTATTTGGTCGCTGTACATGTGTTCTACATAACCATCTATGCTTTCTTCACTCTTTAAACTGATAGCTATATGCAAGACATAGCTGAAAATTTTTATCCATGTTTGAGTTGCAGATACACAAGAGTTATTGTCTGCTATATGAGACTTGTACAGAGTGATGCTTGGGATCTTTTCATTTTTGTTGGTTTTGCAGGCTGACTTTAGGTAGGTGACTCCAAGTGTGGTGATCCGGTGCTTAGCCATGATGGGCTATTCCCCTTATTAATGCAGCTTAATGAGCATGCTAAGTTGTCAATGCTCACGAATATCACACAGACTCTCTCCAACTTGTGCCGTGTTTTTCTATCAATGTTTCTTAGTGGTTTGTAATTTGCGCCACGAGGACTCCTCGTAGTTGGGTCGTGTAATTTTACTTTCTCTTAATGAAAAACTGCCACAGTGGTACGGCCATATTTTGGTAATAATAGTATAACATGTTTTTAAATTATTGTGATATTTTGGTATGTGAAGGGCATCAGCGCGCAGCAACAGGTGCTGAACCAGGCGTACTCCCCGGAGGCCGATGCGTGGTCCGTCGTTCTCGACGGCATGGTCACCGGGTGGCGGAGCCCCAGCACGTGCCTCGACGGCCAGTTCTACGCTGCCGACTGCAAGGACGGCTACCGGTTGAGGGCGTACGACGAGGCAGCAGACGTGTGGACAACCTGCGTCGACAGCAAGCAGCAACGGGGGAACGTGACTGTGTTAATTTCACGAATTTTGTTAATTTTATGAACTTTGCCTTTTGGATTACAGTAGAGTTTGTGAGCTTGCGATGCCACGCTCTCTATGACTGTTAATTTCACAAACATTGTCTTTTGGATTAAATATCACTCGTATTTAATTTTAAAGTATTGTTATCTTATCGTGCGATCCGTGTATTTTTAGTAAAAAAGTTTAGCTGTCCCGTAGCAACGCACGGGCACGCTACCTAGTAATTGATAAGAGCAGTGTGGTGGTTGCTCTAAAGCATTAGAATCTATAGATCCAGATATCTCTCCCTTTCAAATAACAGAATAAGAAAGAGATAATTGTGTATGTCTTATTTGTCCAAAACAATAATAGAATATCATTTGAGGTTGGATGAGCATATACGTGAGCAGCAACGCAAAGTGTGTGAGAGCATGTGTGCTGGGCATTAATGGAGTGCAAAAGTGTATGTGTGTCAATGAGATCTAGAATTTTGTAGTCGGCCAGTGTTCCATTTGAAGCTTTGCTAAAAGCCCATATATTTGTTGAAACTCTTTTAGACAACAAAGGTAAAAAGTAGGAACACATGTAATTGCAGATATATAAGGTTAGTGGGTCATGAGGGCAGGGGCGGATCCAGGATGGAGACAAAGCGGGGGCTAAATAGTGAAGATTTAGGGCTAAAGCTAGAGATTAATGGGGATTTAAGGCTAATTAACACTAATTTAATGGACAAATCAGGCTCATAGGGGGGGCTGCAGCCCACCCAGACCCCCGTGTGGATCCGCCCCTGCATGAGGGGTCTTTTCCTTTTCTGGACCTGAAATAAGCTGCTTAAAGTATTTCGAACCAAGCAGCTCCAAAACCAACATTAACCAGTAGTGTTTAGTTTGGAACCAAGAACAAATTTGTTTAACAAGTTATAGATTATCATAGATGCCCAAATACAGTGTATTTTTTTTCCCAAAGTGCGCGAATCCGCATATCAATATAGATTTCATTTCATCTTACTCCTGTTGTTCTTAAACTGATTATGTTTAAGTATGCATGCATGCATGTGAACTTATAAACTTTACCCACTAATATATAAAAAACATTAAAAAGTTCTCATGTAAATAATAATAGCAAATTTTGAATAGAATAACTTTTAATGACTGTATTTCATCAACTTCGTATGAAAGATTTTCAGAAATAATGGTGTCGTGGAATGTAAAGAAGTAACGTAACACTCCATCATCAGTGTCATGTGGATGCAACTGAGTCCTGATACTTTTTCTACAGCACCCTATTGTGTCATTTTGTGGCCTCTTTTTTCCTTTATATTAACAGCATTCCTCAGGAGATACTTTGGACGGAAATTAGAACTTCCTTAATATCCTTACTATGAAGAAATTGTGTATTATACTCCTTCCAGTATTTCCTGAGGGTAAAAAAAGTATATTTTTTCTAACATTGTATTGAGTATCGATTAAAAGGCTTTGTTGTTGTTGATTGTCTTGAGTATCGATATGTTTTTTCGAAACATAACTTTGACTAGTACCTTTTGTTATAAAACATTTATAAAACATAGCAAAATATGCTTGAAGTTCATATCATAACAAATTTGCTCTATCATTTTCAAGTATCTAAACTCAACATATAAAAGGTAATATGTAACTAGAGTTTAGAGTTGTTGACTTAAAAGAAACGTCACTACAGTTGTGTTTGGAGGAAGTAATAACTACAGTTGTGTTTGGAGGAAGTAGTAATGTTGGCTGAAAGTGGACAGATCATTAATTTTCCATATTTTAAATTTTACTACAGTTGTGTTTGGAAGAAGTAGTAATGTTGGCTGAAAGTGGACAGATCACTAAGGTTCCATATTTAAAATTTTATCCTTTTTCAGATTTGCAGGAAACAGAAGCAAACTTCTGCTAGTGAATCTGTGTGGTCATTTGCTCGTTAACCCTGCTTTGTCAAGAAACGTTAAACGGGAGGTGGATGGATGCTGGCGTGTTGAGTGCATTTATAAACAATCTGGTGGCAAGGTTGTTTGTGCTAGCGGAAGAGAACTACAAGCTGTACAAGGACTTTGAAGAGGATGTTCATTTCCTCACCGAAGAGCTCCAAATGATCACTAGTGCCATTGATGATCAGCTCTCAGGGCAGAGTGATCTCGCATTGCAGTTTACGGTCAAGGAATTGCACAAGTTGGCTCTACAAATGGAGGACTGCATAGACTGCATCATGTACCGTGCCTCTAAGGAACACCAACCATGGTACCATATAAATCAAACGTCTGGGCGCAGGATAAGGTCTCGTTTGCAGTTAGCCAAAGACATGCAGCAACTCAAGAAGAGGTTGCAAGAAGCCCACCAACGCAAGGATAGATACTCTGTGCCCCGTCTGTCCCATCCTGAGCTGCCTCCATTGGCCTCAGATCGTCACATCGCTCGGGAAGATCTGGTCGGCATTGATGCGCCTCTGAGGGAGATTCTGGAGCACTTGGCAGAAGAAAAAGGGCAACCGAAGCAGCTGAAAGTGATCTCTGTCGTTGGGTTTAGTGGACTGGGGAAGACTGTTCTTGCCCAAGAGTTGTATGAAAGCGAAGTTGGCAGGCAATTCGAGAAAAGGGCATGGGTATCCGCAGGGCAACGGAATCCAGAGGCACTCTTAACAGAGATACTCGGGCAAGTGCATGAGCCACCATCAATGGTTAACTCCAATGCTCGCCAGCTTAGCAGTGATATCAGGAACCATCTAAATAACAAGAGGTAACAAAAATCTCTACTTATTTGTCTTCTTATTTCAATTTTACTAGCATTACATTATATATCAAATTTGGATTGGTATTAGTAGAAGTAGATATTACTATAGTACTTTCTCCGTTTCAAATAGTCAGTCATTTTGGCTTTTTTAGATACATAGCTTTTACTATGCACCTAGATACGTATATATTATGTCTAGATACATAGTCATGATTTGCTCAGGAAGGCAAAGGCCACAATAGCGAAGCATAAAGCCTTAATGTCACCCTTCTTGTAGAGCGTTCCTCAGAACAATGAATCTGTCCACAACTGACACATTATCTATGGCTATTGCTACTATGATTCTTTGTTGCTTCGTAAATTCTACTTACTGAAGTCAATACCGTTGACATGATGTTTACCTTAGAAGTGGAATGTTGGGTAGCCACACTATCTGTTATTTTAGTTATTGGAGAAAAAAGAACATCACATTGAACCTCAAGAGCTAAAAAATGCTTTGTTAGTTGACAATAGAAAATTTTCTATAGAATCATCTCTGATAGCTCCAGATTTTGGTGGAGTCGATCAGTCAGTGATTACTGTAATATGAAGCACATATAACTCCTTTTGAGATTCTACTATTAGTTTGTGTTACCTTATAATATTGGCATTGTGGAATTGTGTTACCTTCATGTGGAATTGTGCATGCCACCTTTCTAGTTTTGAGTATGTAGTAAATAGAAAGAATACCTAGCAGTGACATGAAAGGCGGCCATTTGTTCCTTGTCATGGCATTATTCTTCTGCCATCAGAAGCCAAAAAAGGCATTTAGTGTGTAAACTGAACTTCTTTCAGTAACTTAGAAAAAAGTACATCGACCAGTTCACGGGGCACAACACATAAATCACTTTACAATACCAGCAGCTTATATAAAAAATTTGGAAACTAATACAGAATGAAATATTTGTAACTTTCATAAAGAGATGACATTATTAGCTTTGACCTACAAATTACTCCAATATGGTTATGTTCTGTAATTTTTATACTGGCATACTATTACAAAAGGTGAGAGTTAAGGGTGAGTACTAGAGGTGGTACTGATGCCCAAAGCATCATTTACTGTGTAACATGCCACAACAACAAAAAATATATAAGGAGACCTCCATATAGGCATAGATGTTATGAATTTAGGGGCCGCGATGGGAATGGTGACGGAACGAGCCAAAATTCAACTTTGAAGACTGATGCTCAGGATGAAGAGCAGCACCAATAATAGGTGTGGAAGATCTGCTGTACTGTGGTTAGGTGTGCGTGCATGTTCAACATTTCTAGGAGAATAACAGCAGACAGATGAATTAGGGAAAAAAAAAGCTAACTCTAGGCTCGATGAACACATTCCCTGGCAAGGATGGGTAAGAGACTTGAGTGACAAAGGACAAGAAGGCACAGATTGTGGCATCGCTTCTTAAAAAAAGGTATTACCTACCTTGCTAGGGGGAAGCAACCACTGGCAGGTCCCCTCAGGGGGCTTGCCTGCGATAGTGACCGACGCGACGCTATTACTGGAAAGGCCCCTATGTAGTAGCAAACATGCACATAAACCTTTATACAATGGGGTAAATTAACACAAAGAGTTACATAAACATCTAACAGTTGATACTAGATACAACCACTTTTGCACCTTGCATTGGTACACAAAAAAATCCTTTCCAAATAAATACATATATGTACACATTATATTGTAATGAAAAAAAAATTTAATGTTTGTATGAATAACTATTATGCCTTGATCTTTCTGTACAATGTATAAATGGACATTACTTCACCACAGTTTTGTAAATATACATTCTTTAAATTGATGTACATGGAAAAGCTTTTAAATTTGTGCAAGAAAATTGAAAAATGTATGGATCCAGAACTATGTTTGGATTGTCCATATTTAAAATAAATTTCAGTTAGCTTTTACTGGTGAGGGTATATTAGAGATATGTATAGCTGTGTATTGTACCGTATTGTAAAACCATACTTGTACATTAAGCCACTTGGCTATATATATCAAAGGTCACCCCCCCTAATAGGGTGTGTGGTGTTTTCCCAAACCTATCTCTCTACATGGTATCAGCCGCCTCCTAGGCCCTTCCGCTGCCCTAGTCCGTGCGCCGCCGCTCTAGGCCCGCACGTCCACCGCTCCAGGCTGCCCTAGTTTCTGTGCGCCGCCAATCCAGGCTGTGCCAACCTCCAGCCGCGCCCCATGACGACGGAATCATCCACCACGTCAGCCTCCAGCCCTAGCTCCGCCTCCGGCACGATGCCCGGCGTCTCCGACTCCCTTGTCCCGGTCTTCGTCACCTCGTACGCCTCCGTCAACGTCAAGACTCACGTTCCTATCGAGCTTGACCTCCGGCTGCCGAACTACAACAAGTGGAATGCCTTCTTCACCGCCATGTGCGGCAAGTTTGGCCTTCTAGGTCACATCGATGGCACCATCGCCGCCCGTCCCGCTGATCCTACTTGGACTCAGCCGGACGCTTGTGTGCGCAGCTGGATGTACGGATCCGTTTCTGATGGCGTTCTTGATCTTGCCATGGCACCACAACAGACCGCTCACGATCTCTACACCGCCATCCGCGATCTGTTCCAGGCAAACCAGGAGCCACGGGCTGTCATCCTGAATCAGGAGTTTTCCTCTTCAACTCAAGGTGATCTTCCTGTCGAGGCCTATGCTTCGCAACTGAAGCAGACTGCTGACGCCCTCCGCGACGTCGGCCATGCTGTCGAGGACCGTCAGCTGGTGCTCAATCTCCTGAACGGCCTCAACCAGCGCCTTGCCAACACCGCCGACATCATCGCCAACACGACACCTCTGCCGTCCTTCACTTCGGCTGTCAACATGCTTCGCCTCAAGGAACTTCGTCTCGCCAGTGAGACCAAGGCCAACCCCAACACCGCCCTCGCTGCCTCAACGATAGCGGCCTGCACATCTGCATTGTGCCGTTCCTCGTCCTCGTCCTCGTCTTCTCAGCCCCGTGGTGGTGGCAAGGGCAAGGGCAAGGGCAACAAAGGGGGTGGCAGCAGCGGTGGCCGCAAGCAGCAGCAGCAGTCTGGCCAAGGCTCCCAGGGCGGGGCGCGCCCTGGTTTCCAGCCTGGCTCCGGTGTCCAGCCAGCCGGCCCGTGGGTGTGTTACAACCCGTGGGTCTGGGCCCCCAGCAGCAGCAGCAGCAGCAATGGCGCCCACCTCTGGCGCCGCTTCCTCAGGCACATACTGCCTTCGCGCCACCGCAGGTTTCGCTGCCGACACCGGCGCCCGTTACCTATCCTGCACCGGGTGGATGGGATCAAGCGGGTCTCATTGCTGCCCTGAACCAGATGGCTATTCAGGGCGCCAACCCATGGGTCCTTGATTCCGGAGCGACATCGCACATGTCCTCCAATGACGGTATCCTTCTCTCCCGCCTTCCCCATTCGCCGTCTTTCATTACTGTTGGCAATGGTTCTTTCATACCAATTTGTAGTCGTGGCACTTCCACTTTGTCTATAGCTGATCATCTTTTTCGACTCAATAATGTTCTTGTCGCTCCTAATCTTGTTCGTAACTTGCTATCTGTTCGACAACTTACCCGCGACAATAACTGCTCTATTGAGTTTGACGCTTTTGGCTTTTCTGTTAAGGATCCGCAGACCAAGACCGTGATTCTTCGCTGCAATAGCGATGGAGACCTCTACACCATCCCCTCTGCACCGCCACCAGCCGCCTGTCATCTCGCTGCTGCCTCATTATGGCACTCACGTCTTGGTCATCCTGCGCCCGCTGTCATAGCTTCACTTAATAAATTATCAGCTATTTCATGTAAACATACTGTTCGTGGTCTTTGTCATGCTTGTCAGCTTGGCAAACACTTTCGCTTGCCGTTTACTAGCTCGTCATCTAGCACTTCAGCTCTTTTTGAACTCGTTCATTGTGATGTTTGGACATCTCCGGTGTCTAGTATTTCTGGATTTAAATATTATCTTGTTCTCGTTGATGATTTCAGTCATTATTGTTGGACGTTTTCTCTTAGGCATAAATCAGAGGTCCATACCCACGGGTGACGGTACCGCACAAGCCGCCACCATCTCGTGCGGTCACCCGGGCTCAGACGGGCTCCCTGCCGCCACCACCAAATCGCTGGGGGTTCTCGGCGAACACGGCGACTCATGCTTCCCCCCTGCCGTCTAACTACCGCAGTGCCCTCGCCGATCCGAATTGGCGCGCTGCCATGGTTGACGAATACAGGGCACTCATCGACAACGATACTTGGCGGCTTGTTCCTCGCCCTCCTCGTGCTAATGTCGTCTCCGGCAAATGGATTTTCAGGCACAAGTACCACTCGGACGGCTCCCTTGCTCGCCATAAGGCTCGGTGGGTTGTCCGCGGGTTCTCGCAGCAGCATGGCATCGACTACGACGAGACTTTCAGTCCGGTTGTCAAACCGGCAACGATACGGGTCGTCCTCAGCCTCGCCGTCTCTCGTTCCTGGCCAATCCATCAGCTCGACGTCAAGAATGCTTTTCTTCATGGTCATCTGGAGGAGACGGTGTACTGCCAGCAGCCGCCTGGTTTCGTCGATCCAGTTGTGCCCGATCACGTTTGCCTCCTGCAAAAGTCTCTGTATGGACTTAAGCAGGCGCCTCGGGCGTGGTACAAGCATTTCGCCAACTACATCTGCACTCTGGGCTTCGTCGCTTCCGCCTCAGACACCTCTCTCTTTGTTTACAAGGAGGGCGGTCATGTTGCTTATTTGTTGCTATATGTTGACGACATCATCCTCACGGCATCTTCGGCTGATCTTCTTCACCGCATCACCACGCGCCTGCATTCGGAGTTCGCCATGACAGATTTAGGGGAGCTTCATCACTTCCTCGGGATCTCTGTCACTCGTTCTACTGATGGACTTTTTCTGTCCTAGCGCCAATATGCAGTGGATCTTCTTCAGCGTGCTGGAATGGCTGAATGTCACTCTACAGCGACACCCGTCGACACTAGTGCCAAGCTGTCTGCCACAGATGGTGATCCTGTTGAGAATGCTTCCCAGTATAGGAGTCTCGCCGGCGCTCTTCAGTATCTTACTCTGACTCGTCCTGACATCGCCTATGCTGTTCAGCAGGTGTGTCTCTTCATGCATGATCCTCGTGAGCCTCATCTTGCGCTCATCAAGCGGATCCTGCGCTACGTCAAGGGCACACTTTCTACTGGTCTTCACATCGGTAATGGACCAATGGATCGTCTCACAGCTTACTCTGATGCCGACTGGGCTGGCTGTCCTGATTCTCGGCGTTCTACATCCGGCCACTGTGTCTTCCTCGGCGATAATTTGGTGTCATGGTCTTCCAAACGCCAGACAACGGTCTCTCGTTCGAGTGCAGAGGCTGAGTATCGTGCGGTTGCACATGCTGTGGCTGAGTCTTGCTGGATTCGTCAGCTTCTTCAGGAGCTTCATGCGCCCTTGTCTTCGGCGACGATTGTCTACTGCGACAACGTCAGTGCTGTGTACATGACGGCTAATCCGGTTCATCATCGTCGAACGAAGCACATCGAGATTGATATCCACTTTGTTCGCGACAAGGTATCTTTGGGACAGGTTCGGGTGCTCCATGTTCCATCCTCCCATCAGTTCGCGGACATTATGACCAAAGGCTTGCCTGTACAGTTGTTTACTGATTTTAGGTCTAGTCTTTGCGTCCGAGATCCTCCCGCTTCAACTACGGGAGGGTATTAGAGATATGTATAGCTGTGTATTGTACCGTATTGTAAAACCATACTTGTACATTAAGCCACTTGGCTATATATATCAAAGGTCACCCCCCTAATAGGGTGTGTGGTGTTTTCCCAAACCTATCTCTCTACAGGGTATATATCAAATCAGTGATGCAGAATGCACTCCAATGTGAAAATACTTTATTTCCTGGCATTTATTATTGTGGCTGTGGAATAGGAAACTTATACTATCTACATCCACATTTCAAATTAATGTAGGTATTTCATTGTAATTGATGACATGCGGTCAACAGATCAATGGAATAGTATAAAGTCCTCCTTCCCACGGTCGCGAGATGTGAGCAGCAGAATAGTGGTGACAACAAAAATCCAGTCAGTGGCTAATACCTGCAGCTCTACCAATGGCTACATGCACAAAATGAGAAGACTTGATGAAGAATACTCAAAGCAACTGTTACTAAAGGAATCATGTCTGCAGGAATACTCGGCTTCCTCGCAGTTGCATTCAAAGGCTGTATTGGATAAATGTGATGGTCAACCACTTGCTTTGACTTCTGTAGGCCAATTCATTCAAAGTAGAAATTGGGCAGAACAGATTGAGTGGGATGGTGTTTGCAAGGAGGTACGCAGTCATCTGAATAGCGATGATACCTTAAAGAGAATGTATCAGATGCTTACCCATGAATACACCAGCCTGCCAAGCCATGGACTCAAAGCTTGCTTGTTATATTTTGCTATGTTCCCCAGTGATCGTCGAGTCAGGACAAAAAGGCTAATGAGGCGATGGTTAGCTGAAGGATTTGTAATACCAACACTTTTGTGCAGTGATCCAGCAGCTCAAAGTTTAAAGGAGCTCATGGACCGCAACATCATCCAGTCCATTGATGTAATAACCTACAATATGAAGGTAAAAACATGCAAAACTTATGGCATGATGCATGAGTACATTATGTGCAAGTCTCTCTCTGAAAACATCATTGCTCTGTTTCATGATGGGAAGCTTCAACCCAGAGATGCTCGTCGCCTTTCTCTCCATGACAGCAATATTAGAGATGCTACCAGATTGGAATTTGATCTGTCCCTTGTCAGATCTCTGATAGTCATTGGACAGGCAGGTAAAGCTATTTTAGATTTCAGAAAGTATCAGTTGCTGAGAGTCTTGGATCTTGAACAATGTACCGACTTGCAAAATGATCATCTCAACGGAGTATGCAACCTATTACTTATAAAATATCTAAGCCTAGGGGGCAAGGTCACCAGCCTTCCAAAGGAGATCAAAAGACTCAAACTTTTGGAGACACTTGACCTAAGGAGAGCAGATGTAAAGATCCTATCTCCAGAAGTTATCCAGCTGCCCAACTTAATTCATCTCTTTGGAAAGTTCAAGCTTCCAAATACAGTTGTGCTTTGCAAACTGCAGAAATTTCTTTCTTCACGACAATGTAAGTTAGAGACGCTAGCAGGATTTACGGTCGATGAAAATGAAGGATTTGCAGAACTTATGGTTCATATGAACAGACTACGGAAGGTGAAGATCTGGTGTGAATCATCCGCAACAAGTAGTAGCTTGAGTAATGTGGAGAAGGCCATACAGAAGTTCATTCATGATGTAAATGACTCGGCGGATGACCCTCGTTCTTTGTCAGTCCATTTTGAAGGATGCTCTGAAGATTTGCTAGATGGCTTGAAGGCTCCCTGCTATCTCAAGTCACTGAAACTACAGGGTAGGTTACTTAAATTGCCTGAGTTTGCCACGGCTCTTCGTCGACTCAGGGAATTGTGCCTTGAATCAGCAAGATTGACAGCTGATCTTCTAACAGCTTTGGGTGATCTGAAAGACCTGCTATACCTGAAGCTGGTTGCAGATGAACTGGATCAGATCACCTTTAGGAACAGTGCGTTGCCCAAGCTGCTCTGCCTATGTTTTGTGGTGAAACATCCAACATTTCCAAACATTGAAGGAGGTGCTTTGCCACATCTCATATCACTTCAGCTGATATGTGAAAAAATGGATGGCCAGTGCAGCATCCAAATCAAAGGCTTTAAATTTATAGGGTGGGGTGAACTTGTCTCATTAGGGATTGAAAAATCCTTACAAATCTGTGGGAAAATACTACTTCAATTCAGGATAACAAGAAATGAACTTACACTACTACAGCTCGCATTTACAGAGGCGGCTGTAGATGCTTTGTAAAGGCGGATTCGCTTGTCGTCTCTAGGCTTACGTTGCTAGAAATAAGTAATTTGTAGAGGCAGTGCTACTCAACCGCCCCTAGAAATTAGATTTGTAGAGGCAGCTACCAACAACAGTTGCCCCTAGAAATCAATTTCTAGAGGTGGCTGGCAACAACATCCGCCCCTATCGTTTTCTAGAAATATGGACTGATTTTAAGCGATTAGATAGAGGAGCTTTTAATTTGCAGATGCTCTTTGATAGAATCCCATAGCCACGTAGATGGATGTCAAGTGCCTATTGTTAGATTCTTAGGACCCTGTGCAGATCTAGAGGGTAAATAACTTAGGCTATCCGCACTCATCATCCTCTATATTCATCCTCTAAAAGGAATATTCCGTCCTAGTCACCATAAAATATACAGTTTTTCCGCATCCACCCATCCTCTATATCATCCTCTATCCACTGTGGGGCCCACTTGTTACTTTATCTAAATATATCCATGTGACATTTTGTTTTGAAGTATTTATTGAAACGAATTTAATGGTGCAATCAGAATTTAATTTGGTTTTTTGGTTTGGGAGTTATAACATTTTTTTGTTACGAGAAAAAGTGGGGCCCGCCGCTGTCACCTCTCTCCTCTCATCGTGATGGCGAGCGCATCCGCTAAAAGCCTCTGCTACTGCGCTATCTTTAGCGGACAAGAGCGCATGCAGGATTGAATAACGGACTCCGCTGCAGCACTCTCATCCGCTGGAAACGTCACTTCCATCCGCTAAAAAGGTTTGGCGGACCGGATACAGGCCCCCGGTGCGCATAGTCTTAGCGGAGAGGAAATTGATCATCGTCACCTCGAGCGGATCCTGTCCGAGTCCCCTCGCATCAGTGTAGGAGTTGCAGTGGCACCGGCGAGGGTGTCAAAGGTGGTGGCACTTCCCACCGCTAACAGCGTTCCCTCGATCAGTAGGGTTAGAACCATGGTGGGGTTGTGGCGGCGGCAGTGAACCTCGTGCCTGAGCCCCGGCCCCCACCTTCTTCTTATAACGCTGCGCGATGGGGCCCCACCAACCATGGGTTGGTTTGTGCGCCCCCGATCAGGGCGCAAGATCAGGGCCGAGCCCCGGTCGTTGGACCGGGCTAGTTGAGATCAATCCTAACAATCTCCTCTTGATCTCACTTTATTTCTTGAACTTTAGATTTAAACTTAACACATAACTTGGTACCCATTTCATTATAGATTAGTGTATAGAGCGTGCCTCGTCATGACAGTTAGTATTGTTAGATTAACAGCTACAATACACCTTTCTATTTTGAAATAGATCTTTAACTTATTCTAGGCCCTTAGTTTCCAGAAATCATAGGCTTTCCTGTAAACCCATGTCGACTGTGTGTTCTCTGAATGCACTGGGTGGTAAGTCTTTGATAAGCGGATCCGCAAGTACTTGCTCGGTCGTACTTATATGCTTAAATGCTTTCAAAATGATTCTAGATTTTCTCCTTTACACCATATAACTTAATGTCAATGTGTTTGGCAGCACACTTGACCTGTTGTCATAGGAGTGAATTACTTTAAATGATTATTGCTGTTGTCTACCATTGTTAATTCCGGGTATAAATTCCCTTAACCACTTTTGTCTATCCCTGAAGCCTCATAACAAGCTATACTATGGGTATGCATCATTGATGATGCCACAACTGTTTCTTTAGAGCTTTTCCACAATAAAACTCTAATTGCAAGTGTTAGCAACTACTGTGGATTTCACTACACATCGCCGAAGTTTAACATTTGTACCCATAACTATTTGAGAGTACTTGTTCTTCCTTACTCAACATGAGGCCTTCAATACTTTGCAAAATTAAATGACATTTTTAATTCCATTCCAGTGATCTATATCTGGATTGAACTTTTGCCAAAACATCCCGGATACGTGAACTACGTCAGGGTAAGTTCTCTGCACTCATAAATCTTTCAACAGCTGAAGCATATGGAACCATGTTCATTTGATCGATCTCATATTGGTTTCTGGAACACTGAAAGTTCCCAAATCTATTACCCTTGACTATAGGAGCAGGCGTAGTTTTACTCGCATGTATACTTTATTTCTTTAGAATCTTTTCTAAGTATACCTTTGCGATAGTCCTAATGCCCCTTTTTCTTCTATGTCGGTGAATTTCAATTACTAGAACGAATGACGCTTCACCGAGATCATTCATATTGAAACTTGGAGACAAGAACTTCTTCTCCAATAGCAGATTAACATCACTACTAGCGAGTAGGATGTCATCTATACACAGGATGCGGAAAATAAATTTTCCATTCTTGAACTTTGCATAAACGCTATTATCCTTCTCATTCTCTTTAAACCCAAACTTTCTTACTGTTTCATCAACTTTAAATACTACTGTCTAGATACTTGTTTTAATCCATAAATGGATTTCTGCAGGTGGCATCCTATACGTTCTTTTCCTTTTATGACAAAACCTTTGGGCTGTGCCATGTAAACGTTTTCATACAAATCCCCATTGAGAAATGCCGTCTTTATTTCCATCTAATGTAACTCTAACTCGTAATGTGCCATTAACGCCATTATGATTCTAAAAGAATCCTTGCATAAGACTGGAGAAAAAACTCTCATTATAATATATTCCTTCTCTTTGCATAAAGCTTTTTGCTACAAGTCATGCTTTATACCTTTCCACATTCCCTTTGGAGTCACATTTTGTCTTGTATACCCATTTACAGCCGGCTCCATTAGGAATTTCTTTTTAAGTCCCAAACATCGTTGGTATTCATAGAATTCATTTCAGCTTCCATAGCTTCTTGCCATTTAAACGAGTGAGCGCTTCTCATGGCTTCTTCAAATGAGATGGGATCACCCTCCATTTGAATTTCATCACTAACATAGACTTCATAGTCATAAGAAATAGCTGGTTTTCTAATTCTTTGAGACCTTCTGAGGCCTCAGCTATTGGCACTTCTTTCATATAGGGCTGTTGTTGCTTTTCATTGCCAAGAGACAATTGATTCTATAGTCTCCTGTATAACAGGATCGTTGTTTACATTACTCGTCTTTTTTGAAGAGCTAACAATAGGTGTTATATAAGTTATACAACATCAACAGGTATTAAGAAATTTATTGCTCTTGAATCACTGGAGTGGGCGTGCAGTCCCACTTCTCTTCAAGTCTTAGGTCTCTACATACCATGTTCCCCCAGATTATCCCATCTTCTGTAAAGATAGTGTATCTTCAAATTTCTTATTTAGGTTTAATCTGTTAAAACCTCATATGGCCCTTTAAGCACCACCTTAATATCTTTGAGGCTCGTCCAGTATGAATTCTGGCTAACTACGCTATCTTCCTATTAGAACTGTAAAAAGTCTAGGAATTTAGCTATTTCTCTGCTTAGGGTATCGTTATTATGACCGTTGTACTTCTCCGACGGTCACATTCATCTTAATTGATCTTTATCTCACTCTTAATGGAGAGTATCTTTCTTAATTGATCTTTATCTTAACTTTCTTAATTGATCTTACAATTCTCCTCCTTGAAATATGGCATAAACTTTACTGCCATAATTTTGAAAACCATTCAGAACTCCTGTGAACGAGGAGACACTTATGACTTACTTTATTACACTTTCCTCTTTCCACTTCAAGAACTCAACAAGGTCCTTTATTAGCGGTACTTCTGCAAGTCACGCTCGCATGTTTTTCTTATCTTTTGGTTTGTTTGCAACTTTCTTTTGTCCTTAAACTCATTTCATGTCAAAATGATACTACATACATTTTCTAATTCATGTGCTCAGCTCAATTGATAGATTCAAACCTGTCAAGCCTTAATCTTTCCCTTTCCTTTCGATCCATGTCTAATGACTCCATCTTAGTGGCCATATTATACATTCAAAGATGTGCATTCCACCATTACTAGATTACTTCGCAACGAGCTACTCAATTATAGTGCCTGCATACATTTGTAAAGAGTCAGTTAACCGACTCTCCACCTTCTTAAGATTTAGCAATGGTGTGATTTTGGGATTGCACCCCTTATGGCTGTAACACATTGAGTGCTTAATGACTATGACACAATAGAAATGTACAGTGAATTCTAGGATAGCGCAAGGGCTATCCCCAAAACTTCTCTCGCTGTGCGGGATACACGAAAAGCACATGAGTCATCACAAACTTCTTCCACCATGCGGGATAATTTTCTATAAGGGACATAAATACCAGAATTAGCTCTCAGGATACAGGAAGTGTTTGAACATTCAATACATCAAACTTAGAAATAAATCTGAATACTCTGCAACATACATGTTTAATCCAATGTTGGTCGGATTAGACATGCATCTGACTTATTGCAACTCTTATCATAATGATGGACAATATTACTGTTTACAGTAACGAAAACTTGGTCATTACGACTAAAATATTCACTTATACTTTGTTTTCAGATTAAATCTCCCCATTGGTTTCAATTTAATCAGAAAATTAATAAACTAATCAGCAGCAAAATCTTTAGTGAGAGAAATTCTAAAAAAATAGCAATATCATAAATACAATATTCTTCTACATTAATTCCACATCACCGTTGGGCATAAATGGAATTAATGCTTGGAAAAAACTCATGAATAAACTTATAATATTGTTATCAATAACAATATAACTACTCTTTAAAATTAAATTCTCCTGTTGGTTTGAATTTAATTATAAGATAATCAACATCATTGCAGTAGAAACATGAGAATAAAATATATTCTACTAGTTTAGGAGCATTTCTTGGTCAAATTGATCACGTTGGTGCAAAATTTATCAGAGATTTAAACTTCAAACTTAAACTCATAAATAAAATTATAATATTATTATCATCAACGTTGGTCACAAAAATAACAATACCATAATTTAACTTAAACAAATATGACTACTCCTCTAGTTAATTTTTTTCTGTTGGTTCCAATTTAATTAGAGGATTAAACATTAACATAGCAGCGGAAACATGAAAGGACTTGGAAAAATAATAATTCTTGATCAGAAGCATCTCATCATACTCATCTACTCTCTAAACAAATTTTTCCTTGGGTTTAAATTGAATAGAGATCAAAATTGGTCATAAAAACATCAAAAGGAACTTCTGAAAAAGAATTAAACTTATTCACAGATGTTATTGTGCATTTCGGCCCAGCGAAGAAGGTGGTCCAACGCCCATGCGCGCGCGCAGCGCTCCCCGCACCCAGGCCGCAACCTGGGCCTGGGCTGGGATTCTCCACTCCCGCCTGGGTTGAAAGAAGCCCGGACGCTCTCATCCGTCGATCAAGATCCGACGGGCGTCCGTCGTTTTCGGCTGAACAAAAACCACCCGCGGTGTCCGCTCCCCCGAACCCTAATTCCATTTCGTTCCTTCCCCCTTTTCTCTCAGCACCACACATGCGAGCGTGTGGCCTGCAGTGGTGGCGGTCGCCGGCGGCGGCGAGGTGATGGCCTGGCTGGAGCACGCACCAGCGGCTCCCCCGCCTCTTTCCTTTCTCTTCCCCCTCCCCATCTCTCTCTGCTAGCCCCGCAATCAAGCGAGTGGATCTAGGGGAGGTGAAGCGTCTATCTTGTAGTGACCGGAGGAGACGGCGGCACCGCCGCGCGCCCCTTTGCCGGTGCGCGCATCCACCCGAGGGTGAGCGCACCGCTGTCAAAGGGTTGTGCGGCGGTGCCCTTTGGGCCCGCACATGGAGCGTCAAAGGCGCCGGCGAGCCCACGGCTTGGCCAGTCTTCCCGCGCGCCGGCGAAACGGCGGTCGCGGTCTTGGTGACCGGCGGCAAGATAAGCGCCGATCCTTTGCTTTCATCGGTGGGTTAGGGTTAGGGTTAGGTTTTGAACCTGAATCTGATTCGTTCATCTCCTTCTATTTATGTTCTATTTCTTCCCCTACTAGATCTACACGCAAGGGTAGGCTCTGATACCATTGTTAGATTCTTAGGACCCTAGGTGCAGATCTAGAGGGTAAATAATTTAGCGGAGAGGAAATTGCTCATCGTTACCTCAAGCGGATCTTGTCCGAGTCCCCTCGCGTCGGTGTAGGAGTTGCAGTGGCACCGGCGAGGGTGTTGAAGGTGGTGGCACTTCCCGCCCTAACAGTGTTCCCTCGATCGGTAGGGTTAGGACCATGGTACGGTTGTGGCGGTGACAATGAACCTCGTGTCCTGAGCCCCGGCCCCCACTTCTTATAACATTGTGCGACGGGAGCCCACCAACCATGGGTTGGTTTGTGCGCCCTCGATCAAGGCGCAAGATCAGGGTCCAACCCCGGTCGTTGGACCGGGCTGGCTGAGATCAATCCTATCACCTATAATACTATCCTATATAGCCTTGTAAGACGGTGACCACGATCGGAGAAAAATGAAAAATGAGCCGGAGGCGGTAACATCTGCTCCTAGGTTGTAATCCAGCTACAGGAACTCGGAATCAGACACCTGAGAGCCATGCTTGCGATAGGAAGTTTTTTTCAGCCACAGGCAGTTTTGCTTGAGAGTGAAGCAAACAGCTCCCCCTGATGTGTGAGACCGGGAGAAAGAATAAAAAAACCCTGAAAACCTCGTTGCTGGAGCTGATGCCGGGGACCAGAATAAAAAAGGGGGGAAAAACATACAGGGAAGTTCATTGCCAGACGGTCACCCCGCATTCTTGTACATACATTACAAATTTATTAGTTCGGTTTCAGCGTTGCTTTTGTTTTAGCATCGTCACTTGCAGTTGGGTATGTGACATATACAGACGAGCTTGACTTTACCAGTTGTGACAAAACACATTCCATCGTCGTAGTTCTTCTGCTTGCATTCATTCTTGCATGCTGCTAGGTCCTGCTTCGACTGGGGAGAGCAAGATATAAGCTTTCCTAACAGGGTCCAGCAAAGCAGACTCGAAGGATTAGCCTTGCAATCTTCAAAATCTTCTCTCGGGAAGATGGGTGAGCACAAGGACAAGATCACATAATCAATATTTAGTAACACATAAGAAAGACGCAAAATGAAGATAGATAAACAAGATGTGATTGTGTCTGTGCTAGAGAGAGTACTTGATGCAAACATCAGTATAAGAAGCATGCAGCACATCGCCTGCTTGGTGGCTACCATCTCTAGATCAGCTTATGAATCTGTGTCGGGGTAACTAGTACTGTGTTGTTATCGGTCTAGGCCAAGAGGTCCTCAATTTATAATGGGGGACAAGCAATATACTCATTTCTTTATTCAAAAAGAATGAGACTGGGTCTCTAGCTTATTGGAGATATAGATGGAATTATAGCTTCTTCTATCTCTATCTCCGTCTCTTTCTCTATCTCTATTAGAGATATAGAATGAAACTTCGTCTAGTAGCTAGCACAAAAACAAGTTTGCTATTTCAAAAAACAAAAACATGTTCGCTTTATTTTTTTAAAAAAGAGAATACTATACTCCCTGCAGAGCTTCATGGCACATGCTTCAACTATCTTTCCTACTTGCTCCGAGTAGCGACTTGCCGGTTGCCTCGACGTTGCCTGTGCTGCCATGGCTTCCACCACATCACCAGGGACTATAGGCGACCCAGGCATGCTGCGACGTCGGCAGCAAAGGGTGGCGACCAACCATGGGACTACACTCGTGGTGGCAAGCCACAGGCCTCCGAGGTCATGCAGGGTACCGCAGGGTGCGCCGGCGGAACACAATGACGATGATGGTGGCATCGGAGCAAGCCGACCAAGGGCATCATCATGGGTGCGCCTGCTGACTACGATGACAGTGCCGCCGCCGCCGCCGCTGCTGCATGCTGCTTCCCCGAGCCTGATCTACTAGCGTTGGAGCCATGCGCGTGCGCGGGGCCTCCCGCATGGGTCGACCGAATGATGGAGGAGCTCACCGCCTTGCTCATCGTGACCTCCTAGCAAGAGCACAAGCGGCCACCTCTCAGGAAGTGGACGCATCACTGTTGGACACCCGTTCTCCAGCAAAGACTGCTCAGCGGACGACGGATTCGGCTCCGTTGTCGCCTGTGCAGGGGCCACCACAAGTTACGCCGCTACGGGAGAGACAGCCCGGCGTCATGAATGCCGAGGCGCGCCCTGACCCAGCGCTGGTTGGAGCTGCCGCCTCGGGAGACGTGACAATCGTGGAGGCAACGGACACCGTCAACCACACTCCATCCCCTCAGACAACCTCTGCTGACGGATGCCTCAAGCGTTTCACTGAGCGAGTCACAAAGGCGAGGTAGCCGTGACTCCTGGAGCTACCCGGAGATGATACAACCCACGGCAGACGTGCACTGCCCGTGCTCCGTAAGAGGAGCGGGCGGATCGCGGCGCAGAGCCTCTCACATATCCCAACGTCCAAGCGAGGTGAGCACCATGTCTTGAAGCGCCTCGGACTAGCCAACGGGATGTCATCTCTGTCCTCATCGGTCATGAAGGCGTACGATGAAATCTACAGTGGTGACCCCGGTAATATGCAGACGCTGCGTGAGTTGTTCCCGCCGGATGGCGACGTGGGTGTGCGCAAACGGCGCCGCTGACCCTCGGCTGCCAGGGCATAGGCCTCGTAGTCGGTGCCGCAATTCGGGCTGATCAGTGTTCAATGTAACATTATAGTTTCAGTACACCAGGGAGGGTCTGAGCATCCATTTACAATTCTTCTGACCTCTAGGGCGCCGCTAAGGTACGTTGTATTAAACTTTTTCTCTATCTTAATACAAAGACGCGCAAACCTTTTGTGTGATTGAGAAAAATAATATTGTACTCCTCCGTTGTATAAAAAGTCATTCACGTTTCTCAAAAAATTAAATATTTTAAATTTGACCAAATATATAAAAAATATATCAACATTTATGGTGCATAATTTATATCATTAGATAGATTATTGAATATATTTTTATAATAAACTTTTTTGAAGATACAAATATTGCTAATATTATCTACAAACCTAGTCGTCTATAGTGACTCTTTTTATGGGAAATAGGGAGTACATCATATGTGTTGTGTGTATATACGGTATCTCGGAGCCCCTGGTATCTATGAGACACATCAGTGTCATGGTTTGTGTAGATGGCTTATAGTTAGGATCCATTGCCGCCGGCGATACTTCCGGACTGAGCAGGAACTATGGTAATGTTTGGTTGGACATCGTAAACACAAACGCATCAAAGGGAAATGAAAAACAGTGCTAATGGCAACAGATGGATTAAATCTCTGATTTTCTTTGGTTCAACTAACACTGTAATGAACACAAATAAATGTACCGCTGCCGATGGGCATGGCCCATGGTACAACCGTACAAGAGATTGACGGACACCGCGGCATCCACCGCCACCAGGGCACTTGCTGGCATGCAGCATGCTGTCGCTAGCTTATTCATCTAGGGTTAACTGGATCTGTGCCGGGCGAGTAGGCAGCCGGCGGCTCGGGGGCTGCCGCGCCAACGCCGGCGAGCACGCACGGGGGACGCCACGCCGGGCCAGCAGTTCGCACCCATGGCTCCCTTGCTCGCGGACGAAGCTGTCCACGCTGGCCAGCGCCGCCACACCCATGCCTCCCATTTCTAACGACGTCCACGCTCAGCGGCGCACTGCGGCCTGCGGCCACTCGACCAAGCTTCCCGTTCGTGTAGGTGTTGCAGGCGGTCAACGCGAGGAGGCCACGAGGCCATGTCGCTGACGAGCCAAGCCAAGGGTACCTACGGAGGTGCGTGGAGGCAGGGAAGGTCGTGGCGTAGCTCCTCGCAGCCGGCGAGGCCTGCACTGGCCGAATCGACGAAGGCATCCCGTGCATGTGCTGTGTCCACGAAAGGATTGGGGAGAGGAAGGGGATGACATATAGGGCCCACCTGCAAGTGAGATAAAGTGGAAGGGGTATTTTGGTCCATACGAAAATACAAAATTGTCCGTACGTATGAAAGTGGGCCTGAAGACGCCGCAGACATATATATAATGGCATATTTCAACTTTTGCAAGAATTATAATGGCAGTGACACAGTTTCACGGATAGTAATGGTGTGCTTCAAAAGCAGCGGAGTTATAATGGCACTGATCCGATCAACCTCTTATTCTAGGCAACTATGATGCGATTACAGCCGATGAAGAACGGTATCAACTTTGAATGGGCTAGTATCCGATTACAAGGCAACAGATTATGGACCACACTGAACCAAACAAATCTAATGGAATCGCTTCCCCTATGTAATCCATTAGCATTACAAAACCACGAACCAAACGCGGACATCCTGTTAATGATTTCAGCAAACAAAAAAAAGTGTTTGCTAGGGTTTGAACCCCATGATCTCTAGCCTCGTGAAAACAAAAAAAAAGTATTGGATTATTTCCTTTTGTACTAACATTTCGTAACTTCATACTGAATATTTTGGCTGCTAAATGTTCTCAAATAAAAAAATCAACTACAAAGTTTTATATATACCTTCTTATCGAGAAGTACAACTTATAGGGCATATATACCCATGTAAGATTGCTTGAAAATTTGAAAACTTAAAACGAACATTTCACATGTGACGACCTAGCCTCCACGTCCACTGGCGCACCATCACTGCCCATAGTTAGGCAATGGCCTCATGTCGTAGGACACCACGTCATGCCGACCTGCAACCTATAGCCCCATGCGGCCAACTTCAAGGTTGGCGGCACAACATATCTAGATGGTGGAGATGGGGATCCAGCCGGACTGGTGATGAGGAGAGCTAGTTTGTGGTGTCCTCATCAACGCTGGGTAGGGGAAGAGCCCTTGGCCGTCGTAGGCGAACCACATGAGTGGAAGTATTGGGACAACATGGAGTCATTGTCCATTATGCTAGACAAGGCGAGACCCTTATTCAATGCGCGTGCGTGTGTAATGGTAGGGACACACGGATTCCTCTTCTTATCTGTCCACTTCTTCTTCCCAAACATTGCAACCCAAGCCTCGGCCTTGGCCTCTGCCCTGGCCAGCTGCTGCCCGCCAATGGCACGCCATCCGCTATCCAGCCTCGCCGCTCCTTCCCCGCCCTCCCCTAATCAGAATTGGAAGATTTGCCCACCACCACCCTTGCCCCGCCGCCAACCTCGCCCACCACCGGTGACCCGTGACGCCCGCCGTCGGTTGCACTGCCCAACAAACCATCCCTGGCCCGCCGGCCAGCCTCCGCCCTCCACTAATCTCAACCGGAGGACAAAGACGACGACCCCTCACCCTTGTCGCCAACTCCATCCACCAGATGTCACCCGTTGCCTCGCTCGCTGTTGGTCGAACTGCCACCACTGCCGGTCCTGCCACCGCCCCCAGGCCCCTTCTTCTAATCCCAGAGGATAGTGGAGGTTCCCCACCTGTCGGTGTTTGGTCCTGCGGGGGTCCTAAGACAACGAGTGAATCAAATACTGCGTGTCTCTAATCTGGATGGTGATGCAAGGAGGGTACACGGAGGTTTATCCTGGTTCGGGCAAAAGAAGGCCCTACGTCCAACGGGGAGGGGGAGTATTGTATTTCCTTGTACCTAAGTGCTTGCATAGGGGTTACAAGCTGTGAGAGAGGGAACCGAGCCCAGGTCTCAGAGAAAAAGTGAGAGTACAAAGGGGATTGCTTGAGATGTTGATCTTCGATGGCGGGATGGAGACTGGTTTTTCATTGTTTGTTGCTGGTTGTTCGTCCTCCCCCCTTGTAGAGCCCCTGCCTGCCCTTTTATAGGGTAAGAGGAGGCAAGGACGCCGGGGGTGCCTTTGAGGTGAAGTTTTGTCGATCCCTGTGGGGGTGGCTGTAGCGACGTGCCCTGAGAATGGCCGGCCATCCCTGGACACCATGGTGACGTAGAGGACGAGATGGTGAAAAGACTCCGAGTCCTGTGCCACATCGGCCTTTCTTCCTTGTTGACCAGCGGTGGGTCGAGGCTGGGTCGAGGCCGGGTCGAGGACGGGTCGAGGGTGAGCGGATAAGGCTAAGTCCCTGGGATCGTGGGGTACGATCCTTGTCGTATCCTCCCTCGAGGGTGATCAGTGGCGAAATAGTGCACGGTATGGTGCGTACAGTGACAGGTTTTCACCTCCCATCCCGGGATGGGCGGTAGAAAAGTGAGATTTGACACCGGTACTACTTCCATGCCGGTTACCGCTGTAGCCATGACGGTAGGAAGTAGTAGGTAGTCGCATTAAATGCTCTGACTTTTGTCTCAGAGTTGGTGAATAAGGTGGGTCGAGTGGCCCGACCCGGGGTCATGCGAGTCGGAGATTTCCTGGTAGTCGAGGCGTCTTGTCGAGCGAGCCTCGTATGAGTCGGAACGTAGTCGAGGTGTCCCGTCGAGCGTGCCTCGTACGAGTCGGAACGTAGTCGGGTCGTCCCATCGAGCGTGCCTCGTACGAGTCGGAACGTAGTCGAGGCATCCCGTCGAGCGTGCCTCATACGAGTCGGAACGTAGTCGAGGCGTCTCGTTTGCTATTTTAGCTCGTCCTGTTTATGGGTAGCGGTTTTATTTTTCTTAATCATTGATTGTAGGTACCCTTGTTTTTGGTACCCGACACCACTGTACCACCAGCTTGAACCCTAACTCCGGCAGCTGCACGAGGAAGACGAAGCCTGCACGTTGGTAACATCTGCAATGCGTCACTACGGGAGAGCGCCCCTTTGCCGTGCGCCGGCGGCGCACGGCAAACCCCAGTATACGCACGGCAAGCGCTTTGCCGTGTGCTTTTTATCACGCGCACGGCGAACGTCTTTGCCGTGCGTCAAAGTCGACTCACGGCAAAAAAAAACCCCGGGCAAACGGCAGCGGCGTTAACAGTGGTTAGGCTGGCAGCACGTGGCTCCGTTTGCTGTGCGCCGTGTGTTCATGACGCACGGCAAAGTTTTAAACTTTGCCATGCGTCTTATTCTTGGCGCACGGCAAAGATCAATCTTTGCCGTGCGTCTTCTGCTAGGCGCACGACAAAGAATGGCACAATTGCCGTCAGCCTCTTCCAACGCATGGCAAAGCTGCCAGTTGGGGGCGCAGGAATGGTCACTTTGCCGTGCGCCCCCCTATCTGGCGCACGGCAAAGTGACCAACTTGTTTCTATTTTTTTTGTTTTTCGCGTTTAAAAATCCCCACTCATTCAAAAAAACACAGGCATAATATATATATCATAATAATCATCACAGGCATCATATATATCATAATAATCATCACAGGCATCATATATATCACAATAATCATCCACAAGTTCACAAAGTTCATCCACAAGTCCATAGTTCATACACAAACATTATTCAAGTCCATCCACAAGTCCACATAGTTCAGAAACTCAAATTAAGTAAACAAGCTCATTGAGAAGGAGGTGGCTCGAACGGGGGCCGTGCGCCGCCCAAAAGAGGTGGGAACAGCTGCTGTGGGGGAAACGTCGGTGACATGGCCGACGACGCTTCGAGATTATTCGATGCCGCCGATTGATTCTGCAAAAAAAAGAGTAGATTGCATGTGAGACAGATAATATCTATGTCCTACCTAAGTTATTAGGAACTGATAATGCCATGCGTGATGATCCTGTATGGCACATGTTATCAGGTCTCTAAGTTATAATCTAAGTTCTCTGAGTCTCTACTTTCTCTAGGTCTCTAAGTGAGTCTAAGTCTCTACGTTCTCTAAGTCTCTAATCATTGAAATGAAACAACAAGGATGTCAAGTAACTTACAGCAGGGGTTGCAGGAGCCGGAGCCGGAGTCGGAAGGAACATGATCGGGGGCATCGGGGGCATCGAGGGCATCGGTTGACCGCTCTAAACAGCTAGCATGCAAGCCTGCATGTGCTGGGCCATGTACTGTTGCTGCAGAGCCATATGTTGCTGCATCTGCTACTGCATCTGCAGAGCCATCTGCTGCTGCTGCTCGGCCACCTGCTGGGCCACCCGCTGCTCAACCGCGGCTAAGGCCGTTTGGTGTGCCGCTTCATGCTCATCCAGCCGAACCTACAATTGTTCATCCCAATGTTACAAATCAAAGGAAACTTATGTAGAAATTTAGTAACGATGAATAAAACAGAAATAACCTGAAGTCGCTCCACGTGGGCCAGTGCTGCGGACGACCGTGAGAGTATGGGAGGGCTACTGCTCGTGCTCCGCGCTCGGAGCTCTGCGAGAGTGGGAGTACTGCCTGAGTCTAAAATGCTGTCACCAATATAGTAGTGGCCATGCTTCTTTCCTTGTCCTATCCTCATGATCACCTCTCCATCAAGCGGCGCACTGGTCGGATCCCACTCTGGCCCATGGACCTGCCTTCCTGTCTCCGTGTACACATTGAGGCGGCCGTGGATGGAGGGATTGCTGTACGCTTGGGGTGGGTCATCAGGGTTGTAGGTGGTCTCGGACGTGGACGCCTTGCCCTTGTGGGACAAGGCCCATCCCATGAACTGGTTGCACGGAGCGCCACCATGTGCATTGGACTGCGAAAAAACAGCAAGTTGATTACAAATTATGTGTAATTGAACGTTACAACAAAGAAATGAATATTCATACCCATTTAGCCCTGTATTGCTCGTTGGTAAGGTTGCCTTGATGGTGTGTCGGGTATGGCATCAGCAAACGCTTCTGTCGGCCAGCGTCGTGCTTTGCAATCCACTCCGGTGTGAACCACCTGGCCACTATGCGATTCCAGCACTCGGAATCGTTACAGCACCACCATGCAGGCGTCTACACGTGATCAAGTGAACGACATGTAAAAAGACCATATTAAGCGATGTTCTTAATCCGAGAATAAATCTAATTTTACCTCCTCATATTGTGCCTGGGTCAGCTTAAAGGTTCTTGCTTCCGCTTTTGACATCTTCTTTCCAAGCTGGGAAGCGCTGTAGTTTATGACGCACTGAATTTGCGCCTCGTAATGCATGTCCAGCACCAGCTTCTTGCATACCCTATCCTGCACCTCCTCCGCCTTCTCAGCATATCCATCCACCAACCTGTAGAAATCCTGCATATAAACACGATGATCTGCAGTCAATATTCCAAAAATGTTCAATGAATACGATGAATTGAGTAGCGTAGTGCGAGAAAGACTTACCCATAGCTCGGTCTTCACCCGCTCCGCCTTACTCTCGAAGCACCTGCCGTCCCTATCGTGAGTATCGGGGGCATTTTGGTAGTGTGTCCACGTCCAGGCCGGCTCGTACCTGACAGCATCACCCTCACCCATCCAGACCATGCCTGGGAAGTGCAACCTGACCAAAAGACCCAGGATACCGTTGACCAGGCGCTTGTGACCAACAGGAACGACGGTTTCCCAACCCCTGCCAAAAGTGAAAAAGATGAAATATTAGTTTCAATTGTGATTTCAAGTTATCAAATGAAAAAGTATTGGCAACATCTAAGTTACTTACAGTGGGCCCTGGGGTTTAATCATCGGGCGTAGGGCAACAGGTATCGGCCTATCCGGAAGTCGCGAGGGACCTCGCTGCCAAATGGTCACACCAGAGTCACCCCCTGTCGTGTCATCCTCCTCCTCCTCCTCCCACCCACAAGCCTGCTCCTCTGCCACATACTCCTCATCCTCCTGATCCTGCACCTGCTCCTCCTCCTCCTGGTGCTCCTCCTCCTCCTCCTCCTCCTGGTGCTCCTCCTCCTCCTCCTGCTGCTGCGCTCGTCTCGACTGTTTGCCCTTCTTGGGGCCACCCTTCCCTCTACCCTTGCCTTTGGCACCCCTAGAGATCCCTAGGGACCCCTCAGCTTCATTGGAACTTGGCTCACTTCTTCTGAAAACAGATATGCATTTTCGCACTGCTCCGCCCACCATCTTTGTTCTATCACCTGCAATTAAAAACAGTAAACACGTCAGTACGAAGCAAGTAATAAAGAAGACATAATTAAAAAATGAACATGATATTGCAAAAGAAAAAGAAGACATAATTAAAAATAACATGATATTGCAAATAATAATTCAATTAGTACGGAGCATACATGTATTAGAAATAAACATCTTGATCGACATTATCAGGATCATAAGTCTCATCATCACTATCACACATGTCCAGATAATGAGGCCCTTCATCCGATACAGAAATGTCTTCGTCAAGCCCGGCTTGTACTTTCTCAAGTAATTCTACATCCCTCTCATCATGAACCTCATCTCCAGCGTCCTCGTCATCAACCCTTTCATCATCTTCTACTTCCATTATTTCGATCGCTTCGGTTAAGTCTATCACAAAATTCCCTGGTAGCCCATGTTCTTGGAAGAACTCTCCGTCATATGTATTTGGGTCTATGTTGTAATCTTCATTGTTTGGGACAGGTAGTCTACCGTGTGGCGATACCTTGTACACAACGTCCCAACCCTGGAGACGTTCGTCGGTTTTGCACGGGTATGAGCGATAATACACTTGCGTGGCTTGTTGAGCCACAATATAGACATCGTCTCCTGCATAGACGGATGACCGTCGAATTTCAACTAGTCCAATATCAAGGGTCTCTCGTTTTTCTTTAGGATCAAACCAATGGCATTTGAATATGACAGGTTTAAGAGGTTTGCAACCAGGAAACGTGAGTTCATATATTTCTTCAATTATTCCATAATAGTCTTGTTCATCATTGCCTTTCGTACAAACTCCGGTGTTTGTGGTTCTTCGGTTAGGCCGACTCTGCTCGTGGTTTTTTGCATGAAAGCGGTACCCATTCACGTCATAGCCTCTGTATGACATGACCCTATAGTCACAACCAACGGAAACCTGTCTCAACTCAGGATTCATAGACACATCGTTTTGGCCCTGCAAGTAGAAGCAAGACCTTTCGTTATAGACACATAGTCACGAGGAACTTGTAATGTCAAACAAAAAGTACGAGCTCTAGAATGACCGTACCTTCTGCTTGAACCAAGAAATGAAATCGGGGCATCCACGTCCCGCACCCTTATCAAGAAGGATATCAACTTCCCGTTGGGTCGGTTCCCTTCTTCCCCGCCAGAATTGATTAGTAAATTCACTGTACGAACGAGGGGGTTAGATACCGTTCATATAGTGACCATATGCTAGCAATAATGGATGACTAGTTTGTTGAGAACTTACTCAATGTATGGCTGCACTTCGGAAAGGTTGGTCAACACATAAATCATGATAGTGCGCCACTCTTGATGTTGCAAGTTCTTACAAGTCGAAACACTTGCACTTCCGAGTTGCCCTCTGAATAGGCTGAGATTCGATTCATTTTCGTTGGCATTGTAACGAGGGGTTGGATTATGCACGCTGGGAAGGGTGTCAGCATAGTATTTTGTTGTGAAGTTTGTCACCTCCTCAGTACAGTATGCCTCAGCAATGGAAGCTTCAATTTTGCATTTGTTTTTACATTTCGTTCGAAGAACCTTTTGTAGTCTTTCAATTGCATAGCACCAACGGCCATGCACAGGGCTCCCCATTCGTGCCTCGTACGGGAGGTGCAAAATCATGTGCTGCATCGGATTGAAAAAGCCAGGTGGAAAGATCTTCTCCAACTTACAAAGCAACACTGGAGCCTCCACTTCCATTTTGGCAACTAGTGTCCGAGATAACTCCTTAGCACAAAGGATGCGGAAGAAATTGCTCAACTCTGCCAGCACTAGCCACACATGGTTAGGGAGATAGCCTCGAACCATCACCGGAAGAAGCCGCTCAATCCATATGTGGTAGTCATGACTCTTGAGCCCATTGATTCGCATAGTAGCTAAGTTCACCCCCTCCTTAGATTCGCTGCATACCCATCAGGGAACATTAAAGTTTGGAACCATTTTAATACTTCCTTCCTTTGGTCCCTCTTCAGGACATATGGGGCTGGAGGCTTTTTCCATTTCTTGCCTTCTTTGGGGGGCGAAATGTTGTATTTTGGTCTATCGCATAACCTAGCTTGATCAACTCTAGCCTTAACGTTGTCCTTTGTCTTATCAGGAATGTCGATGATTGTACCCTAGAGTGCCTCGGCGACATTCTTTTCGGTGTGCATCATATCAATGTTATGTGGAAGAAGAAGGTCATCCATGTAGGGTAGCCTCCACAAGCCCGACTTCTGAGTCCAGGCATGTTCCACACTGTATCCCACAAAGCCACCTTCTTTTTTTCCTTGAGCGCGTTTAACTGTGCACGAACCTCAGCACCTGTCAACATCTGCGGTGGGGGGTCTTCAACCACGACACCTTTTGTAAAGTTCTTGGTGTCTCGTCTGAATGGATGGTCCATAGGGAGTTACTGTCGGTGTAAGTCGAAACAAGAATACTTGGCACCCTTCGCGAACCAGATGAACTTGAAAGCTGCCTTGCATACAGGGCATGGGTACTTCCCGTGAACACACCAGCCGCAGAATAGCCCATACGCCGGATGGTCATGCAGGGAGTACATGTACCACACTCGCATTTTGAAGTTTGTCTTTGTAGCTCGATCATATGTGTCTACCCCGTCCTCCCAAGCACAGAGCAAATCATCAATCAGAGGCTCCATGTACACACTCATATTATCCCCCGGGTATCCAGGAATTATCAACGACAAGAATATGTTCCGTCACTGAAACATGACGCCGGGGGGAAGATTGAGGGGGATAACGAACACGGGCCAACAAGTGTGTGGCGCAGCTGTCATTCCATAAGGATTGAACCCATCTGTTGCCAGCGCAACCCGTACATTTCGAGCTTCCTCAGCTTTATCACTATGACGCGCATCGAAATATTTCCAAGCATCACCATCTGCTGGATGTACCATGTTATCGGGACGGTATCGTATGCCTTGTTTGTGCCATGTCATCTGTTTCGCGGATTCCTCAGTCATGTAAACCCGTTGGATCCTCGGTATGAATGGAAGGTACCGTAAGATTTTCAATGGGATGTCGAGTTGCCTCTTATTACCATCACCGGAGTCTACCTCCAGGTACCTAGAGGATTTACATTTAGGGCAGTACTTTGCATCTGTATGGTCTTTCCGAAACAAGATGCATCCATTCGTACAAGCATCTATCGGCTGGTATGGCATCTTAAGTACACGAAGGACTTTCTGTGGCTCATACATGTTGCGTGGCAGATTGTGACCTTTCGCAAGTAGGCTGCCAAAAACTACCAGCATTTCATCAAAGCCGTCTCGACTGATGCTAAATTTACACTTTAGGACCATTAAGCGTCCCATGGCATCCAGTTGAGACACATCAATATGCTCGTGAAGTGGTTTCTGTGCA
This sequence comes from Saccharum hybrid cultivar R570, assembly GCA_038087645.1. Lineage (NCBI taxonomy): Eukaryota > Viridiplantae > Streptophyta > Magnoliopsida > Poales > Poaceae > Saccharum > Saccharum hybrid cultivar. The sequence continues at coordinate 14,752,656 of JAQSUU010000805.1, forward strand.
GAAGACAACATGTCGTAATAAGCCTTAGCGGTTGCCTCCGGAGGTTCCTCCCTAACATGGCTAGGCCCTTCATCGAGGTGTGCTTGATGATAGTCATCTAACATGTCTCCGCACCCAGCTTCAGCATCATAATCATTGATGCGTTGCCTCATGACTTCGTCTCTCGCACGATGGCCTTCACCATGGCAGATCCACTGGGTATAGTTTGCTACAAACCCATGTGTGCAAATGTGTTGACCCATCATCAGCTGCGGTTGGTTTACCTTGTTTTCACACTTCCTACAGGGACGCGGCACTTTATGCTGTCCTTTGTCAAATGCCTTTGTCAAGAAATCATTGACCTTGGTAACGAATTCATCGGTCCAGTCACGCTTACCCCTCCAGCCCGTGTACATCCACTCACGGTTATCCATCCTTTAACGGCAACGCTACCTAGAACGAGAAATGTAGAACATCATGATAATTTGGTTCGAGGAGCTTGGGTTTTAAAAAAATAAAATAATAGTTAGGTTTTGTTTTTGATCGATTGGATGTTCTAGATCTGCAGTAAGCCTTTATTATATATTATATATTTATATATGTAGGGTGAGGGTGGAATTATCCCTGGAGGGGTCAAAATCCCCTACAAATACTTGTGAAATACAATTCCAATTTGGTCTAGGCTGTGAAAACGTGGGCTAAGACTTTTCGGGAACATAATTTCCTCAACCAAACTCCAAATTTGGACCTCTATATGAATTTTGATCTTCTCCATAAGAGGAACACAATGATAAAGATGATTATGCAATTTGAAGATGTTTCCAAAACTGGCTTATTAGCCGTTTTTTGAAACTAGCAATTTTCTGGATAACTGAGCAGCTAACTGAATTTTGATTTTCACGCTGCTGGCGCTTTTCCCTATATGGAAAGAAATACCGGCCACTATCAACAAAAACCTAGAAATCAATTACTACAACAAGCAGCTTTCTTATGAAAATCATGCCTTAAAAACTATTGCAGCCATTACATGAGGCAGGATACATTGTCAAATCATTTTACATGTTACAAGCCTTTTCCAACTGGGTGAATAATTGACAGTGGTAGATGTGTTCTGATCTTTTGTCAAAACAAGCTGACAGACAATAAATATTACTGTTAGTCAAACTTCATGTTTAGCAAAGAAGAGGAAAACAGGAATAAGCATTACTATATTATACTGTTATAACCTCTTTGGCATCCACACTTGTGGAAGGATGCACCCGAGCAGGAGATGGACGACCGTAACCTGTTCGTAGTTGCCAGTTGGCGTGTTTTACTGGCGACGGAGGGCCGAGGACGGTTTAGTGGCTCGGTGGCTGACGCTTTATTTATACCCCTTATTAAGAATCGTTCGTTCGCTCCAGGTGACTGACCCTCCCCCGGGCCCTTCCTCTCCTCCCGTCTCATCGTCCCCCCGCGCTCCAGCGCCACTCCCAAACAAGGGTCTATTTGACAGGTAATGAGATGTTTTTTTTTGTACATGTTTTTGTCAACAAACAAGGGTCTATTTGACAGGTAATGAGATGTTGGCTGCTGGCTAACATTATTGGTTCGGATAGTGGCAGACGCTGAGATGCAACAGTATCATCAAATATGTGGGAAGATGATTCTGCATCCTGCACCTAGTTGTATTCTTTATCTTTTTCTATGTTTTTCTTTTTTTTTTGTCTAATATAAAATAGTGGTAAAGTTGTTGTCGTCCCTTCTAAAAAAGCATTGAACAATTCTGCTTGCTAACACCTATGAATTATACTACTAATACAAGAGATAATTTGTTTGTACACCAAAATGGCACTAGGAGAAATCCACAGCTGAAGTACCACCAGCACTACCACCTAGGCACTCGTTAGCCGATAATTTGCGGTTCAAGTATCTTAGAACGGCGTCCCTATTTCATTTGTGTTATAAAAATCATATTGTTAATTAGCGCGCACACGCCCAAAGAACATACCAAGGTTGGTTATAGAAGTCGGCACGTACGTTTTCCCTTACCAACGTTTCTAATCGCTTCACTGCCGACCAGCTTCAAATCTATGCTGTGGTAAGCTGTCAGTTCATTGATGAGCTCCAGTCGAGACTGACTGAAACCCAGGAACATGAAGAAGCTCATGGGATCTTGTTGATCGAAGTCACATCATCGCGAGCCTCAAGTCGCAACAGTGCGTACAAATATGTCAGGGAGTCGTTGCTTTTGCAAATTAAAGAAAGATTAGAAAAAAAGGATTACTGATGCATATTTGGTCTTATCCAAAAGAAACACTCTCATGCGGCGCATTTGGTATGAACACAGCTATGGGGGTTCGGCTGATCACGTCACGGACTGAGGTACCACTAGCACTAGCACTCCGCCAAGCAAATAATCCGCCACGGACTGAGCGGAATCGAGCATCCATCGAGAACAAAGTAGCATTTCGAGACGAGGGATCACGGCAAGCAGAAGAGTCCTCCTTACCCGCGAAAGGAGAGCTCAATCCAAGTCCAGACGGGCAGCACGTCTAGCGCCTGGTGCTGGTGGCGAGGCGGGGGCGGGCAGCACATCCACCTCCTCCGGCGACGGCGAGTACGACAAGAGGGGACCTCCTCCCTCTCCTCCTCCTCCTCCTCCTCCTCCCTCTCCGATCCTCCTCCTCCTTAGCTCCTCCTCCCTTCTCCCTCTCCGGCAAGGCGGGGCCAGGGCCGGCGCGGATCTGAGCAGCGGCGCGGGACGGGGGCCGGTGCGGGGCGGGGCCGGCGCGGATCTGAGCAGCGGCGCGGGACGGGGGGGCGCACGGGGCGGGGCTGGTGCACCCGAGGACGGCGGTGGGCGGCGCTAGGGGTGGCGGCGGCGGCGCTAGCGGTTGTGCGGTGTGAAATGTGAGTGTGGGCGTGTGTGTGCCTCCGTGAGTGGGCAGATAGGGGGGCACGTTTGCCGTGCGTCCAGATCCGCGACGCACGACAAACAGTCTTTGCCATGCGTCCAGATCCGCGGCGCACAGCAAACAGTCTAGATCCGTGCCGCAGATAGGGGCACGTTTGCCGTGCGTCCAGATCCGCGGCGCACGGCAAACAGTCTTTGCCGTGCGCCTAGGTCCATGACGCACGGTAAAGCCCTATTCCATTATTTCATGCACCTTTAGCAACTCTCAAATTCAAATTTTCGTGAACACGATATTCAAATTTTTATTTCAATTCTCAGTTAAAGCTTTACACTGCACTCAATTACATGAATATTATTTTTACAACACTTTATTCTATTTTTTCATGAAGTTATTGCTCAAATTCAATTTATGTTCATTTAAATTTCATAATTAGAGTTAATATACTAAAATGATCTAATGGATGCGAAAAATTACCATAAATTAACATGAGACAATCTATGTTGTATGTTCACTAGCAAAAAAGTTTTGAAGTCAAAATCCAATTTGAACTTTACTAAGACTACAAACCTAATCACGTGACTCTCACACTCTTAAACTTCTCATGAGATGCTTCGATTTCTAAACACCATGCGTGACGAATTGTTCAAAACCTTCTCAATTATTTACCATAACCTTCACATAGGATATCATGAGCTCTTGACGAATCTCAAGATTTTCAAACTTTGTTTGCATTTTATAAAATTAAAAAACAGTTCAACTGCAAGTGGATTTTCATGCTTCGCGAACAAGATGTTCAAAATTTCATATATTTTTACGGGCAAGGTCTTAAAAATGACTCAATTACATGAATATCATTTTTCCACGAACTTTACTCTACTATTTTATGCACTTGCAGTTCAAATTTGACTTCTACGAAAAAAATCTTTAAATGATAGAAAATTGTTAAATATAGTAAACATATCGAGAAATGTATCAAATTGGAATATAGAGTACAAAGTAATGTCTTTGTAGTGGAGAAATAGAAAGAAGTATAGAAATAAAAAAAAATTGTAACTTTGCCGTGAGCCGACAGGAGATGCACGGCAAACATATATGTTTGCCGTGCGCCACTAACCGGGCGCACGGCAAACATATATGTTTGCCGTGCGCCAACAACTGGGCGCACGGCAAAATTTATTTTTGCCGTGTGCCAGTAACATACGCACGGCAAAGACGAACCACGTGAGTGCCCCCGTGCGCCAGCCGTTACCGCGGGGTGGACGGCCGTGAGTGGTACGCACGTGTCGCGCACGTGAGGCACCTTCGCCGTGCGTGGTGTCTGGGGCGCACGGCACAACGGGCCACCTTTGCCGTGCGCCATGTGGAGCCGCACGGCACACCTGACGGCCGTCGTGGGGCGTCCGGTCCAGCTGGGTGCCGTTTACGTGCAGGCCTCTTTGCCGTGCGGCTCTAGTGTGGCGCACGGCGAAGCTCAGTTTTGCCGTGGGTGTGGTGTTTGACGCACGGCAAAGATAGAGGTTACCGTGCGCCTAATGTTTGCCGTGCGCTTTGAACTGGACGCACGGCAAATGTTCTCTTTACCGTGCGTCCTGTAATAAAGCGCACGGCAAAATGTGAGCGCACGGCAAATTTACATTTTCCGGTAGTGCGTGCAGAATAAAGATTGTGTAGACAAGGTGATGGGCCCTTGCTAAAGAGGGCTGCAGGAACACAGAGACTGACGAAAAGGAGTGCGTGGATGGCCGACCCAGTCAGAGTTCTTCATTGGCAACAAATGTTTTGGATGGAACTCCAATGGCAGCATCAGCCGTGACATCTACCAGCATTGGATGCGGCCATGGAAATTCTGGTTTCTAGTAGCGTGTGTATCCCAGAGCGCGACGAGGCCAGGTGTTACAAGATCCGAGTGAGTTGCAACACCCCTCCAATGCCACCTCCCATTATCTCCTATTTCTCTCTCCCTCATAGCACGAGGCACTGCATGGGGCATCTCCAACGTGGCCGTGTAGATATGGCCCGACAATAAAGTGTGAGGCTTCTGTCCTTTGACAACGAGGAGGAGCGGCAGCGACATGTATGGGCATGGGCACCGGTGGCGTGTTCATGGAGATCCATGTAGTTGCGGTGCAGATTGGTTAGAGAGCAGCCGACGTGCAGAAGTAGATGAAAAGCTAAAGCTAAATTGTTTTTTTGGTTTCGATAATGATTAGACCGCACTAGTAGAGAATAGACCTTTTCTCTCGGCATCATTTTTGGGGTTACTTCCGGTATTTTTTGGACCCGGGAGTAAAGAGACAATTAATCCCGGTTGTAGCCACCAACCGGGACTAAAGTCCCACGCCTAACGGATAATGCGTCATGCGATGACCTTTACTCCCGGTTGGATACACCAACCGGGAGTAAATGTCAACTTTTACTCCCGGCTGGAGCCTTCAACCGGGAGTAAAGGTTTACTCCCGGTTGGAGCCTCCAACCGGGAGTAAAAGTTGACCTTTACTCCCGGTTGGTGTACCCAACCGGGAGTAAATGTTTTTGTATATATACTTAGCACTGTTCCTTCCTCTCTTGCCACAGCCATTTGGAGCTCTGTTCTTCGTCATTGCTTCATCCATTGTTGTGTTCTTGCTCAAACGAGCCAGCTGGTCATCACAAGAACGATTTCTTCGACTCCTCCATCAATTCTTGTGTTGAAAAGGTCGCCATCTTCTTTCTCCTTTCATCTTCATCCTCCATTTCATAGTTTAGATATTTAAAGAATTTTATTTTTTTCATTTAATTTATTTTATTTAGTAAATGAGGAATATACAATAATTTAATTATAAAAATTAAATTGTTTTGAGGCTTCCATGAATTAATCAGTTATCATGCATGCATGTTATGTAATTAATATAACTAATTATATGCTTAAAATTTTAATACATACTTATATTGTGTACTGCAGATGAGCCGGAATTGGATGTACAACACTGATCGGCGCTCCCAAGAGTTCATTGATGGAGTGCATTATTTCTTAAGTGTGGCCGAGGCAAACAAGCGAGACGGTTTTATGTGCTGCCCATGTGCCCTATGTGGGAATTTGAAGGAATATGCCTCCTCAAGGAATATTCATTCACACTTGTTTAAGTCGGGTTTCATGCCAAACTATATTTATTGGACCAAGCACGGAGAAAGCGGTGTTATAATGGAAGAAGGTGAAGAAGAACAATTAGACGATGACGTTATTGCTGAATATGCTGGTGTCTTAAATGATACCGCAATGGGGGAAGCTGAAGAGGAGGTACAGGAGGTAGCGGCAGGAGATGAGCCTGCTGATGATCTTGGTCAGGCTATTCGTGATGCACAGAGCGAATGCAAGAAGGAAAAGGAAAAGAAAAAGTTCGAGCGCATGCTAGAGGACCACAAGAAGTTGTTATACCCGACTTGTGATGCAGGGCAGAAAAAGTTGGGTACCACACTGGAATTGCTGCAGTGGAAGGCGAAGAATGGTGTGTCTGACAAGGCCTTCAACGAGCTATTGACTATCCAAAAGAAGATGCTTCCGAAGGACAATGAATTGCCCACCACTACATACGAAGCAAAACAGCTTGTCTGTCCTTTGGGATTAGAAATCAAGAAGATACATGCATGTCCAAATGATTGTTTCCTCTACTATGGCGAGGAGAACGAGAAGTTGGATGAATGCCCGATATGTCATGCATCACGGTATAAGATCAGGCGAGAGGACCCTGGTGATGTTGAGGGCGAATGTCCCAGGAAGAAAATCCCTGCCAAGGTTATGTGGTATGCTCCTATAATACCACGTCTGAAATGTTTGTTCAGAAACAAGGACCATGCAAAGTTGTTGCGGTGGCACAAAGAAGACCGTAAGGCAGACAACATGTTGAGACACCCAGCTGATGGGTCCCAGTGGAGAGCAATCGACAGAGAATTCAAGGATTTTGCAGATGACGCGAGAAACTTGAGGTTTGCCTTAAGTACGGATGGTATGAATCCTTTTGGGGAGCAGAGCAGTGGCCATAGCACTTGGCCTGTTACTCTATGTATCTACAACCTTCCTCCCTGGTTATGCATGAAGCGGAAGTTCATTATGATGCCAGTACTCATACAAGGCCCGAAGCAGCCTGGCAACGACATTGATGTGTACTTGAGGCCACTAGTTGATGAACTTCTAGTTTTGTGGAAAAAACCAGGTGTACGTGTGTGGGATGAGTACAAACAGGAACACTTTGACCTGCGCGCTTTGTTGTTCGTAACAATCAACGACTGGCCGGCTCTAAGTAACATTTCAGGACAATCAAACAAGGGATATAATGCTTGCACACACTGTTTCAAGGATTGTAAAGGTATATTCTTGAAAAAATGTCGAAAGGTCATGTACCTTGACTATCGTCGATTTCTTCCTAAGACACACCCTGTAAGAAAGAAAGGCAAGCATTTCAAAGGTAAGGCAGACCACCAGCCCAAGCCTGCCAACCGGAGTGGTGAGGATGTACTAGAGATGGTAAAGGATGTGAAAGTAGTCTTCGGGAAGGGACCTGGCAGTGAACCTGTTCCGAACGACACTGACGGGCATGCACCAATGTGGAAGAAGAAGTCGATATTTTGGGAGCTACCCTATTGGCAAGTCCTAGAGGTCCGCAGCGCAATCGATGTGATGCACCTAACAAAGAATCTTTGTGTGAACCTGCTAGGATTCATGGGTGTGTATGGGAAGCCTAAGGACACACTTGAAGCACGACAGGACCTTCAGTGTTTGAAAGAACAAGATAGCTTGCATCCAACCAAGACAGATGATGGACGCCAATACTTAAGCCCTGCTAGCTACACTCTTAGCAAGGAAGAGAAGGATATCATGTTTGAATGCCTAAATAGCATTAAGGTACCATCTGGATTCTCCTCGAATATAAAGGGTATAATAAATGTGCCAGACAAGAAATTCCAAAACTTAAAGTCCCATGACTGCCACGTGCTCATGACGCAATTGCTCCCAGTGGCACTAAGAGGAATTCTCCCTCCAAATGTACGTCTGGCCACCGTGAAGCTATGCGCATTCCTCAATGCAATTTCTCAGAAGGCAATCAATCCACTAGATCTAGCTATGCTACAGAATGATGTGGTTCAGTGTCTTGTCAGCTTTGAGTTGGTGTTCCCTCCATCCTTCTTTAATGTCATGACACACCTCTTAGTTCACCTGGTCAAGGAGATTGCTATTCTCGGTCCTGTGTTCCTACACAACATGTTCCCCTTTGAGAGGTTCATGGGAGTTCTGAAGAAATATGTTCACAACCGCGCTCGTCCAGAGGGCAGCATCGCCAAGGGCTACAGAACAGAGGAGGTCATTGAGTTCTGTGTTGACTTTATTCCTGACCTTGACCCGATTGGTGTTCCTGAATCATGACACGAGGGGAGGCTAAGTGGAAAGGGGACACTGGGAAAGAAAACATATATTGGTATGGGGGATGATTATTTCAATAAAGCACACTACACAGTTCTGCAAAACAGCACATTGGTGCATCCGTATATTGAGACACACAAGCAGTTCCTACGATCAGAGTTTCCTGGCAAGAATGAAGCTTGGATTAGGAGTGAGCACATGGAAACTTTCAGTGGTTGGTTGCGAAAAAAATGCCAGGGTGATGGGAGTCTTCCAGAGCAACTGTACAGGTTGGCTATGCAACCATCGTGGCATGTCCTCACATACAAAGGGTACGACATAAATGGGAACACATTTTACACAGTAGCCCAAGATAAAAGGAGCACCAACCAAAACAGTGGTGTCCGCATAGATGCCACAGACCCGAATGGAATTAAGCTAACATATTATGGCCGCATAGAGGAGATATGGGAACTAGACTATGGTCGTAATTTGAAGATCCCTTTGTTCAAGTGCCAATGGGTGAAGGTCACCGGAGGCGGGGTAACAGTCGACCCGGATTATGGAATGACAACAGTGGACCTCAATAATATTGGGTACAAAGACGAACCATTTGTCCTCGCCAAGGACGTATGTCAGGTGTTCTATGTCCAGGACATGTCTACAAAACCAAAGAGGGGGAAAAACAACAAAGACCCAATCAATGATCAGCCCAGGCGTCACATAGTTCTTTCAGGGAAAACAAACATTGTGGGAATTGAGGACAAGTCAGACATGTCAGTAGATTATGAAAAGGAAGATAGAATTGTGCCCTTCACAGTGAACAAAGATCCAAGCATAGCGCTAAATGATGAGGACACTCCATAGTTGCGACACGATCATGACCAAGGGACATACGTCAAGAAGATCACTACTGTGCCTGCTTAATTTAATGTTGTTTAATGTTGTGTATTGAGATATTAATTATGTAATAATTGTGACCGCACATTCATTCCAGTGTCGTATTGGTCCCAAACTTTTTCTTAACATTTTACATGCCCTATGTGAAGCAACTGCCAAGTTTGAGATTTTTTTGAATTGGTTTGGTACTTTTTCCAGTTTAATTGAATTTCCACGCGACTTCACCGGGTAGTTCTACGTTGAACTGAGTCCATCCTAGAAAAGATCTGGAATAGTGCCAAACTTTGCCACAAGGTCTCTTGTGCCCTAGGAGGAAAATATTTGTGGAGTTTGCTGCATAATTCCATAGTTTTCGATCTGTAATTCACCATACTTTGTCTCACGCAGCACGGAGAAAAATGTAATAATAAAAATAATGATAAGAATACACCTGGGTTCTTAGGGATTCTGAGGTCCAACTGTCGTATTGGTCTTAAACTTTTTCTCGGTCTTGCAAATGCCCTATGTGAAGCAACCGCCAACTTTGAGATTTTTCGGAATTGGTTTGGTACTTTTTATAGTTTAATTGAATTTCCGCGCAACTTCACCAGATAATTAAACGTTCAACTGAGTCCACGAACGAAAAGTTTGACGTACAAATGATCTGAAAAAGAAATTCCTGTCTAAAAACAATAGATTTAATGATATTACTTAAAGACTATATTTTTGCATTAATGAAATAAAGATTATTCTTTCCATTATGTTTAATATTTAAAAGAAAAAATAAAATATTTTAGGTTACATATTTTTCATGTCTGCAGTATAGCAAAAGATACTCTAATTTATTTTTTCAAAAAATATAAGTACTTTGTTATTTTCTGCACAAATAATAGTACTTTACCCATTATAAATAAAAAGAAATATAAAAACCTAAATCCTGCTTAGGAAATGGCGGGCTGCACTTACCCGCCAAAAAAAAACATCTTTACTCCCGGTTGGTGTTTCCAACCGGGAGTAAAGGGTCTTTAATCCCGGTTACTGGTGGGAACCGGGAGTAAAGGTCCAGGTTTCTAATCATTTCTCCGCGTCCAACGTCGTCTCCGTCTGGAATGAATGTGCTGCCGCACCGCTTCGGTCGCACCGCCGCCGCGGCACCGCTTCGGTCTCCACTGCGCGCGCCGCCGCGGCCGCACTGCTCTGCCTGCCCCGGCCGCTGCTCCCCTGCCGCGGCCGCACTGCACTGCTCCCCTCAGCCCGCGCGCGCCCGGCCGCTGCTCCCCCGCCGCCGCGCCATCGAAACGGCACCGTGAAGCGCCGCCCTACCCTCCTCCACCACGCCGGGATCCTCCCCCTCGCCGCCTGGCCTCCACCACGCCGGGATCCGCCACCCACGCCGCCCGGTCTCCACCACGCCGTCTTCACCAAGCCCAGGACCGCGTGCCGGCCGCCGGGATCCTCCGCCGAGACTTCGGGCCCGGCCCGCGACTCTTCCCCGCCGGACTCCCCCGTGCCGAACTCCACCACGCCATACTCCCCTGGCTGCGTCTGGCATCCGAGTAGAGCGCTCCAGGTCAAGGTATCTTGCACCATTGTTAGCACAGATGGATTTAGTTTAGGGTTGGACTAAGGGCCATCCTGCTTCATATTTCAGAAGGTTCAGATCCTTCCTTTTGTCACTCATTATGCCTTTTGTAGCTCTAATTATGCCTTTTTTTGCTCTAATTATGCCTTTTGTTACTGCAATAACATTGTCAGGATCCAAAACAATGAACAGCAATAGTATGACCATCTGTAGCTGATCGTAGGCAACTGATCTGCAAAAGAACATGTGTCAAGAAAACATACCACAATACTTATTGTAATGGAGACAGCATAGGTTCTGTTATCACACTTAGGCCAGGTTTGTCAAGATCAGCGCTAATTATCACACTTAGGCCAGGTTCTGTTAGGACAATATCAGAAGCACTCCTGGCTGAGGCATTCAGTTTTTTTTCTTTCTAACTGTGTATGAATTCTTAGAGAATGAAAAACTACCTACATTGCTTGCAAATAAATTGGCCACATATTGTCCACACACAGTGACACAGTGTCACATGGATGCTTATTAATAACTTTTTAATGTTAATCAGGTCAGATCTTTATATATTATAATAATAAAATAAACAAAGCTAGCAACTTATGGATTACCTGTAATTGCATCCATATTTGCGCATAGTTCATTAACACTTGCAATTTCCAGTTCATGGTGACAGCTACAAATTCATCCTAGGCAGTTTTTCCAATGCCTTCAACTTGTAACTGTTTGCTGAGAATTAACAAACCAATAAATAAGAATAATAAAAAATACAAATGGACTGATAAATATATACATGAGCAAGCATGTGGAGCCACTAAAATAACACTACCATATTACAGAATGGACTAAAACAAAACTAATGGAGGGAGGTGCAGTGGAGAGATCTGAGATCAAGGTGCCAGTGAGCAGACCCACGTCACCCTTGCCGGAAGGATGCCATGGAGCTAGGGCCAGCGGCCGTCCTAGGCTAGCGCACCAGAGGGGCCGCGGCCGCTGGAGGGCCGGGAGTGGTGGACGGCATCGAACCTGGGGATGGCAACTGCTATACCAATACCAGCTTTCTTTAGGGCTGGAGCATCATTTACTCCATCACCAGTCATTCCACAAATGTGTTTTCGTTATTGCAGACGTTTTACAATCTCATATTTGTGCTCTGAAAAAGGGGAAAAGAAACACTTAACCTGTCGTCATGCTTTTTTCCCCCATTATCTACACTGGATCCTCGCCAGCAAAACCATCTGCTTTCTCAATTAAATCATCAACAGGTAAAGCAGCAATAGACTCATCCTTGTTCTGTCCCAGCAAAGCAGAGGAAGGGTACATGTTAGTACCCATGCCTGTGATCAGAATATGACCATTTGTGATCAGAATGTAGCAAGGTTTCCCATACCTGTGAAATTTGTGATATTGTTCTGGGTGAATATTTGTAATTTCAAATCTCCTATTTGTCATCAGATTATGTATTGGCTGAATATTTGTCACTGCCCATTTGTGATAAGATTGATTACTCTTTTGATTGGTATATAAGTCTTGTTCTTTTACTATTTCTGATGTGTTCTTTTACTAATTTTGATGTACTAATTTTGATGTACTAATTTTGATGTGTTCTTTTACTAACAGTTTTTGTACTAATTTTGATGTGTTCTTTTACAATTTGAAGTCCTGCCAGTGTTTTATGTCGAGTTTGATTTTATGTCGAGTTCATCAACCTTTGTTTTGTTTTCTGATATGTTAATTAAGCAAGATGTCCGACTCGACGGACAACATGGAAGACGAAATGATGGATCTTATCGCCAAAGGCACTCAACCTTATGGCGATAATAACCAGCAGGGTGATGAAGATTACAGGAATGAATACTTCAATTTCGATCATAATGACGGACAAGAGATGGATGTTGAAGATAATGTTGGCGAGGTATATTATTGAATATATCTAGCTATCATTTTTTAAGATAAGCCGTTGGAAGGCCTCTGATATATTCTGTGATGATGTACGTAGCCCTCTGGATTGACGAAGATGACAACGGGCAAGAGCAAGAATGTCCGAGGCCCCCAACAGCCGTTGGAAGGCCGCTTCATCATCACAGAATTTGACGTGGTTACAGGGGAACCACTAGGACCATATGCTAGTAAATACAGGTACCACTATGGTTTCCTTGTAAGGGATAAGCTCCCGATCAGCGCCCGTGAATGGAAGAAGAAGATTCATGCTCCTCATATTAGTTACGTCTCTGATATTGACAAGGAGGCACTTTGGTCTGATATTAAAGAGCATTTCACGTTCGACACAGAGCGTTATCATGACGGTGATATCATCACCAATGAAAGGTTGGTGGAACTAGTTAGGCACTGGACTATGAAGAAGATGGCTACACAATTTCAGACTTGGAAGAAGGAGCTGTTCAATAAATACGTCAGCAATGACGAGACTCCAGATTGGCGCGTCGTTAAGGGCCCGCTCGCGAAGCAGAGGCCCTGCTGGGAGGAATTTGTACAGTACAAGACATCGGAAGAGGGTATGGCACGGGCAAGAAGGAACCAAGAAAATTCCCACAAAAAGCAATACCACCATAACATGGGATCAGGTGGCTACCTAACGGCGGTTCAAAAGTGGGAAAGGGCAGAAGCAAAACTTCGTGAAAAGGGGATCGAACCCGAATCAAACAAGTGGCCTGAACGCACGAGGCGTTGGTATTTAGCTCATGGGGGATCACTGGACCCACTCACTGGAAAGATGGTTCATGGCAAAAAACTGGAAGAAGCAACAACAAAATTAATTCAAATTCTAAAAGCTAAGGCTAGTGGACTGTTCAGGCCCAACAGAGAGAAGGATGAACTGACATATATCCTTGGGACTGATGAGCATCCTGGCCGAACAAGAGGCTTTGGGGCGGTTACGTGGGAGCATGGTTTCCCTCAATGGAGAGATACCTACAGAAGCCGCCAGAGAAAGAAGGATGAGGAGGCAGAGAAGCTCCACATCTTGCAACAGTATGTTCTTGATGCAAAGAGGTGAGAGGAAGAAATGGAAGCGAGAATGCAAGAGGAAGTAAAGAGGCAAGTGCAAATAGCAATGAGTTCCCAGGGGCTTACAGTAGCTCCGGGAACCAACATTCTTAGCCCCACGAATCAGACGTTGAGAAGCAGTTGTGCTTCCACAGAGCTGCCAAAGCAAGATGAGCGTTTCCCCGTGGATGACATCGATAAACTTACAGCATGTGAGCTGCACATTCCAAATGATGATGGCACTGTGATGGTGGCTACTGGTGTTGTGGGTCCTATAGACCGTACAAAGACACCAAGAATCCATGGTGTAGTAATACCAGCTGGATACGCTTCCGTCTCAGTGGATAAAGCTGTTAGAGGTTTTGAAGATGTGCCTCTTGACATTCCTAGAGGTGATGGTTCTGCTACTGTAGGAGAAGCAGAGAAGTCATTCATTGCATGGCGTAAGCGCTACATCATTATTCCTGGGATGCCGTCGCCGCCTCCTCAAGTACCTGACCATAGGTACGCATGAAACTTAACGTCAAAACAAAAATTTTCATTAGTTTTCTATTAGCACTTAAATAACAATGTACTCATACCTCATTCTTTTCTGTACTCATACAACAGGCCAATAATCCAATCCCCAGACCAGCTTAGTGCTCCGTGCGGTGGTTACGATGGAGAAGACACGGTACCATACCCACCATCTCCAAGGCGGTCTCCACCGCCACTGCCTCCTCCCATGACGGGTGCATCCCTACCTCTCCAAGGCGGTCTCTACCACCACCACCATCGCCGCCTCCTCAAGTGACAAACGCATCTACCAAGAAGAGAACCGCCTCGACACCTTGTCCTGCCATGACAAAGTCATCTGCCCCGCTGACAAAGACGAGGAAGAAAGCCCCCATGGACCCAACAAGGAAAATTCCCCAAAAATTGGCTGGTGAAAAGAGTACAGAGGAACTAGATGATGCAGTCAAAGAAACGAATAATTTATTCTTCTCAAAGATGGCCAAGGGGGCGAAGAAGCCGATGGAGCAGAAGCACTTCCACCTACCTCCAGCTCAACTAAGGCGGATGGTGGATGATGTACAAAAAAAGAGGTGGGAATCTCGTAAGCCCTCGCCCCTATCTGACTATGACTGCACTCTAAGCAAGGAATATAAGAAAATGGTTAAAGCAAGGAAGGGTGTTGCACAACTCGGAGAACAAGAATTGCAATCACACTCCCCACTTGTTATTGGTAATGAATATGGATCAAACATAGACCTCCTACAAATACCTCAAGATGATGGACCAGTCGACTTGGTACAACTTTGTAACTTCTATGCTACCACTTGTGGTGTCGACATTGCCGATATGGTCTTTGCAACCGCGCCGGTAGTCTCAAGTTGGGAGAAATATGAGCATGGCAGGAGTCTATGGGATCCTGAAAAACTCAATGATTTGGGGACGCAAATGTACGCCCTGAACAACTGGTACCTCGATGCGTGTGCCCGGGAAGAAAGTGCTATTTCTATCAGGGTTAGAGACGAACATTGGTTCCGGGGCAATGATGTCATGTACCTGGAGTTTTCTGAATTGCACCAACTATGTCACCTATACTCTTTAGACAAAACTATCATAAGCTGCTATTGTCTGTAAGTGATTCTTTCTACTAGTTAACAATAAGTCACTACGGAAGTACATCTATAATGTGTGTTCATTATCCTCACTATATATATGTATGCAGATTTGAGATGGGAGAGTGCAAAAAGAGAGGGTGTACCAATATTGGTTTCATTGATCCACATGTTGTATTCAAAGACCCTAAACCCCAACCAACATGGTACTCGGAGACGGTGGCCAATATCAAGATGTTCTTAGAGAAGCAACACGACAAGAAGGTTATACTCTTCCCCTATAACTTCAGGTGAGTGTTCATAATGTTGACTCTACCATATATATATATACATACACACGTAGCAATCACTGGATATTGATGGAAATCGATCTAGAGATATCTTCTCTAGTCATCTGGGACTCGATGAGAAAAGAGCAAAAAGAATACCAAGAAATGATAGATATTATCCAGGGGTAATTGCAGTCTCTCTAGCACAACTCTATATATGTATATATCAGTCTCTCTATATGCAATAATTAATACTCCAAACATTTTTAATTTTATTGGACAGTGTTTGGAAAGAATTCATTCAGAAACACCATATGACACAACGCAAAGCGCCATTGCGTGTAAATAAACTTCGAGTAAGTACTATATTGCTCTATAAGTTCAATTTCCCTGTGTTGCTTCCTATATGTATCAATTTACCTATACCGGATCGGATACTGAATCTGTTTTTTTCCTAAAGTGGATTCTGCGGCAGCCACAGGGGACCGATCTATGTGGATACTATGTTTGCGAGTTTCTGAAGTTGTGCTCAAAAAGAACTAATCTAGAGTACGAAAAAGTATGTATCTAAATACTACTACTTTTTCTTGATTTATCATTATTATTGATATATATACTAATAATATTTCTTTAACTCAAATTGCAGACTAAAAATTTGAAAGGGAAAACCCTGCAAACACACCATCTCAAAGTAATGCAAGAGACAATAGCAGGATTTCTTAATGAACAGGTCTTAAAGCCCGGCGCCGAGTTCTACTTTAACTCCGATGAACAATGGCTTCCAAAAAATTAGGGTCATGATAACTTTATTTTGAATGTAATGGGTCATGACAACTTATTATCGGATCCAAAGAGCAGATATGATGATGAAAGTTAGACATGATGATGAAAATATACAATGCAAGCTTGTATTATATATGGTGCACAAATTGTTTGTATATACTTTCTTTTTAGTCGGGTTACTTGCGTACATTGCTCGAAACCAAACTTTACTATACGCATGCGTATGCATATATTATTCGTAGGGCAAAAATCGTATACAAAAACTTATTTTAAAATCAAAATGAATTATGAATTGAAATGAAAAAGAAAAAGGAAAAAAAAGAGGACTTTTACTCCCGGTTGGTAATACTAACCGGGAGTAAAGGTGTCTGCAAGGCCACAGACCCCGCTGACTCTTTACTCCCGGTTGGTATTATCAACCGGGAGTAAAAGTCCCCCTTTGGGCAACCGGGAGTGAAAGGGGTTACCAACCGGGAGTATATGTCACTTCTGTACTAGTGCCGCTAGTGCTTGCTCGCCTACATCACGCGGCACCGTTCGTGCTGCTTGCCCGCATCGCAAAAAAAGAAAAGAAACCATCGACGCACACTCCGCTCCGTACCCGCAGCTGCCTCTCCTAGCCCTGCTGGCCAACGCCGCTGGCTCTGCACCGTTCGTGTCTCCGTCCGTGTCTCCGCCCTAGCCTCCCCTTCCCCACTTTCCCCCTCTCTCCCGACGTGGCCCAAAGTGCAGCCACCTCCGCGCGCTGCGCACGGCTTGTAACACCCTAAAATTTGCATCATTTCAAAATAGGTGAAATTGATTGATTTATACATTTTTGTGAGCATTCAAACTAGAGGTTACCCGAAAGGGCAAAAAGGGGCTTGCCAAGTCAAATATAGCACGACCTCAGTCCTTATGTGTATAGCCTGCGTGGAATGTGTCATCTGGAAGGGGAGCCCTA
The DNA here is from genome assembly GCA_038087645.1 of Saccharum hybrid cultivar R570. Taxonomy (NCBI): domain Eukaryota; kingdom Viridiplantae; phylum Streptophyta; class Magnoliopsida; order Poales; family Poaceae; genus Saccharum; species Saccharum hybrid cultivar. Next base: position 14,769,966 of record JAQSUU010000805.1, read on the forward strand.
CACCTGCTTGTCGATTAGAAACATAGTGGCTCTAACTTATTAGATAAACCTTTGAAAGACTTTATATTGTACCCTGCCTGCTCACCTTGGTAGTATTTTGGGAGTTATAAAACCGGGCATATGGGCAACACGACTCACGGTGAAAGTGTACAACCTCTACAGAGTGTAAAACTGGTATATTAGCCGTGCTCACGGACATGAGCGGCCTGAAAAACTGACCGAATAGTTGCTCACTGGATGATGATGATGTTATTAATGACGATAATTCTAATGATGACTATTATTCATGTTTATGATCATGTGGTTTAATTGGGGCTTAAGCATAACTTAAAGCTATTTAATGCTAAAATTGTGACTTATTGAAATGCTAACCGCAGTACAACCAGTGTCAGCCTTTTGAGCTTCATCGCCCCATATTATCATTGTTAAGTACGAGATATACTTATGCTTGTTTATTTTCATTATTTGGATAAAAATCCCGGATTGATAATAGATGGCAGTGGTTATGACGACTACCCTGAGAATTACTAGACTTGTGGTTCACCAGTCGACGTCCCTGTGGAGTTTGGAGGCTCTCGTGGAGAGTAGTTATCTAGTTCTTCCACTTTTGTTATTAATTGGACTTGATATTATTGTAAGGAGTTATTATTCATGATGTAATGAACACTTGTGATGATGCTTCGTAATTTGTTAGCTTATGTGTGCGACTGATCTCTGGGCGCACATAAGATTTATGCATCTCATTTTATCCTTAAAATTGGGTGTGACACGGCTGGCCCAGCGGTGCCCCCAGCCGTGCAGCACAGTCCCCCGGCGGGGTGGCCGCTCAGCCGCATCGCGCACCTCACGCCTCCGCCCCACTCTACCTCGCTGCTTCTTCCACCAGATCCATTGCGCGGCGAGAGATATGATGGTAGTGGGGACTGTGGCGCCGACTGCATGGGCTGCGGGGGGCTTTGTGTCGAGCCCACGATACCAGCAGGCACGCGAAGGGGTTCCCACCGGCCTCGTAGTTCGCGGGAGTCCATCTGGTCGATGGTGGCGACGACGCTGCTACCTCCGGTGAACTCCACACGTTGGTAAGCCTTCATTTCACAAGCAATAAGGAGATGTTGTGATGTGCTGAAAACGCATGTTGCAAGCGTATATTTTAAGTGTTTCAGATGTTTCAGAGATATGTTGCAATTGTTTCAGATGAATGTTGCAAAAGTATATCAGAATGTTGCAATAGTTGTACACATATGTTGCAAAAGTCTGTTCCTAATGTTTTATCTGTGTTTTTGGATGTATTGTTGTAAGTGTGTTTATCTGAACGTTGCATACGTTTTATACATATGCTGCAAGTGTTTATCTGGATATTGCGTATGTTTGCAATGGTCTTCAAGTGTTTTTTATGTGTTTTTGCAAGTGTTTCAGAAATATGTTTCAAGTGTTTTATTTGTCTTCGGACGTATGTTGAAAGTGTTGCATCTGGATGTTTTAAAAGTAGATTGAGTGTTGTACATGTTGCAATGCGTGTGAGAAGCGGAGGGGACGCAAGCGGTCCCCGCACTCGGTCTTGCGGCGCGGGACCTGCATGGGCACATGAAACCCCGGCGCAGGTGGGGGCATGCTGTTTTTTTTTTCATGCAAGTGCGGGCGTGGCGTGGATTGTCGGTGCGAGTTTGGGAAACTGCAGCGCGGCCATCCTGACATGGACCTTGGGCCGGACATCCGGACGCTAGTCTTCCCGTTTTTGTTTTCTTGTTTGTTTTAAGAGGTGTGCATCTCAAAACATCCGTCTCTGTTAATCACGATTAACAAAAGCCCTCTCCATCTTCCTCTTAAAGGCCCTTTTTGTTCGCTCTTGGAAAATGCTTTACTTTTTTTTCACTATGTTTAAAGTTCCGCAGTCATGATATGCATCGCACAAAATACTGGGCAAAGCCAAAACTTTCATAATTTGGAAGTTGGAACGGATGCAGTCATGCGCTAACTGCATGCATTCGTCTTCTCCCTGTAAACTCGCTGGTTTCAGTTGCTTTATGGTTGGCCAAAACTGAATAGGATCCCCTTATCACGCCAGGCCGCCAAAACAAGCGCGTCCAACGCCGCGACTCTGGAGCACAAACATAAAGCCTCGATCGATCCCGCGTGCTGTGCAAACCCAGCTTCCAGATCGCGCATGCAGTAGCAAGTAGTCGCAACGCGCCGACGGTACCATGGGCGACGACCTGCCGCGATCGCTACCGGACGACGTGGTCCAGGACGAGGTCTTCTGCCGGCTCCCGCCGGTCGCCCTCGCCGTGTGCCGGTGCGTCTGCAAGGAGTGGCGCGACTCCATCGACGCGCGCCGCATGCTGCAGTGGTCGGACCTCATGCCGCTCGGCATCTTCCTCAACGTGGATCACGAGCCGGCGCCGCCGCTGCTGTTCGCGCCGCCCTCGATGGGGCGCAAGGTCGCGGCTGACTTCCGGAGCTTCGTGAAGGTCGACGACGACTACCACTCGAGTAGTATGTTCCCGTTGATGTGCATCGTCGACTGCTGGCCTCCTCTTGGTTGATGATGGCCAAGTGGTCAACCCGGCCACAGGACGGTGGGCGTCGCTGCCTCCATGTCCGGCCGCGGAGGACGACGACTACGACGTGTACCACCTCCTGTTCGACCCTTGCGTGTCGCCGCACTACCAGGTTGTTGTGTTCAGAGAACTGTATAGGCCTAGGGTGGATGCATCAGAAATAACGGAGGATGGATTGGCCGAGTGGCCGCCGTCGCCGTACATGATGTGGGTCTACTCGTCTGAAACAAGGAGGTGAGAGGAGACGCCATTCGTCCGAGAAGGGGGGTCACCCTTGCCGAGGCGTGATCAACCGAATACCTCCTTGAGTACCATCATGCTGTTTACTACCATGGAGCACTGTATGCAAAATGCAAGGGCGATTTTATCATGAGGTGTGTGTATATATATATATATATATATATATATATATATATATATATATATATATATAGATGTGTTGTACAGTAGCTGGCTACAGAATTAGATACTCTGTAGCCGGACCCAACCCATCGACCAGACCGCACCATCGAGCGAAGACCCACTGAAACTTTTGTTAATTATTAATTCAATTCCGTGCGGCTTGCCTTTCATGGCTCGTAAATGTAGCCATTTTAATTAGATTGGATACCCCTTAATCACGGGCGAACGATCGTTGGACGGAGAAGAGCTCGACGAGGCTCTGCATGAGCTGCACCTGCACGTAGACCGCAGAGGTCGCACACGTAGTCGGCAGTCTCGTCGAGGAGGCTGCAGTACTCCATCTCGGCGCCGCCAGAGCGCGTCGGCCTTGGGCGGCTCCCCGGACTGCCTCGGAGGCGGGTCCCGGGCCACCGGAGGCGGCGGCGTCGGCGCTGACTCCATCGGTCCATCATTGAGTATGGCGCTGCGGTTTCCACCATCCCCGTACAAGCAGGCAACCGAGGTAAGTAGCCGCAAATGTCGACGATGTTGAGTACGACGATGGCCAGCAGGCGCGCGCCCTCGATCCAGCCTACTCCTCCATGTGATTCAGCTTGCATGTTTGGGCAGGTCCATACGCTGCACGGAGGAGGCGGCCACCGGCCTCGACGTTCGCATCCACCGCCTCCCCGCCGTCGAGCCTCCACCAGACCACGCAGGCTCTGTGGAGTTCCACCAGTGACCCCGTTTCGCATAGATGGTGGTGCCGTGGTGGCACCTGCGGCGGCGCGGCTCGCCGCCCCGCTCGCACGGCGCTCCCTGACGGCAACGCAGCCGGTCTCGCTCGGATGGTGGCCGCGGAGACGGATCTGCAGAAGAAGGCCAGCTACACGGACATGAAGGCCATGGTGTTCCTGGTGGCCGCCACCGCCGTGGCCGCCGGTTACAGCCTGCTGCAGGCTGCGCGCTGTTGCGTCGCCCTGGCCATGTTCGGCGGAGGCCCTTGCTGGGCCTGGTGCGTCTTCTCGTGCGACCAGGCGCTGACGTACGTGCTGCTGACCGCTGTCGTCGCCGCGCTGCATGCCTCCGTCCTCGCCAAGTGCGGCCAGCCTGAGCTACAGTGGATGGGGATCTGCGCCTTCTGTAGGCCGGCCGGCGCCGTCGCGACCGGGCTCACCGCCGCCCTGCTGGCCTTCCTCTCTGCCTTCAACCTCTTCAGGCTATACGGCAGCAAGAGTTAATATTGTTTAGTCACCATGGATTATAGTAATTCATTTAAAAATCTATCGTAAATTCACCATGGATTTATAGTAATTCATGACATATATTGTCGTAACTCTCACTGAGGAAATATCAAATTCCGGTGACTCCCTAACTTTCATCACACTCAAATTATTGTAATTATTTGTTAATAGTGTCGTAACTAATCTTTATTTGTTACGGTAACTGGTTCGTTGTATCATGATGATATCAAAATGTGGTAACTCCCAGTGCTAACTATGGTAACCGTATATTCAGATTATTTGTAAGTATTTTGTTATGGTAAATATTGTAATAACGTACCCATCCTGATTACCATATCCAGCCATTTAAAATATCAGAATTATAGTAATCATTTACCTGCTTCGCATGCACGTGTAGATAACGTAATAGGAAGGCAAGCCTTTTTGGTCGGCAATGTGTATATATATATATATATATATATACACACACACACCTTGAATGATCGATGCTCTATCTATTTTTTGTTTCAGTTTATTTTGTGCAATGACTATATATATGTCAAAAGTATATGATCGATGACAGTCCTTTTGATTCCCTCAGTGGTTTTTTTAATAATGTTGCAGAATAACCTTATCAGACTGCAAGTCTGCAAGTACCAAGTAATTAAACTGCCGGAGGACGTTTGTGCGAGTTTGCGTCCCGACCTTCATCTTGTGAAGTCCAAGTGTGGGGTGTATGTTGCGATTATTTGTAAACCCTATCCCCACCTACGGGTTTGGTTGCTCACTGAATCTAGCGGCAGGGCAGAGTGGATGTTGAAGTATAACATCAACTTGCAAGCCGTGAATGCACAATTCCCACCAAATCGTGAGTACCCAATCGACAGGCCTTGGATCATACATGGGAAAGTCTGCAGCAACAGACGTGCAGAAGAAGAAGATGAGTTTGAATGGGACTTTGACAAGAACAACATCCTTAAGATTGAAGTCAAAGATGAGAAGTACTGCCCTGGACTTATAACCCTTTGGGGATTCCATCCTTACAACGAGGTGGCCTTCCTGGACATATCAGATACAAGAGTTGTGGCCTACCATCTGGATGGCTCCAAGGTTCAAGATTTGGGCCCCTTGAACAATCCATATTGTTTTGGTAATTACGGTGATCCAACTGCATATTTTGTGTACACTCCTTGTTGGATGGAGAGTTGTCTAGAGCACAACTGATTTTCTATGCATGCCTGTATTGAAGATTAGGACATATATATGTTGTTCTTCCTTGGTACTCAAAATAATTTATTTGTTGGCAACTACAGTAATCGTTTTATTTTCATAGCTCCACACAATGTAAGTCACTCTCGATTAGTTTACTGTATTTCCATTTGCCCAAATCTCAAATATGCGTGTAGAGATGGTGGTGCAATGAGGCAGAGTGGCACTGCCCAACTTTGGTTAACGAATCTTTTTATGCAAGTAGCCTGCGGTTTACTGAAACACAACATGAGTTTAGTATAGTAGGATATTGGTCATCGCAGAAGTACCTCTTACAATCACATTTACAGAAACGGCTTTTGTCGGTGCTAGTGGATTTTTCGTTGGCAGGCACTAGTATAAATAGAATTGTGGGCCGATGGTTATGAACCGCCTGTTTAAATACATTTCTGCTAGCGGTTCTCTTAAGCCAACCGCTAGAACAAATCTTCTATTTACACTGGGCAGTTCTGCTACGCCTACCGCGGTAGGCTTAGAAAGACCGCTGGTGTAAATACATAATTTGTACTTTATACTAGCGATTTTCTTAAGGTTACCACTAAAATAAATATATTTACACTCGCAGTGTTCTTAATCTGGCACTAGTAAAACTAATTAAATTTTTTTTTGAATTTTTCAAATGATCTTAGATGAAGAAATTGTCTAAATAAAGTTTTAGTACTCTAAAAGATTTGCAACTTTGTAGTTGATCACTTTTTCATTTGAAAAATCAATTAGGGCTCCGAATTTATGTTTAAATATTAGTGATTTTGAAATTCATTATTTGAAATGTACAAATGACCTCGGATGAATAAATGACCTAAACCAAGCTTGGAGTACTCGAAGAGATCTAAAACTTTCTAGTTCAAACCTTTTTATTTGTACTCGTTTAGGGTCTCAAATATACATTACAATATTTACTAAAGTGAATACAAAATGTAGTGAAATACCCCCAGCCACCAGTCCGACCCGCACGAAAGGCGTAACGATCTGGGCACTGTCTCGGAGAGAGCTATCATTCCTTTTTCTGATGAATCATGTACATCAGTTCACCAACTTCCTTGACCTTCTGGCACTGGGCAAGCGTCAGCCCCCATACATGGTCTTAAACACGTGTGACTTTGAGTTGTAGTGGTCAACGAAGGAATGCACGAGGCCTGAGGTTGTGAGTTTGATACCCGGCAACTCACGTGCACGTGTCTCGTGTAAAAAATTGTGAGACTTGTGATCATGGGGGCTAACTGATGGGCCTCTCCATATTAACTTTTTTGCAATTTTTTTGCCTGATTTACAAATTCTGAAAAATTGATTTATATCAGCGGTTTATGTAAGCATGCTGCCAAGGTAAATCAATCTACACTAGTCAATTTTAATAGAACCACGGTGTAAATATTTAGAAGGACGATTCTTAAGTGATTCCAGTGAAATACGCTGATTCGGGCCTTTCACATATGCTGGCGGTTTGTAAGAACAGTATAAATAAAAAAATACCGCAAGTACAATGTTTTATGTACTAGTGAATTTAGACTTACGAGTAGCACATGCACAACAAGTGAACAGACAGAACGATAAGAAAGACAAGACAAAATATTTCCAGAAAAATCTCTTTCTCACTAGAAAAAGTCTCTCTCTCATGCATACAATGCGTGCCAAGAAGTAGCAGAAAAAATACAGGGTCAAATACAGGGCGCGTACAACATTCTCCCAAGTGCGTTCTGCATATAGTTATTTTTGCATAAAGCTCCTCCGGATGCAAGGAGAGAAGCTATTGTCTCGCAATCATAATGACTGAACATATTATTTGAACTTCAAGTTCATTAGACATGAATTTTTTGGTGCAAATTCAGAGTGTAAGTAGGATTTTTCTACAGCTGCAAGGCAATAGGACAGGTTTGGCGGATCAGGGCAGGGCTGTTGGTAAGGCAAAAGGACTGAGCCGGTGAGCCCTCGGAAGGAAAAACAGAAGGGATTTGGCGGTGGTATGTGTGACTGTCATAAGGGGGACACAAGGTAGCCCGTTCCATAATAGTAAGAGCATAAACTAAAGGTTTTAGCACTGTCAATTGCATATAACTTTTGTATACCAGTTTTTCGTTGATTTACTGAGGATGGAAAGACTACATATATAGCATGCATAAACTCAACTTCACTAAATTGGAGTACATAGTAGTACTGTGGTGCACAGCACTCCATGTATATTCAGGCAGATGTTATCTCAGTAAATACTGCTGTCTATCATGATTTCTGTTGGTCTTCTCAGGAGGTCTACCTTCTTGAGGGTATCATTAGCATTTTTTATGCCGACAGCTTGTAGCCCGATAGTTTCTGAGCTTGGCGGCCAGGTACCAGCCTTGTCCCATAGGTACAAGAAGTAAGAGATTTGTTCCCAAAGAGGGACCAAAGAGGCTTGCTTGTCGGTGACAAAAGTCTTGGCCTCCCAGTGTTGTCCGGTGAACACCTGCCGGATCGGCTTGAGGCGCAGCGCTTCAGATATCATGACCACAAGTGAGGCAGTAGCCATCTTGGCGTCCTTCTCAGGTGTCGTCGATGGATTATATCCTGAAAACATCTGGACTGCTCTTCTGGCCACATCCTTGCCTAGAGGCACGGTTGGAAGCTTTTTATGCCCCTCACCGTTGTTACCTCCTAGAAGGGATGTGTAATCCTCTGAAAATGGAAGAACTGTACAGTCAGGAAAAAGAGTGTCGTAGCCGGGGAAGCAGTTCCAGTGATTCGTCCTGTTCCTGAACGCCACCAGGTGGATGTTTGAGTCGGCGAAAGCAAGTGTCGCCCGGTGGTGACCGGCGGCGAGGTGGACATTGATCCACCTGCAGGGTGGGCTTCCCGGTGCTGCATCCTTCGGAGCAAGATATGGGTGGCCTCCGATATAGAGCTGTGGCTCTACTACAGGAAACCGGGACTTTGCCTAGTGCTCAAAACTTTGCCGAGTGTCAAATATCGGGCACTCGGCAAAGGCCACCTTTGCCGAGTGCCATACTCGGCGAAACTTGGCACTCGACAAATAGGGCTTTGCCGAGTGTCTAGCACTCGGCAAAATAAGGCACTCGGCAAAACCAAACTTTGCCCAGTGCCAGACACTCGGCAAAGAGGCGCCCGGGGATAACGGTACCCAACGCCGTCCTCTTTGCCGAGTGCCTTCTGTTTGGCACTCGGCAAAATATTAGCTTTGCCGAGTGCCTAGGGTTAGCACTCGGTAAAATATTCACTTTGCCGAGTGCCAAACCTTGGCACTCGGCAAAATAATTTTTTTTTGTTTTTTGCCACCAACTTTTTTTCTTAGATTTGTATTTGTACCATGAACAACATGTTCAAATTTGGCACAATTTCATTGCTGTTTGCTATATTTCTTCACTTTATTTCGTTTTCTTGCGATTTTCCGCAAAGTGTAGGTTTGAACTGTAGGTGCATCGAATAATAGTTTTGATCCATTCCAAAAATGTTATTCCTGTTTGTTAGTGTCACTTTATGCTAAATCTAGGAACTGTCTCCAAATTTCGATCAACGTGCTCACGGGGCAACGTCGCGAACTTGCGTGCAAGTGGTTATTTAATTCTATTAAATTCAAACGAATCCCAAAAATCATGAAACTGTGCGAGATGTCGTGATATCACATGCATATGCGGTGGTAAAAATTTGAAAACGTTTGGAGGACGTCATCACGTATGGTGTTCACAAACCAGGACGTGGGAGGAGGAGAGGAAGGAGAAGGGAGGAGGAGGCAGGGGAGAAGAGAGGAGGAGGGGAGGAGAGAAGGAGAAGGGGAGAAGAGGAGAAGAAAGGTGCCGCCTTGGTTCGTCAACCCTCACGCCGTAGCGGTCGTCCCCGTTGTCGTCGCCGGCCCTCGAGCTTCACATTCTCGCTGGCAAGGTATGCCCTAATGTTAGTATTAGTTAGTAAGTAGTAGTGTTAGTAGTAGTAGTTAATTAGTAGTGTTAGTATTAGTTAGTAAGTCATAGTGACAGTAGTAGTTGTAGCTGTTGTTCATAGTTTTAGTGTTAGTAGTAGTTATTGTTGTATGTATGTGGTTGATGGCCTTCGTGCCTATGTTTGGTATACATGTGGTTGTTGGCCTTCGTGCCAATGTTTTCTGCAGGTTTTGGGAACCTCTCCGTGTAGGGGAGGTGCTGCCGAAATTTTCAATGGAGTCTAACCATTTGCCTTTTCTTTGCAGGACGAGGACCATTGGGAGGCACTCAGCGACCCCGATCGTCTTCGTCAGTGTTGCGGTTCTGCCTGCACCGCGTCGCCTCGCCACTGCAGCGACTTGCCACCGCCCCACTAGCCTGACCTCACCGACACCCTAGATATCACTACAAGAAATGAGGCTTTACATGACGATTTCTGGTGACGTTCTAAGAAAACATCATAGAATTATGTTGTCTGTGACTAAAGCTGGACGAAAAACTCGAAGCTCGTTAACTCGCTCGGCTCGTGGCTGGCTCGGCTCAGCTCGGCTCGGCTCGTTATGATAACGAGCCGAGCCGAGCCAGGATTTTAGCTCGTTAGCTATAACGAGCCAACTCGAGCTGGCTCGTGAGCCGCTCGCGAGCCAAACGAGCCGTAGTTTTAGGAAAAAAGTCATCATAACTTATATTAGTTTTGTATTACTTCATGTCTTGCACTTCACAAATGGATGATATGTTAGCTCATATGAATATTTTATTCGATTTAAAGTTATTGAATATATTATTTTTATATTATTAATATTTTTAAGCTTTAGATAAATGCAAATATTATATTTTGTGTATTTTTTATATCTGGCTCGCGAGCCTAACAAGCCAGCTCGAGCTCATAACGAGCCAAGCCGAGCTGGCTTTCTGGCTCGTTAGGATAACGAGCCGAGCCGAGCTGGCTCGTTATCCTAACGAGCCAGAACGAGCCGAGCCGAGCTGAGCCAGCTCGGCTCATTATCCAGCCTTATCTGTGACGGTTCATTCCTAAGGTGATATATGTATGATAGTTATTGTCACAGATGGACGTCACAGATCTTATTTCCTTGTAAAATGATGCAAGATCAAGAGTATTGGATATCCAGCCCAAGACATATATATTTATTTTAGATTGGTAAATTAATAAAAATATAATATTAAATTAAATTAATAATGACACATTTGCCTTAATAAAATAAAAAATTAGCACACGTTTGATTTTTTAATCACAACCTTGGTTCTACGGCCACACATTTGCCTTAATTAAGTAGCTAATCCACTTTTGCTTGCTGAATTAACAATATGAAATAATACGTATACACGTATATGACTTGGCCTCTTCTTTTCTTGTTTCTTTTTTTGAGTAACACTTGGCCTCCTCTTATATTGCTCCCAGGCGGAGCACACTGCCGAACAGCAGCATGATGAAGCGGCCCACCTCCTCGTTGTTCTCCTGATACATAATCTTCCTGCCACCACGTGTATCGGGAGAACAGCGGGGAGGTGCTACCGAAATTCTGTCTTGATAGGAGCGGACCATGGAAGCCAACCTCATCTACGCATCCTCGGGTGGGATTATGACCTATCCTTCACCTATTAGATGTATAGTAGGAACGCCTTGTGGATTTACCTGCAGTTTTTATTAGTCGCTTACATATGCATGTGCAAGAGGATGGATAACCGTGAGTGGATGTACACGGGCCACGCAAGTATGACCCCAGAATGGATGACCAAGACCAATGCTTTCCTGGAGCATGCATTTGGCGAGGTTGCTAAAGGGTCAGCCCGGATGCCGTGTCCGTGCAGCAGATGTGTCAACAAGAAAAGAAAAATTAAGAGGCTCGTGGGGGAAGATCTTATCAAGTATGGATTCACGGCAAACTATACCCGCTGGATCCACCATGGTGAAGCCGATCGTATTAGAGAGGAGGTGGTGAGACAACGTCTCGAGGATTATGATGGAGATGGCGGGGTAGCAGACTGGATGGATGACATTCAGCAGGCACGGTTCGGTGAAGGATTGGAGGAGAAGCCAGAGGAAAGCGCAAAGGCGTTCTATGATATGGTGTCTTCAGCGCAGAAGCCCTTGCACGAAAAGACAACGGTATCGCAGCTGGATGCAATTGGACGCATCATGGGGTTGAAGTCGCAGTTTAGCATGAGTACGGACAACTTCGATGGTATGTTGGTAGTTTTTGGATCCCTGCTTCCGGAGGATCACATCCTGCCGAAGAACTTGCACGAGTCACAAAAACTTCTTCGTGCACTTAAGATGCCGTATGAGCAGATCCATGCTTGTCCGAATGGATGCGTCCTTTTTAGGAAAGATCACGAGGGAGCAACGCACTGTCCAAAGTGCAAATCCTCTAGGTACCTGGAGGTCGACACTAGTGATGGCAAGAAGGAACAGCTGAGTATCCCTACGAAGGTCCTATGATACCTTCCTTTCATACCGAGGATCCAACGGTTGTACATGACAGAGGAGTTTGCGAAACAGATGACATGGCACAAAAATGGCAAAAGGTACAATCCGGACAAGATGGTACACCCATCGGATGGCGACGCCTGGACCCATTTCGATGGCATACATCGTGTTAAAGCAGAGGAGGCTCGCAATGTACGTGTAGCGTTGGAAACAGATGGGTTCAACCCGTATGGATTGTCCGCGGCCCCATACACTTGTTGGCCCGTGTTCGTGATACCCCTGAATCTCCCCCCGGTGTCATCTTTCAACCCAAGAACATATTTTTGTCGCTGATAATTCCTGGACATCCTGGGAACAATATGGGTGTGTTCATAGAGTCTATGTTCGATGATTTGATCGATGCTTGGGAAAAGGGGGTACTGACATACGACCGAGCTTCAAAGAGGAACTTCACAATGCATGTGTGGTACCACTACTCCCTGCATGACTTCCTGGCGTATGTCCTATTCTGCGGGTGGTGTGTTCACGGGAAGTTCCCATGCCCAATATGCAAGGCAGGTGTGACGTTCACTTGGCTGAAGAGTGGTGGCAAGTTTTCTTCGTTCGACCAACATCGTCAGTTCCTCCCCCTTGACCATCCATTCAAACGAGACATCAAGAACTTCACGAAAGGTGTTGAAGTCACCGATCCTGCACCTCAGATGATGACTGCTGCCGAGATCCGCGCTGAGATAGAGGCTCTCAAAGTTGATAAAGAGAAAGGTCATTTTGATGGGTATGGTCAGTACCACATGTGGACTCATAAATCGGGCTTGACTAGGCTTCCCTATTTCAACGATCTTCTTCTACCACATAACATTGATTTAATGCACACAGAGAAGAATATCGCCGGGGCGCTTTGGGGAACACTCATGGACATAGAAAAGTCTAAGGACAATGTTAAGGCAAGAGTGGACCTGGTAGCACTGTGCGATAGACCAAAGAAAGTGATGAAGACTCCCGCGCCTGGCAAGAAATGGAAAAGGACTTCGGTCGATTTCGTTTTGAAGAAGGACCAAAGGAGGGAAGTATGTCTGTGGGTTCAGTCGTTAATGTTCCCTAATGGGTATGCGGCGAATCTGAGGAGGGGAGTGAACGTGTCCACTTGCCGAGTGTTAGGGATGAAGAGTCATGACTTCCACATATGGATTGAGCGGCTCCTTCCAGCGATGACCAGAGGTTTCGTCCCCGAGCATGTGTGGCGCGTCCTGGCAGAGTTGAGCTATTTCTTCCACTAGCTTTGTGCCAAGGAGCTATCTCGAGCCGTGATTGATGACTTAGAGAAAGTGGCACCTGTGTTGCTCTGTAAGATGGAGAAGATCTTCCCACCCGGCTTCTTCCTCTCAATGCAGCATCTGATTTTGCACCTGCCTCACGAGGCACGAATGGGGGGGGGCCGTGCAAGCCCGTTGGTGCTGTCCAATCGAGAGATGTCAAAGACTTAGATGTCAAAGCTCGTTGGTGCATCCATGGCAGAGGCATTCATTCTTGAGGTGTCAAACTTCACAACATCATACTATAAGGATAGCCTTCCCAGTGTGCACAATCCAATCCCTCGTTACAACACCGACGAGAGGTCATCAAATCTCAGCCTTTTCAAAGGTCAACTTGGCAGGGCAAGCGCTTCGAGCACCAAGACCTTGCGGAATGATGAGTGGCTTACTATCATGTTGTATGTGTTGTTGAACCTTGACGAAGTGAAACCTTATGTTCAACTTTGAGCTTCGCGGAGGTCATAAGCCAGTCGTATTCAAATGTCATTGGTTCGATCCCAATGTCACGAGAAGAGCCCCTGAGATTGGACAAGTTGAAATTCAACAAGATTCCCTCTATCAAGGAGACGATGTCTATATTGTGGCTCAACAGGCCATGCAAGTTTATTATCTTCCATGGGCGTGCCAAAAAGATCCCACTCTTGAGGGTTGGTACCTTGCGCAGTTGGTATCACCGCATGGCAAAGTGCCTGTCCCAAATGATGAGAATTACAACTTTGACCCAAACACATATACAGGGGAGTTCTATCAACCCGAGGGGCTAGATGGCATGTTTGACATAGACATGTTTTCGCTGATGGTCATGGAGTAGACAATGACATTGATGAGGACGATGTAGATGAGGACGATGGAGAAGAGGTGCAAAATGCCAAAGACTTAGCACTTCTTGAGTGATTACGGTTTGGCATTGCCATTGATGACAACGATGGAGATGAGGCGGAAATGTTAGACAATATTGATAGTAATGACGACACTTATGATCTGGCCGCTGCCAATCCTGAAGATTATTTCTAATTCTTGTAATACTATATTATTATTATTTTCTAGTTATGTTTTGTTCATTTTGCATCTCTATATTTGTCTATATTGTGCTAATTGGTTTACTCTTTGTATTTGCAGGCACTCAACAAAATGCCAGGCGGAAGGCGGACCCGAACCTGCAACTCGCTCTATGCGAGGACGACGCAGGAGGCGGAGGCAGAGGCAGAGGCGGAGGCATCGGCGAGGAGCCGTCCGGCCCGCCGCCCCTGCGGCCGTCCGAGGAGGGCGGTGTAGTCGTCTGCCATCCCCCCGCCCGAGGAGGACCGGACGACGACCACTGACGACGAGGACCAGCAGATGGCCCCAGACAGGAGGGGGTGACACTTCCTCTGGAGGGTGGCGGGGGGTGACACTTCCTCTGCGGGGGTGGCGGGGGGTTCCACTTCGAGCACCTCATTGGTACCGTACTTGCGCAGGTCCTCGCAGCTCCCGACACGGCCGATCCTGTTTCAGAGGAGGCCGGTGATTCGTCCCAAGGGCGACAAGTATCCGTTCATTTTGCATCTCTTCTTGTTCATATGCTGAAAACCGAACTACGGACTAACAATTCTTCTTACTGACTCCTGTAGGAACTGGGAACTTGTGTCCGGGGGCGATCATCGGCAGTGCAATGGGATCCTCGGCGGCCTGATCCGCCTGCACTACCCTGGTTTGGTCACCCACGCCCAGGTTGAGTCGCCTCCCTGGACGTGGGACCACTTCAACTCCGCCGTGGACGCTGTGTACGGCATCGTACAGGAGCGGATCAGGCGTGAGTTCTGGGTGAGTCTATATCACACTACATTGCTCAATACTATGAATTCATTAGATGTTCTTGAAATAATGAAAGGATACATGATGTCTATATGCAGGACTTCTTCACATTGGAGGAGGGGCATGACCCCGCCTGGGTGACGAAGGTGCAGGACAGGGCATGCAGGGGCCGAGTCACGGACCTGCACTACGAGGCGAGGCTGCAGTGCCACATCAACCACTCGTGCGACGTCCTTGGTCGGTACCCGGGGAAGAGCGAGGCCAGGACCATGACACTCACCAGGGAGCAGTAGCTCGCAGTAAGTTATAAAACATTGTTACTGACTCATTCCATGAAGAATAGGTAGCCTTCATTTTATATTCTAACATTTCTAATACTTGATGGCATGCAGATGTGTCCTTCTTGGTGCGCCACCCACAGAGACTGTTGGGCGACCATCGTGGACAAGTGGGTCTCCGATGAGTGGAGGGAGAGGCACGCCCTCCGTCAGGAGTGCCACCTGCAAATGGGTGGGCCGGCGCACCACCAAGGCAACCGGCCCCTCAGTTCGTACGCCCAGGCCTGGGTACATGCTACGCACTTATTTATTTATTTGTTCTAACGCTCAATTCTCATTACTTCTAATCGTCTTTGTGTTTCCCTCGCAGTCCCAGTCGCATGATGGCCAGGAATGTAATGAGTTCATGGCGTACGCCATGGCACACAAGGGCAAGGCGACAGCCCCGGACATGTCTACAACCCGGAGGACGGGCCCGACGCGTACAGCAACACGAGCGTCCACAGAAAGCTCACCGACTACGCCTTGGCGGCCCGCGAGCGGCATGGGGAGGACTTCGAGCCCGCCACCCAGCCCCTTGATACCGACCTCGTGATGAGGCTCGGAGGAGGGAAGCAGCACGGCCGGTACTGGATGGCCTCCAACATGGTCGACTCAACCTCTGTGCCCAACCTCGCCCAGATTCGAGCACAGAGCACGAGCTCCTCCGTCCCCATTCGACCTCGGCAGGCGAGCACACTGCAGTAGATGGCGGCACTCCAGGTTAGTTCTATTTCATTCACCGTTCATTACTTTTACACATGTACCTTGCCTTTGCATTGTTTAAACGTTGGTGATTGAATATTGCAGGCCACTGTGGAGAGGATGGAGGCCGAGAGGGAGGCCAAGAGGGTCGAAGGGAGAGGGAGAGGGCCTAGAGGGAGGCCGAGAGGGCCGAGTGGGAGGTCCTAAGGGCCCAGAGGGCGGCTGAGGCGCAGAGGATGCTGGACATGTTCTCATTCATGTCGAGCCTCGGCACCACTCTCCCGGGTGTGGTGGTGCCCCAGTCGCTGCTCACTCAAGTTGTGCCTCCTACTCCTCTGGCTCTAGGCACTCTGGTGAGTATATATATATATGGTTGATCAAGTCCTTTAGCTTGTGTAGATACTAATGAATTCAACTCTCCTTTGTGCAGCAACAGTCGTCGGGTTCGAACCCGACTCCTTCGCCTCAGCACACACACCCCGGCTGGACAGGTCCACCACCGCACGGAGGTGCCCCTTCAGGCTCCCATTGGGATCAGTGGCAGTAGGTGGTGCCCCTTCATGTTTCATTGACTTTTCTTGATCTAGGACTTGTGTTGGATGAAGACTTCTTAGATGTTGTCATGGATTTGCACATTGGATGTGCGTGTGATGGATTATGCAGGAGGATGTGCTTGTGATGGATGTTGGATGTGCTTGTGATGTATTATGGATGTATGTGATGGATTATGTATGCATTTTGTGTGATGCTAAATGCATGTGTGCTATCTCATGTATTATATATGAGTTTTGCGTGTTTGCGTCGAAGGAAAGCAACAAACAAAAAATAGCAAATTTTCTAGCTTTGCCGAGTGCCAACATTAGGCAAAGAAGGCTTTGCCGAGTGCTAGGGGTGTGGCACTCGACAAAGCTGGAAAAAATGCTGCAAAAGCAGCCACTTCCCCAGTTTTGCCGAGTGTCAGCTGGTACCACTCGGCAAAGACTATTTTTAAAAAGATTTTTTTAAAAAATGGTTTCTTTGCCGAGTGCCGAGCTCTGGCTCTCGGCAAAAATTCAAATTTTGCCGAGTGCCAGTCCCTGGGCACTCGGCAAAGACGGCGTCAAATGTTGACGGCAGTTATTTTTTTGCCGAGTGCGGGCTTGTCACTCGGCAAAGACTTTGCCGAGTGTCGATTTTTGGCACTCGGCAAAGAAATTTTTGCCGATAAAATCTTTGCCGAGTGCGGCACTCGGCAAAGCCTTTGCCGAGTGCTTGGCTGGCTTTGCCGAGTGCCCCCAGCACTCGGCAAAGATGGCGTTTGCAGTAGTGCTCGTTGTCACTGAGAATCACTCGCATGTGCTGGAGCAGGTCTTCCATCGGCTGCTTGTCATGGTTCAACATGATCTCCACGTCCTCTGCCTGGTATGTTGATCTTGCATGGGCTACAAGGAATAAGCCTAGCAGCGACAGCAGTAGAGCCGTTGCCTTTTGTGGATGCTGCATCATCGGCCGCTGCTGTATTTTCTGGTCGCTAATGGTGTATTGGTAAAACTTTTGAGTTGTCGTGAGGATGTTAAGGTGTTTGATCGACTCATCCTTTTATAGTACCACACAACACATATTTCATCAATCAAAGTTTGTTTTTGCTGAACCCTCACAAAGGTCGCTGGCGCCCCCTCCACCACCCTCCACAGCTTGAGAGAAGGAAAACAAAAAGAAGGGAGAATTAGGTGTATGGCCCTGGAAAAAACTGCTCTTAGATATATGGCCTCTTTTTTTTCGAATTTGGCTCTATGGCCTCAAAACAAAATTTCTTTGGCTCTATGGCCTTCCATCAGTTTTGGGCAGCTAAAGGTGTGAAGTCATGAGTAAAAAGACCGTTTTACCCCTGGCGAAAAAAATAAAAAACACAGTTTTGTCTGTATAATTTAAAGTGCATGTTTCACGTCAGCCATGCATGCTACAGGAAATAAATAAAGGTACTTTATTACTACGGACTGACTAGCTACTTTAATTACTACAGCTCTCAATGCACACACCTCGCCGGATTAAAAAGGATCGACTGTCTCCGACTGCCGGTGTGATGAATAATACTAACAGGCCAGGCTGCTAATTAGTATGGTCCTATAAAAAACCACCACCCGTTCCCTCCCGATGGATCCATGCCGGATCGGCTAGCCCCTCGTTGGATCCATTCCTTCTCAAAATATACAATAAATAATTAGCAGCCCCACGATGGATTGGCTGCTAATTTGTTTCTCTTCGCCGAGGAGAAGCTGGGAGCAAGAGAGGTCGCCATGGGAGGAGCTGCAGGGAGCGGCGTCGGTGTCGAGAGAGAAGGGAGCCCGTGAGAGCGAAGATCGAGAGAGAGAACGGGGTACGCACGGGAGAAGATAAGGTGCAGGGGCTGAGGTGCAGGGGCTGCTCCCGTGCGTATGGTGAAGAGAAACTAGGTTTTAGGAAGGAAACAATGTTTTCAACCATCAAATCAAGAGATGGACGGCTGATATAAACCGAAGTCACAGCTGGGCGGGAGGTATTGGGCCTATCTCTCATTTTGGACTAAAATGGAGTCGCTTTTGCCTAATACTACTTTTCTTTTTCTTCTTTTCTTTTGCTGGTAGAAATGTATTAAATTCTAAGATATCAAGAATGATTTCAAATGAAAATGCTATCAATAGAAAAATAGTAGAACTCATCGATATCTACAACTTTGGTTTTGGTCTTTTTTCATATGAGTTTGTTTGAACAATTCAAAATTTGAATTTCAAAATATGAGAACTATGATAGAATTTTTGGATACTAAATGACTTCAAATGAAAAAGGCATAAACAATAAATTTGTAAAACTCATCAAGATCTACAACTTTTATTTTAGTCATTGCTCCATCAGACTTTGTTTGAATAATTCAAATCTTAAATTTCAAAAAATGAGAACTTTAAACAAAATTTTAAAATAGCAAATCATTCCAACTGAAAAAGTCATCACCAACAAAGTTGTACAACTCATCAAGGTCTACAACTTTTATTTTAGTCATTTCTTCATCCGATAATGTGGTAGTATACATTGTTCATAAACCATAAATCTCGCATAGTTTATTAAACTATATGAGAGATATGTCAATTTATGAATAATGTTACTACCACTTTATCGGTTGGAGCAATAACCAAAATAAAAGTTGTATATCTTGATGAGTTCAACAACTTTTATGTTCATGACTTTTTCAGCTGAAATCATTTACTGTTTCAAAATGTTGTATGAAGTTGTCATTTTCGAAAATTCAAATTTTGAATCGATAAAACAAAGTCACATGAAAAAATAACCAAAAAAATAGATGTAAGAACACAATAAATTGATAGAGCATGATTTTAGAAAAATTTAGGGAAAAAATCATCAAATTTGAAGTTAGTATGAGGGCAAAAGACTAGTTACAAGTTTTAGAGAGATATTAAAAAGAAAAACTGCGCTTGTTTATATGAAGTTAGTATAAGGGCGCTTGTTCTATTTTTTTTGTGTGTGTTTACTTTTTTCTATGCGTTTTATAGAAACCCACAAAATAATTGCAATTTTCCTGTGCGTGTATAGTATTTTTCTGTGAGTTTTAGAAAAACCGACAGAAAAATATTTTTCTGTGAGTGTATATTTTTTCCATGTGAATGTTTTCACGCATAGAAAAAATATACAATTATTCTGTGGGTTTTTGTATTTTTCTATCGAGATATTTTGAAACCCACAGAATAATTGGCATTTTTTTGTGCGTATCGAAAAAAATACATAGAAAAATTCATCACTCACAGAAGTACTCGAGTTTCCAGCAGCGATGGTAGTAGTATACATAGTCCAGAAATGTACCATAAACATTGTCGAGGAGCACCATAGACAGTAAGACATCTTGTACCCAAAGTCAACCTTAGACTAAAAAACATTTCTCTCTCCATGGACCACTCAAGTTAAGGAGTATGCTTTGCATGCTGGGGCTTCCATCTTTTCTCTCCCTAGAAGACATACCATTGTGAAAGTGAACATAGTTATTGCACGTGCATGTTTAGTTGGGTGGCTAACTTCCAACTAGACTCTAGAAGCCACCTTTCAGCTGTTTGTTTTTTTAAGCAAGCCGATGCCAGGCCATGCTATGTCACTTTGCGCCCGTAGCCTGGCTCGAGAAGAATGTAGCGGGCGGCTTTTTTTTAGCCAGGCCCTGGCCAGCCGTCCGTGGAGTTCGCATCACCTTCCGTAGCTACAGTTGACCGCTTCCGGCAAATTCAAGCGGTGCTTGGTCCGGCAAACTCAAGCGGGCGGGCGCCACTGGCGAGGTCCCGCGTGGGCGCGGCCGCAGCCAGAGAGATCCAGAGTGGGTGTGGTCGTCTCTACCGTTGAGGCTCAGAGGCTGTGCATCTTGAGCTTCCTCCCGCTCAAGACAGTGGCGAAGTTGGGGATGTTCTCCAAAAGGTGGTTGTGTCTCGTGTTCAAGCCACAATGGCCGTGTGACTCCATTCATGCGATCCACATCCACCACGGACGTGAAGCACCTCGGTGCCTGAGGTGGTGGTGGAGGTGGCGTGGCAGAGTTGGCTCACGGGCAGGTCTGCTCGGTCTGTACTCTCTAGTTCCTACCGACCACAGCCTGGCGCCGCACCACACATCCCCAAACTGAGTCTCCAGCCGCGCCGGTCCGCTTCTCTCAACCATGGTGGTGGCTGTAGCGGTAAAGGGTGACCCGTGTGTGCTGGAGCCGAGCGTGGCCATGGACCTGGAGGGAAAGGCAATTGTTGGTCTCCACCGCTGACCCTGGCGATGTCGAGCACAAGCACAGACAAAGAGAGCAGCCCACCACCCGTTCGATAGAATGCTTGCCAGGCTAAAGATATTGTGATTCTATGTAAGGCAAATCAAGCAACCACACAAACACTTATGGAAACCAGGCCAGGGATAGTAGCCCAACCAAACAAACTCATGTTGGCTTGCTTGGGACAGACCTAGCCTAACGAGGCTCTAATCCTAGCCAGACTCCAGCTAAAGCAGGAAACCAAATAGGCCCACGGTGTTTATTCGTCAACTTGCTGCTGCAGAATTGAGTTAAAGCCATAAAAATTCTAGACTCTTTATTTTGTTTTTTATAAATTTATATACATGATAGCTAGCTCATATTAAGGTGGTGATAGATTAAGGAAGTTTTGAACTCCGTGGGTCGAAACCTTAGCACGCAACGGTTTTTATTCTGCAACTGGTATTGCTGTGGAAATAGTACAACAAATCCCTTATTTTCAGAAATCAAACATGAGAAAATTCAAGAACTTGCATGCTCGGTGAACTTGAATACTCTACTAGCCACTGCTGCCCGCGCTCCGCTGCGGGTGATGTGCTCAGTATAGGAATCGGTATAAAAATGTCTAATATGTTTTCTCATCGTGTTTATATGAAAGGTTGGTCTATTTTGTACATTAACTATTGAGAAAATATGGGAAGGAAAGGTAATATGACTTTTTTCATTAGAATGCTTGAAAGGAAAATAGAGGTCATTGCATGGTGCCTATTCTAGGTCATCAAAACAATGACATGTAGTGTAAAGAAGTACTTGATGGAGTTGAGCTTAACCAATCAACACACTTAGATTCAAAACTCAACATTGGGTAGGATTTTTCGGGTGCATCTTCTGGTTGTGGAGCTTCTTAATAATCTTCTTGTCACGGTGCCTTCTCATTACTTGATTCTTTGGGTTTTACGGTACCAATGCTCGGGTTATGCTTATTTTGAGCAACAATCACAGTGCTCTTAGGATTCGGTTCCATTTCTCATACAGAGATTTGTATCCTTCTTTTCTACTCATCTTCGCCCTGTGTTTTCTTGAGCCGGATCCGGATCTACCCCACTTAGAAGATTTATCCTTAAATCTTCTATTAGCATGATCTGTATATTATTCGGTGTCTGCTCCTTATGGTCACCCGTTTTTATCTTCTCGGGGTGTGGTTTCTTGTTCGTACACCCTCTTTAGTTAGTCTAGCTCATGCATATAGTAGATTGCGAGCCAAACACATGGATTTGATTGCCACGGGTGGAATACAACGATGGAGAGAGGGAAAGAGATGCTAGGTACGGGTACATCTCCCTCGGGAGTAGCTAATCTACGTCATCGAGGCAGAGAGCCTCATGACAGGGCTCCTTGGGTCCTTCAACGATGGTGGAGCGGGGATCTCCTTCTTCTCTTGACGGTGGTTGGGTGAGTGGAAGGAGAGGTTCAACGTCCGAGACCTCTGATGGTGGTGGTGCAGGTGGTACGGCAGGGTCCATCCTTCTTCGCTCTGCCGGGTGGACGGGGATTCCGTCCAAAATCGGGGGCTCCTGCCCATCGGCAGCGAGCATCCTTCGCTTGGGTCGGGTGACGAGGTAGGCGATCCGCAGTTGCTCGGTGTGTCATTCTTCGGCAGTCCTCAGGGCTTTAGCGAGAGCGGTCTCGTGGCTTTCCGTGACGGTGACACAGGCCTGTGTTTCGGCGTAGTGGACGTGGAGTCTCCGGGCATATACTTCGGCTTCCATGGTGCGGGTGGTGTAGTTCCTCAGCTTGGTGGCTTGCTCATCGTACTGCTTGTCGAGGGCGAGCAGGTACTCGGTCATCAGCTTTAGGGTGGGGCTTCCTCCTTGCGCTTGCAGGGCTTCTACACGGGCGTTCCAGGCGGGGTGGTTCTTATCTGGAGGCGGAAAGAATCTCATCGGTGTACGGGAAATGGTCTCGTCGTACAGCTGGCACAGGTGTCGCAGGGCCTTGCGGGTGACAGCTTGATAGGTGTCGGTGAAGCGGAATCCGGTTGCTGTCATGCTCCAGTCGTCGGTGATGTCAGGGAAGTCTTCGCTCTTGGCGATGTAGACAGTGACCTCGCAGCGCTCAACATGCTGCTGGTAGTACTCTCGGCCTTCATACTCGGGGCACTCTTTGATTCCGAGTCTCTGCATGGTGGTGTAGAGGAGCTTGGGGAAACCGTTGGTGTGGAGGCAGTAGCTGCAAGTCCAGACACCTTCGGCCATTTGGCTGGCTTGGTGGTGATGGCAGTGGAGGGCGAGAGAGGTCGTTGCTTTTGCAAAAGGGGAGAGAGTGGAAAAGGCTAGCAGTGGGATGATTGGAGTGGGATGGTGGGAAAAGGTGGGGGTTTCACCTTTTATAGAGGGGTGGGGGTGAGGCTTCTGGTGTGCACTTTGACCGGTCTTGACCGGGCTCACAAGGTGTGGAGGAAGGGAAGGAGTGGAGGTAGGTTCCATCACATAGTGAGGTGTTGTAGATGGGTGTAGTCTTGACGACCGTGTGGTGGTGGTGCAGTCTTGATGGTCGTGCGATGGCAGTGTAGTTTTGACGACCGTGTGAATCTGGACAAGAGATGTCCTAATGACTTTTTATCTCCTAGTTGAGATACTTGATGCACCATATTTTATTCTTGAGCTCTAGATTCTCAAAGATATTTTTGGCACCGACAATAATCACCCGTACTTTTACTGTAATTCCCTGATTTCAACAATTTTCCTTAGGGCCTTTCATATGTCAAGGGGCGCGTTACCACAATGAGCAAGATTATCGATCCTATCAGCATAGGAATCTGGATGGTGAGGATGAAATTGGCGAGGTCATCTTCCACGAAGCACATCTCGAAGGCTTCAGATTTTGTCTTCTGGCGCCGTGTTTTGTCTTCTTCTAGTGCCTTCAGCAGACGGCAGTTTCTTCTGGCTTCTTCTTGTTTTAGCAGGGGTTTGGCATCGGGTTTAGGGGTTTAGGGGTGATTTGGCAGGTAATTAGGATGGAGGGAGTGTCGTTGGCGGGATGGGGCAGTTGGAGGGGTGCTTTTATATGTGAAGAATGGTGGGGTCAGGGGACGGGGGTGTACAGCTGGGTGAGCGCCATCATCGACGGTCCTTGTGGCACAGTGGCATTGTGGGGGACAGCGGGGACAATAGCAGGGTCAGTGTCGAGTGGAAGGGACAACACGCGCGACATCGTCGGTCGTGCGGCGGTGCGCAGTAGTGGACGCGGCAGCAACAACAGTAGCAGCATCGTGGTAGTGGAGGGGGACAGTGACACAACATGGAGGAGACAACAACGGCAGAGAGCAGGCGTATAGCGACGACATGCGCTGCGTCTGCAGCATTTGTAGGCAAATCTTCGGGTGCACGGTGGGTTGATCTCCTTTTTTCTCCGTCTTTGAATGATCTTCTTAGCTAGGTCATGCTTCAGAGGTTGAGGAATCCATCTCTCACCATCGCATTTCATATCTGCCTGGTGTCGTCAAGTGGGATGGGCGGTGGCGAGGTGATATCTGAGGCAGTGGTTGTTAGGCACCTAAGGGCCCCGCACTCTCCTTTAGTCACGGGCATGCACAGGCCTTTGGCTAGCCATTTAAGGGACTATTCATTTCCTGTCTTTCCATGCAGAGGAGGTAAGGCCAACTGTTGTAGGTCCCTCTTATGAGGGACCACCATTTTTGTGTGGTCCTGTCATTGTCGCTCAGAACACTAAAGTTGTGATCATGAACAATGCCTTTAGTGCCATGCGCGACATTGAGGTGACAACATGGTGATGGGGTCTTCTAGATGTCCATACACCATCTATTGACCTCCTATTATGTTGTTACATGTGTGTGTACTATATATATTCATCTGTGAAGCATGTAGTGGGCAACATTAAGTAGACTTGACACCATTGTTGTACGGTCCCATCATTGTAGCTCAGAACACTAAAGGCGTGACCATGAACTTTGCATCACAACTAGGCGTGCTTGATGCTTCATGGGCACGCCTTTTGTTGTATAGCTGGCAAGGAGGTGACATGTGCGATAATGAGGTGAGAACATGGTGATAGTGGTCTTGTAGATGTCTATATACCATTTATTGGGCTCCTACTATGTTGTTGCATGGGTGTGTGCTATATTCAGTTGTGAAGCACGTAGTGGAAAACATTAAGTAGATTCGAAGATGTACTCGTGTATATAACATGTTTAGTTTGGCAACAATAGGTTAACAGTGATATGAGCGCTAAACCTCCACCTTCCGTTCCAACGCATAGTCCACTCTTTCTATAGCATGGGTTCGTAGATCTATGGTCTAAGGGGCCATAAGCACTTCCCCTTTACCACTCCGCTTCAACCTCCCTCACCTTCATAAGAGCGAACTACATTGCCTAGGTGTCGTCGACTAAATCGGTAGTAATCATGGGTGCCACTGCCACATGCTAAACGAAGCTACCGATTGACATATCCAAGGTGATCGGTGGTGAAGGGATAATTGCGGACAAGATACAAATGTATACTGGTCTTGACATCGCAACTAACAAAAACCAGCCTAATGATCAAGGTGGTATTTCTCATCTCCTAACTAGAGTGATTCCATTAACTGTGGATGACCTGACTACACCATCCCTTAATACTATTTCAATAACCACAATAGATCTCTACCTCTCTCTTGAGAATAGATGTTGTCTTTATCCTATGTGGTCTTCCCTCTCATCTCATTCTACATAGAGTAGACTTTTAGAAAGATCACCACCAGGGATATGAGATCACCACCAATGGAACCCGCAAAGTGCACAATAGACATTTTGAGAGTAGGTTTTAATTCGCACGCGGCATGCTATGCACTCTGCGGTCTGCTGTGCATTTTGGGGTTCCATGGATCGCTGGTCTTCCCTCTCATCTCATTCTACATAGAGTAGACTTTTAGAAAGATCACCACCAGGGATATGAGATCACCACCAATGGAACCCGCAAAGTGCACAATAGACATTTTGAGAGTAGGTTTTAATTCGCACGCGGCATGCTATGCACTCTGCGGTCTGCTGTGCATTTTGGGGTTCCATGGATCGCATGGGTGGGCCCGTGTTAGCTACATTTACTTGACACCCATGCTGCCCACAAAGTGCACAACAGACTGCATGCAAACTAAAGTCGCGCGCATAGCCAGTGCCCACTCACCCGCGGTCCTTTTCCCGCACACTAGTGCTATCTCTTAGCGCCACGCCGATGTATCCTCTTTAATGCCACCCACTGCACGCTGCACCACCGGCCTATGACGCCGCTCATGCTGTCACCTCTATTGGCCCGATGCTGCTGCTGTTGCCCATGAACCCGATTCCCTCAGCACACGATGGTGCTCAGTGCCACCGATAATGGCGTGCACCCACCCCCTAAACCTGGCTGCCGATCACCTATAAAACGCCCTCCTGGCTCCCCTTTCACAACAAGACACTACACACCCAACACTCACCACCTGCGTAAGCCCCTTTTTGAAATGCCAACTTGTTTCAACATTTCAAGAAAAAGCCTGAGATAAGTGCTGCAAGCTACAGACTATCAAAGAAAACATCAAGCAAGAGCTGGAGTAAATTGTCAGAGCAAGAAGTTGCCACCCTCAAGATGTGCTTAGATGAAGAAGAGCTTGCCATGGCCGTCTTTGCTATCCTAATCCCTACTCTAGTGGCAACAACCATATTGTATATCCTTATGATGCGCCCGCTACCCTACGAGAGGCCCTGAGATAGTTGTTCAAATAAAAAGAGTCCAAAGCGGCGCAAATCTATACCAACTATATTGTGATGCGAGGTCCTCTGTGATTGTTATTGTGGTTAAGTTTTTGTGTAGGCAGCGTAGCACCAATGCTAGGTAGCCATGTGAGTTCCTGTCAGTATTAACTAAATAAAGCTTAGGCAGACTGGACTTTAATATCTGAGCGCCAATATGGTGGCTGTAATATGTGATGTTATTTTACGTTGACTGTCGTGGGGTATCATTATATGTGGAACCATTTCACGTGGTAGTACTTAGACATATATATGGCAGCGATAATGCACTTGTATGGCTATATGCCTCCTACCACCGTGTCCTAGCATGCACCGCCACGAAGAGCTAGACTACAAAAGAGCTTGACTGCCAGAGACACGGACATCAGCGCACAATGGCGGCGACGAGGCAGGGCTTCACTACACCATGACCCACTTTTCCCTACAATTATGTGTTGGTAAATCATAGGTTTGAACTACATGTTATGTGTTGGCAATTGTATAATGCTTTACCATCAAATAAACTGTCGCCAATAATACTGAAAGGCTACACTTTATGGGTCGGCAGTTCTCCTTCTGACAGAAAAACTGTTGGCGAAAGTTTGTAGACAAATCAAGTGTCGGCGTAGGTTACTCGAGCCACCGTCCAAGTGTCGGCGAAGCCTAGGAGGCAGAAACGAAACGAAAACGCATCAGGCGCCTGCGGGAGCTAAATAATTGAGCCCGATAAAAAAACATGGCCCTCTCCTCAAAGCCCGTCCGGTGCATCCACCCACTACTCCCGCACACCCGAAGAAAAAAAACGCCTGCAAGAGAGCCGCCGCCACTAGGAGCCGTCGCCGGGCGCCGCCACCAGGAGCAGCCACCGGGCGCCACCACTGGGTGCCACAGATACCCCTGCTCGCCGCTGGGCGCCGTCGACGCCCCAGCCGCAGCCGGTGAGCGAGATTGCCGCTGCAGCAGCAGTGGATCTCACGCTCTGTGTCCTCCAACGATGGTTGAGCATTTAGATACGTCGCATCTCCCATCCCTTCCTCCGCATCATTCCTTTCCCCTCATCCCCATTCCCCTTCTTGCTAGGGTTTGGGCGCAGCTTAATTTTGTTGAGATGGTGACGACAGAGCGACGGCCGTCGTTGCTGCTGCCGCTCTACGCCTTCGTCGGGCCCTTTTCCGTTGACGTGCAGACACCAGGTATGCCCACCGCTTTCTCTTCCCTTTGCTGTTGTGAGAAACCGAGCACCCAAACCCTGAATCAAGCTATTTATATTTGGATCTGATCTAATTAAGTATATACATGTCGATTTTTTTGTGAAAATTATTGGCTGTACATGTGTACACCCATGTTTAGTGTGTCAGCCCTTGATTGCGTGCAGATGGATCTGTAGTCCTTGCTAGGCGTATGGACTATTAGGTAGTAATACTACTTTTGTTCTTTGCTTTCCTCGATCTGAAATATAGAAAAAATACATTAGAACCTTTGTTGCCTGTTGTGATTGGCATCCTAGGCTGCTATGTGCTGTCATGCTCAGCATTGTTTCTTTTACAATTGGATACACACACCCTTCATGTTTTAACTTTGATGGTCTTGTTGAAGGTTTTGGGGGCTTAGCCAACCTCAGCGCCCATGGTGGGAGTGTGCCATTGTGTAATTGCTGGCTGTTCTCCCAAAGTTGAAACTTTGTTGATCATTTTGAAAATATATATTACCTGTTTTAATGCAAATTCACAGTCATGACTGGTTTAGTTCCTTCTATATGGTGATTCATTTCTCTGCTTGCTTATTGATGGCGTTACTGTTTCTGGAAACCATTTCGGCTGAGGGCGTTATGTGGATACGAAGCATGAGTTTGTGTTTGTTGTCCAATGGAAGCCGATCGATTGTTGAGTTTGCAAAAGGGTAAGCTACAAGTGCCCTCTGTACCCTTTCGCGGGAGGCTATCTGTCGAAAAATGTACCCTTTGCCTACAATAAAAAGTGTCAGCAAAAGTAGGTCATGGTATAGTGCTTCATGACAATCACATCCTGATTCTTGGCTTCTTGCGAACTGGGATTGTGGATTAGTATTTTCCTTTTTTATTTTTTAATCCAAATTTATTATTTGCATAGTATTCCAAACGTCTAGTACTTTGTATATATATAATCAAGTTTCTCTTCTAATTTAGGTGTTAGAATTTTAAAATGGTACCTACAAAACATTTGTCATGGATGAGAAAAGAGAATGAATATATTTTTTAAAATCTACATTGTTTCTCATTAATTATCAGCCATGGACAAATATATTGCTTGCATTAATTTAGGTTTTCTCAGTAATCATCGGGCATATTAAATGTAAAATATATTATTGGATTTGCTTTCGCTTTGCAAGTAAAATTAGCACATGTATATTATAAGGTTGTATACATGGTCTAGAGAGGCCGTCGCGATGATTTCGCCAGAGAGCGCTCAAAATCCTAGGACCGACAGTGGTTCTTTTTTCCCAATATTTGGGATATCCTATGAAAATATTTCTTGCAGCAAACCTAGGACAAATATAATAAGACTGATGTTAAATCATTTTTTTTAGCAACTGAAGGTAAATCTATTGGGAAATAGTGAGTTTAACCATAACTCTGTAAAAAAGGGCCCAAAAGCACAGTGTAGCAGCCCACTCTATCCGTCGCTGCCTCCACAAGCCTGCTACGCGACCTCCGCTCCGTACCCGTCGCCGCCGCCGCCGCGCCCGCCCGTCGGCTGCCCATGCCCGCGGCTGCGCCGCTGCGGCTGCCCGTCAGCTGCCCACCGCCTGCGTCTGTGGGAAAGCCGCCACGGCGCCGAAGGGGAAGCCCTTGCGCCAGCGCCATCTTGGCTGGCCCGGTACACCGCGACCGCCCGCGTCTGTGGGAAAGCCGCCGCGGCGCCGAAGGGGAAGCCCTTGCGCCAGCGCCATCTTGGCTGGCCCGGTACACCGCGAATACCCTACCTCCTCCACTCCGCCGGTGACGAGTCGTGCATGCTTCTCAAGTGCCAGTGGACATAAGGTAGGGTATTCGCACCTGCTGTGCATCTCAGGTAACACTAAAGATTCTAAAGCACCTGAGATGTCCATTCGAAATTATCCATTGCCTTGATAGCCCATGTTGGGAGGTCCATTGCCATGGCTAAATTAAATATACTAGGATGGAATTCACCATGAATCGAACAAGAATTCTCCTCCCAACTTTTCTTAAGTGGCCAGCCCTCCACATACCACATCACTGGAAGCTGACCCACAATCCGATCAATAATTTGCTGGAAGCTGTTCCTGTGTCGTTGTAATGCCAATCTCTGTGGACTGTATTGGAAACACACTACTTTTCTACATATTAATCTTCAGATCAGTAGCTTCATCAGAAAGATGGACGAGTTGGAAAGTTTGTCAGCATAAAGCAATGTTTGATGTTGCTAAGCTTCTGTCGTTATTGGTGGACATCTTAAATATGTAAATTTGAGTCAGCAGTGTGGTATAGAATGATTTTGTTTCATCAAACTGGTGCCATTTGCTTGCCATCCATATCAGTGTCATTATCTCTTGTGTATAAAAGAATTTTCTCTAAAGTTGACAGTGAGCAAAGTCATTCTAGTGCACATTAGGTGTTTGGAGGACATGAACAACAGAAACAAAATTTGTGAATCATTCGTCGTTTGTCCTGATTAGATCGATTTGATCTTCTAAACTATAAACCTTCAACAGCTTATGCGATACATTAAAAGTTTTCTTAGGAATAAGTATATTTCTCATCATTGTACGGTATGCTTTTGACAGCAGGCACATCTTGTGTGCCGCTATGTGCATTTGCAACGGCAAACTGCAGTTTTCGGACTACACTTGTTTCCTCTGCTCAAACCTTTCTTGGCGCTCCACACATTGTATTTGGAGTATTCTTGAGTGATTATTTTTTTGTTACGTCATTGGGACTGGATGCATCTTGACTGCTTGCTATATCTACTGTTTAACTTGTATGTGTTTTCTCCATTTCTTACCTGCTGTGCATCTCAGGTGCTCGAATTAATGCCTAGCCCTTCATGCGCTGTGTTTAACTTGTATGTGTTTTCTCCATTTCTTACCTCCTGTGCATCTCAAAAGCTATGGTTGGCGGCGCCATGACACACGGAGGCAACGCTAATCGATGGCTGTTGTGCAGGGAGGCTCAATGGGGAAGCCCAGGCCCATGACCCCATCAGTACTCGCCACCCCCTGTAGGTGCTCATGTAAGTTGTTGGCTCCCCTTGCTCCGTATTTTGCAAAAATGCTAGCGGAATAAACCGTTTACATCCCCCTTGGGTGCTGGGTGAATTTTGGTGCTGTGCATATTTCTATTTACCATTCAATAGGTGTTCTTGGTAGGGATTTAAATGGTAGCGCCAGACGCGATCATAATTACAGTCAACAAATAGATCGATTGGACTTAACACCACACACACCTAATTCTCATTGGACATAACACAAGAATGGACAGTGGGTAGAACATACGAAGTACTATTCCTCACCCAAAAGGAAACTACAAGTCCCTCTCAAAACAATCGTTCATTGCCCAGGTAGCCAAAAAAAACTTCTTGTTGTTCCCATGATGGTCAGCAGCTACGGCACCTGCCTCAACGCCGGTGGTGGTGCCATCACCAGCAGTACCTGCCGCCGTCGCCATCAGCGGTGGTGCTGATAGCACTCCTGTTACTGCATGGCACATGAGGGGTGCGAGGAACGCAGCACACCTTCGGCCGTAGTCTGCAGCAATTGCCTTAATGGTGGCTATGGTGAGGTGGATGCGAAGGTGTTCAGGGATGGCAGGACGCTGGATGGTTGGGAAGTTGAACTTGCGTGGTCTGGGGAGGCACTCACCATAGAAGCAGAACATGGCGGCATCATAGGCCAGGGCCGCCTCAAGGGCATGCCCAAACCTACCGATCCGCAGCCTCAATCGGGTGTGTGGGATGCGGATCTCCGTAGCCCACCTGCCCCAACTCCGCTTTCGCACGCCAGTCCAGCCCAGGGCCTTCCGTGGGGTACGGCGAGTGGACATTGTTGGCACCATAGCTAGACGCCTACCGCGGTGCCACTGTCCCCTCCCTGCTGATGCCACGGTGCCGTTTGGTGCGGCTGCTGTAGCCATAGCTCAGCACCTGCAGCGTACAAGAAACTTGAGCGGAGGGCAGAGGGGTGGTGCTGAGTGGAGACGAATGGGATAGAGAGGGTGTGTTTTTAAACGCGTGGCTAGAGACGATGCGCTGGTACCTGACCAGTCAATTAGTGAACTACGAAGGTAAAAAATGGAGGCGGCCATATTTCGATGCTTTGCAAGCACCGAGTCGAACCTAATGTGGCCCACAAGCTGTATGTAGCGTAGGTCTGGTCCAGGAGATGGCTCTGCTCCAATGGACGCAGGAGGAGTCACTAATGAAAGGATATCACCATAGCCTGAACATATAGAGCTGAGGCGGTCAAGCAGGTCTTTATGAGACTTCAATAAGTTGTCCATCTGTACGCGCAACATATCATACCTAGATTCTCTTCTCAGGTAGCAAATGCATACAAGTACCAGTCCAGAATTCTATAGGCTGTCTTACTTGCTGCCCGAGCATAGTTTTCTGGTTCTTTTTCTTGTTCCCATGCTTGTTACCTGCCACCTCTTACGCCACAGCACTTATTAGGACACAAGGATAGTGCTTTATAGGCTGCTTTCCTTTAATCAGGCAAAGGATTTAGGTGTGGATAGCTTGAGCGTGCTTTATTTACGCCAAATTAGTTGTTCCGCTTTCCTGTATTTCTAAACATTTGCTTAGATCACCACCAGAAGGAACTGCCATCATCAAGGCCTCATTATAGTTTAACATGTTACTAGATACTATATCTGGACTTACGCCCCTACTGTTCCAATATGGAACACATGCCATCACATACACCCAACACATTTATTTATTTAAGGTGGCAAACAAGGCCATTGGACAGTACATATGGGAGAGTACACACAACTAAAGGTACACACAAAGGTACTTAATGGCATACATGCCAGACCATTATAGGCGATTAACACTGCTAAATAAAATATTGGAGACCAGGGCTGTAGGTAGACGGAAGAAGTCCTAATGGGCTTCTAGTTGCACATGCACCTCCACACTTCTTATATGGTTCTGGTGATTGTGTGCCTGCCAGGGAGTGGATAAATATAGGTTAGCAAGGCATTCAAAAGAAAACAAAAGAGCTGTGGGAGACTGAACATGTATACTTTTAGAGACTCCCAAAAGGGATGTACGTAGGGGTGTTCTCCAGCACAAGGCTGAACAGCTGTTCAACAAGCTGTATGTAGCGTGGG
Source organism: Saccharum hybrid cultivar R570 (assembly GCA_038087645.1). Taxonomy (NCBI): domain Eukaryota; kingdom Viridiplantae; phylum Streptophyta; class Magnoliopsida; order Poales; family Poaceae; genus Saccharum; species Saccharum hybrid cultivar. Next base: position 14,802,718 of record JAQSUU010000805.1, read on the forward strand.
TCTGGTCCAGGAGATGGCTCTGCTCCAATGGACGCAGGAGGAGTCGCTAATGAAAGGATATCACCATAGCTTGAACATATAGAGCTGAGGCGGTCAAGCAGGTCTTTATGAGACTTCAATAAGTTGTCCATCTGTACGCGCAACATATCATACCTAGTCTCAACAAGCTGGGACCAGGACATGTAGTGGTTCAGCCGCTTGTAGGTTTCCTTAAAAGCAGGATAGGTTAGATCATTAATGCAAATATTCATCTTTGCTATAAAATATCAGATTGCTTGCTCAGAGACACTTTCTTGAGCCTCATATTCGGTCATGCAAGGCAGGCTCTGGAAAGCCTGAACTTCTGGCAAGCCCTTGTTGCCTGGTTTGGAACGAATTTCAATGTTGAGCCAAGCCATCGTTTTCTTGCTATCCACCTTAACGGCTCCCTCGGTGCGAATAACCACGCCTATCTTGGGAAGGATCTGTCTTAGCATGCTTTTACGTGATATGTCAAGTACAACCGGATCCTACAACAAAGTTAAGCAAATCCGAGGAGTAAGAACACCCTTGCTTCTATAGGTGTGTACCCAGGGAATTAGCTACCACCTAAACCCATATATGCATGGGAGTGGTCGTAGCACAACTAATCACGGTGGACAAATAGCAGAGGCATGCTTCCAAGTGTTAGGTAATGGAGGTACATGATAACAAAATACCATGGTGCTTGATTCGAAGCCAACTAAATAAAGTAATACCTGGGCCATGGGGACATGGGCACCCAGGCCAGCCGATGGAAGTTGTGCTACGGACACATGAGCACCCAGACCACCCGATGGAAGTGGCGGCGATGGGACTTGGGCACCCAAACCACCGGATGGAAGTGGCGGTACTGGGACCTGGGCACCCAAACCACCCGATGGAAGTGGTGGCACTGGGATCTGGGCATCCAAACCATCCGATGGAAATATTGGCGCTGATTCCCCGATGACGCCTTTACCCTTATCCATGTTGATGATGACGCTCTTACCCGTATCCATGTTCCTGCTAGAGGAGTGACAGTCTACTGTCTGAGGAACACATATATGTTGCATACATATGCTACATAGCTACTTAGGAAAAAAGCAAATATAGTTACGACTTCATGTGCTGTAAGTCTACTTGTTGCAGACAAAAATACAATGTAGGCCATGCTAGGCTATGAAAAGAGGACCAAATAAGATAAAGTTGCCGGAAGTAACATTAATGGTTTGACAATTAATGTTCAGTAATCTATCTACTGGACCAGCAAGTGCTATTTTCGTACCTATATACCAGGAACCTATCACATGAAGAAATTTGGAAGGCTAACTGCTGACCTATACCTGCTTGTGGACTGCCGGCACAGCCCTAGATGTGGAACCTGCCATATAAATAGACAAGCCTGCGCAGGCGTAGTGTTGCCTGTGTTCGGTGGACACGACTCATGAACACGTGAACTACACAAGGATGGGCCACCTCAATAAATGTGGGTACTAGCAATAGGACGTCCCTCCAATGAGATGCACGTGAACTACACAAGGATGGGCCACCTCAATAAATGTTGGTACTGGCAATAGGACGTCCCTCCAATGAGATGCACGTGAACTACACAAGGATGGGCGACCTCAATAAATGTTGGTACTGGCAACAGTACGTCCCTCCAATGAGATGCACCTCTGAGGCACGCCACCAATCTGGCATGCATACTACAAATGTCGGGTACTGTGCATTGCCAGAAACACACCGGGCCTAGTGGGCGCATGCTTGATTGTGATCACACGAGTTGTACCTTATGTCCACTAGCAGGTCACTCGAGGGCCCTTCCAGGTGCGGCCTCCTACCTTACACAGTCTTTTTAGAGTCTGTTTCAGTGTGTGCCACGTGCACCCTAGCATTGTCCCCTACCGTAGATAGGTTTGGACGCCCACCCTAAATTGGTTTTTAGGAGCTTGTGTCGGTCTCAGCATGTGCGTGAGTGCACAGACAACTACTGTTTTGCCCGGCTACATGCATCCATCCACACCATGACAGGACACACATCCATCACATGCAGGGCTACTCGTTTGCATGCAGGAAATCCCATGAGGCAGCCCTCTACAGGGTCTGACGACTACTATCTCCGTCCAAAAAATAATGCAGCTACGTGTTGCGTGCCAGCAAAAGTAATTCACGTTTAACTAAATTTCTAGCAAATACTATTCACATTTACGGCTCCAAAATAATTTATTATAAAAATACATTTCATAATTAATCTAATGATATTTATTTGATATCATAAATATTGATATTTTTTATCTATAATTGATCGAACTTAAGATACAAAACCATGACACAGTGCTAGAATTACATTCTTTCTTATACGGAGGGAGTAAAAGAAAAGACACTCAATGACTGGTTGACTGAGGGACCATGCATACAAGGACAAAAAAAACTGCTGCCTTTCCAGACAGAACAGTTACCACGGTAAAACTAATGTGGCCCACATGTGTCCTCTTTCCTTTCATTCATAAATTTACTATCAGCTACTCCCTCCGTCCCATTGAAAGTGTCGTTTTTGACTTTTAAGACTTCTTGACTGTTCGTCTTATTTAAAATTTTTATGCAAATAATAAAATAAATAAATCATTATTAAAGTATCTCCAGTGAAAAATAAGTCATAAGAAAATAAATAATATTTGTATAAAAATTTTGAATAAGACAAACGGTCAAACAAGAAGTCTAAAATTCAAAAACGACACTTTCAATGGAACGGAGGGAGTACTGTCACGGGCAAGAAAGTTACCATCACCTACTCCTTTGCATGTAGGAAATTTACTATCAGCTAGTCCATTGCATGCAGAAAGCCGACTTCCCTTCCATGAGGCACCCGAAATGAGAAATAGGAACACAGCATGCAGGAGGCCTTTCAAGAGGCAGCCAAAACGAGAAATAGGAAGCCCCATATGCGAACAATATGTCCCTGTACAGGGTCTGAGGGATACAAGAAAAGACACATTCGACGAAGTGTATGGACAATGCATACAAGGACGAAAAAAAGGTAACCTGCCTTTCCCAGACAGAACAGGTACTACGGTAAAAAAATCTGCACCACTGTCTTCTTCCCGTTCATTCATAAATTTACCATCAACTACTACTCGTTTGCATGCTGGAAATCACATGAGGCAGCCCTGTACAGGGTCTGACGACTAAAAGAAAAGACACTCAATGACTGGTCGACCGATCGACCATGTGTACAAGGACAAAAACTGCTGCCCTCCCTAGACAGAACAGTTACTACGGTAAAAGTAATGTGCCCCACATGTGTCCTCTTCCCTCACATTCATAAATTTACTATCAGCTACTCCCTCCGTCCCATTGAAAGTGTCGTTCTAGACTTTTAGACTTATTGTTTGACTGTTCCTTGATCATATGGGATGAGGCGCCTATGACCCACAGACATTGCTTTGAATCTTTAGATCGTTGCATGCGTGACATTCTTGGAGAGGCAGATTCTTCGTGTTTAGATAGATTGTTTGGTGGTAAGACCGTCGTGCTAGGTGGAGATTTCCGCCAAGTGCTGCCTGTGGTCGAGGGCGGCGGCAGGCAGCACTTGGCGGAAACGATGGAATGAAGCCAGCGGATCCAGCCGTGACATGCACCAGGACACGAAGCACATGCATTGGCTACCACCTACACGATGCATAGCAGGCGGTGCTATGAATGAATAAATTACAGGCCACCGCGAGATCAGGGCCGTCCAGCTGCCGGTGCACGCCGGGACAAGGTGCTGGCGCGCGGGGCCCGCGCGCCATCTGGGGGCGCCTCACCGCCCGACACGAGCTAGACCTGGATCACCCGATCGACAGGTCCTCACGAACCGACACTGGCAGTGGCACTGTGGCACCGTCGCGTGGGTGGGGTCCGGAGCCTGCGTGCGTGGTGCGGTCAACATGTGAACTGCACGGAAGCAGAGCAGGCAACACAGGGCCGTGCTGGAGCGGACTGTGGACTGTGAAGGACAGACAGCACAGGCAAATAATAAAATAAATAAATCTTTGTTAAAGTATCGCTAGTGAAAAAATAAGTCATAAGAAAATAGATAACATTTGTATAAAAATTTTGAATAAGACAAACGATCAAACAAGAAGTCTAAAAGTTAAAAACGAAACTTTTAATGGAACGGAGGGAGTACTGTGTCACAGGCAAGAAAGTTACCATCACCTACTCCTTTGCATGTAGGAAATTTACTATCAGCTAGTCCATTGCATGCAGAAAGCCGACTTGCCGCCATGAGGCAGCCGAAACGAGAAATAGGAACACAACATGCAGGAGGCCTTCCATGAGGCAGCCGAAACGAGAAATAGGAACACAACATGCAAGAGGTTGTGGGAAACAGGACAAAGTAGGTCATGAATTGTCCACATTTATGGCACATCGCAGGTTGTCCAATATACCAACTGGGTAGTAGCTTATAAATCATTTCATATGTTCACATTTATGAAGCAGTACACATTGCCTACCATACCAGTGACATTTATGATATAGCCTAGTTTGTCCAGTATAGCAATGGCACCCATGTCCATTAAATAGTCATTCTCAGGACTGTAGGCCAGATAGTTCGTGCATCCTGTGAGTCCAACTCCCTTACTGGAGTGCAGAACAAATATTGTGCAGCATGCTAAGTGCTGAGAGCATGGCAGCGCTGCTCGGCAGGCAGTTTTGGCAGCCATGCCCATTGCACCATATAGCCTGTAATTACATCTGCCTCGATTGCCAGGGACTACATCAACAAGCCTTGTGCCCACACTGCCTAGTAGACCATGTATCCCACCGGACCCTACAGGTTCTAGGATTCACCCTTTATAGACAGTCCTAGGCCTCCCTTTATGGCCACCCCTAAGTAGTTGTTTAATCGAATAACCGTCTAACTCATTGTGCAGGTGATGAGGAAATCAACGAGAGACGTAGTACGTGTACAAGATGTGTCGAATTTCATTGACATATCCGAAGTGAAGCAGTACATATGCAACGGGTCCATGGTGGTTTACCTCAAGAAACGGCCTAGTAATAAAGGCTGCGGGCCTAGGTCCAAGCATCGGTACCTTTGGACGTCTACATGTGCTGGCTGCAAATATAGAATAAGGAGTGCATACAGGTTTTGCTCCATTGGGTGCAAAGACGTAGGTTACTGTTTTTCTTTTTCCCCGAACCAGTCACGGCCGTAAACTCGGTAATCATTTCTCCGAATCACTGTTATGTAGGAAACAACTGCATCTCACACGGCACAAGACGCTGGCCTGCCTAAGCACGCATTCAAGCTTGAGGATGGCACTAAACCTACCTGCTCACTCAATAAGGCCGTAGCACTCCCAAGGAGTTCACGCAAGGGGCGCCCGAAACGCGCGCCATTCTATTGAGCCATGCGCACCAGAGGAGGAGGATCGTATAAATTAGGACGAGTACGGAGAACATACTACTGTAATCAGCTACATGGCCTCATGTGTGTCAACGTTTGTAATATATGAATGCCGCAACATAGCTGCTGCTATAGGTAAGGACTGGCTACCGCATTGCATGGGCCAATTGTGCATGGGTACTGCTGACATGGTATCCATGTGCTTAGCTTTTTAGCACGCAAATGATGCGTGGGCAAGGCTTATTTGCGTTTGTAAGGATGGAAGCAAGGATTCGTATAATAGGTGTTCACATATGTTGTTAGTACCGTGGTTTTAGCCGTGGTGTCTTGCTAAAAATCACTTGTTTTTGCAAAGAAGACATAATCGAGTGATTTGAGACCATCAATCGCCCTATATGTACAAACCATGATCCAAATCCAATAGACAAGATAAAAAACAAATTAACATATTATATCTATGAGATGCAAATAAAAAATTACAAAAATAATTAGCAGGTTATTTCTATGAAAGTCAAATAGGAAAATTTTAAAGGGGAACCAAATAAACCATACAAACAAACAATGAAAAAGCAAAAAAAAATGACCAGATAATTGTTCGAATAATTTTGACTATTCTTATTTACATATAATTAATTTACACCAACTGACCATAAAATTTACATCTAAACCGAAAATGTAAAATATGGTCTAATAAGATGTAATATTCTTCGTATTCAAGGAATAAAATTCCATGCATAAATACTACGGTATGCAAGTGGCGGACGAGGTATGCACTTATTATTTTGGGGGTGGGGGGGGTGGCGGCAGCAGGCGCATGCTGTTGTGTGTGTTGCCCTGCCCCTGCCTACGGCCTAGGCGCCTAGCTGAGCCAGCTACTTGGTCTGCGGCACTGCATGCCCTGGCCCATGGAGAGCGGTGCTGTATGAATTGGCTCTCGGCTGTGTGTACACGTAGGCCCGAGACAACGCGCCACATCAAAAAATAGAGGGATCGGACGGTGCTGAAATCGGATGACGGACGCCAATAAATCACTCGGGTGACGGTTAGATTTATCGTAAAAAAACCCTCTCCAGGACCCTGGTCACCTGTCTCCGTCCATTCCCCATCCGCCGCACGATGGCACGAGCGCATGGGAAGCGACGAGCTGAGGTCGACGGCAGGGCGGACCGAGGAGTGGACGAGGCAAGGAGCTAGCTGCCGGCACCGGGCGCCACCTAGCCGGCCGCCGCGCCATGAAACGCAAATTGTATTTTTAATTAGAAATAGTATTTTTTAGAAACATTAGAAATGGTATTTTTTTTTGAGAAACATTAGAAATGGTAAATGTGTGCATGAAATAAGTTTGGGCTCAGCCCAGAGCTACCAGGCCAGCCCTTTCCCATCAGCCCATGCGCTCCACCTCCTTCACTACTCGGGCCCACCCCCAGGGATAATCTCTTGCCACCCCAGTCTCCGGTTAACAGCAGGCACCGTGAGTTCGTGAGGGGCTCCGCCGCTCCGGCGACTCGGAGAGGGTTCTGGAATCTGGCCAAGTGTTGGGGCTTCAGATTGGTTTTCCTTCCACAAACCTCCAAATCGAAAAGCGCATCGGCCGCAGCACCACCCATCCCGGGCTCCCTGGATCCCACTCCGGCGCTCCTGCAGGTCAGCAGTAGGCCGCCGCGCGCGGCTGCCCTTGCCCTCGAGCTTCAGTTCACTGGCCAGTGGCCACTGCCGGTGGCGGCCCCTGCTCTCGAGGCCTCTAGCCTCCAGCAATTCGGCTCCAACGGCCCCAGCGCCCAGGCCCGTCGCCGGTCCACTGGCTGCCCCTGGTAGGCCTGATTAGTTTGTGTACTGAATGTCTGACTTTATTTTTGGCTTCAATATTCGAACTGGATTGCTTCGAAATCAGGAACATGGTTGACTGGCCTACAGAGTGACCGGTTCTTGGCTGCAGGAACCCGACAGACTGGTACACAGCTATACAAGGATGGGCAAGACGCTGGATAGCAGTTGAGGCTGGAGTGCCTAACGGGCTGCCTGATTAAACCAGTCACTTGCAGGTATACACACTTCCTTTTTTTTACCCACGGCAGTTAATTTGTTCTATATGATTCAATGGATTACAACACAACGGTGAGGGGAACGATATCTTAGCCTGTACAACAGTCGCAAGGACAGTATAGAAGGTAGATGGCTGGAATTAGCAGGGAGGGAGGGAAACCAACCTATGGTCGCGCCTAAACATGTAGTGCCGTGCATTATCCTCTCGGAGGCTAAGATCCCTAAATTCTATAGCCGATGCACTAATCGATTGCAGCCTTCCCTTTGTAGCACATGCCCAATTTTGTTCCCATTCATGCTCCAATATAAAAAAAACTTTAAGAGGACAAGAACAAAGACACACCAAGGAGATAAGCAGGACATGGTTGACAGAACTCGATTCCCAGTTCTCTCCCACCGTGTCCAAAGAGCCTATGCTCTCGTGTTGTAATTTTTTGGATAGACGATGATCAAACTTATCAAGGTAGACCTCCAGGGAGTATAACGAGGTAGTTTCTACTCAGAACTCATCATTAGTTTTTCTTGTATTGCAGCTGTAACAAATTATCTAAATGAATCATTGGGCTCTCCAGCTTTCCCTTTATTAATTTCTGCTGCTAATAAATCTCATAGTTAGTATCTGCGAGTATTGTTTTACTGATCTAAAAGGGACTACAAACATTGCAGATCGATAACTTCCTCAGCATCCTTTAAATTACCTGAAGCAATTTCCAACCCCACTGGTTTCCATCGTGGCTAAATTTGTACCTTTTGTATCTGGTGGCCTGGCTGGTGCTCTAATAATCATTGGATTTGTGGGTGAATCTATTCTTGAAGGACATGTAAGCCCTTTTTTTTGCATTGTTTCTTCGTCTAAATTGCAAATACCTGATATAAATCACTTCAAGATGCAAATACCTCGTTGCTATTAGAATAGCTGTGTTCATCACCTACAAGTATAGTCCCAATGCAAAGTCTTACTTTATGGGATCCACATATTTGCCTTGATGTGAGTTCAGAGTGTTCCATATAGTTAGCCACCAGAGGAAGGAGAGGGTGGTGTGGGTGGGTTTGACGGCATATTTGGTGAGCACATTTGGTCCAGTGGACTCGAGTGCATAGTTTTAACCATCATCACCCCCATCTTTTCATGCTGGCACAGGTGCCAAACACTTGAGGCCACAATTTGCATCAAGTTAGAATTACACATAGGGATTAGATCTGTGGTGGTGGTAAATGCAACTATTTTATGACATATTTGCAACCTGTGGCTTGTAGGAGGATATTAGCATTTTTTCCGTATTTTTGTAGTACATGCATCTTATTCACTTTGTAAAATCTTATATGTTATGTCTGTAGATTTTTTGGAAGAAATCTTCTCTGGTATACTATTGTTTTGGAACAATAGCAGCTATAAAGTCGAAAAGTAGTAGCCGATGAGCTTCAAGTTATTGATCCAGAAGGGACCATGTGCCTCGCTGTTCACCAAACACATTACATGCCAAAGCGGTGGTGTGGTAAAGAGAACAGCGAACTTGTCCGAAGAGAATTCGAGACATCATTTCAGGTAACTAATTGACCTTACAGTTCATTTAAGATAGTTTAGCTGGCCCAGAATTGTTTGTGTGCCATATTTTACCAACTGGCCAAGGTATTAAAAGAGTTTCACGTGCAAGCCATACCATCTAGCTTTAAAATGAGTGTTCTAAACTTCCAATCCATGCATTTTCTTTGTATTCGTTGACCGCTTTTTGGAATACCCCATGCCATTGCAGTACTAAAAAAAATATTCACAACTCCTTTTCTACTACCTCCATTCATTTTTTATGCATTTTTTTTGGAAAAGGCAAGTTTTCTAATTTTTTACCAATGATTATTCTAATTATACGGAAGTTCAGTGTTCAAAAGTTGGGAGGCTAGATTTGTTCTCCAAAGTACTTTGAATGTTGTGTTAGTTTGGTAATAAGCGTCTATAAAGAGAGATTAACGGTCAAGATATCCTAAAGTTTTTTCCAAATAGAAAATACGCCTAAAAAAGAATGGAGGGGGTATTTTCCACCATTCTAACTTGAGCACTACTTCTAGGGGGGAATGGTAGTTTGGATCTATGCTAGAAAACTGTTTTGGGTTGCTATGTAGATTCACAGAAATCTGTCTCTTGCATAGTTGCATTAAGATCTTGGTTCTACTTATACAGTTTATGATGGGGTATAAGCCAATCAGCTTTGTGATTTGCTGCTTCAATTATATGGCAATAAGAATTGACTTGACAATCTATGTGTGCAGTATACTATAATTATGGTACTTGAAGAGATGGCCTCCATTCTCATCACTCCTTACTTGTTTTTTTTGAGGTACCAAAGGTAATGTTCTGAACTAACTCAACATTTACTTTTTTTTGCTTTTTTTTGAACAGATGGCCTCCATTATCTTGTTTTGCATTTTTTTTGCAACATACTAATACTACAACCAGAGCATAGGCATGAGGTACAATCCTCATGTGGGCCAAACCACACAAACCTATTACCGCATAGGATTAAAGGTGCGAGTGCACCTGTTGCATAGCTAGTACCGTAATGCACAAGGCAGTAGATATGTCCACAAGGGCGATAATTAGGCGGAACACTTAGATCAACCTGCAGATAGCACACATGGAGATAACCAAACATGGGAGCATACAAATTATTTATTCGAGTTCACTAACCGAAATGGATGGTGGCAATACACTACCAAGACACCCTGGCCAGTAGATAAAGGCCCTAGTTTAGGCACTCCACCTAGGACGAAGACATTAAGATACTTTTCCACTAAACTGGCATAGTGGCCTAATGGATATAGGAGCCCAGGGGCCTACAAAGACCAACACAACTAAGGACTCATAGGCCAACTCGATACAACAATGGGACACTGCTCACTACATGACACACTTAAAACTGGAACACTAATTATGGCACAAACATGGGGCGCATAGGACAACATTAGATTTATTGGATGAAGCTGTGTAGGGATAGATGGTTGATGGTGAGTCCCAAGGATGTAGGCCTAGTCACCGCTGCAAATTAGAAACACTTTGTCACCCAACTACTGGAACCAAACAATAAAATAGTGTAAGAATGAATAGGCTACCTTGTCCCGCCTTTCTTAGCAGGGTATAGTTCCCTGCGAGTAGTCCTTGATCTCTTGCCTAGGATAGTTCTGCCAAAAAAAAACTATGTAAGCAAATCACTAATACAGAGGCCGTACCCTCGGGGAAGGTGACCATAGCCACTTCTAAGTAACAATGCTAGAGGAACCTAAGGCAACACCCTTTAAACAAATTTCAAGGGCACGGAGAGTACAATAAGCGGCAAATGCAAATCGTCTAGTTACTTATTAATCCACAGAGGTATGTACCCATGCTCCTCATGGACAACAGAGGGTACCTCCTCTCCCTTGCTGGATGAGGTTTTAGTATCAGCTACTATGGCAGTGGCAGGAGGAGGGGTTGAGCCACCTGCTGGATTGTTAGGAACTTCTGAAATGGCAAGGACCTGTGCTTCGTCATCTTTTCCAGAGGTAACACTTGATGTTCCAATCTTGTTCATAGCTTTGGAATCTCTAGGATCATGCGACGGCCGTCCAGTAAGGCCACGAGGCTCCGGAGGCGTTGGATTTGGGAACACCCTCCTAGCTTGGAAGCAGAGCTGCCTAGTCCTAAAGGTTTGTTCACTGATAACCACCTGGAAGACATACCTTCGACCAACAAGGCTGCGAAGGGGTGCTAGTAGCAAAATCTGATTGGATGAGCTTTCTTCAACAAGCTCCGCGGCAGTCCGCCGAACAACCTGTTCAGCCACCCCTCCGAAGAGAAACATTTTCACGCGCCCAGTGGTGTCCTCAATAATCACGCTTAGCTTATAGCTTGAGTGGCAAAACAAGGAGACCCATCAGGAACAAGTTAGATAGGGTTGACTGGTGTGTGTGGGGGGGGGAGGGGCGGGGAGCGGGTAGTACCGTTTGAAGCAAGGATTACCTGGGAATAACCACTGGTTTAGCCTCATCACAGTTAGTGCATTCGAAGCCATCGAAAGTAGCCTTCAACCCCCGCTTGCATACATTGCAACCTTTATACCACCAACCATTGGAAACGTCTATTTCTCTTATAGTTGCGTTGCAAGTAAAACGAACACCCTACATGGAAGGACAGACCAAATTTTAGCAACCTGACCCGAGTAGTGCATGTAAGGAATTGCTATTAAGGAGGTAATATATTGTTGTCATGGGGATCCAATGCTAAGAGCTCTGCAATAGTTTTCCTGTTGGCGCCTACTTCATCAACAGCCCCCGCCTCTGCATCATCATCGCCGGGCAGGAACACAACTTCAGATCCCCTGCCCTGCAAACTGAGGACAAAGCCAGCAACCATTTACACACCCTGCAAACCGGCAAAGTACTGAACAGAAGGGGAATCGTATTACCTAGCACGAAAAGCATTCATTTCTGGAAGGTCAATGTTCATGTACCATTTAGTGCCATCACCGCTCGCACATGTTGTGGAACCTACGCTTGCAAGGGGCTGGACAGGTTATAATAGCAACAGGGTGTTATGCAGAGGTACATGTAAAGGATACCATAAACAGCATGTACCTAAGTATTGCTTCACTTGAACCCCAGCGAAAACCATCACAATGGGTTCATCTTTTTCAATGGTTTCAGTAAGGACCTGGTCCTCAAAAGAGGTTGCATGGTCGCCCCATAGAGTAATTTGTAAGAGACGATCCCTGCAAGAGTAGTCACAATAAGTTCATGCTAATCCAGAAAGCAGGTAAACTACTAGGGAAGCAACCTTAGATCACGTAGCTCCACCACCCTCCGCACAGACACACCATTTAGCCCGCTAGATCGCAACACCGGATGAACGATTGTAAGTTGCCCAATAACATCTGTTGAAAACCCAAACACCATGGCACCTGATAAGCAAATCCCGGGAGACAGGAAAAGGGAATCTGAATAGGCAAGGCAAGGATAGTGTATACCTATTAGGCCATGTTCATTCCTCCTTCTGCGGTCTAATTCCTCAAAGTCCACAAAATTGAAAACATAGAGGGGAAGCTGGGTGTCCAGCTCCGTACGTATCTCCTCTAGGACAGTCCACGGTGTAAAATAGATTGTTTGTGGGTTCGGCACAGGGTTATACTTCCTTGCTTGCCTGCTAACTTGGAATTTTTTAATCGTATAGGAGCAGCCTTCCACTAAAGAATCAGCAAATTTGCTAAGGTCTTTATGCCCAATGCAAGTGGTAATACCCACGCCCTGATGCAGAGGAACTCAGATCACACAGCCACAGTTAAGGGGAAATAGCATATGCCAGCAGGTAGCAACGAACATACCTGTTCATCGACCAGAACAAGTTCCATAGCTGTTACACCCTTCCACTTAGGATTTGGAGATAGCTTCCACATCCTAGCAACTCTAACCTTGATGGTCCAATTGTGCCTCGCCGGATTAATCTCTGACACCAAGTTGTACTCCATCTGGTGGGAACCCATCAATAAAAGTAAAATAAATGTGTCAAACAGAGCACTATAATGTAGTTAAGCTAGGAGACCATAGCATGCAAGCGCGTGAGTCCAACAGATATGCGGTAAAAAAACATTTACCAGAGCGCCCGAAGGACTTCTTTGTAAACAATGTTTTCAGTGAGATTAGAGGACAGGTCTGTGCCATCGTCAATCAAAACACTTAGTCCATCTCTAGATGTAACACATGATATAGCAACATACAGCTGGCCATGAGAAAAAACTGGGCGCGGCAAGTATAGGCCAACGTTATGCAAAGTTTGTCCTTGGCTCTTATTTATAGTCATTGCATAGCACAATCTTACTGGAAATTGGCGCCTACTAAGAACAAATGGCCATTTAGTGCTTGACACATGCAACGCAATCCGAGGAAGGAGGACTTTGACGCCAATGTGAGAGCCTGTTATTATCTGAGCCTCCAATACGCGGTCACCTAGCTGCGTTATTATAAGGCGTGTACCATTGCAAAGGCCAGCACTCTGGTTCAAATTGCGCAGCAGCATTATGGGTGAACCAACCTTAAGTACAAGTTTATGAGGAGGGATGCCCTTGAACTGCAGGGAGTTTAGGAACTCAACTGGATAAAGTAGGTCCGAGTTACCATGTCCCTTGGAAGTTTCAACCAAGGAATCAGAACTAAGGTATACCTTTTCATGCCCTGGGATTAAAGAAAGGACGCGGTTATTAATCTCATCGATGGTATCATTTTTTGGAGCAATGATAGCCCGTTCCCTTAGGTAGTCTGGATTTGAGTAGAGGGTGTCTAAGTTGGGATAGGTAGATCTTATGATATTATCAATAGGGGAGCCAAGTTTTGGAACCAGGATGTCAGGAGGTATCTCAACCAACTCAGAGTCTCCATCATCAGTATGAGTAGCACCCATCGCAGTGCCATCCCCAATACTCAACACCCAATCATTAAATGCTCTCACTTGATCAGTTGGCAAACCACTACGAGACATCCCAAGTAAGCGCATATTGATTGTTAGCTTTAGAATCTTAACATATTTCCACAGGTAGGAGTTAGTTATGGATGCATCAATGGTGTCTAACCTGCCGCCGCCGTAGACCACAGGCAGCACTTGGCGGAAATCTCCACCTAGCACGACGGTCTTACCACCAAACAATCTATCTAAACACGAAGAGTCTGCCTCTCCAAGAATGTCATGCATGCTACGATCTAAAGATTCAAAGCAATGTCTGTGGGTCATAGGCGCCTCATCCCATATGATCAAGGAGCTATGCACTATTAAGTCAGCAAGAAAAGTTCCCCTCTTAATACTGTACACCGAGGCCTCGTCAATGACTATAGGAATTTTAAACCGGGAATGCGCAGTACGTCCTCCAGGAAGTAATAGGGAAGCAACGCCAGATGAGGCCACAGCAAGGACGATAAGCTTCTCGGATCGCAGGCGTGAAATAATTGCATTCCAAAGAAATGTCTTGCCAGTGCCACCACATCCATACACAAAAAAACACTGGCCTGAGTTTCCATAGACAGACTGTATGACAACATCATAGACATTTTTTTGTTCAACGTTCAACTGACTAACGAGGGTACCATGGGTACGCATGAGGTCCTCACAGTCGTAAGCTAGCTCCTCAGCCAGCAGCCTATTTTTAGCTTCGTTACGCATGCTTCGATCAGGCTCTGGTAGACCATAATCAGTCATTAGACCACCATTTTTGACAAACAAATTATCTAGTTCAAGCAAAACATAATTTTTTAAGTGCTCCTCTGGAACAGTATAGGTAGGCAATTGCACCATTTTTTTAATGTTGTAGAGTATGTCGTCAGTAAAGTATTGGTAGAATTCATTAAAGAGGGAGGCTGCATCACAGACAGAGCAAAAATGGACTATAGTAACAAGCAGTTGCCGCATCTGAGCAGCTGATCCCCACATAGATGCTTCCCTAAGGGCCTCACGCCACTCACTATTATCGCCAAGAAGACCCATAGCCTGGCACGCATCCTTATATGTTGGATATAGGACACCACTAATTGTTCGGAGGTCTTCATATGAGGTAGCACCTTTGGCAACGTTGAGGAGCATACGAAGGTAATAAAGCTCACCACAGCTAGGATTGATATATACAGCCCTGCCAATTTTGGTAGGCCCCTTGCAGGGGCGCCATTCCTTGTACTTCTTAACCCAGACCCACTTTGTCGGGAATTCTATATATGTTAGCTCTCGAGCACGTGGGAACTTTCTATTAGCAGAAAACCATTCGGTGAGCGTTGTCTGCATGTAACGTTGGTCATGTACAATAGCAGACAAGGGTTGGTTAGCCGGGTACACAACGTTATTCATGAAAGGAAGGTGCACAGCCAGCCTCTCCACCGCGGGGGTCCTATAGTGAATGTCAAATTCAAACAAGCGCCAGGTAGCTTCATGCGAAGATAGATAGCGGCAATCGATGTACTCACGGACCTCATCCACATCCTCAGGCTGCCTATGGGAATCTAATGGCTGGGCACCAAGGCTGCTACTACCAACCTCAAAATGCGAATGGGCCCCAGTAACATCAGACGCGCACGTTTCAATGACAGCCCTAGCACGGTCCGGCCCTTTTGTAATATATTTAAATAGGTACTTGATAAGATGTGTTTTATTACACCATTCAACATTTATATGTGCTCTGAATTTTTTTAACAATGACATATTGTATGGGACAACCCACTCGTTATCATGTTTAACACCATATCGCTCAACAAAGTGCCCAGTGTCAGGACGCCGCCTATATTGCACAAAGCCATCCTCACCAACAATTGTGTTTGGTTGAGTGCCCTTTGGGAAGAACTTGGAGCACTTGCTGTTTTTCATGCATGGGCAATTCTGGTTCAGCTGACCACAAGGGCCGTGCGCCATGAATTCATCGACAAGACTATAACCTAGTGGGTCAGATGATTTATCTGGTATCTCAGCACATATTATTGAGTCAATAAAAGAAGGATGAGGGTCTTTAGTGTTACCTTGAAGCCAAACCAGAATATGAACGTGGGGCAGGCCACGCTTTTGAAACTCAACGGTGTAGAGTACTGAAACAGAAAAATGGGGGTACCAAGATTAGCAAAACGGCAAGCAATCAAATAAATCATTCCATGGGAAACTGCTAGCATGCACGACCACAACTGAACAACCTGGAATAATGCACGGGACCACACTTAGACAGATCAGGTAGCCAACTGGTTTGCTCTGCTAAGTCCACTGTGCAGTAAGCAACGACTAGACGCTCAGCAAGGCCTATTTTCTAGATAAGAACCACAATGATGGAGGATGGAATTTGCTGGTTATACCTGCACGTGCCTTTCCAAAATAAGTTCCTTTCTTTAACCCAGAAACAAGCTCGTCCACCTTTAGTCTAAAAACTCGACTAACTATATCAGGTCTAGCATCAGGCCTCTGCCCTGGAACAAATTTAAGGGCATCAGCTATTTCCTGCCACTTTGGATTACATGTAAAAGTAATAAACATATCTGGAGGCCCATATGATCGGCAGATGGCCATTGCATCCTGGTAATTTTGAACCATATACCGTTTCCTCCCTGTAAAGCTAGTAGGCAAAATAACCTTCTTACCAACGCCACTGCCATCAACATCGCCCTTGCGAAGGGCATCCTCGAGTCCCCTGTACACCTCCGACCTTAGGTTACTATTGTTTTTAACTATAAACCTAAGCCTATTCTCCTCCACGGATGCGAAAGCGTCAACAATATATTGCTGGAATAATCGGTCACCACGTATCAAGGTGGTTGCCTCACATCTACGTTGCTGTAGTCTATAGGCATAGTACTCAAGCATTGTGACCTCACCCCTGGCTCCAACCCTCAAGGCTGCTGACCTATTGTACTTAATGCCTATTCTAAAGCCCTGGTCCCCATAAGGAAACAAAACTGGATACTGTAACGCCATATAGTTTGCATGTAGATTACTGATTTGTCTAAGACCGCCACCCCTATCCTGAATGATTACATCTGGGCTCTTTTTTTCTCGGAGAAGTCCCCGACTATCAAAGCAGCTATCTCAGACCCTGCCGGCGCACTATACTGGGGCATGTTCTTGGACCTATCGTGTAACAGCCTAAGGCGTAGAGGCTGACACCGACTCTGTACCAGTAAGTCCCTAGCTGCCCTAAATGATTTTACCAGCTCATTTGATTCATCAAACATTCGTACCAAGCCCTCAACTATCTGCTTATCAACCTCGTTACCATCGTCAGACTCTCTATGCCTATCAAAAATTGATATTCGGTTTTGAACTTCGTTTTCAGTGTCAAAAATATAGAGCTGTGCATAAACCGGGGTCGCACCCTCATCCGGCAGCAAAGACCAAATTCTATGGTGGACCTGACCATTAATCTTAAACACATATGGACCAGGGCCCTTGTTTACACCTGAGTCAATCTTAGCACCAAGTGATGTGAATGCAAACATAGAATTATATGAACGAATAGATTTAATAAAATGTTTGGAAATAACACCACCACTTGGATTCAACAGACCATCTAGGAACGGAGGAGGGTCTTTTTGAAAAGGCAAACTGACCTTCCCTCCCTTGCACCAAAGATGGAAACGAATAGCAGCAGCTGCATCACCTGGATATGATCTTTTCACACGCTCTTGGTACCAAAACTGCGCACCGCAGTGCTGACACTCGTGCGCTGGAGGCCCGTAATAGGAAGTCTCAGTAGAAAGGCAATCTGCAGATGAGAGACAGCATCAACCGAGGAATCTATTTTATCACTACCTAGTATATATGTACGAATCGTAGGTTTGTAGGGCATATATTGGCACCTGCTTTTTCCTGAGAACCACCACTGTTTCCTGTGCATGGAATGGAAACTTGCACATTAGCATAAGGGGAAATCCACGCAACACCTACACACACCTATACAAACAAGAAGGCACACAACGAACCTTCTTTCTTTAGCTGTCTTTTAGACCTCCGACGTTGCTGCCTCTCACGTACTGTCCCCTCAACTATAGCTAGATGCGGAGGGGAGGGAAGAGAGCCAAAGAGATAAATTTTTAATTAGGGATGGGAACAGCGTAAATGAAAGGGAGATGGTAAACAATCAAACACCTGGAACTGAAGATGCACTCTTCCCACGCTGCCTCTTCCTTGGACGGCTAGAGGAAGTTCGGTCCATGTGCCATCAATGTGTGACTGCACACATTCGTACCACAAAAATTACATGCTGAAACGACCTGGCCAGCCATGACCGCAACACGTGCGTGCACATGAATTGTTCCTGCTACGTGCGTATGCACATGCTAGCTAAGCGAACTCAAATGTGTATGCACATGCTAACTAAATGAGCTTAACTGTAAAGATTTCCCAGCCGCTCACTACACCCATGATTAGCCATTAGTTCAATAAACCTTGTGTTACCATAGTTTGAAAGCACAGACCTACTATATCGTGCTTCCTATGCAGTATGTTCTGGTTAGGCCATTATTCGTTCTAGGAAAAGGGCACGACACTTGTACTGGTGGCTTCAGTGTAACAAAGGCCAGGAACAGCAGCACAAGCTACTGCAGGGAGAGGGCACTTGCAAGCAATGGGAAGAGGCGATGAAGGGATGATATGAACTATAGGGAAGGCACTTGCAAGCAATGGGAAGAGGCGATGATGCACCAGGCAGCACACCACAGGCTTATATAGGCAAGAGGTGGAGGCTTGGAGGAGGCATGGGTGCCCGGGTGCAAGCACCCCATCAATCTAGTGGGGCCATCTTAGGAAACCCAAATGTGGATGCATGTTCCTCGAAGAGGGAGATATTCTACATGCACAGGCAGCAAGGAAGTCACGTGTGCATGCATGAACATCTACCACATTGTCTTTAGCCACCTGTAAATTTTGAACCACATGCGACGAAAATTTACCACACCGGCTTTAGCTACCTGTGCACTCTGAACCAGAAGGGATGCAATTTACCACGTTGTCTCTAGCCACCTGTAAATTGTAAACCACAGCTGATGAACCACATGCGATGAAAATTTACCACACCAGCTTTAGCTACCTGTGCACTCTGAACCAGAGGCGATGCAATTTACCACGTTGTCTCTAGCTACCTGTAAATTGTAAACCACAGCTGATGGAAATTTACTACATTGTCTGTAGCTTCGTGTACATTTTCAAGCACAGGTGATGTAAATTGGAGGCATGGGTGCCCGGGTGCAAGCACCCCATCAATCTAGTGGGGCCATCTTAGGAAACCCAAATGTGGATGCATGTTCCTCGAAGAGGGAGATATTCTACATGCACATGTAGCAAGGAAGTCACGTGTGCATGGATGAACATCCACCACATTGTCTTTAGGCACTTGTAAATTTTGAACCACATGTGACGAAAATTTACCACACCGGTTTTAGCTACCTGTGCACTCTGAACCAGAGGCGATGCAATTTACCACGTTGTCTTTAGCCACCTGTAAATTGTAAACCACAGCTGATGAAAATTTACTACATTGTCTGTAGCTTCGTGTACATTTTCAAGCACAGGTGATGTAAATCCTTGCTGACCAGTAAATTTTCTGCAGGTAAAGAGGTCTTTACTATGGTCCCCCCTAGGATTGCCACTACGGTGCACATGCTCATGGTAAATCTCACAGGTGATGAAAATTTACTACGTTGTCCTTAGCCACACGTATATTTTGAACCACATGTGATGTAAATCCTTGCTGACTAGTAAATTTTCTGCAGGTAAAGAGGTCCTTTCTATGGTCCCACCTAGGCCTGCCACTACATAGGCGATGTCCATTCCTGCTAGCCAACAAATTTTGTGGCAAGTAAAGATGTCCTTGGTATGGCCTCACCTGAGGTTGCTTCCTTCAACGTAAAAATTGGGCAGCGGTAAAAGCTCCTCTATGTATGTAAAAACTGGGCAGCGATAAAAGTTCCTCTATGTAAAAGGAAAAGGCACAATGATGTAAATACCCATGGTAACTCTCTGCATGGAAACAAACTGGGCAGCGGTAAAAGTTCCTCTATGTAAAAGGAAAAGGCACAACGATGTAAATACGCATGGTAACTCTCTGCATGGAAACAAACTGGGCAGCGGTAAAAGTTCCTCTATGTAAAAGAAAAAGGCACAATGATGTAAATACCCATGGTAACTCTCTGCATGGAAACAACACCTACGGTATTGGACGTTGCTTGCATGCATGCTCAGCCAAATTTTTGGAGCATGCATGAAGGTACTACTTCATCTGAACCGTGTAATCTCTATCTAACGCACCACCTAAATGAAGCATACGTGGACACCCTGAGAGGCCGCCTAGACGGCGTGTGCACTCTGAACCAGAGGCGATGCAATTTACCACGTTGTCTCTAGCTACATGTAAATTGTAAACCACAGCTGATGGAAATTTACTACATTGTCCGTAGCTTCGTGTACATTTTCAAGCACAGGTGATGTAAATTGGAGGCATGGGTGCCCGGGTGCAAGCACCCCATCAATCTAGTGGGGCCATCTTAGGGAACCCAAATGTGGATGCATGTTCCTCGAAGAGGGAGATATTCTACATGCACATGTAGCAAGTAAGTCACGTGTGCATGGATGAACATCCACCACATTGTCTTTAGGCACTTGTAAATTTTGAACCACATGTGACGAAAATTTACCACACCGGTTTTAGCTACCTGTGCACTCTGAACCAGAGGCGATGCAATTTACCACGTTGTCTTTAGCCACCTGTAAATTGTAAACCACAGCTGATGAAAATTTACTACATTGTCTGTAGCTTCGTGTACATTTTCAAGCACAGGTGATGTAAATCCTTGCTGACCAGTAAATTTTCTGCAGGTAAAGAGGTCTTTACTATGGTCCCCCCTAGGATTGCCACTACGGTGCACATGCTCATGGTAAATCTCACAGGTGATGAAAATTTACTACGTTGTCCTTAGCCACACGTATATTTTGAACCACATGTGATGTAAATCCTTGCTGACCAGTAAATTTTCTGCAGGTAAAGAGGTCCTTTCTATGGTCCCACCTAGGCCCGCCACTACATAGGCGATGTCCATTCCTGCTAGCCAACAAATTTTGTGGCAAGTAAAGACGTCCTTGGTATGGCCTCACCTGAGGTTGCTTCCTTCAACGTAAAAATTGGGCAGCGGTAAAAGCTCCTCTATGTATGTAAAAACTGGGCAGCGATAAAAGTTCCTCTATGTAAAAGGAAAAGGCACAATGATGTAAATACCCATGGTAACTCTCTGCATGGAAACAAACTGGGCAGCGGTAAAAGTTCCTCTATGTAAAAGGAAAAGGCACAACGATGTAAATACGCATGGTAACTCTCTGCATGGAAACAAACTGGGCAGCGGTAAAAGTTCCTCTATGTAAAAGAAAAAGGCACAATGATGTAAATACCCATGGTAACTCTCTGCATGGAAACAACACCTACGGTATTGGACGTTGCTTGCATGCATGCTCAGCCAAATTTTTGGAGCATGCATGAAGGTACTACTTCATCTGAACCGTGTAATCTCTATCTAACGCACCACCTAAATGAAGCATACGTGGACACCCTGAGAGGCCGCCTAGACGGCGTGTGCACTCTGAACCAGAGGCGATGCAATTTACCACGTTGTCTCTAGCTACATGTAAATTGTAAACCACAGCTGATGGAAATTTACTACATTGTCCGTAGCTTCGTGTACATTTTCAAGCACAGGTGATGTAAATTGGAGGCATGGGTGCCCGGGTGCAAGCACCCCATCAATCTAGTGGGGCCATCTTAGGGAACCCAAATGTGGATGCATGTTCCTCGAAGAGGGAGATATTCTACATGCACATGTAGCAAGGAAGTCACGTGTGCATGGATGAACATCCACCACATTGTCTTTAGGCACTTGTAAATTTTGAACCACATGTGACGAAAATTTACCACACCGGTTTTAGCTACCTGTGCACTCTGAACCAGAGGCGATGCAATTTACCACGTTGTCTTTAGCCACCTGTAAATTGTAAACCACAGCTGATGAAAATTTACTACATTGTCTGTAGCTTCGTGTACATTTTCAAGCACAGGTGATGTAAATCCTTGCTGACCAGTAAATTTTCTGCAGGTAAAGAGGTCTTTACTATGGTCCCCCCTAGGATTGCCACTACGGTGCACATGCTCATGGTAAATCTCACAGGTGATGAAAATTTACTACGTTGTCCTTAGCCACACGTATATTTTGAACCACATGTGATGTAAATCCTTGCTGACCAGTAAATTTTCTGCAGGTAAAGAGGTCCTTTCTATGGTCCCACCTAGGCCCGCCACTACATAGGCGATGTCCATTCCTGCTAGCCAACAAATTTTGTGGCAAGTAAAGATGTCCTTGGTATGGCCTCACCTGAGGTTGCTTCCTTCAACGTAAAAATTGGGCAGCGGTAAAAGCTCCTCTATGTATGTAAAAACTGGGCAGCGATAAAAGTTCCTCTATGTAAAAGGAAAAGGCACAATGATGTAAATACCCATGGTAACTCTCTGCATGGAAACAAACTGGGCAGCGGTAAAAGTTCCTCTATGTAAAAGGAAAAGGCACAACGATGTAAATACGCATGGTAACTCTCTGCATGGAAACAAACTGGGCAGCGGTAAAAGTTCCTCTATGTAAAAGAAAAAGGCACAATGATGTAAATACCCATGGTAACTCTCTGCATGGAAACAACACCTACGGTATTGGACGTTGCTTGCATGCATGCTCAGCCAAATTTTTGGAGCATGCATGAAGGTACTACTTCATCTGAACCGTGTAATCTCTATCTAACGCACCACCTAAATGAAGCATACGTGGACACCCTGAGAGGCCGCCTAGACGGCGTGTGCACTCTGAACCAGAGGCGATGCAATTTACCACGTTGTCTCTAGCTACATGTAAATTGTAAACCACAGCTGATGGAAATTTACTACATTGTCCGTAGCTTCGTGTACATTTTCAAGCACAGGTGATGTAAATTGGAGGCATGGGTGCCCGGGTGCAAGCACCCCATCAATCTAGTGGGGCCATCTTAGGGAACCCAAATGTGGATGCATGTTCCTCGAAGAGGGAGATATTCTACATGCACATGTAGCAAGTAAGTCACGTGTGCATGGATGAACATCCACCACATTGTCTTTAGGCACTTGTAAATTTTGAACCACATGTGACGAAAATTTACCACACCGGTTTTAGCTACCTGTGCACTCTGAACCAGAGGCGATGCAATTTACCACGTTGTCTTTAGCCACCTGTAAATTGTAAACCACAGCTGATGAAAATTTACTACATTGTCTGTAGCTTCGTGTACATTTTCAAGCACAGGTGATGTAAATCCTTGCTGACCAGTAAATTTTCTGCAGGTAAAGAGGTCTTTACTATGGTCCCCCCTAGGATTGCCACTACGGTGCACATGCTCATGGTAAATCTCACAGGTGATGAAAATTTACTACGTTGTCCTTAGCCACACGTATATTTTGAACCACATGTGATGTAAATCCTTGCTGACCAGTAAATTTTCTGCAGGTAAAGAGGTCCTTTCTATGGTCCCACCTAGGCCCGCCACTACATAGGCGATGTCCATTCCTGCTAGCCAACAAATTTTGTGGCAAGTAAAGACGTCCTTGGTATGGCCTCACCTGAGGTTGCTTCCTTCAACGTAAAAATTGGGCAGCGGTAAAAGCTCCTCTATGTATGTAAAAACTGGGCAGCGATAAAAGTTCCTCTATGTAAAAGGAAAAGGCACAATGATGTAAATACCCATGGTAACTCTCTGCATGGAAACAAACTGGGCAGCGGTAAAAGTTCCTCTATGTAAAAGGAAAAGGCACAACGATGTAAATACGCATGGTAACTCTCTGCATGGAAACAAACTGGGCAGCGGTAAAAGTTCCTCTATGTAAAAGAAAAAGGCACAATGATGTAAATACCCATGGTAACTCTCTGCATGGAAACAACACCTACGGTATTGGACGTTGCTTGCATGCATGCTCAGCCAAATTTTTGGAGCATGCATGAAGGTACTACTTCATCTGAACCGTGTAATCTCTATCTAACGCACCACCTAAATGAAGCATACGTGGACACCCTGAGAGGCCGCCTAGACGGCGTGTGCACTCTGAACCAGAGGCGATGCAATTTACCACGTTGTCTCTAGCTACATGTAAATTGTAAACCACAGCTGATGGAAATTTACTACATTGTCCGTAGCTTCGTGTACATTTTCAAGCACAGGTGATGTAAATTGGAGGCATGGGTGCCCGGGTGCAAGCACCCCATCAATCTAGTGGGGCCATCTTAGGGAACCCAAATGTGGATGCATGTTCCTCGAAGAGGGAGATATTCTACATGCACATGTAGCAAGGAAGTCACGTGTGCATGGATGAACATCCACCACATTGTCTTTAGGCACTTGTAAATTTTGAACCACATGTGACGAAAATTTACCACACCGGTTTTAGCTACCTGTGCACTCTGAACCAGAGGCGATGCAATTTACCACGTTGTCTTTAGCCACCTGTAAATTGTAAACCACAGCTGATGAAAATTTACTACATTGTCTGTAGCTTCGTGTACATTTTCAAGCACAGGTGATGTAAATCCTTGCTGACCAGTAAATTTTCTGCAGGTAAAGAGGTCTTTACTATGGTCCCCCCTAGGATTGCCACTACGGTGCACATGCTCATGGTAAATCTCACAGGTGATGAAAATTTACTACGTTGTCCTTAGCCACACGTATATTTTGAACCACATGTGATGTAAATCCTTGCTGACCAGTAAATTTTCTGCAGGTAAAGAGGTCCTTTCTATGGTCCCACCTAGGCCCGCCACTACATAGGCGATGTCCATTCCTGCTAGCCAACAAATTTTGTGGCAAGTAAAGACGTCCTTGGTATGGCCTCACCTGAGGTTGCTTCCTTCAACGTAAAAATTGGGCAGCGGTAAAAGCTCCTCTATGTATGTAAAAACTGGGCAGCGATAAAAGTTCCTCTATGTAAAAGGAAAAGGCACAATGATGTAAATACCCATGGTAACTCTCTGCATGGAAACAAACTGGGCAGCGGTAAAAGTTCCTCTATGTAAAAGGAAAAGGCACAACGATGTAAATACGCATGGTAACTCTCTGCATGGAAACAAACTGGGCAGCGGTAAAAGTTCCTCTATGTAAAAGAAAAAGGCACAATGATGTAAATACCCATGGTAACTCTCTGCATGGAAACAACACCTACGGTATTGGACGTTGCTTGCATGCATGCTCAGCCAAATTTTTGGAGCATGCATGAAGGTACTACTTCATCTGAACCGTGTAATCTCTATCTAACGCACCACCTAAATGAAGCATACGTGGACACCCTGAGAGGCCGCCTAGACGGCGTGTGCACTCTGAACCAGAGGCGATGCAATTTACCACGTTGTCTCTAGCTACATGTAAATTGTAAACCACAGCTGATGGAAATTTACTACATTGTCCGTAGCTTCGTGTACATTTTCAAGCACAGGTGATGTAAATTGGAGGCATGGGTGCCCGGGTGCAAGCACCCCATCAATCTAGTGGGGCCATCTTAGGGAACCCAAATGTGGATGCATGTTCCTCGAAGAGGGAGATATTCTACATGCACATGTAGCAAGGAAGTCACGTGTGCATGGATGAACATCCACCACATTGTCTTTAGGCACTTGTAAATTTTGAACCACATGTGACGAAAATTTACCACACCGGTTTTAGCTACCTGTGCGCTCTGAACCAGAGGCGATGCAATTTACCACGTTGTCTTTAGCCACCTGTAAATTGTAAACCACAGCTGATGAAAATTTACTACATTGTCTGTAGCTTCGTGTACATTTTCAAGCACAGGTGATGTAAATCCTTGCTGACCAGTAAATTTTCTGCAGGTAAAGAGGTCTTTACTATGGTCCCCCCTAGGATTGCCACTACGGTGCACATGCTCATGGTAAATCTCACAGGTGATGAAAATTTACTACGTTGTCCTTAGCCACACGTATATTTTGAACCACATGTGATGTAAATCCTTGCTGACCAGTAAATTTTCTGCAGGTAAAGAGGTCCTTTCTATGGTCCCACCTAGGCCCGCCACTACATAGGCGATGTCCATTCCTGCTAGCCAACAAATTTTGTGGCAAGTAAAGACGTCCTTGGTATGGCCTCACCTGAGGTTGCTTCCTTCAACGTAAAAATTGGGCAGCGGTAAAAGCTCCTCTATGTATGTAAAAACTGGGCAGCGATAAAAGTTCCTCTATGTAAAAGGAAAAGGCACAATGATGTAAATACCCATGGTAACTCTCTGCATGGAAACAAACTGGGCAGCGGTAAAAGTTCCTCTATGTAAAAGGAAAAGGCACAACGATGTAAATACGCATGGTAACTCTCTGCATGGAAACAAACTGGGCAGCGGTAAAAGTTCCTCTATGTAAAAGAAAAAGGCACAATGATGTAAATACCCATGGTAACTCTCTGCATGGAAACAACACCTACGGTATTGGACGTTGCTTGCATGCATGCTCAGCCAAATTTTTGGAGCATGCATGAAGGTACTACTTCATCTGAACCGTGTAATCTCTATCTAACGCACCACCTAAATGAAGCATACGTGGACACCCTGAGAGGCCGCCTAGACGGCGTGTGCACTCTGAACCAGAGGCGATGCAATTTACCACGTTGTCTCTAGCTACATGTAAATTGTAAACCACAGCTGATGGAAATTTACTACATTGTCCGTAGCTTCGTGTACATTTTCAAGCACAGGTGATGTAAATTGGAGGCATGGGTGCCCGGGTGCAAGCACCCCATCAATCTAGTGGGGCCATCTTAGGGAACCCAAATGTGGATGCATGTTCCTCGAAGAGGGAGATATTCTACATGCACATGTAGCAAGGAAGTCACGTGTGCATGGATGAACATCCACCACATTGTCTTTAGGCACTTGTAAATTTTGAACCACATGTGACGAAAATTTACCACACCGGTTTTAGCTACCTGTGCACTCTGAACCAGAGGCGATGCAATTTACCACGTTGTCTTTAGCCACCTGTAAATTGTAAACCACAGCTGATGAAAATTTACTACATTGTCTGTAGCTTCGTGTACATTTTCAAGCACAGGTGATGTAAATCCTTGCTGACCAGTAAATTTTCTGCAGGTAAAGAGGTCTTTACTATGGTCCCCCCTAGGATTGCCACTACGGTGCACATGCTCATGGTAAATCTCACAGGTGATGAAAATTTACTACGTTGTCCTTAGCCACACGTATATTTTGAACCACATGTGATGTAAATCCTTGCTGACCAGTAAATTTTCTGCAGGTAAAGAGGTCCTTTCTATGGTCCCACCTAGGCCCGCCACTACATAGGCGATGTCCATTCCTGCTAGCCAACAAATTTTGTGGCAAGTAAAGACGTCCTTGGTATGGCCTCACCTGAGGTTGCTTCCTTCAACGTAAAAATTGGGCAGCGGTAAAAGCTCCTCTATGTATGTAAAAACTGGGCAGCGATAAAAGTTCCTCTATGTAAAAGGAAAAGGCACAATGATGTAAATACCCATGGTAACTCTCTGCATGGAAACAAACTGGGCAGCGGTAAAAGTTCCTCTATGTAAAAGGAAAAGGCACAACGATGTAAATACGCATGGTAACTCTCTGCATGGAAACAAACTGGGCAGCGGTAAAAGTTCCTCTATGTAAAAGAAAAAGGCACAATGATGTAAATACCCATGGTAACTCTCTGCATGGAAACAACACCTACGGTATTAGACGTTGCTTGCATGCATGCTCAGCCAAATTTTTGGAGCATGCATGAAGGTACTACTTCATCTGAACCGTGTAATCTCTATCTAACGCACCACCTAAATGAAGCATACGTGGACACCCTGAGAGGCCGCCTAGACGGCGTGTGCACTCTGAACCAGAGGCGATGCAATTTACCACGTTGTCTCTAGCTACATGTAAATTGTAAACCACAGCTGATGGAAATTTACTACATTGTCCGTAGCTTCGTGTACATTTTCAAGCACAGGTGATGTAAATTGGAGGCATGGGTGCCCGGGTGCAAGCACCCCATCAATCTAGTGGGGCCATCTTAGGGAACCCAAATGTGGATGCATGTTCCTCGAAGAGGGAGATATTCTACATGCACATGTAGCAAGGAAGTCACGTGTGCATGGATGAACATCCACCACATTGTCTTTAGGCACTTGTAAATTTTGAACCACATGTGACGAAAATTTACCACACCGGTTTTAGCTACCTGTGCACTCTGAACCAGAGGCGATGCAATTTACCACGTTGTCTTTAGCCACCTGTAAATTGTAAACCACAGCTGATGAAAATTTACTACATTGTCTGTAGCTTTGTGTACATTTTCAAGCACAGGTGATGTAAATCCTTGCTGACCAGTAAATTTTCTGCAGGTAAAGAGGTCTTTACTATGGTCCCCCCTAGGATTGCCACTACGGTGCACATGCTCATGGTAAATCTCACAGGTGATGAAAATTTACTACGTTGTCGTTAGCCACACGTATATTTTGAACCACATGTGTTGTAAATCCTTGCTGACCAGTAATTTTTCTGCAGGTAAAGAGGTCCTTTCTATGGTCCCACCTAGGCCCGCCACTACATAGGCGATGTCCATTCCTGCTAGCCAACAAATTTTGTGGCAAGTAAAGACGTCCTTGGTATGGCCTCACCTGAGGTTGCTTCCTTCAACGTAAAAATTGGGCAGCGGTAAAAGCTCCTCTATGTATGTAAAAACTGGGCAGCGGTAAAAGTTTCTCTATGTAAAAGGAAAAGGCACAATGATGTAAATACCCATGGTAACTCTCTGCATGGAAACAAACTGGGCAGCGGTAAAAGTTCCTCTATGTAAAAGAAAAAGGCACAACGATGTAAATACGCATGGTAGCTCTCTGCATGGAAACAAACTGGGCAGCGGTAAAAGTTCCTCTATGTAAAAGGAAAATGCACAATGATGTAAATACCCATGGTAACTCTCTGCATGGAAACAACACCTACGGTATTGGACGTTGCTTGCATGCATGCTCAGCCAAATTTTTGGAGCATGCATGAAGGTACTACTTCATCTGAACCGTGTAATCTCTATCTAACGCACCACCTAAATGAAGCATACGTGGACAACCTGGGAGGCCGCCTAGACGGCGTGCCTTCATATTCTTAATCTTGTGCTAGAATTATGTATGTATCCACTCTGAACATTACATGCTACTGTGTCGTGCAGTGAAGACGAGGAGTGATTGAATCGAACGAAACCTGTAGAAAAATACACGTTTTTTTAAACTGACGTTATGGTACAGAGAGATAGGCTTTTATTGTGTCGGCAGTAGCCATTAGGGTAAAAGATATACATCCTGCAAGATGAAAGTAGAAACAGTAAGGTACAACTACTCAACTAGAACAAATTTTGAAGTGTACCATATCAAAGTATAACGGACGTTGCTAGTGTTACCTCAGTTTTCACTTTGATATATATGCCTTCTTGATTCCGTGCAACCTTGCAGTGACTTCCTGCATGCAGATGCGCTCATTGGGGGACAGCTTAGTGCAGAGAAGCCCAATGTTTAGGACTGAAAGCAAACACTCCAAGCTTTTCTCCTTCATGGCCAATGATGTTTCTGGAGATAAATGTTGTTGCTCTTCTAGTAGTTCAGGATCCATTATCTGTGGTATCCTGTCAGGAAAGTTCATCTCAACAAATTTTGTAATGTTCATCTCACCATTGAACATATCATCAGTTGGCCTCCTTCGCAAAAATATTTCAAGTAGAACGATCCCGAAGCTGTAAACATCCCCAGCACTCGAAACTGCTCCACCTGCAGCACACTCTGCAGATTGCACAAAAGAATTGTTTACTCCAATGATAAACGTACATGAAAACATTACGCTGCATGAAACTTGGATTACCTGGAGGAATATACCCTATTGTTCCCATAATAGCGACTGAAGTCGAGATTGAATAAGTGGACGATGATGCTGCAGAGTCAAACTTGAACCTTGCAAGACCAAAGTCTCCAACATGTGCTGTCATATTGTCATCCAAAAGAATGTTGCTAGGCTTCAGATCACAATGGACGATAGTTCCTTGGTTGCCATGGTGGAGGTACTCCAATGCATCTGCGACATCCACTGCAATACTTAACCTTTGAGCCATTGTGATGTGGCTTCGAGTTGATGTGTTCCCATCACATTGAGTCGAGTACAGTAGCTCATGCAAGTCACCTTGTGTCATGAACTCATAGACTAAGGCTTTGAAATCATTTCCATTGGAATCAATACTAGAGCATGTAGTGAGTATAGGAAGTAGATTTCGATGCCGCACCTTTCTTAGAGCATTACATTCTGCAATGAAGCTCTTTTGTGCCCCCCATGTCTCTAGGCGAAAAACTTTGACAGCAACCATGGTTCTGTCTTGGAAGAGTTCTCCTTTATACACGGAAGAATATCTTCCTTTGCCAATCAAATTGGATGTTGAGAACCCACATGTTGCTTGGGCGAGATCGTGGTAAGAAACTTTGGGAAACTTGCTACCGAATGATGGCGAAGATAACATATTTGTCTTTCGATTTCCTCTCCAGACCACCATTACAGTTATGACAATAACAATAAGTGCCAAAATGCTGGATAAAGGGATCACCACTTTCTGTACAATGGAATGCCTCTTTTTACTTGAATTAGCAGGCATGACATGGCATGCGAGTAGGTGTAGCTCCAATGGCCCACCACAAAGCCCTGGATTTCCATCAATCCTCACAGCAGTCACATTATTGAATATCCCTTTCAATGGGACCTCACCACTGATGTTGTTGAATGACAAATCTAGTTTCTCAAGGTATTGGAGGTTTGTGAGGGACATCGGTATTGACCCAGTCAAATTATTGTGAGACAAGTCCAGAACTTCTAGACCCCTTATGTTCCCTAGCGAAACGGGTATTCTTCCTCCGAAACTATTCTGTCGCAACCCAATGTGTTCCAAGTTTTCACAATTACCTATAGTGGTCGGAAGCTCTCCAAACAGCATATTTGACGAAAGAATCAAATATACGAGCCCCTTGGCATTGCCTATTTCATCAGGAAGTTGCCCGTGCAGGTTGTTTGCAGATAAATCAATACGAAGGATTGCTGGAATTCCAAACATCTCTTTGGGAATACCACCATGAAGAAGGTTATTTGAAAAGTTACATACTTGAAGATTTTGAAGATTTCCTATGCTTGCAGGCAAATGCCCTTTCAGTTTGTTGGATTGAAGTCCGAGATATGACAACCGAGACAAGTTGGAAAGGGACGATGGGATAAACCCTGTGAAATTGTTGCTTTCTAAACGCAACTTCTGTAAACTGTTTAGAGTTCCAAGCCATGCTGGGACATTGCCCGTAAATTGATTCCCATGTAGTCCTAACCACATCAGGTTGCGAAGGTTTGCGATGCCAGAAGGAAGGCCACCTGATAATTGATTGCTCCCCAGTATTAATGTCCGCAGTTTAACAGAAAGGTTACCTAATGAAGTTGGTACGTGGCCTTCTAGCTGATTGGAATACAATGACAATGTTTGTAGATTAGTACAGTTGCCTAAGCTGTAAACAAACTCCCAATCTTGACTGTTACGAGCTTTAAGTTTATTTAACTCAAGATTCAGAAGGTAGAGATTGGGAAGTTTACCAATGGAACTGGGGACCACCCCAGTGAAACTGTTGTTTGACGTATCAATAAATAATGCGCAGATCCGATGCATTGGCCAACGAGGAAGGGATGTGTCCACTGAAAAAGTTGATGCCTATTTTAAGGAATTGGAGGTTGGGAAGAGAGCTACTGAGGCCAGGTGGCACCTCACCACTTAAATGATTCATTAAAATACCAAGGGAAACGAGGGTTGAAAGATTCAGGATGGCCTGCGGAAAACTACCTACCAAATGGTTGCAACTAGCGCCCAGAATCTGTAGCTCCGGCAACTTGGCAAACTCGTCTGGTAAGTTTCCCTCAATATTATTGAAGTTGAAGCGTAACGTTTCAAGTGTAGTGATATTTGCAAGAGAAGGAGGGATGGTTCCAGAAAGATTGTTAGATCCAAGCTCCAGCTGTTTAAGTCCCAGAGGCAAACCCGGAAACCCTCCAAGGAGATTGTTCCCATCGAGCCATAATTTCTCCAGGTTGGTGCAGTTTTGAAAAGTTGGTATTACTCCATATAACGTGTTGTTACTCAAGTAGAGGGTTTGGAGGCGATGCAAGTGGCCAAGGGATGCTGGGATTTGTCCACTGAATCTGTTTGTTGCTAGGGACAGGTGTTTCAGGAATGTCAGGTTTCCTAGTGAAGGAGATATTTGGCCGACTAAACCTCTATTTCCAAGGTCAAGATTAGTGACACGATTGCTCGTCGTCCCGCAGCTGACACCTTCCCAGCTGCAGAAATGAGTGCTGTCATTCCAAGAAGCCAATGCTTGCTGTGGATCCAAAGTGATCGAGTTCTTAAATTCAAGCAGTGATAGTCGATCTGTTTGGTTCCCAGGAGTGGTGTTGATGCTGCTGCAGGTGACAGCAAGCAAGCTGCAAGCCATGCGCACCAGCAGAAAAGACCGTCCAGTTGCCGCAGCCTTCATGGTGACAATAATAAGATAAGCAAGCGGGGTGAAAAAATCACAAGTGCGGAATTCCAGCGGCTTCGTATTTTTGTCAATACTAATGGCAATATCTAACAGAAGACATTATTCGCAACCTTTCAGCATTCAAATTATCCACAGATTCTTTACTGGAAAAATCACTCTGCCCTTATAGTTCGAAGCCTTCTGTACCTACCTATTACATGCAAAGGAGCTGAAGATGAATACCGATTCCGACCAAAGTACAAATAATCATGAATGAAATACTTCTAAGATAAAAAATTCAGAAAATAATAATGGACTTGTGCGTAAACAAATTTGCATGCGGAGGAGTACCTGAAACTAAAATAATGTCTTATTTCTCGATTACAGGAGACAGGGAGCGTATCTTTTGTTCAGCAGTTATTTGAACTGTCAGTGAAAATCCAACTGAATGATGACGATGAATTATATCCTGCGATTCAGAGTTTACAAAAATCAAAACCTTGCCACATACTTACAATGATACAAAGATCAACAGAAAACAAAGGCTCCGTTTACCCACAAACCAGAGAAAGAAGGGGCCGCACACCTGGTTACAGGAATCGACATGCTTGGATCGATGCCCAGCAGTCGGAGGGGTGTCTATCGCCGGCGAGGAAGAAGTCACCGGCTTGCACGGGCCGGTTGAGCTAAAGGGCAGCTAGAGCTATGAGCTATCCAGGCCTTGTTTAGTTTTCCAAATTCACCCCTAAATTTCACTATGCAAAAAGAAGATTCCTCATCACATCAAAATACCGGCACATATATAGAGTTCTAAATATTGATGAAATCAAAAACTAAACTAATTGCACAGTTTTATTGTACTTTGTGAGACGAACATTTTGAGCCTAATTAATCAATGCTTGGACAATTTTTACCAAATAAAAACAAAATTACTACAGTGTTGCACAGTGTTTCGGGTGTCCCCGATTTGGGAATCTAAACACGGCCCCATTCTTGATTGGTTTGTGGTCTGCAGACTGACTTTTCATTTCTGTGGAATAGGTGCCATTTTTCCCCCCTGCACGATGCTTTCATGTAGAGACTAAAGATAATCAATGGGTTCTTCTATTTTACGCAGGCCACATCAGCAAATATTACATGTTTGCTTATGCCACAAGCAGCCCACAGTGGCTGCAGCTTATAGCAGAAGCTAGCTACACTACCAAACATGCAGGTCCACGTAGGCCTTGTTTGGTTCCAAAAAATTTTGAAAAATTTTTCAGATTCTCTGTCACATCGAATCTTTAGACATATGCATGAAGCATTAAATATAGATAAAAAATAAAACTAATTATACAGTTTAGACGAAATTCACGAGACGAATCTTTTAAGTCTAGTTAGTCCATAATTGAATAATATTTATCAAATAACAACGAAATTGCTACAGTAGCATTTCCTA
This sequence comes from Saccharum hybrid cultivar R570, assembly GCA_038087645.1. NCBI lineage: Eukaryota > Viridiplantae > Streptophyta > Magnoliopsida > Poales > Poaceae > Saccharum > Saccharum hybrid cultivar. The sequence goes on from JAQSUU010000805.1 coordinate 14,836,708, forward strand.
AAAATTTTTGGGAACTAAACAGGCCCGTACTAATGATCGATCCCCCAGCAACAGGACGGTAACTTCCTCCATGAGCATGACAAGGATGGATTATCCATTTTTTTTTGGAGGGGTCACATCAACAAAACGAGGGCGCCATCAGGTGGCATTTTCTTCTATTTACTAGGATCAACAAAACACCAACCGAGCGGAGGGCTGGTCCGTAGACTTAAAAGAAGTTTAGTTAAAGAGCAACTCCAACAAATATGCTATTCTTGTTGGGTAGGCTATTTATAGATTTTTAGAGAAAAAATTAAACTCCAATAAATGTGCTATATGGTTTTGTAAAATAGCAAACATCCTATCTCAGAAATTTAGGTGGCCATATATAGCCAGCCATAGTCATTTGCTACCTAACTTTGTAAAATAGCAAGGCTGTTTTGGACCTCTTTCTTTTTTAAGAAGTTTTCTATTTTATAAAATGGCTAAACAATGGAATTTGACTATAGCCAAATTTCATTGTTTAGTAAAAAAATTCATTGTTTAGCCATTTTGTAAAATAGAAAACTTCTTAAAAAAGAAGAGATCCAGAACAGTCTTGCTATTTTTCAAAGTTAGGTAGCAAATGGCTATGGTTGGTTATATATGGCTACCGAGATTTCAGGGATATCACGTTTGTTATTTTACAAAACCATATAGCAAATATGTTGGAGTTTAATTTTTCCTCTAAAAATCTATAAATAACCTACCCAACAAGGATAACATATTTGTTGGTGTTGCTCTAAGAATGTTGGACTTTATTTAGTTTGGATTTTCTAAATCTATGTAGTACTAACAATTTTGGCTGAAATCTAGGGTTAACCTAAGCCGACTTGAACTAAGGCCAAGTCTAGCATTTATTGTTTATGGTTTAGGGTTTTAATGCTATAATTTTTTGGTAGGGAATATTATCTATTATTTATGGAATTTGTGGAACGAGAGAATAAGAGGATGCATGTTTTAGAATTTAGCAAAGTAACCAGAGCAGGTGGCCTTCGTGATTAAAGAAGTTGCTACAACTCACTACGGGTGGTCATTCTATTTGTAGCTGTTACTTAGTTATTTCAGCTGTACGGGACCTGTCTCGTTTCTATTTCGTTCTCTTGTGGCGGTCGGGCAGGCCTCTTCAGTTTTTTCCCTAATTGCTTTTTTCATAGTGTGTTTTCTCAAGGTGAGACAGATTGCCAGGTGCTGATTTTTCTTCGGAAGAACAGAGGTACACATCGCTCAGCAATCACGACAATTCTGAATGAGGTGGGAGTTGATGGTGAGCTTCAAGTCCTTACTGGTGAATACAAGACGATCAACGAACAATGCATACATCTCATTTATGTGTAGATCACTCTCTAGTTTCTTTTCATAATTTTGTTTGGCAATCTCCTCCTAGCTTCAGCAATCTCCTCTTCAGCATAATGATTGGTTTGTACTTTATTTTCTTTTTTCTTAGTTCAGAAATAAAAAGTATTTTGGCTCTCGCATCCACCTCACACCAATAAATCAAATGCTGTAAACGGAACGAACGAGCGAGGGTAGAAACAAGCAAGCAGGTGTTCTCACAGCAGGCGTGCTACAATTTCCAACCTTCGGTAGGTGAGACATCTTTGATCAACGAAAGCAACTGATAAAAAGCAAGAATTGACCCACATTAAGAATAATGCGCTAGATATGACATCAAAAAATAATGGCAGATGCCCTATGGGAGTAAGAACCTTTGATCAACGAAAGGGAAGGACAAAAAGCCAGAATTGACCCACAATAAGAATGCAATGGAAATGTAGTAAACGAAACGAGTGAGGGCAGAAAGAAGCAGAGCTCGCACAGCGGCATGCCCTCACACCCACCGCGCTACCGAGTCAAGTCTCCTATCCCTTTCATAAAAAAAAAGTCTCTTATCCCAGTCCCTCACGGCATCACCAGTGAGCTCCAGGCTCTCTCTGACCGCGTCATACATCGGGTAGGTGTGTTTTTCCTTCTGCTTGATGTATAATAATCGTTTATACTTGCCTTGTCTAGCGGCTCTCCGCCTTCTGGCTCTAGGTCGAATTAGTTTGTAATTAAATCGAAGTGTTAGATATTAAGGCAACTTCAGTATTATTTTAATCCAGAAAAAGACTAAAATCAAGTTTGTGACCTCACATATATGCACGTATGATCCAAGATTAGCCAACATGGAGACAATACGAATTGATTATGGAATGTATTTTCATAAGAAATTAAGTTGGAGACATAAATGTTAGGGTTAATTGGATACACACCACTACAATTTTCATGTTTTTTTAAAGACGCCCCTACTATTTGTCTAGCTGGGCTGGCGTCACTACAATTTCAAGGATCTTTGAGATACGCCATTGTCTATGTTTTTTTTTTGGCATCGTATGGCCCACTGTATTTTCATATGGACCATTTTGCCCTCAACTTCTCAATGCATGGGCACGTTTGACTGGATCGCCACGGTCCTCGCGGTCAGGCATCCTGCCCCGCTCGCTCCCTCGGTCCGGATCGCCGCGGTCCTCTCAGATCGCGAAGCCGCGCGGTGAAGACCGACGGAACGCCCGCGGCCTCGCCTGCCTGCACTCCTCTCTTTCTGTCACGATTAGAACAGGAGCGGTTAGCAGCAGAAACAACAGCATGCAGCAGTGCTAGCGGCACCTCCAGGCCACGCAAAAGTATATGCAAGTATATATACATGCACTGCTGTCTCTCTCTCATTTGCACGCGAACGAACATGTGCTCCAATCCCTGGTCAGCATCCATTCCCCAACAGTCCATGCACGTGCCCATGCATTGAGAAGTTGAGGGCAAAACGGTCCATACGGAAATACAGTGGGCCATACGATGCCAAAAAAACGTAGACAATGGCGTATCTCAAAGATCCTCGAAATTGTAGTGGCGCTAGCCCAGTTAGACGAATAGTAGTGGCGTCTTTCAAAAACGTGAAAATTGCAGTGGTGTGTATCTAATTAACCCAAATGTTAATACTATTCATAGTAAACATGGTCAAACTTTAGCGAGTTTGACTGGCACAAACTCCATAATTGCATTCTTTTTGGAGCGGATGGAGCATGTATAGAACGAGTTTCATATACAACATGCTACTAATCATGTTCCAAGTCAGAGCACCAGTGGGCTGGTGACCTGGCTAGGCCAGCTGCGCAAGCGGGCTGCATCATATTGACTTGTTTTTTTTCCTCATGTAACACGGCCTGTGAATCTGTGATCGTTTCCAATAACTAAACACCGATCCAATTCCCTGACGCGCGCGCACCAGCACCCATTGTGGTGCACACGTGCCTGCCTAGTCCCACACGCCCCTGTTCATCTTCCTCCCCTATCCATCCCTCCCCCGCCACCTCGACCACCTCCCAGGCCACCAACGACCTCGCCGCCCACCAACTAACTTCGCTGGCATTCACCCCCGCCGCCTACCTGGATGTTCTACCACACCTGTCTCAGTTGCGGCGCCACTGCCTTGCTCACCGCCGGTCAACCCACCACTACCGCCATGTCAACGGCCACCGCAAGGCCAGCCGACCAAAATCTATAGTCAGGGAGAAAAAGGAAGAGAGAGGACGCTGACCGGAACCCTAACCCTAACCGCCACTTCCGCCACCGTCACCGCCACCTCAGTCCACCGCCCAGGCCGCGGCCCTCACTGTCAGTCGTTCCTCCCACCAACCCTGCCCCCTTCTTCTTCCATTCTGGCGCGCGGGCATCATATGCGCCGCTAACGATAGTGATTGTGGCTAAACACTCCATCTCTTAATTCGGTCTGTTTGGCGGCGGGCTCATGATTTTGAGATCGGGTACTCAAAATATAAAGAAATATCAAATATATAACACATAATTAAGCCTGATTTCAAATAGTCATAGGTATATTGAGCATAATTCAAAATTGTTTTTAACATAGGAAATTACCAATAGTTCAACATAGCAAAGTGGGTACATATGGATAGGAATTGAGCATCCATGATCCATAATTTCATATGAATTATTGCCGCATAGAGAATATTGTGGATGTGGCATGCCTGATCTCAGCATAGCAAAGTTACGTACATGAATGCATCTATCATATCCATCATCGCATTCATCCATAACATACATTCATTGCATGAGCCAAAAAAAAAGGTGCCTTAGCATAGTAAGGCTTCCCAATATCGTCAAGAACATGATTGATGAGATCAGAACTAGTTATCATCCACAGAGCACCAACTGCATCCGGTGACTTCGTGTTGCTAGAAACAGGCCGCTTCTATGTTTTTAAAGGCCTTAGGGCGAACTTGAAAATGGACCCTTATGGCTACATATATGTTTAATTATATAGTCCCTCCATCCTAAATTATAACTCATTCTAAGAACCTTGCAGAGTCGAAGCATATCAAGTTTGACCAAATTTATATGATAAGATAATAACATTTATGATACCAACTAAGTATTATTAGATTCTTCGTTAATTATATTTTCATAGTATATCTATTTGATATCATAAATCTTTGTAATTCTTTCTATAATTCTGGTTAAACTTAAGATGCTTTGACTCTCCAAGATTCTTGTAATGATTTATAATTTGGGATTGAGGGGGTATGTGTTAATATGGAATTATATAAAGGTATATATACAGAGGAGTTAATTGATGAGTAATGACAATATCAGGATAGAGTAATAAGGTCGTTGTTGGGTTGGACAATAGATATTATATGGGATATACACATACCTGAGTCTGGGCCCCGTAGTAAGCTAGGCCTTAGGGCGTCGCACCCGCCGCACCTCCTCTGCTACGGCCCTGCTAGAAACATGTGAACCGAAGCACAGTGAAATAATAAGAGCTAAGTGATATTGTATTGCCAAAAATACGAGCAACCGAAGCACAATGAAATGAAAAGAGCTCAGCGACTTCGTGCTGCTAAAAATACCTAAGCTCAGTCACATCGTGTTGCCAAAAAGTAAAAGAGACGAGCTCATCGATTTCGTAATGCTAAAAATATGCACAACCAAAACATAGTTAAATGAAAGGCGCTTAGTGTGAATTTGTGTTTCCAAAAATACAAGCAAAGCATAGTAAAATGAAAGGCCTTAGTAACTTCATGTTGCCAAATATGCGTGATAAAATGAAAAATATTAGTGATTTCATGTTGCCAAAAGTACATACAATGGAAGCAAAAAATGATCTATGTTCTCTAAACTTTGTTTAATTGTTTTAATTCTGCCATCAGCTTCGACGTTATCGACGACTTCACCAACATATTTGTGAGGGGATTCGCCATTGACTTTGGTGACACCAACAATGCCTTTGCCAATGTTTTAGAGAGCGGCTTCACCATCGACTTTGACGTCATTAACAATGCCTTTGCCAACATATAGGTGAGGGCCTTCAACATCAACTTTGTGGACACTAACACCGCCTTCACCAACATATAGGAGAGGGGCTTCACGACCAACTTCTGTGTTATCGACTATGTCTTCACTAACACTTGAGAAACGAGCTTTACCATTGGCTTTGGTGTCCTCAACTTCACGTTTGCCAACGATTTGGCAAGGGGCTTAATTTTCCTTTGATTTTGGGAACATCAACATTGCCTATGCCAACACATTGGCGATGGCCTCTACCATCGACTTTAGCAACATCGAAACCGTCTTCGCCAACATTTCAGTTGGGGGTCTGCTACCAAATTCAGCGATATCAACAACACCTTTGCCAACATTTTAGCAAGGGGCCTTGACAACATTTCGGCAAAGGGCTTCATCATTGACTTCAGTGTCATCGACAATGGCTCGCTAATTTTTTGGTGAGGGGCTTTAACTTCGGCATCATAGAATACGCCTCCGTCAACATTTCAGCGAGGGTCTATGCCATCAACTTTGGCGTAATCGACAGCATATTCACCATCACTTTGGAGCAAGAGGACCACCATCAACTTCTGCATCCTTGACATCACCTTCACCATCAATTTGGAGTGGGGGAGGGGGTCATTTACAACATATGTGACAACAAAAATGCCTGTCATTTATTAGCTTCAAGCACGCAAAAGAATTTCTAACAAGCACTAGCTAAGAAGGGTTAGAGAGGAGCGCATTAGACAAGCAATCCATCCAATGACATAAGATTTGACTGGTGTTCATGAGCGAAAACATGAAGATGTGTCATGATCATCTAAAACTAACTCACCTACATTGACTACTTCGCCTACTTCAACTACATCAATTTCTTCAGTGAAAGCTCGATTATAAAGAGAATATATCTAAGAGCTCAAGGCCATGTGAAGGAGCAATCTACCAAAAACAAAGTCTTGGAGGTTCAAGTGAAAGTTGCTTTCGAAGAATAGGGTAAGATAGAATCATCCCTAGACTATCTTTGTATAGATGAGACTTGTGTGCATGTTATTTTCTCCGTCCCATTTTTTCTTAAACGGCTTTTGGGATTGGATTATTGGTTAGGCGCACATGTATGGGTTGTAAAGGGGGATCCTCAAAAATGAGTCTGAGTTATAATTGAGCCACACATAATTATATTTAGTTATTGGGTCTTGTAATTTCAACCAAAACTGAATAGCTGAGAGGGCTACTGTTTCGAGCAAGCCATATGTTAGGAGCCCTCATTAGATTTAGGGCCCAATTACAAAGTCTAAGGGCTTGTTTAAGAAGGTTTAGGATGTGCATTACAACCCCCTAGACTCTTTTATAAATACAAGCCCTACTAGAGGAACAAGAATGAAAACCTTGACTCTGATCCCATCTCCCTTATAAAATGGGAGGGGGGATGGTGAGGACCCTCGGCTCTTGATTCATTTGCTAGTCTCTCACTTGTTCTCTATTTCCACCTCTCACTATTCAGACTACATCAACAACAATACATAGAAACATTTATTGATTTGGAAATAAATATGCACACTTCTGTATATTCATAAATATAGAGTAAAGAGCAAAGAAAAAAGTATACACCTTAGTGAGATAGCATTATAACAAGTTATATATAAAAATATAAGAAAAACATATCATTTCAGAACCAATAAATTTGGGCCAGACTCAATGATGATTCGATTTCCAGTGTTTCCAAGAGAATATAGAAACTGCAAGGAGTTTTATTTGATAGGTCCACACAACAATACTAAACTTTTAGCTCTTTCAATGAAACACAATCAGTAACTACCCATGATAGCTCGATACTCTCAAATGCACAACAAAAGAAATCTGAGATTTGCAATGAATTGTAATTGAAAACGCAACAAATCCTGAAACTCAATCTTGAAATTCAGAGCTCCTTGCTCTACAGACTATAAATAGGAAACAGTGGTGACCTTGTGTTTTAGATTAAGCAATTCTAACTCTGGCGCTGATTTCTTCGAGAGCAAATCAAGCCATTCATCCAAACATCTGCTATAATTCCATTTTGACAAATCAATATGAAACTATGAACTAGTCCAATCGATTTGGTGAGAATAAAGGTGATCTTGTCTAATACATCGATATGAGTACTTCAATCGTCATTCATAGAAATAGCACTAAAATCATGATCCCTTATCTTCTTACATGACACGAAGGTCTTGTTGTGAACAATCAGAGGGCAAGTAAAGCAACCGTTCGCAAGGCAGACGAAGTTGAATCTAAGTCAGATAAGAGAGTGGAATGAGAATAAGCGCCTTTGTACGTTGCCTTCTGCATATTGTTGTCATATGCATCTATACAAACATCGGAGTTCTGGTACATGCTTTTCTTGTCTTGGTCAATGGTGTACAAGGTGTAGCCATTTATGGCATAGCCTTGAAAAGTTGTGAGTTTGAAGAAAAGGCTAGTTGCTATTTGTCGAAGTCTTTCATCAGTGCAAGAGCTTGAACTGCGAAGTCTATCTATAAACTAGATTTTGAACCACTCATATGATGCTTCTCCCTGGAAGATTTTGTTGCCTCATCCACTTCTATTATGTGTTCTAACAATGAAAACTGGGTTCCTCAGAAGGCATCTAGATCTAGAGTTATTTGCTTCTCCCCAACACACCCTCTCGCTGCAAGCCTTCCCACCTTGTGGCGAGACTTACAGATGCCGATTGGGTTAGTAGGGTCAATGTAATCAAGGCACCGATCAACTACCACCCCAGTAGAATAGCATTGCAACATGCTTCCCTCATAGTGAACTCGACTCTTTGTATACTTATTAAGAGTAGCGCTCTTGGTATTGTGTTCCAGCCCATGGCTCCCCCTCAGTAGAATATCATTGCAACATGCTTCCCTCACGGTGAACTCGACTCTTTGTATACTTATTAAGAGTAGCGCTCTTGGCATTGTGTTCCAGCCCGTGTCTCGGATAGGGAGTGAGGCTAAGGATATGGCCAGGGCTACCACCGGTCAGAAGCCTGGGGCTCGGGAGAGCCCTCGAGTCCCGAGTATTGGCGGGGGCGTGCTCGGGTTTTGCTCAACTCTTGGTCGGAGGGCACACTTGAGCGAACCTAATGGATATATCTCACGAGCCCCCGAGCGATCTAGGGGGATCGGTCAGGGGGTCCTTCAGTCGGGTACTTATCACGCTGGGACTTAATATATCCTTATATTTTAGCCTTGTCGCCGATCATCATAAACAATTTTGTTGTCAATTTCTGGCTGATAGGAAAATTTAAATCCGACAGGTCTAGATAACTACCTCTTGAAAACTGATAGGAAAATGCATGTACACTGTCAAAAAAATTGATTATCCTAACAAGTTAATAACGTCAAAACAAATTAATGAATTTTCTGTCAGAACAGTACCATCAAAAAGGTTGTTCTAAATTTGTATGTTATAGTGTCATCAAAACGACACATTAACCTACAGGGTAATCGGCAGAAGCTTATTTGATTTAATGTTGTTCGTTCACATAACACAATAATTCATTGCATAAAACACAGGTAGATTGACATCACTCACATACAACATATCAAACATATAACTAGACCATTTGCGTTGATGGTTATCCCAAGTTTCGTACATCATATGTAAGTAAGTCACAGATAACATGGCACTGTTAAAAAGAATTAAGTCTACTCTATAGTAAACGAAAAAAACTTAATCTCCATGCCACTTGACGGTTAAGCAAATGATCTAGCCACTAGATGTTCGACGGACATAACCTACAACGGAACATTATGACCAGAGATACTAGTAACGAACTGACAACTACAGAGAGAATTATCAAGTGCATTTGTAGCTAATAAATATTCTTTATGTAAATAATATATAGGTACCTTGATACGTCAATATATATGGAACATTACGACATATTACTAAATGAACTTAAATTAGAGAGAAGGATTAAGGTCCTGTTTGGTTTCTGAATCATTCAGTTTAACTCCCATCACATCAATGTTGCGGCAAATGCATGGAGTACTAAATATAGATGTCGGTGTCCGGTCCCGAGGGGGTCCTAAACCGACTAGTAAATGCTGTGTGTCCCTTTCCTGGATGGTGATGCAAGGAGAACACACGGGGGTTTATCCTGGTTCGGGCTGAAGAAGGCCCTACGTCCAGCGGGGGGAGAGAGTTTTGTATTTCCTTGCACCGAGGTGCTTGTGTAGGGGTTACAAGCTTGCGAGAGAGGGCTGCGAGCCCAAGTCTCAAAGAGAGAAAAGAGTACAAGGATGATTGCTTGAGATGTTGATCTCTATCTTGTGTCTTGCCTGTTGTCCCCCTTCCCTCGGTAGGGGCCTGGCCGGTCCTTTTATAGGGCAAGAGGAGGTTAGGACACTGGCGAGTCTTGAGGTGATGTTTTGTCGAACCCTGTTGAGTGGACTGTAGCGACGTGCCCTGGAGTGGCCGGCCATCCCTGGGTATCGTGACGTAGAGGATGAGTCGATGAAATGACCCGGAGCGCCGTGCCATGCCGTCCTTCTTTCCCTGTTGAACTGTGCGAGGCGTCGAGGCTGGGTCGAGGCCGGGTCGAGACCGGACGGATAAGGTCGAATCCTAGAGATTGCGGAATGCGGGCCTTGTCGTATCCTTCCTCGAGGGTATCCGATGACAAACAGTGCAAGGTAAGGTGTGTATAGTGACAAGTTTCACTTCCCATCACGGGATGGGCGGTAAAACAGTGAGGACTGACACCGGCGTTGTTCCCACGTCGATCCTGGTCACAGCCATGCTGGTAGGTGGTAGCAGGTAATCGCATTAAATGCTCTGATTTTTGTCTCGGGGTAGGTGAAGTGAGGGGATCGAGCGCTCTGACCCGGGGTCACGCGAGCCGAAGCCTTTCCGGTGGGCGGACGAGCCTCGTGCGAGTTGGGGTGCGGTCGAGGTGCCTCGTTGTACGGGACGGGGTGCAGTCGAGGCGTTCCCGTCGAGGGTGCCTCGTACGGGTCGGAGCCGGAGCGCGGTCGAGGCGCTCCGTCGAGCCGGCCTCGTACGAGACGGACCTGTCATGCAGTTTAGTGGTGGGCTGCGTCGTGCTGTGGCTTAGTCGTTTTGTTTTGTTTTTTTCATTTATGTGGGTACCCCCATACTGTTGGTACCGACAGTACCCCCGAGCCTTTGGGTGAGTGTAGGATCACTCTCCCAGAGGTTTGTTAAATAATGAACTGGAGTCGTAGCGTCGTAGTTTTTTTCGGTGGGGGCGCGCGAGCGCACCCGCCGGGTGTAGCCCCCGAGGCCTCGGTGGAGTGTTGAGACTCCTCCGAGGTCTTTTATGTGTTTTATTTGGGAATGGTTTGTTGCGGTCGAGCCCCCGAGCCTCGTGCGCACGAGGTCGATCAGAGTCCCGGCCGTCTTTCGTTGTGCGACCCTCACGCTCCTCCTTCAGAGAGGAGGAGGGGTGGGTAACGCCGTACTACCCCTGTTTGGGCGAGTTCCGACGATCTTCGGCGAGCTGCTAGCGGGGGAATTCGAGTGAGCTTGTGCTCCAGTCGTTAGGAGTCGGCTAGTGGCCCGGAGGCGCCCTCAAAAAATGCCAAGGAGTGGTCGTGTGGATGTCGGTTTCCTGCGACGGGATCCGAGGGCTCGGTGCCTCCCTCGAGGGGATTCCTACGTCGACCCCCTTCTTTGGCCTCGAATACGTCTTGAGGTGCCTCGAGAGCGTGGCTCGAGCCCTGGCCATGCACGGGCGCACCCCTAGTCGTCCCTAACTCCGTTGCTCGAGGGCAGCTGTCGAACCCGGGTCGAGGGCCAGCTTCCATTCCCTCGAGACTTATGGCGGGCTCGGAGCCCGTTTACCAGGTATCTAGGAATATCCGTCCGCGGATCTCGCCCCGCCCGTTAGCCAGGCGCGCCTTTTTAGGGCGAGATCGGCGCGGTAGTGGGCAACGTGGCGTTCGGTTACGGCGTGGGGGACGACCACGTGCCCAGCTCCTGCGAGATTGAGGAAAACGGTTAGGTGAGTGCATTAAATGCAGGAAACTGGTCCTACCTTTTCGCGCGGCCGTTGGGCTTCCGCCGGGGCTATAAAAACAAAGCCTAGGGGTCTGCCTCCCCCACCAGTCTTTTGCGTTCTTGCAATCTCTGCCTCAGACAGCCCTTGCCCCTTGCGCTCTCCGCCCACATCGCCGCCGCCACCGCACCCTCTTCGTTGGTCCGACCTTCCGTAGCGCCAATGGCAGGAAAGAGCCAGATCCTTCCCGCCGACAACTGGGCCGCCTCCTCGGTGACGGAGAGGAGGTTGGAGGAGTTGGTCGAGGATGGGCTGCTGCGGCCGAGGATGAGTCGGTCGCAGCCGGAGTGGATTGCGCCGCCTCCTGCCCACCGGGAGCCGGCGCCCCCCGAGGGGTACGTGGTGAGCTTCATCTGCTTCCACGAGCGAGGATTCGGCGTACCGGCGACCGTCTTCATGCGCGCGCTCCTCCACTACTACCGGGTGGAGCTGCACCACCTCGCCCCTAACGCCGTTGCGCAGGCCGCCATCTTTGCGGCGGTCTGCGAGGGCTACCTGGGGGTGGAGCCGCAGTGGTATCTGTGGCTTCACCTCTTCAAGGCCGAGCTTTTTGCCAAGAAGGCGGGGAGAAGGGGCTCCGGTGCGCGGCTCGAGTAGGGAGATGCGTCCTGCAGGTGAGGTCGAGTCGGGCGGATCTGTATATCCTGGCTCACCTCATCTCCTCGAACAGTGGTTGGCACGAGGGCTGGTTCTACCTCCGCAACGATGAGAATCAGTTGCCAAGGTATACTGGCCGAGTGTTGACCGCTCGAGAGGACAACTAGAACTACGGAGTCCCAGAGGCCGAGAAGCCGCGCTTGGACCCGCTGTTGGCGGTGCTGCAGCAGCTCCGCCTTCGGGGCTTGACGGCGGCGGCGGTGGCCATGGTGTTTCACCGACGTAGGGTGATGCCGCTGTGTCAGCGCCGCCTCCACCTCGACCAGATGACTCCGGAGGCATCCCTGGAGGGGAGCCGGATGTCCCATGAGTCCCTCATCCTCGAGGAGGTCCTCCGGCGGGCGCGCCGGATGGTGGGAAATTTCAAGGTGGAGGAGGTCGACCGGGTCCCCATGCGACCTACCTAGGGGTTCGAGCCCGTGGTAAGTGTTTTTGGGTCGGTACGTTCGCTTGTTTCGTTTATTTTTGGATTTTGCTGATTTGGTCGAGGCCGACGCGCAGGATCTGTCGGCGTTGCGGGAGACGCGGCGGCCGGTCCCAGAGGACCGGCCCGCCCGGGAGGCTCGACGCCGGCACGCGTCCAAGAAGAAGCAAGTCAAGGAGATGGCCAAGAAGCGGCTGATCCACAAGGCCAAGGAGGCGGAGGCGCTGAAGAAACTTCGGCGCCAGCAGGCCATCGACGGGGTCCCCCTGGCAGAGTCTCCCTCCGAGACGGTCTCGGGGGAGGATGACGATGACAGCGACGGCGAAGACGACGACGCCCTGTCGCGGTATGAAGCCGCGACCGGCCTGGGGGACCTCCCCGACATTCGCCCCCTGTTGGAGCCTGTCGGGGGGTCGTCCTCCTCGGTCGTTGTGGTCGAGGAGACGGAGGAGGAGGCGGAGAAGGAGGTGGGCCCCTCGACGGGAGGGGCCGCCTTACCCCGGGCCCAGCGGGGGGGGTCGACCGAGCCACCTGCACCGGTTCAGGCCCCGCCAGCTCAGGCGGAGGCTGGAGTAGCGGCCCCAGCGTCGTCATCGGCGGCGCCACCGGTAGGCGTGAGGACCCGGGGCCAGCTGGCCTCGGAGGTGCAGAGGACGCAGGGCGGCGTTCCGGCTAGGGCCCCAAGGAGTGCCCAGCCCGCTGGTGGGGCTGCCGCGAGGCCACTGCCGGCCGCCTCGGGAGGTTCGGACCATCCGGGGTCGAGGCCCTTGGTGCCGATTTCCGGGTAAGTGTTTGTGTTTGATTCTTCTGCCTTTCTCTGGATCCGTTCACTGACGTTCCTTCTCACTTTGTAGGTTAAAGCGGAAGGCGGAGCTGATGGGGCCTACCCCTGTGAAGTCACTTCGGGCGAGCGCCGTCGTCATTAACCGGACAGGGGCGCAGGATGCCGGCTGGGTCCAGCGGGTTGAAGCCGCGAAGGAGCGGCTGCGGCAGCAGCAGGGGGCGGCCCAGGCGACGGTAGGTGCCTCGGGGGCTGCCGGTTCCGACCCCACCGTGCAGGGGTCAGGACCGGCGGAGGTGGTGGCGCCCAGCACGAGCGAGGCGGAGCCCAGGCCGTCGTCGACGGTCGAGGCTGCCGTCGAGGCCACAACGGCCGAAGCATCTATCCGCGACGCGGAGCGGGCGGATGCAGACGTGGCTATGGCGGAGGTCCCACTGGCGGCGGGACAGGAGGCGGCACAGGCGGGAGTGCCACAGCCGCAGCAAGATCCGCCGGCGGAGCCGACGGCTACGGTGGAGGTTGGGGCTGCCGAGCCCCTGCCCGAGGCCCCAGAAGAAGAGGCGCCGGCGGTCGAGGCACCGGTTCCTGAGATGCCGGCGGTCGAGGGGCCGGTCCCTTCGGAAGAGCTGGCGCCGGTCACGGTGGACCTTACCCTCGACGACTCTCCCCTAGACAAGGGGAAACAGGTGGTCGGAGTTGAGGAGGGCGAGGCCGCAGACCAGGCTGGTGCCTTGACGGCAGCCGGTGAGGCGGGAGCCACGGGTGAGGCCGGTCCTTCCGCGGGGCCGGGAGACGCCCCGGCCGGGTCATCGTCCTTGTGGCCGAACATCGCCGCACTGGCTATAGCGCGGGCGGAGGCGGAGATACCGTGGTGGGGGGGTCCGTCCCTCCAGTTCAGGGACGCCGCGAACCCCGACGCCGAGCCCATCTTCACCCTGAACGATAGGCACGAGGTGCACTGCTGGGAGTACCTCGAGGGTCTCCGTCGACACCTCGAGCGAGTGCTTCATGTGGCAACGGAGACCGTGTCACGAGATATGCGGGATGCCACCGAGGTATGTTTGACTTGTCAGCTCTTTTCGCGGTTCTCTTGGTGTCTTTTTCCCTCGGCTCTTATTCTTTTTGGTTTTTTCGAACTATGATCAGGAGCTCAAGGAGTACTCCCGCCACAAGTCACTCTTCATCTGGGATGAGAGTGGCGTGTGGGCTGTGCTATCCCAGCAACGGGTTCTGGTCGAGGAGGCCCAGAAACGGCTTTCCGATCGGAATGCCGAGATGGCTGAGCTGCGCGTCGCCTACGCGGCGGTGAAGGAGGAGGCGATGCAGGCCTCGACGACTGAGGCCGTGGTGCGCACAGACGCGACCAAGGCTCGGGAGGAGGCTGCTCAGGCCCGCAGGGATCTCGAGCCCCTGTCGGCACGGGTGAAGGAGCACGAGGAGGACGTTTCCCAGGTCAGCCGTCAGCGCGACGCCCTCAACGTCCAGATCAGGCAGGTCACAGCTCGCTTTGGCGCTCTGAAGGATGAGATCACGGCGCTGAACGGAGCCGTCCAGGAGAAGGACGCGGCTCTCCAGACCGCCTGCCAGGAGATCGAGGCGCTGAGGGCGACCGTTCGTGACAGGGACGGCGCTCTTCAAGAGCTCAAGAGGACGTGCGGGGGGCTCCGCGACGAGGTCGTGGGCTTGCAGACCCACACCGAGGGTAAGTGTGGTTGTTTTGCTGCCACGGCATCGAGGCCCCATGTAAGTATTAATTCAGTTTATTATTATTTCGGAGCTGGAGAGAGAGAATCAGGTGGCCCAGGCGTCTGCCAATTCCTTCCAGAGCCTCCTCGAAGCCGAGACCCAGAGGACCCAGTTGCTCCAGGGCGCGATCACCTCCGTGTGTGATGGCCTGGGGGTCGAGCCCGACACCGACACCGGGAAGGACGCCCCGGGGAACTCCTTCGTCCGTCGGATGGCGGCGCTGGGCCGCCTCGTCCGTGAAAGGATATGGGGCAACCTTCACCATGGCGTGAAGAGGGCGCTGGCCGTCGTCCGGTCTGGGTTTGTGTTTGACATGGAGCTTGTCGCTGACGGCTTCATCACAGACCTGGATCGGACGGATGAGGAGAACGAGGACGCCTGCCTGGAGCTGATCGGAGCCGCAGAAGAGCCTGGGAGCCGCCTGGCCTCCCTTTTCGAGGCCGAGGTGGTTCCGCCTGCCGACGATGAGGGCCTGTGAGCCAAATCTGGGCGCAAAGGCCCGTGTAATTTGTTGGTATTTTGTATTTTGGTCGTGGTGGCCTCGAGGGCCTTGAAAACTCAAAACATGAACCGGTGTTTGGTTATTTAAGTTTTGTTTGAGCTTTTCTTCCCTTTATCGCTTGAATCGTGTTCTCGCATGATTTACTTGGCACGCGGTTGTGCCCTTTGGCATAAGGGAGTGAGTGGAGGTACCGTAGCCTCGGAGGCATAAGTGATCTCGCGGCTCGACTGCCCTCGAGCTTCAGGGTGCCTTTTGCGGCCTTGTAGATCGAGTAAGAACTTGATCTAAGCGATAGGGGGTGTATTCCTTTTCAAAGTTATGAACCGCCATTAGGTCTACTTAACGTGTGGTCGTGCCCCTAGGCGTGAGAGGTGAGCGGAGGTACCGTAGCCTCAGAGGCGTGGGGGATCTCGCGGCTCGAGGGCCCCTTCGAGCTTCAGGGCGCACTTGCAACGTTGTTTGACTTAGGAGGTAGTTCTTCAACTTTGAAAAAAGAGTACAAGTTTTTTCGGGGACTGGGGGTTCCCCCCTTGTAGCCCCCGAGGGAGGGTCGATTCTGGGAGAACAGAGTCGATCCTTCCTCATTGTTTGTGAAACGAAAGTTTGAACATCGCTGTATTCTTTATTGACGAAATTGAAAAGAAGTTACAGAGCCTCGAGGCTTTTTAAGGGAAAAAGCGACGTAGCTGTTCAATGTTCCAAGCATTGGTGAAGATTTCACCCTTCTCGTTGGATAGCTTGTAGGTGCCCGGCTTTAGCACTTATGCGATGATGTATGGTCCTTCCCATGGTGGCGTGAGCTTGTGCCGTCCCTTGGTGTTCTAGCTCCGTCGTAGCACCAGGTCGCCGACGTTAAGGTCACGCTTGTGGACGTGTCTATCGTGGTAGCACCGGAGACCTTGCTGGTATCTGGCAGAATGCAATAGGGCCACATCTCGGGCTTCCTCGAGCTGGTCGAGGGCGTCCTCTCTTGCGGCGTTGTTATTTCTCTCGTTGTAGGCTTTTAGCCTTGGGGACCCATACTCTATGTCAGTGGGGAGCACGGCCTCAGATCCATAGACTAAGAAGAATGGAGTGAACCCCGTGGCTCGACTCGGCGTTGTTCTTAAGCTCCACAGGACCGAGGGAAGTTCAGCAGCCCATCTCTTGCCATGTTTGTTTAGCTTGTCGAAAATTCTGGGTTTCAGGCCTTGCAGAACCATGCCGTTGGCACGTTCCACTTGGCCATTTGTTTTTGGATGAGCCACGGCTGACCAGAGCACACGGATGTGATGGCTGTCGCAGAAATCCAGAAACTTTTTACTAGTGAACTGGGTGCCGTTGTCCGTGATGATACAGTTGGGGACCCCAAAGCGATGGATAATGTTGGTGAAAAAGAGCACAGCTTGCTCGGACCTGATGCTGGTGATGGGACGGGCCTCGATCCACTTGGAGAATTTGTCGATTGCGACAAGCAAGTGGGTGAAGCCGCCGGTTGTCTTTTTCAAAGGTCCGACAAGGTCGAGCCCCCAAACGGCAAACGGCCACGTGATGGGAATGGTTTGCAGGGCGTGTGCTGGGAGATGGGTCTATCTCGCAAAGTACTGGCAACCTTTGTAGGAGTGTACTAGCTTGACAGCGTCGGAGACCGCAGTTGGCCAATAGAATCCTTGTCGGAAAGCATTTCTGACAAGGGTTCGAGGCGCTGCGTGGTGACCGCAAGCCCCCGAGTGCAGATCCTCGAGCAAGTTTCTGCCTTCCTCATTTGTGATGCAACGTTGGAGGATGCCAGCAGGGCTGCGGTGGTACAGCTCCCTACTGTCGCCAAAGATCACAAAGGTTTTGGCCCGGCAAGCGATCCGTCGAGCCTCGGTCTTATCCGAGGGGAGGTCCCCTCGGATGAGGTAGTCGAGGTACGGAACGCGCCAGTCAGGCTCGAGGTCAGATGGTGGGGTCGAGCCTTCCACCTGCATGGCTTCAGCCCCGGTCGAGGGGGCTTCTGCCTCAGGTGGGGGGGTCGAGTGACGTCCCGTCGACCCCTTCGTTTGGCCCAAGGTCGACGGATGGCTGCTGGAGATCTTTTGCGAAAACGTCTGGTGGAACCGTAGTTCGACTGGACGTGATTTTCGCCAGTTCATCGATGGCCTCATTATACCTGCGTGCGATGTGGTTGAGCTCGATGACGGGGGAATGTGAGCCATTGCAGAAGCGGTCACACGGGGCTCTGTTTCTGGGGTTTCCGTAGAATCCAGATAATCAGAGGCTGGCGTGGATGCAACGAGGTCCAGAGTGGAGCATAGATGGTGCCCGGGGAGTTCCTCGTAGGCACTCATGCTAGTGCTTATGGAGGAAGCATAGGTCCGGGCAACCGAGTCTAGCCCAAACGGGAATGGTGATGGAGATGTCGCTGCCCGCGCCGGAATGGCTGATCCGGGCAGTGGTGGTGTCTCACCGGACGGGGGAGCGGCGGAATTTTCCGTCGGCATCTTACTCTCAGCCAAGCTCATCCTACCCAGACCCTCGATGAGGAAATCTGGGCTGGCGTCCGGCTGAGAGGCGCCGGATCGGGGAATCCCATCACCCTCCGTGAGGTGAAGACGGTGGGCACGCCGGGCTCGTCGTCGTCTGGCGGCTCGCGCCTGCCGAGAGCGACGATACCGGCGGAGTGCTCCCCCAGGCTGGGAGAGCTCGTAATCCTCGTCGGTCGGGTGCCTAGGCGGGAGGAGGACCATATCGTAGCCATAGCCAAGCGACATGAACTCTAAACTCCCAAACCAGATCACCGTGGCCAACGGGATAGGGCGTTCGGGGTCAGCCATCCAGGAGAGAATGGCGGGAAAACGACGTTGGCACGCAGCAGTACCCCTACCTGGCGCGCCAACTGTCGGTGTCCGGTCCCGAGGGGGTCCTAAACCGACTAGTAAATGCTGTGTGTCCCTTTCCTGGATGGTGATGCAAGGAGAACACACAGGGGTTTATCCTGGTTCGGGCTGAAGAAGGCCCTACGTCCAGCGGGGGGAGAGAGTTTTGTATTTCCTTGCACCGAGGTGCTTGTGTAGGGGTTATAAGCTTGCGAGAGAGGGCGGCGAGCCCAAGTCTCAAAGAGAGAAAAGAGTACAAGGATGATTGCTTGAGATGTTGATCTCTATCTTGTGTCTTGCCTGTTGTCCCCCTTCCCTCGGTAGGGGCCTGGCCGGTCCTTTTATAGGGCAAGAGGAGGCCAGGACATCGGCGAGTCTTGAGGTGATGTTTTGTCGAACCCTGTTGAGTGGACTGTAGCGACGTGCCCTGGAGTGGCCGGCCATCCCTGGGTATCGTGACGTAGAGGATGAGTCGATGAAATGACCCGGAGCGCCGTGCCATGCCGTCCTTCTTTCCCTGTTGAACTGTGCGAGGCGTCGAGGCTGGGTCGAGGCCGGGTCGAGACCGGACGGATAAGGTCGAATCCTAGAGATTGCGGAATGCGGGCCTTGTTGTATCCTTCCTCGAGGGTATCCGACGACAAACAGTGCAAAGGTAAGGTGTGTATGGTGACAGGTTTCGCTTCCCATCACGGGATGGGTGGTAAAACAGTGAGGACTGATACCGGCGTTGTTCCCACGTCGATCCTGGTCACAGCCATGCTGGTAGGTGGTAGCAGGTAATCGCATTAAATGCTCTGATTTTTGTCTTGGGGTAGGTGAAGTGAGGGGATCGAGCGCTCCGACCCGGGGTCACGTGAGCCGGAGCCTTTCCGGTGGGCGGACGAGCCTCGTGCGAGTCGGGGTGCGGTCGAGGTGCCTCGTTGTACGGGACGGGGCGCGGTCGAGGCGTTCCCGTCGAGGGTGCCTCGTACGAGTCGGAGCCGGAGCCGGAGCGCGGTCGAGGCGCTCCGTCGAGCCGGCCTCGTACGAGACGGACCTGTCATGCAGTTTAGAGGTGGGCTGCGTCGTGCTGTGGCTTAGTCGTTTTGTTTTATTTTTTCGTTTATGTGGGTACCCCCATACTGTTGGTACCGACAATAGACTAATTGCATGCTTGTCGGCACAGATTAGGAGTAATTTACGAGACGAATCTATTAAGCTTAATTAGTCCAAAATTGAAAACTTTTTGTCAAATAAGACGAAAGTGCTACAACATTTGTTAAGTTTTAACACCTCTAACCAAATAGGCCCTAAAGAGTTTAGGTCGCCGGCTGTGGCACGCTGAGACTAGTCACATCACAATGGAAGCAGCAGCAGCAGATTTTGAATTCAGTTACACCATTCATTGGGCGACTCATACAGTTTCTCATCATTTAAGCGCTACTACACGATCCACTCCGGGCCAGTCACCATCGAATTGGCCTTCCTGCGCCTCTTGGGCCACCTGCCCACTGTAGCGGCGGGTCCATTGTCGCCCTGTTGCTGGTCACAGGTGGAAGCTGAGGTTGCTCCGTTGCTGCCCTGTAGCCCGTCATGAATGGAATCTGTGGCAGAGGGGGTACTGACAGAAAGTCTCGTGTGCTCATTCTCTTCTTCCATTGGCGCAGCACTCTCTTCTGAAAAAACCTCGCTCTCGTCTGAAACATTGTCGCCCCCACCGCTCATGCTCGCGGCAATGTGGACACCACCGTTCGTGCTCGCAACAGGGTAAACCAGGTGGGTGCGCGCGTACCCCGGTCTGTCTGGGAGCGCCCAGAGCTCGGTGGAGTCGACCATGTTTGTTTCGGTTTCCAAAACCCAAGCCATGTCATCCGTCTTCAGTGTCCGAGTAAAATACAGTGGCGGCCCTCTAACTTGGCAAGATGTGTCATGTAAGTCCTCAAACTTATAAAATGCACGTCTAGCTACACAAACTTGGCTCACGATGCGTCGCAGGTCCAAACGGGTCTCGGTCAGACCCGCTTGCTGATGTGGCAGTCGAAATGGATCTGTTCGCTCCCTCGCGTGGCTCGAGCAGAACACGACGCAGGCACGGGCGCCTCCACGGCAAGGTACTGAGAAGTGAGCTCTGGCTCGCCCTCGCGTGGCTCGTCGCGCGGCTCCCGAAGCTGTGCCCGACCGACCGCGAGACCCACCTCGACAGCCTGGCTTCAAGGTACGACGACAAGGACGGCGAGGGCGAGCTGTCGCGGCTAGGCAGCGTGGACGCGCTCGTGACGGTGGCGGGCGCGGGACGTCGGAGCCTCCGCTGGCGGCGGCGAACACGGTCCAGTGATCCTGTCGGTGCTCGCGCGGCGGACTACCTGGCGCGGAGGCTGGCCTGCTACGTCTCCGACGACGGCGCGGACATGGTACTGCATCTCGCTCCTGGGCTCCTCCAACGCCTCCGCCGCCCTATACCTCGGCGTGCAGGCGGGCCTCGCCAACGTGTTCAGCCATTCACCGCCCTGTACCTTGCCGTGGAGGCGCCCGTGCCTGCGTCGTGTTCTGCTCGAGCTCTTGCTCCGCCTTCAACATGGTAGCGGCCACGCAGTCCGCTAGTCAGAAGACACTGAGAAGATAGCTAGCAGATTCACTCACGTTAACTTGCATCTCCTACGTGCACAAATTTACAATCCATCTCAAATAATTGAACAAAAACTTAAAAAATATCTGAAAATAAAAGAACAGCAATGAGCTCGCTGCCGGCACATTCGTATCCAGCGGCATCAGCGGGTTTGGCTATGGCGTCGGCGTGTCGAGCGATCCTCCTCATGGTCACCACCATCGCGCTCGCCATCTACTTCTTCACCCGCAGCTCCATGCCCGTGTCCGCCGCCGCGCCACGGCCGTGACGTCGAGTGGGGCATCGACGAGGCGACGCTCAAGGCGTTCCCAGCAGTGGCCTAAGCGGAGGCGAGGAACCGCCCGCGGCGGTGCAGGCGTGCTGCTGCCCCATCTGCCCACCTGTTCCATCGGGCCTACGTCGACCCATGCCTCCGGTGGTGGCCCATGCGTCTGGTCTGCCGTTGCCGCTGCCGAGCCCCATGCGCACGCCGCTTACCGAGGTGACGCCATTGGCGTCCGCAAGTGCGTGCAACTGCAGCACGCCCCATGCAGCACGACGCCATTGCCCACGGCACCCACGGCGTGGATCCATGTGCTGTCGTCCACGGCCACTACCCTTTCTCCACCCATGCATGCGGTGGCGCACACGTCCCGCAGCCGAAACTCGTCCGTGGTCGACGACTACACTGCATCGGCGCGCAAGAGGAACGACGCTCACGACGCCAGGTCGTAGCAAGGGCAGGCACGGCCGGGGACTCAGGGACCGAACAGATCCATTTCGACTGCCACATCAGCAAGCGGGTCTGACCGAGACCCGTTTGGACCTGCGACGCATTGTGAGCCAAGTTTGTGTAGCTAGACGTGCATTTTATAAGTTTGAGGACCTACATGACACATCTTGCCAAGTTAGAGGGCCGCCACTGTATTTTACTCTCAGTGTCCAGATGTCGAAGGCAGTGTCATGCTCAGAGCAGCCGCACTGGGAGCAGCGGTGAGGTGCCATGCTGACCAACTTGAGCGCACCACGAACATCGGTGCATACCAAGCGTTCGCGCCGGTGCACCCCCGACTCGGCAGGGTACGGCACGTACCTTAGCTTGTTGGGACCCTCGTCGAGCACGTCGGAGAAGATGACGCCGCTGTACCGGTCGACCCAGCACAGCATCCCGTTATTGCCAAGGGGCACGGTGGCTTTGGTCTCCCACCTAGCCCAAAGATGGTTCCGGTCTATAATGTGACGGTCTCCATGGATGATCAACGGCCGCTTCACACAACACCACTTGCCGTGACGGAACAGGCGGAGCTCGAAAGCAATGTGCCTTGCGGCGGCCGCCGCCGCCGTGAAGTCGTCCATGGACCCCGCAACGGTCAGCTGCGCCACCACGAACTCGGCCTCACCGCAGCGCAGGAGGCCAGTGGCACATATATCCAGCCACACCCCTGGGAGCATATACAAGGACGGCGGCAGTGCAGGGTCGGCGGCAGCGGCGCCCACGTTGCTGTAAACGAAGCAGTCGAACGCGTACGGTGCCGTGCAGCTTTCTCTCGAAGTGATCCTGAGGAGAACAGAGCCGCCGTGCGCCGCGATGACAGTGGAAGAGGCCCATGGCCAGCCTGTGCCGGGCAGAAAGCAGAGGCAGATGCGTGACAGCGCCGAGAACGGCTCATGACGGAGGGAGACGCTGATGCGGTGGCCATTGGAGGTGGCGGCGGCCGCGATCGTCTTCGAGTCGCCGGTGATGTTGCAGGCCTCGGCATGACCACCGCCATAGGGTGCAAGCAGCATCCACTGTGGAGAGCCGCCGGCGGTGGGGGTGGCTGATGAACATGCTGGAGGTAGTTGCGATTGCGACGACAGGAGGGAACCCATTGCCTGGGATGGGCGGCGCCGCCGTCTCTGCAGGTTCTCGTCTTTGTGACGAGCAGATGGCAATCTTTTTTTTGCGGTGGCAATAAAATCTGCCGACGAAAATCACCAAATCCCGTGCCCTCGTTTTTCTTTTCCCAAAATTGAAGGTTTTTTTTTGACAGTGACAAAATTGAAGGGTTGTTGGGCTGCTTTTGTTTTGTTTGTTTTTTTTTTGGCAATTTCCGTTGACTTGATGAAGATTGAGGAAAAACGATGCAAAAGCCTTCTGCTTCTACCGAAGTACATGGTCCATGGACCATATATATCTCTATATAAGATTTTTTTGTTTCGTCTGGGCTAATCCGATCCGTATTCTTTTTTTCAGATGTCCTTGTCTAACTAGCTTTCGGTTGTTTCTTATTCTGTTCATTACTGTACAAATCCAATAGGACACGACTTGCAGTTCCTTCCACAAACATATACACACTCTTAAGTCCTGGGATGTCCTTCCCAAAGTCGAATCCAATACGCACTCATATATCATAGGATCTCCTTCCCAAAATCAAATCCATCTCACACATGACCTGGTATCCAGCAACGGACCAAACCAAATCCAAATTCTAGATCGAGTCGAGACCGAAACAAAATCACATACCAAATTGATGAAAGTATAAAAAGTCGAGCACCAAATCAACGCTTGTCAATATGATCTGGGCAACAGATGGCTACGGCGTGCATGGGGAGAGGGCGGCGTGGTTGAGGGAGGGTGACGACACCAAAGCGACGCGGAGCAAGAAGATGATGACAGCGCGAGAAAGGCCGGCATAGACGAGGCCGGCACGGAGGTGTGGGGAGGCGCTGAAGCAAACGGGTAGCAGCGTTGGGCAGGTGAATGGTCCTAAATGCTAGAGGGGCTGACACTGCCGAACATTATTTTACTACTGTTGCAATGCACAAACATTATTTTATTGCTATTGCAATGCACGAACATTATTTTATTACTGTTGCAATGCACGAACATGATCCTAATACGATTAAAAAGTTTGACCAACGGGGTTTTACTGCCAGGTACTGGACTGGAATCTTAGCAGTTTCCACAGAATGCCTAACTGAATGGATCATGCGCACCGACTAATTCCCCTTGTGGCTTGTGCCGTTTCCTGCTGTCAGCTTGTTCGGCTGGCTGGCTGCCAGCCAGCCAGCAGTACTTTTCTCTCACGTCAATTCAGCACCAGCCACCAGCCAACCAGCAGTATTTTTCTCTCACAACAAATCAGCGCTAGCCACCAGCCTCTAGCCAGCCGAACAAGCTGTGTGTTTTCAACCTCTTCTTAAGTTGGTGCAGAGCTCGCATCCGAAACAACATGGTGGCCACCACCGTTCATGCTCGCAATAGGGTAAACCAGGTGGACGCGTGCATAGCCCACTCCCACACAGGTTTCTAGGGCCCAGAGCTCGTCGGTGGAGTCGACCATGGTTTCTGTTTCCAAAACCCAAGCCATGTCATCCGTCTTTAGGGCCCAGGTGTTGACGGCGGTAGCA
Organism: Saccharum hybrid cultivar R570; assembly: GCA_038087645.1. Taxonomy (NCBI): domain Eukaryota; kingdom Viridiplantae; phylum Streptophyta; class Magnoliopsida; order Poales; family Poaceae; genus Saccharum; species Saccharum hybrid cultivar. Next base: position 14,861,036 of record JAQSUU010000805.1, read on the forward strand.
TGTTCAGAGCAGCCGCAGTTAGAGCAGCGGCGGGGAGAGAGGCTGACCAACTTCAGCGCACCGCGAGCGTTGGTGCAAAGGAAGCTTGTCCAGATGTAGCTCACCGCCTCCGCAGGGTATGGAACGTAGCGCAGCTCGGGACTCTCCTCGAGCACGTTGGAGAAGATGATGCCGCGGTATTAGCACCGGTCGACCCAGCACAGCAGCCCGTCGCTGAGGGGCAAGACGGCTTGAGGCTCCCAAGGGCCCTGATCAAGCAGGTCCCCGTCGTCTTCACCGTGGTAGTCACCGATGATCCGCGGCCGCTTGACACACCACTCGCCGTAACGGTACAGGTGGAGCTCGAAAGCAATGGTGCTTGCCACCGCTGTCGCCGCCGCGTCGTGCTTGGACCCCACAATCTTAAGCTCCGCCACCACGAACTCGGCGTCGCCGTGACACAACAGGCCAGTAGCGCTTCTATCTAGCCCCCGCCACTGCTTGCTTGGAGTGTAACGTGGGAGAGATACAAGGACGGCGGCCGTGCCGGGTCGGCAGCGACCACGTTGCTGTAAACAAAGTAGTCGGACGCGCAGGGTTTCAAGTAGCCTTCATTCGAATAAATCTGCACGAGAACGGAGCCGCCGTGCGCCGCGATGACGGTGGAAGTAGGCAGACTGTCTATTATTGGCTGTGCCGGGCAGAAAGCAGAGGCAGATGCGTGACATCGCCGGGGATGGCTCACGACGGAGGGAGACGCTGATGCGCTGGCCGTTGGAGGTGGCGGCGGCCGCGATCGTCTTGGTGTCGCCGGTGATATTGCAGTCCTCTTTAATGCCTCCACCATAGGGCGCGAGCAGCATCCACTGAGGATTGGCAGCGGTGGTGGCCGATGAACAATGAGGTACTTGCCTCGACAGGGAACCCATTGCATTAGATGGGCGGCGGCGGAGCTGTCTCTGCTAGTTTTTGTCTTCGTGACGAGCAGACGATCGCAATCTATTTTTGCGTTGGCAGTTGCCTGATGATCGACAATAAAACCTGCCGACCGAAGTCCCCAAGATCCCATTGACTCGTGTTTTTTTACCATTACTAGCAAATATGCATGTGCGGCACGCACATGTTTATTCATAACTTTGCCACCGCCATCGCTAAGGACTTCCTCCTCGATAATATGAATCGTTGAAGTCACTTGGACAATGACCAATCACATTGTTCGGCGCCACGTGGTGCTCCATCGCGGAACCGGCAAACAACCTAGTATAATGAGTGACGTTCGATGGGATGGCGTCATTCAAAGATTTGCTTTAGCGGATGTAGCAGGTGTCGTAACACTGCCATGTCGATCGCTTCTCTTGCTGCTACTTGTCGTCTCGATGCTAACGCAGCGACAAAGTCTCGAGAGTTAGTTCTTGGACGGTGAAATATAAAATAGTTGAGGTCAATATTGCCTGATCAGCACTTATATTTATATACTCCATCCGTCCATGTATAGTAGGTGTAACCAAGGGCGCTCGCCTCTTCGCTGCGCGTGCGCTGCTCAACGCATTTATCGCTGGCGGCTTTAGGCTATCCGTCACTCTCTCACGGCGGGAGCTAAGTATATGTACGAGTACTACTCCTTGCTTCCTTGCTTGCATCTCTTCCTTGTACATATGCATCTCTCGCTTACCAATAGCACCTCCCCTGTCGATCTCTTGCACTCTCCTCGCAGCTGTCGGGGATGGCAAAGGACAATCCGGCGGAGAAGGCTCGAGTGCAGGTGAGGCAGCAGGTTGTGCGCGGCCGATGCATGCAACGGCAAGCCCAGCGCTAGAGCTCCGCCGTGCTCGAGCATCCAAAGTGAAGCTGCAGATGTCGATCATGGTGCCGACTCCGACAGGGTCATGCAACGGCAAGCCCAGCTAGAGCTCCGCCGTGCTCGAGCATCCAAAGTGAAGCTGCAGATGTCGATCATGGCGCCGACTCCGACAGGGTTATCGTATACGCTGCCATTATAGATATATGCCAATCCGAACTGTTATAGAAGAAGTAGCCAGTACTCTACATAGTATGCGCTGCCAACTCCGGCAATTGGAAGTTCGATTTATTTGGAAGTCCACACGAGGAACCTTGGCATAGGAGGAGTCTTACATCTTACATGTAAGATCACGGATGACGGACGGCTCATATAGCACGACGTGTAGATCGAACGGTTATTATAGATGGAGAGCCCCCCAAATTACTCGCTCTTTTATAGTAGGAGGATAGGATAGGATAGGATTAGTTTCCAAAATTGAAGGGTTGGTGGCCTGCTTTCTTCTTTGGATTGGCGATGGAATATGGATGCAAAAGCCTCCTGCCTCTACCAAGTCAGGCCAAAATCGGGCCTGGGCCATGAATTCTATGAGGCTTGTTTCGGTGGAGTCGACCATGTTTGTTTCGGTTTCCAAAACCCAAGCCAAGTCATCTGTCTTAAGGGTCCAAGTGCCAAAGGCAGTGGCATGCTCGGAGCAGCCACAGTGGGAGCAGCGGCGCGGTGAGACGGTGACCAGCTTCACTGCACCGCAAGCGTCGGTGCACGGGAAGCGTTGGTGCTTCAGCACCTCCGCAGGGTACGGCACGTACCAGAGCTTGGTACCCTCGTCGAGCACGTCGGACAAGATGACGCCCCTGTAGCAGTCGACCCAGCACAACAGCCCTTCGCCGAGGGGCACGACGGCATCAGGATCCCAGGAGGCCAGGACCAGATCGCCGTCTTTCCCGTGGTCATGGATGATCCGCCCCCGCTTGACACACCACTTGCCGTGACGGAACAGGAGGAGCTCGGCCGCCTTGTTGGGCGTTGCGTCGCCCTTCGCCCACAACGGCTTCAGCTGCGCCACCACGAACTCGGCCTCGGCGTGGCTCAAGAAACCAGTGGCACTTATATCCAGCCGCCACCATTGCTCAGTGGAACCGTAGTAACGTGGGAGCAGATACAAGGACGGCGGCCGTGCGGGGTCGGCGGCGGCAGCGCCCGCGTTGTTGTAAACGAAGTAGTCGGACGCGTGGGGTTTCAAGTAGCCTTCTGTCGAAGTAATGTGCAGGAGAACGGAGCCACCGTGCACTGCGATGACCGTGGAATAGGCCGAGGGTCTCTTGGCTATGCCGGGCAGAAAGCAGAGGCAGATGCGTGACAGCGCCGGGAACAGCACATGACGGAGGGAGACGCTGACGCGGGAGGTGGCGGCGGCAGCGATCGTCTTGGTGTCGCCGGTGATGTTGCAGTCCTCACCTTTACCTCGGCCATAGGGTGCGAGCAGCATCCACGGAGGATTGGCGGTGGCGGCGGGGGCGGCCGATGAAATTGGGGGTAGTTGCGATTGCGACGACAGGAAGGAACCCATTGCATGGGATGGGGGCGGCGCCGACGTCGCTGCAGGTTCTTGTCTTTGTGACGATTGATGACAATCTATTTTTGCGTTGGCAGCTGCCTGATTCCACAATAAAATCTGCCGACCAAAATCCCAAGATCCCAGCCCCTCGTGTTTTTTATTAGTTTCCAAAATTGAAGCATTGGTGGCTGCTTTCTTTTTTTGGATTGGCAGTGACTTGGTGAGGACTGAGGATATATGCCCGTGCGTTGCACCAGGGTCATATTTTTGTGAACTAAATCTCGGTGATCAAATATGGACGCATGAGCTCTGAGGATTTCGTATCGGACCTGGACACGTGGATTCGGTCTTCATATCGAATGTTCGAAACCAGGTAGGATGCGGATGCATGAACTCCGAGTGGAGGACAATTTGTATAGGATGCGGATGTGTGATTGGAGTTCAAGATTTGATATCACTGGGTAGACAACGTTAGTCTTTTTAGGTGTAGAAGAAGATATATACTATAATTTTATCTGTTCTATCTATATCCATATCTATATCTATATACACCATAAAACAGCGAGGAATTGTAAAATACCCTGGAGCAGGCCCCCAACAAGCCCTACTTCGAGGCAGCCGCAACAGGCGCCGGGAGGCCGATGCTCCAAGACAGCCGAGGACGTACGAGTACGGAGCTGCGTATGCGTTTCGCCGTCAGAGCGAGTGCGCCGGGCCGGAGGGAGCGAAGCCGATGCCACAGGCCGGACTGCCGGAGGATGGCCACGCACGTGACAACCCTCGACCGAGTTGAGATGAAGGCGCACGGAAGACGGCCATGCACGGGAGAACTCAGGAGCAAGTCAGGTCCAGTAGGTGGAGCATGGATGCCGTGGATCTCCATGCAGAGCAGATGGACGTGGCGGCAAGGTTGGAGAAGACGATCTCCACGAGCAGAAGAAAGGGGACAATCTCCTGCCCGTGGCGAGCTGCCTGGCGGTGGCTATGAATCTTCGTCGACACTGGCCGTTGATCCAACACGGCGCGCGGGCAACTCGAGGAAAACACTGCTCAACGGTGGCAAGAACGCTTGCTGCACCATTTGGATAGATGCCGCCGACACGGACATCGCCGTTGACGTCGCGACCAACGCAGCGTTTCCTGACTAGTTCCCACTCGAAACGACAATTTATTTTTACACGAGATGACGAGAGATTAAAATCAATCCAGCGAGTCAAATCCTCTTTGTTCTCAAAACAGTATTAAGTATAATGCTTATCTGCTTATGTTTGAAGTCATGCTTCTAGCCACTATCTTGGCTACATTTTGTCAATTGAACACGAATATAAGCTCTTTTGACGTCAAAACCAACAAGGGAAAACATCAATGCAGACGAACATTTTGTGAAGTTTTTCATCAGTTTCCCGTAACAGATACAAGGTGAAAAAGCAATGCCAAGGGAAAGGATCTATGCATCCCAATGTTGTGACGTTATTCGTGTGAATGTCATTGAACAACATGAAGGAAACCTTTAACCTTGCAGCAAAGAGTCAGTAACAAATCATCAGTTATTTTGGATGACAGGTTATTCATGCGTCCCATTCTTGCAACCTGAATTAAATGAATTTTACGTGCTTCACTCATGGGAATGCTTAAATACCCCTTCAGCTGCACCTCGTATGTAAAGATTGCTTGCCCAATATGAGCACTATGAAAATTCCATGAGACATTGGAGACGAACAAACTACACTTATTGCAATAAGAACTGCTTCATACGTTACAGAGGTAGCTCAGAAAATGATCGCGAATATTCCTGCTAAAAAGAAGGTGCATTCTAGATAGTTGTCCTTAGCTGTGAAAGAGTTTAGTAGCCGTGAAAGCAGTTCTAGTGATTTGCCCTGTGGGACAAGAATGGTGCCAACGACGTGAAACATGTATCCAAGAGGTCCAATTATGTTATCACAATGGTGTCAAACTCTCGTTTGTGGATGACAAGATTCAGTTGTCATTTTTCAAAAAGAAGAGGAAAAGGAACACTTGGGAGGCAACTTTTGCTTGATGGGGTGCTGCAATTGCCATGGTTTGGGATAGATAAGAGGTTTAGACAGTCCGCTAGATGACATTTTCCTTGTGCTAGTAGGTTCAGTCTCATTCAGTTTTGTTCAGCCCAACTAATCACTCCCTAATTAATCATCATCAGCCTAGGGCTTCAGCACCATCACTTGCTTCATCTCTGTCCACTGGCACGTCAAAATTAAATGGTTTTGATAGTTGGGGTGCCAAAGTTAGACGGTTTTATAGTTGAAGGTTAAAATTAGACAAAAGCAATATAGTTGAGGGGCCAAACATAGATTTAATCCTTCTAGAGGAGTTGACTAAGTTAGACGGTTTTATATTTTCTGGGTGGTACTATTAAAAGAAAAGAACCTCCTTGGAAGTGTTGGTACTCTAGGGTCGGTTTTCTTAAGTGAATAACCCCAGAAAATATATCTCCAGTGTGGTTCATTAGGTGCAATGCTCCAATCTTAGTTAGAGGTAGTAGTTTCCTATGGGCACAGTCTCTGAAAAAAAATCGGAGATGGCCATCAAATGCATTTGTGTAGCAGTGAGTTTTTATTCATTCTTGCCTTTGAATCTGAATTATATATATATATATATATATATATATATATATATATATATATATATATATATATATATATATATATATATATATATATATATATATATATATATATATATGCACTTAGCTGTTTATTCAAAGGTGACATGCAATTGTTCAATTGGTTAACTGTATATATTGGTGGTGGACACACAAGTACACGCGTGCGAATACACGATGACAACGTACGGCACATTTATGTAGCATGCATATGATGTGCAAGTCACACGTCTCAAAGTCGATGAGACGCATTCACACACGGCAGATAGGAAGCAGCAGTGATCGAAGGTGAAACACAAGTGCACAACACCTTGTTCCAGTTACGTACGGAGATCGAATCAAACGACCTCTCTTTCTCATGTCGCGCCGGTAGAGAAGCCCTCGCCGGAACCGGCGGCAAACGTCGCCGACGACGAGAAGACGCCCTGGACGACGTCGTAGGTGGCGCCGCAGCGGCGGGTGGGTGGGGTGGGCATGCACTCCCGCAGGCAGCTGTAGGGGTTGTCGGAGCAGTAGCAGCCCTTGGCGCACTCGCCGAAGCACTCCCTCCGGTATGCCGCGGCGCGGTCCAGCACCCGGAGGAAGTCGTGCACCTTGTCGTCCTCGTAGCTGCCCGACAGCTGCGGCTCTGCGCCAGTGGACGGCGGTGCCAGCAGCAGCGCGCACACCAGGGCGGCGAGGACGACCAGCTCGAGGGTGGAGGAACCGTGAGACGAAGCCATGCCGGTCGTCCAACCTAGCTGCTATAGCTTATCTTAACAGATGATTAGGAGTACTTGACACAGTTGAGATGGATTGATGATGGGCTAGGTCATATTTATAGAGGACGAAAGACTGTGCATGCAAAATGACAGGTTAAAGTCGCATGATGCTTTGTGTCGGCCATGATCCTGATCCACATTATTCCAGGCATTGTCCTCCGTGATTTTCTGCTGGGAAGTCCGGCGCTTGTTTAAGCTTGCGAATGAAGCTCCCTCAATAGGCTCTAGCTACTTCAGTACATCATTCACTTTTTCATTAGCTTAGCTAGTAGTACTGCCGCATATATATTCACTAATGCCAATAAGACAGTAACCACACTATAATTAATTAGCATATCGTGGGCTTAAGAATGGAATTTTCTCCAACTTTCTGTTCTTGATTCAGCTGATATTTGTTCTAGGGTGTAACATTGGTGTTAAAGTAAATGAGCAGGTTGGCCAATTTCAAAATAAAGAAAACACGATCAGGTTGGAGTGTTTGACCATACTTTCAAAAAAAAAAAAGATCTACAGTAAGTTGATTCTCTGTCTCCGATACTGTTTAATACAGTGGCAGACATGTTAGCTACCTTCTGCCGATGCATACAGAAAACTCAATAGCAATTAGCAAGGACTGGGAAGTTACTGGGGAAATGATAGAATAAAGGTTGGCAAGTTGCTAAGGAATATTAATGCTCTCTTTATGTGGTCGTTTGGGGCTGTGTCATCAAGTTTACTTATGTTCATGCTCTGTTTTCTCAAAGTCCCTAGAGGGGTACTTAAGAAAACTGAGTACTATAGATCACGGTTTTTCTAGCAATATGACCAATAGAAGAAGAATTGTATACTAGTTAAATGGTCTGTTAATTACCAACCGAAAGAGCAGAGGTCTAGTTATTCAAAACCTTGTTATATAAAACAAATGTTTACGAAGTATTTGTTTAAGCTATACAATGAAGATGTTTTTGTGGCAAAAATTACTTAGGTATAAGTATTTAAAAATAAATCAATATCATAAACACACACAAAAAAAACTAGAGACTTCCGATTTTTGGATGAGTTTGATGGGGTACAGGATTAATTCTTAAAGTTTAGGTAAGTTTAGGCTTGGAGACAGGTACAATGTTTCCTAGGAAGTTTGGCGGTTAAAGATACAACTTAAAGTTAAAAGATTGTTGTGGTTCCTATAAAGAACCAAGTACTGAAGACGAATTAGCAAGGAGTTGGAATAGGAGTAAATTGTGTGCTTTCTGTTGTAGGAATGAAACAATTTAACATATCTTCTTCGACTGTATTTATCGTGAACTTATCTGGAGAGCAGCTTATTATATACTAAGCTTGAAACCCCAAAACGATGTTCATGAGTGGTACAAATGAACTGCATTTTCAAATAATTCTTTGTTGTTGATAGACACCATAGGTGCAGCTATTTGTTGGGCATTGGCTTGCAAAAAATGAAATCATTTTTGCCAAGTGTCAACCCAAAATATTTTTGCAGATTTTGGTCGGAGGGATGCATTGGCGACTACGCTAGTGGACACAGTTACAGTGAGGTGAAATCGACAAGAAACACATTCTCCATGTCTATCAAGCGCAAGATGCCGCTTGCATTTTTTTCGTCCTTTGGATGGCTTTATAACACTAGATTTCATATTTGCGTAGAACTTGTTTATTATTTCACATGTTTGAAAATAATTTATCTGATTCTTTTGATCACGTGATGAATCTAGATTAGTTTCCATTATTAGAAAAAGCATACGTGTGCTTGGATTGGTTAACAAAGTACAACTCGTGTGCAGCACGTTTGTTCCAGCACTCGATGGGGACCTCCCGCCTCCTGATCGAATCGAGCTACAGAAATGCAAACGTTCCAATAAAAGCAAGTAGATGCTCTGATAAAAGAAAGAGCTGTAAAGGAGAAGATGCGCATGCTTGTTGATTCGGGGCCAAAGTTATGGGCTCATTCGGCTGCCATTTTCATGGCCGTGGCTACGGATGCCGTAGCTTTTGCTACAGTTTTTTGTGCCTGTCTGCTGCTCACAGCTGGCAAAATAGTAGCCGTATTGGCTTTGGGTGTTTGGTTCCCTTACTGAAATTTAGTCCCTATCACGTCCATTGTTTGAATACATGCATGAAGTATTAAACGTAGACTAATTACAAAACTAATTACACAGATTGAGATTAATTTATGAGACGAATCTATTAAGCTTAATTAGGCTCATATTTAGTCTTTCTAATTAGTATCCAAATACCCGATGTGACATCCACTAAACTTTAGTCGCTGAGCGAAAGGCTTTCATTAGAGGTGTAATTTGGACATTGAAGTACCAGCTAACTATTCCTGTTTTTAGGTTAATTCAAATCATGCTATTATTAATATCATTATTTTGGAATATAGAATTACTATTCACATATTTTTAACCATACCATTATAATTTACCATACACTTGAAACTTGACATTTTTTAGTCCGACTTTCCCTTGGGCCCCTCCACAGTATGCGGGCAAACTTTTTGCATGGACGGTATATTACCCCTCATCTTCTTCATCTTCTTATTACTGCCTTCTTCACACCCTCCATATGGATGCATGCGAGCCTGTTGTGACGATGGGCATGGCGAGAGGGTCGGGGCTACCTATTGTGGTGGCGGCACGACCAAATCCACAAGCAGTGAGGCTTGTGGCACCATAGCCGAGGCCAATGCAAGCTTCTCGATGGTGGCGTTAGGACATCTCTGCCCATGCCTCCGATCGCGCGGGCCACTCGCCCACTCTGCCTCTGTCGCCCATGCCTCCGACCGCACAGGCCACTCAGCCTCCGCCACCCATGCCTCCAACTGTCGTCGTCCCTGATGTACACTTGTAGGAGCACCTTCACCTCATAGTATGACTCACTGATGCCGCTGACGTGGGAATTGCATCTCCAACACGGCAGACCTCATCTCCTCCTCAACCTTCTCCCCTACACCCCACACATGATGGCAGCTCTGAGACCTCCTCCCCCTTCCCGTTCCCCAGCAGCCTATAGCCTCCCTGCATCCATCATCATCGCCTGCTGGCCTCGCACCCTCGCCTAGCGCCTCCTTTTGGATGTTGTGCACCACTTAAAAGGGACCTTGTGGATTGGCCATGGCCAATACCCCCACAGGTCCAGGCCATAGCCGCAGCGACACCTCCTATCGCACTAGCACCACGCCGGCAAGCAACTTCTGGATGGCACAACCGTGACCAATCTTGGCCTTGTTGACCGACAGCACTGAGTGCTATAGTCCACTTCCACATGTCGTGCCTGCCTCCATAGGTCTGCAATAACGCAGACCTTTCAACGAAGCCGAACTCTTTGCCCGCCTCTGTTAACCGTTTTTGACTGCCTCGGATAAGATTTCTGTAGTAGTGACAAATCCCCTTTGAGTTATTGGAGTGAGCAGCCTATGATCTATCTATGTCTTTCTAGGACAATGACAAGTTCATGTGTTTCTTCTTCGGAAAGCTTGTCACTGATGATGACTAGTTTCTCAACTGTTTTTGAGAAAGACATATTTCAAGCCAGAACGAAGGGGTTTAAGCTCAATCGGGAGAGGTAATGGCAGCTTGGTTTTATCTGGCTCAATAGGCTCTCCCAGCTCATCCTCTTCTTGAACGAAGTGTACCTCGTCAACAAAGCGGGGGACCTTACGGGGGGTAAGCCCCCAACAAAACATATTATGGGCTTAGTATGAATTCTTTTTTTTCGTTCCATGAACATGGTTAAAGCATGCTAGTTGTCTAGCTTTGTTTTTCTCTCCGTACTGTGCTTCCCTGCATTGATCTGTATTTTTGGTTCAATCATGTAGGAAAAAGCAACACCACTTGAGTGATTTGTTTAGTTTTTAGAGTTTGAAGCTTTCAAAAGATTGGCTTTCTACTTCTTAATTAGTTTTCGCTTGTTCCTTCAATTTCTTATTATAGAATATTTTCTCCCCTCCCATTTCTAGAATAGAAGAAAACTGTGTAAAGCTATAAAGTAATGTCTTCCGTGGTTGATGAGTGCAAAAGTATGGAATGCCAACTTCTATTGATCAATCAAATTATGGAGAAATCTTATTCATATGCATAATTCACCTCTTGCTTCCCTACATGAAAATAGAATCAATCAGGTTGTAATATCGGCACATCATTAGGCAGTAGCAATACTAGCATTGACAGGCATTAGATAAGACATTGTACTTACTTAGCAATAATAAAATGGTTACGAACTGGACAGTAATATGGACAAAAATTAGGCAATAATAATATGGGTCTGCTAAATGCAAAACAATACATATGGTTCTGCATTATGCAATTATATGATTTTAAAAAAGTAACAAATAGGTTTCATAATTTGGCAATTTCAACCAAAAATATTTCATAATTTCCTTTTATTATCAATTTCCTTGAGTAGTATGTCACATACACCAGCAGTGGTGCTAGAATACAGAAGCTAGTTCTTCATCCTGCTATACATGCTCTATGATTTTTGTGCATGTTTGGCCATTATATTTGCATGTGACCAAAGCATCCAACGTCAAACAAAAGAGGGGAAGGTAGTATGTTCAATGAAGCAAATATGAGGTGCAATATGTTCAGTGAAGCAAATGTTATCTCCAGCCAGGCTGTGGTTTTGTTTGTTGTCTAAAATGAGAGTGTGTGTGCGCGCGCGCGTGTGTGGATGGCTTGTAGTACAATGGTCATGCACTATCCAATTCCCTATATTTCAGGCTATTCATATTTTTTGCCAAATCATGATTAGGTAGCCCCTATCTCGCCCTTCTTTTCTTGTGCATAGTGCACGACATAGTGTAATGACTCATAACTCTTGTCTCATGCATGTTTTTCTTTATCTACACACTCTTACACATCACACGTATAGGTATCTTATAATAAAGTATTGATAGGTAGGAACAAAAAATTACTAAGATGGGTGTTGTACTGTTTTCTCTATCTTTATTTTGTCCTTTTGCCCTTTTTTATCACAAATTTCAATTTCCTCCCTCTTCTCTATGGCACTCTTTTCGTGCTTATTTATGTTTCCCTGAGTAAAGTAGGCATCCTGTGGGTGATGAGGCCAAGAGCATGAAAACATGTACCTTGGTAAGAAATGATTAATTAGTGTTATTTTTGTTGGTGTAATTGATGTCCTAAAATGACAAATAGAACACTTGGCGTGAGGTGAGTTTACATGCATTTGCACTAGGTCCTTTTATCATGTCTAATCTTGTCAAGCCTTTAGGATAATCAAGTATTCTTGGTATACTTCTTTGATCCTATAAACAAAAATAACAGTTAACAAAGATAAACAAAAAGAAAATTTCTATAAGTAACCAACATAATACAAAAAGGCAATGTGAACTTCATATGTCTCGTTAGGATACTAAACAAAGTATTTCCAATAATGAAAACCACAGCTTCAATATATGTTGTAATATCTTAGTGACATACAACATTTGAGACTGCATAGACCAAAGTCTGCCGGCACATTATTACTTGAAATAAACATAACTGAACGAAACTCTACTGGTGGTAATCTCTTAAAGTTTAACTCCAACACCTTATTACATAATGCCATTGCCCACTCTACAGAACTATTGCTGCCAACATAAATTACTTCCCTGCCTCATTTGTATCATCTTTGTCGTTGGTTCCACCCCTACCCTCATTATTATCCTTTGCCTTCTCTATTGGTACGTCGGTGAGGCTGCCTGAGCTAGAAGTTCCCTCTGAATTGCCCTGCCCAAGGAAGTTGAAGAAGCGGACCTGCCCTCCATCTGCAATGTTGTAACGCTGGGCAGTGGCACACGGTGCACGCTTCTTCTTCTTCTTGTAGATGCGACAGACAACCCAGGAGTCATCTGGATTAATCCTCATGACAGGAACAACCTTGGGCACACTTGTAGTAGCATTGGAGAGAGCTTCAGAGAGATTATCCTTTTTCTACAGAGAGTTCACAAAACTATTTGTTATGCAGTGTCATTTTAGGTGAAAATGGGTAAAACATGGTGAATACTAATGTTGTTTTACATAGAACAGCAGCTAGGCTTGACAACAAAAGCTAAGTTTGAGGTTACTAATTTTACAACTGACCAAATTGGACAGCATGAATGATTTTTTTATTATCTGTCTTTCTCACTAGTCAAAATGATGAAGGTTATTGAATCAGATAGTTTTTAGATGTTCTCTATAAACAACTCTATGTTAGGATGTAGGCCCAATGTTTGAGATGTTACATCAACAATTCCACAAGAAACAAGTTACCGACACGTGTTGTTGGCCGAACTAGTCAAGCTTACTTTCGAGAGCAAACCGACAGTGAACTCCTTTTTACATCAATATTTTGAATCTTCAAAGAATCCCGCCCGAGCACAACTAACTATAACTATTTCCCCACACAAGAAATTTTGCTGGACCAAGTAGTAAGATTCACTCTTAAACCATGCAGATTATCATGTATCCCCCGCACCCCCCCCCCTCCTCCTAATTGACATGCAACCAATAGTATTCAAGAACAAAATTCTTTGGATTTTGAGTCAGTATACCTTTGTGATTGCCACTGCATCACAGCTGTGTTCTCCTAGGTTGTTGGTTCCATTGGGACTAATCACTGGACAGGGTGTGAGGCCGGCTTGAACAAGGCTATATTCTTGCATGACCCATTCTGTGTTCTCACCAGCTGCTGCCTTGCCAAGGTAGAACACCAGTGTTTTCTTTAGCCCAACCATCAAAGGCATTCCACCATTGATGATATTGCTAAAGATGGGCACGTCCTTACCCGATGCCCTCCAGTGTCCATCACCTGCTGCACGATTGTACCTGTTTCCATGTGGCCATCTTTGTACTCTTTGACAAAAGAAGTATTTATCCACAGATCCTTCTGTGTACATACAGCAATGAAACAAGAAAACCAATAAGGGAATTTTAGTCATACATAGATCAGATTATATCAGAGTGTAGCAGGAGCAATCAAATGAAATTAAAAGGAACTTATAGATGTATTTGTAGGGAAAGGTTGGTGTATGTGCGCATGACCTGGTACTAGGTCCCAAGGGTTGCAGTTTAGGATATCCACATCAACAATGACCGTTGAGGGGAGTGGTTCATTCACTGCACGAGGACGAAGGTAGCACATCACGATCTCCTCTTCAGTAGGTTTAAACTTGTACCCTGGCTTGAGCTCCACAGAGGCTTCACTTGCTGTGGGCTTAGAGAAATCCATGAATGTAAACAGTTGGGTGAATGGTGGGCTCTACTCTAGATATGGTGAGCTTTATTTGAGATTATTTGGTGATGGATATAGAAGTGTGGGAAAGGGACATTTATAGGTGGAAGGCGGCTGTTACCTTGCGTGAGGGTAACTCATCTTTATCTCCTCTCCTATGTCACTTCCCTCTACACATTTTTTGTCCTCCCCATTTTTGGTCCCCACCATCCAGTGTGTGCCTAAAAAGATATGATTAAAAAGCCCCCCAGATAAGGGTTTATCTCCACAGCCTCTCCCCTAAAACCCATGAAGTTTATAGCTTACCCCCTCCCCTCAACTACTTGATTTTGTATGATCGTTCCTCTTTGACGACCTTCAAATCTATTTTTTTTTGCAGCCCCTTAGGTGTTGTGTTATATGGGTCCTAGTGGTTCAAATGGGGTGCCACTAGCCCTGCATTACTAACTTGGTAATCTGCTAGAGCAATGGAGATGATGTCCATTGGTTATTCATAGGTTCCTTCATAACTAGCTCCAAGGCTATGTTTTTTCTTTTTACCTCCACTGCAGTGTAGTTTTGTTTGACCTCCTTTTTATTTTGCACCGATAATTGTATGTATTTGTTCCATTCATCAATTTTTGTTGGTCTCATGCTAGAAAATAATTTCTACATAGTCCAAACGTGGAAAAGGGGTAAAGTGTGGGGGACTCAAGCTCATTTTGCCCACTATGCCGCCAACAAAATTTGTTCTCTTTCGATCCAGACAAAGAAATACTAGGTGTCAGTGACTAGGCCTTGTTTCTTGTTTCTTTCCATCGTAACAGTTCGTCTCATCTAGTTACTTTAATCCACCTTTTAAATTTTGAGTCTCTTGTGGGGGAGGTGATGCATGGAGTTAAGATGCAGACATATGAGACTGAAACTATGTGCAATAAAGGGTTTCTAGTAGACCTTGCTTCCAAGTTTGGTCCAGTCTTCAATTACACGGTTATGTTTCTTGTATGTTTTTATTGTTTATCTAAGTAAGTACACAAGCTAATAACTATTACTATGTATGTTATGTTATTATTTTAATTAAGTAAATCTTGAATTAGTTACCAACAAAGCTATAGTCGCACACACCATGAAAGCATCACATATCTATTAGTTTTATACTGCTTCCATGGGCATAGTACCATCTATTGCAAAACGGTGAAATTTGGTCCTCTCAGTCGGAATCCCAGAACCTTGCTACTATCACGTCCAGGATCTAGTTTTTATCAATAATATATGTTGCCCGTAGTTGAGAACAGATAGTTTTATTCAGAACCATGTAGTTGTCGTAACTTGTAACGGTGCATCAATGAAGTTGCCGGACAGAGCTTACTAAAGCTGAAAAAAAAAACATGTACGAATAAAAAGTTTGACCACCAGGTTCTTACTTGCTACAGGCAGCTAGCTGAGGTAAAATTGGACTGAATGCTTAGCATTTTCTACCGATATGGCCTACCTGAACGGATCACTATGCAAGCTACTGAATTCTCCTGAACCTGCTTCTTCTGCCGCTCACCGCAGCATATACGGCGAGACTTGTTGGTGGCCCATTGGCTTCGACGCGCACGGGCTAATAATTCCCCTTGTGGCTTCTGTCCTGTGATCATCCAATTCTTCAGTGTCTGCAGCGCTCTCATCAGAAACAACATGGTGAACCACCAGGTGGAAGCGCGCGAACCCCGGTGTGTTTGCGAGCGCCCAGAGCTCGGTGGAGTCGACAATGGTGGTGTCCGTCTCCAAAACCCAAGCCAAGTCATCGGTCTGAAGGGTCCAGGTGTCAACGACGACGGCAGTGGCAACCTCGTCGTCAGAGCAGCAACGGGATGAGAGTGAGACGGTGACCAACTTCACCGCGCCGCAACCGTCGGTGCACACGAGGCGTCGGTGTTTCATCGCCTCCATGGGATACGGCACGTACCGCAGCACGGGAGTCCGGTCGAGCACGTCGGAGAAGACGACGCCACGAGAGAAGTCGACCCAGCAGAGCAGACCGTCCCCGTCGTCGCCGAGGGGCACGCACGACGGCCTGAGGCTCCCACAGGGCCACGAACATGTCCCCGTCCTCACCGTGGTCGTGCACGATCCGCGGCCGCTTGACACGCCACTCGCCGTCACGGAACCGCGGCGGCGTCCACATCACCCACACCATCCTCAGCTGCGCCACCACGAACTCGGCCGCCTCGCCACGGCACACGAGGCCGGTGGCGCTTATATCCAGGCACTCCCAAGTCCCATACTCCCATCTCTTGGCTGGAGTAAAAGTTGGGAGCAGGTACAAGGACGGCGGGCGTGTGGGGTCGGCGGGGTCGGCGCCGGCGGTACCCGCGTTGTAGACGAAGTAGTCGCCGGTCGCCGGGGATTTCTCGTAGCATTCCTTCGAAACGATCCGCAAGAGGACGGAGCCACCGTGCGCCGCCGGGACGACGCTGGAATAGGCGGCGGGTCTTCTGGCTGTGCCGTGCCGGAAGCGGACGCATATGCGTGATAGCGCCGGGGACGGCTCGCGTCGGAGGGAGACGCTGATGTGGTGGCCGGAGGAGGTGCTGCCGGCCGCGATCGTCTCGGAGTCGACTGTGATGTTGCAGGCCTGGTCCTTACCGCCACCGTAGGGTGCGAGCAGCATGATCCTCTCAGGACGATAGGCGGTGGCGGCGGCCGACGAACCAGAGGATACTTGCGTCGCATGGGAACCCATGTGCGTGGGCCGCCGTCGCTGCGAGTTCGAGTGTCTTCTTGACGAGCAGATGGAGATCTAATTTGTTTCCCTAATTTTGCGCTGTCAGTTGCCTTATTGACTCTTCGCCAATAAGAGCATTTCCAATTCTCCATCCGTAATTTTACAACCTTTCTAAACCCACCAGCTGCTTCCAATAGTTTGCTCCTATCAAAAATTAAAATAAAAAATAAGCTCACTTAAAAAATTCGTTGGTGCATGGTGATTGTGTTTGCATTGTCTCAAGCACATAATTGTCTCTGGTTTCTGTTGAGTTGTCACTGGTTGGATTTATTTGGCTCTTTTATTTAATTGAATGGCCCAAACTGCAATTTATGGAGAAATAATGTGGCGGATGATGGTACTGTTGTCTAATTTTCTAGATTTCCCTGGACCTTTAGCTTATATACAGAATTGTTATGCTGTAAGCATATGTTCGTAACCCTGGAACCTGGAAGCTATTGCACATGGGAGAGACTAGCGTCCGGACGTCCGGACGCAGCGTCCGTGCCAGCTACCCGTCTGTTTTCCATAATGATACCCTCAGGGCGCCCATGGATATAGCTTCGTGCTCCGCTTCGTCTTGTGTTCCGTGCCTACTGCCCGTCCATGGATACAGCTTCGTGCTCTGCTTCGCCTCGTGCTCCACATCTGCTGCCCGCCCATGGATGCAACTTCATGCTCCGCACTTGCTGCCACGCTCATGGATACAACTTTGTGCTCCGCGCCTGTTTTAGCACTCGCTGCGCTTTCCGCGGCACGCGGGGACCACTGTGCCCGAGGGGACTACATCCGCCTGTGCCCCCTTGCCACGCCTACTCATGGAATACTTGCAACATAAAGCATTTGCTCCAATATATGTTCGAAATAGATGAAAACATTTACAGCATACGCTTGCAACATATATATGTATGGGCACTGTAAATCTGTAATATATGGAACTTTCAGATAAAACACTTGCAATATACATTTCAAACCACTGAAACATTTGAAATATACACTTGCAACATATGGGTGAAAATATATACAACATCCAGATAAACACACTTGCAACATACGTCGGAAAAAAATGAAAAAAATGAGAATAGAAGCTTGCAATATAAGTGTAACCATTGCAACATATGCAACATCCTAATCTACTTTTGCAATATCCATCTGAAACACTTGCAACATACCTCTGAAACATCTAAAACAACTGAAATGTACGATTGCAACATGTGTTTTTCACCTTTCTTCCGTGCGACGCAGAGCAAAGTAGGGAACAGCCGGTTACAGCCACCAGTGGCCGAGGATGGTGGCGCGGCCTGACAGCAGCCAGCTGTGCCTGCACCTGGCCTAGGCTCGGCCAGCGACGGTCCCCTCTCCTGGCACCTGGCCTGAGTGCGACGGAGGATGGAGCATGGCATGGCGCGACGGAGACGGAGGCGCCACTGCAGTCGCCAAGCACGCCGCATGGAGCTTGGAGGCGGAAGGCGAAGCACCAGCAACCGGGTCCAGCAATAGCTACAGTCAGTGGGCGGCTAGCAACATACCTTGGCAGAGGATTCCTCGTCTCTGTGGGGGACGGAGGCGTTGTAGGGTACGGGGCTGAGCGCCACGGGGGATGGCGGTGGCGGTGCACTGGAGTGGGCTACGGCGCGAGTGGGGTGCGGACAGCGACCGCACGGCATGAGGCGGAGTTGGGAATTTTGTTTCTTTTTTTTATGAGAGAGGCGGGTGAAGCAGAGTGGGATGCGGCGTCCAACGGGACACACGCTGGCGTCTAAGCATTTCCCTTGTTTTAGCTGATGAAGCGGAGTGAGATGCCGCATCTAACAGGACGAAGGTCCGCGTCTAAGCGTTTCTGGTTGCATATAGTACGCCTGCAGTATAGTTTGCGGGCTGCGCAGACTTCTACAAGCCTGCTTGCTTTTTGCAGGAAAACCAAGCATGGGAGTGCAGGTGATTAGCACACGCTAATCATTTTCGGCGTGCAGTTGATGGCTTGATTCGGTGGCCTGCTGGGTGCCTGCAGAAAGGCCCGCTTGCATCCCTACTTGGGCCAAACCTGTCGTCAGCCCACTGTTTGCTCTTCTTCTGCTGCTCGGTACGACAGCAGGGCCGAGTCAGCAAAAGTTCTCATACAGCCCAAGCCAGCGTGGGGGAATTAACATACAGGTGAGTAAGCTCATCAAAAAAAAAGGGAAACATTAACTTGAATGAAGACATAAATGACGAAGCAAGTCTGAAGGACCGAAAACGGCGACTAGAAGGGGATGAATGGGAGCCGTAAAATTTATCGCGAAGTATTCGGCCGTTGTCCCAAATTCACAGCCAAACACACGAAGCAACTAATGTGATCTTTTCATACCTTGCTTTTTTTAAGTTTTAGCACAAATTCAAGTTTCTCAAGCAAGTGTGTAACTCAAGGTATGAGCCGTAGCAGCTAAGCATATATATATGAAGCAGAAAAGGGTTCTCGACACACCTACCCATGCTAGTTGCCACAAGTAGTGGTGAACATGTTTCAAGTTTCTTCAAGTGTTATTCAAGTTCACAATTGAAAAAAAAATAGCTCATATCAAGAGATCAAGTGAGCCTAAGCAAAGCACATCATATATATCCATAACATCCCCAACAAGAGCATAGTGCCAATCTAGCTACTATAAGGATGAAGCTCAAGATGCAAAATGATACATGATGATATGATATCCAAAATATGATACAAAAGCAAAATCAAAAGCTAAACTAAAAAGAAAAACAAGACTAATGTACAAGAACCAAAACTTTCCAAGCTAAAAAGGGAAGCAAACTCCAAGCTCTCCTCGTAAGCGAGCAAACTGGGCTTGGTCAAGGGGTTTAGTGAAGATATCTGCGAGCTGATTGTGGGTGTCAACATGAATAAGGTCAATGTCTCCTTTCTCATAGTGGTCTCGCAAGAAGTGAAAACAGACCTCTATGTGCTTGGTTTTGGAGTGGAGAACGGGGTTTTTGGCTACACATATGGCACTAGTGCTATCACAGAACAAAGGCACTCGCCTAAACTCTAAGCCATAGTCTCGCAAAGTAGCAACCATCCAAAGCAACTGGAAACAGCAAGCAGCAGCAACAACATACTCAGCTTTTGTGGTGGATTGGGCTACAGTGGACTGCTTTCGAGAAGACCAAGACACAAGAGAAGACCCAAGAAACTGACAAGTCCCAGAAGTAGACTTCCTCTCAGTATGACAGCCAGCATAATCCGCATCAGAGTAACCGCAAAGAGAAAGAGAGGAGGAAGCCGAAAACCAAAGACCAAATTCGGGTGTGAAACGAAGGTACCTCATGATCCGCTTAACGGCTTGACGATGCGATATGCGTGGTGAAGACTGAAAGCGCGCGCACGAGCAGACCGTGAACTGGATGTCCGGTCTCGTTGCCGTCAGGTATAGCAACGATCTGATCATGCTTCGGTACGCCTTTTGGTCCACAGATTCTCCTTCCTTGTCCTCGTCTAGGGCCGTCGTGGTCGACATGGGCGTCGAAAGAGGCTTGGCCTCGCCCATATCAAACTTCCTCAGAAGATCCTTGGTGTACTTGCCTTGGTGCACAAATGTTCCTTCACGTGTTTGCTTGATTTGAAGCCCGAGGAAGAATGTCAACTCGCCCATCATGCTCATCTCAAATTCCCTGCTCAGTCTCAGAAAACTTTGCAACAAGAGCGTGAGAGGAACCACCAAAAATGATATCATCCACGTAAATCTGAACCAAAAGTGTATCAGTGCCTTGCTTGAGGAGAAACAAAGTTTTATCTACGGAACCCATCTTAAAGCCCTTAGCAAGCAAGAAGGCTTTCAAATTCTCATACCAGGCTCTCGGGGCTTGTTTCAACCCATACAAGGCTTTGTGAAGTTTGTAAACATGGTTGGGATATTTGGGATTTTCAAAGCCAGGGGGTTGCCTCACATACACCTCTTCCTCTATGTACCCGTTCAAAAAGGCGCTCTTCACATCCATTTGATATAGCTTGAATGCTTTCGAAGCTGCATAAGCTAAGAGCATCCTTATAGCCTCGATACGGGCCACTGGAGCAAAGGTTTCTTCAAAGTCTACTCCCTCTTTCTGACAAAACCCCTGAGCCATTAGCCTAGCCTTGTTTCTCACCACCACTCCATCCTCACTTTGCTTGTTCTTGAAAACCCATTTTGTACCTATAGGGTGACACTCAGGTGGAGGTGGAACTAAGACCCAGACTTCATTCCTCTCAAAGTTCTGTAACTCCTCGTGCATAGCATTGACCCAATCAGAATCAGAAAGTGCGTGTCCAACATTTTGTGGCTCGAAATTAGCGACAAAAGCAGAATGAGCGAAATGTGAGATTTCATATGACCTTGAGCGTGTAACATGTTGACTGATGTCGCCGATCATGGTTTGAGGCGGGTGGCGACACTGGATGTGCTGAGGGACTTCCCTCGAAGATGTCGCCTCCCCCTCAACAGTTGCTGGGGCCTCCTCAGGTGCAGCAGGCGTAGGCTGAGGAGACGGCTCGTGCGAACCCCATGTAGAGGAAGAAGATAGATCTGGTCCGTGAGCCGAAGTAGTTGTCGCAGACTCGACTGGAACAGACGAAGAGGTCAGCTCTGCATCTCCCCAATCAACATCTTCCTCATTCTCCTCAACGAAGATGCTCTCACAAATCTCCTGATCACCTGCACTTTCAAAGATAGGAACAGAACAAGGCATGGTCTCGTCGAAAGTGACTTCACAAGTCTCTACGACTCGGTTAGTTTCAAGATTAAGTACTCGATATGCATGAGAATGTAAAGCATAACCAAGAAAGACACCATCCGAGGATCGAGACTCAAATTTTTCTAAATTACCTTGTTTCAGAATGAAGCACCTGCATCCAAACACTCGAAAATGGCTCACCTTGGGTAGTCAACCAAATTGCAGCTCATAAGAAGTTTTCTTCATGAAGGCTCAAAGAAAAATGCGATTGGAAACATGACACACGGTGTTGATCGCTTCGGCCCAATATCTCCTAGGAGTCCTATGCTCATCGAGCATCGTCCTGGCCACCTCAACAAGGGTTCGATTCTTGCGCTCAACAACACCATTTTGCTGAGGGACATAGGGAGAGGAAAATTTATGCTCGAGGCCCAAAGAAGCACAAAAAGTTTCAGAATGAGTATTCTTGAATTATGTGTCATTGTCACTGCGAATCGCTCTCATGGCATTCTTAGGGAACTCATTTTGCAACCGAAGAATCAAATCTTGAGCATGTGAAAAAGCCTCATCCTTACCCTCCATGAAAAACACCCAAGAGTAGCGAGAAAAATCATCCACGATCACTAGAACGTACCACTTCCCACCCTCTGACCGAACCCGAGCTAGACCAACTGTGTCCATGTGAAGTAGCTCACCGGTTTCCTTGGTCATGACTTGATTCACAGGTGAGTGAGAAGCGACAACCATCTTCCTGTGACGACAAGGGTGACACACCAAATCCTTCTCAAATTTCAACTTGGGCAATCCTCGGATTAGATCAAGTGAGCTCAACCTAGCTAGTAAGTCAAAGCTCAAGTGACCAAGTCTCCTATGCCACTTCCAAAGCTCAGAGGAGGATCCAGCCACCAAACATTAAGAAGAGCCAAAGGAATGAGAAAAATCAGCTCGAAAGACACGTCCAAAAGGAACAATCTGGCAAACAAGATTTCCCTGAGAGTCAAGAACTTGAGACAAGCAGGTCTTAAAGCGCACTTCAAAGCCATCTTGAAGGAGTTGCGAAACAGAAAGCAAGTTGAAATACAAGTTTGAAACCAAAGCAACATCCTTCAAGACAAAACTCTCATTGACCCCAATGGTCCCACGAGAAAGCACTTTACCTTTCTATTGTCCCCGAATGTGATGTACTCCTTGCATTGCACAGGATTGAGGCTGGAGAACCATTTTGAACTTTCGGTCATGTGGCGTGAACAGCCGGAATCAATAAGCCATGTGTTGTCCAGGCCTCTGTCCTGCATCAATAGAAGGACATGTGATGAGCAAATGGCGCAACACTGGGGTTAGTAAACTGTGAAGGGTACCAGTGTTGGCTCATTTGCCCTAGAAAAGTGTTAGGAAAAACACCATACATGTCATGTCCCATTTGAGGAAAGCGGGTACCACGTGGGGAAAAATGTGGTCCGCTAGAACTGTAGGACTGAAAGCCACTGCCGCGAGGTCCAAAGTCATATGATCATGACCTGAACCACGCCGGGCACGACCACCACGACCACCACGTGGTCTCGCAACTTGAGGCCTAGCACCTTGAGGCATTGCATCTCTTGCCCTAGCATTGCGCCTCTGATCAGGCGGCACATGTACGCCATGGGGCGGGCGGTACATGTTCCGGTTGTTCAACTCATACTCCCGCTGCTCATCTCTCTTCCTTCTGAAGCAAAACTCAACAAGATGACCATCCCTATGGCAATAATCACAGTGATACCTCACCTCTCTGTTGGGTGATTGTTGGCTCACTTTTTTGTGGGTATGTGTCACTTTTGGTAGCTTTTTGGCTTTAGGAAGGGGATCCTCAGAGATGTTCGATAGAGTATCAAGAGGGTTTCTGAGATGGTTCGGTTTTGGAACCCAAACTTGTTTTTGGGGTGGAGCTCTTGGAGGTTCTTCAAACACTCCATCTTTCACAGTGGGTTCGGTAGGCTTAGGTGGATTGATCTTGATCAATTTGGGAGTAGTGGAAGGTTTCTCACTTGGGCTCAAACTACTGAACTCACCAACTTTGCCATAGACATTTTCACCCTTCCCACCTAGAGCAAAGCCTACTCCCGATGTCCCAGTTCCCCGTCTGAACTGGCTCATCATCATGCCCAACCGCGGCTCACTACAAGACACCCAATTCAAGATGGACTGAAGGTATGTGTTGTCTTCCTCAGATCTCATCTTGTCATGCCTACAAGACTCAAGCTCCAACACCAAGCTCTCACAACATGCACACTCAACAACCGTGCTATCTGAACTGGCCTTCTCAAGAGCAAGGATCTTGGCATTCTTCTCTGACAGCTCAAATTGCAAGCCTGAACAAGACTTGCAAGCACCCAACAAGCTAGACCTAGCCTTCAGCTCATCGTTCTCATCTAACAAGGCAACATAGTTAGATTGCAACTCAGAAAAGTTAGTCATATGAATAGCACATTCATCGCACTCAGCCTCATCAGACACATGAACGACAAGCTTCTTAGCTTCCTCAAGCTCTTTCTCCACAACTTCTATCTTGTCCTTAAACTCTTTCCTCTCACGAGCAGCACGTTTCAACAACTTATCTTGACTCATCAAAGTATCAGTCATGATATCAAGCTCGGCAATAAGAGCATCGATGGAGGGTTTTACCTCAGTAGAGTCGTCGTTGCTGGGAAGCATGTCCTTGTTGGGCTTCACCCCTTCATCCATGGCCATGGTGCAGTAGCCTCGTGGATGGACTTGGCGACGAAGCAAAGCCCGGTCAACTTGTCCTCACGCCTCTTCTCGAACTCATCATCGCTCGAGGGAGAAGAAGACCGGTCGTCGTCGGTGTCGTTGTCGAGGTCGCTGAGGGAGACGAGGAAAGCACGCTCTTGGGCCTTGGCCTTCTTGAAGTACTTCTTCTTCAGCGCCTCCTTGTCGAATTCTCCCTTCGACTTGTACTTGGAGGTGTACTCACGCTTGTCCTTGCGCTTGCTGGAGTCGTACTTGTCGAAGGAGTGCTTGTTCTTCTTGGGGCAGTGGGCGACGAAGTGGTCGGGATCTCCACAGCCATAGCATCCTTCCTTCGGACCACCACCACGCCGGCGATTCAAGCGGTTGTTGTGAAACCGTGAGAACCGGCTGATGATCAACGCTAGCTCATCGTCCCCAAGACTCTCCATCTGCTCCTCTGTGACAGACACCAAAGAAGACAAGGCAAAAGACACTTGTGAAGGGTTAGCCAAAGAACTTGAGTCGTTACCTGAGACCAAGGCCATAGTCGGTGCAGAGGGATTCTTGAGCTTGGCTTGGGTCTGGTAGTCAATCTTGGTGGACTTGAGCTTGCTGAAAAGCTCATCCACGGTGAGGGTCTCATACCCCGAAGACTCAATGATAGCGATCACATTCACATCCCATATCTTCCGATCTAGGGCATATAGAAGCTTGAGTGTCCTCTCATGATCATCATAAGGTAATTGTGCCTTGTTTGCTCGCATCTTGTTGACAATGGTCTGAAAGTGAGAAAACATGGCATCGATGGACTTGCCATCAAGCTGAGTGAAGTTCTCGTACTCCCTCTTGTACGTCTCGTAGAGTCTGGTTTTGACCTGTGCGGTCTCCTCGTGATAGCTCTGAAGCCTCACCCATATCTCCCGAGCAGTAGTACAATCGGAGACTCTTTCGAACTCCTGAAGAGAAAGACTCGAGAAAAGAACTGCGCGAGCTCTGCTATTAGCATTGTGCCGATCTTTTTAATCTTACGTGACACGAGCACGGGGTTCAAACACAACGTAAGTAGCATCCTCGCAAATCTCCCAGACAAGACAATCAATCCCCTAGATATGAGCGGACATGCGGATCTTCCAATAGGGATAATTTGTTCCATCGAAGAACGGTGATTTGCCGGAACCACGCTCCATGTCGTCTTCGTATATCACGGACCGATTAAGGTGGAATGATCCTTAACCGGCTCCGATACCAATTGAAGGACCGAAAACGGCGACCAGAGGGGGTGAATGGGAGCCGTAAAATTTCTCGCGAAGTATTCGGCCGGTGTCCCAAATTCACCGCCAAACACACGAAGCAACCAATGTGATGTCCACAACCCAAAAGAGTGCGTGGATGTTTCCTAGGGGCACACTGGGACAAAAAAAACAAGAAACGAAGCTCAAACGCGAGATATGAGCCAAACAGCTAGCCAGGCTGAAAATTCCATGAGCTCGAACCTGAAATTCTGAGAGAGAAAACAACCGTAGACAGGAACTGCACACGCACTACGGTTCTAGCTCTGGCTGAGACAGAGAAAATGAATGCTCGAACACTGATCTGCAAACGCTGAGAACGAAACGTTGAGAAGAGAACTTAAACTCGTAATTGTGAATACCAACCACATCAATGTGACAAGAACTAATTTAATACTCCACAGATTATTCAATGATAGCTTTTGTCCCTCAGTCTAAGTCTCATGTCCGTCCTTCACCCCTTCGGTCCATCGGCACGGCACGTCCTCCTTGACCTTTACCTCACCGTCGGCTACCGCCTTCGTCCTCCACACCTACACAACGCAAGCCAAGAGATATGTCGCACACAAGGCTTTCGCTAAGGTAGGGTTAGTCACCACTCAACCTACTTCGTAGATCACATTGACAATCACTCATCACAAAACGAACACACAAGGATACTTGTCAACCTTGTATTCGCAAAGTCGAAATAACGTTCAAAGTTCAAACTAGCCAAGTTATATTAACTAGAACTACAGAAGTTAATTTGAATAATTCAATCAGGTTAGGCTGCTGTGCACAAATACAAATGCAAGGACGCAACGCATGCACATGGGACACGCGCGCTCCTACCGTCCTGGAACATCAGGCATTGCTGAGGTCCACCGGGTCCAGCAACTGCTCGCCATGGCTGTTTTTGCCGAGGAAGCCAGCATGGGACAGCAACAGCCAGAGGTGCGTGGTGAGCTCACCGCACCCTTGCAGGTAGATCTTATGCTTGGACGCCCTCGTGGACGCTGACAGGTCCAGCACGAAACCCGCCCAGAACTTGGCCAGGCGCTCCCAGAGGTCGGCCGCCCTGTGGCCGCCGTACGAAGACACGAGCTCCTCCGACAGCCGCACGCCCATCCCGACGATCATCGTCGCCGTTCGGTCTTCACTTGCGAAGGAGAGGAACCTGCCTGGGATTTCTCCCACGCTGGTGCACCCGCACAGGGCTTCGCGGACCTCGTCGCAGACGGCCCCGAAGACGCTGTTGACGACGCGGCCGTTGTCCGGCGCAAGCGCCTGCGTGACCAGGTACGCGCAGTAGTTGGACAGGCTGACCGCGGTGACGTAATGCGGCCACACGGCGACGAGGTCGAGGTCGCCTCCGATGAACGGTGCCTTTGGCAGGGTGTACAGGTCCACGACTGGCTGCCCAGCTTCCTGCAGTAGCTTGATGTGGCAGAGACTGGTGGCGATATGCCACACGAGAATCTTGTGGGTCTCGCTCACGAGCTCACCAACGGCCTCCGCAATAGGCGGCGGCGGCGGCGGTGAGCCGTCGGCATCCATGAAGGCGTTCCGGAAGTAAGACGTGAGTAGACTATTCATCTGTTGAGCCCTGGCAGACTCGGATGGAGTAGGAGATGGAATGTTACCAATCAGGTTCTCCAGCGATTTGAACAGCGCCCTCTTCGCCTCGCTCTGCAGCTTCACCTTTCTGGGGACGAAGGCCCGGATTCCAGGCCACCGGCACAAAGTGTAGAACCGAGCAAGTGTGGGGTGTCTGGTTGGCGGCAACATCGCCATGAGTACGTTGTACTGACCAATCCGCTGGTCCCATTGGCCCCGTCCGATGATCCGGAACATGACCCTCGCAAGCTTCTCCATCACCATCCCCATCCACCCTTGACGCTGCTGCAGTTCCAGCTTGACGTAGTGGCAGACAATCCTCACTTTGGTCCACTGGGAGAACACGTAGACCAGGACCTCGATGAGCTCCCTGCAGAGGACAACGGCGATGACGTAGTGGGCAATCGGCACGCCGTGAGTAATCTTGAAGTGTTTTGCTCTCTTGCCGGCGACAGCGGTGCCACTGCCTGGTATGTCCCCGACCGCGTAGAAGAGGTACGAGACGGACGCGGCCATGAGCACCGACAGCAGCAACCTCACGTAAGGGAAGCCACCGGCGAACACCACAGGGTGCTTGCTGTAGAAGAAGTCGTGGAGGAAGGACAGCTCCACCTCGGTGACACGGAACGCCCGCTCGTAGTCGCCGTTGGGCCCCTCCTCCAGGATGGCGCCGGAGACGAGCCGCCGGGTGGCCGGGTGTGCTGCCTCGGCGATGGGGAAGTCGTGGAACCGGCGGCGCTGCAGCTTGTACAGGGCGAAGGAGAGGCACGCGTCCTTGAATCGGTTGTCGCTGTCCGCCGCGGAGCCCAGGAGCCTGTCGGTGCTGTCTTGGTTCCACACTTTGTCCACGGTGAGCAGCTGAGTGGCGGTGGTGGAGCCGGCCGGTCGCGTCGTCGTCAGCTCCATCTCAAGCGTGAAACCAGGCAGTCTAACCTCCGTCTTCTGGTCTTCTTCTCCGGCGACGATGTACCTGTACCCCTGCATGGTGGTGGGGGAGGCTTCGTCGTCGGTGTGCGGTGATGTCGCCATGTAATCGCTGACAAGCTTGATGTTCCCGTCGGTGGCCTCCGCCGCCCGGTTTGAGGAGACGTAGTACCAGACGACACGCAGCGTGTGGACGGACCAGATGAGCCAGAGGGGCACCATGAGGCGCAGCCGCGTCTGCGTCCGGAGCTGGTTAGCAGACCACAGGGACGACAGTAGGTCGACCAGGGTCATGTCCTTGGTCCTGTACGGCCGGCCGATGCGGGAGCTGTCCCGCAAGGTCACAAGGAGAACAGCCCACACCTGGAACAGGTCGTTCACGGTGGGGACGACGCCTCCATCTCCGTCGGTGGGAGAGGGAGAAGGCTTCATGAGCCCGAGGGTGTAGCTCAAGGAGTAGTTGTTGACCGTATGCAGTAATCGAACGACGGGAGCTACCAACCGCCGGGAGGAGAAGAACAGGGGTCCTATGGAACCCATGGCGAACATGGCCAGCAGCATCGTCGTCGTTACCGCCACCCAGACCTCGACGGATGCACTAGTGCTGCTGTCGTTCCAGAAGAGCACGACCATGGAGGCGACCATATCTTGCTTCTTGTTGGCTGCTAACCAAAGACGAGTGGAACTGAAACCCACAGCACCAGGCCAGCACCAAGACAAGCAGACAAGGAGAAACACAAACGCATGGATCAACTCGCCCAAAAAAAATACTATTGCGCACGAATCATCAACATCATTGGACCGTCAAAACTCTCGAAAAAGAGCTTGGCACTTTCCAGCGGGCGTCTCCGTAGACGTCGGCAAACAAGACGTACGACGACATTTTCAGTGGTGAGCCGGCTCGGATGCAGACGCTACATGAGCTGTTTCAAGCGGATGTTGACGCAGGCACACGCAAGCGGCGCCACCGCTCGGCATTCCGGGCATAGGCCTCTTTGTCGGTACCGCAAACCTAGGGTTTGATCAATGTCCAATGTAATAGCATAGCTTACAATACATTAGAGAGTGTCTGAGCGCCCATGTAAAACCTTTTTGACCCTTTAGGGCGTCTTTAAGGCGTGTTGCATTAAACTTTTTCTCTACCTTAATACAAAGATGCACAAACTTTTTGTGCGATCGAGAAAAAAAACTCTCGAAAAAGAGCTCAACAAACTAAAGGCAAAATGACTGTCGCGAACATGTTTGCTGCCAGGGAAAATTTGGGGTAGGGATAGAGGAATTTGGGCACAATAAGAGGTGGAAGACGTGGTCAGGGAGGAGGAAGAGGAATTCAGGTTTTGATATTGTATCTGTATCTTTTATAAAGCCCATCCTCACTATAGATTCTATCACATGCCACAACAATTTATGTCATCACAAAAACCACACCAATGCACTAGAAGACAAGAAGACTACAATTAATAATACAAGCTATTCAACTTTACGAAATTGATGGAAACCTCTCCATCTCGCTGATCATGTGGCATGTGCTGCTTCTATAAAAGCCATAAGCAAGCATGGTTGGAACCATACCTAAACCAATAATTCACGCGATGGAATATTTTCTAGTTTCACATAATGTCACTCTTTTCAGCTACACACAGACTCTAGGTTATATACCCGTGGACTCGAGTCAAGCCTTGGCCAAGTCGTGCAGTAGGACTGAGCTGGGCCCATTATATAAGAAAGCAGTTGCACACGTATACAAACCCTACCCCTATGAACCCTACCCCTATGAACACACGTACACAAACCCTACCCCTATAAGCGCTTCTGAAGGACTGAGCCAGTAGATCTCGAGATTCACGAAGTCACCACTGACGTCTCGCTGTCGACGGGACATCACCTACTACTGAAAGTATAGCGCCGTTAAATCCAGAAAAATACGAGCACCCGTGCCAAGTCGAGGACTTGAACCCGGGTGGACGGGTTCCACCACGAAGAACCTAACCAACTGATTTATGATCAATTCGCGGGGCCCACACAGTTAAATTTGATTACGTACACATTGCATTACCATTGCGCGTGGGGTACACACGGACACGGTTAAAAGGTTTGTCAATAATATCTCTTTCAAATATTTTGGCTAGACATGTTGACGTTGAGTAGACATTTGGATTATTACAATACAACAGCTTAATAATACTCCGTGGAAACTGGAATAGATACATATTTCAATACGTCTTAGAAGCGGACATTGCACCATCATTAAACATAGGCCGTTCTAACTTGTATAAACATATGTCGTTAGTCTAGATCACGGATAGAACAGGGAGGTACGCGAGAACATTCTAGGAACCTAAATATGAATGGTTGGAAGAATTTACTTCTAACTTCCTAATCTATATTTATATCTACACCTAATATATATGTTATTATAATCTATATCAATATCAATACCTAATAATAAAAAGGCAAAATTTCAGGCTCTTTTTTTTCGTCCATCCATTCTTTTCGTCCACCCTCCTAACTACCGGTAGTCGAGAGTTTCTTCTTGTCTAGGCTTATATGACCCATGCTCATAGAGTTACAATAGCTCTTGTCTAGCGTGATACGGAGTCCAATTCCAAAACGTATTCTTAAGGCAACCTAGATACCCACGAATCGTAATAATCCAAATATATCTTAATATGAATAGGAATTTTAAACCAAATAGAAAAGGATAAGAGTAGGAATCTGTTTCTAATATTAAACCACAACGAGTAAATTTTTTTCCTATTTTACCTGGAATCTTGAGACCATGTGCGTCAGAAAGAAGGGCTCCTAGCCGTTCATAATTTTTTCTGATTTCTGAGCCTGAGTCCTTGTCGGTCACCTATGTTTTCCGATTTCCTTTTCCTATTTGAATTTTTTTCAATTTCTTTCTCTCTTTTTCTCTGGTTCCATTTACGTTTAACTATGTTTTACGAAGGAGTTACCAAAAACTCTTCGTCCAAACTGTGAACTGAAAACTTGAGTACTTTATTCAATCTTTAATACAATCTTTGACCAAGGAGTTACCAAAATCCTAGAATTAACTCCATGATACTACGACTAACCCTACGACTGACTCTCTTAATCAACCAGGGGCTCGGGGGGCTACACCCGTCTTGAGCGCTCATGCGCACACTCCGAATTATCAAAGAAGCCCGATGGGCATAAGACGGCCCACTTTCAGAGAAAGGCCTTGGCACTCGGAGGATAAGCCAATTGCATGAATCTGCGGCCAAGTCGTCCACACCCGGGGGCTCAGCTGGGCCCACAGGGGTTCTTGATAGTGGAAGGCGGAAGTCGACCAAGGAGAGTCGCGGATGCCCTCGCGTTGCTCGAGCTAGGCTTCCTACCCCGACCGACGTGAGGAATATTATTCCCCTAGAATTTGACAAATGCTATGAATCTCACACGCGAGCAAAGTTGTAGGGCGACAGGCCCTGCCAGGCTCTGTCCCCTCACCCTCGTGAGACCATGTCGGCCACTCCCAACTTAGGATCACACTCAGGATGTGACGCAAGGCAACAAGGATGGACACGCAGTCATTGCAAGGACATGCCTGGGCCTGCCGGCCAGCCTCCTTTGGCATGCAGGGCACGTTCTTGGCATGCGTCGGATGCCAATGGGAAGGCGGATCCGGGCACAACACAATGGCAACTCCGGTTCTGACGGTTAGCTCCACACTCCAGTAGAGGATGTCAGGGACGGTTCAGGGCTGTCAGCCACAACACCAATGAGGAACTACGACTGACACCACCACCAATCAAAGATCCCGACAAAAAAAACCCTAGAAACTACCTAAAACATTGCTTCCTTGTACTCCTATTGCCCTCCAGTATATCTAGCTCTATCAAGACATGTATAGTATGAAACTTTAAGTTATGATGTATTTATGAATAAGTATTTCTATGACTCGCAACGGAAGAAAAAAATCTATCAAGACAGTATTTTAATTTCATAGACTTAATAGGATATTATGATACTATTGTCAATATTAACTTATATTATAGATGTCATGGTCATCACAAAATACACTATAACTTTAAAATTTTAATAGAAAGAGTAAAAGACAAATATATACGTAGCATTCCCATCCTTATTATTTATTAATGTTTGATAGCTTTTTCTTTCCTGTTGCAACGCACGGGCACTTTTGCTAGTCATAAACTAAGGAAGCAAAATTTCTTCCCATTTTTTTGGTATAGCCCTTCCAACTAACTATGTGAATGTGGAAATTATCTTTGTCTACATCCCTCTTGTTTTATATATGACATATGTTGAGCCTTTTAAGGTAACCTGAAAAGTTGGGAATCCTATCCTAATCCAAATAGAACTCCTGCTTCCATGACCATTCAACAAGACAAAGAAAATATCTGTCACAGAACCGTCCAAATTATAAGAGCACAAGTACAAAAACAATCACTGAAGTGATCAAATTCTCACACTTGAGCCCATATAACTCCAGTAGTCCAATGAAATCACGAGGGATTTCAAACCAACCAGCATACAAGCCAAGATCGTAGTGATTCAAAATAACAAGCCACATGCTACATCCATTTCACAAGTAATTCAATATACATCGCAGTTCAACATAGTTATTACAACTTAAGTTAAAAAGTAGCAGAAGCAAAGTAATTTGAAACTAACATTACTCTTCTTTTAAATACATGCCAGTACCAAGATCAACTTTCAACAAAAGCAGTAGAGACAAGATAGCTCAGAAGGATCATGCCCATGATCACATTCCGCTGCTACGGCAGGAGTCATCCAATTCTTGCAGTATCCATGATACATCACAACCTGCAACAAGTGGGAATAAAACCCTGAGTACGAGAAGGTACTCAGCTAGACTTACTCGTCATAAACTAGAAATAAAGTCACACCAAGGAGTATGCAAGGCTGATATAAAGTGGGGCTAGCTTGACAACATTTTGCATAAAAGCTTAGTACAGATAAGTAATCATTTAATGCTAAAGCATCAAGTTAATCATCATGAACCTGTCATCTAGATTAGCACTTGTACTATAGAAATCACTTTATTAGGAGCAAACAATATTAACCATAGCAAGTATAATAAGGCCATCATCATTATCATTCTTGAACCATCAAGTTATTTAGTGAGATCTACGTTGGAGATACTCCCGTCAAGTTCTCACTAACTGGTGAGAGACGGCGACTCGAATCGAATTACAACTCAGCTGAGAGGGTATTCCAAACACTCACCCGGCAAACCCCACTAAAGGCAGCCGTAGATCACCTTTGGTACAACTCAGGAACCAACTTCGCGGGTTCAATCAGCGCCAGCACTCTCAGGGATACCAAATCTGTCAGGACGATCAGGACTTTTAAACACCTGCCCTTGGGCTCACGCCATTGGCTCCCCTCTGAGGCGTACTTTATACTTATCGACTCCCGGCCTGAGTTGAGTTACTCGGCTTCACGGTCGGCAACCTCAGGCCGGCCAGCTAAGTGTTAGGCTGCATTCAACATGACAAGGAAAGGCTCCAAGAATCGGTCCTTAATCGACACAGACGGGGATAGATCTACACCCTAGACCTCCATGCCTTGTTGCTTCACTACCGTCATCCCGCCCTGTCTCATTTCATTTCATTACACATGGTTCTTTTCCACGATAGCAAATATAGTCAACCGTGCTATATATATCCATAAAGCTCATAGGTGACAGGGGATCACCTGACTTCTACCGGTTAAAGCAGGGCTAACCAATTACTCAAACCTGAACCTAGATAGGATTCAAGGCATACTTTCTGGACAAGGATAGGGTATATATGCAGCAAGTGTTTTCATCCAACACCTATCACTTAATGCAACAATACATATAACATATATACTCAATTGTATTTTTAGAAATTCGGAGACTTAGAATGCTCCGGGGCTTGCCTGGGATCCAACACTAAGTCAGTGTTTGTCAGACACCACTCGCCGAGTACTTCCATCATCGGGACAGTTCCACCAAACACCATCTTTGGGTTTGGCTCCAACACTACATCCTTCACGCGTTTCAACTAGCGTACCTAAATGAGGTGCAACACTGCATATGTATAAAATACATAGAAATACCACAAGCAACCATTTATGCACGCACACTAAGTTTAATATAAGCACCTAGAGCTATGTAACTTAATCATCACTAAAGTACAACATAGGAGATACTAAGGACATCAATCATGACAAAGTCACACAAGATCTCAGGTGTACCAACTCAGTTTCATCAAAGCTATGAGTCACACTTAGCATCACACAAACATGATAAAGTGAATCAGCACTAAAACTAGAATCTGCCACTTTCTGGACATCAGCTTGGGTTTCAAGATATAAATGCATGAACATGTCAACTTTCTACTGTCAATTCAGGACTTAGAATATTTTCTAGGCTTTGAAAAACAGCAGCTGATTCAATCTCGTGAGATCTATTTGACCAAGCTAGAAGCCAAACTAGATCTTGACTATTAAACAAAGTTTGTTCTACACGAGATGAACTACAACTTTTGTTCAAGGTCAAACCTCAAAACTAGTACAGAAGTCAAACTTTCACATTGGTCAACGCAGCAACTTAATAAAGCCGAAACTAGAATTTTAGGCCAATTGGGGTATTTTCTTGGCATTTGCTCAACATGAACCCTTCATGACTTTTGTTGTAGAGTTCATCTAGAGCCATTTGGGAAAAGTTGCAAGGTTTGTTTGATGATCTATAATTCCATCCACTTAATGGTGCAATCCAAACACTTAGTAAAGTCATAGAAACAAAGACATGACTTATCATTTCATGTGACTTTTTGATTCCAAACTCCACGAAACTTTTCTAGTGATTACTATAGATAGAGAGTGATGTGAGACACATGAAAGAACATGTTTAGTATTACTCAAGTATGCCCTTTACAAAGGGTCCCATACTAAGCACAATTGTTTTACTTTAATTACAATATTGCCAACTCGAGCTCATGACCATCGCTTAACATACCCATGTTAGTCCACATCTAGTGCCTTGCTGGTGACTAACACCTGGGGTGTTACAATATCAACCTCAAGAGACTCTAACACAGGAGTTCATCAACAACACGAGTTCAATTAAAAGGTAAAAAAAGGACAAGAAGGGAAGTAGGAATCAACAAGGCACCAAATCGAATTCCTAATCAGATAAAAAAGTGCACCCGTTGGCTATTGCAGCCACCATGGCAAGCTAAGTGGTGACAATTGATTGCTGCGAGCGAGCCAAGCTATGGACATAGGTAATTGGTATACATGCATCATGCTAATACAATCCGGCCGCTTTGATTTGAGATGGACCATAGGGCATAGATAATAATTGGTTATACATCATCATGCTGACACATCTGCTTCCTAATTGATTTGAGGTGGACCACCGTCCAACGAGTCCCAAGAGTTTCGATTGTGCACTACATTACGTGTCCTTCTAAAACACAAAGCATTGAACAATAAAGCATCGGTGGATTCCATTGAGAAAATAAACAGGATTTACTGATTGGCCCAAAATGACTATAAATTTTATTGTTGTGCCAAATAATTAGAAATACAACCAACAACATTATCTAAAAAATAACGACAAAATAAATGAATTAGGCTAGATTATTGGCTCAAAGAGTTTTCATATCCTTAAAATAGTGAAATTGATTGTCGTGGTGTTTCTGCCATCACCAACACCTGTTGCAACGCACTGGCAATTTTACTAGCAATACTAAAGAGAGAAAATTTCTTTAGTCTGTGCCCCATTCTCCCCTTCATCTCTGTTCCTCACTCTCACCCTCTTCTTTGGTCCCTAGTTTTTTATCCCCCATTCCCACTAACCCACCTAGGAGTCCAGCTATCGAAGGCCTAGCAAAGTGTCACAATTTGGAATTGGAAAACTTACATTGGCGACTTGGCGTTACACCACTCATGTTGTGGTCTGGTCACTTGAGCCCAAGACTTTGTGCATCGTGACTCGCTATGTGTGTGCTTACATGACTTTTTTTAACCTCACAACGAGTGCATATGTTGGCGCCCCTGCATCGTCATCACCATCTACCAGAGCTGCCGTGCCAGATGGACTACAGGTGACCCAGTTGCCGAGCAGGATGGCGGAAGACCGACATGGGCCAAGATAAGGAGTAGGCGTGTGTTTGGGCCGGACTGGGTGAGTGAGTAAGGCCTAGTAGGCGATTGCGTGTGCGAGTTGTCTAATAAATAGCTGGAGACCTTCTTGTGTAAAGGATTATGCAATTTCTATAAACCAAACTATCATCCTGAACTGAAGAACTTGTCTGATCCTCCGCCTATGCTCTGTTGCCTGTCCCTTACTTCTGATACCTTCCCTTCCCTACCTCTGCTGCTAACAAATTGGTACTGGAGCCACCCTTCCTTGGCCTTCTTCTCCTCGCTCTCACCTTGATCTGGGAACGTGATCCCCGACGGCAAGTTGATCGCGCCTCTTCACTTCGGTGCGGAGCATGTGATTCAGTAGGTCCATGCCGAGGTTGTTCTGATCGGTGACGAGCGCTACAAGCAGATCTGAGCCACTACGCTAGAGCCACACCAAATCGACCATGACCACTACACCAAATTCCGTCAGCAGCTAGGCGCCATGGATCCGAACACCAAGCTCCTTGTCGATGAGATGAAGGCAATACTCTCAGCTTTGGAGGGCCGCATCGGAGGCATGGAGTCGTCGCTAGGCAAGGTGGAGACCTCGTTGGGCTAACAGATCAGGTCGGTCGAGAGCTTCATCTCCAAGCGTTTCGCCAAGGTGGAGGATGTAGCCTAGGTGTTTGACACCTGGAAGCCGATGATCGACACATCGGTGAAGGAGCTGCGTCTCGAGATGGGCACGATCCGCAAGTCCGAGGAGACCATGGAGAAGATGCGTGAAGAGATGACGCCATTGCGCAAGACGGTGAGCCGTGTCACACTAGCTCGACACTGGTCCATCGGCGTCGGCGGGCATCCTGCATCAACCGGGCGTGGCCTTCACGTCCTCGTCCGCTAGGAAACTAGCCACTAGCCTGTGTTTTGGGCCCTGCATCGAACTTTGTCATCGAGGACTTGAATCTCCGGTTCAGTCTTCAGTCAAGGGTATGATTCTGATCTCTACCGCTACCTTCCACACTGGTCCGATTCCTGTTCCGCTGCCGCGTCCATTCCTGGGCATGCACCATTCGCTGTCTAGGTCTGTTCTAGAGCAGGGTATGTTTCAGATTGGGGATGGTCCAGTTCAGGAGCAGCTGCAGCGTGATCATCACGGTCATGGGGGCTATGATCATGAGGGTTACCACCACTCCAATAGCAAGCTGTCTATGTTGAATTTTCCTGGGTTTGATGGGGAGAATCCTAAGCTGTGGATTTCCTGTTGTGAGGACTATTCTGATATGTATTTTGTGGAGCCTAGTCAGTGGATTAGAGTGGCCACGATGCAAGTGTCGGGAGCAGCGGCTTGCTGGCTACAGTCTTTGGATCCTAGCTTTCGGTCAGGAAGTTGGGGGGAGTTTTGCCGCTTGTTGCTAGATCATTTTGGGAAGGATCGGCGTGAGGTGTTGTTGCGGCAAATGTTGCATATCTAGCAAATAGCTGGGGTGCAGGAGTATGTTGATCGTATCACCAAGTTGGTAGATCAGTTGTTGACCTATGGCAAAAACACCAATCCCCTGTTTTACGCTATGAAATTTGTTGATGGTCTTCAGGATGATATTCACTCTGCTGTTCAGATGCAACGTCCTACTTCGGTCGATACTGCCGTCATTTTGGCTCTGTTGCAGGAGGAACTGGTGGACCCGTACAGGAGCTGTGATGGCCGGCTGAAAGCCCAAGTTTGGTTTTGATAATTAATGACACCAAGTTGCTAATGCCATATGTTAAGTGGTTTGAGTTAGGCATAAGCAACAGACGTGATGAAGGAGCATGTGGCATGAAGTGATGGCCACAAGGTCACAAGAGGTGGAGATGCACATACAATGATGATCAAGGTGATCAAGCATGTGGAGATGGACATGGAACAAAGTGATCAAGGCAAAGGTATAAACCATAGGGTTTTCCTTTTGCCGGTCTAAGATGAGTAGATAAGTGATTGACCGGGTTTAGGATACATAGCTGACTATCAAGAGGGGCAATCACGGTTAGCTCGGGAATCAAGTGCCACTAGATCAATGTCTTGAGCATATGCATTAGGATCTAGTTGAGAGCTAACAAAACCTTTGAAAATGATTGTGAAATGCTAACACACATGCACATGATGGTGTACACTTGGTGGTGTTAGCACATTTGCGAAGGCGGTGGAGTTTGAGCGGTGGAGAGGGGTTTGGGGTCTTCTCTCCCTCCCACCGAGCTTGCGTGCGCAGGATTCAGGCGTTTTCAAGAAAATGAAATGCCCATTTTCCATTGCACCGGAGGCAAGAAAAGGTGGCGAAAGTCCGGAGTGTTTCTCTCTGAAAAACTCCAACCGGACGCTGAACCGGACGCAGTTCCGGTTTGACCGGACGCGTCCGGTTAGTTCAACACGGCGCGGGCACTAGGGTTTGCAACCGGCACGTCCGGTCCCTCACGGAACCGAAGCGTCCGGTCGAGCACCCAGAGGGGTAGAGCGTGGTGAAGAGCTGATCGGACGCGTGGCACATCCGGTCACATGCGATCGGACGCGTCCGATCACGATGGGAGCTCTCTGGACTCTGATCAGACGCCAGGTGAAGCGCGTCCAGTCACGGCAACGGCTCTCTCTAACGTGCGCGGTTATTGTTTGTCCTGTAGTGACTGGACGCGTCCGGTCACCCTGACCGGTGCGTCCGGTCATCACGTTTTTTACTGCGACGTCTAGTAACGGCTAGTTGCTTACCCATTCGCTATAAATAGATGGTGGCCGGGTTTGGGGTGTCAACTCTTGCATATTTGAGATATTGAGGCATAGTTTGAGCTAGAGAACACTCCCTCCACTCATCTCCTTGCTTGGTTGCATACTCTAGAGAGATTGAGTGAGATTCAAGTGCATTGCATTGAGAGTTGCATCTAGTGGCACTTGATCTTTGTGTTTGCTACGGATTGCTTGTTACTCTTGGGTGTTTCCCGACACCCTAGACAGCTTGGAGCAGCGGTGGTGTTGAGCTTGACCTTGGAGGTTGTTTTGAGCCTCACCAAGTTGATTGTGAGGGGTTCTTGAGCCTTCCCCGTGGGAGTTCACGAATTGGCTACTCTAGTGAAGCACGTGGCTTGGAGAATCCCCATCTTGTGAGTGGATGTGCGGCACCTGCTGAGGGTTCAACTCTTGATAGTTGATTAGCTCGTGATCCATCAAGTGGGTGCATCGCCACAACGAGGAGTAGCTTGCCGAGAAGCAAGTGAACCTCGGTAAAAATCTTGTGTCATCTCTTTGCCGAGGATTTCTCTTGTGATTGCTCATTGTGATTGATTCTTCGAGTGCATTACCTCTCTACATCGTTGGTATAAGAATCAAGTCACTTGCTCTTTACTTTCTTGTACTAGTCCTAGTGTAGTTTGCTTAGTGTAGCCTTTATCACATAGGAGTAAGTAGCTTAGTGACTTAGCCTTGTTGGTGTGTATTAGAGATCATAGCCTTGCTTCACTAGAATTGTATAGGTGGCTTGCATAGTGTAGTTGAGCTAGTGCTAGAATTAGCTTAGTCATCTTTTATACTAACGTGGTTGTTTAGTGAAGCTTGTAGATTTTTAAATAGGCTATTCACCCCCCCTCTAGCCATTTGGACCTTACACCGGCGCTCTGATGGATACAGCTTCCCCAAGCTGCCACCGAAGGGGGCTATGCCGTTGCCTACCGCTCGGTGGTGGACAAGGGTGGATGCATTCCGGTTGGGGCCATGGCATCGGATGATCGACGCTCACCCACCATCGACGCCAAGCTTGCCACGCTGCGCGAGTATCAGCGTGCTCGCGGCCTTTGTTTTCATTGTGGAGAAAAGTGGTCGCGTGATCATCGCTACCCCGAGAAGATTCAAGTTCATGTACTTCAGGAAGTTTGGGATCTGTGCCATTTTGATGACTCTAAAGAATGTGGTGAGCCGAAAGCACCAGAAGATCAAGTGTTGGTAGTTGAAGTTTTGGCTGCAGCCTCGGGTCAGCCACCGGCTCTGGCTATTCTCCTCAATGGCACAGTACAAGGCAAGGTCGTTACTATTCTTGTTGATTCGGGCAGCTCATATATGTTCTTTCATCAGTGATACTCTTGCAGCACAATTGTCTAGTGCTACCTAGCTGACTAATGCTCCCAGGGTTCATATTGCTGATGGTTCTCTTGTTCCTTGTTCCGCTGGATTTCGGGATCTCAGTTGGGAAGTGTAGGGTACCACATTTCAGTCCAACTTTTTAGTGATGCCACTGCCCTTTTATGACTTAATTCTTGACATGGATTGGTTGGCTTCTTTCAGTCCTATGTATATTGACTGTCAGCACCAATGTTTTCCTAAACGCTAAACGGTAAACTGTCGGCCACCCTTCGTTTAGCGTTTAGACTGTTTAAACGGTGTTTAAACGGAGTTCAACGGCCTAAATGGTTTTGTACAATAACAATAAAATATACATATTTATGTTGGTAAAAATAAAATTTGCTAGAACCCATATATATTTACACATGTAAAAATCAAATATTCTACCAAATAATCTTGTTGGAAGAAATCTAAATCCGACAACACTTCATATAATTACAATGTTAATTAGTTTCATATTGATTGTGATAGACGCAGTCCTTTAATTCACTTAATTATGGATTAAATGGTTGTTTAGCTCATTTAATCAAGTTTAATCTGATTTTGTTTAGACCGTTTAGACGGGATTGAACGGTTTAAACAGGTTTAAACGGCCCAACCATTTAATTCACCGTTTATGGCCTAAACAACACGGTTGACTTCTGTTTACCGTTTAAACGGTGTTTAAACGGACTAAACGGCCGTTTAGGCGAACAGTGGTCAGCACAAATGGCTGATTCTTCCCTATGGGGACTCTGCTGTTCAGTTACAAGGTCAGTTGACTGAGCTACCAGTTGGGTCTGTCATTCAAGTATCGGTAGTGTTTTCTGAAGGAGTTGCTGCTGTTCTTGATACTATTCCACCAGCAGTGCTTGCCTTACTGCAAGAGTTCTAGTCAGTGTTTGACCCCCCATCGGGGTATCCTTCATCCCAGCCATTTGATCACACAATACATCTGGTTCCGAGAGCATCTCCGGTTCAGGTGCGACCATATTGGTATCCACCGGCGGTGAAGGATGAAATTGAACGTCAAGTGGCTGAGATGTTGCAAGCAGGTATAATTCAACCAAGCACTAGCCCTTTCTCATCTTCTATCTTGTTAGTTAAGAAAAAGGATGGAAGTTTCTGTTTCTATGTGGATTTTTGCCATCTGAATGCTATCACCAAGAAGGTTAAGTACCCAGTGCCCATCATTGAGGAGCTTCTGGATGAACTCATCAACTCTTCATGGTTCACTTGCTTGGATTTGACGGCTAGCTACCATCAGATTAGGGTGCAGGCCTGGGAAGAGCCAAAGACAGCTTTTCAAACTCATTCAGGGCAATATGAGTTCCGTGTCATGGCCTTTGGGCTCTACGGCGCTCCTGCCATCTTTCAGAAAGCTATGAATACCACATTGTAACCGCTCCTTCGCAAAGGCGTCCTTGTGTTTTTCGATGACATTCTCATTTACAGTCGGTCTCTGGAAGAAAAAAAGCATGTGCAGTTGTTGCGTCAAGTTCTGTGTAACATCCCAGATGTTAAGAAACAATTAAAACTTGATCATGAAGCATCATCAAGCATAAACGTCAAATGACATGCCATAAATGCATTCATGTTGCACAAGTTATTTTAGTCATGTTGCATATGTTTCATATGCCATGTTTCACATGTTGCAAAAAGAGTCTCACATGTTGCCTTGCGATGTTTCATATAAAGTATGGCTATGTTTCAAAGTTATGTTTCATAGGTTTTGATCAATGTTTCGTATGTTTCATATACATGTTTCACATGTTTCCATAGTAATTTGATATGTTGATTTTACTAGTATGCTTAATATGTTAATAATGACATGTTGCTTATCACATGAAATAATGTTTTATTAGTGTTAAAGGATTAACCAAGTTTTAGTCAAAAAAAAAGAATAATCAATTGAATTCAAAATCCTGATTTCCGGAAAACCCCGTTTTACCCCTTTTTGAATAATTCAAAATCTAAGCAAAATTTGGGAAAATGTTTAGAACCAAGTTTGTAGATCTTTTCAAGGGCTACAAGTTTGGTGTTTTTAGTTTTCAAAGTTTCAGTGTAAAATGTGGAGCAATTTTGAAAAGAAGTAAATTTTAAATTTGACCCCTTTTCATCCCCAAACTCAAATTGCAAAATGGAGGTAGAATTTGAAAATGGTTTGAATAGAAAAGTTGTAGGTTTTGGTTAGATGTACAACTTTGGTATTTTGAGTTTTTGAAGTTTCAATGTAAAATTTAAAGTAATTTCTAAATTACCAAATTCCAGAAAATGTCCCCTTTTGATTTTAAATTCAAATTTCAAAATCCAGGCTGAATTTGAAAAAGTTTTCAACATGAAACTTGTAGAGCTTGAAATTCTGAAGATTTCATATCTTGGGAATTTTTTGAGTTGCTACATGATTTTGGGAGTAATTTTGGAAAAACAGTTTAGGGTTTTGTAGTTTTGGGGGGATGCTACAGTATTGTGGTGAATGAGAGCAGGGCAGCGAGTGGCATGGGCGCCAGTGAACCGCCGACACTGAGCTGGCCAGTTCCACGGTCATCCAGTGTGCCACGACGATCACCTTGAGCTTCTCGCATTTTCCTACCTCATCTCCAGCTTCTCGGCCTGTAACACCCTAAAAATTTGAAAAGAAGAAAAATAGGAAAAATATGATTTTTGTATATTTTTGTGAGCATGCAAATTTAGAATAAGAATAATTTTTATAAATTTAAAATCAAATATAAGGGTAGAAACATGTTTGAGCATTCATGCTGCTGCATATTAATTTGTATTGTGTGTACTTTTTGAAAATACAAAAGGCAATTCAAAATTGATTTGAAAATCTGCTTTGAAAAATTAGAAAAGAAAAAGAAAATAGAAAATCAGCTCATCTCGGTTTCGGCCCGTTTCTTTCCGCAGCCCGCAGCGCCGGCCCGCTTACCCC
Source organism: Saccharum hybrid cultivar R570 (assembly GCA_038087645.1). NCBI lineage: Eukaryota > Viridiplantae > Streptophyta > Magnoliopsida > Poales > Poaceae > Saccharum > Saccharum hybrid cultivar. The sequence continues at coordinate 14,904,093 of JAQSUU010000805.1, forward strand.
GCGTCCGCCTCGGCCTGCTCAGCGCGCGGCCCGTTTCCTCCTCCCGATCGCCCGCGTGGGCCGAGCCGCGGCCGCCGGCCCAAAACGCGCGTGCGCCTTCCCCTCCTCTTCCCGTCGCTGACACCCTGGGCCCACTCGTCAGGCGCGCCTCCTTCCTCAAGCCACCGTCGGCTTCTTTCCAAAATCCTCCCGATCCGATTCCATCTCCCCAAATCCTCCCTTTCCTTCTTTAGCAATGCCTTCGGGCTATAAAAACGGGGTCTCCGCCCTTCCTCGCTCCACATCCAACCCCAAATCGCAGCTACATCGCCCCGGGGTGGCTACGCCCGAAGCACCGCCTCCACCGTCCGCCCCTCCGAGCCGTATGAGTTCTTCGCTTCGTTATCGGCCTCGATTTTGCCGTGGGTGAGTTCGCCTTGAAGATATCTACCCGCTGGTGTATTTGCTTCGCAATTTGGTGCACTGTATCGCGAGATAGGCTATTCCGGCCATGGCGCCGCCGCGGGTGGTCGCCGTCGGGGCTGTTGCCGGCCGGAGCGCCGCCGGCTTCCCTCTCCGATCTCATCTGGGCCGTTCAATCTAAAACGGACGGCTGTCATTTCATGATACCCCTTCGGCCGGTGTTTTTGCTAAAGAGCCCCTGAAGTTTTTAAGTATATAACCCGCGGTTCAAAGCGTAAACTGGAAAATACGCTTTGATTAATTGAAAACATAATTTGTTTCGGAAAAAGAAAAATACGTTTTCTGATATTTACAGTTTTGCCATTCAACTTGTTTTAGTCGTAGAATCTCCGTTTTAACTCCGATTTGATCCATTCAAATTGCGTTAGATTCATATTTGCGAGCTCTACATGTTGGTAGTACTGTACAGTAGGTTTGTGATAATTTATTTTCGAGTTTATATTAAAGTAATTATTTATCTATAGGAAATCTTAGAAAACTCATAACTTTCACGTTTAAAATCCGAATTTTGTGATCTTTACGTCTGTGTGACCGTAGTAACGTGTAGAAGAGTTTTACAAACTTTTTATACTGTTAGTGTTACTGTTGGTTAGGTTTTCTACCTTTAAGATTCGATGTTAGATTTAATCTATTATTTTACTAAAGAAAATCTCGTTTAATTCATAATTTATTTGTTTTAATTCCGAATTAGTCCATTCAAATTTCAATGGATTTATAACAATATGAACTACGTAAAAGTATTAATGTTTTCTTTATCAAAATCTCTGGAATTTCAATGTTTAGATCTAATTTGATTATTAACTGTGCAACTAGATTTATAAATAAAATATTATTGATTTCTCCTTTAGTTTTCTAAATTTAAATGTAATTTAGCCTAAGTCACTTTTGAATATCTATAAAAAGTATTTTATCCTATATATATGATTTTATATAGTTAAAACAAATGAGACCTATAATTTTCTGTTTTATACAACAAAATCTTTCGGTGTATGTATTTCTTTCATCGTAGCTCCGATTAGCGTGTTTTTCGTGTCTGTGTGTTCGTAGCAATGCGTAGAACATCTTTAAAACCTTTTCACTTATTGTTTCATATGTTTGGTGTATTGTTCTAATTATTATTCATTGTTGCTTTGTGTATGATTGCTCGATGTGTGTGTGGTGATTTATTGATCAAGTCCAGTCGCTGAGGTTTACGTGGAGATACAAAGAAGCTATTAATTGAAGATTTGGATCAGAGAAAGGATCTCAATTTAAGGCAAGTATAGCATGGGATCATCCTTGTTTCCTATTCACCTTTAATACACTTAATTCATGTGCATGTGTCTACCTTGTTACCACTAAGGATATCCTAGTTATTGTATCTTGTACCTTGACACCCATGGGATATTGCATTGGGTAGTATTTATGCTAGTGCTCAAGATAAATAACCATGATCTGTAACTTGACTAATGGTATATGCAATAAACGTTTAAAAGATGCTTTATAGCAACATGGCTCAAGGGGGCTAGAGCATGGGGTTATTTATGGTGCTCTAGTTTCTCTCCATAAGGACTCATCTGTAAGCGAACATCCGGGACTTACAGTACAACTGTGAGGGCTATATGGCTCTGGCTTTAGTCAAGTATGAGGACCTTTTCTAGCTTGTTAGTGGTAACCTTCATGGCGTAAGAACGGCTTGACGAATCGGGTATAGTGCGGCCTCTGTCCTTATGTGTATAGGCTGCGCGTCATTGTGCCATTTGGAAGGGGGGCTCTACATCTGTTTGCCGAGTGAATCTAATGGCCCTAACTTGTTAGACGAACCTTTGAAAGGCTTCATAGTGAACCCTGCCGACCTTCCTTGGAAGTGGGTCAAGAGATTAGCTACCTCGGGCGAAAGGGTAAATCACGACTCACAGTGAAAGTGTACAACCTCTGCAGAGTGTAAAACTGTTATAACAGCCGTACTCACGGTCACGAGTGGCCTTGGACCCTTACAGAATAAATGATGAACACTGATGATAATGTTAATATTGATAATATTGATGTTCACTAAGGATTATTGTTTCTTGCTATACATTATTCTCGTTTACATGATCATGAGGTTATTTGGGTTTATGGTAAACTTGTTGCTACTCAAATATTAAAAAGTTGACTCACTAAAAGCTATTGCAGTAAACCCGTGTCAAACCTTTTGAGCCTCATGAACCCCATGATATATTTGCTGAGTTCGACATGGACTCACTCTTGCTATTTCTCACATCTCAGGAAGGGTACCAGACTGTTAGATTCTGGAATTGTTAGGCTTGTGATCAACCAGTTAGTTTGTTCCTGGAGTGAAGTCTACACCCGGTGTTCGGAGTTGTCTTTCCGCTGTGTTGCTCTTTAAGGTATATTTTATACTATTGCGTTATGTATATTAAGCATTTGTCTCTTGATATTACACTTATCTGTGGCTATATGTGAGATTTGACTTCTTTATTTCACATATGGTATATGTCTAGTTTTGTCCTTAAAACCGGGTGTGACAGAGTGGTATCAGAGCAATGCTGACTGTAGGATGCAAGCCTAGTTAGAACTGGACGTTTAGCATGTTTCCATTTTGCCTATTTCTTGCTTTCTCTTTAACTTTGTTATTTTCTCAAAGTTATGCTTAATTCTATCCCCGTTCTGTTATAAAAACCTTGTCTCTATTTTTGAACCTTTTCTCCTTATCTATTAGACGGCTCGTGACGAGAAGACTTTGGGCTTCAGAGGTTAAGAGGACTGAATTGTGTCGCTCTTGCTCACTCTTGACAAGAAGCTATTAGCAATGCAAAATCAAATATCAGAAGAAATGGCTCAACATGGAAATTCTCAACAATGCTCATCTCAAGGTAAGACCAACATATACAAGGGGCCAGAGAAGATACAAGTAGCAGAAGCTTGGAAGAATATGAAATCCAATAAAGATGTTGATAGTAAGGCACTTGGAGAGCAGAAACAATGTCATTGTTGTAAGCATTATGGTTTTCCCTATCTTCAAAACGAGTCTAATAAGGGGAAAGTCAAGGTGGATCCAAATTTTGAGATCAACAAGGACAAGAAGAGGAAGGCAATCTCATTAGAACCACTTGTGGAAAGCAATCAGCAATCGAGTTATACTACATTGTCACATGCAGCTCCGATCCCTTGTCAAATAAATCCAAACCTTAAAGAGTTAGAAGCCTCTTCAGCTAAAACTACTCCCCATGAAGTAGTCATAGATGGGTGGACAATTACCTATAAGGAGTATCAACCCCGAAAGGCCAAACAAGCTAAGAAACAAGCCAAAGGGACGAAGGTGAACTTTTATGGCCAGCAAGATAGCAGCATACCAAACAATAGTTCCGCGGAGTATGACATCACAAAAGATCCAGCTAAGAGAAAGTGTTATCATTGCCAGCAGGAAGGACATTATGTCAAATCTTGCCCGCAGAAGAATCAACAACAGCAAGACCCAGGACAGGATGTCCAAAAGGAGCATGTGCAGGGAAATAAATTAAAGAGAAATTACATCCAGGGAAGGTTGAAACATGTGGATATTACCACCATCCCTGGAGCTAAGGAGGTCGTGTTGGGATCAATTCCAGTAAGTTCAGGAAATGCCAAGGTTTTATTTGACCCCAGTGCCTCACATTCATTCATATCTAGACAATATGTAAAAGATCATAACATACTTATGCTTCCAAGGGGGAAGACAGTTATGGTTGAAACTCCAAGAGGTGAAATAAAGGCAGACCGCGTATGCCCAAAAGTTAGTCTTGACATAAAGGGGGTAAATTTTAAGGTAAACCTCATTGTTTTAGAATTAATGGGCATTGATGTTATCCTGGGAATAGACTGGTTATCTACTTGTAAAGGAGTGATTGAGTATGCCCAATGTTCAGTGTTTCTAACTACACTTTCAGGAGAAAGGATTGAGTATGAGGGTACTAAATCTACACCTGAGGGATACCAGGTTGACCCATCTTAAGGTATGAGTTATAAGAATGGTAAAGAGGGATGCAGAGATTCAGATGTCAATATAGAGGACTCAGGAATGTAAGAGACTCTATCTACTCCGGATGCTGCCGCAAACACACCATGATTAAGAAATAGGAGTTATGTCCCGTGTAATAAAACCGTTAGTAGCCAAGTTGAGTCGTCTTAATGTGTGGCTTATGAACTTTTAAGTGTTTAGTTGCTTTGTGCTTATGTTTATGCTTGAGTTGGAATTTTGTAATGAGTGGAATGATCTCGTGGGTTTTGTCCATGATTTCATTTAGTTTATATGTATAAGGTATAAGGATTAATGAAATAAATAGCTGGGTTTTGGTTATCTCCTGCTTTCTATATCTTGTCTTTCGGAGCAGCCTGTCTTTATCAACTTATATCTCTATTCTTGAAAGACCAAAAATCATGAGAAAATTCTGGACAAGAGTAGACTTCAATATCTTTCTCTAAATGTAAGAACCATCTCCAAAGCTACTTTGGTTTGGGAGATACAAAAAGCATAAGGCAATGTATCTGTGCTGTCATAAACCTGGAGCAGTTTCTGATATGTACTGTTTTCGACCAAGTTAACTACAGAGTCTGGAAGTATGTTCTATTAGAAAGTTGTAGAGAATTTTATAAGCTTTCCATCGGTGTAAACTACAGCTTCATTGGACTAACAGAATGAGAGTTACAGCTGTTTTACTGCACTGCTGATTTTCTACTCGCGAGAAATTTCAGATTTCTTGTTCTTACCCATACACAAGAGAATCATTGGGATGTCAGAACACTTTTTAGCTCATCTAGAAAAGGGTTCAAGCTACCTATTCAGTGTCCCTTATTTTAAGGGGGGTAGCCAATGTAACGAAGGTTTATTAAGATTGAACTCTTTATTTGGAAGTATTGGTTAATCTCCATGATTGAGTTGCCACTCATGAGCAAAAATGTCCTGTGAACAAGGTTGATAACTTTGGATCCATGGAGATGAGAGTTGTCCCTTTAGATAGCTCATGATCATCTATACTTATTCGTGTTGCTGATGTTGGTCACTTGATAACAGGAAGTGTAGTGTCTCATGACTCAGAAGCCCTATATGATGTTTCGCACTAATATGTGGAAAAAAAAACTGATGTTTCTGCCATTAAAGAATGTTATGGGTATGATGAAGCTAAGCACTATCAAAACAACAATGTTGAAGAGCAAGTTGGGAGTGAACTAAGTCAGAATCCACAACAATGAAAGCGAAAAAGGAAAGCCCATAAGAAGTCTGTTCAAGGAAGCAAAGCGCAGCAAAACTATGTCAATGGAAGACTGAGCAATGTGGATATGGATAAAATTCATGGAGTTACCAAAGTAGTGGGAGGTTATATTCAAGTAAGCTCAGTACAAGTTTTTGCTTTATTTGACCCTAGTGCTTCGCATTCTTTCATTTCCGCCGACATGGTAGAGACGTGCAAGATGGTGAAGTGTCCAATGAGGAGGTCTTTGCTAGTTCAAACCCCAGTGGGAGAAATGCAGGCAGATCAGATATGCCCGAATGTCAGTCTTGTCATAAACAAGGAAAACTTCACCGCAACTCTCATTGTGTTGGAGTCACTTAAAATTCGCGTGGTTCTTGGTAATGGATGGCTCTGTGCACACAAAGGAGTGATTCATGGTACTCGGTGCACAATGCTCTTAACAACACCGACAGGGAAAAGAATTGAGTATCAAGGTGGTCGACTTTTACCTGAGGGAGACGAGAATGATCAATTAGAAGATAGGTACACCAAGGATAGCAAAGTGGACCATGAGTTTACAGAAGTCATAGCAGAGGAACAAATAACTTTGGAGGAGCTCAATAGGTGAGATGATCTTGTTTAGGCAGATTAGTCAGTCGGGATATGAGAAACTGTCTCATGACTCTGAACGAAAGAGTAATTTGGAAAATGAGGATCGAATAAAGACAAAGTGTCATTATCTCTTTTATCATCCTCTTCCGAATCTCGGGACGAGATTCATTTTAAGGGGGTAGAATTGTAACACCCTAAAAATTTGAAAAGAAGAAAAATAGGAAAAATATGATTTTTGTATATTTTTGTGAGCATGCAAATTTAGAATAAGAATAATTTTTATAAATTTAAAATCAAATATAAGGGTAGAAACATGTTTGAGCATTCATGCTGCTGCATATTAATTTGTATTGTGTGTACTTTTTGAAAATACAAAAGGCAATTCAAAATTGATTTGAAAATCTACTTTGAAAAATTAGAAAAGAAAAAGAAAATAGAAAATCAGCTCATCTCGGTTTCGGCCCGTTTCTTTCCGCAGCCCGCAGCGCCGGCCCGCTTACCCCGCGTCCGCCTCGGCCTGCTCAGCGCGCGGCCCGTTTCCTCCTCCCGATCGCCCGCGTGGGCCGAGCCGCGGCCGCCGGCCCAAAACGCGCGTGCGCCTTCCCCTCCTCTTCCCGTCGCTGACACCCTGGGCCCACTCGTCAGGCGCGCCTCCTTCCTCAAGCCACCGTCGGCTTCTTTCCAAAATCCTCCCGATCCGATTCCATCTCCCCAAATCCTTCCTTTCCTTCTTTAGCAATGCCTTCGGGCTATAAAAACGGGGTCTTCGCCCTTCCCCGCTCCACATCCAACCCCAAATCGCAGCTACATCGCCCCGGGGTGGCTACGCCCGAAGCACCGCCTCCACCGTCCGCCCCTCCGAGCCGTATGAGCTCTTCGCTTCGTTATCGGCCTCGATTTTGCCGTGGGTGAGTTCGCCTTGAAGATATCTACCCGCTGGTGTATTTGCTTCGCAATTTGGTGCACTGTATCGCGAGATAGGCTATTCCGGCCATGGCGCCGCCGCGGGTGGTCGCCGTCGGGGCTGTTGCCAGCCGGAGCGCCGCCGGCTTCCCTCTCCGATCTCATCTGGGCCGTTCAATCTAAAACGGACGGCTGTCATTTCATGATACCCCTTCGGCCGGTGTTTTTGCTAAAGAGCCCCTGAAGTTTTTAAGTATATAACCCGCGGTTCAAAGCGTAAACTGGAAAATACGCTTTGATTAATTGAAAACGTAATTCGTTTCGGAAAAAGAAAAATACGTTTTCTGATATTTACAGTTTTGTCATTCAACTTGTTTTAGTCGTAGAATCTCCGTTTTAACTCCGATTTGATCCATTCAAATTGCGTTAGATTCGTATTTGCGAGCTCTACATGTTGGTAGTACTATACAGTAGGTTTGTGATAATTTATTTTCGAGTTTATATTAAAGTAATTATTTATCTATAGGAAATCTTAGAAAACTCATAACTTTCACGTTTAAAATCCGAATTTTGTGATCTTTACGTCTGTGTGACCGTAGTAACGTGTAGAAGAGTTTTACAAACTTTTTATACTGTTAGTGTTACTGTTGGTTAGGTTTTCTACCTTTAAGATTCGATGTTAGATTTAATCTATTATTTTACTAAAGAAAATCTCGTTTAATTCATAATTTATTTGTTTTAATTCCGAATTAGTCCATTCAAATTTCAATGGATTTATAACAATATGAACTACGTAAAAGTATTAATGTTTTCTTTATCAAAATCTCTGGAATTTCAATGTTTAGATCTAATTTGATTATTAACTGTGCAACTAGATTTATAAATAAAATATTATTGATTTCTCCTTTAGTTTTCTAAATTTAAATGTAATTTAGCCTAAGTCACTTTTGAATATCTATAAAAAGTATTTTATCCTATATATATGATTTTATATAGTTAAAACAAATGAGACCTATAATTTTCCGTTTTATACAACAAAATCTTTCGGTGTATGTATTTCTTTCATCGTAGCTCCGATTAGCGTGTTTTTCGTGTCTGTGTGTTCGTAGCAATGCGTAGAACATCTTTAAAACCTTTTCACTTATTGTTTCATATGTTTGGTGTACTGTTCTAATTATTATTCATTGTTGCTTTGTGTATGATTGCTCGATGTGTGTGTGGTGATTTATTGATCAAGTCCAGTCGCTGAGGTTTACGTGGAGATACAAAGAAGCTATTAATTGAAGATTTGGATCAGAGAAAGGATCTCAATTTAAGGCAAGTATAGCATGGGATCATCCTTGTTTCCTATTCACCTTTAATACACTTAATTCATGTGCATGTGTCTACCTTGTTACCACTAAGGATATCCTAGTTATTGTATCTTGTACCTTGACACCCATGGGATATTGCATTGGGTAGTATTTATGCTAGTGCTCAAGATAAATAACCATGATCTGTAACTTGACTAATGGTATATGCAATAAACGTTTAAAAGATGCTTTATAGCAACATGGCTCAAGGGGGCTAGAGCATGGGGTTATTTATGGTGCTCTAGTTTCTCTCCATAAGGACTCATCTGTAAGCGAACATCCGGGACTTACAGTACAACTGTGAGGGCTATATGGCTCTGGCTTTAGTCAAGTATGAGGACCTTTTCTAGCTTGTTAGTGGTAACCTTCATGGCGTAAGAACGGCTTGACGAATCGGGTATAGTGCGGCCTCTGTCCTTATGTGTATAGGCTGCGCGTCATTGTGCCATTTGGAAGGGGGGCTCTACATCTGTTTGCCGAGTGAATCTAATGGCCCTAACTTGTTAGACGAACCTTTGAAAGGCTTCATAGTGAACCCTGCCGACCTTCCTTGGAAGTGGGTCAAGAGATTAGCTACCTCGGGCGAAAGGGTAAATCACGACTCACAGTGAAAGTGTACAACCTCTGCAGAGTGTAAAACTGTTATAACAGCCGTACTCACGGTCACGAGTGGCCTTGGACCCTTACAGAATAAATGATGAACACTGATGATAATGTTAATATTGATAATATTGATGTTCACTAAGGATTATTGTTTCTTGCTATACATTATTCTCGTTTACATGATCATGAGGTTATTTGGGTTTATGGTAAACTTGTTGCTACTCAAATATTAAAAAGTTGACTCACTAAAAGCTATTGCAGTAAACCCGTGTCAAACCTTTTGAGCCTCATGAACCCCATGATATATTTGCTGAGTTCGACATGGACTCACTCTTGCTATTTCCCACATCTCAGGAAGGGTACCAGACTGTTAGATTCTGGAATTGTTAGGCTTGTGATCAACCAGTTAGTTTGTTCCTGGAGTGAAGTCTACACCCGGTGTTCGGAGTTGTCTTTCCGCTGTGTTGCTCTTTAAGGTATATTTTATACTATTGCGTTATGTATATTAAGCATTTGTCTCTTGATATTACACTTGTCTGTGGCTATATGTGAGATTTGACTTCTTTATTTCACATATGGTATATGTCTGGTTTTGTCCTTAAAACCGGGTGTGACACGGCCTCTATAAAGCCAGCCAGCACCGCCACTGACGTTCTTCTTCTCCATTTTCGCCCGCCACCGTCAGAGCTTTGCCGGTCGAATTCGTCCTCCATGCTCCACCTTAGCCCTCTCCATCTCGTCATCAATGCCGCCATTGCCTCATGAAGCATTTGTGCTTCTTAGTGTAACTGCTACCGCTCGGGATCGCGTGTGCACCGTCGTCTTCAACCTCAGTCCACCGTCAACCGAAGTGAGCTCCGCCACCGTGGGCAGCCCTGCACAGTCCGTGATAATGCTTTTGATCCAGCGTTCCCACATCGTGATTGTTTCTGCTTGCTCATGCGCTCGCTATTTCTCCAACACACGGGGAGACACGCTAGGACATCGGAGTTTCCACCAGAGCAAGCAGCCGCCATAACCGTAGCCACCGTGCCGCCTCACGTGGCCAACCACCTCCACCGCTTCTCCGCGTATACCAGCTGCACAGCTACGCTCGTGGTGAGCCACTGATGCTTCCCATGCACTCAATTTGATTGTTACCGGCTCGTATCACCGGAGCACCGTGCGCCGCGGCCGCCGTGCCACCATGGTCGGGTGGGGCTCCCTTCGTGGCATCTGCGGGCAGGTGATGTATCCAAAGTGGTGCGGTAGGTTGTGTAGGTCGTGATGCTCGGGGTAGCTTGGTCGGAGCTTCATCGTCGGAGTCGTGGCCACCGGCCGGCCGTCGTGCCGCCATGGCCGGAGAGCGGGAAGAGGAAGAAGGGGGAGGAGAGGAGCTGGGCCGGCCTAGGTGCTTGCTGGGCCATGAGCGTGCGTGCGCGCGGGTGAGCGATCGGGTGAGTGCGCGAGCGGGCCGTGCGTGCAGCTAGGCCGAGCCAGGAGAGAAGAGGGGCAGCAGCCCGAGCTGCTGTTTTTGGTTTTTCTTTTTCAAATGTATGAATAGTAATAGTTTTTGTTTATTTCAATAGAATTTTTGTAGAGCTCAAAAAATAGTGAAAAATTTTGTGTAAGCTTTTCAAAGTGTAAACTATTTTGTAAAAATATGAAATGTCTAATTTGATTACTTTTTGAAGGTCAATTAATTAGCTCTATTAATTAATAAATGACTTTTCCATAATTTTTCTAGGCTTAATTAATTATCTAAAAATTGTGAAAATTGTTTTGTCACTTAGTTATGATGTAAGCTTCCTAAAATAAAATTTTGAGCTTAATTGGATAACTTTGATTTTATACTTAATTTATGCTTGTTAATTAATTAAGTTAATCAAGTAATTAGTACTTAATAATTTAGGTATTGTTTGACTTTGAAATTGATTTTTGACCTTGGATCATAAACATATGATGATCCTTGGCACCGTAATTAAGTTGCTTGATACTCATGTTAACCCTGTAGTATGTAATCAGAGTATGTTAATGATATTTCATGTACTTAATCAAAGTCATTAGGGTTAACCACTTAATGAACCCTAGTTGTAATGATAGATTAGTGTTGTTAGTTTGCAACTGTACTGCGAAGGAAAGTTGTACTCAAGGAAATAACTAATGTTTAACCTTTCTAAATGTCTCTTGTGTGCTATGCTTTGTTCATCATCATACATCATGGCATCCATTCCATCAGGTTAAGCATCGCATCATTTATTACGTGTAGTGCTTACAAGAGTGAAGAGGCTCGTGTTGATCCAGTCTCAGAGTAAGGCCATTCGCCAGAGGTGCTGGTGTCTATTGGAACTCTCTGAGGAAACTAACTTCTCTACAATGAAGGCAAGCCCCGGTGCATTTAAACCCTTCCTTAAGTTTTATAAATCTTTTATCACTGGTACTATGATTTATTGCATTAAGTAATTAGGAATTGAGTGATAACCCAATTGCTGCATTATCATTCTTGATATCACTCTTGGTACCTTTTTTATTACAAAAATGTGTAGTATGCTTCGCTATGCTTAATGAGTTAGGATTTTAAATGAAATACTTATATGACCATGATGGCAAACTTGAGGAATAATGGAATATAAGAATGAAACTGAAGATTGAGCGGGTGGTTTGGCCACTGCTAACTTGCATTGAGAAAGGAGTCTCAATGTAGTGTTTCCGCCTTGTCAGTTAAGGACCGTCCGTTGTAATTCTGTTTGTGTTTCGAGACTTTGCAACTAGCCTCATGCCTTGGGTAAGCCCAAGATATTAGTGATTCCATTACGAGAACGTCTAACCTCGCACTGGGAGTGGAGAGATGGCGGGAGTAGCGTGTACCCTTGGGGCTAGAATTGGGCCGGGTTCGAGGAGTACTGTGCTCTCGGATGGCGATGGACACGTTCTGGTCTTGGGAGATCTAAATGAGGGTTGGCATATGCAAGATTTGGTTCTACATATGTCGTGAGATTAGAGATCCCTAGCTGGGTATAATCGGTTCGAATCGTCGTTGCTCCTCGGTTATGGAGACTCGATCACCTATCCTGCATCATAGTTAAGAACTGGAATTGGAAGAAAGAACGAAGAAAGATCTTGATGAGAATTACTTTGATCTAGATTAGAATCACTTAGAATTGGTTAATGAACCATCAATGATAAAAATAAAATGTTGAAAGTAAGAACTTACTTTAGTAAGCTTTTCTGCAAAATAATTTTGATTCTTGAATACCCGCATCTTGATTCCCATAAGCCAGCATGCCCTTGGAGTCTTTGTCTTCGTCGGGTAAGTCTTGTTGAGTACTCTCCGTACTCAGGGTTTGTTAAACCCCTGTTGCAGGTGCTGACTGGTGCTGCTAGTCAGGTCATGTCAGTGGGCTTGATATGATCTGGTTATCCTCTACTGACTTAGGTGTTCTGCCTAAGTTGTCTTCTGTAGTTCTACTCGATTTCCGTAATACAAGTTAAGTTTGTAAAAAGTTAACTTAATCATGATTTATAAATTCATTGTTATTATTCTTCCGCACTCTGATGTAAAGTTTTGTAACAAATGTTGTAATGTTGTAGTTACTCCTTTGTTGATCCTGGTATAAGTTGTCAAACGTAGTTGAATCGGGGTCCTGCGAGGGCACCCGATAGATCTTCTTAGGTTATCTGGTGTACATGCATAGCCGTTAGAGGTTTTAGGGACAATGACAGGTGCATGTAGGTCATATAATTTAGGAGGTTCAGTTACATCTTGGAACTCTTATAGCGCAATAAATGGCAAGTGAAACTTTCCAAGTGTGTATTTGCCCAGCGTCAGCTGAAGTACTTGGGCCATGTCATCTCCGAACATGGGGTTGCCACTGATCCTGATAAGCTGCAAGCTGTGTCTCAGTGGCCAGCACCTGTGTTTGTTGAGGAGCTGCGCAGTTTCTTGGGCCTCGTAGGGTATTACCGTCGCTTTGTTCGACACTTTGGGCTTATCACTCGTCCCTTGAATGATCTGCTAAAGAAGGGTGCAGTTTTTGTGTGGACTTCCATTCATGAGCAAACATTCCAAGCATTGAAGTAAGCTTTGACTTCGGCACATGTGCTCGCACTGCCGGACTTTTCGAAGCCATTTTGTGTTGAGACTGATGCTAGTGGTTCTGGAATTGGTGCTGTGCTGACTCAGGTGGGACATCCATTGGCTTACTTGAGCAAATCTTTGAGCCCTCGTTCGCAAGGCCTATCGGTTTACGAAAAGGAGTATTTGGCCATTCTGCTTGCTCTTGATCACTGGCGGTGTTATTTGCATCATGCTGAATTCACAATCCTGACCGATCACAAGAGCCTAGCGCAATTGACTGAGCAGCATCTACATACACCCTGGCAGCAAAAAGTATTTACCAAGCTCATTGGCCTTCACTATCGCATTGTGTATCGTCAAGGGTCAGAGAATCGCGCCGCTGATGCTCTGTCGCGACTCCAATCTCCTCAATGTTCTGCGGTCTCCGTTGCTCAACCATAGTGGCTGCAGGAGATAATTGACTCTTATGCTTCCGACGCCCATGCACAGCAACTGATTACCAAGCTAGTTATCGATCCTCAGGCAGTTCCCAACTACACCTTTCATGACGGCCTGCTTCGTTACAAGCAGCGTGTCTGGATTGGCCATAATACCTCACTGCATCTCAAGATTATTGAAGCTTTACATGTCAGCGCCGTGGGCGGCCATTCTGGTATTCCTGTGACCTACTGGCGCCTCAAACAGTTCTTTGCCTGGCCCAATATGAAAGCATCAGTTATCTCTTTTGTGAAGGCTTGCCTTACATGTTAGCAGGCTAAGGCCGATCGTTCCCACTTGCCTGGCCTCCTTCAACTGGTGCCGGTGCCGGATCGTGCTTGGGAAATTATTTCTATGGACTTCATGGAGGGCCTTCCCCTCTCAGGTGGTTTCAACTGTATTCTTGTCATCGTGGATACTTTTTCCAAGTATGCTCACTTCCTGGGGCTCAAGCATCCTTCACTGATGCGTCCGTGGCCAAGATCTTCTTATCTCAGGTTTACAAACTTCATGGCATGCCCTCTACGATTGTCTCCGACAGAGCCGCATTTTTACCAGTAATCTCTGGAGGGAGCTATTTCGTCTGGCCAAGCTTGATCTATGCATGTCCACTGCTTATCATCCGCAGTCTGACGGACAATCAGAGCGTGTGAATCAGTGTCTGGAAACCTTTCTGCGTTGTTATGTCCATGCTTGTCCCTGGCAGTGGAGCTCTTGGTTGGACCTCGCTGAATTCTGGTACAATACGTCACTACATTCAGTTCATGGTCGGTCCCCATTTGAAGTCGTCCTGTATGGCTTTGCCCCTCAGCAGTTTGGCTTGCATGTGTCTGATGATCCGCCTATCTCTGTTGGCTGACTGGCTCCAGGAGCGTGAACTTATACCAGAAGTGATCCGGTAGCATTTACATCGGGCCAAGCACAGGATGAAGAAACAAGCTGATGCCAACCGTTCTGAGCGCACTTTTCAGATCAATGATCGGGTGTTTCTCAAGATACATCCATATGTGCAGTCGTCTCTTGCTGATCGCGCTCATTAAAAGCTAGCATTCAAGTTCTTCAGACCATTTCGCATCATCGAGCGTATCGGTTCTGTGGCTTACAGGTTGGAGCTGCCGGCTTCCTCTTCTATTCACCCTGTTTTTCATGTGTCTCAGCTTAAGAAGTTGGTGGATGCTCACCATGTTGTATCGGACACTTTGCCACCGTCCACCATCCACTGGAGTATTCCGAAGAAGATACTGCAACGCCACACTGTCATGAAGGGGTCTACTGCCATTCGCCAAGGACTGGTTCAGTGGACAATCTCCCGGCGTCGCTGTCCACCTGGGGGACCTGGAGTCATCTTCGTCAACAGTTTCCTCGCGCTGCTGTTTGGGGACAACCAGGCGCGCAAGGGAGAGGGGATGTTGGCGCCCCTACATCGTCATCACCATCTACCAGATCTGCTGTCCCAGTTTTCGAGCAGGATGGTGGAAGACCGACACAGGCCAAGATAAGGAGTAGGCGTGTGTTTGGGCCGGACTGGGTGAGTAAGGCCCAGTAGGCGAGTGCGTGTGCGAGTTGTCTACTAAATAGCTGGAGACCTTCTTGTGTAAGGGGTTATGCAATTTCTGTAAACCAAACTATCATCCTGAACTGAAGAACTCGTCTGATCCTCCGCCTATGCTCTGCTGCCTGTCCCTTACTTCCGATTCCTTCCCTTCCCTACCTCTGCTGCTAACAGCATACAACAACCATTTATTTACGTGGGTCAATAATGTTCATTGAATTCCTCATATACATGATTAATTTTGTCATCTAACATTTATTATGTGCCTTGAAATTTAAATGATTTAATTGAAATAAGTTTGAAACAAACCCAATTATTATATCCAGGAAATCAATATAGCTGGATTATTATAACTGCCACGAGCTGATAAGGTGACCAAACAGCAAGTTTTACATCTCGCCGCAATATACACACATGTTTGTTAGTTAGAGATTGGATATAAAGAAAATTTATTTCTGGATATAAGAAAATTAAATGAAAAAAACGACGCACGGTGAGCGGGGTCACTCCCAGTCCAGGACGAGAAATCACATACGGAGTACCTCCCAGAATTGGCCGGTGGTAATAATGCCATCACATCTTACATCGAGAATGGTCGCAGATAGTTACATCTTGCTAAGTCAAAGCAAACTATGGAAGTTGATTGCCTCGTACATGTGTTTTGGGGCCTGTTTGTTTCCGCAACCTGTGAACGCGCGACCGTGTTTGAGCGAACGCGCCTCCGAGGCCGCGTTTTGGGAATCGCCGGCTCGTGTTCGGTTTCAACGGGCCAACACGCGTTGGTCGTGACCCGTTTGGTGGGATTCTTGGTTTCTGTCCGTCGTATCGTAGGAATACATGGAACCAAACAGGGCCTTGTCCTTTGGTAGTTTGCAAAAAGGTACGGACGTTACGATGCTGGGATGCACATATGAAATGCCGCCGCCGAGTTTCTCTATGCTCAAACTAACCAAAGAAATTACGCATGCACACCACCCAGCCGAGACCGAGATGATACGGTAGAGCAGAGACGATATGCTCGGAGATGCAAATATTATGCTTTGTTGTTCCAGTTTGGCCTCCTATCAGCCGTCGGTACTGTAAACGAAAACTATTCTAGATCTAACCAGATCTCAGAGCTATGTCTAAACAGGTCAATACCTGAGCGGCTGAGCCCTACGGACAACGCGCAACCTGGAAATCGAGGATATAGGACAGCACCTTCCACGCAGTTGTAATGACATTCGACTCCTTGTTTCGACTTTCAAAGTGCTGATGAAGCGTGCAAGATTAAACGCTCTGGAGAGGAGAGCCGTGCCATCGAGCAATGCCTTATATATGGTTATCGAGCCAATATATAATTAAGCTTCCAAACTCCAAGCCATAGACTTCAGCTGGCTGGCTTGCACTGCTTCGTTGCTGAGGTACGTCCATCACCCATGCCACTCGGCAGCTTGCTGTTGTTAGTTCACAAGTACTTAGGTCCTGTAGTACTTCTTTTTTATGCTCGTAAATGGAAATAAACACAAGTATACATTGTACGGACTCTAGTTAATCCATGCTGGCTAGTCTCCTTAGTTCCCTGTTCTCTCAATAAAACTAAAACACACTTGAAACTAAGTTTTTTTTATGGAGTTACTCAAAACTTCAATATCCATCCTTCGTAAATGACATGATCTGCAATCAACAAAAGAGCTCTAGTGTTATTCAAACAGTGGTGCGTTGCACATTTCCATTGCTAAAGAAAATGCCGCCACGTTAGTTGCGACATTTCCAAATTTCGTCTAACAACCACTTTTCTATTGTTTCAACACACAACACTTGTCTGTTTTCACCAGATACTTCCACAGGACAAGTTAAGCCTTTTAGTTCCAAGCAAGTTGGGATAGGCTAGAGTTAGAACCCAACATGAGCCCCTAGTCAACTACCGCTTATATATTGATTCAAAAAATCAGCAGTATACTCTTATACACCAGAGAGACTGATAGTAGTTCTCTATATGTCGTAATGAGATGTGATTTATCCTGATTGTGCCTTCTCAAACCTACATACTCCCCTCCCATTCAAATTATAAGACATTTTGATTGCCTCTTCCTAGATATATTGTTTTTACTATGTATCCAGACATAGTGTGTATGTCTAAATGTATATAAAAAACTATGCATCTAGAAAAGTCAAACTGTCTTATAATTTGGAATGAAGAGAGTACCTTACTGTCACTAGTGAGTTTCAAAATAAATAATCAAATAAACAATCCATTGCTCATCATATGCAGGAGCGTTGTGAATCTTCTATGTTCTTATGGTATGGAGATTTAACCAGTAGAACAGCAAGCTCAATAAGCTTACGACATGATGGACGTTCACCCTGTGATTAGATCCTTTATCAGCATTTTGAAAGAGGTCATATATGTCCTTACCAGCATTGAGTTCTTAGTTCCACTAGTCACAGTGATGTTCTTTGTGATGTTTGTCATGGACATTTACCGCTTCCAATTTCGAAGATCGACAATAGTCACCATTATGGAGAAAGTTGATGGTCTGTCTAATCAGATAATGGCATATATCCTGGGAGCCATGAATTCTGCCGGTATCAATAATCCATGGTTTCCTATATGGGCCCTTGTGCTGCTGAACCTCCGTGATAGCCTCGATTATATCTCGGGGTACAGCATCATGGACAATGAGCGTATCATGGAGGCGCCAGATATGATTCCCTTCATCAGTTCATGGGTCTTCAATATCATGAATGGTTTGGAGTTAGCAAACCCAAACCAGTGGCTCCTCATCATCCTGCAACTAAGAAGCATGTACCGGTCTTTTGCACATCACAGGGCTAGAAAATCATTGTGGCATGGCCGGAGCTCAGAGTTCCTCCCGGACTACCTCTGCAGGGCAGTGGACGACCAACACGACAGGAGTAACAGCTCCAACAACACTCGAAAGCACCTGGTTTATGGAGAGTCCGGTCAGAAGACTAAGATAACGAGGCCTCACTATGTTCTACAGCTTGATGAGACCAATCATGACTCATTGATCACGCTGGAAAAGATTTGGGAATCCTCTGGACCACTTCTGAACTCCAGTAATAGCAGCAGATATAAGGACATGAGCCTGGCCTTTGCATTATCCAGGCTTCTTCGCTGTAGGCTTGAGGATGTGCCACTGCACTTAGAAAGCATTCCCATGACCCGACATCTAATTACTTCAGAGATCATTGGTGGTCAAGGTGCAGAACCAGATATGGAGGCAAAGCGAGCAGCAGGGAGGGCATTCAGAATCCTAGAGCTGGAGATTGCATTCGTTAGAGATTACTTCTACACCTTCTACCCTATGGTCTTCTGGCGAGGGCTTCTCTCTCTCCGTTGTATCCTCGTCCAGTCCATAGCGACCTTTGCCATAGCCTACTGGGTGGCTGTGGGCATCAGCTCAATCAACGATGATTACTGTGACTGCAATCTTCAGGTCATCACCACATGGATATTCTTGTTCTTCATCATGCTCAAGGAGGTCTGGGAGATGGTCACATACCTGCTGTCAAACTGGACAAGAATACTCCTTGTCTGCAAGTACGTGAGGAGCCAATGCTGGTGCCTGGGAAATGTCACTCTCACCGAGAATCTGACAAGATTGTGCTTCACCTCTAAAATTGTTGATCCATGGCACGGACGAATCGACCAATACCAGTTCTTACAGTCATGTACTTACAAGCCAACCTTCTGGAAATTATCCCATACTGTTACATTGGGAGTGACTCCAGAGAAATTCGATGGGAAAAAATCTGGTGGTGCCATCAAAGTCCCTGAATGTGTAAAGGCAGCAGTTCTACAGGAGCTCTGTCGCCTAGATCTAAGCAATCTCACCACCTATCAGCTGCCCACAGACTTAATCAAGAGTAAAGTTGCTGGACGTCCACTACCTAGAGATTCACTCAGTAAGTTTGCAAAGTATGAATGGGTCTTCCATCTTCAAACATGCTCTCAGGTGATTCTAGTGTGGCACATCGCAACCAGCCTCTGTGAGATCAAGCTTGCGCTAGACCATCACATTGACTTAAGCAACCCCGGGTTCCTCCGCTCTGTCTGGTCATGCCTGAGAAAACAGGGCAGCTGCTCTTCCCAGCTATTCCTTGTTAATGAGAATATCCTTCTGCAAGGCCAACTCCAGACTAACTACTGCATTGCCAACAGCTTGTCGCGGTACTGTGCATATCTGCATGCTTTTCAGTCTAAACTGATACCAGATAGTTTTTTTGTGCCTCAAATGGTTTTTGAGAAAACTTTACAATATGCATGTGAGAAGCTCAAAGATTGTGACACGATGCAGTGTAGGTATGATACATTGAAGGCAATAGCACAGGAAACGGTGCAGGACAGCGAGGATGGGAAACTGAATATGAACATAGTAGAGCAAGGTTCAATATTAGCCAATGACCTGATCGAGGAAGAGGATGAAGAAAACCGTTGGGAGATTCTAGCTGAAGTGTGGGTTGGTTTAGTTGTGCACATTGCCCCCAGTTGGAATGCAGAAGCACATAAGTGTAATCTCCGGTCTGGAGGCGAGTTCATAACCCTCATATGGGCATTGCTTTGGCACTGTGGCATCGAGAAGAGTAACCTGTGGCATGAGGGTAATGCATACGAAAGAAACGCTCAACCACCTGAGGAGCATAGCACTGAAACCAGAAACACTCAGTTCGTTCAGGAACAAGCCAGTAAGAATGGGATTGCGACCTCTGAAGAGACTGAGACAAGCAGCATTAGAACAGATATAGCAGAGCAAGCCCAAAGGGAAAATGAAGCAAAGAACAACATACCTCAGGAAAACAGTTCTGAAACTAGAAACACTCAGTTCATTTGGGCACAAGCTAATGCGGATGGGACTGAGACCTCGAACAGAGAGCCTGAGACTAGCAACTTTAGGATGGAGAGAACAGAGCAACCCCAAAATGAGAGTGAAACAAATAATAAAAAATCTCAGGAAAACAGTTCTGAAACAAGAAACCCTGAATTTTGTCGGGCAGAAGCTTATGAGGATGGGATTGAGACATATGATGAGTCTGAGAGAAGTAACTAGATGGGTACAGTGGAGAAAGCCCAAAATGAGAGGGGAAGCAAAGAACTGTATATCTTGGAAAAGCATCACAAATTCACATGGCCGCATACCATGGCGAACGCCTGCTTATGGATGTCCTGTATCTGTAATTCTGTATCTAGTTTACCATGGAAATGAAGTATGGTAAGGTCATGTTTTTTCAAAGCAAACATGACCAAATTTACTGGATTTAAAGCTGAGGTGGCGTAGCTGATGAGATATATGGATTTCTATGTAAGCAATAGTGACCTACTTGAACAAGTTTACTGCATCAACCGGAAGGCTTGCAGTTTGCAGAATATGTGCAAGGGTATCGTTTTGGCCTTAGTTTGGTATTGTCTGCATGTCGCTACTGATGTCGGTTGTTGTTTGTTGTGTGTTCAAGAAAATTGAATGTGCTATGAATTTATTTGCAAAAAAAATAAATAAAATAAACATCCTCCGTGAGCTTTTGTTGTTACCGTGGCCACAGGTACAGGTAGTGAGCTACCTCCGATACAGAACAGAAGTAATGAAGCATAATCATTCATCAGTACCTAATGGGGGAAGCGGGGCAGGACATAGGTTAACTGTCTCAAAGCTCCTCAATCTGAATTTCTATACGATTTTGATGCGCTGCAACTGCAAATAACTAGATTCGACCAAGGGCCTATTTGATTCAGGGAGCTAAAGTTTAGTCCGTATCACATCGAATGTTGACCGGGGTTGACCATGGAGTTTTCAGATACTAATTAAAAAACAAATTACATATTCGGTGGATAATTCGCGAGACGAATTTATTAAGCCTAATTAATCCATCATTAGCACATTTTGTTACGGTAGCAATTAGTGCTAATCATGGACTAATTAGGCTTAAAAAAATCGTCTCGCAAATTATCCTCACCTTGTATTTTTAGTTTCGTAAATAGTCTATATTTAGTACTCCATACATATGTCCAACATTCGATGTGATGAAGACTAAAATTTAGTCGAACCAAACATGACCCAAGTAACTATCATAGATTTCACTGGATCCAATATTCGGTAGCATATTATCCATCTAGCTGCCTTCCCCAATCGTTGGTTAC
Source organism: Saccharum hybrid cultivar R570 (assembly GCA_038087645.1). Classification (NCBI taxonomy): domain Eukaryota; kingdom Viridiplantae; phylum Streptophyta; class Magnoliopsida; order Poales; family Poaceae; genus Saccharum; species Saccharum hybrid cultivar. Next base: position 14,925,442 of record JAQSUU010000805.1, read on the forward strand.
TCTACGCTTGAGGTTATGGTGTCATGACATCAACTAATCGTCTAATCCTATCGCTTATGCACTCACTAGTCATGGCATCCACATACCTTGAATCCTCGATCCATCCAGGAAGACTAGACCCCTCGGCCTGACTCCGGCGGGACACGCCCTTCCCAGAGGGCGGAGCGACGGCGGAGCCGGGCCTCCTCTGCGCCTGCTACGCGTGCTGGCCCAACGTTGCACGCGCTCATCGGCTCCTGCCTTCTGCCGCCGCTGGCTGCTCCGGCGAGCCGGCGGCCGTGAGCCCAACTGCCCAAGTAGTGCGGTCCACCTGTCCACCATGTGAGGGGCCAAATGCGGGAGCGGGACTGTGGGAGTGGATACGGGCCTCCTCGCAAAAAAAAATGATACGGGCCGAGCTGGATACTAGATGTGGGCCGTGTGAATTAATCTCTAAAAGTGTGTACGGCTGGATGCTTTCATTTTGGAATTTCTGTCCAATCCTTTCATTTTTTTTGAGCACATTGCGCAACACATACCGGTCGCACCACCACGCATCCGTGCCTCTTGGCTCTTGCACATCTCTATAAACGATCCTGCACCAAAAGCGGGCTTATGGATAGGGCCACATCCCCCGTTAACCCATTAGCAGTTAGATCGAGCCAACTCGCGATGTGAACCGTCAGATCTTGGATCGGTTCGGATCCATGCCCGTTTCATCGTGGACCCGAAACCTCCAGAAAGTTCCCAGCGAATCGTCCGCGCCCGGGGGGGCGGCCACGCACGGAACAGGCCGCATCCCGCGTTAGGGAACCGGTCGCGCCCATGCCGAGGCCACCTCACGGCCGCGCCGGTGGCCGAGGGCGACGCGCCCTACCATGGTCGAGGGGCCAAGGTCACCGCGCCGCCGTGCTGGGGGCAGGTCCACTTAGCCATGGCCGGGGGGCGGGTCTACATCGCCATGGCCGGGGGGCGGGTCTACATCGCCATGGCCGGGGCCACTGCGCCTCCCACCCCGTGCCAGGGTCGACGCGCCCACACCAACGACCGCGGCGGAGTCACAGAGGCCCTCTTCCGTGCCGGGACGGCCGGGGCTGCTGCGCCCGAACCCCCGCCCGCGCCGGGGCCACCCCACCCACGCTGGGCCACCACCGTGAGAGAGAGACTGAGAGAGCGAGACTGAGAGCTGGCGCCGGAGAGATATCTCTCCATGCCTGCGAGGATGAACGGTAGCAAGAGACGAAGCGGGCAAGCTGCGGGTAGCGTTCACGCCAGTAGCGCCAGGCAAGCGAGTAACCTGGCCGCGTGGATGAGCAGCTACATCGAGTAGGCGAGCCCAGGCGAGCGCTTACTACGGGCACAGGACAGCAGCTTCGTGCGGACGAGCGGCGGCTTTGCGTGGTCTCGTGGACGTCTGGCTGCTATTAGGCGCCCTTCGGGCACCCTGTCTCGACTATTTGGGCAAATTTATAAGTACTAAAATATCTAGCCAAATTTATAACAATAATTTTCTTATCAGAAAAGATTCTTGCACAATCAAAAATAAATGAAAGCACAAAATCATTGTACAAGTCTCATATTAATTTTGGGGTGACATTTCAAAAACATATATCTAAGTAGGAAGTATACATACAACCATAATGAATTTCAAAGAAGTTACTGAACTTGGTCCAAAATAGAAAAGGACTCGTAAAATCTGTGATTGTGTTATGGTCGTCGTTGGGATTGAGAGGAGAGAGTCGAGCGAAGCGGCTGCGGAGCTACAGTACCCGCGCGCTACAGTACCCATGGGTACTGTTCACGCGAGAGAGGAACGGCAGCTAGGGCTGTGAGGGGCGCTGGGAACGCCGGCTGCGGGGCTTCGAGTCCCAAGGAACACATTCTTTATTTGTGGCTTTGGCCGCAGCGACTGAGGGGGGGAGGGGGGGACTCCCTCATCTGCCCCACATCCAAAGCATAGGTCTGTGGCCGGCTCATCTCACAGAGCTGTGGTGCCGCTGTGTATGGGTGAGGCAGGGGTTTGAGGGTTTTCTCGATCTGCGTGATAAGATCTTCTTCTTAACCTGGAATAGCCGAGGGTTGTCTAGCCACCGCGGATCGAGTTTTTTTTCAAAAGAGGGCTTGTACTGAGAAACAATGTAATACCTGGAGAAGCGTAAAGAAGGAAAAATTTCACTTGGCGAGTCTTGTCGACTTGCATCTTTGACTCCATGACTGCCTCTCTCTGTCTGTGATGGAACGCTCTGAATCCTGATGACGATTAGAGGAAAAATAACAGCCACCAATTGGTACCCGAGAGAGGAGAACGAGCGGATCTAAGCAGCAGAAATGGGGAAGGGAAGCTTACCGGCACCACTCGCGAAGACAATGACGGCTTGAGAAGAGGTGGGCAAGACCGTAGTGTGTTGTTGGGTTCATGGACACACGCCGAGGAAGGCGAAGATCCCTCCTTCACGAATCAACCGACAAGGGCCGAGTCGGGGCCACCACCTCACTGAGGATGCCTTCCAAGCAACAACGGTGCTCATGCCGGCATGGAGGCAACGCATGGAGGAGAGGGTAGGGAGGGGCCGGCGAGGTCTGCCCGATTACGCGCCTCCGGATCTTGTGCACCCCATGCCGCAGAGGCCATACGGCTTCCATGCCTGAGCGATGGCTGTGTGAAGGCTGTGCAAGGAGGGGCGGAGAGGTGCGGCGGCGGTGACGGTGGCTGCTAGGATGGAGAGTTCGAGACGTTGGGCTAGGGTTGCGGGGTGGGAGGCTGGGAGCGGAAAGGTTTGGACTGCGGGTTGATTATGAGAATTCGAAGGGCCTTTTTGCAAAATAGACAGCGACAAGTGTCAGTACAGGAAGAAGCCACCAATGCTCTGAATGTTGTGGTTCTCTCAAAGTCGAGTGGGTTTTAAACAACCCTGATTGAACAAAATCTTGACAGGTACGTAGTTAGGGCAAAGGCCCAACTTGCACCAGCGGGCCAGCCCAAGGTTTGTGTCTTCTCTTTCGCCAATAAAATATTCATCTCTGATGCCCTTCCCATTTTACCAAAAAAATTAATAAATACTTAAAATAATAAATCCAAAATAGTACACTCGAGTAGACAATTCCGAAATATATCTTTCCAAATGTAAAACCAGAATGGAATTAACAAGTTTAATCCATCCACTACCAAGTGTGCTCTGCTGGCTCTGAAACTAAATCAGGATTGATTTTTATCTAACTGCAATGAGGGTACTATCATTTGTCACACTCTATTTTAAGAACAAGATAGAGTGCATAAACATTATGTGCGCCCCAGGGACAGTCGCACACATAAGTCAACAAATTACAGGGAGTATCATTACAGTGTGTCTTACATCACGTTTAATTCAACACTTAGTCTTATACAACACAAGCGAAAATTAAAGATATCTCTCAAACGTGGTAGCTCCAACATAGAGACGATCAACTGGTTGACTCAAATCTAGAAGTTTTTTTATAATCCTCATACCAACTGTCATCTGTTACCCATCCGGGATTTTTATCCAAAAATAGAAAATGAACAAGCATGAGTACATTTCGTACTCCACAAGCATAACATGGGGATTCATGAGGCTCAAAAAGTAGACACGGTTTACTGCAGTTGGCATTTTAGTAAGTCAAGATTTTATTATTGATTAGTATCAAGTTATGCTTAAGCTCCCAAATTAACCCACATGATCATATACTAGAATCAAATAGAGTTATTGAACATCATTATAACATCATCATCATGAGTTAACAACATAACAAGTAACCATTTATTCTGTGAGTTTTTCGGGCCGCTCGTGACCGTGAGCATGGCTGTTATAACAGTTTTTAACACTCTGCAGAGGTTGTGCATCTTTACCCGTGAGTCGTGTTGCCCAAGTGCCCAGGGCCCGTCGACCCCCTAACACTCCCAAGGTAAGCAGGCAGGGTACACTATGAAGCCTTCCATAGGTCTCTCTAATATGTTAGGGCCGCGAGGTTTCCTCGGCAGACAGATGTAGGAACCTCTTTCTATGGCACAAATCCTTCACGGCTATACACATAAGAACAGAGACAATCCTATATCCAAAGTGACAAGCCTCTCTTACGCCGTAAAAGTAACTTCTAACATGCTAGAAAAGATCCTATTACTGAGCTAAAGTCAGAGCCATGTGACACTCACGGTTGCACTATCAATCCCAGCTTTTGCCGATAGATAAGTCCTTACAGAGGGTTTAGGACAACATGATCAAAGTCATTTACACCTTCACCCTATAGTTCAGTTGTCATAAAGTAGGTGTTACCTTTGGTTCCATAGAACCATTAACCATGGTATAGATCATGTTTAGTTAGAGCACTAGCATTCTACCCATGTGCAATTAATTCGTAGGAGTCAAGGAGCATGTCAACAATTACTAGGAAGTCCTTATGGTTGTCAAAATTAGACACATGCAAAATGAGTAGATGATTAAGGTAAATAGGACATCAAGGTAGGCCCACGCTATACTTGCCTTGGTTCACAAAGTCCGGCTGGTCCTACTGCTCCTTGAAAGAATCCGAGTTCCCGAAATACTCCTTATCGTCTAAACTCGATCAACACGAACCAACAACACGCATTTCGAAGACAATCATACAAGCAAAACAATTCTATGGTTAGAACAATACACCAGCAGTAAATAAAACAAGATAAAAAGTTTATGAAGATCATCTACGTCTTGCTACGATCACATCGACACAAAGTTCATGAAATTCGGAGCTAGAACGCGAAAGTTATGACTTAAACTAGATTTCTATAGCAAGTCAATTAACTTAACCTAATCAAGAAATTTAAAAGTTGCTAACAGGTCTAACAGTAGTATCATTGCGTAGATTACGGAATTACGAACCTAACACAAGTTGAACGGGACAAATCGGAGTTAAAATGATGATTTTATAAGCAAAACAGTGAAATAGCATTTTTGTAGATAGATTGAATACATTTTTGAATTTAAATAAATCAATTTCAGGATTTTGAATCTGATCAAGGACTGCAGGTGGAATCCAAAAGAAGCGGGGGTCCCTTAAGCAAAAATCCCCACGAAAGGGTATTGGCCATCCTGGGCCGTTGGATTTAAAATGGATGGCTCGAATTAGATCAGAGGGGGAAGAGAGAGGTTGGCACCGGCCGGAGCAGTGGCAGCCGCAGCGGCGCTCCATTGCCAGCGGCGAGGAGCTCGCCGGAGTGAATGAACAGGGCCCTACGGACCTCGGTTTTCAAATCTGAGAGCATGGGGGTGAAGCTGGGGCGATGGAGACCTCAACCAAGCACTTTACGTGGGCGAGGAAGGCGACCGACGCGGTGGCCGCCATGACCGATGGCGAGTGCTCACCAGCGTGCACGAGAATCGAGGCCAACGGCCACGGTTCGATGAACTGAGGACACCGGGAGAGAGCGAGGCAATGGAGGGCCTTCTCCGGGGTCTAGCGTGGCTAGGGAACGGCCCGCGCGGTGCTCGCCATGGCTGGCGGCGAAAAGAGCTCGCCGGAGCACGCGGGGATGGTCCTAGTGGCCATCTGAAAGCCCAAGTTTGGTTTTGGTAATTAATGACACCAAGTTGCTAATGCCATGTGTTAAGTGTTTTGAGTTAGGCACAAGCAACACATGTGATGAAAGTGTACGTGGCAAGGAGTGGTGGCCACAAGATCACAAAGAAATGGTGCATGAACATGAAATGTCGATCATGGTGGAGATGCATATAATATGATGGACATGATAATCAAGTGGAAGAGAAGGATCTAAGAGCTCAAGGCAAAGGTATAACCATAGGGTTTTTCTTTTGCCGGTCTAAGATGAGTAGAGAAGTGATTGACCGGATTTAGGATACATAACCGACTATCAAGAGGGGCAATCACGGTTAGCTCGGGAATCAAGTGCCACTAGATCAATGTCTTGAGCATATGCATTAGGATCTAGTTGAGAGCTAACATAACGCCTTGGAAAATGTTTGTGAAATGCTAACACACATGCACATGGTGGCGTACACTTGGTGGTGTTAGCACATTTGCGAAGGCGGTGGTGTTTGAGCGGTAGTAAGGGGTTTGGGGTTCGCTCTCCCTCCCGCCGAGCTTGCGAGCGTGGGATTCAGGCATTTTCGAGGAAATGAAATGCCTATTTTCTATTGCGCCGGAGGCGAGAAAAGGTGGTGAAAGTCCTAAATGATTTTCACTAAAAAAACAGTGACCGGACGCTGTGGTCGAAGTGACCGGACGCGGCTGGCGTGTCCGGTCGGTTCAAACCACAGACAGACGCGCGCGTGAAAGGGTCGCGGACCGGCGCGTCCGGTCCCTCGTGGAACCGGAGCGTCCGGTCACGCACCCAAGAGTTCAGCACAAAGGGTAGACGCGATCGGACGCGTCCGGTCACGAGTGGACCGTTACTGGACTCCGATTGGACGCGGCTGGTGCGTCCGGTCACGTGCGATCGGACGCGTCCGGTCTCGATGGGAGCTTACTGGAACGCGACCGGACGCTGGCACTGTCACGTCCGGTCAAACGTTTGAGCACGTCCGGTCGCGGCAACGGCTAGTTCTGACGCGCACTGTTCTCAGTTGTCTTGTAGTGACCGGACGCGTCTGGTCACCCTGACCGGAGCATCCGGTCAGCGCGTTTTTAACTGAGTCGTCCGGTAACGGCTAGCTGCGTACCCCTTCGTTATAAATAGACGTTGGCCGGGGTTTGAGGGTAACTCTTGCACATTTTGAGACCTAGAGACATCCTTTGAGCTAGAGAACAACCCCTCCACTCATCTCTTTGCTTGGTTGCACATCTTGAGTGAGATTGAGTGAGATTCAAGTGCATTGCTTGAGAGTTGCATTCTAGAGGCACTTGATCTTCGAGTTGCTGCGGATTTCTTGTTACTCTTCCGTGTTTCCCGACACAGTAGACGGCTTGGAGCAGCGGAGGTGATTGAGCTCGCAATTGGAGATTGTTGGAGCCCTCACCAAGTGTTGTAAGGGGTTCTTGATCCTTCCCCGCGGGAGTTCGCAAATTGGATACTCTAGTGGAGCTCGTGGCTTGGAGGATCCCCATCTTGTGTGCGGTTGTGCGGCGCTCGCCGAGGGCTCGACTCTTGATAGTCGATTAGCTCACGAACCGACAAGTGGGTGCATCGCCACAACGAGGAGTAGCTTGCCGGGAAGCAAGTGAACCTCGGTAAAAAATCTTGTGTCATCTCTTTGCCGAGGATTTCTCTTGTGGTTGATTATTGTGATTGATTCTTCGAGTGCATTACTTCTCTATGTCGTTGGTATAAGAATCAAGTCACTTGCTCTTTACTTTCTTGTACTAATCCTTGTGTAGTTTGCTTAGTGTAGCTTTTATCACATAGGAGTAAGTAGCCTAGTGACTTAGTCTTGTTGGTGTGTATTAGAGATCATAGCCTTGCTTCACTAGAATTGTATAGGTGGCTTCCATAGTGTAGTTGAGCTAGTGCTAGAATTAGCTTAGCCATCTTTTATACTAACGTGGTTATTTAGTGAAGCTTGTAGATTTTCAAATAGGCTATTCACCCCCCCCCCCTCTAGCCTTTTGGACCTTACAAGTGGTATCGGAGCCGAGGCACCATTTATTTGAGGCTTAACAACCTACGGTGAAGAAGAAATGGCTCAATTAAGTTTGCACATCAACAACACCAAGAAGGCACCTCACTTTGATGGCATAAATTATGCATATTGGAAAGTTAAGATGACCGCACACCTCAAGTCAATCAATAGAGAAGTGTGGAAGGTCACCGAAATAAAATTTGAGGTTGCTAATCCGGAAGCACCTACACCGGTGGAAGAGAAGAAACTTCGATGCAATGATATTGCCATTAGTGCTCTTCATGAGGCATTAGATGACAAGACATTTGAGCAAGTGAAAAACATAGAAGTTGCACATGATGCTTGGGCCAAGCTAGAAGAAACATTTGAGGGCACCGAAGGCACAAAGACCGCTAAAGCATATATCTAGCAAGAAAAATTTTCAAGCTTCAAGATGCAAGATGATGAGAGTGTACCGGAGATGTTTCATAGATTGCAAGTCATTGTCAATGAGCTCAAGGCACTTGGTGAGGAGGTTAAGGACAACCAATTCTCTATGAAGTTCTTGAGAAGCTTGCCCAAGAGATTTGATACATTGATCACCGTGCTAGTGAGGACTACATTGAAGGATTCAACTCCTCAACAAATATTTTAAGAAGTGATGACCGATAATTCATATAGAGAAGATGATGAGAAGGATGAGTTGGTCAAGAAGAAGAAGAAGGAAAATGAGAAGAAGGATGATGAGAAGAAGAAGAGTGTGGCATTCAAAGCCACCACATCCAAGGGTAAATCCAAGATTGAATCATCAAGTGATGAAGACTCAAGCTCTTGTGATAGTGATGACATTGATGAGAAGATGGCTCTCTTTGTCAAGCAATTTGGCAAATTCATGAAGAAGAAAGGCTTTCGTGCAAGAAGGAGAAAGAACTCATCCAAGAAGAATGAGCATACCATGAGATGCTTTAGATGCCATAGCAAGGACCATCTCATTGCAAAGTGTCCTTATGATAGTGATGAAGATGCTATCAAGAAGGAGAGAAAGAAGCAAAAGAAGAAGTAAGAAAAGAAGGAGAGCTCTCATAAAAAGAAGAATGATTCTCATGTTGCTACATGGGATAGTGATGATTCCTCAAGTGATGATGAGGATGACAATAAGAGCAAGAAGAAGGGACATGCTAGCATTGCCATCCAAGAGAAGGTCTCCCTCTTCGACACTCCATCGTGCTTCATGGCTAAGGTCGCTAAGGTATCATCCGACGATGAGAGTGATCATGATAATGCTAGTAATAGTGATAGTGATGAAGAAGAATTCACTAAAGATGAACTAATCACTATGCTAGAAGATTGCACTCAACATTTTAAAGAATCTAGAAAGGAGTGCAAGGGCTTGCTTAAGAAAAAGAAAAACCTTATGCAAGAACTTGATGAGCTTAGAGCATCTTATGAGAGTCTAAAGGTAGACCATAAGAAGCTTCAAAAGTCTCACACCAAACTTGAAGAAGCCCATTCCTCTCTAGTTGAAAAATGTGAAAACATGCCAACTAATGTTGAGAAAGCTAAAACTTGCAACATAGGCATATCTTGTGATATAATTGATGAATCTTGTCATAAGCCTATTGTTGTTGCTCCCACTAACCCTTCATATAGCTCATCTACATCATCCTCATCTAGTAGTGATGGTTTCACTTGTGACTCCACATTTATAGTTGAGAATGAAAATCTCAAGAAGGAGGTAAAAGAGCTCAATCACACATTAGCTAAGGCTTATGGTGGTGAGGACCGCTTGCTTATGTGCTTGGGTAGCCAAAGGGCTTCTCTCTACAAAGAGGGATTGGGCTATAACCCCAAGAAAGGCAAGACCGCTTTTGCTCCTCACAAGACTCGTTTTGTGAAGAACAATGGTAGCTATTGCAAAAGTTGCAAGCAAGTTGGTCACATAGAGCAACATTGCATGAACAAGAAATCCAATGCTAATGTATCCTCAATTAAGTTTGATTCTTTCTATATACTTACCAAGGGTACAAATGGTGTTCATGCTAAGTTCATTGGTGCACCATGGATGGGCTCAAAGAAGAAAGCCATTTGGGTACCAAAGAGCTTGGTCACTAACCTTGGAGGACTCAAACAAGTTTGGGTACCTAAAAAGAATTGATCTTATCTTGTAGGTCAATTACAAAGCCGGAGGAAGGCATTGGGTGCTTGATAGTGGGTGCACTCAATATATGACCGGGGATTCTTGTATGTTCAAATCTATTGATACAATTTAAAATGGTGGTTTTGATGCTATCACTTTCGGCAACAACAAGAAAGGCAAGGTCAAGGGGCTTGGTAAAATTGCTATCTCAAATGACATGAGCATATCAAATGTATTGCTAGTTGAGAGCTTGGACTTCAATCTTTTATCGGTGGCACAACTTTGTGATCTTGGCTTCAAGTGCATATTTGGTAGTGATGATGTTGAAGTCATAAGTGTTGATGGATCAAATTTGATATTCAAAGGATTTAGACATGGTAGCTTGTACTTGGTTGACTTCAATGATAGTGAGACACAATTGACATCATGCTTGCTTAGCAAATCTAGTATGGGATGGTTATGGCATAGAAGGCTTGGTCATGTTGGAATGAAACAAATGAACAAACTTTTGAGGCCTGACTTAGTTAGAGGCTTGAAAGATGTGACTTTTGAAAAGGATAAACCATGTAGTGCTTGTCAAGCCGGCAAACAAGTTGGAAATACACATCCTAGTAAGAGTGAAATGAGCACATCAAAGTTATTTGAGCTATTGCACATGGACTTGTTTGGGCCAACAACATACACTAGCATTGGTGGAAACAAGTATGGTTTTGTGATTGTTGATGACTACACTAGATACACTTGGGTGTTCTTTCTCTATGACAAGAGTGATGTTTATGATCTATTTAAATCTTTTGTCAAAAGGGTACAAAATGAGTTTGAAATCACCATCAAGAAGATTAGAAGTGACAATGGTAGTGAGTTCAAGAATACAAGAATTGAGGAATTGTGTGATGATCTTGGTATTGGACATCAATTCTCTCCAACATACACTCCTCAATCCAATGGTGTAGTTGAAAGAAAAAATAGAACTTTGATTGACATGGCTAGATCAATGCTTAGTGAATACAATGTGAGTCATTCATTTTGGAGTGAAGCTATCAACACGGCTTGCTATTGTAGCAACCGTCTTTATTGCCATGGGAAGCTTGGGAAGACACCATATGAGCTATTGAATGGAAGAAAGCCCAACATTGCATACTTTAGAGTGTTTGGTTGCAAATGCTATATTCTCAAGAAAGGCACTAGATTGAGCAAGTTTGAAAAGAAATGTGATGAAGGGTTCTTACTTGGTTATTCTACCACAAGCAAAGCATATAGAGTTTGGAATCTCACAAATGGCACCTTGGAAGAAGTTCATGATGTTGAGTTTGATGAAACCCAAGGGTCTCAAAATAAAGCTCAAAACCTTGATGATGTGAGAGGAGATCAATTGTCAAATGCAATGAAGAACATGGACATTAGTGATGTTAGGCCAAGGCAAGTTGATGATGATGATATTCATGTGATCAACCAAAGTGTGCAAATTGATTCAAATCAAGAAAGCTCTAGTGGTTCTCATGATGAAGTGCAAGTTCAAGGTCAAGCTAGTGGAAGCAACCAACTCCCGATACTCCAACCTACTAGCATAGCAAGAGATCATCCATTGGATCAAATCATTGGTGGAATTCAAAGTGGTGTTCAAACTAGATCAAGGCTAGCATTCTTTTGTGAGCATTACTCATTTGTGTCACTTGAAGAACCTAAGAAAATAGAAGATGCTTTGAAGGATTCCGATTGGGTAAATGCCATGCATGAAGAACTAAACAACTTCACTAGAAATCAAGTTTGGAAACTTGTTGAGAGGCCAAAGAACTACAATGTGATTGGCACTAAGTGGGTCTTTAGAAACAAGCAAGATCAAGATGGCATAGTTGTAAGAAACAAAGCAAGATTAGTAGCACAAGGATATACTCAAGTTGAGGGTCTTGACTTTGGAGAGACATATGCACCGGTTGCAAGATTGGAGGCAATTAGAATCTTATTAGCATATGCTTGTGCACACAACATCAAGCTCTATCAAATGGATGTCAAGAGTGCATTTCTCAATGGCTACATCAATGAAGAAGTTTATGTTGAGCAACCTCCCGGTTTTGAAGATGATAAGAAGCCCGACCATGTTTACAAGCTCATGAAGGCATTGTATGGTTTGAAGCAAGCACCTAGAGCATGGTATGAGAGGTTGAGGGACTTTCTTCTTTCTAAAGGATTCAAGATGGGAAAGGTTGACACCACTCTCTTCACCAAAAAGATAGGCATTGACTTGTTTGTGTTGCAAATCTATGTGGATGATATCATTTTTGGATCAACCAATCAAGACTTTTGTGAAGAGTTTGGAAAAATAATGGCAAATGAGTTTGAGATGTCTATGATTGGAGAGCTTAGTTACTTTCTTGGACTTCAAATCAAGCAAATGAAGAATGGCACTTTTGTAAGTCAAGGCAAGTACATCAAGGACATGATCAAGAAGTTTGGATTGCAAGATGCTAAGCCAATGAGTACACCAATGGGCACAAATGATCAATTGGGTATTGATGCTAGTGGCAACATGGTGGATCAAAAGCAATATCGGTCTATGATTGGAAGTTTGCTATATGTCACCGCTTCTAGGCCGGATGTAATATTTAGTGTATGCAAGTGTGCAAGATATCAAGCTTCACCTAGAGAAAGTCACTTGAAAGCAACCAAGAGGATATTGAGATATCTTAAGGGCACTCATGATGTCGGATTATGGTTTCCAAAGGGGTCTAATTTTGAGTTGATTGGATATTCGGACTCCGACTATGGTGGATGCAAGATTGATAGAATGAGCACAAGTGGCACTTGTCAATTGCTTGGAAGGTCTCTTGTTTTATGGTCATCAAAGAAACAAAATAGTGTTGCACTATCTACCGCCGAGGCCGAATACATTAGTGCCGGTAGTTGTTGTGCACAATTGCTTTGGATGAAGGCCACTTTGAATGATTTTGGAATCAAATTCAAGGATGTGCCATTGTTTTGTGACAATGAAAGTGCTATCAAGATGACTCAAAATTCGGTTCAACATTCAAGAACCAAGCACATTGATATTAGGCATCATTTCATAAGAGACCATCAACAAAAGGGTGATATTAGCATTGAAAGCATTGGCACCGAAGATCAACTAGCCGACATATTCACAAAGCCACTTGATGAGAAGAGATTTTACAAGTTGAAGAATGAATTGAACATACTTGACTTCTCCAACTTGAAATGAGTGCAACCCCACATTCTTATATGACATGCCTCTCCTCCGACATAGCAAGGTAAAGTTGTTTGGCATATCATCCATACTTTGCTAAGGACATGTTTAGAACATATAGACATATTTGTATGACAAATAGGCTCATTCATGAAAATTAAATGAGTTTAAAGTATATATGGTACCACTATTGCTTCTATGTTTGATTGATCTAGTGGTAGCATATGACATGTTTGTGGGCTTGCAAACCTAGTGTTGAATCTAGAAAATGAGCTCATGATGTGTAATTCAACATGGTCAAGATAACCCTTATACTTTATGAGGTGTGAAGAAGCTTGTCCTTGGATCAAACCGAATTACATATTCTAGGCAAGTGATCTAGATTGAACCATAATTTGGACTCCCTCATTTTGATTGATTTATCTCTCACTAAAATTGGCACCTTTTTTGTGATTGTTGACAAAGGGGGAGAGAAAAGTCACAAAGATAGAAAAGTCACAAAGATAAAAAGTTAAGTTACTAAGGGGGAGAGAAAGCAAAAGATATGACATTGGAAAGGGATCAATTAAAATTGAGCACACAAGTAGGGGGAGCAAGCTCATGAATTGTTTGTTGCATTTGTATGTGCATTAACATGATGAATTGTTGCATTGCAAAGCTTAAATTCTTATTCATGATTGTATGGTGTTTGCTAGAATTAGAACTTGAATGATGTTTTGTTAAGAGTAGCTTTACAAGTGGTTTCTAGACACCCTTTGCTTATAATGTTGATCTCACGAGGTATTTTAGTGTTTGTGATCTTTACAAGTGATGAATTACAAGTGGTGTCTAGCTACATTGATGCTAAGGATGGAATATAAAGGCAACTCCGATTGGTATCACGCTTCAAAGGTCCATTCTATATACCTTAGCATCAACTTGATAGTAGCAACTCTCCCAAAATTCAAATCCATACATATGTGCACAATTGAACCAAACTCATGGAAGCACATTTGTAGGGGGAGCTAATACTATCAAAATTGAAAATTGTTTTCATTTTATATCTTTGTGATGGTTGTCATCAATTACCAAAAAGGGGGAGATTGAAAGCCCAAGTTTGGTTTTGGTAATTAATGACACCAAGTTGCTAATGCCATGTGTTAAGTGTTTTGAGTTAGGCACAAGCAACACATGTGATGAAAGTGTACGTGGCAAGGAGTGGTGGCCACAAGATCACAAAGAAATGGTGCATGAACATGAAATGTCGATCATGGTGGAGATGCACATAATATGATGGACATGATGATCAAGTGGAAGAGAAGGATCTAAGAGCTCAAGGCAAAGGTATAACCATAGGGTTTTTCTTTTGCCGGTCTAAGATGAGTAGAGAAGTGATTGACCGGATTTAGGATACATAGCCGACTATCAAGAGGGGCAATCACGGTTAGCTCGGGAATCAAGTGCCACTAGATCAATGTCTTGAGCATATGCATTAGGATCTAGTTGAGAGCTAACATAACGCCTTGGAAAATGTTTGTGAAATGCTAACACACATGCACATGGTGGCGTACACTTGGTGGTGTTAGCACATTTGCGAAGGCGGTGGTGTTTGAGCGGTAGTAAGGGGTTTGGGGTTCGCTCTCCCTCCCGCCGAGCTTTCGAGCGTGGAATTCAGGCATTTTCGAGGAAATGAAATGCCTATTTTCTATTGCGCCGGAGGCGAGAAAAGGTGGCGAAAGTCCGAAATGATTTTCACTAAAAAACAGTGACCGGACGCTGTGGTCGAAGTGACCGGACGCGGCTGGCGTGTCCGGTCGGTTCAAACCACAGACAGACGCGCGCGTGAAAGGGTCGCGGACCGGCGCGTCCGGTCCCTCGCGGAACCAGAGCGTCCGGTCACGCACCCAGGAGTTCAGCACAAAGGGTAGACGCGATCGGACGCGTCCGGTCACGAGTGGACCGTTACTGGACTCCGATCGGACGCGGCTGGTGCGTCCGGTCACGTGCGATCGGACGCGTCCGGTCTCGATGGGAGCTTACTGGAACGCGACCGGACGCTGGCACTGTCGCGTCCGGTCAAACGTTTGAGCGCGTCCGGTCGCGGCAACGGCTAGTTCTGACGCGCACTGTTCTCAGTTGTCTTGCAGTGACCGGACGCGTCCGGTCACCCTGACCGGAGCGTCCGGTCAGCGCGTTTTTAACTGAGTCGTCCGGTAACGGCTAGCTGCGTACCCCTTCGTTATAAATAGACGTTGGCCGGGGTTTGAGGTTAACTCTTGCACATTTTGAGACCTAGAGACATCCTTTGAGCTAGAGAACAACCCCTCCACTCATCTCTTTGCTTGGTTGCACATCTTGAGTGAGATTGAGTGAGATTCAAGTGCATTGCTTGAGAGTTGCATTCTAGAGGCACTTGATCTTCGAGTTGCTGCGGATTTCTTGTTACTCTTCCGTGTTTCCCGACACGGTAGACGGCTTGGAGCAGCGGAGGTGATTGAGCTCGCAATTGGAGATTGTTGGAGCCCTCACCAAGTGTTGTAAGGGGTTCTTGATCCTTCCCCGCGGGAGTTCGCAAATTGGATACTCTAGTGGAGCTCGTGGCTTGGAGGATCCCCATCTTGTGTGCGGTTGTGCGGCGCCCGCCGAGGGCTCGACTCTTGATAGTCGATTAGCTCACGAACCGACAAGTGGGTGCATCGCCACAACGAGGAGTAGCTTGCCGGGAAGCAAGTGAACCTCGGTAAAAAATCTTGTGTCATCTCTTTGCCGAGGATTTCTCTTGTGGTTGATTATTGTGATTGATTCTTCGAGTGCATTACTTCTTACGTCGTTGGTATAAGAATCAAGTCACTTGCTCTTTACTTTCTTGTACTAATCCTTGTGTAGTTTGCTTAGTGTAGCTTTTATCACATAGGAGTAAGTAGCCTAGTGACTTAGTCTTGTTGGTGTGTATTAGAGATCATAGCCTTGCTTCACTAGAATTGTATAGGTGGCTTGCATAGTGTAGTTGAGCTAGTGCTAGAATTAGCTTAGCCATCTTTTATACTAACGTGGTTGTTTAGTGAAGCTTGTAGATTTTTAAATAGGCTATTCACCCCCCTCTAGCCTTTTGGACCTTACACCATCATTCGATAAAATAGAGGCATGGGGAGAAAGAGGGGAGCGAGGCGAGCTCACCAAAGCGAAAACCGAGGATGAAGATGGCTCGGTGACAACGGGCGACGCAGAGGGGCGGACGGGGCGCTCCGGCGGGTTGCGACGCTGCAGTTGCGGGCTCTCGCGAGCAGAATTGGAGCAGGGAGGGGCAGCAGGGGGAGCGGTGGCGGGTGCTGCTCCCTTTTAAAGAGGCTGGGGAGCGGGGGACGCTCCCACGACTTGGAGCGTGGGCGCGGGGCGGTGGTTCCGCCTTCACCGCGCGGAACGTGGGAGGTTAGGGGAGGAACTGATGGGCGGGGCCTAGTTGTCAGCGGCAGGGGAGAAGGAGGGGCGCGGCAGCGGTTGCCCAAACCGAACTGGGCCAGCCCAAGAGAGAAAAGAGAGGAGGGGGAGAAAGGGCGCGCGGGCCGGCTCGGCCGAATGGGCCAGCAGGCCGAAATGGAGGAAGGGAGGGTGAAAGTGAAGATTTTATTTTTTTTCCAAAACGAATTTCCAAACTCATTTTCAAATGATTTTTAAAACTTTTAGCATTGGGATAAAAACCAGTCATCACAAAAAATAAAATGTATCGGCATAAGTGCATCAACATGTAGCTAACCTTATGATTAATTTTAGTTTCATAAAAATTATTATTTCCTACATTTGAATGCGTATATAATTACATAAATAAACCAATTTAACTTTTTTGAAATAATGCAAAATTTTGGGTGTTACAACATTCATATGATTTATTTTGTGTTTGATAAAGTTATTTAGGTGAGGCAGTAAATTATTTAGCATTATCGTGTATACCATTTTTAACTCCCGGACACAGGTTCACGTTTTCTCAAATATCCATTTTTCTACCTTTACCAACCTAAGGATCAACTTAAGGACAACGACATTCGACACACGGCTAGGTGAGCAATCTGCTAAGAGCATCTTATATCTTTCCTAATTTATACAAATATAGATTATCGTGAAAAAAATACTCACAAATAGCCTCTTCAATTGGATATCAAATCAGTGGCGGGCCCAGCTCTATTCAATGGTATTCAGTTGAATACCCAAATTTTTTGACAAAAAATTTTATACGTATAGTACATATACATGTCTATATAAACAAACAAAAATACAACCATCTGAATACTTGTATAGGTAAATAGGTCTAATTCTCACTCGGTTTCCTCTCCCACCGATGGCCCAATGAGGCTGAGCGGCCCATTTTCACTTCCGGAGGCCCAAAATCGCGCTCCCACCTCCTTCCTCCCGTCTCACTCTCGCACGCAGGGTCGCGGGCTCGCTCTCGCTCATTCTTTCCCCCAATTCCCCGAACCGACGAACCCTAGCGAGCGACTGGCGTCGAGCGGCAGCAGCCGGCGGGCACGGGCGACGGCGGACCATGGGGCGTCGGGTGGGCGGCGCAGCGCACAGCGCACAGGCAGGCCGGCAGGGGCGTCACCGTTTGAATACCCAGGCATAAAATCCTGCGCCCGCCACTGTATCAAATAGCCTCCAAGTCACAATAGCTTGCACCAAATTCTACACTGGCCAAAATCTGGTGTAGGCGTCGCCCATGTTTCTAGTGTTAGAAATGAATTAGAGGCACACAAGGGGCCTCGAGTAACGTCCGTGATGTTCATCATCTTAACAGAAGTTCAAAGACTCGATGGGAGCCCCAAAAAACAATAAAGAACGCTTGATTGTAATAAATTATATATCTAGGCCCTATTCGGCTGGCTGGAAAAATGGCTGATGCTGATGCTAAATTGTTATGAGAGAAAAATACTGTTATTTCGCTGAAACGGTACGGCTGATAAGTTCAAGCGAACAGGGTTACATGTGCACACTTGATTCTTTTATTTATTATAAAATAAAATGCGAGGCTAGGGAGGCTCCAACCCCTACTGACTTGAAGTCTTGAATTCCACTGGAACATTGGGCGTCTTTCGGGCACCCTGACATGACTTATCTTTCACAATCTTATCTTCAACACGTTCATTAGAGAATTGCTCCATGCAGTAATAGTGACATCAAGCACAATGGTAAATATTATTTTAAATATTGATACCAAAATCACAATAGCCATTGCTTTGTTTATTACATAATCTCTTAGGGGCCGTTTGGATCCTTTCATTTAGAGGAATTGAAATCTACGTAATAAATTACGCTATTTGGCTTAGAATTTGACATTTCACTATTTTCTAAAGTTTATATATAAGGCTATCTCAAATTCATAGGTTGGGAGGTGGAAATTAATTCTATAGATCACCATTCTATGTTTCTACTTTGCAACTTATAACACGCTCTTCAACTCGCACCCTTACGGTAGAAATGCAACACATAAGTGTCTCGTATAGCCAACAATAATAATATACAAATATAACCCATATACAACCATAGTAGCTTAATTAATATGTGTCTGATTATTAAAATAAATTCAATTCTAAGGATCCAGACGGCACCTTAGGGTAAATAGTACATAGATCAACAAAGCTTAATCTTGGTACCATGTGTACACATAAGTGCTAAACAAAATCACAAGCACAGAGGCTTTCGAGTGGGCGAATGGGCAGTGGGGCTCGTGTCCAGGCACGTTAGGGCGACGCCCTGGCGGCTGCCGCCTCCTCATCCCCGCCACCGGATGCCGCCCCGGAGCCGGCAGCCCCCTCCCCCTCCCTTCCCTTCTTCCACCCCAACCTTCACCAACTGTGCGCAGGCGCCGAGCATGGCGGGCTCGCCGCACCCTCACCGATAGGGCAGGTGCCGGCCATGGCAGTTGCGGAGACATCCATTACCCCAGACCCCCTCGACGTCTTCCTCGTCCACCAGGTTGCCCTAGATAGTCTGTCGCGCTAGGCCCTGGATCACTGGCCGAGACAAGGCACCCCGTGCTCTGTGATCCGCGGCCACGGGGCTGGACACTGAATAAATCAAAGCCTACTTAGTTTTCTCTATTCAGGCTATATCATCAAAATATGTCCTATTGACCAAAGTAGGGGATTAAGGTGTCCAGCACATGCTGCAGAACCGCATTCAACGCTCAACTGAAGCTAGAGCAAATAGGTCACTTCGACACACCAAGACGAACCTCCATTCCATGGTGCAGGTCAACTTGCACCAAGGTTATCTGAGGTGGTCAAAAGTGATTTCCGGAGGTAGCCAAATGCTTGCCTCTAGAAATAGATTTTTAAAAAATGTTTTATAGAGACGGCTGGTTTTGTGGTGATCAGTCCTACATGATGGAGATGCAATTTCCTTATTGCAAGTCTCCAGCAAAGTATCTGACGTATTCACAATCACAACCAATCAGGGAAAATCTAGGAACGAAAATCAGGTCAAACTGAAGCTAGGAAGGTATGACTGATTAGCTCCAGTGATATATATAGGTGGATGAATTTGGTGCTGTACTGCTATGTGTGACAGTGCGAGCTTATGTGCAGATCAGAGATGACCAATTACGTTCATGACTAATTTAGTTCTCTTACCGCTTACGTACATGACCGAGGACGGTGGGTTGGCAATTGGCCGTGGTCCCGTCGTCGAGGACTGCGGCGAGAGCGTTGCTCATGTTTGGCTTCTGTGGGTGGCTAGCGGCTGAGACGGCGATTAAGCCGCAGGTGGACAGCATTTCGTCAATTTCGGTTGGGACTTCAATTTTTTTTCCAGAATGAATCCCAGAACCTTGATTTCATCTCCACGATCGGAGCCATCAGTGGACAGCCACTGGAACCAGGGGCGGATCCAGCACCGGGGCGGGATGGGCTCGAGCCTCCACTACCGTTGCTCGGACCATGGAGCCCCTCCTAAGCCCCCGCTACAAATTTGCATATATTTAAGCTTAGAAGGAGAGGCTAGAGATGAAAGATTATGAGATAAGCCCCTCCTAACTTATTTCCTAGATCCGCCACTGACTGAAACGGCTGGTACTAATGATGAAAACGGTTGGAAACGGTTGAAAACGGACTTACGAAATAGAAAACGAAAACGGTTAGTTCGATACATTTCTATATTTTAGCAATTAAAGAATACAAAAAATGGTTGTGAAACCAATTGAAACTGATAATTTTTTATGTTTGAAAACGGAATCATAATATAGAAAACGAAAACAGTCGATTCGAGATATTTCCGTTCCGTTATCATCCTTAGCTGGTACGGCGTCGGGTACTCGGGTCGCTGCCTTGTGCTCGTGTGACTGAGATCGGTGGATGTTGATGCGAGATGTGGACGTTCACGTCTGATCTTCGCACACGACGGATACAAAGGGACCGTGATTTTTGTGATGGGAAAATTAGTTGTATAGCATTCAAAGATCACGAAAATCGGAAAATACCACCGAACAAGCTTCGTCACGTGAAATACCATCCAAAATTGCAAACGTGAACTGGAATTAGCATTCTGTCACGGTCGGTCACTTTCGAGGCTAACGGCCGTCATCGCCACCCACACGAATAAGCCATGAGCACTGCGACGCTCCTTCCTCCTCCGTCCATCCCACGCTCGCCAGCTGCGAGCAGCGTCGGCTCGCCGCGCCGCCGTCCGCGAGGAGCTGGAGCCTGGAGGTCGTCGCACGCCGTCCACGAGCGCGAGCTGCCTGCCCGCCGTGATGCTGAGCGCAGACCGCGGGTGGTGACTGGCGAGCAGCAGCGCGCCGGTGCCGGTGAAGCGGAACCACGTAGCGAGGATGTACTGCGTCGGGCCGGAGTCGGAGTCGGAGTCGACCGCGCGGAAGCCGAACGCGAAGACGCCGGATGGGTAGAGGAGCGAGCAGCAGCAGCAGGAGGAGCTGCCATGGAGGAGCGGAGGATGGGGAGATCTCTCCTCGCGAGCTTCGTGCTCGCCGCGTTGGCCGCGCAGGCCTTCGTGGCTGTGGTCGAGTCCAGGACCTTCCCCGTGTGGAGAAGGCGAACCCAGGTATGCACATCTTCGTCTTGCAGCTGTTTTCAGCTGCTCTGCTGTTGTGTGTAACGACTAAAGTCCGCTGATGTGGGTGGCAACGCCGCAGGTGAGGACGTGAAGAAGCCGGACCGCGTGCCGGCTGCCGGCGATGGGCGATGGACCCGCGCTCGTTCCTGGGGACCGGCGGCCACGGCATCACGCCCGTGGTGCCGTCGCATGGAGGCTCCGGCTCCTCTCCGACGTCGCCCTCCACTGGCTCCTCTCCGCGCGTACGTTGGGTCTCCGTCCACACCCGGACCCGGCCTACGGAGGCAGGTCCATCCCCGGCACTTCGGCGCAGCAGCCGGCAGCGTGGGCGGGTCAGACGTGATGAGCGGATGCGTTGACCAACACGCGGGTGGACGGCACGGGCGCGCTGCTGCGCGAGGGCGCCGCTGCGCTGCTCAACTCCATGACTCGCGCCGGGTTCCCCTACACGATGGAGCAGGTCCGCGACGCGTTCGTGACAGCGGTGGCAGGAGGGTCCGACGGCGCGGCTGCGGCCCAGGCGGCGGCCTTCAGCAAGGCCAACGAGTACGAGGTCTGCGCTCAGCATCACGGCGGCCAGGCAACAACGTGCCGCGGGCGCCGCCCATGAACTTTAGCGTCAAGCGCGAGTCCGTTTTCGCGTCCTCGACTCCGGAGACCTCCAGCTCCTCGCGGATGGCGGCGCGGCATGGTGAGACGTCGCTGCTTGTGGCTGGCGAGCGTGGGATGGACGGAGGAGGAAGGAGTGTCCCAGCGCATGCTCGTGCAGGTGGCGATGACGGCGTTAGCCTCAAAAGTGACTGAATAAGACGGAATGCTAATTTCAGTTCACGGGTGCATGTTTCGATGGTATTTCACGTGACGGAGCTTTTTCAATGGTATTTTCCGATTCGCAAGATCTTTGGATGGTACACCACCAATTTTCCCTTGTGTGATCTGAATATCAAAACCGACAGGGAAGTATCGCCGGGCGGTTGAGAGAGTGCGCACGATCGAAGCCAGATGTAGACGGAATCTGACGCTTTTTAGCTGTAGAGATTGATACTAACAAGTTTCTGCAAGTTAATAAAATAAAACTAGCATGGTAATAAGCGCATAATTTTACTGCTATGGTGCTGAGAAACAATACCGCGGTTTGGACAAGCTCATCAGCATAGGCGCTAGCACGGACAACCATGGAGATGGTCACCGGCTTGGGAGCGGCAGCCTGGTGCGTGGCGCCCCTTCAGCCTGCTTGGGAAGGAAAGACGACTTGAGGAGAGTTACAGATGCCATTGCTCTGGTTCTTCTAAAGACGAACGGGGAGATCAGGTGCTAGTGCTACCCTCTCTTTGACACACAGTCTTCCCACAGAGTGACAGAGGGTTGAGGAGTGGTGCAGCAGCTGACATAGAAGATCGTGCAACTGGAGGGCACACAAGGACAAGGGATTATGAGTTGTGAGGTGGAGACTGGCCTTTCTGCATATCTATGGCTGTGCTTTGGTTGCTGCAATCAGCCAATCCTCTTGTCACCCTCTCTTTTGTTCTGTCTCTGGCAGATATTTCCCTTTCTCTTCATCTGTGTACTGTGTAAAACTTGCAAAAGAAACATTTTCCTCTTTGATCGATGACGACGTGAACCGTAAATGTTGGATGTGCATTCTTGACCTCAAGATGGATCCTGCCTGATGAGGAATTCTGGGTTTCTGTGGGCGGATTTCACCACCAACTGTTGCCCGTTCGTGTCTGTGTCGTCATAGATTGCATCACTGAAATTGCCCAGTTGTCAGTTATTCCATGAAATTACAGTACATTATATTTTTCCAGTCAGTATTTGGTGGTAACAAACTCCAGCTCTGAGTTGTTTGCTGGATGCAGGGTTCCTTCTGTGACACCACACTTCTGGTCCTAGCTCCCAAAGGCAGAATTAATGGTGCTGCTTCTTGGGCCTAGCTGCAGGACAACCACCACTCATTTTGAAATCTCCCAACCAAGATGCCAACATGAGGATTCCAACCGTATAGTAGTATAACATTCTGGAAGATCATTTGTGATTACAATCTCCAAGGAATTTTTTTTCTCGTGGGCTTGCAAAAGACAACTGACATTGTCTAATGTCATACCATAAAAATTAATAAACCAGCTAGGAGATAATAGAGAAAGGAAAATACAAATATAATATTTTGAATAATAAAAGTTGTTGCGCTCAGTGTAAATGGGAGAAAGGAAATTATAACAATTGAAAAAAAAAAAAAACTGTACCAGCGAGCAAATTGGCCAAATGGCACCTATTGATCTCCATGACAACGAAAGAAACAAAGTGCCATGAAAGTGATTTCACTATTGAATAACAAGAGCTGAACAGTGACAAAATGTTTACAAGAGCAAATTGGCCACACATGGCACCTATTGATCTCCATGACAGCGAGAGAAACAAAGTGCCACGAAAGTGATTTCACTATTGAATAACAAAACCTACGAAAGAAACAAAGTGCCATGAAAGTGATTTCACTGTTGAATAACAAAAACTGAATAGTGACAAAATGTTTACAAGAGCAAATTGGCCACACATGGCACCTACTGATCTCCATCACAGCGAAAGAAACAAAGTGCCACGAAAGTGATTTCCCTATTGTATACTGCCGTTGGCCATAGGAGGGAGATACCTATGTGCTGCATTTCTGTAGCAGGGGAGTGAGCCGAAGAGCGTGCTACAACTTTCTGTGATCTATAGAATCAAATTATATCTCCGACCCTATGAATTTGAGATAGGCTTATACATCAACTTCGAAAGTTGTGGAATGTCAAATTCCAAACCAAATAGCCTAGTCCACTAAGTAGATTCCAATTCCTCCAAATGAAGGATCCAAACAGGCCTCAAGGTAGTAGTGAAATTGTAGTGTGTTTTTCCAGCTGAACCTGTAATGGCAGACTGCCTACAGTGCCCTCAAGGAACGTACTAGCACCAATGGTATCGTCGTCTTAGTAGCTGTAGTTCTTGACGAACATGCCCTCCTTGGCCGCAGCGGCCTCACCATCGCTGGTGTATTTGCCGAGCTGCGCCAGGGAATTGGCCTTGGCCCGCAGCAGCAGCGCGTCCTGTGCTGCCTTCACGTTCTCAGGCCTGCCGCCCCATGTCTTGAGGCAGGTGTTCTGCAGCGCCCTAGCGTAGGAGAATGACACATGCCACGGGTTGGGGCTCTGGTTCATGGCGTTCAGGTTCTGGGTCGCCTCAACCTCAGACTGCCCACCAGACAGGAACTGCATGCATTGCACAAATAATTACAGTTCAGAACATCAAAAGACCATGTGCATCCGGGGAGAGAAACTTGTTAGCAAGAAGAGAGAGCTGACCATGATGCCGGGAACGGCAGGAGGGATCCTTCTGTGGAGGAGCTTGAGGGTGTACTCGGCTACTTGCTCAGGAGTGGCCTTCTCGTCGCACTCAGCACCAGGGGTAACCATGCTGGGCTTGAGCAAGATGCCCTCAAACATCACATTGTTCTCAGCCATATAGTAGAAGGTCTCTGCCCACACCTTCTGTGCGACCTCGAAGGTCCTCTCGATGCCGTGCTCACCATCAAGGAGGATTTCGGGCTCCACAATTGGCACCAGACCATTTTCCTAGCATTTCATTTCGACAGATATATAAGGTGTTTTAAACTTTTTATATAGGAGTGTACATGCATGTTAAAAATAAAACCAATATGATGGTCCTTTAATTTTTCTACTGCTGAGAGTTCCGGACTTTTGAAAATGGTAGGATATATATATACCTGTGAAATGGCAGCATAGCGGGCAAGGCCCCAGGCAGCTTCCTTCACAGCAAGTTCAGATGGACCGTTGGGGATGCTGACAACAGTGCGCCTGTCACAGAACTTCACATCACACTCACACATGGGATCTATATGTCACCACGTACATAACGACAGAAAGTAGCTGCCAATGCAGCAGGGGGCACATTTCTCACCACTTGGCGAAGCGGGCACCAGCCTGGTAGTAGGCTGCTTCACGTGAAGCAAGGCCATCAAGACCTTGGCACCACGACTCATTGTTGGAGCCAGCAAGTGGCACAAGACCCTGAGATTGAGCATAACTTCAGAGGTTTGCTGTTGCTTTCAATCTTGAAAGAGACTTGTCACAACTCCAACAAATCTAGTTTCTAAGAACCTACAACACATGTCACGTGTCGGTTTGGAGTCTACAACATACCTTGTCGACCTTGATACCAGGCACGATTCCCTGCTCATTAAGGACGTCAACAATCTTCTTGCCATCAACAGTTGACTGGTAGAGGGTCTCCTCGAAGAGGATAGCACCAGAGATGTACTGTCCCAGGCCTGGGGCACTGACAAGGAGGGTCCTGTAAGCCTGGCGGTTGGCCTCAGTGTTCTCAAGGCCAATGGAGTCGAGCCTCTTGCCACAGGTAGCGTTCGACTCATCCATGGCAAGGATACCCCTTCCTGGTGATGCGATGGTTTTCTGCAGCAAGAAGTATAACTTATGATATTCTGAACCATAACTGAAATGATCATAATACCTTTCTTTTCTCAATAGAAAAGAACAGTTACTTTTTCCAAGTTGATGAAATGTGCTCTCAAAAGTTGACCATAGCATGTCATACATATTATGGACCTTTCAGATGGATCACAGAACTTAAGCAGGACCTTTCAAAGTAATCTAAAATGTAATTGAACTAGCTAGCTTGTAGTTATCAAAATTATGTGTGGCTATACTGCTTCTTGGCCTATACTGGTGTTGACATGTACCTACATACTCTTAGATGTCTAGTTCACAAATTCATCTCCTGCAGAACATTGCAATCCTAAACCAATACAAGGAGAGAATGCTGATTTAGACTAGCGTGTCTGCATAAATGAGTAATAAATTTTGGATCAAAACTGTCAAATGGGTTACCTTTCCTAATGAATCCTAAAACTTGCATAAGTTAAATCATGATAAACAAAACTAAAGTTTTCATGGTCGAAATAAGTTGTTTCAAACAGGGCCATATGTCATTTTTCTATTGATAATAACAAGCTTCTGCAAGTTAATAACATAAAACTAGCATGGTAATAAGCGCATAATTTTACTGCTGGTGTTCAGAAACAATACCGCGGTTTGGACAAGCTCATCAGCATAGGCGCTAGCACGGACAACCATGGAGACAGCCACCGGCTTGGGAGCAGCAGCCTGGCGTGTGGCACCCCATTCAGCCTTCTTGGGAAGGAAAGATGACTTGAGGAGAGTAGCAGATGCCATTGCTCTGGTTCTGAAGGTGAACGAGGAGATCAGGTGCTACCCTCTCCTTGATGACACACAGTCGTTGAGACTTGAGAAGTGGTGCAGCAGCTGGCATATAAGGTCGTGCACCTGGGGGCACACAAGGACAAGGGATATGAGCTGTGTGGTGGAGACTGGCATTCTGGAAATGAATGGCTGTGCTTTGGTTGCTGCAATCAGCCAATCCTCTTGCCACCCTCTCTTTTGTCCTGTTTCTGGCACATACATATTTTCCCTTCTCTTTTTCTGTGTATATACCATGTAAAACTTGCAAAAGAAACATTTTTCTAATTGAGCGATGACAACATGGTCCAAAAATATCGTATGTGCATTCTTGACCTTAAGATGGATCCTGCCTCATGAGGAAATCTGGGTTTCTGTGGATGGATTTCACCACCAACTGTTGCCCATTCGTGTCTACCAACGGCATAGATGTCCTGAGAGATTGCATCCGTCAAAATTGCCCAGTTGTCAGTTATTCCATGAAATACATTATATTTTCCAGTCATTATTTTGGTGGTAACAAACTCCAGCTCTGAGCTGTTTGCTGGATGCTGCAGGGTTCCGTCTGTGACACACTTCTGTTCCTAGCTCCCAAAGGCAGAATTAATGGTGCTGCTTCTTGGGCCTAGCTGCACAAGGGACAACCACCACTAATTTTGAAACCTCCCAACCAAGATGCCAACATGAGTATATTCCGCGTACAGCAGTATAGAATTCTGGAAGATCATTTGTGATGATTTTCCAGGGATTTTTCTTTTCTCATAGCCTTACAAAAGAGAACTGACATTGTTTATCGCCATACCATGAAAATTATTATAAACCAGCTAGGACATAATAGAGAAAGAATATACAAATATCATACTTTGCATAGTAAAAGTAGTTGCGTTCAGTAAATGGGAGACAAGGAAATTACAACACTTGCAAAAAAGTTTATTTGATACCAGCAAGCAAATTGGCCACATATGGCACCTATTATTGATCTCCATGACGACGAAAGAAACATAGTGCCATGAAAGTGATTTCACTATTGAATAACAATGATCTCCATGACAACGAAAGAAACAAAGTGCCAAAGTGCCATGAAAGTGATTTCGCTATTGAATAACAATGATCTCCATGACAACATAAGAAACAAAGTGCCATGAAAGTCATTTCACTATTGAATAACAAAAAACTGAATAGCTACAAAATGTTTACAAGCACATAATTTTGGTCTGACAGGGATTTCAGAATTACATAAAAAATTGGATGGACCGCTACAACTCCAGACTTCGGAGAAATATCACTTTCAGGGCTGATGTGTATAGAACTTTTCAATGAAAAGAAATAATAGTATAATACAAAACAAAACAAAAAATCAGTTTCACCAAGATGCTATGCATACCATTTTTTAACACACCCAAACATTGGATCTGAATGCCTCGCTGACAGAATCTTATTATATTGTGTAACTCAACTTGAAGCATGGAAAAGCTCATCAGTCATCACAGCTTTCAATTATGGATGACGAAAAATTTGCACAAAGACCTATTTTTCTGCTGTATTCCAATTATCAATATTTTGAACTGATGGGAAATCGAGTCACAACAAGCACAAATTTCATCCTTGAGATAAATGTAACCATCCCTTTAGATGAAAATACAACCAGTGAAATAATCCCTTCACACACTCAATATCTTCAGCATCAACTGAAGGCACCGTAGCTTGAGCAAATTCAACTACTTCATAGGTTCACCAGGCAGTAAATTCATGCCAAGTACTATGGCATATATAACCAAAGAGGTTGGCATCTGAACGAGTAGCGCAATCTTTGTTGGATGTATCTCCGTAAATATCAATCAGAAACTGGCATGCAGATAACCAGGCAAGTCAAAGATTAACCCATATTTCACATTCCTTATGCTTGCCTGTAAATGTCCATCAAGAAACTGGCACGCAGGTAACAGGGCAAGCCAAAGATTAACCCATATTTCACATTTCCTATGCTTGCCGCTTCCAAAATTTTCTTCACCTCTCTCTTGTCCTTATACAAAACCTAAAGCACCTTCTGTTTCCTCTTTACAGGTTTATGAAAGTTTCCAAAACAAGGAAATCCTGATGAATAGGTGCTGAATTCAGTCCTCAAAGAGATGGCTATGACAACCATAAATTACCTGCATGCTTCAGCAAATTCTCTTGTTCAATTCTGTTCCTTTAGAAACCTCATTGATTGGCTTCCCACAAGCTTCTTCAGCTGCCTCACAAGTATTAGATAAAAATGCCAGAAGCTTTTGCCTGAGCAGTGGTGATAACTTGTCACAACCTGTCACAACCTGTCAATGGCTCCAATGACGGAACCACTCCTTTCTTCACCAGCACCCCAAACGCACTCCTCACACAGCGCGCAATCGCCTCTTTCCTCTGCACATCATAGTTGTCAATCAGAAGAAACAAGAACTCAAGCAGCATGTTTGTGATATCCGTGTACTGAGACACTGAGTTCACCATCAGGAGCATAGCAGGTTCAATATTCATGACACTACCCCTCCCCTCCTCGAAGAACAACCAGTCATAGAACAGCACCAGCTTCGCATTCGCCACAACATAACCCTTGCTACAACTCGTCAGCAGCCAACCTACGACTGCCCAGCGAGCAATGACACCAGATTGTATGACCTCGTTGGTCGGGTGGTACCCGCAGCATATGAACCGCACAATGTCGGGGATCCTCTCCTCCCCTCCAGGCACCATCAGGTGATTCCTTGCGAACCACAGCTGGTACCTCTTCTGATCCCCCCACTTCACATTGTTCATCATGAACAACAACTGCATCTCCATCTCTGACGTGATGGCCATGACCGTGCACCAACGGGGTGTTCCAATCCGACAGATATCGGCAGCTCGGTCAAGTATCAAGTCTCGCCACAGCAACTGGAACTCCGGCACGAGTGCCAGCTCGTGGAGCGACCTCACAAGGTCCCTTCCGAGCAGTGCGCACACTTGGAAGTGATCCCGCAGCACGGAGACGCAGAAAGACACCAGCCTTCCCCTGCAATCTTGCAGATTTTTGGCACCCTTGCACTCCTCGCAATCCTTGCACTCCACGCTGCCTGCGGCCGGAGCGAGGTGGTTCCTGGAGAGGAGTCGGAGGAAGGCGAACACGGCGGTGGCGAGGAGCTGGGGCTCTTCGTCGGCGAGAAACGCGGCGTGCTCGTGCAAGACCTCGAGCAGGCGGGCGTCCCCGGGGAACGGCACGCGGCGGAGGAGGGAGGCGAGGAGGGGCGCGAACCCCGGCGCCGCCGCGCGCGCGAGCTCCGAGGCGGCGAGGAGGAGGCGGGTGCGCGGGTGGGGGAGGAGGAGGGGGAAGGGGAGGGAGAGGAGAGCGGACGCGAAGGCATGGTAGAAGGCGGGGAAGCGGGCGCCGGCGGCGTGGAGGACGACAAGGAGACGCCGCGGGAGTGGGGAAGGCTGGGTGAGGAAGGCGAAGGCGAGGGCGAGGGGTAGGTGCGGCGAGGAGAGGTCGGCGGGGGACGGAGACGGGGAGGGGAGGACGAGATGTGCAGAGAGGAAGGGCTGTTCCGGTGAGGAGGCGGAGGTCGGGGGCGGGTGGTGGTCGCCGCCGGCGAGGAGACGCGGGGGAGGGGGAGACGGCGGAAACGGCGGCGGCATTGGGGAGGAAGAAGATTGCCCGGCAGGATAGGCCTCGTGCATATTGATGGACCAAATTTCTTCGTGGGCCGGCCCAAACGGCACGCCAAACAAGGAAAAAGTCTACTCTAGGTCCCAGCTATCGCGAAAGTCTGTTTTTGTCCCTCAACTCCAAAACCGGACAAGCAAGTCCCTCAACTTTTGAAACCGCGTTGTCCGGTGGTTTTACTACAAAATTGGATTTTTCATTTTATGAATTTTCTGTTATTTACTATGATTTTTCAAAGATTCAGCCGAAATAAATCGGTGTGGTTACTGTAGCAAAGATGTTGTTACTGTAGCAACCCACCAGACAAAACAGTCGAGGGACTAAATCTGCGCGGTTTCAAAAGTTGAGGGGCTTGTTTGTCCGATTTTAGAGTTGAGGGACCAAAGCGAACTTTCGCGATAGTTGGGGTACCAAAAGTAGACTTTTTCCCCAAAACAACTGGGTGTTAATTCCTGAACGGGCTTTTATCACAGGTGACAAGTGATCCTTAAACAAGATGAAGATGACAAGTGAGTTATCAAACATTCAAGCTGCATGTCTAACTTTTTTTTCATCATATTATACCAAAGTCCAAAGAGTAAATTTTAACTTATCCCGTATTCTCAAATAGATACCGGTACTTGTTCTTTTATATCCAAAAAAAGAAGATGAAGTCTTGCATTTTCACTAAAGATCTCTTATATATATACTAGCAAATATGTTTGTGCGTTGCAACGAGAGAAAAACAAAATATCAAATATATTCATGGAAAACGAGTATGGAAAATGCTATATGCCTATTTATATTTTTCCCTTTCCTTGAAATTTAAGACCTTTGATTTATTTTATTAAGACTGACATCCATAATTTAGGTCAATCAAGGCAATAATATGACAATGTAGAAGTATATATCAGATTAAATACAGTCTTGATAATTTTTCTCTTATCTCAAAGCACAGAAATATTACTCGTAGATATATCATAATTTTAATTTTCATACTATTGGTATAGATAAATATTAAGTTCCATGACTTCCTTTGAAAACCCTTGAAAGTCTACAATTCTAATATCTATTCAAGCGGTAAGGAGTTAACTGCCGACATATTAGGGACTGGTCTGTTCGTTGATGATTATGATGAAGACCTCTTTCGATTTTCGACATGGCATCTCTCGTCGAGGATTGCACTGATATACACGGACAACTTGGAGTATATTTATTTATATTATATACTGTATAAAAAAGTACTCAATATTTCAGTTCACAATTTGATTAGTTGGATCATCGGTTGATCCAGTTTCTAACAAAAATAAGTTATATTCATAATCAAAACTACATAAATAATCTAATGGTATGAATATTTATTTATTATAAAAAAAGTCAAGGATTCAAGTACCTATGATATTACATTTATGATTTGTTTCTATGTCTACATAAGAAAAAAATGAGAAATACTAAAAAAATACTTTTTGGGGGAAATACTAAAAATACTAAAAAAAGGTAGGTGGAATGGTGCCCGTGAAAAACGGGTGCAAGAAAAAAAACGGATGAACGGAAAAGAAAAAACAAAACAGAGCCAACATGCGAAAACAAAAAATGGACTCAAGAAAAACGAAAAATCCCACGTGCGGAACGCAACCACAGAAAAGGACTCCAACGGGGGAGACATGAAGACGGAATGAGAACAAACGGACGCCAAAACGTATTGCGACATGAGATATTAGTTGGGCTCGCCCAACATACTTTAATTTATATGTGAATAGCTTGGACTATATTATGTATTGTATAACAAAGTACTCAATATATTTCAGTTCACGATTTGATTAGTTGGATCATCGGCTCATCCAGTTTCTAACAAAAAAATAACTTGTATTCCTAATAAAAAATACATCCATAATTTAGCGGTGCGAATATTTATTTTTGAAAAAAAAAGAAGGGTTCAAGTACTTACTTATTGTTTGTTTTTATGTTAAATAAAAAGGAGAAATACTAAAATATGCACACACAAAAAACTAGGTGGAACGGCTACCGTGAAAAAAACTAACGCAAGAAAAACGAAAAAAAATCCCACATGCGGAACGCAACCATAGAAAAGGACTCCAACGGAAGATATAAATGGACGGACGCCGAAACGATTTGGTCCCTCCAGCGATCGTTCCTCCCTCGCCCTTGCGCGCCGTCATCCAGGCTGACGCAAAAGGCTGGGCACGCTGCCATTATGCAGTCCGCAACGGCATTTGGCGTAAAATTTTTTTAGAAAATGGTACTGTAGTACTATTGTTGTTATTTACTCCCTCCATCCTAAATTACAAGACGTTTGACTTTTTTGACATCAAGTTTGACCACTCGTCTTATTCAATTTTTTTTACAAAATATCACTTCTTTTATCGTGGCTTGCTTTATTAATAAAAGTTCTTCAAGAATGACTTAAATTTGACTATGTTTATACAAATTTTTTGAATAAGACGAGTGGTCAAACTTGGTGTCAAAAAAGTCAAACGTCTTATAATTTGGGATGGAGGGAGTAATAATTAGTGTCTAATCATAGTCTAATTAAACTTAAAAGATTTGTTTCATGAATTTCATCTAAACTATGTAATTAGTTTTATTTTTTATTTATATTTAATGCTTCATGTATGAGTTTAGAAATTCGATGTGATGAGAAATTTAAAAAATTTTGAGAACTAAACAGGCCCTCAATGCATGCGGACCACATCGGCATCAAGGCCGTCGCGTCGTCGATCGGCGGACATGTGATGGGGAAGCTCGTGACCCCGGCGCCGGCTGGGGGTCGTCGCAATGGACAAATCGAGCGCACTGGCTGGACCAGGACGTCGTCACGGTCGACCACGCATGGCCGCGACGGCTGGGAACAAGCCAGTGGACCAAGGTGATGCAGCGGCCGTCCAAAAATCGCCGAGACAGGGGCAGCTATAGCGGCTGATCACAACGCCCGTGTAGCACGCGACAAGTAAGGACAAGGTCAAGCTCTGGAACGACCTCTCCATCAGTGCGCTCTGCTCTAATTTCTCGATCAGAGCTGCGGTTTTGGGGCTTTTGTTTGGTTTATAAAAGTTGATTTTCTTTTGACATTTGGCTTCCGGTTGTCGGATTTTTGCTATTAGCTTTTACAACACATTTTTAGCTTCTCATCAGCGTACTTACACTAAATAAAAGCTCAAAATACTCAACATCGGCCGTAAGCACCGTTCCAGTACAAGAAAGCAAAAAAGACGAGGTTAGATAAGTCTGATGTTGGACCAAATGTCTTAGTAGGCCTCGGTGGAGGCCCATAACGGCACGCATACTGTATTTTATTACAGCCAATACACATATCAGTTGTATTTTTTACCCAACAACAAC
Source organism: Saccharum hybrid cultivar R570 (assembly GCA_038087645.1). Classification (NCBI taxonomy): domain Eukaryota; kingdom Viridiplantae; phylum Streptophyta; class Magnoliopsida; order Poales; family Poaceae; genus Saccharum; species Saccharum hybrid cultivar. The sequence goes on from JAQSUU010000805.1 coordinate 14,958,623, forward strand.
AACAACAACAACAACATAGCCTTTTATCCCAAGCAAGTTGGGGTAGGCTAGAGATGAAACCCAAAAGAGACGAGAAACAGGGAGACACATAAAGGGAGACACATAAACCCAAAATTAGAAGAATGGGTATTTTTTACCCACTGTAAAAAAAAATTGTACTCCTGTCTTTAAACAATGCAGATTACAATTGACTTAATTATTTTATATTATATATCTGGTTCATCTAGGCATACCATTTTTTTTTCATTTTACTGGTTATTATTGTTCTCGGTGTCACATTTTTATACCCATTCTTCTAATTTTCTGATCAATATACATATATAATTCCTCCCATCACAAGTACAAGTCCATCTAAAGTTTGTCCTAAAATAGATTTCATATAGCTTTGACCAGCACTATCTAGTTATCATAAATCAAAAGAGTTGTACATATTGTAGTAGTTTTTACAATAAATAACTCTAGAAATGTTAACCGTGTGTAGTGTGTTATCAACCAATATTAATTATAGATATTGATTGTTATCTATTAATTATAGGTATTCATGGTGAAAGTTAAAAAGAATATAGGTCGTACAGAAAATGAACGAAGGTGTAAAAAAAAGTTATCGAGGAATTTAGAGAAAGAAACTGCCATTTAATATCAACTAAACTGACACTTAACAGCAGAGAAGTTGTACTTCTAGGGAAGTAATGTTTAGACCATGTTCAATCTACATCGACAGTCATACATATATAATAACCAGTTGATCATAGTAACCACATTGTACCATCCCTCTTCTCTAGCTGATACCACCAGTACTACGAAAATTCTCCAGCATCTTAGTACTACCACAGGACAACCACTCAACATCTCATAATAGGCCAGCAGATCGACAACACATCCAAAAACCTCAGATGCCATGAGAATGTACCCGACAAGGCCTTCCAATACGCGCTAGGTTTTGCTAGGATTCAAGAGTTCGCCGAGATTCAAGTGCAAGCTGTTCCTCATGGTTCTCCTTCCTGTTGCACCAGCATTGCCCTTCCTCATCATCGCCGTGAACTCGCTGTAGTCAATTTGACCATCCTGAAGTGGAAAACCATGTCAAAATTAAGTGGCCAACAATCAAAACCAAGATTTATGAATGCAATTAAAACATAGAGACGGAGAGAGTAGATTAAATATAAAAGGGACTAACATTGTTCTGGTCAACATCTTTAATCATATCCTCGAGGTGGACGTCATCAAGACCAAATTCATGGCATGCTTGTGACAGCTCATCAATGGTTATAAAGCCACTTCCATCTTTGTCAAAAAATGAGAATGCTGAAACCAAGTTTTCCTCCCTCTCCAGCTTATTCATGTGCAACGTAGCTGCAATGAATTCACCATAGTCAATGGTACCACTGTTATCAATATCAGCCTGAAACAAATGTACCAAAAGGAAAATCAACATCCACAGAGCATATCTGCAAGGAATTATGATTGAACTAGTAAAAGGCTGGAGGAGCACTTACTGCTTCCATTAAAGCCTGGATTTCGTTCTCCGTTAATTCAGAGCCTACCCTTTTCAAGCCATCTTTCAGCTCATCAAATGTTATAGTCCCACTATTGTCAGTATCAATCATCTTGAACAACTCCTTGAGGCCTCCAATCTCTTCCTCAGACAGGCTTTCTGCAATAACCTGAATATTGAAAAGATGTCTACAGTATGTCAATTTTTTTAAGATGACCACTTGCTAGAGGAATGATTTTCCATTACTTGGCTAACCCTAGAAGGGTAGCTATATAGTTCCATACATGGGCCACATGGGCCTTAGCCTCATGGACCTACATATACTCCAACACCCCCCCGCAGTCTGAACTACCGTCGCAGCGGAGCTCAAGGCTGAACAAGAAAGAACACACACACAACCCCCCACAGACGCAACTAGCCACCGGTGATGTTGAGGCTGGAGCGAAACTCGGTGAAGGTCGAGGACGGGAGGCCCTTGGTGAAGATGTCCGCGAACTGGGAGGTCGTCGGAACATGAAGGACCCGCACCTCGCCCATGGCCACCCGATCACGGACAAAGTGGAGGTCGATCTCGACATGCTTCGTCCGCTGGTGCTGAATGGGATTGGTGGAGAGGTAGACCGCACTGACATTGTCGCAGTAGATCAGTGTGCTCCGGGAGGGTGGAGTGTGCAACTCAGCAAGCAGCTGCCGGAGCCAGGCGGCCGCCGCCACGCCGTTAGCCACGGCGCGGTACTCCGCCTCGGCACTGGACCGGGAGACCACCGGCTGGCGCTTGGACGACCAAGACACCAGGTTGCCGCCCAGGAAGACGGCGTAGCCGGAGGTGGAGCGGCGAGTATCCGGGCACCCGGCCCAGTCAACGTCGGTGTAGACGACGAGGTCGGTGGAGGAGGCCCGGTGTAGGAGGAGGCCGTAGTCGAGTGTGCCCCGGAGGTAGCGGAGGAGACGCTTGAGAGCCGTGAGGTGAGGCTCCCGGGGATCATGCATGTGGAGGCAGACCTGCTGAACTGCATAGGTGATGTCCGGCCAGGTGAAGGTGAGGTACTGAAGGGCCCCGGCAAGACTCCTGTACGCAGTGGGGTCGGCCACCGGAGGTCCCTCAGCCTCCGACAGCTTGCCCTGAGTGTCGACCGGAGTGGAGCAGGGCTTGTAGTCAGACATCCCAGCCCGCTCCAGGATATCCCGAGTGTACTGCCGCTGATGAAGAAGGAGCCCAGCAGGACGGTGCTCAACAGTGACACCGAGGAAGTGGTGGAGCTCACCCAGGTCCTTCATCGCAAACTCCTGCTGGAGAGCTGCAATGATCCGCCAGAGAAGTGGCTCGCTGGAGGCGGTGAGGACAATGTCATCAACATAGAGCAACAAGTATGCAGTGTCGGCCCCATGGTGGTAGACGAACAGGGACGTATCAGACTTGGCCTCTACGAATCCCAGGGTCAGCAAGAAAGTAGCGAACCGGTGGTTCCACGCCCGAGGTGCCTGCTTGAGGCCATAGAGGGACCTGTTGAGCCGGCAGACCATGTCAGGACGGGTGGTGTCGACGAACCCCGACGGCTGACTGCAGTACACCGTCTCGGTAAGAAGGCCGTGGAGGAAGGCGTTCTTGACATCCAGCTGGTGGACGGGCCAAGACCGAGCAAGCGCCAGCGATAGCACTGTACGGACTGTGGCCGGCTTGACCACCGGGCTGAAGGTCTCATCGTAGTCGACGCCAGGGCGCTGAGTGAAACCCCGGAGGACCCATCGAGCCTTGTAGCGCTCGAGAGAGCCGTCCGCTCGGCGCTTGTGAGTCCAAATCCACTTGCCGGTGACGACATTGGCGCCCGGCGGCCGGGGCACCAACTCCCACGTCTGGTTGGCGAGTAGCGCGGCGTACTCCTCTTCCATCGCGCGGCGCCAGTGAGGGTCCAGCAGGGCGTCGCGGACGGAGGAGGGTACCGGAGAGACCACCGCGTCGTCGGTCGAAGCCTCGAGGACACGAGGCGGCAGGGTGCCAGCCGCGTGTCTTGTCACCATCGGGTGAACATGCCGCGGGTGTCGGTGAAGCAGCGGCGGGTGGTAGACCGGCGGGGTACCACGGGCCGGCGGAGACAGTGGCGGTGGTGTCGGTGTCCCCGGTGGAGAAGGGACCACGAGCGGCGGAGGCCGCGGCCTGCGCTGGTAGACCCGTACCGGCGCGGCGAACCTCGACGGAGGCGCCGGGGCGGGTGCCGAGACGGGATCCGGCGTCGGCAACCGGCACGACCCCCCCGGGGCAGAAGCGGGGGACGAAGGCCCCGGGTCTGCACCAGCTGAAGAAGATGGGGCCGCGCCGGAGGACCCGCAGGGGCCCGGACTCGCAGGGGAGCCGAGACCGGTGGCCGGCGCCGAGCGCGGCGAAGCGGTACCTGCAGGAGACCACGAAAAAGGTGGCTGGACCACCGGGTCAGTGGGAAACAGGGCGGGTGGGTCAGGGACCGGAGGTGTAGAGGTACTGGAAAAAGGAAAGACGGACTCATCGAACACCACATGGCGCGAGATGAGAACACGTCGGGAGGTAAGGTCGAAGCATCGGTACCCCTTGTGATCCGGGGAGTACCCGAGGAAGACACAGAGCGTGGAGCGAGGGTCCAGCTTGTGAGAAGAGGTGGCAGCAGTGTTGGGGTAACAAGCACACCCAAACACGCGGAGGTGATCGTACCGAGGCGGGGTACCGAAAAGGGCGTGGTGAGGTGTGGGAGCGGGACAGGCAGCAGAAGGAAGGCGGTTAAGAAGGTAGGTGGAGGTGTGCAGGCCCTCAGCCCAGAAGCGAGTAGGAAGATAAGCCTGAAACAGAAGAGTGCGCACGGTGTCGTTGGTGGTGCGAATCATCCGCTCTGCCTTGCCATTCTGCGAAGAGGTGTATGGGCAAGACATGCACAACTGAACACCGTGAGAGAGGAAGAAAGCTCGGGAGGTGGAGTTATCAAACTCGCGACCATTGTCACACTGGACGGCCTTGATGGTGAGACCGAACTGAGTAGACACCCAAGTAAAGAAGTGAAGGAGCGTGGTAAACGTATCAGACTTCGCACGTAGGGGAAAAGTCCATGAATAATGCAAAAAATCATCAACAACCACAAGATAGTACTTATAACCAGAAATACTGATAACAGGAGATGTCCATAGGTCGCAATGTACAAGATCAAAAATGCGGGCCGCATGAGAAGAACTAGAAAAAGGAAGACGAACATGTCAGCCCAATTGGCACGCATGACACAGTTGCTCATCATGAGCTCGAGTACATGGAAGACCAGAGCTACGACTGAGCTGTATCAGGGCATCACGTCCAGGATGGCCGAGGCGCCGGTGCCAAGTAGTAGAGGAAGTAGAAGCGGCGAAGGCAGCTGACAAAAGGGACGGCGAAGAAGACGAATGCGCCGCCGGGAAGCGAAGGGTGTAAAGGGGCCCGGTGCTGTCACATCGGAGCAGAGGACGCCGGGTAGCCAAATCCTTTACAGTAAGACCAGAAGAGTCAAATTCCACAGAACAAGAATTGTCAGCTGTAAAACGACGAATAGAAAGAAGGTTATGAACCATAGAGGGGGCAACAAGAACATCAGGAAGGCGAAAGGAGCCATGAGCACCGGCGGTACCCACAGATGAGACTGGAATACAAGAGCCATTTGCGACCATAATGGACGAAGGAAGAGAGGAAGAGGGAGAGTGAATCGACGAAAGAATACCGGGGTCAGGAGTGGTGTGGTAGGTGGCCCCCGAATCGGCGATCCACTCGGGTCCAACCGGAGGTGTCAGGCTCATGGTGCCGAACGAGCGTGCCAGGGCCGCCTGGTCCCATCCAGAGACCCCCGGTGGAGGCCCGGAAGGTCCGAAGGGAGGAACCCACGAAGCAGCAGGCGACGGAGAGGGACGGCGCTGAGTGGAGGACCAGCGGGAGGTGCGCCGGTGAGCATGGCCATCGGTGGACGCGAGGCGGTCCCGGTAGCGTGGTAGGGCCACATGGAGATGCGCCCAGACCACGGGTGCTGGAAGGAGGGCCATGGTGCCCCCCCCTGTGGTCCACCGGGTGCCGGGGCCTGTGGAGGTGCACCCCGGCCACCTCCGCGACCCCCTCCGCGGCGACGACGGCCGCCACGACCCCCCCACCTCCGCTCGGCCCGGAGGGAGGGGGACCCAGAAGAGACGACGGCGGTGGAGCAGACGTGCGCGGCGAAGTAGCAGCGAGAGCCGTCGAGGAGGCCCCCGGGGAAGCCGTGGAACCCGGCTGGAGGCCCTGCGTAAGCTCCTCCATGACGAGATCGTCACGGACCTCCAGGAAGGTGGGGAAGGGCCGCTGGCGGGTGATCCACGTCCGGAGGTGGGCGTAGCGGTCGCTGAGCCCCCGGAGGACGTTGAGGACCAAGATGCGATCCTCCACGGGCCACCCGAGATCCCCCAGCGAGTCAGCCATGGCCTTCATCCGACGGCAGAACTCACCGACGGAGAGGTCACCCTGGACGAAGGTGCGGAAGCTCGCGTCGAGGCGGAGAGCCCGGGCCTCAGCGTTGCCCAGGAACTGACCCTCAAGGGCCAGCCACGCCCGGCGCGCGTCAGGGGAGGTGCGGACGAGGTCGTGGAGGTCCAGGGAGATCGTCCCCAGGATCCAGGAGAGGACGATGCTGTCGAGTCGGAGCCACGACGACGTCTGGGCAGTGACCGGGGCGTCGAGGAGGACGTGGTCGTCGAGGGCGTAGCGGCGAAGGGTGAGAACCACCAGATCCCGCCAACGGGCGTAGGAAGGAGACTCCGGCTCGAGGACGACCGGGACGAGAAGTCGAATGTTCTGGACCCCCCGGCCTGGTAGTGGAGCTGGGCCACGAGGGGATCAGCCGGGTCATGCCAGATGACGGTGGTGTGGGAGATAGGACGCCCGGGCGAGGCAGAGGAGGTGGCACCAATGTCCCGGGAGGCGGACGGAACGAGAAGCTGCTCCGCCTCGGCGATCTGGCGAGCCAGAGCGTCGGCCGCGTTGCGCTCGCGCTCCCACACGAGAGCCGCCGCGCGAACACGAGCCTGGCCTTCCGCCGCAGCAGCACGGGCAGCCACAAGGGCGGCAGCGAGAGTGGAGTCCGTCCCCGGGGCCCGTAGAAGATGAGGGCCACCAAGAAGAAGATCAACAGAAGGAGCAGAGGCACCGGCACCGGCACCAGCAGGGTCCCCCGGGTCAGCTGTGGGACGGAGGAGCGGCTGGACAGCTTCGGGCTGGACCACCCCCGCAGGCGCGACGTCTTCGGTGCCGTCCCCCACGGTGCCTAGGTCAGAGGAGGTGGCCAAGGCATGGGCAGCCGCGGTGCCCTTAGCAGCAGCAGCAGCCGCCTCAGGTGAGGAAGGGAGGGGGCACCGCTGGAGGGCGGGGTCAGCAGCCAGAGGGGGGCGGGTGGTGCCTGGAACAGGGAGCAGAGGAGGGCGGGCGACGCCTGGAGGGATGGGATGGTGGCCGGCGGCCAGGGGCTGGCCGGCGGGAAGAGGGTGGCCGGCGGCCAGGGGCTGGCCGGCGGGTGTGAGGTGGCCGGCGGCCAGAGGGTGGCCGGCGGGAAGAAGCTGCGCGCCTGGAGAGGAAACCACAGGGGCGCCGGCCAAGATCTGGGCCCAGGATGGAGAGGAAGAAGAGGGGAAGTAGGAGTAGAGGGAGGGGGGAGGGGGAGGGCCGCCAGCCATGGTGGCTGGACCGGCGGCGGCACCTCCAGGAGAGGGGCGGCGGCTGGGAGGCAGGGGAAGAGAGAAAAAACCCTATGCTCTGATTACCATGCTAGAGGAATGATTTTCCATTACTTGGCTAACCCTAGAAGGGTAGCTATATAGTTCCATACATGGGCCACATGGGCCTTAGCCTCATGGGCCTACATATACTCCAACACCACTGCAGGTTTCATGTTATGTACTGAGTATTAGAAGCATTCTGCAATCCCCGTGATGCAATAGTCCAAATTGATAAATTTGTAGCTACTAATTACTAAGTAAAATGGGGGAAAAGCAAAGGCAATCCAGAACATCATATCCAATATCTATAATGTTTTTCTTTGATAGCATGAATCAGAAAACCTGGATGGAACATAGTGAGCATTGTGACACAGACAAGAAAGCAGGGGTGTAAATAAGCATGAGATCAGACATATGAGTATGACTATCAATCTGTCTGAGCTCTACTAGATTGTATTTGGTTAGAGAATAAAGCACCACCTTCAGAGTGATCATGATAGAGGATCCACTACAGTTCAAACAGTAAGATTCTTTCAGATAAAACGGGAAAATAGAGCCATATGGAACTGACCTTGGTATATCAAGAAACAGAGATCATGCTAACAGTAACGTATATCATGATGCCTTAACTATTAAGGCCCACATAAAACCAAATGGTAGAGAATCAGATATCACATCGAATAAGGACAAGTAAATATACATACCCTTAATGCCATCTTCTTGAGCTTGTTCATTGCTGAAAAATGCTTCAGCCTTGACAGAACAGCAGAATCAATAGGCTTATCAGGTGCCACGGCATCGTCAACAATCCATGGGTGGCCTGACATAGTGGCATAGACAGTGCTATTATTATGAGGGAATAAAAAATGGATACCCCATGTAGCACCCAGGAAATGTATCCACAACCCAGCTACTTGAGCTAGATGAAGGAATGTACTTACAGAGAACCTCATGAGCACTAAATCTCTTTTTAGGATCCCGAGTAAGCATATTGCGGACCAGATCCTTAGCACTATCAGAAATACTAGGCCAGGGTTCAGATTCAAAATCAAGTTTGCCTCGCAGAATCTGCCTGAAGATTCCAGCCTCAGTTTCTGAAAGAAGAAAATCATATAACAGAATGGGAAACATGTGAATTTGCAGTGACAAACGAATTTGATGGTTTGAATGACAGATACATTACCTGCCCAAAATGGGGGGACACCACAAAGCAAAATGTACAGAATTACCCCTGCGCTCCACACATCAGCTTCTGGACCATAGCATTTCTGAAGTACCTCTGGTGCGACATAGTAAGGGCTTCCAACGACATCAGAGAATTTATCACCTGAGGAAATGGAAATGAGCAGCTTGCATCGTCAAGAATCTTAGCACAAGGGGGCACTGAGAACATCTAGCAACACCAGAGTCAAACCAAGTACAATTTAGGATGCAAGTACCATTGTACCAAACACATCAAAATAGAAGCTCATAAATCACTATCTCGAAACCACAAATGGCTTCTAGTAAGCTTCTATTAACAGTTTCAGTAACTCATTCCCATTCCAAAACGAAACTGGGTGCTTCAACATGGTTTTGTATCTTTTCTCTTACTATTCTGGTCAAATCAAATAATAATATCAATGACTTGTCATCAATATGATAGATAGCATTCTCATTCTGTGAAAACAAACGAGCAGAAAGCACTAATGCCAAATCATCAGACTTGACCACGACATCATATCAAGTGTCATTGTTTTAATAACAAACTAAAATGGTCAAAATCTAACACAGCAATGTAAAAGCAAACAGCAGCAGTTGACCTACCAAACTGAGCAATGTAAAAGCAAAGAAACACGCATACCGGGCTTGTAGAACATGGAGAGCCCAAAGTCAGTGGCCTTGAGTGGGGCTTCCTCGGCGGTGCTGGCAAAGAGAAAGTTCTCCGGCTTGAGGTCCCGGTGCATGACGCCGAGCGAGTGGCATCCCTCCACGACCCCGACAATGGTCTTGATGAGCTTCGCTGCGGCGCGCTCGCTGTAGTGTCCCTTGGCGACGATGCGGTCGAAGAGCTCGCCGCCGGCGCAGAGCTCCATGACGATGTGCACGAAGAGCGCGTCCTCGTAGGCGCCGCGGATGCGGACGACGTTGGGGTGCTCGGAGAGGTGGTGCATGATCTGGATCTCGCGGTACACGTCCTCGTAGTCCTCCCGGCACAGCAGCTTGCGCTTGGGGATGGACTTGCACGCGTACTCGGCGCCGTCGGCCTTGCCCACGCACTGGTACGTGGTGCCGAACTGTCCCTGCCCGAGCTTCTTGCCGATGCGGTAGTGGTCCCGCACGTTCGCCGTCTTGTACGGCAGCACGGACGCCGGCCGCCCCGACGACGGCGCCGGCGCCGTCACCGGCTGCGGCAGCGGCAGCTTCGCCTTCGCATTGCCGGCGTCCCCGCTCGGGTCCGGCTGCATTGGCGCGCCCCAGGTGTGCTCCCCCGGATCAAGAACCGCACGGAGGCCGCCGCCGTAGGAAACGGAAGCCTGTTCTTGGACAAGAAACCGGAAAACCCGGAGAAAAAGTGAGAAATTTGGGAACACGGCGATGACGAACCGGTCAAAAGGGAAGAAATCCACCTCTCTCGGTACAAATTTCTGCAACTCCTCCAACGATTTGCGCGGGCTGGCTGGAGACGGAAGAACAGGGAGAAGATCTTGGAGCGGGGAAACGGAGGAGCTCTGCCGATTGAGATCGAGAGCAGAGGAACGAAGCTTTATGCGAGGTTTATCTGTGACAAACCCACAAGCAGAGCAGAACGGAAACGGCAAGGGGAAGAAGAAATCTGTGCCCTCACTTTCTCACGTGTCACATGGGGGAAGATGTGCAATCCTGCCAAAAGAAAAGGGGGAGCAAGCGGAGCGGGGGGAAAAGATTAGCCTCTTCTATCTATCCGGCGTGGAGCTACAAGCTGGCCGCGCAAGAGGACAGGATCTTGGCGGCGTGGGTGATGGCTCCACCCATATTTTTATAGGAATTTCGGAGGCGGCGGCTTCCAATGGGGCGAGGAGATGATGACGGTGAGAGCTCAAAAATCTGCCTTTTGATTTCGGTTCGAGGTTGGGAACGGGCAAAAGGGAGGGCGAGTTGGTGGAGGGGAGGATTGGGGGAAGGGAAATGCGGGGGGTGTCGCAGTGCAGCTACTCCCTCCGTCCCATTGAAAGTGTCGTTGGAAAACCGTGTCCCCCTCACAAACACGTTTCCCGGGCGACACTTTCAATGGGACGGAGGGAGTAGGTCGTATCTAAGAAATTCTCCATGGGTGACCGACCAGGAAGGAGGGAGGAAGGAGACGACGACGCTGTCACCATTGTTTTTCTTTTTTTTTATATTTTTATATACTTTTCTCCTTTTGTAAATTGTAAATCACGCAACGGTCCATTTCTGGTAAAAAAGTATGTACAGTGACAGAGAAACTGAAACACACCAAGTTTTTCTTTTTGAACACAAAACACATCAAGTTAAGTTGCAAGGAAATTCAAAAACTTTAAGTACATGTTTGGAACACAAAAAAATTTACAGAAATTATACAAGAATTTCACAAGAATCAATTCATTTTCATATGAAAAATGCAGAAATAGTGAAAAAAAATTCCACGTTCAAACAAGACCTAAGTCTTCAAGTCTGCTTCATGTCTTCAAGTGAGAGTGGCAGGTTCTATAATTCCAGGAGACTTCAATGGTCATGTTCTGGAACTTTAAAAGTACCCTAGGGTAAAGTTTCAATTAAAAATAAACTGCCTGATTTTACTTTCCTTATGTTGCTTCTTCTTCAAAATAAAATCGTGTTCCTAACGTATACTTCCTCCGTCTCATTGAAAGTGTCACCCGAGAAACGTGTTTGTAAGGGGGACACGCTTTTTCAACGACACTTTCAATGGGACGGAGGAAGTACGTTGGATTTAGTGCAAGGTCAAAAAAAAAATTAAACGTTCTTTTTGGCTTAGACGGAGTCAACTTTTTGGCTTAGAAAAAGTTTGGCCAGATGAGACATGACATCTTTTACGTGTACACTAACATTGTCTTCACATAAAACAAAGTTGGTGCCTTTTTTTTCTCGGGGGAGACTAGCTAGTCAAAAGAGCACTTACAGGACAACCGAAATTAACCACCCTGTTATAATTAATTAATTAATTAATTAATTAAGGTTGTGTTTAGTTTCTCATGGAATGCAAAATGCAAAATGCAAAATGTCAACTACTTTGGAATGATGAAATACAAAATGCCGAAATTTTCATTGGTGTGTTTAGTTCCATAAAAAATACCAAATTTTTCATGGGGTGGGTGAGGGCTTTTTGGCTTTTTTTTTTTTGCCTCGAGAGGCCAAAATTCAAAATAGAGAATTGATATCTTTTTGCCAAAAATTTTGTATGATGTTTAGTTCCATTTTATAAAATAATGGGAGAAAACCTAAAATTTTTTAAGTGAAATAGGGAACTAAACACACCCTAAGAATCCTTACCGTTCCTAAAATGCTGAAAATTATCAAGTTTTCTTCACAATGATGTTACGCCATGAAAACTTTCCCCCGACAGTATTTCATAATAAGCAGTGGATGCATCTGAATATTGTAGCATAAGCCAGTAATTATGGGGCCAAAACAGGTATTATGGCCAATGTTGAGAGAAGTATTTTTCCTCTCAAAAGGCAAAGCGATTTACTGAGGTCATGTTTAGTTTCTAAAAATTTTCAAGATTTTCCGTCACATTGAATGTTTGGACACATGCATAGAACATTGAATGTAGACGAAAAAAACTAATGACACAGTATGATAGAAAACCACAAGACGAATCTTTTAAACATAATTAGTCTATGATTGACACTAATTAACGAATACAAACAAAAGTGCTACAATAGGAAAAAAAAAAAACCAAAAATTTTCGCGAACTAAACACACCTGACGGTCCTAGTAACAGCTGAAAAATGGCGAGAAAACATATGGATTCACGGGTGTGTTTCACTGTTTCGTTCATAAAGAGCCAGCGGATGACAAGGACGGCAGTGAGAAGTGAACGATGAAAGATGAATACAAACGTTATCTTTGGAATTATCAAGCACTTGGTTGTTTTGTACCTCGTGGACTTTGTTTATTCCTGCCGTGACTCATTCTGTTGGACAAATTAGAGAAAGGCATATTCCTTCGGACTTGCACAATTTTAATATACCTTCTTTTTCAGCACATGAGCACCTTTGCATAGCCAAACTTCAGTAGTGATAGTTAAGGAGACACTCCCACTCATATTATGCATAGTGTTCCCTACATCTTTTTTAAGGTGTGAAGATTAGAAAAGGCTAATCAGGTCACCCATAGGCTCCGTTCGTTTATACTGAAAAAACAATCTAAAACACTGTTCCAACTGATTTGTGTGAGAGAAAAACATTGTTCCGGCTAAAAAAAACAAACTGAAAAGTATGGATTATAAGCCGGCTGAACAGGGCCATGAAACCAAGATGGGTAATAACTAGTAAAAAAATGTATTTGGTGATACTAATCTGGTGTCACAAAGACTGATGTACTTTTTTTATAAATTTGATCAAACCTAAAATAGTATGAATAACTCTAGAAGTTCATCTTTTTTGGAATAGGAGTATAGCAGGTAGCTTGTCCTAACTGTCGTACACATAAAGTAGAGATAATAAAATAAAGAGGTAAAAAGATTTGCCCCAAAAATCATCTTAGAATTCCATGATTATAATTTTATTCCACAAAATATGCTATTCTAACGCTAATGACACGTTTAGTTCTTGATGAGAGGTGATACAGGAGTATCTAGCAAAGGAACCGAAATCAACTCCCCCATCATCCAACAGTTAGCCTCCATAACCCCTCAAAAAAAAACAGTTAGCCTCCATAACTCTTGAAAACTGAGCCCGATCGCTTTGCTGAAAAGTCATGACTGAAAGTTTTGTTCGCTGATTTGTTATGAGAGAAAAACACTGCTCCGGCTGAAAAAACAAGCTGAAAAGTACAGATTATAAGACAAGCGAACAGGGAGTAGAACAGTTCATAATAATGGGGGCATTTACCCAAAAAGAAAGACCTTAAAATTTTAGCCCAAGTTAAACTATTATTAGCTTGACGGAGTTCATAGAGAAAAATAATTAACATACATTCATGACACCTAATAGGCACAATAATACGAAACTACTATATATAATATAATTGAATGGTGTTAATTTAGTATCATAAACTTAGTCAAACTCACTGTAGCAGAATCGTCTAATCTAATGTCCTCCTAAGAGTACTCGTCTTCCATTAGACCCTAAGTACCAAGGGAGAACGCTAAACTACGTGATTCCATCGAGCACACCGCGAGGGAGAACTCGAAGATCCACATTTTTACATCAGGATCACAAATGAGAGAGTAAAGCTTACAACATCCTTACCATTTCTTACATCCATTTTTAGTACGACATCAGAGTAATTCATGATGTAGTTATGACAACGGAATATAAAATATTATCAGAGTTCAGCGGAAATGAAACCATTTAATGATAAGTTAAACATTAACATAAAGAACGTTTAAATGCATGAATTGATAACAGATTAATAGTATTTTTCTCGTAAAACTTTTGGTGAGAGTTTTAATAAATAACTCTACTCCGCATAGCAAAGGAAATCCTCGCTGAGCCCACCAGGAGGTTTCCCCACACAAGTGTCAGCTTATCAGCACCTGCCACCTGCAACAGGGTAGAACAAACCCTGAGTACTCAATTGTACTCCGCAAGACTTACCCGTCAGAAGGAAAGAGAAAGACTCCAAGGATCATGCAAGACTTTTTGGCTTGTGAGTTTCTTATTTGCGAGAAGCAGCACTAAGAGTGTGTCTTTGATTTCTTACTTTTATTAGCCGTATTTTATTTCTTATCCAACCTTCTATGTAAGCACATAGTCTATAATCAAGTAGGGTTGAGCAAAAGAAACAATTTCTTCATCTTTTAACTGTCATTTCTTACTACGATGCCAGAGCGTAGTCAAGCCGTACCGTCACGCACAAACGGCGATTCGTGAATCAATATGCCCAGCTGGGTGCCCCGAAAACACACGCCTTGCTTGTACCCCGAGCACAAGCAAGACCAACCCGTTTCACTCCTATCAAGGGGTCCAGGTCCCCATCCAAGCTCGGACTCTAAGCCCCCAACACTGCAGGCCCGGCCTCAGTATGGTGCTTAGACCTCCTCAACCCAATATATATAACCACCTAAAAAGCCGGTCTGGAAAGAGCCGGAACCCATGACAAGAGAGAAACAAGTCTTCCCGCTCCCATAAGCAAGTATATGCTCAGGACAATAAATCTGTGACTTGACCAGGGTCCATGCAACGAACGGTCCTTAATTGACACAGGTAGAACAAATGCAACCAGAGCCCCGCTCTGTTGCCCAACCAGGTCCAAGTCCATCCAACCCGTTTCGTCCGGTCTCCAATTATCCATATACATTTATATTCCATGAGATAGCAACATGATAATAGTAACAATAAGATATTCCTATCTCTCGCGAGCGACAAGTAATCACTTGACTTCTACCGGAGTCCTGTAGCATAGCAATCTACATGATCCTGACATGCTAGTAAGACTCATGCGATCTGGATATTTATATGCAAGTGGGTTTCATTCAACTCCTTTAAACTTAATGCACAAGCATAAAATAAAGTACAGAATAATAGGGGTTATGCACCGGGGCTTGTGAAAGGTCCTTGTTTGGTTTTGGTAATTGAGTGACAACTTAGGTGGACTAATATGTGGTTATGTGAGATACACAGGAGATTAGTCCACAGGTAATGGTGTCATGGAGGAGCTCATTGCATATGAGACATGACATTGACTCATGTGACCAAGATGATGAAGACCAAGATGATGCTTGGCTCGATGGACCGGTTGTGAAGGTGAAGGGCAAGTCGAGGCTTCGAAGCGAAGGACCATGCGATGGTGAAGCTTGAGCAAGACTTGGCGCCGATGGACCGATGCAACAGTGAAGAGCAAGTGAAGTCAAGGTCGATGGATCGAGACGGTCATGTGATGATGTCATGAAGGAGCTTAATGCACATAAGACATGACATGGAGTCATGTGACCAAGATGATGAAGACCAAGATGAGGCTTGGCTCGATGGACCGGTTGTGAGGGTGAAGGGCAAGTCGAGGCTTCGAAGCGAAAGACCATGCGATGGTGAAGCTTGAGCAAGACTTGGCGCCGACGGACCGATGCAACGGTGAAGAGCAAGTGAAGTCAAGGTCGATGGATCGAGACGGTCATGTGATGATATGAAGTGGATCATATCATTTGTGATATGGTTGGTGCATGTGTTGCATCAACGTCGGAGGAGATGGAGTGGAATGCGCAAGGCAAAGGTATAACCTAGGGCATTTCCATTTCACCGGTCATAGGTGTGTAGAGAAGTTTATGACCGGTTTTAGGATAGATGGCCGTACTATCAAGAGGGGCAAACTTGTTTGCATATCGGTCATTTAGTGCCACTTGAGCGATCTAACTTTGCATACGTATTAGGATCGAGTGGCGAGGCAAGTTGAGTACCTAATTTCTTCGGTAAAATGATTGTGAAAATGCTAACACACGTACACAAGGTGGTGATCACTTGTTGGTGTTGGCACATTTGCGAAGACGGTGGAGTTTGTGCGGTAGAGAAGGGTTTGGGTCCCTCTCTCCCTCCCGCCGAGCTTGCGAGCGCGGGATTCAGGCGATTTCGGGGATATGAAATGCCTATTTTCCACTACGCCAGAAGTCGGAAAAGAAACGGAGACGAACGGAGGTCACAGAGGTGACCGGACGCTGCACCGGACGCGGTCACGGTGTGACCGGACGCGTCCGGTCAGTGTTCTGCGTGTGCGCGTTTTTCGGTTTGATGATCGGACGCGTGGCGCGTCCGGTCACAGTCGACCGGACGCGTCCGGTCGATCAGGGAGCTTACTGGACTCTAACCGGACGCGGGCACTGTGGCGTCCGGTCAGTTCTAACAGCGCGTCCGGTCACTGTTTCGTTGTGCGCGACTCAGACTTGACCAGCGCGTCCGGTCAGTTACGGGACCGGCACGTCCGGTCGTTCCCGGCGCGTCCGGTCGTTGCGACCAGCGCGTCCGGTCGTTGATTCGCGGGCGCGGGTGCTGTGCGGATCGGCGCGTCCGGTCATTGCGAGGAGCGCGTCCGGTCGTTGCTTCGCGCGCGCGGTGCTGTGCGACCGGCGCGTCCGGTCGGTTGAGCGGCGCGTCCGGTCATCGCGTTTGACCGTTGGCGCGCAGTGACCGTTGGAGGATCTAACGGTCGCGTTTGAATTCGGTGGACACGTGGACGTCGCAGAGCGACCGGACGCGGTGGTGCGCGTCCGGTCAGTTTCGACCGGCGCGTCCGGTCGTCCCGATTTTTGCCCAGTGAAGGGGTAACGGCTCTATTTGACCGTGGGGTTATAAATAGACGTTGTGGCCGGCTATGGCCGAGTGCAGAGCACACTTTGGCCTTGGTGGCTTGTGTGGTAGTGCTTGGGAGCCCTCTAACTCACTCATGCTTGATAGTGTTCATCGGATCGAGTGAGAGAGCGATTCTAGTGCGATTGCATCGTGAGGTTGCATCGAGTGGCACTAGGTGATCGTGTTGCAAGCCGGTGGTGCTTGTTACTCTTGGAGGTTGCCACCTCCTAGACGGCTTGGTGGCTTGTGGCTCCGTGGAAGCTCGCAAGAAGATTGTGCGAGGCTCCGGAGAAGCTTTGTGAGGGGGATTGTGCTCACCCCGCGGGGATCGCGAAGAGCAACTCTAGTTGTGCGTGTCATTGAGCTACCTCACTTGAGAGTGGTGTCTTGCGGTGCCTTGCGGGGCATGCCTTGAGGGGTAAGTGACTTGAGGGTCACACCGAGGAACCATCTAAGTGTTGGTCGACACAACGGGGACGTAGCTTGGTGGCGACCAAGTGAACCTCGGGAGAAAAATCACCGTGTCAACATTGTCTACTCTTCTCGGTGGTTTGCCTTCGTGCAACACACGCTTGTATTTACTTTCATATATACTTGTGCTTGAGTAGTTGCTTTCGTAACTAGTTTGCTTGTGTAGCTTGCTAGTTGTCTTCTTGCTTGTGTAGCTAGAAGCTTCCCCTTTGCGTGGCTAATTCGGTTTGTGTAACCTTGTTAGTCATATTGCTTAGTTTGTGTAGCTAAGTAGTTTGCGCTCTCTAATTTGGCTTGTGTAGCCTTGTTATTGAGCATTGCTAGTGAGCTTAGGCTTTGTGCGCTTTGCTTACTAGAATTGTGTAGGAGCTCCCTCTTGCTTGCAAAGTACTAGTGCATAGGTTTGTGTGACCTTGCTCTAGAATTAAATAGGAGAGCTCTTGCTAAGGAAAGCACCTTAGTTGCTTAATTAGGATCTTTGTGAGGTGCTTGTGAACTTAGATTGAGGGGTGTAGTCTTGGCTAGACTGATAAGTTTAATTCCGCATTTGTTTTGGTTAGCCAACACGTTTAAGTTTTAGAAAGGACTATTCACCCCCCTCTAGTCCGCCATCTCGACCCTACAAGTGGTATCGGAGCCGGGTCTCTCATTTGTGGTCCTCACCGACCCGAGAGGATGGCGGCTTATGGGCTAGATGTTGAGTGTCCACACATTTTTGATGGCACACACTTTGCACGGTGGAGAAATTGGTTGACATGCAATTTTAAGTTTATTTCTCCTCAAATGTGGTGGATCGTAGATGTGGGCTTTTCCTTTGCAATTGATAAAAAGAATGCAAATCAAGCGCAAAGTAAATGCCTACATCTCGATAGCCAAGCTACTAATGTTTTCTATCGATCTATGGATAGTAGCATACTTTGTGAGATCATAGACTTCAATTCCGCCCATGAGATTTATGTGTTTCTAAATGAGAAATATGGGGCGATCTCCAATGATGATGAGCCCAAGGAGGAGGTGCATGAGGATGTTGAGCATGACCACAACAAGGTGGTTGTGGAGGATTGCTCCACCTCACGGTCAAGTGATGACAAAGATGATCATAGCACAAGATCACTTGACAAGAATGATGATAATGCCACAAGTGATGCAAGCAATGATTCTACTCCATGCACACTTGATGGTGAAGATGATGGCTATGAGAGTGATGCTTCAACAAGCTCTTCAACATCACCACATTGTTCTATGTCACATAGTGACACTAAGGTATCTATTGGTGGTTTTGTTGTTGATTGTGATGGTCCAAATTTTGAGCTTCTATATAAACTCTCAAAGGCCCTAAGAAATAAGATGGCAAAAACAAGTAAATTAAAAAATGAAAACTCATTTCTAAAAACCACATGTGAACAACAAAAGCATCTACTTTATGTTACTACTTGTTCACATGAGGAGCTAAAATTGGCTCATGAGGAACTTAGTGTTGCTCATGATAATTTGGTACAAGAACATGCTTTACTCACTAAAAGGCTTTCTAATGATGAAAACAAAACTAGTGAGAGCTCATCATTTGGGTCAAATGATCAATCACATATTACTAACCCTTGTGATGTAGGCAAGAAGCATGTATCCACCTCTTGTGATGATTTATCATATATGCCATGTTCTTCACAATTAGTTGCTTGTTCTACTTCTATGTCTTGTGAGACTAACCTTTTGAAGGAGAACAATGAGCTCAAAAGTGAAGTGAAGAATTTGAGCAACAAGTTGGAGAGGTGCTACAACTCTAAAATCGCCATTGAGCATATCATGACCAATCAAAGAAGATATGGTGATAAGAGTGGTATTGGCTACAACAAGAGCAAGGGCAAGATTATGAAGAAGCAAGATGCAAAGAAGCTATCCCAACTCATGTGCTACCGATGCCATGAAGTGGGACATATTGCCAAGTGTTGCCCTACCAAGAAGACTCAAGTTGAGCCAAAAGCAAAGCCCCAAGCTCAAATCAAGATCAACCATAGAGATGATGGTGACTTGATGAAGAAAAAGAAAAAGAAAACAAGAAGGGGTGGTAGAGCAAGGCATCCAATGCAAATCCAAGATACCAAGATGATGAGCAAGAATCAAGATGAAAAGAAAGTACATGCTCACATCAAGTGCTTCAAGTGTGGAGATATGGGACACTTTGCCTCGGGGTGTCCTACTAAGCTTGAAAAGAAGATTCAAGCAACTTGTGAGAGGCAAGGCAATGAGAAGCAACATATGAGCAAGGAAGAAAAGGCTCAATCTAAGAGAAGTTGCTACTCATGCCGGGAAAGGGGACACATGGCTCATTCATGTCCCCTAGGTAACAATTCTAAGCCTATTTCAATTTATAATACTAATATGCTTAGAAAGGATGGCAATGGTACCTCATTGGTTGGAATTGCAAAACATCCCGCTACTCATACTAAGGCTATGCTTAAGTATGTTGCACCTAATTTGAGAGGACCCAAACTAGTTTGGGTACCATAAAAAAGTGGATGAATGATTGTAGGTACCATCGGCATTGGAGGCTTGATTCAATTGGTTTCATTTTGTTCATCATATATTGAGTCAAGTTATGAAGCTCAATTCATATCCAATCCCAATGCCAAGTCAAAATAAGTGAAGTCCAAGTGCTACAACATACAAGTGTCATGATCAAGTTGTGGATGATTTATTGGAATTATTTGATGGCTTGCAAATTATTTGAGTTAAAGCTTGCTATTGGATGATCATGAGTTAACCAAGGTATATCTCTTGTTGATCATTTCATTTGGGCGCATATGAGTTGATTGAATTGGATAAATGTGCAATGTTGCTTGCTATGAGATGATTGAATGGATTAAATGCTTAGCAATCAAGTTTGAATTGATTTGTGTTGGATAAATTCATGAGATGACTTTTTAGTAAGTGGATTGAATGGATATATGTCTTATGAAAGTATTCAAACAAGTTAGTCTCAAGTTTGATTCATATTTGATGAAAAATAGCTCAAGTATTGAAATCTGTCCTATATTGAAAAACTGAGCTAGCTGTGATCTTAGCCATGTTTGAGTGATCAAATCTATTTGGATTGGCTTGAAATTTGGTATACATGCTCTACACTTATGAAAGAAGATGTTGTAGAAATTTCATGAGAATTGGATAAGAGATGCTTCGGTTTTGGAGTGCATCTTGTCAGCTTTAGTGCAGCAGTTTTCAGCATGTAGCAGTGGTGGAAGAATTAAAATCTGGTAGCAATCTAGAAGTCAAATGAAGCTCAAATTTTTACAGCTGCTAGATGACTTTGTAATGCACATATCCACCAAATTTCATGGCATTTGGATTCGTACATTGGGAGATATGAATTATTCTTTAAAGGGTACAGAATCTGCCAGAAAAGTGACAATCATTGGATTAATCTAGAGTCACTTTGATTGAAAGGTCCTCAAATTGGAAACATGTTTATAAGTGGTTGAGGTACCTAAGTTTGGTTTTAGATTGATCTAGAAGCATGAAGAGCAATGAGTACAAGGATGTTTGATTGTGGAATGTACTTGGTGTACATGTTTAGTACTCAAATTTGAAGATCAAGATCAAACTCAAGATGAAGGTGAAGTTTAAGTTCTAGTGATAATTGGAGATCATTTGGTTGAAAGAAAAGGACTTAAACAAGTAGAAAGAGTTGGACTCAAATGTAGATTCAAGGATTATTCATCAAGATTGAGTTCATCATTTGGATCAATCAAACTATATCATTTCAAGTGAGTATCAAGAGTGGTCCTTTGGAGAAATGTCACTTCTCCCTAGTGAGGGGCTTGCCGCCGTGTGTAGGTGAAACCAAGTTTGGGACTTGGAAGGCTAACATGGAAGTGGTGATCCGAGGAACCTGTGATGCTTAATTGAAGCAATCAAAATGGTTGATCAAGAAAAGCAAGCAACACCCAAAAGAGAGCTAGTCATGTATTTTAAGTGGTATTCTAAGTAGTTCTCTCATGCAAACTTTGATCAAAAAGATGAAGCAAGCAAACCACAACTCAAGAGATAGTGCACTTGATCATAAGCGGTTTTCATTTCATATGGGTGAAGAATGGATTTATCTATGATGATTGATCTTCACCAAGCTTATAAATTGGACTTCACATTGCTATTGGAGTAATGAATTGAAATCTATGTGACTATCCTCTACTCCAACATAGCAAAGGTATCATTGTAATGTGCATGATCATTTCATCCCTTACTAGTATGCGGTTAGTGCATATAGTACATGTTTATTAGGATCATGCATAACAAATGAAAATTTTAAATTCATAGCCTACCATTATTGCTTGTTTGATTAATTGATCTAGTGGTATGGATATGAGTTTGTTCATGAGCTAGTGAACCCAAGTACTTGATCTAGTTTGGATTGCTAACAAGTGACAAGTACAACATTGGCAAGATAACCCTTAACATGAGGTGTGAAGAAGCTTGTCATTGGATCAAACCGGACTTGGAATCTTAGGCAAATCAACATAGTTCAAGTCATACAAGAAGCTCATGACAATGATAAGAGTACAAGCACAAGACAACAATGAAAATGGATATCTAGTTTGTTTCAAGTGGTATCTAGACTCAAATTGATTTTCCAAGTGGTATTCACAAGTGGTGTCTAGATAATGATCTACAAGTGATATCTTACAAGTGGTACTCATGAAGATAGCAAATGTTCAAGAAGTGAATATTATTGTCAAATCCTTCAAAGTGGATCCATACTAGAAAATTCTTTCAAATGGTATCACATTCCTACTCATGGTATCTTCACGTGGTATCATTCATGCAAGACGATGGCTTCACAAGTGATCCTCAACCTTAAGTGATCAAATCAAGAAATGCTACCCTCATCTTCAAGTGGTATCTCAAGTGAATGACACATGCTATGACATAGGGGGAGGAGCCCCACCGATTGGTATCAAGGTCAAAGATCCTAAGTGGAATCTCAAGAGCAACTATAAAGTTTGTCATTCCAACATATGTGGTAATGTCCATCAAAAATGCAAGATTCAAGTCTCAACCATCTACCCAAATGCTAGCCTTTGTATCAATTGAGAAGAACACCTTTTATGGAAATTGATGACAAAGGGGGAGAAGTTGTACAAAGATATGAAAGCTTTTTGAGCTTTGGGGAGAGATTGGAAAGATTGGACATGGACATGGACAAAGAGGGAGCAACATTGAAGAATGTAAGGGGATCAAACATTCTTAGACAAAGAAAGCACACAAGTAGGGGGAGCAAGCTCATGAACATTGATTGGAAAGAATTTGACATGTGCATAATTCATGTGCTTGCTTGCATTGCATAAGTTCTTAAATTCAATATGCATGCTTGTGTGGTGTATGCTAGTTATAGAACTTGAATGATGCTTTGATGACTAGCATGCATAGGATGTTAGCTAGACTTGTGATTATCATACAAAAACTAGAACCATGCTTATAATGTTGATCTCATGGGGTTTCTAGTGTTTTTTATGTCTAGCTACTCATGATGCTAAGGATGATGGCAAACTTGTGATTTTCAAATGGTATCAAGCTACTAATTGGTATCGAGCTACAAAGGTTTACTCTATACACCTTAGCATCACTTAGTAGTGCTAACCCTCCCACAAATTTCATATTTATGCATATGTGCAAGCTTAAAACCAAACCATTTGAGCACATATGTAGGGGGAGTTATCACTACCAAGTCGGATTTTATAGTGCTTATCCAATTCTTGACATAGAGCTTAAATGTTGGATAAGTAGTATAAAATCCAAAACAAGTTAGCAATTTACACTTGTGTAAAGCGCTAGCTTGAAAAAGCTTATTTTCCATATCTTTGTAGAGTTGTCATCAATTACCAAAAAGGGGGAGATTGAAAGGTCCTTGTTTGGTTTTGGTAATTGAGTGACAACTTAGGTGGACTAATATGTGGTTATGTGAGATACACAGGAGATTAGTCCACAGGTAATGGTGTCATGGAGGAGCTCATTGCATATGAGACATGACATTGACTCATGTGACCAAGATGATGAAGACCAAGATGATGCTTGGCTCGATGGACCGGTTGTGAAGGTGAAGGGCAAGTCGAGGCTTCGAAGCGAAGGACCATGCGATGGTGAAGCTTGAGCAAGACTTG
The DNA here is from genome assembly GCA_038087645.1 of Saccharum hybrid cultivar R570. NCBI lineage: Eukaryota > Viridiplantae > Streptophyta > Magnoliopsida > Poales > Poaceae > Saccharum > Saccharum hybrid cultivar. Next base: position 14,981,908 of record JAQSUU010000805.1, read on the forward strand.
GCGCCGATGGACCGATGCAACAGTGAAGAGCAAGTGAAGTCAAGGTCGATGGATCGAGACGGTCATGTGATGATGTCATGAAGGAGCTTAATGCACATAAGACATGACATGGAGTCATGTGACCAAGATGATGAAGACCAAGATGAGGCTTGGCTCGATGGACCGGTTGTGAGGGTGAAGGGCAAGTCGAGGCTTCGAAGCGAAAGACCATGCGATGGTGAAGCTTGAGCAAGACTTGGCGCCGACGGACCGATGCAACGGTGAAGAGCAAGTGAAGTCAAGGTCGATGGATCGAGACGGTCATGTGATGATATGAAGTGGATCATATCATTTGTGATATGGTTGGTGCATGTGTTGCATCAACGTCGGAGGAGATGGAGTGGAATGCGCAAGGCAAAGGTATAACCTAGGGCATTTCCATTTCACCGGTCATAGGTGTGTAGAGAAGTTTATGACCGGTTTTAGGATAGATGGCCGTACTATCAAGAGGGGCAAACTTGTTTGCATATCGGTCATTTAGTGCCACTTGAGCGATCTAACTTTGCATACGTATTAGGATCGAGTGGCGAGGCAAGTTGAGTACCTAATTCCTTCGGTAAAATGATTGTGAAAATGCTAACACACGTACACAAGGTGGTGATCACTTGTTGGTGTTGGCACATTTGCGAAGACGGTGGAGTTTGTGCGGTAGAGAAGGGTTTGGGTCCCTCTCTCCCTCCCGCCGAGCTTGCGAGCGCGGGATTCAGGCGATTTCGGGGATATGAAATGCCTATTTTCCACTACGCCAGAAGTCGGAAAAGAAACGGAGACGAACGGAGGTCACAGAGGTGACCGGACGCTGCACCGGACGCGGTCACGGTGTGACCGGACGCGTCCGGTCAGTGTTCTGCGTGTGCGCGTTTTTCGGTTTGATGATCGGACGCGTGGCGCGTCCGGTCACAGTCGACCGGACGCGTCCGGTCGATCAGGGAGCTTACTGGACTCTAACCGGACGCGGGCACTGTGGCGTCCGGTCAGTTCTAACAGCGCGTCCGGTCACTGTTTCGTTGTGCGCGACTCAGACTTGACCAGCGCGTCCGGTCAGTTACGGGACCGGCGCGTCCGGTCGTTCCCGGCGCGTCCGGTCGTTGCTAAGGAGCCCTCTAATTTGGCTTGTGTAGCCTTGTTATTGAGCATTGCTAGTGAGCTTAGGCTTTGTGCGCTTTGCTTACTAGAATTGTGTAGGAGCTCCCTCTTGCTTGCAAAGTACTAGTACATAGGTTTGTGTGACCTTGCTCTAGAATTAAATAGGAGAGCTCTTGCTAAGGAAAGCACCTTAGTTGCTTAATTAGAATCTTTGTGAGGTGCTTGTGAACTTAGATTGAGGGGTGTAGTCTTGGCTAGACCGATAAGTTTAATTCCGCATTTGTTTTGGTTAGCCAACACGTTTAAGTTTTAGAAAGGACTATTGACCCCCCCCTCTAGTCCGCCATCTCGACCCTACAGCTTGCCTGGGTAAAGATTTAACCAGAAGTTAGCATTCCATCACGATGACACGATCCTCAAGGCGCCATCTTTTCCGCTGCTCCAGATGACTCCTCGATCCATCATCGTTCCTATTATGATATGCGTGGATGCAACGGAAACGTAAATAATCAACGGTGACTGAAATACTTAAGATACGAGTACGCCTCTCGAGCTAACGAACTAGCTCATCGACTAACGCACTAGGCCACGTATCTACGTTACCAAGTAACGCGCCATTTTCCAAAGGGTATTTTTGCTATACAAACCCAAGATTTCACTTTACTTATTTTATCGGTTTAATCTATATTAGAACTAGGTCTCATTAGCGATCTTAGCAACCTAATCATTCTGGAGCTACAAAATTTACAGTGAGCACCCAATAATATGGTTAGCTTACTATAAATTTATCGGAGTTAACACTATCACCGATTTATCGCACAAATTCCTACAAGTTCACATTTAATAAAATTAAGCGAATAATTAGAGCAAGCCTAAAAATAATATCATAACACTACAAGAACCAACTGCACCTTTAGATAGATCATGGTTTTATGAACCTAACAAAACTTGTTTCACAATTTTTGGATCCCTGCAAAATTTTATCTTGAATTTACAATTTGCTGCGGAAATCAAATTAGAAAACCGTTAGAAAAGGGAAAAGACCGGCGGCCTACAAACCGGCCCAGTAGCTGAAGGGTCGAGATGGCGGACTAGAGGGGGGGGTGAATAGTCCTTTCTAAAATTAATCGCGTCGGCAAACCGAAACAAATGCGGAATTAAAACTATCGGTCTAGCCAAGACTACACCCATCTATCTAAGTTCACAAGCACCTCACAAAGATCCTAATTAAGTAACTAAGGTGCTTTCCTTAGCAAGAGCTCTCCTAAACAATTCTAGAGCAAGGTCACACAAACCTATGCACTAGTACTTTAGCAAAGCCGGGGAGCTCCTACACAATTCTAGTAAGCAAAAGCACAAAGCCACCTAAGCTCACTAGCAATGCTCAATAGCAAGGCAACTAATGCCAAACTAGAGAGCGCAAATTACTTAGCTACACAAACTAAGCAATATGACTAACAAGGTTACACAAACCAAATTAGCCACGCAACGGGAGCTACTTTTATGCTACACAAGCAAGAAGGTAACTAGCAAACTACATAAGCAAACTAGTTACAAGAGCAACTACACAAGCACAAGTATATGAATGTAAATGCGAGCTTGTGAATCGAAAGCAAACCACCGAGAAGATGTACACAATGTTGACACGGCGGTTTTTTCACCGAGGTTCACTTGGTTGCCACCAAGCTAGTCCCCGTTGTGGCGATACACCCACTTGATGGATCACGAGCTAATTGACTATCAAGAGTCAAACCCTCAGCGGGTGCCGCACATCCACTCTCAAGATGGAGATCCTCCAAGCCACGAGCTTTACTAGAGTTGCTCTTCGCGATCCCCGCGGGGTGAGCACAATCCCCCTCACAAATCCTCTCCGGAGCCTCGCACAATCTTCTTGCGAGCTTCGACGGAGCCACAAGCCACCAAGCCGTCTAGGAGGTGGCAACCTCCAAGAGTAACAAGCACCACCGGCTTGCAACACGAACACCTAGTGCCACTCGATGCAACCTCACGATGCAATCGCACTAGAATCGCTCTCTCACTCGATCCGATGAACACTATCAAGCATGAGTGAGTTAGAGGGCTTCCAAGCACTACCACATAAGCCACCAAGGCCAAAGTGTGCTCAGCTACCGGCCATGGCCGGCCACAACGTCTATTTATAACCCCACGGTCAAATAGAGCCGTTACCCCTTTACTGGGCAAAAATCGGGACGACCGGACGCGCCGGTCAAAACTGACCGGACGCGCTCAACCGCGTCCGGTCGCTCTGCGACGTCCACGTGTCCCCCGAATTCAAACGCGACCGTTAGATCCTCCAACGGTCACTGCGCGCTAACGGTCAAACGCGATGACCGGACGCGCTGCTTCAAACGACCGGACGCGCCGGTCGCACAGTGCCCGTGCCCGCGAAGCAACGACCGGACGCGCTGGTCGCAACGACCGGACGCGCCGGTCCCGTAACTGACCGGACGCGCTGGTCAAGTCTGAGTCGCGCACAACGAAACAGTGACCGGACGCGCTGTTAGAACTGACCGGACGCCACAGTGCCAGCGTCCGGTGAGAGTCCAGTAAGCTCCCTGATCGACCGGACGCGTCCGGTCGACTGTGACCGGACGCGCCACGCGTCCGATCATCAAACCGAAAAACGTGCACACGCTGAACACTGACCGGACGCGTCCGGTCACACCGTGACCGCGTCCGGTGCAGCGTCCGGTCACCTCTGTGACCTCCGTTCGCCTCCGTTTCTTTTCCGACTTTCGGCGTAGTGGAAAATAGACATTTCACTTCTCCAAAAAGCGCCGAATCCCGCCTCGCAAGCTCGGCGGGAGGGAGAGAGGAACCCAAACCCCTCTCTACCGCTTAAACTCCACCGCCTTCGTAAATGTGCCAACACCAACAAGTGATCACCACCTTGTGTACGTGTGTTAGCATTTTCACAATCATTTTACCGAAGGTGTTAACCACTCAACTTGCCACGCCACTCGATCCTAGCAACGATGCATAGTTAGATCACTCGAGTGGCACTAGATGACCGATATGCAAACAAGTTTGCCCCTCTTAATAGTACGGCCATCTATCATAAACCCGGTCATCAACTTCTCTACACACCTATGACCGGTGAAAAGGAAATGCCCTAGGTTATACCTTTGCCTTGCGCATTCCACTCTATCTCCTCCGACGTTGATGCAACACATGCACCAACCATATCACAAAATGATATGATCCACTTCACATCATCATGTGACCTTGGTCCATCGATCTTGACCTCACTTGCTCTTCACCGTTGCGTTGGTCCATCGGTGCCAAGTCTTGCTCAAGCTTCACCGCCTCACGGTCCATCGCTCCAAAGCCTCCGACTTGCCCTTCACACTTGCAACCGGTCCGTCGAGCCAAGCCTCATCTTGATCTTTGCCACCTTGGTCACATGACTCCATGTCATGTCTCATATGCAATGAGCTCCTTCATGACATCATTACCTGTGGACTAATTCCCTGTGTATCTCACTTTAAACACAATTAGTCCACCTAAGGTTGTTACTCAATTACCAAAACCAAACAAGGACCTTTCAGCAGCCCAACGCGTGACGCGGCCACGCGCGTGCCAAGGCGGCCCACCACGGCCCAAGGCCGGGAAGCCCACACGCGCCCGAAATTTTGCGAAGAGGTACTCACGCTTTAGGTTAATCAAGTGACACAGTAAACACTATTCCAACCGACACAGGTTTGCACTAAGATCCCTGGATATTCTCATCTTTACAACGGGCCATCCCCGATGTGCCGGTGTGCGGCGACGCGGCTCCGGCCGACACCGCTCGGCCACACTGGCCCACCGAAAGCCACAACGATGCACCCACCGGGCCGACGAGCATCGCGGGGCAACTACGAAGCTCAGAGCGGCGACCCAGAGCTAAACGGTGGCTCCTAGCGTGCGGTCCACGCTGGAGGACTAACCTCCCAGGCGGCGTGCCCATTTCGAGGAAACTAGGAGCTAGCGCGACGATAGAGGTTACGTCGGAGCACACGGAGCTTACTACGAAACTATCCACGCAGCCGGTTGAGACGGGAAATGCCCGGAGGATCCTGGCCACGTGCGGCCGCAGCGCGCGGCGGCGCTCCGAGCATGGCACCCCCACGTCAGCGCGCCTCCGGCCATGCCTCCGGTGAGTCTGACGCAAGCAGGGGAACGAGACGGTCAAGGCGAGTCAGCAGAACCCACTAATCGAGACACTACTGGAGCATATCAACTCACCCCAAAGTTGCTCTGCTTCAAAGGCGCGACGACCGGTGGCTCGGAAAAACCGAAATTGGCCGGCAACACAGCTCGCCTGCGGCAAGGAGCGAGTCAGCTACAAGCTAGCTTCCTATGCTACGCGCTAGCGCGAGGAATCGGGCAAAGATGCTAGGAGCTGGCTATTAGGAAGGGAGGGGTGGCGCAAGGTCTCGGCTCTCCATGGAGAGCGGCCAAGGCGGCGTGCGCGCAGGCAGCAGAACGAGAGAGAAAGACCGAGAGAGAGAGAGGGAGGGGGCGAGTGAGGAGCCGTGCATGCCTGCCTCCTCATAAAGCCAGGCGTAACGGATAGTGCGGTGGGGGCGGCACGCGGCGCACGAGGTCCAGCTCGAGATACAGCGGCGAGGACGCCTCAGCGCGCAGCACAGGACGCGACGTGATTAAGGGGACGAGGACAAGCTGGAGCGGTCTCGTCATGCCAGCCAACGGGGGGCAGACGAGGCAAGGGGCATCACCTCGGCCCTGTGGCCAACTCAACTACCGGACGCGCAGGGCTCACCGAAGGCATCGGTAGCGCAGCCCGCGACGGCCTTCCACGGCACGAAGCGGGACAACGGGGGCAGTGGCACAGAGCGTTGCAGCAAGGCAACAGTAGCGGCGGTCGGCCGAGCCCGGGTCGGCCAACACCTCGGCGCGGGCGGCCACAGCTGGCCAAAGCGACAAGCCAGGCCGGCCAGCACGCAACCGGCGACCACAGCCACCCAGTGCACGGCAGTCGCACGCTGAGGGCGTGGTGACCACGGCCAACAGCCAAACCGGTTGGTTACCAAGCGTTTTGACGAAATTAAAAGATGACCAAAACGAGAACCAAACCCGCCAACACTCGCACCAACGCAAAGTTCTCACTTCGATCCAACCAGCTAAGCAAGAACATGAATTTAGGTTTTGATCATTTTTGTTAGAATTCGAATGCCAAAATGGCATTGCCTAGCGTCAGTTCCAACTTAGACGAGATCTAGAGTCGAGGTCGGATGGAAATTCCGAATTCGATCGTTGAGCTTGCGAATTACTAGTTAACGATATTTATTTTCAAAAATGAAAGTTGTATTTTTCATCTACATAACTTGCTCATCAATCTTTGCTTAAGCGCGACCCACCAGTTATATTTTTAGTTGTGTTTATAAAAATTGTTTTTCACGTCAATTACTTCAAACAACTAAGACCGCATTCACACGATTTTTCGTGAAACAACTAACTTACATTATTCGTTTATCATTTCCAGTGAGGTAAAATTGTAAAGCTTGAGAACTTGTTTACTTAATTTCTTTTAAGTTTTAAGCAAGGTGCTAAGCAAGCCCGTAACACCCGGGGGTGTTACACTCACAACTGTTTGACTTTGACTAAAATTTTAAAACGTTCCTTCTCTGAGTCAGATGGAGTATTTTTAACCTAGGCTTTGTTTAGATTGCTAAAGTTAGAAAAATTTAGCACCGTAGCACTTTCGTTTGTATTTGACAATTATATTGTCCAATCGTGGACTATCTAGGCTCAAAAGATTTGTCTCGTGATTTACAATCAAACTGTGCAATTAGTTATTTTTTATCTACATTTACTGCTCCATGTATGCGTCCCTAGATTCGATGTGACGGAGAGAGAGTGTAAAAACTTAGAATTTAGGAGCAATCTAAACAAGGCCCTATCTTTAAATCCCTAAGACTACCTGCACTTGTCATACTCTAAATCCATCCTTTAAAAGAAATATTCTCTCTTGGTCAGCAAGATTCTCACCTCTATACCATTTTCTCACGCACTTATCCATGCTCTATATCTTCCTCTATATCAAAAAGTGGTATCCACGTGTCAATTTTTTCTTTTTTTTCTCAACCGTCTCCTTCTCTCGGTCAATCCGTCCCCGTCCAATCTCCTAGTACTACTATGTTTCTGCGTGGAGCACGGCGAGGCCGCCACCTCCTCCCCGCACCTGGCCTCCTCCTCACCACGCCCGTCCTCTCCCTCCTCCCCGGCCTCCACCTCCTCCCCGCGCCTGGCCTCTCCCTCCCTGCGCCTCGCCATGCTCCTCCTCTGCCTTCTGCTCGTCGGCGGGTGAGGGCGCCGGGGCTCCGGCGAGGGCGCTTCTCCGTCTGCGAGCCGCGGCCGCGCGCGAGGGCTGCCCGCGCCGCCGTGAGGCGGGCTCGCCGGGCACCGCCGGTCGGCCGCGCGCGAGCGAGGGAGCTTCGGCGCGGTGGAGCTCGGGAGAGGCGGGCCTTCTGCAACGACCAAGCAGCAGCTCTAGCACCTCCTCCCTAGATGCTCATGGCGGCGGTGACCTCTAACACTTCGCCGGCGCACCACAGACCCAGGCAGCGTGACACCTCCTCGCCCCGCCCCTACTCCGGCCTCCCCTTGTCTCGCCCCGCCTGTGCTCTCCTGTGGACGCGCGCGGGCCCCACGCCACGCTGTCCGATGGCGGACGAACGGGAAGGCCGCTGGATTTGACGGACGCGCGAAGCTCCTAGAGGATAGCGGATGCTTTACAGGACTGCGCTACGGCGCTTTTTCCGCCATTTGTGTACTGGAGTAACGCATAGTGTACCCCAGTGCGGACGGTAAGACGTCTTTGGCTGTGTTTAGATGGGGGTGTAAAATTTTTGTAAGCACAGTAACTCTTTCGTTTTTATTTGGCAATTAGTATTCAATCATGGGCTAATTAGGTTCAAAAGATTCGTCTCGTGATTTACAACCAAACTGTGTAATTAATTATTTTTTACCTATATTTAATGCTCCATGCATACGTCCAAAGATTCGATGTGACAGAGAATATTGTAAAATTTTTGGAACTTTGGAGGATCTAAACGCAGCCTTTGCTGGAATTTGGCACTGTTCTCTTCCTCATTGACCAAGCAGTGAAAGTTGCGTGGGATATCTTGGCGCTCCATTATTTGGGTCCCAGCGGAGGACCAACGAGTAGCGATGAAAACGGACGGAAACGGACGGAAAAACTCTATTTCTACTTCCGTTTCTATATTTTTTGGCGGAAACGGGATCGGGTTTGGAAAATACGGGTTCGAAAATAGAATCGGAATATGCGGACATACGGAAACGAACAAATACAGATGGAGAGCCGGAAAATTAAATTAAGATCACATAATATAATATTCTCAAAGTATACATATATAAAGTCATGTAATAATATATACAAAGTTTAATATTCATTTACATGCTATGTACGTGAACATAACAGACATATTTGGTGATTCGTAGTTATATTAACATAACATAAGGACATGTAATTGTTGAACATGTTGAGTATAGATTGAAAACGGGATAAAAACGGAATAAATACGGGTCTATTCCATATTAAAACGGAATTAATCGGAAACGGACGGAAAACACCATTTTCTACTTCCGCAAATACGAAAACGAGATCTCGCAAATACGGAATTGGACGGAAAAATATAGAAAACAGAACGGGACGGTAGGGAAAAAATTCCGTCCGTTTTCGTCCCTACCAACGAGTGAAGTGGCTGCAGCGGTTCTCTTTGCAGCACTGGTTGTCTCTACAGTAGCTTGGTACAATGGTACCGCGTGCTACAGCACAGTAGGGATGAGGTGGAGCTAAGAATTCAAAGCCCTAAACTCTAGGAAGACAGAGACAATAAAAAAAAAATCTAGCAAGGTGGTCACGTAGTTTTTAGATCTTTTTGATGTGGACATGCATGTAGAGATCGGAAGCTTGGCAGAAGAATGTAAGCATGTATGGTTTTTTTTAAAAGGACAGCAAGAGCTCTGTGTCTTTTTATTAGAAGAAGAAAGGCAATACAAAGTACAGATACAGTATGTGCCAACTAATTAATTGTGGCGACATGCCATTTCAGCTAATAAAATGTGCTGTCGAGCCATTTTAATTTTTTATTCAATTTTATAAGTTGACTAGGTGGCATGCCATTCTCGGGTTGACCCAACGACCGAAAGCAAGCGAAGGTTATTACGTACGTGCTGGTCCTAACTTATTTTGTGTCTCGTAAATTTGAACATGTTGATAATAAAATGAAATGAAATGGCAAGCTACCACATCGTGGTGGTAAAAAGTGAGAGCAAAGTTTGGTACTATGTTGGGGAAAATTCTTGCAAGTTGCCAACTTTACATGTCAGGGTGATAGGTGAGAGAGACTGAGAGAGCAAAGCATCAGAGCAACAGCAAAGCAGTCTCCACAGGGTAGAGACAGCCGAGTGCTGAAGTTCTTGGTGGGATGTAGACGTAGGGACAGCTTGGCCTTCTCAAGGTATATGGGCCTTGTTTAGATCACCGATTTGGTGATCCCCGAATGCACTGTGCAGCACTGTGCTGCACTGTAGCAATTTTGTTTTTATTTGGTAATAATTGTCCAAACATTGATTAATTAGGCTCAAAACGTTCGTCTCGCCAAGTACAACAAAACTGTGTAATTAGTTTTTGATTTCATCTACATTTAGTACTCCATACATGTGCCGGTATTTTGATGTAATGGGGAATCTTCTTTTTGCATAGTAGAATTTGGGGGTGAATTTTGGTATCTAAACGAGGCCATGGGCGTAAAGTTTAGGGGTTACATCGAATGTTTTATAGAATATCAGAAGGGGTATTCGGATGCTAATAAAAAAATAATTATAGAACTCGCCTTTAAACTATGAGACGAATTTATTAAGATAAATTAATCTATCATTAGCATATGTTTACTGTAGCACGACATTGTCTAATCACAGACTAATTAGGCTCAAAAAATTTGTCTCGCAAAATACACACAATCTGTGTAATTAATTTTTTTAATCTATATTTAATACTTTATGCATATGTCCAAACATCCGATGTGATTAAACGTAAAGTTTTGAGGAGGAACACATGGCGTATTGTTTAGGGCTCGGGACGGATGAGATGAGTCAGCTGAAAAGAGGGGGATCCCAATTATGGCCGTGGAGAAAAGGGGGAGCTCATGCTCATCCCATGATGGCCCCCAAGATCCAAATCCAAGTGGGCGTGCTGTGCATATACAGTAGTGCAGAATGCAGATAGGCACCGTCTGAGATGCGAAGGTGGCCTCGTTTAATTCCTATCGGATGTTTGACCTATGGATTGTGTATAAAATATAGACTAAAAAATAATTAATTATACAAATTACGTCTAATTTGTGAGACGAATCTTTTAAGCCTAATTAGCCAAGATATGACAATGTGGTGCTACAGTAAAGCTACAGTACTACGTGCTAATGATGGATTAGTTAGGCTTAATAAATTCGTCTTGCATAGTACTGAGGACTTCTATAATTTATTTTATTATTATTATCCGAATACTTTTATGTGACACTCCGATATAACGGCTGATGTGACGTCCCAAGACTTTACATCTAGATTTATCACTTTCCAGAGTTCAGGCATCATCTCTCCGCTCTGCTTTGTGTCCAAGAACACTGTCAGCACCTACCTAAGCTTTGCAAGGATAGACCTCCCACAGCGTGGGCAGGGGTCGATGCTGAAAAGAGGAAAGAGAATGTTTGAGCACCGTGCTGCACATTGTGGGTAGTGATGCTTGAAGAAATTTTTTTGGCACCGTGGATTGTTCCTTCACCGATGCTTAACTGTGCCTTGAGGAGAGAGAGTAAGAGTGAAAGAGAATGCATGTGCCACTGTTTGCTTTTGCAGTAGGTCCCATACACATGGAAGCCTCGGTGCTCACACTGTGAGAATAGCTGGAGTTGAGCCATCGGTAGCTGAAATTTTTTCAGCACTCCTAACGCTGTGGACGGTCAAGATTCGCAACGCAAGCATGCCTGTTCCAGTCATACCAGCCAGCCTTTGTCAAATAACATATCGCAGCAGCTTGTTTGCGTTGCAAGAGGCGTGTGTGAGTGTGTCACTAAGCTCGACGCGTTGCTGTTGCTGTTGCTGTTGTGCTGTAACAACAACCCAAAGCCAAAGACGAAAGCTTCGGCTATCGATCTTTTCCTGTCGTGGCGGGCTGATACGATACGATTCCTTCAGTTGATAGATGATCATCTGGCATCTGCTGCTCACGATCCAGGACATCTCTCTCCGCTCAGCTAGTCTAGTCAACTTCAGCCTTTCAGTTTCAGGCCGTGTTTAATTTGGCCGAATCGGGAGGTGCCGATTTTGCACAGTGTAAGATTCCGCACTGTAACATTTTATTTGTACAGTTGCATTTATTTTGTACAGTTGCTGAGTTTCTGTCCCACCACCGAATGTCTGGACAGAGTATTAAATATAGACTAAAGAAATAATTAATTGTACATATTGTGATTCATTTGCGAGACGAATCTTTTAAACCTAATTAGTTCATGATTTGACAATGTGATGCTATGGTAAACATGTGCTAATGACGGATTAATTAGGGTTAATAAATTCGTCTCGCAGAGTACCAAAGACTTCTGTAATTTATTTTATTATTACTATTCGAACACTCACATGTGACATTCCGATGTGATAGCCAATATGACATCCTAAAATTTTAACCCCTGAATTTAAACCCTAACTCTGACTTGCGTTACAGCACAACACCTTGCCTCTTGCTTGCTTGGTCAGACAGCTGCGAGTGGGAACGCGAATGGGAACGGAGATCTTCCAAGTCAAAGTCGTTCCTTTTACCTCGTCACATGACAGTGACCGTCAAAACTCAAAGCTCCAATATATACCGTGTATGCACAGATCATGCAGGGCGTTGTTTAGATTGAAAAAAATTTCAACCCGATGAATAGTACTATTTTCGTCTTATTTGATAAATATTGTCCAATCGTGGACCAACTAGGCTCAAAAGATTCATCTCGTGATTTCCAACTAAACTGTGTAATTAGTTATTTTTTACCTACATTTAATACTCTATGCAAGCGGCTAAAAATTGATGTGATGGAGAGAGAGTGAAAAAACTTGGAATTTTGATGTAATCTAAACTAGGCCCAGATCTGCACCATCGGGCACTACACCTACACTCTGTACTCTGCATTTAGTCAAGCTGGAAATAGCTTCGACTTGGTGATTAGTTCCTCCCAAAAAAATTTCAACCCATCATATCGGATGTTTAAACACATACATGGAGTATTAAATGTAGATGAAAAAATAACTAATTACACATATTGCGATAAATTTGCGAGACGAATTTTTGAGCCTAATTAATTCATGATTTGACAATGTCGTGGTACAGTGACCATGTGCTAATGATGGATTAATTAGGCTTAATAAATTCGTCTCGTGGTTTTCAGAAGAGTTATGTAATTAATTTTTTTATTAGTATCCGAACACCCCTTCCGACATCCCTTGCAAGGCCGTTCTTATAATTTTGAGGGTCTTTGGGCGAATAAGACATAAGGGTCCTTTAAGCTAATTTTTTTATATGATAGCTAAATTACATAGTAATATAACATGTAGTGTATATTTAGTTCATATAAAAGATACGATAACTATTATGATTATCTCAAATAAAACAATAATGCTTCAGTTATTTGTAAAAAAATTGTCTTCGTGTATTTTTTGATTCAGAATATTCAAGAATAGTATCAAGTATACTGTCCAAAATTTTCTTATGGTGCTACACATAGCCAAGCCATTAAACCTGTCCTCGCATGATCTCGTATCGGGCTCGCAGCTACGTCGGGTCGGTCTGAGATATTGAGTGCCAAGCTAAGTCGGCGTCTCGAGGTCTCTGCATTTGGCAATGGCAAGAGCTGAGAAGGCGAGAGGAGTCGCGTCAAGGCAGAGCGTCGCCGCATGCCGCATGGGGCTCGGCAATTAGATGTCGCGGCATGGAAGATAAAATGTCGATGCTTGCTAGCATAGTACCTACAGGAATAGAAACCGTCGGCAATGCACTAGGCGCTAATTGTTAAGGCTCCAAAATGAAATCTACCTAATTTATATCCTTTTTAGTGGAGCCTAATATATACCTACTAATTAACCTATATTTAATATTCCTAATTTGTATCAAAGATTCGATGTTACGTGGCTAAACTTCTACCCGAAGCCTAGAATCCGCACAGTGATCTGGCTCGGCAATTAGAGCTCTGGCTACTGTTTCAATTACTGTTTACAAATTTATTAAGCATAATTAATCCGTCATTAGCACATTTGTTACTGTAGCATTCTAGCGTCAAATAACGGACTAATTAGGCTCAAAACGTTCGTCTCGCAATTTACACACAAACTATGCAATTAGTTTTTTATTTCGTTTATATTTAATACTCCTTGCATGTGCCGCAAGATTTGTTACTATAGTTTTTCATGAAAAGTTTTTGAATCTAAACAAACAAGGGCCTAATAAGTGTGCTGTCGTGCCATTTGATAATAAAATAAAATGAAATGGCAAGCTACCACATCGTGGTGGTAAAAAGTGAGAAAAGTTTTGTACTATGTTGGGGAAAATTCCTGCAAGTTGCCAACATGTCAGGATGACGGGTGAGAGAGAGAGCGCAAGCAGTCCAGCAGGATGACGGTACAGTAGAGGCAGCCGAGTGCTGAAATTGTTGAGGAGGGATGAGACGAGTCAGCAGAAAAGAGGGGGGGGGGGGGGCGGGGTTCCCAATTATGGCCACGGAGAAAAGGGGGAGCTCATGCTCATCCCAAAATCCAGAAAAGAGGCACCGTGAGATGCGAATTCACTCGCTCACTCTTCAGAGTTCAGACATGGGGATATTTGTGACCAAGAACACTGTCAGCACGTACCTAACCTTTGCAAGGATAAGATTCGCAACGCAAGCAAGCATGCCTGTTTCAGTCATGCCAGGCAGCCTTTGTCAACAGCTCGTTTGCGTTGCAAGAGGCGTGTGTGAGTGTCACTAATAAGCTCGACGCGTTGCTGTTGCTGGTGTGCTGTGACAACTAGGACTTGTTTAGTTCGCGAATTTTTTTAAAAATGATAATGTAGCACTTTCGTTGTTATTTAATAATTAGTATCCAATCATGGTCTAATTAAGCTTAAAAGATTCGTCTCGTGAATTTCATCTAAACTGTATAATTAGTTTTATTTTTTATCTATATTTAATGTTTCATGCATGTGTTAAAGATTCGATGTGACGAAAAATCTTAAAAAATTTTGTAAAATTTTAAAAACTAAACAGGCCCTAGGAAAGGCAAAGACGAGCGAGCGTTTCAGAAGCTTCGGCTATCTTTTCCTGTCGGGGCTCATACGATACGATACCATTCCAAGGGGTCAGCTTCAGGCTTTCAAGTTTCAGCCATGCAGAGTGCTGCATTTATTTCGTACAGCTGCAGGATTAATTGTAATGTGTTTAGTTTCTAAAATATTTTACTCCAAAACATCACATCAAATCTTGCGGCACATCCATAGAGCATTAAATATAGACGAAACAAAAAACTAATTGCACAGTTCACCGTGAAATCGCGAGACTAATCTTTTAAGCCTAATTAGTTCATGATTGAACAGTAATTACCAAATAAAACAAAAAACTACAGTACCCAAAACCAAAATATTTTGGGAACTAAACACACATTTGCGCGTTACAGCACAGCACCTTGGCTATGCTTGCTTGGTCAGACAGCTGCGAGTGGGAACGCAAATGGGAACGGAGACCTTCCAAGTCAAAGTCGTTGTTCCTTTTCCCTCGTCACATGACAGTCAAAACTCCAATACCGTGTGTAGGTGTATGCACGTACAGCATGCAGCTCTGCACCGTCGTCAGGCTGTCTCCAACAGCTCACCCAAAGTGCCACCCATATGCAAAAAGAGTCGTGCACAGTGTTTTTAGATAGGAGAAACACCCTCCAACAGCCAACCCATTCAGAGGATCCATTTTGCGTCTGAGCCGTGGGAGCACTCAAATCTGCGTCGCCTCGCTCTCCACGACGCAGTCTCGCGCGCACGTAGTGGTGGGCCCATGGAGGCGTCGCGTGAGGCGGCCTGGATGACGAGTCGACGCCGGCGAGGCGGTCCCGCGATGGAGCGACGCCGGCGAGGCGGATCTGCGACGGGGCGATGACGGCGAGGTGGATCCGCGACGAGTCGACGACGGCGAGGCGGATCCGCGACGGCCGCGGACAACGGCGAGGCGAGGCTGCGTCGGGGAGCTGCAGGCGCTGCCCGCCTCTCGCGCTTGCCCGCGGCGGCCGGGGCCGGCGGCGCGCGCCCCGTACTCGCCGGTGGCCTGCGCCCGTGCGTTGGGCGGCGGCGGCGGCCCGCGCCCGCCCGTCTGGGCAGCGGGGCAGCCCGTGTCCGCGCGCCGGAGGCCGGAGCTGGGGGCGCGTTCGCCGGAGGCCGAGGGCAAGGTGACGGTGGCGGCGGCCACCATGGTG
This sequence comes from Saccharum hybrid cultivar R570, assembly GCA_038087645.1. Lineage (NCBI taxonomy): Eukaryota > Viridiplantae > Streptophyta > Magnoliopsida > Poales > Poaceae > Saccharum > Saccharum hybrid cultivar. Next base: position 14,997,550 of record JAQSUU010000805.1, read on the forward strand.
TGGTGCTGGTGGCTGGTGGAAGACGAAGACGGAGGACGGGGGAGGAAGAGAAGAAATGGGTTCGCTGTTGGAAGAACGACGTTTTAGATCCCCATCCTATTTACTGTAGAGGACCCAAAGCCCCCAAATAGGTCTCATATTTAGGTCTTATTGTTGGAGTTAGTCTCAGACACTACACACTGTACTCGCATGTAGTCAAACTTGAAATAGCTTCACTAGGGGCTGTTTAGTTTCCAAGAAATTTTGCAAAATTTTTCAGATTCCCCGTCACATCGAATCTTTGAACACATGCATGAAGCATTAAATATAGATAAAAAATAAAACTAATTACACAGTTTGGACGAAATGGACGAGACGAATCTTTTAAGCCTGATTAGACCATAATTGGACACTAATTACCAAATAACAACGAAAGTGGCTACAGTGCCATTTTGCCAAATTTTTTACAACTAAACGCTACCTAGGATAAACCTCAAAAAATCAGTTAGATGGAGTACGTACTAAACACGGTACAGTACAGGATTTATGCGACGTGGTATGTGCACACGGTACTAAAGTTGAATCACAATGGGTGCAGCACTCCAGCTCCAGGGAGAGTAACGGTGATTTTGCAACTAATCCTGGTATAGCTAAAAAATGCGATAGTCTACGTCAGTCAAAAACTCAGCTGTTTACATTTTGTGAAAACAGAACGAAGTGGCATTAATTATTACTGGGGCCATGTTTAGTTGGTCGAATTCGGCGCCGCCAAATTCACTGTAGCGCAATGTAGTGCACTGCAGTATTTCGTTTGTATTTGGTAATAATTGTTTAATCATTGACTAATTAGGCTCAAAACGTTCGTCTCGCAAAGTACAGCCAAACTGTGCAATTAGTTTTTGATTTCGTCTACATTTAGTACTTCATGCATGTACCACAAGTTTGATGTGACGGGAAATCTTCTTTTTACGTAGTGTCAAATTCAGAAGTTTGAGAGGAACTAAATAAGGCCTGGATTGTGTTGGTTCATACTATGGCGCATGCAGCAAATTAGGCCCTGTTTGGGGAGTTAAATTTTAACTCCCATCACATCGAATGTTGCGGCACATACATGGAGTACTAAATGTAGACTAATTGCATGCATGTTGACACATTTTAGGGGTTTTTCACGAGACGAATCTATTAAGCCTAATTACTCTATGATTGGAAACTTTTTGTTAAATAAGACGAAAGTGCTACAGTGCGAGTTAAACTTTAACTCCTCAAACCAAACACCCCTCAATGATAAGGATGGCAGTGGGAACCACCTGGAACGATGAATCCAAACGTGTTCGTTTGAATTACCAAAAGCACTTGGCTGTTTTCTACACCTCACCGTGAGTCCGTGACTTGGCCCTGTTCGGCTGGAATTATAAGCCGGCTGAAAAATACTGTTGACTGATTTTTTGTGAGAGAAAAATACTGTTTCATCTAAAAAAACAAGCTGAATAAGACGGATTATAAGCCAGATGAACAGACCTTTTATCTGTTTGTTTGTATAGCCCAACCATTCCATCATTTTGTACTGTCTTGACTCACTCCGTTGGACAAAGAGAGACGCATCTTCCTTGGGAATTTGCATATTCCCTTTTAAATATACCATTTCAGTCAGATGTATAAAACTACTAGTATAAAAGTAACAACAACTGGTAGTAGGCCATGAGCATCCTGGATTGCATAGCCGGAGCTGAGGACGACAGCCACGGGGAGATTTAAAGCACCGTACGTACACAGAGATAATTTTTTTTATATGCAAAAAGATGGAGACCGCAACGTACTAGTAGTACGTTTGAACTGTTGCTGAATAGTGCAATTCATGAATAGTGCAATTCATGGATATCCCAACCATTCCATCATTTTTATATGCAGGATATTGAATCTGTAGCACTGGCCCCTGTGGTTTACTAGGTATCTATCGTACTACGTGCTACAGTTCGTATGAAGATTTTGCCGGGCAAGACCGGATAAATAAAACATATGACGCCACGCCATATATATATGTCACCATCTAAATTTCAAAAAACATAAACTCCTTGACGTGGACATATGCATAGATTCAAATTGTGCACTAAAAACATTTTCCGAGCTGAACCACTCGATCGATACAAAAAGTTTAGTGACTCTACGTTGTCTTTCACCTCGTACTCTGACCGTCTAGCCGATCAAAATGACAGGTCTTCCAAATCCTGGTAAGAGTGGTGGGCCGGTGGTCGCAGATTAAAACCCTGGCGTGCGTTCTAGTAGGAAAAATAGTACTCAATCCATCCCAAATTATAAAGAAGTTTTGACTTTTCTAGATACATAGCTTTGTTATGCATATAGATATACACTATGTCTACGTATATACTAAAAGTAATGTATCTTGAAAAACCAAAACGTCCTGTAATTTGGAATGGAGGGAGCATAATACTCCAACAGTAAAACCGTGCGAGTTGCCAACTTTACATGTCATCCATGTACGGTGCCAGGGCTGAAATTGGCTGTGTTTAGATCCAAATTTTGGAGTACTAAAATACACTGTAGCATTTTGTTTGTATTTGGTAATAATTGTCCAACCATTGACTAATTAGGCTCAAAATATTCGTCTCGCAAAGTACAACCAAACTGTACGATTAGTTTTTGATTTTATCCACATTTAATACTCCGTACATGTATCATAAGTTTGATGTGACGGGGAATCTTTTTTTTTTTTTTTTGCATAGTGCACTTTTCAAGCGATCTAATACAGCCATTGTTGATGGGATACAGTGACATCTTTGACTCAACTGTTTACTTGTTCGGGCAGCAGGAACCTTATCTTGTTCGCTTGTCGCTGAATCGCTGAAAGGACGTAATGGGATCCCACGCCACGTTTGGATTGCAAATATTTCGAACCAGATGAATAGTATCACTTTCGTCTTATTTGACAAATATTCAATCGTAGATCAATTAGACTCAAAAGATTCATCTCGTGATTTTCAACTAAACTGTGTAATTAGTTATTTTTTTATCTATATTTACTATTTCATGCATGTGTCAAAGATTGATGTAATGAAAAAAGAGCGAAAAAATTCTAACTTTTAGCATGCATCTAAACAAGGCGCCGGTCATGGTCGTGGCCGGCCGCCACGGCTGGTGAAATGAATCATTGGCGGCCCCACAGTCCACGGATGGCCGCCGTGTGCGGCGCCGCTGCGCAGTTGCACTGCAGGAGAGCGTGGATGGCTCGGCCCTAGTTTAGTTTCTAAATTCAACACCTAAATTTTACTATGCAAAAAAGAGATTCCTCATCACATCAAAATGCCGGCAAATGCATAGAGTACTAAATGTAGATGAAATCAAAAACTAATTGCACAGTTTTGTTGTACTTTACGAGACGAACATTTAGAGTCTAATTAATCAATATTTGGATAATTTTTTACACTAAAAAACAAAACGCGCTACAGTGTTCCGACGGGAACACCCTAGCGCGCAGTGCCGATTCCGGGGTGCCGAATCGGCATCTAAACACGGGCTCGGATGGAGCGCGCGCACGTCGCTGTCGCCTTCGTGACGAGCGCACACCGTCAGCAGCTAGGTGCCCACCCACCTACCTCCCGCACCAAACCTTCAGGGGATATAAAAGGATATAATAATCAGTTAATCACGGTGGGTGTTTAATTACTGTTAGACATGCTTCATTGTCTCTAATTTCCTGAGCACCTGCCTAACCTAACCTTTATTGTCTACTACTACTACGTAGCTAGGACAAGAGCGCGAGAGCATCATGCATGCATGCATGTGTGACGTTGCGATAATTCGTCGATTGGGGGCTGTTTGATGTAGGGTTTTCAGTCCACAGGGGGAGGGGAGCAAGAAAAGAAAAGGTGGGCCGTGGCCTCGTCGCTGAATTGCTGAAAAGGGATCCCAATCATGTGAAAGCCCAAGTTTGGTTTTGGTAATTAATGACACCAAGTTGCTAATGCCATGTGTTAAGTGTTTTAAGCTAGGCATAAGCAACATGTGATGAAGGTGTACGTGGCAAGGAGTGGTGGCCACAAGATCACAAAGAGATGGTGTATGGACATGAAATATTGATCATGATGGAAGGCACATAAAATGATGGACATGATGATCAAATGGAGGAGAAGGATCTAAGAGCGCAAGGCAAAGGTATAACCATAGGGTTTTCCTTTTGCCGGTCTAAGTTGAGTAGAGAAGTGATTGACCGGATTTAGGATACATAGCCGACTATCAAGAGGGGCAATCACAGTTAGCTCGGGAATCAAGTGCCACTAGATCAATGTCTTGAGCATATGCATTAGGATCTAGTAGAGAGCTAACATAACGCCTTGGAAAATGTTTGTGAAATGCTAACACACATGCACATGGTGGTGTACACTTGGTGGTGTTAGCACATTTGCGAAGGCGGTGGAGTTTAAGCGGTAGAGAGGGGTTTGGGTTCCTCTCTCCCTCCCGCCGAGCTTGCGAGGCGGGATTCGGCGCTTTTTGGAGAAGTGAAATGCCTATTTTCTACTGCGCCGAAAGTCGGAAAAGAAACGGAGGCGAACGGAGGTCACTGCGTTGACCGGACGCAGCACCGGACGCTGCACCGGACGCTGCACCGGACGCGGGTCTGGCTTGACCAGCGCGTCCGGTCAGTTCAACGCAGCGCGGGTGCTAGGGTTTGTCACCGGACGCGGGTCTGGCCTGACCAGCGCGTCCGGTCAGTTCAACTGGGCGTATAAGTTAAGCGCGCGACCGGCGCGTCCGGTGCCTCACGGAACCGGAGCGTCCGGTCAAGTGTCCAGAGAAGCCGAGCACAGCGAAGCGCGATCGGACGCGGCTGGCGCGTCCGGTCATGTGCGACCGGACGCGTCCGGTCGCGTCGGGTGCTTACTGGAACGCGACCGGACGCTGGCACTGTCGCGTCCGGTCGATCGAAGGAGCGCGTCCGGTCAGCACAACGGCTAGTTCTGACTCGCGCGATTTTCGTTTGTCGCGTAGTGACCGGACGCGTCCGGTCACCCTGACCGGAGCGTCCGGTCAGTGCGATTTGAGCTGAGTCATCCGGTAACGGCTAGCTGCATACCCCTTCGTTATAAATAGAGGATGTCCGGGGTTTGAGGGTAACTCTTGCACATTTTGAGATATAGAGACATCCTTTGAGCTAGAGAACAACCCCTCCACTCATCTCTTTGATTGTTTGCACATCTTGAGTGAGATTGAGTGAGATTCAAGTGCATTGCTTGAGAGTTGCATTCTAGAGGCACTTGATCTTCGAGTTGCTGCGGATTTCTTGTTACTCTTCCGTGTTTCCCGACACGGTAGATGGCTTGGAGCAGCGGAGGTGATTGAGCTCGTAATTGGAGATTGTTGGAGCCTTCACCAAGTGTTGTAAGGGGTTCTTGATCCTTCCCCGCGGGAGTTCGCGAATTGGATACTCTAGTGGATCTCGTGGCTTGGAGGATCCCCATCTTGTGTGCGGTTGTGCGGCGCCCGCCGAGGGCTCAACTCTTGATAGTTGATTAGCTCGCGAACCGACAAGTGGGTGCATCGCCACAACGAGGAGTAGCTTGCCGGGAAGCAAGTGAACCTCGGGATAAATTCTTGTGTCATTCTCTTCCCGAGGATTTCTCTTGTATGATTGATTGATTGGTACTTCTCATCTCTACACGGCGGTATAATCACTCAAAGCTCTTCTCTAGTATTACTTTTTGTATCTAGCTTGTTGTTGTTGTGTTTAGTGGATAGCCTTGTACTAGACTTGTGTAGGTGGCTTGCTTAATTAGTTAGAGCTAGTGCATTTTGCTCCGCCACCTTTTGTTCTAACTTGTGGTTAAGTAATTCTTGTAGAAGTTTTAATTAGGCTATTCACCCCCCCCTCTAGCCTATTTGGACCTTACAAGTGGTATCAGAGCCGAGGCACCGTTTATTTGAGGCTTAACAACCTACGGTGAAAAAGAAATGGCTCAATTAAGCTTGCACATCAACAACACCAAGAAGGCACCTCACTTTGATGGCACAAATTATGCATATTGGAAGGTTAAGATGACCGCACACCTCAAGTCAATCAATAGAGAAGTGTGGAAGGTCACCGAAACAAAATTTGAGGTTGCTAATCTGGAAGCACCTACACCGGTGGAAGAGAAGAAGCTCCAATGCAATGATATTGCCATTAGTGCTCTTCATGAGGCATTAGATGACAAGACATTTGAGCAAGTGAAGAATATAGAAGTTGCACATGATGCTTGGGCCAAGCTAGAAGAAACATTTGAGGGCACCGAAGGCACAAAGACCGCTAAAGCATATATCTTGCAAGAAAAATTTTCAAGCTTCAAGATGCAAGATGATGAGAGTGTACCGGAGATGTTTCATAGATTGCAAGTCATTGTCAATGAGCTCAAGGCACTTGGTGAGGAAGTCAAGGACAACCAATTCTCTATGAAGTTCTTGAGAAGCTTGCCCAAGAGGTTTGATACATTGATCACCGTGCTAGTAAGGACTACATTGAAGGATTCAACTCCTCAACAAATATTTCAAGAGGTGATGACCGATGATTCATATAGAGAAGATGATGAGAAGGATGAGTTGGTCAAGAAGAAGAAGAAAGATAATGAGAAGAAAGATGATGAAAAGAAGAAGAGTGTGGCATTCAAAGCCACCACATCCAAGGGCAAATCCAAGATTGAATCATCAAGTGAAGAAGACTCAAGCTCTTGTGATAGTGACGACATTGATGAGAAGATGGCTCTCTTTGTCAAGCAATTTGGCAAATTCATGAAGAAGAAGGGCTATCGTGCAAGAAGGAGGAAGAACTCATCTAAGAAGAATGAGCATACCATGAGATGCTTTAGATGCCATAGCAAAGATCATCTCATTGCAAAGTGTCCTTATGATAGTGATGATGAAGATGCTATCAAGAAGGAGAGGAAGAAGCAAAAGAGGAAGCAAGAAAAGAAGGAGAGTTCTCATAAAAAGAAGAATGATTCTCATGTTGCTACATGGGATAGTGATGATTCCTCAAGTGATGATGAGGATGACTACAAGAGCAAGAAGAAGGGACATGCTAGCATTGCCATCCAAGAGAAGGTCTCCCTCTTCGACACTCCATCATGCTTCATGGCTAAGGCCGCTAAGGTATCATCCGATGATGAGAGTGATCATGATAATGCTAGTGATAGTGATAGTGATGAAGAAGAATTCACTAAAGATGAATTAATCACTATGCTAGAAGATTGCACTCAACATTTTAAAGAATCTAGAAAGGAGTGCAAGGGCTTGCTTAAGGAAAAGAAAAATCTTATGCAAGAAATTGATGAGCTTAGGGCATCTTATGAGAGTCTAAAGGTAGACCATAAGAAGCTTCAAAAGTCTCACACCAAGCTTGAAGAAGCTCATTCCGCTCTAGTTGAAAAATGTGAAAACTTGCCAACTAATGTTGAGAAAGCTAAAACTTGCAACATAGGCATATCTTGTGATATAATTGATGAATCTTTTCATAAGCCTATTGTTGTTGCTACCACTAACCCTTCATGTAGCGCATTCACATCATCCTCATCTAATAGTGATGGTTTCACTTGTGACTCCACACTTATAGTTGAGAATGAAAATCTCAAGAAGGAGGTAAAAGAGCTCAATCACACCTTAGCCAAGGCTTATGGTGGTGAGGACCGCTTGCTTATGTGCTTGGGTAGCCAAAGAGCTTCTCTCTACAAAGAGGGATTGGGCTATAACCCCAAGAAAGGCAAGGCCGCTTTTGCTCCTCACAAGACTCGTTTTGTGAAGAACAATGGTAGCTATTGCAAAAGTTGCAAGCAAGTTGGTCACAAAGAGCAACATTGCATGAACAAGAAATCCAATGCTAATGTATCCTCAATTAAGTTTGATTCTTTCTATATGCTTACCAAGGGTACAAATGGTGTTCATGCTAAGTTCATTGGTACACCATGGATGGGCTCAAAGAAGAAAGCCATTTGGGTACCAAAGAGCTTGGTCACTAACCTTGGAGGACCCAAACAAGTTTGGGTACCTAAAAAGAATTGATCTTGTCTTGTAGGTCAATTACAAAGCCGGAGGAAGGCATTGGGTGCTTGATAGTGGGTGCACTCAACATATGACCGGGGATTCTTGTATGTTCAAATCAATTGATACAAGTCAAAATGGTGGTTTTGATGCTATCACTTTTGGCAACAATAAGAAAGGAAAGGTCAAGGGGCTTGGTAAAATTGCTATTTCAAATGACATGAGCATATCTAATGTGTTGCTAGTTGAGAGCTTGGATTTCAATCTTTTGTCGGTGGCACAACTTTGTGATCTTGGCTTCAAGTGCATATTTGGTAGTGATGATGTTGAAGTCATTAGTGTTGATGGATCAAATTTGATATTCAAAGGATTTAGACATGGTAGCTTATACTTGGTTGACTTCAATGATAGTGAGACACAATTGACATCATGCTTGCTTAGCAAATCTAGTATGGGTTGGTTATGGCATAGAAGGCTTGGTCATGTTGGAATGAAACAATTGAACAAACTTTTGAGGCATGACTTAGTTAGAGGCTTGAAAGATGTGACTTTTGAAAAGGATAAACCATGTAGTGCTTGTCAAGCCGGCAAACAAGTTGGAAATAAACATCCTAGTAAGAGTGAAATGAGCACATCAAAGGCATTTGAGCTATTGCACATGGACTTGTTTGGGCCAACAACATACACTAGCATTGGAGGCAACAAGTATGGCTTTGTGATAGTGGATGACTACACTAGATACACTTGGGTGTTCTTTCTTTATGACAAGAGTGATGTACATGATCTATTCAAGTCTTTTGTCAAGAGAGTGCAAAACGAATTTGAAATAACCATCAAGAAGATTAGAAGTGACAATGGTAGTGAGTTCAAGAACACAAGAATTGAAGCTTTATGTGATGATCTTGGTATTGGACATCAATTCTCACCTACATACACTCCTCAATCCAATGGTGTAGTTGAAAGGAAGAATAGAACTTTGATTGACATGGCTAGATCAATGCTAAGTGAATACAATGTTAGTCATTCATTTTGGAGTGAAGCTATCAACACGGCTTGCTATTGTAGCAACCGTCTTTATTGCCATGGAAAGCTTGGGAAGACATCATATGAGCTATTGAATGGAAGAAAGCCCAACATTGCATACTTTAGAGTGTTTGGTTGCAAATGCTATATTCTCAAGAAAGGCACTAGATTGAGCAAGTTTGAAAAGAAATGTGATGAAGGGTTCTTACTTGGTTATTCTACCACAAGCAAAGCATATAGAGTTTGGAATCTCACAAATGGCACCTTGGAAGAAGTTCATGATGTTGAGTTTGATGAAACCCAAGGATCTCAAAATGAAACTCAAAACCTTGATGATGTGAGAGGAGATCAATTGTCAAATGCAATGAAGAACATGGACATTGGTGATGTTAGGCCGAGGCAAGTTGATGATGATGATGATATTCATGTGATCAACCAAAGTGTGCAAATTGATTCGAATCAAGCAAGCTCTAGTGATTCTCATGATGAAGTGCAAGATCAAGGTCAAGCAAGTGGAAGTAATCAACTCCCAATACTCCAACCTACTAGCATTGCAAGAGATCATCCATTAGATCAAATCATTGGTGGAATTCAAAGTGGTGTTCAAACTAGATCAAGGCTAGCATCTTTTTGTGAGCACTACTCATTTGTGTCACTTGAAGAACCTAAGAAAATAGAAGATGCATTGAAAGATTCCGATTGGGTAAATGCCATGCATGAAGAGCTAAACAACTTCACTAGAAATCAAGTTTGGGAACTTGTTGAAAGGCCGAAGAACTATAATGTGATTGGTACTAAGTGGGTCTTTAGAAATAAGCAAGATCAAGATGGTGTAGTTGTGAGAAACAAAGCAAGATTGGTAGCACAAGGTTACACACAAGTTGAAGGTCTTGACTTTGGAGAAACATATGCACCGGTTGCAAGATTGGAAGCTATTAGAATCTTATTAGCATATGCTTGTGCACACAATATCAAGCTCTATCAAATGGATGTCAAGAGTGCATTTCTCAATGGCTATATCAATGAAGAAGTTTATGTTGAGCAACCTCCCGGTTTTGAAGATGACAAGAAGCCCAACCATGTTTACAAGCTAAAGAAGGCATTGTATGGTTTGAAGCAAGCACCTAGAGCATGGTATGAGAGATTGAGGGACTTTCTTCTCTCTAAAGGGTTCAAGATGGGAAAGGTTGACACCACTCTCTTCACCAAAAAGCTTGGAAATGACTTGTTTGTGTTGCAAATCTATGTGGATGACATTATCTTTGGATCAACCAATCAAGACTTTTGTGAAGAGTTTGGAAATATGATGGCTAATGAGTTTGAGATGTCTATGATTGGAGAGCTTAGTTACTTCCTTGGACTTCAAATCAAGCAAATGAAGAATGGCACTTTTGTAAGTCAAGGGAAGTACATCAAGGACATGATCAAGAAGTTTGGATTGCAAGATGCTAAGCCAATGAGTACACCTATGGGCACAAATGATCAATTGGGTGTTGATGCTAGTGGCAACATGGTAGATCAAAAGCAATATCGGTCTATGATTGGAAGTTTGCTCTATGTCACCGCTTCTAGGCCGGATGTGATGTTTAGTGTGTGCAAATGTGCAAGATATCAAGCTTCACCAAGAGAGAGTCACTTGAAAGCAAACAAGAGGATATTGAGATATCTTAAGGGCACTCATGATGTTGGTTTATGGTTTCCAAAGGGGTCAAACTTTGAGTTGATTGGATATTCGGACTCCGACTATGGTGGATGCAAGATTGATAGAATGAGCACAAGTGGCACTTGTCAATTGCTTGGAAGGTCTCTTGCTTCATGGTCATCAAAGAAACAAAATAGTGTTGCACTATCTACCGCCGAGGCCGAATACATTAGTGCCGGTAGTTGTTGTGCACAATTGCTTTGGATGAAGGCCACTTTGAATGACTTTGGAATCAAATTCAAGAATGTGCCTTTGTTTTGTGATAATGAGAGTGCTATCAAGATGACACAAAATCCGGTTCAACATTCAAGAACTAAGCACATTGACATAAGGCATCATTTCATAAGAGACCATCAACTAAAGGGTGATATTAGCATTGAGAGCATTGGCACCGAAGATCAACTAGCCGATATCTTTACAAAGCCACTTGATGAGAAGAGATTTTACAAGTTGAAGAATGAATTGAACATACTTGACTTCTCCAACTTGAAATGAGTGCAACCCCACATTCTTATATGACATGCCTCTCCTCCGACATAGCAAGGTAAAGTTGTTTGGCATATCATCCATACTTTGCTAAGGACATGTTTAGAACATGTAGACATATTTGCATAACAAATAGGCTCTTTCATGAAAATCAAATGAGTTTAATGTATATATGGTACCACTATTGCTTTTATGTTTTGATTGATCTAGTGGTAGCATATGACATGTTTGTGGGCTTGCAAACCTAGTGTTGAATCTAGAAAATGAGCTCATGATGTGTAATTCAACATGGTCAAGATAACCCTTATACTTTATGAGGTGTGAAGAAGCTTGTCCTTGGTTCAAACCGAATTACATATTCTAGGCAAGTGATCTAGATTGAACCATAATTTGGACTCCCTCATATTGATTGACTTGACTCTCACTAAAATTGGCACCTTTTTGGTGATTGTTGACAAAGGGGGAGAGAAAAGTCACAAAGAGAGAAAAGTCACAAAGATAGAAAAGTCACAAAGAGATAAAAAGTTAAGTTGCAAAGGGGGAGAAAGATTTAGTAAGGGGAGAGAAATTAAAATTGAGCACACAAGTAGGGGGAGCAAGCTCATGAATTGTTTGTTGCATTTGTATGTGCATTAACATGATGAATTGTTGCATTGCAAAGCTTGAATTCATATTCATGGTTGAATGGTGATTGCTAGAAATAGAACTTGAATGATGATTTGTTAAGAGTAGCTTTACAAGTAGTATCTAGACACCTTTGCTTATAATGTTGATCTCACGGGGTACTTTAGTGTTTGTGATCTTTACAAGTGATGTATTACAAGTGGTGTCTAGCTACATCGATGCTAAGGATGGTATATAAAGGCAACTCCGATTGGTATCACGCTTCAAAGGTCCATTCTATATACCTTAGCATCAATTTGATAGTAGTAACTCTCCCAAAATTCTAATCCATACATATGTGAACAATTGAACCAAACTCATGGAAGCACATATGTAGGGGGAGCTAATACTATCGAAATTGAAAATTGATTTCATTTCATATCTTTGTGATGGTTGTCATCAATTACCAAAAAGGGGGAGATTGAAAGCCCAAGTTTGGTTTTGGTAATTAATGACACCAAGTTGCTAATGCCATGTGTTAAGTGTTTTAAGCTAGGCATAAGCAACATGTGATGAAGGTGTACGTGGCAAGGAGTGGTGGCCACAAGATCACAAAGAGATGGTGTATGGACATGAAATGTTGATCATGATGGAAGGCACATAAAATGATGGACATGATGATCAAATGGAGGAGAAGGATCTAAGAGCGCAAGGCAAAGGTATAACCATAGGGTTTTCCTTTTGCCGGTCTAAGTTGAGTAGAGAAGTGATTGACCGGATTTAGGATACATAGCCGACTATCAAGAGGGGCAATCACAGTTAGCTCGGGAATCAAGTGCCACTAGATCAATGTCTTGAGCATATGCATTAGGATCTAGTAGAGAGCTAACATAACGCCTTGGAAAATGTTTGTGAAATGCTAACACACATGCACATGGTGGTGTACACTTGGTGGTGTTAGCACATTTGCGAAGGCGGTGGAGTTTAAGCGGTAGAGAGGGGTTTGGGTTCCTCTCTCCCTCCCGCCGAGCTTGCGAGGCGGGATTCGGCGCTTTTTGGAGAAGTGAAATGCCTATTTTCTACTGCGCCGAAAGTCGGAAAAGAAACGGAGGCGAACGGAGGTCACTGCGTTGACCGGACGCAGCACCGGACGCTGCACCGGACGCTGCACCGGACGCGGGTCTGGCTTGACCAGCGCGTCCGGTCAGTTCAACGCAGCGCGGGTGCTAGGGTTTGTCACCGGACGCGGGTCTAGCCTGACCAGCGCGTCCGGTCAGTTCAACTGGGCGTATAAGTTAAGCGCGCGACCGGCGCGTCCGGTGCCTCACGGAACCGGAGCGTCCGGTCAAGTGTCCAGAGAAGCCGAGCACAGCGAAGCACGATCGGACGCGGCTGGCGCGTCCGGTCATGTGCGACCGGACGCGTCCGGTCGCGTCGGGTGCTTACTGGAACGCGACCGGACGCTGGCACTGTCGCGTCCGGTCGATCGAAGGAGCGCGTCCGGTCAGCACAACGGCTAGTTCTGACTCGCGCGATTTTCGTTTGTCGCGTAGTGACCGGACGCGTCCGGTCACCCTGACCGGAGCGTCCGGTCAGTGCGATTTGAGCTGAGTCATCCGGTAACGGCTAGCTGCATACCCCTTCGTTATAAATAGAGGATGTCCGGGGTTTGAGGGTAACTCTTGCACATTTTGAGATATAGAGACATCCTTTGAGCTAGAGAACAACCCCTCCACTCATCTCTTTGATTGTTTGCACATCTTGAGTGAGATTGAGTGAGATTCAAGTGCATTGCTTGAGAGTTGCATTCTAGAGGCACTTGATCTTCGAGTTGCTGCGGATTTCTTGTTACTCTTCCGTGTTTCCCGACACGGTAGATGGCTTGGAGCAGCGGAGGTGATTGAGCTCGTAATTGGAGATTGTTGGAGCCTTCACCAAGTGTTGTAAGGGGTTCTTGATCCTTCCCCGCGGGAGTTCGCGAATTGGATACTCTAGTGGATCTCGTGGCTTGGAGGATCCCCATCTTGTGTGCGGTTGTGCGGCGCCCGCCGAGGGCTCAACTCTTGATAGTTGATTAGCTCGCGAACCGACAAGTGGGTGCATCGCCACAACGAGGAGTAGCTTGCCGGGAAGCAAGTGAACCTCGGGATAAATTCTTGTGTCATTCTCTTCCCGAGGATTTCTCTTGTATGATTGATTGATTGGTACTTCTCATCTCTACACGGCGGTATAATCACTCAAAGCTCTTCTCTAGTATTACTTCTTGTATCTAGCTTGTTGTTGTTGTGTTTAGTGGATAGCCTTGTACTAGACTTGTGTAGGTGGCTTGCTTAATTAGTTAGAGCTAGTGCATTTTGCTCCGCCACCTTTTGTTCTAACTTGTGGTTAAGTAATTCTTGTAGAAGTTTTAATTAGGCTATTCACCCCCCCTCTAGCCTATTTGGACCTTACATCATGGCAGCCGGCTGGTGAAATGAATCCTGGTGCCCACAATCCACAGGTGGGCGTATGCAGCGCCAGAGGCGGAGCCGGAGAAAAATCTAAGGGGAGCTAAGATGGAGGAAATGCATAGATAGTACCTTTAAGAACTAATTTTCTTTGAAATATACCTACTATTACTAAGGAGTAGAGTAAAATTCACCGGCGGTCCCTGAACTTGGCTTCAGGTATCATCTAGGTCCCTGAACTTTGAACAGTGTATTTCTGGGTCCCTGAACTTGGCTTCAGGTGTCATCTAGGTCCCTGAACTTTGAACAGTGTATTTCTGGGTCCCTGAACTTGTCTTCGGGTGTCATCTAGGTCCCTGAACTTGGCTTCGGGTCTCATCTAGGTCCAAACGGATCCAAACCCGCCCTGCACGCTGACGTGGCGCGGTCCTACATGTGGGGTCCACATGTCAGCCGGTTATAGTTCTATTTTGGGTTACTGTAGCTACGATTTCTAAAATATTCTAAAAATTGTATCTTTTTCATATGATCTCGGATGAAGATGATTTTTATATGAAAAATGTAGCTCTCGACGAGATGTACAACTTTCTAGTTTTGAGTTTTTTAATTTGAGATCATTAAAATGCTTAAAAAAATTAAACAAATTTTCAGCAGTATATTAATCGCGAACAAGCGCTTGTCGCCTTAGAAAAATCATATCTTTTTTATATGCTGTCAAATAGAGATGATTTCTATATGAAAGTTGTAGCTCTCGATGAGATCTGCGACTTTCTAGTTTTGAGTTTTTTAATTTGAGGTCGCTAAAATGCTAAAAAATTAAACAAAACTGCGTAATTAGTTTTTGATTTCATCTACATTTAGTACTCCATGCATGTGCCGGTATTTTGATGTGACGGAGAATCTTCTTTTTATATAGTGCATTTTGGACCCAAATTTAGGTAACTAAACATGGCCCAAGCTGGAAAACATTGTTACAGGGACGAGAATATATCCACGGGATAACACACGGGACTCCTACTCCTACAAGATTCACGGTTCATGCTATGAGCGTGCAATAAGCATGTCAGACAGGGTCACAGGCGCGCACATGGAACTCGTCTTCTCATTTGAAAAGAACGGCTGATAACAACAACGTAGGCCTCGTTTAGTTCGTGATTTTTTTTTTTGAAAAACTACAGTAGTATTTTCGCTTTTATTTGGCAGTTAGTGTTTAATCATAGACTAATTAGGCTTAAAACGTTAGTCTCGCGATTTCTAACTAAACTGTGCAATTAGTTTTTTTCATATACATTTAATGCTCTATGCATGTATCGCAAAAATTGATGTAATGGCTACTGTAGTACTTTTTGAAAAAAATTTTAGGAACTAAACAAGGCCGTAGCACTAATAAATTCCCTACTCCTATCCTATGCGAAATTGAGGAGAACACAAGTGGCACGGGCACGAGAGGGGTTTGCCTTCCGTGGGCAACGAAAGGTGGCCTGTGACCGTGATCTGTGACCAAATGCTGCTACCCTGCTACACATGCGAATGCGATGGGGGCAGACCGGATCAAGGGGTTGACTTGACTGGCTGGTTCTCGTCATGTCTGCACGCTCACTAGCCTCCTGATAGACCGTAGCTTAGCCGCTGCGTGGGGGGTGGGTGTCAATTGTGCGGCTGACCCGTTCAACATCAACGAACACTTTGGTAGGGACGAAAGACAAAGACGCTGCCTGCCTGGGGCTAGGCTATTCATACCCCCAATCCAGGGATCCACCAGCTGCTTTTTTTTTTTGACGCGATTTTAATTAATCTCCGGCACACGCACGGATTTGCGTCCAGCTTTGCGGTGCTTCACGTGATCCCCAACAGGCTATGGCACGCCAATTTTCTACACGGAAAAACATTCCTCGACAGTAAGATTCTGCTCGGAGCAACACGATATCCGGACCGAGGTGTGTTCAGTTTGGGAAAAGTTGGCGAGAAATTACTGTAGCACTTTTCGTTGTTATTTAGCAAAATTTGTCTAACCATTGATTAACTAGGCTCAAAAGATTCGTCTCGACGTTTATAGATAAACTATTCAATTAGTTATCTTTTTTTATCTATATTTAATGCTCTATGCATGTGTCAAAGATTCAATGTGATGGGTGGAAGAGGAAATATTTTGGGTGAAAAGTGAACACACCCCAATTCATTATTCTACTGCCGCCCGTCCTCGTCACAACCAAACCGTACAGACATCTCCACGTGCGCCGCGGCAGCAGCTCTTGCCATTGCAATCCCGCAGCCGCAGGCTTTAGCGCCGGCCACGCCCACAACTCACCATCACCACTCATCGATGGCCCAAAACCAAACCTCTGACAGTGTCCTGTTCAAAGTCTGCACGGCCCACGGTTTCGCTCGGCATGGAAATCATGCCAGCCAAACACGCCACCACCGGCAAAAAAACTCCATGGTAAAAAAAAAAAGTCATTCCGCTCCCAGAGGCGAAAATGCTGCACATGAAGCATCAGTTAACAGCCTGAAAGGACAGTTAAGATGTAAAAAATGCAGAAGCAAGCATCCCTTAAGTTGTTAACATTATAAGCAATATAGGTTGACTGTTGTGATTGAGTATTTAGTATCATAGGCAAGCAAGCAAACAACAGAACTAATGGGAGGATATCACAGGCAAAATGGATTAAAACAATTAGTATAATGGGAGGAATTAGCATTCAAAGCGCATGAAACATCAGTTAACAACCTGAAAGGACAATTCAGATGGGAAAAAACACAGAAGTGAGCATCCCTCAGTTGATAACATTATAAGCATAGGTTGACTGTTCACATGGATAATAACTATCATAATCAACAGTAAGCAAGCAAACAACAGAATAAATTATGCATGCAAGCAAGCATTTGTTCAAGCTTCAAAACATTTGGTGATTGTATTTGCTTTGAACTTACCAATCCTTGGTATGAACAGATGAGTTCCTTTTAGGCCTCTTAACAGCATAATAGCCTTCCTAGAATCGTCATCAAGAAGACTGTCTGTATTAGTCACCATGGTCCAGGTTTTCATACCTTGTCCAGCACTACCTGATTCTTGGTTATTACACTGCCCAGCATAAAGATTGGTCTTGTCAGATGCGATACTAAAACGAAAAGGCATTCATATGGAGCATACAGATATAATCACTCCAATAACTTACTGAAAGATTGTTGAATTTATCTTCCAACTTGATCACCAAGTCACCAGCAGCAATGTCAGCTGGCCCAGCAACAGCACAGGTACAATCATGCGAGCTAGCAGGTCTCAAAGGAGAATTTGACAGAAGAGTCTGGAAGGGGAGCCTATCAGCAACCCTTTTTTTGGCGATCGCACTTTCAACTCGTGTACGGTTTCCAGACATATCCCTTGTTTTCCGAGCTGCAGAAGATAGTGGTGTCAAGTTCTCCTTGTCTGAGCAGAATGCTTCCTGATCTTGATCTAAGTCGACTGAGAGGTCCTTGGGAAAACACTTCCTTGCTTTCATGCCTCCTGAAGCTATAGGGGTCAAATTCTCCTTATCTGAATAGAAAACATCAGTCTACTGTGTGGAATTTTTCGGACTTTGATGATAATTCACCGCATCGCTTCTTATTTGAACTATTCTCTGTTGACACTGAATTATCCACCCTTGACCCAAGAACATTTTTCTTATTTGAAGCATTTGCTGCTGACACTGAATTATCCATCCTTGTACCAAGAACTCTCCTAACATTGGTCTTCACCTTAGAGGCTGGAGTCACATTCTCCTTGTCTGAGAACAGATTTTCCTGCCTCACAGGGGACATAGGCTCAGACTTTCCCAGAACCAGCACTGAGTTTTCCATATCCAGAAGGATGTCATCTTTGAATTCCAGATGTAAAATGGGCATTAATGGGTTAAGATTCTCAGAGACAGGTTCCATTGATTTCATCTGATCTCCAGTGTTCAGCTTGGAGTTCTCATTTTCAGAAAAGTCGTCATGATCTAAATTGAGAGGGAAATGGAATCCATCAACTGTTGGGAAATGGTAGGCTTCAGACCTCTATCTCTATGACTCCTCTCCATTATTATGTTACCTGATACATTGGGGGTGATTTCATCCTTGTCCAGTGGGGAGATCTCTCCATCTTCTTCAATTCCTTCAGTATCCAAATTGTCAAATAGATTCCCACAAATGGTGCCTTCAAGCGGACAGTTCCCAGGACCCTCAGCAATGCTATTTGGGTCCATATTTTCGTTTTCTGAAAGATCTCCCTCCAATTTAAGATGGTTCAAGCCATCATGCTTCATTTCTGGCATTATAAGATTTTCTGAAACAAGCTCAGATTCTGTATAAACAGTAGCACCATTCCATTGTGGAATTACTTTGTCAGTGAATGCATCATCTTTGAAATGCAAAGGGAGAGCAGAATCTAACAAGCCTAGATTCTTCTGCAGCTTTGCATCAACTGGATCTTGTGGGATATAATTCTCAGGTTTTCTCTCTTTCATACTTCCCTCCATGGATCATGCTGGCTGGGGGATTCATGTCAACCTTATCTTCAGCAATCAACTCTTCCTTGTCTTCAGCTCTTTCAACTTCAGAAATGCCAAATAAAGCTAGACAGGCAGCACATTCCGTCCCACAGCTCTGAGAACATACAAGAATCTCATTTTGGTCTCCCTTCTGAATGCTATGTGTCACGCGCCTAATGGGGCGCCTCCCCAGCCCTGGCCAATGGGCCAGCCGCAGCCCAGGACATGGCACTGTAGCACCGCCGCCTCCGGCTCAGAGTTTTCTTCCACCGGAAGGAATTAGAAAATAAGAAATAAAGGAATAGAAATAAATTAGGAGATTAAGCTGGTTTGTTTAGGAAAAGGAAAATCCGATTTATAAGGATATTCCTCGTAGTTACTTGAGATGCAAATCCACTAGGGACTATAAATATAGGGCTATTGTACCCATTGTAAATTAAGAAGAAAATAGCCTTTTGGCTTATCCCTCTCCTCTCTCTGCGCCTCTCTCCCAAACCCTAGCCGCCACCTCCTCTCCATCTCCATTGCCGATGCCACCAGCTCCCCCACCACCATAGCCGCCGCCCTACACCTCCCCAACCCTGGGGACGTGTTACATTTGGTATCAGGAGACCGGTCTGATCCTGCAATGGCTGCCACCACCACCAACGCGCAACAGCTGACCCAGAACTTCGACGACGACCTCGCCAACGAGCTCGCCGAACTGGACGCACGCCTACTCGCCTTCGAGAAAGCATGCGGCTACGGACGCACCAGCATCACCAACAACTTCTTGGAAAACAATATGTGCCGTCTTTTTAGGATGGACTGAGTATATATATATATATATATATATATATATATATATATGGTCTGCATAGTGGCATGCATGATCTTTGTATACTTAAAACAATACTTATACAAACATTTTCTTATCTTTTCTCTACAGTTGTGATTGGCTTTAGTTACTAATTACTTTATATTCTTTTTCATCCACTTTTTTAGTTTTTCCCCTTATTTCCCTCTCATCTCCTTATATAGCTTCAACTATGGAGGTCTGATATATGTTGAGTTGAAAATATAGCTTCAAAAAATGATTATCTTATGGAGTTGTTAGGCACAACAGCCTATTTTTTAAAATCTTTTCTTCCTCTTAAACTGAAGCCCTTGTGGTTTAGAAAAAATGGGACGGGCCCTTTTGTGGGTCTAGTTGGTGATTCAAAATTTACTTTTTTCTAGAGCACAATTTTTCTGCTTCTTCAGCTTTTTTCTTACTCTGGAACCAAACGTATCAGACAGTACACATAGAGAAACAAAATGTCGTACACGGTTCCAAACCGTGAGATATAAGTGTTATCTCAAACATTCTTTTAGTTATCCATTTGGAATAATTGGCATCTCGAGCTTGCAAATGTTTTCATGACAAAAAAAATATTCCAGAGACGAGATGACCGTTTCTTTTACTAGTGTTATTGCTCCATCTATTCACAGATGAGTGAGTGACTCTTTGCGTTGTCCTGAGTCAACACTTTTATACTTTTGTTTCATATATATATATTACTTGATGTGTTGTGTTTTTTATATTTGAAAATTACAGCAATATTGGATTAGCTTTAAAAATATAGATTTGTAAAAAGTATATATTTGCTATGTTTTAATAAACTTTATTTGAAAAAGTAGTAACCAAAATTATGTTTTGAAGGTCATGTCAATATCTAAATCATCACTTATTTGTGACTCAACAAGGGGGGTAGAAATTAACAAAAGCAGTTCCAAATCATACCACATCTAGGGGAAAAATTGCTCTGTCCAACATATAATATAGCACTAGTAATTTATTTAAATAATTCACACATAAATAAGTAATAAAAAATAGTATCATAGCTAGGGGAGTATATGTAAATAATGTTCTTTCCAATAGTATTTTTTATATCATACATCTATATATATAATATAAATACTAGGATCATGCCCATGCGTTGCAATGGAAAAAAATAATACCACGATATTTCAGATTTAAACATGTGTTGCACCAGAAAAAATTGATTATACATGTGCATAGCAACCAAATCAAGTAAACTATGATATCATATTTCCAAGTCTTGAGAGTGCTGCAATTGTTCAACAATCCTCTTTGTGGTATGGTGCAGTGTGTTGCCTTGGAGCCATGGAGAGCCACAGCCATGCTCAGCAAATTGAAAGAAATCGTACAACCTTTGAAGAAATAAATCGTGCCTCGCACATTTACGTAAATTGTATAACTTCGGCTGATACCAGAATTGACAAAGACACCAACAATACTGCAAAGTATCCAATAATATACTTCCTTTTACTTACCTCTTTTTCCAGTGATTTCCTGCTCGACGAGTTGTCCATCAGAAGCGAGGCTATCCCCGTTAGGTCTGTCTTGCTCGACGATGATGCTTGTTGATGCCGGCCTGTCCGCCCGCGTGTGAACAACACTGTCCTGGAACGTGCGGAGGCTGTGACGAGGGACAACACAACCTGGTATATTATATTAGCAAATATATCATTTATCCAATTTAACATTTTCTTTTAAAAAAGAAGAAGCATATGAATAGTGAGAAAAGAACGTAAAATTCTGCCAGTTCACCATAGTACTCCAGATTCCGACAGCATGGCTTGGTTTGTATATACGCTAATACATCTTTATCCAAAGTCCACACAAGGAGAAGCATAAATAGTTAAAATGAGAGAATGAAGGCATATGTTTATTCACGTGATAAGTTTCACAGTAAAAGGCATAATGAACAGTTGTATTTCTGATAATAAGATTAGAAGTTTTAATATTTATCTTTCTGGCACGCGTTTGATTATGCTTGGCACATGATTCAGCTCTAAAATAACAGTAACATCCATTAAACTGACTAACTGAGGTGACTAATAATAAGAGAAATCAATGCTCTAAAAAAGTCAATGGGTAGTGCATCACTTGTTAAAAAGGAAGTGCTCTGAAGACACGAGGAGACATGTTGTTCTCCTTTTCAAATGGTAGGATAGGAATCTGAAACCACAAAAAACATGATTTTAGTGAAATAATGGGGCATTGCCTTTCCTGATCCATCATTTATGGTTTCCGCAAATTAGTACCACTGTGTAGACAAGCATATATATTTATTCTATTTCTGTAATGGTTCAACAATCCAGACAGGGGTACTGGCCACACCATTCTAGTTTATTGTTTTGCCAAACTTTATATTAGGAATTAGAATCAAGAAGAATGTGCCTTGCAATAAGAATGGTTATTATTCATCGTACAAATATGTAGAAACCTGAAGGTTTTGTGGTGTCAAAATCGCAACTGTTCTTATACAAGGCTCCAAGAAAACAGCCTATAAATGCAAGAGGGATGCAAAGGAATCAGAGAAATGTCTTGCTATATCAAAGAATAGAAAAAAAAACAATACAAAACAGGCAGCAAACCTGCCAAAATCCACCACTCGCAAAATTTATTGATGATGAGTAGATAGAGCCATAGAGGGAGAACCTGAGGTTTCAGTGCAAACTACACAAAATCCACCACTCGCAAAACAGGCTGCACACATGTTGTTATCTGTTCTCCCAGTGCAAACTACACAGACATGCTCTCTCTACTGGATTTTAGGAAGGGAATAAGTCTTTATCCGCAACATGATCTGAGGTCCTGGAATGGTAGCACTCGTTTCTGCAGTTGGGAAGGAGTCATGTGTTCGTTCAGGAACCCAGGTCGTGTCACTTCTCTTAATCTCACAAATCAAGGTCTAGTAGGCCAGATCTCTCCTTCACTTGGAAACCTAACATTCCTGAAAATCCTAGTCCTGTCGGCTAATTCATTCAATGGAGAGATCCCTATGTCCCTCGGCCGCCTGCGTCGCCTTCAAACCCTTAGTCTGAGTAACAACACGTTACGAGGACAAATACCTGCACTTGCAAACTGCTCAGAACTCACGGGGCTATACCTGGCATGGTGAAAGGTCCTTGTTTGGTTTTGGTAATTGAGTGACAACTTAGGTGGACTAATATGTGGTTATGTGAGATACGCAGGAGATTAGTCCACATGTGATGGTGTCATGAAGGAGCTTATTGCATATGAGACATGACATGGAGTCATGTGGCCAAGGTGACGAAGATCAAGATGAGGCTTGGCTCGACGGACCGGTTGCAAGTGTGAAGGGCAAGTCAGAGGCTTTGGAGTGAGGGACCGCGTGTGACGGTGAAGCTTGAGCATGACTTGGCGCCGATGGACCGACGCAACGGTGAAGAGTAAGTGAGGTCAAGATCGATGGACCAAGGTCACATGATGAAATGAAGTGGATCATATCATTTGTGATATGGTTGGTGCATGTGTTGCATCAATGTCGGAGGAGATGGAGTGGAATGCGCAAGGCAAAGGTATAACCTAGGGCATTTCCATTTCACCGGTCATAGGTGTGCAGAGAAGTTTATGACCGGGTTTAGGATAGATGGCCGTACTATTAAGAGGGGCAAACTTGTTTGCATATCGGTCATCTAGTGCCACTCGAGTGATCTAACTTTGCATACGTGTTAGGATCGAGTGGCGTGGCAAGTTGAGTGGTTAACTCCTTCGGTAAAATGATTTATGAAAATGCTAACACACATGCACATGGTGGTGTACACTTGTTGGTGTTAGCACATTTGCGAAGGCGGTGGAGTTGGAGCGGTAGAGAGGGGTTTGGGTTCCTCTCTCCCTCCCGCCGAGCTTGCGAGGCGGGATTCGGCGCTTTTTGGAGAAGTGAAACGCCTATTTTCTATTGCGCCGGAAGTCGGAAAAGAAACGGAGGCGAACGCGGTCACAGAAGTGCACCGGACGCTGCACCGGACGCGGTCACTGTGCGACCGGCGCGTCCGGTGCTGCGAACAGCGGTTCACGAAAGACGTCGGACGCTGCACCGGACGCGGTCACTGTGCGTCCGGCGCGTCCGGTCAGTACTGCGCAAAGATCAGGCGTGCGAGCGAGGGTTTGCCACCGGCGCGTCCGGTGACCCACGGGACCGGCGCGTCCGGTCTTGCGCCCTGAGGAAACCGAGGACGTCGGACGCGGTCCGCGTCCGGTGACACACCTTCGGACGCGTCCGGTGGTCCAGGGAGCTTACTGGACTCGCACCGGACGCGGGTACTGTGGCGTCCGGTGGGTGCGAAGAGCGCGTCCGGTGATGTCTTGGCGCGCGCGGGGACTGTGCGCACCGGCGCGTCCGGTGGTTCGCAACAGCGCGTCCGGTGTGTCGTTTGACCGTTGGCGCGCAGTGACCGTTGGTGGATCTAACGGACGAATTTGAATTCGGAGAACACGTGGACGTCGCAGGGGCACCGGACGCGGTTGAGCGCGTCCGGTGAGTTACCACCGGCGCGTCCGGTGCTCTCGCAGAAAACGGACAAGTGGAGTGCAACGGCTCTATTTGACTGTGGGGTTATAAATAGACCTTGTGGCCGGCCTTGGCCGTTAGCTGAGCACACTTTGGCCTTGGTGGCTTATGTGGTAGTGCTTGGAAGCCCTCTAACTCACTCATGCTTGATAGTGTTCATCGGATCGAGTGAGAGAGCGATTCTAGTGCGAGTGCTTTGTGAGATTGCATCGAGTGGCACTAGGTGATCGTGTTGCAAGCCGGTGGTGCTTGTTACTCTTGGAGGTTGCCACCTCCTAGACGGCTTGGTGGCTTGTGGCTCCGTCGAAGCTCGCAAGAAGATTGTGCGAGGCTCCGGAGAAGCTTTGTGAGGGGGATTGTGCTCACCCCGCGGGGATCGCGAAGAGCAACTCTAGTTGAGCGTGTCATTGAGCTACCACACTTTATGGTGGGTTCTTGCGGTGCCTTTTGAGAGGCTCGGTGTGTGACCGATTAGCCGCCGAACCACGAAGTGTTGGTCGACACAACGGGGACGTAGCTTGGTGGCAACCAAGTGAACCTCGGGAGAAAAATCACCGTGTCAACATTGTTCTTCATCTTCTCGGTGGTTTGCCTTCGTACAACACAAGCTTGTATTTACTTTCATATATACTTGTGCTTGTGTAGTTGCTCTCGTAACTAGTTTGCTTGTGTAGCTTGCTAGTTGTCTTCTTGCTTGTGTAGCTAGAAGTATCCCCTTTGCGTGGCTAATTCGGTTTGTATAACCTTGTTAGTCACATTGCTTAGTTTGTGTAGCTAAGTAGTTTGCGCTCTCTAATTTGGCTTGTGTAGCCTTGTTATTGAGCATTGCTAGTGAGCTTAGGCTTTGTGCGCTTTGCTTACTAGAATTGTGTAGGAGCTCCCTTGGTTGGCAAAGTACTAGTGCATAGGTTTGTGTGACCTTGCTCTAGAATTAATTAGGTGAGCTCTTGGTAAGCTTAGCACCTTAGTTGCTTAATTAGGATCTTTGCAAGGTGCTAGAAAACTTAGATAGAGGGGTATAGTCTTGGCTAGACCGATAAGTTTAATTCCGCATTTGTTTCGGTTAGCCAACGCGTTTAAGTTTTAGAAAGGACTATTCACCCCCCCTCTAGTCCGCCATCTCGACCCTACAAGTGGTATCAGAGCCGGGTCTCTCATTTGCGGTCTTCACCGACCCGAGAGGATGGCGGCTTATGGGCTAGATGATTGTGTGGAACACATTTTTGATGGCACTCACTATGCACGGTGGAAAAATCACATGCTTGATCATTTTCGTGCTCTTGGCCCTAAGTTTTGGTGGATCATAGTTGTTGGCTTTTCTCATGACTTGGATGGGTGTGGTAACCGTACCCAAGCTCAAAAGGATTGCCGAACACTTGATGCACAAGCTAAGTTTTATCTAATCAAAGCTTTGAATGATGAGATCTTTGACAAGGTGAGGGGTCTCTCAAGTGCACATAGCATGTGGACGGCACTCAAGCATCACTATTGTGACTCCGCAATTTGGGATGATGGAAAATTCAAGAAGGATGATCACATAGTGATGAAGGTACATGAGGATGTTGAGCATGACCACAACGAGGTGGTTGTGGAGGATTGCTCCACCTCAATGTCAAGTGATGATGATGATGATGATGATCATACCACAAGATCACTTGACAAGAATGATGATAATGCCACAAGTGATGCAAGCAATGATTCTACTCCATGCACACTTGATGGTGAAGATGATGGCTATGAGAGTGATGCTTCAACAAGCTCATCAATATCATCACATGGTAACACTAAGATACATGTTGGTGGTTTTGTTGTTGATTGTGATGATCCAAATTTTGAGCTTTTTTATAAACTCTCAAGAGCCTTAAAAAGAGAAATAGAAAAAGCAAGTAAATTAGAAAATGAAAACTCTTTTCTAAAGACCACATGTGAACAACAAAAACATCTACTTTATGTTACTACTTGTTCACATGAGGAGCTAAAATTGACTCATGAGGAACTTAGTGTTGCTCATGATAACTTGGTACAAGAACATGCTTTACTCACTAAGAAGCTTTCTAATGAAGAAACCAAATCTAGTGAGAGCTCATCATTTGGGTCAAATGATCAATCACATATGACTAACCCTTGTGATGTAGGCAAGAAGCATGTATCCGCCTCTTGTGATGATTTATTATATATGCCATGTTCTTCACAATTAAATGCTTGTTCTACTTCTATGTCTTGTGAGACTAACCTTTTGAAGGAGAACAATGAGCTCAAAAGTGAAGTGAAGAATTTGAGCAACAAGTTAGAGAGGTGCTACAACTCAAAAGTCACCTTTGAGCACATAATGAAGACTCAAAGAAACTTTGGTGACAAAAGTGGCCTTGGCTTCAAGAAAAAATTGACAAAGGGTGAAAGAAAGCAAGAAAAGAAAATGAAGAGACTACTCCAAAAGAAGCTCTCGCATTCCATGTGCTATCGATGCCATGAAGCGGGACATCTTGCTAATGGTTGCCCAAACATTGAGAAGCTCAAGAAAATGAAGGAAGAAGAGAGGCTAAAGCATGTCAAGTGCTTCAAGTGCCGCACTTGGGGTCATCTCACCTCAATGTGCCCAACCAAGCAATTGGTGAAGCAACAAGTAAAGCATCAACCAAAGCCACTAGTTGAGCTAGAGAAGACACCCCAAGCTCAAGTCAAGATCAACCATGAAGATGATGGTGACTTGATAAAGAAGAAAAAGAAAACAAGAAGGGGTGGTAAAGCAAGGCATCCAATGCAAATTCAAGATGCCAAGATGATGAGCAAGAATCAAAATGAGAAAAGAAATTTGACTCACATCAAGTGCTTCAAATGTGAAGATATGGGACACTTTGTCTCGGGGTGTCCTACCAAGCTTGAGAAGAAGGCTCAAGCAACTCATAAGAGGCAAGGCATTGAGAAGCAACACATGAGCAAGGAAGAAAAGACTCACTCTAAAAGAAGTTGCTACTTATGCCGGGAAAGGGGACACATGGCTCATTCATGTCCCCTAGGTAACAATTCTAAGCCTATTTCAATTGATGATACTAATATGCTTAGAAAGGATGGCAATGGTACCTCATCGGTTGGATTTGCAAAACATCCCGCTACTCATACTAAGGCTATGCCTAAGTATGTTGCACCTAATTTGAGAGGACCCAAACTAGTTTGGGTACCATCAAAAAGTGGATAAATATTTGTAGGTACCATCGGCATTGGAGGCTTGATTCAATTGGTTTCGTTTTGTTCATCATATATTGAGTCAAGTTATGAAACTCAATGCATATCCAATCCCAATGCCAAGTCAAAATAAGTGAAGTCCAAGTGCTACAACATACAAGTGTCATGATCAAGTTGTGGATGATTTATTAGAATTATTTGATGGCTTGCAATTTATTTAAGTAAAAGCTTGCTATTGGATGATCATGAGCTAACCAAGGTATATCTCTAGTTGATCATTTCATTTGGATGCATATGAGTTGGTTGAATTGGATAAATGTGTAATGTTGCTTGCTATGAGATGATTGAACGGATTAAATGCCTAGCAATCAAATTTGGATTGATTTGTGTTGGATAAATTCATGAGATGACATTTAGTAAGTGGATTGAATGGATATATGTCTTATGAAAGTGTTCAAACAAGTTAGTTTCAAGTTTGATTCAATTTGGTGAAGTATAGCTCAATGTATTGAAATCTGTCCAAAGTTGAAAATCTGAGCTAGCTGTGATCTTAGCCATGTTTGAGTGATCAAATCTATTTGGATTGGCTTGAAATTTGGTATACATGCTCTAGACTTATGGTATAAGATGCTGTACAAATTTCATAAGAATTGGACAAGAGATGCTTCTGTTTTGGAGTACATCTTGTAAGCTATAGTGCAGCAGTTTTCAGCATGTAGCAGTGGTGGAAGAATTGAAATCTGGTAGCAATCTATATGTCAAATGAATCTCAAATTTTTACAGCTGCTAGATGACTTAGTTAAGCACATCTCCACCAAATTTTATGGCATTTGGATTCGTACATTGGGAGATATGAATTATTCTTTGAAGGGTACAGAATCTGCCAGAAAAGTGACAATCATTGGATTAATCTAGAGTCACTTTGATTGAAAGGTCCTCAAGTTGGAAATATGTTTATAAGTGGTTGAGGTACCTAAGTTTGGTTTTAGATTGATCTAGAAGCATGAAGAGCAATGAGTACAAGGACATTTGATTGTGGAATGTACTTGGTGTACATGTTTAGTACTCAAATTTGAAGATCAAGATCAAACTTAAGATGAAGGTGAAGTTTAAGTTCTAGTGATAATTGAAGATCATTTGGTAGAAAGAAAAGGACTTAAACAAGTAGAAAGAGTTGGACTCAAATGTGGATTCAAGGATTATTCATCAAAGATTGAGTTCATCACTTGGATCAATCAAACAATGTCACTTCAAGTGAGTATCAAGAGTGGTTCTTTGGAGAGAGGTCACTTCTCCCTAGTGAGGGGCTTGCCGCCGTGTGTAGGTGAAACCAAGTTTGGGACTTGGAAGGCTAACATGGAAGTGGTGATCCGAGGAACCTGTGATGCTTAGTTGAAGCAATCAAAAGGATTGATCTAAAGAGCAAGCAACACCCAAAAGAGAGCTAGTCATGTAATTCAATTGGTATTCTAAGTGATTCTCTCATACAAGCAAAGATGATATAATGAAGCAAGCCAACCACAACTCAAGAGATAGTGCGCTTGATCATTAGTGGTTTTCATTTCATATGGGTGAAGAATGGTTTTATCTATGATGATTGGTCTTCACCAAGCTTATAAATTGGACTTCACATTGCTATTGGAGTAATGAATTGGAATATATATGACTATCCTCTACTCCAACATAGCCAAGGTATCATTGTAATGTGCATGATCATTCTCATTCCTTACTAGTATGCGGTTAGTGCATATAGTACATGCTCACTAGGATCATGCATAACAAATAAAATGTTTGAATTCATAGTCTACCACTATTGCTTGAATTGTTTAAATGATCTAGTGGTATGTGTATGAATTTGTTCATGAGCTAGTAAACCCAAGTACTTGATCTAGTTTGGATTGCTAACAAGTGACAAGTACAACATTGGCAAGATAACCCTTAGCATGAGGTGTGAAGAAGCTTGTCATTGGATCAAACCGGACTTGGAATCTTAGGCAAATCAACATAGTTCAAGTCATACAAGAAGCTCATGACAATGATAAGAGTACAAGCACAAGGCAACAATAAAAATGGATATCTAGGGTGTTTCAAATGGTATCTAGACTCAAAGTATTTCTTCAAGTGGTATTTACAAGTGGTGTCTAGATCATAATCTTCAAGTGATATCCTACAAGTGGTACTCATAAAGATAGCAAATGTTCAAGAAAAGATCATATTGACAAATCCTATAAGTGGTTCCATGTTTGAGGATTCTTTAAATTGGTATCACACCCTTATTCGTGGTATTTCTACGCATGATATCATTTATATAAGAAGGTGGTTCCACAAGTGATCCTTAACTTTAAGTGATCATCAAATGAAGAAAGTTCCCTCACACACAAGAGCTCAAGATTATCAAGTGAATGACACATGCTATGACATAGGGGGAGGAGCCCCACCAATGGTATCAAGGTCAAAAATCCTAAGTGGTATCTCAAGAGCAACATACAAGTAATGTCATTCTAACACGTGTGGTGATGTCCATCAAAAATGCAATATTCAAGTCTCAACCATCTACCCCAATGCTAGCCTTTGCATCAATGAGAAGTACACCTTTATGGAAATTGATGACAAAGGGGGAGAAGTTGGAACAAAGATATGTCAATACACCAAGAAAGAGGTTTGGGAAGAGATTGAACAAAGATATATCATGAGAAGATGAATAGAGATGGACAAAGAGGGAGCAACATTGAAGAAATGAGAAGGATCAAAATTCTTGGACAAAGAAAGCACACAAGTAGGGGGAGCAAGCTCATGAACTTTGATTGATTACATTTGATATGTGCATAATTCATGTGCTTGCTTGCATTGCATAAGTTCTTAAATTCAATATGCATACTTGTGTGGTGTATGCTAGTTATAGAACTTGAATGATGATTTGATAACTAGCATGCATAGGATGTTAGCTAGACTTGTGTTTATTATGCAAAAACTAGAACCTTGCTTATAATGTTGATCTCACGGGGTTTCTAGTGTTTTTGATGTCTAGCTACTCATGATGCTAAGGATGATGGCAAACTTGTGATTTTCAAATGGTATCAAGCTACCAATTGGTATCGAGCTACAAAGGTTTATTCTGTACACCTTAGCATCACTTAGTAGTGCTAATCCTCCCACAAATTTCATATTTAGGCATATGTGCAAGCTTGAAACCAAACCATTTGAGCACATATGTAGGGGGAGTTATCACTACCAAGTCGGGTTTTATGGTGCTTATCCAAATCTTGACATAGAGCTTAAATGTTGGATAAGTAGCATAAAATCCAAAACAAGTTAGCAATTTACACTTTGTGTGAAGTGCTAGCTTGAAAAAGCTTAATTTCCATATCTTTGTAGAGTTGTCATCAATTACCAAAAAGGGGGAGATTGAAAGGTCCTTGTTTGGTTTTGGTAATTGAGTGACAACTTAGGTGGACTAATATGTGGTTATGTGAGATACGCAGGAGATTAGTCCACATGTGATGGTGTCATGAAGGAGCTCATTGCATATGAGACATGACATGGAGTCATGTGGCCAAGGTGACGAAGATCAAGATGAGGCTTGGCTCGACGGACCGGTTGCAAGTGTGAAGGGCAAGTCAGAGGCTTTGGAGTGAGGGACCGCGTGTGACGGTGAAGCTTGAGCATGACTTGGCGCCGATGGACCGACGCAACGGTGAAGAGTAAGTGAGGTCAAGATCGATGGACCAAGGTCACATGATGAAATGAAGTGGATCATATCATTTGTGATATGGTTGGTGCATGTGTTGCATCAATGTCGGAGGAGATGGAGTGGAATGCGCAAGGCAAAGGTATAACCTAGGGCATTTCCATTTCACCGGTCATAGGTGTGCAGAGAAGTTTATGACCGGGTTTAGGATAGATGGCCGTACTATTAAGAGGGGCAAACTTGTTTGCATATCGGTCATCTAGTGCCACTCGAGTGATCTAACTTTGCATACGTGTTAGGATCGAGTGGCGTGGCAAGTTGAGTGGTTAACTCCTTCGGTAAAATGATTTATGAAAATGCTAACACACATGCACATGGTGGTGTACACTTGTTGGTGTTAGCACATTTGCGAAGGCGGTGGAGTTGGAGCGGTAGAGAGGGGTTTGGGTTCCTCTCTCCCTCCCGCCGAGCTTGCGAGGCGGGATTCGGCGCTTTTTGGAGAAGTGAAACGCCTATTTTCTATTGCGCCGGAAGTCGGAAAAGAAACGGAGGCGAACGCGGTCACAGAAGTGCACCGGACGCTGCACCGGACGCGGTCACTGTGCGACCGGCGCGTCCGGTGCTGCGAACAGCGGTTCACGAAAGACGTCGGACGCTGCACCGGACGCGGTCACTGTGCGTCCGGCGCGTCCGGTCAGTACTGCGCAAAGATCAGGCGTGCGAGCGAGGGTTTGCCACCGGCGCGTCCGGTGACCCACGGGACCGGCGCGTCCGGTCTTGCGCCCTGAGGAAACCGAGGACGTCGGACGCGGTCCGCGTCCGGTGACACACCTTCGGACGCGTCCGGTGGTCCAGGGAGCTTACTGGACTCGCACCGGACGCGGGTACTGTGGCGTCCGGTGGGTGCGAAGAGCGCGTCCGGTGATGTCTTCGCGCGCGCGGGGACTGTGCGCACCGGCGCGTCCGGTGGTTCGCAACAGCGCGTCCGGTGTGTCGTTTGACCGTTGGCGCGCAGTGACCGTTGGTGGATCTAACGGACGAATTTGAATTCGGAGAACACGTGGACGTCGCAGGGGCACCGGACGCGGTTGAGCGCGTCCGGTGAGTTACCACCGGCGCGTCCGGTGCTCTCGCAGAAAACGGACAAGTGGAGTGCAACGGCTCTATTTGACTGTGGGGTTATAAATAGACCTTGTGGCCGGCCTTGGCCGTTAGCTGAGCACACTTTGGCCTTGGTGGCTTATGTGGTAGTGCTTGGAAGCCCTCTAACTCACTCATGCTTGATAGTGTTCATCGGATCGAGTGAGAGAGCGATTCTAGTGCGAGTGCTTTGTGAGATTGCATCGAGTGGCACTAGGTGATCGTGTTGCAAGCCGGTGGTGCTTGTTACTCTTGGAGGTTGCCACCTCCTAGACGGCTTGGTGGCTTGTGGCTCCGTCGAAGCTCGCAAGAAGATTGTGCGAGGCTCCGGAGAAGCTTTGTGAGGGGGATTGTGCTCACCCCGCGGGGATCGCGAAGAGCAACTCTAGTTGAGCGTGTCATTGAGCTACCACACTTTATGGTGGGTTCTTGCGGTGCCTTTTGAGAGGCTCGGTGTGTGACCGATTAGCCGCCGAACCACGAAGTGTTGGTCGACACAACGGGGACGTAGCTTGGTGGCAACCAAGTGAACCTCGGGAGAAAAATCACCGTGTCAACATTGTTCTTCATCTTCTCGGTGGTTTGCCTTCGTACAACACAAGCTTGTATTTACTTTCATATATACTTGTGCTTGTGTAGTTGCTCTCGTAACTAGTTTGCTTGTGTAGCTTGCTAGTTGTCTTCTTGCTTGTGTAGCTAGAAGTATCCCCTTTGCGTGGCTAATTCGGTTTGTATAACCTTGTTAGTCACATTGCTTAGTTTGTGTAGCTAAGTAGTTTGCGCTCTCTAATTTGGCTTGTGTAGCCTTGTTATTGAGCATTGCTAGTGAGCTTAGGCTTTGTGCGCTTTGCTTACTAGAATTGTGTAGGAGCTCCCTTGGTTGGCAAAGTACTAGTGCATAGGTTTGTGTGACCTTGCTCTAGAATTAATTAGGTGAGCTCTTGGTAAGCTTAGCACCTTAGTTGCTTAATTAGGATCTTTGCAAGGTGCTAGAAAACTTAGATAGAGGGGTATAGTCTTGGCTAGACCGATAAGTTTAATTCCGCATTTGTTTCGGTTAGCCAACGCGTTTAAGTTTTAGAAAGGACTATTCACCCCCCCTCTAGTCCGCCATCTCGACCCTACACATGGAACCAATTAACTGGACAGTTCCTGTAAATTTTCCTAATCGTCTTCAAGAGCTTCAACTTCAGGCAAATAACTTTACTGGAACCATCCCAGCTTCTCTTGCCAATACCACAAAGCTACAGCAATTTAGTTGTGCACAGAATAATATGGAGGGAACATCCCAAATGAGGTGGCAAATTTGCTACAATTGCAGGTTCTTTTCGTGGGTCTCAATAAATTGTCAGGTCAGTTTCCACAGGCCATCCTGAATCTTTCTAATCTAGTTTCACTTTCCATTTCTTTCTGCAATTTTTCCGGAGTTATACCATCCAGTGTTGGCACCTCTCTACCCAATCTTCAGTTGTTCGAGATAGGTGACAACTTCTTTCATGGGCATATCCCATCCTCATTAACAAACGCTTCTCAGCTGAACGATATTGATATGTCAAGGAATAAGTTCACTGGGGTGGTGCCTAGTTCCATTGGCAGACTATCTCAGCTATCTTGGGTAAACCTTGAGTTCAATGAACTCCAAGCAAGTAAAAAGCAAGACTGGAAGTTTATGGACAGCTTAGCCAATTGCACTGAGCTAAGAAGATTTGCAGTACAAAGTAATCTCTTAGCAGGCCAAGTGCCAAACTCTGTAGGTAACCTTTCCGTCCAGCTCCAGGATCTATACATGGGAATAAACCAACTGTCTGGGGTTTTTCCTTCTGGTATAGCGAACCTTCGCAACCTAATAGCTTTATCGCTGCTTGGCAATAATTTTACAAGTGGGCTTCCAGAATGGCTTGGGACCCTCAACAAACCGCAAAGATTATTATTAGTCAGCAATTTCTTTACAGGGTTCATTCCATCATCTTTTTCAAACCTATCTCAACTGGTAGACCTCTATCTAGATTGGAACCAGTTAAATGGATATATGCCGCTGAACCTGGGAAAGCTCCAAATGCTTGAGGTGTTGAGCATTTCTTCCAACAATCTTCACGGCAGTATACCAAAAGAAATATTTGCAATTCCAACAATAGCCAAAATTAGCTTATCCTTCAACAACCTACATGGAGCACTACATGCTGATATTGGCAATGCCAAACAACTCATGTATTTAAAAATCTCATCAAATAACCTGTCCAGTGAACTTCCTAGCTCTTTGGGTAATTGTGAGAGTTTGGAAGATATTGATCTGAGCCATAATTCTTTCAGCGGAAGCATCCCTGCTTCATTTGGCAACATAAGTAGCATAAAAATGCTCAACTTGTCTCACAACAACTTAACTGGGTCCATACCAGCATCGCTTGGAAACCTACAAATTCTTGAGGACCTAGATTTGTCATTCAACAATCTTAGAGGTGAGGTCAACTAAAGGGATATTCAAGAATGCAACAGCAGTGCTGACTAATGGCAATCAGGGGCTTTGTGGTGGGCCACTGGAGCTACACCTGCTTCCATGTCCTATCATGCATTCAGATTCATCTAAGCACAAGCCATCAGTTTTACTGAAAGTAGTCATCCCATTAGTCATAGTGCTGTTGCTTGCATTGTTCCAGAGGTGAAAAAAGAAGACAAAAGCTATTTCTTTACCCTCATTTGGGAGAGAGTTCCCGAAAATTTCATATGGTGATCTTGCCAGAGCAACAGACGGCTTCGCAACATCCTATCTAATTGGTCAGGGAAGATATGGTTCTGTTTATCAAGGAAAATTATTTCAAGACAAAAAATTGGTTGCCATCAAAGTTTCAAACTAGGAACAAGAGGAGCACAAAAAAAGTTTCATCACAGAATGTAATGCTTTGAGAAATGTGCGACATCGCAATCTAGTTCATATCCTAACTGCATGCTCAAGCATTGATCCAAATGGATATGATTTCAATGCCTTAGTATATCAGTTCATGCCACGAATAGACCTACATAACTTATTGTACTCAATACAAGAGAGTGAAGGCCCTTCATATTTTATTCCACTAGCTCAAAGGCTGAGCATCCTGGTGGATGTATCAGAAGCTTTGGCATATCTGCACCTCCATAACCACCAAGGAACAATCATACATTGTGATCTGAAACCTAGCAACATTCTTCTGGATGATAGCATGGTAGCTCATGTTGGAGACTTCGGGGTAGCAAGATTCAAATTTGACACAGCACCATTGACTTTTGTTGACTCAAGTTCCACTTCCTCAATTGCACTAAGGGGAACCATTGGATACATTGCTCCAGGTACTGTCCCTTTTCACATTGTGTTCTCTAACTAAATAATGATAATTCTACGCTTTCTGTATTTTACTTCAACTAAACTTTTCTGTATGTTATATATAGAATGTTCTGTGGATGGTCAACTTTCGACTGCCACAGATGTATACAGCTTCGGGGTTATTCTCCTTGAGATATTCATCAGAAGGAGCCCAACAGATGACATGTTCAAAGAAGGAATGAGCATTGCAAAGTTTGCAGAAACCAACTTACATAATAATGTGTTGCAGATTGTTGACCCACAGCTGCTGCAAGAGTTGGACCACAGTGAGGTGGATAGTGGAACACAAATTCTGCAGTCTATTTTGAGCATTGGACTCTGTTGCACAAGGACATCTCCCAATAAGCACATCAGCATGCAGGAGGTGGCTACCAAACTGCATGGGATCCAGGATGCATGCCTTAGAGGAAACTGGAGCAGCAGTTACTGTTTAGATGAAGGGCTTGCATAAATTTTTGTTTATTATCCACCATGTTTCTTGTTAAGCGTGTTTCTTTTTCAAGAATATCCATGAGATCCCAGTACCTTTGTATAAAGAAGAAAAGGGGAAGTCAATGTCTTCCTAATTAGGCAGGCAATTGAACCAACAGCCACAGCCACAGTATTCAGTGTGTTTCTTATTTGACTGCTGCCACCTTGAATAATCCAAAATCTATCGTAACCTAATGATGGGCAAAGTTAATATACCATTACAATGACAAATGTGTAGTGTTTCTATTCTCTACTGCATGAAAAATTTGAACGTATTGTTTCTGTTCTCTATTGCATGACAAATTTGAACATGTCACATATGCCACTTGAGGGGAGCCGACGGACGTTTGGAGTGGCTAGCAGCACGAAGCTGTAGCTCGGCCACCTGGGTTCGATCCTGCGTCCCACCGTATTTCCGTGCACAGTGCATGGGAATGAGGAGCAAAGCTCCCTGGTTCAAAAAAAAATGCCACTTGAGCACCGATTGTCTCAGGGTTGGTATTACTCATGGCTAGAAGCAGGAGACATTACTGAACAAAACATCACTGCTGGTTCCAGAACCCCTTTCATTCCCGGTTTTGGAATCGGCAGTGGATAATTTGCAGTTATAGCTGCTGGTATCACTGCCAGTTCCAAATCATGCAGTGAAAATTGACTATCATTGACGGTTGGTGGTTCAGGACTATGACCAGCAGTGCTTCCAGTGTTCACAAGGGTTTTCAACTTCACCCGGCAGTGTTAATGACATATCACTGCCAGTTGCATTGCTAACCGGCAGTGATCCATATTACAAGAACAAAACAAATGAGTTGAGGCTCACTTACGCACATATCTAGTATTCACAAGTTTCATGCATATCACATTATAATGAGGCTCACTTCATGAGTAGAGTTACAACACAAACATACTTCTTTTTGACCCGAACAGAAGACAGAAGAGTGTGAGCTGCTAACTAGGAATGTTCTTATTTAGACAACTGCACATCGGACATTCAGTTCCCTTTATGTCCTTATGTAATGAGTTGCTTATCAAGCCAAACAGACCTTGCATGTTAGAAGAAAAACTCTCTGTGCACATAAAAAGCAGTGATTGCCAAAAGACAAATGAATTTAGCAAACAGGTGATTAACAATTGAACTAGAGTAAAGATGCACTCATTAAGTCATTTTTTTTGGTGTAAACACTCATTAAGTCATTGACATGCTAAAGAACATCTGCATGCTAAAAGGTCAACAAGATGAATGTGATTGCCACTGAACTAAAATGTTACAAGGTTTAGAAAGGAAACTCACTTAACAATCACAATAAAGAAATTTAGGCAGCTATGTACTCAACACGTCTAAATCACATTAATTATGTAATCAACACGTCTAAATCACGTTAATGTGGGCATATTTTAACCTAAACCTGTTAAACGTCATGTGTTTTAAATCACTTTATCACTGAAGGTATGTAGACTCAGGCAAAAGAATGAATTGTGCAAGTACAGAACTCACTAGATGAAGAACAAGAATTCAGAGGCAAACAAGTACTGACTTGTCAACCAATTCATTAACCTTTCCCTGTAAAACAGCCCCTCTCCTCGCAAACTTGGCCTGCAGGATGGAGCAGATCCAGACAGACCTTGCCGAACACAGTGAACACAGCTTCTTCTTGCGTGGCTAACACCAAAAGAAAAATGCATCAGTTGCCACTTTGCAGTTTCAGGCTACCAAATGAATAAACATGCATTGCAGCCCTAAGATACCAATATGCATTTCATACAAAGTTTCCGGTAGTCAGTAATACAGATTTGCTGTGAACAAACCTGATGGATCTCCATGTCCACTGAATCCCTGTGCCCAGGCACTAAAACTGTCTGCTGGGCTCCTGCACATTTCATCAAACATTTAGACCACAGGGAAGGGAATAAACAGCTAGTGTCAAAACATCAAGAAATTTCATCTACGAGCATATAAAGGAGAATTAGCTACTGGCAGCGATGGGGCTCCCGCTCCTCTTTGTCCTCCTCAGGCAGCGATGGCATATACAGCAGATCGTCCATCTCTGGTGCCCCGAGGCCTCGAGGCGTAGCGGGTCACCGATTGCGAGATCCACCAGCGTGTTGAGTGGGATCCGTCACCCCGACACCCATGTCCCGTGCACTCAATCAAACGAACGAGCAGGAATCAATTGAAACGAAGACTAGCAGGCGAGCACCAGTGCGCGGAATCGGATTCATCGAGCCACGCGTGGGGATCACGAGCTCAACACGCGGATGCAGAGGAAGGGGAAAATGAAACAGAGAGGCCGGCGTCTCACCGGAGAAGAGGCCGGTGACGTGATGAGCTTCTGTTGACATCGGCACCGTACCTGGAGGTGGCAGCGGCTGACGCTGGGGTGGTTTTAATGCCCCAAAACAAAAATTGTAATACCCAATAGAAGAAACAAAATTAAAGGAAAATAGCTTTAGAGGGGTCCAAATAAACTTAGGTCAGGCTATGTGGCAGCCCATCTCAAGTCCAACTTGTCCCTATCACCTAAACCATATAGAGAGAAAGCGTGCAGCAGAAAACATGTTTTCCCTTTCCCCATTCCCTTTGTTTGACCTCCAGGACGCCCCCTCCTCTTCCTACAGAGCCCTCTCCTTCCTTAACACCTCCTACACAGCAGAAATTACAAGGGAAAAGGAGAAAACAGATTGAGAAGGAGGACAGGTTCAAGACGAGGTATATCATCGGCGTAGATCGGCTTTCCCCCATCTCTATCTCGCTGCCCAAGGTTTAGGGTATAGCCAAGGTGAGGAATCTGCCTTTCCCTTTGTTTAATTGAGATTTAGATGGCCTGTAGTCATGGGGCATATTGGTTTTATAGGGAGGATCTCCATCTGAATGCCGATCTAAGGTTCTGCTGCTCTGTAGATCGAGTGCTGCCGCTGTTTGTTCTGTTTAGACAATAAAGACGATTTTTCCAGTGAAACTTGATAACACGAAAGTTGTAGAGGGATTTCAGATCTATCATATTGTAAAATTTCATGATTTTATCAGAAGTAGTTTGAGAGTTATAGTTCATTATTTGTGATGCAATAGTTCTGCCAAAAATCTGGACAGTTTTAGATCTAAGCAGTTTTTGGCCATCTAAATGAAACAATTAGATATTTTGATATGAACAAAAGTTGTAGGAATTTTGTTAAGCTTTCCATATTGGTAAACATTATAATTTTTGAGCTAGTATATCTCCAGTTATGAATTTTTGAGGTTTGATGTTCTGTTCTAGTCGACAGAAATATTCAGTGAAGTTCAATGGTTAATTACGCCATATTGCAGGCATCTTATGCAAAACTTTGCAATACAAAAGTTATAACTAATGGAGTTTTACATAATCTGGTGAACTTTGGCAGTTTTTGGGTGTGTGGTCTAAAGTCTATGAAAAAGAGAATAGTTAGTGCTGCTGTTAAGAACGGTAGGCTAAACGGTAGATGCTTTAGCGTCGGGTTTGAGGGCGCTCTAGTGCGTATTTGTTGTTGTTCTTGCTGGTATGTTTGTGTTTGTACTGAATATTGCTTGTCATCAGGTGGTAGCACTTCGGTACATCGCTAGTGCTTTTGATCTCCTTTGGTAAAGAGGCAAGTGAATGTAGCGGTGGTTTGCTACCGTTTTGGCTTGTTATTTTCGTCACCTACAGCTTAATGTCTATAATAATGTCATACCACTAATATCCGCGACTTGTGGACTTGGTTTATTCAACCTTGTGTGAATGTGGTCTTATTCATTTATTCATGGTGATGTTATTCTTCCATATTGCTATATGTGGCTAGCCCACAACCCTGAAGATGAAGTTGAAGTATCATTGGCGGTGTATATTAATTTTATTGCAGCATGCCAAGCGCATTGCATCATTCATTTGCATTGGAAGTTATGTCGTTGACCTATGGTCACGACCGTACCGGTACAGCATCATGGGATGCAGCTCCACACCTTGTTGGGTGTGCAGGCATGAGTCATTTTGCATTGCATTCATATGCATTCATGAAGTATATTATTGAAGTGATCTGTCCATATTGTTATGAAGCTCTATCATCTAGCTATGTTTCTAAATGGAAGTCTCTCATTTTATTTTGATATCATGTCAAGTGGAAACTCCATGTTAAATTGATGTTTAATTCCACTTGTGGTTTAAATAGCTAGTCAAAACAAGTTTGCTTGCTGAGATGTTTCATCTCACCCTTGCATTACTCAATCCAGGTACTTGATGCTTGCACGGAAGGGAAGGGGATTAGCAGCACATCTTCACTGATTCACCCACATATAGAGTTATCAATGATGTGTTTGGATTGATGTAATAAAATTAGTCTATCAGTCATGATGACCCCTCGTGGTTTAATAAAATTAAATGAGGTGGAACCTTTTTTTATAATGGTTTTATTGTTCTTGCTTCTACACTTTACATTGTTAATGGATCTATGTTGCCAAGTTTTAGAATTTGGCACAAGGAAAGGGACTGTAGTGACATCCTGGGCTTTTGTGGCGCCTGGGGTGTTACAGTGGTCGACGAGCAGGTGGCAGTCGTAGCGGCTAGTGTGAGCGTGTGTCCAGTGGGCCGAGAAATTGGAAGGGCATGAACAGCGTGGGCTGTCAGTATTGGGCCTCATTCGCTGTTGCGAGTAAGAGAAGATCGATTGGGCCCCGCACACGGACTGGGCTGAGCTGGCTTTGGTGATGAGCGGCCTTTCATCAGAATAGCGAAAGAAAGAAGAAAAAAATTCTATTCTACCTCTTATACTACTGTTGTAGTCTGATTTCTTCTTGAACTTTAAAATCAAATATTTTATCGACTTAACTATTAAAACCGTCATATTATCTCCTTGTCTTGGTTTGAAGTGGTTTTAAAGGTACTTCTGTACCTTTTTTTTAAAATTCAACTGGGTGTGGGTGGGGGGGGGGGGATCCCCACCTGATTTTATTTGCATATCATTGCAATTCATTTTGGCAGCCTACATCAGTTGGATGTTCTGTACCTTTTCATAAGTTCAAAAATTCAATAACTACTTGATAAGGTTAGAAAATGTCTCTAAGCTTGAAAATTTTCCCAAAAAAAATCAAGAAATAGATTAGGATTTAGTGATTCCAAATTAAGTATTTGTGGCTCATAAATAAATCTAGATGGTTAAAAATAGGTTTAGCTCTAGGAAAATGGAAAAAATATCCAGAAAAATTTAAACACTTGAAAACATTTTGCAAGAAAAAGCATAAAAAACATCAATGCATTCAACATTAATGTTTTGGGATTTTTCTAGATTTGTTTGATATTTGTTTCCTTTTTTATAGAGCTAAATCTATTTTTTCAAAGCGTCTAGAAATATTTTCATAAGGTTTAAATATTTTATTTGGATCTAACATATCCCAGTATATTTATAGATGTTTTTAATTTTTTTGAAATCTTAGAGACATTTTTGTGGCCTTATCAAGTATTTATTGAATTTTTAACTAAAAAGGACAAAACCACCCTTTAAAACCACTCTAAACTAGGACATGGAGGTAATTTGAACAATTTTGAGAGTTCAGGCAGTAAGATGTCTGGTTTGGGAGTTCGAGAGGGTAAATCAAATTGCGTCGATAGTTTAGGGAGGTAGCATAGATTGCTGGATACTCCCTATTCCCAAAAGAATGAAATTTTTTTGTTTTAGATAATTTATTAAATCTGATACAATTTATATAACACAATATCAATATTTCTGTATCCAAATATGTTTATGTATAAAAGTATATTCTAAAATGAATTAAATGATATTTATTTATGTTCATAAATATTGGTACTTTTTATAGACGTAGTTAAATTTGACATTGTTTGACTTCTAATGTCATTTTCAAGTTTTCTAGAAACTACATACATTTTCACTGTTTTGTCTAGTGTCCCAACTCCCAAGCTCATCGCATCAGAACTTCTTGTAGTGAAGCTTGCTTCCCATTTAGTTCTCTGGTTACATTGATGCCTTTAACCGTTTGATCTAGTGATGTCCTCTTTCACCAGCTAACCATCGAATGACGGGAAGTACTAAATTGCTCTCTGGATCCATCGCACCGTTCAGCTGTTGTACTAATGTTTTCCATCGGATCTCACTATTTTATCCACGAAGTTTTATTGTGTCACCTGCTTGTGTCTGTCGCTTATCTCATTCGTGTCTTGTCCTTGCTTTGTACTCCGCACCAAATAAGCTTCCAAGGATGAGTTGGCCATTTTGTGGATTCAGATATTAAACATAGCCAGTACTCATTGAATAATAAAATAAACGAAAACTCTAGGTTTAAGTTATCAACTTCAGCTAGCATTCAGGATTTTTTTTTGAAAGGAAATTTACTCGGCTTTTAAGAAAGCCAATTGAGGTTTGATCTCGCTAGCATTCAGGACGACTTTCAGTCTCGAAATAGAAGGCAATTTCTAATTTGATATTTAGAATTGTTGGCACGTTTGTCTGTTTCTGTATTCAAATTCAAATTGAATATAGAAACCTTGAGTGTGTTGAGCCATCTCCTCGTACTTGCCCCTTGACAAATCGAACGGTCTTCCTTCCCATGCCCCTGCCGTGGCGTCTACTTCGGGTCAAGGTAACTACTCCCTCCGTCCCATTGAAAGTGTCGCCCGGGAAACGTGTTTGTGAGGGGGACACGCTTTTCCAACGACACTTTCAATGGGACGGAGGGAGTAGGTCTCATCTCATCTGTACCTTGTCCTAGCTTGACCATATATAGGACACAGGACATTGATTTGACAGGGAGCCCTTACCGATAATCCAGCAGACACGGCAGCTTGACCAGAATGGCAGAATAGAAGCGCGCATGCAGCGGACAAAGGCAGATCTAGAGGAGGAACAGAAACTTGACGGATGCCACATGGGGCTCACTGGAAAGATGCTGCAGAAGACTAACGATGGTCATTGTGTTTGAAGGTGGAGTCAGGTCTTTGAGTCTTGACCAATGCCTTAAACAGGAAGAAATTTCCGACATAGCGCCGTGTAGTTTATAGGAATAAATACACCACCATCAACAATCTACAAAATATGTCTTCACAAGTTCACATGGTATCTATTTGATTTTTTGTTTGTAGATGTCAATATATATTTTTCTTGAAAACTTGAGCTAGACAAGAGAAGTTTGCCATATACGGGCCCTGTTTGGCATAGCTCTAGCTGTGGATTTCCTAGAGCCGATCACCTATAGCTCTAGAAAATCTTGTAGCCTATGTGCTGAAAATGGCGATGACTTCCTCTGCGCTAGATTTGGCCTCAAATGGTGTCCTATTCTTGGATATCAAGTTCCTTATGTTCTCTGAGTTTGTGTTTGTGAGTTATATATAGAGTCCCAGGTCTTGTAATCTAGTAGCTGACTCTTATACTACAGAACTGATTTTCACTGACGGCCCATCACTGCCAGTTTCTTACGAATCAGCAGTGATAGTGTATACCGACTTATTGCTACCGGTTTGAGGCTTGAACCGGCAGTGATAGAACCAACCGATAGTGATATTGGGGCCATCACTATTGGTTCCTATCACTGCTGACTGACAGTGATATTGGGTCATCACTGCCGGTACATGGCAATCTGCAGTGATACTATCACTTCCGGTTTGGGACATGACCTAGAAGTGATAGACCGCATGAAAAATTTCATAACTTTCTCATATGATGTCTGATAAAGACAAACTTTATACCGAAGTTGTAGAATCGACGAGATTTACAACTTTGTAGTTGACAATCTTTTCATTTTAAGTAGTTTTGATGCCGAAATATTTAATTACAAGATTGTATAGAGTTATTACCAAAGGAATCCATATTGTATAGTCATAAGTGAGTGTGTATTGGTATGAAAGGATCTCAGATGGAGAAACAACCAAAATAAAAGTTGTATATCTCAAAAACTTACGCAACTTTGTAGTTTACAACTTTTTTTTCGAAGTCGTTTAGATACCAAAATATTTGATTCACAAGATTGTATTGAGTTAATACTAAAGGAATCCATATGCTCCATAGTCACAACTGAGTGTGCAGTGGCAGGGAACAATCTCGGATGGAGAAATGACCAAAGCATGTAGATGTCAAAAAGTTATATAATTTTAGTTGACAACTTTTTCGTTTGAAATCACCGATCTAATGAAAATTATGTTTGATTTCTCATATTTGAAATTCAAAATTTTCAAACGGCCTCAGATGGAGAAATGATCAGAACAAAAGTTATAGATCTCGAAAAGTTATGGAACTTTGTAATTGACATCTTTTTCATTTGAAATCATCTGTCTAAGGAAAATTATGCTTGAACTTCCTTATATTTGAAATTCAAATTCTTCGAATGATCTCGGATTGAGAAAATGACCAAATCCAAAGTTGTAGATTTTGAAAAATTATAAAACTTTGTAGTTAACAACTTTTTTATTTAAATTCGTTTATGGTTCCAAATACTCATTTGAAAACCAGATGATCATAGAATAGGGAGGACAAATATCCTAAATGGACACAAATGTCTTATGGATGAAGTGGTTAGGGAACGAATGCACGAAGCTTGAGGTC
Source organism: Saccharum hybrid cultivar R570 (assembly GCA_038087645.1). NCBI lineage: Eukaryota > Viridiplantae > Streptophyta > Magnoliopsida > Poales > Poaceae > Saccharum > Saccharum hybrid cultivar. The sequence goes on from JAQSUU010000805.1 coordinate 15,042,061, forward strand.
ATGGGTTCGAGCGTCGGTGGCCGCGAAACGGGCGTTTTTCATGCAAAAAATTGCCTGCCCAGTGGAAAGAGAGCAGTACATAAGTGACGTTTGCATAAAGTGGCAAATGACAAACTGGTAAATGGAACTTGGAACCAAGAGAGCAATACATAAGTGACGTTTGCATATAGTGGCAAATGACAAACTGGTAAATGCATGGAATTGTCCCATGCAAGTACCAACCATGGTGAACGAGATGGGACTGGTCGGGGTCCATGCATGGCCCCTCGTGTACTCCAAGACATTCTGTTGTTCGACGTCGACCTTTGAACTCCAACTAAAACAGAACTGTTTAAACGTAGGTAGGATGTCGGGACCTGGAGCAATATAAATTAACTGAGGAAGTGTGCTCATACATGTCTCGCGTCCGTCTACCACACCCTCGCCGTTCGTTGTCCGTTGACAGAGCGCGGACATCTCTGCTCTACGCCGCTGGGCAACTGGCTGTTCTTCCCGTGGTCCACCAAGAAACCACCGGACAGCTTCGAGCGCCATCGATCACAGTAAGCATCTCTTCTTCAAGCTCTTGACGACATTGGCCTCGTTCCCTTGGTTGCGTTACAACACAAAGAATTGTAGGAGAGCCCCTGATTAACAGGTATTGTATAGTGCCGCCTCTGTAAATGGTCAGGCGCCCTCGAGACAAGAAAAAAAAATTCAGCGAGGACGGTTCTCATGGGGCATTCGTAGGCACCTACCACGGAATCATGACATGTGTGCACGCAAAATTATTCAGAGTATGAGAGAGATATAGGCCCCGTTTGGCACAGCTCAGTTTTACCATTGAAGTGTTTTTTTTTAAATAGCTTCACAAGTAGCTTTCTCCGTGAAGCTGAACTGTTCTGAAAAAACTGTTTGGCAAAACAGCTTCACCAACAGCTTCACGTACGGCTGAGAGAGGAAATGAGGGAGAGAGCTGTGAAAAGCTATTTTTTTCAGCTTCACCTCTCTTCATTTCTTTGTGAGAACATAAAAAAGAGTTTTACCCATGAAGCTGTTTCGAAAAAGGGTGTTTGGCAAAAATACAGCTCACAATAGCTTATGAAGTTGTTAGTGAAGCTGTGCCAAATAGGACATAAAGTTTCTTCTCTCCAAAAACTACTACTTTCTCACATGTGTTGGAGGACCATCCCCACTGATTTTTTCAGCCTTTAGATAAATACTCGTTTTTGTTAATCATTTTCATAGACCAACATTTTAAGATGACCGCCTCTGTTAATCGACTATTAACATGTTAATCGATTATAAAGACGAGCTTCTTAAGATGTTCATATCTGAAAATAATTATAAATCGAGGCAGGAATTCTAAGTGTCCGCCTCTAAAAGTCGATTAACATAGGGTATCATTCTAAGGGCTTGTTTCTAAAAATAGTTGTCTCAAGAAAATTCATAAGTTTTTCATATGAACTAAAATAAAGACAAACTTTATATCCAAATCGTAGAGCTTGACGTGATCTACAACTTTGTGGTTGATAAATTTTTTATTTGGAATTGCTTAAAGTCCCAAAAATTCGTTTTTAGCTCTTAGATTTGAAATTTAAAATTTTCAAACAACCTCGGATATTGACATGATCTACACAAAAATTGTAGTTGAGGTGCCAAAGTTAAACAATTTGGTAGTTAGGGATCAAAATTAGACAGAAGCAAGAGTTGAGGGGCAAAAAATGAACTTAATCCTTCTCAACATGATCTACAACTTTTTTTGTTATTTTTTATTTGTGTTATTAAATTTCTAAATATTTCTTTTATGTAGTAATATTTTGAAATTTAAAGTTTAGAAATTTCTAATGACATTGAACAATGACATGATCTATACCAAAGTTGTAGTTGTCAACTCAATCTATAACTTTGCAGTTGACAAGTTTCTGATTTGAAAACATCCCAAATATTGGTTTCAAAATTCTCCGATTTTGAGATTCAAATTTTTAAAAATTTTAAACTATCTTGGACGGAGACACACCTTTATCAAAATTGTAGAGCTTGACAAGATCTAGAATTTTTTTAAATCTGAAATAATTATTATGGCATATTGTGACAATTGTGTCACTCTCGAGAAGATGGTGTATGCATACTCAAAAGGAAATTAGACTATTTGTGAAAAAAAAGAAATTAGCTTTGTCCTAAGTCAAACCATCTTAAATTTGACAACATTATATAAAACCTATCAATATTTATGCCACCAAATAAGTATCATTAGATTCATCATGAAATATATTTTTGTTGCATACCTATTGGTATGATAAATGCTGATACTTTTCTCTATAAAGTTTGCTAAACATAAGATAGTTTAATTTATAATAAAGCTAGAGTTATATTTTTTGATAGACGAGTCGACAAGAGTATTCTATTTTTTTAAACTTATGATAGTTAATTACTATCAACTCTTGCTACTGCATGGACTAGAATATTGTAATACAACTAACCAAAATTAGCTTGGCTATCTATCAACTAAAGTTAGGGTCCATATAGGTACTATGTAATCCTATCTTGTTAGGATAAACTTTGGTTATCAGTTACTTCATATGCCTTTCCATCCATATTTATCGTTTTCCCTTTCGCATGACCCCATCGTGTGTTTGCAATATGTATTTAGTTGAAACTTCAGCTTTGGTAAACTTATCTCTTGTTGCAGCCCATGTGCTAGGACTTCACGAATCTAGATTTTAGCTTTCTAGTTTTGATCTTTTTAGGTATTGCACTTTTTTACTCATTGTGTTAAGTTGAAACTTTCTTTTAGAATTGTTGTAAAACATGAAGTCTAGATCCTAGACCACACTTTGAATAGTTCAGTGGCGTAACCATGGATTTCAACCTATACCGCAATGCACAAGATATTAATTTTCTCCTATCAAAAAATATGCACAGTAGATTAAACTATAATAAAAATGTTATAACGTTTCACTTAAAATGTACAAATTTACTTAAAGGTACAACTTAAATAATTTATTGTACAACTTAAAATTAGATGTCATAGAGTATTAATATAATTTGATTAAAATATATTGTTAGTGTCATTGCCTGTGATTGGTTAAGGAAGCACTTTAATAATTTGTGTATACTATGAAAAATATACTTATATACCTCGTTCATGTGCTTCGCATGCATGCTGCCACACAATTTGTAGGCATACTGCAAAATACCTTATGTGGATAATTTAGTTGTAAAACTTAAAGGGCTCTTTTAGGGGCCGTTTGGATGGCGTCCAGAATCTGTCGCGCCACGCCGCACCTGCCACGCCGCACTTTCGCACCGCGTTTGGTTCGCTGCCGCAAGCTGCCGCAGTTGCGGCACGCCACAGTCACTGCCGTGGTCGTCTAGTTCATTTGGACTGCCAAAACTTGCCGCAGTTGCGGCGGCCGATTTCACCGCCGAACTTTCGGCGCGGCCACAGCCTCGGCGCGGCAGCTTCTGGACAGCATCCAAATGGCCCCTTAGTTTGTTTCTAATAATGGAAGAGGTGGTAATTAAAATACGAACTTTACATAACCTTTCCTAATGATAGAAATGAGCAATTTAGATGTAAATTTTGGGAGTCACTACAGATTATGTGTCATAATAGAAAATGTTGTTAAGTTGGATGAAAACTTAGGACGTTAATTTTGTTTGTTCTAGACAATGCCAGAGTTGGTTATTTTGGAATAACACGATCAAACTATCGTTATTGTTAATGTTGATTAGAGTCTACCAAATTATTGGCAATACGTTTTTAAAGAATTTATAGGATGCATGTATGACATCACAACACATGGTATGCAAACAGCACAGACATAATTTAAGTTAATGTTTCAACTAAAACATATCGAAGACACGTAAAGGTGCACTACACAGGGGAAAACTATAAGCAAGTTATCATAACGGGATAGAGGTTATAAAATATATATGGATATATGATGTTAGAAAATGAACAAATAAATATAAGCAATGATAAAGGATTACGATTAATTGTGTGTATTAAATTTATCTACGAACATTTTATACTTATTTCTCATATGATTTTAGCTTATGCAAGAGCACGTACAGGTTGATAGACTAGTTATAACAGTAACACTTATCTGAGCTTCTTGCACTTCTTATTTGTGCATATAATCAGGATCCATATTCAACCGGCGTAACAAGACTACCTATGAATATGATGGTTCCTGCAATCCTAGTACAGTTTCTCTTAGTGCTGATGGCTTGTTGTACACATATTGCCATGTGTTCGTTCAGCGGAAACTACACAGATAGCCTGTCACTACTGGAGTTCAAAAGGACAATCAGTGATCCAAACGAAGCCTTAATTTCTTGGAATGACAGCACCAACTTCTGTAGCTGGGAAGGTGTCTTATGTAGTGTCAAACACCCACATCGTGTCAGTTCTCTGAATCTCACAAACAAATATTTGATTGGGCAAATATCTCCATCACTTGGCAACCTAACATTCCTAAAAGTCCTAATATTGTCAGCAAATTCTTTCTCTGGGGAGATCCCTGAAAACCTTGGTCGCCTTCATCACCTCCAAATTCTCAAACTGAATGATAACACGCTGCAGGGAGGGATACCCAGCCTTGCAAATTGTTCAAAAGTCAAGGAGCTATGGCTGAGTAAGAACCAACTAGCTGGACAGATTCCTGCAGACTTGCCTAGTAGCCTTCAAAAGGTGATTCTTGCTACTAATAATCTTACCGGAACCATCCCTGCTTCTCTTGCGAATATCACAATGCTAAAGAATTTTACTTGCATGAGTAATAATATCGAGGGCAACATCCCAAATGAGTTTGCAAGCCTGCGTGGTCTGCAACAGCTGCAGCTCGGCAACAATAAGTTGTCAGGTGGTTTCCCACAGCTCGTTCTGAATCTCTCTAATCTAGTTGTGTTTAGCGTTGCTTCCAACGGTCTAAGCGGAGATTTACCAGCAAACCTGGGTCTCTCTCTGCCCAACCTGAAATATATGTCTCTAGGTGGCAACTTCTTTCATGGGCACATTCCACCATCAATAACAAATGCTTCCGAGCTGAACATTCTTGATATGTCAAGGAATAAGCTCACTGGGGTGATTCCTAGCTCAATCGGCAAACTTCAGAAGCTGTATGCACTAAGTCTCGAGTTCAACAAACTCCAAGCAAGGAACAAGCAAGACTGGAAGTTTATGGACAGCTTGGCTAATTCCACTGAGCTACAAGTATTCACAGTTCTCAGTAATCATCTCGAAGGCAATGTGCCAAATTCATTAGCTAACCTTTCCAGCCAACTCCGGTTCCTGTACTTGTCAAAAAACCAACTGTCAGGAGATTTTCCTTCTGGTGTAGCAAAGTTTCGTAGTCTGGTCGGTATAGAATTGAGTATGAATCGATTTACAGGTGTGATTCCAGAATGGCTTGGAACCCTGAAATACTTGCAGAGATTAACATTAGGTTACAACCTCTTTACAGGACTCATTCCATCATCACTTTCTAATTTGTCCAATTTAAATGTACTCCATCTAGCATCGAACCAGCTGGATGGGCACATACCCCCAAGCCTGGGAAACCTCCAAACACTTGAAAAGTTGTATATTTCCAACAATAATCTTCATGGCACCATGCCAAAGGAGCTCTTCAGAATTCCAACCTTGCTGACGATCAAATTATATTCCAACAACCTAGATGGAGCACTTCACCCTGATATTGGCAATGCCAAACAACTCACATATTTGGATATTTCATCAAACAGTCTATCTGGAGAAATCCCTAACAGTTTGGGTAACTGTGAAAGTTTGGAAGATATCAAGATGGACCATAATGTTTTCAGTGGAAGCATACCCACTTCATTAGGCAATATAAATAACCTACAAATTCTCAACTTGTCTCACAACCACCTGGTTGGATCAATACCAGTGTCTTTTGGAAGCCTGAAATTTCTTCAGCAACTAGATTTGTCATTCAACCAACTAGAGGGTGAAGTCCCAACAGCTGGAATATTCAGAAATTTAACTTCACTATGGATTGATGGAAACATAGGCCTCTGTGGAGGGGAACCGGCCATGCACCTACGCCCGTGTCCTGCAATGCATTTGAATTCAGCAAAGCACAAGCATTTTACTGTTCTGAAAGTCTTGATCCCATTAACCAGCATTGCATCACTTGTGATTGTCATATTTGTAATGTTGTTCTGGAGAGGAAAAAGAAAGAAAGAAAATATATCTTTGCCTTCATTTGATAGGAAGTTCCCCAAAGTTTCTTACAATGATCTTGCAAGATCAACAGAGTGGTTCTCCACATCCAAATTAATTGGCAAAGGAAGATATTCTTCTGTATACCAAGGAAGTTTGTTTCAAGACAGAATCGTTGTTGCTGTCAAAGTTTTCAGCCTAGAGATAAAAGGAGCAGAAAAGAGCTTCATTGCAGAATGTAATGCTCTAAGAAATGTACGGCATCGCAATCTAGTCCCTATCCTAACTGCATGCTCGAGTATTGATTCAAAGGGAAATGATTTCAAAGCTATAGTTTATAAGTTCATGCCACAAGGCGATTTGCATACTTTGTTGCACTCGGTTCCAGGTGATGGGAGTACTTCAACTCTGAGCCACATTACATTGGCTCAAAGGTTAAGCATTGTAGTGGATATTGCAGATGCAATGGAATACCTCCATCATAACAACCAAGGAACTATTGTTCATTGTGATCTGAAGCCTAGCAACATTCTTTTGGATGACAATATGGTAGCACATGTTGGAGACTTTGGTCTTGCGATGTTTAAAGTTGATTCTGCGATGTCATCTTTTGGTGATTCACTTTCGGCTTCTTCAATGGTTATAAAGGGAACAATTGGCTACGTTGCTCCAGGTAATGTTAACTCCAATATATACTGCAACTTTATGTCGTGCGATGTGTAATCTTTGGACTAATAAACACATCCCATAATGTATGTTGGAATGCCAAATTGTGAACTTGTTGATTAAGTTTGGACCTAGAGCTGTATATCCAATAGGGTGCAGAGTTTGTGTTGGACCCATGTCACTATGCTTCTCATAAATATGAGCATGGCTAACATTGTAACCATGACGTCTTAGGGATACATTCATAGAGGGAAGCATAGTGGTGGTTCCCATATATATTCAAGGCTAGGGTGGTCTAGCTTTGTATATGTCCTTCTTAATAGCACGAGTATAAGAGCCAATATATAGAAAGAAAGAACAATATGTTGAGCAGACTACTACTAACATCATATGCAAACATCAAAAAGTCCAAAATTACCAAAAATAGTTTGACCCTATGGCTATGGATGGTGGCATAATGTAAAAGAGCTCAGAGTGACTAGTGTTGTGGTTTTGCTAGGACTGTCATAGTCATGTAGTATTAGGGTGTAGACTGTGGCTAAACCTTATTATCAATAGATATTATATCTCGCTCTGGAGTCATCAATAATCTTGCATGCACCATCTCAGTACATGTATATATAGATCAATAGTTGCTTTTGCATGCTTGTTTCTCTGACAATATACAATCTGCAGAGTGTGCAACAGGCAGAGAAGTTACAATCGCTGGGGATGTTTACAGTTTTGGAATTGTTATCCTTGAAATAATCTTACGGAAGAGGCCAACGGATGACATGTTCAAGGATGGACTGAATATTGTTAAATTTGTTGAGATGAATTTTCCTGAAAGTATATTAAGGATTATTGATCCTGGCCTACTAGAAGATGAGCGTGATGTCTCACAAGTAACTTCAGTAGCCATGAAGATGAAGGAGAACAGCTTGGAATGTATACTCTCAGTGCTAAAGGTTGGACTTTGCTGTGCCAACCCATCTCCAAATGAGCGCATGGACATGCAGGGAGTGGCTGCAAGGCTGCACGGAATAAAGGAGGCTTATCTCAGAGGAAACTGAGGCTGCACTAGGCATGCAGTTAACTTCCAATTTCAATCTGATTGCCGTATATATATAAAGTTTACGGCACAAATAAATAACCTTTTTGTAGGGATGATGAGGAGCTCCCATCACTGCCATTCCTGGCTCTTTTCGACAATGATGTTGAGACTTGAGATGTACTCTGTAAAAAAGGAGGTTTCCTGGCAACTACAATCGAAAACACAGAATGTGTTCTCTCGACATTTATTTATTGGTTTGTTGTGCCTTTTAAGATTTGACACCTTGACCCACATGTCAATGACTCAGACTGTCCCCAAATGTCATTGTGTATGAGTGTTAAATTTGAAAAGCTTGTGAATTTGTTGTCAATTATCAAAATATCTCGGTTTAGGTACAAGTTGCACACTGTATCATATTCTGTAGGTGTTTATAGGGGTAGGTGCATGTGTGTGTGATTCATAACAGTGAGTGTGCATTCATGTTTGTGCGTCCATGTATCATCGTAATCCGGCACACGCACGGATTTGCGTCCAGCTTTGCGGTGCTTCACGTGATCCCCAACAGGCTATTTATGGTATGGCACGCCAATTTTTCTACACGGAAAAACATTCTTCGACAGTAAGATTCTGCTCGGAGCAGCACGATATCCGGACCATTATTCTACTGCCGCCCGTCCTCATCACAACCAAACCGTACAGACATCTCCACGTGCGCCGCGGCAGCAGCTCTTGCCATTGCAATCCCGCAGCCGCAGGCTTTAGCGCCGGCCACGCCCACAACTCACCATCACCGCTCATCGATGGCCCAAAACCAAACCTCTGACAGTGTCCTCCTGTTCAAAGTCTGCACGGCCCACGGTTTCGCTCGGCATGGAAATCATGCCAGCCAAAAACGCCACCACCGGCAAAATAACTCCATGGTAAAAAAGAAAAAAAAGTCATTCCGCACCCAGAAGCGAAAATGCTGCCCCCGGTCCCGAGGGTCTCACTCTCGCACCACAGAGGCCAGCGGCGTCTTGTTGACGGCGGCGTCCGCGTACAGGGAGTTGTGACGCAGGATCAGCTTCAGGCCCTTGGCGGCCTGGGCGGGCCTCGCCGGAACCCTCCGCCTCATCGCGTGGTGGTTGCTGTTGTAGTAGTTCTCCGCCAGCGCGGACGCGTCCAGGCACGACCACGCCGAGCCCCGCGGCGCGCTGGCCGCCCACATGAACCGCCTGGACGACGGGTCCATCAGGGACTCGCGGAACTCCTTCGCCCCCTCGCAGGGCAATCCCTGCGTATGCAACGCAACCAAGCACACCGTTTTTTCAGACAGGGTTAGTTATCAGAAGGCATGCTACTATGAAGGCTCACGGAGCGTGGCGCTGGTTGACCGTACCTCTGCCATGGCTTTGATCTTGAGCGTGACGCTGTTGGACAGGACGACGACCTTCTCGCCGCTCCGGAGCCTGCTGAAGACGAGGGCACAGTCGAGGACGCGGTCCTCGGGCCTGGGAGAGACGATGTCCGCGAGCGCGGAGCTTCGCGGGGAGAAGAACGCCGCCATCGGGTTGAAGGAGCCGGAGCTGGAGCCGATCTCGATCTCCTCGTCGATGCGCTGCGCTGAAGGGGTCGCGGGCGGGGTTGGTGCCACTGGGAACATGTCGGCCGAGCTCTGGACATGGATCCACCAGCTCTCCGTTGCCATGCACTCCTCGATCCATTGCAGGATGGAGGTCGCCTTTGTTGACCGCCTGAACAGGCCCTCCCGCTGCTTCATGGAATCCAACTCCCTGATCACTGTGGAGACAATCAAGAGAAGTGCAGTACTTCGGTTAGCAACTGGAAGTAGCACACACTAGTAATTCAGTCGGCAAGTGTGCAAGTAGATCTGTGTCAAAATCAAGGGGCACACAATGCAGATATCACTGGCAAGATGGACTAAACCAATTATTAGAATGCGAGGAATTAGCATTCAAAACCCGTGAAGCATCAGTTAACAGCCTGAAAAGATAGTTCAGATGTAAAAAATGCAGAAGCTAGCAGCCCTTTAAGTTGCTAACATTATAAGCATAGGTTGACTGTTGCGATGCAGTATTCAGTATCATAGGCAACAGTAAGCACGCAAACAACATAATTAATGATGCATGCAAGCAGACGTTTGTTCAAATTTCAAAACATTTTTTTGGTTGATGGGAGCATCACGGAATGAAATTGCAATAGCTGTATTCGCTCTAAACTTACCAATCCTCGGTATGAACAGATGAGTTCCTTTTAAGCCTTTCAACAGCATAATAGCCTTCCGAGATTCGTCATCAAGAAGAATGTCTGTATTAGCCACCATGGTCCAGGTTTTCATGCCTTGTCCAGCACTACCTGATTCTTGGTTATTACACTGCCCAGAATAAAGTTTGGTCATGTCAGATGCGATACTAAAATGGAAAGGCATTCGTATGGAGCATACAGTTATAATCACTCCAATAACTTACAGAAAGATTGTTGAATTTATCTTCCAACTTGATCACCAAGTCACCAGCAGCAATGTCAGCTGGCCTAGCAAAAGCACAGGTACAATCATGCGAGCTAGCAGGTCTCAAAGGAGAATTCGACACAAGAGTCTGGAAGGGGAGCCTATCAACAACCCTTTTCTTTGCTATCGCACTTTCAACTCGTGTACGGTTTCCAGACATATCCCTTGTTTTTTGAGCTGCAGAAGATAGTGGTGTCAAGTTCTCCTTGTCTGAGCAGAATGCTTCCTGATCTTGATCTAAGTCGACTGAGAGGTCCTTGGGAAAACACTTCCTTGCTTTCATGCCTCCTGAAGCTATAGGGGTCAAATTCTCCTTATCTGAATAGAAAACATCAAAGTCTACTGTGTGGAATTTTTCGGACTTTGATGATAATTCACCGCATCGCTTCTTATTTGAACTATTCTCTGTTGACACGGAATTATCCACCCTCGACCCAAGAACTTTTTTCTTATTTGAAGCATTTGCTGCTGGCACTGAATTATCCATCCTTGTACCAAGAACTCTCCTAACATTGGTCTTCACCTTAGAGGCTGGAGTCACATTCTCCTTGTCTGAGAACAGATTTTCCTGCCTCACAGGGGACGACATAGCCTCAGACTTTCCCAGAGCCGGCACTGAGTTTTCGATATCCAGAAGGATGTCATCTTTGAATTCCAGATGTGAAATGGGCATTAATGGGTTAAGATTCTCAGAGACAGGTTCATTTGATTTCATCTGATCTCCAGTGTTCAGCTTGGAGTTCTCATTTTCAGAAAAGTCGTCATGATCTAAATTGAGAGGGGAAATGGAATCCATCAACTGTTGGGAAATGGTAGGCTTCAGATCTCTATGGCTCCTCTCCATTGTTATGTTACCTGATACATTGGGGGTGATTTCGTCCTTGTCCACTGGGTAGATCTCTTCATCTTCTTCAATTCCTCCAGTATCCAAATTGTCAAATAGATTCCCACAAATGGTGCCTTCAATCGGACAGCTCCCAGGTTCCTCAGCAACGTTATTTGGGTCCATATTCTCGTTTTCTGAGAGATCTCCCTCCAAGTTAAGATGGTTCAAACCATCGTGCTTCATTTCTGGCATTATAAGATTTTCTGAAACAAACTCAGATTCTGTATGAACAGTAGCACCATTCCATTGTGGAACTTCTTTGTCAGTGAACGCATCATCTTTGAAATGCAAAGGGAGAGCAGAATCTAACAAGCCTAGTTTCTTCTGCAGCTTTGGATCAACTGGATCTTGTGGGATATAATTCTCAGGTTTTCTCTCTTTCATACTTCCCTCCATGATCATGCTGGCTGGGGGATTCATGTCAACCTTATCTTCAGCAATCAAATCTTCCTTTTCTTCAGCTCTTTCAACTTCAGAAATACCAAATAAAGCTATACAGGCAGCGCATTCTGTCCCACAGCTCTGAGAACATACAAGAATCTCATTTTGGTCTCCCTTCTGAATGCTATGGCTCAGAGTGCTGCTTCTATCCTTGCTCCTGCCTGTGTCCACACGAAGTGATTTGACTGACTTCAACTTGGACCTCTTGGACATTTTGTTTGAGGCATCCTGCTTGTCTGACTGGATTGATTTTCCAGCATTTGTCAGTGTGCCTGGCATTTCCTGTATGATCAATGAACCAAAAGATTCTGAAATTTGATTATTGTCAACCAACTTTTCCTCTGTCACTACGTCTCTTTTCTCATGAAATTGGGAAAGTGAAGGCTCTTCCGCAAAAAAGGGATGAACAAAATCAGAGAATGGAGGTGCTGAGGGAGCCACTTTGCCTGGAAATGTAATGTCTTCTGACACAATTTGTTCACTTGTATCCTGGATATTAGATGAGACAGTTAGCAATCATTTCCAGAAAATGGATCCAAAGTAGAAAATCTCTATGACAAAAAAAGGAAGAAAACAACAGAACAATATAACTCATGTAAACAATTGAAGACATGAAAGGAACAGTAACACCCAAAGATATTGAAAACCAAAGAACTGGCATACATGTTTACAAGTGGAATTGGATAATGGATATATATTGTCAGCTCATCACATAGTTTGTGCTGATGCAATCTATAGTTGACTCGGTTTACACTAAATTAAGGTCACAAAATTTGGTTTATATAATGGATAGCCCATTTAAGTGTTGATATGCATTGACTTCAACATACAAAATAAATGCAAGCACAGAGTGTTTAACTTGTGAAATACAACATTTAGAGAAGCAGACAAGCGAATTCATATGTGCACAAACGGTTGCTTGACACAAGCTGAAAATTACGCACACCTACCATTAAAAAAACCATTTGTTAAGCTAGAAAGAAAAACCCGGGGGTAAACCACCCCCAGGCTTTTTTTTTCAAAAAAATTCATTTGTCAAACTAAGCAAACAAACAACTGGAATGTCATCTCAGAGAAATTTAACTTAGCACAACAGAATCAGGAGCATAGAAAATAATATGTACCAAATAGAGGTTCACACTTATTATATGGCTCTATGCACATGCACAATGTATTTCGACTGGCATGAAGTGCCCAAATAATAGCAAATCTACAGCAGTACAGCATGACAAATTTCATTTAGGCAACAGAATTATTTTCAATCAAATTTAGCACTAGGCAGGCATGCACCATTCACAAGGCATGGGAAAAAGTTGATAATATTTATAGAAATTATTAGGCAACTGGGTACCGTCAAACGGGAGCATCGGTGCAATAAACAACTAAGAAGAGAATGTATTGAACAGTGACGATTAACAGAGCAAATCTAGTTCAAGTGGCATGTAGGAAATCCTGTAGTGCAGAGTTGATCTGAAAATAAGATGCTATATATTCATAGAACATGTATACAAGGATTACTAAAGTGGAGGAACTAGTCATATCAAATATTGGAAACAACTGAGGCAATCCACATTGCTGCATTTGAATTTGCAACCGATCAGGTCCACTGCTTAGATGCAAAGAAGATCATACATAACCATACTAATAGCAAAAAGTAATAAAAACTACATCAGTTGCCACTTTGCAGTTTTAGGCTATCAAATCAATAAACATGGATTGCAGCTCTAAAGATAATGATAAGCATTTCATACAACGTTTCCGGTATTCAGTAATACTGATTTGCTGTGAACAAACCTGATGGGTCTCCATGTCCACTGAATCCCTGTGCCCAGACACTAACTGGCTGCTTGGTTCCTGCGCATTTCATCAAACACTTAGGCCACAAGGAATGAACAGCTAGTGCCAAAATAACAAAGAAACTTATTCTACGAGCATATAAACGAGAATTAGGTAGTTGCTACCTTAACATGGGGCTCCTCTTTGTCCTCCTCAGGCAGCGATGGCATATACAGCAGATCGTCCATCTCAAATGCCTCACGCAGCGATAACCAGAGCAGCCTATACTCCCTCTTAGAGGCCCCCAGGCGTAGCGTATCACCGGTGGCCAGATCCACTGGCGTGTTGGGTGGGATCCGTCGCCCCGACACCCATGTCCCGTGCACTGCATCAAATGAAGACCCCAACGATGGGAAAACGCCGAGAGTTAACTTCCACATCGTTTGGATCGAAATTGGAAGACTGCGACACTAGAATTCAGTAGGAAATTTCGATGGGGACAAAATCTGAACGCAAATCCGCAATGGACAAGGCAGGGTTGATCCCATCCCGAAATGATCCAAGTGCAATAAGGTATTAAAGTCCTAGCAAAATCCCCAAATACCATACGGCACAGTTGAACGAGCACGAATCCATTGAAACGAACACTAACAGACCAGCCCAGTCCGCGGGATCGGATCAACCCTGCCAGCGCCGCGATCACGAGCTCAACACGCGGATGCAGAGGAATGGGGAAAAAGGAAACAGAGCGGCCGGCGTCTCACCGGAGCAGAGGTCGGTGACGGTGATGAGCCTCTGTCGACGCCGGCACCGCAGCTCGAGGTGGAAGCGGCTGACGCTGGGGTGGTCGACGAGCACGTGGCAGTCGGGGTGCCGCCCCACCATCACCGGCGGGTCCTCCTCCTCCTCGCCGTCCCCGTCGTCCACCGCTCGTCCACCAGCAGGCCCGCGCGTCGCCGCCGCCTCCGGCGGGGGCGCGTTGAGGAAGATGTGCTTGAGCACGACGCCGCCCTTGGTCACCGCGAACGCCGCGATCGGGGCGTCCCCGTCCGCCGCCGCCATGCCGTGGGGAAGGGGAATCTCTCTTCTCTCGGTGCGCGTGGCTGGGTGCTTGCTGGTGAGGTCGAGGAGATGGGGTGCGGACTGCGGATCTCTGCGAGTTTGAAGGCTTGGAGAGGGGGAGGGGGATGTGTAGGGGATGAGCGCCGGCGGGGGAGACGTTGGAGGCGGCTGGGGAGCCGGGCGGCGGATTTGGAATTTGGAACCTTCGGTTCGGGTCGCAACGGTCAGAAATTGAACCGGCGTGTGCCGCGTGAGCGTGAGCGTTTGTCTCTCAAGTGGGCCGACAAATACGAACGGGCCTAATCGGCGTGGGTCGTAAGTGTTGGGCCTCATGCGTTGTGGCGCGAGAAAGGACTGGGCTGGGCTGGATTTCATGACGGGCGGCCTTCATTCAAACCGAGAGAGAGTTTGCCGGCTACATGCCACGTGTCAGGGTTACCAATATATATAGATCTCAAAAATATCTAAAACATTGCAGGTTATAACCTTTCCATTTGAAATAATCTATTGTCCCAAAATTCAGTTTTAAGTGCTCAAATTTTAAAATTCAAATTTTGAATGACATCGGATCGAGAAACGACAAAATCCAAAGTTGTGGATCTCAAAGAGCTATACAACTATGTAGTTGACCACTTTTTTTATTTGGAATTGTTTATCCAAGAAAAATCATCTTTGAATTACTCAAAATTTTAAATTCAAAATTTTCAAACAACCATGGACGGAGAAATGACAAAAACAAAAGATGTAGATCTCAAAGAGCTATACAATTTGTATTCAACAATATTTCATTTGAAATCATGTATCCCAGGAAAATTATGTTTGAATTTCTCACATTTTAAAAATATAAAAAATTTCAAACAACATCACATGCAGAGACGACCAAACCCAAAGTTGTAGTGCTTGATAATACCTATATAACTTTGTAGTTCAGATTTTTTCATTTGAATTCATCTAGGGTCCCAAATATTCATTCCAAAATCTAGTAAAGTGAATACGAGAGGAATGCTTCTGTCCTTTAGTCACAAGTGCTTTTAGGTTGGAGTGATTAGAGGAGGTAGTGATTAGAGGAGGTAAGCTTGAGCCGCACAGCCACACTACTGCTTGGTTGGTTGGTGACTAACCTTGCCACACACCCAAACCTAATTAAGTATGGTGAATAAAATTAAAGCTACATTTATGGCAAAGTTTGTCAAGAAAATGAATCTACAACATGTGGGACATGATAGACGTCGACCAAGTTTCAGGCTCGGATGGACTCGGTGGTGAGCAGGATCGTGGCGGGGGTGGGAGTAGCCATGTCGATCTTGTTCCAGGCTCCAGCGACAACAACACGACGAGGAACAGGAGACTGCTCGCAAGATGACCTCGCATCCCAGCGGTTCTGGACCTTGGCCAGCGAGCGGTGGAGTCGATAAGTGAGCCTGAGGTAATTCTACCACCTGTTCTTTCGATTCAAGATGTTGGGGTGGAGGATGATGACGACAGATTCAAATTCATCGGTGGCCGTGGAGATCGAATAGTTTCCGATCCTGCGATAGACCTCCGTCTCAAAGGGGTAAGGTCCAAGTTCTGGGCGTCCATGGACGACGAGGATTCTGATGAGGAAGTGGTACCTCAGTCGCCATTGACGCCAGACCTGGTTAGACATGCAGCGGTTCACGGCTTCACCAAGGATCAATTGTTTGAGGCGGACTTTGCACTGCAAAATTCGTCGGTTAAGCGACGAGTCGAACAGTCTCTAACTCCGGAGTCGATGAACTCGAAAGTTAAACTCGTACGCAACATCATGAAAGCTTTGATAGATGTTCGCCAGCCGGAAAAGAATCCCTGGTCGGGCAGGCTGCCGCGGCCACGGAAATCATCGCCGGTAACCCTAGGCGATTGTATGGTGAAGATCAGGCATGGTCAGCGGCAGGTGACGAAGGGCACTCTTGCCGAGATCTTGCAATCTTCACCACCAGCCATGTCACTAGAATTGTCAAGGCCACATGTTGAACAAGTTCAAATTCAAAGCAATTCCGATCCGGTTTCCACGCACCAGAGCCGATCTGTTTCCGTTTTGGACGTAAGGTTGGGTGGACCCGATGACCAGGCCCGACGTAGGCCCTGTGTCCCGATCAGGACTGGACGCTGTAGATGTCGTGGAGAGAAACTAGCGTCGCATTTCCTTCTCAGTTCGTGTGACATCGAAGCCATCAACCAGAGAACCCTAGCCGCCACCCCTTATTCCCTCTCACCATCGTACGCCCAAGTATTGTGCTCAGGCATGGCGACGGCAGGTCCGGGTGGTGTGGGAAACTCAGATAGCGGCAACTTTGGTGGTGCTACTACAGGGAGAGGACTTGGAGCCGGTCGAGGGGGAGGACGTTCAAGAGGAGGTGGTGCTGTGCGCAGTCGTTAGGGTTACGGTGCCGGCTACGATTACAATCACCGCAGCGATGACAGAGCGCACTTCACTGGACAACGCTTCAGCCCCAATCTCGGGATTCATCCACCAAATTTTGGTCCCGGATGGGAGTATGAGCGGGGAAGAAGAAGTAGATACGAAGGTTTTGGAGCTCATGGAGGGAATGGGGGTACCGTCAGGGTCATAACTTCCAGCGGCCGCTGATACCGCTGCAACCACCATCGCAGCAACGGAGGCTCCACAGCAGCTTGTGCCGCAGCAGTCACAAGTGGCACAACTCTAGCCGCAACAACAGCTGCCACAGGCGCAACAGCACATCCAGCCGTAGCAGCAGGTGGTACAAGCACAACAGCAGGTGCTGCAGCAGAATCCTCCACCAACTCAGTTGCATCAACCAGTGCAGCAGACCACATGGCAAGTCCCTCCAAAGGCATCGGTTGTGGAGGCCAACCTTCCTTTCCGGGGCAACTGCATGTGGAGGAGCAGCAGCCATCTGGAAAGGGGCCTGCAGGGTTTGGTGCCATGGTCAACACCGAGGTGATGCACGGATCTCAACTCTTGCAGGGCTCCTCTTCGGCGGCTGGACCAGGGGATGTGCAAGTTGAGAATTCAGTGGTTCAAGCAACAATTGCGGGCTCTGCGGGTGTGACCTAGAAGACAGTCACCACTAAAATTTGCAGAAGGTGTGGAGTGAAGGGCCATGTTTTGTCTGAGTGTACGGCGATTGTGTTTTGTGATATCTGTAGAAGCTCTGATCATGCTATGAGCCGGTGCTCGGTTCTCAAGCAACCAAAACCAGTAGCTCATCTAATTGGACAGGCTACAGATGCACTTGCTGGCTTTTATATTCCACATGCGCCAATTCAGCCGATGAAGAAAGATTCGAGGTTGGCTTTGATCTCAACTTCTGGGAAGAATCTGACAGAGGAGGATGTCGTTGCTTTTTTGCATGTATTGGTTTCTGATACTTTTGCATGGGAAGTGAAAAGGCACAGTGGTTCTGAGTTAAGGCTCTTTTTCCTACAAAAGGTGACCTCATAAAGATGACAAAGTTCAATGCTGATATGAAGGAAGGTGTCACTCTTAAGTTCCAAGAATTCAAGGAAGATGACGAATATTTTGGTCATGCTCTACCAGTAGTTTGGATGCGGGTTCTGAATCTCCCAACTTTTTTAAAAGAATATATGATTTTGTGGGCGTTAGGCACTCTTTTTGGAGTTACTCAAGATGTTGATATGGTGACCTCTAGAGCAAGCACTTTTGGCCAGTTTGCAGTGGCAGTGCTAGAACCTGAAGCAATCCCGAAAAAGCTAGATGTCATCATTGGTAACAGGTACTTTCAGTTGTTTTTTGAGGTAGAGCCTTACTTGCCAAATATTGGGTTGAAGAATATTTGGAACACACATAATGCTGGCAATGAAGTTCATGGCATTGGGACTCCAAAGGATACTGAGATGGGAGAGACACAAAATCATGGTGTTAGCATCATCTCAGGTGCTAGTGCAGCAAATGCAATGAATAATACCAGCTTGGGAAAACAAGTAAAGGCTTCGGAAGCACAGATGGATATGGATCTTTCAAAGGACGATTTATTGGGTAAGGAAAATGAAGTTAGCAATGCGGCACGTGATTTTGTTGGGGTCAAAACAGGACACTCTGTGAGTGTGAGGACTGCAACATCACTAACACATTTAGGCCCCTCATCAGCACCAACACGCCTACCGCAGCAGCAACTGAGTGTTATGACCACAGTGACGGACCAGAAAGGGCATCAACAGCGTGCCACTATTGGTGCGGGTGTACAGGCTGCGGGCGCCAACCAGCAGGCGTCCCAGGTAGTTGAGGAACAGACCGAGGTTCCAAAGCTTTCGGATGGGACAGCAGAAGGTGTGGTTGAGTCTCAGGATCAGCACCTTGGGATCCTATCTGAGGCTATGTTACAAGCTGGGTTGGCAGCCGATGGTGGAGTCCATAGAGAGATGGGGAGTGTGATGACGATGGCGGTGCTGTCAGATGGTGAGCTTACTCCAGTAAAGCATAGCAAGCGGAATGCAGATGTCGCTGATGTACACGTTCTTGAAAAGGCAGAGAAGAGAATTGCTTTTAAAAATCTTGAGGAACCCCAAGGTAATGCATCTGCTGTAATTAATTCATTTACTTCCTTTTCTAGTGATCGTATTGAACAAAACTTAGGGGGGATCAGGATTACCTTGGGTAGTGAAGATAAGCTAATTGCTAAATCTGTAGCTCTTATTTTAGATGTAGAAAAGGAAAGATTAAAACCTTCTAATGTTGCTTATTCAATTGACAAAGAATGTGATTCGGAGGAGGAGGAGATCGATCCGGATACTTCCACTATTAGTCGACTCTGTGGCGACCTGACAGAGGAAGTGATGGACGATAATGGTGCATGCCTTGATGGGGTATTAGTTGATATACCCATCAAGGTGGCAAAAAATAGAAAGTCAAAGAAACTCCTCAACAGGAAGGTAGCGGCAGAGAAAAAATTGTTCCAATGAAAGGTTTGTTCTGGAATTGCAGAGATCTGCATGACCTTGCTAAACACACTTTCTTACATGATGTGGCTGAAGAGAATAGACTTGATTTTAAAGCCTTATCGGAAACCAACAAAAATAGTTTCTCGACTCGGTGTCTGGAAAATTTCTGTGCGGGGGCTGATTTTGTTTGGCATTGGCGGTGCCCTCGGGGTATGTCCGGAGGGATGCTAATGGACATAAATCAAGAGTGCTTCGAAATAGAAAATTTTGTTGATGGGGAGTACTATATTAAATTTGTTTTAAAAAATAAGGTAGATGGTTTTTGATGGGCTCTTTTGTCTGTATATGGTGCAGCGCAGGAAGAACACAAAGAGAACTTTCTATCAGAGTTAGTACGAGCTTGTACTAGCTGTGGGGATCTACCTTTTCTAGTAGGGGGAGACTTCAATTTAATAAGGAACCCATCGGAAAAAAATAATTCAAGATATAATAATAAGTGGCCACTTCTCTTCAATGCCATTATTGAAACTTTGAATTTAAGGGAATTAGCGATGACGGGTAGAAGATTCACTTGGGCTAATTATGCTGAGGTTCCAACTTATGAAAGGTTAAACCGTATCTTGGTGACAACTGAGTGGGAACAAAAATTTCCTTTGGCTACTGTTCAGACGCTCTCCCGAGAAATCTCTGATCACACACCTCTTTTACTAGATGGAGGTGAACCATCCCACAGAGGAAACCTTAGGAATTTCAAATTTGAGTTAGGTTGGCTTACAAAGGATGGTTTTTTTGATCTAGTAAGAGAGGTTTGGGAATCAGAGAATAGGGGTAGATCACCCATGGAATGGTGGCAAAATAAAATTAGAAGGGTTCGACGGTATCTTAGAGGTTGGGCTAGAAATTTAGTTTCCCAAAATAAAAAAAATAAATCAGACTTGCTGACCAAGATAGATTATCTTGATAGAAAGGCAGAAACCAATTTGTTGTCACCACAGGAGGTGGAACTTAAACACCATCTTAAAGGGCAATTAACTAAGTTGCTGAGAGAGGAGGAGATCTACTGGCTTCAACGATCAAAAGCAACAAAGTTATTGCAGGGGGATGATAATACTGAGTATTTCCATTCAGTGGCAAATGGGAGACATAGGAAAACTAAAATCATTCAGTTAGAACAAGATGAAGGAATTATTGTTGGAGACGCAAATCTGAAAGTTTTTATAACTGATTATTATAAAAGTCTGTTTGGGCCTCATATACAGAATTCTTTCTCATTGGACGAGACTTTGAGGCATGACATACCTCAAGTGCCGGAGGAGGAGAATGAAGTATTGGTGGCTCCATTCAGTGAGGAAGAGGTTAAAGCGGCAGTCTTTGACATGGAACATAATAAGGCACCTGGCCCGGATGGTTTCCCTGCGGAATTTTACCAATTCTTTTGGGATGTTGTCAAGCATGATTTGATGAGCCTTTTTAATGAATTCCATGCAGGGAGACTGCCTATCCATAGTTTAAATTTCGGGATAATTACTTTATTACCCAAAGTCACTGAGGCGATCCAAATACAACAATATAGACCAATTTGTCTTTTAAATGTGTCATTCAAGGTCTTTACAAAGGTGTTAAACAATAGAATTCTCAAAGTGGCAAATAAGTTAATAGGTCCGTCTCAGATGGCTTTTATTTTGGGCCATTACATAATGGAAGGAGTTGTAGTTTTACACGAAATAATTCATGAGTTGCATAAGAAAAAACAACATGGAGTGATCTTAAAACTAGATTTCGAAAAAGCGTACGATAAACTAAAGTGGCCTTTTATACAACAAGTCCTCAGGATGAAAGGATTCTCACCAGTTTGGTGTGAATGGATATCAAGAATCATGACTAGAGGAAGTGTTGCAGTAAAGGTAAATGATACTTTAGGCCATTATTTCTAAACAAGAAAAGGAGTACGGCAGGGGGATCTGTTATCTCCAATCTTGTTTAATATAGTGGTTGATATGCTGACAATTCTTATTGCACGAGCAAAAGAGGCTGATCAAATTCAAGGAGTGGTTCCACATTTGGTAGATGAAGGACTCTCAGTCCTACAATACGCAGATGACACCATCATCTTTATGGACAATGATCTTGAGAAGGCCAAAAATATGAAGTTATTGCTTTGTGCTTTTGAGCAATTGTCATGACTCAAGATCAATTTCTATAAGAGTGAGTTGTTTTGCTTTGGAGCAGCCAAAGCTAATCAAAATGAATTTGAACAAATCTTTAGTTGTAATGTGGGATCGTTCCCGTTTATATACTTAGGAATTCCTATGCACCATAGAAAACTCATGAATAAGGATTGGAAACATGTGGAAGAAAGATTTCAAAAGAGACTGAGTAGTTGGAGGAGTAAGATGCTGTCAGTAGGTGGGAGACTTGTTCTAATTAATTCGGTTCTAAGTAGTCTTCACATGTTCATGATGTCTTTTTTTGAAATATCTAGAGGGGTCTTGAAGAAATTGGACTATTTTAGATCCCGATTTTTTTGGCAGAGTGATGAACACTAGAAAAAATATAGGCTGACTAAGTGGGGGTAGTATGTACACCAAAAGATCAAGGAGGTTTAGGAGTGTTAAACCTTGATGTTCATAACAAGTGCCTCCTATGCAAGTGGCTCTTTAAGTTGCTAAATGGAGATGGTGTTTGGCAACAGTTGATTAAGAAAAAATATTTAAGGGACAAAACTTTGACACAGGTTCAATACATGCCCGGGGACTCAGTTTTGGGCTGGCCTCCTGAAGGTCAAGGATGAGTTCCTTTCGATGGGCAGGTTTGATTTAGGTGACGGGACCCAAGTGCGTTTTTGGGAGGACTTGTGGATTACGCTACGCCCACTGAAAATAATCTTCCCGGCACTATACAACATTGTGAGAAAGAAAAGTGCATCTATTCGGACTGTACTGTCTACGACACCATTAAATGTAGCTTTCAGGAGATCTCTGATGGGGCCTAATTTGCAAGCATGGCACAATGTGGTGCTCATGTACATCTCAGAAACCAGAGAGATCGCTTTGTGTGGGGGTTGCATCAGAATGGGTTGTTTTCAGTGAATTCCATGTATAGAGCGTCACTAAGTGTTCAGGCTTTACCGTATAATAATTTAATTTGGAAACTTAAACTACCTCTCAAAATTAAAGTCTTCATGTGGTACTTATACAAGGGTGTGATATTAATGAAATATAATTTAGCTAGGCGACAGTGGCAAGGAGATACAAAGTGTTGCTTTTGTTCCTCTGAAGAATCAATACAACATTTACTCTTTTGATTGTCATTATGCTAAATTCATTTGGAGACTTGTTCATATTTCATTTAACCTAAAGCCTCCAAATAGTGTACACAATTTGTTTACAAGTTGGTTGGAAGGGTTAAATAGGAAAATGAAATCTCAAGTTCTTGTGGGTGCAAGTGCTATTTGCTGGACGCTTTGGTTAACCCGTAATGATATGGTGTTTGACAAGGCCATAGCATCATCTTATTTGCAGGTTATCTTCAAAGTGACTTTTTGGACAAGGTACTGGTCCCTACTATAGAAGGAGGAAGATCGCCACTCAGTGAGAATGGGGTGTAGGATCATTGAGACAGCCGTGATGGAGGTGTTTGCAAGACACGGCTGGCGTTTTAGTAATAGAATTGCTCCTTAGTTTTTTCTTTCATAAACTTTGTTGGCTTTATGGCTCAAAACTTCGTTTTTGAGATTCCCTGGACTTTCGTTTCTATGTTTGTGTTAATGAACAGCCATATGCATTAATTGATGCAGAAGCTGGGATATTAATATATTCCCTTTTCTAAAAAAATAGATGACAATAAACTAAATAGCTGAAAAAAAGATATCTAGCTTGAACTACTTTTCAGCTAACGAACAATGTTTTTCTCTCACAATATAAGTCAAATTTCAGCATATGCGAATAGGGTTGTGGCATGAAAATGTTAGACACGAGCACGAAGACATCTTTGCCAACAACCGGTGAGCCGGTGTCTACCGGCTACAGGCTACAACTGGTTTTGTTTGTCTTCAGTGGCTTGACCCCAAGCCTTCCCTCGATTTCTTCTTGAAAGTTCAAAGTCCTTGTCAACCGGCGGCTGGGGGAGTAAGGGGGTGTTTAGTTCCCACTGAAAAATTTTTCACCCCATTACATTAAATGTTTGGACATATGTATGGAGTACTAAATATAGACAAAAAAAAACTAATTGCACGGTTTGGTTGGAAACCATGAGACAAATCTTTTAAGCCTAATCAGTTCATGATTAGCCTTAAGTGCTACAGTAACACACATGTGCTAATGACAACTTAATTAGGCTTAATAAATTCGCCTCGCGGTTTCTAGGCGAGTTATGTAATTAATTTTTTTATTAGTAACCAAAAACCCTTTCTGACATCCCATAAAACATCCGATGTGACACCCAAAAACTTTTCACCTACCAACTAAACACCTCCTAATCATGTCAGGTTGATAACAGCTAATGCCACTGGAAGCAGACCTCTTTAATGGCTTGACCAGGGACAGAAGAGAAGCAAACTGTTGCGTTAACTCGTCAAGCAATGGAATTTGAGGAAGGGTGCATCAGAGCAAGTTTAATAAGCTAGGCTATAAGCCAAGCCAAATCAGCAACATACTAACTATCGGTGTCTAGAGAACCGGGGGTCCAGACAGAGCGACGAGTGAATTTGTATCTGCGCGTCTAGGCCCGGATGGTGTGCAAAGCGGACACAAGGATGTATACTGGTTCGGGCAAAAATCACCCTATGTCCAGTGGGTTCTACTGTTGCTCGTGTTGCCTTGTACCAGAGTGCTCATAGTAGGGGTTACAAGCTTTCAAGAGAGGGAACATATCCTAGGTCTCTTCGTAAGATGGTGTGTGTGTTCTTAACGAGGTGTGTGCGATGCATCCTTGTGTTTTTTTTGTCGTGTCTTCGTCCTCTTGAGGTGTGGCCCCTGCCTCCTCTTTTATAGTCTCAAGGGGGCTCGGGTTACATTTGTGGTAAAAAGGTGAAATGAGAAAAAGATGAAAGAGAAAAACAAAAAAGGTGGTCTTAGGTGCGGCCGTTTTCCTCCTTATCCGGTGTGGGCAGTTTCCCTTGTAGCGCAGAGATGTACTTGGTGTTTATTTTTTTGGCCTCTCCATCCGCTGGTGCAACGTGTCGTGGCCGTGCCTCTTACTGTACGCGTCCATGCCGTCAAGGATCGGTGGTATGTGCGCCTGGATTTACGTAGAGAGGGGGTTAGGTGGTATAGTTGCCATTATCCTCATTGCTGTAGAGGTATGGATGTCGTTATGGTAGAATGACCGGGGTCATGTCGGGTCAGAGCGCGGTTCCCATGCTCCTTCTTACTGTGCATGGTCTTGTCCATCCCATCAGCGGGAGTGGGTGCCGCAGTGAGGGCCCCTGTGGGTTTTCGCCTTGCCAGAGGGATCCACGTGTCCCTCGGGAGAGGCAGAAGTATGCTAAGGGGTCGGGCGCTCCCGGGCTTACGTTGCAATGGTCGGGCACTTTGATGACGTCATGAGGCTCGGGGAGGCGGAAACTACCGCCCGAGGCACCTATCTTGGCCGAGACCTTTCCGCAAGGCTCGGGCGGGATGGAGGTTGGCTTTCGACCTCGAGTGACTGACACGCTGTCAGTACCTTTAGTGGGTTGGTTTTACCGAGGCCCTATGATGGGGTTTTAGTAGATGTGCAAGGTGCCATATTTTGCCATTTGATTGGTACCCTGGTATTTTGATACCTGACAGTAGCCCTGAGCCTGTGGAGGAGTGGTGCACTCCTTCAGAGGCTTGAGGATGAGTGCCCGTGGGTAGTTGTGGTTTGTTTGTTTTGAAGGAAGCTGTCTGGTGGGTGCGCGTGAGCGCACCCACCGGGTGTAGCCCCCGAGGCCTTGGAGGGATGAGTTATCCCTTCAAGGGCTTTGAATTGAGTGAGTGAGGTGTTTTTTGTGTGACTGTAGGGCGTGCAAGGAGCCCCCGAGTCTTTAATTTGACCATTCGCTAGGTCACAATGCGGGAACAACCCCTGAGCCCCTACATGTTGCAAGAGACCGACCAGGTGGCCTTTGCACCGTCATGTCATTATTCCTTGTGCCCTTTAGTAGAACGGAGGGGGTATGCGTGAGCCCTCGTCATCCCATCTGGGTGCGACGTGGAGCGGAGCCCTCGGACGCGTCCTGGCCCCCGTTCGCCGGGAGCAGGATCGTTATCGGGCCAGGGGCTCTCTTAGACCATGTATCCACTATGCAACGTTTGCAACCCACGGAGAGTTGAAGCGTTCGAGGCTCAATATCGTAAATGTGGCTACGAGGAAGATGAGGGGGCAAAAACCAGCCTTTTCACACGGCTCTCTTGCCGTGATTAAATGGACCGTGTGCCGTCACCGGGAGACGGTTTGCCTTCCCGAGGTACGGTGTGAGACCGACGTGGTTCTCTCGGGGAACGAGCAGGGTGGTTGGCGGATGGACGACACATTGAATGCCACGATAGTCGAAAGGCCTCCTCGGGGTCCTTTATAACCCGAGCCGTGGCGCCCGACCCTAGCATCTCCTTTCTTCCACTCCTGCTTTTTGTCTTCTCTTGCCAGTTTAGACATCGTCATGGAGCACAGTGACTCCTCTAGGGGCTTGTGTGTAGGTGCGCCGGGAGAGAGGCGCGTGACGCCCTCCCACCGCTGTCGTCTCGCATCCGGCGGTATTTCCTCATCTGGGTATGGCCAGGCCCAGCGTGCGGCATGCTAGGGCGTCGCTACGCTGCTGCAGGAGACCCAGGAGGAGCTCGCTACCGTTAAGGCGGTGGTGACGTCATTAGAGGAAGAGGCAGCGCTTTCCCACTCGCAGTGGATGGAGTTCGATCGTCGGTGCACCAGTGAGTGGCCCTCTGCCTCCTCGCTTTGTTTTCTATTTGTTGTTCTGCCTTATTCTCGACCTTGTTTGTGAGCAGAGCTGCTCGCAGAGGTGGAGTCCCTCCGTGGTGCTGCTGATGTCCTAGCCAACTTTGTTCGTGCTCCAGCGGGGCGCTGAGAGGAGCGCCTTCTCAATGCGCGGGCCCTCATCTGGGCGGCGATCGAGCGTTGCGTTTGTCGAGGAGTGGCCGTTGCACTGACGATGGCCTAGGCGGCCACCGACGTGGAGCTTCGGGACGTTGATGGCTTCCCTATGGTAGAGGGGCTAGGAGACTATAAGGACCTCCTTTAGGGCTTTGAGCCGGCGGCGAACGTCGTTGCTGCTCTCGTCCCTACAGACCAGGTCGTCAATGACGATCCATAGGATTTGTTTAGGACCTCCCTTCCCTTTTATGTAAAAAATCTTTTCTGAAAATTAAGCTCGTCCGATCGCTATCGCGCTCATATCGCTTCCGGTTCTTTCCTTGTTTTGATTTGATTTGATTAGCAACGACGGCCGACATGGCCACCGAGACTTCATTCCTTGGGAGATCCGAAAGGTTTTAGAAGGGAAACTCGTGTGCGTGTAGTTTATACGATTTTTGACAGAATGATCAAACGTTTAGGCACTGCGGTTTCCCATGTCCCGAGGTGGGGTCGTATACACCCTCATCGATGCCTCTACCTAGACCTAGGATCATAGGCTTAACGTGGCACTTGGGAAAGTTCGTTTGTGGGTCAGACATTCCTACCCCTAGGTCCTCTGAAATCCCCGCTCACGTGTGGACCCGGTTAAGAGGCCTAGTTAACGTATCCCTCGTGCATCTTTTTCGCAAAGAGGAGGGTTTGGACAACACCACGACATCCCTCGCTTGGTCGAGCTGTGGTGTCTGTTGAGTTACAATCAGTTAGCTCGAGTGAAGCCTCTGTTCCCATTCGCGGGGATCTGATGGAGGTAAGCTAGTGACTGGCTTCAAAAATTCTTGGCGGTTGGTTCAGGGAGTTCCCGGGATTGTTCGACCGACCCCAAGGGCTCGTTGCCTTTTTTTTTTGAAAAAAACTCCTGAACCGTAAACCAGCCTGGACTTGAACATGGCTCGAGAAGTCCCTCGACGCTCAGTGCGTCCGGGTATTGGCCGCTCGTGTGCCCCTTCTCATGCCATCCCTCACTCGGGTGGCTCAGAGCGGCTATCGAACCCTTCCTATTGTGCTGCTGACGCCAATCTTGGATGCACTACGCTCTTCCTTTGAGGAAAACAGTGTAGCCGAATAGAGTGTGTTCTGCCGAGTAGCAACTAGTGCCCTTGTGGCACGTAGTCATTTTCAGAGCCAAATTCCACTGGGTTCCTTGTTACTACCTTGTTCATCGTAGTACCAAATTCAATGGGCCTTGTAAAATATGTAATCTTGTATCCCTTGAAGATATTTGTAATAGAAAAAAATCTCGTTGCTTGGAGCTATTGTTTTGTGCAAGAAAATCATCGAGGTGGATGAGGATCAGGTTCTTGAGGTGATCGAGAACGAGGAGTTTCTCACCATGAGGACTGCAGCGTCTTCATGGCCTGTTCCGACCACCACGGAGGAGCAGTTGAAGGAGTTGGTAGATGAAGGATTGATCTAGGACCAGGGTCTTGCCGAGTGGAAGGCGCCTGGAGAGCACCAGGTTCCTTGTCTCAACCCCGGTGAGATTATTCTTTTTGTTCCTTTTATTCGTGCTAGTCTATGTCTTTTAGCTTCCTCTTTTCTTCATCGGTTCCTTAGTTATTTTGGTATCTTATTGAACCATCTTACCCCAAACAGGGTTCTTCACCTCTCTATTTTTGTTCATTTCTATGAAGCTTTCCTTGGCATCCCCCTTCCATTACCATTTTTTGCTACTTCTTTCGTTTGAAGCCGCACCCTAAATCCTACAATACCTCTATTTTTGGTGGGTGCGATATCCAATTCTGCTAGAACAAGCAAAAGGAGTTCTTTGAGTATACTCTTGTTAACTCGGTGAGAGATTGGAGAACCGAGTGGTTTTACACTAGTAATGTGCATCCTTCCCTTGCTATGCATTCAGACACCGACCTGATCATCAACGATCGTTGGGAGAAGATACTATTGTCAGCTGAAGACCTTAAGAAGATCAAACTGTTCCTTGAATGGATTAAGGTTTTGAACCAATAGGGTTTGACCGGGTTTGGCATCGTGGCCAGCTACCTCCGTCGTCGGGTTCAACCCATGAAGGCGATTGAGAGTTATGGCTTTGAGTATGCTGGGGCCGAGGATCCATCTCGGATGGTCCCGACTCGGGAGCTGATGGAGGAGGGGATCTTGGAGCGCCTCTGTAAGATCCTGAAGGGAGTAAGTGTCGTCCCTCTTAGGGTCAACGAGTTCACTTCCACGAATCTGCCCCTAGCTGTAAGCTTATTTTTTGTTTTGAAAGTACTTTTCTTCTCTGTTTTTCTTGCTTAGGCTTGTTGGTGTGTATCTTAGTTTTTTGTAGGGCTTGGGAAGAATTTTGATGACTTGCCCCTGCTGTCTTCGGAGAACAACCCCAGCATGGTTGGAGGAGGTGGGAGCCAAGTGGGAGTTACTGGGGGTGTGGCTCCAGTACTGCAGTTATCCTCCCGGGTGTTTCTGTTGGTGAACCCGTGCTGCAGCATTCGGAATACGTGCCCTGTCTTGTACCCTAGGGTACTTAGACTACCAGGAAGAGGGCATGGGCGGACGACTCCTCTACCAGTGCATCCATTTCCAAGAAGCCTCATCCACTGAGTGCCCAAATTACAGGTAGCATGCTCTTAGGTGAGCATATCATTGTTCTTCATTTGCCTTTTCTTTTCTGGTTTATTTCTTTGTCTGATTTCCTTATTTGTTCAGATGACAATGTGGTGGAGCTTCTCGAAGGTGAGGAGGAAGATGACAGTGCAACCATCATCACCCGTTGGTGAGTAGTCAAAGTACCTATCCATGTTGTTTTGCAATGATCTGACTTCTTTTTGATGATCTGTCTTCTTTTCTTTTTGATGCTTCTTTTGTTGGTAGCCGGGGATCAGGCCAGGGTTCTGGTGGAGCCATGGTGCCTGTCCTACCATCCTTAGTGCATGTAGGTGTTGATATCTTGTCTTCTGTCATGCCTGGTTGGCTCACGGGTATTGGCTTAAAGAAGAAAATTGCCAAGTAAGTTATTCTGACTTGTTTGCCTATCTTTCTACTTTGAGTCTATTTTCTTTTTGAGGAGTTCCTTTTATACTTTGTAGGTCATCATTGATGCCTTCCCCTAGCCCCCAGCCAGGTTCCTCTTTTGGCCGTGTTGAGTCTGCTCTCGCGGTTAGCCCTTCTCTGCTCGCCGGGTCTCAAGATTTGAAAAAGACCATCAGTATGGCAGCGTGGAGGTGGCGGGGACCTTGATTGAGCAAACTTCTGTTGACCAAGTTGAGTCTGTCTAGGTTGGGGAGGACGTGATCGTGGCAGAGTACCTAGCTGCGACTGCGGTTGGAGCTTCTACTGCCCTGGATACGGCTTTGGTCCTAGAGTTGACTCCTTCGCCATCTCCTTCCTTTGCTGGTCGATCTACAAATGACTAGCATCTAGCAGATGAGGTGGTGTAGGAGTTTGATGCCACCCATCGCCTGTCCAAGTTGTCCTCTGCTTGGGCAAACTTGTTGGCAGGAGTGGCTTCATTTGGAGAGTTACTTCAAGTAGATGCTTTTTCTTTTTTTTTTCTCTCCTTTCGATTTAGTGTTTCTTGTTTCTTTCTTCTTATTTTTCTCCTTCTTTGTGTAAGGCCTTCTCTTAGGATCAGTCTAGCTTCTTTGGCTTGGGTGAGGTCAAGAAGAAGCTGGTCTTTGAGGTGAATCGTCTGAAGGCCGAACTGGCCAGTAAATAAGTTGAGTAGGAAGGAGAGCGTTATGAACGTCGAATGTCTGAAGAGGCCCTCCGCACCCAAGTTCTTGAGTTAGAGCAGCAGAAAGACGATGCCCTGGCTACTTTGAGGGAAGCGTCCGAGAAGTCTAATGGCTTCAAGAGAGATTGCGAAGGTATTCGAGTACTTCCGCTTTTTTTATTCTTTCTTTGTCTTTTGGCTTTTAGATTTTTGTTTTCGATGTTGCCAACTCTTCAGAGGAGCAACAAGAAACTCTTGGATGATCTCAAGGCCATGAAGGCAACAGTCCAGTCTGAGTACAAACGGGCTGAAGAGGTAACTGAGCGTGCCGAGGAAGAGCTTGCTCTTACCATGTTGATTAGGAGCGGAGCTGACTGGGATCTTGTGCAGGCTAAAAAGACTATAGAAGATCTGACTGGCAAGCTGGCGATGGCCATCGAGAACTGGAATGCTTTGTGGCAATCCTTTCGCTCGGTCACCGATCTTCTCCAAACTTCGGCGAACGACGGGAAGTCATGGGGTCAGTTTGTCCCGCTGATCCCTGCTCGCTTTCAGCAGTTCATCAAAAAGTGCATCCAAGTTTGCACCAGGAATGTCTTGGCCCAGGCCTGGGTTCTTGCTCTGGCTGTTCCTCTGGCGAAGCTTGCAGAGGATGCCGAGAGCCAAGAGTACTTGGACGCTGTCGAGAAGGCGGAGCCCGAAGTTGATGAACTGGTTGGGAAGGCTGTAACACCCTAGGTGTTAGGCTTGCATGTTGGTACTTGCATTGCATGAGCCTAAGCATCATTTGTTCATATATGAGCATGGAACATGTGTGATGCACTAGGGAAACATATGGAACATACTAGTGCAACATTTGAAACATGTATATATGGAATGTGCTTGAAACATCTCCTTAAAACATGTGCAACATACATTGTTATTCTATGTTTTAATGTGTGTATGTTGGGTGCTCATGCTTGGTAATGCAAGTGAGGGTTGATGTCACTTCTTTCATGTGTCTCACATCACTTTCTATCTATAGTGATCCCTGGAAAAGTTTTATGAAGTTTGGAATCAAAAAGTCACATGAAATGATAAGTCATGCCTTTGTTTCAATGACTTTACCAAGTGTTGGAATGGCATGATTAAGTGAATGGAATTATAGATCATCAATCAAACCTTGCAACTTTGCCCAAATGACTCTAGATTAACTCTACAACAAAAGTCATGAAGGGTTCATGTTGAGCAAATGCCAAAAAAATGCCCCAATTAGCCTAAAACCCTAGTTTAGGTTTTATCGAGTTGCTACTTTGACCAAAGTGAAAGTTTGACTTTTATACCAGATATGAGGTTTGACCTTAAAGAAAAGTTATAGTCCTTCTTATGTAGAACAAACTTTGTTTAATGGTCAAGAGCTAGTTTGGCCTCTAATCTTGTCAAATAGAGCTCATAAGATTCAATGCAGTGCTGTTTTGGAGCCCAGGAATTTGGCTAAGTCCTAACTGAGTTTCAGCTTCGGGTACCCCACTTTAGAGCTTTATATCTTGCAAACCCTGGTGATCCAGACCTTTGATCCCTTAATAAAAGTAGTTCTTTGTTTTGAGTACAACATAGTTTGTTTTTGGAGTATACCCTAGTTCAGTTTGTAGATGATGCAAACAGAGGTTACAAGATCGAAACTGCTACTATTTGCAGACCTAAGTCTGAAATTTTGGGCATCGACGATGACATTCCACATTCTCCAAAATTTTGTAAGAAACATGTTTGGGTCCCAAAATAAAAGATGGAGATAATTATTTGGAGAAGAGCATACCCGAAGATGGGATCAATTGGACCCAGTTTGACTTTTCAAAATGAACAAAAACTGAGCTTTACTTTGATCGACATTAATTCATTGACAGTGTCAAATTAGGGCTTAATTATCCCTTAATCCTTTGCTCTAATGGCTGTGAACCTTCAACAAAAATTGTAGAGCATCAAATGGAGATCAAACTTCATTAAAGGCCCACAATCAAATTCCCAACCGAACCAGCCCAAAAATGGCTTCCAAGACGCGTTGGATCACGCTCACCACCTGCTCGTCAAAATGCCGACGCGTGGCCAGGGCATGGTAGCCATGCGAGCCGAGCGCCCCCACCTGCTGCCGTGTGTCCTTGCCCTTCCCTCTTGCGTTGGGACAGCAGAGCGCCCTTAGCTCACTCCCTCCTCGCTCGCCTCGCCCTCCCCGCTCTCGTTCTTGTAGCGACGCGTGCGCCAGAGCGCCGCCACCATGGCCGTCGGCCGAGCTCCAGGCCGCGCCACGTTCCTCGCCTCCGTGCCGCCTCGGCCCGAGCCGTGCACCCCAGCGCCATCGCCACCCTTCCGCGAACCTAGCGCACTGTTTCCCCACCTTCCTCGGCCACCAGAGCAGTTGGCCGTCGGAGCCGCCGCCGTCGTCGTCGCTTGCTGCAGTGGCCACGCCACCACAGGCCACCACGGGCCAAGCTGAGGGCACCAGCGGGTGCGCACGAAACCCCTGGTGCTCCCTCACCCCTCAGCCATTGCCGGTGAGCCCCCTCCGGCCGGCACCGCAAGCCTCCGGTGAACTCCCAGTTTAAATTCGCATCAAGGACCTCATTCAGCAATTTGAGTAAAAGGAGGGTCCTAACTACAATGTCATAGACTCAAAGTGAATAGTGCCTCGAGTGACCTATTTGTGGTGAATCGGGTGAAACTTTGAAAATGCATAATAAATCATAGAAAATTCGTAAAATAGCAAATGTGGACTTTTTGGAATCCTTGTGAAATTCTCTATGTAGTGGATCTATGATATGTCATGTTTTAGTTTAAGGTTTTAGCTATAAAAATAGATCTATGCTTCTAGGTTTTCAATGCTAGTTGTATTTGTCATTTTCATAACTGCAAATTTGGGGCTCCAAACGAAGTGAAATTTTTGTAGCATGCTACTCATGTGATGTTTGATGTGTGGTAAAAATTTCATGAATTTTGGTTGCTGTATGAGTAAGTTATTAGTTTATCTTGCTCTGACATGAATTATTGCAATAGCCATCTGTCTTTTTCATAGAGGTTGCTATGCTTACTCAAATAACTTGAAATTTGTACAGTATACCACTGGGAGCCTATGTAGGCCACTGTAATTTTGGTACAAATTATTGTGCACTTTTGATATGTGTTCATAATTCCACCTAATTATATAAATAAATTAAGAAATGTATTAAAGGAATTTATTTAGCAATGGACATTATGTTTTATAGTGTTAATTAGTCATGTGTGACATGTTGGTAAAGTTAGTTTTGTCCAATTATATGTTTGCAACATAAGTTAGTATTTATTTCTTGCAAATGAGGTTTCTGGACAGATCTGGGAACTTAGCAAAGTTCTTTATGATAATGTGCTTTTTTGTGAAACTTGTGTATACAAAAGCTGTAGATAATTTATTTATCTAGATACTGTTAAAATTTGATGGCGTTTAGCCGAGTAGTTTAGGAGTTATAGCTGTTTAAAGTTAGGTTATAGAATTGCTCGATCTGTGTCTTGCTAGACCAGTTTCTGTGTTTGTGTAAATTCTACATGCTAAATTTTAGAATCATGCTGTAATGATTATAAATAAAATGTAGAGAATTTGATAAGATTTCTAGAATGTCTTGTTGCACATCATTTGGAGTTGTAGATCTCCAGTTATGATTAAATTACTCAGCTGCTGTTTTGATGTCCAGAAAGTGGCGGATTCTAGTTTTAGTGCTTTAATTCACTTTACCATGTTTGTGTGGTGCTAAGTGTGACTCATATCTTTGATGAAATTGAATTGATACACCTGAAATCTTGTGTGACTAGTCATGATTGATGTCCTTATTATCTACTATGTTGTACTTTAGTGATGATTAAGGTACATAGCTCTTGGTGCTTATATTGAACTTGGTGTGCTTGCATAAGTGGTTGCTTGTGGTATTTCTATGTATTCATACATATGCATTGTTGCACCTCATTTAGGTACGCTATCTAAAACGCATGAAGGATGTGGTGTTGGAGTCAAACCCGAAGACGGTGTTTGGGGGAACTATCCTGAAGATGGAAGTACTCGGCGAGTGGTGTCTGACAAACAGTGACTTAGTGTTGGATCCCAGGCAAGCCTCGGAGCATTATAAGCCTCCTAATTTTGAAAATGCAATTGAGTATATATGTTATATGTATTGTTGCATTAAGTCATAGGTGTTGGATGAAAACACTTGCTGCACATATATCCTATCATTGTCTAGAAAGTATACCTTGAATCCTATTTAGGTTCAGGTTCGAGTAATTGCTTAGCCCTGCTTTAAACGGTAGAAGTCAGGTGATTTCCTATCACTTGCGAGCTTTAGGGATACTTATATATGGCACGGTTGGCTATATTTGCTATGTGGAAAAGAACCATGTGTTAATAAAATAAAATGAGACCGGGCGGGATGACGTGAAGCAACAAGGCATGGTGGTATTGGGTGTGGATCTGTCCCCGTCTGAGTCATTTAAGAAACGATTCGCTGTACGTCCTTAAGTCATATTGAACGCAGTCTAACACTTAGCTGGCCGGATAAGTTGTTCCGACCGCGAAGCCGAGTAATACAGTTCAGGCCAGGAATCGGGGGGTCAAGTGCGCATTCTGGAGAAAGTAAGGATGTGCTTGGGGACATTGGCATAAGGCCAAGAGGGCTTAGGGTCTCTATCATCTGGCAGAGTGTTGCCCTTGGGGATGCGGCATCAGTCAAACCTGTGATTCCTGAATTGTACCAATGGTGACTTGTGTGACCCTAGCGCGGGGTCTGCGTGGTTTGTGTTAGAAATACCCCTCTAGCTGGATAGGGATTCGATTCGAATTGCTATCGCTCCCGGTTAGTGAGCACTTGACTTGAGTAGCGGCAACATAGATTCAATTAATTAAACAGATGGTTACTTGGATGATGATTTAAATGTTGCCTCAATCTATACCTGCTATGGTTAATAATGTTTGCTTAATAATCAAGTGATTGTTTAGCACAGGTGCTAAGATAGATGACAGGTTAATGCTAAAAATCATTGCTAGCACAGGTTAAAATGGTTACTACTACTTATGCTTTTCTACAAACAAAATGCCAGCTATTGATAGTAATTAACGATCAATTTTAAATGTCAACAAAAGAAGATAAAGGAATTAAAATGAACATCACCATAGACTTAGGGGTTTTAACTGACGATTTCCATAAGTTTTGGTGAATATTTATTTCTACAGGGGTTATCAGAAAATAACCAAAAAAGGCACACATGTCATGTTTACATAGAGACAAAGACCCACGCATCTGCAAGAAGACTCTAGAAGACTCGAGAAAGCACCCCCTGGAGGATGGGGCCCACCTGTCTGGTGTACAGGGCGCCTGCCCACGTCATCGCCCTACCCCTCAGCCAATAAGGGCTGAGCTTGTGGATCATGCCTCTAACCACCTTTGAGGATCAATCTACACCATGCATGAAGGTCAGTTTAATCTGAAGGCTGTGGTGCATTTGAGGAGGCTATATAAGCAAGGCCATACTCTTGGGTTGAAACCCTAATTTATTATTATTATTATTATCTAGAGGAAGCCATCATCAGAGCTAGGGTTTAGAGATCTCTCTCTACCAGAGAATTAGAATAGCTACTCCAATACTTCAAATTCTACATAGGTTTAGACTAGTTAGATTCAAGAGTTGGGCGCCTGTGCCTAGGATTCGGATTATCGTCTACAAGTTTGGTACTATCTTGTATCTTTCTCTATGACTTTATTCTAAATATCATTATGTTTCTATTTATTATGTTCCTAGTTTGCTCTTGTTCTATATTTAATATAGTTATGATTGATGATGAGTTTATGTATAAGTTTGCAAAGCGCTTAGCTCTTTTCTCGAGGGAGTTAAGTGGTAGATTACATTTAGGCGTGGTGCCTAGATGCTATTTACCTGCAAATTCACCCTATTGGTTGGGTCGTGTGTTAGTTTGTGGAAGTGACCGTTTCTTTGAGTCTTATATAATCCACCCCACATTAGTAGGACAAGCAGAATTGGTATTACATGGGAAGTCATGCTATGTTCTGGCTTTCTTCAGTGATGTTCCTTATACATAGAGGAAGAGTCTTTTGTGCTATATATGACAGTGTATGTATTAGAGTAGATGAAAGACTTAGTTGATTAGAACCTACCTAGAATTCAATCTTTTGCCATGTTAGATGTCTACCTACCTTTATGATGAGTAGTCTATCTCTAATCTCTACGTGTGTTATCCTATGAGCTTATCAATTCATTATATTTATTTATCATGGCTTACCCCTGTCAAAACAAGTGAATGTGTGATTGATTCTCATAAGTAGTCGTGTTTTGCAAGTTCATCCCTAGTTTAAGTCCTTAGTTCTTTCCCTTGCGCACAGCCTTCATCCTCAAGATGGACAGCCAATCGGCTATTGCCCTCAGTAAGAATCCCGTCTTCCATGAACGTAGTAAACATATTGATGTGAGGTTCCATTTCATTCAGGAGTGTGTTGGAGACGGGAAACTGGACATTGAACACATCCGCACTGAGGAGCAGATCGCTGACATTCGGAGAAGAGAATTTATATTACCAACACTTCTGGTGCCATGCTAGGGATGACAACCTAGTACTTAAAGTGGTGTTAGAAGTGTCAACAAGCATTTCTGGCGCCATTGCCGGGGAAGGAATAAACTATTGAGAAAAATTGCGTAAATATATACTTATAAAAATGAGAAATCATAACAAGGCACCTCTGCTTTGACAGGATCACCCCTATTGTTTTTCTATGTTTATATTTTATATAGGGTATAGCAGGATTGATTCTAATTCACTCAACTCTTCATCATCAGAATCAGATCAACCAAAGAAGGAGCTCGTCACCAATTGTTGAAGCTATGACAGAAAAGACCTTGCAAGAATTCTCTGCTCCATGCATTGAGAACATTCTCATCAGTCCATCACTTCAAACTGAGAATCTTGAGTTTGAGCTTAACCCAAGCCTCATAAATATGGTGCAAGCTACCCAATTCAGCGGAAAGGTACATGAAGATGCAAGTGATCATCTACAGAATTTTCTCGAGATTGGAAGCACCATCACCATTGATGGAGTCGCTCAAGACAATATACTACTTCACCTCTTTCCATTCTCACTTGTGGGAAGAGCGAAGCAGTGGTTCTATGCTAATAAAGAAGACATCAACACATGGGCGAAATGTTTGAAGGCCTTTCTAGCAAAGTTTTTCCCTATAGGAAAAACCAATGCCATAAGAGGAAAGATTACCAATTTCCAACAGCAGAAGACAGAAACCATTTCAGAAGCATGGGAGCATTTTCAAGAATATATATTAGATTGTCCTCACTATGGAATGGAAGAATGGTTACTCATGCAAGGCTTTTATTATGGATTAATCCCAAAGACTCGTGAGCACCTAAATGCAACTGCTGAAGGATCATTCTTATCACTCACTCTTGGAAAAGCTAAGATACTTATGGACAAGATAGCAGATAATCAGAGCTGGCCCCAAGATAACATTCAACATTGCCATCAAAGTGAAGAAACCATTGAAGAAGTAAATGTGCTGTCTACCAAGATGGATAATTTGCTCAACTTGCTTGATCAGAGGGCCAAATACAAAGAAGATCAGAGAGCCATTGAAATAGCTTACCAGAATTCAAATATTGCCATCAGAAAGATTCCACATCAACTAAGTTGGAAACAACAAAACATTACCCAAGGTATGAATCCAGGTAATTCTACCAAGCAACCTACTTTAAGAGAGTTAGTCATGCAGCAAACTAGAATCAATGAAGACATTAATAAAAGGCTTGCTGTAAATGATAATATTTTTAAAGGCATTCATGGTAAGCTGGAAATTTTCTCATCTGTGGTTGAAAAGCAACATAAGTTTAATAAAAAGATTGAAGACAAATTAGCACAGCTAGCTGCTGTATTGCCTGTTGCCACTAACCCTGAGCAGGTAAGTGCTATAACTACAAGAGGAGGAAAATCTACCAGAGATCCCCTTATCCTAAAGGGACCAAAAGGGCACCAGTAGTACCAGCAGTGGCAGAAGAGGAAAATCACAATGAAGTTGAAGAATTATTACAAGAACCTCAAGAAAGGGAAATGAGACAAGATTTTCATGATACAAATTATTTACCATTTCCCTGAAGAAATAGAAGGCTGCAATCAGATGAACAGTTTGGTAAGTTCATGGAGGTTATTCAGAAGTTATATATCAACATACCTCTACTGGACGCCATACAGGTCCCTACATATGCAAGGTACATCAGAGACATTCTCAACAAGAAGAGACCATTGCCAACCACTGAGGTGATCAAACTGATAGAAGAATGTAGTGCGGCCATCCCAATAAATCACCAGAGAAGAAGAAAGATCCAGGATGCCCCACTATTGATTGTTCAATTGGAGACTAATATTTCAACAATCCACTCTGTGACCTTGGAGCAAGTGTCAGTGTGATGCCAGCAGCAGTCTATCACAAGCTCAATTTTGCAACACTTGAACCAACATCAATGTGCTTACAACTGGCAGATCAATCAGTTCAATACCCGTTGGGCATTGCTGAGAACATCCCAGTCAAGATAAGAGAATTCTTTGTGCCAGTAGACTTTGTGGTACTAGACATGAGTCCAGACTCAAAAGTGTCACTCATCCTTGGGAGACCATTTTTGAGCACTTCTAATGCACACATTGATGTTGAGAAAGGAGAAATCAAGTTTACTATAAATGGGCAAGAAAAACAATTCGCATTCAAGCCAAAACCCAAACCCAACTCCACTGTGAAGATGGTATGCCAGGACAAGGAAGACATAGTAGAGTCATCGTCACAGGAGTCAGACACTCAGAAAGAATAAAATATATTAGGAGTCCAGTTCGGAGGACTTTAAAAAATTCGAACCCTCGCCGAAAGGTAAGTCAGTAGTTATCTGAGTTTACTTTTAAATTTACATAAATATTTTTTTTGTCACATTATAAAATTCACGCCCCACATAAATAATTTTTACGGTGTGTAAAAACCTGTATCAAGAATTTTCTATGGTGGCATAAAAATATTTTTACTCATGCATTTTATTTTACCTAAATGATTCTACATATATAAATATTTATAATAGGGCCCACTACTATA
Organism: Saccharum hybrid cultivar R570; assembly: GCA_038087645.1. Lineage (NCBI taxonomy): Eukaryota > Viridiplantae > Streptophyta > Magnoliopsida > Poales > Poaceae > Saccharum > Saccharum hybrid cultivar. Next base: position 15,081,426 of record JAQSUU010000805.1, read on the forward strand.
GGACTCACATGTCATAGACTCCGCCTCACATACATCACATCACATTATTTCATCCACTTCCACTCACCTCCACCCAATGTCATCTGATCTATTGCGCACATGTAAACCGTCAATCGTTCTACCCGATTGTAATAACTGGAAAATGTTAGATGAAGTACGAAATAAAATAGAACTAAGTCCAACATTCAACAATAAAATAGAACTAAGTCCAACATTCAACAATAAAATACAACTGATTCCAACATTCAACAAGAAGATAGCATATGTACACCATATGATACGCAGATTGATGAAACCGTGCAAGAACCAGTGACATGTGATCAAATTGCACGCAGAATTGTTTAAAACTAAGATGTTTCAACCTTTAGGTGCAGTTTTTTTACCTTGACATAGGCGACTTCGTTATGATCGCTTCTCACATAAGCTGGTTCGTTGCCCTCTCTCTCCACAAACTTGGGGAGGTCCACATCTGGGCCAAGAGTAGGCATGTCTGAAAAGCCATTCCCTTCTTCCTCGCTTGTATCTTTGACATCGATGATCTTCCTTTTACCTTGAAGCACCACACGACCACCACCATCACCTAGGTTTTTTTTTCCATAGAATACTTGTTCTACTTTTTTTTTCGCAAAAACGAAAGGCTCATGGGTTTCTTTTTGAACAAAGAGTTATTTGGTACCTGTTTGCTTCCTTTGCCCTTTCCAAGGATGACTTCTAGGCTATTCACTTTTTCTAAGATATCCCTCCCAATTATAGTTCAAGGAGTCGAGCGATCGTCAGTTTGGCCATAAAAGGATTTTCTGTTGTTGCGGTATGGATGATCCTTGCGTACAAACCGACGATGACCCATGTACACCATCTTGTTACTGTTCCTCATCCATTTACCATCCATGTCCTCCATGCAAACCACACATCCTTTGTATCCTTTCTTGTCTAGACAAGCAACCACGGCCCGGTAGGTCAGTGATTGTTACGAACAGCAACGCTCTCAGATAAAAGTGTTCTTTCTTGTACTCGTCCCACACCTTGACCTTTTTAGGGGTCCATAGTTCATTTAGCTCATCCACCACTGGTCGTAGGTAGACATCAATATTATTGCCAGGTTGGTGTGGCCCTAGGATCAGTAACGACATCACAATGCAGGTGCGCTTCATACACAACCAAGGCGGAAGGTTGTATATGCATAGAGTCATGGGCTAGGTGTTGTGATTGGTGCTGACCATGTTGAAAGGATTCATCCTGTCAGTACTCAACCCGAACCTTACGTTCCTTATTTCATTTTTAAACCCCTTGTATCTTGAATTAATAGCCCTCCACTGTGATCCATCGGCTAGGTGTCTGAGCTTTCCATCATTCACACACTTTTCGTCATGCCACCTCATCAGCTCTGCTATTTTTTTTGTTCACAAATAATCTCTTTAGGCGTGGAATTATAGGAAAATACCACACAATCTTCTTGGGTGGTCTTTTGTTCTTCTCAGCGATTGTCATCGCCTCAGGACAGTCCTCACACTTGTAGCGTGAGAGTTCACACACCGAACACTGATCATACTCTGCATACTTGCCTCGGTACACTATGCAATCATTGTAGCACCAATGCATCTTTTGTACCTTATTGACATTTCTTAATGTCACTACTAAAAATAGAGTTGAACCCTATTCCCAGCAATGGCACCAGAAATGCTTAATGGTTTTTATTAACTTGTCACTTGTAGTAGCCATCTATTAATTACCTATACCTCTAGCTATACTAAACTAGGTTGTCATCCCTAGTGTTGAAACTAGAAAATGCATGTTGGTACTATCTAGCATTACTACAAGAGTAGTACTAAATAGATCTTATCAATTTATGGGACTAGAAAGAATATAAAGATATGAAAGAAAATGATTCTGCAAGCGGACAGATAATTATACCATTCTAGCATTTTACCCAGAGTATTACTAGGTTGCCAATTTATATTTTACCACTAGGAAGGTGTAGCTTTGACATGTAATGATAACTCATAGTATTATTGATGGAGAAATTAACCAATATCATACACTTTACTCATAACAGGGGTAATTCACATGATAAAAGATATATATAAATGATAAGCATTGATCAAGCATTAATATAAATAAATCACTTAGAGCACTTCTATCTATGGCAATAGCATGGTTAAATCAGAATATTAGAGGATTTCCTATGTAATCCTTAAACTACAAGTCAAAGACACATTGATTAGTGCAATTAACCTAGTAATCATTGCTAAGATTATCATGATATCCATACATAAGGGACATTACTTAGGGAAGTTTGAGTATAGAAACCTCTCTCTTCCTTTGTAACCAGACCCTACTTCTATGGCCTATACTCGGGGAGTGGACTTCAAAGGACTCAACGAGAGTGTCACATCCGCGATCTACCACATGACCCAGAATATAGAGTATAATTGCAGGTAAATAGCATATAAGCACCACGCTTACAAGGTTTCTACCACCCACCCTAGGATCTTTAATAGAGTGAATGCTATACGAACTTATGCATAAACATGATAACAATCTAACTATACTAAGCATATAATCAAAGTAGACGATGAACATTGCAATCAAGAACATAAACAAGATGAATACTAATGTCATGAACATTGTTGCAAGCATACAAAAATGATGGAGATACAATGAGAGAGGGGTACAAGAACTATACCAAACCACACTCTTGACGAAGTCGGGAATCCAAGCAAAGATCTGCTTGCCTCCCTCTAGACCTAGCCTAACTAGCTAATGCCCTAGAAAACTAGAGGAGCTCTTGAGAGATTAGAGTTTCTGGCTCTGGATGACTTGATCTCCAAGTGACTTATGCCTTTAGGGGGGTTGGGGTCTCCTTATATAGCCCAGGGGGTGCAATGTGAGCCCTTGGATCCAACCGACTTGAAGGACAGCGTGGATGCGACCCTAGGAGGCGGTGGAGGAATATTCCAGAAGTTGACAGCCGGGGCCCACAGCCAGAGGCCGGGTGGCATGGTGTGGGGCTGGTTGGTCCCACCTGGCACCCTCTCAGGGTCCCCTTGCGCGAGTTGCCTCCTAGTGTCTTCTAGAGTCTTCCTACGTATTTGCCACAGAATATTTCGTTGATTTCATTTGACGAATAGGTCCCCTTGACGATTTTCTGGAATAATCCTGCAGAGAACTAAGATTCACCAAAACTCGTGGAGTTTATCAGTTTAAACCCTAAACCTTTGTTGGTTCTCTCATATGTATCATATCTCATGTTTAATTGACTATAAAATACTGTTGTTAACTACCGTCAACATACCTCCAACCCCAATGGACAGATCATTTGCATTGCCTGATATGTGTTCTCAGGCAACTCATTTGGCTATGGAAGCATCTTGCTCTTAAAATTAGTTAGCAAAATATCAAATCCTTTGTCCGACAGACCATTCCTTGATTTCATCTCAAGTAGCAAAAGGTTAACTTCTAACTTGGTCATACAAGAACCATTGAACAACGGTGTTTTTGCATCCCTTCTCATTTTCTCCAACTTCTTCAAATTTCTTGCATCAAGGATCCCTGGGTCCCCATCACATATCATCTTGTCTAGAGCATCAAGCACTTCAGTATCCAGCAAAGTGTCACGGCCTGTTTCATTGATGGTTTTCAGTACGGTTTCACTCTCTGCTTCATGGACGGTTTCCTGCACAGTTTCACCGACTATTCCATGGATGGTTTGCTGGATGGTTTCATTCACTGCAGTCTTCGACAAGGGTCCTTGGACGGTTTCCTTAGGTAAGTTGTCACCCTCTTCGCCATGCATGTTCCAAACCTCATAGTTCTTCATAAAACCCCTACTTAGTAGATGAAATCATATCAGCTCCACGTCGCAGATTCTAAATGCCTTTCCATTCTTGCAATCAGCACATGGGTAGTGTATGCATACTTTACTACTCGCAACATTGTTTCCTACATACGCCTTGGCAGCTTTCACAAAAGAGTCAATGCCTTGCACCAAATCGGCAGTCACAGTTCCCAAGTACATCCATCGATGATCCATTTGTGAATAACACAACTTTAGTGACAAAGGTCAACTATAGTCATTCAATTCTATACAAGCAAACTAGAGGATATAAACTGACCGTACCGTAGGGTAATCTGGTGGGCACGCAACAATCAATAATCAGAAGAAATCAATAAGCACTCCTTAACAAGAAGGATGATTTTCGGCAACAATTTAACCACAGGGCATGGCCGCATTCACAAAAGAGGTAATGCCTCCCATGAACGGGGCAGCAAGTAGATCCATCCACATGATCCATCTGTGATTAACACAATGCAACTTTACTGATCGACATAAGTTGAACTAACTAATATGTCATTCAAGTTAATACAATCAAAACTATAGGATACATACTGGCTGTAGGGTCATTGGGTGTGCACGCAACAATCCAGAATCAGAGAAGCCGCCTCCAAAATCAAGAAACACTCTAAAACAAAGAAGGATGATTTCTAGTCACAATTTAACCACATGGTCGAACTAGGGTAGCTACACGAAAAGTGTTGTTAATTACATACCAGCCAATATAGAGCATCCTTCGAAAATCAACAACTTCACTACCTTGCTGGTCCCCAAAAATGGTGGGGGGAGCCGCAGCTGATGAAAGGAAACCGAGTGAAGAGGAAGAAGATAGAGACAGGGTTAATTGGACAGCCCTTTATCACTGCCGGTTTAATTGGACAGCCGGCGGTGATTATAAGTTTTTCCGCCGGCTCACACGTTATGTTATTTAGTGCTGGAATGAACCGGCGTAAAGCTTTTTTTATCATTGCTGGCATGAAAGGGCGGGAAGACGTCTCAATTATTGCGATTTCTACCGTCGGACCATACGATGCACCGACGGTGTTACATAAGCGTCACCGCCAGATCTTACAGTGAGGGGCCTATCAATCTTGGCACCAGCGGTAAAAAAGCTATTATCTCTAACAGTGCCTCCGACGTCGGGCATAGGAGAAACAGCCGGCAGTGAAAACCCCTGTACCGCCGGTCCAGCTTACGATACGGTAGAGATGGCCGGTACTCTGTTCACTGCCGGATCATACACCGAATCGGCGGTGAAAGCCTCCATCACCGCCAGTTATTCGGCCGGGAGGGGCCCCAGGGGTCATGAGCTAGTGGTGATACGGATCACTACCGGTTATCACAGAACCGTTGGTGAAGGAGGCGGCGGTGAGTAGCATTTCTGTAGTAGTGCAACTAGTGTGCAGCCTACCTGTTCTGGTAGTGGATGGCCGTGTCCCTGGCCACCATCACTTCAGCCGCCACGGACAGGTCTCCACCGCCAATACCGATGAGTGGTGGGAGATCCTACCCCGGCAGAAGGCGTGACCTGCGGCCGCCTCGGTTGAGCCTTGCCCAAAGCAGCTCCCACATGCCCGGAGGATCCTCGCAGAACTTCGCGATAGGTGTTTAACTATCTCTCCTACTCGCACCGACTAGTGACTTGCTGGTTGCCATGGCATTGCCTGTGCTGCCATGGCTTCTGCCACCTCGCCAGGGAGTGCAAGCGGTCTAGGTCTACTGCGAAGACGGTGGACATGGGGGCGACCTGCCTCGGTGCTCTACTCATGGTGAGAACCCACCAGCCTCCTAGCACGTGCCCCACGGTGGTCCGCTAAGTTCGGATGGGGCCGTGCAGGGTACCACGGGGAGCACCGGCGGAGTCCAACGACAACGCTCGTGGCCCTGGAGTAAGCTAGCGAGAGACATCAGCATGAGCGTGCTTGCAGACATCGATGACAACACGGCTACCTCTACTACTTCACACTGCTTCCCCCACCAGATTCACTGCTGTTGGAGCTGTGCAGCACCATGGGGCTTCCCGCATGGGTCAACCCATTGCTTGACGAGCTCGTCGCCTTGCTCGCCGTGAGCCGGACAATAGGAGCAACAACACCAGGGTGCCTGTCTGCTCCGCTGGCTGCCGCTTAGGTAGAGCCCAGTGGATGATGGACTCGCCTCCGTTGTTGCCTGTGCAGAGGCAGCCATAAGCCACGTTGCCGGGGGACAAACCTTAGCGACATCCCCCCATGCCCCAGGCGCGGACACGGCCAACCCTCCCCGGCCCACGAGCCTAGCGCTAGTCAATGTCAATGAAGCCACCCCAAAGAGATGCGATGGTCGTGGCTACGATGGACAATGTCAACCGCTCTCCCTCACCTCAGATGTCCTTGGCTGACAGACGCGTCAAGCACTTCATAGAGCGAATTACAAAGAGGAGGCAACTGCCACTTTTGGAGCCGCCTAGGGATGATATGGCCCTCGGTAGATGTGCACCACCCTCGCTACCAAAGCGAAGTAGGTGGATAGCGGGGCAGGGCATAGCTCATATCCCGGCAGCCAAGCGAGGTGAGTACCTTGTCATGAAACTCTTGGGACTATCCAGTGAGAGACCATCTCCGTTGATGTTGGCCAAGAAGGCATACAATGAAATTTTCAATGGTGACCCCGCTCATATGCATACCCTACGTGAGTTGTTTCCAGCGATTGGCGAGGTAGGCGCGTGCAAGCAGCGTCGCTGCTCGGCAGCTCGGGCATAGGCCTCCTCGCCAGTGCCGCAAGTTTGGGTTGTTCAAAACGTCCAATTAATAGCCCAACTTCCAGTACACTAGAGGGTGTAAAACTTTATTGACCCCTAGGGTGCCGCTAAGGCATGTTAGTAACGAATATTTTGTCTAAATACAAAGACGTGCAAACCTTTTGCATGATCGAGAAAACATTATGTCTAATTGGATTTACAATAAAAAATATATTTCATAATTAATTAGTGATATTTAATTACCATCATAAACATTTGTAATATTTTATATAGGATTTATTAAATTTTAAATTGTTTGACTTCTAGTCTTCGCAACAAGAGATCAAAAGGATCTGTCGGTTACAGAGCTCGTTTGCAATACGTATCCACCGCTCCTTATAAAGAAGTGGAGCTGACCGCAAAGATTCGACGCATCGACAGAGACCTGCAATACATATCGACACGCATCGACCCCGCACCCCCCACGGTAGAGAAGAGGGCATTGTTCAGCATCGATCCTCCCATACCGTACGGATCAGAATAGTTAGGGCACAAGCTGTTCAGCCGTGACGATGGCAGCGGCGCCCATGGAGGCACAAACGGCGCAACCTCCCTCCGATCCGTCGTTCGCCGCCGCCTACCCACGGTGGGTGATGCTCCAGCATGACTTGGAGATCGAGGTCGAGGGCTCCTCTCGCTCCACGTCCGGCGCTAGCAAGACACTGGCGGCTGCCCATACCAGCACCGGCCACCTGATCCAAGTCTCCCTCCGCCTCACAGAGCCCCCAGGGGTTTCGTGCGTCTGCCTTCAGATTCCTGACGGCCTTGATGCGAAGTATTCTAGGGTCGTCGCGGCGCATGGCGACTCCGTGCTCATCGAGGTTCCACATGACCACACGGTAGACCACTTCGTGTACAGCGCAGGCGCCGCCACCGCTGACCCCCCACAGCCGCCGTCGATGTCTTTGCTCCCACCTTTCCGTCTCAGTCGTCCCACCGGCCTCGTGCGCCATGGCGAGGGCCTGGTCGTGGTGGCGCAGCTCGTGAGTGTGTCGGCGGGACCGGACACGCCGGAGCTGATGAGGGAGGCCGATCTCTGCCTGTTCCGTTCTGGTGAGTGGAGCGTCAAGCGTCTGCAGATCAGGTTCCGCAACGCCAGTGAAGTTCCAGGAGAGCTTCCTTCATTGTGGAACGTCGTCGTCCCTGTCGGCGATGGGCTACTCTGCTGGGTCTACCCATGGCTTGACGGCATTGTGCTCTGCGACGTGTTCGAGGAGACACCCAGGCTGCAGTATCTACCGCTCCCCATGGATAACATATGGGGGGAGCCATCAAACCGCAATGTGTGTGCCACTGCTGGGGGTGACGCGCTCAAGTTCGTCAACATCTTCCCCCGCTGCTGTTGTGGACGTGCTGGTGCCTCCAGCTGCGAACGTTCTTGTCACGCCTACACAATCGAAACCTGGACGATGAGGATCGGCAATGACGATATGGAGTGGGTGAAGGATGGCATTGTCGACGCCTCTGAGCTCTGGGCTCTCGACACCTACAAGGGCCTCCAGTGCTTCCCACTCGACCACCCCGTCGTGAGCTTGGATGAACCTGATGTCATTTGCTTCTGGTTGCACGAGCCCCCAGAGGAGGACGGCTACTGGAGGTATAGTGACACAACGATAGATGTGCTGATGGTCAACACGAGAAGCAAAACAATACATTCTGTCTCACGCTACGAAGATGGGTTGTCACACAGTGGAGATGGCCTAATCCCTAGCAATGTATCATATTTCTTCAATTCTTATCTAGGTAGTGGTAGTGATGGTACATTCACAGGACAAAGGCAGGAGGACATTGAGAGGCCACCACCAGTCATCGTTGACGAGCAGCTAATAATAGAAGATGACGATGACAGCAATCCAATAAAACCTGCTTCGTTCGCTGAGCCTTCTGTGCAAGCATCAGAGATCTTTGAGGCATTTCAAGAGATACCTAGCTATGGATTGGATCATGATGAGCTAAAAGTGTATAGGATTCTTAGCCGTGACAATTGCCGCCGGTTCAGATCTCTTTTAAGGTTACCAAAGAATCTGAGGAAGGACTGGTTGTTGATGGAGATTAAGGCTAGCGAAGATTGATCTGTCAGCACTTGTTAATTTATCCCCAAAGATTGTTCCTAGGGTTCGACAAGTTGTGTGTGAAGTACAATTAGGTACTGGTTTATTTGTCTCAAAATCAACTAGGAATCGTTGTGTTATGTGTGATTCATTTTCCTGCTAGCATTCTGGATTATGATCATTTATTAATAGAAATGTTTGTCGAACACTATGTAGCATTTTATATAGCATTTGTATCCGCGAAGATACATCTTATAATTCAGTTGCCTTCCCACTTGACATATATCGACAAGACGACAATACATTCTTTATTGGAAAGTTTCAGTTTGCAATACAGGTCCAATATAAGTGATTAGAAGTTGCTTCTGCCAAGTGCATGATATGACTAAGATAGTACGCTTGAAGCTCAATATATTTTGTTGTTTCAGTATGCATGCCGAATGCTAGTCTACATCAAATTAGTCCTTGTCATGTTAGTCCCGCTATATAAAGTTATGCGGGAACTATATGAAATGCAAGTAATAATATCTCCTTTGTTGCATGTTATTTGTGTGGTCATCTACGGGCTTTGTACCTAGTTTGTACTCCAGAAGCCATGCTCATAGGATTTGGTAGCAGTGGCTAGGTGGCAATTGGAGAAGGTGGCCATGTACAATTTTTTCCGAGCCACAAGAGTGGTGTCTAGTCTACAGGTTGATAGTGTGTCTATTCTATTGAAAACTCTGTGGCTTTGTGCATTTTAAATGCAGAGGTCCAAAGTGATCTCAAGAAGTTTGCATCAATTTAATGCAATAACTGCATTGAAATCAATAAAAATACTTTCTTTATAACAAAAATGAGGCTATAGCTTCTCTGCCTGTTTACCATCAAGGTCATGGCACACGCTGCCCTCAAAGCCGGATTGCGTGGTCCATGCATTTTTTTCAGGTTGCTGTGCAGGTCGGCGTGGACATTGGGCAATGGTTCCAATACCATGTTCTGGACCGATAGATGGATTAGTGGTTGCTCCGTTGGCCACACCGCTCCATATCTGTTGGCGACTATGCCGACTAGGCTCGCCGGCTATGGGTCAGCTCAGCGCTAACCAATAGGGCTTTGGGTCTTGGATATCCATGGACCATGGACGGTCCAAGTGATCACTGACTACCTTCGCATTTGGGAGTTGACGGAAGACGTTCAGTTATGGCTGAATGAAAAAGACAGGTTCTGTTGGCGCTTCAGTGCGGACGGGATTTACTCGGCCTCCTCGGCTTACAAGGCCATGTTCATTGGCTTGGCGAGGCTATGCGGTGCAAGAGAACTGTGGAAGGCTTCAACACCCCAAGGTCAAATTCCTTTTCTCGCTTGCAATTCACAACAACTGTTGGACTGCAAGTCACAGGAATAAGAGGGGTCTCGAGGAGTGCGACCTATGCGCCCTTCGCCATCAGGCGCCAGGGACAATGAATCATCTACTTGTTGATTGCGTCTACACGCAGGAGGTCTGGGTGAGGTTGCGTTGTGCAATCATGATTGGGCAGCCCGCACAGGTGGAGCAAACGGCTGTTGATCTTTTTCTCGAATACTCAGGAGAGCTGCGTATCATTGTATTATAGAGAGAAAATAAAGGCCCAAGTACATTACCAATTCATGTCGGTACCATACGTGAGAAGGAAATGGCTGTTGATCAATGGCTGATCGAAAGGAAGCTGCTGTGGAAGGAACTATGTCGGGGTTTTGATGCTATTTTTTGTGCTGGTGTCATGGCTAATATGGAAAGAGCAGTTGGAATGTTGAGTTGTTGAGCAGTGGTGATGAGCACATGATGGAGTGCGGTGGGGCATGAACATGAAAAAAGCTAGACTGCCAAATAGTTAGCTTTTGTCGGCTTCTACTTCTTCAAAAAGCTAACTTGCTAAAAAAGCTTACTTGTTGCAAAAGCTACTTGAAATTAAGTTGTTCTGCTTCTACTTCTTCAAATAGCTAACTTTTCAAAAAAGCTTACTTCTTGCAAAAGCTATACAATAGAAATTAAGCCGTTCCAAACAGCGTGTATGACCAGACCTAACCCATCAAACAGCCCATAGGAAACTGGGTCAGAAAGTCAGTACAGGCTGGTTTGCTTCCTGTTCAAACCATCAAACCCGTTTCATTCAATGCGATGGCCACATTACCATGGAACTAACTGCCACGCAACGGAGAGTGGTTAGAGGAGCTAATACAGATACGAGGACACATGTCACAGGTTTGAATCCGGCCGGGGCACCCTCGAGTATTTTCACATGAAAAATCTCATGACTAAAGAAACTTGGAGGAGGTGGGTGGGCTTTATAGGATAGGATTTAAAGAGGTGGGTATCTAGGTTCCCACCTCCATTAATATTTTCAATAATTTTAAAACTAAATATGTACTTTGGATTTGGATAGTAGCAACATAGTTTCAAATATAATTAAAACTAGAAGAACGCCCGCATGTTGCTGTGGAAATCACCGGTGAAATTGTACTACTTATTTTACTAATATGATTGAATAAATGTAACAACCCAGGTTTTCAAATACCCAAAAATCACAACTTAAAAAGTTTTCCAAACAAAGCCCATGCATTGGTGAGTGTACATGTTAGGAAACCACCTTTGTAGTTGCACAAATAGATCCCAAAGTAGTATATGTTGAGCATTTGAATTTAAACAACATGTGAGTTGCTTCTTCTTGATTTTATGTGATGCAACAAAATCAACCAAATCTTTGCACTAAGCTTGTTGTGTGTGTGTTGCCAACCCTTGGCATTGACCCTAATACCCTAGTTGACCTCTAGTGGACCTCATAAGGGGGTATACATGCTTGCCAACACATGTATACACACATAGGAGCCCAAGGCTTAGAATAGAAAATAGAAAAGGGTTTAGGATGGGGAAAGAATTGGAAAAAGGAAAGCAGCCCAGCAGTAGTAGGCGGCCCAGCCTTGGCCAGTGTCCCCACTGGCCTGCTTCACCCGCACGTCCCAGGAACTGCAGCCCAGCAGCCGCCGTGGCCGAGCACCTCGGCCGCACTCACACGCAGACACACGCACGGATGCACGCCACGTCCGCGATCTGTGGCATCCGTGCTTGCCCCCAGCTCACACCCGCACCGCGTGACATCGCCGCCATGGCCCTTGTTGCTGACGCCACCCCGTCCTTGCCTTGACCGCCAGGGATTCGAATTGGGAGTGCCCGTGACCTCCCGCCGAGCTCCAAAACCCTAACCTAGAGCCCCAATCCACCCTACACATGGCCTTCCACCTCTCTCCACCATCCTCGCCACCTAGCCATGGCCGCGCCCGCCTATAAAAGGGCTCCTCTGGAGCCCTAGTGCCCTTCCTTCACCCCCGCCACCACTCTGTGGCAACCCACGAACCTCACCAAGCCGAGGAGCAGAAGGGAGAAGGAGAGCAGAAGGAGGACCATGCTGCTAGAGTCGTTCGTGGTCGCTGGAGATGAGGACGGCGCTGATCGTCTTCTTCCCCATCGTGGCTCGGCACGACATTGCTTCATGTCGCCACGGACACGACTCGTCACTACACCGCTAGCCTATCTCCCACGCCACCATGGTGAGCACGCAAGACCCCCCTTCTTGCTCGCCGTCACAAGCTTGCCATGGGCGCCGTCGCGTTCTCTCCACCTAGGAGAGTTGGCAAAGGCTGAGCCCTTAGCCTCCGCACCACAACACACGCACTAGGGCACATACATGGCCAAGAATCGGCCTTGCTAAGCCCCGGACGCTCAGGAACGCCGACGTCTTCCGATGCGCACCCACACGATCGCCATGGCCAGAACCCACGATGACGCCACCTTGTTCCGGCCACCTCGAGACGGCAGAGGTTCCCAAGACCCCATGGTTGTGACCACCTTGCTGTGTGACACGTAAAGCCGTCGTCTTTTAGCAGTAGAATGCCCTAGAGCTGCTGTTGGTGTCTACCTCGTCGGCGCAGCCGCGCACCAGAGCGCCGCCGTGTCGCGAGCGTTCTCGCAGATTCCGGCCACCTCATGAGATGAGGAGAGGCCGATGACGTTCGCCATCACTCTGCTAGTCCATCGCATAGTTGGCTTGCCCTAGGACCCATCTTAGCCGCCGGAGCTCCGCCGGGACCGTTGTGTCGCCGCAGACTCTGCCGAGTCCTTTGGTCACCGCTGTTAGGTTAGGTGACTCGCTCATGAACCCAATCGGGGGAAAAGAGCCTCCTTTGGCTCCTTTTGGCCATGAAACCGCCTCGCTATGGCTTGCCGTCGCCGTTGGGCCGCCGCCGTTGTGGCTAGCCACGCCCAAGCCACTGTAGCCACGCCTGGAGCTGTAGTCACGCCCACCGAAGCGCAGGGAAGCCAGCAAAGCCTGCTGGAGCTTCCCCGACGCACCGAGGGACCTCACCATTGAGCTCGCACCACTACTGACAACTGTGGGGCCTGCGCTAGATGCGGGAGACCCCAAGGCTTAGCCTTTAGCCCACCGGTGAACCCGTTGTGAGCCCGTGAAGTCATAGAGCCCTTTTGCCGCCCCGCCGGATCGTCGAAACATGCAGCCACACAAGCTCGCCGCTGCGCCCCCGTGCCAATCGATGCACCTGGTGCATTGTGAATCGAGGGAAGGAGAGGGAGCAGACGCGGTCCACCATGGACCGTGACTGCGGTGCATGGACCCATGCTACACAATCCACCATGAGCTACGCCCGTGGACACAAGCCCGTTAGCAGCCTGCCAGTGCCACGTGGATGGCCAAAGAGGATGACATGTGTCTAGGTCCAACCCAGCCCAACTCGGCCCAATATCCAACCCGTTAGGCCCAGTCCGAGCCGAGTCAACGTTGACCGGTCAACGCTGACCGTTGACTGACCCCACCTATCAATGACCCGCGCCGTTTCGACCAACCAGAGCACGCTACGTGTCAGCCTAGGGTTAATTGTCTTCTTTTTCTTTTTCTTTTTTAGGCCTCAGAAAAATGTGAAACCAGAGTCCAAATTTTTCTAAAAATAAGCTCTACATCTTAGGCTTGTGTTTGAGTGCATTTGGATCTTTCTTGCTTCTTTGTGATCGTCTATAGGAGTCGCTTATCTCGGCTATATGTCTCGTTCGACAGACCCGGAGGAGCCGTGGACTGAGGAGGAGGACTACGACTACACTGACGAGCTGGGAGTCGACCTGCCGCAGGTGCCACGTCCCACCCAACCTCGTAGAATCCTATTAGATATGCAATAATGTTTCTGCTAGTGCTTTATTTTATGCAATTGAACTGTGATAGGTTGCATGGTAGAATTGCTTGAAGCCTTTACCTTGACGCAACCTTTACCCCTACACACCCGCCATTAGGATAGATGCTCGCTTTTACTTACTACTGCTTCTACTACGTATTATATCTGTGATGTGATGATTGGTGAAGGATTGTTTGTGAGTGGCTAAGGCACATGGTGCCATTTAAACTGGTAACAACTTAGAGAGATCTTGGTGTGCGTCTTGGGTGTGTGGTGAGGGTTGAGTCAACCGGACATGATTCTACGACAAGTCATTTGACGAGTCTTGCCAAGGGGATGCGACCTGGGCATTCCCTACTAGAGGTGCCTATGGTGGGTACATGTGAGATGAGGAGGTCCCGGGGTGAAGTGTCTTCGTGGGACGAAGCTCCAGGATGGAGGTGCTGTTGAAGCACGGGGTGTTGGTTATCTCCATTCGAGAAGATGTCTTATCTAGTCCTCCTAAGGACTGGTATGTCGAGAGAACTAGATTGCAGAACCTTTTATACACCCCACTCATCCTTGTTTGGGTGGGACGGACGTTGACCTGCTAGAGTGGTGCCACTACTGTTGGATTGTTCGTGGATAGTGTAGGGAGGTGCTAGTGTGATGGCCCACACCCTCCTAAGACAGCGTAGTGACCTTCGGCGGCCCAGAACTACGTCTCGCAGTCTCAGTGTGCCAGTGGACTCTGAGGTGGCCCAAGGCTAAGTGGTAGGGTGATATCGCACTATGGAAGGCAGCTTGATATTAGCCTAGACGGTCCACGCGCCAATGATGGTTTTCTAGGTGTACACGCTCTGTAGAATTGATCGATCTATACGTATAGCCGCGTCCGCGGATATGGACATTACTACGACCTATGCTTGCCTTGATTAGTGAGTGGAGTCCTTTAATTTCTCTTTTTCCCTGTGGGTTTCGTTGGTTTTCGGCTATTAGCCGTTAAGGCAAGCTACGAGAGGGAGTTGTCCTTGCCGCCTAGAGAGCGAGAGTGTGGTGAGATGTGTGTGATAGGATGGGAAAGCGTGTGTGGATGAGATGGGTTAAAACTTGATGAATTATTATACAATTTGATTACACTTGCATAGGAAAAACTACAGCCTAAAGTAGGTCTTTTGCTCTACCCTCGCACTCCACTACCACAAAGCAAACGCAAAGCGTAGGGTAGGAGCCAGTGTGGCTAGTACAAATCATACTGATAATTATCTGGCAGGTGACGAGCCTAAGTACGACTACTAGGGACATGATTGGGAGGATTAGAGGTCTTGTTTTTCGCTCGAGTTTGGTTCGTGACCATGGTGTCGTCGTCCGCTGCTGTTCTACCTGATGCTGTTCCAGATGCTACGTGCTTTGAGTGATTTCGCCAAGTGGTGATGTAATAATGAGTAAACCTTGCTATTTGTACTCTCCATAAGACAGGGTATTTGATGTATGACTATGATATTGACTGTTATTCGATAATGTGATGGAATGATCATCTAGGACTATCACATTATGTTTCGTATCTGTGGATTTCCCTTCGTGGAAATCGGGATCATTTCAATAAATATCATAATACATGTTAGTGGATGATTTTTTTAGCATTCACAACTAAATATATGTTAGTAAATGATATGATTTGCTAATATGAATAGTTTGAATGAAGACATAATGACATGTGTTATTGGTTGCTGATGTTGACACTTTACATGGTGAGATAGTTGAATGTGCTAGTGTGATGTTCTAGTGGACGCTGATGTGGATACTTTGCATGTGGCAAGACAAATTACTAGTGGGGTTTGTTTACATTCTCACAATTTGATAAATCTCACGTAAACTCATCATTTTTCAAAACTCTTTTTACATGAATATCACATAACCTATTATTTATCAAACACCTTTCACACGGATATCACATAACCTATTACTTTCCAAACACTTCTTTCACAGATAATCTCACATAAACCAAACACTTTTGCATAAATCAAACACTTAGGGGTAATATGATTCAAATATGAACTAGAATATTTCACAGTACCATTATAATGTATTACAAAGCTGGATTCATTACACATGGTATCATTTCGCTGCTCCTACTGTCTTCCCCTCTCCATCTTTGCGAACCCACAACATCTTTTTGATCCTGTTGAAGCGGGCTTCGATAATCTTGATCTTTTGTGGATAATCGTTAAAGATTATGGACCTTCATAGTGGTTGTAGTCTTCAGGACTATAACACTATCAACTCCTACGACTCTCTACTTTCCGGAGATAATTGTTCCTCTTGTCATTTCCCGGACAGGGCATAGCCCATAGTAACATACTTGCACAACACGGCATAGTACTAGTGGTGGTGTTGTCATTAACCTTTTTACCAGGAATGTAGAATAAATAAATTTATTTTTAAGTTCAATCAATTTCAGAAAAATATTATGAATATTATGAATATTGTGAATAGCACGAGTACAGGTCGGTCTTTTTTTTTGGAACAAGTACAAGTCGGTTACAAAGTTTGCGTTTGCAATACACGGAAAACGGACCCACCGTTTTACTTATTATTATATGTGCAGGCCAAGCCCACCGTTGACGCACCGACCCTCCCCTACCATACGGTCAGAATAGCTAGGGCACACAACTGTTCAGCGGTGATGACGGCGGCGGCGACCATGGAAGCACAAACGGCGCAACCTCCCTCCGATCCGTCCTCCGCCACCTACCCGCGGTGGGTGATGTTCGAGCAGTACTTGAAGATCGAGGCCAAGGGCTCCTCTTGCTCCACGTCCGGCGACACCAGCAAGACATTGGCGGCCGCCCGCACCAGCACCGGCCTCCCGATCCAAGTCTCCCTCCGCCTTGCAGAGCCCCCAGCAGTTTCATGGGTCTGCCTCCAGATTCCTGACGGCCTTCATGCAAAGGATTCTGAGGTCCTCGCGGCGCACGGCGACTCCGTTCTCATCGAGGTTTCCATCGAAGACGAGCATGACTACACGACAGACTACTTCGTCTACAATGCAGGCGCCGCCGCTGCGGACCCCCCACGGCTGCCGTCGCTGTCTTTGCTCCCGCCTTTCCATCTCGTTTATCATGGCACCGGCCTCGTGCGCCGTGGCGAGGACGAGCTTGTGGTGGCGCAGCTCCAGACGGTGTCGTCGGCGAGATCGGAACCAGGCACGCCAGAGCTGATGAGGGTGGCCGACCTCTCCTTGTTCCGTGCTGGTGAGTGGAGCGTCAGGCGTCTGCAGATCAGGTTTCGCGACGCCAGTGAAGTTCGGAAACTTCCTTCGTTTTGGAGCGCCGTCGTACCTGTCAGCGACAGGATACTCTGCTGGGTCGACCTACGGTACCTCGGCGTTGTGCTCTGCGACGTGTTCGAGGAGACACCGAGGCTGCAGTATCTACCACTCCCCAGGGATAACATATGGGGGCAGCCATCAAACCGGAACGTGTGCGTCACCGCTGGGGGCAACATGCTCAAGTTCGTCAACATCTTTCCCCGTTGCTGCTGTGGCGGCGCTGGTGCCTCCCACTGCGAACGTTCTCGCCACGCCTACACCATCCACACCTGGACGATGAGGATCGGCAATGACGACGACATGGAGTGGGTGAGGGACGGCATGGTTGATGCCACCGAGCTCTGGGCGCTCGACTCCTACAAGGGCCTCCGGAGTTTCCCACTTGACCACCCCGTCGTGAGCATGGACGACCCTGACCTCATCTGCTTCTGGTTGCACGAGCTCCCAGTTGATGGCTATTGGGAGTATAGAGACCGATCCGTAGATCTGCTAATGGTCAACATGAGAAGCAAAACAATACATTCAGTCTCACGCTATGAAGATGGGTTGTTACGCATGGGAGATGATCATCTGATCCCCAGCAGCGTATCGTATTTCTTCAATTCTTATCCTTATAGTGGGAGTTATGGTACATTGACAGGACAAAGGAACAAGGGCATTGAGAGGCCACCGTCAGACATCGTTGACGAGGAGCTAATAAGAGTTAAGAGGCGATGTTCAAGCATCACTACCAATCCAACACTGCAACCTGCTTCGTGCGCTGAGCCTTCTGTGTAAGCATCAGAGATCTTTGAGGCATTTCAAGAGATACCGAGCTATGGATTGGATCATGATGAGATAATAAAAGCATATAGTATTCTTAGCCGTGACAACTGCCGCCGGTTCAGATCTTTTATAAGGTTACCAAAGAATGTGAGGAAGGATTGGTTGTTGATGGTGATTAAGGCCAACGAGGAATGATCCCTCAACACTTTGTTTCTTAATTTAATCCCAAAACAATGTTCCTAAGGTCGGACAAGATGTGTGTGAAGTACAGGGAGGTACTGCGTTTTGTCTCAAAATCAACTAGGAATAGCTGTGTTAAGTGTGATTTATTTTCGTTCTAGCACAATGCTTTCTGATGTTCATTTTGGATTGTGCTCATTTATTAATTGAAGTGTTTGTCGAACACTACCTAACACTTTATAGTAAAATCTATGTCTGCGGGAGGATTGGCGCTCACTGAGGCCACTCGCTAGTGGCCTTTCAAAGCATGTGTAAGGAAAAAGGGTGTGAAGGCAGTGAAGAAGACTGTAGCTCGTCCGGCTATAGGTGAAAAGAGCAGCTATAGTGGCTGATGGGCTTTAGCTTGGGTTGGTCATTCATTGTGCCCAATGGGCCTTTGTAACTGAATCGTACTTAGCTGGCGTCGAGTCGGTGGAGTGGGCATGGATATAAGCCCAGACTGTAACCGGCGGAAAGGGTATCGAATAAGAAAACTCGTTCTCTGAACTTGCCTATCGTTCGCCTGAAACTCCCTCATGCTGTTCTTCTGAACCTTCCCCGATTCTTGCTGTTCTTTATCCCGAATTCTATTCCAATCCAGTTATCAGTTGTGTTCTGATCCGGAACACAACAATTGGTATCCAGAGCCGTTGATTGGGCAGAATTTTTTTTTTTCAACCTAATCGATCCATCGTCCTAGCGCCAGGCCGCAAGCCAACGAAGATCCAGTCCCAGATGGCGGCATCATTGGAAGAGCTCTCCACCAAGTTTGATGAGATGGCGAAGCAGATGACCTCCTTCAGCGGGATGGTGACGCAGTTCGAGGGCCTGCGGCAGATGATGCAGCAGACGCTCGATTCGGTCAACGGCATGGGTTCGCGTCAGACGAATGCTGAGGTGATGCTCGAAGATTTGCGTACCTCGACCGACGCGACGACGGCTTCCCTCCGCAACACCACCTCCCGCATCGACTCGTTGGTGGTGCGTGTGGATGCGTTGGAGGCTCCGACGAACCCCGGCGTCTCCCCAGGACCTGGCGTGCTGGGCGGTCCTCCACCGGCCGCGACCATGCTACCGCCACCAGTTACGGCTGCGCCGCTTCCGACGAAGAACATCGACCTCAATTTTGCTCCAGGTTCGTCATCACGCTCACCTGTGATGGACGAGGAGCGGCCCAAGGGGCACGGCGAGCACTGCGGCGGGATCCCGGCATCCCGACCGCAGTCCTTCATGGAGGGTATGTTGGTCGAGACCCTGTCTGCACATTCGTTTCAGTCTGATTCTGTTCCGCGTTCCCCACCTTTTCCCAAACTTGAGTTTCCCAAGTTTGATGGCTCAAACCCGCGCTTATGGCAAGATCATTGCAACATGTTTTTCGAGGTCTATGCGGTGCATCCGTCATTGAAGACACGCTTCGCCGCGTTGAATTTCGTTGGCATCGCGAAGACATGGTTGCATACAGTTGAGAGGCGTGAGCGGGTGGCAGATTGGCTCACGCTGTGCAAGTTGGTCATGGGGCGTTTTGACAAGGATCAGTACCCTCTCATCCTGAAGCAATTTGAAGCCACCAATCAGACAGCATCTGTCCAGGAGTACATCGCAGATTTCGAACAGGCTGCTCATAATCTGTTGCTCTACAATCCTAACTATGACGAAACTTATTTTGTTACCCGTTTTCTGGCTGGGCTCAAAGAAGACATTCGTGCTGGCATTGTTCTGCACAGGCCTCCAGATGTGGATACTGCAAGTGCTCTGGCAATTTTGCAAGAAGCTGAGTTGGGGCGTTCAAGATCCAAGACCCACGTGAAAGATACCTTCAGAAGCTCATTCAAGCCCAACAGTGACAAGCTGAAAATAGCTGACGTTGACAAGCCTAAGCAGCAGCAGATGGTGACTGATTCTGAAGATAAACTAGCTGCACTCAAGAATTTTAGGAGAAGAAATGGGCTGTGCTTCAAATGTGGTAACAAGTGGAGTAAGGAACATAAATGTCCTCCTCAAGTTGCTCTGCATGTCATTGAGGAGTTACTGGATGCTTTAGAAGATGCTGGTACTGAGGAGGTTGAGCCAGATTCAGAGGCTCTGGAAGAAACAGTTATGGCAGTTAGACACACCTCTTTCTTGGATCAGTCAAGAAGAAGGACAATGAAGCTGTGTGGTACTATTGGGAAATATGAGGTGTTGATTCTTGTGGACTCAGGAAGTGTGGCATCTTTCATCAGCAATAAATTGGCTGACCACCTTCACTTACCTTATGTGCCATGTCAGCAGACAAACTTTGTGGCTGCTGATGGAAGTCCTATGAGCTGTACTAGGCAAGTGAAGGATATGCAGTGGAGTGTGCAGGGGCATTCTTTCATATCTACAGTGGGCATCTTGCCACTTAAATGCTTTGACATGATAGTGGGTGAGGACTGGTTGGAAGAGTGCAGTCCAATGTGGGTTCATTGGTCAAACAAAATAATGAAGTTCACATATCATGGACAGAGAATTGAGCTTCATGGAGTTAGTAATGTGGTGGCTCAATGTTCTGCTATATCTGCTATTGGCTTGCAAGGGTTGCTCAGCAGGGAAGCAGTCCACCATTGTTTGCAGTTTCGTATTGTGTACAAGCAAGGAGCATTAAACCAAGCTGCTGATGCCTTATCCAGGTGCCATTTCCCTGAAACTGTTTCTGCTATATCATTATGCAGTCCTGATTGGGTGGACAGAGTTAAACAAGGCTATGTGAATGATCCGAATGCAATGAAAATCTTGGCAAATCCTTCTGGTGACTATTCTGTGAAAGATGGTGTGATCCGGCATCAGGGAAGGATTTGGTTGGGAGATAATACTGTAGCCCACCAACATGTGCTGCAAGCTATTCACAGTACAGGAGTAGGGGGTCATTCTGGATTCCAGGCTACATACTATCGCATCAGACAACTGTTTTCATGGCCTGGAATGAAGGCAGATGTGGCTAAGTATGTACAGGAATGTTCCACCTGTCAACAAGCTAAAGTGGAGCATATCAGACCACCAGGGTTCCTTCAACCACTTCCTGTGCCTACTCAAGCCTGGCAGGTAGTGTGCATGGATTTCATTGAAGGGTTGCCGAAATCCAACAAGTATGACACAATAATGGTGGTGATTGACAAATATACGAAGTATGCGCATTTCATAGCATTGGCCCACCCCTTCTCAGCTCTGACTGTTGCTCAAGCTTATCTGGATTCTGTGTATAAGCTGCATGGGTTACCTCAAGGCATTGTGTCTGATCGAGACAGGATTTTTACCAGCGCAGTGTGGAAGGAACTATTTCGGTTGGCTGACACCCAGTTGTTGATGAGTTCATCTTACCATCCACAAACCGACGGTCAGTCAGAACGCCTCAATCAGTGTCTGGAGGGATTTCTCAGGTGTGCGGTTAATGCTTGTCCTAGACAATGGCATAAATGGCTTTCGGTGGCTGAGCTGTGGTACAACACAAACTATCATTCGGCTCTGGGACGGTCACCTTTTGAGGTTCTATATGGGCACCACCCTCGACATTTCGGGATATCCAATGAAGTACAGCTCCATTCACCTGACCTGGAGCAGTGGTTGGTGGAACGCCATCTGTTGTCGGATGTCATTCAAGATCACCTGCATCGGGCTCAGCAGCGCATGAAGTCCTATGCAGATAAAGGTCGGAGTGAAAGAGAATTCAAGGTTGGGGACCAAGTTTACTTAAGACTCCAGCCCTACATTCAGTCTTCGGTGGCCCCAAGGACAAATCAGAAACTCAGCTTCCGATACTATGGTCCTTTTCTTGTCATTGAGCGCATTGGTCTGGTTGCATACCGACTACAGTTGCCTGAAGATTGTAGAATCCACCCAGTGGTGCACGTGTCACAGCTCAAAAAGCATGTACCCCAATCAGTACGCATTGAAGATGATATCTCTCAAGTACCTGATGAACCAACACGGGCTGTATCACCGGTTCAGTTCTTGGGCTCACGCATGTGCCGTAAAGGTGCGTCAACCGTATCTCAGATTCTGGTTCAATGGGATGCAGTGCCAGCTTCGCTAACAACTTGGGAAGATGCTGAAGACCTTCGTCGCCGTTTTCCAAGATGCCCAGCTTGGGGACAAGCTGGTTTTCGAGGAGGAGGGAATGTAAGGAAAAAGGGGGTGAAGGCAGTGAAGAAGACTGTAGCTCGTCCGGCTATAGGTGAAAAGAGCAGCTATAGTGGCTGATGGGCTTTAGCTTGGGTTGGTCATTCATTGTGCCCAATGGGCCTTTGTAACTGAATCGTGCTTAGCTGGCGTCGAGTCGGTGGAGTGGGCATGGATATAAGCCCGGACTGTAACCGGCGGAAAGGGTATCGAATAAGAAAACTCGTTCTCTGAACTTGCCTATCGTTCGCCTGAAACTCCCTCATGCTGTTCTTCTGAACCTTCCCCGATTCTTGCTGTTCTTTATCCCGAATTCTATTCCAATCCAGTTATCAGTTGTGTTCTGATCCGGAACACAACAGCATGGCTCCGCATCAGTGTTTGCCTGCTCCATCTGCTCTTTACGCATGGGTTTCGTATCAGCGGTATATTGTATTTTTGTTAGGCTAAGACTTGCCGTGACAATACATTCTTGAGAACTGCTCCCATACTCTTTTTTCTAAAAATTGCACGGATCTTAAAGCAGTCCATCTAACTAATTAACTTTTTTTTTTGACTATTTTCTTACTTGGATCCTGCATCGGACTGGACCATCGAACCACACCTCGTGTCCAGTTCTGACCCAAATCCAACGTCACTAATTTCATTTCCTAGCTACGGAGACCAGCCTAGATCACGCTCTTCCCTGCTTCCTGCATGCCGCTGGGAGCCATCGCATGTGGGCAGCGTCGTCCTCGGCTCCTCGCCAAGAGGAGGGCATCGTCATGCTCTCTGTTCATCGCTGCGCACTATGGTGCCAGACTGTCATTCTTCCCCTGACAAAAGTGGAAAATCATCCAATGAATTGGGCACATGGAAATCTGCTGTTAATAGTGAGTCAGTATCAATCCGGGAGAACATATATTAACAATGGACTTTTAGCAATATGATCATAAACTTTGATGCATTAAAGGCAGAGTGAAGGCTCAGTCTGCTGAGATGCATCGGTTACGCTGTGGCAAGATCCTCCATGGCGCGGATTGGGTATGGGGAGCAGACGAACACTGCCGTTTTTTAGCCTCTGAACGACGCCGCGATGACAAGAACAGGGCGGGTGAAGGGGTAGACGAAGAACAGGGGCAGATGAACAAGCACTATGGTTTTTAGCCTCCTAGTGACACCGCGATGACGAGCGGAACCTGTCAGCTCTCGCCAAGGCGAGATCTGCGCCCGTCTCTGTGAACATTGAACCGAACAAGCAACTACAGCTTTGGGTCAGGTCTGGCCTTCGACGGGCGAGGCCCATGCGGTACCCAAGAGAAAAATAATAAAGAAAAAAAATAACAGTTAGATGGGCTGCTTTAAGATCCATTCAATTTTCAGAAAAAGAGTATTGGAGCAGTTCTTTTTGGATAGTTTAAGTTTTCACTTAAGGTCCAATAAAAGTGATTAGAAAGACGAGTAACAATATATAGGACTCTCTCGAGGTAGTATGCTTGAAGCTTAACAAAAATGAGGCTGTATCGAGCAGCCATCTTGGTACCGGCCCTGTATATATATATATATATATGCACATATGGAAGTGCGTCTTTCATGATATACTAGAATCATGCCCGTGCAATAATTCTATGTAATTTAAGTTTAGATGTCCTTAATGATATTATATATTAAAACAGAAGGGATTTGTAAATGCAAACTAAATGTCAATCGAACGTTTGGATGCAGTCATGTTTTTAGAATTTTTTCTGCATTTAAAATATTATTTATGATGTCAGCATAAATATTTGTGATGCCATCAATATTTTTTGGTTCGTAGGTAGCCTTCGGTTAACGCGCGACGGGTCACGCTATAGCAAATCGCGCGACCCCCCTCCACCCACACGACCCAACCATCCATTGACAGATAGCCAGCCACTCCTTTCCATCTGCATGATGTCTGCCAACGTGTCCAAGAAAATAAAGTCTAAAGAGTGCAATCGCATTCAGTACGACGTCAGGGTGACACAATAAAAAAAAGCGAATCATTTTATTTAAATCACTATAACTTTTGAATGGTGTATTCGTTTTTAATTCGGTTTGCATTGGTATGTTCTACGTGACAAGACGAACAAAACTAAACCCCACTTACTTATGTTTCAAAAAAAATTATTTCAGTAGCAATTTATGTGTAAAAATGTGCTAGGAGATTTATGAAATGAGTTCCTACCATGTAATACTAAACTTGCTACTCAAAAATATACTAAAGATTTTACAAAGTATGCACATCGATTGTTACCATGAAAATATAATAAATTTGTTTATATAGTATTTATATAAAGGTACTAACCACTAAAGAGAGTAATAGACCAAAACATAACAAGCTACAACATGGAGAGACAAATTATTTAATAAACATTGCATAAGTTGCCAACTAGGAGGGCAAGTTATTATGCAACAAATTACAAAAAGCCAGAAAATATGACTTGCTGCTAACTGTGAGCATTTATTAAAAAATGAGGGTAGCGATATAAAACAAGACCAGCTGCAACCTGGGGGCAAATTATTAGAACAAGCATTGGATAAGCTACCAACCTGAGGAACAAGTTATTATAAAAACCAACTATATGAACAGAGAAACATGACTAGCTGAAAATTAGAAGGACATTTATTAAAAAGACAAGAGTAGCGACCCAAAATAAGACAAGCTGCACCCTAAGGAGCAAATATTAGAAGAAACATTGTATAAGGTGCCAATTTAGAGGGTAAATTATTATATAACTAATATTTAGGATTTAGGAATACATTTGAACCTAAATGGGTAACTGAAAACTGAAAATAAAAAACTTGACTGAAAACTAAAAAAATAACTGAAAACTGAAAATAAAAAAATTTGAAAAAACATAACTCATTTAACTGAAACTAAAAGACAATGAAAAAATGAAACTGAAAAAAGAATACATAATGAAAAAATAATACTTGTAACTGAAATTGACAAACACAAAAAACATAAAAAATGCAAAGAATACTAAAAAACAAATAAAGCAAAAAAGGAAAAAAAATTGCAGCACAAACGAAAAAAGAAAAACACAGCGTGGCCAGGCCAAGAGGGGCGCTCGTCCCGTGGGCCAGGCCGCGTGCCGCAGGAGCGCAACCCTGCGCGCAATAACGTTTGCCGAAACGCCTGTTTCCTGACGCTGCCAAGTGCCAACAGCAGCTCGATGAGAGCTCTGAGTTAAAACAAAAACTCGCTGAGCTCTGACCCGTTGCAGTCATTGAGACGTTTGCTTTGTAGTTTTTCTTGTGTATTCCTGATTTTGTTTTACATGTGAAAATGAGGTATACGACGACAACATGATGTCATACTGACATATAGCAGGGCAGAGCTAAGCCTGCCCTACTCGACTGGCGTTCGGCGCGGTGCCGCGGCGGCTACCTGGCAACCACGACGGCGTCAATTCGCCAGCAACGGAGCTCCATAGAGGCGAATTTTACGAGACGATTGATGACGTTCATGGAGGCGCGGCTGCAGCAACTGTTGCATATAATAGTAATTTAGTGACGCATAAATTAATTCCAACAATGATAACAACAATATATACCAAAGGTGAATGATTTATCACTAGCATTAAGATCTGAGACAAAGTCAAACTCTCTTGTGCTAGTAACAGTAGGAACATAAGAACGAGCAATAGAGAAAGAATAGACATTCTTACAGTGAGGTTATCGGCGCTAGCAATAGCGCAACAGAAGACGAGGCAGACCGTTGATGGAGATCGGCGAACAATAGCGTAGAGGAAAGAAGACGTTCAGCGAGCAGTCGCGATGACGCTTTCCAAAAACCTGATATGCCCCCTATC
This sequence comes from Saccharum hybrid cultivar R570, assembly GCA_038087645.1. Taxonomy (NCBI): domain Eukaryota; kingdom Viridiplantae; phylum Streptophyta; class Magnoliopsida; order Poales; family Poaceae; genus Saccharum; species Saccharum hybrid cultivar. Next base: position 15,107,530 of record JAQSUU010000805.1, read on the forward strand.
CGTGCAGGGCCACGAGGAGACGTAAGCTTCAGAGACCTGCTCTCCCGGCACCGATGACACGTCGGCGGCGGGATGGGGAAGACAGCGGCAGTGTTGCACAGTGGCAAAAGAAGAAGATAAATTCTCTGTGTTCTGAGGACGACGTCTCATCTCAATACATACATGCGTCGTGGCTAAGGAAAGTAATTAGCCGCACAATCACAGCACGAACGTGATTGACTTGCCGTTAATCGACTAGAGCAATCACCATTAATGCAAGAATAATTGCTTGCCAAAATAAGCCAGCGCAATTTTCTTTATGTATGCAAAAATATCGAGTAGCAAAAGGAAGTCATGCACCCGCAAGGTCGAAGCAGGAAATCGCTGGACCATTCACGCGCATGTCCCACGCCCACGCCCTGCCCAGCGAGGCGAGCGAGCGAGCGTGTGTTTCTTCTTTTCCTTTCCCCAATAGCTTCAACTAGATGGAGACATCTCAACTTTAAGTTGGCCTCACTCCTCCTATATTAGCAATGTGGGACTAAAGTCCTCCACCATATCATGCATGTGTGAGTGGGCCTTTGAAATTTATTTGGAATTATTATTTGGGCCAGCCCAAATCTTCTAACAATCCCCCACCACATCACAGAGGTACGCTTCATCCTCCCTGTACCAAAGTACTATAGATATACTAGCTGATCAGTGGAGACCGGTTAAGGTTGAACATCTGCCTAGAACAGCAAGATAGACTCATCCACAACTGCACAATGGCCTAGGTCTTGAATTGGCAGTTTGGTGTGAATAAGCTTCACTTGGCGTCTTGACTGATACTAGGCTTCCATGCCTACCCCGCAGTGGAGCGTATAAGTCGTACTTCTGGCTCACTTCATGAGCTTTTTAAAGAATACCCAATTCTTACAAACTGCGACTAACAGTTGGGCTTACATAGGTGTGTTCTTACAAGAATACTCTGTAGAATAGTATCTCGCTATAAAGCCTCAGAACACATTAAGACAAAGTCAGCCTTCCTTACAGAAATGAGAGTACTGCATCTCCAATGGACTGAGTTAAAGGTGGATTGTACTCTCTTGTTAACCAATAGCTTGTTCGTCCCTGGTCCTAATTCATGGGATCTCTGATCACATAGGTTGGGTTACTACTAACGTTAACTCACATGGGTCTCAATCCCATCTCCTTCGATGCCTTGTCAATCACGGTACGTGATAGTCCCTAAGTAAAGGGTCTGCCAGGTTCTTAGCTGTTTGGATGTAGTCCACAGCTATTACTCCAGAGCTTCTCAATTTTCCTGACGGACTTCAGCCCACTACTAGAGAACAGACTTTCCATCTTTGGATATAGTTCCTGCCAGATTTTATCCCGGGAGTGATGGAAGATTTAGTCCCGGTTGAAATCACCAACTAGGACTAGAATCCCCTGCCCAACGGATATTGCAGTAGGCTTTTGCAGCACTATCTGTTGGGAACCTTTAGTCCCGGTTTGTGGTTCAAACCGGGACTAAAGGTTGCCTTTCAATCTTGGTTGTAGCCACAAACCGAAACAAAAGGCCCAGCTGACCTTTGGTTCTGGTTAGTGGCTCCAACCGAGACTAGAGGTTGACCCTTTAGTCCTAGTAGGCTCCACCAACCGGGACTAAAGGTCTCCACCTATATAATTATGATGGGAGACCTCTCTTTAGTTTCCACATTACAGGACTCATCAGGGTTACGCTCAACAAGCACCTCAAGATATTAGTTCGTATTTGATTAGGTAGATCATCAGTTTAACTTGGTTCTTATAAGATAAGCTTTGCTCTTAACGAAAATTGCATATGAAAAAGGAAATATTTGATTAGATAGATATTAGGATTCCTATTTAGCTTATTTGATATCATAGAGTTCCAACTAGATAAAATCAAATTTCCAAAAGAGGGAAAGATCTATGTATATGGAGAGCCAGAGTCCGGATCTACATAACCCAGTATGTTTTAGAATAGGACTCCACATCACGCTAGACAAGAGGTATACTAACTCTTATGAGCACGGGTTATATCTATAAGTCTGGAGGAAAAACTCTTCATTGTCGGGCAGTTAGAGGGAGACGGACCAAAAAATGGATGGACGAAAAAAAAGAGCCTGAAATTTTGCCTCTTTATTAATAGGTAGGTATAGATATGACCCTAGATAGTTAGGACAAATAGATCTCTCCAAGCCTGAATAAACTGAATAGGAATAGGTGAATAGTTAGGAATCTTAATCCAAATATATCTCTCATATTCTGAGTAAACTAAATAAGAATCCTAATCCTAATCCTATTCCACATAAAAAAGAATATACATATATAAATTTTCTCTTCCTATGCATGTCCACTCAGATGTACCGTGCATTTATTGTTTTTCATGCTACGTGGTATTTTTTGTAAACTATATTAAGGATCCATATGTATGGTATTTTAGGCAGGTGCCGAAGCAAATAGGAACAAGGATTGTTGAGTCCAACTGCTACACGAGCTAAGCCAAATCGGTCTCCATTGCCGATTAGAAGAAAATCGGTCTCCATTGTCGATTAGGAGATATTATTTATTATTTGACTATACTAGGCACAACATAAAACCTACTCCCTCCGTCCTTAAACATAGTGTATTCTAGTTATTTTCAGATAAAATAAGGGAGAGTACAATAGACGCATGTACCCCTCACTTACCTTCCTAATGTATTGAAATCTGATTCTTTTTTGCATGATTATAGGGTGAACTCTTAGTCTTCTATATAAAATATGGCAAGTACATGAACTACTTCCCTTATATAAAGTAATCACACATTTTATTTAAGTAAACATTATCTTTTTGTTCCCTGAATGTATTATATTTGAGGATAAATTTTAAATGCTAGAATGAACTATATTTCAGGACGGAGTGAGTAGGTATGCAACTCGTGAATAGGAAAGAAGCAAGAAAAGCTAAGGATCTCCTACAACTAAAAAGAAAGAAAGTAAGACCAGACTTTCGTGCGACAATCGTCGCCTCGCGTCGTCGGTCCGCCCCTGCGATCTCCCGCCTGCTTTTACCTTGCTTCCCCCATGCGATAGGTGGCCCGGAAAAGGAAACCGCCTCGTCGCTCCCCCGCAATTCGTCCGTGAGACCCGCTCCTGCGACCCATCTCCTCCAATCACTCTCCATACCCTCCTGGGATCCCGCTCCAATCACGCAGGGCCGCCGCCGCGCACGCCGCTACCCATCCCCTCACCCCGTGTCCCTGCCGCAATACCATCCCCATCGCTCCTCGCCCAGGTCCAAATCTCACGGCCTGCCTTGCCCCGGATCTCGCGGGGTATGCACCATGGCGGCGTTCGGTGGGAGCGGCTGCGGCGGTGGGAGCGCATGGGTGGCCGTTGTAGGCGTGGGCACAGGTTGCTACAGCTGGCGGCATGGGCACGGACTTCTCCACGCCTCTTGCTCTTCCCATCTGGCCCTCCTTGACGTTAGCCATGGAGATCACTTCCTCCATGCGGCGAAGCCCCTTACCCCCTCCCCACCTGCGGCGGCACCCCCTTCTCCAACGGTCGGCAGCATCTTCTTCCCCAACCGGCGGTGGCGCCCATCCCCTCCCTGTCTGCAACGTCTTCAATTTCCCTGTCGATCTGGTCGATTTGTTACACGGTGAGTGTGCCGTCCTTTCTGGTTTAGGTGGAGCAAGGAAGAGCAATCAGCCGCGCTCTCCACAGCCACGGATTCGACTGCCCAAATGCTACATCAGATCTCAGTTTTCCTCCTGTCTATCATATATGAACTCTGGACTTAATTTAGTTTGGTTTCGGTAGGAGATGGCAGAGTGGAATGACAGATACAGGGAGAAGTTCAGCTTCGTGTTTATGATTTGTGCCTCTGGGAGGACTGCGCACCTAAGCCTGGCTGAGCTTAAGGTCTGTTTTCTGCCAAAGTTCTACTTCCAGAAGGGCTTAAAAATTACAGAATTATGTTTGGATCCTTGCTATTGTCCTTGCCTGTGACTTGGGTAATGAGCTCATGTATTGTCTCATTGTCTAACTTAAAACACCCATGTATTGTTGTTTAGGGATTGATTATACATAGGAAGACCATTCCTCCATATATCTATAGGTTTATTATTAAAATAAAAACTCCACACAAACCTAATTCTTATTTTAGGCTTACCTCTGGTCTGCTAGATTTTGTAAGATGCAGCTTTCTTCACTCACGCATTATATATTTGTTATAGTGGCCTTGGCATTATCCTTCTCAAATTTCAGATGGAGCACACATGTAGCACCAATAACATATGGAAATAAATGTTTGATGATGTGAAAATTTCTAAACTGATTTGTGTTAGTTGATGCATATATTATTCAAAAGAGGCCATTGTGACTTCATTTATAGTGATCTTCTATATTTGTTCACATAAAAAATATGAACTATTATATTATATTCTAACTGTTCATGCTTTGTGGGAACGCATGTAATATTGATGATTAGCTAGGGTGTTGCAAATATCATGTTCAAAATATTGTTTCTTAATAGTATATCACACATTTAAAATTGAATTGTTGTGATATTGTTTTCCCCCCTCACCCGCCAGGATCTTGTGCCGTCATCACCGTTGCGGGCGCTCCAATTGACTAAACTGCACCGGTGTAAGACTGGTTCACTCTTATAACTGATGCGATGAATGAATATTTATTTGCTGATGCAGTATGCAAATCTCCTGCCTTTGGCTTTGATCCACATGCTTGGAAATGAAAACAGCAAGAAAATTCGCGCTCATAAAGAGGTGAGCTTTTTGCTCTTATAATGTTCCCTAACCGTAGATTCACAATAGTTCAGCATGATATATGTTGTGCACACTACACCCCAGCACGACCGATTCTTCCTCATCTGCAAGGACCAATTCTGGTTGGAGGCCCGCCAACCAATTCCTTGGCCCTAGGACATCACCTCCCTGGAAAGCTGAACCCTCTCTTCTGGTATTATCCCCTCCCTTCAACATCTGTTCCCATGTAAACTTAGCTCGGTAAATTATTTTTGGTAATATCAAGTTTCTTTCCACAATTTTGTGGGATCTATCAGGTTTGATTTCATTTGTCAATTTTTGTCATGGGCAACACCTGCGAACATGCCTCCATGTGGTAATTGTTCTGATGCTCTCACAGTTCACCAAGTTCACCATTAATCCTCAATTAACCTGTTGTTCAGCTGCATCTCGAACCATAGCCAAGACTCAGCTCGCATTTCTGTGTTCATCATATCACTCTCTGGTGCGGGATAGTAGTCCTCCTGTAACTGCATGCCCCTCAAATTTGGCACCTTCAATAAGAAGGTGAGGAAATGCTCATGTGTGGTGCCCATAGCAAATATTGCAATATGGCACGCTAGCTATAGAGTATGAGCTATGCCATAATTTTCTTGCTTTCTTAGTTGTTTGTATATTCCCTGAATTCATCTCTATAGTTCCCCTGATAAACATTTCAGGTTTTTGTCAAGGTGTCCATTGCAGCGAGGAGCAATTTCAAGTTTGGAAGCTTGGATGGGGTGTCTGTGTTCAATTGCAATATGGCTCGGTTGTGCCATTGGATAATAAATAAATAGGAAGCTATTTTGGTGAGCATAATCTTTTTTATGATTTCACTAAATTCTGGTAGTTGTACAGCAGTGTGTTGCCATGATATATATTAGAACAATAGCTTAATTAGATGATTTCATATGTATCTCAATATGGCTCGGTTGTAATTGTAATACATTCAAAGCTTATTTTTTTTATGGTAAGCTACATGGGGATATAGGCACAAACAACTTCTGAAGTTCTTCGCAGAGCCACTGCACACCTGGCAAGTCGTAATACAATGGACTAAAGAAGGGTCATGAACAAGGGAAAATATTGTGTGCTTTTTTGCAAGGGAAAATATTTAAGAGTAGCTGTTCTTTTAGAATACATCAAAATCTGTTGTTTTCCCAACAGCTTGCATGTAAGATGCCTGACAACATGTTTAGGTTGCATTTAGCTTCATCTTCTATTTTGTTTATCTTCATCCTTCGTCGTCTTAGTACATTTAGCTTAAATTGTTTTCTTGGTAATCAGCCAGTTTAGCTCTCTTGATGCCATGCTGATGGATATTTTGTGATGCCAGGTTCCAAAGGCCCCCTGGTGCTTTGCCGTTATCTCTGCTTGGATATGAGGCACTGACAGGTTCTCTGGACACTTTTGGATTTGAAAATTATCTTAAGAGAGAGACATTCTGCCATTTGTTTTTGATAATTATTTCCTTCTCTACCACATGTATGAGCATTTTCGCAGTATTTTATGACCACCTTAATATTCTTAGCCAGATAGTCTGTTTTTAATAATCTTAACCTTCTATATACTCTGTATTAAGCCGTAATTTTGTTGTACTTAGGAAGACCCTTTGAAGCAAAACTAATTTATCTGGCTTAATTGAAAGTTAGGAGTTCGAGTAAATGTACCAAACCAATTATTTAGTTGTTCAGTTTTGTATCATTTCCCCCTTCAAGTGGTGCTGTCCTTCCAATATTAAGGAGACGAGTGACGTGTGCTAGAATTATGAATGAGCAAGCATACTGCTAATGGGAATCCTTGCTGCAAGCACAATCTCATAATAAGCATTTGTTTATTTGTAGAATTAAGTCCATTGTACAAGTACTGATACTAAATAACTTTCTGCCTGCTCCAGTGTCTGCACCTAAATACCTAATACGAGTATGCCACTGACTCCACCACAGCAATAGCAAAAGTGATTGATCTCTTCTCATCCCTTGCGGTTACTAGCTCGCTACCTGCTCCCCATGCTACTATGATCCATTGTGACCATTCTTCAACGCTGCTCCTTGGTAGACTCCTGATAATTTGAATGGGATGGTTTTAGCATACTAACTTCTGATCACTTCTGTGTTCTGAAGACTTCTGCTAATTTGAATGGTCACCAAGGTTAGCATGTTTGTCTTAGCGGAGTATCTTTTTTAGAAACTGTAATTCATGGCAAAAGTAATGTTCTATTCCTGATATCTGAACTTATATAATAGATACATCTGGTAACTTATATAATAGATATATCCCTAAAATACACTGCTCTAATTGTTAGCATTGCAGGCCAGATTCCTTGACACAGCGATGTAGGCAGACTATACTACATGGTTTTGAGTTTTGACAGAGAAAGCACACCTTGAAGCACACATGATTAAAATAGCTTCTTTACCGCAAATTTGGAGATGACAAGGTGAGGCTGCTATACTGTAAACATTTGCAGTATCACTTCAGCAGAACCCATTTCATTTTTGAAATAGTAGTACTTGAATAGATAATGTTTTTACCTACCTACCTTTTTGTTGCACGCCTACTTATTACCTGTTATGTGCTTGATAAAATGACTGAACCATGGGTTCTTGTCCCATTTTCTTCTTAATATAATGAAACACAGCTCTCCTGCGTTTTCGAGAAAAAGAATGACTGAACCAAGTTGCTTGAACTTATATATGCAAATCCTTTCAGGTGCTGGATCAAATTGTCTATGGCCTACCCAAGGAACATCCATTATCAAAGACAGTTGTTCAAGCCTGTAGACTGCACAAAGCTGCAGCAATCTGAATAAAAAGAAATTTGTTGCAAGCTTCTGAACTCAAAGTGGGTGGTACAACCGTACAATCTAAAGAGAAGATGCTGAATGCATGTTTCTGAACAAAAGAAGCATAACAAAGGAGGTACAAATTTCTGAATGAAACAAGCTGAATGTATAGCTGATCACTCCCATCCAGTCGTCGCCATCATTCACCAAGAAGACATTGGTCACCACCTGTCATGTTCAAACAAGTCTACACTAGGCGCCATAGGGCCCGCGATGTGCGCAGGGCCCAGGAACGCGCTGCTGTGCGCGCGGCCAGCACCCAGGGGGCATCCTCCAGCAGTGGCTAGGAGGGAAAGTAGGAAATCTATTAGCTATTTTGGTTAGTCCTTAATTAGTGGAGTTTGTTACTCCTTTTGGTTGAGCCGGAGGCTATACATATCTTGTAACCAGACACTTGGCAATCAAGAAAGAATTACCATCTAATCTCTCCCTCTCTTCTACCTAAGCCGGCGGCTGGGGGTATAACCCACCGACGAGGAACGGTGGCGACGGGGTATAACCCAGCCGGCCACCACGGACAGCGGCTACGATCTACGTAGCCGAGGTCCTCCTACCCTTGGGCTCGCAGCCCTTGACAACCTGGTATCCCAGAGCCGACGATCCTCTTCTTCCCACCACCCCTAGTCCTCCACAGCCGCCTCACCACCCTTCCAGCCACCACCACCATCCCCTTCCTCTCCGTCCACAGCCACGTCCGCGCTGCGAACCATGGGTGACACCGATCCGCCCACCATGGCTGACGTGATGAAGATGCTCCAGACCCTGACCACCAACATGTCCCAGATGCAATCCGACATGGCGGGCATGTAGGAGAAGCTCAGCTCGACGTCCGAGTCCAGCACCCACCACGACGGCCAGCATCACACGGATCGCCCCCCGCGGTTCCAGAAGATGGATTTTCCGCGCTTCGACGGTAAATCCGACCCACTGATTTTCATTAATCGGTGTGAGTCGTATTTTCGCCAGCAACGCACCATGCCGGAGGAGAAGGTGTGGATGGCGTCGTACAATCTGGAGGACGTGGCCCAACTGTGGTTCATCCAACTCCAGGAGGATGAGGGCACGCCACCATGGGGGCGCTTCAAGGAGCTCCTGAACCTTCGCTTTGGGCTGGTGCTGCGGTCCACCCCGCTGTTCGAGCTCTCCGAGTGCCGCCGCACGGGGTCGGTCGAGGAGTACTCCAACCGCTTCCAGGCGCTCCTCCCTCGCGCGGCCCGCCTCGAGGAGGGCCAGCGGGTGCAGCTCTACACCGGCGGGTTGCTGCCACCGCTAAGCCACCAAGTGCGCATCCACGCGCCCGAAACACTGGCGGCGGCCATGAGTTTGGCGCGGGCCCTGGAACTCATCGAACTGGACCGCCTCAACTCCACCCACGCCAAGACTGTGCCGCGCGCGCCCGGTCCACCGCCTGCACCGCGCCCAGGCATCCTGGCGGCCCTGCCAGCGCCCGTCACCCCGAACCCGGCGCTCCAGGCGCTGCCAGCTTCCCAGGCGCAACCCCTGGCCCTACCGGCGCCACCACCAAGGGCTGGGGGCAAGCGCCTCTCCATGGAGGAGCAGGCAGAACGGCGTAAACTCGGGCTCTGCTACAACTGCAATGAGCCCTACTCCCGCGGCCACAACAGAGTATGCCGCCGCATCTTCTACATCGACGGGGTCGTGCTGGATGAGGAGGTACCCGAGGAGGAGGCACCGGTCTACTCTCTACACGCCGTCGCCGGCGTCCCTGTGTGCGGCACCCTCCAGCTTGAGGTGCAGGTGGGCGCGGCCACGCTGCTCGCCCTTATCGACACGGGCTCCACCCACTGCTTCATCGGCGAAGCAGCCGCGCAGCGGGCTGGCCTGCCCGTCGAGCCTCGGCCTCGGCTCACGGCGACCGTGGCCAATGGCGAACGCATCTCCTGTCCGGGCGTTCTGCGCCAAGCGTCCGTTGTCATCGACAACCGGCCGTTCGCGGTCGACTTGTACATCATGCCCTTGGCCGGATATGACTTGGTGCTGGGCAACCAGTGGCTGGCGACTTTGGGCGATATTGTCTGGAATGTGGCTGCAGGGACCATGGCGTTCAAGTTGGCAGACCAGCAGGTCTGCTGGCGCAGCGTCGCTCCGCCAACACCACCGCGCCTCCACTCTACTTCGGTGGCCGAGCCCCTCCTGGAGGAGCTGCTCGCAACGTTCGCCGATGTGTTCGCGGAACCGCGGGCCTTCCTCCAGTGCGTGGCTGCGCACACCGCATCCTCCTCAAGCCCGGCACCGAGCCGGTGGCAGTGCGGCCCTACAGGTATCCGCGAATGGCTTCGGTGGCTGCCATGGGCAGAGTACCTCTTCAACACGGCGTACCAGACGTCTTTGCGGGACACTCCCTTCCGCATTGTCTACGGGCGTGATCCTCCCTCCATCCGCTCATATGAACCTGGGGACACCAGGGTGCCGGCCGTTGCCAAGACCATGGAGGAGCGTGCGGCGTTCCTAGCGGATATCCGCTATCGTCTGGAGCAGGCACAGGCATACCAGAAGCGCTTCTACGACCGCGCGCTCCGCGAGGTCACCTATCAGGTGGGTGACTGGGCGCTGCTTCGACTCTGTCAGCGCACGGCGTCGTCTCTACCTCAAGCTGTGGGCGGCAAGCTGAAGCCGCGCTTCTTCGGCCCATACCGCGTCGTCGAACTCATCAACGCGGTTGCTGTCCGGCTGGAACTACCCCCTCGCGCTCGCATCCACAACGTTTTCCATGTGGGGCTGCTCAAGAAGTACCAAGGGACACCGCCGACCGAACCCCCACAGCTGCCGCTACTTCACCATGGTGCCATTGATCCTGAGCCGGAGCGCGCGGTGCGGTACAGGCTGGCCCGGGGTGTGCATCAAGCCCTGGTTCAGTGGAAGGGAGCTTCAGCCGCGTCGGCCACCTGGGAAGACGTCGCCACACTCCACTCCAAGTTTCCTCAATTCCAGCTCGAGGACGAGCTGGCTCTCGACGGGGAGGGAGATGTCATGTTCAAACAAGTCTACACTAGGCGCCATAGGGCCCGCGATGTGCGCAGGGCCCAGGAACGCGCTGCTGTGCGCGCGGCCAGCACCCAGGGGGCGTCCTCTAACAGTGGCTAGGAGGGAAAGTAGGAAATCTATTAGCTATTTTGGTTAGTCCTTAATTAGTGGAGTTTGTTACTCCTTTTGGTTGAGCCAGAGGCTATACATATCCTGTAACCAGACACTTGGCAATCAAGAAAGAATTACCATCTAATCTCTCCCTCTCTTCTACCTAAGCCGGCGACTGGGGGTATAACCCACCGACGAGGAATGGCGGCGAGGGGGTATAACCCAGCCGGCCACCACGGACAGCGGCTACGATCTACGTAGCCGAGGTCCTCCTACCCTTGGGCTCGCAGCCCTTGACACCACCTTGCCAACTGGAAGATTGGATTGGGTAAGCCTGGAAAGAATCTCTTTATTGCAGGATTTAGCTATGCCACCACTGAGCGAGATTTGGGGAAGAAATTTTGCAAGTTTAGACGCATAACAAGTGCCTGTGTTGTTTGTGATAAACGGTAATTACTTCGATATTATGTTATTTGTGCCTCCTAGCTTCCGTTGGGTAACATTGTCAACGATCTTTGTTGCAATACTTTCTGGTTTCAGCAAATTTAGTATAGTTGCTTCATAGTGCAGTGTCATCATTGGACAAGACCTCTTTTTGTACAACTCATGCTCATCTTTTGTTTAAGTTTTTTTCTTTCACAATTATAATTTTCTATGCTTTTGAAAATTTGAATAGAATGCTTTTGATTGATTTGTCGAGCTGTTGCAGAATAAGTCTAGAATACGATGCTTGTACATTCTGGTTGCAAGCTGATGTTTCTATACTTCATTGCACCTAATGTTTGGCATGTTGACTCCTAAATAACAGAAACTTGATGGGAACAATCTTTTTTCTTTGCAAAATGTATAAATTAAAACAATCCCTGACTTCTTTTTAGTATTAGAGACTATACAAAATACTGCCTTTAAGTCAATAAGTCAGGGCAAATTGCAGCTGAATAACCTTGTTATACGAAACTCAAAACAATCAAAATGAAAAGTGGTGGAAATGATCAACTGAGGTTTGGGGAGAGGAAATGAGAAATTTTTTGTTATCATTAGAGACTTTTCCCTACAAGCCATTATAAAAGTTTCTAATTCCTTCTCTGCCACTGAAATTTTGGCTGCCCCTCCTCAGTCCTTCGCGCAAAGTTTTCTGGTCGTGTGTGCCACTTCCGTCAGGTTACAGAGTGACGGCCGGTAATGGAGGGATAGGAAGACCTTTTTGCCCCTGTGTCTAGTTAAGTCCCACGAAAAACACCAGAGTCTGCCGACGATCCTCATTTCTCATCCTCTCTCGAGCTCCTCTCTCAAAACCCTACCCGAAGGAACCAAGGCGGCGGCGAGAAGAGGCGGCGGTGACCAAGCACACGTGAGGAGGGGGTCTCATGGGGTAGGGATCAAGAGGTTGACCCACTGGATCCAAGGCCGCATGCAGCAGGGGCCTTGGTTGAGGGTGACCGTGAGATCCAGGGAGTCGCCATGGTGGAGCCGAAGGTGCGCCCGGCGTGGCTTTCAGACGGGTAAGCTGTTGTCTTCTTCTCTTTGTTGTCCTCCATTGTCATGCACTTAGCCTAAGAGATTGTAGGTGCTTAGTTTGTTGGCGTAGATATGCCTTAATCGATGGGTGTTCATATGTAGGATGGACCCCAAAATGAGCTACAGATTAGAAATAAGGATCGTTGCGACAAATTCTCGATGTCGTTGGTTTAGCCTAAGCACAGTTGTAGATGCTGACACAACCAATTTCAAGGATTTGGTCGAAGACATTGTGGATAAGTACCCTTGTGGTTATGGTGACATTGTTGACATGTTCTACTACTGTGGTGAAACCAAGTCCAACATCAAAGTCAGCAGTGACCATGATTTAGTTACTATGTTTTCCAAAAATGCTAGTGCCAAGACCTGCTTGTTGACCTTTGCTTACCATCCTATGGGTACTGATACATCAGTCATTCCACTATGGCATGATTTAGCTGAAATGCCTAACTCCTCTATGCAAGCCTGTAACCTAGCTGAGCCTACACTAGCACCAACCCAAACACAAGCTTCCACTCAAACACAAGCTTCCTCTCAAACGGCAAGAACCACTGATGATGACAACTACCTAAATAATCCTGAGCCACAGAATGAGCACGTGGGTGTGGATGAGGAGGGCATGTACATAGAATTAGAGCCACGGACCAAGGGTACTGATGCATTTGAGGAGGATGTACCTGTTTCTGACTCTGAATGGGAATCTGATTCTGATGATGATGATGATGATGATGATGATGACTATGAGGAGGATGAGGCAGATGAAATGGTCAAAGATAAAGTTCCACTTAGTAATCCTGAAATAGTGTATGACAAAAATGACCCACCAATGACAGTAGGCAGCATGTATGAAATATGTCTTGTTTTAGGTTGGCTTTGGCTACACATGCAATCAGAAATGAGTTTGAGTTTAACATAGAGAAGAGTGATCCAGGGAGGTACAGGGCCTACTGCAGTGCCAAAATTGATGGATGTAGGTGGAGGATTCTTGCATCTACAGGTGCAGACAAGACAACAGTGAAGGTAACTCTTGCTATCTTGCTTTTTTTGTTGATTTACTTATAAGAGATCTCTACTTATAATTGGTGTGACATATTTGCAGGTGAAGAAGAACCCATATCCTCATGACTGTCAGAGCACAAGAAGAGGTGGTAAAGTGAAGTGTGCAACCAAGTTTTGGGTTTGTGAAAAGGTGAAGGACTGGGTATTTGAGGATCCCAAGGTGTCAGCTATGGAGCTACAGAAGAGGATCAAGGATAAATTCAAGGTGGTTGTGCCTTACAAGAGAGTATATAATGGTAAGGAACTAGCTCACAGCCAATTATTTGGAGATTGGAGGTCCAGTTTTGACAATCTGTATAGGTTCAAGTTGCAAATTGAGGAATCTTGTCCAGGTAGCTTTGTAGTTATTGATCATCATACCATTAATAACAAGATTAGGTTCAATAGATTGTTCTTTGCCATGAAGCCATGTATTGATGGGTTTCTTCAAGGCTGTAGGCCATACTTGTCAGTTGATAGTACATTTCTCACGGGCAAGTTTAGAGGTCAGCTATGTGTAGCCTGTGCAGTAGATGGGCACAACTGGATGTATCCAGTTGCAGTTGGAGTCATAGATTCAGAAACAAATGAGAATTGGATATGGTTCATGGAGAGACTGAGAGATGTTATAGGGAGTCCACCAGGTCTGACCTTCTGTACTGATTGTGGTCAAGCAGTTATGGCCGGTGTGAGTGAGGTATTTCCTAATGCAGAGCACAGAGAGTGTATGTGGCATCTTGTTCAAAATTTTAAGAAAAGGTTCCATGGACAGGTGTTTGATGATCATTTGTGGGCATCATCTTACAGTTGGAACTCATACCTTTTTGAGAAACACTGGTCAGCAATGGCAGCAGCTAAGCCAGCAGCTATGGTTTATCTACAGCAGAACCATAAGAAGCTATGGACCAGAAGTCAATTTGGAGTCACATGTAAGATAGACTATGTCACAAATAATTTAGCTGAGAGCTTCAACAACTGGATCAAAGGTGAAAAAGGCAGGAATTTGGATGACTTGCTTGATACAATAAGACAGAAGTTATTAATCAAATGGAACCACAGAAGGAAGATTGCAAGGCAGATGTAGGGCAAGATACTTCCACACATTGTGGACAAGCTGAAGGAGCAAAGCAGGAACCTAGATATTGATGTCATAACTAGCGGCGATGGCATTGCAGAGTTGTGTGCAAGAGGAGGATCAAGCTTCAGATTTGTTGTGAATTTGGAACAAAGGACTTGCACTTGTAGGGCTTGGCAGGTTTCAGGCCTACCATGTAAGCATGCACTGGCCTACATCACTAGCATAAGAGGAGAGAAAATTGAAGACCATGTGGACAACTACTACTCAGTGCAGAAGTTCAGGTCATTTTATGAGGGTATCATCCCTGCCATTCCTGATAAGTCCATGTGGCCCAAATCTGATCATGGCTTCTTCATGCATCCACCTCTTCTCAAATCAACTGCTGGTAGAAGGAAGACAAGGTTCAAAGGAGCTGCTGAAGGTGGCAACAAAGGCAATAAAGGCAGGCACCAGTGCCCTATTTGCCATGAATATGGGCATCATTGGTACACTTGTAAAGATGGAGATCCTGCAGACATTGCAGCAATGCTTGCTGATAGGTGAGATTCTTTGTTTCAGATTTTTGTGTTGGGCTGTATGTGACATACTTAGCAGCTATGACAGTTTGTATTTATCTATTGCAGGGGACCACCTAAAAGGAAGAAGAAAAAGGCAACCCCAGCCTCAACTGAAACAAGCATTGTTCCTGTTCCTACCAGAATGGTGTTCCCTGATTTGCCCCCTGGTACAACTGCCACAACTGAAGCAGCTGCTGGAAATAAGAGGAAAACAACAGCAGCACGTTCTAAGAAATCAAAGAGCTCATCCTCTGAGACAATAATTCACTCATCTGAGGAGCCAACAAGTCTAACAATATTTAAAAATCAGCTACTGTGGTGTATTTGCACTTAGATAAAACTGAAATCATCCAACTCCATAAACTTGCACTTGAAAAAAGAATCCGAAGAGTAATCTTTTAAATTAGCTTTGACATAGTCTAGGGATATCCTGAAGTGCTTTTTTTTGAAAGAGATATCCTGAAGTGCTTTTCTTCCAGATTGGCCCTGGTTAGGTGATATCTCTCGGTAATCATTTTCTTCTGCAATGTCACTGTCTTCATCAATTCGAAAGCAATGTCACTATGCTCATCTTATATTTATTAGAGGTATCAGAATTAAATGTACCAGATTGTGGCATTACATCATTAAATTCCACAGAGTCATCATCCTTTTGCCTTGGGGTATCATCAGATAGCAAATGTCCTATTAGATCTTCACTTCTAAATTTGCTATCAACTTCCACGCCAGAGTTCCAAAATGGAGAAGAACTGAAACACATACCTCTTGACTGCAAAGTTCCATAGAGCTGCTAGCCAATGGAGAACTTGCAGCAACATCAAAAATATTTTGTAACTGTGCTTGATAGTTTTGGAGGTCCATTTCTTCAATTACATTCCTGCTGCTGATACCATTACTAAAATTAGGTGATAAAGCCTTTGCACTAGAAGAGTTACAGAGAGCAACCTCAGATAGGCTGAACCTATCTCCTTCAACTCCTTTTCAGAATATTTTATTTTTGTGGCTAGTTGCTTTAGTCCAGATTATCTGACAGAAGCTTCATCTCACCTAGTTTAGCTTTTATCTGGTACTGCTTTTACTCCTAAGCAAACCAAGGCACTAACCCAATACTTTTTTTTTGCTTTAGAAGATCTGGAACAGGCTCCAACCAGCCAGAAACTGGAAGCCAGCCTGTGCCTTTGACCATTGTGTTCCCTGCTAGCCTGGAGCCAGAAACTGAGCATGTCAACACTGCTGACGATATCAACACAACTGAGAACAAAGGGAGACCCAAGACAGCAGTGAATAAGAAAAGGAAGCTTGACAGTCCTGCTATGAATACAAGAGCCAAGGTATCTACAACTCCAGATAGTCCTGCTATGGGTACCAGAAGCAAAAGAAAGCTTGACATTTAGTTGTCTGTGGGATGACTCAAAACTCCAGATATTTTGTAACTCATGTGTATGTGCTATGGGTACCATAACCTGCATTTTGTAAGACCAAAACAGTGGTCTGTGCATGACCAAAACAATGGTCTGGTCTATGTCATGACCAAAACAATGGTCTGCTCTATGTCATGACTGGTTTGTGAAATGCTGTTATGGTTTATGAAATTTTCGTAACTGGTTTGTCAAATTTGTTGTTCTGGTTTCTGAATGAGATCTCTTTCTGAATCTGTGTTAACTTGTTTGTCAAATTTGTGGCGTCAAGGGCAAGTGAAAAATTCTGCTCCTGACGCCTGGACACAGGGGCAAAAAGGTCTTCCTATCCCTCCATTACCGGCCGTCACTCTGTAACCTGACGGAAGTGGCACACACGACCAGAAAACTTTGCGCGAAGGACTGAGGAGGGGCAGCCAAAATTTCAGTGGCAGAGACGGAATTAGAAACTTTTATAATGGCTTGTAGGGAAAAGTCTCTTGTACTTACAGCTTGGCCTGCAAAATCTTGATTACATGGTTTATCCAATCAAATTGGTAACAAACTTGAGGCAGTTAGTCATTGGAGTTGACCTGGCTTATACCCTTTACAGATTGACTATAAGAAAGCTACTACTTCATTTTTTAGAGCTTTGGTATACTTTATGTATTGTGCAAGGGCATCTTCAGCCGTCGCCCAATCCCATTCCTCATCCCATAAAATTGTCACATTGGGGAGATAACTCACCTTTTCCTCTCCAGTTGTCCTCCAATAGCCCTCTTTTTTTTAGTTACCACCAAAAAATCACCCATCTCCCGAGGGAGTTGCATCTCCCCCAATATGGTTGGGCCCACTCCAACTGCCTCTTCTTCCTCCTGTGTTGCCCGTGTCCGCCAGCAACATCCCGTGTTTGGAGAGGAGGGCTATGCGGGGATCGGTGCGGGATTGGTGCAGCCGTGAGGGTATCAGCCCAAGCGGTGCGAGTGCGAAGAAGCGGTGCGGGATCGGTGCGAAGAAGCTTTGCGTAGAGGCCACCACAGACGGGGTCTGTGCGGCATGCGGGGATGAGGCCGACGAGTCACTCTGGGCGTTCGGGTCGGGTAATTCGGGTTTTGAAAAGTTCGGGTAATGAGAATTGTTACCCGATAATAGCCCCAAAAAAACACTACCCGCAAGTTCGGATACCCGCAAGTTCGGGTTCAGGTTCGGGTATACCCAATGTACCCGAAGTATATAAAATCACATCAAGTGCTCAAACATCACAGAATTTTGCATAGAACTGGACAGACTAAATGATAACTCATTAACTCATAACTGATAAAATGATAACTTCAAGTTTTCAATAGCAAATGCAAAGCAGTGAAACCACGACGCATTCAAGTTTTTAACTGCAAGTGCAAGCCAGAACGACGACACAGGTACTGACTACTTAGTACTGACAAGATACAAAAGCAAATTGAAAAGTTCAAGCATCAAGCCTGCTGCCTGCCATCACATCAGTGCTTGTGCTTCAGCTTCACACGAGAACAAAAGAACATCAGAGTCCGGGCCTCCATACTCCTACCGTTGTTGGGCTTGGGCCACGGGAAATCAGGGATGCTCCAGTTCGTGA
The DNA here is from genome assembly GCA_038087645.1 of Saccharum hybrid cultivar R570. Classification (NCBI taxonomy): domain Eukaryota; kingdom Viridiplantae; phylum Streptophyta; class Magnoliopsida; order Poales; family Poaceae; genus Saccharum; species Saccharum hybrid cultivar. Next base: position 15,125,448 of record JAQSUU010000805.1, read on the forward strand.
CTTCACGCTTCGCTGAGACGTATTCCTATTTCAGGTTATTCGGGTACCGAGTGTACTTACCCGAATTACCCAATATAAATTCGGGTAATATGATTCACTATCCGAACTAGACATCGGGTAGTGCGGGTTTGGGTACTTCGGATCCGGGTCTGGGTATTTCGGGTTCAGAGTTCAGGTATCGGGTTTTGTGCCCAGAGTGACCGACGAGCAGAAAGGAAAAGGAAAGAAAAATAAATAAATTATGACCTGACATGTAGGTCCCATGTATTGGTGGAGATAAATCTTGCCACAAACACTCAAGTAGATACCTTATTCTACAGCATATGCTACATGAAATAGACCTAAAGCCACACGTATTTATTATTCGATGATTATAACATAACTTGTTTTAAGGTTATGTGAGATTTTTCAAGACATTCAGTATTATCCATGTGACATGCACTAATATTTATATATATATACTCGAACTTGTATATATGATGGTACGGAGATGCGGTGGAACTTATTCGTTGATTTATTGGCGTACGAAAGAAATAGATATCGGAGATTTCTTCTTGTTGATATAAAACATTATCTTAACCGCATCACGAAAATATCTATACAGTAGAGTTTATGAGCCTGCAACGCTATGCTCTCCGTGACTGTGTTAATTTCACGAACTTTGCCTTTTGGATTAAATGTCACTTTAATGTCGGTATTTAATTTCACAGTATATTATCTTATCGTGTGATCCATGTGTTTTTTAGCACAAAAGTTTAATTGTCCCGTAGCAACGTACGGGCACGCTACCTAGTTAAAGGAAAAGAAGAGACATGCACACAGCGTGATGACCAGAGTCCAGAGGAAATAATTGGAGTAATACGTGTCCGGCTATCAGAGAATCATGCATAGAATGGATATGGATATCAATGCTGAAATCAAATTCCAATTCCAATTCCAACTCTAAATCGATATGAACATCAATGCCGAAATTAAATCGGTGAATACCAAATTATACCATTCGATATGTATATTTTATTGCCCTTTTTGCAATTAAATGTGTAAAAAGATTCGATATGTATATTTATGCCACTTTTTTTTTACAATTGTGCGTTGCTAGGTTGTTTTGGATGAACAATACGTGCTATGACGATCACATCATAGATCAGTACAATTCATATATGTATCTTAACTACTACTATTGGTTTAGTTAAATTAATTTAAACTTGTCTCCAATCAGCTATTAAGTTAAACTTAAGCAGAATCTAACTATAGTTTTTGAAGCCACTTTTTATTGTAAAGATCAGTTTTTGTATGTGTGAGATCACTTAAAAAACACCAGATGCGTAAAAACTCACCGCACGGACTCCTGTCCATCCACTTTCATGGTGATTCTTATCCACACGCGTCCCTGCAGGGGCACGTTCAGCCCACAAGCAATGAGTTGTCTGTAAGTTCTTGAAATATGAACACAGACAATAAAATAGATAGCTTATACAATGGATTGTCTATTTGACTGTCTCTAAGTTACTTAATGCATGCACACGACTATGATTAGGGATGAAGATCTTTGTACATTATTTTGTTGCTCGGTAGCATGAAAAACAATACATGCTCGGTACATCTGAGTGGACATGCATAGGAAGAGAAAATTTATATATATATTTTTTATGTGGAATAGGATTAGAATTATAATTCTTATTTAGTTTACTCAGAATAGAAGAGATATATTTGGATTAAGATTCCTAACTATTCACCTATTCCTATTCAGTTTATTCAGGCTCGGAGAGATATATTTGTCTTAACTATCTAGGGTCATATAAGTCTAACGGAAGAAACTCTCGACTACCGGTAGTTACGAGAGGTGGATAAAAAAAATAGATGGACGAAAAAATGGCTTGAAATTTTGCCTCTTTATTATTAGGTATAGACTAGCAAAACATGCTTGTGCGATGCAACGGAAAACAATCAATTTTTTATGGAACTAATTTTTAATTAATTTTGAAGGGTATTATAGTATTTTTTACGTCTCAGGAGCTACTTCTAATCTGTAAAGCTACTTCTCATCTCTTATCCGTGTGTGCTCCCCAGGTAGAGGCAGCAGCAGAGTCCCCGGCCTAGCTGCCCTTGCCGTGCGGAGCTTGCTCCGGCAGGCAGCTACTGCCGATGCTCCTCTGCCTTTGGTAAACCTCGGTGAGCATTCCCACGCCCTGCGACCTCCCCATCTCCTCAATCACGTTCTATAGCTTCGAAAGCCTCTCCTAGAAATCTGGCCATACGCCGCAATTCGCACCGCTACCGCCAGCTCTGGCGAACACGAGGACCCGGGCATGGCCGAGCCGAGCGTGGACATTCAAGCGCGTCCTCCCGCACGCGCAGAGTGCTGCGCGGCATCGACGCAAGTAGCCGGCCGTGTGGCGTGCTGCGTGTGTGCTCTGTTTTGCTCTGTCCGTTGCTAGAATGGTTAGCATGGTGATGTCACCGTGTTGTCATGCCTACGCAATATACGTCCATTTTCCTTTAAAAAATATATATCCAAATACAACATAAATACACATGTACTCTGAAGAAGTGTCGAGCTTCTCAGCCTAGGATGACGAGTACTTGCAGGCGCACGCCTCCCTCCTCCAAGCGTCGCGACATGGCCCAGCGGGGCTCCTGCCGCCACTCCTCCCTCGCCCCTCCGTCGCCGCTGCCGATTCGGAGCAGCACCGAGAGTCCCCAAAGCCGTGCTGGGCGGGCGAGCTCCTGCAGGCAGCCGTGGGAAGATGGTGACCCTGCAGGAGCCGCGCGATGGCGAAATCCTCGGCAGATCAAGCAGCGAACCCTTCTCAGCTGATAGCAGCAACGAGCTCCTTGTCCTCGGTAGATCGACGAATTTCGGGAAGACAGGTGGCGGCGCAGGAGGCAGGCAGCGGCGGCAAGGCAAGACGTGGGGAGGAGCTGTTGGGCTGCCTCATGAGTTATTATGCACAGTAAAAATACTAAACTTCCCTTAATTATTTTCAGACTGCAAATAATTTTTAAGGGAGGAACCGGTCAAGCACCCTAACAAAGCTCCTATCTATATATGGTTGCTTGATTCCTTCTCTGTGCAGGGGAAATGTTAGTGAACTGGTACATATACCGCTCTCTCGATCTGCTCATCGCAAAGACAAGAACTCGCAGCGACTGTGGTGGGTTCCCAAGCGTCGCAGCTACGTACCCTCTGTTTCAAACGCGCTTGGCTCGGTGCTGTCACGCATAGTATATGCGTCTGCTTTCGGCACGTCGTCGTCGCGGCTGCGTGCCCTCTCGTGCATATTTTGTCTGCACAGAATAGTACAGGAAATCCCTTCCCCCGGAACCGAGACCGACTAGTTTCTTTACAACGTGTGTGGCAGAGGTGAAGGACGAGGCGGCATGGCAAGGCATGGTGGATGGTGAGTGATGACCCAGCTACTCCTGGCTGCTCCGTCACGGCGAGTGGTGGTGTGTCAAGCGCCGCGGATCATCCAATTCCAACTTTCCAAGAGGATGACGTACTGGTCTCGTGGGAGCCGTCTGGTACCTTTCACTCGCTCGTAGATGCCAGGAACCCCATGCCTGAACTCGTCCTGAAGGATAGGAGTAAAGTTCAAAACTGGTCATCCCTCCCTCTGCGTTGGGCTGCTCCGAGGCAGAGGCGCGTGAACGGCAGAAGCACTGGTTCAAGACAACTCTGTTTTCTCAACTACGGGCAACACTGATCGAATCTAGATTCAGCAGCAGTCATTCTTCAGCAATGGAAATTTGGAAATCTTCAGAAAACGCGTCGTGAAGGAAAGGAGTAAAGCACAACCCTGCCAGAAACTGAACGGCGACCTGTTTTTGTGTAAGCACAGATGTCAGAATAGACATGAAGGATATTGAAGTTGAACACTTATGCTGTGTTTGGTTTATCCCATGAATTTTGGTGAAATCAACCCATTCGTTATACATATACTAACTATTAGCTTGTGGGGGAATGAGGTGACATATTTTGGAGTATAAATTTTAGTGGAATCAACCCATTTATTATTAGCCTAGTGCTGGGATGCCGTGGTCATAGGGAGTCCATGGGCTGCCAAAGCGTCCTCCACAGTGCAGCTGCAGCAAGGAGGCATTGTGTTGGCTAGGATGCCGTGGTCACAGGGAGTTCACGGAATGCTTGCCATACGATGGACTCCAGTCCTCCGAGCTCTCGTCTCATGAACGAACTAGTGCCCAGTCGTGCTGAGACCCGCTGAAACAACTGAAGTAGAGGATGCGCACATGCCATAAATAAAATGGGCAGAAGCGAGTTAAGGAACCCTTTTTTCGAGAAAATTTTCAGCTAAAAATCCATAATATTGTGTTTATTTGTTGTGGTGGAGTAAACTCATGTAACAGGTATTGCTTCCGGCCAATGGAATCCTGTTGCTGTAGCCTCCATGAATGTGCTCTGTATGTTATGTAATTTGGGCTTGGTTACTGGTTGCCTCTGCCTGTCAAAGTATTAGACCGTGACAGGAAGACTCCCCTAGGCTGCGTGTTAAGAAGCTGCTATGCTTCGACGGGAGACTCCCCTAGCAATGATGATGCATATGAGAAAACACCACCATCAGGCCACACTGGAGTTCCCAGGCAACCAAACAATGATGCAGATGAGTAAATAACATTAAGCGCCAGTGGAGTAATCAATAAGCCCACACCATATAAAAGTACAAAAACAGAGTACATTAACCGTTATAAATTACAAACAGTACAGTTCCAAATTACAAAGAGTACAAGTTTGTTCTCAGCACACCAGTTCATAACCTCATACGCACAAATCTTGGTTTCATGGCAACCAGAAATCACTAATTATTAAAACACATACAAATTAAAACCCAAACAGATTGAGCACACCAGCATAATGACGACATGTCCCTTGGCAAACACTATTAGATGGAAAAATAACACACTCAGTCAGTCACAAAAGCACGATGCAACTCACTGAGATGGATAAAATAGAGAGGGCAACTTAGTTGTATGCTTGGCACAGAGCTCCAATCTGAAACCAAACTCATCATCTGAGGTAGCTTTCAATGATATGTTTCTTCTGTGATACAAACTCTGGTTGCGCCACATGCATATAATAGTCACTCTGCTCCGGCAGCTTCAACTGCAGCTTGTCCCACCACTCATGCTCACCGCTGACTTCCACCTTTGACTTGGGATATTCCTTCTTGAGTAGTGGAAGATGGTAAAAGGATTGGCAGCCCCGGACAAAGAGCTTCTCCCACTTTGGCGCTTCAAACCGAAATGTAACATCGTCATGGATGTGCAGCAGCTGTGGCAGCTCCTGGAGGTAGATCCTTTTGATGTTTGGGAGTGGAGAAGGTGCTACCGCATACCGAGGTTGTCTGTAGGGCTTCTCCCACCAAGTTTCATTGTAGAACATTGTCTTGAGGTTGGAGCAGAAGAGAATGACCAGAGTCTCCAGTGCAGGTAATGACAAACTACATGGGAATAGTTTCTCCAGTCGGGGACAGTGCTCAATGTGAATGTGCTTCAGTAGCTTCAGAGTCATCAATTTAGAATATGTAAGAGCACTAGGCTCCACCAAACTTAGTAGGTTATTTAGATCGAAGACCTGCAGTATCTGTAAGTGTGGTAAAGCCTCTGAGTCATAAGACTGCATTAAAAATACTACTGTCATTTGATGGCAGCGCTGGAGTTGGCATTCTTCTAGCTCATTGAGGTTGTAATTTAGGTCAGTAAGGCATCTAACAAAAGCATCATCTGTGATGAATATTGAATTTGTGACAGAGAGAATATGCCTTAAGCCATTTGGGTACTGATTAACTGCTGATATCTCAACATGACGTTGTTTTGGCTGAAGCTTCATCATGGACACAATGCTAGCGGCCTCAGTATACTGGACATCACCATAAGTTGAATGCCTCTGCATCCTGGTACGTAGCTCAACTTGATTGCTCCGTGCCTCCTTGCCTCTCACACTGTATGGTATGACTTGGACATTGAAACATAGAAGAAACTGTCCTTCCTCGACCAGCTTGTTAACAGCATCTGCATCGAAACTGTGAAACATCCTTGGATCATTTATGTCGAACTGAGCAGTATTTGTAGTTTTCCCTTGGTGCGGATTTTCATCTCCACAAGATTTTTGCTGGCAAAACATCGTTGGAATTTGAGTATCATGATTCTCACAGTGATCCAAATAGAAAACGTTTGGAAAACGAAGCAACTGATGCCATGGAAATCTCTTGAAACAAGGAACATTCAAAAGCAGCAATGTCTTGAGCTTCGGTGAGTTGGGCAAGTTGTGAGGCACCTCCTCAATAGCAGTTTCAGAAAGATCAACATCCTCCAATGCTGTCATATCATCACTAATGTTCACAGATTTGAGCTTGTTGCACCCACGCAAGGACAAGCACCTAACCCATGGTCCAGAGAGTGAGAAGATTCTCATATTTGGATGCCCATTGATTTTAATATCTTCCACACCCTCCCATGTCTGTATATATAGATCGTCAAGAAATGATAATAGTTCCCAGAGAGCATGAAGCCTTAAGCTAATGCAATTAGAAATATGTAGCTCTTTGAGACCTTTGGCTTTAGACATCGATGATGGGAATGACCTTAAGCTAATGCAATTAGAAATATGTATCAGTTTGAGACATTTGGCTTCGGACAGGGACATTGGTAGTGACATCAATAGCACGTTGTTGATTAGCTTGAGTGTATGCAGGCTTTGCATTGCTTGGAACATGTGCTCTGGAAAAGAGGTAATCTGAGTCCCCTCGACATGAAGAACCAACAGATTTGACACTTGAGCCATGGAAGTTGGCAACTCTCTGAGATTGGGGCAATTACCGAAAATGAGCTCCTCGAGGCTTGACATCTCACTGAAGAATTCAGAAGGCAGGCTGGTGAATTTTGACCCTGATAGATCAAGGTAGTGCAGATTGCTCTTGTTACTGCCATCTTGTTGTGTTAGCTCAAGCAAGGGCACCCCATTCATGTCTAGGACTTGAAGGTTTTCGAGATGAGCAAGTGGTGATGATGTTTCTTTGTCAGAATTTGGTGGTGGTCGAGACAAGGTCTCTAGTTGAGAGCAACCTCTGAGTGAGAGCAAGTAGAGATTCAGTAGGTTGGAAAATGAAGATGGAAGTGAATTTATAGGTGTGTAGGACAAATCAAGGACATGGAGGTGTGGGGTGAACAATTTGTCAAAACGAAATTCTGACATATTTGAACAACCTCTCAAAATAAGGCTTGTCATCTGTATAGTTCCCCTCGGGTACCAATTCCAGCTTACATGCCTACCATCATCATTCATAAATGATACCCATCTTAGTCGGTTGTACTCCAAATAGGTATTGAGTTGATATTGTCTGAGACGTGGGACATTGTCAGCTAACTTTGACACACCAGTGATGACACCCTGGGTGGATGAAGTGCTTACTGTTGTGGTAGAAACAGAGTAGATTGGCAGCAATGAGTATTCCTGCAAGGCTTGCATCACGACCTTTCCAGCTTCATATGCAGACCTGTAGTAGTTGCTCTGTTTTTGGCCGGTGTATGCAGGTATCTGGGTGGCGATTGTTGTTGAGAAAATTAGGTTCTCAGCCACCCAACAGCGAACTAGCTCATCAGATGTAACGGGGGAGGTGTTGGTTGCCTGATGCCAAGCGCCTCCTTCTCCTTGCACCTGCAGGGGGTGGTAGAGGATAGCATAATACAAGCAGTGCTGAGCTACATGGAGCCAAAATTCCTCGTCTCCTTTGTCCTGGAGTGCGATATATATGGATCTGGCTGCATCCCGTAAGGCCTCATTAATCAACACAGCCCAATCTCTCCCACGGAGATCACCAAAAGGTGGTGCAGAGTAATATTCACGAGTTAAATGGGGGCCCAAGGTACTTGTTCTTGCACCTTCAGCGTCTCTGCTTTTTTCACAGACATCCTTGGAAGTGGCTGAGATGAGCCACCGCCGGTTTTGGAGTATCGATGGCCACCGCATGCCCAGTATGAAAACCAACACGTCCAATGAGATGGGAACATGCAGGTTTTCTACGAGCAGCAGGTACCTCTTCCATTCCAATGCTTTCCTGAACCTCTCTAGTATTGGGGAAACATTAGGATGGCGGTCACAGATAGGATCCGTCCGTACGGATTGATCTGATGCAAAGAAGTTAATGTACGTCGGTCCAAAAGTCTGGAGCATCAGGTTGTCAGAGATTTTGCCGTAGCCAAAGTAGCTCTCTTCTGCGGCAAGTTCCTTGAGCTCCTGATGAAGCTGCTTGCTGTCCTCAGGCATCGGTATTGCTGTCAGGGCCTCAAACGCCAACCGATGCTGGGCTCGACTGCTGCTTGCAGCTTCAGCGGGTGGTACCCTCACCCGTATAATTTGATCGTAGGGCCCACAAAGGTCCTTGGTGCGGTCGAACAAGAGCCTCGTGAGAGTGGGCACAAAGGAAGCTGCAGGCCCAATTCCGACGTTCCATATCACCGGGTGCTCATTGGTCCATTCCCCTACCTTCTCTTCCAAGGCTGCTAGTGAAAACCATGGAACATAACGCCCGAGCCTCTGAGAGAATACGGGTTCATGTAACCTGGAACATAATGCCTGGTAAGTGCTCGCTCAAGATGTTCTTATGAAATGATCTGGAGAAGGTACTGTCCAATTTCTAGTATATCAATTTATTTCTTTCACCAACCGCAACCACACATAGAAAATTAATAAGTTGCTTCCACTGTGCGAATCATATTGAACAATGTTATTTTTTCTTGCCATTTGGATCATCGTTTAGCAATTAGCAAAACGAAACGAGGGACACACAACATATACCTAGCATGGCCATATACATATTTACCAAATGTTTACATGGAACTGCTTTTATGTACGCATTAACGGAGCCTTTACGTTAGTTCTCACCCAACGTGTTCGAAAAAAGATAAATCCTAGAAAGTATTATAATTATAGAAAACATCTGCCCTTGGATTTGATAGACATTAATCATCATCAACAGTAGTAGCTATTGGATCCATCAAGTTCTATAAAAAAATTACCATGTTTGCCGTTATAAAAAATACATTAAGTAAACCCTCCTCCTTAATTTTTCATATAAATTACCCATATGAAAGATAATTCAGAACAACCCCTAAATTTATATCTAAATTACCCATATCTGCCAGCAAAATAACCCCCTATATTTGCATTTAAATTACCCATATATGCCATTAAGAAAGATAATTCATAATAAAACCTAAATTGCCATCTAAATTACTCACTTTGCCATTATGAAAAATAATTACACTAAATATCTAATGTGTTTTTATTAATAACTGACCTCTTTCGCTACGAAAGAAAATGTAAAGTAACCCCCTATGTTTGGATTCAAATGGCACACATATGCCATTATGAATGAAAATATAAAATAACATCTTTAATTGGTATCCAAATTATTTATCTCGACCTTAACAAAGTAAACAAAATATCTCTAAAATCTACATGCCTATTACAAAAAAATAATACAATATAGCCATTAAGTAAGCTATATATTTATATATCACACACTTCTATTGCTTTTAAGTTGAAAGTAAGCATGATGTTATGTTCCACGATGGAAACTAAGTAAAAATGCACAAAATTAGGATAAATATTAATTTTAGTAGCTTATCAACCGTGGAAAAGTGTAGCCCTAACAAACCAAATAGGAATAATATTGACAGTTCATTTTTAAGTAATATTATTAATACTTCATGATAATAAATTTTGAAAATTGATGTTTTAAATGGTATCCAAATTATTAACACATTGACTGAAACATTATGTCTTAACAATATTACTAATTATATTTTAATTATTTTATATTTATAAAACAATAATACTATTGTGGGTTTGTAACCATGGCAAGCATCGTGGTTGTCCATCGATGTGTGGGTCCAGTGGCTCGGACACTCAGAAACACGAAAGGGACACAATGATTTATCCTGTTTTAATATAGTGAAGGAATGCCCAATCAGGGGTTACAACAGTGGAATGCCCTACGTCCAAAACCGAAGGGGATAGGTGAGATCCTCATGGGCGGGTGGAAAAGTGCTCCGGCCTAGGCTCCTCCATCAAGGGTGTGGGGGCGCCGCTGAGGAAGAAGCGCTTCGATCTGAAGTTCCTCACCGCTCACAAGTTCCTTTTCTGGTCTTCGCTTCCTCGCTTTTGCTCCTCAGCGCTCGCGCCCCCCTCCCCTTTTTTTATGAGAGACCACTGCTGGGTTGTAGGGGGCGATCGTCGAAGAAGTCTTCCAGCGGTGGGGCACAGCTGGCCCGGCTAAAGGTACGCGATAAAGCCATCGGCAGTGACCCCGTCTAAGGAGTCCCCATTGCTTCAGCCGTCAGATGACAAGGTTGTGATCGAGCATGGAGACGGCTGGACAGGGACCCTTGTCCACCCTCGTGCTCTTGGAAGGTCCGGCTTCATAGGGGTCATACGCCCTTCTTGGGGGACTCCTTGTCCTTGTGGCGTCTCCCCCTCCTGGGGTGCACCGACTGGTGCCTCCTATCGTTTGGGGACACACTGCTGTTGGTGACGGAGCCAATCCGCCTAGGGCTAGAGGTCAATGCACCATGTGAGCTGGATAATGGCTGGGAGGCCGACACATGGGAGCGACTGAAGACAAGCGACACCATTGTCGGTGAGCTGCTCTAGTTCTTTCATGACTCGCTCGCATACGGCATGACCCGGAGAAAGGAGGTGATGTATCACCAGTCACCACGCTGGGACAGCAAGGACCTATGACATAAGGAAAAACACAATCTCTATGGTTCCTCGTTTGGTTATGTGATTCGTTGAGTCTTTTCTGCTGGTGCAGGAGCGGCTTCACTTTTTGAGGAGCAAGTCTGCCGGTGTCTGGAGCTTGGAGAAGGGGACCAACTAGAGGGCATACCTTTTTTTGAGTGAAGGGGACCTGTGGGATTTGCCCACGACAGTGGTGATGCAACCTTTGTCTTGCGCCCACACGACCGGCTCCTATGGAGGTCCTTGCCCTGGAATGAGATGAGGCGAGGTGGACTATGCAATTGGTAGAGGAGGAAGCAGCGGCAGAGCGAATAGCCAAGCATGCTACAGAGGTGAGGGCGAAGGCCTCCAAATGAAAAGCCACGGCAAAGGAAGAGGCCCGAGACATGGCCAGAGGACGCCAAAGTTGAGGGTGGCTTTGGAGGCCTCAGAGGCCACCAAGGCGTTTGCCCTCGTAGAGCTCAACAGTGCCTAATAGCTCATCTCAGGTGCATTCTCCCTCCTTTGCCTTTCACTGGGCCATACAATGTGGCCGCCAGTCTTTGATCCACTAGTGTCTTGCCATCTACCATGCAATGCAGGGCTATGTGCGGATCTCATGAGGCAGCGTGAGAGGGCCCACCTTCTTTAGAAGAGGATCAACGAGGAGCGGCGTGAGTGCAGTTGCCTATTGAAGGAGCTCCACGAGGCAGCGAAGACCCTTGAGAATGACCAAGCGAGCCTGACGGAGCGGGAGAAAGTGCTCAAGATGTGGGATGAAGAGCTTCATGAGCTTGTAACCTCTACGCGGGAGGCGTGTGGCACCCTCCTCCCCTTGCAGGCTCCCGGGGGCTTGGACGACTTCGTGGGTGCTTGTGCTCCCTGCTCGACTATTTCCAGCAGGTTGTGCAAGGTTCCATTCACCAGGGGACAGTCACGGCCCTAACAGTGATGAAACTCTAGATCCCCTAGGTCGACTTCAAAGCCATAAGCCATGGCCTTTCGGACGGCACCGACGCCAAGTGCCTGCGGGAGACCGAGATTAGCTTGGAGCCATCGATGGACGTCGTGGTGGACATCATCGTTGATGTACGTGGTGACCACCTAGGAGGGGCGAAGGAAGATCCTGAGGACCATCTCTAGTAGCCCTGACCTGTGTGCAATCAGACTGTGAAATTCATTGTATTTTGTTACGGTGTCATGGCCCCCTAGGAACACAAAAAAACTTCATATTGCCGTCGAGTTGTATGCTGCCCAATCTCTCAAATGTCCTTTACCCTTTCTGTGCATTTTTTCAGCTAGATTCCCTCTCGGTGCCCAGTTCGTCTGGGGTCTGGTGGCTCTCAGTGGTAGCCCTGTTCGCCGGGGTCGATCCCATTTGGCGCTTGAGCATTGGCACGGCCCGATTGGGCTAGAGACCCCAAGAAGAATGCAAGATGTGGGGGTAACTCTGGCTAGGGGTAGGATCAAAAGGCTCATGTGGTAGGTTCTTATCCCCGGGTCGAATGCTTGGGGAGAGGCCTCAAGCCCTTCGCCTTGCCTAGGGTAGACACAAATGATGAAGGGCTGCTAATGCCACGCCATTTCTAAGGAATAGGGCCATTTAACAATGACAGTGCAACCTTCTCGTTAAGTCGTGAGTTAGAGAACGAGGTATGGAAAATAAATAGAAAACTTAGAAATGATTACATAGCTTTCAGTTTGTTGCCTATTCACTTTATTGGTGCAGAAGGCTGAGTGCCTTGGCCTATCGTGGGAGCCGAGCTACTAGCCTGGTGGCTCGACCGAGGCCTTCCCTTGGGGGAACAGTTGGTACACGCCTCAGTTGGTCAGCTCCTTCTGGAGAGCTGAGCCCCCAAGTGGAGGTGCCAGCCGAGCCATCACAGCTGCGAGTAGACCCGAGCTTGGTCGGTCAAGCGACATGACTGCCTTAGCCTTCTTCCCTCCTGGCCCTTCTTCTGTGCCTTGAGCTACTCGAACCATGCCCTCACTGAGCTTGACAAGAGCAGGGGTAGGTATCAGATCGTGAAGTTGTCATCTAACCCCCGACCCTCATCGTGAGCCAATAGTTTTCGAGCTAGTTGTCAGGGTTGGTCTCCCTGTCATACTTGGTGATGTGGGTCAGCGGTCAAAAGCGCATGGGGTAGGAAGCTACCTGGATCCTAGCCCTGAACGCTTGAGGGTGGAATTGGTCTTGGCTCGGGCTCCCTCATCGTCGCTTAGGATTCGGTGACTTGGCCTGAGCATAGCGCCTCACCTTGATGGTGTTGGGCATGTCCCGATCTTCTCCGATCCAGCTACACATGGGAGGTCGATGGGTGGAGGCTTTGGCCCTCCACTCTACCGAGGCTTGGCACATCTTGTCCTCGGGTGGTCAAAGCTATCGGCAAAGGTGTCGCTGCTGCTACCTCCTGTTAGTAGGGTGCGTGCATCGGAGTGGTCCCCATTGAAGGTCGACATTGGCTGGGATGACCTCAAGGCAGCGTTGTAGTGACAAGACACCGAGCTTTCGGCTACAACTCAAGGGCAATGTGGAGGAGCTGCCATGCCTCCCGGAGATTCTTGTTGGTTCTCTGGTCTAGCATGTTGGAGATGTTGCAGAGATGGTTGGCGGCAGTTGCCATGCTGTCACCGTGCGGGGAAGTGCAGCATGTTGGGAACCCCCCTGCGGTAGTCGTTGTCATCGGGCAGGGCGGCCTGCTGACGCTCATTTCCTACATCCTCCTCTCAAGTACAGCATGGTCAGCGTCGAGGTCGGCTTGTCAAGCCTGAAGGCACACAGCCTTCTCCCTGAGGTAGGTTGCACGGTGGTTGGGCTTAGGGGCGGTGTCGACTTTGGTCAGGTCACCGATGAAGAAGCATTCGTGCGACGAAGAGAAACCATCAGGGTCATCAGAGTCATACTCTAGTCCAAGCCTCGGTAGAATCTCCTAGAAGTCGCGTAGCGAGAGGACATTGGTCCTTGCCACCCCTAAGAGGATGACGTCGTGGGGCGCCTCTCGGTACGAGCTTCTCCAGCAAGAGCTAGAACGATGCCGCAGCTTTCTGCATCCTGTACGGGAGGTCCGGGAGGATGGAGCAGAAGCGATGTGGCAGCGACAACTCCTCTCCGGCACCGATCTAGTGTTGGACTCTTGCCAGCATGTAGAACATCTAGCGGCGCTCTAATACGGTGGGATTCAGGCCCCAAACCGAGTTAAATCTACTAGGCAAGGACCTCGAGGTCAGCTCCCAGGTGGTCCAGTAGAGGGTATGACATAGGGGACTTGTTGTCCTCCAATGTAGTCTCCTTGTGGGGGTCAAGCTCGCCATTGTAGTTGGTAATGTAGGCAAAACTCCAAAAGCTAAGGATTTGTCCAGGGGAGAAGGCGCCAACAACGATGATGATCTCACCGAAGAAGAGCATGCCACCTGCTTCGGTGACGAAGCGGGTGGATCTGGTCATCGTGGAGTTGTGATCACACACAGTGCGCTCTTCTACCTAGCGCGCTAGCTATCAAGGATTCGTAACCACAGCGAGCATTGTGGTTGTCCATTGGAAGTCGATGTGTGGGTCTCTAGTGGCTTGAACATTCAGAAACACAAAGCAATTCATTGATTTATCCTGGTTTGGGCTTTTGAGCCCTATGTCCAGTAGTATAGTGATCTTCGTGTTAATTAATACCCAATCAGGGTAACAACGATGAAAATAAAGAGAATTTGGTAGGGGATTGTTCGGTGCCTTCTCTAGCTGAGGTTCTCTTGTTCTTTTGGGAATAGTCCCCCTTCTATAAGAATTGTCCATCCCTTATACCCCAAGGAGGGTCGATGTACAAGTCGATTTGGGTTCTAGTCTATGGTCTATGCATCGTGTCCATGAGTCCTCTGTCACGGCGTTGATGGACCTCACCTTGTCACGTAGGGAGGAGTCAACAGAGCTACAACCGTCTCCTGACGCTGCTGCCACCGTACTAGCACTTGACCATCAGGTCCAATCTACTGCGGCATAGCCTCCTGGGTGAACCTTCTCAAGGCTTCTTTGGCTGGCAAGGAGCCCCCGCCTGGAGAAGCTGATGAGTGGGCCCTAGAGCCCTTTACCCTTGGAGCTAGTGAATTCCCTTGTCCTGATGTGTCACGCTGGTTGCGTGACATTGCCAAAGGAGTGGCTTACAGGGCCTCACATCCGTTGAATGGGCAGACGGTGTGGCATCTCCATACCAGTCAAGCATCGGATGCCTGGCAGGTTTCTTGTGGCTTGGGACATCGGTTTGTCACCCGAGCAATGTCTCGGGCATGCGCCAGATTGGACTTAGAATCGGGATGCCGTCGCTCGATAGTCCGGGGCCTTAGCGAGCCCCCGAGCCCCGAGCAGTGGCCGTGGCATGCTCGGGCTATCCCTGATTCCTTCAGGAGGGTGCATGTGAGTGTACCCGATGGGTATAGCGCCCGAGCCCCCTATGTTTGACTCTCGTCAGCTCTACATATATAGTTCTATGATATAAAAGTTTCAACATCTTCAATTCTATGGTGCAAGCTAATGACTAGTTATATCACTATAGAAACTATGAAGATATCTTAGGACCTCTAATATTATTTAGTAGAATATAAAATGACAATTATTAATGAAATATATAGTGTCGATGATATGGACCCAAGGTACCTCACCGTCTGAATAATGACTCATAATATCTATGGTGGCCAAAGCTGGTGACGATGAGGCCCAATCGAACTAGAGCATGTCATCATATGTGGTGGACAAACAACGCATTAGATGGAGCTAGAAGCCATAACAAATAAGGAATAGTAGATCCTATACTTAGATTTTCTTGTAACAAACAAGGAAACTTCGCGAAACCAATCGGGACTCAAACTATAACCCTACCCCCAAACTATATAAGGAGTGGTAGGGAGCACCCGATTGAGAGACGCTACTACTCGACTATATTGCATAGAACCCTAGGCAACTAGTCATCAGCGCTCCTCTAAACACCAAGCATATGAGATAGAGAGATTTGTTCTCAACTATATGTAGGGTATCCCGTTACTTGAACCTGTATATATTTGTGTCTTGAATGCTACCCTTCTTATTCCCTATGCGTGATATATTGATCTGTATTGGCCAATACCTATGACAGTTGGCACGCTAGGTAGAGGCCTTTTCCGCACCGATTTCATGTGTTTTAGATTGAAATCATCTTCCACTTCAACGACGGCGAGAAGCTTCACCTGTGCGCTGAAATCACCTTTGGCAGCTTGGACTTCATCGCTGACCAGCTCAAAAACTTGTATCAGCAGGATCCCAATACCCACGGATACCAAAGATACTCTATGGGGTCTACTTGGCAAAGAAGAAGCTGGTTGTAGATCAAGATAAGCTCTACAACTTTGTAGTTGATAATTTTTTCGTTAGAAATCATTTACGATCTCAATTTTGTATTTCAGCTTTTAACATTTTAAAATTCAAATTTTCAAATGACCTGGGATGGAAAATCGACCAAAGCCAAAGTTGTAGATCTCAATGAGAACTACAACTTTATAGTTGATGACTTTTCATTTAAATTCCTTTGGCATTTCAAATATTCATTTCAACATCCTGAAAAGTGAACAATGGGGGAATGGATATGACATACAGACATAACTCAATTGGGGTGGACTGGTTAGAAGAGCTAGGGTGGAGTGGTTAGACATACACGCAAGGCCAAAAGTTATCAAGTTTGAATCCCACAACCGCGCAGCACGTGACTTGCGACACGCGATCTTGCTGGGGGCTTTCCAGGATTAAAAGATTTTTTTTGCTTATTTGGCCTAAGTTTTTAAATTTCTACGAACCTGTTTTGTAGTAGTGTACAACTTTGTAGTTGAAACATTTTTCATCAACCAGTTGCAACTAGCCTAAAAGGAGAATTTTTTTTAAATAAACTTGGATGGAGAAATGACCCGAAGCAAAGTTGTACGGATTGATGAGATCTATAACTTTATAGTTGACGAATTTGCATTTGAAATCATTCACGGTCCTATTATTCTATTTGAAGCCCTCACAATTTGAAATTCAAAATTGTGAAATGACTTTGTATGGAAAAAGTACCAAAACCAAATATATTCAACTTTGTATTTGACGACTATTTCATTGGAAATCATTTATGGACCAGAAATTCTATTTGAAGTTCTCGTTTTTTTAAATTTGAAATTTTGAAACAACCTAGGATGAAAAACAACCAGAAGTAAGAGTTGTAGATCTTGACAAGATCTAAAACTTTCTAGCTGAAAACTTTTTTGGTTTGAATTCGTTTAGGACCTTAAATAATAATACAATATTTTGTATAGCGGATACAAAATGAATGTATCTGCTACTCAGTCACAATTAATTGTGAGGTGCAGTGGTAATGGGAGCAGTGCATGAGGCATGTAGAAAAATAGCATACCTTTTTTTAGCAAAGAAAAATAGAGCAACTCCAACAGTTTGACAAAGGGCTTTGGCATCTTTGTTTTTTTGGCAAATGGAGAAAAAAACCTCTCCAGTAGTTTGGCAAAGGGCTTTGGCATCTTTGGTAAGTTGGCAAATACATCTCCCCGACGCACATATATGCGCGCAATTGAGGAGCGCGCATCTGACGTATTCTTCGGCGCCGCCGGCTTCTCCCTGGGCGCGCGAAGGGATGCATGTCCAGGTGCAGGTGCTCGTCGACACTGCTGATATGACCTCTTCTGTAGTACATGATGATGAGATAGAGTTGAGACAGAGAAGAGGCGTCATGGCCGGCAAAATCACCAGATGCTCCTGAGCCTGTTTTGTTTGCTACTGAATGCTACTGATGTGACATCAGAATGGTAATGTGCTGTGTGAATGATCCTTTTCATTTGTGTCATCGTGCATGGTACTGTGCTCCTGACCGGCAGCCTGCAGATTCCCTACAGCTTTGCTGTGTGGCGACTGACGAGCAGTGGCAGACAACTGTGGTGCTTCTGATTCTACTGCTGTCTCCTCGCCGGTCTGGTTGCCGGCTGGGGAGGTCCTGGACAGGGATGAAAACGGAACAGAAATATTCCGAATTGACCGTTTTCGTTTTCTATATTATAAACCGTTTTTTAACATGAAAAATTGTCAGTTTCAATTGGTTTCACAACCATTTTCAATCATTTTTTGTACTCTTTAATTGCTAAATGTAGAAATATTCCGAACCGACCATTTTCGTTTTTCTATATCGTAAGTCCGTTTTCGACCATTTCCGACCGTTTTCATCCTTAGTCCTGGTGCCCGGCTGGGGAGGTCCAGGTTGCCGGCTGGCAGGTCACCAAGGACGGTGATGGCCGGCTGGGAGGAGGAGAAGGCCGGTCCAGGAGGATCCTGCTGCCGTGGAGGAACCGCGCAATGAACAATGGGAGATGGCAGCGGCGTTTTTGCACGGGCACGCGAAGGAATACATGCGGAAAGAATTTTTCGGCGACAAAAACCAGATTGTGGGCCGCACTTTTCATGTTGCCAAGTGAATTATGCCAAACTATTGGAGGCTGACATTTTTTTTCTTTGCCATAATATTTGGGGAGTTGCTAAACTCCAAGATTTGCCAAACAAAAAATCCCAAACTGTTGGAGTTGCTAATAGGGTCTTCCATGGATTAAAAAACTTGTTGCTATTTTTTCAGTTAAAAAAAACTTGTTGCTATTTTTGGCCCGCTTTATGATATATTTCTAGAAATGATTATCATTGTTGGTTGATAACACGCACCGGACGGACCATTGCCCGTGGTGATGAAGGTTCTATAGTAATGATACCAGGAATTTCATTTTGCATTTGCATGAAATTCATTCAGATTTTTAAAGGTTAGACAAAATTTCACAAAATTTAAAAATTTCAGCAAAAATTTTGGCGTTTTTCCCGCTTTTGGTTTCCACCAATCGGCTTTGGTGTCACAGCGGTAGGCTGAACCCTGGGGTGATGTTTCAAGCAGCAATCCGTCAAACGTTAATTATATCATTGCTTCACACAGTTGAGAAAATATAAATGCAGAGATAAGAACAATAAACGAGTGTGATCACGCACCGCCTTTTTATATATTTAGGGTCATTGACAAGATAGTCGACCAGGCGAAAGACGTCTTTGTCCATTTATTTACGTCGTCTCTCATCTGCTCAGTCGAGGATGCCTAGTCCCACCTGAAAAATGCAACTCGGTAACTATTTTGTTTCTCTCAACAAAATGCATTCAACGATCAACAATATCATGAATAATATTTGAATAGGACTCCGAAAGGCAACTGGGGTGTTACATATGTGCTAGTTGGGAAAAAGACATTTGCTAAATATATACTCCCTGAGCTGATACTTTTTAAAATTGCATATACGTCTGTATAAATTATAGACAAAAAAATAGTAGTGCTATATATGTTCCACTTAGAGCAACTCCAACAGAAAACATATCCATGTTGTGTAATCTATATTGGAGTATTTTAGGAAAAAAGAGAGAGTCCAACAGCTATTGTATATGGCTTTCTAAAATAGCAAGTCACGTATGCCGGAGTTCTCGCATGCTTGATATAGCTTGCATGTGCCGCTAGCCATCCGCCTCACCCTACTAGAAAGGTTGTTGGAGTTTTATGTTTTTTTCTAGGGTTTCTATTTTAGAGGTTGGCTAAATCATGGGTTTAGCCATTTATTTTTAGCAACTCTCTTATTTGCAGCTGTGGTTTGGTTTGAAACCACTTTGGGCTCCCGTAGTCGTAAATAAGTTATGTTTTTGATACTGATACCGCCTTCAGAATGTGTACGTGGTTCCAGAGGTCGAAAGAGAGGCTAGATAAAAAAAAAGGTGCTCTACAAAAATATATAAAATGGAAGCACATACCGACCTCAGAGAAGGGTCCTACCCATTTTGTGTGAACCATAAGGGTTCGGTTTCAGAGGTTGAAAAAAATGACTTATAAAAGAGCATATCAAACAGAGGCCCTAAACAAGCTCATGCCCTAATTTTTAATGCCAAACAAAAAAAGTCCACCAAGAGCCTAACTAGAGTCCCTACTTTATAAAGGGTTCCATAATGCTTTTTCGCATGAATTTCTTTCCACAGGTTCGTCTTTTTTTTTCATTCATGCATCGACTCCTCCACTCCCTCCTATCACGCTGCAACATTCAGCCCTCCATCTCCCCCTCCATCTAAACCTTTAGTGCAAAGGCATCCAAGATGGCAAGCAAGCACACTCATTTGTTATAGTTCTATTGTAATTTGTTATTCTGTTGTGTGATATACAATTTCTATATGCCTATATGATTTTTATCTTTGAACAATTTTGAATTTGAATAGTCTTAATTGAAATCATGAATTTGAATACGGCTCATTTGTATGGTTTACATATATTTAAGTTTGAATTATAGTGGTGTGATATTAATAATATCTATGGATCATTTTAAATCATGAGAAAATGAAATCGGAGTTCGAATGTGTACGAGCTCTTGTTGAAGTTGGATGCTAAAATAGAACCCTGGAAAGTAGAGGGAGCCTCTACTCACAAATAGAAAGTACGAGCTCTACTTTAAAGGACGTCAATGGAGATTCTCTCCACATATAAATTAACAGTGGTAAGGATGTGTTATTGCTTAGTAGTAGGTTGTGGCTTTGAGTCCTAAGCAGGATTTATTGTTAATCAATTTTCAGCATTGTGCAACCCGACCGCCTCTATAAATAGTGCTTAACAATGACCTTTGATTAGAGGAGGATGGCTTGCCCACTTCTAAAATTATTTTTTATACTAATTAACGATTTACATACTAATAAGAATAGCAATGATGTTAAATATAATTGCGATGATCGAATAGAATGTAGTAATTTAAGATATTTCTTAATTCAGAATTTCTATAAAAAATATAAATTCGCAATCATGGATGTCGTGGCTTTATTTAATAGTATACTCCCTCTGTCCCAAAATAAGTAATGTTCTAGGTTTGTCCTAAGTCAAACGACTTCATGTTTAACCAGATTTATATGAAAGAACATCAATATTTATGACACCGAATAGGTAGAATTTGAAAATATATTTCATGATAAATCTAATAATACTTATTTGGTATCATAAACATTAATACTTTTTTGTATAAATTTGGTCAAACTTGAAATGCTTTGACTTAGGAGAAACCTAAAACATCACTTATTTTGGGACGGAGGGAGCAGTACTTTATGAAGTCGTGAGGTATCCATACCTGGTAAAAAAAATGAAACAGCACCATGCCAAATGATAAATCCGTAGCTCAACAGGCCACACATTGCAGTGCCACGGATTCCATCAGCTTCTTGAAGTCAAATATCATGGACGCACACGGATAACCCTAATCTGAAAGAAAAAAATAGAAATTTAATAAAAGCATATGATGTTGTTACCATAGGAAATCAAATTCTCCAGTGTCCACTTAAAAAACGGGATTTAGAGACAAACCTTCTAATTAACATGCCCGCATTTGTTAATCGATTTATCTAGACATACATTAATAGAGACCATTTGACTGAGGTAGTCGAATTGCCATCTCTATAAATAAAAAATGACCGCCTTTGAAAATCTGTTTTATAGTAGTTTGGTTAGCCTTTCTAAAGGAGTTGATGTCCTATTTTAATTACTCCCTCCATTCCAAATTAGAAGTCGCATTGATTTTTTTGGTACATAGATTTTTCTATGCATCTAGATGACATACTATGTATACCAGAAAAAGACAAAACACCTTATAATTTGGAATGCAGGGAGTATATATAATAGCAAACATGCACGTGTGTTGTCACGAAACATTTTGTTTGTATGCTCATCTAGACTACTTGCGGCTCAGAGTTTATTCAACAATCACGTCTTGCATTCCAATTTGTCTTGGAACCAAACTAGTGAATATGCCTAGACGCGTGCTACTCTAACTTGTCTGTTTAATGCTATAAGATAAGATAAGATCGTGAGTTCAATTCTTTATCTCTAAAATTAGATTATTAGAATTTTCTATTTTTTCTTAATTATTCTTTTCATCAGGATGTTATTAGTAAAACAGCACAGAATGGGTGGGGAGGGGAAGGTGTGTGAGAAAAAATAAGATGGATTGTGGGGAAGGCGTGTGAGAGAAAAAGACCGAGATGAAACGTCTGACAAAATAAAAATAATGACCAAAAGGTTCGTACATATGCTGTGATTTTAAGGCAGGATATTAGTGCGATGAATCACTGAGCAAAAAGGTTCATACGTATGCTGGATTGCTAGATGGTTTGCGGTCAACATTCTATTTAAGGGGAAAAATACCTCAATAACATTACAAGAGCTGGTTTTTGCCTGCAAGCAAAACACGACACGAAGAACAGACCTCTAGTGTTTTAAACTCTGTTTTTTTCGAAAGACATATGCAGACCATCACGCATGCGCAAATAAGCTCGTCTCTAAGAATGCAACCGTATACGCCTGCTTTAGCACTAATCCAAGTACCACAACAACACTATTACATTTAGCTATACATTACTGTATGATATGATAATTTAGCAAAAATTTTATTGAAACTGTATCTCGTTTCTGACGAATACTATTTGATTTTATCAATTGAGGGCGGAGACTGTCGTCAATGTGAGATGTGTGATAGCGTTGAGACTTGAGAGGTTGCAAAAAAAAAAAAAAAAAAAAAAACAGGGCCGTGAGAGTTTGAGGTATGATGTGCTGCAACAAAAATAATGACCACCATGCTCACGTGAATCTCCTATACAACTAAAAAGAATAAAACGTGGACACTTTTCTTCGTGCGACATTCGTTTCGTCCGTCTGTCTGTCCGTCTGTGCCACAAAAGCCTCCCCTCGGTCTACCGCGCGCCCGCGATTCGCTGCCTCGCCAGCGCGTAGGGTGGACCGGTGAGATCCAGGCACCAATCACGCTCCCTCCCTCCGAGACGCCGCCTCCTCCGCTCCCTTCCCTCTTCTAGGGTTTCTGTTCCATGCGATCTTATCATGGCGGCGATCCATCGCACGGAAGGTGGAGAGGAGAGGGGGATGAAGGATATGGTTTCCTCTCCGTTCGAATCTAGAGAGTCGGCGACCCAATGGGTAAGGGCAGGCAGGCCGAAGGCAAGCGGCGGGACGGATCTGCCGCCTTCGGGCCAGACACCGCCGCGCCAGTCTTCTCGGCGTGAGCGTGCACACCGAGCAAGCCGACAGGTATGCCCACCCCTTCCTCCGCTCCTTTTTTCGTTTCTTCAGCGCTCATCGTCGTCGGCGTCACCGTCGCCTCCCCCTGCGGTGGTAGTAGTGGCGGCCGGCCGGCTCGCCCCCACGTTCGGCCAGTGGCCCATGGCCAGCCGCCCCACCCGGTGCCCGCGCCTAGGCCCCTCTCGCGCTCGCCTAGCCGGGCGGCGGCCTAGATCTGCGCCCCCCCTGCTAGGCGTTGGAGATCGCGCACCCGGCCACCTCATGGAGAGCTCGCGCCGACTTGCCATAGCTCGTACCCTTGCAGACACATAGAGAGGTAACGCTCCGTCGCCTGCTCGCCGAAGGTCGAGGACGACCTCGCTTGCGCCACTCGTGGCATATCCTAGAGTTCAGAGCTCGCGCCTGCCCCTGGCCTTCAGAGGTCATCTCGCAAGGTAACAACTCTCCAATCGTGGATTAACTGCATGTTTTGGGAGCCATATTTCATTGCTGAGCTAACTTCACTGACATGGATCCTAGATGGCAACGATGACCTGAATCATAAGCAATGCATTTCGTTTCGAGAGCCATGTGCAATCTATGCTTTACTTGATTCAGAAATGGCCTGAGTTGCTTCAGAAAGCTTACACAATCTCAAAATTATGTGGAATGCTGACAGAGTGTTGTTTGTTTTCTTGCTCTTTAATCTATCAGCATGTTGTGCATACTTGCTGAATTTTGAAATATTCCTTCAGGTTTGGGCAACATCTCAGCTGTGGTTCTGCTTCCTTTTTTTGTGTATTCCCTGAACCTTGGATTAACTGGAGCTGCACTTGCAACTATTGCTTCACAGTATGTCTGGTATTGCATTCAATTATAAGTTCGTTGACATTCACACAAATCACATGAACTAGATTTCAAATTATGTCTGACTTATCATTTATAATGCTCTTATCTTGAATTATTCAGATATGTTGGTATGTTTCTAGTTCTTTGGTCTTTAAGCAAGAGAGCAGTTCTATTACCACCGAAATTCAAAGACCTAGAGTTTGTTGGGTACATAAAATCTGGTGAGTTGTAAATTATTGGTTGCACTATGTTAGCCAAGTTATCACGCTCAAGTCATTCCTTTCATTCACACATATACCACAGTTCTTGAGCATCTTGGTTCATTGGTACTTATACTTAGGTGTGCAGAGTCGTTAACGGCTTCTTAGGCTCATTCTACATTCACTAAAATGCCTTCAAACTCATCAATCTATTTGCAGTTCTAATATTGTGGGTTACATGAATAGCTTACTCTACTAATATAGTTTCCCCTTGAATACAAGCATGAGCTCTTTTCAAACTTCTATAGGTGGCATGCTGTTAGGGAGAACCCTTTCAGTTCTGATTGCAAGTTCATTTGCTAAACTTGACTACGAAAAAGTGGAGGAGGTCACGTTCTATGTATTAAAGGTTGCAGCCTTTACTAAGTCATTTTACTGCTAATATGTATAAGACTATAGTATAAATATTGTTGATCATGTTTTATTTGCTAGGCATGAGTGTTGGTGTCGCTTTAGCACTTCTTCTATTTGTCTCTTTTCGTAGACTTGCAGAAGTATTCTCCAAAAATTCTTCTGTTTGTCATTCTCCAAAAAAACATTCTTTTACAGTTTCTTAACCTTGCGTGTCATTGAAGCTACAATGAGGTGATAAGCTCTGTTTTTGTTTGTTTTCCTCCTCCACAGGTATGAGCAACTAGGTCCCAGAGCTCAAGCTGATATGCAACGCAATGATATCCCCCAACGAGCGGCAGTCTGCCCAACCCAGGGAAGTGGCTACAAACTGATGTATCTTATCTTCAAAGGAAACGGACTTATAATATGACAAAGCGTTTTGCATTGGTTCAACTAAAAATAAATATGGTTCCTCCATCACTCACTGACCTGAAAGTCTAAGAAAGTCATAAACCTGAAATCGCAGAATAATTTTAAAACAAAATCATGTGGTCTATTGGCTATTGCACATAAACAAGAATCTCATATAAATATTACTTGTTGTTCAATATTTGAGTAGCAGATAAATTAAAATTGTGTATTTCATTTGTGTTTACTCTGTAGCATATACACTATCTAGGGGTTATTATTGTCACTAATTTTATCTTTCGGTTGGCTTGCAGTGCTTCAAGATTCTGATAGTTTCCATCAACATACCCCATAGGATGGAGTTTGCCTAACATGTTTGCTAGAAAATGTACTCATTTTGATTTGGCCTCAAACTTTTCATTTGGTTTGAACGATTCAGTTTTGATGAATGATTTATTTTAGAGAAGTAGAATGATCTTCTGATGTCCAATTGACCTAAATAAGTTTAATCAAGTTAGTGGAGGATGTCTAAGGTTATGTAAGAAAATTAATCTAACTGAATTTCTTTTTAGTTAGATCTTTTTTGCCTTGTTTTTGTCACAACATATTTCTAACTCATCAAGTTGCTGCTTGTATGCATCCACCATTTTTGTTTCGATTTTACCGCCTCAACAACACTAAATTTTGTTGATTCAATCATTTATTTGTCACTATATTCCTTTGACATCTTGCCACTGTCTGATCAAGCACATTAGCTCCTTTATAAGTGTTTAAGCTGCCTTGAGTGAATGTTCTTTGGTGGTTTCAGATAATATATGGGCAATGGGCAATCCTGGGCTTGAAGCAATCCAGGCAGCATGGGATCTCAAAGGAAAATTAGATTCAGCCTATGCTGAAAATCTGAAATAGTGTTGCTTTATTTAACATTTCAATATCTGTTCTATTATGTTATTTCCCATTCAGGTATATCAAGTTAGAAAGCTTAGGCCATTTCTCCTATTGTATAACAGTGAAATAGGATTGATTGGTCTATCCTTTATTTTTGTTTGCTTATTTCGAATGGACATATTTACTTATACTGTGAATGAGGCACTTATGTCAATGGGATTTCAGATGGACATATCTACTAGAATTTCCTTTTTATTTCCCATCTCCGCAATTTATGAAGTGACAGCAACATGTAAATATTTTTTGCTCATTCTAAACTATTCCGTGCTTCTCTACAGGGTTGGGTTCAGTTTCACAGCCTTATATCCATGGAGGTTCAAGTGTGGCAGGTATATTATTCTGAAATTTGCATTCATCAAATAGTTTGGAATTTCATGCAGTACTCAGAAAAGATCAATTCTTATGATCTTGGGTGCTAATTTGTCTCACATCTAGAAATGTGGTCTGACATATGCTCTTGGATATGGACTTGTCTCAATTCTAGAAACGTGGCCTGATATGATTAGCATGGGTTTCAGATTAACATTGTTGCTCATAATTAGCTCATGTCTGTTGTAAAAACCTGTAGCAAACAATTATTTTTTTTCATGACCGTGCTTTTAGCATGATTAAGAGGGAGTAGAAAGTGCATTACAAAATAATAGCTTAGCTTGTAGCAAACAATTCATCGTGGATCGTGGCCATTTTTACACTTGATTTTGGTTGTCAGAAATCAGAACAATGCTGATCAGTTTTAACATACTGTGTTTAAGCAGATAGTTTGTCTGTGGTAGTATCTGCACAAAAGGATACAAGGATATTAACTTCCGTGCAGGTGATGAACTGGTCTTTGTTTAGGTTTTAGGCAGTGACAACGTACAAAGCACTAATGTCATTATGCATGGATACTGAGCAGCTTGCAATTTCTACTGCACTTTAAGATGGTTGTGCTCAGATATTTACCAATATATTTGTTATGCTGGTGCACTGGCTTCCCTATGGAGTGTCATACAGGTTGTGTAATTTCTTATGTGCCCCGCATGGCGTGGATCGGAAATATCAGATGGGTTGAAATTATGCCCTTAACTATCTAATTAGGACTTGATTGTCGTATAGAACTTAGGAATACAACAAGCTTAATTCATTGTACTTGAATATAACATAAAATTGGTTACATTATGATAATTTTACTTTTTGAGGAAATGCTGTGTGCTGCTACCTATCTACAAGGTATCAGCTGAATTGGTAACTCTACAGTACTCGTATCCATGTATTCCTTTTGTTTTATGAATTCCTGAAGTGATTTTGAACATGAACTCATTTTGAACGCGCAAGACAAACAATCAATCACAAACAATCAATCCAAAATTCGTTTATTAGAGAGTGGAGGCCACTGTGCCTCGCCGGTAGCCGATCAATCCGAAATTCGTTTATTAGGCAGTTTGGTTAGCTTGTGTTCTTTTTCATTCTTTGAGTTTGATGTGCAACGCACGAAAAGATCTATACAGTAGGGTTGGTGAGCCTACGACGCTGCGCTTTCTGTGACTGTGTTAATTTTACAAACTTTGCTTTTTGAATTAAATGTCCCTTTAACAGCGGTATTTAATTTTTACAGTATTGTTATCTTATCATGCGATCCATGTGTTTTAAGTACAAAATATTAGCTAACCCGTAGCAACGCACGGACATGCTACCTATTATATACAACTGAAGAGGCAGCTACCATGCATATTGGATGCTTTTCTTTTCTAAAGCTGGATGCAAGCACAAGTAAGGAATGATATACTGTATTCTGCCATTATCTTTTCGGAAAGCTCGACATGCCATTTTCTGATGCCATGATGCATACCACAAGCAAAGGACCAGAGGGCACTGTCTTTCGCTCAGGTTCTAAAGGAAAAGGTAAAGAAACCCCAAACCCCAAGCAAATTGAAGACCATGTATGAAACTGAATGAACAGGTAAAACTACTATGGATTAAATCAAAGTTAAAAGGAGCATAAAAGACACGATGGGCAACAGGGCAAAGGACCGAACAAAATAAAGCATATATATCAACGGAGTGCATGGGAACTGGGAAGGACAACACAATAATTGCATTTAACTTTCCTTTATTTTTATTGTAGGAAAATAACCCAATTAATTATGATCGATCACTTCATTTGACTAAGTCTCCTTGGTCTTTCCATAGCAGTTAACAAATGAAGCCTGTGATGGGGTTGGGTGCTGCGCATGGATGGCTAGGCCTGGCGAGTATCTCCAGTAGTTTTATTAAAAAAAACTCCCTATTTTGATTTTTTTAGGAGACAGAAAAAAGTCCCCTCCAACAGTTTGGTGATGTGGAATGCTAGCCATGTGGGCATTTGTTGCTGACGTGGAATGCTAGCATTGCATGTACTTTTCATTTAACCCCTCCTTGAAAAATAGAATCTCCGGTGGACAGAAGAGAGAGTCAAAGCTACCCCCCCCCCCCCGCATCGTCTCCTTCGGGGCGACACGGGGGCGACACAACACCGCCGTCAAAGCTCCCCGTCGGAGTTATCTCCCGGCCGCCGTCGCTGCTCCCCGGCGAGCGGCGGCGGCGGCCCGCGGTCGCGCCCAACAAGGCAGCCATCCGCAGCCTCTACTTCCTCCACTCCCTCTCCTTTTTCTCTCTCCAAGCTTGTTCTGCTCCAATGGTGGTCGGCGGCCGGAGTGGCCGGAAACGTCAGATCCGCGCTCTCCATGGCCGAATCCGGGGGCTTCCTTCCTGGATCTGTGCATGGGGAGCCAGTGCGGCGCGACCCGATGGCCGGCCGGCGTGGCAACCCCGCCCTAGATCTGGCACTGTCGGGGCCAACGGACGCGGTTGCAATCGGACGCGGTGGGCAGCGCTTCGTGCTACTGCCTCCTCCTCGCCCCACCGGTAGTGACGTGGGCCTCCTGGCCAACGAGTCTCGGTCCCGGCCCAGCCATGAACCGCGGACGCGACCTGGAGCAAGGCCCTGCAGCGGAGCAGGGCGGGGCGCGCAGTTCGGCCGCTGGCGAGCTAGTGGTGGGGCAGCGTGCTAGTGTTCTTTTTCGTGTTTGTTTGCAGGGCCCAATAGTGGTGTGCGCAGTTTGGCCGCGGGCTTGCCGGCGGCGGGGCTGCGTGCCTGTGGGCGCCCCCCCCTCTGTGCTGCTTTCTTTGGCTGTTCTGGTCGTTGAGAGCCTTCACTGCCTCTTACGGGGAGGGCAGAGCGCTGTCTAGGTGGTGTGCCGGCGTCGGCCATGTCTGTGTCCACGATGGCGGTGACAGCATGTGCATCGCGCGCTCTGGACTCTGGAGGAAGCGAGCTTCAGCGTTCCCCTGTGCTGCTCCTATCGGCCGGTCCCGGCCGCTGGGGGCCTAATCTACCTCAACGGGGAGGACGAAGCTCTGCACGGGGGACTAACCTTGCTCGATGGCGTGGGAGTCTGCTGTTCAGTGGATTCTAGACGAAAGTCTTGCTCGGCTTGCTGCCGGTGCTGACGACGATGGCGCCCCTTGTGCGTCATGTACCTTCTTGAAGGCGTCGTCCAGTTTGCATTTGCCATCTTGTGAGTTTGATCTCCAGGTGTAAACCCAAAGCGGTGATCCTGGACAAGCAATGGTGGCATCCTTCAATGTCACTCCCTTCATGGAGCCATTGCTTGGGAGATCATTTGCACCCCTCCATGCCGTCGGCCCAACCATCCCCCTCTCTAATGATTCTGCACAAGTTCTAACCAGCAAACTACGCTGCCAATGTCCTAGCTTTGCCATTCTCCATAATCCTTGATTGCCTTGTCTCATCAAATGCTCGTAATGAGACCATGATCCCCTCTCTTGGATCTCCTCGCGCCCCTTTTGCTGGCCCTCCCTCCATTTTGGCTTCCTCCCCTTAATGGGCGTTGGCGGGCGTCAACTGGGTCCTGGATGTTTTCCAAAGACATTGTAATCACGACTGTCATCTGTCATTTTGACTCGAAGCTTCACAGTTGCCGTTGGAGTGGAGGTCGCCGAGCTCAGCCGTTGGTGGTGGTGTTTATTGGTGAACAACTACATGCTTATCATGGGAGTACTTTGTTCCCCTTTCTGTGTTTTGTGGTTGTCCTCCTTCTGTCTCGCGTGTGTTGTCGGTGTTCTTGTGTTGTAAGTGTGTGTTCTCTGTTGTATCCTTTTGAGCGGTAATTTATATTTCCTCTCCATTGCAATATATTCAGGTGGGGAATTCTTTTCCCCCTCGGTGACCTATAAAAAAAAAATAGAATCTCCCTTCTCCTCTCTCTCAGGTCCAACGGTGGCATGCTCAGCTCGCGTTGGTAGATCCGCGCTTTGCCGTGCAGGCCGGCCATTGCTTAAGAGATGGCACTAGCCGAAGTTTGCCATGGATGTTCGGGTTGGGCTGCGGCGCAAGCACAGCCGGCGTGCATGGGGAGCGCAGCAGAGACCGATGAGCATGGGGCCGTGGGAGGTGAGAGAGGAGAAGGGAGGGTCTATTTTTCAAGAGAAAAATAAATGTGAGGAGTTAAATGAAAAATTCATGTCAATCTGCAAATAAATGCCTATGTGGTTGCCATAGGTCTGCGGTGCACCATTTAACATGTTTAGAGACCCAGAAATGCATTTTTAAAGTTGATGGACTTATATGACACATGCTTACAAGTTAGAGGGCCGCTGATACATTTAACTCAAAATAAAAGTTGAGAAATATCCTCTCCAACTCGTAAGTTTATGCAGTCTAAAGGAACCCCGTATACGCTTTCCATCTAGTGTTTTTTCTGAGTAGATCCAAGTAATTTAGACACATCCAGTGTTTTTTTTCTGAACCACAAGGTTTCGGTTTCAGAGGAAGAAAAGGATTTTAAAAAATAGGTGGTTGTGCATAACAGCTCCATAAGATATACCCTTTTTTTGAAGCTATGTTTTCAACTAAACATATATCATGCGCGCCTCCATAGCTGAAGCTATATATGGAGATGTGATGGAAGCGGGAGAAACTAAAAATGTGGATGAAAATGTATGAAAGTAATTAGTAACTAAAGCCTATCACAACTGTAGAAAAGATAAGAAAACATTTGTATGAGCATGGTTTTAAGTATACTACAAAGATCATGCATGACACTATGCTGACCATCCTAAAAAGAGGGCACATATGGATTTAGAAGAAGTCAATCAATTATAAGTATGATTAAGTTTATAAATAATTGTGTCAACATTTATGTTTCCATGTAGGTGAACTATGGAATCCAATGATATTTATTTTGTGTCATAAATGTTAGTACTTTTTGCATTGATTTGGCCAAATTTGAAATTTGTTGCCTTCTTAGAAACCAAGATGTGCACTCTTTTGGGATGAGGGATCCTGGAGTACATGGAAGCATGGATAGCAATGAGCAAAATAATTCCCAGTGTTTTGGGATCATGAAAGCGTTTTTTGGAAAGAGATTTGCTGCAGTGCTCAAAAGGAACCACAGTTCCTAGGAGCAATTTTTGAGCCACTGATCGTTATAAGAAGAGATTATGCAATTGTTTCCGGCCTTTGTGACTGCACATAGGCAAGTATGTTTTTAAAAGGTTTTGAGCTACTCAGCTGATAAAATATAAAGGAAAAGAGGACACAGACAAAATTAAAGATTTACACATACCAATGAGTATATCAATGATGCTAAATCATAATAGGTCAGAATTATAAATATTCATGGAAGCCGTGGGTCTATTTAATTGTTTAGCACTTCATGAAGTTGCGAGCTATCCATACCTTGTAAAATTAAATAAAAAACAGAAATCCAAATGATAAATCTGTAGCTAAACAGGCCACGCACAGCAAGCCACAAAGCTCCCCATAATTTCTGGAAATCAAATTAGATCCTTGAGGCACAGGGATGGACCTAATCTGCAAAGAAAATAAAACAGAAATTCAGTCAACGCACAGGAGTTAGCATAGGAAATCAAATTCTCCCATTGCATCGGTCATTCTCAATGAGGCACGCCGATGTGTTATCACTGACCAATAATCCAAGTACCAACAACACTAGCTATAGAGACAATACTATATGATATGATAATTTAACAAAGTTTTATTGAAACTGTACCTGGTTTCTGAGGAGCCAGCACTGTGCCTTTCAGTTGAGGAGACTGCCAATATAATGTGAGATGTGAATGCGATAGCGTTGAGAAATTGCAAGAACCAACAGGCGTGAGTGTGTGATCCTGTGAGGTATGAGGTGCTGCAAGAAAAACAAGGACCAGCCTGCTCCTTGTACAGGAACTATATATATATACACAACCAAACTATGGATGCTTTTCTTTTCATACAGCTGGATGCATGGACAAGTAAGGAATGATGCTCCATTATCTTTTGAGAAAGCTCGACATGCATGCCATGTTATGATGCTATGATGCAGACCACAAGCAAAGGAACTGAGGAGGACGCTGCTTTTCACCTCATCACCAGTCAGGCTCTAAAGGGAAAGGTAAAGAAACGCTCAAACAAAGACCGTGTACGAAGTTGAATAAACAGGTAAAACGGCATGGATGAAAGCAAAGTTAACTAAGGGACCTTAAAAGGCGCGATGGGAATGGGATGGATGCTAGGTAAGGGCTGAACGGCAGACCAGATAGAGTGCATGGGGGAGGACGACAATTGCTTTCACTTTGTAGCCCAATCTCTCCAAAAAAAAAACAGTGTGAACATATAAATCAGTCAATCAGTATCTAAATATTTGTTTCATTCCTTCTCTGTGCATGGGAAACCATAGTCAATTGCCACCGCTCTCTTGATCTGCTCATCACGAAGACAAGACCTCTCATGGAGTGGGCAGCTGAGTTGTGTGCTTGGCATGTACGTGGGATCGATGTTGATCATAAATTAGTGTGAACTAGTCCATCAATCCGTGCTCTCGCATGGAGGCTATAATTTTTGCGACATATATTGTTTAATACCTGACTAATAAAGAATTGTTTGTATTAAATTGAGTGTTTTTATCTTTGTTGATTTCTGCAAAGAGGAAAATTCATCACCGGTCCTCAAACTGCCTGAGGTGCCAACTAAGGTCCCCGTACTCTCAAAGTGCTATTTCTAGGTCCCTAAATTTGGTTTCTCATCTAGGTCCAAATTAGCTTGCTTATTATGGTGACGTGGCATGTGGAGCCCTCTTGTCAGCCCTCGCCATGGGCACGGCCCAACAGCCGCGGTGGCCCGTCTTCCCCGAACAGCCGGGCTGCTGCGCCAAGTGTGCGCTTGCGCGGCCGCCGGCGGTGCGCACCCGCTGCAGTGCCGCGCCCTCAAGCTCTGCTTCTCCGTTGCCTTCAACAAGCTGCCGGACGCGGCCTCGGCGGCAGCTGCACATGCATGCGACGGGGCCACCGGTGTCGAACGCGTTCATCGCCCGCCTTCCACGCCGAGAACCTCAAGCTGCTCGCACCCTTTGTCGCCGACACCGTGCAGCGGATTCTGGAGGAGCGCGTGTTGCTGCCGTCGTCGTCGTCAGGCAAGGTGGAGGTGAACGTCGCGGAGTGGTACCAGCCTCTGCCGCAGGAGGCCATCGCGGTCGCCACGTTCGGCTGCAACTACGACGACGGCAGCGCCATGTTCCGGCTGCTGGCCGAGCACGCCAGCTACGCCACCGAGCCGGCATCCAGGTTCTTCTCCTAGACAGCAGCGGCGCAGCGCAGGTCAGGCGTGTGGGTCGTCCAGCGCAGCCACCGCGGCGACGCGGCCCGCTCCGTGTCCCTGTTGACCTCGTGAGTACGCCGCCTTCGTCCCTGCTTCTCACGTCTCTGCCCTCCAAGTTCGAGATCAGCACCAGCTAGAACTTACTCTGTGGCCTGTGCATATCTGAACTCGAATTTCGTTGATCGAGCAGTGGCATCAAGGTCCAGATCTACGGGTTCGTTCAGTACGCCAACATCGTGGGCGTGGCCATAGGGTACACCGTCGCCGCTTCCATCAGCATGCTGTGAGTGAACGCAGACTCGCAGAGCCGCGCACGAGCGCCAAAGCAGGCAGTATGGCGCGGAGCTTCATGGCCCCGACCATGACGACGGACGAGATCATCGGGGAGTCCAAGAACTTCTTCGCCGGGCAGGAGACGCTGACCAGCCTCCTCACCTGGGCCACCGTCGTGCTCGCCATGCACCCGGAGTGGCAGGACCGTGCTCGCCGGGAAGGCGTCGACGTCTGCGGCCGCCAGGGCGTCCCCACCAAGGACCACCTCCCCAAGCTCAGGACGCTCGGGATGGTCGCGACTCTCAGGCTCTATCCGCCAGCGGTGGCCATGATCCGGAAGGCGATGCTGGACGTGGAGCTCGGCGGGCACGGAGGTCATGAACTCATGATGCCCATCATGGGCATGGCCGTGCACCACGACGCTGACGTGTGGGGCGCCGACGCTAGTACGCCACGGAGTTCAACCTCGCGCGCTTCGCGGACGATGGCGACCGGCGACCGCGGCAGTAGATGGCGTTCATCCTCGTTCGGCGGCGTTGCGCGGGTGTGCATCGGCCAGTACCTGGTGCTCGTGGAGGCCAAGATCGCCTTGGCCATGGTGCTGCAGCGCTGCCAGTTGCGGCTGTCGTCGGCGTACGTGCACGTGCAGGCGTGCAGCAGCCTGGCCAGTCGGGGGCGGCTGGGCCACCGCGGCGGTTCGGCAATGCGCAGGGATAAGAGAAGGACCATACTTGGTAAAATTCGTTTGGACCCAGATGAGACCCGAAACTAAGTTTAGAGATCTAGAAATAGCATTTTGAGAGTTTGGGGACCTAGATGACACCTCATGTAAGTCTAAGGACCGGTGATGAATTTTTCCTCTTCTACAAAATACACATAATAGATATTCCACATAGTCTATATCCAATTATCATAAGCTTATTAATTACTTCTGTTGCAAGGGACTGATTCATATGATTTTTATTCATATTCATATTTTTACAGTACATGGCATCTTGCCTTTAACTATGGCGGTCCATGTTGCTGCATCACATATCTTATGAAGTCATAAATCTGAAATTAATTTTTAAAATTTTATTCTTGTTGACTGCTATAGATTTTTTTGTCATCAAGTTGAAACTTTGTGATTGTTGTATTTTTTTATTAACTCTACTTTTTGCACTTTTTAACAATAAAGATATTCGGTCTTATAGTACGTTCTTAAATACAATAGCAAAAGCAATCATTTGAAACCTGTACCATGTCATTTAAGATAAGTGATAGAGATTGAAGTGAGATCTCTGATGGGGGTGGCGGTTCTAACCTCAAGAGAATTTTAATACTTTATCTATATAATGATCAACATTTTACTCTGAAGTAATCTTAAAGGGTTGAGAAAATATAACTATTACACTACCGGAAAATAGATCTTTGTCGAGTGCCAAACTCTTTGCCGAGTGTTTTTTTTCGGGCACTTGGCAAAGAAGCTCTTTGCCGAGTGCCAGAGAGTCAACATTCGGCAAAGAAAAAACACTCGGCAAAGACTGCTTTGCCGAGTGCCAAATCAGGGTAGCGGAAGTATACACTCTAATCTTCAAGTGAAGCCTCCAAACACCGCAGGAACGGTTGACTGGGGGTACATATGCCTAGCACTTCTCAGAAACTCACTAGCTCTATCACCTGGTACCCGTCCGGGATTTTTGTCCAAGTAATTGAAAAGTAAA
Organism: Saccharum hybrid cultivar R570; assembly: GCA_038087645.1. NCBI lineage: Eukaryota > Viridiplantae > Streptophyta > Magnoliopsida > Poales > Poaceae > Saccharum > Saccharum hybrid cultivar. The sequence continues at coordinate 15,160,706 of JAQSUU010000805.1, forward strand.
GTAAGCGTAAGTACATGTCATACTCAACAAATATAACATGGGGTTATAGAGCCGACACTGGTTTACTGCGGTTAGCTTTTAGTGAATCATAATTTTAGCAATTGAGAAGCAACAAGTTTAGCACAAGCCCATATGACCACATGATCATGTAAACAAGAATAATGTATAGCAATAAATAAATTAATCACAGGTGTTCTATTCCATAAGGATCCCAAGGCAGCTCGTGTCCGTGAGCACGACTAATATACCAGTTTTACACTCTGCAGAGAGGTTGTACACTTTCATCATGAGCCCTGATTTACCCTTTCACCCAAGATGATTAGCCTCTTGACCCACTACCAAGGAAGGTCGGCAGGGTTCACTATGAAGTCTTTCAAAGGTTCGTCTACAAAGTTTGGGCCGCTAGGTTTCCATGGCAAGGGGATATAGAGCCCCCCTTTTCGAATAGCACACTCACACAGAAGTACTCATAGGAACCAAGGCCGCACTATGCCCAGCTCGTCACGCCCTTTTGTGCCTTTTGGTAACCACTAACAAGCTAGAAAAGGTCCTCATACTTGACTAAAGCTAGAGCCATATAGCACTCACGGTTGTACTGTAAGTCCGGGTTATCACTTATAGATAAGTCCTTAGGGAGAGAAACTAAAGCATTTGGAAAGTAGCCAAATACCCTAGCACCCTTCTGTCCATATTGCTAAAAAGCATATTTTAACGTTTATTGCATATACCATTAGTCAAGTTACAGATCATGTTTATTTAATTGAGCACTCTAGCAGAAATACTACCCGATGCAAGATCCCATAGGTGACAAGGTACGAGTACAATGCTAGGAAATCCTTATTGGTAATCAAGGTAGACACATGGAGTATGAATTAAGTGATTAAAGGTGATTAGGTAACAAGGATGATCCCATGCTATACTTACCTTTTACACTCTCTTAAACTTCCTCATACTTTACTTCTGGTCATCACCTTCTGATCTTCGGCATTCACAAACTGTTCTCATTCTATGTAACATCCTAGATGTTAAGAAATTAACAAAACCCTAATCATGATCATCATTATGCATTATCATTAAAGCATTGTGGCATTAAGCATTTCATGTTTCAATTATATCATGTGTATGTTGCATATGCCATGGTTTATAAGTTTCATGAAATAATATTAATGATAGTAATTACGTTCAATTTTTAGGGAATTAACAAATGAATTTTTATGAATAAAATTGGTTCAACTCTTGTCCCATGAATTGATATGATGTTTGTACTATGCAACAGTGTTATTGGTTAATTTGTTTGTTAATTAGTTGACCATTAGTTAATTCCCTAAAGTTTCTAATTCACTATTTTGCAAAATCCCTAAATCAAGTTTCAAGTTTTTTTCGCCAATTCAAAAAGTCCTTCAACCAGTTCAAATTAGGCTTGGGTCCTTAAAGAAAAGTTGAAGATCTCATTGAATTGAGCAACTTTTGTTTTTGGAGATTTTCATGTTATTGCATGGAATTGGAAGAAATTGGAAGAAAAAGGAAGAAGGGCTTACTGCTACAGTAACAAATGTCTGTTTTCCCATCCTTCTCTGTTCACCGGCGACCACCGAGGCCTTCTTGGTGCTTCGTGCGCACGCGGGAGCACGTTGCTAGCCACTTGGGCGAGTCCACGAAGGCGCTGGCCACCTCTCTATCCTCTTCCTTGCCTTTAAAGCCCGAGTGACCGCCACCGTCTTCTTTTTCTTCTTCTTCCCTGCTCTACAGCCGCCGAGCTTCTTTGCTCTGCCGCACCGCACCGCACCGCCGCAACCAAGCCATCTCAGGCCGAATTGAGGGTACCGTCGTGTCCGCCATGCCCTTGCGCATCAGTTGAATCAGCCTGCGCAGCCTCGCTCCACCGGAATCGGCCGTGCAACGTCATCTTCCTCACGCACGGCCAGAGCTCCGCCATGTGCACGTCGCCGTGGCCAGCCCCCTGGAGCATCTCCTGCCTTGTCTCTTGTTGTTTAAGCTTCCTTATGACCATATTCTGATCATTGGCCTCTTGCTTTGATCTTTACTACATCATAGTGGCCGGCCATCGCTACGCCGCCGTGTCGCTGCCGCCGGTGATGCCTGCCCGCACGGCCACGCCTCCTCAGGCCATCGCGGGGCAAGCCACGGGCACCACCAGGTGTGACCAGGCCTGGCGTTACCCGCGTGCTACCTCCCCGCCATCGGTCCTGTCATCAACCGGCCGGAGTCAGTCGCTGGATGACCTCCCCTGCTCTTGCTCTGCTCGGCGAAGAAGAAGGGGGTGGCGGGGAAATAGGAAGAAGGATAGGGTGTTGGGTGAGAAAGATGTGACTCAGATGAATAGTGCATGAGTATTGTGGGTTATTTTCTCAAAAGCACAGGGTCCTTTTTGCATTATTGCCAAGCCGCACTTGGGCAGGCCACGCTGGGCTGGCCTGCTCGCGCCGCTGGGCCGAGTCGGGCTGCTTTGGGCCTGAGGCGCCTTTTCTTTTTATGTGTTTTTTTTCAATTTCCATAAATATGCTGATTCTTGTTAATTTCATAGTAATTTGTAGAAGCTTGATAAATTCATGAAATTTTTTGTGTAGCTTTGTAATGAGATTATATATGTAGGAAAAATATGAAACCTAGCATTTGGATAGCTTTGGCATGAGGTAAAATTACCTCTTTTAATTAAGAAATGCAACTTCTATGATTTTTATAGGCCAAAATAAATATCCAAAATTTTTGAAATTTGTTTTGCCACTGTTTCATGTTGTAACCAACCTCCACAAAAACTTTGAGATTAATTTGACAATGTTTAATTTAATTATAATTTCCTTGCTTAATTAATTAAGTAGTTATTCAAGGTAATTAAGCTTAATCTTTAAATACTTTATGTGACCTTTTGGATTGGTTTATAACTTTGGGACATGAAACATGATGATGTTCCTTGGCAAGTTATTTAGTTGTTTGTGCTCATGATTAACTTGTTAAGTGTTAATTACAAAAAGTAATTTGTGTTGATTACTTGCAATCATATCGTAAAGGAAAGTTGTGCTCAAGTTAGTTTATCTTGTTGTGTTTTCACCAATACATTCCATGCATCATGTCATGCATTCCATCATGCTAAAGCATGTATCATTTAACTATGTGTAATGCATACCTAAGTGAGAAGGTTCGTGATGATCAACTTCTGGAGAAGGTCCATCCATCCATGGTGTTGGTGCCAAGTCTAACTTCTATGGAACTAACCTTCTTTGCAACGCAGGCAAGCCCTAGAGCATATAAACCTTCCTTGTGTTTTACAAATCTTTATATCACTTGAGTATATGATTTCATGCATTAGGTGATTAGGGTTTACTTGATTACCAATTGTTACATGACTGTCCTTGATATTTTCAATATCATCCTTGTTACCCATTTTATGAAAATACTTAGTTATACTTAGCCATGCTTGATGAGATAGATTTTTAGTTAAGATATATCGAAATGGTTTATTCTGGCATAACATGATTGGGAAACAAGGAATGATAATGAATTTGAGACCGGACGGGTAACTTGCATTGAGAATGGAGTCTCAATGTAGTGTTTTTGTCTGTGTCAATTAAGGACCGTTCATTGTAGACCTAGAAGAGTTGAGACTTTGCAGTACCGATGACATACTCCGGTAAGCCTAATACCTTGGCTATTCCATTATGTGAAAGGATAACTGCGCACTGGGAGTGGAGAGATGGTGAGAGTAGCGTGTACCCACCCTACTGGAATAGGGTAGGGCGGTGGAGTAATGTGCTCTCGGGTGGCACAAACCTATTCACGTTTTGGAGGATCCGAGTGAAGGTTGAATATGTAGGTCCGGGACCTGCATATGTCGTGTGCTTGGAAATCCCCATCTGGGTTTAATCGGTTCGAATCGTCGTTGCTCCTCGATTATGGAGACTCAATTCTCTGCTCTACATTGTAGTTAATCAATGGAACATGCTTACTTGTGGATCAGAGATGAACATAAGATGAGATGATTAATGAAGTGATTGAATTAGAGCAGGTGCAAATTGGATATGATGATGACTTAATACGAAGCTAAAACTTTGAAAGTAAGGATCCACTTTAGTAAGCTTTTCCGCAAAAGTCAATCTTGATTCTTGCTAAGACCTTACCTTGAATCCCTCGAACTTGCTTACCCTTGGAGTCTTTTTCTTTTAGTCGGGTAAGTCTTGTTGAGTACCCTCATGTACTCAAGGTTTGTTAAACCCCTGTTGCAGGTTCTGACTTGTGCTGATAATCAAGGTCATGTCAGTGGGCTCGACATGATCTGGATGTCTCTTCTACCTTAGGTGCTTCTTCTAATTTGCATCCGTTGTTCTATTCAACTTTTGGATCTAAAGTTAACTTTTACTTAAACATGTTTGTAAACTAATGTTATAAGTCTTCCGCACTCCGATGTAAGTTATTTTTGTAACAAATGTTGTAATGTTGTGGCAACTCCATTGTTGATCCTGTATGAGTTGTAAAATGTGGATGACTCGGGGTTCCCCGAGGACACCCGACAAACTACCGGGATTGTGTGGCTTATGTGTGCACCAGTCAGAGGTTTGTGAGACAATGACGAGCACATGTGGGCCGTATAATTAGGGTGGTTCTGCCACATTCTACTTGTAGCAAACACCAAGCATACAGAAACATACAAGCAAATAGAACAAGGGAAATTAAGAAACAATACACCACTTGCAAGAAAAGCTTGAAAAGAGCGCACTAAATGGCAAGACTCATTGCTACGATCACGAGAGCACGAGAACGAACAACGGCGGAGCTACCGTTGGAAAGGATGTGACTATCGATATGTTTGCAACACAACAGAAATAACAGACTATATGCTTGGCCTATTTTAGTTATCAAAACAAGATGATAGACTTTTCTGAGAAACATCCTATAGTTCAATTAATTCAAATTAAACTTGAATTTGGAAAGATGAGGTATAACCTTAGCCATATTTTAATTATAAATGATTGTATATCATTTAAGCTATTTAAACATCTATAGTTTAGAAAACATAGAACATGTTAGAGCAACTAACCGAACCATTATATGTTTCGTGTTTATACTAAACAAGTTATAATTAAGAAATATTTAAGTTGGTATAAATCAAGTTAACTTTTATGAAAGATCGAAGTTATAAACCTAAGTTGCTTTTAATTCAAAAAGGCATTGAATAAACATTAATCAAATTAATAAGATTAAATTCATAAACATGTGACATGAAAGACATTAGCACTACTGCGTAGAGCAAAAAGGAAAGAATCTAATGCAACTTGAACGAAGTGGAACGGACTTAGAATGAAGGAATGGCGAGGATTTAACGAACCAGTGGCAGTTTTGTAAATAAAAGGATTTAAGAAGAACGTAGGGGCTAGATTGAAAAAAAGGAGCTGACTACTCTTGACCTTGCAGAGGTGGACGTTGACCGACAACGTGGCGTTTTGTGAGTGATTGGAAGGGTGCTGACATGGCGAGGCAAGTTGACCAGGTACCATGGTTCAACTAAGGATCTGGACCGCCCATCCATGATCGGACGGTGCAGGGAGGGCTCCATCCATCTGGGTGTTGCCAGCTGGGATGGAACACCCAACGACAGCACCGTCACCGGCTTCGACCGGCCGGGATGGTGCTCCAGTGAGCATGGATCTTCGGCGAGTGGCGAGGGAGGGAGAGAAGTCCATGGCGAAGTCGCTAGTGGTGTTCTTCGTCGGCCTAGCAGGTCAAGGTGGCAGGTCCGCTGAGAGGAGTGGAGCTCGCGGCCATGGAGGCTTGCGGTGGAGTTCGGGAACTATGATGCGGACGCGGATTGATGTCTTTGGGGGGGTTTGTCGGACACGTCATGTCCTTGTGGTGCCAAAGGAGGAAAAGGGATGAACAAAGGTGGTGTGCACGAGGAGATCGACGAGCTCAGCTTGGGGTTGGCAATGGCGGTGGCGGCAGCCATTGGAGGCGCTATAGCGAGGGAGGGAGCTCAGGAAAAGGTGCTGCGGCTGTGGCATGCTTGTGCGGTGCCGGGGTGGCTTTTAAAGGGCGTAGGTGAGGGAGGAGATGGCCGGGCCGCGGAGTTTGCCCACATGCCATCAATGACGGCCGTGCTTTGGCGTGCGGAGGAAGTCGCGAGCAGTTGCGCTAGCCATGGGTGCGGTAGACGCAGGAGGAGGGGGCTTGGTCCGCACAGGGCTCGGTCCGTGGGAGGGGCTTGGTCGCATGGCTACCCAGCGATGGTGGAGGGGAGTGGAGACGGGAGGTGGGGTCCATAGGTCAGTGCTTAGAGTGTGGAGGTCAGCGGGACCCGGCTATCGGTGAGAGAGCAGTGGGAGCCGGCGGGCTGATCTCTGCACATCTAGTGGGCTGGCCCAGGAGGAGAGGGGAAGATGCAGGGAGGAGTTGGGCCGAGGCCCATGCGGGTGAGGGGAAAGGAGAACAGGCCAACCAGAAATGGCCCAGAGAGAAAGGGAGAAGGAGTTGCTCTCTTTTTTTCTTTTTTTTTTGCAAAATCATTTTGAAGCTCCAAATTAAATCCTTTTCAAACTAAACTTGTTTCGAAATGCCTTTTGAAGCTTTATTTTCCAAAAACAAAAGAAGACCTATTCACTTTTGGACTGAGTTTTGGAAATTCATTTTTTTTCACACTACACAAAAAATGCAAAGGCAATAACGCAACAAATAGATCACATTAAATTCTAAAATCTTGAGAAAATCACCTTTTTCACTTATTCCGATTATCAACATCCTATCCAAATCTTGACAAATTTTATGAAAATTATTAATTCATTTATTTTACTTAGTATTTTCTATTCACAGCCCAAAATGAAAATTTTGGGGTGTGACAGTGGTGGGCCGCGATTGTAGCCCAATAATCCCCTCCCATCCCCTTGGGAGTTTTTAAAAAAAACCTTTCATCCAGAACTATCCTCTCGTCCACTCGTTCCTATCCGCTCCAAGCACCACCACTCACCGCCATGCACCTCTAGATGACCCTGCCAGCGCAAGGTTCCACAGCAGGACATTCTCTCTTCCCCGCTCCCACCCCAACATGAAGCGCTGAAGACTCAAGTTTGGTTTTGGTGAATTGATGAAACCCTAGGTGCTAACCCTCTTGCTCTAGTGATCATGAGAATAGGGAAGCACATGCCAAGTGGTGGAGCAAATGGTGATGATCATGAAGGTAGTGATGACCATGGTGATCAAAGTACTTGGACTTGGAAAACAAGAAAGAGAAAAGCAAAAAGCTCAAGGCAAAGGTGATATCCATAGGAGCTTTTGTGTTTTTGATCACGACACCTAGTGGGTGTGATCACATTTAGGATAGAGAGCCGTACTATTAAGAGGGGTGAAACTCGTCGTGAAATGCGGTTATCAAAGTGCCACTAGATGTTCTAACTCATTGCATATGCATTTAGATTCTAGTGGGTGCTAATACCCTTGAAAATGTTTGTGAAAATATGCTAACACACGTGCACAAGGTGAAACACTTGGTGGTTGGCACATTTAATCACGGGTGGTGAAGTTAGTGAAGTCAGGGTGCTCACTGTAGCTAACTAGATGCTGGACCGGACGCTGGACCTACGCGTCCTATCAGTGGGGAAGAGGTGGCGCTCCTCTTGGCCTGTGACTGAACATAGGCGAGGGCAAGCGATCGAACACGACGGTGGCAAGTCCGGTCACTGATCACGTATGCTGATGTGAGCTTCTTCGTGAACCAAAGAGGATCGGACTCGAGGATGCGTCCGATCACCCCTGAACGGAGGTGTCCGGTCGCGATTTTCCCTCTCTGGATGCTTACTGGAATCAATCTGACGCGGTGTTGGTATGGCGTCAGGTCAGGTGCGGTGCGTCCGGTCTTGGCTGGGTGGCTGCACGGGCGTGCGCGAGCAGACGCGATAGCGGTGCATTAGGTCGACCCTCTGGTGCGTCCGGTCGCTCTTTAACGCACGTGCGAGTTCAGTCGACCGTTAGGATCTCACGGTGGTGGTTTAAATGAGGGACATGTGGACGTGGATTGTTGACCAGACGTCGGGCGGTGCACGTCCGGTCACTATTGACCGGTGCGTCCAATCATCATAAGTAGGGCTCTGTGTTGAGCCCAACGGCTCTTTTTGAAGGGGCTCCCTATTTAAGTTGTAAGGCCAGCTCTTGCTCACTCTCTTGACCATTTTCATTAACAAAGTAACCTAGTGAGCTAAGTCAAAGCCCTCCCACTCATCTCCATCATTGATTCATCGTCTTTGTGAGATTGGGAGTGACTCCAAGGGCATTGCTTGAGTGATTGCATCTAGAGGCACTTGGTGATTGTGTTTCGCTGTGGGATTTGCTTGTTTCTCTTAGTGGTTGCTGCCACCTAGAGGGCTTGCTACGACGAGGATCGTCGAGCGAAGAAAGGTGCTTGTCTCCAGCTCCGATCGTATTGATTATGAGGGGTTCTTGACCCTTTCCCGGCAGAGAGCCAAAAGGTGCTCTATAGTGGATTGCTCGTGGCTTGTGTGATCCTCATCTTATCTTGGTTGTGTGGCACCCAATTGTGAGTTAGGCGTGTGATGCCTATTAGCGCATGAACCTCCAAGTGAGTGAATCGCCACAACGGGGACTAGCTTGCTGGCAAGCAAGTGAAACTCGGTGAAAAATCTTGTGTCATCTTGTCATCGGGATTTCATTGGTATTCATTGTGATTGATTGATTGTCGCTTGCCACGTCAGTATATCTTCACTACCTCACTCTTGTACTCCCTCCATATCGTAATTAGAAGTCGTTTAGAACATAAGTGTGATTACCAAGGAGTCATTAATTAGTGGACATTTTTTCCCTATCTACCCCTATTAAATACGCTTGTGGGTGCATTGTATGCAAGAAAGAATCAGAGTTGGAGTGGCTAGCTCAGTGCGGTAAGTGCCCTGAGCCCGAGGTCTAGGTTCAATTCCTGGTGGGCGGCCATACTTTTGCATGGCGATTTTGCATGCTACTGTGCGGAACGAGTCCGCCGTGTGTGCTCGCGCCTGGGCGCGCGTTTGCTTCCAGTTTGGCCGCGGAATCATCGAGTTTGGCCGCAATTTTTTCATGGGTTCATGGCGTGTTGATTCAATTTTTCATTTTTTCGGCCTGGCGCTCGTGCATGCAACGTTTGGGATACCAGACAGCTTAATAAAGCGCCACAGTCCTTCAGTTCATCACGCCACATCTATTCTTCATGCCACTTCGTTTGAGTAGTACTGAGCCATATCTTTAGCTTAGCATGGCTGATTTGTGGACTGGGTTCGATCTTAACGACCCGGCGCTGAAGATGACGATGACGCCACTGCACCTCGACGAGCACGAAGATGGCGACAGCAACGCTGCGTTTCATCTCGACGAGCCTGAAGATGACGATGGTGCCGCTGCGTTCGATCTCAACATGCCTCCGATGGAGGATCAGAATAACAATGGTAATGGTCTTTCCTTTTATGATATTCACAGCAGCCATGCAAAAGTACTCCGTGCCAGTAGATGAATTGGATCAGAGTAATTTTTTCTCAGATTGTTCCTTTTTTTTTTGGACAGGGTTTGATTTGAACTTGCCAGTAGATGAATTTGGAGCTGTTGATTTTGATTATTTATGGAACCATGCTGGTACGTACAAGTGCTTGTTTTTGTTCTTTTCAATATAACTTGCCGTGCATATTAGTATCATAAACATGCTGTTACCAAGTGCTTTTTTTTCTATTGAATAGAATATGCAATGCCTATTAGTATCATGAAGTGCTTGTTTTTTTTTCTTCTTTTGAATAGAATATGCCATGCCTATTAGTATCATGAAGTAACTATTGCATGACTGTGCTTGTTTTTTTTTCTCTATAATTACAACTTGCCGTGGCCAAGCATAACTGATTGTGCTTGTTTTTTTTTTGCTGTAAATAGAACATGCTAGAACATGCCGTCTGTAAGTTGCATGATTGTGCTTGTTTTTTTTTTTTGCTATAAATAGAACATGCTGCCGGAACTAATGAACGTGCTTGTTTTAACAGAACATGCTGCTGTGGAGAACCCCACCGTGGAAGAACAAGTTCAACGACCCCACCGAAGGAAAGAAATGTCTAAACACCTCCGAAAACAAGTTTATCAAGCTTTGTTGGCTAGGAGCAACAATGGGAAACTAGGCAAGAATGACACTGCAGTTGTTGCCAAGCAATTTGGGCTTAATATTCGGTCAGTTCAGAGGGTATGGCAGAGAGGTAAAATACAACTTGCAAACTCAGTTCCGATTGTGGTTTCTAGTCTAAAGAAGGGTAGAGTAGGCCATAAGCATATCCCTGTTGATTTAGAAGCATTGAGAAACATTCCTCTAAAGCAACCAATGACTATAGATGATGTGTGCACCACACTAAATATGAGCAAATGGCAGATTCAAAGGTATTTGAAAAAAGGCTACCTTAGGCACCACTCTAGTAGCATCAAGCCATATCTCACTGAAGCTAACAAGAGGTCTAGGTTACAATGGTGTGTTGACATGGTTAACAGGGAGTTGCTTGATGATCCAAGGTTTAAGGAGTTGTATGACTTTGTGTTCATTGATGAGAAATGGTTCTACCTATGTCAAAAAACTGAAAGATATTATTTGCTACCCGAAGAAGATGAACCCCATTGGACTTGTAAGAATAAGAACTACATCCCTAGGCTCATGTTCTTGTGTGTTTGCGCTCGACCAAGGTTTAGGGATGGGAATTGTATTTTTTATGGTAGGATTGGATGTTTTCCTTTTGTTCGTTATGAACCGGCTATGAGAGGTAATGAGAGAACCGGCCGTGTCCGTGGAGACTTGGTTATGAAGCCCATTACATCGATCACAAGAGACGTGATTAGAGATTTCATGATCAACCAAGTGTTACCGGCCATTAGAGCCAAATGGCCAAGAGAAGATGTGGGTAGACCAATCTTCATCCAATAGGATAATGCATCCTCTCATTTGAAATTGGATGATCCAGATTTTTGTGAGGCCGCTAAGCTAGGAGGATTCGATATTCGCCTAATTTGTCAACCACCAAACTCTCTAGATTTCAACATTCTTGACTTGGGTTTTTTTTGAGCTACACAAGCAATTCAATATAAGAAGAATGCAAAAACAATAGAGGCTCTAGTTCCAACCGTGCAAGAGGTAATTTGATCAAATTGTTCACACATGTTTCAATGTCTTTTTCAACAACAAATTTGCTCATTCATTCATTTCTTGCACAATTGTTTTGTAGGCATTTTTGGAGTACTCGCCACGCCTTGCAAACTGAATGTTTCTAACACTACAAGGTGTCTTGATGGAAGCTATGAAAGTGAAAGGTTGCAACAAATTCAAGATACCTCACATCAAAAAAAGAAACACTAGAAAGAGAAGATCGGCTGCCATCTTGTATCCCTTGTGATCCATCATTGCTACATGAAGCCGAGGCTACTCTTGCTGCATGAAAAAAATAGATTGATGCTATAATTAGTAGACATTCTTGCTGCATGAAACAATTTGATTGATGCTATAATTAGTAGTAGAGGCATTCTTGTAACAGTTTAGCATTATTTATCTAGAACATGCTTCTTACCGATGCTTTGGCGTCGTCTGTTGTCGGCAGCAAGCCCTTGCACTGCTCCATGAAAATCTTGCAGTCCACCTTGATGCGGCCGAGCATGGCGTCGATGGAGTAGTCCGCGTGGACGAGACCACAGCTAGGGCATCGATAGAACTGCGAGTGCGCACGGTTCCATGCTTCGCGATCCTCATGAATGAGACCACAGCGACCGCATACAAACGCCCCCGGCGGCAAGGAATCCGGCACCACCTCCTTGGAGTCCGGCGCGAGCTCCAGCAACTCCGGCGTGATGGAGTCCGGCGGCATCTGCGACTCCGGCACCACCTCGTCCGGCTCCTGCGAGTCCAACGCCACGCCATCCGTGGCGACCTCCTGTGAATCCAGCACCACGCCGTCCGCGGCGAGCAGCCCGATGGCCTCGTCCGGCTCCTGCAAATCCAGCGCGACGGACATCAGTGGGTCGTCGACGTCCTCCGCGGCGACCTCCTCTGACTCCGGCCCGATGTCCTCCGCGGCGAGCACCTCCGACTCCGGCCCGACGCCGTCTGCGGCGACCAGCACCCGTGTGCCGCCGGTTTCCATAGCAAGGAAACGAACTGAACAGTACTAAACCCTAGCCGCTGGAATCCACAGGTGAGCATGACGGAGATGAAGTAGGCGTGCAGACGGGCGGCGAGCGTGCTGTGGGCGGTCTACGTGCTGAGGCGATCTCTTCAATCGAGGAGTCCGCGATTAATGCCGAGGAGAGATGCGAGGGAAGCCGTGCGGACGGGCGGCGCACGTGCGAGGGGTATTCGCGTCCAAATCCGGCCTCGGATGAGTGAACGACGTCTTTTCACGCAAACGGCATCGGCTCCAGAACGACTCCTAAATATGATACGGAGGGAGTACATATTCTCTGGTTAGTACTGAATTTCTGCCGGTAAATGATAGTTTCTTTTCCAGTAAAAGTAGTCATCGTTATAGGTGAACTGGGCGACTGACAGCAGGGTTTTGGTGTTGATGTTGAGCTGAATCATCCATAACTTCTCGTCGTCCTTGGTGAAGTGATAATTGGAGACCAAAAAGCAGACGACGTTTGGTTTGTCCAAGCACACGACAGGCCACTCGGGAATTGCATGCGGGAGGCCTTCGTATCCCGGAAGCGCCCAGATCTCCTCGGCGTCGATCTCTCCGTCTTCCACCCACTCCAATGGCTGGTCCATGCTGAGATTCATCTTCCAGGTCTTGACAGTGAAGACAAAGCGGGGGTGCCAACATGTCGTCCTGTCCGGGTCACTGCAGCAGCAGTCGGGTCGTCATCGTCAACGTTGCAGCAGTGTGGGTGGATGCTGACCAACCTCACAGCTCACACTGCTGTCACCGGCGGCGCCCATGCGTCGGACCCCTCACAAGGCTGTCATTGCCGTAGCTGCAGCGGCTCACCTCCCGAGGCAGACGTACATAACGGACCTTGGGGCTCGCCTCGTCAGCCATGTCGCACAGCAAGAAGTCGTTCCCGTAGCAAACCCAGCATAGGAACCGGTCACCGACGCAGATGATGTTTCGGGGTGACGACCCCAGCATTGGGTACTGAAAAACGGGCACTGGCTTCATGAGCCCCCACCGGCGCATGCCGGGGCGGAGCACACAGAACACGGCCATTTCCCATCTCGCATCGCTATCGTAGATCGTACCACAGGTCGACGTGGACCACGAGGAGATCGCTCTCGCCTCGTCGCAGCAGACCTATGCCCCCAGAGTCCAGCCTTGGGCGGCGGATGCGAGGGTCAAAGTAGGATGCAGGGACGCTCTCGGACTTGGTCGGAAACTCTGGAACAGGGAGCAGAGACAGCGACGGCAAACGGCGGGCGCCTGCCGGCCTGTACACGAAGTGCTCCACAGAACCATATCGAGGGTTATACTCCAAGAGGACCAACTCCCCGTGGGCCGCGTCGACTCTGATGCTGTCGTCGTAGTAGAGGCATAGTTTTGGTTACTGTTTCGGCCAAAAATATCGGAGCCCAGCGATAGAAATAAAAATCGGGATTTTCGGTGATTTTCGGATTTTTCGGGTTCAAAAAATACTCAAACTATTTTTTGACGAAATATCAAAATTTGGCTGAAATTTAGCCGAAATTTCCTACAATTGGCCAAAAAAGAAAGTCCAAAATCAAGCAAAATCATAGAACTTAGTAGTTTTTCCAAATCTAGACAGCAAATGATCTAACAGTGCACTTAAACTGTCCGCTTAAACGGTTCCAGAGATAAAACAAATCATAGTCCAAATTTAAGCAAAATCACAGAATAAAGTTGTTTTTCCACTTAATAAACAGTCCACTTAAATAGTCCAAGGTAAATCTAATAGTGCACTTAAACAGTTCTATACAGAGATACAACAAATCATAAGAAAAATAGTCTCTCTAGATGGTGAAGCATAACTCTGGTTAAGGCTCTAGTTTACTACTTGCAACCTGCACACATGCAAAACTTAGATATAAATTAAACAAAACAATTTAACAAATGTACTATGAAACAAAATTTCACGTAATAAAGAATAAATATCCTTGGTCTTGTTTCGATACGCCCTCTACGATCAACTCCCTCCCCTACAAAAGAATAATAAACATGCAAAATGTTTACCAAACCACAGAATAGTGCTTCAAATCTGCACAAGCACTAACTGAATCGATGAAATGAATTAATGAAAACACCACGGACGAATCCAACTCCTATAGTACCTGATGCTTTTGAGTACCGCAGGTTATGCCACTGCAGCGTCATCTCGGGGGATGTCTCCAGCTGTGCCGGCTCATCGGCTCCTCTTATGGTCGGGCTCCAATCAAATTGGGACTCAGAAAGGCAGATGTGCAGGCAGAGCAACACAAGGATAGAGAACGCAGCGATGGGAGAGGAGCCGCGCGGCCTTGCGTGTGCGATAGTCCCGTGTGTACGCCTCCGCCGGCTCCATTCTTACTAGTGCCGGAGAAAGCAGATACAGAGTACCGAGAGAGGAAGACAGACGGCTTGAGGCGGCCGGTGATGTTTCGAAGAAGAGAGAGAAATAAATTTCTCAGTGGCTAGGGTTTCAATTGGGTCTTTACATAGTCAGGAACGAATACATGGGCTATGGGAACCCTGTTGGGCCAAAAATAAATTTAAAACGGGCCGAAAGTTTTTGGCCGGTATAGCCTTTTACCGGGCCTGGCCGATAGAAGCGAAATTCGCCGAAATTCGTGAATTTCGGGCCGAAATTTTGAACTAGGAATAGAGGTCGTAGCAGCTCTCCGGAAAGTCGTAGTAGAGGTAGGAGCTCGATGGCGGCACGGCGCATCTGAAGGAGACGCGTACGCGTCGGTCTTTGGAGGTGCGAGGCTCCGCGACGGTATTGGCGTTGGCAACGAATGATGACTGTGAATCGTCGGGGCGGCGGCGGCCATAGCTGCTCAGCATCACCCAGCACCGGTCTTTGGCGGCGGCAGTGGCCGCCGGCGAATCCGAGAGCTGCCTCCAGTGGCTGCATGTTGGGGCAAAATGTCGATTGATTATTGGCCGTAGGCCAGTTCAGCACGTCAAGGCGATGAAGAGGAATCCGCCCCAGCATTTTCGTACATGAAATGGTTGCACTAGCCGCTAGGTTATGGTGCTCACAATAATGGCGGCTGCGTGCATGAGTTGGTAGCCCTATCAAGTCTAGGTTAACGATGATTAATTTGTACCGTACCAGATAGGGTCACAGTAGTACACGATTGGGCTGGCCAGTAAACTGAATGGACTTCGCATTGCCAGCCCAGAAGTTGCACGTCAAGCTCAATGGGCCAGGACAACTACTTGTTTAGCTTTTCTTTTATGGGCAACTACTTGTTTAGCTTACACAGCCTACCAGACTATGCTTGTTAGAACTTAGAACGCAAAATCTAGTTAGAAAGGTCAAATTTTAAATTTCTAGATATTTATTTAAGAACTTGCAAAAATGAATAAAGAAAAATCTGAATTACTTTTGAGAGGTTTGAGAATGTTCAAGTTGCTTGAGTAGGACATGTCATTGTTTTCATCCTATATGGTTTTAGAATTGTTACTCCATGTCAAGGTTCCACCCCACTTGAACATTGGCTTTGGTATTAGCAGGATTTTGTCTTTGAGAGAAATTAGGGCATTGTTTGGATTCTCTCCTCTAAACTTTAGAGCTCTAAAAACTTTAGAGCATTTTAGCTCAGTTTTGAGGTCTAAAGCTCTAATGTGAGGTAGGCTAAAGTTTAGAGCTAACTTTAGACCACCTGTTTGGTGATTTAGCTCTAAAGATTAGAGGAAAGGATCCATACAAGTCCTTAATTAGGCCCAAGGTTTTAAATCTCTAGGTAAGCCACTTTATTATTGGTCCCCACAACAGCTAAGGGCAGCTATACCGTCCAAAACCTTAGGAATTCCTTGATAGTTGGCATAAATTCGTAAGCCAGATTGGCTGATACGCTTTAAAAAGGTTCTAGTTCTATATATTCCCTTTCTAGCCCTTCTCCTTTGATGTCGCAAAGTTGAAACCAAGAAATATCTGTTACTTTCCTGATGTTTCCGAACACTTTCAATAAAACCCTATCGTAGAAGTACTTTCACAATGTTTTCGGTAATATTTGTGGATACTACTCGTACAGTTCATTTTTTATTCATGTTTGCGTTTCTTATAGAGGTTAGTAAATCAGCAATAGTGTCCTTGCCCATAAGACTCTAATTCTAGGTTCCTCCTAAATTTTCTATAATCAACATGTTTTCCCTTTTCTTTAAATTTAGGATTTTGATCAATTGTGAATCATAGAATTGGATCTTATTCACATAAGTCTTTCATTTCGTACATGTTTTCATGAAAGAAATTAGGACAACCAATTAAGCATTGGATGAGTCGAAGGCTTCTTCGGGCATTTCCAGATCAACTAGGACAAGACTCAATAAAGTCACCAATGTTGCTGCTTGCTTGACTTTGCTTTTTTGAATCTACTTCTTTGCTTGTCTCGCCAATGAAGATACTGCATCATCTCTATACTAGCTAGATAACCAACGCTTTGCTTCCCATTTTGCTATTTTTAGAAAAATTAGGAAAAAACACATATCCTTTCGTGTCTTCTTGTGCAAGAAAGAGCAAAACCTACAGGTTATAGATGCCATGTCGCCGCTTAGGGAAGAGGAAGAGAAGTTTGAGTGTCGCTTTTCCTTCTGGGGTTTAGGGACTAGATGCCGCCACCGCCAATAATAAGGTTTGCATCCACTATCTTTTTTTTTTGCGGGGGCATCCACCACCTTTTGCGCTAATGTTTGGGGCTGGACAGCGCCGTGTTTTTTTGGCCATTCCATGTTTTAGCTGCCCAAAAATTCAGGCCCACTTAGCGGCTATCTCGAGCTAATTGCATCTATTAGTGCATAGGATTTCTTAGCGCAATAAGTTGGTTCTCCTATCTAATGCCTTCCCCAGCAGCTATCTCCGGCTATAGCTGCAATTGTAGCCGAAGACCCAAAACCTTGATTAGGACCCATTTGGTAGAGTGATGAGCGTCTTTGGCTCTGTCTCCATGCACTGTAGACCCCTTCTGAAAATAAACTAGTTGCCAGTAAAACTACTGTTATTTGCTTCATTGGCTCTGGCTCCTTCACGTATACTATAGGTTTGTGGCAAGGAGCCGAAACTATTTGGAGCCATATCAAATAGGGCCTTAAGGGAGTATTTGTAGAAAATATTAGCAACATTTTTATCTACAAATAAATTTAGTTTGAAAATATATTCAACCATCTTTCTTAAGTGATTCTTGGGACTCTATGGGACTCATGCAGGTTAAATAGGGCCTTAAGTGTGTTTGGCAACTACTCCCTCTATCCCATTAAAAGAAACTCTATGGGACTCATGCTGGTTAAATTTTCTTAAGCGTGACTAGATTTGTAGAAAAATATTATGAACATTTTTATCTACAAATAAATTTATTTTGAAAATATGTTCAACCATCTTTCTTAAGTGATTCTTGGAGCTCTGGGCGATGCTGGGGTACGAGGGCCTCCCATTGAAAGAACATGGGAAATGCAATATTCGAACAGCTTTTGTTTTTTAGCAAAAAAAACTACCCCACCGTTCAGCCCCAAACAGTACTGGAATTAAGGGACTATTTGTAGAAAATATTAGCAACATTTTTTATATCTAAAAAAATACCCTGCCGTCCAGCCCCAAACGACAGTACTGGCTTCGTCACCACCCTATAACCAGCCCTAGCCAGTTTGAAACTTGCGACGCGACTTTCTGCTCTTGGTGGCTTCGCCTTCGACGGGTCCAGACGCCGTGGTTCCCTCGGCCTACGACGATGGATCCATCCCGTCTCAAGTTGCGGCCAACCGTGGCCGTGGGAGCCATCTGTTTCTCCGGCGGCCACCACGGGCAAAGACCCAAGCTGGGTTCTGCTGAACCGCCGTCACTGCCGCAGGCTCACGCACGACTCCATGGCTGCGGACAACAAAACTGTGTCAGAGTCCCGCAGCTCCACGGGGCAGCAGAGCTTGGGCGTCTCCTTCCACCTCGCTGCGCCGCCGGCGAGCTCCTTCCTCTACTACGATTACGTGGGTACCGTGCCCGATGGTGAGAACACTGAACTTGCCGTCATCGCAGCCCACGGCGACTCCATCGTCTTGCGAATGACGACGCGCCGGCCTAGTTCTCACGGCCGCATCGTGCGGTTCACGTGCCAGTTCGACCATTCCGTGTACAGGGCAGGCACCGCCACGAGGCCGCCGTCGCTGTATCTACTACCGGACGTGAGCATTCCCATGAAGTATGACCGCCACTGCCGCCACATGCTACTCCCCGAGGACACCGGCGTCCCGCGACGAGGGGAGGACGAGCTCCTGGTGGCTCAGCTTGATCTCGGAAACCATGAGGAAGAAGACATAGCCCACCTCTGTCTCCTCCATCTCGGGAGGAGCCAGTGGGAGCTCAAGCGTTCAGTGCCCGTCGTCCATGAAGAAGGCGATGAGCTGGCCCATGCCCAGCCTGAACCGCAGCCGCAGGCAATCGAATTCATCTCTTCCCTATCCCCTTCGACGAAGATGGGCGCAGATCACACCGTTCGGGAGTCGAGAGCTTGCACTGACCGTGATCCTTTCCAACAACGCAGAGCAGGGCCAGGAGTGGCACCTCGCCACTCGCCGCCTGCCTTACATTAATTTGACCGGAGGATTGGAATAAATTGGAGCTACAGCGTGCTTCCTGGATTGACTTTGGTTTCTCGTACTCACATGAACTGACATTCAATCCTGCCTCGAACGTCAAAAGCCATGGAGTACACTGCACTGCAGCCTGGGCGTCTCTTCTCAGCTCCGGATGATCCTACGCCTGTCGTGCACTCGTGCTGTCCAGGAGACCAGACCGCAGGGGCATGGTCTGGCTCACCGAACCGGCAAACCCGTGCGAGGTCCAAATGCGACGGATGGAGATGGATCATCTCGACCACTGACCGCTGCGACTTGTGCAGGAGATGTGTCCGTCTAGACACGGGCTGGGCTTGGATGGGCCAGGCCGCCAGGTATATACGAGACCCAGCAGAAAATAATTAAGAAAAAATAATTATTTGGTTATGTTGCTTTGAGATCTGTGGTATTTTTTAGAAGAGGAGTACTAGAGCAGTTCTCCTCCTCCATGTATTGATTATGTCCGGAATTTATGGACCAATTGGAGGTACTTCCGGTGAGATTTCACTTTGAAGGCAAATTTGATTTCCATGGTTACTCGTTGAACTACGTGCAAGGCAAAGTTGAAATGTCACACATAGAGAGGGATAAGCTATCACTACTAGAGTTGAGGGGTTTTCTTTCTCATTGTTGGAACATATACTGCTGCAGAGGGAATAGGAATGCGAGGTGGAGGGCCTAGGCTTGAATGGCCGGCGGCGAATTGGCGGCGCCGTGCTTGGCGCCAAGGCTTAGGCGAGAACGTAAGTGCGGAGCGCTTAGGGCGCCAGGGGCAAGAGAGAGAGATTAACTCTAAATCTCTAGCTGATCTTCTATTAAGCAAAGTGTTCGATACTTATAACAAAATCCTAACAAACCATCTGCTAACTTAAAGGAATAACAAACCAATCCCTAAACAATCGGATCAAGCAACTAAAAGTCGCGCTCTGGGCGACACGGATCAGCTGGACACGCTGCAGCTGGTGACCATGCTCCGGCATTCTGACGCGGTCCACTGCTCAGCCACTTTTCTTCGCGCGATGTTGGTAGACGACGTTCCCCACCATAACATCTCTCCCCCCTCGAGAAATAGCTCGTCCACGAGCGGGAAGTCGGGGAAGCGAGCCTTGAACTCCTCAAGGTTCCCACGTCGCTTCTGAGTCTGCCATGTCCGCCCACTGAATGAGCACATGCCATGCACCCCAGTAAAGCTGGGCGCAGACCGCACGTGTAAGGCGGTGTAGGAGCCGGCCATTGTGTAGTGGAGGTAGAGCGGGCGGCGCAGTCGGCGGTGTACCCCATAACGGCTTGAGGACGTCGACATGGAAGATGTCATGAATGCGGGCACCCTCAGGAAGGCGGAGTCGGTACGCGACGGGGCCGATGTGTTCGACAACCTGGAAGGGGCCGGCGAACCGTGGACTGAGCATGCCGCAAGGACCCGCCACCAATGACTGAGCTAGGCAATGGAGGAGCCGGAGCCAAATCTAGTCATTGACGGCGAACTCTAGCGTTTCTTGGCGTATTCTTGAGCTTGGAGCAGCCGGTCACGGGCCTCGGACAGGAAAACATCGCAGTCCTCGAGGAGAGCGTCCACCATGTCCGTGCTCGTGGAGCTTGCAGTGCAAGGTAGAAAGGCATGCGAAGGTTGTAGCAGTATTCTGCCCAGGGGAGCCGCTGTAGTCAAGTGCGTGATTGTTGACATTTACTACTGCTATTACTAAACTAACAACACCAGTAAATGTATGGTAATGGTTAACATGTCTTTAGCACACTAGTCACCTATCACATACCTACACTCCTAAGCTTGAACTAAGTTGTCATCCCTAGTTATATAGCTAGAAATGTATATTGGTACTATATAAAGGAATCTATCATTTTATGTGACTAGACAGAAATAATAAGAATGAATATATGAATAAAACTGGTTCTGCTAGTGGACAGATAATTATATCATTGTAGCATTTTACCTAAAGTATTACCAGGTTATCGATTTATATTTATACCACTGGGAAGGTCTAGCTAAACAGGAAATCTATAGTATTGATAACTTCCTATATATATGGTGAATGAGAGATAAAACCAATATCATACACTCTACTCATAATAGGGATAAGTCACATGATAAAAATATATATGATAACTAATAATCGGTCATCATAATAATAAGATAATAGATTCACTCAAAGCACTCTAGCTACTACAATAACGTCGTAACACCCGAATATTAGAGAGATAATTCCTAATGTAGTTCTTTAATCACAAGTCAATGAATACTCTAATTAATGCAACTACATCTAACAATCATTGTTAACATTACTACTATGTCATTATCAACACATACGGAGCATCAACTAGAGAGGCTTTTAAGACGCAACCGTCACCTCTGACACGACCGCGCTCTACATAACCTATGCGCAGGGGATGGACTGCAGAGGACTCAACGAAGCTATAATAATCACCTTCGCGATCTACCACACGTCCCGGAACATCAAGGAGCACTTGCAGATATGAAATATATCTAAGCACCACGCCTACATAATGCAAATTATCTATCTTAGGTACCTTAGGATAAACGCTATACGAACATATGCATGAAATCAATAATAATAAAGTAACTATGCTAGACACATAATCAAAGTAAACAATGAATATTGCAATCAAGAACATATACAAGATGAAGATTAATGTTGCCATAACACTGTAATAAACACACAATGATGAATAATACAATGAGAGAGGAGAGCATAAGAATAGTACCAATCTCCACACTCTTGACAACGTCGGGAATCCAAGCTAGGTTGACCAACTTGACTCTCTCTAGATCTAGTCTAACTAGGCTATCGCTATAAATTAGAGGAACTCTGAGGAACTAGGCTTTCTAGCTCTGAATGGCTTGATCTCAAATGACTTGATGGCTCTAGGGGGGTCAGGCTCCGTATATATAGTCCGGTGGGATGCACGTGAACCCTTGGATCAAACCGACTTGACGTAGGGCTAAGATTGATCCTCAAGGTCGGTAGAAGAGGCTCGTAGAAGATGATAGGTAGGGCCCATAGTTAGGGGCCGGTCGACCTGGGGGCCTGGTGCCACCCGGCCTCCTTCAGAAGCTTCTGGAGTCCCGCTTTCGTCTATTGCCTTCTCATGTCTTTTAGAGTCTTCTAGCATATCTTTCGCGGTGGAATTCCGATAATCGGTTTGTTAATTAGGTCCCTCTTGTCGGCTTTTCTGGAATAATCCCTGGAAAATAATAATTCACCAAAACTCGTGGAATTTGTTAAATAAAATTCTAGACTTCTCTATTTTCATGTTTATTGATCATTTCTCATGTTTATTGCACTATAAAATGTTGATGCTATCCACCGTCAACAAGCTTCTCCAAGCTTACCCTTTGCTAGTCCCTTAGCAAAGCCTATTTAGCTAAACTTGGATCAGGAGTTGCTACAATACTTTCATTTCTCAAAAGTACACATGCTTTCAAACAAAAATTCTCCTCCGGATTAGACAAAACTGCTCTAACTTTTAAACTCACCCATATTACCCTTAACTATGGAGTTTTTCAACTTTCACTTGGGTCTTGAGCAATTGAAAGACAGAACAATCAAGTCAAGCACTATGTCTCAAGCTCTTTGCTCAACTATTATTCCAGAGTTTTGTAAATTTTCAGAAATAAAACTTAGAGCTGTAATTGTATGACACTCTCAAATCTCTCAATATATGTGGTATTTGTGGATCCTCACCAAGGCAATAATAATGTTATGCCTTCTCTTTCTACAACGAAGGCTTACAATGGAGCTCATAGGAGTGGCAATAATAAGGAAGAGCATACTTGCAGTTCATATATTGTAAAGTCAAACAATGGATCCAAAGAGAGTGAAGTCATACAATCAAATCAAGATGTGCATATATATGGAATATGGTGGATAGGTGTTTATATGGTGGCTAATCTTAATTCTACTTTTGCTTCTTGAAGAATTTATCTCTCTTTTAGAACTTAAGAACTTTGCAAGAAAACATGGACTATCTTTATTATTTATTATTTATTTTTCTTCTTTTTTTTCACTTGGACACTTGTCCATTTTTTTCAATACTTTTTCTTTTGCATAGCCACATAAATCTTTTTTGAATACAAAATATTGGAGAGAATAACAATAAGATCTTTGGAGCATTTATTTTTGGAGTTGTCCTATAAGGTTTATTTTTGGGTATTCTCTCCCAGTGTAGGAGAAAAAACATTTCAGGTGGATCTAGGTGAAAAATGGAAAACAGTTGTGACCACTCCCAGTGTAGGAATAGTGCATATATGAAGGTGGAGTGTACGTGATCTTGATTTTAAAAGCATGACAAAACTCTCATAAGGTATACAACAAAGCTTGACAAAACTCAATGCAAAGCAAGTAGCATAAATGAGCAAAGGTTTTTCTAATCTAGATGTATCATATTTGGCTTTGATAGGAATTTAAGCCTTATCATACAAGAGCTCATCATGTAAGATTTTAAGTTTTCAAAAGATAAATCTCTAGAACTTAGTATCGCTAGGAACAAGATAAATAGTAGCTCAGACTGTCTCATATTATATCTCTCAATTACCTAGACTTAGCTAAAGCATATGCTACCCACAAGTTTCAGGTTCAGAGTGAATTCTTATATCAAAATAGTACTATCCAAAACTCGGAAGAATTTAAGGCTGAAAATTAGGTACTTGAAAGAAATTATGGCAGAGCAACTATTCATCATCTCCAATGCAAAATTTTACTATTCATCATTTTATTCGACTCCTAACAAACTAGATAGAATTATAACAAACTTTTATTTGGTTTTCCATGATCACACCTTAGTATAATAACTAGGAAAAGAATCTTTATTATGTTTAGTGCTTATACATCTTTTTATTTCTTTTTCACTAATAGACTCAAAAATAGTAAAGCTGTAAAAAGATAGGGATACTTAGCTAGATACACAGGGGATGCTCCTCCCCCAAGCTTGATATTTGCTATGTTTAATTGTTGAGTGATCTTTAAAGTAAGCTTGTCAGCAGTAGTCCGGGATGGCACCGCTGAGCATACTCACTTCTAGTTACAGAAATATCCTGCAAAATTTAAACTCCAACAAGAACATCAAAAACTCGAGGCTTGGATTTTGATAAGGGGGTTAGCGGTCAGCCAAATGAGTAATTGATTATTCTTATGAGGTGATATAAATTTTCTATCAGGATGTCTCTTCAATTTCTTTTTAAGATTTTCTATTTTATAATACAAGTAATTAAAGACAAGTGATATTTTATTTTTTATGCCACCACAGTAAATATTTCTACGGAGTTACCATAAGTTTACTTACATGAGGCTTAGTAATTTTATGATGCACTAATAAAAGCAATAATCATTTTTATTTTCTTTTCACTATGCAATAATGGCAAACTATAAAGTATATTTTTTTATTATTATTATTTTAATGCAGATGTATGTAAGGAGGATAAATATACTAACATAATGATGAAAAGTAAATTTAGATAACTACCATTATTACCTTATGGAAAGGGTATGGAGTTTAAAGTCTTCCGGACAGGACTCGGTAAGAGTGAGTACTTACTTGTCAGGTGTATCATCTGATCTCGCTAGCGGTTCAGATGCCTGATCCTTTTGTGTTGGCAATGTAGCCTTCTTCTTCTCCTTCCATTTCATCGTGATCTGAGTCTTCGACTTGAGTAGTTTAGCTTCTTCTTCTGTAGGCAGTTCAATCTCATCGGCATCTTTGTCCTACTCGTTCCAGCGAGGTTCCTTGACTGTCTCTGCTTCATTCTTCTCAACTTTGTCATCTTGGTCACCATAGCGATCCTCGTATCTTGACACTTCTCCTGGGTAATCGGCCCATCCATCCTTTAAAGGCTGGTTTGCTTGACGGCAAGATCGACGTCTTCTTCTATTGTTATGTGGCTTCTTGGGCTGCTCATGATTAGTATAAGTATTAAAGTGACAGAGTACCTTTTCGTCTGGGAATTGAAAGTAAATTTATCCAGATCCGATATAGATGATAGCATCAATGGTGTTGAGGAATGGTCTTCCTAATATAATGGGTGTATCTTCTTCCTCGTCTCCCATGTCGAGGACCATGAAGTCGGCGGGGACGAAATGATCTTGGATTTTCACCATAGTGTCTCTTGCTATGCCCTCCAGGAATCGAATTGACTAGTCCACCATCTGCAGCTGCATGTAGGTCGGGCAACAGTTTGTTACCAAATAAACATTCATATGTTATCTTTGACATTATGTTGACACCCAATCCCATATCACAGAAGGTCTTATGGAAGATTTTCTGATTGATTGTGCATTCAATGGTAGGTACACCTAGATCATCCTTCTTCACTAGGAATGGTGGAGTGAGCAAGTGGTCGTATTCTGTTCTGATGGTGTTGATCATCTTGATGGTCTCTTCTGGAATCTTGCTGAGCTTAGTCTTTCTCCAGTTTCTGAAATTCTTCTTCTTAGGCACAGGTGCTGCTAGCTTCTTAGGCATGAATGCTTTCTGTGATAGAGCAGGAGAGTGCAGGATGCGTTCCTTAAATGAAAACTTCTCTTTCTTATCTTTAATGGAAAAGACAATCTTGGCGTGCTCTGTATAGATTATGGCTTTGGCTGTGCATAGGAATGGTCGTCCCAAAATAATTGGTGCTCTTTTATCTCCTCCTGTATCCACGACTACGAAATCAACTGAAACATATGATTGTCCCACTCGAATGATTGCTTCTTCCAGGACTCCCTCAGGGTAGCAGATGGACTGATCTACAAGCTGCAAACGCATATTTGTACAACAAAGGATCTCCTAGAATCTTTTTATAAATTACCTTAAGCATGGTGTAGACACTTGCGCCAAAGTCACATATAGCTTCTGGAAAGACATGGCATCCTATGGAGATAGGAATGACAGTTCTCCCTAGATCACCTTTCTTGTCGGGAAGTGAATAGTCAATCCACTTCACATCTACTAGCTGAGTGTAGTAGTTGGCTGTATTGTGAATATTGATAAGATTTGCAATTTCTAAATCTTCCGGCTGGTCCGGAATCTTACCTTTCTCTAGTGGAGGAACAACAACTACCAGCTGAGCTAATTGTGATTCTAGCATTTTATTAAAGCTATGCTGGTTCTTAATAGCAGAAGCAAAGGTATCCATTCTAGCATTTATATTTTCTAGAGCTTTGTCATTAGAGGCTACTTTCTTAATCATTTGATCCAATAATCTGGACTGACCAGCAACTAAATCTCTCAAGGGTGGCTGATTGTAATTACTGAAATTATTACCTTGAAAGTTACCTTGGAAGTTACCTTGGTAGTTTGGCCTTTGTTGTTGCTGATTCCATTCTTGATTCTGCTGATTCCATCCTTGATTTGGTTGAGGATGATAGCTGTTGTTGTTGTTGATGTAGTTCACATCTTCTTGAATTGTCGGATAGTTGTTTCCTGAATGCCCAACGTCTCCACATTCTTCACAAGTCATGCAAGAGTCATTGATGTGCATGACTTCCTTCTTCTCGATGTCTCATTCTTCAAGCTTCTTCATTATTAGGTCTAACTTTGCAGACATCATATCAGCTTCCTTTTGTTGATGCATGCCTCCTCTCTTGCGAGGTTGAACAAGTTCTTCATTCTAGCTCTGGTTTGAGGCCACCTTCTCAATGAGTGCTATAGCCTCGTCAAGTTTGAGTGACAGGAAAGCACCTCCGGCTGTAGCATCTACTGACTCACGGGTACTAGTGACTAGCCCATGATAGAAGGTCTGCAAAAGTAACCACTTTTCTCTCCTGTGATGAGGACACTCTGATATATAATCTTAAAAACGCTCCCATGTCTCGGGAATTGATTCATCATGGTGTTGCTGAAAGCTTAAAATCTTCCCACGCAGAGCATTGGTCTTGCCTGTAGGAAAGAACATGTCTAGGAAAGCAGTTGAACATTTGTCCCATGTAGTATTCATATCTTTGTTGGCATAGAACCATTGTTTTGCTTTCCCCAATAGTGAAAATGGGAAAAGGCGGAGTAGAGTAGCATCTCTAGATACTCCCTTGAGTGTAAAGGTGCTGCAGATCTCCAAAAAGTATTGTAAGTTTGCACTTGCATCTTCATGAGTCTTTCCACAAAATTGGCTGGCTTGCACCATGGTAATGAGCGCAGGCTTGAGCTTGAATCCATTCTCTCCAATGTTGACCGCTGGTCCTGTATGAATGTTGGCAGTTGTTGGGGCAGAGAATTCACGGAGAGTCTTGTTGGCCATAGCTTCAAATTCGGATGCTAAGCTTCTCTTTGCTTGACTATCTCCCAAAGTTGCTACTATCGGAGTCTTCTTGAGTCTTGCTCTAGTCTTTCTTAGGATTGCTTCAGGATTGCTCGTGTAGTCTTTCGGAAGGTCAAAGCCGATATATTACCCCGCATAAGATACACAAGTAGATAAAACAAAGGTAAGCCTGTTTGAGTTAGAGGTCAATTGGCCAATCAATCTTATTCATTACATAAATATAAGTTATCAATACTTCCTAAGTTTAAATACCTTCCCCGGCAACGACGCCAAGAATGCTTGTTGACATTTACTACTACTATTACTAAACTAACAACACTAGTAAATGCATGGTAATGATTAACATGTCTTTAGCACACTAGTCACCTATCACATACCTACACTCCTAAGCTTCAACTAAGTTGTCATCTCTAGTTATATAGCTAGAAATGTATATTGGTACTATACAAAGGAATATATCATTTTATGTGACTAGGAAGAAATAATAAGAATGAATATATGAATAAAACTGGTTCTGCAAGCGGACAGATAATTATACCGTGGTAGCATTTTACCTTGAGTATTACTAGCTTATCGATTTATATTTATACCACTGGGAAGGTCTAGCTAAATAGGAAATCTATAGTATTGATAACTTCCTATATATATGATGAATGAGAGATAAAACCAATATCATACACTCTACTCATAATAGGGATAAGTCACATGACAAAGATATGTATTGTAAGTAATGATCAGTCATCATAATAATAAGATAATAGATTCACTCAAAGCACTCTAGCTACTACAATAACATCGTAAGACCCGAATATTAGAGAGATAATTCCTAATGTAGTTCTTTAATCACAAGTCAATGAATACTCTAATTAGTGCAACTACATCTAACAATCATTGTTAACATTATTACTATGTCATTATCCACACATAAGGAGCATCAACTAGAGAGGCTTTTAAGACGCAATCGTCACCTCCGACGCGACCGTGCTCTACATAACCTATGCGCAGGGGATGGACTACAGAGGACTCAACAAAGCTATAATAGTCACCTTCGTGATCTACCACACATCCTGGAACATCAGGGAGCACTCGCAGATATGCAATATATCTAAGCACCACGCCTACATAATGCAAATCATCTACCCTAGGTACCTTAGGATAAACACTTTACGAGCTTATGCATGAACTCAATAATAATAAAGTAACTATGCTAGACATATAATCAAAGTAAACAATGAACATTGGAATCAAGAACATAAACAAGATGAAGATTAATGTTGCCATAACACTGTAATAAGCACACAATGATGAATAATACAATGAGAGAGGAGAGCACAAGAATAGTACCAATATCCACACTCCTGACAACATCGGGAATCCAAGCTAGGTTGACCAACATGACTCCCTCTAGATCTAGTTTGACTAGGCTATTGCTATAAATTAGAGGAACTCTGAGGAACTAGGGTTTCTAGCTCCGGATGGCTTGATCTCAAATGACTTGATGGCTCTAGGGGGGGTCAGGCTCTGTATATATAGTTCGGTGGGATGCACGTGAACCCTTGGATCAAACCGACTTGACGTAGGGCTAAGATTGATCCTCAAGGTCGGTGGAGGAGGCTTGCAGAAGATGACAGGTGGGGCCCACAGCCAGGGCCCGGTCGGCCTAGGGGCCTGGTGTGGCCCAGCCTCCTCTAGAAGCTTCTGGAGTCCCGCTTTCACCTATTTTGTTCTCGTGTCTTCTAGAGTCTTCTAGCGTATCTTTTGCGGTGGAATTCTGATAATCCGTTTGATAATTAGGTCCCTCTTGTCGGCTTTTCTAGAATAATCCCTAGAAAATAACAATTCACCAAAACTCATGGAATTTGTCAGATAAAACCTTAGACTTTTCTATTTCTATGTTTATTGATCATTTTATTGCGCTATAAAATGTTGACGCTATCCACCGTCAATAGTGGCCGGTCACTGGTGATGCATTGCAAGTACATGGCGATGGTTTTGTTGACGATCTCGGACTGCCCGTCGGTCTACGGGTGGAACACCGTGCTCATCCACAGTTGGACGCCGGCAAGCTTGAAGATGTCACGCCAAACGTGTCCTGTGAAAATGGGGTCATGATCACTCACAATGGCGTTTAGGAACCCATGGAGATGGACAATGGTGTTGAAGAACGCCTTCGCGACTAAGGTCACTGTGTAGGGGTGGCTGAGCGTGATGAAATGAGCATAATTGGAGAAGCGATCCACCACTGTTAGGATGATGCTTTTGCTGTGAACATGCGGCAGGCCTTCAATGAAGTCGAGCGCGATGTCGGCACAGACCTACGAGGGTATGTCGAGCGGCTGGAGGAGGCTCGCCGGGTGTAGAGCTTCAATCTTATTACGCTGGCATGTTGCGTAGGCCCGCACATATACTCCCGAACCAGTCGGCAGCCATGGTCGATCGCGAAGTCTTGCCATAGGCGTTGGAGGGTTTTCTGGATGCCTTCACGCCCAGTGGAGTGAGCGAGCTGGAGCACCACGGGTACGGATGCCAACGCGGATGCAACGAACACCCTGGTTCCATGAAGAAAGAGGTCGTCCACGACGTGCCACGGCACGCCATGCTTGGTGACAACGCCGTCGTGGAAGGTGCGTAGGGTCGAGTCCTCCTGAAGTTCTCGGCGGAGATCATCATACAACTTGCAAGATGGCCCGCTAAGGGCACTGAGGGATGCGTCGTCATTGTCCCACTGAGAGAGCATGTCGGCCACAGTGTTGAGGCGGCCAAGGCGATACTCCACGCTAAAATCATACCCAAACAACTTGCTTACCCATTGATGCTGAGGAACCGTGGACAGGCACTGGTCCAGCATGAATTTGAGCACGTAATGGTCCGTTCTGATGATGAAGTGCCATCCCCAAAGGTAAGAGCACCAATGGCGAACGGCCAGGATGAGCCCGATTAACTCGCGTTCGTAGGCGGCGAGCTGGAGGTGGCGCGCCGTGAACGGTCGACTGAAGAAGGCAAGGGTATCGTCACCTTGATGAAGAACAACTCCAAAACCCGAGCCAAAAGCATTGCAATCCACGACGAACGGCTTGTCAAAGTCGGGGAGTTGCGGAACGGGCACAATGGATAGTGCGCACTTGAGTCCATCGAACGTTGCGGTGGCCTCAGGAGACCAGGCGAAGCCATCATTCTTGAGCAGCTGGGTGAGGGGGAGGCAATGGCGCCGCAATCTTTGATGAACCAGCGGTAATAGTGATGAGGACATCATTCTGCCACGTACAAGCCAACGAGAGGAGGAGGTCCAGCATGGGCTTCCAACTCATCTTCCTCATGGTGGAGGCCCAGTCCATCTGAAGTTGGAGTCCATCTTGGATTCCATAAGTAGTCCCGGGTAAAATCAACGCACAAGACGCATACGGACTCTATTTTCCATGATCTAGATATGCTTGGAAAGATAACTTGATAAGCTATCCAATGACTTTGGTTTCATGTCAAAATCCTTCCTGAGTCAAAGGAAATCATCGAAACAAGTCAACGTCCAGAATCTGCCAGGGTGCTGCGACACCGTCTTTTGGTCCATTGGGCCGTGTATCGTCTCAGGGCCCATTAGGGGGCGCGTCTAGGGGGGTGACGCCCAAGACTCTATAATTAGCCGCTGCCACTCTCATTAGGATTTGGGGTTTTGTTGCGTTCTTGTTGTCCATGTGAAACAGACATTGTTTGCTGCAATTGTATCGCCAAGATCGTTTGCTGTTGAACCAGGCCCTATCTTGATCTTGTTTGCCTGAGGCGATTAGTCCTTTCGAATAAAGACTTGAACTTCTTTAGATTTACAGCCTTATATTTATTTGCAATTTCAGATTGCGTTTTACCTGTTCTTGCTTGTGTTCTCGACTCGCTTGCAGGAAAGCCTTCTCAGCGAGGTCAATCGCGTTCATGTGGTTGATAACCAATGGAGCAGTGGTGTAATGGTTGTGGGGGTCCGAATCAGTCTTGGTTCGAAGCCTCGATCGTGAAACTCAAGTCTCCACTAAATTGATGATATCATACCTATCGGAAGATCGGGCCTTGTCTACATCAAGTGGTATCAAATACCTTGTTGCCCGTTAGGTATATCTCTGTGTTTTCCCCTTTAGATTGAATCTGTTTTTGCATTACCTAGAGTCCATAAAAAGCCAAAAAAAATATCTACCACCACATATTCCCTATCCTACAACCCTTTGTGTCATTGCAATATTTTTAATTTCAGTTTGCTTTGTTGAACGGTCGTCCCTCGCTTGTCATTGTGTTCGTTGGTTAATTAGTCTTAGTCTAGTGTCCATCTCTTTTGCTGGCTGAACAAAAAAAATATATATCTTAGTGATAAAGTTAATCTTTGGCGGGTCTTGTGTGGCCAATAGAATTGGTTTGGTGTTTATTTTGCCCGATCAGATTTGCTACACGTCTGATTTACCATCTACACACGCTGCTGTTGTGTGCGTAGAAGTTCCGGACTCCAAATTTCTTGTGGTTGTTCTCGGTACTAGATCCAAAAAAAAGGAAAGTTTGTTGTCCTTTCGAACACGTCAGAGTAAACATCAACGAAGTGTTTCGTTTGTGGAGTTGCTTTGCTCACGTGTCCAGCCACATATATTGTTGCACAAGCAAGCCTATGCAGTTTTGGTGGTTACATTAAATAGAGTCATTTGCGGCACATTCTGTTAAAAGAAACAAAGAAACGTAAAAGGCAAAGAGGTGCACAAAAAAAGGAAAAAAAAAGCTGCACCAAAGAAAAAGGAAAAAAGAAAGAGTAAAAAAAAAGGAAGGTGAAAAAAATTTCAGAAGTGCTTGCATCCTGTTTAGTCCTTGTGCTGAGATACTGTTGTTTGCTAAGACTAGCTTGAGACTACTTTTCAATCTTGCAATTTCTAAATTAAATTATTGCTATTCCTTGCCCCTATATTGTGCCTGTCCAAGCTCCACTTTCTTCTAACCAAGTACAGGTTCGCCTTGCAACTGTTACACTCAAGCTACAATGGTATCACAGTCACTGGCCGATTGCACCACCTGTTGCTTTGGTAAGAACACTTGTAAGACCGTGGTAATACGCTTGAGAGTTGAGTGCCTTGTTTTTCCTTGTCCACATCCTAAGTAGTTGGTAGGGATAATATTATCTGTGTTGTCTTTTCCTATCTACTAACCATGTCAGGCAGCGGCAAAGGCACAGAGGAACCTCCTATAGATTTCAATAATTGTGTGTCCAAGAACAAGCTTCGTGCCGTCCTTGATGACAAGCTTAATGAGATCCTTCAACAAATCATTGGCCAGGCGGGTTGAAGATGTTGAACAACGACGTCCTGAACCACACCGTGAAGATGAGGAGGAAGAAGAACTCGAAGATGAGGATGCTGGCGACGCTGAAGTTGAAGCCGAAGCGCGACGTGCGGATGCATGTAACCGTGGTCGACTGAACTTTAACCGACGCGGTATGGGAGGTAATGACCGAGGTAACAATGATCCCTTCTTTAAAACCAAGTTTAAGAGGCTTCCTTTTTCTGGTTCTGCTAATCCTGAAGCATATCTTGATTGGGAGATGGTTGTAGATCAAAAATTTAGCTCTCATCAAGTACCAAAAGATCATAGAGTTAGACTTGCTACTAGTGAGTTTACTAGTTTTGCTCTTTTCTGGGGAATGATATTTGCAATAATGCTAATGCTCAAATACCTCAAACTTGGACTGTACTTAAACGACAAATGAAATCAAGATTTGTTCCTCCATATTATCAGTGTGGTCTGCGATTAAAACTGCAACGTTTAAATCAAGGTAGTAAAAGTGTTGAGGAATATTATCAGGAGCTTTTAATTGGTTTAGCACGTAGTAACATACAAGAGGATGACATGGACAAGTGTTCTAGATTTTTTGGTGGTTTGCATCGTGAAATACAGGATGTTCTTGATTATAAAGAATGGACTAGATTTCCCCAATTATATCATTTTGCTCTGAAAGCTGAAAGGGAAGTACAGGGACACAACTTGTGCATTCCACACCACCGTCCACTCCTTCACGTTCAACCGATGTGAGTAAAGTTTCTAATGTGCAGTCACCAGCACTTGTAAAGAAGAGCTCGCATGCCACACCTTCCACAAGTGGCTCTACTACACCTTCCTCTAGCAGCTCTGCTAAGGTTGTTTGCCACCGCTGCAAGGGCATGGGTCATATCGCGAGAGATTGCCCCAGCAAACGCGCATATATTGCTACTGATGATGGTGGGTATGTTAGTGCTAGTGATGAAGAGAATGAGTTTGCACTTGCAATTGATCATGCTGGAGGTAAATATGAGGATAGCCTTGATGATGTTGATGAGGTAATTGATAATGTGGCATGCACTACAAACTGCCAATCCATCCTTGTTCAGTGTGTTTTGAGTATACAAGTTGAGCAAGTGGACAAGCTACAACGCCATAATTTGTTTCAAATGTTTCTCATCATCAATAATTGCCGCGTGCGAACTATAATTGATGGTGGGAGCAGCAATAACTTGGTAAGTTCAGAGCTTGTCAAGACCCTTAGTTTGACTACACGTGCTCTTCCACATCCATACCATGTTCAATGGTTCAACGATAGTAGTAAGGCAAAGGTAACACAAATTGCATGTGTGCATTTTTCTATTGGGTCATACCATGATTATGCTGATTTTGATGTCGTGCCTTTGCAAGCTTGTTCACTTTTGTTAGGCCACCCTTGGCAATATGATAATAATGTTGTACACCATGGTAGACAAAATAGATATACTTTTATGCATAAAGGAAAGAACATTGCTTTCCTTCCTTTAACTCCCGCTGAAATTGTGCAATGTGAAAAGGAACTTGCTGAAAAGAAAAAGAATGGACATGTTATAGATTCTAGCAAACCAGCAATTGAACAATCAAATACCATTAAATTAAAAGGAGGAGTTTTACTTGCTCTAAAATCTGTTCTTGCTGATTTTGATGATCATGATGAACCACGTTATGCCTTTGCAAAGGATTGGGTGCCAAGATGAATATATACTTTCGGAGCCATTGTTGCCATCCATTGGAGAAGAAGATCCACTTTAGTCAAGGACGACTTCAATTTAAAAAAGGGAGGATGATGAGGACATCATTCTGCCACATACAAGCCAACGAGAGGAGGAGGTCCAGCATGGGCGTCCAACTCATCTTCCTCACGGTGGAGGCCCAGTCCATCTAAAGTTGGAGTCCATCTCGGATTCCAGGACAAGTCACGGGTAAAATCAACGTACAGGACGCATACGGACTCTATTTTCGATGATCTAGATATGCTTGGAAAGATAGCTTGATAAGCTATCCAATGGCTTTCATTTCATATCAAAATCCTTCATGGGTCAATGGGAATCGTCGAAACAAATCAGCATCAAGAATCTACCAGGGTGCTGCGATACCGTCTTTTGGTTCGTTGGGCCGTGTATCGTCTTAGGGCCCATTAGGTGGCACGTCCAGGGGGTGATGCCCAAGACTCTATAATTAGCAGCCGCCGCTCTTGTTAGGGTTTGGGGTTTTGTTGCATTCTTGTTTCCACGTGAAACAGACATCGTTTGTTGCAACTGTATCACCAAGATCGTTTGCTATTGAATCAGGGCCCCTTTTTTTGATCTTGTTCACCTGTGGCGATTAGTCCTTTCGAATAAATACTTGAACTTCATCTTCAGATTCAGAGCCTTATATTTATTTGCAATTTCAGGTTTCATCTTACCTGTTTTTGCTTTTGTTCTCGATTCGCCTCCAGGAAAGCCTTCTCGGTGAGGCCAATCGCGTTCGCGTGGTTGATAAGCAATGGAGCAGTGGTGTAACGGTTGTGAGGGTACGAATCAGTCTTGGTTCAAAGCCTAGATCGTGAACATTGAGTCTCCACCATATTGACACTATCATACCTATCGGAAGATCGGGCCTTGTCTACATCAAATAGCCCACCAGCCCCAGGAAGCCATGGAGACCACAGACCGATTGAGTTTGCGGCCAAGTGGTGACAACATCGATCTTGTTGCAGTCCATGGTGATCCCCTTGGCCGAAATCACGGGGCCAAGGTAGGTCACCAAAGATTGCCCAAAGGAACATTAGGTGCACTTGAGATGCACGAGATGATCCTGGAGGGCAGAGTGGATGACATTGAGGTGTTGCAGGTGTGAAGACCACTATGGGCTATAGATGAGGATGTCATAAAAAACACCAAAACTAACCTATGGAGGAACGAGCAGAGCACAGTGTTCATCAAGCTTTGAAATGTGGCCGGCATGTTCGCGAGCCCGAATGGCATGACCAAGAACTCGAAGTGGCCCTCGTGAGTGCGGAACATAGTCTTCTCCACGCCGTTGACGTGCATCTGCACTTGATGGTAGCTAGAACGCTAGTCCAGCTTCATGGAGAAGTGAGCCCCATGGAGCTCATCCAGCAGCTCCTCGACGATAGGTGTTGGGAACTTGTCCTTCACCGTCTGCTGGTTCATGGCGCGGTAGTCCACACAGAAGCGCCATGAACCGTCATGTTTCTTAATGAGCAACACCGGCGCGGAGAAGGCGGACATGCTTGGCCTAATGATGCCCTAGGCCAGCATGGCAGTGCACTGGGTCTCTAGCTCATCTTTCTAGAGTTCAGGATAGCGGTATGGCCGCACTGACACCAGAGCAGAGTTGGGGAGCAGATGTATGCGGTGATCGCACTCACAAGCCGGTGGTAGCCCCTGCGGTGGTGCGAACACATCATCGAACGACTGCAGGAGCTTGTCGAGCATGGCCGGCTCGTTGCTATGGATGATGTTGAGGCGGCACGTTGACTGCACATCATGGTGGGTGGAGCTGATGCCCCGCTAGAAGACCTGACGGCCCTTGCGCCATAACGCCATGCATTGGTCACCAAATTCCCACAGGATGGGACCCAAAGTACGAAGGACTGTGACGCCGAGGGCCATGTCGTATGTGTCGATCGGGATAGAGTAGCAGTCAATGGAGAAGACCTCATCAGCGATGCAGATGCCGACGTCGCGAGCAAGGCCATGACAGGTGACACGATCACCGTTGGCGATGATGACACTAGCACCCGGGCACGGAGCGAATTGGAGAACGACGCAGCAGGTGACGTCATCAAGGATGAAATTGTGAGTGGAGCCTGAATCGAGCAAGGCGACAAATTGCTCGTTGCCCATGGTGTTGTTGAGCTGCATCGTGTCCTTGGTCCGGATGCCCGCAATGGCCGCAAGTGAGATCATCAGGGTTTTGGGGTCAAACGGCATGGCGGTGGCATTAGCTTCGTCAGCAAGGTCCTCAGACTCCTTGACAATGTAGTCAGAGACCTCGAGGTAGAAGAGGTGGGAGCACTTGTGGCCGCGAATGTACGGCTCGTCGCAATTGTAGCACAATCCCTGCTTGCAGCGCTCCGCCATCTCGTTCGGTGTGAGCCCCTTGAAGGGACGTGGAGAAGCCGTCAAGGAAGATGACTACGGCGATGCCTGAGTCCAGGTGGCCAGTGGGAGGGCGGCCTAGCCGCTATTGGCGTGGCGGGGCGGTCAGGCCTATGGAGCCGACATGGCCAGCAGGGGTGCCACATTCTGGCGTTTGTATGAGTGCGCCAAACTCATAGCGCGTTGGTGGTCTTGCGGGTCGTGCATCTCCATGTCGACCCTGATGTGGTTCGGCAAGCCCCTGGTAAAGAGCTGTGCCTGCTGGTAGGGGGAGAGCCGGTGTGCCATGCACACCTGGAAAGCCACCTGGGTATGCGTTGACAGATGTCGTTAACAGCAGCCGCACGAGGTCCGCCAGGTGATTGGTACGGAGAGGTGGCCCGAAGCGCTAGTGGCACAGGCGCTTGAACTCCTCCCAGGCAGGTTCACTGGCCTCCCGTTCGAGAACGTAGTACCATTGTTGGGCGGTGCTGGTGAGGTGGTAGGAGGCAAGCCAGACCATGTCACCGTCGGGGGTGCGCTAGCCACGGAAGAACTAGTCACAGTGGTTAAGCCAGCCTAGCGGGTCCTCCTTGCCATCGTAGGTGGGGAAAGATAGCTTGTGGAAGTGCACGCTGGGGCTAGTCTGGCAGAGGCGGTGGCAGATGCATGGTAGCCAATAGGGGGTTTGGAGCATTCATGATGGAGAAGGATGGCACTGGCGATGGCGAGTGGGGGAATGGAATGTGCATGATCGGCACGGGGATGGAGGTCTGTGGCGGTGGCGAGGTCGATGCGGCCAAGGAGGCAATGGCAGGCTGGGTGGTGATCAACTTCGAGATCACCGGACCCGAGGCCGGCAATTGAGGGATGCCGCCGTAGCTCGAGAGACCATAAGGCAGGAGCGGCGGCGCAGACATGGCCGAGCGACTCTCAACCACGGCGACGCGGTGAGACAAATCCCCCACTTGGCGCTGCAGGCCATAGATGGCCATGGTGAGCATGTTTAGGGCATCAGTGGGAAGTAGGGTGGACGGCGGCTGGGACAAGGCGGCAGGCATGGTGGTGGTTGGGGCGGCAATGGTAAAGACTGGAGGCGGCTTGGTGGTGGTGGTGGCGGAGGAGGAAACGACGGCGGCGGTGAAAGAGCTAGCACCAGACATTGATACCAGATTGCTGGAACGTATACTGCTGCGGGGGGAATAGGAATGCGAGGTGGAGGGCCTAGGCTTGAACGGCTGGCGGCAAACTGGCGGCGCTGTGCTTGGCGCCGAGGCTTAGGCGAGAACGTAAGTGCGGAGCGCTTAGGGCACCAGTTACAAGAGAGATTAACTCTGAATCTCTGGCTGATCTTCTATTAAGCAAAGTGTTTGATACTTACAACAAAATCATAACAAACCATCTGCTAACCTAAAGGAATATCAAACCAATCCCGAAACAATCGGATCAAGCAACTAAAAGCCGTGCTTTGGGCGACACAGATCTAGACGCGTCGCAGCTGGTGACCACGCTCCGGCATTCCGACGCGGTCCACTGCTCAGCCACTTTCCTTCACGCTACGTTGGTAGACGTTCCCCACAATAACACTCATCATGTCAATTTGACAATTGAAGATGCAGTTGATTTTCAATAGTTGTCACCTAGTGCTGAAGTAAGTAATGGTTTGAGGAGGCTGGCAGATGATCAGAGTTGTAGGTACATGTCTGACTGCATCACAGTGGGCGGAGTAGCTGATGTTTATGTTGAAATATACAGGCTTGTAAATGGTGAACTAAGCATGTGGACATGTGACGAGCCGAAAAATAAGAGTTTAATTTTGGTTAACAAGTATCAGTTGATGAGCCCATTAGATGAGGCAATAGCATTTCTGATGAGGGAAAATACTGATGGTGGTGCCACTGATGAAGAAGTGACAGTGGGACCGAAGATATATAGTGATTATGCGCAAGGTGATGAGGATACATCTGAAGATAATGAAGGAGCAATCAAGTTCTTTTTTTTCTTTTTTCTTTTTTTGAGGGGAAGGCAATCAAGTTCGTGACGAAGCTACTTTGACTAGATACGAGCATTTTTGCCCTGGCCCGAGCCCACCAGTCTTGACCTTACATATGAGACTGTTAGTGGACATTGAAATGCAAAAGAAACTCAGAAAAAATTATGGCCTTTAGTTTAATTGAATTGTTTTCCCAGTAAACAATAGTGGGTTGCCCGCCTAGATCAGGGCCTAAAACAGTGGGTTGTCCGGCTGTGCCTAGTCTGGTAGTTGATCAGCAATGCGGTCAACAATGGGGTGCAATTGATTCTTATTTAGAGGCAAGCATAAAACTAACTGAACTAATTATACTGAACAACTTGTAAGAACAGAAAAAAGACAGTAATACTTGCCCTTCCATATAGGTGGCCTAAAAATGCTTCATCATAGCAATTCTGATCTAAAACAAGAGAACTTTATAGGAACATATAATGCACATTAATCTCATCCCATGCATGCAAACGCTGAAAAAAGAAATATCCACAGAATTACCCACGTGAGTTCCAGCTTATGGCAAAACAGGGGCCCCCTATCATCTTGCTGATCCTTTTATCAGGAATTTCCAGAGAAAACAAAAAACTATACCGTTGATCATTCATTCACGTGGCCAAATAAATTATATCAAATCAAACTAGCAAAATACTATAAAGCAACTACCTGGATCCTAATATCAGTCCAGCAGGTACAAAATATGAGAATACAAACAATCTCTGCGCTTAGAAGGACAGAAGTTTAAGCATAAACCAACGAAATGTATGCTTGACAGATCTCCACTGTTTCATATTACCTAACACATTTCAAAAGTATGGTCTGCTTGTCAAGGATTTATTTCACACTAAAAGTAATTGAATGTTCGAGAATTTGATCGTACATATAATAACATTGGCATTCTAATGCACTATCCAGAATGAATTTGCCAAAGTGTTAGCAACTAGACGTTTTCTCTGCATACTATGTGTAATGCGCAGCGGGGTTTGGACCCTTGGGGAGGGCGGCTATGGTGGAAGGGGAGGAGGCGACTAGGGTTAGGGGTGGTGGTGGCGCACAGGAGGAGGGAGAGAGAGGCTGCAGGCGCAGGAGAGAGAGGAGGGATAAGCCAAAAGGCTCTTTTCTTCTCAATTTCCAATAGGTACAATAGCCCTATATTTATAGTCCCTAATGGACTTGTATCCAAGTAAACTAAGAGAGATTTCCTTATAGATTAGAATATCTTTCCTAACCAACTCAATCACCAAATTTATTCCTATTCCTTTATTTCTTATTTTATAATTCCTTCCGGTGGAAGCACTACTGGAGACGGTTGCTTTGCCGAGGGCCCCAGGCTCTCGGCAAAGCCTCTCAGACCCTCGGCAAAGCCTTTGCCGAGCGCAGCTCTCGGCAAAGCGGCCTCGGCAAAAATCCGATCGGCAAAGCCTTCTTTGCCGAGAGCCGTTTATCGGGCTCTCAGCAAAGGCTTTGCCGAGAGCCAGCGCGGCTCTCGGCAACGAAAAGATGCCGTTAACGGGCCCCCCTTCTTTGCCGAGAGCCCATCTGGCTGGCTCTGGTCAAAGAGTTTTCCTTTTTTTTGGAAAAACTCTTTGCCGAGAGCCAGTCTGGCCATGCTCTCGGCAAACATTTTCCTTTTTTTTAAAAAAAAATCTCTGCCGAGAGTCTTGCTGGCCTGGCTCTCGGCAAAATATTTTTGTTTTTTTTTTAAAAAAAACTCTTTGCCGAGAGCCAGTCTGGCCAGGCTCTCGGCAAACCCTATCCTTTGCCGAGTGCAACGGTCATTGCGCTCGGCAAAGCTGGGACTTTGCCGAGTGCAATGACCGTTGCACTCGGCAAAGGCAGCCTTTGCTGAGAGCAACCCTGGCAAAGTGGGAAATTTTGTTTTTTCTTTTAATTTTCCATTTCATTACACATACAAATCACATTCATCACATATATCACATGTACATATCACATTCATCACATATAACACATATATCACATGTACATATCACATTCATCACATATAACGCATATAGCACATTGATCACAATATTTGAACCAAACGAAAGTTAACCATCACAAGTTATCATCGAAACATAATAAGTTTTCAATCTAAAGTTCACAATCTACTGGAGCCGACACTCTAAACACACTCGTGGCCAACCTTGCCCTGGCCACCCCGGAGAAGCAGTGCTGCCTTGACCCCCGGGCGTGTTCCATCCAGGCGCTTGCGGGTTGTTCGAACCCGCCGACGGAGGCTGCAAAAAGTAGACGTCTATGTCAGACAAGCAAATGCAGAAACGAAACACTGAGGAATCGATTCTCACAGGAGTAGCATCCGCGTTCTGAGACGGTGGTGGAGGAGCCATGAGCGCCGCAGGCACCTGCATGCCCTGGGAGGCCATGAACGTGATGAGGTCTGCCATCTGCTTAGCTTGGGCCTCCAACCGGGCCTCCATCTGGGACCGCATCTGGACCTCCATCTGCTGGCGCTCCTCCCTTTCTCTTTCCAGGCGGGCCTGCGATAATACAAAGGGAATGTTAGAACAATGCAAACATTTAAACATCAATGTACGACGAGTAAAACAAATATAACCTCGAGCTCGGCGACCCGCGACTGCGAAGGCGACGGGCGTGGGCGTATGGGGACGCTCCCGCTCGTGGTCTGTGCTCGGAGCTGGGCCAGAGTAGGAGTGGAGGACGAGTCGATGACGCCGTCGCCAAGCCAATACCGCCCGTGCTTCTTGCCTCCTCCGACCCTCATCACGATGCTTCCGTCCAGGTCCTCGCTGGCCGGATCAAAGTCGGCCCCATGGACCGCCCTTGCCGCCTCTGTGTAGTCAGTGAGGCGGGTGTGGACGCTGGAGTTGGAGTACGCCTCGGGGGGGTCGTCGGGGTTGTATGAGGTCTCCAGTGCGGTGGCCTTACCCTTGTGGGACATGGCGTATGCCGTGAACGTGCTGCAAGGCTGGCCACCGTGTGACGCCGTCTGCGAGGAAGACAACAAGCTGTGCCCAAATTGCCATCATGCATTCCTGGCAGTGGAGACTGGGTTCCCTTGCAACGGAACCAGTTCGTCATTCTCCTGGTCAACCAAGCAGCAGCCACAGCAGAACCACAATTCGACCAAGCACTCGTATGGCTCAGCAAGCAGGACTTCTAGCATCCCTGGGACAGGGCATGGGGGGTACCAGCAAGATAATACTTATGATTCCTACAACAATCAAAGCTTCCAGTGGAATCAGTACTCCAAGACCACGCCCGCAGCTGGTACTAATGCTTATAGTACACAGGCCTTGGAGAAACAGAGAAGGAAGCATGATGAGAGCTACAGCTACAACACGCACAGAAAAGAATTTAGCATTTGTGATGGAGCCTCCATTTCTTGTAGTTCCTAGTATTCTAAAATAATTATTGTTTTGTATTTCCTGACCTTTGTAGTTCTTGGGATGCTGCTATAGTTTCATGGCTGGGGTAGTGCTGTTTCTATGCACAACCAATACTCAGTGAGAACTACTCTAGCCAACCTATATACTGTTGATTATAGTTATTGGAACTCAAACTATTTAGCTGCAGCAACAAACACTTCTATTCTTTGCCACTAAGTCATGTTTCACTATATGCCTAGCTAGTCTTGATAATGATGGGACGCACAGGCACACAGCATGACCATGCCAGCAAGCTAGGGTGCAAACACAAGGGAGACAGAAATAGGCTCAATCCTGACCTGAATCCTATTGGTGACCCCCCTGATTTTCAAATATGGATATTAGGTCTACTGACCTTTCATTCAACTTACATCCGTAGGCTTCGTCATGGTACCATCTAATCCTCATTTCTCTAATATACTCCTATGCATCTCATATTTGAGGAAGTTGCACTGCTAGACCATCTCAATCATCATTTACACATACTTTCCCCTGAGATAGTGTACATGAGCATGCTCATGAGCACTAATATATCTAAGCCTGAATAATTAAGATGTCAAGCACGCTATAGTTTAGGTTTCCATTTCAGTATCATTACCTTTTTCAATACTTGACAGCAGGGTATCGTCCAAAGGCACAGGCACAAACATCGTTGTATGGGATCGATCACATAATCAGACTCATCTCAGCATTGGTGAATTCACACATATGCAATCTGTAGAACTACACCTATGGGGTCTACAACGAGCAGTGATGCACAAGGGAAGGGAAGGGTATACCTTTGCCGGTGAGCGGACGGTGACGGCTGTGGGGACGACGCGAGGTGGGCGCAGGACTGGTCCGCAGCGAGCTCCTCCTCCCTCCTCCACCGGATCTTGGACGGCCGGGGCGAGCTCCTCCTCCCCCTCTTCTTCCACCTCCTACTCTCCTTCTCCTCCACCTACTCCCCCTCTCGGCCTCCTCTCCAACCGGTCGGGCGGGCGGTGGAGCGGCGGCGCGGGGCCGGCTGCACAGCCGCGGCGTGGCCGGGCGGGGGACGGCCAGGGGCCGGGGCGCGCTCAGGCGGGGGCGGGGGCGCGGCCGTGCGGGGGCGTGGTCGGGCCGGGGCGAGGACGCGGCCGGGCGGTGGCGCCGGCGCGGGGGCGGGGGCGCGGCCGGGCGGCGGCGGCTCGGGTGAGGGCGCGTCCGGTCGGCGGCGGTGGCGGCGGCGCGTCCGAGCGGGCAGGGCAGAGGGGCGCATGTGTGCATGTGAGGGGTGAGGGGCGCGGGTTTTTTTTAATGTATGAACCCCTTTGCCGAGAGCTAGATCAGGCGGCTCTCGGCAAAGAGTTTGTTTTTTTATTTGCCGAGAGCCCCAGCCAAAGCTCTCGGCAAAGAGTTTTTCTTTTTTTTTATTTTATTTGCCAAGAGCCCCAGCCAAGGCTCTCGGCAAAGAGTTTTTCTTTTTTTTTATTTTATTTGCCGAGAGCCCCAGCCAAGGCTCTCGGCAAAGAGGCTCTTTGCCGAGAGCTTTAGAAGGCTCTCGGCAAAATATATATATTTTTTTTGGATTTTTTCTCCCAATTTTTTCCTGCAGCCTGGATATAGTACTAGGTTTGAAATTTGGTGTATTTTCCATTCATCTTGCTATATTTCATGCATTTTCTTTATTTTTTCCGCAAGACGCACATTTGAACTGCAGATGCATGAAATAATGAATCTCAACGATTCAAAAAATGATATTCATGCTTCCGAGGGTATTTCAACACCGTATCTAGGGACAGACATGGAAACTCGACCATCTCGTGCATGAGACATGGCGACCAAGTTGTGTAGGATTTGATTTAAAATTATATAAAATACGAACGGAGTCGGAAAATCATGAAAATAGACGGGAGGCCTTGACAGGATACGTAGAGTTTATGGAAATAATTTGGGAATGTTTGGAGTAAGTTGTGACACAACATAGTTGAAACCCTGAGATCTCCGCATGTGATATCTTCTTATCACATGTGGAGATCTCAGGGTTTCAACTATCTTCGCATGTGACATCTTGTTATCACTTGCTTCAAACATTTTCAAAATTTTTTTATAGCCTCTACATGCGATGTCAAGACCTCCCGTCCATTTTCATGATTTTCCGACTCCATTCGCATTTTATAAATTTTTAAATCAAATCTCACGCAACTTGGTCGCCATGTCGCGTGCACGAGATGGTGAAGTTTTCGCGTATGTCCCTGGATACGACGTTGAAATACCCTCGGAAGAATGAATATCATTTATTGAATCTCTGAGATTCATTATTTCATGCACCTGTAGTTCAAATGTGCGTCTTGTGGAAAAAATCAAGAAAATAAAAAAATACATGAAATATAGCAAGAGGGATGGAAAATACACCAAATTTCAAATCTTGGCTTCTAGTACTGTAGCAAGGCTGCACAAAAAAATTGGGAGCAAAAATCTAAAAAAAAATTTGCCGAGAGCCTTGGCTGAGGCTCTCGGCAAAGAAAAATATTTTGCCGAGAGCCTAACAGCAGGCTCTCGGCAAAGATGATGGCGTAAGTGGGCCGTTTGTGGGGTTGAGGCTTTGCCGAGGTTCTGTTTGTACCGAGAGTCGAGCTCTCGGCAAAGCTGGCTTTGCCGAGAGCCAATCTTTGCCGAGCGCTGGCTCTTGGCAAAGGATTCTTTGCCGAGCGTCCGATATTTGACTCTCGGCAAAGAGGTAAGCCCTCGGCAAAGCTCCTCTGTCCGGTAGTGAAGGAAACTCTGAGCTGGTGGTGGTGCTACAGTACCACATCCTGGGCTACGGCTGGCCCATTGGCCAGGGCTGGGGAGGTGCCCCATTAGGCGCGTGACATCACTCCCCCCTTTCAGAGACAGCGCGTCCTCGTGCTGCAACATTCTCCAGGTGCTGATGCTTGTTGTTGGTTGTCTAGTTCCCAGGGTATCTCCTCGATTTGGATGAGGAATTGCCCAAGGACGTCATGGGCCTGCTCGATGTCACGGTTGATAGGGGCAAAGATGAAGCAGTAGTGGCAGGAGCTGAAGTAGCCGAAGACGTAGT
Organism: Saccharum hybrid cultivar R570; assembly: GCA_038087645.1. NCBI lineage: Eukaryota > Viridiplantae > Streptophyta > Magnoliopsida > Poales > Poaceae > Saccharum > Saccharum hybrid cultivar. The sequence goes on from JAQSUU010000805.1 coordinate 15,205,595, forward strand.
AGTTGTAGGTTCCCGACTCCATTGTTGGTTCATGGGCATGGCGTTCTGCAGTGAAGGTGGCACTTGGCAGGATCCCCGTGAGGTGTAGCACCTTGGATGGTGGTGACGTGGTCAGGTGCTCCAGGGTGCCGAAGTTGAGGTCACCCGTGTCGTAGTCGGTGTTGCTGTCGAAGATGATCGTTGCTGATGAGAGGATGTGTTGTGGCCAGTCCTCACTCCTCAATCAATAAGACACTTGAGGGGAACACCTGGGTGTCCGGTGTGGATGTCGCCGTGTGGGGGGGACCGACTGCTAGGACTTGTGTCCCCAGGGGCTCCAACAGTTCCTGTAGCAACGGAGAAGTCGCTGGGATGTATTAGCGTCCCCTGTAGAGGATGATGCCGTGTTGTATTGACCATGCTGATGCTGCTGCGTTGACTTCTATGGTGGCCAAAATGATCTGAATTTCATGCACGTTCATGGCGGCCAGGTGGAGCTGGGTGATGATGGCTGGGTTGTTGATGGCATGGCGAGCTGGTGCTATTTTGGAGTTGTCGTCGATGCGTGGGAGTTGGCGTCCCCAAGTTGTTGATGAAGATGACCGTAGTGGGGTACACCGTGCTGCCTTGGGGCCAGGGACTCCCAAGGAAAATGCCTGTCGGAGCGGCATTGGACTCGGGTGTTGTCGGCGGTGAGCGACAGCCCAACACAGGCATCGCCATGTGCGTTGGTCCTCCCTGTAGCAGTACCTGCAGCCAAGTTGGTGCGGTTGTGCCATTGGTGATGTCGGGAGAGATGAGGCGCAGCTCCTGTTGTTGAAGGACCCCGTGCCGTAAGCTAGCGAAGACTAGTACAGTGCCCGTGCTAACACCACGGGTTCGTCCTAGGGATGCACATGAAAATAACCAATCAATGATATTTTTTTTCATAGTTTAATCCGAAAAACATTCATGCATAGCAAGGCATAATAGGTCATGTTATCACAAAATCTATCAAGTGTGCAATTTCATCCAGGAGACAAATAAGCATCTAGTATAGTATATTGCCCGTGCTAACGGTACGGCTATATCTCAAAGATATATGGGCATGTGCCACTTACGAAATTCAAACTGGATGTAGATGGTAATGAAGAACAAATAGCATACCTTACTTCAGTACTTCCAGAAGATCACCAACTGCCTGCACACAATGAACAGAAACAAGTCTCTTCAATTCCTTAGCAAGTTCAAGTTGTTGTTGGAACACCTGAACCTGTGATTTTGTTGTTGTTATGGACCTGTGGATATTAAAAATTAAATTTATACAAACAAATAAAAGCAGATCATTAATAGCTGAAATAGCAATATTTACCATGCAACTGAAACTTCTAACAAAACCGATACACAAGCATTCAACATGGAGTGCAGGGTTCATGCTATTGCTAAATACAGACCTGTTCTCCAAAGTCAATGGTTTTTCCATGTGAACCTTTGTCAAGACCAATCTGCATAAGTAGTGAACATGCGACAAGAGTTAAACAAAATAATAGAGCAGATGAGGGGATCTGGGGTCCTAAAGGATTCATGGGATATTCAATGATTACTCAGGTGTCAATCCAGAAATGACTGCCTTAGCTATAGAACTGAAGAAGAGAAGAAGTAACATGTGGGCCTAGAGGCGCCAGAACAAGTATCCAATTGCTGAATCTGATAATCACTTGACCATAATTACATAACCAAATTTCTGCTATGGAAGCCTCACTTTGCAGCTTAGAAGACCCAGAGGTCCAGATAATTACGGCAAATCAATTGCTGAGAAACACCAATTAACAGCTTTACACCTGATAGTGGATTTGGAATTTTTGGATGGCAGAAAAGCTCACCTCCCCAACGGCCGCCTCTGGGGTTTCGGTGAAGAACCGCCAGAGAGAATTCATCCAATCCGCAAATGCTGCAAGACTATATTGATAATATCGATTAGACTTGTCCTCAGAACAGATCTGAATGCCAATAGCCAAATACAGTTAGGTTCGGGTACTCTGTTTCGCACAGAAGGAAAGGAAGGGAGGAGAAAAGGTGTGCGTACCTGATGGGTGCTCGTCGCCCGCGAAGGTACCGCCACCTCCTCTGCTGCCGGGGGCAACCAATCACCACCATCGTCGCGCCCCCGGCTGGAGGCAGCTCCGCCGGCGGCCCGCGAGTCCTCGCCCGGCGGCGGCCCTGCCCGGCCGTGCAGCCTCGCCTAGCGGCGGCGCACCTCACTGGCCTTGCTGCGTCCCCGCCCTGCGTCGCCTCTGCCGCAGCCTCGCCTTGCCCGGCGGCGACCGGCGTGGCCTCGACGGCTCCACCGCGCTTGCTCCTCGAGCGGCAGCGAACTGCAGAAATCATTGCCGATTCTCTTTTTTGCCGGAAAAAAAAAGAGACCATGCAGGCGCTGGGTACATGTGGGATTCGATCCCCGGTGACGGAGGCCCGTGCGGGGCGGAGGTCCGCGGGAGGGCGACGGAGGGCAGACACAGTGAACATCAGCCGTCGGATTTAGTTGAGTAACGAGAGAGAACGCCTGACGGATGATCTGGTGCATCCGTTTTGATGGTGTTATATTTTTTAGGTGTATTTGTGGGTGTAGATGTAGCATAGTTTATGACTGTGGAGTAGACATTTGCTGTGTGGCTATAGATTAATTCTAACTGGTGTATTATAGGGGTAAAGATGGAGTTGGCGGTGTCGACGTGGTCGAGGCGTTAAGGCGACCGGCGCGGCTGGCACGGTTCATGATGTCGCGAGGCGGTGATGGTGGTGCTGCACGTGGTGCTCTCCTGATAGGTGGAGGAACCGGTGGGGCGAGGATGGTCGCCGGGGTGCATCGTGGCTTGATGTTGGTGAAGGTGATCGGATGTCCGTTGCGGCAGCAGTGGAGCTCCATGGTGGTGAAGACCCCTGTCAGGCGTCCAAGGCTAGCCAGCCATGGTGTGGCCAACACGATGTTGATGTCGTTGCCGATGTCGAAGAGGAAGGCGTCGATCTGTGGCATCTCTGCATCCATGCAGAATGGTATGTCGCCTGTACCAAAAATTGCTCCTGTGAGCAACATGGTTTGCTAGCCTTGCGCAGCTGACTGCGGGGCGACGATCATCATGAGGAGGCTGTAGTCGATGTTGGTGATGAAGAGGTGGACCTGGTGAAGCGTGCTAGCAATGCCAACGTATAGTCCATAGGCGGTGAAGATGATGACGTAGTCGTGCACGGTGCCGGTGTGCCTGAGGGGTGCGAGGTCGCCAATTGTTTCTTGGTCGATGGGCGGGCCGAGGTCGTGGACGAAGTGCTACGTGAAGGCTGCCCAGTCTGATGTTGGCGCCTCTTGCATCCTTTGGGTGGACCAGAGCTGCTCTGCATCGGTTAGATGAAAAGTTGCATAGCAAACCTTGTCATCCACTGGTGTGCCTTGCAGCCTGAAGAGGAACTGCAGCCTGGAGATCCACGGTAATGGATCTGTGGAGCCATCGAATGTCGGGGTCGTCAGTCGAGCCACAACGGTTGGTTGGCGCGGTGGTTGTACTGACATTGCCGAGGGGGTTGGGCGCTCCTGAGGTGGAGATGGGGGCACCTGCTGTGCTGGCAGCCAGATGGCCGGCTGCGGTAGATGGTGGCTTGCCTGGGCTGGCGGAGCGGCCGCTGGACTGACCGGGGGCCATATTGGGGTTCCGGGGCATGGCAGCAAGGGTGGCTGCAGTGCTGCTGGTGCCTCGAACAAGCTGTTCGACACCTCTCTGACTATCTCCGGGGTGTTGGAGGGGTGGGGATCCTCCATCTTGCTGATGAGGATCGATTTGTCGGTGGAGATCATGATGTGCTTGGTCTCCGTTGCGAAGCTGTTGGTGGCGTGGAGGCATTCATCCCGGTTGGGGCGTGGGTGCTCGTCATTACGGCGAGCGTCGTTGTTCCCAGTCTTGATGGTGAGGTCGCTGTGGAGATGGTCGGCAGCGACGTGGCTGGCGGCGTCTTCACTGCGAGGTGCATTAGGCAGCGAGGGTTTGGCGGCGTCAGACAGCAGCGGGCAGCTACTGTTATTGGTGGCGATGGTAGCCCTGAGATTGATGATCGGATCGGCATCGAGCGGCAGCAGGTTGCTGCTGTTGTTGGTGATGATGGTGTCTCTGTAGCCACATGCTTTCTCAAATGCGAGTAGGCGTGCGTCCAGTTCGGCGAGCTCGTTGGCGAGCTCGTCGTCGAAGTTCTGGGTCAGCCGTTGCACGTTGGTGGTGGTGGCAGCCATTGCAGGATCAAACTGGTCTCCTGATACCAAATGTAATGTGCAGCAGGGTTTGGCCCCCTTCGGGAGGGAGCCTATGGTGGAAGGGGAGGAGGCGACTAGGGTTAGGGGTGGTGGTGGTGCACAGGAGGAGGGAGAGAGGCTGCAGGCGTAGAGAGAGAGGAGGGATAAGCCAAAAGGCTCTTTTCTTCTTAATTTCCAATAGGTATAATAGCCCTATATTACTTGTATCCTAAGTAAACTATGACAGATTTCCTTATAGATTGAAATCTCTTTCCTAAACCAATTCAATCACCTAATTCATTCTTATTCTTTTATTTCTTATTTTCTAATTCCTTCCAGTGGACGGAAACTCTGAGCTGACGGTGGTGCTACAGTACCACATCCTGGCCGCGGCTGGCCCATTGGCCAGGGCTGGGGAGGTGCCCTATTAGGCGCGTGACACTATGGGACTTGTCTATCACATGCATATATAAAACTTAGCATAGTCCTAACCAAAACTATTATACCGAGATCCAACCAGGATAGGCCTAGTGAAATGCTAAGCCAATCATCACAATACCTAAGCTTTACAAAGATTTTAGGTACAAATTTGTGTTAACAAAACCATACCAACACACTCCTTGACAACTTGACAAACATGATTCTGTTCAAAAATAAAATAAATTAAAGTAAAGAACACCATATTATCACCTTAGGAAAATTATTCTTCACAACCTCTCCAAGCAGTGTTGTTTCGACATGCTAGAAGTAATGTCCTTCAGAAACCAGGAATTCCACACTGGAATTTAAGCTTCAAAGATTCTCACTAACCTTTGCTAGTTACCCATCAAGTGGAGAGCATGCTCAGGTTGCCTATGCATCCAGGAAATAAATTGAAAGTGAGTTTATCTGAAGAGTAGAGATCTGTCTACATACATGACACTTTTTGTGGTAATTTTGTTTAGCACAAACACCATGAAGATGAAAACACACGCCTTCCATCTGCAGGCTAGAAATAGTGTCTATAAATTCCTAGCTCCTCTTTGATGCTGGCAAAGTGGCAATGCAGAAATCAATTAGAATCATTACAACCAATGAAGTTTAGCAGGTAAAAGATCTCCAGCACTGTAGTATTTCCTGCCACTGCGGATGACAGACAGCAGCACCTTGCTCCTAGTGTTGACCTCAACCATCCATGCTGTCTTATCCCCACAGACCGAGAAGCAGACGTCAGGATCGTCGGAGCTCACGATGGGGTACTTCAGGGCCACACGTGGCAGGCGCCCGTAGTTGGGGAGCTGCCAGAGCTCGTCGCAGTCGAGCACACCGTCCTTGATCCACACCATTGGCTCCGCCATCCTCAAGGCCAGGGTCCAGGTTGTCACGGTGAAGGCAAAGCTGGAGCGCTCGCATGAGGTCTTGCCTGGGCCACCACAGCAGCAGCGGGACGCAACGCTGACAAACCTCAGCGCACCGGGACCGGCGGCGGCCAACTTGCGGCAATACTGCATGTCAGGCCGATCGCTGCTGTGGTGGCTCGGTTTGGGGGCCGACACAGGCAACGGTACATACTGGAGTTTAGGATTCTCCTCCGCCATGTCACATAGGAGGAAGCCCCGTCCAGTGCCGCAGCTCTTCTTCTCCGTCGTGGTGCACGATGGGCACCTGCTTGAGCACCCAGCCACCCAGTTGTGGCCGGGGAGGAGCACGCAGAGCTCGGCCGTGCTGTACGGCGCGTCGTACCCCACCTCGAGCTGGGCCACCAGGACCTCGCCCTCGCCCTCGCCGCGGCGCAGTATGCCAGTGTCCTTGAATAAGGACAGGTTGCGCGCATGTTGTGCGTCTTTGTCTCTTTGGAACTGGTTGGAAAGATAGCAGCCGGGGAGCAGGCACAGTGACGGCGTCTGGCCGGCGCCTGCCTCGTACAGGAAATACTTGAGCTGATCACGTGAGCCGAAACCATGTCCGGGCACCCTCGACTCGATGAGGACGGAGTCATCGTGGGCCGCGATGACTTGGAGATGTAGATCCTTGGCGTCCTTGTCATCGTCGATGGACGGCTTGCTGCCTACGCCGGCTACCAAGTCGTAGTGGAAGCTGGAGCGTTCTGGCGGTGCGGCGATGTTCAAGGAGACGCTGAAGGGTAGGCCAGAGGAAGTGCAGGAGGCCGCCGTGGTCTTGGCATCGGCGGCGGAAGACGGGAAGAGCCGCTGTCCCTGAGGATCTTGCGGTTCAGCATCACCCACCGGGGGCGGCTGCCGTCAGATCACAGGGTCCTCTAGGGTTGGTTACGGTTTCCATGGTGCCGCTGGATGGATGGATCACGAGGAGAATTTGATCGATTCTGTTTCAGCACCTCCATTTATATAGGGCGATTTGTTGTCGTTCTTATAGCTGGTTATATACACGTTCGCAGAGCCCTGGACGATGTGCGGAGATCCACTTGGAACCAGCCGGCCCACTCCACCTCTTCTTATTTCAGCTTGTGAAAGTAGCCCATGGCTCAATACAGCAATCCATTTTGACGTTACTATTTCTTCTTCCTTTTCCTTTCTCAATTTTCATTTTATTATATACTAGCAAACGTGCTGGTAGCAACATTAAGCGAAATCGATGGTAAAAGGAAGCAATTCTTGTGGGTTGGTTCAGAGGCATTGACAGGCGGCAAATGCAAAGTAAGGCCTTGTTCTCTTCTCTTCCAAATTCCAAGTTTTTTCACTCTCTCTCCATCACATCAATTTTTAGACGCATGCATGGAGCATTAAATGTTGGTAAAATAAATAACTAATTGCACAGATTAGTTGTAAATCACGAGACGAATCTTTTGAGCCTAGTTAGCTCATGATTGAACAATATTTGTCAAATACAAACGAAAGTGCTACGGTTAGAAAAATTCTAACTTTCCACAATCTAAACAAGGCCTAAATTGGCCAAGGTCCACAAGACCAACTGACTCGGGGGGCTTGGAATTTTGCACCTCGAAAGATTCGCAAGAGCGCTGAGATTAAGATGGTAGTGGCTTGAGTGGGATGAAGAGCACAAATGGTGGGCTGGCCCTGACATTCCGTGCAACACGACTGACAGACTACTCTTTGCAGCAGCAATCACCATTGGTATAGGTGACGGCAAGAAAACTTCATTTTGGGGCAGTGCGTGGCTTCACGGTCAGCGACCTTGTGACCTTGCCCCAAACCTTCTCATGATCTCTAGGAAGAAGAAACGTTCCTTGCATGAAGCTTTGGAAAACAACGCATGGATTAGAGACGTCAATCTCCAGCACCGCAATTTCAGCACCCAACATTTCACTAAATACATCCACCTCTGGTGGGAGATTAGCCAAGTGCAGCTCCATCCGAACACCCCTGACACCATCTCCTGGAAGCTAACAAATGATCAGAAGTACACAATGGGTCGGCCTACCATGCTCAATTCTTGGGATCAACGCCAACCAACTTGACGATGGAAGTTACTGGCGTAGAGGTTTCTGGCACAGCGGCCCAGTCGTCCGCAGTCCATTCAACATCTCGAACAGGCCGGCCATTACTGTATAAAAGTAACATTTTCAGAATTGAAATCACCAAAAACACATTCCCCCCATCAACTGAAATCACGAAAAAAGGGAAAATTAGTTTTATAGCACCGAAAGATCACGATATCCAGAAAATACCATGGAAAGTCCATCCATACGTGAAATAGCACTGAAAGAATGAACCGTTATTGGAAAATACCATTCCGTCACGTTTTGAGATAGCGCTGTGAACTCTGCGTCACGGTGGTCATGACCCCAGGCAACCTCGCCTTTGCGCTGCGCCGCCTCCCGGCGTACATCGGCCTCATGGCGCTCCCTTTCCCCAGCAACCCGGAGCCACTCGCTCTCCCCGGCGTTCCTACACGCCACGACGCTGCTATGGGATCCCTTCGCGGGGAACCTGGCCTCCATCCTGGAGCCGTTGCTCACGCTGTGCTGTCCGCCTTTTCCCTGGCGCTCTGCTTCTCCCTCGCCACCTGCAGGCCGCCCCCCGCCGAGAGCATCCAGGATGGCGCCCCCTTCCGCGTCCCAGGGTTCCCAGAGAGCATCACGATCACCGCGGACGAGGTCCCGCACGCCGTGGCGCAGGCCACCAACCTCGACGACCCAGTGACACGGTTCTTGTTCGACGACCTCGAGTCATTCTACCTCTCCCAGGCGCGCACCCCTGGCTAGTTGGCCCGCTGTTCCTCGCCACCGGCGAGCCGCCGAAAGGCGGCGACGACAAGGACGAGGACACCGAAGGGTGCCTCGCATGGCTCGACGAGCGGCGGTTCGGGTCAGTGGTGTACATGTCGTTCGACACGTAGGTCCACGTCACCGTGGCACATCTCGAGGAGCTCGTGTACGGGCTGGCAGACTGCGGCGGCCTTGGCGAGTGGCGCCTCCATCTCCTTGACGCGGCTGATGCGCGCGTCGGCCTCGTCACGGAGCCTGCGCACGCCGCCGATGACGTGTGCAGGAGCGTGGTGCTCTAGCCAGCGCGTGATGCCGCAGTCGGCCGGCTCCATCCGTCGCGACAGCTGCGTAGCGTGCTGACGTTCCAGTGCCGGGACGCGGCGGCACGGCACGCCAGGTTGAGCGCCTCCCTGACCCGCGCCGCGGCGCGAGCTCGCCGAGCTCCCGCACCAAGCGCTAGGTGTGCGGGCTGAGGCCCTGGAAGAGCAGCAGCAGTGGCTTGACGCTCCGGCGCAGGTGCTCGGTGGTGGAGCGGTACTGCACCGCGTGCAGTAGCTCCCGCAGGGCCTCGACGGCCAGCTGGTCGAGCAGCTGCCGGTCCATGGTCATCGCCGCACCTAGTAGCTCGGAGTGAGCTCCTCGTCGACTTCCTCTATCTGTATCGCGATCGCCGCCCTCAGCTCCTTTTCCTCCTGCTTCTGCGTCCAGTGCTCAGTCCTGTCTGTCACCGCGTTCACACGGAAGAGAGAAGTAGAGCTGCTCCTGGTGAGTCTCCGCCACAGATTGACGTACGGATGGCCCCAGCATGCAAGGAGATTGGTGAAAGGGTGGGAAGAGGATGACGAGTGGGACCGTCCTCTCTTAGTGAAGTGCAGTGAGCGTGAGGTGGACGCCGTTGACAACCAGTTAACAGAATGCTAGATTCCGGAACGGATTATTACTTTCAATGGTATTTTACGTAACGGCAAACTTTCGATGGTATTTTCCGGATGTCGTGATCTTTCGATGCTATAGAACCAATTTTCCCAAAAAATAGGACTGCTATTTTCAATAAACTTTTCTTCCTCCTCCATGGACTGCGTAATATTGTTGACTCCTGCTGTTTCAATAAACAGATAGCCCTGCAGAAAAATAGTTCACAATATGGTGAGATCAACTACGAGATAGCCCAGTGCTAGATCTACACAGTGGGCTGTGCAGTAGCAGACTAAGAAGGATCTACCAAATTCTTCAGCAAGAAAATGAATACACATGTAAGAGGTAACAGGCACTAAAAACAGGTAACAGGTAGCATCCTGATGAGTGCATTAACTCAAATTTCAGAAAACATGTACAGGGACCAGAAATGTGTACAGGGAACAGAAATTGTCTGGGATGATCACTGCAAGTAAAATGCACAAGTACAGCTACCACTAATCATCGTTCAATTCACTAGAAAACAAGCAAAACTGCCATTTCATATAACTAGTTAACTGCATTTTCAGGTATCAAGGACCTGCTAATGTTAACTGCTACATTGATTCACAATAGCATTACTACTTTGAGAAGTGGTAGAAAAAGCATCTTCATCATCTCAAGTGCAGAAAAATTCAGAAGCATAGAACATGTAGCATCCAGAACCATAAGTAGCTAAGTACCAATACATCATAATTACACAGTGCAAGGACTTTAGTTACTGAACAGGTAGCAGTAGATGAACTGACTGACTGACTAACTTAATCAACTATCAACTGCTGTCAGTCATTGCATAACTTAGAACCAGCTGATGAAAACTCTTAGTTCATCTCTACTGCTACCTCTAAGTCTGATGTCTTATTTCCTCAAAAAAAAAGTCTGATATCTTAGAACTTCCAGTGAAGTAAAGGCTGACATTACACCGAGAAACAATGTTTCTACTTCCACATACATACTGAAGAACCAGCTGGAAAAAAAAAACATAGGCATCATCTGAAGATACAGCTGAAAAATAACATTTGTGATTTGTCTAAGTCATTGCAGTCTACAGCAGTTGATGAATCATTGCATAAAACAATAATAAATCAGCATATAGTAGGAAGAAGTGTTATACCATGCTGGATCAATGCTTGGTTGATGCCAAAACGCAGGAGACATTGGGCTACTACAATCGCCCGAATCCCAGCAAGAAGGAGCCGTGGTCATCGAGCAACCTCTGTCATGGCTGTTGAAGCCGGCGTTCCCTTGCCTGCCATCGATTGGGGACGATTCTGCCGCACCAAATGCAGACATTGAAGAAGCTGATGCCGCCGCCGCGCCTTTGCCGCGGTCAATGGGGAAAAGGGTCGCCGCTGAGCCGGATCCGTGGCCAACCGGGAAGCCGGCCACCGACGAGCTGGATCCACGGCCAACAATGGGGAACGGCGGCATGGGTGGAAGGCCAAGGCCGAGGCAGCTGCGGCGCATCAGCTTCCTCCATTGGCCGTGGATCCAGCTCGAGGCGTCAGAGCATCCGAGGTGTTAGGACCCAAAATTGCTACATGCACACGTTTCCCGTGGAACTACAGAGTTCCCCAGTTACACTTAAGACGACACGTACGTCAGCTAATGACTCCATTAGTTAGATATCCAGTAGTCTCCTTTCCAAATCACAGAGCGCACACGGATGGTGACCAACAGGGTGGGCACGTACCCACTGGGGTACCATATATCCGCGTTGCGCAGCCGCCCGTGGGAGCGCCGCCTCCGCCTGCATGCAGCCGCCTTCACAGGAGCATGGGATCCCCTCCATGGTGACTCTTCTCCAGTCTTCCTCTTGATGAAACATGTGTCACTATGACATGTTGTCGAAAAAAAGTGATTCTTCTCCAGTGAGATCCTCTCTGCTCATCCAAGATCTGGCCATTGGACCCTTCTCCAGCGAGGTTACCTTCAACCGACGGTCCTATCTACCAAACATCTTTTTATGTGCAGGCTTCTAAAAACAAGAGCTTTTGTGAGCAGATAGCCAATAGCTACTAGCTTATCAAATATTTCTAGCCGTTGCAAACAGGGTCTATATTATCGACAAGGTTCTAAATCTATGAACTATAGCTACTGCTATAGCCGAAAATAGCTGATGGACTGCATCGCCACTAGGAGAATTGAGTTTTAAGCGCTAATAACTGTATTTAGCCAGCTATATCGTTGAAATGCACAAGTACTCAAGGAAAAGGAATTGAAACTGGCATTTGCTATTGTTATAATAATGGCCGGACTATTACTAAGCTCAACTAAAGAACATTACCAATGAAGTTTATAATAATGGCCTGTGGAAATGGATTTGCACAGACGGTTCACTTAGCGAACCGCCTGTGGAAATAGATTTTCATAGGCGGTTCACTTAGCGAACCGCCTGTGCAAAAAATGCACGAAAAAACCCAAAAATAAATAGCAAAAAAATATTTTAATTAGGGGGAGGACCCCACCGCCTAGCGCCCGCCCGTCTCTGTCGAAGTTGCAAGTCGCGCAATTTTTCGCGTAAAAATCGCGCAATACGCGCTCCGGGTGGGATTCGAACCCACGACCTCTGCCTCGCGCGAAGCCTCCTCTACCACTGCACCACACACAAACATGTGTCCATATACCCTTTCGGTTCCCCACATATTATACAAATCCGTGTGTAATTTGCTTGTTTGAGGTTCTAAACGATTTCAAATTAAAAAGTTGTCAACTACAAAGTTTCGTAACTTTTCAAGACGAACAACTTTCGTATTGGTCATTTTTCCATCCGAGGTCATTTACAAAATTTGAATTTAAAATTTGAGACCATTCAAACGTAGTTTTCGTTGACAAGATGATTTCAAATTAAAAAGTTGTAATTTACAAAGTTTCATAACTTTTCGAGATGAACAACTTTTATTTTGGGTGTTTTCTCATCCGAGATCGTTTGAAAAAATCGAATTTTAAAAAACACGGGTATTTCTAGTGGCGGATTTCTTAACGAACCGCACGTAGAAATGGATTTCTACAGGCGGTTTGTTAAGACAACCGCCTGTAGAAAAGTCTTATTTGCACAGGCGGTTGTCTTAACAAACCGCCTGTAGAAATCCATTTCTACAGGCGGTTTTGGTCTTGGAGTCCACCGTTTCATTTCTACTGGCGCGTGATAACTAAAACCGCCAGTAAAAAAAAGCGGGCGCTAGGAAAAATCCTCTTTCTACTAGTGCAGGTTGTCACATTGAAGGAGAAGCTGGAGCGCTCGCACGTGGTCTCGCCTGGGCCACCACAGCAGCAGTGGGGCGCAACGCTGACGAACCTCACGGCACCAGGGCCGGCGGCGGCCAACTTGCGGCAATAATGCATGTCCGGTCGATCGCTGCCGCAGCGGCGGATTTTGGGAGGCGACACAAGCAACGGTACGTATCGGAGTTTGGGGTCCTGCTCCGTCATGTCGCACAGGAGGAAGCCGCTGAGGTAGTCGACCCAGCACATGAAGCGGCTGCCGACGGATACGACGGAGTCGATCACCGTCCAGTCTCTCACCAGCACACCTTCCCCCTCGTGGTGCACGATGGGCACCCGCTTGTGCACCCAGTCCTGGGCGCCGGGACGGAGCACGCAGAGCTCGGCCGTGCGGTACGGCGTGTCATACCCCACCTCGAGCTGGGCCACCAGGACCTCGCCCTCGCCGCGGCACAGTATGCCAGTGTCCTTGAATAAGGACAGGTTGCGCTCCTCGTCTTTGCGAGAAGGAACCTGGAGGGCGTCTATGTCTCGTTCGAACTGGTTGGAAAAATAGCAGCCGGGGAGCGGGTACAGCGACGGCGTCCGGCCGGCGCCTGCCTCGTACAGAAAATACTCGTACGTAACACGTGAGTAGAAACCAGGTCGGGGCACCGCCCTCGACTCGATGAGGACGGAGTCATCGTGGGCCGCGACGATCTGGAGTTGGAGATCCTTGCTGTCCTTGTCATCGTCGTTGCACGGCGTGCTGCCTATGCCGGCTAGCAAGTCGTAGAGGAAGCTGGAGCGTTCCGGCGGTGCCGCGATGCTAAAGGAGACGCTGAAGGGTAGGCCAGAGGAAGTGCAGGAGGCCGCCGTGGTTTTGGCATCGGCGGCGGAAGAGCCGCTGTCCTTGAGGATGATGCGGTTCAGCATCACCCAGCGGGGGGCGGCTGCCGTCCGACCAGAGGGTCCTTTGGGGTTGGTTAGGGTTTCCATGTTGCCGCCGGAGCCTTGGATGAGATCGATCGATGGCTGGATCACGAGGAGAATTTGATCGTTTCCGTTTCAGCACCTCCATTTATATAGGGCGATTTGTTTTTTTTTTGAACACTTCAACGGGGGATCACTCCCCACCTGATTTTATTGATTTGTAGCACAGTTACATGATTACAATAGATTTGTACCAGGAGGGATTTTGCTAGACTTGGTGAAGGTCTAACATTACATCAGGATTCTGTTCACCGAGGAATCAAAGATTTTTGATCACTCATCTATGACTCTCTTGCTTTTCCTGGGCATTCTTGCTCTCCAGAGGTGTGCCTCAGTTTTACACGATAGGATTAATTGCCGGGTGTTGAGTTGGTCATCTCTGAAAACAAAGGCATTTCTTCTCTTCCACAACTGCCAGCAGCATAGAGTGACAAACGCACTATATTGGTCATCCGGTATACCTCTGATCTTCTGAATGTTGTGCCAGTTGCTGCTCTGGAGACTGTCGCTTGACTGTAAGCCAACTGCAGCCCAGAACTGGGTCGCTATGGGGCACTGAAAGATTATGTGGTCCGGGGTTTCATGATCTGCACCGCAGACTGGGCAGGCCGGAGAGTCAACAATCTTCTTACGGTGAAGGTTGGAGCGGCACTGGATTCTTCCTTTTAGCAGAAGCCAGAAGAACAACTGCACTCGCGGTGGAGCAGCATTCTTCCAGATGAAGGTGGATGTTGGATCATTTTCCTGTCCTTTAGCCTTAAGCAGTCGATAGATGGCCGATGTATCCAATTTGTCCTTAGTTCGGCTGAAAACTGATATCCGCGTGTCCGGCTGATCGGATAGTTGTGAGTCCTGGATGATGGCGTTCAGTTGTTGTAGTTCTAGGAGTGCTTCATTTGACATCCGGTTCACAAAGCAGCCCTGCAGGTTTGAATCGATCACTTGCTGTACCGTAGCTGACTTGCGGATGCAATGGGAGAAAAGTCTTGGGAAACGATCTTCTAGCGCTTCATCTCCCGTCCAGACATCCGTCCAAAAAAGAGTTGTTTTCCCATCCCCCAGCTCCACTGTAGTGATTGCTTGATATAATGGCAGCAGAGATCTGAGGAGGTCCCAGTGGTGACCCATGTTATCTCCCTGCATGTTGGCGATGTCTGCGTGTTCCCTGATCCAATGTGCCCAGGCAGACGAGTCCGCACAGTGAAGGCGGTGGATGAGGTTCAACAGCAGACAGATGTTATGCATGCCAAAATCCTTGATCCCAAGTCCACCAAGCTCCTTCGTGGTGTAGACGTTTGGCCAAGCGACCAGGCATTTAGCCACAGAGAAGTCCTTGTTTCTAGCCCAAAGGAAGGAGCGTCTGCGCTTGTCAATTTGCTTGATCACCTCTGGGGGAACCTGGGTTGCCGACATTATGTACACAAGCTGTGAATCCAACACCGAGTTGATTAGGACCACTCGGCCCATATTGTTAAGTAGCGAAGCTTGCCAAGAAGACAGGAACTTATCCGTTCTGTCAATATAGGTAGTGAAGGCGGACACAGGTAACTTTGAAGCAGACAGTGGCAGACCAAGGTAGTTTTGGGGAAAGGATTGTTGAGTGCACCCAATAATTTCAGCGCACTGATCAGCCAATTCCGCCTCCATGTGTTTAGGAACTAAGGTACTCTTGTTGTAATTGATCTTCAGTCCTGTTGCCTGAGAAAATTTCTGTAGAATATTCTTGAGCTCATGTGCATCAACAGTGTCACCTCTCATAACAATTAAGGTATCGTCAGCGTACTGAAGCACCGCACAAGGCCGATCATTATCAATTGGGTGTCTCACTGTGGCAGCTGACTGGATCATGGCCTGGAGAGTGTCAGCAACAAGGAGAAAGAGGTATGGTGACAAGGGATCGCCCTGCCGGAGGCCACGCTTGCAATTTATCCACGGTCCTGGGCATCCATTTACTAGAATGGCTGACTTGGAAGAGGATAGGATGTCTTGCATCCATCTGCACCACCTGTTTGGGAATCCTCTGGCTCGTAGAATGATATCCAGGCTGTCCCAAATCACTGTATCAAAGGCCTTCGTGAAGTCAAGTTTGAGCACTAGGGAGGGCAGCTTCCGTCTGTTGCAGGTCTGTACCACCTCAGCTGCGAAGACGAACGTCTCCGAGATGGAGCGACCCTTCAAAAACCCTGTCTGATGAAGATCAATCATGTTCCCAATTTCCTTCTGCAGTCTCCGGGTAAGTACTTTGCCAAGGATTTTGATGGAGCAATTTTGCAAGCAAATGGGCCGAAAGGCATCCACAGCTACTGCACCAGTCTTCTTTGGAATCAGAACCATGTAGGACCGGTTAATTCTTTCTAGCTGCGCTTGGCTGTGATAGAATGCTGACATGAACGCCATTACTTCCGGTTTGATGCTGGTCCACGCCGCTCTGTAGAAGGAGGGGCCGAAACCATCGGGACCGGGAGCACTGGATCTGTCCATGGACTTCAAAGCTTCTAGAGTCTCCGCCTCAGTGAATGGGGCAATGAGATCCTGGGATGGCAGCCGCTGATTTTGGAAAAGGATGTCTGCATCAAAACTCCACGCAGGAGAACCAGGATCGCCTATGATTGAGCTGAAGAAATTTGTTAACGCCTGTATCTTCCCATCATGGTTGGCAATAATTGAGCCCTAAACTTCTACGAAGCGGATGTTGTTACTGCGCAGTCGGACAGTGGCCTGTGCATGATGGAACGCAGTGTTGGCGTCCCCTTCCTTGACCGCCCGAAACTTGCTTCGGTGTTTCCAGAATGCTGCTTTTTCCTTAATTGCCTGTGAAAGGCAATCAAGGCAAGTCCTGCGTGCCTGCAACTCATCATTAGATAGTGCCCGCTCCTCCTCAAAGGTGTCAAATAATTGGATTAGGAATTTGCAATTTGTAATTAGTTGGTGTGGCACCCTTAGAGCATCTATGGCAAATCCGTATCTATATCTATATCTATATACCTACCTTTTTCTATATATATATATATATATATATATATATATATATATATATATATATATATATATATATATATATATATATATATATATATATATATATATATATTATAACTATTAGTCTATAGCTAGCTACGAAATAAGTAATTTTGTAGCGAGACCCAACATTGCCATCGCGACCTGACCGGAGGCACCGGATCCACCCGACACATGCACTCCGGCTCCCGTAATTACAGCCCATATTTATAGCCGAAGTCAATTGATAGACTCGGCCGAGCAAACATCGGTTACTTCCTTTTTCGTGCAGAAGAAACATCGCCCGGACCCGGCCTCCTCATTCTGTTGCCGACGGGCATGCCTCGATTCATGCTACGCAGACGGCTACCCATGCTGTGCGGCCGCCATGGCAATCATGCGAGCCGAACCTCACCTCCTCTGTGGTGGGATACCGCACCTCCCTGCCCGCGGATGGTGTACCTGGGCGGCGGCGTCCCAGCCCGCGCGTATGTCTCCTCCAACGGCGGCAGCGCTTCCTTCCTCAGCGGATAGCGCACCTCTGTGGCACCACGACCCGGCCTACACGGAGCGCGTCGTCCCTGGCCGGCTCCCCGGACTGCCTCGGCCACCGGAAGCGTTGCGGCGTCGGCGCTGACTCCATCTCGGTCCAGTGGTGGCAGGCTCAGGTAGTCAGCTGGACGTCCCAATCTTCGACTACGGCGCCTGGTTTCCATCTCCCGGTAAGCAACGGCGTCGCCGCAGCCGGAGGTCGTCCTGGTTCCATCCGCCGGTGAAGCAGCAGGTCTGTGTGTCACCCGATCATCTCTACAAGCTAGCGGAAGTAGGCCAACTCTCCTGGTGAGCAGCTGCAAAGTATCCTCCTACCACTACTGGAATCTGCTGCTTTGCCGAGTGCCTACAACACTCGGCAAAGCCCCAAAAACACTCGGCAAAGGCTTTGCCGAGTGTAACACTCGGCAAAGAGCCCTCGGTAAAAATCCTGTCGGCAAAGGGCTCTTTGCCGAGTGTCATTTATCGGGCACTCGGCAAAGGCTTTGCCGAGTGCCCGACACTCGGCAAAGATCAAAACGAAAAAATCATCAAAAAAATAGCAAAAAAATTTTTTTATGAGGAGAGGCCCCCACCTAGGCCACACACGGCTGCTGCAACCCAGTTGAGCAGCCACAACATTTTTTCCAAACTTTGCGCCCATCAGGATTCGAACCGCAGACCTCACGCATGGGTACGCACGCGAGCTCCTCTACCAGTGTGTCCCTCTTTCATTTGTGTCTATAAGACGTTTTTTATTTTTCATATATTGTACTAAAACGAGTGTAAATTGCTTATTTGAGGCTCTAAACGAATTCAAATCAAAAAGTTGTCAACTACAAAGTTTCATAACTTTTTGAGATCTACAACTTTCATTTAGGAAGTTTTTCCATCCGAGGTTGTTTAAAAAATTTTGAATTTCAAATTTGAAAATTCAAACGTACTTTTGCATGACAAAATGATTTCAAATGAAAAACTTGTTAACAACAAAGTTTCATAACTTCTCGAGATCTACATCTTTCGTTTTGGGTGTTTTTCCATCCGAGGTCATTTGAAAAATTCGAATTTTAAAATTTTGAAATTCAAACGTAGTTTTGCATGACAAGATGAACTCAAATGAAAAAATTGTCAACTACAAAGTTTCATATCTTTTCGAGATCTACAACTTTTATTTAGGTTGTTTTTCCATTCGAGGTCTTTTGAAAAATTCAAATTTTAAATTTTAAAATTTAGATGCAGTTTTGTATGGCAAGATGATTTCAAATGAAAAAGTTTTTAACTACAAAGTTTCATAAATTTTCAAGATCTACAAAGTTTATTTTGGTTGTTTGATCATTTGTATATCCGACATGGTGATTCTAACATTATTTACAAATCGCATATATATGTCTCTTGTAGTTTCATAAACTACAAGAGAGAGATCTAAAATTTATGAACAAATTTACTTTTATTTTCTCGTATGAAGAAATGACCTAAATAAAAAATGTTCATCTTGATGAGTTCTACAACTTTCTAGTTGAAAACTTTTTCATTTAAGTTAATTTACTGCTTCAAATTTTAATTTGAAATTTGTCTTTGCCGAGTGCATAAAAAACACTCGGCAAAGACCTTCTTTGCCGAGTGTCAAGAAAAAACACTCGGCAAAGAAGGCTCTTTGCCGAGCGCCGAAAAAAACACTCGGCAAAGAGCCTTCTTTGCCGAGTGTTTTTTTCGGCGCTCGGCAAAGAGGCTTCTTTGCCGAGTGTTTTGTTTTGCCGAGTGTATTTTATTTGGCACTCGGCAAAGAGCTTCTTTGCCGAGTGCCCGAAAAAAAACACTCGGCAAATCATTTAGCACCCGGCAAAGTTTCATTCTCCGGTAGTGTACCCGTTCAACTTGGATGCGGTTCTGTGGATTAGGAGTCGCGAGATGCCATTGGAATATTATATTTGTTTCACTGTACATATATTTTTTAGCATGGTCCTATTTATACTTTACTATAGCACTGTACATCTGTTTGCAGCCTGAAGAAATCCTCGTCCTGATCCTTAACCGTGATTCACGTACATCTCGTCGTGATTCATGGTGTTGCCGCCACCCAGCTACTGTGCGACGCTCCATGCCGTTGCTGCCACCGAGCTGCTATGTGACGCTCCATGCTGTTGCTGCTGTGCGACGCCTCGGCGCACCACAGGTCGCCCCTGGCCACCACCGAGCTCTCCACATCGTTCGTCCTGCTGTCATACGTCGCCGATGGGTTCATGCTCCCCTGTGCCCCCCGCGAACCTCTCCCGGAGGAGCCGAGGGAGTCATCACGGCCGCCGGTGGCCTTGTCCTTGCTGACCGCGGCCAGCGCTCTGGCCGCCGATCTCCCACCGTTCTTCTTCCTGACATTGCGCTGGCACCGGAGTAAAATGTGTCGTCGATGCGGATTATCGTAAATTATTCTCCGTGTAGTAAACCGAATGTGTCATTATGGTAACTTGCCTATAGTAAATGATAACATGGATTATCGTAAATCATTATTGTCCTGTTACGATTTTTGTTAGTTCATTTGCATGTTAATGTTGCTCACTTTTTGGTAAATCCTCACATTATCGTCACTTATAATCTGAGGAGGCATATTCTAGTAAATCATTTAAAAATAACAAGATTATGGTATTGTGAATCATACAAATTATCGTAACTAATCATAGTTACTACAATGATCCTTTCCAGTTCTATCGAATATTCCATGGTAAAATTAATCTCATATAGTTTTACTAAACGTTTCGTTGAAATAGTGTGACACCAAATTATGGTAACTCACCAATATTATCAGTGTGGTAAATAATGCATGATTACTATAGTCGCATGCATGTACGTACAACTTCGGTTTCATCATGCTCTATTCCCGTAACTGTTAGGTTTGTATTCTTGTAATATAATTGCATGCATGACACCAGCTGTACTAGTACAGCAGCTTTATGTATATTCTCGTAACACATCTGTACACGCTTGCATGCATGGCAGTAACACATTTTTTATTCTCGTAGTCAGGAAAGTGCATATTCTGATTTGCCGAAACTAGGAAACATGCATCTTGCATATTGGTCGTGATTACCGGACCTTGATTAATTAAATAGCCATTGCCAAAACGTAAATACGTCCCACAGCTCATAAAGTGGCAAAGCTGGGGACCGCGCCTGATTGCTGGGGAGGCACAACTGGCGCACTGTGTCTGGCCTGGGTACAAAATAAGCTATTTCGTAGCCAGCTATAGAGTATACAAAATTTCAGGTTCTTTTTTTCGTCCATCCATTTTTTGGTCCGTCTTCCTCTAACTATCAAACGATGGAGACTTTCTTTGGTCCGAACTTATATATATAACCTGTGCTCATACGAGTTAGAGTAGCTCACGTCTAGGCCAATATGGAGTAGGAATACTAATCTAAATAGATTCCTCGTACTTAAAATAGAACTCTGAATAATCAAATAAAAAAGAATAAGACTTGCGTTCTTTATTTTGTTTCGCTTTCTTTTTCTATTAATAAAAAGGCAAAATTTCAGGCTCTTTTTTTCGTCCATCCATTTTTTGGTCCGTCTTCCTTTAACTACCGAATGATGGAGACTTTCTTTGGTCCGGACTTAATTTCAGGCTCTTTTTTTCGTCCATCCATTTTTTGGTCCGTCTTCCTCTAACTACCGAACGATAGAGACTTTCTTTGGTCCGGACTTATATATATAACATGTGCTCATACGAGTTAGAGTACCTCGCGTCTACGCCAATATGGAGTAGGAATCCTAATCTAAATAGATTCCTCGTACTCAGAATAGAACTCTGAATAATCAAATAAAAAAGAATAAGACTTGCGTTCTTTATTTTGTTTCGCTTTCTTTTTCTATTAATAAAGAGTCAAAATTTCAGGCTTTTTTTTTCGTCCATCCATTTTTTGGTCCGTCTTCCTCTAACTACCGAACGATGGAGACTTTCTTTGATCCGGACTTATATATATAACCTGTGCTCATATGAGTTAAAGTAGCTCACGTCTAGGCCAATATGGAGTAGGAATCTTAATCTAAATAGATTCCTCGTACTCAGAATAGAACTCTGAATAATCAAATAAAAAAGAATAAGACTTGCGTTCTTTATTTTGTTTCGCTTTCTTTTTCTATTAATAAAGAGGTAAAATTTCAGGCTCTTTTTTTCGTCCATCCATTTTTTGGTCCGTCTTCCACTAACTACTGAACGATGGAGACTTTCTTTGGTCCGGACTTATATATATAACCTGTGCTCATACGAGTTAGAGTAGCTCATGTCTAGGCCAATATGGAGTAGGAATCCTAATCTAAATAGATTCCTCATACTCAGAATAGAACTCTGAATAATCAAATAAAAAAGAATAAGACTTGCGTTCTTTATTTTGTTTCGCTTTCTTTATTTATACATAAGTTAATAGCTCGCGTCATCCTCGGTCCGTGCAGCGATGCTAGATCCAGAGTACTGTGCAAGGAAATCCATGTAAAAAATAAAAAAATTCATGACTACAACAAGACTCGAACTTGAACTCCTTATCATCTCACTTCCAATCACGGATTCAGCACATGCAATCCAATCCTAATTGATCATAAATCAAAAAATAAATATGTATCAAACATAAAAAATTTCAGCCGGCGGCACAAGGCCATGGGGCTAAAGGCCACAAAGCTTCGGACCATCAAGGTACCTAGGCGCAGAGCCAACAGGAAGCCTAAGACATGGGAGACCGGAGACGCCTGCCACTGAAGCCTGGTCGCGGGGAAGCTAGAGCGGAGCCACCATGGCACGGCGCTGCCGGTGAGCTAGCGGCATAGAGCCTCGGGGCATGGAGCTACAAGGCCGCTGAGCACGGAACCGTGGGCCGTCTTGGCGCTTCAGCATGAAGCCACCTAGAAGACTGTCGGCAGGGGTGCGAGGCGGCGAGAGACACCGGCCGCCGGCTGTCAGGGAATGGGCAGCGTAGGGCGAAGGAAGCTGGAGGGCCCTAATCTCATGCCCACAGCCCTCACCGTCGGACTTGGGTAAGAGGATTGAGGAATAGACCACGCCAGAGCTCCTCCACAGACAGCGGCGGCGCCCGAATGCACTTTGATCCTGGCCACGCCGGAGCCGCTCCGTCCACCGTCCCAGGGCACGCCAGAGCTACGCCACGGCAGGTTGCATCTCCTAGCAACAGTCCATGCCAGACCTGCTCCGTGGCCGCTCACGCGCGGTCATCAGCAGAACAACGAGTGGCTCCGTTCTCGTGGCCCGCTCCGCCCCTCGCCTGCCAACTCCTCTCCTGGAAAGGAACAGATAAACAATTGTTACAACGGAGGTGAAAGGAGTACTCCGTACTTTGAGGTGAAAGGATAAGGTTACAATGGTGGTGGATGCATAAATTTATCATGATATGTTTGTTGGATATTATTAGTTTTTCTAAAAAATAATATTAATAGTGTTTAGTAATATATAATAAGAGTCATAACACCAATGTTAACTCTACAATCAACTGCGGATAAGGAAGTGGGAATATAGGTAAAAAAGGCAGGGAAGTAAAAGGAAGGAAGAAAAACAAATAGAAAAAAGAGAAGGGTATTGTGGACATATTGCCCTGTTTGTTTGAACTTATCAGCCCGGTTTATCAGTTGTAGTATAGTGTTTTCTCTCATAACAAAACATAATCAACCAGGTTATCAGCCACAAAAACAATATTTCTATCAAACGTTTCATCAAAACAACTTTCACTACACCAATGAAGCCGCTCATGGAGGAGCAACTCCAACGGTTTTGCAAATGGGCTTTGCATTCCTGTTTTTGCAAAAAAGTCTACAAAACTCCTATCCAACGGTTTGGCAAATGGACTTTGTATTTTTGTTAACTTGGCAAAATCCTGGGATGGATTGGCATATATGCAAGCTCGCGATCGGCTTGGCATTCCATCTCACGCGCTACTCCCGCATGCGCTCTTCCCTCCTGCGCCGCTGGGTTTCCTTTTTTGGATTTTGGCAAGTCAATTTTGCCAAACCGTTAGAGATAACCTTTTTTTCTCCTCCCCATATTGATTTGAGAGTTGGCAAACTCCATCTTTTGCCAAACAAAAAATGCAAAACTATTGGAGTTGCTCAAGTCAAGAAAAAACCATGCCTTAGATAAGAATGGAATGGGGGCGGCTGGACTGATGAACTTGCTTGCCAAAGGAAAATCTCAGCATCCAGATTTGATGGTCCTACGTGTACAAGGTCACGGTGTCATGTATATTTGCACTCCATGTTTTTCTTGAAATATTTTCTTCTAAAAAAATCCTACACTCCACGTTTCTTAGCCTCCGAGGAAATCTTATAATATGTTTTTAAGGGTACCTCGCCTGTGCGAGATTCCAATCACTGCTGTTATTGGTGCTAGAACTATAGCCCTTTTTATATCAATAAAGTCAATTTGGTAATTTATTGTTTGTGTTTTGACTACAAGTGGTTTATATAATAATAATAACAACGACGACGATAAATTTCTACTTCCGTTGCAACGCACAGGCATATTTACCAGTAATAATAAAGAGGTAAAATTTCATGTCATTTTTTTCATCTATCTATTTTTTCGGTCCGTCTCCCTCTAACAACTGAACAATGTAGAGTTTTTTTTAATCTAGACTTATAATATCCCATGCTTGTCATGAAACATATATAGCGAAAAAAACCCTGGATAGAAACGAAATCGGGAAAAAAAACAGAACTGGTGTTCTATTCAGATCCGGGGAAAATAAAAATAAAAATTAGAAAATAAAACAAAACGAACAAAAATTAGAAAAATGGAACGAACGGAAAAGAGAAACCTGAACAGGTGTTCTGTTCGGGTCCGGCAAAAATATTTTTTTCAAAAAAAACAGAACAGGAAAAATAATGAACAGGTACGTGTTCTGTATTAGAATCTGCAAAAAATAAAAATAATCCGGGAAAAGAAAAAATTCGAGTCAGGAAAACTAAAAATTGGAAAAAACCGAACAAACGGGTTTTCTGTTTAGATCCAGAAAAATAAAAATTGGAAAAAAAACAGAACAGTTGTTCCGTGTTCAAATCCGAAAAAAATAAAACTCAAACTCGGTGGAAAAACAAAACCAGAAAAATTCCAAAACTCTTATATATCTTTTCTAATTTGGTAGATATATCACGCCGCACCATCATTGTTATTTTTCAATTTGATTTGATTGATTCATTATTTTTCAATTTGATTTGATTGATTCAAGCTCATCAGGTGCATTAATTTAGATTCAGATGCAATGAGCGGCCGCATGGTGTACTGGCACGACCTCGTGACGTTTAAGAGAAAAGCTGGTGGGCATGAGCACGACCATGACCAACGCGACGTCGTGGTGTGCATGCTAGACAACAAGTGTCGCGTGCGCCACACAAACACTGTGCTCGCAGCCGGCGGCGGCCTCCATGTCATCGACAGGAGCACCTTTCGCCCAGGCGACATCATTGCGTAGGAGTCAAACGTAGGTGGCCAGATCGAGGTCGTCACGGGAGTCTCGAGGGCGCTCAACCAGGTTCGCTTTGACGATGGATGACGCCGGCAGCAGGGTGTCATGTTGAGGCCATTAGAGTAGCTCCGCCACGACACGGGGCTCATCTTGGGCAACTACGTCGTGTCTACCCCGTGGCTTGGCAGGGTCACCGAGATGTCCCTCTATGTGGACGTGGCATTCGACGACGGCGCACTTTGCACACTCACCGGGAACAGTGCAAACTGGTAGGAGTCTAAGCAAAGGAGGAAGACAATTAAAAGCACGACATGCAGAGCGACCGGTAGAAGAACGTCTTGTAATCGAGGCAGCGCATCGTCGGCCACTCCCTGTTAGTCTCCCTGGCGTTCTGATGGATCAGAGGCTACTGAAAAGCCAAGTCGCATCAAAGGCACCGTCTCTAAAGCATACATCGCCAGAGTGCTCGTGCACTGGGTCACCTCCATGCATCTAGGAACCAACAAGACACTTATCCTGGCTACATGTGCTGCCACATATAGTTCCGGCCTAGCTAGGCCGCTTGAAGACACTACGTCCATGTTGCCATGGCCACTCCTGGTCTCCCGCATGAGCGTTGTGCCGCAGTGCAGTGCCGACATAGTTTCGCACTGTGGCCATCACCCTATCGGGCTAGGCTGCCTGGCCATGGTCAGGGACACCATGCGCACTTGGTGCCGTGGCCGCAGGTTTGAGCCACCTTGTTGTGGCCGTAGTGTCTCGCGTGCGGCTCTGCCGTATAACGATGTTCGTGTCGCCCGCAACATAATGAATTATGGTCCCGTTGTAACGTACGGGCATATTTGCTAGTCTAATAATAAAGAGACAAAATTTTAGGTTATATTTTTCCAGCCCATTCGCCCATTCTAATTTGGTCTAACTGTTCGATCCACCCACTCCAGTCGCTCAGCAGCCCAATCCAGCCACCTGGCTCACGTCCGGCCCAGGTGGGATTCGAACCGTAGTCTCCAGACCTCAACTATCAAGGGCTGCCACCATACCATACAAGCTCAGGTGATGTTTGATGAACTTATTTTTTATTTATTGTTGATAACATCTTCAAACTTTCCACATGGAAACACTCTTATGGTTGGCAAGAAAAAAAAAATAAATTGTAAATGTGGGCTTTAGATATGACGTAATGGACTCCACTACATATGTTCCAGCTCCTAATTCTAGGTGTCGCATGCTACATGTGATGAGTTGTGTAAACGTCGGGATCAAATTCCTTCTTGAGAATCATACGAGAGGAAAGAAAAGAAGAGAAGGAAAAATCAGTCTAAGTTCAAAATCCAATCATATCGAAGAGAAAAATCGGTTTAAGTTCAAAATCCAATCAAAGAGGACCTGGAAATTAAATAAAAAAGAACCCTATTCTCAATTTTAAATTATACTCCAATCAAAATTGTGTAAAGCACTGAAGCTCTTTTACGTTGAAAGGAGTTCCTAGAAATAGACATTTGAAAATAGCAATCGAACTTATCTTCGCTCCTATTAACAGAAAAAACAATATTGTTTTAGGCAATAGATCACAAATATAATTTAATAGAAAAAAATACAAACCGACTATCTGTCAGGTGATTAGACCTGCAGAAAATTTATAAAATAATTTGTCAAGTGAATAGATTTGCAACAAAATTAACAAATTAATTTGTCAGGGGATTAGATATGCAATAAATTTGATTTCTACCTCAAAAACTGGATCGTAGTAAACATGGCAGCCATGCAACAAATACACATAGAAGTGTATTCTTTTTTGGAGGAAGCGAGTTCCTTGGGGCAATTTGATAAAACGATGGCGTGCTTGAGGTACAAATTAAAACAAAAGTTGAATAAATATGTTTTTTGAGAACAGTTGAATAATTATGTTGCAATGTATGAATATACATTTACTTTTTAAATATTAAAGGAGGATAATTCTTGTCTAACATTACTCACAACCATCTATAGGAATCTGACGGACCAAATCTCTCCCCTGACTATACAAGTAGAGTGACATGTTCAAACATAGAACTGAGTCCCATTACAAAATGAATTGGATTACGGAGTGTTCATACTCTATCACCATACAAGTTAGAGTAGCATATGACCAGACATAGTACAAAGTCTAATTCCAAAGTGAATTCAAACAAATGATGCAACCGTTGAAATAAATCTTCTAGCCACATGTGGTCTAAGTGACCATACAATAAGCTTCCGTTGCAACGCACGAGCATATTTGCTAGCCCACATAAAACTATCATATTAGGGGAGATAAGATTATTCCTCGGCAAAGCCTTTGCCGAGCGCAGCTCTCGGCAAAGCGGCCTCGGCAAAAATCCGATCGGCAAAGCCTTCTTTGCCGAGAGCCGTTTATCGGGCTCTCAGCAAAGGCTTTGCCGAGAGCCAGCGCGGCTCTCGGCAACGAAAAGATGCCGTTAGCGGGCCCCCCTTCTTTGCCGAGAGCCCATCTGGCTGGCTCTGGGCAAAGAGTTTTCCTTTTTTTTTGGAAAAACTCTTTGCCGAGAGCCAGTCTGGCCATGCTCTCGGCAAACATTTTCCTTTTTTTTTTTAAAAAAAATCTCTTCCGAGAGTCTTGCTGGCCTGGCTCTCGGCAAAATATTTTTGTTTTTTTTAAAAAAAAAACTCTTTGCCGAGAGCCAGTCTGGCCAGGCTCTCGGCAAACCCTATCCTTTGCCGAGTGCAACGGTCATTGCGCTCGGCAAAGCTGGGACTTTGCCGAGTGCAATGACCGTTGCACTCGGCAAAGGCAGCCTTTGCTGAGAGCAACCCTGGCAAAGTGGGAAATTTTGTTTTTTCTTTTAATTTTCCATTTCATTACACATACAAATCACATTCATCACATATATCACATGTACATATCACATTCTATCACATATAACACATATATCACATGTACATATCACATTCATCACATATAACGCATATAGCACATTGATCACAATATTTGAACCAAACGAAAGTTAACCATCACAAGTTATCATCGAAATATAATAAGTTTTCAATCTAAAGTTCACAATCTACTGGAGCCGACACTCTAAACACACTCGTGGCCAACCTTGCCCTGGCCACCCCGGAGAAGCAGTGCCGCCTTGACCCCCGGGCGTGTTCCATCCAGGCGCTTGCGGGTTGTTCGAACCCGCCGACGGAGGCTGCAAAAAGTAGACGTCTATGTCAGACAAGCAAATGCAGAAACGAAACACTGAGGAATCGATTCTCACAGGAGTAGCATCCGCGTTCTGAGACGGTGGTGGAGGAGCCATGAGCGCCGCAGGCACCTGCATGCCCTGGGAGGCCATGAACGTGATGAGGTCTGCCATCTGCTTAGCTTGGGCCTCCAACCGGGCCTCCATCTGGGACCGCATCTGGACCTCCATCTGCTGGCGCTCCTCCCTTTCTCTTTCCAGGCGGGCCTGCGATAATACAAAGGGAATGTTAGAACAATGCAAACATTTAAACATCAATGTACGACGAGTAAAACAAAAATAACCTCGAGCTCGGCGACCCGCGACTGCGAAGGCGACGGGCGTGGGCGTATGGGGACGCTCCCGCTCGTGGTCTGTGCTCGGAGCTGGGCCAGAGTGGGAGTGGAGGACGAGTCGATGACGCCGTCGCCAAGCCAATACCGCCCGTGCTTCTTGCCTCCTCCGACCCTCATCACAATACTTCCGTCCAGGTCCTCGCTGGCCGGATCAAAGTCGGCCCCATGGACCGCCCTTGCCGCCTCTGTGTAGTCAGTGAGGCGGGTGTGGACGCTGGAGTTGGAGTACGCCTCGGGGGGGTCGTCGGGGTTGTATGAGGTCTCCAGTGCGGTGGCCTTACCCTTGTGGGACATGGCGTATGCCGTGAACGTGCTGCAAGGCTGGCCACCGTGTGACGCCGTCTGCGAGGAAGACAACAAGCTGTGCCCAAATTGCCATCATGCATTCCTGGCAGTGGAGACTGGGTTCCCTTGCAACGGAACAGTTCGTCATTCTCCTGGTCAACCAAGCAGCAGCCACAGCAGAACCACAATTCGACCAAGCACTCGTATGGCTCAGCAAGCAGGACTTCTAGCATCCCTGGGACAGGGCATGGGGGGTACCAGCAAGATAATACTTATGATTCCTACAACAATCAAAGCTTCCAGTGGAATCAGTACTCCAAGACCACGCCCGCAGCTGGTACTAATGCTTATAGTACACAGGCCTTGGAGAAACAGAGAAGGAAGCATGATGAGAGCTACAGCTACAACACGCACAGAAAAGAATTTAGCATTTGTGATGGAGCCTCCATTTCTTGTAGTTCCTAGTATTCTAAAATAATTATTGTTTTGTATTTCCTGACCTTTGTAGTTCTTGGGATGCTGCTATAGTTTCATGGCTGGGGTAGTGCTGTTTCTATGCACAACCAATACTCAGTGAGAACTACTCTAGCCAACTATATACTGTTGATTATAGTTATTGGAACTCAAACTATTTAGCTGCAGCAACAAACACTTCTATTCTTTGCCACTAAGTCATGTTTCACTATATGCCTAGCTAGTCTTGATAATGATGGGACGCACAGGCACACAGCATGACCATGCCAGCAAGCTAGGGTGCAAACACAAGGGAGACAGAAATAGGCTCAATCCTGACCTGAATCCTATTGGTGACCCCCCTGATTTTCAAATATGGATATTAGGTCAACTGACCTTTCATTCAACTTACATCCGTAGGCTTCGTCATGGTACCATCTAATCCTCATTTCTCTAATATACTCCTATGCATCTCATATTTGAGGAAGTTGCACTGCTAGACCATCTCAATCATCATTTACACATACTTTCCCCTGAGATAGTGTACATGAGCATGCTCATGAGCACTAATATATCTAAGTCTGAATAATTAAGATGTCAAGCACGCTATAGTTTAGGTTTCCATTTCAGTATCATTACCTTTTTCAATACTTGACAGCAGGGTATCGTCCAAAGGCACAGGCACAAACATCGTTGTATGGGATCGATCACATAATCAGACTCATCTCAGCATTGGTGAATTCACACATATGCAATCTGTAGAACTACACCTATGGGGTCTACAACGAGCAGTGATGCACAAGGGAAGGGAAGGGTATACCTTTGCCGGTGAGCGGACGGTGACGGCTGTGGGGACGACGCGAGGTGGGCGCAGGACTGGTCCGCGGCGAGCTCCTCCTCCCTCCTCCACCGGATCTTGGACGGCCGGGGCGAGCTCCTCCTCCCCCTCTTCTTCCACCTCCTACTCTCCTTCTCCTCCACCTACTCCCCCTCTCGGCCTCCTCTCCAACCGGTCGGGCGGGCGGTGGAGCGGCGGCGCGGGGCCGGCTGCACAGCCGCGGCGTGGCCGGGCGGGGGACGGCCAGGGGCCGGGGCGCGCTCAGGCGGGGGCGGGGGCGCAGCCGTGCGGGGGCGTGGTCGGGCCGGGGCGAGGACGCGGCCGGGCGGTGGCGCCGGCGCGGGGGCGGGGGCGCGGCCGGGCGGCGGCGGCTCGGGTGAGGGCGCGTCCGGTCGGCGGCGGTGGCGGCGGCGCGTCCGAGCGGGCAGGGCAGAGGGGCGCATGTGTGCATGTGAGGGGTGAGGGGCGCGGATTTTTTTTAATGTATGAACCCCTTTGCCGAGAGCTAGATCAGGCGGCTCTCGGCAAAGAGTTTGTTTTTTATTTGCCGAGAGCCCCAGCCAAGGCTCTCGGCAAAGAGTTTTTCTTTTTTTTTATTTTATTTGCCGAGAGCCCCAGCCAAGGCTCTCGGCAAAGAGTTTTTCTTTTTTTTTTATTTTATTTGCCGAGCGCCCCAGCCAAGGCTCTCGGCAAAGAGGCTCTTTGCCGAGAGCTTTAGAAGGCTCTCGGCAAAATATATATATTTTTTTTGGATTTTTTCTCCCAATTTTTTCCTGCAGCCTTGATATAGTACTAGGAGGCCATGTTTGAAATTTGGTGTATTTTCCATTCATCTTGCTATATTTCGTGCATTTTCTTTATTTTTTCCGCAAGACGCACATTTGAACTGCAGATGCGTGAAATAATGAATCTCAGCGATTCAAAAAATGATATTCATGCTTCCGAGGGTATTTCAACACCGTATCTAGGGACAGACATGGAAACTCGACTATCTCGTGCATGAGACATGGCGACCAAGTTGTGTAGGATTTGATTTAAAATTATATAAAATACGAACGGAGTCGGAAAATCATGAAAATAGACGGGAGGCCTTGACAGGATACGTAGAGTTTATGGAAATAATTTGGGAATGTTTGGAGTAAGTTGTGACACAACATAGTTGAAACCCTGAGATCTCCGCATGTGATATCTTCTTATCACATGTGGAGATCTCAGGGTTTCAACTATCTTCGCATGTGACATCTTGTTATCACTTGCTTCAAACATTTTCAAATTTTTTTTATAGCCTCTACATGCGATGTCAAGACCTCCCGTCCATTTTCATGATTTTCCGACTCCATTCGCATTTTATAAATTTTTAAATCAAATCTCACGCAACTTGATCGCCATGTCGCGTGCACGAGATGGTGAAGTTTTCGCGTATGTCCCTGGATACGACGTTGAAATACCCTCGGAAGAATGAATATCATTTATTGAATCTCTGAGATTCATTATTTCATGCACCTGTAGTTCAAATGTGCGTCTTGTGGAAAAAATCAAGAAAATAAAAAAAATACATGAAATATAGCAAGAGGGATGGAAAATACACAAAATTTCAAATCTGGGCTTCTAGTACTGTAGCAAGGCTGCACAAAAAAATTGGGAGCAAAAATCTAAAAAAAATTTGCCGAGAGCCTTGGCTGAGGCTCTCGGCAAAGAAAAATATTTTGCCGAGAGCCTAACAGCAGGCTCTCGGCAAAGATGATGGCGTAAGTGGGCCGTTTGTGGGGTTGAGGCTTTGCCGAGGTTCTGTTTGTACCGAGAATCTTTGCCGAGCGCTGGCTCTTGGCAAAGGATTCTTTGCCGAGCGTCCGATATTTGACTCTCGGCAAAGAGGTAAGCCCTCGGCAAAGCTCCTCTGTCCGGTAGTGAAGGAAACTCTGAGCTGGTGGTGGTGCTACAGTACCACATCCTGGGCTACGGCTGGCCCATTGGCCAGGGCTGGGGAGGTGCCCCATTAGGCGCGTGACATCACTCCCCCCTTTCAGAGACAGCGCGTCCTCGTGCTGCAACATTCTCCAGGTGCTGATGCTTGTTGTTGGTTGTCTAGTTCCCAGGGTATCTCCTCGATTTGGATGAGGAATTGCCCAAGGACGTCATGGGCCTGCTCGATGTCACGGTTGATAGGGGCAAAGATGAAGCAGTAGTGGCAGGAGCTGAAGTAGCCGAAGACGTAGTAGTTGTAGGTTCCCGACTCCATTGTTGGTTCATGGGCATGGCGTTCTGCAGTGAAGGTGGCACTTGGCAGGATCCCCGTGAGGTGTAGCACCTTGGATGGTGGTGACGTGGTCAGGTGCTCCAGGGTGCCGAAGTTGAGGTCACCCGTGTCGTAGTCGGTGTTGCTGTCGAAGATGATCGTTGCTGATGAGAGGATGTGTTGTGGCCAGTCCTCACTCCTCAATCAATAAGACACTTGAGGGGAACACCTGGGTGTCCGGTGTGGATGTCGCCGTGTGGGGGGGACCGACTGCTAGGACTTGTGTCCCCAGGGGCTCCAACAGTTCCTGTAGCAACGGAGAAGTCGCTGGGATGTATTAGCGTCCCCTGTAGAGGATGATGCCGTGTTGTATTGACCATGCTGATGCTGCTGCGTTGACTTCTATGGTGGCCAAAATGATCTGAATTTCATGCACGTTCATGGCGGCCAGGTGGAGCTGGGTGATGATGGCTGGGTTGTTGATGGCATGGCGAGCTGGTGCTATTTTGGAGTTGTCGTCGATGCGTGGGAGTTGGCGTCCCCAAGTTGTTGATGAAGATGACCGTAGTGGGGTACACCGTGCTGCCTTGGGGCCAGGGACTCCCAAGGAAAATGCCTGTCGGAGCGGCATTGGACTCGGGTGTTGTCGGCGGTGAGCGACAGCCCAACACAGGCATCGCCATGTGCGTTGGTCCTCCCTGTAGCAGTACCTGCAGCCAAGTTGGTGCGGTTGTGCCATTGGTGATGTCGGGAGAGATGAGGCGCAGCTCCTGTTGTTGAAGGACCCCGTGCCGTAAGCTAGCGAAGACTAGTACAGTGCTCGTGCTAACGCCACGGGTTCGTCCTAGGGATGCACATGAAAATAACCAATCAATGATATTTTTTTTCATAGTTTAATCCGAAAAACATTCATGCATAGCAAGGCATAATAGGTCATGTTATCACAAAATCTATCAAGTGTGCAATTTCATCCAGGAGACAAATAAGCATCTAGTATAGTATATTGCCCGTGCTAACGGTACGGCTATATCTCAAAGATATATGGGCATGTGCCACTTACGAAATTCAAACTGGATGTAGATGGTAATGAAGAACAAATAGCATACCTTACTTCAGTACTTCCAGAAGATCACCAACTGCCTGCACACAATGAACAGAAACAAGTCTCTTCAATTCCTTAGCAAGTTCAAGTTGTTGTTGGAACACCTGAACCTGTGATTTTGTTGTTGTTATGGACCTGTGGATATTAAAAATTAAATTTATACAAACAAATAAAAGCAGATCATTAATAGCTGAAATAGCAATATTTACCATGCAACTGAAACTTCTAACAAAACCGATACACAAGCATTCAACATGGAGTGCAGGGTTCATGCTATTGCTAAATACAGACCTGTTCTCCAAAGTCAATGGTTTTTCCATGTGAACCTTTGTCAAGACCAATCTGCATAAGTAGTGAACATGCGACAAGAGTTAAACAAAATAATAGAGCAGATGAGGGGATCTGGGGTCCTAAAGGATTCATGGGATATTCAATGATTACTCAGGTGTCAATCCAGAAATGACTGCCTTAGCTATAGAACTGAAGAAGAGAAGAAGTAACATGTGGGCCTAGAGGCGCCAGAACAAGTATCCAATTGCTGAATCTGATAATCACTTGACCATAATTACATAACCAAATTTCTGCTATGGAAGCCTCACTTTGCAGCTTAGAAGACCCAGAGGTCCAGATAATTACGGCAAATCAATTGCTGAGAAACACCAATTAACAGCTTTACACCTGATAGTGGATTTGGAATTTTTGGATGGCAGAAAAGCTCACCTCCCCAACGGCCGCCTCTGGGGTTTCGGTGAAGAACCGCCAGAGAGAATTCATCCAATCCGCAAATGCTGCAAGACTATATTGATAATATCGATTAGACTTGTCCTCAGAACAGATCCGAATGCCAATAGCCAAATACAGTTAGGTTCGGGTACTCTGTTTCGCACAGAAGGAAAGGAAGGGAGGAGAAAAGGTGTGCGTACCTGATGGGTGCTCGTCGCCCGCGAAGGTACCGCCACCTCCTCTGCTGCCGGGGGCAACCAATCACCACCATGGTCGCGCCCCCGGCTGGAGGCAGCTCCGCCGGCGGCCCGCGAGTCCTCGCCCGGCGGCGGCCCTGCCCGGCCGTGCGGCCTCGCCTAGCGGCGGCGCACCTCACTGGCCTTGCTGCGTCCCCGCCCTGCGTCGCCTCTGCCGCAGCCTCGCCTTGCCCGGCGGCGACCGGCGTGGCCTCGACGGCTCCACCGCGCTTGCTCCTCGAGCGGCAGCGAACTGCAGAAATCATTGCCGATTCTCTTTTTTGCCGGAAAAAAAAAGAGACCACGCAGGCGCTGGGTACATGTGGGATTCGATCCCCGGTGACGGAGGCCCGTGCGGGGCGGAGGTCCGCGGGAGGGCGACGGAGGGCAGACACAGTGAACATCAGCCGTCGGATTTAGTTGAGTAACGAGAGAGAACGCCTGACGGATGATCTGGTGCATCTGTTTTGATGGTGTTATATTTTTTAGGTGTATTTGTGGGTGTAGATGTAGCATAGTTTATGACTGTGGAGTAGACATTTGCTGTGTGGCTATAGATTAATTCTAACTGGTGTATTATAGGGGTAAAGATGGAGTTGGCGGTGTCGACGTGGTCGAGGCGTTAAGGCGACCGGCGCGGCTGGCACGGTTCATGATGTCGCGAGGCGGTGATGGTGGTGCTGCACGTGGTGCTCTCCTGATAGGTGGAGGAACCGGTGGGGCGAGGATGGTCGCCGGGGTGCATCGTGGCTTGATGTTGGTGAAGGTGATCGGATGTCCGTTGCGGCAGCAGTGGAGCTCCATGGTGGTGAAGACCCCTGTCAGGCGTCCAAGGCTAGCCAGCCATGGTGTGGCCAACACGATGTTGATGTCGTTGCCGATGTCGAAGAGGAAGGCGTCGATCTGTGGCATCTCTGCATCCATGCAGAATGGTATGTCGCCTGTACCAAAAATTGCTCCTGTGAGCAACATGGTTTGCTAGCCTTGCGCAGCTGACTGCGGGGCGACGATCATCATGAGGAGGCTGTAGTCGATGTTGGTGATGAAGAGGTGGACCTGGTGAAGCGTGCTAGCAATGCCAACGTATAGTCCATAGGCGGTGAAGATGATGACGTAGTCGTGCACGGTGCCGGTGTGCCTGAGGGGTGCGAGGTCGCCAATTGTTTCTTGGTCGATGGGCGGGCCGAGGTCGTGGACGAAGTGCTACGTGAAGGCTGCCCAGTCTGATGTTGGCGCCTCTTGCATCCTTTGGGTGGACCAGAGCTGCTCTGCATCGGTTAGATGAAAAGTTGCATAGCAAACCTTGTCATCCACTGGTGTGCCTTGCAGCCTGAAGAGGAACTGCAGCCTGGAGATCCACGGTAATGGATCTGTGGAGCCATCGAATGTCGGGGTCGTCAGTCGAGCCACGACGGTTGGTTGGCGCGGTGGTTGTACTGACATTGCCGAGGGGGTTGGGCGCTCCTGAGGTGGAGATGGGGGCACCTGCTGTGCTGGCAGCCAGATGGCCGGCTGCGGTAGATGGTGGCTTGCCTGGGCTGGCGGAGCGGCCGCTGGACTGACCGGGGGCCATATTGGGGTTCCGGGGCATGGCAGCAAGGGTGGCTGCAGTGCTGCTGGTGCCTCGAACAAGCTGTTCGACACCTCTCTGACTATCTCCGGGGTGTTGGAGGGGTGGGGATCCTCCATCTTGCTGATGAGGATCGATTTGTCGGTGGAGATCATGATGTGCTTGGTCTCCGCTGCGAAGCTGTTGGTGGCGTGGAGGCATTCATCCCGGTTGGGGCGTGGGTGCTCGTCATTACGGCGAGCGTCGTTGTTCCCAGTCTTGATGGTGAGGTCGCTGTGGAGATGGTCGGCAGCGACGTGGCTGGCGGCGTCTTCACTGCGAGGTGCATTAGGCAGCGAGGGTTTGGCGGCGTCAGACAGCAGTGGGCAGCTACTGTTATTGGTGGCGATGGTAGCCCTGAGATTGATGATCGGATCGGCATCGAGCGGCAGCAGGTTGCTGCTGTTGTTGGTGATGATGGTGTCTCTGTAGCCACATGCTTTCTCAAATGCGAGTAGGCGTGCGTCCAGTTCGGCGAGCTCGTTGGCGAGCTCGTCGTCGAAGTTCTGGGTCAGCCGTTGCACGTTGGTGGTGGTGGCAGCCATTGCAGGATCAAACTGGTCTCCTGATACCAAATGTAATGTGCAGCAGGGTTTGGCCCCCTTCGGGAGGGAGCCTATGGTGGAAGGGGAGGAGGCGACTAGGGTTAGGGGTGGTGGTGGTGCACAGGAGGAGGGAGAGAGGCTGCAGGCGTAGAGAGAGAGGAGGGATAAGCCAAAAGGCTCTTTTCTTCTTAATTTCCAATAGGTATAATAGCCCTATATTACTTGTATCCTAAGTAAACTATGACAGATTTCCTTATAGATTGAAATCTCTTTCCTAAACCAATTAAATCACCTAATTTATTCTTATTCTTTTATTTCTTATTTTCTAATTCCTTCCGGTGGACGGAAACTCTGAGCTGACGGTGGTGCTACAGTACCACATCCTGGCCGCGGCTGGCCCATTGGCCAGGGCTGGGGAGGTGCCCTATTAGGCGCGTGACACTATGGGACTTGTCTATCACATGCATATATAAAACTTAGCATAGTCCTAACCAAAACTATTATACCGAGATCCAACCAGGATAGGCCTAGTGAAATGCTAAGCCAATCATCACAATACCTAAGCTTTACAAAGATTTTAGGTACAAATTTGTGTTAACAAAACCATACCAACACACTCCTTGACAACTTGACAAACATGATTCTGTTCAAAAATAAAATAAATTAAAGTAAAGAACACCATATTATCACCTTAGGAAAATTATTCTTCACAACCTCTCCAAGCAGTGTTGTTTCGACATGCTAGAAGTAATGTCCTTCAGAAACCAGGAATTCCACACTGGAATTTAAGCTTCAAAGATTCTCACTAACCTTTGCTAGTTACCCATCAAGTGGAGAGCATGCTCAGGTTGCCTATGCATCCAGGAAATAAATTGAAAGTGAGTTTATCTGAAGAGTAGAGATCTGTCTACATACATGACACTTTTTGTGGTAATTTTGTTTAGCACAAACACCATGAAGATGAAAACACACGCCTTCCATCTGCAGGCTAGAAATAGTGTCTATAAATTCCTAGCTCCTCTTTGATGCTGGCAAAGTGGCAATGCAGAAATCAATTAGAATCATTACAACCAATGAAGTTTAGCAGGTAAAAGATCTCCAGCACTGTAGTATTTCCTGCCACTGCGGATGACAGACAGCAGCACCTTGCTCCTAGTGTTGACCTCAACCATCCATGCTGTCTTATCCCCACAGACCGAGAAGCAGACGTCAGGATCGTCGGAGCTCACGATGGGGTACTTCAGGGCCACACGTGGCAGGCGCCCGTAGTTGGGGAGCTGCCAGAGCTCGTCGCAGTCGAGCACACCGTCCTTGATCCACACCATTGGCTCCGCCATCCTCAAGGCCAGGGTCCAGGTTGTCACGGTGAAGGCAAAGCTGGAGCGCTCGCATGAGGTCTTGCCTGGGCCACCACAGCAGCAGCGGGACGCAACGCTGACAAACCTCAGCGCACCGGGACCGGCGGCGGCCAACTTGCGGCAATACTGCATGTCAGGCCGATCGCTGCTGTGGTGGCTCGGTTTGGGGGCCGACACAGGCAACGGTACATACTGGAGTTTAGGATTCTCCTCCGCCATGTCACATAGGAGGAAGCCCCGTCCAGTGCCGCAGCTCTTCTTCTCCGTCGTGGTGCACGATGGGCACCTGCTTGAGCACCCAGCCACCCAGTTGTGGCCGGGGAGGAGCACGCAGAGCTCGGCCGTGCTGTACGGCGCGTCGTACCCCACCTCGAGCTGGGCCACCAGGACCTCGCCCTCGCCCTCGCCGCGGCGCAGTATGCCAGTGTCCTTGAATAAGGACAGGTTGCGCGCATGTTGTGCGTCTTTGTCTCTTTGGAACTGGTTGGAAAGATAGCAGCCGGGGAGCAGGCACAGTGACGGCGTCTGGCCGGCGCCTGCCTCGTACAGGAAATACTTGAGCTGATCACGTGAGCCGAAACCATGTCCGGGCACCCTCGACTCGATGAGGACGGAGTCATCGTGGGCCGCGATGACTTGGAGATGTAGATCCTTGGCGTCCTTGTCATCGTCGATGGACGGCTTGCTGCCTACGCCGGCTACCAAGTCGTAGTGGAAGCTGGAGCGTTCTGGCGGTGCGGCGATGTTCAAGGAGACGCTGAAGGGTAGGCCAGAGGAAGTGCAGGAGGCCGCCGTGGTCTTGGCATCGGCGGCGGAAGACGGGAAGAGCCGCTGTCCCTGAGGATCTTGCGGTTCAGCATCACCCACCGGGGGCGGCTGCCGTCAGATCACAGGGTCCTCTAGGGTTGGTTACGGTTTCCATGGTGCCGCTGGATGGATGGATCACGAGGAGAATTTGATCGATTCTGTTTCAGCACCTCCATTTATAT
The DNA here is from genome assembly GCA_038087645.1 of Saccharum hybrid cultivar R570. Taxonomy (NCBI): domain Eukaryota; kingdom Viridiplantae; phylum Streptophyta; class Magnoliopsida; order Poales; family Poaceae; genus Saccharum; species Saccharum hybrid cultivar. Next base: position 15,244,105 of record JAQSUU010000805.1, read on the forward strand.
AGGGCGATTTGTTGTCGTTCTTATAGCTGGTTATATACACGTTCGCAGAGCCCTGGACGATGTGCGGAGATCCACTTGGAACCAGCCGGCCCACTCCACCTCTTCTTATTTCAGCTTGTGAAAGTAGCCCATGGCTCAATACAGCAATCCATTTTGACGTTACTATTTCTTCTTCCTTTTCCTTTCTCAATTTTCATTTTATTATATACTAGCAAACGTGCTGGTAGCAACATTAAGCGAAATCGATGGTAAAAGGAAGCAATTCTTGTGGGTTGGTTCAGAGGCATTGACAGGCGGCAAATGCAAAGTAAGGCCTTGTTCTCTTCTCTTCCAAATTCCAAGTTTTTTCACTCTCTCTCCATCACATCAATTTTTAGACGCATGCATGGAGCATTAAATGTTGGTAAAATAAATAACTAATTGCACAGATTAGTTGTAAATCACGAGACGAATCTTTTGAGCCTAGTTAGCTCATGATTGAACAATATTTGTCAAATACAAACGAAAGTGCTACGGTTAGAAAAATTCTAACTTTCCACAATCTAAACAAGGCCTAAATTGGCCAAGGTCCACAAGACCAACTGACTCGGGGGGCTTGGAATTTTGCACCTCGAAAGATTCGCAAGAGCGCTGAGATTAAGATGGTAGTGGCTTGAGTGGGATGAAGAGCACAAATGGTGGGCTGGCCCTGACATTCCGTGCAACATGACTGACAGACTACTCTTTGCAGCAGCAATCACCATTGGTATAGGTGACGGCAAGAAAACTTCATTTTGGGGCAGTGCGTGGCTTCACGGCCAGCGACCTTGTGACCTTGCCCCAAACCTTCTCATGATCTCTAGGAAGAAGAAACGTTCCTTGCATGAAGCTTTGGAAAACAACGCATGGATTAGAGACGTCAATCTCCAGCACCGCAATTTCAGCACCCAACATTTCACTAAATACATCCACCTCTGGTGGGAGATTAGCCAAGTGCAGCTCCATCCGAACACCCCTGACACCATCTCCTGGAAGCTAACAAATGATCAGAAGTACACAATGGGTCGGCCTACCATGCTCAATTCTTGGGATCAACGCCAACCAACTTGACGATGGAAGTTACTGGCGTAGAGGTTTCTGGCACAGCGGCCCAGTCGTCCGCAGTCCATTCAACATCTCGAACAGGCCGGCCATTACTGTATAAAAGTAACATTTTCAGAATTGAAATCACCAAAAACACATTCCCCCCATCAACTGAGATCACGAAAAAAGGGAAAATTAGTTTTATAGCACCGAAAGATCACGATATCCAGAAAATACCATGGAAAGTCCGTCCATACGTGAAATAGCACTGAAAGAATGAACCGTTATTGGAAAATACCATTCCGTCACGTTTTGAGATAGCGCTGTGAACTCTGCGTCACGGTGGTCATGACCCAGGCAACCTCACCTTTGCGCTGCGCCGCCTCCCGGCGTACGTCGGCCTCATGGCGCTCCCTTTCCCCAGCAACTCGGAGCCACTCGCTCTCCCCGGCGTTCCTACACGCCACGACGCTGCTATGGGATCCCTTCGCGGGGAACCTGGCCTCCATCCTGGAGCCGTTGCTCACGCTGTGCTGTCCGCCTTTTCCCTGGCGCTCTGCTTCTCCCTCGCGACCTGCAGGCCGCCCCCCGCCGAGAGCATCCAGGATGGCGCCCCCTTCCGCGTCCCAGGGTTCCCAGAGAGCATCACGATCACCGCGGACGAGGTCCCGCACGCCGTGGCGCAGGCCACCAACCTCGACGACCCAGTGACACGGTTCTTGTTCGACGACCTCGAGTCATTCTACCTCTCCCAGGCGCGCACCCCTGGCTAGTTGGCCCGCTGTTCCTCGCCACCGGCGAGCCGCCGAAAGGCGGCGACGACAAGGACGAGGACACCGAAGGGTGCCTCGCATGGCTCGACGAGCGGCGGTTCGGGTCAGTGGTGTACATGTCGTTCGACACGTAGGTCCACGTCACCGTGGCACATCTCGAGGAGCTCGTGTACGGGCTGGCAGACTGCGGCGGCCTTGGCGAGTGGCGCCTCCATCTCCTTGACGCGGCTGATGCGCGCGTCGGCCTCGTCACGGAGCCTGCGCACGCCGCCGATGACGTGTGCAGGAGCGTGGTGCTCTAGCCAGCGCGTGATGCCGCAGTCGGCCGGCTCCATCCGTCGCGACAGCTGCGTAGCGTGCTGACGTTCCAGTGCCGGGACGCGGCGGCACGGCACGCCAGGTTGAGCGCCTCCCTGACCCGCGCCGCGGCGCGAGCTCGCCGAGCTCCCGCACCAAGCGCTAGGTGTGCGGGCTGAGGCCCTGGAAGAGCAGCAGCAGTGGCTTGACGCTCCGGCGCAGGTGCTCGGTGGTGGAGCGGTACTGCACCGCGTGCAGTAGCTCCCGCAGGGCCTCGACGGCCAGCTGGTCGAGCAGCTGCCGGTCCATGGTCATCGCCGCACCTAGTAGCTCGGAGTGAGCTCCTCGTCGACTTCCTCTATCTGTATCGCGATCGCCGCCCTCAGCTCCTTTTCCTCCTGCTTCTGCGTCCAGTGCTCAGTGTTAGGTTGATCTCCTGACCAAGGAGGCCCAACGGCTTCTTTGGGCCTTGACTCGCGCCCTGATCGGGGGCGCCCAGCCCATCTATGGCTGGGGGGCCCCGTCACCCTGCGCTATAAATAGAGGTGGGGTGCCGGCGGCTCTGTTCACGAGGTTGATCTGAGCTCGACGCCCCACCTACAAACCCTAAATCCGATCTCGAATAGGGGCGCAGCCAAGTGACGGGAAGCACCTCCACGCCGTCACAGCCACTGCACTGCGCCGCCCGATCTCCACTGCATCGACCTTCCCTTCCCCGAACGTCGCTGCCCGTGCGCAGCCACCATCAACGTCCGTGATGGCGACCGGCTCGAGCTCCAACACCACCACCCTTCCTTCCGATGGTTTGCACTACCTCAATCTCTCATTTTCTCCCACTCTCTCTCGGATCCAGTAGGTTTTTCACTGTGAACTTGATGTTAATACCCGAAATGCATAGATCCTACCCCACTGTACTACTGCTATACGATCCTAATTTATAACATTGGTATCAAAGCCTATATAGCACGTAGATCTAGCTGTTGGGGAAAAGAAAGAAAAGAAAAACCGATTTCTAATCGGAATAGTACACTACCCGAAACCCTAACCCTAGATGGGGAATAGAAAATAGAGGAAGAAACCGATTTTAAATCGGAAAAGTAAACCCTAACCCTAATCGGCAAAAGAAGAGAGGAGGGTATGGACGGGACCTACCTAGACCTCTTACCGTCGGCGGTTTTTGGAAACCGTGCGGGACCGCGCGCGTGCCACAGATCGAAGCCGCCATGTCTCGGGCACCGACGCGCGGCCCTTCGACGGAGCTGCGCTCTACCGATAAGGGGAGCGCGAGCTCCGGCGAAGGGGCCCGCGGCGGCGCCGTCTCGTCTCCTCCGGCCGCCATGGACGGCGGCATCAACTGTGCTGCTATGCTGTGCGGCTAAGAGAGAACACGGGGGAGAAAGAGAAAAGAAAGGAGCCGGCGGGGAGCCGCCGGAGCCGGCCCTGGAGCGGCCGCCGTCGCCTTGCCGCGAAAGAGCCGGCGAGAAGAACGACAGAATGCGGTTAGGGTTCTGAGATGAAGGCTGACTGCGGTCACCCGTTTTTGTTCCTGCGATCCGAACGGACGACCGTCGGATTCAGGCGAACGGACGAGATCGCGTATGGTTCATTCAGGCCAAAAGTGGCCCATGCGGGCAACCGAATTGCCGGCCCAGGCCCAGGTTGCGGCCTGGGCGCGGCCCAGCCTGTGGAAGCGCTGGCGAGCGAGCGGGAAACAGCCGTGGGCCGCGTTTTTGCTGGGCTTTCGCTAAAACTGAGAAAAAAAAAAGGGCCGCGGCCAGTTGGGCCGAGATGAACACCTGCTGGTTTGGGCCAAATGAAAAGGAAAATAGTTTTCTCAATTTTTATTTTTCCAGAAACATTGTTAATGCAATTTTGAATGTTTTTTTGGTTTGAATTTGATATTAGATCTCCGAAATATTTTGTCCAACGATAAATTTTCGGAGAACAGCACAGTATCTTTTCATGTTTCTGGAAAAATAATTATGGGAATATTTATGTTAAAAGTGTTTCCGCTGCGTACTTAAAAGTTTTTATTTCATTATTAAATTCGAACCAACGTGAGAATTTAATTTTGAAAATTGATATATTTTGAACTGATTATAATATTGTTATTATTCCGACCAACGTTGATTAATAGCAGTATTATGATGTTATTATGTTTTTTATCATGCATTAATTCTATTTCTGCCCAACGGTGATCTAGAATTAGTGTAAAAAGGATTATTTTTGTATGTTTTAATTTTGACCAACGTTGAAACTAAAGCATGCAATTATTCATGTTATAATTAAGTTCTCACTTTATATGACTTATATTTTCAGGAGGTTACTCTTTGATGGGGTTTATCAAAGATATCCCACCCCTCAAAGGTGACAACTACAATGAATGGAAAAAGAAAATTGACCTCGCCTTTGTTTTGGCTGAGGTAGACTGGGTGGTCACCACACCATGCCCCAGTGAACCTGTGGCACCGGTGAGGGAGGCTAATGAGTCTGATGCTGAATGGCAGAAAAAAGAGAGGGACCATGCTCCCGTACAGATGGCATATGACCTACAAAAGCAAAAGTGGGTCAATGCCAACAAAAAGTGTGTTGCTGTTATAAAGAACACAATTGAGCCTACCATAATGGGCTCAATCCAAGAGTGTGACACTGTCACAGAGTACTTGGAAAGGATAAAGAGTCAGTTCTATGGCTCTTCAAAGACATATGCTACTCAGCTGATAAAGCAGCTGGTGACAGAAAAATACACTGGAGGTGGTCATGGCAATGGCATTAGAGAGCACATATCAAAGATGAATCATTTGAATAACAAGTTAAAATCAATGGACCTGGCTCTTACAGAAGAGTTTCTTGTCCATCTGATTTTTGCTTCGTTACCAAAAGAGTTTGACACTTTTGTTGTCAACTACAACATTCAGCCCGAAAAATGGGATTTAGAACGTTGTATGGCGATGTGTGCACAGGAAGAAGAGAGGATAAAAGCCGCCAATGGTGGTACTCTCAATTTTGTTAAAGACAACAAAAGAAAGAATTTCAATGCCAATGCCAACTCTCCCTCAAAGCCAAAGGGCAAAGCTCCCATGCAGCATCAGCCTCAGCAGAACAAGTTTACAGTTAGCAAAGATCAGTGTCTTCACTGCAAGAAGACGGGACATTACAAGAAAGATTGTCCCGATTTCCTAAAGATGATCATGGCAAAGCAAGGTGAGAACATGATTACGTTTATAAATGAATCCCTGTATGTACAGTATTCGAAATCTACTTGGTGGATTGACTCAGGAGCAACTGTTCATGTTGCAAATTCTTTACAGGGATTCCGTTCGACGAGAACTACGCAAAGAAGCGAAAGGCACGTTAAAGTCGCAAATGGAGTCCAAGCAGACGTCGAAGCTGTTGGCGATGTCTCCTTAGAGCTTGCCGATGGATTCATTCTTTTGCTGAAAGATGTTTTATATGTTCCGTCATTACAAAGAAACTTGATTAGTGTGTCATGTTTGGACAACGATGGATTTGATTGCCATTTTGGAGATGGCAAATGTGAAATTTTATGTAATAATGAATGTGTTGGCCTTGCTTTTCAAAAGCAAGATCTTTATTTGTTATCACTTCGTGAAAATGTGAATTCCGTATGTGATGCGAATGACAACGTATTCTCGTTAGTGAACGCAAATAGAAAACGAAAGAGAACTCAAGATGCGTCGTCGAAATTATGGCACTGTCGTTTAGGCCATATTTCGAGGGGGAGAATAGAGAGACTAGTTAAGAATGATATTCTTCCTCCATTAGAGTTCTCAGACTTTGAACAGTGTAGAGAATGTATTAAAGGAAAATACACAAAGCAAATTAAAAAGGATGCTAAACGAAGCACAGGAATTCTACAGATAATTCACACAGACATCTGTGGTCCTTTTCCTGTGAAAAGTGTGGATGGTTTTGACTCGTTCATCACATTCACAGATGATTACTCCCGTTATGGTTACATTTATCCAATTAAAGAAAGAAATGAAGCGTTGGATAAATTTAAAATATTTAAGGCTGAAGTTGAAAATCAGCATGATTTAAAGATTAAAGTGGTCCGGTCTGATCGTGGTGGGGAGTACTACGGTCGGCATACCCCGTATGGCCAAGTTCCTGGACCTTTTGCAAGGTTTCTACAGGAGAATGGCATAGTAGCCCAGTATTCTACACCGGGCGAACCTCAGCAGAATGGAGTAGCTGAAAGGCGCAACCGTACCTTAATGGATATGGTGCGTAGTATGATGAGTTACTCTGACTTGCCATTGAGTCTATGGATGGAGGCGTTAAAAACCGCCATTCATATTCTAAATAGAGTACCAAGTAAAGCGGTGCCCAAAACACCATATGAGTTGTGGACAGGAAGAGAACCTTCACTAAAACACTTGCGTGTGTGGGGGAGTCCTGCTGAGGCAAAAGTGTTTAACCCAAATATTGGGAAGTTAGATCCTAAAACAGTTAGCTGCCATTTTATTGGCTATCCTGAAAAGTCAAAAGGTTTTCGTTTCTACTGTTCAGACAGATACACAAAATTTGTAGAAACAAGACACGCTGTTATCTTAGAGGATGAAATGATGAGGGGGAGCATGGTGGCTCGAGAAATTGTTCTTGAGGAGAAGCGGGTATGTGTGCCCAATCCGATGATTCAGGAACCATTCTTTGAACTACCTGTTCTTGTTGCACCAACAGTGCCAGATACTGTAGTGCCAACACCTGTTGTCAGTTCTCCTGTGGTAACAATAAACAATGATGAGGAACCTGTTCTTCAGGAACCTATACAAACTGATGCCACAGATGAGGGGGAGCAACAATAGCCCCAAACAGAAGATGTGCCAAATGTGGAGGCCCCTAGAAGGTCCCAAAGAGTTAGAAGATCAGCTATACCCAATGATTATGAGGTGTATAACACTGAAGATTTTCAAATGGAGGGTGATCCCACTTCATTTGAAGAAGCCATGAGAAGCGATAATTCATCCAAGTGGCTTGAGGCCATGGAAGATGAAATAAAGTCAATGAGTACCAACAAAGTTTGGGACTTAGAGCCTATTCCTAAAGGAGCCAAGACAGTAGGCTGCAAATGGGTCTACAAGACAAAACGTGACTCCCAAGGGAATATTGAAAGATTTAAAGCGCGACTTGTGGCAAAAGGTTTTACGCAAAGAGAAGGGATTGATTACAATGAGACGTTTTCTCCAGTCTCATGTAAGGATTCCTTCAGAATTATAATGGCTTTAGTGGCACACTATGATTTAGAATTACATCAGATGGATGTAAAAACGGCATTCCTGAATGGGGATCTGGAGGAAAATGTTTATATGGCACAACCGAAAGGTTTTGTCGTAGAAGGAAAAGAACGAATGGGATGCCGTTTAAAGAAATCGATTTATGGGTTAAAGCAAGCTTCGAGACAGTGGTACTTGAAGTTTGACAGAACAATAAAGAATTTTGGGTTTAAAGAAAATATTGAGGATAATTGCGTTTATACAAAGTTTAAGAATGGAAGGTATATCTTCCTAATCCTGTATGTAGATGATATCTTACTCGCTAGTAGTGATGTCAGTCTACTACTGGAGACAAAGAAGTTTTTATCTTCAAAATTTGATATGAAAGATCTTGGTGAAGCTTCATTTGTTTTGGGCATAGAGATTCACCGAGATAGAAATAAAGGGGTATTAGGACTATCACAAAAGGCATACGTAGAAAAAGTTTTAAAGAAATTCAGTATGCATAAATGTAGTGCCTCACCTGCACATATGGTCAAGGGCGACAGATATGGGGATTTTCAATGCCCTAGGAACCAATACGAGCTCGATCAAATGAAAGTGGTTCCATATGCTTCTGCTGTCGGAAGCCTGCAATATGCTCAAGTATGCACGCGCCCTGACTTAGCTTTTGTTACCGGGTTGCTTGGCAGATTTCAAAGTAATCCAGGAATTGAACACTGGAAATTGGTAAAGAAAGTCTTGCGATATTTGCAAGGTACGAAAGGCCTCATGTTGACGTACAGAAAATCAGACTCTCTCCAAATAGTGGGGTATTCGGATTCTGATTATGCGGGAGATGATAGAAAATCCACGTCAGGATATGTATTCACTCTCGCAGGAGGAGCAATTTCATGGAAAAGCTCGAAACAAACCGTCACTACATCGTCCACAATGTATGCCGAGTTTGTAGCGTGTTATGAGGCAACGGGGCAGGTGAACTGGCTAAAGAAGTTCATACCCGGTTTGAATGTGGTCGACAGCATACATAAGCCACTAAAGTTATACTGCGATAATGATCCAGCAGTACAGTACGCTCACAACAATAGGTCAAGTGGTGCTGCCAAACACATTGACATAAAGTATTATGTTGTGAAGGATAAAGTCCGGGATCAAATTATAAGTCTTGAGCATATAAGCACTGAAAAGATGCTCGCGGATCCGCTTACAAAAGGCTTACCACCCAACGTGTTCAGAGAACATGTAGCCGGCATGGGTTTAAGGGAAAGCCTATGACTCCTGGACAATAATAAAGGGCCCAAAGTTAAAGTAACTGTTTCAGATCAGATATGTGTATTGTAGCTGTCAAATCCATCGGCAGTTGACCGTGACGATGAAATATGCTCTATACACTTATCTGTGATGGAACGAGTAAAGTGAAAAGTATTGAAGTCAAAGTTTAAAGGTTAAAGTATATGTTGAGATCAAGGGGGAGAATGTTAGGTTGATCTCCTGACCAAGGAGGCCCAACGGCTTCTTTGGGCCTTGACTCGCGCCCTGATCGGGGGCGCCCAGCCCATCTATGGCTGGGGGGCCCCCGTCACCCTGCGCTATAAATAGAGGTGGGGTGCCGGCGGCTCTGTTCACGAGGTTGATCTGAGCTCGACGCCCCACCTACAAACCCTAAATCCGATCTCGAATAGGGGCGCAGCCAAGTGACGGGAAGCACCTCCACGCCGTCACAGCCACTGCACTGCGCCGCCCGATCTCCACTGCATCGACCTTCCCTTCCCCGAACGTCGCTGCCCGTGCGCAGCCACCATCAACGTCCGTGATGGCGACCGGCTCGAGCTCCAACACCACCACCCTTCCTTCCGATGGTTTGCACTACCTCAATCTCTCATTTTCTCCCACTCTCTCTCGGATCCAGTAGGTTTTTCACTGTGAACTTGATGTTAATACCCGAAATGCATAGATCCTACCCCACTGTACTACTGCTATACGATCCTAATTTATAACACTCAGTCCTGTCTGTCACCGCGTTCACACGGAAGAGAGAAGTAGAGCTGCTCCTGGTGAGTCTCCGCCACAGATTGACGTACGGATGGCCCCAGCATGCAAGGAGATTGGTGAAAGGGTGGGAAGAGGATGACGAGTGGGACCATCCTCTCTTAGTGAAGTGCAGTGAGCGTGAGGTGGACGCCGTTGACAACCAGTTAACAGAATGCTAGATTCCGGAACGGATTATTACTTTCAATGGTATTTTACGTAACGGCAAACTTTCGATGGTATTTTCCGGATGTCGTGATCTTTCGATGCTATAGAACCAATTTTCCCAAAAAATAGGACTGCTATTTTCAATAAACTTTTCTTCCTCCTCCATGGACTGCGTAATATTGTTGACTCCTGCTGTTTCAATAAACAGATAGCCCTGCAGAAAAATAGTTCACAATATGGTGAGATCAACTACGAGATAGCCCAGTGCTAGATCTACACAGTGGGCTGTGCAGTAGCAGACTAAGAAGGATCTACCAAATTCTTCAGCAAGAAAATGAATACACATGTAAGAGGTAACAGGCACTAAAAACAGGTAACAGGTAGCATCCTGATGAGTGCATTAACTCAAATTTCAGAAAACATGTACAGGGACCAGAAATGTGTACAGGGAACAGAAATCGTCTGGGATGATCACTGCAAGTAAAATGCACAAGTACAGCTACCACTAATCATCGTTCAATTCACTAGAAAACAAGCAAAACTGCCATTTCATATAACTAGTTAACTGCATTTTCAGGTATCAAGGACCTGCTAATGTTAACTGCTACATTGATTCACAATAGCATTACTACTTTGAGAAGTGGTAGAAAAAGCATCTTCATCATCTCAAGTGCAGAAAAATTCAGAAGCATAGAACATGTAGCATCCAGAACCATAAGTAGCTAAGTACCAATACATCATAATTACACAGTGCAAGGACTTTAGTTACTGAACAGGTAGCAGTAGATGAACTGACTGACTGACTAACTTAATCAACTATCAACTGCTGTCAGTCATTGCATAACTTAGAACCAGCTGATGAAAACTCTTAGTTCATCTCTACTGCTACCTCTAAGTCTGATGTCTTATTTCCTCAAAAAAAAAGTCTGATATCTTAGAACTTCCAGTGAAGTAAAGGCTGACATTACACCGAGAAACAATGTTTCTACTTCCACATACATACTGAAGAACCAGCTGGAAAAAAAAAACATAGGCATCATCTGAAGATACAGCTGAAAAATAACATTTGTGATTTGTCTAAGTCATTGCAGTCTACAGCAGTTGATGAATCATTGCATAAAACAATAATAAATCAGCATATAGTAGGAAGAAGTGTTATACCATGCTGGATCAATGCTTGGTTGATGCCAAAACGCAGGAGACATTGGGCTACTACAATCGCCCGAATCCCAGCAAGAAGGAGCCGTGGTCATCGAGCAACCTCTGTCATGGCTGTTGAAGCCGGCGTTCCCTTGCCTGCCATCGATTGGGGACGATTCTGCCGCACCAAATGCAGACATTGAAGAAGCTGATGCCGCCGCCGCGCCTTTGCCGCGGTCAATGGGGAAAAGGGTCGCCGCTGAGCCGGATCCGTGGCCAACCGGGAAGCCGGCCACCGACGAGCTGGATCCACGGCCAACAATGGGGAACGGCGGCATGGGTGGAAGGCCAAGGCCGAGGCAGCTGCGGCGCATCAGCTTCCTCCATTGGCCGTGGATCCAGCTCGAGGCGTCAGAGCATCCGAGGTGTTAGGACCCAAAATTGCTACATGCACACGTTTCCCGTGGAACTACAGAGTTCCCCAGTTACACTTAAGACGACACGTACGTCAGCTAATGACTCCATTAGTTAGATACCCAGTAGTCTCCTTTCCAAATCACAGAGCGCACACGGATGGTGACCAACAGGGTGGGCACGTACCCACTGGGGTACCATATATCCGCGTTGCGCAGCCGCCCGTGGGAGCGCCGCCTCCGCCTGCATGCAGCCGCCTTCACAGGAGCATGGGATCCCCTCCATGGTGACTCTTCTCCAGTCTTCCTCTTGATGAAACATGTGTCACTATGACATGTTGTCGAAAAAAAGTGATTCTTCTCCAGTGAGATCCTCTCTGCTCATCCAAGATCTGGCCATTGGACCCTTCTCCAGCGAGGTTACCTTCAACCGACGGTCCTATCTACCAAACATCTTTTTATGTGCAGGCTTCTAAAAACAAGAGCTTTTGTGAGCAGATAGCCAATAGCTACTAGCTTATCAAATATTTCTAGCCGTTGCAAACAGGGTCTATATTATCGACAAGGTTCTAAATCTATGAACTATAGCTACTGCTATAGCCGAAAATAGCTGATGGACTGCATCGCCACTAGGAGAATTGAGTTTTAAGCGCTAATAACTGTATTTAGCCAGCTATATCGTTGAAATGCACAAGTACTCAAGGAAAAGGAATTGAAACTGGCATTTGCTATTGTTATAATAATGGCCGGACTATTACTAAGCTCAACTAAAGAACATTACCAATGAAGTTTATAATAATGGCCTGTGGAAATGGATTTGCACAGACGGTTCACTTAGCGAACCGCCTGTGGAAATAGATTTTCATAGGCGGTTCACTTAGCGAACCGCCTGTGCAAAAAATGCCCGAAAAAACCCAAAAATAAATAGCAAAAAAATATTTTAATTAGGGGGAGGACCCCACCGCCTAGCGCCCGCCCGTCTCTGTCGAAGTTGCAAGTCGCGCAATTTTTCGCGTAAAAATCGCGCAATACGCGCTCCGGGTGGGATTCGAACCCACGACCTCTGCCTCGCGCGGAGCCTCCTCTACCACTGCACCACACACAAACATGTGTCCATATACCCTTTCGGTTCCCCACATATTATACAAATCCGTGTGTAATTTGCTTGTTTGAGGTTCTAAACGATTTCAAATCAAAAAGTTGTCAACTACAAAGTTTCATAACTTTTCGAGACGAACAACTTTCGTATTGGTCATTTTTCCATCCGAGGTCATTTACAAAATTTGAATTTAAAATTTGAGACCATTCAAACGTAGTTTTCGTTGACAAGATGATTTCAAATTAAAAAGTTGTAATTTACAAAGTTTCATAAATTTTCGAGATGAACAACTTTTATTTTGGGTGTTTTCTCATCCGAGATCGTTTGAAAAAATCGAATTTTAAAAAACACGGGTATTTCTAGTGGCGGATTTCTTAACGAACCGCACGTAGAAATGGATTTCTACAGGCGGTTTGTTAAGACAACCGCCTGTAGAAAAGTCTTATTTGCACAGGCGGTTGTCTTAACAAACCGCCTGTAGAAATCCATTTCTACAGGCGGTTTTGGTCTTGGAGTCCACCGTTTCATTTCTACTGGCGCGTGATAACTAAAACCGCCAGTAAAAAAAAGCGGGCGCTAGGAAAAATCCTCTTTCTACTAGTGCAGGTTGTCACATTGAAGGAGAAGCTGGAGCGCTCGCACGTGGTCTCGCCTGGGCCACCACAGCAGCAGTGGGGCGCAACGCTGACGAACCTCACGGCACCAGGGCCGGCGGCGGCCAACTTGCGGCAATAATGCATGTCCGGTCGATCGCTGCCGCAGCGGCGGATTTTGGGAGGCGACACAAGCAACGGTACGTATCGGAGTTTGGGGTCCTGCTCCGTCATGTCGCACAGGAGGAAGCCGCTGAGGTAGTCGACCCAGCACATGAAGCGGCTGCCGACGGATACGACGGAGTCGATCACCGTCCAGTCTCTCACCAGCACACCTTCCCCCTCGTGGTGCACGATGGGCACCCGCTTGTGCACCCAGTCCTGGGCGCCGGGACGGAGCACGCAGAGCTCGGCCGTGCGGTACGGCGTGTCATACCCCACCTCGAGCTGGGCCACCAGGACCTCGCCCTCGCCGCGGCACAGTATGCCAGTGTCCTTGAATAAGGACAGGTTGCGCTCCTCGTCTTTGCGAGAAGGAACCTGGAGGGCGTCTATGTCTCGTTCGAACTGGTTGGAAAAATAGCAGCCGGGGAGCGGGTACAGCGACGGCGTCCGGCCGGCGCCTGCCTCGTACAGAAAATACTCGTACGTAACACGTGAGTAGAAACCAGGTCGGGGCACCGCCCTCGACTCGATGAGGACGGAGTCATCGTGGGCCGCGACGATCTGGAGTTGGAGATCCTTGCTGTCCTTGTCATCGTCGTTGCACGGCGTGCTGCCTATGCCGGCTAGCAAGTCGTAGAGGAAGCTGGAGCGTTCCGGCGGTGCCGCGATGCTAAAGGAGACGCTGAAGGGTAGGCCAGAGGAAGTGCAGGAGGCCGCCGTGGTTTTGGCATCGGCGGCGGAAGAGCCGCTGTCCTTGAGGATGATGCGGTTCAGCATCACCCAGCGGGGGGCGGCTGCCGTCCGACCAGAGGGTCCTTTGGGGTTGGTTAGGGTTTCCATGTTGCCGCCGGAGCCTTGGATGAGATCGATCGATGGCTGGATCACGAGGAGAATTTGATCGTTTCCGTTTCAGCACCTCCATTTATATAGGGCGATTTGTTTTTTTTTTTGAACACTTCAACGGGGGATCACTCCCCACCTGATTTTATTGATTTGTAGCACAGTTACATGATTATAATAGATTTGTACCAGGAGGGATTTTGCTAGACTTGGTAAAGGTCTAACATTACATCAGGATTCTGTTCACCGAGGAATCAAAGATTTTTGACCACTCATCTATGACTCTCTTGCTTTTCCTGGGCATTCTTGCTCTCCAGAGGTGTGCCTCAGTTTTACACGATAGGATTAATTGCCGGGTGTTGAGTTGGTCATCTCTGAAAACAAAGGCATTTCTTCTCTTCCACAACTGCCAGCAGCATAGAGTGACAAACGCACTATATTGGTCATCCGGTATACCTCTGATCTTCTGAATGTTGTGCCAGTTGCTGCTCTGGAGACTGTCGCTTGACTGTAAGCCAACTGCAGCCCAGAACTGGGTCGCTATGGGGCACTGAAAGATTATGTGGTCCGGGGTTTCATGATCTGCACCGCAGACTGGGCAGGCCGGAGAGTCAACAATCTTCTTACGGTGAAGGTTGGAGCGGCACTGGATTCTTCCTTTTAGCAGAAGCCAGAAGAACAACTGCACTCGCGGTGGAGCAGCATTCTTCCAGATGAAGGTGGATGTTGGATCATTTTCCTGTCCTTTAGCCTTAAGCAGTCGATAGATGGCCGATGTATCCAATTTGTCCTTAGTTCGGCTGAAAACTGATATCCGCGTGTCCGGCTGATCGGATAGTTGTGAGTCCTGGATGATGGCGTTCAGTTGTTGTAGTTCTAGGAGTGCTTCATTTGACATCCGGTTCACAAAGCAGCCCTGCAGGTTTGAATCGATCACTTGCTGTACCGTAGCTGACTTGCGGATGCAATGGGAGAAAAGTCTTGGGAAACGATCTTCTAGCGCTTCATCTCCCGTCCAGACATCCGTCCAAAAAAGAGTTGTTTTCCCATCCCCAGCTCCACTGTAGTGATTGCTTGATATAATGGTAGTAGAGATCTGAGGAGGTCCCAGTGGTGACCCATGTTATCTCCCTGCATGTTGGCGATGTCTGCGTGTTCCCTGATCCAATGTGCCCAGGCAGACGAGTCCGCACAGTGAAGGCGGTGGATGAGGTTCAACAGCAGACAGATGTTATGCATGCCAAAATCCTTGATCCCAAGTCCACCAAGCTCCTTCGTGGTGTAGACGTTTGGCCAAGCGACCAGGCATTTAGCCACAGAGAAGTCCTTGTTTCCAGCCCAAAGGAAGGAGCGTCTGCGCTTGTCAATTTGCTTGATCACCTCTGGGGGAACCTGGGTTGCCGACATTATGTACACAAGATGTGAATCCAACACCGAGTTGATTAGGACCACTCGGCCCATATTGTTAAGTAGCGAAGCTTGCCAAGAAGACAGGAACTTATCCGTTCTGTCAATATAGGTAGTGAAGGCGGACACAGGTAACTTTGAAGCAGACAGTGGCAGACCAAGGTAGTTTTGGGGAAAGGATTGTTGAGTGCACCCAATAATTTCAGCGCACTGATCAGCCAATTCCGCCTCCATGTGTATGGGAACTAAGGTACTCTTGTTGTAATTGATCTTCAGTCCTGTTGCCTGAGAAAATTTCTGTAGAATATTCTTGAGCTCATGTGCATCAACAGTGTCACCTCTCATAACAATTAAGGTATCGTCAGCGTACTGAAGCACCGCACAAGGCCGATCATTATCAATTGGGTGTCTCACTGTGGCAGCTGACTGGATCATGGCCTGGAGAGTGTCAGCAACAAGGAGAAAGAGGTATGGTGACAAGGGATCGCCCTGCCGGAGGCCACGCTTGCAATTTATCCACGGTCCTGGGCATCCATTTACTAGAATGGCTGACTTGGAAGAGGATAGGATGTCTTGCATCCATCTGCACCACCTGTTTGGGAATCCTCTGGCTCGTAGAATGATATCCAGGCTGTCCCAAATCACTGTATCAAAGGCCTTTGTGAAGTCAAGTTTGAGCACTAGGGAGGGCAGCTTCCGTCTGTTGCAGGTCTGTACCACCTCAGCTGCGAAGACGAACGTCTCCGAGATGGAGCGACCCTTCAAAAACCCTGTCTGATGAAGATCAATCATGTTCCCAATTTCCTTCTGTAGTCTCCGGGTAAGTACTTTGCCAAGGATTTTGATGGAGCAATTTTGCAAGCAAATGGGCCGAAAGGCATCCACAGCTACTGCACCAGTCTTCTTTGGAATCAGAACCATGTAGGACCGGTTAATTCTTTCTAGCTGCGCTTGGCTGTGATAGAATGCTGACATGAACGCCATTACTTCCGGTTTGATGCTGGTCCACGCCGCTCTGTAGAAGGAGGGGCCGAAACCATCGGGACCGGGAGCACTGGATCTGTCCATGGACTTCAAAGCTTCTAGAGTCTCCGCCTCAGTGAATGGGGCAATGAGATCCTGGGATGGCAGCCGCTGATTTTGGAAAAGGATGTCTGCATCAAAACTCCACGCAGGAGAACCAGGATCGCCTATGATTGAGCTGAAGAAATTTGTTAACGCCTGTATCTTCCCATCATGGTTGGCAATAATTGAGCCCTGAACTTCTACGAAGCGGATGTTGTTACTGCGCAGTCGGACAGTGGCCTGTGCATGATGGAACGCAGTGTTGGCGTCCCCTTCCTTGACCGCCCGAAACTTGCTTCGGTGTTTCCAGAATGCTGCTTTTTCCTTAATTGCCTGTGAAAGGCAATCAAGGCAAGTCCTGCGTGCCTGCAACTCATCATTAGATAGTGCCCGCTCCTCCTCAAAGGTGTCAAATAATTGGATTAGGAATTTGCAATTTGTAATTAGTTGGTGTGGCACCCTTAGAGCATCTATGGCAAATCCGTATCTATATCTATATCTATATACCTACCTTTTTCTATATATATATATATATATATATATATATATATATATATATATATATATATATATATATATATATATATATATATATATATATATATAATATAACTATTAGTCTATAGCTAGCTACGAAATAAGTAATTTTGTAGCGAGACCCAACATTGCCATCGCGACCTGACCGGAGGCACCGGATCCACCCGACACATGCACTCCGGCTCCCGTAATTACAGCCCATATTTATAGCCGAAGTCAATTGATAGACTCGGCCGAGCAAACATCGGTTACTTCCTTTTTCGTGCAGAAGAAACATCGCCCGGACCCGGCCTCCTCATTCTGTTGCCGACGGGCATGCCTCGATTCATGCTACGCAGACGGCTACCCATGCTGTGCGGCCGCCATGGCAATCATGCGAGCCGAACCTCACCTCCTCTGTGGTGGGATACCGCACCTCCCTGCCCGCGGATGGCGTACCTGGGCGGCGGCGTCCCAGCCCGCGCGTATGTCTCCTCCAACGGCGGCAGCGCTTCCTTCCTCAGCGGATAGCGCACCTCTGTGGCACCACGACCCGGCCTACACGGAGCGCGTCGTCCCTGGCCGGCTCCCCGGACTGCCTCGGCCACCGGAAGCGTTGCGGCGTCGGCGCTGACTCCATCTCGGTCCAGTGGTGGCAGGCTCAGGTAGTCAGCTGGACGTCCCAATCTTCGACTACGGCGCCTGGTTTCCATCTCCCGGTAAGCAACGGCGTCGCCGCAGCCGGAGGTCGTCCTGGTTCCATCCGCCGGTGAAGCAGCAGGTCTGTGTGTCACCCGATCATCTCTACAAGCTAGCGGAAGTAGGCCAACTCTCCTGGTGAGCAGCTGCAAAGTATCCTCCTACCCGTTCAACTTGGATGCGGTTCTGTGGATTAGGAGTCGCGAGATGCCATTGGAATATTATATTTATTTCACTGTACATATATTTTTTAGCATGGTCCTATTTATACTTTACTATAGCACTGTACATCTGTTTGCAGCCTGAAGAAATCCTCGTCCTGATCCTTAACCGTGATTCACGTACATCTCGTCGTGATTCATGGTGTTGCCGCCACCCAGCTACTGTGCGACGCTCCATGCCGTTGCTGCCACCGAGCTGCTATGTGACGCTCCATGCTGTTGCTGCTGTGCGACGCCTCGGCGCACCACAGGTCGCCCCTGGCCACCACCGAGCTCTCCACGTCGTTCGTCCTGCTGTCATACGTCGCCGATGGGTTCATGCTCCCCTGTGCCCCCCGCGAACCTCTCCCGGAGGAGCCGAGGGAGTCATCACGGCCGCCGGTGGCCTTGTCCTTGCTGACCGCGGCCAGCGCTCTGGCCGCCGATCTCCCACCGTTCTTCTTCCTGACATTGCGCTGGCACCGGAGTAAAATGTGTCGTCGATGCGGATTATCGTAAATTATTCTCCGTGTAGTAAACCGAATGTGTCATTATGGTAACTTGCCTATAGTAAATGATAACATGGATTATCGTAAATCATTATTGTCCTGTTACGATTTTTGTTAGTTCATTTGCATGTTAATGTTGCTCACTTTTTGGTAAATCCTCACATTATCGTCACTTATAATCTGAGGAGGCATATTCTAGTAAATCATTTAAAAATAACAAGATTATGGTATTGTGAATCATACAAATTATCGTAACTAATCATAGTTACTACAATGATCCTTTCCAGTTCTATCGAATATTCCATGGTAAAATTAATCTCATATAGTTTTACTAAACGTTTCGTTGAAATAGTGTGACACCAAATTATGGTAACTCACCAATATTATCAGTGTGGTAAATAATGCATGATTACTATAGTCGCATGCATGTACGTACAACTTCGGTTTCATCATGCTCTATTCCCGTAACTGTTAGGTTTGTATTCTTGTAATATAATTGCATGCATGACACCAGCTGTACTAGTACAGCAGCTTTATGTATATTCTCGTAACACATCTGTACACGCTTGCATGCATGGCAGTAACACATTTTTTATTCTCGTAGTCAGGAAAGTGCATATTCTGATTTGCCGAAACTAGGAAACATGCATCTTGCATATTGGTCGTGATTACCGGACCTTGATTAATTAAATAGCCATTGCCAAAACGTAAATACGTCCCACAGCTCATAAAGTGGCAAAGCTGGGGACCGCGCCTGATTGCTGGGGAGGCACAACTGGCGCACTGTGTCTGGCCTGGGTACAAAATAAGCTATTTCGTAGCCAGCTATAGAGTATACAAAATTTCAGGTTCTTTTTTTCGTCCATCCATTTTTTTGGTCCGTCTTCCTCTAACTATCAAACGATGGAGACTTTCTTTGGTCCGAACTTATATATATAGCCTGTGCTCATACGAGTTAGAGTAGCTCGCGTCTAGGCCAATATGGAGTAGGAATACTAATCTAAATAGATTCCTCGTACTTAAAATAGAACTCTGAATAATCAAATAAAAAAGAATAAGACTTGCGTTCTTTATTTTGTTTCGCTTTCTTTTTCTATTAATAAAAAGGCAAAATTTTAGGCTCTTTTTTTCGTCCATCCATTTTTTGGTCCGTCTTCCTTTAACTACCGAATGATGGAAACTTTCTTTGGTCCGGACTTAATTTCAGACTCTTTTTTTCGTCCATCCATTTTTTGGTCTGTCTTCCTCTAACTACCGAACGATAGAGACTTTCTTTGGTCCGGACTTATATATATAACATGTGCTCATACGAGTTAGAGTAGCTCGCGTCTAGGCCAATATGGAGTAGGAATCCTAATCTAAATAGATTCCTCGTACTCAGAATAGAACTCTGAATAATCAAATAAAAAAGAATAAGACTTGCGTTCTTTATTTTGTTTCGCTTTCTTTTTCTATTAATAAGGAGTCAAAATTTCAGGCTTTTTTTTTCGTCCATCCATTTTTTTGGTCCGTCTTCCTCTAACTACCGAACGATGGAGACTTTCTTTGATCCGGACTTATATATATAACCTGTGCTCATATGAGTTAAAGTAGCTCACATCTAGGCCAATATGGAGTAGGAATCTTAATCTAAATAGATTCCTCGTACTCAGAATAGAACTCTGAATAATCAAATAAAAAAGAATAAGACTTGCGTTCTTTATTTTGTTTCGCTTTCTTTTTCTATTAATAAAGAGGTAAAATTTCAGGCTCTTTTTTTTGGCCATCCATTTTTTGGTCCGTCTTCCTCTAACTACTGAACGATGGAGACTTTCTTTGGTCCGGACTTATATATATAACATGTGCTCATACGAGTTAGAGTAGCTCATGTCTAGGCCAATATGGAGTAGGAATCCTAATCTAAATAGATTCCTCATACTCAGAATAGAACTCTGAATAATCAAATAAAAAAGAATAAGACTTACGTTCTTTATTTTGTTTCGCTTTCTTTATTTATACATAAGTTAATAGCTCGCGTCATCCTCGGTCCGTGCAGCGATGCTAGATCCAGAGTACTGTGCAAGGAAATCCATGTAAAAAATAAAAAAATTCATGACTACAACAAGACTCGAACTTGAACTCCTTATCATCTCACTTCCAATCACGGATTCAGCACATGCAATCCAATCCTAATTGATCATAAATCAAAAAATAAATATGTATCAAACATAAAAAATTTCAGCCGGCGGCACAAGGCCATGGGGCTAAAGGCCACAAAGCTTCGGACCATCAAGGTACCTAGGCGCAGAGCCAACAGGAAGCCTAAGACATGGGAGACCGGAGACGCCTGCCACTGAAGCCTGGTCGCGGGGAAGCTAGAGCGGAGCCACCATGGCACGGCGCTGCCGGTGAGCTAGCGGCATAGAGCCTCGGGGCATGGAGCTACAAGGCCGCTGAGCACGGAACCGTGGGCCGTCTTGGCGCTTCAGCATGAAGCCACCTAGAAGACTGTCGGCAGGGGTGCGAGGCGGCGAGAGACACCGGCCGCCGGCTGTCAGGGAATGGGCAGCGTAGGGCGAAGGAAGCTGGAGGGCCCTAATCTCATGCCCACAGCCCTCACCGTCGGACTTGGGTAAGAGGATTGAGGAATAGACCACGCCAGAGCTCCTCCACAGACAGCGGCGGCGCCCGAATGCACTTCGATCCTGGCCACGCCGGAGCCGCTCCGTCCACCGTCCCAGGGCACGCCAGAGCTACGCCACGGCAGGTTGCATCTCCTAGCAACAGTCCATGCCAGACCTGCTCCGTGGCCGCTCACGCGCGGTCATCAGCAGAACAACGAGTGGCTCCGTTCTCGTGGCCCGCTCCGCCCCTCGCCTGCCAACTCCTCTCCTGGAAAGGAACAGATAAACAATTGTTACAACGGAGGTGAAAGGAGTACTCCGTACTTTGAGGTGAAAGGATAAGGTTACAATGGTGGTGGATGCATAAATTTATCATGATATGTTTGTTGGATATTATTAGTTTTTCTAAAAAATAATATTAATAGTGTTTAGTAATATATAATAAGAGTCATAACACCAATGTTAACTCTATAATCAACTGCGGATAAGGAAGTGGGAATATAGGTAAAAAAGGCAGGGAAGTAAAAGGAAGGAAGAAAAACAAATAGAAAAAAGAGAAGGGTATTGTGGACATATTGCCCTGTTTGTTTGAACTTATCAGCCCGGTTTATCAGTTGTAGTATAGTGTTTTCTCTCATAACAAAACATAATCAACCAGGTTATCAGCCACAAAAACAATATTTCTATCAAACGTTTCATCAAAACAACTTTCACTACACCAATGAAGCCGCTCAGCAACTCCAACGGTTTTGCAAATGGGCTTTGCATTCCTGTTTTTGCAAAAAAGTCTACAAAACTCCTATCCAACGGTTTGGCAAATGGACTTTGTATTTTTGTTAACTTGGCAAAATCCTGGGATGGATTGGCATATATGCAAGCTCGCGATCGGCTTGGCATTCCATCTCACGCGCTACTCCCGCATGCGCTCTTCCCTCCTGCGCCGCCGGGTTTCCTTTTTTGGATTTTGGCAAGTCAATTTTGCCAAACCGTTAGAGATAACCTTTTTTTCTCCTCCCCATATTGATTTGAGAGTTGGCAAACTTCATCTTTTGCCAAACAAAAAATGCAAAACTATTGGAGTTGCTCAAGTCAAGAAAAAACCATGCCTTAGATAAGAATGGAATGGGGGCGGCTGGACTGATGAACTTGCTTGCCAAAGGAAAATCTCAGCATCCAGATTTGATGGTCCTACGTGTACAAGGTCACGGTGTCATGTATATTTGCACTCCATGTTTTTCTTGAAATATTTTCTTCTAAAAAAATCCTACACTCCACGTTTCTTAGCCTCCGAGGAAATCTTATAATATGTTTTTAAGGGTACCTCGCCTGTGCGAGATTCCAATCACTGCTGTTATTGGTGCTAGAACTATAGCCCTTTTTATATCAATAAAGTCAATTTGGTAATTTATTGTTTGTGTTTTGACTACAAGTGGTTTATATAATAATAATAACGACGACGACGATAAATTTCTACTTCCGTTGCAACGCACAGGCATATTTACCAGTAATAATAAAGAGGTAAAATTTCATGTCATTTTTTTCATCTATCTATTTTTTCGGTCCGTCTCCCTCTAACAACTGAACAATGTAGAGTTTTTTTTAATCTAGACTTATAATATCCCATGCTTGTCATGAAACATATATAGCGAAAAAAACCCTGGATAGAAACGAAATCGGGAAAAAAAACAGAACGGGTGTTCTATTCAGATCCGGGGAAAATAAAAATAAAAATTAGAAAATAAAACAAAACGAACAAAAATTAGAAAAAATGGAACGAACGGAAAAGAGAAACCTGAACAGGTGTTCTGTTCGGGTCCGGCAAAAATATTTTTTTCAAAAAAAACAGAACAGGAAAAATAATCACTATGCCAGAAAAGCTTATTAGTGACGTCTCGATTAGTGACTCAGAAACAATACGCGTCACTAATTACTATATTAGTGACGCGGGTAAACCAGACGCGTCACTGATTAGTTGTTATCCATGCCCCAGGAACAAGACGCGTCACTAATTACAAGATATCAGTGACTCTTCGTAAGAAAACGCGTCACTGATAATATCTGTGACGCGTATTATCCAGGCGCGTCACTGATATGTGGCCGTATTAGTGACTCCTCTCAACAAGACGCGTCACTGATAAGAAAAGTGACGCGTGTTCTTATGACGCGTCACTGATAGGAAGACATATCAGTGACTCTTCTCAACAAAACGCGTCACTAGTAAGAAAAGTGACGTGTGTTGTCTAGACGCGTCACTGATACAAAGGCATATCAGTGACTCTTTCCAACAAAACGCGTCACAGATTAAAAAAAATACGCGTCACTGATTTATACCCCTGCAACCACGAGGTTATCCCAGCACCGGGAGATAGGACAGTCGCCCCGATTTTTTTTTTTTTTTGTCGTTGGCTGCAATCGACGCTCCATGTTCACTCCACCGATTCCACCAAAAAATCTGCCTTCTCTCCCCGTCTTCGTCCCGGTCGCAGAAAAAAAGAAACCATTCTCCCTCTCTCGGTCTCTCCCGAGGCCGTCACCCGCACCTCCGCCGCTCCGGGCGACGCCCGCGACCGGGGCGTGACGGCGGCGGCGGCCCTCCTCCTCCTCCTTCGGTCTCCCTCGCCTGCCTCTCACCTCCGTTTCTCGCTCCCCTTCCTCTCTCTCTTCCCTTCCCTCACGATGCGGCGGCGAGCGCGAGGCGGCGCCGGGTGCCAGGCGACGGCGCCCCTGCGGCTGGTGCGCCGGCGGGGGAGGGGCTCGGCGACCCCTCTCCCTCTCCTCCATCTTCTCTGCGGCCTCCTCAACGCCTCCTACAGGTGGGGACCTTCTGCTCCTCTGCTCCACGAAACCCTAGGTTCGTGTGCGCCGGCGAGAAGCGCCCGAGCTCAGCGGCTGGATGTGCCGGTAACTGACCCTGTTCTCCTCCTCCGTCGATCTAATTTTTTTGGTCTACCCCACGTCCGAGGCACCTTGCAAGGATCCTGGTATTTGGATTGAATTTTTGAGCTAGCAACCAATTGCCTTGGTTCAGCTGCACAGGTTCATGTATTTCATTGATTTAATATAGGCCTGAAATCTATACAGTACATTTTTCTTGTTTAAAAATAGTTCGGTGTGATCTATGTATTTCCAAGGTTCACCACTTTGTGGTCAGCAATAATTAAATAGCACAGATACATTTCCATACGATTTCTAATTGAATTTGATCATATATATCTGTAGGCAACAAATCTATACAGTACATTTTTCTTGTTTAAAAATAGTTCACTGTGATCTATGTATTTCCAAGGTTCACCAGTTTGTGGTCAGCAATAATTAAATAGCACAGATACATTTCCGTACGATTTCTAATTGAATTTGATCATATATATCTGTAGGCAACCCAAAGAATATACTGAATGTTTTTCCCTTTGCCAGGTTCATCAAGAAAATTAGAGCTGCTCTTGAGGCTTATACTAAAAGAGCACGTCATGTATGTGAACATTTTCTTCAGACAACTACTATCATCAGCAGGTATTTGTTGTTTCCTTTTCCCACCTATCTTAGTCAACGATTTTTGGGTCAGATATACTAAAAGGCAGGCTATGTACTTATTCGTTCACCGGTGTAGACACTATAATCCATCATCGCTAAAAGACACACTCTATATTTGTTTGTTGCCATGAAAAAGATTTTCTGTCGTTTTGATAAAAAAGGATGATTCATCTGCTGGGTATGATTACATTAGAGTTCAATGCAGTGTCCATAAGAGATTTGGTTAGTGGTATGTACCTGGTTTATTTACGTGGGATGTGCTCGCTGCAGATTTTTTTTGCAGCTGCAGCTGTGGCTGCTGCTTGTAGAACAGCTACCATGCAGCTACAGCGTACAGCCTCAGCCTAAAAATGACAGCCAATCAGAGCAAAGTTCAGTATTTGAAGCTGCGCTTGGTAGTCCTCCTAATAGTGTAATTACCTTTTGTTTGTTGATCAGATATATGTCTTCTCCAATGATGACAAGGGTAGGGATGAAGCATATCAAGAAGTACGTTGAAATGATGATGCATGACAATGTCTCCAGAGGTGTGTTAGTACTTCAGCAGAACCCAACTCCATTTGCGAAGTCGTTTCTCATAGAATTGGAGCCAAAGATCCATTTGAAAGTTTTCCAGGTTAGTCTGCACTCCCGGAGGCTACTCCAATTTGACTCATTCCTTGCCCCGCATGCTCTTGTGCAATAATCAATGATCTTCAATGTCATGGTTTCTGATAACTGAAGTAATGAACAGGAGGCCGAGTTGCTTATAAACATCAAGGACCATGTAGTGTTCCATCCTACTATAAGAGTCTTTCCAAGCACTGTGTTGTTGTTCTAGATTTCAAGCAGCATGTCTTTATTCAAGGAGGCGAACCACTAGATTTTAAATCTTGGATTACAGTTCCAATGCTATATGGACTTATTGACCTTTCTACTATGAGAAACCATTTCTTTTCACTCATCTATCCAGTCTCATTGTTTCAGTAAATGGCTCTGCATCAACAAATGGATCAGGTTCAGTCAATGGAGTGCAAGCTGCAGGTATGGTTTGTCGTGCAGCCTACAGTACCTGTGTACAAGCTTCTTTTCACTCATCTTTTCAGTTTCCTTGTTTCAGTAAATGGCGCTGCAGATTGTGACCATGTGGCTTCAGGGGCTGCTGATGAAAATGAAGGATCAGGTGAGCTGAATGTTGATCTTTCGAAAAAAAAAATTAGCTGAATGTTCTAGGTCATAGGATTAGGATGTCAAGAAATTGGAAACTACCTGCTACACTCTAGCAACATGAAAAAGGTCAGCCTTCAGGTTTTTTAGATGCTTTGTATTTGTGCCTCCCCCAACTTGCTTGGGACAAAAGGCTATGTTGTTGTTGTTGTTGTATTTGTGCCTCCGAATGATGGTGACATGTTAGTGTTATATGCTATATAACATTTCTATTTCAAAGATATATTTTCGCCACTACCCGCTAAAAAAATGTATACTATAACTTCTCCTTTTCGTGAGTTTTTGTTCTAATTTGTATACAAAATGCTGAAAGTACTACAGCTTCACGGGTACGAAAATGGCGTACAGTGACAAAAAATGGATTGCCTTAGTTTATGTCGTCCAGTAAATATTTCTATTAGCCATTCAGCTTGATTGCTACTTGCCTTCATCATCTCCACATTAAGCTTAAAAAGCAAGTTATAGAGTGCACCATCATGTGATGTAATGCATTGGCATAGCGCATAGGTAGTATAATCTAAAGCTGATTCCTGATGGAGGTGAAAAATAGGGAGGAAAGTCAAGTTACGTACTTTCAACCACCCATCTACATATTTTTTGTATGGTCATGAGCTTGTGGCATTAACATTTTTGCCTAACCCACTAATTAGTGCTTGATGAAGGCTTAGGAAATAATTAATGAGTCCATTGCCTTCCATCAGTTTTGTACATTACTTGGCTCGTATATTCGCTACTGCATTCTTCAGTTACATATAAGCTATGCACAATTATATAGATGAGTTCAGTATGTTCCTGGATTTCAGTTTTATAGCATAGAAAAGCTATGGGTTCTAAAGGAAATAGACCTGATTAGTTTTCTCCTGTTTTGTGTGTGTGGGGTGGGGTGCGGGGAATTAGGCCATACAAAAAGAACATGACAATATGACATACATTTGTATTGATACGACAACGAGCTCATCAATGCTATAACAAGGACATGGCATTACCATCTAGCTGATAACAAGGACCTGGCTTACACTATGACTACTCTGACTTGCCTTACGGATTGAAGAGATGATGTAGCTGCACTCTGTGAATTGAACTCTATGTTAGTCACCATAATGGTGAAATGGAAAGCCATACCGTCTGGTTTCCTAACTGCTGTGTTTGGCCGCTTGTGTACGCATATATTCTTTGCCAATGGCAATTTTCAGATCTTTGGTTGAAACACTACTCTCATTTAAGGAATCGTCTTGTTTCCCTGCCGCTGATAGCTCCAAAAAATTTCCGCTGCAGACAAGCCGAACAATGTGGCGAGGTGGTGATGCTATGGATTGATGGCCTTATTTCTGCCTAGGAGATCTTTGGGAAGCTTTCAGATAATGAAGTGCCATCTATATGTGCAGATCCATCTACACCGGCTTCAATAAACAAGTGCCTACGATATAGGACTTGTATTGTAATGCAAAATCCTACTTCCATTTAGCCACTGAATTTATGATGTGTTGTATTCCTTGTATCTAAAAAGTTTGTAAGGAATTGATTATTGAATATTGGAACATGTCTGATGTGTATGTGTGTGTATATATATAGGATCATTGTAGCTGTATATAGGTCATCTATTTTTTTTTGTTTTTCTGAAATAGTTATCAGTGACGCGTATTTGCTGGACACGTCACTGCTTAATGGTTATCAGTGACGCGTTTTGGACACACGCGTCACTAATAGAGGGTTATCAGTGACGCGTCTTGGACACACGCGTCACTAATAGAGGGTTATCAGTGACGCGTATTGGCTATAAGCGTCACTGATAGAGGGTTATCTGTGACGCGTTTTTACGCGTCACTGATTTGCCCTTATCACAGACGCAAGAACAGTGACGCGTCTTTTCCGCGTCACTAATGATTGTCTGGACGCGTCACTGATAAGGTTTTTTTGGCATAGTGAATGAACAGGTACGTGTTCTGTATTAGAATCTGCAAAAAATAAAAATAATCCGGGAAAAGAAAAAATTCGAGTCAGGAAAACTAAAAATTGGAAAAAACCGAACAAACGGGTTTTCTGTTTAGATCCAGAAAAATAAAAATTGGAAAAAAAACAGAACAGTTGTTCCGTGTTCAAATCCGAAAAAAATAAAACTCAAACTCGGTGGAAAAACAAAACCAGAAAAATTCCAAAACTCTTATATATCTTTTCTAATTTGGTAGATATATCACGCCGCACCATCATTGTTATTTTTCAATTTGATTTGATTGATTCATTATTTTTCAATTTGATTTGATTGATTCATTATTTTTCAATTTGATTTGATTGATTCAAGCTCATCAGGTGCATTAATTTAGATTCAGATGCAATGAGCGGCCGCATGGTGTACTGGCACGACCTCGTGACGTTTAAGAGAAAAGCTGGTGGGCATGAGCACGACCATGACCAACGCGACGTCGTGGTGTGCATGCTAGACAACAAGTGTCGCGTGCGCCACACAAACACTGTGCTCGCAGCCGGCGGCGGCCTCCGTGTCATCGACAGGAGCACCTTTCGCCCAGGCGACATCATTGCGTAGGAGTCAAACGTAGGTGGCCAGATCGAGGTCGTCACGGGAGTCTCGAGGGCGCTCAACCTGGTTCGCTTTGACGATGGATGACGCCGGCAGCAGGGTGTCATGTTGAGGCCATTAGAGTAGCTCCGCCACGACACGGGGCTCATCTTGGGCAACTACGTCGTGTCTACCCCGTGGCTTGGCAGGGTCACCGAGATGTCCCTCTATGTGGACGTGGCATTCGACGACGGCGCACTTTGCACACTCACCGGGAACAGTGCAAACTGGTAGGAGTCTAAGCAAAGGAGGAAGACAATTAAAAGCACGACATGCAGAGCGACCGGTAGAAGAACGTCTTGTAATCGAGGCAGCGCATCGTCGGCCACTCCCCGTTAGTCTCCCTGGCGTTCTGATGGATCAGAGGCTACTGAAAGCCAAGTCGCATCAAAGGCACCGTCTCTAAAGCATACATCGCCAGAGTGCTCGTGCACTGGGTCACCTCCATGCATCTAGGAACCAACAAGACACTTATCCTGGCTACATGTGCTGCCACATATAGTTCCGGCCTAGCTAGGCCGCTTGAAGACACTACGTCCATGTTGCCATGGCCACTCCTGGTCTCCCGCATGAGCGTTGTGCCGCAGTGCAGTGCCGACATAGTTTCGCACTGTGGCCATCACCCTATCGGGCTAGGCTGCCTGGCCATGGTCAGGGACACCATGCGCACTTGGTGCCGTGGCCGCAGGTTTGAGCCACCTTGTTGTGGCCGTAGTGTCTCGCGTGCGGCTCTGCCGTATAACGATGTTCGTGTCACCCGCAACATAATGAATTATGGTCCCGTTGCAACGTACGCTTGAAGACACTACGTCCATGTTGCCATGGCCACTCCTGGTCTCCCGCATGAGCGTTGTGCCGCAGTGCAGTGCCGACATAGTTTCGCACTGTGGCCATCACCCTATCGGGCTAGGCTGCCTGGCCATGGTCAGGGACACCATGCGCACTTGGTGCCGTGGCCGCAGGTTTGAGCCACCTTGTTGTGGCCGTAGTGTCTCGCGTGCGGCTCTGCCGTATAACGATGTTCGTGTCGCCCGCAACATAATGAATTATGGTCCCGTTGCAACGTACGGGCATATTTGCTAGTCTAATAATAAAGAGATAAAATTTTAGGTTATATTTTTCCGTCCAGCCCATTCGCCCATTCTAATTTGGTCTAACTGTTCGATCCACCCACTCCAGTCGCTCAGCAGCCCAATCCAGCCACCTGGCTCACGTCCGGCCCAGGTGGGATTCGAACCGTAGTCTCCAGACCTCAACTATCAAGGGCTGCCACCATACCATACACCACCCACTCCAGTCGCTCAGCAGCCCAATCCAGCCACCTGGCTCACGTCCGGCCCAGGTGGGATTCGAACCGTAGTCTCCAGACCTCAACTATCAAGGGCTGCCACCATACCATACAAGCTCAGGTGATGTTTGATGAACTTATTTTTTATTTATTGTTGATAACATCTTCAAACTTTCCACATGGAAACACTCTTATGGTTGGCAAGAAAAAAATAAATAAATTGTAAATGTGGGCTTTAGATATGACGTAATGGACTCCACTACATATGTTCCAGCTCCTAATTCTAGGTGTCGCATGCTACATGTGATGAGTTGTGTAAACGTCGGGATCAAATTCCTTCTTGAGAATCATACGAGAGGAAAGAAAAGAAGAGAAGGAAAAATCAGTCTAAGTTCAAAATCCAATCATATCGAAGAGAAAAATCGGTTTAAGTTCAAAATCCAATCAAAGAGGACCTGGAAATTAAATAAAAAAGAACCCTATTCTCAATTTTAAATTATACTCCAATCAAAATTGTGTAAAGCACTGAAGCTCTTTTACGTTGAAAGGAGTTCCTAGAAATAGACATTTGAAAATAGCAATCGAACTTATCTTCGCTCCTATTAACAGAAAAAACAATATTGTTTTAGGCAATAGATCACAAATATAATTTAATAGAAAAAAATACAAACCGACTATCTGTCAGGTGATTAGACCTGCAGAAAATTTATAAAATAATTTGTCAAGTGAATAGATTTGCAACAAAATTAACAAATTAATTTGTCAGGGGATTAGATATGCAATAAATTTGATTTCTACCTCAAAAACTGGATCGTACTAAACATGGCAGCCATGCAACAAATACACATAGAAGTGTATTCTTTTTTGGAGGAAGCGAGTTCCTTGGGGCAATTTGATAAAACGATGGCGTGTTTGAGGTACAAATTAAAACAAAAGTTGAATAATTATGTTTTTTGAGAACAGTTGAATAATTATGTTGCAATGTATGAATATACATTTACTTTTTAAATATTAAAGGAGGATAATTCTTGTCTAACATTACTCACAACCATCTATAGGAATCTGACGGACCAAATCTCTCCCCTGACTATACAAGTAGAGTGACATGTTCAAACATAGAACTGAGTCCCATTACAAAATGAATTGGATTACGGAGTGTTCATACTCTATCACCATACAAGTTAGAGTAGCATATGACCAGACATAGTACAAAGTCTAATTCCAAAGTGAATTCAAACAAATGATGCAACCGTTGAAATAAATCTTCTAGCCACATGTGGTCTAAGTGACCATACAATAAGCTTCCGTTGCAACGCACGAGCATATTTGCTAGCCCACATAAAACTATCATATTAGAGGAGATAAGATTATTCCTCTAACTGGTTCTACACGTTCGCAGAGCCCTTCATGTGTCCTGGACGATGATGTAGCGGAGATCCATTTGGAACCATCTGGTGGCCCACTTCACCTTTTCTGTTATTTTATTAGTTTGTGAAAGTATAGCCCATGGCTCAATACAGCAAGCCATTTTATTACCCAGTATTTTTTTCCTTCCTTTTTCTTTCTCAATTTCCATTTTATTACATGCTAATATAAACATATCATTGTGTTGAACTGAAGTCATGGAATTGTACTTTAAATTGTGGTCTGTGGGTTGATCTAACTCATATTAGCATGGATCATAACTCTATGTTTCATACGGGATACGGTGAGTATGGGGTGTTCGGCACAGCTCCCAGCAGCTGTAGATCTGAAAAAACAACAATTTCGCTCCTAGTTTTTCTTGCCAAACGCTTTCAGCTCTACTAACTCCAGATCCACCAAATCCATGAATCACCTCAAGAGGTGCTCTAAAAACTCGTGGAGTTGCAAGAAATTACCCACCATGCCATTCGTTACAGTTTAGCATACCGTTTTGCTTCGTTCAGTTTCTTTCTCACAACCCATCGCTATCACTGCTCATCCTCGGCTCCTCCATCTGCCATGCATGGCCGACCTCGCGTCTAGCCCACTATGGTCCGACGGCACTCGCACCCCTCGCTCGGTTCTTTCCCGGCCACCGGTGGCTCAATGGAGAAGAAGATGTGTTGTTTTTTCATTATTTTGAACATTGGTTATTTTTTAATAGCTACATGTGAATCCAGGTCAGAGTTGGAGTTGTACCAAATAGTTTTTTCGGAGTCAGACTATGGTAGAGCTACTCTATGGTGGAGTTGGTCCTCTAGAGTTGGTTTTGCGGAGCTGGAGCTATGCCAAATAGGCTCTATAACAACAGGGTTATTGTATCGGATTTGAATTAGGTTTATTGACATGTGGAGGATAGGCCCGAGGTGACTTTGTTGAAGCAACAGAATAAGAATTTTTCACTCTTCAATGTCAGCTTATTCAAGTTGTTGTCAATCAAACATTAATATTGCATGTGTCCATAGTTTATTCTATTTTAAAGTTTTATTTGTTTTCAATAATTATTCATACTAACAAATGTTAAAATTGTCCTAAAGTGTTCTTTTTTACTTTTAATCAAATAGTGTCTCTCCTTGTGTACCATGGGCACCCGCTTGAGCACTAAGATTAATTCTAGTTGATTCTCTACTCAAGCCCCTATCATATATACTCTCCCTCCATCCTGAAGTGATTAATAAATTTTCACCAGAAAAAAAGTCAAAAAATTAGATTTTGATTGTCAAATTCTCTTACTCTATGTTATCATTTGTTAAAAGAATTGATATCATCTTAGAGGCACTTTAAATACGAATGTGTCAATATAGTTTGTAAAATTTGGCTTTCCCTCTATAAAATATTATTATCATTGTGGACAATAGTGTACAGACAAAACACACATTATTCAATGTACCCTGTTCGCTTGGCTGAAAAGCCATGGCTAAAAGTATTGTTCGCTGATTTATTGTGAGAAAAAAAATTATTCGTTCGTTGGAAAAGTACGGCTTATAAGACAAGCGAACAGCGCCATGCTTCTCTACTGAAACAATTGGTGACAATATATCACCATCAGTTCTCATTGGAACATTATGTATGACTTCACCTTTCTGCAACCTTGGCTCATGGCCTTCAACGGCCCTGAGTCCGGGTCCTAGGAGCCGGCTGCTTTGCCGAGCGCCGCAGGCTCTCGGCAAAGCCTCTAAGGCCCTCGGCAAAGCCTTTG
Source organism: Saccharum hybrid cultivar R570 (assembly GCA_038087645.1). Taxonomy (NCBI): domain Eukaryota; kingdom Viridiplantae; phylum Streptophyta; class Magnoliopsida; order Poales; family Poaceae; genus Saccharum; species Saccharum hybrid cultivar. The sequence continues at coordinate 15,276,682 of JAQSUU010000805.1, forward strand.
CCAAGCGCAGCTCTCGGCAAAGCGCCCTCGGCAAAAATCTGATCGGCAAAGGCTTCTTTGTCGAAAGCTGTTTATCGGGCACTCGGCAAAGCGCGAAATAAAAAAATGCGAAAAAAACCTGAAAAAAAAAATTTTAATCGGGGGAGGGGCCCACTGGCCAGCGCCCACCCGTCGAAGTCGCAAGTCGCGGCATTTTTCGCGCAAAATTCGCGGCTACGCGGTCGGCAAGATTCGAACTCGTGACCTCTCCCTCACGCGATACCTCCTCTGCCACCTACACTACACACTCACATGCGTCTATATGCCGTTTCGGTTACTCAAATATTATACTAAACCAAGTGAAAATTGATTGTTTGAGGCCCTAAACGAATTCAAATAAAAAAGTTGTCAACTACAAAGTTTCATAACTTTTCGAGCACTACATTTTTCATATAGAAAGTTTTTCCATCCGAGGTCTTTTGAAAAATTCAAATTTTAAAATTTTGAATTTCAAACATAGTTTTGCATGACAAGATTAATTCAAATGAAAAAGTGGTCAACTACAATGTTTGATAACTTTTCGAGATCTAAAAACTTCATTTAGAAAGTTTTTCCATCCGAGGTCTTTTGAAAAATTCGAATTTTAAAATTTTGAATTTCAAATGTAGTTTTGCATGACAAGATGAATTCAAATGAAAAAGTGGTCAACTACAATGTTTCATAACTTTTCGAGATCTACAAACTTCATTTAGGAAGTTTTTCCATCCAAGGTATTTTGAAAAATTCGAATTTTAAAATTTTAAAATTTTGAATTTCAAACGTAGATTTGCATGGCAAGATGAATTCAAATTAAAAAGTGGTCAACTACAATGTTTCATAACTTTTCGAGATCTACAAACTTCATTTAGAAAGTATTACCATCCGAAATTGTGGTGCTAACATTATTCACAAATCTTATATATCTCTCTTGTAGTTTCATGAAACTACATGAGAGACATAGATTTTATGGACAACGTAATTATTACTTTGTCGAATGAAGAAATGACCAATATAAAGTTTGTAGATCATGAGAAGTTATGAAACTTTGTAGTTGAAAACTTTTTTATTTGAATTCATTTAGGGCACCAAAACGTGGTTTGAAAAATTGCTTTTCCGAGTGTTTTCTTTGCCGAGAGCCGTTTATCGGACGCTCGGCAAAGTCTTCTTTGCCGAGTGCAGAGGCTTTGCCGAGTGTTTTTTATTTAGCTCTCGGCAAAGCCTTCTTTGCCGAGCGCCCGAAATAAAACGCTCGGCAAAGCCTCCGGCGCTCGGCAAAGAAGCAGATTCCGGTAGTATATGGGATACAGAGGGCGCAAGAGGGTGCTTCGGGAATAAAAAAAGGAAAAAAGAATTTTTGCTATTTACTCCCTCTGTCTCCGAAAGCTTCAATTCCTAGAATCCGTGCCGGTCAAACTTTTTTAAGTTTGACTAACTTTATAGAAAAGATAAACAACATTTATGACATAAAATAAGCATTTTATGAAAATATATTCTATAATAAATCAAATGATACTAGTTTGGTACCATAAATCTTAGCATTTTTTTATAGAAATTCGGTCAAAGTTTAAAAAGTTTGACTTAAGACAACTCTAGAAATTGAAGCTTTCAGGGACAGAGGGAGTAATATTATTATATTGGGTATATAGATGTATAGATTCCACTCTACATTTCTACCTTCCGTGTGTTTATTGCACGGGCGGTGATTATCACTGTACAACGACTTTCATCGAGGGGTAAAATACGGTTTTAAACCAGCAGTGTTGAAGTTTGTGTGACTGTGTATAGTATATTACACTAAGACGAAAACAACTATATGCAAATAAAGTTTCTTGTGTCCTAGGAGTATTATTCTGTCCGAGGCTAAATTAGAATCTTGTGTTCATAGAGGCCCAGGCGACAATATATCATGCCACCATGCATCCCCTTTGAATTAAACACACAAGTTGCTCAAGGAAAAGGAAACTGGCCTTTTTACATTGTTTTAATGGCCAGACTATTGCTAGGCAGGTAAGCTCAGCTAAAGATCATTACCAATGAAGTTTAGCCGGTAAAAGATCTCCAGCACTGTAGTCTTCATTGTCACAGCGGACGACAGACAGCAGAGCCTTGCTCCTCGTGTTGTTCTCGACCATCCATACCGTCTCATCGTGTGCGCCATCAATGGAGTGGTGGTACTCGCAGACCGTGAAGCAGACGATGTCAGGATCATCGGAGCTCACGATGGGGAACTCCAGAGCCACGCGCGGTAGACAGCCGTAGTTGGGGAGCTGCCAGAGCTCGTTGCAGTCGAGCGCACCGTCCTTGACCCACGCCATTGGCTCCTTCCATTCTCAGAGCCAGCGTCCACGTCGTCACGTTGAAGGCGGAGCTGGAGCGCTCGCACGTGGTCGTGCCTGGGCCGCCGAAGCAGCAGCGTGGAGCAACGCTGGCGAACCTCACGGCGCTGGGGCTGGCGGCCGCCAAGTTGCCGCACGGAAATAGTGCATGTCAGGCCGATCGATGCTGCGGTGGCGCGTTTTGGGGGCCAACAGAGGCAACGGTACGTACCGGAGTTTGGGGTTCTCCTCAGCCATGTTGCACACGAGGAAGCCATTGGTGTAGTCGACCCAGCACATGAAGCGGATGCCGATGGGCACGGCCGCGTCCATCTCCGTCCAGCACCGCAGCTCGCCGTCTCCCTCGTGGTGCACGATGGGCACCCGCTTGAGCACCCAGTCGTGGCCGCCGGAGCGGAGCACGCAGAGCTCGGCCGTGTTACACGGCGCTGTACAGCAAGCTCGGCCATGTTACATGGTGCTTTACAGCTGCGGCATCTCGAGGATGGCCATCAGGACCTCCCCCTCGCCACGGTGCAGTATGCCGGTGTCGTTCCAGCGGTTTTTTTCACCTGTTGAAAAAAAATTTCAATCCCTAGCGATAAATATGAAATTTCAAAAATATTAGAAATATCGGGTCAAATTTAAATAAATTCAAATTGATTTTTAAAAAATTTGGCATCATTTCACTGGAAAAACTCACTAATCCATCGTCCATCACAAATTTATATAAAATCGATGAAATAACATAATATATCACCACGGTAATACAGCGGACTAACGGTGATTGAGCTGCATATGCTAGTGCCATCGATTGTGTGAGTGAATTAAATAAATTTGAAGAAATTTAGGGCTTTGTTAAGACTAGAGGATATGGAGAGTCATTTTAGTATGGTTTGGTGTAATTTTAGAGTGAAAGATGAATTTAACCGAAAAATTTTGACCGATATAAAATTTTTTTGGACCTCAGCGAAAAAGACGATATTTCAAAAATTTCGGCGATATTTTACCGAAATTGTAAACCTTGAATCCAGCAGGACAGGTCGCGCGCCTTGGGTGTCGCAGTAGGAACCTGGCGGGCGTCTTTGTCACGCTGGTACTGCATGGAAACGTAACAGCCGGGGAGCAGGGACAACGACGGCGGCCGCCGGCCAGCGCCTGCCTGGTACAGGAAATAATCAGACGTATCAGCTCAACAGCTGACGCTGAGTAGGAACCGCGTTCGCGCGGCATCATCTCGATGAGGACGGCGTCGTCGTGGGCTGCGATGATCTTGAGCTGGGGTTCGTTGGAGTGCTTGCGGTCGGCGAGACGGCGATGGCGTAGGAGCAGTAGGAGCAGTCGTCGTCGCTGCCGGAGTACTCGTCATCGTCGCTGGCCGGCGTGCCGCCTACGCTGTCGCCGCCTACCCAGTGGCTGTGGAAGCTGGAGGATGCTGGCGGTGCCGCGACGCTGAAGGAGACGGTGAAGGGTAGGCCAGAGGACGTGCAGGAGGCCGCCGTCGTCTTGGCGTCGGTCGAGGAGTCGCGGTCGTGTTCGCTGTAGTGGTTGAGCAACACCCACCGTGGGCCGCCGGCTGCCGTCGAATCACTCGGGTTGGTTAGGATTTCAATGTTGCCGGAGCTTTGGATGAGATCGATCGATCGATGGATATGCATCACGAATTCACAATTCACGATGGGTAAAAACTGATACAATGCTTTTGATCGACCGGCCGCCCCCATTTATATAGGTCTACCTCGTCGTTCTTGTCGAGATCGCAACGGAGAAGAAGGCAGCCGACAACAGCATCTGGAATTTGCCTGCAGGTCGGGCTCGGATTAACAGCATCTAGACCATTTTTTTTCTTTCTGAACAACTCCAGACACATTTATTTTTATTGTGCAACAATTCCTGGGATATTAATAATCGACCAACCGCCGGGTCGATTTTACACGTACGAGAGATGCTTTGCCATTATTCCGTTCTATTCTACACCCAACAGCAGCAGTTTCCGTCCTTGCCCGTGGGGCAACTTCCGCCCTTGGGGAAGCCCGCGTTCAAGCACCGGTCGTTGCAGTACGGGAACAACCGCCAGCATGCTTGGATGCAGATCGACCCGGCCGCCCCTGTATATATGTAACATAACAATTAGAACAATCCACTATCATTACATGCATACAAAAGCGTTGTTGAGCATAGTACATATTTTAGGCATGCGTACCATAGGATGAAAGGGTAGCGACGACGAGCGCGACGACAACGAGGATCCTGCAGACGGTGGAGGAGAATGATGCTGCCATAGACGAAGGCAGTGCTGCGCTTCCCTCAAAAAAAAAAAGCAGTGCTGCGGACGTTTTGGATTGGAAATGGTGAAAGTAGATCTTGGGGGCTTTGGTATGATGGTCACCCCGGCTGTGTGAGTTTATATATAAAACTCTGTGAATGAGATATTTAGCATTGATTGATTTTTAACGATCCTTGTGTTAAATCTTTGGAAGGGTTTGGTTAAGAGAGAGAATAAGATACAATCCTAGATGGAAAGCTATCATTCGTTGGAACTACACACATTTGCCAAGGCTCAATCGTGATCTTTTCCTGTTCATATATTAATATAGCACGTAGTTACAGTATCAGTTTGTTGTATATATTCATGTAAATGAAATCAGGATTATTGAGCCTATATATAGGGAAAAAAATCAGTGCCGATGGGCCACATGGGGCAGCTGTGGCACGTGTGTATATATATAATTATCTAACATATATGACTGCAGCATAAATTTAGGAGGTTTGGAGAAAATACGCATCTCTCGTGTGTTGGATAATTGCGCATGGATACATGTCGTCATAGGTGTCCATGGTTGTTCCATGAGGACAACCCCTGCTGATTTTTTGACGGATCTTTCCTCGCCCCAATTAACACGAAAGAACACCACCGAGTGTCTTCGGCCCACCGCTCCACTGATATATTTTTCATGGTATAATCAGTGCAACAAAGAACTAGGCTGCAGTGTCGACCAATTTACCTTCCTCCTCGAACCCACATCATCCATGTTGTTGTCCAGGAGAAATAAACTCAAGGAGCAAAACTTTCAGCTATGGCTAGCACAAGTCCTCACCACGCACTACTATGAGTGTGATTTTTACTCATGGTTTAATGGAATTTGTAGAGGCAGTTATCGCAACCGCCTTCATCTAATAAGGACCTCCAAAATCTCGAGGTTTTAGTACTGGGTATATAACCACCACTAGAAATTGATTCTTAGAAGTTGGTCACAAGTTTTTTTGAGATTACATAGTACATCATAGATGCTCACAACGCACACACTCTCTGTTGACACCCAAAAGTACCCAAAGTGCATAATAGACTCCTCTATCATGTTTCTACCATCAAGATGGCCAGGAAAGATACTTGGATCATCGCATTTGTAGTCTAGGCGAAGGAAACGGCTTTTCCGGGGCCTGATCCAGCCTAAGTCAGCTATGCCGACTTGACCAACATCATCAAATGCCAGAACAGGCATCACCATTGCGTTCCTCTTGTCGAGCTGATCGAAAAACATATATGGTTCACCTAATTTGAAGTCCAGATGAATTAATTACGAATTTTAGAAGAATTTTATGCGAAATTTCCTAGTGCCAGTCGGCTTAGCCGAGTCACCTAGTTGGCTAAGCCAACTCTCCCTATTTTCAGCCCAAAAACAGCGTCTCGGGCCCGTGGAAGTCGGTCTAGCCGACTCAGGAGTTGGCTTAGCCGACTTTGTCAGGTCCAGAACGGATCTAAACACATTTTGACGTGATTTGGAAGGAATTTCGACTCCTTGAGGGATAAGGCCACCCCCACCTTATAAATATAAGATAAGATCCACGGCTGATTGTGGTGCCCAACACACATAATCGTACAAAAAACTAATCTACTACCTCCCTTTTACTCTATCTTCCTCTCTCTTCCCCTCTACTTCTCCTTATTCTTCGTTGGCACTGTATGGACGGTGGATCAATGATGGCGAAGCTCTAGAGCGGTCAGACCAGTTAGAGCAGCCCATTGCCGCTACACGCCCTCAACGAGGTTCCTCCCAGGAATGTAGGGTTCGGGTCTCAAGAGACCTCGCCGGCGTGTCTTGCGTATCGTGCTCCTGGTGAGGCTCCTCTAGCGACGTGTCTTGCGGATCGCGCTCATCGCTATAGGCACAAGGTCCAGGTGTGGACATCCCCTAGGCGTCGGCTGATCCCTAAATCGGTTAGGCCCTACATCGAGCGATCTAGCTCTTTATCAAGTGTGTGATTTAATTTAGCGTTAACACACTTTTAGGCGACTCTGCTGGGGACGATTGGTTCGGCTATCTTCTATAGCCGATCTTTCTGACCCAACCTATTTGTTGGTTCCAATATAATCTCATTGTGTTTATCATTAACGTTGCATATAGCCCAAAAGACTGATAGCATCTGGTCTTAATCCCCTTTCATCAAGATGTGGAACAACGATCGCAACGACGAGTTCACTAGTCCTATGGGTCAGGAGAGTGTCGTCGAGTCTACAATTATAGTTGAGGTAAAGGCACATGGGTCTACCTAAGATTCACTTCTTTCCCATGCTATGAATAAGATTAGGTCCAAATTTGATGAATTAAAGGAGAGGATGTTAGGTGCTCCTATTGTTACTTTAGCTCATGCTGCACATACTAGTGAATTGGCCCCTCCTTTTAGTCAATCTCAATATGAGAGGCCGTTTCACTACTATCTTGATCAACATAGCATGTTTGTTTCTAAGAATCAATCCGAATTGGCCTCTTCGGCTGCTGAAATCGATAGGGCCAATTCCGGAAGGGTTGGCACTAAACTTCTTGCTGAGAGAACGTATTATTTTGATCAACATGGCAGGGTGGTTTTAAAGAGTTAATCCAAATTGGCCTCTTCGGCGCCTGAAATCGATAGGGCCAACTTAGGAGGGGCTAGCACTATACCTCATGGTAAGAGGTTCTCTTACTGTTATTTTGATCAAGATGGCAAGCTTATTTTTTAGAAAGAAACCTGAACTGGTCTTTTCGACATCTGAAACCGTTAGGACCAATTCATTAGGGGTTAGCAATATTCTTGCTACTACTACATACACACCGAATTCGATTTGTACTTCTTAAACCGATGACGGGACAGCAGCACCACATGCTTCATTGCCTCTTATTACGGTGTTGTCTGACTCTCCAAAGTCATTAAGCATGACTCCAATGCCTAAGGCTTCATGTGATGTCTCCCAAACCAATTCACAAAAATTTATTAATCGGTTTTAGAAATCAAAAGAGGCAAAATTGGACATGCAAGCTATGCATGACGGAGATGCACATCCTTTACCTTGCAGAAAGACACTTTCCTTGGCTGAAACTTTTGGAGATAAATAATCCAGTCATCTTGATACGACCGGAGTAAGCCGATTCTACTATTGGAAAGAATGTGATAATTGGCGAGTCTAGAGAACATAAGAAGGGAAAGAAAGTCTTAAATCACGAGATGGTGTTAGAAAAGTCCAGTGGTAATCCGGAGAGTCTCAAAATCATTATCAAATCTTCTAGGCTCGAGGGGCAAGCCCAAACTCCCATGGATAAGTAGAAATCAATCACTAACACTATTGTTCAAAGAGGATCGATTAGGCTGACTTTAAAAGTCGGCCAAACTAATTTTAATGTTAGTGGACAGAAAAATCAACAAGGCCGATTTGCCAAATCGGTCAAGCTAATTGTAAACGAAAATTGCAGCACACATGTAAAGATGGAGTGTTGATTCCTTACCCATTAATACGTCAAAATCCTCACCAATGGAGGATGTGTGCTGATATAACTCACAATGAGCAACGGCCAATCGAGCTCTAACAAGGAAGGACCGATTAAGCCAGTTTTGCATAAACTTGCTAATCAAGTCCAACGAAAGGGTAAAGCATCAGCAAAGTAAGTGTATTTGTTGAGGGATAAAAAAGTTCTCATTAATCCCACAAGAAAGGCCGATGAGCAAATAGTCATCAAAATCGGAAGGACCGATTGTCACTAATAATCTGGACCAATCTGATGTGGAGAAGATATCAAAGGGTGCTGATATTAATAATCATGAAGCTCGGATTAGCACATCGGCTCTTGAGAACTTCCAACCGACATGGTGGCCTTCAGGTTTGTCGAGAACACAGAAGCGCAAACTCTAGCATGCTCGTTGCAAGAAGTTCAAGGAAGAAGGGCTAACAATGATGGGAAAGCAAATCTTCAACAAGGATCCAATTTTCCCACAATCAAGCAAGAAAGAGCCAGCTGCCTATTCAAAGTCAGCTGAGTTGACTCCTGAGTCAGCTGAGCTGACTTCCCCCGTACCTGTTGCCCTGGCTGACCCTCAGTCGGCTAAGACAACTTTAGAGTCGGCGAGCCGACTTTCTCAGGCCCGGGTGCCTCTAGGGTATCTCCAGTTGATTCAGTTCCCGCTGTTATTTACTTGGTCCCTATCGGGTTGAGAAGCTTTCTAGAGGTCAAGCTATTTTTCAGAAGCCAGCTGACCACGTGAATCACTTCAATCCACTACATGTGAAGGGCTTTATTAATGGTAGACCGATCAACGATATGTTGGTGGATAGCAGAGCCAGTGTGAATCTAATGCCATATTCGCTTTATAAGAGGTTTGGCGGATCTGATGAGGAGTTAATTAAAACCAAGAGGACGGTCAAAGGTATTTGTAGAGGAAAACCTATTCTGGCCAAGAGACTTGTTTTGACGAAGCTTACTATCGGGAGCAAAACGTTGGCCACCATCTTCTTCGTTGCTGCAGAGGTGCAAGGGCTACAGTTCGATTCTTGGGCGCAAATGGATTCATGGCAATCGATGTGTGCCTTCTAGCTTGCACCAGTTCCTCATTCAGTGGGTGGATAATAAAGTTGAAATCGTCCATGCAGACTCAGCAGCTTATACCATGGCCGATGCCCCTTTGCTTAGGGGCATGATGATATGATTTGCTTGTCAAGGAGAGATCTTATTGGTTTTGAGTCAATAGAGGAGGCTTTGTTTCCGTTTCTCTAGAACCGATTGATGATCAGCTCCATATTATCATGTAGTATAAATTCTATTTGGACAGGGGATTGTGTCGGCTAACCCATGTGAGCAAATTGGCATTAGACCGCGGCCGACGTATGCAGGAAGAAATTTAGAAGCTAATTTAAATAGTTAATTGCGCTGTTCAAGAATTCTCTATCAACACCACCGGCTCTTCGTGCATCTAGGAGTGAAGCTCCATTCATATTATATATTATTGCCAAAAAGAATGTATCGGTGTTGTATTGACTCAAGAAGACCAAAGGAAAGGATATGCTATCATCCATGTTGGTTGATGTCTTCTTGATCTTAAGAAAAGGTATACTCATGCTTTAAATAATGCTTAGTGTTGTACTATGCATGTGCTGAATTGAAACATTAATTGATTTAGTACACGCATGACGACTTGCTAGGCCGATATAATAAAGCACATGTTATATCGGCCAATTCTTCGTGGAAGGATAGGAGAATGGGTATATGCACTAATTGACTGTGATTTGGCTCTTGAGCCATTGAGTATGTTGAAAGGTCAAATCCTCGTCAATTAGATTATTGAACATGGAATTGATTTATGATATAAGATCAATTACCTGTTTCCTACCCCATGGAGGCTTTATTTTGATTAATCGGCTTGCAAAAAGGGTCAAGGTATTGGCATAGTCATTATCTCTTACAATTTGCTATTTGAGACATCAAGCTGATTAAAAATACATTTACACCAACATTCAAGCCAAATGTGAAGTTCTTTTATTCAGCTTGAAGATATTGCATTCCATGGCGGTAAAATATGTTAAGGCCTTTGGTGATTCCTTGCTGGTGGTATAGCAGGTGGCTAGCAAGTTTCAATGATTAAAAGGGGTAACCATTTTACATGTGTCTTGATATGTGCCTTGATATTATCAATACATTTGCTAAATTTTAAAGTAAGCATATTTCAAGGCATGAGGATTTGAAGGCCAATATGTTAGCTCAACAAGCATCTGGCTATGATGTCGGTGGATGTAATTTTCATATTCAAGAAAAATCGATGCATAAAAATTTTAGTTTTTCCCCTGCATGTGCAGACCAGTCGGCTCAGCCGACTCCCTCTCTGCTGAAGCCTAGTCAGCTCAGCCGACTTCCCTAGTCGGCCAAGCCAACTCCTCCAAGTCGGCTAAGCCGACTCTCCTGTGACTAGCTGTAACACCCCGGGTGTTATAGTGCTAATTAATCTGCTATGTCATCACAATGCATCGCAAAGCATCCATGATTAGGTCAACCTTGTTAGGCATCAACTAAAACAAGTTTACTTATCTAGATTGGATGTGCTTCTCAGTGGTGTGATTCGAACCCGAAAACCCTAATTTCGAATGCCACTGCAAATACTTAGTCCATGCCCTGCGTAATTTGAGGTGTGTGACCGTGTTACACACTAGTGTCAAGTGTAGGGTATGAGCTCAAGTACAATATATAAAATGAAGCTCCAAGTTTGAGTTTGAGTTGGAGTCCCAAAACTTGTCACGAGTTTTCCGATTCGAATTCAAATTCAAATTTGGGAAAAAATGTAAAAGAATTTCAAAAGCTAATTTGGTCAACCAAGAGTGACATTTGGTCAACCATGTCATGTTGGTCCAAATGATGCCCTTGGATGACGGTTTGATCACTAAGTAATCACTAATCAAAGTAGCAACAAATTCCAATTGAAAATTCCTCCGAAAACCCTAAATTTCAAAACTCTGTTTTACCTCTTTTGAAATAATTCAAAATCTAAGCAAAATTTGGGAAAAAGTTCAAAACCAAGTTTATAGAACTTTTCAAGGGCTAAAACTTTGGTGTTTTGAGTTTTCAAAGTTTTAGTGTAAAATGTGGAGCAATTTTGAAAATAAACAAATTTCAGATTTGACTCATTTTTGTCCCCAAACTAAGATTTCAAAATTTAGGCAGAATTCGAAAATGTTTTGAACAGAAAAGTTGTAGGTCTTGTCAAGATGTACAACTTTGGTGTTTGGAGATTTTGAAGTTTCAATATGAAATCAAAAGTAATTTCTAAATTACCAAATCCCAAAAATGTGTCCCCTTTTGAATTTAAACTCAAATTTCAAAATCCAGTGAGAATTTGAAAAAGTGTTCAATACAAAACTTGTAGAGCTTGAAATTCTGAAGATTTCATGTATTAAAAGTTTTTCAAGTTTCCACATGAATTTGAGAGTAATTTGAGAAAACAGTTTGAAAATTCAAATTTGGGGGGGAAGTGCAACAGTGCCGCGCCAATGGCGGCCGGCCACCGCGCAGTATGGGCGCCGGCGAGCCTCCGTGGCCGCCCAGACCCTTCACGTGCGGTCGGGAGTGCTAGCGTGACGGCGTGAACATTTCAGCTCTGTAGCCGCGACCATCGTCTATAAATACGTCGAGGTCACAGTGACGTTCTTCGTTTTCCCCGTTTTCGCCACCGCCGCCACCGCAGCTCCGCCGCTCGCCGCTGCCGCCATCGAGCCACCTCTAGCCACGCAAAGCGCGTCATCGCGTTCGCCTTGACCTTGCGCACCTCGTGAACCCCTTGAGCTAGCCCAATTTGGTCTGAATCACCGCAGCCACCCACTCCCGTGTCCAACTCTGGTCGGAGCACCGCCACCGTCGCCTCCCGTGGCCAGGCCACTCCGGCTTCTCTCCATCATCCCCGAGACCGCCATCGTCACCGCTGTGAGCTCCTGATCGTTTTCCTCACGCTATTTTAGCTGCTACCGTGCTATACCGTCGAGTCGTCGGGCACCATGGCCGTCGAGCCGCCACCGTCGTCGGTGAACTGTCACCGGAGCTCGAACCGTGGTGTTATCTAGCAAAACGGGGGAAGGTGTAGATGGTGATGGTAGGGTCAGTTTGTTGACCGAAGCTCCGGTCACCGGCCGGCCACCGCGCGGAGGTGAGAGAGAGCACGCGGGAGTGAGCGAGGGGCGGGAGGTAGGCGATGACAGGCGGGGTCGGCTTGTCAGCGAGCGCGGGCGAGCGAGCGGGCTGGGCCGCTTGCTGGGCCGCGTTGCCGAGCACGAGCGCGGGTGCGCGCGAGCGGGCCGCTCGGCTGGGCCGGACCGCGGGAGAGGAGTCGGCCCGGCTCGGTTTTTGATTTTGTTTTTCTTTTTCAAATTAATGAATAGTGTAGCTATTTGTTTATTTCTTTAAAAATTGTGTAGAGTTCCAAAATTCCTGAAAATTTTTGTGTGAGCTTCTCAATGTATAAACTATTTGGGAAAAATGTTAAACCCTAAATTTAAGTACTTTGTGTAGTAGAATTAATTGGTTCCAATAAAGATTAAATGCAACTTTCAGGAATTTTAATAATTAATTTATTAATCCAAAAATTATGAAATTTATTATGACACTGTTTTAAATCATCCTTAATCCATAGAAAAAGTTTGAGCTTGTTTAGATAAAGTTTGATCAACTTCTAATTATGCCCTAATTATTTAAATAGTAAATAAATGTTAATTTGAGAACTTTAAGTGTTGTGTGCCCTTTTGATTGAGTGATGTCCTTAGGTCACTACTCTTTGGTGATCTTTGGCACCTTAATTCTATGTTTGAGGTCGTTAGTAACTTGCTTAGGTTAAAAGCTGGTATCGCTAGACTTGTCGCTTCTAGTTAGTAGGTTTTCTGTTTGCGACTGTACCGTGAAGGGAAGTTGTACTCAAGTCATAACTCGTGGCATGTTATCATCAAGCATCATGTTTATCATCGAGCATCATGTTAAAGCAGGTTATGTACTCGTGTAGTTTCCGCTTTCGAAGAAGTCGAAGTCACCGAGCAAGCTTCCGGAGAAGAGCTATCGTCGGTGGGTTCCGGACCAGACGTTGGAGTCCTCGAGTCTGAGTCGGTCGTCGTGTCAGAGCAAGGCAAGCCCCGGTGCATTTAAACCCTACCTTGAGTTTTACAAATGTTTTATTATTTATATTATGGTTTACTGCATTAAGTAATTAGGAGTTGAGTGATAACCTAATTGCTGCATTATCATCCTTGATTATTGTGATATCAACCTTGATACCTGTTTTACTGAAAATGCGTAGTATGCTTCGCTATGCTTAGAAGTTAAGCTTTTAAATGAAATGTTTACATAGCCATGACGGCATACTTAATGAATATTGAAAGATGAGAATGAACTTGAAAGATCGGGCGGGTGGTTTGGCCACTGCTAACATGCATTGGGAAAGGAGTCCCAATGTAGTGTTTTCGCCTTGTCAGTTAAGGACCGTCCGTTGTAAGCCGGCCTGTGTTTCGAGACTTTGCAACTAGCCTCATGCCTTGGGTAAGCCCAAAATATTAGTGATTCCATTACGAGAACGTCTAACCTCGCACTGGGAGTGGAGAGATAGCGGGAGTAGCGTGTACCCTCGGGGCTAGAATCGGGCCGGGTTCGAGAAGTACTGTACTCTCGGGTGGCGATGGACACGTTCTGGTTTTGGGAGATCTAAATGAGGGTTGATATATGCAAGATTCGGTTCTACATATGTCGTGATGTTAGAGATCCCCAGCTGGGTATAATCGGTTCGAATCATCGTTGCTCCTCGGTTATGGAGACTTGATCACCTGACTTACAGCGTAGTTAAGAACTGGAATCGAAAGAAAGAATGTGAAGTGTTTTAATGATAATTACTTTGATCTAGATTAGGATCACCTAAAATTGGTTAATGAACCATCAATGGTAAAAGTAAAATATTGAAGATAAGGACTTACTTCAGTAAGCTTTTCTGCAAAAGAAAATTTGATTCTTGAATACCCGTACCTTGATTCCCTAAAGCTAGCATGCCCTTAGAGTCTTTGTCTTAGTCGGGTAAGTCTTGTTGAGTACTCTCGTACTCAGGGTTTGTTGAACCCCTTGTTGCAGGTGCGGTTCATGAACAAGTTTGCTTCGAGCCTTGTTGCATGACCGTCGTGGTTGAAGAAAGTGACGACGAGTAGACTGTGTGGCCTTTGGGCAAGGCATCTCACTTGTGTGCTGTAATAAAGTTACTACCGATACTTCTCTACTACTGGTTTGTAATAATGTTACATAAGGTTTGAAGTTTGAAAACTGGTTTGTAACCCTAAGTTATTGTAAGACTTTCGCTACTTTACTCTGTTGAATATTTTGAATAAACTGTTGTAATATTGCAATACTCCTGTGATTGGATCCTGTTCGGAGGAAAGCAGGCCTTTTAAGTTATGGTGAACATAAGTACGGCTGTCAGAGGTCATTATGGCAATGACGGGTACTTGTGGGCTATCATAATTAGGAGGTTCTGTGACAGCAGCTCGGTCAATTCGCCCGAGAAGCTTCCAAATCGGCCAAACGTAACTTTCAGTGATGTTGGGACTGATTTAGATGATTGGAGAACTTCCATTATGGATTATTTAAGTAATCCAAGTGCTAAAGTTGATAAAAGTTTTTGGCAATTGGCATACAACAGTATCATGACCAATAATGATTTAATTGACCTTCTGCCGAATGTTTGCCTTTGAGATGCTTGAATTCAGGATGTTGATCAGTTGATGCCCTCTTGAAGCTTGCCACTTTAACACATCCTATTGTCAAGTTATGGTGTTTGGGAGTTCAACCATTTAGTCTATTTAAGTAACATGGTGATTCGGACTTGTTGGGGGAACGAATTCATTAATTATATTCTGCTTTGGAAGGACACATAGGCTGGATGTTGGCTGCACCAAACCCAATTTCAGAATTAAGATTGAGAAAGATTATAGATGGTGACAATTGATCGTTTGGTGTATATGAAAGCATTTGGTGAAAATGGCTGAGGACATCATTTTGAAAAGTTCGAGACAGCCAACAGAAGGCATCAGCGAAGGCAGAAAACAGAATTTATCATCTCAAACAGAAATGAGTTTGGGCCCGACAGAGATGTTTTTTGTACGCAAGCTTTACTAAAAATAGGGAGGCATATGTTGACACCCAAAAGTGCCCAAAGTGCATAATAGACTCCTATATCAAGTTTTTACTGTTAAGATGGCCAGGAAAGATACTTGGATCATCGTATTTAGAGCCCAGGCGAAGGAAGCGGCTTTTCCGGGGCCTGATCCAGCCAGAGTCGGCTAAGTAGGCTAAGCCGACTTGACCACTTCCTCAAATGGCAGAACGGACTTCACCATTGTGTTCCTCTCGTCGAGCTGATCGAAAAAATATGTGGTTCGCCTGATTCGAAAAAAAATATGTCGAAAAAAATATGAATTAATTACAAATTCTGAAAGAATTTCACCTGGAATTTCCCAATGCCAGTCGGCTTGGCCGAGTCACCTAGTCGGCTAAGCCAACTCTCCCTATTTTCAGCCAAAAACAGTGTCTCGAGCCCATGGAAGTCGGCCTAGCTGACTCGGGAGTCGGCTTAGCTGACTTTGTCAGGTCCAGAACGGATCTAAGCACATTTTGACGTGATTTGGAAGGAGTTTCGACTCCTTGAGTGATAAGGCCACCCCCACCTTATAAATATAAGGTCCACGGCTGATTGAGGTGCCTAACACACATAATCATACAAAAAACCAATCTACTACCTCTCTTTTACCCTATCTTCCTCTCTCTTCCCCTCTACTTCTCCACATTCTTTGTCGGCGCTGCATGGATGGTGGATCGATGATGGCGAAGCTCTAGAGCGGTCAGGCTGGCTAGAGCAGCCCAGTGCCGCTGCACGGCCTCAACGTGGTCCCTTCCGGGCGTGTAGGGTTTTGGGTCTCAAGAGACCTCGCCGACGTGTCTTGTGTATCGCGCTCCCGGTGAGGCTCCTCCGGCGACATGTCTTGTGTATTGCACTCATCACTATTGGCACAAGGTTCAGGTGTGGACATCCCCTAGGCGCCGACCGATCCCTAAATCGGTTAGGCCCTACATCGAGCGATCTAGCTCCTTATCGAGTGTGTGACCTAATTTAGTGTCAACACTCTCACCCTGATCGACGTACGCACGCAAACCTACCCTTATGAGCACCTTCAAAGACAGGCCGCCAAATCCTCGATACAAGATTGACGAAGTCACCGGGTACCTCACTTCGACAGGTACGTCACCTACCACTGAAAGCACAAAGCCATTAAATCCTAGAATATTTGCTTTCACAGGGAGTCAAACCAAGATCTCTGCTACTGAGGCTCTAACCACTAGGCTACAATCCCTTTCGCAGCTGGCCACATTTTTTACTGCCCCAAGAAATAAATTTTGTGGATGCGTCTAGTAAGGTGGCCCGCCTCTAAAACTATTTTTGCATCCTAAAATTAGAAAAAAAAATCTCTTAATTTTTTTTTGGAGAAACCCAATAGATACTATGGCAAGTCACATGTCCAGCAATTTTTTGTGTGTACGCTTCCTATAATTTCAACGCGAAACCATTTGCTTTGCGTGAGCGCCCTACCACAACACCAGAAAATCACTTTTAACCAAGTATAGGAATGCTATACTCAACTAATGTGGCTTGAACTTTGCCTCCTTGGTGCCGCCTCCACCTAAGTTTCACCCTTCACATGAGCTCCTCCCCGACGGTCCTCTGCTCGTTCTCAGACTTACCCGGCACTTGTAGGAGGATCGATGCAAGAGTGAGCGGACATGGGAGCACCTGAGGAGAGGGTGGAGAGAGAGAGATGTTGAACTAGAAAGAAAAATAAATATAAAGGAAAAGATGTGTTAATAACAGATGTGTCTCACGCATCATAAGAAAAATACGAGCAATAAGAAAAGTAGGAGCCCTGGGAGGCTACTTCTGGAGCTGAGCCTAGAAAATAGTGCACCAAAAAGTAGAAGGAGCACCCAAACGAAAAATATAGAGCCTCTAATTTGAGACTATTGTTGGAGTTGCTCAGAGAAAGCATTTTACCGCCTAATCAGTGGTGAACCTTTCATTCTAAAAAAAAATCAGTGGTGAACCTAGAAATTTTTTAATATTGGGTTAAAGTCTAGTGGCCAAAACTACTCTATCTATATATCTGATAGCACTATTCAACGTGGCGCCAACCTAACCTCCCAATCTTGCATCCTAAAATTCATCTATGAAAGGGAAAAAAAGCCTCCGAATCCCGCAACTGTAAAATTGCATCCTGCAACCGTAAAACTCATCTTTAAAAAGGAAACACATACGCCTTAACTTGTGAATCCCCTCCCAAATAACAAACTTACCCCTTTTGGTGAATTTAATTGGTCGAACGGTAAGAAACCATTGATTGGAGCAATCATTACAAGGCAACTAGTAGAGTAAAATTTTGAAAGCAAACAGTAATTGTTCAATTTCTGTAAGGACGCATAAACCAAATAGTAATTATTTGAAATATACGACAATAACAAACATAGGTTGTTAAAAGTATAATTTTAAATTGGTTTTACACAAGGATTTAAAATGAATCTGTAATGATTTCTCCCATGTCAAGCATAGTACCATTTATAAATGCAAAAGGTCCATCAACTGGCCGCGGGGTGGATGAGGTATTTTTTGATCGTTACAACTTGGACGCACACAGTCCACACACTCCACACTCACACCACACGCACATACACGTGTGCGTGTTCGTACACATACAAAGAATAGATTGGGAGGCTCTGTAGCCTCTGGTGTGCCGGAAACACGCAGTACCACCGAACGCACCGTGTGTACCCTAATTTTTCTAGAGAAATACCAGAAAAAAGGTACGACACCAGGGTAACCTAGTGGGTAGCGTCCTGCTGGACAGCTCTAGTGGACCACATGTATTGAGAATAGACTGAGTTAGTGAGAGGTAGAAGGTTGGTGAGACGAAGAATATAATGATGATACACTGTTTGATGGGCCCTATGAAAACAATAGCTAACGTCTTAAATCCCAGTCCATTACTAAATAATCCCACCCCAACAAGAGTAGAGGATCAATTCATTCCTCACAACTAAACACTAGTAGGACGACCCTATATCTGGAAACAGAGATAGAATCTTCCTTTCACATTTCTTCTCAAATCAAAGGCACGAATGTTTTGGCTAATTTATATAATGTTTGATCAGATGAAACGATTCTTAGGTTGGCTAATTTATGTACTCATTTTTTGAGACGAAAGAAGAATTATATTAGATAATAGCTATGGGTCCATCAACACACTACAAGCACTATGCAATACACTACACATATTCAGAAATTGATTTTCATTTAAATTGTACCCACGATGTGAATAACTCCTGATCTCAAAATCAAACCTGTATGATGCTTTATATGGATGACCGTACAGGCAAACACTCAGCAAAAGGCCTAAGAACAGATGCTAAATGAACGACGGCCAACATTCTAGCAGGCGGAGTTGAGAAACTTCTCCTTCTTGTGTCTTCCTTCTTCTTCTTTCGCCACCGAAGAATGAGGAAGACAGATCTGAAACTTATTTTCCCTAGTCCTTCATTGTGGCTAGATCTAATCACAACAAAACGGAGAAGAGAGCGGAGAAAATTATTCTATGGTGGCGACATTGTCTCCGTCTTGATGTCACCGTCCAGAAAGAAAAGTCTCAATGTTGTCATGCCGATGAGGTTGCTGAAACCGTAGTTGTAGCCCACATCTTCAATAGCACCGCCATGGAGAAAACGTTTTCACCCTACCCCTCGCCGTCACTGGAGAGGAGGAGGAGATAAATCGTCAACACCAAGAAACTTGACATAGAAAGACACTAACCCTAACAACTTGATCTACTAGAAAACATATTGAAAATGATGGATCCCCACTCCCTCCAGCCTCCGGCGAGATGCCGGAGGGGAAGGGAAGGGGACCAGCGGTGGAGGAAGGCGAGGGCGGCGGTGGCGGCTCTTAGGGTGAGTCGCAAGGGTGAGGAGTCCTAAGTGGAATCTGGGATAACCGAACCAGCCCTAAAAGGGTCTGAGTGAGGAGAGGGCATGGAAGCAGGTCACCGGCGACATCGACACTCCTGCTGCGCGGCAATTCATATTAGCATAATAATCGTTCGTCAGGCATGCCTTCATCAAAATCTGTAGCTTCTGTAAGTCATGTGTGTTCAAAAAATGCGAAATCCTGCTTTTTTTTTTCTGAAGCACACCCGTTTCTTTTTATTCTGCATCTCCTGCCATATAAATGCCCCCAATGCCCATCAATTTTATTTTATTTTACACAAGAGATGCTCAAGGATTATTCCGTTCTCCACTAGTACCAGCTACGTATAGCAGCAGCAGGTTTGTTCATAGTTGCGCTCGGGGAAGAGGACGCAAAAACCATGGCTGTAGCTCGCATTCGTGCACCAGGTGTTGCAGCCCGCGTTACCACCCATCTGCCAGCACGGTTGAATGCATGTTTGCTGATCAGCCGCCCCTGTTTTATAACAATTACAACAATCCGCTGTTACATGCATGCGTGGAGTTGAGAGTCGAAGCTATCAACAAGTGAAGTTGAATAAAATGCCCTCCATCTCAAAATAAATCAACTTGTAGAGGGTTATCACAAGTTAATTAAATTATTTTAAATTTCACCGAACTTATGGAAAACAACACAAATGTCTATGCCCCCAAATTAGTATCACTAGATGTATTTTCATAATATACTTATTTGGTGTTTGATATAAATGTTATTATTTTTCCCTATAAAATTAGTCAAAATTAACATAGTTTGAATTAGGGTGGCTCTAAAATTGTTTTATTTTGGGACGGTGGAGTACATGTATACAAATGTTTTAGGCATATTTTAAATTTCACCGAACTTATGGAAAACAACACAAATGTCTATGCCCCCAAATTAGTATCACTAGATGTATTTTCATAATATACTTATTTGGTGTTTTATATAAATGTTATTATTTTTCCCTATAAAATTAGCCGAAATTAAGATAGTTTGAGTTAGGGTGGCTCTAAAAATTGTTTTATTTTGGGATGGTGGAGTACATGTATACAAATGTTTTAGGAATATTTTAGGCATACCATAGAACGGAAGGGTAGCAAAGATGAGAGCGACGACGATAAGGGTCTTGAAAGCGGTGGAGGAGAATGATGCAGCCATGGATGATGGCAGTGCTTTGATCGCACCGTGGTTGTGCTTGGACTTTTTTGGTAATGCTGATAGCCAACCTTGGGCACTTTAGTATGAATGGTATGTCAATTTATATATGACTCTTGGTGGATGGATATTTAGCGCCCATTGATTTTTATGCTACGTCTAAATTTGTGTCCAACGCTTATCTATATTTGTTGGATACAAATACAATTCATTCATAAAAGCATGAATTCATAAGTTATTAATTATTTTCCATCAAACCAATAAAAAGTATTACTTCTATTCTAAATTATTAGACGTTTTTATTTTTTTAAATACATAACTTTTATTATGTACTTAGATATACATTATCTCTAGATACGTAGTAAAAGCAATCTACTAAAATGTCTTATAATTTGGAATACAGGGAGTACATCATAATTATTAATGAATTGAGTGGATAAATTAAAATCAATTTCTAAAAATACACTGCTTTCTTTTTGTTCCACTTGATCTCGAAGGACTGGAATGACGACCACGTGTGGGTGAAGAACTTTGACAGGTGACCAGAGAACAGTGAATGTGACTCAATTTTTTTCTCTTTTCAAGAATGAAGGAGCAGCCTATATCAAGAAACAACCCACAAACATTTCGGATAACGCAACCCTGTTCGGCTGCAAGAATAAGTGGCTGCGGCTTAAATAATTATAATGACCCTGTTCGACTACAAGAATAAGTGGCTGCGGCTGACCAACGAACCTGAGAAACTAGGCTAGAAAGATGCAGAAGCAATCTGAGATGAAAGAGGACAAATTTGAGTATCGTCTGGCCAAAACCAGCTTGGTCAATTTCCAAAATCGGCTTAGTCGTTTTTTGCACTTTTTAGCCTGCAATGTTGGAAGAAAAATGTCGAAATCCAATCAAATGACCTTAAAAAATAGTGACTTTTTATAAAGGGGTTCACAATATCATAAAGAACATCTCCACCAAAAATCGGCCAGCTTAGCTAGTTTTCACAAAAAAACAACAAGATCCTCTCCAAGAAAAATCCAAAATCAATCCAAATGAGCTAAAAATATATGAAAATTTGCATGCATTTTTACATAGACAATACGAACTATTCCCTGGAGATCTTGCCAAAAAAATTGAAGCTTGGCCAAGAATTTTGAAATCATCATCTCAAATGGGTTTTGCAAGAATCCTTAAAATGATGTGACCAAGCAATTCCAAGGTCCCAAAACCACTCAAAATCACTCCAGAAATTAGATCAAACAAAGCTCAAAAAATCACCAAAGAAAAGTGACAAACTTTTAAAAAAGAACAAAACTAGGGATTTAAAAGGGAGACAAGAGACCAAAGAGGTGAAGTCCACACAAATTTCTTATGAATTCATCAACCATGAATTCACCTATATATGAGATTAATATACTTCTCAACACCCTCCCACTAATGTGAACAAAAAGACTAAGACCCACCTATCTCTCTCAATCAAATCTCTTCCTTAGCACTTGAGCCATTGGTAACCCTAGCAAATGAAAGTGGTGGAAGAAACAGGTACCTTGGGGGCAGCCACTTCTTGTTTTATATGGCAATTACGCAATCTAAGGATGCCCCTATATGTAACACCCCTGGTGTTAAGCACCACTAAAAGTTGGACATGTCATCATCATGCATGTAAACATGTCATTTAGTTAAATATGCCTTGCATTAACTAAAAACAATGATATTTTGTTAGTTATGCAAATGCATGTGTGGTGTAATGTGTTTTAACCAAAAAACTCTTTTAAGATACTTTGTGAACTTGTATATTTGAATTTCATTTAAATACTTGAAACTATACCTCAATAACGTTTGTAGTGTAAAGCATGTACTTTACACTAGGAACAAAGGTGGGGTATGAAATCAAGAGCTAACCACAAAAATTTGACCCTCAAAACTGAACTCAATAGTGAAATCTAACACTTAGGCAGTTTTACCTAAGTCCTGGGTTTTAGTTATTGGATTCATTTTTGGAGGATTTATTAAAATGAATTTCATAAATAAATATGTTCAAACAATGGTATCATTTGTGGTACAAAGTTTGTGCTATGCAATGGTATTATTGGTTGAGAGAGTTGCTTGTTAATTACTCACAAATTAATTCACCAAGATAGTTAAACAAAACAGTTTTTGAAACACTAGACTGAAACATGTTGTTTTAGTATAAATCCTTTCAAAGTACCTTTGTTCTCCTTCCTTTAGTTCTTCATCCAGTGAGTTTTGGGTATGGATCCTTAAAGCAAAGATGGAGTTGGCACTATGGTGAACAAGTTTTGTTCTTGGAGAATTGCAAGTTGTTGAATGGAATCCGGAGAAACAGAGCCGTTTTAGTCGGGCTCAGGAGTAGGCAAGCAGCTCGCCACCGAGGAGCTTGTTGACGAGCCGCCGCCCTTCTCCACCGCGCACGCGCGCGGTGATAGGCAGCTGGACGCGTGGAGAGCTCAACCAGGAGCTGGCAAAACTAGAAGAATCATCCCTCGCTGTTAAGTAACCGATGCTGCCGTCTTCTTCTTCTTCTTCTTCTTCTTCTTCTTCTTCTTCTTCTTCTTCTTCTTCCCTTTCCGCTTGCCGCCGACGAGCTTCGCGAGCTCGCCAAATTCACCGCCGCCGCAGCTTTTCTTTCCAATTCCTCGCGTGCACCGCATCGCCTTGACCTTGCGCATCTCCCAGAGCCACTCGCATTGCTTTGCCCCACCGGAATCGGCTGCGCCGCCTTTCTTCCACCACGACACCCCGCCATCGCCGCCGCAGCTCAATTCACCGTGGCCAGCATGCTTCGGGGAGTCTCACGACTGCTCAGCCACAGTTCTGCGCTTCCCGTGTCGTCGTGGTGCTCACCGGAGTGACCGTTGGTCGATTCAAGCCACAGACGTGCCAAACGCCGCTCCGCCACCACTGCAGCGCTGCTGCAGTCACCATCGACGACGGCGTCCTATCTCCGCTACTTCCTTGTCTCCACCGAGTGGTCAAGCAGACCCGCGGTGAGCTCCTATTGCTGCTGCGCACCCTTTCTCTACCTCTACCATCTCGCTATGCTCGGCGTGCCGCCGCTGCTCTGCCATGACCGGCAGCGAGTCTGCTGCGTACCTCATCTTGCTCCATTTTCACCCCAGGCCGATGCGCGCTGATGCCCTGAGCTTGTTGGGGTAAGCCGCGACGTCGAAGAAGTCACCGGCGGCGAGGAACCGCCGGCCGGAGTTCGCACCGCCATGGCCAGCTTTGGCCTAGCCTGAGTTTGGCTTTGGGCCACTCGCATCCGCGAGTTGGGCCTGGTTGTGGGCCGGGTGAACGAGTGCTGTGAAATGGTTTTCCTTTTTCTAAAAATTATGAATAGTATAGATTCTTGTATAATTGATATAAAATTATAGGATGATGATACAATTCTGAAATATTTTGTGTAGCCTCTGCATACAGTACTGAACCTAGGAAAAATATAATATGAGCAGTTTCAATACTTTTTCTATGATTTAAAGTTACATCTTTTAATTACTAAATGCAACTTCCATGATATTTATAGGCTAAAATATTTATCCAAAAATCATGAATCTTTGTAGGAATGTTTTATATGCTTAGATGAACCTTCATGAAATTATGGTACTGTTTTGATAATTTTTAATTATAGCCTTAATTATGCCTTTAATTAATTAATTCGTAAATACTTGTTTATTTAGAATAATCATAACTTTATTTGAGTGAAATTTTGGATTGAGTGTAGACCAGGGAACATGTTCACCTTTAATGTTCCTTGGCAAGTTATTTATTGATTGTGTTACTCATGATTAACTTCTTAATAATAATAACTAATATTGCTTTGGGAAATAATTAACCTAGTTAAAATATGAAAGAAAGTTGTACTCAAGTTAAGTCAATCTTGTTGTTCTTCATAAACATGCTTAGCACCTCATCATCCTAAGCATGCATATTTATCTACGTTTAGTGATCGAGAGTGGATTTCTTTTCGTCTGAAGTTGGTTATCTTGTTGTGGTTTTCTGAAGTGCCTGACAACCCCGACATCACAGGCAAGCCCCGGAGCATAAACCCATCTCCTTGTATTTTAAATGTTATTCACTTAAGTCCTATGTTTGATGCATTTAAGTAAAGAGGAATTGTGTGATTACCAATTGCTGCATACCTGCCTTGATATTTCTATATCCATCCTTGACACCTTGTTAGTAATAGTAGGTTAAATGATGCTTAGTTATGCTTAGTAGTTTAGTTGAGCAACATGGTTGCCTCACTGGTTCTTACCAGGGAATGCCCCGTGATTAATAATGATGATGAATTTAATTTGAGACCGAGCGGACTCTTTGTTTGCGTCATGAATTGAATCATGACGTAGTGGCCTGCTTGTGTTGATTGAGAACCGATCTATGTAGACCTGTTGTGAGTCGAGACTTTATAGTACTGGCCACATACTCCAGTAAGCCTAACACCTCGGCTAATCTGATACGTGAAAGGCTAACCGCGCACCGGGAGTAGAGAGATGGCAAGAGTAGCGTGTACACATCCGGTGTTATCCACTAGGAGAGTGGTACTGTGAGGTGGAGTACTGTACTCTTGAGTGGCGCAGGACCCGTTCACGTTTTGGAGGATCTGGGTGACGGTTGATGTATGTAGGTTCGAGATCGGTACCTGCATACGTCGTGTGGTAAGGAAACCCTAGCTGGGCCTAATCGATTCAAATCGTCATTGCTTCTCGAAGAAGACTCGATTCTCTGCTCTACATCGTAGTTAATAAATGAAATTAAACTCTGATACTTATGATCACAGAATGAGATGAATAAAGAAGTGGTTGTTAGATCAGGTGCAAACCGGAGACAGTAATGACTTAACTTAAGCTAAAACATTGAAAGTAAGGATCAATCATTAGTAAGCCTTTCTGCAAAAGTTAATCTTGATTCTTGCTACAGACTTACCTTGATTCCCCTTTAACCTGCATATCCTTGGAGTCTTTCCTTTTCGTCGGTTAAGTCTTGTTGAGTACCTTTGTACTCAGGGTTTGTTAATCACTTGTTGCAAGTGAAAGTCAGCAGTAGAAGAGTTTGTTGTGCACCCTTGGACTGGGTGAATTTCTCTCTTGTGTGATACTAATGATACCCGTCATGCTACCCTACTGCCTTATTGGCTAAAGTTAACTTTGCAATAACTCAATGAGTAGTTGTAAATTTAAGGTTATAAGCCTTCCGTTGTTTACTCTGGTGTAATCTATTATATAATTGTATAACTGTTGTAATAACAATATTCTGTAGGATCCTGCTCGAAAGAAATCGTGGATGATTCGGGGTTCCCCGAGGACACCCGACAGACTACCAGCGTTGTCTGACTTGCATGTGCAGCTATCAGAAGTCTGGAAGACAATGATAGGCACATGTGGACCATATTATTCAGGTGGTTCTGCCACACTACATTTAGACACAAACCAGTCAGTCATTATGAGCAAAGTGGCCCATATGTTCTTCAAAGCATTTGATGGCCATATGCCACTAATGAAGTTGCTTTGCCCCGATACAAGATCTCTAATGACATCACGTGCTGCCCCAAGATCCTTCTCAGGTTTTAACGCTGAAGTAGAAATCAGAAACACTCTGTCCTGGTAATTAGCAACAACCAAACAGGAAAAAATATATATACGTAATATTTATGGGCATTATTACTGATGATAATTAAAGTCTACCAAATTAAAGGTCAGATGTTTCTGATTATTGTGAGAATTCCTAGGATTTATCTTCTTTCTTAGCGCGTCTGGTGAGAATTAACGTGGTGCCTCCGTTGGAGCCTCTAATTAGTAATAGTAATGGTAGACGTGGGTAATTTTCTTTGAGCCTAGACATGGCTAATTTAGGTATAAAAGTTAGAGGATTATTTTAAATTATCATTCATAATGACTAAGCTAGTTAATTTAGACGCAATGCTAAGGGGTTATTTTAGATTATATTTATAATAGCCAATGTAGGTAATTTAGATGCAAATTTAGGAGGTTATTTTGAATTATTTTTATAATGACATATGTGGGTAATTTATATACAAATATAGGGGGTTATTTTAAATTATATTTTGTAATGGCAAAGGTGGGTAATTTACATGCAAAATTAGGGGGTTACTTTATGTTTTTTTATAATGGCAGCGGTGGGTAATTTTTTTAATATATTACAATAGATCCAATGACCATTATTACTGATGATGATTAGAGTCTATCAAATCAAAGGCTAGATGTTTCTGATTATTGTGAGAATTTCTAGAATTTATCTTTTTTCTTAGCGCGTCTGGTGAGAATTAATGTGGGGCCTCCGTTGGAGCCTCTAATCAGTAATAATCAGTAATAGTAAGATAAGATGTAAACAACCTACACGGGGCACTCCATCCAAGCATTGGCAATGCCAGACATCTCACATATTTGCAGCTTTCGTCAAATAATCTGTCTGGACCAATCCCTAGCACCTTGGGCAATTCTGAGAGTCTGGATCGGAAGACATCGAGCTTGACCACAATGCTTTCACTGGAAGCACTCCTGTTTCGTTAGGCAGCATAAGGACCCTGAAGGTTCTCAACTTGTCACATAACAACTTAATTGGGTCAATACCGGCATCTCTTGGAAATCTACAACTTATTGAGCAACTAGATCTGTCATTCAACAATCTTAAGGGTGAGGTACCAACAAAAGGGATATTCAAGAATACATCAGCTACGCGGATTGATGGAAATCAGGAGCTCTGTAGCAGGCTGCCAGAGTTGCACCTGCCGGCGTGTCCTGCCGTCCCTTTGGGTTCAGATAAGCATGAGCTATCAGTTACACTAAAAGTAGTGATCCCAGTAGCCATAGCGGTGTTACTTGCTGTGGTCATCATTTCTGTTTTGCTGCTGGTCCGAGGCAAAAACGGACCGCCAGATCTATTTCCTTACCCTCGTTTGGAAGAGAAATACCAAAAAATTCTTACAGCGATCTTTTCAGAGCAACAGATGGCTTTGCAGCGTCGAATCTAGTTGGACGGGGAAGGTATGGTTCTGCTTATCAAGGTAAACTGTTTCAAGATGGAAGTGTGGTTGCCATCAAGGTCTTCTGTCTTGATACAAGAGGAGCACAAAAGAGTTTCATCGCAGAGTGTAATGCTTTGTGAAATGTGCAGCACCGCAATCTAGTTCCTATCCTAACTGCATGCTCAACTATGGACTCATCTGGAAATGATTTCAAGGCCTTAGTATACAAGTTCATGCCACGAGGCGACTTGAATAATTTATTGTACTCAACTCGAGATGGTGAAGACTCTTCATGCTTGAACTATATTTCACTAGATCAGAGGTTAAGCACCTTGTGGATGTATCTGATGCTCTGGCATATCTACACCATAGCCACCACGGAATCATTGTGCATTGTGATCTCAAACCAAGTAACATTCTCTTGGATGATGACATGGTAGCTCATGTTGGGGACTTTGGGCTCGCAAGGTTGAAATTTGATTCCTCAGCATCTTCTTTTGTGGCCTCAAATTCCACTTCCTCAATGGCAATCAAGGGAACCATTGGATATGTTGCTCCAGGTATCAATCCTTCTTTTTTTCACATTGTGTTTGCTAACTGAATAGTGATGCACTCCACAATTTATATAGTTAGGTCAGCTTAGTCCTTTCTACAGAATGTGCAGGGGGTGGTCAGGTTTCAACTTCCTCAGATGTCTACAGCTTCGGAGTTGTTCTCCTAGAGATATTCAAGGATGGGATGAGCATTGTAAAGTTCACAAAGACCAACTTCCCTGACACCGTGTTGCAGATTGTTGACCCACAGCTGCTGCAAGAGCCGGACATCAGCATGGAGACGCCAATGGCCATCAAGGACAGTGAAGCACAGATCCTGCAGTCTGTAATCAAAATTGGACTCTGCTGCACCAAGACGTGATCAGGGATCAGGGAGGTTTATCTTAGCAGAGCAACTGAAGGACGAGCTTAGTAGCATAGGTTCTGAACGAACAACTCAATAAATCATTTCTTAATTTTCATGTACCAAAAGTTAGGAACTTATGTCTTTCAAACCATTGAAAGTTCAAATTGGGTCCTTAAATCAATACTATAGTATTCTCGACCTGCATGAGAAGGTCTTTTTTTAAAGCACAATGCCCGGGGCTGCCTTACCCCCGCGGGTCGAGTTTTTTTAACATTGTACCAGGAAGGCAGGAACAATCTTGGTTCGGGAAGTCAAGTCACTTACCCATAAATTTGCGAGAAAATCTTTGAACTCCAGAGTTGGTTGAGCACTTGTTGCAAACTTGCAACACTGAACAGAGTATCATCAGCTCGACTGACACGCAGCTGCTTAGCGCCGGGACGCCACCGCTTAACGTCGCCATGCCACGCACCAGCTTACTCGTTCCAGCGCAGCACAATCTGGAGCAGGATTCTCCGAAGTCCGAACTCCAGATAACTCACCTTGAAACATTGAACCTTCACCCCCTAGATCAAGCTGAGAAATTTCAACCGGAGGACGGAGGTCCTTCTCCGGCAAAGCGCGGACTGCTCCGCCATGGCCGCCCAGGATTCTTCGGCCAAATTCACCCGTTTCGCGCCACCATCTTTCAATTCCCCACACACGAGCCTCCCTCAGTCTCCCCTATGCACCCTTGAACCAAGGCAAGATCGAACCGGCACCTCCAACCCCGGCTTTTTTTGCTGCGCGCTGCGCCGCCATACTCACCGAGCCGCCACTGCCACCTTCAACGAGGGCAGCCTCACTCACACCTTCTCCGGCCGATTCGACGCGAGCACAGGGGCCTAGGTTGCCCCCTAAAGCAAACAGGCCACTCCAGTGGCCGAATCGTACGCCGGCCCGCTGTTTCCCCTCGCGTGCTGCGCCGTCACCGGGGGCCTGCTAAGGTCCGAGCGGCCGGTCGGGAACTACACGCCGATGGCCAATTCCCGCGCTCGCATCTTCCCGCTCGCGCCGCTTGCCCGCGCTCCGTGCTTGCCAATAAAATATTCTGCGTTGTGTGCTCTCATCCACTCCTATACGGCCCACCTCGGCCCACGTCAGCACGTCTGCTCATTCATGGCCATCGTTGCTCTCAATATTTGCATGCAGTGAGTTTTTACGAACTAAAAAAACTCATAA
This sequence comes from Saccharum hybrid cultivar R570, assembly GCA_038087645.1. Lineage (NCBI taxonomy): Eukaryota > Viridiplantae > Streptophyta > Magnoliopsida > Poales > Poaceae > Saccharum > Saccharum hybrid cultivar. The sequence goes on from JAQSUU010000805.1 coordinate 15,306,115, forward strand.
CTGCCAAACCAAACGTTCAAATTAAATCTCGATTATACCATCGTGTTTCTCATAATAAATCCTTCAAAACAAGATCCCACATAGATATATTTGGATATAATTTTATTAACGAACATTTCTGTTATGAAGATGAAACATTTCTTCTATTGAGCAGGGACAATGTTCTTGATCCAGAGAATAATGTTCTGTCTTCCAAGAAAAAATGTTCTCTGTTTAGAAGAGCAGCATTCTAGTTATAGGTTTATATGCAATTGGTATTATAATATAGATAAAAATAAATACAAAAATAATAATAACAAAAATGATGAAATATATACAAATAGTAAATAAATAAATAAATAAATACATAACATAAATAAAAAAGATAAAATCTAGAGCAAAGAATAAGGAAAAATTTAAAAACACGTAATAGAGAAAAAATTAAAAGAACACCACATGAATTTAAAAAATATATCGTAGAACATCGCATGTACGAATATGAACATCACGAAATATAACATAGAACATCACATGTATACCATGTAAACGTCAGAATAATACATCTAGAACATCTTATATATACTATGCGAACATCACATAAAATAACATAGAACATGAGCTATATACCATATGAACATCAGAAAAAAATTTAGAACATTCCATATATACTATGCAAACATCACAAAAAATAACACAGAACATCAACGGTATACCAAGTGAACATCTGAAAAAAAATATTTAGAACATCTCGTATACTATGCGAACATCACAAAAAATAACACAGTCAACATCACAAAATACATCATAAAACATCATTGTATGCTACGTGAACATCACTTGTATACTACGCAAACATCACATCTATGCTATATGAACATAGCATCTTATGTAATATAGAAAATAAAAATTAAACATAAAAAATAATTAAGGTAAAATATAAAATAAAAAATTTATAGAAAACATAAAGACAAAAGAGAAAAGAAATAAAAATACGTGAACATCAAATGATAATGTATAGAACAAATAAAATAAATGAATAATTTAAATAGGGATGGAAAAAAAAGAAAATTGAAAAGAAAGAAAAAAACAAAATAAGAATAAAGAAACATAGAAAACTTAAAAATAAAAGAAAAAGAGAGAATAGATAGAAGCAAGGAAAAACAATAAAAAATCAAACGAAAAAAAACTAAAAGGTAAAAATAAATAAGAAAAGGAGAGGAAATAAAATAAGAACGAAAACATAGAAAACTAAAAAAAAGAAAGAAAAGAAAAGGGTAATTAGAAGCAAGGAAATAAAACAATAAAAAGAAAATAAAAGATAAAAAAAAAAGAAAGGAAAGCAAATAAGAAAATAATAAGAGAAAAGAAAAGGAATGAACCTGCATATAGTGTATTGCATCCTAGAACAATATATGTATACTAAGTAAACATCCCTAGATATACCATAGAACAACGCTAAATACATTATAGAACATTGCATATATAGTACGTGAACAATACTAAATACATCCTAAAATATCACATGCATACTAAATGAACATCCTCAGATACACCATATAACAACACTAAATACATTATACAACATCGCATATATATATTATGTGAACAACACTAAATACATCCTGAACATCACATGTATACTAAGTGAACATCTCCAAATACACCATAGAACAACACATGTATGCTATGTGAACATGACAGAACACAACATAGAACATGAAAAGTATACTACGTGAACATCACATATATATATATATAATAATAATAATAAAATAATAAAATTATTAAACAATTAATTAGAGTAAAACAGCAAAGAAGGAAAATACAAAATAAAAAAACATGATTAACAAATGAAAAAAAATATAGAACAAATAAAATAAATAAGTAACTTAAATAAGGATAAAAAGAAAATTAAAAACAAAGAAAAAAATAAAATAAGAATGAAGAAACATAGAAAACTTAAAAAGAAAAAAAGAGAATAAATAGAAGCACAGAAAAAAGAAATAAAAAGAAAAAAATCAAAGGTAAAGATAAATAAGAAAAGAAAAGGAATTAAAATAAAAATGAAAAACATAGAAAACTAAAAAAATAAAAAGAAAGAATAAATAGAAGTAAGGAAATAAACCAATAAAAAGAAAACAAAAGAAAAAAGAAAGGAAAGAAAAAATAAATAAGAAAAGAATAAAAAAACGAAAAGGAAACGTTACATACCTGAACTGCCTCCCATGCCGCCATCCGACGTCTGTGCATTCTGACTCGTCGAGAACCTGAACAAGTGATGTGCCTCGCCCTGTTGAGGCTGCAGGTGCGACCCTCGTCACCAGAAAACCCGCCACCGTCGAGATCGTCGCCGTCTCGCATGGTCAAGGCCGACTTCAGCTGCTCCGCATCAGCTGCTATGACAAGCAACCGAACAGTCTGTTTATGGTTATGGTATTGACCGACCACCCTGAGGTGGACCCAGGGCCCCACATGTCAGCTGATACACATCGTCCCATCGGCTGCACTTATTCGGGATTTTGGTGCGCTATTGATTGATCTTTGGGAAAACATTTAAAGGTGCCGCAAAACTAGAAATTTCATAACTATTTGTATAAAAAAATCTACTCATAGCAAATATAGTTTTATTAGTCTTGCTATGTTGTTGTCTGCCACACAAAAAAAATAAATCACCATAGAAGCTCTATATGTTCACTGCAAAGATTAATTTGCACAATCTATTATTTACTTTATTAGGGTTAAAACATGCATCCAAGAATTATGGAAAAATTAGCATGAACTAGTATTATGTAAAGGTGGATTGGCAAAAAGAGGGATGAGCTTTATTTCTTGCTTGTGGAGTACATGAGTGTTTGTACACAGGGAGATTACAGAACTGGCCTACAAGTATTTTGGCCCATACAAGATTACAGAACGTATTGGCCAAGCTGCCTATCGTCTGGATTTGCCTGAAGGGTCACTCATTCACCCTGTTTGTCACATATCTCAACTGAAACCTTTCATTGCAGATTTTACTCCTATGTATGATACCCTTCCAGTCATCACTGACTTGGAAGCTGCAGCTGCCCAACCGGAGAAACTCCTGGAGCACTGACGGGTCAAGAAAGGCAACTCGGCCATTCCTCAAGTCAAGGTCTCATGGCAGGGTCTTCCTCCATCGGCCACAACCTGGGAAGATTACCATGTCCTCCGGAAGAGGTTCCCAGAAGCGCCAGCTTGGCGACGAGCGGCAACTCAAGGGGGGCAAGATGTTGTGCCGAACGACATACAGTGAATGGACGGTGGATGAAGAAAGCTGTATCTTCTTTTGTGTTGGCGTATTTTCATGTTTACGCTAAGTACTTGTGACACCGAGTGGTGGGCCCAGGTGGCCAGGGTCTGTAAGCGCACATAAGTGCCGCATCAATATTGTGTCGAGGGATTGAACTCGTTATTTGGTAATAGACATCGCCAAGGCTGAGGGGTTTGCCTCGCCGGCGCCAGCGTTCCGTACCCTGTGTTTGTGCTCACATCGACGGCAATCGCCGGCGGCCAAGGGTGTGACACGCGGTCCTGCCCGGCTGGCAGGAGCATGAGGAACGCGTTCCGACGCGCGGCAGGGTCCTGCTCGGAGGCCAGAGCGCACTCGACGATCTCCGGCGCGTCGGGGATGAGCTGGTCCTCGTGCGGGAGGCCGTAGATTGCCGAGACGTCCGAGATCGCGTGGCGGCGCACGAACTAGTGGCGGTGCTCGAGGTTGGCGAGCACGGAAGGGACGAGCGGCTCCAGCAGCTCGGGTTCGGTGAGGCGGCAGAGGAACCGCAGCGTGACGCCCCGGATGTACTCGTTGGGGCTCTGCGGGCTGTTGCGGAGGTTCTGGCAGATGAGGATCATCTCCGGGGGGACTCTTCCGGCGCCAGCGCCGTCACGCTTGTCGACGGTCTCGAGGTAGAGGAGGAGCAGCTTCTAGACGGTGTGGTCGTCGCAGGACTGCACGTAGCGAACCACGGTGATGAAGAGGTGTGGAAGCGGCTCGCCGTAGAGGAGGAGCGAGATGGCGCGCCGCATCGTGTCGGCTTTCATCGGGCCGTCGCCGGACTAGAGCTCGGACTTGATCTCGTTCGCCATTGACGGTGTGCCCTTGTCGAAGTGCACGAGGAATGTGCATGGCTTCTCCATTGCCGCCGCCAGTTCTGCGAGGGACGACTGTGGGCGTGGATCTGGCCTGGCCTCCTAGGCGGAGGGAGGGAAAGGGGAGGGGATCAGATTTGGGGGACAGGACTGAAGGTGGAAGACCAGAATTGCGTAATTTGGGGGGAGTGGATGACCTCAGAAAGGGCCCAATGAAGAAAATGGGCCACAATTAACAGTATTTGAATCAAAAAAGTCCACTTCGGCTCCCTCAACTTTCACAAAAGTCCACTTTTGGTCCCTGAACACTAAAACCGGGTTAAACACGTCCCTCAACTTTGAAACTGTTCATATTACGTCCCTGGGCTGGTTGTGAGGTGGTTTTAAAGGCGGTTTTGTCTTTTTTTTTTATTTATTTATTTCGGCTGAATCTTTGAAAAATTATAGTAAATCACAGAAAAATCATAAAATAAAAGGTCTAATTTTGTTAGACTCCACATGAGTAGATCTACATAGTAAACATACAATATGGTATGCTTTAGTATAAAGCAATAGATTTATCATTTTTTATAATTAATTAGAATAATTCATAGCTGTAATTTCTATAGTCCAATTGTGATAAAATTTTTATGGTGGGCCAAGTATTGTATGCTTTTATTGTAATAAAAATTTTGTGCTTATTCGATCATGTAAAAGTTAGTTATTGATTTATTTAGGTTTATGCTTGTTAAATCTAAATAAATCTATAATTCAATGAGTATGAAATTTTTACTATAGTTCAAACATACAATAATTAGTCCACCATAAAAAATTCATCACAATTGGACCATAGGTACTACAGCTATGAATTATTCTAATTAATTATAGACAAGCATAGGTATAAAGCTACAACAAAAATATTATACTAAAACATACTATATTATATGTTCATGTGTAGATCTACTCATGTGGACTTGAACAAAATTGGATTCTGTATTTTATGATTTTTCTATGATTTACTATGATTTTTCAAAGATTCAGCCAAAATAAATAAAAAGAAAAAGACAAAACCGCCTTAAAAACCACTCACAACCAACCTAGGGACGTAATATGAATGGTTTCAAAGTTGAGGGATGTGTTTTTCCCGATTTTGGAGTTTAGGGACCAAAAATGGACTTTCACGAAAATTGAGGGACCAAAAGTGGACTTTTCCTTTTGAACCCCTACGACAACGTCTCCACTCCCGTGCCACAAATTTAGAGGAGTTGAATGGGTTGATTCGCCTAGTCATATGGGCTAAAAAGGGACCAAGGAAGAAAATGTGCCACAATTAACAGTTTTTGAATCTCCACGAGAACGTGGCATTGTCTAGAAAAAATAGTGAGAGGGAAAGTGACCATTTCCCTTGGAATGAACTGTTACGTAAAATGAAGTGGTGGACATTAGTTACCTAATCCTAAATCCTTGTTCCAATGCGAAGATATGATTCAAAAACAATGCCATATTTTTCTTTAAAAAGGTGTCTAAAACATCAAAAAAATACTCACAATTATTATTCTATATATTTCTTCGGTGTGCTGTTGACGTCCGGGCATTTGGACAGAAGCGCTTGTTCGGCAGCGGGGCGCACCTGCGAAGTAGCTACGCGCGCGGGGCGACACGCGGGAAAGCGTGTGCGGCGACAGGAAGCGTGGGAGAGCGCGTGCATGGCGTCAGGATCTGGCAGCGGGCCCCACCAACTTTCAACTAACTAAAAAAGTTATAATTAACAAACCAAAAATCCAAATTAAATTCTGATTACACCGTTAAATTTGATGCAATAAATTCTTCGAAACAAGATCCCATGTGTATATTTAGATAAAATTTATTTACGAACATTTATCTTTTAAAGACAAATCATTTTACTTAAAACATGATAGAACATCGCTAAATGCATAATAGAACATCCCTAAATACATGATAGAACATTGCTAAAAATATGATAGAACTTCGCTTAAAAACATGATAGAACATTGCTAGAAACATGATAGAACATCGCAAAACACATGATAGAACATCGCTAAAATATATGTTAGAACATCGCTAAATACATGATAGAACATCACTAAAATAAATAATAGAACATCGCTAAAAAAATTAAAATAAAATAAATTATAGAATAAGAAAAGAAAAATTAATAAGGAAATATAGGAAAAGAAAAAATAAAATAATAATGAAAACATAGAAAACTAAAAAAAGAAAAGGAAGAATAAATAAAAGAAAGAAAGTAAAACAATACAAAAGAAAACAAAAAGAAAAGAAAAGTAATTAAGAAAAAAACAAAACAGTCCGCCTCCCGCCTCTCGCCTCCCACGCGCGCTGTTCGTGCGCCTCCAGCCTCGCGTGCGCGCGCTTCGTTCGGATGAGGCATGGGGTCGGAATGTTCGGACCCCAAGAATCACGGAGTGGAGTGACACCCGTGCCGCAAATTTAGGCGAGTTGAACGGGTTGATCCGCCTAGTCATATGGGCTCAGAAAGGGCCCAATGAACAAAATGGGCCACAATTAACAGTTTCTGAACCTCTACCGGAACGTGGCATCTTCTAGAAAAACAGTGAGAGGGAATGTCACAATTTCCCTTGAAATGAACTGTTAGGTAAAATGAAGTGGTGGACCTTAGTTGCCTAATCCTAAATCCTTGTTCCAATGCGAAGATATGATTCCAAAAACAATGCCATATTTTTTCTTTAAAAAGGTGTCTAAAACATCCAAAAAAATACTCACAATTATTATTCTATGTATTTCTTTGGAAATTAAATATGCATAAAAGCTCTTATTTGTCATGGTATTTTCTTTTGACAAAATGACCAAATTTGTAAGGACTTTACTCGAGGCAGGACACGCATCCGCACACCACTCCACCCACACGCTTTCTCTTTCTTCTCCTCCCACACCGTCCTTTTTCTTCTTCCCGCACCCTCCTTCTTCTTTGCATGCTCCGGCGTCACCTCACCCCGCATAGCTCCGGCGACGGTGATGCAACCTCAACCTCCTCCATATCCGGCGACCCGACCTCTCACCCGCCTCCACCACCTCCCACCGCCCAACGCCGCCAGCGAGCTAGGGTTTTGCCGGAGCTCTGCTCGACTTCGATGAAACCCTAGCTTGGCGTTGGCACCCCCCTTCTCCCCCTCCCACCCTCCCACACGGCCGCACCCCTCCCGCATGCGGCCATGACAAACTGTGGCGAGCGCCACCGAAGTCTAGCCATGGCACCCTGCACCCCGACGAGGCCCAATCGCCCCTGCCATAGCCAAGGCACCCTAAACCGCCCATCGACCTTCCCCATCGCCTGGCCCACCTGCCTCCCCTGGCCAGCCAACCATTCTAAATCTGCTGGAGTTGGTTCTTCTCCCTCTCCAGCGACCTCCTCCTTGTCGGAACCCTAGCTGCCATCGGATCTGGTGAAGAGAGGCACGACTGGTGGCACGGGCACATGCTTGCGTGCGTTGGGAAAGAATACCATCGAATGGCCTAGGCGCGGCATCCAACAGCAGATCGAGAGGGTGCGCGTGCCGAGCGCCACGAGCATGTGCGCTCATTAACAAGCATTTCCGAATTTTAATTCATCCTTGCTAAGGAAAATAAATGTTTAGACAAAGAAGCACGATGTCCCACCTTGAGGTGAAAAGACGATCATAGACAATATCTTGAGACATTGGAGGAGCATCTAAGCTTGTAGGTGCTAGGTGTAGGGGTTCATCCAACCGTCCCTGTTACCCGGTTCAATAATTTTGGATGCATATTTTCTTCCCTATAAAAAAACAAAATTCCCTCCTGTCGTTGTCAATGAGCAATCAGAATTTGTTTATTTAACCGCTAAGGGCACTGTCAATACTAATGCTACAATAGGTTTATGTGCATTAATTGCACTGCTACGTAATTACGCTATTATGGCAAGAGACTTAACAAAGAGAGGGGAGAACAAATAAGAAACGATTTCTACACAAACGAGAAGGCACGTTTGGTTTGTTCACCTGACATTGTATTGCCTTGCCAAGCAAGGTTTCTAAGCGAGCTTGTGAATTTGGTTGCCTTGTTTGTGCGTCTTGGAGCCCGTGATGGCAAGCTTTTGGCTTGCTGGTGTAGGAGAGCAAAAACGGCCTGCTTGGCTGGGCAAGCTTTGCTTATATATGCCAGGAGAGCGATCGAGGCGAGGCTAGGCAAGCTACCACTGCGCTGGGAACCGTGCCCAATCTTCACGCACATTGATCCCCCTCCCAACGGATCTGCTGTACCCAAAGGTCCCTTCCCTGACGATGCTGATGATGCACCTGCGCCAAAACCCACCATGCCTTGCAGCATCCAGCGTTGTCGCCTCCTACCTCCTGCAAGGCCACAACTCACCCACTCACACAGTCACTCACACACAGTTTAGCCTATATACACACATCGATGTTGTAAAGTTTATTAAGCTAAAGTGAAGGATTTGAGAACTTTTGGGGGGATTAAGCGATCCCCACCTACTTTTCATTCCACATATGCCCGAGGGGGAACCCCCGGTTAGTGGAAGGGCATGGCGCCAATCCAAATACAAACAAACCCAAAGAAGTACAATGGGGAAGAGAGAGATTACAACAACACATCGACACCAACAACATACTAGCAGGAGAAAGGAGAAACAAAAAGAAAACCCTAGGTTAAGTATAGACGCGAGTCGTGAGCCGCTAACCGATCGCCGATTGGCGCCACCACCGAGCAACATACTCGCCGTTTTCACCGGAGCCTTTGTGCCCCGCACCACTCCTCGTAGCTACGCCACTCTGCTGCTGCCCTCCACCCGAGAAGCGAAATGTGGAATGGGAACGAACAATGGAACGCGGACTAAGAGTGGCGACGGACCTACAAGCCCAAGATCACCGGACACGGCGACCACCTTTAAGTTGATGGTGAGACTTACAGCACATCCGGGCCCCCACACGGCATAAGATTTTCTAAGCACCATCATGGAGAGCGTCAACGGAGCAGAAGTGCCAGAGGAGGACACTCATCTATACATCAGCACGGGCGACAGCCAGTGCTAGCCTCACCTAGGAGGAAGATAGAGCAAGATATGGAAGAAGAGCAGCCAAGGCAAGCACAAGGACACCCTCTTTGGCGTGGGTGGAGATAGAGGCAGGTGTGCATATATCGATGCCTCCAGCGAGGGAGTGATGCCCACAGGCACCACCATCGATAGACAGAGCACCGAGCTCAGAATGGCTTTCACCCCGAGACCTGCCGAACGGGTTCTGCGAGCGCAAGGGGGTCAACAGTGATGCCTCCATGGAGGTGGATGATGCCAACAGTGCCATCGTCGCTGGTTGGCCAGCCAGAGCACAAACCGTATAGGGTTTTCACCCCGACCCAAAATGCCTGCGAGCCAGATGCGCCGCCCGGGTCAGAATGTAGCGAGAGGGTCTTCAGCAACGCCTCCAAGGAGGGGAAAGATGCCAGTAGCGCCGCTGCCGCTGGTCGGTTGGCCGGAGCACACTCCGAACCGGGCTTTCACCCAGACCTGGTGTGCCTGAGGGGCATCGGTCTCGCCGGGCCTGAGCGCTCGGGCGACGACGCGCCTACACACCCCGCGCAGCCGAAACCAAGGCAAAGCTTGCCAGATCTGGGCGTAGGATCCACATGCTGCTCGAAGGGGTTCGCACCCAAGCCCCCACCGGTCATCGGCTCGTCGTCACTCACGAGGCAAGCGCGAGCCCATGGCCCAGCTGTGGACACTGGCCAGGCCGTGCGAGCTGCCAAGTCCACGCAACCCACGCGCGCGCAGAAGCCGCGCCCCCGCCGATTGGCGGATCCTGGCCGGTAGGAGCTTCCGCCACCAACAGCGCGGCTGCTCTCATGGGCAGAGGCTTTCCAGAGCGGGCGCCGACCGCCACCATCACCAGGGCCAGGGTGGTAGCACCTAGCGCCACTGGCTGTCGTGCCCTTGCCCAACATCGCGCCTCCGGCCACCCGCCGGGCTCGCCGCGTGTAGTAGCAGATCTGGGGTGGGGAGCACCGGATCTGGTCCTGAGTGACCCGGATCTGACCTCCCAGGCTCGCCGGCAGCTTCCCGTGGTGGCGGTTTATTCATGGGGTGGAAGAACTAGAGAGGAAGGTGGGGAGAGGAGAGTTGAGGGGGTGCTGTGGGGGGCCTTGTTGAGCTCCCATAGCATGGCCGCCGCCACCGTAGGCAAGGAAGCACGGCGGCGGCGGCCGGGAGGCCGGCGAGGCGGGACTCCGGCGGCGGTGTCACCCCCCGAGTCACCTAGGAGGACAACGTGGGGGGAAGGCTGTGGAGTTGTCTAGCTCAAGTGAAGGATTTTAACTTTAGCCAACTATACTTTAGAGTACGAGATTCAAACAGGCCCTAAACCTCGGGTGATAGCAAGCATAATAAGTTCAAAAAGAAAATGCAAGCAGTGCCTAAATCGAAACGTCTTATTGCCAGTTCTTTTCGATGTACCAGTAACACTAAAGTTTCGCTGGTAAATGAAGGCCTGATCTCCATGCTTCATTGTTGGTGTTCCAAGGGACAGCTGCCAGCATTGCCTTCCTCCTCGTGTCGACCTGGATCATCCATATGTCCTGGTCCTTGTGGATCTTGCCAACCTTGAAGTAGACGACGTCGGGGTTGTCCAAGCCAACAACAGGGGACTGTAGGTGCCCGTGAGGGATGCCCTCGTACCCCGGCATCGCCCAGAGCTCCTCACAGTCGAACACGCCATCCTTCACCCACGTTAGTGGCTCGTCCATCGTCAGGGTGAGTGTCCATGTGGTCACCGTGAAAGCATAACGGGAGCGCGCACACGAGGTCCTCCCAAAGCGACCGCAGCAGCATCGGGGCTCGATGGCGACGAACCTCACAGCGCCATCGCCAGCAGCTCCCATGCCCTCGGAATCACTCAAAGGAGGAAGGTCATTGGTGTAGTAATTTGGATCATAGGGAGTAGCTGGCAGAGGTACGTGCCGGAGCATGGGACTCCCCTCTTCTGCCGCCATGTCGCACAGGATGAAGCTCTCGCCATGGTAGCTGACCCAGCACAGGAACCTCTCGCCGACAGGGATGGCCATGCTGGCGCCCGTCAACCATCCCAGCAGCTTATCGCCTTGTTCATGGACGACGGGCACCGAACGCTTGAGCTCCCACTGGCTCCTCCCGAGACGGAGGAGAGAGAGGTCGCCCATGTCCTCATGCTCAAACTTGCCGAGCTCAAGCTGAGCCACCAGGACCTCGTCGTCCCGTCGCCGCAGGATGCCGGTGTCCTCGTCGAGCAGCACGTGGCGGCAGTGGTGATCCCTCACCGGAATGCTCACGGCCGGGAGTAGAGACAGCGACGGCGGCCTCGTAGCGGTGCCTGCCCTGTACACGAAATGGTCGAACTGGCACATCAACGGCGCGATGCGGCGGTGCGAAGAGCTACGCCGGCACGTCTCCATTCGCAATCGCAAGACGATGTTGTCGCCGTGGGCTGCGATGACGGCAAGGTCGATTTTCTCGCCGTCGGCGGGCATGGTACCACCCACGTAATCGTAGTACAGTATGGAGCTCGCCGGCGGCGCGGCGAGGCAGAACGAGACGCGCAGGCAGTGCTGCCCCGTGGAGGTGTGGGACTCTGCCACAGTTTTGTTGTCCGCAGCCATGGAGGAGGAGGAGTTCGTGACCCTGCGGCAGCCACGGCGGTTCAGCAGAACCCAGCTTGGGTCTTTGGCAGCGCCGGCGATCGCCGGGGAATCGTCAGATGGATCCCTCGGTTGGCTGCAACTTGGGACGAGATGGATCGATCGCCGTAGGCCGAGGGAACCACCGCGTCTGAAGGCGACGGCACCCAGAGCAGCAAGCCGCGACAGAAGTTTCATACTGGTTAGGGATGGTTTGGTGGGAGCCATCGGTGAAGAAGCTGCTGGTAATGGTGCTCAATCACGAATGGCACATTGGCGGCTGCTTTCAACGAGATGAGCCCTAGCACAATAGGTTGTTCGTGATTAGGGCGGTGTGATTAGTTGGGCTCGAACAAAACTGTGTCAATTTGGCCGGCCCAGCAAAACGTGGCGGAAATCGTCTTGCCCATCAAAACCACTTAGCCCAAAATAATGAGAGACATGATGATACTTCAACATCATGTGGAACCTTTCAAAATTAATGCACATCTTTCTTTATTTATTTTTCACATGCCGGCGCAGAGTGTACTATCTCTGTAGTTTCGAATTAACAATGATGATGTGTTTGAGGAGGGCTGCATGCTCGCTTTGAAAAATCAAAACTGATTACATGTGAACACTCTTCCTATGGTAGTGCTAAGTAGCTAAGGCTATCTAAGCTAAACAAGTAGTATCCGTCAAAAATTAAAACTAAACAAGTCCTCCCCTCGAAAAGCAAATGCTAAACAAGTACTCCCCTTATCCCCAAAAGAATAGAAATATAATTTCTAGAGGAGTCCAACACTTCTAAGCTTTCCATTTCCTAAGAAAAAGGTATAAATATTTATATGTTTGAATACTTCTATTATGAAAATATCTTCCATAATTATTCTAGTGATATTTATTACACATCATAAATATTTATAGTTTTCTTAAGTATTTGATCAAACTATATTTAACTTCTGGGAAAGAGGGACTCATTATTTGTTTCAAACAGACAGCTATAGCCGCATCTATAGGTGGATTTCTCCTCTGGAAAGGCTAGGACCTAAGCCCACTTAATCCGCTAAATCAGGACTCCATTTAACCGGCTAATCAAGGGACAAAACTGAACAAGCCGGGTTGCCGAACCAGTTGAGACTAGCACCGGTTAGTTGGTATTTGTAATATCTGGTGCTTCTTTTTTGTGAATTTAGACAACTTTTTGCCGTGGTTTGCATGGGTTTTCACGAAGGGTGTGGTTTCCACCTGATACGTTGCCTAGCAAATATGCCCGTGCGTTGTAACGGGAGAAGAAATAAACTATTAGACGTTAATAGGAAAAAAGGATAAATATTGTCATATATCTATTTATATTTTACCATTTTTCATTAATTTTAATGGCTATACTTTATTTTATAATGGTCAGGACATCCATAACAAAGTTAATATCGTTAATAATATAACAATGTCCTATTACGAATTTAAATTCTCCCGTTGTCCTGAATCGTAAGTTGTTCGGACTTTTTTTAGATAATTAACTATGCTTCTACGTATACATTGTTTTGCTCTTTCTCCTATTAGACTCCGACCTAGACTCGAGTCCTCCCATCAAGCCATACGTGCTAGTTCAAAGTTGGCCGATCAGGTGTCCAAGTTGTTCTTTGCTTTTTCTATTTTCCAAAATTCCTTCCTGAAGCAATCTTTGTGGGTCTCCGATGGACTTTTAATCCATGCAAGCGGTGTTGTCCGGACCGTGGAGTCTGGAGACGTGATTTTCCAAATCCAATGCCCCGCATTTAATCCTTTCTTCTTCACGTGATATTTTAAACAAACCGACTACAACACAACGTCGCAGCACCTTTTGGAAGCGGACTCTAGACAAAAACTATTCTAACTCTTATGAGCACAAGTTATTATATATAAAAATCTAGACAGAAGAAACTCTTAATTACCAGTAGTTAGGGAGAGGTGGACGAAAAAAATAGATGGTCAAAGGAAAATAAATGCACAACATTGTTGTCAGATTTGAGAAATCTATTTAGATTAGGATTCCTATTCCATATCCGTCTAGACGCGAGCTATTATAACTCGTACGTAAATAAAGAAAGCGGTGCAAAATAAAGAACATAACTCTTATCCTTTTCTATTTATTATTAAGAGTTCTATTTAGAGTACTCAGGATCTGAGGAATCTATTTAGGTTAAGATTCCTATTCCATATTGGTCTAGACATGAGCTATTCTAACTCGTATAAGCATGGGTTATATATATAAGTCCGGACAAAAGAAACTCTCCATTATTTGGTAGTCAGAGGAAGATAGACAAAAAAAATAGATGGACAAAAAAAGCCTAAAATTTTGCCTCTTTATTATTAGGTATAGATATGTTTGAGCGTCATCGTTTAATATGTAGATATTGAAGAATTAATACATGACACTATTACTAATTAGAGGCCCAATGAAGCCTCCACGTTAATTCTCACCAGATGCGCTAAGAAAGAAGATAAATGCTATAAATTGTCACGTTAATCAGAAACATCCAACCATCCAATTAAAAGACCAGCCATTTATAACCATTAGATCTATTTTGTTTTCTATAAGAAATTAGCCACTTCTGCCATTATATGTCTATACCTAATAATAAAGAGCCAAAATTTCCGTCATGACGCAGTGGCCTCCCTCTTCCCCTACCCCTCTCCCGCCACTGCTTTCTTCTCCAGCAGCTCGGGTTCGGTGAGGCGACAGAGGAACCGCAGCGTGACGCCCCGGATGTACTCATTGGGGCTCTACAGGCTGTTGTGGAGGTTCTGGCAGATGAGGATCATCTCCGGGAGGACTCTTGGGGCGCTAGCGCCGGCGGCGTCGCGCTTGTCGACAGTTTCGAGGTAGAGGAGCAGCACCTTCTGGACGGCGTGGTCGTCGCAGGACTACACATAGCGGACCACGGTGATGAAGTGGTGCGGGAGCGGCTCGCCATTGAGGAGGAGCGAGATGGCGCGCCACATCGCGTCGGCTTTCGTTAGGCCGTCGCCGGACTCAAGCTCGGACTTGATCTCGTTCGCCATTGACGGCGTGCCCTTGTCGAAGTGCACGAGGAATGTGCATGGCTTCTCCATTGCTGCCGCCAGCTCTGCGAGGGACGCCCGTGGGCATGGATCTGGCCTGGCCTCCTAGGCGAAGGGAGGGAAAGGGGAGGGAATCGGATTTGGGGGACAGGACTGAAGGAGGAAGACGAGAATTGCGTAATTTGGGGGGAGTGGAGTGACCTCAGAAAGGGCCCAATGAAGAAAATGGGCCACAATTAACAGTTTTTGAACCGGAAAAAGTCCACTTCGGCTCCATCAACTTTCACGAAAGTCCACTTTTAGTCCCTGAACTTCAAAACCGGGTAAAACACATCTCTCAACATTGAAACCGTTCATATTACGTCCCTGGGCTGGTTGTGAGTGGTTTTAAAGGCGGTTGTGGTTTTAAAGGCGGTTTTGTCTTTTTTCTTTTTTTATTTATTTTGACTGAATCTTTGAAAAATCATAGTAAATCACAAAAAAATCATAAAATAAAAGGTCCAATTTTGTTGGACTCCACATGAGTAGATCTACATAGTGAACATATAATATAGTATGCTTTAGTACAAAACATTAGATTTATCATTTTTTATAATTAATTGGAATAATTCATAGATGCAGTTTTTATGGTCCAATTGTGATAAAATTTTTATGGTGGGCCAAGTACTATCTGCTTGTATTGTAATAAAAATTTTGTGCTTATTGGATCACGTAAAAGTTAGTTATAGATTTATTTAGGTTTATGCTTGTTAAATCTAAATAAATCTATAACTAAGTTATATATGATCCAATGAGTATGAAATTTTTACTATAGTTCAAACATACAATAATTAGTCCACCATAAAAAATTCATCACAATTGGACCATAGGAACTACAACTATAAATTATTCTAATTAATTATAAACAAGCATATGTATAAAGCTACAACAAAAATACTGTACTAAAGCATACTATATTATATGTTTATGTGTATGTTTACTCATGTGAACTCCAACAAAATTGGATTTTGTATTTTATGATTTTTCTATGATTTACTATGATTTTTCAAAGATTCAACCAAAATAAATAAAAAAGAAAAAGACAAAACCGCCTTAAAAACCACTCACAACCAGCCCAGGGACGTAATATGAATGGTTTCAAAGTTGAGGGATGTGTTTTTCCCACATTTGGAGTTCAGGGACCAAAAATGGACTTTCACGAAAGTTGAGGCACCAAAATTGGACTTTTTCCTTTTGAACCCCTAAGACAATGTCTCCACTCCTGTGCCGCAAATTTAGAGGAGTTGAACGGGTTGGTTCGCCTAGTTATATGGGCTAAAAAAGGGCCCAATGAAGAAAATGTGCTATAATTAACGGTTTTTGAACCTGTACGAGAACGTGGCATTGTCTAGAAAAAACAGTGAGAGGGAACGTGACAATTTCCCTTGGAATGAACTGTTACGTAAAATGAAGTGGTGGACATTAGTTGCCTAATCCTAAATCCTTGTTCCAATGCGAAGATATGATTCCAAAAACAATGCCATATTTTTCTTTAAAAAGATGTCTAAAACATCCAAAAAAAATACTCACAATTATTATTCTATATATTTCTTCGGTGTGCTGTTGACGTCGGGGCGTTTGGACAGAAGCGCTCATCCGATAGCGGGGCGCACCTGCGAAGCAGCTACGCGCGCTGGGCGACACGCGGGAAAGCGCGTGCGGCGACAGGAAGCGCGGGAGAGCACGTGCGTGGCGTTAGGATCTGGCAGCGGGCCCCACCATCTCTATCTCATCTTTGTCAGTCGTCCAGCTCACCTACGATGACTACCGGAGTGAGTACTATCATTTAGCAGCAGAATTTTAGTACTAACCAGAGAAAACTGGTACTGGTAGGCTGGTAAAATTAAACTCCCAGTTATTCAAGATAATAACGAGTACTGATTACCGGATCCAAGATAGTTAGTTGCAAAATTCGAAGTTTGAGCTGTTCATCCAAAGCATATATAATCATTTTTACATGGTTTGTATCGCCGTGTAATCCAAGCATTTGTGTGTTGTCATTTGGAAAAATAATGCCATTCCAGCAATTCCTTCTAAAAGTTCACACTTCCTATCTCACATTATTTCTTAGAACCACTAACATTTGAGGTAATTGATGGTATATTTTTTCAGTAGATGGTGTTTGTCTAAGATTGGATTGTGATTAATGGGTCCTAGTTCTTGCTTTCCCTCCTAAGTTACAGTATATGGAACAATTAATGTGTATACAAGGCCAACATTTTAGAAGTGAAGTTAGAATTCCTTTTCTATTTTAGTTAATGGATTTGTCCATCTTTCAACGAATGCTAATAGGTTTGATATACATCCTGCTAGGGCTGCCTACTTGCAAGAGCCGAGTAAACGAGAAGGAAGGGTTAATTTAACCACTTTAGGCTTTGTTTTGATGTATTCAGTTTAGTATCAATCAACATGTGTTGGGTGGATTGGAGTGGAACTTTAATTAAGTTACACCCCAATCCACCTCAACACATGTAGATAAATATATATTGTTTATTTAAGTTGTCATGTAAAAGGTTTAAAACTACGATATGTTAGCTTAGTATGGGATATAACTGAGTTAAGTTTAGCTCTCTTTAACCCAACCCAACCCCCCTAAATATTTTTTCTCGATCCACCACACTGATATAGATAGGTTAATAGATAGATGAATATAGATATAATTGTTATTATTGTGTAAAATTCCCTTATGTTTCATAAGCCTTTTGCTCAGCTGCTAAATGGGCTTACGTATATTGTGTAGTCTTCTTGGCCTCTGAGAAAGCTGACAATCTGCCAACGCGGAGCCCATGCAATGTTCTGCCAGCCCAATTTATGTACTCCTGCGATCCTATCTGGTACGGTATAAATCATCCTAATCATCGTAACATCGTTAACCTACTAGAAGGGCTGCTAGCACGCAGCCGCTATTATTGAGACAACCACGAAAATGCTGAGCCGGATTGCTGTGCATCGTTTTGCCGCACTGAGCCTCCTCACATGCCAAGCCTCCATTGCCCTACGGCCAATAATCAATCGATATTTTGCCCCAACATGCAGCCACCGGAGGCTGCTCTCGAATTCGCCAGTGGCCACTGCCGCCGCCGCCGCTGCCGCCGCCAAAGACAGGTGCTGGGTGATGCTGAGCACCTATGGCCGCCGCCGCCGCCTCGATGACTCGTCATCCGTTACTGACGACGTCAATACCGTCGCCGAGTCCTGCACCTCCAAGGACCGACGCGTGCGCGTCTCCTTGAGATGCGCCACGCCGCCGTCGAGCTCCTACCTCTACTATGACTTTCTGGAGAGCGCGCGTGTTGACGAGGGCGACCACTACCGAATCAGAGTCGTTGCGGCTCACGGGGAATTTGTCCTTTTGGAGATGCATCACTGTGGATCATCTAGTTTTGTGGACCACTTCGTGTACAGGCCGGCAGGCCCCCGCCAGCCGCCGTCGCTGTCTCTGCTCCCCGTTCCAGATTTTCTCACCAAGTCACGACTCCGACTGCTGGTGCATTGTTTCTGATAGGACGACACTTCAGCACCCCTGCTTTGTCTACACCATCAAGACCTGGACCATGAATCTCAGCATGGATGAGCCATTGGAGTGGATGGAAGATGGAGAGATGGACAGTGAGGAGATCTTTGCGCTTCCGGGATACCAGGGCCTCCCGCAAGCAATTCCCGAGTGGCCCGTCGTGTGCTTGGACAAACCTAACGTCGTCTGCTTTCTGGTCTCCAATTATTACTTCACCAAGGACGACGAGAAGCTATGGATGGTGCAGCTCAACATCAACACCAGAACGCTGTTGTCAGTCATCCAGTTCACCGATACGGAAGGCTGCTGGTACTGGAAAAAATACCATCATTTACCGGCAGAAATTCAGCACTAAACCAGAGAACACCTAGTGCATGGTAGGCTGGTAAAATTAAGTTCCTAGTACTGAGCATCCCATGTATAGTCTTTTTTAGTTAAAAATTTTGAAATATGAGCTGGTCATCGGAAGCATGTATAATCTTCTCTACTTGGTTTGTATCGCCGTGCAATCCCAAATTTGCATGGGGTCGAAAGATACTTGCACTCCACCGATTCCTTATAAAAGTTGATGCATTGTATGTTACATTATTCCTTAGCTTTTTCTCAGTTACATGCTATGAAAAAATTAATGTGTATACCAATACAACATTTTAGAAGTGAAGTTAGAATTCCTTTTCGTTTTTAGAAAGGATTTTTTTCTTGATTTTAAAGAAAGTCAATAGGGTTTGATACAGATCCTCTAGGGATACCAGTTTGCAATCCAAGCAAACGAAAAGGAAGGGTTAACCACTCAAGGTAAAGCTCATCTTCAATACCATCTTCTGTTGGTCCTCCCCCTTTAGGAGTATATGCGCTACTTTTGCAGAAGAACTTGCATTATGTAAATAGGGAACTTATTCTCAACTGCCATCTTGTTTCTCACTGTCCAAATAAATAGAGTATTCAACTTCGTACCATTGGAATTGAACCAAGGATAAACCCAATGAATATAAAGATTGTGCAAACTATATTAGGAACGCTGATGCACCCTATGGCCTTTCTAAAGATCTGTCACAAAATGAGATAACATGCATCTTAGGATATATGATCCACTGTTTGCCTTGCTATACACCGGATACATATCATATATATACTCTCTTTCCACTTTTCTTAAATTGACAACCCCTTATTTGAAGTCGGTTATCAAATGCTAGCCAAAGGAAAAATTTGAGTTTAAGTGGCACCTTATTCTTCCATATATAACTTGTTTAATCTTTGATAAGCTAGTGAACCCACCAAAGTTTAGCAGTCTATACAAAGATCTTGAGGCGTAATGTAAGTTCCATACACCTGGGATGCTACACGTCTATTTATATTTTCCCCTTAATATGAAACTTGAGAACTATAATTTATTTTATGATGACTGTGGCATCCATAATTTGACAATTTCCCATCGGAGAGACTAGATTTCTCAGCTTAAACATGCAGGATATTTCAATTCGACAAAGAGAAACCACTTGCCATGGAAACCTATGGCAATAACAAGATGCATATGCAGGCGCCAGTGCCTACTACACCGAACAAGTCTTATCCAAGATTCCTTTTTCAAGTTTTGGCAGTAAATCACTAAATTTTTGCCCGTATATGAAGGTGCGTTCTCCATCTGGGTTGGTCTAGGTCCACTGCACCTTCATATACGGGCAAACCCAGACCTGGATCATCCATGCGTTTTGGTTCCCACGGTGCCTCCTGCCGACCTTGAAGCAGATGACGTCGGGGTTGTCCAAGCTCACGATGGGGGACTGCAGGTACACGCACGGGAGATCCACATATCCCGGCATTGCCCAGAGCTCCTCGCAGTTGAGCACACCCTCCTTCACCCACGTCATTGACTCGTCCATGGTCAGCGTCAGTGTCCATGTGGTTACCGTGAAGGCAAAGCGGGAGCGCGCGCACGAGCTCCTCCCAAGACGACTGCAACAGCGCAAGGGCCATCAGCGCCTATGCGCCGCAATAACTCAGGGGAGGCAGGTCATTGGTCTAGTAGCGATGGCGGCCTCGTGGCGGTGCCTGCCCTGTACACGAAATGGTCGAACGTTGGAGGCACCACGCGGCCGTCGACCACCGTATGCCGCCGCCTCGGCATCATTCGCAGGACGATAGAGTCGCCGTGGGCTGCGATGACAGCAACTTCATGGTTGTTCTCATCATTGGGCGGCATGGTACCGGCGTAATCGTAGCAGATGGAGGAGATCGCCGGCGGTGCTGCACAGCGGAACGAGACGTGCAACTAGTGCTTCCCTACAGAGGTGCGGGACTCCGCCAGGGTTTTGTTGTCGGCAGACATGGACTCGTCGTCTTGGACGAGCCTGCGGCAGTTACCGCTGCTCAGCAGAACCCACAGCTTGGGTCTTTGGCCGTCGAGAATCAATCATCAGATGGCTCCCTCGGCTGGCCCAAACATGCGATGAGATGATGCCGCCGTAGGCCGGGGGAACTACCTTGGGTAGTGAGGTGCCTACATCCATAGAGGCCACCCAGAGCAAGTCGTGTCACAAGATTCATTCTGACTAGGCAAGGTTTGGGTGTAAGCCGGCGGTGACGAAGCATGTAATGGTGCTCGATCACGAATGGCGGATTGGCGGCTGCCTTCCAACGAGGTAAGCCCTGCCCTAGGGTTACGACTTATTAGGGAGTGATTAATTGGGCTGGAACAAAACTGTGTCATTTTGGCCGGCCCAGTAAAATTTATGAAGGAAATCGTCCAGGTCGTCTAAACCTCTTGCCCAAACAGCGACTCTGGTGAAGCCAGTTTATGTTTTCGTCTTTTTTTTCTTTTTTCTTTTGCGATGCGAATTACTCCATCTGTTCCAAAAATAACTCTTGTTTTTGGTTTGCTCAAAGTAAACTTTATTAACCAACAAATCTCTATCCTATCTTACACAGGGCAGAACCAAAACAATCCGAAAACCACCAGCAAACAAAATCAGAATCCGATCCGATTGTCTGCACGCCCTCAAAACTGTGTCTGTGAATACGTACATCTCTCGAGTCTGCTCCGAATCTTTGATCTTCCATAAGTTGCGGCAACTGAAGCATACCAATCCTGCCAAAAACCAGCTGCCACTGCCGCAAACACCGGTCAACGCACCTGCACATGAAGGTTTTCACCGCCACATGTCCAAGGTCGCCCTGCCGCCAAAGGGTGCACTCGACCACGCGCCGGCGCCTTGTGTCTAGGCAGTTGCGTTCGGGTAGCCGCCTACATTGCCCACCTTGGTTAATATGGTTGCTGAGTAGGCTGCCTTGCTATGAATAACCGGGCAGGCAGACGGCCCAAACACCTCGTAGATCCAAAGCCAAACGCCCCCTTAAAGAATTTGAATTTCTGCAGTAGTGTGATCGGGGGCGCTACCGGCACTACCGGAATCGCCTAATTTGCCTAGTGTAAAAAGGTTTGCCGAGTGTAATATGTCGGGCACTCGGCAAACGGATTATTTGCCGAGTGTGACACTCGACAAAGAACGACACTAGGCAAAGGAAGCCTTTGCCGAGTGTCAACACTCGGCAAAATTCGACACTAGGCAAAACTGCATTTTGCCTAGTGTCGGACACTAGGCAAATGTTTGACACTCGGCAAACACCGACGACAGCTGACGGCCATGACCTACCGTTTGAGTTTGCCGAGTGTCACACGGCCGACACTCGGCAAACATGTACTTTGCCTAGTGTAATATTTCTTGAACATTTTGCTATATTTCTTTAATTTATTTCATTTAATTGATTTTTTTGGATAAAGCAAATGTGAACTGCAAGAGGATCGAATAATGGAATTTAATGTATGAAAAAATGATATTCATGTTGTTGAGTCTAAAGTGAGGCCGTATCCAGGAACAGACCAAAAATTTCATACATCTTGTTCACGAAATATGACAACGAACTTGTGGGCGAGTTGGTTTTAAATTTTATAAAAAGCAAACGAAGTCCGAAAATCATAAAACTTGATACGATGTCGTCATATCATATGTGGAGTTTGTAATAAAAATTTGAGATGGTTTCACGCAAGTTTGTCACGGCGTTGCTTACAAACCAAGACATATCCACATAACATATAGATATCATATGCGGAGATGTCTTGGTTTGTAAGCAACGCCGTGACAAACTTGTGTGAAACCATCTCAAATTTTTATTACAAACTCCACATATGATATCACGACATCTTGTCAAGTTTCATGATTTTCGGACTTCGTTTGCTTTTTATAAAATTTAAAACCAACTCGCCCACAAGTTCGTTGTCATATTTCGTGAACAAGATGTACGAAATTTTTGGTCTGTTCCTGGATATGGCCTCACTTTAGACTCAATAACATGAATATCATTTTTTCATACATTAAATTCCATTATTCGATCCTCTTGCAGTTCACATTTGCTTTATCCAAAAAAATCAATTAAATGAAATAAATTAAAGAAATATAGCAAAAGGTTCAAGAAATATGCCAAATTTGAACATGTAGTTCAAGTTAGTATAGGACAACTACAGAAAATTTTGGGAGGTCAAAATCCAAAAAAAAAATTTAGTTTGCCTAGTGTCACACCCTTGGCACTAGGCAAACTGGACAGTTTGCCGAGTGTCGGCCATGTGACACTCGGCAAACGCCCTAACCAGATGACTCATTCACTCGCTGTCCACCACCACCAATCGACACCCATTCCCCCCATTCCCCATTCCCCAATTCCCCAATCGACACCCTCTCAATCGGCTCCCTCTCTCTCTAGGTCTGTGGCGGCGGCGGGGAAAGGCAGACGGCCGGTGGTGGGCGGCGGCGGGCGGGCAGCGCGTGGCCTAGCTCGTCCGCGTGTTCGCGGAGGCAGGCGCAGGCGCGCAGCGGGCGGCGCGCGGCCAGGGAGCCTGGGCGGCCAGCCGGCGGCCAGGGGCGCCGGGGCGTCCGGCGGCCAGCGGAGCCGACGGCCAGGAGGAATCCGGCAAAACTGTGGCAGGCCGGCCACCGCTACCTCGACGTCAGGTACGGTAGACGAACGGCATAGCACAGCCACGCTCCTCCTGCCATTCTTTGTGCTGTAGCCCTAGACTTTGATCTGTGGTGCCACCGCTTCTAGCAACAGGCACGGTCGATTGCATGAGTGGTGGCCTGGTGGGTGCTGCGTGTGCACGCCATGATCCATGAGAAAATCACATGGACCCTGTTTGTACCATTGAATGTTAGGTTGCCAGAAAAAACCATTGACTGTTAGGTTGGCTGTTCATTTCATTTCTGTAGTGGTTGGGGAAAGAAAAAGAAAGGTAGAAATTACTAATGTCGAGGCAGTAGTGAGGCACCATTAGTGAACAGGTCAGAAAATGATGCCTGGCATATGCTGATCCATCCTAAACAGGTCAGAAAATGATGTCTGGCATCCTAATCGAACTAGTTAGTTTCGGCACTGCAGGATCAATAGAAGTTGCAGTGCAATTAGAAAGACG
The DNA here is from genome assembly GCA_038087645.1 of Saccharum hybrid cultivar R570. NCBI lineage: Eukaryota > Viridiplantae > Streptophyta > Magnoliopsida > Poales > Poaceae > Saccharum > Saccharum hybrid cultivar. Next base: position 15,329,895 of record JAQSUU010000805.1, read on the forward strand.
CCAATCTGATGAAAATGGTTGTTGTGCTCCATCTTGTGCCATTGTTCTTTGACAAAAATCTTCCTGTATTTGCTTTTCGAGTGTTGAATTAGTAGTGACAGGAGCCTTTTCCATTGTTTGTGGCTGCCATTGAGGACGCAGCATTTGCTCTGTCTGTGATCCTTTCAGCACATAGCTTACAGCATTGGAACCGTCATCAAGCTGCGGATTAGAGGGCAACAATTGCTGAGAACCATGAGAGGCAGAAGGATGAAAATTTTGAGAGCTAGATAGATGACCAAGCATCTGCCCTCCTTTAACATTGTCAAGAGCATTTCTTTGCTGGTATTGACTCTGGAAGCTTGGAAGGTCAGCAGGATCACTAGCTTGTGAAGATACCAGTTCGGTGTGTGGCAGTCCCCTGTTCTGGGAGTTGCATTGAATGGGTGGAAACCATTTGAGACTGTTTAAAGGAATTGTTCCTTAGCATAGACTGCTGATGCTGTGGATTTGGCTGCTGCTGATTTATATGATACTGATTTTGAACAAACTGGGAATTAGGTTGCACCTGATGCTGCGGCATTGGGTGCTGGCGTAGTAGTTGATCATGAGTCAACTGTGGTGACTGAAAATTCACCTTTTCTGTTTTTATCCAAAACCTCAGTTTTTATCTGGGGCTGTTGCTGAATGGACTGAATGTTTAACTGATTGGAAACCAACATCTGATTCATTCTTGATCTAGACTGCAAATTTGCAACATTCATGCTCTGACTATTTGTTGTGGTTAAAGGGGTAGAGCCAGTAGCATAAAAGCTGCCGGAACCAGCCATATCAACTGATGCTGCGCACAAAAAGAAATTGAATTTATTTCATTACAATGCCACATTTTTTTCAATTCTATAAAGAAGAATAAAACTAAATGCATGAGAAATCAGTCAATTCGAAACAGTAACATGCCCTCCCCAAGCAAAGATCATATAGGTGTATGCTTAAGAGAACTTTAGACCCCTCAATTATGAGAACGCTGGAGATGAGGTGGTCAATGTGAAGGACTTAGAAATGCTTGACCGATTACGTTTAGGCTATGACAATGATAACAACAATACTACTTCGGCTAGTGTTGATAATTTCGACATGGTTGATAGTGATGATGAAACTTATGATCCAGCTAATCCTGATCCTGAAGATTATTTCTAATACATGTAATACTATATTTTTTTGTAATTATGTTTTGTTTATTTTGCATCTATGTTATTTTCATGCTTATGTTATTTTGTTTCTAATACATCTTGTTCATTCTTTTTAATTGCAGGTGATTGAACAAAGATGGCGGGTAACCGTCAGAGGAGGGTGAACTCGATTTACCAAAGAACACGCCCTTCATCGCCCGATGCAGATGAGGAGCCATCGGAGAGGAGGAGGAGGAGCAGGAGCAGCAGCCGCAGGAGTTCCATGTCGCCTCCCGCCACGGCGCGTGAGGAGGAGGAGGAGCACGTGATGCCCGGGACCGACGAGGTGGCGCACAGGGACGGCGAGGGGGAGGCAGCAGCGGGTTCCGCTTCCTCTAGTTCGTTGAGTATCTACTTGCGAGGACCCGCGAGCCTCCCTCCGCGACCGATACCTCCTCATAGACGCTGCTGATTCGACCCGAGGGAGAAAAGTAAGGAACTTAAGATATTATCACTACTTCATATGATATGTTGAAAATCACAATAGAAACTAATATTTTTTCTTAATAATAACTTGTGTAGGGGTTGGACGATTGTACAGTCTGCAGGTTGTCACACACGCCAAGTCAATGGCATCCTCGGTCTTTTGGTCAGGGAACACTTCCCTGGCCTGGTTGAGTTCGCCGGGAAGACAGAGCCGACCTACACGTTTGACCATTACACCGTCGCCCCCGATACTGAAGATCTACGTGGCAGGGAATTCAGAAACAAGGCGGAGCGGGTGAGGGAGGAGCTGTGGGTAAGTCTTTGTCACACTACATTTCTCAATACATCGCATTCATTGAACATTTTTTAAAATGAATGAAAACATCACGTCTATACACAGGATTTCTTCAGATGTCAGGTGGGATTTGAGGACAAGGCGGCTTTGGTGGCTACCAAAGAATGTAAAACACTCGTGAAGCACATGCACTATGAGTCGCGCATCCAGGCCATCATAACATACTACGGGGCGTACCTTGGAAGGAAGGTCACCAAGAAAGATGCAAGAGAGATGATGCTGACCAAGGAACAGTACATGCAGGTAAGCTTAGTCGAACATTAATAATGATTTATTCTGAGAATAGGTGGGCTAAATCTGAACTTCTTATATGTCATGTACTTGATGATGTGCAGGTGATTCCGTGCTGGTGCTCCGCGCATCCCGATTGCTGGGAAGTGATCGTTGACAAGTGGTGCTCCCCCGAGTGGAAGGAGACACACGTCGCTTGCCGGGAGCGGCGTTTGATGATGCCAGGTGTAGCACACCATCAAGGCAACCGCAACCTCAACGGATACAAGCAAACATGGGTATGAGAATTCATTTATTTATTCTAACACTCAATTCTGCATGATTTTCAAAACATCTTCTGTTTTTCTCGCAGTCGGCATCACATGGTGGTCAGGAGTGCTCGGACTTCATGGCATATGCTATGGCCCACAAGGGCAAGGCGACGTCTGACGTCTCCTACAACCCGGAGGACCCTCCATCGGCGTACAGCAACGCGACCGTCCACAGCCGCCTCGGTCAGTACATAGAGGTGGCAAAGGAGGTCCATGGGCCAGAGTACGATCCGACCACTGCAAACCTTGATGGAGAAGTCGTCATGAGGGTGGGAGAAGGCAAGAAGCATGGGCGGTACTGGATTGGCGATAGCACAATCGACACGGCCGCTACTCCCAGTCTCTCGCAGATCCGAGCAAGGAGCACAAGGTCAAGCCCGGCTATACGTGAACGGCCAAGCACTGCACAGCAACGAGTCGACGAACTACAGGTTATTTTGGTTTTTTCATCGTTCATTGATTCTCACACTCTTTAGTTTTGCATTATTGTAACATTCGGGTGAAATATTGTAGGCCCAGCTGCAAGAAGAGAGGAGGCTTCGGGAGGAGATGGAGACGAGGATGGCGTCCGAACAGCAGAGGATAGAGGCCGAGCAGGAGGCCGAGCGTCTAAGGATGGAGGCAAGGATGGAGGCAATGATGTTGTACGTGCAGACTCTTGGCGCCGCTGTGGGTCGACCGCCGCCACCTACGCTATTCGCTGCACCTCCACCTCCTCATGTAACCACTCCTGTGAGTATGGATGTTTTAATGCATATGTTCATGCTTAGGGTCAAACCAGAACACTACTTGAAACCTAGCTATATGTTTATCTTGTCTAACTCATGCAACTACTACTCTTGCAACATTGATGGTATATGTTTATCTTGTCTCTCACACATGCAATCTGTTCTCCTTTGTGCAGAATCCATCGGCGGCATCTAATAGCGTGCCTCGTCACCTCGGAGATTCACCAGGATCGAATCATGGGCCTCATCAACACCGACAGTCGCCATGATGGTAGTTTGTGATGAACTTGTGGTTTATTTTCGACAACTATGATGCACTTGTGGTTGGACTTAATGTTGGACTTGTGGTTGCACTTGTGGTTTATTTTGGACAACTATGATGCACTTATGATGGACTTGTGATATATATTGTGTTTGTGATATATATATGTGAATGTATGTGGTGTTTGTGATATATGTGAGATGTTTGTGAAATGTGATGTATGTATATATATATGATGTTTACTTGGATGGAATGGAAAACACAAAAAAAATACTGTTTTTTCCCGGTTTGCCTAGTGTCATGACTAAGACACTCGGCAAACTGGGAATCTTTGCCGAGTGTCAAAGCCATGACACTAGGCAAACTGGGCGGGTTTGCTGAGTGTCGCGGGGCTGGCACTAGGCAAACTGGGGTTATTTGCCTAGTGCCGGGGCCAGGCACTAGGCAAACTGCGCGGGTTTGCCGAGTGTCGCAGGCCTGGCACTAGGCAAACTAGACGGGTTTGCCTAGTGCCGTGGAGAAGGACACTCGGCAAACTTGCCTGGTCTGCCGAGTGCTACGACTACGGCACTAGGCAAACCTGCCGTTAACGGCACTATTTCCGCCACGGCAAGGTAACTTTGCCGAGTGTCAGGCCGGCTTTGCCGAATGTCAGGCCGGCACTAGGCAAAGTCTTTGCCGAGTGCCCGACAAATGACACTCGGCAAAGCGCCCTTTGCCGAAGTTTTTTTTTTCGAGTGTGGTTTGCCGAGTGTAACACTCGGCAAACCGTTTGCCGAGTGTTTTATGGGCTTTGCCTAGTGCCTCCGGCACTAGGCAAAGCCGCTGTTTCCAGTAGTGCGGCCATGAGCCACCGCCCAGAAATGAGCCCCTGGTGCCGGCCAACCAGAGCATGTGATCGGGCACGCATCACAATCTGGGGCCACGCCCGGGCAAGTGCTGCCTACCCTGGCAACTCGGTGGCCATCCGACGGAGCCAGTGCCCACGGCGAGGCCAGCATGGAGGGAGCCAGGTGTGCGTGGACCCCTTGCCTACCACTGTGCGTTAGAGCAAGAGCGCTGACTACAGCTCCCGTTTGGGCGTGAGGTGAGATAAGTATCGAGCCATGGAGGATGAGTGTGGTGGATATAAAGGCGATGTAAAAAATGAAAACTAAATAAGAAAAAATAAAGGTGGGTGAAAATCAAAATCAAAGGTTGTTATTGACATTTTATCATTTCAACAATTAGAAGAAGCTACTATTACAATATAAACGCTTTTCTAAAATAGTTTGCTATCCACTGGCCACCAGCCAAAGAAAAGGGAAGCAGAGTTATACTAAAAATTGATTTGGACAATAAAAGGGCCAGATGAAGCTTGCTTTAATTGGTTGTCCAAAGTTGAGACCATACAGCTGCACCGGATATCCTCCTAGGCTCCTTGAGCGTCACTACGAAAAAAATCAGAGCCGAGGCTCATTATTATCCATGTCAGATACGAATCATCCTTCACTCGGAGCTTACACATCCGCATCCTATGCTGTGTTTCCACTCAGAGGCGGAACAAACCCCCCCCCCCCCAAGCACAATAAATTTCTTTTAATACCTATATAAATATATGAATTTACAGCTAAAAAATATCAAATTTCACCCATTTTTTATTCAAATATTATGATTTTGGTTATAAATAGTGTAAAATATTTAAAAAGCCGCCGCGGTAAATATGGTATTTTCCGTGGCGGTCATTGCCCGCCGCGGTAAATTGTGGGATTTACCGTGACGGGCACAAATATGAGCCCGCCTCGGAGGCCTTCCAGGGGGTGTCTTGGAAAGTCGTTTTTGTAGTAGTGTCGGAATATTGATATTTTTTCAGTGTATATGATTTTTTGGTATAAATCTTGATTAGATTATGATTAACCAGTGATCATACACCTTCTTGCTTTGTATTAGCTACACTTAATTGCTTTGTATTGGAGTGTGGCAAAGCACTAAATCTTGCCGTAGAATATGCATCCAATGGTGATTGGGTAGTTGGATATGGACATATGGATGTATCGTGGAAAGCTAAGCAATGAGATAATATCCTCCTTCCTCCCTCACTACTCTCCCAAAATAGGGCATCCAGGTGAACAACGTTGCCCCAATGATCTTTACTGCAATACCACCGTGTTAATGATAGCCCTCTGCACAAACTGAGAGCCAAAACATCGGACATCCAACACATGGAGCACTGGAGCATCACGGTCCTCTAGGGCACCATGATGGACATGCACTTATTTGTAGAACCGGCCTCCATGCCGGTTCCACTTCCACAAAGATGGATTTCCCAACAGCAAGGGCGGAAGACACTATGCTTCATCAACTGGTGTCACTCCTACTTCCACCAGTAGCACATCGTTGAGTTAAGAAGGTTTGGATTGCATCATTCAACCTCGACGATGTTGCGTAGATGTAGTTTAAGTTATTCGTTAGGCAAAGGTAATGAACAAAACTTTGGACAAAGTGAGCAATGCTTTATCAAAAGGCCCGCCAAATACTACTCCATCCATTCCAAATTATTCCCCTATTCACTTTAACTTATCAGACTGGCTTATCAGCCATGGTACAATGTTTTTTCTCTCAAAACAAAACAGCAATAGCTAGCTTATCAGCTGTAGAAACCATCAGCCAAACAACTCGTATAAGATGTTTTGACTTTTCAAAATTCATAGCTTTCGCTATGCACTTAGATATATGTCTCATAGAAACAAAACTGTATTTTTTGTGACTCAGAGAAAAATAGACCGATTCTCCCATATACGTGCGGGAAAGAGATATTAAAATCGGAAATGGGAAGATGATTAAACTTTATTTTATAAACCAATGTATACAGATGCACCAATTCTTTTCTTACCTGGCTCATTAAATGCTATGCTCAACTAAAGATCGTTACCAGCAAAGTTTAGCCATTATCGATCTCTGGTGCCGCTTTGACAAGTGTTGATCTCTGGTGATGCCACTAGGGACGACAGAAAGCAGCTTCTTGCTCCTGGTGTTGATCTCTACCGCCATGCCTTCCACCTTAAAATAGATCACGTCCGGGTCATCAGAGCTCACCATGGGGTACTCCAGATGCTTATCACGTGGGAGGCACCCGTAGTTTGGGAACCACCACTTCCAGATCTCGTCGCAGTCGAGCACAACGTCCTTCACCCACGTCGTGGCGTCTTCCGTGCTCAGGGTCATTGTCCATGTCGTAACGTTGAAGGAGGAGCTGGGAGGACGACTAACGCTGACGAACCTAACCGCGTCGAGACCAGCGGCGCCTAGGGTGTAGTGGCCGCAGTAGCCTTCGTGCTGCATTGTCGGCAGTGGCACATACCGTACCTTGGGGGTCTCCTCGTCGGCCATGTCGCACACGATGAAGGCGGTGTTGTAGTCGACCCAGCACAGGAACCGGTTGCCGACGGGCACCGCAGCGTGGATCCAGATATGTTTCTGCCAAGTCCAACGCCATGGCTGCAGCTGCCTGCGTCCCTCGCGGTGCTCTACGATGGGTACCCGCTTGACGATCCACTCGCGGTCGCGGCCGAAGCGGAGGATGCAAAGATCGGCCATATTGTAGATTGGCGGGTCACACGTCATCTCAAACTGGCACACCACCAGATCGTTCTCGCCACGGCGCAGTATGCAAGTATTCTCCATGCCCAGGCTGCGAAATCTGGGAGTAGGATCACGGTGGTTCCTGTAACCTTTCTGCACGGGAACGTAGAAGCCAGGGAGCAGCGACAGCGACGGCGGCCGGGCGCCGCCCGCTGCCTCATACAGGAAGTGGTCGTCGAACGTCTTATGCAGACCACGGCGCACCTTCATCCTCATCTGGATGAGGAGCGCGTCATCGTGGCCGGCGATGACGCGGACATGCACAGGAGGCTCTGACTTGGTGTGCTTGCTGTCGCTGTCACGGGGCGCGCCGCCGCCTAGCCAGCCAAAGTGCAGGGTGCAGCATGCCGGCGGCGCCACTATGCCGAAGGAGATGCTGAAGGGTTCGCCTAAGGAGGTGCAGGAAGCCACCTTGGTGTTGGCATCGGCAACGGAGGAGTCACCGCCCTCGTCGTCGATGCAGCTGTTCAGTATCAGCCAGCGGGGCGCTGCCGCCGGTGGGGAATCAGAACGTCGTTGTCTCTTGTTGGTAAGGGTTTCCTTGTGGCCGCCGTGTTCTCTCTTGTTATTTAGGGTTTCCATGTCGCCGCAGCTTGCTAGCTTTGCACCAGATCGATCGTGATAGACCTGGAACCTTTTGAGTTTTGATGCGAGACATCCATTTATTAAGCCAATTCGAGATGGAAACACACACGCATAGCATCTGGTGGGCCGTCCGCTCTACTGGGCCTCTTCATTTTGGTCTGTCGTATTCTCAAGGGATGTCTCATTTTTTCACATTCTCATTTAAATTTCATCTTACGATATATATACTGTTGACTACTGTTGAAATTTAAAGGCCATATATAGAGTATTTCTTAACTAGTACTAAATCTGTTCTAAATTGTAGTTCGTATGACTTTTTCAACCCAAAGTCTGACCACTCGTCTTATTCAAAAATTTATGCAAAACATCACTTCTTTTGTTGTGGCATGCTTTATTAATAAAAGTTCTTTAAGAATCACTTAAATTTGACTATATTTACACAAATTTTTGAATAAGACGAGCGGTCAAAGTTAGGACAAAAAGACAAACGACCTATAATTTGGAACGGAGGGAGTTGATCTCGAATTTGGACAGTTAAGACTACTGTTGACTGTTGCTTCTAAAATTAGGATAGTAACGCAGGCATAACTCGGGATTTGGTTCTCACATGTCCAGTAGTTAAAAATACTAATCAAAATTAGGATAATAACGCATAATTCTTGATTGGATTATCAAAATTGTTGATACTTTCGTACATATAGTATATACAAAATATATTTCTTTTATCTCGTCCTTAGCCCCGCATGACATGAATGCATGGCAGCGTGCTATGCATGCATCGTGCTTGGATCAAACAAGCAAAGACTTACCGCGCTATACCATGCTATACAGTCCCACGTTGCCTGGTGTATGTGCCTAGAGGATGACCTGAAGTGGCACAAAGCACGTGAGAGCCTTGATATGCCGTCACGTGCACGGTCCCAAGTCCCACCTCTATTTTGGAGGATGTATACATACAGTTTTAAGATCAGCTCATGCACCTTCTATGATTTGCAGCATGTAGCTGCATGCACTCGGATATGTGGACAGTTCAGAAAATACTTTCAAAATACAAATCCACTGGTGCGATCTTTTTCAGAAAATCTATATATAGTTAGTGGCCAAAATTATGGAACCTGACCTTGGCATGAAGTAAGACTAGTTCTAAGACAATATAGCAAGTATTATTAGAAGAACAACATGTCCTATGCTCCAACAACTTACACAATTCAAGAACCTTCTGAGCTTAGGTGCACGCTTGCGGCCAATGACAACAGTGACTCCACGGCACACCTCCTTCAGAACTTCACCAAGGGAATACTTTGGAGGGTTGCCTCCCAGCTCTTGCCTCGTCCTACCGATCGAGAGCAACCACTGCCGCTACGCCGGTCCTCCCAGTATTGGAGCAAATGCTTGGCGGCTTAGGCCTTGTCTCGAGTGCCTGCCCTCCAGACGAGGTGAGGTCCTCATCATGCAGGGTTTAGCATGCTTCCTCCTCAGTCCTCATCAAGTGTTTGTTCGGAGGAGCCAGAGCACACAGGAGCCACAACTTGAAATGCCTCCTCTTCTTCAGCTTCTTTACTATTATTCCCAAAAAATGGCACTTCCTTCTAAAGTGTCTGGTATGGCTTTAGTGGCTGTTCTGCTGAAGTTGCTGGAGTCAGACTCTAATCTAAGCTAAAAAGGTAGTTCACGTGGGCTGGCAACAGGAAGCCCATGAGGTTCTGCCAGCCCAATTATATATGGGATCCTTTTGATCTAAAAACAAATCCTACGTGCATGCAGCCGCCATTAGTGACCGCCGCCACTAGTAACCTACGAAAATGCTGTGGCAGCATCGTCTGTGTCGTCGCTTTGACGCGCTGAGCCTCTTCAGATGCCGACCCTCCATTAGCCAAGGGCTGATCCATGGATGCGGCTGTTAAACTGTAACATGTGTGGCGTGTGTAGGATCACGCAAACAACGCCATGCTCAGAACTGTTGAGTGGGCGTCATTAGTCTTAGAGATGCACATGCATAGGATCAAGACTATGTAACTTTGACTGTAAAATGTAAGGCCATGCAGGGGGCTCTTCCCTGCCTATAAAACACGAAGCCGGGCGCCCAGGAAGGGTAACCCGTTCACTCCTACAATTTCACATGGTATCAGACTAGGTGTTCCCTTTGGACATTTTCTCACGATCCATGGCGCACTCATCTTCCACCACTGCTTTCTCATTTGGCTTCCTTCCACCTCCCACTATCCTCCTCACCAAAGGCAACTACTCCATGTGGTTTGCCCAAGTGTCCTCCACCCTCAAGGCAGCCGAGTGCTGGGGGTACATCTCCCCCTCCGCCAAGCCGCTGTCTGAGTTCCTCCCGGCGGCAACGCCATCGCCGGCTGATGATCAGTCGGTGGCCAAGTCCTCCGATCCCACTCCCAACCCAGAGTATGGGAAGTGGATTGCCAAGGACCAACAGGTCCTGAGTTACTTGTTTTCTTCACTCTCGAAGGACATTTTTGCGCAGGTTTCGTCTGCAACGACCGCGGCCGATCTCTAGGCCGCGATACAGGGGCTGCAAGCGTTGCAGTCTCTTGCTCGCGTCATTGCCACGCGCATGGTGCTCGCCACAGCGTCGAAAGGGGCATCGTCGGTGGCTGAGTACTACATGAAGATGAAGGGCCTTGCCGATGAAATGGCGTTGGCGGGGCGAAAGCTGGATGACGAGGAACTTGTCTCATACATCCTCACGGGCCTCGACATCGACTATGAATCCGTCGTCACGGCTATCGCGGCGGGCGTTGAACCAATCACCGTCTCCGAGCTCTACGCCCAACTCATCACCCATGAGCAGCGCGTGGCACTGAGGGGCGCGACCCCTCCGTCCTCTGCCAACATGGTCGCCAAAGGCGGCCAGGGATGTGGTGCTCCCAACAATTCGCCCGGACGAGGTGGACGTGGCGGATCTAGACATGGCCCCAAGGGTGGCCGCGGCAGAGGCAGTGGCCGTGGCAGCAACTTCCAAGAAGGCCACATTTGCCAAGTGTGCGGCAAAGAAGGCCACCCTGCCTACCGCTGCTTCAAGAGGTTCAACCCCAGCTTCACCGGCCCTCCTCAAAAGACTGCGGCAGCGGCAGCCTCTTCTTCCTACGGTGTAGATACCAATTGGTACATGGACACCAGGGCTACGGACCACATCACTAGAGAGCTCGAAAAGCTAACGATCTGCGACAAGTACACCAGCAATGAGCAGGTGCTCGCTGCGAATGGTGCAGGTATGGATATTGGTTATGTTGGTCATAGCATTTTGCAGTCCCCACATAGTCAAATTCATCAAGGAGCAGGGAACCAAGAGGACTCTTTTTCGTGGCAGATCTGAAGGGGGCCTCTATCCCCTCAAGCCTTCGTCGAATAAACAAGCACTTGGCGCCTTCAAGCCGTCGTCATCTTTATGGCATGCTCGACTAGGACACGCTTCTTCTGCTGTAGTTCAGCAGGTTTTAGATCAGCACAATCTTCGTTTTGTTTCCAACTCAAATAAGAGTGAAATTTGTGATGCATGTCAACAGGGCAAAAGCCACCGGCTACCATATCCTAAGTCCACTAGCACTTCAGCTAAGCCTTTTGATTTGATCTTTTCTGATGTTTGGGACCCGCACCAACTTCGGTCAGGAAAAATAACTACTATGTAAGCTTTATTGATGATTACTCCAAATTTACCTAGATTTATCTATTGTGCCATAAATCTGAAGTGTTCTCGTGCTTTAAAGATTTCCAAAATCTTGTCGAACGATAGTTTGATCGAAAAATATTAAGGGTACAATCTAATTGGGGAGGTGAATACCAAACCCTAAACTCCTTTTTCCGGCGCATAGGAATAGAACAATATGTTTCATGTCCTCATGCACATCAGCAAAATGGATCAGCTGAATGCAAACACAGACACATCGTTGAAATAGGGCTGTCCCTCCTTGCTCATGCCCATATGCCCCTTAAATTCTAGGATGAAGCATTTCTCACAGCCATATTTCTCATTAATTGTCTTCCATCAAAGGTCATCCAAAATGTCACACCACATGAACGCCTCCTTGGCAAGAAACCTGATTATTCTTTCCTCCAAACATTCGTATGTGCTTGCTGGCCAAATCTTCGCCCATATAATACAAAAAAAACTTCAATTTTGCTCAAAACGATGTGTCTTTCTCAGTTACAGTAACTCTCATAAAGGGTTCAAGTGCTTAGATTCACCAGAAGGCCGCATTTATATTTCCAGAGATATTGTGTTTGATGAGCATGTCTTTCCTTTCTCTGAACTCAACCCAAACACCGGAGCACGTCCTAGGGCAGATGTCTTGCTCCTTCCAGAATACCTCCAAAATCCCACCTCTTTCGGGGACGCAAAGTTGCATGACCAGCATTCCACTAACCCTGCATCTAACGTGGATCCAAGCTCTGCTCGTTGTTATGGTGATACAGGAACAAACCAAGACTTGTTTGGTGAAGAAACGGCGTCAAACAATGCACAAACGGCCTCATACAGCCGTCATTTTATGTGCCTTCCCCGTGGAGATAACCACAGCGACTCGGCTATCGATGTCGATTCCCCTGGACCGCGTTAGTCTGGTGCGCGCGAATCCGGATCGGGATCGCTGCCATCGACCAGTGCAGCGGCAGAACTGGGATCGCCTGCGGCGGGCAACACTGCGGCCCCTCACATGGACCCTATGGCCTCGGATGCGGCTGCACGTGCTGATCCTGCGGCCGGTGGACAAGCTCTGACTAATCCGACTCCGGATCCGATTGTGTCGGTGCCTACGGCTGCGGAGATCCCCTCTTTTGAATCCTCTGCGGCTCCTGCACCTGCTGCCTCCTCTGCATCAAGTTGACCAACAACTCGCCTATCTCAAGGGATTACACGCCCCAAACTTCGCACAGATGGGACCGTGCGCTGGGGCATGGCAGCTACAGTTCTAAAGAGCCAACATCTGTCCGTGAAGCTCTCCAAGAATCAAACTGGCTCACGGCCATGAACAATGAGATCCAAGCTTTGCACCGAATCAAGACTTGGCATCTAGTTCCTCCACCAAAAGGCAAAAATATCATAGATTGCAAGTGGGTCTACAAGGTGAAACGCAAATCTGATGGTTCCATTGATAGACATAAAGCCAGACTTGTTGCTAAGGGCTTCAAGCAACGTTATGGAATCGATTATGAAGACAGTTTTAGCCCGGTTGTTAAGGCAGCTACAATTCGACTCATTCTATCCATTGCAGTATCAAGAGGGTGGTCTCTTCGACAGCTAGATGTTCAAAATGCATTCTTCATGGAATTCTTGAAGAAGAAGTATATATGCGTGGGTGTGCACACTTGATAAAGCATTATAAGGTCTCAAGCAAGCACCACGTGCGTGGTATGCCCGGCTATGTGGAAAACTTCAATCCTTGGGTTTCATTCCATCCAAAGGTGATACATCAATGTTCTTCTATTACAAAGGCCGACACACTATTTTTGTCTTGGTTTATGTTGATGACATCATTGTGGCCAGCTCGTCCACAGAAGCTACAAATGCTCTCCTAAAGGACTTAGAACATGACTTCGCACTCAAAGATTTGGGTGATCTCCATTACTTCTTGGGCATAGAAGTCAAGAGATCAAGAGAGGGTTTGACCCTGTCACAGATATTGTGTATCAAGCCGGCATGGCAAAGTGCAAGGTTGTGACCACGCCACTTGCTAGCTCAGAGAAACTCAGTATCACAGATGGTGATAAGTTAGACCCTGATGATGCAACATGGTATAGAAGTGTAGTAGGGGCTCTACAATACTTAACTTTGACGAGGCCAGACATCTCTTTCTCGGTCAACAAAGTATGCCAGTTCCTACATGCACCAACCACGGCTCACTGGAGTGCAGTCAAACGAATCCTGTGCTATGTGCAAGGATCTCTGAATTTGGGACTCATATGTCGGCCCTCTCATTCCATGATGGTAAGTGCATTCAGGCAGGATGTCCTGATGATCAAAGGTCCATGGGTGGCTTTGAGTTTTCCTCGGACCCAACCTCATTTCATGGTGTGCCAAGAAGCAAGCCACGGTTTCATGGTCAAGCACTGAAGTGGAGTATAAAGCGTTAGCTAATGCCATAGCAGAGGTAATGTGGATTCAAAAATTACTTGATGAGCTTGGTATTTTGCATCCTCGTGCAGCTCGATTGTGGTGTGACAACATTGGTGCCAAGTACCTATCTGCAAACCCAGTGTTTCATGCTCACACCAAACATATAGAAATAGACTTCCACTTTGTTCGAGTAAGAGTTGCACACAAGCTCTTAGATATTCAATTTATAAACTTTGTTGATCATGTTGCGGATGGGTTTACAAAACCCTTGATTGCAACTAAGGTAGAAGCCTTTAGGAACAATCTCAACCTAGTGGCCGGTTGAGATTGAGTAGGGGTGTTCAACTGTAACATGTGTGGCGTGTGTAGGATCACACAAACAACGCCATGCTCAGGACCGTTGAGTGGGCGTCATTAGTCTTAGAGATGCACATGCATAGGATCAAGACTATGTAACTTTGACTGTAAAATGTAAGGCCACACAGGGGGCTCTTCCCTGCCTACAAAACACGAAGCCGGGCGCCTAGGAAGGGTAACCCGTTCACTCCTACAATTTCATAGTGGCCTCCCAGCCTGCAACCACCGGAGGGTCCTCTCGGATTTGCCGGCGGCGGACGCCGACGCGGCCAAAGATCCGTGCTGGCTGATGCTGAACATCAACGGATGCCGCGCCGATGACTCATTCATCGCAGACGCCAGGACCGTCACGGAGTGCTGCACCACCAAAGGCCGTCCCCTGCACGTCTCCTTCGGACCACGCGCCGTGCTGCCGGCGAGCTCCTTCCTCTACTTCAATTTTCGGCGTCGCACACCAAGCGTGTTCGACTGCATCAGCGTCATCGCCGCTCATAGGGACTCGTTCCTCTTGCAGTTGAGTAACACACACATCCTATCTGATTACGAGGACAACTACTTCGTGTACACCGCAGGTGCCGTCGGGACGCCATCGCTGTCTCTGATCCCCGTCCGAGACTTTCTGACCAAGTGCGACAGCGTCTATGAACACTATATTGGGCGCCGCTCCTTCTGCCCCACACTGGACAGTGGCAACACAGGCCTGCTGTGACGAGGCGGCGAGAAAGATCTTCTTGTGGTCCAGCTCGATGTGTGTGACTGTATCTATGCGCGGCAGCGGCAATGGCACAATTTCGATGCGCGTGAGCAAATGGTCCAGATCGGTGTGCTCCGCCCCGGCACCGACATGCGCCAGTGGGAGCTCAAGCTGGTGCCCATTCTTCAGGATGATGACGAGGTGGTGCGACGGTCGTCAGGTTGTGATGACATCCCTGTCAGCGATCGGTACCTATGCTGGGTTGACTACAAGAACGGCTTCTTCTTGTGTGACATGGCTGACGAGGCTAGGCCCAAGGTCCGTTACGTACCTGTGCCTCCTGAGTTGAGCCGCCCCAGTCGCAGCTCCGATAGCTTGTTCCACGACGCGTTAATCATGGTTCCTGATAGGAAGATGGGTGCCACTGGGGCTACCAGTGTGATGTTTGTCAGCATCGATGAATCTCAGCACTCCCGCTTCGCCTGCACCACCGTCATCAGGACCTGGACGATGGATCTTAGCATGGATGACAAGCCACTGGCGTGGGTGAAAGATGGAGAGATGGGGTGCGAGGAGATCTGGGCGCTTCCAGGATATGAGAGCCTCCCACCAACAAATCTCCTACCAGCGGATGGCCGAACATGAAGCTCTCCTGCTTCGAGGAAAGGATGGTCAGGGAATCCTTCCGCAACTACCTCCTCCCCTGGTGAGCTAATCTCCTCTCCCTCCCCCGCCCCATGGCTGTCAGCGCCATGTCCTCCTGCTCCGTTCCTCCACCTCTGAAGGATGCGGCGAAGGGGGATCTGTTTGAAGCTTTCATTCAAGAGTCTCTCGGAGTTCCTGTTGCTCCAGCTTCCCCTAGTGCTGGCTCCTTCTCCTTGCTTGTTGCTTTTGGCCGTTGCCACTCCCGTCTGGATGTCTCTTTTGTGGCGAGCTGCTTGAGCTCTGTTCTGGGTGGACCTGCTTCTTCTTTCCATGCCAGTCAATTTGAAGATCGGATTTTCTTCTTCCTGGTTTCCAATAAGTGGGTTGGATTGGAGATTTACAAGATTAAGAGTTTTGCTTGTGCAGAATTTGAAGTTTTCTTTCATCTCTTCAATGAGAATGGTCTTTCTCGGGCTTGTTCCCATTCAAGCAGTGTCCCGTCTTTTCCATGGGTTGAAGTGAGAAGCAAATCATATGCCCAAGCTGTGAAGAAGAGTGCTAATCTCCTCACTAGTGCCAACAGCATTCCTGTTAATCCTTCCAGGGGCAAGCTGGTTCTGAATCCTCATTCCAAAAGTGCTCATAACTCTGTGCAGAATGCTCAGCTCAAATCTGCTATGAACAGTATCTTTCAATCCAGCAAGGCTCTCTATGATCGATTCCGGCAAAATTATGTTCATGGGAATAAATCTATAGTTGATCAGCAGCATTGTGCACATAATAGCATCCGTCATCACGATAATTTGGAGGTTCGATCCCAGGTCCTTGTTTTGGAGGCCTCCCCTGTTCCTCCTCAGAGTTCACCCTCACAACGGTCAGAGGGGCCTAATCAAATTTCAAATATTGATTTGAATCTCCGCTTGGGGAATAATTCTTCTGCTAATCAATTGAACTCATCGGGCTCTATGCTTTGCCGGCGCTGTCATTCCTCCTCACACTCGAGAAAAGAGTGCATCGCCCCAATTAAATGTGATGCCTGCCTGGGTTGGGGCCACATTGCAGTGGACTGTATGGAGAAGTGGAATCGACTGTAGTCCAACTTGAAGGGGAGGAGACTGGATAACTTTGCCAGAAATTTTGGAAATAATTTTGACTACTCAACTTGGTTTAACAGGGAGAGTATGACAGTGGGGTCAGTGGGTCCTAGTACCCCCTCGTGGCTCTCCCCCTTCCCCGATACAACCCTTGGTGCTCCGGCTTCCCACGGCCCTCCTTGGCAACTACAAAACCAGTTCATTGCCAATGATCAAAGTCTAGTGCCACCATCTGCTTCCACTGATACTCCATCATTTCCCTCTCTAGCACTTGGTGAGAACTCAGCGATGGCGTATCGTCGGGCCGATCCACGACCCTTCATCCCCCGTGGCCTTAATCAGATTGAAGTGCACAATCGCAAGCCGATGGAAAGGGTAGTGTTGATGAAGCCAAGACCGGAGCATCAGAATCTCGCCATCGTATCCATTGATCTGATGCCTGAGCATCAGGTAACCTTCAATGCCATCAGAGATGTAGTGACTAATTTCCTGAACAATGCTCTTCATGTGGAATTCACAAACATGCAACCTACTCATCTGGGTCAGGCCTATATTCGCTTTAGAAATGTCTATGATAAGGATAGATTGATTCAGGATAGTCCCTATCAGTTTGGAAATGTGTCAATCAGTTTTGTGGATCACAACCGTGGTAGAAACTGGCGCGTAGTGAATTTCAATAGAGAGTGCTGGTTAATGCTTCTTGGTTATCTGCCGGATTATAGAGAGGATGAGTTCATTGTCAACACAATCAGTTCGTTTGGTAGAGTGATTTCCTGGGTAGATGATGAGCGACACCTCTCCAGGCTATTAGTCAGGGCCCGTGTAATTGACCTTGAATCTGTACCTCAATTCCTGGTGATGACTGAAGGTGAGGGCTTTCAAGGGGAATCATGGACAATCCAGTGCGAAATCCTTCACGGTGAGCTGCTAGGTGGATTGCCTCAGAATGAAGACCCAGTGCCAGGGCTAGGTGCCTTCCCTCCTGGTGGACCGTATGATCACTTTGGCTTTGGTCAGAATGGACCTGGCCCTATTATCCAGCCTGGTCAGAACAATCTGAATGCTGGTTTTGGTGGGGGCATTCCTGGCCACAACTTTGCTCCTGCTGATGATCAAGGTGATGGCCCAGCTAAAGGCATGGTTGGGCAGATGGGTGCTGCTGGGGACAATGCTCAGGATAATGCAAGATGGAACGACTGGCCCGCTGTTAACAATGTTGTACCTAATCTGAATGTTCAGGCTGCACTAGAGAATTTGCAAGATATTGACCTCAATGCTCCTATGGATATGGAGGAGATGATTATTGATCCTGTCATGCATGGCCCAATGCCACAGGAGATGTTCCTGGAACTCAATGATCTGCTAAACCAAGTTAATGAAGATGAGGAGGAACACTTGGCAGATCCTGATAACTTGCTTCCAGTCCAAGATGAACTGGCTAGCCTCATTGATCAACCAGAGTCTGTGGAGGTCAACATACCAGCCCTGAATAACCCTACAGTCGATGCTTTGCACCTTGAGATTCCAGAGGATGATCTCATGAATGATGATGAAATTCAACAGCAAATCAATGAGGAAGTAGCTGAAGTCGACCAAGCTATACAGAACAACATCAAAGTGGGTCTTGCTCTGATAGCAGATGCCCCCATGCCTCTATTCCCTGGACTCTCAAATGGTCTTGCTGGCTATGCTGGTCCTTGGGCCAAGTTCTTCTCTCCACCTGCTAGTTCCACACCATAGTTCTTTGTCCCAATGGATTGGGTCAATTTCTTTACTGCTGCTCTATTGACCCCAATGCACTTTGACAAGGCCAAAGAACTGCTTGGATCCAACTCTCTCCTGGCCAATATCAGTAATGAGAAGAGCATCGGTTTCAGTATTCCCAACAAGTGCCCCTCCAAGACCCCTCCTTCCTGTGCTATCTTGGTGATGGAACAGGAAATCTCTGATGTGGACCCCCTTGAAGCCCCCCCTGTTGATGCAGATGGCAAGTCTGTCAAGAATAAAGGCAAAGGCAAGGTCATATTAGTTGAAAGTGAAGTCAGGAGAAGCCCCAGACTCCAGCAAAGCAAGAAGGGGTTCTATAATCCTAGTTGCAACGAAAAGCAGTGCCTAGGATGCAAGGCTAAACCACCTACCATGTCTTCTAAGGTCATTATAAACCTCTGCTCTTCTCTGTGTGATGTTGATGCTACTCTGGTGTCTGATGAAGCCCTGAACAAAAAAAGAAAGAATGAAGCCCCAGGAAAGAGCAAGATGGACAAGAAGGCTGTTGCAGCACCAAGCAAACCCAAGAAGAAGGCAACCCCTGAGGAGCCTGAACCTTCCAAGATGGTGGACAAGGAGGACGATATCAATGATGACTGAAACCATGGTGGCTTCTGCTGGTGACTGTTGTTACCAACTTTTCTATGGTGGAGGCACAGGGCCCCATCCTTTTGTTTCCTTCTTTTTAAGAACTCTTAAGTCTGTTAAGTTATGGTATCTTAGTACTTCTTGGCTCTATGAGCATGAATGGCACTGTATTACTGAAACCCCTAAATTTCTAGTTAAGTACCTGCTGTTGTGGGTCTTTTGCACCTCTGCTATGCACTGTTGTGCTCTCCTTCTCCCCACAGTTTCTTATGGATAATCCCTCTAGTAAAAGAGATTGGAAAGTCCTCTGCTGGAATATTAGAGGAATCAATGCTGAAGGGAAATGGGAGTCACTCAGAAACAAAATCCTAGAAAGCAACTATGACATTATCTCCATTCAGGAAACCAAGAGGGATTTTTTTGACATCTCTTACATTAGAAAATTTTGTCCTGCCAGTTTTGATGATTATTGCTTTCTCCCATCTGTGGGTGCTTCTGGTGGGATCCTAGTTGTTTGGAAAAGTGCTATCTTTAGTGGAGTTGAGATCTTTCAGAATAAATTTGCAATTTCTGTGGAGTTTACCTCAACCCATAATCATGATTGTTGGATTCTGACCTCTGTCTATGGGCCCTGTGACTCTGAAGGCAAGGAGGCTTTCTTGAGTTGGTTCAGTGATATCCAAATGCCAGACTCAGTTGAATGGCTCATCATAGGGGACTTTAATCTTTACAGAAAGCCTGAGGACAGAAATAGACCTGGTGGTAATGTTATGGACATGCTCAACTTCAATGATGCTATCAGCTCTTTGGCATTGTAGAGATTCCCCTGCATGGAAAAAGGTACACCTGGACAAACAAGCAAACCCCCCCTTTGCTTGAAAGACTTGATTGGTTCTTCACTTCTCAAACTTGGACTACCAGCTATCCCAATACTGCTGCCCACTCTCTAGTGATGGAAACTTCAGACCACATGGGCCAGCCTACCACACATGGAATTTAGTACTGCCTGAAATTTACTCTAAACCCGGCCGCCATGGATAGTCCGACAGTAGGTTATATATATGGCCTACCATGTGTTAGTCGCTATGAGGCAAGAGAGAGTGTGTTGGTGAGAGCCTTGCATTACATTTACACTGAGCACATTTACACAAATCGAGACATACGCTACTGGCAGTGGAGACAGATTAATGTTGCATCCGGCATTTTTATGTAGATGTACTATTATGTTTAATTAGGTTATTTGATGTACGTGGTTTATCCAAATTGATATTATTATATAATTATGTGGTTCATTATACTTTTTCATATCAGCAAAAAAAACATGCAACTAGTTTTTCATATCAGTAGCAAAACCTTGCAACTAATTTATAAATTTTGAAATTCAACTTTTGTAAAGCACCTCGGATGGAGAAACTACCAAAATAAAAGTTGTAGATCATAAAAAGTTATACAACTTTATAGTTTACAATTTCTTCGTTTGGAGTCATCTTTTCAATGAAATTTCTGTTTGAAAATTTATATTAAAAACAATGAAAAAAGGGTGGGAAACGAAACTGCCGGGAGGCAGCAATTTTGGGCGCGCGCCAAAAGTGGCCTTTAGTCCTGGCTCCAATTACTCCCCGGGACTAAAGGACCTGTCCCGGCTCCAATTAACACCCGGGACTAAAGGCTCCGGGTATATATCAGGCTGCTTCATCCTTCTGACTGGCTGACATCCCTATAGTTCGGAACTCCACCGAAACGTAAGCCATCCTCCCTCAGTTGCCTAAGTTCTATGGCCGTGTAAGGTGGTGGTGGACCACACCGCTGTCCTTTGCTAATCCTACCCCATGAATCATAGGGGGTATCATCCTCCGACAGATCATGGATTAGCCTACCTTAAGTTGGCATGGCATGAAGAACCTCAACTGGAACTCGTGTGGGCATAGCACGAACAGGTATTGGCATGGGAGCAACAGGGGGTGCTATGTCATCATCATCTGATTCGTCTTCGCCTGTTGAACTACTAACTGCATCACTGAGTCTGTCCTCCTCCTCCTACTCTGTCTCCTCCCGTTCAAACTCGTTCACATCGAAGTCATTACTTATGGAGCCTACTGGGCCTGCATGAAACTGCTCCTGAGTCTACTGACCATCCAAATCCATGTTACCCTGAGTTTCTTCCTCTTCGACCCCAAATTGTTGCTCGTTGCATCCAAGACCGTCATTGGACAGCCCGTCCTCATCATCCTGTAGCCGGTACCCATTCTCCACCACCACCTCAGCCATCGGCACATTAGAACCTTGCACGACCCTATTGTATCGAGACCAGTGACTAGGGTCGCGCAAGGGCATCAGGACATAGTGTGCCCTGGACTTCCCACTGTCAAACCTCCCCTTCATTGTGAAGTCACCCCCAAACTTGCTACTCAAACGGACACAAAGGTCGTTGAAGCTAGGAGGTCCATCAAGCCATTCCAATTCCTCATCCATATCCTCAAAACTACCATCTTCTTTCCTAACACTTCCTCCATAAAAAATTCAGACACAACAATCCATCTACAAAACCATTGGGGAAACTTTATCATCTCATCTGACTTATGATCAACTATGTAAAATAACTAATCTAACCTATAGAGACTAAAATAAGTTTATATAATAAAATAACTAATATATTCACTGTACTTTACTAACTAAAATAAGTAATACCCTGTGTACTATACTAAAATAAGTAATACACTATATAAACTAACTATATATACTAACTAATATGAAATATATATTTACTAAGTAATATATACTAACTAACTAATATATACTAACTAACTAATATATACTAACTATAGTTTACTACCTATATATTTAGTAATATATACTAACTACACTTTCATAACTAAACTAATAAAATATACTAACTAAGCAATACCAAACCTTAATTCCTAAGTGCT
This sequence comes from Saccharum hybrid cultivar R570, assembly GCA_038087645.1. Lineage (NCBI taxonomy): Eukaryota > Viridiplantae > Streptophyta > Magnoliopsida > Poales > Poaceae > Saccharum > Saccharum hybrid cultivar. The sequence continues at coordinate 15,351,770 of JAQSUU010000805.1, forward strand.
AATCAATAACAGTTCAATAGCAATAATGAATTTCTTCAAAATTTAATCGGAAAATTTAGGGACTACCTTAGCCCTGCGGAGAGGTCCTAGGGTCAGCCCTGTTGGAGAGGGAAGCCGACGACGGTGGCGGGTGCCCTGTCGGCCACCACGGTCGACGGCGAGGGCAATGCAGGTGGGCCAGGGGCGGGTGGCCACACCCGGACAGACGACGACGGCGGGCGCCCTACATGGGCAGGGGCTGGGAGTCGACGGTGGCGCCCCCTGCCTAGACGACGATGGTGGCGCTGCTCGGGGCGGCCGAGGCCGGCGGGGCGGCGGCTCGCGATGGCAGGGCAGGGGCGGGGGCGGTGCGTCGACGGTGGCGCCCCTGCTCGACAAACGACGATGAGGGCAGGCGCGGGCGGGGCCGGCTCCTGGCGAAGGCAGGCACGGGCGGGGGCGGCGGGTCGGCATCGGCGCCCCTGCTTCGGCAAACGACGGCGAGGGCAGGCACGGGCGGGGCCGGCGGGCCAGCGCCTGGCGAAGGCAGGGCATGGGCAGGGACGGCGGGGACGGCGGGTCGGCGGCGGTGCCCCTACTCGTTCATGGCACCTCCGGGTCGAAGGGCAGGGAATGGGGGCGGCAGATGGGGAATGATGACGGTGGCGGCGGTGTTTTCAAATAGAAACAAAGTGAAAAGGAAAGAAGGGAAGAAGTAACGGTTTCGATCCTGCCGCGCCATAGCGCCATGATCTGTGGCGTGGCAGGACCCGCCATGTCGGTCAGCCACGTGGCCCGGGTGGCCACATGACCGGGCTTGCGCGCCACCATGCATGGCGCAGCAGTAGTCAATTGCAATGCCATGCACGATGGCGCGGCCAAACGTGTTAGTTTCAAAAAATTGTTTCGGTGGGGTTGGTTGGAACAACTTGTAAGTACAGAAATATGTCAGTAATACGTAGGTAGCCTAAAAATGCTTCAGCAAGGTCCGCACATTGGCAATCTGATCTAAAAGAATAGAATTTTATGGGACCGGCATAGAATGCACATTGATCTCATCCCATGCGAAAAAAAGAAAATCCAAAGAATTACCCATGTGAGTTCCACCTTATCGCAAAACAGGGACCCCCTGTCATAAATTTCTAGAAAAAACAAAAAACTATACCGTTATATTGATCATTCTTTCACGTGACCAAATAAATTATAGTAAAGGAACAAAATATTAAACAACTACCTGGAGCCTAATATCAGTTCCAGCAGGTACAGAATATGAGAATACAAACAATCTCTGCACTTAGAAGATAGAAGTTTAAGCATAAACCAACAAATTGTATGCTGGACAGGTGTTCACTGTTTCATAATTTACCTAACAAATTTCGAAAGCATGCTCTGCTAGTCAAGGATTTATTTCACACAAAACGAAATTGAAGGTTTGAGGATTTGATCGTCCATATAATAGTATTATTGGCATTCTAATGCACTATATATGTAGAATGAATTTTTTGAACTGAAAACGTGGGGCAAAGAGCCCCCCGGCGGCTATGTATTAATGAATTTGCCAAAGTGTTAGCAAATAGATGTTCTCTGCATACTATGCTACTTGTCTATCACATACATTACACTTACAATAGTACTAACCAAAATCATGATACCGAGGTCCAAACAATATAGTGCTAGTGAAATGCTAAGCCAATGATCAATACCTAAGCTTTACAGAGATTTCAAGTACATATTTTGTAAACAAGACCGTACGAACCAACCCACGTTCCGATCCTTGACAACTTGACATACATGATTCTGTGCAAAAATGAAATAAACCAAAGTAAAGATCACCATATTATCACCTTAGGAAAATAATTCGTCCCAACCTCTCCAAGCAGTGTTATTTCGAAATGCTCTTTACAAACTAGGAATTCCTCACACTGGAATATAATGAACTTCGAAGATTCTCACCAACCTTTGCTATCTACTACCCATCAAATGGTGTCTTTGCTAGCTAAGCATCTAGTGAGTTTATCTGAATAGTAGAGATTTGTGTATATACATGACCCTTTTTTGCAAATTTTGTTTAGCACAAACACCATGAAGATGAAAACACACGCCTTCAATTCTGGAGTTATTCACAGTACACGAAATCATGAATATGCCCAACAAAACCAACTATATTCTAGGAGCTAGTAGATATCAGCAGGCAAGAAATAGTGTGTATAAATTCCTAGCTCGTCTTTGATGCTGGCAAAGTGGCAATGCAGAAATCGACCAGAATCATTACAACCAATGAAGATTAGCAGGTAAAAGATCTCCAGGACTGTAGTATTTCCTGTCACTGACGATGACAGACAGCAGCACCTTCCTCCTAGTGTTGACCTCCATCATCCATACCGTGTTATTTTCGGGATTCATGTAGTAATTGTTCTCACAGACCCTGAAGTAGACAACGTCAGGATCGTCAGAGCTCACGATGGGGCCATGCGGGGCAACATGCGGCAGGTACCCATAGTTGGGGAGCTGCCAGAGCTCGTCGCAGTCGAACACACCGTCCTTAACCCATGCCATTGGCTCCTCCGTCCTCAGGGTTAGGGTCCACGCCTTCACGTTGAAGGCGGAGTTGGAGCGTTCGCAAAAGGTCTTGCCTGGGCCGCCGCAGCAGCAGCGGGGAGCAACGCTGACGAACCTCACCGCACAAGGGCCGGCTGCGGCCAAATTGCGGCAATACTGCATGTCAAGCCGATCACTGCTACGGTGATCCGTTTTGGCCGGCAACAGAGGCAGCGGTACGTACCAGAGTCTGGGGTTCTCTTCCGCCATGTCACAGAGGATGAAGCCCCTGTGGTAGATGATGGATCTAGGATCATAAATCACACGCACATGCACTGGCTAATCCTAACCGGATCGCTCAAATGTAAAATGTACTGACGAAACTGAAGAACACATGAACTGGGCAACTGTCACTTGACCATGACAGAGCTATTTTCCTCAGATTGGTTTGATCAGTACATGACGATTACAAAAGAACTAAGCAGTTCCATAAGACACTCACACAAGCTACTTATACCAGCAGCATTTACAAACACAACCCTAAATTAAAGATAAATGCCTACGCAGAGGCAAACACACTCTAAAACGATAACTGCAGTGAACGTGTCCACCGTGTGCGCGGTCACCGCTCCTGAACCGTCCCAGTTCAAACTCGCGTTCCCGCTCCTACAGCGCTCCATCCACGTCCCTGCTTTGTAAGATGCCACGGTGTACTCTGGGTTAACTGCAACAATCTCCCCCTTAACCCTGAAGTACACCCAAGTCTCGAACACCGAGCAAGTGCCTCATCACCATCAGATTTCCAGCTGTCAAAGCTTTAGTCAGTGAATCTGCCTTCTGCTCAGTTGTTCCAACTCTCCTTGCAACAATCTGTCCTCTCTCAATGCACTGTCTGATGAAGTGGAATCTTGTATCAATGTGCTTACTCTTTCCATGAAACACAGGGTTCTTCATCAATGCAATAGCAGAATTGTTGTCAACAAGCAATGGTACCACCTTAGGTTTGGTTGAAGTTATCTCACTCAACAGCCCTCTGAGCCAAATAGCCTGCATAGCTCCAGCAGTAGCTGACATAAACTCAGATTCACAAGATGATACAGCCACAGTTCTCATCTTTTGGGAGCACCAAGTGATCAAATTCCCATTCAGGTAGAATGCCATGCCACTTGTGCTCCTCCTTCCAACTGGATCTCCAGAGTGATCACTGTCAGTATAGCCTACTAACATTTCTTCTCCTCCTTGCTAAGTGTACACCAACCCCAATTCAGTGGTACCCTTGAGATACCTCAGAATCTGTTTTACAGCTTGCAAATGCTGCACTGTTGGTCTTTTCATAAACCTGCTAATCATCCCCACTGAAAATGCTAAATCTGGTCTGGTGTGCAGCAGATACCTCAGGCACCCAACCATCTTCCTGTATTCAGTTTCATTAACAGGCTCACCACTCTTATCTTCTTCCAATTTGGATCCTGGACTCATTGGAATTTTGGTTGGGTTGCAGTCACCCATACCAAGCTGTTTCAGTATCTTTCTAGCATAGCTTGACTGTTTGATTGCAATAAAATCCTGTTGCTGATCAACCTCAATACCTAGATAATATGACAGTAAACCCATGTCACTCATCTCAAACTGAGTTGTCATCTCTCTCTTGAATTTCAAGATTTCAGCTGGATCACTCCCTGTCACAATCAAGTCATCCACATATACTCCTATCACCACTGCATTCTTTCCTGTACCCCTAGTATAGACAGCTGGCTCACTAGGACACTTGGTAAACTTCAAGCTTCTCAAGCTCTTATCAAGTTTAATGTTCCAGGCTCTAGGAGCCTGTCTCAAACCATACAATGCTTTACTAAGCTTTAGCACATGCTTCTCCTTTCCTTTCTCCTGAAAACCATCAGGTTGTGAAACATATACTTCCTCCTCGAGTTCACCATTCAAGAAAGCAGTTTTCACATCTAGGTGATGGACTTGCCAGCCTCTGTTGGCTGCTATTGCTAGAATTAATCTCACAGTATCAAGCCTGGCCACAGGTGCAAATACCTCTTCAAAATCAATTCCTTGTTTCTGAACATATCCTTTTGCCACCAATCTTGCCTTATGCTTGACAACTTCACCTTCTGCATTTCTTTTCAATTTGAACACCCATTTCAATCCAATGGGTCTTTGTCCCTTGGGTAGTTCAACTAGCTCCCAAGTTTTGTTTTTTGTGATAGACTACAGCTCACTTCTCATTGCTGCCTCCCAATTCTCATCACCAGCAGCTTCCCTATAGCAGGTTGGCTCCTCCATCACTGCTAATAGTGCCTCTGCATCAAGATCTAACTCAATCGGTTCTACAACCTCATAAATTTCAGACAAACTCTTGAATCTCAATGGTGTTTCATCATACTGTTCATCGTCTGGCAACAAGTTGTCTGAACCTGATGTTGCACTTGCTGCTTGCTCACTAGCAGAGTCAACAGATTGTTCCCCATCTGTTCCATGGTCTGCTGGGTACTGTTGCTGGTCCGGCAACACAACACTGTTGCCATCAGAGTTAACTGATGCTGCTACTACTGGTTCTGCCGAACCTGGTGCTCCCCCTAAACCTGTTACCACCAAATTTAGGCATATCTTGTTGAACACCATCATCTGCATCAAGTAATCCACCTCCTTGATTCCAGCTACCCATCTCATTTTCTTCAACAACAAACTCTGTTGATGTATCCTCCACAGAGTTACCTTCCCACTTCCAGGGCACTGCCTCTTCACACCTAATATCCCTGCTCACCACTATCTTCTTGTTACTCACATCAAACATTCTGTGAGCTTTACACCCTTCATCAACTCCTAAGTAAACCATGGGCTTACTTCTGTCTTGTAATTTTTTCAGGTGAGGCCCAGCAGTTCTGACATGAGCTGTACATCCAAACACCTTCAGATAACTCAGGTTTGGCTTTCTTTCCCACCAACTCTCAAAAGGTGTTTTGTCTCCCAATGCCTTAGTAGGCAATCTGTTTAGCAGGTAAACTGAGTGTCTGACAGCTTCACCCCACAGTCTTCCAGGAACATTCATGCTCTTCAACAGTGATCTTGCCATCTCCATCACTGTCCTATTTTTCCTCTCAACCACACCATTCTGCTGTGGTGTGTATGGAGCAGTCAAGTGTCTCTGAATCCCTGCCTTCTCACACACTTCTCTGAATGTGGCTGCAAGAAACTCACCTCCTCTGTCAGATCTAAGAACCTTGATCCTTTCTCCTATCACATTCTCCACTTCTGCTTTGAATTTGACAAAAGCATCAAGTGCTTGATCCTTGGTCTAAAGCATATACACATAACTCCACCTGGTATAATCATCTATCAAGAGCATGAAATACTTATTCCCTCCAGCTGTTGAGGGTGTGATTGGACCACACAAGTCCACATGAACCAGCTCTAGCTTCTTCTGTGCCCTCCAGTTTGCCACCTTTGGGAGAGAACATCTAGTTTGTTTAGCAGACAAACAAGCCCTACACAGCTGGTCAGGATGAGAAATAGCTGGCACCCCTTCTACTATCTTCTTGTCAGATAATTGTTTTAGTGAATGAAAGTTTGTATGTCCCAATCTTCCATGCCAAAGCCAGGCCTGGTCACTAATACTAGCAAGAAAACAGACAGGTGTAGCTAACTCCAACTCAATCTTATACATTCTGTTCAGAGTTCTCTCTACTTTCATGATCAACCTCAAAGGACTCTTCTGAAACACCTCTAACACATCATCATCAAGTATAATTCTATGACCAGTTTCAGTTAACTGTCCTAAGCTAATCAGATTACTTCTAAGCTTAGGAATGTAAAATACTTCAGTCAAAGCCCACTGATCACCATTCTTGCATTGAAACAAAATAGTACCTTTACCCATGATCTCTATAGTAGAGCCATCTCCAAACTTAACTCTTCCATTGATGGTTTCATCAAGTGTCTTGAACTTCTCCAGATCACCTGACATATGGTTGCTAGCACCATTGTCAAGATACCACATGTCCTTGGAAGAGTCACAGCTGCCTGTGAGATGCAGTTCAGGCAACACACTCCTTTCATGCAAATACACACTCTGTCTCCTGCTATCTGAAGAAACAACTTCAGCTTCTGCAAACATGAGTGCTTCAGGCTCCTTGCCTCCACCAGCGTGACCATGATGACCTTCATCTTGCTGCTTCTTTGCTTCAGGACACCTGTTTGCATAATGACCAAGATTGTGGCATTTGAAACACTTGATATGGCTTTTATCTCTTGCACCTCCTCCATCTCTCCCAGATGAATCTCCACGGCCTCCCCGACCTCTACCATGGCCACGACCTCTCCCCCGGCCGCCTCTTCCACCTCTCTCCGAGGCTTCTCCACTACCATTTTTTCTGTATCTTGACTCCCACTCAGCCTGAGTCAACATCAATTGCCCCATGTTGTTGGTGATCGTGGAACTAGCTCCCCGCCTTGTCCGCTCTTCAAAGGCTTTCAGTCTGCCAACTGCCTCATCGAAAGCCACTGTCTTGAGGTCGAAGAATTGTTCAAGCCCGGCTACGACGTTGAGGAATTTCTCTGGCACGGTGTCGAACAACTTCTTCACCATTGCCGCATCATCCAACGTCCCGCCTAAATTGCTGTAATGCACTGACATCGCCGTCAGTTTCCCAGCAAATTGATCAATTGTCTCCTCCTCCTTCATCTTCAGTGCGTCAAACTCCGCCTTCAGTGTTTTCAACCGCGCGTCACGCACGCGATCTGCACCCACGAATCTTGCTTTCAGGGAATCCCACACTTCCTTCCCTGATTTATTCTTCACAACTTGCATCAATAGATCGTCTGACAAGCACTGGAACAGGTGTGCTCGCACCTTCTTGTCCTTGCTCACCGCCGCCTCCGTCAGCGCGCCCGTCGACGAACCCTCCGGTGGTTCCACGATCTCCCACCATCCCTGCTCCTCCATGATCGCCTGCGCCCTGATACTCCAACTGGTGAAATTGCTCACCGTCAGATTTGGGAACACTTGGTGGTGCCCCCGACCTCCATCTCCCCGGCTCCCATCACCTCCGTTGCTTCCTCCGGACACCGACATGGATGAACACTCCCGATGGCTTGTGGATGTTGGATCATGTGTGATTTACGGCTCTGATACCAGATGATGGATCTAGGATCATAAATCACACGCACATGCACTGGCTAATCCTAACCGGATCGCTCAAATGTAAAATGTACTGACGAAACTGAAGAACACATGAACTGGGCAACTGTCACTTGACCATGACAGAGCTATTTTCCTCAGATTGGTTTGATCAGTACATGACGATTACAAAAGAACTAAGCAGTTCCATAAGACACTCACACAAGCTACTTATACCAGCAGCATTTACAAACACAACCCTAAATTAAAGATAAATGCCTACGCAGAGGCAAACACACTCTAAAACGATAACTGCAGTGAACGTGTCCACCGTGTGCGCGGTCACCGCTCCTGAACCGTCCCAGTTCAAACTCGCGTTCCCGCTCCTACAGCGCTCCATCCACGTCCCTGCTTTGTAAGATGCCACGGTGTACTCTGGGTTAACTGCAATAGTAGTCGACCCAACACATGTAGCTCGCCTTCTCCCTCGTGGTGCACGATGGGCAGCCCCCCCTTGAGCACCCAGTCGTGGCTGGGGCCGCGGAGCACGCAGAGCTCAGCCGTTCTGTAAGGCGCGTCATACCCCACCACCTCGAGCTGGGCCACCAGGACCTCACCTTGGCCGTGGCGCAGTATCCCAGTGTCATTGGAACATGACAGGTTGCGCGCCTGGTCTCTACGAGTAGGAACCTGGTGGGCGTCCTTGTCTCTTTGGAACTGCTTGGAAACATAGCAGCCGGGGAGCAGGGACAGCGTCGGCGGCGTCCGGCCGGCGCCTGCCTCGTACAGGAAATAGTACAGGAAATAATCGAGCCTAACACAGCAGCGGAAACCACGTCGGGGCACCGGCACCCTCGCCTCGATGAGGATGGAGTCATCGTGTGCCGCGACGACTTCGAGATGTAGATTCTTTCCAGCGTCCTTGTCATCGCCGTTGGACGGCGTGCTGCCTACGCCGGTTACCAAGTCGTACAGGAAGCTGGAGTGTTCCGGCGGTGCCGCGATGCTCAAGGAGACGCTGAAGGGTATGCCAGAGGAAGTGCAGGAGGCCGCCATGGTCTTGGCATCGGCGGCGGAAGAGCCGCTGTCCTTGAGGATGTTGCGGTTCAGCAACACCCAACGGGGGGCGGCTGCCGTCGGATCAGAGGGTCCTCTAGGGTTGGTTAGGGTTTCCATGTTGCCGCCGGAGCCTTTTGATGGATCACGATCGAGGAGAATTGGATATCAGCACCTGCATATTTATATCGGGTGATTTGTCATCGTTCGCAGTGGTTCTACACGAGTCCTGAACGATGTAGCGGAGGATCCACCCATCCGGCCCACTCCACGCCTTGATCTTCTTATTTCAATTTGTGAAAAAAGTAGCCCGCGGCTCAATATAGCAAGCCATTTTAATGCTGAGCATCTCCAAGAGTTTGCCAAACTCACTTGCTATCCTTCATTTTTTGGCAAAACTAGAGAAATCATCCCTCCAACAGTTTGGCAAATGACTTGGCAAATTTTGGCAACTTGACATTCTCCGGCTCCGCACGTGCATATTTGCGCGCTCGCTCTCACTTGCCATCGCGAAATCAGTCGCCGCCGCCTCCTCTCCCGCGCGCGCGATGAAACTTCCTACCGTCAGGTGCGATCGCGGACGGCCTGCACATCGCCCGGCGTAGTTCGCCCGCGCCCGGTGCGATCGCGGACGGCCTAGCGCCGTGCGGAGTCGCGACCGGGCCGCCTGGACGGACCGCGGACATCTTCCGCCTGGACGCCCGGTGCAAATCTCAGGCAAAAGCTGCTTGGACGTGCGCTGCTCTGATGGCCGGCAAAAGCTGTGCTCACATCTTGCAGGCCGAGAGGTGAGAGGTTCAGAAAACAACGTGCAAAAGCTGTGCTCCAAAAATCTCCTGTCCTTGTCGCCGGCAAATGCGATGGATGCTGCTGCTAGTAGCAGGTTCATCTGAGGCAGTGTTTAGATCCAAAAATTTTGGCAAAAAGTTCCTGTAGCACTTTTCGTTGTTATTTGGTAAAATTTGTCCAATCATGGACTAACTAGGTTCAAAAGATTCGTCTCGACATTTACAGACAAACTATGCAATTAGTTATTTTTTTACCTACATTTAATGCTCTATGCATACGTCCAAAGATTCGATGTGACGGGAAATCTTGTAAAATTTTTGGAAGTTTGAAGAATCTAAACACACCCTGAATGTTGGCGCAGCAGCTGGCGATGGCAGGAAGCAAATCTTTCAGTCCCATCACCATACAGTCAGGGAGCAAAGGTGTACAAGCCATGCAGAAGGAGCGTCGCGTGATGCAGTCGAACAGTCGGTTGAAAATCAGTTGGATCCGATCATTTGTGGGTCTTCTTTTTTGATTTTACCAAACCCAAATGACAAACTATTGGAGATACAAGATTATTTCACTTGCTATATGTTTTACGCACTTACCAAATCACAAGATTTGCCAAGTCAATTTTGGCAAACTCTTGGAGATACTCTATTATTTCCCCTCAAAAAAAATTTTAACGCTTACTAGTTCTTTTCCTTTTGCTTTCTCAAATTTCATTTTGTTGTATACGTATAAAAATGTACCATTGCATTGCAACGGAACTCAAATATCATGGAATTGTACTTCATACTATTCCTGGCTATGGGTTGATCTAACTCATATTAGCACGGATTGTGACCTTAGGCCTCCACACGGGACAAGATGAGCGTAAGGGCAGGATCATTGTATCGGATTTGAATTAGATTTACGGGCATGTTGTGGATGGACCCCGGGTGACTTTCTAAAAGCAACAGAAGAAGGAATTTTTGCTCTTTAATATCAGATTATATATTTGAGTTGTTTGTCAATCAAACACTAACTGTATGTGTCCATAGTTTATTCTATTTTCAGGTTTTTGTTTTCAGTAATTAACTAATTATTCATACCATCAAATATTAAAATTGTCTTAAAGTATTTTTTTAACTTTGTATCAAATAGTGTCCCTCCTCGTGTGCTATGGGCAACCGCTTGAGCACTACCACTAATTCTAGTTGAATCTCTAGTCGATCCGCTACCATATATACTCCCTCGCTGTCCCTCCCACACCCAAAGGAGTCTAGAATAGACGTGAATTAGAGATAAGTCTAGGTTTGAATAAAAAAAATACAGTAGAGTTTGTTTAGTTAAGGAGAATCAATATATATCGGAAAGGAGAGTCCCGATCTATAAGGACTCTACACCTAGTTGGCCTAGGAGTGAATTCCTTTATGAACTAAATAAATATACGGTAATGATACATACAGGGCGTCCGACCCGCGTCGGACGCCCTGCGCCCATTCACTCGCACCCGCACGGTCTTATCCACTCACTCGCTTCTTCCTCCTCGCTTCCTCCGCCGCTCCAAGCTCGCACGCGCGCTTCCTCCTGCGCCCACGCGCCTCCTCCCTTCGAGCTGCCGGCGAGCCTTCCTCCCTCCCTCCTCTCCCTCCCTCCTCTCCCTCCCCCGCTGCGACCTGTATGCACTCCTCGCTCCGGAGTGGGGGGCGATGTCAGCGGCTTCCGATGAGCCCACGCGCCTCCCCTCCCTCCCTGCTCTCTCGTCCTCGCGCGCCGCGACCTCCATGCTTTTGGAGACGAGGACAACGGCGTGGGCGTCGACGAGGTAGGTGGAGAAGGATCTAGATCTGAGGCCTCTCTCCCCCTCCTTCCTCCCCTCTGGATCTCTGGTCCCTCCTCCTCCTCCTCCTCGTCCTCCTTCTCCTCCTCCCCCCCTCTGGATCTAAGGGTTTGGTGGCGGCTAGGGTTACGGCGAGTCAGATCTCGTCCTTTGTTGCAATGATTCCTTCTAAATGTTGCAACATATGATGTGGATTGTTGCAACAGTATATGTTTTTTTGGTTGTTGCAACTGACGATTCTCTGATGTTGCAGGAGTAATTCTTGATATGTTTCAATAGCATTTTTTCGTTGTTGCAGCAGCTCCTCCGCATTGTTTCATTAGCAGCGCTTCTGCTTGTTTCAATATCTTTTTCTCCCTTGTTGTAGTAGTTTCGCCTCGTTGTTGCAGTGGATGTGTTTGAATGTTGCATTAGACTATTTTTGGTGTTGTAGTTCGTATTTTTTTGTTTTCCATTAGTTGTATTTTCGATGTTTCAATAGCTTTTTTCGTTTGTTTCACCAGTTTTGTTTCGTTTTGTTGCATTAGGGTGTCCTTCGTTGTTGCATTAGCATTTTCCCTTTGTTGCAGCTGGGGGGCGAGGTGGACTATGGTGGTGAGCTGGTGGCGGGGGGCGGAGGTGCAGGGGATCGGTGAGTTTGGGCGTGGGGTAGACCTATGCGCGCGGGTGGGGGGTCGCATTTCTTCTCCGTGCGGGGACGGGCCGGGGGGTCGCGTCCGTGCGGGGTGGGGGGCTGGGTCGCGTTCTTCTTTCTTCTTCTTTTTCTGTGGGGTGCGGGGCTGGTACTGCTCGCTGCGGCGTCCGGCGCTAGCGCCCGGATCCGGACGTCCGGGCGTTAGCAGGACCCATAAATATATGATTGTGTACTCGTTTGGATTTTAAACCATAGAGCATTATTCTTCGCCTGCACCTACTTCTCTCTCCCACTGTGCCTCACTCTCTCTGCCCTAGGCACTAGCCTCTCCCTCGATCCCCTGCGCTAACACCACCACAACCACCACCCAATCAAGGCTCACCACAAGTTCACTTTGTTCTCTCAGAGTAATGATCCTGCATTCCTAATATTGTTGGAACTGATACTACTTCCATAATTTTGTAAAATTGAGTTTCATCTCTCTTGCAAGTATTTATGAGATTACAAAGCTCTTATTAATTAGTAAAATGACATGTAGTTTGACACTTTGGTAATTCTAATAAGAGATCATTTCCACTAAGTTTATTCACCAAATTAACTTCTCTATCTTTTTGTTTACAAGCTACGAGGAGAATTGTGTATAGAAGGCTGTAACTTTTCTACCAAATTATGTGTATAGAAGACCATAACCTGAAGTGCTGTCATGATAAACGGTCCAAGTGGCAACACTGAGGTGATGTTGTCACTACCCGGGCTAAAAAAATGAGCTGATGTTGTCAAGTCTTGTCCTTTCTGCACTTTTGGTGCATTTTGTCCTATTATTATAGTTTTGAAAAAAAATGCAATGTGATGGACACCCAAATGCAACACGCCGCAGTAATCTATTTTATTTTCTTCTTCTCCATACCAAATTATAAGTCATTTCAACTTTCTAGGAAAGTAAAATCATTTCAAGTTTGACCAAATTATATAATAAAATAATAACATTCCGTAACTAAATAAATATCATTAGATTCTTCATTAATCACAATTTCATAGTACACCTATTTGATGTCGTCATAAATCTTTATAATTTTCTCGATAATTTGATCAAAAACATGAGATGCTTAGACACCTCATGTTTTACAAAGGCCCTAGTGTGCATATCCCCTTTGAATTAGTGTTGGTAATTTTAACGCCATAGAAGAATCAAAGAGAAATAATCCGCAAGTGCACGGATACCGGTGAGCACTTCACCCGAGAGATGTTCCTGAGTATCGTATTTTTATCCACAAGGAGAAAACGTGCGAGACTAACTAAGACTATACTTAACCCCTGAGGAGCAATCAAGGACGGTGATGATAGGGATATAGAGGAGGTCACTAAAGCATTCTAGTTCTAACCTTTGGCAAGCTATGCTAACACTGTTCTAATGGGGACGTACCTAGGAAAAGACACCAACAGAGGATGCTTCACCTACGCAACCGAGTCCTACCAATCCTACAAATGGGAGGAGGATACCGAAGGATCAACGAGGCTATATGAGTCACCCTAGCGATCTACCACCTATCCGAAAAGCAGGAGGATATCTACGAGCAACCGCGTCTAAGCACCACGCTTACACACAACTTACTACTCTAACCCAATAGCAACAAAGGATTAAAGTACTCAAAAGAGTCATAAACCGAAGAACAATAATAACAATGTACTTACTAGTATTAGAAGTTGAATTACCCAAAAATCTCAGAAGCAAGCCCTGCAAAGAGCTTGATCCTGCAGGTACAAGCGGAGAGGAGACACCGACAGGTCGGCACTTCCGCCAACTTCTCCTTTACTCTATCTCTCTAAATCTAGAAAACTAGTCCTAATCTCTTGGAAGACTAAAACACTAATCTCTCTTGAAAGCTAGCTCTAGAGAAGAGGTCATCTATTCGTGGGACACCTCTATCTGGATCCTAACTGGAAAATATAAATTATGAACTTAGGATCTGTCTGGTCCCTGGGGTCTGGCTCTGTGTATATAGGGGGGTAGGATCCAGTAGAGCCCTCGATTCAAACCGACCTTGAACAATGAAGAAGATTAATCCTCAAAGTCGGTTTAGCACCGACGTTGAAGCAGAGGCTGACAGATGGTCCCACCAGGGCAGGCGCCCTAGCCTCCAGGGTGGCCGCCCTGGCCTGCTGCTAGGTGGCCCGCACCTTCCGGGGTCTGCCTTCTCGAGTATTCCAGATTCTTCTTTTGTATACGTAGCCTTTATATCTCTTTGTAAACCTGACATGTGGGTCCTCTTTGGGTATTTTTCTGTTTAATCCCTGCAAAACACAGATTCATCAAAACTCGTAGAATTTGTCAGTTAAACCCCTAGTTCTATGTTGGTGTTTCTCTTATTGCACTTTTCTAAGTTATGTTGACGATTAATTTAGGAGTTATCTATCGTCAACAAGCTCCCACACACTTAGGCTTTTACTCGTCCTCGAGAAAAGGATGGATTACCTTAAGATATAATCTCTAAATAAGACATCCTTAGTCATACTCGTACTATGGGATTCAAAGTGTCTACCATAATACCTTGGGTAGTTGAAGGATGGAACAGCTTGAAACAGAGTTCCTTTCTTTTTTTAGCCCAGCCACTTTGGAGTTTTCCATATTTTGCAAAGAAAACATAGCTTACCTTCTCCTTCATGTGGTGCACTCAGATCACTCATTGTATGTGGTATTTATGGATTCTCACTGAGGCATGCATGATGACTGCCTTATTTCTCTTCCTACGCTACAGCTTATATGGAGTTGAAGGTAGTTCAAGGATGTAGCATACAGTCAAGTTTGGATCCTCGGAGGGGAATGTCATACTCCTAGATCAAGATGTGCATGTGTATGGAAATATTTGGTGGCTATCTCAATTCTACTTTGCTCCTTAAAATCAGGTTTCTCTCTTTTGAAACAATGAAGACCTTGGTCAGGCATAGAGATCAGGGGCTATCTTTCTTTCTTTCTTTCTTTCTTTTCTTTCTCTTCTTTTTCAATGCTTAGATACTTATCCATTTTTTCAATACTTTATTTTGCATAGCCCCATGTCTCATGCCTGTATTACAATAACTTTGAAAGAGAGGAATTAATTTGCAAACTTGGAGCATTTATTCCTAGAATCTTTTTGTTCTACTCCCAGAGTAGGAGTAGATTTTTAGATCGAAGGTATGTTTTTGCGTACTCCTAGTGTAGGAGTAGCACTCATATGTGGAGTGTACGTGATCTTGATCTTGGGGGCATGACTATCCTCTCAACAAGGGTTAGAAAGTTTGACCAAACTCAATATAGAGTAAATAGCTTATGTGCTAGTTTTTTATAATTCTATGGCTCTACTCGGCAATGTTTCTACCATAGAGGAGAAGCATAGCTAAAGACTTTAATGATTTTGAAAAGAAATTCTCCGAATGACAAGACGTTAAGAATCAGGTTCTCATTATTCTACTATCTCACATTCCACAACCACTTAGGTGTTTATGGGGTCCCTAATAAAAAGTTCTCAACAGTAACAAGATTTTTAGGAAAAATCATGGTGCGAGTCTATCTTGAGATCATGTTTTAAAGCAATCTACCTTTTTAATTTTATTTCTGAATGATTTTATAAAATGATCTTCAATACGAATCAAATCGGAAAGAGATTTAAACAGAATTGCATTATTCGAGAGGCATACCTGACCATGGATGAAGCTCGGAACCTAGGGGGCCAACAGCAGGGTGGATGCCCTCTCCTAGCCACCTTCCTGGCTTTGCTTTTTCGTGCAGGGTCATTGCGTTATATCTTTTTGAGATTTGTAACTTTTGCGGTTGAGTCAGTTTGTTATGTCGAGGATCTCCCCCACACTTGTTTCCTATTATCCTTCATTCACAGCATGGTGGAGACAAAAATGCACACATATATATAATAATAAACTCTTTATTTCAATCTCATTTAAGGCACTCTATTACAATGCTCTCAAATACTTGAAAGAATTAACTAATCAAACTAAGAATGAACTAAGCAAACTCGAATCTAACTCGATAGCGCCTTATCGATTGATCTATCTTATTCTTATCTAATTCATCCTACAACGGACATTCTCTAACTCGTTGTCTAGCCTCTTGCTCTCGCTCTCCACGAAGTCTACCCTTTTTCTTGTAGAGATGACCGTTCTACCTAGGACGTGATGATTATGCTCTGCCGATTTGATTACATCGTGCAGGAGTTTCAACTCCTTCTCTAGATCTTCTACAGTCTTGCAATGTTTGGGAGCATCTGCTGCTGCTAACGCCCTCTTAGGTGCTTCCTTCGGTGGGATGAACTTGACTTTGCTAGGATGAGCGCGGACTCCTTCGAAGTAGGGGCAATCTCCTATAGTGTACTTGGCGCACACTATGTCTCCTTTACGATCTCTCTTCACTCCCAACAACGTCTCGTTGGGCCTTGGTGGAAGGAGCTTGGTTCCTTCGGGCAGTTTGATGATGGGTCCCTTTGGTGGTGCATCCTCTAGCAAGAGTGGTTGAGGCGGAGCAGGAAGGACTGATCGAGCGAAGAAGGCTTGCTTGAAGTTGTTGATCTTTGATGGAGGAATGGCGGCGAGGGGGCGGGCATCAAAGACTGGGATGATGGTTTTGGAGTCATCAGCTGGGATCTGATTGAGGTTGATCCCATAGGGGATCATCCTCCTCTTGCTATTCTCGTTGTTGTTGTTGGCCATGGCAGCTTTTGGAGAGAGACTAGAAAGCTTCTAAGCAGAAGAGAGGAAGGCTTTGATGGAATGATGAGGGGTGACGTCAGGGGCTGTTTATATAGGGGTGTTCAACTTGGATGAGGGCCCGAGAATGGGATCCCGAAGGCATATTTTGTCAGAAAATGGTCGAATAAACAGGGAATATCCAATTTCTAGACGAAGAGTGTAGAAGGATCGCGAGGCAAAAAGGCGGCGACAGGCGGGGCCAGCACCAGGGCGGCCACCCTAGCCTTGAGGGCGGGCGCCCTGCCCCCGTGCCCATTTCATGAACTTTTTTACGTAATGTTTTATTATTGTATTATTTCCCCAAAAAATAAATAAGGGCCCCGAAAGATGAAATTTAAAGGTTCGAGCCCTATTAAATAAAGCAGAAATCAATTACGTCTATTTCTACTAGATCTTTATTGGGCTCTAAAAATAATTTAAGGCGTTGACCATTTACCTTGAATAACGTACCTTCGTCGTTTTAAAGTGTCACCGCTCCATGTGATGATGTGCTTATTACTTTGAACAGTCCTTCCCATTTACTCTGGAGTTTTCCATGTCCGAAGAGTTTCATCCTGGAATTAAAAAGTAATACTTTATCTCCTAGGGCGAAGTTCTTCTTCTTGATTTTCTTATCATGCCATCTCTTGGTTCTTTCTTTATAGATCTTGTAGTTGTGATACGCTTTTTTGCGCCACTCTTCAAGCCTCTCATTGCTAATGATTGACACTAACTCTTTCGCAGTCTTTTTATGGAAGGTTCCCTCAGAAGGGTCTAAAGAATTTTCATGGAGTATTTGGTTGTGATGCTTCTGGGGCCTTCTTCTAGAACAATAATTCGAGGTGTTTCCATATTCAGCAAAAAGATCACTTTCGATGTCGAGCATAAAATCAAGAAGTGGAATTTCTTCCTTTTCTGTCAGCTCTAAACATGGGATAGCTGATGTTGATGATGTATCAGGCAAAGGATTAGGTTCAGCTACCTCGGGTTTTTCCTCTGAAATTTCTACTTCTGGTTTTTCATCAGATTCATTGGCTAGAATTCGATCTCGAAGGAATATGCAAGAACGACCCTTCAGAAGTTAGATTAAGTAACGCTGAGGTTTTCTTATTAAGACCTTTATAAAAATGTTGAAGAAGAATAGGGTCTTGTAAATTAAGATCTAGGCTAGATTCTAAAAGAGTAGTGAAATGATCCCAGGATGAAGCCAGAGATTTATTTTCTTTTTGTTTAAAAGTTAGCACTTCTACTCTAAGGTCGACGACTTAGGAGACAGGATAAAATTCTATGCAAAAGGTGGAGCGTAACGATCCCCAATCTCCTTGTTTCTTACCTACGGTTCGAGCATACCATTGTTTAGCTCTTCCTTTGAAAGAAAAAGGAAATAGCTTCCAGCATAAAGTTTCATCGGACATGCCCTCTATTCGGAGGCAGTCACAGGTCAATTCGAATTCTTGATGTGTGAGTAAGGATTCTCTTCTTCCTTTCCTAAAAGGGGTTGGCTTTGGATCATTGCAACCAACTGCAGACGCAGCTCATAATTAGGGGCTAAGATTGGCTTAGACGATTCCCGTGGTCTAAGCCAATCTTAGCCCCTAATTAGGGGCTAAGATTGGCTTAGATAAAAGTATACTACAAGGTTAAGCCAGGCCTGAAGTTACCTCAGCAGACCGTCTTTCTCCCCGGCAACGGCGCTAGAAATGCTTATTGGTAATTTTAACGCCACAGAAGAATCAAAGAGAAATAATCCGCAAGTGCATGGATACCGGTGAGCACTTCACCCGGGAGATGTTCCTGAGTATCGTATTTTTATGCACAAGGAGAAAACGTGCGAGACTAACCAAGACTATACTTAACCCCTGAGGAGCAATCAAGAATAGTGATGATAGGGATATAGAGGAGGTCACTAAGGCGTTCTAGTTCTAACCTTTGGCAAGCTATGCTAACACTGTTCTAATGGGGACGTACCAAGGAAAAGACACCAGCAGAGGATGCTTCACCTACGCAACCAAGTCCTACCAATCCTACAAATGGGAGGAGGATACCGAAGGATCAACGAGGTTATATGAGTCACCCTCTCGATCTACCACCTATCCGGAAAGCAGGAGGATATCTACGAGCAACCGCGTCTAAGCACCACGCTTACACACAAGTTACTACTCTAACCCAATAGCAACAAAGGATTAAAGTACTTAAAAGAGTCGCAAAACAAAGAACAATAATAACAATGTACTTACTAGTATTAGAAGTTGAATTAACGAAGAATCTCAGAAGCAAGCCCCGCAAAGAGCTTGATTCCGCAGGTACAAGCGGAGAGGAGACACCGACAGGCCGGCACTTTCCCGAACTTCTCCTTTACTCTATCTCTCTAAATCTAGAATACTAGTCCTAATCTCTTGGAGGACTAAAAGACTAATCTCTCTTGAAAGCTAGCTCTAGAGAAGAGGTCATCCATTCGTGGGACAACTCTCTCTGGATCCTGACTGGAAAATATAAATTATGAACTGAGGATCTGCCTGGCCCCTGGGGTCTGGCTGTGTTTATATAGGGGGTAGGATCCACCGGAGCCCTCGGATCAAACTGACCTTGATCAACGAAGAAGATTAATCCTGCTGCCAAGTGGCCCCCACCTTCGGGGTCTGCCTTCCTGAGTCTTCTAAATTCTTCTTTTATATACGTAGCCTTTATATCTCTTTGTAAACCTAACACGTAGGTTCTCTTTGGGTATTTTCCTATTTAATCCCTATAAAATACAGATTCACCAAAACTCGTGGAATTTGTCAGTTAAACCCCTAGTTTTATGTTGGTTTTACTCTTATTGCACTTTTCTATGTTAAGTTGATGATTAATTTTAGGAGTTATCTATCGTCAACAATTAAACGCACAAGTTGGCCATTTCGCATTGTTAATGGCCAGACTATTGGTAGGCTGGTGAACTCAAATAAAGATCTTTACCAATGAAGTTTAGCCGGTAAAAGATTTTCAGCACAGTAGTCTTCATTGTCACTGCAGATGACAGACAGCAGCGTCTTGGTCCTCGTGTTGATCTCGACCATCCATACCGTCTCATCGTGTGCGCCATCAAGGCAGTCGGGATACTTGGTGACCGTGAAGCAGACAATGTCAGCATCCTCGGAGCTCACGACCGTGTACTCCAGCGCCACGCGCGGCAGACACCTGTAGTTGGGGAGCTACCAGAGCTCGTCGCAGTCGAGCACACCGTCCTTGACCCACGCCATTGGCTTGCGTCCACGTCGTCACGTTGAAGGCGTCGCTGGAGCGCTCGCACGTGGTCGTGCCTGGGCCGCCGCAGCAGCAGCGTGGAGCAACGCTGACGAACCTCACCGTGTCGGGGCCGCCAGCGGCCAAGTTCCAGCAATCGTGCATGTCAGGCCGGTCGCTGATGTTACGGTGCATTCTTGGAGCCAACACGGGCAACGGTACGCAGGAGGACAGGTCGCGCGGCGTTGGTGCTGCAGTAGGAACCTGTCGGGCGTCTTTGTCACGCTCGCACTGCATGGAAACATAGCAGCCGGGGAGCAGGGACAGCGACGGCGGCCGCCGGCCAGCACCTCTCTCGTACAGGAAAAACTCGGACGTATTATTATCAGGGGAGTAGGAAACGCGTTTGGGTGGCATCATCTCGATGAGGACGGCGTTGTCGTGGGCCGCGATGATTCTGAGTTTGGGATCCACGAAGTTCTTGCAGTCGTCGTCGTCGTCGTTGCCAGAGTACTCATCGCCATCGTTGGCAGGCGTGCCGCCTATGCCGTTGCCACCCACCCATTGACCGTGGAAGCTGGAGGGTGCTGGCGATGCCGTGGTGCTGAAGGAGATGCTGAAGCGTTTGCCGGAGGACGTGAAGGAGGCCACTGTGGTCTTAGCATCGGCCGAGTCACGGTCGTGTTCATTGTTGCTGTTCAGCAACACCCAGCGTGGCCCGGCTGCTATTGAATCGGCGGTTAGGATTTCTATGTTGCTGGAGCCGCCTTCTTCTCCGTGATCAATCAAAAGCCTCCTCCGTTTCGGGGTGGTTTTGATTTCCATGTTGCTGGTGCTTTGCTTTGGAAGAGATTGATCGATGGTTATTATGGTTCGCAGATTCACGATTCACGACGAGTAAAGAGAAATTGATACAATTCTTTTGATTGATCGACGGCGTGCATTTATATAGGCCTACTCGTCGTCGTTCTCCTCGAGATTGAAACGGAGAAGAAAACGGCCGGCAACACAATTTGGATTACGGGCGCTTCTTGTTAGTTTGATCCAATCCCGAGCACGTTATGCATTTGGCATATATGTAAATAGGTAGTGCATGTTTCCTTTCATATGTTAGCTAGCTGCATGTTGATGAACGGGTCGTGTAGACCCAGAACCTTTTTGACGGAAACCTTTTTGAATGTGATATATACTAGCAAATGTGACCGCGCGTTGTAACGGGTCGTTATTTTCACTCTTAATAAGATGTTTCCACCTTCCTCACGCTCACGGTTATATCGTCTTTGAATCCATTGACGACGATATGTATCAACACTCTTGGATGATAATAATATTTATATTTGGTACTCTTAAAATATCTTACAATCACACTGGTAAGTCGTCCGTCTTCACCAGAATACGTGCACGGGCCACGGGTGCTTCTACATTGCAGGGGCCAGGGGGGCAGAAAGGCCCAGAACCTACGTGGTGGCACAGCGTGGGCATGGAGCCGACAAGCCGCGAGCATGGTGCAGATGAGCACGGTGCCAAGGTGGGGTGGGCCGTGGGGGGGGGGGGGGGGGGGGGGGGGGGGGGGGGGCAGGGGGCGTTGCTGGCCTGAAGCGTGCGAGAGAGAAAAAAAATCTACCACACACATCTATAGGGGTACCGCCAATAGCAGAGTCCGACCAGTTCGCGTCGTCCAGCATTCAGCTTGCATCCGATTCAACTCCAATGTCCAAACTTAGGCCGGTCAGACCAAGTTCCTGTCCAATTCCAGCTTGGATGATGAGCAGGCTAGGCACAATCGCACAAAATGTGGAGGAAAAGAAAACGGTCAGTATAATAAACCGCATGTGCATCTTGTTAAGCCCGAAACAACAATCTGCACTCAACAAACATTAGGCACTAATGCATTATTAGTATTACTCGTGTCTTTTATTTATAGATGCTTGGCCAGGGAGAGTCACGGGAGGTTGTATATCTACTTGGGACCAAGATTGCAAGAGGTGATAGGAGATGGAGTTTGACTCGATGAAAATACTGCTGAGTTTTGACACAAGAAACTCTTCTAAACCGCGTTGTAGCGGATTGCCTTATACATGCTAAGTGGGACGAACGGTCATTACGGAGTTGGACACGGATGGATGGGCCAGACCAAAAAATTGAGGAGAGAAATTTTACCTTTTTAAAACGGACATTGCCCGTTGTGCGTGAGCCAGAATACTTGGACTTAGCTCAACCATGTTTTAATTAAACACTAATAAGACCCATAATAAATATTATCTGCACTAAATTATTTGTCCCATATGAAAAATCAAGGAGAGATTGCCTCGGTTTAATTAGGTGGCTATTATCCCGTAAGGAAAATCAAGGAGAGATTGACTCGGTTTAATTAGATGGCTATTATCCCGTATGAAAAAATCAATGAGAGATTGACTCGATTTAATTATGTGGCTTGTCTATATCTGTTGTAAATCTATACCTAATAATAAAGAGACAATGTGAATAATGTTTTTCAATTCTAAACTAAGAAGAGTGATGTTGAGTAGTGGTTTTTCAATTCTAAACTAAGAAAAGTGATACCGAGTAGTTAGGGAAGGACCGGACAAAAAAATGGGGGTGAGAAATTCTGTCTCTTTATTATTAGGTAAGGTTGGGCGAGCAAATCGCTCCCACTACACCACAACACCACATCATCGTCAGACATCTGACGCTAAAAATTATATTTATCGATGGGTGATCAACATTTTTATTGTGAAGACGGAACATTGTTTTCGGAACCTAAAACATCGTCTCTACCCTAAAATAAAAGAATGTTTTTATCTTCATGAGATAAATATTCATTAATAAATTTTTTTATCTAAATATATCCATCTGTGGTTCTTGTTTTGAAGGATTCATAGTAAGAAACACACTGATGTAACCCGAATTTTATTTAGATACTTAGTTTGTATACTACGGCATTTTTAAGTTTCGAAAACATTCCTCAATAGGCTGACACCAATAATTTGGACTCTATATTTTATAGATGTATCCTAGGAATAGGAAGGTGAGAAGAGGTCGGCGAAGCACGCTGCGGGACTGGTGAGTAGGGATGAAAATGGAACAGAAATATTCCGAATTGACCGTTTTCGTTTTCTATATTATGAACCGTTTTTTAACATGAAAAATTGTCAGTTTTAATTGGTTTCACAACCATTTTCAATTATTTTTTGTACTCTTTAATTGCTAAATGTAGAAATATCCCGAACCGACCGTTTTCGTTTTTCTATATCGTAAGTCCGTTTTCGACCGTTTCCGACCGTTTTCATCCTTACTGGTGAGTGTGGAGAGCGCGCGCGGAGCAGCGGCCAAAGACCTAACAAAAAATCGCGTCCATTACAGGGAGGGCTGGACCATTGGGCCCAGTGAATCTCGGTGAGCCCAGCTCCTTTGATCCGTTTGTTTTTGTAGCACGTAGTATTCCGTATGTTTCGTTTTAGTCCCGTACGGCTTCTGAAAGGTGCTGGTCGCAGCCTCAAAAGATGAAACCTGGACATTTTTGTCACCGTGGGGCAATCATGGTAAGCTATTATCGAAATGTGTTATTGCATTGGCATTAACATAGCAATGGGTTTCGGTATATTTCTTTGTCGGAGGTTTTTCAATTCCAGACTAAGATAAGAAGAGTAATGCCGAGTAGTTAGGGGGAGGGCCGGACGAAAAATATGGGTGTGGTTTAACCATAAACATGGGGAGGGTTAGACAAAAAAACATATAGGACATAAATGTTTTTTTGGCTAACACATATGACACTTACCCAATATGTTCTCTTTATTTCTTTCCGTGTTCTACTTGTTTTTTTCCTCTTTTTTACTTTCTTTTTTCCTTTCCAACTTTTCTTTCACGTGTACTCCTATTCTTACAGATGATCCAATATGTTTTGGAATCGGACTCTGCCTCACGATAGACAAGAGCTATTCTAACTCGTATGAGCACGAGTTATATATATATATGAGTCTACGTAGAAAAAACTCTCCATTATCCTGTAGTTAAACGGACCAAACAAATGGATGGATGAAAAAAAAGAGGCTGAAATTTTGCCTCTTTATTATTACTAGCAAACATGCCTGTGCGTTGCAACAAGACTACATTTTATTATACTACCAACAATATAAGTGTGGTTGCACAACATAGGTACGCATGGACAAAGCAGCCACGACAAGGAAGCTCGAACTGGCAACACACTGTGGCCATAACAATTAACAACAGGCTCATGCAGTGTCACCAGCCACAGCCAGGCAGCCTAGACCGACGGTATACTGGCTCCACCGTGCAGATCTGGACCGCCACAGCGCCCGTGCGGGCGCGACTCTTGTGTTTGTTGACACCGAGCTCTTCTCCTGCACAAACACACATTGGAAATAAATGTTGATTTGAATGTAAACAAGGTTGTGACCTGCCGTCCCCAATGTTTTCCAGATGAGGCTGACCTACAGTGGTGAATGGCATCATGGGGATCCTAGGGATGCTATTGGTCCGTTTCCGCGACAAAGCTCTTGCTTCTGGGAAGCCTGGGCTGCATGCTGCTGCTCTTCCTCACCAAAACAGAGCTCAGTGCCCGCCGACGATGACGTGGATGGGGTAGGCCAAGTCATGGTCGACTTGGACGTACTGGCCGAGTTGGAGCTTGTTGGAGAGCACGTGATCGGCTTGCGCAAGCGGGTGCATGACGTGCGTGGAGTGAGAGGCGTCGGAGATCCTGACGTAGAACTTGTCATGCATGGGCAACAGGTCCTTCTCATCCAGCTCCACTAGAAAGATGTTCATCACCTGCTGTACCGCTGTCTGGTACTCGCTCACGGGATTGGCGAAACAGGTCTTCATGCCGTCCAGGAGCTTCACGAGGACGCCGGACGACAGCGGCGTCATGTTTACACTTGGATTCGCAGCTGGTAGTCACCCCTGTGTGGCGAGGCGAGCTTGGCCCTCATGGACGGATCTGGCGTGCGGGTGACGAGCGGGTGGTGGCCCAGGAGCAGCCTGGTGCCGACGATGACGCCGGTCTTCATGCTATCCAGGAGCTTCATGAGGACGCCGGACGACAGCAGTGGCATGTTTACACTTGGATTCGCAGCCGACAGTCACAATCTAGTCATGCACAACGATTATTCAGAACTTCAAATCAAATGAAAGAGAGGAAATATTTGTGCTTTGAGGAGTAATTTGATTTCATTATATAGTGCACGATAGAATCGAGTCTTAATTGGATCAGGATTGTTAGAGCTACCAACAAACAAGGCAAGGAATAAAAGAATACAGTAGTGCATGACCGTACATGTACAAGCAAGGAAGGCAAGCTTGGGCCGGACATACACACAAAGTACAAAAGATTTAAGGAGCCGCCATGTTCTATTAGGACTCTAATTGGTGTGGTCGCCGTTACTTAAAACGTAGACAAAAAAGTTTAGATGTCGGATATGTACAAGCAAGGAAGGCAAGCTTGGGCTGCACATACACACAATGCACGACAAGATTTAAGATTTAAGAAGCTGCCGTGTTCTATTAGAGCATCTTCAAGAGTTTGCCAAATCAACTTGGCATCCATCTATTTTTGGTAAAATAGGAAAAATTGTGCTCCAACAGTTTGGCATCCAACTTGGCAAATTTTAGCATCTTGACAAATCTCCCCCCTCCACGCGCATATTTACGCGCTGAGCGTGAGCGCGCATCGCTCGCGCATCCGACTTCACGTGCATATTTAAGCGGGGCTCTTCGTTTCTTAGCGGGGCTCTTCGTTCGCTTAGCGGGGCTCTTTTTATTTTACCAAGTCCAAATAGCAAACTGTTGGAGATAGTCTATTTTTTCACTTGTCATATATTTTAGCAGGTTGCCAAATCACGATATTTGCCAAGTAAATTTTTGCAAACTCTTGGAGATGCTCTTAGGACTCTAATTGGTGCGGTTGCCAGCACTAAAAATCATGTTTTGGTCTCTTGTACGCGGATATATATAAATAAAAAAGTTTAGATGTCAGATTAGAATTATGAGTCCATGTCACATACATGACCCTGTATATTTTGAAATCGGATTCCATATCGCGCTAAACAGGAGCTATTCTAACTCATATGAGCACGGGTTATATATAAGTCTGGACGGAAAAAACTCTCCATCGTCCGGTAGTTAAAGGGAGACAGACCAAACAAATGGATGGACGAAAAAAAGAGCCTAAAATTTTGCTTCTTTATTATTATACTAGTAATGTGCCCGTGCGTTGCAACGGGTAAAAAAAATCTACAAAACATTTAGAGAAAATGAGGACCGGAATGATACATATCTATTTATTTATGTTATGCTATTTCTATAAAATTTCAAAGCTACTTTTTTTATGATGACTGTGTCATCCACAATATAAGCTAATGTTGGCAATAATACGACAATACCCTATCAAGCCTGTATGAAATTTAAAATAAATTCTTGATAGAGTTTTTATATTATGTTCCAAAATACATAAAACTTTTTATTTGTAAATATATCATAATTTTAGTTTCATACTATCCATGTGTTGGTAAAGTTAAATTTTGAGTTATATGACTTCCTTTGTGTATTCATAAAAAATTATAATTTTAATCTTTGATTAAAGTTGGTAAGACCAGTCTATCCGATGATTATGACGTGAAGCATCTCTCAGTTTCTGCATGGTAGCTCTAGTCAAGGATTGCTTTCGCAGAGATATTTATTAGACTAAATTGGATAACAAACCGCTCCAGACTTCAGTTTGCGTTTTGATTACTTGGACCATTTTCGTTTTTATTCTCAACTAAAATGCATTACTAATTTGGTGGTGAATATATATATATAGTTATTTATTTTTATTAAGGAAAAATGAAATTACAAAAAAAAAGAAGGGGAACGTGAAAGGGAATCATGCACACAAGTAAGAAAAACCGGACGCAAATACAAACCAACGTGAAAAGACAGAAGGAAACCAATTTTTTCTTTGAACGTAAGCAAACGAATCTGATAACAAATCTAAATATGACTCACGAACGAAAACCAAAACCCCAAAACCGGAATTTAAGAAAGTCTAACAGAGGGGAAAAGAGAACATACATAGATTAGACTCTACTTCTAGGTGAACCCAAAAAAGCAGGTATAGATAAAAATTAGTAGAGGATACAGTCATACAGATACTCAGGTGCGCAAGAAAGACGGACACTGTATTTAGATTGGAAAAGAGTAGAAAGAATAGGAAAACAAATAGCACCGCAAATACGTTTTGGACTCGGACTCCGTATCACGCCAAACAAGAGCTATACTAACTCGTATGAGCATGAGTTATATATATAAGTCCGGACGGAAGAAACTCTCCATCGTCCGGTAGTTAGAGGGAGATAGACCAAACCAAATTAGAGGGGGTGAGAAATTTTGCCTCTTTATTATTAGGTATAGATATAAGTATAGATTAGGTATAGATTATTATATATATATGTATAGATTAGGTATAGATATAGATATATGTGCGTGTTTTAGAACGTAACATGTACAACTTATCAAACAGTTATTAAACAATGACAGCTAGCGTGACG
Source organism: Saccharum hybrid cultivar R570 (assembly GCA_038087645.1). Lineage (NCBI taxonomy): Eukaryota > Viridiplantae > Streptophyta > Magnoliopsida > Poales > Poaceae > Saccharum > Saccharum hybrid cultivar. The sequence goes on from JAQSUU010000805.1 coordinate 15,379,183, forward strand.
CTTTTTAAGATCTTTATACACGTTCAACAATGTAATATATATGTTAGCGTAACATATTTTGGATTGCCAAAGTTCATGGCTAACTTGTCATGTACTAATCTTTCTTTTATGCCGCTAGAGACTTCCGTATGCGGCTGGACCGTCGCTTGTTGATGGGTTTGCACGTCCGAAAGACTTTGCATGCAAAGGAACAAAAAAAATAGGACGTGCCATGAGCCCATTCATGTGCCTCCTGTGATTTGAGTATTTAAAATCTTTTTCTTTCATCAAATTAATTAATCAATTTATTATGAAAAATCAACAACAATCAATGGCTCAAATTTGTTTGAGGTATTACCTTCTAACCAGTAAAAGATACACCGTAGCATTGCCCGTCATTTATTTATTTAGGAATAGTATTAAGCTAAACTGTTTTTTGAAAGTACGGTGGAGTCTTTGTCATTTGTTTATTAGATGATGAAATGAAAAACAAGTGTCGATCTAGTTTTTTCAGTGGAAACTGATAAAAAACCATAAACTCACGACAGTGCACCACTCATTCCAAATAACTTGGTACTCCAACAGTACCACTAACAACCTCACGCACTGCATGCATGCTCTGATGAACTTTACCGAGCCAGGTCTAGAACGACCTAACTAGCAACTTAACCTAGTCGGAAAAAAAACCCAACTAGCAACTCTACCACTAAGGGCCTTCTTGGCAGAGCTCCACGCACCTCCAGATCTAAAAAACAGCTCTTCTCCTAATTTTTCTAGCCAAACACATGAGCTCCGTGAACTCTAGATCTACCAAAAACATGCTGAATCTAGCTCCCCGATCCACCAAATCCATGGAGCACCCCAAGAAGTGCTCTGAAAACTTTGATTTCGTGGAGTTGGTGAAAATTACCTACCAATACAACTGATTAGCGGAAAATAAACGGCCCGTGGTTCTTTATTTTTTTTGCTCCGATGCCTAGTATGATCCGACCCCACCCACTTCGCGCCCGCGCCGGCCGTAGGCACGGCTTCGCCGCACCCTTGCGCCGGCCTCGGTCTAACCCGCCCCAACTCCGGCCAACCCTACCTCGTGCTCGAGCATGGAGCTCGCGCCAGTCGCGCCGGCCTTGGGCCTAGTCACCCCTGCCTCATGCATGGCCGCGGCGAGCCCCTCCCCTAGCCACGCTGCCCAGGTCCGGCCCCTCACTCGCTCTGCCGCATGCTTGAGGAAGAAGTTGTTTTTTTAATTTAGCCCTTATTTATGTCTCAAAAATTATAAATAAGTCCATCTTAGAGTTAGAGCACTACGTACCAAATGGTTTGGTGGGAACTTAGCTCCACGCCAGAGCTACGTCACGGTGGAGCACCTACTCTGGAGCTGTGTTTTTAGAGCTGGAGCTCTACCAGACAGGCTCTACCTAGCAAAAACAACTAAACTTAAGCAACTATCCCAAAGCGTTGATGTTGAGTACCACAAACAAAACCACCTGAAGCACCCACATGGCCAGACAGTAGGAATGGAGCAGCAGAGTGGAGCAAAAACTGAATGCCTCACGACGCCTTCAGGAAGGACACATCGCCAAAGGCGCTGACGTCACAAGCACGCATGGGGAGGTTTTCACCCACAAATCTTACATGGGCAGGAGGAGTCGTACCAGAAGGACACCTCTATGGAGGAAGTGATGTCACTAGTTACGCCGTCCAGGCTATCGCCAGGACCTCTCAGTGCTCTCACTCTCACCCACCACGGCCCGCCATTGGCCACCCCAAAAGGAGATAGTCACGAAGCGAGGGACCATTGCCGTCCCTCCAACACCCGCCGCAAACGGCCAATCTCTACACTGACCTTGGCAGATTGGCTTTCTCAGTGTACTTGCCAACGCCAAAAGGTACTTCTTTGTCAATTCGTGATTTCTTCGTATTCTTTTTTGGCCAGGTATGTTCCAGGTCGATTCTTGATTTCTTTGCATGGTTCTTCTTCCTCTGATCTCACGCAGATTTCAGGCATAACCGCACAAGCTGGCAAGCCGCTGGACGCGTGCTGTGGCAGTGGCGGTTGTAACACATAACGGTGTCGTGCGGGCTGCGGCATCTGCCCGTGACCTCGCTGGACGCCCATGGCTACCACGGCTTGTTCCGCTTCAGCGGCGCACAACTCCGTGCGGTACGTGGAGATGGCAGCGAAGCGAGAGAGGAGCACGACACAGGTGGTGCATAGTGGCGGTTCACACACCAGAGCCCCTTCTCGGTGCTACGCTGGAGCGGCTGCGTGCTCTGCGGTGGGGTGGTCGCGTGCTCTGCCTCTAGGAGGGCGGCATGGGGGGTCTTGGGGTCCGGCCGCTCGGCACGGGCCCCGCGCCGGCACCTGCTCAGCGTACGCGCGGGAATTCCCGGCCGTGTGAAGCGCGCGGGGGAAGCGGATCTGGTGGGGGCAGAGCCTGTGGCCCACCTAACGTACAATTTTGACACAAACTAAAACAAGTTATATCTCACAAACCAAAAAAATCAAATTAAATTCCGATTACACCGTTGAATTTGTTGTAATAAATCCTTCAAAATAAGATCTCACATGGACATATTTAAAAAAAAAATCATTTATGAACATTTATCTTATAAAGATAAATTAATTTTTTTTAAAACATGATAGTGCATCGCTAAAAACATGAGGAAACATCAATAGAAACATGATAGAACATCAATAGTAACGTGACAGAACATTGCTACTAACGTGACATACAAGATAGAACATCGTTAAAAATACATGTTGGAACATCGTTAAAATACATGATAGAACATCACTAAAATAAATAATAGAACATTGCTAAAAAACATAGTTAGAAAAAAGAAACAAAAGAAAAATAAATAAAAAGAAAATGAAAGAAAGAAAAAAATAATAAATACATGAAAAATTAAAAATTAAAAAAGAATATAATAAATACAATGAAACATGAAATATGAAGCACGAAGAATGAGGAAAAGCGCGCGGGCAGGCATGCGCAGGAAAGCATTCGGCGGGCGTCTGGGGTCCAAGCGATCGGGCCCCAAGATTTCCGGGGCGGCATGCCTCCATGGCGAGCAGCCTCGAGAGCGGAGGTCCGAGGCACAGTGACGCAAGCGCGGCGAGGTGTCTGTGGGCGGGTCGGTCTGATGGAGGAGATGGAGACTACACCCGTATGCACCCATATGCATTCCCATAGAATACATGTCTGATGTTGGGCCCTTGTACGCTGCAGGCGTATAAAATTAAAGTGGTATAGATGGAGGAGAACTAGAATTATAATGGCATATCTCCGAATAGGTGAGTTGTAATGGCGTTTCTCCAACCATGAAGAACTGTAATAGCTTTAATGAAAATACCCCTTTATTTTTGTTGCGCAATTCTGCGGATATTAATAATTGACCAACCGCAGAGTCGATTTTACACGCACGAGATGCTTTATTACCATTATATATATTCCGTTCCACACCCAACAGCAGCAGATTCCGTTGATGAAAGTCCCGCCCTTGCCGAAGCCTTCACCCAAGCACCATTTGTTACAGCCACGGCAATCAAGCCGTGTGAAGCAGATGGACTTGGCCGCCCCTGTATGTCGTGCCATAACAACTACAAAAATCCGCTTACATGTACACAAAAGAGTTGTTGAAAATGTAAATTTTAGCCATGCGTACCATAGGATGAAAGCATAGCGACGATAAGCACGACGACGACGAGGACCCTGCAAACGGTGGAGGAGAATGATGCTGCCATAGACGAAGGCATATCTATGCACCGTCCGTGGTACTTCTTGGATGATTTGGATTGGAAATGGTGAAAGTCGACCTTGGTGGGCACTTGGCATGGTTCATCTCGTCTATGTGATGAGCTTATATATAGATCTCTTTGAATATGGAATATTTGGCATCCTTTGATTTTTAACTATCCTAGTGCTATGGAAGGGTATTGTTAAGAGAGAGAGAATGAAATACACTCCTGGATGGAAAGCTATCATGCGTTGTAACTGAATACATTTGACATTGCCTGGTACTTCTTCTTGTAATTGTAACCATATTCATGCAAATGAAATCAGGATTGTGGATCCTTATATATGGGGCCTATAGATAGAGAAAAAAAAAATCAGTGCCGATGGTTCCCCAAGGGACGGCTGTTGCACGAGTGTGTATACACAATTACCTTACACATTACTGCAGCATAAATTTTAGGAGGTGTTGGACCTCTCTCATATGTAGGAGAATTGCGCATGGATACATGTCGGGAATCCACGAAAGGTGTCCACGGTTGTTCCAGGAGGACAGCCCCACTGGTTTTTTGACAGTTGTATATGTTTTCTCACTCCAATTACCTAGCTCTGCTGTGCAAAACTTGTACCATTTTAAAAATATAACTTCCACACAAAAAATTCTGTTGTGCAAAACACTAAAATATTTCCTCGTAAATATATCAAAGCTGAATTTTTTTTAGGAATTTGCAATACCATACAGTAGTGATCTTTTTCTCTAGTTATATCCTATTCAAGTGCAACAAAAGTTAACTTATATATTGTAATTAAAATATTCCCAGACAACAAAAAGACTGATATTTTTTTGGGCGCATATTTTTATTTATATGATTATTTATGAAAATAGTTTTTTTAAAAAAATAGAATTTGGCACACCAACCAAATGGTTTGCTAAGGTGATTTTGATTCATCACCAGCAATATTTCTTAATATAATCTGAATCCAAAAGGTTTATACAAGAATCTAGATCCCTACCAAACGCTCCCTGAATCTAGCATCTTGAGTTCATAGTCTCTCACAAGACAATTTATTCTTGCACATCCACTTTGGGCATTTCAATTATCATTAAATCACACAATTCTTAAAAGAAAAGGAACAGTGTCACTAGGAAAATGGTGCCACGTTCCTCATTCCAGTAACTGCGTTCTTATACCATGAACACTGAAAAAATTTGATCGCATATCATGTTCCATGATCCTCGTTTCACAACCAAATCATGCTATCCTCATTTCACGACCAAATCATGTTATCCTCGTTTCATGACCCAATCATACTAGAAACTTTGTAACTATATAAAAAGAAACAGGTTTTTTACATTGTTATGATGGACAAACTATTGTTAAGCGCTAAGCTCATCTAAAAATTACTGTTACCAATGAAGTTTGACCGGTAAAAGTTCTGATCCAACGTAGTAATTCTTATCACTCAGACAGCAGCATACACAGCAGGACCTTGCTCGTGTTGATCTTGACCATCCATACCGTGCTCTGCTCACAGATCGTGAAGCAGACAATGTCAGGATCATCAGAGCTCATGATGGGGTACTTCGGGGCGACACGCGGCAGACGCCCATATTTGGGATGCTGCCAGAGCTCAACGCAGTCGAGCTCACCGTCCTTGACCCACGCCATTGGATCTTCAGTGCTCAGGGTCAGGGTCCACGTCGTCACGTTGAAGGCGGAGCTAGAGCGCTCGCAGGAGGTCTGGCCAGGGCCCCTGCAGCAGCAGCGGGGAGCAACGCTGATGAACCTCACCGCGCCAGGACCGGCGGCGGCCAAGTTGCGGCAATACTGCATGTAAGGCCGATTGGCGCCAAACTCGTGGCGACCAGATTTTGGTAGTAGCGCAGGCAACGGTACGTACCGTAGCTTAGGGTTCTTGCCCTCCTCCGCCATGTCGCACAGGAGGAAGCCGTTGAGGTAGTCGACCCAGCATATGAAGCGGCTGCCGACGTCGACAGGCACTGTGGCGTCGATCCTCGTCTAGTGCCGCACCGCGCCTGCTTCTTCCCCCTCATGGTGGATGATGGGCACCTGCCTGAACACCCAGTCCCGGGCGCCGGAGCTCAGCACGCAGAGCTCGGCCGTCTTAAATGGCACATCATACCCCACCTCAAGCTGGGCCACCAGGACCTCGCCATCGCCGTGGCACGGTATGCCAGTGTTCTTGAAACAGGACAGGTTGCGCGGCTCGGCACTGGGAGTAGGAACCTTGCGGGCATCTTTGTCTCGTTGGAACTGGTTGGAAACATAGCAGCCGGGGAGCAGGGACAGCGATGGCGGCGTCCGGCCGGCGCCAGCCTCGTACAGGAAATACTCCCAGTAGGCTGGATGGGGAACCCTCATCTCGATGACGACGGAGTCATCGTGGACCGCGACGATCTTGAGTTCGAGATCCTTGGAATGCTTGTGGTTGCTGATGGAGTAGGAGGAGCTGCCGTCGTCGTCGTCGTCGTCCCTGTGCGGCGCAGCCTATCCAGTCACCGTGGAAGCTGGAGCCTGCCGGCGGGGTTGCGAAGGTAAAGGAGACGCTGAAGGGCCGGCCAGAGGACGTGCAGCTGACCACCGTGGTCTTCGCGCTGGCCTCGCTATGGTCGTCGACGTCGTTGTAGCCGTAGCGGTTCAGCAACACCCAGCGCGGGCCGGCTGCCGCCGTCGAATCACTCGGGTTCGTTAGGGTTTCCATGTTGCCGGAGCTTTGGATGAGATCCATCGATTGATATGGATCACGACGAGTGGAAATTTTGATCCAAATCATTTTGACCACCACCGATCCATTTATATATAGGACTACTCGTCGTCGTTCTTCCCCATCGAGATCCAAACGGAGACAAAATTAAGCAATAGCATCCGGATTCTGGGCGTTTCCGATACTGTTCGGAATTTGCATACAGGCCGGGTTGGACCAATACAAGCAGTTCCCTAGCCCATTAATTATTTGTTTTTCTTTCTAAACGACACCACTGTCCGCACATTTGTTTTTATTTCCAAAATTCCAGTGATATTAAAAATCGACCAATTAACCGCCGAGTCGATTTTACACGCACGAGATGCTTTACCATTATATATTCCGTTCTACTTCCAACAGCAGCACTTTCCCTTGAAGACGTCGGTGCTGGTGCATCTTCCGCCATTGGGGTAGCCGGCGTTCTTGCACCATCCGTCGCAGTCCGGGTAGACGTTCAAGCACCCTGTCATGCAGTCGTTGGGCTGGGCCGCCCCTGTACGTCGTATACCATAACAATTACAGCAATCCGCTTAGGCCTCGTTTAGTTCCCCCAATTCTCCCCCAAATTTCACTATGTAAAAAGAAGATTTTCCGTCACATCAAAATGTCGGCAAATGCATGGAGTACTAAATGTTGATGAAATCAAAAACTAATTACACAGTTTTGTTGTACTTTGCGAGACGAACATTTTAAGCCTAGTTAATCAAAATTTGGATAATTTTTACCAAATACAAACGAAATGCTACAGGAATTCTGATACAGTGTTTTTCTCCCCTATTCTGTGAACTAAACGAGGCCTTACATGCACACAAAGGCGTTGCTGAGAATGTAAATTTTAGGCATGCGTACCATAGGATGAAAGGGTGGCGACGATGAGCGCGACGACGACGAGGATCCTGCAGAGGGTGGAGGAGAATGACGCTGCCATATACAAAGAGGCAGTGCCACCGTCCGTGGTACTTCTTTGACGTTTTGGATTGGAAATAGTGAAAGCAAGTCGATCTTGGTGGCGGCGCTTAGTATGGTTCACCCGTCTATGTGATGAGCTTATATATATAGATATAGAAAAACTCTATGAGTCGAATATTTGGCATCCATTGATTTTTACGGATCCTAGTGCTAAATCTTTGGAAGCGTTTTGTTAAGAGTGAGAATAAAATGTACCACTAGATGGAAAGATATCATGCGTTGTAACCACGCATACATTTGCCAAGTCTCAATCATGAGCTTTTTTTTTCCTGTTGATGTATTAATATGGCAAGTAGTTTCAGTATCAGTTTGTCGTAATCATATTCATGTAAATGAAGTTAGGATCATTGAGCCTATATATGGCGCCTCTATATAGGGAACAGAATCAGTGACAATGGTCCCGATGTGGCAGCTGTGGCACGTGTGTATCTACAATTATTATCTTACACATATGACTGCAGCATAAATTTAAGAGGAGTTTCAAAAAATATGCCTCTCTCGTGTGTTGGATAGTTGCGCATGTTTACGTGTCACTAATCCACGATAGGTGTCCACGAATGTACCACGACGACAACCGCCACTGATTTTTTGACAGGTCTTTCTTCGTCCCAATTAACTCGATTCACACAAAAAAAAAACACACAACGAGTGTCTTCAGCCCACCGTTCCAATGATTCATTTTTACAAGGTATAACTAGTGCAACAAAGAACTAGGCTGCAATGTCAACCAATTTATCTTCCACCTCCAACCCATTATCCGTGTTGTTGACCAGCCAGACAAATAAAATCAAGGAGCAAAACTTTTACTCATGGTTTAACCAATTTGTGGAGGCAGTTATCGCAAGTGCCTTTTCATCTATCTAAAATCAAGAGTTTCTTAGTACTGGGTATATACACTACCGGAGAGAAGAGGTATGCCGAGTGCCTGGGAGTTTGCCGAGTGTCAGAACTCTGGCACTCGGCAAAGGTCAGGTTTGCCGAGTGCCTGGCACTTGGCAGAGGCGGCGTTTGCCGAGTGCCTGGCACTCGGCAACCTATGGCACTCAACAAATGTCATCTTTGCCGAGTGCCAGGCACTCAACAAACGCTTGACGGTGACTGACGTCCGTCGCCTGCCGTTAAGCTTTGCCAAGTGCCACAACACGACACTCGGCAAAGGCAATCTTTGCCGAGTGCCACACTCCAGTACTCGGCAAAGTTTTTATATTTTTTCTTTTTACCCCAAAATTTTTTCTACTATGTCCCTACAGTACTTGAGTCTAAATGTTCAAATATTGCATATTTCTCAATGTGTTTGCTATATTTAGTAAATTTATTTCATTTAATTGATTGTTTGGATAATTCAAATTTGAACTGCAAGTCATTCGATTAATGGAAAAAATTCAATGAAAAAATGATATTCGTGTTATTTAGTCTATTTTGAGATCGCGTCCAGGAATAGACCACAAATTTCGAACATCATGTTCACGAAACATGATCACTTATTTGCGGGAGAATTGTTTTAAAATTATATAAAAAGCAAACGAAGTACGAAAACCATGAAACTTGTCGTTATGTCATGATATCGTATGCGGACGCCGTAATAAAAATTTGAGAATGTTTCGGGCAAGTTGGTACAGCGACTGCTTTGAAATCAAAGAATCTCCGGAGAAGTTTTAGAGAGTTGAGAAGGAACCGACAAGATTTGGAGTCAAAGCGACTACAGCTTGGAATTTTACTTCAAAACTTTTTCTATAAAAAGTAGACAACATATATTGTCTCGTGTCAAACTTGGGTAATTTTTCGGATGCGTTTGATATTTTTAGATTTTTTATAAAAAACTGTTTTGCCGAGTGCCTCAAACAGGACACTCGGCAAAGCATGCATCTGTTTTTTAATAGTTTTTTTGTTTGCCGAGTGCCACCACTCCTGGCACTCGGCAAACTCAATGGCTTTGCCGAGTGTTGGGTCCTGGTGGCACTTGACAAAGATTTTCAAAAAAATAAAAATAAAAAAAATCATTCACAGGTTTGCCGAATGCCGTCCCACCTGGCACTCGGCAAAATTGATAAAGATTTTTATTAAAAAAAATACACGTTTGCCGAGTGCCGCATCGGGGGCACTCGGCAAATCATTTCGAAAAAACGCGTCGTCCTTTGCCGAGTGCCCTCCGATCTGGCACTCGACAAAGGGGGGATCAACACTTATCCCCAACACCCGGCCGGCTCGACGCACCACACACGCACTCACGCACACATGAACACAACACTCGCCCCACCGCCCGCTTCGCCATCGACCGCGCCGCCTAGGCAGCCCGTCCAGCCGGCGCCGCCCCGCCCCGTCCCCTACACCAGGCCGTCCCGCAGGCTCCCGCGCCGGCGCCCGGCGGGCCCGCCAGCCCCCGTGTCGTCCTGTCGGCCGGCGCCGCCCCGCGCCGCCCAGCCAGCCGCCCCTGCCACGCCGGTGCGTGGAGGAGGGGAGGAGGAGCAAAGGAGGAAGAAAGGAGGAGAGGAGGAGAGAAGGTGGCACATCCGCCTGCTGCACATCCATGCCACCGGCCCGTCCCGTCCTTGTCCCCGGCGGCCACCCGTCCCTGACCCCATTGACCAGCCATCCCTATCCGCTGCCCGTCTGCCTTGTCCCAGTAGTTAGCTTTCCTTTCCTCCCGTCCATTCCAAGCCACAACGGTGGTGGTGGTGGTGGTGTCAACGACGGTAGTAGTGGTGGTGGCCATGGTGTAGTATAGTAGTATTAGTGGTGTGGTGGTAATAGTGGTGTGGTGTGGTGTAGTAGTAGTATTTTGTTTGGATTGAGAATAAAACTGCATGGCTACCCTTGATGTATATGTGGTTGTCGGCCATTGTGCCGTTGTTTCTTGCAGGTTTTGGAAACCTCACCGTGTAGAGGAAGTGCTGCCGAAATTTTGAATTGACAGTATTATGTTAATTTGTTTTGCAAAGAAGAGCCTATAGGAGCCGCCGGAGTACTCCGATCATCTGCCTGCTCCGCGTCGTCTCCCCACTGCACCAACGCGCCATGGCCCCGCTAGCCTGACTCCACCACCATCTTAGGTATAACCCCTGACTCCATATCATGGTCATGTATCGCATAACCCAGTTAGGCGTCTCCCATTCGAAAGAGATACAATTGGAAGTATGCAGATCTTTGCATATGTATAACCATATCTGTTTCGAATTGTCCACGTTTTTTAGACAGCCTGCGGATACGTAGATGGGTTAGTTTCCATGTTCTGCTCTGATCCGAGATAGAGTTTCGGGAACACCTCCCTATTGTTCTCCGGATACACACTCTCCCTTACCAGGACGTGTATCTGAAGAACAACGGGGAGGTACTGCCGAAATTCTGTCTTATATAGGAGTAGAGCATGGAAACTAACCTCATCTATGCATCCGCGGGTGGGATTATGATCTATCCTCACCTATTAGATAGTAGGAGCACCATGTAGATGTAATTGATGGCAAGGCTGCTAAAGGAGCAAGTCTAGTTTTGTGTCCGTGCAGCAAATGTACAAACAGGAGAAGGGAAAACAAGGTCAACATGAGTAAACATCTGTTGAGGAATGGATTTACACCTGACTATACCTGGTGGGTCCACCACGGTGAAGCCTATCGTATGAGAGAGGAGGTGGTGAGAGCACGCTTGGAGGATTTTGATGATGCTGCTAGGGTAGGGGGCATGTTAAATGACTATGCCGAAGCACAATTCGGTGAAGGACCTAGGAAGGAGGAGCAAGAGGCAACCACAAAGACGTTCTACGACATGATGTCTTTGGCACAGAAACCCCATCATGGCCACACAACGGTTTCTAAACTAGATGCTATTGGACATGTGATGGCATTCAAGTCACAGTTCCACCTAAGTCATGACGCCTTCGATGGTATGTTGACAGTTTTTGGCAGCCTCCTTCCTGAAGGTCACGTTCTGCCAAAGAGCATGTACGAGTCATAAAAACTCCTTCGTGCCTTTAAGATGTCGTATGAGCAGATACATGCTTGTCCGAAGGGGTGTGTCCTATTTAGGAAAGAACACGCAGAGACACAGTACTGGCTAAAGTGTAAATCCTCTAGGTACATGGAGGTAGACTCTGGCGATGGCCAAAAAAGGCAACTTAATATCCCCAAGAATTCGACGGTACCTTCCATTCATACCGAGGATCCAACGGATGTACATGACCGAGGAATCCACAAAATAGATGACATGGCACAAAAATGGCAAACAATACAGTCCGGACAAGATGGTACATGCATCCCATGGTGATGCACGGACCTGCTTTAATGACATTCATCATGAGAAAGCTGAAGAGGCTCGTAATATACATGTCGCGTTGGCAACAGATGGGTTCAATCCTTAGGGAATGATGACTGCCCCATACACATGTTGGCCCATGCTCGTTATCCCCCTCAATCTCCCTCCGGCATATGCTTTTAACGCAACAACATATTCTTGTTGTTGATAATTCCTAGACACCCAGAGAATAATATGGGTGTGTTCATGGAGCCTGTGATTGATGAATTGATCCGTGCTTAGGAAGAAGGGGTATGGACGTACGATCGAGCTACAAAGACAAACTTCAAAATGCATGTTTGGTACTACTACTCCCTGCATGACTTCCTTGCATATGGGATATTCTGCGCCTGGTGTGTTCATGGGAAGTTCCCATGCCTAATATGCAAGGAAAGTCTGAGATTCATTTGGTTGAAGAAGGGTGGCAAGTTTTCGTCGTTCGACAAGCATCGAAAATTCCTCCCCCTTGACCACCCATTTATACGAGACATTAAGAACTTTACCAAAGGTGCCGTAGTGACAGACCCTCAACCCCATATGATGACTGGTGCTGAGGTTCATGAACAGATAGATGCTCTCATGGTCAATCAAGAAGGCGGTTTTGTGGGATATGGTGAGCAACATATGTGGACTCATAAGTCAGGCTTGACTCGGCTCCCATATTTTGACAACCTTCTCCTTCCACATAACATGGACATGATGCACACTGAGAAAAATGTCACCGAGGCACTTTGGGCAACCATCATGGACATTCCTGATAAGACAAAGGACAACCCTAAGGCTAGAGTGGACATGACAACGTTATGCGATAGACCTAAGCTAAAGATGCAGCCTCCAAGACACGGCAAGACATGGAGAAGGCCTAAGGCCATGTTCGTCTTTAAGAAGGACCAAAGGAGGGAAGTACTACAATGGATCCAGACGTTAATGTTCCCTGATGGGTATGTAGTGAATCTGAAGAGGAGAGTGAACTTGTCTACTATGCAAGTCTTAGGGTTGAAGAGTCATGACTACCATATATGGATTGAACGGCTTCTTCTGGCGATGGTTCAAGGCTATGTCCCTAAGAATGTTTGGATAGTATTGGCAGAGTTGAGCTATTTCTTCCACCAGCTCTGTGCCAAGGTGTTATCTCGGACCGTGATTGCAGACTTGGAAAAAGTGGCACCTGTGTTGCTTTGTAAGTTGGAGAAGATCTTTCCACCCGGTTTCTTCAACCTGATGCAACATTTGATTTTGCACCTCCCGTATGAGGCATGAATGGGGGGCCGGTGCATGGGCGTTGGTGCTATCCAATTGAGAGATGTCTAAAGGTTCTTCGAAAGAAATGCAGAAATAAATGCAAAATCGAGGCTTCCATAGCAAAGGCATACATTCTGGAGGAGGTGTCAAACTTCACAAGGACATACTATGGTGACAACCTTCCTAGAGTGCATAATCCACCCCCTCGTTACAATACTGGTGAAAATGAATCGAACCTCAATCTTTTCAAAGGACAACTCGGAGGCGCTAGTGGGTGGACCCGCAAGACCTTGAAAGTTGAAGAGTGGCGCGCTATGATGCTATATGTGTTGACCAACCTTGACAAAGTGGAGCCGTACTTATGGTAAATTCTCAAAGAACTTGTTAAATACGCTTTCTTCGTCAATCTGCATCCAACCCCATCGTTTCTCGTTGGTACAGGGAATTTCGTCGTCAATTCTGGTGTCAATCAAGGGCACCTTCCCCGTAGGAATCCGATACCCTTCTTAGATAGGGTGTGGGAAATGGACAGCCTTATTTCATTTCTTGGTTCAAACAGAAGGTAACGTCCAATTTAGCTCGTCCTTAGTTTGACATTCTAAGTTGCTCGTCCTTAGTCGATCTATCCTGCTTGACCTTGTAGGGCCAGAGGGATGTGTCTATGACTACCGAGTTGAGACAGGTTGTGGATGGCTTGGACTATAGGGTCAAGTCATATACCGGTTATGACGTGAGTGGATATCGCTTTCACACAACAACATACGAGCAGAGTAGGCCCAATCGAAGAACCACAAGCACCGAAGTTTTCACGCCCGGGGATGATGATACCGAGTACTATGGAACAATTGAAGAAATATACGAACTCAATTTTCATGGTTGTAAACCTCTTAATCCTGTCATATTCAAATGTCATTGGTTCAATCCTGAAGCAATGAGACGGGCTCGTAATCTTGGGCTAGTTGAAATTCGACAGGATTCTGTCTTACCCGGAGACGATGTTTACATTGTGGCTCAATAGGCCACGTAAGTTTACTATCTCCCATATGCGTGCCAAACCGACCCATGTCTTAAGGGTTGGGATATTGTGCAGAAGGTGTCACCACATGGTAAGCTACCTGCCCCAAATGATGAAGATTACAAGTTTAACCCAAACACATATGCCAGAGAGTTCTTTCAAGAAAAGGGGCTACAAGGTCGCTTCGAGATAGACTTAACTGAAGCGATCGAAATGGAGGTAGATAATGAAATGGTTGTTGATGAGGACGCTGAAGATGAGGTGCAAAATGTGAAGGACCTACAATTACTTGATAGATTACGTTTAGGCAATGACAATGATGACAACATTGCTCCTTTGGATAGTGTTGATAATTTTGACATGGTTGATAGTAATGATGAGACCTATGATCCAGCTAATCCCGACCATGAAGATTATTTCTAATACATGTAATACTATGTTATTTTGCAGTTATGTTATTGAATATTTTGTTTATTTTGCATCTCTTTTGAATTCATGTAATACTATGTTATTGAATATCTGTGCTTATTGGTTTACTCTTTTGAATTGCCGGTTATTGAACAAGACGGCGAGCGGTCATCACCGGAGGGTGCAGTCGTTGTACCAAAGGAGGTCACTGGAGCACGAGCAGGAGGCGCCGTTCGGGAGCAGGACCACGAGGGGGAAGGGCAGGAGCATGAGGTCACCGACACCTGCCTCGTCATCATTGTCATCACGTGAGGACAGGGAGCCTCAGGTGCAGGAGGACGAGGTGCATCAACGCCCGCTGATTCGACCAGAGGGGCAATAGTAAGTAACTTAAGATGTTCTCACTACTTCTTCATATGATACATTGAAAGTACTAATTATTCTTAATCACTTGTGTAGGAACTGGACGATTGTGGCACCAAGCAGTGGTCACAACCGCCCACCCAATGGCATCCTAGGTCTTTTATGCAGGGAACACTTCCCTGGCCTGATTGAGTTCGCTGGGAAGACAGAGCCTGCCTACTCGTTTGACCACTATGCCTCCGCCGCCAATATGCCAGATCGGAATGATAGGGTATTCAACAACAAGGTGGAGCGGGTCAAGCAAGAGCTATGGGTAAGGCTTCCTCCCAACACATTGCTCAATACATCAGATTCAATCGACAATTTTGAAATATTGAATGGATACATCTCGTGTGTATGCAGGATTTCTTTAGGTGCGTGCCCAGATTGGAGGCTAGGCGGATGTGGTGGCTTCCAATTGCTGTAAAACATTCGTGGTCAGCCTAGGACAGAAGGTAAAAAATGCGCGCCTCCAGTGCATCATAAACTACTAGGCCAGCCTAGGAAGGAAGGTCAGGAAAGCTGACGCAAGAACGATGACGTTGATCCAGGAATAGTACATTGCGGCAAGTACAGAACATTAAAACTGAGTCCTTTTGAGATTAATTAGGTTTCATTTCATCTTATACTTCATATACTTGATGTCGTGCAGATGATTCCTCATTGGTCCACCGCGCATCCCGAGTGCTGGGGCCAGATCGTCGACAAGTGGTGCAGCGCCGAGTGGGAGCAGACGCACAACGCTTGCCGGGAGCGGCGTTTGATGATGCCAGGTGTACCACACCATCAAGGCAGCCGCAGCCTCGTCGGATACCAAGCGCTATGGGTACACAAATTCAATTATTTCTTCTAACGCTCAATTCTGCATGATTTCTATTCTAATCATCTTGTTGTTTTTCTCCCAGATAGCATCACATGGTGACGAGCCTTGCACCCCCTTACAGGCATATCCTATGTCCCACAAGGGCAAGGCGACGTCCAACGTCCACTACAACCCGGCGGACTCGCCCGAGGCGTACAGCAACCCGAGCGTCCAAACCGAACTCAGTGAGTACACTGAGATGGCAAGGTCGGTCCATGGGCCAGAGTATGACCCAAGCACCCAAGACCTCGATGGAGAGCTCATCATGAGGGTGGGAGGAGGCAAGAAGCATTGTTGGTACTAGATTGGCAATAGCGTACTCGACACGGCCACCACTCCCACTCTCAACGCCATTCGAGTGAGGAGCACGAGCGCAAGCCCCGCCATACGCCCTCGGCCGAGTGCTTCACAGCCCCTGGTGTCGGCACTCTAGGTAAGTATTCCTCTTTTATTCGTCATTCATTCACTTTTACATGCATTAGTTTTGCATTACTAAAACATTGGGGTGAAATGTTGCAGGCCCAGGTGCAGACTTTGGAAGCCTAGCGGGATGCCGATCGGCAGAGGGTGGAGGCATTTGAGGCCCAGCGGGAGGCCGAGCAGCGGCAAATGGCGGAGGTTTTCCATTTTTTGCAAGGTCTTGGGGCTGGGACAGGTGTAGTTCCACCACCGACGCTATTCGCTCCACCTCCACCTGCACCTCCTCATATGACTCCTCTGAGTATGAATATGATTGTTTTGAGTTTGTATGTTCATGCTTAGGGTGAAACCACATCACTACTTGCAACCTAGTTGATTTGTTGTCTAACACATGCAATCTCTTCTCCTTTGTGCAGCCTCAATCTGCGGGTTCGAATAACCCAGCGGCCGTCCCTCTAGGTGATCTAGCGAATCCTTCACCTCCATCACAGTGGGCACCTTGGGGCAGCAAATTTGTCAGTGGTAATTGTATGGAACTTGTGGTTGTGAATGATGGATTACTTGAGACAATTGATCTTTGTGATATATATGTCGTGTTGGTGATGTTTGTGGTATATATGTGATGTTGGTGATGTTTGTGATATATCTATAATAGCCTATAAAAGTCGTAGATGGGCGAACTTCCGTCCCTAGACTCAAACTACTGTTCCCGCAACAGTCAACGTAGACCTCCTAACTCCTGGACCCCACCTGCAGCCTTGCCAGCCTCCACCCCGTCTCTCTCCTCCGTCCTGAAACTTCTCGCGGCTGCTTCCTCTCCGCCTCCGTCACGCTGCTCCTCCGCACCCCTCTCCAACACAGGGACCCACGTCGTCGCCGCCCCGAGCTAGCCTGGCCAGGCGCGCCCTCCACCAGCACCCCCTCCTCCGCCCCCTGTCTCCCTCTCTCCCTCTTTTCGTCTCGCCATAAGCATCGCCGCAGCGAAGGGCCCAGGCGACGGCGCGCCCCGGCGCCTCCGCCGCTCCCGCTCCTGTTGCCGCAGCTGCGCGGCGCGTCCATCCTGCGCGCCCCCGCTCCATCCCCGACCTACGCCCCACAACCTCCGCCGCCGCCGCTCCATCCTCCGACGCCGCCCCTGGCACTCCTCGCACTGCCCCGCGGCCAGCCCCGTCGACGCCGCCCTGGCACTCCTCGCGTTGCCCCACTGCCGGCCCCGTCGTGGCAAACGGCGCGGCCACCCCCGCCGTGCCACCCTGCGCGCGGGCAGCACCAGTGCGGCGGCCCTGATGCAGGCGCCCCCTTCTCCGCCTACGGCCCTCTCCTTGCCAGCAGCGTTGTCCCCCAGAAGCCTAAACACCATGTATGCGATTCAGTTAGATGTCAGTAGCTAACCTACACAGTAGCATTCATGTAGTCTCAATTTGCAGTACAAACTGTATATTTCTTCTTCTATGGTTTCTGCCAGGGAAGTGATGAATCTCATCTAACAAATAATCAGGCCTCCTCTCCATGGTTTCTTTGACATTTTATTTTGCTCTTGGCAAATTGGACGGCCTTCAACATAATATAGTAACAGGTCACCTACCTACTTGATACTTCTGTATGAGATTATCATGTTCTCATATTTCATATAGAATGTTACATGCTCCGTTGTTTCCTTACCCTTTTGATAGTGCCTAACCTTGCAATTCACAAGAATTACTTTACCATTTGACGGATTTAATGAATTACGTAATGCCTTAGATGCATTGCTTCGCTCAAAAATGGTTGTATGAGAGGTTCGGGAACTCCCTACCTGCTGTTTGGATTTCGTAATCTGCAGCATCCCTGATGCTTTTCAGCACATCTACAATAAGATATAGGAGTACAGCCCACGTTCTGTTTTAGTACCTCTTAGTATGTCTACATCCGCAACATTTATTTTTTCCCCTTATGATGTGGTCCTCAGTATAGCTGAGGTTTTTCTAAATCAATCATCATGTATTCCCTATTTTTTTGGGTTGAACAGACCTCTGCAAATGGGGTTTCATACTAATTCAGTTACCGCCATGATTTCGAGGCAATCTGATGTTTTGGACAGATCCTTTTTTAGGCTCCCCTTACTATTGTACAGGTATTACATCTGATGCACTGACATTTTTTTTTCCATTACTTTGAAGTTATGAATTAGCTGCTCTTGAGTCCACGTCTTTTAGGGATTGGCCTAGGCTGTCACAAACAAAACATTAGGACAACCAATAAGAAAAGAGGTAAATCGACAGCATAAGCCATGTCTGCTTATCATGGATATATTAAACCCCCCCCCATGGCATAGTTCCATAAATTGTGTTTTTATGAGTTATCTGGAGTCACTGCATCACTTGATTAGGTTCACTTGAATTATCGGTGTTTCCAATATTCACAATGTGGTTTAGTGTTCCGAACAGGTAATATGGGAACTGACAGAATTGTTCTATGCCTTCCAGCTTTACAATGCAGCTCACACAAGTTCCTCATTCTTCCCACACTATCTTCATGCCTACCTCAAAATGCATCTATGCAATTTAGAAAAAAAAAGCGCCCACGGTATGAAACTATGCTCCTCTAAACTCTTTATATGGCAACCTGTTCCTGCTACTGCCAGCAACACTATGCACATTTTCTTACAATTGTTGATCCTTTCCACGTATCTTCGTCCTTCATGGGATGTCAGAGCTACAAACAATTGCTAACCAATTATGTTCGCTACTACCTTATTTTGTACCTGCTTCACTCAGAGGAGTGGCTTCAGAATATAGCCAACAATTGAACAGATTAGATTGCACAGATCTTAATTTGTATCTGCTCATTCCATTTCACTGTGCTATAGTTCACACTGTGTTACCTTTAAGCTCCACAGCAAATGTATATGCATGGCTCAAAACTTGAGATCATTACCTTTGATGGATGGTATTCGTTCCATTGCTTTTTTTTTGCCATAATGGGACTTCCTTACATAGATTTTTATTACAGACAGGTCATTAAGAGGGACAACTACAGCACAATTGTACAATATTCATCCCCTTACCATCATTTTCATGTGGTAAATGATTTTCAGGTACAAACCTTTTCATCACTTTTGGTAACATGATTCCTCCATTTTTATCCAAAATAAAACCACCGACTTCTACACTGTTCGCATTTTCAGGAACTAAAATGTAGATTTACAATAATCACCAGCGAAAAAAAACCCATCGAATTCAGAATATGTTGTACAACTAATGTATACAAAGAAAGATTGTTAGGTGACATGCTTTATTGGTTGCTTCGTTGCTTGGGTTCCTTTGCAAATGCCTTAAACATTGTTCTAACGAATTTTGGTAATCTCTTGCTTCCATGCACAATCATATAACATGCTATATTTCTGCCTTGCTGCCCCGTGCGAAGCACGGGGTACCTGCTAGTCTATGATAATTCTTATATATAGAGAGAGAATATACTCTATAGCTAGCTACAAAATAAGTTATTTTGTAGCCACCTCTATTTACGATAATTTTATATACTAATTTACGATAATGTCAGTATATATTATATTTACGATAGTTGAATTACTATAACACATGGGGATATTTACCATAATGTTATTGTAAATCACATAATAAAGAGTTACTATAATCTCGTAAATTAGCATAGCAATTATTGTAACTCAAAGTGACTATACAATAAGTTATTTTGTAGCCAGCTGTAGGATATATATATATATATATATATATATATATATATATATATATATATATATATATATATATATATCTTGTTTGTTTGGGTGGAACGGAAAAAAAAACAAATTTTGGCTGTTTTTGGTCACTTTGCTGAGTGCTATGGTCATTGCACTCGACAAAGTGACCAAATCTGGGCACCTGGGAAGTCCCTTTGCCGAGTGCAGAGGCTTTGCCGAGTGCCCCGACAGCTGGCACTCGGCAAAGAATTTTTTAAAAAAAACATAATTTCTTTGCCGAGTGCCCCGTCAGTTGGCACTCGGCAAAAATTTTGAAAACAAATTAAATTTCTTTGTCGAGTGCCCCGACAGCTGGCACTCGGCGAAGAAGCCATCAATGGTGCTGGTGCCGTGACGGCGCCTTTTCTTTGCCGAGTGCCACGTCGGGCACTCGGCAAAGAGCCATTTGCCGAGTTTTTTTTTCGCAGAGCACGGTTTGCCAAGTGCGGCACTCGGCAAAGCCTTTGCCGAGTGCAATTTAGGCTTTGCCGAGTGCCCAAACCGCTTCAGTCCGGTAGTGATAAGCACCACTAGAAATTGATTCTTAGAAGCTGGCCACACCTTTTACTGCTCCAAGAAATAAATTTTCTAGAAGCGTCTAGTAACGTGGACCGCCTCTAAAATTATTGTTGGGACATAAAATTAACAAAAAGAAGATCGTAAAATTTAGTGGAGAAGCCCAATAGAAACTATTGCAAGTCACAAATTCGAGCGATATTTTGTGCGTATGGTTCCTATGATTTGAATGTGAAACTGGGTGACTTGCGTGAGCCCCTACCAAGTTTCATCAAGTATTGAGGCATGAGCTTTGCCTCCTTTGTGCCCTCTCTGTTAGGTTGACTAGCAAATATGCCCGTGCGTTGCAACGGAAGCAAATAAGCTATCAAATATTTATAAAAATTGAGAATAAGAATGATGAGAAAGTAAAGCTAAAACACCCACTTGCCTGACCTCGTTCCACAAAGCGAGTCAAGCTTCCACAGGGTATTCACTTCTCTTGCAGACACTCGTCTCGCCTCACACAAGCTGCTCATGTCGAATTCGATTCGAGGCCGAGAATCCCCCTGCTCAGTTGAGCTCTGCTCCTCGCTTCCCGTCTATCCATGGATCCGGCGGCAAGGGCTGCCGACAACATGGCCCCTGTGGAGGTTTGCTCCAGCTACGGGCACCGAGGCAACGACGGATTGGACCTAGGTGGTGCTCCTTTGCCGTGTACGCCACACTACTGGTCTGGTCTGGGCACACCTCTGTCCGCACCTGGCACTACGCCACCTCATCCGTGGCTCCACCTCCCCTCGGTGGCGCCCGCTTGGCCGCCATGCTCTACACCTGTGTCACATACGACTCCGTCTTTGGCCTGCTCTCCATGTGCGCCATGCTAGCCGTCATGTATGGGGGCAGTGTTCGGCCTACTCTCCACTCTACGAGCTCCATGCTCACCGTCGCCACCCCAACCATGCTCGATTCGAGGGCAGTGAGTTCGATTCGATCGAGTATCTGATTTGCTTGAGTAATTTGATAGTTTGGTTGGAGATGTCGTATTATTTTGAGTAAAAAATATTTATATTTTTTATATTTATATTTATATAGTGTGTTTCGGTGCATTGAAATTTGAAGAGATTTTTCCCCAGAACTATCTTACCGTCGTGGATGTAGCTATTTCGTCCATTGTTTTAGTAGATTCTTGCTTGAAGATTATGCTTGTGCTAACGATGTGTTTTTTCTTGTCGACATAATTAAACTGGAGAAGAATAATTGATATAGTCATTCTTTTTACTTGAGTTTGGGTAGCCAGCCAGATTATTCATGAAAAGAAATCGGACATGAAAACTGTAACATATAAACCGTAACCGAGTCAATCTCTTAGTTAGATGAAAGATTTTTTTTTGAACTTAGTTAGATGAAAGATTTTGGTGGATATCAATTTTGCCTCTTTATTATAGAGTCATAGATAAGGATAGAGGTATAGATATAGGGCCTGTTTAGTTTTCAAAATTTTGCAAAATTTTTCAAGATTCCCCGTCACATCGAATATGTAGACGCATGCATGAAGCATTAAATATAGATAAAAAATAAAACTAATTATACAGTTTAGACGAAATTCACGAGACGAATCTTTTAAGCCTAATTAGACCATGATTAGATACTAATTATCAAATAACAACAAAAGTGCTACAGTACCATTTTCCAAAAAATTTCACGAACTAAACAAGGCCATAGATATATATATTTCTATTATTTTTCACATAATTTATAAGTTTGTTGTTTTACCATAAAAGGGAAAAAAAAGAAAAGGAGCCAGTCCAGTCCACTGGTGCAAAAGGGCGACAGGCGGATTCTAGCCCAGTAATAGGAGGCCCAACATAGACTGAAATTTTATATCAAGAATCCTCAAGTTTCTCAAATTCAATTTAGATCCTTTCACCTTTTCTTTCTCTCTTGCAGTTTTGCACCTGGAACCCTGCTTATTTTCTGTCTTTTTTGTCATCCTAAACCCAGACCACCGAACCTCAGAACGTCGTAGACCCGGACACGGACAGGATAGTGCGGACAGAATTCGGCGGATAGAAACCGGCAGATTGAAATTTGTTTCTTTTATTATTTGGGATAGATATCCTACTAGGCTGGCCCCACGGCCAACCTGAGCGGCTGGGCCTTGAACTCGTGTCCTAGCCCAATACAAGGCTGGTGGGACCGTCGCACAGTGCTATATAATGGAGGTGGGGCCCAGGGCTCTAGGTACGAGGTTTGTCTGAGCCGCCACTCCCCACTGACATCTAATCCCTAGACTAATCGAGAGGGACGCACTATGAGTGACGCGACGCGCCACCGGCTTCTTCACCGCCACCACTGGACCATGCCTCACTGCACTGCTACTTCCCCATTGACCGTCGCCAGACTTTACTGTCTCGGACTGCTACTAGCCGTTTTTTTTTTTGCTGGAATCAAACTCTTTCCTATACGCTGCATGCTATGCTAGGGATGAATGTACAGAAACGTTGCTGAACTAGGAGCCAAATATATGAGAAGTTTTTCCCGACAATAAAGAGCAACTAGAAAGGGTAAATGGAGACTAAACAGAACCTGCAATTTCACATACACTAGTAGAGAACGGACTTTACATTCAGGGCTTTAGTCCCAGACATTTTTGGGCCCGGGACTAAAGAATGACTTAGTCCCGGTTGGTAGATCCAACCAGGAATAAAACCCCCTGCCCAACAGCTATGGCAGCAGTCTTTTGCAGGGGGTTGACAGTATGGGGCCTTTAGTCCCGGGTTGTAGAAACAACCGGGATTAAAGGTCTTTTATCCCGGTCTATAGTACCAATCGGGATTATATCTTGAGCCTTTAGTCCCGGTTGGTTTTATAACCTGGGACTAATAAGCCCACTATAAATAGCCGACTCTTCCTACCCACTGTCTCCCCGTCCAGGATAATCTTGGTCTTTGTTTGTGCGCGTGTTCATCCGTGTTCGTGCTTGGGGGAGCAAGTTCTTCGTCTTCACCGTCGGCTCTCATTCAAAAGGTTAGCAACTTCATCTTTCTAATCTTCTAATGTTAGTTATAATGTAGATCATTCCATGTTTAGTAATAAACATAGAAATATGTGTGTTTCTAGTTTAGGAATGTGAATGGTGGATTTATTTTTATTTATTATACATCATTTCTACATTAATGTTTCTCTAAATATATATTTATACATGATTCTTGCTCTAATGTACACCGTTTCTCTAATATGTTTATTATATATATATATATATATGTGTGTGTGTGTGTGTGTGTGTGTGTGTGTGTGTGTGTGTGTGTGTGTTTTAGTTTAGGAATATGAACGGTGTGGATTTAGTTTTATTTACTATACATCATCTCTACATGAATGTGTGTATATGGTGGCCAAAGGTATATTTATAATATGGGTGTGTTCTCTATATTTATTTGAAAATATTTCTCTGTTTTTTAGGTATGATGAATGGACGTGGACTTCCCGTTCCACAAGCCCCAGGTTTTTACCCTGGTGATCTGCCATTCGCGCCGTCGCCAGATGGGGTTGTTCCGCGTTTCCCAGATCTATCTATAGTATAGAATCTTTTAATTACATGCTAGCTAAATAATATGATATATTTATATTCATTCATAATATGATTGATGCATATGTCACAGACTATATCCCCTGTTGAGTGGCTGGAATCAGCACTATGGGTGCTTGGGGTGTCGGGTATCTTCGAGGATACTACCAGTCAGGTTGTGAATGACCAAGGTGATGAGTTATGGACGTGCAATATCGCCTTTAACATCCCTGTTAGGTACAATCAAGAAGTAGAGCCAGATATCGTACAGAGGGGACTTCAGTATCCAACTTAGATAGGCGTGCAGATGAATACCGTGTTGCATTGTTTACAGACTATTGAGCACATTGGGTACTTTGTGCCTGATTTTTCATACCTAAAGATGCAAGCTTTACGTGAGCGTCATCTAGATACCCCGCAAGTAAGCGAAAGGGTGGCGAGACATAACCGAATGGATGTGGTAAGTCATCTATGATATCATAGTCATATGTTTATTTATTCTTATGATTATATGATCGCTTTGTAAAATGTAATTATGTTTCTACGCTTGCAGAATTTGCTCCATAATTTTACCTATGTTGCAGCTAGCATTCAGGATATTCTTTCTCAAGCTCTTCAACAACTGGGGTACGACTGGGACTACGTGGACCACATGGGCCAGCCTACCACACATGGAATTCAATACTGCCTGAAATTTACTCTAAACCCGGCCGCCATGGACAGTCCGACAGTAGGTTATATATATGGCCTACCATGTGTTAGTCGCTATGAGGCAAGAGAGAGTGTGTTGGTGAGAGCCTTGCATTACATTGACACTGAGCGCGGTTACACAATTCGAGACATACGCTACTGGCAGTGGAGACAGATTAGAGTTGCATCCGGCATTTTTATGTAGATGTACTGTTATGTTTAATTAGGTTATTTTATGCAGATGTACGTGGTTTATCCAAATTGATATTATTATATAATTATGTGGTTCATTATACTTTTTCATATCAGCAGAAAAAACATGCAACTAGTTTTTCATATCAGTAGCAAAACCTTGCAACTAATTTATAAATTTTAAAATTCAACTTTTGTAAAGCACCTCAGATGGAAAATCTACCAAAATGAAAGTTGTAGATCATAAAAAGTTATACAACTTTGTAGTTTACAATTTCTTCGTTTGGAGTCATCTTTTCAATGAAAATTCTGTTTGAACATTTATATTAAAAACAATGAAAAAAGGGTGGGAAACGAAACTGCCGGGAGGCAGCAGTTTTGGGCGCGCGCCAAAAGTGGCCTTTAGTCCCGGCTCCAATTACCACCCGGGACTAAAGGACCTGTCCCGGCTCCAATTAACACCCGGGACTAAAGGCTCCGGGTATATATCAGGCTGCTTCATCCTTCTTCCTCCTCCGTCTCCGCCGCGCCCAATCTCCCCAACCCTAACTCTCGCCGCCACACCGATTTGACCCCGTCCACCGCGCACGCTGCCACCGCCACGCTGCTCCGCCCCCCCCCCCACATTCAATCTCTGCGCGCTCCTCCGGCCAGGCCCCGACATTGATCTCCTCCGCACGGCGCGCTGCTCCGGCCCGGCCACCTCGACGCCACCGTCTTCCTCCTCCGTCTCCGCCGCTCCCGATCTCCCCAACCCAACTCTCTCCTCTGCGCCAATTCGACCCCGGCCACCGCGCGCGCCACCACCGCCACGCTGCTCTAGCACCCACATTCGATCTCCGCGCACTACTCCGGCCCGGCCGCCTCGACGCCACCGTCTTCTCCTTCGCGCGCAGCGGCGCCCCGGCCCGGCCACCTCGGCCCCGACGCCCCAGCCACAACGCCCCCGCCTTGACGCCACCGTCTTCTCCTCCGCGTGCTGCTCCGGCCAGGCCCCCTCGACACCACCGTACGCCTTCTCCTCCGCGCACGCTGCTCCAGCCTGGCCCCCTCGACGCCATACCGTCTTCTTCTCCGCGCGTAGCTCCGGCCCGGCCACCTCGACGCCACACCGTCTTCTCCTCCACGCGCAGCTCCGGTCCGGCCCCCACATCGAGCTCTGGCACGGCATGTGAGATACTCCCTCCGTCTCAAAATAATTGCACATCTCGTTTTTTAAGGAGTCAAACTCTTTTAATTTTGACCAAGTATATAGAAAATAATATCAATGCCTAGATCTCCAAACATATTTGTCACAAGAGTATGTTCCAATGTCAACCTAATGATACTTGTTACACATCGTAAACATGATTATTTTTTTGGGGCATAGAAAATTGGTGAAAATTTTGATAGAAAAATCTGAACTCCAAATGTATGACTTGATTGGTGTTCTAGAAGAGATGGCCGATGAGCTACCTTTGCCTCAACTGCCAGACAATTATGTATTTTATTTGGGCTTCCAACCAACATTGCCGAGGCAATTGTTCCCATATCCAAGCATAGTAAGCAACTACCTCCCCCAAGTTGTTTCCACATCTATACTAGTTTGTTCTGATATATGTAATTGTTACATGTAGACAATTCTACCCATACCATGGTTGAAAGATACATTGAGTTTTTTCTCGGCTGATATGGTGCGAGATGATACAATCCCTACAGCCGATGGAAAATTTCAAGTTCAGATTGGTTTCGCAATTCGTGCTAGGCTGGGTAAACAGCAAGGTCAGATCATATACATCACTAGGACGGGCAGCGCTCAACCTGAATATCTTAGCGCCCAAAAATATGCTGTTGTCGAATGTTTAAATGCACTTGAAAATATTGGGTACAAGGTGCCTACTTACAATTCCATGAGGATGGAAGCTTTGGATGTGGGTCTCCACCATGATATTGGGACCTATTGTGCTTCTATTGCTGACAACAACATGAATGATGTGGTCAGTCTTATAACTTATATTAAGATTCATTGTTATGTCTATATATATATATGCAAGATTCTGATGATTAACACCATATTTTTTCTAGCGACTTGCAGATTCAGCGGTATGACTAAACATACGCAAGTGCTAGCTTTGAATCCATCTTATTTCAGGCCCTTTATCAATTGGGTGGTTTTAGATAGTCTTATGGTGACCCTGTTTTCACTAGAGCTGGAATCCAACAATCAATTAATATCACGAAGGGACGTTCTGGGCCACTGTTGATCGTCTTCTCCAGACCTTGTGAGCGAACTTGTGAAGCAAAAGGAGAGTGTCCTAGTACATGCATTGCGCTATATCACTTATGTTCTAGGATACGAAATTTATGACCCGCACTTCGCCAAATATGCAGTGAAACGTCATCAAGTTTTAGGAGGGTAGAGCAGCAGTGGTTGTTTTTGTAATAATGAACTATGTTTGCAATTGGCATTGTGGACCTCTTGTGTGTATATAATGAGTTGGTTTAAATTATGGTGTGTATGAACATTATGAAGTGTATGTAGTGGACGATCATTGTAATATATAAGCTCCTTAATTAGTTTCACTCTTAGTATGTGCGTCCAATTAACAATGCAAAGGAACTGTAAAAGAAAAGAAAATAAACAATACAAAGAAACTGTAAAAGAAAAGAAAAGAAAAAAAAATTGGTTTTGTGCTAGGCCAGAGTCTCTTTAGTCCCAGTTGATAACAACAACCGGGACTAAAGAATAAGCTTTATTCCCGGTTCCAGACCCGGAACTAAAGGGGTGGGGCCTTTAGTCCCGGATTAGCAATCCCGGTTAGGCAACCAGGACTAAAGGGGGTTTCCCAATCGGGAACAGAGCCCATTCGTGCACTAGTGATAACTAGAGTACCTTCTCACGCAGTAGCTCTAACTTTACACCCAACTGAGATTC
This sequence comes from Saccharum hybrid cultivar R570, assembly GCA_038087645.1. NCBI lineage: Eukaryota > Viridiplantae > Streptophyta > Magnoliopsida > Poales > Poaceae > Saccharum > Saccharum hybrid cultivar. Next base: position 15,406,862 of record JAQSUU010000805.1, read on the forward strand.
TGATCACGAACTACGAACAAGCAATCTGACAAACACTGGGAAAACCTGCAAACTAGTACCACTTCTCCTTTCAGATTACATCAGTGCAATCTAGGTAGATCCAACAGTCATATGTAAATATCACACATGAGCACAACCAGATCATGCTCTCAGACTTGACTTGTCTGCTATCGCAGCTCTACCAACACTTGCATTCAAACCGAAATTAAGCTAGTTGCAGGCAAGAACTTGCATTCAGAATTTCAGATCGACATCCAGGCAAACACAGACCAAAATCAACTACTTGCACAAGCACAGATCGACATTCAGAGATGAAATCAACAACTTGCAGAGATATGGCCATCAGACCTTTTGTTACTGTCTACGTTGATGAAATCAACAACTTGCAGAGATATGGCCATCAGGCAGTGATGGAGCAGACGACGATGTCATCTTCAGTCCGAGCTACCTGCCCCGGTGCAGTTTCCCTCCTCTGCCGGGTGCGCGCCGCCGGGAATCATCAGTCGGCGGCGGGTCCATGGCAGCTGTACATAGGGGACAAGAACGCTGGCAAGGAATACGAGAAGAGGATGTGCCCGTAGGGGAAGGTGAGGAAGAAGAGGAGTACCAGGGGGGCCGCAGCCACGCGACCTCGGAGGGCCACCGCCACGAGAGCTTTGCGGAGCCGTCGTGCGAGTCTGGGGTATGCCGCCACGTGACCTCCGCGAGTCTGGGGAAGGGCCACCGTTGAGGAAGATGGGCGCCGAATCGTCAAGCGTCGGCGGCAAAGCAGTAGCGCGCGGGAGGATTGGGGTGGGGCGCGGCAGAGCAGTAGCGGGAGGATTGCGGTGGGGCACAGTTGCGCGGGAAGCAAGCGGAAGGTTGGGGATGAGGCGCGCACCAGATCCAGATCGATGAAAAGGGCGTTTCACACGGTTTCCAAGACATTGGAAACGCCGCTCGGTCGTTTCACCACGATGAAACGTTTGCTGTCTCTCTCCTCCTCATTTCATGCAAAGATTCAATTTTTGCTGATGTGTCATTGTATTTAATGTGCATGAAACACCCATGAAATGCGCATTGAGACTAGCCTAATTAGCGAGAGCAATTTTCGCTATTACATATAAATTAATCTCGGCATCCTTGATTTCATGGACCATACCGACACAATTTGATGTAAGACAAGTACTACTCCTATATCACCACTGGAAACAAAACTTGCCCTGCAGCTACCAATTTTTTTTGTCAGTTTCAAAAAATCTCGACACAGATATCGTCAGATTCGAATAAGAAACATATCTGGGTTTGTTTTTTTTGAAACCAACATATCTGGTTCTTGGTCTGCTTGACATTTTGAGTACCCCCACTAGTGTGGTACTAACTAAGAAGAGAAATCATACCACAGGGTCCATGTTTAGCCACAGACTCGGTCCACTCGAGGAGAGAACTTGTGTCCCGATGGCTCACCCTAAAGAATTTCTGTTGGTAAGTGCCCCTGCTCAGTTTAGACACAATAACTAGCCAGAAGTTGCATGTAGCGTTACGATTTTTTGCCTGCAGCTATGGAATTGATATGATTATTTCCAACAGTGTGCCGGTAGCAAGATTGTGAGGCTGAACCACTTAAAAACCTGTTTTCATGGTGATTAAGATAGAAACAGCAGTCCAGTCCACTCTCCTTCAAGCATATAACAAACAGCTTTGGAGCAATTACTGAAACAACATTTGCATAAAGCCATAGTGGCACACATGTCAACATGATGTATGACATTGACAAGTCAGGCAACAATTTTTTATTTTTGGAAAAAAGAAAAAGTTCGTGCACCTTCAATGCATTTTTTAGAAACATCTTTTCAACATACATTGGGGCAAATGCATCTGTTATGTGATCGATATGTGAAACATTCAAACATTTGATAAACATTAACCACATACACCAGATCTGCAAAAGAACGCTTGTACTCATTGACAGGGGAGCCTCAAGATGTGAAGAAGGTTTCATTATTTTCCGTCAGTGATTCAGAGAATTGGATTAAATTGCTCTTGGTTTTTCATGCTTTGAGAGCTTGCCGTTCAGCACCGAAGTTTCACTGCTATATGGCTGTTCGACGCCCAACTATCTGTGTAGGGGACGACGGACAGCAGCACCTTGCTCCTTGTGTCTACCTTGACCATCCACGCCCTCCTATCAGAGAACTGAGCATAGTCCTGAACGTCCTCGGGGACCACGAACCAGATCACATCAGGGTTGTCTAAGCTCACAATAGGTAACTTCAATGTTACCTGCGGCAGACCCTTGTAGGCTGGGAGTGCCCAGAGCTCGCTGCAGTCAAGCACGCTCTCTTTCACCCAATGTAATGGCTCGTCCATGCTGAGGCTTAGGGTCCAGGTAGTCACGGTGAACAAGAACTGGCCGCGTGCGCACGTGCTCCTGCCATGGCCTCCGCAGCAGCAGCGGGGTTCGATGCTGACGAACCTAACCACACCAGCACCAGCGCCGGCCAAATCCCTGCAATATCTCTTGTAAGAACGGCCGTCCCAGTAGTCCACATCTTTGGGAGGCAGCACCGGCAGCGCCACGTACCGGAGCTTAAGGCTTGCATCATGTGTGGCCATGTCACAAAAGAGGAAGCCGACGAGGAAGTCGACCCAGCACAAGAACCGGTCTCCAACGGGAACGGTCGTGTCTGTCAGCCACCGCCACATCACCGTCACCGCGCCGCCATTGCTGCCCTGGTGATCGTCAAATATGATAGGCACCTCTTGCTTGAGCTCCCACTCCTGACCTACGCGGAGGACGCAGAGGTCCGCCGCGCTGTCCCAGGATTTTTTGTTGTTCACCTCGAGATGGGCCACCAGCAGTTCATGCTTGCCGCAGCGCAAGAGGCCAGTGTCACTTACACTCATGAGGCGCTGGCTCTCCTTGTCATCGTAGCAGCCCGGGAGTTTCAACAGCGACGGCAGCCGCGCCGCCGCCGTGCCTGTCTCGTACACGAAATAGTCCGAAGTTTTTGTGGAACCGTATCGGTGCTTTTGGGATGACCTCACTTCGAGGAGGACAGCGCCGGCGTGAGCCGCGAGGACCCAGAGGGAATCGACCTCCTTCCCCTCCCCGTCTTGGCCGGACACGATGTGATCCGACAAGCCATAGTGCAACCAGGAGTTCGCCGGCGGCGCCGCCAGGAGGAGGGAGACATGGAAGAGCAGATTCGTCGAGGTGCAGGAGGCAGCCGCGGTCGTCTTGGTCTCCACCACGATGGAGTGCTGATGACGACAGTAGTGGTTCAGCATCACCCAGCGAGGGCAGGAGGCGGCGGCCTCCGCCGGTGGCGAAGCTGAACCAGTAGATCCGTTTTCCATCTTGCAGCAGTTTCAATCGAAACGTAGGAGAAACGGACGGCCTATACTTCGTGGCGGCGCTGCCTGTGTTGCTTTTTTTTTACTGGTCGCCAACGATTTGGAATCATTTTATGAGTAATGATATGGATGAAGAATACTTCCGTGTCCCTTTTAGTTTTTCCAATATATCGTTTTCTATTCGGTTTCTATATAACAGCAAAACTGCCGATCAAATCGAAAGAAAAAACAGCTAACCTGGATGCAACACGGTTAATACCAGGTGGATACAGATTCGGTTTTAACATATGTGGCTAGAATTTTGTAATGCCCCCCAAATTCATAGATTTGTTATTCCCTATGTTTCAAATTATAAACCAAAATGGTGTCCTTAGGACATCCGCAGTACTGGGCCTGCGGACCAGCCCAATATACATGCTCTCCTCCTGACCTAAAGAGAACCTGGATGTCATTTCTCCAGTCCTCCGCGCCAATCGTGGCCTTCTCCACCGCGCCACCTGACCACCACGCCCGTCTCCGCCGCGCCGCCCGCTGCTCAGATTCTCCCGCCCGCTAGCATAACCCACCCACCGCGGCGCCACTTCGTGGCATCAACCTCCTTGTCGGCGTCCAGCTCCGCATCGACAAACCTCCATTCGTCCAAGTAGCAAGTAGATCTTCAGTTTGAAAGGGCTTGTTGCAAGCAATGTTTGAAGTGTTTCAGAGGTATTTTGAAAGTGTTTCATATGGATGCTACAAAAGTAGGTCATGATGTAGCATATGTTACAACGGTTGTATACATATGTTGCAACTATCTATTTCAAATATTTCATCTGTTTTTTCACATATGTTACAAGTGTGTTTATCTAGATGTGCATGTGTTTTATCATTGCATATGTTTTCCAATTGCTTTTCAAGTGTTTCAGTTGTTTTGGACGTATATGTTGCAAGTGATTTATCTTAATATTGCAAAAATAGATCTAGTGTTGCTACTTAGGACCAGCCTGCTATAGCCACCTGTTGCATGCATCTGCTAAGGCGCCGTCAATCATGCGCAGATGTAAGGGCAGGCGAAACAAAGGGGGCACGAGCGGATCCCATGAGGTGTCGGGCAGCACGTGCAGACCCCGCATGGGCTTGCAAAATAGAGTATGTGCAGTCACGGGTGACTAGGTGCTTGCGTCCATCCGCACGTCCGCGCACAAGCACTTCCGAATTATAGAACATTTTGGTTTCAATACGTGTGCGCTACCGAATTATAGAGCATGCATAACTTTTACAACGCATTTGGATACAGATAATGTTAGATAATAAGTAACATTGTGTCTTAGAAAATCAAAACATCTTAGTCAGCAATGGAAGGAGTATTTTGTTTGTGAAGATAAAACATCATAAAAAATAAAGAAAGCAAGCCTAGCTAGGTGACCACAGTGGCACACATGTATAGCAACATATATAGCACACACACTGCTTAGAACAAGAGCTATGCCTCCTAGTCCCCTCTCTTGTGATTAATAGTAAGTTGCTATACCTGTTAACTAGAAGAACACATTTACTAGGCCAGAGGCATGTGATCTTATGATGTACCGTATGACCCGAGTGGCAATCCATGAACTGGTTTTTTATGGTGGTCAAATATGAGGATGTTATGTGTAGAAACCTAGATGCTGAGCCCTCTAGGACCTATGTTGCTAAAAAGCAGACTTTTAATTACCATAGTTTCATAAAACCATTTGTCAAGGTCAACTGCATGATCATGTACGTATGATTTGTTTGGGCAAGCTGAGCATACTACTGTTTCACAATAAACACAGGCTACAAGGTATGATAAGCAATTCTAGATAGTCCTTAGAGCTCAAAAAGGATCAAACAACTCTAAAACGAAGCAAACTCAAAAAATTTAAATCTACCCAACAACGTACTACTAGCATACAAGTAAGATTAAGGCACCGTCAATGCAACAAACAACAACTTTATGGCCTATGATTAAGTGATTTAATTTAGAAAATATTCCTGCACTAAATTTCGAAACATATTTATTTACTAAAAATTGGAAAACAAATTTGCCAAATTATTGATTTAATTGTGCTCCAATTCACATCCCAAAATTCAAAATTTCTGTGGTGTCACGTTTTTACTATTGTCAGGTGAATGTATTTTTAGGCCAAGTTGATCATCATTCCTATAGAACAATTTTTGTCCATGTTTTAGTTCTAACATTTTTTTTCTGATATAAGTGCAGTATGAAAACATATATACACATAAACACGAAGCTCTGTTGCTCGTGGTGATAGAAGGTGAGGTGTTTGATTTTTCCTATTTGAGTTTCTATGTATTGGCGTGGGACATTTGGAACTCTTCACCTTTTTTTGCGAGCTAACTCTTTGCCTACTACATGAAACTTTTAGCATGAGTCATCTTTCTGAGATGTTGTTTTTCAATCAGGTGGTACGGTGTTGTGGATCACATTGGATGCCTGACATTAACAATGTGTTTTTTTGAGGGAAACAGGAGCGCACCCCTACTGAACTTTTATTTTAAAAAAGTATAGAAAGTCTTTACAATGAAAATCATGAAACGAAAAAAGCAACAAAGAAAATGAGCAAGATTACACATAAGCTTCTAGTCATTGTTGAAACAAAGGAGCTAATCTAGATCTTTCTCTAAGAATAACTTGAGCAAATTCCCTTCTGAAAATTGATTTGCAAAGTTCAATTGATGGTTGCATATGCCTGAAGATTGCATCATTCCTAACGGTGACATCAACAATGTTAAAAGCCAAAAAAATTCCAACGAATGAGAAAAAATATTCTAAAATTTTTAAGAAAAATAATATTTCTAGCTTAACTAAAAAAAGTTCCAACTACTTACAAAGATTAAGTAAAAATGTTCAAGATATAAATTGTAGCATGCACATATAGAATAGAAAATTGTATGTCACATAACAAGGCATTTGGGTTTCAAGATTGGAGCACAGGGATCCAAAACTTGACTAAGTCAACTGCTACAGCTGTGGATCAAGGTTGCCAGCCGCATGGTTGCCAACCACAGATCTATCATACGGAGAGATGGTGTGGGAAATTGAGTCTAGAGCAGGGGAGAGATAGGATTAGGGGCTTGCCACGGTGGTGTGAAAATTGTCATCTGTGCTTGTTTCGATGCCACTGCGCCATGTCCTCGGCCTGACGCTGTCTCATTGACCCATGCCACCACATCGTCGGCCTGCTTCACACTGCCTCCTTAGCCCGTGTGCAAGATCCGCTCCACCACGCACTCAAACCGTGTCGACACATTCTTGGCCTACATTGTCACATACCCGACCCAATGCGGTGGAGGAAGGCCCCCACATATTCTCCGGGCAAGGCTGGCCTCTAGGTCGGTGCGCCTACAACCCCAGAAAGGCTAGCGCCCCGCCAGCTTCCAAGTCCATACTGGGTCCTCTTAGATGGGAACTTCCCCTTGCTGGATCTGTGTGGAGAGAGTTCAAAGGGCAGGAGATAGTGGGCCAAACAGCAAGGCGTGAGAGCAGATCAATTGGTGGAGGGGAGAAATAGAGGGAAGAGCTCGATGAGGGGGAGGCGCCATGGCCTGTGACCTATGCAAAAGAAAAAGAGAGTGGTTGGGTGCATTAGGTGATTTACATAGACAGAGGATTTGAGCACTTGTCTCCCAAAATCCATTTTATAGAAGTGATGATCTACTCAGAAAATATAAGAGAAAAGTTTAACCTATAAATCGTGGCATGCACATATACAAAAGAAAAATGTAAGTCACATTACAAGGGATTTGCGTTCAACGAAAGAGATCCATCTGGATACTTTGATTCAAATCCAAATGTTCAACGTGTATGACTTATTACACCTAACCAAAAAGACACATGGAGATTGGCATTTTGCTGCCTTGCTGCCGTGGAGTTTCCACACTAGCTAGCTTGAGGGTTGAGACTTACTACTCAGTACAGAATTTTGGCTGGAAAAGCACCGTATCTTGGGTGATGAATGTCACTACCGTTGTATGGGACAACAGAGCGCAGCACCTTCCTCCTGGTGTCAACCTCGATGGTCCATACCTTTTTGTCGATCACACTATCCATGCCGTAGTAGTGGTAATCGGTGTCGATGACAAACCAGATGTGACGTCGGGGTCGTCGTTATTCACAACAATGGGATACTCCACGGGGACGCGTGGTAGGCCCGTGTAGCCTGGCTGCGCCCAGAGCTTGTTGCAATCGAGCACGCCGCCCTTCACCCACTTCATTGGCTCGTCCATGCTGAGCTCAAGGGTCCAGGTCGCCACAGTGAACAAGAAAAGGCCGCGCTCACAACTGGTGCTGCCAGCGTCACCGCAGCAGCAGCGAGACTCGACGTCTACGAACCTCACTGAGCCATCGCCGGCTGGTGCCAGGTTCCGGGTCCGCGCCATGTTCGACCGGCTGCCCTCGTCGTGTTCCGGGTTCCCGGAGGGTGGTACCACGGGCAACGGCACGTACCAGAGCTTTGACTCGGCCGCTGCAATGTCGATAAAGAGGAAGCCGCGGAGGTAGTCAACCCAGCACAAGAACCGGTCGCTGACGGCAAAGGCCGCGTCCGTGCGCCACCACCGCAATGGGCCTTCATCGTACGCGTCTTGGCTGTCGTCCCTGCTGCCATTGTTGTCATCATCATTGACGACGATGGGCACCCTCGTGTCCAACTGCCACTCCCGGTCGCGGCCAGGGCGGAGCAACCAAAGCACACCTGCCGTCTTTTCTGGTCTCTCCAACTCGAGCTGGGCCACCAGGATGTCGTCGTCGCCGCGCCGCAGGAGGCCAGTGCTGTCTCGGTCCATGTAGCACGGTTTAGGCGGAGATGATGCCCTACCTTGGTTTTCATACTCCCTAGGACGACTGTAGCAGGGCGGCGGCAGCAACAGCGACGGCGGGCGTCCTGTGGCCGACGCCTGGTACAGTAAGTAGTCCGGTGGCGGCCGTGGCGACAACGACGACATGGCGGTGGAAGATGTCGTTACCTGAAACAAGACGCAGTCTCTGTGAGCAGCGAGGACTATGGGACACTGACCATGGCGGTCGTCGGCATCCTCGTGCTCCCAGCCATAGCAAAAGCTGGAGATCCCTGGCGACGGCGCGAGTCCAAAGGAAACACGGAAGCGTCGGCTCGTGGATGTGCAGGAGGCCGCGGAAGTCGTCTTGTCGTTGGCAACGACCGAGATGTCGTCGGTGCGTTTGCCGTAGCGCGGCAGCAGCACCAAGCGGTGGCAGCCGGTGGAGTCAGCTCCGGCGACAGCAGCGGGCACATGAGAAGATTCTCTCTGATCGGTTAGGGATTCCATGGCAACGCTGCCTCGATCGCGATCCATCGTGGTTGAGGGAGAATCAGGGCAGGGACTTTATACGGGTTCTAGTTGTATTCGACCAGATCTATTAGCTAGTAGAGGGTTAGCAGGGCCTACAAACGCCTTTTTTTCATTTTCATCATATATAAAAGGCCTAGGTTCTAGTTCTATTTCAACCAAATTTGTCATCTATCCTAGTAGAGGGTTAGCGGGGCACATAAACGCCTTTTTTTTTCATATAAGCGCCTTGATTGACGTATATATCAAAGGCACTTACTGTCCAAGGCCTTATATATCAAACACTGGCTCAACGGGTTCTTTTCCCACTCTTACTTTTACAGTTCTGATAAATATCAGATGCTTGAATTTTAAAAGATTTCACGTAATACTCTTCTTGTACCACCAACTTGTACAAGTCAATTATTACTTTTATGATTTGTTATATGTCTTTGTGTTATACACCCTGCACCTCAAGACATAAGATATCACTACTACACAAATGATTTTAGGAGGCAAATACCCAAATATTAACTAAGGCAGTCACAAAATCCAACCGTCTCCGCTAATGCTTACAATTAATGGAGGCGGTCGTTTTTTATTTATGGAGGCGGTTACAAATACTCGTCTCCTAAAATAATTTACGGAGCCGGGCATCTTAAAACAACCACATCCGAAAATAACCTATTTTCAGAGGCTATTGACTTAAGGGCGCCTCCATATATCGATTTTTGGAGGCGGTCCTATTATAGTGCCCGCCCCAAATCACACTACGGGAATCCGCTTCTTTGCCGAGCGCCGGAGACTTTGCTGAGCATTTTTTTTCGGGCGCTCGGCAAAGAAGGCTTTACCGAGAGCCAAATAAAAAACACTCAGCAAAGCCTCTGCACTCGGCAAAGAAGGCTTTACCGAGCGTCCGATAAACGGCTCTCGGCAAAGAAGTTTCTTTGCTGAGTGCCAAAAAAAAACACTTGGCAAAGGTTTCTTTGCCGAGTGCCAAAGTAAAACACTCGGCAAAGCAATTTTTCAAACCACGTTTTGGTGCCCTAAACGAATTCAGATAAAAAAAGTTTTCAACTACAAAGTTTCATAACTTCTCATGATCTACAAACTTTATATTGGTCATTTCTTCATTCGACAAAGTAATAATTACGTTGTTCACAAAATCTATATATCTCTCATGTAGTTTCATGAAACTACAAGAGAGATATATAAGATTTGTGAACAATGTTAGCACCACAATTTCAGATGGAAAAACTTCCTAAATGAAGTTTGTAGATCTCGAAAGGTTATGAAACATTGTAGTTGACCACTTTTTAATTTGAACTCATCTTGTCATGCAAATCAACGTTTGAAATTCAAAATTTTAAAATTTTAAAATTTGAATTTTTCAAAAGACCTCGGATGGAAAAACTTTCTAAATGAAGTTTGTAGATCTCAAAAAGTTATGAAACATTATAGTTGACCACTTTTTCATTTGAATTCATCTTGTCATGCAAAACTACGTTTGAAATTCAAAATTTTAAAATTCGAATTTTTCAAAAGACCTCAGATGGAAAAACTTCCTAAATGAAGTTTGTAGATCTCGAAAAGTTATGAAACATTGTAGTTGACCACTTTTTCATTTGAATTAATCTTGCAATGCAAAACTACGTTTGAAATTCAAAATTTTAAAATTTGAATTTTTCAAAAGAACTCGGATGGAAAAACTTTCTATATGAAAAATGTAGTTCTCGAAAAGTTATCAAACTTTGTAGTTGAAAACTTTTTGATTTGAATTCGTTTAGGGCCTCAAACAATCAATTTTCACTTGATTTAGTATAATATTTGAGTAACCGAAACGGCGTATAGACGCATGTGAGTGTGTAGTGCAGGTGGCAGAGGAGGTATCGCGTGAGGGAGAGGTCACGAGTTCAAATCCCGCCGATCGCGTAGCCGCGAATTTTGCGCGAAAAATGCCGCGACTTGCCAGTGGGCCCCTCCCCCGATTAAAAAATATTTTTTTCAGGTTTTTTTTGCATTTTTTTATTTCGCGCTTTGCCGAGCGTCGGGCACTCGGCAAAGGCTTTGCCGAGCGCCCGATAAATGGCTCTCGGCAAAGAAGCCTTTGCCGATCGGATTTTCGCCGAGGGCGCTTTGCCGAGAGCCTTAGAGGCTTTACCGAGAGCCTGGGGCCCTCGGCAAAGCAGCTGGCTCCGGTAGTGTCAGCCTAGAAGGCCCATTACGGGGTTCCATATATATACCTATATCACTTCAAACCCTAGCTCTCTCAGTCACTCATCCACCCTCAGCCTCCCTCTCCTCTGACCCGTAAGACTAGGAAAACCAGCTCATATGCTACTTGCTTTATATTGAGTTTGATCAACCCGTGCAAGACCCTTGTCGAGAGGTTCATCGTGCTCCCAAGATCAAGATCACGTGCACTCTACCTAAATATGCTACTTCTACCCTGGAAGTACGCAACAACATGCTTTCCACTTAGATCCACCAAAAATGTTCCATTCCTACCCTGGGAATAAACAATAAAAATATTCCCTTTTTTTCATTTCATCCATTAAACCTTGTCAATGTCATTTATTAAATTGCTCCAATAGTCCTCGTTATTTATCTCTTGACGTGTACTAGCAAAAGAAGCTTGCGTTCTAGTTAAAGAAAGAAAGAAAGAAAGAAAAAAAGAGAGAAAGAAGAAAAAATATTGAGCCCAAGTATTCTTCAAAGTTTTCAAAGTTCAAAAGAGAGAAGTATCCCCTCAAGGAGCAAAGTAAGATAAGGTTTCATGTTTTCACCCTCACCATGTTACACCCTATATCACCATTGTTCTACTATATATCCACCACCACATACATACCCATTCCACATATGTAGGTCCACACACATGCACATCATGATCTAAGGGTATGATTTCCCCTCCGAGGATCCCAGTTTTGATTAGGCAATACATACCAGGTAAGTATGCTACATCCTTGAAATACCTTCAGCTCTAGATAAGCCTGATAGTTATAGGGAGAGAAGAGGGAAGGTATGATGCTACTCTGCCTTATGCCAAAAATACCACAAATCTTGAGAGGAGAGAAGGCAGAACACCATTGTTGCCATAAAGAGGAATCCACAAATACCACATATGAGAGATTTGAAAGGATCATACGAAGGAATCTCTGAGTTTTATTTTGAAAACCTTGCAAAACTGCGAAATAAAGGTGATCGAAGAGCTTGAGACATAGTGCTTGACTTGATCATTCTACTTTTCAACTACTCAAGACCCAAGTGAAGGTTACAAGCCCCACGACTGAAGGTAATATGAGTAAGTTGGAAGTTGAAATGGTTTATTCTAACTCGGAGGAGAGTTTTTGTTTGAACATCTGTGTACTTTTGAGGTGTGAAAGCATTGTAGCAACTCTTGAACCATCATATTAAACCAAACCACTATTTGCTAAGGGACTAGCAAAGGGTAAGCTTGGGGGAGTTTGTTGACGTTAATTAACTCCAATTTTTAATAATCAACTACTTCAGGAAAATGTCTAAAATAATGTGTGAAGTAGGGTTATAGGGGTTTATTCTAATGAGTTCCATGAGTTGTGTTGTTCTCACTTGTTTTGCATGATATTTGATATTTAGCCATATAAAAGTATCTCAAGTGAAGAATTTGAGCACACCATTGCGGAGAGCTTGTCGAGACGATCAAGAAGAACATATCATTTGCCATATTTGGAGCACCAGAGAAGAAGTCGTCGATGGGTACGACTTGGAAGACTCTAGAAGACCCTAGAACCATCGTCACAAGACTAGGGACTAAACTGACAAGATTCTACAACTTTGTGAAATAATCTTTTATAGGGATTTATCCAGAGGCTGGAAAAGGAAGGAATCCACCCAAGACACTCTCATTACACGAACGGATCGGAAAGTGGCACTAGAAGGATGCAGAAGACACCAGAAGGCACGAGAACGAAGCGAAGGCTCGGCGGCTGCCAGGTGGGCCTGGCCGGCCCCACATGTCAGGCTAGCCGGCCTGGCTCCCCTACCAGGTGGGTCCCCCTTCGCGTGGCAGCCTCCAACCGACCTCTACGATGCATCTTGACCATTGTTTCGTGCCGGTTTGATCCGAGGGCTGCAGTTCATCCCACCAGGCTATATAAGCAGAGGTAGACCCCCCCTTAGAAAATCATCTCATAATCATTCATCATTGTTCAGTTCAGGATAGTCCCTCGAAAGGATAACCTAGAGCTCCACCAGCTTGGGCATAGCTAGAATATAAGAATAGTAATTAGAGGAGGCAAGCAATGCTTGGATTCCAGATCTAGTCGCGAGGAGGCTAGGTACAGCCTTGTACTTCTCTCTTGTATTCAACATTATTAATCTATTTGTGCTATTTGTCTTCTAGTTCAATGTGTTCATCTTCTAGTTTGTCTACTTGTTCTTCTAGTTCATCTTGTTTATCTTACAGTTCATCATATTCTCGTCTAATTCATCGTGTTCTTGTCTAGTTCGTGTTGATCCTCTAGTTCTTGTTCTAGTTTGTGAGTCGAATACTTGAAAGGACTTGGTATAATTCTAGATTCATAATTATAAAGTTCATTGCCTACGTTGATTATATGTTTAGTATAGTTGGAGTAGTTTTGTGTTTATACTCTTGTTCATATAGCGCTCATTCCGATTATCAAGGAGTGGGTGGTAGAAGTTGTGTAAGCATGATGCTTAGACAATATCTATCTGCGAGTGCTCCCTATGTTCTGGGCCATGTGGTAGATCGCGAAGGTGACTATTACCGCTTCATTGAGTCCTCTGTAGTCCACTCCCCGAATATACGATTAGTAAGGCTGAGTTGTCGGGTGATATATTGCTCTATTCCTAATCCACCTTAGCAATGTCTTATGAGTATGAATATGAGGTTACCTTGACCATGATTGCTAAATGTAATTGCACTAATCGATGTAGGTCAATGACCTATAGTTAGAATAACCCTAGGAGTTAGTCTCTATTTTCTAGTTCTTTCTAGAGTCATGCCCAAGTAGGAAAATGCTCGGTGGAACTCCTTTTAGGATTATTATGATCTGTTATTAATTATCCTTTATTATGATATGATTGATCCCTGTTTTGAGACTGATCTAGTGGAACTCTTATCACAAGTGTAAGATATAGCTTCCATTATTTGTACCTCCAAGTGCCTTCCCAATGGTAGAATTATAAATAACGATACCTGGAACTTTCCTTGGTGAAATGCTACAACGGGTGTATTTTATCTATACGCTTGCAGATAACCTTTATTTATATTTTATAAGTTCTATGATCATAAGTACAACCACATCTTTTGGTATTGTGTTGGGATGACAACCTGGCTTAAGCAATGCTAAGAGATGTCTCGAACATTTCTAATGCCTTTTCTAAGAAAGGATTTGACCTACCTTATTTGTAATCGTGTTAGAGATGTCAATAGGAATCATCTGCACAATATCAAGTATATGAAGTATAAGATGAAATGAAGCCTAGTTAATCTCAAAAGGACTCGGTATTAATGTTCTGTACTTACCACAATGTACTGTTCCTGGGTCAGCGTCATCACACGTGCGTCAGCTTTGCTAACCTTCCTTCCTAGGCCGGCCCAGTAGTTTATGATGCACTGGAGGCACGCCTCGTAGTGCATGTCTATCACGAACTTCTGGAGGCGCACCTCGTAGTGCATGTCTGTCATGAACTTTTTGCAGCGATTAGCAGCCACCACATCCACCCTAGCCTCCAATCCCAGCACGCACCTGAAGAAATCCTACATACACACAAGATGTATCCATTCATTATTTCAAAATTGTCGAATGAATGCGATGTATTGAGCAATGTGTTGCGAGGAAGACTTACCCACAGCTCTTGCTTGACCCGCTCCGCCTTGTTGGTGAATACCCTGCCGTCCTGATCTTACACATCAGCGGTGATGGCATAGTGGTCAAATGAGTAGGCCGGCTCCATCTTCCCGGCGAACTCAACCAGGCCAGTGAAGTGTTCCCTACACAGAAGACCCAGGATGCCATTGGGTGGGCGGTTGTGACCACTGCTAGGCGTCACAACTATCTAGTTCCTACACAAGTGATTAAGAATAATTAGTACTTTCAATGTATCATATGAAGAAGTAGTGAGAACATCTAAAGTTACTTACCGATGCCCCTCTGGTCGAATTAGCGGGCGTTGATGCGGAGGTGTCGGTCGCTGAGGCAGTCGTGCGGGACCTTGCAAGTAGATACTAGACGAACCAGAGGAAGTGGATCCCCCTGCTGCCCCTCCTCCTCGTTGTCCGAAGGAGCAACCCCGTCATCCTCCTGCACCAGAGGCGCCTTGTCCTCAATCGATGATGATGAGGCAGGCGTCGACGACCTCCTGCTCCTGCCCCTCCCCCTCCTAGTCCTCCCAGACGGCTCTTGCTGCTGCTCATCCTCCTGCTCCTGCTCTGGTTCCCTCCTTTGGTATACCGACTGCACCCTCCGGTGACAACCACCCGCCATCTTGTTCAATAACCTGCAATTCAGAAGAGTAAACCAATAAGCACAGATATTCAATAACATAGTATTACATGTATTCAAAAGAGATGCAAAAAAACAAAATATTCAACAACATAACTACAAAATAACATAGTATTACATGTATTAGAAATAATCTTCTTGGTCAAGATTAGCTGGATCATAGGTCTCATCACCACTATCAACCATGTCAAAATTATCAACACTATTGGAAGGAGCAATGTTGTCATCATTGTCATTGCCTAAACGTAATCTATCAAGTAATTGTAGGTCCTTCACATTTTGCACCTCATCTCCAGCGTCCTCGTCAACATCCATATCACTATCTACCTCCATTTCGATCACTTCGGTCAAGTCTATCTCGAAGCAACCTTGTAGCCCCTCTTCTTGATAGAACTCTTCGACATATGTGTTTGCATCAAACTTGTAATCTTCATCGTTTCGGGCTGGTAGCTTACTGTGAGGTGACACCTTCTACACAATATCCCAACCCTTAAGACGGGGGTCGGTTTGGCACGCATATGGGAGATAATAAACTTGCGTGGCCTGTTGAGCCACAATATAGACATCATCTCCGGGTAAGACAGAATCCTATCGAATTTCGACTAGCCCAAGATTATGAGCCTGTCTCGTTACTTCACAATTGAACCAATGGCATTTGAATATGATAGGATTAAGAGGTTTGCAACCATGAAAATTGAGTTAGTATATTTCTTCAATTGTTACATAGTACTCGGTATCATCATCCCCGGGCATGAAAACTCTAGTACTTGTGGTTCTTCGATTGGGCCTACTCTGCTCATATGTTGTTGTGCGAAAGCAATATCCAGTCACGTCATAACCGGTATATGACTTGACCCTATAGTCAAAGTCATCCGCAACCTGTCTCAACTCGCCAGTCATAGATACATCCCTTTGGGCCTACAAGGTCAAGCAGGATAGATCGACTAAGGATGAGCAACTTGGAATGTCAAATAAGGACGAGCTAAATTGGAATGTCAAACTAAGGATGAGCTAAATTGGACGTTACCTTCTGTTTCAACCACGAAATGAAATTAGGCTGTCCATTTCCCGCACCCTGTCTAAGAAGAGTGTAACACCCCAGGTGTTTATCACCAATTAGGCAGTGGGTTTGAGCTCAAACATGATAGATTAAGTGGAAATGACAATGTCAATGTCAACCTATGGAGAGGAGCCTAACTTAAAGTTGGATACTGCATCATTGCTTTACATCTAGGCCATTTTCAAAGATATATGTTTGGATGGTGTTATTACCATATTTTCATGTGTCTCACCTTGGTACCTATCTATATTGATCCCTGGAAAAGTTTCATGAAGTTTGGAATCAAAAAGTCACATGAAATGATAAGTGATAGGCTTGTTGGATTATAACTAAAATCTATCGTACATCTCATGGGAACTAGTGTTTGTGTAACATACAATGCAACATGTGCAACACATCTTGGACACATGTGGGACACCCTAGTGGAACATGTGTAGCATGTATCTCGAAACAACCACATGAAATGGCTATAGCATTTCACTTGAGTTCTATGTTTCAAGGCATGTGAGGCCTACACTTTTGTGTAAACTATGCATGGTGGGTAGGTTTGGCCTCTACAACACCTTAAGTACACTTAGGGCACTCCCTGGAATGATGTTCATGTTGATCATTATGCCTAAATGTGCTTCTAAGTGATGGTTGACCATGTATGGACCCTGGAACACTTTTGTTTGACCATTCAAAAGTGTAACCTAGAAACTTTGCATGACTGTGCACCCTTTGACAAAGTTGTAGAGAATTTTATAAGGAACAAACTTTGTTTAAGAGCCAAGTCATGAAAATGTGTGGAACATGCTCAAACAGGGCCCACAAGTCAGTTTTAGGGCTGATTTCAGCACTTAGACATTTTTGAGCCCTAATTCCGGTAACATCGACGTTGGCATCTCGCGTTCTCAAGATTTCGTTAGGTAACTCTTGTTGACCCAAAAATGAAAGTTGGAAACAATGTTATGGGGAACAACATGTAAAAAGTTGGGAGCAATTTGATCAAGTTTGGCATTGTAAAATCCCAAAACCGAGCCCTAGCTTAACATGTTGACACTAGTAATTTGGGGACTGATTATCTACTAATCTATTGCCCTAATGACCATGACCATTAAATAGAAAATGTAGAGCATGGTACGGGCTACAACTTTGCTTTTAAGCCCAAGACCCAGATCGGCCCAGATCAGGCCCAAATTTGAGCTCCAAGTGGTCCACTTCGCTGCCCGCCACCTGTTTGTGTGTTTGCTCCAAAGATGACACGTGGACGACGGCGTGGCGGCCATGCACCGCGCGCCTCCACCATGGATGCCGCGCGTCCCATGGACTGGGGTCGATGGAAAGGCGCCAGGATGCTCACGAGCTCCACTCCGCTCTCACAATTGCCTCGAGCCTTCCCTAACTCACTGCTTTCCCCCCCCCCCTCGCTGCCGAACGCGGGCGCCATGGCCGCGGCCGTGCCATGGCCGAGCGGTGGACCTCCACCCAACAGCTGCTACTCTCTATCGCCGTCTCAACCAAGCGCGTCACCACCTCCGCCTCGTCGTACTCCACCCCGCGCGCGAGCTCGCCGGTCTCCTGGTGGCCGGTAGCGCCACCGCCGCCTGCAGCCGCCGCCGTGTCTCCGGGCTTGCGTGGCCAGGGGCCCACGGATGGTCGCGGGCCACGCTGTGGGTGGCCACAGGCGCGCCCCACCGCCGCGCAGCTGCCGTGCCGTTCATCCGCCGCCGGCAAGCCGCAGGCCGGCCATTCACCTCGCCGGAGCCCGTTTCCTCCCCCTCCTCTGTTCGGTCCCAAGGAAGGGGAAGGCGATGAGCTGTGTACGTTCTCTTTTATATGACAGGTGGGCCCCTCTGGGCGCGGGTCCCGCAGGTCAGTGTTAAGAATGGCCGAGAATGGGTACGCGTCCGGGTGCATCTAGCATATCTAGGGTTAATCCTGTTTTGAATTTCAGAAATTTTGTAAATCTCCTAAAATTCATATCTCATGCTAGAAAAATCCAAAAATGGCAAATGGGGACTTTTTGGAAACCTTGTGAAAAGATCTATGCAGTAGAGTCATAAAATTTTATGTGTTTATAGATGTTTTTCAATGTGTTTATTTAAGTTGAAAAAGAGCTCTAGAAATGCCTTCAAACCTAACCAGAGCAAGATCTGGAGTTCTAGACATCCAAAAATAGTGATTCTTGTTTTGTTAAATTTGTAATGACATGTACTTGCTAGGAAAAATATTAAACACACTAGTTGTTCACTGTTTTCTTAAGATTTTGATTTGACCTTGATATTAGGGAAATCTACATTATATTGCTTGTCATTTTTAAATCTTGAGTTGTGTTGCTCCAAATGATGTGAAATTTTTATGGTAGTCTTTCCATGTTATGAATGTACTGTGGTATAAATTTCTTGGTCATTGCTTACTGTATGCTCAAGTTATTGAGTTAACTTGTTTATGGCTTAATAAATAGCTTATAAATAATATATAAATGATAAAATAGAAAATGTTGTCCCTTTACCTTAGTATGATGTTTCTCTATCATATTGATTCATAATATGGCCATGTGTTCACAGAAAATATTGAGTTTTAGGTTTAACTTGTTCTCCCATGATTTATTGCTATAGCTATTTGTCTTTTTCATAGAGGTTGTTATACAGGTCCAAATGGTTTCAAATTTGGACAGTAGACTTTTGGGAGCATGTGTAGGTCTCTGTAATTTTTGGTAGAATTTATTGTGCGCTTTTGATATATGTTCATAATTCCACCTAATTATCTAAATAAATTAAGAAAATGTATTAAAAGAATTTATTTAGATGGTGACCCTATGTTTTCTGGTGTTCATTAGTCATGTGGAATATGTTGGTAAAGTTGGGTTGGTCCAATTATATGTTTGCAACATATGTTAATAATTATTTCTTGCAATTATTAGTTTCTGGACAGTTCTGGGGGCAATAGAAATTACCCCATGTTAATGATGTTTTCTGGGAAACTTGTTTATACAAAAGTTGTAAATAATTCATGTATCTAGCTGCTGTTAAAATTTGGTGTCAATTGGCTAAGTAGTTTTTGAGTTATAGCTGTTTAAAGTCTGGTCCCAGATTTGGTTGCTCTCTGTTTGGAGCAGACCAGATTCTGTAGTTTTATCTTTTCGACCTATTAAACTTGGGAATCAGGCTTAGGTGATATTAAATGAAATGTGGACAATTTCATAAGCTTTCCATAATGTCTTCTTGCAAGTCATTTGGAGTTGTAGATCTCTAGTTATGATTGATTTACGGAGCTACTGCTTGTATGTCTAGAAAGTGACAGATTTTAGTTTTAGTGCCTTGTTTCACTTTGCTATGCTTGGGTGTTAAAGTGTGACTCATATCTTTGATGGTACTTAGGTTGATACCCTGTAATCTTATAAGACTTGTGTCTTGATTGATGTGCTTGCAATCTTCTTTGTTATGCCCTAATAAGGTTAAGTTAATTAACTCTAGGGTTTATGTGAACTTTGGTATGCTTGCATGATTACTTGGTTTATTGTACTTCTATGCATTCACACATGTGCATGGTTGCATCTCATATAGGTACGCTAGCAGAAACGTGTGAAGGACGTGGCGTTGGAGCCAAACCCGAAGACGGTGTTTGGTGGATCCAAACCCGAAGATAGAAGGACCGGACAAGTGGTAGATTGGAGGTTGCTCGCCAAGTGACTTCATCTGACATACTCTAACTTGAGTCAGATCCCAGGCAAGCCCCGGAGCATTATAAGCCTCCTATCTTCAAAAGCAATTAATTATATATATGTTATAAGTATTGTTGCATTAAGTGGTAGGAGTTGGTTGAAAACCTTGCTGCATTATATCATTCCTTGTCCAGATATATGAATCCCTGAATCCTACCTAGACTAGGATCGAGTAGATGCTTAGCCCTGCTTTAAGCGGTAGAAGTCAGGTGATTTCCTGTCACCTGCGAGATGTAGGGATGTTCATATATGGCACGGTTGGCTATAATTGCTATCGTGAAATGGAACCATGTGTTAATAAAATGAAATGAGACCGGGCGGGATGACGATAGTGAAGCAACAAGGCATGGAGGTCTTGGGTGTGGATCTATCCCCGTCTGAGTCGTTTAAGGACCGATTCGCTGTACGTCCTTGAGTCATGTTGAACGCAGTCTAACACTTAGTTGGCCGGATAAGTCGTTCCGACCGCGAAGTCGAGTAGTATGGTTCAGGCCGGGAATCGAAGGGTAGGTTGCTTCTTGGAGGAGAGAAAGGATGTGCTTGGGGACATTGGCGTGAGACCAAGGGGGGTTAAAGTACCTATCACCTGGCAGAGTGTCGCCCTTGGGGTCGCGACATCGTTCGGACCCGCGATTCCTGAACTGTACGAAAGATGACCTGAGCAGCCCTCGCCAGGCGCGTCTCGGTGAGTGTTAGAAATACCCCTCCAGCTGGATAGGAATTCGATTCGAATCGCCGTCGCTCCCGGTTAGTGAGCACTTGACTTGAGCAGCGGCAACGTAGATTCCATTAAATTGAACGGATGGTTAATTGGATAACGATGGAAAGGTTGCCTCAATTTATACCTGCTATGGTTAATATTGTTTGCTCCTAATAAAGTGAGTGCTCTAGTACAGGTTCTAATATAGAGGACAGGTTAATGATAATTAACTTGATGCTTAAGCATTAATGATTACTTATTCATAATAAGCTTTTATGCAAAATGTTGTCAAGCTAGCCCACTTCATATCAGCCTTGCATGATCCTTGGTGTCACTTTATTTCTGGTTTCTGACGGGTAAGTCTAGCTGAGTACTTTCTCGTACTCAGGGTTTTATCCCCACTTGTTGCAGGTTGTGATGTATCATGGCGACTGCAAAAGTTGGTTGGCTCCTGCCATAGAGGCGGAGTGTAATCATGGGCATGATCCTTCTTATTGTCTTGTCTCTAATGCTGTTGTTGGAAGTCGACCTTGGTACTGGCATGTATTTGAAATAAGAGAAATGTTAATTTCAAATTACTTTGCTTCCGCTACTTTTCAAATTAAGTTGTAATAACTATGTTGAACTCCGATGTATATATTGAATTACTTGAGAAATGGATGTAACATGTGACTTGTTATGTTGAATCACTACGATCTTGGCTGGTAAGTTGGTTGGTTTGAAATCCCGCGTGATTTCATTGGACTACCGGAGTTATATGGGCTCAAGTGCGAGAATTTGATCACTTCGGTGATTGTTTTTTGTACTTGTGCTCTTATAATTTGGACGGTTCCGTTACAGCTGGCATCGGAGCAAGATTCAACAGTAAACACATCATTTGTGTATTTAAACAAAAGCTTTTGTGAAAAATCTTAATTCTAATCTAAAGAGTGCCAGTGGTCATATCCTATATGCCCAAATAAGGACTATTAGGTGGCTTACTAAGGTACTAACTTGGGGGTTCTTGCTTGTTTTCTGTTTCGTTGTCCATACGGCGTGCTATTGTATGGATGCCATCCGCTTGGGTGGTAATGTATGGATCAAAATACCACTACGCCCTGGTAAGTGGGAGTTGTGAGAGCATGACCGTCCAACCGTTGGTCTAGGGGAGAGTAGTTGTGGTTACTCGCATACTTACATGTTTAATCATGTGATTATGAAAGTACTTAATTGTGGGTATATCTGTCGGGTAGCTTTGATACTGAAGTATATACATCGGGGGATGTATGTATGGAAAGTATTTAGTTTACTGCTTTCTTGTGTGCTATATTGGGAATTGTTGGGCTGAAATGCAATTTTCTGCAGGTACGCTAACCACGAATGCGTAAGTCGAATGTAGTTGACGACTAGCTATATATCGAGAGAGTGCGTGTTATGCCACCGACATAGAACGTGATCGCCACCTTAGGTTGGCAATCTTGTGAGGACGAATAGGACGAAGCATGTATTATCATGATTGTTGCTTTATGCATAGCTATGCTCCTCTCACCCTTGTTCGATAATAAGTAACTTGTGATCAATGTGTCACTATCTTCCTTGTGTGAAGCTAAACAAGAATGCCTTACTCTATGTTGTTTTTACAAGCGTTTGCCAATGCTTTAGACCTCACCTAAGTAATTGTGATTCTTATTAATGAATTAAATTGGTTGGTCTAAGGTAATAATGTTTAGAGCTACTAGAATGACATGTTTGTGTGCTCTCTTGTTAAGTAGAACAAAGGCAAGCTTAGTTTTGCTTGTCGAATGTTGGCTGCTAGAACGTTTTCTGTTGTAGTGATGCTTTCGTGGCCATCATTGTGTGTTTTGTAGTTATGGAGAATACCAAAGTTGTGGCTAACTTGCTTTTCTTGCTGGTCCTAAAATTTCATGACCCCAGGCCTTACGGTTTTGGAGTTATGAATTTTAGAAGTTTGTTGTCAGATTTTGCTTATGCTCTGAATAGATCTGAATGTTTGGTTCGTTTGACCTGTGTGCATAGGGAATCATGTCTTGGAGATAATAGAATAAGTGTAGTACTTTTTCTAAGCTTTCCAAAATGTCCTACAGCACTAATTGTGGTGGTCTAAATCTTTACTTATGAGCTTGCAAAGTGGAATGACAGAATCTGTCCAAATCTGGGCAGAGATGTCTTCTTTGTCTTGTTTGGCCTTGTTAGCTGTAGAATTATCTTAATATGATAATAATAAAGTTATAGACAACTTAATAAGCTTTACATAACGTTAAGGCTCAGCCTCGTTGTGTCTCTAGAACTCTAGTTATGCATTTTTAAAGTTCTTGTCAGTTTTCTGTCCATATTGGTACAGATCTGAAACATCAGCATGTTTGACCATGCTAACCTATGATTTAGCTTTTGGTATGAATAACAAACACGTGGAAAACTTCCTAAGCTTTCCAGAAAGTCTAGGATCACCTTTGTGGGATGTCTACAACCTCAGTTATGGCTGAAACAATTGACTACTGTGCTGCTGTCCAGATTCTGGGCACATGCTAAGTTGGCCTCCTTAACTAACGTTTGTTGGACTAAACTTGTAGTTAGTTTATGCTTGAGATAAATGCTTAGTTTGGGTGAGCCTTGTGCCTTGTATTGGTTGCTTAAGCCCATTCATTTGAATTTTCTCAAATGACTGCTTGATTGTGATGTTGTATGTGTGCTTGTTATCTAGGTAGTGCCCTAGTTGTCACCTCGTTTGTCCTCGGTGAGCACGAGGGTCACATAGCTTTATCCTAGAACAACATTCACGTTACGTAATTGTTTGGTTGTTGTTTTCAATTAGGTTCTCTCTCTTAGGAGCCTGAGCCTATAGACGTGGTGATTATCCCTTGAATGTTTGTATCCATGCCGTTGTTTAACCGAAAGCCCAAAGTTTTGTTCTCCTATATGTTTGTATAAGTCGTGGATGTTTTGCAACCCTTTTTGTGAAGACCTTTATCAACTGACCAACCAAGTTAACTTCCATCAACGCTAGCCTTTGACCATGGTTCGTACGTTGCCAGTTGTGGAGACTGTACCCAAATCCATGTTGGACCTTCCGGTTACCTCTCCCAAAGGTTAGCTAGTGTGACGCAACGTCTCTCTGCTATGGCCTCTAAATCGTTTGCTTGTAAATTCGTGCATCTACCTTATCAACTCAATCTATGACTACATATCGGTTTTCGCCTTAAAATTGCTTAATTCGTCTCCAACCTTCCCAAGTCTTGGGATGTTTATCAGTCTTGATCTCATGTTGTTGCCCAACATGAATGAATCTCCTGTCAATCTTTTATCTGGTACTCCCCTCGGTGGACGCAAGTCGTACGTAGAATTTAAGCAAGAGTCTCTTGCTTAGTTATCCTTGGCAATTGTGCGATATTCTCTTGTGCTATATTTTGATCTTCGGATCATTTTCGTGATGATTCTAAACCTTGTGACTACCTTTGCTTGCTATCCCTCCTTGTATGGCGCTTACTCTTACAACCCATTGGTGCCACTTGAAATTTCACTTTCGTTGTGCGTTTAGTAATGGTGTTATGAGTAGCCGCTGATGGTGCCGCGACGAAACCAAGGGCCTCCTGTGGCTGCAGACACATGGCTGGCTGCTTGGCACGCGCTGGTATCACGGTTTCTAGTCATGATCCATTATGAAACGACAGTCGATGTGTTATTTTCTCGTGTTCCTTTTCTTGATTATCTCTCCAAATCGTATCGTAAGATCCATATCTTAGACCGAAAGTAGTGGAACTTCCTTCTAAAGTTGCTAAGAGGAAAATCTTTGAAGAATAGGTCACCGACATAAACATTAACAGACTGCAATAGGTGGTAGACAAGTGACTCTACGTAGTTATCCCAGTATTGACGAACGTCATCTAGTAAGCAAGTATCTCATCCCTGTTGGATAAAAAGGACACAACACTTAATGTTGGACAAGTCATCCGTTGGATAAGACTCGATCGTCACATTATACAAATTTTAACCTTTGTATGCATAATGGCCATACCGTCGAAATCAACCATCTCTGGTGTGACTCCTTATTTGCTAACTTCGATGGCAACCATCTGTTCTGCATCAACCACAGTTGTTGTGGTCAAGAGTGAAGATTTAGAATTTTTAGTGTGGAGAGACAACTGATTAGTTACCAATAGAAACGTTAACCTCCGACTAGGTAACGACTCTTTGGTAGCTACAAAGGCTATGTCTTATAGAGCAATAACCAACAAGAAGTTAATCAACTAGCCCAACTTGAGTGATACTCTATCTTTCAGAGCCATGGAGATCAAGTCAATTCCATCTTGGGCAATCACACAGATAGTGTAAGATGTTCAATCAGCTGCGATGAAGAATTAGAGAAATGCATGCCCTAGTTTCGATCAACATCCTTGTGCCCTTAGGTGCCACAAACAGTTTGTTCATAACTTTATTGGACAAAGTGTTGAGGAATATTCGAAAGCAATTTGAGAAGTGTCAAACAACAGATTCCTATCTTAGAGCTGCTGTTTGATCCCAAAGAGGAAGTCTCAGGTGAAAGTTGGCCTGACAAAGTTGCTACATTACAAGTCAACTCAACTTACAGTGCAACTAAGTCACGAAGGAAATTTTTACTCAATCGCTTGGTGGTAGACTACTCCCTACGGTTTAGTGAATATTTACAACTTTTGTTGTCCTTAAGGCCTCGCTACATCTCTCTTTGGCAATAATTGATAATACTCACTGATCTCTGTTATCTTAAAAGTGTTCTTACCCATGAGGTTGCATCTACTTCAACCCAGATGACTGTTGTCCTTGGATGAAAGAATCTTTTAGATAGCTGTTGGCAGAAATAGGAAGCCGACAGAGTCAGCTATCACATTCACTGACCTCTCGACAGACTCAGATAATACAGTGTTGTCATCAGAGAAAGAGAACTACACACATGGAACCTCAAGTAGTTTTTCATTAATTGGTGTCTAAATGAAGGAACATTTACGACTAACATAGACCCTGTCTATTGGTTAGTCAGTATCCTATAGCCTCAGAGTATATTTGTCGTCTATGATCTCACCCTTTTGGAAGGTTGTGCTCAAGCCATTTTGGTAGAGGACTGCTTTTCAAACTTTGTGAACATAGAGTCATTTTGACGAGTATACTTCTAAAGATTTTGGTCTAATATAAAGTTCATATGGTCTATGATATGCTCATGAGAGAGTCAGATACTTGTGAGTGGTTCACTCATGGACCAAATGATCTCCGTACACTGAGAATGCAGTATGTGCTATCTTGGATTCCTCCCAAAGTAACAATGCGTCATGGAAGTCAATGAAGGAAATTCTTCAGACAAATTTTACCATGAAGAGTAAATATCAGAAAGTGCCTTTGGTCAAATTGTTCACCGATGTTGAAGCTTTTAGCTGAATGCTATAGTAGATATTGGGAATTAGATAACGTGTCTCTCTTCCTTAAAAGGTCTTCCATTCCGAATCTCGGGACGCGATTCTTTTAAGGGGGGAGGGCTGTAACACCCCAGGTGTTTATCACCAATTAGGCAGTGGGTTTGAGCTCAAACATGATAGATTAAGTGGAAATGACAATGTCAATGTCAACCTATGGAGAGGAGCCTAACTTAAAGTTGGATACTGCATCATTGCTTTACATCTAGGCCATTTTCAAAGATATATGTTTGGATGGTGTTATTACCATATTTTCATGTGTCTCACCTTGGTACCTATCTATATTGATCCCTGGAAAAGTTTCATGAAGTTTGGAATCAAAAAGTCACATGAAATGATAAGTGATAGGCTTGTTGGATTATAACTAAAATCTATCGTACATCTCATGGGAACTAGTGTTTGTGTAACATACAATGCAACATGTGCAACACATCTTGGACACATGTGGGACACCCTAGTGGAACATGTGTAGCATGTATCTCGAAACAACCACATGAAATGGCTATAGCATTTCACTTGAGTTCTATGTTTCAAGGCATGTGAGGCCTACACTTTTGTGTAAACTATGCATGGTGGGTAGGTTTGGCCTCTACAACACCTTAAGTACACTTAGGGCACTCCCTGGAATGATGTTCATGTTGATCATTATGCCTAAATGTGCTTCTAAGTGATGGTTGACCATGTATGGACCCTGGAACACTTTTGTTTGACCATTCAAAAGTGTAACCTAGAAACTTTGCATGACTGTGCACCCTTTGACAAAGTTGTAGAGAATTTTATAAGGAACAAACTTTGTTTAAGAGCCAAGTCATGAAAATGTGTGGAACATGCTCAAACAGGGCCCACAAGTCAGTTTTAGGGCTGATTTCAGCACTTAGACATTTTTGAGCCCTAATTCCGGTAACATCGACGTTGGCATCTCGCGTTCTCAAGATTTCGTTAGGTAACTCTTGTTGACCCAAAAATGAAAGTTGGAAACAATGTTATGGGGAACAACATGTAAAAAGTTGGGAGCAATTTGATCAAGTTTGGCATTGTAAAATCCCAAAACCGAGCCCTAGCTTAACATGTTGACACTAGTAATTTGGGGACTGATTATCTACTAATCTATTGCCCTAATGACCATGACCATTAAATAGAAAATGTAGAGCATGGTACGGGCTACAACTTTGCTTTTAAGCCCAAGACCCAGATCGGCCCAGATCAGGCCCAAATTTGAGCTCCAAGTGGTCCACTTCGCTGCCCGCCACCTGTTTGTGTGTTTGCTCCAAAGATGACACGTGGACGACGGCGTGGCGGCCATGCACCGCGCGCCTCCACCATGGATGCCGCGCGTCCCATGGACTGGGGTCAATGGAAAGGCGCCAGGATGCTCACGAGCTCCACTCCGCTCTCACAATTGCCTCGAGCCTTCCCTAACTCACTGCTTTCCCCCCCTCGCTGCCGAACGCGGGCGCCATGGCCGCGGCCGTGCCATGGCCGAGCGGTGGACCTCCACCCAACAGCTGCTACTCTCTATCGCCGTCTCAACCAAGCGCGTCACCACCTCCGCCTCGTCGTACTCCACCCCGCGCGCGAGCTCGCCGGTCTCCTGGTGGCCGGTAGCGCCACCGCCGCCTGCAGCCGCCGCCGTGTCTCCGGGCTTGCGTGGCCAGGGGCCCACGGACGGTCGCGGGCCACGCTGTGGGTGGCCACAGGCGCGCCCCACCGCCGCGCAGCTGCCGTGCCGTTCATCCGCCGCCGGCAAGCCGCAGGCCGGCCATTCACCTCGCCGGAGCCCGTTTCCTCCCCCTCCTCTGTTCGGTCCCAAGGAAGGGGAAGGCGATGAGCTGTGTACGTTCTCTTTTATATGACAGGTGGGCCCCTCTGGGCGTGGGTCCCGCAGGTCAGTGTTAAGAATGGCCGAGAATGGGTACGCGTCCGGGTGCACCTAGCATATCTAGGGTTA
Organism: Saccharum hybrid cultivar R570; assembly: GCA_038087645.1. NCBI lineage: Eukaryota > Viridiplantae > Streptophyta > Magnoliopsida > Poales > Poaceae > Saccharum > Saccharum hybrid cultivar. The sequence goes on from JAQSUU010000805.1 coordinate 15,434,863, forward strand.
ATCCTGTTTTGAATTTCAGAAATTTTGTAAATCTCCTAAAATTCATATCTCATGCTAGAAAAATCCAAAAATGGCAAATGGGGACTTTTTGGAAACCTTGTGAAAAGATCTATGCAGTAGAGTCATAAAATTTTATGTGTTTATAGATGTTTTTCAATGTGTTTATTTAAGTTGAAAAAGAGCTCTAGAAATGCCTTCAAACCTAACCAGAGCAAGATCTGGAGTTCTAGACATCCAAAAATAGTGATTCTTGTTTTGTTAAATTTGTAATGACATGTACTTGCTAGGAAAAATATTAAACACACTAGTTGTTCACTGTTTTCTTAAGATTTTGATTTGACCTTGATATTAGGGAAATCTACATTATATTGCTTGTCATTTTTAAATCTTGAGTTGTGTTGCTCCAAATGATGTGAAATTTTTATGGTAGTCTTTCCATGTTATGAATGTACTGTGGTATAAATTTCTTGGTCATTGCTTACTGTATGCTCAAGTTATTGAGTTAACTTGTTTATGGCTTAATAAATAGCTTATAAATAATATATAAATGATAAAATAGAAAATGTTGTCCCTTTACCTTAGTATGATGTTTCTCTATCATATTGATTCATAATATGGCCATGTGTTCACAGAAAATATTGAGTTTTAGGTTTAACTTGTTCTCCCATGATTTATTGCTATAGCTATTTGTCTTTTTCATAGAGGTTGTTATACAGGTCCAAATGGTTTCAAATTTGGACAGTAGACTTTTGGGAGCATGTGTAGGTCTCTGTAATTTTTGGTAGAATTTATTGTGCGCTTTTGATATATGTTCATAATTCCACCTAATTATCTAAATAAATTAAGAAAATGTATTAAAAGAATTTATTTAGATGGTGACCCTATGTTTTCTGGTGTTCATTAGTCATGTGGAATATGTTGGTAAAGTTGGGTTGGTCCAATTATATGTTTGCAACATATGTTAATAATTATTTCTTGCAATTATTAGTTTCTGGACAGTTCTGGGGGCAATAGAAATTACCCCATGTTAATGATGTTTTCTGGGAAACTTGTTTATACAAAAGTTGTAAATAATTCATGTATCTAGCTGCTGTTAAAATTTGGTGTCAATTGGCTAAGTAGTTTTTGAGTTATAGCTGTTTAAAATCTGGTCCCAGATTTGGTTGCTCTCTGTTTGGAGCAGACCAGATTCTGTAGTTTTATCTTTTCGACCTATTAAACTTGGGAATCAGGCTTAGGTGATATTAAATGAAATGTGGACAATTTCATAAGCTTTCCATAATGTCTTCTTGCAAGTCATTTGGAGTTGTAGATCTCTAGTTATGATTGATTTACGGAGCTACTGCTTGTATGTCTAGAAAGTGACAGATTTTAGTTTTAGTGCCTTGTTTCACTTTGCTATGCTTGGGTGTTAAAGTGTGACTCATATCTTTGATGGTACTTAGGTTGATACCCTGTAATCTTATAAGACTTGTGTCTTGATTGATGTGCTTGCAATCTTCTTTGTTATGCCCTAATAAGGTTAAGTTAATTAACTCTAGGGTTTATGTGAACTTTGGTATGCTTGCATGATTACTTGGTTTATTGTACTTCTATGCATTCACACATGTGCATGGTTGCATCTCATATAGGTACGCTAGCAGAAACGTGTGAAGGACGTGGCGTTGGAGCCAAACCCGAAGACGGTGTTTGGTGGATCCAAACCCGAAGATAGAAGGACCGGACAAGTGGTAGATTGGAGGTTGCTCGCCAAGTGACTTCATCTGACATACTCTAACTTGAGTCGGATCCCAGGCAAGCCCCGGAGCATTATAAGCCTCCTATCTTCAAAAGCAATTAATTATATATATGTTATAAGTATTGTTGCATTAAGTGGTAGGAGTTGGTTGAAAACCTTGCTGCATTATATCATTCCTTGTCCAGATATATGAATCCCTGAATCCTACCTAGACTAGGATCGAGTAGATGCTTAGCCCTGCTTTAAGCGGTAGAAGTCAGGTGATTTCCTGTCACCTGCGAGATGTAGGGATGTTCATATATGGCACGGTTGGCTATAATTGCTATCGTGAAATGGAACCATGTGTTAATAAAATGAAATGAGACCGGGCGGGATGACGATAGTGAAGCAACAAGGCATGGAGGTCTTGGGTGTGGATCTATCCCCGTCTGAGTCGTTTAAGGACCGATTCGCTGTACGTCCTTGAGTCATGTTGAACGCAGTCTAACACTTAGTTGGCCGGATAAGTCGTTCCGACCGTGAAGTCGAGTAGTATGGTTCAGGCCGGGAATCGAAGGGTAGGTTGCTTCTTGGAGGAGAGAAAGGATGTGCTTGGGGACATTGGCGTGAGACCAAGGGGGGGTTAAAGTCCCTATCACCTGGCAGAGTGTCGCCCTTGGGGTCGCGACATCGTTCGGACCCGCGATTCCTGAACTGTACGAAAGATGACCTGAGCAGCCCTCGCCAGGCGCGTCTCGGTGAGTGTTAGAAATACCCCTCCAGCTGGATAGGAATTCGATTCGAATCGCCGTCGCTCCCGGTTAGTGAGCACTTGACTTGAGCAGCGGCAACGTAGATTCCATTAAATTGAACGGATGGTTAATTGGATAACGATGGAAAGGTTGCCTCAATTTATACCTGCTATGGTTAATATTGTTTGCTCCTAATAAAGTGAGTGCTCTAGTACAGGTTCTAATATAGAGGACAGGTTAATGATAATTAACTTGATGCTTAAGCATTAATGATTACTTATTCATAATAAGCTTTTATGCAAAATGTTGTCAAGCTAGCCCACTTCATATCAGCCTTGCATGATCCTTGGTGTCACTTTATTTCTGGTTTCTGACGGGTAAGTCTAGCTGAGTACTTTCTCGTACTCAGGGTTTTATCCCCACTTGTTGCAGGTTGTGATGTATCATGGCGACTGCAAAAGTTGGTTGGCTCCTGCCATAGAGGCGGAGTGTAATCATGGGCATGATCCTTCTTATTGTCTTGTCTCTAATGCTGTTGTTGGAAGTCGACCTTGGTACTGGCATGTATTTGAAATAAGAGAAATGTTAATTTCAAATTACTTTGCTTCCGCTACTTTTCAAATTAAGTTGTAATAACTATGTTGAACTCCGATGTATATATTGAATTACTTGAGAAATGGATGTAACATGTGACTTGTTATGTTGAATCACTACGATCTTGGCTGGTAAGTTGGTTGGTTTGAAATCCCGCGTGATTTCATTGGACTACCGGAGTTATATGGGCTCAAGTGCGAGAATTTGATCACTTCGGTGATTGTTTTTTGTACTTGTGCTCTTATAATTTGGACGGTTCCGTTACAAAGAGTATCGGATTCCTGCCGGGAAGGTGCCCTTAATTGACGCTAGAATTGACAATGAAATTCCCTGTACCAACAAAAAACGAGGGGGTTGGATGCAATATTGACGAAGAAAGTGTATTTAGCTCATCTAGGTTGGTCAACATATATAGCATGATAGCGCGCAACTCTTCAATTTTCAAGGCCTTGCAGGACCACCCACTTGCACTTGCAAGTTGTCCTTTGAAAAGACTATGGTTTGATTCATTTTCACCAGCATTGTAACGAGGGGGTGGATTATGCATGCTAGGAAGGTTGTCATCCAGGTTGGTCAACATATATAGCATGCTAGGATTCTGCTATGGAAGCCTCGATTTTGCATTTATTTCTGCATTTCTTTCGGAGAACCTTTAGACATCTCTTAATTGGATATCACCAACGCCCATGCACCGGCCCCCATTCGTGCCTCATACGGGAGGTGAAAATCAAATGTTGCATCAGATTGAAGAAACCGGGTGGAAAGATCTTCTCCAACTTACAAAGCAACATAGGGCTGCTTTTTCTAAGTCTTCAATCACGGTCTGAGATAACTCCTTGACACAAAGCTGGCGGAAGAAATAGCTCAACTCTGCCAGCACTACCTAGACTTGCTCAGGGACATAGCCTCGAACCATCGCTGGAAGAAGCAGTTTAATCCATATGTCGTAGTCATGACTCTTCATCCCTAAGACTCGCATAGTAGATAAGTTCACTCTGAAAGCTCTATGTTTGGTGTTGGTAATTAGTGACAATGCCTAAGTACTAATCCTATGCCTAAGTTGTATGTAGCATATGAGGATTAGTACATTCCAAGGTTGGTGGCAAGATGGACTAGGTGATCATGATGGCCACACTTGGATTTGGACGCAACCCTACGTGATCAAGGCAAAGGTATATGCTTAAGGGTTGTGTTTTAGTAACCAAGACACCTAGTGGGTGTGGTTACATTATAGGATAGATAGCCGTACTATAAAGAGGGGAATGACGCGGCTATTTAACTCCTAAGTGCCCATAGGTGTGCATTTCATAATCATATGTATTTGGACAGAACTAATAACGCCTCTAAATATGATTGTGAAAATGCTAACACACTCGCACATGACGTGATCACTTGGTGGTGTTAGCACATTTGCGATGGCGTTGGAGTTTGAGCGGTAGAGAGGGTTTGGGTCCTCTCTCCCTCCCGCCGAGCTTGTGAGGCGGGATTCAGGCGTTTTCGAGGAGTTGAAATGACTATTTTCCACTATGCCGGAAGTCGGAAAAAGAAACGGAGGAGAATAGAGGTCACAGTGGTGACCGGACGCTGGACCGGACGCGGTCACTGCTTGACCGAACGTGTCCGGTCAGTGTTCAGCGTGTGCGCGTGTTTCAGTTGTTTGATCAGACACAGGGCGCGTCCGGTCACGACCGACCGGACGTGTCCGGTCGATCAGGGAGCTTACTGGACTCCAACCGGACGCGGTCACTGTGGCGTCCGGTCAGTTCTACAGCGCGTCCGGTCGCTGTTTCGTTGTGCGCGGCTCAGGGTTGACCAGCGCGTTCGGTCAGTTACGGGACCAGCGCGTCCGGTCGAGCCCGACGCGTCCGGTCGTTGCGACCAGCGCGTCCGGTCGATGCTTCGCGAATATAGCCGTTGTGTGACCGACGCGTCCGGTCCGCGCGACCAGCGCGTCCGGTCAGCGCGACTGCAGCTGTTTCAAGTGAGTAACGGCTATATTCGAAGGGCTACGTCTATAAATACTTGTTGGCCAGCTCAAGGCTCTCTCTCTTGGACTTTTGACATACTTGTGAGCACTTTGAGCTAAGCAACTCCCCTCCCACTCATCTCTCTTGCTTCTTTGCTTATTCGAAGTGAGATTGAGTGATCCAAGTGCATTTGCATTGTGAGATAGCATCTAGTTGGCACTTGGTGGTTGATTTGCTGCGGGATTCTTGTTTCTCTTGGTGATTGCCGCCACCTAGACGGCTTGGAGCAGCTTGGAGACGTTGGCAAGAGTTGGTGATTGTTCTTGGCCACCTCCGGTGATTGTAAGGGGTTTATGCCTACCTCGGTGAAGCGCCAAAGGCAACATTAGTGAATTGCTCGTGTCATTGCAACCTTTTACCATTTGGTAGGTTCTTGTGGCGCCTTTTGAGAGGCTCGGTGTGAGACCGATTAGCCACCGAACCACATGGTAAAGAGGGACACAACGGGGACTAGCGTGCCGGCAAGCACGTGAACCTCAGGATAAATCTTCATGTTATCACTTTCATATTGAGATTGATTGATCCCGGTGTTCGGTTGTTTTGGTATTCATTGTTGATCATATTGGTTGGCTCAATACTTCGCCCCTCGGTGAAACCCTCCTAACTCAACTCCGCTTTACTTTCTTAGTTATCTTTGCTAGCTAGTTAGCTTTGCTAGAGTAGCTCTTTTGTGTAGCTTGCTAGTTGTAGTTGTAGTTACCTTCTCGGTTTGACTTGTGCGGTTGAGTGCCCTTATACTAGAATTGTGAATTGGATAGGTGGCTTGCAAACACCCCGTAGGCCAAGCAAAACTCGCATCTCGCTATTTGTTGTATTGATAAACTTGTTTAGCTTGTCTTTGTAGAATTTTTTAAAAGGCTATTCACCCCCCCTCTAGCCATCAAGACCTTTCAAGTGGTATCAGAGCCGTGGTCACCGTTTGCAAGGCTTAACAACCTCGGTGCAAGATGGCTCAAGTTATGTTCAATCATATTAATGGCAAGCCTCCATTCTTTGATGGCGTCTCTTCCTTTGATCATTGGAAAAGGAAGATGAAGCAAGATCTAGGCAATATACATGAGAAGGTTTGGGATGTGACCAAAGAAGGATACATCATTCTTGATGAAGAAAATCTCACTCCAAATGACCGCATCAACAAACAATGCAACACGGCGGCAATTGACACAATCTACCGTGCCATTGATGACAAAGTATTTGAGCAAATCAAAGATCTTGAAAAGGCAAATGAGCTTTGGATAAGGCTTGAAGAAACATATGAAGGCACTTCAATGGTGAAAAGTGCCAAGCTATATATGCTCAAGGACAAGTTCTCCACTTTCAAGATGAAGGATGATGAATCCATCCTGGAGATGTTCTATAGGCTCCAAGTTATTGTCAATGATCTCAAGGGGCTTGGAGAGAAGGTTGAGGACAAGGACTTCTCACACAAGTTCTTGATGTGCTTACCCAAGAAGTTTGCCACCTTGAGAAGAATGATCTTTAGAGAGGGATTGGACAAAGTCAAGCCAACCGATGTGCTTGGAGATATTATGACCGATGCCCAATACAATGATGATGAAGATGAGGTAGAAGAGAAGAAGGAGACCAAGGTCAAGCAAGAGAAGCCCATTGCATTCAAGGCTTCATCTTCTAAAGGTAAGAGCAAGGTGGAGAGTGATGATGATGATCCATTCGATGATGAGACCATGGCCCTCCTAGTGCACAAGATGGGGAGGTTCATTAAGAAGAAAGGATATGGTGCAAGAAAGAGAAGGGACTTTATGAAGGCAAAGGGGGTGCTTTGCTACAATTGCAATAGCCCCGATCATGTAGCGGCAAAGTGCCCCTATGAAGACAAAAGATATCATGATGGAGAGTTGAAGTTGAAGAAGAACAAGAAGGACAAGAAGGAGAAGAAAGAGAAGAAGAGCTTCACTATCAACAAGAAGAAGAAGGGTGGTGGTTATGTGGTCACTTGGGATAGTGACAACTCCGATAGTAATGATGATGAAAGCTCTAGTGATGATGAGAGGACCACTCGGTGAGCCATTGCAAGCATTGCCCTCTCCAACAAGTCATCCATCTTCGACACTACATCGACATGCCTTATGGCCAAGCCTACCAAGGTAAAATATGATGATAGTGATGATGATTCTTGTGCTAGTGATGATTGTAGGAGTGATGATGAGGAGGATGAGGACTACTCCAAGGATGATCTATTGGGCATAATAGATCAAATGAGCAAAGGCTACAAGAGAACCACCAAGAAATACAAAATCTTGGAACAAGAGCTCATTGCCAAAAGCAATAAAAATGATGCCTTGATGGAGGAGCTTGTTGCTCTCAAAAAGAGTAAGAAGTGCAAAGGAATTGAACAAGAGCTCAAAGCTCTTAGGAAATCCTTTGATGAGCTAGAGGCCTCTCGTGAGTGTCTAAAGGAAGACCACGAGGACCTTGAAGTTGCTCACACTAGGCTTAAGGAAGCCCACTCCTCTCTACTTGAGCTCATCAAGAAGAAGGACCTCAAGTTGGAGAAGCTCATGAAGGAAGCTAAGGAGGAGCAAGTGATTGTCACTTGTGATATTGGACTAACATGTGATATTATTGATGATTCTTTATTTGTTGGTCCTACTAATGCTTCATGTAGCTCATCATCATCCACCACAACCAACTCTATCTCTACTACTAGTGATTCATCACTTGTGGTTGAGAATGAGACTCTCAAGAGAGAGGTGGATGATCTCACCCGCGCATTAGGCAATGCCTATGGTGGGGATGCCCGCTTGCTAAAATGCTTGGGTAGCCAAAGGTTCTCTCTTAATAAAGAGGGTTTGGGCTATACTCCCAAGAAGGGCAAGGCGGCCTTTGCTACTCCAAAGTCTCGCTTTGTGAAGAGCAATGGTCGTTATTGCAATAGATGCAAGCAAGTTGGGCATCTAGAGATTAATTGTAATAAAATGAACAAGAACAACAACAAGTTTCATGCTAAAATGGATTACATTCCTTTTGATTCTTGTTATGTGCTTACCAAGGGTGAGAAAGGTGTGCATGCTAGGTTTGTTGGTACACCAATTGTGGGTCCAAAGAAGAAGGCCATTTGGGTACCAAAGAGCTTAGTGACTAACCTCCAAGGACCCAAACAAGTATGGTACCTAAGAAACATTAATTTATTTTGTAGGTAAATTACAAGGCCGGAGGAAGGCATTGGGTGCTTGATAGTGGGTGCTCTCAACATATGACCGGTGATTCAAGAATGTTCAACTCTCTCAAATCAAATGATAGTGGCATTGATAGTATCACATTTGGTGACAATAGCAAGGGTGATGTGAAGGCTCTTGGAAGGATTGCAATCTCAAATGATCATAGCATTTCCAATGTGCTCCTAGTTGAAAAGTTGAACTTCAATCTTCTCTCGGTTGCTCAATTGTGTGATCTAGGTTTCAAGTGCATATTTGGTGTTGATGATGTGGAGATAGTTAGTGTTGATGGCTCCAATTTGATCTTCAAGGGTTTTAGATATGAGAATCTATACTTGGTTGATTTCAATGCTAGTGATACTCAACTTTCAACATGCTTGCTCACCAAATCAAGTATGGGTTGGTTATGGCATAGAAGACTTGGTCATGTTGGCATGAAGCAATCGAACAAGTTAGTGAAGCATGACTTAGTTAGAGGCTTGAAGGATGTCACATTTGAGAAAGATAAGCTATGTAGTGCATGTCAAGCCGGAAAGCAAGTAGGTAACACTCATCCATTAAAAAGCATTATGAGCACTTCCAAGGCATTTGAGTTGTTGCACATGGATTTATTTGGGCCAACTACATACACAAGCATTGGTGGCAACAAGTATGGCTTTGTGATTGTGGATGATTTCACTAGATATACATGGGTATTCTTTCTTGGGGACAAGAGTGATGTATTTGACATATTCAAGAAGTTCATCAAGAGAGTGCTTAATGAGTTTGAGACCACAATCAAGAAAGTGAGAAGTGACAATGGAAGCAAGTTTAGAAATACAAGAATTGATGAGCTATGTGATGAGCTTGGAATCAAACATCAATTTTCGGCCAAGTATACACCTCAATCAAATGGCCTAGTTGAGAGGAAGAATAGAACCTTAATTGATATGGCAAGATCAATGTTGAATGAGTATAATGTGAGTCATTCATTTTGGGCCGAAGCAATCAACACGGCTTGCTTCTATAGCAACCGCCTCTATTGCCACAAGTTTCTAGAGAAGACACCATATGAGATCTTAAATGGAAGAAAGCCCAACATTGCATACTTTCAGGTATTTGGTTGCAAATGCTACATCTTGAAGAAGGGCACTAGATTGAGCAAGTTTGAGAAGAAATGTGATGAAGGATTCTTACTTGGTTACTCCACTACTAGCAAAGCTTATAGAGTTTGGAATTTGGCTAGTGGTTTACTTGAGGAAGTTCATGATGTTGAGTTTGATGAAACAAATGGCTCTCAAGATGAGGAAAATAACTTAGATGATGTGAGAGGAACTCAATTGACCAATGCTATGAAAGAAATGGATATTGGTGATATTAGGCCAAAGCAAGTGATTGATGTGGATGACAACAAAGATCAAGTGCTCCAAAGTCCAATTACACAAGCTAGTGGGTCTCTAATGCAAAATCAAGCTAGTACATCATCTCAAGTGCAACAAGATCAACAAGTGGCTAGTTCATCATCTCCAACTCATGATCAACATCAACATCCAAGCAATCAAGTCCAAGTGCTTCAACCAACTAACATTGCAAGAGACCATCCATTGGATTCCATCATTGGTGACATACAAAGGGGAGTTCAAACTAGATCAAGATTGGCATCATTTTGTGTTCACTCTTCTTTTGTGTCAATGGAAGAACCCAAGGACATTGATAAAGCATTGAGAGATCCGGATTGGGTAAATGCAATGCATGAAGAGCTCAACAACTTCAAGAGAAATGAAGTATGGGAACTAGTTGAGAGGCCTAAGGATCATAATGTCATTGAAACAAGATGGGTCTTTCGCAACAAGCAAGATCAAGATGGGATAGTAGTAAGGAACAAAGCAAGACTAGTGGCTCAAGGTTACACACAAATAGAGGGTCTTGACTTTGGTGAAACTTATGCCCCGGTTGCAAGATTGGAAGCAATTAGGATCTTACTTGCCTATGCTTGTGCTCATAATATCAAGCTATATCAAATGGATGTGAAGAGTGCATTTCTAAATGGGTACATTCAAGAAGAGGTGTATGTGGAGTAACCTCCCGGTTTTGAAGATGACAAGAAACCCAACCATGTGTATAAGTTAAGGAAAGCTTTGTATGGTTTGAAGCAAGCACCAAGAGCATGGTATGAAAGATTGAGGGACTTCTTGCTATCCAAAGGATTTGTCATGGGCAAAGTGGATACTACTCTCTTTACCAAGAAGATTGGGAAAGACTTGTTTGTATTACAAATATATGTTGATGATATCATATTCGGTTCAACCAATCAAGATTATTGTGATGAGTTTGGAAAAATGATGGCAAAGGAATTTGAAATGTCAATGATCGGTGAACTTAGTTTCTTTCTTGGACTTCAAATCAAACAAATGAAGGAAGAAACATTTGTGAGCCAAACCAAGTACATCAAAGATATGCTCAAGAAGTTTGGCATGGAAGATGCAAAGGGCATTACAACCCCAATGGGCACTAGTGGAAGTTTGGATAGTGACAAGAGTAGCAACATGGTGGATCAAAAGCTATATAGATCAATGATTGGTAGCCTACTCTATGTGACGGCATCAAGGCCCGATGTGGTGTTTAGTGTATGCATGTGTGCAAGATTTCAAGCCTCACCAAGAGAAAGTCATTTGAAGACAACAAAGAGAATATTGAGGTACTTAAAGCATACACAAGATGTTGGATTGTGGTATCCCAAAGGTGCAAACTTTGAGCTAGTTGGATATTCGGATTCCGACTATGCCGGTGACAAAGTGGAGAGAAAGAGCACTTCCGGGACTTGTCAATTGTTGGGAAGATCACTTGTCTCATGGTCATCCAAGAAGCAAAATAGTATTGCACTATCTACCGCTGAAGCCGAATACATCGCCGCGGGTAGTTGTTGTGCACAAATCTTGTGGATGAAGGCAACATTGAAGGATTTTGGAATCAATTTCAAGAATGTGCCATTGCTATGTGATAATGAAAGTGCCGTGAAGCTAACCAACAATCCGGTTCAACATCAAAGAACAAAGCATATTGATGTTCGCCATCACTTTATTAGAGATCATCAACAAAAGGGTGACATTGCTATTGAGAGTGTGGGCACTGAAGATCAACTAGCTGATCTATTCACCAAGCCACTTGATGAGAAGAGATTTCACAAGCTAAAGAATGAGTTGAACATACTTGACTTCTCCAACATGAGTTGATGCACCCCAATGTTATGACATGCCTCTCCTTCGAGCCCCAAGGTATAATTGGTTGACATGTCATACTTTTTATACTAAGGACATGTTTAGTGCATCTAGTCATAATTTACATGTTCTAGGCTCATTCATGAAACTCAAATGACTTTGAAGTTTATATGGTGCCACTATTGTTTCCATGACTTGTATGATCTAGTGGTAGCATATAACTTGTTTAAGTAGCTTGTGATCCTAAGTGTTTAATCTAGATCACTTGTCTAAATATTTGCTTCAACATGGTGCATGATAACCCTTCTAGTGAGGTGTGAAGAAGCTTGCCCTTGGATCAAATCGAAGCATTTTATTTATGCAAGCAATCTAGGTTGGATCACAAACTTGATCCTCACCCCATAATTCAACATGATAATCTATCTAAGTTTGGTCCCTTGTGGTCATTGGTGCCAAAGGGGGAGAAAAATTGTTGTTCACAAAGACAGATTCTAAAAGGGGAGAATTGGTAAAAGAAGGGGATCAACTAAAATTTTGAGCACACAAGTAGGGGGAGCAAGCTCTTAAACATGAATGTTGCATTTCTATGTGCACTTCATATGTATGATGCATAGTTATGCATTTCTTTTTCTCCGATACATTGCTTGTGTGATGTTTTGCTAGTATGCAATTGAATGGTGTATTGAAGTACTAGCATGAATAGGAAGTAGTTAGATCTTTCTTGCTTCATGTTTTCCAAAGTGGTACTAGAGCTTTGCTTATAATGTTGATCTCATGAGGTTTCTAGTTATGTTTGTGCTTTTCCAAGTGGTATCTAACTACACAAGGTGCTAAGATGGTGTTTATCGCTACTCCGATGGTATCACGCTTCAAAGGTCTATAATCTAAAACACTTAGCACCTATTGATAGTCAATGCTCCTACTTTTTCCTATCTAACGTGTATGCTTCCTAACATCCAAACATATAGCATACATGTAGGGGGAGCCATTGCTATCAATTTGAATTCATGTTCACATGTCCATACCTCTTACACATGGTAATATACTTGGACAATGTGACATGGGTTCAATCAAAATTTTATCATAATATCTTTGTGAAAGGGTTGTCACCAATTACCAACAAGGGGGAGATTGAAAGCTCTATGTTTGGTGTTGGTAATTAGTGACAATGCCTAAGTACTAATCCTATGCCTAAGTTGTATGTAGCATATGAGGATTAGTACATTCCAAGGTTGGTGGCAAGATGGACATGGTGATCATGATGGCCACACTTGGATTTGGACGCAACCCTACGTGATCAAGGCAAAGGTATATGCTTAAGGGTTGTGTTTTAGTAACCAAGACACCTAGTGGGTGTGGTTACATTATAGGATAGATAGCCGTACTATAAAGAGGGGAATGACGCGGCTATTTAACTCCTAAGTGCCTCTAGGTGTGCATTTCATAAACATATGCATTTGGATAGAACTAATAACGCCTCTAAATATGATTGTGAAAATGCTAACACACTCGCACATGACGTGATCACTTGGTGGTGTTAGCACATTTGCGATGGCGTTGGAGTTTGAGCGGTAGAAGAAACGGAGGCGAATGGAGGTCACAGTGGTGACTGGACGCTGGACCGGACACGGTCACTGTTTGACCGGACGCGTCCGGTCAGTGTTCAGCGTGTGCGTGTGTTTCAGTTGTTTGATCGGACGCGGGGCACGTCCAGTCACGACCGACCGGACGCGTCCGGTCGATCAGGGAGCTTACTGGACTCTAACCGGACGCGGTCACTGTGGCGTCCGGTCAGTTCTACAGCGCGTCCGGTCGCTGTTTCGTTGTGCGCGGCTCAGGGTTGACCAGCGCGTTCGGTCAGTTACGGGACCAGCGCGTCCGGTCGAGCCCGACGCGTCCGGTCGTTCCGACCAGCGCGTCCGGTCGGTGCTTCGCGAATATAGCCGTTGTGTGACCGACGCGTCCGGTCCACGCGACCAGCGCGTCCGGTCAGCGCGACTGCAGCTGTTTCAAGTGAGTAATGGATATATTCGAAGGGGTACGTCTATAAATACTTGTTGGCCGGCTCAAGGCTCTCTCTCTTGGACTTTTGACATACTTGTGAGCACTTTGAGCTAAGCAACTCCCCTCCCACTCATCTCTCTTGCTTCTTTGCTTATTCGAAGTGAGATTGAGTGATCCAAGTGCATTTGCATTGTGAGATAGCATCTAGTTGGCACTTGGTGGTTGATTTGCTGCGGGATTCTTGTTTCTCTTGGTGATTGCCGCCACCTAGACGGCTTGGAGCAGCTTGGAGACGTTGGCAAGAGTTGGTGATTGTTCTTGGCCACCTCCGGTGATTGTAAGGGGTTTGTGCCTACCTCGGCGAAGCGCCAAAGGCAACATTAGTGAATTGCTCATGTCATTGCAACCTTTTGCCATTTGGTAGGTTCTTGTGGCGCCTTTTGAGAGGCTCGGTGTGAGACCGATTAGCCACCGAACTACGTGGTAAAGAGGGACACAACGGGGACTAGCGTGCCGGCAAGCACGTGAACCTCAGGATAAATCTTCATGTTATCACTTTCATATTGAGATTGATTGATCCCGGTGTTCGGTTGTTTTGGTATTCATTGTTGATCATATTGGTTGGCTCAATACTTCGCCCCTCGGTGAAACCCTCCTAACTCAACTCCGCTTTACTTTCTTAGTTATCTTTGCTAGCTAGTTAGCTTTGCTAGAGTAGCTCTTTTGTGTAGCTTGCTAGTTGTAGTTGTAGTTACCTTCTCGGTTTGACTTGTGCGGTTGAGTGCCCTTATACTAGAATTGTGAATTGGATAGGTGGCTTGCAAACACCCCGTAGGCCAAGCAAAACTCGCATCTCGCTATTTGTTGTATTGATAAACTTGTTTAGCTTGTCTTTGTAGAATTTTTTAAAAGGCTATTCACCCCCCCTCTAGCCATCAAGACCTTTCACACTCCCCTCCTTAGATTCACTGCATATCCATCAGGGAACATTAACGTCTGCATCCATTGCAGTACTTCCCTCCTTTAGTCCTTCTTCAAGAAGAACTTGGCCTTAGGCCTTCTCCATGTCTTACCGTTTCTTGGAGGCTGCATTTCTAGCTTAGGTCTATCGCATAACGTTGTCAGGTCCGCTCTAGCCTTTGTGTTGTCCTTTGACTTATCAGAAATGTCTATGATGGTTGCCCAAAGTGCCTCGGTGACATTCTTTTCAGTGTGCATCACATCAATGTTATGTGGAAGAAGGTCATCAAAATATGGGAGCCGAGTCAAGCCTGACTTATGAGTCCACATATGTTGCTCACCATATCCCACAAAACCACCTTCTTTATTTACCATGAGAGCATCTATCTATTCATGAACCTTGACACCAGTCATAATATGGGGTTGAGGGTCTGTCACTACAACACCTTTGGTAAAGTTCTTGATGTCTTGTCTAAATGGGTGGTCAAGGGGGAGGAATTATCGATGCTTGCCGAATGACGAAAACTTGCCACCCTTCTTCAACAAAATGAACCTAAGACTCTTCTTGCATATTGGGCATGGGAACATCTCGTGAACACACCAGGTGCCGAATATCCCATACGCAAGGAAGTCATGCAGGAAGTAGTGGTACCAAACATGCATTTTGAAGTTTGCCTTTGTAGCTCGGTCGTATGTCCATACCCCTTCGTCCCAAGCACAGATCAATTCATCAATCACAGGCTCCATGCTTCACCATCAGATGCATGTATCATTTTGTCAGGACTGTATCGTTTGTCATTTTTGTGCCATGTCATCTGTTTCACGGATTTCTCGGTCATTTATAGCCGTTGGATCCTCGGTATGAATGGAAGGTACCGTTGGATTTTCTTAGGGATATTAAGTTGCCTTTTTTGGCTATCGCCAGAGTCTATCTCCATGTACCTAGAGGATTTACACTTTGGACAGTACTTTGCCTTCGCGTGTTCTTTCCAAAATAGGACACACCCCTTCGGACAAGCATGTATCTGCTCATACGACATCTTAAAGGCACGAAGGAGTTTCTATGACTTGTACATGCTCTTTGGCAGAACGTGACCTTCAGGAAGGAGGCTGCCAAAAACTGTCAACATACCACCGAAGGCGTCACGATTCAGGTGGAACTGTGACTTGAACGCCATCACATGTCCAATAGCATCTAGTTTAGAAACCATTGTGTGGCCACGAAGGGGTTTTTGTGCCGAAGACATCATGTCGTAGAACGCCTTTGTGGTTGCCTCTTGCTCCTCCTCCCTAGGTCTTTCACCGAATTATGCTTTGGCATAGTCATTTAACATGCCCCCTACCCTAGCAGCATCATCAAAATCCTCCAAGTGTGCTCTCACCACCTCCTCTCTCATACGATGGGCTTCACCGTGGTGGACCCACCGGGTATAGTCCGGCGTAAATCCATTCCTCAACAGATGTTTACTCATGTTGACCTTGTTTTCCCTTCTCCTATTTGCACATTTGCTGCATGGACACAAAACTAGACTCGCTCCTTTAGTAGCCTCGCCAAATGCAAGCTCCATGAATTTATTGGTCTTGTTCAACCATTCATTGGTGTAATCCCTGTGACTTGAGTGGCCCGTGTACATCTACTCACAGTCATCCATCCTCTAACATATATATCGATCAGTGAGTAGTTTAACCATCAATTGCATCTAAATGGTGCTCCTACTATCTAATAGGTGAGGATAGATCCTAATCCCACCCGCGAATGCATAGATGAGGTTAGTTTCCATGCTCTACTCCTATCCAATATAGAATTTTGGTAGCACCTCCCTATTGTTCTCCAGATACACGTCCTGGAAAGGGAGAGTGCGTATTCAAAGAACAACAGGGAGGTGATCTCGAAACTCTATCTCGGATCAGAGCAGAACATGGAAACTAACCCATCTACGCATCCGCGGGCCGTCCAAAAAACGTGGATGATTTGAAACAGATATGGTTACAGATATGCAAAGGTCTGCATACCTCCAATCATATCTCTTTCGAACGGGAGATGCCTAACTCAGTTACATGATCTACGACCATGATACGGAAAAGAGGGGTTATACCTAGGGTGGCGGTGGAGTCAGGCTAGTAGGGTCGTGCCTGGTTGGTGCAGTGGTGAGGCGACGCAGTGCAGGCAGATGATCGGGGTCGACGAGATCTTCTCCTGCAAAAAAAGTGACAAAAGCTTGTCAATTGAAAATTTCATCAGCACCTCCCCTCCACGGGGAAGTTTCCAAAACCTGTAAGAAACAATGGCACGATGGCCGACAACGCCACCACCACCAACACTGCCATCGCCACACCACCACCGCCGCCGCCACCACCACCACACCACCGCCACCGCCACACCACCAACACCGCCACTACCACTGCCACACCACCGCCACAACCACCACCACCTCCACAACCACACGACCACCACAATGTACACATGCACAACAGGAAGGGGTGCGAGGGCATACCTCATGCATCGGTGGGGACGGAGCGCTGGGGACGGCAGCGTGGCATGGGGTGGGCTCCGAGGACGGGGATTGGCGCCGGGGCACCTCCTCTTTCTTCTCCTCCTCCTCGGCCTCCTCCTTCTTTTCCTCTGGCGGACTCCTTCTCCTCCTCCGGATGCACGGGGCGGGGGTGGCCGGAGGTGGGGCGGCGCGGGCGGCGCGGGAGCGGCCGGAGGTGGGGCGGGTGGTGTGGGCCGAGGGTGGCCGGAGGTGGGGCGAAGCGGCCGGAGGTGGGGCAGGTGGTGTGGGCCGGGGCCTGCCAGAGGTGGGGCGGGGCGGACGGACGAGCGGTGGCGCAGGTGGTCAGAGGTGGGGCAGGTGGCGCGGGATGGGTAAGGGCAGCACGGATGGCGCGGGGGAGGCCGGAGGTGGGGCGGGTGGCGTGGGGATGGGCGCGGGCGGCCGGAGGTGGAGCGGGTGGCGTTGGCACGGGCGGCGGCGATGGCGCGGGCGAGTGAAAGCAGCGACGTTAGTGAAAGCGACGAGTGAAAGTGACTGGCCATGTCGATTTCGCTAAGTCATATGTTACTTCTTTGCCGAGTGCACGTGATCTGGCACTCGGCAAAGGCTTTCCTATTTTTTTTTTCAAAATTTTTGCCAAGCGCCACCCTGATCCGGCACTCGGCAAAGAACCAGGTTTGTCGAGTGCCACCCGGTACGACACTCGGCAAACATAAAATTGGTTTTTTTGTTTTAATTTTTTTTTATTTTTGAAAAACTTTGTGGAGTGCCACGTGGACCCGGCACTTGGCAAAGAACCAAGTTTGCCAAGTGCCACCTGGACCCAGGCACTCGGCAAACCTAAAAAGGGAAAAAAACAAAATTATTATTTGTCGAGTGCCCTTTTGGAGGCACTCGGCAAAGTGGTTTTCAAAAAATTCTAAAAATACCAAACGGATCCAAAAAATGACCAAATTTTCACATGAGAGAATATAAGTTGTGTATTGTTTATACAAAAAGTTTTGAAGTCAAATCCCAAGTTGTGTTCGCTTTGACTCCAAATCTTGCCGGTTCCTTCTCAACTCTCTAAAACTTCTTCAGAGATTCTTCGATTTGAAAGCAGTCGCTGAACCAACTTGCCCGAAACCATCTCAAATTTTTATCGTGGCGTCGGCATACGATATCATGACATCACGACAAGTTTCAAGATTTTTAGACTTCGTTTGCTTTTTATATAATTTAAAAACAATTCTCTCGCAAATAAGTGGTCATGTTTCGTGAACACGATGTTCAGAAATTTCTTGTTTGTCGCTGACGTGAACTCAAAATAGACTAAATAACATGAATATCATTTTTTTCATTGAATTTTTTTCCTTTAATCGAATGACCTACTGTTCAAATTTGAATTATCCAAACAAAATCAATTAAATGAAATAAATTTACAAAATATAGCAAACGCAATGAGAAATTTGCAATATTTGAACATGTAGTCTCAAGTACTGTAGGGAGACAGCAGAAAAAGTTTCAGGGCAAAAGAAAAAAATATAAAATCTTTGCCGAGTGCCGGTGTTGGGCACTTGGCAAAGATTGCCTTTGCCGAGTGTTGTGGCCTCGCACTCGGCAAAATTTAACGGCAGGCGACGGGCCTCGGCCGCCGTCAGGCGTTTGCCAAGTGCCAAGGTTTACCGAGTGCCAGACGTTGCCAAGAGCCTGGCACTTGGCAAACACCACCTTTGCCGAGTGCCAATCACTCAGCAAAGGAGGCTTTTGCTGAGTGCCGGCCTTTGCCGAGTGCGGCACTCATCAAACCCTCTGTTTGGCGAGTGCCCGTGTTTTGGCACTCGGCAAAGTGCCAAGCACTCGCATACCTCTTGTCTCCCGTAGTGGCATGTTTCTTTAGCAACATATTTTCACCGTACGCTTGGAGCAAATGCATCTCTTATGTGATCAATATTGGAAACATTCAGACATTTGATAAGCATTAACCACATACACCAGATCTGCAAAAGAAAAGCTTAACTCGTTGACACTGTAGCCTGAACATCAAGAAGGCTTCATTATACATCTTCATCAGTGATTCAGATAATTGGATGAAAGTGGTCTTGATTCAGGGAACATCAAGAAAGTTTCATTGCTATATTGCTGTCCTGCCTCCAACTATCCGTGCAGGGGACGATAGACAGCAGCGCCTTGCTCCTTGTATCTACCTCGATCATCCACACGTACCCTCCTATGTCCTATCAGCAAACTTGGTAGGACCACGAACCAGATCACATCGGGGTTTTCTAAGCTCACCACAGGGAACTTCATTGTTACCTGCGGCAGGCCCTTGTAGGCTGGGAGCGCCCAGAGCTCATTGCAGTCGAGCACGCCGTCTTTCACCCACTCCAATGGCTCGTCCATGCTGAGGCTTATGGTCCAGGTCGTCATGGTGAACAAGGACTGGCCACGTGCTCCTACCATGGCCGCCGCTGCAGCAGCGGGGTTCGACGTTTATGAACCTCACCATGTCAGCATCAGCGCCAGCGTCAGCCAAGTGCCGGCAATATCTCTTGTAAGGACGGCCGTCCCAGTATTCCACATCTTTTGGAGGCACCACCGGCAGCGTCACGTACCGGAGCTTAAGGCTCGGGTCGTCGGTGGCCATGTCGCAAAAGAGGAAGCCGAGGAGGTAGTCGACCCAGCACAGGTACGGGTCTCCTACAGGGACAACCCTGTCTGCCTCCCACCGCCGTGACACAGCCACGTCGCTCGTGCTGCCCGGGCGACCACCAAATAGGATAGGCACCGCTGGCTTGTGCTCCCACTCCTGACCGACGCAGAGGACCACCAGCAGGAACTCGTCGTTGTTACGACAGCGCAAGAGGTCAGTGTTACTAACGCTCATGACGCACTGGCTCTCCTTGTCAGGCTCGAACAGACGGGGAAAGTAGCAGCCGGGGAGCTTCAATATCGACGGTGGCCGCACCATGCCTGTCTCATACAGAAAATAGTCCCACGTTCTATCAGCACAATCGTATGGCCCGCGCTTCTCGGATGAATTCACCTCGAGGAGGAGAGAGCCGCCGTGGGCCGCGATGACTTCGACACAGCGGAGGGCATTGCTCTCCTCCCCCTCTGAATCTTGGCTGACCGAAGCACTGTCCCACCTGCCGTAGTGCAACCAGGAGTTCGCCGGCGGCGCCCTGAGGAGGAGGAAGACATGGAAGAGCAGATTCGTCGAGGTGCAGGAGGAAGCCGCGGTCATCTTGATCACCGAGGGAGGACAGGCGGCGGTGCGGCCGCCAGTGGCACTACTGGACTCGTATGAGAGCCCTCGGGAAATTTTGAGACGACGAAGGGATCTTTGCCGAGGGTCCTTTATTGGGCATACGGCAAAGCCTTTGCCGAGGGCAAAAAAACCCTCGGCAAAATGTAAATCGAAAAAAAATCAGAAAAAAATAGCAAAATAATTTTATTTTTTTTGGAGGCGCCGACGAGCCATCACCCCCACCCGCGGGATTTTTTGTAGCATTTTACATAGTATTTTTGACTCTATTTGTAAAGTCGTGGTCGTGGGATTCGAACTCGTGACCTTTGACCCTATTTGTAAAGTCGTGGTCGGTGGGATTCAAACTCGTGACCTCTCACACCCTCTCTCACTTACCTCCTCTAACCACTCCAATCCTTTATCACTTGTGTTTATATTTCATTTCGATTCCCCATATGTTATAACAGACCGAGTGTAAATTGATTGTTTGAGGCACTAAACGAATTCAAATGAAAAAGTTGTCAACTACAAAGTTTCGTAACTTTTCGAGATCTACAACTTTCGTTTAGAGTGTTTCTCCATCCGAGATTTTTTTCAAAATTTCAAATTTCAAATTTCAAACTTAAGACGCAATTATCGGCAATTAGATGCTTTCAAATCAAAAAGTTGTCAACTACAAAGTTTCATAACTTTTCGAGATCTACAACTTTCGTTTAGAGTGTTTTTCCATCCAAGACTTTTTTTAAAATTTAAAATTTGAAATTTCAAACTTTAAATATAAATATCCTCAATTAGATCCTTTCAAATGAAAAAGTTGTCAACTATAAAGTTTTATAACTTTTCAAGATCTACAACTTTCGTTTAGAGTGTTTTTCTATCCGAGACTTTTTAAAAAATATCTTTGCCGAGGGCCATAAGGCAGGCCCTCGGCAAAGACCGAGAGCTATAGTGTAGGCCCTCGGCAACGACCCTCTTTGCCGAGGGCCTACATTATGGCCCTCGGCAAAGAGATTTTTTAAAATATATTTTGAGGCACTAAACGAATTCAAATGAAAAAGTTGTCAACTACAAAGTTTCATAACTTCTCGAGATCTACAACTTTCGTTTAGAGTGTTTCTCCACCCGAGGCTTTTTTCAAAATTTCAAATTTCAAATTTCAAACTTAAAACGCAATTATCAGCAATTAGATGCTTTCAAATCAAAAAGTTGTCAACTACAAAGTTTCATAACTTTTCGAGATCTACAACTTTCGTTTAGAGTGTTTTTCCATCCAAGAATTTTTTTTAAATTTGAAATTTTAAATTTCAAACTTTAGATATAAATATCCTCAATTAGATGCTTTCAAATGAAAAAGTTGTCAACTATAAAGTTTTATAACTTTTCAAGATCTACAACTTTTGTTTAGAGTATTTTTTCATCTGAGAATTTTTGAAAAATCTCTTTGCCGAGGGCCATAAGGTTGGCCCTCGGCAAAGAGAATTTTCAAAATACATTTTGAGGCAATAAACGAATTCAAATGAAAAAGTTGTCAACTATAAAGTTTCGTAACTTTTCGAGATCTACAACTTTCGTTTAGAGTGTTTCTCCATCCGAGACTTTTTTCAAAATTTTAAATTTCAAATTTCAAACTTAAGACGCAATTATCGGCAATTAGATGCTTTCAAATGAAAAAGTTTTCAACTACAACATTTTATGACTTCTCAAGATCTACAAACTTTATTTTGATTGTTTGGTCATTTGTTCAACCGACGTGGTAGTTCTAACATATTTCACAATCCTTATATATCCTCTCTAGTAGTTTCATGAAACTTATTAGAGAGATGTAGATTTTATGAACAACATTACTATTGATTTGTTAAATGAAGAAATGACCAATATATACTTTGTAGATCTTAAAAAGTTAGACAATTTTGTAGTAGAAAACTTTTTTATTTATATTTTATATATACAGGGAAACTGGATGCTCACGTATAATAATACTACAAGGTGGAGACAGATACGGTCTGGATACTGATGTGGCTAGAAATTTGTAATGCCCAAGTACTCGGTAGAAGCGGATAGGGTTTTGGATACTGATTTGGCTAGAACTTTGTAATGCCCAAAGCCCAAACTTCAAAGATTTGTTACTCTCTCTGTTTCAAATTATAAAAAAATTTGTTTTTTTACAGATGTTCATAATTTTTACAACACATTTAGATTTATATTATATTAGATACTAAGTAAAACTATGTATTAAAACATCTTATAATTTAGAATGGAAGGACTATCTATTTGTGAAGAAAAACATTATAAAAAAATATAAAGAAAACAAGCCTCCAAGTGGCACACATGTACAGCAACATATATGACACGCACATGGATAGGCCACGCCAAGAGCCATGCCCCCCAGTCCCCTATCTTGAGTTTAGTATTAAGTTGCTATGTCTGTTAACTATAACACATTTACTAGACCAGGGGCATGTGACCTTATGGATGTACCGTATGACATGTGTGGCACTGCAAGATTTCTGCGTTGACATATACATCAATGAGCCAAGTTCCCGCTTCTAATTTAGTACAAAACAACTACCCGCCTGAGCGCTTCATCCGTGATCGAAAAGAACTCCAAAACCAGATCGTTGTAGCAACATGCACCAAAAAGACGTTGGACTAACATGCACGAAATTTGAAAGTTGTTGTATGATGGTCTAAAATTTACTCTATACATACATTACGTTAGATACTAAGTAAAATTGTGTATAATAAAAAAATAAAAAAATCTTATAATTTCAAATGGGAAGTGCATTTTAATTGTGAAAGAAAAACATTATAAAAAATATAAAGAAAACAAGCCTTGGTTACCACAGTGGCACACATGTAAAGCAACATATATAGCACACACACTGGTAGGCCTAGAACCATACCCTTAGTCACCTCTCTTGTGTTTGATAGTAAGTTGCTATGCCTGTTAACTAGAAGAACACATTTACTAGACTAGAAGAACATATTTACAAGGGTATGATAAGCGATTCTAGATAATCCATAGAGCTCAGGAATAATCAGAGGTTGGCAGGGTCCGTCGACGAGTTGCCCAGCGGGACGGGCATCGCATAGCCGGACGGCGTCGCTGCGGCAACGTGTGTTGCCACCGACAGCAACGGTTGTTCGGCCGATGCCGCCCAAGCGCCGCCGGGCTCCACCATGGGGGCACCAACGTTGTGCCTCCCGGAGCACGACCCGCTTGCAGAGGTGATGTGCGCGGGCGATGGTCCTCCCGCTTCGGTCGTCACCTTCGACCCAATGCTGGAGGAGCTCCTAGCCGCCGCGTTCGTCGTGAGCTGCTCTATTGAGGCCGCCCCCCAGAGTTCGCAGAGCCGCCTCCGGTGGCAGCTGTCCTCTTACCTCAACCGTCGGCGCAGGAGCTGGCGCAGCTCACATCTCCTCGGGTGGGTCATCCCGACGTCGAGTTTGGCGACGTGGCTGTCCCCCCGGGGTTCGCGGAGCTGCCTCCAGTGGCGGCTGCCCCCTCGCCTCAGCCGTCGACGCAGGACTTGGCGCTGCTCACACCTCCTCGAGTGGGTCAGCCCGACGTCAAGATTGGCGACGAGATGCCCACGCCGCGCGAGGCCGCTCGGCGCCTCGCACGGTTTCTGGATGAGGTGCAGGTCGTGCGGGAGCCACCCCTGATTGCCTCTCCACCGCGACAGAGGGCGAGAGCCAGGAGGACACTGCCTGTCAGGCGCAGGAGCACACGGATTGTCGCCCAACCGTTGGCACACATACTGGCCTCCCGGCGAGGCGAGGTACTCCTCGAGCAGCGGTTGGGGATTGCGCCGCCGGCCGCTACGGTTTCACCTGCGCCCAAGGGGATACTCAACGCCTTGAGTTCTGGGACCTTGTCGTCGAGCCAGGTGGAGGCCCTTGACGCGCTGTTTCCAGCGTTCAACGGGCGCGTGTGCGAGCTCTTCATGGAAGGACCGTAGGGTGCGGCGGTGTTCGCACGTTGGTTGTTCTATTTATGTAATATCGAACTGGGGAGCAGTCTGCTAGGTTGGTCCAGATGTTAGACCACCTAGTGCGCTAGATGCGTGTCGTTTGTACTGAAAACTCTCTTCTTCTTAATTGCAATGATACGCAAATCTTTTGCGTATTCGAGAAAAAACAACTCAAAAACAAAGCAAACTGTAAGGAAAATGGACCCTATTAGGCCCATTTAGTTTTGATCTTGGTGCTTGATGATCAGCATGACTAAGTTGGACTAATATGTTTGCTAGTATTTCTTTTACAATCCCATAGGATGCAAACGTGGATTGGACCAAGTTTGTATGTAAAGAATATGATCAACACACAAAGGAACGCATTGGAGAAGGTGCAGACAACTTAGAAGTGAAGCTAGAAGTCCAAGACGAGGAGATAAAGAAGCCCAGACGAAGACACACAAAGAAATGAAACAAGGGATGCTGACCCAGGCAGCACCACACTCGGGGGCGAAGCTATGTAGAGTGCAGTGGGTGCAAATGCACCACCCAAATTTTGTGAAAACTATGTTTCTAAAATTTCACCATATATGCACCCTCTATAGCACAGCCCTATGCATGCACTCACAAAGCAAGTGCACCACCCCTAATTTTGCTCTAGCTTCGCCACTGACCGGACTGTCCGCCGGTGGACACTGGACTGTCCGGTGGTCACTGCCAGGGGGGCGTGACCGTGCACCACCCTAATTCTCAGAAGGGCTGAGTTTTGAAACTGGCACCGGACTGACCTGTGGTCACCACCCTCGATGGTGACACCGCCATGATTTTCCAGAGGGCATGGTATTTCGGAGCTGGCACTGGACTATCTGAGCATGTTCACCATACTATCCGGCGTTCGACAACAGAGTTCCAACGGTCGGCTGTCAGATAGGCAACGGATAGTTGACAGTGGGGCACTGAACTGTCCGGTGGGTGGCACCGAACAGAATCTGCAGCTTGCCTCCAAATTTTAAAATGAGCTGATGTGTTTTTTTTAACATAGTTGATGTGTTTTTTATATTAACTTTTCTACAACACATTTAAATTTTAAAATGAGCAATAATTGAAGAAAATATAAGTGCGGAACAATTTAAAGAAAATAATCACATGGAACTTTTGAAAGGAACTAAACAATATGCCCACACATTGCATTGTTTACGTAAACACTTAGGTAATCATCTAAGCCTGCCATGGCTAGCAAGCCCACTGCATTCCTACCTCATAGTCATGTATGTGTACGAAGAGGGGAAGGATATTGAAGCACAAGGATCCAAATCAAAATCAACGAACTCAATGGCTACAACTCTGGATCTAGCCCACCAGTCGTCGATTTATGACAAGGAGAGACACTGAGAGAAATTGAGGCTTCAAGAGGAGAGAGAGAGAGATGATGATGATGATGAGGGGCTTACCTCGGTGGTGTGGATATCGTTATCTGTGGGTGTTTCAACGCGCACAGCACCACGTGCGCTATGTCCTCATCCTGCTACCTCCTCAGCCCATGCGCAAGATCTGCCACACCATGACATCAGACTGGATTGCCTCATCCTTGACCAGTATTGCCGCATACTCGGCCGAATATGGAGGAATACTCCCCATGTCCTATCCGCGACAAGGCTGATCACTAAGTAGGTCGGTCGGTGTGTGGCCCACTGGCAAGGGCAGCGCCACGCCAATCGCCAACTACCATGTCCTGAAGTCTGTGCTCCCAACATTGGTCCTTTTCCATTGGGGCCCCTACTTGGTGGATCCGTGTGGCGAGAGGTCAAAGGCAGGAGATCGAGGGCCGAGGGGCTAGAGAGAGAAGAGATTGATGGGGGAGAGAAGCGAGGGTGGCGGTGGCTGTGGCGTTTGAGAAAGAAAAAGAAAGGGGTAGGAATGATTGGTGTGCCCTGGTCGATTTACATAGGTGGAGGATTTGGGCGTCCACCTCCCACCTCTAGCAAATTTACACTAGCGTGGTTATACATACACCCATCATCTCAATAAATGAGATGGGTTTGTCTCCCAGTGTCCATTTTATAGTAGTGATGATCTACTCAAAAAAATATAAGAAAAAAGTTTAACCTATAAGTTGTGGCATGCACATATACAAAAGAATAATGTTAGCCACATTACAAAGGATTTGGGTTCAAAGAAAGAGATTCATAAGGATGGTTTGATTCAAATCCAATTGTTCAACTTGTGTGACTTATACAACACCTATAAGAAAAAACAATACTTAAGTCACTTACACGGAGTCTGTCATTTTGCTGTCTTGCTGCAGTTAACTTTGCAACCTAGGTTGAGGGTGGTGACATATAGTACATACTACTAGTATTTAGTGTACCGAATTTTGGCTGGAAAATAGGATGTTGGATAACTGTCACTACCATTGTATTGGACGACAGAGCGCAGCACCTTCCTTCTGGTGTCAACCTCGATGGTATATGCCTTCCTTTCGATATCGTCCGTGCTGTAGCAGCCGTAGTCGGTTCGGACGACAAAGCAGACAGCGTCAGGGTCGTCGGAGTTGACAACAATGGGATACTCCACGGTGACACGTGGGAGGCCCATGTATCCTGGCTGCGCCCAGAGCTCGTCGCAGTCGAGCACGCCGTCCTTCACCCACTCCATTGGCTCGTCCAAGCTGAGCTTCAGGGTCCAGGTCGTCACGGTGAACAAGAAGCGGCCGCGCTCGCACCTAGTTCTGCCAGGGTCACCGCAGCAGCAGCGGGACTCGACGTCTACGAACCTCACTGAGCCATTGCCGGCTGGTCCTAAGTTCCGGGTCCACTTCATGTTTGACCGGCCGCCATCCGGATCATACGGGTCCTCAGGCACGACGGGCAACGGCGCATAGCGGAGCCTAAGACTGAACTCGTCCTCTGTCATGTCGACAAAGAGAAAGCCGCGGAGGTAGTCGACCCAGCACAGGAACCGGTCACCGACGGCGAAGGCCGCATCAGTCCACCACGAACTCAGTGGGTCATCATAATCTCGGCAGTCGTCTCTGCGGCCGACGACGCCTGGAACACGAAGTAGTTCGGCGGTGGCCGCGGCGACAACGATGACATGGTGGTGGAAGGCGTCGTCACCTCTAACAAGACGCAGTCTCCGTGAGCAGCGAGGACAAGGGGACGCTGGACGCGGCGGTCGTCGGCGTGTGGATCTGGATCCTCCCAGCCGTAGGAGAAGCTGGAGATCCCCGGAGACGGCACGAGTCCAAAGGAGATGCGGAAGCGTCGGCCCGTGGATGTGCAGGAGGCCGCGGAAGTCGTGTTGGCGCCATCGGTGACGACCGAGAAGTCGTCGGTGCGTTTGGCGTAGGGCCGTAGCAGCACCAGGCGGGGGCAGGCGGAGGAGTCGGCGCCGGCGACATCCGCCGGCAGATTAGAAGATTCTTTCTAGATGATCCATCGTCGTTGAGACAGAATAAGGGCAGGGACTGTATTCAGGTTCTAATTCTGTTCTACCAGATCTATTAGCTGGGCCTATAAACGGCTTTTTTTTTTGCTCATAAAAGGCCTATGTTCTAGTTGTATTCTACAAAATCTTCACTAGTAGAGGGTTAGCAGGCCCACAAACGCCTTGATATCCTAAATCCTAAACGCAAACTCTAACAAGCGACACGTCGCGCTCCTGCGCAAGCGCGCGACCGCGCTCACACGGCCTGGCCTGCTTTTGAGTGACCTGCACATGCGCCTGGCCTACCGACGAACCTTCGCACGTGGCCTTGTTTGTCTAGCGATTCTGCTCGCCGAGCTTGCGGTGGACATCGGGGTGGTTGCTACTGTCGTCATCGTCTTTTTTTCAGTTTTATTTTTTGTTTCATTTTGTTTCCATTATTTCTTTTAGTTTCAGTTTTA
The DNA here is from genome assembly GCA_038087645.1 of Saccharum hybrid cultivar R570. NCBI lineage: Eukaryota > Viridiplantae > Streptophyta > Magnoliopsida > Poales > Poaceae > Saccharum > Saccharum hybrid cultivar. Next base: position 15,462,857 of record JAQSUU010000805.1, read on the forward strand.
CGTTAGTTTTTTAATTATTTTTATTTTCATTGCTTTTAGCTTTTAGTTTTATTTTTAGTCAAGTTTTTTTTTAATGTTTTTAGTTTTAGATTTCCGTCACATTTTTAGGTTTACATATCTTCCTAAACACTGCATATTAGTTGTCACACCTACCACGTATAAGTTGTTAAAAAAGGTAGCCATTTAAACATAAGTTGCCACAAAAGAATTTGCTCCTAGTTTTAGTTTTCGATCTAGTTTTTTTCAGTTTCATTCTTCAGTTTCGTTTTTTTAATGTTTTTTAATTTCAGTTATTAGTCACCCTTTTAGATTCAAATATCTTTTTAAGTTCTGCATATTATTTGCCTCACTTACACTATATAAAGGCATATTTTTAGGTTTTCATTCTCTTTTTCGTGTTTTTTGTTTCATTTCTTAGTCTTTTTTATTTTCTTTTAATTTCAGTTTTCAGTCACCCTATAGGTTCGAATGCTTTCTTAAATCTACATATTAGTTGTATAATAATTTACACATAAATTGCTACAAAATAATTTACACATTTATACGCATAAATTGTTATATAATCTCCTAGCACATATTTACACATATATTGCTATAATAAAATATTTTAAAAAAAACATAGACAACTAGGGTCTAGTTTTGTTCATCTCGTTGCGTAGAAAACATCAGTGCAGACGGAATTAAAAATAGATACACCATTTAGAAATTATATCAATTAAAAAAAATTGTTGCGTGAGCATGATGTCAGGATGAAAGCGACGTTTGCATGTCCCGTTGTAAATTGAAGGAGGTTGCGGGAAGGGGACGGGTAGTGGGTCCGTTGCATGCCGTTGAATTAAAATGGAAAGAGACAGGGAGCACAGTGTGCCCGATCGCTCGCATGCAAGTGGAGAGGGGGGTCGCGCACTCCCCGTACAGCGCGACCCGTCGCGCGATAACGCCGTCCATCCTAAACAGATCCACGCACACACAACAACCGTCCAAGGCGTATATATCAACAATGGCTCAGCGGGTTCTCTTCGAACTCACTGTTACTTTTAAAATTCTGCTATATTTCAAGTGCCTCAATTCAGTCACCAACAATAAGAACACAAACACAACACCCATACCATGGTTTGGGTCTCCAACAACATAGAATGCAAATCAGATCCAAGTGGCGCTCCTCCCTCGCCGGCAGCGCCCCTTCCTAGCGGCGTGCTCCTCCCTTTCGCTCACCACATGATGGCAGATCCAACCCAATGAACACCGCTTCCTCCCGCGCAGTCGCGGCTGTGGCTCCACATGTGCCAAGGGGAGGGCCAAGTCGGACACGCCGGCCGGGATGGCTGGCAGTGTGCGTGGCTGTGCATGGGTCAACGGGCCCACGGTCGGGGAGGTGCAGGCGCCGACGGCGCTGGATGTGGTCGGCAATAGGGTGGAGGTCGAGCTCCCACTCTCCTACGCTAGTAGTGGCTTGCAGCGGGACGGGAGCGAGAGAGGCCACGCCGAGCCGACCATACTCCGGCATGGACCCGCTCCGCGGGCAGCCCTCCACCCTGATGCCACTACGGGTCCACTACCTCCTCTGCACGAGTTTTGCATCTTCCCTCTCCCAGACACTTATTTGTGTTCCAGTCGGTGGGGAGCGAGGAAGTGCCAACGGAAGGAACGGCGACGACGCTGCGAGCTCCACGGCTATCCATGGTGGCCGCAGCCGCACGCAGCTGCAGCAGCACGGCAAGGGAGAGAGCAAGCGAGAAAGCGCACAGAGGCCGTGGTGGAGCCGCGTCTCCTAAGCACACTTGGCGCGGAGCTTGGCGGTGAGGGTGCTACTGGCTCGCTCGGCCTCACTCCTCAGCATCCATGGCCAGGGAGAGAGAGGTTGGCGTGTAAGGCCTACCTGTAGGGCAAAACTGACATAAAAATGCTTCTGTTAACTGCCGTTGGGGGAAAGCTGACTTCAGTGGCATGCAAGGGTGAGAAAATTTGAAGCAGTGGTTGAGGGGGAAGATGAAGTTTGTCGGTGGCTCACAAGGAAATTGGATCTTTTATAATGGTTCTCGAGGAATTCTTCTGCCATTTAAAATTATATGACATTTTAACCTTCCTAAATATAATTTTTTTACTACACACTTAGATATACACCATGTCTAGATGTATAATAGAAAACAATGTATACAGAAAAAGCCAAAACATCTTTTAATTTAAAACCGAGAGAGCATATTAGTAGAATTTTGATCCACATGTCCTCTCGAAAAGATTACACAAATTTTAAAGAAGTCGTGTAGTTTATTTAATTTAATTCGTTTTGGGCATTGTGTGGGCCGTCCCTACCGAGCTGCAATTGCAAGCCCCAGTGTCTTGTTGTATAAGCTAGCCTTCACAGATATTGGTTGGAAAGTTTTGCTTTATAACTCAACAGAAGACTCAGTGTTGTTGCAAAAGAGAGAGAAATTAAGATGGCTAGTACTTCTTAGTTTACTTCAATGACATATGCTTTATGGGCTTTTGCAGTGTCAACCATTCAAAAATCTTTTTCACAGTGAGAATGGAATGTTCTTCAGAAAGATAAAAACAGCCGTCGAAATATTCAGGGCTTCAGGGCATAACACATGACAGAGCTTTGATTGTAAAAGATGACTGTAACTACATATGCATAAAGACACACAAACATGTGAACAAGATTTATCTCAAGTAAGGCACAACTTTATTTCTTTAAAGAAAATAAAGTTTCACCATTCATGTGGGAGCAAATGCATCTCTTATGTGAGTGATATATTTGATATATATACATTGGAGACACATCTTCTCACCATATATACCAGATGTGCAAAGAAAGCTTCATCACGTTGACAATGGAGCCTCACGACCAAGGATTCATTATTTTCCATCGTTGCTTCAGAAAATTCGATGAAATTGCTGGGGGCTTTTTATGCTTTGAGCTTTCAGAGGTTGCCAGTTAGCAGGGGCACCAAAGTTTGACTGCAACATGGCTGTCCATCAGTGAAGCTTCATTGTAAGGGACGACGGACAGCAGCGCCTTGCTCCTTGTGTCAACCTCGACCATCCATACCCTCCTATCAGCCAAGTTGGCATAGTTGTGCTCGCGGACCATGAACCAGATCACGTCGGGGTTTTCTAAGCTCACGATAGGGAATTCCACTGTTACCTGCGGCAGGCCATCGTAGGCCGGGAGCGCCCAGAGATCCTCGCAGTCTAGCACGCTGTCTTTCACCCACTCCAATGGCTCGTCCACGCTGAGACTCAGGGTCCAGGTCGTCACGGTGAACAAGAAGCGCCCACGTGCGCGTGCTCCTACCATGGCCGCCGCAGCAGCAGCGGGGTTCGACGTGGACGAACCTCACCGCGCCAGCGTCAGCGTCACCAAATCCCCGGCAACATCTCATATAAGGACGACGGCCATCGAAGTAGGACACCCCCTCATGAGGCAGCAGGGGCAGCGCCACGTACCGGAGCTTAAGGCTGGCGTCGTCGGCGGCCATGTCACAAAGGAGGACGCTGAGGAGGTAGTCGACCCAGCACAGGTACTGGTCTCCTACGGCGATGGCCACGCAAGGATTTTTTTACTGGTAAGAAAAAATTTCAGTCCCTAGCGATAAATATGAAATTTCAGAAATTTTGAAAATATCAAATCAAATTTAAATAAATTCAAATTGATTTTTAAATAAATTTGGTATCATTTCACTAGAAAAACTCTCTAATCCATCATCCATAACAAATTTTTATAACATCGACGAAATAACACAATATATCACCGCGGTAATACAGCGGACTGACGGTGGGCGAGCTGCATATGCTAGTGCTATCGAATGTGTGAGTGAGAAAATTAAATAAATTTAAAGAAATTTAGGACTTTGATAAGACTAGAGAATATGGAGGGTCATTTTAGCTTGGTTTGGTGTAATTTTAGAGCGAAAGATAAATTTAACCGAAATTTTTTGACCGATATAAATTTTTTTCGGGCCTCAACAAAAAAAAAGGTGATATTTCAGAAATTTCGGCGATATTTCGCCGAAATTGTAAACCTTGGCACCACGTCCGTCTGCCACCGCCGCACCACCACATCGCTCATGCTGCCCTGGTGGTGGTCGTCAAAAAAGATAGGCACGGCCTGCCTGAGCTCCCAGTCTTGACCGACGCGGAGGACACAGAGCTCCGCCGTGTCCCGGGGCTGGTCATCGTCGTACTGGCACGGCAGCTCCTGCTGGGCCACCACGAGCTCGTCGTCGCCGCAGTGCAGGAGGCCAGTCTCACATACGTTCATGGTGCGCGCGTCAGGCATGAGCATGAGACGCTCCGTGGCGTTGTGATGCCTGGGAAAATAGCAGCCGGGGAGTATCAACAGCGATGGCGGCCGCGCCATGGCCGTGCCTGTCTCATACAGGAAATAGTCTAACTCTGACGTGGTAGTGGCACCGTATGCTCGACTCCTTTGTGACGACGACCTCACCTGGAGGAGGACAGCGTCGCCATGGACCGCGATGACTCTAAGCTCATCGATCTTTTTCCCTTCCCCGTCGTCTTGACAGGACGCGCTGTCCGACCGGCCGTAGTAGACCGGCCGTAGTAGAGCCTGGAGCTCGCTGGCGGTGCCGCCAGGAGGAGGGAGACATGGAAGAGTAGATTCGTGGAGGTGCAGGCGGCAGCCGCAGCATGGGCCTCTGCTGCAACAATGGAGTCCCGTTTGCAGCCGAACCTCTTCAGTATCACCCAGGGAGGGCAGGAGGCGGCGGCCGCCGGCCACGAATCAGAGTATTATTTTTCCATGCCGACACGGCAGGTGTGAGAACCGGAGGATGCCGGCACTAATTCGTGGTGGCGGCGCCTGGGGTTCTAGTTTTTTTTAGGGGAGCCTGGGGTTCTAGTTCTACCACCATCAAGAGGCGTACACTACAGGAAACCGGGACTTTGCCCAGTGCTTAAATTTTTGCCGAGTGCCAAATATCGGGCACTCGGCAAAGGCCACCCTTTGCCGAGTGCCGTACTCGGTGAAACTTGGCACTCGGCAAATAGGGCTTTGTCCAGTGCCAGACACTCGGCAAAGTTGGGCACTCGGCAAAGAGGCGTGCGGGGCTAACGGTACCCAATGCCGTCCTCTTTGCTGAGTGCCTTCTGTTTGGCACTCGGCAAACTATTAGGTTTACCGAGTGCCTAGGGTTAGCACTCGGTAAAATATTCACTTTGCCGAGTGCCAAACCTTGGCACTCGGCAAAATAAAAATTATTTTTTGTTTTTTGCCACCAACTTTTTTTTCTTAGATTTGTATTTGTACCATGAACAACATGTTCAAATTTGGCACAATTTCATTGTTGTTTGCTATATTTCTTCACTTTATTTCGTTTTCTTGCAATTTTCCGGAAAATGCAGGTTTGAACTGCACGTGCATCGAATAATAGTTTTGATCCATTCCAAAAATGTTATTCTTGTTTGTTAGTGTCACTTTATGCTAAATCTAGGAACTGTCTCCAAATTTCGATCAACGTGCTCACGGGGCAACGTCGCGAACTTGCGTGCGAGTGGTTATTTAATTCTATAAAATTCAAACGAATCCCAAAAATCATGAAACTGGGCGAGATGTCGTGATATCACATGCATGTGCGGTGGTAAAAATTTGAAAACGTTTGGAGAACGTCATCACATATGATGTTCACAAACCAGGATATCATCACATGTGATATCAGATACCACATCAACCACTCGTGCGACGTCCTTGGTCGGTACCCGGGGAAGAGCGAGGCCAGGACCATGACACTCACCAGGGAGCAGTACTTCGCAGTAAGTTATAAAACATTGTTATTGACTCATTTCATGAAGAATAGGTAGCCTTCATTTTATATTCTAACATTTCTAATACTTGATGGCATGCAGATGTGTCCTTCTTGGTGCGCCACCCACAGAGACTGTTGGGCGGCCATCGTGGACAAGTGGGTCTCCGATGAGTGGAGGGAGAGGCACGCCCTCCGTCGGGAGTGCCGCCTGCAGATGGGTGGGTTGGCGCACCACCAAGGCAACCGGCCCCTCAGTTCGTACGTCCAGGCCTGGGTACACGCTACGCACTTATTTATTTATTTATTTGTTCTAACGCTCAATTCTCATTGCTTCTAATCGTCTTTGTGTTTTCCTCGCAGTTCCAGTCGCATGATGGCCAGGAATGCAACGAGTTCATGGCGTACGCCATGGCATACAAGGGCAAGGCGACAGCCCCGGACACCGTCTACAACCCGGAGGACGGGCCCGACGCGTACAGCAACACGAGCGTCCATAGCAAGCTCACCGACTACGCCTCGGTGACCCACGAGCGGCATGGGGAGGACTTCGACCCCGCCACCTAGCCCCTTGATACCGACCTCGTGATGAGGCTCGGAGGAGGGAAGCAACACGGCCGGTACTGGATGGCCTCCAACATGGTCGACTCGACCTATGTGCCCAACCTCGCCCAGATCCGAGCACAGAGCACGAGCTCCTCCGTCCCCATTCGACCTCGGTAGGCGAGCACACTGCAGCAGATGGCAGCACTCCAGGTTAGTTCTATTTCATTCGCCGTTCATTACTTTTACACATGTACCTTGCTTTTGCATTGTTTAAACGTTGATGATTGAATATTGCAGGCCACTGTGGAGAGGATGGAGGCCGAGAGGGTCGAGAGGGAGAGGGAGAGGGCCCAGAGGGAGGCCGAGAGGGCCGAGTGGGAGGTCCTGAGGGCCTAGAGGGCGGCCGAGGCGCAGAGGATGCAGGACATGTTCTCATTCATGTCGAGCCTCAGCACCACTCTCCCGGGTGTGGTGGTGCCCCGCCAGTTGTGCCTCCTACTCCTCTAGCTCTAGGCACTCCGATGAGTATATATATGGTTGATCAAGTCCTTTAGCTTGTGTAGATACTAATGAATTCAATTCTCCTTTGTGCAGCAACAGTCGTCGGGTTCGAACCCGACTCCTTCGCCTTAGCACACACACACCCCGGCTGGATAGGTCCACCACCGCACGGAGGTGCCCCTTCAGGCTCCTATTGGGATTAGTGGCAGTAGGTGGTGCCCCTTCATGTTTCATTGACTTTTCTTGATCTAGGACTTGTGTTGGATGAAGACTTCTTAGATGTTGTCATGGATTTGCACATCGGATGTGCGTGTGATGGATTATGCAGGAGGATGTGCTTGTGATGGATGTTGGATGTGCTTGTGATGTATTATGGATGTATGTGATGGATTATGTATGCGTTTTGTGTGATGCTAAATGCATGTGTGCTGTCTCATGAATTATATATGAGTTTTGCGTGTTTGCGTCGAAGGAAAGCAACAAACAAACAAAATAGCAAATTTTCCAGCTTTGCCGAGTGCCAACACTGGGCAAAGAAGGCTTTGCCGAGTGCCAGAGGTGTGGCACTCGGCAAAGCTGGAAAAAATGCTGCAAAAGCAGCCACTTCCCCAGTTTTGCCGAGTGCCAGGGCCTGGCACTCGGCAAAGAGGTCAATTTTGCCGAGTGCCAGCTGGCACCACTCGGCAAAGACTATTTTTAAAAAGATTTTTTTTAAAAAAAATGGTTTCTTTGTCGAGTGTTGAGCCCTGGCACTCGGCAAAGAGGTCAATTTTGCCGAGTGCCAGCTGGCACCACTCGGCAAAGACTATTTTTAAAAAGATTTTTAAAAAAAATGGTTTCTTTGCCGAGTGCTGAGCCCTGGCTCTCGGTAAAAATTCAAAATTTGCCAAGTGCCAGTCCCTGGGTACTCGGCAAAGACGGCGTCAAATGTTGACGGCAGTTATTTTTTTACCGAGTGCGGGTGTGGCACTCGGCAAAGACTTTGCCGAGTGTCGATTTTTGGCACTCGGCAAAGAAATTTTTGGCGATAAAATCTTTACCGAGAGACCTTTGCCGAGTGCGGCACTCGGCAAAGCCTTTGCTGAGTGCTTGGCTGGCTTTGCCAAGTGCCCCCAGCACTCAGGCAAAGAGGGCGTCTGCAGTAGTGGTAGCTGGGCTCATAAACGTCCTTTTTGTCATAAAAGGCCCATAAACACTTTAATGTCCTAGTAGATAATAGATCCGCGCCACCTCAATTCTCCAATGCACCCATCAAATGTTTTTTGAGGGCCGGCACCCATCAAAAGTTGATACTCGTAATCTAGTTAGGAGCATGATCTCTTTTATAACAGGCCGGCATGTCTGGCTTCTTCATGCGTCCGAGGGAATTTGTATTTCGTATGACTAACTCAATCAATCACTAAAAAGGGTGGTGTTTCTAAAAAAACTTAGTGTATAGGTACACCTACGTTGCCTCTGAATGTCCGTTAAAAAACAAGGTTACCTCTGTATGTACGGTTCGCTGACATAGGCTTGATTTTACGGTATTGCCCTTGTCTGATAAAGGATGCAATTTAAGCTCTTTAATCTTGTGTCCAACAAAAGATGCAATTTGGACTTGGCTGCATAGGGATGACAAAGTGGATCCCGCTCTAAGGCACACATGAATGCGTCTTCTCAGCCAAGAATGTCCAAATCGATCTTCTCTCCGCATACACCTTTCTAGCTGCAATTTGATGACCTTCATCTGTCGATGTTTTACTACCGATAGCCTGTCACACGGGTACCCGGGACAGTTGTTCGGGTTTCGGCGAATCATGGAACTCAACGGTGAACGCAGCGAGACGAACCATTTATACTGGTTCGGTCCCTCGTGATCGAGTAATAGCCTTTACATCCGGTCGACGTTAGCCTGTTTGGGTTGGTATTGATCTTAGGTTTTGCGTGTATTTTACAATGGGTACCCTCAGCTGCCCTTTATAGTCTAGGGAGCTGATCGAGTTCTTCTAGTCCTAGTCGGATACAAAGAATATTTGCTACTGTTCTGACTAGGTCGTCCTTATCACATCGGCCTCCATATCGTCTTCCCTTGTACCACCTCTTGTCAGGACGTGGACCCTGGGATCAGGCCCACTGGCTGTAGTAGCGCTTGAGGGGAACCCTATGGATCCCACGTCGACACCATCCTCGTGTACCAGTAGTGTACTAGTGGGCCTGTGATTGTCAACAAGAGGAATAAAGTCGGGTACGCATGTAAGTTTGCTCGGTCAACAATTCGGGTCATGCAGGTGAATTTGCTTGGTCAACAATTCGGGCCATGCAGGTAATTTTGCTCGGTCAACAATTCGGAGCATACAGGTAATTTTGCTTGGTCACTAATTTGGTTTGGGTGATTGTTATAGAGGGAGTATAACTTATAAAAACCCACAAAATCAATGCAATATTATTTGCAGGTTTGTAGACGAAGCTCACTTACATCTTGCTGACAGCCAAATCTAGATCAATTTAGGCTAATTTGGTGCATTTCAGGAAAAAAACCGGCCCTACAGGTGGGCATTCCGGTAATAAAAAAATTCGATCTAGATAATTTGGGTACCAGAAATTTCTACCCAATTTCAATTTAAAAAAAAGCATTACCCAATGTTGTACCCAATAATTTGGGTTTAGGTTTTACCTGATATAATTGAAATTGACAAAACCAACAATTTAGACAGGATTGTAGTAGCATTTTAAAGTGATAAATAAGAGTCCTTCAAATCACATTTTTTTATTCATATCAATTAACAAAAAATAATTTACGTAGCTTGCATATATCTACATTGAGCCATACCAAAGAATATATTTGCACTGCACCACTTAATGTCTTCATATTAGGAATAAAAGAGAAAAATTTATGATATTTCGGGTATTTCAGGTAGTTTGTGTAATGGGGAACAATACTCAAACTAAAATCGTGTTTTCATAGGTACAATCGGAAATTATGATCGGTTAGTTCAGGTTCGGGTACTTCAAGTCTGAGTTCAAGTTTAGGTTCGGGGATTGGGTATCAGATTTTTGTTGCCCACCCATAACCGGTCAAGGGCCAGTTTGTGGAGACTAAACTGGCCCGATCAGTTTTGACAATGATCTTACAGTCTTCAGTATGACGCTTTGGAGAAAGGCAACGGAGAAAGCATGGGTCATGCCCCATTTATTAGGCCCATGCACTGGGCGTACAAATTGTAAGAGCATCTCCAAAAAAAACTTTGTAAAATAAACCTCCAAAACTCAATATTTAGATGATCTCTAAAATAGATAGCTCTTCAAAATACTGAAACATCCCAACATACTCTTCACTAATGAAGCAACCGTTTATTTGAATAGGACATACAAATAGACCATCATTTTCCCATGTTCCTCGCACCATCTGGTGTCGCCCACGCACGGCGCGTCTATAGCACGAACTGGACCAATCCACAGCAAAAACAACGTGGCCCTGCTGGCCAGGAGCGGCAACAGCCGGCGAGGAAGGGCTGCCGGCAGCCGTTGCTGGCCAGGACAAGTAGCAGGGCGGCCGTGGTCATCTAGAGGGCAGAAAATTTTCCATGATATGTGCCTCATATCCAAGGAGGTGCCCATCTCTCATACATTTAATTTAAAAGATTCATATATCAAATTATCAATAAAGTGGCCCGAAGGAACGCGAGAGAGAGCTATGCACGGGAGATCGATATGAGCATTTGACGCTTAGAATGCAGGTTTATAACGGGAGTTGTTTTACGAAGCTACACTAACAATCAGCGTTTCTATGTTTACACTATACTAGGTAGCGTGCTCGTGTGTTGCTACGGGATAACAAAACTTTTACTAAAAACACGCGGATCGCACAATAAGATAACATATAGCCGCTCGACGTCGTCAGGAACAGGGACACCATTTTCTCCATCCGATGCATCCCATATTGTTATGCAAAAAAAGCCTCATTGCAATAATTGGCTCCAACTTCTGAGTCTCATTGACTCTCGCATTCAGTAGAAAGAATGAGGCAAAATTGACTTGTGATCTGATGCCTCGATACTGCTTCAACACTATTGTCTTGAGGTGGATATCAAATCTTTTTTTTTTGAATGTAGGATATCAAAGCTTTTAATGAAATCCTTGTGTTGACGATGCCATTGATTGAATTTCCCATATTGTTATGCAAAAAAAAGCCTCATTGCAATCATTGGCTCCAACTTCGAGTCTCATTGACTCTCTCACATTCAGTAGAAAGAATGAGGCAAAATTGACTTGTGATCTGATGCCTCGATACTGCTTCAACACTATTGTCTTGAGGTGGATATCAAAGCTTTTTTTTATTCAATTTCCCTGGAATGCAAGACTGAAGAACAAAACAGTTCAAAATGGGAAACTCAAGCCACATTGGTTGCAAATGCTTTACCAGAGCAGAGCAAGTAGGTCCCATCAACAGTACAATGCTTTTCTCTAGTTCGACATTGTTGTCGTCATCAGGTTCACCATTAAACCCACCCAAATCTGTTCTAGACCTACCTCTTTAGCTTATATACCACATAGTTAGTCACTGAACTATATTTATGAACTCTAGTTTCTATGGGTGCAGGAATGCACATATCATTCATTATTTGCAGAAAAGACAAATTGACACAGCAAAGTGAAACTGGCACCTTTTGTAAAGGTTGATGGTATATCCGTTTATAGTGGCTGTAGACTGCAACAGATAGCATCTGCAGGTTTACAAGGCTACATTAGTTCAGGACATATTCAAGCAAGTGGTTCTCTTGTTGAGTACCCAATACTGAGATAAAGCAATCTAGATTATCACGAGAACTGGAATAAAAATTATATACTGTGAAACTTTCGCAATTAGTGGCTAAGCTATCTCAAACACAGATAGATCAAAAACCCACAATATTGGGTAAGATGGAATCTGGACTGTCCTTTTGCATCAGTTAATAAAAAAGATACTTTATTTGTTCTTGCTCGACTAATTACGGGAGGAATAATGTAATTGTTAAAAAAAAGGGAAAAAGATTCACGGTCCATTGCCAAATCTAAATTACAGGAGGCATGTTGTGCTATACAGACAAGTGTAAATTACTTACACCTAACCCTTTTCAGGTGAAGTCTGCAGTTCTCCCTCCCAACCCTTTTCTCTCTTATCATAGAGACATCAGAAGGAACAATTTTCGTATAAATACAGGAGCAGCAATGTCCCGATGTTACAACCAAATGACTATCAATTCTAGATTCTTAGCAAAACAGCAAATAGGTCCCCTTGAGAAAAGAATAGAAGAACTAAATTTAATGATTATTGCCTCGATACATATAATGGTTATTGTTGCAGATGCATTGGGATCAAAGACATCAAGGAAACCTTTGATTGAAACCTTCAAATATATCATCAAATTTGCTAAAGGAAATACATCAGATCAGATGACAATATCCATATCCTCATGAAACTGCATAATAAGATGTGCAGAAGCAATAACAATGATCATCTCAAATTAAAATGCTAAATTTCTAGTTTAATATTTAGAACTTAGACAAACTGCTTCAGACTCTTAAACAAGTATGTCCCAACAAAAAAAATAGGAAACAACATATTAATTAGACGAGTGGTTATCTAGGATCATGGCAGACGCTATTTCCGATGAAATGTAGGGACAAGAATTGCATTAACCTAGCCACAACAACAAGATCGCAGATCTGCATTGAAAAAACTGATTAATAATTACAAAAGCTGAGTTAATAATTACTAATATTCCAAGAACTTCAGGAATTTAAGATCACACCACACTGGTTTGGACTCTACTAACTATGGAATTTGCCATGAATAATGCCAGCCTGATGCCGATCAAGCACCCCTCACCGTGAGATCAGAAGAGAAACCTAGGTGTTCAAATAGCGCACGAAGTTGTTATTCTCTTCTGGCAGTATGGGCATCAGCTTAATTATTTTGCCAGAAACTCTGAATGTAACTGAACTTGCATTACATAAACTACTACTATAGGGCACAATTCAAGATTATGCAGTCTTGAAGAATCGAAGATTTTAACGATGAACTGTAACCAAGACAAAAGGGGAGAAAACAATAAACGTTAGGTTATCGCTTTGCGCCGTCATATCGGTTACCTCGTCTTCCTGTATCTGGCTATTGGCCTGAAACTGCTCATCCAATAGCTCCTCCTCAACACGAGCCGTAGCAGCCATGGCCTCCAGCTGCGCCACAGCCTCTTCCCGTGCCGCCCAGTACCCTGCACTGTTGCCAGCCGGCGCCGAGGACAGCAGTTCCAGTGACATCTTAATTATATTCGGCCGACGAACCACGCCGGCCGCTAGACGATGACCTTAGCTTGTTGAGTTCTTGCCCAGATGCTCACGCCGGCAGGTTGCATATGTGTACAGCTTGTGTCAATTGACCCCCTTCTCCATCTTATATATGTGGAAAAAAATATAATATGAACAGAGCCGTGCGCTTGCAGGGTTGTGATATAACAACCAGGTAGCCTTCCTGTATAAACCGGACTCTCCTCCTGATAACAGGTAAGATAGATGGGATAGCGCACGACTTGTACTATCGTATTGTTATCAACGAGTAATTTTTTACAATATAATCCAAAGTATGGTCGGATTCCCAGTTCGTTATCAGCATCACCTAACGATGTTAATACTACATATTTTTTCTTGTTTTCTCCTGCAACACTAACTAAAATAGGAAAAATAATCTACCCAGTAGAGAATGACATGTGGGACCTAAATGCCATCCTCTTCCTCATCTCGTCTACATTCATGAACTCGCCTATGTCGCGAGCTCATACGCTAGTGAGGGCCACCATTATGGCGATCGACTTGAAGGGCAGAGGGGCTGCATCAAGAATTGTCAATAAGGTCGGGCAGGACGGTGGAGCCGGACGAGACGGCGGCGGTGGACAGACAGACGTTAGTAGGATCGATGGGGCAGCAGGAGGGGCATGGTTGGAGGAACCACATGCGATGGCAGGAGAAAGGCGGGGAAGGCGGCAAGGGAGCCTGAAGTGCTTAGGAAGCCACGAGAAGGCTCAACCTGGGAAAGGCGCCGCTATGACTGACAGCACCTAATGGTAGAGGTGCTAGAGAGTGGTTGAAGTTTTGTTAGCCCCCAGCTATGAGAAAAAGATTTAAGGACCTTGATGATGCCAGGACAACGAAGATCGAAGCCCAAGATGAGAAACCCTAGGTACCCCTCCTTGGTATATGAGGGGGGCATGGGTTCCTGTAGAAGGAGCTTTGAGTCAGACCAGATCGGCAAGACCCAATTAGACCATATCACAAGAATTTGGGATGATCGGACCGACATCCATTGGTCAGATGACAAACTCGCCAAGAACCATCTATCAACCTAGTGTTAACCCCCTCACTTCTCTCCCAATTGTAAGAACTATGGTTTGAACATTAACACGAAGAACAATGTTGGTATTTACTAAGTGCAAAAAGAATATGAAGTATTCCGCAAGCGCTCAGAATACCATTGCAGCATTTTAGCGGGAGTATTTCAGGTATCGTTATTTATATTTTACCACAGGGAAGTGATGGTTAAAGAATCTGATAGTTCACTATCATGCATCTACTAACTTAGTAAACTAACTAAACTAAAGTAGGGGTAAATGATATATGATAGGAGTTATGAATAATGACACACATAGGAGAATTCATGATAAATGAGTAGCTAGATATAGTGAGAGGACAACGGGAGAGGTCAAGGTTCCTATATAATTCTCTAAACTTGGGTTCTAAGGTAACATAAGATGGATAGATATAGCGATCACATAATAGCACTTTGGGACATCAGAATACTAGCCACAAAAAGGATGAGAAGGGGGCTAGGAAGGTCTGACTATGGTCCTACAAACACCGACCCGAACAAGGTGGAATACGTCGGCCATCAGGGTTGTCACGACCCTGGGGCTACCACAACACTCCGCAGGATTGTGTGCAATCTCAGTAACCTCTAGTCTAGACACCATGCCTCAACTATCAATTACTACTCTAATTACCTAGAATAACTAGATCACTTGATGCGAGCAGAGATCCCGTGCAAAAGTATAACAACTATATTAACCGATTACAAGAATGGCATGAAAGTAAATAGAGAAGCTAAATTTATTAAAGCATAAGTCTTACAAAGAAAAGATACAAGGACATAACAAATCTCTGAAGACTTCTCCAGAATCGGAGCGCAGCTCCGCTCTCCCTAACTCTCAACTAGAACTAATCTACTACATTGGAAAGTCTAGCCCTAATTCTCCTAGAGAGGAGAGGTCATCCTTTCATGGGACACCTCTTCCTCCGAATGAGAGATTGTGATTTAGGGTTTTAGGGATGCTCTGCCACTACACCACAACACCAAGATTAGCGCCAGACAATCTGACGCTAAAAGCAGATACAACGCTAGATGATCTGACGCTAAAAACTTATAGCGTCAGACTTCTGCAGACGCTGTAAGTCCTGACGCTAAAAATCTTTAGCGTCAGACAATACTTTTAGCGTCAGACGGTCTATTGCCCTGAATACATTTAGCGTTAGATAGTTCATTGCTGAGTTTTAGCAACAGATACTCTGTTACCAAGCATATAGCGACAGATCAACCAACAATCCATATATTTATAGCGTCAGATTGTTCAACGAGACAATACAAATATGCCAAAAAAAATAAATATGATTTCTAGCACATATCAAACCAATATTCAAGCTTTAATATAGTGTCCATATGTCACATGAAGATACACAAACTCATATATCACATGCACATCAATACATATAACATCCAATTTGTCTTGTACATCTAGCAAAGTCAAGCCACCAAATGAACTACATGAATACACATCTCAGCAAGCAATAGTACTCTATGTTTCATATACTAAAGTCTACACACAATCATTTCTAGGAACTCAGAAACCAAAATGAATGACTTGCCAAAACTGGAGCAAACCCATCAGGTTTATGTGGAGAATCATTTTCCAAAAACTCAAGCCAAAGGCTAGTGCCCAACACTTCCTAAAAAAATAATGACCATGTAATCAGCAAGTGTAGACAAGTTATGTAACTTATCATCTAAATAGAATAAACTTTGAACAAGGTAATGCTCATTTGGCTAGTCCAATCTATTTTTCTGAAAATTGTAGGTCAGATTTCAACATTTTGTTTTATGTCTGCTTATATATCTGGTTTGTGCCTAGCAGTAATTTCAGCTCAGAGAAAAAAGGCAGAGCAGCTCTGCTCTTATTCAGATAAACAAAAATCTAAGTTGCAGAATCATTATACTACTCTGCTATAGCTGTCCCAACTACATGTATTGTGCTACTGGTTGTAGTCTGTAAGCATGCTAAAATGGCAAGTGTTCAAAATGGACTCCCATTACCAAAAATTCATGTCAGGCAACTCAAAACAGTTTGGACTCACATTACCAAAGGACTTCTCATATCATCAACTACTATACAAACAGTTTCAGTGTTTTATCGATGAGTCTTTGTGGGTAGCGGCTTTGAGATTATATTTGTTTACACTACAAAATTTCTTAACAGAGAGCAATTACAAATTAGATAGGCAACTCAAAACCATCAACTTGCCTTCATTCAAAACCAGACAGCACCACATTACAGAGTTTGTGTTACAATAGTTATAAATTATGGGCCAAACTATTGATCAAGATTGTAAAGTTTTCATCTTTATGTAAGTGTGTGTCCTATAAATTGGACTGAAGTGAATACAACTAGATGAACATGGCTACCAAATTTTAGAAGAGTTTCCCCCTCTCGTTCATTGCCTTTGCTTGGAAATCAGAACCAAAAGGCAATGCCTCATCAGACTATCTGAGAACTTGTGTGTGGCTAAATGTTGTGTGTCCTATTTTCTTTTTCTTTTTCCATATAAATAGATCGGCATACAGAGATCAAGAGAAGAAGCAAAAATATGCTTTATTAATTAATCCTAAAAGAAAAAGCGAGATCTTAGAATGACTCCAAAATGGCATCTGCAGTCCATATTGCGGAAGCCAGAAAATCAGTAACCTTTGAACTAATCTAGAGTTCTAGATCTACACAAATTACGAAACCTCCAGAGCTGGTGAACGGACCTCCAGCTCGCACCCTCGGAAAAATGCCTATATGGTGAACGCAAATCAGCAACCCTTGCATCCCCCATCCTCGGAATCTCCATCTGGTGAACGGACCCGCGCTGCGCCGGCCATGACCCAAATAGCACGAACCAGCGCCGGGCTGAGCGGAGGGAAATGGGAGGGGAAGAAAAGCATATCACCTCGCATGCTCCACCCTCGGACGCCGTGGCTGTTGGCCCCGTGGTCCTCTTCTAGCTACGATGGGAGGGGCAGGGAGCTTTGGAGGCAGGGAGGTTTAGGATCGCGGCAACAGGCGCTGTAGTGGTGGGTGGCATGCGCACCAGTTGGGGCGGGCGACGCTTTGGAGGCGGGCGGGCCAGCGGGTGGGACGGCACTGCAGTGGTGCGCGGCACGCGGTTGCTAGGGCGAGTGACGATTTGGGGGCGGACGACGCGGCGCGGTGGGAGATTTGGGGACGAGAGCTTTGGAGGAGAAGTAGCCACTGGATTCGGCTACCATGAGCGCGCCGTGATGGATTGGAAATTGGAGTCGAGGGGGAGAGAGCAGAGCGTGGGGCCTCTCATTTGGGATATGGGGGGAACAGAAGGCCTAGGGTTTCTGACTAGTGGGCTAGGCTAAAAATTTGCACGGGAGCTAAATAAGTGGCCGCGCGAGACATGGATGCGTGAGCTAGGTGAGGCCCATTTAGTTTTGGCGTCAGACAGATCAACGCTATATTTGGTTTTAGCGTCAGACAGGCTAACGCTAAACATGAACACCTATAGCGTCAGATAACAAATCACTAAACAAGAATTTAGCATCAGATTGTCTCTGAGTTATCTTTAGCGTCATATCATCCATCGCCAAAAATAATTTTTAGCGTCAGATGTCTGACGGTGATGCGGTGTTGTGGTGTAGTGTGCCTCAAGGGCCAGGGCCTTGCTTATATAGCCTGGGGGGATGAACTGCAACCCTCAGATCAAACCGACCTTGATCAACGATTGATATTGGACCTCAATGGTGGTGGGAAACCGACCTACGAAGCGGAGGCTGACAGGTGGACCCAATAGGGCGCCCGCCCTAAGGAGGAGGGCGCCCGCCCTCTCCCTAGTCCCAAATAGGCTCATATCTGGCGGGCTGAAAGATCTCTTCATTAGCTTTCCAACGCATCCTGGATCACCCCAAATGGAGTTCATATGTGTCCTAGGCGACCGTTTTACTCCGGACTGCTCCTAGAGCCCATTCGCAATCTTCCGGAAAGCATAACCTTGTCGTCCGGACTCCGATTGGGTGAACCAAAACTCCATTTCATGTGTCTCGATGAGCTCAACGCAATGGTTCACATCATTTCATCATTTGAGGTACTTCTATTTGGTGATTCTGGTCCTTTTCTGGTTTAACCCTGCAAAACATAGATTCACCAGAACTCGTGGAATTCGTTAATTCAAATCTCTAAGTCTATAGGTTGTGATCATTTTCATGCCTTATACAAGTTATGTTGATAGTTAATAATTGACGTTAACTACCATCAACAAACACCAAACCACTAGATGTAGGGCTTAGAGGCCCAAATCAGAATAAATCTCTCATGTCACTAGACGTTTTGAGTGCTTAAGCCATCAGAGGACCATACAACGACCCCTCGACGAACAACACGATCGTGATTACGAACCCATGAAAGCTGGCAAATGATCAAGAAGTTTGCATATATAGAACAATTCTTGGAAAAAAGTAACTAATAAAAAAGGAATTAAATTACAACAAATCACAAGTACCAGCACTAACTAAACTTCACAAGTTCTGAGTTTTCATCTTTAAATAAGAACTATACTAAAATAAGAAATAATCAGGGATTACACGTTTTCATCAAGAATATAACACTAAATTCTTATACTATGCAATCTATAAGTGAGGTCAGTACGTGTGATATGCTGGCCCAAGCAAACAAAATCATCTTGAATATGTATTGAATACAGAGCAAGGGCATGTCATGACAATAGCAATCTGAATCACAAATCTATTGGAGGAAAATGGCACCTAGCAGTAGCCCTAGTTGATTTCGGTGATTGCATGCAATGATCATTTACTAATGTTATTTGCTACTATATAAGGTATTTAATTAGTTCAATGGATGCAAAGGATGGCTTGGACAAAAAGCAACATGAAAACAAGTGACTAACACCTCAAGAAAGGCATTAGAGCTGATGTTCAGAATCCTAGAAGACATGAAAGAAGATCAAATGATCGAAGCCGTATGAGAAGACAAAGAAACAAAGCAAATCAGGCCTACGCAGTACTGCTTAAAGTTTCCAGGTATAGGCTCTACAGGCCAATAGAATCTAGGTTCAAGCAATGAGTCGTAGAAGGTTCTGAAGCGCTGGAGAAAAGAGTCAAAGTCAAGAAGGTTCTACAAAACAATTTTCCAAACAACAAATACTCCAGCATGGTTCATGAGGTAGAACATTGGAGTAAAGACTACAGCCAAAATAGTCCTCTAGAAGGTTTGGAGCTCACCAAGTTACTCCGTCGGTAGCCGTGGTCCTCCAACGATCGACAACGGCTAGTCTATATGGTACCACCAAAATTCTTCAGTGGGGTGGAATTTTTCGGTGCTCCCTACCCAGGGGCAGTAGGACACCCACTTCTATTTTCTAGGGTGGAGGTCACAAATAACCTAATGATGAGTCATTTGAGTGTTGTTGGAGCTGAGGAACATGTCTAGTGAGCTAAGACTCTGCTCCAGCCATGGAAAAGTGCTTAAGGAAATATTACACTGTGCCTTGAAGCAAAACCGACAAGGTAATTGCTATTTCCTGGCATATGTATTGTCAGGCACCAAAAAAAACACATTCAATTTCTCTGAGTTTTTGCATTTTTCTATCAATTTTAAGCTGACAAAAAAATAGGTGGCTACAGGGCAATTTTTGTTTCCAGTAGTGATATACTTGTTTCACATCATATATAATAAATTGCTCGTTGCTTCGGAATCAGATGTCGTGATATTGATCATTCCGTATACATATGCATGCAAGTGAAGAGTCAAGAACAGTGCAACATCATCTAGAACCATTTTTTTTGTCACAAAACCAATCATATTTAATTTAATCATGTACATATATACTATATTCAAAGAGATATACGATATCTAACCCACCTCTCATCCGTATACGCTTGATGGACTACGTCACGTGGCTAACAGAGACCATAGTAGACATGTCACGTCCGTGATCCGTCGATCTGTGTTTGGAGCGAGCTAGCGGTGCGAGTAGATATGTGATATTTTTGAAATTAAATAAACGGCAAAACGTGGCTAGCACTCGAGGCCTTTTTCGTGCTTCCGGACTCCGCTTCCGTTTCCAGGCAGCTGCGCGCGTCCGATTCGGACTTCGGAGACGTGGACGGGCGAACGTACCACGATGACAATAGTAATTTTTTTTAGGTGCATAAAGAAGAGAAGAGATTGATCTTTATATGGTCGTGCGTTGCATGTGGGACCATGTTTTTTTTTCATGTTTATGGCGTTAAAGAGATATTGTTTTATGAGCACCCATTGATTTTCCTTTTTTTTCTATTTTCCTTGTTTTAGGTACGGGAGCATCGGACTTTTTTTTACGTAGATTTTTTTCTACTATGGATAAGGAAGGACTCCGAGTTTTTTTTTACGTAGAATTTTTTTGGCTAGTACGGAAGGACTCGGGCCTTTTTTTAACGGAGAAACTACTACGGATAAGAAGGACTCCGACTTTTTTTTACTTAGATTTTTTTTTCTACCACGGAAGTACTCGGACTTTTTTTAAACGGAGAAAAGGGCGGGGTTACGGGGCAGGGGCGGCAGATGATACTCTTAGATATTTTTAGGTGGTAATAAAGATATGTCAGGATTCACATTGGTTCTGAACGACGGTTTAGATGGTCTGGGCTGTATTTAGGGCCATTTGGTATGGAATCCTTCGAATCCGCGGCTCCTACTGACACTACTACTGTATATCTACTGTAGATGAAATCTATTTTTCTCTCTCTTCTTCTCCTCTCTCACTGACATGAAGGAGTTGCTGGAGCCAAAAAAAAATTAGCTTCACTAGCTCTTATCAGCTCTGAGAGAGGGAGAGGAAGAGGGAAGAGAGGGAGGAAATCAGCTCCAGTAAACGGTAGCGCTACAGTGAAAGTTGCAGTGGGAGCCGGAGCTGCCAGGGGCCTTAATATTGTATCCGTCATGTTCTCCGGGCCGGCTGGGCCGTGCAGGGTTGTCTAACAAACGAAGAACGAACGATCCAGGCATCCAGCCCAATTTGAAGTGTAGGTATATTTACTGTCACGAGCGGATGCTGGAGACTCGAATAGACACGTACGGCGGCATCGCCATCAACTGATCAACCTAGGGCAAAGGCAAACCGCCACCGCCGCCACAGCCATCCATCCGTGAGCTCCCTCGTCAGACCGCCAATTCGCCATCATATCGCCCGTGTAACGTCTACACGCGAACGACGACCAAGTATGAAACTGCTGATGACGAGGCTCGCCGGTGGTCTGCTGTGTAGGTCCGGCTCCGGGATGATCAATCGTCAGAGCCGACGACGACGCTCTTTCATTGATCTCGTCCCAAGTCGCCGGCACATGGTAACCAGCTGGGAACCCTCTTGTCCGGCACCGGCTCCGGCGGCGGATGACCCGCGCTGCATGATCCTCAACCGCTGGGGCCGCTGCTCCAGTGACTGTGACTCCACCGCCGCCAATGCCGTCCCCAACGTTGACGACAAGGCCGCCACGGAGTCCCGCACCTCCTGGGGCCGGCCCATCCGCGTCTCCCTCAGCCGCGCGGCGCCGCCAGCCATCTCCTCCTTCTGCTTGGACTGGGCTGGCGACGCTGGCCACGGGCCCAGCAGCGAAGACGGCGACGACGAACTTTGTCAGTCAGAAGCTGATGACGACTTGGTTGACGTCGTCGCGGCCCACGGCGACTCTGTCCTCTTCAAAATG
The DNA here is from genome assembly GCA_038087645.1 of Saccharum hybrid cultivar R570. Lineage (NCBI taxonomy): Eukaryota > Viridiplantae > Streptophyta > Magnoliopsida > Poales > Poaceae > Saccharum > Saccharum hybrid cultivar. Next base: position 15,484,718 of record JAQSUU010000805.1, read on the forward strand.
TTAGCCCCCTACATGCTGCACCGTGCCGACTACTTCTTGTACAGGGCCGCCGCCGCCGGGCAGTCGCCGTCTCTGTCGCTCCTACCAACCTGCCACATTCCCATGCCCGAGCACGACTATCTTTTCAACGCGGAGCCTGCATTCCACAACAGTGACACCGGCCTCTTGCGCTGCGGCGAGGACGACGACGGTGAGGTCCTAGTGGCCCAGCTCCGGTTCGCGCACAAAGGGCCGTTCGACGCGGCCGACCTCTGCGTGCTCCGCCCTGGGCGCCGTGAGTGGGAGCTCAAGAAAGCGGTGCCCATCATCCACAACGACTGCGGCAGATGCCGCCACGACCTCGGAAGGTGGCAGGTGCTCCACGCCGCCGTCCCCGCCGGGAACCGTTTCATGTGCTGGGTGAACTACGACCACAGCACCTTCCTCGTGTGCGACATGGCGGATGAAGAGAACCCTAAGCTCCGGTACGTGCCGCTGCCCGTGAAGGAAGTGTCGCCCAGGAAGATATGGGACCACGTGCAGGAGCCGCTTTTTTGGCAGTACTACCGGAGCATTGGAGCTCCGAGCGCCAACGACGCGGTGCCGAAGGTGCTTTTTTGGCAGTACTACCGGAGCATTGGAGCTGCACCGAGCGCCGACGACGCGGTGCCGAAGGTGCGGTTCGTGAGCGTCGACAACCGCTGCTCCTGTAACTCCGCCTTCATGGTGACCACGTGGACCATGGCCCTGAACACGACGGGGCAGCCAATGGAGTGGGTGAAGGAAGGCGTGCTTCACTGCGAGGAGCTCTGGGCACTGCTTGCGGCGGCCGGCTACGAGGACATTCCACGTGTGTGTTTGACGTGGCCGGTCGTGAGCTCGGAGAACCCGGACGTGGTCTGCTTCAAGGCCGAGTCCATGGATAGAGAGGCGAACGGAAACTCATGGATGCTCGAGGTTGACATGAGGAGGAAGACACTGATATCTGTCGTCTCCTGCGACCGCCATGCCCACCCCATGCAGTGGGACGTGTCAATTGCGGCAAAACATTTGCCACCAAAGCTTCACAGCTCGCTGCTAAATGTCTGAACAGTTGCCTGCTGAGACACGCTGATTAGAGAAATAGTGTCTAGCTCCAGTTGCTCCGCGGTACTCTTCAAAAATAAGACCGTGGATCCATTTAAAATAGATTGGTTATATATTTTTTAGAGATTAATTCAGAAAATCAATGGCACTGACGCATATAAGAGCATCTCCAATAGTTTGAAAAAAGCAATTGGTAAATCAACGAGTTCTCCAAGTGGCTAAAAAAGTTTAGGAGCATATTTGTTAGGTTCCTGCAACACTTTCCAATATCTCAGTCCTAAAATATATAAGATAATTTTACATCAAGAATCTCACACTAATTCTAAATAATCCTAATCAGTTTTATATTTGCATCAGGAACCATGTCTTATTCTTTTTATTCTTTTTTTCTTCACGTCCTTCCACCTTCACATTAGTAGATAGATATGCCCAGGTCATCTCTTGTATATTCTCTTTGTATATTGGCAGATGGACTACAAGAGGTGAGGAAGACAAGAGCATATCCGGGGGTGGAGATGTCGCCAGAGACCGGTAGGCCGACGAGGCTAGAGGCAACGACTGTGGCAAGCGGCGGCAAGTGGCAAGAGCGAGGCACCATGACAGGTGGGGAATGGGGGATTATGGTTGAGGGGAGAGCAGCCGCTGCAAAGGGGAAGGTTATATCCCTCCCCTGGCTAGCAAGCTGGCTCTATACCTCCCATCGGCAGTCGGGTCGCTGGGTTGGGGGAGCGGCCCAAGCACGGCATGCTACCTAGGCTAGGCTTGCATGGGCACGGAGAAGGCCCAGCTAGGCCCTGGCCAAAAAGGTGATTTTGAGCCAGACCAATAGGCTGCAGGCTATATGTACTATACTTATATCCTACCAAAACTATCCCGCTAGGGAGGGTGGCGGGTTACGAATGGGACATGTCTCATGCGTCGTCTCGAGCTTGGAGGTGAGGGGGAGCCGAGAACCATCGGCTTGCTCACCACATAGTTGGGTCGCCTCCATCCGCTCCGTCGACCGTAGCTGCCTCGCCTAGCGCGTTAGGAGACATCATTAAACATACGCCAAGCAAAGAAACGCCATCTCCCGGAGCCTCGCATGCGTCGACCGTAGGAGCCACGCGGAAGCATCGCAAACACATGTGGCCGCTGCTGCAAGAGCCGCCTGCCTCTCATGCGTCGCCCGCATGGGGATCTGGTGGCTGGAGCCGTCTCTAGGACTGCTACAGGCGTTGTTTGCCTTCATGACTCGATCTGACAGAGATGGAGCTGAGCGCAGCGAGGTCACGAAGAAGAGAAGAAAATACCGTTTTTGGTTTTTTATTTTGTGGGTCCCACCACATAACCCAACCCAATCCAAAAGAAGCCAAACGTGAGAAATGAATAAAAACTCATATCCTCATCCCTAACCCACACCATCATTTCTATCCCCATAACTCAAACCCAATCCCCATGGCTAACCAAACGCCACCAAAAAGTAGTAGTGTCATTTTCTACTTGTTTCATTGTAGGCTTGTCTTCATCTCACAGCCTCAAGCACATCTTTAATTTGCGAGGGTTCAATCTTTTCTAAGACGACCCGCACCGGGGACGCTATATGCGTCCGCTATCCGGTTTAGCGGACGAAAAACGCCGCAGCGGGTACGCCATCGGCGTCCGCAACCGGCGCTCATCCGCTATCTTTGGCGGGATAGCGGAGGGATAGCGGATGCTCCGCTACTGCGGACGTGGCCTGGGGCCCACGGCGCCGCCGCGCGCAGAGGAGGGGAAGGAGGGGCCGGAGCAGAGGAGGGGAAGGAGGCGCCGCCGCCGTCGAGCTGTGCCGCCGCGACGGAGCTGTGCCGCGCGGTGGGGAGGAGGCCCGCGCGCGCGCTCGCCGGCCCCGCGCGCTCTCGCCGGGGAGAGAGAGGGGAGGGCCGCCGCGCGCTCGCCGGGGAGAGAGAGGGGAGGGGCCCCGCGCTCGCCGGGGAGAGAGAGGCGAGCGCCGCCGCCCGACCGCGCGAGATCCGCGGCCCGCTCGAGGTCCGCGCGAGCTCGCCGGCCCCGCGCGCTCTCACCGGGGAGAGAGGGGGGAGGGCCGCCGCGCGCTCGCCGGGGAGAGAGAGGCGAGGTCCGCGCGAGCTCGCCGGCCCTGCGCGCTCTCGCCGGGGAGAGAGGGGGGAGGGCCGCCGCGCGCTCGCCGGGGAGAGAGAGGCGAGGTCCGCGCGAGCTCGCCGGGGAGAGAGGGGGGAGGGCCGGCCGCGCGAGGAGGTGCGCCCCGCCGCCGGGCCGCGCGGGCGAGGAGCTCCGCCGCCGTCGGAGTCGACTGAGAGAGAGACAGAGAATGGGGAGGGGAGGGCGCGCGGTGGAATGGATAAAGGAGGAGGGGAAAAAGAAAATAAAAGGAAACAGAAAAAGGAAAAAAAAAGAAAAAAAAAATCTGACATCTGGGTCCCACAGTGGATAGAGTATGATATAGAGTATGGATGGGTGCGGGAGAAATTGATATAGAGGATGAAACTTCGATGACTAGGACGGAATATTCCTTTTAGAGGACGAATTTAGAGTATGACGAGTGCGGATAGTCTAAAGCGCTTTCTTGAGCCCCCTCCCCCACCCCCTATATATTTCTATGTTGGATGCTTGGTTCGAGAAGTCGGGATGGATCAAGATTCACTTTGGTTCCGAAGGACACATGATGTAGATGAGCCCCATGCAACGCCTCATCACTGTCGTTGATGCAACCTAATAGACGCTCGACTGATCCTTAGCAGCGCAGCAGCCGTAGTCCCGCCTCGTGTATTTGGCCATCACAACTTCACGCATGCGACCTGATCTGCATCTGTGGTTTGGACGTTAGTGATGAGGTGCTGCATGGCAGCTCATCTACATCACGCGTCCTGTCAGGGATCACCCATGGATGGGCCTGTCATATGGGCCTGGGCCTGGGCCTAGTCAAGGATTGGCCTAGAGCATTGGACATCACCTACAAGAGCGCAAGAGCACCAGCTGGAGAGGGCATCAACCAAATTATCAAACAGAAATATCTCTTTCTTAGTTGTTAATGTTTATCTTCTTCCTAGGACTTGTACTGTATCTAGTTATCTGCTACTTCAATCAAGTATCTAAGGGCAATCCTAGTTGGGTTGCTAACATCTGTCAGGGATCACCCATGGATGGGCCTGTCATATGGGCCTTGGCCTTGGCCTTGGCCTGGTCAAGGATTGGCTTGGAGCAATGGACATCACCAACAAGAGCGCATGAGCACTAGCTGGAGAGGGCATCAACCAAATTATCAATCAGCAGATTACCTTTCCCTTTTCTATTACTATTCATCTTCTTCCTTTGTACCTAGTTGCTATCTTCCAATCTCTTTGCTCTGACCTCCCTCTCCCCTGAGGTCCTGTACCCTACTACCTTGAATCAAGTTATCTATGGCAATCCAGTTAGGTTGCTAACATCTGGTACCAAAGCCATCGATTTTGGTACTCGACCTTGAATACCTCCCACAAGCTCGCCTTCACCGAGATCCTTAGAAAGTTGGATGAGATCGAGGCTCGGTGGGAGTGGCGCTCCTCTCCGCTGATGAGGGAGCAGCGAGTTGCTGCTAAGGAGCTCCGCATCGATGGCCTCGAGCAGTCGGCGCGACGTCGTAGGTCATGGCTGACAATTTGGGCGGATGGTTCAAGGAGCCTGTCCGTGTCATGGAGGAGCACATATACAAGCAGCGGCATGCCACCGTCGATGTCGTGGTGGTTCCGGAGGAGGGCTGTTCGGACAGCTTGCCCACACCGGAGGAGCGTGACCACTCCACTGACGTCGTCTTCGTCGGGCTCGCGTCCATCGGCCAGGGCTACATCAACAGTAGCCACACCTAGACCAACTCCGTCGTCTTCCCCTCCGTACCCGCGCCCAACACCATCTCCACCGACGCTGACGCGCCTGCTTGCATCATGCCCGCGCCCACTGCTTCCGCCGCCACTTCCACTTCCGTCAAGGCGAACGCACCCAGGGAGATTTCCCAGTGGAGTACCAGCGCCAGATCCAGGAGTTCGAGAAGCCACCCGCATGGTCGTCCCAGGCCGCCGCAGTAGAGGAAGAGGCAATCTGCACCATCCTGTTTGGTGGCTACGTCGGCTCCTTTAGGATGGAGTTCTTATAGGCCGTTGAGAAGAAGCTGGTTGCGCAGCAGGAGACCAAGTGCTCCGGGTTCCTCGTCACGCGCGTCAAGCAGGAGAGGCACGTCGCCTTCGTCCTTGCCGAGGTGCTAGGCACCAGCAGCTGCATCTTTGTCAGCGTCAACCTCAAGTCCCGAGGCTTCCCGCTGTGCATATATAAATGCATGTGTGAGTGGGCCTTTGGGATTTATTTGGAATTGTTTGGCCCATGGCCCAAAACACCTAACAATCCCCCACCACATCCCAAGGGCACGCGAGTCATACTTCCTGTACCACAGTACTGTTATATATACCAGCTATTCGGTAGAGACCGATTAAGGTTGAACATCCACCTAGAACGACAAGATAGACCCATTCACAGCTGCACAATGGACTAGGCCTTGAATTGGCAGTTTGGTGCGAATAGGCTTCACTTGAAGTCTTGACTGGTACTAGGCTGCCATAGCCAACCCCGCGAGTGGAGCGTATAAGTCATACTCCTATCTCACTTCATGAGCTTATTAAAGAATACCCAATTCTTATAAACTGCGACTAACAGTTGGGCTCACATAGGTGTGTTCTTACATAGATACTCTGTAGGACAATATCTTGCTATAAAGCCTCAGAACACATTAACACAAAGTCAACCTGTCTTACAGAAATGAGAGTACTGCATCTCCAACGGAGTAGGTTAAAGGGAAAAGGTTGTACTCTCCCGGTAATCAACAGCTTGCGTTTCTTATTAATCGGTATGCTAACCATGGCCAAACAGCCCCACGTACGCAAGTAATGGAGTGATGGTTTCCTTCCTTTCCATCCTTCATACGGAGTCACATCACTATTTTTAGTGGGAACTCTAGTTAGAACGTGACATGCTGTCAAAACAGCCTCCCCCACGATGCCTTAGCCATACCGGATGTTCCTAACATGGCATTCCCCAAGTCCATTAATGTCCGGTTCTTTCTTTCGGCAACCCCATTAGACTGAGGCGAATATAGAGGTGTTCGTTCATGAATTATTCCATTCTCCGCGCAGAAAAGATCAAACTCATTGGAAAATACTCCCCGCCACGATCAGACCTAACACGTTTAATTTTCTTTTCCAGTTGATTCTCTACCTCAGCTTTATAAGTCTTAAAACATTCTAGCGCCTCATCTTTAGTTTTTAGAAGAAACACGTAACAATATTTAGTTGGATCATCAATTAAAGCCATAAAGTATCCTTTCCCTCCATTTGTCAACACATCGTTCATTTCACAAATATCAGAATGTATGAGCTCTAACAATGTCGTGCACCTCTCATCTATAGCCTTGTGTGGCTTACGAGGTTGCTTTGCTTGCACACATGCTTGACATTTAGAGCCTTTGACAATAGAAAAATTCAGAATTAAACTCATACTAGATAGACGCGACATACAACCAAAATTAATGTGACACAAACGTGAATGCCATATATCAGCCACTGAATTGTTCGAATCACATACATGGTTCACAACTTTATTACAGAATTCAGAGAGTGAAAAGCGGAACAAGCCTCCGCTGTCATAGCCTTTGCCAATGAATTGGCCATACCTCGAGACGACTACTTTATTAGACTCAAATATCAGCTTGAACCCATCTTGACACAAGAGGGATCCACTAACGAGGTTCTTCTTTATTGAGGGAGCATGCTGCACGTTCTTGAGCCGCACGATCTTTTCCGAAGTGAACTTCAGATCGACCAAACCAACACCAAGAACAGAAGCATGCGAGCCATTCCTCATCATGACGGTTGAACCTCGTGCGACCTGGTAAGATGAAAACATAGAGATATTAGTATAAACATGAATATTGGCTCCTGTATCGATCCACCAATCATTAGATTGACATACAGAGAATACACTAGGTAAGAATTACCATACCCAGATCTGCTAGGATCGCCAATAGTCATGTTGGCAGATTTCTGCCCCTGCTGATTCTTCTTGCCCTTGCGGTTCTTGCACTTCTTGGCGAAGTGTCCAGTCTCACCGCACACGAAGCACACAACTTCATCCATGTTCATCTTCTTCTTCTTGAATTGAGTAGTCTGAACAGCCTTTTGCTTGTTCTTGCCAGCATGCTGCATCACATTAGCACTGGACTGTTCAGGTGCTTTTGGTGGAGCATCCTTTGCCCGAGCCTTCTCTTCAACATCAAGACCAGCCAACAAATCCTCAACGGAGATCTTCTGTCTTTTATGTTTCAGAGATGTGGCAAAGTTTCTCCAAGATGGAGGCAACTTGGCAATGATGCCACCCGCCACAAACTTATCAGGCAAAGCATGTCCGAGCTGTTCGAGTTCCCTCACAATAAGTTGGAACTCATGAGCCTGTTCCACAACTGAACGGTTTTCAACCATTTTAAAGTCGTGGTACTTCTCCATCACATACAGCTCATGTCTAGCATCTGCAGCACCGAACTTATGTTCAAGTGCCTCCCACAGTTCAGCAGCACTCTTGATGTTCATATAAACATCACACAACTGGTTAGAGAGAATGCTAAGGATGCATCCAACGAAAATCGTCGTAGCCGCAGTAAACTCCTGCACCTCTTTCTCAGATCCGAGAGGTAGTGCGGGAGGATTACCCACGACCCAAAAAACACCCATAGCCGTGAGCCACAACTGGGCCCTCGTCTGCCATCTCTTAAAGTTCACACCAGCAAACTTCTCCGGTTTCATCGCATCAGTATATCCCTTAGTCATCGCTAAATGTCTATCAGGTTTTTGGACTGTTGGAAATAAAAGCAATTTAGCGATGCATAAATTAATTCCGACAATCACGAAAAGATCAACAATATGAAACATAGATATGTGATTGAACATTAGCACTACGATCTGAGACAAAGTCACACCATCTAGTGCTAGTAACAGAAAGGATGTAAGAACGAACAACAAAAGGAGAATAAACATCCTTACAGTGGGGTTGTCGACGCGAAGAAAGAAGAAGACCGGCGATGGAGATCAGCGAACACCGGGCGTAGAGGGAAGACGACGTCCAGCGAGCAGTCGCGACAGCGCTTCCCAAAAACCTGATACGCTCCCTACCCCGTGCAGGGACGCGAGGAGACATAGGCTTCGGGCACGTCGGCGACAGGATGGGGAAGATGGCGGCAGCACAGCACTGTGGTGAGGAAGAGATGAAGCTCTCTCGCACTGAGGATGACGTCTCGCCCTATATTTATACACGCGTCCCCACCCCGCCCGGCGTGGCGAGCGAGCGCGCGTGTGGTTCTTCCTTTTCCTCTTCCCAATGACTTCAACAAGATAGAGATAGCTCAACTATTTAAGTTAGTCTCACTCCTCTTGAAGTAGCAATGTGGGACTAAAGTCCCCCACCATTCCATATATACATGCATGTGTGAGTGGGCCTTTGGGATTTATTTGGAATTGTTTGGCCCATGGCCCAAAACACCTAACACTATTGTCATTGAATTCTATACTTATAAAAAAAACTGGACCAACCAGTTGAACTTTCGTGGGCAGCAACAAAAAAAAAATCATGTTCATTAGTTTAATTTGCTAGCCGCTGGGAGGATCATGTTCCGTGAATGGCTAAGGGGCATGATCTGCGTACTCTGTCAGGTATAGGCCCTCTCCTCTGGAATATGAGGGGTTTTTGTATTTTCTATGTTTTTCTATAAAAAAAATAAATTGATTTTTATGAAATTCTTGTAGGTTTGTATGAAATTCTTGTGTTCCAAAGAATGCCATGCATAGTGTTGGGAGCCAAAAAAGGCTTGTCCGTTTAACGCTGGCCTTTTCATGTTGGTATTCAACATATGTCTGACATCAGTTGCAAAAATACACACACATAGCATATATATTTGAAGACTTCCTTATTCCAAGCAAGGGGCATACATGTCATTAAAAACACATTTAAACCGGAACACTGCACACATTTATTCTCTTATTATAGCTTTCTCTGTTTTCCCAGGAGCGTCATCCATGTGCCATCCATGGCGGTGGTGATCCCGGAAGCTAAGGAATAGTGTAAGCTGCAAACAAAAGTCCATGTCATATTTCTTATATTAGATATATGATACATCACCTTAAAAAACATTTCTATGATACGACATAATAGCAGTATAAAAAGCCTCTTATATATAATTAATAAAAATGAAATGGTGTCAGACACTTACTGCCGCATTTGGCACCGGACGTAAGTTGTTGTCCAAAATGCCGTCCGAGACTAACAAACCTCTCCACGCTTATTATCCTCTCGTCATTAGGGGTAAGGAGAGCACAGATGCTAGCAAAGTTAGATTTAACAACTACGCCGACGCATGAACGACTTGGGGCTTCATATGGGGGATTTTTTTTATGTTACCGATGCACTTATCAAAAACCTCTGCTTTGGAATCCGCAGGGGTCACTTTGCCTTGACCAAGCGTTGTAAGCGTAGTAAGAGTCAATGCAACGATCATAAGTCGAAAAAATGCTTTAGCAACCATTCTGCACTGCTAGAGTTGGTGCTAGGACCGGATGTCTAAAAATCGGTATGGATGTGAATCTTACCCTGCACCTACATATCTTTATATAATATAAAGCATGTGGGAATCCATGTCTAGCTACTAATTAATGTCGACGAATCTTCGATCTAGGATGTGAGAATCCATGTCCTACTAATAATTAATGTCTACACATCATCTTTGATATAGCATGTGAGAATCCATATCTCACTACAAATTAATATGTACATACCTCTCCGGATGGATTATATACATCTCTATACAGAGCATATTTGAGTTTATGTTTGACCACCTCATGGTCTATGAGTCCTCGATATATAGCATGAATGGGTAAATGATAATAAACTAGGTAGGTAAGCACGCTCAGCTACGCATGTAGGATCACTACTACACAAAATCTTTTGCGAGGCGTTTTGAAATTGGCCTTAGAGGCGGGCGGGCTTTTGAACCGCCTTGATTAATGCCTGGGATTAACCGAGGCGGTTGTTTTTATTAACCAAGGCCGTTACAATTAACCACCTCACAAAATCTATTTACGGAGGCAGTTACCTAAAATATATTAATCAGGTCATTTTCGGAGCAAAAGCCCATACCAATCAACCTATCGGGCTTATATAAATACAAGGACTTAGGGTTCACTCACTCATTTCCCCCTCCCTCAGTCGTCTCTCCCTTTCTCCCTCACCCGATCCATCTCTCTCTTCCACTCCCTCCCTCACCCAATACAAGGAGTTAGGGCAGCCAGCCAGGGCGGGGCGCGCGCGGGCGGCCAGCAAGGGCGGCATGGACGTGGGTGGCCTACCAGGGCGGGGCGTGCGTGGGCGACCGGCCAGCGGTGTGGGTGCGGGCAGCCGACCAGGGCGGGGCGCGCTAGGGCAGCCGGCAAGGGCAGCGTAGGCACGGGCGGCTGGCCAAGGCGGGGCGCGCGTGGGCGACCAGCCAGGGCGGCGCGGGTGCAGGCGCCCGGCCACGACGGGTGCGCTCGGGCGGTCAGCCAGGGCGGAGCGTATCTCGCGCCTGATGGCGGCAGCGTGGATCTCGCGCCTAGCTCCCTCTCCTCCACCGGCGACCCTCTCCTCTTCCTCTCCCGGATCTGGCGACCATGGATGGGCTGCGTGTGGATCCGGCGTGGGTGCAGTGGATCCGACGTCTCCAACACGCGTCTCCGGCGAGGACGCAGCAGATCCGGCATGGGTGTAGTGGATCCGGCATCTCCGACCAACGTCCCCACGAGGATGCAGCAGATATGGCAGCGGGCGGCCGAATCCCGATTCGGCGCGTGGTCTGGCGAGCAGCTGCGGTGGCGGCAGCGCGTGCATGTGCTCGGCGGGCCCGTGCATGGACTTGCCGGGCTTATCCACGGGTTTTTGTTTTTTTTTTGTTTTTTATTCGATTTACCGAGGCGAGCATTCAACCGCCTCGGAAAAGGTCCCACTAACTGTGACTTTTCAACCGAGGCGGTTGCGATGCCCGCCTCAGTAAATCAATTTTGCCCGTCTCAGTAAAGTTTTCTGTAGTAGTGGATGACACATGGAGGACACGAAATCTTTTACATTAAAATATGATTTTTATTACATTTCTTAAGTACTGAACTGGAGATTTACATACATATATATCATAAAAGATGATGTTTCTCTTACCTAAAAAAGATAATGTTTTTGGGGGAGAAAGTTTAAGGCTTTAATTTCATGCACGTGGAGATGAAAATACATTTGTTCCAATTCCAAGCTGTATCACTATGGTTAGATTTCTTAATGCTTGTTGCTCACTCTCCTCTTTACAAAGAATGATGAACCTTGCTTTTTCCTCGTTCTGGATGGAAGAATATGCTCCACAGCCAAAAAAAAAAGGGAACAAAACAAAACTACAGTCTGGGTCAACGAGTTGGAGCTAGATCTCGCCATCGAGCACTTTGGGTTCAATCCTGCACACTCTAAGTACTAAGGTTGCACCGGGTCTTTATCCGTGCTATTTCATTCCCGCAAACCCGTCATGGAAAACCCTCCACATCTCGCCAATATCAAGGTCAGCTGTCAGTGCCAGTTCATGGCACTAGTAGAAAAGAGCTCTAAGTCAGCGGTCCTCTTTTTTTTTACTGAAGGTTTCACTTTAGGGCTGGCTGTATGAAGAAATGGGTGAGCCACGACTTTGTAACCGCCTGTGAAAATTTATTTCCACAGGCGGTTGTCATATAACAACCGCCAGTGTAAATGTACATGAGGTTGTCATATGACAACCGCCTGTGCATTTACACTAGCGGTTGTCATATTACAACCGCCTGTGGAAAAGGATTTCCATATGCGGTTAATAAAGACAACCGTCAGTGATGTTTCTGGTATATATACCCCTCCTTCCTCCCTAAGCAGAACTGTTCATCGCAGCCACTTTCCATTGGAGGGCATTTTGGAGGTCCAGATCTCTCAAAATATAAGGGGAGAGGTTTTGATCTTGATTTTTTGGAAGGAGGTTGATAAGAAAGGTTAGTTTATGTTTCTGTACCATCATTTTGTTCATTCTTGCTTAATTTAAGCTACTTTTTGATCTAGGGTTTCACCATGAGTTAGAGAGAAGAAAATCTAGCTTCTTGTCTTTATTCCTTCTAATGACGTTGCTTAAGATGGTCACATAATGTCTCTCCTCTCTCCCTTTTTATGTTTGCTTCTCAATTTAGCTAGTTTATGCAAGATATATATTTCATCAATAGTGTATTCTTGTGTATTTATGTAGAGAGAGAAATGTAGGTTTTTTTGTTATTTTTTAATTATGCTCATTAGGTTTTTTACTTTAATCTCTCTTTTTATTTCTCAATTTATTTTATCCACATGTATCTATTTTAATTATGCTACTTAGGTTTTGTAATTATGCAACTTAGGTTTTTTAATTATGCTACTTATTAGGTTTTTTACTTTAATCCCTAGCTACCCTATCTAAACCCTAGCTAAAACCTCACATAAATCGTAAACCCTAGCTAATAAACCATAGCTATACCCTACCTCACATCAAAAGGTGCTAATAAATATCTCTAGATATATATATATATATATGGTTACTTGTTTTGCATTGATTACAATACCCGAGGTCCACAGTGTCATGATTTTATAGGTAATGATGGAGAGGTCCTTTTGGATGTATAAGTTATCAAGACTAGATCCATCGTACATACCCGAGGTCCATAGGTTTATTGATGCCGCTAAGAACCATGCAAGGAGAACAAAGAAGACGTGCATACATTGTCCATACATGGACTGCACAAATATTGTTGTATTTGATGACACTCAATAAATCCTTTCTCATCTGGTCCGCCGAGGATTTATGAAGGGTTACTTGATTTGGACAAAGCATGGAGAGGGTAGCTCTGTGCCTTATACAACTGGAAACCCTGCGAACATCGACGTCGATGGTCCAGATATGCTTGTTGGCGGGTTTCAGTTCGTACACGAGACACAACAACCTGACGTCGATGGTCTAGACGCCGAACATGTTGTGCCAAATGTTCCTGATCATGGTTTCTCTGGAGAAAATGAAGGTGTCAGAACTAATGTCCTGCCAAATAATATGGCTGCGGAAGATGCAGAATTCCTAGAGGCAATGTTGCGTCGTCATGCGGAAGATCCATCAATATTCTTCATGAAAGGTATAGAGGCCTTGATGAAGACAGTAGAAAATCCTTTGTACGATGAGTCTAAGGGTTGCACCAAAGAGTTCACGACGCTGCGGTCTGTGCTAAAGTTGTTGGTGTGAAAAGCTAGGTATGGTCTTTCTGATGCTGGCTTTGATGCGTTCTTGAGTATTATCGCAAACATGCTTCTAAAGGTGAACAAAGCGCCTGCTAACACGTACTATGCAAAGAAGCTAATCAGTCCACGGACGATGGGTGTTGAGAAGACCCACGCGTGTAGAAATCATTGTATTCTATATCGAGGTGCTGATTATAAGGACTTGGATAGCTGTCCAAATTGTGGTGCAAGTAGGTAAGACGAATAAAGATTATAGAGAGGAAGAGTGTGCTGCCTCCTTGTGTAAAGGAAAGAACTGAAAGAGGACACAATAGAAGACCCAGAAGAGTAGTTCAAAACCCACCAGCAAAGAAAAACAAGAAGTAGACTATTATGGATCATTTACACAGGCGGTTCAAAAGCAACCGCCTATGCTGTGGTCCTATTTCTACTTGCCTCCAGCGCAGGCGGTGCTGGAAAACGCCAGTGAAAATAAGTATAGACCCGCCTGTATAGTATGTCTATGTACTAGTGTAGTATTATCCAGCTGAGAAGAACGGCCATCTTAGCTCTGTGCTGACATAGAGGAGTACACGTGCACCACAATTGATACCAACACATAGAACAGTCTCACGAGGCACACATTCAGTTAAGATTTCAAGCAAAATAAGAGTTGAAACATTATTCAGTACTCGTACATACGAATGCAGAGGGCATAAGTTCATAATGGCAGTACATTCATTATACAGAGCATATTTGAATTTATGTTTGACCACCTCACGGTCTATATGAGTCTTCGATATAACATGAATGGGAGAATCCAAGTCTAAATGATATGCAATAGTTTCATCATCCTTTTTATTAATGTTTGATAGTTTTTTCGCCTGTTGCAACGCACGGGCATGTTTGCTAGTAAATAAATAGATTAAACTCTAAAAACTTCCCATTGAATAAAAATAATGATATATGAAAATAATGTTTCCAGCTTAATCAAAAGATACTCTATCTACTCACAAAAATAAGAAAAAAAGTCAAATATATAAATTGTGGCGTGCACTTATATAAAAAGATAAAAATGTAAGCCACATTAATAGGCATTTGGGTTTACAGAAAGGGATCCATTTGGATGGTTTGGTTTGAATCCAACTGTTCAACTGTGACTTACACTTAAGCAAAGCAATACTTATAAGTCACTTACACGGGGATCTTCCTCTCTTGCGGCCGTGGACTTTGCACCCTTCTAGCTTGAGACTCTTGAGAGTTGAGACTGAGGTTCTTGTGTGGGATTTTGGCTGGAAAATAACGTCATGGGTGACCATCCTCGTCATCAGTATCACTACTGTCGTCGTATGGGACGACGGAGCGCAGCACCTTGTTCCTCTTGTCAACCTCGATCGCCCATGCCTTCCTGTCGGCACAGTCCATGTCCATGTCCATGTCATCGGTGCGGACGACAAAGCGGACAGCGTCGGGATTGTCAGAGTTCACAACAATGGGGCACTCACAGTCGCGCGTGGGAGGTCCTTGTAGCCTGGATGCGCCCAGAGCTTGTCACAGTCGAGCACGCCGTCCTTCACCCACTCCATTGGTGCCTCCATGCTGAGGCTCATGGTCCAAGTCGTCACGGCGAAAAAGGAGCGGCCGTGTTCGCACCTGGTGCTGCTGCTGCCAGGGTCGCCGCAGCACAAACGGGACTCGACGTCGACGAACCTCACTGAACCGTCGCCAGCTGGGGCCAAGTTCCAGGTCCACGCCATGTTCAGCCGGTAGGAGTACTGTTTCCCGCAACGTGGTACGGCGGGCAAGGCAACGCCACGTACCGGAGCCTGAGACTCGCCTCGTCCGCTGTCACGTCAGCCAAGAGGCAGCCACGGAGATAGTCGACCCAGCACAGGAACCAGTCGCCGACGGCGAAGGCGGCGTTGGTACACCAGCACCGCCACCGCAGTCGCTCAACATCGCCATGACTGGCGTCACCCTCTTGTACTACCACTCGCTGTCGCGGCCGAGGCGGAGCATGCAAATCTCGTCCTCGTCTTCGTCCTGTCTCGTCGTCACGTCGAGCTGGGCCACCAGGATCTCGTCCTCGCCGCGCCGCAGGAGGCAGGTGCTGTACTCGCAGGGAATGTAGCAGGGCGGGAGTAGCAACAGCAACGGCGGGCGTCTGGCTGCCGCCGCCTGGTACACGAAGTACTCTGGCGGCAGCGGCGACGACCTCCATGGCTTGTTCCAACGCAACCACTGGCGCTTGGTGGTGGGAGGCTTCACCTTTAACAAGACGCAGTCTCCGTGGATCTTCCCAGCCGTAGCAGAAGAAGCTGGAGATCTCCGGCGGCTGCGAGTCCAAAGGAGATGCAGAAGCGTCGGCCTGTGGATGTGCAGCAGGAGGCCGCGGGAGTCTTGGCGTCGGCGATGACGGAGAAGTTGGTGCCTTTGCTGAAGCGCGGCAGCAGCACCCAGCGGGGGCAGGCGGGGAGGAGTCGGCGCTGGCGAGAGCCGGCAGCGGATGAGAAAGTTCTTGTAACACCCTAGGTGTTACGAAATTAATAAAACCCTAATCATGATCATCATTATATGCATTAACATTAAGCATTGTGGCATTAAGCATTTCATGTTTCAATTATATCATGTGTATGCTGCATATGCCATGATTTATAAGTTCCATGAAATAATATCAATGATAGTAGTTAAGGTCAATTTTTGGGAAATTAATAAATGAATTTCATGAATAAAATTAGAGCAATTTTTTATTTCTTTGATTGGAATGAAGTTTGTACTTTGTATTAGTGATATTGATTGATTGATTTGGTAGTTGCTTAACCACTAGATAATTAGTCAAAGTTGCTAAGTTAGACAGTTCTCAAAAACCTTGAATTTTAAAATCCCTTTTTTTGCCCCAATTCAAAACTTCAAAATCTAGGCAGGATTTGGGGTTGAGGCAAAAAGCAAAGTTGAAGGTTTCATCAAGTGGAGCAACTTTTATTTTTGAAGATTTTCAAGTTGCTGTGCAAATTTGGAAGAAAAAGAAATGAGATGGTATTGCTACAGTAACCGGAGCCGTCTCTGCTTTCTCCTCTCCCTCTGTTCATCGGCCGCCGCCCTTTCTCGCCGTCTCCTCGCGTCAAGCCACGCAGCTGCTTCGGTGGCTCGCTCGAGAAGGTACTGGCACAACTGGAGAAGTCACCCATGTTTTCTTAAGCCCCAGACGCCGGCCGTTCTCCCTCTTTTCCCTTCCTTCCTCACCGCCGGTCAACTCCGTGCGCCAACCGAATTGGCCACAGTCGCTCCACCTCCATCCAATTGCTCGCACGCACGGCTGCGCCACCTCATTGCGATCATCTCTGACCCGCTCGCGCCGCCCTATTCCACCAGAATCAGCCGCGCGCCGTCATCTCCTTCACGGCCGGCCAGAGCACCACCGAGGGGCACCCTGCCGTGGCCAGCCATCATCAGCTCTCTTCTCTCCCATCCGTTTCTTGTTTTAGCTTCCCCGTGATGACGTATTGCTCAAGCGCGAACTGGTTGGTTGATTTGTCCACAGGAACCACTGGTCCGCCGCCGCACAAGCACGAGTCGAGCCTGCTTTTGTACAACCAACAGCCCAGGCATGTGCGGGAGGAGGTGGGGGTGACGTTGGTGCCATCGCCATGGCCGGAGGCCTCGCCGTCGGCGTGCAATGCGGCCGACCCGCCGGCAAGGGCGTGGTCAAGGTCGGCAAGGTCACGTTTGACCCTGGCCCCATGCGTCAGAGGCTATGGGTAGAAGAGGTCTCAGTAAAAAAATGATTTTGTTCATTTTCGAATTTCCAGAAAATCAATATGGTGATGAATTTTGTTTAATTCATAGGAAATTCTACCAGTGAGATAAATTCATGAAAATTTTTTGTGTAGCTTCCACATGTTGTGATATTTGTAGGAAAATTATGAACTGCTAAAATCATTAGTTTTGATATGCTTAAAAATTACCTCTTTTAATTAATAAATGCATGTTCCCTGATTTTTATAGGCCAAAATAAATATCCAAAAATTATGAAATTTGTTTTGTAACTGTTTCATGATAGTACTAACCTCCACAAAAATTTTGGGATGAATTTGAAATGTTTAACTAAATCCCTATTTCATGATTAATTAATTAATTAAGAAAAGGTGATTGGGGTTAATCCTTTTATGACTTGTTTGACATTTTGGTTTGACTGTGGATCATGGAACCCATGTTGTTCCTTGGCAATGTATGTACTTGATTGATGTACTCATAATCTACTTGTGATAATAAACTAAAAGTGTTTAATGTTAATTACTTGCTACTATATCGTGAAGGAAAGTTGTACTCAAGTTAATTAATCTTGTTATGTTATCATCAATGCATTTGTATGCCTCGCACCATGCATCATGTCATGCATCATTCTAAAGCATACATCATTTAGAGTGAGGAGGTTCACGCTGATCAAGTTTCGGAGAAGGTTCGTGTTGATCAATCTTTGGAGAAGGTCCATCCCTTTATGGTGTTAATATCAAGTCTAACTCTAGTGACGTCTCAGTGGAATCTAACCATCTCTGCAACGCAGGTAAGCCCCGGAGCATTTAAACCTTCCTTGTGTTTTACAAATCTTTATATCACTTGATTATATGATTTCATGCATTAGGTGATTAGGGTTTACTTGATTACCAATTGTTGCATGACCATCCTTGATATTTCCAATATCATCCTTGTTACCGATTTTATGAAAATGCTTAGTTATGTTTAGCCATGCTTGAGGAGATAGACTATTATGATAAGAGATTTTGAAATGATTTACCCTGGCATAACTTGAAAGGTTAATAACGAACAATGATTAATTGGAGACCAAGCGGGACATAGGTTGTGTCTCTGGTGGTTAAGCCAACGGGTTAATCCTAGTCGTGCTAGTCCCATCTCTGTTGATTAAGGACCATTCATTGTAGACCTGTGTGAGTCGAGACTTTGTAGTACTGGCCACATACTCCGATAAGCCTAATACTTTGGCTATTCCATTATAGGAAAGTACAACCGTGCACTGGGAGTGGAGAGATGGCGAGAGTAGCGTGTACCCACCCTACTAGAATAGGATAGGGTGGTGGAGTACTATGCTCTCGGGTGGCGCGAACCTGTTCCTGTTTTGGAGGATCTAAGTGAAGGTTGATATATGTAGGTCCGGCTGATATATGTATGGTAAGGAATCCCCAGCTGAGTTTTAATCGATTTGAATCACCGTTGCTTCTTGGAGAAGGAGACTCAATTCCTTGATCTGCATCGTAGTTAATCAATGGAACTTGGTTACTGATTATCACATGTTGGGATGATTTATAAAGTGTTTGATCTAGAGTAGGTGAAACATGGTACTTATAATGACTTGAGTTAAAACATTGAAGGTAAGGATCAACATTAGTAAGCTTTTCTGCAAAAGATTAATCTTGATGCTTGCTAAAACCTTACCTTGATCTCCCGAAAATCCAGCATATCCTTGGAGTCTTTCTTTTTGTTAGGTAAGTTTTGCAGAGTACCTTCGTACTCAGGGTTTGTTAACCCCTGTTGCAGGTTCTGACTTATGCTGCTAATCATGGTCATGTCGCTGGGCTCAACATGATCTGGATGTCTCTTCTACCTTGGGTGTTTCTTCTAATTGCTTCCACTATTCTATTCACCTTTTGAATCTAAAGTTAAGTTTTACTTAAACATGTTTTGTAAACTATTGTTGTAAATCTTCCTCAAATCCGATGTATGAAATTTTTGTATCAGTGTTGTAATGTTGTGGCAACTCCATTATTGATCATGTATAAGTTGAAAAATGTGGATGATTTGGGGTTCCCCGAGGACACCCGACAGACTACCGGATTATCTGGCTCTCTGTAAGGTCCAAATGGCTAGTGGGGGGTGAATAGCCTATTTAAATTTTCTACAAGCTTTACTAAACAACAAGTTAGTAAATAAGATGGCGAAGCTCTTCTGGCACTAGCACAACAAATCTATGCAAGTCACCTACACAATTCTAGTAAACAACAAGACTATGATCTTTAGCTCACACCAACAACCTAAGTTACTAGGCTAATTACTCCTATGAGAAAAGTTATTCTACTCAAGCTAAACAAGGCAAAGAACAATAAGTAAAGAAGAGAGCTTAAATAGATATACCAATGATGATGAGAGGAGATATGTCCAACGTACCAATCAATCAACGATCACATACACAAATGAAATCCTCGGTAATAAGATGACACACGATTTTTTACCGAGGTTCACTTGCTTCCCGGCAAGTTACTCCTCGTTGTGGCGATGCACCCACTTGATGGACCGCGAGCTAATCAACTATCAAGAGTTAAACCCTCAGCGGGTGCCGCACATCCACTCACAAGATGGGGATCCTCCAAGCCACGAGCTCCACTAGAGTAGCCAATTCACGAACTCCCACGGGAAAGGCTCAAGAACCCCTCACAATCACTTGGTGAAGGCTCAAACAAGTCTCCAATCGCGAGCTCAATCACCACCGCTGCTCCAAGCTATCTAGGGTGTCGGGAAACACCCAAGAGTAACAAGCAATCCGCAGCAAACTCGAAGATCAAGTGCCACTAGATGCAACTCTCAATGCAATGCACTTGAATCTCACTCAATCTCTCTAGAGTATGCAACCAAGCTAGGAGATGAGTGGAGGGAAATTTCTCTAGCTCAAAGTGTGCCTCAATATATCAAATGTGCAAGAGACAACCCCCAAGGGCCGGCCACCTCTTATTTATAGAGTGGGGAAGAGGATCTAGCCGTTATGCCTTCACTGGGCAGATTTCGGGGGTGACAGACGCGTCTGTCGCCAAATCGACAGATGCTGCAGCCGCGTCCATCGCGTGGAAGTGCGCCACGTGTCCCCGGTCTTCAAACGAGAGCTATTGATCTCCAAAGGTCAAGTCTCCAAATGCTCTCGCAAACCACACGATAGATGCGTCCATCGCTACGCAACAGACGTGGTTCAATCGCGACAGACGCGGTCCAGCAAGCACATTTTCTTAGCCGGCCGACGGACACGTCAGACGTGCCATCAATAGACACTGTCCTGCGTCTAACGCTGCGCAAGCCGATCGCCTCCATCAGCGCAAAGCCGACAGACACTGACGTCAGCGTCTACCGCGTGAACGTCCGTGCGTCTGTCACGCCACTCCACACAGCTTCATGCCGTGCTGCTAGGGTTAGGCGCCAGACGCTGCACAGCAATGTCTGTCGCGAGCGTCGTGCGCGTCTGTCGCGTGTTTCTCAGCGTAGACTTGTTCCGCGACTTCGCCACTTCTTCCGGTCTTCGGCGCAATAGAAAATAGGCATTTTATTTTCCCGAAAATGCTCTCTTACTAGAGGAGTTTCTCTACCGCTCAAACTCCACCGCCTTCGCTAATGTGCCAACACCAACATGTGTATATCACCATGTGCGAGTGTGTTAGCATTTTCACAATCATTTTCCAAGGTGATATGTTAGCTCTCTTACTAGATCATAATGCATATGCTCAAGAAGATGACCTAGAAGCACTTGATCCTTGAGCTAACCATGATTGCCCCTCTTGATAGTCGGCTATTAATCCTAAACCCGGTCAATCACTTCTCTACTCATCTTAGACCGGCAAAAGCGAAACCCTATGGTTATACCTTTGCCTTGATTACTTTGTTCCATGTCCATCTCCTCATGCTTGATCATCATGTTCATCAATTCATGTGCATCTCCACCATGATCGTCATTTCATGTCCATGCACCATCTCTTGTGATCTTGTGGCCACCACTCCTTGCCACATACACCTTCATCACATGCGTTGCTTATGCCTAACTTAAAACACTTAACATATGGCATTAGCAACTTAGTGTCATTAATTACCAATACCAAACTTGGGCTTTCACTCTCATGTGCAGTAGTCAGAGGTCTTAAGGACAATGACAGGCACATGTGAGCCATATAATTTGGGCGGTTCTGCCATAGTTCTCTCTGCTGAATTAGTTATTGTGGGTGAATCACGGCAGGGTCGCAGTCGCAGGGACTATGTATTCGGGTTCTAGTAGAGGGGTAGCTGGGCCCATAAACGCTTTTTTGCATAAAAGTTCCATTAATACCTCCATGTCCTAGATAGATCCGCGCGTCCACTAAAAAAGATAGATCCACACACCCAACTCTCCAATGCAAGGTCGCCATCAACAATGGCTCAACTAGTTACCATGGGACGCACCATCCATGCTCCTCTAGTCCTCTACAATGGGTCCTCTCCCATGGGGTGCTCCCCTCGCTGGATCTATGTGGAGAGAGGTCAAAGAGCAGGAGATCGAGAGCCTAGGGGCAAGGCGGCTGAGATTGAGGGCTGAGGTGTGAAGAGAAGCAAGAGAGAGTAGAGCTCGATGGGGAAGAGAAGCAAGGGAGGCGGCAGCTGTGACCTGTGACAAAGAAAAGGAGACTAGATGGAAGTGATTGGCGTGTGCTAGGTGATTTACAAAGACAGAGGAATTGGACACCTGCCTCGAGGGAATTTACACAGGCAATCATAGATACGGAATTCTTTAGAAATAAGATGGATTGTGTACCAAAATCCATTTCGTAGTAGTCGTCTCCTAAAAAGAGAGAAAAAAGTTCAACATATAAATTATGGCTTGCACATATTTTTTTAGAAAGGACACCAAAAGCTTTGCCATAGTTTTTATTAGACGACAGAAAAGAGAAAAAAAAGATTTACAAGTATTTACAACGCTAAACCAACCATTACAGAGCTACCACCCCCCTGAAGACTACTGAAGAACGAAAAACAACCAAGGCACGAAAAGGGACAACAGGGAAAAAGAAAGCAAACACTCTGAAGATCCTAAACATCATCTGCAACTGCCCTTGGTGCCATGGTGATCCTGTACTGCATAATGTCATCCTTGCATAGGGTGGCCACCTGAATTGGGTTGAGGGCCTTCTGCTGAAAATGCCTCCTATTTCTCTCCTTCCAAATATTCCACCAAAAGTAGATGAAGATCCCATCGACTTTTCTCCTCTCATTCTTATCAAATTTGCGTCTGCATCTCCACCAGAAGCTGTGTAAGAATCCCGAGGAGTTTACTTATTGTATCGCTGTTAATTGCAACCACTGTTCTCCCACACTTCCTTGGTGTATGGACAATCTTTGCATCATATACAAAAGAAAATTTGAAGTCACATTACAAGGGATTTGGGTTTAAAGAAAGAGATTCATCTGGATGGTTTGATTTAAATCCAACCATTCAACGTGTGCGAGTTACACCTAAGCAAAGCAAAATTACACGGAGACTGGCATTTTGCGGTCTTGATGATGTGGACTTTACACCTTATTTCCCTAGCTAGTTTGAGGGTTGAGAGTTGAGACTCAGTACTTAGTACTGAATTTTGGCTGCAAAATAGGAACTTGGGTAATCGTCACTGCCGTTGTAGGGGACAACGGAATGCAACACCTTCCTCCTCGTGTCAACCTCGATGGTCCATACCTTTTTGTTGACACGGTAGTCGGTGCGGAAGAAAAAGCAGAATGCATCGGGGTCATCAAAGTTCACAACAATGGGGAACTTCATGGTGACGCATGGGAGGCCCTTGTAGCCTGGCTATGACCAGAGATCGTCACAGTCAAGCACACCGTCCTTTACCCACTCCATTGGCTCGTCCATGCTGAGCTTCAGGGTCCAGGTCATCACGGTGCAAAAGAATCGGCCACGCTCATAGCTGGTGCTGCCAGGGTCGCCACAACAGTAGTGGGACTCGACGTTGATAAACCTCACAGAGCTGACCCCAGCTAGTGCCAAGTTCTGGGTCCACACCATGTGCGACCGGCCGAAGTTGGCGTAGGATGGGTCCCTGGAGGGAGGTGCCATGGGCAATGGCATGTACCGAAGCCTGAGGCTCTCCTCATCGGCTGCCATGTCACTGAGGAGGAAGCCATGGTGGTAGTCGACCCAGCACAGGAACCGGTCGCCGACAGCGAAGGCTGCGTCGGTGCACCACCACCTAAGTGGGTGATCATCGTATGTGTCATGGCTATCATCCCTGCTGCCCTTGGCATCATGGTCGATGATGATGGACACCCTCCTCTTTAACTGCCACTCCAGGTCGTAGCCAAGGCGGAGCAAACAAAGCTCTCTTGGCTCCTTTTCCGGTCTCTTCAACTCAAGTTGTGCCACCAGGATGTTGTCGTCTTCGCGCCGCAGGAGGCCAGTACCATCTGGGACCATGAAGCAAGGTTTAGGCAGATATGCATATGGCCCATCGCGGTGACCGTACAGACTGGGAATGTAGCAGGGAGGGACTAGCAACAGTGACAGCAGGCGTTCGGCGGCCGACGCCTGGTACAGGAAGTAGTCTAATGGTAGCGGTCGTGGTGGCAACAACGACGTGGTGGTGGAAGTGGAAGGCATCGTCACCTCTAACAAAACACAATCTTCATGAGCAACGGTGACATTGGGAATGTGGATGTGGCGGTCATCGGCCCGTGGATCCTCCTAGCCGTAGCAGAAGCTGGAGATCTCCGGCGGCTGCACGAGTCCAAAGGAGACGCGAAAGCGTCGACCTGCGGATGTACAGGAGGCCGCGGAGGTCTTGGCATCGGTGACGACAGAGATGTCGGTGTCTTCGCCGAAGCACGTCAGCAGCACCCAGCGGGGGCAGGCGGAGGAGTCGGCGCCGGCGATAGCCAGCGGCGGATGAGTAGGTTCTCCCTGATGAGTTAGGGATTCCATGGGAACATTTGATCGAGATCCACCATGATTGAGGGAGAATTAGGGCAGGGTCACAGGGACTGCTGTATTTTATTTGAGTTCGGGACTTCGGGTTCTAGTTCTACCAGACTAGAGGTGTGTTACACTACTACACAAATCTTTACCGTCGTGGGCGTTTTTGATTTACCGTTGCGGGCAAAGCAACCGTCACCAAGCAAAGGCCACGGTTAATCGTGGCATTAACCGTTGCGGGCGGCCAACCGCAACGGTTAATACCATTAACCATTGCAGGCACCTTAGGGCAACCACAATAGTTAATGGGATATTAACCGTTGCGGTTTCCCTAAGCCGCCCGCAACGGTTAACTCCATTAACTATTGCGGTTGCCCTAAGCCGCCCGTGACTGTTAATGGTAGTAACCGTTGCGGGCGGCTTAGGGCAACCGCAACGGTTAATGATTTTCAGAATTTAAAAAAAGGTTTTTTGAAATTTGGTTTTGAATTTGAAACCGAATTTTCTCAGATTCAAACGCAAATAATAAAGTAGAAAATACGCATACAGAGAAGAAACACATATTACATACGAAGTAGAAGACACGTATACATAGAATGAACACATTCAAACCGAATTTATCACATCAAGTTTGAGATCACAAATTCCATAAACGCACTAATAAGTTCATATTACATCAAGTTCACAAATTCACATCACATCAATGTTCAGAAGTTAATTAGGACACCAACGAGAACAAGTCCGGTAACTTGTAGTCCTTCATTTCTAGCTCACCGTTTCTCCGCTGTCGCTAGCTCACTAGTCTTAATGAAGAAAGTTCCATCAACATGACAACATTCATCAGTGACAAACTTACAGATGTCGGCTATTGTTCGAGTGATGGTCCTATGGGTGATCCTTTCCTTTCGCCACCAATTCATGGATTTCTTCAGCTGCCTCCAGCTTTTGCTGAATCTTCCGCAAGCCTTGAGGTACTCACAAGCATAGTATCCACACACAACTGAGCCTTTTGGTTGCTTGTAACACTGCATGCATAATACATGTAACATGATCATTAGGACTAGTAATAGTAGTAGTAGGGTAATAGTAATAGTAGTAGGATGTAGTAGTATGGTAGTAGTAGTAGTTGTAGTAGTAAGGTAGTAGTAGGAGTTGTACTAGTAGTAGGCTAGTAGTAGTATGAGTCAGTTCTGGTAGTAGTAGGGCAGGAGAAGTATTAGTACTAGTACCGGGAAATCTCGCCTCACGGCCAGTTTTGTGCCATACTTCTTCTTCATCCTCTCAGACCTCCGATCTAGCCGCCGTCTTCCGCGTACTTCCTGTAAGCACTGTATACGAACCACTACTGTGAACAACAAATTTGGTGCGATACTTTGAATGCATAAAAGAAGAAGTGTCATCACTTACTATCATAGAATGCTTTTCGAACTGCTTGTACCCATTTTTGTTGGTGTCCCGCATGGAGTCCAACACTATGGCCTTTCTATCCTGAGGATAGATTAGAAATACAATCCAGTGGCCCACGAGGCCCAAGCTACACCATTGAAACAATATGGATCTCAAAACTTGAGATTTGAAAAGTGGTGAAACCATAAACTATTACATTGATTTAATTACCTGAACTAGTGTGTGGCAAGGATACACCCATTTTTTTAATCTTCTTCATTGCTTGTAAGAGGTACTGTCCCTTTCCGAACTTGATCTTTCCTTGCATCAAAGCCTTGGCCATCACTCGGTCTAAACCACTCAAGTTCGCCAGCCTAGGATGCGTGTTCGGTATATCATACCCAATGATGGCCCTCTCGGTAATATGCATAGGAGATATGTAGATAATATTCTTCCCTACTTCCTTGCACACATAAGCTTGCATCCTGCAAGCACAAGTCATCGTCATCGCATTGTAGTTTGATCTTAATGAACGTACCTACAGCGATGCAGAGGTGTAATAACTTACATACTAAAAAGGGTGATTTGGGCAACGTCAAGGTCCTTGTGCCGCAGCATCCTTTGCATGTCATGAAAGTCAACGGGGAACTCATAGTCCTCGATCAAGTGAAAGTACTCCTTGAGGACCATCGCAATGAAATCCTTCATTCCTAACTTCGACACGTTCATATACCATAGATGGAACCTCCGAACCTCCCACGGCTCCTCGATGAGCTGGCCCAACAGCACCATGAACTTGTCATTCTCAAAGTTCCCAGGGCAATCCGGAGTTAGGCGCCAAATGGATGGTGGGGTTTGCTCCCTGTAATTGAGACAAGGAGTGGACAAGTCTGTTAGCGCCATTGTCAACGCACACATAATCTGTTGATGATGTTTGGTTGCCATTAGCATATATACCTTTCGAACGCTGTTGTGTACTGGTATGTCTTCGAGCATATCAGCCATCATGATGTAGTCATGACTTGCATTGTCTCCGCTGGCGGCTTTTGCTCCCGCCGAGGGTTGTTGTCCCTCGTCATTCGCCACCGCCGTCGATGTCGTCAACGAGTTTCCCAAAGATGAATCGGTGACACTCGACTCTTTTTCGCCGTTGATGAAATCGTACCATAAAAGGTGAGATTGCACCACGTTGTTTTCCTAGGCAAGCCGGTTCTTGCAGTGATTGCACGGACAAATCATGCAATCCCGATCTAGACTCAGATGATGCTTCTGCGCAACGGGCATGAACCTCTTCCTCACATTTCCCAAGAAAGTCAGATCCATCCTAGATGTCTAGTACATTCACTTGTCCCTATCCATGACCGTGACCTTCACCAAATTAGCAGAGCTGCACAAGAAAAATGCATCAGACTAGCTCTAGATCTGTTATTCTCTCTCCTCCCATTTGGATCATTATTTAGATCTTGAAAGCATCTAGGCCCCTAGAGTGGGTTTCGATAATTGATGACAACGCAACATTACTATGACTAACATGTGTTTTGTAGAAACTTTGGTAAGTTAGGTCATGGTAATGGTGACTGTTTGGGCACTATGGTTTTCATGCCCCTTGATGGAAATTGTTTCGGTTTTCAAAGGTTAAGGACAAACTAGTTCTAAGTGTTGTTTGGTGTTGGAGAGGCATTTAGAGTAGCTTAGGACTTCGTTTTTCTCCTTTGGTCGTACTATAAAGGGGGGCATGAGCGAGTAGCTTGACCTAGGTGAGTCTATTTGTTTAGGTGTGGTGCACACTTGTCAAACCTAGCACTAGGTAGCTCAGGTGAAGCCCAAAGATCATTTGGAAGAAACTTTGTTCAAGCTGCGTTGCGATCCGGAGTAATTTGAGCCATTTCTCCTTGACCGGACGCGGTCCTTGTCTTGACCGAACACGTCCGGTCAGTGCAGTGGACTGAAGCAGAAGCAATATCACCGACCGGACGCTGTGGCTCGCCTGACCGGACGCGCAAGTAGTGTGCCCTATAGTCAGGAGAGCTAGGGTCACTAACTGGACACTAAGCCTGTCTAACCGGACGCCACTGTGGCCGAGTCTGGTCAATGTATAGAAAGGTTCCAGAGAGGGTTTTGAGCGACCGGATGCGTCCGGTCACCCCTGATCGGACTCGTCTGCGCGTCCGGTCACTCAGCGCCCTTGATTTTCAAATTGATCGTTGCCACCGACCGGACGCGTTTGGTCACATTGACCGGCGCGTCCGGTCAGTACGAAAAATGTTGAGTTGGTACTTAACGGTTGGGATTGACTGTGGGGAGTATAAATACATTCCCTACCCCTCCATTTGAGCTCTCTCTTGCTCATTTGTTCAGCTGAGAAACATCTTTCATATGCAAGGGAGTGCAAGAGCTCTGGTGAGGATTGAGATTTGAGAATCCAAGATTAAGGACCCTCATTAGTGACTAGGGAGTAGCAAGTGTGCATCCACCTTCTCATTAGGCTTGTTGTGGTCAAGTGAGAGTTCTTGCTTGTTACTCTTGGTGATCGTCATCACCTAGACGGCTTGGTGGTGATTGGGAGCTTGGTGATCATCCGGCGGAGCTTGTGGACGACCCAACTCATCTTGTGAGCGGTTGTGGGCGATTCACCGCGACGGAGTGTCAAAGAATTAGCCAGTAGAGAGCACTTGATCCTCGCGCGGATCAAGGGGGAGCTACACCCTTGCGCGGGTGCTCCAACGAGGACTAGTGGGGAGTGGCGACTCTCCGATACCTCGGAAAAACATCGCCGTGTTCCTAACCCTTTACATTCAAGCAATTTACATTCTCGCATTACTTTTGTTGCTTGGTTTACATTCCTAGAATTGCCATGCTAGACTAGGATTGGAACTTAGGGTGCAAAACTTTTATTGGTAGAATCACTAGGCACACTTGTAGGCACTAGGAGTGAATTATGACTTAGTAGGATTTAATTCTTGCAGTAAATTTTAGAAAAGCCCAATTCACCCCCCTCTTGGGCATCTTGATCATTTCAGATCTAGTGAAGAACCACCTAAATCATGTAAAAGAGAGGAATACCAGTATTAGAGAGTAAGAATCAACTTCTTGCGGTGCCACCCTTCACCAAATTAGCAGAGCTGCACAAGAAAAATGCATCAGAGTAGTTCTAGATCTATTATTCTCTCTCCTCCCATTTAGATCTACATCTAGATCTAGTGAAAAACCACCTAAATCATGTAAAAGAGAGGAAAACTAGTGTTGGAGAGTAAAAATCAACCTTTTGCGGTGCCACCCTTCACCAAATCCAAGGGCAAAACCTCCCCCCTTAAAGTGGCCATTTTTAGGGTTTGGAGCTCAAAACCTAAAAAATGGAGGTGGAGCTGTGGGGAAGAAGGGTGGGGTGGCTGCCCTATATATAGTGTAGGATTAACCGTTGCGGTTGAATTAAGGCAACCGCAACGGTTAATCGATTAACCGTTGCGGTTGGATTAAAGCAACCGCAACGGTTAATGGATGATTAACCGTTGCGGTTGTTTTACGTGGCCCGCAACGGTTAATCGATTAACCGTTGCGGGCATCTGCCCGTCCGTACGGCATAACCGGCCGCGAATAACCGTTGCGGGTTTCTCTTTTGCCCACAACGGTTAATGGAGGCCAAGTGCGACACAAAAGATTTTGTGTAGTAGTGTTTAGGCCCATCTTTTTTTTGGCATAAATAAAAGGCCTATAAAAGCTTTGATGTCCTAGACAGAGATCCGCGTGACCTCAACTCTCCGAGGCGCCCATCAACAATGGCCCAGCTAGTTTCAAAAAAACAATGGCCCAGCTCATATCTTCTCACTGTCACTTTTATGATGTTCTAATACGTGTAGACTACACCAACGTTACTTCTATGAGTTCACTGAGAAAGGAGGAGCGACTGAAGTGCTGCTTCATGCTCTGGATTTGTTGATTTGAAAGGAACCGCGTTAGAGAAGCTTTACGTCGATGTTCAGGCTACGTCGTTAGGGGACGCCCCCTTGAAGGCCCTAGCAGTGGATGCAGGTCGACTCAGAGACCCGATGTTGGATTTGGGAGGTGTGAAATTGGTGCCCGCGAATGTCCACATTGTTATCACTGTTACTATCGGAAATTATGCTCAGCTATTTTAGGTTTAGGTACTTCGGGTCCGAGTTCGTTTAATTTGGTTCAGGGATCAGGTATCTGATTTTTTACTGACCCATAACCAGTCTAGGCCAATTGTGCAGACTAAACTGGCCCCGAACAGTTTTGGCAAGGTCCTTACAGTTTTTAGTAAAATGGCCAATTTGTGCAGACTAAACCGGCCTAGGCTTTGCGTCGATGTTCA
The DNA here is from genome assembly GCA_038087645.1 of Saccharum hybrid cultivar R570. NCBI lineage: Eukaryota > Viridiplantae > Streptophyta > Magnoliopsida > Poales > Poaceae > Saccharum > Saccharum hybrid cultivar. The sequence continues at coordinate 15,514,534 of JAQSUU010000805.1, forward strand.
GGCTCCGTCGTGCTCTGCCCTTGCCCTCCCGTCGGTACTGTTAGGGGATGCCCCTTGAAGGCTCTGGCAAATAACCATTTATGTGTTCTGCCTGTCCGTGGATGAAGGTCGACTCGGAGGACCGATGTTGGGTTTGGGACTTGGGACTTGGGAGGTGTGAAATTGGTGCCTGCGACGGTCCACATCATCGATGCTACGGGTCTCCTCCCAAAGGTCCCAAAGGCCCTGTGTTCGCCAAGGCGGCGCTACTTTGGAATCACCCCCCCAAGAGGATCGGAGGTCCAAGTGGGCCTAGGTTCCTACCTTGAGGGAGAAGCTTCGTGCGATGATATCATCGAAGTATGACGCTTTGGAGAAAGGCGACGGAGAAAGCATGGGTCGGACCACATTTTGGCCCATTGGGGGTCCAAGTTGCAAGGTGGTTCGTTATTTGTACAAACCCGAATGTAACCCGTGAGGGCAGTATTTTTAGGTGCTATTTGGTTGGTATATGTTTTTTTTTTGGCATCAGCTCCTTTGAAGAAGCGAGCCATTGGAATAGCTGATGACGTGCAAGTATGACAAAAACGAACAGTTATGGAGCTGGGCTGTTTGTTACATATAGGATGCCATTCAGCGGGGAGGGTTCTTCCACAAACCCGCATAGCCGCCCCGCGAGAATTCTTTCAGTGGCCGATGTGGCTCAGCCGCAAAATGTTTGCGGCCCAATATTGTCCACTCCGCAAAGCCCACTGGACAAGAGGACAAACCCGCGAGACCTGCAGGAACCCGCATCTTCTCTGTTTCTGGGATAGTCCGCGATGGTCTAGCGCGGTAGCGCCGCCGCCGCCCCCATCTTCTGCCAAGCTCCGCCTCGCGCTCGTTCTGCCCGTCGACCACCCCGTCGTCGCCGGGGTAGTAGCCTTGCTCGTTGCCGTCGCGCTCGCGACCGTCCTCCTGCACCCCGCGGCTGCTTTGGCATCTGTTGATGCATCGGCTACGACGAATCGGTGGGAGCGGGTGGCCGAGATGCTGCCCGGGTGGACGGTGGCCGACGTCGCGGCCCACTACGACGACCTGGAGAGCGATGTCGGCTTCATCGAGGCAGGCTTCGTACCCTTCCCCCGCTACGGCGGCGGTGGCGCATCGCAATACGCTGGGTTCACGTTCGAGTGGGATGGTGCCGACGGGCTGGGCTTTAAGCGCTCCTGCTACGTGGTTGGCGGCAAGTGCGTTTGTCCCAGTTAATTAATTCTCTCACTCGTACAACTGGAGCTGAACGGAACTTGTGCGCCAGATTGGTGAAATTCCCATGGCTAATCTCCTTTGGTTGCCTGCTGCAGGCTGTCCTTTGGCGATAGCCTTGTGGCTTGCGGGCTCTCGCATAACCCGCTTAAGAGCTTGGTGGCCAGCTTAGCGGCTGGTGGACGGTCCACCGCCCGCCCCGCCTGCAATCTGAGATGCCATGATGGATGGTATTTCCTTGCAGGTGACGAGGATATTTTGACTTTGTGTTCATGTGGGAGGAATATTGTTTTCTAATTTTTCATAGTTTGGATTATATTGATGGTGCAGAGACTTTTGGAGAGCACCTTCCGACTCAGACATTTACTTCCTCCGTTCAGAAAAGAATGCAATTATGGAACCGTGTCAGTCAAAGTAACTCAAGTTTGACCGAGTTTATAGTAAATAATATTAGCATTTATGTCTCCAAACAAAAATTATTATAAAAATATATTCTATAACTAATCTAATGGTATTTATTTTATATCATAAATGATAATAGTTTTTTATATAAATTTAGTTAAAGTTCAAACTGTTTGACTCCTCGAAAAATGAAAATTGCATTTTCTTTTCTTGGACAGACGGAGTACGTCACAAGAGAAAATTGGCTATTTGCTATCCAAAGAATGGGATTCGCTGATTTGATACTCTAATCTAAACTGAACTTACGAAATTGCTAGCCAATACATGTGCCTCATGTTTTCTTTGACATAAGAGCATCTCCGAGAGTTCTTCATATTTTGTTTCCCAAAATATGGTGTTTACCAACTCCTAAGTTAGTATGGAAAGGAAAAAAAATAAGTCATCTCCAATAATTTCCTATATTTCTATCTCAAAAGTTTGTTTTCTCGGCACATTTTCCTATGACCCGATCTCATGTTTTGTATCAGGAACCCTGAATTTGTTTCTGTACGCGTTTAAGCCCTTCCACCAGATCTTTCTCTCTTGCGCTTTTTTCACCTAGAACCCTGTCTTTCTTCCTTTTTACTGGACGGGCCGAGAAACTCCGGATGCGCGATCGACGCATATATGCGCGCTTGGAATAGATTTTTGTGAGGTTGGGAAAGATGGGGAGGGAGGATGCCAAACTATTGGAGAGAGTTTTTTTCTCATTTTGCCAGAAAATTAAGGAAGAGAAAGCCAGATGGCAAACTGTCGGAGATACTCTTATACCTCTTTTTCTCTCTTTTTCCTTGTTTTCTTCTAAAATAAGTCATGCAAAAGTACCAAATTGCCCATGGGCCAGATAGTAACAGGTTTATCACGGTGCAAGCCGGCAGCCAAAAACAGAAGGATACTAACTCTAACTTATGTTTGGACAGGCAATTCTTAATACGGATTACTGCAAGTGACCAATTACCACAGGTTTATCATTGGAGTTGTTTTACTACTAATCAGCGTTTTTATGTGTTTATAAAACAGATACTTAATGTACAATAATTTGAGTGAGGGGGTGTTTAGTTCCCACCCAAAAACTTTACACCCATCCCATCAATGTTTGGAGACATGCATGGAGCACTAAATATAGATAAAAAAATAACTAATTGCACAGTTTGCATGTATTTTGCGAGACGAATCTTTTAAGCATAATTAGTTCATGATTGGACACTAATTGCTATAGTTACACATATGCTACAGTACCTGAAAACTTTACAGCCCCTGAACTAAACACGCCCTAAGTGAAGATCAAGTTCATACATTTCTTGGATGAATGAACAATATAAATATATATAATCAGCATTGCTGTTTGTGACTTGGCACTTTCAGCTGCGCTGCTGGCAATCACCCCAGGGCCCGTAGTGGTGGGAGACCTCCCATACCCTCTTCCAGCACAGCGCGCAGTACCGTGTCTTGCACGCCCGGCACACTAGCAGGTTGTTCTTACCCGTCTGTTAATTAAGTTGACACAAACGAGATGAATCCATGCTCCAAAAAACGGCCGAGTAGTAGCTAGCAATGCAATGCTCACCTTGGGGCGCTTGACGCCGCAGGTCGGGCACGTGTACCTTATCGCGCGTATCCACCCGGGCTCCTTGAAGTCGTCGTCGTCGTCCAGCCGCCTCCTGCCGACGCGCTCGAACAGCCCGCACTCCCCGCTCCTGCGACAACGAAAAAAAAATAGAATACACGTACTTATACAGCAGTGATTCTTTGATCGAACGTACTATGTCGTAATGTTTACTAGCTACTGACGCGAAGTGGCCGTAGCCGCTGATGGCGCGGCCGCAGCGGTAGCACAGGAAGGTGCCGCAGTTGGAGCAGACCATCTTGTTGCAGCCCTGCGTCTTGGCGATGGCCATCCGGCACGACGGGCACTGCCTCGTGGTGCGGAGCACCTCCCGCAGGCTCAGCAGCTCCTCCACCTTGCGCTGCTCCAGCCGCCACGCCTCCTCGGAGCTCTGCCGCTCCCTGCTCGCCGATGCTTCCACTTCCAGCAGCAGCTGCTCGACCTTGTCCTCCGCGGGCACGCAGTCGAGCCCGAGGTGGCGTCGCTCCCCGCACCGTGCGCAGAAGGTGAAGAAGCACGCGGCGCACTGCGCGTCGTCGCCCGACGCCACGCACGCCGCGTTGCACCGCAGGCAGTAGGCCACGTCGGGCATCGTGTCCAGCGTCACACGCAGCGCCAGCGACTCCCACCGCGCGTACAGGCCGCCCTCCTCCGAGGAGCCGAGGAGCCGCCGCAACACGCCTGGCGGCAGCGGCGAGCGGCACGACGTGTCCGGGCACGCTAGCCTCGTCACGCTGCCTTCTTTCACGTGGATGCCACAGTAGGACTCCATGCACTTGGTGCAGAAGGAGTGGCCGCACGGGAGCTGGATGAAGTTCCGGCCTACATACAGTAACGTCAAATGAAACATGTTCTTCACCAACGGATTCAATTCAAGAGAGGAGAGGCCAGGATGATGATCTGCTGCACCGCACCAGTATTTTCGCCGAGACAGATTCCGCACTCATGGATGCTCTGATCGAACACATCCTGAGACCTCTCCTCGCTGTAACGGCGCATCAGAGGGATGGTGGAATCAAGGATAAGCCTTCTTCCTATTGCGCGTCCAGCTGAACAACCAGCTGAGCTTGCGTTGGCGTCTGGACCCAACACCAACACCATCTGGTGCTGGTCATCATCTGATGAAGAGACGATGCAGGACCAGGACGTGCCGCTGAGCCAGTCCGCCCACCGGTGCACCACCTCTTGCCCCGGCAGCTCCGCCCAGATCTCGTCGAGGACAGAGCAGAACGCCGAGACCTCTGCCTCGTCCAGCCACTTCGACGCGACCACGAAGTAGGGGGCGCGGGTGCTCGGGTACGATCGTGGGAGCAGGCAGGTTAGCGTTATCGGCGGCAGGTGCTCGAGGCTGCAGGCGTACAGGAAACCATCGTTGGTGGATTCCTCATCGTCGTGGTCGTCGTCTTTGGTTCCGTTAGCGTGGTCGACGTTCATGTACACCTGGATGTCACCTTCAAGTTGATAGCGTAGAGAGATCTGAAGTGGAAGTGGAACGAGCATGGACATTTGCATCAACATGTACTATACTTATAGTAAAGTGTATTCTATATTAGCCTAAACCGCAGGAACACGAGTCTGAAAGATACATGGGATGGGAAGATTCAGTTATTACCTGAAAAGCCCGGAGGCCGTTGATATTGTCAAAGATGACCATGTCATCCCCGTAGATGGCTTGCAGTACCAGCACCTGGGAATCAATCACGGTCACAGCACAGCATGCATGCCATCAGATGCTTTTTGTAAACATATATACTACTCCATAAACAACAATCAAACATACATCTGGCAGTATGGGCATCAGCTTAATTATTTTGCCAGAAACTCTGAATGTAACTGAACTTGCATTACATAAACTACTACTATAGGGCACAATTCAAGATTATGCAGTCTTGAAGAATCGAAGATTTTAACGATGAACTGTAACCAAGACAAAAGGGGAGAAAACAATAAACGTTAGGTTATCGCTTTGCGCCATCATATCGGTTACCTCGTCTTCCTGTATCTGGCTATTGGCCTGAAACTGCTCATCCAATAGCTCCTCCTCAACACGAGCCGTAGCAGCCATGGCCTCCAGCTGCGCCACAGCCTCTTCCCGTGCCGCCCAGTACCCTGCACTGTCGCCAGCCGGCGCCGAGGACAGCAGTTCCAGTGACATCTTAATTATATTCGGGCGACGAACCACGCCGGCCGCTAGACGATGACCTTAGCTTGTTGAGTTCTTGCCCAGATGCTCACTCCGGCAGGTTGCATATGTGTACAGCTTGCGTCAATTGACCCCCTTCTCCATCTTATATATGTGGAAAAAAATATAATATGAACAGAGCCGTGCGCTTGCAGGGTTGTGTTCTAACAAGCAGGTAGCCTTCCTGTATAAACCGGACTCTCCTCCTGATAACAGGTAATAAGATAGATGGGATAGCGCACGAGTTGTACTATCGTATTGTTATCAACGAGTAATTTTTTACAATATAATCCAAAGTATGGTCGGATTCCCAGTTCGTTATCAGCATCACCTATGTTAATACTACATATTTTTTCTTGTTTTCTCCTGCAACACTAACTAAAATAGGAAAAATAATCTACCCAGTAGAGAATGACATGTGGGACCTAAATGCCATTCTCTTCCTCATCTCGTCTACATTCATGAACTCACCTATGTCGCAAGCTCATACGCTAGTGAGGGCCACCATTATGGCGATCGACTTGAAGTGCAGAGGGGCTGCATCAAGAATTGTCGATAAGGTCAGGCAGGGCGGTGGAGTCGGATGAGACGGCGGCGGTGGACAGACAAACGTTAGTAGGATCGATGGGGCAGCGGGAGGGGCATGGTTGGAGGAACCACATGCGATGGCAGGAGAAAGGCGGGGAAGGCGGCAAGGGAGCCTGAAGTGCTTAGGAAGCCACGAGAAGGCTCAACCTGGGAAAGGCGCCGCTATGACTGACAGCACCTAACGGTAGAGGTGCTAGAGAGTGGTTGAGGTTTTGTTAGCCCCCAACTATGAGAAAAAGATTTAAGGACCATGATGATGCCAGGACAACGAAGATCGAAGCCCAAGATGAGAAGCCCTAGGTACCCCTCCTTGGTATATGAGGGGGGCATGGGTTCCTGTAGAAGGAGCTTTGAGTCAGACCAGATCAGCAAGACCCAATTGGACCATATCACAAGAATTTGGGATGATTGGACCGACATCCGTTGGTCAGATGACAAACTCGCCAAGAACCATCTATCAACCTAGTGTTAACCCCCTCACTTCTCTCTCAATTGTAAGAACTATGGTTTGAACATTAACACGAAGAACAATATTGGTATTTACTAAGTGCAAAAAAATATGAAGTATTCCGCAAGCGCACAGAATACCATTGCAGCATTTTAGCGGGAGTATTCCAGGTATCGTTATTTATATTTTACCACAGGAAAGTGATGGTTAAAGAATCTGATAGTTCACTATCATGCATCTACTAACTTAGTAAACCAACTAGACTAAAATAGGGGTAAATGATATATGATAGGAGTTACGAATAATGACACACATAGGAGAATTCATGATAAATTAGTAGCTAGATATAGTGAGAGGACAACGGGAGAGGTCAAGGTTCCTATATACTTCTCTAAACTTGGGTTTTAAGGTAACATAAGATGGATAGATATAGCGATCACACAATAGTACTTTGGGACATCAGAACACTAGCCACAGAAAGGGATGAGAAGGGGACTAGGAAGGTCTGATTATGGTCCTACAAACACCGACCTGAACGAGATGGAATACGTCAGCCATCAGGGTTGTCACGACCCTGGGGCTACCACAACAATCCGCAGAATTAGATGCAATCTCAGGTAACCTCTAGTTTAGACACCATGCCTAAACTATCAATTACTACTCTAATTATCTAGAATAACTAGAGCACTCAATGCGAGCAGAGATCCCGTGCAAAAGTATAACAACTATACTAACCAATCACAAGAATGGCATAAAAGTAAATAGAGAAGCTAAATATATTAAAGCATAAGTCTTACAAAGAAAAGATACAAGGACATACCAAATCTCTAAAGACTTCTCCAGAACCGGAGCACAGCTCCACTCTCCCTAACTCTCAACTAGAACTAATCTACTACATTGGAAAGTCTAGCCCTAATTCTCCTATAGAAGAGACTCATCCTTTCATGGGACACCTCTTCCTCCGAATGAGAGATTATGATTTAGGGTTTTAGGGATGCTCTGCCTCAGGGGCCAGGGCCTTGCTTATATAGCCTTGGGGGATAAACTGCAACCCTCGGATCAAACCGACCTTGATCAACGATTGATATTGGACCTCAATGGTGGTGGGAAACCGACCTACGAAGCAGAGGCCGACAGGTGGACCCAATAGGGCGCCCGCCCTAAGGAGGAGGGCGGCCGCCCTCTTCCTAGGCCCAAATGGGCTCATATCTCCTGGGTTGATAGATCTCTTCATTAGCTTTCCAATGCATCCTGGATCACACCAAACGGAGTTCATATGTGTCCTGGGCGACCGTTTTACTCCGGACTGCTCCTGGAGCCCATTCGCAATCTTCCGGAAAGCGTAACCTTGTCGTCTGGACTCCGATTGGGTGAACCAAAACTCCATTTCATGTGTCTCGACGAGCTCTACGCAATGGTTCACATCATTTCATCATTTGAGGTACTTCTATTTGGTGATTCTGGTCCTTTTCCGGTTTAACCCCTGCAAAACATAGATTCACCAGAACTCGTGGAATTCGTTAGTTCAAATCTCTAAGTCTATAGGTTGTGATCATTTTCATGCCTTATACAAGTTATGTTGACAGTTAATAATTGACGTTAACTACCATCGACAAACACCAAACCACTGGATGTAGGGCTTAGAGGCCTAGATCAGAATAAATCTCTCATGTCACTAGACGTTTTGAGTGCTTAAGCCATCAGAGGACCACACAACGATCCCTCGACGAACAACACGATCGTGATTATGAACCCATGAAAGCTGGGAAATGATCAAGAAGTTTGCATATATAGAACAATTCTTGGAAAAAAGTAACTAATCAAAAAGGAATTAAATTACAACAAATCACAAGTACCAGCACTAACTAAACTTCACAAGTTCTGAGTTTTCATCTTTAAATAAGAACTATACTAAAATAAGAAATAATCAAGGATTACACGTTTTCATCAAGAATATAACACTAAATTCTTATACTTTGCAATCTATAAGTGAGGTCAGTACGTGTGATATGCTGGCCCAAGCAAACAAAATCATCTTGAATATGTATTGAATACAGAGCAAGGGCATGTCATGACAATAGCAATCTGAATCACAAATCTAATGGAGGAAAATGGCACCTAGCAGTAGCCCTAGTTGATTTCGGTGATTGCATGCAATGAACATTTACTAATGTTATTTGCTACTATATAAGGTATTTAATTAGTTCAATGGATGCAAAGGATGGCTTGGACAAAAAGCAACATGAAAACAAGTGACTAACACCTCAAGAAAGGCATTAGAGCTGATGTTCAGAATCCTAGAAGACATGAAAGAAGATCAAATGATCGAAGCCGTATGAGAAGACAAAGAAACAAAGCAAATCAGGCCTATGCAGTACTGCTTAAAGTTTCCAGGTATAGGCTCTACAGGCCAATAGAATCTTGGTTCAGGCAATGAGTCGTAGAAGGTTCTGAAGCGCTGGAGGAAAGAGTCAGAGTCAAGAAGGTTCTACAAAACAATTTTCCAATCAACAAATACTCCAGCATGGTTCATGAGGTAGAACATTGGAGTAAAGACTACAGCCAAAATAGTCCTCTAGAAGGTTTGGAGGTCACCAAGTTACTCCGTCGGTAGCCGTGGTCCTCCAACGATCGGCAACGGCTAGTCTATATGGTACCACCAAAATTCTTCAGTGGGGTGGAATTTTTCGGTGCTCCCTACCCAGGGGCAGTAGGACACCCACTTCTATTTTCTGGGGTGGAGGCTACAAATAACCTAATGATGAGTCATTTGAGTGTTGTTGGAGCTGAGGAACATGTCTAGTGAGCTAAGACTCTTTCTTAATGCTCCAGCCATGGAAAAGTGCTTAAGGAAATATTACACTGTGCCTTGAAGCAAAACCGACAAGGTAATTGCTATTTCCTGGCATATGTATTGTCAGGCACCAAAAAAACACATTCAATTTCTCTGAGTTTTTGCAATTTTTCTATCGATTTTAAGCTGACAAAAAAAATAGGTGGCTACAGGGCAATTTTTGTTTCCAGTAGCGATATACTTGTTTCACATCATATATAATAAATTGCTCGTTGATTACAGAAATAATATGGTCCATGAGACTAATTGGTTTTGAAGAATTTTGAACTCAAACAAGGATACATTGAAACTGTAAAACTGAAAACAAATATTCAGTTTACAGTATTTTGAAAACTGCTTTTGTTAAAAACTTTGTGAATTAATTTAAAAACAAGCAGTAACCAAACATCTCAACTAATTGCACAATATCAAAGCTCAAGCATAGGATCAATCAAAGGAACAAAAGTTGGGCACATTTTATTTATGAAAATTCATTTTATAAATCACCAAAGTTTGAACTTTAACACTGTTTTTCAGGAACCTTTCCACAAATGGTTAGGTTTGGAAACTTGTTTAGAATTCAAAATTTGAGCTAATTTTTAAATACTTGTGACTTGAAAACTCTAACAAAGTTTTATTCCATATTATAGAGCACACTTTTAAATACAAAGTTTATTTTTACCAAATTTTAATTGTTTAAGCAAAATCACATATATAGAATCACAGAGAGCCTTAATTGATAATTGCGACAACAATTCATGCAACATAGACATGGTATAAATGAAACATAGAATGCTTAATGCCACAATGCTTAATGATAATGCATAATGATGATCATGATTAGGTTTTTATTAATTTCGTAACGCCTAGGTGTTGCACACGGCACCAGCGTGCGTTCCTCCCGAGCGCGGTGGAGGAAACGGCATGATGGAGGCCATGAGGTGAACCCCCATTCTCATCTAGGAATGGGGTCTGGAGGGTAGATTTGGGTTCCCACCCCAAATTGGGGGCTCTAGTAGGGGCCCTACTCGAGCTGCGTTTTTTGACGGGGCGCCCATATTTAGCTATGGGGGCTCAAGTAGAGGCCCTACTAGAGTTGCTCTTAAAACATACGTCTGAAACACCTAAAACACAGCATCACCGGCGGTCACGTCCCACCTCGGCAGGAAGCTCGGGTCAGTGGTGGAGCGGCTCCCTGTCATGGTTTCTTCGGCCGGCGACGACATTCTCCTGGTGGCGTCGGGGTGGTGGTGGCACCGTGAACGCCGCCGCTGCAATAGGTGAGGCAGAGTGGGGCGTGGCCAGGGACGCGGCGAAGCACAAGATGGGGGCGCGCACGGCGGAGAATGGCCACACTTGGCGAGGCGGAGTGGGGCAGGTCCGGAAAGGCAGCATCCGGACGGACGGATGCAAGCGTCTAAGCATTTCATTTCATTGGCATACTAGATATGTACGGTGTTACCAATTTTTAGTTCTTCTCTAGAAATTCATGCATAGAGTTATAGTTTCTTCCGGTGGCATTTGCTTTTCACGCAGAGAAGATAACGGAGATGGATTGGCGTTGGATTGTTGCAGTAGTCGAAGTGCACCGTCAGATGATGAACACACACACGTCCCGTGCGTGCCAGCACAGGTACATTATGATTGAGCCGGGAGCAATACGTACGGGTGTGGGTGCACCGGTGGGCCCACTTTTTCAGGCTATCCGCACCGCCCCCATCTGCATCACGCACGCCAAAGGGGTGGGACCCACTTGGCAGAACGCGTACAGATGAGACGAGCTGCCGTGCGCCGCACGCTATCCCGCCCACTCTGCTCCTCGCCCGCTCCGCCTTCTTCTTCTTCTCGCGGCGCTCCGCCCGAGCACGGCGGGGGATCCGGCGGCTCCGCTGGCGCCCTTCTCCTCTACCAGCGGCGCCCTTCTCCTCCACCTCCGGCGCCCTTCTCCCTCCTCCCTCCAGCGCCCTTCTCCAACTCCGGCGTGGCGGTGGCGGCTCGGCTCGGCGGCGGTGGCAGATCCGGCGCGCCCTTCTCTAACTTCGGCGCAGTGGTGGCGGCTTGGCTCGCGGCGGCGGCGGACCGGGCGCGCCCTTCCCCAACTCTGGCGCGGCAGTGGCGGTTCCTGCACGCCCTTCTCCACCTCCGGCGGCGTGGGGCCCACTGCAGAGGATAGCGTTCCGCTGCGGCGATGCTACGGTGGCGTACCCCTGTAGCGAACGGTAGGATAGAGGAGCTTTTGCCGTGTAGTGGTGCGGGGCTTCAAACGCTACCGGTGGCATTCAGTCCGATTTAGCGCACCGCGGTGCGGATAGCCTCATGGACCTCTATATTCATCATCTATACGCCTCTTTACTCAATTCTTCCGCACCCATCCTTCCTCTGTATCATCCTCTATCCACTCTAGTTTTGAAGGATTTATTGAGACGGATTTAATGGTGCAATCGAAATTTTATTTGGATTTTTGGTTTGTGAGTTATAGCATTTTTTTCTTTGTTTAGCTAGTGGGGCCCGCCACTGTCCACTATAGAGTAAGCACTGTACCACTCTAAATATAGAGTGAGAGAAAGAATATAGTATCATTTTAGAGTACCTAGTGCAATAATTTTTACTCTATATTCGTACTCTAAAATTTTAGAATATCCCTTTAGAGTACCCACCGTGCTAGTCTCACGCATGTCCCGTGCACGCCAGCACAGGTGCGAGGCGACGGATGACTGGATGAGGCACGAGCTATACGGGCGTTGGTTGGACCGGCACAGCGATGGAGTTACCGGACAAGCTGCATCAGAATCAGATGTCGTGATATTGATCATTCCGTATACATATGCATGCAAGTGAAGAGTCAAGAACAGTACAACATCATCTAGAACCATTTTTTTTGTCACAAAACCAATCATATTTATTTTAATCATGTACATATACTATATTCAAAGAAATATACGATATCTAACCCACCTCACATCCGTATACGCTTGATGGCCTACGTCACGTGGCTAACAGAGACCACAGTAGACATGTCACGTCCGTGATCCGTCGATCTGTGTTTGGAGCGAGCTAGCGGTGCGAGCAGATATGTGATATTTTTGAAATTAAATAAACGGCAAAACGTGGCTAGCACTCGAGGCCTTTTTCGTGCTTCCGGACTCCGCTTCCGTTTCCAGGCACAAAACGTGGCTAGCACTCGAGGCCTTTTTCGTGCTTCCGGACTCCGCTTCCGTTTCCAGGCAGCTGCGCGCGTCCGATGCGGACTTCGGAGAGGTGGACGGGCCAACGAAAGAGAGTTGAGCGAACGTACCACGATGACAATGGTAATTTTTTTTAGGTGCATAGAGAAGAGGAGAGATTGATCTTTATATGGCCGTGCGTTGCATGGGACCATGTTTTTTTTTCATGTTTATGGCTTTAAAGAGATATTGTTTTATGAGCACCCATTGATTTTTTTTTCTATTTTCCTTGTTTTAGGTACGGGAGCATCGAGGTTGGGACCCATGGCTCGTCTCTCTCCTCTCGACATGCCTGTCACGGGCGACACGGGCGACACGGGCGACACGCCTGTCACGGGAGACTTGGGTGGGGCGGAACATGGCGACGGCAGGGACGAGTCCTCGAGCGACCGGTGGGGCGGAACATGGTGTGATTGGATTAAATTTGTCATGAGTTCTGGTACAATCAATGTTAAGGTGAATAATACTACTGGTAGTTATTTCAAATCTGGCAGAGGGGTTAGACAAGGGGACCCCCTGTCTCCCTTCCTTTTTAATATTGCTGCTGATACGTTGGCTAAGATGATTTCTCTTGCACAAAGAAATAATTTGATTAAGGGGTTAGTGCCTGAGTATATTGAGAATGGGGTGGCAGTCCTCTAGTATGCGGATGATACAATTTTATGTATACAAGATGATAGTGAACAGGCTACTCATCTCAACTTATTGCTTTATCTTTATGAAAGCATGTCTGGCCTCAAAATTAACTTTTCTAAGAGCGAAGTCGTTATGATTAGCCAAGATGATACTAAAAGCCTGGAGTTTTCCAACATGTTTAACTGTGCAATTGGTAAATGGCCCATCAAGTACTTGGGTGTCCCGGTGGCGGGCTCTAGATTGCATATTGCAGATTGGATGCCTATCAGCGAAAAACTGTTCAAGAGACTGGATGGGTGGAAAGGTAGCACTCTAAGTTTGGGAGGTAGGCTGGTTTTAATCAATTCATGTTTAAGTAATCTCCCGATTTATGCGATGTCCATGTTTTGGCTACCTGTGTCAGTCATCAATAAGATGGATATTGCCAGAAAAAGATTTTTTTGGCAGGGGGAAGTATGAAAAAGAAGTATCATCTTATCAAATGGGCCAAAATCACTAAGCCAAAAAGTAAAGGGGGGCTTGGAGTTAAAGACTTAAGGAGAATGAATATAAGCCTGCTGTGCAAGTGGTGGTGGAAAGCTGAAAATGGGGCTGGAATTTGGCAGGACATTATTAGGAAGAAATATCTTAAAAAGGGTTCTATAGCTTTGCTTTCCAAAAACCCTAAAAACTCTCTGGTCTGGAATGACCTTTTGAAGGTGAGACAGGTGTATTTGAAAGGTAGATCCATGATTGTGGGTAATGGCAAATCTACCAGCTTTTGGCATGATAGGTGGTGTGGTCTTGTCTCCTTAGCAGACAAGTTCCCAAGATTGTATGAGATCAGTAAGGAGCAACACTGTTCCGTGGAGTTCATGAAACTGAGAAAATGGCGTCTTTCTTTCAGGAGGTGGTTACATGAGGATCTTCAATGCCAACTTAGAAGGCTATTTGACATTGTATGCCAGTATGGTATTAATTCTGAGAAGGATAGAGCTAGTTGGGATTGGGAGAAGTCTGGTTCTTTTTCTGTGAAATCAACTTACAAACATTTGTGTGATCATGACTTTGGTCCTAGTTTTAAGAAGTTTTGGAAAGCCAAAATCCCTCTGAAGATCAAGGTTTTTTTGTGGCTTGTTTCACAGAATGTTATCCTTACTAAAGATAATTTGGTAAAACGTAAATGGAAACGTTCTACTACGTGTGCTTTTTGTAGTGAAAATGAAAATAGCCATCACCTGTTTTTTGATTGCCCGACAGCTAAGTATATCTGGAGTCTGATTGCTTACTCTTTGGGCGCGGACTGTAGGCCTAACTGTTTGAGCCAATTCTGGGTTTGGATTCAGAGGTTTTTACCTCAGGCACCCAATCTGCATGCCGTGGGTTTGGCTGCGGTGTACTGGGCCATTTGGCGAACTAGAAATGCGGTTTGCTTTGAGGGAAAAAGGGTGAAATCTCCTACCGAGATTATTTGTGTGATATGCTCCTGTCTGACATATTGGGCAGGTTTACTTAAGGATGATCTCAAGGAGCAGATGACCCAGGGAGCTGAGGTGATGAAGACGACGGCTCTTTTCTTTCACACGCAGGATCAAAAGATGTACTCGTTGGAGGAGCGTCAGCTGGTGCCATTTGTGGGCAAATAGATTAGCGCACTGCTGTCTATGTGTTTGGTGGGCTTGGTGCCTTGTAATTTTGAAACGCTCTTGGTTGCGTTGGTCAGGCTGGTTAGCCGTTTCGCTCAGTATGTTTGAAGGTTTAGCGCGTTCATGCAGGTGGTCCCTTCGTGATCATGTGTGTGAATGTGTCCAGTTTTTTTGTCTGCGTTGGTACTTGGGTCGAACTGCTAAACTGTGTAATTTCGTTGCCCTGGTAATGAAATTCGGTTTTACCGTTGTGGAAAAAAAGGTACGGGAGCACCGGACTTTTTTTTACGTAGAATTTTTTTCTACTACGGAAGGACTCGGACTTTTTTTTAACGGAGAAAAGGGCGGGGTTACGGGGCAGGGGCGGCAGATGATACTCTTACATATTTTTAGGTGGTAGAGATATGTCAGGATTCACATTGGTTCTGAACGACGGTTTAGATGGTCTAGGCTGTATTTAGGGCCCGTTTGGTATGGTGTAACGGATCAACGTAATTATACGAGATTAAGTAAGAAAATCTTCCACCGAGGCGGTTAATTTAACAAACTTAAGCCCGTATAACTCGAGATTCCGTGAAATCACGAAGGATTTCAAACCAACCAACATACAACCAAGATCGTACTGATTTAGCAGCCACAGTTCACACGATACATAAAGTTGACCATAAAAGTAAGATACATCGGAGTTCGGAAATAAAAGTTATTACAACATAGTTCAACATAAAGTAGCGGAAGCAAATAGTTTTACGCACACACACTTAGTTCAGTTACAGTGCCAGTAGATAGTCATGTTCCACAAAAGCAGTAGATAAGACAAGCAGAACGACCTTTGCCCAAGGTCCTAGTTGTCACCCATCGCCGGATACAGACAATTGGAGCAGTACCCGTAGTACATCTGACCATCTGCAACAACAATGGGAACAACGCCCTGAGTACGAGAATGTACTCAGCTAGACTTACCCGTCAAAAACCAGAAATAACATGACACCAAGGAGCATGCAAGGCTTTATATAGTGGACTGGCTTGACTCATTTGCGAAAAGCATAAGTTATTATGAATAACTAAAATAAGTACTTTTAGCATCATTTTTAGGATAACCTATTCATGCTAGGTAAGCACCTATTACTAAAACAATCACTTGATTAACCATTAACATCAAAGGTTACCATCTCAGGTTTAGCATTTCCAACATTAACCACATAACCATCCGTGTTCCATCATTAACACTACGATGCCGTAGCTCGAGTCAAGTGCTCACTAACCGGGAGCGACGGCGATTCGAATCGAATTCCTATCCAGCTGGAGATTTATTCCTCACACAAATCATGCTTCCCCCGTCAGGGTCGCGTAGATCACCAATGACACTTTCCAAGAAGCCGCGGGATAACAATCATGGATCGCACTACCCAGGGACCGCCCGACTGCCAGGACGCACCTTGGGCTCACTCTTCGCGTCCCCGTACACCCCCTTCAACACCAGTCTGCCAACCCGAGTTTATCCCGGCTCGAAAAGTGTCACTAGCTTCGCGGTCGAGAGGTACTTTATTCGGCCAGCTAAATGTGAGGCATGCGTTCAACATGACAAGAGGGACGAGCAACGATCGGTCCTTAATCGACACAGACGGAATCACTATAGTCCAAAACCCTATAAGACTCCGTCCGGTCTCCGTTTATCCATCAACACTTGGTTACTTTCCATCATCACCATTACATCTAACCATAACCAGGTATTCGCCTATAGCTCGCAGGTGACAGGAAATCACCCGACTTCTACCGATCTAAGCATGGCTAAGCAATTTACTCGATCCTGACCTAATAAGGTAACATTAATCTGGTGGACAAGGATAGTAATGCAAGAACGGTTTCACTCAACTCCTATCACTTAATGCAACAATAAATAATCATAATCCAGTTAATAAAGAATAACTTTTGTAAAATAGGAGACTCATAATGCTCCGGGCTTGCCTCTTTCGAACGAGCTAGGATGGTGGTCGACGCACTCCGGCAGTTCCTCGCCTGGCTCTTCCTCCTCGGGCACCTCCTGTGCCTGGGGCTCCTGCTGGTCGGTCCAAGCCTGCTCCTCCGGTACTGCTGCCTGCGACTCCTCCTGCGATCCTGTATGATGCAAGTGCATAAGTGCATGCAAATGATGCATCGGATTATGATGGAGTGATGGAATGACATGCGATGCAGACGAGCACATGGAATGAGCAGTTAAGATAAAACTTCATCTTCTACAAGGTAGTCCACGTCATCTAAGAACATGTACCCTAAAGCAGGCACATTGCGGTTCCACTAATTATCATACACCTTACACCAGCAAGTGGCCCTAAATGACCAAACCTTACCAACCTAACTCATTCACAACATTAGCAAGACCTAGTGATGCTTCAAAGATACACCAAACGTATTTTATTATTCTTACTTTCTCATAAAGAATAATCATTTAT
This sequence comes from Saccharum hybrid cultivar R570, assembly GCA_038087645.1. Taxonomy (NCBI): domain Eukaryota; kingdom Viridiplantae; phylum Streptophyta; class Magnoliopsida; order Poales; family Poaceae; genus Saccharum; species Saccharum hybrid cultivar. Next base: position 15,531,791 of record JAQSUU010000805.1, read on the forward strand.
TCCTTATTTAACTAGGGTTGTACAGCAACACCTATCTCTGGTGTAGGTAAAAATCTACAAAAATTACAGTAGAGTACCCTTGCTCTAACTAACCTACCACTAAATTTTCATGAGAAATGGATATGTAAAACTGCCTGTACAAAATAAACAAATTATAGCCTAAATGTGAGCATGAAATTGTTTTATACTAGAAAAAGTATCAAACAACAGATTTCACATTTTTCCTAGGTTACCAACAGTAAACTAACATACTACAAAAATTATCATAGGTATGTTGTATACAAATTTTGCTCTCTACTAAAAATAACCAATATTGCTAATTAAAAGCATTTGAACTACACTTCAAAAATTTCCCATAGAACATGCTTCACTAACATTTTTCCTAGAAAGTACATTACTAATAAAGACTAATGTAACAAGAATCACATTTTTCCCTTTATTATTTTATTTACTACACTTTTTCTAAGATAACAGCATATATAATAATTAAATAAAATTGCACAGTAAAATGTCACAAAAATAACATGAGATATTTTTAAACTGTAGATCTATTCACAAGGGACATTTTAAAATTTATTTCATAATTTTTGGAGCTATAAATCTTGAGATACAATTTTTCAAAGTTATTTCAGATTTTCTGGAAATCAATTTCTTTAAAACCGAAAATCAAAACCGGCCTTAAACGCTACGTGCACCCCGCTGTGACACCCGAAACCGAAACGCTGAGACAGACAGGCGGGACCCACGGGTCAGACGGGCCCACTTGTCAGCCGGTGCCGGCCAGAGGCGGCGCGGATGGCGGGGATCTCGCCGCCGGCGAGTCCTCCGACGACGGGGAGGGCACCATCGTGATCCTCTCGTCGACGCGGACCCAGTGGTGCCTAGTGGGTGGCCAGACGAGCTCGGCATCGAGCTCGCCGGCGAGCATGGCGGCTCGGCGGCGCGGGACGCCGTCGGCCGGCCAACTCCGACCGAGAAAGGCCGCGCGGTGAGGTCGGTGAGACTCGCGGTGCAAGTGCGGTGCTCGTGCGCTCGAGAAATGGGCGAGAAGTGGCGTGGAGGGGTGCGGCCCACGGAGCGGGTCACTCCGGTGAGCTCGGCCGGAACTCCGGCGAGCCATTACCGCGGGTGGAGGCCGAATCCGTGCGGGCCGAGGCGAGCACCGGATGCGCAATGACGAGGCGCAGCGAGGGTGAAGACGGAGGCGGAGGCGGTGAGCCGGAGCGGTGGCTAGGGCGGTTGCGGAGCTCGGGAGCCGGCAATGGCGAGGCGGAGCTCTGTTGCTGCTGCTGCGGGCGGGCGAGCGAGAATGGAGGGAGCAACGAGGCGGACGAGCGCGCGGAGGGGGAGTAGGCGGGCGCGGACGCTGCGGGGGCCACAGAGCGCGTGTCGCTCGGCTCGACGGCGTACGGCCACGCGGCGGCCGAACGCTGCCGCGGCGCCACGACGCCATGCGCGGGCGCGCGCGTGCGGGAGCGGGAGGGGATGACGCGGACGCGGGCCGGGCCACCAGCGAAGACGGGCCGAATGGGAAGCCGAAGCCCACTAAGCGAAAATCTGGTTTTTCTTTTTGCAAATTATTTTCCAGATTTAAATCTCGGTTTGAAATTCAAATTTGGAGATGAAAAAGGGGTTTTCAGAAATTTGGCCCAAAACAAAAGTTGTTCAGAATTTTATTCTCTACAACTTTCATATAGAGCACTTTTCAAAATTCCCAATAGGTTTTGAATTTGAGATTTAAAGCTAATTTAGAAATCAAAAACTCATTTATTTTGAATATTTTTAAAACAGAATTTGAGGAAAACTTAAATCCAAAATTTGCTCCAATAATCAAGTTGATTTATTCTAGATTATTTAAAATTGCTACTTCTAAAAAGTACACCAACTTTTTAACATTTATATTAAACTTAGGGTTCCCATTTATTTGTTTTTCAAGTTTAATTTGAAAAGGGCTACAATTAAAACAATGCTAATCATGCAATGATGTTGAATGCTTATGCTTTCAAATGATAATGCATACTTAACACCCAGGGGTGTTACAGCCCTCCCCCCTTATAAGAATCTCGTCCCGAGATTTTTGAGTTACGAACCATTTATCGTAAAAATCTTTATAAGCGGTTTGTAGATATTCTCCCGTTTCCCAAGAAGCATCGCTCTCGTCATGATGACTCCACTGAACCTTGTAGGTTGTGATCACTTTATTTCGAGTGACTCGGTCCTTGGTATCCAGGATTCGAACTGGTTGCTCACGATATTCCAAATCTGCCTTGATCCGAATACCCTGAGGTTCTATTCTCTCTTCTGGAACACGTAGACACTTCTTCAATTGGGATACGTGGAAGACGGGAAAGATCGAACTCATCTCTTCTGGCAACTGTAACTTATACGCCACGGGACCCTTTTTCTCTATGATCTGGTATGGCCCTATATATCTAGAGGACAGCTTCTTCTTGATTCCAAACCGTTTCTTCTTCATTGGGGTAACCTTCAAATAAACATAGTCACCTACTTGGAAATCCAATGGTCTTCTTCTCTTATCCGCATAACTCTTCTGACGAGACTGTGCTGCTTGCATGTTTTGTTGAATAACACGGACCTTCTTCTCTGCCTCATCTACAAAATCAATTCCGTAAAACCTTCTTTCTCCGGGCTCTACCCAATTTAACGGTGTTCTGCACTTCCGGCCATACAAAGCTTCAAAAGGTGCCATCTTGATACTCTCTTGGTAACTGTTGTTGTAAGCAAATTCTGCCAACGGTAACCAGGATTGCCATGAGCCTCTGGATGACAACACACAAGCTCTAAGCATATCTTCTAGTACTGCATTCACTCTTTCTGTCTGCCCATCTGTTTGTGGATGGTAAGCAGTGCTACGAATCAAACTAGTACCCAGACCTTGATGCAGATGTTCCCAAAAGTGAGAGGTAAACTGCGAACCATGATCAGACACGATCGTTTTTGGTATTCCGTGCAATCGGACAATCTCAGCAACGTACTTTTCTGCATATTGAGGTGGTCGAAAACTTGTTTTGACTGGCAGAAAGTGAGCTGACTTGGTAAGGCGATCGACTATTACCCAAATGGAATCATGGCCCTTCTGTGTGGTGGGGAGACCAGTGATAAAGTCCATACTTATATCATCCCACTTCCAATCGGGTACCGACAAAGGTTGCAGAAGTCCTGCAGGTCTCATGTGAAGAGCTTTAACTCTACAACACATGTCGCAACGAGCAACGTATGCTGCAATCTCCTTTTTCATCTTAGTCCACCAAAAACGGGGTCACAAATCTTGGTACATCTTACTACTTCCGGGGTGAATAGATAGCTTAGAACGATGGGCCTCATCCATCAACTTGTTTTTAAGCTCTCTATCCTTAGGTACTACCAGGCGATCCTTGAACCATAACACTCCTTGGTCATCCAAGCGAAAGTGTTTGGTGGGTTCTCTCTTCATCTTTTCTTTGATATGAAAGATTCCCTTATCTGTTTTCTGACCATCAATGATCTGGCTTTCTAGAGTGCAACTGATCTGAATATTATGCAACACAGCCGGATGTAACAAATTGAACCCTTCTTCAAACAACGGTTGCACATCAATAGCATGAGATTTTCTGCTCAGTGCATCTGCTACTACATTAGCCTTTCCAGGGTGATAGTGCACGTTCAAATTATAGTCCTTTATCAACTCTAACCATCTCCTCTGTCGCATGTTCAACTCAGATTGGGTAAAGATGTATTTGAGACTCTTATGATCTGTGAAGATATTACACACATTACCCAACAGGTAGTGCCTCCAAATCTTTAGAGCATGCACCACTGCTGCAAGCTCTAAATCATGGGTAGGGTAGTTAACTTCATGCTTCCTCAATTGTCGTGAGGCGTAAGCAATGACTCTTCCATTTTGCATCAGCACACATCCTAACCCATTCTTGGATGCGTCACAGAAAACATCAAACAACTTTTCTATGTCTGGTTGGGCCAGAACAGGAGCAGTGGTCAACAACTTCCGCAAAGTACAGAAAGCTGCTTCGCACTCCTCTGTCCATACAAACTTATGATCCTTCTGTAACAGGCTTGTCATTGGTTTGGCAATCTTCGAGAAATCCGGTATGAAGCGACGGTAGTAACCGGCTAAACCAAGGAAACTGCGAACTTTGTTAACTGAAGTTGGTGACTTCCAGTTCATAACCTCTTGTACCTTACTAGGGTCTACGGATATGCCATTTTCAGACAACACGTGACCAAGAAAAGGAACTGTCCTAAGCCAGAACTCACACTTGCTGAACTTAGCATACAGTCGATGTTCTCTGAGTCTAGTCAAGACTATCCTGAGGTGTTCTGTGTGTTCTTCTTCATTTTCTGAGTATATTAGAATGTCGTCAATGAACACGATCACAAACTTGTCCAATTCGGGCATGAAAACCGAATTCATCAGGTACATAAAGTATGCAGGAGCATTTGTCAATCCGAAAGACATGACAAGATACTCGTACAAACCATATCTGGTAGAGAACGCAGTCTTAGGCACGTCTTGCGGCCTAATCTTTATTTGATGGTACCCTGACCTCAAATCTATTTTAGAGAACACTTTGGCTTTGGACAATTGGTCAAACAAGATATCAATTCGAGGAAGAGGATACTTGTTTTTAATTGTCACTGCATTCAGTGGCCGATAATCCACGCACATACGTAAGGAGTTATCCTTCTTCTTTTTCACAAACAGAGCGGGACATCCCCATTCAGACGAGCTGGGACGAATCAAGCCTTTCTTTAGCAAGTCCTGAAGTTGTTTCTTCAATTCTGCTAACTCATTGGGAGGCATCCGATAAGGCCTTCTTGAGATCGGTGCTGTTCCTAGAATTAACTCAATGGCAAACTCAACATCTCGGTCTGGTGGAAGTCCAGGTAACTCCTCTGGAAACACATCTGGAAACTCACAGACCACTGGGATCTGGGCTAGCAGAGTAGTTTGGACCGCACAAGATGTGCTAGCTAGGTCTACCCTCCGAGGTAGGACCACCCGAAAGGTGCCTTCCCCACTGGGTTCCTTAAGAGAGATACTCCTTTCTCCAACATCAATTACAACTCCCATTTGATTCATCCAGTTCATACCCATGATCACATCCAAAACTAACCCTGGCATGACTATCAGATTAAGCTTATATTGCCGGTTTGATATGTTTAGGGTTACTCCCTGAACTATCTGATTAGTCAACAAATCAGCCCCAGCTGAACTGATTTTATATGCACATTCCAATTCAACTATCTTTTGCTCATGCCTCTTAACAAATGCTTGACTTACAAAGGAATGAGATGATCCGGAATCAAACAATACTACTGCAGGATGATTGTTGATAGAAAACATACCAGCTGTCACCGGTTCTCCTTCAGGGATGTCATCCACAGTGGTGTGGTGCACACGAGCTTGATACTGCGTTTGCTGTTTCTTAGGGTAGGGACAATACTTCGCAAAGTGTCCAGGTTGGTTGCAGTTGAAGCACGGTCCCTTCACTTGAGCCACAGTTCCAGATGAACTGCCTTGTCCTATCTTTGCTTGAGGCAATGCCATCTTGAACGGCTTCTGGTTTTTCTGGGGTGGCTGAGCATTCTGATTCTTCCTTTGCGGTGGCCTAAACCTTGCACCGGGGGCAGGCGATCGATAAGCCGGGCGGTTGGTCACTGGGGCCCTGGACTGAGACGAACCCGACTCGAAAGCCCTCTTACGAATCTTGGAAGCGGCATAAACATTGTTGTTCTTCTCTTGCTTCAGACAGTCACTAACGAAGTCATTGAAACTAGTCCTCATGTTTGTACCCACATGTTTCATCATCTTGGGACTCAGACCTCTCTTGAAACTAGCAATCTTCTTGGCATCAGTATTCACCATATCAGGGGCATAACGGCTCAGGTTATTGAATGCATGCAGATATTGAGTCACAGTCTTCGTGCCTTGATTTAAAGCCAGGAATTCCCCAAGCTTCATCTCGGTCAGACCTGGTGGAATGTATGTTCCACGGAAGGCGTCAGTGAACTCCCTCCAAGCGATATGGGCGTGGGGAGGAAAAGTGGTGCGGTGATGCTTCCACCACATTCCTGCCGGACCTTGAAGCTGATGAGCTGCGTACTCAGTCTTCAACACTTCAGTCATCCTCAAGACACGGAACTTATCTTCCATCGTATTAATCCATTCTTCTGCATCTAAGGGTTCTGCGGCTTCCTTGAAGATCGGCGGACGAGTATCCATGAAGTCCTTAAAACTGCTGTACTGGTTTGCTTCGTGCCCACCCTGGTTTATCCCCCGACGGGTGTTATCTGCGATACTGCGCAGCGCAGCTTCCATATTCTGTTGCATGCTCTCCATGTTACGTTGGCTTCCCAGGAATTGGGCAAAAAACTGCTCTGCAGTGTAGGGTGGAGGAGGCGGTGGTGGATCGCGGTCATCATTAGCAGCTGCACTGCCACCAGCCTCAGCGGCACCATACACGGTACGGCGAGTGTTCGGCATCTGCATGTTTCAGCAACAGTAATTATTAGGTGATGTTGTAGAAATTGCAACCGAATGAAAAATTATGCCGAACTGAATTCACTGGAGAGAATAAATTCATACAATAAAACAGGGGCACAATAAGTCATTCCAATTAACACAACATCACTAATTATATTACTTAAAGCACACACATCGCGTCCATTACAACCAAGTTGTCAGCATACATACACTGGACTTTTGACGTTCGGATACCGCCACAAACACATCCAAGTTTTCCAACATTACATCAAGCTTTAGTCTTTCTACTCATTATTACATGCCCAAAGTGCCAACAAAGCAAAAGATCATGCAGGCGGAACCTAGTAGCTAGCGCAACAACTACTAGCCTACTCATCGTGGTCACTGTCTAGGTCAGAGACGTTGGCGTCGTCGCCAACTGCAGCGTCGTCGTGCTCCTCAGCTGGCGCCACGGGCTCTTCAGGATCTTCGTCTGCATCCAAATCCATCTCTGCTGCGCCAGGAAGGTCATAAGGGTTAAGCTGATTGTTCAGCCGATGGACCTCTTCATGCAAGTTATCATTGTACTCTTCTGCATCAGCCAGCCGCTGCTCGAGCTCAAACTGTCTAGCTCTCAACACATTCTCTGCGGACCAGGCTTCATTCCTCTGATGAAGTACATGAGCCAACATGCCCTCAGCATTCCTGTGGGCGGTGGTCAGTCGCCCAAGCTGCTCTCTCAGGGCACATACATCTCCCTCAAAAACCACAGTCCTCTGGGTAGCCTGATCTCTCTGACGAGTCAACTGAGCCATCTCAGCAGTGAGCCTCTCAATCTCGGCATCGTGATCTCTCTGAAGCTGACGGCGGTCATCACGAGCCTGACCAAGAGCACTAGAAACACGTCTCAGACTACCTTCCACTCCATCGAAGGCCCTCATCACTGCGAACATGGCACTCATAGCAGGGTTGTCATTGTTCTGTGCCTCTGCTGCGCTAATCTCCAAAGATCTGCCCCTTGCCTGCTGCCACGAGTCAGTGGAGGGGTTGCCCCTCGGAAAGACTCCAACTATAGCTGCTGCCAACTCCTGAGGAAAGCGATCCATGATATCCCTCAGGATCCCAAAGGCTGCCCTCTCAGCGGCTTCTTCAGGGGTCCTGCCAGTTGACTCAAAACGCCAACCGGTCCACTCAGAACCATCACCTCAGGGACGAACTACTGCCTCCACAGTCACCAAAAGTCCTTCACCCAACCGCTCATTTGACCAAAAGTAACGGGGCTCCATCCCATCAGGATAGCCTACATAGCTGAGCACTCTCCACAAGAGTGTAGGCATCCCAAACTCTCCAAGAAAAATGTGGCGCTGGCGAGTGCGCGGAGCAAGCTGATGACGGGGAGCTCTGCCGGTGGACTTGCGGGCTGTCTGCTTGGTACGTGCCATCTGTAGCAAAATTTTTATTACAGGGGTGAGAACAAATTTTTAAGTTGGCATTTTTATCGAAATGAGATAAGCAACTTATAAGGGGAGGAACAATGCCATGAATGAAATGCATAACATGATGCATGCACGTTCCGTACGTCCTCACAAACTTAGAAAATCAATCACTACTATCGGAATAATCGGTGGCATACACGATCTCTTGTAACGTAACTAATACGTACTACTCGAAAGCGCTGTTATGTACCTGCAGAAAATCACTTCAGCCCAAACCTCACAGTATGAAAACATGCAAGAAAGCAGTAAAGTAAGTTACTCGCTCTACACGCATCCCCCGATACGAGTATAACGGTAACAACTACCCGAATCGTCGTCCTATTGACGGCATCGTCACTGCATGACGGAATTCCCCACCAATTGGATACCCTCATACAAACATGCGCATGGCACGCGAGTACTTTGGAATCACATAAGCACTCCCCTAGATCGGCAGTGTATCCGACCATGCACTCACAACTCTCACTTACCAAGGCGTAGAGGTGATTGATCCATACATTACCACTCAAGTGAATGGCACTCATACAATAGCACGCCGTATGAGTGACGAAATTTAAAATATGATGCAAACCCCCAAGTTAGTACTTAAATAAGCCACCTAGAGTCCTTATCGGGCATAAAGGATATGACCACTGGCACACTCTTAAGTTCAAAAGCTTATTTGAAAACACAGTTTTGTTTTTAAATACTCATGTGAACAGTAACATGCTAAACCATGCTCCGATGCCAGCTGTAACGGATCAACGTAATTATACGAGATTAAGTAAGAAAATCTTCCACCGAGGCGGTTAATTTAACAAACTTAAGCCCGTATAACTCGAGATTCCGTGAAATCACGAAGGATTTCAAACCAACCAACATACAACCAAGATCGTACTGATTTAGCAGCCACAGTTCACACGATACATAAAGTTGACCATAAAAGTAAGATACATCGGAGTTCGGAAATAAAAGTTATTACAACATAGTTCAACATAAAGTAGCGGAAGCAAATAGTTTTACGCACACACACTTAGTTCAGTTACAGTGCCAGTAGATAGTCATGTTCCACAAAAGCAGTAGATAAGACAAGCAGAACGACCTTTGCCCAAGGTCCTAGTTGTCACCCATCGCCGGATACAGACAATTGGAGCAGTACCCGTAGTACATCTGACCATCTGCAACAACAATGGGAACAACGCCCTGAGTACGAGAATGTACTCAGCTAGACTTACCCGTCAAAAACCAGAAATAACATGACACCAAGGAGCATGCAAGGCTTTATATAGTGGACTGGCTTGACTCATTTGCGAAAAGCATAAGTTATTATGAATAACTAAAATAAGTACTTTTAGCATCATTTTTAGGATAACCTATTCATGCTAGGTAAGCACCTATTACTAAAACAATCACTTGATTAACCATTAACATCAAAGGTTACCATCTCAGGTTTAGCATTTCCAACATTAACCACATAACCATCCGTGTTCCATCATTAACACTACGATGCCGTAGCTCGAGTCAAGTGCTCACTAACCGGGAGCGACGGCGATTCGAATCGAATTCCTATCCAGCTGGAGATTTATTCCTCACACAAATCATGCTTCCCCCGTCAGGGTCGCGTAGATCACCAATGACACTTTCCAAGAAGCCGCGGGATAACAATCATGGATCGCACTACCCAGGGACCGCCCGACTGCCAGGACGCACCTTGGGCTCACTCTTCGCGTCCCCGTACACCCCCTTCAACACCAGTCTGCCAACCCGAGTTTATCCCGGCTCGAAAAGTGTCACTAGCTTCGCGGTCGAGAGGTACTTTATTCGGCCAGCTAAATGTGAGGCATGCGTTCAACATGACAAGAGCGACGAGCAACGATCGGTCCTTAATCGACACAGACGGAATCACTATAGTCCAAAACCCTATAAGACTCCGCCCGGTCTCCGTTTATCCATCAACACTTGGTTACTTTCCATCATCACCATTACATCTAACCATAACCAGGTATTCGCCTATAGCTCGCAGGTGACAGGAAATCACCCGACTTCTACCGATCTAAGCATGGCTAAGCAATTTACTCGATCCTGACCTAATAAGGTAACATTAATCTGGTGGACAAGGATAGTAATGCAAGAACGGTTTCACTCAACTCCTATCACTTAATGCAACAATAAATAATCATAATCCAGTTAATAAAGAATAACTTTTGTAAAATAGGAGACTCATAATGCTCCGGGGCTTGCCTCTTTCGAACGAGCTAGGATGGTGGTCGACGCACTTCGGCAGTTCCTCGCCTGGCTCTTCCTCCTCGGGCACCTCCTGTGCCTGGGGCTCCTGCTGGTCGGTCCAAGCCTGCTCCTCCGGTACTGCTGCCTGCGACTCCTCCTGCGATCCTGTATGATGCAAGTGCATAAGTGCATGCAAATGATGCATCGGATTATGATGGAGTGATGGAATGACATGCGATGCAGACGAGCACATGGAATGAGCAGTTAAGATAAAACTTCATCTTCTACAAGGTAGTCCACGTCATCTAAGAACATGTACCCTAAAGCAGGCACATTGCGGTTCCACTAATTATCATACACCTTACACCAGCAAGTGGCCCTAAATGACCAAACCTTACCAACCTAACTCATTCACAACATTAGCAAGACCTAGTGATGCTTCAAAGATACATCAAACGTATTTTATTATTCTTACTTTCTCATAAAGAATAATCATTTATTCCTTATTTAACTAGGGTTGTACAGCAACACCTATCTCTGGTGTAGGTAAAAATCTACAAAAATTACAGTAGAGTACCCTTGCTCTAACTAACCTACCACTAAATTTTCATGAGAAATGGATATGTAAAACTGCCTGTACAAAATAAACAAATTATAGCCTAAATGTGAGCATGAAATTGTTTTATACTAGAAAAAGTATCAAACAACAGATTTCACATTTTTCCTAGGTTACCAACAGTAAACTAACATACTACAAAAATTATCATAGGTATGTTGTATACAAATTTTGCTCTCTACTAAAAATAACCAATATTGCTAATTAAAAGCATTTGAACTACACTTCAAAAATTTCCCATAGAACATGCTTCACTAACATTTTTCCTAGAAAGTACATTACTAATAAAGACTAATGTAACAAGAATCACATTTTTTCCTTTATTATTTTATTTACTACACTTTTTCTAAGATAACAGCATATATAATAATTAAATAAAATTGCACAGTAAAATGTCACAAAAATAACATGAGATATTTTTAAACTGTAGATCTATTCACAAGGGACATTTCAAAATTTATTTCATAATTTTTGGAGCTATAAATCTTGAGATACAATTTTTCAAAGTTATTTCAGATTTTCTGGAAATCAATTTCTTTAAAACCGAAAATCAAAACCGGCCTTAAACGCTACGTGCACCCCGCTGTGACACCCGAAACCGAAACGCTGAGACAGACAGGCGGGACCCACGGGTCAGACGGGCCCACTTGTCAGCCGGTGCCGGCCAGAGGCGGCGTGGATGGCGGGGATCTCGCCGCCGGCGAGTCCTCCGACGACGGGGAGGGCACCATCGTGATCCTCTCGTCGACGCGGACCCAGTGGTGCCTAGTGGGTGGCCAGACGAGCTCGGCATCGAGCTCGCCGGCGAGCATGGCGGCTCGGCGGCGCGGGACGCCGTCGGCCGGCCAGCTCCGACCGAGAAAGGCCGCGCGGTGAGGTCGGTGAGACTCGCGGTGCAAGTGCGGTGCTCGTGCGCTCGAGAAATGGGTGAGAAGTGGCGTGGAGGGGTGCGGCCCACGGAGCGGGTCACTCCGGTGAGCTCGGTCGGAACTCCGGCGAGCCATTACCGCGGGTGGAGGCCGAATCCGTGCGGGCCGAGGCGAGCACCGGATGCGCAATGACGAGGCGCAGCGAGGGTGAAGACGGAGGCGGAGGCGGTGAGCCGGAGCGGTGGCTAGGGCGGTTGCGGAGCTCGGGAGCCGGCAATGGCGAGGCGGAGCTCTGCTGCTGCTGCTGCGGGCGGGCGAGCGAGAATGGAGGGAGCAACGAGGCGGACGAGCGCGCGGAGGGGGAGTAGGCGGGCGCGGACGCTGCGGGGGCCACAGAGCGCGTGTCGCTCGGCTCGACGGCGTACGGCCACGCGGCGGCCGAACGCTGCCGCGGCGCCACGACGCCATGCGCGGGCGCGCGCGTGCGGGAGCGGGAGGGGATGACGCGGACGCGGGCCGGGCCACCAGCGAAGACGGGCCGAATGGGAAGCCGAAGCCCACTAAGCGAAAATCTGGTTTTTCTTTTTGCAAATTATTTTCCAGATTTAAATCTCGGTTTGAAATTCAAATTTGGAGATGAAAAAGGGGTTTTCAGAAATTTGGCCCAAAACAAAAGTTGTTCAGAATTTTATTCTCTACAACTTTCATATAGAGCACTTTTCAAAATTCCCAATAGGTTTTGAATTTGAGATTTAAAGCTAATTTAGAAATCGAAAACTCATTTATTTTGAATATTTTTAAAACAGAATTTGAGGAAAACTTAAATCCAAAATTTGCTCCAATAATCAAGTTGATTTATTCTAGATTATTTAAAATTGCTACTTCTAAAAAGTACACCAACTTTTTAACATTTATATTAAACTTAGGGTTCCCATTTATTTGTTTTTCAAGTTTAATTTGAAAAGGGCTACAATTAAAACAATGCTAATCATGCAATGATGTTGAATGCTTATGCTTTCAAATGATAATGCATGCTTAACACCCAGGGGTGTTACATATGGAATCCTTCGGATCCAGCTCCTAATGACACTATTACTGTATACTCCCTCCGTCCTCAAATAAAGTGCATTCTAGCATTTGAAGTTTATTCTCAAATATAATGCATTTAGGAAACAAGAAGATATTGTTTACTTAAATAAAATACGTGATTATTTTGTTTATGGAAAGTAATTAATGCACTTGTCATATTTTGTATAGAAGACTAAGAGTTCACCCTTTAATTATGCGAAAAAGAATTAGATTTCAATACATTAGGAAGGTAAGTGAGGGGTACATGCGTCTATTGCACTATCTCTTATTTTGTTAGAAAATAGCCAAAATGCATTATATCTGAGGACGGAGAGAGTATCTACTGTAGATGAAATCCATGTTTCTCTCTCTTCTCCTCCTCTCTCACTGACATGAAGGAGCTGCTGGAGCCAAAAATTTTAGCTTCACTAGCTCTTATCAGCTCTAAGAGAGGGAGAGGGAAGAGAGGAAATCAGCTCCAGTTAACGGTAGCGCTACATTGAAAATTGCAATGGGAGCCGGATCTGCCAGGGGCCTTAGTATTGTATCCGTCATGTTCTCCGGGCCGGCTGGGCCGTGCTGGGTTGTCTAACAAACGAAGAACGAACGATCCAGGCATCCAGCCCAATTTGAAGTGTAGGTATATTTACTGTCACGAGCGGATGCAGGAGACTCGAATAGACACGTACGGCGGCATCGCCATCAACTGATCAACCTAGGGCAAAGGCAAACCGCCACCGCCGCCACAGCCATCCATCCGCGTCTCCCTCAGCCGCGCGGCGCCGCCGGCCATCTCCTCCATCTGCTTGGACCGGGCTGGCGGCGCTGGCCACGGGCCCAGCAGCGAAGACGGCGACGACCAACTTTGGCAGTCAGCAGCTGATGACGACTGCGTTGACGTCATCGCAGCCCACGGCAACTCTGTCCTCTTCAAGATGTCAGTCCCCTACAAGCTCCGCCGTCGGCTCAGTATTGATACTACGGCTGCCGCCACCGACTACTTCTTGTACAGGGCCTCCGCCTCCGGTCCGCCGCCGTCTCTGTCGTTGCTCCCAACCTGCCACATCCCCATGCACGACTACAAGTGCGGACGAGTCGATAATTTTTTCCACGCGGACCGTGTGTTCCACAACAATGACACCGGCGAGTCGTGGCGAGGACGACGGGGAGTTCCTAGTGGCCCAGCTCCAGGTCACGCACAAAGCGCCGTTCGATCGCTTCGACACGGCCGAGCTCTGTGTGCTCCGCCCTGGGCACCCCGACTGGGAGCTCAAGGAAGCGGTGCCCATCTTCCACACTGACTGCGTCAGATGCCGCTACGACCTGAGAAGGTGGCAGCAGCTCCACGCCGCCGTCCCCGCGCCGGGAACCGTTTCATGTGCTGGGCGAACTACGACCTCAGCACCTTCCTCGTGTGCCACATGGCGGAGGAGGAGAACCCTAAGCTCCGGTACGTGCCGCTGCCCGTGAAGGCAGTGCCGCCGCCCAAGAAGTTATCGGTGGAGGAGCGTTGTTGGCAGTACTACCGGAGCATTGGAGCTGCACCGAGTGCCGACGACGCGGTACCGACGGTGCGCTTCGTGAGCATCGACAACCTCTGCAGCTGTAGCACCCATCTGGAAAGGAGTATGTGCGAGCGCTCCAGCTCCACCTTCGTGGTGACCACTATACATGCAAACGGCGCGGCTGCGGACAGCCCGTCCCGCGTCCGCACGCGCCGCTTACTCGTATGCGGGTATGCGCGGCGGCCCGTTATCCGCCGTGTTATGCTTGCGGCGTCCGCGGCGGCCCGCGGTTCTGTCCGCACGCGCAACCCCACACCCTCAAGCAGATAGCAGAGCACCTTGAAGTTTCGAATAGAAAAAAAAAATTAAGCCGATCGAGCACACAGCTTCAGGCAACACTGACAGGACATCAGAACAACGTCTAGTACAAGCAAATGGGGAGGGATCTGTGCTGCGAGAGGATGGGCCTCAAGGAGGACCGGACGACGGCCATGGACATCGAACAAGGACAGATCTCGTTGCCCACATGCAAAGCTCGGGCCACAGCAGCTCCGCCGCCGCCTCTGTTAATCGTCAATTCGTCATTGCATCAGCCTCCGCCTTCGCGGGCCAGTCACGCGCGGACAGCGCTTCTAGCCCCAGCCGGCAGCCGCCTACCTCACCGCACGCAGTTCCCCTCGCGGCAGCCGAGAGCGAGGAAAGGATGAGGAAGCGGTCGCCGCAGGTGAGGGCAGAGCAGAGATGACGACCGACGCGAAGGGACGCCAGGCAAGCGGCGGCAGTCGCGACTCGCGAGTACGCGGGTTGGAGCGGCGCCGCTGGGTTACGCGGGTTTAGCCGCATAAACCCGCTTTAAGAAGCTGGGCTGCTCTGCGGGTTTGTGCGGGCTCGCGGCGTAGGTCTGCCCGGCGGGCTGGCGGCGTGGCCCGCGCCACTTGCAAGTATAGTGACCACGTGGACCATGGCCCTGAACACGACGTGGGTGAAGAAAGGCGTGCTTCACAGCGAGGAGCTCTGGGCACAGCTAGCAGCCGGCTACGAGGACATTCCTCCACGCGTGTGTTTGACGTGGTGCCCCGTCGTGGGCTCGGAGAACCCGGACGTGCTCTGCTTCAAGGCCGAGTGCACGGATAGAGAGATAGACGGAAAGTCATGGATGCTCGAGGTTGACATGAGGAGGAAGACGCTAATATCTGTCGTCTCCTGCACCCGCCATGCCTACTTCAGATAGGCCTTGTTTGGATGTGCACGTATTTATCTCAATCCACATGTGCTGAAGTGGATTGAACTGGACATATGTGGATTAAGATAGATACACATACATTCAAACAAGACTACGATGAGGAAGACACTGATATCTGTCGTCTCCTGCAGCCGCAATGCCCAGCCCATCCAGTGGGATGTGTCAATTACGGCAAAACATTTGCCAGCAACACTTCACAGCTCGATGCTAAATGTCTGAATATTGTTGCCTGCTGAGACTGAGACACGCTGATTAGAGACATAGGGTTGGTCGTATGGTATTATCAGGTCTAGTTTCAGTTGCTCCGCGGTAGTAAGAATAAGAATAAGACCGTGGATCCATTTAAAATAAATTGGTTATATATTGTTAAGCATCTCCAAGAGGTTGTCAAATTTTACTTGGCAACTCCCAAAACTATATGCTAAGTAAAAAAACAGTCCCTCTCCAGCAGTTTGGCATTTTGACATGGTAAAATAAAATTAACACCCACAAACTACGTCAGGCCATCATCGATTCCTCCGTCCGCTTCTACAACAGCATACTCCCTCCGTATCGGATTTAGAAGTCGTTTTGGACAAGGTTTAGGTCAAACATTGGGAATATAAATCATCAATAACGTTTAAGTTGTTGAGTTTGCAAATATAAAAATTATATGGATAGATTTGTCTTGAAAAATACTTTCATAAAAGTATACATATATAACTTTTTCATAAATATTTTTTATAAAAACAAGAGGTCAAAGTTGTGTTTTGAAGACCATGTCGCTGTCCTAAACGACTTCTAAATCCGATACGGAGGGAGTACAATATTGCGGCAAGCAGCACCAGTCAGCTAGTACCAGGGCAGCGGCTCGCAGGCAGCAGTCACATCAGCACTGCCTGACGCATGCAAACAAAAAAAACTTTTGCTCTCTGCACTGCATATACTCTACTCGTGCTAGTCTGTACAGTCCGCCAGCTTTATCAGCTAGCAACAGCAGAGATAGATGGTTCAGGTACACTCTGTACGGCTGCACCATAACCATTGCGATTTGTCATTGGTCGTTCGGGCCATGACGCGACAGGGAACAGCAACCATGCAGCGGCTCCTGCGGCGCGTGGACAGAGACGCGCGGACAGATGCGCAGCAGATACGCGCGCGCATATATGCGCGTGCGGAGGCCGGCGATGGCAAGTTGCTAAATTTGCCAACCTCATTTGCCAATCTATTGGAGGCCATAATTTTTTGTTTTGCCAAATTTTTAAGGATGGCAACCTCATTTGGCAAACTCTCGGAGATGCTTCAGAAATCAATGGTACTGCTACGTATATAAGAGCATCCACTACTGGAAACTTGAAATTTCCTAACGGTTTCGAATTTTTTTTTGACGGTTATTACATAAACTGTCAAGGTAAATATAATTATCCTGACGGTTCCTGGAAAACACACAGGAAAATTGATATTATCTTGACGGTTTCTAGAAAATACATAGGAAAATTAAATAACCGTCAGGGAAATACCTAATTAACCTGTGAGTGCACATAACCGTCAGGAAAATTGCATAAACCATCAGGGTAAATAGAATTATCTTGATGGTTTCGTATTTTTTTTATGGTTATTGCATAAACCGTCAGGGTAAATTGAGTACTAAAATTCGAACTTTTTAAACGACCTCGGACGGAGAAATGACCAAAATGAAAGTTGAAGATCTCAAAAGTATAAAACTTTGTTGTTTACAACTGTTTAGCTGAAATCATTTACTATTTCAAAATGCTATTTGAAATTTAATTTTAAAATTGTTGAAGAACTCTGATTTCTCTTTTTAATCTCTGGTTAAAACTTGTAAGTAGTCTTTCTTCCTCATACTAACTTCAAATTTGATGATTTTTTCTAAAATTTTCTAAATCATACTCTATCAATTTATTATGTTCTTACAGCTATTAGTTTTGTCATCTTTTCATGTGACTTTGTTTTAGCAATTGAAAATTTGAGTTTCAAAAATATCAACTTCAAACGACATTTTGATGCAGTAAATGATTTCAGCTGAAAAAGTCATGAACATAAAAGTTGTAGAACTAATTAAGATCTACAACTTTTATTTGGGTCATTTCTTCATCCAATAAAGTGATAGTAACATTGTTCACAAAATTTACATCTCTCTTATAGTTTAATGAAACCATATGAGAGATATGTAAAATTTATGAACAATATTACTATCACTTTGTTAGATAAAGAAATGACCAAAATAAAAGTTGTACATCTTGATGAGTTCTACCATTTTGTTGTTGATGACTTCTTCAGCTGAAATAATTTGATGTTTCAAAATCTTGTTTGAAGTTGTTATTTTTTTAAATTCATAATTTGAATTGTTCAAATCAAGTCAAATGAAAAGATGATCAAAACAAAAGTCATAAATCTCGATGATTTCTAAAACTTTGTAGTTGATGAATTTTTTATTTGAATTCATTTATAGTTTAAAAATTATGTCTTATTTAATTTAAAGTTCATAATTTTTTTGAAAAAAAAGTATAATTAAGCCCATTCAACGGTTTTTTTGGCCGGCACTATGCGGCCCGATGTATTCCACCCGTTGGATGAACCCCTAATGAATCAGAGCCAT
Source organism: Saccharum hybrid cultivar R570 (assembly GCA_038087645.1). NCBI lineage: Eukaryota > Viridiplantae > Streptophyta > Magnoliopsida > Poales > Poaceae > Saccharum > Saccharum hybrid cultivar. The sequence goes on from JAQSUU010000805.1 coordinate 15,549,876, forward strand.
TGGATCGAAAGCACAAGTATATAAGCATTGTTTCATCCCTCCCAAACCCTAACTTCCTACTCTATCTCGGCCACCATCGCCCGCCCAACCTCGCTTGGCCACCGTCGCCCACGTCCTCAATCACAAACAAAAAAAACTCGAAACCTAGGTGCCCAAATCAAAGGCTCTGTCGGCGTCGGCACATCCACGCCCCCGGCCACCACGCCAACACCAAGCGCGCACGATAGCCGCGCCCTCGCCCAGTGCCGCGCGCGGCCCTGCGCCCTGCCACGCCCTCACCCAGCACTGCCTAGCGTGCGTGGTCCCCGCGCCTCCGCACCCCCGTCTAGCCGCACCGCCATCGTCGCTTCTGGAGGTGGTGGTGGGAGGAGGAGCCCTGGTTGCCGACGCCAGCGAGCAGTGGAGGTCCAACGGATGCAGTGATGCCAGATCTGGAGGAGCCCGTCACTGAGGAGCCACGTCGGAGGAGCCTCCGTTGCTGCCTACGTGGCCCCTCCGGCTGCCGCTGACGCCATGCTCTGCTGCGGCCTGCGCTCCGCCGTCGCCAGCCGGATGCCGCCCCTGTCCTGCTCTGCTGCTCCCGGCTCAGCACCTCTCTGGAGCAACCTATAGTGTGTTCAGCGGTGCGCCGGCGCCCGGCGGCCAACAGCCTGGCCTCGCGCGGCCGCAGCCAGCGCCCCGGCACATGCACGACCAGCAAGGCTGCCTGGCCTTGCGCGGCCACCCCTGTAGAGGCCAAAAGAAGTCGAGTAGGGCAGCAGGAGCACCGAGCACCCCCTCTGGCCGGTACTTATTCTCTACTAATTTCTAATTCTAAGTTTCAATTGCTAATTCTAAGTTTCAATTGGTTTGAAAACTTAAATTGGTTTCAATCCTCCATTCCTAGTACACTGTTTTCTGAATTTGCAGTCCTGAATCATGTGTTGTATACTTGTGCAATTTCTGAATCACATGTGCTGCTGGTGGGGATGGTTGAGTGGATGTACATGTCATATGCAAGATGGTTCTCGCTATAGTACAAGTCAAGATCTAGAGTACATAGTTGGGCTCTGGGGCTGATGGGCAGTGTGCTGCTTATGATTGGCATCAGACTAAATATAGGCTTGGAGGGTACGTGTTATGGACGTTGGTGGGATCGAGAGGATTGAGGAGGAAGAGAGGGGCGGCGGCTAGAGCTACAGTACCGGCGGTGCTACAGTGCCATGGGTACTATTCACATGAGAGAGGCAGAGGCCCCGGCGGCTTGGGCTGTGAGGGGCGCTGGGAACGCCGGCCGCGGAGCTTCGCCCACGGCCGGCAAGAGAGAAGGTTTTTCTTTCTAATCTCTTGCTTGATTTTAGATTGATACATCTGCTCTCATTATATAGAGAAGAGGTCTTGCTTGGCCCCTAAGCAAGCGACTAATTAACCCTAATAGGCTAGGACCCAATAGGCCCTTGACTCTTCTAAGAGTATGTCCATGCATCTCCCCTCCATGCGTCGAACCCCATTTCCAATTATTATTTATAAATTCAGCACATATTATACACTTACAGATATTAGCTTTCTTTCTGTCTTATGACGTTAGTCTCAGCACACTTAGTGCCCAAGAAATTCTTAGATCCACAAGCTTGTTGCTGACTTCGTAGCTTTATAACTCTTTGCTCTGCTATGCCAATTTTACCATCTTCAACCTTCCTCAACAGTGCAGACTAGATTAAGCAAATTAGATGCATTATTCGTTAGTCCCTATAATTGTTCTTGCCTTCGGATTTGTCTTGTCGACTGCATATATTAAATCGGTTATGTCATTGTTGTTACTGAATACCTTTGGGTACCAATTATGAAACCTGTAAGAGATGAAGTAGTGGTAGTCCTGATCACTCTGTTTGCTTGTCTGGACGGGTGCAAATGGGATAAATAACTAGTTAGCTTGTGAATTGGGGACACTTTCTGCTGAGTATCTTATGTAATTCTATTATTCAGACAAGCGCAGCTAAAGGAGATGGCTGTATTAAAAAATTTCGTGTTGTTTCTGCAATTTTTTTAGTCAACACCATATTGAGTACTGAAACTTGTGTGCTAGAAATAAAGAGATGCTTAGAATTATATAGGTTGTAGATATAGTTCTGGATGTACTGTAGAGTTTATTGTAACTTGCACCGAAATTTAAAACTCGGTAGCTGACAAACAATTTTACAGATTACATATTTGACCTTTCATGTGTGTTTCTTAACAATTTTACAGCCAGGTTTTATAGATTGCTCCTCATTGAGACTTGTGTTTAGCTAACCAGCCCCATTAATAGTTAACTTGTGAATTGTGAGAAATAACAGCCCACTACACTACTGATATAGAACTGGACATGGAGTGTCTTACACATCAAGATTGCATCTGCTGCTCCTTTCTGAAGATTGCATCTGCTGCTCCTTTCTGATGGAATAGGATGCAATGATAAATAGTTTAACATAGATTGTTATATAAATGGCTTCCTAGTATATTGTACTATTGCTAGATTGGTTGCTCTTTGCAATTTGGTTTGCTGGTGTTGTCTAAAGTATGCTCACTAAATTATTTGTAGTTGCAGGATGTCATCCGCTGCATCTAAACCTTCTGGTTCCACTAGCAAACCCATGATCCTAAAGAGGAGCTCAGTGATATTGGGTGGGAGTATAGAGTGTTGGTGGATCCAACGAACTTGAATGTGATCAAGTGCAAGTATTGTGGCCTATAGCTGACAGCGGGAATACATAGGCTAAAGCTCCATATTGCTGGGATTTATGGCGAGGTTAATATATTATATCTATTACTCTATCAAGCCATGATTCTATATTCTTTCTGAGAACTTGTTTTTCAATTATCTAGGTTAGACCTTGCAAATGTGGAGGTGCTGGTGCTGGTCTCATTCAAGACTGTATCATGTTGGTTTTGTTTCATCTTTTGATTTGACGTGTTTGCCTGTGAATACACTTATTGGTACTAACCTTTAGCTAATACTTAGTGGTGTGGATGTTGAGAGCTTTACGCTAGTTCTAACCTTTAGCTAGTACTGGTGGTGTGGACATCTTATGTATTTACCTATGTTGATGCAAACAACAGTTCTTGTATCTAATGGATTTATGTTAGACTGATCTATCTAATATCCATGACTGTATTGTATTTATGTTGGTGTGTATCCCCATGATTTTTTGTATATTATATTAAATATATTTGTTTTTAACACCATATAGAAAAGGATTATATCAATTATGTGTTAGTTTTCCTGGCGGTTAGACACCGCCAGGGAAAATATATTTTCCTGATGGTTCAATATCGTCAGGGAAAATATATTTTCCTAATGGTTCAACGTCGCCAGGGAAATTAGCACTGACAGAGAAATACATTTTCCCTGATGGTTACAAGTTGACAAGGAAAATCGGACACCGACAGGGAAAATATTTTTTTTTGACGGTTAAAGACCGACAGGGTATTGGTGCTTATATCCTGGCGGTTTTAAACCGTCAAGGAAATTATTTTCCCTGTCGGTGGCCTACAATTTTTTTGACGGTTGTAACTGACAGAAGAATGTTATTATTCCTGACGGTTTGTAATTTTCTTGTCGGTCCAGCACCGTCAGACAAATAAAAGTTAATTTCCCTGATGGTCAACCGTCAGTTGTAATTTCCCTGTCGCGCTAGCCCTGACGGTGTACCATCAAGGAAATTGGATTTATATTTTCCTAACGGTATTTTTAATTTCCCTGACGGAAAGTGCACCGTCTGGGAATTTCCACTTTTCAGTAGTGATCTCTAATAGTTTGAAAAAAGCAATTCGCAAATCAATGGACCTGTTCGGCTAGAATCATTCACACACTGCTGCGAGCGGTTGACGCTATTGAAAATCTAAGACTCATAACAGCGAAGCGCTGCCTTGCCCAATGAGTTCTCCAAGTGGCTAAAAAAAAGGTTAGGAGCACATTTCTTAGGTTTCTCCAACACTTCCCAATATCTCGGTCCTAAAATATAGAACACAATTTTACATTAGAAATGCTAGATTATTTCTAAATCATGCGAGTATCATACTCTTTTTTTTCTCCACATCCTTCCACCTTCAGACATTGTCATAACCCAAACCCAATCCCCATAGCTAAGCAAACCCCATGTACGCTTTGTCATCACCTCACAGCCTCAAGCACATCTCCTCTTCGAGGGGTGCAACCTTTTCTAGAGTGCTTTCTTGAGCTCCCCACCCCCCCCCTTATATTTTTGCGGGATCCGCCACTACATTTTTCATAGAACAATCACATAGCATCACTGCTGCACAACGGGGCTGTAGTCCCGGTCCAAAATGACCTCTAGTCCCGGGCTACGAGCTCACTTAAGACGAGGCCTCGCGGAAAAGGGAAGAATGAAACATGCAGCAACGGATACGTCGAGCTCAGATGTCCAGCGAACAAAGAGAAGAGGTAAAGAGGAAACAACGTGAGTACATGCGTGACTACCGAGCACGGAAGAAGGCTACATCCCAAAATAGTAGCACATCCTGTGCTTTGGCTGAAATAGTGCCCACATCATCGGCCACAGGTACTTAATCTCTTGGATACTTTCTTTATCTCTACTATATGGCAAACAAATATTTGTACAACTGATAGCAAAAATATATGTAGGTACTAATTACTCTGAGATAGACCAAATGACGCCAGTTATAATGGACAAGAAAAATATCCCACCAGATGCAGTCCGGGATCATAGCCATGTTGCCATTGGCACCGCACCACAAACACATGTATACTTTTTACTTTTGTATAGTGAAACCAACTTTTGTACAAAACTCATAAAAATATATGCAGGTATTAATTATTCTGAGATGGACCAAAACACGCCAATTATATTGGACAAGGAAAATATCCCACCAGATGCACACGGGAATCAAAGCCATGTTGGCATTGGCACCACGACCACAACAGGCGATGCACTATCTGTGGCCAACGGTAAATATTTTATTATTATATTGTGTAAAAATAACTTAGTTTTAATCTCTACTATAATATATTTTTGGCCTGCAGACAATGCTAACGTTAAGATGGACGAAAGGAACACACAACAACAGAAACGAAGAGCTGAGATGACCGACGAAGAAAGGGAAGCGAATAAAAGGAGACAACGCGAATACCAACGTCAATACCGAGCACAAAAGAAGGTTGAATTGCAAAATGTTAGCACAACACCTGTTGTGATGACTCAAATAATGCCGGAATCCTCACTCACAGGTGAGAAATATCTACAACTTCTGCATTTCCTCAACTGTCTCATATATATCTTGAACCGTTGGGCATATGTGAAGGTGCGAGTTTTGGAACTGGATTATCAACTATATTGGAAAATGATGATTCAGAATATCCCACAGATTGGCTACACAGAAATGATAATTACGTGCCACGACCTAGAGGCCCACATACGGTCAATTCTGGTCCATTACCTACTTCCGGTGAGTCAGGTGAGCACAACAACCTCATGCTATTTTTTTATAAAAATATAAGGCATTTGGATATATGCTACGTTACTTATTTTTTAAAAAATATTTGCAGATGTTCATTTACCTGAGCAGCGCCACAACCATGTAGATGTACCAAACAATAAAGATGAATTCGATCGTGAACTATTCGAACCAACACACGATGATTGGAACGGTGATGAAGATGCCATGGAAGGCAGCCATAGATTGCACAACAAAAACTTATACGATGATGATGGAGTCATTCAGCGACATGCGCAAGGTACTACAACGAACATTTTATAAGTCATGTTACAATCCAGCTTCAATAGAGCATATTTATATATTAAATTAAAGTGATTACTACAATGTCTACACAGGTCATGATTATGAGTCATATCGCGTGCTTCCAGAGGGTCCAGCTGCAAATAGTGTGACAGATCATGATCCATATGACTTCATCTACCAGAACATGCCACAACGACATAAATTGGGAAATGTCGCTGACTGCAGTTACTGTGGTGCGATGAGGTTTCAGTATGAAACACCTGGGTTTTGTTGTAGAAAAGGAAAAGTACAAATACATATACCAAAGGTTCCAACAGAGTTGAAAAGGTTATTCACAAGTCAAGTGGATGATGATGCAAAATACTTCAGGAACCATATACGTTATATCAACTCGCATTTCGCCTTTGCAAGTCTAGGGGTTACCCTTGACCGCAGATATAACAGTCCAGTAGGAACCGGAATTTATACATTTCGAGTTCATGGTGGGTTGTACCACCGTTTGGACCACCTGGTGCCAGGTGGCGACAACGCTCGGCATCTGCAGCTCTACTTTTATGATACAGAAGATAAAGCCTTATCACATAGAGTCAAAAGGTCCCCTGATCTTGATATCAACCTGATTCGAAACATTCTTGCAATTTGGGAGGCTTTCTTGTATACAATTTCATGAAGTTCTAGGACGGCGTAAGATTGCCACCAATCAACAATGTAAGCATATATATATATATACATATATATATATATATATATATATATATATATATATATATATATATATATATATATATATATATATATATATATATATATTCTCTACCTATATTCCACACACTACACAGTAGGAAATTAATAACTTAACCTATTATTATCTATCATGCACAGCTATCAATTTCACTGAGGATGGAATTCTTGGCCGACATTTTGACGAGTCCTGCAAATGAATGTTTCGATAACCTCCCGGAAGATCTCCAATATATGATTAAGGAGTTAGGCAGAATGTAAAATACAATAAATAACATTACTATGAATTCTTATTTGCAAAATTGTTCTTGAATTGTATAGAATGCTCAAATACAATTTTGTAAAAGTTAAACTGTGTCAAAAAATTGGTTGTTTTCATAAGCATCCCTAAGATAAAGCCGTAGCGTTAGCACGGGCATTGTACTAGTTACAATAATTGATCACTAATTAATTATCCCTAATTAATCTCAACACTCCCCCTTGATCAATTTGATCTTGTGTAGGCACCTTTGCTTGTTCATCAGAAAATGTCTTGAAGCTTTGGAAAACCCTGTGGGAAAAACCAAAGTATATCGATATACCAGGCAAAACTCCTTAAAACCCAGTGGGAAAATAAGGAGAAACACCATGATATATATAACTCCCAATGTTAATAGACTCTTAGGTATTCCCAAGATATAGTCTAAAATAATATGTCATAATTATCTTCGAAAAACCTCTATGAGGAAAATAGATAATATGACATTTATTATGTGTTACCATTACCTCATTAAAAACTTTATGTGAGAAAACTCCAAAAGAGTAAAACTCATATAAAGGAAAAAGAGTATAATGTAAAGTTGGAATAGGTTATGTTTAGAGAGCTTCTCCCCCTGATTCTCGCAAGTCTCTAAGTCTTCTCATACCAATACCATCAACACATTTACGAAATGCGGAATATGGTAGAGACTTTGTGAATAAATCTGCTAAATTATCACACGACTTAGTTTGCAAGATTTCTATTTCTCCATTCTTTTGGAGTTCATGGGGTAAAATAACTTAGAAATAATATGCTTGGTCATATTACTCTTAATATAACCTGATTCTATTTGAGTAACACATGCCGAATTATCTTCAAAGATAATCGTAGGTGTGTCAAGTACACCAATACCACATGATTGTGCTATGTGGTTTACCATTCTGCGAAGCCATACGCATTCGCGTGATGCTTCATATAAAGCTATTATTTCATAATGGTTGGTAGATGTAGATACTAGAGTCTGCTTTGAAGATTTCCAAGATATTGCTGTTCCACCTTGCAAGAAAACAAAGCATGTTTGTGATCTGCCATTGTGGGGATCTGATAAATAACCAGCATCTATATATCCTAACAAAATTGGATCTTGATTTCTGCTATAGAATAATCCAAAATCTCTAGTGCCATTGAGGTATCTCAATACCGTTTTAACTCCTACCCAATGTCGTTTGGTAGGTTTAGCACTATGTCTTGCTAGCAAATTTACTGCAAATGCAATATCCGGCCGAGTGCTATTAGCAAGATACATTAGTGCTCCAATGACACTTAGGTAAGGGACTTGTGGTCCCAATATCTCTTCTCCTTCATCCGGTGGTCTAAAAGGATCCTTCTCAATGTCTATGGATCTTACTACCACCGGAGTTTTTGTTGGATATGACTTGTCCATATTGAATTTCTCCAATACCTTTTGGACATATGCAGCTTGGTATATAAATATACCTGAGTGAAAGTGCTCAAGTTGTAAACCTAAGCGATATTTGGTTTGACCCAAATGTTTCATCTCAAACTCCGTCTTTAAATAATGACGTGCTTCATTAATATCAGGTTCGTTGCTGATGATGTTAAGATCATCAACGTACACTGATATGATACAAAATCCTGTTGACGATTTCTTAATGAAGACGCAGGGGCAGTCATCATTATTTGTGTATCCCTTCTGTTTAAGGAATTCACTTAACCGATTGTACCACATTCGGCCCGACTGTTTCAAGCCGTATAACGACTTCTGCAACTTGACGCAATACATGTTGCGATTTGCCTTAGGATTCGGTATACTGATTCCATCAGGAACTTTCATGTATATCTTAGAATCCAATGACCCATATAAGTATGCGGTCACTACATCCATCAACTGCATAGATAGACGATTTTGTACTGCCAACGATATTAAGTATCGGAACGTTATACCGCTCATTACTGGAGAGTAAGTTTCGTTAAAATCAACGCCAGGTCTTTGCGTAAAACCTTGTGCAACTAGCCTTGCTTTATATCTCACCACTTCGTTGTTTTCATTCCTTTTACGGACGAAAACCCACTTGTACCCCACAGGGAAGATACTAGGAGGTGTTGGCATTACAGCCGAAAACACCTTCCTTTTATTAAGCAATGCTATCTCTGTTTCAATTGCAACCTTCCACTTATCCCAGTCTGAGCGCTTCTTGCACTCAGTCATTGATTTGGGATCCGAATCGGTTAGAAGGATGTTTGTAATTTCTTCAGAGAAATATGTGTCGACTATTATGGACTTACGATTATAAGACTCTCCAGTCTCAGTGAAATTTATAGAAATTTCATCTACCCTTAAAGATTCATCATGACTTCCCGAAACAATGGATCTAGGGTCTTCCGATATTCCAGCCTCAGCATTTATGCGCATAACTGAGCTGGATTGTGGATTACTTTTATCCATCGGACAATGTATGTCCTCTAGGTGTCTTTCAACCAAAGGTTGAGTTGCATTTCCAGTCTTCTTTTGCTTGCCAGCAATCACATCTTGCCTCTTGGAAGTGCTTCTCCCCCTCTTTTGTCAATAGGGGGTTGAGTGGTTTTATTAGGTACCTCCACTCGTTCAGGCACATTCCTTGCAGGATGGAGAGACTTTGTGACACCTTTATAATCAGAGAAAGCGTCTAACAGATTGTTTGCAATATTTTGCAAATCAATAATTCTTTGAACTTGTAGTTCAGTTTCTGCAGTACGTGGATCAGTAAATGAAATGCCTTCTGCATTCCAATTAACTTCCTGGCATTCATTTTGGTACAATTCTCCCCCTAATGCCGGGAAGTGATCCTCATTAAAAATACAATCAGTGAACCGGGCAATAAATAGATCTCCCGTAAGAGGTTCTAAATACTTAATAATAGACGGAGATGAGTATCCAACATAGATCTCTAGTTTCCTGTGAGGACCCATCGAAGTTCGCTTAGGTGGTGAGATGGGTACGTATACAGCGCACCCAAACTTATGCAAATGGGAAATACTCGGAGGATTCCCACGTACTAACTGCAATGGGGAGGTTTCGTGATATGCAGTTGGTCGTAGTTGGATTAGGTCAGCAGCGTGCAGAACTGCGTGACCCCAACACGACATAGGCAATTTGCAATTTGTCAACATAGGTCTTGCAATGAGCTTGATTCTTTTAATCAACGATTCAGCCAAACCATTTTGTGTATGTACATAAGGAACTGAATGCTGAACCTGAATTCCCAATGCCATACAATAATCGTTAAAAGTACGGGATGAGAATTCAGCGGCATTGTCCATTCGGATTGATTGAATCCGATGTTCCGGATAGTGTGCCTTCAACTTTATAAGTTGGGCCATTATTTTGGGAAAAGCATGGTTGCGTGTCGACAAAAGGGACACGTGAGACCATCTAGTAGATGCGTCTATCAAAACGATGAAGTACTGGAACGGCCCTGATAATGGTTGAATCGGACCACAAATATCGCCTTGAATCCTTTGAAGGAATTTAAGTGGTTCAGCTCGAATTTTAAGATACGATGGTCTTAAAATTAATTTCCCTGTTGCACAAGCAGTGCAACAAAAATCTTTATTTTGGGGGAAATTTAGTGTTTTCCATATCATGACCTATGGAATTGCCGATAATTTTCCTCATCATCCCTATGCCAGGGTGTCCAAGTCGATCATGCCAGTTTCGGAATGTATCGACATCTTGGAAAATTATCTTATAAGCAACATGTGCTATGGGCTTGATGTATGTATAGTACAATCCAGTTTGGAGTGAAGAAATCTTTTCACAGATTTGTTTGCCATATCCAGTAAGTTTGGTAAAGAGAAGAAATTCCTCTTTATTATCCATATGTGTCTCCACATGGAGACCGTTCTTACGGACGTCTCTAAAACTTAGAAGGGTACGAGTAGAGTCAGGATATAACAATGCATCCTCTATCGTAATTTGCGTACCCATGGGGAGAGTAATAGTGGCTCGTCCTGAGCCAACTATTAACGCATCTCGACCCACAATGGTCATAATATTTCCTTGTATTTTCTTAAGAGTCTGAAAATATTTTATTTCTCTAAGTATAGAGTTTGTGGTACATGAGTCCACAAGGCATAATTCTTCCTCCTTTGGATTGAGGTCAATAGACATCTATATGTAAAGTAAATGTAAAATAAATATTCAAATTTAACACATAGAACTTATACATATAATATATTAACTATCAATACAAAAGTATGATATTACAAAATCTATGAGTTCTACAATATAAACAATACAACTCATACGCACACTAATTAATACAATCCAAACTACTATAAGAATGTATGACGTATACTATTACAACAATAGTCTATAGTGATATCAATGTTTTGACCGAGATTATTCGAAATCTCCAAACATGTCTCCAGAACTGAAATCTATGGGCATGTTGTCTGACGATGGAAGGTCTTTTTCGAAGTTTAGAGGTTTGTTGTTCACTTGTTCTTTAGGGGCCTGATTAGAACAACCATCTTCCGTAACAGCCTTAGATGCAAGATTGAAGTGTGCCTCATATCTTGTGTTTCCTGCTGGCTGAGCCTCTTTCAAAGACTTTTGGTACAAAGCTACCAAATGCTTAGGTGTACAGCAATTCTTGGCAAAATGCGTGAAATCCCCACATCTATGACACTTGTTGTCATTTTTGGGTTTCACATTTTACTTCTTCCTCTTATTTGAATTAGGTCTTTGTCGCCTATTGTGTTTGCGTTTACCAGTTCTGTTCTTTGGATCAGGTCCATTGAACTTATTCTTATTCCTAGGCTGTTTCTATACATTGTGAACCTCAGGCAAAGGCGCCGAACCAACAGGGCGCTTATGATGATTTTTCATAAGAACTTCATCATGTTTTTCTGCCTGAGACAATGTATGAATAAGCTGGGAATATTGCTGGTAATTATGAGCCCTGTATTACTGTTGCAATACTCTATCAGATGGGAGCATAGTAGAGAGTGTTTTCTCTATCTTGTCTGCATCTGATGGCTCTTTCTTGCAAAACTTCAATTTAGAACAAATTCTATGAACAGCATAATTATAGTCTGCCACAGATTTAAAATCTTGGAGACGTAGGTGATTCCATTCATAATTGGCCTCTGGCCAAATCAGTTCCTTTTGCTGTTCATATCGCTCTTTTAGAGCGACCCATAATTCGCGAGGATTTTCAATCATAAGGTATTCAGATTTAAGGTCCTTATGAATGTAAAACCGTAATAAAGCTAGAGCAGTAAATGTATGCTTCTCTTGTATGGCAGCCCCTTGTTGGGGTTCCTGAATTGTAGCCAAAAGACTACGAGAGGCAAGCGTTATTTTGATATCAGACGCCCAAGTAGGGTAATTGGTACCGTCTAACGCGAGTTCCTCGAACTCCTTAGTAGTCTTGATCCTACGTGGATAACCATGGATGAATTAATTTACCATTTGGTAAATTAAAATCAACGTGACAATGTTGTAATACTAAATGCAATATTCTTTAGATTTATATCTTATCATAGTTTTGGATTGTTGTAGGTAAACACAAATTGTGTAGACCATACACCAAATCATCATAAGTTTTGATATACACAAGTCAGATAGTCTCTATATCGTAGATAAAGAGTAGATCTTTATAGTAGGCAAATATATTGCTGCCTAAGCACAGTCTCTGGGCAAGATAATTCACAAGTGAATTAAATGCCTACTATCTTGTGTAATAGCAAAACAATATGATGAAGATAGCAATCCAAAACCTTTATTTTGAGTAAAAACACGGTGTAGGTAGTCATCAAGTTTCAAAGAAACAAGATGTAGACCTCTCAGTAACAGGTGATTTGATCACTGCTAAGGCACGGTCTCAGGGCAGGATAATCCACAAGTGGATTAAACGCAGCCAATACCATAGACTCCATTACCTTGTGTTAATTATCCAAAATAAACAAGATATTTATATTGCAATGTGAAGTCTATAGATATTAAAGTTTTCTAATTCTATAGATGGCATAGTTAAATTGCAACTAAGTCGACTAGCAATTTTAACTTGTATGTGATGCAAAATTGTGGTTTGGGGCAACAACATACCCAATTCTATCATAAAATAACAAGTGTAACCTTTATGTTGATGCAAATTAGGGGGTTTGGGTGCATCAACATAGCCCAAAACAATTATCAAAGTCACAAATGTAATATGTATGTGGTGCAAAGGGGGTTTGAATGCAGCACATACTCCAAAAATATGATAATAATATAATGAAACCACAAATTATATTCACAATGACAATTATCCAGCAGGTACAGATCAACAACAATCAATCCCAACTACTGATGTTCTTGTAGAAATTAAACTAGCAAAGCATATGCTAATTACTTATACTACTGCTGACTGAAAATAGAAATAATAAAAAGAAAAAAAATTATGCAAAGCAAACCAGCCAGTGGCGGCCCAGTGGCCGGCCAGGCACGGCCCAGCGGCCAAGCCAGGCGCGCGGCCCAGCGGCCAATCCAGGCGCGCGGCCCAGCCAGCCACCAAGGCCCGCCGTGGATATATAAGGCCGGCGGTTAGAGTTTTCAACCCTAACCGCCCAGCCCCGCTGCCCAGCCGCCGCCGCGATTTCTTCCGCCGCCGTCGCCGCCGCTTTGCTCGGTCGTTGATTGATGCTATCGAGGCCTCCTCTTTCCCCCTCCCCTCCTCTCCTCTCATGGCCGGTTCCCCGGCCATGGAGGCTGACCGGCAGGGCAGCGCCTCCTCATCCCGGCGAACCAGGAACGTCGGAGCCGCCCCACCGGCCCTCCCAAAAATGCTCAGCGGCGGGGAACCGCCTCCCCCTCGTGCGAGGAAGAGGCGAAGCCCACGCCAAGAGCATTGCCGGGCGGGAGGATGGAGCGACGGGTGACTTCGGCGTAGGAGCGGCCTCCGGGCGGTGGAAGGAGCGGCGGGAGAGGAACGTCGACGTCGTAGGCGAAGCCTGGGGGCCAAGCCTCAGTGACGATGTTGCTAGTGGGAAGCAGAGGAGCGCTCTGGCATGTGGCCAGAGGACCAGCGCCTCCGTTCCTCGGCATGGTGAGCACAGGCGACGGCAGTGGAGGTGGGACCAGCCTCAGCATCATCAGCGGCGTCTCCGGTGGCGCCCTCGTGCACCTGACGAACATGGCCGGGCCATGGGTCGGGCAAACACCGGGGGCGCACTCCAGCCTCGACGAACGAGGCACCGGACGCGGCGATGAGCGAATCTCCAGGCATAGCGACGACGGACGACCAACACTGCTCCGACGAGGAGGGATGCGGTGGGCGTGGATGTCCCGGAGGACACGACGTACGGCGCTCTGGAGCAGGAACCGCTGGAGGCCGCCGGGGTGGTTGGTGCTGCGGCGGATGACGCCCTCGACGGCGTCCGTGATGGAGTCCACCATGGCATTCATGGAAGGAGTAGCGGACGACATCTTCTACCTTGAACTGGATCGATGAAAATCCGGCGAAGTTCCGGCGAACTCCTTCCTTCTGGCCTTCTACTACAGCGGTGTAGAAACTAGAGTGGCTGATAACGTGTTAGAGGAAATTGTGATCGATGAATAATCGTTCGTTGTCTCTTACTGATGAATGTATGTTACATATATATACTGCCCCAATGGACAGTTCGGCACAGGCGAACAGGTGCCTGTGCGAAGGGGCACTTTCGTAGCCCTTACGGTTGCCTATGCTAATTACAGAATTACAATAATTGATCACTAATTAATTATCCCTAATTAATCTCAACACCTGTTACGCGGCAGCTTATGTGATCGATCTCCTCCTGATTAATCAGGATTTGTTTATTTGGTAGGCTACACGTCAGCTGGATCTGGATGCAGCGTCATGTATGTATAGCGACCACACGCACGTAACTTAATATTTATTTCCCGTGTTACGGATGGAAACGATCAGTTTTCTTTCCACCGTGTTCTGTCCGATGATCTGTTGGCTAGGTATCAGTCGTTTGGGCAAAAGAAAGGGCCAGACCAAAATTACGTTTCTATTAGTGTCAGACTCAGCGAGACTTTTATTTTATCAGAAGTTGGGCAAAAGAAAGGGCCGGACCAAAATTAAGGGGAGAAAAACCAAAATCAGAGGCGAATTGTCAAATACGGTTCACGCCACTACCTTCCACAGTTGAACTGCAGTGACCAGTGAGGGGGCATACATAATGAACGACCAACAACAACTGTGGCAGGACAGAAACTAATGCCTAACCTATTTAGATTAGGATTCCTGTATGAGCAGATTATAAATTAGAAAGTATAAACATATTTTATGTGAGAACAAAGGATTCCTATTTAGATTAGGATTCCTGTACTCGGGTTATATATATGAGTCTAGATAGAAAAAAAATCTCCATCATCCGGTAGTTAAAAGGAGACAGACCAAACAAATGGATGGACGAAGAAAAGAGCCTGAAATTTTGCCTCTTTATTATTATATTATTTATTATTATTATTATTATTATTATTATTATTATTATTATTATTATTATTATTATTATTATTATTATAGCAAATATGTCTGTGCGTTGCAACGGGAGAAGAAAAAACTATCAAACGTTAATAGAACACAAGGACAAAAATATTATCTTTTCAAAAAATTTAATGGCTATAATTTATTTTGTTATGATCATGACATCCATAATAAAGTTAATATTGTTAAATATGACAATGTCCTATTAAGTCCAACGAATTAAAATTCTCCCGTTGTTCCAAATCTTAAGTTGTTTAGACTTTTTTTTAGATACATAGCTTTTACTACATGCTTCTACATATATATAGATTATGTCTAAATACATACTAAACAGGTTGGTTTTCCGTCCGTGGAGCCGTGGTACCGTGTCCATCCCGGTTTCTTTTTTTCATTCCTATGTTTTTTCGCATGTATGTTTCCCGATCAATTTTTCTTTTCTTTGCGTCCTTTTTTTGTCTGCGTTATATTTTCCTAAGGAACCAACAATGAGAGTGAAGAGTTACGGAAGCAGCCGACTTAATAATAAGAAGTCTACCTAAGAGTTAGATTTGACTTGCAGGCAAAATAAAATATGAAAAGAAAATTGCAACAAACTCCTACATGGACTCACATACTAAAAAAGGAAACCTGCGGACATATCCGAACTAAAATAGCACCGCAGACAAATGGATTCAAGATTTCGCTTTATGATTTAATTAATTAGACTATCAGCCGATCCAAATTTAATAAAAATAAATTGTGTTTCTAATCAAAACTACATTGATAATTTAGTTGTAGAAATCTTTATTTTTTACAAAAGAATCAATAGCTCAAATGGCTCATAATATTAGTTTTTTTATTTATTTGTTATTCAGAAAAAAACCAAAAAACCAGAAGAGAGTGGACGTGCGTAACCAAAGAGGCAAAGATAATAACCAACAAATCGGAAACCGTATCGGACACAGAAAGAGGAAAAGAAAATCGGAAGTACATGGTCGCATGTAAAACAGAAACGGAGCAACCCGAAACTTTATCGGACACGGAAAAAAGTGGGCACACAAAAAAAAAAGGAAAAAACTGAAAGTGGACACGGAAAATAGGAAACAGAGCAAATAGAAAATGCATAAGAGGAAAACAGACTTGGAGTCGTGTGTCCCAATAAAAAACGACCACAGGATAAAGTGCCAAAAAGAGAAAAAGTTTACCGTGGTTTAATATTAGGAATAAATTTCTGTACTTTAATATTAGAGTATTAATAATAATGATTTCTCTTAGTGCTTTTTTATTTGGATTTAGATTTGGATTCCTATTCGTGCTATTAAAAATAAGAGAGTTGCAATCGGACTTCGAATCATGCTAGACAAAATCTATTCTAACTCGTATGAGCATGAGTTATATATAAACATCCTGACGGTAGAAACTCTTCATTATCCGGTAGCTAAAGGAAGAAGGATAAAAAAAATAGATGGACAAAAAAAAACCTAAAATTTTGCCTCTTTATTAATATATATAGATATAGATTATTATTATTATTATTATTATTATTATTATTATTATTATTATTATTATTATTATTATTATTATTATTATTATTATATTATTATTATATTATATATATAATAGGGATAGATATAGATATAGATATAGATATAGATATAGATATAGAGAGTCTCTTGGACATGCTGTTAGTGATGAGGTGCTGCATGGCGGCTCATCTACATCACGCGTCCATAGGAAATTTTTTTTTTCCGGTTTACAGACGGTCGGGGCTGTATTAATATTGTATGACATCCTGTTTTCTTGGCCGGGCTGGCAATGGGAACGAAACAAGTGCACGTTGGCTAACAAACGCATGCAGAACGATCCAGCCCAATTTGAAGTGTACGTGCGTAGATTACTGTCACGCCTGGACGCAGGAGACTCGAGGCAATCGCCATCAACTGATCAACCTAGGGCAAACCGCCGCCGCAGCCACACGCGTGCAGCAGCCAGCGAACCGTGGCCGTGAACTCCCTCGATCGATCGCCATCGCCCTCGCCCGTACGTCTACACGCGAACGATAAGTCAAGCATGAAGCTGCTGATGACGAGGCTCGCCGCCGGTGGTCTGCTGGGTATGTCCGGCTCTGGGATGATCAACCGACGACGCTGTTTCACTGATCTCGTCCCAAATCGCCGCCACATGGTCACCCCCGTAACGCGCCAGATGGAGTTGGAACCCATGGGTCAGGCTCTGTCTCCGGCTCCGGCAACGGCGGATGACCCCCGCAGGATGGTCCTGAACCGCTGGGTGTTAGATCAGGATCACAATTACTCGCTGTATGGTGGCTAATCCTACCGATCAAATGCAATGAACGCAAAGAAGACCACGATGATCCCAAGTAGCAACTGCCAGAGGACAGAGCTATTTTACTCAGACGGTGGTTTTCAGTACAGAGCGCCTCACCGGCGGTTCAAGCGATAACATTACTCAACGAAGTACAGGCTACTTATACCAGCAGCTAGCACACACACTTTAGCTAACAACAACCGCTAAAACACAGATACAAGTCACTATAAAACACATGTTGCAGAAACCGTCAGGTCGTGGGCGCGGTCACCGCGTCTGCTGCTCCAGCTCTGGCGTCACCACTTCAAAGTGAAGTTTTCCCGCCTGCTGTCCATGCCACTCTTTTGAACATGTTTACAGTGACAGTGTTTGCAGGGTTACACCAACATGCTCCCCTCTAAGCCTGACAAACACTGAGATCTCTCACCCCAAGGAAGTGTGTCATCACTGTCAGTTTCCCCACTGGCAGTGGCTGGCATCAGCCTTCTGCTCATTAGTGCACACCCTCTTTACACTGATCTGACCTCTCTCCGCACATTCCCTTATGAAGTGATACTTGATATCAATATGTTTGCTTCTTCCATGAAAGACTGGATTCTTCATAAGTGCTATAGTAGAGTTGTTATCAACAAAGAAGGTCACTGCAGTTGGCTTCTTCTTCATGATCTCACTGATCAGACTTCTCAGCCACAATGCCTGCTGTGCTGCTGCAGTGTCTGCCATAAATTTAGATTCACATGATGACAGAGATATTGTCTTCTGCTTGTAAGAATTCCAGGTGATCAAATTTTCATTCAGATAGAATGCCATGCCACCTATACTTGATCACTGTCAGTGTAACCCACCAACTCAACTATACATCCCCCTTGAACATACACCAGTCCAAAGTCAATTGTACCATGCAAGTATCTCATGATCTGCTTCACTGCCTTAGTGCGCATCACTGTTGGCTTTTCCATGAACCTACTAGCCACACCCACTGAATAGGAGAGATCAGGCCTAGTGTGTAGCAAGTACCTGAGACAACCAATTATTTTCCTGTAATGAGTTGCATCCACTGGCTCACCTCCTTTATCAACATCAAGCTTACTGCCTGGATCCATTGGAACCTTGGTACAATTGCAGTCAACCATACCAAACTGCAAAAGAACCTTCCTGGTGTCAGAGATATGGGCCCGGGGTACCCTCACCAACCATATATTTGGCCCATCAATGAAGAACGATTGAGGAGGAAGCCCATGAGGACTAGGCGCAACAACCAACATGGAGATCATGGCACATCAAGGATATCTGCCGCCACCGTAGCTATGGTAGGATAGAATTGATTTGTTGTAACAAACTCGTAATCCAATCTGCAGCGCCGATCGCCCTCGCTGTAACCCTACCCCTCTGCCTATATAAAGAGGGGTAAGGACTCCGCGATCATCACATCCACCACGACACCAACGCCACATTCCAATCTACCTTGTAGCTAGGAGCAACAACCCCTGTAACCGAGCATATGAATACAAGAAGAAGTAGCAATGGACGTACAGCTTTTACTCGCTTCCCGGGGGCCCGAACCAGTATAAATCTCTGTGTCTCATGTGCGACCATTTGGATCAATCTACACGATCACGTTGCTAGGCATTGCTAGAGCTAAACAATCCGATAGTTGGCGCGCCAAGCAGGGGCCTTTCACATTCAGATTAATATCGTGTTTCAGATGGGAATCATCATCAACATCGACAACGACGCGGAGAGGATGCAGCCGGGCGAGAAGATCACCTTTGGTAACCTCGACTTCATCGCCGACCAGTTTGGGGACTTGCATCTGCAAGAACCTGAACTACCCGTGGAGAAGGAGGAGCATCCTCCCCAGATCTGCGCGTTCTTCATCCGATTGGAGGAAGTTGTTAATGTTGGGCCCTACACTTTTGCCCAACATCTCAGCCGCTACGGACACGACGTCTTCACCAAGCTCAGCCAAGAGAGCGATCTCGAGGCCACCCTCCGACTCTAGGCAGATCTAGACTGGACCCCCTGATCAGATCTATAATTGCCACCTGATCACTTCCTCCCTGGCTTCCCGTCCGGGTTAAGGAAAGCGGTGGCATCTTACTCTAGCTGGCTTCAACAAGCCCTGGTGGAACCCGCCAAACCTCGCACCGAGGATCAATCCATCCGTGCTCCCCGTCCTCCTGCATGCCTCGACAACCTGGTTACCCAGTTTGTCGAGATGATCACCAACGGCGACAAAGATATGGCTGACACACCAGAAGACTGGGAACACGCGAGGGACTATGAGCCTATCAAAGACTTCGATCTCGACAAATACGATCAGTTCCTCCTTGATAACCCAGAGCTAGGGGAGGAACTACCCGAAGAGGAAGGCACAAAGTCCCAAGAGCAACCCGAGTGTTATATGAATCTACAAGACCCCGAGCCACCTCAAGAAGCACTCGAGAAGCTCACGCTCGACAGCGCAGCCCCATTGTCGGAAGACGTTACCGTTTCAAACACTCTGTACGAGACCAGCGACAAAGCATGCTTTCACCTCCTTCGTCAAAACGATGACCTCGAAGCGGAGAACAATCACCTTCGACAACATCTTAGCTAATCTCCTGACACTCAGCAGATTCAAATCAAGCGCACCCATCCTACAGATGGCCAAAACTTGGCCAATCTTCCCTATGGGACCGTCAGGCTGCTTCAATCGGCCACCAGGACCGAACCAACGATGCACCTGATGACTTGAAAGTCGTGGCTCAGTCAGGAGACTCCTGAGGCACATCACGGGCCTGCCCCGCGATATTGCCGGCAATGGTTTCCGGGAACTAGGGGCCGACCGACGGGAGGACCTAGAGTGTATCGCCCTCCCAACCCGATCTACGGTCGACTCAGGAACGGGAAAGATGCACGCTTGTTGATCAATGCCCGAAAACAGGAACACGATACTCGCAGCCTTGCCCAGCATTCAACAGCTCTCGGGAAGCAGGCTCAACCGCCGATCAAGCCCGAATATACCATCCCGAGAATAGCCTTGATCCCTCGCAAGAGATAGGCTTATCGAGACATGTTCAAAAGGATCAAGAACAGCCCATGTTAGAATCATGGCTTCATTGGGACCCACCTTGCCAAGGATTGCGTCGCTTACCACAAGCGCATCGTTCTAGAAGTCGAAAGGCGGACAAATCAAGAGGGGTACTCGGGAGACCGAGACGATGACCAAGGTTTTGATGCGGCTGCTAGAAGCTCCATGCTCATCTTTGGTGGCCTTCAAGCCTACCAAGATCGAAGGCTGCAGAAGCTAACTCACAGATGGATCTACACGACCGCACCAGCTGCCCCGCTATACCTACGCTAGCCAGAATAGCCAATTACTTATGATCAAACCGATCATCCAGACTGGGTGGTTGAGGCAGGTCGATTCCCTCTAGTGGTGACTACGGTCATTGAAAACACAAGGGTCACCAAGATCCTCATGGATGGTGGCAGCGGCTAACATCCTTTACAAGGATGCTTTCAACAAACTCAACTGGACATAAGGAAGCTGCACACATCGCAGTCCCCCTTCCACAACATCGTACCTGGGCGGTGCGTCATGCCCCAAGGTACGATAGACCTCTCTGTGATGCTCGGCGACGTGGTACACTACCGAAAGGAGATACTCTCTTTTGAAGTCGTCGACTTCCAGGGACCATACAGCGCCATATTCGGGAGGCCGTGCTACGCCAAGTTCATGGCTGTCCCGAACTATGCCTACCCCAAGCTGAAGGTGACATCGAGTATGCAGAGGCAAACAACCTGGACTCGGGGGGCTTCAAGCTTCCCCTGCTCGAGGCCGGGGAAGAAGCTCCTGCTGACGACTTCGGAACAACAGCCTTCCGTCATCCTCGACCCGTCGTCCTCGACCTACCACCAGCTCTGATCCCTACGGTCCTCACCACCTGATCTTGACAAGGCAACCGATGAACCCACGGTTATGTCGGTATTTTATTTCTCCTACTTTCAGTTATCATTTACACCTTGCAAAGAATGTTTATTTATTACATGAATAAATTGTGACCTCTGGAGTACCTTATGAAAAAACTCTCTAAGTTGCTCGGGGGCTAACCTTTGCAGCTGTGATGTTCCTGTCTAGCACGTTCACATGTTATACTAACTTATCAATGTGTTCGGGGGCTACAACAATGATAACCACGCGTGCCACCTACTTTTATCTTCTCAATCGATCAATGTCTCATAAGTCTTGAAATGGTATAAGCAACCTAACAAGACCTTGCGTGGACTCGACCAAAGTGTTTCATTTTGGGCCTAATAATCCCTAGGTAGTTGGTCCAAAGCTTAGCCAGCATCAAAAACTAAAGACATCAAAAGATAGAGCATACAAAGTCGGGTGTAGCACATTACAAGACGGCCTCAAGCACTGCAATCAGCGGCATGGGATCAGCGGCATGGGAAGGCTATGCTGGCCATACCGGTCCCGTGCAGGCCTAGCTAACGGGCCAGACCCCACCAGTGACCCTAGCGCCTACCCTATGCGGCGGTGCGGGAGCAGCATAGCTTCGCTGAAGCGGCGGCCACGGCGAGTGGCTGCATGTGATGATGGCGTGGCCGTTCCGGCCACCCTAGGCCAACGCACAACTAGCTAGCTGGTGCGTGGGCATCCGGGGCTTACCGCGAAGCCGACTGCCGTGACGGTTGGAGGGGAGAGTGGTGGAGGAGGGCTGGCCACGTGCGACCAAGGGGTGCGACGGCGCACCACGATGGACACGGCTGCGACGGTAGAATCAGGGTAGCGGCAGCGGATCGGTTGAGGTGCGCAGGGCAGAGAGGAGCTCGAGACGAGGTTGCGGGTACACCCAATTGGGCTCTAGGTGGTTGGCTAGGGGCTGCTCTCGGCAATGGCTGACGTGACCCTTATCAGCATGGCGATGGGGAAGCTCCCAAAATTGGGGCTTGGCCATGCGCCATTCAAGGTGGGGTGAGGACAGCACCTGAGAGGCTTAAAGGCAGAGTTAGTGCCGCGGTGAACCGGGCGATGGCAACGGAGAACCTTGATGATGTGGGTCCGACGGTTATGGTGGTAGGGAAGAAAAGGCCAAGGAAGGGGGGAGAGAGGTAGTCCGGCTCAGTCGGTCCTCGCCTTGGCGGGATGCGGTCGACGCAACCAAGCGACACGCGCGACGCAACGCCATTAAGACGGCGATGGCGCCATGCAAGGAGGGGGAACAGATGCAACGGTGGGTCGACGGCAGCCGCAGCGTCTCGGCGCGAGACTGGGGACCACGGCAGTAGCAGCTGTGTAGCAGTGCGAAGCTGGGCGAGTTGAAGGTGGCAGCAGCGCAAGGCAGGGCACCGGGATCCATGTTTGGCGGCAGCAGGCGCAGAGCTGCCAGCCGTAGCCGGCCACAGCTAGGCCTTGTCTAGGCCAGAGGCAGACCTGACCGGCCAGGCAGCCAAATCCATGCTCGTGAAATAGGGTACATAGGGCTACTGTCTAAACCACGAGAAATAGGGTACATAGGGCTCGATTTTAAAGCACACATAGAAACTAATCTAGCTTGATTCCGGTTCTACTATCTAAACCACGAGAAATAGGGTACATAGGGCTATCATTTGGAGCAAGCACATGACATTCATCTTCTCTATATTTTCCAGAATTAATTCACCAACTTAGCCTCATTATACCTTTTTCAGACTTGGAAAACTTGCTAAGTCTTGGGCTAACTTTTATTTCAAGTTCCATTTTCAAGCCATTAGAAATATTAGCTAGCCCTACTATTTTTCTAAAACAAGGGTTGCATTATCATCTACAAAGTTCATACTTCAAACTTTATTTTTGAGCCACATATATGTTGTATAGTATTTTTGCTCAATAAAATTGGTTTTGAACCTTACTTGATATAACATGAGCTATTGAATTAATTTTTATTTAACATTTTTATTAGCCATTTTAGTTGACAAAAATTTTATCTTAATACTTTAGCACATGCAATAACACATAAATATGATGCTCATGACATGATTTAGTGAGTTGTTTAAGCGGTAACACCGAGGGTGTTGCAGCCAGCAAGGAGGAGGCAAGGCCGGAGGCTGGAGACGAAGAGGTCGTGGTCGCGGTCATGACTCGCGTTGACGCTTAGTCGCGGTTCCGTCTCCCCTCCGCATCACGCCGTCGCGAGCCTAGGAGCCGAGAAGCGGAGAAGCCGAGAAGGATTGCGGCCAGGGCTAGGGTAGGAGCTGCTGGGCTGTCCTCTCGCGTCGGGGTGGGCTATTGGGCTTTCCAGGGTTTTTACGTCATTTTTAGAAACATGTTCTCACTGTTATTGGGCCTTGCCCCAGGCTGCAGCCCAGGGCCCAAATCCGCCCGCGTCAGGAGACATCATCACATATACACCAAGCCAAGAAATGCCGTCTCACGGAACCTCGCATGCATCGACCGCATGAGCCACGAAAGCATCGCACACACGGTACCTGTGGCCGCAGCTGCAGAAGAGCCGCTCGCCTCTCATGCGCTGCTCGTGTGGGATCTGGTGGCTGGAGCCATCAGTAGGGAAGGAAGAGAAGAAAAGACCCTTTATAGTTTTTTTTTTATTTTGTGAGTCCCACCACATAACCCAACCCCAATCCAAAAGAAGCCAAACGTGGGAAATGAATATAATGTCATATCCTCCTCCCTAACCCACACGGTCTTTTCTATCCCAATAACCCAAACCCAATCCCCATGGCCAAGAGCATCTCCAAGAGGTTGGCCAAAATTTAGCAGCCAAATTCCATATTTAGCCATTATGTATAATAGAAAACTTCTTAAAAAATGAGGAGTATACAACAGCCTAGCTATTTTTAGTCTTCTATATTGAAATCTTGCCACGTCATGTATCTCCCATGCAAATCTGAACGGGCTGGACGTATTCCTGGTGGAAGGAAATCTCGCATGCGCGGGAAGCATCTTGCATGCGTGGGCGGGCACTGATGTGGCCAACAATTTCGGCGGATGGCGAGCGAAGCTCGCTCACTTTCTTTGGCCACAGAAATTTCAGGAATAGCCCGCTTGCTGTTTTACAAAATAAAATAGCAAAGCTGTTAGAGCTTAATTTTTGTTGTAGAAGTTCTAAAAATAGCCTACACAACAAAGATAGCACAACTGTTGAACTTGCTCTAACCAAAGGCCACCTAAAAGTTGTAATGTCATTTCTACTTATTTCAGTGTAAGCTTGTCTTAACCTTACATCCTCAAGCACATCTCTCTGAGGGGTGCAACTGCAACCTTTTCTAGAGCGCTTTCTTTTGAGCGCCTACTCCCCCACCCCTTATATATTTTCGGTGGATCCCACCACTACATTTTTCATAGAACAATCATATAACGTCGGGGCGTTCGCTGTGCTGGCTTATTGCTGGTGCAGTGTAGCTTATCCTACTGTTGCTACAATAACATGAAGATGTGGCTTATGCTATTGTTTTGCTATAATAACATGAAGAAAATGACAGTCGCAGCCGTACCGAACGGCCCAACTCCATAGATCCGCCCTCCATTGATCAATATCATCCCCGTGTCGTTGGAGTTCACAACAATGGGATAGTGACGCGTAGGAGGTCCGTGTAGCTTGGGTGCGCCCAGAGGTCGCCGCACAGTTTTCGTGTCGACTGCATGGCGCGGCTCATCTACATCACGCGTCCATAGGATTTTTTTTTTCGTTTATTTATAGACGGTCTGGGGCTCCGGGCTGTATTAATATGTATGTATGACATAATGTCTTCTGGGCCAGGCCAGGCCGGGCTGGCAATGGTAACGAAACAAGTTTGGCTAGCAAACGCATGCAGAACGATCCAGCCCAATTTAAAGTGTAGGTGCGTATGTTACTGTGACGCCCGGACGCAGGAGACTCGAAGCAATCGCCATCAAGGCATCAACTCATCAACCTAGGGCAAACCGCCGCCGCAGCAGCACGCGTGCAGACCGTGAGCTCCCTCGATCGCCATCGCCCGTACGTCTGCACACGAACGATAGATCAAGTATGAAGCTGCTGATGACGAGGCTCGCCGGTGGTCTGCTGGGTACGACCGGCTGCGGCTCTGGGATGATCAACCGACGACGCTGCTTCATTGATCTCGTCCCAAGCCGCCGCCACATGGTCACCACTGTAACCCGCCGGACGGAATTAGAACCCTCGGGTCAGGGTCAGGGTCAGGCTCAGGCTCCAGCTCCGGCTGCGGCGGCGGCGGCGGCGGATGACCTGCGCTGGATGCTCCTGAACCGCTGGGGCTACCCCAGTGACTCCACCACCGCCGATGTCTTCCCCGACGACAGGACAGCCGCGGAGTCCCGCACCACCTGGGGCCGACCCTTGCGCGTCTCCCTCAGCCGCGTGGCGCCGCCGGCCATCTCCTACATCTGCTACAACCCGGATGGGCCCAACAGCGAAGACGGCGGCGGCGACGACGACAAGCAGTCAGCTTATGACGACCCACTTTACGTCGTCGCGGCCCACGGCGACTCTGTCCTCGTGAAGTTGTCAGTCCCCTGCTGGCTGCGCCGTCGTCTCGGTATTAGTATTTTGGATGCCGCCACCGACTACTTCCTGTACAGGGCCGCCACCGCCGCCACGGGTCAGCCGCCGTCTCTGTCGCTGCTCCCAACCTGCCACATCCCTATGTACGGCCGCGAGTACAATGACGAGGATCCCTTCCACATGGAGCGTGTGTTCGACGTAATGGACACCGGCCTCATCTTGCGCTGCGGCGACGGGGACGAGAGCGGTGAGGTCCTAGTGGCCCAGCTCCAGGTCACGCACCAAGCGCCGTTCGACACGGCCGAGCTCTGCGTGCTCCGCCCCGGGCGCCGCGACTGGGAGCTCAAGGTGGCGGTGCCCATTGTCCACAGCAACGAGGTCGGCGAAGGCCGCCACGACCTGGGGGAATGGCAGGAGCTCAACGCCGCCGTTCCCGTCGGGAACCGTTTCCTGTGCTGGGTGAACTACGACCGCAGCACCTTCCTCGTGTGCGACATGGCGGAGGAGGAGAACCCTAAGCTCCGGTACGTGCCGCTGCCGGTGCCGCCCAAGGAGGAATGGGACGACGTGCACGTGGAGCCTCTTTCCTGGCAGTACTACTGGAGCATCGGAGCTGCGCCGGGCGCCGGGGTGCCGGCGGTGCGGTTCGTGAGCATCGACAGACGACGCTGCAATGGCGCGCCTCTGATAAAGAGTCTGTGCGAGCGTTCAAGCTCTGCCTTCGTGGTGACCACGTGGACCATGGCCCTGAAGTCGACGGGGGAGCCAATGGAGTGGGTGAAGGAAGGCGTCCTCCACTGCGAGGAGCTCTGGGCGGCAGTGCTAGCGGCCGGCTACGAGGACATTCCACGTGTGCGTGTGAGCTGCCCCACCGTGAGCTCGGAGAACCCCAACGTCGTCTGCTTCATGGCCGAGGACATAGATAGCGAGGCGAACGGAAACACAAAGTCATGGACGCTCGAGGTTCACATGAGGAGGAAGATCACTGATATCTGTTGTCTCCTCCTGCGACCCCTATGACCACCCCATCCAATGGGATGTATGTGTCAATTACGGCAAGCCATTTGTCTGCTGATTAGGGTTGGTCGTGTGGTATTAGGTCTACCTCTAGTTGCTCCGCGGTCCTCTTCAGGCTGGTTTGATCTCAAAACCAAGGGGATTTAGGGAATTAATAAATCTCCTGCAAGTCAAAATGCTCCTCAACCTCTTCCAGTCCTCCTATCCCTTTGATTTTTCATAAGCGGCATTCCAGAATTATCAGAGATAATATATTCACTACTGGGAACGCCCTCTTTGCCGACAGCTTGAAGCTGTTGGCGAAGGCCTTAATCCTGTCAGCAAATGCTTTGCCGACAGGGTTTCTCTTATCCTGTCGGCGAAGTTGTTGTCGGCAAAGGTCTCTTTCCCGACAGGCATGTTTGGTCTGTCGGCGTTGCTTCGCCGACAGCCACGTGTTCAGTCGGCGAAGGAAACTGCGCCGTCAAGACGGCTGCCGTCTCCTTCGCCGACAGCCACCTGTAGGCTGTCGGCAAAGGCTTCGCCGACAGCCTCTGTTACTGTCGGCAAAGGCTTTGCCGACAGTACTCCTGGGCTGTCGGGAAAGGCTTTGCCGACAGTACCTGCCGGGGCTGTCGGCAAAGCCTATGGCAGATGCTGTCGGCAAAGAAAGGCTGTCGGCAAAGCTGGCATTCTCGCTGGGAAAATGCCCAGCTTTGCCGACAGCATTGGCCTATGCTGTCGGCAAAGCTGGGCAATATTTTTTTTTCTTTTGTTTTTGCTGTTTTCTTGCATTTAAACCACATTTATCGCATATATATACCAGAGAACCACATTTATTCACAACAATATAGCATATGAACCACATTTGTGCATCGAATTCGGTCTCAACGTGAATCCACACATCAACGCCGTCAAATCCATCGATACATGTCCAGAATACACATAACGTCGCGAAACGAGTATATACATGTCCAACATACACACAGGATGTCCAAAAGTTCATCAGTACTGGTCCAGGGGTCTAACAATCATTGCTACTAGTCCAGAAGAGGGAGGCAAAGGTACCTAGCTCGTGGCGCCGTCCCCAGGAGTCTCAGAGCCCCCACCTTGGTCCGACGGAGACCACCCTGGCTGCGGCTGAGTCCACCCTGGCTGCAGCTGTGTCCACCCTGACTGCGGCGCCGCCTCGTACTGCCAGTAGGGCGGCCGAGGCCCCTGCTGCGTCGGTGCCTGCGGCCACGAGGAGTAGCCCTGCGACTGTGGAGGAGGAGGCCACACGTACTGCTGCGTGGGGTACGTCGGGTGCGCTGGCCAGGTGTGCTGTGGAGAAGGACCCAGTGGAGGGCTAGCACCTGGAGTCGGGTTCGAACCCGCCGACGGAGCCTGCACAAAGGCCAAGTGATGTAATTAGTACCTGCAGGATGGCCGCACAAACTAAAGCAACAGGCAATATACTCATCGGACCAGGTACAGGAGCAGGCACTGGGAGTGGTGGTTCGGCGAAGAGCGAGGGAGGAAGCTCCTGCGTGCCCGGGAGCTGGGACCGGACGAAGCCGGCTAGGTCCGCCAACTGACGCTGGTAGAACTGCGTCACTGCCGCCAGCTGCTGCTGGTGGGCCGTGTTCTGGGCCTCCTGGTGGGCCTGCAGCTGTTGGAACCTGGCCTGCAATATTACACCCGCATGGTTGATGGTATGTGAAGCCAAGGTGGATCGTGTGTGAAACGAGTGAACGACGCATGGTTGATGGTATG
The DNA here is from genome assembly GCA_038087645.1 of Saccharum hybrid cultivar R570. Classification (NCBI taxonomy): domain Eukaryota; kingdom Viridiplantae; phylum Streptophyta; class Magnoliopsida; order Poales; family Poaceae; genus Saccharum; species Saccharum hybrid cultivar. Next base: position 15,578,666 of record JAQSUU010000805.1, read on the forward strand.
TGAAGCCAAGGTGGATCGTCTGTCTAGCCCTTTCCCAGCTAGTGTACATCCACTCACGGTCAGCCATCCTCTGCCATGCGCCAATGTAAGCGAGTAATAAAACCAGCATCTGCATCTACAAGGCGTTCCTACCATCTAATAGGTGAAGGATAGGTCCTAATCCCACCCGATGATGCGTAGATGAGGTTAGCTTCCATGCTCCGCTCCCGTCCGAGACGGAATTTCGGCAGCACCTCCCCGCTGTTCTCCCGATACACGTCCCGGTGGGGAGAGTGTGCATTCGGAGAACAACGGGGAGGTGCTGCCGAAACTCTGACTCGGACGGGGGCGGAACATGGAAGCTAACACATCTACGCATCCTCGGGCTGTCCAAAAAACGTGGACAATCCGAAAGAGATACCGTCGCAGATATGCACTGATCAGCATACCAACGACCGCGTATCACTTTCGGACGGGAGACGCCTAACTCGGTTACGCAATCTACTTACAACAAATATAAGGAAGAGAGGTGATTTATACCTAGGGTGGCGGCGCAGAGGTGGGTAGCGGGGCGGTGGAGAGTCGACGCTGTGCAGGAAGACCCGCAGCGCCCACGAAGACGATTGGGATCACCGAGTACCTCCCTCAGGTCCTCCTCCTACAATAAGGGCACAAAAGGTTAGTATCCACGCAAAATTTCGGCAGCACCTCCCCTGCACGGGGAGGTTTCCAAAACCTGCAAAAAACAACGACGCGAAGGCCGATAACCACAGCGGCGCGAAGGCCGATAACCACACCTGATGGACAACTGTAAGTAAAAGTTGAACTCTACTGTAACAACAAAGTTAATACACATATATTACAGCTTATATAAAGACAGAGAATACATAAGGACAGTGAACAAAGACACTTCTACAGTACCAAATAAACAAAGATTAAAACCTATCAATAACATAGTCATGACAAACAAAAACAAATAGGTAATCAATATCGATGATCAGAAAAAACAATATTATGAAGCTAAAGACATACATTACAGGCTAAAACAAAAAAAAATCATCAATGACATTGATACTGGAAGGACCAAGCTCAGTTAGCATGATAGGTAGTGCCTACTGCAGCTTAACAAAAAAATTGGGCATCAATTGAGATTTACAAGCAAGCAAAAACATGATAACACTAACACACATGAGCCTCATCTGCCGACAGTGTTTGTTCACCGACAGCAGGGAGCCTATGGGCTGTCGGCAAAGAATTCTTTGCCGACAGCGGGGATAGGCTGTCGGCAAAGACTTCCTTCGCCGACAGCCCTGGGGCTGGCTGTCGGCAAAATGTGGGGCTGTCGGCGAAGTTCCTTTCTCCCGTAGTGATTAATATTAACGCAGAAGACAAACGTATACATAAACAGCGATTTGTTCTTCCAAAATCAAGGTTTCAACTGAACAGGATCCTATTGTTCTTAAACAAAACAAAAGGTGTGGCAAAACCTTGTGTAACTCCTATGATCCTGTATACACTTTCTGTCCTAATCGACAGAGTTCGACCACAATCAAAGTTAGAACTTTTGTGGTCTGAACGAATCACAAATCCGCATAACCTTTGACTAATTGTTTGACTCTGTTTAATTCAGAAACAATTACCCACACATTCGATCAGTGTCGATGGGTCCTCCACATCATGCAGGCGACGAGGTAACCGGCAATGGACCAGGTTTGGAACTTTCTGGCACTACGGCAGACAGTGCCTTTGTCTAGCGCCTGGGTCTTTGCCGAGCACTATTTATCGGGCGCTCAGCAAAGGTCACCTTTGCCTAGCGCCGGGCTCTCGGCAAAGAATGTGCTCGGCAACGATTCCTTTGCCGAGCGCCATACCCTCGACAAAGATAAACACTCGGCAAAGAACGTCTTTGCCAAGCGCCAGGCGCTCGGCAAATGATAGCACTCGGCAAAGAGCTACCGCATAACATACCGGGCACCTACCGTCGGTCTTTGCCGAGCGCCCTCCGTTAGGCGCTCGGCAAAGGCACCTCTTTGCCGAGTGCCAACCTTGGCGCTCGGCAAATGCACCTCTTTGCCGAGCACTGACCTTTGGCGTTCGGCAAAGAATTTTCTTTTTTTTTGTTTTTTTCTTTCAAACTTTTTTGTCATGCATTACACATTATTTAAAAGTATATTTTAAGTTTTGGTACTTTTTTAAATCTTTTTACTATATATCGTTAGTTTATTTGATTTAATTGAATTTCTTCGATAAACGCGTGTTTGAACTGGAGGTGCATCGAATCTCCGAATTGAACGGTTCGAAAATTGATATTCGCGTTACTTAGCGTATGTTAAGGCCGTATCCAGGAGCACGCATGAAATATCGAACATCTCGCGCACGGAACACGGCGACCAAGTTGCGCGTGAAGTGCTATTAACACTACCGGAAACAGCATCTTTGCCGAGTGTCATATGCTTTGCCGAGTGCCAAATATCGGGCACTCGGCAAAGAGGCTCTTTGCCGAGTGCCGCTCTCGGCAAACTAAGACACTCGGCAAAGATCGCTTTGCCGAGTACCCGGCACTCGGCAAAGAAATACACTCGGCAAAGAAAGTCTTTGCCGAGTGTCCAGCTCTCGGCAAAGATTTACACTCGGCAAAGCATATGACACTCGGCAAAGATGCTGTTTCCGGTAGTGTTAATAGCACTTCACGCGCAACTTGGTCGCCGTGTTCCGTGCGCGAGATGTTCGATATTTCATGCATGCTCCTGGATACGGCCTTAACATAAGCTAAGTAACGCGAATATCAATTTTCGAACCGTCCAATTCGGAGATTCGATGCACCTCCAGTTCAAACACGCGTTTATCGGAGAAATTCAATTAAATCAAATAAACTAACGATATATAGTAAAAAGATTTAAAAAAGTACCAAAACTTAACATATACTTTTAAATAATGTGTAATGCATGACAAAAAAGTTTGAAAGAAAAAACAAAACAAAAATTCTTTGCCGAGCGCCAACCGTTAGGCGCTCGGCAAAGAGGTGCATTTGCCGAGAGCCAAGGTTGGCACTCGGCAAAGAGGTGCCTTTGCCGAGCGCCTAACGGAGGCCCTCGGCAAAGCAGTGTAACGGCCGCTTTTCCCCGGCAATAAAACAAACAAAAAAAACAAATTAAAAAAAATGAAAAAGTCTTTGCTGAGCGCCCCCGATCTGGCGCTCGGCAAAGAATTCTTTGACGAGCGCCAGATCGGGGGCGCTCGGCAAAGGCCACGGTAAAATACGCTCCTGCCTGTAAAAAAACTCACTCTCACTCAACGTTGCCCGCCAGCCCCGACAGCGCCCGCCGCCCCGCCGGTCCCCTGCCCCAGCGCCGGCCGCGCTCGCGCCGGCCCCCGCCCCGGCCGCGGCCCGCCCCCGCCCCCGCCCCAGCCCCGGCCGAGCCGGCCCCGGCCGCGCCCGCTTCGCCCTCGGCCGCGCCGGCCCCCTCCCCGGCCGCGGCCCGCCCCCGCCCCCGCCCCGGCCCCCGCCGAGCCGGCCCCGGCCGCGCCCGCGCCAGCCCCCACCCCGGCCGCGCCGGCCCCCGCCCCGGAAACGGTCGCGCGCACCGCGGCCCCGACCGCGACCGCCGGCTGCTGCCGCGGTCCGCGCCCGCCTCGGCCGCCGCGCACCGCCCCGCGTCGGTCCTGGCCGCCTCCTCCTTTCTCCAGCTCTGGCCCCAGCCGCCCCCACGCCGGTCCCAACCGTGCCCCGCCCCGGCCCCGGCAACGACCGGAGGCTGCCCCGGCCACAACCCCTCTGGCGGCTGCCGCGGCCGCTCGCCTACTCCGTCGTGTGCCCCGTACCCCAGCCCACCCCGCGTCGTTCGCCACAGGTACATCTAGTTTGATGTAGTAGGAGTAGGAGTAGTAGGAGTAGGTGTAGTAGTAGTTGGAGTAGTAGGAGTAGGAGTAGTAGTAGGCGAAGTCATGGTAGGCAATGTGGTAGTAGTAGGATTAGTAGTAGGTGTAGTAGTAGTTGGAGTAGTAGTAGTAGTAATTGTAGGAGTAGTAGGTGGTAGTAGTAGAAGGGTTAGGACTAGGAGTAGTAGGCGTAGTAGTAGTGGTAGTGTGAGTAGTGGTACTACTAGTAGTGGTTATACTAATAGTGTTAATAGTGTTCTTCTGCATGGATTGGAAATACATATGTGCTAGTCAGCCATCGTGCCGGTGATGTATTTGTGGTTATCGGCCATCGTGCCGTCTTTTTTTACAGGTTTGGTAACCTCCCCGTACAGGGGAGGTGCTGCCGAAATTTTTCGTTCTCACTAATTGGTTTTTTTTCAAGAGGGCTCCTGTTGGAGGATAGCTGAAGGAGCACGACTCGGCACTGCCCCGCTAGCCTGTCTTCACCGGCACCTATGGTATGACCCCTCTTTCCGTCACATGTGGACGTAGGTCGCGTTACCCAGTTAGGCATCTCCCATCCGAAACGGATACGGTTGGAAGTATGCGATCTTTGCATATGTATAACCATATCTGTTTTGGATTGTCCACTTTTTTTGGACAGCCCGTGGATGCATAGATGAGGTTAGTTTCCATGGTCTGCTCTGATCCGAGACAGGGTTTCGGCCTCACCTTTGTGTTGTTCTCCGGATACACACTCTCCCCGCCAGGACGTGTATCTGGAGAACAGCAGGGAGGTGCTGCCGAAATTCTGTCTCGGCTCGGAGTAGCCCATGGAAACTAACCTCGTCTACGCATCCGCAGGTGGGATTAGGACCTATCCTTACCTATTAGATGGTAGGAACACGAAGTAGATGCACTTGATGTTTATGTTCATCTTTGATATGCATGTTAGAGGATGGATGACCGTGAGTGGATGTATGCGGGATACACAAGTAAGCATGATTTTAGCATTGAATGGGGGCAGAAGACGGAGGCTTTCTTGGACCATGCATTCGGCAGTGGTGTGAATAGAGCACGATTAGCGAAGTGTCCCTGTAGCAAGTGTGCAAATAGGAAATGGCAGAACCAGGAGACCATGGCTAAACATCTTCAGTTGAATGGCTTTGTGCCGGGCTATACCCGGTGGGTACACCATGGTGAAGTGCATCGGTTGAGAGAGGAGGTCATGTGGCCTCGCCTCGAGCATGTCGATGATGGTGGCGGGGTTTTAGACATGTTAGATGACTTCGCGCAAGCACAGATCCCCGATGGACATGCGGAGGAGGCGGAGGCATCCGCAAAGGCGTTCTACGGCATGATGGCTTCGGCACAGAAACCCCTTCATGATCGCACGACGGTTTGTCAGCTCGATGCCGTTGGACGCGTGATGGCGTTTAAGGCCGAGATCAACATGAGTCGGCAACACTTCAGTGGCATGCTGGCCTTGATTGCTAGCATGCTTTCGGAGGGCCACGTGTTGCCAAAGAGCCTGTACGAGTGCCAGAAACTCCTTGATGGACTCAAGATGCCGAATGAGCAGATACATTGTTGTCCGAACGGGTGTGTCCTCTTCAGGAAAGATCTTGAGCAGGAGAAGTATTGTCCGAAGTGCAAAGCCTCCCGGTACCTGGAGGTAGACTTTGGTGGAGGCCACAAGGAGCAGCTTACCGTCCCGATGAAAATCCTACGGTACCTCCCTTTCTTGCCGAGGATCCAACGGCTATACATGAGCGAGGAGCCTGCTAAGCAGATGACATGGCACAAACTGGGGAAACGATACAATCCCGACAAGATGGTGCATCCGTCCGATGGTGAAGCATGGCAACACTTTGATCGCATCCATCATGAGAAAGCGTCAGAGGCTCGTAATGTACGCATGGCGCTGGCAATAGATGGGTTCAATCCTTATGGTATGATGGCTGCCCCGTACACGTGTTGGCCCGTGTTCGTCATCCCACTGAACCTCCCCCCCGGCGTCTCCTTTCAACGTTTGAACGTATTCTTGTCGTTGATTATTCCTGGACACCCGGGGAAGAAGATGGGTGTCTTCATGGAGCCTCTGATTGATGAACTGGTCAGTGCTTGGGAGGATGGGGTGTGGACATACGATCGAGCTACAAAGACCATCTTCAAAATGCACGTTTGGTACCAGTACTCCATGCATGACTTCCTAGCGTATATGATATTCTGTGGTTGGTGTGTCTATGGGAAGTTCCCATGTCCATTATGCAAGGCTCATCTGAGGTTCATCTGGCTCAAGAAGGGTGGCAAGTATTCATCGTTCGACAAACATCGTCAATTCCTGCCCCTTGACAACGCATTCAGGCGAGACACCGTGGGCTTTACGAAAGGTGTCGAAGTCACTGAACCTCCACCACAGATGATGACTCCTGCCGAGGTCCATGCTCAGATTGATGCTCTCGTGGAGAATGAACAAGGTGATGGGTTCGTGGGATATAGCGAGGAACACATGTGGACTCATAAGTCTGGCTTGACGAGGCTCCCTTATTTTGATGACCTCCTCATGCCACATTACATTGATGTCTTGCACACCGAAAAGAATGTCATGGAGGCACTCTGGGCAACGCTCATGAACACTGAAAAGTCAAAAGACAACCCTAAGGCTCGAGTGGACCTCACAGAGTTGTGCCATAGACCACATCAAGAGATACGAGCTCCTAGTGGTGGTAGGACATGGAAAAGGCCTAAGGCGGATTTTGTCCTGGCCCCCAGACAAAGGAGGGAAGTACTCGAATGGATGAAGATGTTGATGTTCCCCGATGGGTACGCAGCATATCTGAGGAGAGGAGTGAACTTAAGTACTCTCTGAGTGAAAGGGATGAAGAGTCATGACTACCACATTTGGATTGAGCGTCTTCTCCCGACGATGGTCCGAGGCTTCGTCCCTGAGCCCATATGGATAGTGCTGGCAGAGTTGAGCTACTTCTTCCACCAGCTCTGTGCCAAGGAGTTATCTCGGTCCATGATTGCAGACTTGGAAAAAGTGGCACCTGTCTTGCTTTGCAAGTTGGAGAAAATCTTTCCACTAGGCTTCTTCAATCCCATGCAGCATCTGATATTACACCTCCCATATGAGGCACGAATGGGGGGGCCGTGCAGGCCCGTTGGTGCTATCCGATCGAGAGGTGCCTAAAGACTCTTCGAAAAAAGTGCAAAAACAAGGGTAAAATCGAGGCTTCCATTGCAAGTGCATTCACTTTGGAGGAGACGTCAAACTTCACAACATCGTATTACGACGACACCCTTCCAAGTGTGCATAATCCAGCTCCTCGCTAAAATGCTGATGAAAATGAGTGGACCCTCAGCCTTTTCCGAGGGCAACTTGGAAGAGCCCAGAGGGGCAAGCGTAAGACACCTCTACATGTTATCACTATTACTTTGTATCCTTTGTTCAAAATCTAAATATATACTAATATATTTACTCAATCACTTGTGCAGGACCTGGAGGGTTGTGTCGGAAGAGGATTCGCGCCATGTGAATGGCGTCCTAGGGGCCCTGGTCAGGCACTACTTCCCTGGCATTGTAACGCATGCCGGGAAGGACGAGCCTGCCTACACATGGGCCCACTATGAGTCCGCCCACCACGCCACCGCAGGCAACGTGGCAGCGCACATCCTTCAGGAGTTCTGGGTAAGTCTTCCTCGCACTACATGCCTCAATACAACACATTCATTGGATCCTACTTGAAATAACTAATGCATACATCGTGTCTTCATATGCAGACGTACTTCAAGCTCGACGAGAGCTACAAGGGCAATGCGGACGCCATGGCTAGGAAAGCTTGCAGGAAGCGTGTCACGGACATGTACCACGAGGCGAGAGTCCAGGCCATCAGAGATTACTATGGGAAGCAGTTTGGAGAGAGCGTCAACAAGCAACAAATCCGAGAGCGGAGGCTCTCTCTCACCAAAGAGCAGTTCATGCAGGTAACTGAACAACTTTAAATTAAGTTCCTTTCAACATTAGGTGCTATGAACTTGATTGCCTAACATGTCGATTACTTCATGACGTGTAGGTCATTCCTTGGTGGTGCAAAAAGTCCCCCGAGGCGTGGGGGCAAATCGTGGACCGTTGGCTGAGCGAGGAGTGGCGGCAGCAGCACGCGGCTGCCCGGGCTCACCGTTTGGCCATGCCAGGTGTACCTCACCATCAAGGCAACCGCAACATCGGCGGCTTCGGCCGAGCTTGGGTACGTCATCATGTTTGTAACTGTTGCCATGCTTTAATGTAACTAGGCAAAGACTACTAACAAACTTCTTTTCGTTCTCGCAGTCGGCGGCGCACGGTGGCCAGCCATGCTCCTACTTCGCCGCATATACCATGTCACACAAGGGCAAGGCGACGTCCGATGTCTCCTTCAACCCGGAGGACCCGCCCGAGGCGTACACAAGTGAGAGTGCCTACAAGAAAGTCACCGAGTACCATGAGGCGGCGAGGGCGATGTATGGGCCGGATTATGATCCAACGACTGACAACATCGATGCGCGCCTCGTCATGTGTCTTGGAAAGGGAAAGCAGCATGGGCGCTACTGGATGGCCAACAGCGTGATCGACAGCGCCACTACTCCCACTCTCTCCCGGATCCGAGCACAGACCACGAGTGGCTCCGGACTCCCGCCGATACGCGAGCGGCCGGCCTATGGACAGGCCCAGGTCGAGACACTACAGGTTAGTTTTGGTTTACTCGTCGTGCATTACACGGGGATTTCCTTGCCGCTTCACTAACATTACCTTTGCAACAATGTATAGGCCCAGGTGGAAACTTTGAACAAGAGGGCCGACGAGCTGGAGGCGGTTGTGGCTTCAGAGCGGGCGGCGCGGCTGGCAAGTGACCAGAGGATGTCGGACGTGCTGGCGTTTCTGCAGAGTTCTCTGGGTGTTACTTTGCCACCCAACTTGATGGGTCCACCTCAGCCTCCTCCCATCGTTCCTCCCTTCGTTCTCTCAACACTACTCCGGTGAGTAATATATATCATACATGCATGTAATTTAGCTATTTAACTTTGTCTCATGCAATCGCTGCTCCTGTGTGTAGCCTCAGTCGGCGGGTTCGAACCACGTGCCGAACGAGCATGGGGGACCGTCGCCGCCGTCACATGGGTGGCCCGGGTACCAACCTCCACCGCCGCCTCAGTGAGTAACGTCGAAGTTTTTGTCACGTATTCCTTCTCTTGGTGATGAACCTGAACTTGTTGTGTTGAACTTCATGTCATGGACTTGGACTTGTTGTGTTGAACTTCATGAACATCAAGTTGTTGTAATGGACTTTATCACCGAATAAGTGATGCTATTATGAGATATATGTGCTATTGTGATATATATGGTGATGGTGGTGATAAAAGTGATGAAATTGTGATATAAATGGTGTTATTTGTGTTCATGGTGATATCCATTTGATGTATATATATGATTTGTTGTGTTTGCAGTGATAGAAAGCAAAAAATAAAAAAAAATGAAATCTGGATTTCAGCTTTGCCTAGCGCAGCGCTAGGCAAAGAGCCTTTGCCGAGCGCTTTTTGGCGCGGCGCTCGGCAAAGCTGCCATGTTTAGCGCTACACCACGGCAGCTTACCCAGCTTTGCCGAGTGCCTCAGGCTTGGCCCTCGGCAAAGGCAATCCTTTGCCGAGCGCCAGGCTGGAGGCGCTAGGCAAAGAAATTTTTTTAAAAAAAATTAGTTTGCTCTTTGCCGAGCGCCTTACCGTGACCGCCGCCGTGACCGCCGCTTTTCTTTGCCGAATGCCGCCTAGGCGCTCAGCAAAGGCTTTGCCGAGCGCCCGATAAAAGACGCTCGGCAAAGGAGCCTTTGCCGAGCATTTCGTTGCCGGGAGCCCTTTGCCGAGCGTTGCGCTCGGCAAAGCCTTTGCCGAGCGCAATTCGGCCTTTGCCGAGCGTCTCAGGCGCTCGGCAAACCCGCTGTCTGCAGTAGTGTGGCCTGCATAGTGCTTACACTTCCTGGCCTGCATAGTGCTTACCAACGAATCTTCCTAGCTTGTCATCGTAGTACTCGACGACTCGGGCCAGCCGTCCTTTATTAAGCAGCCTCGACTCAGTGAGCTCAATGGCACGTTTTGCCATATGTTTTTTTTAGATAAAGGATAAAATATCCGGCTTCATCTATCCGATGATAGAATCAGACTAATTATTACAAACGATCGACACGGACACAAAGATTGTTGTAACTTACAGCCACTCACACGACTACAGGAATAACAAAATAGTTCTGGAGTAAACAAAACCAACATGTCTTTGGGAAAGCCACCCATTGGAACCAAAGAAAGCTAAAGCCGACGTCTCTAGGTATTTTGCCGCAGAGATTAATTGATCTTTAAGATCTTCATGCCGCTGCAGGCTGGCCCATTGACGTAGCCAGTGCGTTCCTCTGAAGAGTACCTGCAAAAGAGATTTGAGTTTGCATTTGTCAAAAACTATTTCATTCCTTGTTAACCAAATTGCCCACAAAAGTGTTGCTGCTGCCGTTAATAACAATGTATTATATTTTTTATTACCCAGTTTTGACCAATTCTCAAACAAATCCTCTATACTAGTGGGGGGTAAAATTCCAAAAAGTAAGTGTATAGAGCGTCACAAAAACTTGGCATAGAAGCGATCAAAAAAAGATGTTGAATTGATTCGGAGAAATGGCAGAGGCAACAAGACTTGTCTCCAGTCCAATTTCTCCTAGCTAAGTTATTTTAGTTAGAATCACTTCTCTCTTCAAGTACCACATAAAAATTTTAATTTTCATTGGTAACTTTGTTTGCCAAATATCTTGCGACACTCTAACTCCATTGTTAATTAACGCAGCATACATAGACTTGACCGTAAAGGTTCTAGATGCATTGAAACACTAAACAAACACATCTCGTTCCTGGAGTAAGTTAACATGTTGTAAGGAAGCTACAATACACTGCCAATTTATCAAATTTCTACCCACCAAATTTCTCCGAAAGGAGATATTTAGTAAAGGAGAGCTCAAAACTGTAGCAATGGAATCTTGCTTCCTTCTCACAATGTTAAACAACGCAGGAAACTTATCCTTAAGAGGTTTGTTGCCCAGCCAAGTGTCAACCCAAAATCTAGTTTGTGAACCATCTTTGACATTAAAGTGACCAAAGCCTAAAAAAGTATCTTTCACATTCATAAGACTTTTCCAAAAGTGCGAGTCCATTGGTTTCTTCTCACAGCTTCCTAGCATCTTATTCTTTATATATTTATTTCTTAACAATTCTTGCCACAAACCATCCTCATTTAATAATTTAAACAACCATTTACTAAGCAGACATTTATTTTGAATCTCTAAATTCTGGATCCCCAGCTCACCTGGGTCTTTAGGTTGGCACATGATTTCCCATTTGACTAATCTATATTTTTTTATGACTATCATTTTGCCAATAAAAACGAGATCTAAAACAATCCAACTTTTCCAGAACCCCTTTTGGCATTTCAAAGAAAGACATCATAAACATCGGTAAGCTAGAAAGCACCGAGTTTATGAGAACCAACCTACCACCAGTTCTTAACATCTTACTTTTCCAGCCACTAAGTCTTTTCTCAATTCATTCCTCTATGTTCTTCCAGTCTTTATTAAGCAGTTTCCTGAAATGCATAGGGAGTCCCAGGTATCTGAATGGGTACTTACCCACGGCACATCCAAATAGTTGCGAATAGAAGTTCTCGTGATCTTTGGCTTGTCCAAAACAAAAGACTTCACTTTTGTGGAAATTAATTTATAGGCCAGATAGTTGCTCGAAAGTGCTTAACAATAACTTCATATTGACAGCTTTCTCAACATCGTGGCTCATAAAGATCACTGTGTCATCCGCATACTGAAGGATGGACAAACCATCTTGAATAAGATGAGGGATAACCCCTTCTTCCTGTCCAGCATCTCTAGCTCTGGCAATCAGTATGGCCAACATATCAACCACTATATTAAATAGTATGGGCGATATGGGGTCACCTTGCCTTAAACCTTTTTTTGTCTGGAAGTAGGGTCCTAACTGGTCGTTAACCTTAATATTTACATTGCCACCTTGTGTGAAAAGTCGAATCCAATCACACCATCTTTGTGAAAACCCCTTCATTCTTAGTGTTTGTTGTAAGAAATTCTAGTTTACTTTGTCATATGCCTTCTCGAAGTCTATTTTAAAAATCACTCCATCTTGTTTCTTTGTATGTAGTTCGTGAATAGTTTCATGTAATATGACAGCGCCCTCCATAATATTTCTGCCTGTTAAAAAAGCTGTCTGAGTTGGTCTTATCAGTTTTTGGGCAATCGAAGACAGTCTATTTGTCACCACTTTAGTGAAGATTTTAAAAGAGACATTCAACAAACAGATAGGTCTGTATTGTTGAATCACTCTTGCATCAGTCTTTTTGGGCAACAAAATGATATTACCAAAATTGAGACGATTTAGAGGCAGTGTTCCCTGATAGAAATCTGAGAACAACGCCATCAAATCATCTTTAATAAGACCCCAGAAAACTTGAAAAAATTCCGGAGGAAAACCATCCGGGCCAGGCACCTTATTATGTTCCATTTGGAAGATTGCCACTCGAACTTCTTCCTCAGTGAAAGGAGAAGTTAAAAAGTCATTTTCCAAATCTGAAACTTGAGGTATATCCCCCGTCTGTGATTCATCTAAAGTCATTAGAGAAACATCAGATGGACCGAACAGGCTTTTGTAATAAGTAGTAATATGTTGTTTAAGTTGAGCATCACCAGTTATAATACTATCGTCATCCTCAAGTTGGAAAATACAAGTTTTTCTGTGCCTTCCATTGGCTAAAAAATGGTAATATTTTGTATTGGCATCTCCTTCTAACAGGTGTTTCACTTTGGCCCTTTGGTACCATTTAAGTTCTTCTTCTCTCAAAAGTTCCGCAAGTCGTTGATTTAGAACATGTTTTAAATTCCTCTCAGAGTCATTTAGAGCAGCAAGCTCTGCTTTTTATCTAATGCATCCAGCTTAACTAAGAGAATAGCCTTTTCTTTCTTGTAAATCCCACTCACATGTTTTGCCCAACCTCGAAGGTACTGTCTTAATCTCCTAATTTTCATTTGCCACCTCTCAATAGGTGAACCTGAAACTGGAGTATTCTGTCACACCTCAGAAACCATCTCACAAAAGTCATCTCTTAACAACCAACCTAATTCAATTGATAAGTTGTAGATGCATTATTTGTAGAGAATAGCAGAGGTGTATGGTCAGATATTTCTCTATTAAGAGCATGTACTGAGGTATGAGAAAATTGTGATTCAAAATCTGTGCAAACTAAGATTCTGTCTAGTTTCTTGAAAGTTTGGTTTGGCATGTTGTTTGCCCAAGTGAATTTTCTTCCTGTCATCTCTATCTCTCTAAGATTTAGACTGTCAATTACTGCATTGAACATAAAAGGTCATCTATCACTGTAATTATCATTATTCTTTTCGTCTGGTCTACGGATAATATTAAAGTCACCACCTATAATAATAGGTATGGTGTCCTTTGAACATACCCGCACTACCTCAGACAAGAAATTAGCCTTTTGATCTACTTGAGATGGGCCATAAACTAAAATTAGGTTAAATTTGAAATCATGTTCGTTGTATCTTAGTTTGAAACGGATGAAGAATTCTCCCTCTTCAATTTCCCCAATATCAAAAGTCAACAAATGAATGCCTAGAATCATGCCACTGGATCTACCTCTTGGGGCCATGCAGTGCCAAATAAAGTCTCTACCAGCACAAATGGTATTAAGAGTATTTGCTGGAAAGCTAGCTCTACCAGTCTCTGATAAGGCAATGAAATCTAGACTTTTTCCTTTGTTAACTCTGATAGGAATCTAAACTTTTTAGTATCAGCAAAACCATTGCAGTTCCAAAAATACCTTTCATCTTGAACTATATTTTTTTCTATTATTCTTTTTAGAGCTGGGGTGGCCAACTGTTTTTTGTGATATAGGTGTCTGTAAGATCAAAGGATCACAGCCCCCATCACCAAGCCCCTCTGCAATTCCTGAACAAATAAGGTTTAAAGCTTCGAGATCTACATTATCCTCAATGGAACAAACAGTTGAAGCATCTTCTACTAAAACAAAGTTCTCATCTCTTAACTTAGCATCTTGCAACAATCTATTATGCTCAATATCTTTTAAATGTTTTAACACATCTTGATCATTATTGCCTAAAACAACCCCTAGAGACAAAGAAGAATTTAAAATAGAAGAACCAGCACGAGAAATAAAAGACAAGGAATGTTGCAGATTACCTTTTTCTAATTGCGTTTCCAGATTCTTCCTCGCCTTCAACTTTGCTGCCTTCTCTGTGGATTCCATGTCCACAGAAGAGGAATTCCTCTTGCTAGACCGCACAGGTGAGGAAGTCCCACTGCTGAATTTTTTTATCTGTGTCCCAGAGTCAATCTGCGGTGGCAACAAAGTAGTTGTCCAAGCCCCACTACCTTTTGTAGCACCTCCAGACTGAGAAAGAACTGCTCTAGGCTTGTTCTGAGGTTTCACAGGTTTGCTCTTGGATATGGTAGCCTCCTCTGCAACCTCCAGCTGTGCCGCCCCATTGGGGGCCTGCTGCTGTCCATCTGCAGATGGTGGTACACCATTACCATTACCTGGTGCCTGAGTTTCTGTAACTTTCCCATCCAAATCCATTTTTTCCACAGGTGCTCCTCCATTGGGCTTCTCTCCCTCTTTGGGGTCATCTTCTTTTGGGCCATTCTCATTGGTAGAGTCCAAGTCAATTAGCTGTGGCTCACCAGTAAGAGAATCCTCCTCAACTGCAAACTGTAGCTCGTATACATAGTCCCCAATGACCACATCCACATAATCTGGGATAAGTCTTGGGTCCAGCACTGCTACCTTCATTCTTGCCCTTCCTGTGTTCTTTGTAAAAACAGTGTCCACAGCTCGAGGGACACCCAGTATAGTTCCAACTGCCCAGATAATGGGAAATTCCTTGAACTCACTGGGTAGTCCTCTAAACTGCACCCACACTTTTTAAATTTCATATTTATGCACCTCATTTTCAGTTCCCTTTTCAAACTGAAGTTTTCCTTCTACTGTCTTGGTGTTCATAGGACCCCACTGAACTATTGTGTCTAAAAGATCAGCTGATGGAAAGTTTATAATAAATGCACCAGTCCCAGTTGTCCTAATGTCCCACTTATGATTCTTGTCTGGTCGGAATTTTTCCAGTTCCACTGTCAATTGATTGACAGTAATAGAACCTTCCAAAACACGCACCACAGCTCTTGTTTCTTGGGCACTTACTTTAGGATTCTCAGTAACTGGAATGTGGCTGGCCAGTTTTGCCATCTGTTTTAGCATCGAAAATTATGAAGCAAGTTTTTTTTTTCTAAAACCAAGCTCTATCTTATGGTGCCTAGCTTCAAAAAATTTAATCTTGATGGACTCGTTTTGATGCTTATTTACTAGTACAAGCTCTCATTATCTATTATAATTAGACGATATTGATCGTCCGAACTACGTAGAAACACTACTTGAGCGTCGACTGTAGTGGATACTGATCCCCAACCTTACATAATTTTTCAAATTAGTTGTGCCAGCTTGTGTTGCTGTATGCACCCTTCGTTTGATATATTTAATTAATTTTTCAAACTATTGAATTTAATTAAGTTTTAGCACATTGAATTATAGAGCCTAGTGCGGCAGGGAAATCTAGATGTCATAATTAATTGTATTAAAACTTAATTAAATTCAATATTTTGTAAAACTTAATTAAATATATTAAACAAAGGGTGCATGCATGCATATGTGCGTTAGGATGCACAGTGGTGGAGCGTAGTTAGGGCCACAGTGGGCCATGGCCTCCCTAAGCTAGAGAAATTGATAATGAAAGTCTTAATTTCAACATTTTAAGTCACAATAAAATACTAATCCGCCCCCTCTCCATACATTTCATATCATATTGGCCCCTCCTCATCTCATGTCCAAGCTCCGCCGCTGAGGGTGCATGCAGCCACACAGGTTAACACAGCTACTTTGAAAACTTATCCAAAACAAGGAACCAACATCCATTACAATTCCAACGATCCTCCACCAGAGGTGAAGCTATCGCAAAACATCGTCTGGGTCTTCAACGTTGTCAGCAAAGATTTTGCTTTGTCGCAGAATAGTGTATAGAGTGATTTTCCATTGAATTTTCCAAAAATCGTAGGGGTCTGCTGACCCCAATAAAGGGGCCTAGCTCCGCCCCACTAATGCTCCTACATAGTTCGGACGATCAACATCATCTAATTATGATAAATATTGGTAGTTTGTACTAGCAAAAAGGCATCAAAATGAATCCATCAAGATTTAAACAATTTCAAGCTAGGCAACATAAGATAGAGCATGATTTAGAAAAATAAAATAAAATTAGTTTCATAATTTTCCAAGATAAAACAAAATTTCTAAGAGTAAACCAAATTTTATGATTTTCCATGTAAAAATATTTGGATTTAAAATTTTATTTTGTATGAATTTTGGATATTGTTTTAAAGAATGGTAAAGACTTTGTTTCAACCATGCGTCCATTAGTCCACCCGCACGCAGTTCCCTCCGCCGTCGATCGATCATTCAAGGGTCAGCTTGCTTCTGGCGTTTTAGCCCAACGCACGCACGCACCTCATCCACTTGTTTCGCCCAACGCACATCCGCACACCCGTCTTCCTCCTCCCCACCGCACACCCTCTTTCTCCCTCTCTCTCTCTCTCGGTGAGCTCCTCCCCTGCGCCGGCGAGCTGCTCCAACTCCAGCAAACCCTTCCCCGGCGGCTACACACGCGACTCCCTTTCTTCCCCACCGCACCTTCTTCCCCATCGCACCGCACCTCTCTCTCTCTCTATCTCTCTCTGACGATGGCTACCAGCGACGGCACGCACCTCCTGATGCCCATGTGCCCACCGCCTCCCCCGCGCCGTGCCCGTGCCCCACTTCTCCCCCGCTCGCCTCCCCCTCCTCTACTCCGCTCCCCCACAGCCAGATCTAGTTGCACCGACAACCCTAGCCCCGACGAGCTCCACCACCCCATCACCGCCGCGCGCAGCCGCCGGCCATCTCTCCGGCCCCGACGGCCACCCCTCCACCGCTCGCCTCCCCGTCTCCTACCCCTGCACCTCCCCGACGGTGCGACCACTGCCCTACAACGGCGCGACTTGGTGGCGCTCAAGGACTTCATCCGGGGCCTCGATGTGGCCGTGCTCGTCAACAATGCCGGGCTGTCCTACCCCTACACGCGCTCAGGCCCTGGCGCAGGAGACTGCTTGCCGTCGCGCTTGGGATTATTTTTGTGGGGATTATTTTGGTGATTTTGACGGTTTTTGATCTGTGGTGCTTTGCTTGCGTTGTACGCGTATAGGAAGAATGAGGGGAAGCACACCCTCCACGTCGTCGGGAGCAGCAGCGCGGACTACATGCAGCAATGGTGAGCGCGCACCGCTTGATTTTGATTTTGTGCTGGTTTGTGCTAATGATCGAGGGGTTCTAGCGTTGTTGGTGATGTTGCATTGCAACCTATTTTATCTGAATTTTTGTTGTAGTGAGGAGGCTGCATTTGGTGATTTCGACAGTGATGTTGATTGGGAGGACGAGGTGTAGGAGGGCAGTAAGGTCTGTGATCTTGCTCAATGCTCTTTATGTTTAATTACTGTTGTGGGGCTCACTTTGCTCGATAGTTGGATTTGTCCCTATGTTGTTGATCCGTAATTTTGTAGTCGTAATGTGTTCCCGCGGTCCCCTGTCCTTGGTGGTTCTTTGCACGCAACGCAAGCTCCAGGCAGCAGCATTTCCGCGCCTGCTGCTGCCTTCTCACTTGTCATGCACACGTCGTCGTGCCCTGCTCCAATTCATTAATGTACCAGTACGTACAGGAGACAAAAGCATCTGCCTACACTGACTGAAACATACTCCCTCCGTCCCATTGAAAGTGTCGTTGGAAAACCGTGTCCCCCTCACAAACACGTTTCCCGGGCGACACTTTCAATGGGACGGAGGGAGTACACGGAGTACATAGCACTGCTGCGCCTGCAATTGTTACTGCACGCCCCCGTCTCGGTGGGACTATCTGTAGGAGTACACAGCACTGTTGCGCCTGCAATTTTGTGACGATGGAAGAAATAGCAAGCAATGCCTGTGAACCTGTGTCTGTGATTGAGAGAGTCACGCGCCAACTACTGTATGACTCATCACTCACCTTACCTGTGCTGTGCATCAATATAATGCTGGCTGTGTTTACTTTCCAAATTTGGAGTGCCAAAAATTTACTGCAGCGACACTGTAGCATTTCGTTTGTATTTGGTAATAATTGTCCAACTGTTAACTAATTAGGCTCAAAACATTCGTCTCATAAAGTACAACCAAACTGTGCAATTAGTTTTTGATTTTATCTACATTTAGTACTCCATGCATATATCGCAAGTTTGATGTGACGGGAAATCTTCTTTTTGCATAGTGCTTTTTTCAAGCAACTAAACACAGCCGTTGATTCATGCTGCCTGCTTGTTCATTGGGCACGCTACACTCATTTTGCAACCTAGTACTCCTACTCCTGTTTCATGTATGTAATAGGGGGTGTTTGGATTGAGCCCTGGACAGAAGTTCCTGGCCTGTAGCCTGCCGGAGAGTTGCCTGCACGTTATTTTGGTTGCAACCCTGGTGACCTGCCTGTCCCAGGCATCACCGGCCAGGCCCAGGTGCATGAAAATGGTCGCCCGGCTGCCGCTGCTTTTTTGCATTGGTGTGGTATCTTCAATTTAATGGACGAGCCGTGGAGAAAATTGGGAGGGGCATTCTAGTACAGGGCTTTGGCTGGGTTTAGGCATACGAAGAATGTAGGATCTGGGATTTGGCTGGGTTCAGGCACCTTCGTCGCCCCTGATCAGTCACTTGCTAGTACAATCCAGTGCACACACACAATTTGATATTGTTCTGATGACTTGTGACTAGAAGCATTGTGACATGGAGTGTCCGCCTCTTGTATTTTTTTCTTTCTAGAAACAAATGGGTTTATTGGTCGTCATTTCCTTTCTATTCATCATACCACTATATTAGTTCATCATACCACTATATTTTATTGGTCGCCTCTTGTCTTAATCCAGTCACTTGCTAGTTACTGTCAATTTTTGATGCTATGCCTGGAAACTTAGTTCTGTTGAACCACCAAGATTTTTTAGGTTCTCTGTCCATAGAAAGTTAGGGTAAGATAGGATAAATTGCCTTTTTAGAATACATAAATTGCCTTTTTAGAATACATAATTGTCTTTTTAGGGTAAGATAGGATACTATACACAGACACTATACTTGCCTTTTTAGAATACATAAATTGCCTATATTAGGAAGACATTGTTGCCTAATGAATGATACTTAAACTGCCTAAGGAAATGCAATCCACTACAGCATTACCCAGCAGTAATATGCTCATCACCAATAGAGGTTTTTAGTCGCTAGCTGTCAACATTAGCACGAGCCAAATAGAATCATTGCTCCTTACTTGAGGTATGGTTTAATTAGTCCGTATACCATTTTTTCACAAGTGCAGCTTTCTTGTTACTTGGTATTTTGCTTCGTCATTATCTAGCGCTGCATCATATTCATAGCATTGAGTTTGTAAATCGCACGTGATGTGTTCTTGGGAGCTCGCTGGTTTTTATGCCTCACTTGATTTATTTTCCTGGCAACATGAATGAATCCAAGGTGAGGTGAGCTTCTGTTTTCAGCGAGTTCTAGTGCTTATTACTATGATGGCATTGGTTCTATATCCTTTTGCATGCCGTCCCTACATCCTATAGGCTTCAATGCCTGGCACTTTTGGATGGAGCATATTATTAATGATGAACAAGTGTCCCTCGGTGTTGGTGCGCATGTTACTACTTCCTGTCGACAAATTTTCACGGACTGAAGGGAATAATTTAGTTTATGTCTTCCACTTCTAAGTACTTACTGTTTGATCAAACATGCATAAACTAGTCTGTTTTTTACATCATCACCTTGCCTCTGTTTGAACTTTTTTTTGCAAATAAACGCGGTGTGGGGGGCTGTGGGTTGCGAATGAACACAGACACTCTATTTGCTTTTTCAGAATACATAAATGTCTATTTCGCAAGACATTGTTGCCTAATAAATAACACTTAAATTGCCTAATAAAATGCAATCCACTACAACATTACCATATTTGCTTCATGTGAGTTTCTAATTTTTAAGCATACATGGAAATACTGGATTTGTCTAGTTCATACTCTGAATTGGTATACTTGCTTTGTTTCACTTGCAGTTGCAAGCTTCTCGGTGATGGCCGCGTTGCACCTCACCTGAGCACCTTCCGCTTTGCAGCCCCCTATTGCGTACCTTGCAATGGTGCCCCTGTCCCGCAGCATGAGCGTAGCCCTGTTGTTGACCGTAGATTTTCAGGTGAGTTTTGAACTGGACCTACTTTGTCGTAAATTTGGGGGTTGTTCATTAAAATTTATATTTGACACCTATACGATGATTCCCTGCACGCAAAGCAATAATTATAAATGTGTGCTGCTATATTATCATGACATGTAGGCAACTTAGTTAAACCAGTTAGGTAATAATACTGTACTTAATAAGGCAAAAAGGTCACCAACTTATGCAGTTTTTTTGTTTAGTACAATGCTATCAGTTTTTTTGTTCAGTACATGCTATCAGTTGTTGTTCAGACTTTTCATAATAGATATGGCCTATCAGTTTTTGGGAAACTTAAGACTGTCCATGGTACAAAATGAACATGCTATTATAGCAAATAGGAGTAACCATGTGCATGCAGAGAAAGAACATATTATTATATCAAGTAGGAACTGCAATACTATTTTTTGTGAACTGAATTGATTATGCAAAACAACTAAATTGCTTATGCAAAAGAATTAAATTGCCTATGAGTTATGTCAGATCTGCTAATGCAATAGGAACTGCAGTACTAGCTGATTTCAGGTGATGCAAGACAACTGAATTGGTTTCTAGTAATAAATTCTATTGTTAGTGCAATTAAAATTTGAGGCTTGGTCATTTTTTCCTCAGTTTCTCACTGTCATCTATGTGCTTATCTTGGTACTTCTATTTAATTGCAGGTGTGAGGCCATCAAGCATCAACATGAACATGTTATGATATCAAATAGGAGTAACCATGTGCAACAGCTAATACAAGAACAACTTAAGATGTATATCTATATAGTAAGCAGTAGAAACATGTAGGATCAGATCTGCTTATGCAGTAAGCAGCAGAAACTGTAGTACTATTTTTTGTGAGCAAAACAACTGAATTGCTTATGCAGAAGAACTGAATTGCTTTATCAGTTTATCAGATCTGCTTCTAGTAACAGATATGATATCAGGTGATGCAAAACAAGTGAACTGCTTCTAGGAACAGATCTGGTTTTGGTTTTTTTTGTGATCATTTGTGTAATTCTGGTGCCTGAGAAGAAGCTAATTAGCTGCGGATGATAGTATTCTTGTATATTCATAAGTACCTGCTGTTTTTTAGATGATTTTGCCTCTGTTTGGGATGAACCAGCTGGCTGCCCAATGGTGGTGGGGGCGTCCTAGGAACACCCTCTGTTTTGCATGCTGGAAGGGAAAAAACAAAACAGGGGGAGAGGTGAAGAAGCTTCCAGGTGGGGGCATGGGCCTAGCCCCTAATGGGCCTTTGCTTAGGCAGAGCATGAAGCGCACGCGCCGCAGCGGTTCTTCCCGCACGCGCGCCACAGCTCCCACCGACCCAGGAACGGAAAGTGGAGTTTTTGGAGTATTTTTCTATATTTGGGGTGTGTGTGCTGTAAGGCTAACGCATGCACATGCGTGCAATAGCCACATCCTTAAAGAATATTTCTATTCCGATCCACCTCCATGGAACTTTTAACTAGTCTCATTTATCTCGGTGCCACATCAGCAAAACTACCATCAAAACTGCCTAGGGTGCAAAAACAAATAGTTCCAAAAGTTGAGGGGTGTTAAAAAAAATGGTTTTATAAACAAGGGGTAAGACTGTAAAAGTTGAGGGGGTCAAAACAACTTTTCCAAACTCTCGCAAAAAAAGACTTTTTCCATCCAAAGACATATATGGCCCTGTTCATCTGGCTTATAATCCGTCTTATTCAGCTTGTTTTTTCAGCCGAAACAGTATTTTTCTCTCACAAAAAATCAGCCAACGGTGTTTTTCAGCCGGCTTATAATTCCAGCCGAACGGAGCCATAAATGCACGTTCACTAGGAACATCTCCAATAGTTCCCAAAAACTCAATTGGTAAGTTTTCCAAGTGGCCAAAAAAGTTGAGAGCATATTTTAAATTCTTCCAGCAGTTTTTAAGATCTCGGTCCTATAAAATAGAATGTAATTTTGCATCAGAAATTTGACTATTTCTAAATCACCCTAACCACTTTTATATTTTCCTTTATCTCTTGTACACTTGCATTAGGAACTGTGTCCTACTCTTTATTTTTCTACACGTCCTTCCACCTCGAGATTGGCGGATCGATACGTGCACAGATCTGTCGATTTTTCCAAGAGGGGAAAGATTGGTAGTTGAGATTGGAAGTTGAGAGCAGTTTTTTAAATCTTGCCAAAAAAAATCAAGATTGGAAGTGGACTTCCAAAACTCCCGGAGATGCTCCAAGCGCAGAACTGAAGGATCCCAGCCCAATAAATAGATGGATACTGTCAAAATAGTATTATGTCACGTGCAGACGCGGAGACTCTACGAACACGCCTTCGTAACCTAGGGCAACCGCCGCAGCCGCAGTCACGTGCAGCAGCCATCCCTCATCCGTGAGCTCCGTCGATCGATCGCCATCATCGAACAAAGCATGAAGCTGCTGACGAGGCTCGGTGGTCTGGGTAGATCCGGCGGGTTGATCAGCTTCATCAACCGAGAACGCCCCCTGTTCCAGCAGAGCCGACGCTCCTCCATTCATGTCGTCCCAACTCCAAGTCGCCGCCACATGGTAACCACCGTAACCTGCCACGCGGGAGAGGGACATTCTGCTCAGGCTCCGGCTCCGGCGGCGGATGACACGCGCTGGATGATTCTGGAACGTTGGTGTTGCGCCACCTCGTCGCCGATGCCGATGCCAAGACCGTCGCGGAAACCCACACCTCCCGTGGGCCCTTGCGGGTCTCGCTCAGCCGCGCATGGGGTTTTTTTATCGGCCAAAAGTCGCCGATATTTTCAAAATTTCCTTTCTATCCCCAGGGTCCGATGAAATTTGATATCAGCCAAATTTTTCCCTTCTTTCCTGTTTCTACACAGACAATCCAAAATCAGTCACGCGATGGTTCGACACTTATAATGATTTATTCTTGTTTTGATTTGTGAACAGGTGATGTTTAATATCTTAGGAATAGTTTCAAGTCAAATTCTACAAATTTTTTGAAAAAAATTTAAATTTTTTTGAATTTGGTCCGATATTTCCGATATATCTTGCTTATCCTCTTTATCCATGACGTCCGACAAATTTTAATTTCCGATAATGAAAACCTTGGCGCAGCGCCACCGGCCATCTCCTTCCTCTGCTTTGACTGGGCCAGCCACGGGCCCAGGACCAGGAGCGAAGGCGGCGGCAAGTCACCTGATGATGGCTTCTCCCACGCCGTCATCGCGGCTCACGGCGACTCCATCCTCCTCAGGTTCGGCGACGGCGACTACTTTGTGTACAAGGCCGCCGCGGGCCAACCGCCGTCGCTGTCCCTCCTCCCGGCCTGCCGCATCCCCATGTACGAATGGGAAGAACCCGGTGAGTACGATTCCGGTGAGGTGTGCCGCACGGATCGTGAGTTGGACCAGATGGACACCGGCCTCTTGTGTTGCGGCGGCGGGGAGGTCCTAGTGGCCCAGTTAGGTTTTGATCTCCCACCATTAGGCCCAACACCTGTTGCAAGTTCTCCCGTGGCGACAATGAATGAACATGAGGAACCTGTCCTTGAGGAGCCTGTCCTTGAGGAACCTATAGAACCAAATGTCGCACATGAGGAAGAATAGCAACAGCCCAGTGTGGAACAAGTGCCAGAGGCGCCTAGAAGGTCTCAAAGAACAAGAAGGTCAGCTATTTCTAATGACTATGAAGTTTATGAAACAGAAGAATTTCAGATGGGGGATGATCCCACCTCATTTGAAGAAGCCATGAGAAACGACCACTCATCAAAGTGGCTTAAGGCCATGGAAGATGAAATGAAATTAATGAGTACCAACAAAGTTTGGGACTTGGAAATTATTCCTAAGGGAGCCAAAACAGTAGGTTGTAAATGGATCTACAAAACAAAATATGACTCCTAAGGGAATGTAGAAAGATTTAAAGCGCGACTTATGACAAAAGGCTTTACGCAAAGAGAAGGGATTGATTATAATGAGACATTTTCTCTAGTCTCATGTAAAGATTTCTTCAGAATTATAATGGCACTTGTAGCCCACTATGATTTGGAGTTACATCAAATGGATGTAAGGACGGCGTTCCTTAACAAGGATTTGGAAGAAAATATTTATATGGCACAACCGAAAGGTTTTGTTGTAAAAGGAAAAAGAACATATGGGATGCCGCCTAAAGAAATCAATCTACGGATTGAAGCAAACCTCAAGACAGTGCTATTTGAAATTTGATAGAACGATAAAAGGTTTTGGGTTTAAGGAAAATGTTGAGGACAATTGCGTTTACGCAAAATTCAAGAATGGAAAGTACATATTCCTGTGGACGATATCCTGCTTGCTAGTAGTGATGTCAATCTACTAATGGAAACAAAGAAATTCTTGTCCTCGAACTTCGATATGAAAGATCTCGGTGAGGCCTCGTTCGTTTTGGGAATAGAGATTCACTGAGACAGAAGAAAGGGGGTTCTAGGATTATCACAAAAGGCATACATAGAAAAGGTTCTGAAGAAATTTAGTATGCATGCGTGCAGTCCTGCACCTGCTCCTATTGTCAAGGGCGATAGATTTGGGGAACATCAATGTCCCAAGAACGAATATGAGATTAATCGAATGAAAGTGGTACCGTATGCTTCAGCAGTTGGAAGTTTACAATATGCTCAAGTGTGTACACGCCCTGACTTAGCTTTTGTTACCGGGTTACTTGGCAGATATCAAAAGAATCCAGGAATAGAACATGGGAAATTGGTGAAGAAAGTCCTGCGTTATTTGCAGGGTACGAAAGACCTCATGCTAATGTATAGAAGATCTGATTCCCTGCAAATAGAGGGGTATTCAGATTCTGATTATGCGGGAGAAGAAAGAAAATATACATCATGATATATATTTACTCTCGCGGGAGGGGCTATATCGTGGAAAAGCTCCAAACAAACTGTAACTACATCCTTGACGATGTATACCGAGTTTGTAGCATGCTATGAGGCAACGGGGTAGGTGAATTGGCTAAAGAAATTCATACCCGGATTGAAAGTGATTGATAATATCAATGAACCACTGAGATTGTATTGTGATAACAATCCAGCGGTACAATATGCTTACAACAATAGGTCAAGTGGTGCTGCCAAACACATTGACATAAAGTACTGTATTATGAAAGATAAAGTTCGGGATCATATAATAAATCTTGAGCATATAAGTACAGAGAAAATGCTCGCGGATCCGCTCACAAATGGCTTACCACCCAACGTGTTCAGAGAACACGTAGCTGGCATGGGTTTAAGGGAAAGCCTATGATTCCCGAACATATGAAGGGCCCAGAAGAAAGTTTCATTCCAAAACAGAGAAATGTTTTGTGGCTATTAGTCTAACGGCACTAATTGCTGTGACGATGAGACAGTTCAATGCACTAATCTGTAATGGAATAGGGTAGAAGCAAGAAAAATATGAATCAAAAATTTTGAGTATGAAATTAAAGAATGAAGAAAATGATGAGAGATCAAGGAGGAGAATGTTAGGTTTTGATCTCCCACTATTAGGCCCAACGGCCTTTTTGGGCCTTGTTCTCGCGCCCTGATCGGGGGCGCCCAACCCTACATGGTTGGTGGGCCCCCGTCACACTGCGCTATATATAGAGGTGGGGGCCGGCCGGCTCAAGGCACGAGGTTCACCTCAGCCGCCACTCCCTATCGATATTCCCGATCCCGATCTGAGAGGGGCGCAGCCAGTGACGGAAAGCCACCACCGTCTCCACTACGCCACCACTTCACCTCACCGACTTCTCTCTCTCCACCGAACATCACTGCCGGACCGAAGATGGCCTCCACGAACGAGACTCCGACTGCTCCAACCACTACGGCCTTTGATGGTTTGTGATCCTACTCCACCTCTATCTTTTCCCCTCTCTGACTCGTGGTAGAAGATGTACTAGGGTTTTGTTGTATGTACTGTGAATCAAGAACTTGTATTCCTACTGTCAAGAACCCCGATCTGATGAACCCTAAGAACTACGAAACCCAACAATGGTACCAGAGCCACGGTTTACTAACAAGAAACCTAGATCGGGATAATAGAAATGAAGAACAACTCAAACTTGATTTAGATTTTTTTTGGATCAAATCGAATGAGTGAACCCTAACCCTAGAGAGAGTAAAGGGGATAAAGAAAAGGGGTTTCCTACCTGGAGCCCATCCATCCCATCATCGCCGATGGCCAGCGCGCGGGAAAGAGGTAAAGCCGAGCCATTGGCTCGGGCTCAGAGATGAAAAGGGAGCCGCGGGCTCCGCAATAGGGCACCACCACGATGCCGTTCGACGGCGCCGTGCATGGCTCTGGCCGACACGCGTACGCCGGCGAAGGGCAACACGGCGGCGCCATGATCCCCGTCGCTAGCTAACCTCCAGCGCGTTTTCAAAAGGTTGATGGCGGCTGCGTGTGTGAGATTAGCGAGGGAGAAAGAAGAGAGGTGGGGAGCGGTCGGACTTGGTCCGACGGTGTCTCCGCCGCGGGCGCCGACGGCTGGAGAGGCCGCCATGGGCGGCTGCGGCTCTGCTGTGCGGTGGGAAAAAGAAAGAAATGAAACCCTAGGGTTTGGGAGGCCAGTCGCCGGCGGAGAAGGTTTTTGATGCTCCGAGATGCGCTCCTGACCGTCGGATCGCGATGAACGGCGCAGGCGGCTTAGGCTGAAATCGGCCCAGGCGGGCGGAGAGAATGTCGGCCTAGGCCCAGGTTGCGGCCTGGGCGCGGCAGTGTGCCGAAATGGGTTGTCCTACTGTGCGTGTTGTGGGCTGGGCCAGAGAGAGAAGGCGACGCCTGCGCAGCGCGCGCGTGTGGGCCGCGGCGCGAGTTGGGCCTATGGGCCGAGATTGTGAAGAAGATGAAATTTCATTTTTTTTTTCAGAAGCAATTTTGACATGTATTCGATGAATATTTGATGAATTTGAATTCATTTTGATATGAATTTTTCTGTGCAATTTTGTCCAACGATATTTTGCTCAGAAAATTGGTGAATTTTAGTGCTTCTGGAAAATAATAATATGAAATATTATTAATGTTTCCGATGTGCATGATAATTATTGTTCTCTTTTGATTAAATTTGAACCAACGGGATAATTAGATTTTAAGAGAAATGACGAATTTCTGATAGTTTTAATGAGATTATAATGTTGTTTTTTTCTGACCAACGTTGTTAATAACAATATTATAATTTTGATCCATGAGAAATTGTGCATTAATTTTATTTCTGCCCAACGGTGATGTAAAATTTTTGCATGGATAAATTTGTATGTTTTAATTTAACCAACGTTGGGTTAAAGCATGCGATTTTATGTATAAATCTTTCTCACTCACTCTGGTGTGGTTTCAGGAGGCAAATGTATTGTGAACATTGCAAACATCCCAACACTCAATGGGAGCAATTACCGTGTGTGGCGGGAGAAATATGAACTGGAACTTGCGTTGGGAGAGGTCGATTTTGCCATCACCTCATCGTGTCCTGCTGAACCAGAGGACCCGGTGAGAGACGAAAATGAATCTGACGCTGATTTTGCTGCTCGAAAGCGTGATCATGCTGAGATAAGAATGAGATATGATCTTGAACATAGGCAATGGACTCTCTCCAACCGTAAGTGCCTGTTGGTAGCCAAGGCCACCATAGAAGAA
This sequence comes from Saccharum hybrid cultivar R570, assembly GCA_038087645.1. NCBI lineage: Eukaryota > Viridiplantae > Streptophyta > Magnoliopsida > Poales > Poaceae > Saccharum > Saccharum hybrid cultivar. Next base: position 15,606,592 of record JAQSUU010000805.1, read on the forward strand.
CAGATAAGGGGCTCAATCCCTAAATGTGCTACTGTCACAGAATATCTTGATAAAATCAAGAGTCAGTTTACTGGGTCTACCAAGGCCACATCAAGTTCACTGATTAAGAAGCTTGTGAATGAGAAATACACTGGTGGTAGCATAAGAGAGCACATTTTGAAGATGAACACTACGGCATCTAAGCTAAAGGAAATGAATTTGAAGGAAGATGATTTTCTGATTCATTTGATTTTTGCTTCTTTGCCAAAAGAATATGACACTTTCATTGTAAACTATAATATGCAGCCTGAAAAATGGGGCATAGAAAGACTTATTTCAATGTGTGCTCAAGAAGAGGAGAGGATAAAATTCTCACAGGGTGAATCTGCTCATTTTGTGAAGGATAACAAAAGAAAGAACTTTAATGGTAAGAATTCTAAACCACAAGAGAAACCCAAGTGGGATAAGGCCTCTTCCTCAAATTCACAGGGAAAGAAACCCCAGGATTCTGAGAATCAGCAGAACAACTCCTATGGTAGAGCTGAAAAAGATCAATGCAAGCACTGCTTCAAGAAGGGACACTACAAGAGGGACTGTCCAGACTTCCTGAAATCTCTACTAAAGAGAGGTGATGAATTTATTACATTTGTAGATGAATCCATGTATTTATGTCATGCTAAATCCACTTGGTGGGTTAATTCAGGAGCAACTACTCATGTTGTAAATTCTTTATAGAGGTTAAGTGGGACGAGAATCTTGCAAAGAGGAGAAAGAACGATTAAAGTTACAAATGGAGCGCAAGCCAATGTTGAAGCCATTGGAGATTTATCTTTAGAATTGAATAATGGTTTTGTACTTAGACTTAAAGAAGTACTTTATGTTCCCTCTTTGCGCAGAAATTTGATAAGTGTTTCGAAACTTAATGATGATGGAATTGATTGCCATTTTGGTAATGGCAAATGTAAGATACTTGTTAATAATGAATGTGTTGGTCTTGCCTTCCGACAAGACAAGCTTTATTTATTATCTCTTGATGAAAATGCGAACAATGTATGCGATGAGAATATGAATGATTCCCCATCTGCGAATGTAACTAAGAAGCGGAAGCGAATTGATGATGCCTCTTCGAAATTATGGCACTGACGCTTGAGCCATATTTCAAGGGGGAGAATAGAACAGCTGATTAAAGAATCAATTCTTCCGCACTTAGAATTTTCAGATTTAGAACAATGCGTTGATTGCATCAAAGGAAAGTATGTCAAGAAAATTAAGAAAAATACCAAACGAAGAGCAGGAACTTTAGAAATAATCCACACTGATATATGTGGTTATGATTCGTTTATAACATTCGCAGACGACTACTCTCGTTATGGCTATATTTATCCAATTAAAGAATGATCGGAAGCATGGGATGAATTCAAAATATTTAAAGCTGAGGTTGAAAATCAGCACAATAAGAAAATAAAGATAGTACGATCAGACCGATGTGGAGAGTACTATGGGCGACATACCCCATATGGCCAAATTCCTGGACCGTTTGCAAAGTTTCTACAGGAAAATGACATAGTTGCTCAGTACTCCGCACCGGAGGAGCCTCAACAGAATGGAGTTGCTGAAAAACGTAACCGTACCTTAATGGATATGGTAAGAAACATGATAAGTTACTCCACTTTACCGATTAGTTTATGGATGGAGGCACTGAAAACCGACTGCTCCGACCACTACGGCCTTTGATGGTTTGCGATCCTACTCCACCTCTATCTTTTTCCCTCTATGACTCGCGGTAGAAGATGTACGAGTTTTGTTATATGTAGTATTCCTACTGTCAAGAACCCCGATCTGATGAACCTAAGAACTACGAAACCCAACAGGCCCAACTTCAGGTCGCGTACAAAGCACCGTTAGACACAGCCGAGCTCTGCGTGCTCCGGCCCGGCAGCCGCGAATGGGAGTTCAAGGAGGCGGTGCCCATCGTCCACCACGAGGGCGGCGGACGGCACGACCTGGGGAGGTGGCAGGAGCTCAACGCGGCCATCCCCGCCGGGAACCGTTTCCTGTGCTGTGGGTGAGCTATGACTTCAGCACTTTCCTCATGTGCGACATGGCGGAGGAGGAGAACCCCAAGCTCCGGTACGTGCCGCTGCCCGTGACCGCCCAAGGAGAACGAATGGGACGACGACGACGAGCATGAGGAGCAGATCTCCTGGATGTACTACCGCGGCATCGGAGCCACGCCGCCGCCGGGCACCTACGCCGACGCGGCGGCGGCGGTGCGGTTCGTGAGCATCGACAGACGCTGCTGCTGTGGCGCCCACGCGATCCGGAGCGCGTGCGAGCACTCCGGCTCTGCCTTCACGGTGACCACATGGACGCTGGCGCTGACGACGACGGGCGACGAGCCGATGACGTGGGTGAAGGAAGGCGTGCTTGAATGCGAGGAGCTTTGGGCACTGCTAGCGGGCTGTGATGAGGGCCTCCCGCGGCGTGCATGGCCGGAGTGTCCCGTGGTGAGCTCGGAGAAGCCCGACGTCGTCTGCTTCCTCGTGGCCGAGGGCATGGATAGCCAGAGGAACGGGAAGATATGGGCGCTCGAGGTGGACACGAGGAGGAAGACACTGATATCTGTCGTCCCCTGCCCACCCCATCCATATCGACGTGTCAACTACGTCAACTGTTTGCCAGCAAATCTTCACAGCTCGATGATAAATGCATGTCGAAACGGCTAATTGCTTGAGAGAGGATGATTAGAGATAGGGTTGCATTGGTCGTGATTAGGGATTAGGCTTGTTGCCGTTCTTTTCATTCCACGCTGTCTTATTATTATATACTCCCTCCATCGTCCATCCTAAATTTTAAGTGATTCTGACTTTCTTGAGACTCAAATCATCTCAAGTTTGATCAAATTTATATAATAAAATAATAATATTTATGACACTAAATAAGTATCATAAGATTCTTCATTAATTATATTTTTATATTATACATATTTGATGTTATAAATCTTTGTAATTATTTTTATAATTTTGGTCAAACTTTTGATGCTCGACTCTCCAAGAAAATTGGAAAGACTTATAATTTGAAGAGCGAATATATTCTCAACTTAGGTTGATTAGTGATTAGGCTTGTTGCTGTTCTTTTCATTCCACCATGTTATCCTTATTCTCAATTTCTCGTTTCTGGTTCTAGCTTTGTACTAAAAAATGGATGTTTCCGATAATAACTCTGGTACAAAGAAAAATGCTTTAGATATGATGCTTTAGGTTTTATTATCTGGTTATTATACTCCCTCTCAAAGTTCCAAAAGGCGCTAGACGACTTCTAGGCGATGACCCATAGCCTAGGCTAGGCTAGCCTAAGAGAGCCTAGGTGTTTTAAGGCGTTTTTCTAGGCATTTTGTATATATACTAATATACATATATTATCTTCTAAAAGAAAAAATAGATAGCTGATTAGTGGATTTAGATAGTTTTTTTTAGCAAAGGGTTTAGATAGATAGAAAGGCTGGCTTAGAGAGGTAGAAAGGCCAAAGAGGCAACAGTCCAGCCCACTATTCCATCCTTATCCCACTCCAAGTCTCCAACCTTAACCATCTGCTCGTCTCCCGCATCCTGTGCTCGACGCCACTTCCTCCCGCATCAGCCGCCGCTGCCGATTCCTCTCCCTCTCCTGCATCTCTCTCCTCTAGTGCGCGCCCGCCGCCACCCGCACACACCTGTGCCCCGCGCCCACCGCTGCCCGCAGCTCCTCCTCCCCCACCGGCGCCACTGACGAGCTGGAGCCGCCTAAGGGTCCGCCTACCCCCTAGGCAGGACCCCTCGCCTAGTGCCTAGTCGCACCTAGGCAGACCCCTAATGTCACCTTTTTTAACATTGCTCCCTCGGTCCCTGAATAAGGGTGTGTTTAGTCCTCAAAATATTTTGGTTTTGGGTACTGTAGCTGTTTTGTTTTATTTGGCAATTATTGTTCAATTATGGACTAATTAGGCTTAAAAAATTCGTCTCGTGATTTCACGGTGAACTGTGCAATTAGTTTTTGTTTTGTCTACATTTAATGCTCCATGCATGTGCCGCAAGATTCGATGTGATGTTTTGGGGTGAAATATTTTGGGAACTAAACACACCCTAAATCAATTAGATTTTATATGTTTGACCAATTTATAGAGAAGATCAAAAAATATTTATGAAACCAAATAAGCATATTATGAAATTATGTCTTACAGTGTATCTAATAATAATAATAATTTAGTGTCATAAATATTTGTTCTCTTTTCTATAAATTTAGTTAACCTTAAAAAAGTTTGATTCAAGTCAACCCTAGTAATTGATTTATTTAGAAACGAATGTAGCATACAAACTACTCCAAATATATAGTATCATCTTGAAATATCTAAGACTGGCACGAAATATAGCTGGGAATCGATAGAGACGTCCAAAAAACTCCAATCTTAAGAGGCTGCTGCGACAGTACCAGGCCACATTGTTCTGCTGCGTGTAAGAGAGTAGCATGGCATGTATCCAATTAACCCCTTCTTTTATTAGTCGCATTCCAGAATTATCAGATACCATTAATGCGGAAGATAAATGTATGCATAAACAGTGATTTGTTATTCCAAAATCAAGATTTCAACTGAACAGGATCCTGAGTATTGTTCTGAAACCAAACAAAAAAGGTGTGGCAAAATCTTGTGTAACTCCTATGATCCTCTATGGTATACACTTTCTGTCCTAATTGACAGAGTTCAACTATAATCAACGTTGAACTTTTGTGGTCCCGACAAATCACATCAGCGTTCAACTTTTGTGGTCTGAACAAATCACAAATCCGCATAACTATTGTTTCTGAATTTCCTTGATTCAGAAACAGCTATCCACGCATTCAGGCATTCCATGATGCTGACCGCCGCATAGTCGGCTTCACAGGCCGGTCCTCCTCCATGGAGATCATCATCAGTGTTGATGGGTCCTCCAGCATCATGCGGGCGACGAGGTAACCTGCAATGGACCAGGTTTGGAACTTCCTGGCCTGCTTACCAACGAATCTTCCTAGCTTGCCATCGTAGTACTCCGGCCAGCCGTCCTTGAGCAGCCTCGACTCAGCGAGCTCAATGGCACGTTTTGCCATCTGTGGCCGACCAGTCTTGATGCAGGCTGCTGTCAGCAGCCACAGAAGAACTGCACATAAAAATTGTGTGAATGCAAAATTTCGCTTAGTTCTGAGTTTGGCTGTAGCTGCAACTAGGTACAGCACAATGATAATTGAGCCAAATCTCAACTCCTGAAGGAGTCAATACGCAGTGAAGCACTGTCCCTGCTCATGCAGAAGTAAGCATATGAACAATAAATAAAAAATATTCAGACTACCTTGTTAACATACAAGCGCCAATTTAGAAATAAAATGACAAGTACAAGGACCTTACGAAGACGACATGATTATAAAAGGATTATTAGACCAAACAATTTTCTAGGTGGAGAGCATGGAGAATTTCATTTGTCAATTTCCGAATGGATTTTAGTTTAAACCTTTTCTGTTTCCAACGATTTATGATGAATTAACTTGCAAAATCTTCATTCATGAACAATAAGTAAAATATGCCTGCATCTCGGGCATTCATCTAATCACTAGTGCAACACATGATATAGAAATTAGAACTCCTTTTTCGGGAACAAACAAAAAACATTGCAAAATGCAAAGAGAGACAATACCTGGCCACGATCCTCCATTGTGGTAACTCCACCGGGTGTTCTTGGGGTCACAGCCAGTGATAATTCTCCACTCGTGATTCTCGAGAGCAGGATAGCATATCTTCAGAGGCATCTCACCAACAAGCTCATCCCACTTTTCCTCAATCAGATCCATTATAGCAACTGACTGTTCTGGGGTAGCTAGAGATGATACAATGGCAATGCAATTGCCAAGGGCAAACCACCGGAAATCCATCATAGCAGGGCTGACATTGCCAAGGAAGTAGCCTCCTCGGCATGGCATGAAATCAAACACCCAATCAGGAATGGAATCCGGAATGACGTTAAACTTGTTCACAGCTGTGTGGGAATACTCTTCTGTTTTGTATCTGTATATGTTATTCAGCTGGTGAAAATCTAGCCAGAAGTAGTTCCTCATGTGGTAGGTTAGTGCATGTAGCCGTTGCCCTATCTTCTCTATGAAATCCTTCCCTTCGCCCTCTGGCTTGAGCATTTGGAGAGCACATCTTAATGCCATATAGAATAGGGCTTGGATCTCAATGGGATAACCATATATACCCTGAAAATTGCAGTAGTTACAATCATGCACTGATGGGAAGCTTCATTTAAAATTAACATGTAATTAAAAAGTAGAACAAACAACAAGAAAACTTGTGGGGATGTACTACAAATTGCCAATTTCTGCAAGTACTATCTGTTTGTAGTTCTGCAAAAACTATGCATTTCTTGCCCCCACTGTACCGATCTGGCTATACAAGATTGCTCTTAAAAATTGGTTGCGAGTAGTATGAGAATATGTGCAACTGTAAAACTACCATAAAAACTTAAAATTAGAAATTTTATTTGAAAATTAAGATGTGTCTGCACTATCACCTGAACAGGACACTTTAACAGGCTATCCCTCTAAGTATTGTTAAGGAAACAGGGATGCTCCTTGATTACAGAAGAACATGCAGAACCTGCCAATCCGATTGCCACCTCAGCTGATATGTAATACTTCTACGGATATGCATCTAAATATGAATTAGATCAGGGTGAAATAATCCTACCATTCGACGATCAATCATTGAGCAGCCATCTGTGCAAAGCAGAGTTGGAAAAGTATCAAATCCTTCAGATAAGCAGAGATTCAGTATCAACCTCATGCACTTCTGGCAATCAGGTGATTCCGACAAACTAACATCTCCGGTGTACTTTGTATACGCCCGAAGGAGAATGATCCACCAAAATCCAGAGTCAACCGGTGCCACCCTGCCGATTGCACTCTCACCAAAATCAGCAACTAAGGTTTCAGTGTTTCTGTTTTTGTTACGGTCCACCTTGAAACTGGCAGGCATCGCTCCTGCTCCAAGCTTGAACCGGTCTACCATTTTCTCAGAGCTCTGAAGGTGAAGAGTTTTCAAGAGAAAATTCTTCACTATGTCAGTCTCATTGTTCATCAGAAAAGCCAATGCACTCGGAACAAAATCCCTCACAAAGACCTGCAATCATTAATAATAAGGGAGCAGTCGACAGTAGCACGTCATCAGACATTAATTCTTTAAGGACAAGTAATCAGCAATAAAGGGGCAGACCCAGTGCCAGAGGCTCCCACACGAGTGGGGTCTGGGGAAGGGAATAACCGAAGCAAAGTCTTACCCCTGCAGTAATCAGCAATAATAAGAAAAACAAGAAAACTCCAGTTATAGACCATACTGCTAATGCTCCATGATAACATATTACAAGAAGGCATTATTGATCAATCAATCTCAGAAAATACAGAACAGAAGTTGAAATCTTGTTGCAAGTGCTAGTAAAGATAATGGAAGTCATATCAATGATAAAAGAAAGAAGATCTAGTATGAGATACAATTTCGAACCTAAATAACAGATTGGTAACTTATTAATCATGATATATGTATCAAATTATGGGCTACTACTATGTATCAAAATATATAGTGGAAACAAGTATAGAAACTGAGCAATTAAAATCACTAGGTAAGCGCTAAGTAGACAAATTATGGGCTACTAGTTCTACCATGTAAACAACACTCCAATAATTCACAACAATGCTAAAAACAAAAACAAAAACAAAAACAAAAACAAAAACAAAAACAAAAACAAAAACAAAAACAAAAACAAAAACAAAAACAAAAACAAAAACAAAAACAAAAGGTTCCTCTGAAACATGATGTTCAGTGAAGCCCGATTCGCATCATAATATTACCTGGTCATAGTTGAGCACTTCCTCGGACGCATGATCCACGGCCGCGATGGTACCGACGGGCTGTTCCCGGAAGTAGACGACGGATTTCCTGAGCGCCTCCCACGCCTCGTTGACCAGCGGGTGCGGGCCGCCCCCGCCGAAATGCGTGCCGATGGAGAAAGGCGAGTCGAATCCGCCGGACGGGAATGCGGGCGACTGCAGCACGCTGTCGAAGCCGTCGTTGTTGCGGTGGGAGAGGGAGTGCGAGAGCTCGCTCCACGACTGCTCGTCGAAGGAGCGCTTCCGCTCCAGCGTGAACCGCTGCGGCCTGTCGATGATGAGGCGCGACAGATCGAGGTTGATCTCCGCCTCCGAGGCCAGCGAGACGTGCGACGACACCCGCTTCATCCTGCCCGCCCGCCGTCTGGCGCCGCCCTCCGATCCTGCGGAGGAGAGATTTTGGATTTCAGGCGGTAATGGCAAACGAACAAAACAGAAAAGAAAAAAAAAATAACAGCAGGTCCGTCCGTCCGTCCGTCCGGCGTCCTTACCGAAGGGACGAGAGAAGAGGCGGGTGGAATGGATGCTTCACGGCGCGGGCACTGGCGTGGGGAGGCGGGAGAGGAGGAGGAGGAGGGCGGTCGCCGGAGACCGGAGGGAGGAGGGGGTGGATCTGGATCGGGGTGAGCTCGGCGCGCAGTGCGGTGGTGGACAGGCCTCCGACAAAATTGGGGAAGAAATGGTGACCCCGTTCAATGGATGGATGGGCTTCGGGCCGGGCCTTAAAAAGACCCATCCGAAACTATGGAATGATGATGAAGCAAAATCTCTTACTTAAAATTAAAATAAAATAAAATTATTCTTAAAGAGATCAGCTTACCTTTTTAACGATCAGGGATCAGATCAGATTTTCTGTAAAAGTTTTTGTTTTGTGGAAACCCAATACACGGCCTACGGGTTACCGCCACGACGGATTAGATGACTGTATGTATCTGTATGCACGTCCGTGAACACTACAAGAAATATGTTAATCCGTGACGGATCGAAGAAACGTCACAGAAACATGACCCATGGTAAGAAATGCCTGATCTACGATACTGGATATCCAACCCAGGCCCAACTACGGTTCGCATATATATAGGAGCCATCAAAACCTAATCCCACTCGACCAGCCGCCGCCCTCACACCTACCCGCCAGCCTTCCTTCTCCTCAGCGCCATCCTTGCCATCCAGATTCCAGACTCTAGAGATTCCTGCTGGAGAGAGAGCTCGAACCAGCAAATCATGGATGGATCTGGCCTCCGACCTCGCTGCCACTGACAACTTCTCCAAGGTCAACAAGCTCGGCGGGGGTGGATTTGGCCCGGTGTTGGCTGATTTATCGATCTCTTTTTCACAGGGTGTGCCGGCTACGAATCGCTGTGAAGCGGCTGTCGGCGCGGTAGCGGCAGGGTGCGGCGGAGTCCCGGAACGAGGTGGAGCTCATCGCCAAGCTGCAGCACCCAACCTGTTGCGCTTCCTCGGATGGTGCGTCGAACGCGATGGGAAACTGCTGGTGTACGAGTACCTCCCCAATCGCAGCCTTGACGCCTTCCTCTTCGGTAAGGAAACCAACAACCAAGCGCGGCTCTGCTCCTTGTGATTGAGTGGTTCCTGACGAACTTAAGCGGCCACCGTCCTTACCCTTGGTTGTTCTTGGAGTTGACAGAGATTTAGAACAATCATTTTGTTCTTGGCATCAGGCTGCGCACCAGTTAAGATTGGGGATTTGAGTTACTGGATCTTCACTAGCGATGCTTTTGATTGGGTATTTAAGTTGCATCTTTGGTGAACGGCAGTAAAGATTGTATCAATTGGTCTTGTTCATCGTAACTGGCATCTGATTGCAGATTAGAATTAGTTCCTCTGTGATTGCAGGATGGTCAATTTAGAGCTTGCAGAATTGCAGTACTCAATTAATTTCTCTAGCAATGTCTTGGAGAATAATATGAGTATATTCAGTTATTTCTTTTTATATAAATGTCAGTTTTCAGATTCCATTTTTTAGTTTATATGAAGCTCTATTGTTTTATTGTTTTCCATGTGCTGGTTCGTCTAGACTTACTGACCACAAAATGTATTCAGTGTACATGCAAATATGGAGTGTTTGCCTTACATATAGTTGTTGTGTTGTTTACTTGTGATCACCAGTACTCCTTGAAACAGTATGTAAGCTTGCTGCATGCAACTTTCAGGAGACAAGTACAAAGATCATGAAGCAAATGCACCAAGTTTATTCAAGGATAGCTAGTGTGCTCCTACAGCAAGAAGATAAGGATACACATACACCTCTGCTATACAGTTTGCCATTGTAAGCATTCAAATACTACTCTAGAGCCCTATACATATCTGTGAATGTTTGTTGCGAATCAATGTATTTCTGAACCTTTGCCCATTCTATGACCTTGTATTAATCTTTGGATAGCACACACTCACATGATACTGAAGATATTGCTTCAGGCTGAGTTCCTTGTTTTAGGCATGCTGTCCATATTGCTTATCTTCCTAAATGTAGTCCTTATCCTTTGAGCTATAAATCTAGACAATCAGATACAAATTGAACTGAAACTGAACTGTAATTCAGTTACTAGGTGTGTGCTTTGATACTTACTGTGAAATTGAACTATAACTGAAACTATTGACTAACATTACAAGGTTTCGTAGGAAAGGCCTGACAGTAGGGAGGATTAAACTCTTTTTTTTCATGTATTCTACTAGTTGGCATTGATGAGTAAACTGGTAAAGCGTTTGACAAAATGCCTGTTAGAACACAGCCATTCCCTTAGGCAATGCACATGCTACTACAAAATTCTAATTTTCCAGGGCAATGCACCTTATAGAAAATGTGGCAGCTGTGCGATAAGTGTTTTGTGCCTAGTGCCAATTGCTTGTAGAGAGGATAGAAAATGAGAATAAGATAAGAAATTTAATGTATTTGCTCTGCTCCATTTCCTGTGCTGAATTATTAGGGGTGAATTGCATTAACTTTTTATTGAACGACTGAATTGTGTTAACTTAGGGACCAAACGTCAGCATTCAGTCTCTGTTGTGATTACTAGCTGTTTGGAGGAATGCAGACTTTTGTGTGTTTTCAGTTGTAGTAACTTCTAATTCATGGTATACATGTCTATACCAACTCCTAATTGTGTCACTGTTCCTTGATTTACTGCAGAGCGACTAGTTACATTCTGTTTAGTGGCTAATGCTATGGATGAACTAGATTAAAAAGTTGCGGTTCTTGTGCAAAACTAGGTTAGACAGCATTGCTGCTTTCTCATGCTTTAAATTAACTGTAAGCCATACCTGAACAGTCATTTAGAGTTTCTCAGTTTACTGAATAATCTGAATTTTAGTTCAGATGACAATCAGGCAGCATGTCTGAATTTTGTGAAGGTTCACTTTCATGAAATAGTGAATACACTTTTTAGTAATTATTAGCTAAATAAAAGTCAGTATGTGTCTATCTCTGCTAGAGCATTTGTTTCTACATGTACTTACATTTGTGCTGTCTGTGCTGTAGGGTGACAAATCAAATGAAATTTTAGTACAGTTTGGAGGATGGACAATGAAGCGGAAGACGTTGTCTCAATCAATTCTTGTAATTTGATCTGTTGGATGAAAACTTTTATGTCATCTATCGTTGGGTGAAAACGTGAGACTTTGTATTTGATCACTCAATGAAAACTTGATTTATTGCTTGTGATGCGTGCTATGTCATTATATGAGATTTCTAAAAATCGTCTTGAATGATGTCAGCATCCATGTACACGTCATCACTAACATCCACATCAGTGCTGATGTCAGCGTCCACGTCATTGATGGCTCAAAGTCCACATCAGCATCCATGTCAGTGTAATGAAGAGGTGGCTGTTTAATCTGTGACGGTTATTTTTCGTCATAAGAAATGGGCTTGTGCTGGGCTAACTAGGCCTCGGGCTTAACCGTGACGGTTTAAGACCGTCACTAATTCAGTTAATCTATGACGGTTTTGGGCAAACCGTCACGAGAGTTAATCCATGACGCTCAATCCATGACGATATCTGAAATCGTCACAGATGTTGTATAGTGACGGTTTTTTGATGATCCGTGATGGAAATTTTTCATCACAGATTAACAGATTTCTTGTAGTGAAACTTTCTAAAATGTTACCGTGTATCTTGTTTGTCTATATATCTCCTTAGGGCCTGTTTAGTTCCTAGGAAATTTTGCAAAAATTTTCAGGTTTCCCGTCACATCGAATCTTTGGACATAGATAAAAAATAAAACTAATTACACAGTTTAGGCGAAATGGACGAGACGAATCTTTTAAGCCTAATTAGACCATGATTAGACACTAATTACCAAATAACAACGAAAGTGGCTACAGTGCCATTTTACTAAATTTTTGGCAACTAAACCGGCCCTTAATTATGAAAACTTATCCGTAGGACTCGTTTTTATCTTGGATACCAGACACTATGATTCAACCTGCAACGTTTTTTTTCCTCATGGAGCTAGACATGTGCAGAACTTTTTTTCCCCCTTACGTACGAGTATTTGAGTTCTTGTTTTCCTTTCCTTGGAAAGGGAATTATTTCATGAGAAGTGCACCGGTAGAAATGTGACTAAATATGATCTTGATCCATAGCTCGTCCGCTTTCTTGATAAACGACTCGATGCAATTTCTCTTCCAAGCATAATACACGCTAAGAAATTTGACCGACAGAAACTCTCTTTTAACATGAGTGAGGAAGAATATTCACAGATTCGATTGGTACGACTTTATTGTTGAGCGAAGCATGTTCTTCACTGACACTAACAGGTATGCAGAATATCAGCCATGCATGTGCTGTTGGTCTAGTGGATATTTCTGTATGCGTCATCTCCGAAGCGAAAAAAAAAACAAACGTAAAACGTGCTGTCACATGGAGTAAACTATATCCAAATTACCAAAGAATGCGAAGTACTGTGCTCCTGCTCACCAGTAACTTTTGCTATTATAGTTTGAGTAAGTATTGATTACCCGTGTAGATTTCGATCCTAAAATAAAACTGCAAATTTATTGGCAACCAAAAGTGATAATGACCGAGGATAAGATAGGATAAGATATGTATGTATATAACACAAAAGGAAAATGGTAGCTAGTACCACTAGTACAAATTTTTACTTTTGAATCTTTTTGGGAGGAAGTTTCCTGGGCATGGGAGTATGGGTCAATCTGAATCGCCGGCAGGCTGCTTCGGAGCAGTCGGCGCAGAAAAGGGCGCGGCTGCTCCGGCCGACGAGTCTGACCAGGATCTGACGTGGCATGTCAAGGCCATTGGCTGCTACTGGTCGTCCTCCCTCCAGGGTCGGTGCTGGCTGCTATCATTTGACCAATACTTACTATGTACTATATAGGAGTACGTAACATCTTGATTACGCTGTCTACGAATTTTGCTCGAAAGCGAAAGGACCGGATGAGATACTATTGCAGGATCCGGAGCCGCCAGTCACGCACAGCAGTCCCAACGAGGAGTTGTTGTGGCACCTTTTTTCATTAAAATTAAAATCAGTGTTGTCACATCTTCGATGACCTCACTTAACACTAAAAATCATGGTTTCATGTAATCATCATGGAAAAAATGAGTTGCGCAACATCCAAAGTCCTCCATTTTAATAATCAACGAATAAACATCAAGTTATATACAATTCGCAAAAAAAAAAACGTCAATGAAGTTATATACGCTATTTGCTTTTATACCACATAAATATGTTATAAAATTCGTAGAATATATAACATTTCAAGGTGGGGTGAGTATTAGCCAAAAATCCGTAGAATACCAAATATTTCAAGGCGGAGTGATTGAATATCTAAAATTCATTAGCCAGTGGAAAAAGTGCCGACACTAATCAGCAAGCGAAGAACTGTTTTTATTTTTAGTTATAAATGAGTTGTGCACACCATTCATTGCTGTCCTCATGTTTTTTTTATTGAGATGTCTCGAAGATGTTAAGAATGGCGATCATGCTCGCATCGTCGGAGGTAGAATCGAACGAGACAACTCTTTCGCAAAATGACAGTAAGAGCGTCCACAACAATGCTCAAAACGCTAGCTCTGCTGAAATCCTATTGGCAGCTGAAGAGGGAGAGCAACGAGCTAGTGATGACTAGTCGCTAGTCTCGCACATGCTTCGAAAAACTTCTCTCCCAGCTGTGTTCTCTGCATTTTTTTTTTATTGTTTTTAGCTTTCAAATCCGGCGATTTCCTTATCCCATCGGGACACCCTAATAACACAATCCTTACCTCCTAGAAAAAGATGGTAAAATCACAATGTCTCTTCTCTGCTGCATACATGTTAGAGTCCATCCATAACGCCAAAAGCCTCATGTCCACATTATTTACAGCTATATAAACTGGCCAAAGTCAGCTTACGATAGTTCCGTGTTTCCATTGTCCATCATTAGGAATTTTTGTTTTCAATCTCAATAACAAGTGCAAGTAGGAGGCAATGTTTTGTGCGAATCTGGATTTCCATACAAAAAAAAAGCGAAAAGTGCCAATTTGGCGTGTGATCTCAATCCTCACGTCTTTCCAACGACGGTTGACCTGCCTTTCCACTTGCCACGTTATAAAACACAACAACTCCCACTAATAATAATCATGCCCACCACATTAATGCCTTGATTTTTTTAAAAAAAAACGGAAATCGGACAAGCAAAGCAATCCGCGAATTAAATTTCGGCCGGCCCGTGTTCATCCGTCCGTTTTCCATCATGGAACTGGGCTCATAGTGCTAAATGGGACAGCCTTCAAAAGTTTAGCAGCCCATTAACATCTATAGACACTTTACCGGCCCAGATCGTTACAACGGTCGGCCCATTCACTCACTCACGGGCCCCTGAAAATGGGTTGGCACCCACGACGTCCCATTCTTCCCCCCTACGCTGCCGTGCACACACGCCGCTCCTCGCCTGTCGCCAACCCCCCTGCGCCATGGACGCCGGCGAATGCTCCACCTCCAAACCCCCGCAGCCCTCGGCCGCCTCCACCCCGCCGTCCTCCCCCTCCGTGTGGGCCAGGCTAGGTACGGCAGCCGCCCCCTCTCCTCCTCGGTTCTCGACGGGTTCCTTCATCTGCACGGCTTCTTGATTCTTGATTCTTTTTTTCCTCTGCGTGGTTGTCCCATTCCTTTCCTTGGCAGTGCCCGCCGATTCCGCGTGCCCGGTGGTGGAGGTGGCCGAGGACGACTCCGTGGTCTGCTCCCTCGTCGCGCCGGCGTGCGGCGGCGGCGGGGAGGAGGTTGCGTGGTGCGAGATCAGGCGCGATGCAGGGGACGCGTCGTCCGCCACGATTCGGAACCTCAGGTGCTCTATCCCTGCCTGTGCGATTCTCTGACTCTGTTGCCGTGCCGTGTAAGACTCCGATGTTTCCCTGCGTATCAGAAAAGGGCAACTGATTTGATGGGGACGTCTTTTTTTGAGGAAAAAACTGACGGGGACTTTGTGTGAGCTCTGTTCATCGGCTCATCAGTTGTTACAAGAGTTGGTGGTGGGTTCCGCTGATGTTGTATGACCATCTCCGCGGTTCGTACAACCTAATTGGTTGTCACTGCTCAAATCTTGGAATGGATGTGTTGCCTTTAGTGTTTGAATGTTCTCCAGTCTGGTCGCTTTAAAGCGGTACAGTGGTTGTGATAGCGAGGCTAATTTGTTGCCTGTTCCCCTTTTAGTCGACTTAGTTACCAACTTTTAGTATCCTCGACTGTTCCAGTCTTCCAGATTGGGTTTATCTGTTTTCCTAGATTGTTGTAGTCTAAAAGTTGTTGAAAATGCTCATTATATAGTGAGAGAAGTCAGGGAAGTTGCAGTTTTGCTGCGGCGGGATTCGCCTACATTTCATATAAATCATAGATTCCATTTGGTAACAGTTTGTCTTTGGCTAGTCTGGTTGTGCAAAATCAAGAATGCAAATGCATATTGCAAACTCACTTGGACTTGGGGGGCCAGACTGTTAATTCTTGGCACTCTCTTTAAGTTATTTGATGACTGGAAAATATGTCTTGCCAAAAAAAAAAGATAAATTGTTTTTTTTTATGTAATCTCTTGGTTCACGAAATTAACCTTTTTTTTCCTATGTTGTGCCTCATAATTTTGTTGTAAGCTATTTTTTCTATTATTTGTTTTTGTTGAATTCCTGCTGATGTTTCATGCTTGTCATGTCTTCCCTGTTCCATTGATAAAGCTCGGATGCAATTATTGTTGACGGAAGAATTGTCAAACAAGAATGTGTAGACATCAAACCAGGCAGTGAGATTGTCTCTGGACCCCAGAAAGAAGGTATGATTATTTTCAGGACCTTGACAGCAACTCTGTATCCTGAAAAAGAATGTACTACCCTTGTGTCTTTGGGAAGCCTTGAACTGCTTTCACTTGTTATGCATATTCATATATCAATGATATTAACAGTATAAAGGTGTTTTCTTGGTACGGTGAACAATTTCAAAATTCTTTTTTTTTGCGCCTCTCTAATTCTTAACATGTGAAATGAATGTCTGTAACACATTCATGTGCTTAATTATTTTTCCAGGGCATTTAATATATACCTTTGAAATTACAGAGGAAGAGGATCATGAAAAAAAGAATGTCAAGGTATTATTCTGGAAATTAGTAGTCATGTACAAAGATCGTCTTCGCATACTATTTTTCCCTGGGCATGTGTGTGTTGTATTCTTATACTCTTTTATCCTAATGCATTATACGTAGCTCTCCTAGAGCCATGTTGGAGAAAAAAATACTAACTTCTAGCTGAATAATGGTGTCAGATTGTTCTAGATATCGAGAATGCAAAATGCAGCATATGCCTGAATTTGTGGCATGATGTTGTTACTGTTGCTCCATGCCTGCACAACTTCTGGTAAATTTGTTAGTATTACTTGCTTCTGTTGGCTTCTCTGAAAGTCTTGGATCTGATCCTTCATTTTTTTTAAGCAATGGATGTTTCTCAGAGTGGTTAAGAAGGTCTTCATCTAATTCACGTGATAAAAGCCAGAGCGCTGCATGCCCACAATGTAGGACAGCAGTTCAATCAGTTGGAAGGAATCACTTCCTGCATAATATTGAAGAGGCATGATATCGCTGCTAATGACTTTGTTCATTAATATGTTCCTAAAACTACTATGAACTGCTAAATTTATTTGTTTCTATGCCTTTTGTAGGCTATATTGCAATCTTTTTCCTCACTACAGAGGTCTGATGAGGAGATTGCATTGTTAGAGTCGTATGCTTCAGTTAAATCGAATATTGTGAGTGAAGCAGTTGTAAATTAATATTTTTCTTTGAGTAAGTTCATATAAGAAAAGACCTGCAGGGTGCAAGCTTTACTTTCATTCCATGCATGCATATTTTCATCATAATCTTCTGAAGTTAGCCAGTCACAGAAAAATTTCTTACGGAACCAAAGTTACCAATTTGTGACAATTGTTAGGTACTCAGGTGCTCAACATACCGAATTTATGGATGTTTGATACTATAGTATTCTGTTCTACAACTATATATTTCTGTTATTTATATCTTCTGGCCCCAATATACTTAATTTTGTCTGATGTGTTGTTTGATGGCTTAGGTTTTGGGTAAACAGAAAAATCAATCAAGGAAACGACGTTTTTCACGTTCTACTAGTGATGAGATCAACATTCCAGATTTACCATGTCCTCAGTGCCGTAAGTGCGGAAATTCCACTATGAATATTGTAGTTCAGTTAAATAAGACTTAATATCCAGTGATATTGAATTCTGTTGGTGATCTGTCATAAGAATATCTTTCTAGTCAGTGAGCTGTACATCAAGACTATGTCATGATTTTTTTATCATAGGCTTATGGAACCTCTTTAACCCATGAATCATATATTTGTTCTTTATATGTATTAGTTTAATGAAAAATGGGTTGAAGAGCTGGTTGGTAACTTGGCACAAGTTTTTTAGAAGTTAATTTTTTTATTATAAAAAAATTCACAATGAATTGTGTGATGATTCAATCATGCTATGCTTTACATGAGTTGAAGTTAACTACCACACTGATGTGGTACTTTAGGTAGCTTTTGTGTTCTACAAAAGTAGGGAAACTAGTTGGTAACTTGGCACAAGATTTTTAGAGGTTATAAATATTTCACAATGTTCGAGTTGTGTTGTGATGCAATCATGCTATCTTTCACATGAGTTTATAATTAGTTAACTATTCTTGCACTGACGTGGTGATTGAGGTAGCTTTTATCTCATCATAAAAACAGGGAAAAATGTACCTTTTGATCTCATAGTATTGTAATGTCACTGGTTGAGAATTAGATTTAGCCTTGTCTAAATGCTTCCAAAGCCTTGTTTTTTATGCACCTGAATGACAAGAATATTGCAGGTGATGAATTTGGTGGCTTTAGATGCAGTCCAGGAGCTGTGCACTCGCAATGCAATGGATGTGGAGGAATGATGCCAGCCAGATCTAACATAAGTATACCACAAAAATGTGAGTGCCTATTCTGATAATACATTTCTTCTCTAGTAGATTGCAATAAGTTATAACCCCAAAGTTTTTCATTTAATGGATTGTACCCTGAAAAGGCCTTTCTTGCATGGGCCTTGACCCTTGCATCCTAATCCATTTAACAACGAAGTGGTGCCATGATTAGGAAATGGAATTTAATGCTTTGTATTGTTCTTGGCTGTACTTATTTTTTGCCTTTTATTATTCTTGACCTGATGAATATGCTTGACATTAGTTGGCTAACTA
This sequence comes from Saccharum hybrid cultivar R570, assembly GCA_038087645.1. Lineage (NCBI taxonomy): Eukaryota > Viridiplantae > Streptophyta > Magnoliopsida > Poales > Poaceae > Saccharum > Saccharum hybrid cultivar. The sequence goes on from JAQSUU010000805.1 coordinate 15,625,238, forward strand.
TATTTATTTTTGTTTCATAAAGCTGCACAAATGGTATGAGGAATATTTCCATTTGCCCCTCAGAAATTTTGAACTTAGCTATCTTTATGGGAAATTTGATTGCACCTTTTCCCAGCCGAAGTTTGATGATACTGTTCATGCATGAATAGTATGAGAAATATTCTCATTTGCCCCTCAGAAATTTCTAAGTTGGCAACCACCACTGGAAGTTCAATTGCATGTTTTCCCTACCAAACTCTGATAATATTTATGTGCCTTGAATTCTAACTTTGCTGGTGCCGAACTAACCAATTGTATTCACAGGCTTGGGGTGTGATAAAGCGTTTTGTGGGGCTTATTGGTGTTCACAAGGTGTGAATTCAAGTCATTGCAATCTAATCTGCAACCAGGATACTTTCAAGAGCGTAAGCTACTCATTGATATTTGTTAAGACGCATTATACTTTTGATCATCATACACAGTGCTGGGCGATGTTCTGAATGCAAATGTCTAATATTGCAGATCGCTCAGCGACATATCTCTGCACTTCCTGACACAGTTCATGGGGGCAATCCATATGAAAAAGATGTACGAATGTTCCAGCTTTATCATATCCCTGGCCTGTATTGTAGTTTCAAATATTATGGTTTCTTCTCTTTTGTTTTCTAGATTACAGAAAGATACATACAGCAATCAGGCAAAACATTACAAGCTGTAATCTCAGAGTGGATATCAAAATTTGACAACATGGAAATTGGTATGTTGCAACCTCCTGACTTAATTTTACTTTTGATGTGCATGTGATGGACTAATAAGAGTGAAAGAATATGGATTATAAACATTAACTGTTCCTTGACATGAACCACATGACAAAAGAATATTCCTTTGTAATTTGCTTGCTCTGCTCAGAACAAGAACTGGATTTCTTTTTCATTGACTGAACTGTTAATATTTGTGATCTCCAGCTCCCAACATTACGTAATGTTCTCATTTTTTGGCGTTTTCTGATTAACAACAACAACAACATAGCCTTTTGTCCCAAGCAAGTTGGGGTAGGCTAGAGATGAAACCCAAAAGAGACGAGAAACAGGGAGACACATAAAAGGGATATAAAGGGCACAAGACAAAAATAGGTCACGGTTCAGGCACGTTGATTGCCAATCTCCAAGCGCTCCTATCCATAGCTAAATCCTTGGAGATATTCCACTCCTTAAGATCTCTCTTAACGGACTCGTCCCAAGTTAATTTAGGTCGACCTCTACCGCTCTTTACATTATCGGCCCGCTTTAGAACTCCACTACGCACCAGCGCCTCAGGAGGTCTCCGTTGAACATGTCCAAACCATCTCAACCGATGTTGAATCAATTTCTCCTCAATTGGTGCCACCCCAACCCTATCCCGAATATCGTCGTTCCGGACTCTATCCCTCCTTGTGTGCCCACAACACCAACGCAACATACGCATCTCTGCTACACTCAGTTGCTGGACATGTCGCCTTTTTGTAGGCCAACACTCAGCACCGTATAACATCGTCGGACGAATCGCCGTCCTATAGAACTTACCTTTCAGCTTCGGCGGCACCCTTTTGTCACAGAGGACGCCAGAAGCTTGACGTCATTTCAACCAACCGGTTGAAATTCTATGCCTAACATCTTCATCAATGTCTCCATCCTTTTGTAGCATCGACCCTAAATACCGAAAAGTATCCTTCTTGGCCACCACTTGCCCATCGAGGCTAACGTCTCCCTCATGCCTAGTCGCGCTGAAATCGCACCTCATGTACTCGGTCTTAGTCCTACTAAGTCTGAACCCTTTCGACTCTAACGTGTGCCTCCATAGTTCTAACTTCCTATTAACCCCTGCCCTACTGTCGTCAACTAGCACCACATCATCAGCAAAGAGCATACACCAAGGGATATCACCTTGTATGTCCCTTGTGACCTCATCCATCACCAAAGCAAATAAATAAGGGCTCAAAGCTGACCTCTGATGCAGTCCTATTTTAATTGGAAAGTTACTGGTGTCGTCATCACATGTTCGTGTTAGGTAATGATTTTCTATTGATTGGGCTAACTCTAGGAGGGTAGCTATATAGGTCACCATACATGGGCCACATGGGTCTAGCCTCATGGGCCTAATACACATACACTCCAACACCCCCCCCACAGTCTGAACTACCGGCGCAGCGGAGTTCCAGGCTGAACAAGAAAGAACACACACAACCCCCCTACAGATGCAACTAGCCACCGGTGATGTTGAGGCTAGAGCGGAACTCGGCGAAGGTCGAGGACGGAAGGCCTTTGGTGAAGATGTCCGCGAATTGGGAGGTAGTCGGAACATGAAGGACCCGCACCTCGCCCATGGCCACCCGATCACGGACAAAGTGGAGGTCGATCTCCACATGCTTCGTCCGCTGGTGCTGGATGGGGTTGATGGAGAGGTAGACCGCACTGACATTGTCGCAGTAGATCAGTGTGCTCCGGGAGGGTGGAGTGTGCAGCTCAGCGAGAAGCTGCCGGAGCCAGGAGGCCTCAGCCATGCCGTTAGCGACAGCGCGGTACTCCGCCTCGGCACTGGACCGGGAGACCACCGGCTGGCGCTTGGACGACCAGGACACCAGGTTGCCGCCCAAAAAGACAGCGTAGCCGGAGGTGGAGCGTCGAGTGTCCGGACACCCCGCCCAGTCAGCATCAGTGTAGACGACGAGGTCGGCGGAGAAGGCTCGGTGGAGAAGGCCGTAGTCGAGCGTGCCCCGGAGGTAGCGGAGGAGGCGCTTGAGAGCCGTGAGGTGAGGCTCCCGGGGATCATGCATGTGAAGGCAGACCTGCTGAACTGCATAAGTGATGTCCGGCCGGGTGAAGGTGAGGTACTGAAGGGCACCGGCGAGACTCCTGTATGCAGTTGGGTCGGACACTGGGGGGCCTTCAGCCTCGGACAACTTGCCCTGAGTATCGACTGGAGTGGAGCAGGGGTTGCAGTCAGTCATCCTAGCCCGCTCCAGGATATCTCGAGTATATTGCCGCTGGTGAAGAAGTAACCCGGCAGGACGGTGCTCAACAGTGACCCCGAGGAAATGGTGGAGCACACCTAGATCCTTCATAGCAAACTCTTGCTGAAGAGCAGCAATGATCCGGCGGAGAAGGACCTCACTGGAGGCTGTGAGGACAATATCATCGACATAGAGCAACAAGTATGCAGTGTCAGCCCCATGATGGTAGATGAACAATGATGTATCAGACTTAGCCTCCACGAACCCCAGTGTCAGCAAGAAAGCAGCAAACTGGTGGTTCCACGTCCGGGGTGCCTGCTTGAGGCCGTAGAGAGACCTGTTGAGCCGGCAGACCATGTCAGGACGGGAGGAATCAACGAACCCCGCCGGCTGACTGCAGTACACTGTCTCGGTGAGAAGGCCGTGCAGAAAGACATTCTTGACGTCCAGCTGATGGACGGGCCATGACCGAGCAAGCGCCAACGAGAGCACGGTACGGACGGTGGCCGGCTTGACCACCAGGCTGAAGGTCTTATCATAGTCGACTCCAGGGCGCTGAGTGAAATCCTGGAGAACCCATCGAGCCTTGTAGCGCTCGAGAGTGCCATCAACCCGACGCTTGTGGGTCCAAATCCACTTGCCGGAGACGACGTTGGAGCCCGGCGGCCGAGGCACCAACTCCCACGTCTGGTTGGCGAGTAGCGCGGCGTACTCCTCTTCCATCGCGCGGCGCCAGTGAGGATCCAACAGGGCGTCGCGGACAGAAGAGGGTACCGAGGAGACCACCGCGTCGCCGGTCGAAGCCGCAAGTGCCCGAGGCGGCAGTGTGCCAGCCGCGTGCCGTGTCACCATCGGGTGAACATGCCGCGGGTGTCGGTGAAGAAGCGGTGGGTGGTAGACCGGCGGTCCACCACGGGCCGGCGGGGACTGCGGCGGTGGTGTCGGTGTCCCCGGCGGAGAAGGGACCGCGAGGGGCGGCGGCCGTGGTCTGCGCTGGTACACCCGTACCGGCGCGGCGAATCTCGACGGAGGTGCCGGGGCAGGATCCGGCGACGGCAACTGGCACGGCCCCCCCCGGGGCAGAAGTGGGGGACGAAGGCCCCTAGGCTGCTGATACCATGTTAGGGAATGATTTTCTATTGATTGGGCTAACCCTAGGAGGGTAGCTATATAGGTCACCATACATGGGCCACATGGGCCTAGCCTCATGGGCCTAATACACATACACTCCAACAGTTCGGACAAACGTCACCACATCCCTGTACATATCCTTGATGAGGGTAACGTACTTTTATGATTAAACATCAACAAAAAAAAATCATAAAACTAGTATCTATTGACTGTATATGATTCATTCCTTCATGGGTTGTTGCATCAGATTTTTTTTTAGTTTTGCGTAACTGTAAGGTTTATAACTTTATACGTATGTTACTGTTCACTTGTTCAGTTAATTTTATTCAAGTTCTGCTGTGTTAACTTGTTCAGTTAATTTTATTCACATTATGAAAATGAAACTCTTGTAAGTATTTGGCACAAGGTTTACTTGCTGGGCTTTACTTGTACATCCTGTGTCTTATTACAGATGCCTGAGCTTTTTCTCTGACATGGTGTTCTTGTCTTGATTATGTAGATCGCTCAAGGTTGCAATTGAATAATGTGGATGCAATTACTTCCAGGACATATATTTGCAAGTAATAACTTTTTCTCAGTTCAGAAGATTGTTGTCTACTAAATTATGTTGTATTGACTCATTTTATGAATTCAAATGAATGCAGCCATTGCTACAGCAAGTTCATTGATTTCCTGCTCTACTGGTTCCGCGTATCAATGCCCCGAAATGTATGTATACTGAACATACTTGTGTTAATTACCTCGGTAGTCTTGCAACAGATGTTTATATGTTAATTGATTTGTTACTAGACCTGTTCATATTTTGGGGTTGGGCCTTAAAAGGTGTGCCACTGGAATGGCAAAACCAAATCCTCCTTGCTAGAATGTTTTGTCTCTATTGATTGAGGTTAACCCTAGAAGGGTAGCTATATAGGTAACCATACATGGGCCACATGGGCCTTAGCCTCATGGGCCTAATACACATACTCCAACACCCCCGCAGTCTGAACTACCGGCGCAGCGGAGTTCCAGGCTGAACAAGAAAGAACACACATAACCCCCACAGACGCAACTAGCCACCGGTGATATTGAGGCTGGAGCGAAACTCGGCGAAAGTCGAGGACGGGAGGCCTTTGGTGAAGATGTCCGCGAACTGGGAGGTCGTCGGAACATGAAGGACCCGCACCTCACCCAAGGCCACCCGATCACGGACAAAGTGAAGGTCGATCTCCACATGCTTCGTCCGCTGGTGCTGGATGGGGTTGGTGGAGAGGTAGACCGCACTGACGTTGTCGCAGTAGATCAGTGTGCTCCGGGAGGGCGGAGTGTGCAGCTCAGCAAGAAGCTACCAGAGCCAGGAGGCCTCCGCCACGCCGTTAGCGACAGCGCGGTACTCCGCCTCAGCACTGGATCGGGAGACCACCGGCTGGCGCTTGGACGACCAGGACACCAGGTTGCCGCCCAGGAAGACGGCGTAGCTGGAGGTGGAGCGGCGAGTGTCCGGGCACCCCGCCCAGTCAGCGTTGGTGTAGACGACGAGGTCGGTGGAGGAGGCCCGGTGGAGGAGAAGGCTGTAGTCGAGCGTGCCCCGGAGGTAGTGGAGGAGGCGCTTGAGAGCCGTGAGGTGAGGCTCCCGGGGGTCATGCATATGAAGGCAGACCTGCTGAACCGCATAGGTGATATCCGGCCGGGTGAAGGTGAGGTACTAAAGGGCCCCGGCGAGACTCCTATATGCAGTGGGGTCAGACACTGGGGGTCCCTCAACCTCGGACAGCTTGCCCTGAGTATCGACCGGAGTGGAGCAGGGATTGCAGTCAATCATCCCGGCCCGCTCCAGGATATCCCGAGTATATTGCCGCTGGTGTAGAAGTAACCCGGCAGGACGGTGCTCAACAGTGACCCCGAGGAAATGGTGGAGCTCACCCAGATCCTTCATCGCAAACTCTTGCTGGAGAGCGGCAATGATCCGACGAAGAAGTGGCTCACTGGAGGATGTGAGGACAATGTCATCAACATAGAGCAGCAAGTACACAGTGTCAGCCCCATGGTGGTAGACGAACAGTGATGTATCAGACTTGGCTTCCACGAACCCCAATGTCAGCAAGAAAGCAGCAAATCGGTGGTTCCATGCCTGGGGTGCCTGCTTGAGGCCGTAGAGGGACCTGTTGAGCCGGTAGACCATGTCAGGGCGGGTGAAGTCAACGAACCCCGCCGGCTGACTACAGTACACCGTCTCGGTGAGAAGGCCGTGCAGAAAGGTATTCTTGACGTCCAGCTGATGGACGGGCCATGACCGAGCACGCGCCAGCGAGAGCACAGTACGGACGGTGGCCAGGTTGACCACCGGGCTGAAGGTCTCATCATAGTCGACTCCCGGGCGCTGAGTGAAATCCCGGAGGACCCATCGAGCCTTGTAGCGCTTGTCACAGAACCTCCTAATTATGATGGCCCACAAGTACACGTCATTGTCATAATGACCTCTGACAGTCGTACTTATGTTCACCATAACTTAAAAGGCCTGCTTTCCTCCGAACAGGATCCAATCACAGGAGTATTGCAATATTACAACAGTTTATTCAAAATATTCAACAGAGTAAAGTAGCGGAAGTCTTACAATAACTTAGAATTACAAACCAGTTTTTAAACTTCAAACCTTATGTAACATTATTACAAACCAGTAGTAGAGAAGTATCGGTAGTAACTTTATTTCATCACACAAGCGAGATGCCTTGCCCAAAGGCCACACAGTCTACTCGTCGTCGCTTTCTTCAACCACGACGGTCATGCAACAAGGCTCGAAGCAGACTTGTTCATGAACCGCACCTGCAACAAGGGGTTCAACAAACCCTGAGTACGAGAGTACTCAACAAGACTTACCCGACTAAGACAAAGACTCCAAGGGCATGCTAGCTTTAGGGAATCAAGGTACGGGTAATTCAGAATCAAAATTTTCTTTTGCAGAAAAGCTTACTAAAGTAAGTCCTTATCTTCAACATTTTACTTTTACCATTGATGGTTCATTAACCAAATCTAGATGATCCTAATCTAGATCAAAGTAATTATCATCAAAACCTTTCTCATTCTTTCTTTCAATTCCAGTTCTTAACTACGATGCAAGTCAGGTGATCAAGTCTCCATAACCGAGGAGCAACGACGATTCGAACCGATTATACCCAGCTGGGGATCCCTAACATCACGACATATGTAGAATCGAATCTTGCATATATCAACCCTCATTTAGATCTCCCAAAACCAGAACGTGTCCATCGCCACCCGAGAGTACAGTACTCCTCGAACCCGACCAAATTCTAGCCCCGAGGGTACACGCTACTCTCGCCATCTCTCCACTCCCAGTGCGAGGTTAGACGTTCTCGTAATGGAATCACCAACATTTTGGGCTTACCCAAGGCATGAGGCTAGTTGCAAAGTCTCGATCACAACAGGCTTACAACGAACGGACCTTAACTGACAAGGCGGAAACACTACATTGAGACTCCTTTCCCAATGCATGTTAGCAGTGGCCAAACCACCCGCCCGATCTTTCAAATTCATTCTCATATTTCAATATTCATTCAATATGCCATCATGGCTATGTAAACATTTCATTTAAAAGCTTAACTTCTAAGCATGGCGAAGCATACTACGCATTTTCTGTAAAACAGGTATCAAGGTTGATATCACAATAATCAAGGATGATAATGCATCAATTAGGTTATCACTCAACTCCTAATTACTTAATGCAGTAAACCATAGTATAAATAATAAAATATTTGTAAAATATCAAGGTAGTGTTTAAATGCACCGGGGCTTGCCTTGCTCTGACGAGACAACTGACTCGGACTCAAAGACTCCGACTTCTGGTCCGGAACCCACCGACGACAGCTCTTCGCCGGAAGCTTGCTCGACGACTTCGGCTGCTTCGAAAGCGGAGACTACACGAGTACATAACATGCTTTAACATGATGCTCGATGATAAACATGATGCTTGATGATAACATGCTACGAGTTACGACTTAAGTACAACTTCCTTCCACGGTACAGGCGTAAACAGAAAACCTACTAACTAGTAGCGACGTTTCCCAACGATACCAGCTTTTAACCTAAACAAGATACTAACGAGCTCAATCATGAAATTAAGGTGCCAAAGATCACCAAAGGGTAGTGACCTAAGGACATCACTCAATCAAAAGGGCACACAACACTTAAAGTTCTCAAATTAACATGATTTACTATTTAAATAATTAGGGCATAATTAACGGTTGATCAAACTTTATCTAAACAAGCTCAAACTTTTTCTATAGGTTAAGAATGATTTATAACAGTGTCATAATAAATTTCATAATTTTTGGATAAATAAATTAATTATTAATATTACTGGAAGTTGCATTTAATCTTTAATGGAACTAATTAATTCTACTGCTCAAAGTATTCAAATTCATGATTTAACATTTTTCCTAGATAGTTTATACATTGAGAAGCTTACCCAAAAATTTTCATGAATTTTGGAACTCTACACAATTTTTAAACAAATAAACAAATAACTGCACTATTCATTTATTTGAAAAAGAAAAACAAAAACGAAATCGGACTCGGGCTGCTTCTCCTCCTTCTCTCCGATCCGGCCCAGCAACGCGCGCCCGCGCGCGCACGCGCGTTCGGCCCAGCCGCGGCCCAGCCCAGCTGGCCTGCTCCGCCCGCGCCCGCTCTCCTCCTCTCGCTGACACGGTGTCCCCACCTGTCATCGCCTTCCTCCGTCTCCCTCTCGCTCTCCCGAGCACCCGTGCACTTGCCCGCGGTGGCCGGCCGACGGACGGCGCCTTGGTCGACAAACCAACACCACCATCATCATCTACACTACCCCACGGTTCCATTTTGCTACTAAACACTACGGTTCGAACTCCGGCAACAGCTCACCGTCGACGGTGGCGGCTCGACGGGGACGGTGACCGGCGACTCGTCGGTACAAAGCGGTAGCGATTAAAGCGAGTGGTCAGGGAGCATCAGGGGCATACCACGATCACGACGGAGTGATCGGTTGAAGCGGAGAGGCTCTGGAGGTGGCTGGCGACGGTGGCGGGGCTCGACGGGAACGGCGGCGACCCGAGGTGGAAGACGACGGCTCCCCGGCGATCCAGGCGAAATTGGGCTAGCTCAGCTGGTTCACGAGATGCGCAAGGATGAGGCGAAGCTAATGGTGCGGTTGGCGTGGCCGGAGACGGCTTGGTGGCGGCAGCGGCGAGCGGCGGAGCTGCGGTGGTGGTGATGGCGAAAACGGTGAACGTCACTGTGAACCTCGGTATATATAGAAGGAAAACGCGTCTACAGAGCAGCACTGCAGTGCCATCGCGCTGGCGACCCTGGCGCGCTCGAGAAGATCGTGGAAACGGCCACGGCGGCGATCAGCCGGCGCCCATACCGGTCGGTGGCCGGCGGTGATACGTCGGGCACTGTAGCTGTCCCCCCCAACTTTTGAAATTCAAACTGTTTTCTCAAATTACTCTCAAATTCATGTAACAACTTGAAAAACTTCCAATCTATGAAATCTTCAGAATTTCAAGCTCTACAAGTTTTGTATTGAACACTTTTTCAAATTCTCACTGGATTTTGAAATTTGAGTTTAAATTCGAAAAGGGACACATTTTTCAGATTTAGAAATTTAGAAATTACTTTTGATTTTATATTGAAACTTCAAAATCTCCAAACATCAAAGTTGTATATCTTGACCAGACCTACAACTTTGCTGTTCAAAACTTTTTCAAATTCTGCCTCCATTTTGAAATCTTAGTTTGGGGACAAAAATGAATTAAAAACTGAAATTTGTTTATTTTCAAAATTGCTCCACATTTTACACTAAAACTTTGAAAACTCAAAACACCAAAGTTGTAGCCCTTGAAAAGTTCTACAAACTTGGTTTTGAACTTTTTCCAAAATTTTGCTTAGATTTTGAATTATTTCAAAAGGGGTAAAACAGGGTTTTGAAATTTAGGGTTTTCGGGAGAATTTTCAAATGGAATTTGTTGCTACTTTAATTAGTGATTACTTAGTGATCAAAACCTCACCCAAGGGCATCATTTGGACCAACATGACATGGTTGACCAAATGTCACTCTTGGTTGACCAATTTACTTTTTGAAATTCTTTTTCATTTCTCCCCAGATTTTGAATTCGAACTCGAATCGGAAAACTCGCGACAAGTTTTGGGATTCCAATTCAAACTCAAATTTGGAGCTTCATTTTAGGTGTTGTACTTGAGCTCATACCCTACACTTGACACTAGTGTGCAACACAGTCGCGCACCTCAAATTACGCAGGGCATGGACTAAGTATTTGCGGTGGCATTCGAAATTAGGGTTTTCGGGTTCGGAGCACACCACTGAGAAACACATTCAACCTAAATAAGTAAACTTGTTTTAGTTGATGCATAACAAAGTTAACCTAACAGGGATGCTTTGCAATGCATTATGATGACATGGCAGATTAATTAGCACTATAACACCCAGGGTGTTACAGCGCTCGAGAGAGCCATCAGCTCGGCGCTTGTGGGTCCAGATCCACTTGCCGGTGACGACGTTGGAGCCTGGCGGCCGGGGCACCAACTCCCACGTCTGGTTGGCGAGCAGCGCGGCGTACTCCTCCATCGCGCGGCGCCAGTGAGGGTCCAACAGGGTGTCGCGAACGGAAGAGGGCACCGGGGAGACCACCGCGTCGCCAGTCGAAGCCGCGAGGGCACGAGGCGGCAGTGTGCCAGCCGCGTGCCGTGTCACCATCGGGTGAACATGCCGCGGGTGTCGGTGAAGAAGCGGCGGGTGGTAGACCGGCGGTGCACCACGAGTCGGCAGGGACTGCGGCGGTGGTGTCGGGGTCCCCGGCGGAGACAGGACCGCGAGTGGCGGCGGCCGCGGCCTGCGCTGGTACACCCGTACCGGCGCGGCGAACCTCGACGGAGGTGCCGGGGCAGGATCCGGCGACGGCGACCGGCACGGCCCCCCTGGGGCAGAAGCAGGGGATGAAGGCCCCGGGTCTGCGCTAACCGGAGAGGGCAGGGCCGCGCCAGAGGACGTCGGGCCCGGACCCACCGGGGAGCCGGGACAGGAGGCGGAGCGCGGCGAAGTGGTACCTACAGGCGACCACAGAAAAGGTGGCTGGACCACCGTGTCAGCGGGAAAAAGGGAGGGAGGGTCAGGAACCGGAGGGGTGGTGGTGCTGGAGAAGGGAAAGACGGACTCATCGAACACCACATGGCGAGAGATGAGGACCCGTCGGGAGGTAAGGTCAAAGCACCGGAACCCCTTGTGATCCGGGGAGTACCCAAGGAAGACACACAGAGTGGAGCGGGGGTCCAGCTTATGGGAGGAAGTGGCAGCGGTGTTGGGGTAACACGCACACCCAAACACACGGAGGTGATCGTACCGAGGAGGGGTACCGAAGAGGGCGTGGTGTGGCGTGGGAGCGGGACAGGCAGCAGAAGGAAGTCGGTTGAAGAGGTAGGTGGAGGTGTGCAGGCCCTCAGCCCAGAAGCGAGCAGGAAGAGAGGCCTGAAACAGGAGGGTGCGCACGGTGTCGTTGGTGGTGCGAATCATCCGCTCAGCCTTGCCATTCTGCGAGGAGGTATATGGACAAGACATGCGCAACTGAACACCGTGAGAGAGAAAGAATGCTCGGGAGGTGGAGTTATCAAACTCGCGACCATTGTCACACTGGACGGCCTTTACGGTGAGGCCGAACTGTGTGGACACCCAAGTGAAGAAGTGAAGGAGCGTGGTAAACGTATCAGACTTCGCACGGAGGGGAAAAGTCCACGAATAATGCGAAAAATCATCAACCACCACAAGATAGTACTTATAACCGGAAATACTGAGAACAGGAGATGTCCATAGGTCGCAATGTACAAGATCAAAAATGTGGGCCGCATGGGAAGAACTATGAAAAGGAAGACGAATATGTCGGCCCAATTGGCACGCATGACACAGCTGCTCATCAGGAGCCCGAGTACATGGAAGACCGGAGCTACGACTGAGCTGTATCAGGGCATCACGTCCAGGATGGCCGAGGCGCCGGTGCCAAGTAGTAGAGGAAGTAGAAGCGGCGAAGGCAGCTGACAAAACGGACGGCGAAGAAGGCGAAGGAGCCGTCGAGAAGCGAAGGGTGTAAAGGGGCCCGGTGCTGTCACATCGGAGCAGAGGACGCCGGGAAGCCAAATCCTTGACAGTAAGACCAGAAGAGTCAAATTCCACAGAACAAAAATTGTCAGCTGTAAAACGACGAATAGAAAGAAGGTTGTGAACCATAGAAGGAGCAAGAAGAACATCAGGAAGACGGAAGGAGCCATGAGCACCGGCGGTACCCACAGAAGTGACAGGAAGACACGAACCATTTGCGACCATAATGGACGAAGGAAGAGAGGAAGAGGGAGAATGGAGCGACGAAAGTATACCGGGGTCAGGAAAGGTGTGGTAGGTGGCTCCCGAATCAGCGATCCACTCGGGTCCGACCGGAGGTGTCAGGCCCATGGTGCTGAATGAGCGAGCCAGGGCTGCCTGGTCCCAGCCGGCGACCCCAGCAGGGAAGGCGCCGAGAGGAGGACCAACAGGAGGAGCTCCGGTGAGCATGGACACCGGTGGACGAGAGTCGGCCCCGGGGGCGTGGTAGGGCCACATGGAGATGCGCCCGGACTACGGGTTCTGGAAGGAAGGCCATGGTGCCCCCCCTATGGCCCTCCTGGTGCCAGAGTCTGGGGAAAGCCACCCCGCCCCCCCCCCCCCCCCGCGACCACCTCCGCGGCGACGGCGACCACCACGACCCCCCACCTCCGCTCGGCCCGGGGGGAGGGGGACCCAGGAGAGACTGTGGCGGTGGGGCGGACGACCGCGGTGGAGCAGACGGACGCGGCGGAGTAGCAGCAAGAGCCGTCGAGGAAGACGAGGACCCCGGGGAAGCGGTGGAACCCGGCTGGATGCCTTGCGTGAGCTCCTCCATGACGAGATCGTCACGGACCTCCAGGAAGGTGGGGAAGGGCCTCTGACGGGTGAGCCACGTCCTGAGGTGGGCGTAGCGGTCGCTGAGGCCGCGGAGGACGTTGAGGACCAAGATGCGATCCTCCACGGGCCACCCGAGGTCCCACAGGGAGTCAGCCATGCCCTTCATCCGACGGCAGAACTCGCCGACGGAGAGGTCACCCTGGACGAAGGTCCGGAAGCTCGCGTCGAGACGCAGAGCCCGGGCCTCGGCATTGCCCAGGAACTGTCCCTCAAGGGCAAGCCACGCTCGCCGCGCTTCAGGGGTGTTGCGGACGAGGTCGTGGAGGTCCAGGGAGATCGTCCCCAGGATCCAGGAGAGGACGATGCTGTCGAGGCAGATCCAGGACGGTGTCTGGGCGGCGACCGAGGCGTCAACAAGGACGTGGTCGTCGAGGGCGTAGCGGCGGAGAGTGAGGAGCACCAGATCCCGCCAGCGAGCGTAGGAAGGCGACTCCGGCTCGAGGACGACCGGCACGAGGAGGCGGATGTTCTGGACCCCCCCGGCCTGGTAGTGAAGCTGAGTCACGAGCGGGTCGGCCGGATCGTGCCAGACGACGGCGGTGTGGGACAGGCGGCGACCCGACGAGGCGGAAGAGGTGGCGCCAGCGTCGTGGGAGGCGGGAGGGACGAGGAGCAGCTCCGTCTCGGCGATCCTGCGGGCCAGGGCGTCAGCCGCGTCGCGTTCCCGCTCCCACAGGAGGGCGGCTGCGCGCACGCGGGCCTGCCCTTCCGCGGCAGCGGCCCGTGCGGCAACGAGGGCGGCTGCGATGGAACCACCAGCAGGTGCGTGGAGAGGGGCTGCATCGCCGGACGGGAGCAGAGGGTCCAGGCCGGCGGCGGTCACAGCAGGGGCATCCCCTGCGGCCGCGCCCTCAGGACTCACAGCGGCACCGGGAGGGGTGGTGGTGCCGGCCGCGGTCAGGGCAGCCGCCACGGACGTGGTTGCCGCTGGGGGCTCGACGCCCTGAAGGAACGGGGCGCCGGCGGAGTGGGGAGCAGGGGCGGCACCGAGTGCCAGCCCGCTCGCGGTGGAGAAGGCAAAGGCGGCACCAAGGGCCAGCCCGCCCCCTGGCGGCTGGAGCAGAGGCATGCCGCCCGCGCCAAGGAAGGTAGGCTGCGGGGCGGCTGGGTGTGCGGCGCCGGGAGGGAGCGGGCGGGTTGAGGCAGCCGCCGCCCAGGAGGGAGAAGAGAGAGGGGGGAACACATGGAAATAGGTGGGGGAAGGGGGAGGTGGCTGGCGGCCGGCCATGGCTGGCCGGCGGCGGCGGCAGCAGCCAGGAAGCAGCCGGCGACGCCTGGAGAAGGGAGGAAGGAACCCTAAGCTGATACCATGCTATAATGTTTTGTCTCTATTGATTTGGGCTAACCCTAGAAGGGTAGCTATGTAGGTAACCATACATGGGCCACATGGGCCTTAGCCTCATGGGCCTAATACACATACTCCAACACTCCTGACACGGGCTGAGCCTAAATATTATCTTTAAATGAAATATATGCACAAAAGTATATGAAAAACACTACCGTTTTCCCTGTCAGAGCTCAGAAACCTATGAATAGGTCTGGCAGACGTACCTAATTTCTGCAAGTGGCTACTATATATTAAGTCAAGGCAAGGTCCATGTCGTTCATTGCACAACTGGTAGTTTGTTGTCATTAGTGTAGGCTTCCTTCTTCCCAAGTTCAGTGTAAGTTTGGCCTCCCTAAGAGCTTTGTTGGATACTGTTAATACTTACATCGTAGGCAACTGTTTAATGCATATACCAAGAAAAAACAAGAATGCCTACCAAATCACATGAAAACAAATTTTCAATAGCCCCAAAAATGAAACAGTGATCATTCATGTGATTTGCAATCTATTTTATGACAACTATTCCATGGATACAAATAGAGTTGATTATCTGATTTTTCATGTCATTTCTAATGTGTTTCTTTTGATCTGCACATGAAGTAGTATCATGTTCCATGCATAAATGCCCTTAGTTGGGTCACACATTAGTATATGGGGGATATGGATCGGGTGGTTAGTTGAGCAACAAATTTCAGAAACATAACTGGGTTTTTAAACTATTTTTCTTACATCCCTGTGCTCCTAGAGATTATTGTTAATTTTTGTGTTTAAATGCTTGAGCTGTCAAACTCAACATGGTTCTGAATTATCCCGGATTGATACTGAGTTAAGAGTTTGGTTTAACTTAACAGTTGTACATATCAATGTATGAGTTTCTTTCATGTTAAATCCTTGACTATTTGAGCTGGCCAAGAAAAGGCCAGTGCGACTGCCTAACTATTATTGCTTTCAAATACCCTGAGGGCCCGTTTGGATCCATGGAATTGAATTCATTCTAATAATTACAATTTAGGCATAGATTAATTAAGCTAATATAGTTGTATATAGAATATATTTGTATATTTATTGTTAGGCATACAAGGGACATTTATTGCATTTCTATTGTAGGGAAGTGAGTTGAAGAGTGTGCTATAAGTTGGAGAATAGAATTATAGCATAGTGATCTATAGAATCCATTTCCATCTCTCACCCTATGAATTTGAGATAGACTTATTTCTGAGCTTTGGAAAGTTATGGAATGTCAAATTCGAAGCCAAATAGCCTAATCCATTATGTAGATTTTAATTCCTCTAAAATGAAGGGATCCCAACGGTCCCTGAGTAAAAAGGGCAGACCCAGTGCCAGAGGCTCCCACATGAGTGGGGTCTGGGGAAGGGAATAACCGAAGCAAAGTCTTACCCCCGCAGAAATTATGCAGAGAGACGGCTTCGAACCCAGGACGCAAACGGTCCCTGAGTATAATAACAAATGTTTCTTATAAGAAACAAGATGCTGAAGAATTTGTGCTCGTTATTTATATAAGTAGGTCCCAGTCTCCATGAAAAAATAAAGTCAGCTTTCACTTTAAGCCGAATCTTATCTTGAGCACACAATAGACACATCAAGCACAAACATAAATATATAAACATCCTGATGAAGCGCCACAGCACTGCCTCATTTATTTATTTGATTTGATCCCATTGGTCCGCTAACTAATGGCAATTGTGATGTTCTGTTATTGCAGCTTCTTCCGCCTGACGCCGCCGACAGGGAGAGCTGCTGGTACGGTTTCATGTGCCGCACCCAGCACCATCGGCCTGACCACGCCAAGAAGCTCAACCACGTCTGTCGCCCGACGAGAGGCAACCCCTAGTTCCGGCAGCCCATCTCTCCTCCGGGCGATTTCCAAAGAATGTACAGTGATTCTGTAGTGTAAGAAGTAGAGCTACATGGCTGAGCCTAAACACATGTAACTATGTCACGTGAGTCTAATTCTCTCACTATTGTCATTAACCATTACCATCCATTGTGTGTGATGTTCAAAATGGTTATGTTGAAAGTTGAAACCCTTTTGATCTGATCCTGGCTGTACCTGACAAGGAAATTACTTGCTGCTGCTGCTGGTGCTGCCGGAACCGCCGCTCTGTCGGCAGGTCGGGGGATGGTTGAAAGAATTGAATGAATCCCAGGGTTGCACACGCTTGGGACGGCGTTCTGGCGCCCATGGCGAAGATGCAGAAAATGGTGATGGGCTGATGAGGCCTGAGCCTGACCCTGACGGCGATGCGTTTATGTATATCTGCAGGCCTCAACGCGCCTCCCCATCGCTGTCGGAGACTCAAGACCTTGCATTGGCATGCAGCAAAGTCTCTGCACAGGATTTTGTTAGCGAGTCGTTGTCAGGCGACTGTCCAGCGTGAACATGCTGGTCGCAAAACAGCCTCAGTCTGAAACCGTAAACAGCCGCAATCCTCGTCAGTTGCAATTTTCGTGGAGATTAATCAATAGTGAAATAGTTACTGGTCCTTTTTTTACAAACGAGTATATACCAAGAAAGAATCTGCTTAGCCCTGGCTTGGAACACGGGAGATTTTGTAGGAATTGCGAGAAACGAACGGTGCAGTGAATTCCCGCGAATAAAGAAGAGGGGGAATTTGGGGTGCTGGAAAAGAATTCAGCCTTTTCTTCTGGCCTCTTTCAGTCTTTCTCCAAATTTGATGGATGGATGTACTATATGAGCTGCTGCAGTAGGTCTGAGGAAAGCAGACGACGCCATACCACGAAATTCAGAAGCTTTTTCCATGGCCGCCGCATGCAGCAGGAAACAGGCTCCGGAAAACCTGCCCGCAGCACGAAAGGGGTAAAAAAAAAGGGGGGGGGGGGGGGGGGGGGGGGGGGGGAGCGGTTTATCCGTGACAGGGATGCGTCGCCAACGCATAACACACGGGCAGCCAAATTTACCGGAGCACAGTGACCGGACCTACCGGCCAGGACCCCCGGAAGGGTTGCCAATGGCTTGCTCGAGCGTGTCACAGCACGCCTGTTCACGTCTGCTCTGCTGCCTCGCCTTTCTCACTGCAACACCCATTGGTTCGCAGCACGCCACTCCTTGCTCGGAGTCGGATCGGCCGGACCAGTTGATGCTACGACCGACGACTACTTCACATCACACGTCAGTCCAGCCACGCATCACTGCCAGTGTTTTTTTTCCTTTTCGTATACGTACTTAATATATTGTTATATAATTTTGATCAAGACCATGTTTAGATTGCAAATATTTTTGAATCCGATGAATAGTACCACTTTCGTCTTATTTAGCAAATATTGTCCAATCGTGGACCAACTAGGTTCAAAAGATTCATCTCGTGATTTCCAACTAAACTGTGTAATTAGTTATTTTTTTACCTGCATTTACTACTTTATGCATGGGTCCAAAGATTGATGTGATGGAGAGAGAGTGAAAAAATTCTAACTTTTAGGGTGCATCTAAACAAGGCTCAAACTTCAAATCATCTAACTCGTCGAAAGACGAGAATTACGTTCTTTCGTTGACGGAAGGAGTACGATCCGCTTGAATTTATTAGCCAGGCTTATTAGCTATGCTATAGTGTTTTCTCTCATAATAAATCAGCGAACGGTATTTTTCAGCCTGACTTTTCAGCGAAACGAACGGAGGCTCCCGATATTAACAACTTAGCAAAGGAACTATCATCCATTATTGGAGGTATCAAAGTTGTGGAAGATTGATTATGTTCCTTGAGCAGTAGTTTTCGATTGTGCTGTTGTGGGCGACAGGAACAGGTAGATGGGAGCCGAGCCGAGAGTCGCACGCCGTTGGATGTGCTTTGAGATTTATGCTGCGGATGGATTAGGGCAGCTGACACGATGGGCACGCAACAACGGCAGGAACAGACCAAACTAAAATATCGTCTGTCGTGATTAATAAAATATCTATCGTCTGCCAACAAATCATGGTAGATAATGACGTTTCCGTTTTGTGTTAATTTTTGGCTCCATGATAGTGCCCTCTCCTTGTCCATCTTTATTTATATTTTTATTCGTTTTTTCCTCTTTATTAGTTGGCCTTGTAGCATGCGTACGGATTCCTATACCTAATTGCGACATCACGCATTATTGATCAAACAAACATCATCTATACATATCGTTATGCACTTGCACATATATATACTATGTGTTAATTAAATATATATAAAGCTCTCAAACCTCTCTCTATATCTCTCTCGATCTCAAGTAAGTACATAGGCCCTGTTCGTCTGATCGTTTCTGCGGCTGCTACTGATGCTGATGCTGATTTGTTGTGAGAGAAAAATACTGCTGAATGGCTGGCTGATTCTGGCTGATAAGCTCATGTGAACAGGGTCATGATCACTCCTTAATTAAAACAAAGTTCTTTGTGTCGTCACTCCTCAAAACTATTAGATTGCGTTTGGTTTGGGTTAAAGCTTTGTCATGACAAAGCATAAACTAGTACGAATATGACAAAGTTGTGTCAATTAATCCATGATATTGGATATGTAATACTCCCTCCGTATCGGATTTAGAACTCGTTTTGGACAAAGTTTGAGTCAAACATTGAGAATATAAATCATCAATAACTTTTAAATTGTTGAGTTTGTAAATGTAAAAATTATATGAATAGATTTGTCTTGAAAAATACTTTCATAAAAGTATACATATATCACTTTTCCATAAATATTTTTTATAAAAACAAGAGGTCAAAGTTGTGTTTCGAAGACCGTGTCGCTGTCCTAAACGACTTCTAAATCTGATACGGAAGGAGTATATATACTCTGTACATGCAAACAAATTAAAACCAGGGTGATCCATCAATCAAATTTTATATATAATAAAGAAGAAAAGCACGTACGCACACAACCGTACCATTACTACTCAACTTGCCACTAACAATGACACCACTCTTGGAAGCACTGGTCGAGAGTCCAAAGCATATGCGTAAAGAACTAATAATGCAGCGAATCTTCTGACGGTAGGTTTTGGCTATATATCTTAATTTCATCAGGGTTCTAATATTCCATGGAAACACCTAACTAGTAGCCCAACCGTTCGATCAACAGAACATGTATTTTTTTTTAAAAAAAGTACACTTCTCTTTTCACACAAATCTTCAACCTTGGCATTATCGGAAAAGGTTGGATAGTCTAAAATGGTTTTTAGCACCTTAATTTATTTTAGCTTTTTAGCTAATCGGAACATTACTTGTTACAACCACTATGTGACAAAATTAAATACATATTGCATATATAGCTAGCCTATAGGTGATGGTGATGATTAGCACACTTCCATGTATATATCCCTCATTCCCTCATTCCCTCATTCCATTTCAAAAGTATATATAAATAAGCAAGCTCTACTAAGGACAAAACCTACGCTAAATGGCAACGCCTACACTACTGTTGCTGGAAAGACTTCTGTCACTTTTGTCGCCCAAGCCAATTATTCAACATTCTCGTGGAAGTGTAAGCGTTCTAGTAAAAAAATTCATTTCTTCTAGTTGAAAGATTTAAATTGTACTCATTTCTGTACTAGGTTTTTTTAGTACAAGCGCAATACTTGTAGCTAAAACATATGAAACTTTGAATATAAAAAGTTTTTTTAACAGAAAGATTAGGATAGAAGCATGGGGATATATAATTATAGAGTTAAACTTTCGCCTCAAAGCCTTACCCTTTTATTTATTTTTTTAACACCGCCAAAAACATTGGCATATCATGTAAGACTCGTATTGGACATCTATACTGCTTGTATGCTCAAGTACAGATGAGACTACCCGAGATTTCTCGGAACACGTCTACCGCGCACACTACTTTCTCGGCTCCCTCTAGGGAAATTCCCCTGTGTAGCACCCGGTTCGATCCTAGACTGGGAATCGAACGCGGGCGGGTGTGTCCACGGCGGGAGGCGCCACCACCGTGTTACACACGCGTCCGCAACCCTTTTAATTTTGAAAGCATCCCATATGAAGTGGATAAATATAGTTTATTACTCTCTCCACTCCAAATTATAAGATATTTTAGTTTTTTTTTCTAAAATACATTGCTTTAACTATGCATCTAAACATACTAAGAACATAGAAAACTATGTATCTAGAAAAGGCAAAATGTCTTATAATTTAGAAAAAAAAGGGAGTAACATTTAATTTAACAATATAACATGGCGCCTCCATGCACTCAAGCTGAACCCAAAAACGAATCAACGGTCACTAAAACATGTGAGCTTACCCAAGGACTTGACACCATTAAATTGTAGCATAACTAAAACACTAACTGCTTTGCGTAATATACTAGTCTAAATTACTGCAAGTGCTCATGATTAACACCTCATCTGCGTCAGCTGTCATTGTTATAGCTTAACTAATTAATAAGCACATAAATAACTCAGTACACACTATGATGAGAAACATCAATGATGATGATCAACACCCCTCTTCTCCTGTTTCAATGCCTAGGCAAGTTGTCCCAAACGCAAAACCTATGCTATATATATCACCAACAGCTACACTGTTACCGGAAAGACGGGTGTCACTTTTGTGTTAGCTCTATTCTAGATTCTCAGGTGGAAACTTAATACGGTTCTAGTCAAAATTTTCTATTTTTATTACTATCTTATTAGCTGAAAGATTGAAGTTGTGCTAGAAGGTCTAATCTTCAATGCAAGTGTTAGTGCAAGCCCAATACATTCAACTGAACTTCTAAAGTTTTATTAATCTGAAGTTTTTAATAAAAAAGGAGGGAAACATGGATCATATATACTGCATGCAGTCAAATTAACTTGCCTACAAAGCCAATCTTTTGTTAAAATCATCCCTTAACAATGGTATTATCTACTAAGGACGACTTGGATCATTTAAAATGTGACTTATTATTATATATAACCTCAGATGTGTGAAAGTGTAATGCAAGAGCTAGCTAGTCTAATAACCAGGATTATCCCCTTGTTTCAATTAGCTAGGGTTCAGTTGTAGTCGTTGCAAATAAAAGGCCTAAAGCCCTAGATCAATCAACATGTAGGTAGCAAAAAGCAGCAATGACTGTACAAATCTCTCAGCAATCTTCTTGGTGGCAGTGGCACGCCATAGCATATAATTAAGAAGAATTGACAGTCTGATCCTTTTGTGATTTAATCGGACCCACAGCTAATCATCACTCCCATCAGCACAATCATAGATTAATCCAACGAGCAAACTAAAATAATCCTTGAAGAATAAACTAAGAAGCAACCAATGGAGGATCAAGTCATCACAAGAGCAGTAGCAATCACCGAATCAAGCCACTAACTCTGCCCTAGTCGCCGCCAAATGCCTCCTGCACCATCCACCAGCAGCAGCAGCGCACACCTTGCATTGCTGCCTCATCATGCGATCGATCGATTCCATCCTTACTGCTGGGGGCTCGCGGCGCCACGGCCGGCGTCGCCGCCGTTCGCGCCGCGGTGGCGCTGGGCCATCTCCGGCGGCTGCCCCTCGTCCTGCTGCTGCTGCTGGACGCCGCCGCTGGCGTTGAGCGCGGTGAGCATGCCGATGTTGGCGTCCATGGTCCGAGCGGGGAAGTTGTTGCCGCTTCTGCTTGTTGACATGAACTGGAGCGGCGCCTGCACCGCGCTGCCGCCGCCGCCGAACGCCCACGTGGACTGCATCCAGAAGGCGCCGCCGCCAGCGCTGTTGGGCGCCACGCCCCACATTGCGGTGGCTGGCGTCACGCGGACCTTGTGCTCCTCGGCGTCCCCCTCGCCGCCGCCGTCGTCGGGATGATGATGCTGGCGCGCCGCGGGGTCCTTGAACAGGTCGTCGGCGCCCTCCCTGTAGCGCTTCCTCATGAACTCCCCGGCGCCGGGATCTTGCGGCGCCTGCTGCTGGTGGTGGTGCGGAGGCGGTGGGAGAAGCTGCTGCTGCTGGTGATGGTGGTTCCAGCCGAGCATGGCGGCGACCTCGTGCTGCGCCTGCGGGAGGTGGTGGAAGGCCGCGGCCGCGGCGCGGGACGCGGAGGACGGGTGCGAGGCTCCGGAGCGGAGGGAGACGGCGAGCGAGGAGAAGTTGGCCGGGATGGTCCCGGTCCCCGTGGCCGCCACGATGGCCGGCTCCGCCTGCTGCAGCAGCCACTCGATGGTCTCGCCGTCCGTCTTGTGTCCCAGCTCCCGCGTGAGCTGGAACACCCGCGCCGCGCACAGCGCCGGCATCCGTATCCGCCGCCCCCGGCCCTCCACCTTGGTGTGCCGGTCCTTAGTGGGCCACTTGTTGCCGCTCCCCGCGGGCACCACGGCCTTCTTCTTGTCCGCGCCGGCAGCAGCGCCGCCGGACGATCCTGCACCTGCAGACGCCGCCGCCGGCACCGACTGCTGGTGCTGCTGCGCCAGGTGCTGCACCTCGCCCGCGCCGCCCGCGACGGCCGCGGCGGGAGCGATGGCCAGCGACCCCATGAACGGCGCCATCCCGGCCGCGTTGGCAGCGGCGTAGTAGAACGGGTGGTGCGGCTGGTGCCCCGCCGCCTGGTGGTGGTGGCGGTGCTGCTGCTGCTGCTGTTCGGAGGCGCTCCGGCTGCTGTTGGTGCTCGTGCTCGTGCTGCTCGACGGCGCGTCCATGATGCCCCGTTCGTCTTCGTTCCTTGAACAAAAGAAGCTACCTTTGGAGGGAGCTAGGTAGCTACGGTTGCTCTCCCGGCCTCGTGGCGTGCGCCTTCATGCCGCACAAGCGACGGCGGCACGCGTTGGCGTCGGCTCGCCGGACGGAGCGGAGGTGGAGGCGGCGGCGGCGTGTGTGCACCGTTGCACGTGCGTGGCAGACGCGGATGTGGTGTGGGGGTGGGGAGTGGAGATCAGAGGTGTGGGGCTGGGAGGCGAAAGAGAGAGAGAGAAAGAGAGGGGGGGACGTGGTGGAGAGAGAAGCAGGGAGCAAGGGAGGTCAGGTCAGAGGGCCGGAGGATGGTGATGACTGACGAGAGAGAAAAGGAGAGAGAAAGAGAGGGGTGGGGTTGGGTGTTTCTCCCTTGATTATGTCATGGCCTGATGATGGCCACTACCTTAATTTCCTAAGCAAAACGCCATTGCTGGCCGGGGCCTACCCTGCAAACCTCGTTGCTTCTTCTTCTTCCTCCTCCTCTCTCTCTCTCTCTCTCTCTCTCAGAATTTCTGGTGTAGCAGGGGTGATGGATCCATGGATCGTCTGTCAATCCGGCCATGCATATATCTGCTGGTCCATGAGGTTAATATGGAGGTTAATCAATAATGGACAGCTAGCTGATGCAGCGTTTCTTGCCATTTCAGATTGGCAACTCGTCGAGTTCAAACACACATACACACGGATGATGCCGGATCCATTGGTGATTGGTGTGAACGCGTGCATGGTGATCTTTCAAACTTGAGGAGAGAGAGAATCTATCCGAAGTGGAAAGGTTGTACGCTTGGACAGAGCTGTACACACATACGTATATGCATAATACTCTTGCGTGCACTACTCCTTTCCATGCATGATTCCATCTATGAACCCCCTCCCGTGACAGCACATTGTTGTTTATGTTCGTATCATTCATTCCCCTTTCATACATACATATATATTTATATTTATATTCCACAATTATATTCCAACGGAATAATCATCTCTATATAAGTAGCTAACATGCATGCAAGGTTCATGATAACTGCTTGACCAAAATGGTTTGTATTTTTGCTAGAGTGGTCATAAGATTGTTTGTGCATGTTTTCATCTTTGAGGGTCCACTCTAATATATATTTTTGTTTTGACAAACAAGGGTTAATTCACTCTAATAACAATTATGTTTTCCAAGAAAAGATTAAATAAATAGAATCAAATAGAGATTTGGCATGCGAGGGAGCCAGGGAGGGAGGTATGTAATTAGCAGTTAGTATATGCCTGCTGGTAGGCCACTCACCCGTGGGGCCTTGGAATGATGAGCCCAAAGAGGAGCTAAAGAGGGCAGAGCCGGCCCCTTTTCCCTTTGAGCCGAGACACGCCTGAGAAACGCTAGAAAGCCCCCACAAACGCACCCCCTCCCACACATTGTCCTTCTTATCAACAACATGTGAGCAAAAACTTCTCCGTTGGTGGTACCATAGGATAAATTGAGACCTAACACATCAGTACAAGCATAATACTTAACTTCAGTGGAGTTTGGTATCATTATAACAGAGGGAGAGGGGGTCTAGTTACTCTTGTAATGCACACGACTAGCAATAACGACGCCGATATTTTTTCCCTACCCTTCTCTAGCCATTTAATTAAATCATTAACTTATTCTCCTATCATCTTTGTAGTTCTGGCTTACTCCATCCGTCTGAAAAACAACGCAATTCTAGAAATAATAGTACTAAGTCAAAACCATCTTAATAACTTTGACTGAGTTTATACAAAAAATATCAATATTTACGATGCTAAATAAGTATCTATCGTGGGTCATTTATGAAACGTATTTGCATAGTATCTCTATTTTGTGCCACGTGCAATTATTCATACTCTTTTCTATAGATTTGATCAAACTTTAGATAGTTTGACTAGTATATACAGAACCAAATTACATTCTTTTCTTTTTTTTGGATGGAGGTACTATTTATCTAGGTTTAATGTTCCAATTAAAAGCAACCAATAGTAATGAGTTTACAATAAAATAAATAAATGCTCGACTATGTAACCATGTCTTTTTTTATTTTATCTGATCGAATCCGAGGACGACGCGCACACGGTCCACATAAGAAATCAGAGGGAGGAGCTATATGGCAAGAGTCCTACACCACCACAACCATCACCTGTGGCTTCTTCAATTCAGTGATGTATGAGCTCGTTCGCTTTGCTGAAAAGATATGGCTGAAAGTATTGTTTGCTGATTTACTGTAAGAGAAAAATATTATTTCGACTGAAAAAATAGGCTAAAAAGTACGGATTACAAGACAAATGAACGGGACATATTTAGCTTGTTCAGCTGGCTGGCACCAGCCAACCAGCAGTGCTTTTTTCTCACATCAATTCAGCATCAGCCACCAACCATTAAGGATGAAAACGGTCGGAAACGGTCGAAAACGGACTTACGATATAGAAAAACGAAAACGGTCGGTTCGGATATTTCTACATTTAGCGATTAAAGAGTACAAAAAATGATTGAAAATGGTTGTGAAACCAATTGAAACTGACAATTTTTCATGTTAAAAAACGGTTCATAATATAGAAAACGAAAACGGTCAATTCGGAATATTTCTGTTCCGTTTTCATCCCTACCAACCATCTACCAACTAGCAATATTTTTCTCTCACAGCGAATCGGGTCCGACCACCAGCCAGCCGATCTAGGCTATTGTCCGTGGGTAGACGGGAGCGGGGTAGCGGAGCGATGGGGCGGGGGAGACATCGCAGGTGCGGGGTGTCAGAGCGGGGAGCATCTAATGCTGCTGACAGCTCATCCCCAACAGCGCCAACCAAGGTCTCTTCACTCACTCTCACACACTACCACTCCTACTGCTGCTGTTTCTGAGCTGCTCCTCCTCCTCTATCTCTCTCTCCCTTTCTCTCTGCAAAGTTTCAAACAGAAGCATGGCGCATGCTACTTCTGTCGTCTCCATTTCCAAGGATCATCATGGGTTAATCACAAAACGTGCTCCACTCAGCTCTGAATCATATCCAACCTTGCCTAGCTAAGCTACCGGCCAGTATAGGCTCGCTCTGAATTGTAGAAATATCGACGACAAAGGCTGTGTTCAGTTCTAAAAAAAAAGTACTATGCAAAAAAAAGATTCTCCGTCACATCAAATTTATGATACATGCATGGAGTACTAAATATAGATAAAATCAAAAACTAATTGTACAGCTTGGTTGTACTTTGCGAGACGAACGTTTTGAACCTAATTAGTTAACGGTTAGACACTATTTATCAAATAAAGCCAAAACATGCTACTGTACTTTTTTTACACCATTTTTACCATCTAAACACACCCAAAAGTGCTTGCTATCTAGTAGTATCTACCTACAACCTACTACCGGCCTCTCGTGCATACTAGTATGCATGCATTTGCACCTCATGTCATGTTCGAGCTGGCTGGCCGGCCGGCCGGCTCGAGAAGTCCTCCACACCACTCACACACAAAAACAATCATACTATGTTTTCCAAAAAAAAAACAATCATAATATTTGCTCTGAAAAAAAATCATACTAATATATACTCACCGCTACATAAACCAGCTTTACAACTGGCGATGAATTGAATGAACGGTTAGTGATGAATGTACTACTCCCGGTTTTTGACCTAGAATGAGATTGATGTTTGAATCATGACATTAATTTGGGACTTGTATGTATGCTCGATTTGTGAGATAATACATTTTGTGATTCATGGTCGTTGTTAATAAAATCGTGATCTTTTGATCGGATTGGACCTCGAATGGCATGCAGGATCGCAAAGCATAGAGTAATCATAACTATTAGAATAGAATCGTAGAATCAGCCAGATAATAAACTAGGATGATGCATGGCGAAGCCATAAAATCGCATCGTAGAATCGCGATTTTAACGACTATGCTACGTTTGTTGCTAAAAGAAAGCCAGAATGAGTTGGATTTGTACCCGTTTGAGCTTCAGAGAGAAGCTAGAGCAGGTCGTAACGGCGGCAACCGTGGAGTTCTTGTTCTCTCTTTTTTTTTTTGCATGTTGAGAATATATCACTCCCGGCTCTAAAACCTGTACCCATAACTACTCCTTTTAGACACCCTCCACAATAGAGTCAACTTGGTACTCATATGAAAACTTAAAATGATAAAAATAGAGAAACCTGATATGTTACCATACAAAAACGTGTGACCATATAAGACACATGAATCATAGGAAAGATGTGTGAGCTTAGCTCTTCATGAAGAGCTGCATTATCATTCTCTCTCCTTTTTTTGTTGAATTAATATTCTATGAGCTAGTTGTTTTAACATTGTCCATGAAGAGCTACCTTATTATCATTCTCTCTCCTTTTTGCTGAATAAATACACTACTACACAAAATTAAAAAAAGAAAGCCCGTGGACAAGCCCAGCGGGCCCATCCACGGGCCCGCCTAGCCCGTCCACGCGCCGTTGCCGCTGTAGCTCGCTAGATCCATCGCTAGGGAGCTGATGCTGGAGTAGGAGCGCTGCCGCGGGGAGGAGAAGGAGTGTCGCGCCGCCACTGGAGTTCATGTAGAGGTGGAGGGGGTGCCGCCACGGGGAGGCCCACGCCGCCGCCAGAGTTCATGTAGAGGTGGAGGAGAAGGAGTGCCGCCACGGTGAGGCCCATGCCGCCGCAGGAGTTCATGTAGAGGTGGAGGAGAAGGAGTGCCGCCACGGGGAGGCCCACGCCGCCGCCGGAGTTCATGTAGAGGTGGAGGGGGAGGAGCGCCGCTGTGGGCCGGATCCGGCCTCCACGCCGCCGCCGGAGTTTGAAGGGGTGAGGGGAAGCCACCACCGCCGCCACCAGATCACATGCTCGCCGCCCCCGCGTCGGCCACCGGGAGGTGCCCCGAGCCCATGCTCGCCGCCCCCGTGCAAGCCGCCAGGAAGCA
The DNA here is from genome assembly GCA_038087645.1 of Saccharum hybrid cultivar R570. NCBI lineage: Eukaryota > Viridiplantae > Streptophyta > Magnoliopsida > Poales > Poaceae > Saccharum > Saccharum hybrid cultivar. The sequence continues at coordinate 15,653,216 of JAQSUU010000805.1, forward strand.
CGCCGTCGCATGGGGGAGAGGGGAGGGGTGCAGTCGAGTGGGGGAGAGGGAGGAGCGCGGGGGAAAGTGCGCTGCAGCTGAGGGAGCGCGGGGAGAGAGTGGGTTGTGACTGAGGGGAGGGGTGAGGGAGAGAGTGAGAGTGATTTTAGGGTTTCGTTTATATATTGGAGATGAAAGTGGGTTGGTGTGGGCTAGCGGGCTGGGCCCAATTTACCGAGGCGATTGCATTAGAATGCCCGCCTCGGTTAATGATTTACGAGGCGTTTGCATTATAATGCCCGCCTCGGTTAATGCATATTAACCGATGCGGTTATATTACAATGCCCGCCTCGGTTAAGGATTAACCGAGGTGGTTGCTGGCCCTGCTGTCGTGCCTCGAATAACCGAGGTGAGCAACCAGGCCGACAGCCTCTGAGCTCCATTTGGAAACGCTGCCTAAAAGATTTTGTATAGTAGTGATATTCTATGAGCAAGTTGGTTTAACATTGTTGGAGCCGCCCTTACAATAGCATGCATGCTAGCTCCCGGTGGGAGCAATGCAAAGATGCAAAGGGGTTACAAACCGGTTAAAAAAACTTGTTACTATGGTAGTGATTACGCGGTTTAAATTACTCCATCCGTCCCTTCTTATCTGTTGTTCTCACTTCTTGAGAAGTCAAACTTACTCAACTTTGACTAAATATATAAGAGATATTAATATTTAATACATAACTAATACCATTAGATAGATCGTTGAATCTATTTTTTTATAATAAACTTATGAGATACAAATATTGCTAATATTTTCTAGGAACCTAGTCAAAATTGAGAAAGTTTGAATAGCACGTTATAAAAAGGGACAAATGGAGCGTAGGTTACAACTAATAACACAGTGCTAGCACTATATGGTAATAAAACATTCAGCAGCAACAGGTGCGTGGGATCACACACCATTCATTTTTTACGGCCCGCAGAAACATCAAAAGGTTCACTATGTATGCTTCTGTATATCACCATCCAGTGTTATGAATTTTGTCTGATCGGATTTCATCGACCATCATCGATTCGTCGGTACGGCTGTGTTTTCTGCTCTGCAGCAGAATGCATGGCACGGCATGAAATGTTGGTCGATCGCCCATAGTACAACATCTACTGTTGCTCATCATGTGCACAGCATAGTAATCACTAATACATGTGTACATTGTCGTTAACTTGTCGCTGGATCATCATCATCAGATTCAATTCATCCCCATGCATCAATGTTGTTAATTAATTAGTGAATAGTAGAGCTTATTTAGCCTTGCAATGATCAATTAATGCGGATGGTAGCAACATGCATGTAGCGTAGTAATTTACACGTACACACACACACAAGACAAGCTACTGTTCCTTGCATTCGTATATATTCGTACATATCTGGGTTAAAGTCCCTCGACAGAATGCGCAGAGAAATAGGCAATAGCAAGCTGACAAGGAATGGTCCGGCCAGTCAAACAAGCAGGCCACTGTCTGCTCGATCGTCAAATAATATCGATCTAACCATGATGACTGTTATAATGCATGCAGTAACTGTAATTCATTATTCATGCATTTATAATTACCGTGATGGAACTCTCACCATAGCATTGCTGAAAGGCGAACTGGCAAAAGTATCTTTTTCCACGCGTGTGTTCTTTATATCCCTTGCCCAAAGCTTAAAAAAATGAACTTGCGCTTCTTCTTCTTCTTCTTCTTCTTCTTTGCGAGGCAACTTGCACTTAATTAGCTGGTGTGTATACCTGGATTAGTATTGTAAAAATATCTTTTTCATTTACTGCAAGTTACAAACATAATCCCATTCCCTTGTTAGGCAAATTTTGTTTGAGTTAAACTCTGTGTTTACCTTTCGCAAATTTCCAGGTGTGCAGTTCTATATTAACGTAGAAAACTAATAAAGGCGTGTTTGTTGATGGCCAAACAATTTCCATGCCGCAGTTTAGATATGGCACGGTAACTTGTACGGTTGTTTTTGACACATTAACAACTTACCATACTTCTGGCCCACTTGTCATTGACCAATTTGTTCTCCAAACCATGCCTAATGCGTGTTAACCAAGCATTACTAAAAAGCACTCATGCTGACTCATTAGTTCACATTTTGACCCAACTTATAATGCATCTACAAAATATACGTTAGTCACAATGATTTTGTCGTCCCTAATCGCCAAAACCAAATTAGGGGCCCAGATGCTCTCACTCAGGTCTAAAGTTTAAGACTAAACTTTAGCCACTAAACTTTAGACATACGATTATTTGGATCATGGACTAAAGTTTAGATCTCATTCAACCAAAAGACTTTTGTGTCCACACGGGAGCAACACGCTGAGGAGGCCGACTTTAAAGGAGACAAGGATGCGGAGGCGAAGCTCCTTGCCGCCTGCTAGGCCTGGCTAGGCAGAGCTCAAGGCGACGTAGGACCTCTGCCATGACCTCCCTGGGCACCGCAGCTGGTGGCCTCAGACGAGGAGAAGGGGAGATGACGTGGGGTAGGCGTGCAGTGCCGATGACGGGAAGGTCATTGCTGGGTGCGTCGAGGACTGCTGCAAACACAAGGAGGCAGGAGAAGGGCACGACGACAGCACCCCCTATTTGGGGGGACACACGGGTGGAGCGACGCGGCCCAAAACAGCTTGCCCATATAACGCCCAGACATGGCGGAAGTTGGTGCAAGTGGAGGCAGGAGTTTGGCGAGCGACGATTGCACGGTCCTGATTTTCGAGCGTGTGTGTGGGAGGGAAGAGATAAGGTGCGAGGCAAAAATGTATTTTGGTGAGAGGAACCAACATTTAGACCACTTTATCTCACCTTTGTGGTCTAATGGTCTAGAGTGTTTTTTGAGGGGTTTGTTAAAATTTAGGTCTAAGTTTAGAGACCACCCATTTGGATTTAGATCTAAACTTTAGATGAGTGAATCCAAACAGGTCCTTAGCATCTCTATCAATTGCATAACTGGTTGTTATTCTAAAATTGTTGGCTTGAAATAAATGGCAGCGATGAGGCTTAAAAGGTGGCACTAAATATCTATTTGGCACAGCTCATGCATACGCTGGAGCCAAAGCCGGAGCAGAAGCCTCAAAATTGTAGGTCCTCTTCCGTACACAAAAAATGACTCTGGTTCCTCTTAAGTACGTCAAAAAACGGCTCCTCTTCTCCGATCCTCGGCCATTTATTTGGTACAGCTTCTCCATCTTTTTTTTTGTTGAAGCTGCCATAGAGCTGGAGCCAGAATTGCAGCAACATGCCCTAAGCTTTTTGGTGCTAGTGAAGTGAGAACCACTTATGCCACGAGACAGCCACATAATAAAAACATAATGTGCCATGTGCCTTTGATTATAAATACTTCCTCCTTCTCAAATCATAAAACGTCCTTTTGGCTTTTGTAGATACGACTTATAATTTGAAATGGAGAGAGTAGGTTGTTTATACTTTATACTCATAACAATGCCGTGTATACAACATTCACAATATATACTCCCTCCATCCACAAAAGAATGCAATTCTCACATCCCGAAGAGTCGAGCAATTCAAACTTTGAGTAAAATTATATAAAAAAGTACTAACACTCATTAAACAAAATAAATATCATTATATTAGTTATAGAATATATTTTTATAATAAATTTATTTAGAGATGTAAATGCTAATATTATTTTCTATAAATTTGGTCAAACTTGAGCTAGTTTGACCGGCACGCTTCCCATAATTATGTTCTTTTCTAGATGTAGGGAGTATGCTCAAACAACATCTCAACATGCTCCCTCCGTATCGGATTTAGAAGTCGTTTAGGACCGTGACACGGTCTCCAAAACACTAATAAAAAATATTTATGGAAAAGTGATATATGTATATTTTTATGAAAGTATTTTTCAAGACAAATCTATTTATATAATTTTTACATTTGCAAACTCAACAACTTAAAAGTTATTGATGATTTATATTCCCAATGTTTGACCCAAACCTTGTGCAAAACGACTTCTAAATCCGATACGAGAGAGTACTGTATAATAACAACATGCACGAATTGAAATTCCCTGCGTGCAAGAAAAGTTGCTGAACCAGCGCAGCAGCGTCCACGGCCGGATCGCTTTTCATCTGTCGGATCAGGTCAGGTTTGCCAATCCTCATCTGTTGATCGAGATTTGCTTGCAATCAGCTCAGCTAGAGCTGTACTCCCTCTGTCCCTAAATGTTTGTCTCTAGAAAACCGTGTTTCCCTCACAGATACGTTTTCCGGACGACACACAAAAAGGGACGGAGGGAGTACATGCATGCGCCTGGAGCGTAGCTAGGTCGTAGCTCATTATAGCTAGCTAGCAAGCATAGCACTCAGAGCAGCTACAATAATAGGCTTATAACTAAACTAATCAGTATTGTTGCTGAGGTGGAGGAGAGAAAAGAGAAGAGAGAAGAGAACTTAGCTCTTATTCAAGCACCAAGCTAGACACGAATACACTATAGGTCTAAACAAAAATGTTTGTGAAGAGAAGCAGGAAAAAGAAAGTATAATAAAATTTTTTATAAATAAATAAGAGGCAACTATTGTAGGACTCACTGACTCTATTATTAAGCTTGCTCTCATGCATGCATGCTATGCTAAGATGATAAAAATGGAAAGCGATCGTCGCATATGGCAGTAGTGCTGTATGTGTCTGGACCAGCAGCCAGGCCACATGCGTCGTCGACTGCGGACAGCGCATGAAAAGCAGGTCCCTCGCTCTCATCAGCAAACATGCAAGCATACATGGCTTTGTTGGCTACTCCTATATTATCTCGCTCGCTCGCTCGCTCGCCCATGAACAAAAGCTCGATCATCAAGATTCCTCTGCCTGCTGCATTATTGTGTGCAGCGGCGCTCTGAGACTGAGAGACTGCACTCCGATACCGAGTATCAGCTCGCACGTGTGCCTGCCTGAAGCTCTGAGAGACCGCACTGCATTGTTGCATATAGGTGCCTATCCGTGCACCAATATGCAACAAATGTGCACATAGGACCCTGGCCGGGGAAACCAGAAATAGTCCCTGCTGACCGGTAGCCATTAATTAGCAAGCAAAAATTAAAGTTGAAATCTCGTGGAAGTTTTAGTTTTCAAACTAGATTTCTAAAGAGACATGTATCAGTTTTAGCGTATATTTTGGATAACTGAATGTTGATATATAGTGGTTAGTGTGTTTATTTATTATCAATCGATTCAAGTAAATGCTAAACCTACCTTATGGATTATATATATTTGATTAAGGGGAAAAAAATAAGAGACAAAATTAATGTCCAGTAAGTACGTTATTGTCTCTTGATCCATAGCCACATATTCATTACGGTCATAAAAAAGGATGACATCTATACCTTCCAAATTTTCCCATCAACTTATACTCAAACCAAAGTTGCTACAAATAGACTTAGGAGTGGCTAGTAACATGTTAATTATGACCCCTCAAACAGCATTTATGCCACATTGTAACATCAAGAGGTTCCGTGATATTGCACGAAACCATTCATGAATTACACACTACTAAGAAACTTGATAAGGTGGTCCTTAAAATTGGCTTTGGAAAGGCCTATGACAAGGTTAAATGGTATGTTCTTTCTTCAGCAAACGCTTCGAATTAAAGGGTTTAGCCAAAAAAAAATGGTGTAGCCAGATTGATTGTCACAGGATGAAACATGGGTATCAAGATTAATGATGGCATTGGACACTACTTCCAAACAAATGAAAGACTTAGGCAAGGAGATACCGTTACCTATATCATTCGATATAGTAGATGACATGCTATCAATATTTAATCGAGAGAACAAAGGATGTGGGCAAATTAGAGTAATACTATATCTTTTAGATGATGGGTTATTTATCCTAAGGGATCTATAAGGCATCAAAGTCTGTACAAGTAAAACTATCACAAGTTTGGCCAAGCTTATAGAAAAAAAACAATAATACTTACAACATCAACTTAGCATTATATTATTAGATGCATTATTACAGAATGTAGTTGAATATTTTGTCTTTTTCATGTGGTAGATATTAACACTCTTTTCTATAAAGTAAGGCAAACTTAGTCAATGTATCATTTCACACAATATTAGTTGGGGATAAAATGATGGTTTGGCATAACCTAGGAACCAAAATAGCCAACATCCATCTTTCTAATGAGAGGGATATTTTCATTGTGACCTACACAATAATGGCTAATTCTCAATACAATCGATGTACTAGTATCTAAAAATAATGACCAAAGCATTGAAGGTTGCCGTTTTGGTCACAATCACCAAGGACGGATGGAGCGAAGCAATAATATGGTTTTCTTAATATTTTTCTTTCGTTTGTTTCCGCCTTTTCCCAATTGTCCATTATTATTATTTGAGCTAAAAACCTGTGTAAGACGTGGTTTGTGCAGTGGCAGTGGCAGTGGCCGCAACTATTCCATTTTCTGAAAAAAAAACCTACAACAAAGGGATCGAATGGCATTTTTGAACAATAACGAATGGGGTTCCCTACTAATAAGCATAAATTTGACTACCTATTTCCTCTATAATACCTTGACAGATGACCGCATCAAAGTTGTGTGATTAATTGATTGCGAAACTATACCTTTAAATTTTGAGACAAGTTTAATTGCCGATTTCATTTTTACAATTATTATGAAAAAATTCTTCTAGTAGCACCCACAAAGTGATGATCGACGGATAAGCTGGCGGTTGACTGCACGCAATCCAAAATGTCGCTCTTCGTTCTGTTATTATCAGAGGGCATATGCATGCATGTAAATCCCCTACTGAAAGAGTACTTTTCAGCCTGGTATCATCCCTGTTCGCTTGTCTTATCAATCTGGCTTATCAGTCAAGCCAATAATATTTTTCTCTTATAATAAATCAGCGAACAGAACTTTTCAGTATGGTTTTTTTAAGCCGAAAGTAGCTAGCGCTAGCTAGCTGGAAGAGAACGAACGAAGGCCATGCCATCCCCGGCCGGTGAGCTTTGAAACCCAAAGGCATGCATGCAGGGGGCACGAACGAATCTCTCCAAGCTGCCGTCTGCCGACCGCCGGCCGGCCGGCCGATTGCGCCGCTAGTTGTGCAGTACAGCTACACAGCATGCTCGCAAAGTCTCGGGACACATGCATTGCTTTTGTTGACCCTCGCCTCCCCTCGCCATCGACCGACCTGACGAGTCGTCGACTCGTCGAAACCTTGTCATGCTTTAGGGTGGGTTTAGTTCGCGAAAATTTTTGGCTTTGGTTATCGTAGCACTTTCGTTTGTATTTATTAATTAGTGTTCAATCACAAACTAATTAGGTTCAAAAGATTCGTCTCGCGGTTTTCTACCAAACTGTGTAATTAAATTTTTTTTTTGTCTATATTTAATGCTCTATGCATGAACATTGGATGTGACGGAGAATCTTCAAAATTTTTGGGAAACATGGCCTTATTTGCACTGCTCTCGCTCCAACGTACATCTACAGCAACTCTTCCTTTGGTCCTGTCGCCCGCCAGGATCTTCTCCAGGGGAAATCCTGTGGCCAGCCGTGTGATGCCATCTTTCATTGAATATTTTGGGTCCTAAATGATCTCAAATGAAAAAAATCAACTAGAAGGTTCTAGATCATCTCTTCAAGCACAATAAATTCCGTGTATAGGGCGTGTCTCCATCCGAGGTTGTTTGAAAACTTCAAAAAAAAACTTGAATTTCATAATCAGAGAACTTAATACAAATATTTGGGCTTCTAAAGGATCTCAAACAAAAAGGTTTTCAACCACAAAGTTATAAATTGCATTGAGATCTATAATTTTGGTCTAGACCATGTCAAAGTCTAAGGTCATTTCGAAAATTAAAAAAATGAATTTCAAAATATGTGAAATTAAAAACGAATGTTTGCGCCTCTAAATGATCTCATTTAAAAACGTGTCACCAATAAAGTTGTATATTGATTAAGATCTACGACTTTGGCATACACCATGTCCACGTCCTAGGTCATTTGAAAAATTTTAAAAATTAAATTTCAAAACCTAATAACTTAAAACGAATATTCGAGTCTTTAAAACATATCAAGTACAAAGGTCGTAACCAAAGGTTGTAGATTGCATCGAGCTCTACAATTTTGATATGGAGTTTGTCCATTTGACATGTGGGCCCCACCGCCACATTTGCAAAATCACAAGAAAACCACTTTGAAGTGTGTGTGTGTGTGTGTGTGTTGGGGGTGGGTTGTTATCCTGTTTAAAAAGTCAAGTGTGTGGTAAGTTGTCTGGTATTGAGTTCGAGAGTGATTTTAAAATTTTGTCGTCATAGGTAAATCGGACATTACTCTATTACTCTATGAATTATATATACGCCGCTCATGGAATGCGTGCATGTATAGATTGTGGGGATGGAGGAGCTCGATGCACTGTTGTGTACACATCACAACTAGCTCGATCGTTGGGTGAGTCAGTAGACAGGAGCTCGGCTAGCTGAGGACGTACCAGTATTGTGCGTTGGGGCCTTGTGGGGGTGGTTGAGAGATGAGCTCATCAGGTAGTGGTAGTCGTACCGGGGTTAAATACCTCGCTCGCACGGCAAGTAAACAACACGTCGCTCTCGATACGTACGACGTATGTGCATGCCGGTGATGACCGGGATAGGATTAAGGTGTACCACAGGTAGTAGCTGTTAGATCTACGTAACCAAATACTCTCTCTCGATCCAAAGCAGCGCATGTGTAGTAAAATTTCCATCTCTCTCTCTCACACGCACGTATCATATGTAGAGTAGGTGCAGACAGTGATCCAGAGAGTAAATAAATAAAGAGTAGTAAAATATTTCATGGATGCAAAGCATGCATGGCTCTATTATTTCCTTGCAGCTGCAGCAGTATTGTGTTGTGCTGCACGCTGTGATCGTCGACGAGTCCACAGACCACATGCATGCATGCAGTTCACCAATAATGCTGGCCGGATCGGACGCCAGCCCATGCGAGTAAATGCGAAGCACCTGGGCCTGGAGCGCCCGCAGCGCAGCGTGTGCACGGACACGTAAAATGCCACTGTGATCGATTCGCGCCGATGCATGCCACTGGCGACGGCTGGCGAGATCTTCACGTGTGGTGTGCCCGCTCCTGCTCTCAGTCTCTAGTGTCATGTCATGCCATGGCATGGCCCCGCTAGCGCCTCCGGCCCCTGGCCCCCTGCCCTTTGGCATCGGCATTCGGAGCGTGGCAGTCGTGCTCCGTCGGTATGGATGGGCTCTGCATTTCTGCAATCTTTGCAGGCCGACTTTTTTTTATTGCCTCAACCTTAGGGTTGGTTTAGTTCCTGAAATATTTTACGAAATGCTACTGTAGCAATTTTCGTTGTTATTTAGTAATTAGTGTCCAATCATGGCTTAATTAGGCTTAAAAGATTCGTCTCGTCCATTTCATCTAAACTGTGTAATTAGTTTTATTTTTTATTTATATTTAATGCTCCATGCATGTGTCTAAAGATTTGATGTGACAAGGAATCTACTATTTTTTCACGAAATATTTTGAAACTAAACAGGGCTTTAGAATCTGAACTCACACCACACGCACCACACGCATGCACACGCATCTCCAAGTATACAAGCTAGATTTACAATCTATATCTATCTCTGGGTCAAAGAAAACATGGCTGAGAGATATAATAGTTATGGCACGTCCGCACGAGGCAACTGGAATTATTTTGGGACCTACCCGATGAGAAACGGAGTCAGGGACCAAACTCGTGTCCGGTGGTTCGCACACAGGCGAACAAACCGTCCGAGCTAGCGCTCGGTCTACTCTGCAGGCCGACTTGTGCAAGGAACTGATGCGTGAATGAATGAATAAAGTAGTGCACGGGCGGGCGCATCATGCATGCATGAATGGACGCGCGAGGCCAGGGCTGGATGTGCGTACGTCTATATATAATATGCTAGTTGGCAGGCCGGGCTGCATGTCGCTGCTGGATGATATCAGCTTGGTGCTTGATCGTTAAAAAGAAACCTTAATCAGCTGGCCTGGCCAGCCCGGCCCAGCCCAAACTCAATCAACAAGGCTAGTACCAACCCGTATAAACTATAAGATGGTTTCTCTACTTTTTTTTTGAGCAACAGATGGTTTCTCTCCTTGCCAGGTCATGTAAACACTATAAAAAATTATATTTTCAATGGATGGTTTCTTTAAAGTAGATTTAAATTATTTATTCCCATATCTTTCCTTTTCTATCATTTACATGTCACATCTTTTCTTATATCTTGGTTCTGGTATAGTTTCTTTTATATAACAAACTTTTTTTCCTCGTTCTTCCTTAATTCCAATGCAACGTCATCGTACGTTTTGCTGAGCCATGTGGTGTGTAGATTCAACCGATACGGCATGTGACTTTGTGACGTGGACTCTACTTGGACCTAAGTGCACACTATGGCAAGTTCAAGGACTTCGATGACACACTAAGTTAATTTTGCGTGCTATCCGGCCACTCAGCGAACAACATTTGCTTTCATCAACTACACCGTTTCATCCAGGTACTGCATGTCTATCTGTCAACTCGAATTTTTAATTTTTTAGCATGTTTGCTAAATATACTTATCTTTGATAATGATTCTTTTCACTATGGTCTCGAGGCTATTACTGAGAGAGAAAAGACTAACACCACCAATGCATGTAAAAAATGAAAAAAAAACGAAGAACATCCTTTTACTATATTTAATTGGATGCATTGTGTATATATGCCATTTAGGTGCACAAAATTAAGTTTGTAGTATTGATGTTCAGAACATCATGTTAGAAAATTGCTTTTTTTGTAACACGTTCATACTATTTTTTTTAAAACAACATACGCTCATACTTAATTACCATATCATTGTTATCTTTCCATGCAACGCACGAGCATTTATCTAGTTAATAAAAAATGTTCTATCTTTGTGAGAAATATGTTATTTAATAAAATTTTATCTAAATATAACTAATATAAGGTTTTGTTTTGAAGTATTTATTGTAAGAAAAATAATGGTGAAATTGAAATCTAATTTGGACTGTGACTTTTTAAAACTTCATACAAATACTTACATAAGCTGATTTTACCTTTCCCCAACCAGCATTTATGCATATGGGATCTGCAGTTCGGCCGATTAGGCCCCTACACCCTCCGTTCCAAAACCAATATAACTAGCTAGGAAATTGTGCCGATCAATCTAGCTTATGCTCGACCAAATTTATGGTTAAATATTAACATTTATCTCTATTAATTTAATGATATTTGTTTTGTATTATAAATGTTAGTACTTTTTATAACTTTTATCAAACCTTAATTCATTTGATTTTTTAAAAGCGTGGATTATATTTTGGGGTGGGGGTGGGGGTGCGGAGGGAGTAACTAACTTTTGATTTCCCAATCTGGCGTGTGGTACTAATAATCTCACATTCGCACCGTCCTCACTGCCAACCGATCGGTGCCTGCCCCTGTGCGCTAATTTTATTCTTGCCCCACACGTGCACCTATCATGTCACAACACCCACGCGTCCACATGACTCGACTCGCATGCACAACTCGCCTTGTCCGTATCGATTCGAGGCCATTCACCCCGTCCCGCACACGCACCCCGCCCCCGTCACACCCCAACCGGTGGCCCCCAGCGTGCCCTGTCCGCCGGCCCCCAGCTCGCCGCGCCCCATCATTACCCAGCGCCCGTGCCGTGCCACCATCACTCCCCTCGTTCCTTGACTCTCCAAACAACATGGAATACGTGCAACATGAAACACTTGAATGCAACGTTCGTATGAAACAGATGAAACATCTAGAACGTACACTTGCAACATATGTGTGATATGCAACATTAGATAAAAACACTTGCAACTTGCAACATGAAAACACCTAGTGTAACATAAGACTGAAACAGTTGAAACATTTGGAACATATGTTGCAACTTATGTGTGAAATATATGCAACATTCTTCTGAAAACGATTGTAACCTACGATTGGAAACAGATAAAACATTTTGAAATGACTGAAACACTTGAAACATACATTTGCAACATAGAGGAGAAGCCTAGGCCAGTCGATTTCGGCCGTCGAGATCGGAGCAGGCGGTGAGCCGCGGCACACGAGCACCACCGCCACCAACGCCACCAGTACCGGGATTGGCTCGGCGGCGATGGTGGGGGGATGGGGGGGGGCGAGGAGTGCCATGGCCGCCAGGGTGGGGAGAGCTCGGTCGCCGGGGTGAGAGAGGGCGCCGCCGGGGTGGAGGCGCTGCGCAGGGGTGGAGGAGAGCCGCCCACTCCCATGCAACATTGCCTCTCCACCTCCATGGATCTTTGCCATGGACGAGCTCATTACTAAAGAGGACGCTCCCACCATGAAGCAGATCGTGAACGAGGAAGAGTGAGGGACCCCATCGGAGGATCCATGCTGCGCCATGCCGGGCTCAAGCGCTGCTGTCTTGAAGGGCTACTGCGCCATGGGAGCACAAGAGAGAGAAGCAGGGGAGAGGTCCATTAGTGTCTATTTTGGCGAAATACTAGTGCAAACTAGAAAGAGGCTGATGTGTGGTGAAAAGCGTGGATAAGAATGAGTGGATATGGAGGAGAGAGACTGATGTTGAGAGAGCGTCGGGCATGCGTCTGATATTTTAACAGCGTCTATAGCTCGTACAGTAGCGTTACCGTATGGTGCCCTGCATAGATTAAAATGGGATGAAAACAGAATAATTATTAGTTCAGATTCAGATGAAAACGAGATCTGTAAAAACAGGTGAGAAAACTAACTCCCGCTTCTGTAAATAGGATAACAAAATTCCTTAAATACAAGAACAAGTAGAACAAAATTTAAAAAATTATAGAATGAGGTTTTTTACGTCCCTTTATCCCGCAACCGCATCGTCCTCACTGCCGACCGTGGACCGATCGGTGGCATGACCGCACGAGGCACCACAGCGACAGATATGGCGAAGCAGTCAGCCCTATTTCTAGGGTCGCGATGGTTCATGGCGTCACGCAATTTCAGCGCCTTCCCTCATATATAGGTAGGTTTTTTTGACTGCACAAGGTTAGCGAATAGGTGTTTGATTTATGAAGCGAGGTAGTCCATTATCATCTCACTTCTTTATTTTTTTATCACTTCTTTATTTACTCTTTAGTTTATAGAATGAAATGAGTTTATACATCGCCACCGAACTCATGATACATCACTTTCATCCATAATAGAGTAAACCAAACACTAGGTATTTCAAATATATCATAGCTATACCTACATTCACTTGTGCGACTGGCATCATTTTATTGAAGTTTTAGAATGAATACAGTAACAAGTTACTACGGTGCGCTGACCACATCTGGGAACAATGCTATAGCTTGTGTGCTGCAACAGTCTAGACCATAAGCTCCTACAATATATACTAGCACTCAATTACCCCCATTTTTTCTCATCTTTTTATACAGGTCATCCAGCCGACTAGCTCACACTAAATAGGTACCTCAGCGGAGTTATCATACTCTTGCCCGACTGACAAGACCACGAAAATTAAAATCCGCAGCAAAGCCAAAACCACTACTCAGACAGTTCGGCTGACACATGTTCTCCACATGGTTCTACGACGCAACCAGAGGAAACTAATGTTTCTTCATCACTCTGCTTATGAGGTCGCCTAATCTAACAACCCAGCAAGGATGTCTGCCTCACGGCCTCAATAAATTATGTGGATGATGACGAGAGGGGTGGCTACCGTCAGCAGCTGATCTCCCCTTCCTCCGTGTCAACATCCATCAAAGGTGATACGCTGTCCACCATCTCATGTTCTGTCTCTTCTTCGGAATCTTTCTTTGTGTCAATGACTGTGGATGGTGATACGCTGTCCTCCATTTCATGCCCTTCCGCTCCCTGTAAGTCATTCTTCGTGCCAATGACCGTCACGGGTGATATGCTGTCCTGCATTTCATGCCCTGCGTCTTCCTGGAAATCTTTCATGTCAACGTCCATCGAGGGTGATGCGCTGTCCTCCATTTCCTGTTCCACCTCATCCTCGAAATCATTCTTCATGAACAGGCCAAGCCTCTCCAGCGGGCTCCCTAACCCCGGTGGCAAGTCCCCATCGATGAAATCCACGATTAATTTGCCAGGTGGATTCAACTGCCACGTTTCGCTGAAGTTCTCCAGCTCCTTTAGGAAGTCACTGTTGTCAATATCAACAGTCTTCTTCATCTGCACAAGAGGAGATTTATCCCTTGCATACCATCAAAGCATATAAACTTGCAGGTCAGAAAACCGCAAGCAGGTAGTACCATGCGTAGTGCCAGCCGTGCTGCTTCCCTTTCCTGCTCTCTCTTCATCCTCATTTCTTCATCAAACTTCCGTTGTGCAGCTGCTTCAGCAGCCTTCACCTGGGCCTCGATCCTTGCTTTCTCTGTATTACAATGAAAAAAAATGAAGTGGTAACCATGTTAGCATCCACAGGAATGGCATAGCTCATGTCAAGATGATAAAAAAGTTACAGCTTCTGAATATGCCACAATGTAGCTTCTTGACCGAATGCTCGAAGTACTGATTATATTCTTAATCCCCCCAAAAACAGAACTCACTATTCCTCATCCTCGAGATGCCTATTACTCTAGCAAATATATGTACATAGATCATGTTTACAGAGCACATAAAGTAAATAGGAAATTTCATCAGCGTGGTTGGAAGGTGAGAATTTCAAGCAAGTCATTTCTCTACCTTAGAAGTGAAAAAAAAATTAATCAAGTTAATTTCAGCACAGTTTATAACATGCCTTCAGTAGCAAGTTCCAAACTTTAACCCCCACCATAGTCCCAAGCAAGTTAAGTAGACTAAAGATGAAAACCAACAAGAACAAAAAAAGGCAGTATGATAATTCAAAGATGTATATAGAAATTTAGTGGTGGTAGTAAAAGGCAGTCATGTTTTGAGCACGTGGATCACTGATCTCCATGCACTCAAAGTTGAAGTTCCCAAATCCCAACTGTACCGATATACCAAAAACTACTCATCCACCAAGTGGCCTGTGACTCTGAGTTGACTGCAGGGACAATACCAGTTATTGATTACAGATTAAGCCTATTGTTACTAGCTCAACAGGAAAAAAGGTTTTTTTTACACAGTTTTTCATCCTGTGCATAACCGAGGGGCCTTTCTTTTGCATCTAATGGCCTAGTGTTGATTCAAAACTTCAATCTACAGAATGTAAACACCCAGGCCAAAATAGCATGCCTTGTGTTACTCTATTCATCACTAAGTACAAAGCAATGTGACATTGCGCTAAACACTGGACAATGCTAATACTTCACCAGGGAAATTTTTGGGAAGTTAGGATTTCTCGAAGCAAAGAGTCAAGAAAGCGCCCGAGTATTTTCAGTTAAAAAAGTATTTCACTAATACAAAACTATCCCCTCAGACAGGACCAGTCTTGGTAAGAGATCTATACCAGTTTCAGTGACAGATGTACACATATATAAGATTATTGCTCTACTCACAGGAATTCTAGAGGTACTAAAACGAGATCCAGATCACAATTATATGAGACTCTTACCTTCTTGCTGCCTCTTTTCCAGCCTCTCCTTTTCCAATTGCAATTTCACAGGGTCTATATTTTTCCCCTGTGGCATCAAAACAGCATATCAGCAAGAGCTGCATCACTGCACAGAGATAAACTTGTCCTCTGCAAAGCCATAACCAAATAGGAGACCACAAAGTTCAGCACATATTTTTGGAATATTACATGATCCAGAAGTGCCTTCTGTTGAGCCTTCACGATAGTCCCAGCAAAACGACTCCTGAGCATTGCTGCACGAAGAGCTCTGCTTGGTGACAAAGGTTCATCATGAAGGTAACTTTCCTCACCTGGAATTCACATGAGAGGATGCAGTACATTAGCCAAGAATTATATGGTCGAAATCAAGTACCCTAAGCTCCTTAATGTTAAGTTTTCATCGTTTCCAATAACAGGTATTAAAAAAATAAGCAGATGAATTATGTATGGGAGAACACGCGAAATAACCTTGCAGAGAGGAAACGCGAGGCGAAGTGGAGGTGTCATTGCAAGACCATGATTCATTTCCTAGGATTTCAAATACATTAGCAAAACAGAAACCCTGGAAAATCATTGTGCAGAAATGTTCACATACCAATTGAACTGGAGCTGCGCTCAGTTTCTCGTATCCTTGAAATTTTAGCATTCTCCTGATGGTAGAAGATATAGCTTTAGATGGGGAGTTACAAATTTGTTTATACTGGAACAGGCAATGATGAGTAGAAAAGAATGAGAAGGGAACTCATGCCCAAAACCTTAGCGAAAGGAAGAGTACAATCTAAAGATGCCTCTTTCTTGCCAGTGGGGACAGAGTGATTTAAGGGCCCCTCTTTGCTACCAGCTACTTGAAGAGGTATATCTGAATGAGAAGGAAAACATTAATAATCATAACAATGAGTTTTTAATTGACCTTAGGACAAAAGCTTGTCATGTAATGCAAAGAACTAAGAAGTTATGCCATTGACACCTTTGGAAGAGGTACGCTCAGAGCTGCGCACGGAAAATTTGATTTTTACCTGTACAAACAACAGATAGCAGCACTTTTAAAATCACATTACCACCAGAGAAACAAATCAAATGAATAAGAGCATATGTAGTCTCACTTTGGAGGATAACGCGTCTGTCAGTGTCTTCTTTGCAATCGAGTTTGAGCAAGCTATTGGCCCTTCAGCAACCAAAGGTTTTGAATTTGAGGATGCAACCGGTCCTCTAGCAACTGTAGACTTTGAATCCATAATAGCTCGAACTTTTATGACCTTCATTGTCTGCTGCTCTTGCACAGGGTTTCGTCCTCTAAATTTTCTTTCTACTGATTCCCATTCTGACTCAAATATACCATTCAATTCTTTAGCGACAGCATGGACATCATTGCCAGGAGGATTATACTTCATAGCATTTGAAAATGTTAGCCTCACATCTGCTGCAAACTCCTCAGTGCTTACATATTTCTTTTTTGTGAGTTTATTCTTAACAGTACCCAAATCCATTGGGTTGCGGATAACATCAAAGTAGTCAGGAATCCCATATAGCACTGGATCAACAGGATCTTTGAAAAGCCAGCCACCTTTGTGATCGATGAGCTTCCTTACAATATTTCCACACAGCCTTATCATCCTGCTACTTTTCATACTTGCAACCTTGACCTTAGAAGATGACTGGTGCTCGCATGTAGAAATTGATGTCACCCCAGACTTTTGAGAGAGTTTGCTTCCCTCAACATCAGAATCTGTATCAGAGTCTCCCGAATCACTGCTTATATAAACTCCTCTCCTCTTCTTACAGGCTTGTGCCATCATTGTGTTTGGCCAGAGAGTTTGATTTCTTGTCTGACAGCGGAGCAATAACTCAAGACTTGGTAAATGAAGCCGTATCCAAGATGCACAGAGCACAGGTTTTCCTCAGCCAAGCCTGTAGGTCGAGCATTCATTTAGAACAAGCTGCTAAACATGAAAAAAAAAGTAGGCCTACAGCCCCACACCAGATATCCAACAGAGTTACAGCAATGGATTTAAATGAGTTTATCTAATTTTAACCAATTCAGGGAAAATGAGAATTGCTGACATGTTAAAAGAACTGCATGATCACTACTAATGTTTGGAAATTCAAATGAATGAGCAGACTCAAATCCAGAATGAAAAGAGCAAATGTACATTTTCTGGAAATGCTGGATGAACGACCTACACAATCGACCCAAACTAAAAACAAAAGGTACATGATGCATTCGAGTAACCCAAACTTCCAAATATTGCATTCAGGTAACCCAAACTTCCAAATATTCCAGTTGGGCATTACAAACTTATACCCGATTTTCGCCCTGAGAGAACACTACCGATAACTCAGGTATACCTGATGTACCCAAATTTGACAAAACCAGCAAAATAGACAAAATTTTGGCGTTTTAAAGCAGTAAACAACAATTTTTGCCAGCATTTAATAGAGAAAAATATATAATCAATCACACAGCTAGAAAATACCAATGTACAAAAACAGCATATGTCTTCAACAACTACACAAATGTTGTTCAAACAGACAAACATATACTCTCATACACATCACAGATCACACAAACATAAAGTTCGGGTATTATGGGTAGTTCGGATACCAGGGATCAGTATCCGAACTACCCAAATTAAACTTGGGTATCTAGAGTTACATCCAAAATTGTAATAGGATATTTCAGGTATGGGTAGTTCCGCTCTGGGTCCAGGTAGTACCGGGTTCGGGAATCGGATTTTGTGCCCACCCCTATGTGCTTTTAAAATGGCAATTGGCAGAGCTCTAACCAAGTAATTTTTTATCACATAGTTTTTTTTTAAGCAATGAAAATATCATGTGACATGTTGCTCTTTCAGGCAGGTCTAACTCTAATTTAGAAATAATCTATCCCAATTCTATTGGTTTAGCAGCTTGTCCCAAACTAATCTTTCTCAGGTAAGTGAGGATTACATACATTACTATCAATATGTGTTCAATCAACGTTATCGAGCCAAAAGAGGTTACCTCACATGAACCTTGCGAAACGTGTCAAAAATAGAAAAAAAAACTATTGATCACCACTTGCCAATAACATTTCAGAAAAAATGAATTTGCCACTTAGGAAATGTTATATTTGATTATGCCAGAGGAAATTTGCTCCTTTAATTTCTGCACTGAATTGTTAAGTGCTATTTTGTTTATGTGACTTTTTTTGCCATTTGGGGTTAATATTATCGGTTATACCCATTAATGGAAGGCTTTCAGATTATATACAATGAGCCCAAAGGATGTAAACAGATATGATAGGTAGTTCATTTTCCACTTGCAGAGGATGTACTAGCAAAATAAAGAAATGACAAAAACAGAATAACAAAATCAGTTGAGAAACGGAAGCAGCATTTGAGATTTCTCAATGCTAAATCTGATTCTCCCGAATAGTAACGGTATCATCTCCGACTGCTAAAATAATGATATTTCCATTCCCACTAATTAATATTGCACGTTGCCATACGGTACTGCATGTTTCCATTTCCGCTAATTGCAAAATCAGCTAACGTTTCATTTGAGCCTACCCCCACAATAACAGTAGCCATGCAGGAAACAGAAACACCTATGAACCAGACCAAGTAGCCAGACGGAAACCATCTATCTCAAAGTACTGTAACCATCAAAGGAGCATCGTAACACATGCCAACATACCACTGATGGAAGCCTAAAGCACTATGGAGGAACCACAGGATAAGGCACGCAAGCACGCAACCCATTAAGCAAACCCTAGAATCCCAAACTAGCCCTAGAGACAAACAACGATTTCTAGGGAGGTCGAGGTCCCATAAACGTTGCTTTGGAATTCGGTTTGGTGAGAAATTAGGTCCGGTCCTTTTGTATTGGCCACGAAACGAGATCAATCTCCCTCCAGATCCGAAAGGAATGGGTCCATTTCCCTGATGGCAGAAACGAACCATAACCTATCTCGAAGAGCCCCGAACAAGGCACGCCAATCCCCTAATCATTCCACGCGAATCGATGGGAACAGAACACATTCTCACGCGAATCGACCGGAAACCCTAGCTAGGATGAGGTCGTGATAGAAATGATAGCCTAGGCCGCCAGCTCGAAGGGAAAGAGAGACGAGGAGGAAGAGGCGCACACCAACCTGTGGGGGGAACACTTGGCGCTCGCCGGCGCGGATGAGAGCCGTGGGTGCGCCGGACCTGGCTCCCTCCCCTCCCAGATCCTCCTCCGCCTCGCGGTGAGGGCGGAACGGATCAGGGTGGACGCGCGCGCCTCGCCCACGGCGCGGACGGAGGGAGCCGGGAAGGGAGGGGGCGCGTGCTCGCCGGCGACGCCAAGCGGCTCCCTCTTCTTTCGACGGCGAGAGGCGACGGGGGTAGGAGGGGATTAGTGTTGCGGGAACAGGCACGGGCTCGGCCTTTCGGCGGCGGGGGGCGAAACGACGCGGCCAGCTCGTCTTTGGCTCGGTTGGAGTCGGACTCGGACTCGAGGAATGTGGGGAGAGGAAAGGTGGCGGACTAGCGGTGGGCAGGTGAGGTGGGTGAGCTCGTGGGAGTCAAGCGGTGGTGGGCTCGAATGGTAATGACGAGACGGTTGGAAAAAAAGTTTGCGCTAGATTTTTTTTTTGGAGACAAAAAAGGTTTGGGCTAGATGTGGGCACAAAACCCATGAAGGCCCATAACGGCCCCTTGCACCGGCTTATAATTTTTGACGGTATGGATTCGATATCCATAACAATATTTCCCCCCCTAAAAAAGGGATTATTTTTTATATATAAATAAAGATCTGGATATCTTAGCTTAGATAGTGGATTCAGATATATAATAATATATACTATGTTGTACGGTATATTTGACTAATATTCTCAATAAATAAAATATCTACCTAATCTACAGATAGTGTTCAATTAATATTTTTTTGTGTACACATATACTAGTGTTCCTTTTCTTCTAGTGAATTTAAGGAGTCTCTCGGTGAGAATGAGTTTTCTCTTGGGCATGCTACCTAACTCAATCAGAATTAGTAAAAGCATCTCTCGATTTCATAATTAGAATTAATACTTTTTGTTACACATATTTTTTTTATAGAAAACATCGTCATTTGGAATTAAAATCTAGGGGGTGTTTACTTCCCTTCCAAATTCCAAATTTTTACTCTCTCTCTCCATCACATCAATCTTTAGACGCATGCATGAAACACTTAATGTAGGTAAAAGAAATAACTAATTACACAGTTTGGTTGTAAATCATGAGAAGAATCTTTTGAGCCTAATTAGTTCATGATTGGACACTAATTGCTAAATACAAACGAAAGTGCTACAGTATCAAAATTCCAAACTTTTTGCATCTAAACACCCCTCTAGCCTACCTGCCAAACAATTTCATAAAGTGATTCCGATTCACCACTTGAAACGTTTCTTAAAGAGAATTTGGAACTGAAACGTTTGTCAGAGAATCTGGATCCCTACTAAACGGGCCCTTCCTTCAACACGTCCTTTATTATCATTATCTCTGTGTGTGCTTATTCCTTTATTAACTTATTGTCATTATCTCTGTGTGTGGTTATTTAACAGTGTTTCTGTAAATAAATGCATCATGATGCATGTATATTGTCTCTAGTCGATACCCGACAGTCTGCTATTTTTCACGAAGTTTTCTGTTATAGGCGACGGGAAGGTTTTTACAACTGAGATAAATAAACATGCCAAACATATCACTCAGAAAAACATGCGGCGGTCTTAAGGATCGCCAAAAGCTGGCGTCTGGCGAGAAACGAGAAGGAAAAAACACTACACGGCGGCTGTCTACGCGGGCGCGGCACGCCAGGCACGCTCTGAACAGGAGCCAAACAAAACACTCCGTAGCACTTCAGGTGGGTACTGTGCTACTAAACATTCCGTAGCACTTCAATATCCACAGAAAATTCATCTAAAAATACTGATCGATAGATCATGCAAGCATGTACTACAATGAAAATTTTGAAGTTAAAAAAAGCAAGGACAAATAAAAGAAACTGGTCAGGATGCAAATACTTGCTGCTGCAGCTATTCATGTCCTTTTTTTTTTATTACCATGGACGAACCGAAGAGCAACAAAATTACAAAAGTTTAACAATCCATAGTATGTGCTTAACCAAAGCTAACCAAGCAGCCTGCTGTACTGACCTCCCAGGGTTTAGACAAAAAGCACCCAAAACCACCAAACCCCAGCACAGCCAAGGGAACACCCATGACCAAGTCTAATATTTCTCACCACCATGGCTAAGATGACTACGACTTATTACAAGCCCAGACCGGCTATTACAGCTCACAGGCTATTTCCAAACTACACACCTTTCAGACGCACTCACTACAGGATGATTGACTTGATCACGAGGCTGTTGTCTCCTTCCTTCTGACCTTGCTAATGAAAATGGGCCACCGACTTCAGGACCTCTGCATGTGCTCCACCTGGGAAGAAACCTCAACCTTCTAGATTTCTGCCCAATATATTAACAAGGAGCAAATCAAACATATGATCTCCGTGGGGGATTTAACTCTCTTTCCTTCAAACATATGATCAGCATGCAAACACTTGCTGCTGCAGCTATTCATATCTTTCTTTTTTACCATGGACGAACCGAATTCCATTACCCAAGAGCAACAAAATTACAAAAGTTAAACAGTCCATAGTATGTTCTTAACCAGAGCTAACCAAGCTGCCAGTTGTACTCAACGCCCAGGGTTCAGACAAAAAGCAACCAAAACCACCAAACCCCAGCACAGCCAAGGTATAGAACACCAATGACCAAGTCTAATATTTCTTGCCGTCATGGCTAAGATGACTACGACTTAGCCCTGTGCGGCTGTTACAGCACACAGGCCGTTTCCAAACTGCACGCCTTGCGCACTCACTGCAGGCTGCTTGACTTGATCGCAAGGCTGTTGTCTCCATCTTCTTTCTGACCTTGCTGATGAAAATGCAGGGCCACCGACTTTAGGACCTCGGTGCCATGCTCCACCTTAGAAGAAACCTCATCCTTCTGGAATCCTGCCCAACACATTAACAAGGAGCAAAACAAACATATGATCTCCGTGGGGTAACTCTCTTTCCTTCAAAACTGATGGAGTTTCTTGTCTTCCAGATGACCCAAAAAGCTAAACCAACACCACACACTTGTTTGACATTTGGTAGGATCCACTTAATCCACAACCAAAATTGGACGAAAGAAGAGGGTCTAACAGCCACTCCAAATGTGAAGGCAAGAATACTCCACACATATTTACTGGCAGGGCATTCAAAAAAGAGATGAGATAGTGAGATACTCTCTCTCACACACAAGAAGTATCCCCCCCTCCTCTTTCTTTTTATGAGATTGTCTTTAGTCAGAATAGAATTTTGTAAAGTCAAGGCAGCTTGGCCTTACATATTTGTAGAGGCAGCTATTCATGTCTGATACACTACACAAGACTTTGGGTTCACTTTGGCCCTCGTGGAAAGGACCTATGTGAACGAGGCGAATGAACTCATTTAGAGGACTTTAACCAAACTTCATCTTTTGGTCAAAACGACAGAATACAGACCCGACCCGGTGCGGGAGCCGCCCACTAGAGACTTTAAAGCAACTATTCATATGTTGATTTCTGTTTCTGTTTCTCCCCACATAAATTTTGGTTCAATCCCACTTTTTTGCAAAGTGGTAGATGCTTACATGATCAGTTGCTTGTATCATTATATTTTAGCATTCTCCTAAAAGGTAGAAGGTATAGCTTTAGGTGGTTCATATGCCCAAAGCCTTAGTGAACAGACACTAACGAGTCAAAAATAATGAGAAGGGTACCGGGAACTAATGGGTCATGCCCAAAGCCTTAGTGAAAGGAAGAGAATGATTTAAAGATGCCTCCCTGTTGTCAGCAGGGACAAAGTGATTTAAGAACCCCTATTTGCTAGGTATACCTGAATACCAAAAGGAAAATGACAAAGCATTAATAATCACAGTAACAAGTCTTAATTGGCCCCAGGAATAAAAGCTTGTTGTGTGTAATGCAAAGAAGATATGCCATTGACACCTTTGGAAGAAATCTGCTCGTCGCTGCCCACAAAAGATATGATTTTTACCTGTACAAGCAACATATAACAGTACTTTTAAAATCATATAACCACCAATTAAAACAAACCATAATCATAAGTGAATAAGAGCATATGTGATCTCACTTTAAAGGATAACGCATCTGGCAGTGGCTTCTTTGCAATCAAATTTGAGCAAGCAACTGGCCTTCTAATAACCGAAGGTTTTGAATTTGAGTACCCAATTGTAGACTTTGAATCCATTAGAGCTTGAACTTCTGTGAATATTGTCTTCTGCTCTTGAACCAGGCTTGGGCCTCTAAATTTCCTTTTCATTGATTCCCATAATAAATCAAATACTCGATTCAGTTCTTTAGCAACAGTATGGACATCATTGCCTGGAGGATTATACTTCATAGCATTTGAAAATGTTAGCCTCACATCTGCTGCAAACTCCTCAATGCTTACATATTTCTTTTTTGTGAGTTTATTCTTAACAGTACCCAAATCCATTGGGTTGCGGATAACATCAAAGTAGTCAGGAATCCCATATAGCACTGGATCAACAGGATCTTTGAAAAGCCAGCCACCTTTGTAATCAATGAGCTTCCTTACGATACTTCCACACAGCCTTATCTTCCTAGTATTCAAACTTTCAGCCTTGAGATCATAAGACGATTGGTGCTCACATGTAGGAATTGGTGCCACACCATCCTTTTTAGAGAGTCTGCTTTCATCAACCTCAAAGTCTGTACTCGAGTTTCCCAATTCACTACTTACACAAACTCCTCTCCTCTTCTTACAGGCTTTTGTGAATATTGTCTTCTGCTCTTGAAACGGGCTTGGGCCTCTAAATTTCTTTTTTACTGATTCCCATTTTGAATCAAATATTCCATTCAGTTGTTTAGCGATAGCATGGACATCATTGCCTGGAGGATTATACTTCATGGCATTTGAAAATGTTAGCCTCACATCTGCCGCAAACTCATCAGTGCTTACATATTGCCTGTTAGTGAGTTTCTTCTTAACAGTACCTAAATCCATTGGGTTGCGGATAACATCAAAGTAATCAGGAATCCCATATAGCACTGGATCAACAGGATGATTGAAAATCCAACCACCATTATGATCCATGAGCTCTCTTAAGATTTTTGTGCACCACCTTATCTTCCTAGTATTCATACTTTCAGTCTTCAGTTCATAAGACGATTGGTGCTCACATGTAGGAAGTGATGCCAGACCATCCTTTTCAGAGAGTCTGCTTTCCTCAACCTCAAAGATTGTACTCAAGTCTCCCAATTCACTGCTTACCCAAACTCTCCTCTTCTTACAGGCTTTTGTCATCATTGTGTTTGGTTAGAGAGCTTGATCTCTTGTCTGACAGAGGAGCACTAATTCAAGACCTAGCAAATGGTGAAGCACTGCCAAGCCAAGAGAAACAGAGCACAGCTTTTCCTTGGTCAAGCCTGTAGGTAGTGCATTCATTTAGAAGGAAGCTACAAAGCTGTTCAACATGCCCAAAGAAAAAAAAATAGTAGGCACATAGTCCCACACCGGAAATCTAACAGGGCTACCA
Source organism: Saccharum hybrid cultivar R570 (assembly GCA_038087645.1). NCBI lineage: Eukaryota > Viridiplantae > Streptophyta > Magnoliopsida > Poales > Poaceae > Saccharum > Saccharum hybrid cultivar. Next base: position 15,678,353 of record JAQSUU010000805.1, read on the forward strand.
CAATTGATTTAAATGAGTTACTTGTTTAACTTTAACCAATTTGAGGAAATAATGAGAATTGCTGGCACATTAAAAGAACTGCATGACAACAACACTAAACTGCATGATCACTAATTTAATGTTTAGAAATTCAAATGAATGAGGAAACTCAAATGCAGAAGAAAAGAGCAAATGCAGATCTTCTGGAAATGGACGAATGACCTACACAATCCACCCAAACTAGTGGCAGAGACAGAAACTTTTAGGAGCCTGGGCGATTCTCATTATGCACAAATGTTTATCTAAAAAGATATAAATATTTCTCTACAATACAAAGAAAATTTTCCTTTGCGCTTTGCCGACGAGCCCGGGCAGCTGCCCGGGGTCGTCGGGCGGTGGCTCTGCTAGTGACCCAAACTAATAACAAACATAAAGCATTGCCTTCCTAACATAGTAACATACACTGTATGGTGCAGGATATTGCAATAGTAATTCAGGAAATTACTCATTTTAATAGCATAATTGTATGCCCAAACGAACTTCTAAAGTGTGGATATGAATCCATATCATCCAAGCAGTAATCACAACTCATATACAGTTTATCAAAGAGCAACTCTGCATTCCACTCCATTGCAATTTCTGGACCTTCTGGCTTCTGTCCCCTAGATTAAATTAAATTCACTGCATATAGGGGCCAGGGTCTTACACACACCATGAGAACATACTCAAATACAATGCTGAAGGCTAAAAAATAAAATGTAAGGAATGTCCATAGCACGTAGACAACTAAATCATAATACATGGTTATAAAAAAAACTAAATCATAACACATAGTGGAATTTTAAAAAATTGACATGTGTTCCTAATTTAGGAGCCAGGAGATCATTCCAGTGTCACATAACCACCATGACAACCTTATAACTTTCCAAGGGATCAGTAAAATTTAGTGTCACTATAGGTACTTAATCAGTTATTCTTAATTATTCAAAATAAGTACCGTGCGAACTTCCAGCTAGTTTGAATAATTATCAATGCACTTCTGCGCACTCGTGCACACAGCAATACTCCCATACAAGTATACATTTTAGAGTCAAATGCACTAGAGGTCCATTAACTTCTGAGGGAGTGTCCTCTAGGTCTATCAACTACCAAATTGCATTTGGGTCCCTAAACTTTTTAAATGGTTCGCCGGACCCCTTGTTTGGCCCTTACATCCAACATGGCATGTACAGTCAGCAGCTAGCGTGGCGTGCAGAATGCAATTAGCCCCTTCCCTTGGTTCCCTCTCTCCCATCCAGGGGCGGCGGGCAGTTGGAGGAAGAAGAAAAGGATTAGATGAGAGAGAGAGAGGGAACAAAGGGAAGGGGCTAATTGCATTTTATGTCTTACCATCCATGGCAATACAAGTATACAACAATTATTGACCGTTTCATCTTTGAGCCTATGTTCAATACTTCATTTTGTATATCATGCAAGGCTGCCAGTATTTAATACACAGATGTTTATACCTCCAATTAACTGGATTTAACGGCTAGTAGCCACCCAATAACCACCACAAAATCTGAAGAACTAAAAATTGTCATGCATAAGGCCATATTTGAGTGATAGCAGTGTCATGCGCTAATGGTCAATGGCAGAGATTCTAACCAAGTAACCAAACATTGTTTTCTCGAAGCAATGAAAATATCATGCGACACAGTGCTCTTTCAAAAACAGAAGAAACAATTGATCACTACTTGCTAACATTTTTTTTGGGGGGGGGGGGGGGGGGGGGGGGGGGGGGTAAAATTGAATTTGACACTTAGGAAATTCTTTGGACATTGCTCCTTTGGTCACTAGAAATTTGCTCTTTCGGAAACTGATTTGTTTTGTGCGATTTTGTTTTTGTGACTCTTTGGACATTTTGGTTTAATATTATCCCTTGTACCATAAACGGAAATTTTCCACTACTCATTACTATTGCAAGCTGACATCAAATATAATTATCACAATCACCTAGCATTTCATTTGAGCCCTTTATCTATAAAAAGGCATTTCATTTGAGCCAGCCCCATCATAGCTGTAACTTTGCACGAAACAGAAGCTTAGTGGGTGTTAGAATGTGATTGGGAGAAGGTAACCAAGTTCAACTTTATATTAATCCCAAAAATTCAAAGAAAGTAATATCAAACCAAATAAGCCCTTTATATACATTACAATGCACGCCAATTCCCCAATAGTCCCACGCGAATCTACGGAGAAAGAACCAATTCTCTAGGATGTGGACACGACACAATAGAAACGAAAGCCTACTCCGCCGGTTCGCAGGGCAAGAGAGACGAGGAAGAGGGGAGAACACCAACCTAGGGCCGGAGCGGATGAGATGGGGGACGCCGGACCAAGGCTCCCTCCCAGATGCTCCGCCTCGGAGGAGGGCGTATCGAGGTGGACCGTGGACGCGCCTCGTCTCCGACGCCGCGGCTCCCTCCTCTTCGCCAGCGAGAGGCGGCGAGTGACAGGGTTTAGGGTTGTGGGACTTGGACCGTTGGAGTCGGACTCGACTCGGACGGAGAGAAGAAGGTGAGCTCGTGCGGGAGCGAGCCGAGCGGTGGTGGGCTGCCTCGAATAGGCCTCTTTTTTTTTTAGATGAAGAGACTAGGCCAGTCGTGGGGCACTCTCTGTACAATTGCACAGCCCACGCAGGGCCATACCGGCCCCCTCAGTCGCCAGGGAGGAGGCCCACATAAATAATGCAGGGATACCAGCAAGCATCGTCAGCATCTTGGGCCTGATTGGCTGACTTCTAAAATATGTCAAACCAAAGATTTGATAACCCATAATTTTAGCAGTTGTTTAGTTTGCTATCAAAACTTACTAATTCTTCACATTTGGCTTAACAAATCTATTGTAAAAATTTTTTACCTAACTTTGGCATGGCAAATTTTGGTCGCAAACCAATCAAACCCTTTATTTTGGATTTCAAAAAAGGAAACATTTTCTTTCAACGATTCATCCATCCATTTGGTTTTTTTAGCACATACTGTCTTCAAAAGCCTATGTACAACTAGGGTTTGTTTGGTTCCTTGGCCCTAAAAAAAGTTCAGCTTAGTTTCTTTGTCCTATTTCTGTTGAACTTAGTTATTTGACCTTGAAACGAATTTTGTTTGCAAATTTAGCCCTTCTGTTAGTTTTACAGGTTGACGATGTTAAAAGCAAGATGAAATGACTTTTTTACCCCTAGAGTGAAATGAAACACTTCTGCAATGTATAGTAGAGTCGTATATGCATCTCATGTTGTCTATTATCATTAATCTTCCAAAATAAGTAAAATACTTTTTCAAGCATAAAATTATTATTTTTGATATATATTTGCCCATGACATCACACTAACCATTTGAAATGCATAAAAATCCACACTCCAAGTGCACACGTACACAATGATTTCAAACCAATGGATGAAAACATTTAGGCGATAGGTTCAGGTCATACTTGAACAAGGTTCACACATATAAGAGATGTCTAAGTTCACAAATAAGTTTACATTAACCAAGTCAAGCAAACATACAGTACATGGCATCAAACATGAGAACATGCATATCAAAGGGCTAAGTCTTCTCTTGCTTGGTGTACTCATTGTAGGGCTAGGTGGTTGTATTTTTTTTTGCTTCTAGTACCCATGGATGGGCTGTCAAGTGGCACTGATGAAGTGTTAACATCCTTAGTGCTTGGCACTTTCTTCTCCTTTATGGGTTTCACCTTCTTTGTAACCTTAGCCTTTACAGGTTGTTCCATGTGTGAGGGATACTCGATGAAAAGTGCTTCTGGCTGATTTGAGCCACTTCTTGACCTTCAGACGTTCATTTTCAGCATCAAATATTGTTAGTTTAATATACAATAGTCGAATGGAAAAAATTCAGATTTAGGAAGAGTACCTTTTTAATAGCCCAGAGCTAGATTTATTTTGTTTTCCCTTAGTCTTACTTGAAATCTCCAAACTTTGGTTGTGATGGTAGAGAGCATCTATTTAGTTTTCTAACCAAGTGGCCGTTAATAGTAACACAAAATTTCAGCACTAGTGTCAATTACCTTCTAGATGCTTCGGGAGTACAATTATGGTTATTTCTCTTTTTGCTAATTGTTGCTTCCAAGTTTTGACTAGAGGGACAAAGTCAGTATTTAGAATTTCTGACAAGTTTGAAACAACAATTAGAGGAAGTAATAAATTGCAAACCTTGGTGGAAAGGACATGGATGCAGCCGGTGGTCCTCCAAAGGAACAATAGAACTGTGGACAGATTTGGCCCTCTTCTTTGATGGACCCCTACAAACACAAACCATCAAATCACTATGTTTTTTAGAAAGGAAAAAACATAAATGATAGTAAGAGTAGACATATTATCACCTGATTGCTTTCATAGCTTCAATGTCTTCTGGTCTGCCCCTCTTGCAGTTATGCCAATGATGTCCATAGTCCCCACAAATAGGGCACTTGTGTTGCCCTTTCCTTTTTTCTGTCACCATTGCCTTTATGCCTTCAGTTTTAGGCCTACCCACTACTGGTTTTCAATAAAGGTGGATGCATGAAAAATCCATGGGTGGATTTAGGCCATTTGTGATTTGTCAGGCATAGCAGGAATAAGCTGACTGTATGCAACTCTAAATTTATCAACTGAGTAATACAAGTCAACATATTGCTCAATTGGTACATCACTAAGCGATGTGATGAATGCTAGTGCATGCTTGCAAGGTATCCCAGAAACTTGCCATTTCCTACATGTGCAAGTCCTCTCTCCTAGGTTCACAACAAACCGAAATCCACTACCTCCCATTGCGGTCACTTCAACAACATCTTCTGAACATTCTTCCACTTTCAAGTTGCATTCTCTACTTTTCTCTTTCAAATCCTTTATTATGTGAGGTAGAATCAAACCATCAAATTTCTTTGATATTTTCCTTTTTTGGTTCCATTTGCTCATGAGCATTTGCCTAATCTTGTCCATCAAATAATCCAAGTTCATGGACCTATGATACTTGATCCAATTGTTCAAACATTCTACAAGGTTGTTGGTCACGTAGTCCACCTTGCAAATAGTAGAGAATTGGCTTCTTGTCCATAATTTTTTGTGGCACTTATATAGTTTGTTGCAGCATGCTTTTCTCTCTCCATGGCAACCCCATTTTTCTCAAATAAATATAGGTTCCATGAGTAAGCAGCTGCCCACAAGTGGTCATCAAAAACCTTTCTATGATGCCGCTTCTTAAAGTTGCTCACCAAATGGAACATGCATTCCCTATGTTTGGCCCTAGAAAATACTTCACCCACCTCTACCATCACAGCCTGTCCTGCATCAGTGCATATGGCTAAGCCCCTAGGTGATCCAGTAGCCTCTCTAAGGTGACTGAGAAACCAAATCTAATTTTCATTAGTTTCTGAATCAAAAACTCCAAAACAAACAGGATACAACCATTTATGACCATCAATAGTAGAAGCACTAGCCAATTGCTCTCTGAACTTTTCTGTCAAGAATGTGCTATCTATTGCAAGGTACGGTCTGCAACCATTAAGGAACCCATCTATGCAAGGCTTCAATGCAAAGAAGAATCTTCTAATTCTGATTTGTCATTAATGGTGTGATGGTCAATAATGACTAAGCTACCAGAGCAATAGCTTTCAATTTGTGCTTTGAACTTATAAAGGTTGTCAAAACTATTGTCCCAATCTCCATAAAGGTGTTTCAATGTTAGCTCCTTACCATCATACACTCTGTTGTAGGGGATGTTTACCTTATGGTGTTCTTTTAGCTTCTTCTGCAACTCCTTTGCACCCAAAGTTGCATCGGTTAGGAGGAAGTCCTTCACCTTTTTCACAAACGTTACATTCTTCACCTTCCTTTTCCTTCTTGAACTAGAACAGTTGTGAGAAAAGGATTTTTTCTCACCTACAAAACATAATTAGTAACACAAAAAATAATTAGTAACCAAAAATAGCAAAAGGGATACAAAAAAATAATTACTAAGGTTTAGTAATTACCGTCACAGTGGTACTACCCTTACTGGTAGATGCGTATAGCCACCATGGACACTTGCCCAAGTCCCTCCTTGAACAATATGCCCTAAACCTTTGAGGTCCACTTTTAGCAATATTGAACTCAAACTGATGTTTGATTTCATGCTGAGACATAGCCAATCTGAAAGTAGCCATGCTAGAATAAGTGGAGCCTACTACCATTGGAGGATCTTCTGTGTCACACTCTACATTTGGAGCATTATTTCCATCATTACATGGCACCTCATCTTCCTCTGCTTGTACTTCATCATCTTCCTCCGCTTTGTCATCCTCACTACCATCCTCGGATTCATCACCATTCTCACTAACATCAACATAATCCAGGTCCTTTTGTTTTTCAATTGGATAATTCACAACCTGTAGTGCTTTCTGTGGTTGATTCTCTAAGTACATTGCCTCTTCATCTACACCTACATGTTCATTTTGTGGTGCAAGATTTATAAGGTAATCACCCTCATGAAGCTCTATATTGTTTTTGGGTTGGCTATCAACATTAAAATCCCACTTTGTGACTGGCTCATATGGATCAGAAGGGCCTCGATATGCAATGAACATGATGATAACCTTCCTCTTGCAGTGATTACTAAACATATAAATCAACTCTTGGTTGGATTTTACTTCAGGGAAGGTTTTTAGAGCTTCATCATAGTACTGAACAAGAGCTACTTCCATATACCCTGGAGGATATTTCTCTACCATGGATTTTACCAAATCCTTGTAATTTGTTCTATCTGAATCCACAACCATCTCAAAGCTAAAACAATCAACATCCTTTCTATGCGTTCTACTATTGCCCAACAATTTAATTTCCAACTTGAAACTAGAATCCAACTTGTTAACATAAGGAATCAACCATGTTCATAGCCATGCAAATTTATAGGTGATGTGTATGGCCCGTGACGCCTAAGAGTGGGAGGGGTGAATTAGGCAACTTAAAATTCTACTTCTAACTAAGGCCTCTAATTCCACCTAGTCAAAACCTATGCAAGAAAGTAATCTATCTAAATGTGCAACTACGGTTTTGCTAGGTGTGTTGCTATCTCTACCACAAAAGAGTTATGCAACCTAGGTTCCAATCCCATCAACTAGCCTATCAACTAAGCTAGGGAAGTAAAGCGCACAACCAAGGTAGCAATGTAAATGCGGAAGGTAAAGATGAGGTAGAGATGCAAACTCCCGTTGATGACTCCAGTATTTTTACCGAGGTATCGAGAAGCGCTCAAGCTTCCCCTTAGTCCTCGTTGGAGCCCCTCGCAAGGAATCCCTCACAAGGGCCAAGCTCCTGATCAAGTAACTCCATGGATAGCCTCGGGCCTTCTCCACGCGCAAGTGGGTCTCCGGTGTGCCTTTCGGCAAGCCTCTCCCAGACCGCTCCCTGCCGTCTTCACTATCAAGCTTCCGACTGAAACGCCACGGGACTTGTTCCCTTCGGTACACGGTGGTGGCCACACCACGCAGTTGGTGTGGTCTCGTAAGACTACAAGCCCCGCCGAGTACAAGCATAGTGCGCACAAGCACCTTTGATCAAGAGGTATGCAAACCTCACTAGCAACTAGACCTAAGTCTAGAGCAAGCACATATGAGCATGGTCTAACTAACCTAAGCACTTCTCAAAGAACCTACGCTAATTACCAAATGATCTTTATGCTCTATGCATGTGGAGAGCACAAATGAGGTGTAGCAACACTTCCTATCTTCCCTCAGCTCCCTCTATATCCAAATGGCTGGTTGGGGTCCCTTTTATAGCCCCAAGGTGAAGGACTAGCTGTTGTGCCCGAGGTGGTCATCTCTGCGAGGTCACTGGACACGGCGGTGCCCTGCCACATCAGCTAGCCGTTGGTCACTGACAACCGACCGTTGGGGGTACTGTTCATAGGGCGGTGCACCACCACCCTCAGGGTGGTGACTGAGTCCCCCTTCGCTGCTCTCTAGAAAATTAGGGCAGTGGCACTATGTCACACCCGGCCCGATTTGGAATTTGGCCCATAATGGCCCATGTGAATGTTATCAGATATTGTGGAGAGTTTAGTCCCACCTTGGTTGTTTAGAGTGGGATAGACCAACATATAAGGCTTCTAGAGTCCATCTCACCATCCCTGGATTAATCATTTTACGCGAAGCGAGGACGAAAGCGTAAGTGGGATGGTGGTAGGTGTGGTTCATTCAGCGTGCAGAGTGGATCTGAGCCGTTTGGACTCTGGGGCGTTACACACTACCACCCCATGGCGGTGACCAGGGCGGTGCACACGGTGCTGTCCGGTGCCCCCTCTTCTCTAGCTGCAGCAGCCCTCTGTTTGGTGGCACCGCCACCCTAGGGGCGGTGACCAGGGTGGTGCCCCCTCTTGCTGTTTCTTCACGTTTCTTCGTCGGGGCTTCATCATCTTCGCGTCTTGGACTCCTTGCTTCACTTCTAAGCTATCAGCACCTCCTCCAATGTCTTCTTTTAAGTGATGATTACTTTCTTCATGTTCCAAACTTGGTCCAAGTCTACGTTGCATCCTACTGAACTATAAAATAAACACTAGCGAACACATTAGTCCAATTTGGTTGTGTTGATCATCAAACACCAAAATCCAAAGTAAATGGGCCTAGGGTCCATTTTCCTTATAATCTCCCCCTTTTTGGTGATTGATGACAACACGACCAAAGCAAGCAAATAATAATAGATGCAAAAAATTTTAAACTATCTACTTGCTAGGATGCAATGCAAAGGCAAGTTTATATGATGCAAAAAGATATCACTCGTAAAAACAAACTTTGGAAACTTATTTTGCCCTTGCAAATGTCCCCAAGTGGTATTATGGACTTAAGCCTCCCCCTAACTCCATAATCCACTATTCTCCCTTTCTCGGGCCATTACCACTTGTAAATTATTATGATCAGGCTTGCTTTTTGGTCCTACAAATTCTTCCCCTTTGGAATCAAACATTGAAAAGGAAGACATTAGTAGCACAAGGGAGGGTCAACTTTTGTGATCCTTTATTTGTGGTGTGGAATAGATCACAAAACTTGACTCTCATATTACATAGACTAAGCTCCCCCTAAATATATGCACACATATGGTGGATGGAAAAGTATATTCATAATTGGCAAATTAATACACAAGGGAGTTTAATCTATATAATGCATGGAGAAAGCATATAAATACCAAATTGAAATCAACATGATGATATCGGTTTAGGAATACCACATGTAGAAACCAATTTGATTGACACCACTTGCAATGGGTGGTGGATTTTTGAAGCATGATGCTTATCTCTGGGGACTCCATTTTCCTTGCAATGAGACTACTACACACATAATAATCTTGAAAAGAAAGTTAGTCTCAAAGCATCCAACTTGTAGAGTAACTCCCCCTAATTTTGTGCATACAAGCATGGAATACTTGTAGGAGACATGCATATTGATTTTTGAAAAACAAAATACCACTTGAAAGATGACATCACATGAATGTGAGAATCATTTTCATGAATGATATTTGGGGAAAATTATCTACAATTTGGACTTTGGCACATATAGGATAATTACTTGTAAAACGAGCTATGTGCCGTGCTCCTAAACAATTTAAACCATGTAGATTTGCTCCAAGGGTTAAGAGTGAAACCGAGCAACCCTACCATATGATTTACCTAATGTATGCATGACAAAAGTTTAAACATGCAAATGCAAACCTAGGCATGAAAGGGAACTAGATGCTAATTGAATTTGCAAGAAATTAAATCTAGTTACCTAACATGGGAAGGGAAATTTGGGTCCATAATTTACACTAACCCACTTGGCAATTACCTTGAAAATTATGATGCACCCCATGAAATGAACCCAAACTATGCCAAGTCTCCAAATTCCTCGAAGTCCATTGGACTTCTCACTTCCCCTTCGGGATCCAAATCTTCTTGGTGCTCTTCATGTTTGAAATAATTTCCTTTGGCACCCAAATGCATTTGGTCCCATTGTTGGTTTTCTTGTTCACCTTGATGGCCATCACCTTGTCATTTTTCTTCTTCTTCAAGAGATAAGGTGTGGAAGTCTTCTTGTCCACTTTGTTCGTGTAGGTGTTGGAGAGCTTGCTTGTTTGCTTTTTGTTTTTTGTTTTTCTCTTTCTTCTTTGCTCCTCCCCATTCTTCATCTTGCACTCATAGGATTTGTGGCCTTCCTTGTGGCATAGGTAGCAAACCACGGTTTGTCCTTCATCAAGCTTCTTCGCGTATTGGACTCCTTGCTAAGCTGTCAGCACCTCCTCCAATGTCTTCTTTTAAGTGTCGATTACTTTCTTCACGTTCCAAACTTAGTCCAAGTCCGCGTTGCATCCTATTGAACTATAAAATAAACACTAGCAAACATATTAGTCTAATTTGGTTGTGTTGATCATCAAACACCAAAATCCAAAGTAAATGGGCCCAGGGTCCATTTTACTTACATGATGGAAATAAAAACGACGATGGTAGACTCACCCTTCAAGCAGGTCACTGTGGTCGTCGTCTCTGTCTATCACCTACAAAGCCTGTAGGGTAGCCTCGCTCATGGCACCCTCCTTGCCACGCCCTGCTTTGTTGCCGTTGGTTGCGGCGCCCTGCTCAGACAGCCCTGTAGCGCCCTGGCTAGCGCGGCCGGTAGCTAGGCCCGCGGCCGATAGCTAGGCCCGTTGTTCCCTGGCTCGCAAGGCCAGTGGCTAGGTTGGCAGCCAGCTTAGTGGTGCCCTGGCTCGCCCAGCTGGTGGCCAGGTCCGAGCGGTCGGCGCCCTGCCCCGCGCCATCCTGGCTCGAGCGGCAGGCGGCTAGCCTCGACACCAGCTGGGCTGCCCCTGCTTTGCCGCACCCGGGGTGGATAGGGCGCAGACCGAGGTGGATCCGCCAACGGGACCTTGGAGCCGGCCTTCTCCTTCTCCATCGCCAGTGCTAGGGTTTTAATGCCCGAAACCAAATCGTGAACGAAACCATCGCTCGAGCGAAGGGATAGGGGGAAGAGATGACTTGGAGCTCGACTGAAGGGGTAAGGCTGTTCTTGTCCTTTCACACGCGCCCAATGTGCTAGCTCACGGTAGAGTTAGATGAAATGGATGGAAGGGCCAAATTCCCAAACGAAATTCAATTCAGGGCCAAATAACTAAGTTCAACAGAAATAGGGCCAAGAAACTAAGCTGAGCTTTTTTACGGCCAAGGAACCAATTTTCTCTTGTTTATATATGCTACTACTTGGCAATATGAATCCATAATGAATCATTTATCCATCTCAAGTGGCATTATCATGCATCATTAATTTTTCCAAATTATTTCCCCACAAACTAAATTTTTGTGTATAACGAATCGTCTGTTTCTAACCCTAGGCCCTAGGGCCCTCGACTATTGAAATTTCATCAGTTGGACCACACCATCCTCTCCATCATGATTATCGATTTGTACCTCTACTAGGGGGCCACAAGTACCAATTCGACTTTTATAATGTCCCCCGACATAGACATTTTCTTTTGCAATTGATGTGGTGATGTAAGTGGTTAGTGGCGAGCGGTATTGAGAACTTGAGATGACGGGAAGTAGGAAACTAGTGATAGAGACTTCTTTGGTGGCAAAAAGGGAGGTGTCGATGGGGTTATGCATGAGGAAGAGGACATGGCAGAGGAAGACAACATGTGAGGTGGCGACTAGCGAGGCAAAGAAGACACCGGAGGGGCACATGATGGTTCATTTCAACCATATCGTAGCTCACAACATACAAGGATAGACAAACTTTTACTACTTATTCTCTAGAAGCAATAGTGATCCAAAACTTCATGCCCTGGTTCCAAACCTTCAAAAGTCCACTTTAGGCTTCTAGGGCATTAACTATTGTGCAGGAAATACCAACAAGACCACAATCCAGTTCTCTTAAGTAAAAAAACAGGGTTTTCAAATGAAGGAGCAAATTTAGCATGCAGAAGCAAAACTTACATAAGTAATGTAGATTTGCCATGTCCTATAGAAAGAAAAAGATTTGCCCTCCCTAACAAAAAAGTCAAGATAATTTCCAAGCTTGTGTGCCCACATTGAAGCTAGGATATGGGCCTCCCAATCGATTCGTTATAAAACTTGTATGCCTCCGTTTGCATTGTTGTTTGTTGTTGCTGTTGCTGTTGTTGTTGTTGGTTGATCTCTTACTAGAGGGATTTATGTCTTTTACACAAAGAAAGAGGGATTCATGTCTTGTATAATCAACAAATTAAAACAAAATTTCACATCAAATTCAATCAGTGCTCCATACTACCTATAATTCCTGACCCTCATCCAACCACTGATCTATGTTATCAAATCCATCCTACCATTTATCCATTTGATCTACTCATCCGAAAAGGAAACTACATATTTATTCATCAACGATAACCATGCCTAAATCCATCCATTTATTCAGCTATCTATTGAAGAACTCTATTTATGGCCATCCAATTATTACCTGAGTTTGTTTTTGGCCATGCAACTCTAAAACCGAATCTTAGACCATTGAACTATCAATACCATACAATTTTGTCCATCGAGATAGTTTTAGAGGTGATTTTATATTTTCTAGAAAAATAAATTTTTATTCTATGAAACTTGATAACTAATTTGTTTTAAGTCATAAAAATGCAGACCTAATACCATTTTTTTCTAAAAATATAATGTGTATACTAGTGCTAGATTTGGATCTATTCAGATCTTATTTTTACCTGTTCCTAGTGTTTTGTTACTTGTAGTCGTGCTTGTTATTTATTTAAATCATCATGTTGTACTATAATGAACCTAGAGATCAACCAAGATAATCCGTACTCAAAAAATAATACCAAGTATGTTCGAGCCAAACTAAACAAAATTATTTGTGGATGCCTAGCATTGCAATACTAGTTGGAATGATGGAGCATCATGGGCATGGAACATAATAGGTTGGTATCGTCTTTCAAATCTTCAATTTAGTTGTAGTTTGCTATGGGTTATCTTGGTGAATCTCCCTATAATATAGTGAAAATAATGATTTAATTGTGCAACGAACATGCTTATAAACAATAAAACAATTTTTTTGAAAAATAAAATAAAATAATTCCAAATAGAGCACCGATAGATAGATTATACTTTAGAAAAAATAGGGTATTTGGTACTTTTTTTGTTTAATTTTAAAATAAATTAGTTATAATTTTTAGAAAATAAACTTATTGTTTTTAGAAAATAAAACCACCTCAAAACTATCTATATGGACACATTTATTTGGTATGATAGTTCTATGCTCAAAGATTCTTGATTTAGGTGCATGGCCTAAAACAACGGAAATGCTCTAACCCGAGCGTCTGATGTTCGGAGGCTGCATTCACTCTCCGCGCCACCTGCACCGCGCCCACCCGCCCTTTGTGCCAACACGCCTGTGCCGCCCACACCTGGCCCTCTGTGTGCCATCGCCCAGCTGTGCGTTGTCGGCGAGCTCCGCACCGCTGACGAGTTCATCGATGACCTCCATGCGCACCGTCGCCCATACTGCCCCCACACCCGCCCTCTGTGCGTCATCACCTAGCTCCGTGTAGCCAGCGAGCTCTACGTCGCCGGCGAGCACACCGGTGGACGAGCCTCCATTTGCGAAGCAACAAGGAGATGTTTGCGCTAAAAGAGCATGTTGCAAACGTATGTTTGAAGTGTTTCAGGTGCTTCAGATGTATGGTGTAAGTATTTTATATCGATGTTGTAAAAGTAGATCGGGATGTTGCACATGTTATAATGACCGCATGTTGCAAGCCTATGTTTCAAGTGTTTCAGGTGTTTCAGATATATGTTGCAAATGTTTCATATGTATGTTTTAAAGTAGATCTTGGTGTTGCATATGCTACAATGGCTATACACGCATGTTTCAAGTGTTTCATCTGTTTTGGACTTAGGTTGCAAATGTTTCATCTGGATGTTTCAAAAGTAGATTTGGTGTTGCACATGTTACTATGGCTATACATGCATGTTTCAAGTGTTTCATCTGTTTTCAGACATACGTTGCAAATGTTTCATTTGGATGTTTTAAAAGTAGATCTCGGGGAAGCACATGCTACTGCTGCTAGGGCGTCGCCATGGGTCACCGTGCACGCCTGTTGCTGCTAGTGGTGGTGCTGCGTGCATGCGGACGCGTGAAACGGAGTGGGCTCATGGTGGTCCCTGTGCATGTGTGGGCCCACCGGCTAAGCTACCGTGCTTGGGTGTGCCCGTGGCGTGCGGCCCGGTTGGCCATGCATACATCCACCCATGCATGCTAAGGTGAGAAAAGAAAAGAGCACACCTCGGTCAGAAGGTACGGTGGCGCCATGCGTGTTCAGGGGAGGAATAGGAAGCGATGTTGGCCCGTGCATGCTCAGCGAAAGGAGAAGGACGAGGTAGGAAGAGTTACTGGTGCACCCTCTTGTGCCTTGTGGATGAGGTCGATAGTGGCAGCGTTGTGGGCGAGGCCGACCATAATTGTGCACGTTGTTGGTGAGGATGGCTTCCGCAGCATTTGTTGGCCACTACAACACAACCCCCCATCTTGCATCGCATGCCTACCAACGCTATCTAGATGCGTTACAGGTCTTCCCACCTCCCGCTTCCTACGCGTACTCGACGCATGACCATAAACCCATAATAATCTCCCTTCCATACCTCAAGGCTCCTCGTCTTCGTGGTTCCCAGAATAACGTACACAACCTCTCTCTCCTAGATATGATCCATATCAGCCATGGCGATTAGTTTTAGGGTGAGGTGGCGGCGCTACAAGTTGGTGGTCCGGCAGGTGCAGGTGGCGTGGTACTTCCTAATACAGGGGCGTGACACAGGGATTCGCCGTCCTCACTGAGGCCATCTCACTGGCCGGCGGCCGTACTCAGATTAACATGATCTGAAGTCTCCACAAACCGGCAGAAGCGCTGTGGTGGTGAGTGCAGAGTGCGGCCAACATCAGGTGCAACAAGTACGTCTCCTATATCTCGGTTGATGGCCAGGTCCCCAATCACCTCTGGACTTGGTTATCCTTCGTGTGACTGGATCTGATTAATGCTGATGTCCTCCCTCTTGTGAAATTTGAATCAAAGTCTTTCTAATCCATGATTTTTGTTTCATTCCTAAGTAATTAATTTGTGTACAAAGTAGGATGTGTGCAGGTGTGGTCTGACTTTTGTTTCATTCGCAAGGAATTAATTCGTTCAGAATATATGAATAGATCTGATTACTGCTGATGTCCTCCCTCTTGTGAAATTCGAATCAAACTCTTTCAAATCCATGATTTTTGTTTCATTCCTAAGTAATTAATTTGTTTAGAAAATAGGATGTGCAGGTGTGGTCTCATTCACAAGGAATTAATTTGTTCAGAATATAGGATGTGCTTTGAATTTCAATCGTTTTTGAGTGATTGCTTTTTGTGCTTATTAAATTTTCTTTAACTTTTTCAGAAAAAAGGCCTAAACTCTTGTTCACTGATATAGCATTATAGCTACCAGGTAATTCAAGAATTCAGGTTTGAGAAATTAATGCCAAGCAAGGTCAGCCTATCCCTTGTCTCTGTTATTTACATTCACTTCCCTGCGATTTGGCATTGTCTGATTGGACATATATATTGACAGACCTGCATCTAATTTAATATTGCTTCAAGATCATAGTACTTGAAACTAACTCAGCTATATTAATCTTGTAGATCATCAATCATAATCTTGGATATCCTGAAAGCTGAAAATATTTTCTTTGGGAGAAAGTAAGCAAGGATATGTGCCATATGGTACTGCCCTGACTTTTTCAGTATGTGTTATTGCAGATGCATGCACTATATCGAAATGCATTATATTGCTACGAAGATGTGTAATGAAATCATAAACATGCTGGGCACATGTAGGTCCACTATGGGACTATAATAAGGTTAGTTTGTATTATAAAAATATAGAATGATGTAAGAGTACTGCTCCTGATGATGTGTCCTAGTGCATTTGATTCTTTATCTCTGGAGTCACTAATGTCAATTACCGAACCATATAATAAATTGTAATTTTTGCTTTGCAGGCAAATAGGATGAAACTGATTCCAATCTCAACATTAATTGAGGTATCTCTAATATGTCCTATATCTGGTTGTATTTTCCATTTATGTTGTAGTCACTAAATGTTTAACATCACTTTTATATTATCATTGACAAGCCGTGTGTCATGCAAACATAAACCTCATATATTCTATTCATGTTTCATGGTCGTGGCTCATGTGGTAGGGCACGTCGACTGCTCCTTGCTGGAGGTTGTTGTCGGTGGTGGCAATTTGTACAGTGATTGGTGATGGAGGCTAGCATTTGCTGGAGCAGGATGCTGTGCTGGTAGTGCTTCCAACCATAACTATCCTTCTTGCTAAGATAAGGTTAAATTTAATTCTCGCACATGTCACACCTGTGTATATCCAGGATCCGTAGTGCTAGATCAACACGGTTACTATCTGTTTCTTATTCACGTCAATTATTTTTCTGGATGATTTCTTTCTTGACCATATTATCAGTTCCTTGGCACCTGGACACTTAGTATTGTTGCAGATCGTCTAGTCACATCACTTTGGCCTAAAATGGTGAGACGGCAAGCTAATTTAATGAGGTAGGACCTATCTGAATTTTTATATGGGCACCATAAAATTTGATTTTATATTTGCGCTATTGCAGACTTGCAGTCACCGGTTAAAGTAACCCAACATTTGTCTGTAGGTCGAGGAGATAAATCGATGATCACATCAGTGGAATGCTAGACTAAATGGATGGAAGGAGAAAGGAGGGTTGGCATTATAAGAGGTGTCCTTTATGTTTTATATTTGACTACCATAGGAACTTGTACTATAAACAAAAAATTGTGTCATGAAATATGTGGATGATACTCATTGTAATGAAATAAATTTCTTATATTATATATATATGGCTGAGTGTGCTTATTTTCTATGTGATTGGATGGTCTTGCATTTTCATTAAATTGTACTAGCATTATCCCTGTATTTGTCAAAAAATTTAAATATTTATGATATTAATGACTTAAAGGTTTACTCCTTGCAACGCATATAAGTGTTGCAACAAAGTAAATCAATATGTTGCAACAAGCATAGAAGTAGTTCATCGATGGTTTGTACAAACACATGTAAGCGTTGCCATAAACTATCATTATGGGTTGCAACTTTGCAATGGTTATTAGTATGTGTTACCAACGGATAAATAAGTGTTGCAATAGATCCTTGCAACGCCACTTTAAGCAACACATATGAGATGCGTTGGTATAGATCCTGCCAACGCATATATGGACTTTTAGCAACGCATATTTGCGTTGCAGAAGGGGGTGTCATGACAGAAGTGGACTGATTTATATACCATCCATATTTAAGGGCTCATTTAGATGGGCTGCAGGGTCCAACTCTACTACAATAGCCAAGAAGCATAGTTGGCGAAGAAAAATGGCTTCACCGGTTCCTAATTCATTTGTGAACTGTGCAAGAGTTAGAGCATCCAAAGCTGGTTAAGAGCCCTCCCAAACGGCTATTAGTATTTTGAAATGATGAAGCCGGTGGATATGCTATAGGCAAAATAGAAAGTAATGCCGTTTTAATCCCGCCGCCTTTCGTTCAGACATTACATTTATTGAAGAAAGAGAGGCCAAAAAGAAAAAATCATTTCTACAAAAGAAAACAGTGTCTTTGCTTCAATCGAAGCCGAAGAAACAAAGCCCGTGCGTGTTGGGGAAGACGACCTCCGTCATTTCCATCCACGGTCTCAGATCTGGTGCGCTTTCCCCTTCCCTCCCCATCGCCGCCACCCCGATCCTGCTCTCGTGTGCCCCCACTTCCCCTCCCGCGCGCGCCCTAACCCTGCTCCCGCTCTCGATCCTCACCGGGATCTGCTGCAGGTCCCTTTTGGCACACCCCACCATGGCGGTGGCCACGCCGCCGTCGTTGTCTTCACGCAGGATGCATGCGAATGACCATCCGCATGTCCGGGCAGCGGTCGGGCTCGCCCTGCACGTAGAGCGTGGTGCACTTGACGACGCGCGCGAGCTGTGCAGCTTCGAAGATGCCCTAGAGGCGCAGGTCGATGAGGTCCCCGAGGCGGCAGCGCGCGATGAACGGCTCGGTCCACTTGGTGATGGTACGCTTGGCCCCGGACGACAGACGCTCAATGGGCTTCCTACCTGAGATGAGCTCGAACAGCAAGATGATGAAGCTCTAGATGTCACAGGCGCCAGACACGTTCCCCCACATGTCGTACTCGGGTGCCATGTAGTCCAGCGTGCCCTTGACGTGGGTGGCCATGTGCGAGCACTACTACACAAAATCTTTTGTAAGACGTTTCGAAATTGGCCTCGGAGGCGGGCGGACTTTTAAACCGCCTCGGTTAATTCCTGGGATTAACCAAGGCGGCCATTTTTTGTTAACCGAGGCGGTTACAGTCAACCGCCTCGTAAAATCGATTTACCAAGACGGTTAAAAAATAACCGTCTCCTAAAATCTATTAACCGAGGCGGGCCTTATAAGAAGCCTGCCTCCAAAAATGCCTCATTTTCTGAGGTGGGCCACGTAAAAGGCCAGCCTTGGTTAATAGGCTAAGGACCAGCCAAGCCCATGAAATCTTGTGGCCCATCCTACCTTATCGGGCTACTATATATTCAGGACTTAGGGTTTTCTTCTCCTCCACTTGCTCTCTCTCTATTTCAGCCATCTCTCTCAGCGGTGCTCGCAGCCGAGCGAGTCGCGACTCCCACAATGCGCGACTCCACCCTCCCTCCCTCCACTCTCTCCCTCCCTCCACTAGTCCACTCTCTCCCTCGCATCTCCCGAGCAGACGGACCCGAGCAGATCCCTACGAGCCCAAGGTCCTCTCCCTCAGATCCTGCCGGCGCGCCCCTTGCTCTCTCTCTCGCGGGCGGCGGGCCCCGGCGCGCGCGGCCCTACCCTGACGTTCCGAACCCCTGTGTGCTGCCCGCGTCCCTGCCCCGGCAGTGTGTGGGCCCCGACGTGCGGCGTCCCGGCAGCGTGCGAGCCGGCCAGCTTCCTCCCAGCGGCGCAGACGCGCGAGGCGGCCCGCTCCCTCACGGCGGCGCTCAGGAACCGGCGGCGGCGCGGCGAGCGGGACCCAGCGGCCAGATCCGTCCTTAAGTAGGTCTCCTCTCTCTCTCTCTTGGTCTACTCTCCGTCTCCCTCTCTCACACTCCGTCTCCTTGCAGATCCAGATCCAGATCCAAGGTGACGGCGGCACAGCGGGCGGACAGACGGCTTCAATCTACTCTCTCTCTCTCGGTCTACTCTGGGCGGCGGACGGCGGTGGCTCCTCCCGGTGGATGGCGGCACGGCGGGTGACGGCGGGGCCAGATCTGGCTCGTGTGCTTGGAACGGGCTCACCGGCGGGCTTGGGAACGGGCTTGCCGGTGGGCTCGAGGTTTTGTTGTTTTTTTATCGATTAACCGAGGCGGGCCGTTGAATGATTAACCAAGGCGGCTAAGGCCATGATTAACCGTGACCTTTCGTCCTAGGCGGTTGCAAAAACCGCCTCGGTTAACCTTTTTGCCCGCCTCGGTTAAGACTCCTGTAGTAGTGGAGACCCCCTCTGGCACGAGCTTGGCGAAGCTGAAGTCGGTGACGAGCAGCGCGATCACATGTTATATAGCTCTATTTTGAGATGCATTTTTGTTGAGATGTGTAGGGTGGATCATACGGTAGTATGCCACAACTGCTAAGCTATCTTTGTGTTGCATATTGAATTTCTTTATCTATAGAAATTACTATTAAAATCTATGCATTGGGGAGGATAGTTTCTTGTTATGAGGTCTTCGAGGTATACAAACTCTGAGTAATTTCTGCCATTGGAAGTGCCCTTAAAAGTATTAAATTAAAACATAATAAATCCCAATATGCTATTCTTCGTGAAAAGTGACGGGCCGGGTGTCCCTTTAAGCCCTGTCATTAACAAAGTCATCAGTGACGCGCAAGAAATGGCTGTCACATTGTTCTCGTCGTCCCTGTAGTGACATTTTCACGTAGTGCCAATTTATCGTGAGAGAAAACTCCTAATCTTTCCTATTTATCATTCATCAATCTAGGAAACGTTTCAAAAAAAAAATCCTTTAAAAAATTCATCAAACTAGGTTGACCCTCATATATAGCACAAATAAAGCATTCAATTTCCTCGGCAAATGACAAGCGCAACATCATTCTGTTTCTCATACTTCTTCAATTAATTGACACAGAGATCACCGTTGGTATGCGCGCCGTCGTCGTCACGGACCGCAGGGCGTAGCAGCCTCCATCTCCGCGCGACCAGGAACCCGGCGGCGTGGCCGGCGACGACGGCCAAGAACACCCCGCCGTTGAAGGACATGATGGCCAGCATCACCAGGTACGATAGGCCCACCTTCAGCACGTGGATCCACGTCACCTGCAGCGTCCACCCCAGCGCGTTGGAGTCGGAGCTGCGGCCGGCGAGGGCACGGGACCACACCGCGAGCACCTCGGCAAGCGCGGCAAGCGCGGCTACGGTGAGGAGGCAAAGCACGTACATGCCGGCGCCGTCGCGGTGGTCGCCCGGCCAGTTGGAGAAGAGCACCTGCGCGCGGTGGCCCCAGAAGAAGGCCGCGTGCATCGTCGGCATGTTGTTGTCCATAGGCGGCATCGGCATCGGCGGCGTGTCGCCGGAGGGCGACGGCGGCGGCATTGGCATCGGTGGCATCGTCTCTCTCTGCACCGCTACAACTTTTTTTTTGTGATGGCAGCCGTAGGGGTAGAGTGATTGTAGGATGGGTAAATAGGAAGAGAGGAGGCTCTGCCACGAGTTGTGGAAGCGGTACGGTATATGTCCTCTGAAAGGGAAGAAAATGGATAGCGACGAGAACGAGGAACAGATAAGCATTGTTCTTGGTTTAGTCGCGTGCTTTAATGCTTAATAGCAGGGATGGGCGATGGACTTGGGAGACGACGAAGAAAAGAGATGCACCGTTTTGTTTGGGACCTGGGTGGCGGGCCGGCGGTGTGTTTAAGGTAGGTAAACGGAGACAAAACACATATACAACTATATATTGCCGGGAGCACCACTTTGTCGTTGTATAAACTTGTAACAGAAGGATTTCTTTGGACTTTTCTTAATTTTCTGCCAAAAAAATTGTTTGGGTTGTATTGGATCCACCTGCCAAATGCCAATGGCGATCAACGCTATGAGTAGTTGCAGTGGCGGAGCTCGAAGGGGATTCAGGAGGGGTTAACAGTATTCAAATCAAGTTATCTCTGGTGCGCAAATCACAGTAACTTCCTAAGCATTAACCAAGCATAGACGTCGTTACAAAAATTCGATTGCCAAGGGGGACCCTTACTACTACTACAGAAACCATAATCCCTGTCGGCCCATCACTCCTGGACAATTTGAAACCGATAGTAATAAGACCATGTTTGGTTTGCATATGTTAAAGTTTAACTCCCACCACATCAATGTTGCGGCAAATGCATGAAGTACTAAATGTAGACTAATTGCATGCATGTTGGCACAGATTAGGAGTAATTTACGAGACGAATCTACAGTGTTTGTTAAACTTTAACACCCTAAACCAAACAGGCCCTAAAGTATCACTGTCAGTCCGTAATTGAAAAGCAAACCACTCCGTATTTTAAAACTATTGTGTGGGATTCGCAACCACAGAAACTAAATTTTGCTGAGGTGATTTGGGGAAGTATGAAAAGAAATCATAAGGCTCCCCAGCGTCGTCTCCCCAAGGGCGACTCGGGGCGGCACGCCCGTCACCGCCACAAGCCCACCACCCAGGCCATCTCCGGCCGCCGCCGCCGCAGCTCCGGCTAGCGGTGGCGGCAGCCCGCTGTGGTGTCCAAAAAAGCCATCCCGCAGCAGCTTCCACCTCCTCCCTCCTCTTCTCATTCGTGATCTTGTTTTTTCGGGAGCTTGGATGGCCGGCATGGAGCAAGGGGCGCTTGATCCGAATCCAGTGACCCTAACCCCGAATTTGCCAGGCCGCGGGCATGCGGGCGCGGTGTCCGGCGGGCGCACTGGTGGCTGGCGGCCGGCGGCCGGGCAGCCAGGTGGCCGCAACTACCGGTGGCCCTAGCACGCGCCCTCGCGGCCCCGCTCTCGCACGCTGCCTGTGAGGCAGCGTCCGGGCGAGCGCCTACTGCGCCGTCAAGTGGTTCAGCATCAAGGGCACCAAGACATGCGAGGTGTGCAAAGCAGGACCCATGCAGAACCTCTACTGAATCGCGGCGGAGGGAGCACGACAAGATACAATCACTAGAGGTGGTGGTCGAAGTGCGTCGCGTCCCCGGGCTCAAGCTGGTTCTGGCTCTCCGGTTCAAGTGGCGCCCGTGCTCGTACATCAGCGATGGCGCCGAACCATCCACGCCCCCGCCTACGCGAGCCAGCACCGGCCCGCTCGCCAGCGTCAAGTGCCACCCCGCCTGCGTCGGCGGCGCACACAGCCTACACGGCCCCGCGGTCCATGCCACCACTGGGTATGGCGCCGTGGAAGCTTGCGATGCGGGCCGTGTGAGCAGGCGTGAACGACGCCGCCGACATCGAGGCCGCTCGGGTACCATGCGGAGCAGTCGCGTGCCCGTCTGGTCGCGATGCACCCGGACTCTCCTAGGACGCGGTGGTGGCCGCTCGCCCAACAAGTTGACGCCCTCGCGCCCTCGGCCAGGCGCACCCTCGCGGCCCGCCCTCACGCATGCTGCCTGCTGTGGCAGTGGCTGGGCGAGCGCTTGCCTGCTGTGGCAATGACTGGGAGCAGAGGAGCGGCTGCCTGTGGGGCTTGGTGGCTACCTGTGGAGTCGCGCCCGCGACGACCGCAGCTATGACTCACCCCCACCCTGGCTCACGCGCTGGCTTGCCTGGCGCCTCTCTCCACCGACTCCCCTGTGGCGCTGGATCACCGGCGACGTCCGTTGAATGTGGCCGGCGACTTCTTCGTCGAACATTGCGGCATCGACTGCCAGACCTGCCCATGGATGGCGCTGGTACTCGTCGTTGGCTTGTTCAGGATGCGCTTTGGGTGGGCTTGTGCATGCATATGAAATCTGGGTGAAAACCCTGCCAGAATTCGCTTCAGGCCAGTGACGATGGCGCAAATGGCGTCATATCCCTCCCTAGAGGCGTTGCTGTAGATTCAAGTTGCTGCTATTGCAAAAGCCTTTCTGAGCTTGCTGCTTTAGCTGGGCAAGTCTCGGAGCGAAAGCCCTTATGAGCCCGGTGCTAAGATGGTCGATGGTGGCGTCCTTGGACGTCACTTCTCTTCTTGAAGGCATCGATTCAAGCACACCTGCTTCCATCTGCTCCTAGCGTGTCCTTGTGTTCTCCCCAGTTACTCTCCCACCTGTCTTGCTGTTGTTCTGCTACCCTCTTATCCCTTGGCTTCTGCACACATTACTTGCTGCTAGGTGCTCGCCACCAACTGCTTGCTTTGTCGTCCTCTAAATCACTTGAGTGCTTCGCCTCACCATATGCTAGGTTATGGGGACCTTGATCACCTTCTTTGGATCTCCTTGTTCTCCTCCTAACAGCCCTCCCCCTTTGGGGCTTCCTTCCCCCAAATGGCATTGGTGGGTGTCGGTTGGAGCCCAGACGTGCTCATAGGCGATGCTACTCACGGCTGCCGTCTGTTGGCTCCAACTCTATGCCTTACAGCCTCCTGGCTATTGTCTGTTGGATCCCACTCAATGCCTTTACAGCTGTTGGTGGTTTAGAGTTCTTCAGAGTCTGACATTGATAGTGGCACATGTCAGGAAGTAGTGTTTGCAATCGCTTCGGTTGACTGAGTTGGTAGCTAAATCATGTTGTTTTTGTTGTTGTGATGTTAATTGTTGTAATCCTTCCCTCTCCCACTCGTCATGTATTCCTCTAACCTTCAAGGGTTGTCCATGTATTAGGTGCGCAACACCCTCCATCATCGACTTCGCCGGCATCGGTGGAAAATTATTCAGGTGGGGACTTTTTGTCCCCCCGGTGACGTCTTAAAAAAGGTGATTTTGGAAAGAGGAAGAAGAAGAGCTTTGTGAAGGTTCTCAAGGAGGCCATGGCGAATTGAGGATGGGGAAGAGGTCTGAGACCGCGAAATCAGGAAGGTGACTGGGGAGACCCATGGTATTGTTCCTCCCCATCTTTGTGGAACTTCCTCTTACACCCAAGATGAACAGCCATAAGCGAGTCATTGCAGAGCTTGATCTTGAAAGACTTCTCCCAGCAGCGGCTGAGCCACCGAGGAACACCAAGAACTATGATGGGTGAAAGACATGGTCACTTTCTCACTTAGTCTAGTGCTAAGGGGTTGAACAGGAAGGGCGGGTCTCAGTGGCCTCCCTGTCCTTGGCTTAAATGAGCACCCTGAGGACGGTTGTGGGGGAGATGGTGGTTGGCATTAAAGCCGGACGTAGTCATCCAGACGGTACCACGAGTAAAAGCATAGGAAGCGGAGTATTTCAGGTTTCTCGGCACCGTGGTCCTTATCTTTAATAGGATTCAATGATGCCCAAAAACTGTTCATTCATGCATTCGAACTGGGGGAGAATTCCACTAGAATAACCCTTGGGACCCAAGAGGGCATTCTTGCTGATGAGTGCAATGCTCAAAGTCATCTCGATACTCGGGAACAGCTAACGTTGCCTATATTCAAAGCCTCGGCACCCAAGGAGTGATAATCGGGACCTACGGCACCCGAAGGTTGCAAGGACCAACCATACCCTAAGGATAGCATGGCTTGACAAGCTCGTCATTAAATCCTACGCGGGCTACTATCAGATATATGGGCCTGGGGTACCCTCACCGACCATATATCTGGCCCATCACTAGTCTGGCGGATGGAGGACATCGAAGGATGAAGTCCACGAAGACCAGATGAATCCATTAGCTCGGAGATCAAGACATATCGAGGATATCTGGCGTCGTCGTATCGATGGTAGGATAGAATCGATCTGTTATGATTTCCATGTTACAATCTAGGAATCCAATCTGTTAGGCTGATCGCTCCCATTGTGACCCTATCCCATCAACCTATATAAAGGAGGGTAGGGACCTCATGATCGAGATCCATCTCATTCCCTTTCATCCCATCTACTACGTAGCTAGGAGCAACAGCCCCTGTAACCGAGCATACGAATACAAGAAGAGCAGCATAACCCCTAACTGGACTAGGGCACCTCACCTGACCTGAACCAGTATAAATCTTGTGTCTCGTGTGCTACCATCTGATTCCTCTTACATGAAGTAGTTGCTAGGCATTGCCGGAGCTAAATCATCCAACAATCTTGATACTAGTGGCAACATGGTGGATCAAAAGTTGTGTCAGTTTATGATTGGAAGCCTACTCTATATGACCGTATCAAGGACGATTTTCATATTTAGGCATGCGCATGTGTGCTAGATTTTAAGCCTTACCAAGAGAAAGTTATTTGAAAACAACATGCTTAAACCGGTCTAGAGATGCTCTTTCTCTTGCTTTAGCTTTTTGTTCTCCTCAATGAGTAACTCATTTGATGTTTGCTTTTCAAGAGCCATCAACCCTTTTAGCTTCTTGTTCTCATCTCTAAGTATTTCATTTTCACTCTTGAGCTTGACATAATCATCATAATTATCGGACTCAACCACTTTCTTGCCTTTGCCACTAGAGCCTTGCTCAATGCTCTCAATAATCAAGTCATCACATGATGTGGCTATATCAATCTTAACAACTTGGTTAGTAGCATCATGTGTCTCAAGAGAAAGCTCATTAGCAACAATAAGACTATCATAATTAATTTTCAATGAAGTATAGTTATCTTTTAGCAAGTTGTGCCTAGTGTTGAGTTCATCATGCTTCTTCTCAAGTTTATCATGTTCATCTCTAAGCTCTTTGTTGAAAGTTTTGAGCTCCTTGAGAGTAGAAGTCACAATTTTATTTTGATCTTTAAGCTCATCACTAGTCTTTTGTGCAATCTCAAGCTTTGATGAAAGTGATTCATTTTTATTTTGAAGCTCATCATTTTCATTTCTAGTCTTTCTTATGACTTTAGAGTATTTGTTGAGCAATTTTACAAGTTCATCATAAGAAGGTGCATCAAATTCATCATCACTATCACTATCATCATCATCACTTTCATTATTTTGTACCTTTCGTTCACCCTTGGCCATGAGGCATAGGTGAGTAGTGGATGATGATGGTGAAGATGGCGGTGAAGGTGGTGGTGAAGATGTTGATGAAGATAATGATGGCCCAATCACAAATGCGGCAACCTTCTCTTTCTCGTCGTCGCTCTCATCGCCGAAGGACTCACATGATGACTCAATGTCAGTGAGCCAATCACCCACAATGTAGGCTTTGCCTCCCTTCTTCTTTTTGTGATATTCTTTCTTCTTGCCATCCTTCTTCTTGTATGGCTTGTTCTTCTTCTTTTCATCTTCTTCATCACTAGATTCATCTTTCTTGCCCTTGTTCTTGTTTTTGTATTTGTCTTTTGGAGGCTTAGGGCATTGATGAGCTAGATGACCAAGTTCACCACAATTGTAGCAATCCATTTCGGATATAGGCTTTCTTTTGCTACTAGTGAAGAACTTTTTCTTCTTGCCATCGAACTTGATGCCACTCTTATTAAGCTTCTTAAGCATATTGGTGGTCTTTTTACCATGAGAGCAAGTGATGCATCATCAATGTCACTCTCACTTGAGCTTTCATGCACAATCATGGCTTAGCTCTTCTTCTTTTTCTTGTCATGGCTAGCTTTGAAAGCCAAGTCCTTCTTCTTGGAAGATGATGAGCCCTCTTCCAGAGTGATATGCATGTACATCTCATGAGCATTAATCTTTCCCAATACTTGTGTCGGTGTTGTGGTGGAAAAATCGCTTTAGTGAAGCACGGTGACAATATGGCCATACTTCTCAACGGGAAGAACACTCAAGATCCTCCTTGCAACATCCGATGGACTCATTTGAGTGAGCCTGAGAGCATTGAGATCCTCTACAAGAACATTCAAGCGAGTGTACATGTCATTAGCACTTTCTTTGGGAAGCATCTCAAACGAATTAATCTTCTTTAAAGCAATATGGTAGCATTCCTTACGCTCACTCTTAGTTCCCTCATGGAGAGCACAAAGGTTTTCCCACAATTCATGAGTGTTTTTGCATTACGTACACGATTGAAGATATCCTTGCCAAGGCCCCGGTAGAGTGCATTTCTTGCTTTTGCATTCCACCGGTCGTACTTCTCCTCATCACCAACGGGGTTAGCGGGATCCTTGACTTCTGGAAGCCCTTCGGTGGCGGCTCTAAGACACCCAACATCTATGGCTTCGAGGTACGCCTCCATGCGGATTTTCCAATATGGAAAATCATCTCCCTCAAAGATGGGAGGTGGTCCTTCCCCATTAGACATCTTGCTCTAGGCGGTAAATCCTAATTTAGGAGCAACTCAGCTCTGATACCAATTGAAAGGATCAAGATGCCAAAGAGGGAGGGTGAATTGGGCTTTTCTAAAAATTATTGCAAGAATTAAAACCTACTAAGTCATAATTCACCCCTAGTGCCTACAAGTGTTCCTAGTGATTCTACCGATTAAAAGTTTTGTACCCTAAGTTCCAATCCTAGTCTAGCATGGCAACTCTAGGAAAGTAAACCAAGAAACAAGAGTAATACGAGAAAGTAAATTGCTTGAATGTAAAGGGTTAGTAACACGATGATGTTTTTCCGAGGTATCAGAGAGTCGCCACTCCCCACTAGTCCTCGTTGGAGCACCCGCGCAAGGGTGTAGCTCCCCCTTGATCCACGCGAGGATCAAGTGCTCTCTACGGGCTGATTCTTTGACACTCCGTCATGGTGAATCGCCCACAACTGCTCACAAGATGAGTTGGGTCATCCACAAGATCCGCCGGATGATCGCCAAGCTCCCAATCACCACCAAGCCGTCTAGGTGATGGCGATCACCAAGAGTAACAAGCAAGAACTCTCACTTGACCACAACAAGCCTAATGAGAAGGTGGATGCACACTTGCTACTCTCTAGTCACTAGTGAGGATCCTTAATCTTGGATTCTCAAATCTCAATCCTCACTAGAGCTCTTGCACTTCCTTGCATATGAAAGGTGTTCCTCAGCTGAACAAATGAGCAAGAGACCTCAAAAAGAGGGGTAGGGGATGTATTTATACTCCCCACAGTCAATCCCAACCGTTAAGTGCCAACTCAGCATTTTTCATACTGACCGGACACACTGGTCGATGTGACCGGACACGTCCGGTCGGTGGCAACGATCAATTTGAAAAACAAGGGCGCTGAGTGACCGGACGCGCAGACGAGTCCGGTCAGGGGTGATCGGACGCGTCCGGTCGCTCAAAACCCTTTCTGGAACCTTACTGTACTTTGACCAGACTCGGCCACAGTGGCGTCCGGTCAGACAGGCTTAGCGTCCGGTCGCAAGCCCTAGCTCTCCTGTTTGTAGAGCGCACCACCTGCGCGTCCGGTCAGGCGAGCCACAACGTCCGGTCGTTAGGTTGCATTTCGCTACAGATCACTATACTGACTGGACGCGTCCGGTCGAGATAGAAACCGCGTCCGGTCAAGAAGAAAAGGCTCAAATTTCTCCGGATCGTGACGCAGCCTGAACAAAGTTTCTTCCAAATGATCTTTGAGCTTCACCTGAGCTACCTAGTGCTAAGTTTGACAAGTGTGCACCACACCTAAACAAATAGACTCACCTAGGTCAAGCTACTCACTCATGCCCCCCTTTATAGTACGGCCAAAGGAGAAAAGCGAAGATCCTAACGACTATTCTGAACGTAACTCAACTCCTCGACGTTCGGAACTAACCGTCCTTAATCTTGTCGTTAATCCTTTAAAAATCGAAACGATTTCCATCAAGGGGCATGAAAACCATAGTGCCCAAAACAGTCACCATTCCCATGACCTAACTTACCAAAGTTTCTGCAAAACACACGTTAGTCATGGTAATGTTGCATTGTCATCAATTGCCGAGACCAACTCTAGCGGCCTAGATGCTTTCAATCTCTCCAATTCTATGATGATTTTTTAGAATCATCATAGAATTGCAAGAATGACGCGACTTCTATGACGAGCCATTTTTGTCATAAATTCGTCATAAAACTAAAATTATGACGAATTTGGCTCCTTCAGTGACGAAAGCTGATCATCATAGAAGTGGATATTTCTAGTAGTGATTATAAACCGTTAATATAACATATATAAGGGCATGAAAGTAACAACCAACATAGACTTAGGGGTTTAAACTAACAAATTCCACAAGTTTTGGTGAATCTATGTTTTCAGCAGGGTTTATTCAGAAAACCATCAAGGTGGACCAAGATGTCAGAGTTAATCGCGCTTAATCATGGCATAAACAGCCCTAGAAGGATCAAGAAGACACCACACCACGGCGGAGGGCGAGAGGCCGCCACCTGTAGACCGCCTGGTGTAACAGCCCCAAAATGGGCCCAGTGGGCCAAATTCACGAACGGGGCGATGGTACTGTAGCGGTAGTGGGCCGGTACTGTAGTCAGGGAGAACTGTACATCCGGGATCTGGATACGAGTTCGGCCCAAACTGTAGCTAAACACTGTAGCAGTCTGGTACTGTTCATCGAGTTGGGATGGACCGAATTCGGAGTACTGTTCACTGGGTACTGTAGCATCACGGAACCGGTGGTTAGTACCATATCGTGAATCTGAGTGAGTTCACCTGACTTAAATACCAGAGCCAGGGACGCATAGTAATCTTCGGTTAACCGTTTTGAGCGAAGCGAGGACGAAAGCTCAAGCGGGTTGCTACGCAGGTGGGACCACTTCTCGGTAGAGTGGGCCTGGGCCGTGTATGCCGGGACTGGATGTTACACTTGGCCCCCTAGCCCACCTGTCAGCCTCCGCCTCGTTACGTTGGTTCTTCACCGCCTCCTAGATTGCATCTACGCCATCCATTCAAGTCGGCTTGATCCGAGGGCTCAGGATTGACGCTACGGCCTATATATACTAGCCTCTACCACCCCCCTGAGGCATCAAACCCTGATCAAGTCATTTGAGAAAATAGAAACCCTAATCATCCTCAGAGCTCCACTATAATCTAGGGCATAGCTTGCTAGGCTAGGTCTAGAGGGAGGCAAGCTTCGCTTGTATTCCTGACCTTGTCAAGAGCGTGGCTTGGTATAGCCTTTGTACCCCCTCTCTTTTGTATCTCTCATTACTTTTATATGTTTGCTACAATTGTTATGACAATGTTCTTTATATCATTCATGTTTCTAGTTATAATGTTCATTGTTTACTTTGATTATATATTTGTATAGCTAGATTGTCATCATGTTCAAGCATAAGTTCGTATAGCGCTCGCTCTAGTGTACACGGGATGAGTGGTCAACATTGTATAAGCGTGGTGCTTATACGTTGTTTACCTGCGGATGCACCCTATATTCCGGGTCATGTGGTAGATCGCGGATGTGACACTCCTGTTGAGTCCTTTATAGTCCACTCCCTAAATATAGGACAAGTAGGATCTAGTTGCGAAGGAAGACAAGCTCTGTTCTTAATCTTCCTTAGTAATATCCCTTTTGTGTAGATATGAAGTTGATCTTAGCCATGACTACTAGGTGTAATTGCACTAATCAACATATGCTTTGACTTTGTAATTAAGAATGACTTATGAATTATTCCTCTAATATTCTATCTAGCCATGCTATTGCTATATAAATGAGTACTCTGAGTGATCAATGATTAGTTATTACTTACCATTCATATACTTTTATCTCTTGACTTACACCTGTTGTGTGTAGAAGTTTGGTTATGGTTTATTTCTCCATCATACATATAAGTTATCAATATATTCCAACTGCTCATCGTTCCCTGTGGTAAAAATATAAATAACGATAACTGGAATACTCCCGGATGAAGTGCTACAATGATATATTATCTGTGAGCTTGCAGATCCTTTTCATTCATTTATTCTTCCAAGTCATAAGTAAATACCAATAAGCATTTCTAGCATCGTTGCTAGAGATTAAATTCAAAACCTTGTTCTTAGTAGCGACGTTAAGAAATGCCAACAGCCACCCAATGGCGGTTGCATGGTAGGTAAGGCGGTTGTTTGGGCAGGAAGTCGATTCCAAGGTCGGTTGGAGCCTTCCAAGTCTATGACGGTGGACCCATGGATCCAAGGCCACTCCATCTTGGCCCTTGAAGCAAAACAACATTGAATCGATGGTGGTGAAGCCTTGGAGATCCTCTCCCATGGATCAGTGACGTGGTGGGCCATGTAGAGGGTCAGCGGCTCCTAGGTGGCACCGACCGATGTGGCCAAGTGGGCCCACGGCCCCCTGCCACGTCCACTTGCCTCCTATGTGCATATTTTTGCACTATTTTTGACAAAATTCTTGCATACAAATAATCTTCCATGACAAGTGGAACTAGGTGAATTATAAAGCAAATTCAACACATGTAATGATGATTTACCTCACTTTACCTTGCTTTCGGGTGAAATGTTGATGGTCAAAACGGGTGTTAGTGACCGTCAATAGTAGTTCTATGGGTTAGTAATGAACAATATTGACATGTACTGGACTTATTTGTGTGTTATCATGTATTGCATCATTTAGACTGATGTAGTCCTTAGAACCATTCATGTAGTGGACTTTTCAATGTGTTGTCATGTACTGCACTTTGAGTACTTAGTGTGTTATTTTACCTTTCATTGTGTTGTTGAATTTCCTGTACTTTTTTTGTCCATTTGAAATTAATGCAATTTTCAGATGTACTGCAGTAAATACAGAACGTAGCCTTTTCAGTCCAAAATCCTAGCCTTTTCAAACTGTTTTTACTGTAGCATTGTCCTTCACTTTACAATGTCAAGTCAAATCAGCAGTAGTACATAATAAATAAGGCAGGTACTGCACTATTAATAAAGTTATTGTACTATTGAATGGTAATAATTTTTGGTCGTTTCTCAGATGCCTGGCCTATATGTACATATGCCTTCTCTCAGATGTTCAATAGTGTACCAAAGTAGCCTTTTGAGACTCATTTATTGTAGGCAGTGTAGCCTTTTTAGTGTGTTGTCAAATGAACATAGCCTTTTTAGTGGCAATAAATTGCATTGTACTACACTTTTAATTATTTTGTCCACTCAATTCAGATGCCTGTCCTATATATACATATGCCTTGGTACATCATTTGCACCTAACTCGAATGTGGTAGGGATGTCTGGAGGTTTAGGGAGTGGAAAGGGTTCATCCTCTAGGAGAGGTAGGGGTGGGAGGAAGGGTAGTCCCATCCTGCGGGTGGTTTCTGTTAGTCCAGATGAATGGGATGAAGCACTTGAGGATTCTGCAGTTGAGGGGAAGATTGATTTCACCCATGATAGACCTCTCCAGGGATATGATAGCAAGAGAGAGTGGCCCAAATACCGCCACAGTGACGACTGCATAGTGCACATGTGCAATGACAAGAAGGATGGAGGCATAGCATGTTTGCCTCCTTGCTCATCGTTCGAATCCTCTAAATCACTACTAACTACATCACCAATCCTTTCCTCCTCCTTCTGCTCCTCCTCGTCTCGCTCGAACTCATTCACATCGAAGTCATTGTTTATACGGCCTACTGACAACCGCCTGGAATCATCGACTGCCATTGGAGAGGAAAGAAGCTGCTCCTGCATCAACTGATCGTCCAAATCCATATTACCCAGAGTTGCGTCCACATCAACCCCCCATTCATGTTCATCGCCTCCAATGCTATCAAAGGATGGCCCGTCCTACACATCTTGAATCATGTACCCATTCTCCACCACCACCTCAGCCACGGTCACATTTGACCTTTGGGTTACCCTTGTGTAGCGGGACCAGTGAGACTGGTCACGCAAGGGCATTAGGACGTAGTGTGCCCTAGTCTTCTCACTATCAAACCTCCCCTTCAGTGTGAAATCACCGTCAAACTTTCTCTTCACACACAAAAAAGATCGCTGAAGCTAGGAGGATCATCAAACATTTCCAATTTTTCATCCATATCCTCAAACAAACCATTTCCTTTTCTAACACTTCCTCCATAAAACAAATAGACGAAACAATCCATCTACAAAAAGCATATGAGGAAAGTTCATCAAGTCTTCGAAATCATCGTACCGCATACAACTAATTACGGCCAAGAGGAAAGAGTAAACCTAGCAATATTTAACCTAACAAACTAATTATAGTGACGCAACTAACTTAATTACCTATGCTAAAAACTAAATATACTAAGTGATGTACCAAATCTAACTAACTATAATAAGGTAGCTAAGTAACTAAATGTACTAAAATACCTAACTAATCTAACTACCTAACTATAATATCCTAAGTAACTACTCCGTCTGTCCTAAAATATAGTGCATTCTCGCTATTCTTAGACAAATAAGAGAGAGTGCAATAGACACATGTGCATGTTGGCATCTCTTAGGATCGCTTAAGTTAAGTTGTCATCCCTAACACAACACTAGAGACGTGGTTGTACTTATGATTATGACACTTACATAAAATATAGAATAAAGGTTATCCGCAAGCGCACAGATAAAAATACACCCGTTGTAGC
The DNA here is from genome assembly GCA_038087645.1 of Saccharum hybrid cultivar R570. NCBI lineage: Eukaryota > Viridiplantae > Streptophyta > Magnoliopsida > Poales > Poaceae > Saccharum > Saccharum hybrid cultivar. The sequence continues at coordinate 15,711,889 of JAQSUU010000805.1, forward strand.
ATTTCACCTAGTAATGTTCTAGGTATCGTTATTTATACTTTACCACTGGGAATGGACATGAAATATAAAGGATATAGGCTATAACTTTTACACTCACATGTGATAAGAGAGTAACTAGATCACTATCTTTACTTAGAATAGGGATTCAATCATATGAGAAAGATAATAAGATAAATAGTTCAAGATCATCCTATAAAGGTCCTAGAGCATTTCCACCCTATAGCATTAGCGTTGATTAGAACAAGAGATTAGAGACTAATTCCTACTTATTCTAATTATAAGTTATAGTATACATTCATTAGTGCAATTACATCTAGCAGTCATTGTATCAATTATATTATATCTTCACACAAGAGACATTTCTAAGGCGGATTAAGAACAGAGCGTAATCTAGCCTCGAAACCAGGTCTTACTAGGCCTATATTTGGGGAGTGGACTATAGAGGACTCAACAGGAACATCACACCCGCGATCTACCACTTGATGTCTCAGAATATAGGGTGCATCCGCAGGTAAACAACGTATAAGCACCACGCTTACACAATGTCGACCACTCACCCTCTGATCACAAGAATGAGCGCTATACGAATATGTGCTTGAATATAAATATAATCTAACTGTGCTAGATATATAATCAAAGTAGACAATGATCATTATAACTAAGAATATATAATCGATTAAGAATAAAGTCATATCAAGTAGAACAATATGATCAACTAGAACAAGAACTAGAACAATAAGAACTAGATTAAGAACATGATGAACTAGACGAGGAACTAGATGAACTAGATGAACAAATAGAACAAATAGATCAATAATGTTGATACAAGAGAGAAGTACAAGGCTTTACCGAGCCTCCTCGTGACACGATCCGGAATCCAAGCGAAGCTCTGCCTCCTCTAATTCTATTCTATCTAGCTATGCTCTAGGTTTGGTGGAGCTCTAAGGTTATCCTTTCGAGGGACACCTCTTGCTATGATTATGATTGATTGAATATGGAGAGGAGGTCTGGGGTCTGGTTATATAGTCCGGACGGATGAACCGCGGCCCTTGAATCAAACCGACATTGATGAATGGTGGAGATGCGTAGTAGAGTTCGGTTGGAACGCGTTGTATGAAAGAGAATATGATTGGTATCTCTGATAGGCTGGCCGGCCTAAGGGTGGGGCTGGCTGGCCCCCCTGGCAGCATCTTGCCTCCCGCTTCATTCTGGTGTCTTCTAGTGTCTTCCACGTCCTTCTCGTGCCAAGGCTCGGTCCATTTACACAATTAATCATATCGTGATAGGTCTCTCCTCATCCCAGATCCTGTTTTAATCCCTAAAATATAATAATTCACAGAGCTATGGAATTCTATCAGTTTAATCCCTGAAACTTATGGTGGTGATAGTTCTAGGATGTTCTAGAGACTTCCCAAGTTGTATTCCACCAAAGATGTGATATCTTTCTCTCCAGAACTCTAAATATAGCAAGTGTTATGTCCATTTCGATCATCTCGACGAGCTCTTCGTAATGGTGCACTCTGTTTCATCACTTGAGATACTTTGATATGGTAAAATATTGAATATCCTGCAAAACAAGTGAGAACACCAACACTCGTGGAACTTGTTAGAATCAAACCCTACAACTATGCTTTATAAGTTTTTATATCAAATCAGGCATTCGTTGATGGTCTATAGTTGACATTAAGGACTATCAACAAGTTCCACTAAGCTTTCCCTTTGCTAGTCCCTTAGCAATTTATTATGATGGATCAGGAGTTGCTACTATACTTTCACACCTCAAAAGTACACATGCGTTCAAACAAGAATTCTCCTCCGAATTAGAATCAATCATTCTAACTTTCAAACTTACTCGTATTACCTTTGACCATGGAGCTTCTTAGCCTTCACTTGTGTCTTGAGTAATTGAAAAGCAGAACGATCAAGTCAAGCACTATGTCTCAAGTCTTTGATTGACCGTTATTTCAGAGTTTTGCAAGGTTTTCAAAATAAAACTCAGAGTTTCCTTTGTATGATCCTCTCAAGTCTCTCATTTTCGGTATTTGTGGTTCCTCACCAAGGCAACAGTGATGTTTTGCCTTTTCTCTTCTCTCAAAATATGTGTTATTGTTGGCATAAGGCAAAATAACATTGTGCCTTCTCTCTTCTCACCCTATAACTAATAGGCTTATATGGAGTTCATAGGTGGGGAGACAGCTTATACATACTTGCTCAGCATATATTGCACAGTCAAACCATGGATCCAGAGAAACGAGACATACAATCAAATCAAGATGTGCATGTGTGTGGACCTATATATATGGAGTGTATATATGGTGGAAGTGGTATGGAAACATAGTGGAACTGGTGGAAACATGGTGGTAATTTGATTGGAAACATAGTTCTACTCTTGCTCCTTGAAAACATACCTCTCTTTTAGAAATTGGAAACTTTTGAGAGAACTTGGGTTGCTCTTATACTTTTTCTCTTTTTTATTTTTTTACAACCCAAGACTCTTTCTATAACAAAATTTTGAGAGATAACAACAAGAATACTGGAGCATTTATAACTGGGGCTATGGAGTATTAGGATAGGAAATATTTTTTGTTGCTCACTCCCAGTGTAGGAGTAGAACATTTTTGGGTGGATCTAAATGGAAAACATGTTGCGTACTTTCAGGGTAGAAGCAACATATTTGGGTGGAGTGTACGTGATCTTGATTTTAAAAGCATGACAAGTCTCTAAGGTATCAACAAAGCTTGACCACACTCAATGCATATACAAGCAGCAAATCTATAAGTGGACTTCCTAGTCTATCAAGCATGTATATATGACTGTGGTAGGAATTTAAGCTCTCATCATACATGAACTCATCATGTAACAATTTTAAAATTTTCAAAAGGTAAATCTCCAGAACTCTAGTATCGCTTAGAACAAGATAAACAGTAGCTCAGACCTTCTCATATCATACCCGTCAACTACCTAGACTTAGATCAAGCAATGCCCCACAAGTATCAAGTTTAGAGCAAATCTTCATGTCAAAATAATCTTATCTAAAACTCAGAAGAATTTAAGGCTGAAAACTAGGTACTTGAAAGGAATTACAACAGAGCAACTATTCATCATTTCCATGCCTACAAGATTATCTTAAAGAGCTCATTTATTCTAAGACAGTATAGCAACTTTGCACACTCTCTCTTTTTATTACTTAAATATCTTTAAACAAAATCATACTAACTAATTATATATATATATATTCTAACAAGCAAACTTTTTATTTTGGTTTCTATAATAACTAATATAGATAAATCACATGTAAGGAAAGAAATACTTATCTAGATACATAGGGGATGCACCTTCCCCAAGCTGAATGTTGACATAGTCGTTCATCTTGAATCTTTGACAACATAGACGCACTTCTCTTCTCTAGAACTCTAAAGGTAGTGCTTTCGGAGTGGATGAAAACATCTATCTGTACTTTTTCAAATCCTGCTAAACTCAAATAGACAACAAAGCTTGTGGAATAGATTAAGCGTTAGTGATAAACCTTCTATGCCTTATTTGTCTAGAGCTTTTCAGTAACTGATAGGGTATCTCTATCTCAGTATTTTTGGATTTTTATTTTATGTGTTTATATATATCTCAGTATCTGCAGATGACTAATGCAAGATATATTATTATTTTTATGCCTCCACAGTAAATAGCTGGAATACTTATTTACATGGGGCTTAAAAGTTTTCTTCTTAAATGTAATGAGATGATGCAATAAAATATATTTTTATTCTTTTCCTTTTTCAATGCAAGAATATTAAAGATAGAAATGCTTATATGGATGATTATATTAAAAACTAAAGGTAGCGCCAGAAATAACTATGATCAAGTAAACATGGTAGAGTAAAATTAATTAATGCAAAAGAAATAAATATGCAGATAACTACCGAGTTTATCTTCCGGCGAAGGTTCGGAGATTTAAGTCCGTCGAACCAGACCATATGTCCGTACACCTTTCCTTGTGTTGATGTATCTGGTGGTGTTCTCTCTTTCTTCTTCCACACCTTCTTGGACTGAGGACTCTCTTTCTGTGGTTCACCTTTCTTAGATTCTTTCTCTTTGCATATTGTGATGACCAGTGTGTCTGTTGGTGGTGTAACTTCCTCAAGGGGACTTTCATTTTTCTTAGGTTCATCATTTCAATGGTCTTCATATCTGGACACTTCCCCTAGATAGTCTGCCCATCCATCCTTAGTGATTTGCTTCTTTTGGCGCTGAGAACGACGTCTCCTCGACCTGTTTTTCTTGGGCTGCTCATAAGAGGTATAGCTATTGAAATAGCAGCACACCTTTCTACAGGAAAGTGAAAGTGGATCTGTCCTGATTTCATGTATATGATCGCGTTAGTGGTGTTGAGGAACGGTCTTCCTAGGATAAGGTGGACGTCATCTTCATCTCCCATGTCTAGAATCATGAAGTCGGTTGGAACATAGTGATCTCAGATGTTGACCATGATGTCTTTTGCTATTTCCTTAGGAAATCAGAATGATTGGTCTGCCAGCTACAACCGCACATATGTCTGGTATAAAGGTCTATTACCATACAAATGTTTATATGTTACCGTAGACATTATGTTGACGCTTGAGCCGATGTCGCAGAACGTCTTGTAAAAGGTACTTTCCTCGATCTTGCAATCTATGGTTGGTACTCCTAGATCATCCTTTTTGGTGAGATATGGTGACAGCAGAAAGTGGTCATATTCTGTCTCAATAGTGTTGACCATCCACACTATGTCTTCTCTTTGTTGCTTAGCCTTGTTCCTCCTCCTATTGTTGTTCTTCTTCTTTGGAGTAGCAGTTGGTTCTGCGTAGATGTACGGTGTCTGGGGATGGACAGGAGCCCACGCCTCTTGAAACTAAACCTCTCCTTCCTATCATTGATTGTGAAACAGATCTTGGAACTATCCGCATAGATGATGGCTTTGGCTGTGCTCAAGAATGGTCGTCCCAAAATGATGGGTGCTCTCTCATCTCCTCCTGTTTCTACAACCACAAAGTCTACCGGTACACTTGAGTGTCCAACTCATATGTATACATCTTCAAGAATTCCCTTAGGGTAACACAGTGTCTGATCTATAAGCTACAAACACATGGTTGTGTATAACAAAGGTTCACCATGAATTTTCTCATAAATTACCCTTGGCATGATGTTGACACTTGCTCCAAGGTCACAGACAGCTTCTTCAAAAGTGTGAGCTCCAATGGCGATAGGGATGACAGGTCTCCCTGGATCACCTTTCTTCTTTGGTAGGGAGTCATGCTCCCATGCTCTTGATGGCGCGGTGAAGTAGTGTCTTGCATTGTAAATGTCTACAAGATTCACAGTTTCTAAATCTTTCGGCTTCCCCGGAAGCTTACCTTTTTCGGTCACAGGAACTAAAGCTGCTAGCTGAGATATTTGTGATTCTATCATCTTATTAAAGCTATGTGAATTCTTTATTGTAGAAGTAAAGCTATCCATTCTATTGTTAATGGTTTCTAGAATTTTATCATTGGAAGCTAACTTCCTGGACATGTTCTCAATAACTTTATTTTGATTAGTAATCATTTCTCTCAAGGGTGGTTGGTTGAAGTTATTACCTTGGTAGTTACCTGAGTAGTTGGGCCTTTGTTGCTGACTCCATCCTTGATTATGTTGAGGATGATAATTGCTGCTGTCATGGTTTTAAATAGCGAGCTAAGGCTAAAGTGTTTAGCGTTTTATAAACCGTAATTAGCGGACTTTAGCGGCAAAATAGCGATAAAATTGTGCATGAACGCAAATAGCGGCACAATTTTTTTCAAGCTATTTCAGGCTATAGCGGCAAAAATAGCGAGCTATTTAAAACCATGGCTGCTGTTGTTGATGTAGTTCACATCCTATTGAATTTCAGGGCAGTTACTCCCTGAATGGCCAGTACCTCCACACTCCTCACAGGTTATGAGGGAATCGTGAATGAGCTAGACTTCTTTCTTCTCATTGTCTCGTTCATCAAGCTTCTTCATGAGCAGATCCATCTTAGTAGACAACATGTCTACCTCCTTGAGTTGATGCATTCCTCCTCCTCTCTTGCGTGGTTGAGTGCATTCTTCGTTCCATCCTTGGTTGGAATCCATCTTCTCCACAAGAGCGATTGCATCACGAATAGTGAGTGACAAGAACGATCCTCTAGCAGCTGCATCCATGTTCTCATGGGTACTAATAGTGAGCACGTGGTAGAAAGTCTGCATGAGTAGCTAATTCTTCATCCCATGATGAGGACATTCTGATATGTAATCTTGAAAGCGTTCCAATGCTTCAGGGACAGATTCATCATACTGCTGCTGAAAGCTTGAGATCTTAGCACATAGAGCGTTGGTCTTGCCTACTGGAAAGAACTTTGCTAAGAAAGCAGTGGAGCAGATTTCTTATGTAGTGTTTTTATCCTTATTGGCGTAGAACCATTGCTTTGCCTTTCCCAAGAGTGAAAATAGAAACAGACAGAGTAATATGGCATCCTTGGAAATTCCTTTGATGGTGAAAGTACTACAAATCTCCATAAAGTATTGGAGATGAGCACTTGCGTCTTCATGTGCCTTCCCACAAAACTGATTGGCTTGTACCATGTTGATCAAAGCTGGCTTGAGCTCGAATCCATCCTCCCCCACATTGACTGTTGGTCTAGTCCGGATGTTAGCTGTGGTTGGAGCAGAAAATTCACGAAGGTTCTTGCCTGCCATGACTTCAAACACTGGTGTTAAACTTTTTCTTACTTGAGTATCTTCCGACACAGAGGGTGAAACCTTCTTGAATTTGGATCTAGTCTTCCTGAGTAAAGCTTCAGGATTGTCAACAAAGTTGTTTGGAAGATTACACATGCATTACCCCTACATAAAATACAAAAGTAGACAAAGCCAGGATAAGCCTGTTTAAGTAAAGGGATCAATAGTATATCTCAATTATCATGGTGTAAAAGTTATTCCTAGATATGAAATTCTAGCTACCATATTTCATTCCATTCCCCGGCAATGGCGCCAGAAATGCTTGTTGGCATCTCTTAGGATCGCTTAAGTTAAGTTGTCATCCCTAACACAACACTAGAGATGTGGTTGTACTTATGATCATGACACTTACATAAAATATAGAATAAAGGTTATCCGCAAGCGCACAGATAAAAATACACCCATTGTAGCATTTCACCCAGGAATGTTCCAGGTATCGTTATTTATACTTTACCACTGGGAATGAAAATGAAATATAAAGGATATAGGCTATAACTTTTACACTCACATGTGATAAGAGAGTCACTAGATCACTATCTTTATTTAGAATAGGGATTCAATCATATTATAAAGATAATAAGATAAACAGTTCAAGATCATCCTATAAAGGTACTAGAGAATTCCCACCCTATAGCATTAGCGTTGATTAGAACAAGAGATTAGAGACTAATTCCTATTTATTCTAATTATAAGTCAAAGTATACATTGATCAGTGCAATTACATCTAGCAATCATTGTATCAATTATATTATATTTTCACACAAGAGACATTTCTAAGGCGGATTAAGAATAGAGCGTAATCTAGCCTTGAAACCATGTCTTACTAGGCCTATATTCGGGGAGTGGACTATAGAGGACTCAACAGGAACATCACACCCGTGATCTACCACTTGATGTCTCAGAATATAGGGTGCATCCGCAGGTAAACAACGTATAAGCACCACGCTTACACAATGTCGACCACTCACCCTCTGATCACAAGAATGAGCGCTATACGAATATGTGCTTGAATATAAATATAATCTAACTGTGCTAGATATATAATCAAAGTAGACAATGATCATTATAACTAAGAATATATAATCGATTAAGAATAAAGTCATATCAAGTAGAACAATATGATCAACTAGAACAAGAACTAGAACAATAAGAACTAGATTAAGAACACGATGAACTAAATGATGAACTAGATGAACTAGACGAACAAATAGAACAAATAGATCAATAATGTTGATACAAGAGAGAAGTACAAGGCTTTACCGAGCCTCCTCGTGACACGATCCGGAATCCAAGCGAAGCTCTGCCTCCTCTAATTCTATTCTATCTAGCTATGCCCTATATTTGGTGGAGCTCTAAGGTTATCCTTTTGAGGGACACATCTTGCTATGATTATGATTGATTGAATATGGAGGGGGTCTGGGTCTGGTCATATAGTCCGGACGGATGAACCGCGGCCCTCGGATCAAACCGACATTGATCAATGGTGGAGACGCGTAGTAGAGTTCGGTTGGAACGCGTTGCGTGAAAGAGAATGTGATTGGTACCTCTAACAGGCCGGCCGGCCTGGGGGTGGGGTTGGCCGGCCCCCCCTGGCGGCATCTCGCCTCCCACTTCGTTCTGGTGTCTTCTAGTGTCTTCTAGTGTCTTCCACGTCCTTCCCGTGCCAAGGTTCGGTCCGTTTGCGCAATTAATCGTATCGTGATAGGTCTCTCCTCGTCCCAGATCTTGTTTTAATCCCTAAAATATAATAATTCATAGAGCTATGGAATTATGTCAGTTTAGTCCCTAAAACTTATGGTGGTGATAGTTCTAGGATGTTCTAGAGACTTTCCAAGTTGTATTCCACTAAAGATGTGATATCTTTCTCTCCAGAACTCTAAAGATAGCAAGTGCTATGTCCGTTTTCATCATCTCGACGAGCTCTTCGCAATGGTGCACTCTGTTTCATCACTTGAGATACTTTTATATGGTGAAATATTGAATATCCTGCAAAACAAGTGAGAACACCAACACTCGTGGAACTCGTTAGAATCAAACCGTACAACTATGCTTTATAAGTTTTTATATCAAATCAGGCATTAGTTGATGGTCTATAGTTGACATTAAGGACTGTCAACAGTGCCCCTCACTTAACTTCCTAATCTATTGAAATCTTATTCTATTTCCCATGATTAAAAGGTGAACTCTCAGTCTCCTTATACAAAATATGGCAAGTACATGAATTATTCTCCTTATACAAAATAATCACATATTTTATGTAAGTAAACATTATCTTCTTGTTTCCCGAATGCACTATATTTCAGGATAAATTTCAAATGCTAGAATGCACTGTATTTGAGGATGGAGGGAGTAATCTAACAAACTAACTACACTAACCTAACTAACTACACTAACCTATACTAATCGAAGCAAACTAACTATACTAAAAACTAACTAAATGACATATTCTAACTACCTATACTAATCATCAAGTTTTGCTACAAACCCTAAATACCAAGCATTTCCTTCAAATCAGCATGCAAATAACCAAATCGAGAGGAGGAGTACCTTGCCTACGAAGAGGGGAGGCTAGGAGGTCACCCCTCCCCATGAGAGGCGACGAGATGGCAGCCGATGGCAATGGCCAAAAGCCAGCGGCGCTGCTGCGAGCAGAGGAAGGGAGAGGGGGGCGACTTAGGGGAGGAAGGGGGAACGGGGGCTCCAGGGAGGGGCCGACGGCGTGCAGATGAGGGAAAGGGCGCTCGGCTTGATATGGATCTGAAGTGAGGGAGAGAGAGAGGGAGGGAGCCTGGGCGCTGCGTGTTATCAGGCCCTGCTGTGCCAGGCGGGTTTGCGCGGTAGCGATGCACCACGGAGGGTGGCGCGGCAGGGCTGGCCACATCAGCGGTCAACGGTGGGATGACTTGCCACGCTAGGTCGCATGGCGCGGCAGTGTAGTTTGGCTGCGCCAGGTCAATAGGCACAGCCAAATGGGTTAAAAGAAAACAAACCGTGTTAGATTTAAAAATATTATTACAAAAGTGTTAAAAATAAAAAAAATTCCCTCTAGACCTGTCAAAAAAGGCAAACGAAACAAATCGTCTATTGCCGGATTTTCGTGAGGCTCAGAGCAGTCAGGCACAAAAATGGAAAAAGCCTAACAGCGGTCACTTTAAGGTGAATACTGATGGAGCCTATGACAGTAATACCGGTTTGGGAGGCTGGGGATTCATTATCAGAGATGATCAAGGGATGATGGTAAAATCCGGTGCGGGAGAAGAAGCTTTTCTGGCAGAATGCTTTCCGTGCCGAGCTCTTGGGATGTGCCGCTGGCCTGAGGGAAGCAGCAAGACTGGGTCTGAACCAAGTATGCCTGCAAGTCGACGCATCTGCGGTGAAAACTGCGATTGATGGTGAAGAATACAGGTTGTCAGCTTTGGGGGGAATTGTCACTGAGATAAAGGCACCGTTTGGATGCCAAAATTTTTGGCAAAACGCTACTGTAGCGTTTTCGTTGTTATTTGGCAAATATTGTCCAATCATGGTCTAATTAGGCTTAAAAGATTCGTCTCGTCCATTTCGTCTAAACTGTGTAATTAGTTTTATTTTTTACCTATATTTAATGCTTCATGCATACGTCCAAAGATTCGATGTGACGGAGAATCTTGAAAAATTTGGCATTTTGGGGTGCAACTAAACAGGCCCAAAGCACCTACTGTTTTCAGAGTTTCAGTCATGGAATGTGTGTGTCTGTCCTCGTTCTTGTAACAAAACTGCTGATGCTATAGCCGTGTATGGCTGTAAGAGTTCTATTGGTTCTCGTGTCCTATGGGATGTAATGCCTCGGTTCATAGAGGCCTTGGTGATCAACGATTTAGGCCCTGTTTAGTCCAAAATATTTCGCCAGTAGATTCCCTGTCACATCGAATCTTTAGACACATGTATGGAACATTAAATATAGATAAAAAAATAAAACTAATTATACAGTTTAGACGAAATGAACGAGACAAATTTTTTAAGCCTAATTAAACCATGATTGGACACTAATTACCAAGTAACAACGAAAAGTACTACAGTAGCATTTCGTAAAATATTTCAGGAACTAAACAAGCCCTTAGCCGAATCAGATAAGTATTGAAATTTGCATTATAAAAAAGAGTTAATAGAGACTAGGCAGTTATTGGTTAGAACCTATTAAAAATAATTTATTGGTGAGAGACCAAGACTCACTTTTAATCCAGTAATCCAAACGTCACATGTGTCTCAGATCACTACAGTTAACTAGCCCTTTTATATTATATTATATTATATTATATTATATTATATTATATTATATTATATTATATTATATTAATTAATTAATAATAATGATGATAACGCATTGCAAGTTACCAAATTAGTCCAACCAACGGACGCCGGACGCGTTGGCGACTATTATTATTATATAGTAGTCAAAGAAAAGAAAACGAGTCTTCCTCCCCACCCAGCCCCATTCCCCAATTTCACACAAACCCTAGCCCCGCCGCCGCCTCCATCTCATCTTACCCTCTGCCTCCATCTGCCGGCCGACGCCGCTTCGCCCAGCACCGCCATCCCCGAGATCATGTCCGACCAGATCGCGAGCTCCGACAAGAGCCAAGGGAAGGCAGGCGAGACCGTCGATTCCGCCGGCGCCGCCGCCCTCCTTTCCTCTGCCACCGACGCCGGGATTACGAGCCATGGGTCCGAGAGCTCTCCCAGCGATTCCGCCGCCGCCACCTTGGTGGAGGAGAAGTCTGAGTCGCAGCCGGTGGGGATCATCAAAGACAAGACTAAGTCCGAGATCTCTCCCAGCGATTCCCCCGCCGCCGGCCTTTCCCCCGATGCCGTGCAGCCAGTGGGGGTCACCAAAGAGAAGTCTGAGTCCGAGAGCTCTCACAGAAAGGTGCAGCCGGTTGGGGTCATCAAAGAGAAGACAAGGCGCCGCGAGTCTCTCGATGCGGTGAGGGTGAGGGCGAAGGCGATTAAGAACGCCATCATCTTGCTGTCCGCGGTGGTCGCGTTGTTCATCCTGACCACGATGTGGCTCTCTCGTGGCCAGCCGCTCCAGGTCGCTTCGGTTTGGTGTCTCTCGTTGCTGATATGCCTCTGTTGCTTCTTTTGGGTCTGGTTCCTCAAGGTTGCAATGGGTGCTGGGATGGTGTTTATGTTTCTGACTTATGGTCTGCTAGTGGCTGATGTTGCTCATTATGTATTTGGCCCCAAGATTGGCATGGTCTGCGTGCATTTCGATACTCATCTTGCCGCCTTATTTGTTGGTTACTCATTTGCTGAGCACTGGGTGAAGACTGCCAAGAAGAATGATATTTCTCTGCCGAAAAATGACCAGCAGGCAAACAAAGTGCAGTTTCTTCTTCTTTGGATGTACTTTGTCGCTATCACAATATGTGCTGCTGTGGCTGTGGTTTGGATCCTCTACCATGCAGAGGATTATGCCGAGAATGAGCTCTTACTCTATGTTCTGATGCCCCTACTTGGAGTTCTCATCCTGTGGGTTTCTTATGTGGATGTGTCATTAAGGGGTGCATTTCTTGGACAGGGTGGAATGGCTATGGTATTCGCTTACTATGGTCTCATTATAATGATGTATATGCTATCACTTATTACTTTGGGCCATATAGCTGCTACTATCACCACATGGATTGCCATCTTAGGCATGAGCGGATTCCTTGGCTTTTCTCTGTCTATCTATAACTCCTACAAATGAATCCTGTTAGTTAGGTATGTACAATCAATCTTCATATTCTTTTTAAATCTCCTATTAAGTCAGTTAGTGTTCTTATCTATGAGTATTGAATTCTTTTTTACAGGTGTGCATCAAGGAGTTCAGTGGAACAAGAATGATGGTTAATTCAGCAGCATATTTTGGAGCGGAAGGAGTTTATCTTACGTGCGGTGGTGTTGGTAGTTGTGTTTTGTCCTGATGCAACTGTATTTCCATTGAACTCACATGTGCCCTTTTGATTCTGACCTTCAGTTTTCATAAATTGCTGGTATTTACATTGTTCTATTTGATTTATGTTCATTGTGATCCTGACGAGTGGCAGAGGCTTATCCCATTTGCTGGGAACTCAAGCTGTGAGCAACTGATTTCAAGGGTCTTTTACAAAAGATAAATCAAAGATCATAAAACACATTATAAAACACATATTGATCGTTTCCTGTTCAAACAGTGCATATATAAAAACTTATAAAAGGACATGTATCATTTATGAATTATCAGTATGCTAAAAACATTGAAGATAATTAAATGGTACATCGTTTTTTTTTAGTATTAGATAGTCACAAGAACATTCTAATAATAGGGTACCAAAATGGCACATGTGAGTCAAATATCACCTGAAATCCTGAATGTGGAATGGTTTATTTATAATCACTTTCCAAGGAGGCCTATAAACACTTGCAATGTCCACTTCACTGGTTGACCCACACAATTTTGAGAGGAAAAAAATAACCACTATTGTTTAAGAGCATTGCTTGAATAATCAGTCTTATGAAGTAACTTGAAGGCGGCATGTTTCCTTCCCCCCATTTATTTCCACAATCATAAACCATCTACTAAACTACCTCCCAATAGCAGAATTGACAGACCATGATGAAAAGTAGGAACCAGCAGAATAATCCATGTTAACCCCTGGGAATGCCACAAGCAACCTCTGCCTAGAGTGGGGTAAAGCAGAATAGTTTCTGGGAATTGAAAAAAAAAAGCATGGTAACAATTTGGTTATGCCTGATTGCTTGCATTCAAACTTAGAATTTCAATTCATCTTTAAGGTCATTCTTCGGTTGGCAGGATGTTCTCTTTTTGTACGAAGACAGCATAACAACGACGCTACAAGAATAGTGTCAGCTATTTATAGATTGGATGCATGGACAGTGCAAAGATATGACCAAAATTAACTAACAGTGTACTGCATGATTTGGATATATATCATAATTAAAGCAAAATGTTACCTGATCGATAATTGGCGCTTTTTTACAGCGTTGTGATGAGATCATCCCAAAGGGTAGTGTCATTATTGTAACTCTTCCTCATCATAATCCATGTAGTTTCCAGCCCACCTTTTTCAATGAAAAGAGGGTGCAGAAAAGGAACCCAGCCCGGCTTCTTCTGGTGAACATGTGTAAAATTTTAGTAGGCCAGAAATGAGAACAAAAACATCTCACCTAACCTGTAAAGAACTCAAAGAAGAATATATCAATATAATGAGCAACAAAAAATGATACTCAAAGCCTCGTTGATTGCTACAGCTCAAACCCATGATTTTTTTATTATGGGTCCCACTAATTTGTTGCTAATATTTTATTCCCTTTTCATTCCCATGTCATCTCTCACCTCGTCCCCTTCTTTCTCCTACTGTCTTCCCCTTGAGCACTCACAGCAGGCATGACCGGGGCTCCCAGGCAGGCGGCTGGCAGCGAGCCGTGCTTGCTGGGCTACACGAGCGAGGCGGGTGGCGCAGCTCCGTGCGTCCGGCGGTGCTCGCGAGGCTCGGCGGACGGCGGTGCTTGCGCATAACTATGAACGACGCAGGGCTGAGCCGTACAACTGGACGACGTTCGGCGTGTACGTGAAGGAGGCAAGCATGCCGGCGCTGCGGAAGACAGAACGATGCTGTACAAGAAGCTGCAGCCTGCAGTCGCTAGGCATCAAGCAAGGCTGGCGGCGCTTTCGAGGCTTGGTGAACGACGAGGCCGGAGGTGGTCGCAGGGACGCGACAGGTGGCACTTGCGAGGCTCAGTGAGCGACAAGTGCGGCGGCGCTTGCAGGGACACGGCGGCGGCGCTTGCGAGGCTCGGCGAGCTACTCGGCCAAGGACGATGCAGGATGGGAGGCAGGCGGAGGGGGGCACATGTGTTGACAGTGAGGCGATTCCGTCGATTGCTGGATGATCTCCAGTTAACTGAACTTCACCTCAACGGCCGGCTTGTTCCCTGGAGCAATGAAAGCGGCCATCCGACGTTGGAGCAGATTGACCGTGCGTTCTCATCCATCCATTGATTGAGATGCACCCGCGCCATTTGTTGCGGGCATTGTTGACGGATTGCTCAGATCATGCTCCTCCGTTGCTGTTGCGCTTGTACTGAACCGTGGGCTAGGCCGCGGTTCAAGTTTGATCCGTTGTGGACGAAGGCGCATGGCTACCTGGAGGTCGTGCGCGAGGCGTGGGTCTGTCCGCTGTTGAACGTGGATCGTTGTCGGGTTCTGGATCATAAGTTCACGAAACGGCCAAGGTGCTAAGAAGCTGGAATATGAAAAATATCGGGAGTGTGCGCTCACAGCTATTCATGGCCAGAGAGGTAGTCATGTAGCTGGACTAAGGCTCAGGAAACCAGGTTGCTTGATGATGACGAACTTGAGCTCAGAAGGGACCTCAAGTTGGAGTGTCTAGGTCTGGCATCCTTGGCCAGAACAATTGCATGCCAGCGATCACGGATCAGGTTCTTGGAAGAAGGTGATGCAAACACCAAGTTCTTCCATCTGCAGGCCTGTCATCGCAATCGGAAGAACCAAAACCTAGCGCTCAAACACAAAGGCCAGTGGTTCATAGAGGAGGAAGCCAAGTCGGATTCAACATTCGAGTACTACAATGACATCCTTGGGAAGCCTTTTGCCAGGGACCACGCAATCGAGCTCGAAGACCTGCTGCCCCGCCTTCAGCTGGATGCGCTGGATGCCTGCTTCACTGCGTATGAAATCTCGCTCCTGGTCCAGACGGCTTTACATGTCTGTTCTACAAGACCGCCTGGGAGATCATCAAAGATGATGCCGTTAACGCGTTCAACGCATTATGGTCGATAGATACTAGAAGCTTTCATATGTTAAACGAGGCATTGATGATCCTCCTTCGTAAGTATTCGGCGCCATCAAAGTTGAAGGACTACCGCCCGATAAGTTTAATGTACAGAGCTCGAGCTATACGCTAAGTGCCTCGCACGCCGTTTGGCGCTGATTCTGTCGGACATTGCGGGCATCAATCCGAGTGCCTTTATCAGGGGGCACAACATACATGATAACTTTCGAACGGTGCAACTGGTGCATTCTTCTCAAAGCAGACATTGCCAAAGCCTTCGATTCAGTTGCCTGGCCGTTTCTCATTGATGTGCTGCGACACATAGGCTTTTCCCTCAGATGGACTAACTGGATTGCCATGTTGCTGTCCACGGCGAGCACCAAAGTCCTCGTCAATGGCAGGCTGGGTAGACGTATTCCTCATGCTCGTGGTCTTCGCTAAAGCGACCCGATCTCGCTTATGCTTTTCGTCATAGTTATGGAAGGTGTTCAACTCCTTGATCGCCGAAGCAGACAAAAGAAGCATCCTCACGCCATTGCCAGGTTCCGCCATAAGACACAACGTCGCTATACGCTGATGATCTAGTGGTTTTCGTCGTGGCCAGAGCTGTGGACTTGACGTGTCTCAGGGAGGCTGCTCCCTCCCCGCCCATCCGTTCGGTCGGGCAGCTGTCGAGGCTCCTCCCTCCTTGACCCGCCGCTTGGAAGTGGGAAAGGAGTGTTAAATGTATAGATGTACGTTGTATTTTCCCTCTACTTGGAGAGGCTCTTTTGCATATGTACACACATGTATACTTGCTCCTTTGGGCCTGGAATAGAATTAGTTGGCATCATTCTAACATGGTATCAGAGAGCTAGGGTTTCGATTTTGATTTCCACTCACCTTCTCAGCCGTTGGCACCGACGAACTGCCAACTCCGCCAGCCTCACGGGCCCTGGGCCTCTGTCACGCCGTCGACGCGCCCCGGCCCCGTCTCCACACGGCCATCGGCGCCGCCCCTTGCGTCCACGGCTTTGCGTTGCACCCCCACGCGGCCCCGTGCTCGTGCGCGGACTCACGCGGACCCGCGTCGGTCGCTCGCGCTGCCCGTGCCTGTCAGCGCCCCAGCCGTCCTCCCTCCCTTGCGGGCGCTGGACTCCTGCCTCTGCGACCACCTCCTAGCTGCATAGCCTCGAGTCGGTCTTCTGCCGCGTGAGTGTTCTATGCGTGCGTGTGTTTCTCCCTCCCGCGTGAGTGTTCTGTGCGTGCGTGCGTCTCTCCCTCCCTTATCCAAAAAAAAAGAAAATAAAAAATAGAAAAAAAAAGAAAAAAAAAGAGACCTCCCTTCTTCTTCCATGGCGTCCCCCGGTCGCACCCGCCATGGTGCTATTCCTGTCCCTCGGTGCTATGTCATTTTCAATGGCACAAATTGGGGTGACTTTGTTTTCCATCTGGAGGTCCACATGGATGGGCAGGGGCTACCTCATGGGTGAGCGGATTTGTCCTCCCGGTCCTGTTCTTCCCACGCCACCCACGTACCCGCCAGATGCTGATGATGATGTCAAGACTGCTTTACTTGAGGCATTAAAGGCTCAGATAGAGAGCTACCAGTCTGATCTTGGTGTCTATGAGACTTGGCTGCGCGAGGAGAAATTTGCTAAGGCTATCTTACTTGCAAGCATGGAGGTCAATCTCGCATGGTCCCTCAGAGGTCTTGCCACTTCACACCTTATGTGGGATCACCTCCGTCGTAGTTACGAGATCCGTAACGAAGCGATGTACCTTGCTATTGTTGAGGAGACTCAGTCACTTCGTCAGCTTGATTCTACAGTTGAGGACTTCCACCGTCAGATGGCAGACGTCTGCCATCGTCTAGACGGTATGGGCGCTGAGTTCTGTGGTGGTGGTACTTGTCAGTGCTGTGACCGCCACCGGGACCAGAGAGACACACTTCGCCTTCATGAGTTCCTCTCTCGGCTGTGTCCGGAGTTCGAGACTGTTCGGGCACAGTTGCTGACTCGTTGTCCGCACCCATCGCTCTCAGAGACGATGCCTGAGCTGCTAGCCGAGGAGACCCGTCTTCGAGCTGGGGGTGAGTCGTGCTTCGCCGCAGCCCTCTGTCCTGCCGGCCACACCTCCACCTGTCTGTCCAACTCCGTCCCAGTCTCCGGTGGTGTCGGGGGTCCCTTCTGGTGTGCAGTGTGGCTACTGCAAACTCTACGACCATGAGAAGGATTGTCACAAGAAGCAGCACAACCGACAAGGGCGTCATGATAGATGCTCCTCTCAGGGCTCTGGTGGTTCCTCTACTTCGCAGGGCACTCGTTCCGTGTTTGCAGTGGAGCGGGAGGTTCTTGCCTTGTTTTGTCGCCTCACTACTACAGCTCAGGCCTCTGCTCACGGGACTACAGCTCAGGCTTCTAGTTCACCCCTCCTCCTCCGTCAGGTATATCATTCCCATGGTTTCTTGACTATGGTGCCTCTTTTCATATGACACCCCATGCGACACACCTGTCTTCTCTGTCTTCTTTCGATCCACCTATTTTTGTTCACACCGCCGATGGCACTTCCCTTCCTGTTGCTGGGTGAAATCTCTAGTTTGGTTTTGGTGAATTGATGAAACCCTAGGTGCGAACCCTTTTACTCTAAGTGATGATGAGATAAGGTAGCACATTCCAAGTGATGGAGCAAATGGAGAAGATCATGAAGGTAGTGATGGCCATGGTGGTCAAGTGCTCGGACTTGGAAAAGAAGAAAGAGAAAAACAAAAAGCTCAAGGCAAAGGTGATATCCATAGGAGCTTTTGTGTTTTGGTGATCGAGACAATTAGCGAGTGCGATCACATTTAGGATAGACAACCATACTATTAAGAAGGCTGAAACTCATATTGAAATGCGGTTATCAAAGTGCCACGAGATGCTCTAACTCATTATATTTGCATTTAGATTCTAGTGAGTGCTAACACCCTTGAAAATATTTGTAAAAAATATGCTAACACATGAGCACAAGGTGAAACACTTGGTGGTTAGCACATTTGATCAAGGGTGGTGAAGTTAGAGATCAAAAGGAGGAGTTTTTGATTGATCGAACTCGGGTCCCGAAGTGACCAGACTCGGGGTGTGTGCGTCTGATCAATTATAGTGTGTTGGGCACGCTCGGGCTCGGTCTGGCCCTTGACTGGATGATGAACAGTAAAAGTGACCGGACGCGCAGGGCTTGCATCTAGTCAGGTGATGACGTACGCTGACGTGAGCTTCTACGTGAGCCAAAGAGGACCGGACTCAGGACTGCGTCCAGTCATCGCTGAACAGACGCATCCGATCACAAAAATTCCTCTCTAGACCCTTACTGGATCCGTTTAGATGCTAGGTGGTGCAGCGTCAGGTGGAGTGAGAGGTGCATCCGGTCAGAACTTTGTAGCGCGGGCACACGTGCGAGCAAGTGTGGCACCGGAGCGTCCAGTCTTGCTCAAGCACTGCGTCCGGTCGTCACGTGACTCGTTGGCTTGGCTGACTAACTGTTGGAGATCAGCGATGGTGGTTGAATGGAGGCGACACGTTGCAGCGATCTGGTGATCGGACGCAGGGGGCTAAGCATCAGGTCATTTCGACCTACACATCTAGTCACCCCGAGCAGGGCTCTGTGTTGAGCTCAACGGCTCTTTTCGAAGGGGCTCCCTATTTAAGGTGTTTGGCCGGCTCTTGCTCACTCTCTTGGCCATTTGCATTGCCTATACTCTCTTGTGAGCCTAGCCAACACTCTTTCACTCACTTAGCATGATTGGTTCATCACTTTGGTGAGATTGAGAGCATCCAAGTGCATTGCTTTGAGTGATTGCATCTAGAGGCACTTGGTAATTGTGTTTCGTTGCATACTTCACTTGTTTCTCTTGGTGGTTGCCGCCACATAGACGGCTTGGTGCAGCGAGGATCATCCAGCGGAGGGTGGTGATTGTCTCTGGCTCCGATCGTGGTGATTGCGAGGGATTCTTGACCTTTCCCTAGCAGAGAGCCAAAAGGTACTCTAGTGGATTGCTTGTGACTTGTGTGATCCCTATCTTATGTTGGTTGTACAGCACCCAATTACGGGTTAGGCGTGTGATGACTATTAGCACGTGAACCTCCAAGTGAGTGAATCGCCACAACGGGAACTAGCTTGCCGACAAGCAAGTGAACCTCGGTGAAAAATCATTGTGTCTTCTTGTCACCGGGATTTCATTGGTATTCATTGTGATTGGTTGATTGTCTCTTGCCACGGCAGTATAAACATCACATCCCCTCTTTACTTTCCTAGTGTAGCTAAGCTCTTTAGTGTAATTAGTTTTGAGAGCTAACTTGTGTCTTGTCTAGTGGTTAGTGAGGCTCTTTAGTTAGTCTTTGAGAGCTCACTAACTTAGTGGTAGTTGTAACACCTCAAGTGTTTAGCTCCATAATTGCATTGCATTTGCATAAGCATAAGCATGCATCATTCATGTTTGTTATTTTATGTGATGCAACACATGTGATTGTTTCTAGAAGTTTTGTTTGGCTCATATCATGGGATACTTGATAGTTGGTGTAACAAAAAGGTAGAGTAGCCAATTATGTCCCACAACACCTTAGTTATACTTAGGGTAACTCTTGGAGCAAGGTTCATGTTGATCAAAATTACAAAAATGCCCTCCAAGAGATGGTTGACCACCATTTGGCCCTAGGATGCTCTAGTTTGACCAATTAAAAAGTCTAGCTTAGAGGCCTTGCATGGAGGAGCACCCTTAAGCAAAGTTGTAGGGAATTTTATAGGGAACAAAAGTCTCAATATGACCATCTCATGAAACTGACCAGAACATGCCCAAAAGTGGCCCACAAGTCAGCTAGAGGGGCTGCCTCAACACTTAGAATTTTTCTAAGTCTTTAAGTTGACCCTCCAGTTTTACTGAGGCCTACTTTAGAAGCTTGTAGTTTGCAAACCAGGCCAAACCAGCTCCCACTCATATTGACAAACTTGTAGTCCTCATGTAGCTCTACAACATTGCCAACATCACCCAAGCCTGATTCTCCATAGTTTATGAGTTATAGTGTCAAGAAGTTAGGGTTTCAGTCGGTTTTAACCACTGAAATCACATTTCAGTTTCACCGGGTACCACTTGATGTCACTGTATCTCATCAACTAAACTGAACCAGCTCGTGATGCCTTTTACAAACTTGTAGTGCTTACATAGGTCTACAACTTTGCTAATTGGAGGTTTCACTAAAACGAGCTGGTTTAGGAGTAAAACGTCGACGAAGTTGCACTGTCAGTCGATTACAACGGCGCCTTTCACCTCGTTTCAGTTTCGTCAGAGAAGGGGGAGTGGCCGACCGGCCACAGGGCCTCGCCGACGCGTGGACACGCGGTGGCGCCCGTACACCGGCCCTGGCCCCACCGGTCAGACCACGGCGCCTTCAAGACCGCCACGACGCGTCGAGGCTGCCTCCATTCCCTCCCCCTCCCTCTTTCGGTTTCAAAACGCCAGAACCGAGCCGCCATTGCCGCTCCAACTCCGGCGAGCTCGCGCACGTTTTCCACCGCACCACCGCCCACCAAATCACGCCTGTTCCTCCGCCTCACCGCCCTACACCTCCTCGACCCATCGGCGGCTTTGATTGAGCCCGAGGTGAGCCACATTGTTACCTCCGCCCGTTCCCGAGAGGTCACCGGAGCTCCGCCATGGAGGCTCACCGTGGCCGGGGTAGCTCGGGCCTCTCTCCGTCTTCCCTTTCTACCTCAATCGCTCCGCCTAGCTGCAGTGAAGCTCGTACCGAGCTTAGATGGGACCGTGCGGCCTCACCGGCGGCGGCACACCGCCACCCGACCCTCACCGGCCGCCGCTCGCGGTGACGAGCCCCTCCCACTCCAATTCAAACCCTCCTACTTGCATGAATCGAAGCACTGTGTGACGGGGAACGCATGGGTGCATTTGGTTTCCCGAGCGAGCTCCCCTCCGACGAGCTTGAGCTCGCCGGAGCTCGCGGGTCGCCGCCCCCCCTGCCCGCTGTCACTGACCACGGGGACCCGCATGTCAGTGCCGCGTGCGGGCGGGAGTCCGAGCGGGCCGCGCGCGCGCGTCATGGGCCTCGCCTGTTCCTAGGCCGGCCCAGTTTCGGTTGAAATTTATTTCATTTAATTATTTTTGTCACAGATT
This sequence comes from Saccharum hybrid cultivar R570, assembly GCA_038087645.1. NCBI lineage: Eukaryota > Viridiplantae > Streptophyta > Magnoliopsida > Poales > Poaceae > Saccharum > Saccharum hybrid cultivar. The sequence continues at coordinate 15,733,614 of JAQSUU010000805.1, forward strand.
TTGTGGTAGTTTGGAAATTGTAGATCTAGGGTTGTACTTGCTCAAAAATCATGAGATAAATTTTGTTATGATCTACATGATGTGTAGTATTTTAGAAAAATATAGATCTGGTATGTGATGTTTAAATTCTGGGAGAATTTAATAGATCTTTTAAATGTGTTTTGAACTGCATGCAAGTTTGTTAAAATTATAACTTGAGCTGTAGTATCCCAAAAATCATGAAATTTGGTGGGTAGGTTACTTTATACTTGCCCTAGCTCTGGTAAAAATTTGGGCATTAGTGCTTAAATACTTTTCAAGTTATAAGGCTATCTTGTTATTCTAAGAAATAATTGAATGAATTTTAGTAATGTTTCTACATGTGCAATGTTCTTGTAACTTTTTGGAGAATGTCTTGGTACCCTAAAGTGTCCAAATAATTATGAAATCTGTTGTTTGATACTTTTCAATATGATTTATTAATTATACAAAAATCAGCCTTTTTGGACTTGTGAATTTGTATAGGGAGTTCCTGTGAATAAAATTAGTTCAAATTTTTACAGTAGTCTCTTTTTGGGTCAGAGAGTCCCCTGTAATTTTTGTGGAATTTTAGGGGCAGTTTACATATATGTTTAAAATTCCACTTAATTAAGTAAGTAAATTAAGAAATGAGTATAAATAAATGTTCTAGGTGGTCACACCCTACTTTCTGGTGTTTTTGTAACCCATGTGAACTTTTGGTAACATTAGTTTGGTCTTAGGGGACTTTGGCCACATCAATAAATATTTAATCCTTGCAATTTAGGTTTTCTGGACAGCTGGTAGTATTTCTAAGTTTGACCTTTGATAAATATGGTTGCTGGAAAACTTGTAAATACCAAAGTTGTAGTAAACTTGATAAACTAGCTTGTGTCAAAGTTTGGGAGCATTTGGCTTAGTAGTTTGAGAGTTATTGCTGTTTAAAGTGATAGTCCAGAATTTGCTACTCTCTGTTTAGAGAGAACAGATTCTGGAACTTATGAAATTTGACATGGAAAACTTAGGAGTTTGGGGTTGAGGTCTAAAAATGAATTGTAGTGCATTTCTTAGGCTTTCCAGATTGTCTTAGATCATATCTTTTGGAGTTGGGAATCTCCAGTTAGGTTAAAAACAAGTAGCTGCTGTCCAGAATGTTTACTGTGGTATTTTGCTGATTAGATGTGGTGTGGTATCCTAAGAAATGTTACTCTTGTAATTGTTAGGTGTTAGGGCCTTAACTGAAGAAGAGCAGCTTTATCTTAGGTTGAGTAGATTAGGTGAGTACTTCTCTACCGGAGAGGAAATTTGCACCTACTCTTTTGAAGTGATTTGAATAGAGCTTTAAAAGTGTGGTAATGCATTTCATTCCGAGCATACTGCATCTTTCACTATGCATCCATGAGATTTATTATGCACTCATGCAATAGGTGTTCCGGAGGGGGTAACACTCCTCGAATTCGAACAAGTGATACCGGAGGAGATCCAGAATCAGCCGGAGGAGTCAGCAGAAGAACCAAACGTCGGGGAAGCTCCTGCAGAAGATCTACCCGAGTGTCCTGACCACCGGCCTTCAAATTTTCTCAAAGGCAAGCCCCGGTGCATGCTGAACCCATTATTTTATAAATATATCTTGAGTACTTTTAATTGTTTACTGCATTAAGTAGTAGGAGTTGGATGAAAACAATTGTTGCATTACACCTGTCCTTGTCCAGATATCGTACTTAAATCCTAATTTAGGTTTAGGCACGTGTCAATGCTTAGCCCTGCTTAGTACAGTAGAAGTCGGGTGATTTCCGGTCATCCGCGAGATGTAGGAAGGAGTCACGAGTGGCTTTATGGCTATCGTGGATGGAACCATGCTTTAAAATGAAATTGAGACCGGGCGGGAGTTCGATAGTACAGCCGCAAGACACTTCACGTCTTGGGTGTGGAGCTATGCCCGTCTGAGTCGTTTAAGGACCGATTCGCTGTACGTCCTTGAGTCATGTTGAACGCAGTCTAACACTTAGTTGGCCGGATAAGTCGTTCCGACCGCGAAGCCGAGTAATGTGATTCAGGCCAGGAATCGAATGGTAGGTTGCTTCTTGGAGGAGAGAAAGGATGTGCTTGGGGACATTGGCGTGAGACCAAGGCGGGGTTAGAGTCCCTATCACCTGGCAGAGTGTCGCCCTTGGGGTTGCGACATCATTCGGACCCGCGATTCCTGAATCATATGAAAAGGTGGCCTGTGCGACCCTGGCAGGGGTCTGCACGTTGAGTGTTAGAAATACCCCTCCAGCTGGATAGGAATTCGATTCGAATCGCCGTCGCTCCCGGTTAGTGAGCACTTGACTTGAGCAGCGGCAACGTAGATCTCATTAATTGAACAGATGGTTAAGTGAATGATACAATGTTGCCACAATTTATACCTGCTATGGAAATAATGTTAATAATTGTTTGATGATAATCAAGTGCATGTTTAGTACAGGTGCTAAGATAGATGACAGGTAAATGCTAAAAATAACTGCTAGTACAGGTTATAAGAGTTTCAACTACTTATGCCTTTATGCAAATGTGGTGTCAGCTAGCCTCTTGTGTAAGCCTTGCATAATCCTTGGTGTCATATTATTTCTGGTTTATGACGGGTAAGTCTAGCTGAGTACATTCCGGTACTCAGGGTTTATTCCCCCTGTTGCAGATGATATGCTCTATCAAGGCTTCTGCAAGACGTGTCTCCACCCTGCGGGTGACGAAGACTAGATCACTAGGGCGTGATCATCTTTTATGTACTTTCCTCATGCTTTTGTGGGTTGTTGATCAACAAGACTGGCAGTAGTTAATCAACGGGTGTGTGTGTTATGCTTCCACTACTTTCCAAACTTGGTTTGTAATAATTGCAACTCCGTGGTGTAAACTTATTTCGGATCTACTTGTGAAATGTAACGTATGATGTGTATGTTGAAAGATGCGATCCTGGTTGTAAGCAGTTTGGTTTGAAATCCTTCGTGGTTTCGATTGACTACCGGGATTATATGGGCTCAAGTTTGAAAATTTGAGCGCTTCGGTGCTTGTTTTCGTACTTGTGCTCTTATAATTTGGTCGGTTCTGTTACAGTAGTGACCTAGCATTGTGTGCTTAGAGACTATAGTAACTAGAATTGTGGTAGGTGGTGTCGCGGGGTCAAAATCACGGCAAGCATGTTGTTCGAGTCGGTGTCAGAGTATGGGGTCTCCGGTGGCTCAGGTGGACTCAGGAACACAAGAATCACGCAGAGAAGACGCAATGATTTATCCTGGTTTGGGCCAATTCGGTTCCTACATCCAGCAGCTGATGATCGTTATACTCAAGAGCACCCAAAATCTAGAGGGTTACAACAGAGTGTAAAGGAAGAAGATTTGGTAGGGGGTTAGCTTGGTGCTAATCCTAAGGTTGCCTCACCGCCGGTGAAGTATCCCCCTCAACCGAGAGGAAGAAGACGACAGGATGCGGTAGAGGAGGGGCTCTTGGTGCCCCTCTCTGGGTTGCCTTGCTCTCGGTGCAGAGTGGAGGTGAATGGAATGGAATGGAGTGTCTGGTGATCGAATTGGGATCCTCTCCCCTCCTAGGTCCGACCTTGTCCCTTATATAATGAGATAGGTCGGGTACATTGCGGTTTGGGGGTTCTAGTCTACGGTCTACGTGCGCCAGAGTCTAGGAGGTTCTTGCAGCGGTGCGCCATGGACCATCGAGGTGTCTTGGAGCTAAAGAAGCTCGGGCGTCGTCCGGCTGCTCTATTCTGTCACTCTGCGTGTCAGACAGTGTCGGCTTGGACCGGCCTCCCCCGGGCGAGACCTTCTGGAGTCTTCTTGGTGGTGAAGGAGGTCGGCTCCAAGGGCTAACATGCGGGCCCAGAAACCTCCGAACCCCTAGAGGCCGTGGGAAGCTTTGTCTTCTTGTGTCACGCCCTAGACGTGACCCTGTCGGAGGAGCAGTTGACAGGGGCACGCCTAGGGAGCGACGCCAGGGAGCCCCCAGGCACCGGTAGCCCAGGGCTTGTCTTCTTGTGCCCGGGCCTTGGCTGACATTATTAGCCGGGCAGGAGCCAAGGGCCGGGCCCGGAGGTGCCGTAGATCAGGAGCCCAAGGCTCGGGTGCTACGTCGAGTCAGGTTCGGCCAGATCTCTTTGCCAGAGAGTGCGCATGAGGGTGCCCGATGGGCATAGCCCCTGGCCGATCTTGGAGGGGTCGGTCAGAGGGTCTTCTTCGTTCAGGAACCATTGGATCCAAGGCTTAACATACCTGTATGTTAGGATCTCGTCAAGTGGCTTGCATTTTTAGTAGGCTAGCGCAAGAATTGTTGTACCTCATATTTGTCTAACCACTTTACTTTGTGTTGTTGTAGAAATTTTTAGAGGCTATTCACCCCCCTCTAGCCATTAGGACCTTTCACTGGGAGAGGTGTTCTTTCGACTTCTTCTTTTGATGTTCCTACGAGCCTTTTGGTGGGAACTGGGCCTAGGCGTTAGGACTCACAACACCTATGGGAGCTTGATTTGTTGCGTCTTCCTTCACCCGCTTTGACTCCCCCATCACCCGGTTCTCCAGCATTTGCGTCAGTTGCTTCGTCTACCGCTTCTTTTGCGTAGTGGCATCGTCGTCTTGGCCACCTCTCTAGTTCTAGATTGTCCAGTCTTGTTGGTAGTGGTGTGTTAGGCCCTGTTTCTGGTGACACTGCTCTAAATTGTATGGGTTGTAAACTTGGCAAACAGTTCCAACTCCCCTATCCCTCTAGTGAGTCTAAATCCCAGAGACCTTTTGATCTTGTGAACTCTGATATATGGGGTCCTACATCTTTAGTTTCAAAAGGAGGGAAATCATATTATGTTCTTTTCATTGATGAAATTCGATATTTACTTGGATTTATCTGATGTCCTCTCGAGGTCAATTTCTTTCTATTTACCAGCAATTTGCTACCATGATCCGTACTCAGTATAACTCTCCCATTTGAGTTTTTTGTGCGGATTCTGCTGGTAAATACATCTCCACTACTCATCGCTCCTACCTTGCTGAGCAGGGTACTCTTGCCCAATTTTCATGTCCTAGTGCTCATGCTCATAATGGTGTTGTTGAGCGCAAGCATCACCACATTCTTGAGACTGCTCGTGCTCTCTTGATCTCTTCTGCCTTGCTCCTCATTTCTAGGCTGAGGCGGTTTCTACGGCTGTTTTCCTCATAAATCGCTGACCATCTACTTCTCTTAAGGGTTGCACTCCCTATGAGCGTCTTTTCGGCACCCCTCCTTCCTATAGCCATCTCCGTTGTTTTAGGTGTGTCTGTTACGTCCTACTTCCACCTCATGAGCGCACCAAACTCACTACTCAGTCTGTTGAGTGTGTTTTCCTTGGGTATAGTATGGAACACAAGGGCTATTGTTGCTATGACCCTGTTGCTCAGTGGATGAGGATTTCTCGGGATGTGACCTTTGATGAGTCCCGACCTTACTATCCTCGTTCCCCTTCCGATCATCCTGGTACCGCTGAGTCCCTCTCATTTCTCACTTTACCTAAGTGGTTTCTTCCACTGTCATCTCCACCTTCGCCACCTCCACCTCTGCCACCTTCTACTACCTCTCCACCTTCACCACCTCCTCCTACCTCTCCCCCACCAGTCTCTCCTCCGCCATCACCGTTGCGTCCTACCCATCAGATCACTCACTACTACACTCATCGTCCACGCCCTCCACCGCCACTTGACTCTTCCCTATCCATCCTTGGACCTCATCCTGAGCCTCCTCCTTGCTATGCTCTTCATGACTATAGCACCTTTCATCCTCCCGATCGCCTTGGTTTCACTGCTGCCGTTTTGGTTGAGCCCGCAACCTATCAGGAAGCTGCTACTCACCCAGAGTGGCAACATGCTATGGCTGAGGAGATTGCTGCCCTGAGCATACTAGCACCTGGGATCTTGTTCCTTTACCACTTCATGTCACTCCTATCACTTGCGAGTGGGTGTACAAGGTAAAGACCTGCTCAGATGGCTCTCTTGAGCGCTACAAGGCTCGTCTTGTGGCGCGTGGCTTCCAACAGGAGCAAGGTCATGACTATGAGGAGACCTTCGCTCCTGTCGCTCATATGACTACTGCTCGGACTCTTCTTGCAATTGCTTTTGTTCGTCAGTGGTCAATTTCTCAGTTAGATGTCAAGAACGCCTTCCTCAATGATGAGCTCCGTGAGGAAGTCTATATGCAACCACCTCTAGGGTACTTCGTTCTGGATGTGATGGTTTGTCGGTTGCATCATTCCCTCTATGGTCTTAAGCAAGCTCCTCGTGCTTGGTTTGAGCATTTTTCTCTGTTGTCATCGATGCTGGCTTCAAGCCTAAAGACCATAATCCTGCTCTTTTTGTTCAGACTTCTCATGGTCGCACACTTTTTCTTCTCTATGTCGATGACATGATCATCACGGGTGATGACTCTTATTACATTGCCTTTGTGAAGCAGCATCTCAGTGAGACATTCCTCATGTCTGATTTAGGTCCTCTTCGTTACTTCCTTGGTCTTGAGGTCACCTCCACATCTGATCGTATTTTTCTCTCTTAAGAGAAGTACACTCAGGACCTCCTTTCTTGTGCAGCTCTCACTGATCACCGCACTGTTGACACTCCTATGGAGCTCAATGTTCACCTTCGACCCACTGACGGTGCACCACTTGCTGATCCCACTTGCTATCGTCAGCTTGTTGGGAACCTTGCCTATCTTGGGATCACCCATCCTGATATTACTCACTTTGTTCATATCTTGAGTCATTTTGTCTCGGCTCCTACCCAGCTCTACTATGCTCACCTATTTCGCGTTCTGTGATACCTTCGTGGAACCATCTCCCGCAGCCTTTTCTTCCCTCGCTCTAGTTCTTTCTAGCTTCGCGTACTCTGACGTGACCTGGGCGAGTGATCCCACTGATCACTACTCTCTCTCAACTTATTATGTTTTTCTTGGCTCCTCCTTGATTGCCTAGAAAACCAAGAAGCATACTGCAGTTTCCTGCTCGAGTGCATGAGGCTCAACTGCATCCTATGGCACTAGTACACAAATCTTATTGGAGGCGGTCACTTTTGCTTAATGGAGGCGGGCAAAGGCGTCCGCCTCCAATCGAAGGCCTCGGTTAATCGAGGCATAATGGAGGCGGGCGCCATTAAAATCTTAACGGAGGCGGGCACCCTAAGTGGCCCGCCTCCAATATTGTTTTAATGGAGGCGACAGTTTGTTATTTGCCCGCCTCTGTTAATTATTTTCCATTTAAATAAAAAAAGCTTTCTGGTATTCCAATTTGAATTTGAATTTAAATTTCTATTTGAATTTCAATTTCAATTATATTTTTACATATCACACACATATAAAAGAAGACTCATATAAACTGATATTACGCACCACAAACATATAACATTGTCAATTAACTATATAACACATTGTCATTAAGTGCTACTTGCATCCATTGTCTGGCATTACATGCATCATCATCCAAAAACCATCATTAAGTTTCGAAGTTAGAAGATCACAGCAACGACTGACTTCAAATGTTTACATGTCGAACCAAGATCTACAACGCCAAAGTGTTGCTACCTACCTAGCTAGGGTAGTAAAAAGATATCTGGGATTATGTAGTCAGTGAGCTTTATCCTCCCATTGCTCCAGTTTCTGATATTCTTGTACTTTTCATTCAAAGCTAGGTCGCTTTCTGTGTGGAAGAACGGCGACCGCCCTTCATGCGCGGACTCAGTGACAAACTTACAGATGTCGGTGACTGTTTGCCTGAAATCTTAGTCGACCTTCTCCTTTTTCCACCAATCTTGTGCTTTCTTGAGCTGCTGCCAGCTTTTACTATATTGTGTGCACTGCCTCAGGTACTCGCAAACATAGAAGCCACATAACTGAGCCTTCCGGTTGTTTGTAGCACTGCAAGATAAATAGCAGTACACAATCATCAGAGCAGTAAGTAGTAGTAGTAGTAGTAAGTAGTATAGTAATACTAGTAGCAAGTACAAGTAGTAAGTAGTAGCAAGTACAAGTAGTAAGTAGTAGCAAGTATAGGACAGCAGTAGTAGAGAGTAGTATATGACAGTAGTAGTAGTAGAGAGTAGTATAGGATAGTAGTAGTAGTAGAGAGTAGTATAGGATAGTAGTAGTAGTGAGCAGTATAGGACAGTAGTAGTAGTAGAGAGTAGTATAGGATAGTAGTAGCAGAGAGCAGTATAGAATAGTAGTAGTAGTAGAGTAGTATAGGACAATAGTAGTAAGTAGTACGAAGTAGTAGTAGGAAGTAGTAGTAGGAAGTAGTAGTAAGTAGTAGTAGCAAGTAGAAGTAGTAGTAGCAAGTAGTAGTAAGTAGTAGTAGGAAGTAGTAGTAAGTATATAGTAGCAACTAGTAAGTAGTAGTAGCAGTGTAGTAGCCCTAAGTAGTATACTTACCGGAAATTAACGTCTGATTTTCAGTTTATGGCCATACTTCTTCTTCTTATTCTTAGATCTCCTATCATAGCACTCGGGATCGTCCATGTACTTCTTATATGCGTTGTACGAAAAGTCCTAGTGTTAGCAGCAATTAATTGGAACACGTATGTTTACTGTAAATGAGTAAGTACCAACTACCATCACTTACTATCTCAAACATCCCTCAAATTTCTCATAGCCTGCTTTGTCCGTATCCCTAAGAGAGTCAAATATGACGGTTGCTCCATCTTGAGGATAGATTATGAAAGCAATCCAGTGGCCCATGATGCCCTTCCTGCACCAGGCAATTCACACAATATAGAATTGACATGCATGCTCAAATATGACAAGTCATGATCCCAAGAACTATATACATATATATCACTTACCCGAACTGGTGGGCGGCCATGACACACCCATGTCCCATGATCTTCTTCATGACGCTTAGCATGTACATTGAAGCCCGGTACCTATACTCGATAAGTTTGTCTTTCTGGTATTGCTTTCTCTGCTCCTTGTTGTACTTCGCTAGGTGCTCACTATTGTCAGGTATATCATAACCCGCGAGGGTTCTCTCATTAATTAGCTGGGGATTGAGATAGAAAACATCCTTACCCATCATTTGGCTTACATGGGCTTGCATCCTGCAAGGACAAGATGTCATCATGGCTTTATTAGTATATTTTTCCCTAAAGTACCTATAACTATGCAGTGGTCTCAAAGCCGTAACTAACTTACAGGGCAAACATGGTGACTTGTTGTATATTGAAGAAGTGAGTGTCCCTATTCAAAAATGAAAAGAAATTGTCGGTATTCAGTTCAGTGTATATGTGATGGTTGACCAAATCGAGCTGAAGATATATAGTAAGCTAGTGCACTGCAAGATACACAAATTGCACAACCTAAAGCTGGGACATATCACAATTATTTCCATAAGAAAAGACCAGCCACCAACCCAAGTATGTCAATCTCCAAGAGCTACTTAAGCTAATATGAAATCATTGTGAAACAAAATAATCTTCAGAAGTAGCAAAATTTGGAGGTTATTGATGTCTATAATACTGCTACAGGGTACCATGCCATAATGTCCTAATTATTTTTTTGAAGTGCACAACATTGTCTCTCTTTTTTTCTTCAAACGTGCACAATGTAGTGTCCTAATTTACTAATTTCTGGTAACATGTTCACCAAAAAAATGGCTCGGTCACTGGTCACAGCTGGATTGTGAAGGAAAAAAAATCCAGTGTACATCGGAATTGCTCAACTGACCAAACATGAAGCTATCGATGTAAATAGGAAGAAAAAGTGGGCAAAGCTAGGGTTTCATCAGAAATATCACCAAGAGACAGCAACGGGGAAGAGCTCGGAGTTGGAGTCGATCGCCGTCGTTAGGGTTTCGTCAGAAATCTCCTTAGCGGCCGCTAGGGTTCCACAGCCACGTGCGGCGGCGATGGGGACAGAGAAGAGCTCGGGGAGCGCCTCTCGGAGTCGGGGATGGGGACGGAGAAGAGCTCGGCGCGCGCGGCGGCGATGGCGGTGGCGGCACCCTAGGGTTCCACAGACATGCGCGGCGGAGCTCCTCGGCGTGGATACCAGCGATGCGGTGTGCTCGGAGGCAGGTGCAGGGTCGGGGGTGGGGTTACGGACCGGGACGGCGTGCGAAGAGCACACCAGAGATGGCGGCGGCAGCGGCGGAAGAGGCGGGAAAAATTTGGTAGCACTTCGGGGTGAATATTCTCAACGCCGAAGGACTTAGGCATTTGGGGGCGTGGGTGGGGTATATATAGAGAGTCAATAACCGAGGCGAGCAAATTAGGTGGCCCGCCTCGGTTAATATTAACCGAGGCGGGCGGGTTGCAGTGCCCGCCTCCATTAATATTAACTGAGGTGGGCCACCTAATTTGCCCGCCTCGGTTATGATTTCCCTGATTTTTCAAAAAGGGCAATGTTTTATTGTTTTCACTGTTTTTAACTGAGGTCTGCATGGGCTTTCATGTTCTTACATTTAGAACACGAACATATGGTTGTCATCCGACTCAGACTCAAACGATGAGCTTTCGGAGCTGCAACAAACTTCTTCACATGAACCAAGTACTGTGGTTCCATTCTCTTTATCTGGTACATCCATTCAGACCTCTCCATATCTGCAAACCTTGTCGAGACAAACATAAAGCAAGCATTATAAACAAGAAAACAAATCTAGATCTAGAGCTAAAGAAATCGCAATTTTCTCTCTCCTCCATGGATCTAGATCTCAAAAGAGGCCAAATAGAGGGGGACGAGAGGTTTGTAGAGCATGATTCTACCTTTTGTGGTGTTCTCTTCTAACAAAATAAGAGCAAAACTCTTTCCCCTATATTTTGCACAATTTTTAGGGTTTTAGATCTCAAAACCCTAAAAATTAGAAGAGGAGGCGCGAGAAGGAAGAAGGGGTCGGCTGCATTTATAGCAGACAAATAACGGAGGCGGGCAATGCAACTCCGCCCGCCTCCATTAATGGGCCCTTAACGGAGGCGGGCGTGTTACGTTGCCCGCCTTTGTTAAGCAATAACCGAGGCGGGCGTTTGGGCGCCGGCCGGGCGCTGGCCTGGCCGCCAATAATGGAGGCGGGCCAAAAAAGTGCCCGCCTCCAATCTAGAAAACCCTGTGTCACCTAAGTTCATTTCTGTACTAGTGTGGTGACTTACTGCAGAGGTGGCATGGCTACGATGACTTCTTGAGGATTTTGGTGTGCCTGTCATTGCACCCACTCCTCTCTCTACTGACAGCACCAGTGCGATCAGTATTGCTCGGGATCCGATCAAGCATGAGCTCACTAAACATATTGGTGTTGATGCTTCCTACATGAGATCACAGGTGCATGATCAAGTTGTGTCCCTAGACCACGTGCCTTTAGAGGTTCAGCTAGCCAATTTCTTCACCAACGCACAGACACGGGCCCATCATAAATTCTTGCTCTCCAAACTTAGTGTTATAGATCCACCATGAGTTTGAGGGGGGGTGTTAGATGTATAGATGTACTTTGTATTTTCCATCTACTTGGAGGGGCTCTTTTCATATGTACACACATGTATACTTGCCCCTTTGGGCCTGGAATAGAATTAGCTGGCCTCATTCTAACAAGGAGCTCTCGTCCTGCAGAGACAAAGGAGCTTGTCGCGGTTATGGGGAATAGGAAGCTTGATGGCCGGCCGCGTGGAAGAAGGAGCTCCACCGGCCCGAGCTCGCCCCATGCGTGGAAGAAGGAGATCTGCCGAGGAAGAAGGAATTGGCGGCGCGCGGACGGGGAAGGAGAGAGGGAGACACATCGCCGTCTACCAAACCTCGCTGCCGCACCAGGCAGAAGAAAGGGAGCCGCACCGTCGGTGTCGGAGCTCACCACCGGAGCTACCAGACGCGAGCGGGCGCTGAACGACCGTCCTTTCGTGCGAGCGCGCGAGAACCTGCCACAACGGTGGAATGGGGCCTGAAGCTGAGGCTCCATTTCTCCACTGGAATGGGGTCCTTAGGGTGGATTTGGGTGTCCAGCCAAATATAGGGTCCGTAGGAAGGCCCTACTTAAGTGATGTTTTGGGCTTGGATACCCATACTTAGCTATAGGGGTTCAAGTAGGGGTCCTACTAGAGTTACTTTTAGAGCATCTCCAAGAGACACTCCATATCCTTCCTAAATGTTATGAATAGAGATTTTGGTGAAAAACTACCCTTCAACAGCTTCTCTAAATGGTTATGCAAATATAGCCATCTTTTATTCTGGATTTTTCGCTAGCCAAAAATAGAAGATGAGAATGACTTTATAGAGTGCGCATGAGATATAGAAGAATTGTTAGAGAATGAAAAGATATAGAAAGCGATTTTTATGCAAATGACTCTCCAAGTGATGATTTAGAGAGTTAGACTTAGACAGGCTCTTAGAGATGCTCGGAGGAGTAGATATGGGCTGCAGTGAGTAGTGGAGTAGGGGTGCTTGTGTTCGGTTGATCGCCCGGGATTGCAGCTTGTGTGCTGCTCGATTACCGAACACAATCCATCGCATGGATGTGAAAATCTTTTTCTGCTAATGAACGTGAGACGCTAAAGGCCAGTAAAATCAGCAATCTTTTTCTGCTAATGAACGTGAGACGCTAAAGGCCAGTAAAATCAGCAAACTTTACCGACATCATCTAAAAACCACCACTACAAATATTTACGCTGGCGGTTTTGCCCGCACTAGGCATTATAGTGTAGTTTTTAGCATTATTTTTATTTTCATGAGAAATAAAGCATATGCTATTCAGGAATCAAACTCAGAATCTCAAGTGTCACATGTTACACCCTTACCACTGCACCCCACTTGTGACTTAAGCGCGGAAATATTCCCTTAGTATTAATTCTACCAGATTTTAAAATATAGATTTTGAAGCCCTAAATATAGATTCGAATAAAAAAAGTTTCAACTACAAAGTTTTGGATCTCGTCGAGATCTACAACTTTACTTTTGATTGTTTTTCCACCGAGGACATTTAAGAAATTTAAAATTTAAAATTTTAAAATAATTAATCTTAAAATATAATTTCCGAGCTCTAAATGATTTCAAATGAAAATTAGTCAACTTCAATGTTTTAGATCTTTTCAAATACTACAAGTTTCATTCAGACCATTTCTCCATATGAGGGTATTTAAAAAATTCAAAAAAATAATTTCAAATTATTTGTAGTGGCGCTAGGTTAAGAAAACCGCTAGTATAAATGTATTTTGCTGGCTGTTTTCTTATCGACACTAGAAATACATAATTTCTACTAGCGGTGGACTTAAGGAAACAACCGATAAAATAAATTTACACAGTCCATTCATAGTCATGGACCCAAAATTTCATTTCTACTAGCGCCTATATATTTTGAACTGTCGGTGGAAAATCGAAAGCGTCAGGAAAAATAGATTTTGTACTAGTGTGGATGCTAAAGTTGATGTATCCAGATCCCGCTTTTCCTAACTTTTTCTCAATCCTACTCTAGATCCATATTTGAAAAAATTATGGAATATTCTCTATTATCCGTATTTGCAAAGAATATGAACATGATGAAATTATTTAAATTTTTTGTTGGTCACTAACAAAATTAGTTTTAGTATTACTAATGATGTATACTTTGAAACTATTTAAAACTTATCTCTATGACAAATGTTTAATGACTATAAATGACAAAAAAATAATATTCATATACAAATATTAAGTTTAGTTAAAAAAATATTTTGATATATTTAAATGTTATATATTTGTTGTTATAAATTATTTTTAAATACATTATTTATATTTTTCATCAAATATTATTTATATATAGTTTAATTTGTTTGTTTCCTCATAAATATATGATATATGAATATATATTTGAATAATTATTTAATTATATATTTTTAAAGTTTACATATTTAAATACTAAAATATTTATTTGATGAATACTTTATTTTAATGTGCTTCATGTGTTATATACTCTTACTTTAATCTCAACTTGCATAATGATACATACTAATTGATTATATTAAGAGTACATTTGGTAGGGCTCCTCCTCAATGCTCCTCTAGAGGAATCGGAGCAGCACTTGAGAAGGAGCCACTTTTTGTGGCTCCGATTTCTTTGCTATTTAACAGAAAACAACTTGTCTTAAAGTGTTTGGTAGGGCTCTTTTGGCTCCCTTACAAATGCTGTTGCCGGAGCCGGAGTGGAGCCGCAGCCAGAGCGAACCTAGCAAGATCGACTGATCGAGTAGAGATCTGAATATGAATGAATTTAACTTATTCATTTTGTATTAGTAAGTATTTGAGAACATACGGAATTCCATAAGTATTCGGCAAAAAGATACAATGTGTGAATAGTATCGGAATCCTATGCGTGTCCGTTTCACCCCTACTGCGTTAGCATGCATGCTTTGGGATTGCGCAGCCGGCAGCCATGAACCTGAATCCCCACTTGGAGTTGCAGGCAAGCAGGTCCTGTTTACTGTTGTGTTCGCAGAAGAAAGAATCTGAATCTCTGAAGCCGACCAAATCCGTGGTGCCATAATGGGGGCGAACCAGGGTTCGTGGTCAAACAGCTACCATTCTGGTGAAAACTGTGTTCGGGCAGCTGGGCAGGAGCAGGACCCGGAGCAGGAGGAGAGAGGAGCATATTTTTCGGCATGTACCCTGGAACGTCCATTGCTTGTTCTGGCCTTGTTTGGATCCCAAATATTTCTCCAAATTCCACTATAAAAAAGAAGATTCCCCATCACATCAAAATGTCAGTACATGCATGAAGTACTAAATGTAGATGAAATCAAAAACTAATTACACAGTTTTGTTGTACTTTGCGAGACGAACGTTTTGAGCCTAATTAGTCAATATTTGGACAATTTTTACCAAATAAAAACAAATGCTACAGTGTTACACAGTAGTGCACAGTAATTTGGCACACGCCGAATCCGGCGAACTAAACACGGCCTGCCTAGCTTGTTGAGTAGGAAGTTGGAACTAGGTAGACAGATGTGTGCGCACACATGTGACAAGTCCACCGTGATCACAGCAGGAGTATCGCAACCGGTAGATCGATTGGCAGCCACTTTGAAGAAGGAATCCTTGCGGCATTTGTACTTAACTATTGTTGCATGAACATGGCAATGGCATGCTTACTACTAAATAAATACACATCTTGCTTCCTGAGAAGTCAAATTATTTAAATTTTGATTAAGTTTATATAAAAATATACTAATATCTATAATATATAATAAGTATCATTAGATTGAGCATGAAGTATACTTTCATAATAAACTTATTTAACTATACAAATGTTGATACTATTTTCTATATTGGTAGTTAAACTTTAAAAAACTTCTCTTCAAGAAATGAGATGTGTATTTACTTTGGAGCCAAGATGTTGTATTGTTTTACACCTTGTTCGCTTGGCTTATTAGTTGTACTTTTTTAGTCATAGAACAGTATTTTTCTCTCACAACAAATCAACCAATAGTACTTTCAGCCGTAGCTTATTAGCGAAGCGAGCCAAGCGAACCGGTTTACAACTCTCAGCCATCTCTACTCTCTAGAACCCGTCTTGCATTGCCTCGTGACAGTGCACAATGACAGAGGGTGCAGTGCAGGTGGAGGCCACACACGGGCAGGCGGCAGCGGCACGTTTTGAGCAGTCCCCAGAATTCGCCCAGCGGATCACAACATGGAGAGGTCGGTCCATCTCCATCTGCTCCAACGGAACAGCACAGTGGCCGGTGGTCCAGCCGGCCTGCTCCCGCTGCCGCTGCGCCCCCATCCCTCCTGCTGTCTGTCCTGCACAGCAGCGCACTGCAAAAAGGCTACGGCCTGCGGCGGTGTGCCTCGTTGGCCCGTTGCTGTAGGAGACGATTGCCCCGGGCCCCGCCGGCTGCCCCGCGAGCACTGCGATGGGAAGGAACGAAGGGCACGTGTGCTGACAAGCCGGTTGAAAAACACTGTTGGCTGATTTGTTGTGAGAGGAAAATACTATTCTGATTGAAAAAACAAGCTGAAAAAGACAGATTATAAGCCGGATGAACAGGGCCGAGGATCGTGCGAGTCGCTGGATCATGGATGGATAAATATAAATGACGGGGACGGGCGAGTATGTTGAACTCGCTCGGCTATAACCGGATAAACGGAACAACATAACATGGAGGCCATGGAGCAGCTGCAGCTTTCTCATGCAAAACATATTACAAGATATTATTTGATAGATGAAGTTGAAGTTGAGTAAAGACCTTATGATCTTTTCTCCTCTTGTTATCGGTCTAAGCCTTTCAAATCTTTGTTACCAATTTATCAAGCGCATCATTGACTTCAGCTTGCATTTTGACTTGCCATAGAGCGAATCTTATGTCACGATCCAGAGGTGGAAGACCATACTTCACTGATATGAAGAAATAACAACACCACAGTAACATGCAGAAAATCTGATACGCTTCGTGTGTACGAAATAATGGATCTGTAACCTCCTGGTATAAAGTTGGGTATGTCCAGCAATGAACTTAAAGCCTTCTGGTAGCCTTCTTGGGTGTGCCAAGCAAAACTCCACCGAATTAATTTGTGAGAGTGAGACACGCCGCACTTTTCTTCTGGCAACCTGTTCGTTTGAGCTATTCAGCGGAATCAGCAGTCATCCAGCAGTATTTTTCTCTCACAACAAATCAGCGAACAATACTTTCAACCACGATAAACCAGCGAAACGAACAGGCTATGGATCTGCGTGCACAGGATTTTCTGCTCCGCCTCTCAGCTACTGGGCAGAAAACTCGGATGGGGATCCCCCTTGACCCGTCAAAACAAAAGGTAAGGGTATGACTTGTCACATTAGTTCGCTTGTGATTTAGGAGTAAGCCTCTTCTTGGCAGCGGTTGAACAGCACAGTGCGGCAGCGTCGAAAATCACTGTCTTGCTTCTATAATTGGATGTTTATATTAGTATTGCATTGTATTACTAATTACGAAGGCCAACTTGCAAAAAAGGCCAAGTAGGGTATAATTGGTTGTTTATATTAGTAATGCATTGTACCTTATGCATCATATCCTTAATCTGAACAGGGCAATGTAATTTGTTGTTGTTTAGTTCTGCTAGATAAAAAGGTCTACACCATTATGCATGTGATTGGTTCCATGTGTAACTGTTGAGCCTGTACAGGGAATGCAAACCTGTGTGTGGTTGGTTGTGCTAGGGGTACGGTGTTCAGGTTAACCCAAGTATAATATGGGTGACCATACCACCTTTAAACTGGTCCCATATAAGAAAGAAACCTGACTCCTTATTCTTTCACCGCTCATTCTCACCACACCCTCTGCTTCCACTTCCTAAGAACCTTCGAAGTAAATACCCTGTTTTATAGTATCAATGGTGGCCTGGTGGACCAATAATGTTTTTTCTTCCATATGTACTAAGACACTTGATCTGATTTGGAAATTGTACAAAGTATTTTTATGTTTTTTTCATTGCAAAATAATGGAATCCTTCTGTAATTTTGTAATTACGAGTATGAGAATTGAAAGACAAGAAAATTCTCAATTTTCTATGGCGTTTAGGAGATAGACCAAACGTTTTGTAACATTGACTAAGTATTTAAAAAATGTACTAACGCCAACATCATCAAATTAGTTCCATTTAATGCAATATGAAATTTGTTCCATGAATTTTACTAACTTTGACTAAGTTTGTCCATATAATAGCTGAAGTGTTATATTTTGGGATAGAGGGAGTGTATCATGGTAGCTACTATATTTAATTGGTATTGTAGATATTAACGTATTTTCCCCACATATAGACTTAGTTAAAGTTATAAAAGTTGGACTTAGCACAAAGCTAAAACAATATTTTGAAATAGAGGGAGTAATAAAACATACTCCCTCTGTCCCCAATTAAGTGTCGTTTCCGGTTTTTGTGTTCACAAGTTTGACTCGATTTGTAAAAAAATACGTGCAATATTTATATCTCCAAATAAATTTATTAAAAAACTAGATTTGAAGATCTTTTCAATGATACTAATTATATACCATAAATATTAATATTTTTAATATATATTTAATTAAAGTTGTTTCTCAGAAATCGTAAAGCGACAGATATTTAGGGACGGAGGGAGTACTAGTGTTCTATGGCTCACGTTGCACATTGCGTCATCACTCTCTTTTCACTAATGGATCGAAAGCTCCTTGGCACCTAGCAAGTGTTAGCTTTGAGAACGGGAAAAGGCGATTTCTTCGTGTCCTGTATGGCTTCTTGCATGGTCTGTTTGGGACAAGAAGGTTGTGTGATATAGGAAAAAAATATCAATATTACAATAGACAAATGTATATGTATACTATGAAAATATGTTGGATGAAAAATCTAATTAAACTTAATTGGTATCATAAAAATCGATATTATATATTACAATATTACAATAGACAAATGTATATGAAGGTTTGTGAGTTAAATTTGTAAAAGACGCTGGGTCAAAGAGCCAGCCGGCGCCCGGCGGACTGGAAGTGGAAAGAAGCCAGCAAGCTGGCATTGTGGTCTCCAAACACAGTGGATTTGATTTGCGGGTGCTCGTGTGCTAGTACTACTTTTTTTTTGTTTGTTTGTTTCTTTTCTTTTTGACTGGAGAGCAGGTGTGTTTGAAAGGAAAGAGACGGAGGCCGGCTTTCGCTGCCTGCTTCACCCTGCACTGCACGCAGCTACGGCTGTGCGGCACAGCTAGCTACGGGCCTACTTGTACGTACGGGAGCAGGAGCAGCGCTGAGCCGCTGATCATGCACGCAAACGCACCGGCCGGTCTAGCTAGCTAGCGCACCGTTGGAACTTGGATCGGAGCACCACGCGTTACGTTTCCTGCCCTCTACTGCGTTAGACCACCCGCACCGGTATCCTGTAAACCGACCTACAGTATCAATTTTCAGAAAAAAATGCTACGGCGGGCTCCTATAACGCGTCCGCTAAAGTAGAGGACGGCCTCCCATCCGGGAAGTCTGGCGGAGGTACGGCATCCGCTATGCTCCTACGGCAGAGGAGAAAGAGAGCATGCACAGGAGGAGAGAGAGTGCATGCGGTGGACCCCACTATTTTAACTAACTAAAAAATATTATAACTCACAAACCAAAACACCAAATTAAAATTACAATTACACCATTAAATTTGTTTCAATAAATCTTTCAAAATAAGATCTCACATGGATATATTTAGATAAAATTTATAGAGGATGATAAGTGGGGCCGCTGTTAGGAGCTAGTATAGAGTATGAGATATAGAGGATGGATGAGTGTGGAAGAAAGTAATATAGAGGAGAAAATCTTGATGACTAGGATAAAATATTTCTTTTAGAGGATGGATATAGAGGATGATGAGTGCAGATAGCCTTATTAGTCGAGCTCGCCCATTAGGTGTTAGCTTTTCAACTTTGCCGAAGGTGGCAGGTGTTTTACACTTAACCAGTTTGTAATACAAGCTGCATATGCAGTTGTTAGTGATCTCTAGGGTTTGGTGGTTTGGGGTCTACATCAAGAAAGGCCCAACACGTATATAAGTCTGCAGACTAGTGCCTGTTCGCTTCACTAATAAGCCATGGCTGAAAGTACTATTCGCTGATTTACTGTGAAAGAAAAACACTGCTGAATGGCTGGCTGATTTGGCTGATAAGTTTAAGCGAACAGGGCGTAGATCAATATCTAGGGTTTAATTGGTGGTCTCAAGTGATATAAGTTAGTTAGTGATGTCTATAGTATTAGAGTTGAGTGGGATATATCTGAGTCAACCGCAGAATTATCCCCCTGCCAATCGTAAGCCTCCCCATTCTCTCTGCCTCCCGGTCCCCACATGCCAGTCGAACGAAACTCAACAGGCCTCTAGGCCAGTCCCCATCCCCATTCCCCAATCCCCACTCACCCCTTGGGGCTATAAACGGAGCCATTGGGATTCCTCGCCCTCCTCTATCTAGACTCTAGTCCTCTTCTCCGCGGACATCTCTCTCTCCTTCCCTGCTATATATCTCCCTAGTGCAACGCTGAGCTTTCTCCTCCCCGGTATATCCAGTAGCCAGTAGGCAAGCAAGCGCCATGGGACTCCTCCTCGCCTTCCTCCTCTCCATAGGGTGGCTGATGAATCTGCTTGGTGTCTTCGGTTCTCTTCTGCCACTGTGTGATTTCTCTCCCTTGCTGTTGTATTCTACTAGTACATACCAATGTTCTTTTTTCCTTATTTCGTGGCTCTTTGTGCCAGATCTTCATTTCTTTGAGTTGCCGGGGTGTTTCCTTCTTGCAAGAAATCATTTTTCGAGTTAGTTTGCCTTTTTTTTTATTACCGTACCGTTGGTGTTTGCTTCCTGCAAGAAATGATTTTTTCGAGTTAGTCTTTTTTTAATTACCGTACCGGTCCTGCATTTAACAAAGGTGTTCATGTAACCAAATTGTTTCTTTCGTGATGTTTTTCCGTTTCATATGTTTTTTCAATCCTGCTTACATGCGGATGTTCTTTTCTATACTTCCGATCTAAAAACACGTTCTTTTCCCCTGCCACTTCTTCTTCAATTTTTTTATTTGTAAAACATGTTTTTCTTCGTTTTACAGGGCCGCTTTCACCATTACAAGAGATTGGGATAAGGATTTTGATTGTTTTGGGATCATCACACTCATTATTGATCTTATCATGGCGTTCGTCAAGGCGTGGATGTATTTGTTACTTGCTGGCCTTACGGAACAGACTTGCACTATAGTTATTGAGGCAGTGGTCTGTAACTGCATGAGTGGATGTTTCGTCGGCTGCAGCCTCTTCTCGTTCCTGTGCTACAAAACCCACCACGGGTTGCTTCCCCAGATTGTGCGGACTGTATGTTACTCTTGTGCGCACTGATTGTTACTCTGCCTTAATTCTCAGTCATTCGTCGCTGGTTGTGCTGATCTGCCTTAAATTTGCAGTCAATCGCTCTCTTGGTGGTGTTTTTGGTTGCATCTGGGATGATTATGGTTGGTCTGCAGATGAAGTGGTATTTTGGAGAGATTGCTCCAATATTCTTGATGGGGTGTCTGATGTTTGCTCAATTTTGGGAAACCACCTACCCAATATTGATGCGCTGCTGTGTGAGTCAGTTAGTATATTGTTGTGACTCTCTCTCTGTCTCCTCTTTTGTAAATCTCAATCTTTTGTAAATTAATCGCCTTCCTTGTCTTGATAGAGTTCAACATTCTCACACGACGAGAGTGCTGTCGTGGCATGGAAATCGGTAGCATCAACAATACTGATCCTCACCTCGTTGTACGATGCTTGGTCGTTGGGCGCCAGTCTGCAAGAGATTGCGACTCCACTGTGCGCTAAGTGGCATTTGGTGAGTCCTTTTCCCAATATATTGAATGGTTCGCCCCCTCTCCTCCATGGTTCGCTTCCTCATGCGATCAAAGGCTTTTAAGGTTAAAGTGATATTGCCTTTTCAAGTGGTCAAGGGGTTTGGGAGGTGAGCACGGGTGACAATAGTTCTATTTGTCAAGTGAAATATATACATGAAACTGCTTCTAAGACTTGCTTTTGAACATTGCTAGAGCTTTGTTGTTTCAGAATTAGGTTTTGCTATTTTGATTTCCGATTTTTGGGTGAGTTCTTTTCGTTCTTGCTGCTAAATATCACCGCATCTTCCTTGTAGGCAAAACAACCTAACTAACTTGTAATGGCATATATTTGGTCTTTGTAGGCAATGTGCTTGACTGCCGCAGTTGCTGGAGCAGTTCAGCTTGTGATGAGGCTCTTCAGTTTTACTGACCGGATGCTTCAAGGCTTGCAGTTAACCTGCTTCTCCAGCGTCTGGCGTTTCATTAAGGCAGTGGGAGACTCTTTATGTTGGTACTTCGTGGTCCTTACTGACTTCTTCGGTGCTCGTGTGGCCTCCATCTGTTCTGGCTTTGGTTCTGTCTTGGCGAAAGTCAAGGTTATTATTCAACTCTCTCAATTTTGTTTTGAAGCAAATCTTTCTCAAATTTTGTTTTGGGGCAAAGCTATTTCAAAGATTGTGTTGTCATGTATGCAACTGTATCTTTTTTGAATGGTGGGTTAATCGAATTGTTTTTTAAATTGTACTGGTGCAGGCTGTGTTTGGTGGCCCTGGCCCTGCACCTGCAGAACCCTAAGAGCATGTATCGCAAAAAAAAAAAAAAGAACCCTAAGAGCATGTCTGTCGGAGGGAAGACCATTCAGCAACCAGAGAGGACAACGGGGCTACACTCTTCAAATTCTGTTCTTAGATTCTAATTAATTATTTTAATAATGAATTCCCTTCTTAACCTGAGGTGGCTGGTTCAAAGATGATTTCAGCTTCTAGCGTCACTAGATTTAGATACCCCAAATTTAGGTAGAATTGCTGAGCCGAATGCTGACTGCTACTTGATATTAGACCCTTTTTAAACTTCGCATTTGAGATTGCTCGGGCTGAATTTTTAAGTGGCGAGAGATTTTGTGGGACTTCTCCATTTTCATGTTTGCAAGGAAACAGTCCATTAGTAGGGCATGTAGCATGAAACCATGGATATCCAGCAGTCAAACATTATGATGATCTGGCCCTGCTGCCCATGCATATGTGGTGATTGCTTGAGCTTTCGGTGAAACGACAACATTATTTGTTCTTTGTTGCTTAGCCTTAAGCATATTATTCAGTAGCCTTAATCTGTACTTGGGAATTAATGAAAGAGAATATAGATGACGATTCCATATCAGTTGTGGTTGTTGCATGAACGATTAGAATGCATTAGTTTCAACACATTAAGCATGCAAGTAATTTTATAGATAAATTGTATCCTGAATATATTTCTGATAGAGTATCCTGTAATACTTGGTTATGTAGTGTGATTCAGTGTAGTTATTTCTGTTATTAGCTAGCTAGGGTGGATTATGTTTCCCATTTATTCAGGCTTTCTAGCATTTCCCCCTTTTCATCTTGGCCTTTTAATATGTGATAGTTATCAAGCAATTCGCAACGATCAATCAGTGAGCTACTAATACTAGGTCGACTCGATTAATTGAGATGCCATTTTATTTTTGACATTAATCATGCATGCGCGTGCGACCCCCGGGCATAATCAGGAGGCCGAGCCGAGCCGCCGAGGTTGTGGCTTTCGCTTCAGCAAGCATCATACCGGTAATCTGGCGGCGCGAAGTTGGTACTTGGCCGAGCCGCCGAGACCCGAGATCCCCACGGGCCGGGGCCGGGGCCGGGGCCTGCCTGGAGTTTTCGTATCCGCCTATGAATTCGGTACTTGGTAGTAGAATTCACCGACTGTTTCCGCTTTGCAGCTGGCCGTTTTCAAGCTGTCACGGCCTCACGGGCCAGTGCCAGTCTGCGCCGCCAAATCGTTTTCTGTGAAGTAGGAGTACGTTGTTAAAACACAGGAATCTAAACCTTAGATTTTGCCGTCCTGGTTTAAGTAGTGGCTTATGTCCTCCCCGTTGAAGTAGATTTTGCCGTCATCGACGTAGACCCCGACGTAGTAGCCGTTGGTCGTGTCACCGACGACGACACCGCCTTGGTGGACGATCTCAGAGCCAGGCTGTGCGTGGCCACTTGTTCCAACGCCGTCGTCGCTCAACGTAACAGCATTTTCCAGCGTCGCCCTGGTAGAAGCTCGGGCGGTCGGGCCCGGTGGGTCTGGGCCGCCGATGTAGTTGATGCCGGCACGAAGTTGAGGAAATCCGTCTGGTAGCCACCCCACCGGTCATCTCGCCCATGACGACACCGCCACCGTTGTAACCATCGTCACCGTGCTGGACGACGGCCACGGACTGATGCCCGCCAGTGCCACTGCTTGTCTCCTGACGGCATTCCCGGAGGCATGGCCGTAGTAGTCGGACTCGGAGACGAAGTAATTGCTGGAGCCCGGCTGGTCTGGTCCCGGGGCCGGCCGGGGCGAGGGCGGCCGCCCTGGCGATAACGGCGTCCTCCTGCAGCTGCTGCTCTGCTCCCTCTTGCCCATCTTCTTGGCCCTTTCGGTGATCTTGATGCGCGCGACCACGGCGCCGGGGCGCAGCTCCGGGCGGACGACGTGGTACTCGTGCATGACCCAGCCGCTGGACCTCCGGTCACCCTTCCTGTAGTACGTCAGGTTGTACCGCCTGAACTTGACCGTCAGCTCGGCGCCAGCGCCGCTGCCGCGCACGATGACGACTGCCTTGTCCTCGCCCTTCTGCCCGCGCCACACGCCGCCGACGCCGCTGCCGCCGGCGCCGGGCGCCGCCACGGGGCTGACGACGCGGCTGACGCGGCCGGCGTTCCGCGCCATGTCGCGCGGCGGACCGAAGAAGAAAGCCTGGTCGCTCTCGTCGTGGCCGTGGCGCCGCAGCAGCTCCCACGGCGCGGGCAGCTGCAGGGGTCGTCGTCGTCTCGTCGATGACGGCGTGCTCGTACGGGTTCGGCAAGCCGGCGGCGCGCGGGAGGAAGTAGTGCGCCACGATGTCCCCGTCCGTCGGGTCGTATTTGTTTCCTGGTCGGATCCGGTCGTTCTTCCCTGGGCTTGCCCTTGCCTTCCTTCTTTTCCTGACGAGAGTTGTGGTCGAACCGATCGCCGGCGTTTCCTTTCCTTTCTTTTCCTTTCCTTTCCTGATATATGTAGCGCAACTGCGCAGGAGAGGCAGGAGCGCGGCGACGCGACTCGGAGTCGGTTTCCGCTCTCCTGTTCGGATTTGCTTCAGCTCGTGTCCTGCAAAAAGTTTACGCCGCACAGCGACAGGAGAGCAGGCTATTGTTCGGCCGAATCCTCCTACCGGCCCGCCGCGTCTCGGCGAAGCACTCGACTAGGTGGCCCGTTTTGATTTTTTTTCCTTCTTGTAAACATGGTAGTTGATGTTCTCTTGCAATTTCTGGGCCTCATCGGTTAACTTCCAAAATTTGTTATGCCAATGATTTGACAAACCATGATTTTGGCTACTATTTGATTTGCTACCAAAACTTGTCAAACTCTCACATTTGGTTTGTCAAATTTATGCCAATGTTTTTGCCCAACTTTTAGCTTGCTAAATCTTTGGCATGGTAAATTTTGGATGCCAACCAAACATGCCCTCTATGCCCTTATATCTCTTGTAGAATGGCGAATAAATTCATACTAAATGTTCTGTGGAGTACTATCTTCTTAGAGGTACGGTTATTTATTTCTTCTTATTATATTACTTGCATTTCTAGTTTTCAGCATGCATAATTGGTACCACTATAATAGTGCCCAAATGCAGGTTTTTTGTTTTGTTTTTGAAAAGCCCCAAATGCAGATTTGCTATGCTGTTGTTGTGGCCAGAATCCTCAATACCCCAGCATTTCATTTGAGTCACGTTTGGCGTGACTGTAGGTAACCATTTTATTTACCACAGAGTAAATAAGGATTTGTTTGGAGCAAGTGAACTTTGGCAGAATAGGTTGCAAAAGCTCACTGCTGTGCCTCTAAATTAAAAAGGCATCCAATCCGCCATCTAGAAATTGATGGTGCCACGTTGATCGCGCACAGACGGCGGCGCTCACGAGCTACTACACCGGCATCCTGGGGAGTGTGGTCACCACGTCCTGGGGGTTCGACATGCAGGCCCTATACTCCGGAGATGAACAAGCTGAGGGCGATCCTCTGATTGCCCCCTTCAACGAAGATGAGGCGAAGAAGGCAGTCCGCGGCATGAATGCGGCCAGTGCACCGGGTCCAGGCGGGCTCAGACCTAGCTTCTACGCTGCAGCCTGGGACACAACCAAGGGGGCGGTAATGGAGTTCTTGCCAATGTTTTCATTATCGGAAATAAAAATTTATCAGAGGTCATGGATGTGACACCCTAGGTGTTAAACTTGCATGTGCACTTGCATTACATGAAATATGAGCATGTGCATTCCATTTCATACAATGCATTATGAATGTTTCACCTGTTGCATAGGTTATGTTTCATTCCTACAACATATGTTTCATATATGTAAAGTATATGTGTCACATATATGTAGCCATATTATGTTGCATATGATGCTCTGGTGATGTTTCACAAGTTTTATAAGCAATGTTCCATGTGTTGCATGAGTAATGTTTCAGAGGAGAACTCTATGTTTCATTAGTAGCAATTGTATATGTGTCAAGTATATGTTTCATGTGTTATATGAGCTTAGGGCTATGTGCAGTTCATGCAAGAGAGTGTTGTGGGTCACTAAAACACCCTAGACACACTTAGGATGCAAAATGGAACAATGTTCATGTTGATGACTTAGCCTAATTATGCTTCTAAGTGACAGTTGATTATAAAACACCCTAGAGTGCTTTTGTTTGAACTAATATGAACAGTAGCATAGAGTGTTGTCATGTTTGTGAACCCCTAATAAAAGTTGTAGTAAATTTTATAAGGAACAAACTTTGTTTAATGACCTTGAGCTAGATCAGTGCCTAACCTAGTCAAAAAGTGCTCACAAGGTGAAATTGGGGGCTGGTTTGAGACTTAGAATTTTTATAAGTCATGAACTGTGTTTCAGTTTCATCCTACCCCACTTTGACGCGTTGTAGTTTGAAAATCAAGCCGATCCAGACCAAACTCATATAAGCAAAGTTGGAGATATCACATAGCTCTATAATTTTGCTTAGTACGGCTTTCACTGAATTGAGCTAGATTGGGAGATAGAGGTAGGGAAAGGATGGCATTTCAGTCGGCATCGCCGGGGACTGAATCGGTTTGAACTGATTCAAATCGGCTCGACGTGGCCGACTGGCGTCAGGCCGCGGCGGCCATCTGGCGACCGTACGCTGGCGCTGGCCCCACCAGCCAGGCCAGAGGAGCTCCAAGATTGCCACGACATGCCCACCTACTCTCTCGCGCTCACTCTCTCCCCCTCACTCGCTCTTGCGTCCGTAGTGGGCGAAGCCGAGCGCCATCACCGTCTTCGTGCCTTTGCCGCCGCTTAGCACCGCCCACACCGCGACATTCCCAAATCGCTCGCGTACACAGCTTCGCCTTGCTCCGCTCTATGCCCTCCACCCCTTTGCAGCACCGTTCGAACCCAGGTAACGCGTGTGAATGCGAATCCGCCACTGCTGATGATGAATACAGGCCCGACCTTCCGAGAGGTGTCTGGTAAGTTCGATTTGTGGAGATCTCGACGTTGGCGATCCGGCTTCAAATCAGACACGATTCGAACCCTGCAACCGTTACACCACTGCTCCGTTGGTTATAAACCAAGCACAACTTGATTGACCTCGCCAAGAAGGCTTTTCCTGCAAGCGAATCGAAGAGCACAAGCAAGAAGGTAAAAACACGCAATCTGAAATTGCAATTATGAATGATGTGAATATCAGTAGAGGGTTCAAGAACTCGGTTCCAAAGGACTAATCAACACAGTAGAGGAGATCAAGAACTGGGGCCCTGGATCACTGTAAAAGGATTTGTCACCACAGTTACAATGAACGATTCAGTTTCTCGATGGAAAACTAAACTCTAAACAAAATCCAATTGTCTAGCAGCGGCGGCGGCGGCTGTATTTATAGTCTAAGACTTGACCTAGGTTGAGGACGGCCAAGGGTTGGGCGCCCACAACTTGGGCTTAAGGCCCGACACGATACATGGCCAAGTTGGTCCAAATAGGTGACACAGCACCTTGCCATGGTCACACAGAATGATCCATGGACCTTCTAGAGCTGGGACCAGATCTAAAATGACGGCGTCGTCGTCTCCTTTCCAACGCATCCAAGAACGCCCCGTTTCGATGTTGTATGAGAAAGTTATGACCGAAACAGTGACGACGTGTCTGCTGAATCCGAGGGTGATATGATTGCTGAGTTAGGGACGAATTGCAACTTGGGGAAGACCATAGCGTCGGTGTGTCTAGCGTGGCGATGTCCTCATCAGCCGACCTCACCGGAGCGCCACCGAGCTTGAGCTCGTCGTGGCCAGCTCTGACTCAAGCCGCTCTGCCTCTTCTCTCTCTTGTCTTGCCTTCTCTGTGAATCGTAGAAGCTCGAGTGGCCACCATTTCTACCTCTACCACACCACCGACGCCGGGATGTGGCTGCGCACCGCTGCGCTCTCACCACCAATGAGCCATGCACGTGGCCGGAGCTCACCACCGCTTCACCGGAACCCTAGCACGCCTCGTTAGCTTTGCTAGGTCACCACGGAGCTATAACAGTGCTTAGGTGAGCATGCCATGGCCGAAGACGGCCGACGCACCACCGTGCACCTCCGCCGTGCCGCCATGGCCGCCGACGAGCATGCTCTGACGTGCCTCCCGCTCAACCACCGCCACCATCCGACATGGCTCGACATGTAGAACCCAATGGTGAAGACGCTACCACCGGCGACCTCACCAGTCAACCGCCACACCCTGCCTCTGTGCTGCTGACGTGTGGGATCAGTTTGACCAGTGGGCCCCAGCTATCAGCGGCAGTAGTTATGTTTTTCATTTATTTTTTTCCTGAATTTAGTGCAAACTTTGGAAATTTATATCTTGAGCTAGCAGTATCCAATTTGGGTGAACTAAATTTTGTTGAGTTCATCTTGATGTGTAGTATTTGTTAAAAATATGAAACATGCTGTTTGGAGTATTTTCCTATGCTAATTTAATTCAATTATTTAAATGCTTTTAAATTGATCTCTACCTTGTTAAATGCATAACTTGAGCTAGAAATGTGAGAAAAATGTGATTCCAATTTTGCTAGTCATCTTTTGACATGCATTAGCTAGGAAAAATAATAAACCTACTGTAAGCTTATTCAGAATAGTACTTTGCTATTTATCCAAATTAAATGCTAGTTTCTTGTGCAATTTTTCATGGAAAATATATGTAACCAATACACATGAAATTAATTGGACAGTGTTCTTGTGTTATGGGGAAGCTAAAAAATATTAAATCTATTATTTGACACTTTTCACTAGGGTAAACTAATTATGCTATTATAAGCCTTGCTAGTTTGCCTTTTTTCAAGAGGTTGTCCCACTTGTTCATATGGCATGACATTTGTACAGTAGCCTATTGGGAGCATATAGAAGCCATTGTAATTTTCTTAGAATTTACTGTGCACTTTTAATATATGTTCCTAATTTCACCTTATTATCTAAATGAATTAATAAAGGCAATTAAATAACGGAGTTAGGCTTGACCATCATGTTTTCTGGCATGTATTTGATGTCTATGAACTGTTAGAACCATTGGTTGTGCCCAAAATTGGCTATCCATATGTAGTGAAATATTATTTGCTCTATAATTCAATAATAGTGACTGTTTTGGGCAGTTTCTATTGTTAGGCAAATTGCATGATGAAAATTATGTTTGCTGCGAATCTTGTCTATAACAAAGTTGTAGATAACTTACTTATCTTGTTTGTGTTAAATTTTCATGGCAATAGGCTAATTGGTTTGAGAGTTATAGCTTTTGAAAGTTAGTCTTCAGATATCCCTATTCTCTGGAATTTCTGGACAGATCTGGGAAATTGTCTTGTTTGACCCTAATAACCGTTGAATCCTCTTGAGACGATTATAACAAAGTTGTAGACAATTTTATAAGCTTTCCAAAAGTCTTGTTGCATGTTTGTTGGATTTGTATAACTCCATTTATAGCCAAAACAAACAGTTGCTGTTTGCAGCCCAGAAAATGACCGAGGTCCTGTTTAGTTTGCAAAAAATTTTGCAAAATTTTTCAGATTCCCCGTCACATCGAATCTTTGGACACATGCATGGAGCATGAAATATAGATAAAAAATAAAAATAATTACACAGTTTAGATGAAATTCACGAGACGAATCTTTTAAGCCTAGTTAGTCCATGATTGGATAATATTTGTCAAATAACAACAAAATTGCTATAGTAGTATTTCCCAAAAAATTTCGGGAACTAAACAGGCCCCGAGTCTAGTGGTGATTGTTTACCTTGTGTGATTGCTTTGTGTGCCGCTTGTGTTTAGATGCTTAGGCTAATTAAATTAAGTTGTTAGTTGCAGGTTCTAGGCCTCTTACTGATGATGAACTACTTTACCTTAGGTTGCTAGAACTTGGTGAGTGTGTGTTTAAATTACTAGAGAAGAGATATGCACTTACTCAATAAAAATAAAGTAAAGTTAATCTTGTTATCATCATGTCACCTTGTTGTTTAAGTATACTTGCATATGCATCTCATCATATCATGTCATTTCATCCCTCATGCATTCATGATACTCATGTTGTGCATATACATGCAATAGGTATTCCGAAAGGAGTGACACTACTCGAGTTCAAACCTGAGCAGCAGGAGGAGTAGCAGGCAGCCCAGGAGCAAGAGGTTCAAGAAGAAGAAGGAGTCAACGTAGAAGATCTTCCTGAGTGCCCAGACCACCAACCTTCCTCGTTTCTGAAAGGTAAGCCCCGGAGCATTATAAGCCTCCTATGTTTTATAAATATCAACTTGAGTTCTTTATGTTTGATGTGTTAAGTACTAGGAGTTGAGTGGAAACACTTGTTGCATATACTTTCCTTGTCCAGACAAATATATCTTGAATCCTATGTAGGTCCAGGATCGAATATATGCTTAGCTATGCTTAGTCCGATAGAAGTCGGGTGATTTCTTGTCACCTGCGAGATATAGGTTAATATCTGGTCATGGTTGGCTATATTGCTATCATGGAAATAACCATGTGTTGATGAATAAAGGGAGACCGGGCAGGATTGCGATAGAGAAGCAATAAGGTACGGGGGTCTTGGGTGCCTGTTTATCCCCATCTATACCGATTAAGGACCGATCGTTGTACGTCCTCATGTCATGTTGAACACATGTCTACCACTTAGTTGGCCAGATAAGTCGTTCCAACCGCGAAGCCAAGTAGCTCAACTCAGGCCAGGCCCCGTTAAGTGAACGTACGCACATTGGAGGTAGTAAGGATTTGGGGGGAGCTGGTGGCGTGAGTCCAAGGGTAGGCCGGGCCTGAACTTCCTGGCAGACCGGTAGTATCCCTGAGGGTGCGGCACTGATCGAACTCGTGACTGTACCTGAGTTGTACCAAAGGTGACCTAAGGCGACTGTTGATCTGGTTGCTTGAGTTTGTGTTAGGAATAAATCCCTAGCTGGTTGGGATCGATTCGAGTCACCATCTCTTCCAGATAGTGAGAACTTGACTGAGCAGCGACATCGTAGTAACACTTAATGGAACTTGATGGTTATGCTGATGCTTCAATTACTACACTGGATATGGTTACTAATGTTTGTTTAGCTTAATCAAGTTATTGCTCTAGTACAGGTGCTAATCTAGAAATGTTAGCTTGAATAATTATAACTTGCTACTTGAGAGATGAATTGTTAGTCATATGTCACTTAATCTCTTTATGCAAAAATGTTGTTAAGCCAGATCCACAGATAAAGCCTTGCATACTCCTTGGTGTCATATTATTTCTGGTTTATAACGGGTAAGTCTAGCTGAGTACAACCTCGTACTCAGGGTTTATTCCCACTTGTTGCAGATGACATGGTGTATCATGGGTACTGCAAGAATTGCCTTCATCCTGCTATGGATGAGGATTAAACCTGGGGCATGGTCTCTCTCTAAGTTATCTTACTTATGATGCTTTTGCTGGAAATGACCGTGGTACTGGCGTGTAATTGAACTAAGTGTTGTGTTGGTTTCAAACTACTTTGTTTCCGCTACTTGAACTTGGTTTGTAATAACTGTGTTGGACTCCGATGCATGTAAGCTACTTGTGAACTATTTGTGAAATGGGATGTAACATGTGACTTGTTATGTTGAATCATGTATGATCTTGGTTGTATATTGATTGGTTTGAAATCCTTCGTGGTTTCATCAGACTACCGGGTGTATATGTGCTCAATCATGACGGCTTGATCACTCTTGAAAGCATCTAGGCCTCTAGTTGAGTTTCAATGATTAATGACGACACGAGATTACTATGACTAACGTGTGTTCCACAGAGGCAAATTAAAGTTAGGTCATGGTAATGGAAATTGATTGGGCAATAATGGTATTCATGCCCCTATCAATGGAAATCGTTTCAGTTTTCAAAGGATGTACAACAAGGTTAAGGATGAACTAGTTCTAAGTATCGTTTGGCATTGGAGAGACACTTATAGTAGTTTAGGACTTTGTTTTTCCTTTGGCCATACTATTAAGGAGGGTATGGACTAGTAGCTTGACCTAGGTTAGTCTAATTGATTAGATGTGGTGCACACTTGTCAAATCTAGCACTAGGTAGCTTAGGAATAGCCTTAAGACCAATTGGAGTCATTTTTATTCACAAAGGATTTCGAATTGAAAGTGAATGGAGGGTCAAATGACTGATCGAACGCTGGTCTGGTTGTGACCAGATGCAGCTGGGAGAGTCCGGTCATTTTGAATTAGGAGGTATAAATACTTATCCCACTCGTCCATGGGAGGTCTCTTGCCCATTTGTTCAGCTGAGAAACACCTTTGGAGTGCAAGGGAGAGCAAAAGCCTAGTGGGTGATTGAGATTTGAGAATCCAAGATTAAGGACCTCATTAGTGTATAGAGAGTGCATCCACCTTTCTCATTAGGCTTGTCTTGGTCAAGTGAGAGTTTGTGTTTGTTACTTTTGGTGATCACCATCACCTAGACGGCTCGGTGGTGATTGAAAGCTTGGTGATCATCCGGTGGAGCTTGTGGATGACCCAAGTCATGGTGTGAGCGGTTGTGGACGATTCACCGCGACGGAGTGTCGAAGAATCAGCCCGTAGAGAGCACTTCATCCTTGTGCGGATCAAGGGAGAGCTACACCCTTGCACGGGTGCTCCAACCAGGATTAGTGTGGAGTGGCGAGTCTCCAATACCTCGGAAAAACATCGCCGTGTTTCTCTCCCTCTTATTACATTGAGCATTTATATTTGAGCAATTCATTTCATATCTTTACATTCTTAGAATTGCCATGCTAGAGTAAGATTGGAACCTAAGATGCAAAACTTTTGTGAGGTAGAACAATAGAAACACTTGTAGGCACAAGGGGTTGAAATGGGCTAAGTGTAAGACTTAATTATTGCAACAAATTTAGAATTAGCCCAATTCACCCCCTCTTGGGCATCCTGATCCTTTCAACTCCGGTGATTGCTATTGTATTTGTGCTCTTATAAATTGAACGGTTCTGTTATAATGGATAAATAGGTTAAGTAGGATATATCGAAAATATTGGACAAAATTAAAAAAAATCAAATTGTCTTGAAAAAATTTCGTAGAATTTGACTTGAATCTATTCCTAAGCTATTAAACATCACTTGTTTACAGATAAAAACAAGAATAAAACATTATAAGTGTGGAACCTTGCGCAGCTGAATTTGGGTTATCTGTGTGGGAGCAGGAAAGAAGGAAAAATTTTGGCCGATATCAAATTTTATCCGACCCTGTGGATAGAACAGAAATTTCTAAAATTTCCATGAATTTTGGCCGATAAAAAAACCATGGTTCCCGCGAGCCTTCCACACAGAGAGTGTGGACATGGAGCGCATCAACCGAGCGTTGATTGTGCTCATTCCCAAGACGACTCTGGCGCTCGCCCCCAACGTGTTCTGACCTGCCTCGCTGTAGAACTGCCGGGTAAAAATACTAACAAAAATCCTCACCTCCCGACTGCAGCAATGGGTGCCTAGGCTGATCGACATTGATCAAACGGGCTTCCTCAAGGGGCGCTCAATATCGGAGAACTTTTTATACGCAACAGAACTGGTCCAGAGATGCTACAAGAGGAAAGCACCAACATTGGTCATCAAGCTCGACTTCGCCAAGGCATTTGATTCTGTCAACTGGGACAGCTTGAATGCAGTACTTCAGGCCAGTGGCTTCCTGGAGCTGTGGTGCAGATGGATGAGCCGGTTGTTGACAACTTCTCGTTCTGCAGTGCTGGTCAATGGCATTCCCGGCCCGTGGATTTGCTGCCGCCGAGGTCTCCGTCAGGGTGATGCTCTCTCCCCCTACCGGTTCCTACTGGTGGCTGATGTTCTCCAAAAACTGATCAAAGAAGATGGTGGCATCTGGCACCCACTGATGGAAGGCCCCTGTCCGGTGTTGCAGTATGCGGATGACACAGTCATGTTGATGCGAGGTAAATCACAGGATGCTGAAAGACTGAAACAGACACTGGACATGTTCTCGGCTGCAACAGGGCTGGTCATAAACTTCAACAAGAGTACAGTCATCCCCATGCACGTGGACAGTGAGGCGTTCCAGGACATGGCACAGATCCTCCAATGCAGAGAAGGCTCATTCCCTCAAGTCTACCTTAGCCTTCCAGTGTCCAATGTCAAACTGTGGCTCTCTGCCTTTGCCCCCTGATTGCAAAGGCTGACCGATACTTGGCAGGATGGAAGGCAACTCTGCTAAGCACTGCTAGGCGCATAGTCCTCATAAACTCAGTACTTGATGGTTTACCCACATATGCCATGGGGGCCCTGATGTTACTGCCTGGGATAAAAAAAGCGCTGGATGCAAGAAGCGTGCTTTCCTGTGGACAGCCGCGGACAAAGTAAATGGAGCGCAGTGCCTGGTAGCATGGGAGAAGGTATGCCAACCCAAAGAGGAAGGTGGCCAGAGGATTAAAAGGCTGGACACGCAGAATGTGTGCTTGTTGCTCAAACTGATCCACCACCTACACCACTCTGAAGGGTCCGCTTGGGCGATCCGGGTGCAGACTCAAACACACCTGGACAGCTTGCAAGGCAACTTGACTGGAACCCATTGGGATACACTCAGGGACCTACTGCCGGCCTATCGCAAAATCACCAGAGTTGACATTGGGGATGGAAGAAACACATCGTTTTGGGATGATACTTGGCTAGGAGACTGCCCCCTGGCAGAACGATACCCAGCTCTACACAGCCACTGGTCAACACATGGGGCCTCAGTCCGGGAAGCTTTGGCTAGCCCGCTGTCATCACAAACCCAGCGCCGATTAAGCCAGCAAGCATTGGAGGAACTGCAGCAGGTGGAACTCCTTCTACTGGATGTCTCCCTCAGTGATACCAATGACATCAGATCGTGCTTCTTTGCTGACAACAATCAGCATCTGTTGTCGGGTTTGATCTACAAGGCCTCCATGAGAAGTAACAGTACCTGCCCTTCATACCAGTTTATTTGGAAGAATATAGCTATCCCTCGGGTGAAGTTCTTTGGCTGGCTGCTGACCAAAGAGAGAATCAACTGCAAAAGCAATCTGCTGACTAAGAAGGTACTGCAAGATGCCTCCTGTGACATCTGCGGACATGCATCTGAGACGGCGGATCACATAATCTCAGGCTGCCTGTTCGCTCAAACTTTCTGGAGTCATATCGGCTGGCAGGCAGAGAACATCGCTGAGGTCCGATGCCTGTGGGAATCATCTGCTCCAGTGGTCATGCCTAAGGTGGCTCACTCTTCGCTGCTCCTTCTCATTTGCTAGGAACTGTGGAAACATCAGCACGACATCGTGTTCAAGGGCATGCCCCCAGATCACCTACGCCTGGCTGCAGCTTGCAGAAACTCTGCGAGGCAATGGAGATG
The DNA here is from genome assembly GCA_038087645.1 of Saccharum hybrid cultivar R570. Lineage (NCBI taxonomy): Eukaryota > Viridiplantae > Streptophyta > Magnoliopsida > Poales > Poaceae > Saccharum > Saccharum hybrid cultivar. Next base: position 15,768,988 of record JAQSUU010000805.1, read on the forward strand.
CCGACTGCCTAAGAATGATGCTCGCCTTTCTTCTTTCTGGTGTAATCATTTACCTATTTGATTCTATCTCTCCCTCAATGTAATTCTGGCAAACTCTGTTTGGGCTTTGTGCCCCGCCACCCACCGGCCCGGCTGGCATCTGTGGCTTAATATATATCAGGTTACTGTTAGTAATTTCTCCTTTTACATCAAACCTTTCTTTGTCCAAACTTTCATGAGGAGGCTGCAGAGCCAATAAGTAAAAATGAAATACGATCGTTTTTCTACTGAAAAAATGAGAAATTAAATATTTCTTTGTATCCTTCTTTTTTTGTTTGGTTGCTGTATCAAAGCAATATTTTCTTTTTTATATCTGACTTTGCCGTTTCCATGGTAGGAGTGTATTTTGACAGCTTACTTTTGCTCATTGTTATGCATATACTTGTATCAGCTAGCAGTCTTTGCATTTTTATCATACAAACTTTGCCCTTAATCATGTAGTGGTGTTACATACCTGTAAACATAAAAGGCTTCATTAAAGAAAAACAAATATTTTCACAATTACCTTTTGTTGTATGTTAGTTTCTTCATCGCAATTTCAGGATCAAAGAAATATGTGTTTTCTTGCAGCAAATCTAGTGACAATTTTTCCTTATGTGCTTTGGCCATAATATCAGCATTCTTACAAACAAAACTATGAAAACCAAAGCTTTCTCATGCCCAGGCTATTGCCTACACTAAGTCCTTCCAAAAAAAAATGTTGGAGCCTAGGATGATTAGAATTTGCATAATACGATACGATCCTATGCTTTCATAAATCAGTTGCTTCAGATACATATAGAACCTTGTTCTTTACTGTAAGATGGGACCAATTCAAGTGCCACATGCAGGACAAACATCAGCACAGTGAGATGAAAGGTTTCAAATTAAGGAACATGACTTCACAAAAGCTGAAGCATACACAGAAACGAACCAAACATGTTCCCACAGAAAGGAACCAAGCATGTTCCCCCCTTGTAAGCAGTCACAACATATTAACAGTAGGAATAGGAAATCCATTTGCATTTTGGCATGCAGGAAGAAAGTATCGACATGCCGATTCATGTGTGGTTGTCAATATGGTTCAATTCTGCAAGAAGATTACATTTTTCATACCCAGAAATGTGTACTCCCAGGGTTGGTGGCTTGATGCATCTGGATGCTCATATAGTACCACTGTTCTTGAGAGTTGGGTCGGTTTACTTATCTCTATCACAGCCTCAATGCCCCCATCATTTTTTATTTTCATTTTTTGCAAATTTTGGTGGCTGCTAATTCTGTCCAACACTACCGGAATCTGCTTCTTTGCCGAGCGCCGGAGGCTTTGCCGAGCATTTTATTTCGGACGCTCGGTAAAGAAGGCTTTGCCGAGAGCCAAATAAAAAACACTCGGCAAAGCCTCTGCACTCGGCAAAGAAGCCTTTGCCGAGCGTCCGATAAATGGCTCTCGGCAAAGAAGTTTCTTTGCCGAGTGCCAAAAAAAAAGCACTCGGCAAAGGCTTCTTTGCCGAGTGCCAAAGTAAAACACTCGGCAAAGCAATTTTTCAAACCACGTTTTGGTTCCCTAAACGAATTCAAATAAAAAAGTTTTCAACTACAAAGTTTCATAACTTCTCATGATCTACAAACTTTATATTGGTCATTTCTTCATTCAACAAAGTAATAATTACGTTGTTCACAAAATCTATATGTCTCTCATGTAGTTTTATGAAACTACAAGAGAGATATATAAGATTTGTGAAACTACGTTGTTCACAAAGCAGTCGGCTCCGGTAGTGCAAGAGGTAGTCCAGATATGCATATGTTGGAAGTAGTGGCGGACCCAGATATTTTCTGGAGCCTGGGCGAACATAATAGCTACTACCAAATTCACAGGAACATATCCACCGCTAACATAAGCAAAGTCGACAATATTAGTTGTTTTAAAATAAAATTAACCATTTTCTATTGAACAACGTTACATTTGTGCTTTCTATAAAAGCCCGGTTTACCTCTGTCAAAAAAATTAACCATTTAGTAGTGTACATTAAGAAGCATAAGAGATATCATAGCAATTGTGTCGCTATATACACTAAAATTGATTATATGATAGCAATTTGCCACTAAAAGTCTTCAAAGGTGTGTGTCTTTGCAAGCCTACGGTGCGTGCCAACTCTATTTTCTTATTCTTAGACCGTGGAAAAATGATGATCCATCAGTCAGATATAGTCACATAGGTACCCAGTGATAAAGAGCAAAGGTCAATTATTTAATTTGATATAAGCTGGGTGCTCGCTGGATGCAAGAAGCTAGACGAATTAATCCCCGAGAGCTAAATCTCCGCCATCTTTGGCTTTGTCTGTAGCACTGCAGGTTGAAGCCTAAAGGCTGATCATCTCTGTGTTTCCTTCGACGCCTGATATGTACTGCTCCACACTACTGCAGACTGCGGCTTTGCCTAGCGCCTGAGACGCTCGGCAAAGGCCGAATTGCGCTCGGCAAAGGGCTCCCGGCAATGAAATGCTCGGCAAAGCCTCCTTTGCCGAGCGTTTTTTATCGGGCGCTCGGCAAAGCCTTTGCCGAGCGCCTAGGCGGCACTCGGCAAAGAAAAACGACGGTCACGGCGGTAGTCACGACGTGACGTTTTCTTTGCCGAGCGCCTCCAATAAGACGCTCGGCAAAGAGCAAACTGATTTTTTTTAAAAAAAATTCTTTGCCTAGCGCCTCCAGCCTGGCGCTCGGCAAAGAGCAAACTGATTTTTTTTAAAAAAAATTCTTTGCCTACCGCTTCTAGCCTGGCGCTCGGCAAAGAGCACACTGATTTTTTTAAAAAATTCTTTGCCTAGCGCCTCCCGCCTGGCGCTCGGCAAAGAAAAACAATTTTTTTAAAAAAAATTCTTTGCCTAGCGCTTCCAGCCTGGCGCTCGGCAAAGACCACACCGATTTTTTTAAAAAAATTCTTTGCCTAGCGCCTCCCGCCTGGCGCTCGGCAAAGAGAAACAATTTTTTTAAAAAAAAATCTTTGCCTAGCGCCTCCAGCCTGGCGCTCGGCAAAGAGCAAACTGATTTTTTTTTAAATTCTTTGCCTAGCGCTTCTAGCCTGGCGCTCGGCAAAGACCACACTGATTTTTTTTTAAAAAAATTCTTTGCCTAACGCCTCCCGCCTGGCGCTCGGCAAAGAGAAACAATTTTTTTTAAAAAAAAATCTTTGCCTAGCGCCTCCAGTTTGGCGCTCGGCAAAGCTGAATAAGCTGAGATTTGCAATATTTTTCAAGAAATTCTTTAGATCAATATTAATGCAATCAAATTATTCTTCTTTTCATAACAAATTCTCTGTTGAGGTAATTAATAATTACAGAGAAGAAAAAGATGACAGCGTTCAGAAAATTAGTTCACAACAAGGATCAATCAATTTTGGCTCTAGGTCTTGAGGCTGTGGCCCGGTCTGCTTCTGTGCTTCAAGTGATGAGGGTGTCCGTGGCTGCATCAAATGGGAGCAAGGGAGCCCACAGCCAACATCCCTTTTCAGAATAAAGCTTCTATTTCAACAATGTTACCAACTCCAAACTCCAAACTGATCGAGACCAGCTCTCCAAATTCCAAACTGATTGAGCCCAACTCCTCCTTGAAGTCGTCAAACCTAACCATTACTACTGGAGGCTGATAACTTACAATGCTCTAAACATAAGCAAAGTGACATAAAACTTCGCTTATCTCGTAGAAGCATTGCGGCCAAAGCAAATGCAGGTAAGCAACCGATCTAGATAACCTTATCTGAAACAACAAGCCGAAACAATTAGGAAGATGTCAAGAGAGAAAAATATCCATCACTCGGCACTTCTTAGGGCAAAACATAAACAAGCTATTATTAGAACATATATTTAGATATGCTATTAATATTAGCATCAGCCTGGCCATCTTAGGGTTAACAGATATGAGATATCTACCGGTAACTTATAAATGCTGTACATAATGCTATTTACATAGTGTAGAAACAAATGTAGACGTTTTAGACCATGTTAACATGTGTCCAAACATTATTAATACTACAATGAGCATAGCAGTTTTCGTGCCAGTTAATATAGCTGCAAACAACCCAATAACAGAAACTATTGTGATTGGTGATGCATATTTATACAACTAAATAAAAGAAAAAAAATACACCAGAGAATAAAGGACCTGGACAAACACACAAAAATTATCTAAATAACCACTTAACCAAATGGAACAAGCACCAGCAGCCTCTCTTAGCAGTAGTAACCTGCTTGTTCCCTGCTCTTCAGCTCTGCCTCATCGGCTCCGGCTTCCTCTGCCCACGTCATAAAACACAAGAAGACAACTATTGGACCAACATTTTCAAACTTTTGTTGACCTGCAGTGACCCATTTTCCATCATATACCATTTTCTAATAATTTTATTAATAATAATGTAGCATTTGGATTGGTAAAAAGATAACAATTTGAAATGACACGGACTGGAAACAACTGACCTTGATCACCTAGAATTAGCTTCTCCTACTACGTTATTATAGTAGCACCATGACCTTGCAACCAAAGCCTAAAATAAAAAGCTTCACCACTGGCTTTGCTGTCGTGTATGAGCATCCGGTCTCCCTCACTGTTAATCCTTTTCACGGAAGCACTGATAGCATGCAACATCCATCTATGGTCCAAAGGTCAACATCAGCGATGACCTCCCAAAACTTGCTCTGACGGCATGTCAAAGAGCAGCTAGGTGATGAGGTAGTAGATGCTGCCTGTCCAGTCAGTCACCTGCACTGCTTGTTTTCTTCATGCAAAACAGTCAATGCTGGAGTGGTCGAAGCAGCAGCAGCCGCAACATTCACTTCCGAGCCTGGACAACCACTCCACAAATGCACAACACTGTCGGAAGCCTGGACAAACTAACATTCACCTACATAATTCGATGATAGCAATTCAGTTGGCAAAAAATTAAGGAGATCAAGTTACCTGTAGAACGTCACTTGCGAACAAATTCCAGCTGAGCTTTATAATCATCGTCAATGTGTGGTAATTTTGTTTTCATCCCACAAACTAATATTCACTATAGATGAAAATCCATGACTCATCAGTTACCTTAAATGAAGAATTAGAGAGGGACGAGCAGATGCAACACGAAGGTACCACCAATGACAACGATGGGTGGAAGCGACGTGCAACACCTCTCAATGGTTGGGAGGAAAAGGCCCGTGTTTTCATTTATTTATTTGTAATCAAGTGAGAACAAAATATCTATGAGCTCATCTGAATGATATTATATAGATCAGCACTAAAAATTAAATTAAATTAAAAAAGATCCTAGATAGGGAACCTTTCCTCAATCCTTCTCCAATCCGATGCCTCATTGATCATGCTCGCGTCCCAGCTCGCCAGCAGCAAGGGTGCCTGTCCCTTCCCTACAGTGTCTCTCCTCCCTCCCGAATCTCTCTCTCCTCTCCCTCGTCCTCACAGTCTTGACGGACGCCAAAAGGAGAGAGACGGAGCAGCTGCAGCAGCAACGGCAAGGAGACGAGCGATAAAAAGTGCAGTAGATATGCCTGGAAAGACAAAGAGTGATCCCGCAAAATTTCTCCCAAAAATCATCACGCCTTTCTGGATCCCGGCCCTCACTCCTCTGCCAAATCTTTGCAAGGGAAAAGAGATATGGAACTAATGGCATGCTGGATTATCTTCTGGCGTCGGCTGATTAGTGGTACAGGAAGACTAATAATAAACAGAATTAATTAAGGGGAGCTAGAGCCTAGAAGTAGTAGTAAAATCAGCAGCTAGCTGCTCGATGACTCGATCACATACCGGGAGAAGACGCGGCCGCAGTCGCAGGTATGGCCGCGGGTGCCGCAGGTCTTGAGGTGGGCCTTGTAGTCGGAGTGCACGGCGTAGGCCTTGGAGCAGCGGGCGCAGGCCCACTGCCGGTGGCCGCTGTGCTTCCGCCGGAAGTGCTTCTTGATGCCGACGAGGTCGCCCAGCGCGTGGGACGGGTCGTGGCACGCGGCGCGGGGAGCGGCGGCGGCGGCGGCGGCGGCGGCCGGGCGCGGCGCGGGCTAGCTGCTAGCGTCGGCCTCTGCTGTCCATGTGAATTTTTCCTTTTTTTTCAATTGTGGCCGGCTCATGTAATAAGAATGCGCCCTTTGCCTAGCGCCCGCGATCTGGCACTCGGCAAAGAGGTGCCTTTGCCGAGCGCCAGATCGCGGACACTAGGCAAAGAAATTTTCGTTTTTTTAAAAAAAATTTGTTTTTTTAAATTTGTTTTTTTTATTTGTTTAATTACTGTACACTCCTTTGCCGAGCGTCAGATCGGAGGCGCTCGGCAAAGAATTTTTCGTTTTTTTTAAATTTTTTTTATTTGTTTAATTGTTGTACACTACTTTGCCGAGCGCCAGATCGGAGGCGCTCGGTAAAGACTTTTTCGTTTTTTTTAATTTGTTTTTTAATTTGTTTAATTGATGTACATTCCTTTGCCGAGCGCCAGATCGAGGGCGCTAGGCAAAGAATTTCAAATAATGTGTCATGCATGACAAAAAAAAGGTTTGAAAGAAAAAACAAAAAAAATTCTTTGCCGAGCGCCAAAGGTCAGCGCTCGGCAAAGAGGTGCCTTTGCCGAGCGCCCTGCGTTAGGCGCTCGGCAAAGGTGGCTCTTTGCCGAGTGCCAACCTTGGCGCTCGGCAAAGGCACCTCTTTGCCGAGCGCTGACATTTGGCGCTCGGCAAAGAATTTTCTTTTTTTGTTTTTTTCTTTCAAACTTTTTTGTCATGCATTATACATTATTTAAAAGTATATGTTAAGTTTTGGTACTTTTTTAAATCTTTTTACTATTTATCGTTAGTTTATTTGATTTAATTGAATTTCTCCGATAAACGCGTATTTGAACTGTAGGTGCATCGAATCTTCGAATTGGACGGTTTGAAAATTGATATTCGCATTACTTAGCGTATGTTAAGGCCGTATCCTGGAGCACGCATGAAATATCTAACATCTAGCACACGGAACACGGCGACCAAGTTGCGCGTGAAGTGCTATTAAATTAAAAAAAAAGCAAACAAAGTTCGAAAATCACGAAACTTAGCGAAACGTCTTTGGAGCACATGTGGAGGCTATGGTCAAAATTTGGTAAAGTTTCGTGCACGTTGTCACGTAAGTTAGTTAGAAACCTAGACATCTCACATGTGATATCTTGTGATTACATGTGAGATGTCTAGGTTTCTAACTAACTTACGTGACAACGTGCACGAAACTTTATCAAATTTTGACCATAGCCTCCACATGTGCTCCAAAGACGTTTCGCTAAGTTTCGTGATTTTCGAACTTTTTTTGCTTTTTTTTAATTTAATAGCACTTCATGCGTAACTTAGTCGCCGTGTTCCGTGCGCTAGATGTTCGATATTTCATGCGTGCTCCAGGATACGGCCTTAACATACGCTAAGTAATGCGAATATCAATTTTCGAACCGTCCAATTCGGAGATTCGATGCACCTACAGTTCAAACACGCGTTTATCGGAGAAATTCAATTAAATCAAATAAACTAACGATAAATAGTAAAAAGATTTAAAAAAGTACCAAAACTTAACATATACTTTTAAATAATGTGTAATGCATGACAAAAAAGTTTGAAACAAAAAACAAAAAAAAAGAAAATTCTTTGCCGAGCGCCAAATGTCAGCGCTCGGCAAAGAGGTGCCTTTGCCGAGCGCCAAGGTTGGCACTCGGCAAAGAGACACCTTTGCCTAGCGCCTAACGCAGGGCGCTCGGCAAAGAGCCACCTTTGCCGAGCGCCTAACGGAGGGCGCTCGGCAAAGAACGACGGTATATTCCGCGGTGGCTCTTTGCCGAGTGCTATCCTCTGCCGAGCGCCTGGCGCTTGGCAAAGACGTTTTTTGCCGAGTGTTTCTCTTTGCCGAGGGCATGGCGCTAGGCAAAGGAGTCATTGCCGAGCGCATTCTTTACCGAGAGCCCGGCGCTAGACAAAGGTGGCCTTTGCCGAGCGCCCGATAAATAGCGCTCGGCAAAGACCCAGGCGCTAGCCAAAGGCACTGTCTGCCGTAGTGCCACTACCACTCACGAAGGAGCCCGAGCAGACGCCCGGGGTGGCCGGGCCTTGGGACCGCCTATGGTTGGAAGAAAACTTACTCTATATTATACAGGTGAATCTAAAATAGCTTTTAGTTCCTCTTCTGAAAGAACTCCTGTTAGTCACATCAGAAAACCAAATCATATTATTCAAGCGATCTCAGCGTTGATAGTTCACACATAGAAGAATCAATCAGTTGTTAACCATATCGTGAACGCCAATGAGACCTAATGTACAGTACAGACTATTCTAGCAGAGCATTGCATCGTATCAGCTTTTCATTTCAATCTCCATTGCCGCCGTCGTCTTGGAGGAAATAGTAGCCGCTACCATCGCCCTCGTTGGAGCAGTAGTTGTTGCTGAAGTTGTTGAAGGTGATGCCCTCTCTGCAGTAGCTGTTGCTGTTGTCGACGTAGTAGCCGCCGTCCTCCCCAGCGCCGGGCAAAGCAGCCGGCCGTCTCCCCGGCGCTGGGCATGGGCGAAGCAGAGTAGTAGCCGCCGTCCTCCCCGGCGTTGGGCGTGGGCAAAGCAGAGTAGTAGCCGGCCATCTCCCCCAAGAAACCGCCGCTGTTGTCGCCTTGGTGAACGGCCTCAGCCTGCGCGCCGCCGCTTGTGCCCTAGCCTTGGCCCATCATGACGTAATTCGCGGCGACAGGGCCGTCGTTGTCCAGGTAGTTGCTGGGGCCTGGTTGCTTTGGACTCGGGGCAAGCTGCTTGGCGGAGGTGGGCGGCGGCGGCGGCGGCTGCCTGCTGCTTCTGGTGCTTCTTCTTGCCCCTGGGCGGTGATCCTGACGCGCGAGAGCACGGCGCCGTGGAGGGGTGGGTCGGTGATCTCGTACTCGTTCATGACCCACCGCGTGGTCGCTCCTCGCGTCCTCGTTGCTGCGGTGCGGTAACTCAGGGAAAACTTCTTCTACCTGAGCTCGATCTCGCCGCCGCCGCCGCCGCGCAGGAGCAGGAGGCTCTCCTCGGTGGAACGCTGCACGGCCCAGGTGCTGCCGCCTCCTCCGCCTTCCTCGCCATCGGAGACGGCGCGCTTCGCAAGGCGGCGGCCGTTCCTGGTCCTCTTGGGGATGGGGCCAAAGAAGAAGGCGTGGTCGCTGCCGGCGTGGCCGTGGTGGCGCAGCAACTCCCAGGGCGGGCAGCTGCAGGGGTCGGCGTCGATGACCATGACCGCGTGCGCGTGCGGGTTCGGGAGGCCCACGGCGCGCGGGAGGAGGTAATGCGCCACGATGTTGGCGTCGGTGGGGTCGAACTTGTTCGCCGGCGGCATGGACGCGCCGAAGCCGAACCAGCGCGCTCCATTGCTCTCGTCGAGCTTCCCCTTGATTTCTTGGCCGAATCGAATCCGGATCGCCCTCTCTCCTTGGCTTCTTGGTCGGAATCAGATCGATGACACTCTAGTCTTGGTTTCTTGGTGGGTTCTATCACCGCCTCTTTTTTGGTTCTTGGTTGGATCGTGCCGGAATGGAAGCGCCGCCGCCACACGCCTCCCGTGCTGGTATATACTAGTGATTAGCGCGCGCCCTTGTGCTTAAGGACAATTCATTATAGATAAGGATATACGAAACATAAGTGCAAAGCAAAGCCAAGATGTTTGAAGATGTTTTTTTAGAATGTTTGAAGATGTATTAATCACATAGATTCTAAGATAATCGACATGAAGGTTCAAAGATACAAATGTAGTACGTACTGATACACAAGCCCTAGGATACAAACTTAGTACGCATCAAAATGGCACATGACATATTACACATGCATAGAGTTATAACATGAGTTAGAGTAAGGCTGGACGAAAAACTCGAAGCTCGTTAGCTCGCTCGGCTCGTGGCTGGCTCGACTCAGCTCGGCTCGGCTCGTTACGATAACGAGCCAAGCCGAGCCAAGATTTTAGCTCGTTAGCTATAACGAGCCAACTCGAGCCAGCTCGCGAGCTAAACGAGCCAAGCTTTCAGGAAAAAAAGTATCAAAACTTGTATTAGTTTTTGTATTACTTCATGTCTTGTACTTTACAATTGACTAGTAACTGGTCTAGACCCTATAAATTGACTGGTAACTGGTCTAGATGCATTTCTTTTGTATTATTATTATTCTCAAATTTTAAATAAATACAAATATTATATTTTGTGTATTTTTTATACCTGGCTCGCGAGCTTAACGAGTCAGCTCGAGCTTTTAACGAGCCGAGCCGAGCTGGCTTTCTGGCTCGTTAGGATAACGAGCCGAGCCGAGCTGGCTCGTTATCTTAACGAGCCAGAACGAGCCGAGCCCAAACGAGCCGAGCCGGCTCGTTATCTAGGGCTAAGTTAGAGTCACGACAGTGATTTGCGCACACCCATGCGCGCGTAGAGCCACCTCAAAATATAAGCACATGCATGAAATTTGTCAAACTTCACTGTAACACTACTGCAGACTACGGGTTTGCCGAGCGCCTGAGACGCTCGGCAAAGGCCGAATTGCGCTCGACAAAGGCTTTGCCGAGCGCAATGCTCAACAAAGGGCTCCCGGCAACAAAATGCTCGGCAAAAGCTCCTTTGACGAGCGTCTTTTATCGGGCACTCGGCAAAGCCTTTGCCGAGCGCCTAGGCGGCACTTGGCAAAGAAAAGCGGCGGTCACGGCGGCGGTTACGGCGTGACGTTTTCTTTGCCGAGCGCCTCCAGTAAGGCGCTCGGCAAAGAGCAAACTAATTTTTTTAAAAAAAATTTCTTTGCCTAGCGCCTCCAGCCTGGCGCTCGGCAAAGAGCAAACTAATTTTTTTAAAAAAAAATTCTTTGCCTAGCGCCTCCAGCCTGGCGCTCGGCAAAGAGCAAACTAATTTTTTTAAAAAAAAATTCTTTGCCTAGCGCCTCCAGCCTGGCGCTCGGCAAAGAGCAAACTAATTTTTTTAAAAAAAAATTCTTTGCCTAGCGCCTCCAGCCTGGCGCTCGGCAAAGAGCAAACCAATTTTTTTTAAAAAAAATTTTTTGCCTAGCGCCTCCAGCCTGGCGCTCGGCAAAGAGCAAACTAATTTTTTTAAAAAAAAACTAGTTGAGTGTCCGTGCGTTGCTACGGGTGAATATAGTTGAATCCTATAACACACAATCACCATTGAATTGGACCAATAATAAGCATCAATTAATTTTGAATAAAATTTATGGAGACCAGGACAACGAAGAACTAAAAGAAAAACGACGATAGTCTTGGAACATTTAGATGTGGACCAGTTCATGTTCCCCTGGCCCTTTTATCCTGTTGCCTAACCAAAGCCCAAATAAATCAATTCTTAAGAACTGGAATACAAGCCATAGACATTAGGAAACAAATCACACTATGCTCACCTATCCATTTAGAGGTAATAATAAGCCCTTGTCGTACTCTGTTTGTACGCCCTGTCAAGGTGCCAACCTGCATATAGAGACGAGGAACATGGTCAATCCAAAGAAACATATTAGTTTTTCTTTTACTTTTTCTTACCAGTTTTCTTTGCAACGAAAACATCACCCAAGACGACAAGTCGACAACAATAAATAGGTTTTGTAGATCATGACAATGACATGTACATACTTGTTATCCTAATCACAGTAGGTATGTCTAGGACTAATTTTGCGAATTTTGCGGAGGGTATAATCACTTGACTAATTTCCCAAACAATATATTTCATTCAAAATATATCAATCTAAAAATGCTGAAAGCATAAATTTTCTTGCAGGTTCTTCTAATATCCACTTTCTATTCTAAAATTCTCTCATTTTCATTTTTTCTGCAAAACAATATCAAAATTTAAATATTCACATGTTCGAGTAAAATCAAAAGAACACATATCATTTGTCCAAAAAAAAGACAGGACCAACTTTTCATGGCCATATAACGGAACCTTAATCTCAAGATATGAGGCATTAAATGAAACTAAGGCTGGACGAACTCGAAGCTCGTTAGCTCGCTCGGCTCGTGGCTAGCTCGGCTCAGCTCGGCTCGGCTCGTTATGATAACGAGCCGAGCCGAGCCAGGATTTTAGCTCGTTAGCTATAACGAGCCAACTCGAGCTGGCTCGTGAGCCGCTCGTGAGCCAAACGAGCCGTAGTTTTAGAGGAAAAGTCATCATAACTTATATTAGTTTTGTATTACTTCATGTCTTGCACTTCACAAATGGATGATATGTTAGCTCATATGAATATTTTATTCGATTTAAGGTTATTGAATATGTTATTTTTATATTATTAATATTTTTAAGCTTTAGATAAATGCAAATATTATATTTTGTGTATTTTTTATACCTGGCTCGCGAGCCTAACGAGCCAGCTCGAGCTCATAATGAACCGAGCCGAGCTGGCTTTCTAACGAGCCAGAACGAGCCGAGCCGAGCCGAGCCAGCTCGGCTCGTTATCCAGCCTTAAATGGAACCATGTGACGAAAAATTATAAGTCTAATTTGCTTTCATGATAATTTTACAGCTCACTGCAAAATGTTCATAAATTTGTTTTCATGATAATTGTACAGCTCACTGCAAATTAATGAGATTTTTTTCAAAACATCCAAAAAAAAATGTATGGGTCAGGACAACGATGAACAGCATTAACAATGTAGCGTGTGACAGTTTCATCTACTGGTGAACTGTTAATTTCACCAATACAGAACAAAGCTTAACTCGACTGGAATGAACCCAAACATGAACTATCCTTTTAGACTGAGCTCTGATCCTCTTTTTTCTATAAAAAATGCTAATGGAAACTTTAAAAATAGCATGAGCCAATTCAAGAATAGAGTATGTTGGGATTGTAGATAACCTCATCACGCCATATCCAATTTCCGAATATAAGAACATGAGAGCAGCAATTGCAAAATATAACTCTACTCTTCAAGAACAACTCCTAGACTCAGTAACAAGTGAAATACCTCGTTGGAACTGAAGATCTCAAAGTGATTTTAAATGAAGCAAGAAAAGTCTTGTTTAATTAAAGCAAACTTTAAACCAGGTTCTGAAATATAACTTGCAGATAAATTAATTTGTACCAAATCTAAATTATATATACCTATAGCAATGGGAGCAGGTTTCTATATATCTGGCTTCTAATAATACCATGATGTCCACTGCTGTTCTCAGCTCCATTCCTATACACTTTATGCCGGCTATGTCACTACCGAAGACGGTGATCCATGCCATCGATCGGCGACGCCGCGCTTTCTTTTGGACTGGTGAAGATGCCTGTCATGGGTCCAAGTGCCTTGTGGCCTGGGATACTGTACGTACAAGCAAGTCTCAAGGTGGTCTGGGAGTCAAGGACCTTGAGTTGCAAAACCGATGTCTTCTCATGAAGTTCATAGATAAGTTGTTCTCCAGCGATGATGCTCCGTGGAAGGATTGGATTCTACGTGATGCCTCTGCCTCTAATTCTACTATCACCGGTGGCAATGGCTACCTCTGGAAGATTATCAACGATGGGCTTTCCACGTACTGTTCTCTTACCTATGTTAATGTTCACAACGGTTCCTCTACTTCTTTCTGGTTCGATCACTGGCTCCCTGATGGGCCACTCTGCCTTTCCCACGCTGCTCTTTTTACTCACACCACCAGGCCTGACATCTCTGTGCGGAGTGTTTTCCTAACGGGTTTTGATTTGTGCTTGCGCCCTAGACTTACTAATGCTGCTAGTGCCCAGCTAGCCTCCCTTCTTATCTGTTTACAGGATATCGAGCTAGACGATGCCCATGACCAGCGGCTTATGAGGCTGACAGGAAGAAGATACTCCACGAAAGATGCCTACTATGCTCTGGGTGACAGTCAGGGGCAACATGATGTCCACGGCCAGCGTATCTGGGGTCCAAGGTACCGAACAAAGTCAAGATTTTCTCCTGGTTATATTTCAAGGATCGCCTCAGCACACGAACCAACCTCTTCGCCAAGAACATTCTGGATGATGAAATCTGTGAACGCTGCTTGGAAGCTGTTGAAGACAGGCGTCATGTGTTTTTTGAGTGTCACATAAGTGCCGGTGTCTGGAGCAAACTCAACCTCGACATAGTTGCCAACCTATCCGATATTGATGTTTGGAATGCTACGGTGCCAATACGATTGGACGCGAAGCTGTGGCCCTTCGTGCTGCAAACTATTCTCTGGAGACTTTGGGACGCCAGGAACGGCGCGATCTTTAGGCACGAAACCCCTTCTGTAAGAACTGTCATTTCAAAGATCTGCGATGATCTCCTCGTCTGGCGTAGACGTCTCAGATGTGATCAGGATATTTGTAACTTAAATTTTTGGCGCTGCTATTTCCTATCTTGTAACTCTCTGGACAATACCACTTCTGTGGTGTTTGGGTAATGAAATTTAGGTGGGGAATCTCTCCCCACCGTTGCTTTCAAAAAAAAATAATACCATGATGGCACCAAACCTGGAGAGCTGAAGATCCTCATATAACCATTACTTGTGTAAATCATACCTTAGTATGCCCAATGTACTTAATTAGATAGCCAATTTATAGGTACTTCCATAACCTTGTATTAAAATTAGATATGTCAGCTAGCTTAACTCGAATTCAGACACATTAATTTTAGCCATTTGCACTGAATCATTGAATAGAGTAGAATCAGATTAACTACATTAGAATTAGTTGACATGTCTAACTCGTTATCTAGCACACATGATCTGTGTAAGTGTGAGCCACAATTTCTTAACTAAACACGAAAACAAGTATAAGAATGTAACAAATCTGAAGAAGCAATGATACACGAAGAAATTAGTTCTGTATATTCAGTGTAAAAAAGGTGTCATCACAAGGTGCTATAGGAATTATACAGAATAAATGATTATGCATCAGATGACAGCACTTTACACCATTCTTCTGATAGCACTATGTTCAAGGGAAAATGTTAACTGTTTCAGTTTACTTACCATTCTTCTGATAGTGTTAAGTTCAAGGGAAAATATTAACTGTTTGCTATTTATTTTGCTTCCTAATATCCCAATTTAATCTAGGCTGCTTATAACTATTGGTATTAAATGAATTCCCATTTTGTCATCCTAACCTCAGTAAAACTGAATTTAAATGAATTCCCATTTCTAGCCGGTTCATCTTTGCTACCAAGGGTTATAGCGCTATACTGAAACATTGTGATTAGGTGTCAAGTGCAGGAGATGTATGCTTTTCCATGTGCGGCCTTTCTTTGTATGCTTCGGTGTTTTCCCTATATGGCCATGCAAGCACGCAAGTAATACAAAAAAGATAAATATAATGAAGAGTACAGAGTATAAATTTTGACAATTACCAAGGAGGTGAGAGCATTTTTTACCAGATGAATCCCAGGGTCTTTTCCACCATTTTCTTCAAGATGCGCAAATTGCTTCCTAAATTAGTTGACAACGCGGCATAAACAAGCATCCTTGTCAATGTAAGCACCTCCGTTTTTCTATTCTTCCCCTTAGTATGGCGGTAGGAATTTAAGTCTGCATCATGTAAGGCCATTTCTTGCCTGATGTTTATGAAGGCATATAATTTCCACCTCAGCCTTGCAATCGGGCAATATTTATGAGCTCCAGCACTTACCCAGCAAAATGGTGGACAAAGGCATGTCAGTGTACCCATGAAAACATTGATGTTGTTTCAGACATTTTACTCAAGACATACACAATCAAACAGTTACTACTAACTACTACCTAAATCAGGCAAAGTTGCTTTCACTTAGAGTTAGTCGTCATAGGGTGGGTGATGAAGGAAACCAACGCTCTCAGTAGGCAACAAGTGTTCAGACCTGCTAAGCAGCCAGGAAAAATATCACTGAGCTTTGGTGCCTTTTCTTGACCATCGACGATCTTCATGCTTGCGGTGGCCGACATGTCCATCCCCGGGTCTGACCAAGGCCTTGGTAGATCTTCCGGGTCTATGGCCATGAACGTCGGGAGGAGTTGCATGCTTTATTGGCCCGTTGACCGCCTCACAGTCAGGAAGAGAGGAAGTTATGACGGTCAGGACTCCATTATTGGGAAAACAGCGAAGAAGAAGGTTATGATGGGATCTACATCCCTGCTCACCAATGCCCTTGATGTGAGGAGCTCCAATGATCACCTCCAGGGAGGATCTCGCAGCGGCATAGCTCACCCACACCCACGGCAGCACGGAATAGGGCAGGTGGGGCAGGCAACGCGCCGGCTGTGCGAGTTGGTGCTGGCACACTGGCATGTTGCTGGGGCGGCGTGCGGGGACGCGATTGGGGCAGCGCCGCAGGAGGCGGACGGGGTGGGGGACGCGGACCCACAGGGCGAAGGTAAGGAGCAGCGGCGCCGCGGCGCAGTGGCGGCAAAGCACGGGGATGGGATGGCCGGAGGGCCTCTGCGATGGCGGCGGCGTAGAGGTCGGAGAGAAGCTTGGCCATCTAAATGTATGTTCCGGATTGGGATTGAAGTTGGGGGAGGATGGCGCAGCAAGCGAGGCGTGGGATGAACTGAAGCCGACGCCGGACGGGGAGGAGGGTTCGGACGTGCGCGTACGAGCGGTTGTGATTTTTTTTCATTCGCGCATGGGGACTGGGGAGGTGAGAGCGGGCGTCGGAGAGAACCAGTCGTGCCTTTGCCGAGCGTGGCGCTCGGCAAAGAATTTTTCGTTTTTTTTAATTTGTTTTTTTTATTTGTTTAATTGTTGTACAGTACTTTGCCGAGTGTCAGATCGAGGGCGCTCGGCAAAGACTTTTTTGTTTTTTTTTGAATTTGTTTTTTATTTGTTTAATTGTTGTACACTACTTAGCCGAGCGCCAGATCAAGGGCGCTCGGTAAAGACTTTTTCGTTTTTTTTAATTTGTTTTTTTTATTTGTTTAATTGCTGTACACTACTTTGCCGAGCGCCAGATCGGGGGCGCTCGGCAAAGACTTTTCGTTTTTTTTTAATTTGTTTTTTTGAATTTGTTTTTTGTTTGTTTTATTGCTGAACAATACTTTGCCGAGCGCTAGATAGGGGGCGCTCGGCAAAGGCTTTTAAATAATGTGTAATGCATGACAAAAAAAGTTTGAAAGAAAAAAACAAAAAAAAAAGGAAAATTCTTTGCCGAGCGCC
This sequence comes from Saccharum hybrid cultivar R570, assembly GCA_038087645.1. NCBI lineage: Eukaryota > Viridiplantae > Streptophyta > Magnoliopsida > Poales > Poaceae > Saccharum > Saccharum hybrid cultivar. The sequence goes on from JAQSUU010000805.1 coordinate 15,786,093, forward strand.
AAAGGTCAGTCTCACATGTGTATGTCTAGGTTTCTAACTAACTTACGTGACAACGTGCACGAAACGTTACCAAATTTTGACCATAGCCTCCACATGTGCTCCAAAGACGTTTCGCTAAGTTTCGTGATTTTCGGACTTTGTTTGCATTTTTTATAATTTAATAGCACTTCATGCGCAACTTGGTCGCCGTGTTCCGTGCGCAAGATGTTCGATATTTCATGCGTGCTCCAGGATACGGCCTTAACATACGCTAAGTAACGCGAATATCAATTTTCGAACCGTCCAATTCGGAGATTCGATGCACCTACAGTTCAAATACGCGTTTATCGGAGAAATTCAATTAAATCAAATAAACTAACGATATATAGTAAAAAGATTTAAAAAAGTACCAAAACTTAACATATACTTTTAAATAATGTGTAATGCATGACAAAAAAGTTTGAAAGAAAAAAACAAAAAAAAAGAAAATTCTTTACCGAGCGCCAAAGGTCAGCGCTCGGCAAAGAGGTGCCTTTGCCGAGCGCCAAGGTTGGCACTCGGCAAAGAGCCACCTTTGCCGAGCGCCTAACGGAGGGCGCTCGGCAAAGACCGACGGTAGGCGCCCGGTATGTTCTGCGGTGGCTCTTTGCCGAGTGCTATCCTTTGCCGAGCACCTGGCGCTTGGCAAAGACGTTCTTTGCCGAGTGTTTCTCTTTGCCGAGGGCATGGCGCTCGGTGCCGAGCGCATTCTTTGCCGAGAGCCCGGCGCTAGGCAAAGGTGGCCTTTGCCGAGCGCCCGATAAATAGTGCTCGGCAAAGACCTAGGCTCTAGGCAAAGGCACTGTCTGCCGTAGTGTAACTTGGGGAGATTATCACAATTTCTCTAAAGAAATTGTTATCGCCACTGTACATCTATTGAAATTTGATAAGCAGTGCATGTTAATTTGTTCAGGTCATCGACAATACATCAAAAGATATTTTCATTCAGCAGGGTTCTAACTGACATGAGTCTCAAATAAACAATACATTGACTATATAATACTATTTGATAACTCTGCACTATCAAATAGCAAAAATGGTACAATACATGATGCTTAACTTTATTTGCCCAGTTAGCAGCGGAAGAGTTAGTGATGCCAGCTGCGTGCTGTAGAGCATCACAGATATTCCAACCTCTCAAACCTCTACAACATAATGGGCAGACGAACTCACCTCAGTGACGAACTGGATGACACCTATTTAGAAGCTGACCTAACATGAGTTTTCACCACCACCATTTCTTCTGTGTTTTAGGCTAAGGAAGTTTATCTGCGGTTGGCACAGTTGTGGTTCCATCTCTACCATAGTGGCTTTCCATCTTCATCACATCTGTATGGTTGTTACAATTAGCCATTAGACTGAAAGGCTAGGTAAAAATGCAATCGAATTGATTTTCAAAACCAATTTGCTTTTCTCCACAAATTAACAAAGTGAAAATACCATGCACCATCGGTGGTGGATTGTCAGTATGCAATAATAAGAGTCAGACAGGACATAACTATTATCTTGCAATAAATATGCCATTAAAAAACAAGAATGAAGTATACACCCTACAGTAGGCACTAATATTGTTCAGTAGAGACCTCTACAGTTCAAGAATGAAGTATAGACCCTACATTGTCTCTTGTTCTTCCTTTCACCAGGTACCCGTTCAATATTAGTGCCTGAAGTTTTAGCTTCCCAGTTAATAACACAGAGGGTCAAGTTTTTTAGCCTAGCAAAATTCTCTATGAATACCAAGATAGGTTCTAAGCATCAATATCGCACGCCATGGTAACAGAGACTGCAGTGTCTGGAGAGATGAGAAAACAATGTCTAGAACTGCAGTGTCTGGAGATGAGAACGTGGAGATGAGACTCACTTAAGAAAACAGAGACTAAAGGAAATTGAAAAATCTGTAATCCTGAAAGAGTGCCATGACTGTACAAATTCCAGTGCTCTATCTAATCTTCTAGCCATGGCAATAGCAGCACAACAACCATCAAGGAACCCTGAAGCACCCAGTAGCATCAGCAAGGCTAGAGAAGCTGTAAAAAAAATGGAACATCAATGGCTCCTCCTAAAATCCTATTTGTTTTCGATTTCCATTACATAGTCTGTCTTTTCTATTTCACTACACAAAGTATACTGGTTGCCAAATAAGATTCACAAAATATCCCTACAGAAAAGAACTATTCAATAGGAGCCATATTCAAGTTTTGCTCATTCGCTCCATTCGGTAGAGAGAAATATAGTAATTGCACCATAGAAATTTTCTTATAGCAGTCTACAAAACAATTGCTCCATTGATCATCTAAATGGATAGCTCAGCAACTAATGTAGCACTCTATCTAAAAAAACAGCATAGGGATTCAAGTTGAAAATTGGTACCTCTATCTAAAATCTGCAAAAAGAAATAAAAATGATAATGTGCCCGGCCGGAAAAGGCAAAGGCGCCCATATAAAACCTTATCAATGCTCTATATCCTAATCCAAGGAACAAACTGAATATACAGAGAATAAGCAAAAAGGAGCTGCTACTAATTAAACTTCTGTACAGGATTAGCCCCACCAAAATCAGACCACCCCCCTAAAATCCTATTGGCGCTATACGTTCCACAAATGTTTTTTCCACATAACACTGATTTTTTTTACACAAATTGGTGGGGAGGAATTCTTATATAGATTCATAATCAACATGGCCATGTTTTTTGAACAATATATATTAATGCTACTTCCTCACAACATGATCTGTATAATATATAGGGAAAAGAAGTAGCACAAATTTTAAAAAAGAACACTATGATAGGGACAGAAAGTAGCACAAATGTTAATGTCTTCCTTTCCTTAATATCGGCATAAAATTTTCAAGCTGGAAAAGTAGCACTGTTGGTAACAAAATAACCCAGAGGAAAGGGTAATGTGGGTTGAAAGGCTTATCTTCAGAAGAAAATTTAAAACTAAGAGATAATTAATACCCATATGTGTGATAGGATACTGTGACTTCCTGATTTAATAGGCTTACCCGTTGAAGACCAAGGTTCGTGACATACTTTTAAAAGCTAAAAGTATGATACCAGATAAAACAAAGGGTCCCTTTTTTATTCATACAGCCGCGATGGATTATTAGTACTTTTGGAAACAACTGTCACCATGCATCTGTGTGGAGTCAAATGTTGCATTTTTCTTTTCTAATGTTGTGTTCGGAGGTCCACGGTACTCATGATAAGTGAACTTTGTTCTGACATGGGCACCAAATAAATTACACATAGGGGCATTACATTTGTGAAATACCGGACCAACTGTGCATAAGCATGTTCAAATGATAAGTTCAATAGGCTTCTGTTCTTCTGTTTTCATAATAAAGTAAAAAAATATATGATTTGAAGCCTATCATCATTTTATAAGTGGAGAAAAGTTAATTGCAATAGGAGAGAGCTGAGTTATGAAACATCACAAATTAATGGAAGGACCATTACCTCCAGGAGTACAGGGTAGTGTTATGTTCTTCAGGATCGCTAGGTGTAGATCAGTGGGGACAATCTCATTGGGTTTGTGTACGGAGAGAGACAGAGAGGGAGAGAAAGAGAGGAAGAGTTAGGCATAGACCATCGGTAGGCGTTGAGGAGGCGGATCCTGGGATCACGGGTTCGCCGGTGGAGATCTGCGCTAGGGCAGCGACGGGTGGTGAAGCGGTGGAGCAGTGGCGACATCGGTGAAGTCGGTGGCGCTTCCCATCGCTCACAGCACAACCCTCGAGATCGGATTAGGGATGGAGGTGGGGCAGTTACTATGGCAGTCAACCTCGTGGTACGAGCCCTTGGCCCCCATCTCCTCTTTATAGTGCTGCACGACGGGGCCCACCTGCCATGTAATTGGGCTAAGCGTCCCCGATCAGAACGCGGTCAAGGGGTCCGTCTCGACCGTTGGGTCAAGACGGATGAGATCAATTCTAATATTCTCCCCCTTGACCTCATCTTATACTTTAAACTTTAAACTTTACTTCACAGTTATTTCTTTCACTATTCCATCATAGATCAGTGCATAGAGCATGCCTCATCGTCACGGTCAGTCGCCGATAGATTTAACAGCTACAATAGACATCTCTGATCTGAAACAGATTCTTTAACTTTGGACCCTTTATTGTCCGAAAATCATAGGCTATACCATAAACCCATGTCGACTATGTGTTCTCTGAACGCACTGGGTGGTAAGCCTTTGGTAAGCGAATCCGTAAGCACTTGCTTGTTACTTATATGTTTAATACTTTTAAAATGATTCCGAATTTTCTCCTTTACGACGTATAATTTTAACGTCAATGTATTTGGCAGCACACTTGACCCGTTGTCATAGGAGCAAACTACTTAAATGGTTATTGTAGTTGACAACCATTATCAATTCCGGGTACAAGTTCCTTAACCATTTTGCCTGTCCCATAGCCTCAAAACATGCTATATTATAACTTTACATCACTGATGATACTAAAAATGTTTCTTTGGAGCTTTTCCACAATAAAACTTCAACTGCGAGTGTTAGCTACTGTCACACCCGGTTTTCTAAAGAACAAAACCAGGCTAATCATATGTGTGCCCAGGAAGTCCACACATATGCCAGAATGAAAAAGTATCAGAAACAATGTTATTATATAACGTATACATAGCTATATTAACACTTACATCAGAGTATCGCGGATCGGTGACTAAACTTCAGGCTCCGTTCTTCTCAGGGACGGCTGACTGGGGGTAACATATGCCTAGCACCTCTACTAGTCTTCTGGAAACTCCACTACACCTTTGTCCTTCTTCCGAGTAGCATCTTACTACACACTGGAGTGTTGGAAAATAGCAAGAGTGAGTCCATGTCGAACTCAGCAAATATATCATGGGGTTCATGAGGCTCAAAAAGGTTAGACATTGTTTGACTGCATTTAGCTTTTATTCATCATGTAATTAGCAATTGAGTAGCATCAAGGTATTCCAATTTCCATTAATGAATCAATGATCAATTGTAATAAGGATAATGAATAGCATTAACATGAGCATAATAATAACAACAGTAATTAAGCATGGTATAACAATGGTGATCAACTATTCTGTAAGAATCCCCAAGGCCGCTCGTATCCGTGAGCACGGCTAGTATACCAGTTTTTAACTCTGCGCAGAGGTGTACACTTTCACTGTGAGTCATGATTTCCAAATGCATGGGTTTGCAAGGCCCAAAACATCGGAAACCATATAAAGCCATTCAAAAGTTCGTCTAACAAGTTAGGGCCATTAGATTCACTCGGCAGGCAGATGTAGAACCCCCCTTCCCAGTGGCACAACAACCGCAGCCTATACACACTAGGCCAGGGGCTCGCACTACACCCAACGTGGCAAGCCATTCTTATGCCATTTAAGGTAACCACTAACAAGCTAGAAAAGGTCTCTTGAACAACTAGAGCCAGAGCCATATAGCCCTCACAGCTGTACTGTATATCCCGGTTATCACTTACAGATAAGTCCTTATGGAGAGAAACCAGAGCAACAAAATAACCCCTTGCTCTAGCCCCCTTTTCAATAATAATAAAATCATCTTAATGGTTGGTTGCATAATTCATTAATCCAATTACAAGATCATCGTTCATAATTAAGCGCTAGCAATAGCTACCCAAATGCACAACCCATAGGTGACAAGGAAATAAGATATCAATAGCTAAGTTATAATCTCTATGGTTGTCAAGGAAGACACATGCATATGTATGATAATTTTAGTGAATAGGACAACAAGGATAGTCCTATGTTATACTTGCCTTGATCAAAGCTTTCCTGATGATACTGCTCGTCTGGCTCAAAATAATATTCCTGATCGTCCAGAAACTGCTCACCATCTAACTCAATCACCAAGCATCAACACACAATCATCCGAGCAATCATACACGAAGCAAACAAAGAGACATAATTAAAACAGTACACCAACAGTAGCAAAACAGTATAAAAAGTTTGTAAAACTCTTCTACACGTTACTATGATCACACAGACGTAAAGATCACGAAATTCGGACTTAAAACGTGAAAGATATGCATTTTCTAAGATTTCCTATAAATAAATAATTACTTCAATATAAACTCGAAAATTAAATCTTCCAAACCTACTGTACAGCTACACTAACATGTAGAACTCGCAAATACGAACCTAACGCAACTTGAACGGGTCAAATCGGAGTTAAAACGTGGAAGATATGGCCTAAACAAGATTGTACGTGTATACGTATTTCTATTGTATTTCAGGATTTATTTTACTAAAGAAAAACGGCCACAAATCATACCCAGGACATCATGTGATGTCATCAAGCTAGCTAACTACTTTTAACTAAACAAAACCAAGTGAAATGCATTAATTCATATTAGCCGCTATGCATTTTAATTTCATTACCAAGCTCGCTCTAGTCATGTCTTAATTAATTATAAATATTTCAATATTCTTTATATGTCGATTATATAATTTAATTTGTATAACAAAATAACAAGTTAGAGCATCTAATGGTATGCATCCTGCGTTTACACTAAGTACAGTTAAAAACATATTTAAGTTAACAATTAATCAAATTAACATGCTATGTATAATCACTAGGATATAAACCTACATTACTTTTAATCATAGAACTAATTGTATGTTAATTAAATTAATATTTAATTTATATATGAGTAGCATGTATCACGACAATGCCGCTGTAGATTACACGAGGAAGAACACGAACATGAAGATTTTCACCCACTATAGAGACCGGACGATGGCCATGGCAGGTTCGGCAGGATCGGAGCAGGAGAAGATGGCAGCTAAGGCTGCACAGCTCAGGTTCGTCTCGATGAAGATCAACACGTCTACAAGTTCTCCGTCCAACAAGCGGCACATGCGACGATATGATCGGCGCTCGGCATCCAGTAGCAGGAGCGGGCGTTGGCGTGTGTTGGTCTCTGTTACGGCGTGGGCGCTGAATTGATATAAGAAGATAAATTGCATTGGTCTAGAAGAGACGGAGTAGAACATAGAATAAAGAAATAACTGATTCATGATTAAGTAATATGTAGATGAGGCATGTAGACGTACATCACACATGCAAAAGCAGCATGCTGCAGCAGAGTAGTTAACGACATGGTGTAATTTAACAGAGAGGAAGACATGGAGACGATGCTCACCAACGAACGACTATGAATAATAACAGGCAGCGTCGTCGATGGTTCTGCATGACTGGACATGAGGATGTCATGCAGGACGCAAAGAAGGCAGCAACTGGAACTTCATGCACGCGCTCGTGCACCTCCAACAGTGGTTTCGCAACGACGGACTTGGCGACATGCAGATGACAAACTTTGACGAGATGAGCAGCAGCCATGTCCCTCCCATCACATCAACGACAGCCTGAGAGAGGACGAGTCAACGAGCACCGGCGGCCTAGGAAGACGTGTACATACGTCGCGGCAACTGCGCACGGAGCGAACAGAGACAGCGCTCTATGTACGTCGGGTATGGCGAGTTGACTCCGGTTCTTCCTGCGAAGCTAGGCGCGAGGAGCGGCAGAAGATTCTCCACGATGGTGAGGCAGCAGCGGACAGCAACAGCGGCGGCGGTGAGCTCTTCTTCTCGGTGAGAACCTGGGCGAACGAGGCGGCGACAGATTGCAACAACAACAACAACATAGCCTTTTGTCCCAAGCAAGTTGGGGTAGGCTAGAGATGAAACCCAAAAGAGACGAGAAACAGGGAGACACAAAAAAGACATAAAGGGAGACAAAAAGAGGTCACGGTTCCGGCACGTTGATTGCCAATCTCCAGGCGCTCCTATCCATAGCTAAATCCTTGGAGATATTCCACTCCTTAAGATCTCTCTTAACGGACTCGTCCCAAGTTAGTTTAGGTCGACCTCTACCGCTCTTTACATTATCGGCCCGCTTTAGAACTCCACTACGCACCGGCGCCTCAGGAGGCCTCCGTTGGACATGTCCAAACCATCTCAACCGATGTTGAATCAATTTCTTCTCAATTGGTGCCACTCCAACCCTATCCCGAATATCGTCGTTCCGGACTCTATCCCTCCTTGTGTGCCCACAACACCAACGCAACATACGCATCTCTGCTACACTCAATTGCTGGATATGTCGCCTTTTTGTAGGCCAACACTCAGCACCGTATAACATCGCCGGACGAATCGCCGTCCTATAGAACTTACCTTTCAGCTTCTGAGGCACCCTTTTGTCACAGAGGACGACAGATTGCATGAGCATCAATTGATTCGATTAGAGTCTTCAAGGATTTGCAAGATCCGATGGATCAGCCTTGGTATTTATAGACGAGTATGGATGAGTCCATGACGTGCACGTCTTATAGATTAAACAGCGATCATGGTTCAAGGAAAGAAAACAACTCTACATAGAAGGAAAGCCAACGTCCAGTTGGAAAAAGAAAAATAAGTTTGCTTCCTAATAAAGATTATTATTTTATATTATATCATCATGTTAAGAAAGGAATGCAAGGAGGAAACAAAAGCAAAAGAACAAAACTGATAGGAAATTGATTAGCGAGCAAGAGCTCGCCGGCGAACGTGGGAAAAGGCCGTGGTGACGCCGGAGAGGATGAACCGTGGCCATCGATGGAAGCTCCTCGCCGGAAAAGAGAAGAAGATTAGGGAAACGACGAACGAATGATGGATTCGCGAAAACAAAGCCATAACGGCGTAGAGAAGACCAAGACTAACCCTATGGTGGTGACGGAATTCGCTGGAACGCGACGAACTGACCGGAAAAGCTCGCCGGAACGCAAGCTGTACACGACGAACTTCGGCAAGAGATGGAGAGAGCTACGAGCGGCGGCTCGCGATAAGGGTTGTACTTCTGAATCCAGGGAGTCGAGGGCTACGCCGGCATATATATAGTTATAGGGTTTGGAAACTTTTCAGATTTTCTTAATTTCAGGATTATTTTAATTCCGTGAATAAAAATAATTCCAGAAAATCTAGAATTACCTTTTAAGCCGCGAAAATAGTCCGGAGCTCAGAAAAATCACGGGAAAAATCCTGGAGACTCTTGGAGAGATAAGGAACTCAACCAAATGAGTTTGGACTCATGAAAAGATTGATGAAGAGATCAAGGAAAAAGATTAAGCTCACGGAAATTGAAATTTTAAATCCAGAAAATGCCAAAAAGTTTTTCGATGAAAAGTAAACGTCGTCCTATGATATTTTGAAAATAATAGCACTCACCAACACCAAAGACAAGCATCACACAAACACCACATTATCAAATTAATATGAAAAAGTTTAAAACCACAATTTTCTATATTTAAAATAGCAACAACTTAACTTATTTAATAAATTTATTCAATTATTGAAATCATTTATTTTATTTAGTATTTTTCATGCACAACCCAAAATAGAAAATTTTGGGTGTGACAGCTACTATGTGGGTTTTACTAAACATCTCGCCAAAATTTAACATTTGTACCCACAAACTATTTGAGAGTACTTGTTCTTTCTTTCTTAGCATGAGGCTGACATCTTAACTCCATTCCAGTGATCTATATCTGGACTGGACTTTTGCCAAAACAACCCGGATACGTGAACTACGTCAGGGTAATATCATACTTCTGCATTCATTAAGCTTCTAACAGCTGAAGCGTATGGTACCATATTCATTTGATCTATTTCATATTGATTCTTGGAACACTAAAGTTCTCAAAACAATTACCCTTGACCATGGGAACAGGCGTAGGTTTACCCGCATAGGTACTTTATTTCTTTAGAAACTTTTCTTAGCATGCCTATGCGATAGTCCTAATACCCCTTTTCTTCTATCTCGGTGAATTTCAATTCTTATAATGAGAGATATTTCACCAAGAACGTTCTTATTGAATCTTAAGGACAAGAACTTCTTCTTCTCCAGTAGTAAATTGACATCACTACTAGCAAGTAAGGTGTCATCCACATATATAGGATTAGGAAATAAATTTCCTATTGTATAACCTTGTACAAATGCAATTGTCCTCTCATTCTCTTTAACCCAAAATTTCTAATTGACTCTTCAACTTTAAATGCCACTGTCTAGAGACTTGCTCTAGTCCATAAGAGATTTCAACAGGTGGCATCCCTTACGTTCTTTTCTTGCCACGACAAAACCACTAGGTTGTGCCATGTAATCATTTTCATACAAATCTCATTGGGGAATGCCGTCTTTACTTTCATCTGATGTAACTCAGATCATGATGTGCCACTAGCACTCATTGTAATCTATTCATTCTCTTCGCGTAAAATCTTTCGATTCAAGTTGCGCTTTACATCTTTACATATTCCCTTGGGAGTCACATTTTGTTTTGTAGACCCATTATAGCCTACTGTTTTGGCTCCTTAGGAATTTATTCTAGATCCCAAACTTCGTTGGTAATCATCGATTTCATTTTAGCATCCTTATCTTCTTGCCATTTAGACTAGTGAATATCTCTTATGCCTTTTTCAATTGAGATGGGACGCTTTTTCAATTGAGGTGAGATTACCCTTCATTTGAATTTCACTAATATAAACTTTATAGTTATCAGGAATATCTGATTTTCTTATTCTTTGAGACTTTCTGGGGCCTTAGCTACTAGAATTTCTTGACCTTTATTGCCAAAAGATAATTGATTCTACAAGGTCCTGTGTAATAAGATCCTTGTTTACATTATTCATCCTCCTTGCGGAGCTAGGTCTCTTTATACTATGCTCTCCCAGATTGTCCCATCTTTAAACTTTCTCATTTTTAGTTTAATCTGCTAAAACTCATATTGAGCGTTTAGCACCGTCTTAATAACTCTGAACGCGTCCAATATGAATGCTGGCCGACTATGATATCTTCCTATCGGAACTGTAAAAGGTCCAGGAATTTAGCTATTTCTTTACTTTAGGGGTATCGTTATTACGACCGTCTTACTCCCCCGACGATCACATTCATCTTTTATAGATCACTCTTGCCTTCAATGCATAGTATGCATCGCATTATCTGAAGTATGGGGAAGTATCTTTCTTAATTGTCTTTCTTATCATTTCTGCCCCTCGAAATGTGGTATGAACTTTTCTACCAGAATTTCAAAAACTATTCAGAACTCTTGTGAATGAGGAAACTTTGATTACTTACTTCATCCACATGATTACATCTGTTTATATGGGAGTACTTTTTCCTTATTTCACTTCAAGAACTCAACAGAGTCCTCTTATTATCAGTACTTTTGCAAGTCATGATTGCATGTCATTCTTATCATGAGGTTCGTTTGCAACTTCCTTTTGTTCTTAACTCATACTAGGATAGCATAAGAGCTACCCTAAACTTTTCTCCCTGTGCGGGATACACTAAAAGCACATGAGTCATCACAACTTTCTCCCGCCATGCAGGATAAGTACTATGCCTAACTTCTCCCGCCATGTAGGATTGATTAACATAAGTACTATGCCAATTTTACCCCGCTATGCGGGTATTTTCTCAAACTTTTTCCACCATGCGGGTACTATCACAAACTTTTTCTCGCCATGCGAGATAATTCCCTTGAAGGGACATAAATACCAGGATTGGCTCATATTTAATCATCAAATTTAGGAATAAATCCGAATACTCTTTAACTCATATGCTTAATCCGACGTTGGTCAAATTAAACATGCATGTCACTTATTATATTTTATATCATGATGATTAAGACTAAAAATTTATATTACTTATTACATCTCTTATCATGATGATAAAAACTAAAAACTAAAATCTTCTTCACAAAGAGTACATAAAAGGCATTTCTTAAACTAAACTCTTATTGTTCTATTTTTTTTCTTGGATCAATATCCCTGAAATCTTTGAAAACTTTTCTTTTCAAGCCACTCTTAAAGAGAACATAGTCCCTCATGCAATGGCCTTCTTTCTCATGGAACTTGCACTTAGTCTTTTCATCATCTGAGTCACAAGTACCCATATCACTTTCTTTTATGCCTTCAAGAATGAAAGCATGAAGATCTCTGTCTGAAAAATATTCATCAATGATTAACAATAAACTTTGAAATCTTTAAGTTCTATTCTATGTCACCGTTGGGCAGAAATAGAATAAAACGTCATTCTTCTACATTAATTCTATATCACCGTTGGGCAGAAATAGAATTAGTGCATGAAACTCACATTTCTTATAACTACTCTTCAAAATTAAATTCTCCCGTTGGTTCGAATTTAATGAGAAGATAATCAACATCATTGCAGCAGAAACATAAAAATACGTTACATTCTACTCGCTCTGGAGCATCTCTTATTTCTTATCCATTCTCTGAGAATTGGTCACTTTGATGCAAAATTTATTAGAGATTTAAACTTTAAACATAAAACTCATAGAATTATAATATTATTAACATCAACGTTGGTCAGAAAATAACAATATTATAATTTATCTTAACTATAAACTGACTATTCCTCAAATTAAAATTTTCCCATTGGTTCCAACTTTAACTGAGGATCAACTTTTCATCATTCATTAAATAACTATAACTGTTCTTCAAATTAAATCCTTCCGTTGGTTTGGATTTAATGAGAAGACAATAAACTTTAACTTTGTAGCGGAAACATGAACAATTCTTTTAGAAATAATAATATCCAGAAGCATCTCATTATACTTAAATACTCTTTGCTCAGATCTTCAAGTCGGTTAAAAGGTTGAGCAAGATTTAGCATCAAAACTTAACAAAATAATCAAACTAATGCTTCTGAAATTATATAAACAAATTCTCAAGGTTACTGTGCTTTTAGGGCCGAAGCCTGCTTGCCCGAAGGCCTACCGCGGCCCAACGCTCAAAACAGCCTGCGACCTGGCATCACGCGCTCATCTTTAGCACTTGCAGGCTGGCCTAGCTAAGCGCGCGGCCTTTTCCTTCCTTTTTTTTAATTTATTGCACGCTCAGGCCACAAGATAGCCCACAACATGTTCTTCTTGGCCCGAAAGGCCCACAAGCGCACGCGGCGCGTCCCCCGCGCCCAGGCCGCAACCTGGGCCAGGGCCAGGGATCTCCCAACCCGCCTAGGCTCAAAGAGGCCCGAGCGATGCCACATGTTGGATGAGATCCGATGGCCAACTGCGCCCATCGGAGGATCAAAACCCTTCACAGTCGGCCTTCACCAAAACCCTAGAACATTTCCTTTCTCTCCCCGCCTTTCTCTCTATCCGGCCCAGGGGCAACGGCGGCGGCCATGGTGGCCGCCCAACTCCAGCGAGGAGGAGCACAGCTGGTGCAGATCTGGCTCCCAGCACCCTTCTTTTCTCTCTTCCCCACACTCTCTTAGCCACAGCAGCAGCGCCCGGCCAGCGGTCACCCATGGCGACCCGGCTGGAGAAGAGCGGCAGCGCCGCCTCAGGCCCCCTCGCTGGCGCACGGGTTCGCTCGAGGGTGATCTTGCCACCGTCGAGCGGTCCTATGGTGGTGCCCTAGCAAGCCAATCCGTTGCAGCTCGCCCTGTTCTGCCCGCGCGCCAGCGGTTCGCCCGCGCGTCGGCGATCTACTTGTGCGATGGTGGTCTGCCCGCGCGACGGCGGTGAAGAGGTAGGCCTGGTAGGGTCCTTTCCCTCTCTTTTCTTGCCCCTTCTAGGGTTAGGGTTTCACTGTGGGTCGGGGATTTCGGTTTCTCTTTCTTGATTCGATTCGAATCAACTCCATTCTTATTAACCGAACTAGATCTATACTATAACGAGGCTTTGATACCATTGTTATGTTCTTCAGGATCGCTAGGTGTAGATCAGTGGGGACAATCTCATTGGGTTTGTGTACAGAGAGAGATAGAGAGGGAGAGAAAGAGAGTTATAGTTAGTCATAGACCATCGGTAGGCATTGAGGAGGCGGATCCTGGGATCACGGGTTTGCCGGTGAAGATCTGCCCTAGGGCAGCGACGAGTGGTGAAGCGGTGGAGCAGTGGCGATGTCGGTGAAGTCCAGTGGTGGTTCCCATCGCTCACAGCATGACCCTCGAGATTGGATTAGGAATGGAGGTGGGGCAGTTACTGTGGCAGTCAACCTCGTGGTGCAAGCCCCTGGACCCCCACCTCCTCTTTATAGTGTTGCACGACGGGGGCCCACCAGCCATGTAATTGGGCTGAGCGTCCCCGATCAGGACGCGGTCAAGGGGTCCGTCTTGACCGTTGGGTCAAGACGGATGAGATCAATTCTAATAGGTAGGAGCACAAAAAACATTCTAGCATTAATCATGAGCCTAAGATGATCTTTCTTTTGCTTCTTTGTCTGGAATTCCATTGAAGAGCCTCCCGCTATCGGCAGTATCATGCCAATGGTGGGTAGTGGTGTATGTGGATTGAGCTAGTTTTTTGGGTTGGGTTCGTTTTTAGGGGCAGCTAGATGTGGTGGAGGTGGTGGCAGAGGTAGTGCTTCAAGTTGTCTATTGTGCACTTAAGCTGGCTAGCTTGTCTCTATGAATGTTATGTGTGGAGGCCTTAGGTTTATATAGGTAAGGTTGGCTTCTGCTCACTGATTACTTGCCTGCCCTTGCTGCTGGGTGCTTGGTCGCCATGCGGGTAGGAAGTTTGGGTAGTATGCGGCTGCTAAGGTGGATGGGTGAATTTGATTGGAGTTAAGACTTTGGTAGATTGGGCAATATGGCTGCTGTGAAGGTGCAGTGAAGGTGTGGTTGGCCTCCCTGGTGGGTTGTTGTGGCGGAGGTTGAGGATTTGCCTTGTTTTTTATCCTCTCCTGAGTTTCCTTCGCATCTGGGCAATCTCTGGTGATGTGCCCTTTGTTATCTCAATGAAAGAAACAATACTGCCTTCGCTGTTTTGGTTCTTGGTTTTTGTTCCATTTCTTCCTTTGATTGTATTTCTTGCCTTTGTACTGCTTTTGTGGTGCTTTGTTTGGGGCTACCTCCAGCATTTGCTGCCCTTGCTGGCTATTCCCTTGCTGCTCTATATTGAAAACTTGTTGATCTGACGGTTGCTGGGGCTGTGACTAGCCTTGGCTTCTGTTGCCCCTTTATGCATTCCTGTTGTTCCCTTGGTACTGTTGGTTCTGATTTTGCTCCTCTAGCCTTCTGCGAAGGTCATTGTTTGACCTGAAATACTTCTCAAACTCACTGTATAGTTCTTCTATGGTACTTGGCTTCTCCCGGGCCAGATGAGCAGCGAAGGCTCCAATACGGAGACCTTTAATTGCTGCTTCGATTGCCACATCTTTTGGGACATTTAGTGCCTTTGCTTTGAGCTACACGAATCTCAGAAAATAGTCTCTCAGGGCCTCACCTTGATTTTGCTTACACCGACAGAGGTCCATCGAGGTCAAGGATTCGGTGGTGAACCCTTTGAAGTTGGCTATGATCTTGTCACAGAGGTCCTCCCATGAGTATACTGAACTTGGTCTCAGCATAGAGTACCATGCCAATGCATCACGTTCAGCTGCAATAATGAATGACTTGGCTAAGACAGTGTCATTCCCCCTGTGGAGGCTACGGCCACCTCAAAACTCATGATGAATTAGCACGGATCTGATCTTTTGTTAAACCTAGGTAGGGTAATGGGTTTGTAAGATGGGGGCCATGGTTCCGCTCCTTCCTTTCCCCCGCCACCACGAGACTCTCTTCTGGGCTCGGCTGCGCTCCACTTGCTACCGTGAATCCCATACAGCTCCCTCGCAGTTTGCTGGTTCGCTACGAGCAAGGGCCTTGTCATGGACAGACACCCTAGTTGCACGCGGCGGTGGGAAGGTGACTCGGTGGCGCCGCCGGCGCTGGGTGGGAAACTGGGGAATGCGCAGACCGTGCGCGAGAGAGAGGGGATGGCTGCTAGTGGGCCCCACGTGTCATTGAAAGTAAGCAGAACTGCTGTACCCCACCTGCCAGTGGGTAGTAGAGACTAGGAGTAATAATCGTTACTGTACATCATTATGCCAAGTAAGACGAAAAAATGGAAGACGAAAAAAAATACAAAATTATACAGGCGCGTAAGATCCACACGGTTCAAATCGACCTCACTGCGCTTTCATGGCTTTCTCCTTGCACAGCGGGTGCCACTCCTGCAGCACGGCAGCCTGGAGAGCGCGGTGCTCGGCTTCCTCCGCGGTGAGCTTGGAGAGCGTCGAGGGGCCCTTGGGGTTTCCAAACCCATCTAGTTCCTCGCTCTGCTTTCGCTCCTCTTCCTCCTCTTGCTCGGTCTTCGCAGGTGGGACCTTTGGCTTGGCCGCCTTGAGCAGGGCGATCCTCTCCATGGAGATCTTCAGCCGCTCGGCGGCCGCACTCTTCACCTCATCCTCAGGCATGTATTCCACAGCACCGTCGGTGATGTCGTCCAGCCAGCCCTGGAGATCGGATTCGATCTCTCTCGTGATGGATTCATCGGACGCACGCATGACAAATTTGCAGATCATTGTGGTGGTCTCATCACCCAAATCAACGTTCCGGCTGACTTCACTTGCCCCAAATATCATAATGCCCACAATCCCACCAAACCATGTCTTTGCTGCATAACATAACTGTAGGAGATGTATAAGTTGTTAGTCATCAATCAAAATGTTTACAAGCTATGAATAGGAAATAAATAATAAATCATTTAGTGTCTTTTAAGTAATACAGCATATCAACAGTTACCTGGAATCCAGCTACTGTTTGGATGAAATGCGAGCAGACTTCACTACTAGATTCGAGCGGTTTGCCGAGTGCCTGGGACACTCGGCAAAGCGTCAAAAACACTCGGCAAACGATTTGCCGAGTGTTGCACTTGGCAAACTGGACTCGGCACAGGCTTGGTCGGCAAAGCATGCTTTGCCGAGTGTCAAACGTCGGGCACTCGGCAAAGCGTTTGCCGAGTGTCAAAGACGTCACACGGCAAAAGAAGGCGCTAGCGAACGGAATTCTAACGGTCGGTTTGCCGAGTGTCAACCATTCGACACTCGGCAAAGCGTGCACAGTTTGCCGAGTGTCAGCTCTCTGACACTCGAAACTTTGCCGAGTGTCAGCTCTCTGACACTCGGCAAACTGTGCACGCTTTGCCGAGTGCCAGAGAGCTGACACTCGGCAAACTGTGTGTTCCCAGGCATGCTGTATGGTCAGTTTGCCGAGTGTTTGACACTCGGCAAACTGACCAGAATCTGTATTTTTTTTGTTTGTTCCATTTGCGACACAATGCACAAATATAATATATATCATATTAAATCATCACAAATTTATCACAGGAGTCATAAATCACAATCACAATAAGCTCACAAGTTCAAATATTCCACAAACACACATGTTCACATATATGACATGTTCATAACCAAAAGTCTAAATATACCACAAGTTCACAAGTTGACAAGTCTGCAACCAAATATCTTAACCGAAGTTCACAACAAGCTGCTCATGGCGATTGTAGGGGTGAGGAGGCCCGAGATTTGATGTCGGTGATCCTCTAGTCAATTTGGCGCAATTTGTGATGCCGGTGACCCTTCGAGCTGATTTGGCGCAACTTGTGATACCGGCGACCCTTCAATCTATGATGCCGATGACCCACCAACGTGATTTGATGCCCCACCCGATTTATGCTGCAAAAAAAATGAAAAGAATGCCATCAATTAAAAATTTCGACAGAACCTCCCCTGCACGGTGAGGTTTTCAAACCCTGCAAGAAAACAAACGGCACGATGACCGTCAAACACATATATATCAATACACCGCCACCAACACCACCACCACCACCCAAACACCACAATCACCTAAGAACTGGGACCATGAGTTCTCAATAATATGAGGCACCTAAGAAAATAGATGATTAGTGAAGATGGAGTCCTGCCAAAAGATCTGAGATCATGAGCCATGCATACATCAGACCTGGGCAAACCCTCTTGTCTGGAATTCTCTGTAAATTTAGAATTGGAGTCGTGCTTTTACTGCAACACTTCCCATGGCATATAATAAATTTAAAAGTATATGATCAGCCTAAACCTATCACAGATTTAACAAAACAGCCAGGGGCATACATCCAAATCCAAATTAATAAATAAGCTTACACCACCATGCATCAGGAGATGTATCTTTCAGTAATTTCCATTTCATATTTTTTATTAATAATATTCAGTCAATGTACTTTCTACATTATGGCTGTAAATCAAAATACAGAAATTAATTATGTAGTACAATATTATATAGAAATGACAGGTATTTAACAGTAATTGCAAGAACCAGAAGAATTTAGCAATATAAAAAACAATGGATATGGTACATTTCCCCAATTAAAGTGAGTCAATGTTGCTGCTGTCATGTTGAGTGACAATGCAATTGATATATATAGCATAGCAAATATAAAACAAGACTGTGGGCAGTACAGATGCACTAACTTTTGTCAATATGTTCGCAGCACAGTCAATCTTTCATGTAACTAGCAAGTACCCCCGTGCTTCGCACGTGGCAGTAAGCCAAGAGCATAGCATATTATATGATCGTACAAATATGAAAATGGAAACTATGATGCTGCAGAGGTCTAGCCATAGTAATCTCCTGTTCATAGCAAGTTGCAAATAGTGGAAGCAAAAGGTTACTTAAATTAGTTACAACAATGTTGAAGCTGGATATAGACTTATCACTTATGTTGCCGTGGTTGATTCTCTGTGTACATGAGCTCAGCTTTGTAGCGTTTATGGCATCGGGAGAACCATTATTGCAAGTATGACCCCAAACAATGTCATTGGTATTTGAAATGATCGTGGTTATAAGCGAGGTGTTTGTAATCAGTAACTTTGAGTATCGGAAACCATTAAACTCAGCTCTGTAGAAGATTTCATTCACTTTGGATTGCCTTTACCCATCTTTGGTGACCTGGTCACATATTATTATGAGGTGGGAAAATTGTGGTTGGATCTAATATATAAAAAAAAGGTTCACAAAATGGCAGTTAAGTAGCAGAACAAGCATGGTGTCAACTAGCAAAACAGTTAACCAGGATAAAGTTGGTGTCATTCAATTTACATTTACAGTTGGCCATTTAAGCTGCAGAGTTTATTGACTTCAATGTCATAGTTATGTACCACATATACAAAGAGCAGAAATTTCCAGGCTAATAATTACTTTTAGCAGGGAACTAGGCCTAACACATCTGTTTTAGAGAAATAAACTGAAGGAAAAAAACAGCGGAAGTCATGAATTGTCAGCTTCAAACTTTGCCGAGTGTCCAGATCTGACACTCGGCAAAGTTTTTATTTTTAAAGAAAATAAAAAAATTATTTAATTACACTTTGCCGAGTGTCAACTAAAACACTAGGCAAAAGTGTACTGTTTGCCGAGTGTTTCTTTGAGACACTCGGCAAAATATTTTTTTTTTGCTTTTGCCTTTCAATTTTTTTCTGTAGGCTTCCTACGTTATCTTGACCAACATGTT
This sequence comes from Saccharum hybrid cultivar R570, assembly GCA_038087645.1. Lineage (NCBI taxonomy): Eukaryota > Viridiplantae > Streptophyta > Magnoliopsida > Poales > Poaceae > Saccharum > Saccharum hybrid cultivar. The sequence goes on from JAQSUU010000805.1 coordinate 15,805,456, forward strand.
GGAATTTGACATAATTTTAAGAAATTTTGCTATATTTCTTTAGTTTATTTCTTTTCATTGATTTTTTTTTGGAAAATGCAAGTTTGAATTGCAAGTGCATCGAATAATGACATTTCATTAATGCGAAAATGATATTCATGTAACTGACCGTTGTTTGAGACCGTATCCAGGAGGAGACTCGAAATTTCACACATCTTCTTCTCGAAACTAGACCACGAACTTGTGGATGAATAGTTTTAAAATGATATAAAATCCAAACGGAGTCCGAAATTCATGAAACTTGTCTACAAGTCATGATATCACATGTGGATGCGGTGATAAAAATTTGAGAAGATTTTAAGCATGTCGTCACGTACACTGCTTAGAAACCCTAACATGTCAGATTTGCTCCCGCTATATCACATGCGGAGATGTGAGGGTTTCTAAGCAGTGTATGTGACGACGTGCTCGAAATCTTCTCAAATTTTTATCACTACATCCACATGTGATATCATGACTTGTCGACAAGTTTTATGAATTTCGGACTTCGTTTGGATTTTATACAATTTTAAAACTATTCGTCCATAAGTTCGTGGTCATGTTTCGTGAAGAAGATGTGCGAAATTTCGGGTCTCTTCCTGGATACGGCCTCAAACAACAGTCAGTTACATGAATATCATTTTTGCATTCATGAAATATCATTATTCGATGCAATTGCAGTTCAAACTTACATTTTTCAAAAAAATTCAAAGAAAAGAAATAAACTAAAGAAATATAGCAAATTGTCTTAAAATTGTGTCAAATTACAGCATGTTGGTCAAGGTAATGTAGGAAGTCTACAGAAAAAAATTGGAAGCCAAAAGAAAAAAAATAAAATATTTTGCCGAGTGTCCCAGAGAAACACTCGGCAAATAGTACACTTTGCCGAGTGTTTTTTGTTGACACTCGGCAAACCAGTCATTTTGCCGAGTGCTAACGGACCACACTCGGCAAACCGTACGGCGGCTAACCGCCCCAACCTTTGCCGTGTGTATACATTTGCCGAGTGTTAACACTCGGAAAAGTGAAGCGTTTGTCGTGTGTTTTTATTTGCCGAGTGTTGACACTCGGCAAAGTTGTACCTTTGCCGTGTGTGTTTGTTTGCCGAGTGTTAACACTCGGCAAACCAGTTTTTTTTGCTGAGTGTGAGATTTTTGCCGTGTGTTTCCACTCTAACACTCGGCAAATGAGGTTGTTGCCGAGTGTCCGCGTTTTGACACTCGGCAAAAGATAAAACACTCGGCAAATCTCGGTTTTCCAGTAGTGCTTGATGGAAGGGCTTAGAAGAGATTGACTTTAATCCACTGAGGAAGGGAGAGCTGTCATACTGCTGAGCAGCGGTGGCCTTGAAACCACTGCCTTCGTATGTGTATGTGCCAGTGCACTCCACCATGGCTGGCAGGCTAGGCCATAGCCTGAAATACTCAACTGGAGAGCATTCTAATGGTAGTAGAAGCTCAGCGAGAGGGAACTTGTAGGGTTGGCACCGCAGAACAACAGGTTCCCCAAGCTCAGGCCGAAGTGAGCGCTTCTGCCTCATCATCTGCGAATCCTCTTCTGCATAATCTCCTTCATAGTCTGCAGATCCACCACTTCCATAAAACGGGTAATACAAAACCTATCTAGAAACAATTTGTAGGAATATGTAATCAGTAGACAAAAAAGTTGTTGAAGTTCTTTCTTGAAAAAAGGAATTGTAAGTCACCTGGGAAACAAGATTCCGAAGGTGACGAACAGTGCGAGAGAAACCATCCATATAATACAGTGCTCCAGAGAGGCCAACACGGATGTCCACCCTGTTGAGTTCCAGCTCAGAGCCTCAGTCAAATTTAGAATCTGCAACAGCGCACACTAGTCAAAAGACATGATAATATAGTTCATAATCAAATAATTTGACCTTTGAGCAAAGCAACATGTGAAGAATCATTCATAGTTGTTTTAGTTAATACTATATCAGATGCAAGACATCAAGGTCACTTTCTTTTGAAGTTCGTCTACTTATATGTGAACATTAATCATATCAACTAGTTCCAGTACTTTGTCTATTTGTATAAGAACATTCATTCTTAATAAAACTAATGTAGCAGCAAGTGTTAAAAAACAGCTTCTTTTATTAAAATTTCCTTTAATGTTAAACATGAACATTAGAATAATTAAATTCAGAATTAGAATGTGAAGTCCCAAAGAAGCATTAGCAGTAACCGAGACTGAAAAGTACAGAGAAAGATGCATCAATCAGGCCATACCTTTAGATGTAGATTGATTTTGCCATCAGTTGGATCTGCCAAATGATATGCTTCGATGTTGCACGGATCACTGCTGCCAGTCAAAGTACAGGCTTTTGGAAGCTCTTTATGCAAGGCACCGATTCCCTTTGTTTGTAGGACAGTTAATTGACTGGGATTTGGCCTCCAAAACTCCCGAATGGCCTTATGAACTAATCCCTCCAATTTTCGATCTTGGGCAGCGGACGCCTCTAAAAATTGAACTGTAATTTTGTGGTGACTAAATGGATAATCCCCTGTAGCATCACCTACACCAACCCACCTGAAACAATGGAATGGCACTAAAGATAGAAGTGATATCACTTTAGCATCATTGCATTAGAACTTATATTAGTCGCTGTGTAAAGTGCCATGTCTTTTTTTTTTAAGAAATTCCACTCCAAGGCTCGCATTTCAAGTTTAAATTTATAAACACAGAAAAGGTCATTTCTTAGGCGGCTCGGGGATGACACCCCAACACCTCTAAAATTAACTATAGATAATATGGTTTGTCAGGCTTGTTTGGAACGCAGGAATTTTATAGGAATTGTGCAGGAATTTCATAGAAATCAATTCATTTTCACAAGAAAAATGCAGGAACAAGGAAAAATTCCCGTGTTCAAACAGGGCCTTAACATGGTACCAAAGGTTGTTAGGATGGAGATCCTAGGTAGGATGAATTTTTTGCCTAAAATATTGGATCAGAGGATCGAAACGTACTGATGGGATTCTATTGGATTACAAATTATATAATTTGTATACATGATTTGTAATATATTGTAATTAAAGTTTTAAGTATATAATATTGATTTTGATTAATTTATTTGACCATTTTTTACTTTTACGTGCAATTAATGACATAATTGTCAATGCCCCTCAACTTCATATAGTGTTTTATCACAACTCAGTCATTTTAAAAGTCGTCAATGTCAATTATTATATAGTATCAGGAGATTGTAGTAACCAGATACAATAGATTTTTATGTAGGATCCTATGGAGGTTTCATGTAGGATCGGGACTCTGTAAAAATTCACGATAAATAGTAGGATCTGTATTGTTTCAACTTCGTAGGGTCATGGTATCCTAAGAATTTAGAACACGGATCAAGATACCGGCAACCCTGCATTGTACTAGTCTAGAGGAGCGTGACATGCTTGCTAAATAGTGTTGTAAGCACATACCATTCAAAATAGTTTTCTAAGGTTCTTTTATGCATATTTTGAAATGTTAAAATAGTGTTTTTGGACTATTTGTATTGTATTTTGTGCAAATTTTTATAATTATTTACCGAATTATTAAATGGATGTTACCGAATTGCATGTAAAAATTTTAGTGTGGCATATCCTTTTGCGAAATTTTACGTATGGCAGGGTTCAACTTTCCCAAGCGGAAGCACCCCCACCTTCACAAGCTCCCCAAGTTGTATGAAATAGTGGCTATCCAAGGGCATTACCGTGTGATAAGAATACTACGTGCGCCCAACCTTGAGACCGTCAAAATCAGAGGCTGCTGGAGCCTCAAGAAACTGCCGACTGTTGGCGGCAACAAGGTGGTGAGTTGCGACTGCGAGAAGAAATGGTGGGACGAGCTATAATGGGACTCCGAGGTGCAGCCTAGGAACTACAGGCCGAGCCACTCGCAGCATTACAAGAAGACCATGATCAGGGGCTCTCCACTCAGGTATGTCATCACCGTCCTTCTCGACGCATGTGCTGCCACCTTCATACCGTATATCGATCGATGCTAGCAAAATATATATTACTAATGCTAGTAATATATATTACTAAAGCATTATGACTTTTAGATTATTATTACTACTATATATACTAGTCCCTCAACCCATGCTACCGCACGGGCTAATAATTTGAAGACATAGAAGTATTATTTAAAACTTTATTAAAATTTAGGGAGCACAACTTTGCCTCTTTCTCCTATTTACTCATATATTCTAAGAGGATAATCATATCGTATAACAAATAGTTTTAAATATTAGTTGTGATGGGCTTTAATTCTCAATTGTTGTATATAATTTTCCATCTCAATTATAATTGTCCGCTTTTGCATCTTACCCCCACTTGTGTTAGACATAAGTTGTGTTTATATTAGATCTAATAAAACCGATACATTTTTATTTTCTTTGTCATACTTTGGTAGGCTTTAATAAAATTACTTTATCTACTTTTGCATCCGTATTCATATTGCACCACACATCCATTTGTGTTTGAAGTTTGTTTAGTTCATTTCCTTATGTTCATATTCTTTCAAAATACTCGTATAAATATCTTCTTACCATTATTCACATTTCATAGAGTTGTGTTACCGATTGCATTGTATACCATTTTTATCTCCATTCATATTTTTCACCTTTGGATTGTACTTTCATATGTGCTCAGCATATGTTTAGTTCAAACCTTGGCTATGTATTTGGCTTGATAATCAACATGGTCATCACTTCATGTACATACGTATATGCATAGCAACACCACGCCATGCATGCAGACACTAAGTTGGTTTCTTTACATACTAACAATAACACGAGTGAATAATTAAAATCATTATAAAATTAAACCTTTTTATAATGGATACTTTATATTATTGTTAATTACATAGTGCATGTGGGTAATTTAGATACAAATTTATGTGCTACTTTATATTATTTTTTCAATAACATCATATGTGCTAATTCAAAAGAATATTAGGGGCCTACTTTAGGCTATTCTTATGCAATGCTGGTGGTGTATAATTTTGATTAAGATTTTGGAGGTTACTTTAGATTATTTCTAAAATGGTAGAGGTGTTTAACTTTTTTAAAAATAGATCAAATCTAATGACTATCATTGTTAATGATGATCATAGTCTATCAAAAGATGGCCATATAGCAGACTGATCGTAGATCAGCTGGTTGGGTTCCTTGTGGTGGAACTTACCCATCCAGGTTCAAGTCCTCGACTTGGCACGGTACTCGTATTTTTCTGGATTTATTCTAAGATTTAACGGCGCTATACTTTCAGTGGTATGTGACGTCCCCGTTGACACCGAGGCGCCTGTGTGACTTCGTGAATTTCAAGATCTGCCAGTTCAGTCCTTCGGAGGTGCTCATAGGGGTAGAGTCTGCATACGCGTGTTCATAGGAGTGGGTGTGCGTACGTGTTGTGGGCGTCAACGTTGTACTGTGTAATTCTCAAAAAAAAAGATAGCCGTATACACTCCACTCATGTAGTATTTTATTTGACAATATTAATCTACTACTGTACTTGACTAACATTTTGGAATTCTCTAAATGCTATCTTTTTATTAAGGGAATAGAGTGCCAATTAGCTAGAGATGGCGTTGTAATCTGTGTTCTTGGATATAAGAATAAATATTCTTTTTTTTGTATTTCTAGTTGATCCTGAATATTAGGATGAATTTGACTTTTATTGTTTGTGACAGGTAAACTGGATACATTAGGTATAAATTATGTAGCTATAGAGCCTGTTTAGTTCCCAAAAAGGGACCCAAAAAGTGCTACAGTACCTGTCACATCAAATCTTGCGGCACATACATAAAGTACTAAATGTAGACGAAAGAAAAAACTAATTACACAGTTTAGTTGTAAATCACAAGACAAATCTTTTAAGCCTAATTAGTCCATGATTGGACACAAATTGTCAAATAAAACGAAAAGTGCTACAGTAACCGAACCTAAACTTTTTCACTAACTAAACAAGCCCATAGACTAAGGGCTGGTTTAGATGCAATTTTTTTTGCAAAATGACACTGTAGCAAATTTCGTTGTTATTTGACAATTAGTGTCCAATTATGGTCTAATTAGGCTTAAAAGATTCATCTCATCCATTTCGTCTAAACTGTGTAATTAGTTTTATTTTTTATCTATATTTAATATTTCATGCATGCGTTCAAAGATTCGATGTGACGGAGAATGTTGAAAAATTTTGCAAAATTTTTGCAACTAAACAGGGCCTAAATGGTGTAGGAAAGGACTTTTGCATTGAATTGAGCACTAACCTGTATGGAGTCATGACGTGGCATCACCCAACAGCCGCTTTACCCCATAAAACACACGCCTCTTTGTCGCCGACAGCTTGTCATTCGTAGGGGACGCACGTACATATGACAGGGCAGACCAGCAAGTATTGTACATGCAGTACCGGAAATCCGCTGTATGCCGAGTGTTCGTGGTTTGCCGAGCGTTTTTTTTTTCCGACACTTGGCAAAGAACTCTTTACCGAGCGCTAAATAAAAAACATTTGGCAAAAAAAACACTTGGCAATTTTTTCTTTTACACTAGGCAAAGAAGATCTTTGCCGAGCGTTTTTTTTCACTCGGCAAAGACAAATTTCAAAACACATTTTGAAACAGTAAATTAATTTAAATAAAAAAAGTTTTCTACTACAAATTTGTATAACTTCTTAAGATCTACAAATTTTATTTTGATCATTTCTTCATTCGACAAAGCGATAGGAACGTTGATCATAAAATCTACATGTCTCTTATAAGTTTCATGAAATTACAAAAGGGATATATAAGATTTATGAATAATGTTAGAACCACTATGTTGAATGAATAAATGACCAAACAACCAAAATAAACTTTGTACATCTTGAGAAGTTATAGAATTTTATAGTTGGAAACTTTTTCATTTGAGTTCATCTTGTCATGCAAAACTACGTTTGAATTTCAAAATTTTAAAATTCGAATTTTTCAAACGACCTCAGATGGAAAAACACCCAAAATAAAAATTATAGATCTCAAAAAGTTATGAAACTTTGTGGTTGACAACTTTTTCATTTAAGTTCATCTTATCATGCAAAACTACGTTTGAATTTCAAAATTTTAAAATTCAATTTTTTCAAACGACTCGGATGGGAAAACACCCAAAATGAAAATTTTAGATGTCGAAAAGTTATGAAACTTTGTAGTTGACAACTTTTTAATTTGAAATCATCTTGTCATGCAAAACTACGTTTGAATTTCTCAAATTTAAAATTCAAATTTTATAAACAACTTTGGATGGAGAAATTTTCTAAATAAAAGTTGTAGATCTCGAAAAGTTATGAAACTTTGTTGTTGATAACCCTTTGATTTGAATTTGCTTAGGGCCTCAAACAAGCAATTTACACTCAGTTTTGTATAATATGTGGGGAACCAAAACGAAGTCTAGACACAAGTGAGAGTGTGGTGTAGTGGTAGAGGGGGTTACGCGTGAGGGAGAGGTCCTGGGTTCGAATCCCACCGGCCGCATAGCACGTGAAAAATGCCGCGACTTGCGAATTCGACGGAGACGGGCGGGTACTGGCTGGTGGGGGCCTCCCCTAGTAAAAAAAAATTTATAATTTTTTTTTGTTTTTTTCTTTTCAAATTTGATGGCTTTGCCGATACTTTTTTTACCGAGTGGAATTTGCCTAAGTGTAATTATGGCTTTGCCGAGTGCCGTGCGAATCCGGGAGTGAGCGTGGTTCTTGTTGACGGAGGTCCAGATGGATTTTTCAGTTAGTCGATGCCACCCACCTCTCTGAGATCCAAAACACAGAAACAACAAATCAGCTGATTGCAAGTTTGCAACAACTCCAAACAGGAAATCAGGCAAGAAACGGACTGCATATATGCAACTACTGCATGGAAGCCCACGTACGCTTAATTCCATCGATTGGAAGGAAGAAGAGCCGGGCAAAAGTGTGATTTGATTCACTTTCTGTAGATTGATAACTCCGTGCGATCGCAGGACGACTTGGTGGTGGCGGCGAGGTGCGCACGAGAGAGCCAATTGAAGGTACCGGAGGGAGGATATGCTTCGATGTGTAGTTTAGATCATATCTAGCTTTAATAATGGGATATGTTTTATGCAAAATTTAGGTGCTTATTTTTTTTCATAATGGCAATGGTGGGTAATTTATATATAGATTTAGGGGGTTATTTTACATTGTTATTAATAATGGTAAATGTGGGTAATTGTTTAGAAAACGAAATATATCTAATGGCTATCATCGTTAGAGACTACCGGATGGATGGCTAGATATTTCTAACTATTGTGAGAATTTCTAGGATTTATCTTTTTTTTCTAACGCGTCGGGTGAAAGTTAACGTGGAGTCTCCGTTGGAGCCTCTAATTAGCAATAGTAAGATATCAGGTCGAGTTTGACCGCTCGATTGCTCTCTCCTCTCCTGCAGGTAATCAAGAAAGGCTATCGACCATGCATTCTCGGCTGTTCTGTTTTTTTTGCTTCCGCTGGCTTGGTTTGGACGTGCCTGTGTGTGCTGTGTGTTCTACTCTACTTGGTTTCGCCGCGGCATTATTGGCGTCGAGTGTGTGGCCGTACATGCTTCGTACGCCAGTTGCATTATTGGTCTCGGTTAATTTGGTTGCTCAAGTTTGCTGTTTGAAGTTGAGAAATAAAGAAGCGCTAGCTAGCTGAACTCCACTCATATCTTCTGCTAGCTGCTGCTGCTGCTGTGCTCTAGTAGCCTTGCTGTCTCGTGTGCTGTGGTGTGGCTTGTTATTTCTCAGTTATGTGTGTGAGCTGACTGTTGTCATCTTATATACGTGTGAAGAATTGTATTTTATTACTTTATTGTTACTCACCCTGTATGATTTTAAATAAATTTAAACGATGGATCTGTGGTTTGTTTGTGAAAAAGTCGTCCCCTTACTTATTTGCCATGCGTTGGTACAGATCAACAGATGTGAGCTCTCACTATGAGAATTATTGAATTAAGTAGCATGTAGCATGTTTGGTTGCCTGTATTCACGTCAGCCAGGCATGCTCCGTATGTTTGGTTGCCTTTGACAGTTCGAGCCTAACCATGGATGAAAAAGTACCCAGCGAGCTAGGCTCTCAGAAAACGTAGATCAAATCCGTATCTCCAGAGCCATGCTCGCGGGATGCAGTACATTAATAGTTTTACGAGGTTGTATTAGCAGATGATTAGCGTAATATAAGGCATATTATTTTATTTCAAAGTAAATTAAGGTTTAGTGGGATAAAAATAAATGCTATGCAATGGATTCATCCAAAATAAATAGTATATCAGTACTTATCTTTTTACTTCAATTCAATGGAACATATTCTAGCGCAGAGAAGAAATTCGGCTGAGTCTGACTCCGCCACGACCTCCGCTTGGGGCTCGGGGGCTTGTCCGAGCCCTGAGGCTCCTGATCTACGACAATACTTCGGCCTAGCCCTCGGCTCCTACCCCGCCAATGACGCAAGCCAAGGCCCGGGCACAAGAAGACAAGCCCTGAGCTACCGAGGCTAAGGGGCTCCCCCGACGCTGCCCCTTGGGCACGGCATTGCCAACCACTTTCCCAACAAGGTCATGCACGGGTAAGGCTGGATAACGAGCCGAGCTGGCTCGGCTCGGCTCGGCTCGTTCTGGCTCATTAGGATAACGAGCCAGCTCGGCTCGGCTCGTTATCTTAACGAGCCAGAAAGCCAGCTCGGCTCGGCTCGTTATGAGCTCGAGCTGGCTCGTTAGGCTCGCGAGCCAGGTATAAAAAATACACAAAATATAATATTTGCATTTATCTAAAGCTTAAAAATATTAATAATATAAAAATAATATATTCAATAACCTTAAATCGAATAAAATATTCATATGATCTAACATATCATCCATTTGTGAAGTGCAAGACATGAAGTAATACAAAACTAATATAAGTTTTGATGTTTTTTTCCCTAAAACTACGGCTCGTTTGGCTCGCGAGCGGCTCACGAGCCAGCTCGAGTTGGCTCGTTATAGCTAACGAGCTAAAATCTTGGCTCGGCTCGGCTCGTTATCATAATGAGCCGAGCCGAGCTGAGCCAAGCCAGCCACGAGCCGAGCGAGCTAACGAGCTTCGAGTTTTTTGTCCAGCCTTATGCACGGGGTGTGACACAAGAAGACAAAGCTTCCCAGCGGCCTCTAGAGGCTCGGGGGCTCTGGGCCTGCGTGTCAGCCCCTGGAGCCGACCTCCTTCACCGCCAAGAAGACTCCAGAAGATCCACTTGGGGGAGGCCGGTCTAAGCCGACATAGCCTGACACGTAGAGTGTCAGAACAGAGCAGCCGGACGACGCCCAAGACTTCTTCAGCTCCACGACACCACCACGGTCCACAGCGCATCGCTGCAAGGCTCTCCTAGACTCCGGCGCATGTAGACCGTAGACTAGTTCCCCTAAACCACCATGTACCCGACCTATCTCATTATATAAGGGATAAGGTCGGACCTGGGAGATGGGGGAGAGGAAACTCAGATCATTCCATTCCATTCATTTTTGGCCACTCCTTGGGTCGCTGGAGCATGTCAAAGATTACTTTGGTGACAATGAGGTGCATTTGGATATTTCAACAAGAATGCCATCATCTTCGGATGCTGGTAGCAGCTGCAAAGATGTCGGCAGCAGGCTGCAAACTGAAGAAGTAGACCAACAAGATAATTGTTATGCAACAAAGGTAGATGTCGCCGCCAGTGGCATGCAGCAGCAACAAGCTGTTGACTCGGGGATGATGTCCACGTGTCCTCCTGCCCCAGGTGTGTCATCCGGAGGCTGCTACATGCACATAGAAGACACTACTGATGCTTCTGCTGCTGCTGTGTGGGAATAATGAGATTACAATTTCCGGATTTATATGTGATGGCGTTAAGATTCTACACGTGCATGATAGCTTGTTCGTCACCCATATAGTCCTGCCAGCTGCTTCAGAATCAAAATGGGATAAGCTGGAGTGGTGCCGAGTTGAGCGGTGTCCCAAGTTGGAATGTTTCTTCTTTAGTAGCAGCAGTGAGCGTAGCGATGCCTTTGGCAAGCTGAGGACAATCTGGGCGTCACATCTCACAAATGCACTATATTTCATGGACTTCGGGCTTGGTTTTATACCATTATTTTCAGGCCTCACATCGTTGCACCTCTACTGCTGCCCCAGGCTGGCTCACGCTCTCCCTTGGACCCCGGAGTCCTTCAAAAAAAATTGGAGACCCTCGAGATCATGTGGTGTGGTGCCCTCGAAACGGTCTTCACGATAGCCACCGTATTCTATAGCTCCTCCTATTACCCTGGTAAGCTCCTTGATTTTGAATGAACTTGAGGGTCTTTAGTTCGAGTCCTCATCATCCATTTTATTCTTATCTTTTATCTTTTTAATATCCTCTTTGTTGTGTCCCGTGAATGAGATCTCCTCACCTTATTTTTCCACTTTTTTATCCCTCTTTCCCTCTATTGTGAAGCAAATTTTTATATTTATTTATTGAACTATTAAATGGAGGTTACTGAATTGCATGTAAAATTTTTGGTTTGGCATCTCTTTTGTAAAATCCTAGGTTCGGCTTTCGAGCTTTCCAAGCTAAAGCACCTCCACCTTCACGAGCTCCCCAAGTTGTATGGAATAGTGGCTACTCAAGTGCCTACGCAAGTGACGAAGAGAACATATGCACCCAGGCTCAAGACTGTCAAAATCAGAGGCTGCTAGAGCCTCATGAAACTGCCGATTGTTGGACGCGACGACAAGGTGAGTTGCGACTGTGAGAAGGAATGGTGGGACAATCTCATTTGGGACATCTGGTGGTAGCCAGAGGCGGAACCCGGGGGGGGGGGGGGGGGGTGGGGGGGGGGGGGGGGGGGTGGGGGGGGGGCGAGCAGGGGCCGCGGCCCCCTCTATGCGGCCAAAAAAATTTCGACGCCCCATGTGCGGCCAAGCCCAGCATGCAGGCATGCAGCGTGGAAAGCTTCTCCAAATCTCCATCCTGTGATTTCCGTTAGAATTGAAAGCAAATTAGGAGAGGAAACGTCATGGACGAGAGGAGACTCGCATCGCATTGTGTTCGCAGTTTCGCACCGTACCAAGATGGGCGCCGTGGGCATCATCGTGAGAGCAAGCCCTCGAGGACCGGCCGCGTGGTCATGCTTGGCCTCGGCGGCACCAGTCGCGTCGGAGGATCCACGGCCACCTCGCTCTCCAGGCTCCGCCCCGACCTCGACATCCTCGTCGGAGGCAGCTACCATAGGTGCGCAGGAGAGCAGCCTTTTCTGTTGCGGATGAAAAAAATCGATGCCATTTACAGGTGCTGCTGTCCCGTTTTAATTTGATTTGCCACTTTGCCAGGGAGAAAGGCAGATCAGTTGTAGCTAAGATTGGGGGCCAGTCTGAGTTCGTCCAGGTCGACACCGGCGATGCGGGCATGCCGGAGGAAGCGCTGCAGGGTCAATATCAGTAGGTATGTTTAAGTGTTGTCTGCCCCACACGCCGGCCCACCCCCCCATTTCGCTGGTTCCGCCACTCGTGGCAGCCCAGCAACTACAAGCCAATCCACTCGCAGCATTATAAGGAGACCATGATCAGGGGCTCTCCACTCAGGTGCGTACGTCGGCACCATCCCTCTCCACGCCCGTGCTGCCACCTTCATACATACCGTATATCGATCGATGCTATGCTAGTAATATATATCGCTATCCATACACACAATTAATACTGCAAAGTCGGCGCACAAGCATTCCGACTTTTAGATTAATTAATATTACTATATGTATCAGGTCGAGTTTGACCACTCGATCGCTCTCCTCTCCTGCAGGTAAAAAATAAAGGCTATCGTCGATCGATCAACCATGCATTATTCCCGGACTGCCCGCCGCCCGGGCTGTTCTGTTCTGGCTTGGTTAATTTGGACGTTTCTGTGTGTGCTGTGTGTTCTACTCTACTTGGTTTCGCCATGACATGCATGGCATCGAGTGCGTGGCCGTACCTACGTGCTTCGTACGCCAGTTGCATTGGTCTCGGTTAATTTGGTTGAAGTTGAGAAATAAAGAAGCGCAAGCGCTAGCTGAACTCCACTCATCTTCTGCTAGCTGCTGCTGTGCTCCAGTACATACGTTGACTGTCTCATGTGTGCTGTGGTGTGGCGTGTGATTATTTCTCAGTTTGTGTGTGAGCTGAGACTGTTGTCATCCTATATACGTGTGAAGAATTGTATTGTATTGTATTACTTTATTGTTACTCACCATGTATGCTTTTAAATAAGGGTTAAGTCCAATTTACACCCTCCAACTTGCAGCAAAGTTCGGATTTCAACCTCGAACTTCAAAACCGGACAACTTTGGCCCTCCAACTCTTGAAAAAGTTCAACTTTCATCCTTCTGGGCGGTTTTGTGTGTGAACAGTAATTTTTGATATTTTCGGGAGCGCCAAAATTTTATATTATTTTTTCGAGCATCTTAACATCCTCAAATAAAAAAACTCAAAACTACAAAGTTGTAGATCTCATCGAGGTCTACAATTTACATATAAAAATTATCTTCATCCGACATCGTATTGAAGTGTTTTCTATTTTTTGAAATTTGAGTCTCATCACGTGAGAAAATATAGTGCTGAAATTTTATATTATTTTTTCGAGCATCTTACTGTCCTCAAATGAAAAAACTCAAAACTACAAAGTTGTAGATCTCATTGAGGTCTACAATTTATATATAAAAATTATCTTCATCCGACATCGTATTGAAGGGTTTCCTATTTTTTTTAAATTTGAGTCTCATCACGCGTGAAACAATTTTGTCACGTGACGAGACTCAAATTTAAAAAAATAGAAATCCCTTCAATACGATGTCGGATGAAGATAATTTTTATATATAAATTGTAGACCTCGATGAGATCTACAACTTTATAGTTTTGAGTTTTTTCATTTGAGGACAGTAAGATGCTCGAAAAAATAATATAAAATTTCAGCACCATATTTTCTCACGTGATGAGACTCAAATTTCAAAAAATAGAAAATACTTCAATACGATGTCGGATGAAGATAATTTTTATATGTAAATTGTAGACCTCGATGAGATCTACAACTTTATAGTTTTGAGTTTTTTTATTTGAGGACGTTAAGATGCTCGAAAAAATAATATAAAATTTTGGCGCTCCTGAAAATATCAAAAGTTACTGTTCATACGCAAAAACCGCGCAGGAGGATGAAAGTTGAACTTTTTCGAGAGTTGGAGGGCCAAAGTTGTCCGGTTTTGAAGTTCGAGGTTGAAATCCGAACTTTGCTGCAAGTTGGAGGGTGTAAATTGGACTTAACCCTTTAAATAAATATAAACAATCTGTGTGTTTTGTTTGTACAAGTCATGGCACATGTATGGGAAAGCCCCTTTCCTTATTTGGCATGCATTGAAACAGATCAACAGATGTGAGCTCACTACTTATTTGGGATGCAGTGCATTAGCAGACTGACGATTGTATATATTAGCAGATGATTAGCACACAGTTTAAGGTACTCCCTCTGTATCGGATTTAGAAGTCATTTTGGACAAGGTTTGGGTCAAACATTGAGAATATAAATCATCAATAACTTTTAAGTTGTTGAGTTTGCAAATGTAAAAATTATATGAATAGATTTATCTTGAAAAATACTTTCATAAAAGTATACATATATCACTTTTCATAAATACTTTTTATAAAAACAAGAGGTCAAAGTTGTGTTTCGGAGACCGTGTCGCTGTCCTAAACGACTTCTAAATCCGATACGGAGGGAGTATATTGTTATGTTTCAAAGTAGATTACGGATAGTGAGATAAAAATAAATGCTATACAATGGGGCGCGTAGGTGGACCAAACATCCGGGAAATCCGCACCCAGGAGACATGGCGTCGTTCAGAATTATAGGCAAGAACGGCGAGATTGCATATACCGCTCACAAATCCCAACTAAATTCGGAGCCAAATCAAACAAGGAAGAGTGCGGCGCAGAATCGGCGTCTCTAAGACCAATTGTCAGCGTCACTCAAAAATGGGGGTAGGGGAATTGCAGGATAAGCTGGGCAGGAGCAAAGAAGTGGAGGTAGGCGAAGGATGACGGCACCTTTAGAATTTAGCATTTAGCATTTACTAGTTCCTATATTATACTTTGTCTTTTTTTCATCTCCCCCAATACTAATTATATCGATACATGGGCTCGGGCCGTGCAGGCATGCAAGCGCATTGATCCATTCGGCCCCGACGTATTTGGTGCTGACGACTGTCCTGGGCCGGTGTCCTGCACGAGGCCTAGTTGGTTGATCTGCGGCCCAGGAGCAGTCCTGTGTGCCGTCAAGCCATTGTCGCCACGACCAACAAGGTCTGGATCGGTGTTGCGGCCGGCGAAGGCCACCGTACGTCGAGTCACCGGACCTCGTCGGCATCCAATGCAAGTCTCCGTCGAGCCACATGGGCTCACCGGTCACTCTCACCAACGGCCGCTTTTCCGTCAAACCGACAGCATAACATTGTTGGACATGCATGTTAAAAACATAGTCAAGTGCGGCGAGCACATATATGGATCGTCTGAGCTCCATATTATGGTTCCTTCCTCGAGTTGTGTCTGGCAGATCGTCCTTACGCCGTTACGCGGCTATGGTAAGGAAGAAGGTCGGTTCGACATCCCTATGCTCTCACTCTCTCACTTGTTGCGAGTCTCGCTAATAAAGCACAAAAGTTGCTCGATTAGGCACTGCAGGACAATCAAATCGGGCAGGCGATAATTAAAGAACAGACAGCTCTGTGCTTTGCCACTTAATTAACTAACTAATTAATCTTTATCTTTAGAAGATCCTTCTCTAACTAGCTTGCTAGCTAGTACAAGCAAGGTACCATTGTGGTGATGATACACAGTATCACATATGGACACCCAAAAGTAGCAAACCTGGATGCACACTTCCCCAGAACCAAATAAGTTTATCTCCGTTCCACCGGCCCCTCCCTCCCTTTAATTTGCTTCCATCTAGCTACTACAGTCTCTAGGCTCTCGCTCTCTCACTTCCTGGGAGTCTCGCTAATAAAGCATAAAAGTTGCTCAATTAGGTAATGCAGGATAGTCAAATCAGGCCGCAGGCGATAATTAAAGGGCAGACAACTCTGTGCTTTGCCACTTAATTAAGTAACTAATCTTTACCTTTAGAAGATCCTTCGTTCTTTGACTAGCTAGGTAGTTAGCTAGTACAAGCAAAGGATTATTGCGGTGTGATGATCGCATATGGACACAAAAAAAAGTAACAAACCTGGATGCACCACTTGCCCAAAACCACATAAATTTATCCCTGTGCCAACGGCCCGGCCCTTTGCTCTTCCATCTAGCTGCTACATTCTCCCGTCTGAGCCATCTCTGTCTCTGCTGTCTCTATCTCTCGTTCCGTCGTCCTGAATCCAGATCACATATACCAGTCTTTATTATACTGGAGTTTTGGTTCCATTTATTTGGCTTTCTGTTGTCATCACACTACTAGGCCGTGCCGATTCAGCGTAGTTGAGGTATGTGTTCAACTTGTTCTGCGCGATCTCTTTCATTGCAGATATATATAAGTCCATTTCTAATGCGTTTATGTATTAACATGTACACAAACTCTATATATATAATAATGCATGCAACGCACCTGTATGATTAAATGAGTTGCTTGTTCATGCGTGCTTTGTGTGTTGGCCACCAGATCAGCGGAGAGAGCAAAATCAAGCAGTGATGGGTTAGATCCTGAACTGAAATGGATCCATTCCGGTTGTAGTTGAAAACTGGATGGTGATGCAGTGTTACTTGTGAAGATCTACTAGCTACATACACATACACCGCAGAGATTGCCCGAGAGCCCCCGAGCCAATCCAACACATCATGCGTACTAAGGTAAAGCAGCTAGCATCGTCATGCTCTATTTTCGTTAGTTTCAGTACGAACTTTAATTTGTAATAACAGCTGTGCAGTGATATATTTGGGGTAGTCATTGCCTTCTTTTAATTTTTCCTTTACTTATTATCCTTGATTGATCTTGATCTACCTGCGATCATCCATCGAACGTACACGGACAACTAATGATAGATCATGCATGCGCACATTGCACGCAGGTTATCTCTGCGAGTAGCATCTCCGAAGCTGCCGGACAAATTCTCGCAGAACTGAAGGACGAAGCTGCTGGTACTGCTACAAGAAGCAGCAGGCCGAGCAATGTCATCTACTTCGACGGATGGAATGGGCTGGGGGCATCCGCCGTCCTCCGAGAAGTAGGCCGACTGCTCACCCCAGCAGCTTCAGTGACAGAGGAGAAACCGGCACTGCCTATATGGGAAAGAGCAATTCCTCCTCCTCCTCCTGCCGCGGCCATTGCGGCCAGTCTGAAGTTCTCACAGACCTTCCACATTGACAGCTCCAAGTGGGAGAGCAGGAGAGCAATGCAGAGAGTGATCGTGGAGCAGCTCCAGCTTCCTGCTCCACTGATCCAGATGCTCGACGCACAAGATGAAGAGGATGATTACAAGGGCGTGGACAGGGAGTCTCGCGCCGAGATACCGCAGGTCGCTGAGGCAATCTATCAACACATACAGAAGCTGACCATGAACCGCAAGTTCTTGGTGATTTTCCACAACAGGAGCAACGAGGAAATCGATCTTGATAGCTTCGGCTTCCCTCTGTCTGGATACTCAGGGAGCAAGGTGCTGTGGTCGTTCCAAGGGAGGTTCAGGCTCTACCCTAGAACCAAGGTGGACAGGGCCCTGGAGAGCACGAGGACTAGGACAGACGTCCGTGTCTCAGCAAACTGGCCCCATGATAACTTGTCCAACACTTTGCTCCGTGCTGAGGCTGCAGATGTATTACTTCCACGCGGGATGGGTAGTTTTCACAACTACTCGGACTGGTGGGATGCTTGTGACCAATTAACCCAATGCTTTCAGTACACGATGAAGCTTTCCCGCATGTCTAGTCACTTGGTCGACTATGACTTGATCACCCATGGCTGCAACTGCTGGAAATGTGACAGCAGCGAACAGCTACAACTACAACATCTTCTACAACACCAAGATGTTGGCACTGATGGTGGTGGTGGTGGTGGTGGAGGTGATGGTGATAATGATGATGGTGGTGGTGGTGGTGATGGTTGTCGATAGATTGTGGCTATCTTGTGATTCTCTGTATCGTGAGATACGACTGGATGAGGACTACTACCAAAATCCATACTTGCTATCTCTAGATCCAGAGGTACTAGGTTTGTCTGGGATATCATACTGGACGTCACCGACCTACGGGTTCATGCTGATCCCGGGACTCGAAGGATGCATTCCTAAAGACATGTTCCAACAATTTGACAAGCTTTGTGTGCTCAAGCTATCAGCATGTGCGTTCAGCTTCACATCACCTCCGTTCCTCTGCTGCCACAGCCTTAGATTTCTCTGGCTGGACCACTGCAAAGAGTGGAGAACAGAGGATACAGAAGGGGACGATGATGACGAAGGGGACGATGATGACGTTCGGCGATGCCTCAGAAAGCTATGGGTGCTGGATGTGCGCTACTCAAGCTCTCGATTCTTGTCGGCAAAGATGATGGATTTCATGACTCAACTCAGGGAATTGAATGTGATGGGACAAGAATTCCCATACATGAATGACAAGTTGGAGGGGCGGCTGTACAACATTCGGAAGCTCCGAGTAACAAAGTTTATGGATTTGGGATTCATGGGATTGAATCTCGAGGAGAAGGACAAGATGGAGCATCTTGACTTCTCAGGGAATGACACAATTAGGTTGTTATTTGTGGACAGCAGCTGCAGCAGCCTTGAGACTGTGATCATTGACGGATCTATTAATTTACAATGCATATCCTTCAAAGGGTGTGCAAAACTGAAGAATCTACTCTTGAGCGGGTTGTTTCTGGAGCTCGACGGCCTAGACATCACCGGCACAGCAGTGAAAACACTTGATCTCAGAGCAGTGGAGGCCCCAAAGCTGAATGATCTCATCCTACTTGGCTGTGGGAAGCTTTATGCAATCCTGTGGCCACCTGAAGACAAGAGGAAAAGATACTTGGGTAAGCTACGCATGGACACCACCCAACAGGAGTGCAGCGATACTACCACTGGTACAGCAGCTATTAAAGGAGGATCACCAGTTGAATTTGATTGGCATATTTCTGTGAGGGATACGAGGATCCTTGGGTCACTTGCTCCTGTCAAAGATTATTTCAGTCTTAACGATGCACATGTGGTGATTTCAACAACTCCATCCGCTGCTGATGCCGCTGGTGGTAGCAAAGGCATGACGAGCAGAAGCAGGCAAGGAAATCTGCAGCAGCACAAAGACAGTTCAATATATGCAGATGTCACCACCAATTTTAAGGACACCAGCATGCATCAACAGGCTAGCGATGGAGATGATTATGATGCTCGGGCGTTCATGTGTACATGTCCTCCACCTCCACACCCACCCCCATACCCAGAACCATCCTCTCCACCGAGCAGTGCACACCCTATACCACCCCCATACCTAGAGTGGCATATAATGTCCCACGACTGCTACATGCACATAGAAGACGAGATGACGAGGACCACATTACAAACTGCAAGTGGTATTACTGTACCAGGATTTATATGTGATGGTACTAAGGCCCTGCATGTGCACGATAGCTTGTCCATCTCTAGTATATCTGCAACTCCATTAGGGTCACGTTGGAATAAACTGGAGTGGTGCCGAGTGGAGCGGTGCCCCAAGCTGGAATGTGTCTTTAGGGGAGAATTGTTTGGTGAAGGAACTAGCAGTAATGCTGATGCCTTTGACAGGCTGAGAACAATATGGGCGTCACGTCTCCCCAACGCACGCTACATCATGCAAATTGGAGCATTTAAGGACCTGACATTGCTGCACCTCTACTGCTGCCCCAGGCTGGCTTATGCTTGCCCCTTGCCAAACATGGGAAGATTGGAGACCCTGGAGATCATGTGGTGCGGTGATCTCACTGTGGTCTTCGACACGGGTGTCATACGACTGGCTCCACGACAACGAGAACAATTATTGCGTGAACAACAAGTGACTCGTAACTGGCCAGGATCGTTTCCTTACCTGAAGCACATCCACCTGCACGAGCTCCCGAAGTTGCATGACATCTGCCGCGGCTTAACAATGTTCACGCCCAGCCTCGAGACCCTCAAGATCAGAGGCTGCTGGAGCCTCAGGACACTACCGATTGTCGGTGCCAACAACGCAGTGGAGTGCGACTGCGAAAAGGAATGGTGGGACAGGCTGCAGTGGGGCTCCTGGGTGCAGCCCGGCCACTACAAACCGACCCACTCACGGTATTACAAGAAGAGGACGCTCAGGGGCTCCCCCCTCAGGTTTGGTGATCCCACTTGGTTCTTGCCTACCATGAATGCCACCTCTATATATAATAATAATATAATTATTATCCATGTGATATAATCCAGTTTCTAGTTAGCTGTCCACTACAGACATTCTTCACCCATTGGCCCGGCTGATCCATCCACATTGGCTCCCTTCCCACATGTGCAATGTTGTAGATACACAAGATGCACACACACATTTCAACTTAGGCCCTGTTTAGTTCCTTCAAACTTCCAAAAATTTTACAAGATTCTCCGTTACATCGAATCTTTGGACGCATGCATGAAGTATTAAATATAGGTAAAAAAATAACTAATTACACAGTTTGGTTATAAATTACGATACGAATCTTTCGAACCTAATTAGCCCATGATTGGATACTAATTGCCAAATACAAACGAAAGTGTTACTGTGCTTCCAAAAACTTTACAGGTGCAACTAAACACAACCTTATATATTTTGAGTTCTGACCAAGGAGCAAGGTAGATACTATACATAGGTTCTGTCACGCAATAATGGTACCATTACATACGGTTGTTCCGATCCTCCATGCTACATCCATATGCTTCTGATTGTTTTGCTTATACTCAATTCTCGGTCACTCAGCTCCACGAGATGAGACCACGCCAAATCAAACCACACCTTGTAAATGGACGAGGGTGTGGGCCTATATATTAGCATACCAGTTTGTCTGACAACCAATTGCATTCTTTGCGCTAATTCTCTTGCTCGCCTCTCCTACATACAGGTAAGGTGTTCATCAACCATTCCTGGCCCGCCCTTGGAGTTGCCAAGGCTGCCCGTCGCTTGCTGCTGGTGTCCCCGCATCTCTCACCATCTGCTGGCTCCTGCGTTCACTTCCGCTTGCTTGGTTTGTGTGTGCTTGTGTGAAACCCCTGCATCGATCTGCACTGCCATGGTTGGTGTGGTGGTGCTTTGTCCACCGGTTTGCTTCATCCACCAATCGGTCCTGGTTTGCTTCGTCCACCGATTGGTCCTGGTTTGCTGTGCTTTGTTTGCTTCGGTTTGTTTGATCCAGCAGAGCCGATTCGTCTGGCATATGCTATGTCAAAAAAGTTGAGAAATAAAGAAGCAAGCTGAGCTCCATTCAGCTTACAGTAGCAGCTATGGCTTGAGTTTGAGCCTGCCAGCCTCACCTCGTGCATGCTATAGCTGCTAGCTGCTGCCGTGCTTCAGTCTGCCTCGTGTGTTGCGTTGTGTGGTGTGGCGTATGATTTCTCAGTTGTGTGTAGGCTGATTGTTGCCTACCCCAACTTGCTTGGAACTGAAAGGCTTTGTTGTTGTTGTTGTTGTTGTTGTTGTTGTGTGGGCTGACTGTTGTCATCCTATGTTTGAATTATATTTCATCACTATTGTTACTCATCCTATGTCTTTAAATAAATAAAAACGATATGTGGTTTGTTTGTGCAACAGTCATCAATACATATACGGGAAAGCCCCTTCCTTATCTGGCATGCATAGATACAGATGTGTGCTCACTACCAGAAATAAGCAGCATGGTGGCTTACCATTTCCTTGGTGGCACGCACTAGCCGATGGGATTGATTCCACAAAATGGAGATAAACATGCTCAATAAATCTCAACTACTACCCCTACAGGTAAAAGATATACCACACTAAATCAGGGATTCAAATCTGACAGGGGTAAAAAGGAAACTGAAAGTTTCTGTTTGATGGTGTTGTCCTTTCAGTGTTTCAGATGAGGATAGTGTAATCAGCCAACAATATTCCCAGCAATGAATGCCCATATACTACTCAACTCAATCATGCCATATCATATTGAACATTTGCTGGGTATGTTACCAATAGATGAAGGATTTGGAAAAATCTATTAAAAAAAGGTAATTGACTTGCTTGCCTGCTCAGCGGTAACCAGATTGTAACTCGCAAGTTCTGACCAGCCTCCAGCAACTGGCTGGTTTTTTATGCCAGCCTAGGTACAGCGTTTTATATGTTTCCAGTTTTGAATCCATGCACCAGACTGAATAAACTAATTGCACACGCACATCATGCATAGGAGCAGAAACCAAGCAATCCAAAACCACACACGTACAAGATAGAAGTGATGAAAGCAATACCTTGATCAGCAGGAAGCACATGAAGAAACCTGAGGCAAGCCCACAGATGGCAGGCCTAACAACCGCAGTCCATCAGACAGCAGAGAAGAAGCACCTGAGACAGCAGCCCTGCAACCTCAGGAGGGGAAAAAAAACTGACAAGCAAATCCCACATATACCATCAATCCTACAGGGCAGCAACTTTCAGTCTGCACAAAATAAATTCACTGATCACTTGAATCCTGTATGATGATAGTCATGAAAATATATCAGAATCAACAAGGTGCATGCTATGTAAAATTCGTTTATACTTGCACAAAAAACACTATTTTTTTCTCTAACTTGCAAGAGAGTTGTGTATCTTTGTATTTATATAAGAAAAAAAAAAGGAATGTCCCAAGTACAAGCCTCATGCTACACCTGAAATTAATCCAGCCAGAGGACTCCAAAACAAACAAACACATACTATTGATTCCACCATTCGAAGAACAAATAAATGAAGGTTAGCCTTATGGTACAATATAAACTTCTGCTGTCTTGTGAGGAACAGTAGATTGCTTGTATGAAACAACTGCAAATACAAAAGATCAATGATTGACTCAATTATGGTACGACTATTTTACTTAATTGCACATCATTGGCTGATTGCCAGAGTTTTAGACCAAAAACACAAAACTTCTTTACAGCATCATGCCTGTCTATTGACATGGCTATGTGATTAGGTGTTGTGCAGTCTTCCCCTAATCCTGCTGCTAGCCCTTGACCTCTACCATGCCGATCATGCCTCTGAGCTCCAAGAACCTGAGACGCCCGAGCGACTTGGTGAGGATGTCAGCGAGCTGCCGTTTGGTGTCGACGAACTCGATGACAAGCTGTCCTCCATCGACGCAATCACGAAGAAAGTGAAACTTCACATCTATGTGTTTGCTTCTGTCGTGGAGAACTGGGTTCTTTGCCAGCGCAATTGCTGGCTGGTTGTCCACCTTGAGTGCCGGCGGCTGGACCTGAGCTCCGGTGAGCTCTGCCAGCAGCCGCCGCAGCCAGACCACCTGGCATGCCGCCGTGGCTGCTGCAACATACTCCGCCTCACATGTTGACAGCGCCACCATCTTTTGCTTCAACGATTGCCAGGCAATTGGCGACGATCCGAGGAAGACGAGGACACCTGAAGTGCTCCGCCGCCCATCAACGTCTCCGGCCATGTCCGCATCGCTGAAGACCGTCAGCGCTGCATCTTCCGAGACCTTGGGCGGTGCCTCGCTGAACGCCGAGAGCTGGATGCCCCCGCGCTTGGGGAAGACAATGCCCAGCTCCGCCGTGCCTTGGACATAGCGAAGCAGCCGCTTGACCGCCGCCCAATGGTCCTCCCTTGGATCTTCCATGAAACGGCTCACGTAGCCCACCGCGAACGCGATGTCTGGCCGCGTGTGCGTGAGCCAGCGCAGCCCGCCGACGATGCTCCGGTAGAGAGTGGCGTCCACCTTCGCCGCGGTGCTCTGCTTCGAGAGCTTGATGCGCTCCTCCATTGGCGTGGCTACCGCCTTACAGCCCGCCATGCCTGCCCGCTCGAGCAGTTTCAGTGCATAGGCACGCTGCCCCAGCCTGATGACGTCCTTCCCCTGCCTCACCTCAATGCCGAGGTAGTAGGACAGAGCGCCGAGGTCGCTCATCCGGAAACGCGCCGCCATTTCTTCCTTGAAGCGTCCAATGTCTTCTGCTCGAGCTCCGGTGACAATGAGATCGTCGACGTACACCCCGACGATGAGGTGCTCCTTCCCCCGTCGGCGGGTGTACAAGGCATGCTCTGTGGCACACCGGATGAACCCAAGCTCTGCCATGGTGGCGTCGAGCTTGGCGTTCCAGGCCCGCGGGGCTTGTCGCAGGCCGTAGAGCGCCTTGCGCAGCCGCAAGACCTTCCGCTCCGCTCCCTTGACGACGAAACCCGGCGGCTGCTTGACGAAGACGGTCTCGGCCAGGTCCCCATTGAGGAATGCCGACTTGACGTCGAGATGGTGGACCGGCCAATCCTTGGCCGCCGCAAGCGCGAGCAAGAGCCTGACCGACTCCATGCGAGCGACCGGCGCGAACACCTCCTCGAAGTCCACTCCTTCTCGCTGGACGAAACCGCGGGCGACGAGCCGCGCCTTGTGCTTCACCACGGCGCCACGCTCGTCCCGCTTCACCTTGAACACCCATTTGAGCCCGATCGGCCGACATGTCGCCGGCGGATCGACCAGCTCCCAGGTGTGGTTGTCCTCGATCGCCTTCAACTCTTCAAGCATTGCCTTCCGCCACGCCGCATCGCGCTCCGCGACGGCAAACGTGGCTGGCTCTTCTGCGCTCATGAGAAGCAGTGCTTGGTCGTCGTCGAGCAGACGCGCAGCCAGCCCTGGCACCGGCGCGTTGCCGACAACATTGTCGACGCGCCTGAACCGGACCTCCTCCCCTTCGTGGAAAGCGTCCACGAATTCGTCGAGATTGGACGGTGGAGTGGCGTACTCCACCATCGATGCTCCCGGCGTCCCCTGTTCCTGCAAAACAGGGGGGGAGTCCACCATTGGCCCCGGCGAGCTGTAGTGCCCTGCTCCTGGCGGGCTAGGTGGTTCCACCACCTCCGCCGCCGCGGGCTCTGCTGTTTCCCCGGCCGCCGGAGCCTGCTCCGCCTCGCCGTGACCGTGCACCACCAGCCGCTCCACGACGAACGTGTCTTCAAACCCGTAGCCCTGCTCCGCCTCCAACTCCTCGGCATTCCAGTCCCAAGCCGCCGCCTCGTCGAAGACGACGTCCCTGGATACCATCACCTTGCCCCTTGCCGGATCGTACAGCCGGTAGGCTTTGGATCCTTCTTCGTAGCCGAGGAACACCGCCTTCGTGCTCCTGTCTTCAAGCTTGCCGAGGCCGGGCTTGGTTGCCTTGACGTAGCCGACGCACCCGAACGTGCGCATAAACACCACGTTCGGCTTGCGCCCGTGCCAAGCCTCGAACGGAGTTTGCCCCTTCAGGGCCTTTGTTGGCGCGCGGTTCAGGATGAAGACCGCCGTCGTCACGGCCTCGCCCCAGAACGTCGCCGGCATCTTCTTCGCTTTCATCATGGAGCGTGCCATGCCGACGATCGTCTGATTTCGGCGCTCCACCACGCCGTTCTGCTGCGGTGAGTAGGGCGCGGTGAGGTGGCGCCCCACCCCCTCCTCGGCGCAGTAGGTGGCGAATTCCACCGCCGTGAACTCACCGCCGCGGTCGGTCCTCAAGACCCGGAGCTTCTTCCCGGACTCCACCTCCGCGCGCGCCTTGAAGCGCTTGATGGCGTCCGCCGCGTCGCTCTTGCTCGTCAGGAGCTGCAGCCACATGTAGCGACTGCAGTCGTCCACGAGCAAAAGGAAATATCTCCGGCCGCCGTGCGTCGCCGGCGTGATTGGCCCGCAAAGGTCCCCATGGACCAGCTCGAGCGGATCAGCCGCGCGATACCTTGCCGCCTTGGGGAACGGTATCCGCCTCTGCTTCCCCGCCAGGCAGCTGTCGCAAAGCTCGCCGGCGTGCTTGATCTGTGGCAGCCCGGTCACCATCTTCCCCAGCCGCCCGAGCGCGTCGAAGCTCAGGTGGCCGAACCGGCCGTGCCAGAGCCATGGCTCCTCCACGCTCACCGCCGCCAGACACACCGGCTGCTCAACCTTCAAGTCAAGGAGGTAAAGTCGGTTCCGAGATCGCATCACCTTAGCTAGGAGACGCCCGTCCTGGTCCTTGATGTGCAGCACCCCTTGGCGGATCAGCACCTCTGCTCCATGCTCGTCCAGCTGGCCAAGGCTGACGATGCTAGAGCGGAGCTCCGGGATGTAGTACACCTCCGTGAGCGCGCGGTGGTCACCGTTCTTGCACCGGAAGAGCACGGTGCCGCGCCCTCGGATCTGCACCCGGGAGCCATCGCCGAACCTCACGCTCCCGGCATGCTTCTCGTCCAGCTCGGAGAAGACGGCGCGGCAACCCGTCATGTGGTTGCTCGCGCCGGAGTCGAGGTACCACCTCTGCTCCGACTCATCCCCGGAGACACCCAGATGAACCTGCGCGCGCGACTCGTCGAGATGATGGACGACCGGCGGCGCAGCCCTCTGCTCCACCTCCATCTTCTTCGGCTTGCCACTCCGCTCCGCGCAGAACACTCCCATCAGGAGTGCGTGATCACCGTCGTCGTCGGAACGCACCAGGTGCGCCTCCTCCTTCTCCGGCTTCCGATTCGGGCATTCCCGCGCCCAATGTCCAACCTCGCCGCACTTGCGGCAGGCGTTGGGGTCGGTGAACTTCTTCTTGCCCTTCTTCTTCTCCGCCGGTGCCTTGCCCCGCTGCTTTCCGCCGTTGCCGCCCCCACGGTCACCGCCACCGCGACTGGAGCCTTCCCCGGTCTTGCGCTTCTCCTTCATCCGCGCCGACCATTCTTCCTCCGTCAGCAGCAGCTTGGGCTTCTCCTTCTCCGGCGGCGCGCGATCCTCCACCGCGCGGAGCCGCCCGGTGACGTCCTCGAGCGATAGCGTGGACAAGTCCAGCATCGTCTCGATGGACAAAGCAAGCTGCGCGTACTTAGCCGGCACGACGCGCAGCAGCTTGGCCACGACGTCCTCGTCGTCGACCGGCTTGCCGTAGGTGGCCAACTGGCTCGCGATCGACTGCAGCCGAAGCGCGAAATCCTCCACGGCCTCCCCGGGCTTGAATCGAAGGTCGTCGAACTCGCGGCGCAACTGCTGCGCCTTCGCCTTCTTGGCTCGGTCCGAGCCGAGGCGGAAAGACGCGAGCATGTCCCACGCCTCCTTCGCCGTGTTCTTCGACCCGATGGCCTCATGGAACTCGGACGGTGTGGACGCCATGAGCGCCTCCATGACGCCCACCTCCGCATCCTCACCAGCATTGCCGGTTTCCACCGCCGCCCACCACCGCCGCGCGCGCAGCTTCCACTTCATGTGGACCGCCCACTCGCCGTAGTTGGTGCGGGTGAGCATCGGCCAGGTGTTGGACCCGCCGACCTCCCTCACCGTGCGCACCTCTACTGCGGGCCGGGATGCCGAGGCCAGCTGCCTCTCCATGGCTGCTGCTCCAGCCGCCGCCGCAGCTGCCTCTGCACCACCCTCTGCACCCGCTGCAGCAGTATCCATCACCGGCGATCACCCCAGCAACTTGTACGGCTCCGATACCAGGTGTGGGCACTAGAACCCAATGCCCAGGTGAGCAGCACCTGCTCTCCTTCCCTCTCCCTCTCCCCTGATCCAAGGTAGAAGATGAGCTTGAGCTCAGTGAACACACGCACACACTCACTCCTCTGTCTTCAGCGTGGGCTGAAGACTGGCAACTGAATGTGGTGTCAAGAGCTTCTCTTTTTCATTGCATTGCTTCCTATTTTTATACAAGCTAGCTACCAACTACAAGGTACAAGATGGCATGGCTGAGTACAGCCCCCCATCACCCTAGTACTAAGCTTAGATCAGCCAAGACATGGCTGTTGTACCTCTACCTACTCCTAGCATGGCCTATTGCCATGTTTTCCTGCAGTGGTCAGGGCATGGACAGCAGGAGCTGACCTTCTACCTGCCCTTGACTGCTCTAGGGAGAAAAGAAAGGGATTACAGCAGATTATGTCTTACATGCAGTCTTTCATTGGTATAGAATTTGCTTCAAAGAGATAAATATTGCGAGATACGGTATCGCCCAAAGAAAATAAGATTCATTTCTCAACCACTCAAAAAGAATTAATGAACCAAACAAAATATTAACAATCAGATTGCTCTGTAGTATGCTGCAACACCTTCATTTTGTGACTGCATACTGTATGTCCATCTAACTGGGGGCACATCTGTTCTGAACAAAATCAATAACCACGAACAGTCCAAAAGAAGACACAGTTAGTATTATGCTCCACAGAATTTAACTTCTCCAAAAGTTCTATACATAGCAAACAGAGGCAATTTATTTGAAATCACTACAGCTGTAATTACCTTCTGTTTGAAATTTGGAATACTTGTAGACACCAAGATTTCATTGTAACACCTCAAACTAATACGATGAAAGGTGAAGTTTTAAACCATGGAAGTTATGGAAGGATCACTTCCTGCACATTTGGGGCTGGTACCATCTGGCAACTAAAGGTCATGAATGCACCAGCCTGTGCCAAGTAGTGACGATGTGTGCATCAGCCCTTCTTGTTCATTGACGTTCAATAAACATTTCAAGCTTGATGAAGACACAGCTTGCTGTGTACTTTAACATCAACAGCTTATGGAGCCTCAGGGAACTGTTTTATAGGGTAGCTCCTATCTCAAGACAACATAGTTCTGGTTTCCTTCCTGTGGAGCTTGATGCATCAATCGAGTGGTTAGGTGCTTCATCATACATCTCCATAAAGGATCATCTACTCGATCCACACTACATTGTCCATTTCACAGGATCATCCAGTCAGATTGCAGATCTTTTCTCTTTGGATTAAGACCGCAACAACCTAGCCATATATAATGCTGATCGGACTTTCCTCAAATCATTTTTAAACCCTGCACTACGAAGCCCAGAAATGACAGCACGCTTTGCAGATGCAAGAACGTTGTTTCCTTCATGCAAGCAGATCCGCAAGAATTTGGATGCCATATGGTATCTACCCACCTTACATAGACCATGGACTAGTGATGTGTAAGTAAAATCATCTTTTAGCTTCATGCTGTGCAATATTTTGATAGCTGCATCAACCTCATGACATTTGCATAGCGCATCAATCAAGCAGTTATATGCTACCACATTTGATTGCATGCCCATCATCTCCATGGACCATATCTGCTTCTCAGCGGCCTCGATTTGCCCCATCTTGCATAGACCATTGACCAAAATTGAGAATGTGTACTCATCGCTCTCCAGACCACCTTCTTCCATCATGTTCAACAGCTCAAATGCGTCATCAATCTTCCCTTCTTGGCATCGCAGGTGAATCAGCGTGTTATAGCATGCATTGTCAAGTGTAGAACCACTTTGTATCATGAGCTCACAATAGGTATTGGCTTCTTGCATCCGGCCCTTTTTGACAAGCGCACTGATCACTGTTGTGTATGGGAAGGCATCTGAAATGTACCCTCCTTCAAGCAGCGACAAGAATGTCTCCAACCCTTGCTCAAACCTGCCATACCTAAAGCAGCACTTCATAACTGTTGTGTACGTGACAGCATTCGGAGCATGCTCGGTCCTCCCCAGCTCCTTAAGGACCATGCGGGCATAACCCACCTTGCCTGACTTGCACAGACCATTGATCATTGTGTTGTAAGTCACAATGCCCACAGGAAGCCCCGCCCTCTGCAGGTACCTGAACATCCTGTACGCATTTGTCGCATGGCCGGCCTTGAACAGCCCGTCCAGAAGCGTGTTGTACGTCGTGGCACAAGGTGCCACGCCTTTCTCGGCCATGTCTGCAAACACACGGTAGGCGTGCTCCGGGTGGCCGGACCGGAACAGGCAGTGCATGAGGGCGTTGTAGCTCCACGAATCGGGGGCGACCCCCGACCTCAGCATTTCGTCGAACAGGTCGAGGGCGCGCACCGTGAGCCCGCTGCGGTCGGCGCCCGTGATGAGGGAGTTGTAGGTGACGGCGTCGGGTCTCACCCCGGCCTCCCGCATCCGGTGCACGACGGCTAGCCCCGCGTCGAGTCCGGCGACCCGGCAGTGCGCGGCGAGGAGGGTGTTGTAGGTGACGACATCCGGGGGCAGGCCGAGGCGGATGGCGTCCACGAGGACGGACTCCGCGCGGTCGAGCCAGCCGGCCCGGCAGAGCGCAGCCAGGCCGACGTTCATCAGCCGCGTGGACAGGGCCAGCTGCGCCCGGGACCGGACCATGGTTCCGCTCCCTCCTTTCCCCCGCCGCCGCGAGACTCTCTTCCGGGCTCGGCTGCGCTCCGCTTGCTACCTCGACTCCCATACAGCTCCCTCGCTGTTTGCTGGTTCGCTACGAGCAAGGCGGCGGGAAGGTGACTCGGTGGCGCGCCGCCGCTGGGTGGGAAACTGGGGAGACAGAAAGGGAGAGAGGATGCCTGCTAGAGGGCCCCGCATGTCATTGGGAGTAAGCAGACCGCACTGATTTGTAAAACTGGTGCGCCCCACACGTCAGTGCGCAGTAGACTAACAGAGTGATTGTTACATTATTATAACTCCACATTTCTGAAATAAACAATGACATTTTCGGGAGAATTCTTCAATTACAGAATGCATTTCTTTCGTAAAAAATGGGAAGGCAACAATGACATCTGGATTCTCTTGTACAAGTACTCGCTCCATGTTGATAAAAGAAGTCGTTTTAGATAATGACACGATCCCCAAAGCATAACTTTGACTTCATTTTTCTATAAAAATATTTATTCAAAAGTGATATATGTATACTTTTATGAAAGTATATTTTAAGACAAATCTATTCATATTGTTTTCACATTTCCAAACTCAACAACTTAAAAGTTATTCATGATTTATATTCCCAATGTTTGACCAAAACCTTGTCCAAAACGACTTCTTTTACCAACATGGAGGGAGTACAATTAATCTTCACACCAAAGCTTAAAAATGCTACTATGTTACAAAACAAGTTTGTTCGTGACACAACAAATATCTGCGAATACAATGAACAAATCGGCGACGGTATACAGTGAGTGAAATTAGCAGCATAGGTACGCAAAAAAAAAAAATGGAAGACGAAAGAAAAATACAAAATTATACAGGCGCATAAGATCCACACGGTCCAAATCGACCTCACTGCGCTTTCATGGCTTTCTCCTTGCACAGCTGGTGCCACTCCTGCAGCACGGCAGCCTGGAGAGCGCGGTGCTCGGCTTCCTCCGCGGTGAGCTTGGAGAGCGTCGAGGGGCCCTTGGGGTTTCCAAACCCATCTAGTTCCTCGCTCTGCTTTCGCTCCTCTTCCTCCTCTTGCTCGGTCTTCGCGGGTGGGACCTTTGGCTTGGCCGCCTTGAGCAGGGCGATCCTCTCCATGCAGATCTTCAGCCGCTCGGCGGCCGCACTCTTCACCTCATCCTCAGGCATGTATTCCACAGCACCGTCAGTGATGTCGTCCAGCCAGCCCTGGAGATCAGATTCGATCTCTTTCGTGATGGATTCATCGGATGCACGCATGACAAATTTGCAGATCATTGTGGTGGTCTCATCACCCAAATCAACGTTCCTGCTGACTTCACTTGCCCCAAATATCATCATGCCCACAAACCCACCAAACCATGTCTTTGCTGCATAACATAACTGTAGGAGATGTAAGTTATTAGTCATCACTAAGAATGTTTTGCTAGTTATGAATAGGAAATAAATACTGCACCATTTAGTATACAGCATATCAATGGTTACCTGGAATCCAGCTACTGTTCGGATGAAATGTGAGCAGACTTGATGGAAGGGCTTAGAAGAGATTGACTTTAATCCACTGAGGAAGGGAGAGCTGTCATACTGCTGAGCAGCAGTGGCCTTGAAACCACTGCCTTCGTATGTGTATGTGCCAGTGCACTCCACCATGGCTGGCAGGCTAGGCCATAGCCTGAAATACTCAACTGGAGAGCATTCTAATGGTAGTAGAAGCTCAGCGAGAGGGAACTTGTAGGGTTGGCACCGCAGAACAACAGGTTCCCCAAGCTCAGGCCGAAGTGAGCGCTTCTGCCTCATCATCTGTGAATCCTCTTCTGCATAATCTCCTTCATAGTCTGCAGATCCACCACTTCCATAAAACGGGTAATACAAAACTTGAACCCAGAGCGAGCATCTCTCAAAATGCGAAACTCCAACAGTCACACTACTTTGGACCGGATCCTGGAGAGTTAAAAAGGCATTAGGTGATCAGTAATGCCCGTGTTTACCCAAGCATACAATTCTACAGTAAGTTTTTAGTTTGTAAATAGACCCATATTTGTTTCATGTTGGACATAATCTATCTAGAAACAAGATATGAAACCCATTCTGTCTGCTGGCTATTACAGGCAATAGTGGTAAATAGAAGGCAACAGAGAGAAACAAAGATCAGAAATCAAATATTAAAAATCAATGTAAACAGCGCTGAATTTCAGTCTTAACTGACATATTTTCCCCAGTCGATTACAAAATATAGAGCTTTCATTTTTTTTTGAACGTAACATACAGCAGGGGCCCCACTGTAGAGATATTGAGTTTTCGACTGGATTCTGGATGGTCAGATATATTGGGTTGTTCCGGTATTACAAATTAAGGCAGAAAAAGGTTGTAAGTTTACTAACTAACAAAAAATATCTCACAATAAACTATATTCAAATCATATTTTCATAGGAAAAACATAGCCTTTTGTCCCAAGCAAGTTGGGGTAGGCTAGAGATGAAACCCAAAAGAAACGAGAAATAGAGCGACACATAAAGGGACATAAAAGGCACAAAACAGAAAGAGGTCATGGTTCATGCACGTTGAATCGTTGATTGCCAGTCTCCAAGCGCTCCTGTCCATAGCTAAATCCTTGGAGATATTCCACTCCTTCAGGTCTCTCTTAACGGACTCGTCCCAAGTTAGTTTAGGTCGACCTCTACCGCTCTTTACATTATCATAGGAAACTGTAATCGGTAGACAAAAAATTGTTGAAGTTCTTCCTTCAGAAAAGAAATTGTAAGGCACCTGGGAAACAAGATTCCGAAGGTGACGAACAGTGCGAGAGAAACCATCCATATAATACAGTGCTCCAGAGAGGCCAACACGGATGTCCACCCTGTTGAGTTCCAGCTCAGTCAAATTTAAAATCTGCAAAGCACACACTAGTCAAAAGATATGATAATATAGTTCATAATCAAATAACTCGACCTTTGAGCAAAGCAAAGGAATCATTCATAGTTGTTTTAGTTAATACTATATCAGATGCGGGACATCAGGGCCACTTTCTTTTGATGTCTTGTATGTGAACAGTAATCATATCAACTGCTAGAATTAGTGACTCTATTTATTTTGGCTAACCCTAGAAGGGTAGCTATATAGGTTCCTTACATGGGCCACATGGGCCTTAGCCACATGGGCTTACATATACTCCAACACCCCCCCGCAGTCTGAACTACCGTCGCAGCGGAGTTCGAGGCTGAACAAGAAAGAACACACACAACCCCCCCACAGACGCAACTAGCCACCGGTGATGTTGAGGCTGGAGCGAAACTCGGCGAAGGTCGAGGACGGGAGGCCCTTGGTGAAGATGTCCGCGAACTGGGAGGTCGTCGGAACATGAAGGACCCGTACCTCGCCCATGGCCACCCGATCACGGACAAAGTGTAGGTCGATCTCGACATGCTTCGTCCGCTGGTGCTGAATGGGATTGGTGGAGAGGTAGACCGCACTGACATTGTCGCAGTAGATCAGTGTGCTCCGGGAGGGTGGAGTGTGCAACTCAGCAAGTAGCTGCCGGAGCCAGGCGGCCTCCGCCACGCCATTAGCCACGGCGCGGTACTCCGCCTCGGCACTGGACCGGGAGACCACCGGCTGGCGCTTGGAAGACCAAGACACCAGGTTGCCGCCTAGGAAGACGGCGTAGCCGGAGGTGGAGCGGCGAGTATCCGGGCACCCGGCCCAGTCAGCGTCGGTGTAGACGACGAGGTCGGTGGAGGAGGCCCGGTGTAGGAGGAGGCCGTAGTCGAGTGTGCCCCGGAGGTAGCGGAGGAGACGCTTGAGAGCCGTGAGGTGAGGCTCCCGAGGATCATGCATGTGGAGGCAGACCTGCTGAACTGCATAGGTGATGTCCGGCCTGGTGAAGGTGAGGTACTGAAGGGCCCCGGCAAGACTCCTGTATGCAGTGGGGTCGGCCACCGGAGGTCCCTCAGTCTCCGACAGCTTGCCCTGAGTGTCGACTGGAGTGGAGCAG
Source organism: Saccharum hybrid cultivar R570 (assembly GCA_038087645.1). Taxonomy (NCBI): domain Eukaryota; kingdom Viridiplantae; phylum Streptophyta; class Magnoliopsida; order Poales; family Poaceae; genus Saccharum; species Saccharum hybrid cultivar. The sequence goes on from JAQSUU010000805.1 coordinate 15,839,762, forward strand.
GGCTTGCAGTCAGACATCCCAGCCCGCTCCAGGATATCCCGAGTGTACTGCTGCTGATGAAGAAGAAGCCCAGCAGGACGGTGCTCAACAGTGACACCGAGGAAGTGGTGGAGCTCACCCAGGTCCTTCATCGCAAACTCCTGCTGGAGAGCTGCAATGATCCGCCGAAGAAGTGGCTCGCTGAAGGCGGTAAGGACAATGTCATCAACATAGAGCAACAGGTATGCAGTGTCGGTCCCATGGTGGTAGACGAACAGGGACGTATCAGACTTGGCCTCCACGAATCCCAGGGTCATCAAGAAAGTAGCAAACCGGTGGTTCCATGCCCGAGGTGCCTGCTTGAGGCCATAGAGGGACCTGTTGAGCCGGCAGACCATGTCAGGACGGGTGGTGTCGACGAACCCCGCCGGCTGACTGCAGTACACCATCTCGGTAAGAAGGCCGTGGAGGAAGGCGTTCTTGACATCCAGCTGGTGGATGGGCCAAGACCGAGCAAGCGCCAGCGATAGCACTGTACGGACTGTGGCCGGCTTGACCACCGGGCTGAAGGTCTCATCGTAGTCGACGCCAGGGCGCTGAGTGAAACCCCGAAGGACCCATCGAGCCTTGTAGCGCTCGAGAGAGCCGTCCGCTCGGCGCTTGTGAGTCCAAATCCACTTGCCGGTGACGACATTGGCGCCCGGCGGCCGGGGCACCAACTCCCACGTCTGGTTGGCGAGTAGCGCGGCATACTCCTCTTCCATCGCGCGGCGCCAGTGAGGGTCCAGCAGGGCGTCGCGGACGGAAGAGGGTACCGGAGAGACCACCGCGTCGTCGGTCGAAGCCGCGAGGACACGAGGCGGCAAGGTGCCAGCCGCGTGTCGTGTCACCATCGGGTGAACATGCCGCGGGTGTCGGTGAAGCAGCGGCAGATGGTAGACCGGCGAGGGACCACGGGCCGGTGGAGACAGTGGCGGCGGTGTCGGTGTCCCCGGTGGAGAAGGGACCGCGATCGGAGGAGGACGCGGCCTGCGCTGGTAGACCCGTACCGGCGCGGCGAACCTCGACGGAGGCGCCGGTGCGGGTGCCGAGACGGGATCCGGCGTCGGCAGCCGGCACGACCCCCCCGGGGCAGAAGCGGGGGACGAAGGCCCCGGGTCTGCACCAACCGAAGGAGACGGGGCCGCGCCGGAGGACGAGGGGCCCGGACTCACAGGGGAGCCGGGACCGGTGGCCGGCGCGGAGCGCGGTGAAGCGGTACCTGCAGGAGACCACAAGAAAGGTGGCTGGACCACCGGGTCAGTGGGAAGCAGGGTGGGTGGGTCAGGGACCGGAGAAGTAGAGGTGCCGGAAAAGGGAAAGACGGACTCATCGAACACCACATGGCGCGAGATGAGAACACGGCGGGAGGCAAGGTCGAAGCATCGGTACCCCTTGTGATCAGGGGAGTAACCGAGGAAGACACAGAGCGTGGATCGAGGGTCCAGCTTGTGAGAGGAGGTGGCGGCAGTGTTGGGGTAACAAGCACACCCAAACACGCGTAGGTGATCGTACCGAGGCGGGGTACCGAAGAGGGCGTGGTGAGGGGTGGGAGCGGGACAGGCAGCGGAAGGAAGGCGGTTAAGAAGGTAGGTGGAGGTGTGCAGGCCCTCAGCCCAGAAGCGAGCAGGAAGAGAGGCCTGAAACAGTAGAGTCCGCACGGTGTCGTTGGTGGTGCGAATCATCCGCTCTGCCTTGCCATTCTGCGAAGAAGTGTATGGGCAAGACATGCGCAACTGAACACCGTGAGAGAGGAAGAAAACTCAGGAGGTGGAGTTATCAAACTCGCGACCATTGTCACACTGGACGGCCTTGATGGTGAGACCGAACTGAGTAGACACCCAAGCAAAAAAGTGAAGGAGCGTGGTGAACGTATCCGACTTCGCACGTAGGGGAAAAGTCCACGAATAATGCGAAAAATCATCAACAACCACAAGATAGTACTTATAACCAGAAATACTGATGACAGGAGAGGTCCATAGGTCGCAATGTACAAGATCAAAAATGCGGGCCGCATGAGAAGAACTAGAAAAAGGAAGACGAACATGTCGGCCCAATTGGCACGCATGACACAGTTGCTCATCATGAGCTCGAGTACATGGAAGACCAGAGCTACGACTGAGCTGTATCAGGGCATCACGTCCAGGATGGCCGAGGCGCCGGTGCCAGGTAGTAGAGGAAGTAGAAGCGGCGAAGGCAGCTGACAAAAGGGACGGCGAAGAAGACGAATGCGCCGCCGGAAAGCGAAGGGTGTAAAGGGGCCCGGTGCTGTCACATCGGAGCAGAGGACGCCGGGAAGCCAAATCCTTGACAGTAAGACCAGAAGAGTCAAATTCAACAGAACAAGAATTGTCAGCTGTAAAACGACGAATAGAAAGGAGGTTATGAACCATAGAAGGAGCAACAAGAACATCAGGAAGACGAAAGGAGCCATGAGCACCGGCGGTACCCACAGATGTGACAGGAAGGCAAGAGCCGTTTGCGACCATAATGGACGAAGGAAGTGAGGAGGACGGAGAATGGAGCGACGAAAGTATACCAGGGTCAGGAGTGGTGTGGTAGGTGGCTCCTGAATCGGCGATCCACTCGGGTCCAACCGGAGGTGTCAGACCCATGGTGGAGAACGAGCGAGCCAGGGCCGTCGGGTCCCATCCGGCGACCCCCGGTGGAGTCCACGCTGCAGCAGGGAAGGCGCCAGGTGGAGGACCAACAGGAGGAGCCCCAGTGAGCAAGGCCACCGGTGGGCGCGACTCGGCCCCAGTGGTGTGGTAGGGCCACATAGAGATGCGCCCTGCCCATGGGTGCTGGAAGGAGGGCCATGGTGCCCCCCCGGTAACCCACCGGGAGCCTGAGCCTGGGTGTGGCCGCTCCGGCCACCCCCTCGACCCCCACCGCGGCGTCGGCGACCGCCGCGACCCCCCCCGCCTCCGCTCGGCCCGGAGGGAGGAGGACCCAGGAGAGACGACGGTGGTGGTGCAGTGGTCCGTGGTGGAGTAGGGGGGCGCGGAGAAGTAGCAGCCAGGGCCGGCCGAGGCCCCTGCAGGAGTAGTGGAGACCGGCTGGAGGCCCTGCGTGAGCTCCTCCATGACGAGATCGTCGCGGACCTCCAGGAAGGTGGGAAAGGGCCGCTGGCGAGTGATCCACGTCCGGAGGTGGGCGTAGCGGTCGCTGAGCCCCTGGAGGACGTTGAGGACCAAGATGCGATCCTCCACGGGCCACCCAAGGTCCCCCAGGGAGTCCGCCATGCCCTTCATCCGGCGGCAGAACTCAGCGACGGAGAGGTCCCCCTGGACGAAAGTCCGGAAACTCGCGTCGAGGCGCAGAGCCCGGGCCTCGGCGTTGCCCAGAAACTGGCCCTCAAGGGCAAGCCAAGCCCGGCGCGCGTCAGGAGAGGTACGGACGAGGTCGTGGAGGTCGAGGGAGATCGTCCCCAGGATCCAGGAGAGGACGATGCTATCCAGACGGAGCCACGACGGGGTCTGGACAGCGGCCGAAGCGTCGAGGAGGACGTGGTCGTCGAGGGCGTAGCGGCGAAGAGTGAGAACCACGAGGTCCCGCCAGCGAGCGTAGGAGGGTGACTCCGGCTCGAGAACGACCGGCACGAGGAGGCGGATGTTCTGGACCCCCCCGGCCTGGTAGTGAAGCTGTGCCACGAGCGGGTCAGCCGGATCGTGCCAGAGGACAGCAGTGTGAGATGCACGGCGACCCGGCGAAGCAGAGGAGTTGGCACCAGCCGGAGAGGCGGGAGAGAGGAGCCGCTCCGCCTCGGCAATCTGACTAGCCAAGGCGTCGGCCGCTTCGCGCTCGTGCTCCCACACGAGGGCGGCTGCCCGCACCCGGGCCTGCCCCTCCGCGGCGGCGGCACGCGCAGCGACGAGAGCAGCGGCGAGAGAAGAGGTGTCACGGCCAGCATAGGGTTGAGAGCCGGCGTAGATCTGGGAGAGGAGTGGCGGTGTCGAGGCCGGGAAAGTGGGGGCACCGGCGGGAAGATGGTTGCCGGTGTCCGTCCCGGCGCCGGGAAGGTGGACGGCGTCGGCGGGGCGCTCTGACAGGGCATCAACGCCCTCATCCTCAACACCCCCTGCAGGAAGGGCTGCAGCAGGGGCCCCCCCATGCCCCCCAACCGCCGGAGCAGTGAGGGAGGAGGAGCCCGAGCCCCCGGCTGCGCCCTCAACAGCAGGAGCGGCTGTGAGGGCAGCAGCAGAGGGGGAGGCGCTGGGAACAGGGGTGCCCGCCAGAGTGAAACCGACGGCGTGATGGGAGAGGGCGGCCGCGCCAGGGGAAAGGGGCAGGGTGGGCCGGGCAGACAGCCCCAGCAGCGGCACCTGGAGGTGGGGCGGCTGGGTCCCCAGCGGCGGCGGGTGGTGGTGCGCCTGGGGCCCTGCGGCGGCGGGTGGAGCACCAGCTGCAGCAACCGTGGCCCAGGAGGGTGTGTGGGGAGAGAGGGAAAAGAGTGGAAGTAGGAAGGGGAGGGGGGAGGAGAGCGGCGGCCAGCCATGGTGGCGCCCGCCGGCCAGGAAGGCAGCGGCGGCGGCTGCACCAGGGGGGCGGCGGCTGCTACCAGGAGGAAGAGAGAGAGGCTGCTGATACCATGCTAGAATTAGTGACTCTATTTATTTTGGCTAACCCTAGAAGGGTAGCTATATAGGTTCCTTACATGGGCCACATGGGCCTTAGCCACATGGGCTTACATATACTCCAACATCAACTAGTTTCAGTACTTGTCTATTTGTATAAGAACATTCATTCCTAGTAAAACTAATGCAGCAACAAGTGTTCAAAACTTTTTTATTAAAAATCCTTTAATTTTAAACACGAACATTAGAATAATTAAATTCAGATTTAGAATGTGAGGTCCCATTAAACACGAACATTAGAATAATTAAATTCAGAATTAGAATGTGAGGTCCCAAAGCAGTATTAGCAGTAACCGTGACTCAAAAGTATATTTCAAGTTAATAGTATAGAGAAAGATGCATCAATCAAGCCATGCCTTTAGATGTAGGGTGATTCTGCCATCAGTTGGATCTGCCAAATGATATGCTTCGATGTAGCATGGATCACTGCTGCCAGTCAAAGTACACGCTTTTGGAAGCTCTTTATTCAAGGCACCAATTCCCTTTGTTTGTAGGAGAGTTAATTGACTGGGATTCGGCCTCCAAAGCTCCCGAATGGCCTTATGGACTAATCCCTCCAATTTCCTATCTTGGGCAGCAGACGCCTCTGAAAATTGAACAGTAAGCTTGTGGTGACTAAATGGATAATCCCCTGTGGCATCACCTACACCAACCCACCTGAAACAACGGAAAGTTAACATTGTCATTTCTCTGTGGAACTTTCATTCAGGTATACCATTTTTACACATCTATGCAAACACTATGGCACACAAGTGACCAGATTAGCAACCTAAGTATAGAAATGCACTCACCTGTTATCGGGATGGTTTGTTACGTATTTTATTACTTGCAACACATAACGTGATTGATGCTTGGTGACAGAATCAGCTGAAGTACTTGCCCTAAATTCTTCCAGTTCTTTAGTGAGAAGTTGGCCTGCTCTTGCATTTCTTGCTCCCAAACGTTGAGCGCAAATTAGGACAGCCTGCACATCTTGTATCCTATTTGATGTAGTAGCAGATGAATCGGTGTTGAATAATATCTTGTGCATGTTAGATATGATAATATTCAGTGGATCCTCTGGGTCATCAGCTAAAAGGGGATCCAGACCTTCAAGATCAAAGTGTTCAGAAATTGCCCATATCAAGCGTGAAGATATACGTGGAGTGTGAACCTGGTAAGATACAGTTAATCAAATTAATAATCTTAGACCATTCTGGAAAAGAAAACGAAGAGCATGGATTTTGATTTTATTCGCTGTTTAAAGAGTCAGCACTAGCCTGCTTAGTCAGTGCCTAGGCGCAAGTAGGTGCCCGCTGACTACCCACCTAGCACCAAGTGCTTTTTGAAACACTGCTTTTATTAGGAAAGCAGCTTTAAGAAATGATGCAGTTTTAGTGTTTACCAGGAAAGATGAAACCTAGCAAAAACAGGCATAATCAGATCTAAACAAAGATAAAGCTTTGGCAAAGCAGAAGTATCTATCTATTTCTATCCTAAATAAGATTCAAAGACTTGTTCATAAAAATGTGTCTATGGTTCAAGTTTTACAAGAGTCAGATAATATGTAATAAGGAAAAAGTAGAAACCATATGGGGGGAAGAGATGCCGTATGTGCTATGCTAAGAGTAAAGAACACTAATTTAATTCTAAAACATTGTTTAGTTGATAACTCAAGCAAGAACAAATAAAGAACTATGTGACATCATGAGAAAAACAGAGTCACTCACACCACTAAGTTGTGATAGCAATGAATAAACAGTCTCCTTAGATTTCAACTAGTATTTAGGAACACAGGAAAGTATACTTAAAATTTAACATTCAAGAATAATAAGAAGGATAGCAACCTCACGAAGGTCCCTGATAAGCTGTAGCTGCAAATTTCTAAGTCGCGTCTCATTCAGAATTTGATCTTGAGATGCACCAGCTTTAATTGTCTTCACACCACCTCTGGTGTCATATATATGACAAAGCCTCACAAGCAACTTTAGATAGCAATCAATTGCATAGGTACGACCATCACAGTCCCAAAGAACACATGGCCTGCAAACTTCCACCACATCCAAAGCAGGTTCTGTCCAATTCAGGGCACCATAACCAGTTCCATAGGCTAACGCTCCTATAACTCTGCTCTCTGTCCCAGAATTCTTCAACTCTGGTAGTGGAAGAGATAGCTGGAAACAACTTTCGACTAGGGAAGCCACTAGCTCTTCTCTGAACAAGTTTTTGCTTGTTACGCTGTTTAGATCTTCCTTCACCCTCACATCCTCAAAGAGCGATATCACATCTGTTCCTGGAACAGGCTTCTGACCTCTTCGGACACTCTCCTTTGCAAAAAGATCAACACAAAGAGCAGTCCGACAAATACATGCCAAAGCATGCATACGATCTGATTCTGCTCTCAAGTTTCTCACCATCTGAAGCAGTCTTTTGAACAGAGAGACCTGTGTCATAGCACATGCTCAAGTAAATACATCTTGAACATAAATTCGCAATATTATCCACTATATTAGAAGTTATTGCTCCAAACACGGCAACATATCTATCCGGAGGTGATGCAGGGAAGTAAAGAAACTGTAGAATTCGTCAATAGCTTTATCTTTGGACAGTCAAATCCAATCATAAAATGCCCCAGCGAGGGAATAATCCAAATTATGAGATCTAACTGTCAAATACGTAAATTCAATTCGATACCAAGTGTACAACATTGTATCATTTATGGTCTCAAGTTGAAGGACTTATCTAGCACAAAATGAGCAAATTAGAGATCATTGCACAACCTATAAGAATATATTAGTGCGGGGGACTCTAGCTATGGTTATGATATTGCAATTACAATGAAAAATCAGAAATAAACACAATAAAAAAAGTTATGATATGCATACAGTACATAAATCATTAGGTTATGTGTGGGAAATACTTTATTTGGTCGTATAGAGTTTGGACACCAATATAAGACATGGACCCCTTGTATTTTACTCTTAATGTCTTAGTCTGAAAGACAATCACTAGCTAACACACATTTGATTGAACTAAATAGAAAAGAAGAAGAATTTAACAACATTGCAGGAAATCAAGTTCTAGTTAATGTAGATGGACAATAAGGACAGGGAGTTCTAGATAATTTTATTTTATACACTGCTGAAAAAAAAGGGTAATTGGTTTTAAAATGTTGAGATAAGATTGAGATAATACTCATCCAGTTACAATTAAGTCGATTGATATGAGTTAGTCCAAAATCTACATTGTATCCACCAATATATGAATAACTATTTAGATTAAGAGCCTGCTTGGTTTGTTACCAAAATTTGCCTCGGCAAAGACATGGCAAGCAAAAAATTGGGCAAAAAAGTTTGTCAAAGATTTGGCAAGCCAAATGTGAGATATTGGCAAACTTCGCTAGCAAACCAAATGGTTGCCAAAGTCCTGGCTTACCCACATTTTGGTAACGCAATTTTGGCCATTAACCAACCAGGCCCTAAGATCATAGAACTAATACTACTAAATTCATTGCTAAAAACACTTCCTAGATATGTTCCCTTCATTTGAATCAAGGTATTTCCACAGAAATCACTAGTTAAACTACCACCTTGGAGACTGTGTCATTGTCCTAATGACTTGCATCTGCAAATTCTAACCAAAGGAATTTCATTGAATAAATTTGGTAGCTTCAAGCAAGAACCTAGAAATACACTGAACCGAATGGTTCTAACCTATAAATTTGTGTTCATTTCAAGCCCATGTATTTTTGTCCAGGCACACTCAAACAAACAGTAAATGGACAGAACTACATGTTATTGGAATAAGTTTGCAAAATTTTAATAAATAGGACTCTATTATCATCCAAGGACAGGCTACGATTAACTTACAGGTTAGATCAGCTAAAAGTTATGAAAGTAAGCCATTATAGTGATTGATTCAGTACCTGCATTCCAAGATCCAGCAAATGAAGATTGGTCACAACAGCCCTTACAATCGTCTCCCTCATCGACGAAAACTCTTGCCGGTCCCATAGTGTCAGGATTGCAATAATGGCAGCTGAAGCCCACTCTGGCTTGCCTCCAGGGACATCTGCAAGCGCCAGCATATTGATCCCCACCTCAAACACCAGTGGTGGGTCAAGTGAACTAAGGAATGGCAGCAAGTGTGAGACGATGTCTGACACTCCTACCAATTTCTCTGCACTCGACTCCACACTATCAGCAATGGTAGCGTCCCCTGGCTTGGCAATCCGCCGCAGAGTGTTAATCACGCCAGAAGCAACCATTTTTGCTGCGTGCACTAGAGGGTACACAGTAACTCGAAAGCTCTCCACAGGCATCACCATAGAGCGCGCAATCAGCATGTTGCGCCTTGACCAAATGAAATCAATGGCATCAGCGGCCCATTGGGCACGCACTGCAAGCGCACCTTCTCCATCAACAAGCTTGTCACCAGCTAGCCGGCTCATGCGGCGCCCCTCTAGTTCCTGGAACAGCCGTGCAAGGGCCTCAAACGCACTGGCGGAAACCGCGTCTGCAGAGTCCAGCGCAAGCTCGGCCAGGCGGCCCCACCACGTGGTGGCGTGCGCCATGAGGGAGGGGTTTGTGGAGCACATGAGCGCGAGGTCATCGCGCGGGAGCAGCGAGGACAGAGATGTGACGGCGGCGAGGCGCAGCGACTCAGCAGGCGAGGAAAGCGCGCCAGCGATTTCGGCGTGGGCGGAGGAGAGGAGCGAGGGGAGAAGGTGGGAGGGCAGGGACGGGAACGAGGCGATGGAGGAGGCGGCGACGTCGGGGTCCGGGAAGGAGAGGTCGGAGCGGAGGGAGGAGAGGAGGAGCGGGTCGAGGAGGTCCGGCGGCAGCGGGAGCGCGCGGAGGAGGTCGAGAGCCAGGCGCTTGCAGACGGCGGAGGAGGGCGCCGACAGGATCTCGGTGGCCGCGGTGCGGGCGAGCGCGGAGACGTCCCGCCCCGCGGCGCACTGCTGCAGGGCCTGCAGCAGCGCCGACGACTGCCGGAGCGCGTCCGAGGAGCGGAGGTCGGTGGTGATCTGCGCGATGAGGAGGTCCATCGCGCCCCCGAGGCGGAGGGGCTCCGGCGATCGCCGGAGCTGGGGGAGGGGGGCGGTGGCTTAGATCTGAGGAAGACGAGTGAGTCTGAGAAGGACCGGGCTTGGCTTGGGAGATTTTTGGTTAGTAGTGATGCGGGAGGTGGGAATGAATGGGTCGGACCGTTTCGGTGACTCTGGGCCGGTTAATAGGCCGGCTTGGGCTGAAAATAAATTCCAAGGGTTAATTGGAGAGAGAAAAAAAAGACATTTTTATCCCCCTCAACTTTCACGCTCGTCCGATTTTCCCTCTTGCTGGGATTCGACCTTGAAAACGCAGTCCCTCTTTTACTCGACAATATAACCTTTGAATGATGCGTGGGCCAGCGCCCGGACGTCCGTACGAACGCTCGTATCCGGACGCCCGCGCAACCTGTCTCCGTTCGCCTTTGCCCTGCCCCATGCGCGCACTTCGCCCCGTCTCTGCTCCCACCGGTCGCCCCTGAGCCCCTTCTTTCTCTTCGCGCGGGCAGCGCTCAGAAGCCGGGATGAGTAGCTGAGGACGAGCATGCCCCAAGCGCGCCCTGACCGCAGCACCACCGTCCGCCGGCCCCCTGGCGCACTGCGCGCCCAGTCCGCTCAACCCCAGCCGTACAACATAAAACACTTATAACATGAAAAATATTTGAATGCAACGTACATCTGAAAAGTACATAAAACACTTATAATGATGCAGATGAGCGGTGCAAGGAGCCAGGACGCGCAGCCCGGCAGACGATGGGGGGAAGGGCATGACACAGCAGCCCGATGAGCGCACGCTGGGGAAGGGGCGGACGGATGATCAGCCACACCGAGCAACGTAGGCGGCTACCACGCAAGTGAGTGGCACAGGGAGCGAGGGCGTGCGGTGCGGCCGGAGATAGGGAAAGGAAACGATGCTGGCAGCCTGAAGAGCGCGCTGGAGAAGGGGGCAGATGGATAAGCAGCCACAATGCTTTTGGGGCTAGGTGGATAAGCACGAAGGAGTGGGGTGTGGGCTCGGAAGGACGAGAGAATAATCACAAGGGAATGGAGATTTGTTTTCTATTTGGGGCCGAGCCTAGGGAGCCACGTCCGGACATAGAGTCATGGACGGACGCCCTGCAGGAAGTATTTCTGTTGAATGATCGGTTTGGTTTCGTGAAAGAAGTCTTCGGAGTAGGAGCTTCATGGAGGAAATGCGGTCTTAGGAACTGGAGCTTCCTAGGAGGCATCCTCTACTTCATGAAGTTGTTCGCGAAACAATAAGCTTATTGCTTGCAATGTTGGTAGCTGGTTGTGGAAACAACAATCACCTCTTTTATTGTGTGCACAACTGCAAACTAGTCCAAGTAACCCATACAACAATGCAAACTAGGAACAAAATGTTGGTAATTGCCACTGTATTGTAAATTAGTTTTCATGGCTATTGTATGCTGTAAACTTATTCTGTATAGTATATGGAAACAAAAAAGATCTAAAATGAAATAAAGCGATTGTGGCCTTGCCCTTTGGCAAACTGTATATACAATAAGTGATTGTAGTAGGATCTGGAGGTAGCACAATTTGACGTCAAGCTAGTACGATAAACATGCTACTAAAGGCACAAGATACACTTACCACTACCAGTTATGTTCATCCAAATGGTTCTAGGCGGTAAATTGTTCTTGTTTTTGTTGGTGTTTCTATGTTTTTTTTAAGTTTTCTCTAAAACTTATCCTTAGTGCCTTTGGTAAGTGTAAGCTTATCATCTCTGTGTATTGTGTTTGCTGCCTTCTTAATGGAATATATATGTGCTCGTGCACAGTCACGAAAAAGGAAAACCGAAAGGTTGTCACATGGAACCATGTAATGTAATAACAAGCTGAATTTCCCATGTTTTATTCACGACAATTTAAAAGGCTCGAGCCCATAATCATTAGGATATAAACTTAATATAATTCGGTTCAAGTTGTTCTGAGAAACCTATTACTACTAGTGGAATACCCCGCGCGTTGCTGCGGGATTGTTGGGTGATATAAGACTAATGGTAAAAATACATATGATGAATTATTCCGAAATTTACATAGGAGGGTTAATAGTTAAACCCTTAAAGAGATATGGTTAAAGTGATTCTAAAGAAAATATAAGAGCATTAGAGAAATATTATATGATTGAGCTATATATTTGTCTCTCAAATTAATCCATGGTTTGTAATGTCAGTTCTGAATAAATGCAGACATAGACATGGACATTACGCACTCTAAAAAGTTTGAAACATATTTGGATGATTGATTTGATCTATACATGAATGTTGATAACCTCGGTCTCCAACCTCAGGTAAAATTTTGATTGACCTCTGCTGAGCTGCCACCATTCTTGATTAATTGAGGCCCACCATAGCTTGAAAAAATAATTGTCGACTCCACCCTGAGCACCCTCCTCTTTTTGTCTTGCTAGGTGCGCCAATCTGTGTGTGAAGACTTCTGTAGGAACTAAATACATTGCAGATACTACTTTTTAGTTAACCTGGTAATGGACGTAAGAAAATAATATGAAGAGCACATACCATTGTTGCAGACTTGCAGTATTGCATCAAAGATCCCCATATTCCACAACTACCGAATGTATCAATACAGGTAATTGCACAGTTTATTCCACAACTACCGAATGTATCAAAGATCCCCATATCCCCATTGTTGGAGTACTAAATGTAGATGAAATCAAAAATTAATTGCACAGTTTTGTTATACTTTGCGAGACGAATATTTTAAGCCTAATTAATCAATGTTTGGACAATTATTACCAAATAAAAACAAAATTGCTATAGTGTGATAGGACACTTACTATGCAAAATTTGCCTCCAAAGTTTGGAATCTAAACGAGGCCTACATCGACTTTAGATTCATTCATGGAGGAGAATATATATAGCTTCAACCTTCACGAACTCTTCATGATCTCGCCTGTTCGTGTCCATAACGGCTGCTGAAATCACTTGAGGAGCTCGGGCTAGTGCATGGACGGATACATTTGAGTGCGCACTTGCATGGAGTAATAAATATCAGTTAGCGATGAATGGCTTACACCGATTAATTAAGATTGTTGACGGAAGGGAACGATGACGTGAAGGGCTGTGGAATGAGAAAAATATGCTAGTGGGATTTTATTTTATAAGAGTTTAAGATTAGTGACAAGACAAATTTACAATAAAAGTAATTATTACAATAATTTTAATAGCGACAAGAGTGTAGTCATCATACTGGAGTCCATAGGGTGTAAACTGCACCGTGCCATTGGATGTGTAATTTATCGGATATATAATCAAATTAATTATAACATTTTCTGGGTTTGAGTCCATCCAAATTATCACAATTAGTAAATAGGATTGGGAGTTTATCACAATCTCACATTGAGCCAGAGGAAATCTACGTACAGCACAGTAGACATTCATAAGCAGGAACCAATTTACTTTGAAATGTTTTCGATAATTTGAGTGGCTGTATACATAGAATTGTTACTAATATGTATCTTCCTTACATATGAATTATTTACTATAATCTTATACTCGCTTCGTTCCAAATTGTAAATCATTTTAACTTTTCTAGATACATAGCTATTACCTCCGTCCTGAAAAGAATGCAACTATGGTTTGCGTGCTACGAAAAGTGGTTCACGTTTGACCAAGTTTTTATTGAATAATATTCACAGTTATGTCTTTAAATTAATTTATTATAAAAATATATTTCGTAATTAATCTAATGGTATTTATTTGGTATCATAAATATGGATACTTTTTTATCTATAATTGGTCAAACTTAAGGTATTAAGACGTGACACTGTGCTAGAATTGCATTCTTTTGGGGACAAAGGTAGTACATATCTAGAAAAGTCAGAATAACTTATAATTTTGAATGGATGAAGTACTTAATTAAGTGTGCGACAAAAATAGAACTATGCTTAAAAAAACCAATACCAGTATTCACCTCACCCTACTTACAGCATAGGCGACATCCATAAGTAGGAACATATAGAAATCATGCTCAATGAATTGAGCCGACGCAAATCAGATACAAGTGAACAAGAAATTTACCATTGACGAAATAGTTAAGATGATGGGAATGTTAAGCCCCCTTCTTCTACCATTGAGGTCTTGTTTGGCTGCACTTGCATCCACCTCAATTCACATGTGTTGAGGTGGATTGAAGTGTAAGTTAGTTTAGTTTTCATATCCCAAACCACCTCCAACACATGAGAATCAAGATGGATATGAGTGCATCCAAACAAACCTTGAGTGATGGAAACATGGAGTTGCACCGCCGAACTTGAGTAGATCCATGCCTCATTAGCCGGTTTGAGTGCCTCGATGGCTCAATCTACTCGAGGATGGAAGGGGAGATGCCTAGACAGGACCTGCAAAGGCAGAGATTCATGGGAAACAATAGGTTCTCAGTGCAGGTATCATCCGGTTTCCTAGACGTGGAGGTTTAGACTAGTTCCATCCTGATGAAATTTCAATCTCCTCATTCTTTCTTAAATGGTGTATGTCATCACATTAGTAGAGTTGTCACCTCATTTAATAAAACAGAACTCTCATAAAACTACCATTAAACCTAGCCTAAGAGGAATCAACTAAAATTACTAGCATCATTCAAGGCCTGGCAACTATTGTACGTCCCTTCTCACATCAGAACCCACTGCTTATGTAGCGATGGTCTTGGCAACTTCACTTTGCTTTGCAGCTGCCCTAGCTTTAGCCTCCTGGTGTACATAGCAAGGAGCTGACATACATCACATATATGTTTGTGGTTTATGACAGAAAGGGCAAACAAATATAAATGGATACAACGATAAAAAAAGATGTATCTAGGTCCGTATCACACTAAATTGACTAGGTATTACAGTGACCAAACAAAGAGCAGCTACAAACAACCAACATGTTCACAACTGGCATTCCCAAAAAAATAGCTTTTGAATTAACAAGATCAATTAATATAAACATCGGTGGATGTGCAGCTGTAAAAGGCAAAATTTGTACTCAGGTCCTATTAGATGCTAGTGGCTTGTGTGGTGTTGTGATTTTGACAAACACAATGCATGCATGGTACCAATAAGCCTGTGGCCATAATTGCAAGCGAAAACTAGCAGTCCAATTAAACAAGAATGTCAACACACAGTTTGATTTGAATTGATAGCCTTAGTGTGTACCTCATCAAGCTAATGAATTGTAGACGCAGAGGGAGTAGCCAAAACATCCGGTCCAGATGAGAATACCAAGCCAGGTGACGATCATGGCACCAACATCCCCTAGAACCATGTAAGACATGAGGAGGAGGATTTCAACCAATATCAGCTGCGCGCCGAGCAACGTGAGCCGTCCCTCTTCGATGAACACGCCTCTGAACAACACTACACCCAGAAACATGGACCACAACAGGAGCACGAAAGCCATTGGACCAAACGCCTGTAGGACTAGATACTCCGTAGGATAATCGGCCCTGTAGCACACCACCCAAGCCATGCGAGCACCGACCACAGTCGTGACCAGACCAGAATAACACCAAGCAACGATCTATGTGTGGAAGGCATTGTTTGCCTGCTTCTTGGAGAGTTTATTGGGCGGACTTGCGGTAGTGGGGGTCACCTCCAGGCTGTTGTGCTGGCAGTGCATGGCGAGAGCGTATCCCAGCAAGCCAGCGGCTAGGTGGGAGTTGAGATGGGCCATGAGAACCCCGCTGTCGCGGTCCACCATGGCATCGGCGTAGAGGGCCACCATGAATCCGGAGAAGATGGCGAGGAACATGGTGACCGCGCTCACGGTAACATCGAACAGCGCGGGAGCAGAAGGAGGAGGAGCAGCACAGCAGGAGCGAGAGCCGCCACACGAGGAGTGCCGGCTGGTCGGTGGAGCACCACGCCACCGGCACCGTGGCCACCACCAGCACCGACAGGAAGATGAGCGCGTTCTTGGCTAGGCGGATCTTCTTCTCCTCCACCTCCTCCTTCCACCTCTGCTCCTCCTCCTCCTTTTCCTGCTGGAGACAATCCATGTTGGGGAGCCTCACGGCAGCGGCAGGAGGACTAGGGTTTTGGTGGACGTGTGATTGGGGATCGGAGGCTGCGGGCTGCTGCGGCACAGGACTGCCGATGGTTTCCATTTTGTCAATTCCCTGATTTTTATAGCGTTAATAATAAACGTTCCCTGGATTGTCAGGGGTAATAAATCGTGCGTGGATCATGGAACGTTGTATTATGTTTGTCTAGAAGTGGATTTTTTTACGATAACAAACGTGCTTGCTATTCCTATTGATACCGTACTAGTGTTCCTTTTTTTGGAGGGATCGAATTTCCTTTGTGATCTCTCATCTAACGTACAGCATAGGATACATCCATAAGCAAGAACCAATTACTTTGAAATAATGTTTTTGATAATTTGAGTGGCTGTATATATAGAATTGTTACTAATATGTATCTTCCTTATATATGATTCACTCTAATCTTATATTCCCTCCGTTTCCAATTGTAAATCGTCTAAACTTTTCTAGATTCATAGTTTTTTTCCACACCTACATTATGTCATACATCGTAAAAGCTATGTACTAGAAAAGTTAGAATAACTTACAATTTAAAATTGATGGAGTATTTAATTAAGTGTGCGGCAAAAAGAGAACTATGTTTGCAAAGATGATCCCAGTATTCACCTCATCCTAGTCCCTACTTACAACATAGGCGACATCCGTAAGTAGGAACATATAGAAATCATGCTCAGTGAATCGAGCCAACGCAAATCAGACACAAGCGAACAGGAAATTTATATTGATGAAATTGTGGAGATGATGGGAATTTTAAGGCGCCCTTCTTCTACTAGTGAGGGCTTGTTTGGTTGCATTTGTATCCACCTCGGTTTACATATGTCGAGGTGGATTGAGGTGTAAGTTAGTTCAATTTCCATCCTAGTCCACCCAACATATGTGGATTGAGGTGGATATGAGTGCACCCAAACAAGCCTTGAGTCATGCTGATGGAAATGTGGAGTTGCACCACCAAACTTGAGTGGATCCAGGCCACATTCGCCGGTTTGAGTGCCTCGATGGTTCGATCTACTAGAGGATGGAAGGGGAGATACCTAGACAGGGGCCTACAAAGGAAGAGATTCAGGGGAGATGGCAGGAGAGAAGGGCCGGAAAAATATCCAAAAAACGTACACCAATGAAATAATAGGTTCTTAGTGCAGGTTTCATCTGGTTTCCTAGACGTGGAAACAGTTTAGACTAGTTCCATCCTAATGAAATTTCCATCTCCTCTTTCTTTATTAGACGGTGTCATGTCATCACATTGGTAGAGTTTTCACCTCCTTTAATACAGGACAATAGAACTCTCATAAAACTACCATTAAAACTAGCCCAATAGAAATCAACTAAAATTACAGAAGTTTTCAATCAACAAGCTGCTGACGCTATCACTCACACCAGGACCGTCCCCTCTGAGGAACCTGACATCATCAGAAGGACACTGGCTGCCAAAGGGACATGTACTTCTAAGGATGCTTTCACTTTTCTAAATTCCCTGTGCAAGACACCGACATGCTGCCCCTTGCTATGGTATTGGTACATGTACAACGGAGATCCAGCATCTGGAGCAGGAGGATGCTCAGGAACTATTCAATTGCGGGAAGAGCGATGTCGAGCTGTAGCGCCTTATCGACGACCCTTTGACGGTGCTGGATCAGAAGCTGGTGGAGGCTATGGCTCCTGCTCCTGATGATCTGTGGAAGGAGGAAGCTCAGGTGTGGTCTGATTTGTGGAAGAGCGTGAAAACTGAACCATGGTTCGATCTGTGGAAGAGCGCCCTCCTGCAGGACTTCTCTCCAGAACAGGCTGTGGCGTTTTCGGATTTTGATAGGTACATGGAAAAACCAAGGTCCAGTTGGTTGAGAGTGATGATTTCTAGGGACTTTCAGAACGGTGAGTTACCAGAAATGAAAGGTGTGTCCATCGTCAGATTCACAGGACCCGACTCGAAAGGCAGAAAGACCCACCAGGCAAGCTAGAAGGAGAAGAGCATGAAGGGGATACGTGCAGTTGCAGATCCATCGCACCAGCCGCTAGGACGATGACAACAAGAATGCTACGTCAGCCTCAAGAAGACGCTGGAGCTGGACAACGAGGGCGTCAGCCCTTAAGGGGGCTTAATATAACACCCTAGCCCATTAGTAGTTGTGAAGTTGGCCCATATGGCCTAAGTGGCATATGTGGAGTTGTTGTTGGAGTTGTTGTTGGGTTTAGTACCACCATGTAAGTTTAGGAGGGTGAGAGATACCTTATAAGCCTTGTCGTTCCAAACATAGCACCTCCGGGTTAACCCTTTTACACGAAGCGAGGACGAAAGTGTAACGAGGTGCTACGCGTATGTAGGCCTGTTCCACGTGCGGAGCTGGGCCATATAAGCAATTTTGGATGCGGGATGTTACATCTTCAATCGTAGGACGTGTGATCTCAATTGGTGGTTTAGGGGGAGGATAAGAAGACTAGGGATAGGGGTGTGTTGTTTCGTAGGAGGATAAGAAGACTAGGGATAGGGGTGTGTTGTTTCGTAGGATGTGTGATCTCAATTGGTGGTTTAGGGGGAAGATAAGAAGACTAGGGATACGTGTTGTTCCTATGAAAATCATAGGACGTGTGATCTCAATTGGTGGTTAAGGGGGAAGATAAGAAGATAAGAAGACGGGGTGTGTTATAATTGTTTCAATGAAAATAGGATGGGATTAGCTTCCAAGGGTATTTATCCCGCAGTAGATCCTTTAGATTCAACCTCAACTATGTTACAGCCTCGGATCGTTGACAACAAACATTATGAAACTACGCAAAGAGTTAAGGAAACTTTACAATGTTACAAAGAACTTCAGGACATTATCGCAATTCTTGGATTGGATGAATTATCGGAGGAGGATCGTTTAACTATAGCAAGAGCACGAAAAATCGAGCGGTTCTTATCACAACCGTTCTTTGTGGCAGAAGTTTTTACTGGTTCTCTAGGAAAGTATGTTGGTCTTGCAGAAACAATTAGGGGATTTCAACTAATCCTTTCCAGAGAATTAGACGGCCTACCTAAACAGGCTTTTTATTTAGTGGGGAACATCGATGAAGCTAGCACGAAAGCTATAAACTTAGAAGAGGAGAGCAAATTGAAGAAATGAAATTAAGAAGATAAGAAGACTGGGGTGTGTTATAATTGTTTCGATGAAAATCGTAGGACTGGGTCGATGAAAATCATAGGACGTGTGATCTCAATTGGTGGTGGTTTAGGGGGAAGATAAGAAGACTAGTGTTATAATTGTTTCGATGAAAATCGTAGGACGTGTGATCTCAATTGGTCATGTGATCTCAATTGGGGATATGATCTCAATTTGTTTAGGGGGAAGATAAGGACGTGTTGTGTTATAATTGTTTTGATGAACGTACTGTGTTGTGTTATAATTGTTTCGATGAACATATTGTGATCTCAATTGGTTTAGGGGGTTTAGGGGGAAGATAAGAAGACTGGGGGCAATTGGTTTAGGGGGAAGATAAGAGACTAGGGATATGATCTCAATTGGTTTGATATGATCTCAATTGGTTTAGGGGAAGATAAGAAGACTGGGGATATGATCTCTAAGAAGACTAGGGAGGGATATGATCTCAATTGGATTGGTTTGATATGATCTCAATTGATTTAGGGGGAAGATAAGAAGATTGGGGATACAAAGTTGGTTTAGACCAAGCCTTTATTAGACAACAACCCAAACAAATGTAGATGAGATGGGATATGATCTCAATTGGATTGGTTTGATATGATCTCAATTGATTTAGGGGGAAGATAAGAAGACTGGGGATACAAAGTTGGTTTAGACCAAGCCTTTATTAGACAACAACCCAAACAAATGTAGATGAGATGTAATTGTGTGTTGGAATGACTTGGACATTATAATTGTTTCGATGTTTGTTTCGCTGAAATTTGGCTTATGTTGATTTATGTTCGTTCGCTGCAGGTACTACTGAAGTAGTGTTGCAGAACAGGGCGATTATGATGATCAAGGGCAAAATGGGAATCCCCTTGCCGGTTTTTCTTCTTCCGTGGGTTTAATTTGCTTGTGCTTCTAAACTAGTAGCCCTGAATGGGTGGAATTGGAAGGGAAGGGGGCTCTAGATACCCTGATTTGTTGTGAGAGGAAAAAATGTTTGTTCACTGCAGGTACTACTAAAGTCGTGTTACAGAACAGGGCGATTATGATGATCAAGGGCAAAATGGGAATCCCCTTGCTGGTTTTTCTTCTTCCGTGGGTTAATTTGCTTGTGCTTCTAAACTAGTAGCCCTGAATGGGTGGAATTGGAAGGGGAGGGGGCTCTAGATACCCTTTGCATTTAGGTGTTGTTTGGTTGGCGGGATGGAGTAGGATGGGGTGGGACGATCCCTCTTTTTGCTGTTGTTTGGTTCAGGGGCAAGGTGGAGATATATAGGACCATCCCACTAGGGAATATGCTTGGTAGATGTCGTGACTCCCGTCCCTGATTTTTTGATGGACAGAGTCATCCCAACTGGGACGACCTTCACGGGTGCACTGCAGACGAGCGCACACGAGGTGGCGAGTGGTGGCGCAGGCGGGTGAGCTCCGTGCGATGGTAGGGCGGGATCTAGGCATTGCCGTGAGGGCAAGTTCCACGCCCGGTGTTGACGCGCGGTTGCACGGGTGAGCTCTGCCACTGGCTTCAACGCGTGGCTTGGCAAGCGAGCAGCGCCCCTGGCTCCGGGCGGCCGTGGAGAACTGGAGATGCAGGTGCCGCCGGGTGGGCGACCATGGAGAACAGGAGATGTAGGCGCGACAGAGAACGAAGGGATAAGAGAGAAGAAAGAAATGGAAAAAATAAAAAAATGACAAATGGGTTCCATGTGTCAATGGTAAAAGAAGAAAAAGCACAAGAAGAGGCTGACACATGAGGCCCACCTGTCAGGTAGATGATCCCACTTTTGATGTCTCTGAACCAAACACAAGATGGGTCGTTTTTTGTCCCTTCTCAACTAAAAATAGAGTCGTCCCGTCCCATAAATCAGATACGAGACCGTCTCCACCTTGACTCCCAACCAAACGCTACCTTAGAGTACTAGTGTTACTACTGAAAGACGATAGCTGATACATCGACATTGAGGTCTCCCATGGCAGGGACCCTTCGACGGTTAATGCTACGCTATTTGATACTCATATCTTATATGTCTTAGAGTCCACCATCCCTGACCTAAATACATGGCACGGGTGATTACATTAATACAAGTCTTAACGCTGCTTATTAGGTACTGAAACAAAAGAAAAAATGACGTGCTTAGGCGTTGAAGATTTGGATTGGATGGACAATAGTGGTGTTTTTTTGGGATCGACAGCTCTTGTGGGTTCTCACATCAGAACTCATTATTGCTTATGTAGCGATGGTCTTGTGAACTGTTGGGCATTCTTAACGTCACTACCAAAAGTAGACTTAGTTTTCTAATTCTGATAACGGCGCCAAAAATGCCAAACCTATCCCTCATGCCACTTAAGCCAAGTTGTCATCCCCAGCATGACGTGAGAGACGCGGTATTGAAATATGCATTTGCTCATCAAGATAAATAATAAAAGGGATCTGCAAGCGCACAGATTAATACCGATGTAGCATTTTAACCGGGAAGTATTCCAGGTATCGTTATTTATATTTTTACCACTGGGAAGGGATTTCTAAGTATCATGGTTGATAATGGAATGAGAATATGGAACTGAGTACACATCATTGCATGTATAACCGAGAGTATTTATCAATCTCTTTATACAGGTATAAATGTCACATTAAGTAAAGGTAAAGTGATAATGGTGACAAAGATAATTAATCTGATCAGCTAGCCACATATAATAATGATAAGCACCTCAACAGATATTCTAGCAAGTCATTAGCATGGAATTAGGATGAACTACAAAGATATTCCCTAAGTTATTATTAACTATAAAGTCTAGCATATCATAGTTAGTGCAATTATACTTGGCAATCATGGTGAGAAAAGACTATATCCATGCATAGTGAATATTAGCAAGGAAGATGAAGAACATAGCAATCACTCCCCTGTAATAGTGTTGCTCTGCCTGCCCTATACACGAGAGGGGGACTATATAAGAATCAACGAAGCTGTCACTATCGTGAACTACCCCACAATCCGGCATATAGGGTGCAATCGCAGATAAATACGGTATAGACACCACGTCTACACAATAGTTATCATTCACCCACTGTACACATGGATAAACGCTATACGATCCTAGGCATGTATATAATTCCAATCTAACTAAGCCAAGCATATAACTATGATAAACTAAGAACAATATAATTGCAAATATAATCAAGTAGAGCAAAGTCATAACCAATATATTGAAATAGAACAAAGTCATATTCATAATATTGAAGAACAATGATGAACAATTGAAGAACAATAGAGGAATTACCAAGAATCCTCTTGACAGATCCGGGAACCAATCGAAGATTGACTCCTTCTAGTTCTAATCCTATGTAGCTATGCTAACTAGAGATCTAGTTGATGTGGTGGCTCTAGGGCTTGATCAGAGGCTCTCCTCCTGAATTAGGGTTTGAAGTATGAGACGAGGGCCTCTCCTCCAGGGTCAGGGGCCTTGCTTATATAGCCCTTTCGGATGAATCTGGGCCGTTGGATCAAACCGACATTGAACGGACGGTTTTCCTTGATCCTCTAGGTCGGTGGAGCATAATCCTCGAGGCGGAGCCTGATTGGCTCCGGGGCCAGGGCGGGCGCCCTAAGGACCAGGGCGGGCGCCCTGTGTCCGGCTCTGTTACGCCTCCCATTCGTTCTCGTGGCTTCTGGACTCTTCTAGATGTAAGATAATTACGTGTTCGGTTAATATCCCGTCATTAATCCGACATGTGGGCCTTTCTTCCGTATTTCCTGATAACCCCCTGCAGAAATAGATAAACAGCAAAACTCGTGGAATTCTATCAGATAAAACCCTAAGTCTAGGTGTTGGTTTCATTTGGATCCTTTTCTCTATTTATTTGATAGTTATAATTGATACTTAAGGACCGTCAACATGAACCTCACTTTGCTCTGCAGCTGCTCTAGGTTTAGCCTCCTGTTGTACATAGCAAGGATCAGACATACATGATACATCACATATATAGACATTGTGGTTTATGACAGAAAGAGCAATCAAATATAAACGGATACAAATTTGTATCTGGGATCGCATCATGCTAGCTAAAATTGTCTAGGTATTACACTGACCAACCATCAACGAGTAGTTGCAAATAGCCAACAGCTTCAAAACTAGCGGTACCAAATACTAGGTTTTTAATTAACAGAATCAGTTACTAGAAATATCGAAATAGCCGTGGATGGCGCTGTAGTTGCAAAAGGCAAAGTTTCCACGCAATCTGTACAGGTCCTGTGAGATGCTAGTGACTTGTATGGTGTTATGATTTGAAAAATAACATGTGCATGATACCAACAATCTTGTGGTCTGTGACTATCATTTTGCAAGAGAAAACTAGTAGTCCAATTAAACAAGAATGTCAACACAGTTTCATTTGATAGTGTCTCATCAGTATGCACCTCATGCTTGAATGAGTTATAGACGCAGAGGGAGTAGCCAAAACATCCAGTCCAAACAAGAATGCCAAGCCAGGTGACTATCATGGCGCCAACGTCCCCTAGAACCATGTAAGGCCGGTCGAGCAACGTGAACCGTGCCTCTACAATGAACACGCCCTTTAGCAACACTGCACCCAGAAACATGGACCACAACAACGCAAAAGACATTGGACCAAAAGCTTGCAAGACAAGATCCTCCATAAGATAGTCGACCCTGTAGCACACCACCGAAGTCATGCGAGCAGCGACCAATAGCCAGCCAATCAAATATCAAATGATCTCCTACTCTATGTCCTAATGCCATTATATGAGTTCTTATCTTATGGATATCGTACTTGGTTGGGTTATTATGGGGTGCATTTATTGGACAGGGAGGAATAACCCTTGTATTCACATATTATGGATTTATTATGATGATGTATATGTTTTCTCTTATCACCCTGGGTCATACCGCAACAACCATTACTATTTGGATTGCCATCCTATGGCACAATAGAATCTTAGGCTTTTCTAAGTGTGGGAAATCCCGTCTGTGAGGTATGCACGATCAAAATTATTTGTTTCCGTGTTCTCTTTTTAAATTTCACATTAAGTTAGTTGTTTTCTTGTTCTATGCATGTTGGTGTTTTTACATTACTTGTTTCATATGGGAGCAATAATGATGGTTGACCTAGTTCCATATTTGATATTTGGAAAGTTTAGTGTTATTTTTTTGGCTATATGATTACTAAAAATGGCTAAATTAGGAACAAGATGCTAGTTAATTGCCGCTACATTGCAAATTATTTTATCCTATCTAGTGTGGACATTCATTTTTATCTTTAACCAACTTTTCATCGTTGTTGGTTTTTCTGTCGAACCTAGAGAGAGAGTGAGTGAAGAATGAGAAGGAGAGACCATGAGTGAGGGGTAAGATTCCCCTCCACCTTCCCCCTCTCCCCTTTTATAAAAAAACATGGGACGGGAGGTTTTCATTATTTTTCTTGGTGAAGCTTGTATTTTACAATAAAACCTCTAGGAGCTACAAATAGGCCCTAAACCTTATCTTACAAGCCCCTAAGCTATGTAATTGGGCCCTGAAAACACCTATAGGGTTCCATAACATATAATCAACAACTGCAAAGGGGTGAGTGTGCGTGTGTTGTACTACGTAATCACAAAAAAGTAACCCCTCAACTATTCGGTTTTGATCGAAAGTACAAGACCCAATAGTTGAATAAAATTAAGTGTGGCCTAATTACAACTTAGTCCCAACACACAATTCTCGTCTACACAAAGACAATCTATGAATGATTTTATCGTTAGCCAGTCTTCGGCTAGTCTGCGGTGTCAACCTTCGCTCAAACCTCCGCGACCCTGCCTTTGGTAGCTTGCTCCTTCGCATGGCCATGAGCTCTTGATTCCTTCTTTTCATAATTGAGCCTTCACCGAAGACATTGATGCTGTCGAAGTGGGCGAAGTAGTCGGCGTAGGCGAGGAAGTTGTTGATGATAATGACACATGTTCAACCTTTCACTCATGGGTGCTAGGCAAAGCTTTTGTCTTTCGAGCGGATTGATCGCCCAATGCGCTCCTCTCTAACTTGTGAGAATTTTTTTTGCATGCTTGAAGGAGATGACGTAGGCGTGGTTACTTTCATAGACATCGCAGATGCAGACCCCCCTGTTGCAATTGACAATGAAAGAAAAGTCAAAGGTGTTCATGGCAACCCCCTGTCTGAAAGGTCCAAATTGGCTAGAGGGGGGTAAATAGCCTAATTTAAAATCTACAAAACACTAGACAAACTTGTTGGACAACTAAATGGCTATAAAGTTTTTTGCACTAGTTATAACAAGTGTTGCAAGCCACCTATCCCAACACTTCTAGTTGCTATAATCTCTAAGTCAATCAATGGCTAAGTCACTACGAGCTCTCAAGAGCTAGCTACACTAAAGATCTCAACTAGGTGAGAAGCTACACTAGCAAAGGTAAGACAAGCTCTCAAAACTAATTACACTAAAGAGCTTGTTACAACTAGTTTGCGAGAATGTAAATAAGAGAGATGTGATCTTTATACCGCCGCGTCGAGAAATGAACCAATCACAATAGGAGAATACCACTCACCAGAAGAAATCAAAGAATCAATCACAATGGAGACACACGATTTTTCTCCTGAGGTTCACGTGGTCGCCGGCACACTAGTCCCTATTGTGTCGACCAATACTTGGTGGTTCGACGGCTAAGAGGTGTTGGACAAACCTCATCCACACGTTGGACACCATAAGAACCTACCCATAAGTGAGGTAACTCAATGACACGAGCGATCCACTAGAGTTACCTTCGGCTCTCCGCCGGGGAAGGTACAAAACCCCTCAATGATTTGTGAGGGGTATTGTGCCTTCCCCGGCGGAGTGCAAAAGGCAACTCTAGTAAATTGCTCATGTCATTAAGTTACCTCACTTGTGGGTAGGTTCTTGTGGTGTCCACGGGTTGGACGAGATTCGTGCTACACCTCTTAGCCGCTGAACCACCAAGTGTTGGTCGACACAACGGGGACTAGCGTGCCGCGGTGCCGGCAAGCACGTGAACTTCGGGAGAAAAATCTTATGTCTATCTTGTGTATGATTGGATTTCTCCCGGTGATTGGTCATCATATATTGTGATTGGTTCATCCCCTACGCGGCGGTATAAAGATCACATCCCCTCCATTTACATTTCGCAAACTAGTTATAACAAGCTCTTTAGTGTAATTAGTTTTGAGAGCTTGGATTATCTTTGCTAGTGTAGCTTGTCACCTAGTTGAGCTCTTTAGTGTAACTAGCTTTTGAGAGCTCGTAGTGACTTAGTCATTGATTGTATTAGTGATCATAGTTACTAGAATTATTGGATAGATGGCTTGCAACCCTGGTAGAGCTAGAGCAAAATTGTATTTCGCCATTTGTAATACTAACCTTGTGCTCTAGTGAGTTTGTAGAATTTTTAATAGGTTATTCACCCTCATCTAGCCATATTAGGACCTTTCATCACCCCAGCGCCAAAGTCCGGTCACCGTTGTCTTCTCCTTTTTCTTTTTCTAAGTCCGCGACCGCTTTACCCTTGCTTCCAACTTGCTAATCACAAAGTGTAGAACTTGTGTGCACGTGTGTTAGTATTTTTTAAAGCATTTTATAAGGGTCACATGTTAGCACACTAGGTTCCTAAATGCAATGCATGAATCATGTCACATAGTGGCACTCGATAAATCGTTTAGCCAAATATTTCCCATCTTTATAGTATGGCTATCAATCTTAAGTCACTCACACCCTGCATGGTGTCTTGAGTGCAAAACAAAAATGACCCTATTGCTTATACCTTTGCCTTGAGCTTATTTTTGTTTTTCTCTTTCTTCTTTTCCAAGTTGAGCACTTGAGCATCTCTTGGTTGTCACCATGCACCATGATCATCTTCTTAGCTCCTCCACTTGGATTGTACCAACCTCATCTAATTCACACACTTAGCATAGATGTTAGTACTAAGGTTTTATCAATTAGCCAAAATCAAACAAGGGCTTTTACCGCCCAAATTGATGGCGAAGGTGAAGATGTTGATGGCGATCCCTCTGCTCCAAAATGCTGGCAAAGACAAAGCAGATGATAGCAAAATTGGTGGCGAAACCCCTTGCTGATAGGTTGGCATAGGTGGTCTCAATTTAGCCAAAGTCGATGGTGATGCTGCTCACTGATAGATTACTTTGGTGTTAGCCCCGTACCTTTTGAGACGAGGGGGTGAAGAGTTGCGAAATGAGCCCCTTGATGATTTTAGATTAGTTTGACGTCAACCCCAATATCTTTTGAGACGATAGGGCGAAGAGTCACGAAACGAGCCTCTCGATGATTTTAGACTAGTTTGGCGCCAATTCCCATAGCTTTTGAGGCGAGAGGGCTAGAAACAACGAAAGGAGCCCCTTGGAGATTTTAGATTACTTTCGCATAGACCCATAACTTTTAGAGCAAGGGAGCGAGTAGTCACGAAATGAGCCCCTCGACGTTTTTAGGTTAGTTTGGTGCCAACCCCCATACCTTTTGAGGGGAGGGGCTACAAGCGGCGAAATGAGCCCCTTGGCGATTTTAGATTACCTTTGCACAAATCCGTAACTTTCAGAGTGAGGGAATGAGTAGTCACAAAATGAGCCCCTCGGCGCTTTTAGATTAGTTTGGCGCCAACCCCCATACCTTTTGAGGCGAGGGGG
Organism: Saccharum hybrid cultivar R570; assembly: GCA_038087645.1. Classification (NCBI taxonomy): domain Eukaryota; kingdom Viridiplantae; phylum Streptophyta; class Magnoliopsida; order Poales; family Poaceae; genus Saccharum; species Saccharum hybrid cultivar. The sequence continues at coordinate 15,867,297 of JAQSUU010000805.1, forward strand.
CTAAAAGCGGTGAATGAGCCCCTCTGCGATTTTAGATTACTTTGGCACCGACTTGCAATGTATAGCCATTGAGCTCATATAAAATCATTGTGCTTTGATTGTGCGTATTTTGGCAATGCAAAGTCATTGAGCTCTTATCAAATAATTGCGTACATGCCCTGTTTGCTTGTGTTATAAGTCGTACTTTTTCAGGCAACGAACAATATTTTTATCTCACAACAAATCAGTAAACAGTACTTTCAGTCATGACTTTTTAGCCAAGCGAATAGGGCGATAGTGATCGAAAATTATGCATTCGGTGCTCTGCGAATGCTGATTATTTTTTATCTCATCAATCATGTTTTTGTCGATATTAGGGAGCCTTACGCTGCTAATAAGGCGCCCTTTTCGACTCACGTGGAGTAGTATTAGGCCATGTTTAGTTTCTCCAACTAAACTTTAGTTCTATCACATCAGATGTTTAAACACATACATGGAGTATTAAATATAGACTAAAAAAATAACTAATTGCACAAATTGCGACTAATTTGCGAGATGATTTTTTAAGCCTAATTAGTCCATGATTTGACAATGTGGTGCTACAGTAAACATATGCTAATGATAGATTAATTAGGCTTAATAAATTTGTCTTGCGGATTACTGACAGGATCTGTAATTTGTTTTTTATAATATCTAAACACCCCATGCGACACCCCACGTGACATCCGATACGACACCTGTTAAACTTTAGTCCCTGCATCTAAACACCCCCTTAATTATGCAGGTCCCATTGGCTTTAAGTGTGTGCATGTGGATTGGTGTTAGTAGTTTGGTTCTGAGATACTTTAATGTTTGTATGGCTTAGAGATTCCACTATTCTTGCACTTGTTGGTGACTACTGTGTCTTGTTCGGTTCGAGAATTGAAGTAGTGTTTTCAAAGTGCTTAGCTTTCGTATGTTTTCGGAAAGCCAAAGTCATTGGCTCTTAGGTATGTCGATCTCATGTAATTTATTAGCATCGAAACAATGATTTTAGTTCGCTTAGTCCTTTGTATGTCTCGCTTAGTCCTTGGGCTTTTTGGTTGACTTTTGTAGTCATTTTCGGAGGATCAATGTCTTGAGTCCTTATGGTTTTCACTTTGCTTTGCCCTCGCATATTTGCGTAGGGTCAAAGTCTTGAATCCTTAGGCCTTTTGGTTTACTCTGCCCTCGCGTATTTACGAAGGTCCGAAGTTCTGAGCCCTTAGGTTTTTTAATTGGCTTCGCCCTACCACTCTTCTACCAAGTTTAGAAAGATATGTCTTATTAAGCAATCAAACCCTAGACCAGTAACATAGCGCTCTCCTACCACTCTCTCGATTGTAAGAACTCGATTGAGTATTCTAACACGAAGCACACCGCTATTGGACGTAGGGCTTATATGCCCGAACCAGTATAAATCCTTTTATGTCTTGAGTGCTAAACCATTGAAGACACACACATATTCAATCAGGACACAAAACTTCAAACAAGCGTTGTGTGACCTTGAAGCAAGCGTCAGCATCATGCCTAAGATAGTATTTGACAAATTGAATTATATAACCTTTCTCCTACATCGATGTGCTTGAAGCTAGTCGATCAAATGTCTATGTGTGTATGTGCCCCTCTATTGCGCACACCCCACACTCCATGGACTCCCATCATTAGCCAGATGTGTAGGGGGAGAGGGGGGCTTGCCGGGTGGCTGGTCGGGGACGAGGAGGGTGGCTAGCGTCTTCTACACATACATCGATGTTGCACGTGTAGGGCGCGGCGATAGCAGCGTTGACATGCGACGGCAACGCTATTGCGCGGCAATGACATGCATGCAGGGTGGAGGCGCGAGGGAGCACGGTGTGCACTGACAATAGTGTTGAGCAGTGCACTCAAGTTGACCGGAGGGGAAGTAGGATAGGGGCTCTCGACTGGCAGGGCGGTGTAAGCGGTTGGCGGTGCTGCTGTGCTGGAGAGGGACTTGTCGGGGCTGAGGAAGAAACTAGTAGCTAAGGCCCTGTTCGGCTGGCCGTAAAAACGGTTGATGTTGATGCTGATGTTGATTTGTTGTGAGAGAAAAACACCGCTGAATGGCTTGATGATTCTGGCTGATAAGTTCAAGCGAACATAGCCTAAAACAAAATCATCCATACAAAAATTAATAGATATCCATACTTGTGTATATGGGCCTTAAGACGTTGTGGGTGTATATAGTGACATATTTCAAAAAGAAGGACAATACAATTTCTAGGTATATAGTACTTCGAATCATGCCAATTACAAATGGACGTAATTATTTAGACCGTAAGAGTAACTCAGGGGATTTTTTATATCATTTCTAATTTATAGGAATATATATCTTGATGAAAAAATGCTCTCCAACATTTTTTTTGTTTCGGATTTCTTGCAGATACAAAAGTATAAAAAACAATTTTTACTTAAATAGCTATTTAACTAATATAGTATAGAGCTTTACCTTTAGAATGACTCGCTGAGATGCTCACATGAGTGAGCTGATGGCATGTTTGGCGATTGTGAAAGTCAACTTTTATAAGCATTTTTTAACTTATTTTCCATGTTTTATTTTCTCATAAAAATCAATGCTTTGTCTCGTCCAACCCGAAAGAGTTTTCTTCCCTTGCCCCCCCGACGCCAATGCCATATGGATTTCTCTATCGACACAGGAAGAGTCCGCAAAAATAATCAACTCGTTTCTCTCTCTCTCTCTCTCTGCTCCTCCGTGTCCGAGGCTCCGTTCTCCTCTCCCGCATCCACCGCCGTCTCATCCCCAATCCGACCACTGCCTCCCCTCGCCTCCAAAACCCTACCCCTCGCGTCACCGGCGGGGGCATGAGCCGGTGACCGCTCTCACGCGGCCTCGTCTATCTGCGCACGCACGCGCGCGGGGTCGGCGAGTGAGCATTGCGGCGGTCCGCGATCGCCATGGCGTCGGCGGCGGGGTCGGGCGGCGGGGCCGGCGCGGGGGCCGGCGGGCTGAAGACCTACTTCAAGACCCCCGAGGGGCGGCACAAGCTGCAGTACGAGAAGACGCACTCCCCCGCCGTCGTGCACTACAACCACAGCGGCAAGACCGTCTCCCAGGTAGCGAGGGCGCCGTCGTTCGGGTTAGGGTACCGAGGGGGGGGGGGGGGTTCGATGCGCCGTATGGGGTTATCGATGGGTCGCTCTGTGCTGGATGGATGGGGAATTGGATGGCGAGGTTAGGTTGGGTTGGGTTGGGATGTGGGTTGACTTGGCCTGATCAGGTGCGGTTTCTGGATGAGTCGCTGTAGATGCTCTGGGAATTCGATTGGCCATGCGGAAGGTATTCGGAAGTTTCTAGGCGCAGCATAGATTGGATCAGGCGCATCATAGATTGGTGTGATGTTTCATGTCTGGATACTCCCTGCATATATTTCGAGTTACCATTCTAGAAAAATAAAAATACAAATGACACACAGGTTTCTATTTGCTAATTCTAAATCTCTAGATCAAATATTTGCTTAAATGTTTTCAGGACTTTGTGATTTCCGGTTCTGTTGTGTTGTGTACATTACAAATCCTTCATGCAGTTTCACTTATTTGTTGTGATGGTGCAGATGACGGTGGCATATTTGAAGGAGAAGCCAGCAGGCCAGGGTTCCACGCCTTCAACACCAAGTGCTGGTAGCGGGATGCGGTCTGCAGCTGCAAGACTGCTCGGCACTGGGAATGGGAGCCGGGCACTTAGCTTTGGGAGCAATGGTACCAGCAGGGCTGTCTCAGGAAACAGCCGCATGGGTGGAGGCATTGGTGTGTCGACTAGTGCAAGTGGATTGCAAGGCATGGCGAACTATGATGGAAAGGGCACGTACATCATATTCAATACTGCGGATACACTCTTCATCAGTGATCTCAACTCACATGACAAAGTATTTCCTTTTCTCCTGTTGCATGCATGCATGTTAAGTTGCTTGTAACTTTGGTATCCTGTGGTTCTCTGATCACGTGCTATTTGCATCAGGATCCGATAAAGTCCATGCACTTCAGCAGCTCAAACCCACTTTGCCATGCATTTGACCCAGAGGCCAAGGATGGGCATGATCTGCTCGTTGGGGTGTTCTCAGGAGATGGTATGTCAAATGCTTCATAATTAGGTAAGCTTTATGCTTATATTAGTTAAAGAATTGTGCATAAGTTCTTTTATTTGTTCTACAGTCTATTCAATGTCACTGAGGCAGCAGTTGCAAGATCCTGGAAAGAAGCCCGTTTCATATCAGCATTTTGTTAATAAAGACAAAGACAAAGACAAAGATCCAAGTCAAGGTGGCGCTGCCAGCAGGCATGTTTTCATTGTACTGTTTAATTTAAAAGTGTCGTGTCAATTTCCCCCTTAATAAGCTTGGCAAATTTGTCTCACCGTTACTGTACAAGTATTAAATATTTATTTCTTGATATGGTAGTGGTCCTGCGAGTTATACGAGTCATAAAAACTGAAGCTCGGTAGCTTCAGTACAATGTTTTAAAAAACGCTAGACGCTAGGCGTGCCGCGTGCGCTAGCCTAAGGTTTAGAGTTTAGGAAGTTTAAACGTAGATTAAACCTGATTAAACGTTTTTGTTTTTTTTTTATTTTTGTGATGCTGAGAGCAAAATCAGTACTAATAACATAACTAGAAGTAATAACAGTGATCATACATCTTGCTGGGAGCAAGATTAGTACTAAGTACTAAGTAATAACACCTGGATGTGCTGCCTCGATCCCCCTCCAGGCTGTGCGATTTCTCAAGCAGGGGCTCCACTCGCTACCAGCGGCAAGAGTGGCGGCAGGTCACGGCCTCGCGTGTGTGAGGAAAGGAAAGGAGTAATTTCCATACCTATCTGATCCCTCCCGCCCGCTCTATTTCCGCGTGCAGCCCGGCCACAGCCTGCGCTTTTTTCCCGCGCGAGCGTGCCCTCTCCCGCTCGCGTTCTCCACGCGCGCGCGGCCGCCGCCCACCCGACCAGCGATGCTTAGCGCCGATTTTTCACGCGTCCGCGCCGCCTACACGCCGCCTAGCGCGTAGACGCAGCATCTTGGCACGCCCAAAGTTTAATTGGGCGCCTAGGCCCTAAACGAGACGTTGGGCCTCCATTTAGCGTTTAATCGAGATTAAACGAAGTTTAATTGCGTTTTTTAAAACATTGCTTCAGTATAATGTACAATGCAAGTATGTCCGACATGCAGTACGCTGTGATCCGTTACAGTTTGCTGAGATACTGGCAAAAGTAATGATGACCCATATGCATGGAAGATACTAAGTTCTCGACTTATAACTTGTAGTGCATGCATCAGCGAAGACGAACATAACACGCTAGATGTGAAGTGACAGCTTCATTGTATTTTGGGTTATTTTTTGTGGAAACTGTCATTTATGAAGTTGATCACAATTTAAACCTGGACGATCCCTGTGTAAAGCTTCAATTATGAAGTTGATCAAAATTTGAACCTGGATAATCACTGCATAGAAACATATCTACAACATAATTCTGAAAGGTGTTCTTGAAATCAGTGATGGTCAAATACTTGGAAACTGTTAGGTCTTCTTGTATGTGGAGTAACAAGTTATCATTCATTTTAAATGTTTGAAATTTGTATTTTTCCTGTGAGATTTAGACAGTTTCAAGAAGGTACCAAATTTATTACTGAACCGCCCATTATCTTTAGAGGTTAGAACGTGATCACCTAAGGGCCTATTCGTTTGATCCCAAATCCACGGGGGTTAGAAGGGATTGAGAGGGATTCAATCCCCTACAAGTCAAAATCCCCCTCTACCCCCTTCAATCCCTCCCATCTCAACATCAAACGAACAAGGCCTAAAAGTGGGAGGAGCATGCATGCATACGGTACAATTTATGGGGTAGTCTCAGTACTGGTTATGATTTTTCATTTGGCGGTTTGTGATGACAACACACATCTATAGGCCTTTTATTTTGGATTTCGTGAAATCATGCCACTATAGTTGTTTTGGGGTATCTTTGTTGCTGGTTTTAAACGATCTTTTATGTTTGCGTTATCACTCTTCAGTTGTAAGATACTGCAAATAATATTGGTGGATAATGAAAAGTATTTACATGTCTATTTAATTAGCTGCTTTTGACGAAACATCAATCAACATCAGCAAAACAGTTATCCTTCATCATCTGAATCGTAATGCATGACCTTTCTCCGTGTTGCCTGCTTTATATATTGGATAATATGGGAAAGCTATGACCCGGGATATCCTGATTCCTCTTTATCTTGTCAGCGTTTTAAAAACCGCTAGGTCTCTGGCCACTCAGCACTTGTTCCTCAATTGACCAGGCAGGAGGGGTGGTGTTGAGCACCAGTGTGCCACCTAGGCAGGCTAGGCTGCTGTCATTTTAGATTGGTTTAGAATGTCCTCTAATGATTTGATGTGGAATTGTGGTTTCCGTGGCCACCTTTTGAAAAAAAAACCCTAGAATGTCCTTTTATGACACAGTGGGGGATTGATGTTTCAAACAGTTGTCAGGACCCTCAATCCTGGAATTGTTGAGGGGATTTTAGCTTGAAAGGTTACCACATTGTGGTTGTATATAAGTATCTTGATGCAGTTCCTTGGATAGCTTGCATATTTGATTGTTTACTGCATGAAATGCTGAAGTCAAAAGGTGTTGTAACTTCCTTTCCTAGTTACTCCCTCCATTCTCTTTTATAAGGCACACACACATATGAAAATTCAAACTTTAAAAACTTTGACCAATAGTTTGGTTAATAAATTTTAATTATTATAATACAAACTTGATACTGTTAGATTTGCAATGCAATTAAATGTACTATCCAATTATCATAAGTTTATAAGTATAAACAATATAATATAAAACAAATAAATGGCCAAAGTGTAATTTGGGAGACCGTGTCATTAAATCGGGCCTTATAAAAGAGAATGGAGGGAGTAAGATCTAAAGGGAAGCATTTTGGTTAGCATGTGTACTTGTATAGGGATCTGCTAGATTGAAATCGCTGTGGTGATTGAAGTACTGAAGGATGATAATCTTGATTATGTGCTGGGCCTGCTGCTGTCTGGGATATTTGAATGGATTTTTTCCTATCAATTTTGTGGGAGAGTTTACTTGAATGTATTTTCTTAGTTCAAAGGCAACTACAAATCTGCAGTTAAAAGAGAAGATACTATGGTGTAGAAGGTTGCTTTTCTTTACAGTTATTAAATTGTAAGTATATATTATTGATCTTTGGACACCAATCTATTGCAGTCGGTGCACTTGTGTTGCATGGGTTCCAGAGCGTGAAGGAATTTTTGTTGTTAGTCATGCTGATGGGAATCTGTACGTGTATGACAAAGTGAGCCCTTAATGCTGATGGTACTTTGTATAGTAATCAAACTTTGTTAAGTTTACTTTGCTGATAAGTTTCCTTTTGTACATTCAGTCCAAGGATGGAAATACTGATTGGACATTTCCAACTGTAAAGGATCAAAGCCAGGTGCTGATTTCACATGCAAAGTCGAGTAAGGTATCTCAAGCCACATGATATCTCTTTTACTAAAAATTGCATTGAGATGGCTATGTATGTTCCATAATTTACTTCAGGGTTTTTTCCTGGAAATTTGTTATGGAGACAAGTGCCTGGACTTCCTGCAACACTCTATTGCCCTTTCTTTGTAGCTGAAATGTACCAAAATATCTATCATAAGTACCTGACGCAATTACAAGTGTGTGCTGGTGTTGGCTGCATTCTTGCCTCTTGTTAGTTGACATTAAAGCATAAACTTGTGTATCCTTGGCCTGACCTTTCTATCAGTGGTCTTTACTTCTATGATATGAGTTAATACCAACTACCAGATAGTACTGAAACCATTCCAGCAGGTCATACTGGAAATATATAAATGTGGAAACGTTTATCATTGTTGTCATTATGACAAAATTTGCAAAATACCTATGAGAGTTAGGGTATGTTTGGTTGTCTTGCACAAACTTGCCCACTTTCCTTGCTTGGCAAGGTTAGCAAGGCACACCTTGCTAGGCAAGGAGAGCCAATCTGGCTCTCCTCAAAAGCAAGGGAATCCCCACCTTGCCCAAATTCAAACCAAACAAAGCTTCATGCATTTTTCTCTACCTTCCTAGGCAAGGCTAGGCAGGGGTGGGCAAGAGAATTAAACATGCACTTAATTGGAAATTCTTTAACATAATTAAGTCCTAATGTTGTGACTGCTATGATTCATTCTGTGGTTTAAAATTACACTGCAGGGTAATCCAATTGCAAGGTGGCACATCTGTCAAGGTGCAATCAATGGTATTTCCTTTTCACCAGATGGTGCTTACTTGGCAACTGTTGGGCGAGATGGTAAATTTCTCTGCCCAAGAATGAAAATCGACAGCTTTGTGCAGAAAAGGTTTAGCTGTTGGAAAAGTTGTATATTGCACTAAAACAATCTGATCTTATGCAGGTTATTTAAGAGTATTTGACTTTGCGAAAGAACAACTAATATTTGGTGGGAAAAGTTACTATGGTGCACTGTTGTGTTGCTCTTGGAGGTAAGCTGCCATTGGCATGTTTTGCTGCTTAGATATGATCTGCCGCCTATTTTGCCATAGGTTTCACAGAACTGAAGTATTTTTGCATGTCCAAGTCTGACAGATATGAAAACAGGACCGTGTATAGTTCCACTAATGATGTATTGCATCAATTGGATTATTGTCGGATTTTTAGGTTGTATGCGTTTGTAATTTGTGTAGTCCTGATGACTGATGAGTAATATGTGAATTACTATATAGCAAACCTATTCCATTCTTTTGGTCATCAAGTCATTTTACCTTGTGAAACTTCTTAGTTCTGAGATGTTTGTCAAAACTCAAAATTAGTAATGTTGGCCATTTTTTGCATATAAAATTACATGGGCATAATGTATGGAATTTTAGAATGGATAGTGTATAGCAGGCTAGGGGCAAGATAGTTGGTGCACCTGTTCGGCTTTTCCTCTTCCTAACATACAGAATTAATAAATCTTAAAGGAAACAATATTACAATATAGATTCCCATACAATATGTCAGATGCAAGTTTTCTGTTATTTGAAGAATTCATGATTACAAGCATCTAAATAGAAAATCTGAAATTCTTGGAGAAAATAGAAATGGCAAGATGGGAACAGGTAAATAACAGAGTAATTATAAGTCGAAGATAAAGGAATATGAAAGGATGAAGGCACATCTAGTACTATGTATAAATTTGAAGTGTGGTACATGGTGGAAATGTACTAGTGTAGGCTATTGGCTTGTAGCAGCTGGTACAATGACACAGGATCATGGCTTCTATCTCAGCTGACAACAGCCATTGCTTAGTATGATATACTGCATTAACAAACAATATTCTCAGCTCAGTGTAAAGGTGGACTACATAGCCACATATGATACCTGGTCAGCCAGATTTTTTTCTAATCATCCTGCACATGGCTAGGGTAGGGGACAGTGCTTAATTCAGTTTCAGTTGTGCCCTTGAAGTTGAAGGCTTTGGGGTGGGATGGAATGAATGGGAAAGAAGGGCTTGCAATGGGGTGGGGTTGAGTGGGATTTGTGATAGGGTGGTAGCAGGTGGGGTGAAGCTTTGTTCGCCATGAAGTCACTGAAACCCGGTTTCTCAGGGAGGTACCCACAAGTTGGTGATCCTCTGGTTGAGCCCAGTGGCTGTCATCTCAACTGGAGTACTAACAGACCAAGCTACTACTCGGTTCTCAGTATTTGATACATGCCTATTTGTTCAACGTGTTCCATACTCAAACCCTTCCCGCTAACATCTTAGCTTTCGAATGGATTGACTGATTTATGCGTACAACCCTTGCATGTTTGAATCTTGTTTTATTCTCTCTGCACTTCTGTGAATTGGAATCTAGAAGGTGCTAATTAGTTTGTTGTGATGTCCTGTTACAGTGCGGATGGCAAATATTTGTTATCAGGTGGTGAAGATGATCTTGTGCAAGTATGGAGCATGGATGAAAGAAAGATAGTTGCATGGGGCGAAGGGCATAATTCATGGGTGATATTATCATTACAATTGTCTTTGTTTATTATCACATAGGCATTTTTAATTGAAACTTGCATTTTGAGTCAAATTAATTTGCAATTATACAGGTTAGTGCAGTTTCTTTTGATCCATATTGGTCCCCACCAAATTCAGATGAAACGGAAGAAAATGTCATGTATCGCTTTGGGTCAGTTGGACAGGTACCTAGAAGTTGATGAGTCTTTTTTTTATCTGGAGTTTTTCTTGTGGGTTTTTATTATAGTATCTCTGAATCATGACTACAAGTACTAGTCACAATTTGTCCTTTTACTTTCTGAGCTTCTGAATACTGAGAAGAACTGAAAATGCTACTAGTATCTAGAATTTTTGGCTCTTGCTAGTTGTTAGACTCTTAGCAGTTTGTGTTGCACTTGGTGCTAGAAAGAGAACATGCTCCTGCTGTCCTTTTTGGTCGCTTGGTGCCTATTCCTTCTCTGTATTTGTTGTAAAATTGGTTTCAAACTATTTTTCCTTAATTAATTAATCAATTTGTGGCATAACTTGATATTTTGTGATTGTTTCTTGAACATTGGATGTGCAGCCTTTACCTGGTATTGATTGTTGGACAGAATTAATTCTGGCAATGATACCTTTTCACTTTGCTTGCACTTAGGATACCCAACTGCTTCTCTGGGATCTGGCATTGGAGGAGATTGCTGTCCCTCTACGCCATCCTTCCGGTGGCTCACCGACATTCAGTAGTGGAAGCCCTTCTGCACACTGGGACAATGCATGCCCTCCAACCGGTGTTCTCCAGCCTTCTCCACGGATGCGAGATGTACCAAAGCTCTCACCTCTCGTTGCACACCGGGTACATGTAGATCCCCTATCCGGCCTGGAATTCACTAGTGAATCAATCCTCACTATATGCCGGGAGGGGCTGATCAAAATTTGGGCCCGACCCATCCATAGTGAAAACAACCAGCAGCAGGATTCTTCTGAACAGGTTGTAGGCAATGCCACCACTAAGGATAAGATGTTAACATCGTCAAATAAAGCAGGTGCTTCCAGCTCCAGCTTCAAGCAACCGTCATCTGTTCTTTTCACATGATTGAAGAGGCTAAGCTAGCATTTTTATCATGCTCGCTTAGTCATGGCCATTCATCTATCTTTTGTCACTAACCTGAGGTTAAATGGAGCGGATTAGCTTGGGGAGGCTGGCAGGAAAGGATTGAAGAGGCTTTGCTAGCATTTTTGCTAGCTATTTTCTTTTCCTGCTTCATCGGCGACGTCTCTAGTTACAGAAGTGTCATTGTTGCCATCTATGTTGGCGAAAGAAAATAACGGAACTTGCTCCTGTACATATACAGACATTGCCGTAAGATGAAATATTACAAGCTTACTGGTTTGATATTATTTCTTGTTTTTTCTTTTATAACTTTGCTGTAGTTGTAGACTAGAGTGTACCCATTTTTGGTGTAAGTACCCCTGAGGGCGGGCAACCAATGGATTCCAGAATCATAACGGTATTTTTTTTCCTCACTCAGAAGCAATATTTGGTTTTTGTTGGGGTGCATAGTAACTGCTGTAAACGCTACGTTTATACTTTATACAGCAATTCAGAATCAATTATTATTTTTAGGCAATGCTGGGTTTAGGTTTATGCTTCAGAGTGGTTCGCAGGAGATGTGGAACATTAGTCAAATTTGATCTTGAAACGATTTAATGTTTGCATGCTCTTGCGACATGTGAGAAACGAAATGTTCTGCGTTTTTTTTTTGTACTTTCCAAATAGGCGTGCAATTTCTCCCTCTTTTTTATTTATAAATTTCCAAATAGGCACGCAATTTGTCCTTGTGTTATAAGAGCAGTGCTATAAGAGCATAGGGAAGCCTAAGCAAAGTTTTCTAACATTTATACCTGAAAAACGTGGCAAAGGAAATCCTAGATTATAGCATGTGAAAAAAAAAACTCCAATTTTGCAGGAAATAGTAAGGCCTAGGAGTAAGGTTGAAAACGGAACAGAAATATCCCGGTTCGAAATTCAGAATACTAAATTCAAAATCGGAACGGAATCGGTTTGAGCCTTGTCCGGCCGAATTCGGTTTAAACCGAATTTGGCCCAAGAACCCAATCTTAAGCACAGGCCAGCCCAACTAAAGCAGACGGCGCAAAGCGCGCTACGCAGTGGGCTGTCTATGGCTTTGAATGTGCCCTGCCCCCTGGATGTTCTTACGTACACCAGCGGCTCTCTCAATCTTATGTGTGTGTAAGCAAGGTGGGACAAATTGAGAAGGGCACCTACGGCTGGCGCTTGCAGCTTGGCTCGTGTTTAGTTCCTCCCAAACTCCTGAATTTGGCACTATGTAAAAAGAAGATTCTTCGTCACATAAACTTGCGGTACATGCATGAAATACTAAATGTAGACGAAATCAAAAACTAATTGCACAGTTTAGTTGTACTTTGCGAGATAAACGTTTTGAGCCTAATTAGTCAATGGTTAGACAATTATTACCAAATACAAATGAAATACTACAGTACCAAACAGTGAATTTGGCACTCCCGAATTTGGGACATGGCCTTGCATGCAGCGTGGGAGTTGGCTGCTGCTACCTGCCAGCCGGCTTGCCATGCTGAGCGGCTCGGGCCAAGTGGGCTCTTGGGCCAAGTGTAGGGATAGGAGGGAGGAGAAACTAGCCCAAAGATTTTGTATTATTGTGACAACTTTTGTAATTCCTAGAAAATCTAGAAAGGAGTTACATAATGTTTTTGGAAAAAGACTTTCCAAATAGTTATACAGAAAATAAGTTCACTAAGTTTTAATTTATTGTAAAATTTTAAAAAATTTAAACTTTTAGTGAATTTTAGCAAAAGGAAAAACTCAGGTCCTATGAGTCGGTATTCCGTATTGATTTTTTTATACCGACCATGTTCCGCTCGATTTGATTCGTTTTCGACATTTCGTAAGTTCGTATTCGTTTTCGTGTCCGGCTTTACCGCTTTCGCTTTCGTTTTCGTATTCAAATGTAAAAATAGAAAACGGTTTAGGGGTTTTCCCACCGTTTCCGACCATTTTCATCCTTACCTAGGAGGCTAGGGGACGACCAGTTATGAAAAAAATAAATTGTAATTATTATTTTTTAAACTTGTTTATATTAAAAATAGTTTGACTTACCATAAAGTTAGAACTAGTCATATATTTTTGGGATGTGGGCTTGCACAAAACTACTACTGGCCTTACCGGTTCTTTTTATTCCGTGGCACTAACAGTTCTTTTTATTGGAATGAGATATGTATATACTTGCGGCGTTAAATAGCTGACCACATAAACGAAGCTTTAGAACTTGGGCGGAACATAGGAATTGCACATAAATCAGTTTATTTTTATATGAAAAGCACCCATATTACAAACAGGGCCCTTACAGCACCAAGAAATAGTTCGAAACCCCAACGAATCATAGAGGTTCAGCACAATGAGTCGGAATCATTAGGGCGTCCCAAACAAGGCTCTTGGCGCTAGCTATTTGATTAAGTGTAAGAGGCAGAACGTGGAAAATTTCAGTCACCAGCAGCGAACTCATCGTTAGGCTCGTACAATTCTCCATGCATTCACTGTCTCGGGCTCTACGGTCCACTCACATCTGTGTTATTCGGTTGGACTTTTTTCGTTTGTTTATTCCCACTTATCACACGATTTGAACTTCCTCATTGAGGACGTCCTTACCAAACACAAGCCGCCTCCAAACAACAGTCAGAAACTAGAATGGACCACGGTATCTTGTGACTCGTCGCACATTTGGGAAACGGGAAACGTGCGACCCAGGGGCTCGCTAGAGCTCTGTCGAGACCGTACCACGCCCATGGAAACCTCCTCCTCTTTCTCCCGCCACCGCCATGACCATGGACCTCCCGTCCTAACCCTGTCCGGCCGCGATCAGCCACGATGTTGTCTCTCCCCTCTCCACCGCTGGCCTGTCTGCCTCCCCCAAGCCTCTTTCTAAGCCCACCGGAGGTGGAGAGGAAGAGAGAGGCCGGTCGCGAAGGGGGCATCGCACGCTGACAATGTAGCACGACGGGTCGCAATCGAGTAAAAGAGTTTGCGAATTATTAGAATCACTGGCCACCCTGTTCGGCTGCTCTTATCAGCACGACTTATCAGCCGTGGAACATTATTTTTCTCTCACAGCAAAACATCCACAATCGGCTTATAAGCCACAGAAACAGCCTGCCGAACAGGATGAAAAGCATCAACACGACAATCCAGTTGTCAGTCAGGCGCACGTGCTCCAATTGAAACGCCTGTACTATGTCGAACGGCATGGGATAAAAGGGAATAATTGTTAAAAAAAAACAAAAGGGAATCGGAGCGGTGAATGCGAGTAGCATGGTCGAGAGCGAAGAAACGCATGCAGAACGAGAATCCCTGGCCAATCAAGGCAAAATCAGCGCAATAAATCCCGTGCGGAGAAGAAAACCGGCGGTAGGAAGATGTGGACGGCGAGCTGACAGTAACAGCTGAGCAGGGCAGCCTCCCGTATCTGGGCCATCCTAAGGCCTTCTATACATACCCAAATTCACCCTCAAATTTCACTATATAAAAAGAAAATTCCTCATCACATCAAAATGTTGGCATATATATGAAGTACTAAATGTAGATGAAATCAAAAACTAATTGTACAGTTTTATTGTACTTTGCGAGACGAACATTTTGAGCCTAATTAATCAATTTTTGGATAATTATTACCAAATAAAAACAAAATTGCTACAGTGTGATGGGACATTTACTATGCAGATTTTGGCCCCAAAGTTTGGTAACTAAACCAGGCCTAAATATTTCCCCAAATTCTACTATGCAAAAAGAAGATTCCCTGTCATATCAAAATGCCGGCGCATGCATGGAGTACTAAATGTAGATGAAATAAAAAACTAATTGCACAATTTTGTTGTACTTTGCGAGACGAACATTTTAAGCCTAATTAATCAATATTTAGACATTTTTTATCAAATAAAAACAAAATGCTACAGTAACACACAGTGGCGCACAGTATTCCGCCGCCCAATAAACACGGCCTCGGAGGAGGAAACCCACCGAGCCCCGTCAGGTCAGAGGCAGAGCACAGCAAGCTCTCTCCTGCCCGGTCTCCCCTGTCCCCGTCCCCTTAATAAACGGGCGCCACGCACGCCACAGCCGCGCGGCCCGCGAGCGAGCGAGGCATATCCACCCGGCCACCCGGGCCACCGCCATCTCACGGCGGAAGCAGCCAAGCAGCCGGCCGGGCGCCCCCCGCCCCGCTCCCGTCGCCGCCGCGCCCCGCGCCAGCCAGCGGCGGATGCCGCCCCGCCCCGCCCCGCCGCCGACCGCCGCTGACGCTGAGCATGGCCGCCGCTCCCGCGGGCGCCCAGAACCGCTGCGTCTTCGGTACGCCCCCACTCCGCCAACCTCGGTTACCTTCCTTCCCCTGACCGGCGTGATCCGGATGCTCGGAGGCTTTGGCTTGTTTTGCGGGGGAGCCGCCTGGCGTGGCCGCTGGTGTCACCCAGGGCAGCCCCTTTTCAGTTCGGGTTAATTTGGGCCCGGCCGACTGCCGCCGAGTTCTTCCGATTTGGAGCTGATTTCCCCCCTTCTTCTTCTCTACTAGACGATGTTGTCCTGAAGAATGGGAGCCCCTCTTGGTCGGCTCTGGTGGTGTTGGAATCGGAGCTCAGTTCCGTTTGGTCCAACTTTAGCTTGCCTAGGGTTTAGGTTTACCGCACTAGTGCTTCATTGGGCGCGCAAGATGATTTTTTTTTTGGGTTTTGTTGTTTCCGGATGTGGAGATGGTAAGCAGGGGATTTAGGGACTCATTGTTGTATTTTTCAATCTTAATTGCAGTGGGCAACATACCGTACGATGCGACGGAGGAGCAGCTCGTGCAGATTTGCGAAGAAGTCGGCCCAGTCGTATCCTTCAGGTGTGCTTCTGCTCACCCGCATCAACACTGTAACACTGTTGTGCGGCACTAGCATGTAAAATTGCTGGTTTACTCCGCATCTTATGCAACAATACTTGATTTTTGAATATGCGTACCTGATGGGTTGTAGAAACTAACACTTGCTGTCAAAACTTGTGTTTTGCCTTATTTATTCTGTTCATTAAAAACAAGGAATTTGTTCAGGTTTTGGCATTACGGCTACAAATGGAAAAAAAAACATGTTGCCTGACCCGAGTCAGAATAGTAACTCAATATTAAATCAATTACACAAGTTTGATGGCTAATTTGTGGTTGTGCAGCATGTATTTTTGAGCAAACATGGCAGAAGAAAGCTTTATTTGTTGTGTTCTTTGAAACGGACTGAATTCTGAGCTGAACAGGGTGGACTAGAATAGTAGATGCTCTCTTATTAGCTTGCTTTGCTTTCAAAGATTACATCTCTGATCTCTCCCTCATGCAGGGGGGGGGGGGGGGGGCTGCTTATGACTCAAGCAAATTTACCTTTTGGAATCCTAACAATAACACTGGTCATCTAGGAACTAATTTAGTAATATGGAACTTATCAAGTTCCGCTGGGCATGCCTGGCATACTATAAAACCACAATTTTCTTATAAAGATGATTACAGGAGATATTTTGACTTTTGAGTATAGACTGATGTTGAATCATATACACATGTGCCTTTTCTTGGTCGGATTCCTCCTAAGTGAATATTTGCTGAAACTGATTTTGGTTTGGTAACACTGAGTAACTTGTTTACTACTCCTGTTAAGTTTTTCAACTTGTGAATTTGATGAAATGCTGTTGAGCTGTAGCCTTTTTGGTAACTGACTGCTACAAATTGCTTGCAGATTGGTGATTGACAAAGAGACTGGCAAGCCAAAAGGCTATGGCTTTTGCGAGTACAAGGATGAGGAAACTGCTCTAAGTGCACGCCGGAACCTTCAGGGTTACGAGATTAATGGTCGTCAGTTACGTGTTGATTTTGCTGAAAATGGGAGGAACACTGACAGAAATAGAGAAAAGGTCGACGATCCTCAAATTTTTATTGTAGAAGAGCCTTTCCTAGCACCTTTGGAGTTCTCTGTTAATATGAGAAGTTGTATAGTCTTCGTTCCTGTGAATGATAATAGTTGCGCCTTGTCCAACCACCCTGTGTCTCCTGTTTCAATTTCTTACAAGCATGTTTGTGTATGTACAGCTGCTGGACTGTACATACACACACTTGCTATACCGTCCAATCCTTCATTGAATTATATTGTTCTGGTGTGGTGCCAATGCTTTGCTGTTGGAAAAAAAATGCAATGTTATCTTGACCTTTCCCCTTCATGGAAGTAGCGTGCCAAAGAAGTAGGATTATAGTCTGCCAAAGCTATTGGCTTAATATAGTATATGTTATGGTTGAAAGAGCCTCTTCAGAAGTTTGCTGACTGCTGAATATGAGGTTTACTTTCTTCAAATAGAAAAAAGAAGTGCTATAGTCTTATGGAAGATGTATAATCGGTCTTTGTTTATGCGCCAGCAAAGGATTGCCACTGTTGGTAAATTGATTGCTGAAAAATAGTATATATCCAATCAGCCTTTGTATATGTGAATAAGGACTCGCAGTTTTCTTTCGCCGTTGTGTTAATATCCAATCGGCCTTTATATGTAGCTTCTGCCATCAGGCTTTGTATATCTCTAACAATGAGAGTGTCTGATGCTGATACATATGTGCCAGTTTGTTGCCAAAATGTCATCGAGTTTACATAACAGATACTGACTACTCGCAAGTTGTCAACTAGATGCAGTTGATCTATATGAGTACACAGTTTTTTATGCTAACTTATCTTCAAGACATGTTTTTCTTGAATTATATTCGAGACATGTGAAATGATCTAGCATGATGTTACTTTACACAGAAGAATCTATATCTATTTGTGAACTTTGCCTTTTGGAAATTATAAGTAGCTTCACTGTGGAGATGGAGTTGGCGCGTGTTCATTATATCAGTGAAAGATATAGAACATCTCAATTAACTGAAGTTGATTTAGCTTAAATTAGAACGACTTGTTGACTTATGCTGGATACATTTATGCATTGCAGGGTCGTGGAGGACCAGGGATGGCATCTAATGTTGGTTGGTTTCCTTTTTTTTTGTGCACCATTTAGTTTATGTATATATTTTTCAAGAAAAAAAAGTTTATCTATATGCTTTCAATTTCTATGCATATTTTATGTTCATGGATGCTTACACTGATTTCTTGATGGACTGGCACAGATAGTCAGAAACAGTTAGCTGGGACTTCTGTTGTTGGAGAGACAAACCTTCATCAGCCTGTTGGTCTCCCACCGGCGATACATGCTGCATCTGTGATGGCTGGTGTCCTTGGTGGAGCTCAGACTGCAAATGTTCAAAACGGTTTACCTGTCCAGTATGGACTTGGAAATGACCCTCTTACTCATTATTTGGCCAGAATGTCAAGGCATCAGTTGCACGAAATCATGGCTGAATTGAAGGTTAACTCGTAGTCTTTTATGCACTTCAATTACTTGACATTTACAAATGAACAAGTGCTGATTTTAGTTTCTTGTGTCTTTTTTTTTTAAAAAAAATCACAGTTCCTAACTACTCAAAATAAGGAACATTCCAAAACTTTGCTGCAAGGAATTCCACAGCTGCCGAAGGCTCTATTTCAGGTTAGTTTTTTGCTAATAGTGATTGTACTTGTCAATTGTGTATTCTTAATGTCATTTCATACTTGATTCAAACCTTTTATTTTAGCCTTGTGTAGGTTGTAAAGTCTCTACATATTAGTTTTCAACTGTTTACTGAATCTATTTACTTCCATTTATTTTATTTTAATAACCTCACATGATTCGGTGCTACTATATCGATATTGAATTTTTGTTGTTCATGTTTCCACTTCTCCTTTTAGGATTGTCCATAGAACTTTGATATCATTCATGATTGCCTTGTGGTCCTGGGTGGAAGAAGTTATATTCCTTGATCTTATTAAACACTGAATAGTTTGGTTTATGTGCATGTTCTGACGTAAGGAAAAATTGGCATGTTTACTTGTGGCTCAACTGTTAAGAAAAGTGGAGACTTGACTCCCTATTTCTTTATTTAATTTTGTGTATGCAATGAAATAAGCTTGTTTCTTTATTTGGGAAAAGCATATCATTAAGCCGTTCTCTATCATAAGAATGAAAAATTAGAAACTCATGGCTTAAAGTTTTGCCTTGTTGTAATGCAGGTACAAATACTGCTTGGAATGGTAACACCACAGATGGTTAGTTCTTATTTGTCTTTGAGCTTTAAGCACCCTTTGTTTTCTCTGTCTTGATATAATGAATGTATGTTCTATACAAATTGCAGATGCAGATGGCAAAGAGCCAACGGCCGTTGGGCTCCTTAGCACAATCTTCATCTCACCTCAATGAGCCATATCCACAGCCAGATCCTATGATTCCAGTAGTCTCAAGGCCATCAAGTTTGCCAACTAACATACCACCAAACCCAACTATCCTACCGGAACAAACAGCAGCACTACATAGTTTTCCTCAGCATCAACATGCATCTCAGCCCCAGGTCAAAATGTTTCCACATGGACAACAGTCTGGGATCGCCGCACAATCTCCAATGCTACATCAGCCCCTTGGTGGTTCTTCCAGTGTTCCTACTCAATCTCTTGTGGCCTCAGTAGGCTTAATCTCTCAAGTTCAGCCTCCATTTGTGCCACAGCACCCGGGACCACCTGTCATGCCTACAAGTGTACAACAGCTACCTTTGACCCACCCTCATCTAGCTCAGGTAGTTTTCTTGACTTGTGAAGGAGCTTATGTAATTCGCTAGTGGTGTCTTAGCTTATGTATCAAAATCAATGTTCATGATGAGTCATCTTGCTATGTATTGGCAATGCACTAATGGCCACAGATTAACTGAATTGTCCAATTGCAGGTAGCTGCTGCAACTGAGACTTTACCAAATGAAATAAGGGTTGCTGATCAAGCAAGTCATTTGACAGAGTTTACCCATCCTTCAAAATTGAGAAAATTGGAGGATGGAACCTCGGTGCCTGGAATTGTGAACAGCAGCCATGCTGTTTATACAGCTCCACTGCAAGCAGTGGGCCCTAGTGGACCACCAGCGGGCTATGGTGCTGGTGCTGTTAGCTTACAGCAGCCAGGGAATGAAGGGCAGGTACAGACCATTTATAACAGATTTCTCAGGATTTGTTATGTTCAACCTGTTTAGGTTCGAATTTCCAATGTGGGAGATTGGTAACTTTGGAGATTCTTAACCAGTCTAAACGTTTGCTCATTCTATGGAGTTGAATAGAATTGTTGTGCAAAGTTTCTGAAGAAGCATTGTAATTTCCTTGCACTGAAATATGTGCTTGTGTTTTATCTGCAGCTTACGCCTGATGTCGAGTCAGCTCTTCTGCAGCAAGTCTTGCAGCTGACACCTGAGCAGCTGAGTTCGTTGCCACTAGAGCAACAGCAACAGGTGATTGAACTCCAGAAGATGCTTTCAGCTGGTAAATAGAAGCAACTGAGCTAGTGCAGCAAAATTGCCGGTTGAGAATCTGGCACATCAGTACATGACATAATGGCAAGTTGGCAACTAGTGGAAACTGGAAGTGATCCTCCGATTTGTTTATCAAGTCACTACGCCTGTAACCTGTCAGCATTGTCGGCATCTTGATGCCATCAGTTTTGCTCAGAAGTATTCATATGGCTTTCTTTCTTCAGATCGGAGATAAAAGAAATGTGATGGGACAAGATAGTGTGAAGAAAGGGAGACACGTTATCCATCACTGTTGTATCATTATAGGGAGAAAAATAACAATAATCAGTATCCAAAGGACCTGTTGTTTTGGCTTTCCCCAAAAGGGCTGTAGCATCACATATTTTTGTCCTTTGAATTTTCTAGCAACAGTTGCAGGTAGGAAATGAATTTTGTGTAAGCTTATTATGACGGAGAGATTTCTTATATTTATTGCCATAGGTCTCCTTAATTGTTTGAAGCCGGTTTGGAATTCTTGGACTTGCTTTAATCTGTTGTTCTTCCAGCAGCTATCACGATTTGGAATCCTTTCAGTTTCAGCTCATATTGAAACGCATGTGTATGCTCTGGTTTGTGAAATGTTTAGTGTTTATTGGTTTACTTTAGGCTGCTGTCACTCTGTAACTGGTTGGGGCGCCCGTTTCTTTGATATACAGCCTTATACTCTTTGAGAGAATAATATTGACAATTTTCTATGGTATCAATCACCCAAAAACTTATTGCATTTTGATACCAAATCTTCACTACGAATGCTTAAGACACCATTTCTCCCACCTTGATCGTACCCATGATAACAGACTCGAGTCTGTGGGTTCTTTCTAAATTCGAGTCGTTGTATCTCTTTCTATATCTTAATAAAATGATATGTAGCTCTAGCTTCTGTGTAGTTCGAAAAATGCTACTGGGTCGTGGAGGCTACGATCCAAATGCTAAAGACACCATTTTGGTCATTTGGTGGCTAAGATCGATGTCTTGCGAGCGAGCTGCCTATCAGGGCATCAACCAAACACGTCCATAGTCCCTTTACCTCAGATTAGGAATCGCACTGCATTTGTCTGCTAACATATGGTACTGTGCTGCAAATTACAGATAAAATGACTTGGGAAACATGATACCCCTAGGCAAGCTCTCCCTCGCCTTCTAGTTCTTCTCGAGGTCAGCCACTTAGCATGCTTTCTGGCACTAAAACCTTGTTAATACTCCCTCTGTCTCAAAAAGAATGTCTGGGGTTTAAATCTTGTCCTAAATTAGTGTAACCGTAGGTTGGAGATCAACTTTTGAGTTGGGACCCACCAATAAAAAAAACCACCACAAGCAATTAGAAAATCACCGCAACACATGACCTCTATCCATCCATCTGAGAACACTCTAGATGCGGTGATTTCTTTTTAGTTCTGAATTTTTGTGCGTGGGGACAAGGGTATAGGAGGGGACGTGCATAATTTTACACTCTCACTAATCTGGTCTCGAAAAGTGAGATTTATGGGATGGAGGGAGTGACAAGTAAGGCACCGAGTAATCTTTTAGCGTGAGAGATAAATAATTTTCTCTAAACTCGCCAGCCCCTAGGTCCCTTCTAAGATTGCCATTGACTATCTTGCCCACCAAGGTGAAACCAAAGACATAAAGATGAGTGTGTAATTGAAAGAATGCAAAATAAGAAAATTCAAAAGAAAAACACTCATGTGAAATCTAAAAATGCTAAAATGAAAATCACTAAAAACAAGTTATAATCTGAATAATAAGATTAGGGCCTTGTTTAGATACACTCTAAATTCCAAATTTTTACACTCTCTCTCCATCACATCAAATTTTGGATACATGCATGAGCATTAAATATAGATAAAAAAACTAATTGCACAGTTTGGTTGTAAATGACGAGATTAATCTTTTGAGCCTAATTAGTCTATGATTGGACACTAATTGCCAAATACAAACGAAAGTGCTACAGTAGCCAAAGTTAAAAAAAATTTACAATCTAAACAAGACCTAGATTGCGAAAGGAAGAAAGCTAAAAAGGAAAGGAAGATTTAGAAGAACACGAGGACCCGACCAAAGGGAACTAGAATCCCATGTAGACTACATGACACATTGACACCAATGGAAATGAAGTTGTGAAAAAGCCCAAAGAACTAATAGAAACACGAAATTCGTCGCAGCCAAATGTGCCACGCAAATTTGCCTAATATCTAACAAAAACGAAAAGACAAGCATCATTTGGCCTACTTTCAAGTGTTTCTTTGGAGATCAAGTTATCATTTGACATGACAGCTAGCGAAAGTGACAGTTAAAAAAAAAATCCTCCCCCTGCATCCGAAATTCCGAGCGCCGAGTGCTATATATACCAGCACGGGAGGGTGCGGCGGCGGCGCTTCCATTCCGGCACTATCCAACCAAGAACCAAAAAAAGAGGCGGTGATACAACCCACCAAGAAACCAAGAACTAGAGTGTCATCGATCTGATTCCGACCAAGAAACCAAGAGGGGGATCCGGATTCGATTCGGCCAAGAAATCAAGGGAAGCTCTGCTCGACGAGCAATGGAGGCGCGGCGGTTCGGCTTCGGCGCGTCCATGCCGCCGGCTAACAAGTTCGACCCGACGGACGAGGACATCGTGGCTTACTACCTCCTCCCGCGCGCCGCCGGCGTGCCCAACGCTTACGCGCACGCCGTCATCGACGCCGACCCCTACAGCTGCCCGCCGTGGGAGCTGCTGCGGCGCCACGGCCACGCCGGCAGCGACCAGGCCTTCTTCTTCGTTCCGCCGCGCGACATGGCGCGGAACGCCGGCCGCGTCAGCCGCGTCGTCAGGGCGCCCGGCGGCGTCGGCGGCGTGTGGCGCGGGCAGAAGGGCGAGGACAAGGCGCTCGTCATCGTGCGCGGCGACGCCCGCGGCGCCGAGCTGACGGTCAAGTTCCGGCGGTACAACCTGTCGTACTACAGGAAGGGTGACCGGAGGTCCAACGGGTGGGTCATGCACGAGTACCACGTCGTCCACCCGGAGCTCCGCCCCGGCGCCGTGCTCGCGCGCATCAAGATCACCGAGAGGGCCAAGAAGATGGGAAAGAGGGAGCAGCTGCTGCAGGAGGAGGACGCCGTTATCGCCAGGGCGGCGGCCGCCCTCGTTCCGGGACCAGACCAGCCGGGCCCCAGCAACTACTTCGTCTCCGAGTCCGACTACGGCCATGCCGCCGGGAACGCCTTCGTGGCGAGCGTTGTCGGCGAGGGCAGCGGCGACAATTTCCTCCAAGAAGACGGCAGCGGCTGCTATTTCCTCCAAGACGACGGCGGCAATGCAGATTGAAATGAAAAGCTGATAGGATGCAATGCTCTGCTAGAATAGTCTGTACTGTACACTAGGCCTCATTGGCGTTCAAGATATGGTTAACAACTGATTGATTCTTCTATTTGTGAACTATCAATCACTGAGATCGCTTGAATAATGTGATTTGGTTTTCTGATGTGAGTAACAGGAGTTCTTTCAGAAGAGGAACTGAAAGCTATTTTAGATTCACCTGTATGATATAGAGTAAGTTTTCTTCCAACATATGCATATCTGGATTCTGGACTACCTCTTGGACAGAATTAGCAGCCACCAAAATTTACCAAAAAAAATGATGGGGGCATTGAGGCTGTGATAGAGATAAGTAAACCGACCCAACTCAAGAACAGTGGATATGAGCATCCAGATGCATCAAGCCACCAACCCTGGGAGTATATACATTTCTGGGTATGAAAAATGTAATCTGCAGAATTGAACCATATTGACAACCACACATGATTCGGCATGTCGATACTTTCTTCCTGCATGCCAAAATGCAATGGATTTCCTATTCCTACTGTTAATAGGTTGTGACTGCTTGTAAGGGGGGAACATGCTTGGTTCCTTTCTGTGTACATGCTATCCTAGATCATGCTTCAGCTTTTGTGAAGTCATGTTCCTTCATCTGAAACCTTTCATCTCACTGCGCTGATGTTTGACCTGCATGTGGCACTTGAATTGGTCCCATCTTACAGTAAAGAACAATGTTATATATGTATATCTCAAGCAACTGATTTATGCAAACATAGGATCGTATTATGCAAATTCTAATCATCCTAAGTGTTTGAAACCTGATGCTCATGAAAACATATGGTATGGCAGGTGTACCCTGTAGCTCCAACATTTCTTTGGAAAGACTTACTGTATAGTAGCCTGGGGATGAGAAAGCTTTTGTTTTCATAGTTTTGTAGAATGCTGATACTATGATCAAAACACACAAGAAAAACTATCACTAGATTTACTGCAAGCAAGAAAACACATAGTCCTTTGATCCTGAAATTGTGATAAAGAGACAAACACACCCAAAAGGTATTTGTCAAAATATTTGTTTCTATTTAATGAAGCCTGTTATGTTTACAGGGATGGAGCATGTAAGACCAGCATACCTACATGATTAAGGGCAAAGTTTGTATGATAAAAATGCAAAGACTGCTAGCTGATAGAAGTATATGCATAACAATGAGCAAAACTGAGATATATAAAAGAAAATAGACAAAATTTGCTACGGGACATACAAAGTGACCCCTCTTTGCTAGCGGACATGCAAAATGAAGTGTTTTGCTAGTGGATACTCTGGTTCTCGACAAATTTGCTAGTGGACACCGGACCGAATAAAATATTCATTTCTAGCTTTGGATGAGAGAGAAGAGCGGTGGAATGTCAATTTTGCCCCTGCCTCCTTCTTCCCTCTCCCTTTCTTCTCTTCCCTCTGCCTGTGTGCTGCTTATGGGCCCGGCCGAGGTGGGGTCGCCGGTGCCAGGGCTGGCTTCCCGCGTGGGTGCGTCGCGCCGTCGCTCGTGCTTGGGCATCGGAGTCGCCAGGGAGGCCGCGCCGCCGGGGCACCCTACCTCGCCCGCGCTGGCCGCAGGCGGTACGGGAGCGCAGGAGGCGGCAGGTACCGCAGCCGGACTTCAGAGCGCGCACAGCCATGGCTGCGAGCTCGGAGTCGAGCTCGTCGCCGTTGTCCCCCGTGCGCACGTTCGCTGAGCCGGCCGAGGCCGGAGCCGCCTTGCTGTAGCCGCTGTAGCGCTCGCCATGGCCACCACCGTCGTCAGCAGAGCAAGCCGCCACAGCCGCCAACACCGCCATCCTGCACGTGGTCGGCCTCGGCGTCTCGCACGGCGTGCAGTGGCCGACGCTACTAGAATAGGAGGGCGGGGCACGGTCGCGGAAGGGCGGAGTAGGAGGCCGTTGCAGAGCACGAGCACGGGGCGGCGCCGTCGAGGAGCACGAGCACGGGGCGGCGCCGTCGCGGAGCACGAGCACGGGGCCGTCAGCTACCCAGGGCGGCACGGATGTGGGCAGCGCTGCGCAGGCAGCGCTCCGGGCATGGCAGCTTGGCATCGACGGCGTGGACGCTTGGCCATGGCGAAGACATGGGCGGACCTGGGCCGGCGGTGGCTCGACGGAGCGCGGCGCCCAAGAGGCAGTCGGGTGGCTCCATGGCCGTCGCCTCCATGGCCGAGCTCGCCTCCTCCTGGGTGTCCGCACCGCCCTAGGTTCGCCGGTCCACTCCTCATTTGCCGGCAGCGCTTCTTCCTAGCTCCATGGCCGGTCGTCGGCGTGAGCTCCTCTCCAGCGGCTTCCTCCGGCGCCGCTTCGTCCCCTCCTCTCCAGCGGGCGCACAAGCCATCCTCGCTGGCTCGAGCTCGACCGCGTGCACGCTCCGGCGCGGGCACGAGCACCGCACAGGTGGCCTCCAAGCCCCTCGCCGGCGCGAGCTCCATCCCCGGCAGGCGCGCAGGCCATCCTCGGCGGCGCGCAAAGCCTCTGCTCCATCCCCGGCGGGCACGCAGGCCATCCTCGGCGGCACGCGAGTGGCGGCGCGGTGCAGCAGGTGGAGGGCGAGGATGGGGCGGCGCTGGACCTCGACGTCACGCGCCAGACCAAGGTAGAAGAAAGGGGCAGGGGCAGAAAGAACATTTCATCGCCCTTCTCTCTCCTCAGTAGCTAGAAATGAATATTTTATTGGACGGAGTGTCCAGCAGTAAATTTGTTAAGAACCAGAGTGTCCATCAGCAAAACGCTTTATTTTGCATGTCCCCTAGCAAAGAGGGGTCACTTTGCATGTCCCGTAGCAAATTTTGCCAAGAAAATAGTGCTTTGATACAACAACCAAACAAAAAAACAAAGGGTAGAGACATTTAGTTCCTTTTTTTAAGTAGAAAATGTCAGTATTTCATTTTACTTATTGGCCGCAGCCTCCTCGTGAAAGTTTGGACAAAGAATGACGATATAAAAGGAGAATTACTAAGTCTGTTTGAACTCCATGAATTGAAACCAATATCTAGAAAGTGCTTGCTATTTTATTATTAGATTACTTTTCAGTTCGTCTCAATTTCAGGGAAGAACCAAACAGGTCCCAGAAATGCTTTTAAACTAGAACATCAGGCGCCCTTCGGGCGCCCTACAATGATTTAAGAAAACAATTTTCGAACAATAGATATGGCTAAGATAGAAAACACAATTATTGCTAATATTTTTGCAGCATAAATGGAGCATTCACAAACATGAGTTGCATGGCTATCATAGCCATTATGGTTCTGTTCAGCCATAGATTACACAATCCTTCACTACATGCATGGCTACCACAGCCATTATGATTCTATTCGGCCATACATTACATACTGATCTATTGCAGTTCATGATCGGAATTCACGCGCCCTGTCATTACCAGAAATTAATATTCATTTCAGTAGACATGGCAATGCAAAGATCTGTATTATGCATCTTAAGATCAGAAGTCGTAATGGCCAAATATCATCGATGATAATTACCAAACACTTTAACCAGTAGCTTGGAA
The DNA here is from genome assembly GCA_038087645.1 of Saccharum hybrid cultivar R570. Classification (NCBI taxonomy): domain Eukaryota; kingdom Viridiplantae; phylum Streptophyta; class Magnoliopsida; order Poales; family Poaceae; genus Saccharum; species Saccharum hybrid cultivar. Next base: position 15,894,652 of record JAQSUU010000805.1, read on the forward strand.
TAGTAACCCATATGTGCAATGGGGAACGCTAAATAGTAGCAAATTACACATTTTGCAGCCAACAAGTCTACCAAGATCATTTAATCGATTAATAGAGTGGCATGTTTTTTGAAAGCTAAACATCCAATACTAAGCATAAGTTGATCATCCACAAACAATTTGTTGCAGCTGATAGAATAGCTATTAGTATACAGCCTCCAGCTGTTAGCCTACCCTCATATTCAGTGCCAGGGCCTGACCAGCCAATTTGATACATGTCACCAGAAACTGTTAAGGGACATTGGTTAAGGAAAAAGATAACGAATGTAAAAGTTATTATCTATATATCTATACTATCCAAGAGAATCAAACTGCACATCATATTGCATCCATGGACAGGAACTCAGAGAAATGAAGCATCAGATGGATACAAACATCCACACGTTTCAGTGTCCCCTTACCCATCTATGTCAATATCAGCAATATTTTCTGGCCTTTGTTTCGGTTGGTTTGGGCATGCAGGCCTCAAATATGCCAACCACTGCCTCATGTGGAACACCCCTTTTAGCCTGCAAAAGTTAAGAACTATAGGTTACTTGCATCAAGGCTAGAACCAACATCCTACAGGGAAGCACACAATACAGAACCAGATGCACTACTAAATATTTGTATCAACTAAGTTTCCAAAATCAAATTCAGGTACATAATCATGGCGTATGCACTATTAGTTTCATCTGCATTGTTAGATTTTAGATTCTAAATAATACCAATCAAAATACAACCTCGTCTTCTCGGTAGTACTATAAGAAACACCAATCCCCACAAATAAAATGTAATTCACATAATACCTAAGAGACGCGCACAAGCTCCATCTAACTATCTACAGCTATACAATTAGCCTAACATTCAATTGTAAGTCAAATCTAATCCACCTCACTGGATTAAATAAGACAAATCTAATCCATCTAACTATCTACAGCTATACAGCAAGGCCAAGGCTGCTATCCCGACTCCGGACTGCAGATTTGTTCATAGAAAGGTAGAGGGCTTTTTCGCAAAATGTACAGAGACAGCTGTCGGCACAGCAATGAGCCACCAAGGCTTCGAACATTGTGGTGCTTCCAAAGCGGTATCCTGTTAATCATGCTTCTTCTCGCTAATTGAAAAAACATCAACAGGCAGTTAGGAGAAAAGGGCAATAACTTTTTTTTGAAACTCAAAAGGGCAGTAACAGAACCACTCAAGTAGAACACTTTACCATTCCATCAATACTTCCAAGCCGACTTGATGTGGGTTACTTAGATTAAAACACAAAGATACGATCTGACCAGAATTCAGTGTTTTCGCCACTAATAACTCCTAAACATTTTGATTCTCAACTACAAAAGTTTACTAATCACTTATACAATCTTAGGTAACATGCAGACAGATGGGCTACTCAGCAAGGTCATTTTGTTTGTTGGATACGCTTAAGTGACTGATCACAGGCACAAGCACCTAAAGAGCCACTTAAATGGAATATATGCCACATTGATAGCTATCAATTATCTGCATTGTTTCTAAGACTCCTAGCTAAAGTCATTATTAACAACACAATAACATAGAATCAAAAGAAATAGCTCATGTATAGAAGATTTATTTTCAGTCAAGGATCATTCTCTCATCCTAGGAAATATTGCCAACAGTCATGCTTGAATTTTAACAGGCTCAGCATCAAGCTATAGAGTTTGTTACTCAGCGAGACTACAATACCTTAAGCAAGCTATAGAATATCAGCAGGCTCATCAGCAAGCTCCCATTAGCAAAAAACTACATATCTATGAATAGACCTCTATCGCCAGTGTTATTCAAAGAAAGCTATACATATACAGCTGGGATACTACACATGTTAGAACTCCAATGCAGCTATCAAATGTTAGTAAGCAGAAACACAGCATCTTTCCTATCAGGAAAAGGACTTGAAATAGCATGTTCAATTTTAATCAGGGAATAATGTTGTAGTATGATAGCAACAACAGATATTTTATGTGTCTCCCTGTTTCTCGTCTCTTTTGGGTTTCATCTCTAGCCTACCCCAACTTGCTTGGGACAAAAGGCTATGTTGTTGTTGTTGTTGGGGTTGCTGTCCGAAAACTTCAGCATGAATCCCCAAGCGACAGATGCTCTTGCTAGTTTCAGCCAAGTATTCCGATGGTACCATCACTGACCCAACTGTTGTAGTCGCAAGGTTAGGTCTTAGATTTGCATGTCCCTGACTACAAAAAGGAAAGAAAAAAGAGGGGGATTTTTCATGCTTTCTCCATGCTTGATGAGGAGCTTTGTGTGGAGATCATTGCCCATAGCCTTTTCTTCCTGTTTGCAGGTCACAAGATCAACAACTGTCAGGTTCTATTTATATTTAATAAAACATAAATCTGCATATAAAAGGACAAATGGGTGGCAGGCTCAATGCTACTTCTTGGTGGTCGAATCACCAACAAGCTACAGGATGTAGGACATACAACAAATTTCGATGATGCAAAGTCATCATAGAGATAGTGCAGGCAAGCATCAACATTCCTAAAACCAATCAATTTGTCCATTTGATAGAAGAATTGAAATACAAGAACTAACAAATTCTAGAGACTTTTTTTGTTGTTTCACCTTGCAAATCCAATCCATGGTGTCTCTCCTGTATGAGGACTTCCGTGCTCCAGCCTCCACCAGCGACTGCACGGCCACATCTGTCATAGGGAGCACAGTGACATCGGCTCGCAGCTACCCAGGCAAGGACGTTGCTTGCATCTTCCCTCCTCGTGCCACTTGATGTTTTTTGGGAAGCCAGATCAGCCGTGGGTTGCTGCTATTCTCAGATCTGGCTCACAACACCCTCAACAATGTGGACTGAAACTTGGCACCACTGGATCTAGGAATTGCCAGTCACACCATCGTCAGCCCACCATGGATTTGTTCCTTGACAGAGGGTGTTGCTGTGTTAGAACTTAGTGTGCCAATTAAATTTCTAAGAGAAACAAATAGTGTGGCAGGGATCTAGGAATATCAGAAGAGTCTTCTTACAAATTTGGCGGCATGACAGAACTTCCTCAGACATCCTTGATGCTTGCTTGTAGTGGTGGATCTACGACAGTGGGGCGAGATCCTGAACCAGAGTGGCTAGCGCCTCCAAACAAAAATTGACAAAAAAATGGTTCTGTATAAACCACAAAAGGGATGAGAGAAAGGACCTGGACCGCCACACCTTCGAACGCAAGGAGGAGGAGCTCGGACCTGAGGTGCCATACCGCTGCCATCATTGCTCGCTAGCTTGTTCCTTGGCGCTGTAGACCAAAGCACCGTCGCGATGCGCTCCTGCTCGCCGCCCTTGCGAGCGAGCCCGTGCGTGATGCCCCACAATGGCGTCTACTTATCCTACGATCTAGCCACAGCCCTGGGGCCAGGAACGATGGCCCCATGACCCACCGCCCCTGTGAGCGAACCAACATAGACCAGGAATGGCGGCGTGCCGGCGTGGCGAGATGGAAGGTGCGGTGGCGGCGGCGGGTGGGGGAGAAGAGAGAGAAATGAGAGAAAGGAAGAGGTGGCTAGGGCTGTGGCTCGCGAAGGGGTTCTCAGCAAAATCATATGTGGGGGGTTTTACGAAACAACGACGCCGATATCGAATTTTCTCTTCTTCACATCAAAATAAAGTTTAGATCAAGGGTACAAATGTTAAATATCTGAACGCATATACTGTACATCCCCTGGTGGATAGACTGCAGGTTGATTTCATACAATGTGAAGGATCTTTCTGGAAAATATCTGAGGCCACACGTCCACACGCGGAGGAGCCACGGAGGCCAGAACTCTGTGGTGCGAGCGGATGGGAGTGATCTTTAATCAACCCCGATTTAGAGGCACAGGAGTGAGCTTTTGCAACTTGTTCTTGCAAAGGATTATGTCTAAACTGACTTCCAAGCCAATTTTTTTTCCATAGTTCACTTGCTCCAAACAGATCCTTATTTACTTCTGTGGTAAATAAAATGGTTACCTATAATCACGCCAAACGTGACTCAAATGAAATGCTGGGGTATCAAGGATTCTGGCCACAACAACAGCAGAGCAAATCTGCATTTGGGCACTATTATATTGGTACCAATTATGCATGCTGAAAACTGGAAATGTAAGTAATATATCAAAAAGAAACAAATAACCCTACCTATGAAGATTGGTTCCTCATAGAACATTTAGTATGAATTTATTCACAATTCTATGAGAGATAATAAGGTATAGAAATTGCAAGGGAACACTAACTACCATATTTACAAAAGAAAAACAAAATCAAAACGGGCCATCTTGTCAAGGCCTTCGTCGAGACGCAGCGGGCCGGTGGGAGGATTCGGCCCAACAACACCCTGCTCTCCTCTCGCTGTGCGGCGTGAACTTTTTTGTAGGAAAAAACAAAAACGAGCTGAGGCCAGTCCTAACAGGAGAGCGGAATCCGACCCCGAGTCGCGTCGCAGCTCCTGCCTCTCCTGCGCTGCATATATCAACAAAGGAAAGGAAACGCCGGCGATCAGTTCGATCACAACTCGTCAACTCGTCGGAAAAAGAAGGAAGGGAAGGTTGGTTTGGATCCAAACAAGGAAAGAACGAGCGGATCCGACCAGGAAACAAAGAAACCAGCAGGCTCCCGGCGCCGGCGCCGGCGCCGACGAGAGTTAGCAATGGAGGCGTGGCGGTTCGGCTTCGACTCGTCGTTGTTCCCGCCGGCGTACAAGTTCGACCCCACCGACACCGACATCGTGGTGCACTACCTCCTCCCCAAGCTAATAAATAGCGGCGGTAGCGGCCGCAATTGCACCCGCAATAGCGGTAGCGGTCTATTGCCGCTACCGCTATGAGGTAGCGCTCTGAACTTTGCATTCTGGAACTTTGCGGCCGCAATTCTGAATACGGGCGATATTGTGGCCGCAATTGCGCGTAGCAGGCCGCAATAGCATAGAAGCAAATATCCTTAATTAGTCCAGCCCACTATGACTCACACCCCAAATTCAAATACTCACGTATCAACTGTGAAACTTAAAATTATTCATGATATATACACTTAAAAATATTTATACTCATTATTCATGATATACGTACTTAAAATTATATGGGACTATCAAGTACCGCTATTGGAACTTATCGTCCGCAATATCGCCCGCTATCCGCAATCCGCTACCTCGACGCCAATCCGCTACCAACCCGCTATACGCTATTTATTACCTTGCTCCTCCCACGCGCCCTGGGCGTCCGCAACCCATACGAGCACGCCGTCATCGACGGCGACCCCTGCAGCTGCCCGCCGTGGGAGTTCATGCGCCGCAACGGCCACGGCGACAGCGACCACGCCTTCTTCTTCGCGCCCCCGCGCGCGCGCGGGAAGAGGCCCGTCCGCGTGGTCTCCCCAGGGAAGGACGACGGCGTCGGCGGCAGGTGGGACGCGCAGAAGAGCACGGAGACCTCCATCGTCATCGTGCGCGGCGGCCCGGGCGGCGGCGCCGAGTTGCCCATCAAGTACAAGCGCTGCAACCTGTCGTACTACCACGGCGACGAGCCCAGCACCAGCGGCTGGGTCATGCACGAGTACCAGATCACCGTGCCGCCGCGGCTCTCCCGCACCGTCCTGTCGCGCGTCAAGGTCACCGATAGGGGCAAGCAGCGACTGAAGGACGCCGGCGGCCCGCAGCAGGTTGTTGTTCCGGACCCAGACCAGCCCGGTCCGAGCAACAACGACGACTTTGTCCATGGCCATGACCATGACGACGACGACGGAAATGCCCTTGGGTTGAGCGGCGGCGAGCAGTCTGAGGTTGTCTACCTAGGCGATGCAAATGGCAGTGTCTCGGGGGAGATGGCTGCCTACTTCGTCGACGATGGCAACAGCTACTTGAACGACGGCTCCGGCTACTACCATCAATACCAGGACGACGGCAGCGGCGGCGACTATGGTTTCACCGTCGGAGACAACAACGTTAACCATGAGTACCTTGATCGTGCTTAGTAGTCGTCTTTCTGAATATCAAGCATTGTCATTGATTTATGTAACTATTCAGAATTCAGATTGGTTGGTGATTAATTATAGACGTTCTCTTAGTCTTTCTGAATTACAAATCATTATTACGAGAGCTGTTGTGATTGCATTCGAAGAAAAAAAAGGCTTATTTCACATCTCGTATGAACAAGACTCCCCCCCCCCCCCTGTGCTGCCTAGGGGAAGCTATTTCCCTCGATTTCCAGTTATTGCAACCATTTTATGCAGATAGGAATATGGACAGAATGAGCCCATGCTACAGATGCATGGCCCTAAATTTACACAATCAAATTGGTTGAGCTCATGCCTCATATAAATCTCAGAAAAAAACAATTATTTATAATTTATCCAGAACAAAGAATTAATAGAAATTCTCTGGTGAGGGCGTCCGTCCAGGCATATCCATCCGGACGGCCGTTCTTGGGCTTGCGCAGCCATCGTGCCCAATAGGCCTGCTCCGCTCCGACTTAAGTGTTTCATGGTTTCATGAAAAGACAGCGACATTTCCTTTCCCCACCAACGCATACTACTGCCGCTGGCGCATCCACCGCGCCACTTGCTCGCAACTCGCCTTCTTCGGCCGCCATGGCCTTCTCCAGCGTGGGTGCGCCGCACCCGACCCCCATCCTGCGCTCCTCCGCGCCCTGCGCCGTGCCCCCATCCACCTCTCGCCATCACGGCCATGGCGTGCACCGCGTCAGGAAGGGGAGGCCTGCGCCCACACCTAGGTGCACGCTAGGCAGCTCTCGACGTCCTCCTGACCTGAGTTTGCTAGCTACCGCAGTTCCCCACTAGGTAGGCACGTTGTCGCCGACGACACTATATTTCAAGTGTTTCATGCGTTTTAGACTTATGTTTCAAGTATTTCATCTTGATGTTGCAAAAATAAATCTGAGATGTTGCATGTGTTGCAACGAAAATATACGCATGTTGCAAGCCTATGCTTCAAGTGTTTCAGGTGTTTTTTAGATGTATGTTTCAAGTGTTCCATCTGGATGTTGTATATGTTGCTATAGCGCTACCCGCATGTTTCAATAAGCGTGTGTTTCAAGTGTTTCATACGTTTCATACTTATGTTGCAAGTGTTTCATCTAGATGTTGCAAAAGTAGATCTGGATGTTGCATATGTTGCTATGCTTATACACACATGTTTCAAGTGTTTTATTTGTTTCAGACGTATGTTACAAATGTTTCATCTGGATATTTTAAAAGTAGATCAGAGTGTTGCACAATGTCGGTGGCTGGCAGATAACGGCCTGCCACAGTCGCCTATTGCTGTTGCTGGGGCACAGCCTTGGGTCAACCCATGTGGGTTCCCTGTGCGGGCACGGGGGCGCGGTCCTGCGACAGACACGGGGGCGTAGGGCAGGATGCAGAAGCAAGGCGTGGGACGGGATGCGGGGGAGCTATGTCTGGACATGACATCCCGTCCTGATGTCCAGGCGCTAGCAACTTCCGAAGAAATAATGGAGTCTTTATGTACAAGTGCAATTAACTGTGGAGTACCTTCTTCACACATATATTACACTCACTGATGAATCTCTATTTTTTTGGGGAAGGATTCATATCAACAGCCATATAATTTGAAATCTTTTATTCTTTTCTATGCTCAAAACAATATTTATTTTTCCTTTGCTTACTGCTATATGGTGTGGCTACTTACAAGGGTGGAACCTGCCTAGTTCCTTGCCGTGTATCTTGATCGTCCTTCAGCTTGCTGACACATGCAGTCAGGCATGGGAAGGTTGTACATGGATTCCTGTGGTTTCCTTAATCCGAAACCTTTCATCTCACTATGCCGACGCATGTCCTCCATGTGGTGCTTGAATCGATCCCATCTACATACAAAATTAACTTAGATACTCCTCAATTAGATGATGAGTATGAAAAAGAAAGCATAAGATCTTGCATGTTCTGCCCATTGCAGGTGTTCAAAACTAAAAGCAATTAATCGATTACCGAAGATTTAAATATATGTCAGCATACACATAAAGCATTCTCTATACTCTAATTAGATTAGAATGAACCGAACTTCTTCGAAGCAATCATGTTTGGCTAAACATTTATGAAACAAGGGTCATCTTGGACACAAAAATGGCTTCATGTGAACGAATTTCAGGCCACCTTCATTGATAGTTTATGAAATCGAGGATAACCGAAAATATACCTGATATTTGGATCGTCAAAGAGTTGAACTAGCTTCCGTTTATCTGGTTTTATTGTCTTTGCATGTCCTCCATACATATAACGTCTGTGCCCCATCAGAAAGTGAGGGAAATTGCTTCCTTGTGTCATCACAAACACTTCACTGTGAAGACAAACAGTATAGTCCAGTGCTGCTAGTCTTGATGAATGTCCCTACATATAGTGTCAGCAGGCCAACTTATCCTTTGATACCACCTGTCTTCCTTTTCTTGATGCAATACAAACGGGATAGAGAAGGGAGGCATACTTTCTAATATTTATTAGAGGATTGGAATAATCAAGGAAAAATGTACCTTGAACTGTGCAAGCTCCTCAGGTGTAACTAGACTTTGTTTTGTTTGTAGAAATGGAAACAACTGTCGAAGAGGAGCCATGTACTTTTCAGCGTTATATATTTTACCGGATGCAACATAAAGGGAAGTAGTGTTGTCAAATCCCATTCCTCGCAACATCATTCCAACCTTGTATAAACTGAACTAGTAAGAAAATAGAAGTTACATAATACCTTATAAAACAAAGCAAATACAGTTTCCCTAAATTTTGATTAGAGATAAAGTCCAATCTTATAAATTAGGCGAGGATAATTATTCTATTCAAGGAGTAAGACAAGACAATCTAGAAATGATCTGCCAATATGACCTGGCACTCTCTGTCTGTGATGTAACTGTCCACTAGTAGACAGCAGCACCTCAGAAACATGGCATGGGCTCTAAAACAATGAAGAAATTCAGAAAAAGCAAGATTGCAAGGAACAAATGTAGCAACCTCCAAAGGTGTCAAAGGGCATCTCCCATTCCTTCGGTTAGCCTCAGGATTTATCACTCGACCAGGTCGGTGGAATTTCCCTCTCCAGCTCCTTTCGCGAGCATTTTCCATTGCATTATTCTCCTTTGAACCACCATCATATTTGCAGCATGAAAAAGCTACCATGTCCTAAACATAGAACACACAGTCATCACAACTTGAGAAAATTAGCAATATTAGTCCACACAAGATAAACTTTAGTAAAACCTCTTCAAAGCGAAGATGCACCGAGACATACTTCCCACCAGTTAAAAAACTCCTCTTGATCATTCGGTCAACCATATTATCTGCAAGAGTTCTTATTGGTTCAGAAAATCTTAATGCCTCATAGTTTGTCAAACATCTCAATGCCTGGATATTCACAGGAACCGAATGTGCCAGTCTATTTGAGAAAGGGGCAATACGCACAGCCCTGTGTCATAGAACAAGAAATAAGTGAAGACATGGTACTACGGGATGCTCAGTGCAAACTGCAAAGATCTGACTCTACTTAGGAGGCAAGGGGAAAAAGGAAGGGAGCACGTACCCTAGCTCCAACAATTTTGGAAGCACCTGTTGTAAGTAGTAACTTGGGGGTGAGAAAGCTTTGGTTCTCATATTTGGTATTATGCTGATATTATGTTTGAATCGCAGAAAAACATCTTCAGGAAGATCTTTTACAACCCTTACATATTTTCTAAGTGACTCGATGAAGTGATCTTCATCAAAGATATCACCAAATTTGCTGAAAACTTGAAAAGACATCCTCATGAAACAGCGAGAAGAAAACTACATATATTTTAGGTATTGCAGTTTTAATTCCCAAAGGGACGGAACATGTAGAATCAGCATATTTAAATGGTTAAGGGAAAACTTTATATGCTAAAAGGAAAGGCAGCTGATAGGATACATGGGAGCTTATAGGACCATATTCTTAACAATGACCAAAGCTAAGTTGTCAAAAATGCATAACTATGTAAGAGAAAATATAGCCTCAAAGGTAGCAGGCTAGAAGCAACAGAAAAAAAGGCTGGTGTGCATACAAAAAAGGCTGAGTGCAATATGGATCATAATCCATTTAACTTATTCACTCCAGCCTCATTATGAAAGATTAACCAGAAAAACACTTGCAAAAGGAGACTGCTAACAGAAATAAGTTTCCCAATTCAGTATAGTAAAGCACTAGTATTTTACAAAACTAGTTTCCGAGAAAAGAAAACGAGGAAGGCATATACCATATTTCTGTTACTCGAAATACATCTCTGATTATTATGTAAACATAAACTTTTACCTAGAATCATGCCAAACGCTATTCAAATGAAATGCTGGTGTCACAAGAGTTGCATTAAGAATTTTGGCCACAGCAATAGCATCACAAATCTGTATTAAGAAATCTAAGTCAGATAACCACCGAAATTGCATGCTGAAAAGAGGAAACCTAACTTGAACTTGAGGTGCTATATCAAAAAAGAAAAAAATCCATCGATGAAGATTGGTAAGCACATAACACTCCATTTGTTATTGAGACTTCCAAGGAAGATAAGGTACAGACAAGCAATAAAATACCAAAGATCACATTTATGGAAGACTGAGGTTGAACACATATATAGAACTGCCAATTTATGATTTAGACCACAAAATCAACTATCAGAAAACTTGACACCTTGCTGATTGTAAAAAAAAAGATATAAACTAGGACATTCTTGGCTGAGATTGGATCCCTCTCTCTCAAAAAAAAAAAACAGCCATCTAGTATCTGCTAATTACCGGAGTACCGGATAATTATTTTAAACTGAGTAAGAGAGCTAACATGGCTCCATGAAATCTCATTGTAATTTGCAGGATGAACTATAAAAAAACATTTTAATACCAATGGATTTTAGCAGTGCATGCAAATAATGATAAAATTTAGCTTCTAGATCAAAATGATAAAGTCAACATACAGAATTGGACTATTCAAATCTAGTCAGAAATGATCATACAACTTACTGAAATGCGTTGTTGATTCAAGCCACCATTTGCCTCAACTATGAGGAAACCATTTGAAGGCGTTAACTCTGAAAAGCGAAAATGTATGCCATCAACGTCAGCTACCAAGTTATGTTGTCTTTCCCAGCTTACATTGACATAGAGATAAACAAAGAAGAATTGGTTTTTGAGTTATGACTTGGATGTTTGGTATGCAAACTGCACTCTTAAGGTTCTCTTACCTGAGTGTATCAACCCCTTGCTGATACAAGGTTCCCATTGCTTTCCAGTCTTTTTGTAATGAGATGTCACTAGCTGTGCAATGGCAAGACAAAAAGGAACTATGTCACATACATGTAAGATATCCAAATTTCCTAGCATAAAGAACAAGAGTTTCATGGTCCTTATGATTAAAGAAATTTAAAGAGATTCACAGTTGAACTCCAAAGGTTATTGAGATTATTTGCATAGTATAACTGATCAAGACAAGATCAGCATTGTCATGCTCAACCATGAGCCAAAGTCACAAAGATTTGTTCGGAGTCTTTCAAAGTTTAGAACATAAAAAAAAAGAGAGTTAAATGCACTGTAGGTCCATGAACTTGCACAGCTGTGTCAAATAGGTCCATGAACTTGGAAACTAGATATCTGGCCCCTCAAACTTGCGAACCCGTTCACTCCAGGTCCATATACCAAAACCAGCGGTTTTGCATGGCACTGTAGCAGTGCTGACGTCAGCGATGACGTCAGCACTCCTTTTTAATTTGCAAAATTGATATCTTTTTATTCAGAGCTCCAAATATAGCAAATAATATATCAATTTTGATCGTCTCGACGAGCTCTTTGCAATGGTGTACTCCGTCTTGTTGTTTGAGATAATTTTATTTCATGAAAAAAATAAATATTTCTACAAAACAAGTTATGCAATTAAGCTGACGTATGCAAGTATTTTATATACTTTGTATATTTGTATATGTACAACACCAACGTAGTCAGTATATAAAACAGGGAGTTGGACGGTCAATCAGACCTGCCACGATCGCTTAGATATTTTTAAATTAACCTTTCCTAGCTTAGATATTTTTGAATTAACCTTCCCTAGCTGCGGTTAACTAACTGTCAACGTATGACACAATCAAACGATATGTTTACTGCTCCTAGTGTAGTTTTTTTCTGTTTTTGTGGTGAAATTAAGTAGCTAGTGGTAGTAGTAGTATTATATTTATCTTGTACCCAAATCCGATACAGTATACGATTCGTGTACACCTGTCCTTTTTCCTTTCCTACGGCTACTATTGCAGCACACAGGAACTGGACGACCATTCGGCCGACCTGTACGTATCTGTTTCCTGGCTGGCATGGCATGAGTATGACCGCATGAAGTGGCAGTGGATAGCTAGATTGAATTGAGGGAGCAGGTAGCAGCAATAGTGAGTGGCTTACTCGTGGTCTAGAATCTTGTGCGGCATCGGTAAGTTGAGCGCGTGCCCCCGCGGAAAGTTTTGAATTATTGCATTTCAAAAATGGTCAAACTTATATATTCTATGGTCAAATGAACCTAAAAAGACAACATTTCATGTTACATAATAATAAAAATATTATTTATCTAACAAATTCCACAAGTTCTGTTATTCTAACTTGTTTTGTAGAAATATTTATTTTTTTCATGAAATAAAAATATCTCAAACAACAAGACGGAGTACACCATTGCAAAGAGCTCGTCGAGACGATCAAAATTGATATATTATTTGCTATATTTGGAGCTCCGAATAAAAAGATATCAATTTTGCAAATTAAAAAGGAGTGCTGACGTCATCGCTGACGTCAGCACTGCTACAGTGCCATGCAAAACCGCCTGGTTTTGGTATATGGACCTGGAGTGAACGGGTTCGCAAGTTTGAGGGGCCAGATATCTAGTTTCCAAGTTCATGGACCTATTTGACACAGCTGTGTAAGTTCATGGGCCTACAGTACATTTAACTCAAAAAAAAACTAGCGCATATCCCTGAGAGTTTTTTGTTTTTTTTGTTTTGAGGAATCAATAGCCCTGAGAGGTCACATTAATATATATATGAAACCAGAGACCACATCAACAGGATAAAATAAATAATGACGAACACACAAAATAACTATTTTTTCACTTCTATAGGTTTTATTCTTCTGTCTCGTTTGAGGTCACACAAATAAAGGCACCGGAATACTACATATTTCAGGGCAATGTTGTACCTGATAGTGATATGTAACAGAATAAGCGGAAGGGTTTTTGATAACATGTAAGAAGTGGCATATAATGCGATAGCAGTAGCTAAGGTCCCTTGCTATGAAACATTGAAACCTTGTGTTGGGACAGGCGGTTGTGCTCTGCTCACTGCTTAGCCTTGTGATTACCAAAAATGTGCTTCACAAATTGTTCAAATTTAAACTACAGAACATGGAAATGGAATGTCGCCATAAAAACTGCCTCCCTGAACTGTCTACGTGACTGTTTGGTACTGGTTAACAACCTCCTTTTACAAAATTGTGCCTTCTTTTGATTACTTTATCCTCTCATCTAGCATCACCAAGTTGTATGCCTGTCATTTATGAAGGGTCATCACCTTTCTGCCATTCGAACATAAACGAAAAGCAGCACATGCTACAATTTTACAAGTAAATTACTACATTTAAGGTTGCAAAAATGTTTCTTTTGTCTCATGAAACGCGACTCCCAGATTGTCCAAATCCCCTATTTTCTTGTAGAATGAGCCTAATTTTGAGTGTTCAAGCCAAACTTTGTTGAATTGAAGTGACTGGAGGCAAATTCGTTGCCCTTTTAGCAAAAGGGGAAGTAATTGAATGAAAAAAAAATGAAAGGACAAGAAAAGAAGACATAATAAGATCAATCATACAGGATGACAATTTTGATCAAATAGAGCTCCTACGTTGCAATTCTGAAACCTTAGATGACACATTTGACCAAGCAGGGAGGCAATCATTCGTCCCCCTCTCGAGACAAACCAGGAATTTTGGCATGCAAGAACCCAATTCGCCCCCCACGAAATCAAGCGACAAGATCCTAGGGTGCAAAAAATGCCAACTTAGGGACGCTCACCGGGTTCGGCCGCGGGGCGAAGGCGCGCATTTCCGGGAGGAGCCGTTCGAACACGAGGTGGCTGCGGTAAACGGACCCGGGGGGCGCCGGTTGCGCGCGCCGCCCCAGCGCACCCGCCACCACGCTGCTGGATCCAAACCCCTCGCTGACGCCCATGGCGAGCACGAGCATCGCCGCCACGTACGCCAGCGCGAGGAGCAGCACGGCGGCCCGCCGTCGGCGCCCGACCAGCACGCGGCCCAGCCGCCGCGCAGCAGGCTTCGCGCCAACAACCGTCTCGGTGCCGCGCATTGACGCCGCCGCGGCCGCCACTGACATGTCCTGGAGCGCTCCCGCGGGACCATGCGAGGCGAAGCTGCTTGCCGGTGTGGAGGAGGCGCGAGGTGGTGGCGGTGGTGGAAGGGCCGGAGAGGAAAGCCGAAAGCGTGACCAGAAATGGCAAATGCGCAAATACGAGAGAGAAAGGTCCGGGTATGCGGTCGATTTGGAAGTTGGAAGAATGTGGATAGAAAAGTCAAAATACGTGTATCTCATTCTTGAAAAAGTTAAAATATTTTAAAATTTAGCTACATATATATAGAAATGTATTAATGGTCATGATGAATAATAAGTGTCATTAGATTAATAATGAAATATACTTTCATACTAAACATATACAGAGATGCAAATGTCAATATTATTTTCTATATAGTTAGTTAATTTTTTTTTAAAATGACACCTCGACAAACAGAATATACATTTTGAGACGGAGAACCTTATATGTCTATCTCACATATTTTTTTGATTCTTGTGTCGAAGCGGACTGCCTCTCTCTGCTTCCTCTCTCCTCCACTTCAGCATTTAGCAAGCTTACAGCCTGTTATTATACTTGCTCTGTATATGGATAGGCTATGAGGCTACAAAGAACCTTGTTGCCAACAGCCGGCTATAACCATTAGTCTCGCTCTAACAGATGTTGCGGGCCGAGGGGAGTGCCTTAACGGAGAAAAGACGCCTCGGATATTGCGTCTCCATCACTGTCTTGAATTAGAAAACCCCAGCTGCCTGAGGAAGAACTAGCCATTAAGATTTTGATCCTAATTAAACTTTACTAACAATTAACAATTTCATGGTAGAAATCTTTGTTTGTTAGAAAAGATTAACAGTAATATTATATATTTTTTTTGATATTTTTGAAAAAAACCGAGCAGAGGAACTACCGGAAAAAAGTCAGACCAAAAACCGAGCGGAGAAAAATCCTCTGAAAAAGAATCAAAAGCGGCCGAACAAAACAGAAACGCAAAAACCAAACAGAAGTGCCAAAATAAAATCGAGCTGAACAAGCGGACGTGAGACTGAGCGTAACAAAACAAAATGTACTGTTTAAGGCCCATTTTAGATTTGATGAACTTTATTTTTAATTAAGGATCAGTTTGGTAGAGCTCTCATATCTGATTCTTGATCTTCACTTTTTTCAATGGAGCGATTCTAACGGGGAGCAGATGAGAATCAATTATGAAGTGATTATAGTAGCGATTGAACGAGAGGAGAGCAACTTTTCTTTAGCTCCTTGCTCGTAATGTAAATGGAGAAGTGATTCTCACCAGCTCCACTAAAGTCCAGTTGCATTTTAAGTGTTTGGGAGGAATCCACGTAATCTGCTCCGAAGAAGCTGGGAATGGAGCTCTTGCCTAACTGGCCCTAGATTATAAGGCCCATAATAAATGCTTTCTAAAATAGAAGACTAATCTCATATGAAAAAATAACTGGATATTGACTCGATTAAAATAGGTGACTGTTGTATATATACATTGTGAGGTTAGAAAATATACAAAGCTAGCTAAGCCAGGGCCGTCTCAACAATTTTTAAGGCCCGTGGGCAAGGAAGAGACTAAGGGCCCGACAATCTAATGTTCTGATATGATGATAGAAGGATATAATACTATTAATAAGAGTTAATTTGCAACATATATTTTGTTTATTTATGAAAAAATGACTGTGCATCAAAGAAGCTAAAAGAACGGTAAAATAACTTAAATGATTCTTAGGCAACATCTAACATGCTTGAAAAAAATAAATTGAATTAGAAATTTAGAAAATTAGAACCCTATCTTGGTAATATGAAATGAGTTAAATTGAGAACAAATTACCTACGGTCTGTATGGCTCGATGAATTAAATAATTAATTAATGGATCAACTATTCGTTTCAATCGCTTCATGCCTGATAGCTTGTAAGGATTGAATTGCGAGGTCGCAAAGCAAATTGAAGATGTCACTTATCAGATTCAGATCAAATAAACACAAAATTGCAGCAACTGCAAGCGCAGGCCACCATGCCCTAAGCCCTAAGGCTTATACCTGATAAACTAAAGTCTAAAATCACTTACAGTTACAGTTACTGGGACAGGGAGAGGGACGGAGGGACTGCAGCGCCTGCACTGCTGCGTTAGTTGCTGGCTGCCGGTGCTGGCCAAATTCAATCAGTTGCAGTCGATCAAGGACGAATGCCGCAGCAGTAGTGCAGCACGCCGTCACGCTAGTCGAATGGACGTGTGAATAATACTCGTCGCCTCGTCGATCGCCATGGCCGCGCAGAATCAAGTAGACTCCGTATGGCTGGTGCTGGTATGGGCTAAATAGGCAAATACATATACTATACATGTCTAATACTCATGGGCCCTCTAGCGTCGTGGGCCCCTGGCCGTCGCACAGCCTGCCCCTTCCTCTAAGACGGGCCTGGCTAGCTACACGTATGGGCATGTTGTGATGCGCATAGATTATTTGGACTCTCGACCAACGGCTAGGCTAGGACATGAATGGTGCAAATAATGCCAATGAAGTTTGCAACTCCCAAGCTAAGCGAGAGACGATAAACCAATGGAGTAAATAAGAATGATACCCCTTCATTCCAAATCATAAGACGTTTTAGCTTTTCTAGATATATTACTTTTATTATGCATCTAGACATAGTGTATATTTAGATACATACTAAAAAGTAATATATCTAGAAAAATCAAAACGTCTTATAATTTGATATGGACGGAGTACTGGAAGCTGGATGAAAAAATGTCATTGTATTTTTCCGTTCATACGAAGGAAACAAATATGAGATTTTCTAAATTGGAAAATTGAGATGAAGCCCTTTTTGTTCAGTCTATCTTGACCTTTTTGTATAATAGGAATTAATTAGATAAAATTTTTGGCTCTCTAATGTTAGGTATAGATAGACATCTAAATTAGGTAGTAGAAAAAATAGAGGTGGACAAAAAATAAAATAAAATTTTGTCTCGTCAATGTTAGGTATAGATAGACATCTGAATTAGGTAGCGGAAAAAACAGATTTATTTTTATTTGTGTATGATCGTAGGTAGCAGCAAAAAGCTAAACACACGATGTAGTGTGTTAACGCCTCCAAACCTATAGACTTTCATGAACAATAGTGTAGTTGCTCTCCACGTTTCCCACGTGGCGAGCTAAGGATTAACGTAATTGTTTACTAAACATAACTCTGCTTAGTTCATCGTCCACCCGAGCGTGCACGTTTGGTCCACTCAGGCCCAATCGTTAGGCAGAGGCCCAATTGTTAGGCGGAGGCACACTTGAGCTGAAAATTCGGGGCCCCAAAATGTCCGTCCTTGGCATGGAGGGGCAGTCTCGCGCAATAGCAGAGAGCCCAGACTCGAGACTCGAGAAGCGGAATATTCTGGATTTTCTTTTCTACCGTTTTCATTTGAAACTAAGAACAGCAGGATTCAGGTTAAAAAAAAGAACAGCAGGATTTTCAATTTTTAAATAAATGATATAAAATCCAGCCTCTATATCCACATGGAATATATATAGCTAAAATGTAAGCGAGCTCTTAGACTCAGCCTCAAACCTAAGGAGCATAAAACAACAAGAAAACCCACAAAAAAAAAACAAGAAAAAAAGCTCACAAGCTAAGGAAAAAAAATCTAGAAAGACACTAAGCTTTAGGGTTTCTTTTCCGTCCTTGCTTCCAACTTGTTTTTGTCTTCGAGTAATAGGACCTCGCCACGTTGCCTTTCTCAAACAAAGGAACGGGACTAAGTCCCTATCCTCGTCCAACTGTGACATCTAAACTTGCGGTCGACTTTGCATGAAGATGGACCTCTGAGGCGATGCCTCCAAGGAGAAAAATGACGAGTGTCGCCTTCAAGAAGGAAAAATGACGCCTAGGTGTCGCTGTTGCCGAGACCAACAAGATCCCTGTGAAAGGTCTTGATGGCTAGAGGGGGTGAATAGCCTTTTAAAAATTTCTACAAAGACAAGCTAAACAAGTTTATCAATACAACAAATAGCGCGATGCGAGTTTTGCTTAGCCTACGGGGTGTTTGCAAGCCACCTATCCAATTCACAATTCTAGTATATTTGCAATCAACCGCACAAGTCAAACCTAGAAGGTAACTACAACTAGCAAGCTACACAAAAGAGCTACTCTAGCCAAGCTAACTAGCTAGCAAAGATAACTAAGAAAGTAATGCGTAGTTGAGTTAGGAGAGTTTCACCGAGGGGCGAAGTAATGAGCCAACCAATATGATCAACAATGAATACCAAGATAACCGAACACCGGGATCAATCAATCACAATTATGAAAGTGATGACATGAAAATTTATCCCGAGGTTCACGTGCTTACCGGCACGCTAGTCCCCGTTGTGTCCCTTTTCACCATGTGGTTCGGTGGCTAATCGGTCTCACACCGAGCCTCTCAAAAGGCGCCACAAGAACCTACCAAATGGCAAAAGGTTGCAATGACACGAGCAATTCACTAATGTTGCCTTTGGCGCTTCGCCGAGGTAGGCACAAACCCCTCACAATCACCGGAGGTGGCCAAGAACAATCACCAACTCTTGCCAACGCCTCCAACCTGCTCCAAGCCGTCTAGGTGGCGGCAACCACCAAGAGAAATAAGAATCCCGCAGCAAATCAACCACCAAGTGCCAACTAGATGCTATCTCACAATGCAAATGCACTTGGATCACTCAATCTCACTTCGAATATGCAAAGAAGCAAGAGAGATGAGTGGGAGGGGAGTTGCTTAGCTCAAAGTGCTCACAAGTATGTCAAATGTCCAAGAGAGAGAGCCTTGAGCCGGCCAACGAGTATTTATAGACATACCCCTTCGAATATAGCCGTTAGAAACTTGAAACAGCCGAAGTCGCGTTGACCGGACGCGCTGGTCCAACTGACCGGACGCTCCGGTCGCGCAACGGCTCTTTCGCGAAGCACCGACCGGACGCGCCGGTCCAACTGACCGGACGCGCTGGTCACGACCGGACGCACCGGTCCCGTAACTGACCGGACGCGCTGATCAACCTTGAGCCGCGCACAACGAAACAACGACCGGACGCGCTGGAGAACTGACCGGACGCCACAGTGCCCGCGTCCGGTTGGAGTCCAGTAAGCTCCCTGGACGACCGGACGCGTCCGGTCGACAGTGACCGGACGCACTGCGCGTCTGATCGATAAACTAAAACTCACGCAGACGCTGAACACTGACCGGACGCGTCCGGTCAAACAGTGACCGCGTCCGGTCCAGCGTCCGGTCACCACTGTGACCTCCGTTCGCTTCCGTTTGATTTCCGTCTGATTTCCGACTTCCGGCGTAGTAGAAAATAGTCGTTTCAACTCCTCGAAAACGCCTGAATCGGGACCCCAAACCCTCTCTACCGCTCAAACTCCAACGCCGTCGCAAATGTGCTAACACCACCAAGTGATCATCACCATGTGCGAGTGTGTTAGCATTTTCACAATCATTTTTCGAGGCGTTATTAGTTCTATCCAAATGCATATGATTATGAAATGCACACCTAGAGGCACTTAGGAGTTCAATAGCCGCGTCATTCCCCTCTTTATAGTACGGCTATCTATCCTATAATGTAACCACACCCACTAGGTGTCTTGGTTACTAAAACACAACCCTTAAGCATATACCTTTGCCTTGCTCACATAGGGTTGCATCCAAATCCAAGTGTGGCCATCATGATCACCATGTCCATCTTACCACCAACCTTGGAATGTACTAATCCTCATATGCTACATACAACTTAGGCATAGGATTAGTACTTAGGCATTGTCACTAATTACCAACACCAAACATAGGACTTTCACCCTGTCAAGACTTTCGCCAGCACCTCCACAACACCTGAACCACTGTCTACAAAAAGAGTCCACCACCAACACATCGGAAGTCATGCACGCCTCAAGTAAATGTCCTAGCCACCCTTGAGGCCGATGGCTCTATGGGGAGCACGAGGCCGCTCGCTCTTGTCTGCATGTGCTCCGTTGCGAGGGAGAGGGAGAGAAAAAGGAGAAAAGATAGGGTTCCAACTAAGAAAAGCACAAGAGAGGAAGATTTTGTGGGAGGGTTTAAACGGGTATAGAAACAAATTTAGGCTCCTGATGCAAAACATCACACATCCTGGGACCTGGTCACGGAAAAATAAAGTGCCGCATGAAAAAAATTGTTGATTTTTTGAAAGTAGAATATTTGAAACTCTTGGAGATGACTTTATTTATTCCTCCTAATACTTTTTTGGGAGTTGTAGAACTCCATGCTTTTGGGATAAAAATATTGGGTACTCTTGGAGAGGCTCTTATCCCTTACTAATTAGGATGGATAGAGTAGTTAAGTTGTTAGTTAACTTAGTTACCGGTTATTTTTAATGACACCAAGTTTAATAGGAATCTCAGTATTTTCTAAGAAAAATATAGAGGGTAGAGAGATGGTTGAGGACACAGAATATAAATTTTGAACCTTGGATTCCTTGTCAGGACGGAGGGAGTAGATGAAAGGCGTTTCACTGAAATTCGGGATATAAAGCTCGCTCGGAGAAGAATTATTATTAGGCCACGTTTCCGGTCCTTCAGTTGCCATCTCAAGAACGACAACGAATTGGCTTCTATAAATATAAATGGATGTCAAAACTTGAAAGGATTCAATCCAAAAACACTACTAATACTCTAATACCACAAGCATTACTATTGTTGCTCAAGATAGATGATCTAACTGGAAAAATAAATCAAAGATCCAGTTGGGGTTGTTATATATATCACTACTTGCTCAACCTTTTACGCCACATGAAAGCAGTAACATCCAGTTGTACATTTCACTAAATATATTACACTTGCCCATAAATAAGATACACATTTTCAGTCTAATATTGCATTGTCAGACTCAACTAATCAACAAACAAGAAGCCTTTACTAGCACTAGATCCACGCCTCTAAAGAATCCAAGCTGCTCCACTCCCAATCAACATTAACACTAGATCTTAGAAGATATTTAGATCAAGGATGCAAGATATGCTCCCGTCTCTAGAAACAAACCTTGTTGTGCAGAGGCAGCACGAGCTTGAGGCAGAGACAACATGATGCCTTTTGCTTGCGCCGCCTGTGGCCGAAGCGTGAGGGCGCAGCCAATAGCTCAGGGCGTTGGGGCCGACACAGCCTCCACCGGCGTAGCCTCTGCCAAGGGCGCCGCTGGATCTCTTGGCACCAGATCTCCCGATGGGGTACATGTTGGATCTCCTCACTACAAGAAATGTGTCGGGTTGTGACAATTAATATATATCATAATACCTAGAAAGCACATGCAGTGATGCAGCAGAACTCATGCAAGTATTCAGACATGGAATCTGTGAAAACTAACATGCTAATTTTTGTTGCTGCCCTGTTTAGGATCTGCTAGAAACCTTTTATTTCATATAAGATTACCAGGTTACAAGATGTACACAAGTTAGAGACTTCAGCAAAAAAAAAGCAAGATCATGTCATGCCTTATCTCCAACTTCAATATAATTAATTAATCCTGAGGCGTAACATCATAAATATATTTTTATTTTTTTAATTTGGCTGCCTTAATTTACCACAATCCAACAGTTTAAGTCTGAATAAAAACAAAAACTGCTAGCTTCAGTGTCCACATGAATGCCAGATGCAAGCTATAGGTCTATACTAATGAAATGGAGCAAGATAAATAGCCATAGTGCCTGTAAATAGCCATAGGTTTGTTCTATTTACCTTTCTGTACATTAAGGTGCTACCTGCAGTCCTACACACGTCAAACAACATGTTATGAAACTGCAGTCACAGTAGGTCTAATATTGTAAAAGGGAACTAAAATGATATTATTCAAAAACAAGCACCTATGCTCACATAATCTTCTATTTTTTCTCCAATAATTTTACTAATTTCCATTAACAGGCAAGTTAAATCAACCAATAGATGTCTAGCATTAGCACTGTAAATGCATTGTGCCTCTACCTAAAACTGAGCCAGACAAGATAACATAGCTAGGATAAAATGCTTTTACCATCATGCAAGGTACATTGGCCAGACCCTTTCAAAAAAAAAAAGGTACATTGGTTGGATTGGAAATGGGCCGGCCTGGACCTGGCCTTGGACCTGGCCCCGTGGCCCCAAGGCCAATTCGTAGGGCCATGGGCCGACCCAAAACTCCTAAAGCCTATGGCCTCGCTGACCCAATGGGTACCCTGGGGCCAACCCAAAATATTATCAATATGTTTGGAATCATGCATTTAAACCGGTAATTGGACATACTTAATGTAGCAAATATGAAATCCGTGAGCTTATAGCTTTAAAAAAACAGCCAATAAGTACACAGGCAACATCATTCTCATGGTCTTGGCTCCAACACACTAGAATCTAATGACTACAATAGCTAAATGAAAATAAAGGAATACAGACACCAAAAATGTCCTAAGTCTTCGCCAAGAGTCCCTTCAGTGAGATTATGAGCCATCATCTGCATGATAAAAGAAAAAAAAGCATGTTTAGTATTTTCAACTCGTCACTAGCATTTTTAGACAAGAGACGATCAATATGCTTTCTCCATGGTCGCTACTACTACTGCAAGTTGTTACTACTATATATTGTATCAAAGGACCAAGTGAGTCAGGGAGTACAATATAGAACTGACAATCAAGCTTGGCAATCTAGGTAGAGACACTATATATACTACACATATTCAGAATCCAATCCATGAAAGAAAAGAAGGCGGATATGCTCAGTACTACACTCAGCTCCATCTAATAAATTCCAGAATGAAGCTATGATTTTTGGAACAAAAAACATATTAATGAGACAAGTAATATACCACAAGAGGAAATGAGACAAAGGAGGCCTAACTGCTGCCTACAGGATACATATTAACAAAAAAACATGTTGTTTAGTCCTCACGTGTGCGGTGTTCCATATCATTACCTGTCATTTAGTCTTCATCTTCATGGTCTCCCATCAATTAGATTCCAAATCTACATCTGCACAAATCAGCAGATATTTTTCAGTAGAAGACAACAACATTAATAAACTGAACCCTATACTGTAACAACGTATTTGAGCTCACGTGCATAAATACAGGAAAAGTCCATACAGGTATCTATGGATGTGTCCAGCTGAACATTCCTAGTAAACAGACCAAGCTCTACATTCTCATTTCCTCTAGATGTGTCAATAGTTAGCTAAAATATCAAAGAGGAGGAGGCTAGCTACATTTCTCTGAAAATCATTGGGCATATACTTTGTACAAAATGGTCACCGGGCATATACTTTGTCCAGGAGCAAACTATCAAAAGATAATTGATGATAAGAGCATCTACTTGTACAGGAGCATAATTGATGATAAGAGCATCTTTTTGAGAGAGATCAAAAGATAATTGATGATAAGAGCATCTACTCGTACAAGATGATAAGAGCATATACTTGACATACCTTCCAATGACAAGATGATGTCATGAACTGATTCCATGTTGCACTCAGTAACAGCTGCATAAAACAAGGTGCTGCTTTTAATTAATTTCATCATTTTGTATATTTGAAGCATTAGTGAGGAATTTAGTCATTCAGAGAACATGTCTACTATGTGTTTACCTGTGATCTAAAAGATGCAATAAAATTATATTAGAGCAAGCCATGACAAGCAGTAATGTTAGTGGTCTGAGCTAATAAATAAAGTGATAAACAAGCAGTAAATAACTAAATATATTTCCCAAGAATGTTCCGCTCAAGCAAATAGCCAAAAAGAAATGTAGCAATCTATCAGATACAACTAATCCCTCATCCGTCAAATACTGAAATGAATGTACAAATCTTCAGTTTAGATTTCTCTATGGAGAGCAATGATGCAGGGCACTAAAAGCTTTGTACTGTTAGTAGGCACTACAAGATCATATCCATTGATCTCATGCACGTAAATGGCTGGCTAGTAATTCTACTTGGACACCCAAATCAAGTCAGATTCTAATATATGGAAACATGGGTGCATCTCCAGCGAAAACAGTCTGAATGTTGGAAGCCATACAAACTCGTCAATAAAACATAGTTAGATCTTATACTCTTTCAAGAAAATTATAAGCTCTGTAGAAGTTGAACACTACATCAGGTAATGTCCTACATTCAGGAAAAATTTTCAAGTTCAAACTCAATCATGTCCAGGTCATGTGTGACTAGTAGTAAACTAATTTCCTTTTCCAAATGGGGGACACCCAAATTGGAACCAGATATTGGCGCTCATTCCCATATTGGTGCCTAATGCTAGGGTATCCAATCCAATAGACCAATACACGTACTCCTACACAAGACGATAACAACTGTTCACTGTCAATAAACCGAGGGCAGCAGCGTGCTACTGAATCAATTGACCTCTAGCAAGATTCTTGCTGCAAGAAACTCTAGCAATATCAAACAAGGGCGAGGGGAACAGAGGAGAGGCGCATCTAGGACTCACGGTGGGGAGCCGCAGCGGCGTCTGCTGGAGAGCGAGGGCGTCGTCGATCGAAGTAGGCATGGCGCCGGCGCCGTCCCCGATCGCCCCAAACCCTAGGGAATCGCCGTCCCCGATCAGAGACGGAGACAGCGGTCTCTCACTCACGGACAGAAGGAGGAGCCGCGCGGGTCGACCCCGGCCTACCCGATGGGTCAACAGGGACGGGCCCTCTTGGCCCGTTTTTACTTTGAGGCCGGCCTCCATGGCCCAATGGCCTTACTCCCGTGGGTCGGGTCGACGACCCAGTGGGTCGACCCGGCCCGTTGCCATCTTGATACATTGGCCAGAATATTTTCTGTCAAAACAAATGGAGCCACACAAGATAACATAACTAGCACAAAATGCTTTTACAAAGGCGAATAGCCATTGAAAGAATCTGTAAAAAAATGGCTTTGTTCTTCAGTCTGGTCCGCAAACACATACTGTAAAAAAAAATCAAAGAATCAGTAAAATGAAGAAACACCAACGTGAAGCTCAAAAGCATCTCACGTGGCTAGGAGCATCTCAAAAGCATCTCACTGTTTGGTGCAGTGTTCATCAGATTCTTGAGAGAATCAAAATGCTGAGACACAAGCTAGCTAGAACTGATTCGCTAGTATACTGTTAATTCAGTTTTTTTGGGGCTTCTAACCATCTGAAACCATGGCATCCTTAGTTTAGGTGGTTCTTTAGTTGAGGTGATACTAGAAATTCTGAGAGCAGAACTGACATTGGCGGACCCTGCCGAAAAGTTCAGCTAGGGCAGGTTGCTACATACAAATACCAAACTTAACCAGTCTAATCATGTATGTATATCGATTCTAGTCATCTAGTGAGCTACACCTATTGCGGTTACAAAATTAAAATATAATCAAAGTTTCTTCTCTTATTTTTTAACAAAATATCAAACAAAGTTCCACACTCTAATACTCTCTGTGTATCGTGCATTGTGCCATCCTGCAGGTAATAGCGTACGTTAGGAAGATTACATCAGTGCAGATCTACATTATCAGATTACAGGCTTACAGCCGCAGATGAACTTATGGCAAAACTGCAAGACAAGCAAGCCCTGCGTGAGTACCTGGAAGATCGGGGGGCGAGCTAGGCGCCCAGGCCAGCGCCAGGGGCAGGCCGCAGCCCCCAGGCTCCAGGCGCAACGCGGCACTGCGTGCTGGACGCTGGGCGCAGCCACGGCTGCTGCTAGCCTGCTGCCATCTGCCGGGAGCCGCACCGACCAGCAACGCCTTGGATTGGAGCGCCGCCGTCGTGCGCCCTTGGCTGCATCGAGGTGGATCGAGGCCGGGGCTGGGCGGTCCCCAAGACTCCACCACTCTGGCGCCTTCTTCGCCATCTCTGAATCGACAATGAAGGAGCTGCCGCCATAGGGACGCCCACCGGCCGGATCCGCTGCTCCGAGGACGAGATCCACCGAGCCCCAGGAAGAACGGAAGTCCGCCATAGTCGCATGGGGTGGGATGGGGCGGATTGGAATAGGGAGGGAGAGACCGGAGAGAGAGTGGAGCTCGGCGGAAGAGGGAAAAACTGGAGGTTCGTGCGGGAGATGAAAGAAGAAGCGGCGGCGGCGGCTGCAACTGGGATTTAGGAACGACCTAGGGTTTGTCAAGGTGGGCCGGGCTAGGCTAAAATTTGGGCGTGAGCTGGATGGAGGCGCGCGCCTGAGCTGGACGTGGGGCCCATTTTTTTTAGCGTCAGTTAGATCAACGCTATATCTGGTTTTAGCGACAGACAGACTAACGCTAAACATGAATACCTATAGCGTTAGACAACAAATCGCTAAATAAGGAATTAGCGTCAGATAGTCTCTTAGTTATCTTTAGCGTCAGATCATCCATCGATAAAAAAAAAGTTTTAGCGTCAGATGTCTAACGGTGTAAGGTCCAAATGGCTAGAGGGGGGGTGAATAGCCTATTTAAAAATCTACAAGCTTCACTAAGCAACCACGTTAGTATAAAAGACGGCTATGCTAATTCTAGCACTAGCTCAACTATACTATGCAAGTCACCTATACAATTCTAGTGAAGCAAGGCTATGATCTCTAATACACACCAACAAGGCTAAGTCACTAAGCTACTTACTCCTATGTGATAAAAGCTACACTAAGCAAACTACACTAGAACTAGTACAAGAAAGTAAAGAGCAAGTGACTTGATTCTTATACCAACGAAGTAGGGAAGTGATGCACTCGAAGAATCAATCACAATGATCAACCACAAGAGAAATCCTCGGCAAAGAGATGACACAAGATTTTTTACCGAGGTTCACTTGCTTCCCGGCAAGCTACTCCTCGTTGTGGCGATGCACCCACTTGTCGGTTCGCAAGCTAATCGACTATCAAGAGTCGAGCCCTCGGCGGGTGCCGCACAATCACACACAAGATGGGGATCCTCCAAGCCACGAGCTCCACTAGAATATCCAATTTGCGAACTCCCACGGGGAAGGATCAAGAACCCCTTACAACACTTGGTGAGGGCTCCAACAATCTCCAATTGCGAGCTCAATCACCTCCGCTGCTCCAAGCCGTCTACCGTGTCGGGAAACACGGAAGAGTAACAAGAAATCCGCAGCAACTCGAAGATCAAGTGCCTCTAGAATGCAACTCTCAAGAAATGCACTTGAATCTCACTCAATCTCACTCAAGATGTGCAACCAAGCAAAGAGATGAGTGGAGGGGTTGTTCTCTAGCTCAAAGGATGTCCTCAAAGGATGTTTCTAGGTCTCAAAATGTGCAAGAGTTACCCTCAAACCCCGGACACCCTCTATTTAAAACGAAGGGGTACGCAGCTAGCCGTTACCGGACGACTCAGTTGAAATCGCGCTGACCGGACGCTCCGGTCAGGGT
This sequence comes from Saccharum hybrid cultivar R570, assembly GCA_038087645.1. Taxonomy (NCBI): domain Eukaryota; kingdom Viridiplantae; phylum Streptophyta; class Magnoliopsida; order Poales; family Poaceae; genus Saccharum; species Saccharum hybrid cultivar. The sequence goes on from JAQSUU010000805.1 coordinate 15,922,354, forward strand.
GACCGGACGCGTCCGGTCACTACAAGACAACCGTGAACAGTGCGCGTCGGAACTAGCCGTTGCCCTGACCGGACGCACCCCAGCGTCTGACCGGACGCGACAGTGCCAGCGTCCGGTCGCGTTCCAGTAGAGACCGGACGCGTCCGATCGCACGTGACCGGACGCGCCGCGCGTCCGATCAGCACTCCGCTCCTCTGGACGCCTGACCGGACGCTCCGGTTCCGTGAGGGACCGGACGCGCCGGTCGCGCGCTCTCCTTCTGCGCACAGGTGAACTGACCGGACGCGCTGGTCAGGCCAGACCAGCGTCCGGTCACAAACCCTAGTGCCCGCGCCGTGTTGAACTGACCGGACGCGTCCGGTCAAACCGAGACCGCGTCCGGTGCAGCGTCCGATCGCCGTTTTTCAGTGAAAAATAATTTGGACTTTCGCCACCTTTTCTAGACTCCGGCGCAATAGAAAATAGGCATTTCAATTCCTCGAAAACGCCTGAATCCCGCGCTCGCACGCTCGGCGGGAGGGAGAGCGAACCCCAAACCCCTTACTACCGCTCAAACACCACCGCCTTCGCAAATGTGCTAACACCACCAAATGTACACCACCATGTGCATGTGTGTTAGCATTTCACAAACATTTTCAAGGCGTTATCTTAGCTCTCAACAAGATCCTAATGCATATGCTCAAGACATTGATCTAGTGGCACTTGATTCCCGAGCTAACCGTGATTGCCCCTCTTGATAGTCGGCTATGTATCCTAAATCCGGTCAATCACTTCTCTACTCATCTTAGACCGGCAAAAGGAAAACCCTATGGTTATACCTTTGCCTTGCGCTCTTAGATCCTTCTCTTCCACTTGATCATCATGTCCATCATGTTATGTGCATCTCCACCATGATCGACATTTCATGTCCATGCACCATTTCTTTGTGATTTTGTGGCCACCACTCCTTGCCACGTACACCTTCATCACATGTGTTGCTTATGCCTAACTCAAAACACTTAACACATGGCATTAGCAACTTGGTGTCATTAATTACCAAAACCAAACTTGGGCTTTCAGACGGTGATACGGTGTTGTGGTGTAGTGGATGAAGAGTCATCTCGTTTAATAACGGCTAAACTTCGTTGGTAACAATTAGCATGGCATTTAATGTGCCAGGCCATGTGATGATGAACAATGCCATCGATTTTCCTTCTCCTTACACTACCGGAATCCGCTTCTTTTTTCGGGCGCTCGGCAAAGAAGGCTTTGCCGAGAGCTAAATAAAAAACACTCGGCAAAGCCTCTGCACTTGGCAAAGAAGGCTTTGCCGAGTGTCAAATAAAAAACGCTCAGCAAAGAAGTTTCTTTGCCGAGTGCAAAAAAAAAACACTCGGCAAAGGCTTCTTTGCCGAGTGCCAAAGTAAAACACTCGGCAAAGCAATTTTTCAAACCACGTTTTGGTGCCCTAAACGAATTCAAATAAAAAAGTTTTCAACTACAAAGTTTCATAACTTCTCATGATCTACAAACTTTATATTAGTCATTTCTTCATTCGACAAAGTAATAATTACGTTGTTCACAAAATCTCTATGTCTCATGTAGTTTCATGAAACTACAAGGAGAGATATATAAGATTTGTGAATAATGTTAGCACCATAATTTCGGATGGAAAAACTTCCTAAATGAAGTTTATAGATCTCGAAAGGTTATGAAACATTGTAGTTGACCACTTTTTAATTTGAATTCATCTTGTCATGCAAAACTACGTTTGAAATTCAAAATTTTAAAATTTTAAAATTCGAATTTTTTAAAAGACCTCGGATGGAAAAAGTTCCTAAATGAAGTTTGTAGATCTCGAAAAGTTATGAAACATTGTAGTTGACCACTTTTTAATTTGAATTCATCTTGTCATGCAAAACTACGTTTGAAATTCAAAATTTTAAAATTCGAATTTTTCAAAAGACCTCGGATGGAAAAACTTCCTAAATGAAGTTTGTAGATCTCGAAAAGTTATGAAACATTGTAGTTGACAACTTTTTCATTTGAATTAATTTTGTCATGCAAAACTACGTTTGAAATTCAAAATTTTAAAATTTGAATTTTTCAAAAGACCTCGGATAGAAAAACTTTCTATATGAAAAATGTAGAGCTCGAAAAGTTATGAAACTTTGTAGTTGACAACCTTTTGATTTGAATTCGTTTAGGGCATCAAACAATCAATTTTCACTTGGTTTAGTATAATATTTGAGTAACCGAAACGGCGTATAGATGCATGTGAGTGTGTAGTGCAGGTGGTAGAGGAGGTATCGCGTGAGGGAGAGGTCACGAGTTCGAATCCCGCCGACCGCGTAGCCGCGAATTTTGCGCGAAAAATACCGCGACTTGCGACTATGACGGAGACGGGCGGGCGCTGGCCAGTGGGCCCCTCCCCCGATTAAATTTTTTTTTAGGTTTTTTTTTTGCATTTTTTTATTTCCCGCTTTGCTGAGCATCGGGCACTCGGCAAAGGCTTTGCCGAGTGCCCGATAAATGGCTCTCGGCAAAGAAGCCTTTGCCGATCGGATTTTCGCTGAGGGCGCTTTGCCGAGAGCTGCGCTCGGCAAAGGCTTTGCCGAGGGCCTTAGAGTCTTTGCCGAGAGCCTGGGGCCCTCGGCAAAGCAGCCGGCTCCGGTAGTGTTAGCTGTAGTGTGCGTTATTACTAGTACCAGAAGAATTCCCCCGGCGCGTTGCTGCAGGAATTAGCAATAATTCTCATCTTACTTTTAATATTAATTAAATAATTAAACCATAAAGAGTTTCTAGATTTCAGTCTTGGTAAGGTCCTTTTTCTCGTCCATCTCTAGTTCAGTTATCTTGCCCGCATCAATCAACAAATCACGGTATTTTTTGTCGCATTCAGCAATGCTGCTAATTAGGAGATACAGGAGACCGTGGCTAATTTGGAAGCATATTCCTTCCTTCCTTCCCTCAATGGCATGCGCAAATTAGGAAACAAAATGCAGCTAATTCTCGATATGGTTTCTTTTTGAAAACAATATGGCAGACTTTATTCATTCAGGATAGTTACATCATTTCCTACAAGCTCGAGGATAAAGCTAGGGAGCTCATCGTCCCAAGTACAATTTTGCTTCAATTGCATCGCTCTTCTAGCTAAATTATGCGCTGCTTGACTTGCCTCTCTATTACAATGCTCGATCACGATATGCTGAAACCCACTCCAGATTATATTGCATTCATCATATAAAGCTGCCGCCGAGTTAGCTGTGAATCCTTCTCCTTTCATCGTCTGAACGACCTCTATGCAATCGGATTGAATAATTACCTGATTGCATCCAATATATTGCGCAAGCATCAAACCTTCCTTCAAAGCATACGCTTCCGCCATTGGTGCATCCACCAAGTGTGGCACATAGCTGTGAGCAGCAACCAAAACTCACCCCGTGCAATCTCTTATGATCGCTCCCACACTGCCACATCCTGTATCACCATCAAATGACACATCAATATTTACCATCACTTTACCTTCTGGAGGCTTCATCCATCCCTGTCGAATATGAGAATTCTTCTTCATTGCTACTTTATAATTCTTTGTTAGCGCCACAATAGACATGGCTGATCTGGAAGGTCGCTGAACAGTTTCTCCATGAACGATTTGCCGCCGCCACCAAATATACCAGCCGGCAGAAAGCACCAGCTCTGCTAGTCCCACCTCCAGTGCTTCAACCTGCTCCTCGCTTCTAATAATCTGATCAACTACTACTGAGCCTGAGCGATCAATCTGTAAGTAGCGCTGTAGTCTCTGCCAAATACCAAGCGAACGCCATACCTCTGTCGCCCGGTCACAAGTGAACAGCGTATGCTTAATATCCTCCACTCCATTCTGGCAAATTGGGCATCCTCCCGATTCTCCTACATGCCTGTTAGCTAAGATGGCTCGGCACGGCATAAGCCCCTTCATTGCTCGCCACCCAAAGATGTTGATTTTTCCCGGGACTTTCAATCTCCACAATTTCTTCCACAACTGGCTTCCTGATCCACTACTTGCTTGCACTTGATTGGTACGCCTTTCTTCCGCTTTGGTTTCGTACTTTTTCCGTTTGGTTTCTCTATTTTTTTCTCACTAAAAGCAAACAGCGTTGCTGTGGCTATGTGAGGGAAATAAATTGGGTGGACCCTGCGTCCATCCAGTACCTATGCCCCGCCATGGTAGATAATCGACACGTGGCAGAACAGAATATCACGTGGACACCAGGCAGCATGCGTGGAGGCTAAATTTAGAAAGCCGAGAACAACATGCAGGGACCCAGGTGTTGTAGATTTTACTGGACGTCAATGTCACCGCGGGCCTGCGGTCGTGCCTAGACCTGTATGATAACCTTGTGCCGGTGCTCTGATGCTGGGGCGGTAGGGCGGTGCGCAGGAGCTGATGAAGGTGACGCGCTCAGAGCGTGGAAGGGGCTTGCGCTGGCATGGACGGCCCGGACCTGCCTAGGGAGAACAACGGCTTCCTTGAGATGACCGTCACACACGTCGTCTTCTCCATCTCTATTCCAAAGACTGAGTGAGCAGCTGCGTGGGCGTGCTGGCCTCCTCCTGCTCGCGCTGTCCGCATGTATGCTGACGCGAGGGCAACCTGTGGCGTCCAGCTGTAGTCGGACGAGGACGGAGAAGTGCCGAAGAGGATGGGAAGGTCTTGAGGGAGCTCATGTGGGAGGAGATCGTAGTGTTCCTCTGGATGTGCTGGGTCTTGGCGTGGAGCGCTTCGATCTCAATGGTGGCCCGCGACGGAGGGGAGAAGTCGGAGCCGGTCACCGTGCTCCTCCCAACCACCTGATGTTGTGGGCGCTCATCCGTGCGGCTACATCTCTAATCGTGGGTTTATAGATGAGCAGGTGATGACAGTTTCTTAGGCCTTAATGCTATTGGATTTGTGGGGGAGGAGAAGAGACAGGGCTGGAGATGACCGAACAGTTTGCGTGTAGCATTCAGTGGACGGTAGTAGCAATCTAACGATTGGTGTGGTTCAGATTAGTTGATGACATGGATCACTGTGGAATCAGATAGAATTGCTAGTGGGGGTTACCTTTATAAGAGATATAGATTAGCTTGATGCAATGCAAATGGTTTCTATTCCATGGGAAACGATGTCAGGATATATTGTCACTGGCGCACCATCTCCACAGATAACACAGATACTGCTCACTCTATTCCAAATTATAAGAGGTTTTGGCTTTTCTAGATATATTATTTTTGCTATGTATTTAGACATACATTATATCTAAGTGGATAGCAAAAGCTATGAATGTAGAAAAGCCAAAACGTATGTCTTATAATTTGGAATGGAGAGAGTACTATTTAGCCGATCTTTGATAAAGTTTTGGTCATCTTACCTTTGCCCAACTAATAACTTAAACTACATCTAGGCACCATCGTCGAGCTAGGTTGAATGACGTGATCCAAACCTTCTCTAACTCAACGATGCACTACTGGTGGAAGTAGGAGTCAAACCTTGATGAAGCGCAGTGTGACCCCTTGCCGTTGGGAAGTTCATCTTGTGGAAGTGGAATCGCAGAGGCCGGTTGCATGTCCATGGTGGTGCTCTAGAGGGCCGTGCTGCTCCATGCGCTGGATATCGGTTGTGTTGGCTTTCAGTTTGTGCAATGAGGGCTGTCATTAAGACGGTATTGCGGTAAGATCCTTTAGTTGCTCAGTGATCGTGGTGAGGCACAGGCGGACAGCTAAACGATGTCTTCGCCGGGCATGACGATGGGCATGGCAGAAAGGGATCCTAATCCTGATACTAAGGTGATGAGGCGTGGGGAAACATGACCTTGAATACATAGGTGGTAGTGATCGATAATGGGGCAAGGTTGTTCACCTCGATGCCCTGTTTTGGGTAGAGTAGTGAGGGAGGTAGAAGGATATTATCTCATTGCTTAGCTTTCCAGAATACATCCCTATATCCACATCCTACATCCAATTCAACCACCAACTCCCCATTGGATGCATATTCTACAACAAGATTAGTGCTTTGCCGCACTGAACATTGATCCATGAAATGTAGCTAATGCAACAGGTCTATGATGACTTGTCAATCATGATCTAATCGTGCTTTAGACCAATTAATGGACATAAAAAAACCATACACCGAAGAAATATCAATATTACAACTTACCTGAAGTTCACCTCGATGCCCTATATATTTTAGGTAGTAGTGATGGAGGAAGGAGGAGATTATCTCATTGCTTAGCTTTCCACACTATACATCCCTAGGTCCACATCCAATCACCCACTCACCATTGGATGCATATTCTACGGCAAGATTAGTGCTTTGCCACACACTGCACATAATTAAGTGTAGCTAATGCAAAGCAAGGTGTATGATGACCGGTTAATCATAATATAATCAAGCTTTATACCAATGGATAAAAACCATACACTGAAACAAAAGTATCAATATTCCAATCTACCTGAAGTTTAGGTGTGAAGAAATAATGTATAAATATAATTAAGGCAGTAACTTTTTAATGAAGCTGGAGTCGCCGCAAGGTATTTGAATATGTTGAATGTTTCCCTGCGCAAAAGTTTGTATTGCATTGCACGGCTAGCAAAATTATAGATGCTTCAACTTCACGCTCGAGATTATTTGAATAACTGGACACTTTTACCAGGTCATCTCCGACCGGTTAGTACTGAAGTTGTGCTGGTAAATGATGGTATGCAGACGACGTTGGGGTCGTCCAAGGACACGATGGGGCACTCGAGTTTTGCTCGCGGGAGGCCCTCGTATCCCGGAAGCGTCCAGACCTCCTCGCAGTCGATCTCTCCGTCCTTCACCCACGTCAATGGCGACTCGACGTCCATGCTGAGATCCATCATCCAGGTCTTGACGGTGCGGGCGAAGCGGGAGTGTGCAGTGCACATGTGCTCCTGCCGGGGCCACCACAGCGGCAGTGGGGGTCGATGCTGACAAACCTCACTTTGCTAGCCCCCGCGGAGCTCATCTTCATGGAATACTTCATGCGAAACACGTCGTCGTCCCTTTCGTCGTAGCTGCAGCGGCCACTCACCTCGGTTGGCAGAGGTACGTAACTCACCTTGGGGCTCGCCTCGTCAGCCATGTCGGATAGGAAGAAGCCGTCCTCGTAGTCGACCCAGCATAGGTAACGGTTGCCGACGGGGATGACAGCAACAGCATTGCCTGAAGACCGTGGCAGCACCTTGTTGTCGTCGTCCTGAAGAATGGGCACTGGCTCCATGAGCTCCCACTCCCACTGGCCCATGACGGCGTCCGGACGGAGCACACAGAACTCGACCGTGTTCCGTCGCGCATCGCGATAGTACCACAGGTCGACCTGGACCACGAGGAGATCGTCGTTGTTCTTGCCTCGTCGCAGCAGGCCTGTGCTCCGGCTGTACAAGCTGGGGCGGTGTTCATTGATGCTCTCCGTCTTTGTCAGAAAGTCTCGATCGGGGAGCAGAGACAGAGACGGCTGCCCGGTGGCGCCTGCCCTGTACACGAAGTAGTCGTTGTCTTCAAAAGCTGCAGACGGACAGTTTTGGTTACCCATCCGCAAGAGGACCGAGTCCGTATGGGCAGCGACGACGTCAACGCTCATGTCGTCGTAGTCGTCGTCCTCCTCCTCGCCAGGCAAGCTATCCGGGAAATCGTAGTAGAGGAAAGAGCTCGCTGGCGGCGCGGCGCGTCCCAAAGAGACACGCAGGTGTTTGCCTGTGGAGGTGCGGGAGTCCGCGGCGGTCTTGGCGTCGGCGACGAATGAGTCGTCGATGGGGCTGCCACGGCGGTTCAGCATCACCCATCGCGGGTCTTTGGCAGCCGCAGGCAAATCCGAAAGCACCCTCTGGTGGCTACTGCAGGCTGCGAGGAAGTGTCGTTGGATAATGGAGGGTCGGCATTCGAAGAGGCTAACCGCATCAACGCGGCAGAGACGAAGCTGCCTCAGCATATTCGTACGGGTGATGGCGGTCACTAATGGCGGCTGCGTGTGCCTGGTTTTGTAGCCCGTAGCCCTACCTAACTAGGTTAACAATGATGATTAAGGGGATCTATATATTTACGATAATGATATGAGTCAGACGCCCGGCCGTTTCCGGACTTGGGCACCCGCTCATTTGGCCCGGCCGCTCGCCGCTCCCCACGACTCTCTTATCCGCTCGCTGCTCCACTCGCTCGCTCCTCTATTCCCCTCCCCCATTCGCTCGCCTCGCTCCACTCGTCTTCCTCCGTCGCCTCGTGCTCCCCCCACCCACGCGCCCGCGCGCTGCACGACGCTCCTGCATGCCGCCCCATGCGCCTCCCCTCCCCTGCGCACCTCCACACTGCGCCGCCGGCGAGCCACCCTCCCTCCCTTCATCTCCCCCGGCTTTCCTCCCCTTCTCTCCCCCGGCTTTCCTCCCCTCCCCCCGCTTGCGATTTCTGCTCCTCCCGTCGCGACCTTGACCGGAGTTGAGGATGGCAGCGGCTCCCCCCATGGTGGCCTTCCCCCCAGTGGATCCATGGAGCACTGGCCTCCCTCGTGGTGGATCCATGGAGCGCGATCTAGATCCAGCGACGTGGTGGTCTTCTCCTCCCTGGCGCGCCTCCCCCCACCTCGACGCTAGCATGGGGGCCTTCCCCCGTGGTGGATCTATGGAGCACTGGCCTCCCCCGTGGTGGATCCATGGAGGGCGATGCAGATCCAGCAGTGCTTTTCTTTCTTCTTCCCCCTATTGCATTAGTATGTTTCTATTGTTTCAGATGCTCCAAAGGTATGTTTCAATAGAATTATATGGATGTTGGAAAAATAGATCGGGGCATGTTGCATGAGCTCTCCTCCCCCTCCTCTGGATCTTCCCCTCCTCCTCCTCCTCCTCCTCGCCGTGTTGCAATGGGTCTTTCTTGTTGTTGCAGTAGGCTTCAGTAGATGTTGGAGTGTACGTGTTTTGAGATTTTGTTTCAATTTCTTTTTGCTTCAACCGCATGTTGAAGTAGTTGTTGCGCATTGTTGCAGTAGGTATTTGAGGTGTTGTTGTAGCTTCAATTTGCATGTTGCGGTAGTAGTGTTTTCATGTTTGTTGTATGAGTTGTTCGGTGTTTGTTGCAGCTTCAATTTTTGCATGTTGCAGTAGCTGTTTCATGTTGTTTGCAGCAGTTGTTTCATGTTGTTGTAGCTTCAATTTTTGCATGTTGCAGTAGCTGGTTTCATGTTGTTGCAGTAGTTGTTCGATGTTTGTTGCAGCTTCAATTTTTGCATGTTGCAGTAGATGATGTTGCTGTAGGTTTCCAGTTGTTGTTGCAATAGCTCTCGTGTTGTTATTTTAGTTGCTGCATCATACTGTTGCAGCGGCAAAGGGAGGGGTGGCAAGCTGGGGCTTGGCTGTTGGTGCGAGCCGGCGGCGGGCAAAGGTGCTGGGGGGCCGGCGAGGTCGGGAGAGGGGGTGAGGTCAGGAGAGGGGGCGGATCCCGTGTGCACGAGGGCCAGGACAGGTTCGATCCACTTCTTCTGTGCGCATGGGTGCGGTGTGGGGCTGTGCTTTTCTTCTTCTTCTTCTTCTTCTTCTTCTTCTTCTTCTTCTGTTTGGGGCAGACGGGGGCGATGCGGGGTCGTGCGGACGAGGGCGATGTGGGCTGTGCTTTTCTTCTTCTTTTCTGTGCGGGTGCGGGGGCGGGTGCAGGGCCATGCTGACAGGGCTGTGCTTTTCTGCTCAGCGCGGCGTTCGGACACTAGCGCCCGGATCGAACGTCCGGGCACTAGCAGGACCGATATATTTATGGGTACCAGATTCCCCCCCCATGAATACGTATATTTGGCCATTTGGGCTGGTAGAAAAGAGAAAACTGCATGGGCTTTGCATTGCCGGCCCACCACGATAACTGCAAGGGCTCTCCGTGCAAAAATAACTGTTGGTTTAGGTTTGTCCTGAGTCAAACTATTTGAAATTTTCTGCTAAAAAAACTATTTGAAATTTACCTAAGTTTTGTTAGATTCATCGTGAAATATATTTTTATAATGTACTTACTTAGTGCCACAAATTTTGATGTTCTTTTATATATATTTGGTTAGAGTTGAATTAGTTTGACTTAGAACAAGTTAAAACAATAGTTATTGTTGGTATAGATGGAGGATCTTAGTAGAGGCCGTGTAACATCCTAGATGTTAAGAAACAATTAAAAACTTAATCATTATCATCATCATGCATAATCATCTAGCATTGTGGCATAAATACGTTTCATGTTTCAAATATAGCATACATATGTTGCATATATGATGTTTCATGTGTTGCATGAAATGTTAACAATGTTAGTAATTAGGGATCTTTGTGAATTTAAATATGTGATTTTTCCTTAAACAAATAAAAATGTGTCAAAATAAGCTTTGTAGTTTGAAGTATGCTCTTTAATATAAAATAAATGTTGATTTGAGTTTGCAAGACAAACATGTTTACTTTGGAGCCCAAAGATTGGATTTAAGGTTGATTTTCAAACTTTAGGCCATTTTTGCCCCTGGAAATCAGTGATTGAATTCAAACTTTGGTGATTTATAAAATGAGTTTTCATTAATAAAAGTGGTGCAACTTTTGTGTCATGAATTGGTACTATGCTTGAGTTGTGGTAATGAACATTTGTTTGTGATGTTTGATCAGTAATTAACCTTTAATTAATTACTTAAACATGCTTAGTTGAAACTGTTTTTGAAAACCTTGAACTGAATCCAGTTTTACAGTTTCATTGTACCTGTGTTCAAAATTCAAAATCTCACAAACCTTTGATCTTTTGGGGTAGATTCTTAAAGCAATGTTGGAGAGTACGTGTAGGTGAGCAACTTTGGTTTTTGGAGTTCGTCGAGTTTCTGCACGAAATCGGGAGAACGAGCAAGCTCAAGATGGACTGTCAGTCGGAACAGTGCATGCAGGGGAGCAGCTGGCCTGCCTGCTCGCCGCCGATGGCGGCTGTGATCGTTTTCGTCACCCTCTCGCGAGGGCACGTAGCTGTCGCGGTGGCGTGTTCAAGTTGGAGCTAGCAACGCCTGGAAGCCTCGCCTTGGCCTTCTTAAGCCCACGCCGGCGCCGTCTCTCTCTTTTCCTCTCTCAGCTCTGCTGCCGCCGAGCTCACCTTGCCGGTCAAATTCGCCGCGCCTGCTCGCTCACCGCCTGATTGATCGCGCCTACAACATCGTCTCGTCCTTGCGCACCACCGCCGCTCGCTTCGCCTCTCGCCGCCGCAATTAGCCGCACGCACCATTGCCACCACGGCCGTCCACCATGGCCGCCGCGTGCTCCACCGTGGCCATCTACCTCTGAGCTTCCTCTGCCCAAGGTCACGCGCCGCAACCTTCCTCAGGTCACGCTATGCCTCCTCAGCCCCTCCTCTGACCATCGCCGCCACCAGAGCACCGCCTGCCGCAGCCACCGTCGGCACAACCACCGCTGGTCCCCCCCACGTGCGTGGCCAGGGAGCCACGGACCGCCTACGGCCATGGCAGGACCGGGTGTCGGTGCGGTCTGACGCCTCCGTGCCCCTGCACCTCTCCCTCGCCGCCAACGAGCATCAACCGGCCAGGAATCACGTCTTCTCCGGCGTCCTCTATTTTTCAATCGAGACCAGGGACTCGCGCTTCAAATAGAAGCTTTTCGAGGGGGCTAACTGCACAGACTGTGACTCAGATGAATAGTGCGCTACATGGTTTTCCTTTTCTTTTTCTATTTTGAGCTGAAACTTGTGAATTTCATAACTATTTATTGGTGCATGCTAAATTCATGAAATTTTTTTGTGTAGCTTTGCTATGAGATTCTCTACCATGGACAAATATTAATTATTCATTTTCAGTAATTTTGGTATGTTTAAAAATTACCCCTTTTAATTAATAAATGCTTGTTGTGTGATTTTTATCGGCTAAAATAAATATCCAGTGACCATGAAACTTCTTGTGTATCTGTTTTATGCTAATACCTGCCTCCACAAAAAGTTTGTGATTAATTTGATGATGTTTGATTATATCCTTAATTATATGCTTTAATTATTAGTTAATAATTATCAAAATGATTAGCATAAATCATAATTTGACTTGGGTGCATTTTGGAGTTGACTGTGGACCTTGGGACACCAAAACATCACTGTTCCTTGGTCATTTGTTTACTTGATTGCTAGGCTCGTAATCTACTTGTGATAATAAAAACTAAAAATGCCTTTTGGTTTAATTAAATGCTTAATTAGTGGATGTATGTATATAGTCTTGATTGCATCTAGTATGCAATCTCTTGGGTAAAATAGATAATCTATATATGTGTTTCCATGTTAAGGTTTTGTTGATCCATGATTAGTATAATCTTTTTGTGATCACGACTAGTTAACTTGTGAATTAATAGTAAAGATGGTTTTAATAAATGTTTAAATGCTACAAGTTGCTTATGGATGCATATGATCTAGTCATGACTGATCTTCTATTGCTCATGGTTGAGTTATATAAATGTTTCTTACAAGCTTAAATCATGTTTGCCTACTAAGTAAGTCACCTTGTGTATAGAAGTGGATTGAGTAACCATATGTTACCATCCATGCACTTTCATGCATCATGTTATGCATGCCATCATGCTAAAGAATGTATCATTTGTTTATGTGTAGTGCATACGTGAGTGAGAAGGTTCGTGTTGATCAAGTGTTGGAGAAGGTTCATCCAGTAATGGTGTTGATGTCAAGTTCGACTTTTATGATCCTTCTACAAAATCTAACCTTCTCTACAACGCAGGCAAGCCCCGGGGCATTTAACCAATTCCTTGTTGTTTTATAAATGCTATTATCATTCGAGTCCACTAAAATGTGCATTAAGTAATAGGAAACGAACGAATACCAATTGCTGCATGACTTTCCTTGATATTCCAATAAGTTTTCTTGCCACCCTTTAGTAGTGATAGGTTAGTGATGCTTAGCCATGCTTAGTGATAAGAGTCAAGTGATGAGTTCATCATTTGTGATGGTTCTATACTCGGGAAATGTTCTGAGATTAATAATGAATATGGATAAACTAGAGACCGGGCGGGACATGGGTTATGTCTCTGGTGGTTAAGCCGATAGGGTTGCCTAGTCATGCTTGTCTCGTCTGTGTCGGTTAAGGAGCATTCGTTGTTGGCCCTTGCATCAAGATTTTTGTAGTACTAGCCACATACTACGGTAAGCTTGATACCTTGGGTATTCCATTATGGGAAAGGACAACCACGCACTGGGAGTGGAGAGATGGCGAGAGTAGCATGTACCCACCCTACAGATCTTAGATGGTCGGAAGCATCTAAGTTGGCAGTAGGGTGGTGGAGTACTGTGCTCTCGGGTGGCGCGAACCCGTTCCTGTTTTGGAGGATTCGAGTGAAGGTTGATATATGTAGGTCTAGGACCTGCATATGTCGTGTGGTTGGGAATCTTCAGCTGGGTTAAATCGGTCGCCGTTTGCTTCGCGGTAATAGGAGACTTGATTCTCGCACCATCATCGTAGTTAATCAATGAAACATGGTGACTTATGGATATGAGAAGAAATGAGTTGAGATGTTTAAAGAAGTGATTGATTTAGATCAGGTGCAAACTAGATCTTGATATGGACTTAATACACCACTAAAACATTGAAAGTAAGGATTTACTCGTAGTAAGATTTTCTGCAAAAGGTACTCTTGCTTCTGACCTTTCTTTAAGCCTGCATGCCCTTGGAGTCTTTTCTTTTAGTCGGGTAAGTCTCGTTGACTACCCTCAAGTACTCAGGGTTTGTTAACCCCTGTTGCAGGTTATGATTTGTGCTGCTAATCAAGGTCATGTCAGTGGGGCTTGACATGATCTGGATGGCTCTTCTACCTTAGGTGCTTCTTCTAATTGCTTCCGCTGTTCTATTCACCTTTTAGATCTAAAGTTAAGTTTTTCTTAAACATGTTTTGCAAACTAATGTTATAAGTCTTCCACACTCCGATGTAAGTAATTTTTGTATCAATGTTGTAATGTTGCGGCAACTCCATTGTTGATCCTATATGAGTTATAAAATGTGGATGATTCGGGGTTCCCGAGGACACCCGATAGACTACCGGGTTATCTGGCTTTCGTGTACAATAGTCAAAGGTCTTTAGGACAATGATGAGTACACGTGGGCCAGCATATTTTGGGTGGTTCTGCCACACTTAGACACTTGCCCAAATATCCTAATTATTAAAAAAATTTACTTGTTGACTTTGTGTGAAGATGGATCTCCGATGTGACTCCTCCAAGACGTAAAATGAAGAGCGTCGACGCCTGCCTCACTGAGGCAAGATTTTCAGCTAGAGATCGGCATGAGGGCTATGGAGTGCCACGACAACACATTTAGAAAGGAAAAACGGTGCCTATGTGTCGCTGTGATCGAGACTGGTAAGATCCCTGGCCAGACTTTCGCCTACTGCTTCACAGCATTCGAGCCACTACCTAGACACAAAAACAGTCTGCCACTAACACATCAGGAGTCCTGCACGCCTAAGTCCATAGCCTAGCCACCCTTAAGAAGCATGACAATCCTGTAAGGATCTAGATTGGCTAGAGGGAGGGTGAATAGCTTATGAAAATTTCTTCTGCAAGACACAAATCACTAGCGCAAGTGGTTAGTACAACAGGTGATCCTAATATCCACTACAAGCACAAGCTCTAGTTCACTTCAAGCAAGCCCCCTACTCAAGCCTAGTGGCAAGTTGATTCTATCCTAATCACTTCACCACACAAGGCTACTAGCTACACAACTAAACTAGAGAGCTAGGCTAGCGAGCAACTAATTGATCTAGGGGATGAGCTCACGCAATGGTAACCGGTTGGACAACTTGGACTTGTTCACTTGAGCTTGGCTGATCAATTGGTTGAATCACTTGAGTTGAACTAGCCACTTGAGCTTGGCCGATGTTGCACTAGTTGGACATGATCTTGATTATGAGAACTACTTTTGCTAGGTTGCTCTTTATTTTGCACACTTGATGGTGGGATTGCTCTAGTTGTATCATCATCCACATCTACCACCTCTCTAGGTCTCACATCACAAATTGCCATGTTCTTCATTGCTTCACTTAGTTGGATACCTCTCTAGTGCCGGTCCTGCAAAGGTGACGGCCGAGGGCCCAGGTGAGGAAGGGGCCCAAGCCTAGATATACAGTAATACAGACCCCCAACCCAAAGAGGCGGCCCAAGAAGCAAGAAACCAGCCTGGCTTTATTCCCCATGCACGTGAGCATCCGAGGAGTCGCCAATCCACGGCGAGCGACGGAGCGAGATGAAGACTCGAAGAGTTGCGACTCAACTCGACTACTCGAGCGAGAACGACACACGCAGCCACGCCTCCGGAGTTCGGCCGTCGTGGATACAGGGAAACGGCGCATGGCGGCGGCAAGCCAAGCTGGCGACCAGGCCTCCAGTGCTCTCGACGATGCCGCGATCAGCTCAGTTCATCAGTCATCAGCGGATCAGCCGATCACCCCGATCAGCGAGGCCCTAGGTATTGTTTTTTCCCTTGATCATTTTTAATCCAAATTAATTATTTATATAGTATTTCAAACTTCTAGTATCCGACACTCATATTGTCGTGTTTTTCTTCAAATTTAGGTGTTAGAATTTTAGAATGTTACCTAAGAAACATTTGTCGGGGGCTCAGAAAAGAAAATGAAAGAAATTAAAAGATCAATTTATTGAATCACAAAAAGGTGCCATACATAAGTTTTTTCAGCTTCAAGCAGTGTTGTGCCTGATGATAATCCTGTAGATGCACTTGATATTGAAGAACAAGGGCAGCAGCAAGTTAATGATAATTTAAGTGAACAAGAACTATTTGAGATCAATTATGTCACAAGAAAGGTTAAATGGCTTGGCTATGTGCTCCATCGAGAGGGATATCTTGGACACTATTGATCTCAATACCGTCCTTGATGATTTTGCATCAAGAAATGCCCGAAGAAGTATCTTTTTATGAGAAACAATGGATGATGGAGTTCTATTCTTCCTTAAGGTAATCATATTAGTTCTAGAAGTACAAATATACTGCTGTTTTAGTCCACATTGTTCCTTGATAATTATCAAACATGTTAAATTAAAGATATATTATTGGATTTGTTTTCGCTTTGCAAGTAAAATTAGCGCCTATATATATTATAAGATTTTATATAAGGTCTAGAGGGGCCGTCGTGACGAGTTCGCCAGAGGGCCCTCAAAATCCTAGGACCGGCGCTGTACCTCTCACATCATTCAAATTCTCATCCTCATCTTGAGAAATGTTTGTTTCATCAAACTCAACATCATGCACCTCCTCAACTATGACATGTGTTTTGTTGTAGACTTTATAAGCTTTGCTTGAGGTGGAGTATGCAACTGGATACTACAACTGGAGCTAGGAGCTTGAGGTGGAGTATATATCTGTCACACCCGGTTTTAAGGACAAAACCAGATATACACTATATGTGAAATAAAGGAGTCAAATCTCACATATAGCCACAGATAAGTGTAATATCAAGAGACAAATGCTTAATATACATAACACAATACTATAAAATATACCTTAAAGAGCAACACAGCGGAAAGACAACTCCAAACATCGGGTGTAGACTTCACTCCAGGAACAAACTGACTGGTTGATCACAAGCCTAATAACTCCAGAAACTATCCTGAGGTGTGGGAAATAGCAAGAGTGAGTCCATGTCAAACTCAGTAAATATATCATGGGGTTCATGAGGCTCAAAAGGTTAGGCGCTGGTTTACTACATTTAGCTTTTATTCATCATTTGCTTAGCAAATTGAGTAGCAACAAGATAACCAAATTCCCATTATAAACCAATGATCAATTGTAATAAGAATAATGAAATAGCAATTAACATAAGCATAATAATATCAACCATAATAAGCATGATATAACAATGGTGAATATTTATTCTGTAAGAATCCCCAAGGCCGCTCGTATCCGTGAGCATGGCTAGTATACCAGTTTTTAACTCTACGCAGAGGTGTACACTTTCACTATGAGTCATGACTTCCAAATGCATGGGGAGGCCATTCCCAAAACACCAAAAATCATATAAAGCCATTTAAAAGTTTGTCTAACAAGTTAGGGCTGCTAAGGATTCTCAATTGGAAAGCATGAACCTCCTTCCAAGGGGCGACTTACAAAAGACTGCACCCACCTTGGCAGGCCAAGACCATACTAGACATGACCCCTTTTGCGCCTTTCGGTAACCACTAACAAGCTAGAAAAGGTCTCTTAAACAACTAGAGCCAGAGCCATATAGCCCTCACAGTTGTACTGTAAATCCCGGTTATCACTTACAGATAAGTCCTTACGGAGAGAAACTAGAGCAACATAAAAACAACATAATGCTCTAGCACCCTTTAACAGTAATTAAATCATCTTAATGGGTGATTGCACAATTCATTAGTCATATTACAAGATCATTGTTTATTATTAATCACTAGCAATAGCTACCCAATGAAATCCCATAGGCAACAAGGAATCAGGGTATCAACGGCTAAGTTATAATGTCTATGGTTGTCAAGGAGGACACATGCATATGTATTATGATTATAGTGAATAGGATAACAAGGATGGTCCCATGTTATACTTGCCTTGATCAAAGTGATACTCCGAATGACTCTGCTGGTCTGGCTCAAAGTAATACTCCTGATCGTCCAGAAACTGCTCACCGTCTAACTCGATCACCAATCAACAACATACATGCATTCGAGCAAACATACACGAAGCAAACAAAGAGATATAATTAGAACAGTACACCAACAGTAACAAAACAGTAATAAAAGTTTGTAAAACTCTTCTACCCGTTCCTACGATCACACAGACGTAAAGATCACAAAATTCGGAGTTGAAACGTGAAAGTTATGAATTTTCTAAGATTTCCTATAGATAAATAATTACTTGAATATAAACTCGTAAATTAATTTTTCCAAACCTACTTTACAACTATACTAACATGTAGAGCTCGCAAATACGAACCTAACACAACTTGAACAGGTCAAATCGGAGTTAAAACGAAGATTTTATGCTCGAAACAAGTTTAGTGGCAAAACGGTAAATCTCAGAAAACGTATTTTTGATTTACCAAGAAGAAATACGTTTTCAAAACGAAGAAACGGACTTCGAGTAATACGCCAAGGACCGCGGGTTCTATTTTGTAAAAACACAGGGGCTCTTTATGAATTTTACCCCGCGAAGGGGTATCCTCTAATCTCGGCCACAGATCTCATAACGGACGGTTGTCATCGCTTCCGGCGTAAAGAGAGAGAGGGCGCGGCTTCCGTCTCCATCTCCGGCCGGTGGCCGCCATGGCCCGCAACCTTGGCTCACCGGAAAGCTTCAGATCCACCTCTTTCGACAGCGATTCACCCCGCAACCGACACCAATCGAAAGAGAAGGTCCATCCGAACTTATCTACGCGGTTTAGGAAGGCTACGACAGCCCGAGGAGGGAACGTGGCTCGGGGAGGGCGGCGGCGCCATTGCCTGCTCATCGGAAAGCTTCCAACACACGATTCAAAGCACCACAACCCAAAAGAAGATCATGGGGAGGGAGAGAAGAAGATGGCAAACTCACCCAAGCGAAGAAGAAGGGCTCAAACCAACCCGCAAGCTCTGACGACGAGCAACCGAACCTTCTAGATTTCCCCAAACTCTTATGCTCGATTTCACGTGGTTAGGCTCAGTTTTTAGATGGAAAAAGGGAACAGGGGAACCACGGCTTCACTTTTATAGTATCACAACCTCGTGTTCGGGTAGGAAATCCTGGTTTAGGCGGTGGTGGGATTCAGTGTTCATATCCGGCTCGGTCACGATTGGAGGAAGAAGAAAACGCGGCTGACAGGCGGGCCTGGTTCGTCGGCGACACCAGAGAGAGAGGAGCGCGTGCGCGGTGTTCGCCTGGGCCGGCCCACGCGGGCGCGGGGAAAAAGACGGCAAGCGGGCTTCGGCTCCGTCAGCCCAGCAGCGGGGAAAAGGGAAGGCAGGCCGGCCGAGCGGGCCTCCAGGACGCCAGCAACACAGGTAAGCTTTCTTTTTTTTATTTGTTTTCAAAACCATTTAATTAGATTTGCAATTCCAAATCAAATAAAATAAAAACCACACCACTCAACACATTAAAACCAATGCTGAGGCATGTATGCTCAAACAAGTTGCTATCTTAATATAAATTTTAATTTAATGAAAAATTTTTATTTTCCTATGTTTTTATGAGCACAAAAATTTACAAATAAATCATTTTAGCTCTATTTCAAAAGAGACAAATTTTTAGGGTGTTACAATATCCACAAAATCCGCTCCAAAGAAGCTGGGAGTAGAGCTCTGCTAAACTGACCCTAAATTATAATGCCCATAATAAATGCTTCCTACAATAAAAGACTAATCAAATACGAAAAAAATTATTGGAGATTGACTCAATTTAAATAGGTGACTGTGGGGGTATAAACCCCTATACCCTTACAGCTAGACATGGGCAAGCCCAGACCAGACGGTTCGGCCCATTACATGACGATGCACGATCCAGATCATCGAGATGGAGTCTCGCGCAAGGCATCAAACCTGACTTGGGGATCAAGGAAGGTCTTGGTCGGTTAGGTTAGGAATCCTTATCCAGCTCCATATGGCAATTGTAACCGGCTAAGATTAGTTTCTAGATCTGTAACCCTGCCTCCCGGACTATATAAGGAGGGCAGGGGACCCCCCTTTAAAAACATCAAAACATACTCTAGGGCAATCTAGCTTGTAATACATTGTTCGAGACAACAATAACAAAGCAGAGCAGGATGTAAGGTATTACACCCATATGGCGGCCTGAACCTGGGTAAACCCGCGTGTTGTTCTGCATCACCATCTCGTTCGTGGCTTGCACACCTGTCTGCCGACAATCTACTACCTTGGGCATACCCCTCGGTAGACTGCCAATCAGGTTTTGTCGACAGTGGCGCACCAGGTAGGGGGTGTGTGTACTGCTTTTCAGGTGTGCGAGATGGTCATCTTCCCCGATTCCATGGCCATGGTGGCGGGCCTCACGTTCACGATCGGCCAGATCACCTGGACCACCGGCTCCAACGACTTCGTTGTCACAACCATGGAGGAGGTGCAGATCCGATCTGCATCGACTACTTCCCTGACACCGACATCGACTACGACTACGCTGGCTCCAGCTCCGCCTGCACCAGCACCGTCACCGACCACGCCGACAACTCATCGACTTCTTCCTCGCTACCAGGGGAGGAAACTCGACAACACTGACCTGATCGACTCCATCGACCGGCTCGGTGGCAAACTCACGTTTACCCTAGCTCTGGTCGATTCGCTCCAAGAGTAGTTTACTGAGCAGAACTCGAACGACTACAATAGATCTACTCGACCTGCTCGAGCCACCCGTTTTCAACGATTGGGTACAGATCTAGTAGTCACTTCAACTCCTGAAGGGCACTCTGCTCGACCTCGACCTCGACCACGCAACTTCATCAGTATGGTGGGCTCTGATCAAGTTTCGATCCATACCACCCAGACAGATTACCGTTTGAGCTCCAGATCGAGCACTGCGTCCGACGAGACTACTCAAACCATGGTATTACACCATGTGAGTAACGGTGACGAGGAGAGGCTATATCCTCCAGGCTTTCCTCAAATCCCGGCCTTCCCTCCAAGGCGTGGCGCCATGATCAACGTGGTTAGCCAAGATGAAGATCCACCTGCTGGGGGCGAGACTGATCAACAGCGACAAGAGCGACAACAGCGCAATGCCGACCGAGCTCAATGTCGCATAGATGAAGGTGCACGCCTAGCACAACAGCAAGCAGACCATGACCAACAAGAAGCTGACGCTGTAGTTAGGCGTAATCGATTGCAAGGGCGCAACCTCAATGATGCTTTCGACATGGTGGGGAACAGACCAGTATTCAAAACCCCTAGCGCCAACGTGGCCGTCGCCATTGAAAGCCTGAAGCGGTTACCGGATACCCCAAAAATCCAAAACATCCGGGAGGATTTGCAGGCTTATCTCCAGGCGGTCATGGTTCAGACCAATGAACGTGCCAAGGGGCCGTCCGTGTCTGGCGTGACTAGCCAGAGCCACCAGCACTCCAGTCGACCTTTTAGGTCTGGTCAACATGGCTTACGCGCACCCGCTGGCACAGAGAACCGTGTTATGGACAACATAGCTCCTGGTGTCAATCCAGAAACTGACGGAGGCAACGACGGCAATCGCGGAAACCCTCCCCGCGATGATAACCGCCACCTCGGCTACTGCCGCAATAACAACGACGACGATCGGCGCAGCGACAACCGGCGTAATGACCACCAGGACCATCGTCGTCAAGGACAACAATACGGTGACGAACGAGATCGCCATGATGGCAATTACGATCTCCATCATGACCTCAACAACCGTGACCTACGTCCTCGCATTGAACAGAGAGCTCGGGACCGTGCATCCCATGAAACTAGTCGTTGCATGGAGTATGATACGGTCCACGGTCCCCCAGGCCCCAAGTAATTCACCAACCACCTACGACAGGTCATCTGGCCTAGAGGTTTTAAGCTTGAAAAGCTTAACCATTATGATGGCAACGTCAATCCCGAGCTATGGGTCCAACTTTATGAGACTGCTTATAGATCCGCTATGGGCGATGAGCATGTCATGGCCAACTACTTTCCCGTGGTGGTCGGCCCTGTGGGGCACCAATGGCTTGTCAGTCTCCCAGAGAACCACTTCGACTCCTGGTATGCTTTGCATCAAGCTTTTGTCGAAAACTTCATTGCTACCTATGAACAGTCAGGCAACAAGTATGACCTTCAGCGCATCCACGATGCCAGGGATGAACCATTGCGCGAGTACATCCGACGCTTCTCGGATATGCGCATCAGGATTCCCAGGATCACCGACAATGAGGCTATTGAAGCCTTCATCACAGGTCTGTGCTACCACAATGACCTCAGGGACAAGCTCCTTCGTAAATGGCCTATAACGGTGGTTGACCTCCTCACCACCGCCAAGAAGTATGCGGATGCCGACGACGCCAAGAAGCTGCTGAACGAGGGCACCGGCAAAGCACGGTACTCTCCATGACGCGACGACTACCGCGACAACCGCCGCCGTGATGACTTTAGAGGTCGCAGTGACATCAGGGACCGTCGTAACGACAATCGTGATCGGCGCGACAACAGAAATCAGCACGGCGATCGCCGTGACAACTTCAAGGGCAAGCGTGCTCGCGATGACGACGACAAGGTCAACGCCGTGAAAAAATTTGGTGGGCATCGCAATTATGAAGAAGACTATGCTAAAGCCTTGAAGGGGCCTTGCCCAGCTCATCCTAAGTCCAACCATACGTTGGAAAACTGCAAGGTCCTCAAGGAAATCTACCGTCGCAAACAGGCTTTAGAAAATGCTGCCAAGCCCGATGACGCAACAGACTAGCGTAACCGCAGGGACGATGACGAGGATGATCCTGACAAGAACCCCAAGCACCAGTATCAGGAACCAGTGAGGCATGTTGCAACCATCGTCGGGGGCAAGGTGTCTGTTGAAAGCAAACGCAAGCGGAAGCTGCTCGCCCGCGCTTGCCTGAACGTGGCCAAGACAGACGACCTCATTGCAGATCCAAGACTACCACCCTGGTCACACCGAGAAATCCACTTCAGCAGGGCAGATCAATGGGCCACCATCCCTGAACCAGGTCGTTTCGCTCTCGTCCTCAGTCCCTGTATCAATAAAGTGCAATTTGATAGGGTGCTCATCGACGGCGGTAGTTCCATCGACATCCTGTTCAAGAATAGCCTGTCAGCATTGAACATATCTAAAGCTGACTTGAAGCCATACGACACACAATTCTAGGAGGGCTTGCCCGGACAAAGCTCTACGCCTCTCGGGCAAATTACCCTACCTGTGCAGTTTGGCACGGCAGATCACTTCCATACCGACTACATCAACTTCGTGGTCGCTGACTTCGAGGGCACCTACCATGCTATCCTTGGTCGCCCCGCGATCACCAAATTCATGGCCATACCTCATTACAAGTACTTGGTGCTTAAGATGCCAACGGAAAAGGGAGTCCTCACTCTTAGAGGCATTGTATTCGTTGCCTATACCTGTGAAGAGGACATCTTTCGCGTAGCTGAAGCCCACGACCTCTCCCTGCGCATGGCGGCAACGACGATGGAGGCAAAGAAGACTCCTCCCAACTAGCTAGAAATTCCAGAGCTTGAAGCACCACGCAAGTCTATCAAGTCCAAGGAGTACAAGGAGATCCAGCTAGTCGAGGGTGACTCCAGCAAGACAGCACTGATCGGGTCAAACCTTGATCCCAAATAGGAAGACGCGCTCATCCGGTTCTTGAGAGAGAACGTAAGCGTGTTCGCTTGGAAACCATCGGACATGCCCGGTGTATCTCGAGACCGGATCGAGCACTGCTTGAACGTCGACCCCAAGGCAAAGCCAGTCAAGCAAAAGCTGCGGCGGTTCGGGAAGGACAAAAAGGAGGCCATTAGGGTAGAAGTTACACGGCTTCTTGCAGCCGGTTTTATCAAAGAGGTGTATCACCTGGACTGGTTAGCCAATCCGGTTCTTGTACGCAAAAAGAATAATGAATGGAGAATGTGCATTGACTACACCGATCTCAACAAACACTGCCCTAAAGACCCCTTCAGTTTACCTCGCATTGACAAAGTCGTGGACTCCACGGCTGGCTGCGAGTTACTATCTTTTCTCAACTGTTACTCTGGTTATCACCAGATTGCTCTCAACAAGGACGATCAGATCAAGACGTTCTTTATTACACCCTTCGGCGCTTATTGCTACACGACCATGTCGTTTGGGCTCAAAAACGCCGGAGCTACTTATCAGCATGCAATTCAAGAGTGCCTCAAAAAGGAGATACAAGATGACCTGGTCGAAGCCTATGTAGATGACGTAGTTGTCAAAACCAAGGAATCTCACTCCTTGATTGATGATCTGACACATACTTTTGCAGCGCTCAATCAATATCAATGGAAGTTGAATCCTAAAAAGTGCATCTTTGGCGTTCCATCTGGTATATTACTAGGCAATGTCATCAGTCATGACGGCATACATCCTAATCCAGAGAAGGTGCAAGCTGTCCTCAATATGAAGCGACCAACAAACGTCAAAGATGTCCAGAAACTTACAGGTGTATGGCCGCCCTAAGTCGATTTTCATCTCGATTTGGTGACAAGGGCATACCTTTCTTCAAGCTACTCAAGGCAGGTGAGAAGTTTGAGTGGTCGGAGGAAGCGGATATTGCCTTTACACAGCTAAAGCAGTACCTTGCATCACCTCTGGTCCTTATTGCCCCCAAGTCGGGAGAAGTCCTTCAACTCTACATTGCTGCGACTAATCGAGTCGTCTCCACTGTCCTTGTGGTCGAGCGTGAGGAGCCCGACCACGCTTATGGTGTTCAGCGCCCAATCTATTTCATTAGTGAGGTGCTTAACGAGTCCAAAACTAGGTACACTCAAATTCAAAAATTGATCTACGCCATACTCATTATAACCCGAAAGTTGAAACATTACTTTGACGGGTTCCACGTGGTGATCAAAACTGAGTTTCCTCTTGGTACCATTATACGCAACAAAGATGCAAGCGAGTGCATCGCCAAATGGGCAATGGAGTTATGTCCTTTTGACCGTGATACTATCAAATCTCAAACACTTGCTGACTTCATTGTTGAGTGGACAGACTTAAGTATCCCGACCTCTCAAGGACCCGTTGACTACTGGAAAATGTATTTTGACGGCTCCCTGACTATTGATGGTGCGGGAGCGGGCATATTATTTATATCACCAACCAATGAGCAATTACGCTACGTCCTCAGGATTTACTTCCCGGCATCTAACAATGCTGCAGAATACGAGGCATGCTTTCATGGTTTGCGCATTGCAATTTACCTCGGTATCAAACACCTCTACGTCCATGGCGACTCAGCCCTAGTTATTAACCAGCTCAACAAGGACTAGGACACAACTTGCGAGAAAATGGATGCATATTGGAAAGAAATTAGGAAGCTTGAAGGCAAATTTTACGGCGTTGAATACTCCCATGTGGTCCGAGACAGAAATCAAGCAGCAGATGCGCTGTCGAAGTTAGGATCATCTAGAGCTCAAGTACCGCATGGCGTTTTTGTTCAAGACCTTTTAAAACCATCCATCACGCAAGAAGACAACCCCGTGGTCGAGAAGCCCCCGGTCCAGCCTCTGGTAGCTATGGTTTCATCATCGACCACTACGGAACCATCCCCGACCACAGCGGGACCATCTTAGACCCTGACTAAGATAGTAGACTAGCGTGTTCCATTCATTAAGTACCTAACAGATGGCACCGAGTATTCTAATTAAAATGAAAATGAATGCCTTATACGCCGCAGCAGACAATACCTGGTGGTCGAGGGTAAGCTGTGGCGCAAAAATGCGAAAGCAGAAGTATTGATGAAGTGCATCGAGCAAGAAGACGGTATTAAACTCTTGGAAGAAATACATTCTGGCAACTGTGGTAATCATGCCGCATCTTGGACACTGGTTGGTAAAGTGTTTCGCACAGGTTTTTACTGGCCATCCGTAGTAGTTGGTGCAGAGAAGCTTGTTAGACACTGCACCAACTGTCAGTTTTTCTCCAAAAGAATTCATGTGCCAGCCCACGAGATCCAGACCATACCAGCCTCTTGGCCTTTTGTGTGCTGGGGCTTGGATATGATTAGACCCTTCAAACCAGCACCAGGCATCTTTCGAAAAAGCAGTCGAGTTTCTCGACCAGGTCATGCACCGCTTTGGTATACCCAACAACATCATTACAGACCTGGGGACTCAGTTTACCAGGAACACGTTTTGGGACTTCTGTGATGAACGGAGCATTGTAGTGAAATACGTCTCGGTGGCACACCCCAAAGCTAATGGGCAGGTCGAGCGGGCTAATGGAATGATTCTAGATGCATTGAAGAAAAGGATATTCAGAGAGAACGACAAAGCCCCCGGCCGGTGGATTAAGGAGTTACTAGCCGTGGTCTGGGGACATCGAATACAACCTAGTCGAAATACTGGTGTCTCACAATATTTCATGGTTTACGGCGCCGAGGCTGTGCTCCCAGCGGACATTGAATTTCGATCACCTCGGGTTGAGAACTACAACGAAGACCAAGTTACTGAACAACGCGAGCTTGAGGTGAATAGTGCAAAGGAACGACGCCTTGACTCCTGTATACACACGACCAAGTACCTTGCCGTGTTACGAAGGTACTACAACAAAAATGTTCAGGAACGTTTCTTTGTGGTCGGCGACATGGTATTGAAATGAAAGACTAGCCAAGATGGCATCCACAAGTTGGCAACTCCATGGGAAGGGCCATACATCGTCAAGGCTGTTACACGACCCACTTCGTACAGGCTTGCAAGACTTGACGGCACTGAGTGCCCAGCTCCGTCCATATCGACAAGCTTAGGCGTTTTTACCCCTAATTCTCAAATACAGATATGTACCTTTTTTCTATACTACTTTTGTACTTTGAATTATGATATATATATATAGGATTATATATATATATATATATATATATATATATATATATATATATATATATATATATATATATATATATATATATATATATATATACTCGACTACAGTTGACTACACTTGTTTACATTGTTGATTCTACAACTACAACAACTTTTTGATAAACCAGTACATCGATCACCAATCCTCTCAGGTTCTCGGAGCAGCTCTGTCCTCGACCTCACTCATAGCGTGCACGAGATCCGCCCTCTGCGTTTGGGTGGTCGGCAGATGCCCTTTGGCCAGACCAGTTGTACTCTTACGTGTATGCAGGCTCTAACAGCCTCACACTCGGATCACTGGGCTCTCCAAAGCCGTACAGACCTACAGGATGACATCAATTACGCTGGAACAATGAAAAACAGAACATTTCGCTGTTCTAACTTAGTTCTCATCGATTACGCTGGAACAACTAAAACAGAACATTCTGCTGTTCTAAATTAGTTCAATCCGCACGCAATACAAAGCTTCAACGTTTTTTCATACAAAAACATAAACAACTTTACATTGTACTACTCATCACCTTATTACAAACTCGCCTCTTTGAAGGCACAAGTTTACAATAAGCTTATGAAAAAACATTTGTAGGTTACTACTGTTGGCTTCACCTAACATGCTGACTTTTTGGGGGCTCAGAGACCTTTGGTGTGGTCGAGGATGGAGCTGATCATGCTTCGCTGGTAGCCAGAGATGGTGGCACTGGTATCTGACCCATGTACAACTGAATCATCCCTCCGGTTGGTGGGGCTGCAGCCGGGCATAAGATGATATGCTTGGCGATCGCGGTAGCATGCTTCATCTCCTCTAACCGCAGCTCGTCAGCTCGCTCCACCCCGACCTCCCTGGGATAACCGGCTTCCAGGCGAGCAATATCCAACAAGGGGTCGTGGGCACGTACCAAGCTAAGTACATGTGCACCCACATACTCCCTGATGTCCTTCGTCTATTGTTGGAGCCATCCCCACACTTTTTGGATTTCTCGACCAGGCCTATTTTTGGTGCCTCCACTCCAGCTTCGGTGAAGTCGGCACCAATGACATCGAGCACTGGTGCGATCCCCTTCCCCATTTCAGTGCAGGCGTGCTTCCAAGTTTCTCGCTCCTTGATGAGTATCTTGCATTTGCCATTAAGGGCTTCTTGCTCCTTCATGAGCTTGTTGCACTTCTGGGGCCACGCCTCGATCTTTTTTACACCGGCCTGGTTTTGAAGCTGCAGGTCGTCGCGATCTTTCTTCATCTTCTCATGGTGTACTTTGGCATTTTTCTTTACAACTGCCAGGCATCACGTAGATAAGAATTCACTGCCACAAACTTCCATGAAAACTACGACAATGATGAGGAAAACTTACTCTCCAGATCCTTTGCTAACTTAGCATTTTCCTCCTTCATGGCCTACTGTGTTTGCAGCCATTTGTTCTTCTCTTCGGCCAGCCGGTCACGCTCAGCAGCTACCTGAGCATTTTCTTCGCGAAGCCGGCTGACTTCGATGTCCAGAGCTGTACCAATACTCCGATTATGAACAATACAGTATTATAGCATCCTACAGAGCTCGGGTATCTAACAACAGAAGGGTTTCTTACCCGATCTTTGTTTCTCGACCACTTCCAGCTGTTGAAGTACTGTGCGCATTTTTTCGTCATGCTCAATATTTTGCCTTGCATAACCCTCTAACTACTGCTGCAGTTTATTCTGTTCTGCACTAAGCTGTTTGTTTTTCTCGGCCACAGTCTGCAGTACATAGGATCACAAAACATTTCTTATGGATTATACAATAACAGGTTATACAGTTGCGAGAGGCTTACCTTCACTTCGTCCAGGAATATTTTACCAACCGCTTCCACGGCCTCGACCTCGTCTCCTACTGGGATTTCCATAGTATAGGAGCGGGTACCACAAAACCCGCTTTCTTCTTCATAATGCCCGAGGATTTCTTCCATGGCTGGGGCTGAAGACTCAATTTTTTTCCCCTAGTCTAGCACTTCCAGTTGGCTCCTTGGTGGTCCCAACAACCTCCGCAGATTTTGGGAATTGCTGCTCTGAGGCCGGCTGGGGCTGTTCTTGGTTTTCTAGGGCTGGCTGGTGTTGTCCTTCTGGTTCTGGGGCCTCCCGTGGTTGTTCCGGCAGCTCTGGGGCCCCATCATCTCCTGCTTGCCCCAAAACTTCAGTTTGCGGACCAGGAGCAGATGGTGACAGAGCTTGCAACTCGGGGACTACCCTTTTTGCTATGGTCTGCTCCAGGACCTACTACTCAGCGATGACAGTATTTGGTGGTGGCAGTGTTGCACCGCCAGACAGTTCTTCTGGCCTTTGAGTCGATGCAGAGCTATACAAATCCATGATAAGTAACAAAGGTGATGATATTGACCAATTATTTTATACTCATACAAGTTCACGACGACTTACAGGTTTGTACAGTGGAATACAGTGGCAAACCGAGATTTCTTCACCTTCTCGGGCCCGGCACCCTTCTCTGCCACTAGGCTAGTGGTTGGGACTGGCTTAGCCACGTCGCTTCTAACAACGGTAGCAGGCTTTGGGATTCATGAGGCCTATGCCTGTGGTTGTGGTGGTCGAGGTGTTGGCTCAGTTGTTGGCAACGGTGGTGTCGGCTCCTGCCTTCTAGCCAGCCGCTCCCTCTGGCTGCGTGCTACGATACCAGAGACCTCCTCGAGCTCCTCATCTTCCTCTTCTGGCCAGTCAGCAATCAGGCTCGACACTTGCTTGCTGGGTCCTCTGCTTCTTTTAGGTCAATTATCCCTTATGGACTTTCATCCGAGGAGGTTCCTTGTGAGGTCTGGCCCCTTTTCTTGGTTGGGGCACAATTGGTTTCTTGCCTGCAAGTCGGCTGGCTTGCTTTGATTCATCTTCAATTGCAAGCCAATCAACTTTAGAAGGATCATCGTCTACGGGTGATGGTTGTGCATCATGGGCCCGCGGCATGACCTCAGGCCACTCCACGCCTGGAGGACAAGACATGAATGTTTGCGCTCTCTCCTATCCATTAAACTGGGCAATAGAGAGCAACACGAATATCAGAAAGACTGCACATCAAAAAAGCGGTTATTATGCAGAATTTCAATCAAAAGGATAAACTAGCAGACAACAATTGACTTACCAGTGGTGGTGAGCGAGTAAGCTTGAACGCTGGCTCGATGATTGTCACCTTCTTGAAGTTGGGATCCTTAAGATTGAATAGGTCTTGGACCCTGCTCTTCACTTCTTTTGGTTCGAGATCTTCATTCCTCATCCTAGTCGGGTCCATGCGACCCTGGTACTCATACGCCGGGTGCACTCTGGCCTGACATGGTTGGATCCGACGACTAATAAAATTACCGACTACACTTGGTCCATCCAGCCTTGACCAAGGTAGCAGCTGCATGATTACCTCAATTTGGACTGTGTTCTGCGGCAGCTCTTTCCAACTGTCAGTTTTTTTTGGGACCAATGATACGTCGCAGTATGAGGCCTGGCTTGGTTCTTCACGGATGTAAAACCAATGCCTGTACCAGTCCTCTAATGTGGTCTTCCAAGGGCAGTGTAGATATCCCGACCTTATCCCTTCCCGCATGTTCAGATAGCACCCGCCAGCTACATTAGAGCCACCTCGACCTCCTTTCTTCTTCAACCAAAATAAGTGGCGAAAATAGTCGAAGTGGGGTTGGAAACCACTATATGCTTCACAGAGATGGATGAAGCAAGCAACAAGCAACACAGAATTCGGATGCAGATTGCAAATACTGATTTCATAATAATTGCAGAGACCTTCCAAGAATGGATGTACAGGAACACCAAATCCATGAGTGAAGTATTCTTCAAAAAACAACAATTTCACCTCCTTTGGGATTCGGGTATGGCTCCAGATCGGGTGCATGCCATTCCGCCAGCTCTTGGGCATGAAGCACACCCATCCGCACCAGTCGCTCGAGGCTGAGTGGGGTGCACTTTGACATATTCCACTCCTTCTTCATGATCTCCTTGTGCACTTCGGTCTCCATCTTCGTCTTCCTCACGGCCATTCCCCGACTCTTTTGACTACTCTTTTCTACGGAGGAAAAGGAGGGCACCGCTCTTCCAAGTGGCTAGGGTTTGGTGGCGGTGATTCAAGCGGCGGTGGCGCGTGAGGAACTTGGGGCAACTTCGTTGATGCCTACGGCGACGATTGTGGTTTGAACTACGGTGGTGGCACTGGGCCTCGAGAGGGCTCTGTGACGACAATGGCGCAGCGGCGGGAGCAAGAAGATGGTTGATTGCGAATATGCGAGTGTGAGTAGATTGGAATCATTTCCCTTCCCGATCATTAAGAGGCAACGTCGATTCAGTTTCCGAACGAATGGGGCACGTGGCGCGAGATTTGTGGTAACTGACAGATTTCTTTCACATTAATTGCGTCCCTTCGATTTTGGCGCCGTTTGGTCCGCGACCCAAACGTGTCTTGTTACAGGCACTGGGTCACTGTTCAAACAATGCGACAGAAAGCAACTGCGGCACCGCCCACGTCATCAGTGCATCAGACTGGACTAGTTAAAAAAACAAAACCGGAGAGATAC
This sequence comes from Saccharum hybrid cultivar R570, assembly GCA_038087645.1. NCBI lineage: Eukaryota > Viridiplantae > Streptophyta > Magnoliopsida > Poales > Poaceae > Saccharum > Saccharum hybrid cultivar. The sequence goes on from JAQSUU010000805.1 coordinate 15,953,449, forward strand.
AGAGCCAGCGTGCTCTAGAACCTATAGCTAAAGCTCTGAGCTCTGGAACATGCAGCTAGACCTCCAAGCTTGGGGACTCGCTAGACCAGCGTGCTCTAAAACCTGTAGCTAGAGCTCTGAGCTCTGGAACCTACAGCCAGACCTCCGAGCTCAGGGACTCGTCGATAGACCTCCGAGCTCGGGGACTCGTCGCTAGACCTCCGAGCTCGAGGACTCATCGCTAGACCTCCGAGCTCGGGGACTCGTCACCAGACCTCTGAGCTCGGGGACTCGTCGCTAGACCTCCGAGCTCGGGGACTCTTTGCCAGACCTCTGAGCTCGGGGATTCATCGCCAGAACTCCGAGCTCGGGGACTTGGTCATTAGACCTTCGAGCTCAGGGACTTCCTGCCGTAGGATTCGTCTTGCTCGACTACATGTACTATGCTTGCAAACAGTCGATGGATGCTTGATATTCTTAGACCTTGCTACAAGGCTCGTTTTTTGCCTTCCAGCAAGCTCGGGGACTACATCATATATGATACACCAGACGGTGCATAATGTTCATTGGTTCTTGAGGATTCTTTTTTAGACCCTGGCATTACGAGCCTACGTCACCTACTACCAGGCTCGGGGACTAAGTGGGAACACTTCACCTGATAGTGAATTGTTTCTATTTTTTGACCCCTACGCTTTGGAATTTTTTGTAAGTTACTTCCTTCAAGTACGCACACTTACATTTCTTTTTAGAAATACAAGTGGGAACACTTCACCAGGAAAGAAATTTTTTCCTTTTGGACCACTATGCAATCTTCACCGACAACTACAATCTTCATCAACAATCATGGTTTACTGATTCCTGATCCAGACGGAACACTAGCGCATGCTCGACTAACATTTCAAGGTGATGTGAAGACGAACCTCGCAAGTTGAAGAAGACTAAGACAGTATGTCGATACAGAATACATAGTGCTCGGGGACTAGCTATGGGGGTATGTTGACATGAGACTTCAATCCCTGATGCTTAATGGTTGCTTTATCCATCCTCGCAGTCAACCTATCAATAGCACCAGCTAGAAAAGCTAAGTCTTGTTAAATACTAGTGATTTTCTGCTCGAGCTCTTCCATCTTCTTCTCTAGAGTAGCTAAGGTGGTCTTTTGACGCTTGGGCTCACTTGACTCAGAGCAGGATGAAGGTCTCTTCTTAGGAGGGACTACTTTGATCTGCTTTGGCATAGCCCGGACTCCATCAAGAGTGACACGCATAGTAGTCTTATTGTATTTCATGTAGGTGACATCACCAAACTTGTTGGTCTTCAGTTCGGTCAGCATCTCATCAGGTCTAGGCAATAAAAGGTTGAGCTCCTTAGGTACGGGGAATGTCGAAACCTTTGGCTCACCTGGTTTTCCTTCAACGGTGAAACATGGCGGCGGCGCAAGGGTAAGACAAGGAATAGTGTGGGCGTAGAAGGCTTGTGGTTTAGGCGCAGGCACGATCTCCTTTGGCGGCGTGACGGTGAGCTCCTTCGATGAAACAACGGTGAGCTCCTTTCAGCTGGATGATGGTAAGTGCCATGGAGTCGTCGGAAGGATGAAGCTCGTTGATGTTGATCTCGTGGTTGCCGGCCATTGGAAATTGAAAAGAGGAGAGCTTGGCTGCTATTGAAGGTTTGAAAGGTAGAAAGTTATGGCTTGGAGGCAGGCAGAGGGTCTAGTTTTATACTCTGGACCAACTTACAGGAGGGTTCGGATCTCTCTATGATGAGTTCGTAACGGGGGAAAATCAGTTCAGCTGAAAGACTTCGGAATTTGGACGAGAAAGACTCTAGAAGGGACAAGGGAGGCAACGCGAGGCAAGGGGAGTCCCCCATAGGCCAACCAGCCTAGGGGTGGGGCCGGTCGGCCCCACTCTGTGGCGGAACACGGTCTCCTTTTTCATGTTATCTTCTAACTCGTTTCTAATTCCGAAAAACCAATTTTTAGGTGGCAAAACTCATCAGAGGCAACGGAGGACTCAAATCATGGGAAAAGTAGGAATTGGATTACGTCCAACTCCTCAGGACTCTTATTAGGTTCTAGAAAAATCTTAAGTCATTGACCATTTACCTTGAATAATGTACCTTCATCATTTTGAAGTGTTACCGCTCCATATGATGAAGTGCTAATCACTGTGAATGGTCCTTCCCATTTGCTCCATAGTTTCCATGACCGAATAGCTGTACCCTGGAATTAAAAAGTAATACCTTATCTCCTGGAGTGAAACTCTTCTTCTTGATCCTCTTGTCATGCCACCTTTTAGTCCTTTCCTTGTACATCTTGGCGTTATGATAGGCTTTCTCACGTCATTCATCAAGCTCTAAGAGTTGCATCTCCCTTTTTATTCCTGCTGCTTCCAGGTCCATGTTCCATCTCTTGATTTCCCAATGAGCTTTGAATTCTAACTCTACCGGCAAATGACAAGTTTTCCCGTAAACGAGTTGATATAGGGACATTCCAAGCGGTGTCTTGTAATCTGTTCGATAAGCCCACAGTGCATTGGGTAGCTTGTCCTTCCACTTTGTTCCCATCTTGTCAATAGTCTTTTGCAGAATATTCTTGATTTGCTTGTTCGATGTTTTTACTTGGCCACTTGTCTGAGGGTGGTATGGAGTAGCGACATTGTGACGGATCCCATGTTTTGCCAAGTACTTGCGAAAGTTCTTGTCAATAAAGTGAGTGCCTCCATCACTAATCACCATTCTTGGAACTCCAAACCTTGGAAATATTACTTCTTCAAACATCTTCTTATAGTTTCTGGAATCAGCAGCTCTGCATGGCATAGCTTTGACCCATTTGGAAACATAGTCGACTGCCACTAAGATGTATTCACTGTTCTTCGGTTTTGGAAATGGTCCCATGTAATCAATACCCCAGCAATCAAACAACTCGATCTGGAGATTGTTAGTGAGCGGCATGGCATCTCTTGAATTGATGTTGCCATGCTTCTGACATGATCTGCATCTTTGGACGAAGTCCTTCGCGTCTTCATACCTGGTTGGCCAAAAGAATCCACTCTGCCAAATCTTTGCATATGTTTGGAATGTCCCATAGTGTCCTCCATAGGGTGATGAGTGACAACGTACAATGATTATGATTCCTTCTTCAGCTGGTACACATCTTCTGAGCAACCCGTCTAAGCACACTCTGAAGAGGTACGGATCATCCCATATGTGGAGACGACTCTCATAGATGAGCTTTCTTTTATCTCCTCCTGGTAGTACATATCTTGCAACCACAAAATTGACAATATCAGCATACCAGGGGTCAGATCTGGAGATTTGGAAAAGCATATCATCCTTGAGTGAATCGTTGATGGGCAGTTCCTGTGGATTTTCAAATTGCAATCTTGACAAGTGATCAGCAACAGAATTTTCTACTCCCTTTTTATCTCTTATTTCTAAATCAAATTCTTGGAGTAACAAAATCCATCTTATCAAACGGGGTTTAGCATCTTTCTTAGTGAGGAGGTACTTAAGTGCAGCATGATCAGTGTAAACAATCACCTTAGCTCCTACTAAGTAAGATCTAAATTTATCAATAGCAAAAACAACAGCCAGGAGTTCTTTTTTAGTTGTTGCATAATTAAGTTGTGGTCCTGTCAAAGTTTTGCTAGCATAAGCAATTGCATGATGCTTTTTATCCTTACATTGTCCTAGCACTGCTCCTACAGCAAAATCACTTGCATCACACATGATTTCAAAAGGCAATGACCAATCAGGGGGTTGAATGATCGGTGCAGAAGTGAGTGCTTTCTTCAAAGTTTCAAAAGCTTTTAAGTATGCTTTATCAAATTCAAAGGGAACATCCTTAGCCAAAAGATTAGTAAGTGGTCTAGCAATATGTGAGAAATCTTTTATAAACCGATGATAAAAACCAGCATGGGCAAGAAAACTTCTTATCCCTTTTATATTTATGGGTGGAGGTAATCGTTCAATCACTTTAATTTTAGCTCTATCTACCTCAATTCCACGTCAGACACCAAGTGTCCTAGCACTATGCCTTCCCTAACCATGAAATGATATTTTTTCCAATTAAGGACTAAGTGCTTTTCTTCACATCTTTGGAAAACCTTGTCTAAATTTTCAAGACTATCATCAAAAGTTTTTCCATAAACAGAAAAGTCATCCATGAAAAATTCCATGATTTCTTCAATCATATAAGAAAATATAGACATCATGCATCTTTGAAAAGAAGCTAGTGCGTTACATAATCCAAAAGACATTCTACGATAAGCATAAGTTTCATAAGGTATGTAAAAGTGGTTTTGCTCTAATCATCAGGATGGATCGAAATCTGGTGACATCCAGAATACCCATTAAGAAAACAGAAGAAAGAGTGATTTGCTAAGCGCTCTAACATTTCATCAATGAAAGGTAGTGAAAAATGATCTTTCTTTGTTGCCTTGTTAAGCTTTCTGTAATCAATACGCATCCGTCATACAGTGATGGTTCTTTGTAGAATTAATTCATTCTTGTCATTTTTGACAACAGTCATACCTCCCTTTTTAGGCACAACTTGAACAGGACTCACCCACTCACTGTGTGGCACAGGATAGATAATCCTGGCGTGCAACAGTTTCAAAACCTCTGTCTTTACTACCTCTCTCATTGCATTGTTAAGCCTACGTTAGGGCTCCCTAGATGGTATGGAATCAGGATCTGCAGGGATGCGATGAGTGCAAAGAGTAGGGTTAGTGCCCTTGAGATCTTGGAGTGAGTAGCCAAAGGATGATCTATGCTTCTCTAAGACAGTTATCAGGAGGAAAGTTTCCTCTTGAGAAAGTTTATCACTTATGATCACAGGAGTTTCCGGATAATTATTGAGAAAAGCATAACAAAGACCAGAAGGCAGGGGTTTTAACTCAATAGGAGGTTTGGGAATTTCCTCAAATGGATCTAGAGGCTTGGGAGGAACAAAATGATCTTCTTCTTCCTCTTTGAAGAACTGAGAATCTTCTTTAAGATTGGGTTCAATTAAAGCTTCAAGAGATGCTACATTAACCTCTTCTATTGGATCTGGCTCGGGACATGGTTCACTCTCAGTATTTAGAGAATGAGAGATGGATATAGGCAATTTAAGATTTTTCCTAAGACAAATGTTTAATTTCCCTGTTTGTCCTTCTTGAATGAGCCTTTCAATTGGTTAGCCTATCAACAGGTCGAACTCAATGATGTCAAAGATATAAAAGCTCATATGCACCAGAGTTTCTTTTACCTGGATAGGTAGGACATACAATATTCCTAAACTAGAAAGAATGTGTCTTCAGAAGCTTTTTAGAAGTTTTGTTGTTGGGGTTAATGACATGTATTCTAATAAATCATGAGCAAAAGATGCAGACATGATATTAATACCCACAACTGGATTGTAAAGAGCTGAAAAAGGGTCTCTATGAATGTGGCAACGAATATAAGTAGAAGGTGAATCTAAACGAATTATGTCAGTGGAAAGTTCTGATTCTTCTAACCATTCATGGCTTATCACAGACACTAGCTCTTTTGTAGTCTTTTTAAGGAAAGCTCTATCAATAAAATCTAAAAAATTTTCAGGAGTTGATGATTTTGAACTCTGAGGCTTCCTTACAGTGTGATAATTTGAGGTATTACTAAATTCAGTAAAATACTCATCATCGAATTCAAAGATGAAGTCTGAAACTGCAGTTTCCTCCACATCAGGAATTAAGACAGCTGAAGGTTGTGATGGATTGGGTATGATTTCATGTTCAGTTATCTGGAATTCTTTCTCTTCTAAAAACTTTGGTTTAGCTTGATATGTGGGAGTGGCTTGTGAAATATTGTTGACGGTAGTTAACGTCCATCACAACCCGTCGACTTAAAGCATGCAATTGGTCACCAAATAGAAAATTAGGGGTTTTATCTGACAATTTTTAAGAGTTTTGGTGATTTATAAATTTACAGGGTTTATTCCAGAAAAGAGTAAAAAGAGGATTAATGTATCAATAATTATGAGAATTATCCGCGACGAAACATACACTAGAATGGTGTAGAAGACACCAGACTGAGCGGGACAGCCAGGGCTGCCAGGTGGGGCCCACCGGCCACACCCCTGGCCGCCCGGCCTCCCCCTTCCACCATATTTCACGAGCTTCTGGAGTATTCCCACACCGCCTCTAAGAATGCATCTTAGCCCTACGTGAAGTCGGTTTGATCCAACGGACATCGTTTCTCCCACCGGGGTATAAATAAAGAGGCAGACCCCCCCTGAGAGGACCGGTATTAGTCAAGATTAGTCTAGAAATTAGGGTTTCCAGAGATTAGAGAGAGAGCTCTAGTTCTTCAAGTTCTTCAAGTCCGGGCGCGTCGAGTTGAGTTCGAGTAGAGTTGGGCGTAGATGTCCGGGATTCTGGATTTGTTCATCTAGATTGGTATGATACCTTGTATCTTTGTGACATTGTTCTATTTCAATATATTTCTATTTAGTATGTCTTTACTTTGCTCTAGTTGCATATTTGATATAGTTCTAATTTGTAATGATGACTTTCATATGTTCGTAAAGCGCCTAGTTCAATACTCGAGTGGATTAGGTGGTAGATTTTATGTAAGCGTGGTACTTAGATATTATATTTACCTACGGATGCTTCCTAATGTTTGGGAACGTGTGGTAGATTACAAGTGTGACAGACCTGTTGAGTCATTGTGAATTCACCTTTCGTACATAGGCAAAGTAGAGCGCGGTCGCGATGGAGGAGGCATAATTATGCTTAAAAAGTCCTCTTTAGATGATGCTCCTGTGATTGTTCTTTCTAACTAGTCATTATTGTAGATGAGAGTATGTGTCTTGATGTGAATTATAGACTATTATTTAGGAGTAACTTAGGAGTCTTTTAGCTTAATTGAATTTTTTTTATTATGTTGGATTACATTTGTCGAGTCTCTACTTTCTATCTCTGGAATACCATTATTATTATGTTCTATTCATTTTATTATCATCATCTTGACTTACTCCTGCTAAAGTATTAGAGTGGTTGGTTTATCGTAGGTCTGCACATTTATAGTTCTAAGCCATAGCATCTTTTAACCCTGTGAAATTGAAAGCTTTTACCTTTTGGCTAAAAATAAATAACGATACTCGGGATATCATTGGGTGAAATGCTACAATGGGTGAATTATCTGTGCGCTTGCAGATATATTCTTTTTAATATTTTTAGAGAGTCAAGTGTAGATTATTTTACCAGTGTTTTTAATATCATGCTAGGGATGACAACTTAGTGCGAAGTGATGTTAGAAATACCAAGAAGTATTTCTGGCGCCGTTGCCGGGGAATAAATCTTTCATATTTCACGGGGATAAATCTTTCATATTTCATAGGAACATTTTAAATTTCATAGAGGAATCATTTATCATAAGAAGATGTTTTATAGTAATCATAGAACAATTTTTAGAGAGAATAATAATATGGCTATAGACATAAATACTTATAGATAAACCATAACCTTTTACTTTTGCAGGCTTACCCTTGTTTTATCTTTGTTTATGAATCCTATATAGGGTAAGTGCAGGATTGGTTGTGAACCTTCAATTTCAAGTTTCAGAATCAACCAAAAGAAGAAGCTCAACATCAGTTTGTGAAGACATGGCTGAGAAGACTCTGCGTGAATTCTCTGCTCCAAGCACCGAGAACATTCGCGTTGGATCAGAACTAGACACTGAAGATTGTGACTACAACCTCAAGTCAAGCCTCATCAACATGGTGCAAGCTATTACATTTAGTGGAAAGAAGAATGAAGATGCAGGTGCTCATTTGCAGAATTTTCTGGAGATTTGCAGCACCGTCGTCATCAAGAACATTTCTCAAGAGGTCGTGCTACTTCATTTGTTTCCATTCTCATTGGATGGAAGAGCGAAGTAGTGGTTCTATGCAAGTAAAGATCATATCAAGACATGGGAAGAATGTTCAAAAGCTTTCCTAGAAAAGTTTTTCCCAGTAAGCAAAAACCAATGCCTTACGAGGAAGGATATCAGAATTTCATCAGCAGAAAGGCGAACCTATTCCAGAAGCATGGGAGCGTTTTCAAGAATACATCTCAGATTGTCCTTATCATGGAATGGAAGGGTGGTTGCTCACGCAAACATTTTATCATGGATTAATTCAGAAATCACGTGAACAACTTGATGCCTCTGCTGATGGATCATTTATGTCACTCACTCTTGAAAAAGCTGAATGTATTATGGAGAAGATAGTAACAAATCAGAGTTGGACATACAACAAGCAGAGTAAAGAAATTCCAGAAGAAGTATATGCACTGTCAACTGATATGAGTATGCTATTGAATTGGCTAGAACAACGTGCTAGTTACAAGAGAGATCGTCAAGCCATTCAAGATGCATTCAATGCTCAGAATAAATATGGAGAATATTTAGGAGTTGAATTTGCTGATTCACCTAAAGATATCAATACCATCGTCAACAACTCCGCTTCACAGCAATAGTGGAATCAACCTCGGTCACCCAGTCAAGGTAAGTATCAAGGTAATTATAATAATTCTTCCAATTATAAACAACCACATTTAAGAGAATTAATATTAGAACAAGCCAAAATTAATGAAAATATTTCTACGAAGCTTGCTTTTGATGATAAAATGCTAGAAGGAATAAATGCTAAGTTGGATGATTTTTCTTCTGCTGTTAAAGAACAAATAAAGTTTAATAAAAAGATAAAATTACAAATAGCACAATTGGCTTCTACTTTGTCTTTTGCCACTAACCATGAGTAGGTTAAAGGAATATCCACTAGAGGAGGTAAGTCTACTCGTGATCCACCTTATCCAAAGGGGACACAAAGGACACCAGTGTTAGTGCAGGTAGAAGAAGAAGAGAAGAATGACACAGAATAAGAAGTCACTCCACAAGAGCAAGAATTAAATCAAGATTTTCATGACACAACTCTTCTACCGTTTCCTCGCAGAAAAAGAAAGGCTAAAATGGATGAACAATTTGGTAAGTTTGTAGAGGTAATTCAAAAATTATATATCAATATTCCGTTGCTAGATGCCATGCAGGTACCTACATACGCGAATTATATTCGAGGCATCCTCAACAACAAAAGACCACTACCCACCACTGAGGTGATCAAGCTGACAGAAGAATGTAGTGCGGCCATCCTCAACAAATCACCAGAGAAGAAGAGAGATCCAGGATGTCCCACTATTGATTGCTCAATTGGAGACCAACATTTCAGTAATGCACTCTGTGACCTTAGAGCAAGTGTCAGTGTGATGCCTGTAGCGGTCTAAATCAATATTGATTGTGGTCGAATATATGAATTGGAAGCTCAGTCATTATGGCTTGAAACATGGTTGAAAGGTCTTGATGGCTAGAGGGGGGGTGAATAGCCTTTTTAAAATTTTCTACAAAGACAAGCTAAACAAGTTTATCAATATAACAAATAGCGGGATGCGAGTTTTGCTTAGCCTATGGGGGTTTGCAAGCCACCTAACCAATTCACAATTCTAGTATATTTGCACTCAACCGCACAAGTCAAACCGCACAACTTAGCTACAACTAAAGCTAACTAGCTACACAAGCTAAGAGCTACACTAACAAGCTAGCAAGGTAACTAAGAAATTAATACAAGAGAGAGTTAGGAGGGTATCACCGAGGGGCGAAGTATTGAGCCAACCAATCAATATGATCAAGAGATGAATTCCACAATACACAACCATCGGGATCGATTAATCACAATAAGAATGATGACACGAAGATTTATCCCGAGGTTCACGTGCTTGCCGGCACGCTAGTCCCCGTTGTGTCCCTCTTCACCACGTGGTTCGGTGGCTAATCGGTCACACATCGAGCCTCTCAAAAGGCGCCACAAGAACCTACCAAATGGCAAGAGGTTGCAATGACACGAGCAATTTACTAACATTGCCTTTGGCGCTTCGCCGAGGTATGCACAAATCCCTCACAATCGCCGGAGGTGGCCAAGAACAATCACCAACTCTTGCCAACGCCTCCAAGCTGCTCCAAGCCATCTAGGTGGTGGCAACCACCAAGAGAAACAAGAATTCCGCAGCAAATCAACCACCAAGTGCCAACTAGATGCAATCTCACAATGCAAATGCACTTGGATCACTCAATCTCACTTCGAATATGCAAAGAAGCAAGAGAGATGAGTGGGAGGGGAGTTGCTTAGCTCAAAGTGCTCACAAGTATGTCAAAGAGTGCAAGAGAGAGAGCCAAGAGCCGGCCAACAAGTATTTATAGACGTACCCCTTTAAATAGAGCCATTAGGCACTTGATTCTGCTGCAGTCGCGCTAACCGGACGCGTTGGTCAAACTGACCGGCCCGTAACCGACCGGACGCACTGGTCAAACCGAGCAACGCTCCAGCGAGTCAGTGACCGGACGCGCTGCAGAACTGACCGGACGCGTTACAACCGGCGTCCGGTTTGAGTCTAGTAAGCTCCCACCACGACCGGACGCGTCCGGTCGATCGTGACCGGACGCGCCACCGCGTCCGATCAAAAGACCGAGACACGCGCAAACACTGAGCACTGACTGGACGCGTCTGGTCAAACAGAGACCGCGTCCGGTCACCTCTGTGACCTCCGTTCGCCTCCGTTTGATTCACCCTTTCACATATGAGCTAGACTAAGTATATGTGTCACTTTAGCACATGTTTTAGCTCGTGAAACAACATGTGACAACGCCTCCAAAACTCGACATTGGTGTAAAGGAAAATAGGCGTTTCAATTCCTCGAAAACGCCTGATTCCCGCCTCGCAAGCTCGGCGGGAGGGAGAGAGGACCCAAACCCTCTCTATCGCTCAAACTCTAACGCCATCGCAAATGTGCTAACACCACAAAGTGATCACGTCATGTGCGAGTGTGTTAGCATTTTCACAATCATTTTTCAAGGCGTTATTAGTTCTATCCAAATGCATATGATTATGAAATGCACACCTAGAGGCACTTAGGAGTTCAATAGCCACGTCATTCCCCTCTTTATAGTACGGCTATCTATCTTATAATGTAACCACACCCACTAGGTGTCTTGGTTACTAAAACACAACCCTTAAGCATATACCTTTGCCTTGATCACGTAGGGTTGCGTCCAAATCCAAGTGTGGCCATCATGATCACCATGTCCATCTTGCCACCAACCTTGGAATGTACTAATCCTCATATGTTATATACAACTTAGGCATATGATTAGTACTTAGGCATTGTCACTAATTACCAACACCAAACATAGAGCTTTCAATGGTCCAAATTCATTTTCATGTGGGTGAGAAGAGTTTTTGTGTCGGTTCTCTACTCTCACCAAAACAATGCATTTTCATGGCAGTTTTGTACTCCCGCAATCTTTTTTAGTGGCAGTGCAAAAATACTTTTATGTGGGTTTTGACTCTCACAAATTATTTTGTGACAACATATCCAATAAAAATAACAGTGTTTGCTAACATAATATATAAGGTCATAGTCGCGAGTCCTGAAGTCTTGTGTCGGAGGTTCAACTGATAACTTTGTTTTCCTTCCATGAGCTTACAAACTTTGGGGAGGATCGAAATATATGAGTGACTTTATTAATTTGACATGTAATCCCAAACGTACACATAACTACACTGAAAGCAGGCATACAAGTTCTCGCGGACTTGATGCATAAAATTACGAATACCAAGCGAAATTGTAGACATATATATAATCTCATTTGGTCGTAGGAACAAGTTGGATGTGGTAGCCCTGAGGAATCAGCATCTCTCCAACACGTGTTACTCCTCCTCCTTTTATCTCAATCCATCTGGAGACAACAGAACTCCATATCAACGGGTTGCACGCATCACAGATAGTCGACTAGAGAGAGAGAGAGAGGCAGATACACAAACTCTGTACCTGTACTTTGGCACTAAGACGTGGAGGAAAAGTGAAATAAAAAGCTTGCTAAATTCTGCCCCCGAACAAAGCCTAATGCCACCTCCAAATGGCATGAGATTCCTCAACTGGATGCTTCGTTTTGTCTCATCCTGATTTTTGCACAGAGAGATAGCAAATTGTGTCATGTCTATGTAGGGCAATGCTACAGTACCCTCCTTATTTCTTACGAGGTAATATCTACCCTCCTTACTTCTTAGGAGGTAATAGGTAATATCTCAAATGAATCTGAGCCATTGATCTTTTAGATTTTTCAAATTAATTAATTAATTAAAAAAGGAAAAAAATTCTCAAATCCTTCTAATCATGCGAGAGGGTGAGCATGCAGCCCCTTCCTTGTTCTTGCGCATGGCTGCACCCTTTGTTTTGTGCGTTATCGTCACGTCCTTCTTTTTCTTTTGTTCCCATGGCAACAGGGTACCAGAAATAATTTTTAAGCGGGTTCATCATGTATAAAGCTTGATGATATCTTATGTTAAAATTAAAAACCGGTCATATTACATCCATAATTCAGAGGATCTCCTAATAAGACAGGTAGATATCATAAAGTTTCATATACGTATAAGTTGGGCATATATATACGCACATTATGTTGCGTTCCTAAGCAACAAGTGCATCAAAAAATAGTTAGTTTATTCTAATTAAATTATGTTATACGCAAAGTTGTAAAAATAAAAGATTCATCATATCTAATAGATCATGCATGCATCAATTAGATCTAAAAAAGATCTTTATATCTAAAACTTTACTTATTTCATCTATTACCTCTTAGGAAGTAATAGATGATTCTAGCCCTATGATCTAATCAAATGAATGGCTCACAATCATTTGAGGGACTATAGCAAAGCCCGTCTATGTAACAAGTTTAGTACTGAGCGAATACTTATATTTACTGATACAGTGAGAACTTCAAACTTGCGAGCGAAATAATGCAGTGTTTTGCTACTAACCGTCCACCTCCATGGATTGAATTTGAGTGGATCTTCGAACAGTGTTGGGTTTAGATGAGACGCCATAGGGCTAATCATGACTAGCCACCCGGCAGGGATTGTGTAGCCTGTATATAAGAAATGAATTATCGAATCACCAGTCGACTAACAAATAAGTTCTGACTGAACATCTGCTGTGTACAATATACAAGGGCTTTCATATAGTTGTGGACAATGCAAAATATAAAGTACCATTCACTTGCACATCTTTGAGAGCTTTCCTGAAAATTCCAGGTGTGGGGGTACCCAACCGTGTAATCTCATTCACAACCTTCAGGTGGAACAAACACAATAAACAAGTCAAAGGAGAAGTGCTGAAAAGCATGCAGCGCAACAGCCGCTTTTTACAGCAGCCAAACAGGCCTATCTAAGTACGTTTTGATTTCAGTCACCTGAATAGTGAATGTCATGGACTTGTACTCCTCCCATGTGAACCCAGAATTCCTGTCTTCTCGTTTCTGCAGTATTGCTTCATGCTCCTCCTACAGAAAAAAGGTACATGTTCAACAGCTATATGCGGTTCTGTGCTTATATTTTTGCCGAGGAGATAGTGAATGTTCAAATGAACATGTAGATCAAATAACCTTGATCATTTCAATAACTTCAGGGTTGTCACTGAGCAACTTAAAGCCTACGGTGAGGGTTGCTGATATTGTCACAAAGCTGGCTGACAAGAGGGCAGCGACTGCATCGATACTAAAAGCTTCATCTATCACGGGCTTTTCACTCTGTAGTTCTTCAATAAGTAGGTCAAGAAGGTCACCGTGTTTCTTCTCAGGTGTATTTAGTCTAACTCTCAACAAATCACTCATTTTTTTGTGCACAATTCTCCTTGCCTGCGAGAAAAACTCCTGATTAGTGTTCCGGATCAATTGATATTGCAAATATAGTTCTGACTGAACAAAGTTGAAATATACGTAGTACCTTCATACACTTGTAAAACGATGTCCCAGGAAAGTATATAGGGAAGCAGACAATCCCATTGAGGAAGGCTTTCAAATTCTGTCTCAACTCTGTTGACTCCTCAGGACCGATGCCGATCATCTTCTTGGCGATCAGATTAAATACCATCTGCCCAATTACAGTAGCAAAACATCATTATTGATTTGCAGAAAACCATGATTATACCCGGACAATGGCATGCACCACCACCCATCGCACTTACATCTGCTATGGCATCGTTCACCTCGATGCTAGGCTTGGCGGCCCACGCCGCTACGCCCTGCTTCATGGTGTCCTCCAGCTCATGGATGAGCGCTTTCTTGAGGTTTTCAATGCCGAGCAGCTTGGATATGAAACTGCGGATGAACTTGTGGACAGTGCCTGTGAATGTGATGAGGCTCTTATTGCCTATTATGCTGTTTCCTGCATCCGGGAACCAGAACCTGAACAACTTGCCCTCTTGCTGGAAGATGAACCGGTTGAACTCTGGATCAAGGGAAATGATGAGAGGCTGCCCCACAAGGCTGGTCTTGAACACGGGGCCGTACCTATGTATAGAAGCAATGGCAGCAACAAACAAATTGATGAGCATTTCAACACGGCGTGCATATCATATATACGATACAATCTGAGCGTCTTTAACCCTTTTTTTTTGCGAAACGAGTGTCTTTAACTTTTATAGTTGAGGACTCTTGAGGTTGAACATTTCTTGGGAAGCTAACATGCATGAGATTTCAATAACACTGAATTCTCATGTCACATATATACTAGAATATAGGCCGCAGCGTTGCTACCGAGATTGCAAAGAATTTGGAATGAAATTAAGTAGAGATGACAAAGATAGCTTGCATTAAGAGGATGAAAGTTGGTGGCAATGACACTATCAATAGAAGATATTGTACGTGGATAGTTAGTGAAAGCTGGTGTAAATGTTTTGCATGTTGAGATAGAACTTTTAGTGAGGATTAGCTTTACAAGATATATAGATAGATACCTCTTCAGTCGTTGGAGGTAGTAGCTTGGCATGTCGATAGACTGGCTTGTTTTCATGTATTGGAGGGTCTCGCCAATAATGGGGAAGCCCATGGAGCCAGGAGGAAGTCTCCCCTTGCATGTGGGATACACCCATCTGTAAGTCCAATGAAGTAACCATCCAATGATCACCGTAACACAACATAGAACTGCATATGATGAATTGGCCAGCAGACCTCCCTCCATCCTTATGTGTGACTAGAACTTAGGACAGATTCTACCAGACTAACGACAACTAAAGTCTTTAAGCTAGACAGTTCTCCATGTTTTGCATCTAGAGGGGAGATCTCTGGCAGTTTATATAGGCGAGAGGTGTGGTGTGTACTGGGTTTGGCCATGCAAGGGTAGGTGCTGGGTTTGTTTCAAGATGAGTTGGAACCATACTATAATATACTTCTGAGGAGTTGACCCAGGATTTCATTTTGTGAAAGTTGGAACTGTGCATGTCACGCTGCTAATCTTCTATATACGTTATACTTGGTTTAAGTCAGAACTGTGCATGTCGCCTTGCTAATTTTCTAGTTTGCATGGATATTGAATTATTTTTCATAATAGCTTATATTAGTATTTGCATGTAGATCTGATAGATATCTTTGTTTTTTTTATAACGGGCTGATAATTCACATACAAATTAAAAGCTGTTACATTATATTATAATTCACATACAAATTAAAAGGTATTATATTTCAGCTAGAAAACCTCCCTACATCTCTGTGTGCGTCTAGAAGTACTGATGAACTAGAACAGACATCTTCAAGGCTAAAGTGGTATAAAGTTTTAATCCTCAACTTTAGCCAACTAAATGTTTGACTAGAGAATTCAAACAGGCCCTAAATAAACCCTTCAACCTAGTCAGTTTTCCATGTTTTGTATCTTATATAGGGTAAAAGTGCGTCGGTGGCTGCCCGAGATGTAAGTGAGAGAGAAAAGGAAGAAAGGGGATTGAGAAAATGAGTTGGTTGTTCCCTTTCTTTGAGGGATCAAGGGATTGATTTTCTCGGTTGAGAAAAAATTAGGAAAAGAAAATTGGAAAGAGGATCTGCTAGCTAGAGCTTGCTTTTTCTTCTTCAATCTCCTTTATCACTGGTTTTAAGGGATCAAGGCCAAGAGCTGCTAGTCCGGTTGGTCTAGCAGTCTCGGTGACACCCTGCCGGCCAGGGTTCGATCCCCCACGGGGGCGAATTATGCTGCCGGAGGAAAAATAAATCCCCTCATCTGCCCCTCATTTCCCAAAACACAGGTTGCGGACCGGCCCACTCACGGAGTTACGGGCCCCTATGTGCGGGCGGGGTATGGGTTTCGGGGGTTTTTCTCGACCTGCGTGAGAGGTCTGCTTCTTAAGCGCAAAGCTTCGGGGCTATCTAGCCGTCCGAGGGTCGAGTTTTAAGGGATCGAGGGATTGATTTTCTTGGTGGAGATGCTCTTATAAGAAGCATTTTGGAGAACTCAAGCGCATTAGGCTAAGATAGTTCTACTGCACTATATTTTTTTGTATAGGGTAAGAATTTGCGGTTACATGCCTGTGAGAATTTGTGGTTATAGAATTTTGAGTTGTGCTTATAGTATTTGCGGTCGGCATTGCTACAATCTTAATATTTTATCGTGGTTGTTTCGACATCGTTTATTTATGATTTTATACTAGATTTGTCTATGTTGTTATTAATACGGTGCAAACATAGGTTAATGTCCCAATAATATTCAAATATTGTTGACATTCTGCATAGTAGCTCGATTCAATATCTAGTACCAACGGAAAGGGACGTAAGGCTCAGAGAGCGCCACTCTGAGTTTATTCATTATGATACAACCAATCATGTGTGCCATCTAACAGTACTACGGCGAAAAGAAGGATCTTAGCAAGACAGCCAGATGCTACAGCAAAATGCAAGTAATCAACACGAGGGAACACCCAGATCAGACAAATGCTGCCGGACTGGTACGACCCTCATTCCCTGACCAGGCATGCATTTGGGCCTTAATCCATCAACGACGAGCTTGCGCTAGTACAGAAATAAGCTTTACTAGCGGTCAAAATTGATCTTCAGAGAAAACCGTCACTATACCATCAATTGTTAAGATAGGCATTTATACCGTCAGGTATTTAACTGTCCTTGGAAAAGCATTTCTAGAGGTGGTTCATGTACTTTAGGATCAGCTTGCCCTTCAGGCCGACGATCAAGGAGTTCCACTCGTTCTCTATGAATGGGGACACCAGCTCCAACTCGAAGTTCCTCAGCAGGTGCGCTCACGTCGTTTTGTTCTCGAGGTAGGCGAAGAACTCGCCAATGCACCAGTGCTTGCCGCCACCGAAGGAGATGTGCGACAGGGCACCTGCAGGCCCTGTCCTCGCCCTTCCAGGTGTGAACCGGTATGGATCTGTAGACGTGGAGAAGCCTTCTGACGATGGCCGGGGACACCCCCACCATCTGTCAGTGTGTTCTCACAGTTTCTCACATAATTGCAGGTGCATCGAGTCAAAGCCTCCATGGTCATAATTAGGGCATGTTTAGATCCATTAGCACTAAAATTAGGTAGCTAATAGCTTGTAATTTTTAGGTAGCTAATTTTAGCAGGAGGCTGTTTGGATCCACCTGCTAACAGGTGGTTGGACATTGAGTTCACTACAGGATTCAGGTGCTTTGCCGGGTGCCGAAAACACCCGGCAAAGGCTACTTTGCACTCGGCAAAGCCTTTGCCGGGTGCAGCACTCGGCAAAGAGCCGCCGGCAAAAAATTAGTCGGCAAAGATTTCTTTGCCGGGTGCTTTTTATCGGACACCCGGCAAAGACTTTGCCGAGTGCAAATCCGGCACCCGGCAAAGAAAAGTGGCCGTCACGGCGCCGGCTCCATCAGCCTTTGGTTTGCCGGGTGCCATGTCAGAGGCACCCGGCAAATATTTTTTAATTTTTTTTTACAATTTCTTTGCCGGGTGCCATGTCAGAGGCACCCGGCAAATATTTTTTTTATTTTTTTTCCATATTTTCTTTGCCGAGTGCCCTACCGGGAGACACCCGGCAAAGATTTTTTAATTTTTTTTTATAATTTCTTTGCCGGGTGCCATGTCAGAGGCACCCGGCAAAGATTTTTTTATTTTTTTTTCCAAATTTTCTTTGCCGAGTGTCGCTCCTCTGGGCACCCGGCAAAGAGTTTTTTTTTATTTTTTTTAGTATTTTCTTTGCCGAGTGCCCTGTCAGGGAGGCACCCGGCAAAGAATTTTTTTTTTAAAAAAAATCTTAGTGGTTGAATGTAATCAACTCGCATATATGGATAGCCTCATATATGTGAAGGTATTTTGGCAGCACAATGTAAACATACACTAGCACAATGTAATCGAAGTAAAAAAAGAGATTATTATATGCTGCATAGCACAATGTAATCAACTCGCATAGTGGTTGAATCAAGATAAAGATATCTGATGTGTACTAGACATTCAGAAACTATAGTTTCTGATATACTGCCAAAAAAAGTTGTGCCAAAAATATTCTGTGCATGGATATTAATGTTCTGGTTTATATTTTATATTTGCCATTTAGAAATGGATTGTCAAAAAATAGTTATTTATGGTAGCCCATGGAACAGCAAAGAATGGTTTGGAGGATCACACACAGTGAATGACACAAATAAAACATTTTGACCAAAGGTAAGAATAGCACAAGCAGGAATACCATGAAAGTAAAATACCACGATATAAAACAAACATTCCAATAGGCAGTGGTTGCTAAAAAGAATACCTTGATCACTCCATTTTCTGCACTAAATCTCCCAGCAGCTATAGTTGCACCTCCTGCCAAAAAGCTGGAGTGCTGGAATACACCTCTCTGTTTCTGATGGATATATAGAAACTAGTGGAAGGGGCGCGCCCTCGTGCGCCGCATTAGCCAGACAACGATCTGAGGAAAAGTCAGATGAATAGCAGATTGGGAGACTTGATTTAGCTATGACAAAAAAAAATTTAAAAGAACATACATATTTGTATGCGTGTATCTCATGAGCAATCTGACAATTGACTATATATAAGCATAGTTGCAGCATCTACATATGTCCTTCTGCCTAATGACAGGTTCCTGCTGGCACTGAAGGTGTCGATTCAGTTCATATCAGCTGTCCTGCATAAAGGATAGTAAACCCATTAGACCATCAGGAGACAACTGGAACCATGTAACAGTTTCTTTTGTCAGGATTCAATGCGGCTAGCACATAAGGATAAAAAAGAATTTGAGACAAACAACTAAAATATAAATATAACGGGCTAAAGGAACCTACTAAAACAGCGCATATTAACAGCAGGCCAAAGGAACATTTTAAAATAGCACACATCACATGGGGAAATGGCGTAAGCCATAGGAACGACACGAAAAGAACAGAACATTAACCACCTCGTGTGTAGTTTGGTGGTTATCATTTGCGGAGGCCGGCAAAAAAAACATAGATAGTTAAATGAAAGATTCAAATTTAGTGAGCTACAGGCAAACTATTTTGCACCCGGCAAATCGTCCGTTTCCTGTAGTGGTTGAAGATGTATATGAACTATTAACACCTATTAGCAACTTCAAACCTGCTAATAGAACAAATATATAGTTAGCAGCCCTCTAGCTAATCATTAGCATGCTTATCTGGATCCACTAGTACTTATTTTAACTATAAATTTTTAGTGCTAATACTGAATCGAAACAGACCAGGTCCTCGATGGTATCTTATCTAGCTAGGGTATCTGAGTGTACAGTACGGCTCTATTGGATCTGCTGTTTGCTTATAGAAAGACAACGTCAATGCAAAAGTAACCATTCCACGGCTGTAATGGAAAGGGAATCGATATTTCCTTTTTTGTTTGGTTCCCAGCGGAGTAAAACCGCAGGCAGAGCGCGAACGCTTCCCCGTGGTGTTCGCACGTAATGCGTACACTGAAGGGTCGTAACCGTTCCCATGCCAACCGATCACAGGGTGCCGCAAACAAACAATAAAGAACGGAATCAGTTGCCAATGTAATTGGATCATGCCGGGGAACGAGCCAACCAAACATCACCTAAGAAGGAAGTCTACAGTGGGTAGTCACCATCTGGGCGGTAGAGACACCACGCTTGGCAAGCAACCACCAAGCTCATCTATTGTCAGCCTTGTTAAACCTCGTCTATTCACTGGTGGTTATGCCGATGGGAGTGGGATCTGATTAGGGATGGATTCACATCGAATTCACATGAAATAATCAAATACCGATGCACCATTTTACCATATTTTAATTCAAATCCGGATACGAACATAGATATTATCGAATACAAATGCAAAACGGATGTCTCAATTTTGGATTTGCATTAGGATATCTACTAGATTTTGACAAGTACATACATCTATTTCCTTGTCAATATTCTTGGTAGAACAAAATCATGCATGATAACGTACATGTAGATAACGATGACTCATAAAATAACATATACAATAAATATTTTAATAGTAAAAGCAAGTTGCTGTGGTTCATCGATGTGCGGCACGCACACACTCTGCAAAAAAAAATTATGAATAAATATTATCAATAAATATTTAAAATATATAAAATCAATATATGAATAACTAAAGTACTCAAAATTAATATATATCGCTAACAATAATAGAATTAATATAATGCATACCATTTGTTATATTAAATTGATAACATTTACATTACTAATTAGTCATAGATAAGTTTTAGATAGCTTATTATAGGGTACTTTGTTATACGTGGATAGAGATATTGTTGGACGTTTCATATTTTTTTAAATACAAATGTAAAATCAGGGAAAAATCATAGAAAACGAATATGATACATCCATTTAGTATCCACATTAAAATAGAATATGAATATGAATATTTATGTTGACGTTAAAATGAATACGGATATCAGATTTTTTTAGGTTGATCTTTTAACGTCCGGATCCATCCCTAGATCAAATTCACCTAGCCATCTGATGACTTGTGGACCATGATGGTTGCCGGTGCTAATTACATGAAAGTATCAAACACGAGCCGCAGAGGCCGGTTCCTGAAAAATTGATGGCTGCCGGTGCTTTTGTGGAAGTAGCGTTTGGTTGATGTTGCTAGTGACCAAAACAGATATTAGATGAAAGAAAATGCGATTGTCTTCTTGTGCATAAGATATTATAAACATGTGAATAAAATCACGGAGCTGCAAAACAGGGCGCAATATCATCATGCTGGGGCACATGAAACATCATGTCGCTTTCTTTTGATGTATTCCATGTCTCCAGTCAACTCATATATGTCCTAGCTTACTTTGCTTAGGCATAACCACATCATCCAAGACACATATTATATTTCCTTCTGGGGTGGTAGGTTATTTTTTTTAATAAAGGGCTTTCTTTAAAGGACCTTATAAAAAAATCTGGCTGCTATGCTATGCTGAAACAGTGGAATGTAGCGGGTGTTTTATTAATTCAGTTTGGCTAGCTTGTCAAATCTAGGGGCGGCTATGCTATGCTGAAACGGTAGTGGCCTAGTGGGCGTTTTTATTTCAGCTATGGTTGTTGTTGACTAGTTTGCATTGATAAATCTAGTGGCGGCTCTACTGAAATCATATCTAACCGGCGGCTCTGTCCCTTCGGCCGTACCTACAACATGACATCTATCGAGAAATGGGTATGCTACACTAGAACATCTACCATGTTAACATACGAGTAGAGGATCATATCTCGCTATCACTAGACGCGCAGCGCAGCGGAAGACCCAACGTCATGCGCATCTATGTAGTGGAAGTAGTTGTATGAACTCGCATACCGCTAGTAGCGACACGTTCGCCCATGCACCTCACCCCGACGGTTGCTGCTTGCCGACTTCTAGCAGCTTATATAGGGTGAAAGTGTGGTGTGTGTACAGTTATTATTTTGCCATGGGCAGGTACTGGGTTCTGTTTAGTTTCACGATGAGGTCGGAACCAAACTTTGTACTTACGGAATTGACACTGGATCTCATTTCGTGCAAGATGAAACAGTGCATGTCACGCTGTTAATATTCTAGTGCATGTGACTTTGTTAAATTTACTACTACAGATTTTTATGGCAGAGGTGGTTTTTTATGGCAAGATGAAATAGATTTTTATGCTTCTATAGAGGCGGATGTCCTAGCTGCCTCTACTCTTCTGCCTCTACAAAGGCGATTTGTTGAGGCGGGTGCCTTGACGCCTCTAGTAATTGGATTTGTAGACACAGCTAGGAACAACAGCCGCCACTACAAATCTATTTCCAGATGCAGTGTCAGGACATGCCATATTCATATGGGCCAAGTCCCTTAGAAGAGGCCCAACTAGTGCCATTGGAGTGACATGTAAAACCCACCCCCACCAAGAGGTCCCTTGTAAATTCCCGCTTGCCTATATAATGCCAAGAACATGAGGGCAAGGGGGCCTCTCTCCTCTCCCACTCATTTTTCGCAAACCCTAGCTGCCACCTCACTCTCCCAGCTCATGTGTTGGAGTCGTCGTCCCAGGGCCTTCTCCGTGGAGCCTCCGCACTAAACCATCGTTGAGGAGCCTTCTCCGCGGAGCCTCCGTCATGGGGCCTTCTCCACAAAGCCCTTATACAAAACAATCATCAAGCCTTCGTCCCAGACCTTCGTCCAGAGCCTTCATCGCGGACCTTCTTCGGCTAACCTTTGTCGGGAGATCTTCTCCGGCTAGCCTTCGTCGGGAGACCTTCTCCGGCTAGCCTTCATCGATGGACCTTCTCCGGCCGGGCCTTCGTCGCGGACCATCTCCGGCCAGGCCTTGATCGTGGACCTTCTCCGGCCAGGCCATCGCCGGCCGACTTTCTCCGACCGAGCCTTCGTCTGGAGACCTTCTCTGGCCAGGCCTTCGTCGGCAGACCTTCTCTGGTCGGGCCTTTGTCGGGAGACCTACTCTGGCCGGGCCTTCGTTGGGAGACCTTCTCCTGCCGGCCTTCATCGGCGGACCTTCTCCGGATGGGCCTTCGTCCGGGAGGCCTCCTCCCGGCGTCCTTCTCTAGGAGACCTCCTCCCACCGGCCTTCTCTGAGAGACCTCCTCCCGGTGGCCTTCTCCGGGAGACCTCCTCCTGGTGGCCTTCTCCAAGAGACCTTCTCCCGCCGGCCTTCTCTGGGAGACCTTCTCCTGTCGGCCTTCTCCGCGAGGCCTTCTCCCATCGGCCTTCTCCAGGAGACCTCCCATCGGCCTTCTCCAGGAGACCTTCTCTCGCCGGCCTTCCGAGAGACCTTCTCCCGTTGGCCTTCTTGGAGGCACCTTCTCCAGCTAGCATTCTCCGAGGAGCCCTCTACTCTGAACCCTGTTCGGGACGCTTGTCCCAACATTGGCGCCCTCCGTGCTCAGCACGAATAATTTTTTTGAGAAGTGAAGGCTTGAACCTATGAGAACCTCTGAGGAAAGGTAAGGTCTTCGGGGCCAAGGAATGACCTCTTTAAATCTTCATAGCTAGTGGAGGCAACACCTTCGGATAACTTTGCCAACTTTTCTAAAAAAATAATAATATAGAAAATATAAAATAATAATAATAAAAAATGCTAGAGCCTTCGTCATTTGTTAATAAAATAATAAAAAAAATTGTGAAGGATCACGAGCCTTGGGCTCCCACTCAGTAGCTCGGTATCAAAATCTATTGCATGCTAACCAGGAGACCTTGCAAGCCTTTATATTTGTCATGCGCAGGTTCTTTTTAAACAAGGGCTAGACATGCGAAGGTCATCTCCCGCAGCAGCAGCTCCCACGATTCGGCATGAGTATCTCCATTCGTCCGACCCAAGAAAAAGAAAAAGCAAAAATATGCAAAGTGGAGATTTGAGCTTCCAACCTCAAATTGGCTGTTAGAGCTAGCCACACCACCTCGCTAAACCTTTGTTTATTTACAACACATCGTCATTTAATATTCCTTGCAGATTCGCAGTCCAGATTTTCCAAAAGACGCTCGAAGCTTCCAAGCCTGACTCCAGCACCATCCGTGGTTCCGCCCACCCAAGTGCGAAGGCTTTGTCCGGGGTCCCCGACGCGCCGTTCACAAAGCTCTGCACCGCCGATCGACGGCCACTCAAAGCTCCCGGTGCCCGCGCTGCGTCCGAAGGTTCACTTGGCCTCCGTCAGATAATGAGTACAAGTATGTAATCCAACCATACCTTTTAAATCTGGCCTTCGATTCGAGCACCTTGTATTCATTTATACTGCACTAACCACTTATACCAAGCTATGCTCGTCTAACATTCGCAACATAGTGGTTGATCATATACTATTTTATATCAATTGCTCATCACGTGTGCATGTCTTGAGAGTATCTTCGCAGGAACACGCCTCTCAACTGAGGTAAAAATGGCACCTTAACCACAACATTTACTTGTTATTCTTCCTTGATGAGCTTATTGCACCAAAGATCGATTATTCATCTCTCAAACTACATATTACTTGTAATAATAGTCGAGTACATATTTATTTTTATACATATCAATCACTAATCTTTTTTACATATGGAGAAAGTATCCTCTTAATTACAGGAACCAAGTCAATACAAATGAGTATTTCTCATCAACATATAAATTCTCGCCGGCTTACAATGTCTAATAATTTTTTTGCTTTTGTGACTTACTTCATCACACTTTTTATCTAACCTTAGCCTCTCAAGTCAATTTTTTTAAAAAAATAACTAAAGCATACAACTTGTCACCATTATGACCAAACAAGTTGTCATAGCCTTCGCCACACCAAAAGCATAGCCTGAGTCGCCACACATCCTTGGCCCTAACTGGCTAACTTAAAACACTTTTCTATTACTTTTGTTGAAACTCTATTTGTTACTAACATGCAAGTCACCACCATTGTAAGTATCTCTTATCCTCCCAAGCTAACCCTCCCTTATAGTATATTTTTCATTGTTATATGCATGTTTTCACTTTCCCAAGCCAAATCAGTTAGTACTCTCCATCAACCAGCGGTTCTCATTAATTGTTCAACCTTCGTCACACATCTGTCCAGTTCCTGAGTTTGCATTAGTCCGTATCTCAACAGTTCTCATGGAATATTAAACCTTCATCAGATACTTCAGTGATCCTTTATCAGTAAGTGATCTTCATCAGTTAGAGCCTTCATCAGGCAGTGGCCTTCGACAGTCACCGGCCTTCGTCCGCCATGGTTTCCATCAGTCAGTTGTCTTCATCTATAATTGGCTATCATCAGTCAGTAGCCTTCATCAGTTATAGGTCGTCGACAGTTAGCGGACTTCATCAGTTATAGGTCTTCAACAGTTAGCGGACTTCATCAGTCAACAACCTTCATCATCAGTCAGTGGTTTTTATCTATCATTGGTTCTTAGTAGCTTTCGTCACTTATTGGCCTTCGTCAGTGAACAGCCTTCATCAGTTATTCACCTTCGTTGGTCATTGGCTTTCATCATTTGTCAGTGGCCTTCGTCTATCATTGGTTCTCAGCAGCCTTCGTCAGTGATAGCCTTCGCTAGTCAACAGCCTTCGTCAGTAAGTTGTCTTCACCGGTCAGTGGCCTTCATCTATCACTAGTTATCATCAGTCTATAGCCTTGGTCAGTCATTGGCGTTCATCAGTTAGTAGCCTTCATGTATCATTTTGTGTCGTCAATCTTTGGCCTTCGTTATTCAGCAGCCTTCGTCAGTTGGTAGCCTTTGTCATTCAACAGCCTTCGTCTGTCAGCAGCCTCCGTTATTCAACATCCTTCGTCAGTTGGCAACCTTCGTCATTCAAACAACTTTCGTCTGTCAGCAGCCTTCGTTATTTAGCAGCCTTCGTCATTCAGCAGCCTTCGTCTGTCAGCAGCTTTCAGTATTCAGCAGCCTTCGTCAGTTGGCAGCTTTCGTCAATCTATAGCCTTCATCTGTCAGTAGCCTCCGTTATTTAGTATCCTTCGTCAGCGGCCTCTATCAGAAATCGACTTTCGATAGATACCAAACCTTCGAACCCCATAAACACCAACATATTTTTCTCTTTTTTTGCAGGTTGTATTGTTCAATTTTTTTAGATTTTTATAATATGCATTTAACCAAATTTTATCTGAGCTAACCTTCGTAGGGAATTGATCATTTTTATGTGCAATGTTACAAGTCACATCTATACCCATGCTGGTTCTTGAATGGCAGCCTTCGCTAGCCATTCAAAACTACAACCCTCTCATCCGAGGGCATTAGTTCTTGAAGAGCTTATCTTTTGTTCAAGCATAACCATCATTTTTGCAAGGTGTATGATATGTTTATCCCTTTTAATATTTCATGCAAATGCACTTACTTGCATCATCACATGCATACATAAATGCATTGTGCCACGGTTACCTGACAAAGACCTGTCCATGATTAGGCATCAGGGCCGTCACTTTCAAAAGCTTCAAAAAGCTTTACCTGACAAAGACCTGTCTGCAACAGGCATCGGGACCTTCGCTCTTTCAAATGCTTCAAAAAAACTTCACCCCTTTCATATTATATGAAATGACTAACCATTTTTTGCAGCAAGTAGAAAGCCAGTATCTTTCTGAGTGTCGCCATCACCTTCGGCATCTACACCAACCTCGCCTCTGCCAAACACCTTTCCAGAAGGGTCTTCGCAAACAGTCATGTCGAACCAGGATGACTTGCCTCCGCTAATACATCATCACGAGGAGGCTTCACCGACACCTTCATCGTCAACACCAATATCTACACCACCAGCATCAATGTCCACAATGACTTATCATCATCGCCAAGATCAAGGGGCTTCATCAACACCTTTGACACCAAGGTCTACCACACCTTCGTCAACCACTTTGACTCAAGGGGCTCATCGGCAACTCTAGTCCGAACATCTACTTCCACTACTACCACTACATCGACTACACCTTTGTCGCGAGCACCAGCCAAGAGGGGCTAGGGGAGCATATCGGAGGAATAGAAACTTTGGAATGCGAAGTCTTTTTGCCCGGCGCTCACGAGAAGGCCTTGAAGATGAAGGCCTCTACGCCGAGAAGGTTCAGAGATGAAGACCACCATGACGAGAAGGCCTTGAAGACGAAGACCTCCACGCTGAGAATGCCTTGAAGATGAAGGCCTCTACGCCGAGAAGGCTCAGAGATGAAGACCTCCATACCGAGAAGGACTCGAAGACGAAGACCTCCATGCCGAGAATGCCTTGAAGATGAAGGCCTCTACGCCGAGAAGGCTCCGAGATGAAGACCTCCATGCTGAGAAGGCCTCGAAGATGAAGACCTCCGCGCCGAGAATGCCTTGAAGATGAAGACCTCCATGATGAGAAGGCTCGGAGATGAAGACCTCCGTGCTGAGAACGCCTTGAACATGAAGAACACCATACCGAGAAAGGCTCAGAAATAAAGACCTCTGTGCCAAGAAGATCTCAGAGCTGGAGACTTGCGCATCGAGAACGCCTATGCGCCAAGCAAAGACAAAGAACCATGTCATAGAAGTGGAGAAAGAAGCCAAAGCCCAAAGGTGAAGACACCCAGAAGCATAAGGCACTCAGATGTAGACGCCTTAGGACTTATAGAACATGTATAGGTTAGAGTCGTGCATGTGCTCTTTTTTCCATGCCCTTTTTTCTCACAAGGATTTTGGGATGGAGTTTTTAGTGAGGCGTGCACGTGTGGTTTGCGAAGGGCAGTCCTCGCAACCAAGGTTCAGGTTGTATTGTGCCTCTTCTAGTATGAGCATCTACTAGGTCATGTAGTACCGGCCATAACCTAGTAGATGAGGGGATATTGTTGGGACATGCCATATTCATATGGGCCAAGTCCCTTAGAAGAGGCCCAACTAGTGCCATTGGAGTGGCATGTAAAACCCACCCCCACCAAGAGATCGCTTGTAAATTTTCGCTTGCCTATATAATGCCAAGAACATGAGGGCAAGGGGGGCTCTCTCCTCTCCCACTCATTTTTTGCAAACCCAAACTGCCACCTCACTCTCCCAACTCGTGTGTTGGAGCCTTCATCCCAGGGCCTTCTCCGTGGAGACTCTGCACTAAACCATCGTTGAGGAACCTTCTCCGCGGAGCCTCGGTCATGGGGCCTTCTCCGCAAAGCCCTTATACAAAACAATCATCAGGCCTTCGTCCGAGGCCTTAGTCCCAGACATTCGTCCAGAGCCTTCGCCGCAGACCTTCTCGAGCTAACCTTCGTCAGGAGAACTTCTTTGGCTAGCCTTCGTCAGGAGACCTTCTCCGGCTAGCCTTCATCGACGGACCTTCTCCAGCTGGGCCATCGTCGACCGCACCCAAGCCTTTATAAATGCTAGAGCCTTCGTCATTTGTTAATAAAATAATAAAAAAATTGTGAAGGATCACGAGCCTTGGGTTCCCACTCAGTAGCTCGGTATCAAAATCTATTGCATGCTAACCAGGAGACCTTGCAAGCCTTTATATTTGTCATGCGCAGGTTCTTTTTAAACAAGGGCTAGACATGCGAAGGTCATCTCCCGCAGCAGCAGCTCCCACGATTCGGCATGATTATCTCCATTCGTCCGACCGAAGAAAAAGAAAAAGCAAAAATATGCAAAGTGGAGATTTGAGCTTCCAACCTCAAATTGGCTGTTAGAGCTAGCCACACCACCTCGCTAAACCTTTGTTTATTTACAGCACATCGTCATTTAATATTCCTTGCAGATTCGCAGTCCAGATTTTCCAAAAGACGCTCGAAGCTTCCAAGCCTGACTCCAGCACCATCCGTGGTTCCGCCCACCCAAGTGCGAAGGCTTTGTCCGGGGTCCCCGACGCGCCGTGCACAAAGCTCTGCACTGCCGACCGACGGCCACTCAAAGCTCCCGGTGCCCGCGCTGCGCCCGAAGGTTCACTTGGCCTCCGTCAGATAATGAGTACAAGTATGTAATCCAACCATACCTTTTAAATCTGGCCTTCGATTCGAGCACCTTGTATTCATTTATACTGCACTAACCACTTATACCAAGCTATGCTCGTCAAACATTCGCAACATAGTGGTTGATCATATACTATTTTATATCAATTGCTCATCACGTGTGCATGTCTTGAGAGTATCTTCGCATGAACACGCCTCTCAACTGAGGTCAAATGGCACCTTAACCACAACATTTATTTGTTATTCTTCCTTGATGAGCTTATTGCACCAAAGATCGATTATTCATCTCTCAAACTACATATTACTTGTAATAATAGTCGAGTACATATTTATTTTTATACATATCAATCACTAATCTTTTTTACATATGGAGAAAGTATCCTCTTAATTACAGGAACCAAGTCAATACAAATGAGTATTTCTCATCAACATATAAATTCTCGCCGGCTTACAATGTCTAATAATTTTTTGCTTTTGTGACTTACTTCATCACACTTTTTATCTAACCTTAGCCTCTCAAGTCAATTTTTTTAATAAAAATAGCCAAAGCATACAACTTGTCACCATTGTGACCAAACAAGTTGTCATAGCCTTCGCCACACCAAAAGCATAGCCTGAGTCGCCATACATCCTTGGCCCTAACTGGCTAACTTAAAACACTTTTCTATTACTTTTGTTGAAACTCTATTTGTTACTAACATGCAAGTCACCACCATTGTAAGTATCTCTTATCCTCCCAAGCTAACCCTCCCTTATAGTATATTTTTCATTGTTATATGCACGTTTTCACTTTCCCAAGCCAAATCAGTCAGTACTCTCCATCAGCCAGCGGTTCTCATTAATTATTCAACCTTCGTCACACATCTGTCCAGTTCCTGAGTTTGCATTAGTCAGTATCTCAACAGTTCTCATGGAATATTAAACCTTCATCAGATACTTCAGTGATCCTTTATCAGTAAGTGATCATCATCAGTTAGAGCCTTCATCAGTCAGTGGCCTTCGACAGTCACCGGCCTTCATCCGCCATGGTTTCCATCAGTCAGTTGCCTTCATCTATAATTGGTTATCATCAGTCAGTAGCCTTCATCAGTTATAGGCCTTCGACAGTTAGCGGACTTCATCAGTCAACAACCTTCATCATCAGTCAGTGGTTTTTATCTATCATTGGTTCTTAGTAGCATTCGTCACTTATTGGCCTTCGTCAGTGAACAGCCTTCATCAGTTATTCACCTTCGTCGGTCATTGACTTTCATCATTTGTCAGTGGCCTTCGTCTATCATTGGTTCTCAGCAGCCTTCGTCAGTGATAGCCTTCGCTAGTCAACAGCCTTCGTCAGTAAGTTGTCTTCACCGGTCAGTGGTCTTCATCTATCACTAGGTATCATCAGTCTATAGCCTTCGTCAGTCATCGGCGTTCATCAGTTAGTAGCCTTCATATATCATTTTGTGTCATCAATCCTTGGCCTTCGTTATTCAGCAGCCTTCGTCAGTTGGTAGCCTTCGTCATTCAACAGCCTTCGTCTGTCAGCAGCTTCCGTTATTCAACATCCTTCGTCAGTTGGCAACCTTCGTCATTCGTCTGTCAGTAGCTTTCGATATTCAGCAGCCTTCGTCGGTTGGCAGCTTTTGTCAATCTATAGCCTTCATCTATTAGTAGCCTCCGTTATTCAGTATCCTTCGTCAGTTGGCAGCCTTCGTCATTTAGCAGTCTTTGTTTATCAGCAGCCTCCTAGTCAGCGGCCTCTATCAGAAATCGACTTTCGATAGACACCTAACCTTCGAACCCCATAAACACCAACATATTTTTCTCTTTTTTGCAGGTTGTATTGTTCAATTTTTTTAGATTTTTATAATATGCATTTAACCAAATTTTATCTGAGCTAACCTTCGTAGGGAATTGATCATTTTTATGTGCAATGCTACAAGTCACATCTATACCCATGTAGGTTCTTGAATGGCAGCCTTCACTAGCCATTCAAAACTACAACCCTCTCATCCGAGGGCATTAGTTCTTGCAGAGCTTATCTTTTGTTCAAGCATAACCATCATTTTTGCAGGGTGTATGATATGTTTACCCCTTTTAATATTTCATGCAAATGCACTTACTTGCATCATCACATGCATACATAAATGCATTGCGCCACGGTTACCTGACAAAGACCTGTCCATGATTAGACATCAGGGCCGTCACTTTCAAAAGCTTCAAAAAGCTTTATCTGACAAAGACCTATCTGCAACAGGCATCGGGACCTTCGCTCTTTCAAATGCTTCAAAAAAACTTCACCCCTTTCATATTATATGAAATGACTAACCAGTTTTTGCAGCAAGTAGAAAGTCGGTGTCTTTTCTGAGTGTCACCATCACATTCGGCATCTACACCAACCTAGCCTCTGCCAAACACCTTTCCAGGAGGGTCTTCGCAAACAGTCATGTCGAACCAGGATGACTTGCCTCCGCTAATACATCATCACGAGGAGGCTTCACCGATACCTTCATCGTCAACACCAATATCTACACCACCAGCATCAATGTCCACAATGACTTATCATCATCGCCAAGATCAAGGGGCTTCATCAACTCCTTTGACACCAAGGTCTACCACACCTTCATCAACCACCTCGACTCAAGGGGCTCATCCGCAACTCTAGTCCGAACATCTACTTCCACTACTACCACTACATCGTCTACACCTTTGTCGCGAGCACCACCCAAGAGGGGCTAGGGGAGCATATCGGAGGAATAGCAACTCTGGAATGTGAAGTCTTTTTGCCTGGCGCTCACGAGAAGGCCTTGAAGATGAAGGCCTCTACGCCGAGAAGGCTCAGAGATGAAGACCTCCATGACAAGAAGGCCTTGAAGACGAAGACCTCCACGCTGAGAATGCCTTGAAGATGAAGGCCTCTACGCCGAGAAGGCTCAGAGATGAAGACCTCCATACCGAGAAGGACTCGAAGACGAAGACCTCCATGCCGAGAATGCCTTGAAGATGAAGGCCTCTACGC
This sequence comes from Saccharum hybrid cultivar R570, assembly GCA_038087645.1. NCBI lineage: Eukaryota > Viridiplantae > Streptophyta > Magnoliopsida > Poales > Poaceae > Saccharum > Saccharum hybrid cultivar. Next base: position 15,985,133 of record JAQSUU010000805.1, read on the forward strand.
CGAGAAGGCTCAGAGATGAAGACCTCCATGCTGAGAAGGCCTCGAAGATGAAGACCTCCGCGCCGAGAATGCCTTGAAGATGAAGACCTCCATGATGAGAAGTTTTGGAGATGAAGACCTCCGCGCTGAGAAGGCCTTGAAGATGAAGAACACCATACCGAGAAAGGCTCAGAAATAAAGACCTCTGTGCTAAGAAGATCTCAGAGCTAGAGACTTGCTCATTGAGAAGGCCTATGCGCCAAGCAAAGACAAAGAACCATGTCATAGAAGTGGAGAAAGAAGCCAAAGCCCAAAGGTGAAGACACCCAGAAGCATAAGGCACTCAGATGTAGACGCCTTAGGACTTATAGAACATGTATAGGTTAGAGTCGTGCATGTGCTCTTTTCTCCATGCCCTTTTTTCTCACAAGGTTTTTGGGATGGAGTTTTTAGTGAGGCGTGCACATGTGGTTTGCGAAGGGCAGTCCTTGCAACCAAGGTTCGGGTTGTATTTTGCCTCTTCTAGTATGAGCATCTACTAGGTCATGTAGTACCGGCCATAACCTAGTAGATGAGGGGCTACTGTTGGGACATGCCATATTCATATGGGCCAAGTCCCTTAGAAGAGGCCCAACTAGTGCCATTGGAGTGGCATGTAAAACCCACCCCCACCAAGAGATCGCTTGTAAATTTCTGCTTGCTTATATAATGCCAAGAACATGAGGGCAAGGGGGGCTCTCTCCTCTCCCACTCATTTTTTGCGAACCCAAACTGCCACCTCACTCTCCCAACTCGTGTGTTGGAGCCTTCGTCCCAGGGCCTTCTCCATGGAGACTTCGCACTAAACCATCGTTGAGGAACCTTCTCCGTGGAGCCTCCGTCATGGGGCCTTCTCCGCAAAGCCCTTATACAAAACAATCATCGGGCCTTCATCTGAGGCCTTAGTCCTAGACATTCGTCCAGAGCCTTCGCCACGGACCTTCTCTAGCTAACCTTCATCAGGAGAACTTCTTCGGCTAGCCTTCATCAGGAGACCTTCTCCGGCTAGCCTTCATCGACGGACCTTCTCCAGTTGGGCCTTCGTCGACCGCACCCAAGCCTCTAGCTTTCCCTTCACTCTCACAACTTGGTCCTTCACAGCCAAGCCTCGCCTTGATGTTCTCCGCCTAGCCATATGAGACTATGCCATACCTCATATTCAATAAGCTCCTTTATCTTACTAGTTGAGCACATTCATCACATGCACAAGCCATCTCTCCACCATGGCTATCATGTTTTACTGAACCTAGTGTTGTGTGTGGACTAAATATCTATCATCTCACATGAAACACATTAATCCACCTAAGGTTGACACTTAATTAGCAAAACTAGACTATGATTTTCATTGGGAGAGGACAGAGTCAAGTTGGGGAGGGAGAGGTGGTGGAGGTGTGAAGGAGACAAAGCGGGTGACTCAGGTAATTGGTTAGGGTTTTTAATGGACTGGGTGGGTAATTCCATAGGCAGCCCGTGTATGATGCCTACCTCTAAAAAATCGATTTTTAGAGGCAAACATATTTTTCAGTCTCCTATAAAACCTATTGTCTTCTAAAATTATTTGCAGAGGTGCTAGGATAAGAGTGCCGATTATTAAAATAAAACTTTGTCTCCTAAAACCATTATTGTAGTAGTGTCATGTTGTGCATGCATTTCGTCATTCATGATTGTTGTCGGTTTGAACAGCTCCTCTCCTATGTCCACACCCTGGCTCCATCCTTTTTTTTAGTCACTCCATTTGTTTTGACCAATTAAAGCTTCAAACTTGAAAGAAAAATAATGCAGTGTTTTGCTACTAATTGCCACCTACAAAATGCGTGATACCTAACATTACTACAGAAAGTTCATCACCGCCGGTTCCAAACCCCCTTCACCGATAGTTTTGGCCCTCGTTGGTGAAAGTCGTGGGTGATAGTCGGCCTGATCACCGCCGGTTGAGCACCGGTGGAGGTATTGGTCATCACCACTGGATCAGCATATGATCCAATGGTGCTGGCAGTTACTTCACCGCCGCATCAGAGCACGGTCCGGCGGCACTTGGTCACGTGCCACCACCGGTGTTACGGACGATCCGGCGGTGATGACAGGGACAACAACATCGGTTTGTCATACCATCCGACGGCGATGACCGAGGCATCAATGTCGGTCGGTGTTATGATCCGGCGTCGATGTAGTTACGAGCATAGCCGGTCGCCATTTGATCCAGTGGTGTTGATGGCGGTATCAACGTCAGTCTGGTGTACTATGTGGCGATGAAGCTCTCTCCATCACCGCCGTACTATGCAACTGCGTTGTTACTATCATCACCACCGGTTGATTCCATATCACCAACGATTTGGTAGGCCATCACTGATACTGCATTTTTCAGAATCAATTGCAATAATTATACAAATATTATTTCGATTACACTAGACCCCAGGTTGTATACATATACATAATGTCATAACATATATACATCACTGCCAAGACACAGTTCCATAAAACACATCCATCAACAAGAATGACATAGTTCCATAAAACACATATGACAATGGTCTCCATTGAGATTCACGACTAGCTAGGTCCATAATGAAACTGCCAAGGAGTTCTTGTAACCCAAGTGTAGTCGGCATAAAACACATCCATCGACAAGAATGACACAGTTCGATAAAACACATATCACAATGGTCTCCATCGAGATTCACGACTAGCTAGGTCCATAATGAAACTGCCAAGGTGTTCTTGTAACCCAAATGTAGTCAGTCAGCACCGCTGTACCTTGACCATAGTTTCTACAACACAAGAAACACAGTTGTGATATGCATTTGCTATAGACTCAAAATTAAGTCACTAAATTGACTAAGGGGAGACAAGCTAAGAGCCCGAGTAGCCATACATATCTTGGATGAGGGTGGTAATAATGTAATGAAGGACATACCACAATTATCAGCGCCAAAGTGCTGTGTTGCAATCAAATAGGCATCCTGTACATGCATAGTGAAGAAAAGAATTCTAAAGCGGTCCATATTTCTTTGCTCTTTTTGTTGTCATTCTCAAAGGACCTGCGTGACAAGCTCATCATGATAGTGACATGTAATGATCAAAGCTAAAATAATCTAATATTTGTCCCAATGTGGGATAGTAGTAGCTACCTAGCTTGTCTTACTTGTTCAGCATGACAAATGTTGGATATTGGTCTCGTGGTATCCTTGGAGAGCCGAAAACAGTGAGAGTGCATTCCTGTAAGATGATGTCAAAATGGACATAATGGTTGCTGTGTTCACAATGTCCCCATGAAAAATAGTTGGGCTGAACCATTAAACATTTAATCTGTACTACAAAATGAGACATTTGCAACAAACTTATGTGGCATTTTGTAGGCTACAAGTATGGAGGATATCTGACTTGTTAAATAGCAAGCCCTTTGTCAATTCATCAAGAACAGTGATCACTGGCCGGGTTCAAGAACCCCATCTCAACCTGCATGTGAGTACGTTCAACCTACAAAACAATTAAATGTGTAGTTAGACACATTCACCTTAGTGTTCAAATAAATGCATTTATATATACTAACAAAATTGACATGGTCGATCCACACCCTGATATGCCTACCAAGGGCGAACTTTTGGTAAAATTGATACTACTTTTACTCGATTCATGGCACCAATTGCCTCCACGGGTTGTCCGACATTGTGTTCACTAACCATGGGCGCCTGCACAATACTCAGGCTATAAGATTCTTCCCAGAAACAGTTGTGTTTCACCTGCTACGGATATGCACATGGATTACCATCCTTGTCATTTGACTCGAGGTTCAGTGTGAGGATTCCAGCAAAACCATCAGCTGCTGCTACTTCATTTGCAATGTACATCGTCCCCTAATTTGGAAGAATAAGTCCTAACAAAAAACATTGTGCAGGTGGTCAACATATTCTGTGTATGAACTCTCTCTATCGACGAACAAGCTAAGTACTACAACGGACCATATATATAGTTTTAGAATACACCACCTCAATAAACTTAAGTTTGTAACCCAAAATTAACAATAATTCAAGAACATCCACAGCATTCCAGCTGTAAATTAATAAAATCCACAATTCAGAAGCTAAATTTGATTACCTCAGAGGTACTGTGTGGGACATCGAGCGGGTAGCCGGACGCGACCACCACGATGTTGAGTCGACAGATGGGAGGACCCCCAGCACGAGGCAAGCTAGGTCGATGCCCCGCGGCCTCAGGTTCCTGATGCTCCTGTCCACCACTTGCTGTCTAGCTACCCCTCCACCCTGCCTACTCTCCACCATCCCTCGCGCTCGCAGCACCGTTCACCGGAGGCCCTTTCGCTAGTTCCCAAGTAACACATGGGCAGTGTATGTATCTTTTACTCCAAACATTATTTACTACATACACCTTGATGGCTTTCACAAAAGAGTCAATGCCTTCTATGAATGGGGCAGACACAGTGTCCAAATACACCCATCCACAATCCATCTATGAATAACACAAGTTTAGTGACATAGGTCTACTAGTCATTCAATTTACTACAATCAAATTAGAGGGACCATAGGGTAATTTGTTGTGCACGCAACAATCAACAATCAGAAGAAATCAAGAAACACTCTAAAAGAAAGAAGGATGACTTTTAGTCACAATTTAACCACAGGGGCCGCATTCATAAAAGAGTCAATGCCTTCCATGAATGGGGCAGACACAGAGTCCAAGTACATCCATCCACGATCCATCTATGCATAACACAACTTTAGTGACATAGGTCAACTAGTCATTCAATTTAATACAATCAAACTTGAGGATACATACTGACTGTAGGGTAATTTGGTGTGCACGCAATAATCAACAATTAGAAGAAATCAAAAGGCACTCTCAAAGGAAGAAGGATGACTTTGGGTCACAATTTAACCACAGGGGCCGCATTCACAAAAGAGTCAAAGCCTTTGACGAACAGGGCAGACATAGTTTCCATGTACATCCACGATCCATCTGTGATTAACACAATGCAACTTTAGTGATCGACATAGGTCAACTAACTAAAGTGTCATTCAATTTAATACAATCAAAACTATAGGATACATACTGACCATAAGATAATTTGGAATCAAGTAGAAGCCGCCTTCGAAATCAGTAGCACTCTAAAATGAAGAAGGATGATTTTCGGTCACAATTTGACCATAGGAACTAAAGTAGCTACAAGAAAAGGGTCGTTACTTACCAACCTCAGAACATCCTTCGAAAATTGACAGCCTTCGTTAGCATGGCGGTCGCCAAAAATGGTGGGGGAGCCACAGGTGAAGAAAAGTTCACCGAGTGAAGAAGAAGAGGAGGGAAATGGGGTTTTCATTACTCTTACAACCGTTTACCACCGCCGGGTTAACTGGACAGCTGATGGTGATACCCACTTTTACCGTCGGATCACAACCTATGGTATTCATTGTTCGAACAAACTGGTGGTAAAAATTTCTTATCACCGCCGACATGACGGACAGGAAGACATCTTGAATTATTGCGATTTCCTCCGCCGGATCATTAGACCAACCGACGGTGCTACAGTCTTTCACCGTCGGATGTAACGGTGGTGCGTCCATCCATATTCAAACCGTCGGTGAAAACTTCTTACCTACACTGGTTTCTTAGCACGTCGCGCATCGGATGAACAGCCGGCGGTGCTAAACGTTCTATCGTCGGTTTTGCATATGATACGGTGGCGAAGTCCGGCAATTTGTTTACCGCCGGATCATACGGCAAGACTGCGGTGAAACTTTTATCACCACTAGTTAATCGACCAGAAGGGGTCCCTCAGGCCATGAGCCAGCGGTGATACGTACCACCACCGGTTGTCTCAAAATCGCTGGTGAAAGCCCCGGCGGTGATTAAACTTTCTTTAGTAGTGTAAGTGGTGTGGCTAGTGGTGGTTGTGCCCACCAACCAGGGTTTGAACACTAGTATTGCACCCAAAAGAAGCCCCCTCGTGCTCACTGGCTTGTAGTCACAGTGCATCGTCGGCCCAGGTTACGGTGCGCTGCGCCAGCCTCGGTAACGGTGTATGCTAGGCCAAGTTCAGTTTGGTCCTATAAAACGGGCATGGGCCAAGGTTCGGGGGTTTTGTGACCGGGGTCATACAGTCCCTTCCCCCACCAGTCAGGTTTTTTTTTACTAACCGATCACCTCCATAGATTGATTTTTTTAACGAACAGAATTGGCAAAGCCCCAACTAAGATTAGATAATTAAGGAAAAAGTGTTACAACAAGAAACTGAGAAGAGGGAGAGGAAGAGGGAGTTGAGGTAAAAAAAGAGGAAGATTGAATTTGAGTGCATCCTCGAATAGTGTTAGGTTTAGATGAACCGTCATTGGGCTAACAAAAACTAGCCACCGGCAGGAATTTTGTAACACAGGTGTAAGATATTTTTCTTTTCATATTTTTCAAATCTGTTTTTTATCCCAATCTTTCTAACTAATTACTTTTATTGGAATTTCTTTTACATTCCTACATGCCTGAACATGTTTTCAAACTTGATTCAACACCCACCGGGTAAAAAAAATGCTAGTTACAAATGAATCAAAATTAAGCCACATCAGCGATTGTAATAAATTAACAGTTTGACTCAATTATGAATGTGTTAGAATCACATTTGGCTTGTATAAATCAATATTGATTGTGGTTGAATATATGAAATTGGAAGCTCAATCATTATGGTTTCAAACATGGTCCAAACTCATTGTCATGTGGGTGAGAAGAGTTTTTGTGCCGGCTTTCTACTATCATGAAAATAAGGCATTTTCATGGAAGTTTTTGTACTCCCACAATCTTTTTAGTGGCAGTGGAAATATACTTCTATGTGGGTTTTGACTCTCACAAATTATTTTGTGACAACATGTCCAATAAAAATAACAAGAGATCTTTTACAATGGCTGGAAAAGTACCATGGTAGCTCCAAGTATTTTCATATTTTTCTTTATTCTAAGTAATTAATTGATAAATATATTATAGAGGGTATTTTAGTAATTGAGGTTATGCTCTTCTGAAAGACCTAAACTAGACGTAACCCTCTTGTAGTCTTGTCCCTCTGCATTGTACATCATTGTACGGCCATGCGTCGTCACCGTGGCGCTGCCAACTGCCAAGCGAGATCGGCCGGGATAGGACACACGCAAGAGCTGAGACAGAGACATCGACGCGGCACATGGTTTTCAGAGTAGAGTGGAGCAAGCGTACCAATCGCGCCTCTGTAGTAATTTACATGTATTAATACACAGCAAAATACCAGCTACATGGTCCTATATGTCCACACGAAGGTAAGGGAAAAAGAAAACAAGAACACACAAGAGTAAAGGGGAGAAGAGCAAGAGGTAGGCCTCTGCAGGGGGACGGCCGTGGGGCTTGTGGGAGCCACCAGACAGAACGTCGGTTAAGATTCAGATAGAGATGACATAGAAAATCTCATTTTTGCCCTTGAATGATAGTACTAAAGGGACTGATTTACCCTGGCCTCATCTAATAATTTGTACTATCCCCACCTATTTGGTACCTCTAGGTACTTTTAGTTGGGTACCTCGTATTTTTTCACCGTCGGATCTTGTCCAATGAATGGTCCATGTTTTTTTCCAACCATTGTCACAAATAACAATGTTTGCTAATATAATATATAAGGCCATATATAGTCTCATGGGTGCAAGGTGATAAACTTGGGTACTAGGATATTGCAAGTTCTATAGTCTTGTGTCGGAGGTTCAACTGATAACTTTGTTTTTGTTCCCATGAGCATACAAACTTTGGGGAGGATCGAAATATATAAGCGACTTTATTAATTTGACTTGTAATTCCAAACGTACACAACTATACTGAAAGCAGGCATACATGTTCTCGCGGACTTGATGTATGGCAAAAAGTGTTAAGCTCAGTCTTGTCTTTCACACTTATTACAGCATAAAATTTCGAATACCAAGCGAAATTGTAGACATATATATAATCTCATTTGTTCGTAGGCACAAGTTGGACGTGGTAGCCCTGAGGAATCAACATCCTTCCAACACATGTTACTCCTCCTTTTATCTCCATCCATCTGGAGACAACAGAACTCCATATCAACGGGCTGCATGCATCACAGATAGTCGACTAGAGAGAGAGAAACTCTGTACCTGTACTTTGGCAGTAAAACGTGGAGGAAAAGTGAAATAAAAAGCTTGCTAAATTCTGCCCCCACACAAAACCTCATGCCACCCCCAAATGTCATGAGATTCCTCAGCTGGATGCTTCGTTTTGTCTCATCCTGTTTTTGTTGCAGAGACAGAGAGCGAATTGTGTCATGTCTATACTACAAGTTTAGTACTGACCAAATATTTATTTTTACTGATACAGTGAAAACTTCAAACTTGCGAGCGAAATAACGCGGTGTTTTGCAACTAACTGTCCACCTCCATGGATTGAATTTGAGTGGATCTTCAAACAGTTGGGTTCAGATGAGCCGCCATAGGGCTAATCATGACTAGCCACCCGGCAGGGATTGTGTATCCTGTATATAAGAAATGAATTATCAAATCACCAGTCGACTACATTATAAGACTCCAAACAAATAAGTTCTCACTGAACATCTGCTGTATACGACATACAGGGGCTTGCATATATATATATATATATATATATATATATATATATATATATATATATATATATATATATATATATATATATATATATATACACATATATATATATATATATAGTTGTGGACAATGCAAAATGTACCGTTCACTTGCACATCTGTGAGAGTTTTCCTGAAAATTCCAGGTGAGGGGGTACTCATTCGATTAATCTCCTTCCTAACCTTCAGGTGGAACAAACTCAATCACGTTAAAGGAGAAGTGATGAAAAGCATCACGTAGAACTTGTAATGCTGAGTTCCTGATAAGTGCGGAAAAGTATCATGGAGACCTTCACATAGCACTTATCTAATGTACTGTACATTTTGAGTTCAGTCACCTGTGTCGTGAATTCCATGGACTTGTACTCCTCCCATGTGAACCCTGAATTCGTGTCTTCTCGTTTCTTCACTATTGCTTCATGCTCCTACAGAAAAGGTACATGTTCAACAGCTATATATATATAGCATATGCAGTCCTGAGGAGACAGTGAATGTTCGAATGAACGTAGAAGAAACAACCTTGATCATTTCAATAACTTTAGGGTTATCACTGAGCAACTTAAGATCTAGGGTAAGGGTTCCTGATATTGGCGCAAAGCTGGCTAACAAGAAAGCAGCGACTACGTCCATAACAAAAGCTTCATCTATCACGGGCTTTTCACTCTGCAGTTCTTCAACAAGTAGGTCAAGAAGGTCACCGTGTTTCTTCTCAGGTGTACTTAGTCTATCTCTCAACAAATCACTCAATTTTTTATGCACAATTCTCCTTGCCTGTGAGAAAAACTCCTGATTAGTGACCCGGATCAATTGTATTGCAAATATAGTTCTGACTGAACAAAGTTGAAATATATGTAGTACCTTCATACACACTACCGGAATCCGCTTATTTGCCGAGCGCTGGAGGTTTTGCCGAGCGTTTTTTTTCGGGCGCTCGGCAAAGAAGGCTTTGCCGAGAACCAAATAAAAAACACTCGGCAAAGCCTCTGCACTCGGCAAAGAAGGCTTTGCCGAGCGCCCGATAAACGGCTCTCGGCAAAGAAGTTTCTTTGCCGAGTGCCAAAAAAAACACTCGGCAAAGGCTTCTTTGCCGAGTGCCAAAGTAAAACACTCGGCAAAGCAATTTTTCAAACCACGTTTTGGTGCCCTAAATGAATTCAAATAAAAAAGTTTTCAACTACAAAGTTTCATAACTTCTCATGATCTACAAACTTTATATTGGTCATTTCTTCATTCGACAAAGTAATAATTACGTTGTTCACAAAATCTATATGTCTCTCATGTAGTTTAATGAAACTACAAGAGAGATATATAAGATTTGTGAACAATGTTAGCACCACAATTTCGGATGGAAAACCTTCCTAAATGAAGTTTGTAGATCTCGAAAGGTTATGAAACATTGTAGTTGACCACTTTTTAATTTGAATTCATCTTGTCATGCAAATCTACGTTTGAAATTCAAAATTTTAAAATTTTAAAATTCGAATTTTTCAAAAGACCTCGGATGGAAAAACTTCCTAAATGAAGTTTGTAGATCTCAAAAAGTTATGAAACATTGTAGTTGGCCACTTTTTCATTTGAATTCATCTTGTCATGCAAAACTACGTTTGAAATTCAAAATTTTAAAATTTGAATTTTTCAAAAGACCTCGGATGGAAAAACTTCCTAAATGAAGTTTGTACATCTCGAAAAGTTATGAAACTTTGCCGAGAGCCTTAGAGGCTTTGCCGAGAGCCTGGGCCCTCGGCAAAGCAGCCGGCTCCGGTAGTGACACTTGTAAAACAATGTCCCAGGAAAGTATATAGGGAAGCAGACGATCCCCTTGAGGAAGGCTTTCAAGTTCTGTCTCAACTCTCTTGACTCCTCAGGACCGATGCTGATCATCTTCTTGGCGATCAGATTAAATATCATCTGCCCAATTACAGTAGAAATAGCAAAACTTCATCGTGGAGTTACAGAAACCCTCGATTATGCCCGGACAATGGTATGCACCACCACCCATCGCACTTACATCTGCTATGACATCGTTCACCTCGATACTAGGCTTGGCGGCCCACGCCGCGAGGCCCTGCTTCATGGTGTCCTCCAGCTCTTGGATGAGCGCTCCCTTGAGGTTTTCAAGGCGAAAGAGCTTGGACGCGAAGCTGCGGGTGAACTTGTGGACAGTGCTGGTCAATGTGATGAGGCTCTTCTTGCCTATCATGTTGTTTCCTGCGTCTGGGAGCCAGGTCCTGAACATCTTGCCCTCTTGCTGGAAGATGAACCGGTTGAAATCCGGATCAAGGGAAATGACGAGAGGTTGACCCACTAGGCTGGTCTTGAACACTGGGCCGTACCTATGTATATTAGCGACGACAGCAACAAACAAACAAACTCAGCGTCTTTATATGATGATGATGATGTTAAACTTTTATATAAACATGAGGACTTGAGGTTGTACATTTCTTGGGAAAGCATATATGAGATTAGTGTGCGAACAAGTTAAAGACAGATAGCTAATGAAACTGATTACACACTGAATTCTCGTGTCACATATATACTGCTACACGCTACTACGTAAATGATTTGTAGAGGCGGCTAGAAAGACTCTATAGAGACGGTTGTACTCTTCCGTCTGTACACATCAACGAAGGAATACAGCTGCCTCTACAAGTCGGTAGCAACGGACGGATTCAGGAGCCTCTACATGCCTCTACAAATCGTTTTCCAAAATTCATAAATCAGGCTAAAAAATAGCAAAAATATCTTTTTATTCTCAGAAGGACCCACCAGGCAACCACACACTCCACTTCTTGGTGCAATATATAATTCAAAAGGATATCCTCTCCTAGGTGCACAAAGAACCAGTGGTGTTGACAGATTTCCTTAATTTTATCAAATGTCTTTTGTTGTTCTACCCTAAGTAAATTCAGATTCATCCTTCAAATGAAGTATGGTAGTAAAAGAAATAATCTCCGCGGAAGTTTGCAATGAATCTCCTCCTGCTTTACCTTTCCTAAGAATTTTTGCAAATCATTCTTGCATGTAGGCGCCTAAACTTTTTTGATGATTTATATTTTCTTGGGATCAATATCTATGGCTTTATCATGAATTTTGAAGTCCAAGAACTTCACAACCAATACGCCAAAACCGCATTTGAGTGGGTCCATCTTCAAACCATAATGGCCCATCCTTTCAAAAGTAAGACACAAATCGGTCATATGAGAGGTATGAGCGACCAATTCGATCACAATATCATAATATAGACTTCCATGGCCACACTAATTAAATCATAACAACCCACTCAAAGAGACCAACGAAACTAGGACATATATAAAGACAATTTTGGACACGTATTGTTTGGCCATAAAAATCTGAATGTAACCAACATTACATCAAGAAAATTGATAACCCGATATCCTAAAGCATCATTAATAAGCATATTGCTGCGACTGCAGGACTAGTACGTAGCTCTCCTGAGCACTCTACCCCAAAGTCCCCAAAGTCACTTGTGTCTAAAGGACACAAACATTCCCCTTGTATTTACTACATCCAATTTTGAAATAAGTATTTGGGGCTCTAAAAAAATTCAAATGAAAAGTTTTCAACCGCAAAGATGTAAATATCGTTGAGTACTATAACTTTAGTTTTGGTTATTTCTCCATCTGAGGTCATTTGAAAATTTTGAATTTAAAATATGATAAATTCAAACATAATTTTGCTTGGATAAATGACTTCAAATGAAAACGTTGAAAACTACAAATTTTATAACTCTTCGAGATCTACAACTTTGGTTTTTGTCATTTCTCCAATAGAGGTCTAAAAATTTTGAGTTCCAATATGTGAGGACTTCAAACTAAACTTTTGGAACATATATTATTTCAAATGAAAAAGTTATCAAGTTATCAACTGTAAACTTTTATATCTTTTTGATATCTGTAACTTTGGTTTTGGTCATTTCTTCATCCAAAATCATTTGGAAAAGTCAAAGAAAATTCAATTTCAAATTGTGAGAACTTGAACAGAATTTGTGAGATATAAATGATTTCAAATGAAAAGGTTGTCAACTATAAAGTTTTAGAGCTCTTCGAGTTATACATAATTGATATAAATTTTGTCTCCATCCAACTTCGTTTGAAAAAGTTATAAATTTTATTGTGGTGTACCTATTTTTATAGACGGCTCTAGATATATAGCCACCTCTAGAGGCGGCTGGATCTACAAACGCCTCTAAAAATAGACCATTTTTAGAGGCGATTGGTCTCGGAAACCATTTTTAGAGGCGGTTCTAAATTAAGCTGCCTCTGTGCAAAATAGGAGATGTCTCTCTCTACAAATGGTATTTGTAGTAGTGTACCTCTTCAGTCGTTGGCAGTAGTAGCTTGGCATGTCGATAGACTGGCTTGCTTTCATGTATTGGAGGGTCTAGCTAATAATGGGGAAGCCCATGGAGCCAGGAGGAAGTCTCCCCTTCCATGGAGGATACACCCATCTGTATGCCAGTGAAGTAACCATGCAATCCCCACCGTGACACAACAGACGCGTACGACAGATTGATCAGCAAACCTCCCTCCATCTCCATGTAATAATGTGCGACTAGAGCAGATTTCTTCCAGGCTAGCTAAAAACTAAAGTTTTGAAGCTAGTTAGGCTGTGTTTAGTTCCCCATGGAATACAAAATACAAAATGCCAACTACTTTAGAATGATAAAATGCAAAATGCCAAAATTTTCATGGGTGTGTTTAGTTCCATCCATAATGCCAAATTTTTCATGGAGTGGGTGAGGACTTTTTGGCTTTTTGGTTTTTTTGGCCTCTTGAGGCCAAAATCCAAAATGGAGAATGGATACTTTTTTCCCAAAAATTTTGCATGGTGTTTAGTTCCATTTTGCAAAATGATGGAACAAAATCCAAAAATTTTTGCGTGAAATGGGGAACTAAACACACCCTTAGTTTGTCTTGCATGTAAATGGGTGGTCCCTAGCAGCTTATATAGGGGCTGGAGAAGTGTAGTGTGTACTGGCCGGCCTACTGGGGCGGTTTTGTTTATTTCATGCTGAGTTGGAATCAAACTTTGTACTCCTCGACGTTGACCCGGGATTCTCCTTCGTGCAAGCTGGAACTCTGCATGCCACGTTTGCTTATTTTCTTCATTTCGTGCAAGTTGGGACTGTGCAGTGCATGCACGTTACTGATTTCCTAGTTTGCATGCGTGGCGCATTTAGTTATTTTAGTGTTTGAATCTTCGATTGTGCATGATTTCAGCAAATCAGAACTAAGCATCTCATTTCAAAAGGAAAAATCAAAGAACAGCTGGCAACCCTAAACAGAAGGAACCCGTGACAGTAGCATATGCACAAAATCTCATCACATCACGTGGAGTGTAATATAATGGAATCTCTATCGCATAGAATACAATCCCATTGCACTGGTTAGCAAGCAAAATCACATCCACACTGCTGCCTCTAAATGATCGGCATTTTGGAACCATATCAGTGCCTCAAAAAATTTTGATTTTTCTTGACACCTTTAGGGCTCCTTCAGTTAATTCCCTCTCTATAATGAATAAAGGGGATGAGAGGGGGATTTTGACTTGTAGAGGATTTAATCTCCTTCAATCTTGTATGGTTGCATTCAATCTCCCTCCATTTCCCTGTGAAGGACCGAATATGACGACCAAAGTGGGGTGAATGGGAACCACAAATTTTCTTTCGAAACTTTCGGCCGCTGTCCCAAAATCACCGCCAAACGCAAGACACAACAACCGTGATGCCCTCGAGTCAACTAGTGGCTGGATGTTCCCTATGAACAGTGGTGAAGCTAGAGCAAATGGGTGGGGGGTGCACAACTTTATCATAAATATAGTGACCCATGTGATGTTCAAACAAATAGCATGAATAACTCACAATTTTTAACATCAAAATTCAACATGCAGTAATGGCAATGTGATTTTGGTCAAAACATAAGTAAACTGGTAGGGCAAGGGCAATAACACTCACTGTTTATAACAAAATAAAGGCATACATTGATCACTGTAGTGTAATAATTGAAAGAATGCCAAAACGATGAACAAAATATGTGATCCAGCCTAAAGAAAAGAGAATAAATAGGTTAATTATTTAGCAAAGAAAATTTAGAATTATCCATTGAAAGTAGATGCATTGTATTTGTATTACCTCTTAGAGATCATATTTACGCCCTTTTCCTTTCATGTTCATGAAACGACGAATCACAACCTCATTGCTAACTTTCTTCATTTCTTCTTTCTCTATGTAGCAAATAAGTCTATGACTCAGGTGTTGATCACCTATGCAATTAGACAAACTTGTTTTTACAATCTTCATGCCCGAAAAACATCTCTCAACTGTTGTTGTAGCGACAGGCAATACTAGCACAAGCTTCAAAAGTCGATAGACCAATCTATACAAACGATATTTCCCTGTCTCTACCATTTTTTGAGAGAGCTCACCAATAGTGGTTATGTTGGAGAATCCATTATCTTCTCTCACATCAGCAATGTAAAGGCGAAGGTCATGGCTAAGGTCCCTCGCTCATATCATCATTGGTGAAATCATCAGGATATAATTTGGCTAAGCTCATTAAAGTCTCCCCATCGAAAGCATGAAATGAGTCTCTTGGATTGAAAGCAGTTGAGCAAACAAGCAATTGAGAGGTTGTCTCACTAAAGCGGCTAGTGATGCTTGTTTGTAATTAAAGAAATCCATTGCATAGTGATGCTTGTTTGTAATTCCTGATTTTTTCCTAGGCTATCGGGGATCAATATATGTACTTTCCATGTCCACTCTACCAATTTCATGCAAGTCACAAAACTCATTCACTTCATCTAATAATTTTTCCCAACCATCTCTTCTAAGATCATCCAAATGGATTCTAGTTGATTGCACACATCCAATGGCATTTACAATGTCTTGATCCTTGCGTTGCAATGCTAATGACAATGTATTTGTGGTAGTTTATGTAGTCAACATGAGATGCAAATAAAAGGCAAAGTCAAAAGATTGGAAGTATACCAAAAGATTTGATGCTTGATCTCTATTTTTCCAATCCCTGTCCTCCTTTTCAACAACCTTTAGCACTTCAACTATTGTAAGAAACATGTTGAGTAAACTTTTCAGAGTTTTATAATGAGAACTCCATCGAGTATCTCCAGGTCTTTGAAGACATTTCTCTTGATTTAACCCTGTCCTGGTCTCAAGTTGCCCACAACCTAATGCTTGTTTCACTTGTTCATGATTGATATCTCTAATCATATCCCTTCTCTTAGCCGACACACCAACCACATTAGTAAGATAGAAATCATATTTAAAAAATTGCTTATACCCTTATGTTTTCTCACAGTTGCCACAATGACTAACTAAAGTTGATGAGCAAAACAATGCACATAATAAGCTGTTTTACTATCTCTCACGATCAATGATTGCAAGCCATTCAACTCACCTCGCATATTGCTAGCACCATCATATCCTTGGCCTTGAATTGCTTTAAGCTTAGTTTGAACTTTGCAAGTAGAGAATCAATGGATGACTTGAGGTAGGAAGAAGTTGTTTCAGTCACATGCACAAGGCCAACAAACCTCTCTTTCACAATCCCAAATTTGTCAACATACCTCAAGACCACAGCCATTTGTTCTTTGCAAGAAACATCTCTTGACTCATCAACTAGCAAGCAAAAGACATCATCCCCAAGTTCTTCAAGGATAGATTGTACAATCTCATTTACAAAACATTCAACAATGTCCCTCTGAATTTCAGGAGCAAACAAACAACTATTCTTTGTAGCATTTGTAGTCATGGCTTTGCGTAATATTGGATCATGTTCTACTAAGCAATCATAGAACTCCTTGAAGTTCTCTCTATTGTAGGATTCTTTTGATTCATCATAGCCACGGAAAGGCAATCCTTGCTTCAACAATAGTCTAGCAGTATCAATGGACCCATTCAACCGAGTAAAATAGGCCTTCTTAGCAACTTCACTGATCTGATTGTAAGCAACATCTATGTGTTGCTTTCTTTATAACAAATCATCACACTTTTCTTCATTGCATTATAGTGTAAGCCACCGACCTCACCAACATGTGACCTTAGCCTTTCTTTCCTATGATAACCATTCCAACCATTAACCATAAATGCATCATATCCTGCATCTTTCTTTTCTCTAAACAAGAAACAATAAAAGCAATATGCTCTATCCTTTGCCTCACTATATTCAAGCAAGGGACCAAACTCATCAAACCATTCTAGAATAAATCTTCTCAACTTCTCTTTCTCTCCAATTTGTGTAATAGGAAAATCACACGTGCGAGGCTGGCAAGGTCCATTCTCCAAGTATTTTCTTCTCACCTTTTCTCTCACATTAGGATGGTAAGCATCAATTTCTTTTCTCAATCTGGGATCATATTTAATCTCCTCATCCCAGTTGAGTTCATCTGGACATGAAGTTCTATTAGCATCAATCGTGTCTTGAGCTTTCTATTTATAATACCTCTCCATGATTACCTAAAATTCATTCATTTGCATAATGAAAATGCAGTTCAAAATTCATTGTGGACGAACTTAAACTTGAGAATAATTGAATAAACAATCACCGGTCAGCAGTTGCAGGAACCAAACAACCAAGCAGTTGCGGGCGTCGGGCGGCCACGGGCAGACCAGGGATGGCTACGGCTTCAACGCTTTCCTAGAGCGCCGGAGCCTGGAGCGGACGGCGTCGCTCAGTCGCTAGGACCTGGGAGCCTGGCTACGCCACGAACAAACGGAACGGTAGTAGCCAGCGTCGGCGCGGCAGGCCGGCAACGGAAGTGGCAGCGGCTCGTATTTGTATTGGTGGAGCGAGGGCAGGGCAGGCGAAGCGTCGCTCCTCGCGGCTTGCGCAGTCGTCGAGCGGAACGGCGGAAGTGAAAGAACCACGAGTCAAGCAGTCATCGAAGCCTAAAGGAATTGGCATAGTGGGCTTCAAGGCCAGGTGGGGGTGCCTCGTATTGGGCCGTGGGTGTGCCTATAGGGCCGAATTTTTCCACTCTAACAATTTCTGGACTTTGTGGGGGTGCCTGGGCTCCCACGGCCACCAACTGGGCTTCGCCCCTACCTACGAATACAACGGGACACCACACACCCAAACGAGAAGCACTTGCATAGAGCCAAAGATCCAAAAACAGTACACTCAATTCCAATGGAGAAGGAGCAAGTTCCTGACTCAAATACCCATGTCAACCGGTGACAAGAGTGCTAAGGAATGATCCTTGGATCAGTAGGAAACCAATGCAAAAAAAAAAGGATCGCGATTATCGGAGCTCAACCGCACAAGAAACGAACAAAACAGTGCTCCACAGGAACCGGCATTGTTCATGGTCCATTGCACAGGACCGGCACTGTTCATGGTCCGGTGTCCAATACTAACAGAACAAGAAAGGCGCTGGCCAAAACTTTTGTGCTCGAATGGTGTGGTGCCCTGGTCCGGTGCACAAGACTGGTCCAGTGCTAACCGGTCTAGTGCACATCGGTTAGTGCGGTGCCTAGGACAGCACGCACTGGACAGGTACTGTACCTGGTCCGATCCGGTGCCCCAACTCCCTATCCGGTGGTCAAGAGCAGCGCGTGACCAGATCCAAAATCGAATGAATCTAGGCCAAATCAACTCCAACTTCCACGAAATTTGAACCAGATGATTACAAGGAGGTTGGGAGGCTATCTCTAGGAGATCATCGCCCAAGACTTAGCCAATCAACGGGAATTTAAGATCACATGAAGAAAACTGGTTTTTCCTCCCCAAAACAAGAATCGTCCCGATCTGTGAGCTCGTGTAGATTCAGAGAAATTCCTTTGAAGGATGAGATCAACACACGTCCTTGCTCATCTCAGATCAATTGGAACGACCAAAAACCATCTCAAATAGAAGAAGGAAACATTTTGGGGAGAAGGGAAACCAAGAAATGAAGAACACCAAAAAGCAAATCACAAAAACACACCTGAAATCTTAAATCCTCGAGGACAAGAGGAGGTAAGGGCCTTCATTCCCATGCGAATCAGAAGTTCACAAGATCCGGTTACACAAACTGCAACTAGTTCATCTGTGGACCTCTCAGTAGACTAAGGGGACGGGGCAAACCTAAGGAGAAGGAAATTAAATGTTGGAGAGGTAAGACTGACTAGGGGGCAGCACTCTCTTATTTATTGACGCTACTACACATTTCCAAGGTGCACCTAAGTAATTAGAGCGAACCATCTAACCCAAAGGGTATTATGGTCCAACTCGGAGATCTGCTGATCCGACGACCATGCGCCCTTCATGACTTAGCTTTGCCTCGACGCAAGCCCTGTGATAACGCCATGTGCCGCCTCTGATTCCCGCGCGAACTGCACTTGGGTTTTGAGGCCCAAACCCGAAACCCGTCCACCTGGTGGTTTTGAGGCCCAAACCACCAACCCGCTCGACACATGTCACCATTGTCCTCGACCGCCCGGACGCCAAGTCTTCAAAGACTCCGCCTAACTTGCTCGACTGCTGTCTTGACTTCTTGGTCAACATGGTCAGTCACTCCCACGTATTCTTGCACTTGTCAATGACCCCAAGTGACAGTCACCCATGGTCGGTCACTCGGCTTCTCCGGTCCCTCAGTCCAAGTCCCGGCATCCGTCCTTCACCGCTTCTAGTCCATCGACATGGACCCGCTTGACTTTCACCTTCGCCATCAATCACCATCTCCAAGCTCCATGCCTGCACACCAAAGCCAAGAGATATGTTGCACAACCCAACTCACACCTCAGTTAGTTCAACAACTCAACCCGAGACGCTACACTCGTTGACAATCACTCATCACAACCGAACCACAAGGGCACATATCAACCTTGTGTTCGCACCCACTAAATAAAACAAGGTCTACATTCAAGGACCTCAAACTATGCCTAAATTTCATCACAGACGAGCTATAACCCATCTCAAAGACAGTTAAGCAATTGTCTCTGATAATACATCACAGACGATGTACTAACCAGCCTACTATGATATGTCACAGTTCATCATAGACTCCAAC
The DNA here is from genome assembly GCA_038087645.1 of Saccharum hybrid cultivar R570. Classification (NCBI taxonomy): domain Eukaryota; kingdom Viridiplantae; phylum Streptophyta; class Magnoliopsida; order Poales; family Poaceae; genus Saccharum; species Saccharum hybrid cultivar. The sequence continues at coordinate 16,004,808 of JAQSUU010000805.1, forward strand.
GCTTAGACGGTTGTTTCACCCGACTATGTGGTAGAGTTAAGACAAATTTTTGAAGGAAATTATATCATGGATGGTGATTTATAGCTGCCCATTTGTGTTATGTTTAGTCCATATATATACCAACCGCTCAAAGGTCCATCTATGGGCATTTCACTATTTAGTTGTAGTTTTTTTAAAATTCCTATTTATGATCACCGCGCTCACAGAATAAAGGAGTTTGATCAGTGACACGAATTCTTTATTCGCATTTATGATCAAGCGGCATCAAAAAGCACCATGTATAACAATCAATTTACAAGCAGTTCAACCTCCATCACTGGCAGTAAACTATATATAATACGCATCACAAGCAAGATCATTACATGCAGTAATTATATCTCACATATATACATTATATCACAAGAAATCACTAGATCAAGCCACTTACACTAATACAGAAAACATTGTACTGGTGGCACTTTTTATTTCCACTGATGGTTCTGTGAACCACCATTGTGAAAGGCCAGTGAAAATTAAATTACATCTCTAAATTATAAATTTCAATACATATAAATGTACTCATCGTGATGGCTAGGCAGGTTCCCAACAATTGAAAGCCCTATGTTTGGTTTTGGATAATTGAGACAACCAAGTGGACTAACCTTCTACTCTAATGTTGTGATTGAGAAAGGTTGGTTCACATCCAAGGTGGAGCAAGGATTGCATTCAAGGTGATGGAGATGGCCAATTGTTGATCAAGTGCCCATATATTGGAAAAGAAGAAAGAGAGAAACAAAACCCTATGGGCTCAAGGCAAAGGTATAAATAGGGTGTTTGTTTTGCTGATCAAGACACAATAGAGTGCATGGTTGGGTTTAGGATAAATAACCATACTATAAAGAGGGGAAATCTTTAATTGCAATGATTATCTAGTGCCACAAAGTGTGAGGTTCATTTGTATATGCATTGCGTTTAGTGACATGGTGAGGTGCAAGAGAAAAACTTTCAAATTGATTGAAGCTGCTAACTCACACACTTGACATGTTGAAACACTTGGTGGAGTTGGGCACATTTGAAAATGCTTTGAAAACGAAGTTTTTTTAGATGGATAGCTCTCCGAATAAGCTTTCCGGAATGTCCAAGATCATAGAAATCAGTCGGAGCTAATAGTTATGGGCGTTTTAGTTTCTAGTTAAAATCTGAGAGCCCATACCGGAGCTCCAGTTAGGACCAGAGGTCCGAAAAATATTTGGTTTTATAAATGCTCTAGGTTGAGAGCTCCTCTTACAAAAAAAAAGGCAGAGAGCTCTGGTTGCCAAAACCAGAGGTCCGGTTTTCACTCTAAAAATTAATTTTCCAAAGGCTGAGAGCCTCAACCGAAGGTCTGGTCCTGCAAACTAGAGGTCCGATTTTGCGCTCAGATTTGTTTCAGGACAGGAAATCGGAGCTCCGGTTTGAACCGGAGGTACGGTTTGAACTGGAGGTCCCTTGTTCTGGGCATTTCGGCCCCCAATGGTCAGATCTGAAATAGTCATTGGTGAGGGGCTAGGAGGACACGTAGGGGCTGGCTGAGTGGGCCTGGCCGGCTAGGAGTGGTTGGTTGGATAAGTCTAGCTCCTCCCCATCTCTTTCCCTCTCTCCCACTCATTTGAGATCCAAAAAGCAGAAGAACAAGCTCCTCTCTCCTCTGTCTCCCAAGCTTGGTGCTAGCCCTAAGAGAGAGCTTGCACTACTACAAAAATCTTTTTGGAGGCGGACCAAGTGGATTATTGGAGGCGGGCATTGCAACCGCCTCCAATCAAAGGTCACGGTAAATGGAGGATTAACAGAGGCGGTTGCTTTGCCCGCCTCCATAAATCGATTAAAATAAACAAAAAAAGGAAAAAAAGCCCACACGGGCTTGGATCTGGGCCTCGCGCTGCCACTGTCGATCCGCTGCCCCAGCTCCAGCTGCCTTCCAGCGCCGTCAGGGAAGAGGAGGGGGCCGGATCTGCCACCGAGGAGGAGCAGGGGGCCGGATTTGCCGCCACTAAGGAGGAGGAGGCCGAATCTGTCGCCACCGTGGAGGAGGGGGGCGGATCCACTGCCACCGAGGAGGAGAAGGCCGGATCTGGGCCGTGGCCACCATGTCTGCCACCCCCGAAGCCTCCCTAGAGCCGCCGCCGCGGAGGAGCAGGGGGCCGGATTTGCCGCCGCCGAGGAGCTGGGGTTCATCGATGTGCGGCACACACACACTCTGCAAAAAAAAATTATGAATAAATATTTAAAATATATAAAATCAATATATGAATAACTAAAGTACTCAAAATTAATATATATCGCTAACAATAATAGAATTAATATAATGCATACCATTTGTTATATTAAATTGATAACATTTACATTACTAATTAGTCATAGATAAGTTTTAGATAGCTTATTATAGGGTACTTTGTTATACGTGGATAGAGATATTGTTGGACGTTTCATATTTTTTAAATACAAATGTAAAATCAGGGAAAAATCATAGAAAACGAATACGATACATCCGTTTAGTATCCACATTAAAATAGAATACGAATACGAATATTTATGTTGACGTTAAAATGAATATGGATATCAGATTTTTTAGGTTGATCTTTTAACGTCCGGATCCATCCCTAGATCAAATTCGCCTAGCCATCTGATGACTTGTGGACCATGATGGTTGCCGGTGCTAATTACATGAAAGTATCAAACACGAGCCGCAGAGGCCGGTTCCTGAAAAATTGATGGCTGCCGGTGCTTTTGTGGAAGTAGCGTTTGGTTGACATTGCTAGTGACCAAAACAGATATTAGATGAAAGAAACTGCGATTGTCTTCTTGTGCATAAGATATTATAAACATGTGAATAAAATCACGGAGCTGCAAAACAGGGCGCAATATCATCATGCTGGGGCACATGAAACATCATGTCGTTTTCTTTTGATGTATTCCATGTGTCACACCCATTTTTTAGGACAAAAATAGGATGCATAAAGTACTCATGTGCGCCCCAGGTCATGATCACACACATAAGCAGACAAATTACATAGTATCATCACAGTGCTTATTACATAACGAATATATGTTTAAAACATAGTCTTGAACGATAAATAATAATATCTAGTAATAATCTCCAGCGGAAACTCCACACAGGGACACGGTTGACTGGTTGACACCAAGACTAGTACTCATTACGATAATCCTCATCATAATCTTCATCTGTTATGGTGGAAATAGCAAGAGTGAGTCCATGTCGAACTCAACAAATATAACACAGGGTTCATGAGGCTCAATTGGCTAGACACTGTTTGACTGCTTTCAGCTTTTAGTCATCATTAACTTAGCAGTTGAGTAGCATCAAGGTATTCCAATTCCCGTTAATGAACAATTGATCAATTGTAATAAGAATAATGAAATAGCATTAACATGGTATAATAATAACAACATCAGTATAAAGCATGATATATCAATAGTGATCATTTATTCTGTAAGAATACCCAAGGCCGCTCGTATCCGTGAGCACGGCTAGTATACCAGTTTATTAAACTCTGCGCAGAGGTGTACACTTTCACTGTGAGTCATGATTTCCAAATGTGTGGGGAGATCAAACCCAAACACCGGAGAACCATATAAAGCCACTCAAAAGTTCGTCTAACAAGTTAGGGCCATTAGATTTACTCGGCAGGCAGATGTAGAACCCCCCTTCCCTGTGGCACAACAACCGCAGCCTATACACACTAGGCCAGGGGCTCGCACTACACCCAACGTGTCAAGCCATTCTTACGCCATTTAAGGTAACCACTAACAAGCTAGAAAAGGTCTCTTGAACAACTAAAGCCAGAGCCATATAGCCCCCACAGTTGTACTGTCAATCCCGGTTAATACTTACAGATAAGTCCTTATGGAGAGTAACTAGAGCAACAAACAAACAACACAGTGCTCCAGTCCCCTTGTAGCAGGAATTAAATCATCTTAATGGTTGATTTCACCATTCATTAGTCAAATTACAAGATCAATGTTCATAAATCAAGCACTAGCCAAGCTACCCAAATGCATAATCCCATAGGTGACAAGGAATCAAGATATCAATCGCTAAGTTAAAATCTCTAAGGTTGCCAAGGTAAGCACATGCATATGTATGATAATTCAATGAATAGGTAACAAGGATAGTCCTGTGTTATACTTGCCTTGATCAAAGCTCTCCAAACAGTACTGCTGACTTGGCTCAAAGTAATACTCCGAATCGTCCAAGTACTGCTCACCTTCTATACTCGATCATCAATCAACAACATACATGCATCCAATCAAACATACACGAAGCAAACAAATAGATATAATTAGAACAGTACACCAACAGTAATAAAACAGTAATAAAAGTTTATAAAACTCTTCTACACGTTTCTACGATCACACAGACGCAAAGATCACCAAAATCGGAGTTAAAACGTGAAAGTTATGAATTTTCTAAGATTTCCTATAGATAAATAATTACTTAATTATAAACTCGAAAAATAAATTATCAAAACTAACTGTAAAACTACACTAACATGTAGAGTTCGCAAATACGAACCTAACGCAATTTGAACGGATCAAATCGGAGTTAAAACGAAGATTTTATGACTAAAACAATTCTAGTGGCAAAACTGTAAATTGCTGAAAACGTATTTTTGATTTAACCGGATGAAAATACGCTTTCCAAATGTGAAAACGCAATTCCCGGAATACGCAAAGGACCGCGGGTTGTTTTCCAGAAAATGCAGGGGCTCTTTAACAAGATTGCCATCGAAAGGGTAAGTTCTAATCTCGTGCGTTGATTTCAAATCTAACGGCTCACGATCACCAGCATCTACACAGTAACAATTCCGGCCCTTCTTCCTCCCATCCGGCCACCGGCCGCCATACCCGCCATGGCCGGCTCGCCGGAGTCCGTCGGCCCCGCCTACTCCGTCCACCATTCACCCCGCTACCAACTCTATTCGGTGGAGAAACTCCACGCGATCTCATCCACCCGAAAAAAAACTATCTACGGTCACCCGGACGCAACACGCGACGATAGGAAGGTGACGGCGCCATGGCCGACCCGACGGTGAGCTCCAATACCTCGATTCACCTCACCAAAACACCAATTGAAAACGTGGAAAGCAAGAGGAGAAGAAAATAAGCTCACCCAAGTAAAGAAATCGGCCCCGATTCCTCCCGAAAGCTCCCTCCCCAATCTACCGCCGGCCTCCAACGAACTCAACCCCTAAAGCTCGATTCTCCCGTGGCAACCCTAGCTTTTTAGTTGAAAAACGGAAACTAGAGGTACCCGGCTACCCTTTTATAAGACCACATCCCCTATCTTGCTAGGAAACCAAAGATTTGCGATCAAAGTCGGTTGAACGAACGACTTCGAGTCCTACTCGGCTACGGTTGGAGGAGGAAGATACGCCCGACAGGTGGGACCCATCGATCAGCGACTCAAGGGAAAAGGGAACGGCTGCTGCGGGCTCAACCGGCCTGGGCCGCGGCAGCGTCGCCGGGCCGGCCAACCAACACGAGTGCGGGAGAGGAAAACAGCTCGGTTTGGTTCGGCCCACCGCGCGAAAATAACAGGCTGGCCCTGGGGTTCTCCAGGCCGCCACAGTAGGTAAGCTTCTTCTCTTTTCTCTCTTTTTTTTTATTTACTTGTTTCAAAAATTTCTCAAATAAATTTCTCCAATAAAATAAAACAAATCTACACCACATAACAAAATAAATGCAACAGCATGAATGCAACATAAAATTTATATTATTATTATATTTAATTTGGCCATTATTTATTATCTAAATTATTCCAATTTTGTTATCTTTAAAATTTGGGTGTTACAAATTCTACCCCCCTTAAAAGAATCTCGTCCTCGAGATTGGACTGCTTACTCAAACAACTGCGGATATGATTTCCTCAAGTCATCCTCTCTTTCCCAAGTTGCCTCGGCCTCTGAATATCGATTCCACTGCACTTTACACATCTTAATAACCCGACTTCTAGTAACTCGCTCCGCAGTCTCCAAAATCTTAATCGGAATCTCTTCATATGTAAGATCCTCCTTAACAGTCAACTCTTCTAAAGGTATCTGTTCCTCAGGCACCCTCAAACACTTCTTAAGTTGTGAAACATGAAACACATCATGCACCCCAGATAAATTCTCAGGCAACTCTAATTGGTAAGCAACTTCCCCACGTCTAGCAATAACTTTAAATGGTCCAACATACCTTGGTGTTAGTTTACCTTTCATGTTAAATCTCTTCACACTTCTCATAGGTGACACCTTCAAATAAACATAATCACCTACTTCAAAAACTAGATCTCTTCTCCTATTATCAGCATAACTCTTCTGACGAGACTGTGCTACTCTCAAATTCTCACGAATCACTCGTACTTGATCTTCTGCGTTTCTAAGAACATCTGTACCAAACACCTGAGATTCACCTGTCTGATCCCAAAACAATGGAGTTCTACACTTACGTCCATACAAAGCTTCAAACGGTGCCATCTTAAGACTCTGTTGATAACTATTATTGTAAGAAAATTCTGCATAAGGCAAACTCTTATCCCAACTAGTCCCATATTGCAATGCACAGGCTCTCAACATATCCTCTAATACCTGGTTGGTCCTTTCAGTCTGTCCATCTGTCTGTGGATGATATGCTGTACTAAAATTCAGCTTAGTTCCTAAAGATTCATGTACAACCTTCCAAAAATGTGATGTAAATTGCGAACCTCGATCAGATACAATCTTCTTCGGAACTCCATGCAAACACACTATCTTCTCCATATACAACTCTGCCTTCTTGCATAAGAACACATCCCAAACCTTGACGAGAAGCATCACAATAAATGGAAAACTTCTTACTCAAATCTGGTAAAACTAAAACAGGCGCTGTAGTCAACCTCTTCTTCAACTCCTCAAAACTAGCTTGACATTTATCAGACCACACAAATTTGGCATTCTTTTCTAACAGAGATGTCATAGGTTTAGCAAGTTTAGAAAACCCTTCAATGAACCGTCTATAATATCCAGCTAAACCCAAGAAACTGCGAATCTCACTAACATCGGTAGGTGGTTTCCAATTCAATACATCCTTCACCTTGCCTGGATCCACCGATATACCTCCATTAGAAACAATATGACCAAGAAAAGAAACTTCCTTCAACCAAAACTCACATTTACTTCGCTTCGCATACAGTTTATGCTCTCTAAGCTTCTGCAATACCAACCTCAAATGTTCAGCATGCTCTACCTCTGTCTTGGAAAATACCAGTATATCATCAATAAACACTACCACAAACTTATCCAAGTATTCCATGAACACCTTATTCATCATGTACATAAAGTATGCAGGTGCATTGGTCAATCCAAACGACATAACAGTATACTCATACAATCCATACCTTGTAGTAAAAGCTGTCTTTGGAATATCAGAGGCACGAATCTTCAACTGATGATATCCAGAACGTAAATCAATCTTGGAAAACACACAAGCACCTCTCAACTGATCAAACAAGTCATCAATCCGGGGCAAAGGATACTTATTCTTGATAGTTACTTCATTTAGCGACCGATAATCAACACACATCCTCTGACCACCATCTTTCTTATCAACAAAAATAACTGGTGCTCCCCAAGGTGATGAACTAGGTCGAATAAAACCTTTTTCTTGTAATTCTTTAATTTGTTTCTTAAGTTCTTCTAATTCATCTACTCCCATCCTATATGGTTGTTTGGCTATAGGTGCAGTTCCAGGTAATAATTCAATAAGAAATTCAATGTCTCGGTCAGGTGGCATACCTGGCAATTCATTAGGGAAGACATCCGGAAATTCCTCAATCACTGAATTCTCCTTAATAGTATCTTCAATCTGATTCACCACCGCGGTTGATTGCTTCTGCATTGCTACATCCACATTGATTTTATCTCCATTAGGCGCAGTCACAACTACCACTTTCTGCTGACACTGAATCTCTGCCTGATTTTGCATCATCCAGTCCATACCCAATATCACATCAATCCCAGATGTTCGCAACACTATAGGAGTTATCTTAAACTCTACCCCCTTAATACCATACTAATTGGAAGACAACGATTACTGGTTTGCATGGTACCTCCAGGTGAATTTACTAAGAGAGGTTCTTTCATAGCTAGCATGGGTATACTATGCATTTTAACAAAAATATTGGATATGAATGTATGAGATGCTCCAGAGTCAAAAAGAACAGTTGCGGGAGTGGAATGTACATTGAACGTACCAATCATAACTTCTGGTGCATTATGAGCTGTATCAGAAGACACGTGATTCACCCTTCCAGCACCGGATTGCCTCTGGTTGCTCTTCTGACTCTGAGGAGTCTGTTGGTTTTGCTTCTCAGGACAATTATAAGACAAATGGCCCTCTTTACCACAGACAAAGCATCTAATAGGAGTGCTGGGAGTACTATTCTTTATGGGGGTAGCATTGGGATTTCCAGTGCGAGGAGTCTGTTGCCCAGTCTGCTGATACTGTTGACGCTGTGGATATGATGAACGCTGTTGCGACTGATTGTTTTGCCAATTTTGGGACCACCTCTGATTTGAATTGCGATTCCACTGGCTAACCGGTCCCTGAAACTTCTGATGAAAGCCATGCTGAGAATTTGTGCGTTGACGGTTGTTGCTTCCTGAGCCTTGCACCTTCATCTTTCTTTTTCTATCCATCTCCCTACGCTCATTATCAAGCACAATAGCTTTGTTCACTAGCTCTTGAAAACTAGCATAACTATTCCCCTTCAATTACAAGCGAAGATCATAATAAATTCCCTTCAAGAAAAGACGCTGCCTGTCTGCATCTTCCCTAACTTCATTGGGAGCATAGCGAGCCAACTGGGTAAACCTGTCATGATATTCACTCACACTCATCTGTCCCATCCTCAGGTTTCTGAATTCTTCCTGCTTCAGCTCAATTATACCTTCAGGAATATGACGAGCTCGAAAATCTCTAACAAACTCATTCCAAGTGATAGGAGGAGCATTGTCAGGGCGTGCAGCCTGGTACGACTCCCACCAAGTCTGAGCTGTCCCTTGTAACTGACAAGATGCATACAACACCTTCTCCATATCATTGCATTGGGCTATATTCAGCTGTTTCTCCACTGCCCTCACCCAATCATCTGCTTCTAAAGGATCAGCAGCATGAGAAAACACTGGAGGGCGTCCCTTCAAAAATTCTCCACGCTTATCCCTTACTTGAACAGGTGGTGGTCCTCCAACAGGGGGATTGTTCTGCATATGCTGCATAAACATCTGCATCAGCTGATTCTGGGTTTGCATGAGTTCCTCCATAGTAACGGGTGGATTAACACCCCCACGACCTCTGCCACGACCTCTGCCTGACATCTGTTCCCAAAACACAGAAGATGAAATTCAGTACAATCCGAGATGAGGTATACAATAGATAAACAAAATCTGATTTTCTGGGCAACCTCCAATTTCAGCAACTCAGTAAAACTGTCATATCTCGAGCTACAGATATCCAAATCAGATGATCTTTACATGGTTGGAAAGATTATAAAATTACCTACAACTCGTATTCACAACACTTTTTCTGATTCTGTCAATAAATTGGTCAAAAACTGAACTTAACAGAAACTGTTCCCGAATTCCAGACTGTGCAGTAACTCCAACTTGAAACAGGTATATCTCTTAACTCATAATAGATATTAAGGTGATTCTTGTGGGATAGGAAAGATATAGAAGTCTAATTATTCCCAGTAAAATTTCTTAAATTTCCCATAAACGGATTTTAAGTTATTTCTAAAACATCCCAGACTGATCCAAAAATCAGCAAAGGACAGAACTAAGTTAACCTCATATTCACTAATATATCTTGATCAAACTTAATATTCTCAACTATGGAATTTGTAGGCATGTCTACAAAACTCCAGCACACATTACAAAGATCCAAATCACACATTATCATAATAACAATCCATCAATCACACAATTGTTCACACCACAAACTGACTCTTAAAACAATCCAAACTCGAAATTAACTCGCAACTACTATCGTTCTTATTACATAGGGATTTTTCCTATTTCCTAATTAAGCTTCTCATAAATCTTAGGACGACCTAACTCCGCCCTTAATTGGTCAATCTCCTTGTAAGCTTGCTCCTTAAGTTCTTTTTCCTTCAGCAACTCATCCTTCAGGTCCACCTCATGAAGAGCCAATTCACGAGCTAATGCCACCGTAGCTTGTAAAGTCAAGGAGGAATCATCAGCAAGTGGCACGGTCCAAATACCCTTGTCATGCAAGAAACAAGGAAAGTGCCGAAGTGCACCCTTTAGCGTCTTGTCCGAGCGTAGACCATGGTAGTAAACAAATGCATTGAAAGCGACATCCTCCATGCTTGTCTCCACAGTTGCCCGGCTCACTCGGGTAATGAACTTTGACTCCACCTTAGGCTCCTTAGTGGTAGGATCCCTTTTCTTGACCCATAACTCCGTCTTCCAATAGGAATCCATCCATAGATGACTATACTCTGCACTGCGATACTCTAAACACTACAAGAAACATGTTAATACATGACGGTTCAATTCCGTCATAGATCGATAAAAATCCGTCACAAAGCAGCATTTGTGACAGTTTCAAAGATCGTCACGGATTGAGCGTCATGGATTAACATGCATGACGGTTATTCAAAAACCGTCACAAATTAACACAATCCATGATGGTTTTAGATCGTCACAAATCAGCCCAAAGCCCACTTAGTCTAGCCCAAGCCCAAAGTTTGTGACAGAAAATAACCGTCACAGATTAGATAGCCACACCATTATTTTGCTGACGTGGAAGCTGACATCACAACCAAGTGCCTCATGTTCAGCACATCATTAGTGCAATACCATTCATCACAAGATACGCCAATCATACAAATAGACATTTCTTTATTCATGTAATAATGAGTCGATGCATACAATAGAATTAACGTTTACAAACTTATACGCTAAAAATACAATATACATGATCCAATAGAACTACTGTGGAAACAAGACATTTTTATGTTCATTCAAAGGCTGCTCCCTAACATCTCTGAGTTCCTGAAAATCAAAATTAGCATGATATTAGTAAGAATCAAACTTAGTTAATATGTCAGACTTTCCAATCAAGCTACCTACACGGGCTGACTAAAGCTGATTCACAGCCTGTGTACGAACTGAAATTAGTACAAGAAATAAAGTATATTCAGAGTTGTGTAAGTACTAAAATTAGAAAATGGACAACAGTGTAGTGCTACTCGGTTCTTCACAAAACTAAGCAGTAAATTGAACGCAACAGTAGCTAAGCAACTTGATAAAATTAAGCTTGCAGATAAACTGAAGGAAATAATCATCTGCAGCAAGAATAAAATTTGGATTGCAGCAAGTGCTAGGAGATATATTCATGTTAGCATCAAATAATCTGTACATTTTCTATCTGCATCGCAACAGATGTATTTATGTGATCCAGATGTGGTCTATTTATCTGAAAGAACCTCTAACCATGCAGCAATATTTCTTATTATCTAAATAATTCAAAGAATAGTAGCACATGCTATCTACTTTAAAAAATTGTTACATAGAACCACACATTCTCAAATAGCATTAAATTTCAAAATAAATATTCAGGCAACTTTTCATAAAAAAAGAAGGATATATAACAACCTGCAATGGACCCCACCCAAAAAACAAAATGTACTACTTAAAGAACATTTCAACTTGTAGTTCAGAAAAATTCAAACATCTTGTTCGAGACTGACTTATATCTGGTTGTCTAGATTTATAGCTCAAAGGATAAGGACTACATTTAGGAAGATAAGCAATATGGACAGCATGCCTAAAGCACGGAACTACAGCCTGAAGCAATATCTACAGTATCATGTCTAGAGTGTGTGCTGCCCAAAGTTTAAGAAGGTTATAGAAGGGCAAAGGTTCAGAAATACATTGATTTGCAACAAAGCATTCAGAGATGTGTACAGGGCTCTAGAGCAGTATTCGAATGCTTACAATGCTAAACTGTATAGCAGAGGTGTTTCCTTATTTTGTTGCTGTAGTAGCACACTAGCTGTCCTTGAATTAAACTTGGTGCATTTGGTTCTTGATCTTCGTACTTGTCTCCTGAAAATTGCATGTATGCAACAAGCAATAAGTCTAGAGGAACCAGCAAATGGCAAATAATAAAACAACAGATTCATATAAACTGAAAATTAAAATCTGAAAACTCACATTTATATAAACAGGAATAACTGAATACACTCATTATTCTCCACAACATTGCTAGAGAACTTAAATGAGTAATGCAAGTCTGCAAGCGAAACTGAACATCCAGCATTCTAGTGTCTGTCTATAAATTTAGATTCTCTATGTATCTTCATTTCATATGATTATCAACTATTTCCCACTTTTAAATATATGACGCGCTAAAGTAAATTACAGAAGAGTATAATGATTTATAAGATTCCTTTAGCATATTATTGTAGTTAAATTGCAGGAACTACCCAATAGTAATTTCCATCCAATCTACTAAACTGAAATTTCCTAATTACAAAGCACACATGATGACCCAGCAGAAAGCATGCATCTTGAGTCAGGCGTGCTTTGAGCTATAAATCCAACATCAAGCAATGGGTATTCTTGGTTTAGAGGATAAACCCAACATCAAGCAATGGGCATTCTTGGTTCAGGCAAGTTATTTCCCCAAACTAAACTAGCAGCAAGGTAAAAGGAAGTGTGCCTTTTCTGGGGGGCTGGGAATCGGCTCTCGTAATCACAAAAATAAATGCACAGACACACTTGTAGTAATAAATAAATGAGTTCTAAACACTTTCTATCTTCTTGTTAAAGTATATGGAACTGCAAAACTGAAACCTTACAATTAAAAGAAACTGATCTGGCACCAAAAGCTAAAAGAAACTGATCTAGCACCAAAAGCAAAAAAGCAAAAAGAAACTGAAAGATGGGACTCATGATTGTGGCAGCAGAATCGAGTGGGTGATATGGGTGATGATATATCAGGAGGCAATCAGATGCCAGTTACGATGAACAAGACCAATAGATACATCTTTACTGTCGTTGACCAAAGATGCATCCTAAATACCCAATCAAAAGCATCTCTAGTGCAGATCCAGTAACTCAAATCCCCAATCTTAACTGTTGTGTCTGATGCCAAGAACAAAATTAGGGTTCTAAATCTCTGTCATCTCCAAGAACAACCAAGGTAAAGGACGATGGCCATTTCAGTTCGTCGGGCACCGCTCAATCACAAGGAGCAGAGCGGCGCTCAGTTACCAAAGAGAAAAGCATCGAGGCTGCAGTTGGAGAGGTACTCGTACGCCAGCAGCTTCTCGTCACGCTCCGCGCACCATTCAAGGAGGCGCACAGCTCCACCTCGTCCGGTGACTCCGCCGCGCCCTGCCGTGACTGGGCCGATAGCCGCTTCAAAGAGATCTCAGATCCGCCTCTCAGCACCTGTGAAAAAACAGATCGATAAATTAGCAAACAATTAGTGACCACAGTCGTCTCGGTTGATTTCTCATCCTGTAGATCGGGCCGAAGCCCATCCTCGCCGAGCTTGTTGGCCTGGGAAAGTTGTCGGTGGCAGCGAGGATGGAGGCGAGCTCCATGAGCGGCGGGTTCGAGCTCGACCGCGGCCAGAGGCTGTCCAGCAAGATCTCGAATTTGGGGGTGCTGTGGAAAGGCGGGCCCCGATGGTGTGAGGGCGGCGGCTGGTAGAGAGAGATTAGGTTTTGGTGGCTCCCTTATATATGTTGAATTGGTATTGGGCCTGGGTTGGATATCCACTACTGTAGATCATGCTTCTTCGTATGGTGGTCATTGTTCGTGACGTTCTTCAGATCCGTCACTAAGAATCCGTCATGGATTAAGAAATTTCTTGTAGTGAAAGTAGCCTCCCAGTCATAATAGTAGTTGTCCAAGGTTCTTGTCAACATATCATGGAAGAAAGCATCAGCCTTAGGAACCATGATATGAAACTTCGTAGTCCACCCCATAACTACATCCTCCATAGGTGTATCACCAACTCTTGATTCAGCATCAGATAGCTCTTGATCACCCTCTTCCTTTGGCTCCTGGGGTTTGAAACGAGCAACATATTGTGCAGCTGACAGACGGGGATGAGGAGGCATCTACAAGATTTAGACATAGATTAGATAGAATCAATGTATTTTCGCAATAGAATAAAGTAGAGGAAGCATAAAACTTTAGTAATTAACAAGGTGAAAAGAGGAAGCATAAATTAAGTGAAGTATGGATGCTATCAACGACCATTCTAACTAGGCTTGCGTCCTACAGTCAACACAGCTCTGATACCAATTGTAACGCCCCAGAGTCCAAACGGCTCAGATCCACTCTGCACGCTGAATGAACCACACCTCCCACCATCCCACTTACGTTTTCGTCCTCGCTTCACGTAAAAGGATTAACCCAGGGATGATGGGATGGACTCTAGAAGCCTTATATGTTGGTCTATCCCACTCTAAACAACCAAGGTGGGACTAAATTCTCCATAATATCTCATAATATTCACATGGGCCACTATGGGCCAAATTCCAAATTGGGCTGGGTGTGACATACACCCCCCCCTCAAAGAACCCGACGTCCTCGTAGGTCCCAACATACCCACAATCAGGCAAACGATAACCAGAAACGTTCCCTCTTAGCACACGCGACCGTGCGCCCAGTGCCGGCACATGTGCCACGCCGTGCACTCCGCAGAGCCTACACGCGCAATGAACCCCATGTCCAGCCCCTGGCCCGCACGCGCCCGTGGCCGCGAAGGTCGGCTCCGATACCATTCTGTCACACCCATTTTTAAGGACAAAAATAGGATGCATAAAGTACTCATGTGCGCCCCAGGTCATGATCACACACATAAGCAGACAAATTACATAGTATCATCACAGTGCTTATTACATAACGAATATATGTTTAAAACATAGTCTTGAACGATAAATAATAATATCTAGTAATAATCTCCAGCGGAAACTCCACACAGGGACACGGTTGACTGGTTGACACCAAGACTAGTACTCATTACGATAATCCTCATCATAATCTTCATCTGTTATGGTGGAAATAGCAAGAGTGAGTCCATGTCGAACTCAACAAATATAACACAGGGTTCATGAGGCTCAATTGGCTAGACACTGTTTGACTGCTTTCAGCTTTTAGTCATCATTAACTTAGCAGTTGAGTAGCATCAAGGTATTCCAATTCCCGTTAATGAACAATTGATCAATTGTAATAAGAATAATGAAATAGCATTAACATGGTATAATAATAACAACATCAGTATAAAGCATGATATATCAATAGTGATCATTTATTCTGTAAGAATACCCAAGGCCGCTCGTATCCGTGAGCACGGCTAGTATACCAGTTTATTAAACTCTGCGCAGAGGTGTACACTTTCACTGTGAGTCATGATTTCCAAATGTGTGGGGAGATCAAACCCAAACACCGGAGAACCATATAAAGCCACTCAAAAGTTCGTCTAACAAGTTAGGGCCATTAGATTTACTCGGCAGGCAGATGTAGAACCCCCCTTCCCTGTGGCACAACAACCGCAGCCTATACACACTAGGCCAGGGGCTCGCACTACACCCAACGTGTCAAGCCATTCTTACGCCATTTAAGGTAACCACTAACAAGCTAGAAAAGGTCTCTTGAACAACTAAAGCCAGAGCCATATAGCCCCCACAGTTGTACTGTCAATCCCGGTTAATACTTACAGATAAGTCCTTATGGAGAGTAACTAGAGCAACAAACAAACAACACAGTGCTCCAGTCCCCTTGTAGCAGGAATTAAATCATCTTAATGGTTGATTTCACCATTCATTAGTCAAATTACAAGATCAATGTTCATAAATCAAGCACTAGCCAAGCTACCCAAATGCATAATCCCATAGGTGACAAGGAATCAAGATATCAATCGCTAAGTTAAAATCTCTAAGGTTGCCAAGGTAAGCACATGCATATGTATGATAATTCAATGAATAGGTAACAAGGATAGTCCTGTGTTATACTTGCCTTGATCAAAGCTCTCCAAACAGTACTGCTGACTTGGCTCAAAGTAATACTCCGAATCGTCCAAGTACTGCTCACCTTCTATACTCGATCATCAATCAACAACATACATGCATCCAATCAAACATACACGAAGCAAACAAATAGATATAATTAGAACAGTACACCAACAGTAACAAAACAGTAATAAAAGTTTATAAAACTCTTCTACACGTTTCTACGATCACACAGACGCAAAGATCACCAAAATCGGAGTTAAAACGTGAAAGTTATGAATTTTCTAAGATTTCCTATAGATAAATAATTACTTAATTATAAACTCGAAAAATAAATTATCAAAACTAACTGTAAAACTACACTAACATGTAGAGTTCGCAAATACGAACCTAACGCAATTTGAACGGATCAAATCGGAGTTAAAACGAAGATTTTATGACTAAAACAATTCTAGTGGCAAAACTGTAAATTGCTGAAAACGTATTTTTGATTTAACCGGATGAAAATACGCTTTCCAAATGTGAAAACGCAATTCCCGGAATACGCAAAGGACCGCGGGTTGTTTTCCAGAAAATGCAGGGGCTCTTTAACAAGATTGCCATCGAAAGGGTAAGTTCTAATCTCGTGCGTTGATTTCAAATCTAACGGCTCACGATCACCAGCATCTACACAGTAACAATTCCGGCCCTTCTTCCTCCCATCCGGCCACCGGCCGCCATACCCGCCATGGCCGGCTCGCCGGAGTCCGTCGGCCCCGCCTACTCCGTCCACCATTCACCCCGCTACCAACTCTATTTGGTGGAGAAACTCCACGCGATCTCATCCACCCGAAAAAAAACTATCTACGGTCACCCGGACGCAACACGCGACGATAGGAAGGTGACGGCGCCATGGCCGACCCGACGGTGAGCTCCAATACCTCGATTCACCTCACCAAAACACCAATTGAAAACGTGGAAAGCAAGAGGAGAAGAAAATAAGCTCACCCAAGTAAAGAAATCGGCCCCGATTCCTCCCGAAAGCTCCCTCCCCAATCTACCGCCGGCCTCCAACGAACTCAAACCCTAAAGCTCGATTCTCCCGTGGCAACCCTAGCTTTTTAGTTGAAAAACGGAAACTAGAGGTACCCGGCTACCCTTTTATAAGACCACATCCCCTATCTTGCTAGGAAACCAAAGATTTGCGATCAAAGTCGGTTGAACGAACGACTTCGAGTCCTACTCGGCTACGGCTGGAGGAGGAAGATACGCCCGACAGGTGGGACCCATCGATCAGCGACTCAAGGGAAAAGGGAACGGCTGCTGCGGGCTCAACCGGCCTGGGCCGCGGCAGCGTCGCCGGGCCGGCCCACCAACACGAGTGCGGGAGAGGAAAACAGCTCGGTTTGGTTCGGCCCACCGCGCGAAAATAACAGGCCGGCCCTGGGGTTCTCCAGGCCGCCACAGTAGGTAAGCTTCTTCTCTTTTCTCTCTTTTTTTTATTTACTTGTTTCAAAAATTTCTCAAATAAATTTCTCCAATAAAATAAAACAAATCTACACCACATAACAAAATAAATGCAACAGCATGAATGCAACACAAAATTTATATTATTATTATATTTAATTTGGCCATTATTTATTATCTAAATTATTCCAATTTTGTTATCTTTAAAATTTGGGAGTTACACCATGTCTCCAGTCACTACCGGAATCCGCTTCTTTGCCGAGCGCTGGAGGCTTTGCCGCGCGTTTTTTTTCGGGCGCTCAGCAAAGAAGGCTTTGCCGAGAGCCAAATAAAAAACACACGGCAAAGCCTCTGCAGAGTGTCAAATAAAAAACACTCGGCAAGTCACGAGTTCGAATCCCGCCGACCGCGTAGCCGCGAATTTTACGCGAAAAATGTCGCGACTTGCGGGCACTGGCCGGTGGGCCCCTCCCCCGATTAAATTTTTTTCAGGTTTTTTTCGCATTTTTTTATTTCGTGCTTTGCCGAGCGTCGGGCTCTCGGCAAAGGCTTTGCCGAGTGCCCGATAAACGGCTCTCGGCAAAGAAGCCTTTGCCGATCGGATTTTCGTCGAGAGCGCTTTGCCGAGGGCCTTAGAGGCTTTGCCGAGAGCCTGGGGCCCTCGGCAAAGCAGCCGGCTCCGGTAGTGAGTCAACTCATATATCTCCTAGCTTACTTTGCTTAGGCATAACCACATCATCCAAGACACATATTATATTTCCTTCTGGGGTGGTAGGTTATTTTTTTAATAAAGGGCTTTCTTTAAAGGACCTTATAAAAAAATCTGGCTGCTATGCTATGCTGAAACAGTGGAATGTAGCGGGTGTTTTATTAATTCAGTTTGGCTAGCTTGTCAAATCTAGGGGCGGCTATGCTATGCTGAAACAGTAGTGGCCTAGTGGGCGTTTTTATTTCAGCTATGGTTGTTGTTGACTAGTTTGCATTGACAAATCTAGTGGCGGCTCTACTGAAATCATATCTAACCGGCGGCTCTGTCCCTTCGGCCGTACCTACAACATGACATCTATCGAGAAATGGGTATGCTACACTAGAACATCTACCTTGTTAACATACGAGTAGAGGATCATACATCGCTATCACTAGACGCGCAGCGCAGCGGAAGACCCAACGTCATGCGCATCTATGTAGTGGAAGTAGTTGTATGAACTCGCATACCGCTAGCAGCGACACGTTCGCCCATGCACCTCACCCCGACGGTTGCTGCTTGCCGACTTCTAGCAGCTTATATAGGGTAAAAGTGTGGTGTGTGTACAGTAATTATTTTGCCATGGGCAGGTACTGGGTTCTGTTTAGTTTCACGATGAGGTCGGAACCAAACTTTGTACTTACAGAATTGACACTGGATCTCATTTCGTGCAAGATGAAACAGTGCATGTCACGCTGTTAATATTCTAGTGCATGTGACTTTGTTAAATTTACTACTACAGATTTTTATGGCAGAGGTGGTTGGGATGCTTCTATAGAGGCGGATGTCCTAGCTGCCTCTACTCTTCTGCCTCTACAAAGGCGATTTGTTGAGGCGGGTGCCTTGACGCCTCTAGTAATTGGATTTGTAGACACAGCTAGGAACAACAGCCGCCACTACAAATCTATTTCCAGATGCAGTGTCGGGACATGCCAAATTTATATGGGCCAAGTCCCTTAGAAGAGGCCCAACTAGTGCCATTGGAGTGACATGTAAAACCCACCCCCACCAAGAGGTCTCTTGTAAATTTCCGCTTGCCTATATAATGCCAAGAACATGAGGGCAAGGGGGCCTCTCTCCTCTCCCACTCATTTTTCGCAAACCCTAGCTGCCACCTTACTCTCCCAGCTCATGTGTTGGAGTCGTTGTCCCAGGGCCTTCTCCGCACTAAACCATCGTTGAGGAGCCTTCTCCGCGGAGCCTCCGGCATGGGGCCTTCTCCGTAAAGCCCTTATACAAAACAATCATCAGGCCTTCGTCCCAGACCTTCGTCCAGAGCCTTCATCGCGGACCTTCTTCGGCTAACCTTTGTCGGGAGATCTTCTCCGGCTAGCCTTCGTCGGGAGACCTTCTCCGGCTAGCCTTCATTGATGGACCTTCTCCGGCCGGGCCTTCGTCGCGGACCATCTCTGGCCAGGCCTTGATCGTGGACCTTCTCCGGCCAGGCCATCGCCGGCCGACTTTCTCTGACCGAGCCTTCATCTGGAGACCTTCTCTGGCCAGGCCTTCGTTGGTAGACCTTCTCTGGCCGGGCCTTCGTTGGGAGACCTACTCTAGCCGGGCCTTCGTCGGGAGACCTTCTCCTGCCGGCCTTCGTCGGCGGACCTTCTCCAGCTGGGCCTTCGTCCTGGAGGCCTCCTCCCGGCGGCCTTCTTTAGGAGACCTCCTCCCACCGGCCTTCTCTGAGAGACCTCCTCCCGGTGGCCTTCTCCGGGAGACCTCCTCCCGGTGGCCTTCTCCAAGAGACCTTCTCCCGCTGGCCTTCTCTGGGAGACCTTCTCCTGTTGGCCTTCTCCGCGAGGCCTTCTCCCGTCAGCCTTTTCCAGGAGACCTTCTCCCATCGGCCTTCTCTAGGAGACCTTCTCCCGCCGGCCTTCCGAGAGACCTTCTCCCGTTGGCCTTCTTGGAGGCACCTTCTCCAGCTAGCATTCTCTGAGGAGCCCTCTACTCTGAACCCTGTTCGGGACGCTTGTCCCAACATTGGCGCCCACAGTGCTCAGCACGAATAATTTTTTTGAGAAGTGAAGGCTTGAACCTATGAGAACCTCTGAGGAAAGGTAAGGTCTTCGAGGCCAAGGAATGACCTCTTTAAATCTTCATAGCTAGTGGAGGCAATACCTTCGGATAACTTTGCCAACTTTTCTAAAAAAAATAATAATATAGAAAATATAAAATAATAATAATAATAATAAATGCTAGAGCCTTCGTCATTTGTTAATAAAATAATAAAAAAAATTGTGAAGGATCACGAGCCTTGGGCTCCCACTCAGTAGCTCGGTATCAAAATCTATTGCATGCTAACCAGGAGACCTTGCAAGCCTTTATATTTGTCATGCGCAGGTTCTTTTTAAACAAGGGCTAGACATGCGAAGGTCATCTCCCGCAGCAGCAGCTCCCACGATTCGGCATGATTATCTCCATTCGTCCGACCCGAGAAAAAGAAAAAGCAAAAATATGCAAAGTGGAGATTTGAGCTTCCAACCTCAAATTGGCTGTTAGAGCTAGCCACACCACCTCGCTAAACCTTTGTTTATTTACAGCACATCGTCATTTAATATTCCTTGCAGATTCGCAGTCCAGATTTTCCAAAAGACGCTCGAAGCTTCCAAGCCTGACTCCAGCACCATCCGTGGTTCCGCCCACCCAAGTGCGAAGGCTTTGTCCGGGGTCCCCGACGCGCCGTGCACAAAGCTCTGCACCGCCGATCGACGGCCACTCAAAGCTCCCGGTGCCGCGCTGCGCCCGAAGGTTCACTTGGCCTCCGTCAGATAATGAGTACAAGTATGTAATCCAACCATACCTTTTAAATCTGGCCTTCGATTCGAGCACCTTGTATTCATTTATACTGCACTAACCACTTATACCAAGCTATGCTCGTCTAACATTCGCAACATAGTGGTTGATCATATACTATTTTATATCAATTGTTCATAACGTGTGCATGTCTTGAGAGTATCTTCGCAGGAACACGCCTCTCAACTGAGGTAAAAATGGCACCTTAACCACAACATTTACTTGTTATTTTTCCTTGATGAGCTTATTGCACCAAAGATCGATTATTCATCTCTCAAACTACATATTACGTAGAGTACATATTTATTTTTATACATATCAATCACTAATCTTTTTTACATATGGAGAAAGTATCCTCTTAATTACAGGAACCAAGTCAATACAAGTGAGTATTTCTCATCAACATATAAATTCTCGCCGGCTTACAATGTCTAATAATTTTTTGCTTTTGTGACTTACTTCATCACACTTTTTATCTAACCTTAGCCTCTCAAGTCATTTTTTTTTAAAAAAAACCAAAGCATACAACTTGTCACCATTGTAACCAAACAAGTTGTCATAGCCTTCACCACACCAAAAGCATAGCCTGAGTCGCCATACATCCTTGGCCCTAACTGGCTAACTTAAAACACTTTTCTATTACTTTTGTTGAAACTCTATTTGTTACTAACATGCAAGTCACCACCATTGTAAGTATCTCTTATCCTCCCAAGCTAACCCTCCCTTATAGTATATTTTTCATTGTTATATGCATGTTTTCACCTTCCCAAGCCAAATCAGTCAGTACTCATCAGCCAGTGGTTCTCATTAATTGTTCAACCTTCGTCACACATCTGTCCAGTTCCTGAGTTTGCATTAGTCAGTATCTCAACAGTTCTCATGGAATATTAAACCTTCATCAGATACTTCAGTGATCCTTTATCAGTAAGTGATCTTCATCAGTTAGCACCTTCATCAGTCAGTGGCCTTCGACAGTCACCGGTCTTCGTCTGCCATGGTTTCCATCAGTCAATTGCCTTCATCAGTTATAGGCCTTCGACAGTTAGCGGACTTCGTCAGTCAACAACCTTCATCATTAGTCAGTGGTTTTTATCTATCATTGGTTCTTAGCAGCCTTCATCACTTATTGGCCTTCGTCAGTGAACAACCTTCATTAGTTATTCGCCTTTGTCGGTCATTGGCTTTCATCATTTGTCAGTGGCCTTCGTCTATCATTGGTTCTCAGCAGCCTTCGTCAGTGATAGCCTTCGCTAGTCAACAGCCTTCGTCAGTAAGTTGTCTTCACCAGTTAGTGGCCTTCATCTATCACTGGGTATCATCAGTCTATAGCCTTCGTCAGTCATCGGCGTTCATCAGTTAGTAGCCTTCATATATCATTTTGTGTCGTCAGTCTTTGGCCTTCCTTATTCAGCAGCCTTCATCAGTTGGTAGCATTCGTCATTCAACAGCCTTCGTCTGTCAGCAGCCTCCGTTATTCAACATCCTTCCTCAGTTGGCAACCTTCGTCATTCCTGTCAGCAGCCTTCGTTATTCAGCAGCCTTCGTCATTCAGCCGCCTTCGTCTGTCAGCAGTTTTCAGTATTCAGCAGCCTTCGTCAGTTGGCAGCTTTCGTCAATCTATAGCCTTCGTCTGTCAGTAGCCTCCGTTATTCAGTATCCTTCGTCAGTTGGCAGCCTTCCTCATTTAGCAGTCTTTGTTTATCAGCAGCCTCCTAGTCAGCGGCCTCTATCAGAAATCGACTTTCAATAGATACCTAACCTTCGAACCCCATAAACACCAACATATTTTTCTCTTTTTTGCAGGTTGTATTGTTCAATTTTTTTAGATTTTTATAATATGCATTTAACCAAATTTTATCTGAGCTAACCTTCGTAGGGAATTGATCCTTTTTATGTTCAATGTTACAAGTCACATCTATACCCATGCAGGTTCTTAAATGGCAGCCTTCGCTAGCTATTCAAAACTACAACCCTCTCATTCGAGGGCATTATTTCTTGCAAAGCTTATCTTTTGTTCAAGCATAACCATCATTTTTGCAGGGTGTATGATATGTTTACCCCTTTTAATATTTCATGCAAATGCACTTACTTGCATCATCAAATGCATACATAAATGCATTGCGCCACGGTTACCCGACAAAGACCTATCCATGATCAGGCATCGGGGCCGTCACTTTCAAAAGCTTTAAAAAGCTTTACCCGACAAAGACCTGTCTGCAACAGGCATCGGGACCTTCGCTCTTTCAAATGCTTCAAAAAAACTTCACCCCTTTCATATTATATGAAATGACTAACCATTTTTTGCAGTAAGTAGAAAGCCAGTGTCTTTCTGAGTGTCGTCATCACCTTCGGCATCTACACCAACCTCGCCTCCACCAAACACCTTTCCAGGAGGGTCTTCGCAAACAGTCATGTCAAACCAGGATGACTCGCCTCCGCTAATACATCGTCATGAGGAGGCTTCACCGACACCTTCGTCGTCAACACCAATATCTACACCACCAGCATCAATGTCCACAATGACTTATCATCATCGCCAAGATCAAGGGGCTTCATCAACTCCTTTGTCACCAAGGTCTACCACACCTTCGTCAACCACTTCGACTCAAGGGGCTCATCGCAACTCTAGTCCGAACATCTACTTCCACTACTACCACTACATTGACTACACCTTTGTCGCGAGCACCAGCCAAGAGGGGCTAGGGGAGCATATCGGAGGAATAGCAACTCTGGAATGCGAA
Source organism: Saccharum hybrid cultivar R570 (assembly GCA_038087645.1). Classification (NCBI taxonomy): domain Eukaryota; kingdom Viridiplantae; phylum Streptophyta; class Magnoliopsida; order Poales; family Poaceae; genus Saccharum; species Saccharum hybrid cultivar. The sequence goes on from JAQSUU010000805.1 coordinate 16,028,587, forward strand.
GTCTTTTTGCTCGGTGCTCACGAGAAGGCCTTGAAGATGAAGGCCTCTACGTCGAGAAGGCTCAGAGATTAAGACCTCCATGACGAGAAGGCCTTGAAGACGAAGACCTCCACGCTGAGAATGCCTTGAAGATGAAGGCCTTTACGCCGAGAAGGCTCAGAGATGAAGACCTCCATACCGAGAAGGACTCAAAGACGAAGACCTCCACACCGAGAATGCCTTGAAGATGAAGGCCTCTATGCCGAGAAGGCTCAGAGATGAAGACCTCCATGCTGAGAAGGCATCGAAGATGAAGACCTCCATGCCGAGAATGCCTTGAAGATGAAGACCTCCATGATGAGAAGGCTCGGAGATGAAGACCTCCGTGCTGAGAAGGCCTTGAAGATGAAGAACACCATACCGAGAAAGGCTCAGAATTAAAGACCTCCGTGCCAAGAAGATCTCAGAGCTGGAGACTTGCGCATCGAGAAGGCCTATGCGCCAAGCAAAGACAAAGAACCATGTCATAGAAGTGGAGAAAGAAGCCAAAGCCCAAAGGTGAAGACACCCAGAAGCATAAGGCACTCAGATGTAGACACCTCAGGACTTATAGAACATGTATAGGTTAGAGTCGTGCACGTGCTCTTTTCTCCATGCCCTTTTTTCTCACAAGGTTTTTGGGATGGAGTTTTTAGTGAGGCGTCCACGTGTGGTTTGCGAAGGGCAGTCCTCGCAACCAAGGTTCGGGTTGTATTGTGCCTCTTCTAGTATGAGCATCTATTTGGTCATGTAGTACCATCCATAACCTAGTAGATGAGGGGCTACTGTTGGGACATGCCATATTCATATGGGTCAAGTCCCTTACAAGAGGCCCAACTAGTGCCATTGGAGTGGCATGTAAAACCCACCCCCACCAAGAGATCGCTTGTAAATTTCCGCTTGCCTATATAATGCCAAGAACATGAGGGCAAGGGGGGCTCTCTCCTCTCCCACTAATTTTTTGCAAACCCAAACTGCCACCACACTCTCCCAACTCGTGTGTTGGAGCCTTCGTCCCAGGGCCTTCTCTGTGGAGACTCCGCACTAAACCATCGTTGAGGAACCTTCTCCACGGAGCCTTCTCCGCAAAGCCCTTATACAAAACAATCATCGGGCCTTCGTCCGAGGCCTTAGTCCTAGACGTTCGTCTAGAGCCTTCGCCGCGGACCTTCTCCAGCTAACCTTCGTCAGGAGAACTTCTTCGGCTAGCCTTCGTCAGGAGACCTTCTCCGGCTAGCCTTCATCGACGGACCTTCTCCAGCTGGGCCTTCGTCGACTGCACCCAAGCCTCTAGCTTGCCCTTCACTCTCGCAACTTGGTCCTTCACAGCCAAGCCTCGCCTTGATGTTCTCCACCTAGCCATATGAGACTATGTCATACCTCATATTCAATAAGCTCCTTTATCTTACTAGTTGAGCACTTTCATCACGTGCACAAGCCATCTCTCCACCATGGCTATCATGTTTTACTGAACCTAGTGTTGTGTGTGGACTAAATATCTATCATCTCACATGAAACACATTAATCCACCTAAGGTTGACACTTAATTAGCAAAACTAGACTATGATTTTCATTGGGAGAGGACAGGGTCAAGTTGGGGAGGGAGAGGTGGTGGAGGCGTGAAGGAGGCAGAGCGGATGACTCAAGTAATTGGTTAGGGTTTTTAATGGACTGGGTGGGTAATTCCATAGGCAGCCCGTGTATGATGGCTACCTCTAAAAAATCGATTTTTAGAGGCGGGCAGATTTTTCAGTCTCCTATAAAACCTGTTATCTTCTAAAATTATTTGCAGAGGTGCTAGGATAAGAGTGACGCCTATTAAAATAAAACTTTGTCTCCTAAAACCATTATTGTAGTAGTGTCATGTTGTGCATACATTTCGTCATTCATGATTGTTGTCGGTTTGAACAGCTCCTCTCCTATGTCCACACCCTGGCTCCATCCTTTTTTTAGTCACTCCATTTGTTTTGACCAATTAAAGCTTCAAACTTGAAAGCAAAATAATGCAGTGTTTTGCTACTAATTGCCACCTACAAAATGCGTGATACCTAACATTACTATAGAAAGTTCATCACCGCCAGTTCCAAACCCCCTTCACCGATAGTTTTGGCCCTCGTTGGTGAAAGTCGTGGGTGATAGTCGGCCTGATCACCGCCGGTTGAGCGCCGGTGGAGGTATTGGTCATCACCACTGGATCAGCATATGATCCAATGGTGCTGGCAGTTACATCACCGTCGCATCAGAGCACGGTCCGGCAGCACTTGGTCACGTGCCACCGCCGGTGTTACGGATGATCCGGCGGTGATGACAAGGACAACAAAGTCGGTTTGGCATACCATCTGACGGCGATGACCGAGGCATCAATGTCGGTCGGTGTTACGATCCGGCGTCGATGTAGTTACGACCATAGCCGGTCGCCATTTGATCCAGCGGTGTTGATGGCGGTATCAACGTCGGTTTGGTGTACTATGTGGCGATGAAGCTCTCTCCATCACCACTGTACTATGCAACTGCGTTGTTACTATCATCACCACCGGTTGATTCCATATCACCAACGATTTGGTAGGCCATCACTGATACTGCATTTTTCATAATCAATTGCAATAATTATACAAATATTATTTCGATTACACTAGACCCCAGGTTGTATACATATACACAATGTCATAACATATATACATCACTGCCAAGACACAGTTCCATAAAACACATCCATCAACAAGAATGACACAGTTCCATAAAACACATATGACAATGGTCTCCATAGAGATTCACGACTAGCTAGGTCCATAATGAAACTGCCAAGGAGTTCTTGTAACCCAAGTGTAGTCGGCATAAAACACATCCATCGACAAGAATGACACAGTTAGATAAAACACATATCACAATGGTCTCCATCGAGATTCACTACTAGCTAGGTCCATAATGAAACTGCCAAGGTGTTCTTGTAACCCAAGTGTAGTCGGTCAGCACCGCTGTACCTTGACCATAGTTTCTACAACACAAGAAACACAGTTAAGACATGCATTTGCTATAGACTCAAAATTAGGTCACTAAATTGACTAAGGGGAGACAAGCTAAGAGCCCGAGTAGCCATATATATCTTGGATGAGGGCGGTAATAATGTAATGAAGGACATACCACATTTATTAGCGCCGAAGTGCTGTGTTGCAATCAAATAGGCATCCTGTACATGCATAGTGAAGAAAAGAATTCTAAAGCGGTCCATATTTCTTTGCTCTTTTTGTTGTCATTCTCAAAGGACCTGCATGACAAGCTCGTCATGGTAGTGACATGTAATGATCAAAGCTAAAATAATCTAATATTTGGCCCAATGTAGGATAGTAGTAGCTACCTAGCTTGTCTTACTTGTTCAGCATGACAAATGTTGGATATTGGTCTCGTGGTATCCTTGGAGAGCCGAAAATAGTGAGAGTGCATTCCTGTAAGATGATGTCAAAATGGACATAATGGTTGCTGTGTTCACAATGTTCCCATGAAAAATAGTTGGGCTGAACCATTAAACATGTAATCTGTACTACAAAATGAGACATTTGCAACAAACTTATGTGGCATTTTGTAGGCTACAAGTATGGAGGACATCTGACTTGTTAAATAGCAAGCCCTTTGTCAATCCATCAAGAACAGCGATCACTAGCCGGGTTTAAGAACCCCATCTCAACCTGCATGTGAGTACGTTCGACCTACAAAACAATTAAATGTGTAGTTAGACACATTCACCTTAGTGTTCAAATAAATGCATTTATATATACTAACAAAGTTGACATGGTCGATCCACACCCTGATATGCCTACCAATGGCGAACTTTTGGTAAAATTGATACTACTTTTACTCGATTCATGACACCAATGGCCTCCACGGGTTGTCCGACATTGTGTTCACTAACCATGGGCGCCTACACAATACTCAGGCTATAAGATTCTTCCCAGAAACAGTTGTGTTTCACCTGCTACGGATATGCACATGGATTACCATCCTTGTCATTTGACTCGAGGTTCAGTGTGATGATTCCAGCAAAACCATCAACTGCTGCTACTTCATTTGCAATGTACATCATCCCCTAATTTGGAAGAATAAGTCCTAACAAAAAGCATTGTGCAGGTGGTCAACATATTCTGTGTATGAACTCTCTCTATCGACGAACAAGCTAAGTACTACAACGGACCATATATATAGTTTTAGAATACACCACCTCAATAAACTTAAGTTTGTAACCCAAAATTAACAATAATTCAAGAACATCCACAGCATTCCAGCTGTAAATTAATAAAATCCACAATTCGGAAGCTAAATTTGATTACCTCAGAGGTACTGTGTGGGACATCGAGCGGGTAGCCGGACGCGACCACCACGATGTTGAGTCGACAGATGGGAGGACCCCCAGCACGAGGCAAGCTAGGTCGATGCCCCGCGGCCTCAGGTTCCTGATGCTCCTGTCCACCACTTGCTGTCTAGCTACCCCTCCACCCTGCCTACTCTCCACCATCCCTCGCGCTCGCAGCACCGTTCACCGGAGGCCCTTTCGCTAGTTCCCAAGTAACACATGGGCAGTGTATGTATCTTTTACTCCGAACATTATTTGCTACATACACCTTGGTGGCTTTCACAAAAGAGTCAATGCCTTCTACGAACGGGGCAGACACAGTGTCCAAGTACATCCATCCACGATCCATCTATGAATAACACAAGTTTAGTGACATAGGTCTACTAGTCATTCAATTTACTACAATGAAACTAGAGGGACCATAGGGTAATTTGTTGTGCACGCAACAATCAACAATCAGAAGAAATCAAGAAGCACTCTAAAAGGAAGAATGATGACTTTTAGTCACAATTTAACCACAGGGGCCGCACTCATAAAAGAGCCAATGCCTTCCACGAATGGGGCAGACATAGAGTCCAAGTACATCCATCCACAATCCATCTGTGCATAACACAACTTTAGTGACATAGGTCAACTAGTCATTCAATTTAATACAATCAAACTTGAGGATACATACTGACTGTAGGGTAATTTGGTGTGCACGCAATAATCAACAATTAGAAGAAATCAAAAAGCACTCTCAAAGGAAGAAGGATGACTTTGGGTCACAATTTAACCACAGGGGCCGCATTCACAAAAGAGTCAAAGCCTTTGACGAACAGGGCAGACTTAGTTTCCATGTACATCCATTCACACGATCCATATGTGATTAACACAATGCAACTTTAGTGATCGACATAGGTCAACTAACTAATGTGTCATTCAATTTAATACAATCAAAACTATAGGATACATACTGACCATAAGGTAATTTGGAATCAAGTAGAAGCCGCCTTCGAAATCAAGTAGCACTCTAAAATGAAGAAGGATGATTTTCGGTCACAATTTAACCATAGGAACTAAGGTAGCTACAAGAAAAGGGTCGTTACTTACCAACCTCAGAACATCCTTCGAAAATTGACAGCCTTCGCTAGCATGGCGGTCGCCAAAAATGGTGGGGGGAGCCGCAGCTGAAGAAAAGTTCACCGAGTGAAGAAGAAGAGGAGGGAAATGGGGTTTTCATTGCTCTTACAACCGTTTACGACAGCCGGGTTAACTGGACAGATGATGGTGATACCCATTTTTACTGTCGGATCACAACCTATGGTATTCAGTGTTCGAACAAACCGGTGGTAAAAATTTCTTATCACTGCCGACATGACGGACGGGAAGACATCTCGAATTATTGCGATTTCCTCCGCCGGATCATAAGACCAACCGACGGTGCTACAGTCTTTCACCGTCAGATGTAATGGTGGTGCGTCTATCCATATTCAAAGCATCGGTGAAAACTTCTTACCTACGCTGGTTTCTTAGCACGTCGCGCATCGGATGAACAGCCGGCGGTGCTAAACGTTCTATCGTCGGTTTGGCATACGATATGGTGGCGAAGTCCGGCAATTTGTTGACCGCCGGATCATACGGCAAGACTGCGGTGAAACTTTTATCACCACTGGTTAATCGACCAGAAGGGGTCCCTCAGGCCATGAGCCAGCGGTGATACGTACCACCACCGGTTGTCTCAAAATCGCTGGAGAAAGCCCCGGCGGTGATTAAACTTTCTTTAGTAGTGTAAGTGGTGTGGCTAGTGGTGGTTGTGCCCACCAACCAGGGTTTGAACACTAGTATTGCACCCAAAAGAAGCCCCCTCGTTGTGCTCACTGTCTTGTAGTCACAGTGCATCATCGACCCAGGTTACGGTGCGCTGCGCCAGCCTCGGTAACGGTGTATGCTAGGCCAAGTTCAGTTTGGTCCTATAAAACGGGCATGGGCCAAGGTTCGGGGTTTTTTGTGACTGAGGTCATACGGTCCCTTCCCCCACCAGTCAGGTTTTTTTTACTAACCGATCACCTCCATAGATTGACTTTTTTAACGAACAGAATTGGCAAAGCCCCAACTAAGATTAGATGATTAAGGAAAAAGTGTTACAACAAGAAACTGAGAAGAGGGATAGGAAGAGGGAGTTGAGGTAAAAAAAGACGAAGATTGAATTTGAGTGCATCCTCGAATAGTGTTAGGTTTAGATGAACCGTCATTGGGCTAACAAAAACTAGCCACCGGCAGGAATTTTGTAACACAGGTGTAAGATATTTTTCTTTTCATATTTTTCAAATCTGTTTTTTATCCCAATCTTTCTAACTAATTACTTTTATTGGAATTTATTTTACATTCATACATGCCTGAACATGTTTTCAAACTTGATTCAACACCCACCGGGTAAAAAAAATGCTAGTTACAAATGAATCAAAATTAAGCCACATCAGCGATTGTAATAAATTAACAGTTTGACTCAATTATGAATGTGTTAGAATCACATTTGGCTTGTATAAATCAATATTGATTGTGGTTGAATATATGAAATTGGAAGCTCAATCATTATGGCTTCAAACATGGTCCAAACTCATTGTCATGTGGGTCAGAAGAGTTTTTGTGCCGGCTTTCTACTGTCATGAAAATAAGGCATTTTCATGGAAGTTTTTGTACTCCCACAATTTTTTTAGTGGCAGTGGAAATATACTTCTATGTGGGTTTTGACTCTCACAAATTATTTTGTGACAACATGTCCAATAAAAATAACAAGAGATCATTTACAATGGCTGGAAAAGTACCATGGTAGCTCCAAGTATTTTCATATTTTTCTTTATTCTAAGGAATTAATTGATAAATATATTATAGAGGGTATTTTAGTAATTGAGGTTATGCTCTTCTGAAAGACCTAAACTAGACGTAACCCTCTTGTAGTCTTGTCCGTCTGCATTGTACAGCATTGTACGGCCATGCGTCGTCACTGTGGCGCTACCGACTGCCAAGCGAGATCGGCCGGGATAGGACACGCGCAAGAGCTGAGACGGAGACATTGACGCGGCACATGGTTTTCAGAGTAGAGTGGAGCAAGCATACCAATCGCGCCTCTGTAGTAATTTACATGTATTAATACACAGCAAAATACCAGCTACATCGTCCTATATGTCCACGCGAAACTAAGGGAAAAAGAAAACAAGAACACACAAGAGTAAAGGGGAGAAGAGCAAGAGGTAGGCCTCTGCGGGGGGACGGCCGTGGGGCTTGTGGGTGCCACGCTGGGATGGGAGCCACCAGACAGAACGTTGGTTAAGATTCAGATAGAGATGACATAGAAAATCTCATTTTTGCCCTTGAATGATAGTACTAAAGGGACTGATTTACTCTTATTCGAAAATAAAATAAAAAATAAAAAATAGATATTGCCTCACATGTTTTTGGTACTGGCCCCATCTAATAATTTGGTACTATCATCACCTATTTGGTACCTTCAGGTACTTTTAGTTGGGTACCTCGTATTTTTCCACTGTCGGATCTTGTCCAATGAATGGTCCATGTTTTTTCCAACCATTGTCTCAAATAACAATGTTTGCTAATATAATATATAAGGCCATATATAGTCTCATGGCTGCAAGGTGATAAACTTGGGTACTAGGATATTGCAAGTTCTGTAGTCTTGTGTCGGAGGTTCAACTGATAACTTTGTTTTCTTTCCCATGAGCATACAAACTTTGGGGAGGATCGAAATATATAAGCGACTTTATTAATTTGACTTGTAATTCCAAACGTACACAACTATACTGAAAGCAGGCATACATGTTCTCGCGGACTTGATGTATGGCAAAAAGTGTTAAGCTCAGTCTTGTCTTATACACTTATTACAGCATAAAATTTCGAATACCAAGCGAAATTGTAGACATATATATAATCTCATTTGGTCGTAGGCACAAGTTGGATGTGGTAGCCCTGAGGAATCAACATCTCTCCAACACGTGTTACTCCTCCTCCTTTTATCTCAATCCATCTCGAGACAACAGAACTCCATATCAACGGGCTGCATGCATCACGGATAGTCGACTAGAGAGAGAGAAACTCTGTACCTGTACTTTGGCAGTAAAACGTGGTGGAAAAGTGAAATAAAAAGCTTGCTAAATTTTGCCCCCACACAAAACCTCATGCCACCCCCAAATGTCATGAGATTCCTCAGCTGGATGCTTCGTTTTGTCTCATCCTGTTTTTGTTGCAGAGACAGAGAGCGAATTGTGTCATGTCTATACTACAAGTTTAGTACTGACCAAATATTTATTTTTACTGATACAGTGAAAAGTTCAAACTTGCGAGCAAAATAACGCGGTGTTTTGCAACTAACTGTCCACCTCCATGGATTGAATTTGAGTGGATCTTCAAACAGTTGGGTTCAGATGAGCCGCCATAGGGCTAATCATGACTAGCCACCCGGCAGGGATTGTGTATCCTGTATATAAGAAATGAATTATCAAATCACCGGTCGACTACATTATAAGACTCCAAACAAATAAGTTCTCACTGAACATCTGCTGTATACAATATACAGGGGCTTTCATATATATAGTTGTGGACAATGCAAAATGTACCGTTCACTTGCACATCTGTGAGAGTTTTCCTGAAAATTCCAGGTGAGGGGGTACTCATTCGATTAATCTCCTTCCTAACCTTCAGGTGGAACAAACTCAAGCACGTTAAAGGAGAAGTGCTGAAAAGCATCACGTAGAACTTGTAATGCTGAGTTGCAGATAAGTGCGGAAAAGTATCATTGAGACCTTCACATAGCACTTATCTAATGTGCTGTACATTATGAGTTCAGTCACCTGTGTCGTGAATTCCATGGACTTGTACTCCTCCCATGTGAACCCTGAATTCGTGTCTTCTCGTTTCTTCACTATTGCTTCATGCTCCTCCTACAGAAAAGGTACATGTTCAACAGCTATATATATATAGCATATGCAGTCCTGAGGAGACAGTGAATGTTCGAATGAACGTAGAAGAAATAACTTTGATCATTTCAATAACTTTAGGGTTATCACTGAGCAACTTAAGACCTAGGGTGAGGGTTCCTGATATTGGCGCAAAGCTGGCTAACAAGAAAGCAGCGACTACGTCCATACCAAAAGATTCATCTATCACGGCCTTTTCACTCTGCAGTTCTTCAACAAGTAGGTCAAGAAGGTCACCATGTTTCTTCTCAGGTGTACTTAGTCTATCTCTCAACAAATCACTCAATTTTTTATGCACAATTCTCCTTGCCTGTGAGAAAAACTCCTGATTAGTGACCCGGATCAATTGTATTGCAAATATAGTTCTGACTGAACAAAGTTGAAATATATGTAGTACCTTCATACACTTGTAAAACGATGTCCCAGGAAAGTATATAGGGAAGCAGACGATCCCCTTGTGGAAGGCTTTCAAATTCTGTCTCAACTCTCTTGACTCCTCAGGACCGATGCTGATCATCTTCTTGGCGATCAGATTAAATATCATCTGCCCAATTACAGTAGAAATAGCAAAACATCATCGTGGAGTTACAGAAACCCTCGATTATGCCCGGACAATGGTTTGCACCACCACCCATCGCACTTACATCTGCTATGGCATCGTTCACCTTGATACAAGGCTTGGAGGCCCACGCCGCGAGGCCCTGATTCATGGTGTCCTCCAGCTCTTGGATGAGCGCTCCCTTGAGGTTTTCAAGGCCAAAGAGCTTGGACGCGAAGCTGCGGGTGAACTTGTGGACAGTGCTGGTGAATGTGATGAGGCTCTTCTTGCCTATCATGTTGTTTCCTGCGTCTGGGAGCCAGGTCCTGAACATCTTGCCCTCTTGCTGGAAGATGAACCGGTTGAAATCCGGATCAAGGGAAATGACGAGAGGTTGACCCACTAGGCTGGTCTTGAACACTGGGCCGTACCAATGTATATTAGCAACGACAGCAACAAACAAACAAACTCAGCGTCTTTATATGATGATGATGATGTTAAACTTTTATATAAACATGAGGACTTGAGGTTGTACATTTCTTGGGAAAGCAAATATGAGATTAGTGTGCGAGCAAGTTAAAGACAGATAGCTAATGAAACTGATTACAGTGAATTCTCGTGTCACATATATACTGCTACACGCTACTACGTAAATGATTCGTAGAGGCGGTTAGAAAGACTCTATAGAGACGATTGTACTCTTCCGTCTGTACACATCAACGAAGGAATACAGCTGCCTCTACAAGTCGATTTGTAGCAACGGACGGATTCAGGAGCCTCTACATGCCTCTACAAATTGTTTTCCAAAATTCATAAATCAGGCTAAAAATAGCAAAAAATATCTTTTTATTCTCAGAAGGACCCACCAGGCAACCACACGCTCCACTTCTTGGTGCAATATATAATTTAAAAGGATATCCTCTGCACAAAGAACCAGTGGTGTTGACAGATTTCCTTAATTTTATCAAATGTCTTTTGTTGTTCTACCCTAAGTAAAATCATATTCATCCTTCAAATGAAGTATGGTAGTAAAAGAAATAATCTCCGCAGAAGTTTGCAATGAATCTCCTCCTGCTTTACCTTTCCTAAGAATTTTTGCAAATCATTCTTGCATGTAGGCGCCTAAACTTTTTTTATGATTTATATTTTCTTGGGATCAATATATATGGCTTTATCATGAATTTTGAAGTCTAAGAACTTCACAACCAATACGCCAAAACCGCATTTGAGTGGGTCCATCTTCAAACCATAATGGCCCATCCTTTCAAAAGTAAGACACAAATCAGTCATATGAGAGGTATGAGCGACCAATTCGATCACAATATCATAATATAGACTTCCATGGCCACACTAATTAAATCATAACAACCCACTCAAAGAGACCAACGAAACCAGGACATATATAAAGACAATTTTGGACACGTATTGTTCGGCCATAAAAATCTGAATGTAACCAACATTACATCAAGAAAATTGATAACCCGATATCCTAAAGCATCATTAATAAGCATATTGCTGCGACTGCAGGACTTGTACGTAGCTCTCCTGAGCACTCTACCCCAAAGTCCCCAAAGTCACTTGTGTCTAAAGGGCACAAACATTCCCCATGTATTTACTACATCCAATTTTGAAATAAGTATTTGGGGCTCTAAAAAAATTCAAATGAAAAGTTTTCAACCGCAAAGATGTAAATATCGTCGAGTACTATAACTTTAGTTTTGGTTATTTCTCCATCTGAGATCATTTGAAAATTTTGAATTTAAAATATGACAAATTCGAACATAATTTTGCTTGGATAAATGACTTCAAATGAAAATGTTGAAAACTACAAAATTTTATAACTCTTCGAGATCTACAACTTTGGTTTTTGTCATTTCTCCAATAGAGGTCTAAAAATTTTGAATTCCAATATGTGAGGACTTCAAACTAAACTTTTGGAACATATATTATTTCAAATGAAAAAGTTATCAAGTTATCAATTGTAATCTTTTATATCTTTTTGATATCTGTAACTTTGGTTTTGGTCATTTCTTCATCCAAAATCATTTGAAAAAGTCAAAGAAAATTCAATTTCAAATTGTGAGAACTTGAACATTATTTGTGAGATATAAATCATTTCAAATGAAAAGGTTGTCAACTATAAAGTTTTAGAGCTCTTCGAGTTATACAGAATTGATATAAATTTTGTCTCCATCCAACTTCGTTTGAAAAAGTTATAAATTTTATTGTGGTGTACCTATTTTTATAGACGGCTCTAGATATAGCCACCTACACAGACGGCTGGATCTACAGAAGCCTCAGTCTCGGAAACCATTTTTAGAGGCGGTTCTAAATTAAGCTGCCTCTGTGCAAAATAGGAGATGTCTCTCTCTACAAATGGTATTTGTAGTAGTGTACCTCTTCAGTCGTTGGCAGTAGTAGCTTGGCATGTCGATAGACTGGCTTGCTTTCATGTATTGGAGGGTCTCGCTAATAATGGGGCCCATGGAGCCAGGAGGAAGTCTCCCCTTCCATGGAGGATACACCCATCTGTATGCCAGTGAAGTAACCATGCAATCCCCACCGTGACACAACAGACGCGTACGACAGATTGATCAGCAAACCTCCCTCCATCTCCATGTAATAATGTGCGACTAGAGCAGATTTCTTCCAGGCTAGCTAAAAACTAAAGTTTTGAAGCTAGTTAGGCTGTGTTTAATTCCCCATGGAATACAAAATGCAAAATGCCAACTACTTTAGAATGATAAAATGCAAAATGCCAAAATTTTCATGGGTGTGTTTAGTTCCATCCAAAATGCCAAATTTTTCATGGAGTGGGTGAGGACTTTTTGGCTTTTTGGTTTTTTTTGGCCTTTTGAGGCCAAAATCCAAAATGGAGAATGGATACTTTTTTTCCAAAAATTTTGCATGGTGTTTAGTTCCATTTTGCAAAATGATGGACCAAAATCCAAAAAATTTTGGGTGAAATGAGGAACTAAACACACCCTTAGTTTGTCTTGCATGTAAATGGGTGGTCCCTATCAGCTTATATAGGGGCTGGAGAAGTGTAGTGTGTACTGGCCGCCCTACTGGGGCGGTTTTGTTTATTTCATGCTGAGTTGGAATCAAACTTTGTACTCCTCGACGTTGACCCGGGATTCTCCTTCGTGCAAGCTGGAACTCTGCATGCCACGTTTGCTTATTTTCTTCATTTCGTGCAAGTTGGGACTGTGCAGTGCATGCACGTTACTGATTTCCTAGTTTGCATGCGTGGCGCATTTAGTTATTTTAGTGTTTGAATCTTCGATTGTGCATGATTTCAGCAAATCAGAACTAAGCATCTCATTTCAAAAGGAAAAATCAAAGAACAGCTGGCAACCCTAAACAGAAGGAACCCGTGACAGTAGCATATGCACAAAATCTCATCACATCACGTGGAGTGTGTAATATAATGGAATCTCTATCGCATAGAATACAATCCCATTACACTGGTTAGCAAGCAAAATCACATCCACACTGCTGCCTCTAAATGATCGGCATTTTGGAACCATATCAGTGCCTCAAAAAATTTTGATTTTTCTTGACACCTTTAGGGCTCCTTCAGTTAATTCCCTCTCTATAATGAATAAAGGGGATGAGAGGGAGATTTTGACTTGTAGAGGATTTAATCTCCTTCAATCTTGTATGGTTGCATTCAATCTCCCTCCATTTCCCTGTGAAGGACCGAACATGACGACCAAAGTGGGGTGAATGGGAACCACAAATTTTCTTTCGAAACTTTCGGCCGCTGTCCCAAAATCACCGCCAAACGCAAGACACAACAACCGTGATGCCCTCGAGTCAACTAGTGGCTGGATGTTCCCTACGAACAGTGGCGAAGCTAGAGCAAATGGGTGGGGGTGCACAACTTTATCATAAATATAGTGACCCATGTGATGTTCAAACAAATAGCATGAATAACTCACAATTTTTAACATCAAAATTCAACATGCAGTAATGGCAATGTGATTTTGGTCAAAACATAAGTAAACTGGTAGGGCAAGGGCAATAACACTCACCGTTTATAACAAAATAAAGGCATACATTGATCACTGTAGTGTAGTAATTGAAAGAATGCCAAAACGATGAACAAAATATGTGATCCAACCTAAAGAAAAGAGAATAAATAGGTCAATTATTTAGCAAAGAAAATGTAGAATTATCCATTGAAAGTAGATGTATTGTATTTGTATTACCTCTTAGAGATCATATTTACGCCCTTTTCCTTTCATGTTCATGAAACGATGAATCACAGCCTCATTGCTAACTTTCTTCATTTCTTCTTTCTCTATGTAGCAAATAAGTCTATGACTCAGGTGTTGATCACCCATGCAATTAGACAAACTTGTTTTTACAATCTTCATGCCCGAAAAACATCTCTCAACTGTTGTTGTAGCGACAGGCAATACTAGCACAAGCTTCAAAAGTCGATAGACCAATCTATACAAACGATATTTCCTTGTCTCTACCATTTTTTGAGAGAGCTCACCAATAGTGGTTATGTTGGAGAATCCATTATCTTCTCTCACATCAGCAATGTAAAGGCGAAGGTCATGGCTAAGGTCCCTCATATCATCATTGGTGAAATCATCAGGATATAATTTGGCTAAGCTCATTAAAGTCTCCCCATCGAAAGCATGAAATGAGTCTCTTGGATTGAAAGCAGTTGAACAAACAAGCAATTGAGAGGTTGTCTCACTAAAGCGGCTATCAAGCTCTTGAACTAACCAATCAATAACATCATTAAATAAATCCATTGCATATGGTGATGCTTGTTTGTAATTCCTGATTTTTTCCTAGGCTATCGGGGATCAATATATGTACTTTCCATGTCCACTCTACCAATTTCATGCAAGTCACAAAACTCACTCACTTCATCTAATAATATTTCCCAACCATCTCTTCTAAGATCATCCAAATGGATTCTAGTTGATTTCACACATCCAATGGCATTTACAATGTCTTGATCCTTGCGTTGCAATGCTAATGACAATGTATTTGTGGTAGTTTATGTAGTCAACATGAGATGCAAATAAAAGGCAAAGTCAAAAGATTGGAAGTATACCAAAAGATTTGATGCTTGATCTCTATTTTTCCAATCCCTGTCCTCCTTTTCAACAACCTTTAGCACTTCAACTATTGTAAGAAACATGTTGAGTAAACTTTTCAGAGTTTTATAATGAGAACTCCATCGAGTATCTCCAGGTCTTTGAAGACATTGCTCTTGATTTAACCCTGTCCTGGTCTCAAGTTGCCCACAACCTAATGCCTGTTTCACTTGTTCATGATTGATATCTCTAATCATATCCCTTCTCTTAGCCGACCCACCAACCACATTTAGTAAGATAGAAATCATATTTTAAAAATTGCTTATACCCTTATGTTTTCTCACAGTTGCCATAATGACTAACTGAAGTTGATGAGCAAAACAATGCACATAACAAGCTGTTTTACTATCTCTCATGATCAATGATTGCAAGCCATTCAACTCACCTCGCATATTGCTAGCACCATCATATCCTTGGCCTTGACATTGCTTTAAGCTTAGTTTGAACTTTGCAAGTAGAGAATCAATGGACGACTTGAGGTAGGAAGAAGTTGTTTCAGTCACATGCACAAGGCCAACAAACCTCTCTTTCACAATCCCAAATTTGTCAACATACCTCAAGACCATAGCCATCTGTTCTTTGCAAGAAACATCTCTTGATTCATCAACTAGCAAGCAAAAGACATCATCCCCAAGTTCTTCAAGGATAGATTGTACAATCTCATTTGCAAAACATTCAACAATGTCCCTCTAAATTTCAGGAGCAAACAAACAACTATTCTTTGTAGCATTTGTAGTCATGGCTTTGCGTAATATTGGATCATGTTCTACTAAGCAATCATAGAACTCCTTGAAGTTCTCTCTATTGTAGGATTCTTTTTATTCATCATAGCCACGGAAAGGCAATCCTTGCTTCAACAATAGTCTAGCACTGTCAATGGACCCATTCAACCGAGTAAAATAGGCCTTCTTTGCAACTTCATTGATCTGATTGTAAGCAACATCTATGTGTTGCTTTCTTTGTAACAAATCATCACACTTCTTCATTGCATTATAGCGTAAGCCACCGACCTCACCAACATGTGACCTTAGCCTTTCTTTCCTATGATAACCATTCCAACCATTAACCATAAATGCATCATATCCTGCATCTTTATTTTCTCTAAACAAGAAACAATAAAAGCAATATGCTCTATCCTTTGCCTCACTATATTCAAGCCAAGGACCAAACTCATCAAACCATTCTGGAATAAATCTTCTCAGCTTCTCTTTCTCTCCAATTTGTGTAATAGGAAAATCACACGTGCGAAGCTGGCAAGGTCCATTCTCCAAGTATTTTCTTCTCACCTTTTCTCTCACATTAGGATGGTAAGCATCAATTTCTTTTCTCAATCTGGGATCATATTTAATCTCCTCATCCCAGTTGAGTTCATCTGGACATGAAGTTCTATTAGCATCAATCATGTCTTGAGCTTTCTGTTTATAATACCTCTCCATGATTACCTAAAATTCATTCATTTGCATAATGAAAATGCAGTTCAAAATTCATTGAGGACGAACTTAAACTTGAGAATAATTGAATAAACACTCACCGATCAGCAATTGCAGGAACCAAACAACCAAGCAGCGGGCGTCAGGCGGCCACGGGCGGACCAGGGACGGCTACGGCTTCGACGCTTTCCTAGAGCGCCAGAGCCTGGAGCGGACAACGTCACTCAGTCGCTAGGACCTGGGAGCCTGGCTGCGCCACGAACAAACGGAACGACAGTAGCCAGCGTCGGCGCGGCAGGCTGGCAACGGAAGTGGCAGCGGCTCGTATTTGTATTGGCGGAGGGAGGGCAGGGCAGGCGAAGCGTCGCTCCTTGCGGCTCGCGCAGTCGTCGAGCGGAACGGCGGAAGCGAAAGAACCACGAGTCAAGCAGTCATTGAAGCCTAAAGGAATTGGCACAGTGGGCTTCAAGGCCAGGTGGGGGTGCCTCATATTGGGCCGTGGGTGTGCCTATAGGGCCGAATTTTTCCACTCTAACAATTTCTGGACTTTGTGGGGGTGCCTGGGCTCCCACGGCCACCAACTGGGCTTCGCCCGTACCTACGAATACAACGGGACACCACACACCCAAACGAGAAGCACTTGCATAGAGCCAAAGATCCAAAAACAGTACACTCAATTCCTATGGAGAAGGAGCAAGTTCCCGACTCAAATACCCATGTCAACCGGTGACAAGAGTGCTAAGGAATGATCCTTGGATCAGTAGGAAACCAATGCAAAAAAAAAGGATCACGATTATCGGAGCTCAACCGCACAAGAAACGAACAAAACAGTGCTCCACATACAAGAACCGGCACTGTTCATGGTCCAGTGCACAGGACCGGCAATGTTCATGGTCCGGTGTCCAATACTAACAGAACAGGAAAGGCGCTGGCCAAAACTTCTGTGCTCGAATGGTGCGGTGCCCTGGTCCGGTGCACAAGACTGGTCCAGTGCTAACCGGTCTAGTGCACATCGGTTAGTGCGGTGCCTAGGACAGCACGCACTGGACAGGTACTATACCTGGTCCGGTGCCCCCAACTCCCTATCCGGTGGTCAAGAGCAGCGCATGACCAGATCCAAAATCGAATGAATCTAGGCCAAATCAACTCCAATTTCCACAAAATTTGAACCAGATGATCACAAGGAGGTTGGGAGGCTATCTCTAGGAGATCATCGCCCAAGACTTAACCAATCAACGGGAATTTAAGATCACATGAAGAAAACTGGTTTTTCCTCCCCAAAACAAGAATCATCCCGATTTGTGAGCTCGTGTAGATTCAGAGAAATTCCTTTGAAGGATGAGATCAACACACGTCCTTGCTCATCTCAGATCAATTGGAACGACCAAAAACCATCTCAAATAGAAGAAGGAAACATTTTGGGGAGAAGGGAAACCAAGAAATGAAGAACACCAAAAAGCAAATCACAAAAACACACCTGAAATCTTAAATCCTGGAGGACAAGAGGAGGTAAGGGCCTTCATTCCCATGAGAATCAGAAGTTCACAAGATCCGGTTACACAGACTGCAACTAGTTCATCTGTGGACCTCTCAGTAGACTAAGGGGACGGGGCAAACCTAAGGAGAAGGAA
Organism: Saccharum hybrid cultivar R570; assembly: GCA_038087645.1. Taxonomy (NCBI): domain Eukaryota; kingdom Viridiplantae; phylum Streptophyta; class Magnoliopsida; order Poales; family Poaceae; genus Saccharum; species Saccharum hybrid cultivar. The sequence continues at coordinate 16,046,648 of JAQSUU010000805.1, forward strand.
ATGAAATGTTGGAGAGGTAAGACTGACTAGGGGGTAGCACTCTCTTATTTATTGACGCTACTACACATTTCCAAGGTGCACCTAAGTAATTAGAGCGAACCATCTGACCCAAAGGGTATTATGGTCCAACTCGGAGATCCGCTGATCCAACGACCATGCGCCCTTCATGACTTAGCTTTGCCTCGACGCAAGCCCTATGATAACGCCATGTGCCGCCTCTGATTCCCATGCGAACTGCACCTGGGTTTTGAGGCCTAAACCCGAAACCCGTCCACCTGGTGGTTTTGAGGCCCAAACCACCAACCCGCTCGACACATGTCACTGTTGTCCTCGACCGCCCGGACACCAAGTCTTCAAAGACTCCGCCTGACTTGCTCGACTGCTATCTTGACTTCTTGGTCAACACGGTCAGTCACTCTCACGTACTCTTGCACTTGTCAATGACCCCAAGTGACAGTCACCCACGGTCGGTCACTCAGCTTCTCCGGTCCCTCAGTCCAAGTCCCAGCATCCGTCCTTCACCGCTTCTAGTCCATCGACATGGACCCGCTTGACTTTCACCTTCGCCATCAATCACCGTGTCCGAGCTCCATGCCCGCACACCAAAGCCAAGAGATATGTTGCACAACCCAACTCACACCTCAGTTAGTTCAACAACTCAACCCAAGACGCTACACTCGTTGACAATCACTCATCACAACCGAACCACAAGGGCACATATCAACCTTGTGTTCGCACCCACTAAATAAAACAAGGTCTACATTCAGGGACCTCAAACTATGCCTAAATTTCATCACAGACGAGCTATAACCCATCTCAAAGACAGTTAAGCAATTGTCTCTGATAATACATCACAGACGATGTACTAACCTGCCTACTATGATATGTCACAGTTCATCATAGACTCCAACGCTTAGACGGTTGTTTGACTCGACTATGTGGTAGAGTTAAGACAAAATGTTGAAGGAAATTATATCACGGATGGTGATTTATAGCTGCCCGTTTGTGTTATGTTTAGTCCATATATATACCAACCGCTCAAAGGTCCATCTATGGGCATTTCACTATTTAGCTGTAGTTTTTTTAAAATTCCTATTTATGATCACCGTGCTCACAGAATAAAGGCGTTTGATCAGCGACATGAATTCTTTATTCGCATTTATGATCAAGCGGCATCAAAAGGCACCATGTATAACAATCAATTTACAAGCAGTTCAACCTCCATCACTGCCAGTTCACTATATATAATACGCATCACAAGCAACATCATTACATGCAGTAATTATATCTCACATATATACATTATATCACAAGAAATCACTAGATCAAGCCACTTACACTAATACAGAAAAAATTTGTACTGGTGGCACTTTTTTATTTCCACTGATGGTTCTGTGAACCACCATTGTGAAAGGCCAGTGAAAATTAAATTACATTTGTAAATTATAAATTTCAATACATATAAATGTACTCATCGTGATGGCTAGGCAGGTTCCCAACAATTGAAAGCCCTATGTTTGGTTTTGGATAATTGAGACAACCTAGTGGACTAACCTTCTACTCTAATGTTGTGATTGAGAAAGGTTGGTTCACATCCAAGGTGGAGCAAGGATTGCACTCAAGGTGATGGAGATGGCCAATTGTTGATCAAGTGCCCATATATTGGAAAAGAAGAAAGAGAGAAACAAAACCCTATGGGCTCAAGGCAAAGGTATAAATAGGGTGTTTGTTTTGCTGATCAAAACATAATAGAGTGCATGGTTGGGTTTAGGATAAATAACCATAATATAAAGAGGGGAAATCTTTAATTGCAATGGTTATCTAGTGCCACAAAGTGTGAGGTTCATTTGTATATGCATTGCGTTTAGTGACATGGTGAGGTGCAAGAGAAAAACTTTCAAATTGATTGAAGCTGCTAACTCACACACTTGACATGTTGAAACACTTGGTGGAGTTGGGCACATTTGAAAATGCTTTGAAAACGAAGTTTTTTGAGATGGATAGCTCTCCGAATAAGCTTTCCGGAATGTCCAAGATCATAGAAATCAGTCAGAGCTAATAGTTATGGGCGTTTTAGTTTCTAGTTAAAATTTGAGAGCCCATACAGGAGCTCCAGTTAGGACCAGAGGTCCGAAAAATATTTGGTTTTATAAATGCTCTAGGTTGAGAGCTCCTCTTACAAAAAAAAAGACAGAGAGCTCTGGTTGCCAAAACCAGAGGTCCGGTTTTCACTCTAAAAATTAATTTTCCAAAGGCTGAGAGCCTCAACCGAAGGTCTCGTCCTGCAAACTAGAGGTCCGGTTTTGCGCTCAGATTTGTTTCAGGACAGGAAATCGGTGCTCCGGTTTGAACCAGAGGTACGGTTTGAACTGGAGGTCCCTTGTTCTGGCATTTCGGCTCCCCAATGGTCAGATCTGAAAGAGTCATTGGTGAGGGGCTAGGAGGACGCGTAGGGGCTGGCTGAGTGGGCCTGGCCGGCTGGGAGTGGTTGGTTGGATAAGTCTAGCTCCTCCCCATCTCTTTCCCTCTCTCCCACTCATTTGAGATCCAAAAAGAAGAAGAACAAGCTCCTCTCTCCTCTGTCTCCCAAGCTTGGTGCTAGCCCTAAGAGAGAGCTTGCACTACTACAAAAATCTTTTTGGAGGCGGACCAAATGGATTATTGGAGGTGGGAATTGCAACCGCCTCCAATCAAAGGTCATGGTAAATGGAGGATTAACAGAGGCGGTTGCTTTGCCCGCCTCCATAAATCGATTAAAATAAACAAAAAAAAGGAAAAAGCCCACACGGGCCTGGATCTGGGCCTCGCGCTGCCACTGTCGATGCGCCGCCCCAGCTCCAACTGCCTTCCAGCGCCGTTAGGGAAGAGGAGGGGGCCAGATCTGCCACCGAGGAGGAGCAGGGTGCCGGATTTGCCGCCACTGAGGAGGAGGAGGCCAAATCTGCCGCCACCGTGGAGGAGGGGGGCGGATCTGCTGCCACCGAGGAGAAGGCCAGATCTGAGCCGTGGCCACCATGTCTGCCACCCCCGAAGCCTCCCTAGAGCCGCCGCCGCCGAGGAGGAGGGGGCTAGATCCGCCACCGCGGAGGAGCAGGGGGCCAGATTTGCTGCTGCCGAGGAGGGGCCAGATCTGCCGCCACCGAGGAGTAGGGGGCCAGATCCACCACCACGAGGAGGAGAAGGCCGGATCTAGGCTGTGGCCGCCATGTCTGCCACCCCCGAAGCCTCCCCAGAGCCGAAGAGGCACGCGGTGCACACGAGCGATGTCACAAGGAGCACCCCGCATATGGAGAAGCCGCCGATGGCAGAGGAGCTCGAGGTGGCATTGGCCATGGCTCATATGCAGGAGGAGGGGAGGATCATGCGTGAGTGGCAGAGAAGGGGCCGCTCTGCTGAGGGAGGGAGAGAGGGAGAGGAAGAGAGAGGAGTGGCGCTCGGCTGTGGGAGAGGAAGAGAGAGAGGGGGCGCCGCTCGGCTGAGGAGGGAGAGGGAGAGGAAGAGATGGCAGTACTGAACCCTAAGTTCATGTATATATATGAAGACGGCTATTGGGCCTCTCCTGGGCCTGTTGGGCCTCAGCCTTTTTGGAGGCTGGCCTTATAGTGTGTTGGCCTCCAAAAATCGATTTATGGAGGCGGGCACCTTAAGACGGCCGCCTCCGTAAATATGCTATTTTTGGAGGCGGTTGTCTTAAGGTGCCACCTTCGTAAATGAAAACAACCGTCTCCGTTAATTGCCCAGCATTTTCCAAGGCGGTTGGATTTTTTGACCACCTCGGTTAATAAAAGGGCACCGTCTTGCAAAATTATTTGTGTAGTAGAGTTGAGAGCCCTAAGTGTTGATCTTGTGAGCTTAAGAGCATCTCCTCCCTCTCCTCTCCCTCTCTAAGCCCTCGGTGCTCATCCATGAGAGGTTGAGGTAAACCCTAGTGTGTGCTTTTGAGGTTGCATTTTTTGGTACTCAGTGGTGATTGTGATTGTGGATTTCTTATTACTTTTAGTGATTGCTGTCACCTAGATGGCTTGTGATTTGGTGATTGGTGAGGGGATTTGGTGATTGTATGCGCCCCAATCAAGGATTTGTGTGGGGTTTTTGACCTTTTTTTCTGCGGGAGATTCGCATAAAGGTACTCTAGTTGATTGGTCGTAACTTGTCGAGCCTCTCTTGTGTGGTTCTTATGGTGCCCTTGTGTAGGGCCAGGCGTATGATGCCTATTAGCGTGTGAGCCACCAAGTTGGTGTCTTGCCACAACGAGGACGTAGGTTGTCGGCAAGCAACTGAACCTAGGGGATAAATCTTGTGTCCCATTGTCTCATTGAAATTCTTGTTGGACACTTGCCTGGTTTGGTATTGCTTACTACCTCACTTGTATTTATTTCATACATATTGACTTGTGCTGTAGTTGCTTGTTTAGTTGAGTAGCTTAGTGTAATTAAGTTGTAACTAGCTCTTTCACTAACTCACTAGTTGCTTAGTAAGTGACATAGCATGCTTGGTTGAGTGAATTTAATATAGAGATCATAGCAATTAACAACTAGTATTTAGTAGGTGGCTTGCCTTTGGTAAAGTAGAACTAGAGCAAAACCACTTTATTGCTATATTGTTGTCTAACCAAGTTTGTTCTAATGCTTTGTAGATTTTTTTTTAATTAAGCTATTCACCCCCTCAAGCCATTTAGGACCTTTCGGCGGTGACCACGCGTCTCTTGCTAGCTGCGCCCAGTGCTCTACCTTAAACCCAGTAGGATGGGTGGCACGTAAAACATCTCCAAGAGTTCCATAAATCCCTTCGTAATCTTTGGTTTTTAGCAAGATGAGAAAAAACCCCTCTCTAACAACTTCTGATGCTTCCTCCTAATCTTTTAGAACTTAGAAAAAGTCATTCTGTTCCATATAAAGTTTCCTCCCCACGCGTGTTTGTCGGTCAATCTCAAGGTCAAAGGGCGTGGAAAGAATAAAGAGTAGAAAAGGGTTTCTAATACAAATATACAAAATAAAAAGGATATATAAAAGTGGTTAAGATAATTTAGAAATAGTATACGATTCCTGATGTAAAATTGTCTTTATAATTTTGGAGTGGATTATTAGAAACTCTTGGAGGTGGCCTTTTCTATTCCTTCCAATACTTTTTTTAGAGTTGTAAAATTCTATGTTTTTGGAAAGAAAATATTAGGTACCCTTAGAGATTCTCACTGCGAAGTTGGCCATTGCAGCGACTGATTCTAGCTGAGACGAAGCAAATTGTGTTCGATGTAACTCGAGGGAGATTCGGGTTTTCTGCTTGCAGCGGGGAAGTCGGAGAGTCGGCACAGTTTCCAACGAGGGCCGGTGAAACGAGCATCACGATCAAAAGAGAGATCGGTTTCCTTTCTTTTGGATTGCATTCAGATCACCCTTTAGGCCTCCAAAACACCCGTGGGCTGGACCTAGTTAAACACCAACGGGCCTTGTGTCCATAGTTGTAACATTTCTTACAACGAATTTGTTGCGAACAAAGAGCGGCCGAGTGACTTGTCCCAAGATAGTTAAGGCAAGGCGACAAATCTGCTGGCAGCCTAAAACTAAACTCGTGAAATCTGGCCTCTGAAGAACACCTTTGAAATTTGAAAGCTTTCCATCTGGAAACTCAGAAGGATGAACAACTGAATTTGCCCCTTCTGAAGAAGAAAATTGTCATAAATTCGAACTTGAATTGATCTGATCCAAAACTGTTTTGACTAGGATCACAGAACCCATTGGAGAACACTGAGTAGATCAAAAAATGAGGTTGTCGCAAGACTGTGTAGCAGGTAACTGAACAAAAAACTGATCAAACAAAATCACTGAAGGAGGCAGTTGTGGTTTGAATTTGACTGGAGGCGAGTTCTGAACAATCTGAGCAGGAATTTGGCCCTTTTTTTTGGGGGGGGGGGGGGGGGGGGGGGGGGGAGAACAGCTTCTTCTTCTTCTTCTTTTTTTGAGAGTACCCTGGTCCATTCCTTTCCTGTTCCTCCTCTCAGTTACTAGTGTGCAAATCCATTGTTCCAGATATGAACGATGCATCAAAAGTGACGGCCAATGAAACAATGAAGACTGTAAACATGAAAACTGATAGGAACCGAGGTACGTCCCCTTACTGAACGTAGGTTATAGTGATGGGTGATCGGAGGTCGGGGCTTGAACCGTGACGGACCACGACGGGGCGCCGTGATCTCGCGGTGGAAGCCTGGCGGCGTGCGTGGAAGAAGACAGGAGGGCGGCTAGGGCACAGAATTCTCTCCCAGCTCCCTAAAGGAAGCCGGAAACAATAATATGTTTCTGCTTAATTATTTCCAATCAACCTTACAAGTATATATAGTTCTCCGAATAATAGGAATTTAACTCTAAAATAGCTAATAAATATAATAACTATGGGCCTTAAGCCCTCCAAGCAGCCGGCACCCCTAGCCACTGATGGGCTTCCTGCGTGAGTAGGAGATGCCGGTCATAACATCTCTCCCCGCCTACGCAAACAGCTCGTCCTCGAGCTGGAAGTCGGGGTAGCAGACCTTGAACTCGTCGACGATCTCCCATGTTGCATCCTCTTCTGGAAAACCGTGCCACTGGACCAGCACTTGCCAAATGCCACGGCGCTGCTGGGCACGCAGCACCTTGGCCGGCGCTGGGGCGTACCGGCCATCCAAGGTCGGGGCGAGGGCGCCTGGAGCAGCCGGAGGGTCTCCTCGGTGGCGCTTGAGCAAGCCCACGTGGAAGACATCATGAAGGCGCGCACCCTCCGGCAGCTGTAGACGATAGGCAACGGCGCCGACGCGCTCCAGAATGCAGAACGGTCCAGCATAGCGAGGACCGAGCTTACCCTTGGCGCCGGACACAAGGGACTGGGCAGTGCGGTTGAGCAGCCGCAGCCACACCCAGTCGCCCACCTTGAACTCGACGTCGCGATGACTGGCATCATAATATTTCTTGGACAGCTGCTGCGCTTGGAGAAGACGCTGACGAACCTCCGCAAGGATCTCGTCGCGGGATCGGAGAAGTGCATCCGCGGCCTCAGTATGCGCTGTCCCCGGCGTATAGGGCAGCAACGGAGGCGGAGGACGGCCGTAGACAACCTCGAACGGGGGTGGCGCGGAGAGCGGTGTGGAATGAAGTGTTGTAGCAGTACTCCGCCCATGAGAGCCAGTCCACCCACGCACGAGGACGATCACCAGTGACGCAGCGCAGGTACATGGCAATCACCTTATTAACCACCTCCGACTGACCATCCGTCTGCGGATGGAAGGCGGTGCTCATACGCAACTTAATGCCCGCCATCTTGAAGAGATCACGCCAGACATGACCGGTGAACACGGGGTCCCGGTCGCTAACAATGGAGAGGGGAAACCCATGGAGGCGCACAATGCCGTCGAAGAAGGCACGAGCGACGGATGTGGCGGTGTAGGGGTGGCCGAGCGTGATGAAGTGCGCATATTTGGAGAAGCGATCCACCACCGTGAGGATGACCGATTTACCCGCCACTTTGGGCAGGCCCTCGATGAAGTCCATCGAGATATCCGCCCACACCTGGGAGGGTACCTCGAGGGGCTGCAGCAGCCCCGCCGGTTGTGCCATCTCCGTCTTGTTGCGCTGGCACGTGGTGCATGAACGCACAAGGTCCTGCACCAGCACACGATCACGGGGGATGTAGAAATCTGCCCGCAATCGATGAAGAGTCTTGAGAACGCCCTCATGGCCAGCGGAGTGCGCCAAAAGGAGCACCTGCTGACGCAAATCACCATGGTCCGGCACGAAGACGCGGGAACCATGGAGCAGCAGACCGTCAAAGAGACGCCACTGGGCATCCAACTCGCCCGCCTAGAGCTGCTCCAGCAGCCGCCGGCCGTCCGGGGCGGCAGCGGTGGCGCGCCGGACCTCGTCCAGGAGAGCAAACGACGGCCCGGACAAGGCCAGCGCGGCTGCAGTGTCGCCAGGGAGCAGGCCCGCCACTCCCTCCTCCACGTCGCGGCGGGATAGAGCATCGGCCACGGTATTCAGGCGACCCGGGCGATACTCCACAGAGAAGTCGAAGCCGAAGAGTTTGCTGATCCATTGATGCTGTGGGACTGTAGACAAACGTTGATCAAGCAAAAACTTCAAACTATAATGGTCAGTGCGAACCAGGAAGTGGCGCCCCCACAGATAAGGACGCCAGTGACGCACGGCTTGAACGAGCCCGATGAGCTCGCGCTCATACGCCGCCAGCTTGAGATGGCGAGCGGCAAACGGCCTGCTGAAATAGGCAAGGGGTCCAGCGCCTTGATGGAGGACAGCACCGAACCCCGCGCCCGAAGCATCACAGTCCACCATAAAAGGCGCGTCGAAATCCGGCATCTGAAGAACCGGTCCCGTGGTCAAGGCGCTCTTGAGCGCCTCAAATGCCGTCGTCGCATTGTTGTCCCACACAAACGCGTCTCGCCGCAAGAGACGCGTGAGCGGGGCAGTGATGATGCCGAAGTCCCGGATAAGCTTCCGGTAGTAGCCGGCGAGGCCGAGGAACCCGCGCAGCCCGCGGGCCGAGCGTGGAGGGGGCCAGGCAGCCACCGCCGCGACCTTGTCGGCGTCCATGGCGACGCCCCCTTCGGAGATGACGTGGCCCAAGTAGGCCACAGACGACGCGCCGAACGAGCACTTGGAGCGCTTGAGATGGAGGTGGTGCGCTCGCAGTGCGTTGAGGACGATGTTGATGTGTTGCAAATGCTCGGCCCATGAGGGGCTGTAAATCAAAATGTCATAAAAAAGACCAGTACAAACCGCCGCAAGTAGGGTCGCAGGACGTCATTCATCAGGGCCTGAAAAGTCGCTGGGGCATTGGAGAGCCCAAACGGCATCACCAGGAACTCAAAGTGGCCATGATGCGTGCGGAAGGCTGTCTTGGCGATGTCCTCGGGGTGCATGCGCACCTGGTGGTAGCCGGAACGGAGGTCGAGCTTTGTGAAGAAGCGAGGCCCATGGAGCTCATCCAACAGCTCGTCCACCACCGGTATCGGAAATTTGTCCTTGGAGGTCTTGTCCTTGAGGGCGCGGTAGTTGATGCAAAATCACCACGACGCGTCAGCCTTCCGCACCAAGAGGACAGGTGCAGAAAACGGCGACGTGCTCGGACGGATGATCCCTTGGGCGAGCATGGCTGCGCATTGCCGCTCCAGCTCGTCCTTCTGAAGCTGAGGGTACCTGTACGGCCGTACCGCGACAGGGGCCGTCCCAGGCAGCAGGTGGATGCGGTGGTCGTAGGGGCGTGCCGGTGGGAGCCCTGTCGGCTCATCGAAGATGGCGTAGTGCTGCTCCAGCAGCCGATCCAGGAGCGGCAGCTGCGGGTCAGCAGTGACAGTCGCCACCCCCGGCTGTGGCAGTGGCGCCTGAGGGCCTGGCACACCTTGCCAGGTCACGCGGCGCCCCTCCCTCTAGAATTCCATCGTCAGGGCAGCGCAATCCCACAACACCGGGCCCAGCGTGCGGATGAACTCGAAGCCGAGGATGAAGTCGAACGCCCCCAGCTTGATGCCAACCCCGGTGATGGTGAAGTCCTCGGCACCGATGCGGATGGGAACGCTCCGCACAATGCCCTCGCAAGCCATGTGGTCACCGTTGGCGACCGTGACGCGAAGGTGCTCACCGCCATCCGGCGCCAGCCCCAAGCGACGCATAGTCGACCCCTGCATAAAGTTATGAGTGGAGCCGGTGTCGAGGAGGGCGAGGAAGCGCTCGCCCTTGATCGTGACAGGGAGAAGCATGGCATTAGGCGGCCGGATTCCTGCAACAGCATGAAGGGAGATGACGAGAGCGTTAGCATAAGGTGTGGCGTCGTCGGCGGCCGGAGCTTCTGGGCCTGCTGCTGCATCGGCATCAACAGCCACCTCCCCGTCAGTGTCCTCGACAAAGTCGGCGGCTTCAAGGTAGAACAAGCGAGGGCACACATGTCCTCGAACATAGGGCTCGTCGTAGTTGTAGCATAACCCTTGACGACGACGCTCCAGCTGTTCCGCAGCGTGAGACGACGAAACGGACGAGCTGCAGGAGCCGCTGGGGCGCCTGCCGGTGCGCCCGGCTGCACGGGGGCTCCCGCGGCCGGAGCTGGCGTGCGCGGGGGCAGGCCAGGGCGCGGAGGTGGCCGGGCAGCACACGACAGGGGCGCTGGTGGCGTAGCCACCGCTCGGCGCTCGAACGCCCGCGCCAAGTAGATGGCCGTCTGGATGTCTTGGGGGTCGCGCATCTCCACGTCCACACGAATGTGCTCGGGGAGGCCCCCAACAAAGAGCTCGGCCTTCTGCAGTGAGGAGACTCCCCGAGCCTGGCAGGACACCGCCTGGAAGCGATCGGCGAACTCCTGGACGGAAGAGTGGAAGGGCAGGCGGCCCAACTCGACCAACCGGGTGCCGCGGATCGGAGGGCCGAAGCGTTGGCGGCACAACTCGACGAAGTGCTCCCAAGAAGGCATGCCCTCATCCTGCTCAAGAGCATAGTACCAAGTCTGCGCCAGGCCCCGAAGGTGGTAGGACGCCATCCACGTTCTGTCGGAGGCCAGCCAGCGCTGTCCCCGGAAAAATTGCTCACAATGGTTGAGCCAATTGAGGGGGTCCTCGGAGCCGTCATAAGTGTCGAAGTCGAGGCGGTGAGTCTTGTGCGGCAGCCTGTCCAGGCCCAAACCCCGGCCCAGCGGCAGGCGCTCGTCGTAGCCCTCCGGGTAGGCGCGCCACCTGAGGCGCTGCTGCTCGCGGCCGGTGCAGTGGCCACCGGGGTGCTGAGGTCGTGGAGCAGCGTCCCGTCCACGCCGCCGTACAGGGTGCCCGAGGCGTAGGGACCCCCATGAGAGGTGAGGACGCCCGTCGTCGGGATCGGCGGGATGGACGTGCGCGGGGACACCGATGAGTATATCGGCGTGGAGGAGTGGGTCGACGAGGAGGCCATAGCCTAGGACGGGATGGGCGACGGTGAGGGCGGAAACTGCAGGTGATGGATCGGCACCCGCGCGCCCATCGGCGGCACCGACGTCGATGGCGAGGGCACAACGCCGCTGACCCCCCGTAGGAGTAGGTGAGGAGCGGCTGCGACGGGGTCGGGGGCAACGGCGGCGGTGGCGGAGGGGGCTGAGATGGCTGTGGTGGCTGCACCATGTACTGGCCACCAACGAACGCCCGCATCATGTCCTGGAGTTCCTTGACGCTGTGGCTGAGGTCGACGATGTAGCCTGTCATCTCTTCCGGCGTAAACACCGGACGTGGCGCGGTGGGGTGCAGGATCGGCTGCGAAGTTGTCACCACCAGTGCGCCCGTAGTCGCAAGGGGGGCGCTGGCGTCGGGCGAGATCGGCGTGATCGTCGCGGAGGACGCGGCGGAGGAGGCAGCGGAGTCGGCCATGATCGGCAAGGTCTCAGATACCAAGCTGATAGGAACCGAGGTACGTCCCCTTACTGAACGTAGGTTATAGTGATGGGTGATCGGAGGTCGGGGCTTGAACCGCGACGGACCACGACGGGGCGCCGTAATCTCGCGGTGGAAGCCTGGCGGCGTGCGTGGAAGAAGAGAGGAGGGCGGCTAGGGCACAGAATTCTCTCCCGGCTCCCTAAAGGAAGCCGGAAACAATAATATGTTTCTGCTTAATTGTTTCCGATCAACCTTACAAATATATATAGTTCTCCGAATAATAGGAATTTAACTCTAAAATAGCTAATAAATATAATAATTATGGGCCTTAAGCCCTCCAAGCAGCCGGCACCCCTAGCCACTGATGGGCTTCCTGCGTGAGTAGGTCATAACAAAAACCCACTTGCTTGTTGGCAACCGAGAAACGAAAATGGCGATCACTTAAGAAACGCACATGAAAACCAGCCAGTGATGATCCGCCCAAACAAGAAGCCAACACAAAAGCTGTAGAAGTTTCATCAAGATGAAAAGTATATCTCCTGAACGTGACTAGGAGGAAGAAGGAACCATCTGGAAAAGCATTGGTATGATGAACCAAACATCCAAAAAGCTGAAGGATTTCCTTTTAAAACTTTTCTCCATGATCAAAATCCAGTTTTTCCTTCAATTTTGCTGGAAGATCCATCAACACCACACGCAAGGAAGGATCAGAGAGGAACATGATTGGAGAGGTGATAGTCGTCAGGGAGACCACCGAGAGATGGAAAGCCGAGAGGGAGAGCCATCATTTACCATTCATGCAACCGAGCAGAACATTAGAGTATAGAAATAAATTATGTTTCTAAACAAAACTACATCAGTAACTTAATGGTGAAAATCTTTGTTTCCTAGAGATTAGAGAAGACGTAATGGTTCAAAGGCTCATACCCATAATATTGTATCTATTACTACCTCTGTCCAGAAAAGAATGCAATTGTGGAAACCGTGCCAGTCAAGCAAACTCATATTTGACCAATGTTATAGTAAATAGTATTAGTATTTATGTCTCTAAGTAATTTTATTATGAAAATATTTTTTATAAATAATCTAATGATACTCATTTTATATCATAATTGTTAGTACTTTTTTATACAAATTTAGTTAAAGTTCAAACTGTTTGACTCCTCGTAAAACGAGAATTGCATTTTTTTTTTGAGACTGAGGGAGTATTTATTTTTGACATTTATATTGAAGTAAAAAATAACAAAGTAGAGGAACGGCCAGTAAAATAAATCAGACAAAAAAACGAGCAGTAGAAAAATCAGAACCAAATCGGATGAAGAAAAAGTTGGAACCAAACCGGACCCAGGAGAAGAAAGGAACAGGAAAAATCAGAAGAGGAAAAACCAGAACTAAAGGACGGAAAAAAGTCAAAAACCGGAACCAAATTGGACGGACTGAACAACGGAAGAGAAAACAGAGCCACACACATGAGGACGGAACCGGAGCAGACCAAAACGCAGATGGAACCGAAGTGTGGACCAAAAAAATGCTGGCGGAGACAGACACAACCAAAAAAAAAAATCGGTGTAGCTCGCACTCAGACGTCAGGACGGACACGGGCTGCGCTTGGTGCTCCATTTCATGCGAATCCTCCTGTTCGGACGCCTACGCCCCCTCCGCTTCCCGCACCCGTGTTGCCATCCCCTTCGACTGTGTTGTCCTAGGAGGCTGGGCGCCAGAGCTGCTGGTGACCTGTCAAAGGGCCGTAGCGCTGGTCACGGAGTTCATGAGCAAGGGGAAGGTGGTGGCCAGCCACTGGCGCCACAGCAACATGTGCGACACCCGATATACTTTTGAAACATCTAAATGAAACATTGACAAAATACGTTTAGAGACAGATGAAACACTTGAGACATGTGTCTGAAACACTTGCAAAAACATCTGAAAACACTTAAAAAGTCATTGTGAAACATATGCAACATCTAGATAAAATACTTGCAACATATGTGTGAAACATATGCAATATCATGATGAAAGACTTGCAAACATACATATGAAAAAACAGATGAAACATTTGGAACATATATTGCACAAACGTGTATAGCAATTGCAACATGTGCAACATCTCGATCTACTTTTGCTACATCCATATGAGACACTTGCAACATACATATGAAACATCTAAAACACTTGAAACATACACTTGCAACATGCGCTTTTAGCGTAATGTCACCTAGCTGTTTGGACGAATGGAGGTTCGTCATTATGGAGTTCGACGCCTGCGCGGAGGTCGGCAGTAGTGCATGGAGCTCAGCGCGATGCGGCAACAGCGTGAGTACCTCGCCAGCGGTGCGGCGTCACACGAAGCTCCTCCCATCGCCTGTTTCCTAGAGCATCCATCGTGGAGGCTCGTCGACTTGGTGGAGGCAGCCGCGGCGAGCGAGCAACGTGGTCGAGGAGGCTGCGGCGGGCGGATGCGTGGTGCAGGCGAGTGGTGCGGTGGAGGCGAAGCACAGTAGAGAGATTACTTTTTCGTAAGGGTCACGGACGGGACCGAGTGGACGCACGGTAGCGAGTTGGGAAGCCGCGTCCGTCCGTCAAGATGCCCTAACAAGAGCATTAATGGAAAAAAACAGGCATGAGATTTTGACTCTTTAATATTAGGTATAGAATTATCCACCCATATCATTATGAAATATAATAACCTCTAAGTTTGCATCTAATTATACATGTATACCTTACAAAAGATAAAATGATAATTAATTTGTATAATGAAATGATAATTAATTTGTATATAAAATATACTAAAATAAATATGATCATTTTAATACCTAGCACTCTGGATTTATAAAAAAATAAATATCCGCCAAGTTGACATATATAATACGAATATAGACTATTACGGAGAATAATTTAATAACCATTAAGTACAATATATATATATATATATATATATTTCAGAATTACCACTTTTTTACCTTTGCTATCAATCAATATATAAAATTTCATACAGGTCAATAACACAATCTTATATGAAATTTACTTTCATAATTATGACTCTTCCCATTTGATATAAGTAGGCAGCAGCAGCAAAATGCTATACACACGATGTAGTGTGTTAACTTCCTGCCGAACCTAAGAATTTCATGAACATTTGTGTAGTTGCTCTCCGTGTTTACGACACGGTGAGTCCAGGATCACGGTTATCGTTTATCTTCCGGTCTGTTTTTGTTTTAGCGGACAAGTTGGCACTAAACCGGAGTCCGCTTAATTCATCGCCCATCAGGCTAGGCACTTTTAAACCGAAAACTGAAAACCGAGCCAAACTGAATTGAACCGAACTGAAATCTGAGTTTTTTCGGTTTTTTGTTTCGGTTCTAGGATACGGGAACTTCGGGTGTCGGCTCCGGCTTAGGTTTCAGGCCCCAACCGAACCGAACAGTCAAAGAAACCAATCCTACCGTCCAGCAGCGAGCACACCAGTCTGTAGTTCGCTGGCAAAGCCACCAGCAGCCCAACACCCAACTACGAGATGGCCCAAAAGCGAAGCCCAAGCACTCCACTCACACGTTGGTTTTCTAAAAAAAAAAGAACTCGTTCAAGTGTTGAACCCTATCCTCTCCTGGATCCTGTGTATGAGGTTGTGACCCATCGCTCCATCTCGCGAGGCGCGACCTTGGCGGCGGACGCGGACCTTGCGAGTCGCGACGACGCGACCTCGTGGCGGCCGGCGCAGCAGTTTCTCCTAGGACTGCGGCAGCTCCTTGTGCGGCGGCGGCAAGGCCGCGAGGCGGATCCGCGGATGCAAGGCGGTGCGTCTCCTCCGCAGCAGCGGGGCTCCTGGAGACCTCGACGTGGCGACTTTTGCGGCAGCTCCTCGTCCGTGGCGGCGAGGTGGATGCAGGGGCTGCGGCGACCGGCGACTTAGCGAGCCCCTGGGCATCTGCAAGCAAGGCGTTGAGTACGTCCTTCTCTTGTCTGTGCAGCTTTGGTGGAACCGAGAAACCGAGCCGATGAAACCGAAACCGATCTCATCGGTTTTCATTCCTACGAGTAACCGATCGGCTTTCGATTTCTGAAACCAAAGTTTACACAAACTGATGAAACTGAACCGAAGTCTCGGTTAAAACCGAATGCCCACTCTGGTGTGCACGTTTGGCCCACTCGGGGCATCGGGCCCAATCGTTAGGTGGAGCTGCGGAGGCTGTTGCGTTGCGCCGGATCAAAGCTTGTTACCGAACCATGGGCTGTCCGTGCAGTTTCTCTTGAGCTGAGATTTCGGGGGCCTATAACGTAGGGTCTGTGTGTCCTTACCCAGGCCCAGTTTAGTTACCTAAAAATTTTGCAAAATTTTTCAGATTCTCCGTCACATCGAATCTTTAGACACATGCATGAAGTATTAAATATAGATAAAAATAAAATTAATTACACAGTTTAGACGAAATTTACGAGACGAATCTTTTAAGCCTAGTTAGTCCATGATTGGATAATATTTGTCATATAACAACGAATTTGCTACAGTAACATTTTCCAAAATTTTTCAGGAACTAAACAGGCCCCCAGTCTCGGCAACAGCAAAGGGTCCATATTCAAGAAGCGGAATTGTTCTGGATTCTCTTTCTCTTCCACATTTTTCAGACAAAAACAGCAGGAATTTCCTGCATACTAGAACCGAGGCGCAAAGTTGTGCATCAAGCGTGCCTATAAAATCAGTAATGCTCCCAACAGGACGTCCACGGACAGACTCCGTGCGCGCGGCGTGCCGTGAGCCCTCGCCCATGCCGCGTGCCTCTGCCCACGCCACCCGCCGGCATTGCATGCCGCGCTCCCCACCCGCAGGGGCTAAAGCTGAGCTACAAAGACTAATAGGCAGCTATGGTGATATAAGACTAGAAAATAACACGGATTCACTGCCTCCACCGTGTCTCCTGCCACAGTTGTGCTCCATCCGCCTACCAAAGCCACTACCGAGGTCCGTGTTGCCGATGACCTCCACACCAGCGACCTCCGCGTCACTCTATGGCATCAAGCTTCGTGCAGGCATCGAGCTTCGTATGTTTCATGCATTTCAGATATATGTTTCATATGGATATTGCATGTATGTTTATCTGTATATTGCAAAAATAGATCTAGTGTTGCATATGTTGCAATGGCTATAAACGTATGTTGCAATTGTATGTTTTAAATGTTTCACCTGTTTCAAAGGAATATTGCAAGCGTTTTATTTGGATATTACATATATTACAGTGGTTATACACAAATTAATGTTACAAGCATATGTTCCAAATATTTCACCTATTTCAGACGTATGTTGTTAGTATTTTATCTGGATATTGCATATGTTGCATTGGCTATACATATATATTGCTAGTGTATGTTCCAAATATTTCACCTATTGAAAGCATATGCTCCAAATATTATAGCAAGTGCTTCATATTGCAAGTATTTTCATTAGCAGGTGTGGGGAACTAGCATAGAAGAAGGTGGTTCCCGCGTGCGTGCAGGAAGCAAAATCAGCGTGGGCGGTCCCCACGTGCATAAGCATGCAACACTACAGCTTTGATTCACTCCCACCGTACGTACTATATCTATATTCAACACTACAGCCGTTTAGCGAACATGCAAAAAGCTAGCTCTTGCAGTTCAGTTGGAACAACGTGTCAGTCTCACATAACCAGCAAGCGAGCAGTAGGCGTGGATGCCTAGGCGCAGCAGATGTGGGCGGTGCAGGCATGCGCAGTAGGTAGGGCAGGCATGGGTGTCCGGACGAGGGCTAGCATTTAGGACGTCCAGACGTTAGCCATGCCAATATAAAATATCACTCAAAGATCACCCCTTCTGTTTGGAGACGATCTCACTCTAGACACGAGGCCTCCTCTAACGGAGCTTTCATGTTACCCACTTTTCATTATAAAAAAATACATAGAGTAACCTCTAAATTTGCATCTAAAAAAGTCATATTACCATTATTAATAATAATTTATATTAGCACCATAAGAAAAAATAGTTCTACAATTTGTTATAAAATAAAAAATATCTAGCTTTTAATTTAGTAGACTTCAATTATTATTGAGGTAAGTGGGGCATAACTGCATGCAGCGCTCCAATCCCACACTCTCCGGCCGTTGTATTTTTTTTAGTTCAAAATTCTTTTTTTTAATACTTCGCAAGGACAAACAGCTACACGTTACATCCAAAATTGCTTCTCACGTATATGTATCAAACATGCTAAAAATGAAATTCTATAATGATTATGTCTTTTCATCAAACCTAAAGAAGCAAGTACATGATTACCATGAATAAAATATTTATGTATACATTGATGATTAAAAGAGTTTACTTGCCGAACAAAAACTAAATGAAACCCTAATTTAGTTTACACACGGGAGCTTTTATTCATACACAAAGAAATTTAGGAATTCTAATGCAAAATCATTTATTTACTTTTATTGTTTTCTAAAAACAATAAAATGGGTCCAAATAAGCGTGGTCAAATATTTATGTCTCCCGTGCAACGCACGGGCATATATCTAGTAAAATAAAAAATATAGGTAGCTTTTAATTTGGTAGACTTCAATTATTATTGAGGTAAGTGGGGCATAGTTATACATATCTGTATTCAAACAGTATTCTACTAGTGAATTTACCCGTAATCAGCAGCAAAACAGATTTATTTTTATTTGTATATATGATCCTATAGGTAGCAGCAAAATGCTATACACACGATGTAGTGTGTAGCAGCAAAATGCTATACACACGATGTAGTGTGTGAACTCCTTCCGAACCTATATAGAATCTCATGAACATTTGTGTAGTTGCTCTCCGTGTTTACCACACGGTGAGTCCAGGATCATGTTAATCGTTTATCATCCGGTGTGTTTTCGTTTTAGCAGACAAGTTGGTACTAATAAATGGAACTCTGCTTAATTTATCGCCCACCATGGCGTGCACGTTTGGTCCACTGGGGCCCAACCGTTAGGTGGAGGCTGTTGCGTTGCGCCGGAGCCCGATCAAAGGCCTGCTACGAAGCCGTGGGCTGTCCTGAAGTTTCTCTTGAGCTGAAATGTTGTTACCCAGCATTGGGCAACAACAGAGGGTCCATATTCAAGATACAGAATTGTTCTGGATTCTCTTTTTCTACATCTTTTTTCAGATAAAACCAGCAGGAATTTCCTATGTAGTATTGTGTACTACTCTCTTTGTCCCGAATTATAAGTCATTCCAACATTCTTGAGAGTCAAAGCATCTCAGATTTGACCAAAATTTATATAATAAAATAATAACATTTATAATACAAATAAGTATCATTAGATTCTTCATTAATTATATTTTCATAGTATACCTATTTGATGTCATATATCTTTGTAACTCTCTATAATTTTAGTCAAATTTTATACCTATTTGATATCATAAATCTTTGTATTTCTCTTTATAATTTTGGTCAAACTTAAGATGCTTTGACTCTCTAAAAAAGTTGGAATAACTTTTGATTTGAAATGGAGGGAGTAGAACCAAGGCCCAAAGTTGTGCATCAAGCGTCAAGAACTGTCTATAAAATATCACTCAAAGATCACATTCGGTCACTAACCCCTTCCATTTGGAGGCCTCACTCTGGATACAAGGCCTCCAACGGAGCTTTCACGTTACCCACTTTTCATTATGAAAAATAGATAGAGTAACCTCTAAATTTGCATCTAAAATAGTCACATTTACCATTACAATAATAATTTAAATTAGCATAATAAGAAAAATAATTCTAAAATTGTCATAAATATAAAAAACATCTAGCTTTTTTATTTGGTATCATTATCCAGATAAGGGGGCATAACAAGTCAACTTCCTTTTTTTAGTTTTTGTTTTCAAAATTAACATAGTCTTATCATAGTCTCCTAAATTGTTTAAGACCTAACTTCAAACTGAGGTTAACAAGTTGAGCTAAACAAGCTGAACCATAGTCGAAAGTCATTCAAAATCAACTCCTCTTTATTTTAAAAGAAAAAACGATTAGTTGGAGCTATTTTAAAATGATGAGCTAGCTCAACGACCTCTTTGCCCAGCCCTTCTAAAGCTAGATGATAAAAGGCTCGTAGTTCGTTGGCAGTTGGCACACCTGATTCAGCTCACCTCGACTACTTTTTTTTGGGTGTTGCAGCCGTGTGCAAGAGAAATGTTGCAGGGGAGAGAGAGAGAGGTAGGGCAAGGTTGTCTTTTTAGTAACGCACTCACCAGTGACTCCAATACTTTGCTCTCATCCACGTTCCTATTCTGCTATGATGCATGTTTTCCCATTGTCATTGATTTCGTGCTCCAACATTTCCCCTTTCACCTGCGATTCATTTAGGGCGTGTTTGGATCCATAGCCTAAACTTTAGTCCATGTTTGGAAGCCAATTAGAACTAAGTGCATAAGTGGTGGCTAATTTGCCAAATAAATTTATTAAGTATAATTAATCCATGTTTAGCGAATATTAACTATAGCATCACAAGGGCAAATCATGGACAAATTAAGTTTAATGGATTCGTCTCGTGAATTGGTCTGCATTTATATAATTAGTTTTGTAATTAGTCTATGTTTAAAACTTCTAATTGGCCTCCAAACATGTAATGTGACTTGGACTAAAGTTTATTCTCGGCGTTTATCTAGTAAGTTGCCCAATAGTTTATATATGTCAGAGCCAAAAATGATGCCAACAGTTAATGTGTAGCCTTAGTGTATTACTGCTGGCTGTGCATGACCGGCATATTGGAACCATCACTACCCTTTTTTATTTATTTTTCTATACACCATTGGAACTTACTTGATTAATCATCTCTCTGATGGGACTGCAGGGGATTTTGACTTGTAAGAGATTTTCTAGACACCTTTAGGATCTGTGTGGTTAATCTCCTCTCCATGGGGATTGCAGGGAGTTTTGATTTGTAGGGAATTTAATCTCCCTTCAGAGTCTTGTTCGTTTACTCTCCAGACCGAGGGTATTGGACTCTCTCATCAGTCCCCTCCAATTTTGAATCTGACTTAATTGTCGAATTGCAAACTAATCGAACAAACTCTCAATCATCTTCAATCCTTCTCTGAATCATCCCCATCAACTGAACAATGTCTTACTTGAGATTCAAGGGCTACCTCAACCTAAGGGTCGCTTGTAGAAACATACTCTTAGAGGTGTCAACAATTTCGCAACCAAAATTGGTACACACCAGGCGGTCTAGGAAAACAGGGCTGTTTGATTTGCAAAACTAGATCATCTGGTTTTCAAGGTGACCTCCAATGGCAGAATGGGTTTCACCATTGTGTAGTTCTTGTTAAGGCAATTGAAATTCATACGTGGAATGTCCAATTTAGAGTTCGAATGAGCAAACTACAGCCTCCGGAAGAATTCACCTATGAAAATAGGGTGGTACGGGTGGTCCAATTTTGACGGTCCATGTTGAACTTCAGTCAGATTGACAATTAAGATTGAGTTTTTGAGTCTGATTTTATTTACTCATGATGTATTTAGACACTAACTCATAGATGCACCTCTCGCCCTATAAATATTAATAGCCACAGTCGATTAAGGGTATCTAATTTATCAAACATATGAACTTTACTAATTTTTATCTTTCTAAACCCTAAATACCTTTTCAACCCTAATCTCTGGCCTCTTTTTGTCTCCACAGCGGCTTGAAGCATTCTAAGAATCCTCATTGATCTAGAGACGAAGGTGAGGCTAAGGTTGTTCCCCGTCATATACTCCAAGGCCGTGATGAGCGAGAGGCGGGAGCCAGAGATTGGGGTGAGGCACGAGAGAGAGGGGTGCAGTCGGGAGAGGATGAGATGCAACCAGTAGAGTTGTTTTTTTTTTTTTTTTGAAAAGGGGAAACAAAATTCCATTAGCCACGTGATCCGGCTAAATCGCCAGCCACCAACAAAGCTACAAAGTCTGGTACATGATCTTGCCACATCAGAGGACCATCTCTACAGTTCAAGCCAATGACTGCCAGGGTATCAGCTACAACATTACAAACTTTGTGTACATGAGAAATAATACATGCAGAGAACTCATAAAATAAAACATTTGAGTTTTGATCTCAGCCATCAGAATCCCCATCACTGTCCTCGCAAAAAAAAAAAACCCCCATCAATGATCTATCCGTAGCTGGGTCGGATAAAGCCTTACCAACGGTAGCTGCATCGGTCTCCAAAATAAGCAGTCGCTTGAGAGTAGAGGGAGAGTTGGAGGGGAGGCTAGGGTTGTTGCCATTGTATACTCCGAGGCCGTTCACGGACTAAGATGGGCTGGACGGTCCTTCTATAGGCATGATAGCAATGCAAATATTTCCACCGCTGGTTTGAACAAAATCGTTGGGGAAAATGTCTATAGTATGTGCTTGAGTGGCGCGTGAGCAAGAAAACAGAGGAAGATGAGCATGAATCACATTTCGTCAGTCAGTTCACAGCTGAATCCATTCATTGAGCTGCCGCACACACACACGGTCACACCGCAGCTGACAGGAATTCAGGACACGATGACCTCGTCTCCTGTCAGTGCATCTCTCAGACTCTCACAAACAAACGCAAATCCTCCCGAAAATGTCTATAGTATGTGCTTGAGTGGCGCGTGAGCAAGAAAACAGAGGAAGATGAGCATGAATCACATTTCGTCAGTCAGTTCACAGCTGAATCCATTCATTGAGCTGCCGCACACACACACGGTCACACCGCAGCTGACAGGAATTCAGGACACGATGACCTCGTCTCCTGTCAGTGCATCTCTCAGACTCTCACAAACAAACGCAAATCCTCCCGAAATCTACATACAGAAATGGAAAAAATGAAGAAAGGAACAAATCCTTCCCAAGAGACAAACAGAGTGACGCAAGAACACCAAAAATCCTCTAAAATCAGATCAGCCGCCCGTAGTAGTCACCAAGCTCTGTTTCCTGCGCCCAATCAGCAGTTCAGCACAGCAGAGCAGCTCCGTCTCGGACTCCACGCTACTGCTGCTGCAGGTGGCTTCGCTGCGACTGCGAGCTCGGCGTCGGGCCCACGGCAACGGCGGTGGGGGCGGTGGCGTCCCCGGCCCCGGCGTCGGCGCCCACGAGCTCCATCTGGTCGTCGAGGTACTTGTGCAGCAGCGCGGTGGCGGCGCGGCGGCCCTCGCCCTGCGCCTCCTCGGGCCGCTCACCGGGACAGCTCCTCCTGCTCTTCACCATCAGCCTCCGGCGGCGGCGGCGGAAGCGGGCGACGGCGACGGCGACGCAGAGCAGCGGGAGGCAGAGCAGCAGCAGCGGCAGCGCGACGGGCAGCAGGCACAGCGCCAGGCACGACGACCGCCACGCCGGCGGCGCGCGGCGGGAGGCGGCCCCCATGCATCTAGCAGGCCACTAGCACGACGACGACGGCTGGTGGGGAGCCGGCGGGGCTGCTGCCATGGAGAGGTCGGACTCCAGCGGGGGTGGTGGGTGGTTGCCGTGCGGACGAGCAGAGTCTCTTTCTTCGCTGCTTCCACCCTTTAATAAGGAAGCTCATTTTTTTTAAGAAAAAAATGTTGGTTTGGGATTTTCTTACTTTGATGATGAGATGGAATGGAAAGCGTTTCTAGCCTCTTGTTTTATGAATCTCCCCCTGATATTTTGCTCAATTACTGTACAGGTCGCTTTCTACTGTTGACCATTTATTATTATTATTATTATTATTATTATTATTATTATTATTATTATTATTATTATTATTATTATTATTATTTGCCAGAAGACTTGTAATGAGATACTAGAGCTCACCGACCATTTTATTAGCCCCACTGGATCCATTTCTTTTTTTTAACAAAAAGCAAAAGAAACTAACATAAACTCATTGGAGTAGAGCACACCAATTAAGACGCTGAGATCATGGTTATGGAAATTAACACGGATTGTCAAAAAAATGGGAAGGTCTCTGACCACACACAAACTGTCTGACCTTGGACTGAGAATCAAAATCGAGTGCACAAGGTTGATCACGTGTTCCACACGTGCGCTGATCCTGATCGGGCTTTCATTAAACGTGCAAAAGACCCATCACACGGTTTTTACACACAAGACCACTGGCTTATTTGCGTCGCACGGTTTGTGAAGAAATTCGAGATTGGGAATGGGCCAGGAGGCCAGGTTTGAATCCTCACGGGACGAATTTCTGGGCTGGGTTAAGAAAACAAAAAAAAAGTAGGGAGCTCCCTTGACGACTGTTCAAAGAAAAAGAAATTCGAGATTAATTGCTGCATTTGTGATTGCGTTGTGAGCATACATACATGAGGTTTGTACGTGCTATAATAAAAATAAATAATTAAATACGGTGTTTCATCCTCCCGGGATTTGTTTAGTCGGCAGCCAATAATTCATCACGCCACGCCACGTAGGTAGCAGTACATAACCGTATTGCACTGATTGATGGCGACGGGTGGGACTAAAAATATTCGCCACTAATAAGATGGAGGTGCGGTTACGCCTTAATGACTTGATCGAGACTCGAGAGAAGAATTTTCTGGAAGTCACATCATGGATCATGCTTCTGTTCTGGGTTTCACCTTGTTACCCTATTTATTTTTCTCTCTTTTACCGCCGTACCCATCATCTTTTAACCGCCGGAATGTAATGTAATATAATGTAATGCAATGCAATGCAATGTAATGGCGCTGCCACGAGAGAGATGAGATCAGTAGAAAATCTGACGATGCGTCTCAAGACCTAACATGTTATTGTACAACCAGATTAATTACCAGATCTCAACAGTCTACAAAGATCGTTGATCTGCCTTCATCTCTCGTAGCCAAGAAAATCAGATGCTTCATTTGTTGTACCCAAGAGAGAATCCAACTGTTTAGAAAAATTCAACTCAACTCCAATTCTATATTATTTGGCCATCCAAAGAAAGAAATGAACTGCTTCTCAGCCGTCTTGAGCAATCGACATGCTTGGATGTTGCGATTCTTGTTGATTTCACCAAGTTATAACTATTGGCGTAGTCTTTTTCTATTTGCGACACTATTGGTGTAGTCAATGTGTTACTCCGAGCAAAACCAGCAAAAAAAATAGTACATCATTTATAAAAAATAACTTTGGGGTATTGGGTTGTATGAACTGAACAGCCCATTTATTTCTTGTTAGCCATATTGGATTGCCATTTTTTACAGAAGAATATAGCTTTTCCGTAGATAACTAAATGCGTGTATCACAAATCAGAACCAGGGCCAGCATAGTAGGAAATGTATGGTGACAAGGAGTGTCACCAAATAACTTTTGGGTGTTGTTTGATCAAATAATTCATGCTATGACAATGATTGATAGCGATGCGTAGACTACATTAGGCTCAAAATCCTCATATGCATCTGCGGGGTTCTTTCAAACCTAGATTATAGGCATGTTTAGATACACATAGCTAGTTATTAGCTTGAGCTAAAAATTAGTCTAAATTAGTTAAGGTTGGCTATCTAGTTGGCTAACAAGTACTTGAAGATTCGGCTAAAAAATTAGCTCACCTATTAGCCCTCCTATTTGGATAGAGCTAGTCTTAGCTAAATTTTAGCTACCTAATAACAATTATCCCATGTATTAAATAGGCCCTATATATCGCTTGTGCCAACAAAACAAATTCACAAGTTTTTTCTCAATCGGGCATATAGCCCATTTTTCATTACCATCTTTGTAGACTATTGAGATTTGGTAGACTACTACTTCCACCTTGTAGACTCAATAGTTAAGCAGTTACAATAATAGGCATCTAGTAATCCCAAGATTACCAAGACCCCAGGCACCCGATACAAGGAAAACAAGAAAACAAACAAGAAAGGCGGAAGAGAGAAGACCTTGCACCACAGCCCTAGCCAACTGGACCTGTAGAAAAAATCAATTCAACACAAAAGCTACCCACTCAGAAGACGAAGCCGCTGTGGCAAAGCATCCACCGATAGGAAGAAACGGCGGCAAAGCATCTGCCAAGAGAGCAACAACGACCAAGTAGCTGCTGTGAACAAGTGAGCGACTGCATCGGCAACATCAACAGTGACTAGGTAGCCGCTGTGAATCGATCGACTACAGTGGCAACATCAACAGCGACCAGGTAGCCACTGTGAACCGCGCAACTACAACGACAGCATCCACAACGACCAGGTTGCCGCTGTGAACGGCCGATCGACTGCAGCGGCAACATCAACAGCGACCAGGTAGCCACTGTGAACCGTACGACTGCGATGACAACATCCACAACGACCAGGTAGCCGTTGTGAACGGCCGAGCGACTGCAGCTGCAGCATCAACTGAGGTAGGGCAGGACGATGTGAAGAATGGCATGAAGCACAATCAGGTACAACATAGTAAGGAGCAACTCCAGGCAGAGAAGTAGAAGGAGCCGAGGCATGGCTGCAGGAGTGCTCCAACAAAGCCTTCGTGAAGGGAATTGACATCCGCAGACGCCATCTTCGTTGACCTTCGTGAAGGGAATTGACATCTGCAGACGCCATCTTCGTTGACCAAAGCACACGGGACTTTCGTCCTAGAGCCCACCCCGGCGACATGCACGATGAGGACAAGCTTCGACGACGCCTTCAGGAAGGAACATGACGCAGACTGCGCCACCACCGCTGGCCCGAGCAAGAAGAAAGGCAGGGTAGACACCCAAGCAATTCAACACCATGGATCAGGGAGGGCCGCAGCTGTGCCAAGGGCGACTGGAGGAGTCTGGCAGCAAAGTTGTGGCCAGATCCGGCCTAGGGGCATGCCCAGCCAGATCCGGCCGTGCCCTGGCCGGCCGACCAGCCTTGGCTACTTGGAATGCTATGGGAGCATACGACGCGACTGAGACAGAGCCGGGAAGCCCATGCCGTGCTGGCAGAATCCGCCCGCTCGATCGCACCGCGCACGCCCCGGCGAAGGCCAAGTCGCTGCGGCGCCCCATGGCGAGTAGGAGGCTAGATCCGGCCCCGAGGAGCTCGGGTCCGGCCTATCGGTCGGCAAGCCCGCGCCCCCGTGAAGGGCAGGCTGCCGCTGTGCGTGAAGCGCATGCATCGCTCCACCACGAGCAGCCCCACCACAACCGAATGCGAAGTCGCAGATCCGGCCCCGAGGAGCCCGGATCCGACCTGCCGCCTGGCGAGCCCGCCAGAGGAGCTCCGGGAAGAGTCATGGTGGAAGAGGGGTGAGAGGGAGTGGGCAGGAGGAAGGGCTGGGCGGTGACAGCAGCCGGAGGGAGGGGGGAGGGGCTGGGAGGTGGCCCGACGGGGGGCCAGCGAGGTTGCCCCGAGTCGCCCCAGGGAGCGCTCGGGGGAGGCGAGGGGGCTGGATAAAACAAATTCACCTGTCAAAGACACACCCACACGGGCAATGACGAATAAGTCACTCAAACAGAATCATGGCCTCGTTCGGCTGGCTGGTGGCTGGTGCTGATTTGTTGTGAGAGAAAAATACTGCTGGCTGGCTGGTGGCGGCTGGCTGGTGCTAAATTGGTGTGAGAGAAAAACACTGCCCCATGTCTGAAATGAATAGAAAGAGTACTAGTTCTTGCTGTGCTTCTCCATTTGACTTTTGTTTCGACCACCGGGGAGGCAAAATAAAAGGAGATCTCCAACAAAAGGCAAGGAGGAGCTACATGAGGCGAAGCATGACGGACTAGTGGCCAGAAATGGTTGGCTCCGATACTCTGCGTGGGCCCCATGCCACGTTGGCTCCAAAAGCACGTGGATAAGATCATGGCCGCCGCGTCGAGTCCACGTGGGACGGGGGCAAGTGAGGACAGACAAGTGGGGCCGGCCACACGCATGGTCGGACGCAGAGAGAGAGAATGGGCACACTGATGTCGGACGCAGTGAGAGAGAATGGGCACACTGATGTCAGCAGGCGCTGCCACCAGTCCACGCAGCATGCACCAACGATCACGACAAAAGCTAGCAGTATTAGTACAGTGTCAGTACTAAGTAGTCGGCTAAAATAAACTAAGGGCGTTTTAGATTGCAAATTTTTTTTTGAAAATTCCTGTAACACTTTCGTTGTTATTTAGTAAAATTTATCTAACCATGAACTAGGCTCAAAAGATTCGTCTCGACATTTACAGACAAACTGTACAATTAATTATTTTTTACCTACATTTTAATGCTTTATGCATACGTCTAAAGATTCGATGTGACAGCTACTGTAGCACTTTTTAGAAAAGTTTTTAGAAACTAAACAAGGGCTGATTTCTATAAGACCACCCCAAACACGCGCCAGGCTGGCTTGTAGCCTTGTCCTCCACGTCTCCGAGCCAGCTTCAAATCATACCTGGCAGTGGCTCCGTAGCAGCTTACAGGTGCGTTTGGTTTTCTGTTCTATGCCCTAGCCAGTCTTCTATAATACAACTTAGGCTTGTTTGTTCCTGTTTGTCTCGCTAGTCGAGCTTCCACAAGCCCATTCTGTACGATTTGGGTGGCTTGTAGGAAACGACCGAATCGCTCATTCTCGCGGAGCCTGGCTTGAGTGGCTCACCGCCGATTGTCGATTCGTCGTCGCTCGTTAGGGTCGGACGGAGTCGGCGAGTCACAGAGATCGCAGCCCTTCGTGTCGAGTCCAGCGTCTCGCCTGTCGCCTCTCGTGGCCTCGCCGTCGGGCCCGTCATCGCGCTCGGTGCTCGCGGCCTCGCGCGTCTCGCGTCCAGCCGGCGGCCGCCGAGGCACTGATCCGCGTCGCCGCCGCAGACGAGGACTCGCGGACGCGGAGTCAAGTGAGTTTGCGTGTGCGTGTGGCTTCTCGTGGACACCAGTCGCTAGTACTTTCTCTCTTTTTTTAATACGGTCTCGATCCTTCTCACAGAAGCCAGAAAATGCAGGCCGGCAACTTCACGTCTTCAGTACTGGGGCCAAATACTAATACTACGGCCCTGTTTAGTTCCACGAAAAAAACACTATGCAAAAAAAAGATTCCCCGTCACATCAAACTTGCGATATATGTATGAAGTATTAAATGTAGATGAAATCAAAAACTAATTGTACAGTTTGGTTGTACTTTGCGAGACGAACGTTTTGAACCTAATTAGTCAACGGTTGGACACTATTTGTCAAATAAAGCCAAAACGTGCTACAGTACTTTTTTTACACCTTTTTACGGATCTAAACACAGCCTACTAGTGTTTGAGGCCCTGCCAAATCAGAGGCCCGGGGCGGCCGCCCCGCTTGCCCGC
Source organism: Saccharum hybrid cultivar R570 (assembly GCA_038087645.1). Lineage (NCBI taxonomy): Eukaryota > Viridiplantae > Streptophyta > Magnoliopsida > Poales > Poaceae > Saccharum > Saccharum hybrid cultivar. Next base: position 16,075,167 of record JAQSUU010000805.1, read on the forward strand.
GTCCAGGGCCGGCGCTGGCGGCGCCACTGAGCCACATTGAGCCAGCAGGACGAGTAGAGTAGATGGGTTAATTTTTTGAACTAATTGTTTTTTAAACTTTAACAGCATCATGACATAAAAAAAAAGAAAGTTCACTTCGGGCAGTGAGAAAAGGAAAAAGAAAGAACGAGCAGATGAGTTAACACAATCACTCGGGGCCTCAGAATTTTGTTTCGCCCCGGGCCTCCGAAAACTCAGGGCCGGCGGCGCTCTCGGCGGCACGGACACGCATGCGCCTGTCCAAGCGGGCAGGGCGGCTCATCGATGCCCACCGTCGTCGCCCGTGCAGGTAGGCGGGCAGCTCCTTGGTGGGCACCATCATTCAGGCGAGCGGACGTGCTCCAGCGTGAGGGAAAGAAAGACGACAGCAGTGATGTGAGGCCGCGCGGCCATGGTGGACAGACGTGCTCCAAGGTGCAGGCGGGCGGAGTAGTTCCAGGTGTCGGCCATGGCGGACGGACAAGCTCCAGGGTGCAGGCGGGCGGATGAGCTCTAGGTGTTTGATGAAATGACTGAGAGAGGTAGACTTACCACTTGATGGAAGAGGTAACTCCATGCTCTTTGCACAACAAACCAAACACGAACTCGTCCTGGCCAGGGTCAATAGCGCATGCAACCAAACAAACGTCTGTTGGCTCTCTGCAAACAGGCCTGCGGTGCCCAGGCCAGGATTCCTAGCCAGGCTACGATGGACCAACAAACCAAACACACCGCTAGCTGCCTGCAGGCTGCGACAGCCTCACCTGACAAAAGTTCAAGGCACCAGGCAAGCTTGCGTTGTGGGCGGCGAGCAGCGGAATTGGTCTACTCCCTCTGTTCCGCAATGAAGGTCGTCGGGGAGCAGCATCTAAACGTCTGCATTCATACCGCCTGTTGTGCATCTGGACGCCTGTCTGTCCACGTTCTCAGAATTTCGGATGTATGTGCTGAGAAGCTACAACGAGTAACATAAAGGGACGGAGGGAGTATGCTTTTTCAGAGGTTGTGAGGAGAACGGGAAAAGAAGCCCGTGACAAAAAGCTGAATGAGGAGGTGACGTTTTTACTGTAGCTGTTAGCTTGCGTTGTACCCCTCGGTCTTTGAATACCTGTCGTCGATTATGTGCGTGCCACGAGTTTGTCTCGATTTGTAGAAAATACGTGTAACATTTGTATTTCAAAATAAATTTATTAAAAAACTAGATCCAAAGATCTTTACAATGATACAAATTATGTATCATAAATATTAATATTTTTTAATATATATTTAGTCAAAGTTGTTTCTCGGGAAATGAAAACAATAGATATTTAAGGAGAGAGGGAGTAAAATCAGTATTCCCCTGTCGTGTACTTTTTGGCTCAAGCATTTGACTGCCCGTGTTGGGACTGGCCAAAGGGCCGGTTTAGTTGCCAAAAATTTGGCAAAATGACATTGTAGCAAAATTTGTTGTTATTTGGTAATTAGTGTCTAATCATGATTTAATTAGGCTTAAAAGATTCGTCTCGTCCATTTCGTCTAAACTGTGTAATTAGTTTTATTTTTATCTATATTTAATGTTTCGTACATGTGTCCAAAGATTCGATGTGACGGAGAATCTGAAAATTTTTGTAAAATTTTTTGGGAACTAAACAGGGCCTAAATCGCTAAAAGGAAAATAATCTCAAATTTAACTAACTTACTAGAAAAATATAATAGGATTTATGACATCAAATAAGTACATTATTATAAAAAAAATATTTTTCACGATGTGGTACAAATTTGATATCATAAACTTAATAAAATTTTGATTTAAGACAACTCTGAGAGTTGATTCAGTTTGGGACAGAAGGACTTCAATTAAGTTTGTGCTTACAAGTGACACGGAATAGAGAGTTACTTTTTTAGTGGAGCTTGGTGGTTCTGGTAGTACTTCTTTTGTTTTGGTTCGTAAAAAAAAGTTGTACCTTTTCTGACAAGTGAATCATTATTACGTTTTGGTAAGCATGCATCTGATCAGATTTCCACCCATGTGATGAGATACTGGAGCTCACCACTTTCTCCGACTCGCCGTAGGATTTATTTTTTTCTATGTAAAAAAAAAGTAACATGGACTCATTGGATTAGAGCACACCAAGTAAGACGACCCCGTGACCTGATGACACAATTGGATTTGGAAATCGACAAAAAATGTAAAAGAAAAGTAAAGGCCCTATGAGCATGAGGAGGGTAGGAATGAAATGTCTGACGCGTGGCTTGGTGGGCTTGCCTCATCACATGTTTCCTTTCCACACACGCTGATCCGGCTCGGATTAGGCGTGCGAGGCCGATCACAAGTTTTGTTCACACATGACGAAGAAGGTGGTGGGTTTGTTTGTGCTAGGAAGTATGCCGCTGAGCGTAATTTATTTGTGAACAAACACACACCTCGCGAATTGGAGATTGATATTGCATTTGCATCGGTCAGTCAGGAGATCGAGAGGGACCGGCATATAGCTAGTGTCGTTAGTCAAAATGTCATTTTTCTTTTTCCTTTGTGATTTGATAACACGCGAGCAGATAATGGTGATCTGATGGCGACGGATGGGATTAAAGTATTCACGGAGAATGCCATGGGCATGCAGGGAGGAAGAGGATCGGGGGGTACGTCGACGGAAAGATTTCCTTTCTTTTTTCTTCCGTGTCTTTGCCAAGATGAACGGTTGCCTTCAGCTTCTGCCTTTGACTTCTTTATCCTGCTGTTTATTTCTCTCTTTTTTCAATACTAGTAAATATGCCCGTGCGATGCAACGGGAGAAAAAAGGCTACCAAATTTTAATGGTAAATTCGGAGGACAGAAGCGCTCCGGTGTCAAAAATGAATAGAAGTTTTTAAAATTATATGGGGGCTCATGGACAAAGCCCCCATATTATTTTACTATTATTATAGAAGAAATGTGGACAAAGCCATTTATAACAAATAAGGGCTTTGTCCATGGATAAGAATTTTTAAAAATTTTCTCATTTATGATCTTACAAAATGACACGTCCACCTGCCACTTGTTCCTACGTCGTCCTATGCTTCCGCAAGCTGCTGCTAGAGGTCGTGACCAACAACTTTGGCATTAGCAGATGAAACAACGTGGCCTTGGAAGAATGGCTTTCGAGACAACGGCTACATCATCGTATAGATTTATGGCTAGAAGCTTTTGTGTAATCTTATTGATTTTCTTTGTTACCTATTTTGTTTGTTGAGCTTTGTATGTGGAGAACCTGTACATCTTTTTAAAAATTTCAATAAAGCTCAGTAGGGGTGTGAACCCCTCCTGTTTCATAAAAAACATGTTGAACCACATCAATGGTGACAACCGAACGAGCATAGCTGACATCATGGACCCACCGCTCCTGCTGGATGAGAACCACCTGAAGGAGGTGTGGGCAGTGGCCATCATCACCAAGACGTGCCTGAGCACCAAGCCATCATGCCACCCCTCGGCGTGCTACATGCTACGGGCCCTAGTGAGCCCGTTGCGCATGGCCGCCTTGGCTCCTCTCGGTCTAGCTCGGTGCGGCGGCAGCTATGGAGCTCATCATCCCGGAGCTCATGGCAGTCACCTAGTGTAGAGTTTGGACACCGTGGCGCTGGATCGGCGGCTCTCGCATGGTAGTATAGGCGTGGTGTTGTTCATGTTCTCATTCAAAGAGAACCGTGGCGATGGACATCGTGCCACAGCAGACGGTGGCGCTTTGACGGTGATGCCGTTGTTGATTAGTATAGGAGGACTTTTCTGGGTTCTTAGCTTCTTTTAGTTAAAGGGTATCATTCTTGATTCTTTCCCCACTTAATATCACACCGTCCCATATGTGTATATTTTGTTCATGTCTGATGCATTCATCCGTGTTTGGACATGACAAAAAAAATTATGTTAGTATGTCTGATGATTATAACAGAATGCCTCTTTCGATTTTTCACATCGTTCTGTCCAGGATTACACTGGTGCATGCATACAAGATGCACATTTATTTAGTTGGACTAACAACTTGATCAGGATATAATAATATAAGTTTGTGTTTAATAAAAAATACATTAGTAATTTGGTTGTAGAAATATTTATTTGTTAGTGAAAAGTTAGGAGTTCGAAACCTATATATTGTGTTATTTTTATTCTTTATTTTTATTGTCATTATTTATATACTTGTTTCTATTTTCACATTAACATTTAGTTGACCATGAAAAGTAAAAATAATATAATGGAAACATGTGACGCTTAGTTGAATGTGATGTCAAAAATAATGAAAACAGAATGGAAAAAAGAAAGCATGACTAAACGTAACTAGAACCGGAGAAAAAGAGAGAAAGAAATCGAAACAAATCTAAATAGGAAAAGGAAATAGGAAACATTCTGTCCGACAAGAATTTGGTTCGGAAATCGAAAAAATTGTGACTGACCAGAACTGACCCTTCTTCCTAACTCACACAGTCTCAAGGTTCCTGGAAAAATAGAAAAAAATATAGTTGTTGATGTTTAATATTAGAATATATTCCTACTGTTTCGATTTTTTAGTTGAACTAAAATTCTTGTTGAGATTAAGATATATTTGGATCATTAGGATTCGTAGGTATCTAGGTTACCTTAAGAATACGTTTTGGAATCGGACTCCATGTCACGCTTTTAGATTTAGGCTGGAGGACAACCCGGACTGGAATAGAACCCGGAGTATGTCTGATAATTATAACATAATGCCTCTTTCGATTTTTCACATCGTTCCATTGTCGATGATTGCACTGGTGCATACATACAAGATGCACATTTATTTAGTTGGACTAACGACTGGATCAGGATATAATAATATGAGTTTGTGTTTAGTAAAAAATACATTAGTAATTTGGTTGTAGAAATATTTATTTGTTAGTGAAAAGTTAGGAGTTCGAAACCTATATATTGTGTTGTTGTTATTCTTTACTTTTATTGTCATTATTTGTATACTTGTTTCTATTTTCACATTAACATTTAGTTGACCATGAAAAGTAAAAATAATATAATGAAAACACGTGACGCTTAGTTGAATATGATGTGAAAAATAATAAAAACAGAATGGAAAAAAGAAAGCATGACTAAACGTAACTGGAACCGGAAAAAAAAGAGAGAAAGAAATCAAAACAGATTTGAATAGGAAAAGGAAATAGGAAGCATTCCGTCCGACAAGGATTTGGCTCGGAAATCGAAAAAATTTTGACTAATGAGAACTCACCCTTCTTCCTAACTCACACAGTCTCAGGTTCCTAGAAAAACAGAAAAAAATATACTTATTGATGTTTAATATTAGAATATATTCCTACTGTTTTGATTTTTTAGTTGGACTAAAATTCTTATTGAGATTAAGATATATTTGGATCATTATGATTCGTAGGTATCTAGGTTACCTTAAGAATACGTTTTGAAATCGGACTCCATATCACGCTTTTAGATTTATAGATTGGAGGACAACCCGGACTGGAATAGAAACCGGAGTGGAAGAAAAAGAGGTGGAAGAAAATACTTGACGAAAATTTTACCTCTTTATTATTAGGCATAGAATCATCACTTTTATGTAGTATGTACTTTTAATAAATTTTTATAAGCGCCGGACAGTGCAGGCAGCTAGGCCACAGAAATCTTCCCTGTCCGAACGCGCAGGCAGCTAGGGCATGGAAATCTTCCTGTCCGAGCGATCGGACGGGAGTCATATGCCGAGCGCCAACATCTGCGTGAACATCGGATTTTTATTATACTAGCAGATATGCACGTGCGACACGCACGTGTCTATAAAAATATCTTTTGTAATGAAGGTTTAACAAAGAATTTTTAAGAAATCAATTTTTATATTTGAGCTCTTAGTTCTAGATTGAAACCAGTCTGCGTGAAAAAAAACATATTTCATGTCTATAATGTAAATAAGGTCCAATTTAGTTGGTTAGTTGGGAAACCAGGGAATATATATCAAAATATATTTAGTTTTCGAAGCAACAATAAACAAATTAATTTGATTTTTAGAAGCCAACACATGTAATATACGACTGTACACCACAGCGAACTTGAATAGCTCTATGCGCTTGTCACACGTGATAAGGCGTCACAATTGAAATTTATTAGGTTGTGCACTATTTTTTTATTGACGAGATGCTCAGGCACTGTTGATTGGTGGGACAACGTGGTACGAAACAAATAGAATAGAAGGGATTAATTTGATACCACGCTGTTGGGATCAGACTTTGGATTTTGGGCTTGCAACAATTTCTCTGGTCCACTTTTTTGTCGTAGAATGATTTTCAAAGGCCCAATTTGTAGACATGCTCAACATGGCAAGATGTATGTGAGTTTAAGTCTCATATGAGATTGAGTTATGGACGGTTGCGTCTTATAAGATGTAAGATTTCGTATGACGGATGGTTGCTAGGAAGAGCCCCCACAAATCTTTCGCTCTTTTATAATAGGATAGATTTACATTATTTATCTTTGAAAAACAAAATTTAAAAAACACACAAAAGGCATCTAGGCATACGTAATATATTTTTTTATGAGGGAACCATCTAGAGCCACACGTGTTCTCTAATCAACATGGGCTTTCAGCGCTCGTCTGGGTTTTGGGCTGAACCAAACGTTATTGGACGACAAGAGAAAGTCCTGGCCTCCTACGGTGAACCAAGGTGGAAAAAAACACGAGTTAGAGCGTCAACCACGCATAAACACGCGTAAAGAATTAAAAGTTTTTTGGTCGGGCCCGTTTGTCAAATTAGGACGGGGAATTAGATATGTTGGATCTATAATTTAAGGGTCAAAACATAGGGTGGGTAGGATTTTGTCAGGTAACAGGTATTTTTCAACTCCTTCGCTCTTTTACAGTATAGATAGATAGATAGATAGATAGATAGATAGATAAGATGAAACTGCTACAGTATTTGTTAAACTTTAACACCTCTTACCAAACAGGCCTAACCAGATTTCCAATTTTATTTTAAATCCATCACCTCAACCCGGCCAACCAAAACAACCATTCTTCTTTATTGCTCATGAGTCATGAGTGGCTTCCAAGTTCATCCACCACTGTTCAACCTCTAAAGCAAATCACCAAGAACGAATTCCTCTTATACTCTGCTAAGTTTGAGTCAGACCAATGCAATTCTTGAAACACATTTTCCATTTTTATACAATTTCCTACTCGCTCTGCGATCACTACAGCAATCAGTCTAAGAAACAAAACAAAAGGAGACAAGAAATCAAACGAGCCAAAAAAAAATCCAATCTTGTGTGTGTTGAACCAATGTGCAAACCAAATGCAGATCACGATCACGAATGGCTTCCCTGCCTCCCGCCGGAGACCCAGAGCATCGCCGCCCTAGCCACCGACGGCGGCGTCTCTTCTACTACAGACGAGATGGCACTGTCCCCAGAGCCACCTGCCTCGACGTCGAAAGGCTCCTCGTCCCGGTGGTGCTTCTTGCAGCCTGAGGCCATCGCCGGCCAACGGAACGACGCCACGCGTCTCTCGCCGGCGACTAGGGTGTGGAGTGTGAGTGGGGTGGGGGCTCTGGCCTTTGTTGGAGAGTTGGGACTTGGGAGATGGTTGGTGACGGACACCGTAACACCGACGGCGATGCAACAGAGTGGCAGAGCAGTGATGGTAGGGTTCGTTTGGGTGGGGATCCAAGGATGAGGAGGCCAAGTAGGTACGGTGAACCAAGGTGGAAAAAAACACGGGTTTAAGCGTCAACCACGCATAAACACACGTAAAGAATTAAAAGTTTTGTGGTCGGACCTGTTTGTCAGATTAGGACGGGGAATTAGATACGTTGGATCTATAATCTAAGAGTCAAAACATAGGGTGGGTAGGATTTTGTCAGATAATAGGTATTTTTCAATTCCTTCGCTCTTTTATAGTATAGATATGGGCTTTGTTATTTTTCCGGTGGCCCAATAATAATTATAGTACATCGGTGGAGGAAGGTCCAAGTACGTGTTCTGTATCTGTTCTCTCCACAACTCTGGTGGTTTGTTTTTCTTGTTCTTCTCTACTCTTTTTTATTTCTTTTTCTTTTCTATTTTCTTATTCTTTTTCCTTTACATGCTTCTACTTATTTTTCCTTTCCTTTTATTTTTATGTGATTTTTTTATTGTTCTCTTCATGTTTCTTTTGTTTTTTCTTTACATGCTGTTTTATCCGTTCTTTTATTTTTTTATCTTTCTATTATTTATCTTTTGCTTTTACTAAAATTAATTTTTTGTTTGTTTTATTTATTTTTATTTTCATGTTACTAAAATGTCAATCTATGTTTTGCAAACTTTGTTTTAAATAATTTTGCAATCAGCAATAGTGTCATCAACCAAGCTTGCGCCGACACCCCGGAGAGAGGCTTCACCGCCGGCAACATTGACTACGGGTTGGGGTTGGCACCAAACTAATTTAAAAGGGTCAAGGCGCTCATTTTGCCGCTTCTAGCCCCTCGCCTCATAAGGTATGGGGGTTGGCGCCAAACTAATCCACAAGCGTCCAGGGGCTCATTTTGTTGCTTCTAGCCCCCTTGCCTCAAAAAGGTATCGGGTTGGCTACAAATTAATCTAAAAGCGCCAAGGGACTCATTTCGCAACTCTTCACCCGCGCCTTTTAAGTTATTGGGGTTAGCACCAAACTATCTAAAAGCGTCAAGGGACTCATTTTGCCGCTTCTAGCCCCCTTGCCTCAAAAAGATACGGGGTTGGCTCTAAATTAATCTAAAAGCGTCGAGGGACTTATTTCGCAACTCTTGGCCCCTGCATCATAAGGCATAGGGGTTGGTGCCAAACTAATCTAAAAGCGTCGAGCTGCTCATTTTGCCACTTCTAGCGCTCTCACCTCAAAAGGTACGGGGTTGGCTCCAAATTAATCAAAAAGTGTTGAGGGGATCATTTTGTGACTCTTCGCTCCTCGCCTCATAAGGTATGGGGGTTGGTGCCAAACTAATCTAAAAGCAACGAGGGGCTCATTTTGTGATCCTTTGTCCCCTCGCCTGAAAAGGCATGTGGTTGACATGTTGACACCAAAGTAATATGAAAAAGCCAAATTCCATAACCTGCTCTCGTCTTCGCTTCCCACTTCACTATTGAAAGTTTTGCGGCCCTCTATTCAAGACTTTGGTTGAGTTACGGCAAGGGTACCCGCCACCATGCATGACGCCACCAACAACACCTTTGCAAACATATCAGTGAGCAGCATCACCACCGTCATCAACTACATTTTCACCAACTTCTCGACGAGGGGCTTTGCCACCAACTCCAGCTCTATCGATTACACCTTCGCATTGGTTTTGGCAAGGGGATTCACCAATGACTTCGGCGTCATCGACATTGACTTTGCCACCATTTCGACAAGGGGCATCGCCACTGACTACAATGACATCGGCTACGCCCTCACTAACATTTCGGTGAGCGGCTTTGCTAATGACTTCAGTGTCATCAACAATGCCTTCATCAACATTTCGGCAAGGGGTCCCATTGTCATCTTTGACTTCGCCTTCGCCAACATTTTGGAGAGGAGTCGGCATCAGCATCTTCAACTTCGCCTTTGGGGTTGGCGAGGAGTGCATTGGACAAGCAATCCATCCGAAGACAAAAGCTTTGCCTGGCACCCGTGAGTGAAAGCTTGAAGACATGTCATGATCATCTACAATTACCTCACCTGCGTCAGCAACGTCACCTTCTTCGACTACATCAATGTCTTCGACGAAGGCTGAATTACAAAAACAAGGTACCAAGGGCACAAGGTCAAAGGAGCAAGTTGCCAAGGATAGGGCCATGAAGGTTAAAGCGAAGGTGGCCACTGAAGATATGCCGAAAACTGGCTAGAGACAAAGTAGTCCCTAGACTACCTATGTTTATTTAGACGAAGGTTGTGTGTTGAGTCAAAGTTGTAATTGTGCCACATTTAGTTGTATTCAGCTACTGGGTCTTATACTTTTGATCAAAACCGAATAGCTGAGGGGCTACTGTTGGGTAGTATTATGTGTTAGGGACCCCCACTAGTGATTCCAAGGGCTTGCAAAATAATAATTGGAGTCCATTTGTAGGCCCTAGTGGCTTTTGTAAATACAAGCCCCACTAGGGGAGCATAATGAAAACCTCCCCTCCCACCTTCCCTATAAAAGGGGTAAAGGGGAGGTGGAGAGACACATTCGGGCTATTCACTCATTTGGCTCCCCTCCCCCCTCCTTTGCTCCCCCATGTTTTTGGCTACGCCAACAACTATCGTCTCATTTTCATCAAAATCATTGTAGTACAGCTATAAAACAACGAACAATGGCATGAGCGCTCACATAATTCATAATGAGAAAATTAGTGTACATTAGTAGCAATATAAGACTTACAACACACAAAAATATCGCAGTCAAAGATTGAAAGACTTGTTGGACCGCTCCCAACACTAGCACAGAGCCCACAATTGTAGTACTAACTTCAAGGGCAGCTTGCAGCAAGTACATGATCAACGCCATCACACCAATAAACACAGCAAGGGTAGGTGTTGGCATTTCTTAATGTCATTGCTAGAATTAGCAATGCCGCCAAGAAATACCTTGACGATAGTTCTAAATGATCGTAGAACAAGTCCGCAAGCGCACGGAATTATCGTTATAGCATTTCATCCAAGAGTATTCGGGTATCGTTCATTTATATTTTCTCAAAGGAAGACATGATATATAAGAGTCTAGTATGGATATGAGCAAGACTTTATGCATGCAGAGTAAATGTAACACCCCGGGTGTTATAGTTGCTAATTAATCTGCCATGTCATTGTAATGCATCGCAAAGCATCCATGTTTAGGTCAACCTTGTTATGCATTAACTAAAAAGAGTTTAACTTTCTAGATTGGATGTGCTTCTCAGTGGTGTGATCCGAACCAAAAACCCTAATTTCGAATGGCACCGCAAATACTTAGTCCATGCCCTGCGTAATTTGAGGTGTGTGACTGTGTTACACACTAGTGTCAAGTGTAGGATATGAGCTCAAGTACAACACATAAAATGAAGCTTCAAGTTTGAGTTTGAATTGGAATCCAAAAACTTGTCACGAGTTTTCCTATTCGAATTTAAATTCAAAGTTGGGGAAATGTTAAAAGAGTTTAAAAAGCTAAATTGGTCAACCAAGAGTGGCATTTGGTCAACCATGTCATGCTTGTCCAAATGATGCCCTTGGATGATGGTTTGATCATTAAGTAATTACAAATTAAGGTAGCAACAAATTTCAATTGAGAATTCCTCCGAAAACCCTAAATTCCAAAACCCTGTTTTACCCCTTTTTAAATAATTCAAAATCAAAGCAAAATTTGGGAAAAACTTCAAAACTAAGTTTGTAGAACTTTTCAAGGGCTACAACTTTGGTGTTTTGAGTTTTCAAATTTTTAGTGTAAAATGTGGAGCAATTTTGAAAATAAGCAAATTTCAGATTTGACCCCTTTTCATCCCCAAACTTAAATTTCAAAATGGAGGCAGAATTTGAAAATATTTTGATTATCAAAGTTGTAGGTCTTGGCTAGATGTACAACTTTGGTGTTTGGAGTTTCAGAAGTTTCAATACAAAATCTAAAGTAATTTCTAAATTACCAAATTTCCAAAAAGTGTCCCCTTTTGAATTTAAACTCAAATTTCAAAATCCAGTTCGAATTTGAAAAAGTGTTCAATACCAAACTTGTAGAGCTTGAAATTCTGAAGATTTCATATGTTGGGAAGTTTTTAAGTTGTTACATGAATTTGGGAGTAATTTGAGAAAACATTTCTGATTTGAAAAGTTGGGAGGGAGTGCTACAGTGCCCGCCCAATCACCGCCGGGAACCGCTCGGCATGGGCGCCGGTGAGCCGCCGACGGCTTCCATGGCCTTCTCGCGGGCGCCGGGACCGCCAGCGCGACGACGCGCGCCTTCCAGAGCCGAACACCGTGGTCGTTGCCTATAAATACGTCGAGGTCACCGTGGCGTTTTTTCGTTTTCTCTGTTTTGCCACCGCCGCCGCCGCTGGCTCCGCCGCTGCCACCGTCAAGCTGCCTCCGGTCACGCAAATCGCACCAGCAAGACCGCCTCGCTCCTGCGCATCTCCCCGACCATTCACCTCCACCTCTACCGCCCGTATCGCGCGGATAGCCACCGTCTTCCTCGTGCCCGGTCGGACCTCCCCGCCACCACCGCCCTCACGTGGCCAGACCACTCCGGCCTCTCCCCGTCGTCACCAAGAGCACCAGCGTGATCACTGTGAGCCACTGATGCTTTCTACACCCTTAATTTAGTCGCTACTCCTTTGGAGACGCGTTTTCGCGGCTCACCATCGGCCATGGTCCGCCATCGTCGTCGATGAGGGGTCACCGGAGCTCGAGCCGAGCTGTAGGTTGGTGAAATGGATTCCCAGGGTAGTGTAGATCATGTTGGTCAAATCAATTAGTCGACCGACGCCTTGATCGCCGGCCGACCACCGCGCGGACATTGTCGGGTCGCGGGAGAGAGCGAGGGAGGAGGAGGAAAGGGATGACAGGTGGGGGCCGCGTGTCAGTGAGCGCGAGAGAGAGAGCTGTGCGCGCGCGGGCGCGGCCGCGTGTGCTGCTGGGCCGCGCGGGCGAACACGGGCGTGGGCGCGTGAGCGGGCCGCTCGGCTGGGCCGAGCCGGAGGGAGAGTAGAGAAGTCAGCCCGAGTTGGTTTTTGTTTTTCTTTTTCAAAATTGTAAATAGTACTGATATTTGTTTATTTCATTAAAAATTGTGTAGAGCTCCAAAAATCATGATAAATTTGGTGTAAGCTTTTCAAGGTGTAAACTACCTAGAAAAAATATTGCATGCTAAATTTGATTACTTTGTGTATGATATTTAATTAGTTCCATTAAATATTAAATGCAACTTCCATGAATTTTAATAATTAAATTATTAATCCAAAAATTATGAAATTTATTTTGACACTGTTTTAGGTCATGATTAATCCATAGAAAAAGTTTAAGCTTGTTTAGATGAAGTATGATCAAATATTAATTATGCCGTAATTAATTAAATATTAAATAAATGTTAAAATGATAACTTTAAGTGTTGTGTGCCCTTTTGATTGAGTGATGACCTTGGGTCACTAATCCTTGGTGATCTTTGGCACCTTAATTTTATGTTTGAGCTCGTTAGTAACATACTTGGTAGTAAAAGCTAGTATCGCCTAAGTTATCGCTTTTAGTTAATAGGCTTTACTGTTTTGCGACTGTACCGCGAAGGAAAGTTGTACTCAAGTCGTAAACCATGGCATATCATCATCAAGCATCATGTTTATCCTCGCATCATGTTAAGACATATTATATACTCGTGTAGTTTCCGCTTTCGAAGAAGTTGAAGTTGTCGAGCAAGCCTCCGGAGAAGAGTTGTCGTCGGTGGGTTCCGGACCAGAAGTCGGAGTCTTTGAGTCTGAGTCAGTCGTCTCGTCAGAGCAAAGCAAGCCCCGGTGCATTTAAACCCTACCTTGATATTTTACAAATCTTTATTTATTGTTACTATAATTTACTGCATTAAGTAATTAGGAGTTGAGTGATAACCTAATTGTTGCATTGTCATCCTTGATTATTGCGATATCACCCTTGATACCTGTTTTACTGAAAATGCGTAGTATGCTTCGCTATGCTTATGAGTTAAGCTTTTAAAATGACTGTTTACATAGCCATGATGGCATACTTAATGAATATTAAATATGTAAAAGAATTTGTAAGATCGGGCGAGTGGTTTGGCCACTGCTAACTTGCATTGGGAGAGGAGTCTCAATGTATTGTTTCCGCCTTATTAGTTAAGGACCGTACGTTGTTGGCCCTCATGTCATGGAGTTTTTTTTAGTACTAGTCATGTACCCATGTCGGGTAAAGCCTTACTTCGGCTAGTCCATTACGAGAACGTCTAACCTCACACTGGGAGTGGAGAGATGGCGAGAGTAGCGTGTACCCTCGGGGCTAGAATTGGGCCGGGTTCGAGGAGTACTGTGCTCTCGGGTAGCGATGGACATGTTCTGGTTTTGGGTTATTCGGGTAAGAGTTGATATATGCAAGATTCGGTTCTACATATGTCGTGTGGTTAGGAATCCCCAGCTGGGTAAATGAAGCGGTTCGAATCATCGTTGCTCCACGAGAAATGAATCTTGGCCTTGCACGAATATCATAGTTAAGAACTGGAATTGAAAGAAAGAATGAGAAAGGTCTTGATGATAATTACTTTGATCTAGATTAGGATCACTTAGAATTGGTTAATGAATCATAAATGGTAAAAGTAAAATATTGAAGATAAGGACTTACTTTAGTAATCTCTTCTGCAAAAGAAAATTTGATTCTTGAATACCCGTATCTTGATTCTCTAAAGCTAGGATGCCCTTGGAGTCTGTTTCTTAGTCGGGTAAGTCTTATTGAGTACTCTCGTACTCAGGGTTTGTTGAACCCCTTGTTGCAGGTGCGGTTCATGAACAAGTCTGCTTTGAGCCTTGTTGCATGACTGTTGTGGCCGAAGAAAGTGACGACGAGTAGACTGTGTGGCCTCTGGGCAAGGCATCCCGTTTGTGTGATTGTAATAAAGTTACTACTGATACTTTCCTACTACTGGTTTGTAATACTGCTACATAAGGTTTGAGGTTTGTAAACTTAAGTTATTGTAAGACTTCCACTACTTTACTCTGTTGGTATTTTAAATAAACTGTTGTAATATTGCAATACTCCTGTGATTGGATCCTGTTTGGAGGAAAGCAGGCCTTTTAAGTTATGAGGAACATAAGTACGGCTGTCAGAGGTCATTATGACAATGACATATACATGTGGGCCATCATAATTAGGAGGTTCTGTGACAGTAAACCATAGTCTAATGCAGGGGTAAGCAATACGATTCAAGATAGTGGACACACAAACACTTTCGAGCATACTTAGGGGTAAAGATGGAAGATAATAGAATAAAGAAGTAAGAATAAAAGAATATTCCTAACAAGAGCATGGTACATCTAGATAAAGCTACAACTAGTTACTCAAGAGAGCTGCTACTTTGCTACACAAGCAAACTAGCTATACAAAGCAACAACTAAACACTAGCACAAGTATGAATAAGTAAATACAAGCTAGTGAAGGGAATTGCAAAACAATGGGATGAACAAGTTGATATGATGATTTTTATCCCGAGGTTCAGTGGTTTGCCAACTACTTAATCCCCGTTGAGACAAGCTCAAGGTTGCCGCTAGTCCTCTTGCTAGTGGTGACCCGCAAGTTACACTCTCCCACATAGAGTGCTTATCACAAGCTCTAGCATTTACACGGCCGGACCACTTGACACTTTTCATGTCTCGCTCTACTAGAGTTGCTCTTTGCGATCTCCCGCGGGGTGAGCACAACACCCCTCACAAGCCTTCTCCGGAGCCATGCACAATCTTCTTGCGTGCTTCGATGGAGACCACGCCACCAAGCCATCTAGGAGGTTGCAACCTCCAAGAGTAACACCATTGGCTTGCAATTCGATCACCTAGTGCTAACTCTTGCAATCTCACAATGCAATGCACTAGAATCACTCACTCGCAATCGGATGCAATCACTATATGCACAAGTGAGGTAGAGGGCTTCCCAAGCACACCAAGCAAAGCCACAAAGGCCCAAGGGTGCTCAGCAGTCAGCTAAGGCTCCAATTTATAGACCCCAACCCGAGTGTGTCGTTGGAACCCTCACTAGGCAAAACACGCAGCATCGGATACAAGTTACTGTTCACATCAGATGCTACAATGCAACATCTGATGTATCGCCCGTTGACACATGTACTAGCCGTTCGATTTCGACTGTTGGTGCCCAGTGGCTCTCTCGCGCACACCCATTGTGGCAGCGTCTAATGCACATCGGACACAATGGTCCCCAAAGTCTGATGCGCAACAGAGGGGTTCTAGAGACATCAAATTCACATTGGACACAACTTGGCATCCGATGCTTATGGTGAAGCCAGTGCCCTCCACCGTGAACAATACCATCGGATGTGCTTCAGTCACATCGAACGATAAAAATTAGCGTCCGATGCATCAAATGAATATCGTCCGCATAATTATTTCATGAGATAGAGAGTAGCCAAAACACATCGGACTAAAGCTACTGTCCACAATGAATGCTATAGTACAACATCCGATGCTCTCTGCCTAGCCATTGGACATTAATCCTCAGCGGCTGGTGCTACAGTAATTAGTGTCCGATGCTCTTTGAGTTACTCCATCAACTCCTTTCATCAAACCCTTTGCAAATATGCTAACACCCAAGTGTTCCGCTAACTTGTGCACATGTGTTAGCATTTTTACAAACATTTTCCAAGGGGTTATCACTCTTTTCACCATGCCACTCGATCCTAACATGTATGCAAAGTTAGATCGCTTAAGTGACACTAGATGACCGATATGCAAACAAGTTTGCCGCTCTTAATAGTACGGCCATCTATCTTAAATCCGGTCATGCACTTCTCTACACAACCTTTGACTAGTGAAATGAAATGCGCTACACATATACATTTGCCTTGCGTATTCCATTTCATCTCCTCCAATGTTGATGCTACACAAGCACCAACCTTGATCTACAAATGATATGATCCACTTCATATCATCATGTGATCTTATTGGTTCATCGATCTTGACCTCACTTGCTCTTCACCGTTGCCCTTGTCCATCGACGCCAAGTCCTTACTCAAGCTTCTCCGCCACATGTGGTGCATCACTTCATAGCCTCCGACTTGCCCTTCACACTTGCAACCGGTCTATCAAGCCAAGCCTTGTCTTGATCTTCTCCACCTAGTCACATGACTCCATATCACGTCACATATGCAATAAGCTCCTTCATTGTCATCTAGGTGAGCATTGCAACATATTCAAGCCATCTCCACCTCCATAGCATAGGTTGCTCACATTAGTATACATGTGGACTAATCACCTATGGATCTCACATAAACACATATTAGTCCACCTAGGTTGTCACACAATTACCAAAACCAAGGACCTTTCACCAATGGCCCAAGCTATGTAAATATAAACTTTGTAAATGTGTTTCCCCGTATCAATAAAAATATGATTTTTGATATCGATCTTGTTCAGTCTGTGCATATTAGCTACTGATCCAATGACTAATACTGATGCACAGTGGACCCTGAAAGTAGGGGCCCAACACCATGGCCCACCACCGTGCTCCCTCCTCTCAACTATAACTCTCCCCTTCTACCATGTGCATCAATGGCGTTAATTGCCATTCAACGAACCACGGGCACCATGATGCCAAGCTCAAATCCTGCCCCTTCCATGGCTGTATAAGTCATCCTCCCAATCCTCGGCTCCACCACACCACCCCGTACCACTTCTAACTTAAAATTGTTTCAAGAAAATCTTAAATAAATGAATTCGCGATGTATATAATCGATTAGTAGCGCAATGTACAAAAAAACAGTGTAACATTAAAAAATAAAGTACACAACGTTTTTAAAATAGACATATCTGCAACAGTGGAGAAAAGAGTAGTATAATAATAGTTAAAAATAACAGTTGCAGCATTTGAAAAATAACTAGCAAACGTACCCATACGTTGCAACAGAACAGGTTGTGCAGTTAGCCAGACGATTTGCATCTAGGAGATTTATTATGCGGTTAGCGGGACAATTTGCTGCTCGAAAATTTATTTAGTGAAGTCATACATTCTAATACGTCTTAGAATCGAACTCCGTACCATTGCTTGATGCGTCTTGGAAAAACTCTATAACATTGTTGGATATATGTTATTCTTACTTGAATGAGTATAGACCATGAGTCTGTGCCATATACGGAGAATAAGGAACATGAGGGTATTGTATGAAACAAAAAATGATTGTAAGAATTTTCTCACTTTATAATACTATAGATCGTAAAGAAATATACATATAGACATAGTAGTCTTGAACGCGTAGCACCTCGTGGATATATTATCATTAGTTGTTTTGGTTTGTCCAAACAATATACGGAACCTAGGTGTCACATGTATTTTTATTAATAAAAATCTGCCATGCAAAATACGTGACATTATTATATTACTAGCAAATATGCCCGTAGGTTGCAATGGGATAAAAAAAAACTATTAAACATTCATGCAAAATGATAACGTGAATGGTACATATTTACTTATGTTTTAAGCTTTTATAATTTATTTTCTGATGACCGTGACATCCATAACATAAGTTAGTGCTGACAATAAATAACAATGTCCTATTAAACCTATATTGAATTAAAATACACCTTGTTATGTTTTTCCTTCCATCGCAAAGTGCATAATTATTTAGAAATAAATATGTTATAATTCATAACTTTAACTTTCCATATTACCCATGTGTTTCTATGACTCAATATCGACCTTTATTTGTAGCTTTTTTGACGTATCATATCAACCCCATTAACTTTTTTATCATGTGTAAAGAATTGGTCTGTCCGCCAATGATTATGATGGGAGACCTCTCTTGATTTGTCACACAATAGTCCTCGTCATGAATTATATAAATACATTTGTTTACTTTCCTTTAGACAATAATCTGCCCAAGATTCCGATTCATAAAATAATTAGTTGTAGCATTGACTAATCCATATTTTAATAAAATTAAGTTTTGTTTTTCTAATCAAAACTACATCAGATATGATATAAATCTTTCTCCTCGAAACTTAATGCACAAACAAACCTAGGTGGCACGTTCTCGATCATCACGCAACTTATATGCATGCAATATATGCAATGATGATTTAACACAGCTATAGACAAAGCACAATCTAACAAGACTCATAACATCTCTTGATAGATCATATTTTTTATGAAGATAACAAAAACTGGTTTGGTATTTTTCTGATTTTTCTATGATTTTTGGTGAAATTTGCAAGATCTTTGTTTTTTATATAAAAAGGAAAAAAGAAAAGAAAAGAAAAAGGCTTGCTTGGGATTTAGCCCAGGTTTAAAAAGAAGCCCACCAGAATGATCTGGACATTTTGCATCAGGAACTCCGATCTATTTTAAAAACCATTGAGACTTCCACCTTTTTTTCTCTCTAGTATATTTACATCTGGAACCCTGTATTTCTATCTATATGCTTCCCCACTTCTAATCTCCATTGTAACTTAAACAGAAAAGAGAAAAGACTAGAGGCCTATTTGGTTGGTACGCAGGCCGTGCGCAGGAATACGCCCTAAACACAGTATTACCTTAGGCCTTAACGGTTGGGCCTCTCAAATTTAGAGCTCCACGCAAGGATCAGTCCTCTTCTCTTGTACTATTATTTTCGATGAAGTTACGTAATTAAAGGCTCGAGGTGAATATATTACAGTGAAACCTGATCAATTCTTTTTTAAATATCAGTTTCATCTGTAGCTGCATTGTGTAAGCCGTTCTTTCAGCCTCTATTTCCTCTTAATGAAACATGCGTCAACCGACGTGTTCGCGAAAAAAAAATCAAGCACATACTTATCTCAAATATAATTTGAACAGCGAGCCTGAGACTATAGATGTGTGTAGCACATGTTCCTCCTCACAAAGTGTTAATTTCAACCATCAGCAACTCTATGTATGGCAACTGCATCACTGCTCATTACTTCCGTTGCGATTGGTAGTAGGGTTAGGATTACTAGCGTATTTTGTTTTTATTAGGACACTGTTTGTTACTCACTCCGTCTGAAAATCACAAATGCGTATATTTTGTTTCGTCAGACGAAGGCTTTAACTATCAAGTCATGTCCTATCCTAATCAAAACAAATATGCCCGTAATTTGAACACCTCTACTTTGCTCTCCGAACATTCGGGGTTCGTATTGGTTGGTGGAGGAGACGGGCACAGGAACTAGGAGGACGGCAGTTGGATTAAAGAGGGACAGGACACAGGAGGCTCACTGACAGCCTGGCAAAGCCAGGTTAGGGCTTGCAAAATGTGATACAGCTTGTTCGCTTGGCTGTTCAGTCATGGCTTATTAGCCATGATATAGTGTTTTTCTCTCACGACAAATCAGCGAACAGTACTTTCAGCCATGGCTTTTCAGCCAAGCGATCAGAGCGATGAATGCTAAGAATTTGGCTAAGGTGAACTATGTGAGACAAATGCTACAAATGTTAAGAAAACAACCAATGTAAAGATTAACACAATTCATCCGGTCTTTTTTTTCTCGATAACGTAAAAGACTTAACGTGTTTTTTTATTAAGAGAAAAGCAGTTTGAGTACAATTCATCCTGTCCTGATATGTCGCTTGAAGAAAGAAACAGGGCATGCACCATGGGCCTATTTAGTGAGGCTTTTACCTGTATACCCCTAAAAAAGATGGTGGTCTCCTGCGTACCCCTGAAAAGTTTATTCTCACCTGTATACCCTCACGTTAACTTTTCATTACCCACATGTCCTTCCGTCGGTATTCTGTTATGTTTTCGACGTTAAGTGTGGGACCCAGGTGGAAAAATGACCTTTTTGCCCTCCAGTTTAATGAAACTTCTAAAATTTATAGTAATTCATAGAAAAATCATAAAATGAAAAATGAAGATGTTTTGGAATCCTTGTGAGTATATCTATGCAGTAGGTATGTAATATTGTATGTTTATATAGAAAGTTTCTGCGGTAAAAATATATCAAGTGCCGCGGAACTTGACATCAGCGTTGCATACGCTCAACCTGTCCCATGTGAGCCTGACTGAGGCTCTACTGTTACCCAAACCAAACAGGCTCGTAAATCCATAACTAGTACTCCCTCCATTTCCAATAGTATACTCCATCCAATTCAAATGATATTTTGTTTTTACTAGATCAATACTCTTAGTATGTACGTACTAATCATAATTCAGAATGGTATCCCCCAATTTAAGCATTGCCAGAAGGGCTGGATGCTCTGTTTTCAACGGATGTTCGTGTGATCTCGTCACTCTGGCCACCGCTTAAAAATCGAAGACAAATAATTTTATTCAAAGTCTGCGGGTTAGGTTAGGTGTACGTGTACCATCAAGCCTGAGAAATGAAAGCCACCACGCAATCCATCAACTCCTCGGCCACCGCCGTCCCGGGCTGGTCAAGGTAGAACACGTGCTGCTCGCCGGGAGTGTCCACCAGCTCGGCCTCGCCTGGCCAGCCGCTGTTCAGCAGCGCCGCGTGGTAGGCTCGCCCCTTCGGCGCCAGGAAGTCCTCGCCCGCCACGGCGACCAGCACGCGCTGCGTTGGCAGCAGCGCGAGTGGCGGCGCCCGGGCGGACGTCGGCGACAGCCATGGGTCGTCCACCCGATCGTCAGGGCGCCCCGTCATGAGCTGCCACTCGCGGCGGATGCGCTCCTCGAGCTCGGGTCCCATGGCGTCGGACGCGTCCCAGAAGTACGGGTGCATCAGCAGCACGCCCCTGATCCTGATCGCCGGGAGCCCCTCGGCGGCGGCGGCGCGCATGGCGACGTTGTGGGCGATGTTTGCGCCCGCGCTGTCCCCGGCCAGGAACACGCGGGAGGGGTCCCCGTGCTCGGCCAGCCACGGCTCCGCCTCGGACCCCGCGCAGCCGCAGGCGCCGCGCACGGCCCACGCGAGCGCCGCCCACGAATCGTCGTATGCCACCGGGAGCCGGTGCTCCGGCACGCGGCGGTAGTCCACGGACACCGCGACGGCGCCGGCGCTGGCGGCGAGGGCGTTGAGGTAGCGGTGGTACTTGGCGGAGCCGGCCGATTCGACCATGAACCCGCCGCCGTGGAAGTACACGACGATTGGCAGCTTGTCGCCGGTGCCAGCCGCCGTGGGAAGGTACAGGCGCACGGAGAGGTTGGTGGCGGGGTCGACGGTGACATCCTTGGAGGCGACGCCGCCGGTGGAAGTGCCGTCGAGGGAGGCGGGGGCCGTGTCGTTGCCGATCAGACGGTCGACGCGGCCGCTCTTGTAGAGGCGGATGAACGGCAGGAGCTCGACGGTGACATCGTCGGCAGCGGCGTTGCGGGAGGCCATCCGGTTACTGTCTCTAAGCGGAGCGGACACGGACTCGGTGAACGTCCGGATTTCGACTTCGACACGCTCTTGCTGAGAAAGTGGGAAAGAAATTGTTTGAGCGACCGAGCGACGGACGTACGGCACCGCTCGCGCAGAGTCGGATGAAAGTCGCGCGCACGAGGCTTGTCTTCTGGCCCCACCACGCAAGATGACACCAAGCACGCCTCATCAAGAGTCAAGATCCAGCAGACGAGCCGAGTACGCTGTTCCCCAATCAAGCCGGCTCGATCCAAAATCAGATGAACCCGCCGCCCTTAAAAAAAATTGTATCTTTACTGAATCCGCCCCTGGGACCAGGGTTAAAAAAACCGCTCGGTAAACCGTGGTTACCGGCCTAACCGGGCCGGACCGGTTCCAGTCCGGTCCGGTTAGGTATTCCCCAAATTTAAATTTAAAATTTGAAAAAAAAATGCTGAAAAAATTCCTAAAAATAGTTCATGATTTATAGAAGCCAATGGTGTAAAAATTTTTCAAATTCAAGTTCGTTTAATATTTATTTATACGTATAGAAGTTTAAAAAAAAAAGAAAAAATCCCAGTCCCGGCCCGTTAAGGCCCCCAAATTCAAATTTAAAATTTGAAAAAAACAAAAAATGCTGAAAAAATTCCTAAAAATAGTTCATGATTTATAGAAGCCAATGGTGTAAAATTTTTTTCAAATTCGAGTTCATTTAGTATTTATTTTTACGTATAGAAGTTTGAAAAAAAGAAAAAAGAAAATTCCAAACTCAAACCGAGCGGTAAACCGCTCAAAACGAGCGGTTACCGCTCCAAACCGCCCGGTAAACCGGTGACAAACCGAACCGAAGGCGCGTTTGAATTCAAATTCAAATTCGACCGGTTACCGACCGGTTACCGGTAAACCAGACCGGTAAACCGGAACCGGAGGCCGGCGGTTTAGGGTGATCGGTCGGTAAAAAAAACCCTACCTAGGACTCGGGGTCGGACACAATCAAGGATTCAAAGTTCCACTCTCTTTATAAATTATAAGGCCGATCCGGAGGAGGTGCGAGTCCAATCCATGTACGTCACGCCAGCCACCTCCATCCTTCATCCCATGCGAGACGCGCGACGCCGGCTGCCGCCATTCTCACGTAGCGCGAGCGAGACGACGCAGGCGACCGCGACTGCCGCCGAGAAGATGCCTGGCCACCGCCAAGTATCGCGCGACGAACTCCGCTCGAAGGAGATGGAGGCCCTCCGCGGCATCCTTGGGAGTGCCCTCATCTAGTGTGCTTGTAGCCGAGGGCACTGCCAGGTTGCGCGGCGGGCACGGCCACCCCTCGTGCGTGGCCCACCACCCCTCCGCCACCGCGCACACCCCGTGTAGCGTGAAGAATGCGGCGGCCTCCCCGTGGGCGGCAGCAGCGTGACGTAGGAGAACATGGCCTCGTGCATCACGCTGGAGACGACGAACGCGGCTAGCACACCCACAGGGGCACCGAGGCGCGCGCGCACGGGGCGAAACACGGGCTAGCGGAGCAGCGCCGGTATAGAGAGGTTCCACCTCCGGCCCCAGAAGTCGCGTAGCAAGGCCGAGAGGTAGGGTCGGTCGAACCGGGGCTCCAGCTCCAGCCCAACCAGCGCGCGCGATGCCGCCATGGCCGCCGCCGGAATGAGCTCCAGCGCCAGGTACACGTGCATGGAGTAGAGCATGAGCAGGACGTACCCGTTCATCCGCTCCTTGTACTGGTACAGTGACACGATGGCCGGAGTTTTGTTATTCTCATTTGTTTTATAGAAATATTTATTTTTCACGAAATAAAACTATCTCAAACAACAAAACAGAATACACCATTGCAAAGAACTCGTCGAGGGGATCAAAATTGATATATTATTTGCTATATTTGGAGCTCCGAATAAAAAGATATTAATTTCGCAAATTAAAAATAAGTGCCATGAACAGTGCCATGCAAAACAGCCTAGAAAACCGCCCAGGGGTGAAAAGTGAACTTTTTCAAGAGTTGGAGGTCCAATGTTATCTAGTTTTGAAGTTGGAGGTTGAAATCCAGACTTTTGCGATAGTTGGAGGACTTAAAGTGGACTTAACCTTTTAATTTGGCCCTCGGCAAAGAGCTCTTTGCTGAGTGCCCGAAAAAAAAACGCTCGGTAAATCATTTAGCACTCGGTAAAGTTTGATTCTCCGGTAGTGTATGGCTGTGTTTAGATCCAAAATTTATTTCAAAATTTGTCATCACATCGAATGTTTAGACACATACATGAAGCATTAAATATAGATAAAAAAATAACTAATTTCACAGTTAGGTGAAAAATCGCGAGACGAATCTTTCGAATCAAAGTAGTCCATGATTAGACACTATTTACCAAATAAAGCCAAAACATGCTACGGTATATTTTTCAGCATTTTCACCCTCAACTAAACACACCCTATGTACTACAGGATGTTCGCACCAGAAGTATCCAAACTCCAGAAAGCATAGACCCCTAGTAAGTTCTCCATCGTTGCCAATTATGTTGCTTCTTGAGCTCACCGTGGTCATCGTCACATTGGTATTGTTCTTCTTTGGTTTGCCCTAAAAAAGATCAAAAGAAAATGAGTATGATTCAATGATTACCATTTATTATGCGTGCATGAACAACAGAGGATACCAGAAGAACCATGGAAAGCAACCAAAATAGTTGGATGCAGGATGCTTGTATGCTTTTCGCACTTCGCCATGTGTGACAGGTAAGAGTTATGCCAACAATAAGTTTGTTTGTGTGCACTGTGTCTCATATCAACCATGGGGCCATATGGACAATATATATACTCGATAGTAAAAAGATGTCTGTCTATCTGTCTGTATGTCTATCTACTGTCTATCTATCTTTCTATTTGTCTGTCTGTCTAACTACATATCTATCTATTTGTCTATCTGTTTGTCTATCTATCACAAAGTATCAAGAATTCCAACATTATTTAAAGAAACATAATAAATTATTGTTAACCACCAATTTAGTCTAAGACCAGGTGACGTAGTTCAAAGAAAAAGATACTCCAACAAAGAATAAAACAATTTATAGCTTTTTGATTTTGTCTAAAAAATATAGCATTTTTTAAGTTCTGAGGGTTTTTAAGGGCTGTCTCAAAACTACACCTCGTTGTGCCTTTTCATTCTCAGCTTGCAAACACAAATAGAACCGGCAAACAAATATGTTTGTTTTCTATTTAGATTTTGCGGCAGTAAATGTTGGTACAGGGTCCTGAACTGGTTAGAGAGGAGAAGGTTATATGTTGTGAGGAGAGGTGAGAGCTAGGGTTTGGGAGCAAGCAAATGAGATTGGGTGATGACTCCTCTTGCCATCGTGCAAGTGTCCCAAAGGGTTGGATTTTAAATGACACGACCCTAGCTACAAGTTGCATTGGTGTCTATAAGGGAGAGGCTTGGCCCATATACCTTTGAAAATGATGCATGTATTGAAATTACTTAGCTATATATGGCTACAAATAAAGGTTTGACTGTGTGTAACATATGACGTGCATGTGTCAATTTGGCACGATGTTACATGCATATCAGGTGCCTCGCGCGATCGAACAATACAGCTAGCATACTGGTTTGGTAGGTACACCCGTCGGTCTCAGGATCTGAATCTATGGAGGGAGGCATCTTGGATGATCGACCACGTACACTACTAATCTGAATCTTCTCATCTCAACTACGCACTTCACGTCTTCACCCAATTGTCATGCTTCGGTTGGGTGGGTGCACACGTCGGAATGGAATCGCTCACGCTCGCACGGTTGACTATATATGTCTACTCGCAGAGCAGCGGTAGAAATTTTGTCTTTTTATTATTAGGTATATATATATAGGTATAGATAGGAAATAAGTCTGTGTGCCGTTGCATAAGAGAAGAACACGTTTTCTATGTTTTATATTTTAGACACTATTAGTAAAAATCAAAGATGGTAGGAGTAGATAGAATTAAACAATGTTGAGGTTCTGAGCGAGAATTCTTCCTTGGTCCACGGATCGGTCTCTCATTTTAACTTATCTCAAAAAAATATATAAGTTGGAGTCCAATTCCATATGTATATATATACTACATTAAACATGGCTCCACGTATTATATAGTCCCCGTACGCAGCCTATGCCCCACGGTAAAATTGAGCAGCACGCACGTGCTAGCAACCAAAGAAGCGCGCAAGGGAATTAGGAAATACGGATCCATGACGGACTCTCTCTTTTCTTTTTTGGTAGGGCGTGAATGACCCTTTTTCTTTTCTTTTTCGGTAGGAAGCGAGTGACCGAGAAGTAACGTGATCATCTGTTTCCGTCTCCAACTCTTTAATAGAGTTTCTACATTCACAAGTTAGTTAGAAGAGGCTAGACAAAACAAATGGAGAAATTTTGGCTCTTTAATATTATACTAGCAAATGTGTCCGTGCATTGCAATGAGAACCCAATACATATAGAAATCGAGTCACATGCTAATTAAATACGAAGAGCGCAACACATACGTCTTGAAGTCAGACTTTGTATTAATATCGTTAGACACGAGTTGTTCTAACTCGTATGAACACGAGTCATGAGTCCATGTCACATGTAAGGCATAAAAGTCGTGATCTAGTCTATTTGTATTGATCATCGTTAGACGCGTGTTGTTCTAACTCGTATGAGCATAAGTTATAAGTCTAGGTCACATACGAGATATAGAAGGTGTGAGTGCAGTTTATATTAAGTAAAATAGTGGGATGAAAAAACTCTCTTCTGTCCGAGTTGTTAGGTGGAGGTGGATGAAAAAAATAGTAATAAAATTTTTGCTCTTCAATATTATAAGCACATTATTTTTTTCAGCTGTCGTGAGGACCGTAACCGTCATCGCCATTGGCAGCCGCACAGGCGTCTCGGTTATCGCTTTGACCTGAAACAGTTGTGCACATACCATCAGCAAACTGGGAGGCACAACCGCACAAGACGACGTTGTCGATGCAAAACATGCAACGCAACTCAAAGTGTCGGTGACACACGCAACTTGGAGATTATATGCACGCCCGACGTTACATGCAAGACAACCCAAAAATCATATCGTTATTGACACATGAACGTGAACATGCATCCATGCATGCCGGCCACAGGCCGGCCGGGCTACGCCTCTACCGCGCGCCGGACCAGCCACCGGCCGGCGTCTAAGGCGTCGCCAATCACTGTAGTTGGGTACGTCGTGTCTGCACCACCGCCTAGTCGAGCATGCACCGGCCACCCTTTGTTTCTCGTTACGGTACGGCGGTACTTGTGCACACATATGGCTGGTTGGTTCGTGCATGCATGCACGTACGATACCGTACCACGACGGGTACCATAGTTAATTTCATCGAGGATTCACACCACACCTGTCGGTACGTGATATATATGGTATTATATTT
The DNA here is from genome assembly GCA_038087645.1 of Saccharum hybrid cultivar R570. Lineage (NCBI taxonomy): Eukaryota > Viridiplantae > Streptophyta > Magnoliopsida > Poales > Poaceae > Saccharum > Saccharum hybrid cultivar. The sequence continues at coordinate 16,102,507 of JAQSUU010000805.1, forward strand.
GTCTTATGTGTATTTGGCTCAGCCGTACTCAAGTAGGATTGTCAAACGTATATTTGTACAAGATTATTTTGGCAGTAGAGTTGTTTAAATAGCTGGGATGCAAATTGAAATTGAATACAACACCGTCTCGGGAACGCTATGGACTCGTGAATGAGCTGCGAGGCTGAGCACGGGTCATATAAGTAACTCTCGACCAGATAGAAAAAATTCTCCATTGTCCAGTAGTTAAAGAGAGACGAACCAAACAAATGGATGGACGAAAAAAGTTTGAAATTTGACCTCTTTATTATTATATACTAGTAAACATGCTTGTGCGTTGCAACGGGATAAAGAAAACTATCATATGTTTGATCTGTTTGCTTCAGCTTGTTGCATAGCTTCGACGGTCGCGATAGCTTAATTTGTTTAGGTGCTACTTTTGATATTGTGAGTGATTGCTGTGGCAATCACAAACGAACAGACTCACTAATGGAAACGGGCTCAGAAACGAACGGGCTCGATCTATTTATTTTTTTTTGCTAGAGTTAGATATCAACTTTTGTGAGTTCTTTTGAGGATCCATAAAAAATAGTAATTTTAATATCTTATTAAAGTCGGTAAGGATTAGTCATGTCTCGATTTTCATATGTCAGCCTTATCGAGAGTTGCACTATTATATGCGGACAACTTAGATATTTGCACTGACATGTGCGGATAGCTTAGAGAAATCTTTAATTTTATTAGATAGATTGGATGACAAGGTGTTTAAGATTTAAGTTTACAATTCAATAAGTTAGATCATCAGCCAATTCATATTATAATAGTAATTTATTCCTAACTAAAACCAACAACTTAGTAATAAAAATATTTGTTTTTTTATAAATAACAGTCACTGTTTAGAAGACCCGTAATGTTGTATTTATTGTTTATCTTCTTATAACAAAAAGCCTACTCGTGCATTGCAACAGAATATGTTGTGCGGTGACATGAACGCTTTTGTGTTGCAATGGAACATGTTGTGTGGTTAGGTGGATGATTTATGGACTTCATCTTTAAATTGAATTTTTGTACCGTCGTTTGATGTGTCTTGGAATCGGAGTCTTTAATATCGTTACAAAGAAAAATAAAAAATAAAACATGAAAGTACAATAGGAAAAATGAAACTTACCATTGTACAAAAAAGTTTTAAAAAAACAATTCTAAAATCAAGGAAGCCATTGGAAAAAAACTAAATCCAAAATAGAATCGGAAACCAGGAAACGTGAAAAAGGTAAAGAAAACGTAAGTGAACCTAACTGGAACCGGAGAAAAAAAGGAAAGAAATTAGACGTAACTGAAATAAACTGGAACCGGAAAAAACAAAATTGAAAAAAGACATCCAAACACGAAAAGGATGGAAAATTTTGTGGCCGACCAGAGGACTTCTCTCTCCGTTCCTGAAGTCCTCCTCACGGCCAAAAAAAGTAAAAATGAACGTCTTACAAAAACTGAAAAAATAAAAGACCAAAATTAAAAAACTAAATCTATTTGTATCTCTTTTATATGGGTTAGGATTCCTATTCAACTTATTTAGGATCAGAGAGATATAGTTGGATTAAGATTCGTAACTATCTATAAAATAGAATTATTGTGGATAGAAGAATAAACAATTTGCACTTTATGAGTTTGTTAGGGGCGATGGGTAAAAAAAATGACCAAAAATTTTCCCTCTTTATTATTAGGTATAGGTATATAGATAATAAATTACTGATATGATCCCTATTTAGGTTAGTCAAAAATAGAGACCTATTTGATTAGGATTCATACTCATCCACATTATTACCTTATATAAAACACGTTCACACATAATGTTTTCCTTTTTATTATGTTTTGGAATCGGACTCTGTCTCACGCTAAATAAGAGCTATTCTAACTCGTATGAGCACGTGTTATATATATATGAGTCTAGATAGAAAAAAACTCTTCACCATCCAGTAGTTAAAGGGAGACGGACCAAACAAATGGATGGACGAAAAAAAAGAGCTTGAAATTTTACCTCTTTATTATTACTAGCAAAACATGCCCGTGCATTGCAACGGGACAAACATTTTATTACGCGGTGCCATACCACTGGTGATAACGAGTTAGTTATTTTTGTACAATTTGATAAATAAACTTTATCCAACCATAAATCAAATAAATCAAGCCTGCAATAAAAGATTAATCCTTATGAGAAATTGAAAATAAATTAGTTCAACTAAAATAGGTGTTATTATGTGTATCTATTGTGAGTTTGACAAATTAAAGGTTGAATTTGAGCCACAATCACATGTCCACACGCGTCGTGTGTGGGTTTGGACGTCAGGATATGGCATACTTCCTCTGTCCCTATTTAAGCGTTGTCGTGGGATTCGTGCTAGTCAAAATTTCTCAAGGTAAATAAATTTATTATGAAAATAGATTCAATGATTTATCTAATAATACTAATTATGTATTATAAATATTAATATTTTATTTGATATATTTATTCAAAGTTAAGTATGTTTAACTTCTCAAAAAATGAAAATGACATAAAAAGAGAAAGAGGGAGTAAGTGAATGACGTCAAAAAAACTCAAAAGAGAAGGGACAACCATTATTATTTCTAGTTTCCATTAAAAATAAATAGTTGCATACCAAATTAATTTTCATTGCTTCCGGCTTAGCTGTTTCATGCAAAAGCAACCAAAAACGTTGGTCCTCCAATAGGGAAACTATCAGAAAATCATCATGTACGTAATTACATCGGAGAATAAATAAAAAGCAAAAAAATGCTAAACAAATTGGAAACCATGTAAGTACGTTGGAGAAAAATAAAAGCAAAAAATTGCTAAACAAATCGGAAACCATGTAAGCAAGTAAGTATACACCGGAGAAAAATAGTAAAATAATCGTGTAATACCAAAATTACTCTCATTATTGCTTTCGGTCATCTGTTTCATATAGGAAAAAACTACAAAACTAAACCAAATGTATCTCCGGACACAACTTGAGATCCGAGAGATCTAATTGGATTATGATTCTATCTATCAATACTTAACTCTTATCATTTTCTATTTATTATTAAGAGTTCTATTTAGAGTACTCAGGATCTGAAGAATCTATTTATGTTATGATTCCTATTCCATATTGGTCTAAACGCAAGCTATTCTAACTCGTATGAGCACAGGTTATATATATAAGTTTGAACAAAAGAAACTCTCTATTTATCGGTAGTTAGAGAAAGACAGGCCAAAAAAAATGGATGGACGAAAAAAGAGCCTGGAATTTTGCCTCTATTCTTCATAATATTTAATTTTTGAGGTTATTTATGTTTTACTCTTTGTGTAAAATTAAGATATGTAATTTATTTTATGATGAACATGACATCCATAATATAGGTTAATGTGTCAATAATATTGTTTGCAAAAAAATGTGTCAATAATATGATAATGTATCAAATTAAAATAAAAACTTGATATTTTTTGTCCTGTTGCAAAGCACATAAATATTTAGACTTGGATACATCATAACTGTGTTTTTTAGGTTTGTCTGTTGATAATTATGACGGGAGACTTCTCTTGATTTTTTACATACCAACCATCATCAGGGATTGCAAAAACACATTTATTTAGACCGGACAAAACCAATTAAAAAGCATGGATGGTTTAATAAGGGCCTACATTTATTATTTTTCTATTTCAATATTTATTTAATTGTGATATTTGGGAAAATAAAAAAACAGAAAAAGGTCATGCCTGAGGAACACACGGGCTCAGTCTGCAGTTGGGCACGGTGGTTTAATAAGGACCTTTATTTATCATTTTTTCTATTTCTATATTTATTTAATAGGAGATATTTGGAAAATAGAAAAAACAGTAAAAGGTCATGCGTGAGTAACACACGGACTTAATCCAAAATTACTCTCATTATTGCTTTGGATCATCTGTTTCATATAGGAAAAAAAACTACAAAACTAAACCAAATACATCTCCAGACACAACTTGGGATCTGAGAGATCTAATTAGATTAGGATTATATCTATCAATATTAACTCTTATCCTTTTCTATTTATTATTAAGAGTTCTATTTAGAGTACTCAGGATCTGAGGAATCTATTTAGGTTAGGATTCATATTCCATATTGGTCTAGACGCGAGCTATTATAACTTGTATGAGCACGGGTTATATATATATATATGTCCAGACAAAAGAAACTCTCCATTGTTCGATAGTTAGAGGAAGACGGACAAAAAATGGATGGATAAAAAAAAGAGCCTGAAATTTTACCTCTTTATTATTAGGTATAGATATAGATATAGATATAGATATAGATATAGATATAGATATAGATATATAAGTATAATATAAATAGATATAGATACATAAAACATTTTGCCAACAAGAATGCATCAATTGAAGCATTTGCGCCTGTAGAGAAAATAGTTTTGATACGATTATTTCTCTTCTGATAGTGACTTTTTGTTTACGTTTGCATTCTTTTTATTTGACGAAGCATGTAATCTAGACCTAAGCGTTTGAGGCCTGGCCTGGCCCAGAGCGTAGCTTAATTAATTTATTCTATTTATTTTCTAGCAAAAACATGCAGGCGGCCCCTGTCCAGGGACGACTAAAAAATGCTAGGTCCGACTGACCCATGGGCACTAATGGAGCACAGATTTTAGGCCTAACGAAGCCTCTTTTTTTTTTCTGTCGGGACCGAGTTTTCCTTAGGTCTACTGCAATCGATCAAAGTTGTCAGGTGGGTTTTGTGTCGGGCCATTGAAAACCCAATAAAAAAAAGGAAAAAGTCCTTTTAACCTCTCTCAATTATTATGATCGCCATATATAAAATCAGTTTTTTAACCTCCTTCAACTTATAAAACCATTTGATTTTGCACACTGGGCGGCTTTGATGGTTGTTTTGCTGACGTGGCGCCACGTCAGAGAGGGATAAGTCGAACTAACTTGAAAGTTTAGGGAGGTAAATCAGACTAGAAATATTTTTAAAAAATATCCAAAAAATTCATAAAAAATATTTTTCAAAATGTTATCCAAATACTTTTACATGAAAAAATAATGCAAAAAAAATCCTAAAATTTGCTTTAATCTTATAAATTTCATAGAAATTTTGTTTTAGCTTGGAAAATTATGAAACTAGTTATATTTTTTTTCTAAAATCATGTTCTTTCTTATGGTACCTAGCTTGATATTGTTTGAATCTTGATGGACTTATTTGATGCTTATTTGCTAGTAAAAACTCTCATTATCTATTATAATTAGTCGATATTGATTATCCGGATTACGTAAAAGTGTCGGAGGAGCCTCATTAGGACCATAGTAGACGCTGCTCCTTTGCCTTGGATAATTTTTCAAAGTAGTTGTGTTAGCCTGTGTGGCTGCATGCACTCTGCTGCACATATGCATGCATGCTCCAACATCCACTACGGTCCTATCGGCGCTTTTACGTAGTCCGTACAATCAACATCGACTAATTATAATAGACAACGAGAGCTTCTACTAGCGAATAAGCACCAAAAAAAGTCCATCAAGATTCAAATAGTATAAAGCTAGGCACCATAAGATAAAGCATGATTTAGAAAAAATGAAACTAGTTTCATAATTTTCCAAGCTAAAACAAAATTTCTATGAAATTTCTAAGATTAAAGCAAATCTTAGGATTTTTAATTGCATTATTTTTTCATATAAAATATCTAGATAATTTTTTTAAAAAAATATTTTTTATGAATTTTTGGATTTTTTAAAAATAATAGTTCGATTTACCCCCTAAACTTTTAACTTATTCGATTTACCACCCTCTGACGTAGCGCCACGTCAGTAAAACCACCATCAAAACCACCTAGGATGAAAAATCAAACGGTTTTATAGGTTGAAGGGGGTTAAAAAACAGGTTTTTAAAGATGCTAGGGTAAATTGGATGACCTCAATAGTTGAAGGGTGAAAAGGACTTTTTCCATAAAAATAGTAGTCGAGGCCTCCCATGGCTTGACAAAAGACGCAAAATAATGGCCCGTGGGCGGACCTAGCAAGCCCGAGCTCCTAACAACCTGGCAGGGCATGGGGTTTGTTGTGTCAGATGGCCTTTGATCATATTGCTCAAAAAAAGATGGCCTTTGATCATGTCTATCTTCAAGGGTACAACTATTCAAAAAAAATCATAGGATTTATGTTTTAAAATTATTTTAGAAAAGCATAATAAATGTGGTTTTGCTGACGTGGTGTCACGTCAAAGGAGGGTAAATCGAACTAAGTTGAAAGTTCAGGAAGGTAGATCGGACTAGAAATATTTTTTAAAAAAATATCCAAAAAACTCATAAAAATAAATTTTCAAAAATTTATCCAAATATTTTTACATGGAAAAATAATGATATTAAAAATCCTAAAATCTATTATAATCTTATAAATTTCATAAATTTTGGTTTTAGCTTGGACAATTATGAAACTAGTTTCAATTTTTTTCTAAAATCATGCTCTATCTTATCGTACCTAGCTTGATATTGTTTGAATCTTGATGGACTTTTTTTGGTGCTTATTTGCTAGTAGAAGCTCTCGATATCCATTATAATTAGTCGATGTTTATTATCCTGACTACATAAAAGCGCTAATGGAGCGTCGTTAGGACCGTAGTAGATGTTGGTCCTCTGCCCTGGATAAATTTTCAAAGTAGTTGTGTTAGCCTACGTGGTTGCATGCACTCTATCGCACATAAGCATGCATGCTCCAATGTCCACTATGGTCCTAACGACGCTCCACTAGCACTTTTACGTAGTCCGTATGATCAACATCGACTAATTATAATAGACAACGAGAGCTTCTATTAGCAAATAAACACCAAAATAAGTCCATCAAGATTCAAATAGTATCAAGCTACCATAAGATAGAGCATGATTTTAGAAAAAAAATGAAACTAGTTTCATATTTTTTCAAGCCAAAACAAAATTTCTATGAAATTTCTAAGATTAAAGTAGATTTTAGGATTTTTAATTGCATTATTTTTTAGTAAAATATTTGGATAAATTTTTAAAATTTTATTTTTTTATGAACTTTTTAGATATTTTTTTAAAAAATATTTCTAGTTTAACTTACCTCCCTAAACATTCAACTTAGTTCAATTTACCACCCTCTGATGTAGCGCTATGTCAGCAAAACCATCATCAAAACTGCCTAAAGTGCAAAATCAAACAGTTTTAAAAGTTGAGTGGGGTTATAAAAACCGGCTTTGTAAATGATGAGGGTAAATCGGATGACCGTAATATTTGACGAGGGTGAAAAGCACTTTTTCTATAAAAATAGTAGGGCTCGACAAAAGACACAAAATAATGGCCTGTGGAAAGACCGGCAAGCCCGAGCTCCTAACAACCTGACAAGCCATGGGGTTTGTTGTGTCAGATGGCCTTTGATGGTATTGCTCAAAATAAAAAAAAAGATGGCCTTTGATCATGTCTATCTTAAAGAGTACTGCTATTAGAAAAAACATAGGATTTATGTTTTAAAATTCTTTTAGAAAAGCATAATAATAAATGTATTAGTATATACCACACTAAAATAAAGCTGTTGCTAGTAGAGTAAAGTAGTCACAGGTATATTTTTTTTCCTTTGAAGGAAAAAAAGTATAGCTTGAAAGCGCTGAAAGTCAATAACCCGGAGACACATTTCGCTTAGCAGGGCCCCATTAGCAGCTGTGAAGCTGTGAGTAGAGACGACCTGAAAGTGGAGCAACTCGAGACATTTTTGGACGGTGCCCTGTTTATTTCAAAAAAATTTTGCAAAATTTTTCAGATTTCCCGTCACATGCATGAAGCATTAAATATAGATAAAAAATAAAACTAATTACACAGTTTAGACGAAATGGACGAGACGAATCTTTTAAGCCTAATTAGATCATAATTGGATATTAATTACCAAATAACAACGAAATTTGCTACAGTATCGTTTTGCAAAAAAAAATTTTACAACTAAACCCAGCCTCAGTCCCTTGCGCAAACTGTACGTACGACGGCCCGACTCACGAGTCACGAGCCGACGCGCCTCCTCCGGAGTCCACACAAGGACGGGGGACGCGGCCACCCGAACCACTTCCGGGAAGGCCAGACTGGGCATGGACAAGCAGGTCGTCCCTGCCGCCGCCGCCGCCGGCGGCGGCGGCGGCGGCGCACAGCTGCGGCCGTGGTCGGAGTCGGTCCCCGACGGCATCGACAGCGGGGTGGCGGCGCTCAGCGCAGCCGTCGAGGACGCCAGGCGGCTGCTCGCCTACGCCGCCGCGGCGCGCCGCGGCGAGCTGCAGAACAAGCCCTTGGAGGGGTTCCTGAAGGAGGTCGGCCGCGAGGTGTTCCGGGCCGACACGCTGCTGGACGAGCTGGAGTACCACCGCATCCGGGAAGAGCAAGAGGCGGATGCCGCCGGCATCGGTGAGCAGGTAGCCCATGATCCTGCTCAGATCCCGTTCTTGCTCAGATCTATTATATTATTATTATTATTAAGCGCCTTTTTGTCCCTATCTCGGGATGCCCGAACACGAGCACGGAGCACCCTTTCAACTTTCAACTACCCACTCCCTCACAAAGGTTCAGATCTTTTCGGTGCTTCATCCATTTGAAATTGTATTCTTGAGATCCCGGGCGGGGAGCCTCTTTTATAGGATACTAATACTAGGAACATAACAAAGTGAAAACTTATCAAGTTTCTTTGTTGACACCTAGCACTATTCATAATATTCGATTTTGCATGCTGGGATGACGTATAGTCATATGCAAATCAACATATATTGATTATCTTCTCCTTTTTCTCGTCTTCTAAAATTAGTAGCTGTGAATAAAACCCTTTTTTGATTTACTTGTCTCAAGTATTTTCTTTCATCTGTTAGTTTGCAGGCAAACTTATGGACCAAATGGAAGGTGCAGGATGTGCGAATGGCAGCGATTCCGATCCGTTGCAGAAGAACCGCTCCACTGTTGATCGATCAGCCTCCGATTCATCTAAACTTCAGCTTGCCTTGTACAGTGCCACTGCAAATACTTTGGTGCCGTGGATGGAAGAGAATGACATCTTGTATAGAATATACAAACATGTCAATGAACTCAATGAGATGCAACATGATGCACTGAAGGCACTGAAGCTTGAGGAGCTGGACATCCTTGCTCTCGGAATGGGTCCTCCGAATATGGACTTCAGGGAGACAACACCTCTTGTTATTGAACCCAAAATTTATGGGAGGGAAAAGGAGCTGGATCAAATAATCAACAAACTTATGACTAGTGAAACAGATGATGGACGCTTATCAGTTTTTGCCATAGTTGGGAATGGCGGCATTGGCAAGACCACTTTAGCTCGTCTGGTGTATAATGATGCAGTCATTGGAAGCCATTTTCTGCTAAGGATATGGATATATGTATCTGTTAATTTCGATGAAGTTAAGCTTACACACGATTTGTTAGAATGCTTATATGGTGATAGATTTGAGGGAATTGAGGACTTGAAGAAACTCCAAAAGTACGTCCAGGATGGTGTCAAGTCCAGAAGGTTACTGATTGTTATGGATGACATATGGGAAGACCATGACACTAGTCGGTGGGACACATTCCTAGCTCCACTTCAACACACTCAAGTTAAGGGAAATAAGATTTTAGTGACTACACGGAAATTTTCTGTTGTGAAAATGATAGGTGCAGAGGATGAAATTAAGCTAGATGGTCTGATGGAAGATAATTTTTGGTCCTTATTCAAAGATTATGCATTTGGGAACATGAAACCGCAGCTGAAACTGGTACATATTGGGCGTCACATAGCAAAGAAACTGAAGGGATATCCTTTAGCAGCTAAAACCGTTGGAACACTACTAAGAAGAAAACTTGACGTTGAGCATTGGAGGAGAGTTCTTGACAGCAATGAATGGATATATCAAGGAAGCAACGAGGACATTATGCCAGCACTGAGGATTAGCTACAACCATCTGCCCCCACCTCTTCAACCGTGCTTCTCATATTGTGCACTGTTCCCTAAGAATTACCATTTCAGCACTGAACAGTTGGTCAACACCTGGATTGCACAAGGTTTTGTTCGTCCCAAAGGAAGCAAAAGAATAGAAGATGTAGGATGCGAGTACTTCGGTGAGCTCGTGGACTCTGGGTTTATTCAATATGAACCAACAAGGCTCGCTTACATCATGCATGATCTTATTCATGATTTAGCACAGATGGTTTCATCCGATGAATGTTTTACTATAGAAGCCCTAGGATCTAGAGCAGCACCAAAATTTGTTCGCCATGTCAGTGTTATTACAGAGTCGGCATATCGCCCGAAAGAAGATGGCAGTATGGCACCCAATGAATCGTTCAAACAAGAATTTGTTGAAGCTATTGGCTCATTCCAACCCGAGAACTTGGGCACTGTTATGTTAATTGGTCGATATGATTCAAACTTTTCTGAAGCGTTTCGGGACAAATTTGATGAGTTCAGATCCATTCGTGTATTGAAACTGGAAATGATGTTTGATGGTTTGGGTTCTTTGATATGTAACCTTGCAGCATTTATTCATCTTCGTTATCTGGAGCTGCGTGCTGCTTATGCAACTTCAAATTTGCAGCTGCCTGAATCATTATCTAAGCTGTTTTATCTAGAGGTCCTTGACATCAATATAAGACATAATTGGGGATCTCGAACAGAGTTACCAAGAGGGTTGAGCAATCTTTTAAACCTTCGCCACTTTCTTGCCTTTGAGAATTTGCATACGAAAATTGCTGCAGTTGGGAAATTGAAATTTCTTCAAGAGCTCAAGGCATTCAAAGTCAGGAAAAAGAAAGAGTTTAGTATAACTCAACTGAGCACTCTAATGGAGCTCAGAGGATCACTGAAAATATATGGTCTTGAAAATGTGGAGACTAAAGAGGAGGCTTTGTTGGCCAGACTGAAGGACAAAGTACATTTGAGCAAATTGCACTTATCGTGGGAGAAAGGGCAAGACAATACTGCTTCTCACACAGTAGTACTGGAAGGGCTTCAACCACATACAGCCCTCAAATGTCTCCGAATTGATGGACATAGAGGTGCTGCTGCCAAATGGCTAACCACAGATTTTCCGCTAACATCCTTGCGATCTCTTCATTTGGAGGGCTGCCAGAACTGGGTGGCACTTCCACCCATTGCGAAGTTGCAATTCCTTAGGGAATTGCATTTGGTTCGTTTGTTTAAAATCAGAGAAGTGCTTATTGGTCCCTTAGAGGTGTTGGAACTACGTGAGATGCGTCGATTGACAAAGTGCACTGTGTTAGATGAAGAATACTCATCCAAAATTATATGTATTCTTGAAATTATGTCATGTTATCGCTTGAACAAGTTACCCTTTTTGCAGAGTTCTAGCGACAATTGGAATAAGCTACAATTACCAAATCTCCATCGAGTTCATATTCATGACTGGCTAGAATCTGAAGACTTACCAGCTTTTCCTGTCACCAGAACATCAACTGATTTAGACATTTCAAATGCTGGCTCAATTAGCTCAATGTCATTCTGTCTCAAGCATGCAGTTGGATCAGATGGGCTAACACTAATAATTAGTGGTGGTCCCCATCTAAGCAGCTTGGATGAGAAATTGCTTGCATTCCATAATCTCACCACTTTAGAAGAAATGGAAATTACTGGTTCTCCAAATCTGTCTTATCTTGCATGGAATAGCTTGCAGCAGTTGACATTCCTAAAAAGGTTGACCTTGTCAAATTGCCCCAAGGTATTCTCTTCATTCCTGACTGGATACAGTCTGCCACCTTCACTTGAAGATCTTGATATGTCAAGGTGCGGCATCACAGGGAGGCAACTGTCTGAAGTGCTGGTTAGTCTTACTAAGTTGTCAAGCTTGAGAATAGCGCACTGTGATAAGATTACGTCGTTAGCTGTAGGCTTGTTAACAAATGAAATGGACCTAATGCCGGAAGGCTTGTGTCACATCCCACTTCACAGTTTGATTAGGATGCACAAGTTGCACATCTCATCCGACATGCATTTCTTGAGCAACAAGGGCCTAGGAGAACTTGTTTCACTTAAAGAATTGGTTATTAAAGGTTGTGCCGAGCTTCTTAGCACCATGCTGCTTCGAGCTGAAATGGAACCAGGCAATAGCATCATTCTCCCTTCTTCATTGCTGCATTTAATGACTGATTGTTTGCCGGACAGGCTATTGGAGCACTCGACTCTCACCTCCCTTGTTCAGCTAGACTTGGAGCAGAGTCCTAGTTTGACATCAGTAAACCTGCATTCCTGCACAGCATTACATAAATTAGTAATAAAAAAATGTGGCTTGCTAGCTTCATGTGAAGGTTTTCGCTCCCTTACCCGTCTCAGCATAATGATTGTAATGGACTGCCCCAGCTTGGTCTCTTTGGCCCTGCAGTCTTGTTCGGCATTAAGGCACCTGCATGTTGAAGGTTGCCATGCATTATATACACTAGAGAGCTTAGTGTGCCTTCCATTACTTGCTGAATTGCATCTAATTGAGAATCGAAATTTGGTTTCTCTCAAGATGCATTCTCATGCTGTGCTGGAGACCCTGAACATTCAAGGATGTCCTTCATTGTCGTCATGGGAGCACATGAAGTCCCTTGAACATCTTATTAACTTGGAAATCCAAAATGCTCCCGGTTTTGTATCAGTATGGAACCATAGGGCGCAAGAGGCTGAAATTACCAATCAAGAGCTGTGCTTATCGCTTCAGACACTTCACATTGATGACCTCAGTTTTCTTACAACAGCAATATGTAGGAACCTTGTTTCTCTTAAGAAACTACGCATTTGCATTTTGGATTTTGACAATGTAGACTGCCAGATGAGAAGATTCACAGATGAACAACAGGAAGCACTACAACTTCTTAACTCACTCCAACGGCTTGAGCTATTGTCCATGAAGTATCTTCAGATGCTTCCCTCGGAGTTGCATTGCCTTCCCTCTTTGCAACATTTGATTATAAAGAATTGTGAGAGCATCAAATCACTACCAGAAAAGGGTCTTCCAGCTTCGCTCAAGCTTCTCGATGTCGACAAATGTAGCACAGAACTATATGAACAATGTCAACATGTAAGAGGCCTCCAATGGTTGTACATCCGTGGACGTAAGCAAGAAAAGCTCTAGCTAGTTTATGTGGGGGTACGATACGTCTTATCTTTCTTGTTGCAATCTTTTTGTTGCATGTTTAAAATTGAAACATAAAACTAGAAAACAAAAGTCAAAACTTGGTAGAATATCTGAATGTGCACGTTTTTGGGTCAATCCTTAGTATGCATTCTTTTTCTAATATTTTTTTCATTCTATGAGTCTGTACAAATAATTTACATTAAAGTACAGTTGTTTCATAAGTAAGCCGAGTACTTGTAAAGAATTGAAGAACAAAGGGTGAACTTTCAGCACTTTGCATAGGTGGAAGCTCCATATATTTCCATTTCCGTAACAATTTTTTTGGTAAAATTATTTTATGCGCTAAAACACACTTAATTTCAACATATGCAATTGACAAATTGTAAAAACATCTAATGTATGGACATTGGTTGAAACCTAACACCTCACTCTCTGTCATTAGAGGATGAAATAGAGTTAATTATAAAAGTTGGCAATTGTTATTGTGCAATTTCTTGAAAAGTTCAATTTATATGATGCAAACCAATCTTCAGAAGTTCAAAACAGGCTTATGATTCCATTGATCATTTACTCATGTTTTTTTTTCTAACAGCAAAGGGGTAAGAACTAAGAACTGAAAGTGACTGGACTCAAATGTTCTTCTGTTCAGAACTTAGAAGCAATGTCTTCCTTTCAGGTAAACTGGTGATATCTTTATTATTCCCCTGTACTTACTAGCAGTTATTCTTTTTAAATTCCTTGTGGATGTGATATCTTGGTAGGTAATAGGGTGCAACTGGCCCATGTGCTTGTGTTATTAGTTTAACGTTTGTATCTTGCATATCATAGGCGGCAGGTGGGCTTAGGTCCTGTTTGGATGCAAAATATTTTTTGGAGTTCTAGAACAATACTATGGTTTTGTACAATACTTTGGTTTTAGAGAACCATGAAGTGTTTGGATGCAAATAGCTTTGTAGTTTTGAAACTATAGTATTGCTAAAACTGTAGTCTTTTTAGAATTTTAAAAACTCAACTCACACAAGGAGGGATAGAGTCCGGAATGACGATATTCGGGATAGGGTTGGGGTGGCACCAATTGAGGAGAAGTTGATGCAACATCGATTGAGATGGTTTGGACATGTTCAACGGAGGCCTCCTGAGGCGGCGGTGCGTAGTGGGGTTCTAAAGCGGGCCGATAATGTAAAGAGCGGTAGAGGTTGACCTAAACTAACTTGGGACGAGTCCGTTAAGAGAGACCTTAAGGAGTGGAATATCTCTAAGGATTTAGCTATGGACAGGAGCGCTTGGAGACTGGCAATCAACGTGCCTGAACCGTGATCTCGTTCTGTCTTGTGCCATTTATGTTCCTTTATGTGTCTCTTGTTTATCGTCTCTTTTGAGTTTCATCTCTAGCCTACCCCAACTTGCTTGGGACAAAAGGCTATGTTGTTGTTGTTGCAACTCTAGACCTCTTTTTTCTAAACCATGGTTCTGCACGTCTATGAGTTCTAAAACTGTAGTTTCTTAATACCACGGTTTCTTAATACTACAAATCCCTCATTTTGCTTTGTTCTTTTACATGTTGACGGATTTAGATTAGACTTGGCGGTGTAGGATCTACAACCTGGGGTTCCAGTTCTAGCTATTTCCGAGCGGACGGAGGCGTCCTTTCTCCCTTGCAGCGTTGGCAAGAGCCAAATCTAAGTCTGCAACTATGGCATTCTTTGTGAGAAAATTCGTTATCTGACACCCAAAGATGATATGGTTTCTTATTTGGCCCTGATTTTTTCCTCCCTTATATGAAATTGGTTTTATTTTTGGTCACGTTTAATTCCGTTGGTGCTTGCCATAAGATTAATTAGAGAAGGACGAAAATGCTCCTAGGGAGAGAAAATGGAGACCGAACAACCGCTCGGGTCTCTACCATCTTTCCCGTTCTCAATTCTCATCTCCTCCCATGTCTCTCACCCTCCTCCCCGAACCCTAGACCTGCGGCTGTAGATCCGGTGGTCAAGGCAAGTCGGCAGGCTGGCGCCGGTGTAGATCTATTCTTCCTGCGTCGGAGGGGCGCCAGCGCCGGCAGCCCGAGCAGCATTGCCGGCCTGGGCAAGCTGAGCGGCACAGCCATGGCCGGCGGCATCCAGGGTAGGCCAAAGGCCATGGGGGGGGGGGGGGGGGGGGGGGGCGGCATCCTGAGCGGCTCGGCCAGAAGGGGCGCTCCACGTGGCCCATGCTCCCCACCCTCGACCACTGCCTCTTCAAGGTTCATGTGCCAGTCGCTCCTCGCTTGATTTGCTGTAGCAGAGGTCCCAAACTATCAAAATTGCTATATAGCCTTGCCTACTATAGTCTGGTTTAGCATTTATATTATAGGACACAAAAAGGCGAACAGATGTCATGATACCACAGGGATCGAAAACACAGTGCATTAGGAATTTGGACACCAGTCCGTGCTAATAGAAAAATAAAGGGTCGCTTTTTCAAGTTTTTCCCTTTTGAGAACATGACGAACCCTCTGCATGAGTTATCGAGTTCCCAATTGGTATCCCCATTTTTCTCACTTTCGTTATCCTACTTTTTATTTTGCAGAAGGCTCCCATGGAAATCCAGATGGAAGAGGTACTGACATGTTGTAATTTCTGATTGACCGTGCCTTCCATTTGGTTCCAAGCAGTTCCTTGGCAGAAATGTAATACAAGTGGTCAACCACTGCACAAGCTCGTGGTCTATTCAGCAAGCAGAACTTCGCAGGAAGTGGCATAATGCCACCATTGCAACAGTAACTAACGATCCAAATTAATTTACTTGCAGACAGTTAGACTGATGTGTATGTGGATATACGGTGACTTGCTTATGTGTATGTGTGAACTATTTGATTTGTGAACACTGTGTTTGCACAGTACGGATTGTGAAAGTGATGTATGTGTGAACTATGAGGCCTATGAACAATGTATGGTTTGAAGTTTGAATCATGTGGATTGTGGACCTTTTGTAGTGTGAACAGTACGGATTGTGAAAGTGATGTATGTGTGAACTATGAGGCCTATGAACAATATATGGTTTGAAGTTTGAACCATGTGGATTGTGGACCTTTTGTAGTGTGAACCTTTTCCTGTCATTATGACAGTATATGCCACCAGATTGATATGAGAATATATTTGCTATTTTATTGTTATTTTATTGTTATTTTCCATGTTTCAATTACAAGCGAGTACATCATAAAATGTAATGGCCAATACCTCAAAAAATATATGGTACTGTCCAAAGAAAAAAAATCAGCATAAAAGATATGTGGAATAAACAAAATGCTTCATATCCTGCTGCCGCAAAAGGCATTAGGGGCAAAATGGTCTTTTCAGCTGATGGTTAATGGTATTAAGCAGTAAAAACGGAAGGAAAGGGTTATATTAGGCACCAAAAAATAAACTCAGTGTCATATAGGGGAGGAA
This sequence comes from Saccharum hybrid cultivar R570, assembly GCA_038087645.1. Lineage (NCBI taxonomy): Eukaryota > Viridiplantae > Streptophyta > Magnoliopsida > Poales > Poaceae > Saccharum > Saccharum hybrid cultivar. Next base: position 16,119,050 of record JAQSUU010000805.1, read on the forward strand.
AAAAAATAGGACCACATAAGAAACTATGTCAACTTTGAATAAGGATTTTTTTTTCATTCTTCATCTGTTCATCACTAAGTCCTAGCAAGACAGTATGACTAACGGGCTGATTATGTAGGACCTATTGGTTTATTCTGGTCTGATTTTACCTTTCATTGCCAGGTGGGATCTTTTCAAGTTAAATTAATTAGCCCATCAAAACATGCTTCTGCACGGTCTAAAATCTTAGGAGACATAAGTATTAACAATTTGTGGATAATCTTAGTATCTATGATAATTAACCAAAATTGCCTAGCTTTGCATTCTATTTCTTTCATTTCTAACACAATACCTATATGGATAAACTTAGTACTTATAATAACTACTAGGTCTGTGCCCGTGAGTTGCCATGTGAGTCTGAAAAATTTTCAATGCAATAAGAGGAGCATGAAAAAACATGGTGTTTCGAGATCACAAGACACTACAATCTACCTAGTCTTAGTAACATGTTGTTTTAAGAATTTAAGCGACACTGATATACATAAGCATTAACTTTTATAGAATGGTGTCAAAGCAAGCATAAATAAAGAACACCGAAACACTAACGAGAGAACCCTATTTTCCAATGAAACATAGGCAATGCCCTCCTCTCTCTCTCTATCTCTCTCTATCTCAAGACTGAGATCCTTATAACTATAATGTAATTTTTATTCATCGGTCATACTTTATCGAGATCTTCTACCAACTATAATGCAATTTTAATCCTTTTGCTAGGCGATCCTCCTCTCCCTCCTAACAGCGAAGCCAATGGACTCGACAATATTCGATGGCGCTCTCTCCTCCCACCCACCTGCCGCCCTCCCCTCCCACCTCCTCCACCGGCAACCATGCTCCTCGGCGCTGAACCTCTAGTGATCGGCGACGACGGCCATGGGCTCCTCCTCAGATCTAGTCAGTCGACTAGACTTCGACAGGGGATTGACCTTCCAGGATGAGATTCGCCACCTCTTTAGGTCTCTGGTACATCACCCCCCACCCCTCACCGAATGGATCTTTCTTCCTCCTTTTGACTTTCCGGCGACTGATTGAGGAATCAGTCACTCTCGCGCTGCAGTCTTGTTTGGGCGGCCGTGCCTTGGATTTTCACGTCAAGTTTCTTAGCAACAATCACTATCGGTTCTCTGTCTTCTCCAAAGATGTTGGTTTTCACATCTATAAACTTCGCCGGATCATCACCCCTAGTTTTGATGTGTATTTCCACCTCTAGAATAATGGCACGCCTCATTGGGAGAGTGAGAAACGTCTTTGGGAGTTGGAACAGGAAAAGGAATGGACTTTGGTCCTCTCCAAATCAGCTAAGCGTGAGGAAAAAAAGAAGGAAAAGTTGAAGCATGTTCGTTTCGCTAAGCCTATTGTTCAGCCTCCTCCCAAGATCAAACACCAACCATCAATCACCCTCACTTTTGGTTCTTTTACCAACAGTTTTGACACCTCCAATTTGTCTGCCCGTTCGGTGTTTGGATCTCTGGGTATCTCTACGCAGTCGCAAGTTCATGAACATCATGCTAGCCGATGAACAAGGCGCCTTCTGCGGCGACATCCTACTTTCAGGCTCCAAGTTCAAATTTAAATCCTTTGGGTCGCGGTGTCAGATGTTTCCGTTGTCTTGATTTGGGCCATACTCGTCGCACTTGCGTCTCCAAAGTGCCAGATGTTTTAACTTGGGCCATGTTCAGAGAAACTGCGCCACTTTCTCTCAGCCCAAAGCCGTTTGGGTGTGGAGACCCAAGGCTCAAGCCCCTGCTATGGAATATTCTACTGCTGCGCAGCCCAACTTAGTTTGGAAACCTAAGTTCTTGTTTCAATCCAAAATCCCACCCAAAAAGATGTCGATGGCCAACGCTAACAATATCAGTAACCGAGCCGCGGACTCTTCGGCTTCCTTGATTATGGAACAGGAACAGCAGGATATCAATCTGCACACGTGTTCACCGTCCACTCCGGACTCTTCGGCCTCTCCTAACGAGGAACAGTGATCCTCCTATTCCTCTTTGCATCCGCCGTCACCATCAGAGCCATCCCCCCTCTCCTCAGAAAACCCCAACTCCACCAAAGAATCCACCCTCACCGCCGACGACAACCCCATTGCTGACGGCGACATGGCGAACTTCCCGGTGAATCCACAGCCGTTCCTGGTTGCCGGCCTCACCATTGAGCATGGATGGAACAGGCCGGCAAGGGGATGGGTCGTTGTTGAAGCACCAGTTATTACCGGTTTAGAGATTGTCCCCTGGCGTCCGGTTCTTGATGCTCTGGCCCTCCAACTTTGGCCAGACAGTGGATGCCAGACGCTGTGCTGCTGCTCATCAATCTGCACCAGCTCCTTCTTTAGTGATCCACCTTGCACATAGTGCTTCTTCTGGCCCAGATGTTTCTGGCCCATTTGAGTTTGAATTTCAAAGTGAAAGCAGCAGGCCCAGCCCACCACTGGCTAGGGGCCGCAAGCGCAGACAGACAGTTCAGAAGAAGACGTTCTCACTACCTTCAGTCATCTCTGCTGCATATCCTACTACACCGCTGGTTCAGAAGAAGAGTGCTTCCAAGGAAGGTTTCCGCGAGGTCAGGGTGGACAAGAGCTAAGCAAGAAACGCAAAACCAACCCAGTACTAATAGATGAAGCTACAGGTCAGGCCGGCCCCGTTCCACTGCACATCCTGCAAGATTGGGGAGTGAAGTGTGGTGTAGCTCCTGGTGAGCTCACCGAAGATGCGCTGCTCCAGGCACCTGCACCAAATGTTGCCAATGATAGTACCTGAAGCAATGCCATGGACTAGGGGACAGAGATACTGCACCGCATCGAGCTTGTCTCTGATCCTGTCAAGCAGTGCCTTTTGTTACTCTATCCTTTCATCTTTAAGTTTGAACTCAGTTTATTATCTGTGTCCTAGTATCAACTCTTGTTATCTTTCCCTGTGGATGTCAGTCGTTACCACTCTTTGGTTTGTGAACTGCAGAACCCCTATTATGGTTGTTTTTATTTATCTTGGATCTCTATTTCCATGTGCTGCTGTGATGATGTTTGAGCTTTCTTTTCAATCTGTTAATCCTCCTGATGATGCTAACCACATCAGGGCTGTCTTTATCTCCCATTTGTTTCCACGATGAATTCACGAAATTGGCACATATTATGTTGGAATATTCGGGGGATAAATGGCTCTGACAAGTGGGATGCTGTCTGGGATAAAATTGAGGAAAGCGCCTGCTCGATCATTTGCCTGCAAGAAATGAAGAGAGTTTTAAAATGTCCTTCATCAGAAAGTTTGCACCTAGACACTTCGATTGTTTTGATTTCATTCCCTCCGTAGGTGCATCGGGTGGTATTTTGGTGCTTTGGAACAGTGCAAATTTCAAGGGAGTTATCCGAGGGTGTTAGCCTTGTGCTGAACCCATGTATCTAGTTACCTACTACTTTTTACTTTTCACTGTAATGTAGTTTCTAGGTTCCTTGGCAATCAAGTTGATCATGGTGCCTTGACAGCCAAGTAGAATCAAAGCATATGCTTTTAGGCAGTTGGAATATGCTAGGTAGTAGGTGAGCCACTTGCTCATATATGCAATGGCCACCATCTTGTATCAAAAGTAATCACCTGTACTTCAATTCAATCCAACCGACACTCTTGCCAAGCTGCCCTCCGGTAGTCTAAAACCACTTGTGTTCTAGTTCATATTTGCAACAATTGGTATACGGAGCCTGGTTAGGAGAGAGCAAAGGCCATGTCCACCTCCAGCGAGCACGCCCTGAGAGCAGCAGCCGCCGCCGCCAACACCGGTGGCGCGGTGGTGAACCCTCACCCAGACGTCGATCGTGCTCAGCGCCTGGCCGCGGCAGAGGCCGCCGTCGCGTAGGCAATTGAGGCGGCCAAGCAGGCAGCGGCCAACATGGCCGCCGCGCTACGCCAGGAGTTGGAGTGGTAGCCCCGGGAGCCATCGCGGAGCTCGAAGCACCGTCGCCGGATCCCGTCGCCATCACCGGAGCGCCGTCGTGGACGCGGAGCTCATCGTGGGTCGCCAGCGGTCGTCCAGATGGTGTACAAGGACTCTGGTGCAGGGACACCATGGCCGATGTTGACAAAGATGAACTACCACAAGTGGAGTTCGCTGATGAAGGTGAAGATGCAGGCGCGCTAGCTGTGGGATGCCATCGAGTTTGCCGACCTCCGGTAGCACGATGACCGGCGCACGCTGGAGGCCATCATCACTGGAGTTCCACCGGAGATGGGAGCCCCGCTCGTGGACAAGGCATTGGCCAAGGAGGTGTGGGACTCCATCGCTGCGGTGCGCATCGGTGTCGACCGCGTCCGCCGCGCCACCCTGCAGCGATTGCGCAGGTAGTGGGAGAACCTCGCCTTCCATCTCGGGGAGCAGATCGAGGACTTTGCCCTTCGCCTGTCCGCGTTGAAGCAGCAAATGGCCCTCCATGGCAACAAGGACCTCGACGAGGAGCGGGCGGTGGAGAAACTTCTTCGCGTCGTGCCGAAGAAGTACGCCTATCTCAAGATCACCATCGAGACTCTTCTCGACTTCTAGGACCTCACCATCGAGGAGGTGACCGGGAGACTGAAGACAATGGACGATCTAGAGGAGGAGTCTGCATCCGAGCCTGTCTCTATCGGCGGGAAGCTCATGCTCACCAAGGAGCAGTGGCTCGTGCGGCAGAAGAAGAAGGGAGGGAACGACTCTAGCTTGATGAGCTCGTCCAAGGAACCCATTGCCGACCTCATGGCGGGAGGAAGTAGAAGCCCAAGGGAGAGTGCGGCGACCGTGGTGGCGGCAGGTAGGGAGAGAAGGCTGGTGGCCTCAGGGGGAACACAAGGCAAACCGCGATGACACCTGCCTCAACTGCCATCGCACCAGCATTGGGCGAAGGACTGCCCCTAGCCTCGACGTGAGCGTGGAGTTGCGGTACATCTCGCGGAGGCGGATGACGATGGGGCAACTTTGTTCCTCGTCCATGGCTTCCTGGAGCTGGAGGAGCATGTGCTCTGCTCTAAGGCCGACATCGACCTCAACCTCAACGAGCCTCAAGCCTGGGCATTTCTGAACACCGGCTCTGGTGAGGACAAGCTCGATGGATGGTACCTCGATAGCGGCGCCACCCACCACATGACCGGCCGTCGTGAGCTCTTCTTCGACCTTGACACCACAATTCGTGGCTTGGTGTGGTTCGGCGACGCGTCAAAGGTGGAGATCCAAGGCATCGGCTCCATTGTGTTCCAAGCCAAGAACGGCGACCACCGAGTCCTCCACGGTGTCTACTTCATCCCGGCACTGCGCAACTCCATCATGAGCTTGGGGTAGCTCGATGAAGGCAGGTCCACGGTGGAGATTGACCAAGGCGTGCTTCGCATCTGGGATCGTTGCGGATGTCTTCTTGTCAAGGTGAACCACAGGCCCAGTCGCCTCTATGTCCTCCACCTCGACACCGCGCAGCCGATCTGCCTCACCGCGAGGAAGGGCGACGACACCTAGCGCTAGCACGAGCAGTTCGGCCACCTCCACTTCGAGGCGCTGCACTAGCTCGGCAAGGACTCCATGGTGCTGGCATGCCGGTGATCAAGCACCCCAACAGGTCTGCAAGACTGCGTCATGATGAAGCAGCGCTGGCGCCCCGCCCCTTCCCACAGCAGGCTCAATACTACATGCAGAAGCAGCTGGAGCTCGTCCACCGCAACCTCTATGAGCCCGTGACGCCAGCGACTCCAGGAGGTCGGCGCTACTTCCTGCTGCTGGTCGACGACGGGTCCCGCTACATGTGGGCCATTCTGCTGCCATCCAAGGATGCTGTTGTGGACGCCATCAAGAAGGTCCAGGCTGAGGCGAAGAAGGAGAGCGGCCACAAGCTTTGGGTCCTTCGCACCGACAACGGTGGCGAATTCACCATTGCTGAGTTCACCGCCTACTATGCCGATGAGGGCATCAAGCGCCACTTCTCCGCGCCTCACTCGCCCTAGTAGAACGGCATGGTGGAACTCCGAAACCAGACCATGGCGGCCACAGCCCGGGTGCTGCTAAGACAGAGGAGGCTGCCGACCAAGTATTAGGGGGAGGTGGTGATGACGACAATCCATCTGCTCAATCACTCACTAACAAAAAGCTTGCAGGGCAAGACCCCCTACGAGGCCTGGCACGGGTGCACGCCGGCAGTGAGCTATCTGAAGACTTTCGGCTGCGTCACCTACACCAAGGACTTGGGCTAGCTCCGCAAGCTAGATGACTGGGGCAAGCCCAACGTCTTCATCAGCTACGCGGAGGGAGCCAAGGAATACCGGATCCTTGACCCGGTGATGCAACAGGTGAAGGTCAGCCGCGACATCGTCTTCGATGAGGGGCGCGGCTAGGATTGGTCCACTCCGGACACTGGCAGCTTGGCCTCAGCAGCAAGCGACTTCACCATCGAGTACTGGGAGCTCAGAGGAGCCTGGAGAGCACAAGGTGCATCTCCAGCGGTGCCGCGCTCACCATCGCTGAATCTGGGGGGTGCTCGGACAGAGCTCGGAGGAGCTCGGACGGTGCTCGGAGGTGGTCGAAGAAGCTCGGAAGAGCTTGGACAAAGCTTGGCCGCATCTACCACTCCACCAGTGACCCAACCGAGCTCGTCAACGCCATGACCAGCTGCTCGGACGGAGCTCGGAGGAGCTTGGACAGTGCTCGAAGGTGGTCAGAGGAGCTCGAAAGAGCTCAGACAGAGCCCGATAGCATCTTCCACTCCACTAGTGACCCAACCGAGCTCGTTAATGCTGCCACCAACGTCTCCTATTGCCCCCATTGCTTCGGCTACCTCACCGACGGTTTCAGCCGAGCTCGATGATCAAGTGGAGTTTGCCACTCCACTGGAGGATGATGAAGATAGACTTGACGCCTACTACAATGGCGAGCCACTGTGATACCGTACGATGGCGAACATCTTCGGCAACCATTCTCCACCTCCGCCGTCTCAACGCCTCTTCGCCGAGCCGCACCTGACGTATGCTGACGAACCTGCCAACTTCACCGAGGCTAAGGATGATCCAGCATGGCGGGCGGCAATGGAGCAGAAGCTCAAGGTGGTGGAGCAGGACCACACCTGGGAGCTGGTGCCGCTCCCTACTGGTCACCGGCCCATCACCCTAAAATGGGTGTACAAGATCAAGAAGGATGAGCTGGCGCGATGATCAAGCACAAGGCAAGACTGGTGGCGCGCGGATTCGTTCAGCAAGAAGGGGTGGACTACGACGACGCCTTCGCTTCGGTGGGCATATGGAGTCAGTCAGGGTCCTCCTCACGCTGGCAGCCCAAGAGGGCTAGCGCGTCCACCACATGGATGTCAAATCAACCTTCCTCAATGACGACCTCAAGGAGGAGGTGTACATACAGCAGCCACCAGGCTACGCTGTCGCTGAAGAAGAAGGGAAGGTCTATCGCCTCCGCTAGGCTCTGTATGGTCTGCGGCAGGCTCCGCGCGCCTGGAACGCCAAACTGAATGCCACACTCAAGGAGATGGGCTTCCAGCAAAGCGCTCATGAGGCGGCAATGTACCAGCGAGGCAGTGGATGCTCTGTCCTACTCGTCGGCGTCTACGTCGATGACTTGATCATCACCGGCGCAGAAGAGCGAGAAGTGGAGGCGTTCAAGGATCAGATGAAGAAGACCTTCGACATGAGCGACCTCGGCCTCCTCAGCTTCTACCTCGGCGTTGAGGTGCATCAAGACTCCACCGGAATCACTCTTCGGCAGACTCACTATGCCAAGAGGATTCTAGAGCTTGGGGGAATGGCTAGCTGCAACCCTGTCCATACTCCAATGGAGGAACGGCTAAGGCTTAGCAGGCACAGCCTGGCCGTAGAGGTCGATCCCACCCACTATCGGTGCCTGATCGGCAGTCTACGCTACCTGGTGCACACTGGCCCTGATCTGGCGTTCGCCGTCGGTTTCGTCAGCCGAATCATGGAGTGATCCACGGTGGAGTACCAAGGAGCTGTCAAGCGCATTCTTCGCTATGTCGCTGGCACGCTCGACTACAGTCTACATTTCACCAAGGTGCCTGGCAGCGTTCGCTTCATCAGCTACTGTGACAGCGACCTCACCGGCGACATCGACATGAGAAAGAGCACGAGCGGAACATTGTTCTTCCTTGACAATTGCTTGGTCAGCTGGCATCAATCAAGTAGAAGGTGATGGTGCTCTCTAGCTATGAAGTAGAGTACACTGCCACCTCTACTACTGCAACTCAAGCTCTATGGCTCTCAAAGCTTCTAGCTGAACTCCTCGGTAGGCACGTCGAGGTGGTGGAGCTGAACGTGGACAGCAAGTCTGCCCTCGCCCTAGCCAAGAATCCAGTCTTCCATGAGAGGAGCAAGTACATCAAGATCAAGATCAAGTACCACTTCATCCACAGCTGTCTGGAAGATGGAAGCATCAAGGCCGAGTATATTTCCACCACTAATCAGCTTGCAGACATTCTCACCAAGTCTCTAGGCAAGACCAAGTTCGAGGAAATGAGGGGGAGAATCGGTCTGAAGCAGATCATCCCCAATGTGCACAAGGCTAAGGGGGAGAACTAAGGGTGTTAGCCTAGTGCTGAACCCATGTATCTAGTTAGCTACTACTTTTTACTTTTCATTATAAGGTAGTTTCTAGGTTCCTTGGCAACCATGTTGATCATGGTGCCTTGGCAACCAAGTAGAATCAAAACATCTACTTTTAGGCAGTTGGAATATGCTAGGTAGTAGGTGAGCCACTTGCTCATATATGCAGTGGCCACCATCTTGTATCAAAAGTAATCACTTGCACTTCAATTCAATCCAAGCGGCACTCTTGCCAAGCTGCCCTCCGGCAGACTAAAACCACTTGTGTTCTAGTTCATATTTGCAACATTGTCCTTGATAAGAAATCTTTTGGTATCACCCTAAACTTCGCTTTGGTCCACAATAATGAAAATTGGAAATTGACAAATGTTTACGGCCCTTGCACTGAACCTGCTAGAACAGATTTTGTCAGTTGGTTCAGAAACCATGAGATACATGATGAGGAGAACTGGATGTTTCTTGGTGATTTTCATTTTTATCGGTCCCTAAGTAACCGAAACAAACCTGGTGGCTGCCTCTTTGATACCTTCATCTTTAATGATTCTATTGGCCACCTCGGCTAGTTGAGTTACCCCTAAAGGGAAGAGCTTTCACCTAGAGTAACATGCAAGCCGACCCTTTGCTTGAACAATTAGATTGGTTCTTCACATCTCCAAATTGGACGATCGATTACCCAAACACTGAAGTTCTACCCATGGCTAAGATTACATTTGATCATATCCCCTGCAAGGTTGTGATCAGCACCTCCATGCCTAGGTCCAACATTTTCCGTTTTGAAAATTATTGGGTTGAGCAAGATGATTTCATTGAGACAGTTCAGAACTCTTGGCTTACCTCTCCTACTTTGCACACAACAACCAAAACCATTTCGTCCAAATTCAAAAACTTGAGGTCTGCCCTCAAGTCATGGAGCAAGAAGATTTCCAACCTCAAACTCCTTATAAGCAACTGTAATGTTGTCATATACTTTCTAGATGGATTGGAAGATAGAAGAGGCCTCTTTAATCCTGAGATAAACCTCAAATCAGCTGTCAAAAAACAACTAGAAATGTGGTTGAAATGCAAGAATTTGTATTGGAGAAAGCAATATACAGTGAACAGAATAAAGCTAGGTGATGAATGCACAAAGTTTTTGCATGGAATGGCAACTATTTCATATAGGCGTAATTCGATCTCTCAGTTGCTGAATGAACACGGTGTTTGGGTCCAGGACCATGAAAGCAAGGCTGGCTTGCTATGGAACTCTTTCAAAAGCCGATTGGGTGTTTCAACAAATCCAGTTATGCTCTTTAATCTTGACAGCCTCATTGCTCCTGTAGATGGCATAGATGATTTGGCTGCCCCGTTTCTGCATGAGGAAATTGATAAAGTTATTAGATGTATGCCACCAGACAAAGCACCGGGACCCGATGGCTTCAGCGGCTTATTTTTAAAGAAGTGTTGGTTTTTTTTATCAAGAATGACTTCTACTCCCTTTGCTCTGAATTTTACTCAAGATCAGCTGATTTGGAGAGCATCAACACTTCTTTTATTACCTTGGTACCCAAGAAACCACAGCCAGAGATGGTCAATGACTTTAGACCGATCTCTCTTCTGAACATTGGACTCAAAGTCTTGACAAAGATACTTGTTGACTGACTGCAGACAGTGATCCTCAGCCTGGTGCACCGCAATCAGTATGGCTTCATCCACTCACGCTCAATCCAAGACTACCTAGCTTGGAGCTTCGAATATATTCATCAGTGTCACCAGTCAAGGAAGGAAGTAATTATCCTCAAGCTCGATTTCAAAAAAGCGTTTGACCTAGTGGAGCATGCAACAATTTTGCAAGTCCTAATGCATATGGGCTTTCCTTCAAAGTGGGTTGATTGGGTGCGTGCCATTCTATCATCAGCATCATCAGTTGTGCTACTCAATGGGGTACCAGGGAGATTTTTTAAATGTAAAAGAGGGGTTCATCAAGGAGATCCACTGTCGCCTTTGCTGTTTGTTTTGGCGGCTGAGTTACTACAAATTCTGATTAATAAGGTTGCTGCACTGGAATTGCTCAAACCCCCTATACCTCAGCCAACAGATGACTTCCCGATCGTGCAATACGCCGATGATACCCTGCTGCTCTTGCAAGCCGATGCAAGATAGCTGGTTTTTCTTAAAGCACTTCTTCATAGCTTTGCATAATCCACAGGTCTCAAGGTCAACTACAAAAAGTCTCAAATGATTCCCATCAATGTTCCTCATGAGAAGATGGTTATCCTAACAAATACCTTCGGCTGTGAAATTGGTGTGATGCCGTTCTCCTACCTTGGCTTGCCAATGGGCACGGCCAAGCCGAGAGTTGATGATTTTGTGGCAATGATGGATAGAGTGGAGCGATGATTATCTATTTGTTCAACATGGCTTTCTTATTCGGGTCGTTTGGAGATGCTTAATTCAGCTATCACGCCAATCACTACTTATGCCATGTGTACTCTTCGGTTATCGAGAGGTGTCATAGAAAATATTGACATAGCAAGAAAGCAGTGTTTATGGCGTGGCAATGATGTGGAAAAGAAAGGAGGAAACTTGGTTGCATGGCAGACAGTGCAACAACCAAAGACAAGGGTGGCCTCGGAGTGATTAATCTGCGTTTACAGAATGATGCTCTCCTTTTGAAGCAGCTAGATAAATTCTATAATAAAGTTGATACTCCCTGGGTTCACTTGGCCTGGAACAAATATTACACCTCCAAAGTCCCTCATGCTGCTCAAGAGGTAGGCTCCTTCTGGTGGAAGGACATACTCAGGTTAAACATCATTTATAGAAGTATAGCCACATGTACAATTGGTGATGGTTCCACAGTTAGTTTTTGGGATGATTTGTGGGCAGATTCGGTGCTCTCGGTTCAATATCCTCATTTGGCTTCTTTTGCAAAGAAACCTGATGCCTCAGTCCTCGAAGTCATGCAAGCTGAAGATATGGATACCCTCTTTTTGCTGACATTATCCACAGAAGCTTTTGAAGAGCTGGAGAGCGTTCAGGTGTAGCTCCAAAACCTGCCCTATGATGACACCACTGCAGATAGCTGGTCACCTAATTGGGGTAACAAATATTCATCAAGGCGTTTTTATCAACAAGTTTTTCAGCAAGTTCATGCTCACCCAGTCTTCCAGCTCATTTGGAAGTCAAAATGCACGCCGCGTGTCAAGTTTTTTGTTTGGTTGGTTCTGGTGGATCGCCTAAACACGAAGGCAATGTTGCAGCGACATCACATCAATATGTAGATGATCCAATTTGCGTGATGTGCAACGAGGGAGAGCATGAAACTATTGAGCACCTCTTTTTCACCTGTCCCTTTGCCAAGGCTTTCTAGGAGGTCATCGATTTTACATGGGACGAATCACTGGATCTACTGGACAGGTTGATCATGGGGAGTGCAGCACATCCTCTACCTTTCTTCACTGAAGCAGCAATGGTGGCGACCTGGGAGCTTTGGAAGCTGCGTAATGACAAAGTTTTTCAAAGAAGAGATCCTACTTTGCAATTGCGGCTGTCTAATTTTAAGAATCAGTGTTTCTTCAATCTCTTAGATTTAAGGATGATCTTAGGTCATCTTTCTGTTTTTGGCTAGATGCTTTCAGCTAATTTGTATGTAAGTTGACCCTTTGTTTCTTTTTTTAAAAATAATATAAATTTGGCTGTGGGGACCTCCCCCACAGATTTTACCATAAAAAACTATAATGCGATTTCCTTATACCTTCAACTCACCAACTTAATAATCCATGCTCTTCAGCCACTGCTACAAAAACTATTTTAAAAGACACCCGTTTCATTTATAGAGGCGGATGAAAAAAATGCCGTCTCCGATAATGTTCTGCGACCCCATGAACAATTCCCACCTCTGTAAGTCTATCTTTAGAGGCAAAGGGATAAATAGACCCACCTCTGAAAATTGGCCTATTTTTAGAGACGGGCCTCATAACCCTATTTTCAGAGGCAGGTGTTTACGTGGCCCACCTCTAAAGAAAGGCCCAAGCCGACAAAGCACTTGGCCAACCCTATGTCTTACCAAGTCCACCAGCCTCTCTTCTCTCTCTTCAATTCCTCCCACAGTAGCCACCTACTTCATTCTCTCTTTCTCCCCCAATCCCCTCGATCCTCACACTCTCTGCTACCAACCACTGCCTTTGTCGTGTTTTGTTACCAGACAATGATTATTGGGCGTTGTACGCGTAGCAAATCAAGATGATAGACACATAGTTTATATTGGTTCAGGCCCTCGTGAGGAGGTAATACCATACTTCCAATGTTTGTGGACTGTATTGCTTGTGCACTGTATGTGAATGGAGAATTCAAAATACCAATCAGGGGCTCCCCACTCCTTATATAGACTGAGGGGGCAGGGTTACAGATAGAATCTCCCTGATTAGTTTACAGATAGCTTTCCTAGTTGGTTACAACTGAATCCCGGTAGATCGGGTAGTATGTATATCTATGTCTTGTATACAAAGTGTAACAACCCGGGTTTTTGGACAACACAAAAATCCAAACTTTTTAAATTTTTTTCTACAAAACCCTAAATGATGCTTGCACCTGTAGACTAGTAGCCTAGTTGCATGGCGATTTTAGGTTAAACCCCCAATACAAGCATACACATTTATTTAATATTGCATATGTGTGAGTTGCTTCTTCGTTTGCAATTTATGTTTGTCAAGCACCTAGTTAAATATTTCACAAAAACACTAAATAATAATTACTTATGCATACATTTGTGTGTTGTTAGAGAACAGGAAATAGGGAGGAGAGAGATATAGCCTTGAGGCCCAACTCCTAGCCCAGCTCAGTCGGCTGGCTTCCTCTCTCGATGAGGCCCAGCAGGCCCAATACCATGGGCTTGCTGACTAGCCCAACCCAAAGCCCACGTCCCCAGCCTGCTTTAGCACTGACACCCGGGTCCTACCTCTTCTCATGTGGCGTGCGCCAACTGGGCAAACCACGCCGCTTCACCTAGTTTTGGAAACTAGCAGCCACCAAGCCACCAATAAGTGGGCCACGCTGGTCCACCTGACCCCACCTTGAGCCCAGCCAAAACCACACCCGCACCTCGCATGTTCGAATCCAGCGCCCTGCACCGCCCCATTTTTCGGCTCACGCGTGCGTGACTGGTCAGCCGCCCTGGCCCACACCCTAGTGCTCCACGCCCCTGCAGACACACGCGCACTTCCAGCACCCATGCCTACACCTAGCCAAAGCGACTCACGCATGGCCCCTGGCCACGTGGCACACGGCTAGTGGACAAGCCACGTCCCCCACCCCTCCCTGCTCTCTTGCCCACCCCTTGATCACCGGACCCCACCTGGTCCTATCATCGCCGTCGAAGTAGAGCACGCATGTGCGCGCAACCCAAACTCGAGCCAGCTGATGACTGGGCCCCACCATGGACCCCACCTTGTCTTCCGCGGCTGCGACGTAGAATCCAAGCCCACGCGCTCCAAGCTCCCATTTTCATGAGACCGCGCACATGCCCACAGGACCGGCAAACCGCAGCGCCCTACTAGTCCTCGTGTTTTGCCAGGACACCGACGAATGGGCCCCACCTGGGCCACCAACCTCCTTTTCGCCAAAACCCAAAGGGGAGCACCTTCCTTACTCAGAGAGGGAGGACCCCACTAGGCCCACTCGGGCCACCTGTGGCTCCCTAACCGTTTCCCTGCTCCTCACCTTGGATACCGCTGCCCCTGCCGAGTTTCCCACGCATAGGAAACCAAGAGCTACGTGACCCATTTCACGAAAATCACTGTGGGCCCCGCCATGACCCACGCCCATTTCCCCTTGACTTGCGCGCATGTGAGGGAAAATTCCCATGCCGCTTCCCTACTCTCATCGAGCCGCCCATGTGGTGCGGCCGATTGACTCCCTTTGCGCCTGCATCAAGTAACATTGGTAGTTACAGCAGCCACATCCCCACGATCTCTGTGGCACACACTTTCTAAGAAGAACCGGGCATAGGGAAATGAGCCACCAACGCTGACACTCTGGCTTCACCCGCGCAACCATGGCAGACACGGGCCCAGTTGCCCCAAATTTAACGAACCGTCATTGTAAGCTGGTGCACCATGTAACAGAACCGACCAAATTATAAGAATGTAAGTACAAAAATAATCACTGAAGCGATCAAATTCCTGTACTTAGGCTCTCATAACCCCAGTAGTCCGGAAATCTCGAAGGATTTCAAACAACTTTCAACATACAAGCCAAGATCGTACATGATTCAACACAACACATCATTTGTTACAAAGTTCTCAAGTAGCATACGGATTACATCCATCGGAGTTCAAAATAAAATATTACAAACCAAGTTTGATTAGTGGAAGCAACATAGTTCGATACATAACTTCATAAGTTCAATACATTGCCAGATTAAAGGTCATGTTCCACAAAAGCATCTTCAGATAAGAACACTAGTAGAGACCACGCCCAACGGTCTAGTCTTCATCCCCGGTAGCAAGAAGGCAATACTTGCAGCACCCGTGATAGAATAGGTCATCTACAACAGGTGCGAAAATGAACCCTGAGTACGTGAAGGTACTCAGCTAGACTTACCCATCATAAAATAGAAATAAAAGACACCAAGGATCCTGCAAGGCTGATATAAAGTGGGCTAGCTTGACAACATTTTGCAAAAAAGCTAGCATAACATAAGTAACTATTTAAAGCTTAACATCAAGTTAATAATCATTAACCTGCCATCTATATTAGCATCTGTACTAGAGCACTCACTTTATTAGAAGAAAACAATATTAACCATAGCAGGTATAATAAGGCCATCATCATATCATCATTCCTAGACCATCATATTATTTAGTGTATCTACTTTGGAGATACTGCCGTCAACTTATCACTAACCGGTGAGAGACGGTGACTCGAATCGAATTACAACTCAGCTGAGAAAATATTCCCAACACTCACCCGACAAACCCCGCTAAAGGCAACCATCGATCACCTTTGCTACAACTCAGAAATCATGGGCCCGATCAGCGCCGCACTCTCAAGGATATTATGCCACCTGGACGATCAGGACCTCCAGGTACCTGCCCTTGGACACTAGTAATTTGCAATGACTCCCCTTCGAGGCGCACTCAAATAGACCGGCTTCCAGCCTGAGTCAAGCTACTAGGCTTCATGGTCGGTCACCAGACCCGACCAACTAAGTGTTAGGCATGCGTTTAAAATGACAAAGGAAAGGCTCCAAGAATTGGTTCTTAATCGACACAGACGGAGTCACTGTAAGCTTAGCAGCCCTACAAGCCTCCGTCCAGTCTTTATTCAATTTAAACCAGGTTCTTTTACATGATAGTAAATATAGCCAACGGTGTCATATATAAATATCCCTAAAGCTTGCAGGTGATAGGAGATCACCCGACTTCTACCGTTTGAAGCAGTGCTAAGCAATCTACTCGATTCTGACTTGCATGGGCTTAAGGTATATTTTTTGGACAAGGATTGGATATAAATGCAGCAAGTGTTTTCAATCAACACCTATAACTTAATGCATCAATATATATAACATATATATTCAAGTGTATTTTAGAAATTAGGATGCTTATAATGCTTCGGGGCTTGCCTTTCACGAAGTTGCAAGGCGTGTGATCCGGACAGTCCACCATGTCTCTTTTTGCTACTTCTTCGGGGGCCTGCACCTCTTGTTCCGGTGGCTGCTCCTCTAGTTTTGGCTCGAATTCCAGAAGAGTGACTCCCTCTAGTACACCTATTGCATGCCAATACACGAGATGAATATCATGGATGCATAGCCACACCTGATTAAGCCTTGCATAATCCATAGAGTCACTTTATTTTTGGTTCATGACGGAAAAGTCTAGCTGAGTACATCCCCGTACTCAGGGTTTATTTCCCACTTGTTGCATATGGTAATGTGTTCTTCAGCTATTGCAAGCACTACTTCTACCCAGCCATGGATGATGAGTAGACCATGGGCATGGTCCTTCCTTATGTCTTCACTTGTTTCTTTTGTTGGAAATGACTTGGTACTGGCACTGCATTAAACTAAGTAGGAGTGTGTGAGATGTTTCAAAACTATATTGCTTCCGCTACTTCTATTTGAATTTGGTATTGCAATAACCTTATGTTGAACTCTGATGTATGTTGAAGTATGTGCGAACTTTATGTAATATGTGAATGAGTGAATGCTGAATTACGCAAATCTTGGTTGTAAAGTTGATTACCGAGGTCCTTCATGACACTCGGCGGACTACCGGGTTTATATGGGTTCAATTATGATAGTGTAACCGCTCCGGTGGTGGCCGTTATACTTGAGCTCTTATAAATTGGACGGTTCTGTTATAGCGGCGAAGGAGGTGGCAGTTGTTCCTCATCCCCAATGCCACAACCCCGATGAAGGTGTAAGACATCTACAAAAATGCATAGCCAATGAGCACTGATGATGTGGAAAATTTGTAGATAAATTATGTAATTATGCTAAACTGATTTCATTGGAGAGAATAAATTTATACAATAAACAGAGGCACAATAATTTATCACAATCACACAACACCATCAAGCGCATCAATTGGCGCAATAGTGCAATGTTCTCAACAAACAATAATTTTTACCAACAACAAAGACGGAATTAATTAAAGGCTCACATAACATGGAGCACCAGCATGCCTGATTAGTTACTTCCAAACCATCGAGGTTCCAAAATTACATCGAAGATAACATAGGGTTCAATATTACA
Organism: Saccharum hybrid cultivar R570; assembly: GCA_038087645.1. Classification (NCBI taxonomy): domain Eukaryota; kingdom Viridiplantae; phylum Streptophyta; class Magnoliopsida; order Poales; family Poaceae; genus Saccharum; species Saccharum hybrid cultivar. The sequence goes on from JAQSUU010000805.1 coordinate 16,136,384, forward strand.
TCCCAAAGATCAATTTACAACAAAGATACTTGTCCATGCATGAGGGTCAACAAAAGACTAACTCTAATGCATTAGCTAAGTGGTAAGCTAAACTACACGTCGTCCTCCAAGTCAGTGTCGAAGATCTCTCCTCCATCCTCATCACTAGCAGGCTCCAACTCCTCATCTTCCTCTTCTTCAGGTGGAACATCCTCAGGTCCAATAATCTCAATGTCGTCATCATCCTCAGCCATGATGACACCGGAGCCCATCTCGTCATCATCAGGAGAAAGGATCAGATGGAGCTAATTATGTAGCAGATGAACTTCCTCATGGAGGTTGTCATTGTACGCTTCTACAACTGCCAGCTGCTGATCAAGCTCAACCTGTCGAGCCCTCAAGACATTCTCTTCGTGCTAGGCTTCATTCCGCTGATTCATCACGTGAACCAACATACGCTCACAGTTGTGGTGAGCAACAGTCAACCTCTGAACCTCGAGTGTCTCCTAATCCCTTTTTAGCGTCACCTGCTCCAAACGTTGCTGGACTGCATTCCTTTCAGCAGTCACCTGTGCCAACTCAGCCCTCAACCTCTCCTCCTCAGTAGGCTCAGGGCGGGGCTCCCGAGGGGCTAATGGGTGATGAGGAGCCCTGCCTCCGGTGGACTTGAGAACAGTGGTTTTTGTGCGGGCCAGCTGTAGCAAAAAGGGTGTAGCTTAGGGTGAGAAAATCATTTAAAGAGATACGAGAATTTAATTAGTCAGGATAATCAAATTTTAAGGGAGGGAGTAATGTATGAAGGAAATGACAATGATGATCATGATGCATGCACGTCCATACGTTCTCACAAACCTAGGAACAATTTAAGTGCTAGCAGAATATACGGTGGCATACATACATTCTCTCATATACAGTAACTAGTCGATCTACAACGGTGTGTTGTTAGCGTACCTGTAGAAGATTTCATTTCAGCCCAACAATTCCCCAATAAAGCACACAAAGAAAGCAGTAAACTAAATACTCTCCATACATGCCTCCCCTCATGCATATAGTTTGGTATCACAACTACCCGATAGATATCCCCACAATTAAGTACTTTCATAAATACATGGTTGAACATGTAATTATGCTAGTAACCACAACTAACTCTCTCCTAGACCGATGATTGGACGATCATGCTCTCACAACTCACACTTACAAGAACGTAGAGGTATTTGATCCATACATTACCACCCACACGAATGGCATCCATACAATAGCACGTCGTATGGACAACGAAATAGAAAACAAGCAACAACCCCCAAGTTAGTACTTTAATAAGCCACCTAAGAGTCCTTAATTGGGCATAAAGGATATCACCACTGGCATACTTAGTTTCAAATTCAGATTTTTCACAAAAACTTTTGTTTTAAATACACAAATGACATGTTTAGTGTTGAACCTTGCTCCGATGCCAGCTGTAACAGAATCAACCAAATTATAAGAACGTAAGTACAAAAACAATTACTAAAGCGATCAAATTCTTGTACTTAGACTCTCATAACCCCATTAGTCTAGAAATCTTGAAGGATTTCAAATAACTTTCAACATATAAGCCAAGATCGTACATGATTCAACACAACACATCATTCGTTACAGTAGTTCACAAGTAGCATACGGATTACATCCATCGGAGTTTGAAATAAAATATTACAAACCAAGTTTGATTAGCGGAAGCAACATAGTTCGATACATAACTTCATAAGTTCAATACATTGCCAGATTAGAGGTCATGTTCCACAAAAGCATCTTTAGATAAGAACACTAGTAGAGACCACGTCCAACAGTCTAGTCTTCATCCCCGGCAATGAGAAGGCAATACTTGCAGCACCCGTGATAGAATAGGTCATCTGCAACAGGTGGGAAAATAAACCCTAAGTACGAGAAGGTACTCAGCTAGACTTACCCGTCATAAACCAGAAATAAAAGACACCAAGTATCATCCAAGGCAGATATAAAGAGGGCTAGCTTGACAACATTTTGCACAAAAGCTGGCATAACATAAGTAACTATTTAAAGCTTAACATCAAGTTAATAATCATTAACCTGCCATCTATATTAGCACCTATACTAGAGCACTCACTTTATTTGGAGCAAACAATATTAACCATAGCAGATATAATACGGCCATCATCATATCATCATTCCTGGACCATCATACTATTTAGTGTATCTACTTTGGAGATACTGCCGTCAACTTCTCACTAACCGGTGAGAGACGGCAACTCGAATCGAATTACAACTCAGCTGACAAAATATTCCCAACACTCACCTGGCAAACCCCGCTAAAGGCAGTCATCGATCACCTTTGGTAAAACTCAGAAATTACGGGCCCAATCAGTGCCGCACTCTCAAGGATATCATGCCACCAGGACGATCAGGACCTCTAGGTACCTGCCCTTGGACACTAGTAATTTGCAATGACTCCCCTTCGAGGCACACTCAAACAGACCGGCTTCCGGCCTGAGTCGAGCTACTAGGCTTCGTGGTCAATCACCAGACCCGGCTAACTAAGTGTTAGGCATGCGTTCAAAATGACAAAGGAAAGGCTCTAAGAATTGGTCCTTAATCGACACAGACAAAGTCACTATAAGCATAGCAGCCCTACAAGCCTCCATCCAGTCTTCATTCAATTTAAACCAGGTTTTTTTTCCCGATAGCAAATATAGCCAACCATGCCATATATAAATATCCCTCAAGCTTGCAGGTGATAGGAGATCACCTGACTTCTACCGTTTAAAGCAGTGCTAAGCAATCTACTCGATCCTGACTTACATGGGCTTAAGGTATATTTTCTGGACAAGGATTGGATATAAATGTAGCAAGTGTTTTCAATCAATGCCTATAACTTAGTGCATCAATATGTATAACATATATACTCAAGTGTATTTTAGAAATTAGGATGCTTATAATGCTCCAGGGCTTGCCTTTCATGAAGTTGCAAGGCGTGTGATCCGGACAGTCCACCACGTCTCCTTCTGCTGCTTCTTCGGGGGCCTGCACCTCCTGCTCCAATGGCTGCTCCTTCAGGTTCGGCTCGAATTCCAGAAGAGTGACTCCCTCCAGAACACCTATTGCATGCCAATGCACAAGATGAATATCATGGATGCATAGGAGATTACATGATGATGAAGAATGAAGAACAATGCTTAGCATAACATCATTGGACAGTCGTTGACCGAGTAGGTGCAATGCTCTACTCAAATCACTTTAAAGAGGTGTAATCCTCAGTTAGAGGCCTAGCACCTGCATCTATCAACTTAATTCAATTAGCCTAAGCATCTAAAATATCCCAATCATGCTTAAGCAAAACAAACAAGCCATCGGGCAATTTTAGCAACTCTGAGCATACAATAGCAGTCCAGTAATTTACTCATAACCTGAGATTTATAAACTCAAATGACTCGCAACAAGACAATCTGGAAAGCTTATGAAATTATCTACATTTCATCTTCAAACATCAAAGAATGATTCCCAAGTTTAGTAGGTCGAAAACCTACATTTACAGAAACTGGTCGAAACAAGACAGAGAGTAAAGAAAACTATAACCTAATTTTAAACAGCTATAACTCCTAAACTACTTGGTCAAATACCACCAAATTTTAACAGCAACTAGATACATGAGTTCCCTTCAACTTTTGTATTCACAAGTTTCCCAGAAAACAACATTAACATGGGGTAATTATCAAAGCTCCTAAATCTGTTCGGAAACATAATTCCTACAATTTAATTATTAAGTGATGTTGCAAACCCACAAATTGGCCAAACCAATTTAACCAACATGTAAAACATATATAAAGAACACCAGAACACATGATGTCCAAGACCAAAACATTTATTTTAATACCTTTATTAATTTATTTAGTTAATTAGGTGAATAAATCAACTTATACTAAAAGTACTCCAAAAAGTCTACAAAAATTACAGTGGCTTAGAGATGCCCTACAAAGACTATTGTACAAATTTTATGCCATTTAGATATGTGTAGCATTCCACACAAAAAAGACAAGCCACTAGGGTTTCAAAAAGCATAAATAGGAAACCCTATTGAAAAGTATCGAACAATAGATTTCATATTTTTCTTAACTTCTTACTAACATAATAATAGCACTCACCAAATTTCAAGTTCATAGCATGCATAGATTAATTATGAAAATTAGCACAAGTAATTACTATTTATCAAAAGGAAAATCATAACTCACTCATACAGTGGCCAAAATTCATGAAATTTAAAGTACAAGCTACTCATGACATAAACAACACCCCATAAAAAATTCACATTATTTGGAGCTATCTACAGAGAGATATGATTTTCTTCTTTTCATGCATGAATAAAAGGCATAAATAATAATCATTTATTTTCTATAAAACATAATATGTTTCCTATTTTTAAAATAAACTAGACACCATCAAGAACATAACCCAAGTTGAATCACCTCAAAAGGAGGTCTAGAACTCCAGATATGGATTTTAGAAGTTACACACAAAAATCTAGAATTTACAATGATGAAACCTAACCCTACTCAGTCATTGACGGGTGGGACCCATGGGGGTCAACGGGCCCACAAGGCAGACACCCAGAGAACAGAGGACGTTGTTGACCGGCATTTGCTCAACGCCAGTGAGGAATCCAGCGAAGGGGGTGGCACCAACGTGCTCCCCTTGCCCTCCCGCGTTGAATGGTGAAGCTGGTTGGGGCGCGGGGTCACTAGAGCAGGTCCTTCACCGGCAATGGCGGCTCGGTGGCGGTGCATGGCGGCGCGCTGGTGACTCTGGCCTTGGTACGGCTAGGTAGCGGCGGCTATAGCTCCATGGAGGCATGGTAAAGCCTGCGAGACCGACCTATGTGACGGCGGAGTACCGGTGATGCTCGGTCGTGTGCGAGGTGCTACGGCAGCGAGAGTGCGGCGGTGCTAGCCATCGTGTTCCGCTCCGACAAGGCTGCGGTGCATGGTGGCGTCATTCCAACGGCTAGGCTACATCTAGGGCTAGTGCCAACATGAAGAGAGAGGAGGGAAGAGAAAGAGAGGAGCATGGCATTGAGCTCGCTATGATGGCGGCCATGGTGACCCGCGCTCCCGACGGGGATTGAAACGGCCGATTGGCCCATACCCTGGCTTGATTGTTGCGGCTAGGTGGTGCACTTCGGAGAGCGAAACACAATGGTGCTGTGGGGGAGGTGGTAGGGGCAATGGCGTGGCGGTACGCGCACACGAGCTCACCGGAGCTTGCAGTGGCGATGGCGTGCCACTAGTGCCACGCTTGCGGGCGAAAGAGAGGCAGGTTGAGGCGAATGTGAGCGATGGCAGAGGGCAGCGGTGTGTCCTCCCCTTCGGCTTGCCAGCGCACGACGTGGTGGGGGCAGGCGCGGTGCATGGTGCCCACGCGGTGGCTCGGCCCTAACCCAGTCAGCCATCGTGGCCAGGTCAGGTTAGCCATCAGGGCTCCCATGGCCGACTGACGACCCAACTTCGACGCTAATTACCTCCTAAACGAACCCGAGTTAGTGAAAACTTCAGTAAACAAAATTGTAAAGCTACACGTGTACTCCAATTTTGTCAATTTGAGCTTGAGCTGGTTCAGCCTAGATTGAGATATAAAGTGTTCCAAAGTAGTGCACAAGAAACAGAAACTGCAATTTGCCGTAGCCAAATTTGCTAAGTGCAAAAACAGCCCTTAATTATGACTTGTGGGCCACTTTTGAGAGTGTTCTATTCATTTTCATGATATGGTCATTAAGCAACTTTTGTTACTTACAAAATTTGCTACAAATTTCATTTAGGTGCCACTACCATGCAAGGTTTCTAAGTGACATTTTGTATTTGGTCAAACAAAAGAGGTCTAAAGATCTCCAAGTCAAAGTAAACCCTAAGTGCATAATTTGACAATATGACCAACATGAACATTGCTCCTAATGACATTCTAAATGTAGCTAGGGTATTTTGGTGGGTCACCACATTCATTTGCATGTGACACATGTACTCTAGCTTATCAAAACAACTGAAACAGAGATATGCAACACTTGAAACATGGTACATGGGACATGTACAACCCCTCTAGGGTACTAGGCATAACACAGGGACATCACATATGATACACACAGGCCTAAGCACTAATGAAACATCATGTTGCAACATTGAAACATAGGATGATGCACAGGTGATAATGAGATGAAGGTGCTTATGTTACGCAATGCAAATGCACAAATGCAAGCCAAACACCTAGGGTGTTACACGCCGGGCGGTCCGATACTCGGATCGGGTACTCGGCCCAGTTTACACCCTTTGGTTGGTGCGATCAATAATTTTTTACCAACCCAATCATCAACTGAGTCATGGGGAATTTGAGAGGGCTCTAAAACCTCTGACGCCAAGTGTCATGTAAATCTCCTGAATATTCGAACAAGCTCGAAGTACATAATCTCAGAGGATGCATGCCCTATGGAGAAACTAGAAAACAATTGATTAAGTTTGAACCAAAGTACGAGCTCTGAAATATGGAAAAGAGTTTAATGACGTGCCCCTGATGGTCAATTTATCCTGCCATGTCCTATATTAGGGCACAGGCGTTCACTCGTTCTACCCGTTATTAGCTCGAAGAATGACATGCACAACTGCCTCCAGCTGCTCATGCGTTCACCATTCACCTTGGTGGATCCTAAACTAGGACACTTAATCTTGTGGGCTTCTAAGTCCAAGGGGCGCCGCCCTATACCCTCAGTCAATTTGGCTTAGTGGGAAAAATAGACTCGAATCGAGTCGAATACCAGGTAACAGTGGTTTAATTTCATATAAGCAATCTTTTCTTTGCCAAAATCTTGTTAGCTCTTCCTTTTTGATAAGTAGGTCAGACACGAGCTGATTCAGGCGTGATCCGATTTTTTCTTCGCCAGGCTTTCAGAATGGTGACCCAGGCGGTTCACGAGTACAACAGTATGGGAGGGGGAAACAAGGTGATCAAAATCCCTATCCCATTTGTCCTTATCTTCAAATAGGACTTAATGACGCGCAGGCGACCGGGTCTGCACATGCACCCAAGTGTCTAGGGAGATGAAGCCCCCCACGGAAGATGTTCACACCCGAGCTACTCTCGGTACCTGAGAGGACGCCTCTGCACCCGAGCAGAGCACCCAAAACCACCTTGATACTCGAGGGCGACCAACACCATAAATTCAAAGGTCTCGACACCTGAGGAATGCTAATCAGGACCTACAGTACCCGAGAATTACATGGGTTTGCGGCCCCTGGAGGACGGAGTTATTTAACTAGCTTGCCATTAAGTCCTACGGGGGCTACTGTCGGATATATGGGCTCAGGGTACCTTCAACGCCTGTATACCCGATCCATGCTTGTCTACTGAGCCAAAGATGATGAGGGTTAAGGCCCAAGAAGGCCAAGCAAATCTACCAGCCTGGAGATCAAGACATTCCGAGGATATCCAATGCTGTTATATCTCAGCAAAAGGATAGAATCATTTAATTGCACATTCCATGCAACAAACTAAGAAACCCATTTGTAAGCTGATCAGATCTACTGTAACCCTACCCCTCGGTCTATATAAGGAGGGGTAGGGGCCTCCCGATCGGGATCCCATATTCTACATTCTAGTGCATAGCTACATGCAGCAGCCCCTGTAACAGAGCATACGAATACAGAGAAGAAGCTACTCCCAACTGGACATAGGGCACCACATGCCTGAACCAGTATAATCCCTGTGTCTTGTGTGCTACCCATCTAATTCATCTTTTGCGAATAGCTGCTAGGTATTGCCGGAGCTAATTCTTCTGACACTAGCCTAGCCTTGAAGTTGTTCCTCTCACGCACAACACGCTTAAGCAACTTATCCTGACTACACAAGGCACTATTTAGGGTGTCTAGCTCTACTGCAAGCTCATTAGCAGAAAGCTATACCTCAGAGTCGGAGTTGTCGCCATCGCCATCACCACCCACCATCTCGTCACCAAGTGCCATGACATAGAAGCCATCCTTAGCAGTGTCGATGAGGAACTATCAGTGGAGTCCAGCTTGAGGTCACTGAGATAGGCAAGGAAGGCGCGCTCTTGAGCCTTCGTAGTCTTGCAATAATGCTTCCTGAGTGCCTCGTTGTTCATCTTCCTCCCCCGAGGCTTGTGCTTGCTAGAGGTGTGCTCCTGCTTCTCCTTGCACTTGCCAAAGTCATACTTGCCCTTCATCTTGGCGCAGTTGGCATTAAAGTGGTCGGGGTCTCCGTAGTTGCAGCAACCCTCCTTTTGTCCACCACGCTGTCGGTTCTTGCGGTTGTTGTGGAACCGCATGAACCTGTTGATGACCAACACAAGCTCATGGCTGCCAAGGACCTCAACCTGCTCCTCAGTGATAGACAACAAAGAAGACAAAGCAAAGCTAGGTGAGGGTTTAGCGGAAGATCCACCAAACAGAAGAGCCATGGTTAGCACAGATGGGTTCTCAAGTTTGGCCCTGGACTAGAATCAATCTCGGTGGACTTGAGCTTGCTAAACAGCTCATGGACTATGAGAGTCTCATAGTTGGGGGACTTAATGATTACTACAACCTTTACTTCCCATACCTTTCGATCTACGACATGTAAGAGTTTCAGGGCCCTCTCATGATCGTCATAAGATAGCTATGGCTTGTTTGCCCACATCTTGATCACAATTGACTAAAATTAGCTAAACATTGAATCAATAGACTCTCCAGGCAACTACAAGAAGTTCTCAGACTCTCGACTCAAACAATCTGGTCTTGACATTGGATGAACCCTCGTGATACCTCTCAAGTGTGGACTAGATCTCATGAGTCGTCTTAAGACTCAAAACACGATCAAACTCAGCAATCGAAAGACATGAGAAAAGAGCATTTCTGGCCTTGATGTTTGCCTCATGTTAGTCAATCTACTCCTGACCAATCCGAACAGCAAGAAACACATAGGTCTGATCCAAGCAAATGTCCCAAACTCTGGAATTGAGACTTTGCAAAATACACGGACATGTGAATCTTCCAATAGGGATAGTTAGTCCCATTGAAGAACGGAGCTTTGCTACTACCACACAACATGTTGCCTTCGCAGATCAAAAACTAATTAAGGTGGATTGATCCTTAACCTGCTTTATACCAATTGAAGGACCAAGCAAGGCAACCTGAGGGGGTGAATGGGAGCCTAATCCAATTTTCTTTTAATTTTGGCCGCTGTCCCAACACCACCCTCAAAACTCCAAAAAAACTCTAGAAAGACTAGAGAAACACAGTGGAACACACGCCAAAGTAGAGCAGCAAAAGACGCAGTGAGAATGAACAAAACGCAGCGAGAGCACAACATGCAGCAGCCAAACCGGTTTTCAATGCGGCTTAGCCGGTTCTTTAGAGGGCCTAGAGGGAGTCGCCCTAGCCGAGTGGTGAAGCCGGCTTAGCTAGTTTTGGCAGGAAGTTGGCTTAGCTGACTCTAGGGCCAGCTTGGCCGGCTTTTGCCTAAGACAGAGCCCAAGTTGGCTTAGCCGACTTTGAACCTGGCTTGGCCGGTTCTCGCGTGCAGCAGCCCAAAAACCTTCTCCCAAAAGGCAAAAACCAATTAAATCAACTCTTGGCGTATGCAAGAAGGATCCTTGGGCATGTGCACCTTCTGTGTCCAATAAAACTATATGTAACGTATGAGTGTTTAGACTTCCGCTAGCTGTGTGTTGTGAACTCTGAAATTTTGTTGTAACTTGACTTTTGAACTTGAAATGTGAACGTGTGGTTGATCATGTATGGTATCCTTCCTCTCAATTTTTGCGTGTAGTGGGACATACAATGATGTATTCCAATGATTACCAAGTTAATTGGAGTAAGTCGAACCAGTCAAATGGTTGTTAGTATAGTTTAGCCTAATCATTTGTGCGGCTCCTCACACCCAGCGTAGTTGTAGTCATGTAGTGGAGTTTACCAGTTTTCTCCCTCTAAAAACCATATTGTTAATTGGGTCGCACCTAAGTTGATTTAGGAAGAGTAGCATAACTCTTAGTTGTACGCAGAAGCGGATCCAACAATATGGTGTGCTCTGGCAACTGCCATACCTCACTGCTGACGAAAACACCCCATCCTCCCAGTAGACTGTCCATGCTTCATGCCCTTGCCAGTGCCTACTGAGTTCTACTCACGGTAGATGATGGATGTATGAAGGAAATAAACCTACAGGAAACTATTGGACCAAAGAGCATCTTCAACAGATTACTCATCTCATCCCAAATACCAAAAAACTGCTATATGAGGGATTGAGGTTGCTTCAACAAATTACGCATCCTATCCCCCAATACCTAAATTTTTTAAGCAACTCCTCAAAACTCAACACCCCCCTCTCAAATTGTTTTGGTAATCTATTAGAGCATAGGAATCAAAAACTATACTTGGAAATGGAAGATAAGTAATCTATTACTTATCTTCCATTCCTTAGAAGTCTATATAGGTGATGTCTTATTATTGGTAACGTGTCTTTTTCTCTCCTCCAATAGACTACCAAAAACATATCACTTATATCCATTATGACATGTGGAGCCCTGCTGTCAGCGGGTTAAAGACCTTTCTTTTATTTCCCCCTTCTCTTCCCCACATGTCTCTCTCCTCTGCTGCCAAGTGCCGAGCACCACCACCTGACGCTCTCCTCGCGAGTGTCTCCCCTGGACGTGGCCCCATCCTCCACTGCCCAAGACGCCGCCAGCAGTGCCTCCCTCCTTTGCCCGAGCCACCCTTGGGCCGCACCTCCATCCACTGCCCGAGCTACCCCTGGCTGCGGCCCCTCCCTCCGCTGCTCGAGCCACCTCGGCCACACCTCCCTCCGGTGCTTGGCTGCGACCCAGCCGTGCCTCCCTCCGACGCTCGACTACAACCTAACCGCGGACCCCTCCGCCATCACCCGAGTCACCCTCGAGCTTGCCACCACGTCCAACTGTCCACCATCGCCGCCGCGGTGAGGCCTAGGTCACCGTCGAGGTCCTCTTCCTCCTCTCTCTCTCTCTCCCTCTCTTCCCTCATGAAATGTCTTCCCGCTGCAAGAAACTGCCGGATAGGGGAGAGGGCTGCATCTCCTACATTTGAGGGAGAGGGAAACGATTTTGAGTAGTTACTAAAAAAGTTGAGGTATTGGTAATGGGATAGGTAATCTGTTGGAGCATCCTCCATTACCTATGTGACAATTTTTTAGTATTAGGGATGATATAAGTAATCTGTTGCAGATGTTTTAAGATCTTGAGGTCTTGACTAGTGGCCCATCTAGGCCTAAAAATGGCCACACAACTATCCTGCACGTGAACAGATAAGCCACAGCCGACGAACAATTAGTTATCGTCTTCCCTGTTCGCTTCCCAGGTTTCAATGACCAGTCATTTTGTTTTCGATCGGTTATGATCGAAAATTCTATCTTTAGTATACTGTAAGAGAACCATTTATGACATATATCTTAGAGGGCTATATATATCTTTACTTCATCACGTCATTGCCTCCTGCTTCGTTATACAAATTAGTAGTATAGAGTTCACCATATGTTATTTTTTTGTCTGGATTCGCCACTGGTTGTACGGTTTTTTAGCCTACTTCTCTTATAAACCGAGCAAATTCTCTTCTTCTAATACTACGGCAAGCAAAACCTTTCGTTGTCTTTTCAAAAGATAATGGCAGAGGTGGGAGTTGTCAAAAAAAAAATACATCAAACCGTCATTATTGTTAATTATGATTAGAGTATGGCTTTGTTTAGTTGCAGGGTGTAAAGTTTTATGATGTCATATCGGGTGTCACATGAGGATGTTGCATGGGGTGTTTGCATACTAATAAAAAAATAAATTACAGAATCCATCAGTAAACCACGAGACGAATTTATTAAGCCTATCATTAGCGCATGTGTTACTGTAGCACTTTATTGTCAAATTAGGCTTAAAAGATTAGTCTCACAAAGTACTCGCGATCTATGTAATTAATTATTTTTTAGTCTATATTTAATACTTCATACATGTGTCCAAACATTCGATGTGATAGGGTGTAAAGTTTTGGCGTGGGAACTAAATAAGGCTTATATTGAATTGATGGTGGGATGTTTTTGATTTATGTGAGAATTTTTAGAATTCATCTTTTTTTTACAACATTTCGTGAGGTAACGTGGTGGCTGTTTTGAAACATCTAATCTCTTCTTTTAAAAATTTTTCTAACTTTGAACAAGTTTATAGAAAAAAACTCCAATATCTATAGTATCAAATTCGTTTTATTAATTCCTCCGTTAAATATGTGTTGACAGTGCATTTGTTTGAACTTGTAGATGTTGGTGTATTTTTCTAAAAAATTGGTCAGAGTTAGAGAAATTTGACTTAAAACTAGTGACGTACCAATTTAGAACAGAGCGAGTAATTAGTACTCCCTCCATTCTAAATTATAAGTCGCTTTGATTTTTTTAGTTTATCCATTTTATTATGTATATAGACATATTATTATATCTATATTCATAGTAAAATAGATGTAAAAAAAATCAAAGTAACTTATAATTTGGAACGGAGGGAGTATAGTATAATAATATCAATACACTAGTGCAAATCTAGGCCTTGTTTATAATAATTGTACAGTTTGGATGGAAATCGCGAGATAAACGTTTTGAGCCTAATTAGTCTGTGATTTGACACTAAAGTGCTACAGTAATAAATGTGCTAATGACGGATTAATTAGGTTTAATACATTCGTCTCGCGATTTTTAGGTAAGCTATGTAATTAGTTTTTTTATTAGTATCCGAAACCCTTTCGACATTGAATAAAATATCCGATGTGATATTTTTACCAAAAACTTTTCGCATCTAAACGAGGCCCTACTCAAAAAGAAAATCTTCCCCCTCTTGCCTCTTTGCGCCTTAAGTACGCGTTTGGTCTAGGGACCTAGAGGGATGAGATGGACCTGTCCATGTTTTTTGGTTGGGATGGCCCAGTTTACCATTGGCTGGAGGCAGGGGTGGATACCGAGCTGGCTCGGCTCGTTTGGGCTCGGCTCGTTCTGGCTCGGCTCGGCTCGTTATCCTAACGAGCCAGAAAGCCAGCTCGGCTCGGCTCGTTAAAAGCTCGAGCTGGCTCGTTAAGCTCGCGAGCCAGGTATAAAAATTACACAAAATATAATATTTGTATTTATTTAAAGTTTGAGAATAATAATAATACAAAAGAAATACATCTAGACCAGTTACCAGTCAATTTATAGGGTCTAGACCAGTTACTAGTCAATTGTAAAGTACAAGACATGAAGTAATACAAAAACTAATACAAGTTTTGATACTTTTTTTCCTGAAAGCTTGGCTCGTTTAGCTCGCGAGCGGCTCGCGAGCTGGCTCGAGTTGGCTCGTTATAGCTAACGAGCTAAAATCTTGGCTCGGCTCGGCTCGTTATCGTAACGAGCCGAGCCGAGCTGAGTCGAGCCAGCCACGAGCCGAGCGAGCTAACGAGCTTCGAGTTTTTCGTCCAGCCTTAGCTGGAGGCACAGGATCAGCCATGTTTTTTTTCCCCGTTGAGGGCATCTCAAAACTGGGATAAGGAGTCTATTACGTGGGTCCAAGTTGTCAGCCTCCTTGTCCCCGTCTCCTCCTCGTCTCCTCATCTTTTTCTCAGCCCCGCGATCGGCATCCCGATCGAGCTCCCGCGGCCGCTGGCTCCTGCTGCGCGCCCCACGGCTCCCAGCACACCCGCCGCTGTCGCGCGTCCCCGACGCCCTCCCCCTGCCTGCTGTGCCCCCACGGCCCCCAGCGCACCCGTCGTCGCCCTCCCCCCGCTTTCTGCGAACCAGCGGACCCCAGCACTCCCGCGACCGCCGGCGCACCCGCGGCCCCTGCGCCCTCGCTGTCGCCGCCGGCTCCCCCGCGGGCGCTGCACTCCTCCCGTAGGTACCCGACGAGGCCCTCTCCTTGCCGCGCGCTCGTATCAACCGGCTCGTCCTCTCCGTCTGCCTGATTCAGAGGTATCACAAGAGAATGAAGTGGGATGTCCCGCCTCATGTCAGTTCCGCCCCACAACCTAGTAACTTCCTCGCAATTTCCGGAAGGGATGTTTGGTGCGGTTGTGACTGATGCGTGTCAACAGCACATGTCTTCGTCTTGGTAAGATCCGGTGTGGTGCCCCAGTTTCCCCGATCCGCCGCCCAGCGTATTCATACACAACTGAACTGACACCATCAGCTTCTACCTCCTGGTCCCGCTCCCCCGCCAATGCCGCTCCCGTTCGATGCCGTCGGCCAAGCCGTCGGCGCGGCGACGTGGCTGGTCGGCGTGGTGGCCGAGCGGCTCGTCGGCGACCGCGTCGCGGCGTGGGCAGCCCGCCACGGCGTCGGCTTGGAGGATGTCGCGCGCCTCAGGGCCGAGCTGCGGCGCGCCAACCTCGTGCTCGGCGCTGCGCGCGCTAGCGGAAAGCGGATCGGGAACGAACAGCTCGCGGAGCCCATCGCCGTCGTGCGCCGCCTGGCCACCGACGCGCGCAACCTCCTCGACGAGCTCGACTACCTCGACATCCGCGACAAGGTAAGCTGCGTCCTTGCCGCTCCCGTGTCTTCAGCGTATTAGGAACTCTCGCAAAACCCAAGTTTTTTTTGTAACCGCTGGTCGGCAAGGGGCACGCCGTCCTTCCGTTTCTCTCGCACACCTTCTCCTCCGATCCAAATTTGGCTATTTTAGATTCCATATCTAGGCTATTATGTAATTTGCTCTTGCTGCTGTGGGAACGGGGAAGATATGCAATATTTACTGTGGGAAGATATGCAATTATACTCTAACGTTTCCAATCGATATCAAACAGATCAAAGATAAGGAGCGCAGCTGCAGCAGCCCAAGTTCATCAAAGGCACAGTCTATTATTCGATTTGCATATGGTTTTGCCAACCAGAGCAGTAAATATATATCATCTGCTGTAAAAGTTTCTTCCGTGCATACTAAGGAGGATCATCCTTTGAGAACCAAAAGAAGAATTGAGCGTCATGATATCATTAATGGAATAAAAAGACTGAAGCTTGCTGGTTCAAGTAATCAAACCATTCCAGAGACAGAGCTTGAAGGCGAGACGGTCTCGGATGAAACTCCAGAAAGGAAACTCTGTAAGGATGACATATCTAGGAGAATAAAAGTTATTGTTAATGAGTTACATGAGATCTGTGAGGACGTTCGCAAGGCTCTCAAGCAAGACAAAATTGATGAGATTACTCGAGCTGCACAGAGCACAAAACCAGACTCACGAGTGGAAGGGGCCTGCTACACTGAAACCAAAGTCTTTGCACGGGAAGATGAGAAGAACGAGATTGTAAAATTAATCACCAATATCTCAGAAACCAATCAAAAGCTTGTTGTTCTTCCAATTATTGGTAATGGAGGTGTTGGGAAGACAACATTTGCTCGGTTAGTGTACAATGACCCAGAAGTAAAAACTAAATTCGATATCAGGATTTGGATTTATGTTTCTTCTATCTTTGATGAAGTCAAGCTTACAGGAGAAATTCTAGAATGTATTTCTAAAGGCAAGCATAAAAGCATGACTCAGAATTTGAGTATGCTCCAAGATGGTATAAAAAAATATTTGACCAAAAGATTCCTGCTTGTTTTGGATGATGTGTGGGAAGAGAATGAGAGACGCTGGGAAAAGTTGTTAGCTCCACTTAGATGTTCAGAAATCTCAGGTAATGTGGTTTTGGTTACTACTCGTATAAAACCAGTTACGAAAATAATGAATATTGTGGAGCAGCACATCAACTTGGGTGGTTTAAAGGAAGATGTGTTTTGGCTTTTCTTCAAAAGATGCATATTTGGTGATGAAAACTATCAAGGCCGAAGGAAGTTACAGAAAATTGGAAAGGAAATAGCCACTAGGTTAAGAGGAAACCCACTAGCAGCAAAAAGTGTCAGCACACTTTTGAAAAGAAGACTTGAAGAGGGTTACTGGCAGAGAATTTCTGATGGTGATGAATGGAAACTACAGGGAGACAACGATGACATCATGCCAGCACTCATGCTTTCTTACAATCACCTTCCTTACCACCTTCAGAGATTGTTCTCTTACTGTGCTTTATTTCCGAAGGGCTACAAGTTTAACAAGGAACAGTTGGTACATATTTGGATTGCTCTTGGCTTTATAATTGACGAAAGAAAGAGACCAGAGGATACTGCTGGTGACTATTTTGATGACTTGCTAGAACGAAGCTTCTTTGAAAAAATTGAGGAGCCACAGGAAGAAGCATATTATCTCATGCATGATTTAATTCATGATCTTGCGCAGAGTGTCTCTGTCAATGAATGCTTCACTGTAGATGGCTCAGGTCCTCGAACAGTCTCCCGGTATGTTAGTCATATAAGCATCTGGACTGAGGCTGCATACAAGAAGAAACAAAATGGCAGAATAGAGCATACTGAAACCTTTGACAAAGGGCTAGCTGCAATTCAAGATGACGATATTTTGAGAAGCTTAGACAGTTTAGTGCTAGTTGGTTCATATGATAGGACTTCTTCTGTAACATATGCAAAGATTCTCAGGCAACTAAAGTATGTCCGAGTACTCTGGCTATCAGCATTGTTCTTTAATGCTGACATTTTGCAGTCGGGTATTGCAAATTTTATCCATCTTCGCTATCTAGAATTGAGATCCTCCGAGGACACTCTAAAATGTCTGCCCAAGTCTATATGTAGACTTTACCATCTTCAGGTACTGGATGTGAGGCATTGGTGTGGTCTTAGTGATTTGCCAAGAGAAATGTGCAATCTTATAAATCTGCGCTATCTCCTCGTTCCAGAATCAGGGGCATTGCACTTGCACTCAAAGATAGTAAGAGTTGGCGAACTTAAATTTCTGCAGGAACTGAAAGAATTCCATGTTAAAACAGAGAGTGGATTTGGGATTTCACAGCTGGAGTACTTGAATGAGATCAGAGGATCGCTTAGAATCTATAACCTTGATAATGTCATAAAGAAGGATGAGGCCAGTTGTGCAAGAATTAAAGATAAAATGCATCTCAGGACATTATCACTATCATGGGGAAGAACAGGTGGTAATTCTCCGAAGGAAGTGCTAGAGGGTCTCCAACCACATGATCGTCTCGAGCACCTCCATATCATAAATTACACAGGTGTCACCCCATCCTGGTTGGGAGAAAATTTCACCCTCAACAATTTAGAAAGTCTATATCTTCATGATTGTACAGGAATGGAGGCCCTACCACCATTCAATCAATTGCCATTTCTGGAGAAGCTATCCTTGGTTGGTATGTCTTCATTAAACAAGCTCAAGTTTGATTTTGATTGTGCTAGTGCAAGTGGATGTTCTCGTTCCATTGAGGGGGATACGTCAGATTTGGATGATTTTGCCCTTACTGAACTTGAAATATGTAAATGTCCAATGTTAACATCACTGAGTCTTCTTTCCTGCAAGGCATTGACAAAGTTGAGCATCAAAGATTGTGTGGTGCTAGCTTCTATAGATGGTTTACAGTCCCTTGATCAACTGAAGTTCTGTGAGATAAAAGATTGCCCTTGTTTTCCATATTCTCCAGATTTCGAAAGACCCTTCCAGAGAACAACTATATAACATCTCTTAACTCTGGTGTTTGATTGAGGACCATTTGACAAAAACTGTAAGTATTGCTTTCTTGCAAACTACCTCTGGTAAATAAAGAAAATTTGTTGCCCTGATGCCCTCTTCATGTAGGATAAGCAATGAGCATGTGATCATCAACAAAAAAAGATGCATTCATCAATCTACATTGCTTTGAATTATGATTAACAAACAGAACTTTGTCACCATGATTTTAGTTGTAACTTCACAAATAAAATAGATCAACTATTTAAAGCCTTATCCATAACTGGGTACATGCCATTCAGACGTCCACTCGCAGCTTATATTTCCTAATTGTGCATTTCCTCTGTATTTTATTATCATTTTATTCTGCTTTTGATTGTAGAATTTTGGGTTTCATCTCTTTTGGGTTTAATTGTGTCTCCCTGTTTCTCGTCTCTTTTGGGTTTCATCTCTAGCCTACCCCAACTTGCTTGGGACAAAAGACTATGTTGTTGTTGTTGTTGTTGTTGTTTTGATTGCAGAATTTTCTTGAAGCTGAACAATATCTCTGGCAAATTAATATTATATTATTCTATCCTGTATTCTTGTTGGCCAAGTGTTCCTTGATAATGCTCCTTTTGTCTATTATTTTTCACATAAAGCTCAAAAGAGAGGTCCTGGCAAAGTATATTTAATTTACTAATATTCGGCCTTATATGCTTGGAAATGGCCTTCTTGTTGTTCTACAAGATGATTCTACCACTGATCCCAGAATAAGTCCATAGAATTGCATAACATTTTCAGGAATTCTGCCATATAATTTTCACAAAATATCCAGGATTCTAAGTGTGATAACTTTTTATTAACTGATAACTCCCATTTGTTTGCAGATGTTACCTTGAATCGTATAATATCAACGAGGACCGGAAATTATAAGTATGGAGCGCTGATGAAATTTGATGTGGATTTTTGTTTTGTTGATTATGAAAGAGACACAAATCATTGTGCTAAGAGAACACAACAACAACAATGCAAATGGGGGCTACAAGTTTTTAGAACAATTAATGGGAGGGCCCAAAGACCAGCTTCAACGAGGGGCACTCCAGCCTGGAAATTATGTCTTTTGTTTTAGGGAGTGCAAACATTTTTTTTTTCTGGGACATGGAACATCTATATTACTTATTATGCTTTGCTTCTGCATTCGAAATTTGCCCCTTCATTTGAAACCTATTTTTATTGAACACGCACGTGTCTAGAAAAAAATCATATGTGACATGCACATACGGCACGCACATGTCTAAAAAATTCTTTGAAATAAAAAGTGTCACCAAAAATAATTTTTCTATTTGTAAATTTCTATATCATACTTTTTCTTTAATTTATATCCAAATTTAATAACTTATTTATTGAAATGTCAACAATATGCAAAAACAAAAATGGCATTACTTATATTTTTTTTGGGTAGTTGCATCCTTGACGACAAGATTTTGCTCAATGGGGATCTAAAAAGTGACATAGACCTTGTTCTTGCTCTTTTACCCTCTCCTTGAAGATTCTGGGCACCTTGCATAACCTTGAATGAGCATTAGTTTAAATATGAGTGTCATTACTTTCACAATCTTGACACTCGGACACTCAGCACTTACAAATAAAAATGGGCATAAAAGGAAATGACAGGCACATATATACTGAATGTGTGTCTAAAAATTTCTTTGAAATAAAAAGTGTTATAAAAATAACTTTTCTATTAGTAAATTTCTATATCATACTTTTTCTTTAATTTATATCCAAATTTAGAATAACCTATTTATTGAAATGTCAACAATATTCAAAAACAAATATTTCATCACTTATTTTTTTGGGTAGTTGCATTCTTGACGATAACAAGATTTTGCTCAATGGGGATCTAAAAAGTGACAGAGACCCTGTTTCTTTCTCCTTTACCCTCTCCTTGAACATTCTGGGACGTCATTACTTTCACAATCTTGAGACTCGGACACTATACTTAAAAATGGGCATAAAAGGAAATGACAGGCACATATATACTGAATGTGCAAGTAATGACATGGAAATTGTTGATCTATAATCAAATCTACACTAAGGTAAAGGGAACGTATATACAGGAAATAATAGGCAAATTGAATCTGGAATTAACATTTTTAGTATTGAACTTCCATCACCTTGGTTTCTCAACGAATTACAGCTTCACTACAAAACATAAAAATAAACAAAGAAAAGGGACATGCACTGTAACACCCTAAATTTTGCTTTTTCCCAAAATAGTTAAATATGATTTATTTATGCAAGTGTGTGTGTATTTCATATATATGAGATAATAATTTTTTTGTGAAAATAAAATCAATCATAAGGTTAGCAACTTGTTTATGCACTCTGCTGCTGCATTACATTTTATTGTGATGAATGGTTTTGGTCCAAGTGCTAAAAGATTTAAAAACCATTTGAAAATACATTTGAAATCAGGTTTAAAAAAAAAGGAAAAGGAAAAATTCCATTTATCCCTCTCTCCCTTGATTCGGCCTGTTGGCCCATTTCCTTTCGCAGGCCCGCACCCCTCCCCCTCCTCATTTCTCTAAAGCCGGCCCGCTCCCTCTCCCCCTTCTCCTCTTGGGCCGCGGCCCAGCCCATCTCGGCCAGCAGTTGCCGCCCACTCTCCCGCAGTCGCTGACCGCCCGGTCCCGCATGTCGGCGCGTTCTTCCCCAACCGTCTCCCCGCTCTGAACGCCGGTCAAGCCGCAACCGCCGCCCCGCGCCCACGACCTCCGCGCGTGGGAGCGCCCCGCGCCCTTACCTCTTCAAAAAGGGAGCCGCAACCCCCTTCACCGCCTCCCCCTGCTGTTTTTCCCGTTCCAACCCCACTCTATTGAGCACACGAAGCCCCGCAGCGGCGCATCACCGGAGCACCATTCGGCCACCCCGTCGGTCTTCGCCCCGAGCTGCCTCGACTCCGGTTGTCCGCTCGGTGAGCACCCCCGCGTTCCCCTCTTTCTCCCCGTCCCTCTCCCGTGGCGTTTGGTGGTCTCTAGGGCCGTCCTACGTGAGCTCCGGCGAGCTCTTCCATGGCCGGCCATGGCGGGTGGCCCTCGGGCCTTTCCCCGGCCGCGTTAGTGGCAAAAACGGAACCCCCACCCCTTCCGCATCCTCCCTGTGAATTTGGTTTGGCGAATGGGGCACTAGGGCACCCAATCCCGCATGCTCCGGTGAGCACTCGCCGCCGGCCATGGCGCGCATGCCGCGTGGGCCACTCTGTGGCCGCAATTTGTTTCGGGCCGAGCTCGCCTTCTTCCCCGCGTCATCCCAGTGGTTTCGGTGATCAATTTGGTGGCCGTAGGCCCCGTTTCCCCCGCTCCGGCGAGCTTCCGGCAGCCGGCCATGGAGAACCGCCGCGCCGGCCACTGTTCCGGCGGCGGTAGCCTCTTCTCTCTCCCTCCCATCTTTTCTCGGCCGTCCATCGCTTGATCAACGGTCTAGGATGACTGATACCCCTTCGCGGGTCATTTTTACTAAAGAGACCCCATCCTTTTTAAGAATTCCGCCCGCAGTCCTCAGTTGATTGAATTTCCTGATTTTTGATTTATTTAAAATCCGAAAATAGTTCAACTTATTTACAGAATTGCCACTGCAGTAAAACGCTTATAAAATCGTCGTTTTAGCTCCGATTCGACCCGTTCAACTTGCGTTAGGTTCATAATTTCATAACCTATGTGTTAATGCCACTGTTAGTTAGGTTTGCAACATTTAAAATTCTTGATTAGTTTAAGTTAATTAACTCGTTATAGGAACCTTGTTTAGTTTGTAACTTTTGCGTCGTAGCTCCGTTTTTCGTGCACTTCGCGTCGATGTGATCGTAGCGAGACGTAGAATATTTTCATAAACTTTTTATATTGTTTTTATACTGCTGGTGTACTGTTCTAATGATAGGTTTGTTTGCTATGTATGAATGCTCCTGAAATGTGTATGTTGCCGTGTTGGTCGAGTTCAGACGGTGAGGAGTACGTTGGGGACCAGGAGAACTTCGAAGACCAGCAGAACCAGCAGGAGTGTGCAAACCAAGGCAAGTATAGCATGGGCCTACCTTGATTCCTATTCATTATATAATCTACTCATTATGCATGTGTCTAATATTGCTCGACTATAAGGACATCCTAGCCATTGATGACGTATACCTTGATGCCTATGGGTTTTATTGCATATGGGTAGAATGCTAGTGCTCTATTCAAACATGATCAATACTATGATTAATGGAACAAATGGATAAACATGATGGTAATAATTGAACTATAGGGTGATGGTGCAAATGATGTCGATCATGTTGCCCTAAACCCTCCGTAAGGACTTATCTGTAGGGCAAAAGCTGGGACATACAGTGCAACCGTGAGAGTTATATGGCTCTGACTTTAGCTCAGTAATAGGATCTTTTCTAGCTTGTTAGAGGTTACCCGAAAGGGCGCAAGAGGGGCTTGCCACTTTGGGTATAGAACTGCCTCTGTTCTGGTGTGTATAGCCTGCGGGAATTGTGCCACAGAAAGGGGGGTTCTCTATATCTGCCTGCCAAGGAAACCTCGCGGCCCTAACTTGTTAGACGAGACCTATGAAAGGCTTCATAGTGTACCCTGCCCGCTCACTTCGGAAGTGTTATGGGAGTAATTAACCCGGGCATATGGGCAACACGACTCACGGGTAAAGATGCACAACCTCTGCAGAGTGTTAAAACTGTTATAACAGCCGTGCTCACGGTCACGAGCGGCCCGGAAAACTCACAGAATAGCTGGTTACTTATGAGGTTGTTGTTCATGGTGAACTATGATGGTATGATGATGATGATGATGATATAATGTTGATCAATAACTCTATTTAATACTAGTATATGATCATGTGGGTTAATTTGGGAGCCTAAGCATAAGTTGATGTTAACCAATGATAAAATGCTGACTTACTAAAATGCTAAATGCAGTAAACCGTGTCTGCCTTTTGAGCCTCATGAATCCCCATGTTATGCTTGTGGAGTACGAAATGTACTCACGCTTGTTTATTTTTAATACTTTGGAAAAATCCCGGATGGGTACCAGATTGACAGAGATTGGAGCAGTTAGGCTTGTGATCAACCAGTCAGTCGTCCCTGTGGAGTGGAATCTTCACCTGAAGACCGGAGTTGTCTTTCCGTTGTTTGCTATCTAAGGTTATATCTTTTATACTAAGTACGTTATATATTAAGCATTGTCATTTGATATTACCCTTATTTGTAGCTATATGTGAGATTTGACTTCCTGGGCTCACATATGGTGTGTATCTGGTTTTGTTCTTAAAACCGGGTGCTACAAAGTGGTATCAGAGCAATGCTGACTGTAGGACGCAAGCCTAGATAGCACTGGTCGTTTAGTGTGCCCATGCCTTCTCTTATTTCTTGCTTATTCTCTAACCTTGTTATTTGCTAAAGTTATTTTCACTTTTGTCTCTATTTTGTTATACAAACTTTGTCTCTGTTCTAACCCTTCCCTCTCCACCTATATCATAAATAGATGGTTCGTAACGAGAAGATCGCTCACGTCAGCTCTGGAAGACCGTGCTTGACTAGTGAGTATGGCTTAACGGAACCTCAGTATGGGGAAGCTCTTCCTGCCACATCAAGACACACTTGTTGGCGCAAGGAGTACCTTACC
The DNA here is from genome assembly GCA_038087645.1 of Saccharum hybrid cultivar R570. Taxonomy (NCBI): domain Eukaryota; kingdom Viridiplantae; phylum Streptophyta; class Magnoliopsida; order Poales; family Poaceae; genus Saccharum; species Saccharum hybrid cultivar. The sequence continues at coordinate 16,159,593 of JAQSUU010000805.1, forward strand.
ACGCCCTACAGTGGCGAGGCTTTCTTCCATCCACGACTTGCACGTATATTGCATGACTACTACCCTAATCAACAAGCCAAGGTGGAATATAAATGCACTAAGTGGACTCACCCCAAGTATGAGAACCACTGGAGCACAGAAGCACACATCACGAGGTTGAATGAGTTTACTGGTTCACGTGTGGTGGAATCCATTCACTCGTCTCCCGCTGATCGCTTCGACATGCATGCTGGCATATCTGATGCTGCTCATCAAGCTCTTTTGGTATATCGTGGGAAACACTATGAAGAGATAAAGGATGACATGCAAAAGTATTTTCCTCGACGCCTACCAGGCAGATTGCAAAGTGTAATGGCTGATCCTAGTACAGAGCAGAATGAACAATTAAAGGAGATGGCCTTGACCATCCAAACCCTGCATCAGAAGCTGGAAGACAGTCAACTAGAATTGGCAGAAGTAAGGCAACACTATAAGGAAGCCCTTGATGAGATTGATGAGTGGAGGAGTCGTGCTGGTCTACCCAAGATCAATGAAGTGGAAGACATGTCCCGATCATTCCCACGCAAGAGATGCTACCCCGGATGCCGCTGCAGTCACACCGTGTTTAAGAAGTAGAAGTTTATGCCCCTTGTGTAATAAAATCGTTAGTAGCGAAGTTGAGTTGAGTCAGCTAGTCTTAATGTGTGGATTGTGAACTTTAAGTGCTTAGTTGCTTTGTGCTTATGCTTATGCTTGAGTTGGATTTTGTGATGAGTGTAATGATCATGTGGGGATTGTCCACAACTTCATTTAGTTTATGTCTAAGGTATAAGGATTTTCGAAATAAATAGTGGGTCGTGGTTCTCTGTTGTTACCTCCATCATGTCTTTCGGAGCCACCTGTCCTTATCAGTTTATATCTCAGCTTTCAGCAAACCCTAAATTATGGAGAAAATTCTGGACAACAGTAGACTTCGATAACTTTCTGTTACCACAAGAATCACCCTGATAGCTGTCACGGTTTTGGAATTATGAAAATCACAAGAAGAAGTAACTGTGCTGTCAGCAACCTAGAACAGTTTGTGTGGTGCCCTGTTTTTGGCCAACTTAGCTGCCAAATTTGGAAACCTGTCCTATAAGAGAGCTGTAGGGAATTTGATAAGTTTTCCAACGGTATAAACTACAACCTCATTGGATTTATGGAACCAGAGTTATAGCCATTTTACTGTGCTGCTGTTTTCCTGCTCGTGAGAAATTTCAGGTTATTTGATCATACCCTTGCACATGAGTTTCTTTGAGATGTCAGAAGGCCTTTATGCTAGTTACTTTATCGAGAAGAAGGAACAACCTACACTTTGGTGTCCCCTGGTTGATCTCTTCTTAAGGGGGGTAGCCGAGTGAAGAAGTAACAAGATGAAGGTTTCTTACATTCAAGTACTCCACCTGAAAGAATTAGTTATCCCTATGGTTGAGAAGTTACCATCATGTGACTGGTATTCTTTGGTCAGAATTGTTAATTGCTGGACCATCTATGAGAAGTTAAGTGTAAAGACGAACCTTGCCTATACCAAGTACCCTGTCAAAACTTTGGAAATAGATGAGCAAGTTATTGGAGTAAGTTGTAATGACATGCAAAGCAACGTGGGATGGGAGAATGGAGAATCAAACTACTCGAGAAAGTGAAAGGATCCAAAGGCAGAGCATCTACATCTCTTTAATCACCACCATTCGAATCTCGAGGACGAGATTCATCTTAAGGGGGGTAGAATTGTAACACCCTAAATTTTGCTTTTTCCCAAAATAGTTAAATATGATTTATTTATGCAATTGTGTGTGTATTTCATATATATGAGATAATAATTTTTTTGTGAAAATAAAATCAATCATAAGGTTAGCAACTTGTTTATGCACTCTGCTGCTGCATTACATTTTATTGTGATGAATAGTTTTGGTCCAAGTGCTAAAAGATTTAAAAACCATTTGAAAATACATTTGAAATCAGGTTTAAAAAAAAAGGAAAAGGAAAAATTCCATTTATCCCTCTCTCCCTTGATTCGGCCTGTTGGCCCATTTCCTTTCGCAGGCCCGCACCCCTCCCCCTCCTCATTTCTCTAAAGCCGGCCCGCTCCCTCTCCCCCTTCTCCTCTTGGGCCGCGGCCCAGCCCATCTCGGCCAGCAGTTGCCGCCCACTCTCCCGCAGTCGCTGACCGCCCGGTCCCGCATGTCGGCGCGTTCTTCCCCAACCGTCTCCCCGCTCTGAACGCCGGTCAAGCCGCAACCGCCGCCCCGCGCCCACGACCTCCGCGCGTGGGAGCACCCCGCGCCCTTACCTCTTCAAAAAGGGAGCCGCAACCCCCTTCACCGCCTCCCCCTGCTGTTTTTCCCGTTCCAACCCCACTCTATTGAGCACACGAAGCCCCGCAGCGGCGCATCACCGGAGCACCATTCGGCCACCCCGTCGGTCTTCGCCCCGAGCTGCCTCGACTCCGGTTGTCCGCTCGGTGAGCACCCCCGCGTTCCCCTCTTTCTCCCCGTCCCTCTCCCGTGGCGTTTGGTGGTCTCTAGGGCCGTCCTACGTGAGCTCCGGCGAGCTCTTCCATGGCCGGCCATGGCGGGTGGCCCTCGGGCCTTTCCCCGGCCGCGTTAGTGGCAAAAACGGAACCCCCACCCCTTCCGCATCCTCCCTGTGAATTTGGTTTGGCGAATGGGGCACTAGGGCACCCAATCCCGCATGCTCCGGTGAGCACTCGCCGCCGGCCATGGCGCGCATGCCGCGTGGGCCACTCTGTGGCCGCAATTTGTTTCGGGCCGAGCTCGCCTTCTTCCCCGCGTCATCCCAGTGGTTTCGGTGATCAATTTGGTGGCCGTAGGCCCCGTTTCCCCCGCTCCGGCGAGCTTCCGGCAGCCGGCCATGGAGAACCGCCGCGCCGGCCACTGTTCCGGCGGCGGTAGCCTCTTCTCTCTCCCTCCCATCTTTTCTCGGCCGTCCATCGCTTGATCAACGGTCTAGGATGACTGATACCCCTTCGCGGGTCATTTTTACTAAAGAGACCCCATCCTTTTTAAGAATTCCGCCCGCAGTCCTCAGTTGATTGAATTTCCTGATTTTTGATTTATTTAAAATCCGAAAATAGTTCAACTTATTTACAGAATTGCCACTGCAGTAAAACGCTTATAAAATCGTCGTTTTAGCTCCGATTCGACCCGTTCAACTTGCGTTAGGTTCATAATTTCATAACCTATGTGTTAATGCCACTGTTAGTTAGGTTTGCAACATTTAAAATTCTTGATTAGTTTAAGTTAATTAACTCGTTATAGGAACCTTGTTTAGTTTGTAACTTTTGCGTCGTAGCTCCGTTTTTCGTGCACTTCGCGTCGATGTGATCGTAGCGAGACGTAGAATATTTTCATAAACTTTTTATATTGTTTTTATACTGCTGGTGTACTGTTCTAATGATAGGTTTGTTTGCTATGTATGAATGCTCCTGAAATGTGTATGTTGCCGTGTTGGTCGAGTTCATACGGTGAGGAGTACGTTGGGGACCAGGAGAACTTCGAAGACCAGCAGAACCAGCAGGAGTGTGCAAACCAAGGCAAGTATAGCATGGGCCTACCTTGATTCCTATTCATTATATAATCTACTCATTATGCATGTGTCTAATATTGCTCGACTATAAGGACATCCTAGCCATTGATGACGTATACCTTGATGCCTATGGGTTTTATTGCATATGGGTAGAATGCTAGTGCTCTATTCAAACATGATCAATACTATGATTAATGGAACAAATGGATAAACATGATGGTAATAATTGAACTATAGGGTGATGGTGCAAATGATGTCGATCATGTTGCCCTAAACCCTCCGTAAGGACTTATCTGTAGGGCAAAAGCTGGGACATACAGTGCAACCGTGAGAGTTATATGGCTCTGACTTTAGCTCAGTAATAGGATCTTTTCTAACTTGTTAGAGGTTACCCGAAAGGGCGCAAGAGGGGCTTGCCACTTTGGGTATAGAACTGCCTCTGTTCTGGTGTGTATAGCCTGCGGGAATTGTGCCACAGAAAGGGGGGTTCTCTATATCTGCCTGCCAAGGAAACCTCGCGGCCCTAACTTGTTAGACGAGACCTATGAAAGGCTTCATAGTGTACCCTGCCCGCTCACTTCGGAAGTGTTATGGGAGTAATTAACCCGGGCATATGGGCAACACGACTCACGGGTAAAGATGCACAACCTCTGCAGAGTGTTAAAACTGTTATAACAGCCGTGCTCACGGTCACGAGCGGCCCGGAAAACTCACAGAATAGCTGGTTACTTATGAGGTTGTTGTTCATGGTGAACTATGATGGTATGATGATGATGATGATGATATAATGTTGATCAATAACTCTATTTAATACTAGTATATGATCATGTGGGTTAATTTGGGAGCCTAAGCATAAGTTGATGTTAACCAATGATAAAATGCTGACTTACTAAAATGCTAAATGCAGTAAACCGTGTCTGCCTTTTGAGCCTCATGAATCCCCATGTTATGCTTGTGGAGTACGAAATGTACTCACGCTTGTTTATTTTTAATACTTTGGAAAAATCCCGGATGGGTACCAGATTGACAGAGATTGGAGCAGTTAGGCTTGTGATCAACCAGTCAGTCGTCCCTGTGGAGTGGAATCTTCACCTGAAGACCGGAGTTGTCTTTCCGTTGTTTGCTATCTAAGGTTATATCTTTTATACTAAGTACGTTATATATTAAGCATTGTCATTTGATATTACCCTTATTTGTAGCTATATGTGAGATTTGACTTCCTGGGCTCACATATGGTGTGTATCTGGTTTTGTTCTTAAAACCGGGTGCTACATGCACTTAGCTTCAGCAACACAGAAACTGCAGATATTAGGAAACACCTAAAACATAGGAGTAACTCAATGGCACTAATCATTTATCAACAAATCATACAGGATCAACCAACTTTACTCAGATTACGAAGAAGCATCAGCATTCAGAGTTACAGTTAACAAAACTATGCCTGCTGCTACCAGGTTCAGTTTTTTCCACCAAAGAAAATTGCTGCAGCCAAAGGCAAAAATAACATAGATAGTGCAGACTCTGAAGTAAGACTATGCCTGTTGTTAAGCAGCAACATTTAGTCATAATATCACCAAACATAATGAATTATCTCTAATTAATTAGTCTTTGTTGCTGCACCAAGCAATTTACTTTCTATGACTATTACTTCACATTCAGGCTGATCAAGCTGATAGAGTAAAAGTCTGAATACAAACACAAGCAGAATAATCCAAGCAGTTTAGTCTTTTAAATCAGAGTACAACGTATGCAGAAAGACAGAGACCTCAAGGGTTTGACATGCACTCGGACTGATGGAGTGATCATCTGCTCAACAGCTCAAGCCTTACCTCAATTGTTTGTTCTTCACTTATTTATAATAATCATTGTATATTGAGGTAAGTTTAAACAACGTCTAGCCTAGTGGCGGAGCTATGATTTGAAACTTAGGTATTCGTGGTATTCCTACTTCCACATCATAAAAAAATCAAATCCATAGGCCTACAATATTTGGAAAGCGAGGCTGAAAGGCCGATTTTTTTTGCTGTTTGGGGTTAAATTGAGTGAAAATGCTGCAGAATGTTGTATTATTTGGTGCCTCCTAAAATAATTTATTCGTCTCTGAAAATAGCTACATATTAGAAGCCACGTAGATTTTGTGTTCACCTCTGTTAATCCAGAGGGCATGTCTCCCAAAATGTATTTTAGTAGCAGTGTTAGTTCATATCTTCTCACTCTTTACTTTTTTGTTTCGTTTGTGAAATACTCCCTCCATCCATAAAAGGATGTAATTCTTATTTTTCAAGGAGTCAAATAATTTGAAGTTTGAGCAAAGTATATAAAAGTACTAACATTTATAATATATGATAAGTACCTTTAAATTAATTATGAAATATATTTTCATAGTAAATCTTGTTGGAGAAATAAATTTTAATACTATTCGCTATGAACTTAGTCATCAAAGCTAAGCTAGTTTGACTTGCACAAATCTGATTGTAGCATCTCTTTGTGGACAGAGAGAGTAGAATGGGTTAATCTATCGTCATCTAATTCCTCGCAAGCAAATAATTAGTTCCTTTATAAGAAATGGAGTGATTCCACCAAATTTGTTGATTTGATTCATCATACGCCACCTCATCTAAAATGGTTCAAACCAATCACCCTATAATATATTGAGTTTTGACGGCCTTGATCGGTTGAGCCTGATTCGCATTTTGCCCAGTTGATCATGTGGATACACACACGTGTCATAAGTCCATGGTCGGTATCCATAATTGCTTCATGGGATGGTCCCTACAATCGATCACTTGGTAAGTGAAATCGTTTTGCAGTCCATGCTAGCTACCTAGATTGGTCGCCACTGATCAAGCCTTTTCCTTCCTTATCTGTTCCAATTTATTTGCTCTTTTCGGGAGTTCAGTGGCTAAGCTTTTAGCCCTGCATAAAAGCAGGACAGAGTAATGGCAGTCACTAATCACAAATTCGTTTCTCTGACATTGACAGAGGTTCTACCGCGGGCAATTCCAGTTTGACTTCATGAGCTAGCTAGATAGTGTGACATGCTGGTGGAGACGAATACGACGCTCTCTTGGATTCTACGCAAGAGCACAAGCAGTAGTATCATGGTTTAGTGGCGACAAGAAGCCCTTAAATCACGTTTCGTGGGTACAAGTGGCCAGAAGATCTGCATAACTGAATCTCAGAACCGGGCGATTCAGTTCGCCTACAGGTTTCTGCAATGTTTCCAAAGCGACGGGTATACAATACATTGACCGGATCGCAGTCAGTTTCAGGTTGGAAGTCAAGATCAGCAGCAGTGTGGGATCAGGAATACATTAGTCAGTCCAACATCAAGCTGGATCGCTCATGTCGCCCTCTTGGCCTCTTGGGCCCTTGGTCTAAGCCTCATGTTTGGTTGTCACCGTCCTTGGCTCGTCGACCCGAACCCACCACTTGACCTTCTCGCCCCCTTCTCCGTTCCTATCGACCACCTTGATGAACTTGACACATGCACATTTGTAAGCCAAAAAAACATGTAGCACTACACACACCAACTCAACTTCCAAACCGCACTAGAAGCAAGTAACTCAAGCAAAATTCTGATCATCTCGCTTTGACAATCACTCTGTCGTCTCTGACATGGGCGCATATCCAACATTTTATCTCAGAGTTATTTTTGGTAAAAGCGTAAAAGTACCGATCCAACCTACCATCCAGCTGTGGCACACTGACCCTGCAATCTGCATGCAGCTTCTTCAACAATTTTTTAAGTGAGGTGTATTTTCAGTGCCCATGCTAACCTAGGTATAGGCCGCCACTAATCTAGCTTTTTCCTTCCTTTTCAGTTTCAGTTTATTTGTTCTTTCGAAGAGTTGAGTGATCGAGCTTTTAGCTCTGCATGAAAGCAGGACACAACAACAGCAATGGTAAACGGCAACCTGACTGCGTCTGTAGCCGAAGCACTGGATGCGCTCTTCGCCGACGGCGAAAAGGGTTCGTCCAGGCAGCCGCGAAGATGCAAGGCCACCTCCTAGGTTGCACTGCTGAGTCAGTATTGGTTGTTTTTCATTTATGTAATATCAAAACGTGAGTTCTCTCGCTAGGATGGTCTAGCTACGGCTGTTTTAGGTCGACCTCTTTCGGCGCTTGACAGATGCACGTTGTTTGTAAGTTCAAACTCTTCTTCTTAATACAATGATACGCAAATCTTTTGTGTATTTGAGAAAAAAAAAACAACAATGGCAATCCCACCACTGACTTATTTCTCTGACAGGGACAAAGGATCTACCGTGAGCAATTCCAGTTTTGTGACATGCATGGTGGTGGTGGAGACGACGCTCTCTTGGATTCTACGCAAGAGCCCAATAAGTAGTATCATCGTTCAGTGGCGACAATAACTCATTTTTATTCTCTATTTTCTCCTTTTCGGGTGTAAGTGGCCAGAAGATTTGCGTTTCTGAATCCAGGCCCAGGAGATTCAGTTCGCGTGCTGGTTTCTGCAAACCAGGAGGATATAATGACTGTAGCGCAATGGGCTAATGCCATTAAGTTTCAGGTTCGGAGTCGAGGTCAGCAGCAGTGTGGGAGCAAGAATACATTAGTCAGTCCAGCGTCAAGCTGGATCGCACAGGTCGCTCACAAAAAGGCGGTGTAAACGACAGGGAAGGAAGTGGATCGAGCAGTTCCGCATTGTCTGCTGACTGCTGCTTCAGTCAGAACTCAGAAAAGGATCGCTCACCAAACTGCTTGGAGCTTACGAGCTGAGCCACAGAGCCAGAGTGCAAGAAGACAATGGGCCTGTTTAGGCCTCGTGACATGCAAACCCAAAATATTTCATCTTCCACCTATCACATCGAATCTTTAAAAGCATGCATGGAGTATTAAATGTAGGTAAAAAAAATAACTAATTGCATAGTTTATCTGTAAATGTCGAGACGAATCTTTTGAGCCTAGTTAGTCCATAATTGAATAAATTTTACCAAATAACAACGAAATGTGCTACAATAACTTTTCACTCACTTTTTCTTCAACTAAACACACCCTTAGATGCCCAAAAACATCCAAATTTTTTTGCACAGTACTCATCACATCGAATCTTTGGACGCATGTGTAGAGCATTAAATGTAGATAAAAAAATGACTAATTGCACAGTTTATCTGTAAATATCGAGATGAATCTTTTGAGCCTAGTTAGTCCATGGTTAGATAATTTTTGCCAAATAACAATAAAAAGTGCTACAGGAACTTTTTCCAAAAATTTTTGGGATCTAAACACGCCCGAGGCCCGATCATTGGAGATCCATGAGACAACAACAGCAGAAGTTGAAAAGTCAACTGATGAAGGTGCTGGTGCCCAGATCAAACATCTCCTTGGGTTTTGAGGCTCAAACCCGGAAACCAATTCACCTACAATTTTAAGGTTCAAAGTCACCAAAACCCCAGGACCGCATAGCCGGTATGCAACCCCTCCCATATCGATCGTGTGTCCTCCGTGTCTTCACCCCGGTAGTCCACCAAATGCTTGAGATGTCTCGACTTGAATTGTTTCAACCCCGGCCATGACTTCGGCCAACAACGTCTTCATTATCATCTCACATGTGCTCCTGCTCGCCGTTGTGTTAGATGCTAGCCATCCTAGTTTGTCCTCTGGCCTCTTGGTCCTATGGTTTAAGCCTTATAATTGGTCGTCACCATTCATGGTCCATCGACCTGAACTCACCACTTGACGTTTTCCACTGCTACTGACCACCGTGATGAACTTAACACTTGCACATTCATAAGCCAAGGAATATATAGCACAATAAACACCAACTCAACTTCCAAATCGCGCTAGAACTAACTCAACCAAAACTCGGTCATCTTGCTTTGACAATCCCTCTATTGTCTATGACATGGGCACATATCCACCATTTTACCTCGGAGTAGTTTGGTAAAAATACCGATCCAACCTACCATCCAGCTGTGGCACACTGAGCCTGCGGCATGCAGAGCTTCTCCAGCACCTTAAAAGGAAAAGAATCCAGAGACGTACTAGAGTACTACTAGGCCTTGTTTAGTTTCCCTCAAAATTCTAAGTTTTTTCACTCTCTCTTCATCACATTAATTTTTAGCCGCTTGTATGGAGTATTAAATGTAGGTAAAAAAAATAACTAATTACACAGTTTAGTTGGAAATCACGAGATGAATCTTTTGGGTCCATGATTGGACAATATTTGTCAAATAAGACGAAAGTGATACTATTCATCGGGTTGAAAAAACTTTCAATCTAAACCAGGCCTAGCAGTACACAATTGTAGCTAGAATCACTTGACAGGTAAGGTCTATTTTCAGTGCCCATGCCACCTAGTTTGGCCGCCCCTAATCTAGCTTTTTCCTACCTTTCCGTTTCAGTTTGTTCTTTCGGAGAGCTCAGCGTTCGAGCTTTAGCTATGCATGAAAGCAGGACACAGCAATGGCAGTCACTAATCTCCCACTGCTTACTTATTATTTCTCTGACTGTCTGACAAGGACAAAGGATCTACCGCGGGCAGTTCCAGTTCCATTTCATGGGCTAGTTAGTGTGACATGCATGCTGGTGGTAGAGGCGACGCTCTCTTGGATTCTACGCAAGAGCCCAAGCAGCAGTATCATCATCGTTTAGTGGCGATAAGAATTCTTTTTTGTTCTCTTTTCCGGGTCTTAGTGGCCAGAAGATTTGAGCTTCTTGAATTCAGGCTCAGGAGATTCAGTTTGCGTGCTGATTTCAGCAACCAATAGTATACAATGACCGTAACGTAATAATGGCAGTCAGGTTCAGGTTCGTAGTCGAGATCAGCAACAGGAATGCAGTAGTGAGTCCAAAATCAAGCTGGATGGCACACGTCGACCACAAAAAGGCGGTGCAAGTGCAATGCAAACGACAGGGGACGAAGTGGATCGCGAGCAGTTCCGCACTGTCTGCTGACTGCTGCCTCGGTCAGAAAAGGATCGCTCACCAAACTGCTTGGAGCTTACGAGCTGAGCCAGAGTGCAATAAGACAATCATATATTGGAGATCCATGAGACAACAACAGTACTAGCATGGAGTGAAGAGTCAACTGATGAAGCTCGTAAGCTCCAAGCAGTTTGGTGTGATGTCGAGCACAATATAATTAGCAGTTGAGCACACAGCCTGCCTGATGTGAGCATGACTGCATGAGCATATATGCATGCTTCCAAATGAATGTACCAAATGAATGTAGCCCGGTCGGCCAGTCCGCATCTTCAGATGTAGTAGTTGTAATAGAAACATTTTGTGTCCCTGTTTATCCGTGCAACCAAACACAAACAGGGTGGTTCGCCTAACAGAGGAAACCGTTTCTCGTGCGTCGAATTAAGATGGCTGCTCCTGCTCTTATCCGATCCCATGGTCTGCAGGAGCCGTTCGTTACATTACATACAACCTACGCATGGGCCAGGGGCCAGACAGGGCAGGAGCACGAAGAATGCTCCCTCCGGTGCCAATCCAGCACCTGCTCGCCGGCTGACGCCTGAGGACGGGGACTCCGGGGCTGCCGTTGAAAAATGTCTCCTGCGGCTACGGCTGCAAACTGCGACTGCGACGGGAGCGCAAGAAGAACGTACAGACGACGATCATCAGAGCCCGCGCGCGTCGAGGACTCAGGAGAGTGAGTAGTAGTATTGTCCACCGAGCTGTCGGCTGTCGCTGACTGCAAAACCGCAACGGGAATACAGTAGCGATTTCCAAAATGAAGCTGGATCGCACACGTCGCCCACAAAAAGGCAGTGCAGCAAGTGCAATGCAGACGACAGGGATCGGAACGTGAAAAATTTACATTTTAGTCTTTTTCAAAAACTTATTTTATAAATAGACCCCCACGAAACCTTTTCTGAAAATAGGCTAAAAGTTCAGCGTACAGTAACTTTACTCCAAGATATGTGGCTCGGCGCTCTATGGTTTAACGCTAAACTTGCCACGTAAGGACCAGCGTGTCAGTGCGGCCGAAGCTCGGCGTTCAATCACTTGTCGCCGAGAGCAGCTACGTCAGCGTTCAATACATTAATGCCAAGCCGCCAAGGTGTTGCTGGCTCAGACTACAGTACAAGCTAATAGCCCAAGTGAATGTACTTGTCCATTCAGGCCTGGTTTAGTTCCCGAATTCGGGGCTGCCCGAAATTACTGTAGCACACTGTACAGCACTGTAGCATTTTGTTTTTATTTGGTAATAATTGTCCAAACATTGACTAATTAGGCTCAAAACGTTCGTATCGCAAAGTACAACCAAACTGTACAATTAGTTTTTTATTTCATCTACATTTAGTACTCCATGCATGCGCCGACATTTTGATGTGACGGAGAATCTTCTTTTTGCATAGTAAAATTTAGGGTGAATTTAGGGAACTAAACAAGGGCTCAGTATTTTTTTGAAGATCCATAAAAAATAAATATAGATCCCCTTGACATGAGATCAATTTCATTAGAACCATAATGTTACCCTCTACGGGACAAAATTACAAAAATAATGGGAAAGCAAAACCGGCAAGTTGTCTCGTGGCTTGGACCAATGTCAGCAAACCCAGAGAACTTGGTGGACTGGGCATCAAGGATATGGACACACAGAACATATGTTTGCTCCTAAAATTAGTCCACAAGCTTCACCATCCGGCTTTCTCAGCTTGGACGCAATGGGTGCAGGGAAGGGCAACGGTGGCAACACTGAACGGCGATATTCATGGTGACCATTGGAATGTTCTCAGACAAATTCTACCCCTGTACCAAGCCATTACAACTGTTGACCTTAGAGATGGAACGACCTGCTCATTTTGGAGTGATGTCTGGACCGGAGATGAGTCCCTAGCGGACACTTACCCAGCCCTGTTCAGTCACTGCACGCACAAGCAGGCTACTGTCTCCCAGATGTTTCAAACTGGCCTACAACAAACTCTTGTGCCGCGGCTGTCTCACAGAGCAAGCTTGGACCTCCCTAAACTGCTGCAGACAGTCCAAGGCATCACTCTTACACAAACGCCGGACATTAGAAAGTCCTTCTTCAGCAAGGGTGAGGCGGGGCTGGACAATGGTGCCATCTACCGGTTACTCAAGGCCAAGGGACAGCCTGATCACCCGAGCGCGCGTTTTGTCTGGGATAACCACGCCCCTCCGCGGGTACAGCTATTCATGTGGCTTCTTGTCCAGGGTCGGATCAAAAGCCGGTCTGTGCTGCACACGAAGAAGATCGTGGCCAATTAGCGGTGTGAGGTTTGTAATGATGCCGATGAAACGCCTCAACACATCATCTCTGGCTGCCCAATTGCAGCACAGTTCTGGGAACGTCTTCATCTACCTTCAATGCTACAAGTAACTCCAGACTCCTTGCATACGGTCTTGCCATCCTGGGAAATCCCGCGTGATGAATTCTCCGCTTTCATAGCACTCGGCTGCTGGCAGCTTTGGAAAACAAGGAATGCAAAGGTCTTCAGAAATGAAACGACCACTACCCAACAAGTGCTTCTCGACTGCAAAAATGTTGCAGAACAATGGAGGTTCAGGCTACCCCGGAAGAAAAAGCCAGTTGCAGATGTGTGGTACCAAATATTCGAAATAGCAAGATCAGGCCAGGGCTAGGCCTATATGTTCTCTACACTCGGCTTTGTAACTTCTATCACCAACTGGGTGATGTTGTGTAATCGTTGTACTAGTTTTGAGGCCATTTGGAGCCATTAATATAATACAATAAATCAGGTGGGGAACGCCTCCCCCCATTGACCGTTCAAAAAAAAATTACATGGATGAATAAATGTTTAGCGTCAAGTGATTGAACACCGAACCTCGGCCGGACCGACACGCTGGCGCTTACGTGGCAAGTTTAGCGTTAAATCGTGAAACGCCGAACCGCGTACCTCGGCATAAAGTTATTGTACGCCAAACTTTGGTCTATTTTCAGAAAACGTTTCATAGAGGATTTATTTATAAAATAAGCTTTTAAAAAGGACTAAAATGCAAAATTTTCACGATGGGAACAAAGTGGATCGCGAGAAGTTCCGCATTGCCTGCTGAGTGCAGCTGACTGCTGCATGCCTCAGTCAGAAAAGGATCGCTCACAAACAGCTTGGAGCTTACGAGCTGAGGCAGAGTGCAGTGACAATTTTAATCATTGGAGATCCATGAGACAACAACAGTAGCAATTAGCAAAGCCTGCCTGATGTGGTGATGTGAGCACGACTGCACGAGCATGCATGCTTCCAAATGAAGTAGCCCAGTCCGCATCTTCAGAAGTTGGTTAGGAGTTGGTCGATTTGGTCGGCTCAGCTGATGATTTATGTACTACTGAGTACTGACAGAAACAATTTGTTTCCCTGTTCATCCGTGCACGCAAACAGAGTGGCTCGCCTAACGCTAACAGGGGAATCGGAGCCCTTTCTCGTGCGCCAGGGGACAGATAGGACAGGAACACGAAGAATCCTCCGGTGACTCATCATCGATCACCTGCTCGGCGGCTGACGACAGGGACTCCTGGGCTGTCGTTAAAAATTGCATGGCCGCTGCGGCGGCGGCTACGGATGCGACTGCGACGCGAGCGCCAGAAAAACGTACAGACCATCAGCAGCAGCGGTGAGGACGGCCATCAGCAAGGGCGTCCACGTCGATGGACAAGTACGATGGCTCTGCATTCTGTGCCTGTGCGTGGCCTCCGATCCATGCGGTGCGAGGCTGCGTGCCATCCATCGGTGACTGCGCGCGGTGCGGTGTGCTGATCGAGGTGACCGTGCGTGATGCGTCGCCGTCAGGTCAGGAAGGTGCGATGTGAGGCAGCAATCGGATGAACAGGAATGGCCGGACGGGAAATCGATTTGCTGCAGGGTTTCGGGAACAGGCGCCGGAGAGACCATGCGCATGTCCGGCCAGCCAGCCAGCTCTCAGCTGGGAGGCTGCTGCAAACGGGGAGAAGGACGGACGATGGACCCAGCTGCGTCTGGTACTCTGATTCGACTAGTTTAGTTGCTGCAGTGGACGAGGACGATGAGATCGAACGAGGCTATTAGGATGTGCGTGGATCGTGATTGACTGGTTGGTAAGGTGAAGCCGATGGATGGATGGATGGAACCTCAGCACGGACGGATCGGACTATGCCATCGAATCTACGATTGTGTCAGCTGAAGCAGATTGATTTCATAGGAATAATGAACAAGAAAATTAAAGGTAAAAATGAACAAGAAAAGCGGATAATAATGAACAAGAAAATTAAAGGTAAAAATGCACGCACTCAACAAACACACCGTACACAAGCACGGCGCAACGATGAAAGGAAAAAAAGTGGACGTCCAGTCCAATCCAATCCTACGAAAGCGAGTAGGAGTAACGTAGCTTATCTTTTAAAAGAAATATTCCATTCTAGTCACCACAAAATATACAGTTTTCTCGTATCCATCCATTCTCTATATCATCCTCTATCAACTGTAGGACTCACTTATCACTTTATCTAAATATATCCATGTGACATCTTATTTTAAAGTATTTATTAAAACAAATTTAATGGTGTAATCGGAATTTAATTTGGTTTTTTGGTTTGTGAGTTATAACAATTTTTTAGTAACTTACAAACATGGGACCCACCGCTGATGCTCCCACCTCTCTCCTCTCCTCTCACACGCGCGCATGGTGGACCTGTGTGCTGTCGGTATCACACTCCAGCTCCACTATATTTAGCGGTGCAGGTACCGGATAGCGGAGCTTTTACAGTATCAGGTGCGGGACTCTGGTCCGATAAACGATACTGCAGGATTATTTACCGTCTCCCAGTGCAGCCGATCTTAGGTGTGCTATGGCACCACAGTACCACTACCGCACGCACCAACGACCGCGCGCCCAGGGAAACCTGAATCAGAATCACGGCGCCCCACCTCACCTCAACCAACTACGCACATCATACGTACGTACGTACGGTGCCAGTCACTTGCTTCTACTCTTTGTTTGTTCCCCAAAAAGTAAACAAATATATGTTGCTTCTACTTCTACTCCTACTCATCCTACTATACGTACGTATGCCATTGCTACAAGCTAAGTTACTTATGGCGTTTGGCTGAAAAGTCATGGCTGAAAGTACTATTCGCTGATTTACTGTGAGATAAAAACATTGTTTGTTGATCGAAAAAGTACGACTTATAAGACAAACGTACAGGACGCTAGTAGTAATGTTAGTAAACATGCGTACGACTGCCATGTGGCTGAGCACGGCATGAACAAGCTAAGCAAGCCAGCCTTGCGTCCCACTCCCACCTTCTACGGACAAATACTACATATACAGTGCCGGGCACACATCCCCATTTTTTTGGGTGCATGTATGTACCACACTGCCGTGCGCAGACCGTAGATCCTTAATACTGTACTAATACAGTACAAATTACAATCACTGTTCAAAGAGTGCAGTGCAGTGCAATTGAAGTACGTAGTATAACTAAGACGACCTTACAACTAATTAAGTAACACGTGGTATTGCTGGATTAAGACCACGCTGCGTAACTGTACAAAGCAAGCCAACACTTTTATAGCGACACTGTGCAACTGTATTTTTCCTCAAGTGGACGTATATATGTACCTGGAGACTATATGATAGAGGGAAGTCTATTTATTTTGCAACATCAACATATAGCTCGAGTTCAGTTTTCATCTCTTATCTATGATAATTACAACAAGATTGACTGACCTTTCAGCCTTCGACTGTATAAGCACTTCACTTTCCAACCTTCACTCAGATTTATATATAGTGATTTTGGGTGACATGGTATTGATGACGTGGTAATTAACAGCTAATTAACATGGCAAAAAAATTATTTACATTAGTATAGGTTTGATCTAAGTTGTGCCATGTGCAAGTAGACTTTTCTTAGAATAAAATGCATTATAAATTAATTACTCTGTAAACCATGCATATGCATGCCGCAGTTTGGCTCGTTTCTACCGAATTTACCTTGTAAACAACTCTGAGAAAGTATCAAATGCAAATACGAGTGTTACGCAAATTCAGTTTTGCTCTAGGTGAAACTTAGTTTTAGTTAGGACATTACAAGTTACTTTTCATTTATTCTAAAATAGGAAAAGTGTATTTCAATTCGAATATACTAGTCCATCAACCCGTGCTCTCGCACGGGTTAGAATTTTAGGAGATATATGTATTATATACTGTTTAATACTTTGGAACGGAGAGAGTACATCTAACTAATAAAAAATTATTTTTACTAAATCGTAAGTTTTTCTTTGTTTATTTTATAATAATATAATAGATAAAATAGATACTTTGTAGTCTACATCCAGTAATCATAACATCTACTACCTCCGTCCAAGAAAAGATGCAATTATGGGATGCGTGCCAGTCAAACTGACTCAAGTTTGACCAAGTTTATAGTAAATAGTATTAACATTTATGTCTTCAAATAAATTTATTAAAAAACTAGATTCAAAGATCTTTCCAATGATACCAATTATGTATCATAAATATTAATATTTTTTAATATAAATTTGATCAAAGTTCAAACTGTTTGACTTCTCGAAAAGCGAGAATTGCATGTTTTTGTGGACGGAGGGAGTAGTTATTATAAACTTATTAATTACTATTTTTTCAAGGAACTTTCTTTCTTTTCATGAAACCTCTATATATTTTAAATATGCAATTACTTTGAAACCTTACCATTAATCATGGTGGCTCTTGTTGCATCATATATATTCTGAAGTCATGAATCTAAATTTTTGATTTTTCAAATTTTATTCTTATTGACTACTATGGATTCTCTCTACTCAAGTTAAGTTGAAACTGTTGTCCTTGTTGTATCTTTCATTAAATTTCCTTTTTGCACTTTTTAAAAATTAGGATTTTAGGTCATAGAGTGTATTCTTAAGTACTTCAATAGCATAAGCCATTATTTGAAAATTGCAACATATCGTTTAAGATAAGTCATAGAGCTTGAAGTGAGATTTAGTGCTAACCTCAAGAGAATTTTAATACTTAAACCTTATAATGCTTCACTTTTACTATAAAGAGTTTTAATACTCAAATCTTATAATGCACGACTTTTAGTTTCCCATATTGCTCAAGATGGTTGAATTTTCCTATCAAGGAATTATATTTACAGTTATAGTTGTATTATCAATATAAACACATTAGATATTTTAGTTAAAATACATAAATATATCTAAAGTAACAATCTATATAAATTATATGTTATGATTACTAATATGGTTTAAATATTTTGTTAGTATCATTAGTATATGAGTTTTTAATTAAGAAAATAGTTTTTATGTGATGAAACATAACATATGTATTTTATTGCTCATGCATGACGCTTATATTATCTTTAATTAAATCTTACTATATTAATTGACAGAGGTTGGGTAACGTAAAAACATATATATGCTCTTGTTATCTAAAGAAATTTGTTATAATCGAAAATGTTGATAGTTTAGATATAGATTTGAGGGGGTATTTAATTTTTCCAATAATGAGACGAAAGTTGAGTTATGTAATCAATCATAATAAGCAGATGTTAGCTAAATTTAAATTTAGATCTACTTTAGATCATGTTTCTTAACGATATATGTAGGTAATATAAATTATAGTCATAAGTTAGTTTATATTGTTTTACACAATAGCGAAAGTGGATAATTATTTAGAAAATAGAATAGATCCAGTAATTATTGTTAGTATCAACGGTGATTAAGCTATACCTAATTGGTGGTAAAATGTTTCTAATTTTCATAAAAAAATTTAGGATCTATCGTTTGATTTCCTATCAAGTCTTTGAGAGGATTAACATGAAGTTTCAATGGGGACCTTTAGTTAGAATTTCTAGTATTTGTCTTTTTCTTTTCTAGTCACAAATTTAAAGTTTATCTTTTAACATTAATTAAGTTATAGTAATTTTTTCACATGTTAATTAGAAATTCTAGTATTCTTTATATTTATTTATTCAAAAATTATTTTTATATTAAAAAGAGTCAAGGTCCTAGTAGTATTGTTTTCCATATAAATTGAAACTCGGCTTGCATACCGACACTAAACCTGTTGAATTTGTTATATCGCACGAATATATGTGTAGTACTATTTATATATTGTAGAGTGCATAAAATTTAATTAATAAGATTGATATGGCATAATATTTTAGTAAAGATGTATACACTTATTTAACATAATAACTTATAAAATTTATTAAGTGAACATTTTGTTATTTTTCATAACTTGTTAAAGTGTTATTGCTACGTGGTTTGTTAAGTGAACATTTTTTTATTTTTCATAACTTGTTAAAATAAATACTTATTCTAATATATTCATGTTTATTTGATATACATGGTGGAACATAGCGTTATAATTATTTTATTTCATGATTATATATATATATATATAATAAATTATATATATAATAAATTATATATATATAATAAACATGAATATAGTGAGTAGCAGTAGTGTCGACCGAGCTGTCGCTGACTGCAAAACCGCAACGGGAATACAGTGGCGATTTCCAAAATCAAGCTGGATCGCACCGTCACCCACAGAAAGGGGGTGCAGCAAGTGCAATGCAGACGACAGGGAACGAAGTGGATCGCGACAAGTTCCGCATTGCCTGCTGAGTGCTGAGTGCAGTGATGCCTCTGTCAGAAAAGGATCGCCCACCAAACTGCTTGGAGCTTAGGCCTTGTTTAGTTGCCGGCCGAATCGGCACTTTGCACAGTGCCGCGTCAAATCAGCGCACTGTAGCATTTTGTTTGTATTTGGTAAAAATTGTCCAAATATTGATTAATTAGGCTTAAAATATTCGTCTCGCAAAGTACAACAAAACTGTGCAATTAGTTTTTTATTTTATCTATATTTAGTGCTCCATATATATGCCGACATTTTGATGTGACGGGGAATCTTCTTTTTGCATAGTGGAATTTGGAGTGATTTTGGGTATCTAAACAAGGGCTTACTACTTTACGAGCTGAGCCAGAGTGCCCAGACAATTTTAATCATTGGAGATCTATGAGACAATAACAGTAGCAGGTACTGAAAAGTCAACTGATGACGTAGGTGGTGGCCAGAGCAAACATCGCACTGTTGTTTGGAGTAGCAATTAGCAAAGACTGCCTGATTTAGTGATGTGAGCATGTTGATGCATGCTTGCAAATGTAGCTAGATAGGCCAATCCGCATCTTCGGATACCGTATGGAATATGGAGTAGCAGAAGTTGGTTAGTGGTTGCTCGATCTGGTCAGATTGGCTGATGAGATAGTAGTGCTGTCAGAAACAATTTGTGTCCCTGTTCATCCGTGCATCCAAACAGGGTGGTTGGCCTAACACTAAGAGAGGAATCGGAGCCGTTTCGTTCTCGTGCGCCGAATTAAGATGGCTGCTCCTGCTCCGTTAAACAACGTACGCAGGGAGCCGTTCGTTGCATTACAACGGCCTGGTTTAGTTTGCAAAATTTTTTTTTAACCCAATAAATAGTACCACTTTTGTTTTTTTCTAACCCAATGAATAGTACCACTTTTGTCTTATTTGGTAAATATTGTCTAATCGTGGACCAACTAGGCTCAAAAGATTCATCTCGTGATTTCCAACTAAACTGTGTAATTAGTTATTTTTTTTACTTATATTTACTACTTCATGCATGGGTCCAAAGATTGATGTGATGGAGAAAGAGTGAAAAAATTCTAACTTTTAGGGTGCATCTTTCGCGCGGCACAATGATGAAAGGAAAAGGTGGTCATTCAGATTTCAGGCTGGTGTGCTCTTTCGCGCGGCAATCAATCCGCAAATAGAGCAACTCCGACCCGATCCAATGGCGGGGGCCGGCGCCCGTCCGGTCCGGCTCCGGCTCCGGCCGTCCCCCAGCAGGCCCTAGCCCTACCACTAACCACTGCCACCACGCAGGCGTCCGGCGGCCGCATCAGCAGGCTGTGCTGCTATGGCTGGCACCACAGTGCCACTACCACACGCACCAACAACCGCGCGCGCGCCGAGCGAAACATGGAGAATCACAGCGCCTCACCTCACCACCAACTACGCCGCGTACGGTGCCAGCAAATCATCAGGCGGCGGGCTCACTCTGTCCAACCTCCTCATGATTCAGGAAGAAGACGAGCGAGCGAGCGACGAATTTCCAAGAAGAAAGGCCAACGCATCAGAGTAGCTCGGTGGCGAATAATGGTGTGTTTAGTTCGCGAAAATTTTTGGCTTAGCGTACTGTAGTATTTTCGTTTGTATTTGTCAATTAGTGTCAATCATGGACTAATTAGATTCAAAAGATTCGTCTCGTGGTTTTCTACCAAACTGTGTAATTAGTTTTTTTCGTCTACATTTAATGTCCCATGCATAAGTCTAAATATTCGATGTGACGGAGAATTTTGAAAATTTTTGGAAACTAAACATGACCTAATAACCGCTCCACTTGCTTCTACTCTTTGTTTGTTCCCCGAAAGTAAACAAAAAAAATGTTGCTTCTACTTCTACTTCTACTTCTACTCATCCTGCTCCCTGCATACGCCATTGCCGCAACCGCAAGGTACCTAGTATGGTCAGTACACATGCATACGACTACTACTCGATCATAGTAATTCATTAAGCCATATAGCTGAGCACGGCAGGACGAGCCTAACTAGCTAAGCAAGCCGGCCTTGCGTCCCACTCGTCCTGCCTTCTACGGATAATATACAGGGCCGGCCACACGTTCCCATTGCGTGCACGTATCTACCACACTGCCGCAGACCGTAGATCCTTAATACTGTACTACTACAGTATAAATTATCAGCCTGACTTATCAACCATATTTTTCTCTCACAACAAATTAGCGAACAATATTTTTCAGTCTGTCTTATCAGCGAAACGAACAGGCAATTGTTCAAACAGTGCAGTGCAATTAAAGCAGTATAACAAAGACGCCCTTACAACTAAGGCCCTATTTGGATCCCTATCTCTAAAGTCTAAAGGTCTACACTTTAGAGCTAAACCTTCAAACAGGTACTCTAGAATTAGAGCTAAACTTTAGCCCACCCCCTAAAAGTACATTAGAGCATGAGACCAAAACTCTGAGCTAAAGTGCGTGCTCTAAACTTTTGTTCTCCCTCGCTAAAAGACACCGATACCCCTCTCTTTCATGCACACGAGCGACGGTTCCATCCCTATTCACGTGAAAAAAAACCTCGACGCCACCTCCCTCCGACACCGCAACCCCGCGCATTAGTGCCATGGAATATTGTTTGAACACTTTTCAGCTCAAAGTCTGTATGGTGCCATGGAATATTGTTTGAACCCTTTTCAGCATAAAGTCTGTACGGTGCCATGGCTAACGGCAATACAGGGGCAGACATGTCCTTGAGTTCAGTTAGCTTTAAAGTTTAACTTCAAATCCAAACAGCTTACAGGGGCAGACATGTCCTTGAGTTCAGTTAGCTTTAAAGTTTAACTTCAAATCCAAACAGCTTTATGGTCTAAAGTTTAGTGGCTAAACTTTAAAGGTCTAAAATTTAGTCCTGAGAGCTCTAAAGTTTGGAGCTGAGAATCCAAACAGGCCCTAAGTAACACGTGGTATTGCTACATTAAGACCACGCTGTGGAACTGTACAAAGCAAGCCACACGTTAGTAGTGACATTGTGCAACTGTATTAATTCCTCAAGTGGAAGTATATGTACCTGGAGACTATATGATAGAGGGAAGTCCATTTATTTTACAACATCAATATATAGCTCGAGTTCAGTTTTCATCTCGACCTTTCAGCCTTTGACTGTATAAACAGTTCACTTTCCAAACCTTCACTCAGATTTATAGTTATTTTGGGTGACATGGTATTGATGACGTGGTAACAGCTAACATAGCCAAAAATTTATTTATATACAGAATTGCTACGTGACAACGAGTGTTTTGCCTTCGCTGGCAACCAATTTTTTTATTCCAAAATAGAAAATTATTTTTAAATTCAAATATATAAATAATACATTTCAGTTGTAGGATGCTGCATATAGTGTGTGTCCAAAAGGTTACATGTTTTTGGTACCCCTAACTTAGAAAAAAAAACGAAAAGTGTTATAAACTTGATCTCTCGCACATCAACGACGCCATGTCAACCAGCACCAACCTATAGATTTCAGCCATAGTTCAAAAGGGAATGGCTTTGATAGTTAAGAGTTGACAAGTAAATGGTTTCGTGGCTAATAGTTGAAAAATGAACTCAGTCATCATTGGTGATTGTAACTTGTAAAATCAACCTTTCTCTATATATTATCAGTATATCACACACGAGGTACATTTGTCAAAAATGACTCGCTCCCAGCAGCAGAGATATAGCAGAGACCAAAATCCTCCCAAAGTCTCAACTGATCGAACGTACAGTGATTTTGCAAACAGAGAATGTAGTACACCCTTTTTGTTTTTGAAAGATATGGCATGAGCTTTGTCCGTCAATTAAGGTAGGAAAGAGAGTTTATGTGCAACAGACCAAGTGCCTTACAGAGACATGGCAAAAAAAAAAAAGACTCCAGGAGGAACACACAGATCCTCCCCCAAGAAGCGCGAAAGGAGAAAAACACACCCAAAAGGCACTATTGCTAGAGCCCTCTTTCTTCTTGAGGCAACTTGTTGCACTGTTTGGTAAATACTTACTGTAAAAAATCTTACGATTCCTTTTCTTCCAAAGGTTCCACATTATGTATATGTTTGAAGCTCCATAAGAAGAGGCTACATATCTGTTTCTGTATATGCGTAACAGAAGCCAAAATACTTCTGTATTAAAGATACATCTGCGTACACGAATCATTTTCAGCCAGTTATATATATGTACCATTGTGCGTATGTTAAATGTACCACTACCAGCCCAGAAACTGTATAAATACAAAAAGTCCTGAACGTTAGAGTTTAGTGTTGGTCTAGCCCATCGACTGCAACAGTAATACAGTGCCGTGCAATTGAAGTAGCACCTTATAACTCTCGCCATGTATCATAGTTTCCTCGTCAGTAAGACAGTAATCGAAAACACCTCGCTACCAGCTGACCTGCAGAAATATATATATGCAAGAGAAAGACAAAATAAATCCTCTCGACCGATCGATCGGTACAAATAATTTGCAAACAAGGACGGCTGCGTCATCGTCTAGTCCTATAGCTCGTAACAATAAAATACATATGCAAGAAACAGAATCAGTTTGTATGGATTGGCGTCTAACCGTGGCCTTGTTTAGTTTCCCAAAATTCACCCTAAATTCTACTATGCAAAAAGAAGATTCTCCATTATATCAAAATGTCGGCACATATATGAAGTAGTAAATGTAGATGAAATCAAAAACTAATTACACAGTTTTATTGTACTTTGCGAGACGAACATTTTGAGCCTAATTAATCAATATTTGGACAATTATTACCAAATAAAAACAAAATGCTACAGTAAATCGGCACAGTGTTTTTCTTCACCAACTCGGTCATCTAAACAAGGCGCGTGTGTTTGCTTTACAGTTGAACAACCGCATCCAGACAATATACATATATATACACACACACACATACATCTATGTGCTGCATGCAACTACTGAGTCTCTGAATGTTAGATTGTTATTACACTTGTTTTGGCATGTACGGACATCGTCAGTGTCCCTATCCGAATGTCGACAACTACTGTAAACAAAAATTAGCATCAATTTCTCACGGTTATCATGAAACCAAACGCTGATTGAATATGGTACCGAATAACTACTAGCTACGGCAGCACTGCGTCAGCACGTCGTTCACAATATTTTGCTGTACGGTTTCAAATTTTAGCTGTATCGGTGTACTTTCTCCATGGGTTTCGTGCTGCATCAGAATCAATTCATGTAGAGTGGGTATGCGCTGCTGCCAAATTTTCCAAGAAAAGTAAGCTTACACTGGTTCGCAATATATATATTATATAAAAGGAATATGCATTGCCTTCGTCCACACGGATGTGTATTCAATTCGTTTTTTAAAAACTTTAGTTTAAAGTTATCATTTCAGAAATGGGCGCGTACCTTCGTGACACAAACCGTCACACAATAAATTAGGACTCGTTTGCGAAAAAGAAAGTTGCACAAAAGGCCTTCAGAAGTAGGAAAATCTTCAAAACTTCCTTTAAAGCCAAGGAAATTCATCTAGAATAATCTTAATACAACTCATTTTACTGGGACGACTGCACATTGCGTAGATTTCGATGTGACTTACGGTAACACAAGTATATAAGTCACTTTTGACATCATTGGGTGGGTGTGTTAGACCAATCTCAATGGGGTTTCATGTCACTATTTTCAAGGCTCAAACAAGTTTTATCATTATGAAACTCATTTCTCCCATAAAACTTTTATCAACTTTCTTTATTTATACTATGTCATATCAGCTTATATAATAATGTTCATGAAACTCTCATGAATTTTCCATTATGTCTAGCCTTAGAAACATCAATGGCAAGTTGGAACAGTCAAAAATTTGTTTTATTTTTTTGAAACAAACACATGGATTCAAGGGTGCTTTCTACGAAATCTTAATTATCCCGCATGCCGAACATCTTCATTTGATAGACACTGGATATAGAGTTTGAGTAGAAAAACAAGAAATACCCAATAATAGCTACATGCTTAGTATATTAGAGAAGTCTCTGTTATGTCGAAAAATCAATGGTTTCTTAAGAAAAATTGCAACTTGCATTAAACTCTAAAAACAAAAGAAATTATAAGAGGGTAACAAAGAGAAACCCAGCTAAGTCTTCAGATTTCGGAAAAATACAGGGACTGAAACGCAAATCCGGCCACCGTATATGTACCCTTGCCCGTCCCCGCCTTCCCCACACGGCCACACCTCGACTTCACCCACAGCCACCCGGCCATCACCGCACTGCACGCGCGCGCTCCTCTCCCACCCATGCCGACCGGCGAGACGCTAGCGGTAGAGACTCCATCACCAGTGCCGCCGCCACCGCCTACACCGACGGCGACAGCCTCGTCCTCCCCAGCGTCTTCCCGCCACCGTCGCCACCGCACCTTCTCCTCCTCTTCCTCGTCCTCGTCGTCCCTCTCCACGGTATCCTCGGCGGCATCCTCGCCGTCGCCGTCGCCGCGCGTCCGCGGCACCACCACCACCACCTCCGTGCCCTTCTCCTGGGAGCACCACCCGGGTATCCCCAAGACGCGCCTTATCTCCGCCGGCACGCCGTCCTCCGCGCCCACGCCGCTCCCGCTCCCGCCGCCGCTGCGGGCGCCGACGACGACGTCAAGGCCGCGCCACCACCATCACGCCCGGCGCCGGCGCGCCAGCGGCAAGCCGCGGCCGCCGGCCGACGACTCGGCGGACCCCTTCGCCGCGGCGCTCGCGGAGTGCACCAGGGAGCGCGGCGCCGGCGCGGGATCGGACGACGCCGGCCTCATGAACGCGCTCTTCCCCGCGCGGGCGCCGGCAGCGCCCACCAGCCGGCGGTGGTCGTCCATCGCGTCCGCCGGCGGGGTCGTCGGGCTCCTGGACCTGTACGGGTGCAAGAGCGCCTTGGGCGGCGGCGTCGCGGAGGGCGCCTTCGTCGTGCGTCGCTCGGTGGCGGTGGTCCGCGCCGTGCCAGCTGGCCGCGCGGGCCTGGGCCGGGCGGGGCGCAGGTGAGGGCCGTGGTGATGGGTCGCATCGATCGCATCATGGAGGGGCTCGGTTATTAGGTACATAATAATAAATAAATAATCGATCATTGTGCAAAAATGTTGGGATCGAAAATGTGGTTCAACCTTTTCCTTTTTCAGTTTTATATTTTTGTGTTTATTTTTTATTGGTGCTTTTTTGAGTGGATGTGATGGTTACCAATATATGAATGTTTGGCGTAACCATCCTCCAAACGATGTTGCGATGTAGATAGCTATATGCCAGTATATGATGCTGATGGTACTATATATATTATAAGGATAGTATAAGTACAATAATAACGCAGCATATTATATTGGCATCACTTGTACTATTCTAGTTTAATTGCAAAAAAAATATATAATTTTTCTTATTGTAGGCTAGTGCCCCCCACCCTTTTCTCTTTAAACATGGAGCATTGAGAGAAAGGTAACTAATTTAAAATATATAAGTTGATTAGCTTCTTTCTAAAGATCATATATTTTTAAACAAGATATTAAACAATACTCACTCCATGCATCCAAAAAGACTTGCAATTCTAGATTTGAATGAACTAAGTCAATTTGTTTAAGTTTATAGAACAGTTAGCATTTGTATCTCTAAATAGGTTTATTATGAAAATTTATTCCAAAGTTGATCTAACGATTATTTATTTTCTTTTATAAATATTAGTACCTTTTGTATTGATTAAGATCAAACTATGACAACTCGTACAGCGAGCGTTACGTGAGACGGAGAGAATTCGAGCCTAGTGAAGTAGTGAGAGTGATTTCTACTACGACCATGGCCAAGTGTGAAGCTAGTACAGTAGTACCTATTCAAATACGACCAATATGGGCCGTCCAATTGACGCTTGTTTTCAAAATGCGTACGGTATTCTGAATTTAAAACTTGTGAAGCCTATACCTTTTCAAATACGACCAATATGCACCGTCCAATTGACGCTTTTTTAAAACGCGTACGGTATTACGAATTTAAAATTGCGGCCGATGGATGGATGGATCGGAAGGAGGGGTTTGTTAATTGGTGGGGACGTACGTAGGTGCATGTCGAGTAGTTGTCGTGGGCTGCTCGCACGGCACCATATATATTGTATTGTATGTATTGTAAGCTGAGAGTGGGCAGACAAGCCTATAATTTTAGCAATAAACCCCATCGAGATCGATGGATGGATGGATGGATCGGCGCACGCACAGAAGATCACTGTCATGGTATGGTACCTCATTGCTGGCGCCCGATCGATGGAGTGGGAGACTGGGAGTAGATTCATCTCTGACGTCGTCCCTACTCTACTTGAACTGCTACAAATTTGATTCGATTCTTCACATGGCCAAGATGTCAGCAAGGCCACGTTTAGTTTGCTTCAAAACGCAAAAAGTTTTCAAGATTTTCTGTCACATCGTATATGCCGGCACATGTACGGAGTATTAAATGTAGGTAAAAAAATAATTAATTACACAGTTTGTCTATAAATGTCGAGACGAATCTTTTGAGCCTAATTAATCTATGATTGGATAAAGTTTGTCAAATACAAACAAAAATGCTACAGTGCCTTTTCAAAATCATTTGCAAACTAAACATGGCCCAATTTTAGGTGTTTCCGATCCCGGTCTCAGCTCGTATAAACTGTCAGTGGCACCCGTTTTGGCTCCTACTGCCCTGTGCATTGACTAGGGGCCGGTTTAGATAAAAAAAAAATTGGCAAAATAATACTGTAGCAAATTTCGTTGTTATTTGGCAATTAGTGTTCAATCATGGTCTAATTAGGCTTAAAAGATTCGTCTCGTCTATTTCGTCTAAACTGTGTAATTAATTTTATTTTTTATCTATATTTAATGCTTCATGCATGCATCCAAAGATTCGATGTGATGGGGAATCTTGAAAAATTTTGCAAGGTTAGAATGCCTTTTTACTCTTGTGCAGAGGTCGAACTGCATTCAACTTTTTTTTTTTTTGCGACGAGAACTGCATGCAACTATGCGAGTTTAATACTACTACTCTGCAGACGGATGACCACCTAACAGACAATTACAGTACTATGCATATAACCTTTCAGAAGACCATTGATCACGGCCTTCATTTGTACTGCCATGCTGTGTTGGACAAAATCTTTTGCACTGTGGCAGGCACTCGATCAGAACAGCTTCAACAGTTTTACTGACGAGCGAGGCCCCGCTAGCTGCTTCAGAGTGACTGAGCCTCGACAGTTTACTGACGAAAGAGGAGATGCATGCATGGGATGGGGCCTGCAGGAATCAAAGTGCCAGCAGTGGAGGTAGGTGAGAGTAGATCTGGGAGCAGAGATGACTGACGAGGGGATCCATCCATCGAGATTTATGTACTAATACCATCATGGCATCATGCATGAATGGAGCTGGCTGGTTGGCACAGTGCTGTGCAGTGTGCAGTGATGCTCTGATTTGCTTCACTAGCGTGCTGAACGCAACAGACAGGTGAGATCATTATTATCAAGAGATGGAAAAGGGTCAGCTTGATGGATGATGGATCCCCCCTGAGCTGTCCTCATCGACTGTTACGTGTGCCTCAAGCCTGTTCATCAGCTCATCACTCACATTAGATAGTTTCTTCGATGATGACACAATCAAGCACCTTACATGCATCGGGCTCACCTGATCAATCACAGCTGCTAGTCATTAGTCAACAAGCTGTCTGAAATATCTGGAGGATATCAGCACTTCAGCAGCAACCTCTTGATGATTGCCTGCTGAGAGCAGAGTGTGCAATGCCTGATCGGTGCTCCTAATTCAGAGGCCCAAGGGAACAAATCAAGGCCCCCAAAAGCATGCATGTCAACTAGGCTTTATAAAGTAGTAAAAATATAGAGGTGGATGGAAAGAGCATCCGCCTTTAGAAATGCCATTCTATTTTTAAAGGCGGGTAGAAAGAGCATCTGCATGTAGAAATATCATCTATTTTTAGAAGTGGCTGGAAATCCTAGCCATATAAGTGGATTCCAAGTTACGGCTGAAGACCAACCGCCTCTAAAAATGCCATTTCTAGAGGCAACCTAGCCTTGTTTCAAAAAAAATGGATTTATAGAGGTGGTTGACAATTTAGCTTGTCTATAAAAAAAATAGGACAGTGCAACAAAATTTATAAATTTTACGAATGACATCGGATGGAGAAGACCAACCTAGCCAAATGAAAGTTATAGCGCTCGAAGAGATCTCCAACTTTGTAGTTAAATCCTTTTTCATTTGAAATCAATGAGATCCTAGAAATTACATTTTGAATTTTCAAAATTTTGAGATTCGTTTTTTTGAATTTATAACCTCGTGTGGAGAAAGACGACCTAAACCAAAGTTGGAGTCCTCACAGAGATCTAACATTTTCAATTCAAACTTTTGTCATTTAAAATCATTTATGGCCTAGAAATTCTATTTCAGTTTTTTCAGGTTTTGAATTTTTTTTGAATGTTTCAAATAACCTTAGATGGAGAAATGACCTAAAACTTTTTCAGTTTATTTTTTTATGAACAAGGGTGTGTTTATATACAAATAACCCATGAGTGATGAGGTTTAGCTTTCCACTTTTACAAACAGGGGGTGTGTTTATATATACAAATCAAAGATACAAAGTTTGAGATAAGCCACTCCTTTGAAAGAAACAAATAATTAATATAACTGCGACACACACAAGAAGGTACCTTTGTGACTTAGAGAAAAGAGGTCAAGTTTTGACAACATGATTACATGATGATGGGTGCACTCATGATTGTGGTCCAAATCAAATTGCATTGTCAAAGAGCAGCAGCATCTACCAGTTCTGTCCAAATAAAGTAACTAAAAAATATTCTCTCCTTTTTATGAATTGTGATGTGCATGGTTATGTGAACCCATTCCCCAGCACGCACGTACGCCTTGAGTGAGCGTGCGTTCATGTATGTACGCCCGTGGTATCATTGCAGCACTATCTGCCACCGTTCGTTGCAGGACCAGCTGAGAAAGATTTATACTAGCAGGGGATTGGAGCCAAAAAAATTGCTTACCGTGCACTCCACTCCCGGTGGTGCACTTTTTGGGTGTGCGTGTGTGTGCCGCACCTACAGTACAGAGTGGGTTAGAATAGAATGGCGGTACACGTAATTGAAGTACTCGATGATGTACATAGTACATATCCCGTTAGAGTTGCACTGTAGCTGTCCGCTGGGACAGTAGGTGCCGGTAGCGGTAGGCAGGCGGTGGACATGCATGTTTGTATTGTGTTGATCCGATATTCGGATTAGCAGGCACGCAAGCGAAATAAAACCCGGCCGGGACAAATCGAGTGAGCACAGAAAGCGACCAATAGTGTGTCGTTACTGCTATGAGAGCCTTTTTTTCGAAAATAATTACAGGTATGAGAGTTTGGATGAAAATGAAGCTGAGCATTGGAAGCATGCATCGTTGGCATGCACTAGATAATCTAGTAGGCCTGACCCACCTGAGCAGGGCACTTAATTCCACTCTGGTAGCAAATCATGTGCTGAATCAACTATTGAGTACAATTTAACACACAGACGATCGATTGGCTACAAATCGAGATGCAAGAACCCATGTGCATCGGTTGTACTAGCTCGGTTGTGAAGTCCGAACTTGAATATTTGTAACTGTCGCAGCCCCACACCCTGCACACCTCTTCTGATTAAGTACTAATTACTAATTAGTTTCAGATAAGGTGCAGGCCTGGCCGGGCACCCTTATGAAGGAACCATCAAGCACATGTGTTACGCTGAGTGACCGATCGAGTGCATGCAAGGACAGAGATGAGATGAGAGATGTTAGTAGCCTAGTATATACCATATAGAGGAAGGGCGCGGTCCTTAGGAAAATGACTTTATAACTTCATATTGAGATATGAATATGATACACGATACACGGACTGTCATCATATTACAAAAGGTGCAGCTTAGCCTAGCTTCTTGTGTAGTTCTATCACCATCCAAAAAAGCTTAGCCTAGCTTCTTGTGTAGTTCTATCACCATCCAAAAATAATACAACTCTAGCACAATTTCTAAGTCCAAAGCTATATATTTAATTTTGACCAAATTTATACAAACAAATATACGATACAAATATGACATTAGTTTTTTTTTAGTGGAACAAATATGACATTAGGTGACTTGTATTGTATCATACATGTATTTATTTGAAATGAAAGCTTGAGAGAGACATGATACAAAGCAATAGGACTACAAATCCTATATAAAAATATATGGTACTAGTTATTTTTTGAGAAATAAATAAATGGTACTAGTACTCTAGCCACGGGAGTTTTGGGCTTTGATCCAACGGAAAAGTTTGTAGTGCTGGCGGACCTTTCAAGTAGGCCATATATATAGGCCTAAAATTTGTATCGGCCCATAAAGATACACGGAGCGAGGGGGACGATGTGGCGTCCGGCTGGGCACTGCTTCTCCTGTAGCAGATCCTCTACCGATTGCTGAATTTTAATAGTTTTTATTGGGAAAACAAATGAAGAACTCATGTACATCAGTTATAATCGTAGCTAAACCGAAATATATTTATACATAACTGTCACAGCCTCATAAACACCTATTTTATGTGGGCCTCGAGCCACAAAGGCTTGCAGGGCAATAGAACTGTTAATTCCCCCAGTTAAGCCTGAGCAGCACAAGACAATTGAGAAATTGAACTCCATCTACCTGAGCATGATTGTCGGTTTCATCTTTGGCCTTTGGGTGGTATTCTGCATTATACTACATAAGAGACTAAGGTACTCCTTGATTACTTGTCCCACAAGGTGTGTGTCCATACCAATGACACTTGGAACTTACTGGTGAGAAGGAGTCTATGGCTTGGACACACATCTTGTGGAAGAAGTAATAAGAGTACCTCGGTCCCTTGTCTAGCATATTGCAGAATACCACTCAAAGGCCAAAGATGAACCCGACAATCATACTCAGGTCGATGGAGTTCGATATCAGCAAACTGATGTCGCCGAGGACAAAAGCAACATGCATGATGCCAGGCTGTGCTAATCTGAGCCGAGAATTACTGAAGGATAATAAAGTGACACTTGCTAGATTCCTGATGACAACAAGAATTAAATAAATGAATGTAGAATCCTGACTTGAGCATTGAAATTTGTCTAAGGAATTGTATATATATTGGAGACGTTTTGATTCCTTGAATAATACATGCACCTGCCATTACTTGCCGGCACAGAAAGGAGGTCCAAGGGAAAATGAAATTGACTTAGCACTTGAATACAGAGAGCACATGCACGCCATCAGGTGCATGCTACTTCCAGAAGGCTGTTCATGTATGGCAACAAAGATATTTCTGCACACAACGGTGATGGCAGTTTCTTCCTGCAAAATAAGGTCAGTCTTAGTGGGGATTTCATGTCACTATTTTCAACACATCCAGATTTTGGAAAGCGCAGAAGAGTTTCATCCCCATAAAACTCTCTCTACTCCCATAAAACTTTTATCTCTCTCTTCATTAATATGGAGCCACATCAGCATAATTAATGTCCATGAAACTTTAATGAAACTCCATTAAAACTGGTCTAAAAGGCATCGTACATATTCTTGGCACAAAATGGACTAACTTCGAGGTTTTGAGCTCTGGTCTAGGGATTTCTGTACTGGGTTATTGATGGAATGAAAACTCAGGCTGCTAGTTAATTTCCAGTTCCACGGAGCGCTATGATGGCCGGCGCTAAACAGAAAAGGATCAACGACGACAAATTAAAGAAGGATGTTTCGTTCTCACCAGGGCTTGATATTTGACGACCAAGAGATGATGGATGACGGCGTGATGAGGAGCTGAGGAGGCCTCCCATGCCATGCGTCCTGGTGTTTTGGCGATGAAAAGAAGATAGAATTGACGAGCTAGCGAGCAGCCTCAAGCGGAAATCAGCCACCATGGAGCCTCTTACCAGCATTGGGAATGTGGTAGGCACCGGTGAGGTGCTCCGGCGAGCACGGCGAGCGACGAGATGTGGGTCACCACCCACAGTGAAAACCGGCGTGGTGGATGCGGCGTGAACCTGCGGTTCACACGGAAGAGGAGGGTGGGCTTGCGGTGCTTCCAACTGGGAGATCGATGGCGGCGATGTGGAGCTCGGTAATGGCGGGCGACGGCGATTGAGGGCACTGCAGCATGGGGGAGAGGAAAAGGAGCGGCCTGGTGGATGCGGGGTGCTCTGGCGAGGCCACAGGCAGATTTTATAGGGGCGGAGAGGGAGTGGAGAGGCCGGTGGTGGAGCTCGAGTTGATGACCACTACGATTGACGTTTGGGCTGCGATGCTCCCAGGTGGTGGAAACTGATGAGTGATGAAGTGGGCAGCTATAGCTGTATTCCTTGATGAGCTTGGCGGTTCTACTATAAATTGAATGAGCACTTGCAATAACTCTGGAAGTCATCCGTGGTTACTGGGAGAAATCCACAGCGCCCGCACAAGGTAGATGAAAAGGTAGCTAGCAAACATGCAACTGCATGCGCTTGTGCATCAATGCAAGCAGCCCATGCAGATGGAGAGAGATATTAGTAGCATGCATGTACATAATGGCATGATTGACGGGATGCACGATAAAGAAGGAAGTGATGTGATAGAAAAAGATAAGAATAGAAGAAAAAGATAATTAAGCTAGCTTGCTAGCAGAACGTGGAGGCATGTTTGTTTTCTTGTTGAAGTGATTATGACGTACAAAGGATTAAGTATATAGACAAAAGAAATATATGTGAGAAAAGAAGAGAGGAAACTGAGTTTGCAAGGGACATGGATATTTTTGTTCAAGGACTAAAATGTGGTCACGTGGTGAGAAATGAGATGGATAATGGAGGAGATGGACAAAGATTTGGCATGAGATTAAAAGGATTTTAGTCAAACAAAAGGATTAAAGAGGTTGACTATGTTTTTAGAAATTATATTTAAATTACTTTTTCAAAGACTTTAAAATTCAAACTATTTTTTGAGAGCTTTTTAAATTATAATTTGAACTTTATTATTATTATTATTATTTTAAATAGAGCAAAACCTATTTGAGGCTTAAACACATTTAAATTCATTTTTCACACAATAACATTAATGCTCTCTGCATGAATGCAACAAATATATTAAATTAGATTACAAATTTTTGAGAAAACCACATTTTTAATTATTTAAATTATAATCAACATAATTAAATCTTGGAAAATTTTAGAAAATTCATGAAACCTTTTATTTTATTTAGTGTTTTCGATTCACAACCCAAAATGAAATTTTTGGGGGTGTGACAGCCTTCTCAGTTATAAAGATTATTAAGACTGAGTTACGCAGTAAGATGGATGATGCTTGGCTTAATGACCTGATGGTGTGCTGCATTGAGCGAGGCTTATTCAAGGGACTTGATCTTGCTGAAATTAAGAAAGAATTTCAAAAGAAAAAAGAAGAATGCCATTGCCAGGGTCTGCACCCAAATAAAGCTTTATTATAGGTTTGTATTTGTTCCAACAACCTTTATTTAGTGAGGTATTTATGTGTCAATACTTTTTTTTTAGAATTACACAGTACAAAGTAGACACCCACAACACGCACGCACACTCATCACTATGAACACACGTACTCAATCCCTATCCCTACGAGCAGCTCCAAAGAACTGAACCGGCAAATCTCGAGATTTACGAAGTCATCGTAGGCGCCTTGCTGTCGACGCTACGAGCAGCTCCAAAGAACTGAACCGACAAATCTCGAGATTTACGAAGTCACCGTAGGCGGCTTGCTGTTGACGGAACATCACCTACCACTGAAAGTATAGCGCCGTTAAATCCTGTAATAAATCCAGGAAACTGTGAGCATCTGTACCAAGTTGAGAACTTAAACCCGGGTCGGCAAGTTCCACCACAAGAAATCCAACCAACTGATCTATGATCTTATATTTAATCACATAGTAATATACATATTTAGATAATGTTCTAATGCATCCTTGTATAATTGATAGTTATATTATACATGTTCGACCTTTATAAACCAGTCACACCTAAAAAATATTCCTGCCTTCGCCACTGTGCAGATGCCCCCTTTAAAATACAGATTTAATGACAAAGACTAAAATTTTACCATATATTCACCTTCTAAGGTCGAGTCTCAATGACATAATGTGAAACAGGCTTATCAAAATTTCACCATATAGGTGAGTTTAAGTTGTTTCAATTATGTCAATTTGTACACGTTTAGCCAGCTTATCAAATTCTATGGGTTTTTTTGGATTTTTTTGGGATCCAAGCCACTACAATTTTTCAAGTTCTGACATATATCATTACAATTCACCTATTCTAAAACTTGCCATTACAATTCTTTATCTACCTGATTCTTGCCATTTTCTACGTCTCCGAGGTGCCTGGGCTCACGGTACGCATACACATCTTTCGTATGGCCCAAAATACCCCTGCTACTGCTACTGCTCTCTCATCTCTATCTCTGACGTGTGGCCCCACACGTCAACTTCACCTTCAACCTCCAGCCGGCGCAGGTGTGTCTCCTCCCCTCCGTGGCCATGCCTCTTCTGGGTGCACCCACGGCCTCCCCGCGCGAAGCCTCCTGCCGCACGCGCCCCCGCCCTGCGCAGCGTGCGGACAAACCCACACGCGCGGCCTGCGTACGCGGCAGCGGATGTGCGCCCCACCCGCGCTGGCGGACGTGCGCCACCATGGTAGGGAACTCGGAGCGAGACGGAGCACCGCAGGGAACCGCGCTCCTCCACCCTCCCTATGCCTAGATGACCCCAGACCAGCGCACATGGCGGAGACCGTCGGCACAGCGGAGCTGATAGCACGCCGCCACCAGCCAAAGATCTCGAGAGGTGGTGCGCGCGGGGGATGGTCAGCCGCAAGGGATAAGCCAGCGATAGCGAGGAGGAGGAGAAGACAGAGGTAGCGCACCTACGGGCGACGCCGCGGGGCCAGACAACAGCGGCAGCCTTCCTCCTCCGCTCACGCTGCTCCGGCAGCGAGCTCGAAACAGCCCTGCGTACGCAGGCCGTGCGTGCGTCTGCATGCTGCGTAGGCCGGGGGCGCGTGCAGCAGGAAGCTTCGCATGGGGGAGGCCGCGGGGCGCGCGTGAGGGGAGTCGTGGCTCCAGAGGGGAGAAACCATGGGCTGGCTGGAGGTTGAAGGAGAAGCTGACGTATGGGGCCCACAAGTTAGCGAGTGGAGGGAGAGAAGTAGCAAGGGTATTTTGGGTCATATGAAAATGCGTACACGTACAATGGTCTGACAATGGGTCCAAGCACCTTGAAGACGTAGAAAATGGCAAGAATCATGTAGATGAAGAATTGTAATGGCAAGTTTCAGAATAAGTAAATTATAATGGTATATCTCAGAACTTCGAAAATTATAATGGCGTGCATCCAAAACCCCACCCCTCCAGACACACCTTTTTTTTTTTGAGGGGACCAGATTCTATGGGTTGTGGCTAGTACTTGGAGCCAGGCTACCAAAGTCGAGTCTCAATGATGGGCCGTCGTAATCACCCAGCCCGGCCTAGGGTAAATGACGTGCAATGATGAACCCAGCCCAGTCGCAAGTACCTAGGCTGTTATGCATGCAGAATTCAGAGCTGAAGAACAATATCAGCCATGGCCTCGTTTAGATGACAGAATTGGAGAGAAAAATACTGTATCAGAATTCCTGTAGCATTTTGTTTGTATTTGATAAAAATTATCCAAATTTTAACTAACTAGGCTTAAAATGTTCGTCTCGCAAAGTACAACAAAACTGTGCAATTAGTTTTTGATTTCATCAACATTTAGTACTCCATGCATTTGCCGACATTTTGATGTGACGGGGAATCTTCTTTTTGCATAGTGGAATTTGGGGGAGAATTGGGGAACTAAACAAGGCCCATGTCACGAAACTGCTGCAAGAAGGACTTTACCAACTCAGTCATCAGCTGCAATCTTTCCGGAAACTGATCAGCACACATGTATGTCGTCAGCTCAGTACTGCACTGCCTCCATCTCACCGCCAGTTTCCAATGCATGCATCAATCAAGTTTTCACATGGTTTTTGTTGCCAGTCCAAGCAGAGCAGCAGCTAATTCGATTCCTCTGTCAAAAGTACCTTGCAAGAATCCGGAGTGTGGCTACAACCTCGCAGCACATTCGGTCGGTGCATGGCATAGAACGTGAATCGGTCGCTGTCGATCTTGTAAATTGTAATCGTTATGCATGTACATTCACTTGAATTTTTAAACTTTAAATCGAACCCATTATGAATTCATCATCGCCAGATGCCCAGATCAAGAAGCCCAAATAAATCAGCTCTCACAGCTTACACTCGCTGATTGATCATCAATATATAATACACTTGCAAACAAGGCGTCTCGATTCTCGATCGATGGCACATTGTTGACCACCAAACTTATAGGTAAGACAGAAAGGGGAAAACAAAACAAATCGCGGGAGAAGAAGACGACCTCCTCGTCGATCCCGGCGACGCCAACAACCACCGCGTCATTTGGTCAAGTCATCTCCTTCGACGCCCGCCTGGCCGCCGGAGCCACGGATCCCGGTCGGTTTCACCGGCCGGCCAGCTGGAATAGTTAATGTACACGTCCCTAGCTAGCTACCTACAGCAGCTGACGCCGGGGGTCAGGTCAGATCAGATCGATCCTCACTTCCTGACGCGGCGCAGCGCGAGGTACGCCAGCAGCCGGTAGCCGAAGAACATGGCGACGAGCGCGGCGACGCACGCCCCAGGCCCGGCCTCCCCATCGACAGCCTCGGGCGGGAGCAGGCGCTTGAGGTGGCCGCCGTACTGCACGGCGATGAGCAGGCGGTAGCAGTAGTAGGTGAACGACGTGTACTTGGCCCACACCATGAACCCTGGCACGCACGCACACTCATCCCTACGAAGACACGTACGCAAACCCTATTCCTACGAGCAGCTCCAAAGGACGAAGCCGGCAAATCTCGAGATTTATGAAGTTACCATAGGAGCATAGCGCCGTTAAATCATAGAATAAATCCAGGAAAATACGAGTACCCGTGCCAAGTTGAGGACTTGAATCCGGGTAGGCAAGTTCCACCGTAAGGAACCCAACCAACTGATCTAATGATCTTATATTTAATCACATAGTAATATACATATTTAGATAATGTTCTAGTGCATCCTTGAATAATTGATAGTTATATTATACATGTTCGATCTTTATAAACCCGTCACAACTAAAAAATATTTCTGCCTTCACACTGTGCATATGCCCCCTTTAAAATACAGATTTAGTGACAAAGACTAAAATTTCACCATATATGTACCCTCTAAGGTTGAGTCTCAATGACATAATGTGAAACAGGCTTATCAAAATTTCACCATATAGGTGAGTTTAAGTTGTTTCAATTATGTCAATTTGTTCGTGTTTAGCTAGCTTATCAAATTCTGTGGGTCTTTTTTTTGATCCACGCCATTACAATTTTTTAAGTTCTGAGATATGCCATTACAATTCACCTATTCTAAAACTTGCCATTACAACATCTACCGGATTCTTGCCATTTTCTAGGTCTCCGAGGTGTCTGGGCTCACTGTACGCATACGCATCTTTCGTATGGACCAAAATACCCCTGCTACTGCTCTCTCATCTCTCTCTCTGACGTGTGGCCCCACACGTCAACTTCACCTTCAACCTCCAGCCGGCGCAGGTGTGTCTCCTCCCACAGTGGCCATGCCTCATCTGGGCGCACCCACGGCCTACGCAACGTGCGGACGCACCCACACGCGCGGCCTACGTACGCGGCAGCGGATGTGCGCCCCACCAGCGCCGGCGGACGTGCGCCACCATGGCAGGGAACTCGGAGCGAGACGGAGCACCGCAGGAACCGCACTCCTCCTCCCTCTCTATGCCTAGACGACCCTAGACCAGTGCACATGGCGAAGACTGGCGGCACAGCGGAGCTGAGAGCACGCCGCCGCCAGCCGAAGATCTCGAGAGGCGATGCGCGCGGGGGATGGTCAGCTGCAAAGGATAAGCCAGTGATAGCGAGGAGGAGGTAGCGCACCTGCGGGTGACGCCGCGGGGCTAGACAACGGCGGCGGCCTTCCTCCTCCGCTCACCCTGCTCCGGCAGCGAGCTCGAAACAGCCGTGCGTGCGCAGGCCGGGAACGCGTGCGGCAGGAAGCTTCACGTGGGGGAGGCCGCGGGGCGTGCGCGAGGGGAGTTGTGGCTCCAGAGGGGAGGAGAAACCATGGGCCGGCTGGAGGTTGAAGGAGAAGCTGATGTGTGGGGCCCACAGGTCAGCAAGTGGAGGGAGAGAAGTAGCAGGGGTATTTTGGGCCATACGAAAAATGCGTACACGTACAATGGTCTAACAATGGGCCCAAGCACCTCGAAGATGTAGAAAATGGCAAGAGTCAGGTAGATGAAGAATTGTAATGGCAAATTTCAGAATAGGTGAATTGTAATGGCGTATGAACTTGGAAAATTGTAATGACGTGCATAAAAAAAACACCCTTTTTTTTGGGGGACCAGATTCTATGGGCTGTGGCTAGTACTTGGAAACAGGCTACCAAAGTCGAGTCTCAATGATGGGCCGTCGTAATCACCCAGCCCGGCCTAGGGTAAATGACGTGCAATGATGAACCCAGCCCAGTCGCAAGTACCTAGTAGGCTGTTATACATGCAGAGGCAGAGCTGAAGAACAAGTATCAGCCATGTCAGGAGGCTAACTAAACTGCTGCAAGAAGGACTTTAGCTCCTCAGCTGCAATCTTTCCGGAAGCTGATCAGCACACATGCATGTCGTCAGCTCAGTACTGCACTGCCTCCATCTCACCGCCAGTTTCCAATGCATGCATCAATCAAGTTTTCACATGGTTTTTGTTGCCAGTCCAAGCAGAGCAGCAGCTAATTCGATTCCTCTGTCAAAAGTACCTTGCAAGAATCCGGAGTGTGGCTACAACCTCGCAGCACATTCGGTCGGTGCATGGCATAGAACGTGAATCGGTCGCTGTCGATCTTGTAAATTGTTATCGTTATGCATGTACATTCACTTGAATTTTTAAACTTTAAATCGAACCCATTATGAATTCATCATCGCCACATCAAGAGGCCCAAATAAATCAGTTTTCACAGCTTACACTCGCTGATTGATCATCAATATATAATACACTTGCAAACAAGGCGTCTCGATTCTCGATCGATGGCACATTGTTGACCACCAAACTTATAGGTAAGAGAGAAAGGGGAAATTAAAAACAAATCGCGGGAGAAGAAGACGACCTCCTCGTCGATCCCGGCGACGCCAACAACCACCGCGTCATTTGGTCAAGTCATCTCCTTCGACGCCCGCCTGGCCGCCGGAGCCACGGATCCCGATCGGTTTCACCGGCCGGCCAGCTGGAATAGTTAATGTACACGTCCCTAGCTAGCTACCTACAGCAGCTGACGCCGGGGGTCAGGTCAGATCAGATCGATCCTCACTTCCTGACGCGGCGCAGCGCGAGGTACGCCAGCAGCCGGTAGCCGAAGAACATGGCGACGAGCGCGGCGACGCACGCCCCAGGCCCGGCCTCCCCATCGACAGCCTCGGGCGGGAGCAGGCGCTTGAGGTGGCCGCCGTACTGCACGGCGATGAGCAGGCGGTAGCAGTAGTAGGTGAACGACGTGTACTTGGCCCACACCATGAACCCCGGCACGTTGTGGACGTAGAACCCGCCGGTGAGGAGGTACGCCAGCATGACCACCGTGACCAGAGTCGACGCGCGCTTGGCGTCCATCATGACGGCGCCGACGGCGAGTCCCAGGCCCTCGGCGACGAGCACGTAGCCCAGGATCACGGCCAGCGTGAGCGCGAACGCGGCGGGGGAAGGGTTGAGAGCCGCCATGAGGTACACGACGACGGTGAACGCCGTGGGCAGGGCCAGCTCCATGGGCAGGTCCCCCGCCATGCGCGACATGAAGTAGGACGACAGCGCGTACATTCCGGACGCGCGCTCGCGGGCGAGGACGGGCCTCTCCTGCGGGAACGCGAACACGGCGTTGAAGGAGGCGAAGACGCCCCAGAAGATGGAGACGAAGAAGAGCAGGCCCAGCCGGTCCTGCACCGCCACCGGCGTCGACCGCCACCACATGGCGCCGGCCACCAGCGCGGGGGCCATGATCTGGAAGATGCGCAGCGACGTGAACGTCTCGTGACGACGCTCCTTGAGGCTGCGACGGAGCAGGATCGTGAACTGGTTGCACCAGCTCGTCGACCCGCTGCAGCTCTCCACCGGCGGCAGCGGCTCGCCGGCGTGCTCCGTGGCGGCTCCGGCGTTGATGGAGGCCTTCACCCTTGGGGCCAGCACCTTGTTGTAGGACGAGATGAGCGACTGCTTCACGTTATTCCCGCCTTCTGCTGTGACATTGTAGTCAGCTTGAGCAAAGCCTGTTTAAATTTTTTTTTAAGAAAATGAAAACAGTTAGATATATAATGGGTAAGATCATTATCAATGAGATGATAGCCAATAATGCTCCTACAATATAAAATGAATGAAGAACAGGAACTAGCTAGTGCTCTCGAGAATTTGTGATGGTCGCTTTCTTGGAGTACTGAGATAATGTGATGTTACACATTCCCTTTAGTCTTTATTTACCCTTTTCTTTTCTTTTCTTTTCTTTTCTTTTTCTTTTATTTTCTTTTGATATATGTGTATATACAATTGTACACGTAGCGCACCCTCTACCGTCCAATTTCTGGAAAAAAAAGAGACGGGGTATTTTTCGCTGCTCCAATAATTGACACAAAAAATGTGATTTGAAATCCTAGAGGTGTTTTAGAGAGAGAGAGAAAAGGCAACCTCTGGTGCATGTCCGATTTTCGATCGAGCGGTCCATCAAGAAGCCGCGTGCGAATCCACAAGGCAGAAAAAATGGCATCGTGCTAGCTTAGCTGTGGTGACATGAAAGGCTAGGCCTTTGGATCAGTACACAGCTTTGGATTGATGTGCTGGTGCACGGAGGAAATGTATGAATTAAAAAGAGGTGAGGTGCCCCCAAGCTAAAAGGGGGAGAAAAGAAAGTGGCCTCATCAGCTCCAAAGAGGGCAATTTTGCACCAAGAAATGATTCCTCCTGTCTACTAAAGCAAGCGGCATGAGCTAGCAGGCAGCATATATTTCCATGTCTAGTGAGACAGGGCACTAGCTATCTAGCTTGGAACCATGCATACATGATATCCATCGATCGCCTGCATATATATCTGAGATCATTACTCCCTAATGACCAAGCATATATCATTTGCTTGTTAATTAATTAATTAATTAATTAATTAATGGTGCATCCACCATGCATTGTAAAATACTCCTAAAAAGAGCCAAAATAAATAAAGGAACAAGATCCAACTAAAAGCTGCCACGACTGTCGGAGATCCATCCACATCACCCCTGTGTGAATGTGTGTGTGCGCGCGCGCGCAGTGGTATCCTAGACCAGGTTACTGCCAAATAGGGAATGAAGAAAAAAACCAAGGGCAAGCCAAAACAGCCCGTTCAATAAACCTGTGGACTGTGGTGCCTGTTGATGTTTATGAGTTGCCTATGCATGGTCCCTGGTGGTGGTAGTCCGTGTGCTACTCCACACACACACACACACACACACACACACACACATATATATATATATATATATATATATATAGGGAGAGTATACTCTATAGCTAGCTACAAAATAAGTTATTTTATAGCCACATCTATTTACGATAATTTTATATACTAATTTACGACAATGTCAGTATATATTTACTATAGTTGAATTACTATAACAGATGGGGATGTTTACCATAATGTTATAGTAAATCATATAGTAAGGAGTTACTATAATCTCGTAAATTAGCATAGCAATTATCGTAACTCAAAGTGGCTACAGAATAAGTTATTTTGTAGCCAGCTGTAGGGTAATAGTTATATATATATATATATATATATATATATATATATATATATATATATATATATATATATATATATATATATATATATATATATATATAACTACTACCCTATAGCTGGCTACTGAATAACTTATTCTGTAGCCACTTTGAGTTACGATAATTACTCAGCTAATTTACGAGATTATAGTAACTCCTTACTATGTGATTTACTATAATATTATGGTAAATATCCCCACGTGTTATAGTAATTCAACTATTGTAAATATATACTGACATTGTCATAAATCAGTATATAAAAATATCGTAAATAGAGGTGACTACAAAATAACTCATTTTGTAGCTATATATATATATATATATATATATATATATATATATATATATATATATATATATATATATATATATATATATATATATATATATATATATATATATATATATATATATATATATATATGGAACACGGGAGCTTTCGACTCTGGTGATAGTCCGTCCGCGTGATAACGCACAGAGAAGCC
The DNA here is from genome assembly GCA_038087645.1 of Saccharum hybrid cultivar R570. Taxonomy (NCBI): domain Eukaryota; kingdom Viridiplantae; phylum Streptophyta; class Magnoliopsida; order Poales; family Poaceae; genus Saccharum; species Saccharum hybrid cultivar. Next base: position 16,203,131 of record JAQSUU010000805.1, read on the forward strand.
ACACTACAAGCAGACGTCCCTAGCTGATATGAGTCTTGACATGTGGAACGCGGAAACTTTGTAGATCATGATGTTCAAGTCCTATCATGATTGTGAAACAGCATAACTCCCTTTTCCGCTCCAAATTATAAGTAGTTTTATCTTTTTAGATATATATACTCTGCTTTTAACATGTTATCAGACATAATGTATATCTAAAAAAAGTAAGAAAAAAAGTATGTAGCTAGAAAAGCCAGAACGACTTGCAATTTTGTAATAGGGAGAGGACATAGTAAGCATAGCCCGCAACCGCTGTCAGGTCGTTAGCGGGTGCAACACCGGGCTGAGATGTAGCTTTCTGTTGGATGATGATGATGTTGAGCCACAGTGGTAGTGCCCTAGCTAATTCCCACCTTCTGTAACAGGTGTCCCTTAGGCCTTAGGTGTGTGACTTTTCAACAAAAAAGTGCTTTGCAAAAAAAAAGCGAGAGAACACTAGGGATGCATGGCAGGCACTACTCACCCTCTCCACTCTTTTTCCTTCTCACTCATGCCCTTTCTCTCTCTCTCCTCTCTCTTCTTTGTTGGGTGCACTCCACACTCACTCAACAGGTGTTTTGCTTATCTCCGGTCTCATGATGAATCTAATCCTCATCACAATTGTAGAAAAAGGGGACCAAGAACACACCAACACATACCGTACTACTTCTGACTTCAACGCCACTTGCTCAATTTTAAGACCATAAATATCTCTTTCCATTAATTGGTGCCATCACTCAATTGCATGCCAGACTTTGCCTTGGGCCGTGTTTAGATCCGAAATCGGATGCCCCTATTCGGCACTGCGCGCTACACTATTCCTGTCGGAACACTGTAGCGCGTTTTGTTTTTTATGCAAAAAATTGTCCAAATATTGATTAATTAGACTCTAAATGTTCGTCTCGCAAAGTACAACAAAATTGTGCAATTAGTTTTTGATTTCATCTACATTTAGTACTCCATGCATTTGCATGACATTTTGATGTGATGGGGAATCTCCTTTTTGCATAGTGAAATTTGGGGGAGAATTTGGGATCTAAACGAGGCCTTGTTGTAGTGATGTGGTCAATCTAGTAGTAAATCCTCTCTCATGCAGTCATGTTAACTAGGCACTACCACAATTTAAGTATGCCTCCAAATGTGTTTTATTAACACGTAGTATATAATCTTTTTGTTAGTTACGATAACAACAGAGAGAGATATGTACTGTATGTGTGTGTGCCCACTTTTCTTGTTGTAGATCAGGATCAGGGATCGTGAATAGGTGGTTAGCTCTTTCACTTGTCTTTTTGGCAACATGTAAAAACTGAAACAACAGAGACACACATGCAAGGCAAGGCAAAGTGGTTGCGGCCTACTACAAGGAAGCTAGGCGTACGTAAGCACGAGTCACGACTCACCATTCGCGAGGTCGAGCATGAAGTCGGCGGGGTTGACGTGGAACCCCGGCGCGAATCCAACAGACGCGAAGTAGTCCATGGCATCCCGTCCAGCTCCAAAGTAGAGGCAGCTGCCCTCAGCGAGCAGCAGCACGGAGTCGAACATGCGGTACACCCGCGACGACGGCTGGTGCACGGACAGCACCACCGTCCGCCCCTTCCTCGCCAGCGCCGACAGCGTGGCGACGAGGCGCGCCGCGGCGGTGGAGTCGAGCCCGGACGTGGGCTCGTCGAGCACCAGCAGGCTCGGGTTCACCAGCAGCTCGTGCCCGATGCTGACGCGCTTGCGCTCCCCGCCGGACACCCCGCGCACGAAGGCGTTGCCCACGATGGTGTCGGCGCACGCGCCCAGCCCGAGCTCCGCGATCACGGCCTCGGCGGCGGCGGACTTGGCGGCGGCGGGGGCGGACCGGGGGAGCCGCAGCATCGCGCAGAAGGTGAGCGTCTCGCGGACCGTCAGGTGCGGGTGCAGCACGTCGTCCTGCGCCACGAACCCCGTGCGGCGATGCACGGCGCGGCAGGGAGCGCGGCCGCCGGCGAGGACGGTCCCGGAGTGGCGGCCGGTCAGGCGGCCGCCGAGGATGGACAGCAGCGTCGACTTGCCGCTCCCTGAGGGGCCTAGCACCGCTAGCAGCTCCCCGGGGCGCGCCTCGCCCGTGATCCCCTTGAGGATCGTCCGCTCCTCTGACGCAGGGACGGCGCCGGCGGTGGCGGCCGAGTGCGCTGATATCCGGCCGCCGGGTGGTGGCGCCTTGGAGGATGACGACGCTGACCGCTCCGTCTGCTTGACGCGGTACGACACGTCGACGAACTGCAGGCAAGCGTCGACGCGAATGTAAGGGTTCGGTTCAATTGAGTTCCTTGGCACGCGACGCAACGCAACGCCGCCGCGCGCCTGCACGTGTCGCAGTCGCAGGCAAGCACCTGTGTGCGTACCTGGATGTGGAGCGGCGTGCAGACGGTGGTCAAGAAGCAGTCCATCTTGGACGCCGCCGCCGCCGTGGCCGTGGCCGGAGGAGGGGACGTCATGGTCATGGCGAGGCCGCCGGCGCTGCTTCCGCGCACGTCCTGGTGGGCGTTAGGAGGCATTGCGTGGCAGCTAGGCTCGAACAAAGCACAAGACACGGCAGCAGGTAGCTAGAACACGGGATGGGGACTGGCTGGGGATCGAGGTGGCATGCGCTGCTGCTGAGGGAGCTAGTGTGAGGAGGAGGCCGGGGTAGCTAAGGTAGCAGAGAGGAGAGTGATGAGGAGGAAGGGGACGGGAGGCGGGGCGGGGTATATATGGAGGCTCGGGCAGGCGGGTGGTGGTGAGGTCCACGTCACGTCGAGTGGGGGAGAGGGGGCACGTGGCGGGAGCCCGGCGAGTGGAGTGGAGCGGCGGGCCCACACGCGGAGAGGACGGAACGGAACGGAGCCGCATTTGGACCCAGGTCCATCCATGTGTGAGACCGGTCGTCGTTCCGGCCGGGATGGCTGCAGTGCAACGGCGGCAGAGGATGGGCAGCTAGCTAAAGAGGTGTACACGTTTGCCATTGCTACATGTGCCAGGGTTGGGGAAGGGAGGCCACACGAAACTGTGGCAGCGTAGTGGGGCGGCATGTGCACCAGCACCTGTAGCACCACCCGCTGGCTGCCTCGTGCTCTGCTGCTTCTTGCGGGCCCCCGGACTTGCCAGCAGCACCACTAAATCGCGAATGATCAGCCCATTCAAATTGGACGAACGATCCAACAGCTCCTGCAACTTTCCTTTTTACAAAAAAAAAATTGTTCACGCACACACTTAGTTTCTGTGTTGACGTCCGTATAATTTAAACGTATAACTTACTACGTGACAAAGTTATATACAAAACTTATAAGATAACTTACTACGTGACAAAGTTAGATGACGACGTACATGTAAAAAGTTAGATTTATAAGTAAGATGGACAAACTTATATGTACAATAATTTATATTGTAATAACTTGTTTGTATAACTTATATAAGTTAGAGATGAACAAACTTATATGTACAAGTCAACATTGATAGCTTACACGTTATAATAACTTGTTTGTATCACTTAGATATATAACTTGATGAATAACTTAGATATAAAGTTGGATGTATAAGTTATATTGAAGAATTTAGACGTACAAATTAGCAGAAAAATAAAACTATGTACGATAAAATAACTATGTAGTATATAACATAAATATGCAACAAAAAAAGACAAAAACTGGTAGAAAGAAAAAGACCAAAAAAGGAAGAAAAAAACCAACGTACGTGCAAGTGTAGCCATGCCACAGAACGAATCCGACTAGTGTGCACTAAATAAAAAAGGTAAAGGAAAAAAGGAGGAAATAAAATAAAAGGAGAAAGTGGTAGCGTAGACGTGTAAGAGAGAGACAACGAGCAACGTGTGGCGTGGGTGTGTGGTGGAGAGTCTTCTCGTTTGGTCGGATCGTTCACTGGATTGAGAACCCGTGAACGATTGCGGGAATGGAATTGGGACTTGCCAGCCTTGACCCATCTCGTATGCCTATTGTTTCCTAAGTATGTATATCACCTAGTGTTTTCTTTCTTTCTTTTTTTGAAAAACTAAATGTGTGTTTGGTACAGCTCTAGGAACCGTTTCTGCGTCAGCCTTCGGGGGGGGGGGGGGGGGGGGGGTGCGGGGGAGGGACAGCTCCGAGCATGGAGCTCCTTAAACCGCGGTGACTAGACCCACATGGAGGAGGTGGAACTGAATCTTGACACGAGCTCCAACCTCAATGGTTGTGGATCCACCCGAAAATGCCCCTGCTCCCCATGCACATCGGTGGTCGTCCATGGCTGCTCATGCAGATGGTGGTCAGATGATATTGCTGGTCGGCGGAGTGGCGGTCGGGCGAGGGGGAGATGAGTAGATCCCATATGGTGCAACCCTAGTCCTTGGTGGATCCCTGGTGTGGTGGAATGCATCCGGGATGTCGGTGGCGCATGCATGTGGTGGATGAGCCATGACGGGGGCGTGGTGAGGTCGGGTGGAGCTTTTTTCTTTAAGTCTCAAGCCAAGCGCCTTAGGCCTTCTGCAGCGTAGGAGTAGTGCTAGGAAAAAACATCGGGTCCCACAGCTAAAACGGGAATCACTCTTCAAGTGCTGCAATGTCTGGCATCACTCTATGGCCCGATGCACAGCTTTTTCTGTCAGCTTTTCGTAAGTAGAGCAGCAAACGTACTAGAGCGGTACCATGAAAATCCTTTTCTATTGAATGGGAGCGGTTTGGGAGCGACGCAAGTAGTTGATTCGCTCTCTGTTTTTCAACCATCACTGAAAGTTAGCACCAGAGGCTGCAGTGGCCAGAGCGATTCCTAAAGTTTCTCTCTTTTCTAAGCATCACTCAGGCCACACATTGCAAAAGGCCTTAGCTCTGGGAAACAAAGAGAGAAAAAAAGGGAAAAAGAAGAAACTGTTTTATCAAACTTTTTTTCTATCAGCTAAGTTTGAGCAAAATAAAATTGCTTGCGGAACTGAAGAAAGAAAGAAAGAAAAAACTGCAAACGTCCTAAACTGCAGTGTACAGTGTTCCTTGCCTCCATCTATAAGGCTCTTTTTGGTTTGAAGGTGTTTTTCTTGTTTCTTACTGTATGTTTTTCCTATAAAAATAAATTGATTGCTATAAAATTTCCCCTGAAATTGCTAGGTTCTAAAGAGTGCCGCACCCTACTCGTTTGGTTGATAAGTCAGCATGAAAAGTATTGTTCGCTGATTTGGTGAGAGAAAAATACTACACCACGGCTCATAAATTTAAGCGAACAGGCTTGCTGCTCTATATGTAGTACACAGCTCCTTTAAAACATGAATAAATATTTTCCGGTTTCTCGGCAGTTGCATGCATGACACCTGTCGGTCAAAATCAAAGCTAGAGGTGCTGCCTACTTCTCCCTCTGTCCCGGTTTAACTGTTGTTTTCAATTTTTGTGCCATAAGTTTAACTCGATTTGTAGAAAATACGTGTAACATTTGGATTTCTAAATAAATTTACTAAAAAACTGGATTCAAAGATCTTTCCAATGATACCAATTACGTATCATAAATATTAATATTTTTTAATATATATTTTGTCAAAGTTAATTTTCGAAAAATGAAAATTAACAGATATTTTGGGACGGAGAGAGTACACGTAAACAAACAACACACACGCAGTGGTCCGTGGATCCAGTAGCTGACTGCTGACGATCGACGATTCGACGTAGGTTTCTGAATTGTGATTGCGGTTGCAAACTAGGCGGACGTCATCGTCGCCGCTGTTGCAGTGCTGTTGACCGCTGATCCATCCAACTGAAGCTCTCGTAGTAACAGCATTGGCTAATAATAGAGCAAGGTTTTGGTTATAAGCAGAGGCGGAACCGGAGGGCCTAGCGCCGTGGCCCCTCCCAAGCACAGTAGATTCTTTTAAATATCTATATAAATATTTATATTTATAGTATAAAAAATATTAATTTCACCTATTTTTTATTAAAATATGATGATTTTGGTTAGAAATAGTGTAGATTTTTTTGGAAATTTATTGAAACATGTAATTATGTATATTTTATCACGCTAAAAAATACGATCACATTTGTCCGGCCCTCTTAATCAAAATCGCTGGTTCCGTCTATGATATAAGTCAAGTTACAAGAGCTCAGTTATATAATATAAGTGTCTTCTATTTTTCTTAAAAAAGTCTCTCTCCTATTCCTCCTCACAATACTTGCTACTTGGGTTTACCAATATATATGCTTCCGTGCCTAACTTGATGTTTGCAGGGGAGCCAAACTCTCGTCTCTCTATCCTTTCTCTCCTCCATGTTATCATTAGCTTAGGTATAAGCCTATTATTCTGCCTGCTCTAACCGTACGTTGGGGCAGCGTAGCCTGTAGGTTTCCATCAGCTTGCACTCGCGTCTCGATCGGCAGATGATGAGATGAGGCCGTCGCACAGTTGGGAACGCGTACGTGTGCTGGCTACCAGTGCAAGCTAGCGACGGATAGGCATGCCTACGTTGCAGACTCGGAGGCAGGAATGCAGGATGGCCATGCATGCAGTCAGCATCGTAGGCTAGTTAGCTCGTAGCGCTGCTATATTCCATCGTCAGGTCAAGTCCCGGGCAACGAGGCGAATAAAAGCAGACCCGTCCAAGGCAAGGGCAAGGCGCCCCCGGCCCCCGCGTTTCCATCTGTCCTCGTCCACGATGCCCCGCCAGGAAACCTGCCGGCGACCCTGCGCCCGGCCGCGAGAGAGAGCTTCTTCTTTGGATCTGCTTGTGCGTGCATGCGACGACGTGTCCAGCCTAGCTAGCTTCCCTCTTGCGTGCATGACGACAAGCTGTACCTACGTACGTACTGCGTGTACGTATACGTGCCACCTCACGTCAGTTACTCTGTTTCCCTCGGCTCGTACCTCTACTGTATATGTACCGCGCGCGCGAGACGCGCTGCGTGCAACTTTAAAAAGAAGAGGCATACATATCCGTATATGTACGTACATACGTACAAGTCTTGCGTGCCCCAGAGAGAAAGTACTCAAAAGTTATTTATAATGACGACATGAGGAGACGTGCGTGGCTAATAACATCTGCCAGGCTGCATGTCTTGCCCTAGCTATATTATTATTTACAGAATCACAGTGTCATGAGGAGAGGTGCCTAGTAATAACATCTGTAACCTGCGTACGTGAAATCTTACATCGTGCTATAGGGTGAGTTTTCTATACTCACGCCATTAGTTACTTCTATCTTTAAAAAATCATATTATGTATGGATGTATACTTATTTATCATCTTGAGTATGTTTACATACTTATTTTAAGATACTGTAAATCTTAGTATGTAAAAAAATTAAGCAAAGCCCATACTTTTTAATATATTACTAAAATGCCACTACTGTAGTATATAAAATAAGTATAACCATATACTCTACGTATACTTGCATACTTAACATACATACTACCATAGATGGCCTAGTATGATCATATACTTCGTGTACATATACTTCGTTAGGTCATATATACTCTAAATCTAGAGATATAAACATGGGAGTAACTACTCCCTGGGAGTAGGAAATAAGAGCATCTCCAACAAATCCCCAATACAACCCCTCATCCCCATAAAACAGAATTATTGAGGGAGATAGATCAATTTTCATACTCCAACAGTGCCCCAATACCTCCCCCAATTTTTGGTGGCCACCAAAAAAACACTCATCTCCCCTCAAATAAAGGGACACTTGCAACCTCCCCCAATCCTCTGTTCTTTTGGCGCAAACACACCCATTGGTGATTCTGCACTTGAAAACAATGCCATGTCATCTCTCTTTATATCTTGTTTATGATATATCCTTATGTGAGTATGTTTAATTTCATTTTCTTATTGTTGAACAAACTGTTATTGCATTTTCGATCTTTGGTCTTAAGTATGCGACAAACAAGACATCAACAACTTATTTTGACGTGAAAAATATCCATGGGTCAATTTGCTCCAACATGGTCCAGAATTTGCAATATGGGCTAAAATCACATATTGGGGATGAGATATTGGGGAACTGCAAAAGCATCTCCCCCAATAACCCAAAAAGTAAATATTGGGCTACCCCAATACTAAGTTATTGGGGGAGTTTTATTGGGGGACTGGTGGAGATGCTCTAATTTCCCTATATATATATATATATATATATATATATATATATATATATATATATATATATATATATATATATATATATACACACACCGTACAGCAGGCTACAAAATAACTTATTCTGTAGCCACTTTGAGTTACAATAATTGTTATGCTAATTTATGAGATTATAGTAACTCCTTGCTATGTGATTTACTATAACATTATGATAAATTCAACTATCGTTAATATATACTGACATTGTCGTAAATTAGTATATAAAATTATCGTAAATAGAGGTGGCTACAAAATAACTTATTTTGTAACTAGTTGTAGGTATTATCTCCCCATATACACACACAGGAGTAACTACTCTCTAGGAGTAGGAAATAATTTCCATATACACACATGTTGATGCCCTGAAGAAAGAAGCAAAGCAAACCAAAGAAAGAGTACATGGTAGTAATACCATTTTGGGGACAACAAACTGCATGCGTGTAACACCCCGGGTGTTATAGTGCTAATTAATCTGCCATGTCATCATAATGCATTGCAAAGCATCCCTGTTAGGTTAACTTTGTTATGCATCAACTAAAACAAGTTTACTTATTTAGGTTGAATGTGTTTCTCAGTGGTGTGCTCTGAAACCGAAAACCCTAATTTTGAATGCCACCGCAAATACTTAGTCCATGCCCTGCGTAATTTGAGGTGCGCGACTGTGTTGCACACTAGTGTCAAGTGTAGGGTATGAGCTCAAGTACAACACCTAAAATGAAGCTCCAAATTTGAGTTTGAATTGGAATCCCAAAACTTGTCGCGAGTTTTCCGATTCGAGTTCGAATTCAAAATCTGGGGAGAAATGAAAAAGAATTTCAAAAAGTAAATTGGTCAACCAAGAGTGACATTTGGTCAACCATGTCATGTTGGTCCAAATGATGCCCTTGGTGAGGTTTTGATCACTAAGTAATCACTAATTAAAGTAGCAACAAATTCCATTTGAAAATTCTCCCGAAAACCCTAAATTTCAAAACCCTGTTTTACCCCTTTTGAAATAATTCAAAATCTAAGCAAAATTTTGGAAAAAGTTAAAAACCAAGTTTGTAGAACTTTTCAAGGGCTACAACTTTGGTGTTTTGAGTTTTCAAAGTTTTAGTGTAAAATGTGGAGCAATTTTGAAAATAAACAAATTTCAGATTTAACTCATTTTTGTCCCCAAACTAAGATTTCAAAATGGAGGCAGAATTTGAAAAAGTTTTGAACAGCAAAGTTGTAGCTCTGGTCAAGATATACAACTTTGATGTTTGGAGATTTTGAAGTTTCAATATAAAATCAAAAGTAATTTCTAAATTTCTAAATCTGAAAATGTGTCCCTTTTTGAATTTAAACTCAAATTTCAAAATCCAGTGAGAATTTGAAAAAGTGTTCAATACAAAACTTGTAGAGCTTGAAATTCTGAAGATTTCATAGATTGGAAGTTTTTCAAGTTGTTACATGATTTTGAGAGTAATTTGAGAAAATAGTTTGAATTTCAAAAGTTTGGGGGGGAAACAGCTACAGTGCACCGGCGAATCACACACCGGCAGCGCGCGGCATGGGCGCCGGCGAGCCGCCGACGTCGCGCTGGCCGCTTCCACGGTCTTCTAGCTTGCCACCGCGACCACAGGGACCGCTTCGCGCTCTCCAGCTGCTTCCTTTACTTCACAGCTCTATATAAAGACCGGCACCGTCACTGTCGCCGTCGGTTTCACCATCGCCGCCGCCATCGTCCTCCTTTCTCCGGCCAAATTCGCCCTCCCTGCTCCACCGCAGCCATCTCCATCTCGCCAATCGCTTCGCCTCATCCTTGCGCACCTCGTGAACCAGCTGAGTTGGCTCAATTCCGCCTGGATCACCGGGGAGCCGTCGTCTTCCACCTCGGGTCGCCGCCGCTCCAGTCGAGCCCCGCCACCGTCGCCAGTCGCCTCCAGTGCCTCTCCGCTTCAACCGATCACGCCTCTGTGATCGTGGTATGCCCCTGATGCTCCCTGGCTAGTTGGTTTAAGCTGTGCACCTTTGTGTCATCGAGTCGCCGGTCACCGTAGTTGCCGAGCCGCCACCGTCGTCGGTGAAGTGTCACCGGAGCTCGAACCGTGGGGCAAGTTAGTAAAACGGAGTCGTGAGGTGTTGTAGAACGTGTTGGTCAGCTCAGTTTGTCGACCGAGGCACCGTTCATCGGCCGGCCACCGCGGGCAAGCGCGCGGGCACGCGAGAGAGAGAGAGCGGGCGGGAGGAAGGCGATGACGAGTGGGACCGCGTCGTCAGCGAGAGAGAGAGAGTGAGCGAGCGCGCGGGCAGGCCAGCGCTGGGCTGGGCCGCTTGCTGGGCCGAGCGCGTGCGGGCGCGCGCGCGTACGCGGGCCGGTTGGGCTGGGCCGGATCGGAGAGAAGGAGGAGAAGCAGCCCGAGTTCGATTTCGTTTTTGTTTTTCTTTTTCAAATAAATGAATAGTGCAGTTATTTGTTTATTTGTTTAAAAATTGTGTAGAGTTCCAAAATTCATGAAAATTTTTGGGTAAGCTTCTCAATGTATAAACTATCTAGGAAAAATGTTAAATCATGAATTTGAATACTTTGAGCAGTAGAATTAATTAGTTCCATTAAAGATTAAATGCAACTTCCAGTAATTTTAATAATTAATTTATTTATCCAAAAATTATGAAATTTATTATGACACTGTTATAAATCATTCTTAACCTATAGAAAAAGTTTGAGCTTGTTTAAGATAAAGTTTGGTCAACTTCTAATTATGCCCTAATTATTTAAATAGTAAATCATGTTAATTTGAGAACTTTAAGTGTTGTGTGCCCTTTTGATTGAGTGATGTCCTTAGGTCACTACCCTTTGGTGATCTTTGGCACCTTAATTTCATGATTGAGCTCGTTAGTAACTTGTTTAGGTTAAAAGCTGGTATCGTTGGGAAACGTCGCTACTAGTTAGTAGGTTTTCTGTTTACGCCTGTACCGTGAAGGGAAGTTGTACTTAAGTCGTAACTCGTAGCATGTTATCATCAAGCATCATGTTTATCATCGAGCATCATGTTAAAGCATGTTATGTACTCGTGTAGTCTCCGCTTTCGAAGAAGCCGAAGTCGTCGAGCAAGCTTCCGGCGAAGAGCTGTCGTCGGTGGGTTCCGGACCAGAAGTCGGAGTCTTTGAGTCCGAGTTAGTTGTCTCGTCAGAGCAAGGCAAGCCCCGGTGCATTTAAACCCTACCTTGAATTTCATAAATATTCTATTTATACTATGGTTTATTGCATTAAGTAATTAGGAGTGGAGTGATAACCTAATTGCTGCATTATCATCCTTGATTATTGTGATATCAACCTTGATACCTGTTTTACAGAAAATGCGTAGTATGCTTCGCCATGCTTATAAGTTAAGCTTTTAAATGAAATGTTTACATAGCCATGATGGCATATTGAATGAATATTGAAATATGAGAATGAATTTGAAAGATCGGGCGGGTGGTTTGGCCACTGCTAACATGCATTGGGAAAGGAGTCTCAATGTAGTGTTTCCGCCTTGTCAGTTAAGGTCCGTTCGTTGTAAGCCTGATGTGATCGAGACTTTGCAACTAGCCTCATGCCTTGGGTAAGCCCAAAATGTTGGTGATTCCATTACGAGAACGTCTAACCTCGCACTGGGAGTGGAGAGATGGCGAGAGTAGCGTGTACCCTCGGGGCTAGAATTTGGTCGGGTTCGAGGAGTACTGTACTCTCGGGTGGCGATGGACACGTTCTGGTTTTGGGAGATCTAAATGAGGGTTGATATATGCAAGATTCGGTTCTACATATGTCGTGATGTTAGAGATCCCCAGCTGGGTATAATCGGTTCGAATCGTCGTTGCTCCTCGGTTATGGAGACTTGATCACCTGACTTGCATCGTAGTTAAGAACTGGAATTGAAAGAAAGAATGAGAAAGGTTTGATGATAATTACTTTGACCTAGATTAGGATCAACTAGATTTGGTTAATGAACCATCAATGGTAAAAGTAAAATGTTGAAGATAAGGACTTACCTTAGTAAGCTTTTCTGCAAAAGAAAAATTTGATTCTTGATTACCCGTACCTTGATTCCCTAAAGCTAGCATGCCCTTGGAGTCTTTGTCTTAGTCGGGTAAGTCTTGTTGAGTACTCTCGTACTCAGGGTTTGTTGAACCCCTTGTTGCAGGTGCGGTTCATGAACAAGTCTGCTTCGAGCCTTGTTGCATGACCGTCGTGGTTGAAGAAAGCGACGACGAGTAGACTGTGTGGCCTTTGGGCAAGGCATCTCGCTTGTGTGATGAAATAAAGTTACTACCGATACTTCTCTACTACTGGTTTGTAATAATGTTACATAAGGTTTGAAGTTTGAAAACTGGTTTGAAATTCTAAGTTATTGTAAGACTTCCGCTACTTTACTCTGTTGAATATTTTGAATAAACTGTTGTAATATTGCAATACTCCTGTGATTGGATCCTGTTCGGAGGAAAGCAGGCCTTTTAAGTTATGGTGAACATAAGTACGGCTGTCAGAGGTCATTATGGCAATGACGGGTACTTGTGGGCCATCATAATTAGGAGGCTCTGTGACAGCTGGTACCAGAGCTTAATCACTTGAGTTATTGTAGTATTACTTTGCAAAACTTCAAAATGATTTGGGTCAAACAAACTTAATATGGATATTTTGGTCCAAATTGCTTTTGCTTATCTTAATCTATTCTATAGTTTCCTTAGCTCATATTTGAAAGCTTCGTAGGGAAGTATCATGCTATAGTGCCCTATGTTATAAATTTTGCATGTGTTACTTAAATCTTTTCTGTTAGATTGTAAGTACGCTGCATGCATCATGTTTAATTAACCTGCTTAAGTTACCTTCCCTTTTAAAGTGGTTTGGGTTAAGTAAGGTTCAATCCTATTCATGCTAACCTTCAGATCCCTCCTATCTGTTCTTATCGTTCTAATTCTATCTTGCTTTAGGATGGCACGTGTGAAGACGACTCCTCGCAAGAAAAGTGGACCGCAAGGAGTGCCGCGTCATCAGTTGGCCGTCAGAGGTGATGGAGCAAGCAGTAGCCGTAATCCGAACCCGGATTCGGAATCAGAGGTTGCAAGGCTTACATCAGAGGTAGAGCGACTGAAGCGCAACATGCGTTTTTGGAAACAGTTTCAGAACGAGTCTCTGGAAAAGGAGACAGAGGCCAGGGCTCGTGTTCGTGAGTTGGAGCTATATGTGACACACCTGGAGCAGTACAACACCATTCTGCATGAGGAAGTCCATAGGCTACATGATCTGATGAATCCCAATCATCAGCCCCAGGCAGTGGAAGATGATGTCGGTGCCGTGATTGTTCCTGGTGTAGAGGACAATGATGAAGATGAACCCATGATGGAAAGTGGGGAGAATGCAAGTCATGTCACTGGTGCAAGTGCTCCAGAGGTTGAGGATGGAGTGATCGTGATCAGCGATGATGATGAGGAGTGAAGGGTCGACATGGATGGCTATGTAATATAGTAGTCTTTTCTGCTTTCTAAGAACCTTAGTGGGTAGTTTCTTGCTTGCGAGCAAGTTGTAATGAAATAATGTAAGATAAGTTTGTGTGTGTACTAGTACTGTACTAACTGCTTTCTAATTCAATAAAGCGATGTAAATAAACATGGTTTGTGTACAACAGATGGACGGTACTGGAACTTCCCAGGATGGGGACAATGCTCCGAATCCCCCACCGTTTCCACCCACCTTGGCAGAAGCTATTGCTGCACTGGTTAATGCCACTACTCTGTTGGCTCAGAATCAGAACCAGAATCAGAATGGGAATCAGGGTCGTAGAGGCCGTAACAATGGAGGGGAAACCACTTATGTGGATTTCACCGATACCCGTCCACCAGTGTTTTCAAAGGCAGATGAGCCGCTAGAGGCGGATGACTGGCTCCGCACCATGGAGCAAAAGTTTGACCTTCTACAGTGCACGGAGTACCAGAAACCCGTGTTTGCAGTACAGCAACTTAGAGGTGCCGCAGGGGCGTGGTGGGCGAACCTGGTCGCCGCACAGCCTGCTGGCCACCGTATTACTTGGCAAGAGTTTCATGATGCTTTTAGAGCACATTACATTCCAGATGGTGTCATGGCCATGAAGTTAGAAGAATTTCTCTCGCTGAAGCAAGGGAACCAGACAGTTCTACAGTATGTGGGCAAATTCAATCATCTGTCCCAGTATGCAGCTGAATATGTGAACACCGATGCGAAGAAGAAGAGTTGGTTCATAAGAGGTTTGAGTACCAGAATTCAGGAGGCATTGGTCACCTGCTATAATGCCACGTACCATGAGGTAGTTAATGTGGCTATTGCGTCAGAAGAAAAGTCCCGACTACATAAAGAGTCGAAGAAAAAGAAGCAAATGTTTTCTAGCCCGTCTGGCGGCATTAAGAAGCGTCAGAAGTTTATTTACCACCCTCAGAACCATTTCCGCCCAACTTACCATCCACCGCAATACCAAGCTCGGCCGCAGACGTTTTTCCGTCCTGCCGTAACCCAGCAATTTCCACAACAGCCGAATGCCCCTGGTATTCGAAACCAGACTCCAGTAACCCATAACTTTCCCTGCTATAATTGTGGAAAGCCAGGTCACTTTTCCAAGACTGCCCGTATCCAAGGCAGTACAATCCCAACTATCCCAGAGCTCCCGTACCACAACAGCAACAATCTCAGAGCAAGAACAACAATCTGAATGTTCAGAAGGGTAAGGGTGAGAAGAGGAAGACCGGACGTGTATTCTACACTCAAGCAAGTGCAATCCCAGAGGGAGAACCTGTTATGATGGGTATGTTCCCTGTTGCTAATCATCCAGCAGTTCTGTTATTTGATTCAGGTGCATCGCATACATTCATAAATCGCACCTTTGTTGTTAAGCATGACATTCCAATTTTGGGAACGCAAGAAGATTTCTTTATCCAGTCGCCCGGGGGACGACTGTGTACTAAGGAGATGGTACATGACGTACCTATAGAGCTAGGTGGGCATATATTTCCTACCTCAATGATAATATTACAGAAACAGGATATAGATGTAATCCTGGGTATGAATTGGATGTACCAAAGAGGAACCCTTATAGATGCACTGCACAGAACTATAAGGTTGAACTTGCCAGATCATAAATCTCATCTTCTTATCCAACTTCCTATTCCCAAGAGATCAGTTGAAAGGATATGTGCAACTTTAGTACAAGAGATTCATGATATACCGGTAGTCTGTGAATTTCTAGATGTGTTTCCAGATGATCTACCAGGTCTGCCACCGGATAGAGATGTAGAGTTTGTAATTGAGTTAAAACCAGGTACTGCCCCAATATCCCGGAGAGCTTACAGAATGCCACCCAATGAATTGGCAGAACTTAAGGATCAATTGCAAGAGTTACGTGACAAAGGTTTTATCAGACCCAGTTCCTCACCATGGGGATGTCCAGCTCTGTTTGTTAAGAAGAAAGATCAGACTTTAAGGATGTGTGTTGACTACCGACCGCTGAATGAAGTAACCATTAAGAACAAATATCCGTTGCCGCGCATTGATCTACTCTTTGATCAGCTTGCGGGGGCAAAGGTGTTTTCAAAGATCGATCTTCGATCAGGGTACCATCAAATTAAGATTCGACCTGAAGATATCCCAAAGACTGCATTCACCACCAGATATGGACTGTATGAATACCTAGTTATGTCTTTTGGTCTCACTAATGCACCGGCACATTTCATGTATCTGATGAACTCAGTTTTCATGCCGGAACTTGATAAGTTGTGGTTGTTTTTATTGATGATATTCTGGTATACTCCAAAAGTAAAGAAGAGCATGTTGAGCACCTCAGAGTAGTCCTGACTCGTCTGAGAGATCACCAACTGTATGCCAAGTTCAGTAAATGTGAATTTTGGTTAAGAGAAGTGCAATTCTTAGGACATGTGTTGTCAGCCGAAGGAGTAGCAGTAGATCCTGGCAAGGTGAAAGATATTTTGAATTGGAAACCACCAATCTCAGTTCATGAAGTTCGAAGTTTTCTAGGAATGGCGGGTTATTACCGTCGATTCATACCTGACTTTTCAAAGGTAGCCAAGCCAATCACAGAGTTGTTGAAGAATCAAACTAAGTTCATATGGTCTCCAGAATGTGAGAAAGCTTTTAGAATTCTAAAGAAGTCATTGACAACTGCTCCAGTTTTGGCACAACCAGATATAGAAAAGCCATTTGATGTTTACTGTGATGCCTCGGGTATTGGCCTTGGTTGTGTATTGATGCAAGAAGGCAGAGTCATTGCTTATGCCTCGAGACAGTTGAAGCGCCATGAAGAACATTATCCGACACATGATCTTGAACTAGCAGCTGTGGTTCATGAATTGAAAATCTGGCGTCATTACTTGTTGGGTAATACTTGCCACATGTATACAGATCACAAGAGTTTAAAGTATATCTTTACTCAGTCAGAATTGAATATGAGGCAAAGAAGGTGGCTTGAATTGATAAAGGATTATGATTTGGAAGTACACTATCACCCTGGAAAAGCAAATGTTGTTGCTGATGCACTCAGTAGAAAGAATCATTGCAATTGCATGACTGTGAAGCCAATGGATTACAGTTTATGTTATGAATTGGAAAAGTTAAATATTGAAATAGTTCAACAAGGTCAGTTGACTAATGTTACAGTAGAATCAACAATTAAAGATCAGATTGTATCTGCTCAGAGAATAAATTCTGGAATAGCTCATATCAAGGAAAGAGTTAGAACTGGTCAACAGACAGATTTCAGTATTGATGATGCAGATGTGCTGTGGTTTAAGAACCGGCTAGTGGTCCCAAAGGTTCCAGAATTACGTCAGTTCGTTCTTAATGAAGCACATAGTACAAGGTTTTCTATCCATCCCGGAAGTAATAAGATGTATCAAGATTTGAAACAGAGATTCTGGTGGACCAAAATGAAAATTGAGATCGCCAAGTATGTTGCCAGATGTGATACTTGTTGTAAAGTGAAGGCAGTACACTTGAAGTCGGCAGGAATGTTACAACCCTTGCCTATTCCATCCTGGAAATGGGAAGATATCAGTATGGATTTCATTACTGGGTTACCCAAGACCTCAAGAGGCTTTGATTCAATTTGGGTCATTGTGGACCGACTGACAAAGTCATCTCATTTTATTCCAGTTAAGGTGGACTATTCTGATATAACTTATGCAAGAATATATATTGCACGAATCCTGAGTCTTCATGGGGTACCAAAGACCATTGTATCGGATAGAGGTACGCAGTTTGTCAACAAATTTTGGAGACACCTACATGAGTCCCTGGGTACAAAACTTTTGCACAGTACCGCTTATCATCCACAAACTGGGGGACAGACTGAAAGAGTAAATCAAATTTTGGAAGATATGTTAAGATCTTGTGCTCTCACTTATCAAGATCAGTGGGATGAATGTTTACCTTTAGCAGAATTCTCTTACAATAATAGTTATCAAGAGAGTATAAAAATGGCACCGTTTGAAGCATTGTATGGCCGCAGGTGCAGAACTCCAGTGAATTGGTCAGAACCGGGAGAAAGATGGTTTTTCGGTGTTGATCTTGTGAAACAAACAGAAGAAAAAGTTCGACGGATCCAGAATAATTTGAAAGTTGCTCAGTCCAGACAAAAGAGTTATGCTGATAAAAGGCATAGACCTTTGGTATTCCAAGTAGGGGATTATGTTTATCTAAAAGTATCACCCATGAAAGGAGTTAGCAGATTTGGAGTCAGAGGCAAACTCGCACCACGTTATATCGGTCCTTTTCAAATCATTCAACAATGTGGAAAGGTGGCATATAAGTTAAAGTTGCCTGAACAACTGTCCGCCGTACACAATGTATTTCATGTATCACAAATGAAGAAGTGTCTACAAGTACATGATCAAGTGGTTGATGTTGAGGGAGTTGAACTTGAACCAGATTTGACATATTTTGAATATCCTGTCCGTGTTTTGGATCAAAAGGATCGTGTTACCAGAAGTAGAACCACCAAATGGTACATAATACAGTGGAATCAACATTCAGAAGAGGAAGCTACCTGGGAATCTGAGGATTACCTGTTAGAGAATTTCCCGGAGTTCTTTGCTTCTATCTAGGTTGCAATTTCTTCTTTAAACTGTAACCTATCCTTTTAAAATCTTTGTAATGCAGAAAACCCCTACCTATTTTGTAGACAAGTCTTGGACGTGTTTGCTTGACACATTTTCTTTTCCATTACTTAACTCAAGGCTTTAAATCTCGGGACGAGATTTCTTTAAGGGGGAAGGGCTGTAACACCCCGGGTGTTATAGTGCTAATTAATCTGCCATGTCATCATAATGCATTGCAAAGCATCCCTGTTAGGTTAACTTTGTTATGCATCAACTAAAACAAGTTTACTTATTTAGGTTGAATGTGTTTCTCAGTGGTGTGCTCTGAAACCGAAAACCCTAATTTTGAATGCCACCGCAAATACTTAGTCCATGCCCTGCGTAATTTGAGGTGCGCGACTGTGTTGCACACTAGTGTCAAGTGTAGGGTATGAGCTCAAGTACAACACCTAAAATGAAGCTCCAAATTTGAGTTTGAATTGGAATCCCAAAACTTGTCGCGAGTTTTCCGATTCGAGTTCGAATTCAAAATCTGGGGAGAAATGAAAAAGAATTTCAAAAAGTAAATTGGTCAACCAAGAGTGACATTTGGTCAACCATGTCATGTTGGTCCAAATGATGCCCTTGGTGAGGTTTTGATCACTAAGTAATCACTAATTAAAGTAGCAACAAATTCCATTTGAAAATTCTCCCGAAAACCCTAAATTTCAAAACCCTGTTTTACCCCTTTTGAAATAATTCAAAATCTAAGCAAAATTTTGGAAAAAGTTAAAAACCAAGTTTGTAGAACTTTTTAAGGGCTACAACTTTGGTGTTTTGAGTTTTCAAAGTTTTAGTGTAAAATGTGGAGCAATTTTGAAAATAAACAAATTTCAGATTTAACTCATTTTTGTCCCCAAACTAAGATTTCAAAATGGAGGCAGAATTTGAAAAAGTTTTGAACAGCAAAGTTGTAGGTCTGGTCAAGATATACAACTTTGATGTTTGGAGATTTTGAAGTTTCAATATAAAATCAAAAGTAATTTCTAAATTTCTAAATCTGAAAATGTGTCCCTTTTTGAATTTAAACTCAAATTTCAAAATCCAGTGAGAATTTGAAAAAGTGTTCAATACAAAACTTGTAGAGCTTGAAATTCTGAAGATTTCATAGATTGGAAGTTTTTCAAGTTGTTACATGATTTTGAGAGTAATTTGAGAAAACAGTTTGAATTTCAAAAGTTTGGGGGGGGAACAGCTACAGTGCACCGGCGAATCACACACCGGCAGCGCGCGGCATGGGCGCCGGCGAGCCGCCGACGTCGCGCTGGCCGCTTCCACGGTCTTCTAGCTTGCCACCGCGACCACAGGGACCGCTTCGCGCTCTCCAGCTGCTTCCTTTACTTCACAGCTCTATATAAAGACCGGCACCGTCACTGTCGCCGTCGGTTTCACCATCGCCGCCGCCATCGTCCTCCTTTCTCCGGCCAAATTCGCCCTCCCTGCTCCACCGCAGCCATCTCCATCTCGCCAATCGCTTCGCCTCATCCTTGCGCACCTCGTGAACCAGCTGAGTTGGCTCAATTCCGCCTAGATCACCGGGGAGCCGTCGTCTTCCACCTCGGGTCGCCGCCGCTCCAGTCGAGCCCCGCCACCGTCGCCAGTCGCCTCCAGTGCCTCTCCGCTTCAACCGATCACGCCTCTATGATCATGGTATGCCCCTGATGCTCCCTGGCTAGTTGGTTTAAGCTGTGCACCTTTGTGTCATCGAGTCGCCGGTCACCGTAGTTGCCGAGCCGCCACCGTCGTCGGTGAAGTGTCACCGGAGCTCGAACCGTGGGGCAAGTTAGTAAAACGGAGTCGTGAGGTGTTGTAGAACGTGTTGGTCAGCTCAGTTTGTCGACCGAGGCACCGTTCATCGGCCGGCCACCGCGGGCAAGCGCGCGGGCACGCGAGAGAGAGAGAGCGGGCGGGAGGAAGGCGATGACGAGTGGGACCGCGTCGTCAGCGAGAGAGAGAGAGTGAGCGAGCGCGCGGGCAGGCCAGCGCTGGGCTGGGCCGCTTGCTGGGCCGAGCGCGTGCGGGCGCGCGCGCGTACGCGGGCCGGTTGGGCTGGGCCGGATCGGAGAGAAGGAGGAGAAGCAGCCCGAGTTCGATTTCGTTTTTGTTTTTCTTTTTCAAATAAATGAATAGTGCAGTTATTTGTTTATTTGTTTAAAAATTGTGTAGAGTTCCAAAATTCATGAAAATTTTTGGGTAAGCTTCTCAATGTATAAACTATCTAGGAAAAATGTTAAATCATGAATTTGAATACTTTGAGCAGTAGAATTAATTAGTTCCATTAAAGATTAAATGCAACTTCCAGTAATTTTAATAATTAATTTATTTATCCAAAAATTATGAAATTTATTATGACACTGTTATAAATCATTCTTAACCTATAGAAAAAGTTTGAGCTTGTTTAAGATAAAGTTTGGTCAACTTCTAATTATGCCCTAATTATTTAAATAGTAAATCATGTTAATTTGAGAACTTTAAGTGTTGTGTGCCCTTTTGATTGAGTGATGTCCTTAGGTCACTACCCTTTGGTGATCTTTGGCACCTTAATTTCATGATTGAGCTCGTTAGTAACTTGTTTAGGTTAAAAGCTGGTATCGTTGGGAAACGTCGCTACTAGTTAGTAGGTTTTCTGTTTACGCCTGTACCGTGAAGGAAAGTTGTACTTAAGTCGTAACTCGTAGCATGTTATCATCAAGCATCATGTTTATCATCGAGCATCATGTTAAAGCATGTTATGTACTCGTGTAGTCTCCGCTTTCGAAGAAGCCGAAGTCGTCGAGCAAGCTTCCGGCGAAGAGCTGTCGTCGGTGGGTTTCGGACCAGAAGTCGGAGTCTTTGAGTCCGAGTTAGTTGTCTCGTCAGAGCAAGGCAAGCCCCGGTGCATTTAAACCCTACCTTGAATTTCATAAATATTCTATTTATACTATGGTTTATTGCATTAAGTAATTAGGAGTGGAGTGATAACCTAATTGCTGCATTATCATCCTTGATTATTGTGATATCAACCTTGATACCTGTTTTACAGAAAATGCGTAGTATGCTTCGCCATGCTTATAAGTTAAGCTTTTAAATGAAATGTTTACATAGCCATGATGGCATATTGAATGAATATTGAAATATGAGAATGAATTTGAAAGATCGGGCGGGTGGTTTGGCCACTGCTAACATGCATTGGGAAAGGAGTCTCAATGTAGTGTTTCCGCCTTGTCAGTTAAGGTCCGTTCGTTGTAAGCCTGATGTGATCGAGACTTTGCAACTAGCCTCATGCCTTGGGTAAGCCCAAAATGTTGGTGATTCCATTACGAGAACGTCTAACCTCGCACTGGGAGTGGAGAGATGGCGAGAGTAGCGTGTACCCTCGGGGCTAGAATTTGGTCGGGTTCGAGGAGTACTGTACTCTCGGGTGGCGATGGACACGTTCTGGTTTTGGGAGATCTAAATGAGGGTTGATATATGCAAGATTCGGTTCTACATATGTCGTGATGTTAGAGATCCCCAGCTGGGTATAATCGGTTCGAATCGTCGTTGCTCCTCGGTTATGGAGACTTGATCACCTGACTTGCATCGTAGTTAAGAACTGGAATTGAAAGAAAGAATGAGAAAGGTTTGATGATAATTACTTTGACCTAGATTAGGATCAACTAGATTTGGTTAATGAACCATCAATGGTAAAAGTAAAATGTTGAAGATAAGGACTTACCTTAGTAAGCTTTTCTGCAAAAGAAAAATTTGATTCTTGATTACCCGTACCTTGATTCCCTAAAGCTAGCATGCCCTTGGAGTCTTTGTCTTAGTCGGGTAAGTCTTGTTGAGTACTCTCGTACTCAGGGTTTGTTGAACCCCTTGTTGCAGGTGCGGTTCATGAACAAGTCTGCTTCGAGCCTTGTTGCATGACCGTCGTGGTTGAAGAAAGCGATGACGAGTAGACTGTGTGGCCTTTGGGCAAGGCATCTCGCTTGTGTGATGAAATAAAGTTACTACCGATACTTCTCTACTACTGGTTTGTAATAATGTTACATAAGGTTTGAAGTTTGAAAACTGGTTTGAAATTCTAAGTTATTGTAAGACTTCCGCTACTTTACTCTGTTGAATATTTTGAATAAACTGTTGTAATATTGCAATACTCCTGTGATTGGATCCTGTTCGAAGGAAAGCAGGCCTTTTAAGTTATGGTGAACATAAGTACGGCTGTCAGAGGTCATTATGGCAATGACGGGTACTTGTGGGCCATCATAATTAGGAGGTTCTGTGACAATGCGACTTGCTTGTACGTTACAAAAACGTTTCTATGCGTTTGGATAGATATATACGTGCAGTGGTGGATCTAGGAATTCATAGAAGAAGAAGCTCAACTCATCTTCAACCTCTAAAGTCTCTTCTCCATCTCTTTCATGCCTATAAAATTTAGGATGAGCTCCATTGTCGCGGCAGCAGTAGGGAGTGGGGGCGGGGCTTGAGCCCCGTCCGCCCCTACGTGTCGCATCACTTGCGCCACAAGCTTCACCCAACACATGAATGATTCGAACTAGGTAGCTGTCGCAGAAAGTGTGGTCGGTGTCCTTGCATTGCATGCACTACCGGAAACGGCTTGTTCGCCGACGGTCACAGGGTCTGCCGATGGCCAACGAATAAGCCATCGGCAAACAGGAGGCTTTGCCGATGGCAAAGCAAAGCCATCGGCAAACAAATTTCGCCGACGGCCAAGCCATCGGCAAACCTCAGCCAACGGCAAAGACGGAATTTGCCGACGGCCGAGCCATCGGCAAATCTCAGCCATCGGCAAACACCGATCTTCGCCGACGGCCAAACCCAGGCCATCGGCAAACTTGGCCAGGCCAGACGTCGGCGGACTCCAGCCGACGCCGTCATCTTTGCCGACGGCCAGGCAGTCAGGCCGTCGGCAAAATATATGGCTATGCCGACGGCTGACCATCGGCAAACTATATATGCCGACGGCCTCTAGTTGCCGTCGGCAAAATTTGATTTTTTTTTTTGAATTTGTCTTCCAGTTTTTTTCTGGTGTCTTCCTACCTCTAGTTGCTGGTGTCTTCCAGTTTCTAGTAGGTGTCGGGAAAAACAGGTTTGCCGATGGCAGGACTGGCCGTCGGCAAAATGGCCATATGTTTGCCGATGGCCGGCCATCGGCAAACCATCTATGCTGACGGCCAGGGCCATCGGCAAAAAAATTCAGAAATAAATAAAAATCGCCTTTGCCGACGGCCGACCATCGGCAAACACGCCGCCTTTGCCGATGGCCGGCAACGTTAGCCGTCGGCAAACAGGCCGTCAGGCCTGACGGACGGTCGGCTGACGTGGCGTGTTTGCCGATGGTGGCCGCGGCCATCGGCAAAGCTATGCCGACGGCCTGACAGGTGGCCATCGGCATAGACGCCTTTGCCGATGAAATGTCTGCCGATGGCGCTATGCCGATGGCCACCTGAGATAGCCATCAGCAAACTCTTTGCCGATGGCATTTTCTTCTTCGCCGATGGCTTTGGGGCATCGGCAAACAAGCCAGATCCGGTAGTGATGCATGCACATCATGTGCCCGATCAGCTTATGTCTATATCTGATAATCTATCTAAAATAATACCAGTTGGATCGACTTTTTACGTGTTTTTGGTTCACGCGGACACGAATGTGCTACGTATGGGTGTGCTGCACCCTGCATGCTTTATCGCATAATATCAGGTGCCGATCACCGGAACAGAGAAGTGTATGTAGTGTAGCTAGCTACAATGTATCTATCTTATGTCTTTGCATATATAAGTTTATACCCGTACGGAAACGAGATCTAGCCTTATCTAGCAAAGCAACAACCAGAAGGCATGTGTGAGCAAATGTCACTATAACAAAAAGGCTCATCTACCACTGTTCGTATGATGGCATTATTAGCTACATTGTTTCGATTGCGCGACCTGTACGATCTGCATTTAGAGGATTTGCCATGTATATGACCCACATCAAAAGAAGGTCAGGCACGCCCGAAATGTTATGTTGTTATTATAATGCAAGAAATATTAGTAGTTTTTTAGATAAATTAGTATATATATATATATATATATATATATATATATATAAGATAAAAAATAATTCTTTTTTACTCTACCTTTTCGCAACACAATACTTATATAGATACTCTATAATCTCTATTCGATTGTTAACTCCAAACTCTAGTTCTTATTTGGTTGTTAGCTCCAAATTCGACCTAGGCTGTGTTTGGCATGGCTCCCGGAGGCTTCGGCTCTGCTAATGTAGCACAACTGTAGCAGAGCCAGGAGAAGCCTCGAAACCGTGGCTCTTCTGGCTCCTCTCTAGGCCATGTAAGAGCCGGAGCCATTTTTTTCAATGCTACATGACTACACAGTTGCTAACAGGAAAGATGGAGCCGGAGCCGAGCATGCAGGAGCTCAAACAAACGGCCCCCTAGTATTTTCTTACAGCTGTTATTCAAATTTTCATGCAGCCTTCAAAAGGGAAAACAGAGAAATGCATGGTCATTAATAATATGCAGAGGCATGGAATTCAGATAGGGGCCTCGTTTAGTTCACAGAATAGGGGAGAAAAATACTGTATCAGAATTCCTGTAGCATTTCGTTTGTATTTGGTAAAAATTATCCAAATTTTGACTAACTAGGCTTAAAATGTTCGTCTCGCAAAGTATAACAAAACTATGCAATTAGTTTTTGATTTCATCAACATTTAGTACTTCATGCATTTGCCGACATTTTGATGTGACGAGGAATCTTCTTTTTACATAGTGGAATTTAGGGGAGAATTGAGGGAACTAAACAAGGGGAGGATTTTACTGGGAAAAAATGGCTGGCTGCTAGCTTCCCTAGCTTGCCTATCTCCAATAACTCCATGCAAAGGCACTTGAATGTGCGCAAGTTGCCGGAAACCTGCTAGCTTCCTCGTTTGCTATACCTCGGCAGGAAACCTGCCGCTGCCGGGCTGGTGGTGACCCCGCTGCATTCATGCACCTATATATGTTGGCTTTTGTTTGGCGCTGATGCTGAAATTTGGCTTATGCTGATACTTATACTAAAATATTGTGAGAGAAAAACAATGTTTCATGACTGAAAAGTACAGTTTGAGATAGTACATTAAACCATTTTTTTCCTGTATAATACGTTAACAAGATTGTACATTAAACCATTTTTGTTGTATGTACGCTAACACGATTGGAGTGTGCCTTGGTAGTACGTACTTGCTTGTACATAACAACTTACAAACAATGTTTCCATTTGTTTGGATAGATATGCATGTCGCAATAGCCACCGACCTGCACCCAACACATGATTCGAGATCGATCCGGCTGCGTCAGAAAGCGTTGCCGGTGATCCTCGCCACGATCTGCAGGTCCATGCATGTGACTATGATGGATCCTTCACGTTTGTAACTACCAACTTTTTACGTGTTTTTATCATTCATTCACGTGTATGAATACGGTGCTTTGCAGCATGCATGTGTGGTCTGTGGTTGGTAAGTTTAGGTGCTGACAAAAAAAAAATGATCTGTATTCTATTCCCTTCAGCCCCTTTTAGAATGTGGAGTAGCAAAAGCTACAATACTAAGCAAAACTCCAAGAGCATCTTTATATCCTTATGTTTAATAGAAATAAAGATTTTGGTAAAGAAAAACTCTCCAACATTATGTTAATAAAAAATCTCCAACATAGCTTCTTCACTTAGAGCATCATCTCCAAGAGTCTTTCTTAAACTCACTCTCAAATCATTATCTGGAGAGCTATTTGAGTAAAAGCCACTCTTTATATCATTCCACCCCAAACAGTTTTTCTATATCTTGTGCGCATTTTAGAGATTAGCAACACTCTCAAACTTTTGCTAGTGAAAAATCCGGAATAGGGGAAAGCAATATTTGTAGATCTAATTAAAGAAGCAGTTAGAGGATTCTTTTTTCTTTAAAATCTCTATTCCCTATTAATTAGGAAAGATATAAAGAGACTATTGGAGTTACTCTTAGATGATCTCTTTATAACTCATTCGGAGTTTGTCTTTATATTCGAGATGTCGGCACTTAGATCTCCAAATAGTCATCACAACCAATTATAACCGAATAATAACTAATATCATCACATGTGTTGGGGGAGCCCATATGGAATATGGGCCAACTCCCCCTTGAAGAGGCAATAGGAGTTAGTGTAGTAGCTTGTGAAATCCTTCCTCACTAAGGGGTTGTTTGTAAATTGTCATTGCCTATATATAATGCCAAAAGCATAAGGGCAAGGGGCTCTCTCTTACTCATTTTGCAATGCAAACCTTAGCCGCCAAACCTCTCCTCTCTACTCTCCCTTCCTAAACATATTCTAAACATCCCAACAACATGCAATTATATTTTCATGTATCCACAAACACAAATATATGTTCATTATTGTACAATAGTCATCGATCAAGTATAGATCAAACAGATACATAGAAATGTTTGAAAAAATATGTTACATCAAGTCTTGAAATCCACTAATAATCATTTTTACTTAAATCTAGCTTAGGAAAACCATGAAGGTCTCTGTATTTTGGTTGTGCTAACTTAGAAGATCATCAAATATAAGTCCGTTCATAATGAATACAATGCATACATTTATGATGTCCACATCGGTGAGAGTCTTGACATTTGAGTTGCAATGACAAAACTGCAGAGAAAAATTGTACTTCATCATACATTTTTAATTGGTTAACACATTTTGAACAGAAACAAAAAACTTGATATCGCACTATTACTTACATTGTTAGTGTTGGTGGTGTATCTCTTATTATCTCTGAGGTACTCACTCGCGTAGAATACAGAGACCTTCTTTGTTCACATATGACATTCACTTACATTGCATGGCACTGACGAGCCCACCGAAGTCCATCGCAGCCACACACCCGATCACCGCGTCACCGGTGGCAGCCGCCATGGTGGTGGGCTCGTTGGCGTTCTCCGACTCAGCAGCGCCGTCACGCGGTCCACATATTGCTGGCTGCTGATGGAGAGATCTGTGTCAAGGGAAAACAAGCCCCCCGCACGAGTGGGCACGGCCAAGGTGCTGGTGACAGAACAACATTGATTTTGGTGATTTCAGCAACTACGTGCTATATGGTCCATTTTGTTCTCTATTTCAATTTTGTGTCATTGATTTAGGTGTTTTTTGTTTTTAATTTTTTATCCTCTGTCTATTGTAGCTGGGCAGTGGCAAGATGCTTGAACCAGTTTGTGGTGTACCCAGGAAACCATGATTTTGAGATGCAACTTTTTTTCTTTAAGAAACATGCTAGGAACTCTGGCTGTCATATAAGACTCGTATATGGGCACCCACGCTTAACCGCACGCAAGCGCAGATGAGACTACCTGAGATATCTCAGGACGTGTCTACCGAGCAACACACACCTATCCTACTAAACACACCCACATACACTCGGTCCCTCAGGGGAAATATCCACGGTGCGACACCTGGGCGATCCAGACAGCATTCGAACCCGGGCGGGCGCAGTCCTCACTGAGAGTTGCTGCCATCGCACTGGAGGCACGTTCGCGAGATGCAACTTTGAAGAAGCTACCTTCGGCCATTGCTTGTTTGGGTCTTAACGTCATAGATTTATCATGTTAATTTATATTTTTCTACGCTCTTCCTCCTTATTTTGTGTGCGTACGTATGTCCTGGCTCATTATTGGAATTAATGCCCCTGGTTTCTTGTGGTAGGCATGGGTGAGGTCGATGGCCACATCTCCCCTCCTCCTGGCATCTACTTTTGTGACTCCTGAAAGATCTATTGGTTAAAAAGAAACTCAAGGAAGGCGGTGTGAATTGTACACATTTCCAACATGAGAGACCCACTTTAGTAGTATCTTTACATTAGGGCTACTATACTATACATGAAAGAACCCATATTGTGTTGCATACTATACAAGAAAACTATGAAGGTCTCTGCATTTTGGTTGTGCTAACTTAGAGGATCATCAAAAATAGGTCTCTTCACAATGAATACAATGCATACATTTCTGATGTCCACATCGGTAAGAGTCTTGGCATTTGAGTTGCAACGACAAAACTACAAAGAAAAATTGTACTTCATCATATATTTATTATTGGTTAACACATTTTCAACAGAAACAAAAACTTGATATAGTACTATTACTTACATCGCTAGGGTTTGTGGCGTATCTCTCATTATCTCTGAGATACTCGCACGCGTAGAATACATAGACATTTATTCACATACTCGTAGAAAACATCCTATATGGTTAACACATAGAGGATGGATCCGGGTTAGTTGCATGCTACATATACAAAGGAGAGGACCTCTTTAATATACTGCTCACATACGACATTTATTTAAAAATTACTAGCAAATGTGTCTTTATGTCCATTGACTTCCTTGTTCGTTTATGAACTTGTGCCACATGTCACGCACTACTGAGTTTGAACAATACCCGAAGTCAATTCCCAACTATCATTGCAAATATAGAATTTTTTTTGTATGCATGCATATCTCACCTTACGTTTGTATATGCTTCATGAATTTTGTATACTTCTCCACTGGGTAATCGGTAGGGTCAAGACTCAAGGACTGTTTTCATCCTTGGTCCAAATCATTATACAAATTCAGTGGTCGCTGCATGTGTTGACGCCAGAAGTATGTTACTAAAACTTATTAATAAATAATAGGTAAAGCTAGACATACATCAAGTTATAGGAGGCCGTTACCCATTGTCGGTCTTGAAAATTCAAGCATTGCATTTCCTATGTAGGTAACCACTTCAAGGATGAATTTTTTTTCGCATTTCATTTTTCTATTAATGTCCTCACCTGTCTTGCCCCGAAGAGTTTTGTGACCCAGTCCAATCCTAGAAATGTGCTCGTTATCGTTTATTCTCATCAGGTAGAGATCCTTTTCTTCTATTGATCGAGTAGTCAGATCGGGTTAAGAAAACCACCCGTGTAAACATTTCTATACTAGCAATGGACTTAAGAAAACTCCAGTATAAATCCTAGATTTATTATACTTGGATTATACTTGGGGTCTCTTAAGCCAGATGCTAGTGTAGATCCAATTTACACCGGCGGTGGGCTTAAGAAAACATACTGTGCAAATCTACTGGCAGTGTTTTAAGTCCATCGCTAGTATAGATGTATATCCACTTGTGGGTCATAGCCTTGGGCCTATATGTCTGTTTCTACTAGCACCCATTTTTTGTGCAGTGAAAAAAAATCTAGACATTAACAAAAATCTTTTGTGTACTGGTGTTTCCCGGTGCTGCACTTCTGTTTTGCAACAGGGGCGTCCATTGCGCTCATCTACATGGCCGAATGCAAAAGTCTTGGACTGTAGCTTTTGCTTCTCAGCCTTCTACTAAAAGGGACAGGAGGAGTAGTTTAGTTGCATTGTTTGATTGAGTCAACGCAAAACAAAATTCTCTCACTAACCATTTTGAAATATCATATCAAGCCAAATATCTTTCTTGTTCATATTCACATTTAGAAAAGTACAAACAATGGGGTTGGCATCAGGATGGATGGTTAAATAAACTCAACACTTTGGATAATTCAAAAAAATAAATTTTGAAGACTTGGTTAGTGTACTATATATATATTCGTATCATGTAGAGGCATGAATGGCTCTGGTTGTATCTCAATCAGGTGCCCAAGAGCAGTGACGCGTAATAATCGCTACTTAGACTGTCTCTAACAGAGCATACAAACCGTGACTCAAACGCAAAATAGGTCATTCACAGTGTTTTGCCTACCAAAAACAACGCTCCAACAGAAGACCTAGACACCTCACCCATTTTGCATACCAGCCTTGCCGAAACGCAAATTTGCGTAGTCGAGAGAGATTGATGCAAATCTCTGACGTTGTAGTGATGGGCCCGTAGGAGCAGGGTGCGGCGAGGCATGGCCAGGTGGACCGCGGTGGGGAGACAGCGCAGCGAGGTCCGCCTCGGGGCGTGGCCAGGCTACTTGTCGGTGGGTAGCGGGGTGCGGCCGTCAGGGAGCGAGGCTCCTCCTCGCCTACGGCCGCCGGATCCGGGGTCCTCGCCCGTGACCGCCAGATCAGGAGGGAGGGGAGGGAGGGGTGCCGCCGCCGGCCAGATCCGGGAGGGAGGGTTGCCGTGCTCAACGAGGGAGGGGAGAGAGGGAGGGGTGGCGCCGGGGTAGAGAGGGAGAGAAGTACAGGCGGCCCTGGGGTAGAGAGGGACAGGAACGAGCGGCGTGAGGAGAGAGAGTGAGGAGAGAGGGACAGGCTTTTGGGTAGGCTGTTGGAGAATGCGATTTCTGGGTGCGTGACCTTTTTACTGTGCGTGACCTAAACTATGGAATGGGTCTCTGGTTTGAGTCTGTGATGTTAGAGATAGTCTTAGGGCTACCGATATGCATTTTCATGTGACAAATTTTATAAGGAATATTTATATTAGTGGCTTGAGTTTTGAAGCTTGTTAAATATAGATTTCCAAACAGGTACAAAGAGCTCCCGAGAAAGGACAATGAAACTTCATAGGATCAGTGGCACCATATCAATAGATCAATAGACAAGAACAATCATGGCCTCCAAGTGTTTAGCGAAAAAAAAGGTTGTACACGTTGGTAAATTGGTCAACTGTCCCATTCACTAGTTCATTTGTTTTAGCCACCCTTCTTTCTGTTGTTTTCTTCATGGGAAAGCAAAAGGTGTCGATCAATCAACGCCCAATGAAAAGAATGCATTTGATTTCATTTCTGGGGAATCTTTGCTATATTTGTAAGGTGTATATATAATAGCTTAATTGCTCCACCTAGAGCATCAAGTATCTTGCTTTAAGCATATGGACCATGCATGCACCTATATATTCTCATTATATTAGAGTTAGTAATGAAACTCTGGGTAGACAGAGAACTTTTTTTTTGTGTGGTTTCTTGTGAGTCAGAATGTCTCCTAGCTGATGTATTCTAGTTAATTCAATGGTTATGTACTTATGTTATGTTTAAACCAGCGAAGCAATCAAATTTTGAAGCCAACCAGTGATCGAGCAGTCTCGTATCTTGAGAACGAGATCATGACACTATTGAAAGCTTCAGTATGTGGGGCTAGGAGAGACTGAAGCAGTGCATCTTTGGCTCTTTGCCATCGTGCAAGGGTAAGGCTAGTTGCCTAGAAAATCTCTTCCCTAGAGGCCCACACCCCCACCTTGCGTGGGGGCTTTCTGTACTTTGTACATCCAACCCACATGATCAGGGGACAATGTTATGATCTAGCATAGGAGCTGATGATGTAAGGTACATAAATAAGCTTGAATGTGTAAAACAGATTTAGGACCTAGCTACACACTAACTGAACCACCTGCACTCAGATGCATTCTCTGGTAAAGAATAAACATTTTGATCTCAAAAGGTGAATAATGTTTTCTGTACTGTAAACCTGCAGATGTGCATCCTTGTCCTTTGCTACTTTTTCTTGGAGGATTTTTTCTTGGAAAAACAGAACTAGAGGAATGGCGCCAAAAGTATGTCGTCCTTATCATCATTGTGAAATGTTAAACATAGAACAAAGTTGAGGCATTCGTTCAATCCCAAAAAAATGGTTTAGAGAAAGGAATGACTAATTAATAGCAATCACATAATGATACACATATTCAAGCATGATTAGCATCTTATTTATATATATAGATATATACATGCAAAAAAAGGCAAAGGCATGTTGCTTGGACCGATGGTCAAGCAAAGAACATGATTCCATTAGGACAAAATTTATGATCTGCCAATCGGAATCGACTAAAAGCTCGATTGTACCTATGTAGCCATAAGTCAATAAGCATCCATACGTTTGCAAACTTTTATCTACATGCACTACTTGATGCCGCATCTCTTTGTTTTGCATCTTCTTTTAGAGGGGACCGGTGCACTCGTCCTGTGTTTAATTTGTTAGCCATCCATGAAGAATGATTACATTTACATATATGGCGAGGACAGATGCAGTGTGTATTTCCATTTTTTGAGAGAGAGAGAGAGAGATGGACGATTACTTCCTCTTGTTTATTTACTTTGGGTCTATATATGCTGGGCGAGATAACATAGCTCGATTGCTCTAATTCTGAACCCTGAACCCTGAACCTATAACTATATGCATGGTTGCTAAGGATTCTACTAATTTAATCTGGAATTCAGCTGGTCCACACCCTAAGCAACTTTCCCCACCCACATTGTTGGCTACCCCTTCACGACTCATCACCACCATCCAGTCAGAAGACAGATGCCGAACATGCAGGATGCTAAGATGAATACTAAGCTAGATATAGAGCAATAATAGTAAATTGCACCATCATACAAGCATGGGTGGATAGCATGCCACCTGATCGATCAATCCAGTCATATGACATGCTTTTCTCCAAAGTGTCAAAAGAACGTACATAGGTGTGAACATAAGTTTAATATGTGCCCTTGTAGTTTGTTTTGTGATGAGTGATTGTCAACATGATCCACAACTTTGATTGAGTTTGTGAGCTAACCATGACGTGAGTTGGGTTGTGCAACATGTCTCTTGGCTTGTGGTACGCAGGTGTGGAGCTAGGAGGCGGTGATCGACGGTGAGGTAAAGGCCAAGTAGAGATGTGTCCTGCCGATGGACCGGGAGCGGTGAAGGGCAGAAGTGAGGTTTGGACTGAGGGAGCAGGAGGCCGGGTGACCAGCCACGGTGGCTGACATCTGGAGACATCTACAAGCGCAAGTGTACATGAGAGTGATCGTGTTGATTGAGTCAAGACGGCCGACGTGCAAGTCGAGCGGAGGCTCTGGATGACTTGGCGGCTGGACGGTCGACGATGGAGGTGACACGCGTCGAGTGGCGGGAGACACGTATGGAGTACACTACCCGCGGATGGTTTGATGGTTTGGGCCTCAAAACCCGGGCAGAGGTTCCGAGGAGGAACGGACGGCACGTGGCGGCATCGAGGAGTTCACGTCGAGACGAAGCTATCTCATGAAGGGCATGATGGCCGTCGGATGAGGACTACATCGGATTGGACCATAATGCCCTCAGGCTAGGTGGTTCGTCCTAAAATATCTAGGGGCACTAGTGAAATTGTGTAATAGACCTGTAAATAAGATGGGTCTGCCTCCACTCAGTCCTACCTCTTGGACATTTTCAATTTTCTCCTTCTAGTCCCCCTCCTAGGGTTTGTTGTTGAGGTCCACAGAAATAAATTCATCTGTGTAAAACACATTGAGATTATCTGGGAATGGAGGCCTGAATCCTCCAGTTGTCCTTCGGGATTCATCACTTTGGGTCTGTGATTTTTATTTCACTGTGTTCTTTGTTTTTCCCCTTTTTCGTTCTTAGCTATGACTCAATTTCCCAGAGTTTGGGTTGATCCAGGGTGATGATTTCTTGGAAATAGGTTCGTGCCTCGTTGAATTTCTTTTGTGCAAAGTTTGGTTGCGATTCGTTTCGTTTTGGATCGGTTTTTCTTCGTTTTAGTGAACCTCCTTTTTCTACTGTTAGCGCTAGGAAACGCTCTGGCTCCTGTTCGTCCTCCCAGCAAGTCAGAGGCACAGGTCGCTAGGACCAATGGAGGAGGCTGAGCCAGTTCGTGAGCACCTGTTGCTTTTCTTCCGTGAATTCCAGTGATTGATTTTTGGAGCAGCAGTGCCCAGTCCTCGCTCGCTCTTCTATTTCAAGCCCGCCGTTCGTCTTTTCTTGCCACGGTTCTATTTTCTCAGCTGCGATGACCACAGCGAGCGGCAGCCCGGTCTCTCTCTCTGCGCGCTCGTGAGGCACTGCTTGGAGCGTCCGGTGCCAAGGAGCCTCTCTGCGCTCGCCCCTCTCCCTCTCGGTTTTGTTCGGCTTGGCACCGGAAGGTGCTGTGTACATCGTCTCCCACCGAGCGGTGCACCGCCCTCAGGTGTCCGGTGCCCGGAAGTTTCTGCGTTCGCTCTCTCTCTCTTTCTGTGATTCTTTGTCGGTTGATTTTCTGAAGTTTCTGCGTTCGCTCTCTCTGTGATTCTTTGTCGGTTCCCGCTGTTTTGTCAGTGGTTCGTGCCTTTGAGCTCTGATTCGTGTTCCGTCTTTTGCGTTGGTTTTCTATAATTCTGAGGAACCTATCTAAGTACTCTCGTCGTCAGTTGGCTTGAGTATTTTAGATTCGGTAACGTTTGTCGTGGTTTGTTCTTGGTGATGAATTTGGGATAGCGGTTGAATATTTCGAGAGAAATTTAAGGCTCCCATTTACCCTTGCTCTTGTCGTCGTTTTTGTCCTTCAATAGACGTGTGGTTGGTCATATAGTCCATATGCCTCGGCGTGCGTGATCCAATCTCATCGGAAAAAAGATAAGGACACCGGTGTATATGTGTCACCGCATCAAGTCGTGTCATCACTCATCAGCAAATCAATCTCGCTTTTTTCTGAATCTTGATAACGGAGAAAATGCATTGTTCCACACATCACTGTTAAAACGACGTTCGCTTTGATTTTCTTCCTCATCTTCTCAGAAATGCATGCAAAAAGAAGCTACATTGTTAAAGTGACGTTTGCTTTAATTTGCTTCCTCATCACAAAATGCTGATTTTACAACAAAAGATATTGCACCTATTGAGACACACTCAAGGCCATCTCTAGAGTAGTGTAATCTTTATGCTCCGAGTAACAATTTGGTTTCATAAGCCTGTGAGCCAACCCTATTATCACCATAACAATTATTCGATCACTACTGCATAATTGGTGATCACTGCTGGTTATGCCAGCTGGTAGTGGACAGAGGAAGTGATAATCCGGTTGTTTCAACAGGTAGTATTGGTGGTTTTCATAAAAAAAGAAAAGAAAAAGAAGGCATTGGAGAATCAATGGACCAATTTAAAATAAGATAAACAAAGCTAATATGCATATTTGTGATTTGTCATAATCTTGATCTCAGGAATTTGTTCCACCGCCATGAAAGCCACTACCGTGAATCAACATGTTCTATTTGGTTCCATTCATAAATATGTGGTGCAAAACTTTCTACTTTCTAGCAAGGGACAGAAGAAGTGACTCGGCAAGTTTAATTAGGGTTATATGACAAGGGATATGGGATTAGATTTAGATTATCAGGCATAGAGTGCGGCATGAGCGGCTTGGATTAGAATTTGTTCGATGGTTTATTATGGTCATTTCCAAAAGCAATGTTTTTTTTTGGCTTCAATAGCTCTTGTGCATGTATGCAATTCCGCTGCAAGATATTCTGTTTAGTTGTAACATTATCTCTTTCTATATATACTTGTTCTATTGGTTGGTCTTTATTCATTTTTCCCTTACATATTTTAAGAAAATGGATATATAGGAGACCAGTGCTACAGTTTTACCCCCTAGAAGGGTGAGAGAGATAAACCGTTTTCTTTTAAGATTCCATATATCTCTTTCCAGGATATGAAAATTAAAGTGCAAGCTTTTACATTTTTAGTTAACAACTAGTTGAAAACTTAGCTAAAACATTAGTCCATGTGTTAGCTCTCCCATATAGATGCACTAGAACTAATTTTTAGCTAGATAGCAATTAGCTCATGTATCTAAACATGCATGCCCTAGTCGTGCACTACAAAAGGACATCCCCTTTTGCAACACATATATGCGTTGCTAAAAGTCTATATATGCGTTGGTGAGGTCTATACCAACACATTATTATGTGTTGCCCAAAGTGGCGTTGCAAGGGTCTACTGCCACGCTTGCATATGTGTTTGTAACACTTACACATAACCGTTGTAAACTTGTGACGGATATTGATGGCTACTGCAACGCTTACATGCGTTTGTACTAACCGTAGACGAATGGTTTCTGTAGTTCATTGCTACGTATAGTCTGGATTCTTGCAACGCTTATATGGGTAATGAGGAATAAGAAATCATATAATGAAAATTAATATTTTATTATAATTTGGACCTAAATAAATAAATAATCATTTGCAATATAAAACTTGGAGATCATCTCACACATGAGAAATAAAAAAAACTTTTAGCCATATATTAAGAAGCAATTGTTGCGTTACAATGAGCATCTCAAAAATCCAGGGCACATTTTTCTGTTTACAACATTCATATGGGAATAAAATATACAAAACACAAATAAGCCATCTACAATGTCACCATCCATTCATCACGTGTTCCTATTTCATCAATCCTGCGAGGAAAAAGGGAGCAAAATATAGTAACTATACAAGCATTTTGGTACAATACTCTAAAAAAACATCCCTACGTATGAAGTGTTATATATGAAACAACGTTATCATGAAAACTAGCTCCCATGGAAATTGGTTTCAATAAGGTCACAAAAACTGTACTAAAAAGTCATGACTTGTTCAATCATGTTCTAGTGTTTTCTAAAAAGCAATAGGGGATTGATAATCTTCTAGTAATTTGATCAAACCTGCTCTTCTTTGAAGAATAAAGATCATATCTGCAATGCCACAACCACCACTGCGCCTCTGTGACTCCAGATTCAGAAAAATTTTGATCAGCATATTTCCATAGTGAGCCAGTTATTAATGTCTGAAGTCATATAATAGGATTAATCATGTGAGGATTCAGATTCTAGGTTTACATGGCATCACATGTACAGATTTCTCAATATATCTTTATATAGATCCAGTTAAGTGTTTATACAGGGAAAAGGGATTGGCTGATCTTGCCAGATATTAAATTTTATTTAGTACAACCTAAATTATTCAATTACATTGTACCTCTATATCAAAGCAGGAAAGTTTAGAAGATATGAATGCCTTTGTCTGCAGTCTGCACAAGTTAAAGAAAACGAAAATAGCTTTATGTCAAAGCATTAATAATAATCACAAATGGAAATATAACAATTCGTGAACCATCAGTCAGAGAATAGTAGACTTTCGGAGTACGAAAATTATAGAATTAAAACAAATAGGAGATTTGTTCTATTTCTTTCCATCTGGGATGTTCACGGTGAGACTTACAAAACAGTTTGTCCTGATCTCTCCAATTACAGGTAGTGGCGCTTTTAATCATCTACTCCATGATGACTCATGACTTCCCGTGTAGGATGCTATGCAATTATCACACCTGCAAAACCGAAGGTGATTGGTTTGTGTTGTAGTGGGAATATATATACTATGTAATCATGAAGATGGTACCTGGATAGTAAGATATCCTAATGCCTGAAGTAGTCCAGTAGTCAAGTACCATGCTGATAAACAAATCCATAGAGTAGACTCAGTGAAAAGTTGAGTCGAATCCTGCACTCAGTCTCTTATTGTTACCTATGGACTAACCGGATAGAGTTGAGAATCAGTATTCACAGTAGTCAAGCACTCACCTTTGACCCCTGTTTCTGGAGTTTCTGCTAGGCAGCAACATGGAAACCTGCTGCACACTGCAATTCCCCAATAGCTGCAGTCTGCGAGAAACGCATAATGATTATAGGAGGTGTGAAAACTTACCATTACATATTGTGTATACTAAAAATTCAGAAGAATAAGATCCATCGGTCTTGGGCCATGCCTAATATCCAGCTTTAGAGCATCCGACTGAATTGTCATCAGAAAAAGTAAGGAGATTTTGTATGTGGAAATAAAGTTTCATTTCTCAGTTAATAAAATTAAGGTTTTATGACTGTTAGTTCTTTTATAATTCAAGGACTAGTCTTCTCAAATCATGTAATCAATACTAAATGTATGTCTATAATTACTTTACCAATACTAATGGACAGTCCTGACAAATCAATACTAAGTGTTGTAGCCTGCGATTAAGCAATATCATAGGAACTACATAAGACAAGAAAAGTAGTAGCTTAAATAGATTAAAGAAAACCTACTAAATTTAACCAGAGATCAGGTCTGTGAATATATACTAATTTTCGTCCCAATTAAACAGTGCCAAAATGTAGACTACAAACCGTATATATTTGGAGCAGGGATAGTCTGACCTTACCAGACCTAAATGTCTTAACAGATTTGTTCCTCAGTTACTTCGTAGATCTTAGCTCTATATCAAAGCATAAAACATTCAGAAGATTTGCCTTCGTCAGCACTCACACGAGTTTAGAAAATCAATAAAACTCAGACTTATGACAACAAAATATCACAATTTAGTAACAATATCAACTAAAAGGAGATTACAGAGACGGAAAACTATGGAATTGAGAGAAGTGACCTACCAAATCATTCGTCAGGTAGTGCGCAGTTTAGAGTTCAATCATGAGACAACAACAATGGCATACGGGGCTGCTGCAACAACAACCAAACATTATTGTACGTACGGACTAGTTAACTAGACCAGAATTGAAATAGAAATTGAGGATACGTGCGAACTAGTTAACTCGCTGGAGGGAGGATTTTAAGTGGCTGGAGGCAGGATTTTAGATAGTACCCTTCATGGAAAGATTAAGGAGAGCAGCGTCCTCAACCAGATCCAATCAATAGGGTACGGCAGAAGGAGAGCAGAGTCGTCAAACCAGATCCAATCAATAGGGCACGGACCTGTACACGAAGTATAGAGGAGATCTTAACCCACAAGACGAGATTCGTAACCTGGTTGAGGAGATCGTAACCTGGCAATCAGTAGATGTGAAAGCGAAGTGGTTTTCGTTGCCGATGACCCACCCTATCGCCGCAACACTTCTCCCAATCACGCCTGTCCAACTGATGCCCCGTCGCCGGCGCCGACGAGGAAAACTCCCTGCCTCGTAGGCTCGCCGCACTCTAGATCGAGGAACAACTCCAAGCCATCGTCTCTGTGAACTGCCTCTCCGTGCACACGATAGGAAACTCCGGAAAAAAGGTTATCTCATTAAGGAACTACCACGACGAGAGAACACGGGAAGGCGTATTATAATTATTGCGCTCGTGTGCGGAAGTGGGGTGGGAGACCTGCAACGCATTTTTACTAGCGTTGCAAGGTATACGATGCTAGACGGGGGGTCGTGTTGTAGTGGTGCTAGTTAATCGTCGCAATTAAATAGCATAGTTGTATCCTTTTATATATTTTTTTTAAAAAACTCGATCCTGCTTTTTGGAGCGTATATATCGATCGGTGTCTCCGGATCATCAATCAAAAGATAAAGAGGTAACCGGCCTGAAAGTTGTGAGAAAGAAGCAATGAAATGCGATGGCCTCCGCAGTTCAAACTTCAACGCCCAGTGTATCAGCACTTGAGGTCAACCCAGTAGCAGTACTACACATACCGACGAAAAGCTACAGTACTCTAGAACTAAACTTTTTTTTTTGACAATACTCTAGAACTACACCTGAAACACTTTCAAGATTGTTTTTTTTTATCGCAACAACAACAACAAAAATAAATTAGCTTTGATGTGGCAATGCAAGTAGATATATATAGCGGTGCGGTGTACCCAATGGAGACATACAGGTCAAGTTGCAATGCATATGCATGGCGTGTGGTTCAGAATTTATAAAGATCGACGTGACGACGACATGCCAGGAGCTGAAGTCAACGGACAGGTCCGCATCTGGGCTGGGCTATATATGGCCATGCAGCCCAAGCCTGTTGGCCCGGCTCGAAGCCCGGTGTTTTGGCCCGGCCCGAGCATGGCCCGCCCCGTGGCTAACGGGTCCGGGCTGGCACGGCACGAGGGACCAGGCCGTGCCTAGGCCGACCCCCTGGCCCGTGGGCCGGCCTAGCACGGCACGGCCCCAACGGCAGGCACGGTGGCTGGCCTGGCCTGCCAACGGCTATAAGCTGAGGCGGCCCAGCAGCAACCCACCGTGCCCGCCCCCTCATATATATGCCACCGCGCCGCACCCCCCAACCCTAGTCCCCCTCCCCCACCGCGCTGCTCAGTCGCTCACTCTCTCACTCGCTCTCGTGCCGTCGCCCCTCTCTCCGTCTCTCCTCTCGTCACCGTCGCCCGTCGTCTTTGACTCCGGTGATCTCGATCCACCTCCCACCTCTCCCCATCTCGCCCTGTCTCCTCCCTTCCCTTCTTCCTCTCCTATCTCCTCTCGCTCTCGGTCTCGGACTCTCGGTGAAATATGTGAGTTGTCATTGTCCAGTCCCTCCTCCGCCGCTCGCCATTATTCTAATCGCTATCTGTCTGTCCTCTTCGTGATCCTCGTCATCTCCGGCACTGGGCTCCGGTAGCGCAGGTAAGTCCACGAACCCTAACCCTAACCCTAACCCTAGATCTGTTTCTCCTCTATTTCTGTCAGTGATTCTTTCTCCTCTGTTTCTGTTTTCTCCTCTTCTTGAGCTGTTGAGTAGGTCAGCGCCTGATGCTGAGTCTTCCTCCTCTGGCATAGACATGGCCAGGCGCCCGCGCTTACCATTGGGGTCGCCGTGCCGGATCCCACCACCGACAATGGCAACAATGACCTCATCGAGGACGAGCTGGACGTCGAGAACGACGACGACGTCCGTGCGGACGCTGTCGCTCTGTTCGGCATCGATCTCGGTGATGGCAGTCTTCCGATTGATGTCTATGCCGTCGATGGCGACGGTGGTCGAGGGACAGCGACGGCGACAGGGACTAGCACTGGCTTGACCAGCACTCATGGTACCTCACATGCTGGTAAGTGCAAATCTGGTGTTTGGGTGGATTTTGATGAGGTCAAAGAAGGTGATGTTCGTATTGCTACTATCTGCAAAATGTGTAAGACTAGATTATCTGCTAGATCTGCTGCTGGCACTGGTCATTTGATTAAGCAACAGAATTCTTGTAGGAAAAAGAAAGATCATGCTAATAGGGTCCAGTCTAGGCTTGCTTTGAATCCCGATGGTTTGCATAATTGGGTGTATGATCATGTTGTTGCTCGTACTGAGTTGTGCCGTTTGATTGCTAGACTGGACCTTTCATTAGGCATTGATGAGACATGGGCCTGGGAGGATTACATTAAGCGTGCTCATAACCCTTTGTTTAGCAAGGTTTCTAGACAAACCACCACTAGAGACCTTGGTAAACTGTTTGTTGAACGTCGTGATGTGCTTAAGAATTCTATGTTACCTGCTACTCATTTTGTTTCTTTGACTTCTGATATATGGTCTGGTAATGCTAAAGAAGATTATATTAGTGTTGTTGCTCATTATGTAAGTGCTGATTGGGAGTTACATAAAAGGGTTGTTGGTTTTAGGCTGATTGATGTTAAACATTTTGGTGAAAAACAATGCTGAAAGGATTGCTAGTGTGGTTGAGGAGTTTAGTTTGATTTATAAGGTTTTTGTTGTCACTCTAGACAATGCTTCTTCTAATGCTAAGGCTATAGAGACTTTGACACCTATGTTCTTTGGTAACTTGGGTTCTTATCCTGCACCTACACCTTCTGATCCTAATAAGGTTAAGTATTTGCTTGTGCATCAACGTTGTGCCTGTCATATCATTAATCTTATTGTGAAATCTAGATTGAAAAGGTTGAAACCTTTTACTAAAGATGTGAGAACTGCAATTAGCTTCTTAAATTCCTCTAATCAAAGAATTGCATTATTCAAAGAATATTGTAATGCTAAGGGTGTTAGACCTAGAAAGTTTGGCTTGGATATGGGTATTAGATGGAATTCTACTTACCTAATGCTTAAGCACTTGATCCCATACAAGATAATCTTTTCTGTGTTCATTAATTCTCATTATGGTTCATAATTATTAACTAGAAATTATTGGCATGTTGTTGAAAAGATATATGAATTCCTGGAACTCTTTTATGACTACTATTTCTCTGTCTGGTGTTTATTATCTCACAAGTCCACTTGTTTTGCACCATATCCTTGAGATTGCTTCTCATTTGCATGCATGTGAAAGATATCAAAATCTTAGACCTGTTGTTGCTCCTATGAAACTTAAATTCCTAAAATATTGGGAGAACATACCACTGCTATATTCATATGCATTCATTCTTGATCCTAGAGCTAAGATGAGAGGTTGTGAGTACAGTTCATACTATACTGATGTCAAATCTGAATTGTATAAACTATTTGACAAGTATGTGAACAAGTTTGGTGCAACTAGCTCTCAAAGGGTTGCACAACCATCAGCTCATACAGGTAAGAAAAAGCAAGCATGGGGAAGGATCTTTGGTGGCCCTAGTGGATCAGGATCAGGTGTTGTTGGTCCTCCCCCTGGCTCTGGCACTTCATCTTCATCTTCCTCTGGTGTTTCTGAGCTCTCAGCTTATTTAAACAGTGACTATGTCACTTCTTATGGAGATGACTTTGACATACTTCTATGGTGGAAGGACCACAAGCTAACCTATCCAATCTTATGTATAATGGCAATAGATATTATGTCTATTCCTGTATCTACTGTCTCTTCTGAGTCCTGTTTCAGTTTGTCAGGGAGGATACTTGAAGATCGGTGGTGGCGCCTTTCTGCTAGAGAATGTGGAGATGTTGACCTGAATCAAGGTACTAATTAGTTTGAATCCCAAACTGTTATTACTTGCTTCTGCTTGGCTATAAATTTGTGCTAACATATGTGTATTGATTCAAGGATTGGGAACTAGAAGCAACAAGGGAACAACATGAAGCTGAGAACACAAAGCTTGAGGAGGCATTTGAGAACTTGTATCTTGATGAAGGAGAAGGAAGTGGCGGCGGCGGCGGTAGCGGGAGTGGTGGTGCTGGTGCTTCTAGTACTTAGAGAATGTGAGATGAGTGAGTGAGTGTTCTTTTGCTGTGAGATAACTCAAATGAGTCAGTAAGTGATCTGGGGATTCACTGTAATTTTGCTGTGAGATGCCTCAGATGAGTGAGTGAACTATGAGCTGGCTGCACTCTTTTTTCCTTTCTAGGGTTTCTCACAAGGGTGAGTTTTACCTAGAAAGATTTTTAATGAGGCAGCATTGCACAAAACAGCTCAATTATCATATTTCTCATATCTGTTGACTGTTGTGTTTGTGTTCGCTTGATTTTGGAAATTTGGAGTTCTGCACTTAGGCATTTAGGCATTACGATGAATTTGAAAGTTATATTCTGTTTTCTGTTCTGGACTTATTCAGTTGGGAGTTGGGACTTGGCCACTTAGGTTGTTGCCTGTTGGGCACTTGGCTTTGAAATTTGAATGAATGTCAGAAACTCAGAATGTGACTATGTCTATGTGTTTTAGTACTTGATAAATGATAATTGTGGCTATTATTGTCAAATTATAAATCTGTGAATTGGGATGAGTTTGATGAGGTATTGTAAGGGTGACGGGTTGTGGGCTAGCCCGGCCCGTGAATTATGCCGTGCTCATTGGGCTGGCACGGCACGAAAATCGGCCCACAGGCCCGTGCCTGGGCCGAAGGCCAGGCGCGAAGCCCGTGCAGGCACGGCCCGTGAGGCACGGTGGCCCGTGAAGGCCCGATCACCATCGGTCCGTGTCGTGTCGTGCCGGGCCGTGTCGGCCCACGTGCTCTCAACGTGAACAATATGGACCATGAGTGTACGCACGTGTCCAAATTGGTTTCTGGAGATGAAAAGGACACACCGGCCAATAATGGTCATGTGGAAGTGCATAGTATCGATCGTATATTGATGATGTTTGTGGATCGGACAGTCGATCGGCATGGTATATAGAAGACGCGAGTTGTTTGCACTGTACATGCAGGCTTTTTGTGATCAAGGCCGGGCGTGAGACAAGGGCCACAATTTTCCTTCTCTATAGGTACATGTATATTGATTGTTAGCTGTTATATATCGTGCTAAATCCATTCCAAATTATAGTTCGTTTGACTTTTTTTTATCTTTTATTCAAAAAATTTATATAAACATAGTCAAATTTAAGTTATTCTTGAAGAACTTTTGTTAATCAAGTAAGCCACAACAAAAGAAGTGATATTTTACACAAATTTTTAAATAAGAAGAGTGATCAAACTTAGGGTTAATAAAATCAAATAAACTATAATTTAAAACGGAGGGAATATATATTATACATATACCTACAGAGGAGCTCGATGCGGCAACAAGTAGAAGCTACGTACTATAGCTAGCGGTTCAGGAAACAGGTCCGCCGCCTGGGGCCTGGGGACTGAAGCGACCTCTCCACTTGTTGAGAGTGCAGATAGACTGTGGTGTGGGCCTGTGGCGTGGGAAAAGTCAATGTTGAGAGCAGAGCCCTCGCTTCGCTTTTGCAGCGTCTCGCCATGTGGTCGACGAGGCAGGGACACGTGTTCAACGCCAACAATGTGAAGCTGAAGCGAGGCGACGCGATGTGGACCGTGGCACTCACTGGCAGTGGCCGAGACGTGCTGGACTGGAAACCGGCAAGGTGCACCATCAGAAAACGAAATCCTGTGCATACTTTGCTAATTACAGTAGGTTGTTAATCGAGTCTCTATGTGTTAGTAATTCTTACTAGACGGGATAGCAGAAAAAAAATTTAGCTCAAATCGCACACAAGATAGAGAAACATCTACTAGTCATTAACTTAAAGACTCTTATCATCATTGACCGTCTATTTTATCTTTTAAAGAAACTACACACACTTGCTACTATAAAAAAAGTACTGCTTCCGGCCCAAGCCTTCTATAAATTTTTATATAGATTAAGGACGCGTGTATCTTCACCACCTTTTCATTCTTGAAGGATATCTCCTGGATTTGTCCACACTTTGTCGCGGTTTTGTATAATGTTAATTTTTTGGCGGTTTTGTATATCTCCTGGATTTCCGGAGAATGTTTAAACCTTAGAAAGTTATTAATTTTGGGACAGAGAAAGTTTAGGGGTTTTCTCAACCTATATGAGAATGTTATCTTTTTAATGTAATTTCCCGAGATCTGTCTTACCCCCTTAGGTCAAGTTTTTT
The DNA here is from genome assembly GCA_038087645.1 of Saccharum hybrid cultivar R570. Taxonomy (NCBI): domain Eukaryota; kingdom Viridiplantae; phylum Streptophyta; class Magnoliopsida; order Poales; family Poaceae; genus Saccharum; species Saccharum hybrid cultivar. The sequence continues at coordinate 16,248,071 of JAQSUU010000805.1, forward strand.
TTTTTACTATGATACTAATTTAACTGTCACACTGTACTTCTGTAAAAAACCCTCATACCAACATAATCTTTGATCGAGTACATTCATCACAAAGCCATTATAGTAATTAAGAGTGTAGTCAATGGACTAGAAAATATTTTTTAACAAGTATACAAAGTAAGAACTTTCAATAGATATACAAAAAACACTGAATATATAACACAATATGTATGGATAAAAAATTATGGCAACTTGTAAAATCAAAACTTGAAATCCAAAATCTAGATTTAAGACGCCATGATACATGTACTACCTTATATTGAAGACACATAGAGGTGCAATGTAAATGGAGAAGAACCACTAACATGGACAAAAACATATAGAGTTACCAGTTAATCTATCACAGCCAGATAAAGATCATATAATAGCGATACAGATATTGTACTTGATAGAGAAAATACAGAGATGGCAGAGATAAGAAATTTTGACTAGTTTATTTACAAAATTAAAATTTCATCCACAAACTTGTAATACTTACTATATCTCATAAGCATCTCTAAGAGATTAGCCAAAATGATTATCCAAATTTAGTGATTTAGCTATTCTCTAAAATGAATCTCACTTAAAAAAACTAGACTACTCCAACAGACTATCTAAATTGAGACGCATGAGGCAGGCTATCCAAAATTAGAGAGCGAATGAGGTGGGATAGAGAGACAATAAATTTGAAGAGTCATTTACAAAGTCTGTTGGAGATGTTTCTTCTTTAATAATAGTCAAATTTACCTTTAGAAAACAATTTGGCTAATCTCTGGGAGATGCTTAACTTGTGCTGGGGCATGAGTTGATGTCTAAATTAGTTTCTGTAAATAGAAAAAACCACTCCAATGCCACTAAGGGAGAATTAGAGCATCTCCACCAGTCCCCCAATAAAACTCCCCCAATAACTTAGTATTGGGGTAGCCCAATATTTACTTTTTGGGTTATTGGGGGAGATGCTTTTGCAGTTCCCCAATATCTCATCCCCAATATGTGATTTTGGCCCAATAACAGTTTGTTCAACAATAAGAAAATGAAATTAAACATACTCACACAAGGATATATCATAAACAAGATATAAAGAGAGATGGCATGGCATTGTTTCCAAGTACAGAATCACCAATGGGTGTGTTTGCGCCAAAAGAACAGAGGATTGGGAGAGGTTGCAAGTGCCCCTTTATTTGAGGGGAGATGGGTGTTTTTTTGTGGCCACCAAAAATTGGGGGAGATATTGGGGCACTGTTGGAGCATGAAAATTGATCTATCTCCCCCAATAATTCTGTTTTATGGGGATGAGGGGTTGTATTGGGGATTTGTTGGAGATGCTCTTCAGCACAATTTTAGTATTCCAACGAAAAAAAGCATGCCTATCGTAGCTCAACATGATTGTTCTATAAAAGAAAAGCATAATGGGTACCGTGCTTCTGAAGATATATATTGCTAGTAGTCCACAGGTGTGTGGAACCTATACACGTGGAGTTTGCTGTTTGAGGGAATTTTCCTCTCTCTTCATGCAATGCAAGAGAGCTAATCGATGAAGCTGTTTTCTGCTGTTGCATGCATTCCTTTATTCTAAAGATAGTGATAAAGTTTGTCTGATGCACTGGACACGGTTGTACATCCGATCTACAGCACAAATAATTCTATATCATTACATGTGGTTGATCTCACGCACGGATATATGGGCTTTGTCTTGGGGTTTAAACTATCCAAATTCAAGTTCCGATGGTTTCGAACGGTGCAACATCTGGCTTCTGAAAAATTGCAGTGCACTCCACTTTGTACGTCCTTGTACATGGATCTAGCTAGCTAGCAAAGGCCAAGTTCCAAAACACGGCCAGCAAAAGCATGGTGTGGGCATCCACACATATGCTGCGTTGGAATGATTGGCTTGCATTGTTTTGAGCCGCATATCATGCAGGGGCGCAACAACACACGTCCCACACGCTTCTTTTTGCATTGCATGGCCATCGTTTTAACCTCTTTGATCGACAAAAGCTAAAGAAACCAAACTAAAGCTGTGGCGCCAGCTTAATGTCTCGTATCTTTCGCCGAATCTTCTTGATGCATGACGGGCCATCAGTGGCAGCTATATGTATAAATGTGTGTGCGCGCGCTTCATATAGAATATTCAGTGACTTGCATTGCTACCAAGCTTTCATTGGTGTACACTATGTATAGTGAAAATATCATGGATGTGATCCGTGGTCCAAGAGAGTGGCGAAAATATCTTGCTTTGTTTGTCACACAGAAAAAAGAGAGGATATTTTTGTCATCTAGATTAGATGCTAATGAGTCAGTTTTTACATGTCATAAGGATAGACATCAACTAGAGCGTGGAGAACACAAAGATGGTGGCTAATGACTTGTGTATAGCACGTGTAACATTATTATTGAACACTAGCGCTACTATTCCATTGGTCCTAAAAAGGATGCGATTCTAGAATAGTGCTCAATCAAACTATATTAATTTTGATTAAGTTTAAGAAAAAGAGATTGATGCTTATCAAACTAAAAAAGTATCATTACAATTATCATTTAAATATATTTTTATAATATAACTATTTGGATGCTTAAATGTTAATCAAACTTAAATTACTTTGACTGACCAAACCTGGAATTGTGTCCTTTCTGGAATGGCGGTAGCAGTAGAAAATATATCAATGAGTGCTCTTAGTCCTATTTTTTTGTTTTTTTGCTGCATTTATGTCATGCCAATCCAACAAAACGATGGTATATTGTACGTTCTTTAACTTGAGATCAATTAATTAAACACTCCAAGATTCGTTATTTATTTAGCAATATTTATTATAAATGAGCATTACCTTCCCTTATTACCCCCTTTTGCAATAAAAAGTGGCAGTGCATAAAAGTAAAAAAATAACAAATTCGTATATGATTCTTAAGAATGTGCTTATTGGTACTTGTCAAAACTTAAGATACTTAAGATACTCGATGTGCTTGGTGATGGTACTTGTCAAAACTTAAGATACTTCGGTCCACTGTTAAATTATTGCAGGCGTAGTTACACCCCATGCTACGCGCGTCGTCTTCGCCGCCAATACTTAACATACTCGATGATGTGCTTAGTGCTACTTGTCAAAGCTTGCACGAGTCAATCACTTGACAACGATAACTCACGGCACACATATTATATCTATAGCTAGCGTCTAGTTTTTAGCTGGCTCGATCATGCATGCATGGAATTATTTGAATAAGGTTAGGCCAAAGGCATTTGCACATTTGGCCGTCCAAAATAGTTGGCTAGCTAGGTCCTTAGTACTGCCACTTTTGATGGGGAAGAAGGAAGACCACTGCTGGAGAGTTCTATATATACTTCTCTTATCTCCAAGATAATGGTCCGATCAATAATTAAAGTTGAAAGTGGTGATATGATTTTTCCTTTCAGTTGAAGGAGGAAAATTCTTGGCTTTGAGATGAAGGATCTTTCCACATTGTATTTCGAAATTTATATGGCGCTTTTTGAATAAAAATATTACGAATATGTAAGAAGGAATCTCACTTTTTGTAATATAAGGAAAAGCTTTAATATGAGATATATTCTTATATATCTAGCTAGCGTCCAATAATCTAGTGCCCAAGCTGTACTCCCTTTTCAGGTAAAAAAAAGTACTCCCTTTAGAAATATTTTTCCTTTTTCCAAGTCTAGTTTTTTCCTTTTCTTGGTGTGTGGCACGTCATACTAAACGTATATATATACACACTTACGAAAATACTAGTATATATATGGTGACAAACTCAAACTAAGGGCATCTCCAATAACACTAGTAACATATTGACTCTTAGATGTCATCTCCACTTTTATGTCCCATAACATGCAAGAGGTTCTTTATAATCATATATTCTCTCTTCTGTTACTAAGAGAGAGATAGAGATATATTATATATATGTCTCTAATGCAATGGTACACGTAAAGACTTCAGCTCCCTCTGCTAGCTCAAAGATTTTTGGTCTCTCTCTTCTCTACGTGGTATCACTCGGTTATAGTTGACCACTGGAGGTTCCCTAGGCCAAGAGGCTATGTAATTTTTTGGTCTAGGCGTTCCTTGCTGCAGTGCGCTAGCTAATAATAATGTACTCATCATGAGTCATTCATCCTGATCCTAGTACAACAAAAGGCATTGTTTTCTCCGCACCCAGATGGAGCCAATACATGGTGGCTAGAGATTACTATTCACACGCATCATGCATGCCATCATCTATCTACACAGTGCATATATTCAGAGATGCTGATTTTTTTTTTCATCCTGATCCTAGTACAACAAAAGGCATTGTTTTCTATGCACCCAGATGGAGCCAATACATGGTGGCTAGAGATTACTATTCACACGCATCATGGATGCCATCATCTATCTACACAGTGCATATATTCAGAGATGCTGATTTTTTGTTTTTTTTTTGTGAACAAGAGATGCTGAAATTTGATTGTACGCGAGGCAGGGAATAGATTTGGAGCATGGCTGACACACAAGACCAACCGAACAAAGGAAACTGAACTGATATTTGGTGTTACAGTTGCTGCGTTGTCCTAGTGACGCAAACTGAACTGATATGGATGGAGCAGAACATGCACATGTGTCAACAGCAGCATGCAGAATCATGCTCTGAGTAGGCCGATCACCGGCCGGCCAGGAATCCAGAACTCGTCAACTTTGTCATGCTTCGAGTTGATACTATGCTGGGTTACATGTGGGTCATTATATGGCCTGCTTAATCATTGTTTCCAGTTGATAATACTATGCGGCATGTATGAATACCCAGCTAGACGTCTATAGATGCTCCTGCTCCGTTCTTACACGTTTCCAAGACGCTTGACATGTAGCCATCCACCAAAAGCACCTTTTTTCCCCCCCATACTCCTTTTTTTGCTGCTTTATAACGTGTCATCACGAATGAAAGATGTCCTTTGTATTTGTAGCTGGCTTTAATTAACGAACATACCGGCAATATGGTTATATATCGATGTACCCAAGTATATCGAGATCAAGAGATATATATGTGTACGAGTAGATAGGTTAACGTTCAAGAGAAGAACGAACTATATGTGTTTAGCATAAATTCAAAAAAAATGTATTTGCGGCTGGTTAGCTCCTTATTAGCTGCTGCTGGCGTCAAAATCTTGTGACCTAAAACGTTTGTACGCAACACAGCTTGAATGCATACAAGTAACACATAGTACATGTCGACCTCAGGTAGCTAAAGTAGGTCAGGACCTGCTGCTGTTCTTTTTTTTTTTTGACACCTCTCGTCTGGGTACAACTGTAGAATCTGTTCATATACGAACACGCACACCCACCTAACACACGCACAACCTACACACACTATACGTGTACAAACAGTCGTACAACTACACACAAAACCGAATACCGCGTCCTTGTAAAGATCACTGGAATTATGTAAGACTCCGTAGATGACGGACACGTCATAATCTCTTTGTTGTTTCATGCGTAAGAGGCTGTAAATTATTTGAAAAACACAGTTCCCGGTGAAAAACACCAGCGTGGAACCCGGGGTTCGAATGCTGGTGGGTAGCGTGCCCACTGGCCACCGCTACCAACCGAGCTAAAGCTCGTTCTCCACCTGCTGCTGTTCCACGACAATCTCAGCAGGCTAGCACATCAGGATCAGGATATGCTGCTGCACGTTGATTTGGTACGCTTTATTAGGGCTTTATTGGGGCAGCTTTTGCAGCGGGCCTGGTGGATGAGTGGCCGGGCGCTCTAGGCTCTTGCGTTGCAACACCTGGAAGGCCAGCTTTCTCCGTGTGCCGCTGGAAGCCGCTGCACGTGGAAGCGTAGCTCCTGTTGTGCTTGCTTTTGCACGCTACAGGTCCATGGGCCCACCCGCGTCAAATCTCTCTGCCCTACATGTTGCGGCATCACGTTTATTCTGGTATGGACAGCAACAGCCCCAGCAGTTCACACCTTTCATCGTGCCAACTGCCTCGATCTATCTACTAGTACGATGCTATCAAAACGATTTTAGAAGAGAGGCAGTAAATAAATGTCTAGCAATACGATTTTCAGATAGGATCAGCCTATTCATAAAACATCCAGCAAATAATCATATCTTGAAATCCATGGAGACCATTATATTTACAGATAAGAGCTTGTTTGGGACTGCCACTAGTACATAAATGCCAATTTGCAGACGGCTCTCATTTCTAATAAAGGCGGACAACATAAGAAACCGGATGTAACTATGGCAGGAGCACTGTAGCTAACAAACTGCTCCTACAAATAATTTTCAGTGGTGGTTTCGTTAAAAGAAAACTGCACCTAGAGACGTATATCCATTTTATAGGGGCGGTTTCCATAAGAGAATTGCCCCTGAAAATAGGATTTCCAAGGACAGATATTTTATCGAACCGTCTCTAGAAGAACGGTTTTGTTAAGAGAACCGCGTCTAAAATGTATTCACATGGGTGGTGCTTGGTCAACTGGCCAAAAAAAATAACCCTTACAAATACCCTTCTCTTCCTCTTCGTGACTGTAGCTGGTCATGTGGTACTGTAGCTATTCATGCCACGGTTCGTTCACTTGGAGGTGAGAAATTGCAAAAAAAAGAGGGGGGAGGTTTTGCCCTTGAACCTTTTTGAAGGAGTTGGGTTTGAGAGATGAGTTTATGCCATCCTTAAAATGTTTTCAAAGTTTACCTTAACATTTATAGAGTACAATATTTGCTCCACAAACTCCACCGTAGAGCAGCTCTATAGAAAACCAGAGTTTCTAGGGTACCTCTTTAGGTGCTTTCATAACTCCACATTTTGAGTTTGTGGAGTGTGTAAACAAAATGGACCCTATGCGCCATTAAGTTTGGATTTTAGTTTTTGATGAACAATATGATCATTTGGACTAACATGGTTTGCTAGTATACCAGAATTAGTTCAACAGGAAGCAAAGTGGACTAGATCAAGGTAAAGCTATGAACCAGATGATCAAAATCTCAAGTAAGACACTAGAAGCTTTGTTGAAGACCTAAAAGTGAAGCTAGGAGTCCAAGACACACAAGATGATAAAGAACGGAACATAAGACAGATAAGAAGGTGCGAGCTACTCCATCCCAAAATAGTGGACGTTTTAGGTTTGGACACGGGAATTAAAGAAAAGTGAAAAGGTGTTGTGCACAGGAAACAAGAGGGGGGAGAGAGAGAGAAATAGAGATAGAGATGTATTGGAAAAAGGAAAAATGTGTATTAGAAGAAGAGAAAGTGCATTGGGAAGTGAGGTTGTCAAGTATTTTGGAACAAAATTTGAATCCTATAACGTCAAGTATTTTGGGACAGAGTTTGTAGAAGCTAGGGCTGCAGTTGTCGAACCTCACCGTTTGACCGGCCCTTTGGGCATTCAGACCGCCTAGAGACTGGATGGGTCCGGTGCTAGCCCCACAAGATCGTCAGATCATGCGCTGGGACTATTCAGGGCGCATCACGGTCGGACCGTGAGACCCATTGGTTGGACTACCAGGTCAAGCCAATGGCAGGTAGGACCACAATGGTAGGCGACCGTTGATGGCTGTAGTCAAGCCCCCAAACCCTAGGTGTGCTTGATCTCGTCCTGGCTCCACCAGAGCGTGCGCGAGCGTACCCGATGGGTATAACCCCCGAGTGGTACACAGAGTTATCTCTTGTTCAGGACAACATACTGGCCCCTACGTTAGACTTTCGTCAGGGGTACTATATATTATGTGCTGCATTTTGAGAGGTGGCTGGGAAATCGGCCTCCTAGAAACATATTTCAAGAGACGGTGGTGTTTCGAGCCACCTCCATATCGCCTCCAATATAAAGTATCCCTCCTTCCTCCTCGATAAATTGATTTCTAGAGGAAGCTGCTTAGTTCTTGGGGACTTTATAGAGGCTGATTTATGCAAAGCTATTTGGAAAAAACAGTGACATCTTTGAAAATCAACTCTATAGTAGTGAGCAGCAAGTTAGTATTACCTTGATTTGGTTCATCCAAACTTTATTTTTATTTTATTACGATGTTAGGTTTGCCAACATTGTGCCGATATTTCAGATTTCTTATATTTTTTTTATTCCTGCCTTCCTAATGAGGCATCATACCATGTAATCCTAGTCGACGCCGCCTCAGTGGTCATAGCATTTGAAAATGAGTCGAGCATGCAACTACCATATCTCGGATTGTGCCATGATCATAGCCTTTTTTGTAAAAAACGTATTGATTTTGTATTCCTATGTAGCAACGTTATGCGCTGGGTCCGGGCCTGACGCGTCTCGGCATCACATGCCAAGTAAAGCGATAAAAAGTTACTCTTTGTGGGAGAATTTGTGAAAAGAATTCTATTGTGGATGACCTAGGCCGCCCTAGCAAAAACCACGATACACATAGTAGTATATCAACCCAAGGTAATGACATACACGCAGTGATGTCATTTCCTAATTCCCTCTTCGACAAACTTGTTGTATAACGAGGGAAAAACTCAAAGCTACAGGCCTACAGTGTATCTTTCAACTTTATGGCTTGTTTGGTTTGGTAAGGATTGGAAGTGATTGAAGCTTTGTTCCGTTAATTCCCTCTTTATGGGGATTGAAGGCTACTAATAGTCTGCTCGCTGCAACTTATTTGGCTGTAGTTGCAACTGTTTCTAGTGTTATGTACAGTGTATGATAGTTCAGTTCTTGCAGCCACAACCAAAAGCCGTAGCCAAAAAAGTCGCGAGTAGGCTCTAAATCCCTTAAAAATCAAAATCTCTCTCATCTCTTTTATTCTCCTCGTATCTCCATCAAACTAAACCAGACCCCAGCGAGATTAAATTCCTTACAAGTCAAAATCCTCCTCGAGCCTCCAATCCGCTGGGGGCTTGTTTAGCTCCACTCTAATTCACATCAATCTATATTGGTTAGGAGGGATTGAGGGGGGCCATGTGGATTGTGGTGGATAATGAAGTCTTTTTTAAAACATTGGATAAAGAAGTCTTGAGACGGAATTAACACAACGAAAATATTCTGAGGTGGGCTGGTAAGCATCTATACAGGTAGCTATTCCAGCAGCCTCTACTAGTGCATTTCTCAAAATCAACAATTTCTAGAGCAGGATATCCAGCAGTCTCTAGAAATCGATTTCTAAGGACACCCCAAATTCTAGCCGCCTCTTGAAATTGATTTATAAGAGTGGTCCCAAACCTAGCCACCTCTAAAAACCATTTCCCAAATTTATAAATCAGACAAAAATAGCATTTTTTTAATCTAGCTAGGAGATGCCCACCAGCAAGCGATTAAAAGTTACATGTCACGCACGTACAGTTGCCAAGGATCAAACTCACAATCTTAGTCCTTGCACGATTCTTCCCTTACCACTCTGCCTCAGAGTCAGTTGTGACTAGATAGCACATACATTCCTTTTGTATTCACTTCAATAAATATTGTAAAGCATATTTGAGACTCTAAACAAATTCAAATAAAAGAATTTCAACTAAAAAGCCTTTGAATACTACAACTTCAGTTTAGTTCATTTGTCTATTCAAGGTTATTTAAACAATTCCGAAAAAATAATTTCAAAATTATTTTTTTAAGAAAATTAAGGGTCCTAAATAATTTCAAACGAAATAGAAGTCAACTACAAAATTTCATTTCTTAAATTTGAGGTACATTTCAAAAACCTGAAAAATGAATTTCAAAAAAATTTGAAAACTTATAACTAAATTGCAGGCACTAAATGATTTCAATGGAAAAGTAGTCAACTATAAAGTTGCATATTCGTTCTACTACTAACTTTGGTTTATGTTGTTTCTCCATCTGAGGTCTTTTAGAAAATTTAAAAATTTGAATTTCAAAACTAAAAATTTTAAACATTTTTTCATGTGCTAAAGGAATTCAAATGAAAAAGTCATCAACTATAAATTATATATCGCTTTAAGTACTCCAACTTTGAAATATAGTTTTCTTAATTTGCAAAAAATATGAATTTTACTGTCCTGCACGTTTTTTCAGAGATAGAGCAAATTGCCCGTAGCCTCTTGAAATGCTTCCATTTCGGGCTAACTAAGAAACCATTTTTAAAAGTGGATTTTGATTGAGTTGACTCTGTCCAAAATTGCCTCAACAAACCTCTTAATTATTTTTCTTTTCGAGCTTATTATGCCGTCCTTCATCCTACTAGCATTACCAGAAGCATGACATGGTGTCACAAACTGCATGTTGAGTAATTAACTCTTCTCTCTATTGGCCGTGCATCTTAACACTAATATTGTGTAAAGAACTAATTGACAGATAGAGCCTCGTGTACGTGTACACTGCAAGGTTGCCACCACGTTATTTGTGAAACTAGCTAGGTATCATCTCATTCCATGCTAAGTGTAGCTAGGATACCGTGGTAAGTGGGGCATTATTACTTTGTATTAAAAATATTATACACGAGGTCAGGTAAGACACTGAGAGGCAAGTTTGGTGAAATCATAGATTAGAGGACAGTGCGTGCATGTTAAAAGCCGTACATATCCTTTTGCGCCCCTTTGACATGTTTTGTATTTTGTTATACCTTGGCATTCGTGTCAACTTTGACAAATGACATGCATGTTGCATCTCATTAAATATTCTTCCATGGTTGACACCTTGCACCGAATACCTTAATCTGCTAAAAAAAATATATGCATGCAACAGGTGGCAATATATATTGTAGTCAATTAAGAAAGTGGTCAACCATAAAGTTGCGCATACACATATACCTTCTAGTACAACTACTTTTTACAACACACCCCGCGCCCCCCCCCCCTCCCCCCAACAGACACAATCGGATCTTGTGCCTCCCACAGTACACCCCCTTGTTATTGTCCAATTTGCTAGCTAGTTAACTGCAAATTGGTGATTTGATTGCTTATTCTTCCTCCGTATTAATCTCTACTGGTATCTATGTAATCTTGGATTAGTCTTATATATTATCTTCCTCATCTATCTTGTTCTTGTTAGGGTTTTTATCAAGGGGAATCTTTTAAGGTTTGATGAAGTCACTAATAATACAATAAAGAGATGAAGAGTGTAAATGTAATAAGACGAACTGACTGTGTTTTCTTGTGGCTTCAAACATTGATAACTTAAGGGCCTTGACATTGTTTTCTCATCACTAACAAAAAAATTAAAAATAATTGTTCTATCACCTAGGAGCGTACACAGCCATAGTGAAATTCAGATAAAGAACTAATCAAAGGAATATGGAGATTTGAACCCCAAGTAGAACAAAAAATATAATCATAAGCGAAATCTCATATTGCTTCTGCATCCTTTTATGTATGAAAATCCTTGTCTACAAGCAACTTCTCTCCTGCAGCGCACGCATCTCATGATCCCCATACACATCCAAGTGTGTTGCTCATGGGAGTACATGTATATCCAATGGTGGTGTGCCAATATCGATCTCGGATAAAAAGTTAAGAATTGCACGTCCAAATAATGAAGAGGATGAACCATTTATTCCACCAGCCTTTATGTAAAGTGACTTTTACATGTAGCAAGAGACGGATAAAAACCGTAAGTAACATGAAGAGTCAAGCGTTTATCTCCCCAGCCATTCGTTTGAAACCATTAAGCCTGTGGACAATGCAACCAAATCCACTTTGCAATTTGACATGGCTGTGTGATGCCGACAGAGGAAGCAGTACAAAACACACGCTCGCAGCGCAGTCCACATTACTATGGTGTAGGTACCTTGCCTGCCCAGAAATCTGCACGGCCGGCCAGGAAAATCTCAAATTTCACTGTCCAGTCACCCTCCTGCCGGATCGGTGTTTTTCCACAGGAATACTCTGTACGCAGCTTCGTCTACTTTTACTGACGACGGATCGTCGTCGACAAAATCTTTATTCACCTCTCTATATCTGTCCGCCATTAGCTTTTGATTAATTATCTGCTACGGTCTGTAGCTGATGAACACTGCTTTCCAAAGGCGTCAGGAAATTGCTCACAATCGATTTGCACGTAGGAGCTGCATCTTTTGCAGTTCATGTCTATCTGCTGTCGAGGACAAAGCTGGGAAAATATCACAACCTAAGGCGTCCTCGCTCCATCGATCTCGTGTCGATGACGATGCATGCACGGCACGATGGCTTTCTCTATCACCGGCGTAACAGTCGAATTAGTTTTTTTATCAGGTACAGCTGCGATGTGAGCTGGGATGCACACACTCCGCACTCACACCACACACGCCTCTGTACACACGAAAAGAAGAAATTGGGACGCATCGCCTTCGGTGCGCGGGAAACGCGCAGTACCACCGAACGCGCACGTGTGTACCCTGAAAATTCTGGAAAATTTCCCAAAAAAGTGCGATGACTAGGGTTAAACCTGGTGGGTAGCGTCCCCACTGGACAGCCCTGCCACTACCACAGGCCCATTCACAAATTAGTTAATCTATTATGAACTTGTTGCATGCATACGCTGTGCTCACTAAATTAACCTTTATATCCGGTATTCCTTGGATTGTGTTGCATCCACGATGATAGTATAGTATAGTGTAGTAAAGCAGTGGACCATAGCATGACATCCTCGCACCATATTTTAGTCGTCCTTCCATTTATGTGGCACTGCCCATGTATGTCACATTTCTTGTTGTTCTATCTAATACCAGCTTCTGCCACATTTTAGGCCTGCTTTCGCCACTAATATACAGCTAGATAGCTTTTGTGTTGGCCTACACGAGGCTCACATATCACTACAAGAAATTCCCTTATACATGACGGTTTAGTTTTGTCACAGACAAGTGAAAATGCGTCACAGTTAACTATCGACGACGATCCAGTAAAACGTCACGTATCCCGCGTCATACATTTTTTTGGATCAAAATAGAACGTCACAGGTTGGTATTTTGGATCGTCATAGATTAGCTGACTGCATCTTATAACTATCCTATATCCAGGCCTAGATCCAAACCATAGTGACAAAAAAAACATCACAAACTAGTGCCAAATCATCATTGCATCGAGATGGATCACAGCTCATAAGATACACCAAACATTGATTCATTCATGTATTAGCATGTCCATAACAGTCACATTGAACATCAAACTACAAATTGGCCTAGCTCACAACCATTTAGTTTGAATATCACAATAACTATGTTTGAACTTAAAGATTTGATCTGTAGGGAGTCTAAGTAACTAAGTTTGAACTTCAATCGGCTTGCTGCCCATGAGATGTGCTACCCGAAAATCAGAGTGAATATAAGTTAGGTTTGCTAGCAAAGATTCTAAAAAGAAGTGTCATCTATTTACTAGAAAGCTTTGAAACTAGTTAACTATTAGTTCAATGCATATATTTTGAGAGCCCAACAAGTAGAGCATGTGAATCTAAATATGATAGAAACAGCTTGCAGATTTAATTTTAGAGTCAAAGTAGAGCTACAATATGTCCAATCCACACATCTAGCCCTTGTAAGTTCAGCTAATGTATAAATTCTCTTGCTGGATTGGAAAGCTAATGTATGAATAAAGAGAATTATTCTTGTACAATACCAACATATACATACACTTGAAAAATTGTTATTCTATAATATTTAGAATACTGAAGTAGAGATGAAGGGTAAAGATTGAATTTTTTATACCTTCAGACAATATAGACTTGGCGTGGCAACCAATCTTCATATTTTCATTAATCTTCAGAAACATGTTAATCAACCTTGATCCTGTTGGCTGCACACGGAAAATCCGAGGCTAAGAATCAAATAAGTACAATGGACAGGAACATTAAAAGTATGAGGCCACGCCGTCTCCGCGACCTCTGAGCATGGCCACGATAGCCTGCTTTTTTAGTGCCGTTTGATATTATTTTTATGGCTTGAATCACCTCCTTCCTATTTTTCACTGTGAGTTTTTGTCTTGTCATGATTGGACTGAAGGGAGAACAGGTTTCCAAATTAACATGCATGTTGTTGGCTGAATTTTTTATTATATGCATACTCTACACATGAAGAAAGCACAAGGATAGAAAAATCTGGTAGTATGTGCTGCAGCCTAAATTCTTCATGCATGCTGCCATCGGTGCCAAACATATGCATTGTTACCTGCAAATACAGCCACAAACAATTTAAATGGCAAGCACATATACACAGAGCATTGTTGCCTAAATTCTTCATGCATGCTGCCATTGGTGTCAAACATATGCATTGTTACCTGCAAGTTTGATTTTTAGGTGACCCATATTTAACATAGACAAATACAGCCACAAACAATACTGATGGCAAGCACATATACACAGAGCCTTGTTACCTGCAAAAATGTTATCCATATTTTAGGTGATCCATATTTAACATCGACACCACATGTTATCTGCAAAAATGCAAAGTGTTGTCCAAGTTCAGCAGCCACTCGTCAAGCAAAGCCACAATTTAAATGAGAGTCTCTAGTAGCAAACAAGCCAATTTGTGTAGCATGAAAGGGGCATTTAACAAATGAGATATCAGTGCAGATCACTGTTGTCGCTACTCGCTACTCACCTGAAATTGAACACAATCCCTGCTCCTTTTGCTGAACACAAGATTCTACTGATAATTTCAATCCACATCCTGCATAAGGAAATTCTATGATGATTTCTTAAAAGGTCACCATTAAACCGTCATGTATAAGGAAATTTCTTGTAGTGTATCTGGAGCTTTCTTGTCAGTGCCAACTCGGTCAAGATATGAGCGAGACATATACTTCTATGAAGAAAGTCGTTTTGGATATGGACACGGTCTCAAAAACAACTTTAACCGTTACTTTATGCTATAAAATATTTATAAATAGTCAACATCTACTTTTATAAAACTACATTTCGAGATGAATCTACTCACATCACTTTCATATTTTTAAACTTTATCTAAAAGAATTTATTTATAGTCAAAGTTTTAAATGTCTGACTTAAGACAACCTCAAAACGACTTTCTTTAGGAACATGGAGGGAGTATATGAGTAGATATAAAGGCATATAGTTTCCTCCTGGACATGCCATGCAATCCTGACGATGATACTGAAACCAACGTTTCAACGCAAATCTGGAGAGGTTTATTTGTGTGCTAAACAAACTCATCTCTGCACCAATGACCGTCGTTTGCGTTGTGCCGCTGGTGCTGGCTTTTGTTGGTGCGCGCGTGTGGTGAGCATGCATGCAATGACCACCACTGCTGGACGCATGCTCGCGGCGGCCTAGAAGACACGTAGAAAAGTGCGGTGGTGGAGGCCGGCCGCAGGGGGAACGCGGCAGCGGCTGGGAGAGACGCCGGCCCCGGCTTTTTGGGAATCGGCGCCCCAGCCAGCCCCAGGTGTTGGTTGTATGCTGACGTCGTACCACGCATCGTCCTATTTTGTATACTAGTAGTGGTCGCTTTGTTGTCGGATGTTCGACAGCAGATGGTGTATAGATACTCCATATCTGATACTGTGATACACTACAACTTTTTATACGAGATGCATATGGTGTACCTTCTTCTTCTTCTGCTAGGGTACATAACTGAGATAGTTCCGCGCATAAAAGGATTCCAAAAGCACGGCGGATATTTGAGATGGCTGGGCATTTGCTACGTACGCCGAGCGAGTGAACGCCAGAATAAGTATTCATGCATGTGTGTGCCTTTCCAGCTCGACCTATGAAATTTAGGCACCTTTGTAGCGGAATTTTCAGAAATTTCGCAGGCGACGTACGCAGGATGGATGGATTATTCCAGTTGTTACTTCACATCATTAAACGTTAGCTGTTTAGATGCGTGCAATAATCGACGAGAATATAAGATCTATATCAATCAAGAAGGCAGCGTACATGATCGATGGATGCCTTTTGTTATTCTGTCATTTCTACTGATCGACAAGAGCATTTAAACAGGGGGGAAGTCCAACATAATCCTTCTGTAAAGCAACTTTGTCCCCATTACTCTAAATAAATTTTACATTTAATCTACCTCACCAAATATTTTAACTGGTCCAATCTAGCCACTGAGATAAGGATTGTTTTCTTTTTCTTTTCCATGTAAATGAGTCTTTAAGTTTAAATTTTGTAGGATGAGCGAGATAGAGCATCATAAGATACTAATTCTATGTTAGACCAAGATGCACCAATACTAGAAGAAGGACATTTAATAAGGTTTATGTTCTTTGACACATGCACTTCTGTGTTATTTTACAGGATGGTATTCTCTCCTATGTATAACATGATATGATGGTTTATACCTCAGTACGTGTTTGGCTTGTTTAAGAAAAAAAAAAGTTGGCATTAACACACCTATATTTGTTCAACTGATAGTCACATTCTAAAAAATTTAAGTGACCCCTTGATACTCACGAAAGGCATAGAGTTCGATTTATATGCTCCAACTAGAGATGATCTTTTTCGCATGCTAGTATATCATTAAAGGGCTTAGGTGAAGCGCATTCGCACAAAATTGTAAGCTCGTAGCCTGTTGTCCATTCTCGATAGATTGTATAGTCCAGAAGTGATTGCTGGATACAAAATCCGGTCTCAAATAATTAACTAGGGTATGGTGCTGGTGACTGAGATATGCCTTGTAATTATGTGGACATAACTGAGATATACCTTGTAGTTATGTGGACATCATACCCCAGCAACTTTTCTATTGCTTGCGTTAGGATGTTAAAGATCAAATGTAATGTGTTTTCATGCATCAGCAAGGCATGGAAAGTGCCCTAGTTGTTGAGATATTGAGTAGGCAGAATGTTCTTACAAAAAAAAAACAGTGTTGGTTGTAATATGTTTTTTTTAACGAACTAGTAGGGGAATTCCCCTACCTATATTTTTTTCTTTTCTATTAAATGAAAGAAAAGCATGTACAAAAGGTTTGTACGGGGAAAAAAGGAAAAAGGGAAAATACAAGGCAACAAGGCCCAAAATAAAAACAGAGGCACATTACAAAAAGGAATCTCTCCAGGCACTAAGTAAGACAGCCCTAGAACTCTTGGCTTTGGCACAAACAAAACCAAGCTCATGTTTGAAGTTTCTTCTCCACTGCTCCACACATTTGGTCCCATTCTCAAAAATGATTTTGTTTCTCATGTTCCATAGAATCCAGCAGGCCGTGATAACGATCTCTCTCAAAATTATGCTATTAAAGTCAGCTCTTGCCTGTAGGATCATGTCAAGGGGATTGAGGTTCAGATTCCAGATAATTGGGATCGTCTCCCAACAGTCCCTGCTGAATGAGCATTCAAAGAAAAGATGAAAACTAGTCTCTTCACAACTCGAACAGCACAAGACACAAGAATAGTCTTCAAGATGCATGTTCTTTCTTCTTAGCAGGTTTTTAGTATTCAGTTTATCTCTCAACAGGAGCCAAAAGAATAATTTATGGGTGCCTAAGTTGCTAGACCCCAGAGCCATTTAAACAGAGGTGAAGCTGGGCTGTTTCCAATAAGAATCTTGTAGGCTTTCGTGCTGCTGTATTTTGAGGACCCCCAATTATAATGCCATGAATCCTTGACATTATCATCCCAAGTTCTTGAGTCCATGATTTGCTGAACCTCTTCTAATTGTGCCTCAGCTATCAGTGAAAGAGGACTGAAGATTCTATCCATTTCTTGGCTGAGGAAGAACCATACCGAGCATTTGGGTTTTCTAGCAAAGGAAAACAACTGTGGGAATTTATCTTTCATGGCTTGATCTACCCAGATGTCTAACCAAAAAAGAACTGAGTTGCCTCTATTTGGACTGCATGTTGCAAACCTTTGGAATTTCTCAAAAAGTTTCAGAATGTCCTTCCACCAGAAGGATCCAACAGGGCACCTGCTTTGTGGTGGATTTGCTCATTGGAGTAAAGATTTGACCAGGTGAGGGAAACCCAAGGGACATCAGCATGGTTGTAGAACTTATCTAGAAATTTCATCAAAAGGGCTTCATTTTGACTTTGGATATCAATAATGCCTAAACCACCCTAATTTCTTGGCTTGCAGGCCACATCCCAAGCAACTAAACATTTTCCTTTTTTGTCAATGTCACCTTTGCTCCATAGGCAGTGTTTCCTGAACATATCTATCTTTTTGATGATCTGAGGGGGGATTTTTAGGCTACACATATAAAAGGTAGGTAGGGCTGAGAATATAGAGTTAACAAGAATGAGCCTACCATTATAAGAGATGAACTTACTTACTCCTGCCAGTCTCCTTTCAATCTTAGTAATCAGAGGGGCAAACTCTGTGATATTGGGTTTGGTGGTACCCAGGGGTAAACCCAAGTAGGTGAATGGCATACTGCCCACTTGACAACCGAAAGTATTAGCAAGATGAGTAGCTCTGCTCTGATCCATATTTATAGGAACTAAGAATGACTTTGCAAAATTGACATGTAAACCAGTAGAGTCTGAAAAGGATCTAAGTAAGCCTTTTAGATTAAAGAGGACTCTTGCATCACTGGAAGAATGAGCAGGGTATCATCTGCATACTGAACAATTGGGTAGTCTCCTTGAAAATTCTCACATACTGGGTGTTTTAGAGTCCCATTCTGCCATGCCTTATTCACCACTATTTGCAAAAGGTCTGCAGCTAGAACAAAAAGGAGAGGGGAGAGGGGGTCTCCCTATCTGACCCCTCTTTTGTACTTAAAAGATTTCCCTAGAATCCCATTAAGAATGATTGTTGATGAGCCAGAGGTTAGCAGATTTTCTATCCAACATACCCATTTATTTGAGAAGCCCTTATGCTTGAGGATCTTTAAAATCACTTGGTGTTCTAGCTTGTCAAAAGCCTTTTCAAAGTCAAGTTTCAGTATGACAATTTTTTTCTTGGAGTGGTGACAGAGGTGAAGAAATTGAAAGGACCAAGTAAGGCAATCTTGTATTGTTCTTCCTTTAATAAAGCCATATTGGTTGGTATGAACAAGCTGAAGGATAACTCTCTGCAACCTTGATGACAGAATTTTGGTGATGCACTTCAGGGAGTAATTCAGTAGTGATATAGGTCTGAAATCATTGACAGTTTCTGGATTCTCTTTTTTTGGGATCAGAGCAATAACAGAGGAGTTGATGCTTGTGAGATCAGTATTACGTGTACAAAAATATCTGAAAAGCCTGACAAAATCATCCTTAACAATGTTCCAACATTTCTTGATAAATAATCCATTAAAATCATCGAGGCCAGGGGCATGGCTGTTGGTTATGGATTTGATAACGACCTCAATTTCTTCATTGTTGAAATCTGCATCCAAGCCATCAAGATCCATGGGAGTCAGAAGTTCACTGAGATTGTAACTTATACTGAAAATTCACTAACTCCCATTCTCTGTTTGTAGGTTGCCCAAAGGTGATTTGCTTTCTGCTATGATCCAAAAGAATATTTCCTTGTTGATCAGAAAGAGTGCCAATAAAATTTTTCTTGTAAGCAATGGTGACCAGAGTGTGAAAAAATTGTGCATTTTCATTTGCTAGTTTCACCCACCTTAAAGAGTTTCTCTGTTTCCAATAAACCCTCTTAGACTCCAAAAGGCTAGCTAGGTGTTGTTTGACTTGCCTCCTAAAAGCAGATTCAAGTCTAGAGAGTGGTCTCTGATCTTCAAGTCCATCCAGCAGAAGCAGAACCCAATTACAGTTGTAAATGAGTTTGCTCAAAATTGATAGGCTTTTGCCCCATTTCCTAAGTCCACATCTAACGTGCTTGAACTTGACTGACAGGTGTTTAGCAGCATTGGCAAAGTGAGGTGAGTTGCACCAATGTAATTTGACTGTATCCAGGAAACCAGGATGATCAACCCAAAAGTTCTCAAATCTAAAGATTTTTTACTTGGGGATGCTTGACCCAATGTGTAAAACATAGGGTATATGATCAGATATGGGCTTTGGTAAAGGTTGCACAAAAGTTGCAGGGAAGTTTAGAGTCCAGCTTGAAGAGGTGAAAATCCAATCAAGTTTTACAAGGAGTGGATCCTCCTGCATATTGCTCCAACTAAAGTTTCTGCCATTGAAAGGTATCTCTACCAAATCCAAATCAGATATGACTTCATTGAAAAGATTCATTTCATTTGTATCACCCCTAGGTTTATTTTGATTTTCAGGACTTCTGATTAGATTGAAGTCTCCCCCAAGTACCCAATCATCATAAGAGGTGCTATCAAGGTTCATAAGCCAAGTGATGAAGCCTTGTTTGAGTAGAGCACTAGCAGGTCCATATATGTTTGTGACAAAAAACTCCTTGTTATCCATTCTGCAACACAGTTTAACTGTAATAGCATATGAGTTAGATTGAACCAAAGACCCTTCAAAAATACTACTATTCCACACTGTAAGAAGCCCACTAGAAGCTCCAATGGATGGGAAAAAGGCAAATTGGTCTAGGCTCCTGGGACAGAATTTCTTGATGTAAAAAATGTCAAAACCCTCCCTTTTAGTTTCTTGTAAGCATAAAACTTGATAGGCACTTTCAGTTATCTTGTCCCTGATAGCATCCCATTTATCTTGTGAATTTATTCCTCTCACATTCCAAAAAAGAATTTTGCAAGACCTGTTATTATTGTTGTAACTATCCATGATCCACAAAAGGAGATAATAGCCAAAACTTGTACCACCACAGGCCAAGCAAAAAGGAGAACTTAAATAGGAATGGGCAGTTCACTGAATAACCCGAGAAGTAACAAGTAATTAGGCACCTTAACAGGATCAACATTGGTCTAAATAGATGCAACTTGACAAACATAGATACAAGAAAGCAGACATCATTCTTATAAGGCAACATAATATCATGGTTTGATAAAAGGTTCCAAACGGTGCTGAAACACCAGATCAAGTTACATTTTTTCTTATTTGGCCAATACATGCACTGGACTTTAGAACAAGGCAAAGAAACTAAAGCAAAAAAGCACCATCATGGGGGCTGGTGCACCAGCAATCTTCAAGCTTGAGCTACTCATCGATATCATCAACTTCCAGAAGAGTAGCAGATATCGCCGTAGGCTCGATCTGTAGGAATCCGTCGCCTATGCCTTCAAGGACATCCTTGGGAAGATGGGGGGCAACTTCATTGCTTGGGGGAATCATGGGCAGGGGGATGGGCTCCTCAGGTTCAGCCTTGTTCACATTCTTCTTCTTGGGCTTCGAGATCTTCTTGGCCGTCTTGACCACCTTTGGCATATTGGGCTTCTCTTCAACTTGGGCTTCTTTGAATTTCTTGGTGCTATCTTCATTTTTGAACCCTCCAAGCTTCTGAGAGACCCTCTTGCTGTGCCTCAGGAAGCTGTCCTCAAGTTGTTCCTTGACTTTGACTATCTTCTTCTTCTGTGGAGTCATGAAGACAGCAGGGGGATTATCAAGCATCTTAAGGTCAGAGTCACTTTTCTCTTCTTCCACTATCTTCTCAGGGTCATCAGTTGCCACTTCCACTATTGCATTCTCTGCTTCTTCAGCCTCTGTGACCATCTCAGGATACTCTTCATCCTCATCTTCCAGGTATTCCAAGGCTAGCTTCTCCAAAGCATTCTCACCAAGCTGTGGATAGAGAATGAATGCAAGATGGATAAGGATTTGTTTAACATTGAAGAATGTTGGTATAATAGTTTCATGATCAAGATATAACAGAATAAGGGTATGAAATTGGATACCTTTTTAATCAGAGATGGGACCACTGTCACCAGGGGGTCAAAGGCTAAAGAAGGACCAACAACCATTAATCTGAGTCTTGGGGCGGTAGCCGCTGCAATCTGGACATAATCTACGATAGGGGTGGGGACAACATTCTGAACTTCATTCACAGGAGCTCTGGGATCACCAACTCTAGTGTTGACTACTACCTGCTGGACAACATCTGCAACAAACTGACCAACTGCAACAGATTAAACCTGATGAACACTCTCACCTTGGGGGGCAATGTGCTGCTGCCAGTGGTTACCACCATCCACATTCATGGCAGATCCATTGTTGGAGCCTGCAGGTGTGGCATCTGAACTCACAAGTGGAACAGGTCCCATCCATCGAGGTGCTTGAGGGGGCAAGGGGTGCATAGGCCCAGTCATGACAAAAGCTTCTTCATCCTGCAGAACTGGAACATTCTGTCTCTTCAAGACATAACAGGGGACCGTCAATGATCTACCTTTAGGAGGGACTCCAGCATTAGCTTTCACAGATGCAGGGATTTTAGCATCAAAAGATAAAGAGGTAACCGGCCTGAAAGTTGTGAGAAAGAAGCAATGAAATGCGATGGCCTCCGCAGTTCAAACTTCAACGCCTAGTGTATCAGCACTTGAGGTCAACCCAGTAGCAGTACTACACATACCGACGAAAAGCTACAGTACTCTAGAACTAAACTTTTTTTTTGACAATACTCTAGAACTACACCTGAAACACTTTCAAGATTGTTTTTTTTATCGCAACAACAACAACAAAAATAAATTAGCTTTGATGTGGCAATGCAAGTAGATATATATAGCGGTGCGGTGTACCCAATGGAGACATACAGGTCAAGTTGCAATGCATATGCATGGCGTGTGGTTCAGAATTTATAAAGATCGACGTGACGACGACATGCCAGGAGCTGAAGTCAACGGACAGGTCCGCATCTGGGCTGGGCTATATATGGCCATGCAGCCCGAGCCTGTTGGCCCGGCTCGAAGCCCGGTGTTTTGGCCCGGCCCGAGCATGGCCCGCCCCGTGGCTAACGGGTCCGGGCTGGCACGGCACGAGGGACCAGGCCGTGCCTAGGCCGACCCCCTGGCCCGTGGGCCGGCCTAGCACGGCACGGCCCCAACGGCAGGCACGGTGGCTGGCCTGGCCTGCCAACGGCTATAAGCTGAGGCGGCCCAGCAGCAGCCCACCGTGCCCGCCCCCTCATATATATGCCACCGCGCCGCACCCCCCAACCCTAGTCCCCCTCCCCCACCGCGCTGCTCAGTCGCTCACTCTCTCACTCGCTCTCGTGCCGTCGCCCCTCTCTCCGTCTCTCCTCTCGTCACCGTCGCCCGTCGTCTTTGACTCCGGTGATCTCGATCCACCTCCCACCTCTCCCCATCTCGCCCTGTCTCCTCCCTTCCCTTCTTCCTCTCCTATCTCCTCTCACTCTCGGTCTCGGACTCTCGGTGAAATATGTGAGTTGTCATTGTCCAGTCCCTCCTCCGCCGCTCGCCATTATTCTAATCGCTATCTGTCTGTCCTCTTCGTGATCCTCGTCATCTCCGGCACTGGGCTCCGGTAGCGCAGGTAAGTCCACGAACCCTAACCCTAACCCTAACCCTAGATCTGTTTCTCCTCTATTTCTGTCAGTGATTCTTTCTCCTCTGTTTCTGTTTTCTCCTCTTCTTGAGCTGTTGAGTAGGTCAGCGCCTGATGCTGAGTCTTCCTCCTCTGGCATAGACATGGCCAGGCGCCCGCGCTTACCATTTGGGTCGTCGTGCCGGATCCCACCACCGACAATGGCAACAATGACCTCATCGAGGACGAGCTGGACGTCGAGAACGACGACGACGTCCGTGCGGACGCTGTCGCTCTGTTCGGCATCGATCTCGGTGATGGCAGTCTTCCGATTGATGTCTATGCTGTCGATGGCGACGGTGGTCGAGGGACAGCGACGGCGACAGGGACTAGCACTGGCTTGACCAGCACTCATGGTACCTCACATGCTGGTAAGTGCAAATCTGGTGTTTGGGTGGATTTTGATGAGGTCAAAGAAGGTGATGTTCGTATTGCTACTATCTGCAAAATGTGTAAGACTAGATTATCTGCTAGATCTGCTGCTGGCACTGGTCATTTGATTAAGCAACAGAATTCTTGTAGGAAAAAGAAAGATCATGCTAATAGGGTCTAGTCTAGGCTTGCTTTGAATCCCGATGGTTTGCATAATTGGGTGTATGATCATGTTGTTGCTCGTACTGAGTTGTGCCGTTTGATTGCTAGACTGGACCTTTCATTAGGCATTGATGAGACATGGGCTTGGGAGGATTACATTAAGCATGCTCATAACCCTTTGTTTAGCAAGGTTTCTAGACAAACCACCACTAGAGACCTTGGTAAACTGTTTGTTGAACGTCGTGATGTGCTTAAGAATTCTATGTTACCTGCTACTCATTTTGTTTCTTTGACTTCTGATATATGGTCTGGTAATGCTAAAGAAGATTATATTAGTGTTGTTGCTCATTATGTAAGTGCTGATTGGGAGTTACATAAAAGGGTTGTTGGTTTTAGGCTGATTGATGTTAAACATTTTGGTGAAAAACAATGCTGAAAGGATTGCTAGTGTGGTTGAGGAGTTTAGTTTGATTTATAAGGTTTTTGCTGTCACTCTAGACAATGCTTCTTCTAATGCTAAGGCTATAGAGACTTTGACACCTATGTTCTTTGGTAACTTGGGTTCTTATCCTGCACCTACACCTTCTGATCCTAATAAGGTTAAGTATTTGCTTGTGCATCAACGTTGTGCCTGTCATATCATTAATCTTATTGTGAAATCTAGATTGAAAAGGTTGAAACCTTTTACTAAAGATGTGAGAACTGCAATTAGCTTCTTAAATTCCTCTAATCAAAGAATTGCATTATTCAAAGAATATTGTAATGCTAAGGGTGTTAGACCTAGAAAGTTTGGCTTGGATATGGGTATTAGATGGAATTCTACTTACCTAATGCTTAAGCACTTGATCCCATACAAGATAATCTTTTCTGTGTTCATTAATTCTCATTATGGTTCATAATTATTAACTAGAAATTATTGGCATGTTGTTGAAAAGATATATGAATTCCTGGAACTCTTTTATGACTACTATTTCTCTGTCTGGTGTTTATTATCTCACAAGTCCACTTGTTTTGCACCATATCCTTGAGATTGCTTCTCATTTGCATGCATGTGAAAGATATCAAAATCTTAGACCTGTTGTTGCTCCTATGAAACTTAAATTCCTAAAATATTGGGAGAACATACCACTGCTATATTCATATGCATTCATTCTTGATCCTAGAGCTAAGATGAGAGGTTGTGAGTACAGTTCATACTATACTGATGTCAAATCTGAATTGTATAAACTATTTGACAAGTATGTGAACAAGTTTGGTGCAACTAGCTCTCAAAGGGTTGCACAACCATCAGCTCATACAGGTAAGAAAAAGCAAGCATGGGGAAGGATCTTTGGTGGCCCTAGTGGATCAGGATCAGGTGTTGTTGGTCCTCCCCCTGGCTCTGGCACTTCATCTTCATCTTCCTCTGGTGTTTCTGAGCTCTCAGCTTATTTAAACAGTGACTATGTCACTTCTTATGGAGATGACTTTGACATACTTCTATGGTGGAAGGACCACAAGCTAACCTATCCAATCTTATGTATAATGGCAATAGATATTATGTCTATTCCTGTATCTACTGTCTCTTCTGAGTCCTGTTTCAGTTTGTCAGGGAGGATACTTGAAGATCGGTGGTGGCGCCTTTCTGCTAGAGAATGTGGAGATGTTGACCTGAATCAAGGTACTAATTAGTTTGAATCCCAAACTGTTATTACTTGCTTCTGCTTGGCTATAAATTTGTGCTAACATATGTGTATTGATTCAAGGATTGGGAACTAGAAGCAACAAGGGAACAACATGAAGCTGAGAACACAAAGCTTGAGGAGGCATTTGAGAACTTGTATCTTGATGAAGGAGAAGGAAGTGGCGGCGGCGGCGGTAGCGGGAGTGGTGGTGCTGGTGCTTCTAGTACTTAGAGAATGTGAGATGAGTGAGTGAGTGTTCTTTTGCTGTGAGATAACTCAAATGAGTCAGTAAGTGATCTGGGGATTCACTGTAATTTTGCTGTGAGATGCCTCAGATGAGTGAGTGAACTATGAGCTGGCTGCACTCTTTTTTCCTTTCTAGGGTTTCTCACAAGGGTGAGTTTTACCTAGAAAGATTTTTAATGAGGCAGCATTGCACAAAACAGCTCAATTATCATATTTCTCATATCTGTTGACTGTTGTGTTTGTGTTCGCTTGATTTTGGAAATTTGGAGTTCTGCACTTAGGCATTTAGGCATTACGATGAATTTGAAAGTTATATTCTGTTTTCTGTTCTGGACTTATTCAGTTGGGAGTTGGGACTTGGCCACTTAGGTTGTTGCCTGTTGGGCACTTGGCTTTGAAATTTGAATGAATGTCAGAAACTCAGAATGTGACTATGTCTATGTGTTTTAGTACTTGATAAATGATAATTGTGGCTATTATTGTCAAATTATAAATCTGTGAATTGGGATGAGTTTGATGAGGTATTGTAAGGGTGACGGGTTGTGGGCTAGCCCGGCCCGTGAATTATGCCGTGCTCATTGGGCTGGCACGGCACGAAAATCGGCCCACAGGCCCGTGCCTGGGCCGAAGGCCAGGCGCGAAGCCCGTGCAGGCACGGCCCGTGAGGCACGGTGGCCCGTGAAGGCCCGATCACCATCGGTCCGTGTCGTGTCGTGCCGGGCCGTGTCGGCCCACGTGCTCTCAACGTGAACAATATGGACCATGAGTGTACGCACGTGTCCAAATTGGTTTCTGGAGATGAAAAGGACACACCGGCCAATAATGGTCATGTGGAAGTGCATAGTATCGATCGTATATTGATGATGTTTGTGGATCGGACAGTCGATCGGCATGGTATATAGAAGACGCGAGTTGTTTGCACTGTACATGCAGGCTTTTTGTGATCAAGGCCGGGCGTGAGACAAGGGCCACAATTTTCCTTCTCTATAGGTACATGTATATTGATTGTTAGCTGTTATATATCGTGCTAAATCCATTCCAAATTATAGTTCGTTTGACTTTTTTTTATCTTTTATTCAAAAAATTTATATAAACATAGTCAAATTTAAGTTATTCTTGAAGAACTTTTGTTAATCAAGTAAGCCACAACAAAAGAAGTGATATTTTACACAAATTTTTAAATAAGAAGAGTGATCAAACTTAGGGTTAATAAAATCAAATAAACTATAATTTAAAACGGAGGGAATATATATTATACATATACCTACAGAGGAGCTCGATGCGGCAACAAGTAGAAGCTACGTACTATAGCTAGCGGTTCAGGAAACAGGTCCGCCGCCTGGGGCCTGGGGACTGAAGCGACCTCTCCACTTGTTGAGAGTGCAGATAGACTGTGGTGTGGGCCTGTGGCGTGGGAAAAGTCAATGTTGAGAGCAGAGCCCTCGCTTCGCTTTTGCAGCGTCTCGCCATGTGGTCGACGAGGCAGGGACACGTGTTCAACGCCAACAATGTGAAGCTGAAGCGAGGCGACGCGATGTGGACCGTGGCACTCACTGGCAGTGGCCGAGACGTGCTGGACTGGAAACCGGCAAGGTGCACCATCAGAAAACGAAATCCTGTGCATACTTTGCTAATTACAGTAGGTTGTTAATCGAGTCTCTATGTGTTAGTAATTCTTACTAGACGGGATAGCAGAAAAAAAATTTAGCTCAAATCGCACACAAGATAGAGAAACATCTACTAGTCATTAACTTAAAGACTCTTATCATCATTGACCGTCTATTTTATCTTTTAAAGAAACTACACACACTTGCTACTATAAAAAAAGTACTGCTTCCGGCCCAAGCCTTCTATAAATTTTTATATAGATTAAGGACGCGTGTATCTTCACCACCTTTTCATTCTTGAAGGATATCTCCTGGATTTGTCCACACTTTGTCGCGGTTTTGTATAATGTTAATTTTTTGGCGGTTTTGTATATCTCCTGGATTTCCGGAGAATGTTTAAACCTTAGAAAGTTATTAATTTTGGGACAGAGAAAGTTTAGGGGTTTTCTCAACCTATATGAGAATGTTATCTTTTTAATGTAATTTCCCGAGATCTGTCTTACCCCCTTAGGTCAAGTTTTTTTTTTTACTATGATACTAATTTAACTGTCACACTGTACTTCTGTAAAAAACCCTCATACCAACATAATCTTTGATCGAGTACATTCATCACAAAGCCATTATAGTAATTAAGAGTGTAGTCAATGGACTAGAAAATATTTTTTAACAAGTATACAAAGTAAGAACTTTCAATAGATATACAAAAAACACTGAATATATAACACAATATGTATGGATAAAAAATTATGGCAACTTGTAAAATCAAAACTTGAAATCCAAAATCTAGATTTAAGACGCCATGATACATGTACTACCTTATATTGAAGACACATAGAGGTGCAATGTAAATGGAGAAGAACCACTAACATGGACAAAAACATATAGAGTTACCAGTTAATCTATCACAGCCAGATAAAGATCATATAATAGCGATACAGATATTGTACTTGATAGAGAAAATACAGAGATGGCAGAGATAAGAAATTTTGACTAGTTTATTTACAAAATTAAAATTTCATCCACAAACTTGTAATACTTACTATATCTCATAAGCATCTCTAAGAGATTAGCCAAAATGATTATCCAAATTTAGTGATTTAGCTATTCTCTAAAATGAATCTCACTTAAAAAAACTAGACTACTCCAACAGACTATCTAAATTGAGACGCATGAGGCAGGCTATCCAAAATTAGAGAGCGAATGAGGTGGGATAGAGAGACAATAAATTTGAAGAGTCATTTACAAAGTCTGTTGGAGATGTTTCTTCTTTAATAATAGTCAAATTTACCTTTAGAAAACAATTTGGCTAATCTCTGGGAGATGCTTAACTTGTGCTGGGGCATGAGTTGATGTCTAAATTAGTTTCTGTAAATAGAAAAAACCACTCCAATGCCACTAAGGGAGAATTAGAGCATCTCCACCAGTCCCCCAATAAAACTCCCCCAATAACTTAGTATTGGGGTAGCCCAATATTTACTTTTTGGGTTATTGGGGGAGATGCTTTTGCAGTTCCCCAATATCTCATCCCCAATATGTGATTTTGGCCCAATAACAGTTTGTTCAACAATAAGAAAATGAAATTAAACATACTCACACAAGGATATATCATAAACAAGATATAAAGAGAGATGGCATGGCATTGTTTCCAAGTACAGAATCACCAATGGGTGTGTTTGCGCCAAAAGAACAGAGGATTGGGAGAGGTTGCAAGTGCCCCTTTATTTGAGGGGAGATGGGTGTTTTTTTGTGGCCACCAAAAATTGGGGGAGATATTGGGGCACTGTTGGAGCATGAAAATTGATCTATCTCCCCCAATAATTCTGTTTTATGGGGATGAGGGGTTGTATTGGGGATTTGTTGGAGATGCTCTTCAGCACAATTTTAGTATTCCAACGAAAAAAAGCATGCCTATCGTAGCTCAACATGATTGTTCTATAAAAGAAAAGCATAATGGGTACCGTGCTTCTGAAGATATATATTGCTAGTAGTCCACAGGTGTGTGGAACCTATACACGTGGAGTTTGCTGTTTGAGGGAATTTTCCTCTCTCTTCATGCAATGCAAGAGAGCTAATCGATGAAGCTGTTTTCTGCTGTTGCATGCATTCCTTTATTCTAAAGATAGTGATAAAGTTTGTCTGATGCACTGGACACGGTTGTACATCCGATCTACAGCACAAATAATTCTATATCATTACATGTGGTTGATCTCACGCACGGATATATGGGCTTTGTCTTGGGGTTTAAACTATCCAAATTCAAGTTCCGATGGTTTCGAACGGTGCAACATCTGGCTTCTGAAAAATTGCAGTGCACTCCACTTTGTACGTCCTTCTACATGGATCTAGCTAGCTAGCAAAGGCCAAGTTCCAAAACACGGCCAGCAAAAGCATGGTGTGGGCATCCACACATATGCTGCGTTGGAATGATTGGCTTGCATTGTTTTGAGCCGCATATCATGCAGGGGCGCAACAACACACGTCCCACACGCTTCTTTTTGCATTGCATGGCCATCGTTTTAACCTCTTTGATCGACAAAAGCTAAAGAAACCAAACTAAAGCTGTGGCGCCAGCTTAATGTCTCGTATCTTTCGCCGAATCTTCTTGATGCATGACGGGCCATCAGTGGCAGCTATATGTATAAATGTGTGTGCGCGCGCTTCATATAGAATATTCAGTGACTTGCATTGCTACCAAGCTTTCATTGGTGTACACTATGTATAGTGAAAATATCATGGATGTGATCCGTGGTCCAAGAGAGTGGCGAAAATATCTTGCTTTGTTTGTCACACAGAAAAAAGAGAGGATATTTTTGTCATCTAGATTAGATGCTAATGAGTCAGTTTTTACATGTCATAAGGATAGACATCAACTAGAGCGTGGAGAACACAAAGATGGTGGCTAATGACTTGTGTATAGCACGTGTAACATTATTATTGAACACTAGCGCTACTATTCCATTGGTCCTAAAAAGGATGCGATTCTAGAATAGTGCTCAATCAAACTATATTAATTTTGATTAAGTTTAAGAAAAAGAGATTGATGCTTATCAAACTAAAAAAGTATCATTACAATTATCATTTAAATATATTTTTATAATATAACTATTTGGATGCTTAAATGTTAATCAAACTTAAATTACTTTGACTGACCAAACCTGGAATTGTGTCCTTTCTGGAATGGCGGTAGCAGTAGAAAATATATCAATGAGTGCTCTTAGTCCTATTTTTTTGTTTTTTTGCTGCATTTATGTCATGCCAATCCAACAAAACGATGGTATATTGTACGTTCTTTAACTTGAGATCAATTAATTAAACACTCCAAGATTCGTTATTTATTTAGCAATATTTATTATAAATGAGCATTACCTTCCCTTATTACCCCCTTTTGCAATAAAAAGTGGCAGTGCATAAAAGTAAAAAAATAACAAATTCGTATATGATTCTTAAGAATGTGCTTATTGGTACTTGTCAAAACTTAAGATACTTAAGATACTCGATGTGCTTGGTGATGGTACTTGTCAAAACTTAAGATACTTCGGTCCACTGTTAAATTATTGCAGGCGTAGTTACACCCCATGCTACGCGCGTCGTCTTCGCCGCCAATACTTAACATACTCGATGATGTGCTTAGTGCTACTTGTCAAAGCTTGCACGAGTCAATCACTTGACAACGATAACTCACGGCACACATATTATATCTATAGCTAGCGTCTAGTTTTTAGCTGGCTCGATCATGCATGCATGGAATTATTTGAATAAGGTTAGGCCAAAGGCATTTGCACATTTGGCCGTCCAAAATAGTTGGCTAGCTAGGTCCTTAGTACTGCCACTTTTGATGGGGAAGAAGGAAGACCACTGCTGGAGAGTTCTATATATACTTCTCTTATCTCCAAGATAATGGTCCGATCAATAATTAAAGTTGAAAGTGGTGATATGATTTTTCCTTTCAGTTGAAGGAGGAAAATTCTTGGCTTTGAGATGAAGGATCTTTCCACATTGTATTTCGAAATTTATATGGCGCTTTTTGAATAAAAATATTACGAATATGTAAGAAGGAATCTCACTTTTTGTAATATAAGGAAAAGCTTTAATATGAGATATATTCTTATATATCTAGCTAGCGTCCAATAATCTAGTGCCCAAGCTGTACTCCCTTTTCAGGTAAAAAAAAGTACTCCCTTTAGAAATATTTTTCCTTTTTCCAAGTCTAGTTTTTTCCTTTTCTTGGTGTGTGGCACGTCATACTAAACGTATATATATACACACTTACGAAAATACTAGTATATATATGGTGACAAACTCAAACTAAGGGCATCTCCAATAACACTAGTAACATATTGACTCTTAGATGTCATCTCCACTTTTATGTCCCATAACATGCAAGAGGTTCTTTATAATCATATATTCTCTCTTCTGTTACTAAGAGAGAGATAGAGATATATTATATATATGTCTCTAATGCAATGGTACACGTAAAGACTTCAGCTCCCTCTGCTAGCTCAAAGATTTTTGGTCTCTCTCTTCTCTACGTGGTATCACTCGGTTATAGTTGACCACTGGAGGTTCCCTAGGCCAAGAGGCTATGTAATTTTTTGGTCTAGGCGTTCCTTGCTGCAGTGCGCTAGCTAATAATAATGTACTCATCATGAGTCATTCATCCTGATCCTAGTACAACAAAAGGCATTGTTTTCTCCGCACCCAGATGGAGCCAATACATGGTGGCTAGAGATTACTATTCACACGCATCATGCATGCCATCATCTATCTACACAGTGCATATATTCAGAGATGCTGATTTTTTTTTCATCCTGATCCTAGTACAACAAAAGGCATTGTTTTCTATGCACCCAGATGGAGCCAATACATGGTGGCTAGAGATTACTATTCACACGCATCATGGATGCCATCATCTATCTACACAGTGCATATATTCAGAGATGCTGATTTTTTGTTTTTTTTTTGTGAACAAGAGATGCTGAAATTTGATTGTACGCGAGGCAGGGAATAGATTTGGAGCATGGCTGACACACAAGACCAACCGAACAAAGGAAACTGAACTGATATTTGGTGTTACAGTTGCTGCGTTGTCCTAGTGACGCAAACTGAACTGATATGGATGGAGCAGAACATGCACATGTGTCAACAGCAGCATGCAGAATCATGCTCTGAGTAGGCCGATCACCGGCCGGCCAGGAATCCAGAACTCGTCAACTTTGTCATGCTTCGAGTTGATACTATGCTGGGTTACATGTGGGTCATTATATGGCCTGCTTAATCATTGTTTCCAGTTGATAATACTATGCGGCATGTATGAATACCCAGCTAGACGTCTATAGATGCTCCTGCTCCGTTCTTACACGTTTCCAAGACGCTTGACATGTAGCCATCCACCAAAAGCACCTTTTTTTCCCCCCATACTCCTTTTTTTGCTGCTTTATAACGTGTCATCACGAATGAAAGATGTCCTTTGTATTTGTAGCTGGCTTTAATTAACGAACATACCGGCAATATGGTTATATATCGATGTACCCAAGTATATCGAGATCAAGAGATATATATGTGTACGAGTAGATAGGTTAACGTTCAAGAGAAGAACGAACTATATGTGTTTAGCATAAATTCAAAAAAAATGTATTTGCGGCTGGTTAGCTCCTTATTAGCTGCTGCTGGCGTCAAAATCTTGTGACCTAAAACGTTTGTACGCAACACAGCTTGAATGCATACAAGTAACACATAGTACATGTCGACCTCAGGTAGCTAAAGTAGGTCAGGACCTGCTGCTGTTCTTTTTTTTTTTGACACCTCTCGTCTGGGTACAACTGTAGAATCTGTTCATATACGAACACGCACACCCACCTAACACACGCACAACCTACACACACTATATGTGTACAAACAGTCGTACAACTACACACAGAACCGAATACCGCGTCCTTGTAAAGATCACTGGAATTATGTAAGACTCCGTAGATGACGGACACGTCATAATCTCTTTGTTGTTTCATGCGTAAGAGGCTGTAAATTATTTGAAAAACACAGTTCCCGGTGAAAAACACCAGCGTGGAACCCGGGGTTCGAATGCTGGTGGGTAGCGTGCCCACTGGCCACCGCTACCAACCGAGCTAAAGCTCGTTCTCCACCTGCTGCTGTTCCACGACAATCTCAGCAGGCTAGCACATCAGGATCAGGATATGCTGCTGCACGTTGATTTGGTACGCTTTATTAGGGCTTTATTGGGGCAGCTTTTGCAGCGGGCCTGGTGGATGAGTGGCCGGGCGCTCTAGGCTCTTGCGTTGCAACACCTGGAAGGCCAGCTTTCTCCGTGTGCCGCTGGAAGCCGCTGCACGTGGAAGCGTAGCTCCTGTTGTGCTTGCTTTTGCACGCTACAGGTCCATGGGCCCACCCGCGTCAAATCTCTCTGCCCTACATGTTGCGGCATCACGTTTATTCTGGTATGGACAGCAACAGCCCCAGCAGTTCACACCTTTCATCGTGCCAACTGCCTCGATCTATCTACTAGTACGATGCTATCAAAACGATTTTAGAAGAGAGGCAGTAAATAAATGTCTAGCAATACGATTTTCAGATAGGATCAGCCTATTCATAAAACATCCAGCAAATAATCATATCTTGAAATCCATGGAGACCATTATATTTACAGATAAGAGCTTGTTTGGGACTGCCACTAGTACATAAATGCCAATTTGCAGACGGCTCTCATTTCTAATAAAGGCGGACAACATAAGAAACCGGATGTAACTATGGCAGGAGCACTGTAGCTAACAAACTGCTCCTACAAATAATTTTCAGTGGTGGTTTCGTTAAAAGAAAACTGCACCTAGAGACGTATATCCATTTTATAGGGGCGGTTTCCATAAGAGAATTGCCCCTGAAAATAGGATTTCCAAGGACAGATATTTTATCGAACCTTCTCTAGAAGAACGGTTTTGTTAAGAGAACCGCGTCTAAAATGTATTCACATGGGTGGTGCTTGGTCAACTGGCCAAAAAAAATAACCCTTACAAATACCCTTCTCTTCCTCTTCGTGACTGTAGCTGGTCATGTGGTACTGTAGCTATTCATGCCACGGTTCGTTCACTTGGAGGTGAGAAATTGCAAAAAAAAGAGGGGGGAGGTTTTGCCCTTGAACCTTTTTGAAGGAGTTGGGTTTGAGAGATGAGTTTATGCCATCCTTAAAATGTTTTCAAAGTTTACCTTAACATTTATAGAGTACAATATTTGCTCCACAAACTCCACCGTAGAGCAGCTCTATAGAAAACCAGAGTTTCTAGGGTACCTCTTTAGGTGCTTTCATAACTCCACATTTTGAGTTTGTGGAGTGTGTAAACAAAATGGACCCTATGCGCCATTAAGTTTGGATTTTAGTTTTTGATGAACAATATGATCATTTGGACTAACATGGTTTGCTAGTATACCAGAATTAGTTCAACAGGAAGCAAAGTGGACTAGATCAAGGTAAAGCTATGAACCAGATGATCAAAATCTCAAGTAAGACACTAGAAGCTTTGTTGAAGACCTAAAAGTGAAGCTAGGAGTCCAAGACACACAAGATGATAAAGAACGGAACATAAGACAGATAAGAAGGTGCGAGCTACTCCATCCCAAAATAGTGGACGTTTTAGGTTTGGACACGGGAATTAAAGAAAAGTGAAAAGGTGTTGTGCACAGGAAACAAGAGGGGGGAGAGAGAGAGAAATAGAGATAGAGATGTATTGGAAAAAGGAAAAATGTGTATTAGAAGAAGAGAAAGTGCATTGGGAAGTGAGGTTGTCAAGTATTTTGGAACAAAATTTGAATCCTATAACGTCAAGTATTTTGGGACAGAGTTTGTAGAAGCTAGGGCTGCAGTTGTCGAACCTCACCGTTTGACCGGCCCTTTGGGCATTCAGACCGCCTAGAGACTGGATGGGTCCGGTGCTAGCCCCACAAGATCGTCAGATCATGCGCTGGGACTATTCAGGGCGCATCACGGTCGGACCGTGAGACCCATTGGTTGGACTACCAGGTCAAGCCAATGGCAGGTAGGACCACAATGGTAGGCGACCGTTGATGGCTGTAGTCAAGCCCCCAAACCCTAGGTGTGCTTGATCTCGTCCTGGCTCCACCAGAGCGTGCGCGAGCGTACCCGATGGGTATAACCCCCGAGTGGTACACAGAGTTATCTCTTGTTCAGGACAACATACTGGCCCCTACGTTAGACTTTCGTCAGGGGTACTATATATTATGTGCTGCATTTTGAGAGGTGGCTGGGAAATCGGCCTCCTAGAAACATATTTCAAGAGACGGTGGTGTTTCGAGCCACCTCCATATCGCCTCCAATATAAAGTATCCCTCCTTCCTCCTCGATAAATTGATTTCTAGAGGAAGCTGCTTAGTTCTTGGGGACTTTATAGAGGCTGATTTATGCAAAGCTATTTGGAAAAAACAGTGACATCTTTGAAAATCAACTCTATAGTAGTGAGCAGCAAGTTAGTATTACCTTGATTTGGTTCATCCAAACTTTATTTTTATTTTATTACGATGTTAGGTTTGCCAACATTGTGCCGATATTTCAGATTTCTTATATTTTTTTTATTCCTGCCTTCCTAATGAGGCATCATACCATGTAATCCTAGTCGACGCCGCCTCAGTGGTCATAGCATTTGAAAATGAGTCGAGCATGCAACTACCATATCTCGGATTGTGCCATGATCATAGCCTTTTTTGTAAAAAACGTATTGATTTTGTATTCCTATGTAGCAACGTTATGCGCTGGGTCCGGGCCTGACGCGTCTCGGCATCACATGCCAAGTAAAGCGATAAAAAGTTACTCTTTGTGGGAGAATTTGTGAAAAGAATTCTATTGTGGATGACCTAGGCCGCCCTAGCAAAAACCACGATACACATAGTAGTATATCAACCCAAGGTAATGACATACACGCAGTGATGTCATTTCCTAATTCCCTCTTCGACAAACTTGTTGTATAACGAGGGAAAAACTCAAAGCTACAGGCCTACAGTGTATCTTTCAACTTTATGGCTTGTTTGGTTTGGTAAGGATTGGAAGTGATTGAAGCTTTGTTCCGTTAATTCCCTCTTTATGGGGATTGAAGGCTACTAATAGTCTGCTCGCTGCAACTTATTTGGCTGTAGTTGCAACTGTTTCTAGTGTTATGTACAGTGTATGATAGTTCAGTTCTTGCAGCCACAACCAAAAGCCGTAGCCAAAAAAGTCGCGAGTAGGCTCTAAATCCCTTAAAAATCAAAATCTCTCTCATCTCTTTTATTCTCCTCGTATCTCCATCAAACTAAACCAGACCCCAGCGAGATTAAATTCCTTACAAGTCAAAATCCTCCTCGAGCCTCCAATCCGCTGGGGGCTTGTTTAGCTCCACTCTAATTCACATCAATCTATATTGGTTAGGAGGGATTGAGGGGGGCCATGTGGATTGTGGTGGATAATGAAGTCTTTTTTAAAACATTGGATAAAGAAGTCTTGAGACGGAATTAACACAACGAAAATATTCTGAGGTGGGCTGGTAAGCATCTATACAGGTAGCTATTCCAGCAGCCTCTACTAGTGCATTTCTCAAAATCAACAATTTCTAGAGCAGGATATCCAGCAGTCTCTAGAAATCGATTTCTAAGGACACCCCAAATTCTAGCCGCCTCTTGAAATTGATTTATAAGAGTGGTCCCAAACCTAGCCACCTCTAAAAACCATTTCCCAAATTTATAAATCAGACAAAAATAGCATTTTTTTAATCTAGCTAGGAGATGCCCACCAGCAAGCGATTAAAAGTTACATGTCACGCACGTACAGTTGCCAAGGATCAAACTCACAATCTTAGTCCTTGCACGATTCTTCCCTTACCACTCTGCCTCAGAGTCAGTTGTGACTAGATAGCACATACATTCCTTTTGTATTCACTTCAATAAATATTGTAAAGCATATTTGAGACTCTAAACAAATTCAAATAAAAGAATTTCAACTAAAAAGCCTTTGAATACTACAACTTCAGTTTAGTTCATTTGTCTATTCAAGGTTATTTAAACAATTCCGAAAAAATAATTTCAAAATTATTTTTTTAAGAAAATTAAGGGTCCTAAATAATTTCAAACGAAATAGAAGTCAACTACAAAATTTCATTTCTTAAATTTGAGGTACATTTCAAAAACCTGAAAAATGAATTTCAAAAAAATTTGAAAACTTATAACTAAATTGCAGGCACTAAATGATTTCAATGGAAAAGTAGTCAACTATAAAGTTGCATATTCGTTCTACTACTAACTTTGGTTTATGTTGTTTCTCCATCTGAGGTCTTTTGGAAAATTTAAAAATTTGAATTTCAAAACTAAAAATTTTAAACATTTTTTCATGTGCTAAAGGAATTCAAATGAAAAAGTCATCAACTATAAATTATATATCGCTTTAAGTACTCCAACTTTGAAATATAGTTTTCTTAATTTGCAAAAAATATGAATTTTACTGTCCTGCACGTTTTTTCAGAGATAGAGCAAATTGCCCGTAGCCTCTTGAAATGCTTCCATTTCGGGCTAACTAAGAAACCATTTTTAAAAGTGGATTTTGATTGAGTTGACTCTGTCCAAAATTGCCTCAACAAACCTCTTAATTATTTTTCTTTTCGAGCTTATTATGCCGTCCTTCATCCTACTAGCATTACCAGAAGCATGACATGGTGTCACAAACTGCATGTTGAGTAATTAACTCTTCTCTCTATTGGCCGTGCATCTTAACACTAATATTGTGTAAAGAACTAATTGACAGATAGAGCCTCGTGTACGTGTACACTGCAAGGTTGCCACCACGTTATTTGTGAAACTAGCTAGGTATCATCTCATTCCATGCTAAGTGTAGCTAGGATACCGTGGTAAGTGGGGCATTATTACTTTGTATTAAAAATATTATACACGAGGTCAGGTAAGACACTGAGAGGCAAGTTTGGTGAAATCATAGATTAGAGGACAGTGCGTGCATGTTAAAAGCCGTACATATCCTTTTGCGCCCCTTTGACATGTTTTGTATTTTGTTATACCTTGGCATTCGTGTCAACTTTGACAAATGACATGCATGTTGCATCTCATTAAATATTCTTCCATGGTTGACACCTTGCACCGAATACCTTAATCTGCTAAAAAAAAATATATGCATGCAACAGGTGGCAATATATATTGTAGTCAATTAAGAAAGTGGTCAACGATAAAGTTGCGCATACACATATACCTTCTAGTACAACTACTTTTTACAACACACCCCGCGCCCCCCCCCCCCCCTCCCCCCAACAGACACAATCGGATCTTGTGCCTCCCACAGTACACCCCCTTGTTATTGTCCAATTTGCTAGCTAGTTAACTGCAAATTGGTGATTTGATTGCTTATTCTTCCTCCGTATTAATCTCTACTGGTATCTATGTAATCTTGGATTAGTCTTATATATTATCTTCCTCATCTATCTTGTTCTTGTTAGGGTTTTTATCAAGGGGAATCTTTTAAGGTTTGATGAAGTCACTAATAATACAATAAAGAGATGAAGAGTGTAAATGTAATAAGACGAACTGACTGTGTTTTCTTGTGGCTTCAAACATTGATAACTTAAGGGCCTTGACATTGTTTTCTCATCACTAACAAAAAAATTAAAAATAATTGTTCTATCACCTAGGAGCGTACACAGCCATAGTGAAATTCAGATAAAGAACTAATCAAAGGAATATGGAGATTTGAACCCCAAGTAGAACAAAAAATATAATCATAAGCGAAATCTCATATTGCTTCTGCATCCTTTTATGTATGAAAATCCTTGTCTACAAGCAACTTCTCTCCTGCAGCGCACGCATCTCATGATCCCCATACACATCCAAGTGTGTTGCTCATGGGAGTACATGTATATCCAATGGTGGTGTGCCAATATCGATCTCGGATAAAAAGTTAAGAATTGCACGTCCAAATAATGAAGAGGATGAACCATTTATTCCACCAGCCTTTATGTAAAGTGACTTTTACATGTAGCAAGAGACGGATAAAAACCGTAAGTAACATGAAGAGTCAAGCGTTTATCTCCCCAGCCATTCGTTTGAAACCATTAAGCCTGTGGACAATGCAACCAAATCCACTTTGCAATTTGACATGGCTGTGTGATGCCGACAGAGGAAGCAGTACAAAACACACGCTCGCAGCGCAGTCCACATTACTATGGTGTAGGTACCTTGCCTGCCCAGAAATCTGCACGGCCGGCCAGGAAAATCTCAAATTTCACTGTCCAGTCACCCTCCTGCCGGATCGGTGTTTTTCCACAGGAATACTCTGTACGCAGCTTCGTCTACTTTTACTGACGACGGATCGTCGTCGACAAAATCTTTATTCACCTCTCTATATCTGTCCGCCATTAGCTTTTGATTAATTATCTGCTACGGTCTGTAGCTGATGAACACTGCTTTCCAAAGGCGTCAGGAAATTGCTCACAATCGATTTGCACGTAGGAGCTGCATCTTTTGCAGTTCATGTCTATCTGCTGTCGAGGACAAAGCTGGGAAAATATCACAACCTAAGGCGTCCTCGCTCCATCGATCTCGTGTCGATGACGATGCATGCACGGCACGATGGCTTTCTCTATCACCGGCGTAACAGTCGAATTAGTTTTTTTATCAGGTACAGCTGCGATGTGAGCTGGGATGCACACACTCCGCACTCACACCACACACGCCTCTGTACACACGAAAAGAAGAAATTGGGACGCATCGCCTTCGGTGCGCGGGAAACGCGCAGTACCACCGAACGCGCACGTGTGTACCCTGAAAATTCTGGAAAATTTCCCAAAAAAGTGCGATGACTAGGGTTAAACCTGGTGGGTAGCGTCCCCACTGGACAGCCCTGCCACTACCACAGGCCCATTCACAAATTAGTTAATCTATTATGAACTTGTTGCATGCATACGCTGTGCTCACTAAATTAACCTTTATATCCGGTATTCCTTGGATTGTGTTGCATCCACGATGATAGTATAGTATAGTGTAGTAAAGCAGTGGACCATAGCATGACATCCTCGCACCATATTTTAGTCGTCCTTCCATTTATGTGGCACTGCCCATGTATGTCACATTTCTTGTTGTTCTATCTAATACCAGCTTCTGCCACATTTTAGGCCTGCTTTCGCCACTAATATACCGCTAGATAGCTTTTGTGTTGGCCTACACGAGGCTCACATATCACTACAAGAAATTCCCTTATACATGACGGTTTAGTTTTGTCACAGACAAGTGAAAATGCGTCACAGTTAACTATCGACGACGATCCAGTAAAACGTCACGTATCCCGCGTCATACATTTTTTTGGATCAAAATAGAACGTCACAGGTTGGTATTTTGGATCGTCATAGATTAGCTGACTGCATCTTATAACTATCCTATATCCAGGCCTAGATCCAAACCATAGTGACAAAAAAAACATCACAAACTAGTGCCAAATCATCATTGCATCGAGATGGATCACAGCTCATAAGATACACCAAACATTGATTCATTCATGTATTAGCATGTCCATAACAGTCACATTGAACATCAAACTACAAATTGGCCTAGCTCACAACCATTTAGTTTGAATATCACAATAACTATGTTTGAACTTAAAGATTTGATCTGTAGGGAGTCTAAGTAACTAAGTTTGAACTTCAATCGGCTTGCTGCCCATGAGATGTGCTACCCGAAAATCAGAGTGAATATAAGTTAGGTTTGCTAGCAAAGATTCTAAAAAGAAGTGTCATCTATTTACTAGAAAGCTTTGAAACTAGTTAACTATTAGTTCAATGCATATATTTTGAGAGCCCAACAAGTAGAGCATGTGA
The DNA here is from genome assembly GCA_038087645.1 of Saccharum hybrid cultivar R570. Lineage (NCBI taxonomy): Eukaryota > Viridiplantae > Streptophyta > Magnoliopsida > Poales > Poaceae > Saccharum > Saccharum hybrid cultivar. The sequence goes on from JAQSUU010000805.1 coordinate 16,289,174, forward strand.
ATCTAAATATGATAGAAACAGCTTGCAGATTTAATTTTAGAGTCAAAGTAGAGCTACAATATGTCCAATCCACACATCTAGCCCTTGTAAGTTCAGCTAATGTATAAATTCTCTTGCTGGATTGGAAAGCTAATGTATGAATAAAGAGAATTATTCTTGTACAATACCAACATATACATACACTTGAAAAATTGTTATTCTATAATATTTAGAATACTGAAGTAGAGATGAAGGGTAAAGATTGAATTTTTTATACCTTCAGACAATATAGACTTGGCGTGGCAACCAATCTTCATATTTTCATTAATCTTCAGAAACATGTTAATCAACCTTGATCCTGTTGGCTGCACACGGAAAATCCGAGGCTAAGAATCAAATAAGTACAATGGACAGGAACATTAAAAGTATGAGGCCACGCCGTCTCCGCGACCTCTGAGCATGGCCACGATAGCCTGCTTTTTTAGTGCCGTTTGATATTATTTTTATGGCTTGAATCACCTCCTTCCTATTTTTCACTGTGAGTTTTTGTCTTGTCATGATTGGACTGAAGGGAGAACAGGTTTCCAAATTAACATGCATGTTGTTGGCTGAATTTTTTATTATATGCATACTCTACACATGAAGAAAGCACAAGGATAGAAAAATCTGGTAGTATGTGCTGCAGCCTAAATTCTTCATGCATGCTGCCATCGGTGCCAAACATATGCATTGTTACCTGCAAATACAGCCACAAACAATTTAAATGGCAAGCACATATACACAGAGCATTGTTGCCTAAATTCTTCATGCATGCTGCCATTGGTGTCAAACATATGCATTGTTACCTGCAAGTTTGATTTTTAGGTGACCCATATTTAACATAGACAAATACAGCCACAAACAATACTGATGGCAAGCACATATACACAGAGCCTTGTTACCTGCAAAAATGTTATCCATATTTTAGGTGATCCATATTTAACATCGACACCACATGTTATCTGCAAAAATGCAAAGTGTTGTCCAAGTTCAGCAGCCACTCGTCAAGCAAAGCCACAATTTAAATGAGAGTCTCTAGTAGCAAACAAGCCAATTTGTGTAGCATGAAAGGGGCATTTAACAAATGAGATATCAGTGCAGATCACTGTTGTCGCTACTCGCTACTCACCTGAAATTGAACACAATCCCTGCTCCTTTTGCTGAACACAAGATTCTACTGATAATTTCAATCCACATCCTGCAGGAAGAACAAAACAAGTTCTACTCATACAAGCATACACTTGGATTTGGATCTACAGATAAATTAGGGCTCCCTTTAGTTTTCATACAAAATGAAGGGAAGAGAAGGGACATGCATACCTGGTGTACCTAGTGTTGTGAGTGCTCACCAATGCAGATCCGGATACCAGGGTGCTGGGGTGAAGCCCGAGCGGGCGCGACGGGGGCGGGTCGCGGGGGTCGAGCTAGGCCGGGGCCGGGGTTGGGGTCGGCGCGGCAGGGTCGAAGCAGACACCGGAGCGGATGCGGCAAATCAAGGCGGGGCCGGAGCCTTGGAGACTGCGCCGGCGCTACCAGAGAAGAGGGAGGAGGCGGACCTGTGGTAGGCGGCAGCCATGGGAGGGGCTTGGTGGTGGGCGGAGGCCGCCACCACACCCCAGTCGTCTCTGGATCTAGATCTGGGCGACGACCGGCGGGGAGGGCGCAGCGATGAGCGGAGGTGGAGGTGACGGCGTCTGGGGGACGAGCAAGGTGGATGCGTCGGCCGAAGGTGGAGGCGTCGGCGTGTGGGGAAAGGAGCGAAGAGCGGCGGCGCTGTGAAGGAGACCGAGGGAGACAGGGAGTCGGGCGTGAAGAGAGAGAGCTCGTGGTGTTGATGGGGATGGGAAATTTGGGTGTCGCATGTAGTCCTCCTCTCTGTCTTTGTTTTATTTATTTATTTCTTATATTAGTTCTTTTCTTTTTCTCAATTTTTTGTACTGCTATTTTTTTGTATCTTAGATATTATACAAGTCATCGAGAGATGTGGGTGTAAACGGGTGTGTTCTTTTCTTCTTTTTAAAAATTTCATTCCTCTTTCTATGCAATTATATTTCTGGTTTCTATTTATGAAATTGTTTTAATTGCGTTGATGTATTTGATTAGTGTTAATAACTGACTAACACCTAGGGTGTTATAATTAATTTGATTTTACCATAAAGGTGCCAAAATGATTTGTGACGTCCAACCATGACGATAACTTAATCGGTCGTCATAGATGTATCACTTAAGAGATGAATCGTCACAGATCACAGAATTCTATGATGATTTCTTAAAAGGTCACCATTAAACCGTCATGTATAAGGAAATTTCTTAGTGTATCTGGAGCTTTCTTGTCAGTGCCAACTCGGTCAAGATACGAGCGAGACATATACTTCTATGAAGAAAGTCGTTTTGGATATGGACACGGTCTCAAAAACAACTTTAACCGTTACTTTATGCTATAAAATATTTATAAATAGTCAACATCTACTTTTATAAAACTACATTTCGAGATGAATCTACTCACATCACTTTCATATTTTTAAACTTTATCTAAAAGAATTTATTTATAGTCAAAGTTTTAAATGTCTGACTTAAGACAACCTCAAAACGACTTTCTTTAGGAACATGGAGGGAGTATATGAGTAGATATAAAGGCATATAGTTTCCTCCTGGACATGCCATGCAATCCTGACGATGATACTGAAACCAACGTTTCAACGCAAATCTGGAGAGGTTTATTTGTGTGCTAAACAAACTCATCTCTGCACCAATGACCGTCGTTTGCGTTGTGCCGCTGGTGCTGGCTTTTGTTGGTGCGCGCGTGTGGTGAGCATGCATGCAATGACCACCACTGCTGGACGCATGCTCGCGGCGGCCTAGAAGACACGTAGAAAAGTGCGGTGGTGGAGGCCGGCCGCAGGGGGAACGCGGCAGCGGCTGGGAGAGACGCCGGCCCCGGCTTTTTGGGAATCGGCGCCCCAGCCAGCCCCAGGTGTTGGTTGTATGCTGACGTCGTACCACGCATCGTCCTATTTTGTATACTAGTAGTGGTCGCTTTGTTGTCGGATGTTCGACAGCAGATGGTGTATAGATACTCCATATCTGATACTGTGATACACTACAACTTTTTATACGAGATGCATATGGTGTACCTTCTTCTTCTTCTGCTAGGGTACATAACTGAGATAGTTCCGCGCATAAAAGGATTCCAAAAGCACGGCGGATATTTGAGATGGCTGGGCATTTGCTACGTACGCCGAGCGAGTGAACGCCAGAATAAGTATTCATGCATGTGTGTGCCTTTCCAGCTCGACCTATGAAATTTAGGCACCTTTGTAGCGGAATTTTCAGAAATTTCGCAGGCGACGTACGCAGGATGGATGGATTATTCCAGTTGTTACTTCACATCATTAAACGTTAGCTGTTTAGATGCGTGCAATAATCGACGAGAATATAAGATCTATATCAATCAAGAAGGCAGCGTACATGATCGATGGATGCCTTTTGTTATTCTGTCATTTCTACTGATCGACAAGAGCATTTAAACAGGGGGGAAGTCCAACATAATCCTTCTGTAAAGCAACTTTGTCCCCATTACTCTAAATAAATTTTACATTTAATCTACCTCACCAAATATTTTAACTGGTCCAATCTAGCCACTGAGATAAGGATTGTTTTCTTTTTCTTTTCCATGTAAATGAGTCTTTAAGTTTAAATTTTGTAGGATGAGCGAGATAGAGCATCATAAGATACTAATTCTATGTTAGACCAAGATGCACCAATACTAGAAGAAGGACATTTAATAAGGTTTATGTTCTTTGACACATGCACTTCTGTGTTATTTTACAGGATGGTATTCTCTCCTATGTATAACATGATATGATGGTTTATACCTCAGTACGTGTTTGGCTTGTTTAAGAAAAAAAAAAGTTGGCATTAACACACCTATATTTGTTCAACTGATAGTCACATTCTAAAAAATTTAAGTGACCCCTTGATACTCACGAAAGGCATAGAGTTCGATTTATATGCTCCAACTAGAGATGATCTTTTTCGCATGCTAGTATATCATTAAAGGGCTTAGGTGAAGCGCATTCGCACAAAATTGTAAGCTCGTAGCCTGTTGTCCATTCTCGATAGATTGTATAGTCCAGAAGTGATTGCTGGATACAAAATCCGGTCTCAAATAATTAACTAGGGTATGGTGCTGGTGACTGAGATATGCCTTGTAATTATGTGGACATAACTGAGATATACCTTGTAGTTATGTGGACATCATACCCCAGCAACTTTTCTATTGCTTGCGTTAGGATGTTAAAGATCAAATGTAATGTGTTTTCATGCATCAGCAAGGCATGGAAAGTGCCCTAGTTGTTGAGATATTGAGTAGGCAGAATGTTCTTACAAAAAAAAAAACAGTGTTGGTTGTAATATGTTTTTTTTAACGAACTAGTAGGGGAATTCCCCTACCTATATTTTTTTCTTTTCTATTAAATGAAAGAAAAGCATGTACAAAAGGTTTGTACGGGGAAAAAAGGAAAAAGGGAAAATACAAGGCAACAAGGCCCAAAATAAAAACAGAGGCACATTACAAAAAGGAATCTCTCCAGGCACTAAGTAAGACAGCCCTAAAACTCTTGGCTTTGGCACAAACAAAACCAAGCTCATGTTTGAAGTTTCTTCTCCACTGCTCCACACATTTGGTCCCATTCTCAAAAATGATTTTGTTTCTCATGTTCCATAGAATCCAGCAGGCCGTGATAACGATCTCTCTCAAAATTATGCTATTAAAGTCAGCTCTTGCCTGTAGGATCATGTCAAGGGGATTGAGGTTCAGATTCCAGATAATTGGGATCGTCTCCCAACAGTCCCTGCTGAATGAGCATTCAAAGAAAAGATGAAAACTAGTCTCTTCACAACTCGAACAGCACAAGACACAAGAATAGTCTTCAAGATGCATGTTCTTTCTTCTTAGCAGGTTTTTAGTATTCAGTTTATCTCTCAACAGGAGCCAAAAGAATAATTTATGGGTGCCTAAGTTGCTAGACCCCAGAGCCATTTAAACAGAGGTGAAGCTGGGCTGTTTCCAATAAGAATCTTGTAGGCTTTCGTGCTGCTGTATTTTGAGGACCCCCAATTATAATGCCATGAATCCTTGACATTATCATCCCAAGTTCTTGAGTCCATGATTTGCTGAACCTCTTCTAATTGTGCCTCAGCTATCAGTGAAAGAGGACTGAAGATTCTATCCATTTCTTGGCTGAGGAAGAACCATACCGAGCATTTGGGTTTTCTAGCAAAGGAAAACAACTGTGGGAATTTATCTTTCATGGCTTGATCTACCCAGATGTCTAACCAAAAAAGAACTGAGTTGCCTCTATTTGGACTGCATGTTGCAAACCTTTGGAATTTCTCAAAAAGTTTCAGAATGTCCTTCCACCAGAAGGATCCAACAGGGCACCTGCTTTGTGGTGGATTTGCTCATTGGAGTAAAGATTTGACCAGGTGAGGGAAACCCAAGGGACATCAGCATGGTTGTAGAACTTATCTAGAAATTTCATCAAAAGGGCTTCATTTTGACTTTGGATATCAATAATGCCTAAACCACCCTAATTTCTTGGCTTGCAGGCCACATCCCAAGCAACTAAACATTTTCCTTTTTTGTCAATGTCACCTTTGCTCCATAGGCAGTGTTTCCTGAACATATCTATCTTTTTGATGATCTGAGGGGGGATTTTTAGGCTACACATATAAAAGGTAGGTAGGGCTGAGAATATAGAGTTAACAAGAATGAGCCTACCATTATAAGAGATGAACTTACTTACTCCTGCCAGTCTCCTTTCAATCTTAGTAATCAGAGGGGCAAACTCTGTGATATTGGGTTTGGTGGTACCCAGGGGTAAACCCAAGTAGGTGAATGGCATACTGCCCACTTGACAACCGAAAGTATTAGCAAGATGAGTAGCTCTGCTCTGATCCATATTTATAGGAACTAAGAATGACTTTGCAAAATTGACATGTAAACCAGTAGAGTCTGAAAAGGATCTAAGTAAGCCTTTTAGATTAAAGAGGACTCTTGCATCACTGGAAGAATGAGCAGGGTATCATCTGCATACTGAACAATTGGGTAGTCTCCTTGAAAATTCTCACATACTGGGTGTTTTAGAGTCCCATTCTGCCATGCCTTATTCACCACTATTTGCAAAAGGTCTGCAGCTAGAACAAAAAGGAGAGGGGAGAGGGGGTCTCCCTATCTGACCCCTCTTTTGTACTTAAAAGATTTCCCTAGAATCCCATTAAGAATGATTGTTGATGAGCCAGAGGTTAGCAGATTTTCTATCCAACATACCCATTTATTTGAGAAGCCCTTATGCTTGAGGATCTTTAAAATCACTTGGTGTTCTAGCTTGTCAAAAGCCTTTTCAAAGTCAAGTTTCAGTATGACAATTTTTTTCTTGGAGTGGTGACAGAGGTGAAGAAATTGAAAGGACCAAGTAAGGCAATCTTGTATTGTTCTTCCTTTAATAAAGCCATATTGGTTGGTATGAACAAGCTGAAGGATAACTCTCTGCAACCTTGATGACAGAATTTTGGTGATGCACTTCAGGGAGTAATTCAGTAGTGATATAGGTCTGAAATCATTGACAGTTTCTGGATTCTCTTTTTTTGGGATCAGAGCAATAACAGAGGAGTTGATGCTTGTGAGATCAGTATTACATGTACAAAAATATCTGAAAAGCCTGACAAAATCATCCTTAACAATGTTCCAACATTTCTTGATAAATAATCCATTAAAATCATCGAGGCCAGGGGCATGGCTGTTGGTTATGGATTTGATAACGACCTCAATTTCTTCATTGTTGAAATCTGCATCCAAGCCATCAAGATCCATGGGAGTCAGAAGTTCACTGAGATTGTAACTTATACTGAAAATTCACTAACTCCCATTCTCTGTTTGTAGGTTGCCCAAAGGTGATTTGCTTTCTGCTATGATCCAAAAGAATATTTCCTTGTTGATCAGAAAGAGTGCCAATAAAATTTTTCTTGTAAGCAATGGTGACCAGAGTGTGAAAAAATTGTGCATTTTCATTTGCTAGTTTCACCCACCTTAAAGAGTTTCTCTGTTTCCAATAAACCCTCTTAGACTCCAAAAGGCTAGCTAGGTGTTGTTTGACTTGCCTCCTAAAAGCAGATTCAAGTCTAGAGAGTGGTCTCTGATCTTCAAGTCCATCCAGCAGAAGCAGAACCCAATTACAGTTGTAAATGAGTTTGCTCAAAATTGATAGGCTTTTGCCCCATTTCCTAAGTCCACATCTAACGTGCTTGAACTTGACTGACAGGTGTTTAGCAGCATTGGCAAAGTGAGGTGAGTTGCACCAATGTAATTTGACTGTATCCAGGAAACCAGGATGATCAACCCAAAAGTTCTCAAATCTAAAGATTTTTTACTTGGGGATGCTTGACCCAATGTGTAAAACATAGGGTATATGATCAGATATGGGCTTTGGTAAAGGTTGCACAAAAGTTGCAGGGAAGTTTAGAGTCCAGCTTGAAGAGGTGAAAATCCAATCAAGTTTTACAAGGAGTGGATCCTCCTGCATATTGCTCCAACTAAAGTTTCTGCCATTGAAAGGTATCTCTACCAAATCCAAATCAGATATGACTTCATTGAAAAGATTCATTTCATTTGTATCACCCCTAGGTTTATTTTGATTTTCAGGACTTCTGATTAGATTGAAGTCTCCCCCAAGTACCCAATCATCATAAGAGGTGCTATCAAGGTTCATAAGCCAAGTGATGAAGCCTTGTTTGAGTAGAGCACTAGCAGGTCCATATATGTTTGTGACAAAAAACTCCTTGTTATCCATTCTGCAACACAGTTTAACTGTAATAGCATATGAGTTAGATTGAACCAAAGACCCTTCAAAAATACTACTATTCCACACTGTAAGAAGCCCACTAGAAGCTCCAATGGATGGGAAAAAGGCAAATTGGTCTAGGCTCCTGGGACAGAATTTCTTGATGTAAAAAATGTCAAAACCCTCCCTTTTAGTTTCTTGTAAGCATAAAACTTGATAGGCACTTTCAGTTATCTTGTCCCTGATAGCATCCCATTTATCTTGTGAATTTATTCCTCTCACATTCCAAAAAAGAATTTTGCAAGACCTGTTATTATTGTTGTAACTATCCATGATCCACAAAAGGAGATAATAGCCAAAACTTGTACCACCACAGGCCAAGCAAAAAGGAGAACTTAAATAGGAATGGGCAGTTCACTGAATAACCCGAGAAGTAACAAGTAATTAGGCACCTTAACAGGATCAACATTGGTCTAAATAGATGCAACTTGACAAACATAGATACAAGAAAGCAGACATCATTCTTATAAGGCAACATAATATCATGGTTTGATAAAAGGTTCCAAACGGTGCTGAAACACCAGATCAAGTTACATTTTTTCTTATTTGGCCAATACATGCACTGGACTTTAGAACAAGGCAAAGAAACTAAAGCAAAAAAGCACCATCATGGGGACTGGTGCACCAGCAATCTTCAAGCTTGAGCTACTCATCGATATCATCAACTTCCAGAAGAGTAGCAGATATCGCCGTAGGCTCGATCTGTAGGAATCCGTCGCCTATGCCTTCAAGGACATCCTTGGGAAGATGGGGGGCAACTTCATTGCTTGGGGGAATCATGGGCAGGGGGATGGGCTCCTCAGGTTCAACCTTGTTCACATTCTTCTTCTTGGGCTTCGAGATCTTCTTGGCCGTCTTGACCACCTTTGGCATATTGGGCTTCTCTTCAACTTGGGCTTCTTTGAATTTCTTGGTGCTATCTTCATTTTTGAACCCTCCAAGCTTCTGAGAGACCCTCTTGCTGTGCCTCAGGAAGCTGTCCTCAAGTTGTTCCTTGACTTTGACTATCTTCTTCTTCTGTGGAGTCATGAAGACAGCAGGGGGATTATCAAGCATCTTAAGGTCAGAGTCACTTTTCTCTTCTTCCACTATCTTCTCAGGGTCATCAGTTGCCACTTCCACTATTGCATTCTCTGCTTCTTCAGCCTCTGTGACCATCTCAGGATCCTCTTCATCCTCATCTTCCAGGTATTCCAAGGCTAGCTTCTCCAAAGCATTCTCACCAAGCTGTGGATAGAGAATGAATGCAAGATGGATAAGGATTTGTTTAACATTGAAGAATGTTGGTATAATAGTTTCATGATCAAGATATAACAGAATAAGGGTATGAAATTGGATACCTTTTTAATCAGAGATGGGACCACTGTCACCAGGGGGTCAAAGGCTAAAGAAGGACCAACAACCATTAATCTGAGTCTTGGGGCGGTAGCCGCTGCAATCTGGACATAATCTACGATAGGGGTGGGGACAACATTCTGAACTTCATTCACAGGAGCTCTGGGATCACCAACTCTAGTGTTGACTACTACCTGCTGGACAACATCTGCAACAAACTGACCAACTGCAACAGATTAAACCTGATGAACACTCTCACCTTGGGGGGCAATGTGCTGCTGCCAGTGGTTACCACCATCCACATTCATGGCAGATCCATTGTTGGAGCCTGCAGGTGTGGCATCTGAACTCACAAGTGGAACAGGTCCCATCCATCGAGGTGCTTGAGGGGGCAAGGGGTGCATAGGCCCAGTCATGACAAAAGCTTCTTCATCCTGCAGAACTGGAACATTCTGTCTCTTCAAGACATAACAGGGGACCGTCAATGATCTACCTTTAGGAGGGACTCCAGCATTAGCTTTCACAGATGCAGGGATTTTAGCATCATCATTCAAATAGATCTTAGCAACTACCCTAGCCAGGTTTTCAGGTTCATGCCAATGCACCATAATTCCAAAGCTAGAAACCGCCTTAGCTATACCAGCAGAGTTCTTAAGATCCTTAGGAAAACCAACCAACACGACCCATGCCTCTCTATCTGAGTCAAAAGAACAAGCATTTTCCCCCTCATCATGCTTAATCACAGACATGGCATACTGACCAAAGCGAAAAACTGGACCCAGGAACCTTTCTCTATCAAGTGAGCTATTGAATCTGACATAAGCATCACCGAGTGCACACAGTTGAATTTCAGTAGTTCGAACCTGATGAATGTCATGGAAGAAGGTGCGCAGCGCAGTCTTCAGTTCCCTAAAGTCTTCCTTGTTCACCGGTGGCTGCATCTTCACAATCGCCAAATCCTCGGTGTACAGGGTGGTAGCAGCGGGTGATGAAGACGTCTTCACGCAGGAGAGACTGCAGCGGGGAGTCCACAATGGTGTAGCCGGCGGGCACATGGGGGACGGGATCAATAGCCCAGTTCGCCATGGGCGATGAACTGGGGTTTTCAGTGGAGGGTGAAACAGTGGGATTGGGGGGGGATAGAGGCATTGAGAGAGAGGGGTGCGTCGTCATATAAATGCACCTGCCGTGCCCCTTCGCCTTCAGAACGGGAAATGGGCCTAAAACGCCGTTCACTGTGAAATCTAGAGAAGCATATATGGGAAGTGTGCCCGTAATTGAAGCACTTGTTGCATCAGACTGATTGGGTGCAATCTTTCCTAAAATGTCTAGGGCCCAAACATTTAGTGCAGGTAACAGTGGGTTACTGATCTGGGCCAGTGGATTCCTCGGGTCGGGTATTGGCCAAAGCCGATGGGCTTGAATTTGAATGGTCCAGAGATGGGCTTTCCTTGGATGGTGCCTTGTTCATAAATGGGCCCTTATTAATGGGATTCAAGTAACCCAGGCGTTTCCCCTTGCATGGAGCCGGCTTGGAAGACTTTGAATTCAAATCCAAGGTGTGTTTGGGTATCCATCGAAGAACATGCCTAGTTCTAGAGAATTTAGCTGGGGCTAGAGATCTGGAAAGATCAACCATGGTGTTTGGAAGATGGGCTCCAGAGATCTCTTTAGAGCTAGAAGGAGCAGTCACAAAATTATCAACGTAATTTTCAGGATATTGCAACTGACAAAAAATAGTTCGCTTAGGGGGTGTTCTAACCGCATGAGCATAGCTCTTTTTCGATTTGGATCCAACTAGAGTCCATTCAGCATCTTTCTTCATGCGCCAGAGATCAAAGTCTCTGCGCCAGTTAAGACCTCCATTACCCCACAAATGGAAGAAAACCGAAAAGGATTTGCAAATGAAACTTTTGAGCCTGTAAACCATGAATCCGACATCTTTGCAGGAGACCGAAAATTTGAACATCCAACCTGAAAGGTGGAGAACATGGAGATCCTTTGCAAGCCCCCCCAAACAAGATTGAAGGATCTTGCCAACCGAATCCACATCGAGACGTAGCGCTGATCTACCAAAGCTTGCCACCAGATGGAAAGCCGAGGTGGATAGAGCATGGGGCAAACTCACCGAGCATCCAAAGCGAGATGAAACCAGGGCTGAGAACTCGATGCCCGGGTCGAAGCTGAGGTCAGAAAGCCCCGCCATGTTGAGGACTCAAGTGGAGGCATGGCGTGGCTGTATGTTGGAGGGGGAGGACTCCATGGATGGCGCTCGGAGGATCTCTATGATGACCGAAAAAAGAATAACTTGTGTCTGTGGTTGTAATATGTTGGTTACAAAAAAAGCCAACCACCATCAGCAAGTAAGTTGCTTCTTTGTTACTCTAGAGCGAGAATAAGCATATGATCTCTCATGAATTTTAACCTTATGTTCTCAATCAAAAGATGTTAAAATTACAAAAGGCTCCTTATACTACAAAACGACTTATTATCCATCCATGTTTCTTTTTCTTTTTTGGAGGGAATTTATCTTTCCACATACCTTTGCAACAAAACTAGCTAGAAACTTTACAAAAGATGGCAGGTTCTCATCAACATTATAAAATCTTAAGCGCAGAACAAAAGTTGACCCACACAGTACAAACAAAATTACGAAGAGTGCGATATCAATTTAGTAAAGAAGGACAGTACGTGGATATATGCAAGCTGGACCAGCATAATGATTTTTAGTACTTACATATTTGCAAAGGAGAATTGGCATGCATGCTTGCATTCGATGGATGTCAACAAAAGAACATGATCCCAGAAGAAGAAAACTGAACATCTGTCGACACACATAGACCAGAAGAGATCGTTCTAAATAACCATAGCCATCTATAGGCTGCTACAACCTTTATGTATATGTACGCAATTTGATACCTCGTGTTATTTTTGTATTATTTTGCGAAATGCTTTCACTTTTAGAAGGGACCAGTGCACTGATGATCTAGTCTGCTGCAAACCATCAGTTTAGGACAACTCCTAGTCAGGGTATCGGGCCGGGACGATGGGACCTGGCCCCGGCAAACTATTCCAAGGCAAAGAACATTAGCAAAATCTTACGAATACTAATGGAAGTGCCCCAGCATATTTGCATGTTAAGACCCTGTTTGGTTGGACTTTTTTTTGTGCAAAAACCGCTTCACCTAAGAAAAGCCAGAGAATCTGGAGAATGGTTTCACCCTTATAGTATAAATAATATGGCTTTTCCCCTCTGCAGCTTCTCTCGCTGAGCCGTTTCATGAGGTAGCGTTTGACAATTAAGGCTTCCCCCAAGAAGCGAGAACACAGGTGAAGCTACTCAAGAAACCTCGCCAAAATGAGCCTAATTCTCATCAGATGTGCTAGAAAAATATAAATCATAGAAATTCCTACCAAATCAGAATGACGTGGCCATTCGATAACTTCAAATCACCATACCTTTTTTGATAATTTTCTTGACTTGATGTGGGTGCTCGCATTTTTCTAGATTAATTCCAAAATTTACCGGAGCTATTCTTTTAGCGATAGACAATGTGCTCATTGATAGGGATGGGCATGTGGTGACTTCATCAATCTCAAGATCTACCGGCTTTTTCGTTCAAAAGCGCTTATAGGGGCAAAGTATGTGTTTGCATGTGTGAGCACCTACATGTGTATTATGATCCATAAATCATATATCATCCATTGGACCTATTCCTTTTTCTAAACACTTACCCACATTAACCAATATGAAGCAAAATAAAGTAACACACAAATCTGCACCAATTACTCACCTATGCCATTATGAAGAATAATCTAAAATGACACCTTAATTAAAATGTGCATCTAAAGTACCCACACTGCTATTATATTTGACAATATAAATAACCTCTTATACATCCTAATTACCACTTCAAAAACTATAAAAAACAAAATAAATGTTCCCTCAAAACAACCATTGAATTATCAATATTTTCTATTTTAAAATGTTTAAATAACCATAAATTATGCTTTCACATGTTTCTAAATTACCCACTTCTATTACTACTAATATGTAGAAAAATAATGTAAAGTATACATATATGTTGTGCCATCATACAAATCAACACATGCATATATAAGCGATAATTATATGTTTAATATCCTAGGAATCATGAAAAATATTCCATTAACAACATTGGAAATGGTACTACAAATTATTTAAAATTATCAAACATCCATAACAACAACTTAAGTAGATTGTTAGATTATATAATTTATATTTTAATTGAAATATTATGTCATATCTATATTGATATAGCATAATTGTAAACAACTCTAGTTTTTATATAAAACAAATAACCTTTTGATATGACAATTCATCATCTTGAGCAATAGAGATTAGTCACACTACAGACAAAAATGTGGCCGTGCGCTCAAGGATCTTTGATATTTTTAAAAGTAAACTGTGATTAGTTAATTTAAGCTTAAATAGTAATATACTCTTTATACGAGTTCCATTGGCATCTTCTACAAATCTCACTTCAAACTCTATCGTGAAATCTTAGCTTGAGTGCTGTGGTGCAAGTTAAATGGTCTAGAGAATATTCATGAATGTACAAGAATATATAAGAAGGCGTGTAAAAAGGAGGAGTAGTAAGAGCGCATGTACCATCATATATATACAAAGCATGGGTCGTTAGCCTAGATGCCTGATATATCAATGGACCTCTGTCTTATGCTTTAGCCCAAAGCTTGAAGTAACTAAAGCAGATGTTTCAATAGGTTCAGGGCATACTATATCAGCTTTGCACGATGTTATCGCTTGACCATGTGTATGACAACATGTCATTTACCAGCAAATCCAACCCTTTTAGGGGTCTCGCCGGTGGAGAAATCCAAATGAGTGCAAAAGAGATGCTGCATTATTAAAATTAAGCTATTTTGGTACCATCGTTTGTTTCCCTAAATATCATGAATGCATGGAAAAGATGATCACGGCAGGCGGTATGTTAAACGATAATGATATAGCACAAGCATCCGGACGGACAGACGTCGCTTCCCACCGAATCGTTCTTATACCTTTGTTCTAAGCCCGACCGAATCGTTCTTATCTATTTGTTCTGAGCCTGATGACATAGTCTGCTCCTAGGAGCCCAGCACCAGCTCCTTACTCTCCCTTCGATACGTCCTCGCCTCACTACCTCCCTCACCCTCGAATCGAGACGAGTGGCGATGCAAATGACCAGCAACGCGCCGCCCGCAGGGCAGGCGGGAGCGTGGCAGCAGCCCTGAGGGCGCTACATGTCAGGGCCACAGGGTCGATGACTTTGATGCAGAACCACAGGGTAGAGGTTGCGGCGGCTGTGCCGATGAGCTTTGCACAAGCTACCAGCCATCGGCGCGCCGTCGAACTCCACGCATGCGCCACTGAGCCAGTGAGCCTCCATGATGGATGCTCTGGCAAGTAGGAGACAGTGGCTTTGTGTGACACCGCCCCACAAGTGAGTTGCATACGCTGTTGCCGCACCGGCGAGCTCCGCTTTGGCGGCGAGCTCCGCAATGACGAGTATCCACCCGCCCAAGTAGCAAGGTGACATTGTATTGCAAGTGTATGTTCCAGGTGTTTCAACTGTTTGAGATAAATGTTGCAAGTTGTTTACCTTGATGTTGCAAAAATACATCAAGATGTTTCAATACGTATACAAAAATGTTTCATCTGCTGCAGATGTATGTTGCAAGTGTTTTACCTACATGTTTCATATGTTTCATGCATATGTTGCAAGTGCATCTTTTAAATGTTTCAGTTGTTTTAAACGTATATTGCATTTGTTTCATGTTGAGTGTTTCATGTTTCATAGGCATGTTCGGAGGGGCGCATGGATTCGTGCGTGCGTGTGCGAAACGGAGCACGTGCGGGCAGTCCCGCATGCAGGCAGGCAGCACGGGCGACGGTCCCCACGTGGCCTTCTTCCTCGGCAGCGTAGTCGGCAGTCGGCACACACACGCCAGGCTAGGGCTAGGAACAGATGATGGAGAAAAAAGCGCACGCATGCAGCCATAGTGCGGTGCGCACGAAGGTGGTTTCCTTTCCCACGGCCTCCTCGTGCTGTAATTTGGCGCGTTTCGCGGGAAATGGAGTTGTGAATCGAAGCGGGTAGGGCACGTGACACAGAGTAGGCACGTGCATTCGGATGCGGGCATCCATCCGGACGTCCGGGCGCTAGCTCTATTGTAATACCCAAGCGCTTTTTTAGTCTGTAGTAGTTGTGAAGTTGATCCATGTGGCCCAAGTGGCACATGTGGAGTGTTGTTGGTGGCTTTAGTGCCACTTTGGAAGTTTAAGAGGATGAGGATCAACTTATAAGCCTTGTAGTTTCAAACATAGCACCTCTGGGTTAACCCTTTTATACGAAGCGAGGACGAAAGTGTAAGAGAGGTGCTACGCGTATGCAGGCCTGTTCCACGTGCGGAGCTGGGCCATATAAACAGTTTTGAATGCGGGGTGTTACAGATGGTATCAAAGCATCAACCCTTTGCTGCACGTGCCCGTGGAGGGGTATACCAAGGGGTGGTCCTGGACATCTGCCACATATATGTGGTGAGCTAATGGGTGAATGTGACACCTCAGCCCATTTGTAGCCTGTAGTAGTTGTGAAGTTGACCCATGTGGCCTAAGTGGCACATGTGGAGTGTTGTTGGTGGCTTTACTACCACTTTGGAAGTTTAGGAGGGTGAAGGCCAGATTATAAGCCTTGTTGTTCCAAACGTAGCACCTCCGGGTTAACCCTTTTACACGAAGCGAGGACAAAAGTGTAAGAGAGGTGCTATGCGCATGCAGGCTCATTCCACATGTGGAGCTGGGGCCATATAAGCAGTTTTGGACACGAGGTGTTACAGATGGTATTCGTAGCATCAACCCTTGCTACACGTGACCGCGGAGGGGTGCACCGAGGGGTGGTTGTGGACATCTGCCACATATATGTGGTGAGCTGCCGAGGGCGTCAGCTCTTAAGGGGGGTGAATGTAACACCCTAGCACATTAGAAACATGCAGTAGTGATGAAGTTGGCCCAAGTGGCTTATGTGTGGTTGTGGTTGGTGGATTTAGTACCACCTTGGAAGCTTATAAGCCTTGTCATTCCAAAGATAGCACCTTCGGGTTAACCCTTTTTCACGAAGTGAGGATGAAAGTGTAAGAGAGGTGCTACGCGTATGTAGACTAGTTTTATGTGCGGAGCTGTGCCATATAAGCAGTTTTGGACGCGAGGTGTTACATGTATCGTATGTTAAAACATAGCACATCTTCCTCTTCTTTTCCGCGGAAATGCACACAAAGATATAGGTTATTCTTGCACGCCAAAAGAGAAACTACGTGTCAGGTCCGATCAATAGAATCTAACGTGCACCCAAAAAAAATCAAGCTGGCGCTCAGTTCTTCCACACCATGGATCATGCCAATAATGCATTATTGTATTTTCATCTCCAAATGCCCTAGCGTCTACACTGTGCTCCTAAAACATTAGCATGCAGTCCATTAGGGAAAAAGGGACTCAATACATGCGTCCATTTTTTCTGGAAGTTTCGGTGGCCAACAAAATTAGAGGTGAAAAATTAGAGTGCCTAAGGGCATCCGCAATGCATGACTCATAAGTTAGCTCTAACCATTTTTTTATTTTTTAATACAAGAGAGAGAAAAGCTAGCTCTTCATCAAGAGCTAGGCTCGTACACACATTCCAAGAATAAGCATGTGCGAAGGTTATGTGGGCCTAATAATACTATGAGTCACTGCTAAAAGCTAACACTATTAGAGAGATGAACTTAGAGCTGAGTCTTACTGTTGCGGATGCCCTAACTACTAAACCTCCACGTATGGTATATTTTTTTTATTTGGGCTTATCATATGGTTATTCTGTATTTGAGAAGTACATGTAGGCTAAAGAAGAGGAGATATTCTATATATATACCAAAATATAAAAAGCAATAGTGATTCCTACGTTAGTCTTTATCCCACCCAATGACAGGTGGGTCAAACACGCTTGTACACCTCTCCCCTGCCGGTTCGGACGATCGGATTCTGCCAAAATAATCATTAGATTTTAATGATAATTTAATGACTTAAATTAATTCAAAAGGCCCATAACATATACGACAATCGACAAAGCCCCACGGTTGTGTTTGTGTGTAGCTTGCTAGTGCCATCCATTCAGGAATCAGGAAGCAATAGCCAGAGCATGGCAAATTCACATCTCGGGCCTATGTTTTTTTTATTAATCTAATATAAGATCCATGTGGGATGCACGTATATTACTAGTCGGGCCCAGTGTCGATCATCGAGTCTGCGAAGTTGATTCTTGTTTCTTTATTTAAGATGTTGAGCTGCATAGAAATGGGCTCAAGAAAGAGCTTTGGGCCAGTTCCTAGGCTAGTTTTGTCTCGCATCGCCTCGCCCACCTGAGCTAGCGAGCTTGTACTTGAAGCATCGAGACATCAAACAAAAAAAACCCCAAAGTTCCTCGTGCGAAAGCAAGCAAAATGCTTGTGAGCTTAGACCCTAAGGAGCATTCGTTTGGAAACAAAAGGCAACTTCGTGTCTATTTCCTAAATGCCAAGCAAGACGAGGCGCGGATTTACTAAAAAGAGCCAAATGCACGCTAAGTTTAAGTTATAGAGTTAATTTATTAGTATATACACCCTACGTTAAAGTAACCATGTATATACACATACATGCCAAAGTTGACAGCGTATATACACCGGGGCCCACTTCTTGCGGTCCTAATTAAGGTCCCACAGGGCAGCGCAAAGCCACTGCGTGCGTTACACCACCTGCGCGTTGATTTTTGCTTCCGCCGTCTCACACACACCACCCGTGATCGCCGAGACACCGCCACCTGCCACTTGAAGAATGCTAGGCGAGAGGGTGCAAAAGCAAAAAGGTGTGGCTCTCTCGCCCTCACCGGCTCACCGCACGAAACAGCAGCCACAGGACCTCATCCACAGATGCCAATTTTAAGCAGTCATAGGACCTCGTCCTCCTGGCTTTGGCAAGATTGAAAAAACGATGCAATCTCCAAAATGTACGGTCGAGAACCATGCATCTATACAGATGCGTCTCCAAGCTTATAACCTGCATTATTTTAAACCGCAAATCATGCAGGGCAGAAGCACGACCCATGCGCTTCTTTTGCACCGCCATTTTGGCTTTAACAAAAGCTAAAGGAGGAGGGCAAAGATGTGGCAGACCAGCTCTCAAGACCTCGAATCTGTCACCGAATCTCCTTGTGCGCGCCCATCATTCATGTGTAGAGTGAATGAATATATGCAGTGCATATGAAACAATTGGTTTTGCTGGGGCATGCAAGAAACCATATGGATTCATAGATTGATGAGACATGTGAATTGATGGATTGAGAAATGAGAATGGGAACAATAATCATTGATGATGTAGCTAGGTTTTTTGCGAGTATAAACAGCTAGCTTCATGTATCGTTTCCCCGCACGAATTATATGGTTTTCGTTGAGAGCAAACTTAATAACTTAGATAATAATGCCTGATCCGCATGAATATTTACTATAGTTCATCTAGAATGCTACATTAATCATACATTACAATCATCGCTCGTGTTATTTGCGAGTTCATAAAAGGACTTTCATGAAGCACTCGAAATCAAGGTTAAACTATTGTGTTTCAAACACAAATGATCACTAATACTTCATGCAAAATATAGTGACCTAATAAGATGCTTGGATGTGCTTCTCTTGTCAAAACATGCATGAGCCAAGCACAATTAATCACATGACAATGATAACTCGTGGATTCTTATTATGCTGTCAGTCATATCCAACGCCTGAATTTCAGGTGGCTCAATCGTGCATGGAATTATTGGAAGGGAATAACTAGCAAGGATTTTAATTTCGTTATCGCAAAAATTTCGGTCACCACCGAAATTACCGAATTTCGTGAAATTCGGCCGAAATTTCGCCGAAATTTTTTTAGAGATTAGGACATGAAGTATGTTGTTTCTAAAAAAATTTAGATCTAAATAAATATTAGTATGATTTATGACTACACATCTATTGAATAAAAGAATATACAATATAATCAATACAAAAATACAAGTCTAGAGTTATATACACATGTATTAGAGTATTACAAAATTTCAGAGTTTTTCTTTCAGCCACCACTGAAATTTCAGCGCGTCCTCTGATGGAGCACTACCGCTAGCTTACAGCCGACGCCGCCATGGCTCTCCGCACTAGCTCTCTCTTCCTCGCTAAACAGCCCTACATTGAGATCTGCCTTTGCAACACTCAGATGTGAAACAATTGCAACATACGATTAAAACAGATGAAACATTATTTGGAATATACACTTACAACATAGTCATTGTAATATATGCAACATCTAGATAGAACACTTGCAACATACGTCTAAAACATATGAAACATATGGAACATGTTGTTACAACATATGTGTGAAAACATATGCAAACATCCAAATCAAAATGCTTGCAACGTACGTCTGGAACAGATGAAACATTTTAAACAAATACTTGCAACATTCCTTTGAAACACTTGCAACATATGCAACATGTGCAACATCTCCGATCTACTTCCGCACCATCCATAAGAAATAGCTGCAACGTACCTTTGAAACGACTGAAACACCTGGACAGTCGATTTCAGTCGTCGGAGTCTGAACCGGCAGCGAGCGGCGGTGCACGAACACCACCAGCACCCAGCACCAACGGTGCGTGCGAGCACCACCACTAGCTAGCGCCACCAGCACCGGCCTTGGCTCAGCTTGGCAAGCGACGTGTGCTACGAGAGGGAGCGGGTGGCGCGGCACATGGGAGAAGCGAGGAGCTGAGGTGCGGGTGGGGCGTGTGACGTGCGGGGGAGAGGAGCGAGGAGCGAGCGGCGCAGGTGGGGGTGCGGCGGCGTGGGAGCGAGGAGCAAGCGAGTGGTGTAGGGTCAGCGCGCGACGAGGAGAAGGCCGAGCTGAGTGGGCAAGTGGTGTTCGAATGAGAATAAGAAACGGAGGGAGTCAAAGTTGGGGTGCACATCACGCCACGCGTCCATCCGGAGCGAGTCGCTGGCGTCGGACGTCCTGTTTGTAGCATTATCGAACATCGATTGAATAAGGTTAGGCCAAAGGCATTTGCATATTTATTATTGTCCAAAATAGATGGCCAGCTATATAGCTAATTAGTACAGGCACTTTTGGTGGCACAAGAAAGGCAGAGATAATGTTATAAATATAATCAAATATCAAAAGTTGGGAGATAATTGTCTTTTGAATGAACATCTATCACTGTGCAAGAAAAGATCATATCGAATCTCACTTTTATACTTACCAATTATGTTTGTGTAAGACCTTATCGCTGTATGCATTTGCCATGATTATTTCTGAATTTATAGAGGAAAAAAATATTTTAGTAAATATGAGTGGTCCAACATTATTATTTAACGGAATCAACGGATCAGTGTTTGCGCCCTCAAAGATACGGTACACTTGATACAATCATACAATGCATGTATGCAAAAATGTTGAAACATAAGTATTGCATGCGTGGTAGGGATGAATAGTATATTTGGACGACAAGATATATGGTCCCCGCCGAACAAATGAACTAAGGCATCCACAGGCAGTTGTTGTCCTAGCTAGTGACGAAAACTGGTCAAGTAGTGCTCAAACCAGCATGCCGCGCTGCAGACGAAAACTGATCGATCATATGCTCTGAATCTAGCTATCATCGATCAAGAATAGCATACTTGTCATGCTTGGAAGCAAAGTGCTCTTCCATTGTCTTGCTTGGATGGACCGACCTCAATAGTGTGCATCGGCTCAATCATTGCTCCATATGCATGCACTGCAGACTAGCAGCTAGATAGTATCTACTGCTAAATGCTGACACGTTGTTTACGTCTCGCCATCAGTCAGGTTAGGTTGTTGCTTCTATTCTCGTTTCCAATGCAAGGCGCTTTTTTTTATAAAAAAAATTACACGGTACAACGCAAACGCCCATGACACGTACGCACACTCACCCCTATGAACACACCTACACAAACCCTACCCCTATAAGCACATTCAAAGGACTGAGCCGGCATATCTCGATATTTACGAAATCAGCACAGACGTTTCGCTGTCGATGAAGACGTCGTCTACCACTGAAAGTATAGCGTCGTTAAATCCCGGAACAAATCCAGGAAAATACGAGCACCTGTACCAAGTCGAGAACTTGAATCCGGGTGGGCAGGTTCCATCACAAGGAACATGACCAACTGATCTATGATCAGTTCGCTAGGCGCTTTGACATGTAGCCATCCTCCAAAAGCAGCACCTTTTTTTTCATCCTCCTTTTTTTGTTTTGATATTTATAATAATATTATAGTGGCTGCTTTAACGAACATATCGTCACTTCCGGTGGTGTTAACTGCACTTGCACCGTTGCACGGCAACATGGACACTTGGGCACATGGTTGTCTCTAGATGAATCTGCAGAATTTTGGCAATCGATGCAGTATATTTTTTTCGCACACATGCCTTGACGATGTCTTATCAAGTGTTTCATTAAGAAGAATTGAGTTACATCATTACATGACGTAACTGCGAAGGGCTCTCATAGCGAAGGTTACACCAGTAAGATAGTGCTTGACAACCTAAATCAAACAGCAAGAAAAAGCAGAGGGTCGTCCTACAGCTACAACACCCAAGCAAACTAGTCGACCTGTGAAATCAGAAGACATGGCCATAACAGTTGCTTACAACAGAATAAAAACAATCCACCAAGGAAGATGACACGACCATCAACAAATATCGTCAGCGCAAGACGCCTCGGCAATGGCTGTGCCAGCGGGGCACGTGGCGACCGCCGACGAATCCGGCTGTGACGCTGCGTCTTCGGCTCTAGGCCGCTCGAAATGCAGATGGCGCCCCTCAGCCACCTGGCATACCAGGAGGAATTGTAGCAGGTGATGGGGGAGCGGCTTCCCAGCAACTTCGTGGCCCGTCGCACCCTGCGATCAAGAGCACCAGATGCCGAGGCTAGACACCGGATCTAGCATAGAGTAGAGGGCGAGGTTCTGAAGCCTCGCTGTCCAACGTCGCCTGCCGCCAACGAAGCCCTGCAGGGCTTGATGAACAGAACGTCTAACGCACGGACGTCCAGACGGGACGTTGTCGTGTCCGGACGTGGCTTTGACACCTGCACTGCTCGATCCTGCGTCCGCATACCACCTCACGCCCCGTGTCCCGCATCCTGCTCCTGCACCCACGTTCGCGTCTGTTGTAGGGACTCGCGCCGCCGCGCCCACCCCACGCTCCGCCTGGGGAAACCCACGAGGGTTGACCCATGGCTGCGCCCCAACAGCAGCGACAGCCACCGGCCACGCCGTACAACACCTGATCTACTTTTGTAACATCCAGATAAAACATTTACAATATACGTCTAAAACAGAAGAAACATTTAAAACATACAGCTGAAACACCATTGCAACATGTGCAACATCCCGATCTACTTTTAAAACATCCAGATGCAACACTTGCAACATATAAAAGAAGACAGACGAAACACTTAAGACATGCATCTGAAACACTTGCAACATACATTCACAAAACAAATAGATGAAACATTGGGGATACACGCTTGCAACATCCGTGTATAACAATTGCAACATCCCGATCTAATTTTGCTACATCCGCATGAAACAATTGAAACATACATCTGAAACAACTGAAACACTTGAAACATGGGCTTGCAACATGTCTGAAAAGCGTCTAGAAACACTTGAAACACAGCATCACCGCACGGCCATGACCTACCAGGTGGGCAATTACGGTGGCGCAGGCTCGCTGGATGGTGCGCGCCCGCACACCCTCACCATGCCCGCTGTTGGCCGAGGGAGAGGAGACGCTGCTAGATCTGGGGAGGGCACCACCAGGCAGGGTAGGGGAGGGCCTGATCTAGTGGGACGCGGGGGGAGGGTCGCGACTGCCATGGAGTGGGGGGAGGGGACACCATGGAGGCCACCGGACTTGAGGGAAGACGCACGTGGAGGAGGGGTGACTGGATCTATGGAGGGGAGGGGAGGAGGCTTGCTCGAGCCGCCATGGAGTGGAGGGAGCGGTCGCCATGGAGTGAGGGGAGAGGGTCGAGGCCGCAGCTGCGGAGATGAAGCGAGCTAACGGCGTCGGTGCGGTGGAGGCGCCCGCAGTGACTGAAATGAGGAACGATGCGTCGCTCTATTTTATTTTGTTTTTTTTAGGAACTCTGTATACGGGCCGGGAGTAGGCTGTGGGCCGGTCCGCAGGCCCAACTAGCCACGTCCGACACGGGACGGACACCCTAGCCGAAGCATTATCGCTTGGCGAAGTGTAGAGGAAGGTGTGGGAGGGTGAAGCTGCGGCGGTCAGCCTTTTTGAGCTTGGCCACCGCTGCCGCTCACCGGCAATCAACGAGGGGTGGCCTGGACCGGCCCAGCAAGGCTTGGTTAATCAATGCAATATACACGTTGTATCTTTGTGGATGGATTATCATTCCAATAAAACACCACCTTTTGCATGTATCTGTGTGGAAAAGCAGATGCATTTGCATATATGACATGAAAGGGAAACAGCTGCCATCAGATGTGGATATGCTGCATGTCGAGCGAGCTCTCATCTCGCCGTCACCTGCGGCTGACCCGTTGCAATCTCAGTTAGCTCATCATCATGCATATCACACTCATCAGAGGTGGATATGATGCACGTGGATTACACCTGGAAGTCATGAAACCATTTACTCATAGACTGAGACATATGGATTGATAGATTGACCGGTGGTAACAATATTGCCACGTTATAGAGTCATTAAATAGCCAGCAATTATACATATAGTTTTTGTTTGAGTATAAACTTAATTAATATAACATAGATAATGCATGCTCTTCATGATTATTTATTGAATTTCATCTAGAATGGTACATCAATCATACATGACAACCATCGCTCATGTTATTTGCGAGTTCAGAAAGGACTTGCATGCATGATGAGGTGCTCGAAACCAATAATAAGGTTAAATTATTGTATTCCAAAGAACAATGATCACTGATATTTCGTGCAAAAAAGCATCATCTTTAACAGCATATAGTGACCTAATAAGATGCTTGGATAGGATGCGTGCTTCACTTGTCACATTAAAACTTGCATGAGCCAACAAGCATGATCAATCACTTGACAACGATAATATATAACTTATGGATTCTTTATGCTATAAGCTAGTCATATCCTGCGCTTGTGTTTCAGATGGATGGCTCGATAGTGCATGAAATTATTGGAAACGATTGAATAAGGTTAGGCCAAAGGAATGCATTTGCATATTTTGGCCGTCCAAAGTTGGCCAGCTAGCTAATTAGTACTGGCACTTTTGGTGGCACAAGAAGGGCGGAGATAATGTTAGAAATAATAATAATCAAACATCAAAAGTTCAGAGATGACTAGCTTTCTTTTCAGATACTCATGGAAAATTTTCTACTCTGCGATGATGAAGGAACTTTCTACATGTACTACGTATTATAACATCTTTTGCCATATTACGTTTTGACATGATTATTTCTGAATTTATATGAGAAGATATACTCCGTCCCAAAATAAATATCATAAGTCAAGCGTTTTTAATTTTGACCAAATAAAATATTAATACTTACGGTGCATAATTAGTATCATTAGATGAATCGTTGAATGTATTTTTTTAATAAAGTTATTTGGAGATACAAATGTTGTTAATATTTTCTACAAACCTAGTCAAAATTGAGAAAATTGACCAGCACCTATCCCAGAGCGACACTTATTTTCAGATGGAGAGAGTACTAGTATGAATGGACCAACGTTATTTAATGAAATCAACAGAGTGTTTGCGTGATGAAACATACTCTTGGTAGGGCATACTATGTTTTGAAACATATAATATTATTGATGCAAATTAGGTCACCACACAGGTAATAAGCTAGATTGTTGGTATATGCGGGCCAAAGATCAGCCTAATGGACCCTCAAGTCAACTGGTGCCTCCAGCAATGAGCGTGATATATAAGACAAGCCACTAGAAGAACCTCGTCGGGAGTGCAAGACGCAAGACATGCTGACAAGATCTCTTGAAACCCAAAACTCCACACGCTCAGAGGAGGGGGGACCTATCGGGGCATGCGAGGGTGAAGGCCTGCCCTAGCCGCCTGACTACTCTAGAACATCGCTATTGTTGATCCACCAGCCATGCAATAGCAACGAAGAATGAGGAGAGGTAATAGTTTAAGAAAGAGAGGGTGTCACGGGGTCGAAACCGCGGCAAGCATAGATGTTTGAGTCAGTGTCATAGTATGGGTCTCCGGTGGCTTGGGTGGACTCAAGAACACAAGAATCACAGAGAGGATGCAATGGTTTATCCTGGTTCGGGCCAATCGATGCTCTATGTTTAGCAGCTGATGATCCTTATACTCAAAAGCACCCAAAATCGGGGGTTACAACAGAGTGTAAAGAGAGGTTTGGTAGGGGGTTAGCTCGGTGCTAATCCTGAGGTTACCTCGCCGCTGGTGGAGCCTTCCCCTCGTCAGAGAGGAGGAAGACGACGGGATGCAGTGGAGGAGCTCTCGATGTCCCTCTCTAGGTTGCCCTGCTCTCGGTGCTAAGCAGGAGCGAAAGGAATGGAATGGAATGATCTGTCTTGGATCGTCCTCCTCACTCCTCTAGGTCTGACCTTATCCATTATATAATGAGATAAGTCGGGTACATAGTGGTTTGGGGAGATGAGTCTACGGTCTACATGCGCCAGAGTCCAGGAGGGTTTTATAGCGGCACTCTGTGGACCGTGGCGGTCTCATGGAGCCGAAGAAGCCTTGGACGTCATTCGGCTGCTTTGTTCTGACACTCTACATGTCAGGTTGTGTTGATTTAGACTGGCCTCCCCCAGGTGGACCTTCTGGAGTCTTCTTGGTGGTGATGGAGGTTGGCTCCAGGGGCTAACGCGTGGGCCCGAGAGTCGCCCAGCCCCTAGAGGCCGTGGGAAGCTTGTCTTCTTATGTCATGCCCCATGCGTGACCTTGTTGCGAAAGTGGCCGGCAAGGCCATGCCAGGAGCGCGGTGTCTGGGAGCCCCCGAGCCCCGATGGCTCGGGACTTGTCTTCTTGTGCCCGGGCCTTAGCTGGCATTGCAAGCCAGGTAGGAGCCAAGGCCCAAGCTTGAGCATGTCGTCGATCGGGAGCCTGAGGCACTACGCTAGATTCTCGCAACAAGTACGGGGGCATTTTTACTATGGGGGCGGCTGGGGTTGGAGGCGCCCCTACAGTGGTTGTCCTCGGGCCTCAGCAGCCCAGCCGCCCCAATGTAGGCACTATAGGGGTGGCTGGTAACCTGAGCCGCCACTACAGTGGGAGCTTTACAGTAGGGGCGGCTCAATCACCACCGCCCCTGTAGTGGCCATCTGTAGGGGCGGCTGGCACCAGCCGCCTCTGCTGTTTAACTATAGAGGCGGCTGTATCACCAGCCGCCCCTATAGTGGACGCGAACAAATAGCAGCAACCACCTTCTTCTACCTCGGGACACATTGTTTTAATATTTTATTCACATGTGATGCAATTTGACTATAATTTGAATTTGTGGCTTGCAAATACTTTTATAATGTTAGTGGAACAATTTGACCTAGGTTCTACGTTTATGCTTTCACCAAATTCAAATTTGACCAAGTTTGACTACCCTAGGACTTATCTTGTTTGACTGTTTTAAAAGTGTTATTTAAGAGCCTTGCATAAAATAGTCACATATATGAAACTTGTACAAAATTTCATGCTCTTCAAACTTTATTCTTGGGTCAAGCATTGATTGTCACGCTATCTTGCCTGAATTCCAAGTTTTAAGCAGATCTGGAACCCTATGTTTCAATGCTGCAACATGGATGATTCGTTAGTTCATTTCTCAATGCTTCATTGTACACTTGTTTAAAAACTTCGTGCAATATGACAATGAAACATGTGCAACAACTCAAATTCCCAATGAAACATGTCCAACATCTCAAATTCCCGATGAAACATGTGCAACATGACATTGAAACATGTGCAACATCTCAAATTCCCAATGAAACATGTGCAACATGACAATGAAACATGTGCAACATCACAAATTCCCAATGAAATATGTGCAACATCTCAAATTCCCGATGAAACATGTGCAACATGACAATGAAACATGTACAACATCTAAAATTCACAATGAAATATGTGTAACATCACAATGAAATATATGGAACATCTTGGGTCAAGCCTTGATTCCCATTCTATCTTGCCCAAATTTCAAGTTTTAGGCAGATTTGGAACCCTATGTATTCAATGCTGTAACATGGATATTTCGTTAGTTCATTTTTCAATGTTAGTGGAACAGTTTGAAACCCCAAATGATTTCATCTTAAAAAGTGATGAATACCAAAGTTGTATAACTCATGAAGATTTACAACTTTTAGTTTGGTCATCTTGTCATTTGACTAAATTTTATCAGATCAAATTTTGAAATTTAAAAAACAACAAGTTCAAACCAGAACTTGAACGCCCAAATGATTTCAGCTGAAAAAGTGATGAAAACCAAAGTTGAACAACTCATGAAGATCTACAACTTTTATATTGATCATTTCTTCATCTGACAAAGTGGTAATAACATTATTCACAAATGTTACACACCTCTCATAAGGTTTCATAAACTATATGAGACATGTAAGTTTTATGAACAATGTTTACTAAGAATTTGTCAAGTGAAGAAATGACCTACACAAAAGTTGTAGATCTTGATGAGTTATACAACTTTAGTATTCATCACTTTTTAAGTTGAAATAATTTGGGTGTTCAAATTCTAATTTGAACTCATCGTTTTTCAATTTTCAAAATTTGAACTAATAAAATTTAGTCAAATGACAAGATAACCAAACTAAAAGTTGTAGATCTTCATGAGTTATACAACTTTGGTATTCATCACTTTTGAGTTGAAATAATTTATGTGTTCAAATTCTAGTTTGAACTTGTCATTTTTCAAGTTTTAAAATTTAAAATGTGTAAAACATTATCACATCCAAGTTTCACCAACCTTAAATGCCGGAGCACGATTTTAGAAATTTTTAGGAAAAAATCACCTAATTTAGAGTTAGTATTAGAGAGAAAAACTAGTTACAAATTTTACCCACATATAAAAAAGAGAAATGACACTGTCCTAGATGATCATGAACATGATCGTAGTGAACAGTGTCATTTCTCTTTTTATTCTGTAGGTAGACTTTGTAACTACTTTTTCTCGCTCATACTAACTCCAAATGCGATAATTTTTTTCCTAAAAATTTCTAAAATCATTCTCTATCGAGTTGTTGTGTTGGTTTTGTCAACATTTACATCTCAAAAGTTTGAGCAATTCAAATTTTGAAATTCAAAAAAGGGCAACTTCAAACATGATTTTGAAACCCCAAATGATTTCAGCTGAAAAAATGATGAATACCAAAGTTGAACGACTCATCAAGGTCTACAACTTTTATATTAGTCATTTCATCATCCGACAAAGTGGTAATAACATTGTTCACAAATATTACATATCTCTCGTAAGGTTTCGTAAACCATATAAGACATGTGTAGGTTTTGTGAACAATGTTCACAAATATTTTGTCAAATGAAGAAATGACATATATAAAAGTTGTAGATCTTCATTAGTTGAACAACTTTGGTATTCATCACCTTATATGTTGAAATAATTTTGGATTTCAAATTTTGGCTCGAACTTGACGTTTTTCAAAATTTAAAGTTTGAAAGGTTCAAATTTAGTCAAATGAAGAAATGACCTATATAAAAGTTGTAGATCTTCATTGGTTGAACAACTTTGGTATTCATCACGTTTTATGTTGAAATTATTTTAGGTTTTAAATTTTGGTTCGAACCAACTGTTTTTCAAAATTTTAAATTTGAAAGGTTCAAATTTTGTCAAATGAAGAAATGACCTATATAAAAGTTGTAGATTTTCGTTAGTTGAATAACTTTGGTATTCATCACATTTTATGTTGAAATCATTTTGGGTTTCAAATTTTGGTTTGAACCTGTCGTTTTTCAAAATTTAAAATTTCAAAGATTCAAATTTTGGCAAATAACAAGATGACCAATGTCAAAGTTGCAGATCTTCATACGTTCTACAACTTTTATGTATATCAAATTTTTATTTGATGTCATTTGGTGTCCTAAATTTGTTTTAGTTTTCTTGAACTTAAATTTTGTAATTTTTAAAAATTATTTTTCATTTTAAAAGGTCCATTTTCCAATTTTTAGTTATTTTATATATAATCATATATATATAATAATTATAAATTTTTCACTGTATAAAGTAATCTTAAATTTGTATATATTAAAATATATCTATATAGAAAAATATAAGAATATATAAAAAAAATGATTTTTAGGGGCTGCTTAATCAGGAGCCGCCCCTACTAATGCCACTGTAGGGGTGGCTCCATCACGGCCCGCCCTTACAAAGGCATCCTGGTATATATTCTGAGGCCGCGCTGGAGAGCCAAAATTGGCTAAGTCTGGGCGCGTCTTCCTCGTCGGCGACACCGTCAGGCTGCCGAAATTTCCTCCCCCTCGCCGCCAACGCTGCCCCCTACCACGGCTTCCTCTCTCCTCCTCCGCCGCCACCGAGTCCATCCCGTACATGCCCTACCGCCACCTTCGCCTCTCTCCTAGGCCGCCGCGACAGTGGCTAGGGTTTAGGAGCAACACCGGGAGAGGGAGCAACGCCGCCTGCTGGAGCTCGCCGTCGAGTCCGGCTTCGACCGTGACCTCACCACCAGCTGCCCCGTCCCCGCCACCTCCTCCTCTCTCTCTTGGGCCGCCGCGAGGGAGAGGGAGCAGCGGCGCCCGTGCCCTACCGCCACCTCTGCCTCTCTCCCTAGCCACCGATTTGCCGGGAGCTCCACTGCCCCCCGCCCGTGACCTCGTGGTCTCCTTCCACGAGCACTGCACTCTCCTTCCTCCTCCTCCTCCAAAGGTAATTCCCTCTTCCTCCTTCCTCCTCCCCCTTCCTCATCCTTCGCGGTTGCTCTGACTGATGCTCCAACTAACAGTGAGAAGGCGACTTGTTTTGTTTTGACCTTTTCGTGTTTGCAGTATGTTGCCTGACTTCCAGTTGATTAAATTGTTTCATTATGCAGTCAAGAAAATAACAGAACTATGTCAAACTAGCTTTTTTTTCTTTATAACTGGAACGTAGTTTGATAGGTGGTTAAAATAAGAGAACTATGTCAAGCTAGCTTTTTCTCTGTAATTGAAACATATGTTGATAGGTTGGTAAGAGAGGGCACTTTGTAGGACTTGTAGATGCACTGGTGCCTGATTATGTCACTAAAACTAATCAATAACCATGTATTGATGCTTGTGATGAGTGATCAACAAATGCTTTTGAACTAATCAATTAGGACAAAATAATTGTTTGCTCTAGTAGATTCATTAGATGTCTCGTTCTGATTGTTGTTTAGTTGGCTCAGGAAGCATGTTAAATTGTTAATGTAACCTGTAATTTAGCCTATACTTACTCCCTCACTGTTTATGCCTACTGCTAGTGCCTATTTGTTGTCAGTCAGTTCATCTACTGCTACTAGTTATATGAATTGGCAGTTTTGCTTGTTTTCTATTGAACTAAGCAAGGAAGGCAGAAACTTGTTATTATTTGTTGTCAGTCGGTTCATCTTCTGTCCAACTGTTTGGCTGCACAGATGTTTGCCTCATGTATGTATGTAATTATAACAGAAAAACATAAATCACAGCTGTTTGGCTGCACAATGATAGCTCTGTTTCCTACTTTTCTTCCACATTGATCAGGCAATATGTTCCTGTGCCACACTGAAAAAACGCTTCTGCATTTTATCTAGTGATTTTATATTTGTGATTCGAAAAAATGGTGATATGTCTTCTTTACTCTTATAACTTACTGATGATTGCGGGATCGCCTTGATTTTTATCTTCTATCATGATTGCCTGAACTGTTATAACTCTTATAACTTACTGCATTACATGATGGGTACGTCAGTTTCAGTATCTTTTTCGATCCTCCCTCAACTGTTAAAAATTTGAAGTAAATTTAACAACTTGGTACTGCATTCCACTTGTTTACTTGACTTTTGTCTAATATCTTGTAGTATTGATTTATCTGGATTATTATGTTTTTATTAACGAGGTGATAGAAACAGATTCTGCAGATCTGCCTTGATTTCGTTCAAAAAGAGTGAAACTAGTTCATGCTATTGTATGTTTATATCTTATCTCTTTATTGGTCATTTGCTAGTTAGTTTTTTGACACCTCCATTATTTCTTTGTTATGATTCCTGTTCAGTGCATGTGTTTTAGACTTTCTTTTAGTTTCATGCGCTTTAGACTTAGTACAACCTGAATACATCTATTCCAAAATCACGTCCCTTATAACAAAATTTTGCTAATGTTCTCATATGAGTGCATCATTCTTGCTCTGTTGTGAAAAAAAATCTGAAACACCCAATTGTCTTATTCATGTATGAAAAAACTGACCATCACAAGCACAAGCTTAGAGACTTACCTAGTTAATAGACCTTATCATTGATTTCTTTTTTCTTTCACAAGCTTTTATTCTTTGCCTCACCCTTGAGAAGAAGTTAGCCAATTACTTCAACAGTTACATGCTGTTATTTTAAGTAATGGTGGACAGTTTGACTTGGGTTGCTCGCTCATGTGAGCTTGCTATTAAGATATAGGCAATTGGTTCGTAAAGTGCCACCCAATAGCATTGTTTTGACTTTCCGATCCTAAGATTCATTCTTATGTGTTATGTTCTTGCTGTTATGTTTTAACATGCACTTCAGTTGTATGAATTGGCAGTTTTGCTTGTTTTCTATTGAACTGAGCGATGACAAGTAACTTGAGAAGGTAGTTACAGAGTTTATTTGAGAAAGCTGAGTTGATGACATGCCAACCATATTTTTTTAGAGTTCTAGAGCATTTGCCCTGTCTTAGCATTAGCAAAGACAAATATGTTGTGAACTCAGTCGTAAGAACTACCCAACATAAATCTCAGCTGTTTGGCTGCACAATGATAGCCTTGGTTTTTATCTTCTATTATGATTGCCTAAATTGTTATAACTCTTATAACTTACTGCATTACATGATGGGTACTTAAATTTCAGTATCTTTTTCGATCCTCCCTGAACTGTTAAAAATTTAAAGTAAATTTAACTACTTGGTACTTTATCCTGTCATGTTGTTTTCTAGTCTATACATTTGCAGCAGCAATGCTCTCTTCTCCCTTCTCCTCTACTCTACTACACCTACTCTCCTATCTACTATTCTTCTCTCAATGTCAGCCAATTGTCCCCTATTCCTCTTCTTTATTTTATCGATGATGAAATGATCCAATCCATACATTACATGGATTATGAGCTGATGATCAACACTTGTGGAGGAACTTGGCATCATTACCAGCCTCCCCTACTATATCTCCTCTCTTTCTCTGCTATGATGCCTTGATGCTCCAAGTGTATGATCAAATGATGCTCGACATGCTTCTGAGGCCCTTTTTTAACCTTTTCCTTCCTCTCTTCTCCTCCTTTCTCTCTTCTCATCTCTCCTCTCTTCTCCTTCTCCTACTACTACTAGTACTACTAGTACTACTACTTCTACCACTAGTACTACTACTTCTACTACTTATACTACTTTATTTCTTGCATCTCTTGGACACAAGGCACGAAATGTCACGAACATCAAAGAGTGCATCCTGATGCCCCGTGAATGATGAGCAGCCATCCCATGGAGAGCAAGAGCTAGATGACCAGCTTACTCAAGAGCAGTTCGATAACGAGTTAGAAAAGGGTCTAGAAGTGATACTTACTCAGGAGGACCTTGTCGATGATGAGGATCCAGTGGGGGGAGCCCAGTGAAGAGAAGGCGGAGAGGATGCCCAAGGCGAAGAAGGGGATGATGAGGATGAGGATGATAACACCTCATCAGGGGGATATATAAGTTTCGAGGATCCTTTCCCACGAGAACTCAGATGGAGGCCAACGGAGGATGAGTTGGACAAGGATTTTGATCCAAACAACGAGGTACGGATCAAGACTTAGTAGCTTGTAAATTTGTCTAATGCTATGGCTATATGTTACCTCTGCTAACACTTTTGACCTGCCATATACACAGGTCGTCCCTACTAAACCTCTGAAAAGATGACGTTAGCCTCTGGCTCGTCTCGCTGGACAATACATAGCGGGGCAAAGGAGATCAGAGGAAGGAGCCATAGATACTCACAATGAGGCCTCCGCTCCACAACCTCAGGACACAACCATGACTGAGACTGCCCATCCAAAAAGAAAACGAGGGGGATTAGAAAGCCAAACCAATATCACGACAAGGCATGCTATGTGATAACGGAGGTCGGGCCAGACGAGCAGATCCTTGATCCATATACATACAGGGCGCAATTCCATAATCACATTGGGTTTGTAGTTAGAGATAAGTTGAACCTAGCTATCTATGGCTGGAATCTTGTACCTATGAGCCAAAAGGTAGACCTATGGGAGAAGCTAAAGCAGAACTTCAGGTTTCCGGAGGGAACACACGAGCTGGTACAAGAAAATGCTTTTAAGATAATGGGGGCAGAGCTTCTGACGTTGGCAGTCGGATCTGAATAAGAAGTTTATCCAATAGAAGTTAACTCCTTTCCATGAGTATGGCAACATAACTCCTAGTCAATGGGAGGAGCTCATGGCTGAGAAGACTTCAGAGGTATCATTGGCCCTCAGTGCCCGTAACACCGAGCAGGCGAAGAAGAACCAACACTACCCTCGTCTAGGCCCCGGTGACTACGCTGGCAAGCAAGAGGTCTTTAGGAAGATGGATGCAGAGGTCGAAGCTGCTGGGAATACGGAAGTGCCAAAGTTGAAGCCACACCTCAAATAGTGGATATATGCGAGGAGTGTGGATTCATCCAGTAGTAGCCTTAAGTTTGCTAAGCTGGAGACCAGAGAGGTAGTATCAAAGATACTGAAACTTACTGAAGACAAGGAGAATGGCGCATTCAACCCTTCCAGAGAGAGGGACGAGCTTACCGTTGCCTTGGGAAACCCCGAGCACACAGGACGCACCAAGGGGCTAGGGAAGAGGACGTCCTAGAAGCACGGATTCATAGAGGAGAGGCACATGTACAAGAAACATGGCAGAGACCGAGAGTCTAATCTTGAGCGCCAAGTGAAGGCTCTAGTTGAAAAGACGTTGGTGGAGAAAGGATTGTCTACGATGGAGCCATAGACATTAACGGGGCTGCCTGGAGAACTGGCGGTAGTTGGTAGCCCTCTGGATGTTCCCAGCTGTCAAGGTTCCAATGCAACCGGAACCCCCGTCGATCGCATACGGGCGCCAACCAGTTGCAAATTGGTGGTTCCGATGGGCAGGCAAAACATGATCATTGAGGTGGCAACGGGCGTGGCACATCCTCGGGGTAGCACGTGGCACAATAGGGACATCCCGCAGGACTACACTCGGGTCGAGGTGCATACCGTGAAGCCCGTGTTCATGACTTGGAAGATAGAACACCCTACTCCCGAGGGGCTCATGTTACTCGGAGACATCATGAACCAGTTCATCCTCTGGCACAAACGGGACATTGTATTGACTGAGTCTTCACCAACTCCGACTGAAGTTCATCCTCTGGAGCGACCCGTTGAGGACGGGGAGGTATACTCACTGGCCCATGACCATGACCACCACACGCCAGAGACTTCTCCACCTCGTACCGAGCAAGGTCATGATGACATGCCACATCCTTCTCCACCTCGTATCAAGCAAGGGCATGATGACATGCCACGTCCTTCTCCAGCTCGTACCGAGCAAAGGCATGATGAGATGCGACATCCTTCTCAACAAACGCAGTCGATACATGAACAACAAGTGTCTCATGAACAGCAATTGCCTCATGAACAGCCGATACGTGAAGAACAAGTGGCCCCTGGAGCAGGTGATGCACAAGTAGACAAGGACGTGCCCAAATGGGAAGCTCAAAACAAAATCCCAATCAAGATAAGACCATCATATGTGGGCATTAATGACGTCTCGTCGGTGCACAAGTGGACGGCCCATGACCAGTTCAAGCCTAAGAATTAAGTAAAAGAATTCAGAGCACCAGCTTCTAAGGAGGGCACCACTAGCAAACTGCACAAAGGGTTTAACAAGTATCCAGCTGTTGATAACCTCAAATGGTCAAATGATTGCCCGAATAAATATGAAAAAGGCAAGGACTTCCTACCAAACCGAGTCATACAGTGCTTGCCACGTGGAATGAGAAAGTTCCACGATTGGTACTTGCGTGCTCAGATAACAGAACTAGAAATGTTACAAGCATGGATCCCTGCCAGCACATTTGGAGTGCCAGGTGGGCAAATTGTCATTGAGTTCAAGGATATCCATGCATGCTTCCACCTCGGACGA
Source organism: Saccharum hybrid cultivar R570 (assembly GCA_038087645.1). NCBI lineage: Eukaryota > Viridiplantae > Streptophyta > Magnoliopsida > Poales > Poaceae > Saccharum > Saccharum hybrid cultivar. The sequence continues at coordinate 16,324,896 of JAQSUU010000805.1, forward strand.
ATGGAAATGAATCTAATTCGCATGTGGTGCCTGTAAGTCCTTGCCCTCTCAATATGATATGAATGTATTTTTTTGATTTTGTTGTAACTAACCCGCGCCGTGATTTGTAGAATGCAAGCGGACTTTGTGAGAAAGAGGCCAGCTCTGAAACACGGGTATATAGACCCTTCACCTATAGCATCAACAAATTTTAATTACCCTAAAGAGTGGAAACTAGATTGCAAAGAACTAGGAGCTGGAAAGACACTTAAGGAGAAAGAGGACATTAGGAACAAGAAAATATTGGAAGAGTCCCACAAGGTTACTGCATACATGGCCCTATGTTTTAAAAATCTCCAACAATACGATACTATATGGATACCATACCACTTCAAGTAAGTTCGACTGTATACTTAGCTTTGTTCAATATACTTTGTTCGATGCAAAAGAGCTTATGTGTTCCTTCTATGACTAAATTCATGCAGCGATCACTGCATTTGCATAGGCGTCTGGCTCTCACATACCATGGCATGGGTCTTTGATTCAGCGGATTTCCCAGTCGAGACATACAAAGACTTCATAGCGATTGTCAAGACGTATACATATCGACAATCCTCATTGTAGCTACTATGTTTGTATACATACTTGTAAGGTTCAATGTGGGATACTAACAAGTTGCATTTGCTAAAACCATTGGAACCGGGCATTCAAGCACTATGTCAAGGAACATAAGGGAAGGCATCATCCAAATAGGAAGGAAAAGTTGTATGTCAAAACTCTATGTGCAGTAAGTGTCATTTACTTTGGTACTCCATATATTACGTGTCTGTCAATAGCATTACTTAACATCTCCATATGCAAAACACACAGTGCCCCAAGCAGAAGCATGGGAGTCTACATTGTGGATACTACATATGTATTATGATGAGTACCATCGGTGGCTACAACAGAAATCCCAACCTGGTAAGTTTGAACCTCTTCGCTCGTAGTATGAAAAGTTCACATATGTTGTGATATAGTAAACCTAAACTTGTTCTCTTGTAGTTGGAGAAAGATAAAGACACGAGAAGGAACCCATATAAGGATGATGAGCTCTTAGAGATGGTCGACGACCTTTGCAACTTCATAATGGACCAGATTGTGTACCATAAAGGCACTTACCATCATCTTCTTTCCAACTTAGGTAGTAATCCTCTATACCAACACCTTCATGAGACTGATAGGCTAGCCCTAGGCCGTTGATGACAATGTGGACTTGTGGTATGGTTTGGATCAGACTTTGGAACGGTTTGGACTTTGTTTTGCATGTGGACTTGTGGATTTCTTAATGGACTATGTTATAATGATGGACTTCATAATGGACTATGTTGTAACGATGGACTTTTGTGAATTATGACTTGTAATGATGTTCTAAATAATGACCTTGTGTTTGTGGATGTATATATGTGTATATGTGGCGGTCAGATTCGAATTTGAATTATATATATATATATATATATATATATATATATGTGGTCAGATTTGAATTTGAATTAATTATTATTTTTTGCTGAAAAATCCACTGTAAGGGTGGTTCTTGATTGAACTGCCCTTACAAATACATACAGCAGGGGCGGCTGGTGATACAACCGCCCTTACAGAAGTCCACTACAGGGACGGCTGATATTACCAGCTGCCCCTACAGAGGGCACTGTAGTGGCGGCTGAAAACACCAGCCGCCCCTACAGAGGGCATTGCAGAGGCGGTCAGGGAACCGCCCCTACAGAGGCACCCTCTGTAGAAACACCCTGGGAAGGGCGGCTGGCGCAGCCGCCCCTACAGAGGCTCTAGAGCCGCCCCTACAGTAAACTTCTGTAGTAGTGAGGCCTGGGCGAGCCCCTGAGCCCTGAGCAGGGGCTACGGCATGCCCAGGCTCAGTCAGGTTTCTTCGTCGGAGGGTGCGCGCGAGCGTACACGATCATACATGTTTTTCCATCGTATCGATTTGTCAAACACAATGGTGAAGTTCATTTTACATTTTGACAAAGTGGTAAACCGGTTATTTTGGGAAACCAGTTAAGCCTGTTTCTGCCTAAAATTCTGGATTCAATTTCTCTGGACACTTTTGGCTGTGAACAAATGCATACTTTCCACAATCATACAATGCATGTATGCAAAGATCTTGAAACATAATTATTGCATGCGTGATAGGTAGGGAATAATATATTTGGACGACAAGATATGCATGGTCCCCACCGAACAAATGAACAAAGGCAAAAAAAAAAAAAAAAAAAAAACTGTTCATCAAGTAGCGCTCAAAGCATGCCGCTCCAGTAGATGCATACCGATTGATTGGGATCATATATATAATAACTGACGTTTATCATGCTTGGAATAGGATTTTTATGCTCTGAATCTGTCGTCGATCAGGAATCTCAAACTTGGATCTTTAATTTGCTTGCCTGATGCATGGACCGACCGGAGTGTGCATGGCCTCAATCATTGGTTGATATCATTGCACTATTGCAGGCTATACGACTGGTAGCAGCGAGATACGGAGTACTGTAGTACAACTCGTAGATGCTTACACGTTGCTTGCATGTCGCCATCGCTTAGGTTTGGTTGTTGCATCTAGCCCTGGGACCGATCAGTCTCGGTCTTCGGTCATTTCGAAAGTTTGGTCATCTAAAAACGGAGATCGATCGGTTAGTTTCAAAACTCAAGACCGAGCAAGTTCGGTCTCGGTTAGTTCGGTTCGGTCTCGGTCATAACCGAACTTCACAAAACAACTACTAAATATTGTAATTTATAGCAAATTTTACCAATATTTTTTCTATTTTAAGACAAAAATACAATACAAAATATAGATTAAACATAGTGATAAGAGTGATGGTTGATATAAACCCACTAGAATAAATATTATATCACTAATAATAGTCTAAATTACATATTATGTCAACAAAATTTAAATGTTCGGTTAATTCGGTTAGTTCGGTTACCCGAGGGTAATGACCGAACTAAGTCCGGTTAGTTCGGTTACTTCAAACTGAAGACCGAACTTGTGACCGAAATTTTCGGTCTCGGTTAGTTCGGTTCAGTCTTCGGTCTTCGGTTAATTATGCCCAGGGCTAGTTGCATCTGTTCTCGTTTCCATTGCAAGGCGCTTGACATGTAGCCATCCTCCAAAAGCAGCAGCCATGTTATCCCAAAAAAAAACAACAGTTTTTCTTTCATCCTCTTTTTTTTTTGTTTTTTATATATTACATAACAGCTTTAACGAACATATCGTCAGACGTCAGGTGGTGGTGTTAACTGCACTTGCACGGCAACATACATGGACTGATGGACGTCGACACATGGTTACGTTGTCTCTCGATCATGAATCTGCAGAATTGGCGACCAAGATATATACGTATATCATATATTGTATCTTTGTGGATGGATATTTCCAGTAAAACACCACCTGTGTGGAAAAGCAGCATACTATCTGTGTGGAAAAGCAGATGCATTTGCATACGTGACATGTCATGAAAGGGAAATGTACAGCTAGCATGCATGCGGGCATGTCGAGCGAGCTGCGAGCTCAGATCCATCTCGCCGTCACCTGCGGCTGACCCGTTGCAATCTCAGCTAGCTCATCACCATTCAGAAACTCATCATATGTGGATATGCTGCACGGCGATTAATTCGGTCTGCTTTTTGTCGGGCCGGCCGGGTGGGCATTTGCATCGAGGTCGTTACACCTGGAAGGCATAGTACCTTTTAATTTCCTTGTACCGCAGCGGCCGCGGCACGTCCATATTCAACATGATTTTGCACGACATGGTGTACATCGACATGGACGGCAGCGACACTTCGACAGATAGAATGCGCAGCCCGGACACACACACACATTAACCAACCTCTTACCCAAAAGTAATAACCTACGTGTCCTTCTAGCTTTATCCTGAATCTAGTTTTAATAAATTTTATAGATAAATAAAGAAACATCTACAATATCAAACTAGAGTTATCCTACTACAAAGTGAAATTTAGGAGTCAGAACCCCCTCCTCCCCAAATTAATAGAGGTGGGCATTTTAGGAGCCGCCTTTGTAAATGATTAGGTGTGTCATATAGTAAGTTGTGATCTCTATTAATCATTTATAGATGCGGATATCTTAAGGACATGGTCGCTATTAATTGACTATTTACATAGACGTTTGCCTTAGGACGTCAGACTTATTAACATGCCCGTCACTAAAAATGGATATTAACAGAGTCGGGCATTCTAAAGTTACTTCTAGGAATTGATTAAGAGAGGCAACACTCTTTAGAGACCCACCACTCAAAATAGTTGCATCAAATACAATTTATAACTTTTTCATATGAAGTCAGATGAACATAAACTTTATACCAAAACTGTAGAGATTGTCGTGACTATAACTTTGCGGTTGATAAGTACTAATTTCTCAGAATTTTAAATTCAGTTTTAAAATTTGTTTTTTGATCCTAGATGTTGACATGGTCTACACTAAAGTTGTAGTACTCAATGCAATGTGGCATACAACTTTCTAGTGGCCAAATTTGTGCTTAAAATTATTAAATTTTAAAATTTTAAAATTTCCAAAACGCCTTGAATATTGACATGGTCAATATCAAATTTGTATTGGTCGATGAGATCTACATTTTGTAGTAAAGAATATTTTTATTTGAAATCATTTAGAGTTTCAAATATTGGTTTTAAGTTGTCATATTTTCATATTCAAATTTTAAATTTTTCAAACAATCTCAGATAGACACGCCCTATAACAAATTTGTAGTGCTTGAAAAGATCTAAAACTTTATGTTTCATTTTTTTCATTTCAGATAATATAGCAGTCAAAATATTAATATGAGATGACAAAAAGTTAATAAAAGAATAACATCCTATCCTCACTCAGTAAAGTTGTCTTGCGAGACCAGAGGTCATGGGTTCAAATCCTAGAAAGCACCCTGTTTTGGTTTTTTATTATTATTAACAGAGATGGGCATCTAACACGCTAGGCTGGCAACATATACCCTCCAGAGACAGAGGCAGATAGGCAACCACCTCTGTAAATGGCCTATCAACATAGATCATTTGACAGAGATGGTCGCCTGCTCATCTTTGTAAATAAAAAATGACTATCTTTGGAAATGCTTTAGTAGACAGTATTTTTTTAATTACATCATGAAATGTATTTTGATAGTACTTATGATATCTTGTTGATACATTTTTTCTATAAACTTGTCTAAAGTTAGACAAGCAAGGTTGCCCTAGGACAACGGTAAAAACAGCTTCAATTGAATCGGCGGGGGGAAGTTAATGTGTTTGGCTACATTATGTGGAATGCAACATTTATAATATTATATGTAGTTATAGCTTCCCCAGTTACATTATTTCAAAAAAAAAGCTTCCCAAGTTAGTGGCCGCGGCATTTTGTAAAACAGCATCCGCTGTTTGTATAATTGGTGCTATTATATCACCAAGGGATCGGAACGTTTGGTACAAAGAAGATTTCGTTCCAGCAAAAGAGACATGATCTGGGTTCAGTTCCTGACGTTACTCCCACTTCACACGCCTAGGTAAAAGGCGATGGAAAAGACCAAATCTTGTGGGAGCATTTGCCAATGGTTTTGAAAAGAAACTACGAAATTAGGATCGACATGCATAATTGCTAACAGATCATGACTGTGTTCTGTACTGGCAACGTTAGGAAAGGTCGTTACTCTGGTAGCGTAGTACGTCTTGCTATCCATGGCCTGTTTAGTTAGGTAAGGATAACCGTTAGCCATAGCTAAAAAATAGCCACCTAACTATTAGCCCACCCTAGAAATAAACTATTAGTCCTTGTTAGCTATTTGTATTTGGCGAATCAACAATTCTGAAAATAGTGTAATCTCTATCTTCCAAGAGGACAGAAATTCCACGCTTTGGGCATCGCAGCGCTATGATGGGCCATTTGGAAGTAAAGAACAAAGCCTGTTTTATGGCAAGATTGGAAACTATCCTGCTGAAATTATATGTTATGCATGCGCTGTTATGTGTTATTTGGCAGGTCTCAACGCTGATGGGGACAAAGAAAGGTTGCTAGGAGGTGTGAACGTCACGCTACAGATTTCGTCGAAGCTGCTTCTTGCTAAACCAAGGCAACCAAAGGTGTGGTGATGAAGCAGCTGCAGGATGTTGAGCATCAAGGAGATGAAGATCAGGGACTTGACAGTTGTGGAAAGACGATGTCCTAGATGCGTTTCTTTTGTGGTTCTGAATGAGTTAATGTTGGTGAGACTTGGTTGTAATAAGGTGGAAGTCAGTTGCCCACAATATTTGTTGCTTTTTGGCCTTTGCTTGTTCTGCTATGTCATCTGAATCAGATGGACAAAGAGTACGGGGGGCTGTCTGGTTCGGGTCTTAGATCTGTTTTGTTTTTTTGGAGTGGCTCTCTGGACTATCTTTAAACTGTCGTATTTCCATTCTCTAAGTAATGGAAATGGGGAGTGTCTTGGTTCATAAAAAAAGTAGTATTGGGTTGCTGAAATAACAACTAGCCAAAGACTTAATTTTTAGTTCACCCGTTAGCCCATGGCCATCGGATTTGACCTTTGCCCCGGAGAGGGTAGATTTAGCATATTTTCGATTGGTATTCCGAGCTCCTATTCGTATTCGTATTTAATTGAAAGCGTAGGTTCGGAATGCGCCGCTTGGATTACCTAGAGAGCTATTTTTTTTAGCAGTTAACAATAATTAGCTCTTGTGTCAAACATATCATAATAAACTAAAAGCTACTGGTTGGAAACATTATTGATCATGCTGCTCACTACACTACTACTATTATAGTATGTTTTGGACAACAACATTCCAAATTCCAAATGGAGCTTATACCATGTAATCTAAGTCGGTGGTCGTAGCATTTCCAAAAAGTTGAGATGCAGTTCTGTCGATCCATCGTTTGTGCATGCCATGATAACTAGGCCGGTATGCCTTTTTGTTAAAAAAATCATAAGAATTTTCACTGCCACCAATTATTAACGATATGCTGCGGGTCCGGCCCTGACGTTTCGGCATAACGTACCAAAGGTAATGAAGTGACAATATAGCTAATAGCGTGCATTTTGTATAAAAAGGTTTCGTTGTGGAGGACCCCCACACCACCCAAGCAAAAACCATGATACGCTACTAAGGTAAATGACATGCGCAGTGATGTCATTTTCTGATACCTTCTTCGGAGCAGATTCTTCCATTCATATGCATGGAAATCTAGATTTGTTGTAATTTGGGGGCGTTGGGTTGTGGGAAAATGCTCAAAAGGTAAATTAAAGTGTCATCCTTTCCCCGGCACCTTTATTATATTCTCTTGCTTATTACACCTTGATCCATCCTACTGGCCACTTACCGGCAGTGCCATCTAGTCATCACCACAGATCAATCAAGTGAGTAATATGCATCAGGTTTTTCTAAGTCAATTGACCACCAACCGTTCCCTCTATTGGGCGCGCGTGTTAACGCTAAATACAATTAACTAATGATCAAGCTAATTTATGGATAGTCGGGCGCATGTACCGCAAGGTTGTCAAGATTGTGATACTACATACTCCCTCCGAAAAGAATATGATTGCCTAGCACACTACCAAGTTAAAGTATCTCAAGTCCGACTGACTATATATAAAAATATAAATATGTATGATATGAAGTAAGTATTATTAGATTTTTATGAGATATATCTTTATAATATACTTATTTGCTGTCCTAAACATTAATATTTTCAATTACATATTTGATCAAACTTTGGACGCTTAAGAATTACACTAGCAAAAGTGCCCGTGTGTTGCAACGGGGAGAAAAAACTATCAAACGTTTAGAGATTTGTATTTATGTTTCTCTCTTTTTATAAAAATTTAATAAACTTGTCTATGTGCTCCCTCTGTCCACAAAAGAATGCAATTCTCACATTTCACGAAGTCAAAAGACTAAAATTATTTTAAAAAGTACTAACACTCTTGAGATAAAAAAAAGTACCATTAGACTAGTTATAAAATATATTTTTCATAATAAAGTCACTTAGAGACATAAATGCTAATATTAGTTACTATAAACTTGGTCAAATTTAAGCTAGTTTTACTGACACGTTTCTCATAATTCATTTTTTTTGTGGACGGAGGGACCTCTCTCTTTCTCCATGTTGTCCTGTCAATCAGAATTCAGATACCACTTTTTTTTGTTTTTCTATTTACCTGTTCCATCGCTATGCCATCTCCTCGACAATTCTTGCAGTTATTGTTGCCCATCTTGCTCCAGCCTAGGTGAGTCTAGTTGCACTCCGCCAAGAGATCAGAAAGCGCATACGACTGGGGGTTATGGCCACGGGACGTCCGAGGAATCGGGGATGGGCGGCCCGGTCCGCACCTCCAATGACGGAGTTCAGGCCCGATGGCCCCAACATCACCATGTCCATGCATGATGGCGCCTCGAACTCTGGCTACGTGTGTATGGCATGTGGTTCGTCTCCGGCACCTCGAACAGCAAGCAGTCCATGCTAGGAACTTTGATTGGGTTCTGGCTCGATTGGAACCTCCGATGACAACGACGACATGGTGGCGTGACAGAGCACAATAATGATCCCGGTGAAGGAAGGTGATGGCCGGCATGCTCGCGTCAATGAACATGGATGTCGACACGGCAGGCGCTCCTCCAGTCCTCCTTCTCAGATCCAGCCGTCTGAGCGATGCACGGTAGCATTGGTGCGAACTACTGAGCTGGAGCAACGACAGAGCTCGCATGCGTCGGCGATGCTATGATATGGTATCCGCACTCTGCACTCACAGCAGCGGTGGGCCTAGTGGAGCATCAATCGTTGAGATCTAACCATGGAAATATGGAATGAATCGGCGGCGAGATCCTCTTACCTCAGATTGAACGACACAATGTGTGTGCTCGGCAATGTGGCAATCACCTGTCGGGCCCCTACTTTAGGGTCCACTGTGCATCACGTATCAGTCCCTGGATCAGTAGCTGATACGCACAGAACGAACAAGATTGATATCAAAAACCATACTTTTATTGATAATGGGGGAAACACGTTACAAAGTTCATATTACACAGCTTGGGCTATTGGTCTTATAATGTACATCAGAGTTCTAATACAGCGGTCCTATAACAACGTGGTTCCATTCCTACAGGCAACTTGGAGTGCGGACGTAAACCTTAATCCTAAACTCAATTCTATATCTATATCCTAGTGGTCCTCGAGTAGCTCCTTTGCGTAATCGTACATCTTCGTCCTCGTACGTACTCCTGTCTTTTCAACCTGACGTAGCTTCGATAGCTTCATCCTCGTTTGTACTCCTGCAGCCTGACTCCTAAAAACATAGAATGGAGGGGATTGAGTACATAAAGTACTCAGCAAGCCCTAACTTTGGGGTAGAGGTGAAGTGTATGGCGGAGGCTATTTGTGGAGGTGGTCTTATGGTGAAATTTTATATGGCAGTAGTAGAGTGATATAAAATGGAGGTTTGGGTCCTGGGAGAGTATTAACCCTTCTCGCCAGTTCCCGGAGTTTATAAGTTATAACTTACCATAATTAATAACTTGCAACTTACCAGATTGTCACAGTTTCTTTACATAAAAAGTCTAATCATTTGAGATCTCATCCCAGCGGTTGCCCATTCCAAGGACGTGGCTATTCGAATAGATTTGATAAACTCTGCAGAGGTTGTACAAATTTCCCCACATGATAGGCACAGTCCGACACCAGACGTCATTGGCTTGGACAGGCCTAACGAGACCTCGTACCCGGATGGTGCTACCTTAGATTTCCATATAATTCCACCACGAACTACTCAGGGACCGGAACCCACAAGCATCAGGATGATCACACAGCATCCTAAAATATCGAGTGGTTGGATGATCACACAGCATCCGGTGGATGATCACATGGCATCCAGATTAAATAATAAAAGGGTGCTCGCACACGGCACAACAATAAATTTTACATGGAAGACCACAAAGCAACCATGCCGATCAGACCACGGTAGATCACACAGCAGCCGTGTCCTCTCCTGTTAGTCCGTTGCCACTCCGGCCTCCTAGTGGAAATTATACTTCTATCTAACGGGGTGTGAGATCAAGTCTACCCATATAGACATGTGGCTGTACGAATATCTGGCTAAGCGAGATGGCAAATGAACCGGTCCTTATATGACCGAAGCGAGTATCTCCCAACAGGAACCCTCACTAGGCGATCCTGCCCAAAAGGATAGTCCACACCACGTGAAATATCCTTACTCACTCCCGTCAAAAATAGGTTTTATTTTACCAGTTCAATTAACATCCATGTTCTTAGGTTATCCATATCATAAAGCTCATATCATATATATATATATATCACATTATTCATTATATATCACGACATTCATCATATATCACAATATTCATTATATATATCACAATATTCATCATATGTCATACATGCTCATAACATTGGTTCCCATGATAATATGGATAACATCATTTATGTTTAATTTAATAATTATTTATAAAGGGGAGTGGAAGACTTTATGGTGGGAGTGATGGAATATAGTGGGAGCGGTGGAATGTGATAGTGGTGGAGCGGTGGATGAGGGAGTGGTTAATTTATGTGGAGGAAGAGTAACGGGATGGATGTGGTATAATATATGGAGGGAAAAGGGAAGGTGGGAGTCAGGACTTGCCTCCGCTCGCTGTCGATTATATCCTTATTCCAAAATTCTGATTCATGCGTTTCTTACTTCTTCGTCTCCGCGTACTGTGCTTCCCGATCCCATCAGGTTCTCTTCGTGGCTTCTATCCTACGTTATCTAGCGCCGACAAGCACGGAAACACCAAGCAAGGAAAACAAAACAAGCATAATCAATCAAAGAAAGAGAATGGTCCTAGATGGGTGATGGGTTGGTGATGGCTAAGGTTAGTGGCACATACATGTACGCATTATACATGCATGGGTTTAATTAGGGTGGAAAAGTAAACGTGAGGTTAGTCATGCATATGGATGATGCTTGGTACGTATACATATACATAGGCTTGCTTATATTATATATATATATATATATATATATATATATATATATATATATATATATATATATATATATATATATATACACCCACCACGCATGCATGTGCATGGGTGCTAGCTATTATTATTCTATGTCTGGAATGTGTGTATATTCACATACTTACGTACGTGTCATAGTGTACACACATATACGAATATACAGTGCTAGGAGGTGTTAGGGGTTGGGTGCAACTACAGGTTAGTATTACTATAAGAAATGTAAAACAAACATAACTAGAATTTAAATGGGCACCAAAAATTATGAAAAAGGATATGGATATACAAGGTTTGATTTTAGAAGACTTTTGGTGGAAGAATTTCAGGATTCGGAGTTGGGGCGGTGGATATACGGATCATCAAGGTTTATTGAAGAAAGGCGTATGGCAAGGATATTGAAAATTATTTCTGGAATTTTTAGATGGTGGAGAAGGCATGGGAAATGTTTGGGTAGGCTCTGGAGTGTCTCTAATATTTATAGGAATTTTCTGGGATTTTTCTGGAAGGGGAAAGGGTTTTCTCACACTCCCGTGTACACTTCCCTTGTGTGCCTAGCATTTTCCGCATGTAGGGTGCTGTGCAGGTGGACCGGTGCAGGGCACTGTGCTGTGGACTGCTCGCACCGTCTCTTGGTTCATGTGCACCGGGTCTATGGAGGAATATAGAAGGAGGGGGAAAGGTGGAGCCAATGGGTCCATGGGACGAGGTGGCGTGCCCCTGCTGACTGCGACGACGTGGCTGGGAGTCCGTCTTTGGATTCCGTCGGACGTCTCATCCCTTCACGGCTGACAGAGTGCTGGCGGAAAGGAGAGAAGGAGAGAGAGAGCAGCGCAGAGCAGTGAGAGAGGGATGCGCCGGCGGTGGCCCTAGGCGCCAGCTGGCGGAGGGCGCGAACGGCGGCGCTTAGCGCGACGGGGCGAGATGGTGCTCCGAGCGGCAGCGGCTCCGGCGGATTGGGTTGGCGCAGTCCGCGGCATCCTCGGCGACCGTGGCTTCGGTGAGCAGCGGCTGGTAGTCTCGGTGACACCGGCTACCGGGGTGGAGTCGCGGGCTGGCGCAGCTCCGGCGGCGGCGGCGGACTCCAGCGCTAACGGCGCTCGTCTCCAGCGCGGTCCTGGTCGGGGCAGCATTTTTCGTTCCCCCGTGCACGGCAGCAAAGAAGACAGGGAGAGGTAGCAGAGGGCAGCAGACGACAGCAGCTCCGGCACATGTTGGCAAGGCAGCAGGGCGCCTGTGGAGCACCCCATTAGCTTCTCTCCGTGTCTCGGTGGCAGCTGCGGCCGAGGCGACGTTGCGAGTCGTCGTCATGCCGAGCACACGGAGATGGAACTCGAAGGAAGGAGAGCGGAACTTCAGCTCGGGCTCGGCTGTGTTGATCCGCAACGCCGTGGTCGCTGGCCTTTTTTATAGCCAAGCCTTGCCAACAGTAAGACGGTGGCGGTGGGAAAAATCTCGGTGGCCAGGGGATTTTTGCCGGCAGCCATGGCCCATGGCAGTGCAGCAGCATCCTCGCGCGCACAGCATGCTCGGGTTGGCAAGCGCTCAGAGTGAGCTGGCGCTGGCGATGGGACTTGACGTGCCCCTGCTTGAGCTAGCATGTCGACGTAAAATCACAGAGAGGAAGGGAGGCGACTTTGGGAAGATGACACGGCAACGGCAAAAATATCCGGCCAGGGAGAGCTTCGCTGGCATGCGGGAGCAGTGCGCACTGTGCAGTGGTGCAGTGTCCACGCGGTGCACTGGGAAAAGGTATTGGAGTACGGCACGTGCGCTGGGAAGAAAACACACAGTGGCAAAATATCTGGCCGAGGAACTCTTCGCCCGTTGCCATGGCCGGGCGGCAGCGTCCACGCATCACAGGTGAGGCTCGAGCTGTCGACGGGAATCACGGTGAGAAGACGACATCCATGAAGATGACGACGCAACGCGGCGTGTACGCATCGGCAGCAGTAAGTGTCGAGCTGGGCCACGTTCGTGTGCACGGAAGGGACAGGAGAGAGTGAGCCCATGGGGGTTTGTATTTACGTAGGTGAAGGGGTTCCCAGAAAATCAAAAGAAGGATATTGAAGGAATTTGAATTGGAATCAAGGAACGAATGTGAGGGAAATTCAAGGAAATATTTTGGTGCCACAAACAAATTCTGAAAACACACAACACTCAAGAATGCAGATGGTGAATTTTTAATGCAAGGTTCTAGAGAAAAGTTTTTCTAAAACGGTTCCGTAGAAAATAAACTATCCAAGTTTTAATTTGTTATAAAATTCTAAAAGTTTAAATTTTTAGTGATTTTTAACAGGATGCAAAAACACGGGTGTTATAGATCTACCCCACTTAGAAGAATCTCGTCCCCGAGATTCAAGTAAACTAGAGAGAAAAACTAGAGGGAGAGAAGAAACTAGAGAGAGAAAGATCGCAGATTCCTTTTTATCTTACAGGACTGACTCCTAAGAATTATTCAGTCTTCGTAAATTGTCTTCCCATTTGCAGTAGGTGTAACACTTGAGACGAAGTTAAATCCATCTCTGCTCATGTTTTCTGATGCCCCTTTTTTTGTAATATTAGTAGTCACTCAACTCAAATCTTCTGACTTTCTGATCCCCTAAGTAATTCAAATTTCCAGATCTTGGGCTACCCCACTTAGATGATTTGATCTTCTGGTTGCAGAGCTACCCACTTAGATGATTTAGACCTCCACGGTCCAATTTTTTTTTTTAATGCCAACTCTTGAGCTTCTTTATCATATTTCTCTTTAAATCCTCTGGATTTATGGTGCCAGTGTCCTGGTTTTATTTCCTTTGAGCAACAATCACTGTAGACTTAGGATTTCATTTCTCATCTTAAGATTCTATTTTTCACCCAAAAACTTGCATCTTCAGTTGTTCTTGTTTTCGCCCTGCCTGATCAGTGATTCTTCTATTCTTGAATATAAGGTTTGGGTCTACCCCACTTAGAAGATTTATCCTTAAATCTTCTATCTTTCTTAGATCCGTTCATTCTTAGATTTTTTTTTTCGCCCCCTTCTTAGCTATCGATCTAGTTACGTACGCCCCCCTTTTTTTGAGAAGAGACGGGCACGTGAATACTACGAAATCATGGCCAAACACAGTGCTTATGATTATGACAGGAGGATTACAACATGGAGGGAGGGAGGTGCTAGCTATGAGTACATCTCCTGTGGGAGCAACTATTCTACTTCATCGGACTGGACGGCTTCATTCCGTGGCTCCGCGGGTCCATCAACAGTGGTGGAACAGTGGCCTTCTTCTTTTGGTGGTGACTGAGTGAGTGGGAGGAGAGGCTCGGCGTCGAAGTCTCTTGACGGTGGTGGTGCTGGGGGTACCGCAATGTCCATCCGTCTTCTTTCCGGGGGGTGGATGGGGTGTCCTTCGAGGATCACGGGTTCATTCCCGTGCATGGCGAACATCCTGCGCCTAGGCCTGGTGATGAGGTAGGCGCGCTTCAACTCTTCGGCATGCTGGTCAATGATGGTCTTCAGGAATTCGGCGATGGTGGTCTCGCGACTCTCTGCGGAGGCAGCTCTGGCTTGAGCTTGGGCGTATTGCACGTGGAGTGTCCGAGTGTGGAGCTCGGCTTCTTCGGCTCGGCGGATCTGGGTCCTCAATGCAGTGGCTTGTCGGTCGTACTGCTCGTCAAGAGCGAGTAGGTAGTCGGTCAGGTGCCTTGTTGCAGGGTCGGTTTCTTGACCTTGCAAGGCTTCAAGGCGAGCGATCCAAGCATGGTTGTTCTTCTCTTCGGGTGGGAAGAACTTCATGGGTGTGTGGGAGATGGGTTCTTTGTAGATCTTGCAGAGGCATCGTAGGGCTTTGCGGGCGACGACTTGGTAGGTGTCGGTGAAGCGAAAACTGGTGGCGGTGGTACTCCATTCTTCGGCGATGTTGGGGTAGTCTTCACTCTTGCCGATGTAGATGGTGACTTCACAGCGCTCGGTGCCATGTTCTTCATACTCACGGCCCTCATACTCAGGGCGCTCTCGGATGCCAAGGCTTTGCATGGTGGTGTAAAGAAGCTTGGGGAATCCTTCGGTTTGGATGCAGTAGCTGCTAATCCAAACATTGTTGTTCATTTCCATGGGTGTGTAAGGGGTTGGTAGTGGTGGTTTGTAGCTAGAAAGGTGAACGGGGTACTCTTTTATAGACGGCCGTGGCTGAGGCTTGTCAAAGGCGCTTTGATCGGTCTTGACTGGGGTTGAGGTGTGTGGAGGAAGAAAGGGGAGTGGGGCTCACTACATAGTGTGGCACTGTGGTGGTGGTGTGGTCTTGACGACCGTGCAGGCGATGGTCGTTGTCGATTGCAGTTTACTGTAAACCCAGAAAATGAGGCGGCTGTGATTTGCTGGTGATAGTGGCATTGACTGCACCATTTTTTTCTCTTTCTTCTTTTCTCTTTCAATGATTTGAGCCCAAAAATCTCAAGAATATACGTGGCACCAACAAGATTTCTAGGATTTTATTCTACCCTCTCTTTTTTTTCAACAATTAACTCAGGGCCTTTCATACGGTAACAGAAGCGTTACAATGATGTACAAGATTATTGATCCTATCAGCATAGAAATTAGGGTAGCAAAGACGAACGTAACGAGCTCATCTGCTTCTAAGCACATCTTGAGGGCTTCAACTTCTGGCTTCCGACAGCGTACTTTTTCTTTTTCTTGCTATTTCTCCGGTAAATCTTCAGTTCGCAGCACTTCCTTCTAGCTTCTTTTCGGATTGTTGGAACAAGTTGACACTGAAATGGGGGACTCAGGTGGGTGATCAGTGTGAGAGTGGGGTGTCCTGATTGTGAAGGGCAGCAAGGGGCGTCTTTTATAGACAGTCGATGGCGCGGTTAGGAGAGCGGGTGCGCGCCATTATCGGCGGCATTGAGTAGCATCGGGTGCCGAGGGAATCGGCGTCATGGGGGACAGCAGCAGCAGCAGCTTTCGGCGGTGAGGTGACAGCACGAGCGGTGTCGTGGGGCGGTGGTGCATGGTGCAGTGTGCAGTGGGGGGGGAGACAGCGACGTGACGCTGAGGGGGCGGTACCAGCGTGCGGGAAAACTGAGCGGTGGCATGGACGGTGGAGGCGTGCGCGAATCTATGGCTTTCGCCCGTAGCATGCTGTGTATAATTTCAGGCTGCTCTGGTGCGACAAGGAACGGACTATTGGTGTCGCTAACTGGGTCGAAATGCTTCTGGCTGCACTAGCACACTTAGTAATCTGGTAGCTGCTGATTTCTTATTTTCTTCTTGTCTTCTAAAATTATTTTCCAATAGTTTCTGCCTTCTCAAAATATCTTACATAGTTGTCTTCCTTTGTATGACCTCCAGAAAATATCCGTAGGATGGGAGAGATGGAAGAGCATAAGGTGGGAAGAGAGATCTAAAAGGGGTAGTTATAACTGGAACGAACAAACAAAGGAATCAAATATTGAACGAACAAGCACAAACAAGGTTTCATCATCTATTTTTGCACAAAGTTTTCCGTAGGTTATAATATTATTTTATTTATTTATTCATTTACTTATTTTTATTACTACTACTATTATTATGCAATTTATCTTATAAAACCTAATCTTTATTTCAAACCTACGGGTACTACACCTATATTTTGAAGGGGGTGAGAGAAGAGAAATAAATCATATTTTAAAATAGAAGGCCAAGGTAAGGTGAGAGACAAAGCTATAAACAACGTTCTTCAAAATAGGTTTTTAGAAAAACAATCCTATTTAACGACCATGCTAAGGTTTCGTCCTACAATCCAAGTATGGCTCTGATACCACCCTGTCGGGCCCCTACTTTAGGGTCCACTGTGCATCACGTATCAGTCCCTGGATCAGTAGCTGATACGCACAGAACGAACAAGATTGATATCAAAAACCATACTTTTATTGATAATGGGGGAAACACGTTACAAAGTTCATATTACACAGCTTGGGCTATTGGTCTTATAATGTACATCAGAGTTCTAATACAGCGGTCCTATAACAACGTGGTTCCATTCCTACAGGCAACTTGGAGTGCGGACGTAAACCTTAATCCTAAACTCAATTCTATATCTATATCCTAGTGGTCCTCGAGTAGCTCCTTTGCGTAATCGTACATCTTCGTCCTCGTACGTACTCCTGTCTTTTCAACCTGACGTAGCTTCGATAGCTTCATCCTCGTTTGTACTCCTGCAGCCTGACTCCTAAAAACATAGAATGGAGGGGATTGAGTACATAAAGTACTCAGCAAGCCCTAACTTTGGGGTAGAGGTGAAGTGTATGGCGGAGGCTATTTGTGGAGGTGGTCTTATGGTGAAATTTTATATGGCAGTAGTAGAGTGATATAAAATGGAGGTTTGGGTCCTGGGAGAGTATTAACCCTTCTCGCCAGTTCCCGGAGTTTATAAGTTATAACTTACCATAATTAATAACTTGCAACTTACCAGATTGTCACAGTTTCTTTACATAAAAAGTCTAATCATTTGAGATCTCATCCCAGCGGTTGCCCATTCCAAGGACGTGGCTATTCGAATAGATTTGATAAACTCTGCAGAGGTTGTACAAATTTCCCCACATGATAGGCACAGTCCGACACCAGACGTCATTGGCTTGGACAGGCCTAACGAGACCTCGTACCCGGATGGTGCTACCTTAGATTTCCATATAATTCCACCACGAACTACTCAGGGACCGGAACCCACAAGCATCAGGATGATCACACAGCATCCTAAAATATCGAGTGGTTGGATGATCACACAGCATCCGGTGGATGATCACATGGCATCCAGATTAAATAATAAAAGGGTGCTCGCACACGGCACAACAATAAATTTTACATGGAAGACCACAAAGCAACCATGCCGATCAGACCACGGTAGATCACACAGCAGCCGTGTCCTCTCCTGTTAGTCCGTTGCCACTCCGGCCTCCTAGTGGAAATTATACTTCTATCTAACGGGGTGTGAGATCAAGTCTACCCATATAGACATGTGGCTGTACGAATATCTGGCTAAGCGAGATGGCAAATGAACCGGTCCTTATATGACCGAAGCGAGTATCTCCCAACAGGAACCCTCACTAGGCGATCCTGCCCAAAAGGATAGTCCACACCACGTGAAATATCCTTACTCACTCCCGTCAAAAATAGGTTTTATTTTACCAGTTCAATTAACATCCATGTTCTTAGGTTATCCATATCATAAAGCTCATATCATATATATATATATATATCACATTATTCATTATATATCACGACATTCATCATATATCACAATATTCATTATATATATCACAATATTCATCATATGTCATACATGCTCATAACATTGGTTCCCATGATAATATGGATAACATCATTTATGTTTAATTTAATAATTATTTATAAAGGGGAGTGGAAGACTTTATGGTGGGAGTGATGGAATATAGTGGGAGCGGTGGAATGTGATAGTGGTGGAGCGGTGGATGAGGGAGTGGTTAATTTATGTGGAGGAAGAGTAACGGGATGGATGTGGTATAATATATGGAGGGAAAAGGGAAGGTGGGAGTCAGGACTTGCCTCCGCTCGCTGTCGATTATATCCTTATTCCAAAATTCTGATTCATGCGTTTCTTACTTCTTCGTCTCCGCGTACTGTGCTTCCCGATCCCATCAGGTTCTCTTCGTGGCTTCTATCCTACGTTATCTAGCGCCGACAAGCACGGAAACACCAAGCAAGGAAAACAAAACAAGCATAATCAATCAAAGAAAGAGAATGGTCCTAGATGGGTGATGGGTTGGTGATGGCTAAGGTTAGTGGCACATACATGTACGCATTATACATGCATGGGTTTAATTAGGGTGGAAAAGTAAACGTGAGGTTAGTCATGCATATGGATGATGCTTGGTACGTATACATATACATAGGCTTGCTTATATTATATATATATATATATATATATATATATATATATATATATATATATATATATATATATATATATATATACACCCACCACGCATGCATGTGCATGGGTGCTAGCTATTATTATTCTATGTCTGGAATGTGTGTATATTCACATACTTACGTACGTGTCATAGTGTACACACATATACGAATATACAGTGCTAGGAGGTGTTAGGGGTTGGGTGCAACTACAGGTTAGTATTACTATAAGAAATGTAAAACAAACATAACTAGAATTTAAATGGGCACCAAAAATTATGAAAAAGGATATGGATATACAAGGTTTGATTTTAGAAGACTTTTGGTGGAAGAATTTCAGGATTCGGAGTTGGGGCGGTGGATATACGGATCATCAAGGTTTATTGAAGAAAGGCGTATGGCAAGGATATTGAAAATTATTTCTGGAATTTTTAGATGGTGGAGAAGGCATGGGAAATGTTTGGGTAGGCTCTGGAGTGTCTCTAATATTTATAGGAATTTTCTGGGATTTTTCTGGAAGGGGAAAGGGTTTTCTCACACTCCCGTGTACACTTCCCTTGTGTGCCTAGCATTTTCCGCATGTAGGGTGCTGTGCAGGTGGACCGGTGCAGGGCACTGTGCTGTGGACTGCTCGCACCGTCTCTTGGTTCATGTGCACCGGGTCTATGGAGGAATATAGAAGGAGGGGGAAAGGTGGAGCCAATGGGTCCATGGGACGAGGTGGCGTGCCCCTGCTGACTGCGACGACGTGGCTGGGAGTCCGTCTTTGGATTCCGTCGGACGTCCTCATCCCTTCACGGCTGACAGAGTGCTGGCGGAAAGGAGAGAAGGAGAGAGAGAGCAGCGCAGAGCAGTGAGAGAGGGATGCGCCGGCGGTGGCCCTAGGCGCCAGCTGGCGGAGGGCGCGAACGGCGGCGCTTAGCGCGACGGGGCGAGATGGTGCTCCGAGCGGCAGCGGCTCCGGCGGATTGGGTTGGCGCAGTCCGCGGCATCCTCGGCGACCGTGGCTTCGGTGAGCAGCGGCTGGTAGTCTCGGTGACACCGGCTACCGGGGTGGAGTCGCGGGCTGGCGCAGCTCCGGCGGCGGCGGCGGACTCCAGCGCTAACGGCGCTCGTCTCCAGCGCGGTCCTGGTCGGGGCAGCATTTTTCGTTCCCCCGTGCACGGCAGCAAAGAAGACAGGGAGAGGTAGCAGAGGGCAGCAGACGACAGCAGCTCCGGCACATGTTGGCAAGGCAGCAGGGCGCCTGTGGAGCACCCCATTAGCTTCTCTCCGTGTCTCGGTGGCAGCTGCGGCCGAGGCGACGTTGCGAGTCGTCGTCATGCCGAGCACACGGAGATGGAACTCGAAGGAAGGAGAGCGGAACTTCAGCTCGGGCTCGGCTGTGTTGATCCGCAACGCCGTGGTCGCTGGCCTTTTTTATAGCCAAGCCTTGCCAACAGTAAGACGGTGGCGGTGGGAAAAATCTCGGTGGCCAGGGGATTTTTGCCGGCAGCCATGGCCCATGGCAGTGCAGCAGCATCCTCGCGCGCACAGCATGCTCGGGTTGGCAAGCGCTCAGAGTGAGCTGGCGCTGGCGATGGGACTTGACGTGCCCCTGCTTGAGCTAGCATGTCGACGTAAAATCACAGAGAGGAAGGGAGGCGACTTTGGGAAGATGACACGGCAACGGCAAAAATATCCGGCCAGGGAGAGCTTCGCTGGCATGCGGGAGCAGTGCGCACTGTGCAGTGGTGCAGTGTCCACGCGGTGCACTGGGAAAAGGTATTGGAGTACGGCACGTGCGCTGGGAAGAAAACACACAGTGGCAAAATATCTGGCCGAGGAACTCTTCGCCCGTTGCCATGGCCGGGCGGCAGCGTCCACGCATCACAGGTGAGGCTCGAGCTGTCGACGGGAATCACGGTGAGAAGACGACATCCATGAAGATGACGACGCAACGCGGCGTGTACGCATCGGCAGCAGTAAGTGTCGAGCTGGGCCACGTTCGTGTGCACGGAAGGGACAGGAGAGAGTGAGCCCATGGGGGTTTGTATTTACGTAGGTGAAGGGGTTCCCAGAAAATCAAAAGAAGGATATTGAAGGAATTTGAATTGGAATCAAGGAACGAATGTGAGGGAAATTCAAGGAAATATTTTGGTGCCACAAACAAATTCTGAAAACACACAACACTCAAGAATGCAGATGGTGAATTTTTAATGCAAGGTTCTAGAGAAAAGTTTTTCTAAAACGGTTCCGTAGAAAATAAACTATCCAAGTTTTAATTTGTTATAAAATTCTAAAAGTTTAAATTTTTAGTGATTTTTAACAGGATGCAAAAACACGGGTGTTATATCACCGCTGATGCAAGTAGATTTATGGGATTGTATAAGCATATATGCAAGTTTAGTTGTTGAAACATAAGCCAATCCGGATATATAAAGAATGAGCTGGACAGGTACGACGTGGGTGCCCTTTTGGTTTTGATTTGGAGTTCGTTTTCGATTATGTTAGTAGCTTTTACTATTTTCTGTCTCCTTGTTTTAGTTGGTTTCTAACTTCCATATCAGCGTACGCATACGGAGTCCGGCCTAGGGATGCCAAAGGATACCGGGGTATTTTGAGAAAAAAAAAGGTTAAGAGAAAATACTGAATCTTATCGAGATTGAATCTTGGTTTAAGACGAGTCTTACATCTTACATGTAATCTTGGTTTAGGATGAGACTTACATCTTATAAGTAGGTAGAAAAAATTATGGCGGAAATTTTGCCTCTTTATTATTAGGTATAGATTCATTTATGGACAAGAGGTAGTATTTGTAAGACCGCTGACCTCAGTAAGTGGACCATTACTACGAAGAAAATTATAGTAAAGATATTGTGCATGACCAAAGTGATCCAACAAATTAAACGGCTGTGAGAAGAAACCCAGTGCACAAATGGTTTAGGACAAATATATTTAATAAACATGACCATCATCCTACAAATAAAGTATGCATTTCAGAGGCTAAGTTGCTGTCCCATATATGAATGGTTTGTTAGACTACGACGACATTTCACTTTCACCCCATTGTTTATCTTTAGAGTGTTCTTTCCCTCCATATATTTATGTGTAGTATATATACTCATCCTTTAATTTTGTGTTACATTTTTTATATTATACCTCTGAATCGCATCTAACATTGACATCATTCAGCTCATTCACTATTCATGCATGGTTTCAGGTTAGGTCCACGTAATATAAACTAATCCTGCTGAAGCCATGAATCAAGAGAGTAGTAAAATAATAATTTCTTCGTTTCAAATTGTAAGATGTTTTGTTTTTCTAGATACACTATATATAGGTGTCAAAAACTTATGCCTACTAATATAAGTAAATTTAAAATTCCTCAATCAGGGGGTCCTCAATTATATTTGTAGTTGTCAAGCCTTAAAGATAATGTGATGCCCCACAAATGCATGCTAGGACGCAATTTGTTTTATCATAAGCATTCATGTAGGTCTTTGACAAATTGAAATCATCCCGGCCTTGTGCTACATAATGCAACGCATGCATACGAACTTTGTGCTGAATGGCACCTGAACTTCCCTTCCACTCATGTTGCGAATGCAATACTAACCACATAATTACCGCACATTTCACATTGTCCAGTCGCTCGGCACCCTGTTCGCAGTCTGTATGGCCGGCAAAAAATATCGCAAATTTCACTGTCCAGTACTCCAGTCGCTTGCCGTTGCCGGCCGGCCGGCCGGCCGGATCACGCTGATTTGAAAGGCGGTATAGAACAAGTGTGCCACTTATGAAAGATGGATAAAAAGATTCACATGTCAAATAAAGAAATGCCTCACGATTGACTGGCAGGATCTTACAACTCTGATATCGATCAGCTGTCGTACGTGGCGAAACAATATATATGAGAAGGCGGCCTCTCGTGTGTCGACAATGGGCGCTCGTAGACAGTAAAATTAAAGTTTCTTATATACAAATGGCTATATATATATATATCCTCGTGGACAGTAAAGTTTTTTCTTATATATATGCAAATGTTGTTGCATGGATCGGTCGTGGACCATTGTATTATTATCGTAATAATCATCCAATGTTAGCCTCTGATCGATACATAATGATATTGTAGCTTAAAAGCAGTGGGCCATAGCGTGACATCCTTGGACCAGCGTTAGTGCTACCTGCCTTTATTTTACACGTGTGACCATCGTATAATTATATAACCATGCATGTCCCTTTTTTCACGAATAGTTATATATTCCTGCATGTCTAATACAAGACACATATTTATTTTTCTAAAGTCTTAGTTTAGCTGGGCAAAAACGAAGTAGCATTGTTTTGGTCGTACATTTGGATTTCATTCAAAGCGAGTAAGCGTCTAAGAGATAACTTACTTCCCGTTGTGCTTAGCACAATCCCTTTAAACGAAACATGCATGGGAGAATGAAAATGACCGAAACATGCATGCATAATATAGCCGTCGCCATGCAAGAAACGAGAGACGTCTTACATGCATCGACCAATGCAACACACGAGCCGTGGCTTCGCTTCATTCGCTAGCTAGCTGCCTAGTGCGCGCGCGCGTGTGGTGACCACACCACCACCGGAAATAGTGGACTTGACTGGAAGACACGTAGAAAGCGCGGGGGGACACGCGGCGGCGAAATGCATGGAGACGACGACTCTCTGTGACCTGTGGCTGTGGGGGTGGGATGGATGGTGACGCGCGTCGACGTCGCTCGTCGCACGCCCATGACCATGATGCTGCGTGCCTGCGTATGTTATGTGCAGTGTAACTGTATACTAGTACTATAGTGTGGAGGCTGTGTTGTTGTATACTGACTGTATAGGAGTGGTGTGTGTACAGGATAAGCTGCTACTATGACTTTTCTCCCATCTGAATCTAGTGCTGGATTCTTTTCAATTTTGATCCATCCCTTTCCCATGCGTATACGTACGTGACGTGTACCGGATCTGATCGGACAAGAATACGTACAGACGACTACAGAGAGCTGCACGCAAGCACGGACATGGACTCATGCATCTAAATCCACCTACCATCATGCTAGCTTCTGACGTTTTGTGCTGGCAAGCTTCTCTGCTGAGCATGCATTTGTGCCTGGCCAAAGCAGGCGAGCTGTTGTGTGGAATATGCAGGTGCAGCATCATGTGCCTTGCGAGTTGACAGGCGCGCCTACACTCTTGCGTGCGGGAACCAACAAGTGCGAGTTACGTAGCCAATAGCTACGCTTCAGATGCATGCATATACAAGTGAGCACGCACTTGTAAAGTACTCCCTCCATCCCTAAACAACCATGGTTTTTGCTTACCGGAAAATAACTTTGACTAAAACTATATAAAAATAATATTAATATTTATGGTACAAAATTAATATCATTAGATTTGATAGATCGTTGAATCTACATAATAAACTTATTTGGGAATACAAATATTACACTATTTTCTATAAATCTAGTAAAACTTACTGTACAAAAATTAAAAAAAAGCAGTTATTCAGGGACTGAGGGGTACGTATTCATGTTTTTTTTCGTTGAAAGACCGGGTGCATGCATGCATGTTGCTGAGTGCGTGTGCTAATAGACAGTCTGTTGCATTGGTGAGCTAGCTAGCAAAGCTTTCTGGTTTCTCCTGGTTTGGCCACGGCCAAATGAGTGTGTCTGCTGCGGATCTGTGTCCAATCCACTACGTACTTTGAATTTTTGGCGTGCATGCTTACTTGTCAAGGATGATGGATGGCAGGTAGATTGATGACCATTCAACGTACGTACGTGCAAACATATGCTGCCTTTTGTCCTAAATTCCTGTGAGATCGATAGATCGCTGAGAGAGATGACCTACCTGCTTGTGGTTAGCTTTGTACTCGACGACCATTCAACACACGTCGTACAAACTAATGCTTGTCGCTCGTGTGCGATCTGCGTATGTAGCAGCTATTGTTTTCCGGTACACGCCTTTATCGGTGACACTACCACCTTTGCAGTAAAGTAATGGCTCCGTGACGGAAACTAATTAAGAACTCCGTCCACTCCAAAATTTTGGCTGTTAAAGTACTTCTTTAATTAATTTTGATCAAACTTATAAAAAATGTATTAGCATCAATGATGTCTAGTAAATACAGTATCAAGATATAAAATGTATTAGCATACGTAGCCACTACCTAACAGCAGCATCCAGCATGCCAATGCAAGAAGGGCGAAACGACGCAACACCGCCCAGAGGCATAATGATCTCGTTTACTCATGCAAAGCAGGGCGCCACCATCGTCCAGCCGTCCGGTCCGACCTAGTGCCGGTGGCGGCGCTACGACCCAGCCATCGATGTGTGCTTGTCTGACCCGCTTGCATGCTTCACATTGTCCTGCGTGGACCGTCCACTCACCCACTGCACGCACGCACCAGCGGTGGTGATGGTGGTGGTGGTGTGGTGCATCGATCCATCCATCCCCTTGTCGACCTGTCTTGTCGATCCATGGAGACCTGGATGTGTACGTAGCGTGCAAGGCTAGAACTCGCTAGCTCGTTGCCGGCGGCCGCCGTTGTAGCTAGCATAGGTAGTCGATCGTCGTACGTAGAATGCTCCTTGTCGTTGACGTGGAACATCTTTTGGTAATGGAGCTGCTCTTGCAAAAGAGGACTCCCCAATTCACCAATTTGTAGCGCTAGCACCTTCGTTGTTGTCGTATCCCTTGCGATCCGATCGTAGGTCCAAAAGTCAAACGGGTGACGAGAAGATATAGACAAACTAAAACGGGTAATAGAGAAGATGCCAATTCGATCCACACAACACGCAATCGCAATCAAAATATCAATGTCAGTTCCTTTATACTACTGGTCCGTGGTTTCAACAGGTAGTGGTAGTACAATCGACAATAAAATCATTGTTCGGTTCGTGGCTATAGCCAGCTATGAAATTCATAGCTTTTCTATACGACATCAAATCAAGATAAACTTTACATTAAAATTGTATATATATTTGAAAGAGACCTGACCTAAAACTTTGTAATTGAAAACTTTTAAATTTGAAATGGTATGTGTCTAAATAATCAATATAAGTTCTCGGACTAGATTTAAGATGGTTGATAATGTCGAATGGAGATAAAATCAACATCAAAATTGTAATACTCGATGAGGTCTATAATTTTGTAGTTAACAAACGTTTTCATTTGAGATCATTTAAAGTGTCAAATTAAATGTACAATATAAGATTCGTAAAATATGTAGTTAAAAGAATATCGTCAGTTGTATATTCACAAGTATTTTGTAGTTCAGATGGTATGGACGCTTGATAGAACACTAAGGTCTGAAGTTTGAATCCTCAAAACACATATTTGTTATTCTGGTAGTGATTGCGTGTAATGCACAAACCATACAAAAGTGCACTATCATATATAGGGCATGTTTGGGCCGGGACTACTAGTCCACCAACTCTACCATATGAAGCAGTTCAAAAAAAATCTAGAGTTTGTAGAGTACTCCTTTAAGTGCTCCACAAACTCTACATTTTCTAGAGCAGAGCTCGTGGAGCTGGAAGCGAAGTAAAAAAGGTTGTCCTTGTTTAGCTAGCGAAGTTGAGAGGAAGCTGAAAATATGAAGCGGATAAGTCCTAAACATATGCCCATAACTCGATCTGTGTATATTCGTCTTTTCATGTGTAGAAATTTCATCATAAAACTATAGTACCGCAGGTTCACCTCATCTATCTACTCTAGATACTTTTACCATTTTATTTACTCCTTTCCACGAACTAATAAAAATTTAGGGGCAACGTAAAATGGTCTTCGTATATATAATTCATTTGTAAATTAGTTTAGAGATGTTTGGTTTAGAGAATAAAGTATAGTCCTTCATTATTTTACTCTTTAGATTTCAGTTTGATTTGTGGAATTAAATGAGTTGATTCACGACCACCTCATTCCTCGATCTTTCTCACAAGCTACTAATAATCAGTATTAATTATAGTATGAAGCATGAAATTACTCCCTATTTAAGAAATGGACCTATGATGCATCTAGAAATGCGTCGATTCTCCGAACCAAACTTGGGCACATTTTGACAGTCTTGTTTGGGACCGCGTCCTCTGGCCGTATTGGTACACTGTGGATGACCAAGCCAGCAGTGACCACGTGGCACATACACGCGCTATAGCACGAGCAGCAGCGATCCCTCATGCAAATGCATGTCGCCGCCGTGCACAAAAGAAAAGCCCAACACACCGTTTTTTATTTTTTTTCTTTTCTTTTTGGAAAAAGTCCATATTACCACCCTCGATTTTCGGGAAAGTCCGTTTTTCCTCCCTGAACTCTAAAACCGGGCAAAACACCTCTCTCAACTTTTAAAATCATTCATCTTACCTCCCTGGCCCTGTTATAAACAGTTTTGAAGGCGGTTTTATCATTTTTTTATTTATTTTGGCTAAATCTTTGAAAAATCATAGCAAATCATAGAAAAATCATAATATGGCATGCTTTAGTACAAAGCTTTTGCTGTGTATTTAGATTTATGTTTTTCTGTAATTAATTGAAATAATTTATAGTTGCTGTTTCTATGGTCCAATTGTGATGAAATTTTTATGGTTAGCTAATTATTATATGATTGAACTGTAGTAAAAAATTCATATTCATTAGATCATGTATAGCTTAGTTATAGATGTATTTATCTATACCTAATAATAGGTAAAATTTCTGCCTATTTTTTGGTTCATCCATTTTTTTTTGGTCCATCTCCCTCTAACTACCGGATAATGGAGAGTTTCTTCCGCCCGGACTTATATATAACTCGTGCTCATACGAGTTAGAATAGCTCTTGTCTAGCGCAATACGAAGTCCGATTCCAAAACGTATTGGGTCGTGCATGTGATCCGGACTCCTAAACCATAAGTCCTGTTTTTTTCCCGTGTCCAGCATCGAGTCCAGTTTTGATTCGAACTATTTGTGTAATATGTAGAAGTCCCGTACTACTTATGCAAGACATGGAATTTCTGTTTTTTTTTCCCGCGTCCAGCAGTCCGGTTGATATGGAAGTCTCCAGCAGTCCGGTTTCGCTTTCTATGTAAACACAAGCTGTGTAATAAACATAAAAAGATCCTAACAAGACACGAAAAGAGGACGTCGTAGTAGAGTATTAACTCCCTCAGTACTCGCCAGCCCACGTGATCTAGAAACTTAACTGAGTGGCGTAATCCCGAAGTTGAATCGACTTTGAATATCTACATGAGACCAATAAAGTGGCGAGTTGGTTTGGTCACGTAAAAAAGTTGTGTTTACTAATGCTGAGGTATATTGTAGCGTGATAATACATATTCATATAGATTTCACTTGTTGCGGACATTTTTTTCAATAATATATATTATATAATTTTAAAGATTAAATCGTTTCTTTTGATATACTTTTATACTTCTCAAAAGTACCCTCACATCAGGTGTCCTGTACGTGACTCATACTCAAAATGCGTGCTTATACGAGTTAGAACAAATCAACAACTCGTGTTCGTGCCTAGCAAAGGTACAGAGTTTGACTCTAACATGTATTTCGTTGCAACATACGAATACGTTTACTATATATAAATATAAATATGAAAAACAAAGTTAAAAAGGACAACAATATAGCCCTTCGAACCATTAGCGCTTCCTAAAGAAGGAGCGATCATACTTCACACCACTATTGCAAAGAAAACCATCAATCATATTTGAGTTTTTTTTCAGTTAATGGATCAAACCGTAAACTGAGATCTTGTGCGGTTTGTTATCTAGATTGGTATAAATAAATATACTCCCAAACTATATACATGTACCAGTGCAATTCTCATAAGAGGACACAACATGAAAAGTCTAGATAGATCTCCCTCGTAATCATCTAGAGACAAACTAATCCCTAACATGTCGACAAACTCCTAACTGACTTATACGAAAGATTATTTTTTAAAAGTGTACTTATATGAAAGATTAGAATTACAATGTAGGGAGAAATAAGGAGAGCATTCCTTGTTCTTCTTTCTTTTAATAGCTTTGTTTCTCCCGTTGCAATGCACGAACATGTTTACTAATATGTAAGCATAAACCTAAATAAAATCTCTATATATTTAAACGGGAGCCAAGCTTGCGGCAATGACGATGGCCATGTCACCTGTAAATCTCAGGCCGTTGGATCTCGATCGGACGGCTTGAATCACGTGAAAAATCGCTCTCGCAGGCACTGTTCATATACTGTCCATAGACTGTTTATTACTGTTTGTCACTGTTTACACATATTTGCTACGCGCACACGAGAAACGTACCCGGAACATCAAAATAAGTCCTTCTCATTTGTAGAAAATTTTAAAAAAACGTAAATAAACTAGAAGCAACCTAGAACATACCTAAATATTTTTTGCCTCTTCACTGTCATAAAAAAAATCTAGATTCCACTCGTTCGCATTTTGCCGATAAATTTAGAATGTCTATACCTTATCTATCCTACCTCCGACTCCGATAATTCTACCAAAAAAACTCTAAATATTAAAATCCTTTTCGGTAATTTACGGTCATTTTCACAAACACACAAAGTAGACCCTTTTCCTTTGCAAACAAATTCCAAAAAATTCATAAATAGACTAAAACAAATCTAGAACGTATCTAAATATTTTTCGCCTCTTTTTTGTCATAAAAAAAAGAATACTCCATGACACCTACTGCGTATTCTATTACGCCTATAAATAATCGCTAAAACCTACGGTACCCAAATCTCCAAATTATAAAACATTGTTTCAAAAAAAAGAGGGGGTCCATAGCAACATAAACGCATAACAAACTGCCTCAAAATGCTAGACACCCTGCCTACTAAAAAATTAATCAATAATTGATCTATGCTCCTACACAACTGGTTCCATCCCATGAGGCCACGCGGCAACGCCGCGCGTTGTTTCTAGTCTATAACTAAGGGTGTGTTTAGTTCCCAAAATATTTCACCCCAAAACATCACATCGAATCTTGCGGCACATGCAAATGTAGACGAAACAAAAAACTAATTGCACAGTTCACCGTGAAATCGCGAGACGAATCTTTTGAGCCTAATTAGTCCATAATTGAACAGTAATTGTCAAATAAAACAAAAAACTACGGTATCCAAAACCAAAATATTTTGAAAACTAAACACACCCTAAGTTGAGGTAATGCAGACTTTTTTCCTTTCTCTTTTTGGTCGACTCGATTCCATCCAGCTAAGATCAACCTAAGGCCGGTTTGAGGAAGTTAGTCCTCCAAAGCCCAAGAACCGCATGCGCGCGCTGTGCTGCGAAGAAGCTGAAGCCCAACACACGTTTGGAGTTTGAGCTTTCGATGGATGGCCCACTGAAAGAAAATAAGAGGAGAGCCACAGCCCACATTACAAGGCCTACGCTGTTCACAACACATACAACAGCAGTCTTATCTATTGTCGTGGATTATCGCAAACAGCTCCGTCAGGCCGGAGGAAAGCTGTCCACTCAAGCCTCGGGCCGGTAAGGCCTTATTCTCCTTTGTTGTGCGCTCAGACGCTCTCTTCTTGCCTGCCTAACGAATGTGGAAATCGAAGCCCTAGGATTTGTTCGGAGGAACGCCACTGTCCAGTTGCCAGCCAGTGCCAGTCGAGAATTGGGAGCCGGGAACAGAACTAAAACTTAGAACTCCTTTCTTCTTTATTTTACAAATATATATGACAAAAATAATATTTAACATGTATATATATAAAATATTACCATATTTAATATTTTTCTAAGAAGTAATATTCAAATGAAATAATTATATTATATATATTAAATTACCTTAAAATTTACGTTCCTCAACCCCATCTACCAAACAAACTGTAAATCTCAATAATTTCAATGTCACTCGTTCTTGCTTTGTCCTTTTCTTTCATGATTATGCCAAAATTTAGAGAAACAATTAGTTATTAAATGAATTGGATTCTCAGTTGAGAAAAGTAGGGGGGAAAGGGAACGCGTACGTAATTGGTGATTTCAGCGGCAGATGGTAACCAATCTTCACCAATGCAAATCTATCGGTGATTTCAGTTGTTGTTTGTATATATATGGCATTTGAAGCTTTTACAGAGTCATGCCATGTTTTAAGCTACTGTATATTTGGATTCTGTGCCTTAATTGGTGTTTCAACAAAGAAAACGGTTCTTTAAAGTTTTACAGTAATATTGATACTTAGGATTTTTCCCTACTCGACCTTTGCACCCACCCTTATATAGGATAGGAGAGAACGATGCCGGATGACTGACTAAACTTTGCTGCATGCTTCTGGCGCCGCCGGTGACCTCTTCGGTTTCCGGCGTCCACGCCCCGCCCATCGACAATCCGTCGGCGGCGGCCACCGCAAAACGTAGGTTAGCCGTCCTGGCGCCTCCGTCCACAGATTGTCTTCGAAACCCTAATTTCCCCACTAGGGTCTAAGCGCCGCTTAGGTTTAGTGTTGGGATAGTGTTGTTGTGTCTGTGCTTTTGGTGTGCAAATCACAGGTGTTTCCACCCTACCAATCGACATCGATGGCGACGGTAGGCGGTGGACGATCGGGGGAAGATGCGACATCGAAGGAGGGTGGAAGCCCTACCCCGAACGTGTCTGATCTTTTGAGCCGGCTCAACCTCACTGAGCAGGAAGGGGCGATCGCGGATTTCAGCGATGAGGAAGATGTATTGGAGCCTGTAACACTCCGGTGTTACGCAATGCATTTTTGCATAACAATCATATTGCACAACATTCATATCATTATAATCATGTGTGATAATTTATAATTTGATTAAAATAAAAGCTTGAAAATAATGTATGTGATGAATTATATTAATATGATAATCACATTGTACCAAAAATCTTGCAACTATAAATTTTTACATCACTTGGAACCCTAGTTCAATTGTTGGAGCAACTAGATGACTCAAATCTTTGTCAAAACTTGTTCAAAAATATTTATGAAAAATATTCAAAAATATCCCCTATTTTAGCATTTATTCTGCCATTCAAAATCTATCAAGAATTTTCAGTTGGCCCCTTAATCAAAGTTGTAGAGAATTTAATTCTGAGCAACTTTTGTTTTTGGGTCAATTCCAGAAAATATCTTCTTCTTGTTCAAAATGTAGTTTGAAGTTTGAAATTCATTTGAATTGAATTTGGAAAATCAAAAAAATCAGTTTTGCCTTAACAGGCCGCCGCCTCCCGTTCGGCCCACAGCCAGAAGCGGCCCGCGCCACTCCCGCGCGCGCGCCCGCACCGCCTCCGCAGCGGCCCGGCCCAGCCGGCCCCCCCTCCCTCTTCTTCCCGCCCGCGCCCGCACGCGCTGGCGCCCCGGCAGAACGCGCCCGCCGCGTGGCGGCCGCATGCCGGCGACGCCCCGCGTGGCCGTCCGTGGACCCCGCGCTCGCGCTCCACTTCAAATCACCCGGGCGCCTGGTCTCCATCCCGCACACCCCTCACTTGCTCCCCCTCCTCCTCCCTCCGGCGCCCTCCACCGCGGAACGCCGCTCGCCACCGCGCACCGCCTCCACCTCCGCCTTGTTCCGGCACCGGTAGACCGTCTCCTTTCGATTGCCTGTGCCCGAAGCTCCGCCCCATCCTCCTCTCCTCCGAACGAGCATCGACGTCCCCTCGTTTGGATCGGTAAGGCTCAATCGAGCTTTCCTCGCCGCGCCACCGCGTCGGAGCCGTTGAGCCCGTGCTCCTTCACCACTCGCTCGCTCCCTCTCCGTCTTCCCAAGCCTCCCTCTCGAGTTTGCGAGTTCTTGGCGAACGTTGTGCGCTCGCTCGGTGGTCGGGACATGGCCGGGAATGGCCGGTTGGCCGCGACCGCCGCCGCGACGTCGAGCTCGTGGACGCCGGCGACCGCGCTCGGTTTCCCTCGGGGAACTAGGCCGCGCCTATGGGCCGCGCCCCAAGCGGGCCGGCTCGGCTGTCCCCCGCACGCGCGAAGCAGGCCGGGAACGGCCACGGGCCGGTTGTTTTTCCCGGGCCGGCCCAGCGCCAGTTAAAGAAATCCCTTTTTTATTTTCTTTTTATTATTCTTGATGAAAAACACTTTGGAAAATGTTTTCTTGGTCATTTTAGCTCCAAAAATGGTGAAATAAATTTCTATGTACTCATTTGAATCAGATCTACAATATAAAAATGTTGCATGCCAATATTTCATTACTTTTCTGTAGTGTTTTATTTAATCCTTGAAATTGGTGTTTTCTTGAAAAATTGATAAGAAAATGTAGAAAAATCAGAAAAATGTGGTTCCAAGTTTGTTAATCTTTGTGTGCCCTCTATTTGCTAGGGAAAATTTTATATCATGTCTGTTCTGTAGAAAAATGTATAGTTGTAGTTCAAATGCTTTCTATCACTAATATTTGTTATTTTTGTTATTTAAATAAATTTGAATAAAACATGCAAGTGATAATTTTTCTATAGTGATTGTTTAGGGAGTAGATAGTAGGAAAATTCCTAAATCTGTTGTTTGATACTTTTCATAATGTAAAGTATTTTAAATCTCCATTTTGGGCCTCAGTTTGTTATTTTTGTTTAGTTAGTTCTAGTAATCCAAAAGCAATAAAAATCTTGTGTCAGGCTATTCTTGATATTAGTAATCCACTGTAATTTTCTAAGATTTTTCTGAGCTACTAAAATATGTGTTGTTGTTCAACCATAGGGCTAATTAGGGTTTCCATTCATTCTTAATGAAAAGATAGTTAGTAAAATATACTTTGGTGTATCTTTGAAGCATCTTGATTGTTCAAGTACTCCTGCATGGTAGAGAATAGTGGTGGTAGTTTACGAGTACATGTTCTTGGATGACGTAGACTACCTTGTAGAAGAATCATAAGTTCCACGTAATCCGATAACGTAACATACTCATTACATCGCATGCATTCCGCATCATCATCATCTCATGTCACCTCTGCAATGCATCTATGCATGTTGCACTCATATTTCTGCATCATACAGGATCGCAGGAAGTGGTTCCGGCAGTAGTTCCCGAGGACGCAGAGGAACAGCCCGAGGTGACGGAGCCGGAGCCAGCAGAAGCAGAAGAGGAGTCCGGTGAAGAGCTTCCGGAGTGCCCTGACCATCGTCCCAGCTCCTTTGAGCGAGGCAAGCCCCGGAGCATTTCTCCCCCGGTTTGCGAATAATTATTTATTAATTTTACTTAATCTGATGCATTAAGTTTAGGAGTTGTTTGCAAACGTTGCTGCATTATACCTTGTTTCACCTTGTTTTACCCGATCCTTGTCACCCTGGTGTCCACGGTCAATAATTGCTTAGCTTGCTTAGACCGGTAGAAGTCGGGTGATTGCCTGTCATCCGCGAGCTATAAGGGATTACCTGGTTTTATGTGAAAGAATGTCATGTGAGAATAACTAAGTGTGGAAATGAATTTGAGACCGGGCGGAAGCTTGCAGGGTTCTGGACTGTAGTGTCTTCCGTCTGTGTCGGTTAAGGACCGTCCGATGTCGGGCCTCGGGTCATGTTGAACGCATGCCTCACATTTAGCTGGCCGAATAAAGTACCTTTCGACCGCGAAGCCGGGAGATTATTCGGGCCGAGTGGATTGCCCGCAACGCACTGTACCGGAGCAGTAGTGGCAGAAAACGGGAGCGCGATGATAAGGCCAAAGAGCAGTCGGGCGGCCCCCGGGTACATGTGGTTCCTGGCAAGCTCGCGACTTTACCTGAATGGTTGACTCGGTGACCAATACCTCACTTTAGCGGGTGAGTGAGGTTTGTGTGAGGAATAAATTACCAGCTGGTCAATAATCGATTCGAATCGCCATCGTTCACTGGATAGTGAACACTTGACTTGAGTTACTTCATCGTAGTAATATTGATGAAACACTTGGATAGTTATGTGGAAAATGATATGGTAATTATTGTTAATTATCAATGGTAATCCTTGCCTGCCTAATTACATGGTTACTTTAGCATAAGTGCAAACATAGTTGACAGGGGAATAAAGAATTAACATATTACATGCTTTTGTAAAAGAACTGCTAAGCTAAAAATGCTTTTCTTGCAAATGAGTCAGCTACCCCACCAAAAAGCCTATCATGATCCTTGATGTCATTTTTATTTTGGTTCTGTCGGGTAAGTCTAGCTGAGTACCTTCTCGTACTCAGGGCTTTGTTCCCACTTGTTGCAGATGGACAGATGTACTATGGTTATTGTATCAACTGTCTCTACCCTGCGATGGGCGAAGCCTAGGACCATGGGCAATGGTCACTCACTACTCCTCGCCTGATGCTTTTGTGGGAGATGATCGCGAGCTGGCACTTTATTTTGGAAAGTCGTGTGTGTGTACTTTGAACTAATGCTTCCGCTACTTTTATTTGAAACTGGTTTGTAATAACTATGTTTAAACTCCGATGTATTTTGTGCCGCGAACTTCTATGTAACTTATGACGGTAATCGCTAAACTTAGTACGATCTTGGCTGTGATGTGAAATGGTTTGAAATCCGTCGAGATTTCACGGACTACCGTGTTATACGGGCTTAAGTTTGGTAAATTGTCCGTCCGTTGGATGATTTTCTTACTTAATCTCGTATAATTGGGCGGTTCTGTTACAGCCTACGATGGAGTGGGCAGTAGTGGGGAAGGTCCTCTCCCCTCTTGCCGTCCACGTCAACACCATTCGGGCGGCCATGAAACCTGCATGGGGCAACCCCTTTGGTTTGAAAATCCGAGCCATTCGGGAGAAAGGTGAGAACTTGTTCACGGCAGAGTTTGGAACCAAGGTGGATATGGAGAGGGTTCTGGGGGGAACTCCATGGATGGTGGGGAGACATGCCGTGATTCTGAAGCCATATGATGAGAAGCTTAGTGCCTCTGAGATCGTGTTTGACCGTATGGAGATTTGGGCTCGGATTCCGAACTTGCCACTGGGTTGGATGAACCAGCATAGGGGTAGTAGGGCTATGTATCTACTTGGTCAGGTCAAGATGGATGTGGACACTGATGGCAAGGCGAGTGGAGCGTTCTTACGTGCTAGAATCGCCATTGAAATTGATAAGCCCTTGAGGAGAGGAGTTCTTCTCCGCTTGAGCAAGGGGGAGGAGCCAAAATGGTTTGCAGCCCAGTATGAAAAGCTGCCATTCTATTGCTACTCGTGTGGTATAATGGGTCATTCAGAGATTGAGTGTCCCAATCCTGTACCACGGGGATGAGATGAGGAAACTCCCATATGATGTGCAACTGAGAGCACCGAAGGAGCGTAAAAGGAGAGTGCAAACCTTTGCAGGGGCAGCCGCTGAGTCCTTTGGGACTGGCTCCTCTTTTGCATCAAAGCACGCTCGGGGGAAGTCCAGCAATTCAGGCTATGATCGTCAGTCCTGGGGGGGGAGGAGGAATCCCGTTTCTCTTCCTCTGAGCCTATGGAGGGGAGTGATGAACAAGAGGTTCAGTCACCTCCGAAAAACACGGCAGGGAAAACCCCTGAGGCCAAACGTGCAGCTGGTACGGGTGCAAGCAAGCAGCTGGTTATGCAGGAGGAGGATGCCTCACGCCTGCAATACATGAAACGGAAATCGAAGACTACGATGCCTGTCCAGCAGACCCCTGATCTCAATGTCATCCCATCTGCCTCTAATGCCATTGTTCCTATGGGACTGGTGAATTCACGGGTATACCAGTTAGATGGAGTATTAGAGAGCAGTGGAGGGAGTCTGCAAGAAACCTTGAAGAAGCAAAAGAGGGGGAAGTTTTCTCAAAATGCACGATCGGCGGCGGCTGCGAGTGATAGCCCCCGCCGGGCACAATGAAAATCCTATGCCTGAACTGTCGGGGACTTGGGCGGCCCGAGGCAGTTCGTGAACTACGTAGCTTGTGTGAGCTACACCGCCCATGGGTAGTGTTCCTATCTAAAACCAGATTTTTTAACAATAAAGTAGATGTTTTGGTGGGGACACTAAATATGGAAGGAGGTGTTGGTGTTGGAACTTTTGGCAGAGGAGGAGGTCTAGCTCTTTTGTGGTCTCGTGAAGTCGAGGTGAAACTTGAGAGCTATGACAAAATGCATATAGATGTCACGGTGCATTAGATTTCAGCACCTGACAAAGCTTGGCGGTTCACAGGCTTCTATGGGGAAGCTAGGCGTGAGCTACGCTACAGGAGCTAGGATTTACTTAAACTACTTCGCTCTCGAAGTGATCTTCCGTGGCTATGCGCGGGTGATTTCAATGAGGTGTTGAATGCGAATGAGCAAATTGGTGGGCAAGGTCGTTCGAAAAGGCAGATGGAGGGATTTCGAGAGGTTGTAGATTGCTGTGGCTTTTCGGACCTTGGATACATTAGGCTCCCGTATACGTGGGATAATAGACAGGAGGGGGCAATAACATCAAGGTCCAAAATGATAGAGGTCTAGCAAATTCTGAATTTTTTAACCTCTTTCCTTCGGTCAGGGTGTGGCATGTCCAAACAACGGAGTACGACCATTGTTGCCTGGTCCTGGAATGTCTACAGGAAATAATGTCGAGAAGAAGGAAACGTGCTTTTCGATATGAGAATATGTGGAGAAGGGATCCATCATACACTCACATGGTAGAGGTAGCTTGGAATTCTCTGGGTAACCCAACAACATTGTCACAGCTCTCGGATCAGCTTGGATCGATGGCTGGAACGATGAAGGATTGGGAGCAGTCCAGTTTCGGTTCGGTGCGAAAGGAACTGGGAAGACTGCGTCGTGATCTGGAGGCGGTCAGACGCTCCTCTCTGCACTCTAGGCCGACTAGACAGGAGAGGCAGCTAATGGCTCGGCTGTCGGAGCTCCTATCCTGAGAAGAAACAATGGAGAAGCAGCGGGCCCGTATTGACTGGCTTCGAGAGGGGGACCGTAACACTGCCTTCTTCCAAGCTAGATCAAAGGAAAGGGTTCGAGTCAACCGAATTTCAGCACTGAGGAGGGAGGATGGAGTTACAACAACCACTCAGGAGATGTTGGAATCAACAACTTTGGAGTTCTACTCGAAGTTGTTTACCCGACAGGAAGCACTGGACCCTGGACCGATTCTTGCATGTGTCTAGGAGAAAGTTACGCCAGCGATGAATGAAGAACTGCAGAAACCTTATACAGCGGAAGAAGTTCGCAAGGCGTTTTTTATGATGGGAGCTAATAAAGCCTCGGGGCCAGATGGGCTGACAGCGGGCTTCTTTCAATTCCACTGGGAGATGTTAGGACCAGGCATCATAGCAGCTGTGCTAAATTTCCTAAATGGGGGTGATCTACCAGAGACAATTAATAGCACAATGTTGGTGCTGATCCCGAAAGTCAAAGTTCCACAGGAGATGAAGCAATTCCGTCCAATTTCCCTTTGCAATGTGATCTATAAAATCTGTTCTAAGGTGTTGGCCAATCGTCTCCGAGTGTTTCTGGATGACATAATTGCAGAGGAGCAAACTGCTTTTCTTCCCGGCAGATTGATTACTGATAATGTGCTTGTGGCTTATGAGTGCACGCATTATCTTCAGAGAAAGAAAGGCAAGACTGGGGCTTGTGCGATTAAACTTGACAAGGAGAAAGCATATGATCGAGTTGAATGGGAATACCTAAGAAGCATCATGATCAAATTGGGTTTCCATGAATCCTTCGTCTCACTTGTGATGAGGTGCGTGAGCACTGTGTCCTTTTCAATCAAGATTAATGGAACTCTTTCTAGTGCTTTCAGACCAACTCGAGGAATACGGCAAGGTGATCCAATCTCGCCGTACTTATTCTTGTTGTGTGCGGAAGGGCTTTCCTCTCTATTGAAAGTTGTCGGTCCAGGGTACCTATCCAGAGGTGTTCGCGTGGGAATTCACGCTCCATGGGTATCACACCTTCTCTTTGCGGATGATTGCATCATGTTCTCTGAAGCGTCGCAAAGGGGTGCCGCCAGACTTCAAGAGATACTTGACACTTACAGCCGAGGTTCAGGACAACGAGTCAATAGAGATAAATCGGCTATCTTTTTTAGCAAAAATTGCCTCGAGGAGGTGAAGGAGCTAGTTCGGCATGAATTGCATATAGAAACATAAGCTCTTTCAGACAAATATTTGGGACTGCCCACAGCTTTAGGCAGATCCACGACCGAAGCCTTCCAGTTTATGCCAACGAGAATCAAGAATGTGGTGGGAGCTTGGAGTGGGAGACATGCGAGTAGTGCTGGAAGAGAAGTGTTACTAAAATCAGTGGCGCAGGCGATTCCCACCTACTCGATGAGTTGTTTCCTCCTCTCAAAAACCACTTGTAAGAAGATGAGATCCACAATCGCTAATTACTGGTGGGGTGGTTCTGGTGACAGCCGTCGCATTCATTGGTTGTGATGGGATAACCTGACCCAACACAAGTCGGAGGGAGGTATGGGTTTCAGGGACTTACACTTGTTCAACAAGGCCATGTTGGGGAAGCAGGGATGGAGGCTCATTACCCGGCCTGACAGTCTTTGTACAAGAGTCCTCAAGGGACGGTATTTCCATGATGGGGAGTTTCTGTCATGTACACGCAAGAAACATGCCAGTCACACGTGGAGAGCTATCTTTGCAGGTCGAGAAATCCTTGGACAGGGATTGATTAAAAGGATCGGTGATGGTGCCTCTACAAATATTTGGCAGGACAGGTGGATCCCAATGCATTTTGATGCTAGGCCACTTACACCCGGTGATGGGTAGGAGGTGAACCTGGTCTCTGACCTGTTGAATGCAGATGGACAGTGGAATGAAGAACTGATCAATGAAACATTCTTCCCAGTCGATGCAAACGCTATTCTTCGGATTCCATTGCGGCCACAGGAAGAAGACTGGTGGGCATGGGAATTAGATAAACATGGTGAATACACTGTTAAATTGGCGTATAGAAAGCTTGCTCAATCAGATATGCCAGAACAAGGAGGATCGGGAGATGAATCCTGGAAGAGGGTGTGGAAACTTAATGTTCCTCCAAAAGTCAAGGTTTTTTGGTGGTGGGTTTTACACGAATCTCTCCCTACCAGAGATACCTTGAACCGGCGTCATGTTGAGCCAGTGGGCTTCTGTGAACGGTGTGGAGCTATGGACGGAGATTGACATTCAGAGATCACGTATTTCCCCAATCCTAAAGGAGATCAAGGACCGCAGTGGATTTTTTTAATGTTTTTTCTTTGATGTATGCCAATAGAAATTGTAATCGCGTTGCTCATGTTTTGGTTAAGCAAGTCTCATATGACACAAGGGTGGGTGAGTGGCATGTAGCCCCACCCTATGTTTCTCATCTGATGACTGAAGATTGTAACCCAATTGTTCCTTGATCAATACTCCCTCCGTCCCATTGAAAGTGTCGCCCGGGAAACGTGTTTGTGAGGGGGACACGCTTTTCCAACGACACTTTCAATGGGACGGAGGGAGTAGAAGCTTGAAGTCGCAAAAAAAACTTTGCTGCATGCTTTTGTGCAGAGAATCGACGGACGAATGCGCTGGATTGGATCTGGAAAGCGAGTGACGCGCCGACAGCTCCACCAGCAGCAGCATGCACGCGAGCACGGATACCAAATTTTCTCCCAAATTCCACTATACAAAAAGAAGATTCCTCATCACATCAAAATATCGGCACATACATGGAGTAATAAATATAGATGAAATCAAAAACTAATTGCACAGTTTAGTTGTACTTTGCGAGACGAATCTTTTAAGCTTAATTAGTCAATGTTTAGATAAAAATTCACAAATACAAACGAAATACTATAGTAAAATTTTTTTTTACTGTACAGATTTTGAAC
Organism: Saccharum hybrid cultivar R570; assembly: GCA_038087645.1. Classification (NCBI taxonomy): domain Eukaryota; kingdom Viridiplantae; phylum Streptophyta; class Magnoliopsida; order Poales; family Poaceae; genus Saccharum; species Saccharum hybrid cultivar. The sequence goes on from JAQSUU010000805.1 coordinate 16,365,555, forward strand.
CTTCCGATTTGGACCAACTAAACACGGCCCACGACCACCGCTTGGAGTCGTTGTTGCCCACCTACTCTACTTCTACTCGATTGGCGTGCTATCTACGTTTTCCAGTTTGTCCCGACACATGCTTGCTGTCGGTTGGATGAGTCGAGGGCAATCATCAACGGCCACATGCATGCTTGCTCATCTACTGACTTTTGGCTTTTGCTGTGGATTGATTCATTGATTGGTTCCAGGAAACAAATAATTATGTCCAGCTCTGTAATTCTTGTTTTGTTTGTCAACTAGAAAATTGGGCTGATGTGTTCTCCAATCTCCACACATTTCGGCCCTACTACTCTGTAAAATTTTGAAGCGTACTAGTAATTCGGTTCTGCAAATCCAAATCCCCCTCGAAAGTCAAAACTAACGGATACGGCAATGACCAAGAGTCGATCTGAAATCTCAATCTACCACATGTCATGTAACACCGAAGAACGACAAGCTGTGTATACAAAGCAGCAGCCGGAGATGGACGTACAAGAACTCAAGAAGCCGTGCATGGCCGGAGTCGCAAGCAAGCAAGCAAGGTAGAGCAGCTAGCTAGCTACCTAAACCTTGACGTTGACGGTGTACTGGACGACGGTCTCCCCGGAGGTGGCGCCGGAGTCGATGGTGTGCGCCTGCACGTACCCTTTCGCCATGCGGAACTTGCCGCTGCCGCCGACGATGCTCATCTCGCGGACGTCGCTGAGCACCTCGTTCCGCCCCACGATGGAGAGCGTGCTCCCGTTGTGCTCCCCGCCCGTGAACACGAAGTTCATCACCATGAGGAGGCCGAACGTCTTCTGGTCCGCGAACGTGTAGGTGCCCTGCGCGCTGCCGATCTCGGTGCCCGACGCGCGCGTGGGGCCAGTGGTGAGCGGGTCGTCGATGGCCACCACGGCGCCGAAGGAGGTGGAGGAGGTGTTGGACGACGCCGCCTGCGCGATGCGGACGGCGGTTGGGGACGACGTGCCCGCCACGATGTCGTGGAAGTAGAGCTTGAAGGTCGTGAAGCCGGTGTCGTCGGCCGCTGTGGCACCGGGCGCGAGCAAGGCGGCGGCGCACAGCAGGAGGAGAGTGGTGGTGGCGGCCATGGCGATGGATGGTGGTGGAGGCGAGCGGGTGAGATGGGGTGGCGGCCACTGGATATGTAACGGTGGGTGGGTGGTGGGACTTGGGAGTGGTTGGTAAAGAGCAGCGGTGGGCCGGTGGCGGGGGCAGACGGGCAGTGGTTGCTCGGTTTGGACTCTGGTCTCTGGAGGGGCAGGTCGTCTGCCGCGCCTGTCGTAGTTGGTCCGGTAGGTGAGGTAAGGTCGCCATCATCTTCCTCCCATGCTTTGCATCTCGTCTTTCGTGCCCTTTATTTGCACGCAACTTTATATAGGTAGCGTTTAGTTCCAAAAATTTTGGTAAAATGGCACCGTAGCCATTTTTGTTGTTATTTTGTAATTAGTGTCTAATTATGGTCTAATTAGGCTTAAAAGATTTGTCTCATCCATTTCGTCTAAACTGTGTAATTAGTTTTATTTTTTATCTATATTTAATACTTCATGCATGTGTCAAAGATTCGATGTAACGGGGAATTTGAAAAATTTTGTAAAATTTCTTGGGAACTAAACAGCCCCGTAGTTATATTTAATTTCCATGTCGCCGCAGCACAAGGATGTGGTCACCTTGGCGCAAGGACAGGGATAAAACAAAATAAGGTGGCGTGTGGTTGAGGCAGCTAAAGTTCATATCGGATTTTGACCAGGTGATCATGGGTTTTCGATACTAATTAAAAAATAAATTATATATTCGGTGAATAATCCGCGAGACAAATTTATTAAGCCTAATTAATCTATCATTAGCACATTTGTACTGTAGCAATTAGTGTTAATCATGAACTAGTTAGACTTAAAAAATTTATCTCACAAATTATCCTCACCCTATATTTTTAGTTTTGTAAATAGTATATATTTAGTACTCCATGCATGTATCCAAATATTCGATGTGATGTAGACTAAAATTTAGTCCCCAGAACCAAACAGGACCTAAAAACTATATTAGCCTGGCTTATCAGCTATGATATATTGTTTTTCTCTCACAATAAATCAGCGAACAATACTTTTCAACCTAACAATTCAGCGAAGCGAACAAAGCATGGTCGGAAGGAGGACCAAGTTATTATTGTTTTCACGTTGTACTACTGTTCATGTCTTATTCAAAACCCACAACTATTTAAGTGATGATTTCATTTTTTATCTCCTTCCATAAATTTTGGTTACATTTCAAATTTTACATGAACATAGAACTTCTCATCATCTATCATTCATATTTTTGTTGAGATTTTTTAGCATATATATTTTTTTGAATTACACAGTACAACGTAGACGTTCATAACGCACGTACACTCACAACTATGAATGCACGACGAAATCCAATCCTGGAATATTCGCTGCTAGGGAGTGTGAACCTAGGACCTAAGGTGCTATCAAGACTCTTATAACCACTAGACTACAAGCCCTTTCGCTTTTTTAGCACTTTTTTTTGATGAAATTGGAAAGGCCAAAGCCCTAACAAGAATTTATGGAAAGACAAAAAAAATAGGGGTTACGAAAAAGCAGTTCAAGAGACAAAAAAGAGAGAAAAAGAAAGTAAAAAAGCTATCCAAGAGTCTAGTCAAGACCAACTTTGGATCCATTGATTATACAGCTGCGAGATGCTTTCCTTTGCTCTTAGAGCAGTTAAGGCCAATTCTCTATTGAAGGAGATCTTGCAACTTTTGTATGTTTGGTCCAATACCTCTAAAGATTAAGTCGTTCCTTGCACCCCAAATAGTCCACACATTAGGATCACACCATTTATTAGGAAGAATTCTGAATTTAGTTGATCTCTTTAGGAAGCTAATATGACTGAATATTCAAATTTAAAATGCTCCACCAGGATTTAGCAAGGGACAATCGAGGAAAAGATGATAGAGGGTTTCTCAGTTGCTAATGACAAAACTCACAGTTATTTGTCTCCAAATGCATGTTTTTCCTCCGAAGGATGTTTCTCGTACTTAACATGCCCTTTAACGACAATCAAAAGAAGACCTTGTGTTTTGGTTGGCAATTTATTTTCCAAAGCCATCTAAACCTTTGTTGTAGAAAAATTATTTGATCCCCAAATATAGCCCCACAAGTCATTCTCATCATCTAAGTTTAGGTTTTCCAAATTACCTCTCAATGCCTGCAGTTGTGAGAAGGCCGAAGCTGACAGAGGTTGATGGAACAAATGGTTGGGTTGGTTATTATCCAAAGCACTAATTGAAATGTTACTCTTTTTTTTTTGCAAAGGATAGCAGCTCTGGGTACTTCAACTTTGGGAAGATAACCATCCAGTTATCTTCCCAAAGTAAACAAGACTCTCCATTGTGAATCTGCACAACTGTTAGATTTTTGAACTCTCTCAGAATCTTCAAATAAATTACTTTCCACCAAAAGCTGCCTTTGGCAAGATTCTACATGATACACGTATAGACGTGACCTTTACATGCGTGATAGAGGTACGGACATGACAAACAGTGGGCCAAAATTTCATGGTCTTGTTCATGATTTGGCAAGGTACAACTTGCAATATGCATGTACCGGTTTGTTAAAGTTGCAACGCACATAACGGTGGTAGGATAGGTGATGAGGTTGCAAACGGGTATAACAGCGGTTGAGGTGGCGATAGCAAGGCAATACGATTAAATAGGGTCTCTATCATAGGGAAGAGAGATGACAGAAGAATTGATGTTAAGAAAGGACGGGCCTGTGGTAGCGACGATGGGAGATGAGTGGTGGGCATGCCAGTGGCAATAGTAGAGGCAGCTGTAGACGAAGAGACGTGAGGAAGAAAATATAACGTGAGAAGGAGAATCAATCGTGTGCATCAATATGCACATGTCCTTAGGGTTTGTTTGGTGAGTCTCCAATTCAAAGGCAGCAGTGGAGATAGAGAGGGATTCAATCCCCTGCAAGACAAAATTCAACTTCTCTAATCCTCTCTCCTGTTGAACAAGCCCTTAGTTCCCGGTGTATCCTTAGAGTTCCACATTGAATTGAGTGGTAGGTGTGTTGTACTCCCTCCGTCCCAGAATACACGTCGTTCTGGCGTTTGAAAAATGTCTCACAAAGCAAGACGTTTTAGCTTCGCAGCTATTGCAGCAAACTACGGCACCGGCCATCCGTCACATCCGGTCGTGCATTGCGAATAAAGGCTGTGTTTAGTTGGTGCTGTAAAATTTTTGGAAGCACAGTAACTCTTTCGTTTGTATTTGACAATTAGTGTCCAATTATGGACTAATTAGGTTCGAAAGATTCGTCTCGTGATTTACAACCAAACTGTGTAATTAGTTATTTTTTACCTATATTTAATGCTCCATGCATGTGTTTAAAGATTCGATGTGACGGGGAATCTTGTAAAAATTTTGGAAGTTTGAAGTATCTAAACACATCCAAAAAGTGAAACAAAGCAGCCGGTCTGTGAGGGGGCAATGGAGCCAAAGCACTGGTCCCAAGCACCAGCAAGCTGCAGCCATGTGTCAGTGCACTGGTTCATAGGGGCTGCAGAGTATTTCTCCACCATCGTTGGTGTCTGGGACAGCTCTCTCGACGTCCTTTAATCTGGGACAGAGGGAGTACACTCCTGGTGCTATGTATGCAGCAGTATTTATTGTTGAGCACCTCCCTGTTGCCCCTACTTCAAGGAAGGAACCTACTCGTACATGTGCAAAGAGGCAGGCGCCGCGGTAGAGAGTGCAGTCTTTGTAGCAACATTTTGGTTCTCACCTTACTTGATCAAACTACTCTTCTCGTGTGAATGACGTGATTATATATATAAAAAAAAGTCTCTTCCTTGCTTGTAGTTGTTGCTGAATCTAATTGCCACGTCGTCACTGTGAGTTCAACTCCCAAGAGCGCACCGATCAAACTCAAACCGCAAGACTTGCGTGAAAGCAGAGCCGGTTGTCATGTTCTGTATGCACCCACCATGAAGCATGAGGAAACTCAAAGCTGAAGGAAATAACGAACAATTCACTTACAAAGCACTGTAATAGTAATTTAGAGTGGAATATTGCGGTGTTAGTGCAATGCACACACAGAACCAAAGAGGTTCGGTGCGGCAGAGGATTTGACTTTAACAAGGGTAATTATTTATTTTTAGGCGTTATTTTGCAGGGCTCCACTTGTCTTCAGCTACTGCACTGTAGGGTGACAACGGAACTCTGTGTGTGTGTGTTTTTTTTTGACAAAATAAAGGGCTTGTTTGATATAAGTGCTAATTTGCTAGCTAGCTAAAATTAGCTCTAGTGCATACAAAAATGATGGTTAATAGTTAAGCTAATTTTTTAGTCAAGTTTCCAACTAATTGTTAGGCAACAAGTTAGTTAACCATAGCTAATTTTTAGCGTCAACAAGTAATTAGCCATGTGTGTATCAAACAGACAATAGCTTGAATAAAACCTGCCAAAAAGACTAGACACGCTGACGTTTTTACTTTTTTTTGAGAAAAGCTGACGTTTTTACTGTAGCATGTACCACAGTAAAATGAAGATTAACCGGTTGGGCCGTTGTCCTCATCTCCTATTGAGAAGAAATGAAAACATACGTCCTCAGACCCGGTGAAGAGGCTAGCAGCGTAATAGTTGGGCTGAAAAGCAATAATCATCACACTGGGCTAGGCCCAACAATTGTTGCTGCTGCTCTTGCGCATGAGTTGATCTAACAAGTTCTATTATGATTAATTTCTCTTTTGAATTGACTTGCAGCCTGTTCGTTTCGCTGGTTTATTGTGGCTGAAAGTACTGTTCGCTGGTTTGTTGTGAGAGAAAAACACTGCTGGATGATTGCTGATTCCGCTGAATAGCTCAAACGAACAGGGTGTTGGTCGGTGACTGGACTTTGACCAACATGCACACCTACGGCGGCACGTAGAGATATGCAGCAGTAGTAGGTGAAGAAAGTATGACTTGGCACGGACTAAACCAGGCCGGCAAGAAGTAGGTAACCTTAGAAACGCGTACATACAGTATTTGGTGATGTAGTTTGAACTTTTTGCCGTGTATTACATATGTACGTGACAAAATTGGGATAGACCCGGTCAGATCAAGCTGATAGCAGTGTTTACATAATTTGTTCATCACACAATATGTTTCTTTTTAAGATTTCATAAAAATTCCCTTTGAAACTTCTAACGACACCTTTTTAGGGACGTTCCATCTAGTGAATTCATTATTCTCAACATCTGTCGATTAAATTTTAGGGTGTGCATGCCTGTCGTCGTTTATAAGTACTATTACTAAGCATATCTGTTAGTGTCAACAAATGTACTGTGATTACAAGACAGACACACAAAGCAAGTGACTTTATTTTACTATGATTAGAAGACAAAGAGACAGACAAAGCAATTAATTAAGATCTATAGAATGTGAGGGGTTCTCGACCAGAAACACCGTCCACGTCACCTTAAATGTTCTCCTCCGTTCGATCTCGCCATCCAACGACCTTGATTGCTTGTAACCGATTCCGTCTACAGTACCTTCTCCTGCTTCTTGTGCGCTTCTCCGGCTTCTTATCAGCTTCCTTGGCTTCGTGTTTGAATCCAGACCACCAGATATATATCGCAGCTTCCGCTTCTCCTTAGTAAAAAAAAACAGCTCTCTCGTTCCCCCTCTCTCTCCGGTCTCCGCTTCCTCTCTCGTGCTCCCGACGCCAGGGGCGACGGCGACGGTGCTGGGCGCGAGCGGCGCGCCGCAGCCGCCCTCCTCCTCCTCCGCCTCTTCCTCCTCCTCCTCCTCCTCCTCCTCCTCTCCCCTTCCCTCCCGCGGCAGCAGCGGGCGCGAGGCGACGGCACAGCTTGCGGGCGGCGCGGCGGCGCGGGTGGGGCCCGGGCCCGGCGGCTCCCTCCCTCTCCCCCATCCTCCGTGCGGTCTCCTCGATGCCTCCTCCCGCCGGGCGCCTGCGCTCCTCCTGTCGGCGAAGCTCTAGGTACGATGTTGGATGGGCCAAACCCTAAACTCCGGCGTGCGCTCTCTCCCGTTCTCCCTCCCCTTCCCTAAACTCTCTCTCCTCACTGCGGGGATCTTGGCCCTCCTCCCCTCGTCGCTGCAGCGAGCAAGCTCGCCCAGTGTCCATCGTGTCTTGTTGTTCTCTTGTGTGCAGTACTGATATTCTTCCATGTATAGTGATTATAAATTGTTACATTCATCTTCTCTACTAAGGCTTGGGGATGGTGCAATGATGATATTTTTAGGACTGGCACAATGGAGTTGTGCAGTGATGAGTATATAGTTATTTCATTCTTCAATGAATCTTGTGACAGTGTCGTTCTATTAGTTGCACATTTTATCCATTTGTTAGTCAGCATACATCCATTGTCAATGATGTCTTCGCTTCATACAATTTATCGGTTCTTGTATTACTGACCACAGCCCATTGCCGATCATGTATTTGCGATTGCCCTTGCTAGAAAGGTAATTTGTTACTTACTGAACGTCAATATCAGGCTTAGTCTTCTCTTTAACTTTCCAAAACTATACCTATTATTTATGCATTGTACCTTTGCTTACCTCATATTACTTTTCATGGTTTCTGTTAAGTGTTTACACTAATAGTGTTCAGGCAGCACGTTGGAAATATTGCATGTACAAACAATTTTTACTCATCTTGCATTGGTTCGTTGTTGGGAGCAATTTTAATAAAAAGAGATTGCCTGCATAGTCAGTCATCATTGGTAAGTGATGGAATATAATTAAGTCACCTTGTGTGCTGTCGTACTATAGCTATCTTGGTTGATGACATGCATCCTAATACTAATCCTATATGAAACTGAGCTATCTTGGAAGGTGTCTCTTCCACCAGGTAATCCTAAAATTATTTGAACTTTCTTTTTATAATTCCTCTTAGTACCATTGTGATCATATAGATTACATATAATCATGTAGTTAACTGTCCATTCAAATTTACAGCAAATTGGTCCTCGCTTGCTTATTGCGACACTGCCTTTACTTGATAGAAACCATGGTTATGGCAGCTGGTTAAACACCAGCATCTGCATGTAGCAGTTATATGCAGACATTGGGGAAAGGAAGGTGTTGGCAGTTCTATGTACAGAATATAATATATTAATTTATAATGTAGTGTTCAAGGCTACCTGATCGGTAACCCCCAACAATAGACCCCCAAATTTCCCTGCCATTACAATTAGTGTAGAGAATTGATGGTTATGCCATTACAATTGATTGGCTGGTTGTAGTCAAGAACGGTAGGGTGGTCTTTACTTATATGTTCAGGTACTATACCGTGTGTGACCTGTGTATTTTTCCCTGAATCGGTGGCCTAATTATTGCTGCTGGTAACGAGTTGCTGCCTGGCCTCGCCCGCGTCGACGAGAACAGCTGGGTCTGGGTTTATCTTTTTCAAATTCTTGCATGGCCGCGGTGATTTGTTTCTGGTGAACTATTGTTTGATTTCTTCATTGTAGGCAAAAGGGGGGAACCGAGCAGTCTACACGCGAACGTGGCCTTTTGGGTGAACGGATTCGGTACACCGGATCAGTTACTGATTGCAAACGAATCCAGTCCATCGTTTTCTAAAATATATGCCTGCTCACGACTACTTTCTCAATGGTAAGATATTGAGTCCATGTAATTTTAAGGCCACATATTCAATTTCAGTATTAATCTCATATGGCATTAACCAAGTACTTTGTGTACTCATTCATTGTGTAGCTTCCTGGTTCTCGTAGCGTGTATCCTCTGAACCTGCTTAGTTTTGAATGTCATCCACTTTACATATTTTAGTCAGTATCAATTAGTCTCCTGTCTATCCAGTTTCCTTTCTTTGTGCTTTTTTGTTTGCCCAAACATGTGGCCATATGCTGCTAGGCTATGTGTGTTCGAATTTGTACCCGCATTTGCGCGCGATGGCGCGCGCCCTGCCACTAGTATGCGAATAAAAGACAGACACACAAAGCAATATGCAAATAAGCAAGGAAAAAAATACTCTCTGTTCTAAACAAATATAATTTTTTAATTTTTGAGAAGTCAAACAATTTAAAATTTGATCAAATATATAAAAAATTGTTAATAGTCATGATACTGAATAAATATCATGAGATTAATGATAGAATATGTATATGTTTTTATAGTATATATAAATCTATTTAGAGAGATAAATCAAACGTAGAATTGTACGTTTCTTTTGGGCCGAGGGAGTAGAGCAAAACAGGATCGTGAGCTACTGCGACCAAATCAAACGACACAATGTGCTAGCTAGCTTATGATGTGGCTTCCACATTTGCACTTGCAAACACAATCAACGCAAAGGCCGGCGGCGGCGTCGATATGAGCTGAACAGGCGTCGCCACTGTCGCGTCCGTCCAGCAAGCCGGAGGCGTCCTTTGCCCTACGCGGCTTCCTCCTGCACATGCACACGCACACAATCAGACATGCTACTCTCTATTCATCATCTATCGCAGTATGCTGTAATTTGATGCGAGCAAATTTCTTGTAGAAATAATCTTGTAATTCGCTCACAATCAAAATATATGTATATACCTCTCGATGACCATGAGCTGCTCGTAGTGCGCCTCCACGGCGAGGAAGTAGCCGAGGAATCCGAGCATGCCCAGCTCACCCATCCAAACAACAACTGTCCCGGCGATCGTGCCAAAGAGGGCGCCGGCCGATGCGGCGACGACAATCCAACCGATGACGCCAATCACGGCGGCCAAGGCGCGCATATCATCGATGGCGGCCAGGACAGGACTCCTGACCAAGGACGGCAGCATCAACCGCACGCCCAGGATCAAGGGGCCAGCGAGGTAGAGGACGACCTCCGTCGGTGGGGCCTCCCACTTCGTCTCCGGCGAAGTCCATGACACTAACCATACGGTCGCTGAGACGGCGACCGCCGTGATTTCCAAGGCGGAGACGGCGTGGACCTTGTCCTCTCGCTCCTTCTGCTCCTCCGCGCGGCTCTGGTAGCTCAGGGTGGACGCCACCGTGGCGGCCGACCAGCGCTCGCTCCCGGCGCGCTGCCGGCGTTCGGCGAGGGCGCGCCCGCAGGCATAGGCGGAGTATAGCGGGGCGAGGACAATCGCGGCGGCGCCGGCGACGGGGGCGATCAGCTTGTCCGCTGCGGCGGCGAGAAGGAGCATGCACACGGTGGCGGTGCGCGCAAATACGGTGCCGCCGGCGCCCTGGGCGCGCGGAGCCGGAGAGAGCGCGGCGGTCCAGGAGTAGAGGTAGGCCCAGATCAGCGGCGACAGCCCCCACAGGACGCCAGAGAACACCTCCTCTTCGTCCATGGAGCCGCAGCGGCGCAGCGTCCCTGCCGCCAGCCAAGCGAACAGCAACGACGTGGCGGACATCGCGACGGTGCCGGCGCGGGACAGCCCCGCAGGCCACTTGTTGCTCTCCTTGGTGGCTGGGGCGGCGCGTGCAGAGGCAACCTGATCGGCAACTTCCATCTTCAGGCTTGAAACGCTCATACGTACCTTTAATCTTGTCTTCGCAATATCTTGTGTCGTGTACAATCTTGTATATATTGCACCAATAAATCTTTCCAAACTTATTCCGATTTCAGGTTTTAAAAGTTTCCATCTAGGCCAACAAACAAGTGACCCGAATCCTGGTTTGTTACGGTTTTGGGCTGGAACCTCGAGCAACTCCAAGGCATATGTAAACTTGAAGAATCTCTAAACCGACTTTCAAGACTATTTAGGGTCTGTTTTGTTTAGCCGTAAGCTGTGAGATATGAAAAAGTTGCTTTGAGCTATATGCTTTGTACAAGCTGTTTGGTAGAAACAATTATAAAATCTACCCCTTTCTCTATCTTCCTTAAAATAACTGTGAAACATCTCTCTATTTTCACATATTTCAAAAAGCAGAAAGTTAAAAGTGAAAATGGCAGAGCTCCACGCATCTCCAGATCTCTAAAAATAGCTCCGCTCTAGATTTTTTTCAGCCCAACGGTTTGAGATCCAACAGCTCTACCACTGATTTGCTTCACGAAACCCCCCCAGATCCATGGAATTGGTGGAGCACATGGGGTGCTCCACAAAATCAAATTTGGTAGAGTTAGAGAAACTTACCACCACTGCCACCGGTTAGTGGAAAAATAACTGGTTGGTTCTATTTTGTTTTCATCGTAGCTTTCTTCGTCTCTGTGCAAAACGCTGCCGTTCTTCTCGCTGCCCGCGCCGTCGTGGCCTTGCCCAGCCCTCCGGAGCCCCACCTAGTCCGTCGGAGCCCCGCTCCGCCCGCCGGAGCCCCGCAGGAGCGCCACCCGTCGGAGACCCACTCCACACCGCTCGCTTGGCCGTGGCCGCGTGGCTGCCCCACCCGCCGGTGAGGCCACGCTTCCACCGTCGCCGAGCCGCTATTCCCGCTAGCACCGCGCCACGTGCCCTCGCCATCTCCGGCCACGCGATCCACGCCATCGCCGGATATGCACCCCACAGCCGCGCCATGCACGCCGGCCGCGCGACCTGGCAGGCTGAGCCGCCGGCCTCGCACCTCGGTCGGCCGCCTTCGGCGAGGCCTGTGTCCACCAGCGTCCGGCAAGCCCGTGTCCGCCCTGGACTTCACGAGCGTCGCCTCTGTGTCCGCCTCTGGCGAGGCCTGCGTCCGCCCGCGTCCGGCAAGGCCGTGTCTGCCCGGCCGGCGAGGCCGCGCACCCGCCTGCGTCTACCTCCGGTGAGCCCCCTGCCCCGCCCACCAAGCCCCTGCGCACCTCCGGACGCTTGACCGCTGCGAGGAACCATCCCGGCCGTGTGGAGAAGAAATAGATGTTGAACTGACGTGCGGGCCCCAGGTGGCAGTGATACAAAGGAGAGACAGGAGCTGTACCAAACGTTTTTTGAGATCTCAAATCCACGATGGAGCTGCTTTGCTGGATCTAGAGCTGTTTTTACAGAGCTGGAGCTCTGCCAAACAAGCCCTATTTCTAAAAATGCAGCTTTAGGTTTTATTTGCCGGCTTTCTGTTTTTTGATATGGGAAGCACTTTTTAGAAACTCAATGACTATGTAAAGATGGCAACGGAAAATTCCCCGTCGAGGCTTCCTTCTCCATCCCTGTCCCCGCGGCGGAAAAAATTCATCCATCCCTGTCCTCGCGACGAAAAAAATTCACCGTTCCCGTCCCGCGATTGCTCACGGGGGAGAACTCCCCATCCCCGTCCCCGCACGGGGATTTTGTACCCGACGGGTCCCCGTCCCTGCCAAGCACTTGCAACACATGGGTCTTCTCCCGTTCGCCATATGCGGAGCTAATGCCGATGCACAGCTGCCCTTTGTGGATCCGCATGTGGACGCGCCGCCGTTGCCCGTGGGGGCTCGCCGCAGCCGCCCTAGGGAGCATGTCCGCATGGGCGGGCTCGTCGCCGTCGCGCAGATGCGCTGTTGCTGTCACGGGAGGGCCGCTGCTGGAGGGCCCGCGACGGCTCCAATGAGTCGAAGGGCTGTGCGGATGCCGTCGCCTTCGTCGGAGGGCCTCTGCTAGAGGGCTCGCTGTGGCTCCAACGACCGCCTCCCTGGAGCTACTGGTGCTGCGGTACGGTGGTGCACTTTGGTCTGCTGGCTGCTACTAGTTGCTGAATGCTAAGTGGCGGCGATGGCTGGAAGCCTGGAGGTTGTGGTAGTTGGGATTTGGGTTTGTAGAGCGTATATATACTTAGCATGCTACGACTTGGGCCTTTACATGAGCTGCGGTGGTTGCTGGTTTTCCAATTCACGTAAGCAGCGGGGCGGGGTCGCGGGGTCCAGGGACGGGGAGCACGCAACCATCCCGTCCCCGCCATCCCCGACAGAGATACATTTTCTACCGATTAGATCCCCACGGGGAGTAATCTGCCTCCATCCCTGTTCTTTAATGGAAGAATTCCCCGCGGGAAATCAGGGATCGGAGCCCTATTGTCATCTCTAACTCTATGGCACACAAGGTGTACAAATTCTACTGCTCAGGGATGGAAGGTCCAAAATAAAATTGAGGCTTAGTTTTGGTTCTTTTCCTTTTATTTGAACCTTGTGTTTGTCTTTTGTTTATCCTCTTTTGAAAGAGTTGAGCTTGAGTGTACACCTTTTTGAGTGTAGAGGCTAGCTAGAACCAGGTTCCATTACCTTAAAAAAGCATCCCTGCTCACCAAGCAAAAAGGGTAGATAATGTATCTCATCCTGTTCACTTGTACACACAATGCCACATTTCCTGAGAAGTCAACTTTTTTTAAACTTTGACCAATTATATATAAAAGAATATTAATATTTATAATACATAATTAGTATCATTAGATAAATCATTGAATATACATTCATAATAAACTTATTTGGAGATATAAATGTTGCACGTATTTTTCACAAATCTAGTCAAAGTTGAGAAAGTTTAATTTCATCTACACGTATCCCATAACATCCTTTTTGGGAAGGACGGAGTACTAGTACTCTTCAGTGGCTAGTTATGGATGCACTCAGCTCTGTAAATTGGGAGCCTTTAAGGCCCATTTCTATAAGACGTTTAAGTAATCAAGCCTGATACAAAAAGGAAGACGCCGAAGACTTGAGCGTCCGAGTTAAGTGTGCAAGAGCTGAGAGATACAAATACAAGAAACTGCGAGAACTTCAGCTGCAACTGCGAGAACTTGAGCGTCCGAGTTAAGTGTGCGGACGTCTGGATTAAACAACTTTAAAAGTTCCAGCGGAAAGAAAACCTCAATAGTTCATTGCATTTTGATCAATAGAATGGACCAAAAGTACCTTCTAAAGAATGCTTAAAGGTCCAACTTCTATTGAACTTTGGTCAATACATATCCAAGGAAAATGAAAGGTCTTGTTCACCCATAGTAAGTCTGACTAGCAAACAAGACGATGCAGACCTCAAATTAGGTCCAGTATGTAACCTCCAGTCCTCTGCTTATCAGCGTGGTACAATGTCTCTATCTTGTTCACCACATGTCTTTGAATGGCAGAGGCACCAGCGATGGTCTGACGTTCTTCTTCTCCAGGCCAGTATGGTTGGTTCCTAGACAACTATATCCTCTGGCATCACCCTGATACAAGAAATCATCGGCAATCAGTATCTAAGAACTTTATCTTGCAAACATTGGATAACCATATGAGGAATGAGGGTTGTATTCACACACATGTTCATCCATTTCACTGAATGCCCCATTCTTGTAGTACAATCTATCCATACAGAAAGCAATTAGATATTTAGATGTACATAGCACTCACTCTGTTATTAGGAAGGTTTGAGGCAATACTAGAACTCTAAGAAGTTATTTGCAGTGGTATTTCAGGTGTATAACATCCATTTAATTAAATAGAGCATACAGTACTTTGTGGATTCTGCAACTGGCACAAGCCACTGGATACTGTCCATCTCAGCTCTGATCTCCACTTCGTTCATCGTCTACAAGCCATTACCAAGATCAGAATGAATGAGGAAAACTGTACAACTGATAGATATGTTCATATGTTATGATGGCAGATAAAGAGTGGTTACTCTCTCTCTCTATGACAACACTCTCGCAACTTTGATTTGATGCATGGAGACAGTGCCTGGTACAGTGCATCCCTAGCTTTGTAAGAAACAGCCGCAGGTGAGGTCAATACCTGAAAATGACCAAGTCATTAAGACATAGGAGAGAATCTAAATCCAGGAAAGTTCTCGGACAATGTTGGAAAATTGCTTCTGCTTTCCAACATGTTCTTGAGTGACCCTATTTTCTGAAATAATTTTTCTACCATTCTGTTTTTTGTCATGGCCACCACCAGGAAGATGGCCAGGTGGCATCAGTTTTGTGGGAGATGAGGTCTAGATCAAAGATGTGAGGGATGGACACAAGAGAACTAGATTGATTGTTTCTTGCTTTCCTTTAATTGATGCATCTCCTCTCCTATTATATAGAGTTTTACTTGACTCCTAAGGAATAGATCTAATCTACTACTAACAAACCTAATCTTATCCCTAACTAACCTAAGCTTGAGAGAGGGGGCGCTACCGAAATGGCTCTGCTACAGTGCCAAAACAGCCAAAGGATGAAAGGAGCCCAGTTGGCTGCCCATAGCAGTTTTCTTAAGGTTAAGGGTTCTTTTCAAAGTTTCAAAATGACCCAAATGTACCCCCTCCACATTTTTATATAAGGTATGAAGCATTTTAGGATTCAAACTTCATAATTTTGACTAACAATTAGTGGTAGCATCCATGTTCAGTAAAATAAAAAGTGGTGCCACTATATTCGATTTGGAGTGCTTTCAGTGACTACTTTTTGTACTTATTAGCACTATATGGTAAACAAAAGTTGCTAGTAAAAATTCAATTTGAAGAGGCAGGCTTACAAATATTCAAAGCATAGAGTAGCAGTAGAAGCCTTAAAAAGGTACTTTGTTGAAAGGTTTGCACATATCACTCAATCATGTTACACTATTATTAGCTGATATCAAAAGAACATGTGTTCATACCAATGCATTTATCTGCAGAATGACATTGGCATAATGCAATGCAAGGCCAGTAGACCCTAATGTTTGATGAAGGTTGGTCACTGGCGCTACAGATTGATCAGATTGATCTCCATTGTTCTTCAAGAAAGCTCTTCTGATCTCAAAATTTAAGACATGCACAATGTCTACAAGTTTCGCTACAATCTACAACAGAACATAGAGTTGTTAGTCCACGACATAGATAATATAAACACTTAATCTTTACCGTGCTAGATTACATCTTCCATCGTCTTGGGCCAAAGTGATTTATTTCCCAAGTTCTTAGCAACAGATCTTTGGTGCTTCAGTGAACGACGCATGGTTTGAATCATATCTGCAAACAATTCATGTATGGTTTGAAATCGTTAAAAATGGAGACCTTTTACGGTCCATGCGACGTACAAGGAGGTACCATCAAATTATAACTAGGAAACTAGAAAATTTAGCAACTTAGTACCCAAATTGTGTTTTATCTCCCATCGTATAATTTTGTGGTATCCCATAAGGACCACTAGATCAGCCTCAAAAGTTGTATATCTGTCATCAGTATCACTAACAATGGAAGTGCCTATGTTACATTCATCCTTTTTTCTATGTCTTTTTAGACCAAAAAAAATATCCCACACAATTGGGTGGCCAGATTTTGGTATCAAGCTGCATGCACCATTCAGTTGAGCTCAAAGGCCTAATTTAATATAGAAAGACGGACAACTAACTTATTTGACATTCCATCTGACTTGAACTAAAGACCTATGGCTCTAATACCATATATATATTAAGGTGCATGCACATCCAATTGGCCCAAAAAATCACACACTAGGCACTGCATGAATATCGTCTCTCTTTGGACAATGAGAGAAAAGTAAAGTGCAATCCAAAAATGTTTTTCTTTTATAGTATCTTGTCTTGTTACAAGAAAAATGAATTCAAGTGCAAAATTACTAACTTCTTTGATCACGTTTAGATCTTCCACTGCCATAATGCCGCAACAATTCGTATTGGAATCCTTTTTCACACTTGTCCCACACAAGTAATTTTCCACGCAGTTCCTGAACAAAGAAAAATTAAAGAAGCAACAAAGTTTCAGTGACTTCTGATGAAAAACAAACTAGAAGATTTGTGATTATGCAAAGAAATACAGACCGAAGTGTACTTTTCAAGCTTTGTAAGATACTCCATATTGGAAACCAATTCTTCGTTCAGCAATTTTTTCAGAGTTTTCATCTCTAGAGCTGCCAGACTATTCATTATCGAGAATACCATCCACAAAACAGACAAAATTCATCATAAGGTCCTGGAGTTAAGAACTCGATATTAAGTTATTAACTTAGGTGGTCATAAATCATAACAGTAGGTTTTACCTGTCGAAATACCTAAACAAGTTGTGCAACAAAGGATCTACACACATATTTCCAAACCGACTAACCTCTGAGCAAAATTGCCTAAACATCTGCCTGTGCAATTCAAATCAAATTCACATAAGTAAATCTTGAAAATGTACTGGTGATTACAGGCACAGTAAATTCCCATCACCGTATGTCAGCTTCAACAAGAACAACCAACTGATTGTGATCCTCAGAGATCAGACGACGGACACCTTCTGACCTAAGCACCCCTTCTTTCAGATGCTCCATGCTTTGTTTGGAGAGTATTTTCATCAGACTGGAGCTCTTGACAATTGTATTGGCAACCTCAATGGCCAGAATACTTATCTTACTTTCTTTGGCAGAGGAGAACAGACTGCTGATATTTGATCTATTCAACATTGTGATAGGATTCGTCATCCCTACTGAATAACCTAACGTGTCAATTTCTGTGTCCTGCAGGATGAGAACATAGATAAAATAGCTCCATGTAATATGGCTTTGTTGATGATGTTGATGATATCTATTAGGGAAGAGCTAGCGCACATACCAATGTATGCCTATTTGTACTCCCTACTGCATTAAGCATTTGAAGTATATCCAATGCAGAAGGCCTTTTCTTCGGGTCAGAATCAACACAGTTTAGTCCTATTACAATGCATGTATTTACTTGTCGACTTTCTATTTCCAGGGGTATATACTTTGGTCCCTTTTCCATGTTGTTCCTCCAATTTTCAACCACCTAAATTTGACAGAGTAAATGTGTTAGACAAAAAAAAATGAGATCACACTATGAGAAATCTGTAAAGGCTGGCTAAGTCATCTTACGTTCTTGATGAACCGCTCAAATGATGCGCAAACTGAATATATCTGACTTGGTGGATATTAATCCATTTGTTAAGTATTCTGGTGCCATGTATCCACTGCATTATAACAAGAAATGCCATCATATTTTAAAATTGGATAAGAACACAGCAAATGTCTAAAGAGAATTAGCTTACCGTGTCCCCCCGTGACTTTCAGTGATTATTTGAGACTGTTGTTGGCCAAAGAGTCTTGACATACCAAAATCGGCAATTTTTGGCACCATACCATCATCAAGCAATATATTCTCGGGTTTGAGGTCCAAATGAACAATATGGCATTCCGTGTGAAGGTAATGCAAACAGCAAACCAGAACAAATTCCTCTAATTATCTGATATCTCATATTCCACTTGAGTCCACAAGATTCATCTGTAGATACAAGTAAATAGACAAGATATGTGAGGTCATCCAACATATGGGTTGTGGCACCACAATGGCGTGAATAACAGCATTTTGTGCACAAAATATACTAAGTATGTCAGAACACTTGCATACCCGAATGGTGCTTATCAAGGCTCTTGTTATTTAGGTACTCAAAGCAAAGCAGCCTTTTTCGTATTCAGCCATAACATATTTCCCGCTTACTTGAGTTGCCTCCCACCGTGATTCAGCACAATAGTTTACAAGTTTTACAATATTCTTGTGCTTCAACCCAATTAGATAAATAACTTCATTCTGAAATGGACCATCCTAGCTGCATCTCCGAAAGCTTCTTCACAGAAATTGCCTTCCCATTTTGAAGAATTCCCTGTTCAAACTCATAACTGCAATACTGACATTAGCCTTTGATTATCAGGGAAATCATTTACATATATGCCACTGAAAGGTTCCTGCATCCCTACAATGCCACTGCAATACAGATGCTTCTTATGTGCCAATATTAAAAGAAGGCCCGCCCATACCATTGCTGCCAGTTCATTTTTCTGTAATGTTATAAACCTTCCATATTGCCCAAATTGGTCCCATCTAAAGAAGAACCAACGTGTCCCATATGTCAGCCTTCTATCAAGTCAAGGATATCTTTATTAAATCGGATCTCTATATGTCAAAATGCATTAAACATCTATTCCTGGATATGTTAGATTGGATCCGAGAATCACATATTAAGTACAACAACAACAACATAGCCTTTTGTCCCAAGCAAGTTGGGGTAGGCTAGAGATGAAACCCAAAAGAGACGAGAAACAGGGAGACACAAAAAAGATATAAAGGGAGACAAAAAGAGATCACGGTTCCGGCACGTTGATTGCCAATCTCCAAGCGCTCCTATCCATAGCTAAATCCTTGGAGATATTCCACTCCTTAAGATCTCTCTTAACGGACTCGTCCCAAGTTAGTTTAGGTCGACCTCTACCGCTCTTTACATTATCGGCCCGCTTTAGAACTCCACTACGCACCGGCGCCTCAGGAGGCCTCCGTTGGACATGTCCAAACCATCTCAACCGATGTTGAATCAATTTCTCCTCAATTGGTGCCACTCCAACCCTATCCCGAATATCATCGTTCCGGACTCTATCCCTCCTTGTGTGCCCACAACACCAACGCAACATACGCATCTCTGCTACACTCAATTGCTGGATATGCCGCCTTTTTGTAGGCCAACACTCAGTACCGTATAACATCGCCGGACGAATCGCCGTCCTATAGAACTTACCTTTCAGCTTCTGAGGCACCCTTTTGTCACAGAGGACGCCAGAAGCTTGACGTCATTTCAACCAGCCGGCTGAAATTCTATGCCTAACATCTTCATCAATGTCTCCGTCCTTTTGTAGCATCGACCCTAAATACCGAAAAGTATCCTTCTTGGCCACCACTTGCCCATCGAGGCTAACGTCTCCCTCTTCATGCCTAGTCGCGCTAAAATCGCACCTCATGTACTCGATCTTAGTCCTACTAAGTCTGAACCCTTTCGACTCTAACGTGTGCCTCCATAGTTCTAACTTCCTATTAACCCCTGTCCTACTGTCGTCAACTAGCACCACATCATCAGCAAAGAGCATACACCAAGGGATACCACCTTGTATGTCCCTTGTGACCTCATCCATCACCAAAGCAAATAAATAAGGGCTCAAAGCTGACCCCTGATGCAGTCCTATTTTAATTGGAAAGTCACTGATGTCGCCATCACATGTTCGGACAAACGTCACCACATCCCTGTACATATCCTTGATGAGGGTAACGTACTTAGTTGGGACTTTGTGCTTTTCCAAGGCCCACCACATGACATTTCTCGGTACTTTGTCATATGCCTTCTCGAGGTCAATAAAGACCATGTGCAAGTCCTTCTTCTGCTCCCTATATCTCTCCATCAATTGTCGTAATAAGAAAATCGCCTCCATGGTCGACCTACCAGGCATGAACCCAAACTGATTTTGGGTCACATGTGTCACTCTCCTTAGGCGATGCTCGATAACCCTCTCCCAGAGCTTCATCGTATGGCTCATCAACTTAATCCCACGGTAGTTAGTACAACTTTGAACATCTCCCTTGTTCTTGAAGATAAGTACTAATATACTTCTCCTCCATTCTTCAGGCATCTTGTTAGATCGAAAAATAAGGTTAAAAAGCTTAGTCAACCATACTATAGCTCTGGCGCCTAGGTATCTCCACACCTCAATGGGGATACCATCAGGGCCCATCGCTTTACCTCCCTTCATCCTCTTCAAAGCCTCTCCGGTCTCTGCCTCCTGAATTCTCCTCACAAAGCGTCTGTTGGTATCGTCAAATGAGTCGTCCAACTCAAGGGTAGGACCCTCATTCTCCCCATTAAACAGCTTGTCGAAGTACTCTCTCCATCTGTCCTTGATCTCCTCATCCTTCACCAGAAGTCGATCTGTCCCATCCTTTATGCATTTTATTTGGTTGACGTCCCTTGTCTTCCTCTCGCGGATTCTAGCCATCCTATAAATGTCCTTCTCCCCTTCCTTCGTGCCTAGCCGCTGATAAAGGCCATCATACGCCTGACCTTTTGCTACACTCACAGCTCGCTTAGCAGCCCTCTTCGCTATTTTATAGCCCTCGATGTTGGCTGCACTCTTGTCATGGTGGAGACGCTTGAAACACTCCTTCTTCTCCCTAATAGCCTTTTGCACCTCGTCATTCCACCACCATGTGTCTTTCGCTTCCCGTTTGCCTCCCCTACTCACGCCAAACACTTCCGAAGCCACCTTCCGGACACATGTTGCCATCTTTAGCCACATGTCGTCGGCATCTTCTCCTTCTTCCCAAGGCCCCTCGTCTAGCATCCTCTCCTTAAACGTTTGCGCTGCTTCCCCTCTAAGCTTCCACCACTTCGTTCTCGCAATCTTGGCCCGTTTGTCCCGGTGGACACGTACCCGAAAGCGAAAGTCCGCCACCACAAGCTTATGTTGAGGGACAACACACTCCCCAGGTAACACCTTACAATCAAAGCAAGCACGTCTATCCTCCCTCCTTGTAAGGATAAAGTCGATCTGGCTCGAGTGTTGTCCACTACGAAAGGTTACTAGATGAGATTCCCTCTTCCTAAAGAGGGTGTTCGCTATCAACAAGTCATAGGCCAGCGCGAAGTTCAAAACATCCTCCCCCTCTTGATTCCTACTACCATATCCGAACCCCCCGTGCACCCACTCGAAACCTACATTAGTCGCACCAACATGGCCGTTGAGGTCTCCTCCTATAAGTACATATTTTGAATTTCAGGAAGTCGCATCAATTCACTTGTTTTTCATTGGCCAGCTATCTCAATCAGTACCTACAAATGTTTTGACCAAACGGTTTGGTAATGGGGTATGGCTCCCACATCGACCAACCAAAGATAGACTGAACTAGGCCATGAAGTTGGTCACAGAAAGAAAATAGACAATGAAGTGGTGGAAATCCTTGGGAGGAGGATTGGAAATGAGATTAAGTTCACCTTGAGCGCGACGGAGAGGTGAGGGCATGAGGCAAGGGGTTGCAGCGGGAAAGCGGAGGGAGCTGCAATGGTGACGCATGAGTCTGATGATGAATAAATCGATCGGAGCTGGCGCAACAGAGTGGTGAATCTGCTTGCTGAGACGCGGCGCCGGCGGCGCCGCGCCGACCGGCACCCGCGCCGCGCACTGGCGCTGGCCGAGGTGGGGTGGGGGACACTGGCACAGACTGGGCTGGGCTGGGCCTTCGCCCTTTTGGCTAGCCCAGCGCTAATGCGCTTTGTTACCTGTGTCGTGTAGCAATAATCAGTGGCTGTGGCTATGGTTGTTGTAGCATCTTCAATAATACTAAATTTGAGTCTAAAAATTGACTTTGAAAGTTGAAACCTTTCTAAAAAGTAATGGATATAAAAAATACACTCCATCAATAGTTTCTTTTATTTGTTCCTTATTACAATTACAAAGTACTCCATCCGTCTCTTTTTAAATATTGTTCTCACATATCTTTTTTGACCGAAAAAGACTGTGGGAGATATCGTTCTCACATATCGACGAGTCAAACATACTTTGATCAAATATGTATAAGAGATTACTAATATTTATGACGTGTAACAAGTATCATTAGATTAATCATTAAATATATTTTTATAGTATACTTATTTGGAGATAAAAATATTGCTAATATTTTCTATAAATTTAGTCTGGCACAAAAATCTAGGCAACATTTAGAAAGGGGCGCATTTCCTGTACACACCAAGCCGCTGACTATGGACAACTCATCACTATGGCCGGCCATCTCCAACACCCTAGCTCACCCCAAAACTTTTAGAATAAATTTTTCATCGCCTGCTCTATCTCTCAATATTCTCATATCTGAAAATAGTGGAGATCTAACTTCAAACCTCCCAGGCGGTGACGAATGTCGGGCTAGTGGACAGCCATCAGCCATCACGGCATCATAACTCACACACAGAACCTCCAAAACGAAATCTCCATTACCTGCTTTATCTACACTAGTGTTCTTAGATATGAAAATAGTGGCCAATGACTCAATTCTACTGAAATCTAGGAGAAGGCGGCAGCAGCGGTGGGGGCAACATAGAGTGCCGAGGAAAAAAAAGGCATCAGTTAACCCTGGCCGTGTTTAGATTCCCAAATCGGGGACACCCGAAACACTGTGCAACACTGTATCAATTTTGTTTTTATTTGGTAAAAATTGTCCAAACATTGATTAATTAGGCTCAAAATGTTCGTCTCGCAAAGTACAACAAAACTGTGCAATTAGTTTTTGATTTCATCTACATTTAGTACTCCATATATGTGTCGGTATTTTGATGTGATGGGGAATCTTCTTTTTGCATAGTGGAATTTGGGGATGAATTTGTGAAACTAAACAAGGCCCCTGCGTTTGTTACCCACGAATATCTTTTATGCAGGTTGTATACTGCTCAAAGCACAGGTCAAAATGATATATTATATAATAGTACATCATATTTTCTCGTACTAGGTAATGCACACAAATTGATAGGGTCCATAAAAATAAAATCTCACCTTTCCAACCTTAATTAAACCATAGAGATAACCACGTGTAAAAAAATATATAAGCAATTATTTGGGAAATTCAGCGTAAACCCTCTACTCGTTGGAATCGTGAAAACATTTTAGAAAAAAACATACTTAATTGAAATAGTTTTCGC
The DNA here is from genome assembly GCA_038087645.1 of Saccharum hybrid cultivar R570. Classification (NCBI taxonomy): domain Eukaryota; kingdom Viridiplantae; phylum Streptophyta; class Magnoliopsida; order Poales; family Poaceae; genus Saccharum; species Saccharum hybrid cultivar. The sequence goes on from JAQSUU010000805.1 coordinate 16,388,877, forward strand.
TAGATCCCTTAGGTTTCTGATAGGTTCATATTTGTTGGCACTGACCAAATACTAAGACTAGTACAAGCAACCAATCATACTCTCTATCCACGTCTAATTTTGTCAAAGAAAGGAAGAAATTCAAGTGGTTAGTGGCCATAATTTTGCGAACATAAGGTACGGTCAATCAATCATATTGTAGGTTAGTGGCCATAATAATTTTGCACGCTAAATTAACTTTCACACAAAAGATGCCTACAGACAACAACGCGGAGACCGACTAGCTCTATGTGAAGTATGCTTGGAGTTGGAGGTGTAATTTTGAGTGCAATAAGAATTAGGAAAACCCACTGTAGAAAAAAAAGAGAGAAGCAGCAGGGTACCTTGTAAACCACTCCGTACCCACCTCTTCCGACTTCTCGTTCCTGGGAGAAATCTTGCGTGATGGCTTTTAGAAAATCCATCGGCAGACACATCGGTGCCGCACATGGATCTTGTAGCATGCTCTCCAATACGCTAAAATCTGTCGATTTCGGTAAGAAAGCACGCTTGCTGGCTTCACTGCCACTGCCAGTTATACGGTGAAAAAACCTAGAGGTTCAACAAACGCAAATCAGAGACCATGTCTCTCGCGCTTACCAGTAAACTTAGGACTCTTTTGAGACACAACAGGAATTTCACAAGATTTCGAGCAGAGCTGCGTTCCAAACTCATGGCATGTGGAAGAAGAGGCTTACGGAGTACCTTGGGAGCATCTCTCCAGCAAAGATGTGTGGCGTGTGCGGCGTCGTCTGCAAGCGTGAGGTGAGGAATGAAACCCAATCGGATGTCTGTGAAAATGGTTCGTGCGAGTGCGAGCCAACTGAACGAACGATGGATGGACATGGACTAATCGTTGACCTGACTGGCTGACTGACTCCAAGGCTGTGCATACTTTTTTTTTAAGCTTAAGGGTGTGCATACTTGTGATGGCCGAGCTAGCCGAAGACAAGTCTCCATCTGAAAAAAATGGTGGCGACTCACCGACTCTGCCTGCTGCTTAATTATCACCGCGTAACTAACGAGGGAACTCTGCTGGTGTTCGACTTCGACGCACATGTAAAAAAGCTCGCGAGGAACGTAAGCAGACATGGTTCAACCTTTTCGTCACGAGATGCATGCTAGGCATAAGTGGACACAAATACAGTCACATCGTGGCAACACAATATATAGTATGGCAAAAGCAGTATGGGTAGTAGGCCTAACAATAGTATGGCAAAAGCAGTATGGGTAGTAGACTTGAGATATATTGAGCAGATCACCAGCGATGGTTGCATAGTTTTTTTTTGAAGATCACCGCACTGGGTACTCTAAAGGATACTCTAAAGCTTTAGAGTATGAATATAGAGTAAAAACTGCTGCACTGAGTACTCTAAAACGATACTCTATCATTTCTCTTACTCTATATTTAGAGTAGTACAGTGCTTACTATATAGTATGCAGTGGCGGCCCCACTAGCTAAACAAAGAAAAAAAATACTATAACTCACAAACCAAAAATCCAAATTAAATTTCGATTGCACCATTAAATTCGTCTCAATAAATCCTTCAATACTAGATCACACATGGATATATTTAGATAAAATGACAAGTGGATCCCGCAGTGGATAGAGTGGATAGAGGATGATATAGAGGATGGATGGGTGCGGAAGAATTGAGTATAGAGGAGAGAATCTTGCTGACTAGGACGTATTGAGGATGAATATAGAGGTCCATGAGTGCGGATAGCCTTAGCAAGGCTTGAGGTGATGCATCCAGTTATGTTTTAATTTAGATTAAAAAAAGACAATTATGACTCCACAATGAAATTACAAGATATATACAAGATGATGTCAAATCTAAATTTGAAAGAGAGAGATATTAGACAGTGGTTTAATTGATGAATCAAGTTTTTTTAATAATGGAACCAAGTTCCCGCCTCTACACTGCAAAGAGCATTACATCTGGGAGCACTCAAGCTCAGCTCTCTCAGAAAGGAGGATAAACAAAAAACAAAACACAAGATTCAAAGAAAAGGAAAAGAACCAAGACTAAGCTCCAGGTCTATTCCGGAACTTCCATCCAAACTTCGTAGACCTCCATAATGATTATTTGCAAGATCCAGCAATTGTTCTTGGTGTTTGATCTTTGATCTTCTTTATGTTGCAGAAACCATATTCGGATCCAATATGTTGCTCTAAGACCTACCTGCGAAAAGATGTTTGGTTTAGCTTGGTTGAATATCATGTCATTCCTATTCAACCATATAATAGCCCAACAACTAGCAGTTGCTCCTAATAAAATTTGATTTTTAGGCTTAGGCCGAAAACCCAAAAGCCAAAAACCAAACATATTAGCTATGCTAGATGGCGGTTGAATCCCAAAGGTGATATGCACAATATTCAAAATAAATCTAGCAAAATAACAATCAAAGAAAAGATGTTGCCAGAAGAAAAGTGAAGGCAACCTTTTACAAAATATTTATAAAAATTGTTTTCAAATCAAGTACAAAATTAAACATCATAATAAAAAAAACTAAATATTTGTGCTATCTGTGCAACTCACCTTGCATGCCTTGCTAGTTATTATTGCAATAAACAGATAGGATCTAGAAATGCAACATACAAGCCACACACAACGAGCTCAGACATGTCCCGATCAACGGCCTTAGTCACATGCTAATCAACGAGCTCAGTCGCGCCCTGATTGAACAACGAGAGGATCCTGGGAATGCTTTCTGTGGTCTGGAAGATAAATTTGGTGGAGGCAAGCTCGATCACGCCGGTGCCGATTGGGATACAGACCATGGTGCGGACTGCGGAGGCCAAAGGTATAGGCTTGGCGGGCCCGTTCGCAGGGGACATCGGAGAGGGCAGTGGTGATCCATATGGGTCGGGCGGCGAGAAGCGCGTTGCCCGGGAGGCTTGAATTAGAGGGCAAGAACTGTGGCATGGAGACGAGGAAGAACCATTCGGTGTCGGTGACATCCTCCATGTCAGGGTCCTTGTTAAGGTCGCAGGCGGCAGGGTAGCCTGAGAGAAGGGAGCTGAGCTCGCGGAGGACGTTCTTCCGGTGCTGCTGCTCCTGACCCCTCACCACGAAGGACTGCATCACGGACGTGAGGTTGGACCATAGCTCGTCGCTGACTTCCTCCTCCCGGGAGGCAGGAGTCGGAGTGGAAGCGGCATTTTGGTCACCGATTGAGGAGAGGAGGTATAGCGAAAGATGTCATCGACTAGGGCGGGGCCAGCAGCGTTGCCGCAGATTAGGGAGTTGAGCTCGCGTAAACGCGCCTGCGATGCTCCTGCACGGCCTGAACCGCAGGGGTGGTAGGCTGGCGCTTGCTGGGACCCGTTTCATCTCTGTCGCAGCCTTTGTAGTAGCCGTCACCCCAAACGAGGCATGAGGAGCCGGTGATGGCGTTCACGGACTGCCAGATGATGGCGCATGTCCAGGCTTCATCAGTGGAGCCCTCGGTGATGGCCTGGAGGCACTGCTGCAACGTGGCCCAGCTGAATGCGAGCAGTGGCACTTGGAATGGCTCCATAGAAATACTCATTCGCTCTACTAACCTGCACACCTACAGATGAAAGTCACAGTCAGCACTCAGCACTTATCCTTCCCTTATATAAGTAGGAGGAATGAATTTATTTGTAATCCCTTGCAATGCAATGCCCAATATCTTGCAAACTAAGTAAAAGAGTGTATGGTTGGATATTTTTTTTTAAAAAATGTGCGGAACATTGAAAATAAGAAACATGATCTGCATGCCTTGGATAGTCAGACTACGAATAGGAACATCCATAAGACCTTAGGGCACCTCCAGCATCAGAGTCGAACCGTGAAATTGAACAAAAGCAAAGTTCGGTCTCTCTAGTGTGTTCGTCGATTCCTGCGTCCGAATGGTACTAAAAAAGTCACCTTTGTTCGAGTAGTGCTGCAGCGAGCAGGAGGGTGCTGAGAGAGGCAAGGCGTCCGGAAACAATTTTTTATTCTCCACGGTTCGGCTCATCTGCAAACATCGATGTTTGTTCTGACACCAAACATCTGAATGCTCCAATGTCCCCGGTTCGTTTTCGGTTTCTCTCGGTTCGCCTTTTGCCAACACTGGAGCTGCTCTTACACAATCACTTTTCATGGAAGTTCTATCAATGATGAGTAGTTTTGCTCATACATGTCACACCAAGGAGCATACCTAATAATATTATTAATGCAGCATCCAAGTAGGCTCCCAGCAATAATAAAAATGTCAAAGTTTGATTAAGAAGGAAACACAATATATTGTTACTTTGTTCTCTTGAAAACCTATGTAATGTTATTTTTTTGTGGGTTTCTTTCAGATGATTGTCCTAGGCTCTGTTTCTGTGTTGTAACCTAATTTCCAAGATAGAAAATTGTTCTGCATTTTTTGCACTATCCCCAAGCGTTTTAACTTGTATATACCTAACAAAGTACCCTTTTTCAAAATAAAAGAAAGTCTCTTAAATCACTTTGTAAACCTCGTATAATCTCGACGTCTTGCGTGTTCATCCTGTTAATGTAGTTCAAACCTATTATTGCCTTGAACATTGTCACAATATTTTTTTTGTGGATGGTACCCAAAAAGAAAAACAAAAGCGATGAAACGATTAATAAAACCGAGGAGACCCATCTATTGATGACCCTTGGTCGTCATGTCCTAACCTGTGAGAAAATTGTGAGGATCTGCGAATCATAGTCTCTGTCTCATTCAGGTTTTTGACAATATCCCCTACACTTGGCCTTCTGTGCCGGTCAACCTCCACACAGTTTAAAGCTACTTCGACACATCTCTTAACTTGTTTGGAATATGATTCAAAGAAGTGCATGTAGTCTATCCATCCAATTTTTATGTACCTATCAATTTAAAACATAAAGAAATGTATTATATTAGGAAAACCTTACTATTATTGTAAAAAAAATCATGTTATTTACGACAACATGTAAATGGTAAGAGGCTAAGAGCAAATTGCTTTTACTTACAAGCTCAATGAATTGTGGGGGAGACATTTCAGCACTTTCGATGTAGCCTTTACTTCCTGTCATTATCTTTATGATTACAACACCTAAGCTAAAGACGTCAAACTTATTTGAGATGATGTTCCTTTCAATGTATTCCGGCGGTATGTATCCACTGCATTACACACTCTACATGGTTACTGATAACAACCCATCAGTGCAAACACAGCATTCTGCTTAAAGGAAAATTAAGTTAAACAGAAACAGTAATATAAACTTACTATGTTCCTATACAACTTCTTGTGATTTGAGTTGGTTCTTCCCCAAAGAACCTTGATAAGCCAAAATCGCAGATTTTTGGCATCATGTTCTCATCCAGCAATATATTAGCTGGTTTTAAGTCCAAGTGATAAATAGGAGATTTCAATTCCTCATGAAGGTATTTCAAACCGTTGCAAATTCCCTTTATTATTGCATAGCGTGTGTTCCAATCAAATCCATGGTATTCATCTGTAGCAACAAATAAAGAGAATATTATTGTTTGAAGTAAGATTCGCTAACTTGCTTAAAGATGGTACAAGTAGACCTCCATCATATACCAGAAAGATATTTGTCAAGGCTTCCATAACGCATATACTCGAAACAGAGCGCCCTACAAATTCTTTCAGCAAAAACTAATCTTCCATTGTACTCAACACATTTGTTCTGAATTTCATGGCAATAGCCAACAAGTCGCACTATATTTGGGTGCTGGAGACTTGCAAGATTGTGAAACTCATTCAGAAATTGCTCCTCCTCAAGTCTTGGCATATCATAAAGCATCTTCACAGCAATCTTCTCCCCATTGTTATGCACTCCGTCTTTTTTGTTTTTTTGCCTTTTTTTGAAAGAATCTCTTAAATATGCTCCTGGCGGAAAGATTTTAAAAAAATAGACCCTATTCATGGCGCCATAGTCGTCGGCGCCAAGATATAACGACATGGCGCCAGGGTCATTGGCGTCAAGCCCCTGGCGTCGTGGCGCTGACATGGCAAGGCGCTTGGTGCTAGGCCTTGATGCCATAGATCTTGGCGTCAAGACCCTATTTTCCACTCTTCCTCCCTGAGCCATGCTCATTTTCTTCCTCCTCCCTCTCGGGTTTTCCCTTTCTCCACTTCGTTCAACCTTTTCAATCGACATATTAGACCGTGAAAAGTTGGATTTGATCCGTCGATCTTCGAGAGCCAGGTATCCTCTCACCCTTCCTTCTTTATTTCAAATCGATTTGGTAAAGTCAAGTCGTATTGTTAACCTACGAAGCTCCACATGTTATTGGTTCATGCACTTTTTAAAATTCGTATGTATTATACAATCGTAAGATGCTTAGGCGTGGAAAAGCTACAAAACAAATGTATGCGTCAATCTTTTTCATCATATGTTAAACCCTAGGTAGTATGGTTTATTGTTATTTATTTTCTTATATTAGAACGGAATTTGTTCAATTGTAGTTATGGATGAATGACCGAAAGTCCCTACGTCCCAAAGCCGCTCCCTAGCGGTGTGCCAATACTTATGTGCTTTTGTGCCTATCCTTGCAAGATAGACATTTCTGAAGATGAGGCAATGTATAAGCAGAGGTATTGGATGTGTTCCAATTTTGCATAGGAGCCTACGAGCATCAGCGTCGCAGTACATTTATTGTGAGAAATGTAGAGGTATTGGATGACATGCGGCTTCTACTAAGGCTACAGGAGTGGGATGCGAAGCGTCTGGAGATCCACTATCAAACTAACTATGTCAAGTAACTATCAAACTAACTATGTTAAGCACTACTAAATATATAACTATTTAACTAACTATTAGCAACTACTAACAAAGTTATACAACTAGTTCTACCTTGCTCGAGTAAGGAGGAGAAGAAGCAGTACACTCGCAGCCGGCCGCTGGAGCGCCCACACGTCCCGCAGGCACCGGGGCGGCTGCAGGCCGCCCCCAGCCTCGGCGCCCCGCGCCCCAGCCCCGGCAGCACGCGCCCCGCCGCCCTCAAGGCCGCAAAGGGCAGCGCCGGTGGCCCGAACGTAATGCCGGTGGGGGAGACGACGGGCCGGCAGGACAGGGCGTGCTGGCGGGTGGGGAGGAGGCTGGGGGCGGGCGGACGGGGTGGGGAGGAGGCTGGGGCAGGTGGACTGGCGGCCAGGTGCACCGCGGGCCGGCACTCCTGCGGCGTCCGGGGGCGGGAGCGGGGCGGCCGCGCAGCCTGGGCGGGGCGCTGGCTGGGCTGGGCGGGCTGCCTGGCGGGTGGGGCGGCGTGGCCAGGCGAGGAGGAGGCGCGACGGCGGCGGTGCTTGGGCGGGCGTGTGGCGGGGCAGCACTCCCGCGGCAGTGCAGGGGTCGGGGCGGCCGCATAGCCAGGGCGGGGGGTCGGCGGGGATGGGCGGGCTGCCTTGCGGAGGGGGCGGCGCGGCTAGGCGAGGAGGAGGCGCGACGGCGGCGGCACTCGGGCGGGCGTCGGGGCTGGTGGCGGCTCTCGGTTCGAATGAGGAAGGGAAAGAATTTGGTCCCATGTGTAAGTAGGCTTGGCGTCAAGATCTACAACGCCAAGCACACTGCCACGTCTGCACCCCATCCACGCCACGTCGCCGATCTTGACGCCAAGTGCGCTGGCGCCGTGCCGTCTGACTTTGGCGCCAATAGCGACGGCGCCAAGCTGAGAGTTTATTTTTTGAAAACATTCCTTCAATGGCACATTGAGAGAATCTTTCGAAAAAAAGGCAAAAAAAAAACAAAAAAGACGGTTATGCACTCCCTGTTCATCATTTCACATTGTTTAATATTCTGTATATAGTGATATATCACATGTATAAAGAACCAATTTTGACCTGTTATTAGGTATGCAGGATCTGCTTCCACATTTTGCTATGGGCTTGCTTTGCAATCCATGCATATCCTTCACCAGGTTGTAACCAAATTTGAAAATTAAAGCTCTCCTTTGTAGTGCTCTGACAACCATTAGAACCTGGGTCTGAACACAGCCCTATGTTTATTTATTTATTTATGTATTGATAATGTTAGTCTGTTAGCCCTGTGCTTTATTGATATCATTTTGTTTTGCCATGGCAGAAAAGATTGTAAAGACTAGAAGAGTAGTAATTGCTTTACTAGAAATAGCCCTTTTGCCCAGTGAACCAATCCACAGTTACGGCCAGAGTAGTAAAGTGACTAATCTGTTCATCACATAATGGGTCATTCACGATCTGGCCACTCTTACCTCTTTCTTCTCTGAACCATATATCTTACCATATAGACTTTTCCAAACGCACCACTACCAAGTTTGCGCTCATTTGAGAAGCCATCTGTAATTTCTTCCAATAAATGGAATGGGATGTCCCTTGGCAACCCACTGCTTGAATGATCCAACCTGTGGCTTTCCTGCTATGTACAATAATAAAAAAAAACATATGTTGTATGAGATGAATTAAATACATGTTTAATTTAACAGATAGTAGAATACTAATTGAAAATCCGTGATAAATTGGATATTCTTCTTCTGGACCTCCAACTCCTCTTATTTTCACAAAACGCATGAACACGCAGCAACTGAACTAACCATTAGGAGCCGTGTGCGATTTGGTTGTTCCATAGATAGTACAGCAGATGTCAGGTGATTTACATATAGAACAAGGTTTAATTAAGATTTGCGCACAGAGCAACACATCTGGATCGGCGTATGCCTGAGTCTGGAGAGCATTAGTATTAGTACGACCACTAACCTGAAAGAGGTCTGCAGGCTGCTGCGACTGTTCAGAGGATGATTGCTCACTGGTATCGCCGTTGAGGCGGATCTTAGTCTGGAGATCCATCAACGTTGTGGCGGACTGCCGGAGTCCCTGCCGCCGGTGCTGCCAAGAAAGGGGCAACGTGGGGGGAAGAAGACGCGGTCAACGGTGGTTCCGTAGAGATGGAAAGACACAGACTAGAGGAGCCTGTCAGCTGGATGTAGAGGAGGTGGAGCCGAGAGCAAGGACGACAGGATTTTGGGGCACCAGAAGCCGGGGTTTGACCGGATTTTGCAGGTGAGGCCTGTTTAGTTGCCTTCCAAATTCTAAATTTTTACATTTTCTCCATCACATCAATCTTTAGACACATGTATAGAACACTAAATGTAGGTAAAAAATGACTAATTACACAGATGGGGCCACTACAATCAATGACTTCAGGCCTATTTCTTTATTGAACTCCTCTATCAAGATCATTATCAAGCTTCTAGCAAATAGGCTCCAACCACTCATCACCAAATTAGTTCATACTAACCAATATGGTTTTATCAAATCAAGGACTATTCAGGACTGTCTAACTTGGTCCTTTGAATATCTTCATCAGTGTCATTCCTCAAAAAAGGAGATAATCATCTTGAAGTTGGATTTTGAAAAAGGCCTTCAACAGAATAGAACATGAAGCCATGCTGGAAATTATGAGGAAAAAGGGTTTTGGTGATAAGTGGATCAAAGGATGAGAATGATCTTCAGGTCTGGCACTTCATCTGTTCTACTAAATGGTTCCCCAGGAAAGGTAATTCATTGCAAAAGGGGAGTCAGACAGGGGGACCCCCTTTCTCCTCTCCTCTTTGTTCTGGCAGCTGACCTCTTGCAGACAGTGATCAACAAAGCAAAAGATCTTGGCCTTTTAAAGCTTCCAATTCCCTTACAGTACACCAGTGATTTTCCAATCCTCCAATATGCAGATGATACCCTGATTATCATCGAGGGTTGTGGTAGACAACTGTTCTTTCTAAAGGCTCTCTTGAGCACTTTTGCTACTTCCACTGGGCTGAGAGTTAACTTTTCCAAATCAATGATGGTCCCAGTTAATGTGTCTGCAGGAAAGCTACAACATCTGGCTGACACCTTTGGTTGTTCAACTGGTAACCTTCCTTTCACCTACTTGGGACTGCCTCTGGGACTCACCAAGCCTAAGGTGGATGACTTCTTGCCTCTAGTATCCAGATGTGAGAGAAGACTGGTTAGTACTTCACTCTTCCTATCTCAAGCAGGGAGATTACAGATCACCAACTCAGTCTTCTCATCTCTTCCAACTTTCTATATGTGCACCTTTCTTCTCCATGTCACTATCAGAGAACAAATTGATAAGTTTAGAAAACATTGTTTATGGAGAGGGTCTGATGAAAACAATAGAGTAAATGCCAAGGCTGCTTGGACACTGGTTACAAAAAGCAAAGAGGAGGGTGGATTAGGAGTGATAGATCTCAAAACTCAAAATGAGGCTCTTCTACTAAAAAATCTGTACAAGTTCTTCAACAGAGCAGACATCCCTTGGGTGCATCTTGTTTAGGAGAAGCATTACAGAAATGGTAAGTTGCCTAGTCATGTTAAGAAGGGATCCTTTTGGTGGAAAGACTCCCTGAAGCTTCTGGATAAATTCAAAGGCATGGCCTCAGTTTCAGTAACATATGGTGCTTCCTGTATGCTTTGGGAGGATGGCTGGCAAGGCCAGCCCTTTAGACTGGCTCTTCCTGAGTTATACTCTTTCACCAAGAAGCCCAAGATCTCCATCAAAGATGCTACTGCTGCCAGTTCTTTTACCAGCCTGTTCAATCTCCCCCTTTCTGTTGAGGCTTATGGCCAATTTCAGCTAATTCAAAATCTTCTTCAGAGCTTACAGTTATCTGGTAATCCTGACACCTGGAAGTACATATGGGGAAACTCCACTTTTACCTCCAAGAGAGCCTATTGTCATCTCAGGGGTTCCAGCCAGTCCCATCCAATTTTCAAATGGCTCTGGAAGTCTTCTTGCCAACATAAGCACAAGGTATTCTTCTGGCTGCTCACCCAAGATAGGTTAAGTACAAGGAATATCCTGAAAAGGAAAAACATGCAATTACCTTCCTATAATTGTGTGTTATGTAATCAAAACATTGAGGAGACCGTGGAGCATCTGTTCTTGGATTGCGAATTGGCTAAAGCCTGTTGGGGTAAAATTGGCCTAACAGTGGATAGTTCCCTTAACCCCCTTCAGATTTTTCAGAGCTTCAGACTGCAGCTGGGTGTTGCTTTTTTCATGGAAGTAATCATTGTTATGAGCTGGAGCATTTGGACTCTTAGAAACAATGTCATCTTTAGAGGGATCCCTGCAAGTACTCTGTGTGGCGCTAAAATTTTCAAGGACATCTTTGGTCTGCTCCTATGGAGGGCCAAGAAGAAATATTTCCCTGTAATCAGTTCATGGCTAGAGCAAGTTGTATAATAGCTTTGATTTTCTTTGTTTCTTTCTTTGTTTCTTGAACCTCTCCCTGCTGTTTGTATTGCTTTCTTCCTGCTTTCCTTTCATGTTTTGAACTCCTGTGCAACTGGCTTGGTTGTTGTTTTTTAATAATATTATTTCAGTAGAGGCTCTTGAGCCTCTCCTGTTTCCTAAAAAAATTTGTGAGACGAATCTTTTAAGTCTAATTAGTCCATGATTGGACACTAATTACCAAATACAAACGAAAGTGTTATAGTACCCCAGATTGCAAAAAGTTACAATCTAAACAAGGCCTGAATAGAAGATTTGGGGAGGAGGTATGCTCACGGAAGGTGGAAACTGAGAGGATTTTCAACCTTTTGCCATGGCACACCTTCTTTTACCAGCTTTATGCGTGGTCCTACACAATTGCCATCATAAATAGCAAACCTCCTACGTTTTTACCACTTTCGCTGATGTGGCATGCCAGGTGGGCACGCGAGCGTGGCAGCGAGCCTATGAGCCCTAACTTGGCACTGGAAAAGACCTATTTGCCCCTGTTGTTTCTCTCCCAGTCCTCTCTGACGCGTGGGCACCACATGTCAGCTCCTCCTTCAACCTTCAGATATCACCACGCAGAGAGGAGAGAGGGAGGAGCTTGTGCGGCCTGCGTCCTCGGCGCGCAGGCCGCTAGGCAGGCGGCCTCGGTGCAGAGCCCGTGGCCTTAGAGAGGTGCTCGATGAGGATGGTGACGCTACAGGTGGCTCAGAACGACGGTGGCCATGGCCACGGGAGCTCAATGCTCGGCTTGGGCTATGGCATTACGGTAGTGGGAGAGCGAGAGGCAAGATTAGAGAGGGAGAGGATGCCTCGCAGCCAAGAAGGTGCGGACCCCGAGCACGAGCTTGGTCCTGGTGGCCAAGCGAGCACGAGTGTGGCTGATGAGCTCCATCTTTGTGGCACGGAGGTGCGTGGACGGCAAGCAAATGGCCATGGCTCCATACGAGTGCCGGCCGCGGTTGCCCATGAGCGTCGGCCCCACGCTGGCCGTGGTGTGGCTTGCGCCTCTGTTACAGATCAAGCAGAGCACATCACGGCGTTCGGCAGGCCCTCGATGCGGGCAACGCGCCTCGCGCATGCGCGTGTGGGGGGGGGGGGAGGGCGTAGGGGTGTGTACGGCCTATCCGGCTCGGGACCGGAGTGGTTGCTGGAGTAGCAGGTAGCGCTCGGCCGGAATCGGGCGGCCCAATTCAGCACTGCTCGGTGCGGTGGTGATTGGCTCGAGGTTGAAGAAGAAACTGACATGTGGGGCCCACGCTTCAGGGAGTGGGAGAGAAACAGTAAGGGTAAATAGGTCTTTTCCCGTGCCAAGTTGGGGCTTCCAGGAGCGTTACCACGCTGGCTTGTCCACCTGCGTGCCACATCAGCAAAAGTGGCAAAAGCGTAGGAGATTCACTGTTTGTGATGACAATTGTGTAGGAACACGCACAAAGCTGGCAAACAGAGGAGTGTCATCCGTAAGGATGGCAAAAAGTTAAAAATCCCGAAGCTGAGGGCGGCGAAGGGGAAATGTCCTACAATGCTACCGCTATCGTTGGATGCCATGTTGGCTCAATGAGTTTCATTTGCATCAAATTTTCTTGGTACGATTATCAACTCTCTATGAGTCATAAAATGAAATGTTTATGAGTGTTTCATCCAAGTTTGATTTCATTATATATGATATAACAGTCTTGGAAATAATGTAATAAAACTATCCACTGAGATTGACCTAAACTGCTATTATTATGCCCCTTTATTACTTTGCGAAGCAATGGTGTTTGTTAACAACGTTGGAATTAATACCCCTTCCGGTGAAATTCCATGGGACAAAATTGATGAAGTCACGTGAACCGGTGATAATCCAATCCATACTCACCTCATGGAAAACCTAACCAAAATTTGGCATATACTGTTTTAAGCCTACACATAGATATAACTTGGAGGGATGAATTATATTCTTAGAGTCAATGGACCTAATTGTAAGAAAACATTTATGGGTATTTTACTTTTTCCGATCAATTTTTTTACAAACGCATGCACACTTACCCCTATAAACACTCGCAAACGTCGATGTGAACATTGCCTACCACTGAAAGCGCAAAACCATTAAATCTTAGGGGATTCATTTTCATGGGGAATCGAACCCAAGACCCAAGATGCTACTAAGCCTTGTGTAACCAATAGCCTAAAGACCTTTTCACAAATCTTAAACAAAGTTAGTGGCAGTTGTCCAGTTATCTTAGAGCATCTCCGGCAGTCCCCCAATAATATGGTATTGGGGTAGCACAATATTACTTTCTAGATTTATTGGGGGAGTTGCTGCAGCAGTACCCCAATATATCTCCTCCAATACCTATATAAAATGTGGGTCCCGCAGGAGTATAAGAGAAAATATGGCTGAAAAGTGGTAGTTGAGATGGTCTCCATGGTATTGGGGGAGTTGCTCCCCTTTCTTTGAGGGGAGATGAGGGAAGTATTGGTGGCCACAAAAAGAGAGAGGTATTGGGAACTGCTGGAGCAAGAGAAAAGCGTAGCTGTCTCCAATATGACAGTTTTATGGGAATAGGGTGCTCCTGTCACCCATCATTTCATCAATTATGTCCCTTTAGAGATCTGATTAAGCAACATCATCTGTTAAACTAGACAAGACACTTGATAGTTGGATGCACATGACAGCAGACCGGTGCCAAAAAAAAAAGTGTAAATAGACAATTGTTTGCTGCACGCGAGAGCACGAGGCATCAATCAAAAAATAGTACTACTAACTAAAATATGTACTGAGCCGAGCAGCTCTAGCTTGGCCGGCACACAAAAACACCAAATCACTCGCAACCCAAAGCCAGATCGCCATGGAAGTCTCCTTGACCTCCTCTCATAGTCTCCTCGTTCTGTTCCTCGCTCTCCTCCCTCTGCTCTGCTGCTTCCTCTACCTGCGCCAGCAGGATCCCAAGAAGCAGCCCCGTGTCCATGGCCTCAAGTCCTACCCCGTCCTCGGCGTGCTCCCGCACTTGGTCAAGAACCACCGTCGCATCCTCGAGTGGTCGACCGACGTCGTGACCAAGAGCCCCACGCACACCATATCTTTCAAGGTCCCCGGCCTCACCGGCTTCGCCATCACCGCCAACCCGGCCAACGTCGAGCACATCCTCAAGACCAACTTCGCCAACTACCCAAAGGGCGAGGCTACGGTGTCCATGATCGAGGATTTCCTTGGCCACGGCATCTTCAACTCCGACGGCGACCAGTGGCTGCGGCAGCGCAAGGCCGCCAGCTACGAGTTCAGCAAGCGCTCGCTCAGGAGCTTCGTCGTCGACACGGTCCGGTTCGAGGTCGTCGAGCGGCTGCTGCCGCTGCTCGAGCGCGCGGCGCGCGACGGCCGCACGCTGGACGTTCAGGACGTGCTCGAGCGCTTCGCGTTCGACAACATCTGCTGCGTCGCCTTCGATCACGACCCGGCGTGCCTCGCCGAGGAGGGCGTGGCCGCGCCGCAGACCGCCGAGTTCATGCGCGCCTTCGACGATGTGCAGGACGCCGTGATGGCCCGGTTCATGGCTCCGGCCAGATCTCTGTGGCGCGTCAAGAGGCTGCTCAACCTGGAGCCCGAGAGGCGGTTGCGGGAGGCGCTCGCCACGGTCCGTGGCTACGCCGAACGGATCGTCCGCGAGCGCCGGAACAGAGGGGGCAGCGGGCACGACTTCTTGTCACGCTTCGCCGCGAGCGGCGAGCACAGCGACGAGGGCCTCGTCGACGTGGTCACCAACTTCATTATCGCCGGTTGGGACACGACGTCGTCGGCGCTGACCTGGTTCTTCTGGCTCGTCTCCGGCCGGCCGGACGTAGAGGCCAAGATCGTGGGCGAGATCCGCACGGTGCGCGCGGCTAGCCAGAGCACCACCACGGGCGCCGCGACCTTCAGCCTCGACGAGCTGCGCGACATGCACTACCTCCACGCCGCCATCACCGAGTCCATGCGGCTGTACCCGCCGGTGCCCATGGACTCGCGCCGCTGCGAGCAGGAAGACTTCCTGCCGGACGGCACGTTCGTCGGGGAAGGCTGGCAGGCGTCCTATTCGGCGTTCGCGATGGCGCGGGTGGCGGACATATGGAGCAATGACTGCGAGGAGTTCCGGCCGGAGCGGTGGCTCGGCGAGGACGGCGCGTTCCGGCCGGAGAGCCCGTTCAAGTACCCGGTGTTCCACGCGGGGCCCAGGGTGTGCCTCGGCAAGGAGATGGCGTACATCCAAATGAAGTCCATCATCGCGTGCGCGTTCGAGAGGTTCAGCTTCCGGTTCGTCGGCGGCGAGGAGCGGCCGGGGCTGGTGCTCTCGTTCACGCTGCGGATGAAAGGCGGCTTGCCGATGCAAGTGGGCAAGAGGAGCTAGGCACTCCAGGCTACAGATGAGATATGTCCTGCCAATTCGTATGTGGCCAACTACTGATTCTATATGAGATTCAAGATCGAGCGAATACAGTGAGTAGACTATGACAATACATTTTTTTTACTACAAAAAAGAAAGAAAGATTGCATCTCAAATAATTTGTGCTGTTAAGATCATACTAGTAAGTAGTAACAAGAACGGCAATTGCAATGGCATCCGAAAGCCTTTGTGATTAATGGAAGGTCGCTGAACTTTTCCAGTCACTTTCTCCGGGTTGAAAGTTGAAACATGCAGAACACTCTTGCTGACGGCGAGTGATTCAAGATGTAGAAGATGCAATTGCCAGACAAACCCAGCACATGACGCTCTTCTAACGTTGAAAAGCGTTTCTCACCTCTTATAACCTGAGACGAGTTCTCCTTACAAGGTCCATTGGCCAGTTATCGTGGACGCGCAGGTCCAAAGCCCAAACACAACAAGCCCAACACCTGAAGCCATATTACCCACTCTGGGCCACCTTCGTCACGGTCACTTGATCCGTGACATACGACAACCTGAAGCAAACGTGCATCGTGGAGACAGGAGGCGAGTTGGATTATTGGATCAATCCTCGTATATATGTTCAGGCAGCAAAACCATGCAGCCAATAGATGTGCACTCAGATTGATATGGTCGCTTCGGCTTCGGTTTCGCTCCCTCCGCCGTGCGCCGGACAGGGCCGGTCGCTATCGTCGCCGTCCTCCTGCTCGCGTTGCTCCTCCGCGGTGACGCGGCATCCACCCGCCCCAAGTTCCACGGTACCTCTCCGCACAAACATTACATTTCCAAATTTTACCGAGCACTTGTCAAAGAATCTGCTTATAT
Source organism: Saccharum hybrid cultivar R570 (assembly GCA_038087645.1). Lineage (NCBI taxonomy): Eukaryota > Viridiplantae > Streptophyta > Magnoliopsida > Poales > Poaceae > Saccharum > Saccharum hybrid cultivar. Next base: position 16,405,351 of record JAQSUU010000805.1, read on the forward strand.
AGTCTGGACAGGTTATTGAAAAGGAAGAATCGAATTTCCCCTTACTCTTCTTTTCTCATGCAGATTGTATCCCGATACCAAAACGAGAAATTGTATATTTGGGACTTCAATCGTCGTGCTTTGTAGTTTTGGGACTCCAAAAGTCAACTTCGTAAAAATAGACATCCAAACGTTGGGACACTTGATTTTTCTTACAAACATGTGTATTTTCTCTCTTTTATGGTATTTGTACATGTATTTGTGACATGGACAGACGATTTTGCCCCTGTGGCCTCACGTAAAGGCGCTGGGCTCAGTGGCTCGTTGGCCAGGATGGTTGGCCGCCACCGGTGCATGCTGGCTCGCTGGGCTCGCTGGCCGCCGCCTGGGCATGACTGGGCGGCTGGCGTTAAAATCCTTTTTTTTTTTTGCAAAAAGGCTGGTGTTAAAACACAGTAAAAATTCACACAAAAATACATAAAAATGCACACAAATGACTAGTCCTGGGACACATAATAGATTAAAATTCTGGGCATACCACACAATAATTGGCACACAGGAGTTCATCTCACAAATGTATGGTGATCAACCAAAACTGTCACATGCAAAACACACAATTAATGAGAATCATATTAATTTATAGAAAAATTAGAATTCATGCAAACAAATTAATTTATTCACCTCTGCGGTGCTTTGGCCTTTATGTTTGTGCTATTTATTCTCCAAGGGCAATCTTCACCAGACCTGCAATAACACCTATATCTCCTCTTATCCGACTTGTCTGTACCTAAATCAAACTCCTCCTTGAAGGCAAATTGTCTCACTGCCATCTTGAACTCCTCCATTTGTTGGTTAGATTATACCAATATCCATTGGGGTTGTTCTTATCATATGAAATGACCATATCACTTGGTACGTCATCACTAGTAGGAATGGTAGCACCATCATTATCAAACACCCTGTTCATTCATCTGGCCTTCCTTAGTATGTGTCTCGTCTTCTCTCAAGCTGCCTTCCTCGGCATGTGTCTCGTCTTCTCTCAAGCCTAAAAGTTCACACATCTGATTTTTACTCAAAAGTGCAATTCAACTTTCGTCATCATGTGTCTCCACAATCTGTAAGCTATCCCAATCAACTCTCGCCATATTTTCCATGGGCTCTAGTCTGGACCTAAAAAAGCGCAATCATTTTTTTAATAACATGAGAGTACTACTCTACAAGAACAATGACAAAAATAATTAAGGGCTTCACCTTTGCACATCAATCACAGGAAGATTGTACTCTATTGCCGGAGGAGGAGCGGTGGGCAGCAGAGACCTCGCTAGGGCAATCGCAATGGCCGGAGGTGGGGATTCGCCATCCATGGGGCCCTCGGGCGCGACCACGTCGTCAAAGGCCGCTGCCAGGCCTTGAGCGACCGGCGCGAGCAGGCCTTGGCCAGTCGATGCGGTCAGGTCGCGGGCGTCCGTCGCAGCCAGGTCTGGGGTGTGCGTCGCTAGCCGCTCTGTGGCCGCCGCCTGGCCTTGGGCGGCCGCGACCAGGGCAAGCAACGGGCTTGCCGTGGCGTCGGGAAGCTGCCCCTCCAAGGCTGCTGCTGCGGGAAGTAGAGATCGCGATGGGGAGGACGGCGGCAATACGAACATATGTCGGGTCAATAGGTTAGGGCGCCTCCAAACGTAGGTCTCAAGTCGTACGTACCGTGCAAAATGACAGGAGGGCAAAAACGTCCACTCAGGTGCAAAATACATGAAAGAATACTAGAAAAGAGGAAAATACACATAATGGCAAGAAAATCAAGTGTCCAACGTTTGGAGGCCTAATTTACGAAGTTGACGTTTGGAGTCCCAAAACCCCGAAGCGTGATGATTGGAGTCCCAAATATGGTCGCTTCGGTTTCACCTCCTCCGTCGTGCGCCGGGCAGGGCCACTCTCCATCGTCGCCATCCTCCTGCTCGCGTTGCTCCTCTGCAGCGACGCGGCATCCACCCGCCCCAAGTTCCATGGTACCTCTCCACACAAACATTACATCTCCAAAATTTACCGAGCACTTATATATATATATATATATATATTATAATCTTATACATATATTATAATCTGGGCAGATTACTGAAAAGGAAGAATCGAATTTCCCCTTTCTCTTCTTTTCCCATGCAGATTGTATCCTGATACCAAAACATGTCTCCGAAAGACAAAGCTTCAAAGCTATGCCAGTAGTTTTGAGCTGGACTTCATCATAGGGTCCTTCCATGTTTTGTTTGCATTAGGCATATACATTGCTTCACTCCTGATTGTTTCTTTTTTTAGAGGAAAGTTTCTCGTGTGGTTATCAGCGCAGTTGTTTTCGAGATATATGTGTAACCAATGTGGTCCTGGGCCAGTGACGGATCTAGAAAATAAGTTAGGAGAGGCTTATCTCATAATCTTTCATCTCTAGCCTCTCCTTCTAAGCTTGAATATGTATAAATTTGTAGCGGAGGCTTAGGAGGGGCTCCATGGTCCGAGCGGCGGTAGCGGGGGCTCGAGCCCACCCCGCCCCGGTGCTGGATCCGCCCCTGTCCTGGGCAGCCTGTGGTGCGTTCGTGCAGCCGGCCTTCAGGGTGGTCTTAACTCCGCTGGTCACATAATTACTGTAGGGAATCTTTCATGCATGATAGATAAATAAACATTGTTTGTTGAAAGTATTTCCTCTTACAGTCTGATTTTGAATTGCATGAAGACCATCAACCTTAAATCAACTTTGCTAATAATTGGATCCACTCGCTTTCGTCATGGGTTCTTTGGCCATTGTGATTGGTCCTATCTTTTCTGTCTTTTTTCAATTCATCTTTTTCTCTTTTAGCATGGATTAATATGTAGGACTATTGGTGATTAATAAACCAAGTCATTTCTGTGTTACCTTTTGTTTCTAAATGCTGCTCAAAATGCACGCATGATTTAGAATACCATGCAAATATGGCAGCTTTACAATTTTGTGTTTTAACTAAGAGGCCCATAATGTGACTTCTAAATAAGTGAATGTAACGTGTAGAGCTCGTACGGGCCACTGTAAAAGAATTGAACAGCACATAGGAAGCTTCATAGAGCAACTCAGGAAAATTGAGAGTTCAGACAGAAATGGATGATATCTATACACATAGCTTGCATTGCTCTTTTCCTGTTCTTTCGTTAATTGTTAGTTCATTTGTTTTTGTTTGCTATTTTCTCTTTTTCATGTAGACTACCCTTTGGTCAGTCTCCTAGTCTTCACTCGACTTTCTGTTTCCTAATCACTGTCTAGATACATGCACCTTACCGCTTATCCGTTTACTGGGCATCATGGAAGTGGGCTCACTCTGATAACTATTTTTAGGATGTGTTTACTTGCTGATTTAGGATTTGGAAACTACGCCTCTCTGATTTTAGCTGATTTATTTCAGTGCATTTTTTTGTTAACTTCGTTAGTCACTCAAGGTGGAGTGACAAAATTTTTTTGCCCTATTATTTTACATACATATGGAACTTAGTAGCAATTCTGTGTAGAGAGTTCTTACAGTTCCATCAACTGTTGCTCCTGTTTAAGAATGTGTCATGAACCTAAAATTGGTTAATTTACTGCTTGTCTATTTACTGGACATCACGGGTAAGTGGACTGATAGATGTGTTTAAGATATGTTTACTATCTAGGCTTTGGAAAGTAGGTCCTCTCGTATCTTAGCTTATTTACTTAAGAGTACCATTTCAATTAACTTCTGTTAATCGCTTAAGGTGGAGTGATGTGTTATTTTAACGACTTTATGGCATGTAAATTGCTAGCAAAATCATGCATTCTTAGATTTCTGTTTGCATTTTGTAAATATCGTGGGGACATAGCTACTCCTTTTTCTGCTACCATGCATTGCTTTGCAAATTCATCCCATAATGAAGAATGCCTTTTCCTTTTGCAGTTCTCTTTAGTATCCTAGATCTGTATGTGACATATTAAGTTAGCATGGCCACTAAACCAAGAGGTATTCTCTCTTATTCAAGAATTGTAAGTTTGTAACACATTTTAATACAACACGATGTAAATAATATACTTCCACTTTCTCTACATGATTTATGTTTTAAGATCAAACAGTTGAACTTCTCTAGTTTTGGAGGATTTTAGTGAAGATTTCACATTTGACTTGCTCTAATCATATTTCTAGTTTATTTCAGTTGATAAAAAAGGATAGATGGAGCTTATGTTTAATCTTTTGTATCAAACCGTGTCATGCAAATTGAAGTTACTATTGAAACTACCATCATTGTATGATGCTAAAGAGCAAGAGCAAAGTCCTGTAATATTCTTGGGTCTATATTGCAAAATTAAAAATGGCAAATGATGTTGTAAAGTGATGAAAGAGATAATCCATCTAAACATCTTACATGCTAGAGGTATTCATAAAAGTAAATCTGAGTCCCAGCTATTGTTGTGGGTTGAGCCATACACTAACAATTTGCTTGATTATTTGGAGAGATTATTGTGGAAGGGTCCTTCATTGCCCAGAAGCAAGAGAACATTGCTCCCTACTCAGATTCTTTGAAAGATTGTGAGGTATACTCTTTAGATTATTTCAGTTGAAGAGTTCAAAGAAAATTTTCAGACAGTGCATGACTTATTTGTTGTAGTTATGTGATGTTACAACATGTGGCCAAATTATCAATGGTATGAATTACTTGAGGATGCAAGGCTCTTATCATGGCAATTTTACATTGAAAGGAACCAACTACTATGAAATCAAGCTTGAGATCTTTGTCAAGCTAAGCAATTTCAGAGATAAAAGTAATGAACTCATTTATGTTCTTAGATACTTATCATCATTTTGTTTGTTAAACATGTCTTTTTTATGTGCATATGCATTGTTTCAAGAAAATATATAAATTCATTCATAACATGATTAATTATAGGTGGAGAGAGATCTATGTGCTAGTAAGAGGATCTAAAAGCTCTTAGAACTGAACTTACATGTTGGTTTAGCAACCAAACATAGAGAGAGGGAGTGGAGAATGAGAGAGCCAAATGAGTGAGATGCAGGAGTCCCCCTTCACCTTACCACTCTCCCAATTTTATAGGGAAGGTGGGAGTGGAGGTTTTCATTATTTCCCCTAATGGTGGGAGCAGAGGTTTTCATTATTTCCCCTAATGCGGCCTGTATTTTACAAAGGAACCTCTAGGGGCTACAAATGAGCCCAAGTTATTATATTACAAGCCCCCAAGCTATGTAATTGGGCCTTATAAAACACTAATGGGGTTCCTAACATATAACACACCCCCAACAGTAGTTACCTTAGATATTCGGTTTTGATCGAAAGCACAAGACCCAATAGATGAATACAACTAAGGCTGTGTTTGGCGTGGCTCCTGGAGAGCCAGGAGAAGCCTCCAAACCGTGGCTCTTCTAGCTCCTCTCTAGGCCATGTAAGAGCCGGAGCCTTTTTTCAGTGCTATAGGACTGCACAGTTGCTATCAGGAAAGAAGGAGCCGGAGCCGAGCACGCAGGAGCCCAAACAAACGGCCCCTAAATGTGGCTCAACTAAAACTCATTTGCGACACATAGTTGTCGTCTAAACAAAAATATTCTATGGATGATTTTATCTTTATTAGTTATTCTTCGGTATCAACCTTCGCTCGAACCTCCTTGGCTCTCTTTGGAAGCTTGCTCGTTCATATGGTGTTGAGCCCTTGATACCTTCTTTTCATAACTGAGCCTTCGCCGAAGGCATTGATGTAGTTGAGGTAGGCAAAGTAGTCAACGTAGGTGAGGTGGTTGTAGATAACCATGACACGTCTTCAAGCTTTCACTCAAGGGTACCATGCAAGGCTTTTCTCTTTGGGCGTATTGCTTGTCTAATGTGCATTTGTCTCTTTGGACAGATTGCTTTTCCAATGCACTCCTCGCCAGCCCCTCTTGATTGGCGCTTGTGGGAAATTCTTTCGCATGCTTGAAGTAGATGACATTGGTGTGATTGGTGTCACATATGTCATAGATGGAGATCGCCCACTCCAATTAACGGTGAAGGCAGTGTCGATTACTATGAAGCTAATGGTGAAGCCCCTTGCAAAAATGTTGACAAAGGTGTTGACAATGATGTCAGAGTCAAAGTCAATGTTGATAGGTGGTGTCGACAAAACCTGGTCGGTAGTCTACTGAGGGGTATGCCTAAGGTAGTAGATTGTCGGTAGACAGGTGTGCAAGCCACGAACGAGATGGTGATGCAGAACAACACGCGGGTTTACCCAGGTTCAGGCCACCGTGTTGGCGTAATACCTTACGTCCTGCTCTGCTTTGTTATTGCTGTCTCGAACAATGTATTACAAGCTAGATTGTCCTAGAGTATGTTTCAATGTTTTCTAAGGGGGTCCCCTGCCCTCCTTATATAGTCCGGGAGGCAGGGTTACAGATCTAGAAACTAATCTTAGCCGGTTACAACTGCCATATGGAGCCGGATAAGGATTCCTAACCTAACCGACCAAGACTTTGCTTGATTCCCAAGTCTGGTTTGATGCCTTGCACGAGACTCCATCTCGATGATCTGGATCGCGCGTCGTCATGTAATGGGCCGAACCGTCTGGTCTGGGCTTGCCCATGTCTAGCCGTAAGGGTATAGGGGTTTATACCCCCATAGCTAGTCCTCGAGCACTATGTATTCTGTATCGACACACTGTCGTAGTCTTCTTCAACTTGCGAGGTTCATCTTCACATCACCTTGAAATGTTAGCCGAACATGCGCTAGTGTTCCATCTGGATCAGGAATCAGTAAACTATGATTGTTGATGAAGATTGCAGTTGTCGGTGAAGATTGCATAGTGGTCCAAAAAGAAAAATTTGCTTTCCTAGTGAAGTGTACCCACTTGTATTTCTAAAAAGAAATGTAAGTGCGCGTACTTTATGGAAGTAATCTGACAAAAAAATCCAGAGCGTAAGGGTCGAAAAATAGAAACAATTCACCGTCAGGTGAAGTGTACCCACTTAGTCCCCGAGCCTGGTAGTAGGTGATGTAGGCACGTGATGCCAGGGTCTAAAAAAGAATCCTCAAGAACCAATGATCATTATGCACCGTCAGGTGCATCATATATGATGTAGTCCCCGAGCTTGCTGGAAGGCAAAAAATGAGCCTTGTAGCAAGGTCTAAGAATATCAAGCGTCCATCGACTGTATGCAAGCATAGTACATGTAGTCGAGCAAGACGAATCCTGCAGCAGGAAGTGGTGTAAGAAGTCCCCGAGCTCGAAGGTATAATGAATAGTCCCCGAGCTCGGAGTTTTGGTGACAAATCCCCGAGCTCAGAGGTCTGGCAAAGAGTCCCCGAGCTCAGAGGTCTAGCGACGAGTCCTCGAGCTCGGAGGTCTAGTGATGAGTCCCCGAGCTCGGAGGTCTAGCGACGAGTCCCCGAGCTCGGAGGTCTGGCTGCAGGTTCCAGAGCTCAGAGCTCTGGCTACAGGTTCCAGAGCACGCCGGTCTAGCGAGTCCCCGAGCTTGGAGGTCTGGTTGCAGGTTCCAGAGCTCAGAGCTCTGGGTACAGGATCCAGAGCACGCCGGTCTAGCGAGTCCCCGAGCTTGGAGGTCTGGCTGCAGGTTCCAGAGCTCAGAGCTCTGGCTACAGGTTCCAGAGCACGCGGGCTAGCGAGTCCATCACCACGCTGTCTCTGTATCTCTCTTGCTTTTTCTTCTTTTTTTTAACTGGTCCAATCTGACGCGCTGATGACGTGGGCAGCGCCGCAGTTGCTTTCTGTCGCATCATGTAAACAGTGACCCAGTGCCTGTAATGAGACACGTTTGGGTCACGGACCAAACAGCGCCAAAATTGAAGGGACGCAATTTTTGTGGAAGAAATCTGTCAGTTACCGCAAATCTCGCGCCACATGCCCCATTCTTTCGAAAACTGAATCGACGTTGCCTCTTAATGACCGGGAAAGGGAACGATTCCAATCTACTCACACTCGCATATTCGCAATCAACCGTCTTCTTACTTCCGCCGCCGCCGCGCCATTGTCATCACAGAGCCCTCTCGAGCCCCAGTGCCACCACCGTAGTGCAATCCACAATCGCTGCCGTAGGCATCGATGAAGTTGCCCCAAGTTCCTCACGCGCCGCCGCCGCTTGAATCGCCGCCACCAAACCCTAGCCACTTGGAAGAGCAGCGCCCTCCTTTTCCCCCGTAGAAAGGAAGAGTCAAAAGAGTCGGGGAATGGCCACAAGGAAGACAAAGACGGAGGCCGAAGTGCGCAAGGAGATCATGAAGAAGGAGTGGAATATGTCAAAGTGCACCCCACTCAGCTTCGAGCGACTGGTGCGGATGGGTGTGCTTCATGCCCAAGAGCTGGCGGGATGGCGTGCACCCGATCTGGAGCCATACCCGGATCCCAAAGGAGGTGAAATTGTCATTTTTGAAGAATACTTCACTCATGGATTTGGTGTTCCTGTACATCCATTCTTGCAAGGTCTCTGCAATTATTATGAAATCAGTATTTGCAATCTGCATCCGAATTCTGTGTTGCTTGTTGCTTGCTTCATCCATCTCTGCGAAGCATACGGTGGTTTCCAACCCCACTTCGACTACTTTCGCCACTTGTTTTGGTTGAAGAAAAAGGGAGGTCGAGGCGGCTCCAATGTGGCTGGTGGCTGCTATCTGAACATGCGGGAAGGGATTAGGTCGGGGTATCTACACTGCCCTTGGAAGACCACATTAGAGGACTGGTACAGGCATTGGTTTTACATCTGTGAAGAACCAAGCCAGGCCTCATACTATGACGTATCCTTGGTGCCAGAGAAGGCTAACAGTTGGAAAGAGCTGCCGCAGAATACAGTCCAGATTGAGGTAATAATACAGCTGCTACCTTGGTCGAGGCTGGATGGACCAAGTGTAGTCGGTAATTTTATTAGTCGTCGGATCCAGCCATGTCAGGCCAGAGTGCACCCGGCGTATGAGTACCAGGGTCGCATGGACCCGACCAGGATGAGGAATGAAGATCTCGAACCAAAAGAAGTGAAGAGCAAGGTCCAAGACCTGTTCAATCTGAAGGATCCCAACTTCAAGAAGCTGACAATCATCGAGCCAGCGTTCAAGCTTATTCGCCTACCACCACTGGTAAGTCAATTGTTGTCTGCTAGTTTATCCTTTTGATTGAAACTCTGCATAATAACTGCTTTTTTGATGTGCTGTCTCTCTGATATTCGTGTTACGCTCTGCTGCCCAGTTTAATGGACAAGAGAGAGCGCAAACATTGTGTCTTGTCCTCCAAGTGTGGAGTGGTCTGAGGTCGTGCCACGGGCCCATGATGCACAACTGCTGCCCGTGGACGACGATCCTTCCGAAGTTGATTGACTTGCAATTGAAGATGAATCAGAGCAAGCCAATCGACTTGCAGGCAAGAAACCAATTGTTGCCCCAACGAATAAAAGGGGCCAGACCTCACAAGGAACCTCCTCGGATGAAAGTCCAGAAGGGGTTATTGACCTAAAAGAAGCAGAGGACCCAGCAAGCAAGCGTCGACGCCTTATTGCTGACTGGCCAGAAGAGGAAGATGAGGAGGTCGAGGAGGTCTCCGGTATCATAGCACACAGCCGGAGGGAACGGCTCACTAGAAGGCAAGAGCCGACACCGCCGTTGCCAACCACTGAGCCAATACCTCGACCACCACAACCACAGGCACAGGCCTCAGGAATCCCAAAGCCTATTGCCGCTATAAAAAGCGACGTGGCTAAGCCAGTCCTGACCACTAGACTAGTGGCAGAGAAGGGTGCCAGGCCCGAGAAGGCGAAGAAATCTCGGTTCGCCACCGTATTCCGCTGTACAATCCTGTAAGTCGTCATGAACTTGTGTGAGTATAAAATAATTGGTTAATATCATCACCTTTGTTATTTGTCATGGATTTGTATAGCTCTGCATCGACCCAAAGGCCCGAAGAACTGTCTGGCAATGCAACATTGCCACCACCAAATACTGCCATCGCCGAGCAGCTGGTCCTGGAGCAGACCAGAGCAGAGGGGGTAGTCCCCAAGTTGCAAGCCCCTTCAGCATCTGCTCCTGATCCGCAAACTGAAGTTTTGGGGCAAGCAGGAGATGGTGGGGCCCCAGAGCTACCAGAACAACCACAGGAAGCCCTAGAACCAGAAGGACAGCACCAGCCAGCCCCAGAAAACCAAGAACAGCCCCAACCGGCTTCAGAAAACCAAGAACAGCCCCAGCCGACCTCAGAGCAACAAGTCCCAAAATCTGCAGAGGTTGTTGGGACCACCAAGGAGCCAACTGGAAGTGCTAGACCAGGGGGAAAAATCGAGTCTTCAGCCCCAGCCATAGAAGAAATCCTCGGGCATTATGAAGAAGAAAGCAGATTTTATGGTACCCACTCCTATACTATGAAAATCCCAGTAGGAGACGTGGTCGAGGCCGTGGAAGCAGTTGGTAAAATATTCCTAGAGGAAGTGAAGGTAAGCCTATCGCAACTGTATAATCTGTTATTGTATAATCCATAAGAACTGCTTTGTGATCCTGTGTACTGCAGACTGTGGCCGAGAAAAACAAACAACTGAGTGCAGAACAGAAGAAACTGCAGCAGCAGTTAGAGAGTTATGCGAGGCAAAGCATTGATCATGAAGAAAAAATGCGCACAGTACTTTAACAGCTGGAAGTGGTCGAGAAATAGAGATCGGGTAAGAGACCCTTCTGTTGTTAGGTACTCGAGCTCTGTAGGATGCTATAATACTGTATTATTCATAATCGAAGTATTGATACAGGTCTAGACGTCGAAGTCAGCCGACTTCGCGAAGAAAATGCTCAGGTAGCTACTGAGCGTGACCAGCTGACTGAAGAGAAGAACAAATGGCTGCAAACACAGTAGGCCATGAAGGAGGAGAATGCTAAATTAGCAAAGGATCTGGAGAGTAAGTATTCCTCCTCATTGTCGTAGCTTTCATTGAAGTTTGCGGCATTGAATTCTTATCGACGTGACGCCTTGCAGTTGTAAAGAAAAATGCCAAAGTGCACCTTGAGAAGATGAAGAAAGATCGTGACGACCTGGAGCTTCAAAACTAGGCTGGTGCAAAAAAGATCGATGCGTGATCCCAGAAGTGCAACAAACTCATGAAGGAGCAAGAAGCCCTTAATGGCAAATGCAAGATACTCATCAAGGAGCGTGAGACTTGGAAGCACGCCTGCGCTGAAATGGCGAAGGGGATCGCACCAGTGCTCGACGTCATTGGTGCCGACTCCATCGAAGCTAGAGTGGAGGCACCAAAAATAGGCCTAGTCGAGAAGTCCCAAAAGGCATGGGGATGGCTCCAACAATGGACGAAGGACATCAAGGAGTATGTGGGTGCACATGTACTTAGCTTGGTACGTGCCCACTACCCCTTGTTGGATATTGCTCACCTGGAAGCCGGTTATCCCAGGGAGGTCGGGGTGGAGTGAGCTGATGAGCTGCGGTCAGAGGAGATGAAGCATGCTGCCTCGATCACCAAGGATATCATCTTATGCCCGGCAGCAGCCCCATCAACTGGAGGGACGATTCAATTGTACGTGGGTCAAATACCAGTGCCACCATCTCTGGCTTCCAGCGAAGCACGATCAGCTCCAACCTCGACCACGCCAAAGGTCTCGGAGCTACCAAAAAGTCGTCATGTTGGGTGAAGCCAACAGTAGTAGGAACCTACAAATAGTTTGTAGAAGTTATTTTTCATAAGCTTATTGTAAAATTGTGCCTGCAAAAGAGGCGAGCTTGTAATAAGGTGATGAGTAGTACAATGTAAAGCTGTTTATGTTTTTGTATGAAAAAACGTTGAAGCTTTGTATTGCGTGCGGATTTAACTAAGTTAGAACAACAGAATGTTCTATTTTAGTTGTTCCAGCGTAATCGATGAGAACTAAGTTAGAACAGCGGAATGTTCTGTTTTTAGTTGTTCCAGCGTAATCGATGAGAACTAAGTTAGAACAGCGAAATGTTCTGTTTTTAGTTGTTCCAGCGTAATCGATGAGAACTAAGTTAGAACAGCGGAATGTTCTGTTTTTAGTTGTTCTAGCGTAATCGATGCCATCCTGTAGGTCTGTATGGCTTTGGAGAGGCCAGTGATCCGAGTGTAAGGCTGTCAGAGCCTGTATACACGTAAGAGTACAACTGGTCTGGCCAAAGGGCGTCTGCTGACCACCCAAAACGCAGAGGGCGGATCTCATGCACGCTATGAGTGAGGTCAAGGACAGAGCTGCTCCGAGAACCCGAAAGGATTGATGATCGATGTACTGGTTTATCAAAAAGTTGTTGTAGTTGTAGAATCAACAATGTAAACAAGTATAGTCAACTATAGTCGAGTGTGTGTGTATATATATATATCATAATTCAAAGTACAAAAGTAGTACAGCAAAAAGTACATATCTGTATTTGAGAATTAGGGGTAAAAACGACTAAGCTTGTCGATATGGACGGAGTTGGGCACGTCAGTGCCGTCAAGTCTTGCAAGCCTATACGAAGTGGGTCGTGTAACAACCTTGACGATGTATGGCCCTTCCCATGGAGTTGCCAACTTGTGGACGCCATCTTGGCTAGTCTTCCATTTCAATACCTTGTCGCCGACCACAAAGAAACGTTCCTGAACATTTTTGTTGTAGTACCTTCGTAACACGGCGAGGTACTTGGCCGTGCGTATACAGGAGTCAAGTCGTCGTTCCTCTGCACTATTCACCTCAAGCTCTCATTGTTCAGTAACTTGGTCTTCGTTGTAGTTCTCAACCCGAGGTGACCGGAATTCAATGTCTGCTGGGAGCATAGCCTCGGCGCTGTAAACCATGAAATATGGTGAGACACCAGTATTGCGACTAGGCTGTGTCCGAAGTCTCCAGACCACGGCTGGTAACTCCTTAATCCACCGGCCAGGGGCTTTGTCGTTCTCTCTGTACATCATTTTCTTCAATGCATCCAGAATCATTCCATTAGCCCGCTCGACCTATCCATTAGCTCTGGGGTGTGCCACCGAGACGTATTTCACTACAATGCTCCGTAAACTGAGTCCCTAGGTCTGTAATGATGTTGTTGGGTATACCGAAGCGGTGGATGACCTAGTCGAGGAACTCGACTGCTTTTTTGGAAGATGCCTTGACCAAGGGCATGTACTCTATCCATTTGGAGAATTTATCAATCAGTACGAATACGAACTTGAAGTTACCTGGTGATGGTTTGAAGGGTCCAATCATATCCAGGCCCCAGCACGCAAAAGGCCAGGAGGCTGGTATGGTCTAGATCTTGTGGGCTGGCACGTGAACTCTTTTGGAGAAAAACTGACAGTTGGCGCAGTGTCTAACAAGCTTCTCTGCATCAGCTACTGCGGATGGCCAGTAAAAACCTGCTCGGAACGCTTTACCAACCAGTGTCCAAGATGCGCCATGATTACCACAGGTGCCAGAATGTATTTCTTCCAAGAGTTTAATACTGTCTTCTTGCTCAATGCACTTCATCAATACTTCTGCTTTCGCATTTTTGCGCCACAGCTTACCCTCGACCACCAGGTATTGTCTGCTGCGGCATATAAGGCGTTCATTTTCATTTCAATCAGAGTACACCGTGCCATCTGTTAGGTACTTAATGAATCGAACATGCCAGTCCGCTATCTTAGTCGAGGTCTGAGATGGTCCTGCGGTGGTGGGAGATGGTTCCATAGTGGTCGATGATGGAACTATAGCTACCAGAGGCTGGTCCGGGGGCTTCTCGACCACGGGGTCGCCTTCTTGCTTAATTGATGGTTTTAAAAGGTCTTGAACAAAAACGCCATGCGGTACTTGAGCTCTAGATGATCCTAACTTCGACAGCGCATCTGCTGCTTGATTTTTGTCTCGGACCACATGGGAATATTCAATGCCGTAAAATTTTCCTTCAAGCTTCCTAATTTCTTTGCAATATGCATCCATCTTCTTGCTAGTTGTATCCCAGTCCTTGTTGAGCTAGTTAATAACTAGGGCCGAGTCACCATGGACGTAAAGGCGCTTGATATCGAGGTCGACTGCAATGCGCAAACCATGAAAGCATGCCTCGTATTCTGCAGCATTGTTAGATGCCGGGAAGTGAATCCTGAGGATGTAACGCAATTGCTCATTGGTTGGTGATATGAATAATATGCCCGCTCCCGCACCATCAATAGTCAGTGAGCCGTCAAAATACATTTTCCAGTAGTCAACGGGTCCTTGAGAGGATGGGATACTTAAGTCTGTCCACTCGACCATGAAGTCAGCAAGTGTTTGGGATTTGATAGTGTCGCGGCGTGCAAACTCCAGGTCGAAAGGACATAACTCCATTGCCCATTTGGCGACACGCCCGTTTGCATCTTTGTTGCGTATAATGGTACCAAGAGGAAACTCAGTTTTGATCACCACGTGGAACCCGTCAAAGTAATGTTTCAACTTTCAGGTTGTAATGAGTATGGCGTAGATCAATTTTTGAATCTGAGTGTACCTAGTTTTGGACTCGTTGAGCACCTCACTGATGAAATAGATTGGGCGCTGAACACCATAAGTGTGGTCGGGCTCCTCACGCTCGACCACAAGGACAGTGGAGAGGACTTGATCAGTCGCAGTAATGTAGAGTTGAAGGACTTCTCCTGACTTGGGAGCAGTAAGGACCGGAGGTGATGCAAGGTACTGCTTCAGCTGTGTAAGGACTTGGGAGCAGTAAGGACCACTCAAACTTCTCGCCTGCCTTGAGTAACTTGAAAAAAGGTAAGCCCTTGTCACCAAATCGAGATAGAAATCGGCTTAGGGCGGCCATACACCCTGTAAGTTTCTGGACATCCTTGACATTTGCTGGTCACTTCATATTGAGGACAGCTTGCACCTTCTCTGGGTTAGGATGTATGCCGTTACAACTGACGACATTGCCTAGTAATATACCAGAGGGAACGCCAAAGATGCACTTTTTAGGGTTCAACTTCTATTGATATTGATTGAGCGCTGCAAAAGTACGTGTCAGATCGTCAATCAAGGAGTGGGATTCCTTGGTTTTGACAACTACATCATCTACATAGGCTTCGACCAGTTCATCTTGTATCTCCTTTTCGAGGCACTCTTGTATTGCATGCTAATAAGTAGCTTTGGCATTTTTGAGCCCAAACGACATGGTCGTGTAGCAATAAGCGCCGAACGGTGTAATAAAGGACATCTTGATCTGATCGTCCTTGTTGAGAGGGATCTGGTGATAACCAGAGTAACAGTCGAGAAAAGATAGTAGCTCACAGCCGGCCGTGGAGTCCACGACTTCGTCAATGCGAGGTAAATGAAGGGGTCTTTAGGGCAGTGTTTGTTGAGATCGGTGTAGTCAACGCACATTCTCCGTTCATTATTCTTTTTGCGTACAAGAACCGGATTGGCTAACCAGTCTGGGTGATACACCTCTTTGATAAAACCGGCTGCAAGAAGCCATGTAACTTCTACCCTAATAGCCTCCTTTTTGTCCTTTTCGAACCGCCGCAGCTTCTGCTTGACGGGTTTTGCCTTGGGCTCGACGTTCAAGGAGTGCTCGATCCGGTCTCGAGATACACCGGGCATGTCCGATGGTTTCCAAGCGAACACGCTTACCTTCTCTCTCAAGAACCGGACGAGCACGTCTTCCTATTTGGGATCAAGGTTTGACCCGATCAGTGCCGTCTTGCTGGAGTCACCCTCGACCAGCTGGATCTCCTTGTACTCCTTGGACTTGATAGACTTGCGTGGTGCTTCGAGCTCTGGAATTTCCAGCTGGTTTGGAGGAGTCTTCTTTGCCTCCATCGTCGTTGCCACCATGCGTAGAGAGAGGTCGTGGGCTTCAGCTACGCGAAAACTGTCCTCTTCACAGGTATAGGCAATGAATACATTGCCTCTAAGAGTGAGGACTCCCTTTTCCGTTGGCATCTTAAGCACCAAGTACCTATAATGAGGTACGGCCATGAATTTGGTGATCGCGGGGTGACCAAGGATAGCATGGTAGGAGCCCTCGATGTCAGCGACCACAAAGTTGACGTAGTCGGTATGGAAGTGGTCTGCCGTGCCAAACTGCACAGGTAGGGTAATTTTCTCGAGAGGCGTAGAGCTCTGTCCGGGCAGGACCCCCTAGAATTGTGCGTCGTATGGCTTCAAATTAGCTTTAGATATGTTCAATGCTAACAGGCTATTCTTGAACAGGATGTCAATGGAACTACCGCCGTCGATGAGCACCCTGTCAAATTACACTTTATTGATACAGGGACTGAGGACGAGAGCGAAATGACCTAGTTCGGGGATGGTGGCCCATTGATCCACCCTGCTAAAGTTGATTTCTCGGTGTGACCAGGGGGGTAGTCTTGGATCTGCAATGAGGTCGTCTGTCTTGGCCACGTTCAGGCAAGCGCGGGCGAGCAGCTTCCGCTCACGTTTGCTTTCAACTGACACCTTGCCCCCGACGATGGTTGCAACATACCTCACCGGTTCCTGATACTGGTGCTTGGGGTTCTTGTCAGGATCGTCCTCGTCATCGTCCATGTGGTTACGCTGGTCTGTTGCGTCATTAGGCTTGTTAGCATTTTCTGAAGGCTGTTTGCGACGGTAGATTTCCTTGAGGACCTTGCAGTTTTCCAACGTATGGTTGGACTTAGGATGAGCTGGGCAAGGCCCCTTCAAGGATTTAGCATAGTCTTCTTCATAATTGCGACGCCCACCAAAATTTTTCACGGCGTTGACCTCGCCATCGTCATCGTGAGCACGCTTGCCCTTGAAGTTGTCACGACGATCGCCGTGCTGATTTCTGTTGTCGCGCCGATCACGATTATCGTTACGGCAGTCCCTGATGTCGCTGCGACCTCTAAAGTCGTCGCGACGGTGGTTGTCGCGGTAGTCGTCGCATAGTGGAGAGTACGGTGCTTTGCCGGTGCCCTCGTTCAGCAGCTTCTTAGCGTCGTCGGCATCCGCATACTTCTTGGCGGTGGTGAGGAGGTCGACCACCGTTATAGGCCGTTTATGAAGGAGCTTGTCCCTGAGGTCGTTGTGGTAGCGTAGACCTGTGATGAAGGCTTCAATAGCCTCATTGTCGGTGATCCTAGGAATCCTTATGCACATATCCGAGAAGCGTCAG
This sequence comes from Saccharum hybrid cultivar R570, assembly GCA_038087645.1. NCBI lineage: Eukaryota > Viridiplantae > Streptophyta > Magnoliopsida > Poales > Poaceae > Saccharum > Saccharum hybrid cultivar. The sequence continues at coordinate 16,422,395 of JAQSUU010000805.1, forward strand.
ATGTACTCGCGCAACGGTTCGTCCCTGGCGTCGCGGATGCGCTGAAGGTCGTACTTGTTGCCTGGCTGTTCACAGGTAGCAATGAAGTTTTCGACAAAGGCTTGATGCAAAGCATACCAGGAGTCGAAGTGGTTCTCTGGGAGACTAACAAGCCATTGGTGCCTGACCGGGCCGACCACCACGGGAAAGTAGTTGGCCATGGCGTGCTCGTCTCCCATAGCGGATCTGCAAGCGGTCTCGTAAAGTTGGACCCATAGCTCAGGATTGACCTTGCCGTCGTAATGGTTAAGCTTTTCAAGCTTAAAACCTCTAGGCCAAATGACTTGTCGTAGGTGGTTGGTGAATTGCTTGAGGCCCGGGGGACCGTGGACCATATCGTACTCCATGCGACGACTGGTTTTATGGGATGCACGGTCCCGAGCTCTCTGTTCAATGCAAGGACGTATGTCATGGTTGTTGAGGTCACGACGTAGATCGTAATTGCCATCATGGCAATCTCGTTCGTCACCATATTGTTGTCCTTGACGACAGTGGTCCTAGTGGTCATTACGCTAGTTGTCGCTATGTCGGTCATCGTCGCTGTTATTGCGGCGGTGGCTGAGGTGGCGATTATCATTGCTGGGAGGGTTTCCGCGATTGTCGTCATTGCCTCCATCAGCTCCTGGATTGGCACCAGGAGCTATGTTGTCCATAACGTGGTGGTCTGTGCCAGTGGGTGCACGTAAGCCATGTTGACCAGACCTGAAAGGTCGACTGGAGTGCTGGAGGCTCCTGCTAGTCGCGCCAGATACGGACGGCCCCACGGCACGTTCATTGGTCTGAACCATGGCCGCTTGGAGATAAGCCTACAAATCCTCCCGGATGTTTTGGATTTCCGGGGTATCCAGTAACCGCTTCAGACTTTCAATGGCGATGGCCACGTTGGCGCTTGGGGTTTTGAATACTGGTCTGTTCCCCACCATGTCGAAAGCATCATTGAGGTTGCACCCTTGCAATCGATTACGCTTAGCTGCAGCGTCAGCTTCTTGCTGGTCATGGTCTGCTTGCTGTTGTGCTAGGCGTGCATCTTCATCTATGCGACATTGAGCTTGGTTGGCATTGTGCTGTTGTCGCTCTTGTCGCTATTGATCGGTCTCGCCCCCAGCAGGTGGATCTTCATCTTGGCTAACCACGTTGATCATGGCGCCACGCCTTGGAGGGAAGGCCAGGATTCAAGGAAAGCCTGGAGGATATAGCCTCTCCTCGTCACCGTTACTCACATGGTGTAATACCATGGTTTGAGTAGTCTCGTCGGACGCAGTGCTCGATCCGGAGCTCAAACGGCTATCTGTCTGGGTGGTATGGATCAAAACTTGATCAGAGCCCACCATATTGACGAAGTTGCATGGTCGAGGTCGAGCGGAGCGCCCTTCAAGAGTTGAAGTGACCACTAGATCTGTACCCAACCGTTGAAAACGGGTGGCTCGAGCAGGTCGAGTAGATCTGTTGTAGCCGTTCGAGTTCTGCTCGGTAAATTGCTCTTGGAGCGAATCGACCAGAGCTAGGGTAAATGAGAGTTTGCCACCGAGCCGGTCGATGGAGTCGATCAGGTCGGTGTTGTCGAGTTTCCTCCCCTGGTAGCGAGGAAGGAGTCGATGAGTTGCCGGTGTGGTCGGTGACGGTGCTGGTGCAGGCGAAGCCGGAGCCAGCGTAGTCGTAGTCGATGCCGGTGTCGGGGAAGTAGTCGATGCAGATCGGATTTGCACCTCCTCCATGGCTGTGATGACGAAGTCGTTGGAGCCGGTGGTCCAGGTGATCTGGCCGATCGTGAACGTGAGGCCCGCCGCCGTGGCCATGGAATCGGGGAAGATGACCATCTCGCACGCCTGAAAAGCAGTACACACACCCCCTACCTGGCGCGCCACTGTCGACAAAACCTGGTCAGCAGTCTACCGAGGGGTATGCCCAAGGTAGTAGATTGTCGGCAGATAGGTGTGCAAGCCACGAACGAGATGGTGATGCAGAACAACACGCGGGTTTACCTAGGTTCAGGCCGCCGTGTGGCCGTAATACCTTACGTCCTGCTCTGCTTTGTTATTGCTGTCTCGAACAATGTATTACAAGCTAGATTGCCCTAGAGTATGTTTCGATGTTTTCTAAGGGGGTCCCCTGCCCTCCTTATATAGTCCGGGAGGCAGGGTTACAGATCTGGAAACTAATCTTAGCCGGTTACAATTGCCATATGGAGCCGGATAAGGATTCCTAACCTAACCGACCAAGACTTTGCTTGATTCCCAAGTCTGGTTTGATGCCTTGTGCGAGACTCCATCTCGATGATCTGGATCGCGCGTCGTCATGTAATGGGCCAGACCGTCTGGTCTGGGCTTGCCCATGTCTAGCCGTAAGGATATAGGGGTTTATACCCCCACAGGTGGTTTGCCTTGATGCCTTGGAAAGTTTCTTGGATTCTTGTTGAAAAACGGTTTGGTCTGAATTTCCAACACATTAGCCTGCATGAGAGCCAAGGACAAAGCCACATCAGCTGTTCTTGGTTTATGCAAAATGATTGCAGCTTGAATATTAGGATTAAGGCCTTGCATAAACTTGCTAACAAAGAAAACATCATCCAGGGATTTGTTAAGCACTAAGACCTTATGCATAACTGACTCAAACCTATCATAATACTCTTGAACATCAGAGGTTTGCCTAATTTGCAGGTGGTCATTCATAGAAATGTGATATAAATCTTGGCCAAACTTAGACTCCACAGCAACACACAGCTCGGCCCAACTACTGAAGCCAAAGCGCAGCACCACCATGGAAGGGGATGGTGGCGAACTGAGACCAAAGATGCATAGGAATTTTGTACATATCAAAGGACTTTTCACATTTCTCTTTCCAAACCCTAGGATGAGAGCCATCAAACTTAGGGAAAGAAGCTTTAGGGAGTCTAACTTCCTTATGATACATATGACGGGCAGGAACATGGTAAAATTGTGATGATTCACCCATATCAATCAACTGAGAGTTAGAATCGGGATACTAACCCTTGGCCAGGGGTAGCTGGAGGACTAAAGCCCCTCGTCAGACCCCTATGGATGCTGGACAACGCCATGGCCAATGGCCCGCCCCTCTTCCTCACGCTTCGGGGCTGAAGGCGGAGCAGTAAGGGGTTGTGCTTCCAACGCCTCAATGCGCGATGTGAGATTCTTGAGGTCCTTGCTGAGCTCGATGGAGAACTTGTTGACCTCCAGGCGCCAGCGATTGAAGGTCTCGATGAGCTTGAGCATGGAGTTCATTTGTGCCGCAAGCGAATCAAGCTTCTCCTTTGTGGTCACCATGCGAGTGGTGAGTGTCGGGCCGCGCGCTAGGGATGTGGAGCAGCGAACACAGCAGAGGTGGGGTTGGTGGCGGATTGGTGGTGGTTGCAAGGTAACTTCGTCGGACCAACCGAGAGACACTGCCAGAAGCTGAGCAAATCGAGCAAGGTGTGTCGATTTCTCCGATCCGGTGGTATCTCAACAAGATTTTACGGATCCAATCATGAGGAGGAAGGATAACCTGATACCAGATGTGGTGATCCTAGCTAGGGAGGAGTGGTTGCCGGCCAGCACACGCGGCGGTGAGAATGGTGTTGCCGCCTCAAGCAGGGAGCCCTAGAGAGGAAGGGGTTGAGTTGTAGGTTTTTGTTATTTCTCACTGTCTGCCCAGCCACCCTCACAGCGAGTTTAACAGGTTCACAATACATGGGCTCAGCCCAGACGCGCCAGGCGTTCACATACTGACTTACATGCCCAACTCATAAAACTAAGTAAGTCCAAATGGGTACACCTTGGAGGTTGTGACACTTGATCCCATGGATTACATTCAGCATAATTGGCAGTCGTGATGAAGGCGCTAACACCCATCAAGTACCACATGTCCGCAGATGTCAGACTGTACACCCACCCTGGATCCATCTCTGCATAGAAAAATGTGTCACGTATGCACCCTCTTGAAGAACAATTATTCTACTTCACGCCACATAAAAATGGGGTGACTAAGTATAGGAAAGGAAAAATTGGAGCCTTCATGAACAACAACTGTAGCTCAAAACAATGGGATGCTAGGTGTCACGCGGATGTGCTCATCCAAATTAAAATTGGCAGCCCTCTCGAAAAACAATCATTCTACCTCATGCCACATAAAAATGGGGAAACTAGTTATAGGAAAATAAAAATTGATGCCTTCATGACCAACAATTGTAGCTAAAAACAATTGGTTGCTAGGTGTCACATGGATGTGTTCATCAAAGTTAAAATTGGTAGCCCTATTGAAAAACACTCTACTCTGCGTACTCTACTCCATACGAGAACTAAAGCATCACATACAACCAATCATAAAAACCACCTTATAATTTGATAGGAATTAAATGGGTTCATATAGGCACCAACCTTTTGGAAGATGGATTCACCACAATTTGAATGCCTTCCTCAAGATCAAATTGAAAAGTGCTCTCTAAAATGCAAAAATAACTAGCATGAGAATCAAGCAATATAGCCATCAAAACAATTGAAATATACAAATTCAAAGGAGTGGATGATTGTCACTGACCTTAAAGCAAGAAGATCATAGCCATCGTTCAAAATCCAAGGCCTTCCATGAGCATTTTGGTGAAAGATGGTCGCAACAATGAAGGGAGAGGTGGGGGAAGGTGCCTCCTTGGATGAGTGCGCTTAGGATGAGAGGGAGGAGGGAGGAGGACGTGGGGTCTTGTACTATGCAGCTATTCTTGCCGGCTCAAGGTAAAAACTGGTGGTGATACGTGTATCACTACCGGTTTAAGCTTCCAGCTGGCAGTGATGTCTTGGTATCACTACCAGCCTGGGGCTCAAGCCGACAGTGATAGGTGGCTTCACTGCCAGCTAGAGGCTTGAGCCAGCAGTCATAGGGACCCCAATGATTGTTTTGAGATCTCAGCTAATTACCCATCAGTGATATGTCCACTGTTGGATAATTAGAACTAATTAGAGCATCTACTATATATATAGCCGCCCTACCGTGTTGGCACATAATTTATTTTAATTGATTCTTAACTCTCATCAAAAACTAATTTAAAGGTCTATGGAATATGTTGAAAAATATTGACCTGTTAATTAGATAAAAACAAAGTCTTAGAAATCATTCGAAATATTGAGGGTTACATAGAAAAAGCATACGATATCAAAGACCTTATTAGAAATTATTATAAACATTTATGGTATATAAATAAAACACAATAACAAAGACCTTAGAATAAAATTACATATTCAATAACAAAAACCTTTTTTCCAACTAGGTCAATGTTACAATCAAATTCTACAAACACATTATGAGATAACCATCTCACAAACATTCTTCTAGCACTAGAGTGGGGTCTCAAAGGTACAAGAGGATGCTGGCGGTGTCTGCGAGCCGTGATGAACTATGCCTCTGGAGACGGAGGGGCGGTGGACGAGCAATGATGGCTGCAAGTCACGATGAACCCATGCCTCAGGCACCGGGACAAGGACAGCTCGACAACCACGTGAGCTTCGACATCGGGGAGCTGCCCAACAACCTACTGGGCATCCATGCAACAATTAGGGTGCCCAGGCATCGCACCCAGCTTTCCCAAGCTTCAGCATGGCACTGTCTTTACAAACATTCTTCTATACCTCTCGTATGCATCATTCTAACTACGCATATTGAAATTTGTATGTGGAGAGCTTTTTCCTATAGAGAGGTACCCATATATGTGTATACTAGAAGAGTGGAGAGGCATGGAGAGGCCGGACAATATGAGCTTTAGTTGTGGAGAGGCATCCGTATGCAATCGCTGCTAGCTCGTGGCTTGAGCTGACAATAATATTTCACTGCCGATTCGTGGCTTGAGCCGACAGTGATAAAGACCTTCACTACCGGCTCTCCAAGACCTCCAATCATTTTAGAATTTTCAAGTTAAAAAACGCCGACAGCAAAGGATTATCACTGCCGGTTCGTAAGCAACCGGCGGTGATGGATCAAGAGTGAAGGTCAGTTCTGCACTTCTGCTGTAGTGGAGGACCGTAGCGGTGGAGTAGTAAAAGGGACAGCGACGGCTCTTTTCTCTGCCTGTATGAAGTGCAGTGTCTCGTCTTCCTACATATAGTGACACTAATCACCGGCCAAGTAACAAATTAATAAGGTTGTTATCGCTGGTCAAAAACTTTGTCCAATGGAAGAAATAAAGTATGCCTCTCGAAGAAGGGAGATATACTTGATACAAATATTCTACTCTCTCACTAGAAAAGGAAAACATATAAAAAAGAAAGAAAAGATGACCGGTCTTGTATGTGCATGTGCGGCACTACCTTCCCCTCTCTGTCCGGAGACATCGTCGGCTTCTGGTTGTACACATGCTCCCGTTGCTGTGACACCACCTCCGGGTCCTCTGGCCGCAACGATGGAGGTGGGTCGTCACTCGGAGCAGTGCCACCCTCTGGTCCCGCGTCACCTTCCTCTAGCTGCTCTTGATCTGCCGCCTGGGCCTCGCGCTGTTCCAGCGCCGATGATAGGTCCCGGCTAGTCTCGTCGCCTGCCTCAGGTCCCGGTCTGCTCTGCTCCACCTCCCGTTCCTCAGGCTGCATCGACGGCAGCTGGTCCGCAGTCGGCCCGGCACCGTCGTCCTGTCCCGACCGGATATTCTCATCCAGTAGCTGCAACTGCAATACGTCCCGGTGCTCCGGCTGCATGGAAGACGACGACGGGTTGCTTGGCCTGGTGCCATCCTCTGGTCCCGCGTGGATATGCTCCGGCTGGTGTGACACCTCCGAGCCCTCGATCTGCATCGATGCTAACAGGCCACCACTCGGACTGGCACCATCCTCTGATCTCGACGAGGTCTGCTCTAGCACCTCCTGGGTCTCGGTTGGCACAACCGGCGACCCGTCCTCACTCGCCACCGTGTCATCCTCCGGTGTCGACACGATCTGCCTCAGCTGCCCGAACGCGTCCTCCTGGGCATCTTCCTGTCCGGACCAGATGATTTGCTCCGGCACCTCCTGGTCGTCTGTTGTTACCAGCGGAGACTGATGCTCACTGAGCCCGGCGCCATCCTCCAGTGGCGACCGCACCCGCACCTGTTCTGGCTCCTCTGCTGGCTCAGGTCCCGGTTTCCTCAGCTGCTCCGAAACCACTATGGCCCTGTTCCACGCCGAGGGGGAAGGGTTCTCACTTGTTCTGCCGCCATCCTCTTGTGGTGACGGGACCTGTTCTGGCTGCTCAGCTGACTCAGGTTCCGGTCTCTTCGGTTGTCCTGCCACCTCTATAGTATATATGGCCTTGTTCCTCACCGAGAAAGAATGGTTCTCACTAGTTCTGGTATCATATAACATGGCCCTGTTCCTCTTCCTCACCGAGGGAGAAGAATGGTTCTCAGCATTATCCTCCAGTGGCAACATGATCTTTTCCGGCTGCTCAGCTGTCTCAATTCCGGGTCTCCTAACTTGTTGCGCCACATCTATAGTATAGATGGCCCTATTCCTCGGCGAGGGAGAATGGTTCTCATTTGTTGTAGCGCCATCCTCTGGCGACGGCCGGGCCTGTTCCAGCTCGTCCCGGGCCTCGACCTCGAGCTGCACTGGAGGCGACGAGTCTTGGCTTTTCCCATTGGCATTTTCCGGTCCCGGACGGATCCTCTCCAGCTCCCGCAGCATCTCCCGTGCCTGGGGACGTACCGAGGGCGACGGGTCCACGCATTGCAGGGCCAGCGTCATCGTGCCCTCGAGTTCGTCAACTGAAGGACCCAAGTGCTCCAGGTACCGCAGCAGCTCCACGTCGAACACCTCGCTCGTCCACTCCTCTCTCGACACGGACGCCACCCACCGACGCAGGTCCACGTCTATGTCACTGGGCGACTTGCCGGTAAGTAGCTCGAGAAATGATGGTGCCCAGGCTGTACACATCGGTCTTGGTGCTGGCCTTCATGGCACGGTAGTGGTCACGTGCCACGGAGAGCATATTGGAGCTGGCAGCAGTTGCTGTCATGATGCCGAACGACAACCCAAAGTCGGAAATCTTTGGTTGGGATTGCTCGTCGAGGAGGACGTTCCTGGCGGTGAGATGTCCGTGGGTGATGCGCATGTCGTCGTGGAGGTAGGCCAGGCCACGGGCTATGCCCTTAGCGATTCCCATCCGCGTCGCCCAGTCCACTCGGGAGTTCCTAGCGCGAGCTGAGTGCCCTCAGGAAACATGTAATATGTATTAGTGCAAGTGTTTCACGATTGTCAATAAAATTGTCTAGTGGAAACAAAACCGTTATAGAAAGGCCAGTCCTACTGAGAAGTTTTATGATGTTGTTTCCAAAACTATCATGTTGTATAGAATAAAATAAAATATGGACGAAACACCCACTCTTAATGAAAAGTTCCATTCTATGGTTTTATGGACATTTAATTTCATGACTTATATAGAGTTAGTAATCGTGTCAAAGAGAGTTTCATCCCCACGAAACTCATTTCTTCTCATTTTTTAAAAACATTGTCACATCATCGAAAATGCTTATATGGCACCTTAATAAATACAAATAAAACTCTAATGAAACTCCCACTAGGAATGGCCTAAGGGAGAGCTACCTAACAATTCCTCACATAAGTATAAGACCAATTAATTACTAATTACTCATGGCGTTTTCGGTCTTTTCAATTACAAGAAATGCTTGTATTTAGGGACGGATTTTGAATTCTTTAAATGCTTATTTTTTACAAATGTAGTAAGTAAATTCTATAAATTATCCTAAAAGCAGAAACATCGTGCCATTAACTTGGTCGAGTCAAATCTTACTATTTATTACTATAGAGATTCTCACTAGACGTGCTGAAAAAGATAAATTCTAGAAATTCTCACAATAATTATAAACATGGTCTTTAATTTGTTAGACTCTAATCATTTTTTGCCAAAAATAACTATTGGATTTATTCTATTTTACTAAAATGTTACCCACTACTGTCATTACAAGAAATACATAAAGCAATCACTTAATTTTACATCGAAATTACCCAACATTATGAAAGATAAATCAAAATAACCTTCTAGATTTGTTTATAAATTATCTATTTATGTCATTATCCAAGATAATTCAAAATAATCCCCTGAACTTTCATCTAAATTATCCACCTCTTCCATTATAAGAGATAATTCAAGTTTTACATCTAAATTACCCACACCTCCATAATTATGAAAGATAATTTAAAATAACATGCTAATATTTTTTATAAACTACCCAATATTGCCATAATAAAAGATAATGCAAAATATCCCTTACTTTTGCATTCAAATTAGCCATATGTGTCATTATGAAAGAAAATTTAAAGTAAAACATTTTAATTTGTATCTAAATTACTCACCTCAACCGTCATAAAAAATAAACATAAATATCTCCTATATCTTATATCTACACATATAAATACTAATAAAAGCTATCATAAAAAATAATTTAATATTCATAAAGTACGCATATATATTTCAAAATTATACACTTTTATCACTGTTAAGTTAAAAATATGCACAAAGTTATCCTCCACCATGTAGACCAAGTAAACTTGTATACAGTAAGATAAATATTTATTTCAATGTCTTATCAAACGTATGAAAGTGTTCCCTTAACAAACCACGTAGTAATGATATTGACATTTCACTTTAATTGTATTAGTACTCTACGATAAGTTATTATTTTAAATAAGTTTATATATTTAGACTGAATTATTTAATCAAGCACTCTTTGTTTTATAAACAAACCAATACTACATATATAATTCTGTAAAATAACAAATTCAACATGTTGAGTGCTTCAGTGCAAGCTGAAACGACTATTCATGCCATTGCAAAAATTAAGAGGGCAATCTAGAACTTATAATCTTTTATGAATAAAATAAAAAATAAATTTTGAATAAAAATAGAATAAGCAATAGAGGTTCAACTTAGCTTGTGGATTAAAAAATTGCAGCAACTAGATTTAAAGTTGAAAATGAAACTAATCGATCTGTAGTGTTATCAATTGCTACAAAAAGATAGAGGCAATTTGTAGGAGTAGTTGAAAATATCAACCGTCTCTACAAATCGATTTGTAGAAGCAGATTATATCTAGAACCAATTTTAGAGTTGGTTTTTATTCTAACCGTGGTTAGAAAAAAAAGGTGACTTTAGAAATCTTTTCTGTGTAGTGAAACTTATTCGTATTCGTGAGGGCGCACAGATGAATGCGCTGGTATCTGCAAGAAAAAGGAGCAGTCCAGATATCTGACCATGCAACAAGTCGTGGAGGCTGCCCTTGGGCATGTAATCGAAGACAACGAAGACTTCGTCTGATCCCAGGTGGTAGGCCCTGAGACCCAGCAAATTGGAATGTCGAACCTTGCCAAGCACTGCCATCTCGGCCTTGAGCTCCCTGTGGTCCTTAATCATATCTTGCCTGAGCCTCTTAACCGCCAAGATCCTTCCGTTCTACAGCTTCGTCTTGTACACCGTCCCATACGTGCCCCTCCCAAGGACTTCTGCCTCCGCTTCAAGCAAGTCTTCCATGGTGAATGCAATCGGATCGTCGAAGTGCACCAACTGATGAGCAAAGGTGGAAAAGACTGAATTGTTTATTCTTTCCAACATTACTTTCAGAACGAATTACAAAGAAATTGGAACTATTATCTAGCATCCCATTTTGAATTATTTTCAGAACGAATTACAAAGAAGTTGGAACTAATTCAAACAGCCTAGCTTATAGTTCATCTTATAGCCCATTTTGAATTATTCAACTACACAGCTTATAAACTGGAACTTGATCCCTTTGGCTAATATAATACAGCTTATAAAAGTTTAATAAGCCGATCCAAACAGGGCCACACTGTCACTAAAAATTAACATGAGACGTACATGTATGGGCATGAATATTTGTCATGAAAGTGTTAGACCATGTACCTGTGGCTGCCCTTGTGGTTGGGATGTAAGCGCGTTTGTTCGTGAACCTGTAAATAGACTATTTTTAAACAACTGGCGAAACCTTTTGAAAAGTGGTCTGTTTTTAGGCTTATTGTCAAGCTCACTTAGATCCCCACTTCCTTGTGGTCCTACGTCTGTGGTTGAAACATCTGCGTCGGTAAGCTTTTCAACAATATCCTGTGCGGTTGGCCTTTTACTTGGTTCAGCGTTTACACACATTAGAGCTATCAATGTGCACGTCTTGACTTGCTCAACATACTTCTCTAACGGTGTGTACCTTCCTGCCTCCTTCATCCTCTTCCTCCAACTTCCAACCACCTAACGTTTACCCCAATGATCGTGTCATTATATTTAAAAATGCAATCATAGAAAATTCTTCAGTGTGAGAAAAATGGGAAGGCCTGTTTCGGCTTACATAGTCAATAAACTGCTCATGAGATTCTTCAGTAGTTGGATAATCCCTGTCTCCACTCATTAGCTCTATGATTATAACTCCCAAACTGAAAATGTCTGCCTTGACTGAAATCAACCCATTATCTACGTATTCTGGTGGCATGTATCCACTGCATTGTAACAAGAGAATATACACTTATGGTCATGCATGGATTGAATTAAAAAGAAAGCTCCTACCACACTGTGAAAGGTAACTACTTCTTCCATTCCAAATTCTAAGACGTTTTGACCTTATGCAATATATTTAGAAAAAGAAAAATATTTTTTAATTTGGAATGGAGGTAGCAGTTAACTCACCATGTCCCTCCACGACTTTGTGTGATAATTCGGGATTGTTGTGGGCCAAACAGCCTGGACATTCCAAAGTCTGCAATTTTTGGCTCCATATTTTCATCCAGCAATATATTCTGAGGCTTGATGTCCAAATGAACAATTTGGCATTCTGTGTGAAGATAATGCAAACCATGGCAAATTCCTTTAACAATCTCATATCCCATATGCCAATCAAGCCCATGAGACTCAGCTGTAGGAATAGAAAAATAAACAAACTTATGAGATCACCGGACCTATAGAGATCTTTTACAATGGTCGGAAAAGTACCTGAGTACCTTCAGGTTCTTTTCATATTTTTCTATTTTCTAAGTAGTTATTAAGAAATATATTATAGAGGGTATTTTAGTAACTAAGGTTGTGCCCTTCCGAAACTTGACGTAACTCTCTCATCCTGCGACATGTCCACCGATCCAAATAGTGCTCTGCATACATTAGAGCAGGAGAAGCAACAGAAGCACAATGGGCAAGTACAACGACAGGAAGGCAGGCGGCGGCGGCGGCTACCGCTGGTGGCGGTGTGCATCGACAAGGACAAGAACAGCCAACACGCCCTCAAGGCCTCAAGTACGCCACCGAGACGCTCGCTCAAAAGGGCTAGACCATCGTCCTCGTCCATGTCAGCAGAAAGGGCACGTCAGGCGACCTTCATCCTTCATCCATGGCACGACGTGACCAAAGTTTCCTCGTTGGTTTGCTGTGTTTCTGACGACGACGGCGTGCGTGCAGGTGGGGTGAAGGATGCGGCCGGGTACAAGCAGCCAACGGACCCGCAAATGAACTGAAGGACCTTCCAGCGAAGGGAAGAAGAAAGAAGAAAGGAAGACTGAGATCGGAGGCAATCGGCCACAGTATTGGTTTAGATTCAAACAGAGATGGCATGGGCAATCCAAGTTTTGCCATTGAATGACAGTACTAAATTGACTGATTTATCCTTATTCAAAAATAATAAAATAAAATGAAAAAAGATCTTGCCCCATATATTTTGGTACTGCACTTAATTTGGTACTAACCCCACCCTTTTGGTACCTTCGGGTACTTCATGCTAGGTACCTTCTATTTTTCCACCGTCCGATTTCGCCCAATAAATGACCCATGTTTTTTCCAACCATTATAAAATTTCTCATATAATGAAAAAAAATTAACAAATAATTGTTTTAGACAATATAAGTGTTAGAGTGCACCATGTGACCTTGAGATTTTTCAAGTTTTCAACTATGGGCTCTGATTCCACTTGTTAGAGTGCACGGATAGATCTAGACCCAAATAGATCTACTAACCGAAGAATGTGAAAGCATATACACTATATAATAAAATACGTCGATGTTTTTTTAACGAGGTATACATCCTCAGGACATGACCTCAGTTACACGTAAAATAGCAGGTACACAGGCATCCAGGTGCTCCTACGTCTTTGCCACCACCCAAACCAACGGCTGAGTCGTTTCATAGTAACAACATGAATTGCCATATATTTATGGTCCCTTAGAGCATCTCCACCGGTCCCCCAATAAAACTCCCCCAATAACTTAGTATTGGGGTAGCCCAATATTTACTTTTTGGTTTATTGGGGGAGATGCTTTTGCAGTTCCCCAATATCTCATCCCCAATATGTGATTTTGGCCCATATTGCAAATTCTGGACCATGTTGGAGCAAATTGACCCATGGATATTTTTCACGTCAAAATAAGTTGTTGATGTCTTGTTTGTCGCATACTTAAGACCAAAGATCGAAAATGCAATAACAGTTTGTTCAACAATAAGAAAATGAAATTAAACATACTCACACAAGGATATATCATAAACAAGATATAAAGAGAGATGACATGTCATTGTTTTCAAGTGCAGAATCACCAATGGGTGTGTTTGCGCCAAAAGAACAGAGGATTGGGGGAGGTTGCAAGTGCCCCTTTATTTGAGGGGAGATGGGTGTTTTTTTGGTGGCCACCAAAAATTGGGGGAGGTATTGGGGCACTGTTGGAGCATGAAAATTGATCTATCTCCCCCAATAATTCTGTTTTACGGGGATGAGGGGTTGTATTGGGGATTTGTTGGAGATGCTTTAAGATATAGAGTTTGACTGCAACTCTACGATAACACCTCTTAGATCTGAACTGACACATAACTGATAACACTAAGGTTCCCTAACCCCTTGGTTTGAGGATGAAACGAACAAGACCTTAAGAAATTTAACCAATGCTTAGTTTGAAAAAGAATACAAGTTACAAAATACAATTGCGTTTGTGAATTTAGAAGTTTTACCAGGAAGGTGCTTATCAAGGCTCTTGTTATTTATATACTCGAAGCATATCAGCCTTTTTCGAACTTCAGCCATGACATATTTCCCACTCGTTTCGGTCGCTTCCCACTGTGATTCAGCACAATAGCCTACTAGCTGGACTATATTTTTGTGCTTCAACCCAAAAAGATTAGTAACTTCTTTTTGGAACTGATCGTCATCAAGGTTCGTTATTTCAGAAAGCTTCTTGACAGCAATCATCTTCCCATTTTGAAGAACACCCTGTATCATCCCCTTATATATGTATATATTATTATATCATAGAGAATTTAGGCATAAAAATGATGGAAGAAAGACAAATAGAAAGGGATGTATATATGTGTAGACACACCTTGTAAACTACTCCAAAGCCACCTCTTCCCAGTTCTCGCTCTTCGGAGAAATCACTCGTGATGGTTGTCAGAAAATCCATTGGTAGAAAAATTGGTGTTGCTGATTGATCTTGTAGCATGCTCTCCAATACACTAAAGTCTCTGGATTGTGGTGGCCGCCGTCTCGAAACTGTAGTCCTGCTACTAACCGGGGCGGAGCTAGGAAACGGGAATGAGGTGACAAATTAAGTACTCACAGATAAATTATTGAAGAGATAACTCTTGTTATTTTATGATATTATCTAAAACAATATATAAGCGATTATATTTACCTAGCATAGTGTGCATGTTGTCCCCGAGCTTCTGCTCGTTCCACCCTTGGCCCAATCCTAATACTAGACGCAGATCCCATTATAAAGAAGAAACTGCAGGTGCAAGAATACAGTTTACTTCTACTATCTGAGCATGACTCGGTTGTGGCCACGGCTGGAAAAGGCTACATACAGTTACCGAGGAATTGTTTGGATGCCCATATATATCACTCCATCCATGTGAGTTGGAGTGGTTTGATGTGGAATTTAGTTGGATTTAGGGAGGGCAATTGGGCATCCAAACAAGGCCTGAAGTGTTTGAAAACTACTCCAGAAACTAGGAGGATCTAGTCCAAATTTGAGCTCTGTACGCAATAAGAATTGGATCTGAATCACCAAGAGCACAGCCTTAAAATTTAGACAGGAATCTCAAAATTGATTCTTGACCTCTCTTTCTGAGGCAAGCCAGATAACAGCAAGAAAATACACAAAAACACGAGACCAAAGGGTAGACCGATAGAGTACATGAGAAGATCCAGCCCTTTTGTGCTTCATATCAGACAATTATCCATGTCAAAAGGCTTAACTGCTAGCGGAAAATCCTCCAAAAAGAGCACTGTAAACCACATGTTCTTACAGGAATGGGAAGGGACTCAAGCGGCGAGAAGATGTTGCTAACCTGGACAAAGCATGCCTGTGCCGAATCGATTGAATTATACCTCAGCTGCTGGATGAAGGCGAACGAAGGCGGCAGGGTCTCTCAATCTCCGTGTATTTGCTCGATCGAAGTGGTTGACTCTCCGATACACTGCAATCTATATAGGAGTAATAATTGATGTATGATGGGCATGGGCCTGGCTAGTTGACTTCTTGGAAACAATGATGTGTCAGGGCATGTACAACCCACAGACAGCTATGATAATGTCACACCACATAGAGACGGCTCAATAATAGACAACGCATACAATGCGCTGTCTATTTGAAATTCTTTAATGCTTGTATGTAGCCATGATTAGATTTGTTCAAGTATACCATTGTGTTGCTTGTTAATAAATAAAAACTAAACATAAATATATTTATATATAATGTAATAAAAAAATAATTTTTCATAATCAATAAAGCATAATCCGACTACACAAGGAAGCTTCACTACCGTTCACATTCACAAGGAAGCAAAAGAGACCACGCCAGCTTGCCGTAGCATCTGCCGCTTGCCGCATGGGATCGGACCATGCCCGCGTTTGCTCTAGGAGCATGAGCCACTGCCGCCGTCTCGTGAGGCGACGGCAACACACTCTCTGTGATAACTTTGCTGTTTTTGGCTTGGCAGATGCGTGCAGATAGGTTCGACACAAACGTTGTATGTGCCCTCATCATGGTCTCACGGACTGTTTGACTATATAATTCCCTAACATCAAATGCTTGCCAGAAACAAATAAAGTTTATACTACTACAGAGTTGACCTTTTGTCCCGGGCCTAAACAGCCTTTCGTCCCAGCTCCGGAGCCGGGACCAAGGATTCGAGACTAAATGTCCCACCTTTAGTCCTGACTCCGCGGCTCGAGACTAAAGGGCCACCTTTAGTCCCGGTTGGTATTACCAACCAGGACTAAAAGGCTCGCCAGTCTGGGCCACGGCGCAGGCCTTTTAGTCCTGGTTGGTATTACCAACCGGGACTAAAGGTTTTTTTTTTTCATTTTTTGTTTCCAATTCAAATCATTATTGATTTTGGTTTTTCAATTACAATAGGTTTACAAATTTATTCTTCACTGCTAATATACGTATACGCTAGACCTATAATTTAGTTTCGAGCGTTATTACACATAAATATACTACAAAACTATATATATTATAGAGCTATACTTATGTATAATATATGTACATGCACATAAAATTTACAACATTGTACAGTTAAGTGTTCGTCCGCCACTTAAAGGTCATACATGTATGTTTTTCCGCCACTTAACTAATGTTATACAAGCTTTCGTCCTGATTTGGTCTCAATGGCGACGCAGGGTTGTAGTAGAACTCAGCGCCTTTCAAGAGGACGTGGCCGTTGATGAATCCGGCGATTGTCTCTTGGATTCCTTTGAGCAGGACCATCTCCAACACCTGATCCTTCACATAATTCTCCTTCGATTTGCATTAATTAAAGGAAAAAGGTATTAATGTATATAAGATTTATTTAGTAGCAACAAATAAACAAGATATGGATTTATTATATATACATGCATGTTACTTACTTTCTCTGTCTCTTTACGAGTTCTTTTGAGGTACACCCTCATGTACTCGCAAATATAGTATCCACATAAATTGGTACCTTTTGGCTGCACGGCCACCCACTGTAAGATATAAAAAGATTAGTCTTGTCTCATGCTACGTGTGAGCTGAATCATGATAAGGTAAAGATGCGGGGAGCTTAGTACAACTTACCCTCAGTAAAATAGGATCAGGAAGTGGCGCTTTCAGATTCGGACGATGTTTTTCGACCAACCAAGCCCAAGCCCTGCCCAATAATTGGATCATTAATTAGCTATTGCTGAGTAAAAGAGCAGGCATCAGTATTTAAAAGATCGAATTGAAGTATTTACCTTTGGATCATGTCTATCATATCTTGGTAATCTGTCCACGGTTTTCTTAATGAGTCCCAGACATATAAATGTTGACTATCAAGTTCAATGACAATTAGTATCCTGTGACCCCTGCATTTGTTTATAGATCAGTCAATATATATATCTTTATGCTGGATTGACTAAGTAAAATAAAATGTGTACACGATAACAACAATTTACCCCGTGTTACAGGGGAAGAGTATTGATCCTCTGTCCCTTTGGTTATACAAGAACCGCCGGAGGTTCCTTTCCATTTCAGCCGGCCTCTGATTGTTAGGATCAGGGGTCACTGTGTCCTTGTATACGACATACAGATCAATAAAACCAATCCGCTTGTCGTTTCTGTCTCTGAGGTCTCGCATCATGATTCTGCATATGTATAGACATGCTAGCTAGTGTGAGCATAATTATTACTTATACATATACATATGCTAGAGTAAGATTATTAAAAGAAAGAATCACTTATAGACAGTAGCAGCTCAAGAGAGATTTGTCTAGAGTGTCCATGTGGCATAGCTGGTGTAACTCATTAAACTGGATCCACATAACGTTATTGCCACGGAAGTAGTGATGGTCTCTAACTTTGACGCCAATCCAGTCATGTTCTCCTCCAGCACACGCGCCCCTGTACCACTCGTGTAACTTGTATATTTGCGTACCAAGTTCATATAGCTTTGTAGGGTTGTATAGACTCTTGCTATATTTATATTCCTTCTTCCACTGATCAACTTACTCTAAAGATGGCACATTTCCGATGCCGAGCACTTGATCCCAGGATAGACCGCTCTCATGAATGAATGTTTCGAACTGATCCATTTGCACATCGTCAGGTTTTTGATCTAGCATGCTTATGTTTGAACCATATTGATTCTCAACCAGCAGTGGGGGCACTGATTGTTGTGCTTGTTCCCCGAGCTGTGCAACACCCTTCCGTGTCATCTTCTCTTTCTTCTTCTCTGCCTGAATTGATTTAGAGATTGTATGGTCATAGTCTGATAGTGGCAAACGCTTCTTACGATCAGCACGTTGCTTTGTCTGGTGAGCGTCTACCGTTCGCCTTAGCTTCTCTAGAGGGATGCATAAGTATGGCTTCTCCGGGTTTCGCTTCGCTCGACTTGTAGCCCGGCAATGAGAGAAGAATTTGTCCACATCCATTTTCACAGAAGCATCCAGTTCCTCCGCAGTCTTCTCATATGAAAGCTTCGTCATCTGTGGGATAGCTGGTGTCCTCGCAGAGCCTTTCTTCTTCAGCGGAGGTGGGGCCGATCCCTTTGTTTGTGGGGCGGTCCTCTTCTTTCCCGGTGGGCCGACCGGTGCCGATGAGGCAGCCAGTGTCGGCGCTGGAGGCTGCGGTGGCGGCGCTAGAGCCGATTGTGGAGGAGACTTGGCCGTTGCTAATGAGGCGGCCGGTGTTGGTGCTGAAGGCTGCGGTGGCGGCACTAGAGCCGATTGTGGAGGAGATTTGGCCGGTGGTGGTGTTGGAGGCTGCGGTGGCGGCATTGGAGCCGGTTGTGGAGGAGATTGAGCCGGTGGGGATGCAGGCGTGTCTTCCACTACATTGTCATCGTCCGCAGCACTGTGACCAAGTGGTGAATTGATAATTGGACTTAGGTTGGGGGAGGTCCTGCCATGAAAACAATTAACGAGGTATATATGAGTAAATCATAATTTAATCCAATACATAATTAGTGAAAAAAGTTTCGTTCACTTTCATCCACACCTAGGGTTCGGTTGTTGTTGAGGGGGAGGAGTTGACGCCCCAGGAATAATGATGTAGCGCTTGCACCAACATATGAATGCCTTCTCCGCTTCTCCTAAGGTCTTCTCTTCATCATCACCTTCAGTGTCAAAAGGCACATTGCTATAGCCTTTGACAACTCTATCCACCGAGACACTAGCATATCCAAGTGGTATTACTGTCATGTGGATTCTTGGTGTCTTCGTAGGGTCAATAGGAGATACAACACCAGTAGCCACCATGACTGTGGCATTCCCCTCCTGAATATGCAGCTCACATGTTGTGAAAGGAGCGGTGATGTCATCCACCGGGAAGCACAGCCCTGCGTCATCTTGAGGTACTGGCACCTCTGTGGAAGCGCAACTGCTTTTCAACTGACCAGGGGGGTTGATGTTGACTGCGGCCGGCTCTGATAACGACCTTTGGAGGGAACTTACTGCTATCTGCACTTGCCTTTTGATTTCCTCATTCATTCCGGCTTCAAGTGCTTTTTCTCGCTCTTTTGCCTGATGAACCTCTTCACGTTGCTGAAGAACTTGCTCCTCCAGACTGCGCAGCCGCTCTGCCTCCTCTTCCTTCTTTCTTTGTCAGCTTCTATAGGTGTCTCTGTCTAGAGGGAAGGCATGCTCCCACGACAACTCCCCATAGCCTCTCGTTCACCCACCGTGTTCAAGATTCTCCAGGGCGAATGTCAGCTCATCCTTATCTCTCTTCGGCTACCATTGTCCACTTTGGGCGGTGGATTGAGCGTAAGCAAATCTTTCTACTGCTCTTTGGAGTTTTTGCCCAAACACTACCTTTCTGGTCTCTGGGTCTAGGGTGCCCCCATGACCGAAAAACCAATACTTGGCGTGCTCAGGCCAGTCAATTGATTCTGGTTCCATCCCCTTGTCGACTATCTCCTGTTCCAATCTTTCCCACTTAGGAATGGCACTAGGGTAGCCACCTGATCCCAAGCGATGGTGATATTTCTTGTGTCAGGCATTCTCTTGGTTCCTTCTCACCCGTTCCTCACCCTCTTCCGATGTCTTGAACTGTACAAACTCACCCCAAAACGGCCGCAACTTGACGTAGGCCTGAGTGCTGAAATCTGGAGTGAGGTTCTTCTTAATAAACTTGTTATATAGATTCTTCTTCCAGCACTGGAATTGTGTGGCCATCTTCTTCATAGACCAGTCCCGAACTCTCTTCTTCAACTCTGGATGTAGGTTGTCTCATTCTTTCATGCGCTGCAAGTCCTGTCGTGCCTCAAGTGAATCCTTAGGCTTCCCATACACACCCATGAATCCTATGAGGTTCACACAAAGATTCTTTGTCAGGTGCATCACGTCGATCGAGTTGCGGACCTCTAGGTCTTTCTAATAGGGTAGCTCCCAAAATATTGACTTCTTCTTCCACATTGGTGCGTGGCCCGAAGCGTCTTTCAGAACAGGTTCACTGCCCTGTCCCTTTCCAAAGACGACTTTCACATCCTTGACCATCTCAAATACATCCTCCCTAGTTCGATTGTTAGGCTTGGATCAGTGTTCTGCCTGACCTTTAAAATGCTTGCCTTTCTTTCTTACCTGGTGATTCCTAGGAAGAAATCGGCGATAGCCAAGGTACACGACCTTTCAACATTTTTTCAAATAGACACCCTCAAGATCACAAAAACAGTGTGTGCATGCATTATATCCCTTGTGTCTGTCCTGAAAGATTACTTAGAGTAGGCCAATCATTGATTGTTACGAACAACAATGCTCGCAGGTCGAAGTGTTCCTGTTTGTACTCATCCCACACATGCACACCTGGTTTGCTCCATAGAAGCAGGAGTTCCTCAACTAATGGCCTCAGGTAGACATCGATGTCATTGCCAGGTTGCCTCGGGCCTGGGATGAGCACTAGAATCATAATGAACTTCCGCTTCATGCATAACCATGAAGGAAGGTTGTAGATATATAGAGTAATAGGCCAAGTGCTATGACTAGTGCTCTGGTCCCCAAAAGGATTCATACCATCCGTACTTAAAGCGAACCTTAGGTTTCTTGCGTCTTTTATAAAGTTCAGGAATTCTCTGTCTATTGCTCTCCACTGGGACCCATCAGCAGGGTGTCTCAACATGTTGTCTACCTTACGGTCTTCTTTGTGCCATTACAACAACTTTGCATGGTCCCTATTTCTAAACAGACGTTTCAGGCGTGGTATTATAGGAGCATACCATATAATCTTGGCAGGGATTTTCTTCCTGGGATGTTCTTCGCCCTCAACATCACCAGGGTCATCTCGCCTGATCTTATACCGCGACGCTTTACATACAGGGCATCCATCTAAATTCTCGTAGTCCTTGCCACGGTACAGGATGCAATCATTAGGACATGCATGTATCTTCTGGATTTCTAATCCCAAAGGGCAGACGATGTAACACCCCGGTGTTACGCAAGCATTAGCATTGCAATCATAAGCATACCATGTCATTTAATTCATAATCATATATGGATTTGAATGTACCTTTAGTGAAAGCGAATTTTAGGGAACAAGTATTGCATAATATGTTAGAAATAATTTCACACTAGATGTGCTAGTTAGATTAAGAAAACTTGTGTAGCTATAAATTTTAGATCACCTAGAATTATTGGTGCAATTTTTTGAGCAACTTAATGACCCAAAGTTTTGTCAAAAACTTGTTTTTAAAAATGTTATTTGAAAATAGTCAAAAACCCTCCCTATTTAGGTTTTATTCCCCAATTCAAAATCTGTAAGAGTTTTGGAGTTGGCCCCTTAATAAAAGTTGTAGGAAATCAAATTCTAAACAACTTTCATTTTTGGACCATTTTCAGAAAAAGTCATTTGCTTGCTCAAATTTGAATTTTAAAACTACAAATAGAATTTATTTGAAATTTCTCTGAGAAATAAAAAGGAAAAATCATTTTCTGCTCTAGCGGGCCGCCGCCTCACTTCTCGGCCTGCTCGCAAACCGGCCCGGCCTGCACCACCCACGCCCCCGCGCCTCCTCGCTTTGCCATTGGGCCGGCCCGCTCGCGCCGCCTGTCTCCCCCGCGCACGCCGCTCCCGCGCAGGCGCCACGCACGCGACCGCGGCAGAGTTCGCGAGCCGCGTGGCGGCCATGCGACGGTGAGCTCGCCGCGCGTCGCCTTCGCCCTGCCGTCCCACCAGCTCAGGCGTGATCAAAGCGCCTGGCTGACCCCCTTTTCGCCCCCTCACTCACACTCCCGCTCCTCCTTCGCTCCTCCTTCCGAGATACCAAAATAAGTGTCTCTGTTCAAGCATAGTGCTAACTAGGGTTTAAATTCACACTTTAATGCAAGATTAGTTGGTAAACTTTGCTTTGGTGTATCTTTGAAGCATCTTAAGGTGTTAGGGTGCCTTTGCATGGTAGAGAGTATTGGTGGTAGTTTATGAGTACATGTTCTTGGATGATGTAGACTACCTTGTAGAAGAGTCGTAATTTCTACTTAATCCAAATAAAGTAACATGCTCATCTACATCTCATTCATCAGCATCATCTCATGTCATCTTTGCAATGCACCTAGGCATGAGCACTTATATATCTGCATCATACAGGATCGCAGGAAGTGACCCCGGTAGCAGTTCCCGAGGATCCGGAAGAGTAGTCCGAGGTGCAAGAGCAGGAGGCGACCGAAGCCGATGAGGAGGTCGGTGAAGATCTTCCAGTGTGCCCCAACCACCGTCCGAGCTCTTTTGAGAGAGGCAAGCCCCGGAGCATTTCTCTCCCAGTTTGCAAAATATTTATTAATGGTTCTACTTAATTGCTGCATTAAGTTTAGGAGTTGTTTGCAACCATTGCTGCATTATACCTTATTTCACCTTTGCTCTACTATATCCTTGTTACCTTGATATCCGCAGTCAAGAATTGCTTAGTTTGCTTAGACCGGTAGAAGTCGGGTGATTGCCTGTCATCTGCGAGCTATAGGAGATCACCTGGATCTGTGTGGAAAATATGTCATATGGGAATAACTAAGTGTTGAACTGAAATGGAGACCGGACGGAGACTTACAGGGTTTCGAACTGTAGTGTTTTCCGTCTGAGTCGATTAAGGACCGACCGTTGTTGGGCCTCAAGTCATGTTGAACGCATGCCTCACATTTAGCTGGCCGAATAAGGTACCTTTCGACCGCGAAGCTGGAAGATTATTCGGGCCAAGTGGATTGACCGCAACGCACTGTACCGGAGTAGTAGTGGCAGGAAACGGGGGCGCGATGATAAGGCCAAAGAGCAGTCGGGCGGCCCCCGAGTACATGTGGTTCCTGGCAAACTCGTGACTTTACCTGAATAATTGACTCGGTGACCAACACCTCACTTTAGCGGGTGAGTGAGGTTTGTGTGAGGAATAACTTACCAGCTGGTTAATAATCGATTTGAATCGCCATCGTTCACTGGATAGTGAACACTTGACTTGAGCTACTTCATCGTAGTAATGTTGATGAAACACTTGTATAGTTATGTGGAATATGACATGGTAACTGTTGTTAATGATCATCGGTGATCCTCATTTGCTTAATCACAGGTTACTCTAGTACAGGTGCAAACATAGTTGACAGGGTAATAAAGATTAATTTATCTCAGGCTTTTGGAAAAGAATTGTTAAGATTAAATATGCTTATCTTGCAATTGAGTCAGCTACCCCACCAGAAATCCTGTCATGATCCTTGGTGTCATTTTATTTTCGGTTCTGTCGGGTAAGTCTAGCTGAGTATCTTCTCGTACTCAGGGCTTTGTTCCCACTTGTTGCAGATGGGCAGATGTATTACGGCTACTGTATCAACTGCCTCTATCCTGCGATGGGCGAAGCTTAGGACCATGGGCAGTGGTCATTCACTACTTCTCGTCTGATGCTTTTGCTGGAGATGATCATGAGCTGGCACTTTATTTCAAACACTGTGTGTGTGGTTTGAACTAATGCTTCCGCTACTTTTATTCGAACCTGGTTTGTAATAACTATGTTTAAACTCCGATGTATTTTGTGCCGCGAACTTTTATGTAACTTATGATGGTGACCGCTAGACTTATTATGATCTTGGCTGTTATGTGAATTGGTTTGAAATCCGTCATGATTTCACGGACTACCGGGTTATACGGGCTTAAGTTTGCTAAATCATCCGCTCGTTGGATGCTTTTCTTACTTAATTTCGTATAATTGGGCGGTTCTGTTACAGCTAGCATCGGAGCATGGTTTAGCGTGTTTACTGTTCATAAGTGTATTTAAAACAAAATTTTGTTTAAAAAGTGTGATTTCCAAACTAAAAGTGTGCCAGTGGTCATATCCTGTATGCCCAGTTAAGGACTCTAGGTGGCTATTTAAGTACTAACTTGGGGTTCTTGCACCATATTTCTCTTTTCGTTGCTCATACGGCGTGCTATTGTATGAGTGCCACTTAATTGAGTGGTAATGTATGGATCAGTTACCTCTACGCCTCGGTAAGTGTGAGCTGTGAGAGCATGATCAGATACACCGCCGATCTAGGGAGAGTGCTTATATGATACTAGAGTAATTACATGTTCTACATGTTGTTATGAAGGTATCGCATGTGTGGTTGTTCCGTCCTCTGAGGCGATGCCGTCAATAGGATGATGTGTTGGGTAGTTACTACCGTTGTATACGCATCTAGAGATTCGTGTAGAGCGTGTAGGTAAATTTACTGTTTTCATGCATTCATGGGAATTGGGCTGAAATGAATTTTCTGCAGGTGCATAACAACGTTTCTCGTGTAGAACGTATTAGTTACGTACATGAGAGATCGTTTGTATGCCACCGAATTCATCGTTAGCTGTTCTTATTTCATAAGTTTGTGAGAACGTAAGACACGTGCATATATCATATTGCTTGTGCATTTCATTCATGTCATGCATTCCTCCCCTTATAAAATGATTATCCCCTTTTGATAAAAATGATACCGACTTAAAATATGTTCTCACCGGGTAATTAAAACTTTTGCTACAGATGGCCCGCACGAAGTAGACTGCCCGTAAGTCCACTAGTGGAAGAGCACCCCGTCACCAGTTGGCCCCACGGGAGCGCCGTAGCACGGACACTTTTCTAAGCAAGTTTGGCATGCCCACCTTGCTTTGGAGAGTGCTCCATGATGTGGGGTACCCGGAGGGTCAGGAGCCGGTGTACTCTTAGAGTGAGAGCCAGCTAGCTGAGGATGGACTTGCAGTAGTGGAGATCACCATCCCTGCTCTTTGTGATGCGCCAGAGTGGGATGGTTGGCATTTAGAGTTTGAGGGACGCACTCTAGTTGAGGGTGCAGAGGGAGCAGCCTTTCGTGTCATCCGAGACATAATGAGCAGATTTTCCAATGAGTTGGCAGCAGCCTTGGCCGGTACTTTTCCGAGAGATGATCCTCGCGATGCCATTTGGGTGCAACCGCAAGGAAGTGCCCTAGTTAGAGGCCCAAGTGAAGGACGGGCTAGCGACAACCACGCTATGAGTGCAATGTATGCAGCCATCAGAGCTTTGACTGGTCTGCGTGGTGATGACCGGCTTGAAGCAAGAAAACAGAAGAAGAAGCAAGCACGTGCTATAGCTAGCTTGCAGGAGCATTTGGTCGACATGAGCTTGCAGCGAGACCGTGCCCTCGAGAGAGGTGATAGTGCTATGCAGCGGGTGCAGACGTTGACTCAGGCCAATAGTAATGCAGACCGCATGATGGGACAGCTAGTTCAAGAAAGGAATGAAGCCTAGAACGAGAGGGACCTTCTGAGGCAGAGGGTCGAGGAGCTAGAGGAGTATAATGCCACCTTGCATGAAGAGTTTCATGCACTCTACAACGGGGTAGGCCCGTATGCTCCTCCAGACGCTGCCGATATGGACGTCGACGACGACGAGGATGAGCCTGTAGCTGCACCTTCTGACGATGACGACGCCGCTATTGATGGTAGCGATGGTGACGTCTCCGACCCCGACGATGGCCCCGAGGAGTAGGCTAGTTGCCTTGCGTTAGTTGCTAGGTTCTGTCGCGATGGCCTTCTTTTGGTTTCTTGTATCTTGCTGTATCCTGTTCGATCTTGAGACTGGTGATCTTTTGGAACTTGGTTGTGTATGCGATGCCCGAGCGCATAAAAGTCCAGTGTATGTATGCTGGCAACGTGGTTGTATTGGACGTGATGTTGCATTCGAAGTAATTTGATTAGTGATGTTGTTTTAATTGGAATGTGATTATTGTGCCTCTGTTTTATTGTATGACTTGTTCTCTCCAATGAATTCAGTATGGCATGATTCTTCATTCAATTACAATTACTACAACTTCGCTTAATTATTACTTGTTGCTGGAACATGCAGATGGCAAACACTCGCTGTGCCACGTATGAGGCCGCCGAAACCGGTGGTAACGGTGCAGGGGCTGGTGGGAGTGGTGCAAACAACGTCAACCATCATGAGCCACAACCAGAGCCACATTTGCCGCCTCCTCCACCGCTCACTGCAGAGGTATTCTTTGCGTAATTTCTTGGAAGCCAGCGCAATGCTGAACAATCGCAGAAGAACATGGAAGATTTTCTGCGTACCATTGCCAATAATGTTCAGAGGGGTAATAATCAAGGTGGTGGCAATAGAGTGAACCAGTACAACAACTTCAAGGACTTCATGGATACCAGGCCACCTATTTTCAAGGAAGCAATAGAGCCACTTGACGCTGAAGAATGGATCAACACCATGGAAGATAAGTTCCACGTGTTGAGGCTGACCGAAGTTCTGAAGACAGAATATGCTGCACATCAGTTGCAGGGGCCCGCAGGGATGTGGTGGAAGCAACACCGCACCACCTTTCCCCCAAATGCCCAGATATCATGGAGAGAGTTCACTGAGGCCTTTCGTGGGGTCTATATTCCACCAGGGCTAGTCGAGATGAAGTTAGGAGAGTTCTTGGCTTTAAATCAGGGCACCAAAACCGTGACACAGTATTTGCATGCCTTCAACAACTTGTGCCATTATGCTCCCGACATGGTCAACACAGATGCCAAGAGAATTGCTAGTTTCAAGAGAGGGTTAAGCCCGAAGATGATGAAGCATGTGGGTACCAATACCCGCGCCAGATTCAATGACTTTATCAGTGATTGTCTGAAACAAGAGAAGAACAACAATGCCTACACTGCATCCAAGAATCGCAAGAGGGTGTTTGAGTCAGGACCATCGCAGTCCTGAGTTCTCACTGCAAATCGCTCTTCCTATCATCCGTCCGCACTAGGTGCAAGGTTTAGACCGCTCCAGCATAAAACTCAGAACTACAAAGGACCTCAGAAGCCGTATAAGATGGCAATGCCGCCAGCAAAAACAGCCGCAGCTGCAGGACAGGGCAACCCTAAGGGAGCTATAGGGTCTGCCGGTACAGTAAAGGGACCCTGCTACAATTGTGATCAGCCAGGCCACTTTTCAAAGTTCTGCCCTTATCCGCCTAGAAAGAAGCAACAGACCTACACTGCTCGTGTCCACCACACCACTGTGGATGAGATTCCTAAGGGAGAGCCTGTAACTGCCGGTAAGTTTCTTGTTAACCATCACCCTGCAGTTGTTCTATTTGATTTTGGATCCTCGCATTCTTTTATGAGTCAAGCATTTGCACAGAAGCATGAACAACTATGCACAGAATTGAGTTATGGTTATCGCATAAGTTCAGCAGGGGCTGATGTTTTAACCAATCAGATGGTTAGAGGGGCAACCCTTGAGTTAGGTAGTCAAAAGTTTCGGGTAAACCTGATAGTTATGCTTGGACTAGTTTTGGATGTAATAATAGGAATAAATTGGATGAAGAACTAGGGAGCAGTTATAGATACAGGAAGTCGAATGCTTACCCTTAAGGATCCCCAGGCAGAGGGTACTTTTCAGGTGCCATTACCCAGGAGAACGGACCTTGTAAGTATAACATATGCTATGGAAGTCATTCCTATTCACCAGATCCCGGTAGTGTGTGAGTTCCCAGATGTGTTTCTAGATGAGTTACCCGGTCTTCCTCCAGATAGAGATGTTGAGTTTGGAATTGAGTTGATCCCCGGGACAGCTCCTATTTCAAGGAGACCCTATTAGATGCCTCCGGATGAGTTAGCTGAGCTGAAGAAGCAACTAGAGGAATTATTAAAGAAAGGGTTTATCCGACCAAGTAAGTCTGAATGGGGATGTCCTGCCTTGTTCGTGAAGAAAAAGAAAGAGGGTACTCTGAGAATGTGTGTGGACTATCAACCTCTTAATGCTGTAACTATCAAGAATAAGTATCCCTTGCCTCATATCGACGTTTTGTTCGATCAGTTAGCTAAAGCCAGAGTGTTCTCTAAGATAGATTTAAGATCAGGTTACCATTAGATAAAGATTAGGCCACAATATATATCGAAAACCGCCTTTTCCACCAGATACGGGTTGTACGAGTATCTTGTTATGTCTTTTGGCTTAACAAATGCTCCTGCATATTTTATGTATCTGATGAATACGGTTTTCATGCTAGAATTGGACAAGTTTGTAGTCATGTTCATTGATGATATTCTAGTATACTTTGAGAACGAGAAAGATCATGAAGAGCATCTGAGAATTGTCTTGACCAGACTAAGAGATCATAAGTTGTATGCTAAGTTCAGCAAATGTGAATTTTGGTTGAAGAAAGTTCCTTTCCTTGGTCATATTCTATCAGAGAATGGAGTTTCGGTAGATCTGAGCAAAGTACAAGAGGTTATGGATTGGAAGACACCAACCACAGTGTCAGAAGTCAGGAGTTTCTTAGGATTAGCTGGTTACTATCGCTGTTTTATACCAGACTTCTTGAAGATCGCCAAACCAATGACAAGTCTGTTATAGAAAGACCACAAGTTTGTATGGACAGAGGAGTGTGAGACATCTTTCCACACTTTGCGGAAATTGTTGACCACTGCTCCAGTTCTTGCGCATCCAGACATTGAGAAACCTTTTGATGTGTTCTGCAACGCATCAAAAACAGGGTTAGGCTGTGTTCTTATGAAAGAAGGAAGAGTCATTGCTTATGCCTCCCATCAGTTGAGAAAACATGAAATCAATTATCCGACCCATGATCTTGAGCTCGCCGCTGTGGTGCATGCCTTAATGATTTGGAGACATTACTTACTTGGTAATGTATGCAATATTTTCACCGATCACAAGAGTCTCAAGTACATTTTTACCCAACCGGAATTGAACATGAGACAGCGAAGATGGTTAGAATTAATCAAAGATTACAACTTGAATGTACAGTATCACCCTGGGAAGGCCAATGTAGTGGCAGATGCTTTGAGTAGAAAGTTGCATTGCTTGAATGTGCAACCCTTGCTCGAAGATGGTTTTGATCTGATGCACCCTGTTGTGTTACATAGTATTCAGATCAGTTGCTCCTTGGAAAGTAAAATAATGGAAGGTCAGAAAACAGACAAAGGGATATTTCACATCAAAGAAAGAATTAAAGAAGAATCCTCCAAACACTTTAGAGTGGACGAGTAGGACGTGTTATGGTTTGACAACCGTCTTGTTGTTCCCAAGGATAGAGAGCTTAAGAATAAACTTATGGATGAAGCTAATCTCTCTAAGTTATCCATTCATCCTAGCAGTAGTAAGATGTACCAAGAACAAAGACCTCGCTATTGGTGGACAAAGATGAAGAAAGAAATCGCAGCTTATGTGGCCAGGTGTGACACATGCCGTAGAGTGAAAGCTATTCACATGAAACCTGCCGGATTATTACAACCCTTGTCCGTACCTAGCTGGAAGTGGGATGATATAAGTATGGATTTTATCACAGGTTTGCCCACTACTCAAAAAGGCCATGATTCGATTTGGGTAATCGTGGATCGTCTTACAAAGACAGCTCACTTTTTGCCTGTCAATACCGATTATAGACCACCTCAATATGTCGAGAGGTATATTGCGGAGATTGTGAGATTGCATGGCATACCGAAGACTATAGTGTCTGACAGAGGATCCCAATTCACTGCTCACTTTTGGGAGCATTTGCATAATGGTTTGGGAACTAGTTTGATTCGTAGTACTGCCTATCATCCTCAGACAGATGGTCAGACTGAAAGAGTTAATACTGTTCTAGAAGATATGTTAAGAGCCTGTGTGTTGTCTTCTAGGGGTTCATGGGAGTCATGGTTACCCTTAGCAGAGTTTGCTTACAATAATAGCTATCAAGAAAGTATCAAAATGGCACCTTTTGAGGCTCTGTATGGCTAAAAGTGTAGAACACCTCTAAACTGGATTGAGCCAAGAGAGAGGAGGTATTATGGCATTGACTTCGTGGAAGAAGCCGAAAAGAAAGTTCATACCATTCAGCAAATATATGAGAGCAGCTCAGTCACGTCAGAAAAGCTATGCGGATAAGAGGAGAAGACCGCTTATGTTCGAAGTTGGTGACTATGTTTATCTAAAAGTCACGCCCATGAAGAAGAAGCGGTTTGGAGTACGCAGAAAGCTTGCCGCCAGATTTGTGGGACCATACAAGATTTTGGAAAAAAAGGGTCCAGTGGCTTATAAATTGGAGTTACCTGAAGCAATGGGTGCTATATTCCTAGTTTTTCATGTATCGCATCTCAAGAAGTGTTTGCGCGTTCCAGAGGAAAGAATTGAACCCCGAGGCATAAAGCTCAAGTCAGATCTGGTGTATCGTGAGAAGCCAATTCGAGTTTTGGATTCTAAGGAGAGGGCTACTCAAAACAGTGTGGTGAAAACATATAAGATACAGTGGAGTCATCATGATGAGGGGGATGCATCTTGGGAAATGGGTGAATACCTACAAAAAGCATATGAAGATTTTTATAACAAATGGTTCGTAACCCAAATATCGGGACGAGATTTTTAT
Source organism: Saccharum hybrid cultivar R570 (assembly GCA_038087645.1). NCBI lineage: Eukaryota > Viridiplantae > Streptophyta > Magnoliopsida > Poales > Poaceae > Saccharum > Saccharum hybrid cultivar. Next base: position 16,453,203 of record JAQSUU010000805.1, read on the forward strand.
AAGGGGGAGGGCTGTAACACCCCGGTGTTACGCAAGCATTAGCATTGCAATCATAAGCATACCATGTCATTTCATTCATAATCATATATGGATTTGAATGTACCTTTAGTGAAAGCGAATTTTAGGGAACAAGTATTGCATAATATGTTAGTAATAATTTCACACTAAATGTGCTAGTTAGATTAAGAAAACTTGTGTAGCTATAAATTTTAGATCACCTAGAATTATTGGTGCAATTTTTGGAGCAACTTAATGACCCAAAGTTTTGTCAAAAACTTGTTTTTAAAAATGTTATTTGAAAATAGTCAAAAACCCTCCCTATTTAGCTTTTATTCCCCAATTCAAAATCTGTAAGAGTTTTGGAGTTGGCCCCTTAATAAAAGTTGTAGGAAATCAAATTCTAAACAACTTTCATTTTTGGACCATTTTCAGAAAAAGTCATTTGCTTGCTCAAATTTGAATTTTAAAACTGCAAATAGAATTTATTTGAAATTTCTCTGAGAAATAAAAAGGAAAAATCATTTTCTGCTCTAGCCGGCCGCCGCCTCACTTCTCGGCCTGCTCGCAAACCGGCCCGGCCTGCACCACCCGCACCCCTGCGCCTCCTCGCTCCGCCGCTGGGCCGGCCCGCTCGCGCCGCCTGTCTCCCCCGCGCACGCCGCTCCCGCGCAGGCGCCACGCACGCGACCGCGGCAGAGTTCGCGAGCCGCGTGGCGGCCATGCGACGGCGAGCTCGCCACGCGTCGCCCTCGCCCTGCCATCCTGCCAGCTCAGGCGAGATCAAAGCGCCTGGCTGACCCCCTTTTCACCCCCTCACTCGCACTCCCGCTCCTCCTTCGCTCCCCCTCTCCAAAAACCGAGTGGACGAGCCGCTCACCGCAGCACGCTCCAACTCCGCCCCCTTGTTCCGGCGACGGCCGTCCACCGCCGCTCAATTGCTCTTGCACGAAGCTCCGCCGCCCCCTTTCCTCCTCCGAACGAGCTCCTTTGTCCCCTTGCTTGCTCCGGTAGGGCACTATTTCGCCTTCTCCGCCGCGCCACCGCGAACGGAGCCGCCGCGCTCGTGCTCCGGTCACCGGCGCCTCCGCCCCTCCCCTTGTCTCGCAAACCATGCGTGTGTGTTCACCGTGTTCCCGCGGGCATGTTGCGCGCCTTGCCTCTTTCGCTCGAGCCCAGAGGCGGCCGCTGGCCGTCGGCGGCCACCGCACCGCTGCGGTGTCGGGCGCCGGCTCGGCCGCGCGTCGTCCCCGCTCGCCCGTGGGTGAGACGGGTGACCTGGGCCGGCCTGCTCCAACGGAGCCGTCCCGTTTCATTTCCCCGCACGCGCGCCTACGGGCCGAACCGAACCAGGCCGTGTGCTTCCCCTGCACCGGCCCGTTTTCAAAAAAAGAATTTAGTTTTTCTTTTCTTTTATTAATTGGGAATAAAAATGCTTTAAGAATTGTTTGTGTGATTAATTTAGCTCCAAAAATTGTGAAATAAATTTCTATGGGCTCCTTAGAACCAGATCTACAATCTAAAAATGTTGCATTTAAATGTTGCACTACTTTTCTGTAGGGTTTTTATTTAATCTTGGAAATTGCTGCTTTCTTGTTAAATATGTAGTAAATTGTAGAAAATTCAGAAAAATATGATTCCAAGTTTATTAATCTTGTTGTGCCATGTACTTGCTAGGAAAAATATGTATCTTGCATGTTTAGTAGAAAAATTCGATGTGTAGTTTAAGTGCTTTTTATTGCTAATATTTGTTATTTTTGTTAAATAGAAAATATGAATAAAACATGCAAGTGATAAATTTTATACAATGATTGTTTACTGAGTAGAATCCAGTAAAAATGATAAATCTGTTGTTTGATACTTTTCATAGTAGAAAGTATTTTATGCTCCTTTTTAGACCCTAGATTGTTATTTTTGTGTAGATAGTTCTAGTACTCAAATTGCAACGAAACTTCTGTGACATGCTGGAGTACATGTTAGTAATCAACAGTAATTTTATTAGATTTTTCCGAGATACCAAAATAAGTGTCTCTGTTCAAGCATAGTGCTAACTAGGGTTTAAATTCACACTTTAATGCAAGATTAGTTGGTAAACTTTGCTTTGGTGTACCTTTGAAGCATCTTAAGGTGTTAGGGTGCCCTTGCATGGTAGAGAGTATTGGTGGTAGTTTATGAGTACATGTTCTTGATGATGTAGACTACCTTGTAGAAGAGTCGTAATTTCTACTTAATCCAAATAAAGTAACATGCTCATCTACATCTCATTCATCAGCATCATCTCATGTCATCTCTGCAATGCACCTAGGCATGAGCACTTATATATCTGCATCATACAGGATCGCAGGAAGTGACCTCGGTAGCAGTTCCTGAGGATCCGGAAGAGCAGTCCGAGGTGTAAGAGCAGGAGGCGACCGAAGCCGACGAGGAGGTCGGTGAAGATCTTCCAGAGTACCCCGACCACCGTCTGAGCTCTTTTGAGAGAGGCAAGCCCCGGAGCATTTCTCTCCCAGTTTGCAAAATATTTACTAATGGTTCTACTTAATTGTTGCATTAAGTTTAGGAGTTGTTTGCAACCGTTGCTGCATTATACCTTGTTTCACCTTTGCTCTACTATATCCTTGTTACCTTGGTATCCGCAGTCAAGAATTGCTTAGTTTGCTTAGACCGGTAGAAGTCAGGTGATTGCCTGTCATCTGCGAGCTATAGGAGATCACCTGGATCTATGTGGAAAATATATCATATGTGAATAACTAAGTGTCGAACTGAAATGGAGACCGGACGGAGACTTACAGGGTTTCGAGCTGTAGTGTTTTCCGTCTGAGTCGATTAAGGACCGACCGTTGTTGGGCCTCGAGTCATGTTGAACGCATGCCTCACATTTAGCTGGCCGAATAAGGTACCTTTCGACCGCGAAGCTGGGAGATTATTCGGGCCGAGTGGATTGCCAGCAACGCATTGTACCGGAGTAGTAGTGGCAGGAAACGGGGGGCGCGATGATAAGGCCAAAGAGCTGTCGGGCGGCCCCCGGGTACATGTGGTTCCTGGCAAACTCGTGACTTTACCTGAATAATTGACTCGGTGACCAACACCTCACTTTAGCGGGTGAGTGTGGTTTGTGTGAGGAATAACTTACCAGCTGGTTAATAATCGATTCGAATCGCCATCGTTCACTAGATAGTGAACACTTGACTTGAGCTACTTCATCGTAGTAATGTTGATGAAACACTTGTATAGTTATGTGGAATTTGACATGGTAACTGTTGTTAATGATCATCGGTGATCCTCATTTGCTTAATCACAGGTTACTCTAGTACAGGTGCAAACATAGTTGACAGGGTAATAAAGATTAATTTATCTCAGGCTTTTGGAAAAGAATTGTTAAGATTAAATATGCTTATCTTGCAATTGAGTCAGCTACCCCACCAGAAAGCCTGTCATGATCCTTGGTGTCATTTTATTTTCGGTTCTGTCGGGTAAGTCTAGCTGAGTACCTTCTCGTACTTAGGGCTTTGTTCCCACTTGTTGCAGATGGGCAGATGTATTACGGCTACTGTATCAACTGCCTCTATCCTGCGATGGGCGAAGCTTAGGACCATGGGCAGTGGTCATTCACCACTTCTCGTCTGATGCTTTTGCTGGAGATGATCATGAGCTGGCACTTTATTTCAAACACTGTGTGTGTGGTTTGAACTAATGCTTCCGCTACTTTTATTCGAACCTGGTTTGTAATAACTATGTTTAAACTCCGATGTATTTTGTGCCGCGAACTTTTATGTAACTTATGATGGTGACCGCTAGACTTATTATGATCTTGGCTGTTATGTGAACTGGTTTGAAATCTGTCGTGATTTCACGGACTACCGGGTTATACGGGCTTAAGTTTGCTAAATCGTCCGCTCGTTGGATGATTTTCTTACTTAATTTCGTATAATTGGGCGGTTCTGTTACAGACGACCTATTTTTGCTTCGTACGTAGTGGCGGGCAATTCATTTGCCCTCGGAAGCATTTTTTTATTTATCTTCAGTAATTGCCCAAATGCCTTGTCAGATATACCATTCCGTGCCTTCCACTGTAGCAACTCCAGTGTTGTACCCAACTTTTTCTACCCATCTTTGACGGATGGGTACAGTAATTTCTTGTGATCCTCTAGCTTGCGGTCAAACTTAGCCTTCTCCTTGTCACTTTCACAATCCCTTTGTGCATCATGAATGACATCACCAAGAGCATCATCATCTTTAGCGAGTGCGTGTTCTGCACCTGCCTCTTCTTCAGCTTCCACCATTGCAGTATCAGGGAAGTCACAGTATTGAGCAAGAATGTCGTCAGGGTCCAATTGTTCTTCTTCTTCGTCTTCTTCCATTATAACACCGCTTTCTCCGTGCTTGGTCTAACAAATATAATTTGGCATGAAACCCGACCTATACAGGTGTGTGTGAATAATCCTTGAGCTAGCATATTCCCTCGAATTCTTACATTCAGCACATGGACAACGCATGAAACCGTCCCGCTTGTTTGCCTCGACCACACTAAGGAAATAATGCACGCCATCAATGAACTCTTGTGAGCGGCGATCGGTGTTGTACATCCAGTGTCGTTTCATCTGCATTACAAGACATACCATATATATATGAAAATCTTGAACTTATTTAGTTAACTACACAAGTACAACTTGCATGACACCACTACTCAACTGATTAATTTAAGGAAGCCTCATTAGAATGTAGAGAGTCCCAACTAGCACTAAAAAAGTAACACTAAAATGCACTTTAGCAGCACAACGACTTCACGACCAATCCCAACTAAAACACACATATCATTCGTGATGTGTCCAACATCGACGGGCTTCGGCTCGCTCACTGCCTCATCTGCCGCCGCTGCCACCTTTGCAAGAGATATTTGCACGTGTTCCTCATACTCTTCCTCCCAGTACCAGCCTTCACATCCAGTGCCATCCCACTGAAATTAGAACAAAAAAAATAGAACTTTAATTATAAAAAATTAGTGCAAACTAACCATAGCCATCAAATATATGCGACAAAATAACTCACATTGCGATCCGGACACTTGAAGAAGATACGCCCCTTGCTGGGACACTCCTTCACTCGGTACTCCTGCACAATCTTCCCACACTCGCCGCACCCAATGAGAGGGAGGTCTGGCCTATGTCGCTTTAGAGCCCGATGAGAGGCCGAGGACCCGGAAACAGTTGGCATCTACTCTCTAAATATATACTCATTTTTGTAAACTACTGTAAATTCATCTTTTTCTAGAAAAAATGAAACTAAAAAAACTAAAATTCTATATATTTATAAACCATGAAATGTGGTAGGCATACTAAGAATGAAAGGTATATATACTAATTTTAATGAACTAATTGACCCGGCCACACAATTTTGTAAATTGAAGTATTACAAATTTATAATTTTCATAAGCAAATTAAAAGAAGTTAATAAAATACCCTAAATTCTCTATTTCTCTAACTAAACCATGAAATGTGGTAGACATACTAGCAGTGAAAGGTGTATACTAGTTTTCATTCACTAATTTTAGCTTCCTTCATCAAAATATTCAAACTATCAAGAGATTAGATCTTAAATTGGCCTAGAAATCATAAAATAAAAAACCACATATATATACACCATGAAATGACAAGTGCTCTTGCTAAAACATGAAAGGATGAAGCTAATTACCTTTAAAGAAGTCATCGAAGGAGTAAAAGCCTTGAGATGGACACTACAAGAAATGTCTCGGTTTTTGACGAAATGTTGATGAAACGTGCGTCACAAACCATGCGTCTTATTCCATGGTTTGTGACGTTTATATTTTCATGTCACGTCGTTTGTGACGAAACGAATGTCAGAGAACGTGTTCTTTGACATTCTATGAACATATAAACGTCATAAACGACGTGACATGAACATATAAACATCACAAACCATGGAATAAGACGCATGGTTTGTGACACACGTTTCATCAACATTTCGTCAAAAACCAAGACATTTCTTGTAGTGGGATCAATGACCGGAGATGAAAGCAAGAACAATCAAGAACACAACAAAGAAGAAGCAGAGAAGTGAGCTCTCGGGCTCGGGCTGGGGGAGGAAGAAGAGTTGAAATAGGTGGGAGGCACTTTTAGTCCTGATTCCTATAACAGCCCAGGACTAAAGGCCAACCTTTAGCCCCGGTTTGTGCCCGGGTGGTAACACCAACCAGGACTAAAGGTTAGCCTTTAGTCCCGGTTTGTAACACCACCCGGGACTAAAAGTCTCCCCTGACATGGCCTGGCGCCAGAGCCGTTGGGCAGGGGACTTTTAGTCCCGGTTGGTGTTACCAACCTGGACTAAAGTCGTTTTTTGTCCTGGATACAAATTTCATTGAGACTAATGCCCATTTTAGACATCGACAAAAGGTCTGTTCTCTAGTAGTGTTATTTAAGAGACGACTGTCAACGTTCTAAACCGTAACAAGTAAATTTGTGGATTGCATGTTTAGGTTCGGATGGTGAGTTTGGAGGACGCAAAGATGTGTACTAGTTTGGGCAGAATGTCCCTACTCCAGTTCGTGGCGGCTTGTGCTACCAACTCTATATTCAGTTTGAGAGGGACGGGAGTCCTGAAGCTGCGCCACCTTCCTTCCCCTGCAGGTGGGCCCCGACGGCACTGTAGATGATGACAGGGACACCCGCACGTCGCGACCCTATCCATTGCTGTAGCCACACGCGGGCGTCGCCGCCCGGTCATGGCGCAAGGCATGGTCAACAGGTTTGCCATACAGGGATTAGGTGCCATAGTGTCTGTCCATTCAGCACTGTTGGGGGCGTGTGAGCCTTGGCCATGTCGAGGCGTGGCTACATTTCCTTCTGACGTCAGGATCATGCGCGGCCACACCCGAAATGATCGAGGTACGGCACGGGCCTGGCATGGGAGCCCACGCTCTCGCCCAAGGTCTAGCATACTTGCAGGGGTCAAGCAAGGTGGAGCCCGTACCCGAGGGGTCGGGCGAGGCGGAGCCCTTACCCAAGAGGTTGGGCGAGGTGGAACCCTCCCCAGAGTGGTCAGGCAAGGTAGAGCCCTCACCCGAGAGGTCGGGCGAGGCGAAACTTGCGCCCGGGGGATAGGGCGAGCCGGAAACCTTCTTGGTTGGGTCGGATCGGGTCACAACTATGTTTATAACCATGTTAGATGGGCTGAGGTTGATGTCTTTTAACTCCTGTCTTATGGGTACTATAATATTGGTACCCGACAGTAGCCCCCAAGCTTTTGGGGAAGTTGACTACTTCGCCAAAGGCTTTTCCGTGCGGGGAGTCCCTGGAGTTCTAGCTTGGTGTTGACGGTAGTTAACGACCATCACAACCTGTCAACTTAAAGCATGCAATTGGTCACCAAATAAAAAATTAGGGGTTTCATCTGACAATTTCCATGAGTTTTGGTGATTCATAAATTTGTAGGGTTTATTCCAGAAAAGAGTAAAAAGAGGATTAATGTATCAATAATTACGAGAATTATCCGTGATGAAACATACACTAGAAGGGTGTAGAAGACACCAGAAGACACCAGACCGAGCAGGGCAGCCAGAGGCCGCTAGGTGGGGCCGTCCGGCCAGACCCTTGACCGTCCAGCCTCCCCCTTCCACCATATTCCCTGAACTTCTGGAGTATTCCCACACCGCCTCCAAGGATGCATCTTAGCCTTACGTGAAGTCGGTTTGATCCAACGGACGTCGTTTCTCCCACCGGGGTATAAATAAAAAGGCAGACCCCCCTGAGGGGACGGGTATTCATTAGTCAAGATTAGTCCAGAAATTAGGGTTTTCAGAGATTAGAGAGAGAGCTCTAGTTCTTCAAGTCCGGGCGTGTCGAGTTGAGTTCGAGTAGAGTTGGGTGTAGAAGTCCGGGAATCCAGATTTGTTCATCTAGATTGGTATGATACCTTGTATCTTTGTGACATTGTTCTATTGCAATATATTTCTATTTAGTATGTCTTTACTTTGCCCTAGTTACATATTTAATATAGTTTTGATTAGTAATGATGACTTTCATATGTTCGTAAAGCGCCTAGTTCAATACTCGAGTGGATTAGGTGGTAGATTTTATGTAAGCGTTGTGCTTAGATATTATATTTACCTACAAATGCTTCCTAATGTGCGGGAACATGTGGTAGATCGTAGGTGTGATAGGCCTGTTGAGTCCTTATGCAATCCACCTTTCGTACATAGGCAAAGTAGAGCGCGGTCACAACAGAGGAGGCATAGTTATGCTTAAAAAGTCCTCTTTAGATGATGCTCCTGTGATTGTTCTTTCTAACTAGTCATTATTGTAGATGAGAGTATGTTTTTTGATGTGAATTATAGACTATTATTTAGGAGTAACTTAGGAGTCTTTTAGCTTAATTGAATTTCTTGATTACGTCGGATTACATTTGTCGAGTCTCTACTTTCTATCTCTAGAATACCATTATTATTATGTTCTATTCATTTTATTATCATCGTCATGACTTACCCCTGCTAAAGTATTAGAGTGGTTGGTTTATCGTAGGTCTGCACATTTATAGTTCTAAGCCATAGCATCTTTTAACCCTGTGAAATTGAAAGCTTTTACCTTTTGGCTAAAAATAATTAACGATACTCGGGATATCACTGGGTGAAATGCTACAATGGATGAATTATCTGTGCGCTTGCGGATATATTCTTTTTAATATTTTTAGAGAGTCAAGTGTAGATTATTTTACTAGTGTTTTTAATATCATGCTAGGGATGACAACATAGTGCGAAGTGATGTTAGAAATACCAACAGGCTAGGCGGTCATGGTTGGCTTGTTGTTTATATGTGACCATGTGTTGGGTCTCTTTTGCGAGTCTGAGCCCCCCCGAGTCCCACGCGTAGCAGGGGTCTGGCCGAGGGGTCGGCCCGTCTTTCATTCATTTTCCCTCACGTATTTTTTCAATAAAATGGAGGGGTTGAGCAGCGTAAGGTTTTCCTCACTAGTCGAACCGTGGTGCTCGGTGAGCTGCTAATGGGTTGGTTCGAGTGCGGCCCCGGTTCTTGTTCATGGGGATCCGTCGTGGGTTAGCTGGTGACCGACTCTAGACTCTCGGCGGCCAACCCATATAGTTGTTAAGCCCGTTCGATCAGTCCCGAGGGCTCATTGCCTTCCTGTGAGGGAAAACCATGGATCGTGCACCGCCAAGACTCGAACGTGGGCTAGGATGCCCATGGTGCTTGCGCACCCGGGTGCTGGCCGCTAGCGGGTCCATCCCTTTCCACCCCTCACTCGAAGGGGTGCCCTAGAGCGGCTATCGAGCTCGCTGATGGGCCAGCCTTTGAACTCTTGGGCCTTGATGGGTCGTGAGAGCATTTTCAGCCCCGTTGCCCTTCTTACCTGCTACGGTTTGCGGCCCACTGTGGGAGGGAACGGATCGCCTCCTAGCACGTCCTTCGAGGGGATGGCTAGGGGTCACATGCACATGCCTCTTGATGGGACGTGGTGACAGGACACGGTGGGCGCGGAGATCAAGGCGGGCGGTTGTCTCCTCGCCTCTGCCCTCCCCTATAAAACCAAAGGGTTAGCCTCCCATAACTAATATGCGTACCTACACCCTTGCCTTCTCCGCTCTACTGCCACCAGGGTTAGGACTCGCCACCTCCGTTTCTTTCGCCGCCGCCACCACCGCAACTTCCATTCTTCCACCCCAACCTCCCATGGATCTATGGATTCACTCGGATTGTAGCCATGCATGCATGGAGGGCCTTGTCAACCACGGTCTTCTTCGCGTGAGGACCACTATGCACGAGTGGATGGTGCCCAACGACCATGACTTCCCCACACCACCCGATGGCTACGTGGTGTCGTTCGCACACTTCCACGAGTGTGGGTTTGTGGCTCCTCCCCACCGCTTCCTCCTAGGGCTCCGTCATTATTACAAGACCGAGCTGCAACATCTGAATCCCAATTGGATTCAGCACATTGCGCCCTTCATCACGCTATGCAAGGGTTACCTGGGGATAGAACCTCACTTTGATCTCTAGAGGTACTTCTTCTCTCTCGGCCTACAGACGAGGAGGGAGCACAGTCGGCCAGATGTAACGATGCCGATGGGGTGCGCCGGCATCCGCCTCAGGGACAACCGGGCCAAGGAGTACATATCTATGAGGCTGGCGACATCCAACAAGGGGTGGCAATCATGGTGATTCTATTTGAAGAACGACGCTGCCCTTGCCTTGCCTGAGCACGCCTTGTCGGAGTATACCGAGCGCGTGATTGAAGCAGTCCCAGATTCGTGGGGGTGGGGCGTCCTGAAGAAGAACGTGAAGAGGATCGCCAACCACCTTGCCGCCATCAAGATCTTGAAGGAGGGTGGTGTAAAGGGGAGCAACATCATCGAGGCATACCACGCGAGGAGGGTCGTGCCCATGATGGCTCGCGTGCTCCCGTAATGTCCCCGTCTCACCACTTGAGGGGACGATGCTCGCCGAGGGGCCCCTTGCTGACTAGGAGATTGCACAGCGCCTCAAGGAGGTGATGGATTCCCCAAAGGACTCCATGGGAGCTGCCATCGAGTTCATGTACCCGGTGCCAAGGCAGCCCCCGATGCGGCCAGAGCCTGGCTTTGTTAGTTTTGTAAGTTATCCTCTCCCCTCCCCCTCCTTTCCCCGGTTGATTTGTTCGACTTCGCTCATCTGATTTTGAGTGGGTTGGTGTTAGCTGAGGGACCTCACACTCATGGAGCATCTGGTGCCACTGCCAAGGAGCAAGGCCGCGAGGGCGGTGAATCGTGCTTTGAACGAGGTGCAGAGGAAGGTGGTGGAGGACAAGAAGAAGAGGAAGTATGAAAGGCAGGCAAGGCGAGACCGAGGCACGGATGTCTCGGACACGGACAAGGATGAGGAGGAAGAAGAGGGGGAAATTGGGGACAATGATGGTGGCATCACCTGGGATGCCCTTGTAGAGGAGGACGGGCCGGCGGGCGGTCACCCTTCCTAGCAGCAGGCGGGTGAGGCCATGGGCCTGGCCCAGAGGGCATTGGGGGGCCTTTCCCCATCATGTGGGGAAGGGCACGTCATAGGGGCCGATGGAGATGGGGCACACAGCCGGTGCCCCCTAGGAGCCAACGGGGATAGGGTGTCCCATCAACACATCTCAGGAATCGAGGGGGCGAGTTGTCCCACCTCGCCTAACCCCTCAGAGCAGAGGGAGAGCTCCTAGCGCCCGCGCTCTGACGAGACGGAGCAGGGGTCAGGCGGTTCGTCCCCCAAACATCCCCGTCGCCCAGTGGCGCTAAGGTGAGCAGCAAACCCTTTGTTCCTTTGCTTTGGTTATATTCTGCCATGGGCTCACATTTGTACTTCTTACAGTGCTGGCAGATTGAGGACCCCCCTAGTGCTGGTGCCAAAGAAGAGCGTCGCCCTCCAGGCAGCACGTCGACTGTTGGCCGATGCTGCGACACCGATAGGGTAAGTGCCATCGACAGCAGTGACGGTGTCCGTAGGGGGACAGCAAGAGATAGGCGCGTAGGAGGCATCCGTGACGGTCGTGGGGCAGCCATCCACAATCGTGGCACCGATAGCGATGGTGGCGCAGGCGGACTCATCGGCCATGCAGGTGGTGCAGGCAAAGTGTGCGTCTGTGACACTTGCGATGGATGTGGCTTGGCTAATCATGACCATGCTGACATGAGTAGGCGTGGAGACACCCGTGATGGATGCGTCGTAGCTTGGCATGACTGCGACGTTGCAGGAGGAGGTGACACGGCTCGAGCTGCCGATGATGCAAGTGACGGCGCCCGAGGTGGGGCAGATGGGAGGGGATGTGGCCAAGGTGCCCCAGGTGGCTATGGTGATGGAGCAGGGGTCTGCATCTGTGCTACCAATCTCCTCTACCGCCGAAGAGGTCATCCCCGTGGAGGTGTCATGACGAGAGGGGTCGGCGGTGCCCGTGTCCAGGGAGGAGTCATCCTGGGACTTGACTCAGGCGAGTGGCAGCCCAGAGGCCTGGAGCGAACCCCTGATAGAGTGGGCGGACCCATGAAACCTAGGGGCTGCAGTCTTCACCCTTGATGACACCACAGAGGGGTCAGAGTGGCGCGGCTTGCACTCGTCATTGGGAGGCATGGCGTAGCTACTCACCGACACACTGAGCACATTGAATGGCGCTACCCCGATCGGCCAGGTATGAAACGCTAGTATTCTCGATCTCTATTTTGCATTTTGGTATCTTTGACTTGCACCTTCCCTGCAGTCTCTCATGGAGCGCAGCCGGGCGAAGTCCTAGTTCCTTCTTCAGCATAAGGAGGCCTAGGACTGCCTAAATGCGGAGGTGGCCAACCTTCAGACCCGTGAGACGGAGGCCCGTTGGTATGCCAACAAAGCCGAGTGGATGGCCTTGGAGCAGCTGGAGAGGTCACACAAGGATGAAGAGGAGGCTGTGGCAATTAGGAAGGAGTGGGATGAGCTCCTTCAGAGGGTTGCTATGGTCCGCCAACGAATCCTCAAGCTCCTAGATGAAGTTTAACAGGAGAGGGACCAGAAGCTGGAGGTCGAGCAAAGGCTTGTGGCCTCGGAGACGAAGGAGCACCAAGATGCTATGACGGCCGAGCGGCTGTGCAAGGAGTGAGATGGGTCATGCGAGGCCGAGGAGAGACTCCACACAAAGCATAGCATGGCTCCCACAAAGCATGACACGGCCTGCTAGGAGCGTGACGCTGCCTAGCAGCGGGTAGGCTCCTTCGAGGCTGAGCTCGAAAGGGAGAAGGCCCAAAAGCTAGATGTTGAGAATGCCTCAGTTGGGCTCACGACAGACCTAGGTTGGGAGAAGGCGAAGGCGCTGGCCCTGGATAAGGAGCTCGCTGAGGTGAGGAAGAACCTTGTGGCGGAGGCTTGCGAGCACGGCATGCTGTGTGTCGCCATCAGGGTCATCTGTGAGGACCTCAGAATGGCGTAGGCGGAGGGGACTAGCTTGTTGGTGGCTCACGTCGTCGACATCATGGGCCGAGTGGGCGCACTTGAGAGGGATGCCTTCCATGCTGGCATCAACTGATCCTTCACGATCGCTCACTCCCACTACAGGGAAACCATTAGCCTAGAGGCGATGAGCCTTGGGTACACGCCTGGCTATGACAAGAAGGAGCTGGAGGAGGTGGTGGTTCCTCTTTCTCGAGACCTGGCATGGACAATACAAGATGTAGTTCTCCCCTGGAGGTGTTAATCAGGTTGTGATGATGAAATCGGGCCATAGTGCCCAAAAACTTGTAACAAAACAAGTATTTTAGTTTTGTTGTAGTTTGTTCGATTAGACTTCTATCGTTTTAACACTTGCCTTAATCAAATTAAGACTGTTAGTGTTTTTACAAAAAAAAGGTCGGTACATTCTGACCCCTTTTTCTTATTAAGATCACAAAGCTTGAGGTGGATGAGAAAAAACTTTGATTATACGGGTGAGCAAGATCACCGCAGCCGCTGGGGCGTAGGCTTTCTGTCGTCTGACCCATTTTTCTCAAAGTTGTCTTTTAAGACCCTTTGCTTTTTGTTCTTATCATGTTATGAAAAAGGGATCGGATGCAAAAGAATCCTGAGTGTAAGTATTCCCCTATCAGCCCCCGAGTGAGGTCTGACCCCTGGCCATTGTAGGGGTCGGATGTTACTAAAAAACCGAGGGAACGATACCAAAATGGACAAGGGAAAGCACTTTTTATTTCAGAAACATGATTTTGCATAGACCTACGAACAACTTAGGCAGAATCTAAGGGTAGAAATGATGTAGCTGCTTAATGTTCTAGCGTTGGCGATGACTTGGCCATCGACGGTCTTGAGCTTGTAAGTGCCAGGCTTGAGGACCTCGGCGATGATGTATGGCCCCTCCCATGACGGAGAAAGCTTATGGCAGTCCTTGTTGCTCTGGATGAGGCGTAGCACTAAGTCCCTAACGTTGAAGGCTTGTCCCTTGATCTGACAGCTATGGTATTGGCATAGTGCTTGCTAGTACTTAGCGGAGTGGAGAAGAGCAATGTCGAGGTACTCCTTGCCTTCTAGCTCTTTGTACTACATGACCCTCGGCGCTCCGTAGTCAAGGTTGGTTGGGAGGATCACCTCAGCGCCGTAGACCATGAAGAAAGGTGTGTAGCCGGTTGCCCAGCTCGGAGTCATCCTTAGGCTACACAGCACTCCGTGACCCACCGCCCGCCAAACCTATTGAGTTTGCTAAATATCCTGGGCTTGATCCCTTGCAGGATCATGCCATTCGCGCGCTCCACCTGCTCGTTCGTGCGGGGGTGTGCCACAACAGCCCAGTCGACGTGGATGTGGCACTCATCGCAGAATCTTAGAAATTTCTTCCCCGTGAACTGTGTGCCATTATCTGTAATGATGGAGTTCGACACCCCGAACCAATGGATGATGTCAAGAAAGAAGAGCATGACTTGCTTGGATTTGATCTTGGTGATCGGCCGCACTTCTATCCATTTGGAGAACTTGTCGATGGTGACAAGCAAATGGGTGTAACCCCCAGGTGCCCACTTGAGGGGCTCGACCACATCAAGCCCCCAAACCATCAATGGCCATGTGATGGGGATGGTTTGGAGCACTTGGGCTAGCAAATGGGTTTGCCACATGTAGTACTAACACCCTACGTAGGTGCGTACAATGTGCGTGGCATCAGCCACCATGGTTGGCCAGTAGAATCCCTATCGGAAAGCATTCCTGATGAGGGTCCTCGATGTGGCATGGTGTCCGCAGGCACCACAGTGGATGTCCTCCAGTAGCTTTCTCCCTTGCTCGGTGGGGATGCAGTGCTATAAGACCTTGGTGTGGCTCTTTTTGTAGAGCTCTCCTTTGATGATGATGGATTACTTAGCATGGCACACAAGCCGTCGGGCCTCTACCTTGTCAGCTGGGAGTATCTCTCAGATAAGATAATCAAGATAGGGATCCTCTAGTCTGGCATGGGGTCAGACCCCATCGATGGATTCTGGTCGGATTCCGTCTCTAGATCCTCGTTGATTTCCAAGCCCTCAGGGTCAGATGGGGCTATCGGGAGGTCAGCCTTCGAGCCTAAAGCAAGAGGTTCGTTGCTGGCCCTAGCCCCCGAGCCTAAAGTAGGTGGCACTTTGTCGGCTTACTCTGGCTCCTCATAACGGACCGAGGGTTTGTGCTGATTGTCGACAAAGACGTCGGCCGGGACTGACTCTCAGCCAGACGCCATCTTTGCCAGTTTGTCGGCTGCTTCATAAGCCATCGGGGAATGTGATTGAGCTCAAGACCATCAAACTTGTCGTCCAGCTTGCATACTTCTTGGCAGTATGTGGCCAACTTGGGGTTGTGGTAGCTCGACTCCTTTATGACTTGGTCAATGACGAGCTGCGAGTCGCCCCGAATGTCCAGCTGTCGGATCCCTAGCTCGATGGTGATGCACAGGCCATTGATGAGGGCTTTGTACTCGGCCACATTGTTAGAGGCAAGGAAACGAAGGCAGACCATATACCACATGCACACTCTGAGGGGGATACGAGGACTAGCCCTACACCAGCCCCTTTCTTCATCAGTGATCTGTCGAAGTACATCGTCTAGTACTCCTGATCAATGGGCGCAGGCGGCATTTGGGTCTCGGTCCATTCTGCCATGAAATCGTCCAACACCTAGGACTTGATGGCTGTTCGAGGGGCGTACGTGATGCCTTCACCCATCAGCTCAAGTGCCCACTTGGCGATTCTCCCTATGGTGTCATGGTTTTGAATCACCTCGCCAAGAGGAAAAGACGTTACCACCGTCACAGGGTGTGACTCAAAGTAGTGGTGTAGTTTCCTCTTGGCCACTAGGACTGTGTATACGAGCTTTTGGATTTGGGGATAGCGGATCTTGGAATTGGCTAATACTTCACTAACAAAATAAAATAGGGCATTGCACCCTGAGAGCGTGGCCTGCTCCCGCTCTATAACCAGAGCAGCGCTGACCACCTACATGGTGGCCGCAATATAAAGCAGGAGCGGCTCCTTCTCAGCTGGTGGCACTAGGATCGGGGCCTTCGTCAAGAGCTCCTTGACCTTGTCAAGCGCCTCCTGAGCCTCAACTATCCACACGAACCGGTCGATTTTGTTCAGAAGACGATAGAGAGGGACACCTCGCTCGACGAGGTGCGATTTCAAGCGGCTGAGAGCCGCGAGGCATCCTGTGATCCACTGCATCCCCTTTATGTTCTGAATCAGGCTCATCCGAGTGATGGCCATAATCTTCTCTGGGTTGGCTTCGATGCCACACTCAGAGACGATGAACCCAAGCAACATTCCCCTCAGGGCCCCAAAAACACACTTTTTGAGGTTGAGTTTGATGTCGTTCTCTCAGAGTTTCATGAAGGTTTTTTCAAGGTTGGCCACAAGGTGATTGACCTTTTTGGACTTGACTACTATGTCGTTCACGTAAGCCTCAACAGTCTCTCCGATGAGATTGCCAAAACATTTGAGCATACATCGCTGGTATGTTGCTCCCGTGTTTTTCAATCCGAATGGCATGCTGACGTAGCAACACGATCCACACGGTGTGATGAAAGAAGTCATGAGCTGGTTGGACTCTTTTATCGCAATCTGATGGTAGCCGGAATACGCATCAAGGAAGCAGAGGGTTTCGCACTCTGAGGTCGAGTTGACTACTTGATCTATGCGCAGTAATGGAAACAGATCCTTAGGACATGCCTTATTGAGACTAGTATAGTAACACACATTCACCATTTCCTGCTCTTATTTTTTACAAGAATAGGATTGGCTAACCACTCAGGATGATACACTTCTTTAATGAATCTAGCCGCCAAAAGCTACGCAATCTCCTCGCCGATGGCCCTACGCTTCTCCTCATTGAAGCGGCGCATACGTTGCTGTATTGGCTTGGAGCCTGGCTTGATCCTCAAGGCATGCTCGGCAACTTCCCTCAGAATGCCCAGCATATCTGAGGGTTTCCATACGAAAATGTCACTGTTCACGCGGAGGAAGTCGACGAGCATGCTTTCCTATTTGGGGGAAAGGTCAGAGCCAATGCGTAGCACCTTGCTGTCGGAGCTGCTGGGATCAACGGGGACCTTCTTGGTGTTCTCTGCTGGCTCAAAAGAGCACGCCAGTCGCTTGGATTTGGGTGCCTCCTCGACTGTTGCCACCCTGATGCAGTGAGATCCTCGGAAGTGATGGTCACGGCGGTGAGCTCGCAGCACTCCACTTCACACTCGTAAGTGTGCTGGTACCAGCAGTCGACTGTGATGATCCCACGTGGGCCCGACATCTTCGGCTTTAGGTAGGTATAGTTAGGGATGGCCATGAACTTTGCGTAGCATGGGTGCCCTGAGATGGCGTGGTAGGTTCCGTGAAAACCAACCACTTCGAAGGAGAGAGTCTCCTTCTTAAAGTTAGAAGGAGTCCCAATGGTGAGGTCAAATCGATCTACCCGAGGGTTTGGCCTGCTTCCCTGGTACAATGCCATGGAAGAGCACCCTAGTTGGTCGGACGCGTGCTCGGCTGACCCCCATGGTGTCGAGCATCTCAACGTATATGATGTTGAGGCCACTGCCCCCATCCATCAGCACCTTGCTGAGGCGCTTTGGGCCGATGATTGGGTCGATGATGAGTGGGTACTGGCCCGGGTGTGGAACGCTATCTAGGTGGTCGGACCGATCAAAGGTAATGGATAGCTCAGACCACTGAAGGAATGCAAGGGTGGCTGGCTCGAGGGCGTAGACCTCTCGGTGTGCGATCTTTTGCTGGTGTTCGGGGGCATAAGCCTCCATCTAGTCAAAGATCATAAGGCAGCCGATCGTCTGTGGGAAGCCATCGTTGTCTTTCACCTCGGCGCCATCCTCCGGGGGGTCGGGCTTCCTTTTCCCATCTCCCTTATTGGATCCTCTAGCCAAGAACTTCTTCATGAGCCTGCAGTCCTTGTAAGCATGCTTGATGAGGTAGGTGTGGTTTAGAAGGGTCTCTCGAGCATCTTTTTGAAGTGATCTGGGGCACCCTCTGCGGACGCCTTCTTGCCCTTGTGCTCTGTGGCAGCCATGAGTGAATCCCTGGACTGTTGCTTGCTCTTCTTCTTCTTCTTCTTTGAGCGGTTGGAGGTGCCTTTGCCGGTGTCCTCATCCCGCTTGGCCTTGCCACGGGCATAGTCAAAAATCGCTCCGACCACCTCCTCGCCCAAGGCATGGCTGGTGGCGATGTCAAGGAGCTCCTTGGTGGTCTAGGAGTGCTTGTGCCCCAACTTGTGGACTAGGGACTCACATGTGGTCCCTGACAAGATGGCCCCAATCACGTCGGCTTCGACGATGTTGGGCAGCTCATTGCACTACCGGGAGAAACGATGAATGTACCCGCGGAGAGTTTCATCTAGCTTTTGCCTACAGTTCTTGAGCTCCTAAGGGTTCCCAGGGCGCAGCCCTAGAAGTTTCCCAAAAAATCTCCTTTAGGTCTGCCCAACATCTAATCTCGTTGGGTAGAAGATGCTCCAGCTATGTACGTGTCGAGTCGGCAAGGTACAGGGGGAGGTTGTGGATGATGAATGTGTCATTGTTCGCGCCACTGGCTAGACAAGCAAGCCAGTAGTCCTCGTGCCATAGGCCGGGGTTCGTCTCCCCAGCATACTTCTGGATATTCACTGGCGGGGAATACCGCACCGAGATGGGCGTACTAAGGATGTGTTGGTTGAAGACCCAGGGCCCCTGCGGTGGGGGACTCTGGCTTCGGTCCTCGTCGCTGTCGTAGCGACTGCCACGATGAGGGTTGTAGCGGTGACTGGCCTCTCTTCTCTGCCCCTATCCACGCCTGCGGGTGTTCAGGGTGTCACACGCATCGCGGTTGTTGCCGAGGCGGTCGTGTACCGGTGCTGAGGTGGCTTTCCCACTATCGCGCGTTGGCTAGTGGATGGATGCGGCTTTGCTGCGGTCCTCGGCAGGCTTTTCTCTACCGTGAGGGGGCTAGAGGACGGATGCGTTGTTGCCATTCATGCCGATGACACGCGCTGGCTGGCATTACGCCGTCGCGATGCTGAGCTCTCCATCTACTACACCACCATGCCCTCGAGTAGCGCGTGGATCTCGTGCTATGCCTGGCATCCCTCGGGGGTCATGGGCTCTAGGAGCCCTCAGAGCAAAGCCGCCACCGCGGCTATGTTCTGGCTTGCCCGGGTGAAGCATGGGAGTCCATCGTCGTCCTCGGCGATTCTTCGATGCGCGTCGTGGGCACACGCGCGCATCTCATCACAGTGTTGTGTGATCTCATGCTTGAGCGCCGCATGCTCCTCCTCTAGATGGAGTCATATGGTTTTGAGCCCTTGCTGTTGCTCCCTCAGCTGGTTCATACGCGAGTGGGGCAGGATGTCTATGTTCGCCACAGCCCTGTGCCCATCGGCAGCATGCGGGGGAGTCATGTTCCCCACATGAGGGGCGCCATTGTTGGTGCTCACGATGTGTCCTTCGGGGGTTGCCTCACGGTGAGGGTCATCGGTGATGTCCACCATGAAGCATTCACGCGAGGGGTGGTAGCTCCCCTTGCTAGAGGCGGAATTAGAGATTGACTACCAGTCATTCATGAGGAGATCATGGATTGATTCCACGATGTAGTCAACCATGCCCACAAACTCGTTGTTCATGGGTGGCGGACGAAAGTGTCACGTCATA
Organism: Saccharum hybrid cultivar R570; assembly: GCA_038087645.1. Lineage (NCBI taxonomy): Eukaryota > Viridiplantae > Streptophyta > Magnoliopsida > Poales > Poaceae > Saccharum > Saccharum hybrid cultivar. The sequence continues at coordinate 16,472,832 of JAQSUU010000805.1, forward strand.
TGATACTTGATGATCTGCGCAACGTTACGCAAACCGTAAGGGAACATCGTCGAGGTGCCCTAGGTTAGGATGTCTGGGGAGAGCGGCTCTCGCCGGTGAGCTATGTCATGATGTTGACAAAGGAGAAGGCAAGGGAACCCAGGTCTTCCCAGGATGGGTAAGGTCCTAGGTAGACGGCGAGCTAGTGCTCCAGTCTCTCAAAGTCGAAGTCGAGAGGCTGGTTGCACCTGGGGGCATGGGCCTCCAGGGTGTTTAGCTGCAGCTCCTCGAGAGCCTTGATGATCACGTCAAGGCCAGTGGGGGGAGGAGGCTAGGCGGGCGATAGGGCCTGCACCAGCTCTCCCTCCATGGTGACAACGAAGTCTAGACTCCCCAAGCACATGTGTGCACCCGAGGTCCAGTTGATGCCGTGGCTAGCCATCCAAAGCCTGATGGTGATGACGAAATGCGCAAAAGGCACCTACCTGGCACACCAACTGTCGGCATTTTAAACCACTGACTAGTAAATTTGTGGATTGCTTGTTTAGGTTTGGATGGTGAGCTTGGAGGATGCAAAGATGTGTACTGGTTCAGGCAGAATGTCCCTATTCTAGTTCATGGCGGCTTGCGCTACCAGCTCTATATTCAGTTTGCAATAGGGGTTACAAACGATTGAGAGAGGGACGGGAGTCCCTAGTCTCTGGTGTGTGTCTAAGGCATGCGCTCAAGACCACTCTAGTTGCTTGAAGGCAGAGGGGGCTTGAGAACTTGTGTGTGTCAATCTTGAGAGCGTCAAAAAGTCTCTCTTGAGGGGTACAAGGCCTTCCCTTTTATAGATCAAGGAGAGGGCATGGAGTACATGTGAAAATATAGAGAAAAAGGAAAAGAAGAAAGAGAAAAACAAAAAGGAGGAAAATGAGTCCTGAAGCTATGTCGCCTTTCTTCCCCTGCAGGTGGACCTGGATGGCCCTATAGACAATGATGGGGATGCCCGCATGTCGTGACCCTGTCCGTCGCTATAGCCACGCACGGGCGTCACCGCCCGATCATGGCACAAGGCGTGGTCAACAGGTTCGCCGTACGGGCATTAGGTGCCATAGTGCCTGTCCGTTCAACATTGTTGGGGGTGTGTGAGCCTTGGCCGCTGTTCATGTCGAGGCGTGGCTACACTTCCCTTCTAACATCAGGATCGTGCACGGCCACACCTAGAATGGTCGAGGTACGACGTAGGCCTGGCATGGGAGCCCACGCTCTCGCCTGAGGTCTGGCATACTTGCAGGGGTTGGGCGAGGTGGAGCCTGTACCTGAGAGGTCGGGCGAGGCGGAAGTTTCACCCAAGAGGTCGAGCGAGGCGGAACCTGTGCCCGGGGGATAGGGCAAGCCAGAAACCTTCTTGGATGAGCCGGATCGGGTCACAACTATGCGTATAACCATGTTAGACGGGTTGAGGTTGACGTCTTTTAACTCCTGTCTTATGGGTACCCTAATTTGGTACCCGACAACAACATTAAGGCTAATCTTAATTGGGGTTTCGAAGGGGTTTTATTCTCATTAAATGATATGATACATCAACAAGTTTGTTTATATGGTGAGACATTTATGAGGAGAGAGGGGAAAAGAGTTTTGTTAGGCGAGTCTCAATGGGTATTTCATGGAGGTTTCATGCACATTAAATGGGGTGACACATCATCAAAAAAGGAATCTTTGCATGATTTGAGGAGGACAGAGAAGGGAAATGTTTCGTGGGGGTGAAATGTTTGGGCACCGTAACCAAGTCATTGGAAACCGGGTGAAACTCGCGTTGAGGGGGGAAATCTGTTTCATCGATCCCATGCGGACGGGCTCCAACGATGGGAGCGATTCTAGTGTGTTGCGTGCAAGAAGGTGTTCTGCTCCTACCAGGCCCTCGGCGGCCACCACGCCCGCAATGTGCACGGCGGCAGGGGCGACTGCTGCGTGCCTCCCATGGTCGTGGCCCCGGCTCCTCCCCTACAGCCCTAGCCGCCACTGTTGCCATTGCCGGAGCATCGTGACATGGACGAGGACAAGGACGAGGACGAGGACATGGATGATGCAAAGTAGCAGCTGCGCATGTGCCCCAACTACTACCGCGTGTTCTCCTCGACGCAGGCTCTCGAGGGCCACAAACAGTCCCATGTGTGTGGCGCAGCGGTTGTGCCCGCGCGTCGCTTGCGTTCACAGCCACCGCCTCCACCACCTCGGCCAGCGCCACTCCTCCGTCCCCGATCAACAATAGTCCTGGGCTCCCTGCATGATCAATATGAACGTGGCGCCACCGTCTGAGGAGGCGGAGCTCTCTGTCGTGTTATTGCTGTTAATTTCGGTTCCTATTTGAAGTGATTGGATTATATGGAATGCATACATGTAGATTGTTAATATGAGCAACTAGCAAAGCTGGCGCTGGTTCTAGGCCTGTTGATCCAAATGCAGTAGCATCACAAATCAGCAATAGGGGAAAGAGGTAGCTTAACCATTGCTTTCTGTTGCATTCTCAGTATGCCATTGCTATCCTCGCTAGAGTCCATGCTTAGTCAAATATCCATGGCTACTACGCTAGCATCAGCAGAAGCAAAAAGCTCCATGGATTATAGCCACACCAATGTAGAAAGAGGAGCAAGCAGCAGCTTTCTTTTCCACTGAGAAGCACTGAAGCAGCAACACCTAGTACCACTACTGCAACTTTGTGTTTGTTCTGCTGCTGCCCTTTTCTCTCTTTTCCCTTTTGGCTTGGTAGCAGCACCCCTGCCACACCACCTACAAGCGGCTACAAAGTCATCTGTCATATGTGATCACAACAAAAAGCAAGAATTAAATGCTACAACAAGTTTATGAATAGTGAAATAAAACTATCCCATTGAAAGAGCTTGTTTCATTCACAGTTGCCAACACTCTCACGTCTTGAAAACAGTGGGATGAAACCTCCCAGTGAGACTGGCCTTAGGATGAAACTTGATGGGCACTATTACCCAGGTGATGAAACCTGCTAAAACCTATGTTGAGGGCGATGAGTTTCATCCCGTGCGCTAGCACGGATCCCCTGCATCGTGCATCTTCTCATTTCTGGCGCAGCAGTTCATGTGTCGTGTGTTAAGCGTGAATGTAAATGAACAAGATTGGAAGAACTATTGCTTTCATTGATCTCTGAAATATATTTATACAAGAGAAGGGGCATCATGAAGGGACACGACTGTTCCCAAAAGACATGCCTTTTGAGACTAAAACTAATTGTCTAATCCTATCCACTAATCCTGTGCTTGATGGATGAGATCACTCATGAAGAGACGCATGTTCGTCTGTAGACGCCTGTCTGCATATAGGTGTCATTTCACAACACTCCCCTTTGATCGAATCTTCCTTAAGATCAATGCAGCTGTAAGCTGAAATTCCTCGAAAAACCCTATGGGAAAAATATGAGGAATATATGGATATGCCGTAAAAACTCCTATAAACCTTATTGGAAAATAAGGAGGAAATAGCATACTTGTTTGTGTAGTTTAAATAAGCCACTATGTCATTGGTATCCCATTAAAAACTCCTGTGGGGAAAAATATTGGAGATATGACATAAAGATAACTCCCCCAAAAACCTTTTAGGAAAAATATGAGGAGCCATATAAAGTGACATGCCGCTAAAACTCTTGTAAAAACCCAGTGGAAAAATTAGGAGAAAAAGTGATGACATATTATTGGTATGGCCTCTTGGATAACTCACATGAAAAACCTTTTTACAGAAAAATCATAGATGAGTTGTGAGGGCAATATGTGTCTTTGATATTTCCCACAAAAACCCTAGTGGGGAAAATAGAAAATATGACACATGCTTATGTTAATATTACCTCATTAAAAACTTTAACAAGAAACCTTGCGAGTAAAACTTATGAAAGAAAAGAGTATAATATGATATTGGTACAGGTTAGCATCTAAGAAATATCTCCCCCTAATCATTGCAAATTTTGAAGTCATCGCATACCAATCTTGTGTACAAATTTTAAAACATAGTTGTTGGTAAGGACTTAGTAATAGGACAGCGAGATTATCGCATGACTTGATTTGCAAGATGTTTATTTTCCCTATGTTGACATTGAAGATTGCTCCAAGCCAACACACCAGCAAGGGCCTTGGATGCCCAAAGAGGTTGCCAACAACCTACGATGCAGCAAGAACGCAGCGTAATCGGCCGAACCGATCTAGAGACTGATAGGGCCGCTGCAGAGCTCGATCTTGGCTGAATAGGCTCCCGAACTACTCCCAGAAGGATCCGTCAGAGAGGAGCACATGGAGGGTCTCCTAGGACTAGCAAGGCAACCTAGGATGCTAACAAATTTCATGGAGAAACTTGCTGGACAATAGGAGAGGTTGAGGAGAAGAAATTAGGGCAAAGAGTAGATAGTTTTGTTGTTTTTGTCAATTGGATAGATGAAAACTCAATCGGCCATGATCCTCTCATATATATATAGAGGGGGTGGTCTTATCCCAGTAGGAAACATCTCCAAGATGTGTTCTCCTAGTTTCCCATATTGAAAATATATCAAAAACTGATTTTAGGAAGTATCCTCCTCGGTTTCTAGGCGGAGTCGGCTAAGCCGACTTTTACGGGCTCAGGCAGGCCCGCGGGGCTGGCATCAGGGGGAGTCAGCTTAGCCGACTTAGGTAGTCGGCTAAGCTGACTGGAGGCTAGCCAAACCAGCTAAGCTGGCTGTCAGGGTCGGCTAAGCCGACTCAGGGTGGCTCGCCGTCTCCTCCACGCGTTTCGTTTGTTATTTCGTCACGCTGCTTGACCTCAAGCATGTCCATGATATTTGTAACTTGTTCATGGTGCCCCAAACCATCTAAGGACATTTTTGAGTGTCAACATATGCCCCCTATTTTTAGGTGAATGATGCATGAACCTAAAAACACTCAGTCAAGCTAAACACAACGAAATCAAACAACGATGATACCCATCTCATCGGCTGTTCGACAACTAAGGGCGATGTATACATCGACCATTTTTATTCTAAGGGTGATACATGTATTGGCCATTGCTTAGAGAGCACTTAGGCTTCTTGCCAAACACTTGCAAAATACTTTTTCAAGTACCTCCCATTGAATGCTCTATTGAGACGTTCACCTTGCAATGTCTCTAGCAAATAGGAATTACCATATATGACTTTGATCACTTTGTAAGGACCCTCCCAATTAGTTGACCATTTGCCAAACTGATTGCTCTTCGATCCAATAGATAGTATGGTTTTTCACACTAATTCTCCCACTTAGAAGGATTTGCTCTTGACTTTCTTGTTGTATGTCTTGGTAACTCAAGCTTTATCTTTCTCTATCTCCTTGAGAGCTTTTAATCTCACATCAGTTACCTCATCGATGTTATCCATCATTAAATCATGATACACAATAACTGATAGACCATTTTGTTTAGCAAGCCTGTATGCATCCAAATTCACCTCGACAGGCAACACGGCCTCTTGACCATATACCAACTCAAAAGGAGTAACTTTTGAAGCACCATGCCTTGAAATGCGATGTGCCCATAGAGCTTTAGACAAAACTTCATGCCACCTCCTTGGATTCTCTTCAATTTTCTTCTTGATTAGCTTGATCAAAGTCTTATTACTAGACTTAGGTTGGCCATTAGCCTGAGCATAGTGTGGAGATGAATTGAGCAACTTGATCTTATACAATTCGACAAATTCCCTCACCGACACAAATGATGTCCCTTGATCTATAGTTAATGTCTGAGGGATGTCGAATCTATGTATGATATGCTCAGTAATGAACTTAATCACCTCCTTATGTGTCATATTCTTCAAAGGAACTGCCTCGGTCCACTTAGTGAATTAATCCGTAGCAACCAACACAAACCGGTGTCCTTTGGAAGATGGGGGATGTATTTGACCAATGAAGTCTAGCCCCCAACCACAAAAAGGCCATGGCTTGATGATAGGATGAAGCATAGCAGCAGGTACAAGCTGAACATTCCCAAACCTTTGGCACTCCTCGCAACCTTTGCAGTAATGAAAATAATCTGCCATCATGGCAGGCCAATAGAAATCAGCTCTACACAACAACGACTTCGTCTTCAGGGCCAATTGATGCATACCACAAATGCCTTCATGGACTTCTCTCATAGCCACTCTTATTTGATCAGATCCCGAGCACTTCAACAGTAAATCTTCGGCAGTTCTTCGGTAGAGCTCATCATTATGCAACACATATTTGAAAGCACTCCGCTGAATGCTCTTATTGACTTTAGCACTTGGATCATGTAAATACGCCAACAAGGGAGTCCTCCAATCATATAAATTGGCCCCAGCATCACTGAAAGTTCTGCTAGGTCGATTTGAAAGCTTCTTGGGTAGATTGGCTGGGTTGGCCACATGTGAGTCGGCTTAGCTAATTGGCTGCTGCAGAGGGGAAGTCGGCTAAGCTGACTGGTCCAGTCAGCTTAGTCGACTGGCTAGCATCCATTAGGGGGTCGGCTAAGCTGACTAGGGCAGTCGGCTTAGCCAACTCATATGTACCTGCACGGGAAAATTCTAAATCCTCACGCATTGGCTTTTCTTGAATATGAAAATTACTCCCACCGACGTCATAGCTAGATGCTTGTTGAGCTAACATGTTGGCCCTTTGATTTTCATGCCTCAGAACATGCTGAATTTGAAATTCAACAAAAGAATCAATGATGTCAAGGCAACCATCTAGACAAGCTCTTAGTGATCCTTCTAAACATTGAAACTCACCAGCAACTTGCTATAACACTAGCAAGGAATCACCATAGGCTTCAACATGTTTTCCTCCCATGGAATGCGGCATAATCAATTCGAACAGCAAAGCTTCATATTTGGTATGGTTATTAGTGCAATGGAAACTCAATCGGCTTGACATTACAAATTCAGCTCCACTAGGGGAAATAAGTACAATGCCAACACCTTGGCCATCTTTCCAAACCGATCCATCAAAGTATAATTTCTAGGGAGTAAAGTAAGGTAATTGATCTCATCATCCAAATCAATCCCATGCTCAATGATAAAATCAGCAAGAACTTGACCTTTCAAAACTTTTAATGGTTCATAAGTCAAGTTATATTCAATTAGTATGCCCATTTGCCTATCGTTCCACGAAGAATTGGCCGATATAACATGTGTTTTATCACATCGGCCTGCTAAGCAACAACACATGTACTAGACAAAAGATAATGTCTCATCTTAGAACAAGCATAGTACAGTGATAAACACAATTTTTCTATATGGGCATACCTTGTCTCGGGATCAAGAATACGGCGACCAAGATAGGCAATTACATATTCTTTACCTTTGTCTTCTTGAGTCAAAACAACCCCGATTGTCTTCTCTTCGGCAGCAATATATAATTTGAAAGGAACTCCTCTCCTTGGAGCACGAAGAACCGGTGGTGTTGACAAATATTCCTTTATCTTTTTAAATACTTCTTGTTGCTTTGCCCCCAAGTGAATTCAGATTCATCTTTCAGCTTCAATATAGGGGTGAAAGGAATAATTTTCCCGGATAAGTTAGCAATAAATCTTCTCAAGTAGTTCACTTTTCCAAGAACTTTTGCAAGTCCTCCTTGCATGTAGGTGCTTGAACTCCCTTAATCTTTTCTATCCTCTTGGGATCAATCTCTATGCCTTTATCATGAATAATGAAGCCTAAGAACTTTCCAACCAATACTCTAAAAGCACATTTGAGTGGGTTCATCTTCAATCCATAACGGCGCATCCTCTCAAAAGCAAGATGCAAATCGGCCAAATGAGATTTATGGGTAGCCGATTTAATCACAATATCATCAATATACACCTCTATAATCACTCCGATTAGATCATGGAAAATTAAATTCATAGCTCTTTGATAAGTAGCACTTGCATTCTTTAGCCCAAATGTCATCACAACCCACTCAAAGAGGCCAACAAACCTAGGACATATGAAGGCCATCTTCGACATATCTTCTTTGGCCATGAAAATCTGATTATAACTGGCATTACCATCAAGAAAGCTAATAACCCGATGTCCTGAAGCATCATTGATAAGTATATCGGCTATAGGCATAGGATATTCATCTTTCGGAGTAGCTCTATTTAGATCTCTAAAATTAATGCAAACTCTGATCTTTCCAGAATCTTTCTTCTCAATAGGCACAATATTAGAGACCCACTCTGCATACTTGCATGGCTGAATAAATCCCGCTTGCAATATTAGAGGCACAATATTAAATCGGCGGCGGTGTTGCTTATATGGCCTGAATCCATCCTTAATGGGGAGCCAATGCTCAACAAGCTCTCATCTTAGCCCAGACATCTCTATATAATTCCATGTAAAACAATCAACATATTCCTTGAGAAGCATGATAGCTCAACTTTGTAATCGGCTTTCAAGTTTTGGTTTATAAACGTCGACCGAGGCACAAAGCCATCCCCAATATCAACCTGCTCCAAAGGGTCGGCCGACATGAAACCTTGGCCCAACTTATCAAGCTCATCAAAGTCATCAATCGCTTCACAGGCATCTGTCTTATTAGCCTGATACTGATCAACACGATGTTTCAACCATTCAATATTTGTATCCATTAATAAACAATTACAATATGATATTGAGTCGATTATCAATTAGCTTCAAAGATACAAGAATAAAACTATCTTATCTAGTAACACTAATAAACTGAAATAGAAAGATCTCTACCAAACAAGCAACCAATAGCATCATGCCTCCCAAGCATGGGAGCATCGGCTATAGCTACATCAGCCGATGAATCTGAATACACAATCTCCATAGCATCATCTACCCATTGGATAAGAAATTGGTGCAAGCTAGATGGTATGCAACAATTGGCATGAATCTAATCATGCTCAAGTATTAAACTGTAGCTACCTTGCACATCTGCCATGAAGAATGCTGTGGCCAGGGTCTTGCTTCCAATAGTGAGTTCCATGTTAGCAATCCCTATGGCTGGGATAGGAGCACCTCCTCCAACACCAGTGATCATCATGTTGGTCCTAACTAGCTCCTCATCAGTGCCACCAAGCTTCTTTTAAAGTGGATATGGCATCACATTCACAGTTGCCCCACTGTCTACCAACATGTTATGGACCAAAGTGCTATTGATATGGCCCTTCACATGCAAAGGCTTGAGATGATTGACAGGATGTTCTGGTTTCTTAAATGTGGCATCTTGTATCGGGAAATTGAACACCGTTGCGGCTGAGCCATCCTCGACGATATAGTAATCGGCAAACAAAACAACCACATTGACTTTCCCTCTTTCTGGGGTGGCTTCATAGTCAACCATCTCCTCATCGGGAACCTTTAGGATCCTCCATGCCAACCATAGCAGCAACAGTGGAAGCAAAATCATCGGAGGATACCTCGGAGGCCACTAGGGCAGTGAGAGTCAGCTCAGCCAACTCTAGAGTCGGCCTGGCTGATTCTAGGGCATCCAGAGCAGTAGTAATCGGCTTAGTCGACTCTGGCTCCTTCAGGGCAGCAGCGGGGGTGGGAGTCGGCTTAGCTGACTGTGCAGTAGGGTGAGTCGGCTTAGCCGACCCTTGAGTCGACTAAATCAACTGGCCAGTAGTAGCAGCAGCGTTTCCATCTTCTAGAGGGTTTTTGATGTGCTCGAGGTTTAAGACTTCACCCTCCATCTTGGCAAGCATCTCCCACTTCTGTTGCTTATGCCGAGCACGCTGCAACTTACACCGTTGAGTTTTATTCAACCCACGAGGACACCACACGGGTTGGTGATACTTGGAATCTCTTTTGGCACATTCCTTCTTCTCATCTCCAGCAGCTCCTTAGGAACTTCATCTTGCTTAGATGTTGTAGTTTCTCTAATTATAATTGGCCCATTATGGTTAGTGACAAGAGCTTCCATGGAGCCGATTGTGATGATTGATTGAGGCCTAGCTCTCGGTGGGGAAACAATGGGAACCTCAACTTTCTTAGGCACATACACTTGCTGTGGTGCCTTGCTTGAGCCTTATGGAGCTGGAATCCTGGATAGAGCCACCTGGCTTTGATTTACACCACTGGAGCTCAATTGACTATTGTTCAATCGGGTAAAGATGGAGTGTTTCTGCATTGGACCAGCAGGCTCTCACCACCTTTGTTGGCCTTGCATAGGCACCATCAGAGGATACAACACCCAAACTCCGTAGGGGCCCCATTGCGATGTGACTAGTGGTGGAATCGGGGGTCCCTAACAAGATACATGAGGAGCAACTCTCTGGACTGATACTACTGGTTGCATCACCGCCAATTGCTTGATCTTGTCATCTTCTCACTTAGGCGAAGTAGACTCTCTTTTTTTAATGGCCGATTTTGGGAATCGGCCTTTTTTGCTTATACTTGGCCATGAGCCTATCAAAAGTGCATGTCGGACTCACCACAAGTTCTCACTGGTTCTTTTTCTCATTTGTCTTCTAGGTACCAATCTTCGGCCTACGTGGAATAAATGTGCGCAAGACCTAAACACTGGAGGAACTAGGGCTACTAGAACTAGGGGAGTCGGCTCAGCCAACTTGGCTGAGGAGGAAGGCTAAGCCGACACCCTAGCCGACTGGCCCTGCTACTGGGTGGAGTTGGCCTAGCCAGCCTCTGTTGTGCCGCCTCTATTTCGTACCACAGCTGCCTTCTTAAATACTGTGTTGATCCAGTGATGATCTTCAACTTGTTCTTGCCTTCATCATCCTTTTCAAGCACCACTTTGTGCCCCGAATTCGCTTGGACATTCGGTGCTGCACGTGGCTTGCCGATAATCACACTCTTGTCTTGAGCTTTATCGACTTGCTCTAGACGAATCAAAATAACAGGTGGTCTTGCTTCAATTGTATGCATTGGAAAAGGGACCTTATCAACTTACATATCAGAAAGACTCGATCGTCCCTCATTAAGGGTCGATTGGACCTGCCGATGGAAAATATTGCAATCATTAGTGGCATGAGAAAAAGAATTATGATATTTACATTAAGCTCTTCTCTTTAACTCATCAGTTGAAGGCAATGTATAATTAATTCTAATATAACCGAATTTCAACAATTCATCAAAGATTTGGTCACATTTAGAGAAATCAATAGTAAACTTCATCTCTTCACCCTGATTCTTATGAATCGGTTTGAGAGATGGGCAAGTAACCATCTTATTTTCTGCTGGCCATTTAATTTTAGCTGGACAGACTTCTCTATTATCATGATCTGAACAATCAGAATTATCATCAACAACATGCACATTCTGACGATTAGACTTATAAGCATCACGAGATTCTTTAAGGTGCGATTCAGCTGAAATGGCCCTTTGCAACAATTGATTGACATTCACAAACTCATGATGTTCAAGTTTATCCCTAATACTAGGACGTAAGCCAGCAAAGCATAAGTTAGTTAAATCTCTTTCAGAAATCATTAAATGAAAGCATCGGTTCTTGATTTCTCTGAATCGTTTAACAAAATTAAGGACAGAATCATCACGACCTTCACGAACCAATGCAAGATGAGACAATCTAGTTTCATGGATGCCAGCATAAAAATGACTATGAAACTTTTCTTCTAATTCGGCCCATGAATCGATAGAACAAGCTTGTAATGAAGTAAACCATGCAAAGGCTGTGCTAGTAGGAGACAATGGAAAATTATGAACTTTCATAAAATCATAAGCACTGGCTTCACCCAATTCTGCAAGAAACATACTAATATGCTACATGGTAGATTTACTATCATCACCACTAAACTTATTAAAATCAAGTACCTTCCACCCATCAGGTGCTTTCATGAAATCGAAGTGTGAAGGGTACGACTTACGGTAAGTAGTCCTACTAGGCTTGATTTATACACCTAAACTTTCCTTAAGTGATTTAGATAATTCTTCCCTAAACCGATTCAAAGTATCATTGAAATCAGTAGAGGGAGCAACAGATGCAGTAGGTGTATCATCAAGTATGGGGACCTGGCTTGGTGACTTTGGCAGGTTAGGGAGAATGTTTTTCCCCGCCAAAGCATGACTTGTTGTTGGCCTTTGATCGGTTCGAGTATTTTGAGCCGAATTTTGACCATAAACGACCACTTGATTAGATGGAGCACTACCAGCTAAACCAGTCTTATCGATTTCAATTGCCGAAGGGACCAATTTGCCTTTATTTACTACTGCATATAAACCTTGATTGTCATAAAAATTCAAAGGCATGCCAAATTCAGGTTGTTTATAAGAGGAATCAACACTCGATGCATTGCCATCGGTTGTTTTCCCTTCTAAATTATCAAAACGAGCCATGATCATGTTTACAGCAGTCAAAAGATTATTATCTATTACTTTTTATGATCATCCATCATAGTAGCGTAATTGGCATGCATAGGGTAAGGATCAACAATACCATCGTACTTAGGTTTAGAAGATCTTACCTCAGATGCAGCGGGTGCAGCAGATGTAGAAGTAATCAATTCGCTGAAATCCGGCTCCTAGAACTGAGTGACCTTTTCCCGCCGATCTTTAGTGCAACTCTGAAGAAAATACTTCAGAACGGCGTTGAATTTGGCCTCCACTTGTTGCTTCAATTCCTCAGGGAGCTCATCGATGTTCATGGGATGGTTGATGTTACCCTCATGAGGGACCTAGGTCCTATCCCCAGTATCTTCACCATTGCTTCCCATGTTGCTGGAGGAAAACTTGATCTTTCGCATAGCTTTCCCCAGCGGAGTCACCAAAAAGTATGTTGACGTTGAAGATCGCTCCAAGCCAACACACCAGCAAGGGCCTTGGATGCCCAAAGAGGTTGCCAATAACTGACGATGCAGCAAGAATGTAGCGTAATCGACCGAACCAATCTAGAGACTGATAAGGCCGATGTGGAGCTCGATCTTGGTTGAATAGGCTCCCAAACTACTCCCGAAAGATCCGTTGGGGAGGAGCATGTGGAGGTTCTCCTAGGACCAGCAAGGCCGCCTAGGATGCCAACAAATCTTGTGGAGAAACTTGTTGGACAGCAGGAGAGGTTAAGGACAAGAAATTAGGGCAAAGAGTAGATAGTTTTGTCATTTTTGTCGATTGGATAGATGAGAACTCAATCGGCCTTGATCTTCTCATATATATAGAGCGGGGTGGTCTTATCCCAGTAGGAAACATCTCCAATATACGTTCTCTAAGTTTTCCACGTTGAAAATATACCAAAAACCAATTTTAGGAAGTATCCTCCTCGGTTTCCAGGTGGAGTCGGCTTAGCTGACAGGGGGAGTCGGCTAAGCCAACTTTTACGGGCTCAGGCAAGCCCGCAGGGCTGGCATCAGGGGGAGTCGGCTTAGCGGACTTAGGCAGTCGGTTAAGCCAACTATAGGCTGGCCAAACTGGCTAAGCTGGCTGTCAGAGTCGGCTCGCCGTGGCTCGCCGTCTCCTCCGCGTGTTTCGTTTGTTATTTCGTCACGCTGTTTGACCTCAAGCATGTCCATGATATTTGTATCTTGTTCATGGTGCCCCAAACCATCCAAGGACATTTTTTAGTGTCAACACCCTGCTTTCTCATAATTCATGGGGATAAACTAGCTTTGGGTCAATGTGCTTAGTGACATTACTCTTATGTAACCTGTTTCCATTTATGTAACATAAGCGAAATTATCTTTATGATAATTGTAGGTGATTCAATCAAACCATTACCACATGACTGTTGTATGTGGTTAATCATTCTGCGAAGTCATACAGATTCATGTGATGCCTCGTATAGAGCAATAATTTCAGAATGATTAATAGAGGTCGCCGTCAGAGTCTATTTAGAAGACTTTATGAAATAGTTGTACCTCCATGTAAGAATACAAATCCCATTTGGGATTTGGACCAGATAAGTAACCAGCACCGTGTATCCAATCATATTGGGATCATGATTTCTCTTATAGAATAAACCAAGATCTTTTGTGCCACTAAGATATCTGAGGATATGCTTCGCTGTTGTCTAACGACAGTGAGTTGGACTTGCACTATGTCTAACTAGTATGTTCACTGCAAATGCGATATCAGGCCTAGTGCAATTTGCAAGATACAAGTGCTCCAATGACACTAAGATATGGAACCTCAGTCCCAATATCTTTTCTTCAATATCCCATGGTCTAAATGGATCTTTCTCTATTTCTAAAGAATGAACAACCATTGGTGTTTTGTTATGATATGATTTATCCATATTGAATTTCTCCAATATTTTCTAGATATAGGCTGATTAACGCGCTAAAATTCCTGAAGGACGGTGCTCAAGCTGTAAGCCTAGGAAATATTTGGTCTTACCCAAATCCTCCATCTCGAATCCACATGATGGATATTGTATCTCAAATGATTGCATAATTATTTCTGTATCATGGTGATATCAAAATAATCAAGATATGCAATCATGCTTAACTATACACAATGTATGTTGCGATTTGTATTTAGATTCAGAATGTGAAGTCCATTGGGACTTATACATCCAAATCTATCAAATTCATTTGATCTGCCAACTATTGAATTTGGAAAAGTTCATTTTCACACATACGATGGGGTATGCTATGCTGGGTCTCTGCATGAAACCAAATGCTACAAGCTCTCATTGTTCACCACCTTGCTTCTAAAAAGAAACTCTGTGAGGGAAGATATTACTGTGGTAATACTTCTCATCATTGAACAAGAGCAATCTCCTTAATTGCCACCTTTTAGTTAGACCAAATTTGAGTGTGAAGACACTCTGCCTAGGACTTTTGGTCTAGACCCAATAAGGTGAAGAGCAATCTTTGAGGAGTATATGTCGCGACAATTTATAGTCTTTAAATGATTGATTCAGTTCTTGGAATCAATATAGCATGTGAAAATGTTAACCCTTTTGGACTCTGAGTCATTTCTCATATGGAGTTAGGGTGTTCCAATGTCCTAGGATTAGAATTTGGGTGCACCGTTGATCCGAGTGGATTTTGATCCGGGTTTTGGATGGTCATCCATTTTGGATGTTTATCGACTTGAGGTTGGCTTAGATTTACTGATTTGGACGATCTTGTCCTCGGTATCCTCAGACGCTTACTTAGAGCATTATCCTTAGGAGTGGCCATACTTCTCCCCCTCTTTCTTTAGAAATGGGAGTTGAATGGTTTTAATTGGTACCTCCATTCTTTCAGGGCATTATAAGTAGGATAAGAGGATTTTGTGACACCCTTATTATTAATAAATGTTTCTGGCAGATTCTTTACAATATGATGCAAATATAAGATATTCTAAATGATTAGGTTTAGAAACTTTGGTACATGGATGTGAGGATTGCTCTTTTGATTCTTGGCATTCTTAATGTGGTATAAATCTTCCCTTAATGCCTAAAATTATCCTCAAATGTGATCAACATAGGGCAATTTATAAATCCCCCGTAGAATTACCTCTTAGGATCCCTAATGCCCATTGATATGTTGGGGTAGTGGTATGGGTATGTGGAAACATACTCGATGCGCAGATGGGAAATGTTTGGCTGTGGCCAAAGTTTCATGTACATACTACAACGGAGGGAGTTATATAAGTGCAGCTTGACAAAGTTGAATTAACGATGCGGTGTGTAAGGCCGCATGAAAACAACTTAGTGCTGGTAAATTACAATTATATTTTAATATGTCATGCAATTTGATTCTCAATAAGAGACTTAATCAAACCATTATTGGTATGGACATAAGGTACTTCATATATAGTACCCAAAAACCAAACAGTTCCATATAAAATGGATTTGATCCCGTATCTAGGATAATTTGCTCTAAATTAAAGATTTCGAGCAATAAGTTTGGTATAGTGATTGTTCTCATGACTAAAAGGCACACCTGGGTGGCAAATGTGCCAAGTCTTGTTGACATCAAGAGAGAGAATTATTTGTACGCAACAGTGGATACATGTTATGTATGTGTAGTCAAATCCAACCGAGGATGTTTTGTTTAGGTATTGCCATATCCGTTGTCAAGAGAAAATACTCCTCTCAGTTGTCATCTTGGGGTTTTCATATGAAAACTACATTGACAGATATATCTATAATTAATAAGTGGGTCTTATGAGTATAGAGATCACGATCATCGATGAACAAGATTTGAAGAACTATTGTTTTCATTGATCTCTGAAATATATTTATACAAGTGAAGAGGTATCACCAAGGCACATAACTATTCCCAAAAGACATGCTCTTTGAGACTAAAACTAACTGTCTAATCCTATCCACTAATCCTGTGCTTGATGGATAAGATCACTCGTGAAGAGACCTCTATTCGTCTGCAGACGCCGTTCGCGTATAGGCGTCGTTTCACAACATCGCGTACGTGTATGTATCTGTTTGTCCATGAACCTGATATTTCACGGCTGTTTGGTTGTTGGACTTGACGGGACGGTAGTGTGAAAGGGGAGAGCAGTACTTGACGGGACATGCTTGCTCGGGTTGCATGCAGGAAATTTTCTCCCCTGCGTCTTGTACGTGAATGAACGTGATACTTCTAGCTTGCATGCAGTGTGAAATATATCTTGAGTTTGACATATACGAAATGTAATGCCTGTAAATTATTTTAATATATATGTATGCACTCATGAATATTGAATTAATTAATATTTTTTATTTTATATGATTATTTGTTGGCACGTGATATACTGTAGTTACCAAAGTGACTATGTTTAGTTTAAATATATTTTCAAATTGCTACATAATTTACATGGCACATAGGATCAAAACATCATGCATACGTTAATCATTGCACCTTATCTTGGAAATAGTGAGACGAAACCCTCCACCGAGAAAGCCAAATTCATTTCTCAATTCAAACCTACAATGCTTACATGGTAGTCTTGGAAATTGGGAAATAAAACCCACTGCTGAGAGTGGCGTAACAAAGTTACACAATATATGACATCACAGAACGCGATGCGCCGTCCTCCCTGCAACCTGGATTGCACGCACCTGAGGCCGCACCGTATGCAATGTATTGTACTGCTATGGATCGATGAGCATGTGCACAACAATACCGGGCAATGGCTCTGTTCTTTTTTTCTCCTTCTCCTACCACTAAAAAGAACAAAGTGTGGACATATTTTTGGTGCAATATTTATTTTGGTTCTGCCCTTGGCCTTGCGAACCCACGCTCCATGCCTCTGCTGGGTGGGACCTGCAATCACCGGCAAGGAAAGTGCAATCACCGGCAATCACTCACAGGAAAGGACGCCCTTCAGAAATGCAATCCATCGGCAATTAGAAGGAAGTTAATCACTGTGAACCATTACGGAAATCCGCCCTTCAGAAATGCAATCCATCGGCAATTAGAAGGAAGCTCATCACCGCCAAATAGAAGCAAGCTAATCCATCGTTTGTGCGTCTCCATCATTCCTGCGCCTCCATCCTCTGTGGTCTCCGCGATCGGCTGTCAGACTCCGTGCGCCGTGAGTCCCCGCCGCCGGTCGCGACCATCTCTACCTCCGTGACCTGCGAGCATCGCTCCCCGCGCCGTCGCCCTCGCCGTTACGCGCGCCGGCCCGACGTCTCCGCCGTCGTCGCGCTCCGACCCAGTTGCGACGGCACCCTGCAGGTAACTCCACACTCCTCCCCGTCCATCTCTGCCGCCCCCACCTCCAAATTCCCCACTCCGCCACCGCACCACCCACCCCTCGCTCCGCTCTGCCTCCCAAATCTGGCGTCGCCAAGCAAGCCCACTACTCGTGCTGTTCCTAGAACCCTACCCAACGAATCCGTCCGATTCCCAGCTGCCGGCTTCACATCGGGAGCGCAGGAGCAGGGGAGGGGCGGAGGATCAGACCGGCAGCCGCAGGAGCATTGTGCGATGGCTGCCGTGTTGATTTGATTGTGCGATGATTGTGTTGATTTGAGACTTCAGGCCCGTGCAATGGGGATTCCGCCCGCTCAAGCAACCTCCGCGCCATCAGGAAGAGGCCTGTATGTTTCCTGCACCTTCCCCTCTATTGCGGCTACCCAGACATGCTTGCTTCCTGCTGCCGTTGCACGGCCTCGATTTGCAGATTAAGCAATTCGCAAACGTTGATGCAATTGGGACGTAGTTTCGTGCTGGACTGCTCGTAGTAAATCAAAGGCTTAAACTCTTACGACTTCACCTATTCAAATCAGCATGGATGCTGCTCCTGCTGCTATTTCTCTTGTTCTTGTTGCTTGCACGCATAGTTCAAGCAACTATGGTTTGACCAGGTGGTATAGTGTTTTCACTCAAATTATATTTTGATTCTTACAATTCCGTTAAGTGCAAACTTTATGCCTCTTTCATGGTAGCTAACCATATATTTTGTATGCATCTTATACAAAATTTCGTTTGCACCATTGTATTATATAATGGGCCCTTGTCGCAATCACCGGCAAGGAAAGTGCAATCACCGGCAATCACTCACAGGAAAGGACGCCCTTCAGAAATGCAATCCATCGGCAATTAGAAGGAAGCTAATCACTATGAACCATTACGGAAATCCGCCCTTTAGAAATGCAATCCATCAGCAATTAGAAGGAAGCTAATCACCGCCAAATAGAAGCAAGCTAATCCATCGTTTGTGCGTCTCCATCATTCCTGCGCCTCCATCCTCTGTGGTCTCCGTGATCGACCGTCAGACTCCGTGCGACGTGAGTCCCCGCCGCCGGTCGCGACCATCTCTACCTCCGTGACCTGCGAACATCGCTCCCCGCGCCGTCGCCCTCGCCGTTACGCGCGCCGGCCCGACGTCTCCGCCGTCGTCGCGCTCCGACCCAGTTGCGACGGCACCCTGCAAGTAACTCCACACTCCTCCCCGTCCATCTCTGCCGCCCCCACCTCCAAATTCCCCACTCCGCCACCGCACCACCCACCCCTCGCTCCCACCACAAGGGCAAAGGGTTTTTGTGGCGAAAATTTTCATCACAAAAGCTTATTTTTTCGCCACAAATCCGACTTTGTGGCGACTTTTAAAATCGCCACTAGTCGCCACAGATCTCGCCTCACAAATACTCTAGTGATGATTTTTCATTCCCCACAAATAACCATACTCATTAGTGACGAACTGTGGTGCCACTAGTGAAGTGACCATTTGTGGCCCCAGTCATTGCCACAAAGAAATATGTATTAGTGGCAGAAAAATTGCCACTTATAATGTTTTATAGTGGTTATAATAGTTGCCACAACTATAGAGTATTTATGGCAATTTGGTCGTCATAGTTACCGTTGTAACAGTGACGAATTATATGGTCACTAAAGACTATATAGCAGTGACCAAAGTTTCACCATTATACAATTTTACTGTGTCAAAATTTGTTCTCACTATTTTAGTTGCAATTGTATCTAGTTGATCGCCACAGCTTATATGGGAAAAGTGGCGCCTTGTCAACACAAATGCATTTATTTGTGATGTAACTCATCCTCACATATATATTACAGAGTTAAAACTTTTCCTCACAGTATGATTTTTTTTGTGAGAGTTGATAAGACATGTTGTGTCGATAATTTCATCACCAAAAAACATAGCATTTGTGTGAAAATATTAGTTACGACAAGTTTGGTCACAAGATAAAGCCTCAATTGTGTGGAACAATAGATGATGTGGCAAACAATTTATCATTATCACGCATGTTGTAGTGACAAAAATGTCTCGACAAATATGTACCAATACAATTCTCACAACTGTAGACCAATAGTATTTATTTCAATAATTCTTTAACCATGATAATGTTGGAATCCAGTAATATACAAAAATTAATAACACTTGGAACTCTCAAAATAACTCACACACTACTTTCAAATCTCAAATAATTTATTCAACTATAGGTATTAAACTCTATGGTGGAGACTGTGAAGTACCGGATTGAATGCGTGCAAAGAAATCCGCCATTTGTTGATCAAGTTGCTCTCTCACTAGATGAGCAACTTCTCCACTCTGTGTTTGACGCAAAGAACTAAGCTCATCACGTTGGAGTTGCTGCTCTTCTTGTAACTGTGCATTTGTTTCGACCACCGTCGAGACTTGGCCTTCCAAAGCTTGTGCTCATTGCTCAGCAGCATCTGCACGTGCTCGAGCTACAGCTTCACGCTGTTCAGAAGCCTCAATTTGTGCCTGCAATCTGATCCTTTCCTCGGCGACTCGGTTTACAGCACGAATGCCAACACCACGTGAATGGTTTGGCTTTCGACCAAGAACTAGTGCGAAGTGCTCCACTATTGGCACAGGCGCAGAAGATATCTTTTCTTGATGTGTCCCAGCAACTTCTTGTAGTTTGGTCTGCAAAGCATGAAACAACAAATTAATTAAGAACCCATATACTACACAACAAGAAAAAAATGTTCAACTAATGAATAGTAAATTTGAGCACAAATTCGCTCCAGGATAGTGTAACATGCACATGTTGTGAGTTGTTGCTGTTCAAAAAAATTCTGCGGACATGTCATCAAATAAATGAAATTTGCTGACAAATTAAATAATATATGAAATTTACAAACAGCTTAATAAAACGAAATTGTTCATGGTTAGAGCTATACCATGTTATATATTGCACACACATTATAGTGGCCAAAATTTTCAATTCATTAAATGAACAATACTTCAGAAGCTATGTTGTAGAGATAATAACCATGAAAAAGTGATACAGAATTCTACTATGATATTTTTTTCATACAAAAGCACACCACTTCCACCTAATCCTAATTCAGAAGGTGGCGTAAATGTGAAATCCAAAGATGCCATCACAAAGGGAAGTAACATGTTCATACCATATTTCTTCACCCGTTGAAATAGACCATGTCTCATCAGCCTTTTGGTATGTAGCCCTCCAAACTTGCATAGCAGTAGGCCACTCACCAGTTTCTGGGTCTCGCTACATTGGAATAAAGAAACATATATTCACTAATTTAGAACAATGTGTAGCAGATAAAAAATTCTTCCTGGTAATTTTTTTACCCACCAGATCATAAGCAATTTGAGCAATTGATCTAGTTCCTACTTTGGACCCCATCTCTTGCTTTCCTCTGTTGATAGAGTTTTGGTTGCTCCTTTTCTGGTTCACAAATTGCATAGATGTTTCATTAATAATTATGTAGCACTGTAATTTAGGATGAGTTTTATGTACCTGAAAATCATTATCCGTCCACAAATTCCTTATCAACCATTACCAACATTCTAGTGAGACATGTTGTGGCCTTGGCTTGTTTCGGTAAGCTTGAAGCAGACGGTAACGTCGATTATTATATTGACTCTCTACTTGTCTCATGGCACAATCTTTATCTTCTTCGGAAAGCTCAGGAAACTTTTGCTGTACAACAAAGATATGATGTAATAAACAGCCACTGAATGCAATGATAACCATTGCATGCCAAATATATTTATTTGATATGAAAAGTAGGTCACCTTTAGTTTTCTCCAAACAGCTGCAGTAGTTCCAGCATGAAACTTATCCATGTCCCTCCACTTCTTTACTTGGAGTGGTATAGTTCTTACAAGAACTGTAATCTCACTTTTAAATAAACTAGCATGTTCTGCACACACTTTTGCAAATTCTTTAGGGAACTTTATATCAATATGCTTTCCTTTTGCTCTTCTCTTGCAAAGTTGATTATTAATTGTAACTTTTCTTCCACTCTTAGCAGGGCCTAGTTAATTTAGGGAAAAGAACAAGGGTAATTAAATGTAATGTTTGTACTCTACAGTGTCAAGAATCAAATTTTAGATTAGTATAACAGGTTGTGCCAAGCTAAATGTAGCACTTGTTATTTTATCATATAAAGAAATAAATGTAGATCAGCATAACAGAGCCTAGCTAAATCAGTGAAATAAACAATGGTGTAAAGAAACAGGTTTCAGATTAGCAAAACACCTTCAGTGTTGTGTGTTGCAGCATTTATTTGATTATTTTCATCCATGGCCACGTCTGAATCCAATTGATCACGTGCATTGTCAGTTCGAGAGCCACGTGAACGTAACTTGGTCGTTATTTCACCTATAGAAATAAAAATGGGTATTTTATAAATTTTACATAACTAAACACAACAGAAATGGCTATCTTTTATTGTACCATCAGCACACAACCAATGCAAGTGAACACAGTTGCAAGTAACTAAAATATTTGACACTGGCAAGAACACAAACCCCATGTGTTCGTTCATAGTAGCTCTAGTTCAAATCTATGAACAAGTAATGGTGCATTCAATTAAACAAGAAATATTTGGTGGTACTGAATGTATAAAACAAATCTATACCAGAGGTCAATTGGTCCCTTGGATCTTTGGATAAAGCAGAGGCAAGCTCATCAAATTCTCTATCCATTTCAGCAATTGTTCGTCGAGGCACCCGTGGAGCCATTTTCCCTGCGAAACAACAATGGAATTGATGGAGAAACATAGCTATCAAATTAATGGATATTTTACCAAAAGAAACAATCTGACAAAAAAATAATTTGAGACATACAAAGGTTGGAAACAATCTGTAAAAAAAATAATTTGAGAAATATAAAGCTGGACTAGGCTGGAGGCATGGATGTCATAGGTTGGTGTCCAGCACAAATATGGCATGGATGTGATCCATATTCATAGATCGAAAATCAAGATATCAGTATGGAATTGGAGGCATCGCATCTTCTCGTAGTGCGGAGATGGCGACGGCTGCGACGACGACAGAGGTGGCGGCTGCAGTAGCGGTGGCCGCGGCGGCGACAACAGCGGCGGCGCTTGTGGTGGTGGCCACGGCCTCCGGCCTCAGTGATGGCTGTGGCGGTGGCCGCGGCCTCGGCGGCGGCGGTGGCCGTGACGAACTGGATCGGAGGCTGCAACGACGGATCAACACGGTGGTGATTTGCCGCATCGGCATCATGGATCCGTGGGGCAGCTAGCCACCGGAGGCATCTGGGCGTGCGCCATGGGGATACTTGGCCTTGGCAGCCGCTTTGACCAGGAGTAATCATGGGTGGCTAATAATAATGACGATGGCCGGATGGAGGAAGACTTTGGCAAAAAAAAAAGAAAAAAAAGAAATACTAGTAGTAGTACGCATGGTCACCTGTTTCTCTCCGTCAGTTGGGCTTGATTGTTTGGTAGATCCGTAGATGATGGAAGGGACTCCATGTATATATATATATATATATATATATATATATATATATATATATATATATATATATATATATATATATATATATATATATATATATATATATATGTCGATGTCCAATGCAATATGGTGGGAGTCAAAAAAATTTCACCGATTAATTGGAGGGAAAGGTGAATGGATATTTGGAGGGAGCAATTTTTCACCAATTATAATTATTAGGAGGAAAAGGGTGCGCTCGGTGTGAAAAAAATGATAAACAATGCCCATAATATTTCTACTAGAAATTATAATGTGAAAAAAATATAAACAAGGTCCATAATATTTCTACTAGAAATTACAATTTTTAATACCGATGCTATTTTAATGTGTGTTTATTGGAAAAATATTTTTGTTATATTTTAGATAATGAATAAAATTCGATTTCAAATATCTTTGAGTCAGACACATCACTTGACACTCGTCGAGATAGGCGGCTGCGGCCGTGGGCGCGCTTGCTAAGCGCTGCGCGTGCGAGCTTCTGTGGAGCCATGGGCAAGGGCATCAACGGTCGGCGACTATGGGCGAGCTCGTCGGCGCTTGGCGGAGCTCTGAGCTTGGGGGCGGCCAGAGATGCTCCGTCCAGTAATTGCAGCTGCAGAAAATGAAAGAAGATAAGGTGGAGTTTGACTGATAGGTGGGACCCATGATAATACAATATTTGCCACTAATTATTTATCATACGGAACACGTGTTTTTTATCACCAATAGAAATATTATATAACAAGAAAATTTATTTGCTCACAATTAACTTGGTAACTAGTGACAAAAAAATATTTTGCCACAAAAAATTCTCAGTAATCAGGTACCATGTGGTGATGCAAAATTTTGTCACAGATAAACGTACTAATAGTGGGGGGAAATTGTTTAGTCACAATTAAGATCGTAAATAGTAGCAAAATACAATTTCGCCACAACATTTTCTCACTTACCTTGAACCATGTGGCGATACAATATTTTGTCACTGATAGATGGCATAACTATGAGGAAATAAATATTTAGTCACAATTAACCTATTTGTTAGTGACAAATTAATGTTTCTTCACTAAATTCGCCACTGAAGGTGCATGTTGTGGCGATATAGTAGTTTGTCACTAATAGTCGGCGCAATAGTGATGAAAATTAGTTTGGTCACTAATAACATGGGAATCAGTGACAAATCAAGATTTCGCCACCACATTTTGTCTAAGATGCTCGGTCTTCCTGTAGTGTCCGCTCTGCCTCCCAAATCTGGCGTCGCCAAGCAAGCCCACTACTTGTGCTGTTCCCAGAACCCTACCCAACGAATCCGTCCGATTCCCAGCTGCCGGCTTCACATCGGGAGCGCAGGAGCAGGGGAGGGGCGGAGGATCAGATCGGCAGCTGCAGGAGCATTGTGCGATGGCTGCCGTGTTGATTTGATTGTGCGATGATTGTGTTGATTTGAGACTTCAGGCCCATGCAATGGGGATTCCGCCCGCTCAAGCAACCTCCGCGCCATCAGGAAGAGGCCTGTATGTTTCCTGCACCTTCCCCTCTATTGCGGCTACCCAGACATGCTTGCTTCCTGCTGCCGTTGCACGGCCTCGATTTGCAGATTAAGCAATTCGCAAACGTTGATGCAATTGGGACGTAGTTTCGTGCTGGACTGCTCGTAGTAAATCAAAGGCTTAAACTCTTACGACTTCACCTATTCAAATCAGCATGGATGCTGCTCCTGCTTCTATTTCTCTTGTTCTTGTTGCTTGCACGCATAGTTCAAGCAACTATGGTTTGACCAGGTGGTATAGTGTTTTCACTCAAATTATATTTTGATTCTTATAATTCCGTTAAGTGCAAACTTTATGCCTCTTTCATGGTAGCTAACCATATATTTTGTATGCATCTTATAAAAAATTTCGTTTGCACCATTGTATTATATAATGGGCCCTTGTCGCGCGAGGTAGCATGTCCGCAGCCACTCAATCTCCCATCCTCTCACTCATGCAATAGCAGCCATGATGAATTCCATTACGTATAAGATGCATAGTGTTGCCCTTTGGTTGCAAATCTTGATTTTTTTTTGGCTTCAAATGGAACTGCAACAATTTCAAGTGAATTGTGAGAAACATGGAGTTCACCTGAGAAGCCTGTCCTCATTGATACATGGAGTTTACCTGGACAAGCCTGCCCTGATTGAATCTCTAAATATGATAATATGTATACCTCCATCAATTGAGATGTGCATCAACTGGTGCACAATTTTCTCCTGGTACATCAACAAGTACATCTATTGAACATCACTTTGCTATGCCATTTTCACTTTTATAACATTTTGTTTGTGTGATCAACAGGAAAGAAATATTAAATATTGAAATATGCATCTCACTTGGAGTATTGTTTCGTAGAAGGTTAAATGTGCAGATTTTTGTCTGAATTTCAGACCTGTTTTGTTGGAAACTAATAGCTTCAAAATGTAATATGAATTTCAGACCTCTTTTGTTGGAAAATAATAATTTCAGACCTGAATGTGCAGTTAATGAGATTGCTTATCCCATTTCAGTGCCACTGATAAACAACCTGCTTCCAGTAGCAGTGCAGTGTTCCAAGGAGCTTGGTGTCCGTGGTGATGCCGTATTCCCTCCTCTACACTCTTGACGTTTGGCAAGTTTGATTACGACCTCACGGTACGCACGAGGTGGGGCTAGGAATGCTCTGCTTTGCTGTGAATTTTTCTGAAATTCTGTGCTACGTGTTCAGTTTCCAATGGAATATATTTTTGAAGAGCTATGATTTTGCCTTTTCAGTTTTCAGTATAATTTATTTGAACTGCAGTTTTTTTTACCTTTCAGTTTTTTTAGCTGATTTAACTGATGAGATGTGATGAGCGTTCTTCAATGCCTGTTTAGTATACAACATTAGTATAAATCCACGTATTTTAAGTACAATCTGATGAGATGTGATGAGCGTTTGCTTTTGCTCAAATCTGAAGGCATGTACTACGAGGTAATTTATGAAATTAATTCTTTCTGTGTTTCTTTTAATTAATCTTCAGATCCTTGTTGGTTTGACTCGAGCTCTCCCTGAAGTTCGAGTTGGGATTGAACGTCCAAAAACAAACATTCAGGCCATCAAGGTAGAATCAGTAATGCAGCACTTGCATCTCTATTTTCTATGCAGCCAAACAATATCTGAAAAATGCATTTGTTACATGTCCTGGAACTTGATTAAGGTAGAATCAGGCAGACAAAAGTTTAATTTTTGGTGGACAACCAAAGCAACTATCATTATTATTATTTTGTATGGAGTAGAGGCAGTTGCCTCAATAACTGCATTCTGTCGTTGTTCACGCCCATTGATTATGAACTCAGATGTGTGGCCTAGCCTTCAAATGATTACAAGGGGGAAACCAAAATTACTAAATAAATGTGTACGTACCCGAGCCTTCAAGTATCTGCAACACTTAGTTCACCTGGTAAACTGTAAGAAAGAGCGGGGTATTAAAAGAGAGCATAAAGATGCAACAAGAACGTACCATTATACAGTGTTGATATATTGATCTGTAATTGCAAATATTTTGACCTTGTTAGGTATTGAATTGTAGTTATATATTATAAATAGTACATAATCTGATAAAGCTTTAAAGTGATCATGATCATTTATGCATCTAAGACTATTTGCATGCTGCTCGAGTGCTTGTGCTTTGTTTTATATTTAGTTCCATGATTGATTTTTCCCATTCAAAATAGGCTGGTAGTAACTGAAAACAATTGATATTTTCCTGAAACCACCTCATCAGATTATTCAGAACTGTACTAAATGAAACCTATGACTTACGGCAATCATTGTATATAAGGATAGCTTTCTTTAGGCCTGCCGTTTGATATTTGTACCCAATTTCCCAGATACATACCAATGTGCAATTTTTATAACCATACACTAATATTTGATCATAAAAAGGTAACACATTTTGGAGGCTATCATAGTACACTAGAGCCAACAGTTCATGTGCTTCACTCTGGATGAGAATGAGTGTAGATGCCGTCCAATCAATAAGCAAGTTCAAGCATAATGGAAGGTAACTAATTCATTGGCAGGAAAAGGCAGCATGGATGCATGATACATAGAAGACTAGAGGAATTCACCTTGTCAGGAGCAGTTTTGGCCAGTAGTGAACTCATCGATAAGCAGCGTCGACTATGTCGACGACCCATTTCAACCCTTCTGATTAAATCTGTGTTTGTTCGCCAATCCAAGATGCTTATATGTTTACTACTATCATTCAACAACAGATCAACTTCCTGTCATAAAAACATTGGTCATGCAACAGAATTGATTGATATAAGAAAACAGATCCAATTAATTGGTAGAGGTAAAAAGATACCACCTTGTCATAAAGATTGGAAAGCTTCTGCCAGCTTTCAAACCGCAACGTATTATACAACAAATCATACTTGAAAATATTGGCACTCTATTCGACGAATTCTTCTCCTTACTTTTTTAAAACAAAACCTGCATGCTTGTCAGTGGCGCTAATATCTTCAGCTTGAGCTATGTAATAATATAAGTTTTCATAAACATCTGAGTAAGGCTCAGAGCTGCACCAAACTGGAAGTTTTGTTCTTAAATATAACAGCTTGAACTAATCTTTGGAGTGCCATTGCAGACTTTGGATCAGAGGCATACTTTGGTGGCGGCAGATCAAGAACTATAGTCACAGCTTCAAAGATTGTATGTTTCCCATCTCAACCTGCTCCTACAAGGCATGTCTGGAAAAGCAAATTTTGAATTTTTATTATTATTTGCAAAGTTCATGACCATTCGAAGTTTTAGAACAAGAAGCCTAGGTTTGAGAGCTACAATTGTAAAATAAAGCAATCTAAATAGACTAGGCTAAAAATGTAAGCTTGCATTTTTCTACAAAACAATATTCTAGGGGCATTGTCTTCTCTTCTAAGTATCAAAGTGTAAGTATGAATTGACCACATAATGAATGTGCTTATCCTATGATAGGGATTAGGCCCCTCGGATTTGTTGATCAAAGATCCAACCTTATCAACCATGTCAATGTCCTGAATGGCATTCACTTTGAGAAGACATGCCATCTAAGCTCTATAAACAGAGTACATTGAAATCACACATACAATCTAATTCAATATGTAATCTGAAACAACTTTGGGTAATTAGAGTTTAATCCAATAGCAAAACAGATAACTAAAACTCTGCAAACTATATTTAGGTCATAGTAAGTACTTCTTGGAAGACATTGTGGTTCAGGGCAAACCTTCCTGAACAGGTGCCAAAATGTTCCTGTGGTCATTGTACTGGCTAATTATTGCCATATAACACAAAGCCGTGAATTTCTGGTGACTAAGAAATCATTGAATAAGACCTGAGAGAACAGAGAAGCACATTTCTGGTAACTTAAGCTAATTGGTTAATTGTATTTGGATCTGATCTAATTACAATTGTGTACATGCAGACTACCTTCTATCTTCGACCACTTTCAGAGATTAATTTCTGATTGAAGCTAAGGATTAATTTTGTGTTCAGTTTCGTCATAATGAAACCTATGCAAAATAATGAAGGTCGTACACCATTTGCAGACTTGACAAACTCCATCAATGAAGGTAATTGTTTATACACATTTTCATAGACGCTTTCACTTGTATTATTTATGGTGATTAAGTAAATATCTATCAACTTATTTTCAAACAGCTGGTCAGACAACATCAAATTCACAAGCGCAAGTTGATGAACGTGCACAACATAAAAGGGAAAGAGAAAAGGCACGATATGCAGCAATGACTCAAGAAGAAAGGGATGAAAAAAATAAAAAACGTAGACATCTGAGAAAGGCGAAAACTGCACTAGCTGCTGGGTCAAGAGGTCCACCGCATTCTGATTTCGTTTTTGAATTTAGTATTACCATTTTTTAGTTTATTTAATATATAGTGATGTATATGTTCTAAATGTATATGCATTGAGCTAAAGGTTTTGTGCAAATTAGGAAAAAATCTGATGGACTAAAACTTTGCAAATTAAGAAAAGTTTTTTTTCTGTTTGAATGATACCACCTACTTGCATTAATCATTTGTTCACTTATTTGTTGTGTAACTATGTTGTACCAGTTGGAGTTGAATCAACCACGGAAAACACCGATGGCTATGAAGATAGTGATTGGCTACATCGAGACAACTCATACGAACCCATACAGATTGATAAAGATAACACATGTACCATTTTGATTTTTTTGTTCCTAATACTAATTATTTTTTCTTGTGTTTGTATGATGCCGCCAAGGTTAATATCATATTATTATATATATGTAGATGACTACTCCGATAGATGTATAGATCAAAGTGGCATAATTGACTTGACTGATGCATCACCTGATCTAAACCCAGGTACATTATTTTTTATTAATGTATTTATTTGAGAAGAAGTGTAGTGGGCAACCCAATTGTCGTTCATGACAATGTAATAAGAAATTAATATTCTTGCAATACGTGTCTTTTTGTAATTTATTTGAGACCGTACTTTTTTTATTATATATATAGGTGTTGTAAATGCATCCAGTTCCATTGACACTATTGTCACGTGTCCAAAAGAGCGTAAGCGTGAGCTAGATAGAGCACGAAGGGCTGCAATGTCTCCTGAACAAAAGGCGTTAATAAACAAGAGGCGGCGTGATTTGTATGCACAGAAAAATGCTGCAAGAAAACTACAAATGACTCCACAAGAGAAGGAGGTGAAACGACAAGAGAAGGAGGTGAAATGAAAAGAGAGAAAAAAAAAACTACAATAGGATGGTGAGAAAACACCGAGCCAACAATTTGCATCCAAACTCAATAGCCATGGAGAGCCCTCACTTTAACCCTCAGCTTATTTTCTCTTCTTCGCCTCAATCGCCTGAAGTGCCTTCGGACGATATGGAAATACCCGAAACAGAGGGCACACTTGTTGACATCGCGCCATCTGTAGTTCAAAATCCAGAAGTCCAGACCCCTGAATTGGCTGAGCCAACACAGACCATACATAGGCATCGTGTGACCAATGGTGAGAGAAATGCCCTTCTGTCCCGTCGCAATCAGGCTTTTGAAGCAAACATCGGAAGAAGGGCTAGAGGGTGTGCAGATGGAAAGTACAATGATTCAAACGAGCCGACTCAACGGAGTGTGGTTTACAATGGTAATTAGCCTTGATCACTGTATATTGTCGGTACTTTCACCTTCGCTCTCATATTCCAAAAACTCATACCTTTTCTTACTACAGATGGTGTCACCCAGGAAACTCCAATTCCACCACCTAATAATTGCACAGGTACATAGACACAACCGTCTGTAGTTGACGGTACCTCTTCAATGCCTCCAAACAGTGCACAAGATCATACACCAGACGAGATGGTCGAGGATGGTATTATCTTTATTAAAATTATCCCTTTTTGTTTTTATGCCATTATGTTTCTCTCATCATATATGTGGCCGTGCCGCACAGACTATGATGAGGATGTCATATTTGAGGAGGACGAGGAAGAGGATGAGGTGTACTTTTTCGCCGGACAAGGTACACCGTGTAATAGTCAAAAGTCAAAACATTCTTTCATAAACTTTCTTTAAACGCGTAACACATCAAAAATTTGTCAGAAGACGACGAGGAGGAAACTGACGTCGAGCACAGTCTCGACACGAATGAGCAAGAGAACAGTGAGCCTGATGTCCTGGATCCATACGACAAGGTTTACGCTAATGTCCCATCAGAGTCGCACATGCTATCGTCGGTGCCGAACTGCAAGCACTGCAACGCAAAGAAATTCGAGGGTGAACCCCCCGGATTCTGTTGTCGGGGTGGAAAGATTCATCTTTCAACTCCAGAGACACCACCAGAGCTCATGAGGTTGTGGTCAAGCTCAGACGCTGATGCTAGGCACTTTCGTGCTAACATCAGATATTTCAACGGCCACTTCTCTTTCACTTCTTTGTACTGCCACCTAGATCGTATCACCACTAACATGCAAATCTGCGGTGTCTATATGTTTCGTGCCCATGGCCAGATTTACCATAACATATGATCATTTGGTAAAGAGGAGGGTGTCCAAAAGAGACACCTCGAGCTTTATTTTTATGATGATGATCTGTCCCTCGAGCATCGGATGAGCAAGTGCCGTGAGCAGTGCGCCCAAAAAGACAGAGAAGTTATACAACAATTGGTGGGAATCCTTGAAGGGAATCCCTACTCTCAGCAACTAAGGAGTATGGGACACGTTGAAAACCTCGAGAATTACCGGGTCGAGTTGAACCTTGACTAGCGCCTTGACCAGAGAACATATAACGTGCCGCTGACATCAGAGGTGGCCGCTGTCTAGGTTGAGGGAAGTGAGCGTCACGGCCAATTCGAGCATAGTGTTCTCCTGCAAGGGAAGGATCGGTCTATACACGGCATCCGCTCATATAATGCATGCTACGACTCACTGTCATACCCGCTATTCTTTCCAAAGGGTGAGCTCGGGTGGCACAATTGCATCCCAAAAGTGGGTGTGACTATGGCTCAAGTTGAGCAAGCTCGAGCAATCCGCAAAAGGCGTGCTGAGAGTGGTGACGATGATGATGGAGGTAACTTGAACTTTTTTTAATAATGCAATATAAATTGTTTTATGTTAACTCATGATACTAATTCGAACAATGTCTCCCTGTAGAACCTGTTTCGAATACATGTGTCTCCGTGCGCGACTACTACTGCTACAAGTTTCAGATGCGACCAGGGATATTTAATCCAATACTCTATGGCTGGCGTCTTTTTCAGCAGTTCGCCGTCGATACCTACATCAAGATTGAGAGCTCGCATTTAGACTACATGAGGAACAATCAGGATACTTTGAGGGCTGACCTATACCAAGGCCTGGTGGATAGCATGCATTCGGGTGAAGGATCTGCTGAGAATGTCGAAAGGCGTACTGTCCTGTCTTCGTCATTCATCGGAGGACCCCGTGATATGAGGCGTCGATACATGGATGCAATGGCTCTGGTGCGAAAGTATGGTAAACCTGATATCTTCCTCACAATGACATGCAACCCTAACTGGGATGAGATCAAGAATGAACTTTATCTAGGCCAGACACCACAGGACCGCCCAGATCTCATCACACGGGTCTTCAAAGCAAAGTTAGATGCAATGAGGAAAATGTTGATGGAGAAAGACATACTTGGTAAGGTGAAGGCCTACGTCTATGTAGTGGAGTTTCAGAAGAGGGACTTGCCGCATGCACACTTCTTGCTGATAATGGAACGAAAGTACAAGCTCACATGTCCCGAGCAATATGACATGATTATCAGTGCAGAGCTACCAAACAAGAAGAAGTACCCTGAGCTTTACAAGATGGTGATGAAGCATATGATGCATGGTCCCTGTGGGACACTTAATCCATCATGTCCGTGCACGGTGGGCCGCGGGTCATGCAAGAACCATTACCCGCGCCCATTCTGTGAGGCAACATCACAGGGAAAGGATTCGTACCCCATCTATCGGCAACGCAATGACGGTCGCATGCTAAATGTTCGAGGCCATTACTTGGACAATCAATGGGTCGTGCCTTACAACCCTTGCCTGCTACGTACCTTCAACTGCCATATAAATGTTGAGGCCTGTGGGAGCATTAAATCGGTGAAGTATCTATTCAAGTACATATACAAGGGACATGACAGTGTGATGAGGTAGACCGACAAAGTAGACGAGAAAGGGAACATTGATGAGATCAAGCAGTATAGAGATGCCCGGTGGGTGACGCCTCCAGAAGCACTATGGAGGATATATGGCTTTGACTTGAGCAAGAACCATCCACCAGTACAGCAGCTGCAACTTCATCTACCCGACATGCACATGGTGGCATTTCATAAACGGGACCAGCTCGAACGGATCGTTAATAGGCCAGGTGTGGAAGATTCAATGCTGACAGCATACTTCGATGCAAACAGGCATCATGAGGAAGCCCGCAGAATCTTATATCGGGACTTCCCGGAGCATTTTACCTGGCAGACTGATGGAAAATTCTGGCAGAAAAGGAAAAACTCTATTTTCCAAGTTGGAAGAGTCATCTCGGCTCATCCTGCTGAGGGAGAACGCTACTTTCTTCGTGTTCTCTTGAACAATGTTGCCGGTGCTACCTCATACGAAGACCTCAGGACGGTTGATGGCGTGCTACTACCTTCGTTTCGTGAAGCTGCAGAAAGGAGGGGTTTAATTGAAGAAGATAACACATTGGATGAATGTCTGAATGAAGCTACTTTATTCCAGATGCCTTCCTCTCTGCGAAGGCTATTTGCAACAATATTGGTATTCTGTGAGCCACATGATGTGATGGGGTTGTGGATCAAACACTACGATGCAATGTCAGAGGACTACAGCCGCAGTAATCCATCCCCGGATCTGGTGCAACAGATGGTTTTGATAGACATTAGAAACATGCTGCAGTCTATGGGGAAGGACATAAGGTCATTTCCTCTTCCAGATATTGATCACTCATATGACAATGCCAGCCATATTCCTCGTGAGATATTTGAGGAAGCTAGCGTTGAGCAGAATCCCGAAGATGTGCTATTGTGCGAATCACTCAACGCCGAGCAAAGGTCTGCCTACGATGAGATAATGGCCGTGGTCTGCAGCAAACAAGGCGGGCTGTTCTTTGTGGATGGACCTGGCGGGACGGGAAAGACCTTTTTGTATAGGGCACTTCTCGCAAAACTACGTAGCCAGGACAAGCTTGTCATGGCTACAGCTACATCTGGAGTCGCAGTGGCCATAATGCCAGGTGGGAGGACAGCCCACTCGCGTTTCAAGATACCCCTAACTCTTCAAGAGGGTGGTTCCTGTAGCTTCACGAAACAGAGTGGTACTGCTAAGTTGCTGCAGCAAGCAGCTCTCATAATTTGGGACGAGGCATCTATGACAAAGAGACAAAATGTGGAAGCACTAGACAACAGCCTACGGGATATAATGGGCCAGTCGCACCTACCGTTTGGTGGGAAGACTGTTGTCCTTGGTGGGGATTTCAGACAGGTCCTCCCTGTTGTGCGGAAAGGATCTAGAGCTCAAATTGTCGGTGCTTCTCTACAAAGGTCGTATCTTTGGGAATCCATGCGCCACCTAAAGCTCATCCGCAACATGAGGGCTCAGAGTGATCCGTGGTTTGCAGATTATCTGTTGTGTATTGGTGGTGGAACGGAAGAGGTTAATGGAGATGGCAATGTACGTATTCCAGATGAGATCTGTGTCCCGTACTCTGGCGATGCCAAGAAAGATCTTCATACCTTGATCGACATCATCTTTCCAGATCTAAATGCAAACATGGCGGACAAAGACTACATCACCACCAGAGCGATTTTGTCTACACGTAACGATTGGGTGGACATGATTAATATGAAAATGATTGATATGTTTCAGGGCGGCGAGACGGTGTATCACAGTTTTGACTCCGTGGTAGATGATCCACATAACTACTATCCATCGGAGTTCCTTAACAGTCTGACCCCGAACAGGCTGTCTCCACACGTCTTGAAGCTCAAGCTCGGGTGTCCTGTCATATTGCTTAGGAATATTGACCCTGCCAATGGGCTATGCAACGGTACAAGGCTGGTGGTACGGGGGTTCCGAAGAAATACAATTGACGCTGAAATCGTGGTGGGGCAGCATGCTGGGAAGCGGGTGTTCCTTCCTCGAATACCGTTATGCCCGTCTGATGATGAGATGTTCCCGTTCCAGTTTAAGAGGAAGCAATTTCCTATCAGGCTGAGCTTTGCCATGACGGTCAACAAGTCACAGGGACAAACTATCCCGAACGTGGGTGTGTACCTGCCCGCACCGGTGTTCTCTCATGGTCAGTTGTACGTTGCGATGTCTAGAGCCACGTCAAGAACCAATATTAAGATCCTTGCCCTCCCACCTGATGCGGATGCACAAGAGGAGGAGGCCAAAAAGATGGAGAAGAAAAATGCTAAAAAGAATGCTGAGCGAAAGAAAAACAAGAATGCGTCAAATAAAAAAGATAAGGATAAGAAGGTCCCAGTAGTAGATGGAACTTTCACGAAGAATATTGTATTTAAGGAGGTTCTAACGCCATAGGCAAGGTAACATTACATTACTACCGCATAAATTCATTTTTTCATTCAATTTTCTCACTAACACCATATTTGTTGTTGTTCGTAGGGATTTTCAATTGGCTCATCAGACTATGCATGGAGATGTTGTATACACAACTATGTGATGACATAATGACATTTTGAGTGTTTTGTTCATAATATTTCGTTTTGCAACCATTCACAACTATTACACGTGCATGTTCTCAAAAATATGAGTTTCGTCTACTTCCCCTGCTTCTCTCATGTGCCAATGTGGGATCAACCGAATTAGCACGTGCATAATTACAAACATAAATTACTTGAATAAACCAACAAAACAAGTTAGCAGTAATAATGAACAATAGTGCTAAACAACATCAAACCATGGGATGGCACGATCGTAGTGGCGTTGGTTCCGCACATTCAGAGGGATAGCTCCTTTGTATTTCCCTTAGGTGCACCAGGGTCATTAGTTTCTTCATGAAATCTACAAGACTAAAAACATAGAAAATATAAAGCACACTTCATGATCTTTATCACCTATAATATGCGCTGATATGATTAATTAGAAACTTAGTTGGATAACCGACATTTTTTAATCAAATTAATATTATAATCAATAAATTTATAATTATTAAGAGACATGAAGAATGTTAGCAATGCTGCCTAGAGCTCAGCGATATGAAACTATCACAAAGAGAACTACTTTAATCCCAGTTGAAATGATTACACGATCGAGATTTGAAGCCCTAAATTTCATGGAAATGATGATCCTGACTTCTTAGTCGGGGCTTTACTAGGTACGGTGTTAATTAGGCATGCAGTGGTCCACGGAATAGAAGTCTGGAATAGAAGATTGTTGGCTCAAATACTGAATACACATGCGTGCATACACAGTAAAATAGCTCGTTGCATGCATGCATGATGTGTATGTATACGTATATGGCTGGCTTCTTTGTCCAGCTAGCCTTCCACTAATATATATATATATATATATATATATATATATATATATATATATATATATTCTCTATATGCATGCTTGCATGTGGAATACTTCTGAATTGTATATCTAATCTTTATTTTTTTGAAACCATTGTATATCTAATCTTGGTACAATATGTACTATCGCCATTGCCGGGTCCGGTGATACACATGGGTGGTGCTCGATATGTGGCAGGGTGGAGGGATTGGCCAGACTGGATTTTCTTTCCCCTCCTCAATCAGTCAATCACTGCATGCCCTTCTATAGAAAGGGTGGCCGGGCTGGGATTTTCTTTCCCCTCCTCAGAAAGGAAGGTCACTACATGCCCTTTTTCCTTTTCATGGTCAATCACAACACTACAAATTACTTACAGCCCCCGGTTGCTCTTCTCAGTCTCCCTATTCAAACAAAAAGAACAAATCAAGAGCAAGAGGACCTCGTCATCGTCACGAACAAGAACAAGGCGCTAGAAGGCTAGATGATGGATGGTGATGGCACATGCTGTGCCGCGGTGTTCTGCTTCCTGCTGATGCTGCCGGAAGATCTCATCATCCAAATCATCCTTCTCGCCATCGAGAATGGTGGCGACATCATTCAGTACCTAAAACTTTGTCAAGTTTGCCGCACATTCCGAAGGATTTGCCACGACAAGATGATGATCAACCTCCTATAACTCCGACAGATTCGATACTACAGCCATCCTCATTTGCCTGATCTGGAGTCGTACACCGAGCAGCGCTTCCTCAGGGCCAATCATACAGAGGCCTTATGCTACAACGGTATGGAAAGATTGATGGACTGGGGAAGGGATCCTGTCGGCCAGGCACTCATCAACCAAGCCGCTAAGGCTGGAGACGACGGCACGGCTTACTTCAAAGCAATGCTGCGGTATCGTGCGAACCCGGCAGACCCTGAAGCACTCGCGATCATCAAAAACAGAATCAATGGTGGCGAGTTACCAGACGGCAGGTGGGACAACCATGGCTTGGAGAGGCTGCGCACATGCATCCGAAAAGATCTGAACATCATTGCGTACCGCTTCAGACTTCATTATCCCGAAGACACGCCGGAGCTGCTGGTCGACGATCCCCACATCTGCATTTGGGAAGAATGCAGGCGCTACGGGCCGCAGCAAAACAACTGCCCATTGCTCATCAGATACTGCAGCCTAGAGTGCCGCATACGCCATGAGTTCGACCTCTAGACTCGGTGTATGAGCGAGAGGGTCGGCTACCGTATCACCAAGATGAGGTTGTGAAATGTGTTGAAATATTTAATAATAAATCTTTATGTAATGTTTAGTTTGAGTTACTCTGGTTTCCATTGATTCCACAACTACATTTGCCACTCTGGATCAATTTGGTTTGTCTTATACAACACTACAAATGTCAGATTTAGTTTGTCATTGAACTGAACCTTATAACTGAACTAGGTAGCGTACCCGTGCGTTGCTACGGGACAACTAAACTTTTGTATTAAAAAGTAAAAACACATGGCTCGCATGAGAACACTATGAAGTTAAATACCGACGTTAAAGTGACATTTAATCTAAAAGACAAAGTTCGTGAAATTAACACTGTGATGTCTTTTCCCATGTTATTTTGTGAAAAGGATTGTAAACTTTTTCCGTCATATAGAATGCCCACCTCATATCACCAAAGACTTCTAGCCTCAGGAGGTGGAACGAGTGATATGGCAACGTTTTGAACTTAATTGACATAGGCAGCCTGGGAAATAGAAGTTCTCAACACTACTCGTGAACTTAATTGGCATAGGCAGCCCGGGAGATAGAAGTTCTCAATGCTATTAAGTTTATATATACGGCCGCTTGTGCACGGTATTCATTTGAATGCTCGATGGTGTGAGATTAATAAATTAAAAAAAGAGTACTGTGGCATGAGAGAAATGGATATCGGAGATTTCTTCCTACCGATATTAAATATTATCTTAGACGCATCACAGAAAGATCTATACAGTAGAGTTTGTGAACCTGCGACGCCGCACTCTCCGTGACTGTTTTTGATTTCACAAACATTGCTTTTTTTAGATAATTGCAATTTAATGTTCGTATTTAAGTTTTATAGTATTGTTATCTTATTGTGTGATCCTTGTATTTTAAATACATAATGTTAGCTATCCCATAGCAACGTACGGGCACGCTACCTAGTTAACAAAAAAGAAAACAATCGCAACCCCATCCCACCAGCTGTAACTACGAAAAAGAAAATGCCCGCTATTAAAAAATACTAGTCCATCAACCCGTGCTCTTACACGGGTTAGAATTTTAGGAGATATAATTATTAGGTACTATTTAACAATCACTTCATTCTGAATTATAAGATATTTTGGTTGTTTTAGATATATTGTTTTTATTATGTATCTAAATAATACATTTAAGTGTACAATAAAAGTTATGTACTTAGAAAACTCAAGACGTCTTATAATTTGTAATAGAGGGAGTACTTGTGACGAATAAAAAATCACTTATATTAAAGTTTATACTTTTTTCTCTTTATTTATTTTCTAATATAATAGACACGATGGATACTATGTAGTCTATTTCTAGCTACTATGACCTTATTAATTACTATTAGTTAGTTTATATTGTTTTACACAATAGCAGAAGTGGATAATTATTTATAAAATATAATAGATCCAATAGCTATTATTATTATTATTATCAATGACGATTATGCTATACCTAACTAATGGTAAGATGTTTCTCATATTGTTGAGAATTTCTAGATCTAATTTGTTTTCCTATCAAGTCTTGTGATGATTAACATGCAAGCTCTAGTGGGGACCTCTAGTTATAATTTCTAGTATTTTTTCTAGTGATATGTATTTAGTTAAAATCTAGTCTTAAGATATATAAACTCTTGATACAATTATTTTCGTGACATAGTAAATCTATAGTTTATCTTTAAACTTTTAATCAAGTTGTTGCAATTTTGTCACATGTTAATTATAAATTCTAGTATTATTTATCTTTTATTCAAAAATTGGTTTTTTATTAAAAAGAGTCTAGGTCCTAGTAGTATTATTTTCCACATAAGTTGAAACTCAGCTTGCATCTGGACACTAAACATGTAGAATTTATTATATAATAGGATTATATGAGTGTAGTATTATTTATATACCACATTATGCATTAAATTAAATTAATAATATTGATATGACATAAAGTTTCAGTAAAAATATGTAAACTTATCTAAAATAATAATGTATAAAAAAATTATCATCGAGGTATAAAGTGTTATTGCTACGTGGTTTGTTAAGTGAACATTTACCATGTTTTATAAGTTCTCAAAATAAATATTTATCCTAATTTTTTTCATGTTTATTATATATACATGGTGAAATATAGCATTATAATTATTTTATTTCATGATTATAGAAGTCTATAAATTAGGAATATATATATGTATCATACTTTATAGATATTGATTTATTTTTTGTAATAATATACATTACCGTTTATGTGTAGGTGTGGGTAATTTAGATACAAAGTTAGAGGATTTAATTATCTTTCGTAATGACAAAGTTGGGTAATTTTAATGCAATGTTAGGGGATTATTTTAAATTATGTTTCACAATTGCCAAGGTGGGTAATTTAGATATAAATTTATGGGGTTATTTTGAATTATCTCTTATAATGACAGAGGTGGGTAATTTTTATAGAAAATTAGGGGGTTACTTTATGTATTTTTTATAATGACAGTGGTGGGTAATTTTTTAATAAACTACAATAGATCCAATAGCTATTATCGGTTTAGAGTCTACCAGATCAAAGGCCGGATGTTTCTGATTATTATGAGAATTTCTAGGATTTATCTTTTTTCCTAGCGCGTCTGGTGAGAATTTACGTGGTGCTTCTGTTGGAGCCTCTAATTAGTAATAGTAAGATTTCTAGGCGTGAATCATAACATAGTTTTGCAAGCATTTAGCCTTCCACTTGTAACCACTAAGGATGAAAACGGTCGAAAACGGTCAAAAAAAAAAACTCCTAAATTGTTTTCTACTTTTACATTTGAAATACGAAAACAAAAGCAAAAACGGTAAAGTCGGACACGAAAGCGAACGTGAACTTACGAAATATCGAGAATTCTGAAAATGAACCAATTCGAGCAGATTTATGTCGAACACGGTCGATATACGAAAACTCAATACGAAATAACGACCTGTAGGACTAAGTGTATGACTAAGTACATACATGATCAAGTTCAAGTGCATATAATAATTAACAAGTGCATGATCCTTAGTCTTAGGTATTTAACACAATAGCCGACACATAAATACAAGTCTAGAACAAATAATTAGTAGTTAGCAGGATAATAGGAATTAAAATTAGATGTAGCAACTAGCATACCATTTTAGAATCTGAACTAAAATTAGATGTTATAGAAACATGAACTCGAACTGTGTCAGAATAATTTTATTAATCTTTTTGGAATAGATGTAGTATTTTATTTTAAAGATTTATTTGGATTTTTCTTTTGAGTAACAAAGATTTATTCGGCTGAGGTAAAAACTATCAAATGATTGACTTCGCAGGTGGGGGTTAAACCGCTGAGTTTGATGGGCTATGGCCCAGGTGGGCTTTTGTGTAGATGCTACTGGCTTCCTGCCATTTAGCACCACCTCGTAAGGTGAAGGAAGATGAGGCTGGGCGCCGTCTATAAGAGAGGGCAGCTGGCCACTAGTATAAAGAACGCAGATGTGTTGTGAGCAGCATGTAATTGGGTTGTATGACTTGTGCAGTTGGCTAAATTCGGTTTAAACTGAATTTTGAATTCAGAATATTTTAAATTAAAAGTAGAAAAGTAGAAAACGGTCGAAAAATGTCTAAACCGTTTTCTACTTTTACATTTGAAATACGAAACATCTGAAATGCGAAAGCGAAAACGGTAAAGTCGGATAAGAAAATACAAATTCGAT
This sequence comes from Saccharum hybrid cultivar R570, assembly GCA_038087645.1. Taxonomy (NCBI): domain Eukaryota; kingdom Viridiplantae; phylum Streptophyta; class Magnoliopsida; order Poales; family Poaceae; genus Saccharum; species Saccharum hybrid cultivar. Next base: position 16,513,888 of record JAQSUU010000805.1, read on the forward strand.
CGGATTAAATATATAAAACGACGCGGTTCGGTTCGGAATATTTCTGTTACGTTTTCATCCTTGGTAACCACAATCTTTATTTAGCAATCATGCGCTGCTTCAGTTTCCTAACGTACGGTTTCTAACTATGACTCTTATAATTGATTGTTTTTCTTGCATAGCTGCTTAAATTATATATATATAATTCATCACTCTTACTATTTAGCTCCATGGCCGTTGATTACAATTCATCACTCCGGCGGAGCGCCGCCACCGGCCGGCGATACCTCCAGCAATAGAAAAGGCCAAACATGAAATGAGCACACGTAATTACTGCACCCGCACGCAATTGGTCAAACGATAAAATAACTACTCCATCTCTACTATAATTCAAAAATTGAAATTATACTCGGTCCACCCAATAAAACATCCCCAGCTAAGAGAATTCAAACTTCGTACACCCAGAAAAATATACCTAATAATTTATCTTCATTAAAATCAAGGGCTAAAAATAGACTCTCCCTGGATCATCTTCTACTATAATTCACCAGTTGAAATTATACTCGGTCCACCCAATAAAACATCCCCTGCTGAAAGTATGCAAACTTCGTGCACCCAGAAAAATGCACCTAATAATTTGTCTTCGTTAAAAATCAAAGGCTAAAAATAGACTCTCCCGAGATCATGCGGCTAGGACAGAACGTAGGCTTCAACGCGCTTCAACGCGAGAGGCTCCAACGCTCGGCCCGCCCGGCTTCAACGTAGGTATCACCGATCACCGAGAGAAAAAAAAAAAGGAAACAAAAAAACCGCCTTCGAAGGAGCTCCGACCTCGCCGCTGCTCCTGCCTCGTCCTCCTGCCGGATCTTCATCGGCCGCGCGAGGTCCGCTCCTTGCCGCCTCCTGCTGCAGCGATCCCGCTCCGGCCGCAGGGAGCACGGCCAAGGACTGCCGTCCCCCGTGGGTCCTACTCCGCCGTTCACACGATGTCTGGTCGTTCGACGATTACGACGCGCCGCTCATCGACTTCATAACGGCCTTGCCGGACATCCACAAGGTCAGTGCCTAATCATTGTGGTTAGTGTCTTGCTCTAACTTTCTGCCGGACGTTCACAGGATTGGCCTTTCTTTGTTTTGATTAGTGCTCGTGCTGTTGGATTGTTTGTGCATCCCTGCTCGTGGAGGACGCGCAGGCGGCGAGGCCGGATCTTCATCGGCCGCGAGCGTGGAGGACGCGCAGGCAGCGAGGCCGGCTTCGCGCGGGCGGACAGCCGGCGGCGATCGCGCGCGCGAGGAGGGGGCGGACGTGCGAGGAGGAGGCGCGGGCCGCGAGGGCATCGCCACACCAGCGGCGATCGCGCGCGCAAGGAGGAGGCAGACGTGCGACGAGGAGGTGCGGGCGGCGAGGTCGTCGCCACGACGTTCGCGTCGCACTCGCACGTGAGGAGCCCATCACGCCGACGCCGCGGCCATCGTGATCGCACCGACGTGCCGGTCTCCTGCTGCCGTGCTGAAGCTGTGCGGTCTCCGTCTGCAAGCTGGTTTGCTCAAAACACTGAAATTGTTCGACGCCCGTGCCCGTGCAAGCAGGTTTGCTCAAAATACTGAAACCTATGTGCTGCTGACCTGTTGTAGGACACAAAGAAATTATGGCCTTCAGTTAGGAGCAATGGGCAGTGAGTGCCTTGTGTCACAACGAGATGCAATTGTTGATATAGTTAATAATTTAAGTTGGGTTTGGACTTAGCTTCACAGCGTATTATAATTCGTGTTTCAAGGGCTTGAACAAAAATATGGTTTTTATTATCATAAATTAGGATTGCTTAGTAAATATCATCCCTTCGTGCTATTCTAATGGGAATCCCTTTGTGCTAGAGATTTCAATCTCTGCTATAATTCACCAGTTGAAATTATACTCGGTCCACCCAATAAAACGTTCCGTGCTGAGAGTATGCAAACTTCGTGCACCCAGAAAAATACATCCAATAATTTATCTTCATTAAAATCAAGGGCTAAAAATAGACTCTCCCTGGATCAAGCGGCCAGGATGGAACATAGGCTTCAAGGTTTGTTAGTTTGCTAAGGCCAATAGGTACCTGACCTCTGATTCCTGAAGTGGAGAGGTTGAGGTGTGTAAGCAGTCTCCTCCAGGAGCTTGTGTGGGGAGCGGCAACGCTTCTCCCTGCTCCGGCCAGGCTGCCATCCATGGAGGCGCCCAAGGGTATGTCAGTAATGTATGCTCTGAAGACGTACGCCATGGTGCCTTACCGTCATTCCATGTAAGCCCTCCTCGTGCTGCCATGGATCTCTCCGGGCTCAACTTCCGTCCAGGTGCTGGTGTTCAGACTGCTGCCTGGCATCGATTTGGGCTTCCTGTTTCTCCCTCTGGTTCTTCTGGCTTGCCGTTTTTCTTAGTCGCTTCTTTCGGTCGTTGTAAGTTTCGCCTTTGCCCGACCTCGGTTGCCTTGATCCTCCAGGCAACCATCGGTGGCTCTGCCTCTGACTTTGCGGTTGATCAGCTTGCTGATCGGGTTTCTCGCTTTTCGGTGTCCTCCAAGCATGTGGGTTTTCATGTTGTTAAGCTTAAGCACTTCTCCTGCACTGAGTACAAGATCTTCTTTCATCTTTGGAGCAATGGAGGTCCTCGTTGGCAATCGGAATTCATGGCCTTTTGCAAAGAACAGTCTTCTTGGTTTATGGTTAAGAGGAATAGCACCGCTCCCAAGCAGTCTGCCAGTAAGCCTCGCTCTTTTGTAGATGCTGTTAAGCAAGGAATGTTGTCAGGTTCCAATGCAGTTCCTTTGAGAGTTTCAGCTTTTGATCGCATTCAGTACCCCAAGCTCTCTGTTCACAAAAGGAATTTGCCGAAGCTCAAAGTTCATCCTGTTCATGCAAAGTCGCAGTCTGTTCTTGGTCAACCGAAAAGCACTATGGTCAACCTGGAGAGTGGACCAAATTTGAATTTGAGCTTGGGTCAGCCGAAGGAAACACAGTATCTATCAAGGGGAAGCGTTCCCAGGATTTGCTCTCGTTGTCTGTCTGACAAGCATCCAAGGCGTGCTTGCACTAGCCCAATCAGATGCTTAGCCTGCCTGCGATGGGGACACATCGCTGCTAATTGCACCGCCGCTGGCTACAGTCTCACTGCGCGAGATAAGCCTTCAAGTAGCAATAAAGGAAAAGAGCCTCTTGACAAGCCCAATTGGCTTTCTGCAGCTGCAGGCTTGGAAACTAGGCCGGGAACCAGCAGCCCAGTAAACCCCAGCTCCTCTGATCGTCAGCCGCTGCCCCCAGAAAATGCGCTACAGCAGGGCTCGATACTCAAGCCAGATAATGTTGCCTCATTGACAGTGGGCCTTGGGAAGGAATGGCCCCACATGGTAGAGAAACATGGAGAAATTAACACGATTTTAACTGTGAGTGACTCTTTGCCTTCCCAGGAGAATATTAATGCTCTACTTGCCCGTACTACTAATGCTACAGCGGCTCAAGAAAACCCCAGTCCAGAAATTGCCTCGGCTCCACAAATCCACCTTGGTAGCTCCGCTACGCCGATCATGGCATTCCAGCGAGCTGATCCAAGGCCGTTTCTGCCGCGAGGAATGGTCTGGGAAGACGTCCCCAACAGGCCGCTGATGGTACGTGCTGTGGCAAGTCATCGTCCGCAGGCAAGAAACGAGCATGTGGCCATCGCAACAATCTCGCCCCTGCCCGGTAATGCACTCAACTTTGCTGTGGTTAGAGAGGTACTGTGAGATTTTCTGGTTGATAGGATGCATGTTCAGATTGAGGATATACAGCCATGTCATCTTGGTCAAGCATATGTCTGCTTCCGCACAAATTATGATAGGGACATCATGGTGCTAGAGAGTCCACGTCCGTTTGATGATGTCAATGTATCTTTCACTAGGCATGATCAGGGGCGGAACTGGAGAAGGGTAGTTTTTAATCGGGAATGTTGGCTGCTGCTATTAGGTGTTCATCTGGATTACTGGGACCAGGAATTTATAGAAACTCTGCTTGCTCCATTTGCTAGAATCATTGATTGGTATGCTAATGACAATCGCAAAGCCAGAGTTCTGGTTAGGGCCAGGGTTGTTGACCTGGATTCGGTACCACAGTTTATTGCACTATCTGACATTCCTGGGTTTGAGGGTGACTCATGGACCATTCAGTGTGAAGTTGTGCAACACCAGATGCTGGGAGCTGGGCCCCAAGATGAGGATCCCATTCCAGCCCAGATTCAGATACAGGGCCAACTTCCATTTGATTTTTTTGGGCTGGGACAGCAAGTAGCGGGCCAGAATGATAATGATCAGCAAGATCAGGGCCCAGTACAAATTGGAGGGGCACAGAATGATGTAGTTGCTCCTCAAGAAAATAACAACTGGCTTGAGTGGCCTGATGAATTACCGGCTGCTCAGCAAGGACAGGCCATTGAAATCAACCTTAATGATCCTCTACCGATCATGATGCAGGATCTCAATGCCTTGCCCGAGGAGGAGGATTCCCAGGAAGTTCTGATTTATCCTGGACTCCAGAATAACATTGCACCCAACAATTGGGAAATGATTCAGGCACCAAATCAACATCAGGAGCAGGTGATCCACATTGATCAGATAGCCCAGCCAGAGCATCAGGATGTGCCAGTTGAAGTGGTAGAGGAAAATAATGTCCAAATGGCTCCTGTCCAAATGATCAATGAAGAAAATAACTTCCTTTCACTTGAAATACAAGAAGAAGATCTCATGAATGATGAGGAAATTGAAGAGGCAGCTAATGAACAGCTCATGGATTGGCAGCTCAATGGGCAGGCAAACATACAGATTGGGATGGTCAGAATTATTGACAATTTCCAACCTTTCAACTTATCCTCTCCCTATCCCTTTGTGAATGGCAGAATTGACCTCAACAAGCTGGACAACAGTACTGAATGGGGTAAAAAAGACAATGTTGACTTTTCTAAGAAGGATCAGCCTCTGGACCTTGTTGTTTGCCCCAGTGAAAATCCCATAAATATCTCAGAATCAACTCTGATCAGGGTTCCAAAAAAGTGGGCTGAGTTCTTCCAGGTGATTCTGAATTCACCAGTTAGCTATGAATGGGCCAAGAATCTACTGCAGAGCAACTTCCCAGCAGTTTTCTGCAAATCTGGGGAATCCACCGGGATCAACATTTCAGCCAAACCAAATGATCACAACTCTGAACTCTGCACCAGATTGGACTCTCTGAATAGCTATGTGGTACCGGAAGAAGCAATGCTCTATGAAGAAGAACCATAAGTCACACCTAAAAGCAAAAAGAAATTGAAGAAAGTCAAGAATCAAACACCTGTGGTTGAATCAGAGGTGAGAAGGAGCATCAGAGTCAGGGGGCAATCAAATGGATTCAAACCCAGTGGATGCAAGAAGGCTAACTGCCTAGGCTGCAACATAAAGCCACCCACGCTGTCTATTGAAGCTATGCAAGAGATTGGCATCAACCTATGCAATTTGACTACTGAAGAGGTAGATGAAGCCATCCTGAACAAGAAGAAGAAGTTGAACCCCATAGCTAAAAGAGAAAGGAAAGAACAAAGCAAAGAGCAAGGAGGACAAGGAAGGGGTTGAAGATGAAACAGGACCCAGTGAAGTGCAGAAGGAGGACTAATGCTTTCCTTCTTTCAGTTTTCTTAGCTTTATTTGTCGTTTTCTTAATGTTAGCTGAACTTCGGGATTGGTGGCCTGTTGGCCCTCTTTTGTTGCATCCTAGAAACATGTGGCATGGTGGCCTTTTTATGGTTATTCCTTGGTACCCTCTGCCAGATGTTGGTGGCTGGCATCTTTTATTTATGTGTGTGCTTTTTCTTTGTTGTTGTGGTTGTTGTGTTTGGTTTTTATTTTTGAGCTTGTTGCGACTGTTGAGTGAAGGAGTTCCCTCTCCTCTATGTCGGCTTACCCATCAACTTTGGTCCAAATGATAACAAGCAGAAAGTGGAAGGTTCTATGCTGGAATGTACGAGGACTAAACTCAGAGAAGAAGTGGAATTCAATTAGAGACAAGATCATTGAAAGTCAGTGTGATATTGTATGCTTACAAGAAACCAAGAAGGAAAATTTTGACTTGGTGTTTATTAGAAGAATCTGCCCTCAAGGCTTTGACTCTGTGGCCTTCAAACCATCCTTAGGCGCCTCAGGGGGGATTTTGGTAGTATGGAAGGGAGTTTTTTTTTCTGGAGTTGAGATTTTTCAGAATGAATATGCTATCTCAATTGAAATGACATCAGCACTCAATAATAACTCTTGGATCCTGACAACAGTTTATGCCCCCTGTACTGCACCTGGAAAAAGAGCCTTCCTGGAGTGGTTCAAGAATATCAACATGCCGGCTCACATTGAATGGCTAATTATAGGAGGCTTCAACCTGATTAGAAAGCCTGAAGACAGGAACAAAGATGGAGGAGATGTTAATGAAATGTTTCTGTTCAATGAAGCAATTGACACTCTTGGTTTGATTGAACTACCTTTGCATGGTAGACATTTTACATGGACCAACAAGCAATGCTCACCCCTTTTGGAAAGATTAGACTGGTTCTTCACGTCAAATGCTTGGACCGAGAGATTCCCAAACACATTTGTTAAAGCCATGGTTATGGAAACCTCAGATCATTGGCCATGTGTGATTGAAATCAGCACCAATATACCAAAGAGTCACATATTCAGATTTGAGAATTTATGGTTACAAAGGGATGACTTTGTTCCAATTCTACTTAATGGTTGGACTGCTCCATATCTCCCCACTGATCCAGCAAAAGCTATTAGTGCTAAATGCAAACACCTGAGAAAAGCTCTAAAGGAATGGGAGAAAAAATCCCCACCACTAGTATTACTCATTGAGAATACCAAATTGGTCCTGAAGTTTCTTGATTGCATTGAATGTTTTAGAGATCTCACCATCAGTGAATGGAATTTCAGGGAAATCTTGAGCTCAAAGCTAGTTTCATTACTCAAGCAGTAGAGAAGCTACTGGAGACAAGGGAAAAATAAATTGGGTTAAAGAAGGAGATGCTAATACCAAATATTTTCATGCTCATGCTACCATCAGGCATAGAAAAAATGCTATTGCCTGTATGCAAGATGATCTAGCTAATGAAGTCACAGATCATGATGGCAAGGCAAGGCAAGCTTACTCTGGGAAGCCTTCAAAGAAAGATTTGGAAAATCTAATTTCAATAGGATGTTTTTCAACCTTAGTAGCTTGATAAATAGTCAGTATCTCTCATAGTTGGACACTCCCTTTACCAGGCAGGAAATAGATAGTGTGATTGCAGAGCTTCCTAACAACAAGTCACCAGGCCCAAATGGTTTTAACAATGAATTTATTAAGGGGTGTTGGTCACTGATTGCCAATGATTATTACAACCTCTTTGAAACTTTTTATGAACAAGAAATCTGTATGCGAAGCATCAATACCTCCCACATAGCCCTTATTCCCAAGAAGGATGGCCCCACTGTTGCTGCCGATTACAGACCAATATCATTGCTCAACACTTCTTTCAAGCTAATCACTAAAGTTCTTGCAAATAGGCTTCAGAAAGTCATCAAGCAGATCATCCACAAGAATCAGTATGGTTTCATAAAAACTAGAACCATTCAAGATTGCTTGGCCTAGGCTCTTGAATACCTTCACCTTTGTCACAAATCAAGAAAACAGCTAGTTATTATAAAGCTAGACTTTGAAAAGGCATTTGACAAAGTTGAGCATGGAGCAATCCTACAAGTACTAAGAGCAAAAGGTTTTGGGGACAAATGGTACAGATGGATTAAAGAGATTCTAAACTCTGGTACATCTTCAGTTCTCTTAAATGGCATACCAGGCAAAGTCATTCACTGCAGAAGAGGAGTTAGGTAGGGGGACCCACTATCCCCACTTCTATTTGTACTAGTGGCAGACCTATTGCAATCAATCCTAAACAAAGCAAAGGATCTGAACCTATTGAAGCTGCCACTGCCTCTCTGACATACCTCTGAATTCCCAATTATACAATATGCCGATGATACTCTGATAGTTATGGAGGCATGCAGTAACCAACTTATGGTACTAAAAGCTCTACTACAAACTTTTGGTGACTCAATTGGGCTAAAGGTGAACTACAATAAATCAGTAATGGTCCCTATCAATGTCCAGGAGGACAGGCTTCAACACCTAGCAAGGACTTTTGGATGTGACAGAGGAACCTTACCTTTCACTTATCTTGGCCTCCCACTTGGTCTAACAAAACCAAAAGTCCTTGATTTCTCACCTCTGGTCAATAGATATGAAAGAAGACTTGCTGCTACCTCTTCCTTCCTCAACCAAGCTGGAAGGCTCCAGCTAACTAACTCGGTTTTCTCAGCTTTTTTCACTTTCTGCATGAGCACTTTTGCAATCCACAACTCAGTAATTTCACAGATTGACAAATTCAGAAAGTTGTGTCTTTGGAGAGGAGCTGAAATAAATGGTAATAAAAAACCAAAAGCAGCATGGACTTTGGTATGCAAGTCAAAAGAGGAAGGAGGACTAGGGGTGTTAGATCTAAAGACACAAAATGAGGCTCTACTGTCGAAGCATCTTATGAAATTCTTCAACAAAGAAGACATACCATGGGTAGCTCTGGTATGGGAATGCTATTATGAGAATGGTTGTCTCCCATCATCAACCAAGAAAGGTTCTTTCTGGTGGAGAGATATCCTAAAGCTGTTGGATAAATTCAAGGGTATTGCTATGGTAAATGTCAATAATGCTAAATCATGCTATCTCTGGTCAGATCTTTGGAACAACAGAGTACCAATGCTTACTTATCCAGAACTGTTCTCCTTTGCTAAATCCAAATCAACAATTCTAGCTGAAGCAGTCAGCATGGATAATCTGCTGGAACTATTTAACCTGCCGTTGTCCCAACAGGCTTTCCAACAACTCAATCAACTGCAGCAAGATCTCCAACAATTGACGATAAATGATCAAGCTGATTCCTGGACATGCATATGGAATTCAGGGAAATTTTCAGTCGCAAGAGCATATAAGGAGCTGAGTGGCCACAGGACAATTCATAAAAGCTTCAAATGGATTTGGGATAATTCTTGCCAAAACAAACATAAAGTATTTGCCTGGCTCATACTCATGGACAGATAAGCACTAGGGAGCTTTTGAAAAGGAAGAACATGGAACTACCATATTACACTTGTGTACTCTGTAACTCATCTACGGAGGAAACAATACTTCATCTTCTAATCACATGCCCCTTTGCTTCTACCTATTGGAACTGGATTGGCTTACAAATTCATGATCAAGCTAATCTATTCCAGAACCTGGAGCTAATCAGGAGGCAATTACAGGTCCCTTTCTTCATGGAAATTCTGATCATCATGTGTTGGACCATCTGGCAGGCGAGGAATGGGGTCATTTTCGACAACAAAATGCCCACTATTAATCAAGCAAAAAGAGACTTCAAGTCAGAATTTGCGTTGTTAATGATACGCGCAAAAAGAAGTTACTTCCCAAGAATTGAGTTATGGCTAAACAGTCTAGTTTAATCTCTCTTGCCTGGTTAATCTTTTTTTTTAGAGTTAAATGCATGAGGGGTCCCTGAACTTGTGAGGGGGTGTCAATTAGGTCCATAAACTTCGAAAATGCATTTCTGAGTCCATAAACTTGTTAAATTGTGCATTGCAGGTCCACACAAGCCACATGTACATTTATTGCTGACGTGTCACACCAACCTGGCATGCATTTTTGTACTTAACCCCTCATCTTCTCTCCTCTCATTAGTGTATCCCTTCCCTCTTGCTCTTTGCTTCAGCAACAATGGTGGGCACGCGCAAGGCCACGAGGACAAACTCTGGCACTGCACACAGAAAATAACAGCACACTGCAACACACTCCAGTGCTGTCACGCCCGCCAGCCACCTCCCGCATCGTGCCCGTTCGCGCTCCCGCGGCTCCTCCATGGGCAGGAACCGCCATAGCCACCGCCGTGCCTCGTGTACAGCAGATCAAACGTCGAAGTAGGCCATATGCTGCAGCACGGCCTGCCGCGCCCGGCTGGGACTCGAAGTTGATGCAATCATCATCCGGCTTCGACGTGGACGCCGGTGTCGCATTGTCCAATACAAGCAACGTCGAGGAAGTACATGCGGGCGCGACTGCTGGGTTCTCTAGCCGGAGGTTGAGCTGCAAGATCACCACCTTGTTCGCCTGCTGCGGATTCCGAGTACACGGAGCATCATCCTCGAGGCAACGACGATGACGGCGAGGACGAGCACGGTCACCACGGCGGCCACCATGTACCGTGCCGCATCCAGGTCCAGGCACCAGAGCGTTGAGGTCCTTGTTCCCGTCCGCTCTCATGTCTACGGCTCCACTCTTGATTGCTTAGCATGTTTGCTTGTGTCGACGCATTGTATCATGGAGTGAAACTGCGAAAGCAATGTGGCTCTATCAGTTGATGAGCACCTGCCCATTAATACGCGACAGAAGCAATATATACAACAGCAATTGACCATGCAACGATCAGTGACTAGCAGGAGTTGGACTTGAACCTGACGGACGCGCCATCGACACTGCAAACACCTTTTCTGACCGCTGCTGCACGTTCCCAAGGATGATGGCGCCGGTGGACGCGGACGCCAGGCACCCGAACCACAGGATCCCGTCGGCACTGTTCAGCGTCTGCTCGTGCCGCTGCTGAACGTGAGCCAGCAAGCAACAACTCACACCCGGCCAGCGACAGCTCCATCATGCCGCAGCAGCAGTCGAATGCCTCCACTCCCATCGTGACGATTTCGTCTCTCAGCTCCACTGTTTGATCGGCCCTCCGTGTCCCTGTGAACGAGGGCCGGCGCGCCGGTGGGGAGCTCGGCCATGATGCACCCCAGCTCCCAGATGTCCTCGGTCGGCCCGTAGCAAGGGATAGCGAGGGATGCTGACGTTCTGCTTCTGCCGTTCCGGCGAGGAGTACTGCATCGTGCCCATAGGCGGCTGCGACTTCCCGACGCATGTACTTCTTCGACGTCGCCGCGCGTAGCACTTCGACAATGCAACACCAGTGTCCGCGTTGAAGCCGACGAAAATTGCATCAACTTCGAGTTCTAGTCGGGGCGGCAAGGCCGTGCGTCAGCAAATGGTCACGCACCTGCCCACCGTTGTCTTTGAAGCAGACGAGATGAGAGCGAAGGGATATATTAACGAGAGAAGAGAGGAGAGGGGTTAAGTGCAAAAATATATGCCATGTTGGAGTGACATGTCAGCAAGTAATGCACACATGGCTGGTATGGACCTGCGATGCACAACCTAACAAGTTTATGGACTCAGAAACGTATTTTTGAAGTTCGTGGACCTAAGTGACACCCTTTTACAAGTTCAGGGGCCACTCGTGCATTTAACTCTTTTTTTTTACTTTCTTTGTCTCCTGAAGTAATCCCTCTGCACCCCCAACCTGTTATTTGTAATTATTTACTTAAGTATTTTTATTCTTATTAAATCCACCAGTAGGGGCTTGCCCCTCCTGTTTCCATAAAAAAACGTAGGCTTCAACGCGAGAGGCTTCAACGCTCGGCCCGCCCGGCTTCAACGTAGGTATAACCGATCACCGAGAGAAAAAAAAAGGAAACAAAAAAACCGCCTTCGAAGGAGCTCCGACCTCGCCGCTGCTCCTGCCTCGTCCTCCTGCCGGATCTTCATCGGCCGCGCGAGGTCCGCTCCTTGCCGCCTCCTGCTGCAGCGATCCCGCTCCGGCCGCAGGGAGCACGGCCAAGGACTGCCGTCCCCCGTGGGTGCTACTCCGCCGTTCACACGATGTCCGGTCGTTCGACGATTACGACGCGCCGCTCATCGACTTCATAACGGCCTTGCCGGACATCCACAAGGTCAGTGCCTAATCATTGTGGTTAGTGTCTTGCTCTAACTTTCTGCCGGACGTTCACAGGATTGGCCTTTCTTTGTTTTGATTAGTGCTCGTGCTGTTGGATTGTTTGTGCATCCCTGCTCGTGGCTTCGCGCGGGCGGACAGCCGGCGCCGATCGCGCGCACGAGGAGGGGGCAGACGTGCGAGCAGGAGGCGCGGGCCGCGAGGTCCAAGCCACACCGGCGGCGATCGCGCGCGCGAGGAGGGGGCGGACGTGCGAGGAGGAGGCGCGGGCCGCGGGGGCATCGCCACACCAGCGGCGATCGCGCGCGCAAGGAGGAGGCAGACGTGCGACGAGGAGGTGCGGGCTGCGAGGTCGTCGCCACGACGTTCGCGTCGCACTCGCACGTGAGGAGCCCATCACGCCGACGCCGCGGCCATCGTGATCGCACCGACGTGCCGGTCTCCTGCTGCCGTGCTGAAGCTGTGCGGTCTCCGTCTGCAAGCTGGTTTGCTCAAAACACTGAAATTGTTCGACGCCCGTGCCCGTGCAAGCAGGTTTGCTCAAAATACTGAAACGTATGTGCTGCTGACCTGTTGTAGGACATAAAGAAATTATGGCCTTCAGTTAGGAGCAATGGGCAGTGAGTGCCTTGTGTCACAACGAGATGCAATTGTTGATATAGTTAATAATTTAAGTTGGGTTTGGACTTAGCTTCACAGCGTATTATAATTCGTGTTTCAAGGGCTTGAACAAAAATATGGTTTTTATTATCATAAATTAGGATTGCTTAGTAAATATCATCCCTTCGTGCTATTCTAATGGGAATCCCTTTGTGCTAGAGATTTCAATGAAAATAATTTAGGATTGCTTAGTAAATATCATCCCTTCGTGCTATCCTTTTGTGCTAGAGATTTCAATGAAAATAATAATATTTGTCAACACAGGTAAGTGACAATGTCTACGCCGAGAAATACACGTGAAGCACAACGCAATATATCTGCGCCGAGAGATATACGTGAACCACAAAGCGTATCTTCGCCGAGAAATACACGCGAAGCACTAAGCAATATCACCAATGTCATAGGTATGCTTACAATATTTTCGTATGCAGCATTTTTTGAAATTTCTCAATATTTATTGGAAGCAACACCTGCAATAATGGAGGGTTATCCCATTTTATATGAGGCCTCGCCGAGGAGGGAGGAAAGGAACATGCAACAACAGAAACGTCGAGCTGAGATGTCTATCGAACAGCGGGACGAGATTAATAGGAAACAACATGAGTACTGACAGCTGAAGAAGGCTGCCACCTAAAATAGTAGCACTTCCGCGGCTTTTACTGACACATTGCCGTTAACTTCAGCACCCTCACGTAGTTAATCTCTTTGTTACTTTCATTTATTACACCATTAACCCGTATGATTTATGCCTAAACCTGCTGAACCATTGTGTGCAACCCAACTGTCAATGGCGGTGTAAGCATGTTGAACATTGCTTTTAAATTAATTAACTGATGTCCGTATGGAAAATATGGCAGTTTTTTATTTGACAAATTAATAAATTGCAGGTCATAAGTGCGTATATCCATTTGATGCGGCATGAAAACCACCTACTTCATAGAGAAGGTGGAGATATTTACATGGAGAATACATTTATTACTCAATTGCTACAGCACGACGGAAAGGTTGATGCAACGACATTGACCTATAGTAGAGACGACAGGATTCAAACATGGGTCCAAAATTATTTAGACGCTGATATGGTAAGTTTGACCACAACTTCTGATATATGCTATTTTCTGTTGATTTAAACATCTAGAAAAAATTAAGAAAAAACTCTATTACTACAGGTATTTCTTCCAATTAATATTGAAAAATATCACTAGTATCTAGCGGTTGTCAATGCTTCGGAAAGACAGATACATTTTTTGGATTCTTTTGGAGAAAATATGACAAATTGGCAAGATCCATATTGGCAAGATCTCGACTGCACGGTATGGCTTAATGATTGATATATCTATGTAAATACATAATATTTTTTTAAAAAATTTTAATATCCCTTTCTAAATCTTGGTGTTTCGGTCATACCAGTTAATAAGAATGGAAAGACTAATAAAACATGTAGCAAAACATAAAGAGCTGGACCTAACAAAATGAATAAAGGGCATCGAAGTGGCATCTTAGCCAAAAAGCCATAAGATCATCAACAAAGTGCAAACAGATGGGTAAGAGATCATCTATATCTTGTTGTGTATATGCCATTGCCATACCAGCAGCAACAGTATCTGTATCTCAATATTGCACAATGTAAGCCATGGCTTATGGATGATTAATTTTATGGAGTACTGGACTGGAGCTTCTTTATCTGACAATGTGACCTAGATAATTTCATAGGAATATTTCTATACATATGAGTTTTTCTAGACTTGTTCATATATCAAGACTTGCTCATATATTTTCAGGATGATATAAGTAAATTTAGGTTCAAGCTACCTGAGATCTTGTATAACTCCCCGTTAAATGAAGCAAGAGGGTTACCGGATAATGGGTAACAAAATGAGACTCCCGAAAATTCGCATGATGATGTCACAATGTTCGATGATTTGGATATTTTGATGTCGGGTTCAATAGAGTTGACACGTACAATAAAGTGGAGAAGCAGAAAAGACCTATTGTCGGTGATTTGCCTAAACATCCGGTGTGTAATAATTTTGGTTGTGATAATCACCCGGTTGTCCGGTATCCGGACGAGATAATTTTTAGTACTAGTAGTATCATTTGTGCCTAAAAATAATTCCATCTACATTGCTGTACAGTAAATTTGTCTGTGATAATCTACAGGACGTCCGGCATCTGGATGAGTTTTATTTTTTATACTAATAATATTATTTTCTTCTATAAATAATTCCATTCAAGTTTACTGCATCTGTGGCCACCCGTAATTATCCTGGACCAATTTTATTACTCACGGGTTTGGACGGAATTATTTATACACCTAAGTTTTACTACTCAAGTCACGATGGAATTATTTACGGACCAAAATGATATACTCAGTAATAAAAGAGACTGGCCAAGGAAAGCTCCAGGAGATGGACTGTCAAGGAAAGCTCCAGGAGCCCTACTGTGATGGAGAATGTGTAAAAATGGTAGAGGATCCCCAAGATGGGTGCCCTGGCTGCCCTTATATCGAGTTCGGGGCCAATGCTTGTACAAAGAAGAAGGTTCTCCTGACCGAAGGGTCGTGAGCCTGAGGGAGGTCCGAGCTAACTTGGTTTGCAAGCTATGCCGTCTTATGGAACACGCTTGGGTATGGTTGTTGTCATGGTCTTGTGCCCACGTCGGGGCATGGTGTGACATGGTGCTACTATGCTGGCCATGGCGCCACTATAGGCACGGTGGTGGTTCACCAGCCGTCCTGTGCGACGTGGTCCTCGCCGTGGTCTTCGTCATTGCCTCCTGGTTTCCTATGGCATCGTACAGAAGTTGTTAGCCACTTCCAGATCTTCGGTCGTCTTGTTGGCTAGAGGAGCTGAGGGCCATGATCCCGATTGTTGGGGTCGCGGCACCCACTGGTCTGGATGGCCTCTAAGTCAAGGCCTTCGTCATGGATCCTATCCCGTAGTGGGTGGAATCGTACATACGTCTTGTCGAGCCATACTTAGCCGGCGGGTCACCATATCGGTTGTCACCGTCGTGCGGTATTCTCTTGTCTGCACAGCATGGCGCAGGGATCGCGTCTGACCGCTGTCACCATGGTCCTTGCGGAGTCAGAGTAGCATACCTTACCATTGCCAGAGCGGGCGTATTTGGCTAGGCTTGACCTCTCCCCATTCCTCCTAGGGGTCGGGATAGTGGAGGGGTCGTGCGTCTCTCACGCGCTGTGTGGCTAAGTCTAATGAAGGGGTCATGGCCGGCCCCGCCTTAGCGCTTGGCCTAGTTTTCTTGGATCAACTGGGCCTCGGTCGTTCGGGCTCTTCCTGGCTAACGTATCGTGGGCTACTCGGCCTGCTAACTAATCGGTGTCTTGAGACACCCTGGGGTAATAACCTCGATAGTAGCCCCTGAGCGTTTTTACGATCACAAAATGATCATGAAAGCACTAAGATGCATGTGCATTTGAGCGCGGGTTCATAATCGTGGCTTATTTGAGCTTTGTCGCTCGACCCCTTTGTGGGCTGGTGCATTCAATGCAGTAGGTGGACGTTACGTTCAGCCCTGTTAGGATGTCCTAACGACGTGATACGTGACTGCTGAGCCTTGCCGTGTCAGTGTGCTGTGTTTTGGGGTTCGTGACCCAGGCGGAGTCGAGTGGTCTCGTCGATGTTGTATCGGCCCTGCCTTTGGGAGGGTCTCAATTTCCCCGACCTTATGCAGGCATCTGACATTGGTTGTGACCTCCCGTGGTTTGCCACCTGGTGCGGGCATCTCAGGTTGTTCATTCTACCCTTGGGCCTATAAATATAGGCCTTTCTTCTATTTGAACCACCCATGGCTATAACTACAAATCGTTCCTGCCTTTCTACTGAGAGAGTGGGGAAATGGGAGAGAAAAGTTTGAGGAGAACCATGTGGTTCCCATCGAGTGTCCAACTGGGAGTCGGTGGTGTTCAGAAAGCAATGGCGCCCCTTCAATGATTGGTGCTAGAAGGGGTCTTGCGAGCATGGGAGGATATGCCCATGGTGCGCATGCACTATGGGGAACAGGCAATCCCATCTTGGGCGAGATGGGTCTTGCCTAACTCCAAGGCTCTCTGCCTGTGCCCCGTTGGTGCTTGTGAAAGCCCACGGGTGCCTGTTCAGGCGTCCTTGAGCTGGTGCAGCCTCCATGCCTCCTCCTATGCTCTTGTGTCTCAGGAGTCATGTTATTACAGGATGGTTGGCGTGACAATGGAATTATTTACAGACCAAAATAATACTATTAGTAATAAAATTTACCTCGACACCGGAGGCCACGTTGATTGTCACATGAAAATTTACTGTTCATAGGTCTAGATAGAATCATTTTTATTAACGGGGTGTCCAGTATTCGGACAAGGGAATTTTATTACAAATAGTAACATTTGGCCATATAAATAGCTCTGTCCGGACCGATGCATAGAAAAATGGGATGTGACCGTCACCGGCATGTCTGGTCTCTGGCTAGACTATTTTTATTACTAATAGTATCATTTTGCTATGTAAATAATTCTAGTTTGGACTACCAGTGGTAAATTTCCCTGTCATAATCACCATGCCATTTGGTATTCGGACGAGATAATTTTTATTATTAATAATATCATTTTAATCTATAAATAATTCTGTCGACATTGGTGTACAGTAAATTTGGGTTGATTATCACTTTTCCGTCCGGTATTCGGACAAGGTTATTTTTATTACTAATAGTTTCATTTTGGTATGTAAATAATTTCATCCTGACCTTTGTGTGGTAATTTTGCCTAGGTTAATCACCGGGGCGTCCGGTATCCGGACGAGGTTATTTTTTATTACTAATAATATCATCCGTGCCTATAAATAATTTCGTATGGATCCGTGTGCAACAAAGTTGCATGTGTGATTGGACGAGGTTATTTTTTATTACTAATAATTTCGTGCACACCAGTGTGCAATAAATTTTCCTGTGATAATCAACACGGCGTTCGATCTCTGGCCGGAGTATTTTTATTATTAATAGTATCATTTTGCTATGTAAATACTTCAATTTTGGACTGTTAGCGGTAAATTTGCCTGTCATAATCACCATGGCGTTCGGCATCCGGACGAGGCAATTTTTATTACTAATAATATCATTTTGGTTTATAAATTATTATGTCGACTTAGGTGTGTAATAATTTTAGTTGTGATAATCACCGGGTTGTCCGGTATCCGGACGAGATAATTTTTGGTACTAGTAGTATCATTTGTGCCTTGAAATAATTCCATTTACATTGGTGTGCAGTAAATTTGTCTGTGATAATCTACGGGCGTCTGGCATCCGGACAAGTTTGATTTTTTATTACTAATAATATTATTTTCTTCTATAAATAATTGCATTCAAGTTTACTGCACCTGTAGCCGCCCGTAATTATCCTGGACCAATTTTCCAGCAGCTGTGAACATGCACGCAGCACGCCATTCTTTAAGGGAGCGACATGCATGGGATTTGCATCCACTGAAGGCCGTTTCTTAAAAAAGCATCAACCGGTCAATCAATTGGACCATGCATGCAACAGTACAAGAGGTAATAAAAGCGACGTCCTTTTTGTTGCATTCATTCACGTGAACGTTCGCCGGAGCAAAATTCAAAGTTTGGTGGTTAGGGTGGCGGGCGTTGAATCTTATTCATAGGCCGGGCCATGTGTGCACAAGTAAGCCAAGCCTCAGAAGCTTCATTGTAGTCCTTTGCCCCTATATGTGCTTTGTGCCTTCAATTGACCTCCTTGGCTTGGAGCGGAGAACCAGACGTGCTTGGGGAGAAGATGGGTTTGAGGGCAGGGGCGGAGCTAGAATTTAAACATAGTGGAGGCTGTTCAAACCGACAACAATCATGCATAAATAAATACAGAAACGATAAGGCTATACATAACAACCAAATAAATGTCTGTGTTACAATACTAAAGAAAACTAAAAACTAAAAATAAACATTGGATATTGTAGAGAAAAAGGGACAAAATTAAATAGCAGGTCTTTGACCTTCACGCGATATATCAATCTAATTCTAAGTCTGGAAAAAGAATCATGGTAATAACATGAACAAAGCAGATAATGAAGATAAAAGGAAGACTAATCCTAAATAATATATATAGACGTCATATATTGGGCATCAATTCAGGGATAGTAAACAAGAAAAGTACTTTAAATATAATTAACTAGCTAATTAAAGAGTGTATTGTGACAATGAACTAGATGTTTAATAAAAAGCAGAAATAGCATCATTAGAGGAACAAAAGAGAGACGAAAAAATAGGATGACCTAACTCTTAATTATAAAAAGATGCTATTAGAGATTAATATGCAGAAAGGATATGGAGTCAAAATGCAAATAGTATATCATGACTTGCTAATTAGACTATTAAATGGCTAATTAAGGGGATATATTATGGGGTCATCAAAATATTGGGAGTGCTTGCCGCCACCCCCCCCCCCCCCCGCCCCCCAGGCATCCCTTGCCTCCGCCACTATTTGAAGGAGAAAAAACCTTGTCCGGTTTGCATGAGTGCCCATCGCAGACATGCCACCAAGGTCTAGTGGTGTCAGTGTTTCGTATACCAGACTAGTAAATTTATACGATTACTGCACTGCTCTAGGAAGACAATGGTAGCATCCAAAAGACATGAGGATTTATACTGGTTTAGGCTGGAGCCCTACGTCCAGTCTCAGAGATGATCGAGTGCATGTTCATCGCTTGAATGCTCTAAAATTCTTACAATGGAGGGGGCAAGAATGGTGTAAGAGGTTGGAGAGTAGAGCTAGGAGATGGACTGTCAAGGAAAGCTCCAGTAGCCCTACTGTGATGGAGAATGTGTAAAAATGGTAGAGGATCCCCAAGATGGGTGCCCTGGCTGCCCTTATATCGAGTTCGGGGCCAAGGCTTGTACAAAGAAGAAGGTTCTCCTGACCGAAGGGTCGTGAGCCTGAGGGAGGTCCGAGCTAACTTGGTTTGCAAGCTATGCCGTCTTATGGAACACACTTGGGTATGGTTGTTGTCATGGTCTTGTGCCCACGTCGGGGCATGGTGTGACATGGTACTACTATGCTGGCCATGGCGCCACTATAGGCACGGTGGTGGTTCACCAGCCGTCCTGTGCGACGTGGTCCTCGCCGTGGTCTTCGTCATTGCCTCCTGGTTTCCTAGGGCATCGTACAGAAGTTGTTAGCCACCTCCAGATCTTCGGTCGTCTTGTTGGCTAGAGGAGCTGAGGGCCATGATCCCGATTGTTGGGGTCGCGGCACCCACTGGTCTGGATGGCCTCTAAGTCAAGGCCTTCGTCATGGATCCTATCCCGTAGTGGGTGGAATCGTACATACGTCTTGTCGAGCCATACTTGGCCGGCGGGTCACCATATCGGTTGTCACCGTCGTGCGGTATTCTCTTGTCTGCACAGCATGGCGCAGGGATGGTGTCTGACCGCTGTCACCATGGTCCTTGCGGAGTCAGAGTAGCATACCTTACCATTGCCAGAGCGGGCGCATTTGGCTAGGCTTGACCTCTCCCCATTCCTCCTAGGGGTCGGGATAGTGGAGGGGTCGTGCGTCTCTCACGCGCTGTGTGGCTAAGTCTAATGAAGGGGTCATGGCCGGCCCCGCCTTAGCGCTTGGCCTAGTTTTCTTGGATCAACCGGGCCTCGGTCGTTCGGGCTCTTCCTGGCTAACATATCGTGGGCTACTCGGCCTGCTAACTAATCGGTGTCTTGAGACACCCTGGGGTAATAACCTCGATAGTAGCCCCTGAGCGTTTTTACGATCACAAAATGATCATGAAAGCACTAAGATGCATGTGCATTTGAGCGCGGGTTCATAATCGTGGCTTATTTGAGCTTTGTCGCTCGACCCCTTGTGGGCTGGTGCATTCAATGCAGTAGGTGGACGTTACGTTCAGCCCTGTTAGGATGTCCTAACGACGTGATACGTGACTGCTGAGCCTTGCCGTGTCAGTGTGCTGTGTTTTGGGGTTCGTGACCCAGGCGGAGTCGAGTGGTCTCGTCGATGTTGTATCGGCCCTGCCTTTGGGAGGGTCTCAATTTCCCCGACCTTATGTAGGCATCTGACATTGGTTGTGACCTCCCGTGGTTTGCCACCTGGTGCGGGCATCTCAGGTTGTTCATTCTACCCTTGGGCCTATAAATATAGGCCTTTCTTCTATTTGAACCACCCATGGCTATAACTACAAATCATTCCTGCCTTTCTACTGAGAGAGTGGGGAAATGGGAGAGAAAAGTTTGAGGAGAATCATGTTGTTCCCATCGAGTGTCCAACTGGGAGTCGGTGGTGTTCAGAAAGCAATGGTGCCCCTTCAATGATTGGTGCTAGAAGGGGTCTTGCGAGCATGGGAGGATATGCCCATGGTGCGCATGCACTATGGGGAACAGGCAATCCCATCTTGGGCGAGATGGGTCTTGCCTAACTCCAAGGCTCTCTGCCTGTGCCCCGTTGGTGCTTGTGAAAGCCCACGGGTGCCTGTTCAGGCGTCCTTGAGCTGGTGCAGCCTCCGTGCCTCCTCCTATGCTGTTGTGTCTCAGGAGTCATGTTATTACAGGATGGTTGGCGTGACACCTGTCCTTCCATGGCAGTAACAAGGCCTCCCAGGGCTTACTAGAGATGCCACCGGTGTGGTGATTTCCATATTTGTATTTTGGTGCACGGCTTGGCCGTGCTCTTTTCCAAAGTTTGATAAGAGAGACCCTTTCTTTGAGTTTACTTGCTTCTCTAGGGTCTCTCGGTGGTGGTTAAGTTGTGGTCGCTTATCCTGATAACGGCATAGGTTGGGATGCCCTCGTCAGCCGAGGATACCATGTGGGTTTTGAAGCATCTCTTGTCGTGTGTAATCAGGGAGGGAAGTACTTTTGCGAGTCTTTTTTGTCTCCGGTTTAGTTAATCTCCTGCAATGGGGCTACCAGCCTCCACTTGGTTTGCGAGATTCGAGACAGCATCAGGTCAGCGACCCGAGATGCGGGGAGGAAACGGTCGTGGCTTGGCCACGATCCTTATCGAGGTCGCATGGACCCTGCTCCTTTTTCCTTTGACATCCTTCTCGCCCCTAGGGGTTGTGATGCCTGGTCGCAAGCAACTTTGGTTTTGCCCTGCGTGGGGAGAGGCTTGTCCACCATAACCACGTGGTCAGAGAGGTGCACCTCGTTGAGGTCAATGGGTAATTCAAGTGGGACCATATCCTCCCCAATCGACGTGGAGTTCGATTGTCCCTCATCGAGAGACGTCACATACATCGTTGGCCATCAAGCCCATCAGTCCCCAACCACCTCCACAGCGGCTAGAGGGCAAGATGCCTCCCCCTAGAGGGGGTCAACCCGGGTGACTTCGAAGCGAACGACTCAAACACAAGAGGATATGATCGTGAGGTTCTGCACCACCGATTAGAACCGTAGGGGCCCATCTCGTCCTGCCCCTACCTCTTTTGTGGCCTCAAACCCGTCTAAGGGCCGGCCTAAGAGTGGGTTTCCTAAGCACAACGTGGGGTCATGGTTGAGGCAGGCTGCTCTGCGTGTTGTCTTAGGGGCTCGTTGCCTCCTCGGTCGTGACACAACTTAATGGCGCTCGTCCGCGTGTGAATATGTGATGCGCCACGTCGCGTGGTTGTTGTGGTGCGGCGGCTTGCTTACCGGGGTTCGTGGGATTCGTTCCAAGATGGATTCTGTAAGGGTGCGGTTCGCACTCCTGGTCGCTGCCACATATATGACCCCTTCAGCTCGAGTTCCCTTACCTTGTTTTTGCCTTCCACTATTGTGCACTACAATTGAGAGAGGGGCGTAAGGGGATCAAACTCAAGGGATTTACCTGGGAGGTGCATAGTCACTAGTGGTCGCTTGGCACTATCTTTCACCGCCGCCACCTCTGTCTTAGCCCTCGCTTTGCGCCCTACCTATGTTAGGGATGAGTGAGTAGGTACCTTCAGTGGTGATGGAGGTAAGGCTACTGTGGCTTGTCGATGATGGCCTCCTTCTACCGAAGTCACTAGATGGAGGGCCACTGCCGGTGAGATGCTCCGCAACCCACGACCTGGGGAAATGGTGTCTTTCATCGATTTCCATGAGGGCGGGTTTGGGATTCTAGTGTCAGATTTCCTCTAGGGATTCCTTCAGGAGCATGACATCTAGATGTAGCACCTTCCCCCTAATGGCGTGCTAGAACTGGCGGGCATCATGGTCATTTGCGAGGCCTTATTTGGGATAGAACCCAACAAAGACCTGTTCCGATGACTCTTCGAAGTCAAGAGTTGGTGGGTGCTAGGGTCCGCTGGCGGTGCACTATCCCCTGTGGGCGAGATGAACATTCAGATGCATTATGGGGTGTCTCATCTCTATCTGTGCCTATCGTTGAGGAGTTCAAATTCTGGCTGGCATAGGAATTTGTTCTATATTCTCAACAACGCCTCTGCCACCTTGCTTCCTTTCTCAGTCGCTCCTCTGATAAGGTCGGCTTCCTGGGGTTGGGGATGCGACTGGAAACGGTAGGCAGAGGTGTCTGAGATCTTGGAGATCCTCACAGGCCAGGTGTCAGCCAGTTTTGATGGCGTTGTGGTCCTCCGGGTCATGCTGGAGCGTCGGGTCCTCTCATTGAAGTGGTGGGCTCATCTATTGTGCGACTATGTCAGGGCGGAAGATTCGACCTGTGAGGCTGCGGAGGAACTTGAGGATGACGTGGTTGTGATGCAAATGGCCGGGATGGTCGATGGAGGAGTTGTGGTCACAACTGAGTGCGTCATCAGTGTTCTCGGTGAGTCATCACCCTCACCTAGTGAGTTGCCCTTTTTCGTGCTTTTCCCTTTGTCCACGGTCGGCATCAGGTGGGTGATTGCTGGCGCAGCTTGTTTCTAGCAGTCTGTCCCATCGTTCTGCTCTCGCTTTCACATCCCCCATCCTAGGGGCACCGATCGCGCTGCCCAGGAGCAGGTGGCCGCTAGTGAGCAGAGGCTGCCTTAGGCGAAGACATCTGTAGGGTCAAGATGGCGGACTAGAGGGGGGTCAATAGTCCTTTTTAAAACTTAATCACGCTAGCTAACCGAGACAAATGCAAAATTAAAGCTATCGGTCTAGCCAAGACTATTCCTCTCTATCTATGTTATCTAGCACCTTACAAAGATCCTAATTATGCAACTCAGGTGCCGAGCTAGCTAGAGCTCACCTAATCAAATCTAGTGGTAAGGTCACTCAAACCTATGCAACTAGTACTTTGCCAACTAGGGGAGCTCCTACACAATCTAGTAAGCAAAAGCACAAAGCTCCTAAGCTCACTAGTAATGCTCAATAACAAGGCTACACAAGCGAAATTAGAGAGCACAAAATACTTAGCTACACAAACTAAGCAATATGACTAAGAAGGTAACTAAAACCAAATTAGCTACATAAGGAAGCTACTTCTATGCTACACAAGCAAGAAGGTAACTAGCAAGATACTAAAGCTAAACTAGTCACAAGAGCAACTACACAAGTACAATGCATATGAAAGTAATACAAGCTTGTGTTTCGCAGAATGCAAACCACTAAGAAGATGATGAAGACAATGTTGACAAGATGATTTTCTCCCGAGATTCACTTGGTTGCCACCAAGCTACGTCCCCGTTGTGTCAACCGCTCACTTGGTGGTTCGACAGTTAATTGGCATCACCCACCAAGCCCGCATGTCGAGCACCACAAGAACCTACCCTAAAAGTTAGGGTAGCTCAATGACACGCTCAACTAGAGTTTCCCTTCACGATCCCCATAGGGTGAGCACAATCCCCCTCACAAATCCTCCTCCGGAGCACCACACAATCTTCTCGCATGCTTCAATGGAGTCACAAGCCACCAAGCTGTCTAGGAGGTGGCAACCTCCAAGAGTAATAAGCACCACCAGCTTGCAACACGATCAACTAGTGCCACTCGATGTAATCTCTCAATGCAATCGCACTAGAATCACTCACTAGCTCTTGATTCGCAATCTAGCAAGCACAAGTGAGTTGGATGGCTCCCAAGCACTCTCAAGCATGGACACAAAGTCCCTCTAGGTGCTCAACCTCAGCCATGGCCGAGACATCCCTCTATTTATTGTCCCAAGGCTAAATAGAGTTGTTACCCCTTCACTACGCATTCTGCGACGCGACCGAACGCGCAGGTCATAATGACAAGATGCACTCGGCCAGCGTCCGATCGCTGGGATGCCACCACACATCCCTGCATTCAACATCACACGTTCGATCTCCAACTGCTACTTCACGCGCCAACGGTCACCGAATGACCGAACGCAACGGTCAGTGATTGGACGCGCCTGAGCCACGTCAAGTCACACAAACACCCGCGCCCCTGAGCCTACTGACCTGACGTGCCGTGGAGTGACTGGACACACCCACAAGCGAAGTCAGGTCGACTCTAGAGAAGGTCCAGAGTTGGCAAACCGTGACCGGAGGCATCAAGTCCACCACGATCTGACGTGTTGCCGAGTCCGGTCAGTTTTGCCACCACACACCAACACCAGCATCGCCTACATCAGTGTACATCATCCAGACCGGATGCACCCCCTAGCGTGCCAAGTCTCCTTCAGCACCAGCATCCGATCGTGTGAAGCCAGAGCCACGCCTCCTTTGCACCAACTGACCGGAAGCGTAGGTCCTTTCGAGGCCAGCGTCTAGTCACCTCCAGTGACTAGTTTTGCCTCCGTTTCTTCATCGAGTTGATCCACTTCAACTCCAACTTCTTCTCCTTTGTAAATGTGCCAACACCACCAAGTGTACACCACCATGTGTATGTGTGTTAGCATTTTCACAATCATTTTTAAGGAGTTAGCCACTCAACTTTCACGCCACTCGATTCTAGCAATGATGCAAAGTTAGATCACTCGAATGGCACTAGATGACTGATATGCAAACAAGTTTGCCCCTCTTGATAGTATGGTCATCTATCCTAAACTCGGTCATAAACTTCTCTATACACCTATGACCGGTGAAATGAAATGCCCTATAGGTTATACCTTTGCCTTGTGCATTCCATTTCGTCTCCTCCAATGTTGATGCAACACATGCACCAACACGATCAACAATGATATGATCCATTTCATATCATCATGTGACCTTATTGGTTATTCGATCCTGACCTCACTTGCACTTCACCGTTGCCTTCGTCCATCGGTGCCAAGTCTTGCTCAAGCTTCACCGCCACATGGTCCATCGCTCCAAAGCCTCCAACTTGCCCTTCATGCTTGCAACCGTCCATAAAGCCAAGTCTTGTCTTGACCTTCTCCACCTTAGTCACATGACTCCATGTCATGTCTCATATGCAATGAGCTCCTTCATCACATTTGTGAACTTTGCAACATGTCCAAGCCATTTCACCTCCATGGCAAGTATTGCTCACACACATGTACTTGTGGACTAATCACCTATGTATCTCACTCTAACACACATTAGTCCAACTAAGGTTGTCACTCAATTACCAAAACCAAATAAGGGCCTTCCAATCTCTCCCTTTTTGGTAATTGATGATAACTCTACAAAGATATGGAAATTAAGCTCAAATGGATTCATGTTGCTTGCACAAGCAATTTTACCATGTGTAAATGATTTTAGACAAGTATCATAAACCCGAATTGGTAGTATTAGCTCCCCTACATATGTGCTAGAGTATTTGGTTTGAAGCGCGCACATATGCATAGATTGGAAATGTGGGGAAGTAATGACTACCAAATGATGCTAAGGTGTAAAGAATAAACCTTTGAAGCATGATACCAATCGGAGTTGCACCTTTAAGTTCATCCTTAGCACCATGGTTAGCTAGATACCACTTGGAAATAAAAAACACTAGATACCCTATGAGATCAACATTAGAAGCAAGGCACTAGTAATACTTGAGAAACATACCTCGTGTCTAGCTATCATCCTATGCATGCTAGTTTTTATTTCATCATTCAAGTTCTATAACTAGCATATACCACACAAGCATGCATATCAAATTTAAAAACTTATGCAATGCAAGCAAACACATGACTATGCACATATCAAATGCAATCAAACAAGTTCATGAGCTTGCTCCCCCTACTTGTGTGCTTTCCTTGTCCAAAAAATTTGATCCTTCTCTATTCTTCAATGTTGCTCCCTCTTATCCATTGTCCATGTCCAAAACTCCATTTGTAATATCTTTGTCTCAATCTCTCCCAAAGCTTTCATATCTTTGTACAATCTCCCCCCTTTGTCATCAATTTTCATGAAAGGTGTGCATCTCTTGATACAAAGGGTTGCAATGGGGTAGATGGTTGAGGCTTGAATCTTGCATTTTTTATGGACACTACCTCATATGTTGGAATGACACCACTTGTATAGCTCTTGAGATAGCGCACATAGGATCTTTGACCTTGATACCAATTGGTGGGACACCTCCCCCTATGTCATAGCATGGGTCATTCTTTTGATAAATTTGAGCTCCTGTAGGTGAGGGATGCATACTTCATTTGATGATCACTTAAAGTTGAGGATCACTTGTGGAACCACCATCTTGTATGATTGATACCACGTGTAGAGATATGATGTCACTTGAAAGAATTTGCTACCATGGAACCACTTGTTGGATTTGTTAATAAGAACCATTTCTTGAACATTTGCTATCTTCATGAGTAACACTTGTAGGATATCACTTATGAGTTGATCTAGACACACTTGTGAATACTTGATGATATATTTGAGTCTAGATACCACTTGAAACAAACAAACTAGATATCCATTTGCATTGTTGTCTTGTTCTTGTACTCTTGTCACTGTCATGAGCTTCTTATGGTTGACTTGAACTAAATTGATTTGTCGAAGCTTCCAAGTCCGGTTTGAACCAATGACAAGCTTCTTCACACCTCTTACAAGGGTTATCTTGCTAATATTGTACTTGTCACTTGTTTGCAATCCAAATTAAATCAAGTACTTGGGTTCACTAGCTCATGAACAAACTCATATACTACCACTAGATCAATCAATCATTCAAGCAATAGTGATAGACTATGAATTTTAAATTTTCATTTGTTATGCATGATTCTTTGAAGCATGTACTATATGCACTAACCACATACTAGTAAGGGATGAAATGATCATGCACATTACAATGATACATTTGCTATCTTGGAGTAGAGGATAGTCACATAGATTCCAATTCATTACTCCAATAACAATGTGAAGTCCAATTTGTAGCTTGGTGAAGACCAATCATCATAGATGGAGTCCATTCTTCACCCATATGATTTGAAGACCACTAATGATCAAGTGCACTATCATGATATGGTTGGCTTACTTTTTCATTTCATCTTTGCTTTCATGAGAGCGTCAATGTGAGAATACGACTTGAAATATTATGACTAGCTCTCTTTTGGGTGTTGCTTGCTTTTCTTGATCAATCCTATTGATTGCTTCAACTAAGCATCTCAAATGTCCCTTGAATCACCACTTCCATGTTAGCTTTCCAAGTACCACACTTGGTTTACCTACACATAGGCGGCAAGCCCCTACACTAGGGAGAAATGACATCTCTCCAAAGAACCATTCTTGACACTCACTTAAAATAACTTGATTGATTGATCCAAGTGATGGACTTAACTTGATGTGTAACCTTGATTCCTTATTTAAGTCCTTTTATTTCTATTAAATGATCTCCAATGATCACTAGAACTTAAACTTCATTTTCATCTTGAGCTTGGTCTTGATCTTCAATTTGAGTACCAAATAGGTGTCAAGTACACTCCACAATCAAATGGCCTTATACTATTTGCTTGTCATGCTTCTAGATCAATCCAAAACCAAACTTAGGTACCTCAAACACTTGTAAACAAGTTTCCAACTTGAGGACCTTTCAATTAAAAGTGACTCTTGATCAATCCAATAATTGTCACTTTTTCTGACAGATTCTGTACCCTTCAAAGAAGAATACATCTCCCAATGTACAAACCCAAATACCACAAAATTTAGTGGAGATGTGCTTCACAAAGTCATCTAGCGGGTGTAAAATTTTGGGCTTCATTTGACTTCTAGATTGCTACCAGATTTTCATTCTTCCATCACTGCTACATGCTGAAAACTGTAGCTGACAAGATCTACTCCAAAGCTAAAGCATCTCTTATCTAAATCTCATGAAATTTGTACAGCATCTTATACCATAAACCTAGAGCATGTATACTAAATTTTATGCCAATCCAAATTAATTTGATCACTCAAACATGGCTAAGATCACAGCTAGCTCAGATTCTCAATTATAGGACATATTTCTTCACATGAGCTATACTTTATCAAATGTGAATCAAACTTGAAATCAACTTGTTTGAACACTTTCACAAGACATATATCCATTCAATCCACTCACAAAAAGTCATCTCATGAACTTATCCAACACAAATTAATCCAAACTTGATTACTAATCAATTTATCCATTCAATCATCTCATAGCAAGCAACAAATGCATATATATCCAATTCAATCAACTCATATTCACCCAAATAAAATGACCAACATGAGATATACCTTGGTTAGCTCATGATCATTCAATTAGCAAGCTTCAAATCAAACAATTGCAAGCCATCAAATATTCCAATAAATCACCAACAACTTGACACAATGCACTTGTATGTTGTAGCACTTGGATTTTACTCAATTTGACTTGGCATTGGTTTTAGATATGCACTAAGCTTCATGACTTGAATCAACATATGATGAACAATAAGAAACCTATTGAATCAAGCCTCCAATGCCATGGTACCTACACACATTCATCCACTTTTTGATGGTAGCCAAACTAGTTTGGGTCCTCTCAAGTTAGGTGCAACATACTTAGGCAAAGCCTTAGTATGAGTAGCGGGATGTTTTGCAATAGCAACTATAGAGGTACCATTACCATCCTTTCTAAGCACAATATTATCATCAATTGAAAAAGGCTTAGAATAATTACCTAGGGGATATGATTTTGCCATGTGTCCCCTTTTCCAGCATGAGAGTAGCAAACTCTCTTTGATTGAGCCTTTTTTCTTTGCTCATGTGTTGCTTCTCATTGCCTTGCCTCTCATGAGTTGCTCGAGCCTTCTTCTCAAGCTGGGTAGGACACCCCGAGGCAAATTGTCCCATATCTCCACACTTGAAGCACTTGATGTGAGCACAATCTCTTTTCTTGTCTTGATTCTTGCTCACCATCTTGGCATCTTGGATAAGCATTGGATGTTTGCTCTTCCACCCCTTCTTGTTTTTTTCATCTTTTTCTTTAAGTCACCACCATCTCTATGGTTCATCTTGATTTGCTCTTGGGGTGTTTTCTCTTACTCATCTTGTGGCTTTGGTTGATGCTCTTCTTGTTGCTTCACCAATTGCTTGGTTGGGCATATTGAGGTAAGGTGATCCCAAGTGTGGCACTTGAAGCACTTGACATGCTTTAGCCTCTCTTCTTCCTTCCATATTCTTGAGCTTCCCAATGTTTGGGCAACCATTTGTAAGGTGTCCTGCTTCATGACACTAGTAGCACATGGAGTGAGACAACTTCAAATGTAGTTGCTTCTTCGTCTTCTTTGCCCTTTTTCTTTCACCCTTTGTCATCTTCCTTTTGAAGCTAAGGCCACTCTTGTCACCGAAGTTTCTTTGAGTCTTCAACATATGCTCAAAGGTGACTTTTGAGTTGTAGCACCTCTCTAACTTGTTGCTCAAGTTCTTCACTTCTCTTTTGAGCTCATTGTTCTCCTTCAAAAGGTTAGTCTCATAAGACATAGAAGTAGAACAAGCATCTATATGTGAAGAGCATGGCATATCTAATAAATCATCACAAGAGGTGGATACATGCTTCTTCCCTACATCACAAGAGTTAGTCATATGTTGCAATTGATCACTTGACTCATGTGATGAGCTCTCATTCTTTTTAATTTTCTTTGAAAATAATTTAATGAGGAAGCATGTTGATCTATAATTCTTCATGAGATGCAAGTAGTGTCTCATGAGTCAATTTTAGCTTACCATGTGAAGATTTAAGAACATCAAGTAATTTCTTAAGTTCTTCACATGAGTTCTTTAGAAATGAGTTTTCATTTTTTTCCAATTTCATTGTTTTAGCTTTCTCATTTATGCTACCAAGTCTACTAACAAGATCATCATATGAATCAATATGATCAACCACATTAGCATTAGATACCTTAGTGTCACCTTGTGACATGAAGCAATGTGGTGATGTAGGAGAGCTTGTGGTAGCAATGTTATCCGAGCATGATCCATTATCATCACCATCAAGTGTGCATGGAGTAGTATCATCATCGGCATCACTTGAGGCATCATCATCATCAATCTTGTCAAGTGAACTTGTAGTGGATCGATCATCATCATCACTTGACCATGAAGTGGAGCAATCTTTCACAATCACCAAATTGTGGTCATGCTCAACACACTCATGCACCTCCACCTTGGGCTCATCCTCCTTCTTGATCTTACCATCATCCCATGTGGAGGAGTCACTGAAGGTGTGCTTGATTGATTCCCATAATTCATGAGCGGTTCCTTTGTGGTTCACCATGTAAAATAACTCAAAACTCAAAGCATCCATTAGAAATAAATAACCATCGAAATCAAGTTCAAAGAGAACCTTTTGAGCTTTGGTTAGATTTTTATGGTCCAAGACATGGGTGAGACCACTTGTGACAACCCACCAAAACTTAGGTCCCTTTGCACGAAAATGATCAAGCATATGGTGTTTCCACCGTGCAAAGTGTGTGCCATCAAAAATATGTGTCACACTCATCTATCCCACTAGGTGCCATCCTCTTGGGTCGGTGAAGACCACAAAGGAGAGACTAAGCTCTGATACCACTTGTTGGGTCAAGATGGCGGACTAGAAGGGGGTGAATAGTCCTTTCTAAAACTTAATCGTGTCGGCTAACTGAGACAAATGCGTAATTAAAACTATCGGTCTAGCCAAGACTACACCCCTTTATCTATATTCTCTAGCACCTTACAAAGATCCTAATTATGCAACTCAGGTGCCGAGCTAGTTAGAGCTCACCTATTCAAATCTAGTGGCAAGGTCACACAAACATATGCAACTAGTACTTTGCCAACCGAGGGAGCTCCTACACAATCTAGTAAGCAAAAGCACAAAGCTCCTAAGCTCACTAGCAATGCTCAATAACAAGGCTACACAAGCCAAATTAGAAAGCACAAAACATTTAGCTACATAAACTAAGCAATATGACTAACAAGGTAACTAAAACTAAATTAGCCACACAAGGAAGCTACTTCTATGCTACACAAGTAAGAAGGTAACAAGCAAGCTACTAAAGCTAAACTAGTCACAAGAGCAACTACACAAGCACAATGTATATGAGAGTAATACAAGCTTGTGTTTCGCGGAATGCAAACCACCGAGAAGATGATGAAGACAATGTTGACACGGAGATTTTCTCCCGAGGTTCACTTGGTTGCCACCAAGCTACGTCCCCGTTGTGTCGACCGCTCACTTGATGGTTCGGTGGCTAATTGGCATCACCTGCCAAATCCGCATGTCGGGCACCACAAGAACCTACCCTGAAAGTGAGGGTAGCTCAATGACACGCTCAACTAGAGTTGCTCTTCACGATCCCCGCAAGGTGAGCGCAATCCCCCTCACAAATCCTCCTCCAAAGCACTGCACAATCTTCTCGCGTGCTTCAACAGAGTCACAAGCCACCAAGCCATCTAGGAGGTGGCAACCTCCAAGAGTAACAAGCACCACCGGCTTGCAACACGATCATCTAGTACCACTCGACGTAATCTCTCAATGCAATCGCACTAGAATCACTCACTAGCTCCTGATTCGCAATCTAGTAAGCACAAGTGAGTTAGAGGGCTCCTAAGCACTCTCAAGCATGGACACAAAGTCCCTCTAGGTGCTCAACCTTAGCCATGGCCGAGACACCCCACTATTTATAGCACCAAGGCTAAATAAAAGCGGTTACCCCTTCATTGGGTATTCTGTGACGTGACTGGACACGCAGGTCATAATGACCGGACGCACTCGGCCAGCGTCCAATCACTAGGATGCCGCCACACGTCCCCTGCGTTCAACATCACGTGTTCGATCTTCAACGGCTGGTTCGCGCGCCAACGGTCACCGAATGGCCGGAAGCAATGGCTAGTGATCGGATGATCCCGAGCCGCGTCAGGTCACACAAACGCCCGCGCCCCCGAGCCTACTGACCTAACGCATCGTGGAGTGACCGAACGCACCCGCGAGCGGAGTTAGGTCGACTCCAGAGAAGGACCAGAGCCGGCAAACCGTGATCGGACACGTCAAGTCCACCACGATCTGACGTGCTGCCGAGTCCAGTCAGTTATGCCGCCATGCGCCAACACCAGTGCCGCCTACGTCAACATACGTCATCCAGACCGAGCGCACCCCCTTGCGCGTCAGATCTCCTTCAGCGCCAGCGTCCGACCGCGTGAAGCCAAAGCTCACCTAATTCAGGCTCTTGCTGGCTGACGTAGCATGGGCTGCTCGGCCTGCTAACTGACCGGTGCGTTGAAACATCCAGGGGTTATAACCCCGATAAGTGGACAAAAGTGTTTCTCTCTTCTAGTTGTAGACACACTCCCTCCGTCCTATTGAAAGTGTCATTTTTACTTTTTAGACTTCTTGTTTGACTGTTCGTCCTATTTATTTTTTTTTACAAATAATAAAATAAATAAATTATTATTAAAGTATCTCTATTGATAAAATAAATCATAACAAAATAAATAATATTTATATAAAAAAATTGAATAAGACGAATGGTTAAATAAGAAGTATAAAAGTCAAAAACGACACTTTCAATGAGACTGAGGGAGTATGCAAAGACAGTCTATTGACATACACACTAACAAGCCCCACACCAACCTATCACCCCACCAAAAAATGGCTTGCATCATTTCCTATAAACTAGAAGGACAAAGGTGGAAACTATATTCTACTTCTTTCTAGTGTCATAACTTGAGGTATTGGTTGGTGCACTACTAGAAAATCCCGATTTTGCAACAGCAAAAAATCGTTGCCATAGGGCCACAGTTGTGGCAAGAGCTGCCAATTGCCACAATATCACTTCCGTTGGCAATCGTTGCAAACAAACAAGTGGCAAAAGGTCCTTGCAATGGCTTTACATTCTGTTGCAAAATCAGTGCTAATTGCAACATAATCTTGTCTTGTAGCTGATAGGTGTCGCAACGTAGCATATTGGGGGAACAAGGTATATTGTAACATGATTTCTCGTTGCAATAGGCTCTAGTCAATTTGTTGCAACATTGCCAACTAATCGTAACCAATTTTAAAATAGTGGGAACAAACACCTAACTCTTACAACGCTAGTAAAGATAATCGTAACCTAAGGAATTAGTAGCGACATAGTCGACATGTCGTAATATTTTTTGTAAACTTAGCAATATAACACCTAGCTATTGCAACAAATTTATGGCATCGCAATAATGTGTTTCGTGACACTAGGGGACTTTCTAGTAGTGGTGTTTGATGCCAACAACGTACCTCTGTGCTGAATATACGTTATGTTAGGTGTCTACCTTCCACTTCCATGGTTGAAGATGATTTAATTATCGTCATATATATATATATATATATATATATATATATATATATATATATATATATATATATATATATATATATATATATATATATATATACACACACACGCTATTCTACACCCTAGGTGTAGAATACTATTCTACGCTGAGCTGTTATACTGAACAAAATTCAGTAACATTCAGTAGTCGCGTTTCAGTATTATTTAGTATTTCGTGGTACTATGCGTAGTACTGACGGATACTAAACACGGTTCAGTATTATTTAGTATTTCGGTTTTGGCTTGTGGTGTAGAATAATATTGAATTTTGTTTACAATTAAGAGGAAACCGTGTGATAGTATACTAGGTGGTTTCCTTGCCGCGGGAATACAAAACTCAAATTTCAAATGAGTTCTCCATGAAAGAATAATAAGCTGCAAAAGAAATCAGAACTGCATGCTGATAACGACATGTGCATAAACGAATCTAAAGATATGAGAACGTGTGGAGCTCAACCTCAATGAGAGCATCCACGTCACTCCGATTAATTCTGGCCATCCGATCTTCGATCCTACGGCTGATGTTGCTTGAAGCCGCTTCTAACAGAAGCATATTCGTGTGGCTTCTGCTGCTTCCGCTTCTACTCGGCACCAAATATATATGCCGGCTTCTGATTCACAGCACACCCACATCCTCTCTCTCGTGTCCGTCTCTCCTCCCTCTCCCTCACTCTAGGCAGCTAGGGCGGGCCCCATCGAGCGCATCCCGGCGGCGGCAGCGGCGGCGTGGCAGGGCCCTAACGCGGCCGTGGTGGCGTTGCAGCCCCCAGGCGTGGCAGCCCTGGCATGGGTGGGCCCCGACGCAGCGGTGGCGCGGCGCGGTGCGGTGGCGGCCACGGCACAGGTGCGCGCCTCTACACTCCCTCACTCTCTTCTGTCTTCTCTCGCTAGCCGGCAGCTCCAGATCCGCCACTCTCTGCTATGGCGGCGGTCCGAGCGACGGCACGAGCGCCCCGACAGCAACTGGAGCGTTG
This sequence comes from Saccharum hybrid cultivar R570, assembly GCA_038087645.1. NCBI lineage: Eukaryota > Viridiplantae > Streptophyta > Magnoliopsida > Poales > Poaceae > Saccharum > Saccharum hybrid cultivar. The sequence continues at coordinate 16,548,965 of JAQSUU010000805.1, forward strand.
GCTCGTGTGACCCCAATGACGGCACGGAAGGGCCCCAGCGCGGCATCCTCCGGCGAGGCGACCCGGCACGGGCAGCCACCAGATGCGGTGGCTCTGGCACTGGAGGGGCCCAACGCGGCACCCCCGGGCCCCGGCGAGGGATGCCCCTGCTATGGCGGCCCCCGGCGCGGGCGGATCCTAGGCGCGGCGGCCCTGCAGCGGCGTACATGCAGCGGTGCGGCCCCTCCCCCATTCCTCTCACAGAGCAGGGGTAGCCACATCCATCTCCGTCGTGGCGCATCTTCGCGGGCGGCCCAGCGTGGTGGCGCGCCAGTGCTGGAGGTCCCGGCGCTGGCGCCCCCAGCACGCGAGGCCTCCGGCACGAGCAGGCTCAGGTGAGGGTGCCCTCTCTCTTACTCCTCCTCCCCTTCCCTCGCCGGCGCCGTGGACGACAATCGATCTACGCTTGCGGGCCGTATCCAACGTGAGCACCCGTCTTCAATCTCCCCTCATCTCTCCTCTGCTCCCCTCCCCTCCCCTCCTCTCCTCTCCTCTCTCATCCATCGCAGGTACACGAAACACGGACCCAGATTCAGAGAGCAGGATTTTTCTGCTGATTTGAGAGTTCTCAAATCTAAATGCCAGCATCTAAAAAATCTAAGTCACATGCCGCCTCGGAGTTGCGCCACCAGATGCTCGCGCTGCTCTCCTGGCCGAGCAGCCACGTCTCCTCACTGGCCTTGTTTTGGGTCATGTTTTTTTAATTTAAGAATCACTTGAATTGTTGTTTGCTAATTTGCATACAGTGAAGAGTGAACACTCATTAGGAGCAGTCTTCTGCACTTCACCATCCCTGGATCGATATGTAGCCGTCTTGTCCCCTCCCCTCCAGCACTGCAGGCTTTGAGAAAGAGTACTGCATGTTTTAGTTTGGACATATGGAGCTACAGACCTTCCAATTATACATGTTGGGCTCAATTAAGAGTTTATTTCAAGTTATATATATTTTTTTATTTATCATGACTTGAAATAGTTTTTGGACAGCTGTTGGTCATTTGATAATTTATAACTGAATAGCAATTATCTTGTGCAGGGCTATTTGTTTATTGAAAACAAAAGGAGCAACTTATAGGTTATGATTATGTCATGTTGCTGAAAACAGATGGAGCTGTCGTGTTGCCGTGGAAGTCATGGCTGATGGGGCGATCCAGGTTTGCTTCCATGTCCTTCATCTATCATTTGTTGCAGAGTTGCATTAGTATGTGGTGTTCTTGCACATGGGCAATGCTTGTGTTTTTTAATCATGGCTAAAGCTCGTGTTTTTCTATCATTTTCTTAATGTATTAATTAATTAGAGATGAAAAGTTCTTATGTTACAAGAAGATTCCTATGTGCAGGTTAATGAAAAGGCTCGTTCTTGAGACAGATATTACATGTTTGGGAATATTTTCTTAGTGCCTATGGTATGCAACTTCCATAAAAAAGTAATATGTCTATCATCTTTATATGGATGAAAAGATCTGCCTGACATCTTAGACTTTTGTTTCAAATTGAGCCTCATCAAATTGTAAGGTAGTAACATAGGTTTTTCTTTCAATAAATCAGTATGTTTGATAGAAAATATTTATTGAAAGAAAAATGTAAGGTCAAAGATCTTCAACATTCATACTATTAATTGAGCCTCGTCAAATTGCAGGTACTAATGTGGGGTCGGTATCTGGCTGAAAGACGAAAGGAAGAGACACCATTTGATTTTCACTAAGCAGGAAAAAAAGCCAGTGAAGAAACCTTTAACTTTGCATATGGCATCTATATTTTTTGGTCTGATACCCTTAACAGATGTATGTTGATCCAAAAAGGGTTGGGGGAAGGTATATATCCTTTTGAATTGGTCATCACACTTATGTCACTATGCCCTGTCATTCTTGTTTATATGCATGTTTTATAATGTTTATAAACATTATATGCATGTTTTAGAAGATTTTCGGACTATTTGGAACTGGGTACTCCCAGAAAAATTGTATATCAACCCAAGAGACAGAGGTCATATGATAGGATAGATTTTATACTTCCTAGGAACCAATTGGTGATGACAATGAACTGTTCTTTGTCATTTCCACTTGCCAGTCTTATAAATTTTGCTTCTGTTAGCCTTATGTGCAAATATTTGTACAATAACAGCTTCATAAAGTTGAATGTATATTTTTATTTGTGAGTCCTAGAAACAGCTTCTAACTAAGCAATTTACAGGTACATACAAGATACAAATCAATAAATGTTCCACTCAGATTTGATAATCTGTGGTTATCCATGTCAGTTCAGAGTAAACAATTATCCAGTTTGCATAAACTCTTCTTTCTTCAAACCATTCAGGTGAAGAAATGGCAACCTTCATAACCCCACCAGCTGACCAGCATATGAATTTGCATGACCCAAGAACACAAGAGATGGAAGCTGTAAGAATTAATACTAAATAGACCCATTCAGTTTATTAGCAAAGTGTCTGTTCTACTATACAAATCATAAAGCTTTTAACATACTGGAAGGTAGAAGCTTGTTCGATCAAAGCCAGAAGTTCTATTACTAGCCATTAAATTCAAGAGGATCTCAAGAGCAGCTGACACTTTCCTTAAATAAAATCATTGACCCTATTGCGTGACTGCTGTTTTTTTACTCCTATGCATGCTTATTTGCACTTCCAAGTTTTTGAAGCCTTATACTGTGGCAGAGCTACTAGTCTCCAATTTTCCATTCTCAGTTATCATTGCCTCAGTTGACCAAGCTTTGGTACTATCACGAGCTAGAGCCACAGAAGTGTAAATCTCTATGCTAGGTTTTTAGATATAGTGTCTGGTAAGTCCCTTGTATGGTATGTGACTTCCAGTTAAATGAACAATTGTTAGCTATCCATAATTTGTTTTAGATTCAATTTACATTGACTGTTCTATAAAGAAAAAAATTTAAATAAGGCTTCTACCCAATGTAGAAATTATTGGAAAATAACATTCCTCTTTTCTCCTTTTTATCACTTCTCTATAGCTAACCTAAAAGCAACCATTCGTCTACATATTGTTATTATGATCTGTCATTTACATTTTGGCCTTTTTATAGTAGTATTTTCTTGTCAGGGTTCCATCCTCTCTATATCAGTTTGATTGTGTCAGATTGTTTAGTCAATGTGTTAGAGCATAGCTCCCAAAGATCTGCTCTACATTTTAGCCACTTACCTCACCTTCTTAGCTTTTGTTTCTACTTGGAGTGCCAGCTTGCGTCACTGGATTGCAACTTGACTTTTGTTGATCACTCTTTAGGTATTGCATTGCTGGTTTGCCAGTAGTTACTTTTCATTTCCAAATAGTATTTATAAGCATAGGTGGATGACACAATGAAGCAATACAGTAAAACAGCCCATGAGACTTTCAGCTACCACTGTTTCTCTGATTTTGAAGAGATTAGGGTAACTGTTAATATCACCTCTTTCCTTTTGTTTCGATTTTGCAACCTATGAGCTAAAGGGAGGTACTTTATTCCCCTTTGTTGGTTTAGAAGTGTGAATTCATAGGATGAACTTTTTTTGTCAACAATGAACAAGGATTAGCTTTAGTTTCTTGCTGTGAAGAAAGGGAATTCAAGTTCAAACTTTAATTCTCCTGCAGAAGCATGTCCAAACTTTATTTTATAGATATTGTCTACCTTCCAATAAAGTTATTCTATGTTATATAACTAATGTTTTCCTTGCTAATATAAAGATTAGACATTGTGACTTCTCTTTTTCTTGGATTGTTTCAGTATCTGTATGGAGAAAGCTAAGATTAGTAAAAAGTGTATAAAGCTGATGCCACTTTCCTTAAGACCTATATCTGATCATGTGCTACCGTGACTTTTGCTATGTGCAGTATGTTGTATTGTGCCATCTCAAAGACTATGGCTCCTTGGTCTCTATCCCAAGAATGTTTTATGTAAAATTATGTACAATTTGGACATCTAGCATCCTGGTCACCTTCTGTCTCATGTAATATATATATGTATTGTTTGAACATCTCACGGTTGTTTCAGAAATTCGGCTTTCTCTTCGCTGCTCATAGTGCCATATTGTTGCTTAACTGTAATACCTCCTGTGATGTATTCAGTTTATATCAACCTATCATGTTCTTTGTCAATGTTATTATTCCATTTACTGACCATCACACGCGCGCGCATGGGCGCGCGCAAATCACTAGGACAAATTATAAACGAATCGTCACCTAGCTGTCCTTCACTCGCTGGCCTGGAGCTGATTTTGACGCCGATGCCGAGGCAGAGAGGGGCGTCGCGGAGGTTGAGTAGCCAGCGCGGACAGGGCCACAACAGTGGAGGTCTCGTCTCTCCTGTCGTCGGCATCGATGAGCACGGTGGAGGTAAGAAATTGGCAAGTACAGTATATCGGTGTAGCAGTACGGGGATGATAGCATACACATAGCTATTTAAACACGAAGGTAGCGAGATGGTTCGATTTCTTCTGCACGCGTACGTTTGCAATGGTGGCCGAGGAATGATGCAGAAATAAATTGGTTTGGTGTGCAATCACTCATGAGGAGTCGAAGAGTTGATGGCACCCGAGTCAGGAAGCGCAAGCGTTCCTGCGTTCCTTCTTCTACGTGCGCAGAGCTGCTGGGTGTACATGGCGTAGGTCGATACGTGGGCCAGGAGTGAAGATGACGTGGAGGGCTGTGGATTGAGAAAAATAGGTTAGTGAGGTTTTGCTCTATGAGAGTTTAAGATTGGGTTACTACACTATCTCCTCCAGCTTGCACTATTTTCTAGGCTATGAGAGAAGTGCATATGGCATCATTCACACATTCTAGAATTATTACATCGGCATCCCTTCTTTCGATGAAATTGAAATCGCTTCATTTTTCTTTTGAACTGCTTTTCATCGAGATTCCTCGTCGGTACGTAGGGCTCGTTTAGTTGGTGAAAAAGTTTAGGTTCGGCTACTGTAGCACTTTTCGTTTTATTTGATAATTTATGTTCAATTATGGACTAATTAGGCTCAAAAGATTTGTCTCGTGATTTACAACTAAACTGTGTAATTAGTTTTTTCTTTCGTCTACATTTAGTAATCCATGCATGTGCCGCAAGATTTGATGTGACAGGTACTGTAGCACTTTTGAGTTCACTTTTTGTAAACTAAACAGGCTCCTAATGTAGAAAATGAGCGGTTGACTTGACTGGAGGTGCTGTCAGCTTGCATTGCCCACATGCAAAGTACCAGTCGGTAGAGAGAGTTGTTAGCCAGTGCATGTGCACGGATACGTATAAATGCACACACACCATGTCAGAATTGTGACCATGCATGTGAACTGATACGTATAAATAAATGCGAGATCTTTTAGAATAGTTGGGATTGCTTTCTATCGTCTCCCATCGCTTCCGCAAAATAGATATTTTTATCGGTAATGATACAGTGAGAACGTCCGGACGACGTCGGACGCACCCGACGAGCGCGACGTGGTGCGACCCGTCCCGCCCGACGGACTCGACGCGCGCGACCGATTTCACCCAACCAAGCCCGCTCCCTCCCCATCCTTATCCGTTCGCCCGGCCTCACTATCCTTCTCCTCGTTCACTCCGCCCCCCTCACAGTCGCGCGCCCGCTCTTCTACTCGGCTCCATGGCACCAGAGTCGGCCGCGACGCTGGCGGGGAGGAGCACTCGCCAGCAAGCCACGCCTGCTCCCTCTCCCTCCTCCCTCCACTCCCTCCCCCCTTTTCCTTCCTCCTTTGCTTCCGCGTCCTCCATGCGACCGAGAGAGGGCGGCGCGTGGTGGATCCATGGGAGCTCCGCTCTCCCCATGGTGGATCCATGGGAGGAGGCGCAAATCCAGCGGCATGGTAGTCTCCTCCACCCTGGAGCGTCCTCCTCCACCTTGATGGCAGCACGGGGGCCTCCCACCGTGGCGGATCCATGGAGCATCGGGGCTCCCCGTGGTGGATCCATGTGCTCCGACGAGGTAGGTGGGGAAGGATCCCCACGCGCTCCTTCCTCTGGATCTGAGGCGCCCCTCCTCTTCCTCCCTCCCCTCCTCCACCTCGCCCCCTATGGATCTATGGTTTTGATGGTGGCTACGGTTTTTGTGGCGAAGCAGATCTAAGCTGCATGCAACAGATGATGTGAAAACACGATTCTGTGATGTTGCAGTAGCTTCTTCTCGGTTTTGTGGTGAGGCAGATGCAAGCTATATTCAACAGATGATGTGAAGCAACTATTTCTCTGATGTTGCAGTAGCTTCTTCTCCTTTGTTGCAGCAGCCTCTCTCTCGTTGTTGCAGTAGCTTTTCCCCCTTGTTGCAGTAGTTTCTTCTCCTTTTGGCTAGTCAGATCTAAGCTACATGGCAACAGATGATGTGAAGCACGTTTCTCTGATGTTGCAGTAGCTTCATCTCATTTGTTGCATTAGCTTTTTCTTCTTGTTGCAGCAACTTCTTTCTCTTTTGTTGCAGTAGCTTCTTCTCTTTTGTTGCATTAGCTTTCTTCTTGTTGTTGCAGCAGCTTCTTTCTCATTTTAGTGCAGTAGGTGTTCGTGGTGTTTTGCCCTTTGTTTCAGTAGTTGTTTAGTTGTTGTTGCATTAGTTGTCTTGCTTTGGTGCAGTAGGTAGTCGTTCTATGTTGAAGCTTCATTTTTCTGCATTGTTTCAGTAAGTATTTGGTAGTTGTTTCAGTGAGTGTTTGGTTGTCGCTGCAGTAGGCATCATGCCTTGGTGCAGTAGGCGTTCTTTTGTCAGTTGCATCTTCAGCTTCTGTATGGTGCAGTAAGTGTTTTTTTCATGGTGTTTCATCGTTGTTGCATCTTCGATTCCTGCAAGGTGCAGTTTGTGGGGTGGGGATGTTGCAGTGTGGGGAGGGGGCCTTTGAGGGCAGGACGAAGATCTGGAGATGGGGGGAGCGGATCCCCGCGCACGGTCGGGTTGCATTCGATCCGTCCCCCCGCTCGCGTGGGGACGTTGCGGGTTCCGCGTTAGGTCTAGAGATGGGGGGAGCGGATTCCCGCGCGCGGCCGGGTTGCGTTCGATCCGTCCCCCCGCGCGCGTGGGGACGTTGCGGGTTCTGCATTTTTCGTTAGCGTGGTTCGGGGTGGAAGCGGGGGTGGGCTGGAATCCTTCTCCGGCGGCGCGTCCGGATGCTAGCGCCCGGATCCGGACGTCCGGACGCTAGCAGTGCCCTATTTTTATTGATTTTATTCGTCGAAGGGTAATATGGTCATTACGCATAGCCCTTCCCCTCCCCCACCCCCTCCCACACCGCGCACCCCCACCCCACGCCGAAGCGCCCAGCTCCTCCAAACCGCACGCATCTCAGGCAAGGCTGCTGTCCCCCTCGCCCTAGCCCCCACCGCCGTCGCACCCCTGCCCTCTCCCTCGCTCGCGGTGGTGCGGCTGCGGCCCCTGGCTGCTCCCGTGGCGGCGCTGCGCGGCCTCTCGCCTGCTCGCGCGGCAGCCCGGCGCGACCCCGCCTTCTCGCATTGTGGCGTTGGCATGTGCGGCCGTGTGCAGAGGCGCTGTAGGGTGGCAGCCACGAGCCACGGCCGGAACCCTAGCCGCCGGACGAAGGGGTGGCCGCCCTTGTTCTCCCTGGCCGGATCGATGACGGGGTAGCCGCCGTTTTTCTCCCTAGACCTGATCGACTACGGGATGGTCTGCCTTCTTCTCCTCCAGCCGGATTCACGACGAGTCGGCCGCCCTTCTTCTCCTCCGGCCAGGTCCGCGACATGGCAGCCCTTCTTCTCCACGCTTCATCCTCCATCGGGTCATTTGCCGGCGACGAGCTCCCATCATGTATGTGCATCCCATTCTCCCCCATTCTTGCTATGCAAATCAGAGTTGTATGCAGTTGTAAATAGCTGCACAAATGTGAAGGTGTGCCTCCTTTTCTAATAGTTCAAGCAAACTGGATGTGCATACAAGCAAGGGAGATCCGCAAGATTTTATAATTGTAGTATGTATGTGTTTTTTGTTATGATTAAAGAATCAGTGCAGAGAAAATCAGTGATTAAATAATTTATGCTTCTTGCTATGGTTTTTCCCATTGCCTGAATGTCAATTAGCTCTATCATTCAGCACTAGTCTTCAACTCTGCATAGTGTGATGCTATTTAGAATAACAGATGGGCCTTTGTGTCAGCACATAGTATTTGTTGAAAATTAAACTGTGTTCAGTAGTATATGCACGACACAAAGAAAATTAAATCTGTTAAATCTGTGTTCAGTACCCTTTATTCAGAATTTGTGGAACATATGCATTAAGCAACAACGATTTGTGATTATAGGTGAACATTCCTAAGACCAAGAAGACCTACTGCAGGATAGCCCCTGTCTGCCCAGGGCAGTACATATCTCTTGTGTGTCCTGGATGCCTGACCTTCTCCCTATGCGATGTGAGTTCTAGGAAAGAGATGAACAGTGGAAAGAGATCAACTTTTTTTGCTTTCTTAATGTCTGTTGAAATACCCATGAAATGTTTTTGTTGAAATTTCCAGAAACATTTAATTTTGTTGAAATTTCTAAACAAGCTATTAATGGGCAAACATGTTACACATCTCAGGAATTAATTTGGTAATTAAACTATTATTAGTTCATCATATATATTTTTGTTGCCCACTACTTCTCAGGATGTAAGATGTCCGAATCATTTGTAATGCTACACACTACAATTGATTGATCTATTAATCAGCATGTCACTGTCCTACTTCTCAGGATATGCAGGAAAAGCGAAAAGAGAAAGGTTGGGAATTAAATCATATATGTTGTGCTTTCATGTTTAAGTTTGCACTGAGTACAATACTGATAATTCTCTTCAATGATCTATGGACATAGCCCAAACTGTTAGAAGTAGCAGGTTGCAGGAAAAAAAAAATGGTTGGACTATAAGGACAAAGCTGCTGAAAGGATATGGTGGTGACAGTTCAGGTTTATCTGCTAGTCTTGCGCTATACAGCATTGTCACTTTTGTTCTTCACTTGCCTGGATTTATCACAATATCCCACTATTTGGCATTAATCAAGATCATTTTAGTATCGATACCTAATTGATAGTAGCTCCTTCTTGCAAATCAACAGAACTTAGTAACTCGATGATCTGTCTCTTCTCAGGGTGTACATGTCGTCGATACCACAGGAATAGAATAGGGAAATAGAGAACCAATATCCTATATTTCTTTGTTTTCCAATAGACCTGGAAAGTTGACAAATGAATTAGTGGACCTTGGAGTTGAAGAATTTTATTGCGGAAGGAATATGACTACTGAGTTTGTTACATTTACAATGAACTGTGGTGTTCGAGTTACAAAGAGAGCAATACTGGATGGAGGAAGTCTGAAGTGCTCCGTGTAGAAAGTGATTCAGTTACAGGTGGTGCTCGACAGACAGTAGCAACAGTTGATACCAAGTCATCGACACGTTGGTCGCTTGGAATCAACAAAGAGGAAATCCATGACTTCACGGTTGAAGGTGAGTTGAACCATTAAATAAATATATAATTCTGAAAAAAACAGGAAACTTTATAACTAGAGTTCATTGCTTGAACTTGTCAGCCAGTACTGATAAATATCAGTATACATCAGTACCAGTAGGCTTTCAACATGCTTGAAAGTACTGCCTGTAGCTGATTTCCCTGTTCACATCATTTGACATTTTTTTCATGCGTGATGTTCAGTGGATTCGGAGAAATTAGTCCTACTTGGCGATAAGAGCGAGATAGATGGGTGGCATTCAGTCCAGTTTGCAGGGGGTAAAAACTCGCCGACAAAATTCCAGCTAACCCTATATATACTGGTCGAACAAGGCTACCAAAGCATCTCAAAGAGAAGCTAAGCAAGCGGCGGATGCTCCTTTCCTGGTAAAAATTAAGAACAGATGTGAATAGTCACACCACAGGTCGCAAGGGTTCTCGAGAAGCTGCCACGGTGGTGCACGCCCTTTGGCAAGTCCACTTCTTACACTCTACTCCCTCCATCCCAAATTATAAGTCATTCCAAGAATCTTGAAGAGTCAAAGCATGTCAAATTTGACCAAATTTATATGAAAGTCCAGAGTGTTTTGCGTTTGTATTAGTTTGTTTTATAAAATATGTAAACAAAAAGCATATTTGTTTGTGCTCCCTTTGTTCAAGGTTTTGGATTTCTTGTCCGGTTGACCAAGGCTCCATCAATTGTGATCATGAGATGCAAATTACTCCCTCCAGGTTGTTAAAAGAAGTCGTTTTAGACAATGACACGGTCTCCAAAGCATAACTTTGACTTTATTTTTCTATAAAAATATTTATTTAAAAGTGATATATGTATATTTTTATGAAAATACATTTCAAGACAAATCTATTCATATGGTTTTCATATTTCTAAACTCAATAACTTAAAAGTTATTCAAGATTTATATTCCTAATGTTTGACTCAAACCTTGTCCAAAACGACTTCTTTTACCAACAGAGGGATTACGTAATTATTCGTGATCATGAGATGCAAATTATGTTTACTCGGTCATTGCTCAGTCCGAAATTAGAATTAGGGGCATGTTTGCTGTTTGTTTTATCCCGAGAATTCCGAACAAGCCTAGCTTGTGCAGCCGAGCAGCTCGCCTGCCTGGGCGAGAATGCGTGTGACGGTGGAAGCAAGCCAAAAGGGCTCTCGGCTCACTGGGAAGCGTTTCAATACTGAACTGTTCCGTCCAAAGACTGAAGTTTCACGGATTCTGAATTGTTCCTTGATGAGAAATAAGTTTGCTAGGCTAGCAAAACAAGAAAAGCAACACATCTCGAAAATCTGAATAAGCAAGATTTATATTTAGAATTGTGTTTAGCCGAGCATGTCACATTCCATACAAACCCACTGAATAAGCAAAAAAAAAAAAACCATGCAGTAACACCCAAACCAGTGACACATCACAAAGCATAAAACACAATGTCACATGGAGACACATTCGGCCAAACCCTGGAGCCTTGAACCCAGGGGACCCAAGGACCAGGGCTATTGGGTGCATGAAGGGACGTCGCTTATTCTCGCCATGCACAAGCACGGTAATAGACAATGCTGGGCAACATCCACTGCTGCAAAGGAGATTGGTGGTTTATTCTGAGGTAAATAGCCAGGGAAGAGTAGCGGTGACACTCGACAGGGCACGCTTTGGATCTTGTTTCTTGGAGCTTCAGCTTACGAGCTTCCTTGGAAGGAGTCCTATCACCCGGCATCCCGTATGGGCGCCGGAAGGTGTCCACTGGACCATGCACGCCCATTTGACAGTGTTCAGTTCGATACTTCAGGTCTGTAGCGAACCTCTCGGAACCCAAACGTGACACCCTGTTGGGGCCCATTGACAGCTGAGACAGCTTCTCAGCAAGGTCAGGTGCACGGGGGTTCTGATCCTTGGCAAGGTAATTCCCTGCCCAGAGACCAAAGTTTGCAATGAGTACTGGACATCCTTTCAGGTATACATCCACGAGACTGATTCATCCTTTCAGGTAATTCCCTGCCCAGCTTCTCACCATTGCTCGGTCCTTTACTGCTGCTGGTCTGGACAAGACTGATTCATCACGTTCGCCTTTGTCACCTCATGGTTAGTCTCTGGGAGCTGCAAAAGATAACGACAAATATTGAGTTGCTGAGATGTAAAGCAACCAGCTATAAGAACAACTAAGAGATTTATATTCACCTGATGATCCAACTCCAATTTCCTTTGCACACCAGCTGCAACGTTGGCAAGGCAGAAAAGTAAGAACCTCCAGAGGCAACCCCACAAATCCTTTAATAATAATGACTGAGTAGGCCATGCCAGCCCAAACACATACCCTCTTGCTGGAGCGTTATTGCTCAAGTACGAGTAATTCAGTATAAAAATACATGATATAGTTATCAGTTCAATGATTAATCATAACTGCATGTCAGCACAGTGATCTACTCCATGACCAAATTTCATCGTACAGCACAGTCACCTCGCTACCTGACACCTACCCATCTATCGTCAACAAGACTAGTAGTAGTAGTAAAATGGTTCACTACCAAGCTTCCTATCGTCAGTCAACTTCCCTTTGCTTGTTGCTTGCTAGTGTGTAAACAGATGGGATTCAGACAGAGAGAGACGCAGAGCTGCAGTGTTTTTTTATCAGTATCAGTGAAAACCTATATCTATACTGTGGTAACGTAAACATAACTATCTATAGACAGGTTCTCAATATCCTTAACAACCACCTTGAAAGACCAAAATCAATTAAGAAATAGCAGAATTTATCTAGCTCCCAATTAATGGCGATTCCAATTTCAACATGTAATGTACCTAAATTTAGTTCAGATGTCACTGCCACAAGATTTCTTCGGTAGAGGAAAGGGACATCATCACAGCAAGCATAACAGCTGCTTTAATTCAAATCGCGAATGCACATAGACTGCAGACCCACAGAACAACTAAAAAGGAAGTGGAGCATTTCCTTGACGGTGTCCTCCCTGGCGAGCAGCTGCTGCCAGCGGTGGGCGGCAGCCAGGTCGGTGTCGGTGGCCTCCCCGATCTGCTGCTTCCACTCGAACTGTGACGTGACGACGAGCACGAGCAGGAGGAAGACAAGCACCACCGGCCTCATATTCATCCCCGCACCAACCGATCCCCAAATCAGAAACCAACCTCCCAGACAGAGGCGGAGCTCCCCATACGGCAGGGTGGACCCCACCTACCGTCGGCAAGGAGCCCCTAGTACCCCTCTCTTCTCTTTAGGCGCGGCAGTCGAGCGGCGGCGTGGCTGGACACTGAAAGACTGAACAGTAACGCGTTCTTTTGGAGAGGGACAGAGGACCTAGGGGCGCATGATGGAACGAGCGAAGGCCAAAGGCCCAATACAAGGAGAGAGCCCATCAGCCTAGAAAATCACCAGCCACTGCCTTAGCTCTCGATCCCCAGTCGTCGCGCCGCCGCATAACTGCAACCCGCCCCTTGCTGCCGCCTACCACGGTGCCGCCGATCGCCGACGACCTTGCTGCCTGTGCCGCCCACCGGCGCCCCTTGCCAAGCTAGCCTGCAGGGCTGCCGCCTGGTGCCCGCTGCTACCTATCTGCCTCAGCAGTTCAGTCCTCCAGTGCAGAGCCAGCAGGTTATGGAGGACAGGGTGGTATGCCTCCTTGTTGTTGCATGCTAATTTTAGATAATCATATATATCATATACTCTGTATTATACACTAACTAATTTGTTCTTCAAATTCAGAGGTCTTTTAGCTCTTGGATAGTTGGATTTTTTTACACTTGTTTAGTCGGTATTTGTTGAATTGATAGATTATATTTGACATTCATGTGTGGCCGTACGATGTTATTAACAAATTATGCCCTACCTAAATTTCTGGTCGAGCTCCGCCACTGCTCCCAGATCCGCCACTCCCAGATACCAAATCCACCGCTCCTCTTGGATTTGGATCAAACTGAGGATGGACTACGAGAGTTCAGGGGCTCACCTGCCAGCACGTAGTGGAGGATTGCGGGCTTGTCGGATCTGTGGAAGAAGGGAGCGGGGCCGGCCGTCGGAGGGTGGACGGGCCCGAGAGCGGCTGCCTAGGAGCCTCGCGGGCGCCGGCGCCGGCGTCGAGGGGCCGCACAGGTGCCGCAGCCAGGGGGCCTCGCAGGCGCCGCCAACGGGTGACCACGCTGGTCCCCGCAGGCGCCGCCGCGAAGGGGGGTGCAGGCGCTGCCGCCGTGGCCTACCGTCAGGTTTCGGGAGGCCACTCAGAAGCTGGCGGCGGGGGTCCTCGCGGGCGCTGCCGCCGAGGGGCCTCGCGTGCACTGTCGCGGGGGGTGCCGGCCTCGAGAGGGAGGGAGGGATGGGACGGGGATGGAGGAGCCGGCGGCCTCGCGGGAGGGAGCTCGAGCAGAGGCCTCGCCTAATCTGCGCTGGAGGCCTCGCATGGGTGCTCGAGCGGGAGGGTTGAGTTTGGGCTTTATTTTGAGGATAGTACAAGATAGGCCTTATGTTGGGCTGAGTTTGGACCTTATTTTGAGGATCAAATCGTTGATGAACATGGAATTGTGATCTCTTTTTTATTCTTTTTTCTTCTATAAATTTATGAACTCTAAATTTAAAAAGAAAACCACTTTGTCGGATGAAGAAATGACCAAAATAAAAGTTTGTCATCTTTCCATGTGACTTTGTTTGAACAATTCAAAATTTTAATTTCAAAAAATGACAACTTCAAACAACATTTTGACACACCAAATGACTTGAACTAAAAAGTCATGAAAATAAAAGTTGTAGTAATCATCAAGATCTACAACTTTTATTTTTGTCATTTCTTCGTTCAACAAAGTGTTAGTACACATTATTCACAAATTGACATATCTCTCATATAATTTACAAAATTGTGTGAAAAATGAATTTACAAAACACCGTTTAAGCCCAAAATAGGTTTTGTTCTATTTCTGAAATAAAGTATTTAAATTTTATTTTTAAAACAAGTTCAAAATTTTACTTGCAAAAGTTGTGTCAATTTTCTAAAATCTCAAGATGTTCAAAAATGTTTTCAACTTTATTTGATTCAAAAAGGGTTAAAATGGGTTTCAAAATCAATTTACAAAATTTTAGAAAAAAAGTCAAAACCCTTCTCTTGCTGCATTGGGCCTTTTCCAGCAGGCACACCATCCCCTCCCGCACCCTCTTCCCTCTCCCTGGGCCACATTTGGCTGGCCCGCAGCTCCCTTCCACACCCCGCTCCCTTTCACTTCCTGGGCCACGGCCCGCTCTCAGCCCAGCCCAGCTCCACCTCCTCTCTCCCCCTCGCGCGCTCCTTGGGCCTCGGCCCAGCGGCGCGAGCGCCAGCCCACCGCACCCCTATCTCCCTCTCACAGACACTCGGAACCCACACGTCAGTGGCTTCTCTCTCTTCGCGGGCCCCGCCTGTCAGCTCCTTCCCCTTCATCCAGTCTCCTCTCCCGACCCGCCATCGCCAGAGCCGCAGACCAAGCCGCACTCCACCGCGCCCCCATGGATGGACGCAGTCTGCCGCAGCTGCTCGTCCCGCTCACACCAAGTCACGCCCGCCATGTGCGGGCAGCCAAGCTCCGCGGCCGGCCATCCCCCCTCCCCCTCTCGCCCTATAAAAGCAAGCCTCGGCACCAAAACCGCACGCCACCACCACCTCTCCCCTTGCCAATCGCTCTCTCCCGCTCCCAGCGCCCGCATCGCCGCCGCCGCCTCCATTGACGAGCTCACCCCCGAGCTCTCGATCTCCCATACCCGACCACCTCCGGCGCCTCTATTTGTCTCTTTGACATCGCAAGAACACGACGAACCCGCCACTCAACTTCCCCTCGTCGGTCCATGACTCAAACCCCAACCCCGACCTCGCCGGAGCATGCAACCATGGCCGAACTCGATCTTTTTTTGGACTGAAGGGTGAAGGCTCCTCGCCGCCGAGCATCACCACCTGTGACTGTGAGCTCACCGCAGCGGCTGAATGGACGACGCCACGGAAGGACGACGGCAGAGAGAGACAGAGATGGAGAATGAACTTATAAATATACTACTTGAATTATTATCTACCTCAACTATGTTACTCAGAAAATATTCATCTATACATTCTAACTATACTACTCAAAACTTTCTTTTTGCAATTATACATTTATCCTTTTACCCTTCATTAAAAAAAACTACGAAAAAAAATTACCACTCCTCTATTTGGGGTCTTAATCCCCTCAATTTCAAAAGCGATGAGAAGCGAAGTGAGGCATATGGGCCCACATCTATCGCCTCTCATCACTTTCTCATGTTTTGAGTCCACCGACCATACACACTGTAACACCCGAAAATATGTGTTGTGTGTTAGAAAGCGCAAAGTGGTAAAATAGTTAATTAGAAGTTTTAATGAGTGCCAAAAATAATTTTTTTATCTGTAGCTTTGATGAATGATCAGAGACCATAGATGCGTAGAGCTCGTCGAATGCATTCCGTTTGACTACTTATACATATCATTTGGAGTTTGGATCATGAAGATATAAATTTTGCATTATTCAAGGAATTAAAAAAATGTGAACAGTAGCACGTGGTTACTGTAGCGTCGCCCAGGCTACAGTACCGATGACTTTTCCCTTTTCTATGCCGGTGTCCCTTCAGCCGCCCACCTGTATCACGCACCAAAGAAAAGAAATAGAAGAAGGATAGCAAGGAGATAAGAAGAGAGGGAGAGAAAATAGGGTTTTGCAGCCATCGCCGTCGTCATCGTCTGCGGTGCCCGTTCTTCCTTTTACAAAACTGGTGATCTATCTCGTACCTTTGGTTTTCCATCAATCTTTTTCTTTCCCTCGCTATTCTTGATGAAGATGCCATCGATGGGGTAGATTAAGTCGACGAGACGTGTATCTACGGAGATCAAATCGAGGGAGAAGGGGAACTGGGAGTTCAATCGTTGTGGGTCTTCATAATTCTCGCTGTTGGGGTAAGATTTTGGTTTCCCCTCTGTTTTGATGTGAAATCCATGCTAGGATTTACCGTATTTGGTCGATTAGTTGACGGGGTTAGGGCTATAATCTCGAAATTTGGCCCTACTGTGTTTTCAGATTCTGCAGTTGTTGGTTATGTGCTGTTTACATCTTCTTTTATGTGCTATAAAATCATGGGAAAATTATAATGTGTTAGTATACTTCAGTATCTTTGTTTTGGTGTAAAGATCACCTTTGTAGCACTTGTGGTTTAGCAGATATGGTCGTTGTTTGATGATGCATTTGTTCTGTCAAAAATCTGGACATAGTTAGATGCATTCTGTTTTATGTTATCGTACGTCCATAATCTTGTAAAATGATCTAAATAAAAGTTGTAGGTAATTTCATAAGCTTTCCATATTGTTGAAGATCACAAGTGTTGGATCAGTAAATCTCCAGTTATGTATGTTTTAGTGGTCTGCTGTTGTTCTGTCATCAGAAATGTTCAGTTAGATTCTTGGTTTGTTATGAGTATCTTTTAGTCCTTAAAATCCAAAGCTTATAACATGAAAGTTGTAGAACATTAGTTAATATTTCCATATTGTTAAATCTTATAATTTTTGAATTAGTATATCTCTAATTATGAATTTTAGAAGCTTGCTATCCTGTTTTTGTCGGCAGAAAAGTTCAGTTAAGTTCAGAGGTTGTTTATGCTGTCTTGGAGATCTCATATGCTAGATTGTTTTATATAAAAGTTGTAGATAATGGTGTTTTACATCTTTTGTATAAGTTTCATAATTTTTGAACATGTAATTTATCTGCACCAAAAATGTGAAGCATGGTTGCTGCTGTTGGTGGGTTGTTTGGTCGCTGTTTTGAGGGAAACGATAGCGCAAGCCGTATGATTGCTTTATGTGTTATTTGTATGTGTTTGTATGAATATGTTCTGAGGTAATGATGTTTGAACAGGTGGTGTACCTTTGGATCATTCTTAACTCATGTTCTTTCATCGTCTTTTGAGGCAAGTAAACGTAGTGGTGGTTTGCTACAGCTTGACATGTTATTTAATCTACCTACACTTTGCCATAACATTAACTAAATCAAGATAATATCTAAGAATGAATTCACTTGTCCCTTTATAAAGTAACTTATATAGGATCTACATTGTTGCATATTTTATCATTTATCTATCGTCATGAGGTAAGTGCTATGAATTATAATGGTGGATGTATGTGGCATGTGTGGTAAGTATTTCTGCGGTTGCATCATGTCATTGCTTCATATTGCATTGCATAGCATTCGTGGATGTCGCCGCTTGCTGGCCGTGACCGTACCGGTACAGCATCGTACGTTGCCCGAGGAGGGGTACGATGCAGCTTCATACCTCGTTGGGTACGGAGGCAGTGGACATGCATATGCATTGCATCTGCACTCTCTCTGAGGTTTACTTGCATTGAAGTTGTGGATATGAGGAGTTTCTTTCATTTGAAGAGGTGGTTTATTTATTGAATATCATGATGTTGTTTACTCCTTTATGCTGTTGTCATTGGATAAATAATTTGATTATGAATTATTAATTTCTTATGATGTCATATCTTCGACATTTAAATCGATGCTTAATTAACTTGTAGTTTGAATGATATGATCAAGCAGTTTGCTTGCTGAGATTTATTCTCACCCCTTTTATCTTTTCAGGTGCAAGTTTGGATGCTTGCTTAGATGCTTTGCTTCCTTGAAGGGATGGGATTAGCGGCACAACTTCACTATTACACCCATATCTAGTTATAATAATAACACTCTTGCCTTGTTGTAACAAACTTAGTTTATCTTCGTGGTGATCTTTCATGGTTTAATAAAAACATTTAAGTTGGAGCTTTACTTAATTATAGTTTTGTCCTTGATGTTGCTTCCGCGCTTTACTTTGACGTTTGGTTTTTTTATGCCGAGTTTTGTACATGGGCATGAGGGAAAGGACGTTAGTGACATCTAAGGCTTTTGTGGCGCCTGGGGTGTTACACACACCTATCGCCTCTTATCGCCTCTCCACCCATTGTAAAAAAATTTCATAAATAAATACGCATACTCTGTCAGAGTTGTCAGCTAACCCGAAATTATACTTGCTAAAGTGTCTGTGCATCTGTAGTGTATTTAAGATACATTTGCAGATCCAACCATGCTGCCCCAAACATTGTTGTCTTGTTTACTCTGTTTATTACTACTATCAGACGAGATAAATGGTACCAGCTTTGTACATGTGAGCAACATCTGTTCTATAGTAGGCTCTATTAAGGGTACTCCTAATGGGAAATTAATTGTGGTTTATATGACTAGCAGCCTATTAATGAGGAAAGAGATAGGAAATAGAGGAAACCGTTTCTTCTCAGGGAAACGAAGTCATAGTTAGAACTTATATTTCTCAAGATCTTAATTAGCCTAACACAGGAACACCTAAGCCTTGATTAATACATAATTAGATTTACCTGATTAGTGAGACCTTCTGGATCCTAGCGAAGACCCTCGCCTGCTCGATGCAGGCGTGTATGGAGAATTTTTTTATTTTTAGCCCAAATTTGAAACAAATTTTAAATTTAATCTGGATTTGAATTTTTTTAAAAAACTAACCCGTTTAGCCCCGCCACCATGCATGGCGGGGCAATTGCACTAAACCTCGCCATGCATGGTGGCGGGGTGCAGGTGCCACGTGGCACGCTGCAGGCCAGCGTGGAAAGGAGTACCCCGCCATGCATCATGGCGGGGTACCCCTAACCCGCCACAGATCATGGTGGGGTACAACCCCGCCCATTTAAAAGGCCGGGCCCTTCTTGTTTTTGGCTATCCTTCCATTCTATTTCCCGCAGCGCCCCTTTCCACCCTAGGACCGAGCTCCCCTCCCCTCAGCGCCCTTCTCCGGCACCCCTCCCCCTAGTGCCCCTCCCCGTCGGCTACCGCCCCATCATCGGACCTTGTCCCGGCCACCTCTTCTCCGCCCCATCGTTGTAGTATGTTTGGTTAATGTAGTTAGTAAAGTTATATTAGTTTTAATCGTATTGATATTGTGCATTATTTTTTATTTGTAAGAATTATAAGTGATATGTGTTTTGTGTTGAAATCATTTCGTGTTATTAGATGGAGGACTCGTATCGTGAGTCGATTTGGAGGAAAAAGGGTCGTCCTAGAGAGATGTACCCCGACGTGTCTTGCAAGGATGCGCCCGTGCCTCCCGAGGAACCTTTCCCTAACTGTGACTGTGGTCATCCGGCGCACGTGGGCCAGTCGAGACATCCGGATACTGCGGCACGTTGCTTCTACACATGTTATAGTTGTAGCGTAAGTAATTGTGGCCTTTGTTTTTCTTATTGGTTTCTGATGTTGTATCCACGATGAGATAATTGAAACTTTTTTGTAGCCCTACTTCCGGTGCTTTTTCTTCCAATGGATCGACGGTCCGGACAAGTTTGACCCAAGGATTCTCCTTTTCTACCCCGGCATTGATCATTGCAAGCGTGAGGTGTTTACTCGCTGGGTTTCGCCCCCTCCTAACCTCCTCCTATGACGGAGGAAGAGAAGGCCGTAGCATCGGCACGGCGGCTCGAGGATCCTCCAAAGTGCCATTGCGGAGAGCAAGCCGTGATAAACCCACGCAATGAACAAGAGTTCATTTGTCCTCTACGGCGTGAGGTAAGGTTTGAGTTAACCTTGAAATGTCATGTCCTATATGTGTGTTTTACTGTTTTGATTTTGTAGGATCATGATTTTCCAAAGTGCCATTTCGCGGAGTGGGTCTATGGTCCAAAGAGCCATTGGCCGGAGCCGGAGAAGAAGGAGGAGGTGCCAGACTGGAAGAAGAAGAGGAGGTCTATTGCGCCTCCTATGATGTGCAAATGTGGTGTTGAAGCTAGCTACGGCCTAGTCCCTTCAGGCCTTGGGATTGGCCACTTCTGTGGCCACATGATCGATTATGACGAGGTTTGCTAGGACTTTTGACACTTAGTGCTAATGTTTTATTTTGTTTGCTTTGGTACGCTAACTTTGTATTCATCTATTTGTTGCAACAGAGCACTCAGAAATGCAAATGGGAATCATATGATGATGTGTTTAAGTTCAAGAATGAGTATAAGATAAGAGTAGCACTTCGCAAGATGAGAGGATATCCTGCAAACTACGTCACTAATTTCATTAAGAACCATAAGAAGAAAATGCTACGACGGACCCAAGACCTGCATGTTCGTAACCTGAAGAGTATTGCATGGAAGAAGTGGTACGAGAAGAAGAAGAAGAAGAAGGATGTAGAGGAGTACCAGGCAAGGAAGGCTGAAGAGGATGCAAGGAAGGCTGCAGAGGAGGCTGAGAGAGCAGAGATGCAAAGCTTGAACGATACTATTGCCTCATTATGTACGAGTGAGTCATTGCGTTTTTTGAAAGTCAATCTTCTTTGTTTGACTGGCAATAAAGTCCTTGCAAAGATCGTGCTAATTGTTTGCATTTTGTACTTGCAGAGATTGGATGCACCGGCAACTAGCAAGCAGATGTGGCTCGTGCTAGGTACACAGAGAATAGGATACTAAATCAGGACGCAGGAGTTGGTGGCACCGCAAGCCGTCTGATTGTGGTTGAAGAGGAGGCCGAGCCGGAGGAAGACGACGACACCGGGAGGATAGGCGAGCTCATTCGTCTAGCCGAGGAATTAGGCTACCCTCAGGACGAGGATGCCTACGACATGGGAAGGATAGCCGAGCTACTTCGTCTTGCAGAGGAGTTAGGACCGATGCCCGGGGAGGATGGTGATGCGTTTGTCGCTGGGCCTGTCAGGGACTTAGAGGAGGGTCAGGCTGCATACCACAGCCAGAAGACACCGCTGTTCGACGCATGGGGGCCAACAGACATGACCGAAGAAGAGGCCGAGTTGTACTCTCAGGTCGCGGAAGAGGCAGAGGCGGCTTACTACCGGCGTCAGGCCTCTCAGTCCAAGGCAGTCGAGGCGAGCAAGGGTAAGGAGGTTGTAGTGGAGGATTCGGAGTCCGAGGACGAGTTGCTTACGCAGTGGTGCACACAGTTTGATTGACGTAGAAGTGTCATTGTTAGTGCCTTAGTGGTGCACGTAGGAGGCTGTCAGTGCCTTAGAAACTTGTCATTGTAATAATTTGCATTGTCACGTCTTCACGTCGTCGTTGTCAGTGTTTGTCATTTTTAGTGGCTTAGAAACTTTGTCTGGTGTAGTTTATCGGTGTTGTACTTTGAAACATATCATTGTAATAATTTGCATTCTCACGTCTTCATTCGTTCCATTTGTTGCTCCACTCACTAACATTGTTGTCTGGTTTATCAGTGCAGTTTATCAATGCAGTTTCTGTGTTCCAGCAGTTTCAGGGACACTCCGCCATGGATGGGGGCGGGTTAGGGGTACCCTGCCATAGCACATGGCGGGGTACCCCTAACCCGCCCCCAGCCATGGCGGGGTGTCCCTGAAACTGCTGGAACGCAGAAACTCTGCCTAGATTTTTACGTTTGCAACGCGTGACAAATGCGGACATGCCATGTTGAGTCATTTGCAGCAAGTTATACGGTAGCCATGGCACGAAGAATTGCGTTTACGCCAAAGATTAAACGAGTGTTACCAACTACATTAGTCCAATCGAAATAACCAAGTACAGTAGTTTTAAGATCAAGGTACTGCTGCTACACCTGCAAATAATTTAAATGTTCTAGCACTACATAACTAAGATAACATGTGTCCGCCGCCTGCTAAACATGACTATTCTACTAATCGCCAGGGGTGTAGGGGTTTTGCGGTCTTCGCCGCCTCCTCGGATTCGTAGGGACCACGTTGCTTCTCTAGCCCACGTCTGTGCGGTCCCGTTGCTGCCTCTCGCGCTACCGCCTATGTCCACGCTCGAACTGCTGCGTCGAGGTAGTCCCCTGCAAGCAAGCACCCTAATGAGCTACTCTAAATGTTTAGCTACGAACAGTTGAATTAAAGAAAAAGCAAAGCATAGGCACCTGTTGCTCGGCCGGTGTGTAGTTCTCCTGCTGTGTGTATTCCACCCCCTGTGTACCAATAGGAGCACCATATAGCTGTGAGGGACCCATCTCCTCATGACCGGTGTACTCCCACTGGTGAACGTCATCGTCGTCGTCGTCGCCACTTGTCGTGTCGTACTGAAGTTCCTCGTCCACATCGTCCGCAACCGCTGGACCCTTCCTTCTGTCCTGCGGAGTACGAACAGACGAGGACGCAGCCCTGGTGTCGCTAGCAGAAGCAGCTGCGGTGGACATCGTCTGGCTCCTAGACCACGTGGGGTTGTACGGTACCTCTAATGTCGTGTCCGCACAGCTCAGCTTCTGAGCCAACTTCTTGCAGCCCTTTTTCATTCTCTACAGGTTTAGATGACAACATGCATTATTAAGCGTGAATTTTGAACGTAATTAAGTTGTAGTAATGAATGTTGTTGTCAAAAGTACCTTGACAAAGCTGTGAAGAGGGTTGCTCTTGTCGTCCCTAGTCCGAAAAAGTTGCCTGGAAGCTTCCTCGGAGTAGTTCGACAACTGTTGTGCCTACAACATCACACAAGGTTACCTCGATCATTTTGATTGAATTTTAAAACCCTGACCTCGATTGAGGATGTAAGTCCAAAGTACTTACCACGTATCTATTTAGAGGGGCCCTAAGAAGTTGTGTTTCCACCCTTTGCGCCTCGTCGAACGCATCGGTGATGTCATCCTCACCGCCCGCATCTGCAGGCATGTTGGTGTACGGGACCATGAGATGAGTCCTCGTACTCCGCTGCAGCCATTGCAGGTACTCCATCCATCTTGCCGGGTGGTGCTGTAGAAGTTCGTTGAGGTGGCGAGGATGCCTGTGATACCAATTAAGCAAATGTGGTTCGTGCTTCACCACCCAATCCTTTTGCGTGGTTCGAAACCTTCGATCGATCCTGCATTGACATATTGCATTAGAAATGAGGCACTTAAGTAGAATAAACAAATTGGCATCGTACCCATGCAGCTGAGCGTTGGTGGAGTACAGCGGTGGAATTCCCTGCAACCTCCCGAACTGTCTGTAAACCCTGAAAGGGTAGTGCATCTCGACCACGTGGAAGAAGATAAGTGGCCCTTCGTAAAGCCACTCGTCCCCTTCCTCCTCGCAGCATGGACTAAGGTAGTCCTCTAGCTCTCACCTAGACCACGGTGTCCATGTTACCTGCAAAGTAAAAAAACTTAATTTAGTATTTCCGGATCAATCTCATTGATAGTGCCTTTAGTAGGAAATGTGGATTGAACTTACGTAGTTGTGTGTCAACATGTCTAGCGCATCCGTGTACTGCCTGTACCTCCTATCCAGCTCGCCCCTCACTACCTTAGCGTCTTTCCAGACGAAAAGGGCGGTGGGTCGAACGTCTTCATGCTGCCAAACCTGCAATTCACACAAACACGGTGTCACAAATCTCTTAAGTCTTATGAAGATATCAAAGTAGTCAATGTACTCACAGGCAAATGTGGAGGTTTAGTAGGCCTCCCAACCGAAAACCGCTCCCAAATCCAGACTTGAAGTAGGTACGAGCAGCCACCTAGGTTGGCATTGGCCGACTGGCGACGACAGGCGTTACAAAGCTGACGGTATGTCCAAGCAAGGACCGTGGTACCCCAGCTAAAGGTTGCAATGTTCTCCAGTGGCTGCATAAGGATCCTCAGGAAAATCCAGCTGATGCTGTCGCCTGAGGAGTCGGGGAACAAGAAAGCGCCCAAGAAGTGCCACAACCACACCTTTGCATACATCTCAACCTCGTGATCTGGAGCACCGATCGGAGGCCCTGCACCAAAGTTCTGGGTTATCCATGACATCGACACTCCTGAGGTCTTCCTGCAATTACAAGTAAAGCATTATTCTATAAAAATAGATGTAGCTGAAATGGTTGTATTAGTGATTTCAATGGGACGCAGATATGAACTTACTTTGTGCCTTTAACTTCAGCATCTGATGGCCTCCTACCACAGAACTGCTCCACCAAGTCTACCCAAGTAGACTCATCGACGACCCCAGTCACCGGATGACCAGACAAACTCAGACACAATATCATCTTGACATCCTGCATTGTGATAGTCAATTCCCCACATGTTGTGTGGAAGGTGTGCGTCTCCGGTCTCCACCTGCATTATTACAAGGTTCTGGTTATAGGCAAGTTGACGGCCCAATTTTACGAAAGAAAGTCAATTAACGCAAAATGCAATGTTACCTATCAACAAACGCAGTAAGAAGTGCAGGGTCTAGAGTGGGGAGTGTACTGTTGTAGACCCGAACGATCTCAAGGAAGCCTGCACGACGTATGTACGTCGCGTATCGCTCGTCCCAGCTATGTGGGTGGTGCGTGCGAACACGAAGCGCACGCAACGGCCTCTGCTGCTCCGACAAGGCCTGGGCCCGGTGGTCCTTGTCGTAGTCCGCCTCAATGAGGCTAAAGCGCGGATGAGGTGCCCGCGCCTCCATCTTGCAACCCTGAACCTGCCTGTTTGAATATGAAAGTAACAACATTAATACAATTAATAACATTATAATAAAACAAAGCCAAGTAAATTTGAAGATGAATATCATAAATGCATGTTTACTATGAAATTCGATGAGCAATATAAACCACCTCTTGTCTCGCCCGCCTATGAAATCTAGCATTATGACCAGGATTCTTGCAAATGGAGCAAAGGTTCTGCGCACGTTCTTCGTCAAAGTCCCCGCCACCATACATGTCGTCGCCGTAACCTTTCATATTGTCCATATCTTCTTTAAGTCGCTTCTTCTTCCTCCTTCCCTTCCCTACCTTCTTTAGGTCCAGATAAGGCACGTAGTCCTCACCATAATATGGAGGCCACTGCGACTCATCAAGGTACGGCTCGAAACTCTTCTCCCAAGCTTTGAGGATGTTGGCACGGAGATACAAGGGTGACATGTATGGTGCAACTGTGTGGTCAAAACCTCTAACCCAACAAGATGTGATCATGTGTGAGCAAGGGGCATGCATGATCTGAGGGACGTTGCAACTACATTCTACTTTATCAAGATCGACACGGTACATTCGCCCACCAAATCGTTCACCGCCCAGGTTTGTGCCCCCTCTAGCTCGTACGTAGAAAACAAGCATGTCCCGTCCATAAGCCTCGGCAACCTGTTGCTTGGCCAATTCCTCAGCCTCCTTCAAATATTCGTGTGCAGCCTTTCCCCATCTTCCAAGCTCCTCTTCATTCCTCAGGGCTAGGCCATACCGCATAACAAAATATTCATTGCACTTCCTAAAAGAGAACTCAACAATACCGGACACTGGGAGAGATCGAACGCCTTTGAACACACGATTGAAAGACTCAAAGGAGTTTGTTGTCATGATGCCGTACCGAAAGCCGCCCTCATCATATGCTAATGCCCACTTGGCTTTATTTTCCATCTGCTGCTCTAACCATGCCTTGCCCGCTTAGTTGAGCATCTTCTCTAGTTCCACCATAGTCTCGTTGAACTCGTGTTCTGTACGTTTATTGCAAAGCTCCTTTAACTTGTTAGCCACCTCCTTCTTCCATTGATGTCGCTAGAAATTTGCGGCAAAATGCCGCATGCACCAACGGTGCACTAGGGGCGGGTGCCCATCAATGTGTTCACCGGCAGCATTAAGAATTCCAATGTGACGGTCCGAAATCAGACAAATGGTGCGAGAAGGGCCAAGCACATGAACACGGAGCAGACGCATGAACCATGACCATGAATCATTGTTTTCCCCCTCCGCCAAAGCAAAAGCCATTGGGACAATCTGGTTCTCTGGGTCTACAGCAGCAGCCATCATCAATGTGCCCCTGTACTTGCCGGTGAGGAACGTGCCGTCAACAAGAACAACTGGCCGACAATATTGAAATGCATGCTTGCACTGATCGAAATACCAGAACACACGGTACAAAATATGCCTCAACGGGTTCTGAAGATACAACCCTCCTGTGTATATGAACGATCTCATGCCAGGGTTGAAGTATTCCATCGCACACAAAATGCGTGGAACCCTGTTATAGGCTTCCTCCCAGCTACCCCAGCGAATTGCCAGGGCAATTTGCTTTGCCCGCCAAGCCTTTCCATACGTGACCTCATACCCAACAAAAGTGACTATGGTCTCCTGCAAGAAAGACACCGATACGTCGTTGTCCTTATCTACAAGACCCAATATATGACGGGCAAGGTACCGAGCCGTCAACTTGGGATGGTATCGTTTTCCCTCATTAGTCTGGCATCTGTGCGGCTGTTTGTAACACCCTAATTTTTTTTATAATTACAAAATAATTAAATGTGATTTATTTGTGTAATTGAGTGTGCATTTAAATATAGGGAATAATAAATTTTGTGAAATTAAAATTTATCATAAGGTTAACAATTTGATTTTGCACTCATGCTGTTGCACTATGTTTTTGTGATGATTGGTTTGAGTCAAAGTTCAAAAGATATTTAAAAACATTTGAAAGTTTGATTTGGAAAATCAATTTAGAAAGTGCGGGAATGGGTTCGCCTTTGCCCCCTCTTCATTCCGGTGTCCTTGGATTTGGTAACCGAGCACCATAGCGCCTTATTGAGCATCACCGGCGAGCTTCTCACCGTTGAACATGGTGGCGCCGCCGCAAACATCCTCCACTCTGGTGGCCCACGCCCCTGGACTCCCCCTCCCATCTAATCTCAACCGCATATCGCGAAATCAATGGCTCCGAAAGGCCGATACCCTTTCATGGGTTGTTTTCCTAAAGAAACCCCCGGTTCCCTTGAATTTCCACCCGCAGTCCTTGAGTAGATCGGATTTCTGAATTTTGAATTATTTTAAAAACCAAAAATAGTTCAGTCTATTCACAAGTTTGCCACTGCAGTAAAACGCTTGTAAACTCATCGTTTTAGCTCCGATTTGACCCGTTCAACTTGCGATAGTTTCATAATTTTATAATCTACGCAATAGTGCTACTGTTAGACCTGTTAAGAGCTTTTGAATTTCTCAAATAAATCTAGTTAATAGCTAGCTTTTGGAATCGTAAATATCACGTAACTTGTGCGTCGTAACTCCGTTTTTCGTGCTTTCCGCGTCGTTGTGATTGTAACGAGATGATTTTGGTAAACATTTTATTCAGATTTATTTATTGTTGGTGTATTGTTCTAATCGTAGTTATGTTTTGCTTGTATGTCTGTTCCGGATTGTGTGTTGTACTTCGTGTCGTTCGAGTTCAGACGGTGAGGAGTACGTCGGGAATCCAGACACGTACGAGGAGCAGCAGGACCAGCAGCAGTTCGCGAACCAAGGCAAGTATAGCATGGGCCTACCTTGTTGTCCTATTCATTCTATAATATACTCATTATGCATGTGTCAATATTGCTCGACTATAAGGACTTCCTAGCAAATTGATGACCTGTACCTTGACTCCTATGGGGATTATTTGCATATGGGTAGAATGCTAGTGCTCTAACTAAACATGATCTACACTATGATTAATGGAACCAACGGATAAACATGATGATAGTAGTGGAACTATAGGGTGATGGTGCAAATGATGTTGATCATGTTGCCCTAAACCCTCCGTAAGGACTTATCTGTAGGGCAAAAGCTAGGACATACAGTGCAACCGTGAGATTTAAATGGCTCTGACTTTAGCTCAGTAATAGGATCTTTTCTAACTTGTTAGAGGTTACCCGAAAGGGCGCAAGAGGGGCTTGCCATGTTGGGTATAGAACTGCCTCTGTTCTGATGTGTATAGCCTGCGGGAATTGTGCCATCGAAAGGGGGTTCTCTATATCTGCCTGCTGAGGAAACCTCGCGGCCCTAACTTGTTAGAAGAGGCCTATGGAAGGCTTCATAGTGTACCCTGCCTGCTCACCTTGGAAGTGTTAGGGGGTCGACGGGCCCCAGGCATATGGGCAACACGACTCACGGGTAAAGATGCACAACCTCTGCAGAGTGTTAAAACTGTTATAACAGCCGTGCTCACGGTCACGAGTGGCTCGGAAAACTCATAGAATAAATGGTTACTTGACACATGGATGAACTATGATGATGATGACGAGATCATACTGATGCTTTCTCTTCTTAATTCTAGTAGTTGATCATGTGGGTTAAATGGGAGCTTAAGCATAACTTAATAATAATTAATAATGAAATGTTGATCTATTAAAAGTGCTAACTGCAGTCAACCGTGTCTATCCTTTTTGAGCCTCATGAATCCTCATACTATACTTGCGGAGTACAAGTGTGCTCACACTTGTTGTTATTTTGTTTTTGGATAAAAATCCCGGATGGGTAACAGATGACAGTTTCTACGAGGATTTTCCGGAAGATTTCTAGGTTGGGTCAACCAGTCGTCCTTCCCTGTGGAGCAGACACTTCGTTCGAGAGTGTTATTTACTTTTCCACTTGTTATGTTAAGAACTATGTGTTGTAATATCGTGATGTATGAACACCGTGATGATACTCTTGTTAATTTGTCGGCTTATGTGTGCGACTATTCCTGGGGCGCACATAAGATGTATGCACTCTATATTGTCCTTTAATTGGAGTGTGACAAATTGGTATCAAAGCCGTGTCGACTGTAGGACGCAAACCTAGATAGAAATGGTCGTTTCTAGGAGTTTGGTTTTATTTATTTACTTGCTACTATCTCAATCTTGGTATTTTATTAAAATTTTATGCTCTATTCTTTATTCTATTGCATAAAATATTGACTCTGATAATATTTTATATCAAAACTATAGATGCCTCGCCTCAGTGCCGCTGCCTACGTCGCCCAGTTCACTCCAGCAGCACCTGCTCCACCAGCACCACCAGCAGTGCCACCAGTGGTGCCAGAGGTCGTCCACATCACCGACGAGGAAGAGGAGGAACCCATGGAAGTGGATGCATTTTCAGCTGCTGCATCTGATGGACCTGCTTCGACCCCCATGGCTGCACCCACCCCACCAGTGGATGCGCCAGTCCCCGCTGCTACACCTCCACCAGCTTCCCAGGCCGCTTTTGCACCAACACCAGTGCCCTCCCCAGCTGCATCAGAGGAACCAGAAGAGATAGGATGGACCACCAGAAACAAGTTTAAGGAAGCTCCCGAAGATGCCCATTACCACAACCTCCTCACCACCATGCTAGCCGAGTACTACCCAGAGTTTGCTGCCTCGGTGAAGTACTACTGTGCAGAGCACAAGCATCCAGTAGAGGCAACATACTGGAAGACCAATGTGATCATCACCGCCTGGAACAACAACGACCAATCCCAAGATGTCGTGACCACCCATAGCCACCGAGCCAGGCGTGCTAGCGCCTACGACAGCAAGGAGGATGCTGCGCAGGAGGCGTACCTGCATTACCATGGTCGGCGTTTTGAGGACATGCAGAATAATCGCTACCGATATCTTCCACGTTACGACCCGAAGGAGAAGACATGGGCGGTGTTGGCTCCTCCAGCTTCTGATCCCACCTTGGACACCACAGTGAGGCACCTCAGCGCCATGCAGGAGGCCAACGAAGCACTCAGGGAAGAGCTTCGCGCGGCGCAAAAATCTGAAAAACGCCTTCAGAACCAGATAGATGAGATGGCCGTTCAGCTAGGACAGCCTACCATTTACAAGAAGAAGGCCAGGGTGTTCACCTTGGTGGATCGCGCTCCTTAGATGCTTGCAGCCCCGCCATAATGGATGCGTTCTAGATCGAAAGTCGTGTCAAGTTTATGTGTGTATTGTGAACCTTTAATTGTCTTATTGGTTGTGTTGATGAACTTGGATGATTTGGAGTTTGTGTGATTGCTGGAACAGTGTGGGCTTGTCCACATGTTCATTTTAAGTGTGGGCTTGTCCACATGTTCATTTTATCAAAACCTTAAGTTAGTATTTGTTTAACTTAGTTGGGGTTTAAATTTCCGCATCACTGCTGTGCTGTTTTTCAGAGCAGTCCGCAATATTTGTCTCATATCTCTAAATCTCTACGTCCAAAAATTATGAAATTTTTGTGGAAAGAACTAGACTTGCGTACCTCTCATTTCCCACTGGAATCACCTCATTATCAATTTTAGTTTGAGAGATATGCCTGCTACAACCTGGCAAGTTTGTGCAGTCTGTAACCTAGAACAGAAATTGTTTAGCTCAGTTTTTGAAGATGTTGCCGTCTGTATCAGTGAAAAAGTTCTATACAAAAGTTGTAGCAGACTCTTTAAGCTTTCCAACGATGTATGCCACGCCTATTTTGGATTTCTGAAACTCGAGTTACACTTCAGTTTCTGATCTGCTATTGTAGACACCCGTCCAGAAATTTTCAGTTATGTTATTTACCTTTTGTAAATAATTTGTAAATTTTTGGAAGATCTCTAAAAGTTTGCACATTTGCTTGGAAGCAGATGGCCACCAGAGGAGGACGTGGCAGAGGTCGTGGACGTGGACATGGACATGGTGCTTTAGTGGATCCACCTCCGCCACCGCCGGTGACAATTGAGCAGTTGATGGCCATGCAAGCGCAACTCATGCAGACAGTGATGGACCGTCTCGGTGAGCAACCAGCAGGAGCACCCCCACCTGTGCAGGTCCGTGAAAAACGTGGTGAGTTTCTGAAAGGACGCCCACCTGTGTTCACACATGCCTCTGAACCTATGGAGGCTGATGATTGGCTGAGAGCTGTGGAAAAGCAGCTAAACATTGCACAGTGCAACGATTTGGAGAAAGTCTTGTACGCCTCAGGTCAACTCCAAGGAGCTGCTCAGGATTGGTGGGAGTCATTCCAGTATGGACGTCCAGAGAATGCTCCAGAGATCACATGGAAAGAGTTCACAGAGAACTTTAGGTCCTATCACATCCCTGAGGGACTTATTGAACTGAAGCAAGAGGAGTTCCGGGCTCTCAAA
Source organism: Saccharum hybrid cultivar R570 (assembly GCA_038087645.1). Taxonomy (NCBI): domain Eukaryota; kingdom Viridiplantae; phylum Streptophyta; class Magnoliopsida; order Poales; family Poaceae; genus Saccharum; species Saccharum hybrid cultivar. The sequence continues at coordinate 16,580,221 of JAQSUU010000805.1, forward strand.
CAAGGGTCCATGTCTGTGGCGGAATACCGCGACAAGTTTGCACAACTGTCGTGATATGCTCCGATGGAAGTGGCCAGGGATTCTAACAAATAGCGCCATTTTCTAAAAGGGCTGTATGATGGACTCCAATTGCAACTGATGTCCAACAAGTATGCCAGTTTCCAAGAATTGGTGGATCGTGCTATTGTGATTGATAACAAGCGTAAGGAAATGGACCTCAAGAAGAGGAAGCTCCAGGGACAGGCGTCGAGTAGCAACACTCGCCCGCGAGCTTTCCCACAGCAAGGTTTTCCACAGAGGAACCAAGGGCCACCCAACCAATAGAACAAAGGCTAGTACCCCCAGAGGAACCAGAACCAGCAGCGCCCCCAGTACCCACAGCAGTTTGGCAACCAGAATCAGCAGCGCGCCCAGCAACATCAAGCTAGCAATCAGGCGCCACGTCAGGGAGTGCCCAACAATGCCCCAATCAAGAGTGGCACCCCAGGCAACCCCAATGCATGTTACAACTGTGGAGAGGTGGGACACTATTCGTACTAGTGCCCGAAGAAGCAGAACCGGCAGGCCCCGCAGAACCAGTAGAATAACCAGAGACCCAACAGTCGACCTCCGTTCACCGGCAAGGTGAATCATGTGTCGTCAGAATCAGCTCAGGAGGCGCCTGAGGTTATGTTTGGTACGTTTAGCGTCAACTCCATCTCCGCTACCGTACTTTTTGATTCCGGTGCCTCGCATTCTTTCATATCTCAAGCTTTTGTTAGAATGCATAGTATACCCCTGTGTGCCATGAAGGATCCCATGCTAGTAAATTCACCGGGGGGTAGCATGCCAGCAAATTATTGGAGCCCTTCTACTAGTATTTTCCTAAGGGGGGTAGCTTTCAAAGTAAATCCAATTGTTCTGAGAACCGCTGGAATTGACCTCATCCTGGGAATGGATTGGATGAAGCAGCATAGAGCAGTGATACAATGTCAGGAGAAATCCGTTGTTGTGACATCTCCAAGTGGTGATAGAATTTGTGTCGAAGTGTAAGTGCAAGCTCAACCTACCGCCACCGTCAACCAGCTGAGCGATGTTGCTAACCAGGAGAACCAGGTGGTGGATGAATTCCCTGATGTGTTCCCCGATGAACTGCCAGGTATGCCACCCGATCGCGACATCGAATTCCTTATCGAGCTTTTACCTGGAACTGCACCCATAGCTAAGAGACCATATAGAATGGGGGTAGATGAATTAGAAGAACTAAAGAAACAAATTAAGGAATTGCAAGAGAAAGGTTTTATTCGTCTTAGTTCTTCACCTTGGGGAGCACCTGTTATATTTGTGGATAAGAAAGATGGCACACGAAGGATGTGTGTCGATTATAGGTCCCTTAATGAGGTCACAATCAAGAACAAGTACCCACTCCCTAGAATTGATGATTTGTTTGATCAGCTGAAAGGTGCTTGTGTGTTCTCAAAAATTGACCTCTGTTTTGGATATCATCAACTAAAAATTCGTGCATCCGACATACCTAAGACTACATTTACCACCAGATATGGCCTTTATGAGTATATAGTGATGTCTTTTGGACTGACAAATGCACCTGCATACTTTATGTATCTGATGAACAAAGTATTCATGGAGTACTTGGATAAGTTTGTAGTGGTATTCATAGATGATATCCTAATATTCTCCAAAAATGAAGAAGAACATGTTGAACACTTAAGGTTAGTCTTACAAAAACTCAGGGAACATAAATTGTATGCTAAAAGGAGCAAATGTGAGTTCTGGCTGAAAGAAGTATCTTTTCTGGGACATGTGGTCTCTAACGGTGGAATAGCCGTAGATCCCAGTAAAGTGTAAGATGTGTTAAATTGGAAAGCCCCAGTCAATGTTAGTGAAATTCGTAGCTTTTTGGGTTTGGCGGGATGCTATAGAAGATTTATTGAAGGGTTCTCTAAGCTAGCTAAGCCTATGACAGCCCTATTAGAGAAGAATGCCAAATTTGGTTGGTCAGACAAATGTCAGGCTAATTTTGAGGAGCTAAAGAAAAGGTTGACAACAGCCCCAGTGTTGACCCTACCTGATTTAAGTAAGAGCTTCTCTATTTATTGTGATGCATCTCACCTAGGCCTTGGATGTGTGCTTATGCAAGAAGGAAAGGTTGTGGCCTACGCATCCAGGCAGTTGAGAAAGCATGAACTGAATTACCCAACCCATGACTTGGAATTAGCCGCAGTTGTCCATGCTCTGAAAATCTGGAGGCATTATTTGATCGGACATAAGTGTGACATCTATACTGACCACAAGAGTTTAAAATACATTTTTACTCAGTCCGAGTTGAACTTAAGGCAACGTCGTTGGCTGGAATTGATTACAGATTATGATCTAGAAGTGCATTATCATCCTGGAAAGGCAAATGTTGTTGCCGATGCACTTAGCCGGAAGAGCTATGCCAACGGACTTCAGTTGACATTTATACCAGCAGAGTTGCGAGCTGAAATAGAACATCTCAACTTGGGTTTTGTCAATAATGTAGTGGAATTGGCTATAGAACCTACATTGGAGCAAGAGATACGTAAAGGTCAGTTGGAGGATGAGAAACTAAAGGAGATTGTTGAGCTTGTAGTGGTTGGAAAGGCACCAGGCTTCAGGTTGGATGAGAATGGTACTCTATGGTTTGGAAAAAGAATATGTGTACCTGAAGTGAAAGTTATCCGTGATATGATTCTGCGAGAGGCACATGATTCTGCTTATTCTATACACCCTGGAAGCACCAAGATGTACTTGGACCTCAAAGAGAAGTATTGGTGGTATGGTTTGAAAAGAGATGTGGCTGAGTATGTGGCCATATGTGATACTTGTCAAAGGGTGAAAGCTGAACACCAAAGACCTGCAGGATTGCTGCAACCAATGAAAATACCAGAGTGGAAATGGAAAGAAGTTGGTATGGACTTCATTACTGGATTGCCCCGCACTCAACAAGGATATGATTCGATCTGGGTAATAGTGGATCGACTTACTAAGGTAGCCCACTTCTTGCCAGTCAAAACCACTTATAGTGGTGCAAAGCTAGCGGAGTTGTATATGGAGAGAATAGTGTGTCTACATGGGGTTCCAAAGAAGATCGTATCTGACCGAGGAACTCAGTTTACATCACATTTTTGGCGTAAGGTACACAGTGCTTTGGGAACCAAGTTAAATTTCAGTTCGGCATATCATCCCCAAACCGATGGACAGACCAAAAGGACCAATCAAATCTTGGAAGATATGTTGAGAGCTTGTGCTTTACAGTATGGTACTAGTTGGGATAAGAGTTTGTCATACGCTGAGTTTTCATATAACAACAGTCACCAGAAAAGTCTCAAAATGGCGCCATTCGAAGCTTTATATGGACGAAAGTGTAGAACACCTCTATTCTAGAATCAGACAGGTGAAACCCAAGTGTTTGGACTAGATGTCCTACGCAAGGCAGAGGAACAAGTCTAGACAGAAAAGCTATGCTGATATCCGAAGGAGAGAGTTGAGTTTCAAAGTAGGTGACTATGTGTATTTGAAAGTGTCACCAATGAGAAATGTGAGAAGATTCAATATGAAGGGCAAGTTAGCACCGAGATATGTGGGACCTTTCAAGATTCTAGAGAGACGTGGAGAAGTGGCTTATCAATTGGAATTGCCAGAAAGTTTATCAGGTGTGCATGATGTGTTCCATGTTTCTCAGTTGAAAAAGTGTTTGCGGGTACCAGAGGAGCAGATTCCCTTGGAGGAGCTTACTGTTAAAGAAGATCTGACATATGAGGAGTATCCGGTAAAGATTCTTGAAACTGCAGAAAGAGTTACCAGGAGCCGCACTATAAAGATGTGCAGAGTACAATGGATTCGATATTCAGAAGATGAGTCTACTTGGGAAAGAGAAGAAGATCTGAGAAAATCTTATCCGCAGCTTTTTGAGTAAGCATCACCCGATCTCAAGGACGAGATTCTCTTAAGGGGGGTAGAACTGTAACACCCTAATTTTTTTTATAATTACAAAATAATTAAATGTGATTTATTTGTGTAATTGAGTGTGCATTTAAATATAGGGAATAATAAATTTTGTGAAATTAAAATTTATCATAAGGTTAACAATTTGATTTTGCACTCATGCTGTTGCACTATGTTTTTGTGATGATTGGTTTGAGTCAAAGTTCAAAAGATATTTAAAAACATTTGAAAGTTTGATTTGGAAAATCAATTTAGAAAATAAAAAGGGATTCCTATTCATTCTACATCTCTTCCTCGGATTCGGCCTGCTAGCCCGTTTTTCCCCCTTGGCCCGCTCGCCCCCCCCCCCCCCGCGCTCTCTCTTGGGCCGGCCCAGCCGAGCTGGACTGCCGCTGCCGCGCCCGCTCTCCCCCTTGAGCCACTGACGCGCCGGGCCCACTTGTCGGCGCTCTCCTCAACCTCCAGCCGCTCCCTCCGGTTCTCTCGCTCGGTCAAGGCGCAACCACCGTTTTCCGCCCGCGCCCCAGGTCATGGGAGCGTCCTCCCCCGCTCCCCGACCCCTTTATAGGTGAGCCGCACCCATCACTACTTCCCTTCCACTTCTCGCTCTGGATTTCCTCCTCGCGCGCGCGTACTGAGACAGCAAAACCGTCGCCGAAGTCGCCGTCCGCACCTCCGCGTCGCCTTCGCCTCCGAGCCTCCCCCATCTTTATTTTGCCGCTCGGTGAGCTTCCCCGTGCTCCCCTCCCTCTCCCTACACCTCCATTTCCTTGATTTGTGGCCTCTAGGGCCGTGTCCGCGAGCTCCGACGAGCTTCTCGCCGCCGTCCATGGTGGGAGCCGCTCGGGCTTATCCCCGGCCATGTTTAGGGTCTAGGTTTGATCGCCTTAACCTTCTATTCCTCCCCGTGCCCCCAATTTGTCGAATCGTGGTCTACAGGGCCGTTTTACATGAGCTCCGGCGAGCTCCTCCGCGGCCGGCCATGGCGGGTGCCATGCGGGACTTCCCCGCCCACGCAAAGTGCGGGAATGGGTTCGCCTTTGCCCCCTCTTCATTCCGGTGTCCTTGGATTTGGTAACCGAGCACCATAGCGCCTTATTGAGCATCACCGGTGAGCTTCTCGCCGTCGAACATGGCGGCGCCACCGCAAACATCCTCCTCTCCGGCGGCCCGCGCCCCTGGACTCCCCCTCCCATCTAATCTCAACCGCATATCGCGAAATCAATGGCTCCGAAAGGCCGATACCCTTTCATGGGTCGTTTTCCTAAAGAAACCCCCGGTTCCCTTGAATTTCCACCCGCAGTCCTTGAGTAGATCGGATTTCTGAATTTTGAATTATTTTAAAAACCAAAAATAGTTCAGTCTATTCACAAGTTTGCCACTGCAGTAAAACGCTTGTAAAATCATCGTTTTAGCTCCGATTTGACCCGTTCAACTTGCGATAGTTTCATAATTTTATAATCTACGCAATAGTGCTATTGTTAGACCTGTTAAGAGCTTTTGAATTTCTCAAATAAATCTAGTTAATATCTAGTTTTTGGAATCGTAAATATCACGTAACTTGTGCGTCGTAACTCCGTTTTTCGTTCTTTCCGCGTCGTTGTGATCGTAGCAAGATGTAGATGATTTTGGTAAACATTTTATTCAGATTTATTTATTGTTGGTGTACTGTTCTAATCATAGTTATGTTTTGCTTGTATGTCTGTTCTAGATTGCGTGTTGTACTTCGTGTCGTTCGAGTTCAGACGGTGAGGAGTACGTCGGGAATCCAGACACGTACGAGGAGCAGCAGGACCAGCAGCAGTTCACGAACCAAGGCAAGTATAGCATGGGCCTATCTTGTTGTCCTATTCATTCTATAATATACTCATTATGCATGTGTCAATATTGCTCGACTATAAGGACTTCCGAGCAAATTGATGACCTGTACCTTGACTCCTATGGGGATTATTTGCATATGGGTAGAATGCTAGTGCTCTAACTAAACATGATCTACACTATGATTAGTGGAACCAACGGATAAACATGATGATAGTAGTGGAACTATAGGGTGATGGTGCAAATGATGTTGATCATGTTGCCCTAAACCCTCCGTAAGGACTTATCTGTAGGGCAAAAGCTGAGACATACAGTGCAACCATGAGAGTTAAATGGCTCTGACTTTAGCTCAGTAATAGGATCTTTTCTAACTTGTTAGAGTTTACCCGAAAGGGCGCAAGAGGGGCTTGCCACGTTGGGTATAGAACTGCCTCTGTTCTGATGTGTATAGCCTGCGGGAATTGTGCCATCGAAAGGGGGGTTCTCTATATCTGCCTGCTGAGGAAACCTCACGGCCCTAACTTGTTAGAAGAGGCCTATGGAAGGCTTCATAGTGTACCCTGCCTGCTCACCTTGGAAGTGTTAGGGGTCGACGGGCCCCGGGCATATGGGCAACACGACTCACGGGTAAAGATGCACAACCTCTGCAGAGTGTTAAAACTGTTATAACAGCCGTGCTCACGGTCACGAGCGGCCCGGAAAACTCACAGAATAAATGGTTACTTGACACGTGGATGAACTATGATGATGATGACGAGATCATACTGATGCTTTCTCTTCTTAATTCTAGTAGTTGATCATGTGGGTTAAATGGGAGCTTAAGCATAACTTAATAATAATTAATAATGAAATGTTGATCTATTAAAAGTGCTAACTGCAGTCAACCGTGTCTATCCTTTTTGAGCCTCATGAATCCTCATACTATACTTGCGGAGTACAAGTGTGCTCACACTTGTTGTTATTTTGTTTTTGGATAAAAATCACGGATGGGTAACAGATGATAGTTTCTACGAGGATTTCCCGAAAGATTTCTAGGTTGGGTCAACCAGTCGTCCTTCCCTGTGGAGCAGACACTTCGTTCGAGAGTGTTATTTACTTTTCCACTTGTTATGTTAAGAACTATGTGTTATAATATCGTGATGTATGAACACCGTGATGATACTCTTGTTAATTTGTCGGCTTATGTGTGCGACTATTCCTGGGGCGCACATAAGATGTATGCACTCTGTATTGTCCTTTAATTGGAGTGTGACACTGTTCCACTGAAGTTACCTTCCACTTACTATCACTCCGCCTCTTTCGTGCATTCAACTTCCATGAGCACGGGAATCCAGCCTTACATACTATGTGGAATTTTACCTCCTTGTCAGAATGTCGAACCGTGTAAGGCCTATGATGATACATAGCATAGTCATGAAGGAACAACTTCATCTCAGACATCGTATTGAAAAGCATTCCCTTCCTCAGTATTAAATTTTTATGGTTGTACAATGATTCCTTACACATCTGCAAACCCGTGTCACAAACTGCCATATGCGACATGCTAACATCCTTATAATTTGGCACACCGGTAAAGGGCAAGCTAGCCTCCCTTAGCTGTGTAAGCTCTGCCGATGTATAAGAGGGTGGTGCAACGTATTGTTGTGCCTCCGTAACCCTGCTCCATCCTTCATATTCCACTCCATCATCTGGATAACCGGTAGCTAATGTGCCATGAGTCTGCATGCCATGAAGTACCTCAAGCGGTACTCCTGAGGGCATGCCACGAACTGGTGTACACATGGCAGGTGCACCTCCAGAGGGCATGGCTTCAACCGGTGCTCGCATGGCATGTGGACCTCCTTCCTCATTTCCTGAATCATCAGAATCAGTGCTAACATCATCACCAATCATTTCCTCCTCTGCCGCCTCCTTCTCCTCCTGTTCGAACTCGTCTACGTCAAAATCATTGCTTATATGACCAACTGGAGGAGAATGAACCCACTCCTGTGTCCAATTACCATCCAAGTCCATACTCTCCATAGTTTGTTGCATCTGCACACCACAATCTCCTTGAGTACCACTGTCGAAGGACAGCTCCTCATTCTCAACATTCTCCAACACCAACTCAGTCATGCCGACATTCGAACCTTGGATTACCCTATTGTATCGGGACCACTCTGCTTGGTTGCACAAGTCCATCATCACATAGTGTGCCCTATTCTTTCCAACATCAAACCTACCCTTTAGTGTGAAAGCCTCGCCAAACTTCAAACTCAAACGGTCACATAGATCGCAGAAACTAGGGGTGCCATCAAACCATTCCAATTCTTCATACATATCCTCAAACTGGCAATCCTCTCTCCTAACACTTCCTCCGTAAAAAACTCTTACACCGTAATCCATCTACAAAACGATTTGACATCCTACATAACTAACTAACTAACCTTACTTACCTACCACGTAACTAACTTACTAACTAAATTAACTCATAACTAATAATCGTTAACTAACTAAATAACTAATATTAACTAATAACATCCGATTAACTAATAATCGTTAACTAATTAAATAATAACTAAATAACTAATAACATCCGATTAACTAATAACTAATATTAACTAACTAACTACTAATAATCGTTAACTAACTAAATAACTAATATTAACTAATAACATCCGATTAACTAATAATCGTTAACTAATAATCGTTAACTAATTAAATAATAACTAAATAACTAATAACATCCGATTAACTAATAACTAATATTAACTAACTAACAAAAAATCGTTAACTACAAATAATCGTTAATCGTTAACTAACTAAATAACTAATATTAATCGTTAACTAACTAAATAACTAACTAACTACAAATAATATTAACTAACTAACTAACTACAAATAATCGTTAACTAACTAAATAACTAATATTAACTAAGTAACAAAAAAATAAAAAAATTTACCGTAAACCGGGGCCGGGACGGGGTGCGATGGGCGGCGGCGCGGCGAGGTTGGCCGGGCGGCGGCGTGCCGGGGCCGGGCCGGGGTGCGACGGTCGGTGGCCGGAGGCGCGGCGCGGGAACAGCGGCCGGGGGCGCGGCGCGGGAACAGCGGCCGGGGGCGCGGCGGGGGCGCGGCGGCCGGGGGAACGGCGGCTGCGGCGGCGCGGCGGGCGCGGCCGGCGAGCGCGGCGGCGGCGGCGCGGCGGGCGCGGCAGCGGCGGCGCTGGCGCGGGGGAGGGGCGGCGCGCAGCGCTGGCGGCGTTGGCGGTGGTGGCGGCCGGGGGCGCTCGGGCGGGGCGCGTGAAACAAAACTAAGCGGGCGGGGCGCGGCCGTTTAAGTCGGCCGTACCCCGCCATGATGGGGGGCGGGGTATACCCCGCCATGATGGGTGGCGGGTTAGGCATACCCCGCCACGCATCATGGCGGGGTATGCCTTTCCACGTCCCCGGATGGCTGCCACGTGGCGCCTCCACCCCGCCACCATGCATGGCGGGGTTCAGTGCAATTGCCCCGCCATACATGGTGACGGGGCCAAACGGGTTAGTTTTAAAAAAAATTCAAATCCGGGTTAAATTTAAAATTTGTTTCAAATTTAGGCTAAAAATAAAAAAAATTATGTATGGACAGCGTAGAGGTAGAGGACATCGCCACTGGAGTGGGTGATGGTCGGCTCAGATCTTCAGACCCACACCCGAGGAAAACCTGATCAGGGGGTGTTTAGCGATCCTAATTCCCTGCACCTCTCACGGCCGCGGATGTCTTCCCTTATGCCTCGGGGTGGACTGGGACCAGACTGTTATTTAGTTATAGGGAGGGCCCTGATCAAGGCACCGTTAATGGGCTGGTAGCCCCTAATGACTCGCTCAATCTTTGACTAAGCCAAGATTATTCCAATGTTCTCCCTCTTGATTGAAAGGCTTAGTAACTTTATTACTATTAGTCCCATTCTCAATAGAATACTATACTAAGATGAAAAATCATAACAGGCAATTAAGCACCATTAGATCAATCATCTATAGTAGACCACTCTACATTGAATAGAATAATTACTTATGCTTATTGAAGAGAACTTATGGGGAGATAAACTTACATATCTTGAAACCACTCTTTCAATAGAACAATGCACCAAGATAAAACGACTGCAACAGTCAATTAAGCACCGATGAACCCAATCTCTACCACATATAATGCACCAAAAAAACTTCTCTAAGTCCACACAACAAACTGTCCATCACAGTCATTACCTCTCCTAAGTGCACTCAAACAAATGCACCCAAAACAAACTAACCATTCAAAATAAAAGGTCAAGATTCAATCAGCCCACCACTTTCTCTTACTCATATCCAACGGACCAAGTCGTTTGGATCAGACCTCGTCACTCATCCCTCTCCCATCCTGCGCCCACCCAGGCACCAAGCGCTAGGCGCGACCCTCCCTCTCCCCTCCCGCACTGCCGCACCCACCCCAGTCGCTAAACACGAACTCTTCCGCTCCTTCGGCTGCACGACGTCCAGGGAGCCCACCACCGCCACACCACCTGCCCGCCGCCAGGGAGCACGCCGCCCACCCGCCAGCCAGGGAGCACACTCACCACGCAGCCAGCCCGCACGTTGCTACGCAACCAGGCATCCGGGGCCCGGCGGCGCTAGGGGCCAGGGCGCACACCGCCGCGCCGAGTGGCTACCCCGGACTCTCCAGCACCGGCAAGCTCTCTAGCACCGGCGGTCTCCTCCAGCTCATAGTCTAGGTTCGATTCCCATCGCGCCCTCCATTTTCTTCTCTTCGCAAAAAAAAACAAAAAAAACAAGATTTGGGGAGGGAGAGAGACAGGGTTGGGCGGCGGGTGAGGTGCCCGGTGTCTCGGCGGTGGCCCACGACTCCACGACTGGCGGCGGCCTTGCTCCCCTCGACCGATGGCAGCGCAGCCCTGCTCCCCGCGACCATGCTGGCATCATCCTCGACTATGGCGGCGCCCTTCCCCATCCCGACAGCCTTGCGCGCGTGGGTGTCGAGGGCATGAAGGCTGGAGGAGGCGCAGATGAGGATGCGAGCAGCCGCTCGACGTGGCCCAATCTCGAGCTAGAACTGTGAGCCACCCCCTCCTCCATCGGTCGCAGCCACAATTGCTACGACTACGAACCCCATCATCATCACGAGATCCAGTGCCAGAGGTCCAGCCAGCCGAGAGTAGCGATGGGGTGAGAACTCCACAACTCCGGTCAACCTGCTTCACTACCTCAAAAGGACACAATAAGAGCCAGGACTATTTTACTGTAAGGGTGGCTGGTGATTGAGCCGCCCTTACAGTGGGTTGGCCATGCACCGGATCACCAGCTGCCCTTACAGTGACCACAGTAAAGGTGATTGGATCACCAGCCGCTCTTACAGTGCCCCTATAGGGTGCTGATTAGTAAGGGCACTGTAAGGGCGGCTAGTGATCCAGCCGCCCTTACTGTGGTCACTGTAAGGGCGGCTAGTGATCTAGCCGCCCTTACAGTGGACGGCTGTATAAGTGGCTGCACCCCATCTTCTTCTTCCTCGAGCCACTCACTCCATTTTGCAAAAAAAAGGTTGGGAGGCCTTGGACTTCTCCCAAAAATTGCTCTACTAAGGGGGAAGATTTTGATCTCAATTCCTTTGGTGGAGAGCTTGTTGAAGGTAAGAAAATGTTATTCCAAACCTCAAATTTAAGTTTCAATGGTTAGTTAGCGAGTAAATTAGAGTTTTATTTTTTCTCTCTTCTATGGTGCTTAAGCTTTGTACGGAGGTAATAGACCCTAGTTTTGAAGCTATTAGTGTGGATTAGCTAGAGAAACGAGCTCACAACCTTTATTTAGTGGCTCTTGCTTGATTTTAGTGGAGATTAAACCCTAGTTTCATGTATGTTTCATGTAGATATATTTCTAGATCTAGGATTTTTTTAATTTTTGCTTCATGAAATTGAAATGGGATTGGTATGAAAGGTAGTGGGTAAAATAATAATTGGTGGTAATTGTTCTCTTTGAAATATTTTTACCATTAGATATATATATTGTCTTTATAAATATTTATATACGTATTAATAGGCAATTAATTAATTAATTATCTCATACCCTGGATTTTTATAATTGTTCTTAAGTTATTAATTATTAATTAGCTCTATTTCAAGCTTTTAATTGAAGTGTTAATGGTTTATTAGTAAGTAAATTAGAGCTTTACTTTCTCTCTCTTCCATGGTACTATTAGTGTAGATTAGTTAGAGAAATGAGCTCACACCCTTTATATTTAGTCGCTCTTGCTTGATTATAGTGGAGATTACACCCTAGTTTTTCATGTGTGTTTCATGTAGATCAATTTCTATATCTAGGATTTTTTCATTTTGTAATTAATTCTCAAGTAGTTATTTATCAATTTGATTCCCTTCATGTGTTTTCTTTTGTTGTTTTTTTTAAAGATGGAGTACAGAAAGTCTTGGATGTATGGTTGGTCAAGGATCAATGAAGGTTTCTATGAAGAGGTGGACAAATTTATTAAATCCGCAAAGAAGCATGCATCAATGTTGAGATATAATAAGGATACAATTATTTGTCCCTGCAAAGACTATATTTATGTATGTGTGTGTGAAACTACATTTATGTATGTGTGTGAGAATATGTTTATGTATGTGTGTGAGACTATGTTTATGTATGTGTCATTTTTTTAAAATTCAAAATTTACCTTGGTCAAAGGAGACACTAAATGACCTCAGATGAAAAAATTTTGAATACAAAGGTGTTAGACCTCATCAAGATCTACAATTGTTATATAGGCCATTTTTCCATTTAAGAAAGTGTTAGTAAACACGAGTCGCAAAATCATGAATCTCACATACGGTTTATGAAACTACATGAGAGACTTGTCAATTTAGAACTAAACTTTCCTGACACTTTCTCAAATGCAAAAATGGCCTATATAACAATTGTAGATCTTGATGAGTTGGTCAAACTTGGTATTCATGACAAATAATTAGTTTAAGTGTGAGTACGTTTACGTATGTGTGTGAGACTTCATTTATGTATGTGTGTGAGACTACATTTATGTATGTGTGAGAGATCTTGACGAGTTCGACAAACTTTGTATTCACGACTTTTGTAGTTGAGACCATCTAGGGTTCGGTCAAAGTGTTTTTTTTAAAAAATCTAAGATTTGACTTGGTCAAACTTGGTCAAATGAGCCACTAAATGATCTCAAATGAAAAAATTTTGAGTACCAAGATTGTACAACACATCAAGATCTACATTTGATACATAGTTCATTTGTGCATTTGACAAATTTTTAGTAAACACTAGACATATTTTTTAAAAATTTAATATGTGACTTGGTCAAACTTGGTCAAATGAGCAACTAAATGGCCTCAAATGAAAAACTTTTGAATACCATGTTTGTAGAACTCATCAAGATCTACATTTAATACATAGGTCATTTTTGCATTTGAGAAAGTGTTAGTAAACACTAGTCACAAAATCTTGAATCTCACATAGACTTTATGAAACTATATGTGAGACTTGTGGATTTAGAACTACACTTTGCTAACACTTTGTCGAATGCAAAAATGGCCTATGTATCAAATGTAGATCTTGATAAGTGGAACAATCTTGGTATTCATGACTTTCCGAGTTGGGACCATATAGGGTTTCAAAAACTGGCATGTAGCTGTCAAAAATTCAAAATTCAAAATTTGAGTGGTTCAAACTTTGTCAAATGAAAACTTGACCATTACACCAATTGTAGAACTTGATAAGTTTGACAAACTTTGTATTCATGACTTTTGTAGTTGAGACCATCTAGGGTTCAGTCAAAGTGTTTTTTTAAAAAATCCAAGATTTGACTTGGTCAAACATGGTCAAATGAGCTACTAAATGACCTTAAATGAAAAAAATTTGAATACCAAGATTGTACAACACATCAAGATCTACATTTGATACATAGTTCATTTGTGCATTTGAGAAATTTTTAGTAAATACTAGTCATATTTTTAAAAAATTCAAGATGTGACTTGGTCAAATGAGCCACTAAATGGCCTCAAATGAAAAACTTTTGAGTACCATGTTTGTAGAACTCATCAAGATCTACATTTGATACATAGGTTATTTTTGCATTTGAGAAAGTGTTAGTAAACACTAGTCACAAAATGTTGAATCTCACATAGACTTTAAGAAACTATATGTGAGACTTGTGGATTTAGAACTACACTTTACTAACACTTTGTCGAATGCAAAAATGGCCTATGTATCAAATGTAGATCTTGATGAGTGGAACAATCTTGGTATTCGTGACTTTCTGAGTTGGGACCATATAGGGTTTCGAAAACTGGCATGTAGCTGTCAAAAATTCAGAATTCAAAATTTGAGTGGTTCAAACTTTGTCAAATGAAAAGTTGACCATTACACTAATTGTAGAACTTGATAAGTTAGACAAACTTTGTATTCATGACTTTTGTAGTTGAGACCATCTAGGGTTCGGTCAAAGTGTTTTTTTAAAAAAATCTAAGATTTTACTTGGTCAAACTTGGTCAAATGAGCCACTAAATGACCTCAAATGAGAAAATTTTGAATACCAAGATTGTACAACACATCAAGATCTACAAACTATATGTGAGACTTGTGGATTTAGAACTACACTTTACTAACACTTTGTCAAATGCAAAAATGGCCTATGTATCAAATGTAGATCTTGATGAGTGGAACAATCTTGGTATTCGTGACTTTCTGAGTTGGGACCATATAGGGTTTCGAAAACTGGCATGTAGCTGTCAAAAATTCAGAATTCAAAATTTGAGTGGTTCAAACTTTGTCAAATGAAAAGTTGACCATTACACTAATTGTAGAACTTGATAAGTTAGACAAACTTTGTATTCATGACTTTTGTAGTTGAGACCATCTAGGGTTCGGTCAAAGTGTTTTTTTAAAAAAATCTAAGATTTGACTTGGTAAAACTTGGTCAAATGAGCCACTAAATGACCTCAAATGAAAAAATTTTAAATACCAAGATTGTACAACACATCAAGATCTACATTTGAGACATAGTTCATTTGTGCATTTGAGAAATTTTTAGTAAACACTAGTCATATTTTTAAAAATCCAAGATGTGACTTGGTCAAACTTGGTCAAATGAGCAACTAAATGGCCTCAAATGAAAAACTTTTGAATACCATGTTTGTAGAACTCATCAAGATCTACATTTGATACATAGGTCATTTTTGCATTTGAGAAAGTGTTAGTAAACACTAGTCACAAAATCTTGAATCTCACAGACTTTATGAAGCTATATGTGAGACTTGTGGATTTAGAATCACACTTTGCTAACACTTTGTCGAATGCAAAAATGACCTATGTATCAAATGTAGATCTTGATGAGTGGAACAATCTTGGTATTCATGACTTTTCGAGTTGGGACCATATAGGGTTTCGAAAACTGGCATGTAGCTGTCAAAAATTCAAAATTCAAAATTTGAGTGGTTCAAACTTTGTCAAATAAAAAGTTGACCATTACACCACTTGTAGAACTTGATAAGTTTGACAAACTTTGTATTCATGACTTTTATAGTTGAGACCATCTAGGGTTCGGTCAAAGTGTTTTTTAAAAAAATCTAAGATTTGACTTGGTCAAACTTGGTCAAATGAGTTACTAAATGACCTCAAATGAAAAAATTTTGAATACCAAGATTGTACAATACATCAAGATCTACATTTGATATATAGTTTATTTGTGCATTTGAGAAATTTTTAGTAAACACTAGTCATATTTTTAAAAAATCCAAGATGTGACTTGGTCAAACTTGGTCAAATGAGCCACTAAATGGCCTCAAATGAAAAACTTTGTCAAAATTTTAAAATTCAAAATTTGAATCGTTCAAACTTTGTCAAATGAAAAGTTGACCAAAATAACAAAAAATATCTATATACACTTCCTTGTATTCGTTGTTTTCTTTAATAAAACTGTTTGATATTAAAAAAGATATCAAAAAATAAAAAAAATATTTTAAAAAATATTTTTTAATAAATATTTACCAAGATTGTTTATTTTTTTTATATTTACTAAGCTTGCTAATAAATATCTGTGGCACCCCGGTTTTTGCGTCAAAAAAATATTTACCAAGCTTGTTTATTTATTTTTTGATTTTAAAAAATAGAAAAAGCTCTGTAAGGGCGGGTCACTCAGCACCCGCCCTTAGTGATGGATGGTGTTGTTTATATACTGAAGGTGGTGAAATCGGCTAAGTGTTGGGCGATTTCATTCTCAAAGACGCCGGCAGGCTGCCGGATTTTCCCGTCGCCTCCGACCGCCGCCCGCCGCTGCCGTATCCTCCCCCTCCCTCACCCCTCCGCTGCCGCATCCTCCCCCTCCCTCACCCCTCTGCTGCTGCTTCCTTCCTCTCCCATCTTCCTCTGACCTCTGTCTCCAGCACCGAGCGGCTAGGGTTTCGTGCCACAGTAGCTAGGGTGGTGCTGCGGCCGCCGCCCGCCGCCCGGAGGGGACTCGAGCCGGCCTGCTGCCTGGAGGCGAGACTCGAGAGGGGAAGGAAGCCTGGAGCCTTGAGGAGACATGGTGCTGACCCGCCGCGAGTGACGAGCTGACCCGCGAGGAGACCTAGAGCCTTGAGGAGAGCATCCTCGAGGCTGTGTTTGGCATCGTAGAGTTCATCTTGGTCGACTCGTACACTCCCCCCCACAGGTATCGTCCCCTGTCCTCTCTCGAGCAAAGCGCCTCAGATATTCAACACCATTGAGGCCACCAACAGCATAAATCACACCATTTAGTGCTACACCAGCTAGAGCAAAGCGCTGAAGCACAGTATGACAAAGTCAGTCAAGCTAAAGAGTTTAACATATTATGTGGAGATTTGTGTCAGAAGCAAATATTTTCTTATGGCTGCCCTGTTTCAAATGTTTGGCAAAATGTGTTTTCTTATGGCTGTGCATTATCCATTTATCCTAGCAGTCAAATAGAAGTACTAATTTATTAATCAAATTGTTATGGGTCATTTCACATATCATGTTTGTTATGACTACTAGATGAAATGCCCGTGCGTTGCTACGGTATCCAAAGATTAAAATACAATTAATAGGATCAAACAAAATGGTCAAAGATTATGTCACCTACTTTTAAAATAGAACAGATAGATAACATGCATCTTTTGAACAATAACCGTCAACATCACATTAAGGCATATATATACACTGGAATTTTTGTTTCTAAAATTCAAACAGCTTTGATATCTCATACATGGTAGGTCCTTGCAAGACCTGCAAAATATTTTGTCGATACAATAATAAAAGTACTCAAAAACATACCAAACCTAGAACTTTGCTAGCTAACACTAAAAAATTGAATGAGATACCAAATCTAGAAGACACAACATGGTTCCACCCCAATCTGCCTTTGGGTCATTGGGTGTTGGACGCCACCATAAAATCTCATCACCATCCTTTCAGCCAGCTTAAGCATGCTCTTCATCCCCTCCATGCTAGGCATTACTGCAGCAAATGATTCTTTCACAAGGATATGTATCTGAACATTTCTGGGATCCAATAGGATAGAGAGCATATGGTGTACACGGGCAATGGAGAGCAGTCAGATTAATAAGATGTGGCTACTGACTCCAACACTAAGATGTGGCCACTGACTCCAATGCCCAAAGCAAAGTAGAGTGAGAAGACCATTGTGCAAACACCACGATCGCCATGGGACAAGTTACAAGATTAGCTTTTGAATTACCTAAATATCTGAGCACCTGCACATATTTATTGAACATGAGAGGGAGGCCGTAGAGCATGAGCATAGCTGACTGCTGCGGCTGACCAACCCCCTCTAGTTTGTTTTGCATAAACACGGAGTAGAATCATACAAAAGCCTACAGTGAAATCAGCATCACCCAGGGAAACAAAGGAGAGGCTAGAAGAGGTACATTTAAGCAAAAATACCTTTAACCACACCATGAGGGCGGCCTTCTGCTCTGGTGTGAGCTCTGCATTAATGGAAAATAAAAATGACATTGTAAACTGTAAAGCTTGATTTAATCCTAATCAAACCAAACTGCAACGTGGAAAGAAATTCCAAGAAACTAATAGCAAACTGATATGACATTAAGCAAACCAAATACTGGGGCTTGCATATCCATGAGGACTAACAAAATCACCTCCAGAGCCCTCTTTTGACATAGATTTGGGGAAACAAAATCTTGAATGTCTAACTAAATTTCTTAAAGAAGACAGACAACAACTTAATTGTCAGAAATGCTAACTACATCAAACCTTCATTCCAAAAATTCTGAAATTTTGTGAGCATACTATTCAGATTTACAATTTTGTAGGATGTATAATATGTTTCAAACTTAAATACTTAATTCAATTCCTTCTACCAGACTAGAAGGTATGAAAATTTGCTCATTTGGCATTTTGTATCTCTACTACTTCTACTGCTACTACTTTTTCCCGTGTCTCTCTACTACTCTCACTACTCTACTACTATTCTATCTACTGCACCTCTTTTCTCTCCACTCTCTCTCTACTCTACTCTCTTCTCTCTACCGCACCTCTCTTCTCTCCACTCTCTCTACTATACTACTCTACTAGTACTCTACTACTCCCCTAACACTCTACTTCTCTCCTATCTACTACTACTACTTGTACTACTTCTACTTCTACTTCTACTTCTACTACTACTACTAGTAGAAGTAGTAGTAGTAGTAGTACTGCTAGTACTACTAGTACTACTACTACTCTACTGCTACTACTTTTTCCCATATCTCTCTACTCTACTACTCTCACTACTACTACTCTCTTCTCTCTACTGCACCTCTCTTCTCTTCACTCTCTCTACTCTACTACTCTACTAGTACTCTACTACTCTCCTAACACTCTACTCCCCTCCTCCTATGTATTGTTAGACATAATCTGCTGATCCTCTATTTCCTTCTCTGTAATGCAGTCAATGCTTGCGCTGTCCATGGTAGACTCGTGCCATAGCCCAATGCTTGTGTTACTTTTTTCTCACTATGTTTCACTGTTTTGAAGCATTTAAAAGCTTTGAATGGTGGTTGATGCCAGCACTAGTGAAGTTAGAAGGACTAAATTGCGGATGTTCTCATTACTTGCTTTTATGTTGTGGCCTATATTTTTTTTGTGGAAACAACAAGTTCATGACCTTCTTAATATTCAGATTTACAATTTTGTAGGATGTATAATATGTTTCTAACTTAAATACTTAATTCAATTCCTTCTACCAGACTAGAAGGTATGGAAATTTGCTCATTTGGCATTTTGTATCTCTACTACTTCTACTGCTACTACTTTTTCCCGTGTCTCTCTACTACTCTCACTACTCTACTACTATTCTATCTACTGCACCTCTTTTCTTTCCACTCTCTCTACTCTACTCTCTTCTCTCTACCGCACCTCTCTTCTCTCCACTCTCTCTACTATACTACTCTACTAGTACTCTACTACTCCCCTAACACTCTACTTCTCCTCTCCTATCTACTACTACTACTTGTACTACTTCTACTTTTACTACTACTACTAGTAGTACTACTACTGCTAGTACTGCTAGTACTACTACTACTCTACTGCTACTACGTTTTCCCATATCTCTCTACTCTACTACTTTCACTACTACTACTCTCTTCTCTCTACTGCACCTCTCTTCTCTCCACTCTCTCTACTCTACTACTCTACTAGTACTCTACTACTCTCCTAACACTCTACTCCTCTCCTCCTATGTACTGTTAGACATAATCTGCTGATCCTCTATTTCCTTCTCTGTAATGCAGTCAATGCTTGCGCTGTCCATGGTAGACTTGTGCCATAGCCCAATGCTTCAATGCTTGTGTTACCTTGAAATTGACAGAACAATGCAATTTTATCTTATCTCTACTGGTATTGAAAGAAGTCATTTCTCTTTTACCTGCAACTTGGCAACCTATTCTAGTTGTTCACTAGCTTACTTGAATTGAAGGTTATGTTCTTAAATAAATGTGTGGTGCACCCTTGACAGATTGTACTAGTATTTCTAAATTTTTCCAAATTTTAGGAAGCTTCTTCACTCAATAAACCTTACTAACAATATACTCAGTTACATATTTGACTCACGAGGAATTATTCTTGTAAACTCTTGGCTGAATGTCTTACTGAATGTCTACTGATAACTACTGCAGGTTTGCAGCAGCTGTTTTTTTACATCTTCTCTTCTCTATGTTTTGGTAAATAGCTGCTGTTTTTTTTTGCCAAATCTCCCTTCTCCTCTCCTTTGTTTTGCCGATGATGAAATTGTCTCAATCCATACATTATATGGAATATGAGCTGATGATCAAGAACTTGTGAGGAACTTGGCATTGTTACCAACCGCCCCTATTCTCTGTAATGATGCCTTTATGCTCTAAGTTTGTGATCAAATGATGATTGACATATTTCTAAGGCCTTTTTTGTATTCTTTTCTTCTCCTTTCCTCATTCCTCTCTACTCTCTCTACTCTACCATCTGTTAATTGCTGGGAAAGGGATGGGGATTCTCTGCCATCTGTCACTCATGTGTCGTTTGTTCACTGACACATGTCAATTAACAATAAATTGTTGAATTCATACTCTTTTTATCAACTAATAATAAATGAACTTCCAGTACTTAGGAGTTAAGATAATTAGTTCTTCAAAGGAAAAGAGATCTAAGACAGCTAATGCTCAATATTTTATTTTCATCATTATACTTATGCAGTCAACTGGCCCAGTTGACAAAGTTAAATCTGGTCACATGCATGTACATTACACAACCTCTGCTGCACCTGAAAACTTGGTTTCTATTCATTTTTTTTTGGAGTGGAGATGTTTAATGCTTTTTATGCCCATGTCTAGCACTTATCATGGGATCTGAAGCTTTAGTTTGCACTAATGAAATGGTGGGCAAAATTCTGTCTTAGTATGTCTAACAGCCAGCTTGAACTAGATACGATCACATGACCACCCATTCGGATTCCCAATCTCTTTAGCTGTCCCAGTGGGGAAAAAATCTTCAGTGGGTTTGACCACACTATAACCAAAAGTTCTTTTTCCACTATACTTTGGTGTTCCCGTATCTCTCTACTCTACTACTCTCACTACTCTACTCTCTTCTCTCTACTGCACCTCTCTTCTCTCCACTCTCTCTACTACTCTACTACTCTACTAGTACTCTACTACTCTCCTAACACTCTCCTCCTATCTACTACTACTACTTGTACTACTACTACTACTACTACTACTACTACTACTACTACTACTACTACTACTACTACTTCTACTGCTACTACTTTTTCCCGTATCTCTCTACTACTACTACTACTTGTACTACTACTACTACTTTTTCCAGTGCTAACACGTACTACTACTACTTGTACTACTACTACTACTACTACTACTACTACTACTACTAGTGCTACTACTACTGCTACTACTAGTAGTAGTACTACTACTACTACTACTACTAGTAGTAGTACTACTACTACTTCTACTGCTACTACTTTTTCCCGTGTCTCTCTACTACTCTCACTACTCTACTCTTTTCTCTCTACTGCACCTCTCTTCTCTTCACTCTCTCTACTCTACTACTCTACTAGTACTCTACTACTCTCCTAACACTCTACTTCTCCTCTCCTATCCTCTACTACTAATTCTATGTTTTTTGCCAATCCTCTGCTCTCCTTTGTTTTGCCGATGATGAAATTGTCTAAGTACATTCATTATATGGAATATGAGCTGATGATCATGAACTTGTGAGGAACTTAGTATCATTACCAGTCGCCCTTACATTATCTTCTCCTTTCTTCTCTGTTATGATATCTTTATGCTCCAAGTTCATGGTCACATGATGATCGACATGTTTCTGAGGCCTCTACTACTTGTACTACTACTACTTCTACTTGTACTACTAGTATTACTACTACTGCTACTACTACTAGTAGTAGTACTACTACTACTTCTACTGCTACTACTTTTTCCCGTATCTAATTCACACTTTATTCCTTGCATCTATTAGAATAAAGCACGAAATGACGCGGACAACAGACAGTGCAACCCGATCCCACAAAAATAATGAGCAGCCTAGCCATGGAGGTCAAGAACTACCGAAACAGCTTACGCAGGAGCAGTTTGATGATGAGATAGAAATTGATCTAGCAGTGTTGCTTTCTCAAGGGGAAGGTGGAGCAGAAGCGGGAGCAAAAGGGGGAGCAGAGGGGGGAGCAGGAAAGGCTAATGAAGGCGAAGGAGAAGAGGATGATGATGAGAGCTCATCCTCGGGATATGAAAGTCCTGAGGATCCTCACCCATAGCCACCCAGAATGAGGCCAACAGAGGATGAGTTGGATCTGGATTTCGACTCGAATGAGGAGGTAGGGATGGAGCCTTTGTAGCCTATAAAATTTGCTTTGGCTTTGGCTATATTACCTCTGCTAATGCTTGTGACCTATCGTATATGCAGGTCCCTGCTAGACCTCTGAAAAGACGACGTCGACGTCCGACACGTTATGCCGAACAAGACGTAGTAGAGGAAAGGAGGGTAGAGGCAACCGCCACAGAGACTTACATTGAGGCCTCTGCTCCACAGCCTCAAGGCACAACCACGAACTCTGCTACCGAACCAAAGAGGATGCGAGGGATAAGAAAGCTGAACCAATATCCAAAGAAGGGGGTAACTTTCGTGATAACACGTGTCAGAGAAGAAGGGCAGATCCTTGAGCCACCGGAGTACATCAGCAAATTCTGTAATGCGATCGAGGCATTAGTAAGAGATCAGTTGAACCCAGCAATCCGTTTTTGGAGTGGCAAACATGGCGTACCTGAGGCAAAAAAAAGCAAGAGCTATGGGATGAGTGGCTGATGAACACTTTTAGGCTACCGGCGGGGACCCATGAACTAGTAAAGCGACATGCTTACAAGATAATGGGAAACGCCTTCCAACGTTGGAGGGCAGATCTGAACAAGAGGTTTATCCAGCGGGGGCTAACTCCCTTCCACGAGTTTGGCAACATAACTCATAATCAATGGGCGCAGCTCATGGCTGAGAAGACTTCACCCGAAGCATTAACCCTCAGTGCCCGTAATAGGGAGCAGGCGAAGAAGAACAAACATCCCCCACGCTTAGGCCTCGGTGGCTACCACGCCAAGCAAGGCATGTTTAGGAAGCTGGATGAAGCAGCCAAAGTTTCTGGGGATCCAAAGAAACAGAAAGTGAAGAATTTGAAGCGACGTTTGAAGCAATGGATATATGCAAGGAGTGTGGATTCCTCCGACCTCAAGTTTGCTGAGACGGAGACAAAAGAGGCAGTATCAAGGATACTCAAATTGGCTGAAGACAAGAAGAAGGGCACATTCACTCCTTCCAGAGAGAGGGACGAGTTGAGCGTTGGATTGGGCAACCCTGAGCACACAGGCCGCACCAGAGGGCTAGGGAAGCTGGTAACCTAGAAGAAAGGATTCGCAGAGGACAACAACATGTACAAGAAACATAGCAGAGACCTAGAGGCCAATCTCGAGCTCACTGTGAAGGCTCTAGTTGTGAAGGTGCTTTCGGAGCAAGGTGTGAATACGGAGACACGGATGTTCATGGAGCCAATGGGAGAACTGGCTATAGTTTGCAGCCCTCAGGAAGTTCCCAGTAGCCAAGGTTCCACTGCAACCATAACCGACGTCGATCGCATACGGGTGCCAACTAGTTGCACCCTATTGGTTCCCATGGGCAGGGGAAACAAGATGGTAAAGGTTGAGGTGGCAACGGGTGTGGCACATCCTCCGGGAGGCGAATGGCACAGTCGCCCAATCCCGCAGGACTACACTAGGGTCGAGGTGCATACCGTGAAGCCCAACTTCATGACATGGGAGATAGAACATGCAACTCCCGAGGGGCTTGGTCATCTTGGAGAACGCATGAAGCAGTTCATCCTCTGGCACAAAAAGGACATTGTATTGAATGTTTGTTCACCAACTCCGAGTGATGTACATCTGGAGCAAGTTGTTGAGGACGGGGAGGCATATTCACCGGCTCATGATGACCACATGCCTAACATGCCACATTCTTCCCCGACTCCTAGCGAGCACGTGACTGACAAGCCACAAACTTCTCCAGCTCGTCTTATCGAGCAAGGGCATGACGTGGTGCCACAACATTCTCCAGCTCGTCATATCGAGCAAGGGCATGATGAGATGCCGCATCCTTGTCTAACCGAGCAAAGGCCTAATGACCCACCTGAGCCTTCTCAACAGACGTGGCCGATACACAAACAAGGACTGCCTTCTGAAAAAGGAGATGAGGGGGCGCATGAATCGGAGGCCCAAATGAAGATTCCCTACCATACAAGGCCAATGTTTACTCCAATGAAAGATGTCTCGACGATTTCCAAGTGGTTTGCTCATGACCAGTTCAAGCCTGAGAACCAAGTGAAACACGTCTACGCACATGCTTCTGAGCCGCCTGACACTAGCGAACTCCACCAAGAGGTAAAGAAAGTATCCAAATGTTGATGAGATCAACTGGACAAAGGATGTCCCGAAAAATATGAAAGAGGCAAGAACTTCCTACCAAACCGAATCATGCAGCGCATGCCAATTGGAATGAGAAAGTTCCATGATTGGTACTTGTGTGCTCATCCGACGAGACTAAACGAAATAAAAGCCATCTTCCCTGAAGGCACATTTGGCGGCGCAGCTGGCCATCCAATGTTTGACTTTAAGGACATGCAGGAATGCTTTCACCTCGGAATGATGGAAATAAATCTAGTTCGTGTGTGGTGCCTGTAAGTACCTGCCCTCTCGATATGATATGAATGAAATATTGGATTTTATTGTAACTAACCACATCGTGTTTTGTAGAATGCAAACACATATTGTGAAGAAGGTGCCAACTCTAAGAGCCGGGTACATAGACCCTTGGTTGATATGTGGATCAATATTCCAGTACCCCAAGGATTGGAAAATGGATTGCGAAGAACTAACTGTCGGAAAGACCGTTGAGGAGAAAGAGGCCATCCGGAAAGATAAGATGTACAAAGAAGGCCTTAAGTTTGCGGCACAGATTGCCAAATTTCTTAAGAATCTCCAGGATAACGAAATGATACGGTTACCATACGACTTCGGGTAAGTTCGATTCTATACTGAAATAAAGCATTGTTCGATATATTTAGTTCGATATAAAAGAGCTTGTTTGTTTCTTTAATGATTAAATTCATGCAGGAAACACTGGATTCTTGTAGGGGTCAATGTTGGGCTGAGCATGGCAGTTGTCTATGATTCAGCAGATTATGCGCCAGAGACGTACATGGATTTCATAGCGATTGTCAAGACGTATACTTCTCATTAGCTTATATATGTTTGTATATATACTTGTAAACTTCACTTTTGATACTAACAAGTTGCATTTGCTAAAACCATTCGAACAGGGCATTCAGGCACTACGTCCAATATCATAAAGGAAGGCATCAACCAGAAAGGAAAGAGAATTTGGCTATCAAAACTCTATGTCCGGTATGTGTAACTTATATCGGTACACTCCAGTACGTGGTTTGTAAATAGCATTACTTAATATTTTCATATGTGAAACACACAGTGTCTCAAGCAGAGGCCTGGGAGTCTACACTGTGGATATTACGTATGTTGTATGATGAGTAACACTAGTGCCTACAGGAGACACCCCAATCTGGTTAGTTTGACACTTTTTCCGCTCATAGTATGAAAGCTTAGCTTATCTTATGAAATCCTAGACCTAAACTTGGTCTCTTATAGTGGAAGGAAGAGAGAGACAGGACAAGGGATGTATACAAGGATGATGAACTCTTGGGGCTCGTCGGCGACCTTTGCGACTTCATCATTGATGAGATTATTTCTTCCAGAGGCGCTTACCATGATCCAAGTTCCGACTTAGGTAGAAATCCAATGTACCAACACCTTCGTGAGACTCACAGGCTCGCTCTAGGCTATTGAATGGTTTGGACTTGTGGAACTATTTGAACTTGTAAATTTTGGCTATGTAATGATGGACTTTGTGAATTAGACTTGTGAAACTTTTGAATCATGGACTATAATGATGGTTTATATCATGCTGGTGTATTTGTGGATGTATATTTATATATATATGGTGGTCAGATTTGAATTTGAATTATATATTACATGATGTGGTCAGATTTAAATTTGAATTTGATTTTTTTTCTAGAAAAACCAGGATAGGGGCGGTTATAGATTGAACCCAATGACCCACTGTAAGGGCGGCTACATCACCAGCCGCCCTTAGAGTGACCCTCTGTAAGGGCGGCCGGTGATGCAGCCGCCCTTACAGTGACCCACTGTAAGGGCGGCTGCATCACCAGCCGCCCTTACAGAGACCCACTGTAAGGGCGGTTTGCCCAGCCGCCCTTACAGTGCCGAGCACTGTAAGAGCTAGCCCGGAAGAGCGGCTGGGCTAGCCGCCCTTATAGTGCCCTGGGAGCCGCCCTTACTGTGCCTAACTGCAGTAGTGCTTCCTTCGATTCTGAGCTTGTTCAACGACCAAATGTAGCCAGGAAGAAGACGGGTTTGGATGGGATATTTCTCATTTTTTGTATTTAATTATTTGATAGAAATAAGCAACTCTAACATGTTCGTAAACTTTTTCTTGCAGTTTTAGTAAAATTAATCATGTGTACATTATGGAGGCTCATACATGCCGGCTAAGTGAGGAAGTGTGGATTGTAAATTGA
The DNA here is from genome assembly GCA_038087645.1 of Saccharum hybrid cultivar R570. Classification (NCBI taxonomy): domain Eukaryota; kingdom Viridiplantae; phylum Streptophyta; class Magnoliopsida; order Poales; family Poaceae; genus Saccharum; species Saccharum hybrid cultivar. The sequence continues at coordinate 16,606,699 of JAQSUU010000805.1, forward strand.
TGTGGCTATCCGGTTCATTCTGATTCGATTCGATTTATTTTTAACAAATTTTATCCTTCCAAACTAAGGTGTATCATACATCATATATTTTTTTAGATAAGGGATAACAAATATCCGACCTCTACATCCGAAGATGTACACAGCTAATTATTACAACGCTTCAGGTTCACAAAAAGTAGTGCAAGCCAGAGTCTTATAAATAGACCAGGAAACTAAAGCAAATGATAAATATACTTCCACCCTCTATTGGAAATCTCTAAAGCAATCATCTCTAATTTCTTGCTCATCAACGAAAGGGCATCCTTGGCTTGCTCGTCACGCTGCAGCTGAGCCCAGAAGCGCATCCAGTATGCTCCCCTGAAAGTAACCTGCATAATAGAGTTAGTTTTCAATTTGTTAAAAATAACATCATTCCGGCATCGCCAGATAGCCCAGCATATGGCAGCCACCCCAACCCAGATCAAACATTTGACTCTTTTTTGCTAATTCATGAGCCAATTACCAAACATATGGCTGATAGATCTCGATTGGTTTAAATTAGTAGCGTAGAAAATAATCCTCCAAATCATTTTAGCACAGGGGCACTCAAGGAATAAGTGTTGGATAGTCTCATTCCTATTGCAATAAATGCATTTTTGGCTCCCTTTCCAATTTCTCCTAGCGAGGTTGTCTTTGGTTAGGACGACACCTTTTTGTAGGAACCAGAGAAATATTTTGATTTTTAGAGGAATTTTTATTTTCCAGATCATTTTATGAAGAAAAGATGAATGTGTATCAATGAGATGAAGATACATTGAGCGGACAGAATAAAGACCAGAATTGGTTAGACTCCATTTAAAGTTGTCTAATCCTTCCACCAATTCAACATTTGAGATCCGTGCTACTAGATGAAGCCATTCTACGAGTTTATTATCCACCAGAGCCCTTCTAAAAGAGATGTTAAGCGGGCTTGTGGCCATTACTTTGGATACAGTTGCGTGAGGATCACGCACTATATTATATAATGAAGGATATTTAACTTTAAGAGGCTTATCTCCAACCCATGTATCATCCCAGAACCTCGTGTTGGTTCCATCTTTAATCATACATCATACATGTAATAATGCAAGAATAAGGTTTTTTTAACCTACAAGAATAAGGGTTTTTTAGTTGACCATGAAATTGGTCTCGCGTTTTTTATGGAAAATATAAATCTTTGGTAAAAAAAAGCAAACATTTGGTTGCTTGGTCTATTGTTTTATCCACAGCAAACTTGGTGATGATGTCTGTTTCCAGTGACTTCATGTATAACCTACTAACCTACTAAATATGTTTTACTTATTCTTTTGTGTCACTTTTTTCTATACCAGTCTGCTATTCATTGTATGTGTGCCTTTTCCCATTGCTTTTTGAGCATTGATGCAAAGTGGTTAGACCTTCGTTTGTATTTATCTATTTTTGCATGAAATGACATATTTAAATTGTCAATAACAGTCCTATCACTTTTAATTCCAGTTGACTCTGACCATTGGAGTAGAACAAGGTGCTTGTTCAAAAGTGTGAATTGCATGGAGATGGGAACGACTCCCGAACTAATGTATGGACAAAATATTTTTGTAAATCCTCTATGGCGGTTATGCAGGTAAAAGGAAATTTCCTGCCTTTGTAATATGCATGTCCTCGGTGCTTGCCTCCTTTCAGTATTTCATTTGATGGTAACCAATTTGTCATATGCAGAAGTTGGATCACCGACTAAAAATGAGTTGTTGAATTATTGCACGGTGGATGAGCTTGTGTCTAAGATGTGAATTTGCTGCCTTTGTGGCGTTGGTCACTGGACACCAACAAGTTTGACGAGATGGTCCTAGCTGCCTTCATGGCAAAGGACAAAGCTGTCGAGTGCACACTTGGTGATACCATTCTTCAGAAGATCAGAGAGAAGGTTGCAACAGGTGCATATGCTTTTTTAATTGTTATGTATATACTTCTGCCCTACTTGGAATTGTAGTTTGTTCAGCAAACTGCTAGCTATTTTGAAGTAGCTTTAACTACAATTTTGGTATTAGTAGATCGAGTTAAATGTAGTTGGTGAATGCCATCTAACAGCAATTGCTGGTTGTATTGAGTTGCATAAAGAGTTATGTGACTTTCTCCTCTCTTTTTTACTTCCTGTAAATAAGCATTGTATGTTTTGGTATGGTTCATTTTTAGGGTTGGGAAGTTCCTAGGCCGGGACAACATGTCATTTGTCAGTATGTTATTTTTTAACTATGCCATCTCAGGAATCTATACTCCTTTAAATTTGTGAGCCATCACTGTTCATCGTTGCCCATTAGACTCAGATCACTGTAGATCTGCAGTACCAGATCCATGACAACAGTACCGGGTCCGTTGAACAGTACCAGGTCATCCACAGTACGGGTCCGGTGAACAGTACAGCTCTTGATGAACGGTGGCATTCCCACCCGTTACTAAAACAGTACCCAACCCGTTATGGAACAGTTATGAGATGGATACAGATTAAAAGCTTTGAAAAAGGAAGGCAACCACAACAGCCACTAAGAATCAAGTGGTCAGCAGGTGGGGGCTACTCCTGTTTATTTCTCACTGCTGCTTCTTTCTTTTTAGTGGCCTCAGTGTCTAGAATATTTCAGATCACGTTTCCATTCAGCAACCAATGAAATTATGATCATCAAGAGTTCTACCCTCTAACTTGCATGAAAATATTTAATATTTTGTGGTATATTAGAGTTATGTACCTCATTTTGTATGTGATAATGAAAATATAGGCCATGACTGATGGTGGAGTTGCTGCTGGGCTTCCTCGGGACCTTGCCCTTGGTCTGGCATCTCAGACAGAGTGTGTTCATTCCATTAAGATATGTTGTGATCTGCTCTTTGCATATGCTATGTGATTCTTTTTAAGTCATCATCTCTTGGTAGACGTTTGTATCTTGGTTCAGAAAATTGATTACTGTAGGTGAAGGAAGACAGGAACTCCTCCAACAATGCACCCCGCATTGATTTCTTCGCTCGCCGCTGTTTCTTTTATTCTGTGTGTCACTGATTTGCCGGTTTGATCACTGCAGGTGAAGGAAGACAAGACTTCTCCAGTGATGCATCCCGCTCATCAACCCAGGTCAGGTTCACCAGAGAAGCCAAGCAAGCCGGTAAAACCATCATTTACTGTTTGGTGATTCTTTGAATTTGACGAAAAAGAATAGAATTTGGACGACTTGACTGAATATTTATGCCTGTAGAAAACATGATCATCGTGTCCTTGCTTATGGATCAAGTGGATGGATGCATGCAGAACCAACCATATTATTCTCTGAAGTTCACGAGCTTATTTTCCTGTGCTAAATTTTCTGAAGCTGATGATCTCCTCTGTGTGAAATAAGTGATAATCATGTGCCAAATTTCTTTCATGAAACATTAAGGTTGTTAACTCCAATTCCAATTCAGAAAATTTCTTGTATTAGTACAACTAATTAATACTGCCGCTGTTCATTTCTTTGGCTTCTTTGCCTTGTATTTTGTATCCTATCTGGTATTGTTCTGATGAAAGCTGAATGATCGAGAGGTGGAAGTGTCTAGCGTGGCTTGCTCTGGTGCCAAGGTGGTGGTGCGCGTGACCCACAGGCGTGGTCGTCTGATGGACCAGCTCCACTGTCCATCTTCACCTTCAGACTCACCCCGATGGCGGATCAGATGGCGCCTGTTCTTTCTGTAGTGTGTTCTTATGGCAATCTACTGGAGTCCAAACTGAATTCAGGACACTTCTCTTTTGATATGTATATGTAGTTTCATGTTTTTTTAAAAAATTAGCCTTTGAAGCAATGAAACAGGATATTAATAGGATTTTGCTATTCTTTTTTATAATGCTCACTGTTTCTTTCATCAGTTGATTTATTTTGTATTTATTTTTATGATTTATTTTTTTCTAGACTTCATCATAGCGTTAGCACGGGCATTATACTATGGAAAAATCTTATCATCTGGTCATATACAATCGCGTGAGACAAAAACTATTGAAAAATCTTATTGTTTGGTTGTTTTTAAGTGCATTCCTTAAATGAAACCGTGGCAACGCACGGGCACTATACTAGTCACTATAGCGCACCATTCATATTTCAAAATAGTTCATTCTTAGTCTTATGATGGCCTCTTTATGGTCCTATTGTGCAGGTTGTCTTCACTTATACTTTTGTGCACTTATAAAGAATTATTTATACTTCCAGAATCACAATTTTGAGATCTCAATCTTATCCCATATTGTAGGCTACCAATAAACTTAATGCCGACAACTTAAGGTAGACCTATGGTGGGAAAACTTAAATTGATTATGGTGCTCAACACTTAACACTTGAACACTTAAGTCTTTAAACTTACCTAAAGAGCACCAACATCTTACATGATTAACTTTGATTCTGGGTTGGTCTTTCACAATCTTTGGTTTGGCAAAACCATGTGACATGTTACTCGAACCAAAAGAAAACCACACTTCTTATATATAACATATTCCGGGATGAAGATCTTATGCTAAATGTAGCTTATAATAACTTTATTCTTAATAAACTAAGGTAAACTTAACTTATATTTATTAAACATGCTATAACTTATCTTATTCTGAAAACTATACTTTTAAAGATAGGTTGAAGCCATTCCACAGTATGGCTCCCCCTGACAAGAGTGTTGGTAAATACTTATGTGGATTTCTTAATATCTTAATATCAACACATCTTGCAAAAGAAGACTAATGTCATAGCAACCTATAACTTAGTGGTTACTAGACTTCTTATTCATGAGCATGCATTACTTTATATGCATAAAGCAAGTACATTTAAATCTTTCCAGGGGTCCATTCCTGGACTATGTTTGCCAAGAATCCTGGTCATAACCTTTAAGGGCGTGTAATAACTTAGTCATAAAATTTATGGCTTACTTATAATACTTATGACTTAATTATAATACTTAAACATAATACTTATATGTAATGCTTATGTCAACGTATTTGTAATGAGAAAAGCTTATCACCCTTAGATTGGAGTATGACTAATCTTTCAACTTATGAAATAATTTCAAACACTCCCTTTTATGGACCCATCTTGGCTTACTTATAATACTTATGACTTAATTATAATACTTAAACATAATACTTATATGTAATGCTTATGTCAACGTATTTGTAATGAGAAAAGCTTATCACCCTTAGATTGGAGTATGACTAATCTTTCAACTTATGAAATAATTTCAAACACTCCCTTTTATGGACCCATCTTGGTGAATCTTAGTATCTAAATAAGTATAAGAAATATCACCAAGATAAACTTATGTAATATCTCTATGGTTACTTATGGTCAAACAAGATAAAACAATTAACTTTGTACCTCTGTTTATCTTATCAAAATCAATGGCTAACAGAAGCCACTAATAAACTTCTTAGTTTATCATGGAGAGCTTATTATCATTTCCCTTTTAGAGTCACTTCGGTTATGTGGACCCATAACAGCCCACTGTTTTGACTCCATCAGGACTTGGTATTATCTTCAAAATAGATGAATGCTTAAAATAATTTAACTTATGGATGCTTAAAAGAGCTTAACTTATTATTACCTGAATACACTTAAACTTAAAGGATCACCTAATAAAGTGGATTATTGTAAGACTCCAATTCTCCCCCTCAAAATGTGAACCAAACAACTGTGTCACATTTCGAAGTCTTATATTAAATCCACTTTATTAGGTTATTTTATCGTTTAGCATGCACATTTCTTCTGAGCTTAATCTTAATACTTCAAACTTAAAGCAATTGATCAAAGGAATTGCTCCTCCTGATCCTTACCATCATGAAACCTTTTATGATGAGAGCTTAAACTTTTTCTAATAATGGCTTATTATGTGCATAATATTTGTAATTAACCTTAAGACAACAATCTTACTTTATACTTTGTCAGGGTACACTTAAAACAACTCAAATTTATGGTTGCACTTAACAGTAGAGATACATAATCAAAAGAACTTTAAACTAAAATTAAATGTTTAACACGGTTTTAATCATACGCTGATCAGATTAATAACATGTCAACAATATAACTAAAAGATTTTACTTAAAAGAGATGACACATTAATATAATCATTGTTGGGAAGAAAGTATCTCTATGCCAAATTCTAACAATATGAACAATAGAAAAAATATGCTTAAGAGAGATGACACATGAATACAATCATCGTTGGGCAGAAAGTATCTTTGCGCCAAGTCTCATGTCTCCAACCAAGATTTCTCATTGGTTCCATCTTAATTAGAGACATCTGCTCCCTAACCAAAACTTCCTGTTGGTTCCATGAAGGCAAATGCTTGAGACTGCAACTTAAGATTAATTAAATGACAAGTGACTATAAACAACGTTGGTCGTAATACAACCACAAGCCACAAAAACCAATCATATAAAACTTATCAAGTCTCTAGCAAAGGATTAACATATCGGAGAATAAATTTACCTTATGATCAACTTATACTTAATTGCGGAAACGTAAAATAACTTAATTTAATAATGGGGCTATTAACTTAGTCTTAGATTAATCCCAAAAGGGTCTTAAATATTTCTTATAGCCTTCCTTGGGAATGTCCAAAAGCTTTATGTTATGTACAAGAAAAAAGGCCTTATGGAAATAGATTAGGACAATGAACAACTTATTAGTGGACAATAGAATCATGACAATTAATAGTTGTAAATAACTTTGGTCATAATATAACTACGAAAGCCACTAAAATAAAGCCCAAACTTAATTATAAATGTTTTGCTTATAAAGGCTTAAACTAATCACTTAAAAAATAAATAAATAAATATCACTTAGAGTTAGGAAAATAATGATACTTATATCTTTTCTTTTATAACTTAGTCTAGCACATTATTTATGCTTAGTTTAAATATTCCCACATGAGAACTTTAATTTCTCGAACTAAAATTTTCCATTGTTCCAATTTAATTGGAGAAAAGAACTTATTTATGGTGGAAATAATATATTATACTTAGGCAAGAAAACTTACATATATATACTTATGAAAAGTGCTTGAAATACCCTTAAAATTAACTTATTTTTATTCGCTAATTCTTAGTCTTAAACCTTTTCTAATATACTTAAACTTTATACAGTGCAGTAAATTAGAAAAGGGAAACTTGTTGGAATTGCACTGAAAAAGATCAAACTTATTTGGAACAACATTTATTTTGGCCCGGCTTATGACTGGCTAAAGCTGAGTGAAGCCCAACCTGGGCCTGGGCCGGGCAAGCCCCTACGGGCCGCTTCTCCCCCCCGCCGGCCCAGCTATGGCTGGAGCCTTCTCAGCCATCCATCAAGATCGAACGGCCGAGCATCTTTCTCGCTGGAACAAAACCAGCCAGCAGCCGGCCCCCAAAACCCTAGCCCATTCTTTCTTTTCTTCCTTCCGCATTTGGTATCAGATCTTCAGACTCACACCCAAGGAAAACCTGATCGGGAGGTGTTTAGCGATCCTAATTCCCTGCACCTCTCACGGCTGCGGATGTCTTCTCTTATGCCTCGGGGTGGACTGGGACCAAACCGTTAGTTAGTTATAGGGATGGCCCTCGATCAGGGCACCGTTAATGGGCTGTTAGCCCCTAATGACTCGGTCAATCTTTGACTAAGCCGAGATCATTCCAACAGTCTACTCTCATACCGAGGCACAAGAAACCGTGTTTTTTGCGTTGGAAGGAAACCGGTCGTTTCTATCGACCTGTGATGGCCCGCCGACCTCGCCCGCGCCGCCCGAGCGCGCTGGCTCGCTACGCTGGCTGCGTGCTTGCCAGCCACCGTGTGCGCTTGCTTGTGCCGTTGCTACGTGCGCTTGCTGGCCGCTGCGAGCGCTCGCCCGCCGCCACTACGCGTGCTCGCTGCCCATCCCTGCAAGGGCTCGCCCGCGTCGCCGCTCGCAGGCGCCGCCACGCTCACCGGCGCTACGCGTGCTCACTCGGCCTGGTCGCTACGCTCGCGTGCCGGGCCACCGCGTGCTCTTGCTCGCCCGCCGCCGCGTGCTTGCCTGTGCCGCCACGCTTGCCTGTGACGTGTGCGCTTGCCAGCCACCGCATGCGTTCTCTCTCTCTCTTTGCGACTCCCGCGGTCGTCTCCGTCATGTGAGGCTGGGAGAGAACGAGAGGACAGAAAGGATCGGAGGGATGAGCGGATAAGGGGAGAGAGGGAAAAAATAATATTTATTAAGCTAAGACACTTGCATTGTGGAGGGTAGTTTCTATAGATAATGTTTTTTAACGTGGTTCTCTTGGACACCATGAGTAGTTCTAACCATTGAGACTGCCCTTAATCCGGCTAGCGAGGAGACCCATTATTAGGGCACCTGCAATGCTTAGAGCTAGTTACTAGCTCCAAGCCAAATTCTCCAATAGTGCTAACTTTTAGCACATAGCTTTTAGTATGAATAGCCCTACATGACATTCTCACGTAACCTTGAAATATGTGCAAGAGTTTTTCTCTTTTCTATTAAAATTAGAAAAAGCTTATAGCTAGCTTAAGAGTCAGTTATTGTGGGTGCCCTTAATGTGACCTCAAAGTTAAAGGATCCATGGCGCCACCACCCACCTTGATGGTTTATATCTCCGTATCTGTGGTACGCAACTGGGATGGCTTGCATCCTGCACTGCCCGTTGTCCATCGGCATGCAGTGCCGGCCTTCTGCAGCGTGGGAGCAGTGCTAGGAAAGACATCGGGTCCCACAGCTAAAGCACAAATCGCTCTTTAAGTGCTGCAATATCCAGGAGTAGCTGGCATCACTCTATGGCCCCCACACATAGCTTTTTCTGTCAGCTTTTCGTAAGAAGCAGAGCAGCAAACGTACTGGAGCAGTACCATGAAAATCGTTTTCTGTTGAATAGGAGCAGTTTGGGAGCCAGGTAAGTAGTTGATTCGTTCTCCGTTTGTCAAGCATCATTTAAAGTTAGTATCATAGGCTGCAGTGGCGCAAGAGCAATTCCTAAAGTTTTCCTCTCTTTTCCGAGCATCACTCAGGCCACACAATGCAGAAGGCCTTGGGTTGCCCTCTCGCATCTGTAAGTAATGCTATCCGTGCCTGTAAGTTATAGCCTTTTCTGTTCACCTTTTAGTTCTACAAGTCATGCACTTAATGGTTTCTGACCGATGCTTTGGATTTGTTTTCAATTATTACTTGTTTCTTTTGCATGCTTCATGTCCGCATCCTAGACATTTTTGGATGATGACAAGCTAATAATGTTGCACTTCTAAGGCGGTCCCAATGGTTGAAACTACGTGCAATTTTCATCCTGATCACATCAATAAAAATTGTCTATGGAATCTATGTCACACGGTGAGAGTGTCTTCGAGTAATAAATTTTGGTCCTTTCTCTCTCTCCTTTATCCCTTCCTTTCTCTCCAATGCTCTCTCTCCATTCATTCTCTACCAACCAAAGCATGACCAGCCAAAGCAGAGACAAGAAGCACGCGAGTGCATGCGCAGACAAGCGACACCTGAGAAGAAGCACGCGACGACCGCGCTACGGCCAGACACGAGCGAGCGCGGCGGTGGGCGGGCGAGCACCCCCGCGCGGGCGAGCGCGCACGGCAGTGGGAGGTGAGTGCGAGATGCAGCCGAGCGCACGCGGCGGCAGACGGGTGAGCAAGGCAACGCCAGCAGCTTAGCACGAGGCGCGGGCGGAGGTGCGGGCGAGCAGGGCCGGCGCGGCCAGTGTGGGCGAGCGGGGCCAACACGGGTGGACACACAAGCCGGCCATGGCGGACGACATCTGCACCTGGGCCCTCGTAGCCAGCGCGGGCGGGTGGGAACGGTCTTCAGGAGTCTGGTATAGGTTTGTCTTTCTTTTGTAAATACTTTATTTAGTTCATTATGTTACTTTCTATGCAAGTATTATTTTAAGTCTTTTACTTTAAGTACTAGTCATGTTCTCTAGTTATACTTTGGTTATGCTTATATTCATGTGATAAGTGGGCTCTCAATAGCATGGGTTGTTCGTCACTAGTTGATGCTCTAGTCTTAACATGAGGCTAGGGTAGTATCAAATAGTGTAAGCATGGTGCTTATACTATCGAGTATACCTCGCAGCGTGGTCAGGTCTCCGGATAGATTGGGATAGTTGGCAGGTGGTGACAGCTCTGTCCATCCTATGTATTCCCCCACGATAGGTCTAGCTATTAAATCATAGGGCAGATGTGTTTTGTGCCCAATCAACCCTCTAGGTGAGTTTGGGGCAGGTACGTCCGAAGTGTTATTGCATCATACCTTGCATTATCATTGGTTTATCAGTATAGCCACATTTACTAGCTAGAGTTGTGCTTGAATAGAAGTAACTTAGGATTCTTGTGTTCCCTTTATTATTGTCCTCCTACTTAATTATGCTTCCGCTTCACCTTTTTATGATGGGATCTTTGTGTGTCACCCCACTTTATTGTATATTACTTACCTCACTGTAGTCTATAGTCGGTATACTAATTAGTAGATATGTGATGGTTAGCTATCACCATCTTTAACCATTGCTTCCCTGTGGATAAAACGATACCCTAGAATACTCCCGGGTGAAATGCTATAACGATATTCTGTGCGCTTGCGGAATTATCTACTTGAGCATAAGAAATATCAACAGCTACCAAATTTCCTAAGATTTTTGCAATCTCTACATGGGTAGTACATGTAGCCTTGATCCCCTGGATTACATTCAGCATAAGCTTTGGCAGCCATGATGAAGGTGCTAACGCCCATCAAGTACTGCACGTCCGCAGATGTCAGACTATACACCCACCCTCGATCCATCTCTGCAAAAGAAAAATGTGTCACGTGTGTACCCTCTTGAAGAACAATTATTCTACTTCATGCCACATAAAAATGGGGTGACTAATTATAGGAAAATAAAAATTGGAGCCTTCATGAACAACAATTGTAGCTCAAAATAATGGGTTGCTAGGTGTCACATGGATGTGCTCATCCAAACTGAAATTTGTAGCCCTCTTGAAAAACAATCATTATACTTCATGCCACATAAAAATGGGAGACTAGTTATAGGAAAATAAAAATTGGTGCCTTCATGATCAACAATTGTAGCTAAAAACAATGGGTTGCTAAGTGTCACATGGATGTGTTCATCAAAGTAAATTGGTAGCCCTATTGAAAAACACTATATACTCTGCTCCATACGAGAACTAAAGCATCACATACAAACAATCATCAAAACCACCATGTAATTTGATAGGAATTAAATGGGTTCATATAGGCACCAACCTTCTGAAAGATGGATTCACCACAATTTGAATGCCTTCCTCAAGATCCAATTGAAAAGTGCTCTCTAAAATGCAAATATGACTAGCATGAGAATCAAGCAATGTAGCCATCAAAACAATTGAAAAGCTACAAATTCAGAGGAATGGAGGCTTGTTAGTAACCTTAAAGCAAGAAGATCAAGCCCATCCTTCAAAGTTCAAGACCTTCCATGAGTATTTTGGTGAAAAATGGTCACAACAATGGAGGGAGAGGTGGGGAAGGTGCCTCCTTGGATGAGTGTGCTTAGGACGGAAGAGAGGAGGAAGGAGGACGTGGGGTTTTGTAACTATGCAGCTATCACTACTAGCTCAAGCTAAAAACTGGCAGTGATACGTCTATCACTACCAGTTTAAGCTTCCAGCAGGCAGCGATGTCTTGGTATCACTACCAGCCCAGGGCTCGATCCGACAGTGATAAGTGCCTTCACTGCCGGCTAGAGGCTTGAGCCAGTAGTGATAGGGGCCCAAATGATTGTTTTGAGATCTCAGTTAATTATCCATCAGTGATATGTCCACAGTTGGATAATTAAAACTAATGAGAGCACCTACTATATATAGCCGCCCTATCGTGTTGGCACATAATTTATTTTAATTGATTCTTAACTCTGATAAAAAAAACTAATTTAAAGGTCAATGGAATATGTAGAAAAATATTAACCGGTAAATTAGATAAAAACAAAGATCTTAGAAATCATTTGAAATATTGAGGGTTACATAGAAAAAGCATACAATATCAAAGACCTCATTAGAAATTATTAAAAATATTTAGGGTATATTAATAAAACACAATAACAAATACCTTAGAATAAAATTACATATATGATAACAAAGACCTTTTTCCAACTAGATCAATGTTACAATCAAAATGTACAAACACATTATAAGATAACCACATCACAAACATTCTTCTAGCACCAGAGTAGAGTCTCAAAGGTAGAAGAGGATGCTGGCAGTGGCTGTGAGCCATGATGAACTACGCCTCTGGAGATGGAGGGGCAGTGGACGAGCAATGATGGCTGCGAGTCACGATGAACCCATGCCACTAGCACCGGGACAAGGACAGCTCGACAACCACGTCGACTTTGACATCAGGGAGCTCCCCAACAACCTACTGGGCAGTCCATGCAACAATTAGGGTGCCCAGCCATTGCACCCAGCTTTCTCAAGCTTTAGCGTGGCTCTATCTTCACAAACATTCTTCTGATACCTCTCGTGTGCATCATTCCTACTACGCATATTGAAATTTATATGTGGAGTGCTTTTTCCTACAAAGAGCCCCATGTATGTGGACACTAGAAGAGTGGAGAGGCTTGGAGAGGCCAGACAATATGAGCTTTGGCCGCCGAGAGGCATCCAGATGCTATCACTGACGGCTCGTGGCTTGAGCTGGCAGTAATATGTCACTGCCGATTCGTGGCTTGAGCCGACAGTGATAAAGACCTTCACTACCGGTTCTTCAAGACTTCTAATCGTTTTTGAATTTTCAAATTAAAAACCGACAGTGAAAGATTATCAATTATCACTGCTGGTTCGTAAGCAATCCGTAGTGATGGTCAAGAGTGAAGGTCAGTTGTGCACTTCTGCTGTAGTGGATGACCGAAGCGGTATAGTAAAAGGGACGGCAACGGCTGTTTTCTCTGCCTGTATGAAGTGCAGTGTGTCTCATCTTCCTACGTATAGTTACACTAATCACCGCCCAAGTAACAAATTAATAAGGTTTATTGCTGGTCAAAAATTTTGTACAGTGGAAGAAATAAAGTATGCCTCTCGAAGAAGAAGAAGGGAGCTATACTTGATACTAGGGATGAAAACAATCGGAAACGATCGATAGGAGACCAAATCACTTTCATTTTCATATTTTTTTCTCGAAAACAAAATCGATACGATGTTGTCGGAAACGAATACGGCGCCGATATTCCGATAATTTCGAAAACGATAGTAGTCGATCGAAAAATACATCGATAACGATCGGAATCCGTGATATCCTCAAAAATAATAAATACGCCAAACCGTAGAATATGAGAAGATCCTATAACTCGACCTATCTCACAGACAATAATAAATAAAGCCACAATTGATAAGATCATAAGCTGAAACCACACAGTTTACACCATCTTAGGTCTTAAACATTGGCAAACCACGTAACAGTACGACAATTCTTGACAAAAACCTAAAGTATATGTTGTATCGGTAAATACCGACGGTAAATTACTGGTTAAATACGGTAATCTTCGAAAACGATCGGAAGAGGGCAAAATCGTTTTCGCTTTCGTTTCCGATTATTTTTACCGTAAACGTTTTTATTTTTTCGATTATCGCTACCGTTTTCGTTTAGGCCTAAAAATCGGAAAAACTCGAAAACGATTTCCGAAAATCAGAGATTATCATTTTCGTTTTCATCCCTTGATACAAATATTCTACTCTCTCACTAGAAAAGGAAAACATATAAAAAAGAAAGAAAAGATGACCGGTCTTGTATGTGCATGCGCGGCACTACCTTCCCTGCTCTGTCCGGAGACATTGTCGGCTTCTGGTTGTACATGCTCCCGTTGCTGTGACACCACCTCCGGGTCCTCTGGCCGCAACGATGGAGGTGGGTCGTCACTCGGAGCAGTGCCACCCTCTGGTAGTCTGGTCCCGTGTCACCCTCCTCTAGCTGCTCCTGCTCAGCCGCCTGGGCCTCGTGCTGTTCCAGCACCGACGATAGGTCGATAGGTCCCGGCTCGTGTCGTCACCTGGCTCAGGTCGCGGTCGGCTCTGCTCCATGTTATCGTGAGGCTTAGGAATTGGAAGGTCCCGGCTCGTGTCGTCACCTTGCTCAGGGTCGCCTCTGCTCCATGTTAGCGTGAGGCTTAGGAATTGGAATTTGAGGTAGATAGCAAGAACGAGGGACTGATTGGATGAGGTCTGTTCTGTAGGATTAAGGAGATTTGTTCATTGAGTCGCAAAAAAAAGGAGATTTGTTCATTACAAAGTTCATATCCCTCCCTGCAAGAAGGTCCTGAATACATATAGACGCAGCCATACGCAGCTGGATGGCAGGAATAGCAGTTTTGCCTGACACAGTGTTCAGAGGCGGAACCAGTGATTTTGATTAAGGGGGGTCGGACAAATGTGATCGTATTTTTAGTGTGATAAAATATATATAATTATATGTTTCAATAAATTTTCAAAAAAATCTACACTATTTCTAACCAAAATCATCAAATTTTAATAAAAAAATAGGTGAAATTAATATTTTTTGTACTATAAATACAATATTTATATAGGTATTTAAATGAATCTACTGTGCTTGGGGGGGGCACGGCCCCTGCTAGCCCCCTGGTTCCGCCTTTGACAGTGACACCGCAGCAACAGAGGTGGCCATGAAGAGCTGAGAATCCTGCAGATCACTAGAAGTCACATCGGTAGACTCCAACTCAGAATGGCGCCACAATCTCCCTCTACGCTCCCCTCGCGTCGCCTCCCTCGGAGGCGTCTCGAGGGCGCTCGCCCGGCCGGGCCTAGCACCTCGCCTCCACTCGCTAGCTCGGCCACCGCCACCGCCGTGGCACCTCGCCTCCTCGTCGGTGACGGCGACAGCCAAGGGAAGGGCCCAAAAAAGCTTCCTTCCTCGTCCCTCCCTCCTCTCTTCCCGCTGCTCCTATCCTCTCCGAACCCTAAATCCCTCAATCCGTGCATGTTTCTTCCAGATCCATGCTCCTAGGGGCTGTATCCATGCGAGTAAGTACCGGATCTGTGAAGGAGCGGGAGGATGCGTGGGGCTCTGCCTCCTGGGACGCCGGCTGCAGGGGGCCTTCAGGCGTGACGTCCCCGGCGCGTGGGTGCGGGGCTGCCGTGTGAGGTCACGCGGGTCTGTCACGGCAGGGTTGCGAGGCAACATCTGCGAGGCTGCGGACATCAGCGCAAGAGGCCGCCGCGGCGCACGGGCTCAGTGCTGTGCGAGGCCAGGTGCTGTGCATGAGGCCGCCTCTCCGTCGTTCTGCTTCCGACGTAGGCGTGGGTCCTGGTGCTACGGTCGTCACGAGGACCACGGCTGCATCTGCCAGGGTGGGCCTCAGAGGCGGAACCAGCGATTTTGATTAAGGAGGGCCGGACAAATGTGATCGTATTTTTATTGTGATAAAATATACATAATTATATGTTTCAACAAATTTTCAAAAAAATCTACACTATTTCTAACCAAAATCATCATATTTTAATAAAAATGGGTGAAATGAATATTTTTTGTGCTATAAATATAAATATTTATATATGTATTTAAACAAATCTACTGTGCTTAGGGGCACGGCCCCTGCTAGCCCCCCTGGTTCCGCCTCTAGTGGGCCTGGCTGGTCGCTGCCACCCAGCATCCAACCTTCGATGTCACTGCTGCTGCATCCTCGGTGGGCAGCGCGGGGTCATTGGCCGTGGGCTCGTCTGCCACGGGGGTCGTCGGTTGCAGATATAAGGGTGTCTATACAGGGTAGATTGGAATCTGAGCGAAAGCTCTGCCCGGCCTCTACTCTGGGCCAGCGTCGGTGTCACAGCTTGCGTCATCAACCTCCTTAGAGGCGTTGTCGAAGATTCCATTCTGCCGCCCCCTCGCTCGCCAACTAGATCCCTAATCCAATGATGGTGGCGTCCGTAGATGTCATTCCCCTTCTTGAAGGCGTCGTTGTTGTGCACCTACTAGCTTCACTCCATCCTTTGTTCCTCTCGCCGGATCTACCCCTTGCTGTTCCTGTGTGTGCCTAATGTTCTTCGCAGAGGTCTATCCTACTGGAGTGCTTGGCCTAGTCACCGTCGTTCGTCATTTGGTCTCTGGCGGATGCTTTGCCGCCATTGTCTTTGCTTCCCTCTCTGGTAGATACTTTGCTACCGAGTGTGTGCAGGCCTCTCACCTTGCGGATGCTTTGCGGCCAAGGTTGCTCTGATCCTCTCTGGCGGATGCTTGGTCGCCATTGTTGCTGGATCACTTTGCGCATACTTTGCGCTATCCTGGCCCCCCCTCTCTGGCAGATACTTTGCTGCCGAGCATGCGCGGATGCTTTGCCACCGTTGTCACTGGCTCTTCAACTTCTCTGGGTGGATGCTTTGCCACTGTGGCCTGGTCCGCTCTATAGGTAGCTTTTGCGTTGGTGTATCTTCTTCTCGCGAGTTATGGCTTGTAGGGTTTTGGGGTTGTGGGTTCTTCCCCTTCGATGTTCTTTCTCTCTTTTTTGTGTTGGGGTGACGTTCTTGCTTGGTAATCTCTGGATTACCTTGGTTGGTTATAATCTATTAAACTCTGCTTTTTTTTAATAAAATACGTGTCACAAGGACACGATCCAGAAAAAAAGAATGACACAATTCCCAAACCTCTTGTAATACATGGAGTTGAATAGATTCTGGGCACCTATGGTTGCGTGACCATTTTTCACCACAACGGATGCAGAGTAGCAAGTTTGTCTTCCGCGCCACGGGCGCGCCGGTCCTCCGAACCCAGTGAAGGAGGTGGACCTTTGTCAGGTTTCTCTAAGCGAGGCAGCGAAGGCAATCGAAAAGGCCCCTTGGGGACAGGCTTGGCGAAACTGAAGGAATCAGGTTTCCTCGACTCACGCCGCCGCGCTGGATCCAGCATCTCCTCCCGTAACAAGGCAAGCACGCCTAATGTCATCTCAAAGGAATCTGGCCACTGCAAATGAACAGCACTCCTAATGTCATCTCAAAGACCGTTAATGAAACGGATCGCATAGAATTGAGGATCAATGTTGTGGCCATAAGCCACGAGCTGATCCACTGGCACTACTGCACATGACATTTTTAGAGGCGGTCCAGGATGGTCTGTAAGTGCGGTTTGGCCAGCCGTCCCTACAGAACTGTTGCTACAAATGGCAGGTTTGCAGTGGCACTTCACTATTTGTAGAGGCTACAAATGACTGGTTTGTAAATCACAGCTTTGCCAAAGTTGCAAGTCGCGACATTTTTCACGTGCTTCGCAGCTGCGGGGACTTGAACCCGTGACCTCCCCCTCACATGTACCCTCCTCTACCACTGTAGCTCACACTCACTTGTGTCTCTATTACATTTTGGTTCCCCACATATTATCTTAAACCGAGTTTAAATTGATTGTTTGTGCCTTAAAAGAACTCAAATTAAAAAGTTGTCAGCTACAAAGTTGTATAACTTTTCGAGATCTATAACTTTCTTTTTGATAGTTTCTCCATCTGAAATCGTTTACAAAATTTGAATTTCAAATTTAAGAAATTCAAACGTAGTTTTCCTTGATAAGATGAGAAATTCAAACGTAGTTTTTCTTGATAAGATGATTTCAAATGAAAAAATTGTCAACTATAAAGTTTTATAGCTTTTTCAGATCTACAACTTTCATTTTAGTGGTTTCTCCATCCGAGATCGTTTGAAAAATTCAAAATTCAAATTTGAGAAATTCAAACGTAGTTTTCATTGATAAAATGATCTCAAACGAAAAAGTTGTCAACTACAAAGTTCTATAACTTTTCTAGATCTACAACTTTTATTTTGGTTGTTTTTTCATCCGAGGTCATCTGAAAAATTCAAATTTTAAATTTGAGAAATTCAAACGTAGTTTTCCTTGACAAAATGATCTCAAATGAAAAATTCTCAACTACAAAGTTGTATAACTTTTCGAGATCTACAACTTTTATTTTGGTCATCTTTTTCTATAACTTTGTTTGAATAATTCAAAATTTAAATTTTAAAAAATATCAACTTGAAACAACATTTTAAAAGAGTAAATGTTCTCATATGGTTTCATAAACTATAAGAGAGAGATATAAATTTTATGAACAATGTTACTATCACTTTATCAGATGAAGAAATAACCAAAATAAAAGTTATAGATCTTGATGAGTTAAACTTTTACATTCATGACTTTTTCAACTGAAATCATTTACTGCTTCAAAATGTTGTTTGAAGTTGCCATTTTTTGAAATTCAAATTTTCAATTGATAAAATAAAGTCACATGAAAATATGACAAAAATAATAGCTTTAAAAACACAATAAATTGGTAGAGCATGATTTTAGAAAATTTTAGGGAAAATCATCAAATTTGAAGTTAGTATGAGGGAGAAATGTAACACCCCAGGTGTTAAGCTTGCATATTGCACTAGCATTGCATGAGTATAAGCATATGAACTGCATTTTTAATGTTGCATAAGTGATGTTTCATATGTTACATGGATAATATTTCATATGTTATATAGGTGATGTTTTATATGTTACCTAGAGAATGTTTCATATGTTACACAAGAGATGTTTCAGAGGTTGCAGGAGTAATGTTTCATTCACGCAACCCATATTTCATTAGTAATATTTCCTATGTTTCATGTGTTGTAAATATTATTGATTATACATGGATGTGCTTTGTGATCATGAGTGGTTAATACAAGTGATTGTGCTTGGTCACTAAAATACCCTAGACACACTTAGGATGAAAAATGAAGCAAAGTTTATATTCATGACTTAGTCCAATTTGGCCTCTAAGTACTATGTTGCATAGAATGGCTCCTTGACTAGTTTTGTTTGACCTAGATTGAATTACTACTTAGAGTGTTTGCATGTTGGTGCACCCTTAATAAAAGTTATAGTAAATTTTATAAGGAACAAACTTTATTTAATGGTCATGAGCTAGATCAATGCCTAACTTGGTAAAAAAATGGCTCACAAGCATGAAATGGGGGCTGTTTTGGGACTTAGGATTTTGGTTAAGTCAAAAATGCATTTCAGTTTCAGTGTACCTAGGTTTGGGGCTCTGTAGTTTGAAAACCGTGGGGATTCAGACCAAACTCCTGTAAACAAACTTGGAGATCTCGCATAGCTCTACAATCTTTAGTAATGGAGTTTTAATCGAATCGATTTGGTTTAGGAGATAGAAGGGGAGAAGTTGGCCCATCAGTCGGCCTCGCCATGACTGAATCGGCCACTGCTGATTCGAATTGGCCGGGCTTGGTGGCCGACCGTGCCCAGGACTTGGCCGCCGCGTGGCCACCGTACGCCGAAGATAGGCCCACGCCACGCGCCGGGTGGCGTTGAAGGCAGCGCGTCGCCACGCTCCCTCTCACTCTCACTCGCTCACTCCTTCGCCTCTCTCTCGCTAACTCTCGTCTTCACCGCGGTGGAAGACGAGCAGCTCCGCCATCGCCGTGCCTTTGCCGGCTTTTCGCACCGCCGTTGTGGCTCCACCACTCGATTCAGCTAGCCAGCAGCTCCGTCGTGCTTTGCTCTACCTTCCCAAGCCACTAGCGCCACCTTCTGGGCCGAGGTAATACATATGAACGCATTTCCGCCGTCGTGAACCTCATCAGAGCTCCGCCGAGCTTTGAGCTCGCCGTGGCCAACCCAAACCTAAGCTTCTCCGCTCTTCCTCTCTCTTGTCTCGTTTTCCCCGTAAGTCGTAGAAGCTCAAGCCGTGACCCTATGGCTAGTGCATGCCTCGTCGGAGTGGAACACCATTGTGTCACCACTGTGTTCTCGCCGCCGTGCCGCGATGCACGCGGTCAAGCTCACATGCGCCTTCCCCAAACCCTAATCTTCACTTGTTAGCTCCGCTAGGTCACCATGGAGCTCAAACCGAGCTGCGCGGGCTTGCCGAGGTCGCAGACGATCGGAGCGCCACCATGCACCGCCGCCAAGCCACCATTAGCACCGCCGCCCTAGCTAGAGCTCGGTAGAGCTTGAACCCTAAGTACCGTTAGGTGCGGGTCGTCGAGAGGAACCCGTTGGTGGTGATGGTTTAGCTGGAGACCTCGCCGTCGGCAAGCTCTGGCCTATCAAACATCACCCCTATTTCTGTGCTTATGACATGTTGGGTCGGGTTGACCATGGGACCCAGCTGTCAGCGTCTAGAGTTGTAGGTTTTTCTTTATTCTTTTTCGGAAATATATGCAATCTTTGAAAATTCATAACTAGAGCTAGAATTGTTCAATTTGAGTCAACCAAATTTTGTTGGATTCATCATGATGAGTAGTATTTAATAAAAATATGAAACTTGCCATGTACTATAGTAGAATATTTTGTTTATATTTATCTTGTTTAATTCCTATTAAACTTAGAAAATGTATAACTTGAGCTAGGGATATGAGATAATTGTGATTCCAATTTTTTTGGTCATGTTTTGACATGTAGTAGCTAGGAAAAATAATGAACCTACAGTGAGCATGCTTGGAATAGGAATTTTTTATTTAACTTAATTAAATGCTAATTTCTTGTGTAAATTTTTAGGGTAACAATATGTAACCAATGAGCATGAAATTATTTACACAATGTTCTTGTGTTGTGGTGAAGCTAAGAAAAATATGAAATCTATTATTTGACACTTTTCACTAGGCCAAACTAATTATGTTATTATAAGTCTTGCTAGCTTGTCATTTTTGTAGAGGTTGTTGTACATATCCAAATGGTATGAAATTTGTACAGTAAACTATTGTGAGCATGCATGAGCTGCTGTAATTTTCTCAAAATTTATTGTGCACTACAAATATATGTTCTTTATTTCACCTTATTATTTAAGGAAATTAATAAAGACATTTAAATAATTGATTTGGGCTTGGCCATTATATTTTATATCATGTTTGTAATGTACATGAACTGTTAGTGCCATTGGGGGTGTCTAGAATTGAATGGTTATATACAACTAGTTAATTATTGCTCTATGTTGCATTTGTATCTAAGTTCTGTTGCATGTTTGTGTTGCATGAGCTTGATGCTTGATAGTAGATGCTTAGGCTAATTAAGATAAGTTGTTAGTTGCAGGTCTTAGGCCTCTTACTGATGATAAGCAACTTTATCTTAGATTACTAGAACTTGGTGAGTGTTGATTGGAGTTACTAGAGAAGAGATATGCACTTACTCAGTAAAATAAAATAAAGTTAATCTTGAATCACCACGTCACCTTGTTGTTAAGTTTGTGCATGTTTATACATTTCACCATATCATACTTGCACTCCATCTTTTATGCATTCTTATTGCTTATTATGTGCACATGCATGCAATAGGATCGCCCGAGGGAGTCACGCTTCTCGAGTTTGAGGCCGGGAATCAGGAGGAGCAATAGGAAGCACCACAGCATGAGACCCCAAGAGAGGAAGGGCAGGCCTTAGAAGATCTCCTAGAGTGCCTTGATCACCGGTCGTCAGCTTTTCTGAAAGGAAACCCCAGAGCATTCTAAGCCTCCTGTATTTTATAAGAGCATCTCCAAGAGTACCCTATTTCCCTTCCTAATCCTTGGTTTTTAGCAAGATGAGAAAAAAAACCTCTTCAACAACTCCTAATATATGCTCCTAAAATTTATGCACTTGGCAAATCCTCCCCCGTTGCGCGTAACTTTGCACGTAGTAGCGGTCACGCAGATCCCGTGTTTATCGGTCAATCTAAAGGTGGAAGGGTGTGGGAAAGAATAAGAAGTAGGAAAGGGTTCCTGATGCAAATTTACAGGAGAGAAAGAATATATAAAAGTGGTTACGATAATTTAGAAGTAGTATAGAATTTCTTATGTAAAATTGTCTCCTATGTTTTAGGAGTGGATTATTAGAAACTCTTGGAGATGGCCTTTTTTCTGCCAATACCTTTTTAGGAGTTAGAAAACTAAATGTTTTTAGGAGGAGAAAATAGGATACTCTTAGAGATGCTCGAAATGTCATCTTGAATTCTTTATGTTTGATGCATTAGGTTATAAGAGTTGGTTAGAACCACTTGATGCATATGTCTTTCCTTGTCCGAAAATATATCTTGAATCCTATGTAGGTCCAGGATCGAACATATGCTTAGTGATGCTTAGTCGGGTGATTTCCTGTCACCTGCGAGATATAGGTGGATATTTGGTCATTGTTGGCTATATTTGCTATCGTGGAAATAACCATGTGGTGATGTTATAACTAGAGACCGGGTGGAATCTTGTATGTGGTGGTGCTTGGACTTATAGTGATTCCATTTGTGTCGATTAAGGATCGTACCGTTGATGGAACTTCTATCGAGATTGAACGCATGCGTCTCACTTAGCTGGCCGGATAAGTCATTCCGACCGTGAAGTCGAGTAGCCCAACTCAGGCTGGGGACACGCTCAGTTAAAGTGTGCGCATTGCGGGAAGCCGGATGTGAGTCCAAGGGCAGGCCAGTCCTAAACGTCCTGGCAGCTGGTCAGTCCTTGACCGTACAACGCTGGTCTTACTCACGAATGGACCTAAGTTGTACCATAGGTGACCTAAGGCGACTAATGATCTGGTCTGCCTAGGTTTGTGTTAGAAATAAATTCCCAGTTGGTTGAAATCGATTCGAATCGCGGTCTCTCCCGGATAGTGAGAAACTCGACTAGCTTCAGCATCGTAGTAACTTAATGAAATGTGATGGTTATGATGGATATGATAATGCTAACTATTGTGATGACTTAATTGTACACCACATGTTTGACACAGGTTAGCTGCTAATGTAGATTGAATAGCTATAATTAACTTGATGAGCCAATTATAAAATGTGTAGCTCAACTAGTGGCTTTTTATGCAAAATGATATCAAGTCAGCTCCACTAATAAAGTCTTGCATAATCCTTGTTATCACTTTATTTTTGTTTATGACAGGTAAGTCTAGCTAAGTACATTCTCGTACTTAGGGTTTATTCTTACTTGTTGCGGATGACGTGATGTATCACGGGTATTGCAAGAATTGCCTCACTCCCGCTGTGGATGAGGAGTAAGACCATGGGTATGGTCCTTAGTTATCTTGTCTATGTTGCTTTTGTTGAAGATGACTTGAACCTGACATGTAATTGAACTAAGTGTGACGTTAGTTTCAAAACTATGTTGCTTTCGCTACATTTGAACTTGGTTTGTAATAACTATCTTGAACTCCGATATATGTGAACTATTTGTGAACAGGATGTAACATGTGACTTGTAAGTTGAATCATGTACGATCTTGGTTTGTATGTTGGTTGATTCGAAGTCATTCGTAACACTCGACGGACTATTGGGTTTATATGGGGCTCAAGTATGACGGTTTGACCGCTTCCGTGGTTGCTATTGTACTTGCGCTCTTATAAGTTGGGTGGTTCTGTTATAAGAAAGACTAGTTATAAGTTTTAGCCAGAGATTAAAAAGAGAAATCAGAGTTCTTCGACAATTTTAAAATTGAATTTCAAACAACATTTTGATGCAATAAATGATTTCAAATGAAAAAGTTGTAAACAGCAAAGTTCTATAACTTTTCGAGATCTACAACTTTTATTTTGGTCACTTCTCCATCAAAGGTCGTTTGAAAAATTCAAATTTTAGTGCTTAATTTTTACTATTCAACGTTTATTTATAGGGTGGCTCAATATAAAGTCGTCCCTACAAATCGGGGCTAGTTTGTAAGGACGGCTCATAACACTAGCGGTCCCTAAAAATGAATTAGTAGGGGCAACTCGTTTGAGCACCATTTAGCCGCCCCTACGAACAAAAGGGAGTGTTACTACAAATCTTGTGCAGGCCAGCAAATCTATAAGGGGCCTGCTATCGCCCGGACGTCCGGATCCGGGCGCTAGCGCCGGACACTGCCCCAGCCTCGCTCCCCCGAAGAACGTTTATGAAAAGAAGAAGAACCCGACCCCCTGCCTCGCCCCGCACAGAGAGAGAAAGCACAATCCCCCGCAAGCCCCTGCCCCGTCCCCGCACGGAGAAGCGCGTGCCCCCACGCCTCGCGAACGGATCTGCCACCGCCCGCAACAGATCCGCGCCCCCGCCACCAGTTCACCACCATACTCCGCCTCCCAGATGCGGCAGGGGAAAATAGATGCTACTGCAACAAATGAAACACTCCTATTGAAACAAAAACAAGGGGAAAACTAGTGAACCAAAAAAAGAAAAACAATTGAAACATCGAGAAACACCTAATGAAACAAAAACAGAAAAAACTGGTGAAAACAAGAACAGAAACATTGAAAAGACAGTACTAAAACATTTGAAACAATAGTACTGAAACATTGAAAAAAATAATGCTGAAACATCTGAAACAATAGTGCTAAAACATTGAAAAAATAATACTAAAACATCTGAAACTATAGCAGTGAAACGTTTGAAAAAATGTATTGAAACATCTGAAACAATAGTACTGAAAAACATCAGAGACTACTTTTCTGCAACAGATGAAATCGGACACCCCCAACCACGGAGGCAACCACCCCCAGCCCCCTGCGCGTCCATATCCGCCCCGCCTCGCCGGACCCAGCGCCTCCACCCACCGCCGGCTTGCTCCCCCGAACCGCCCCTACAAACAACGAAAACAAGGCTACTGAAACATCAAAAAATCAATAATGAAACAATGCAAAAATACGAATTGAAACATGGACAAATATCTATTGCAACAAATGAAATTTATCTGTTGCAACAACGCAAAACAACGAAGAGTATACTACTGCAACGTCAACATGCAGCCTATTGGAACAACCCAAAAACACCACTGCAAAACAAAACGACAGAGGGAGGAAGGGGAGAAGCAAAGAGGAAGAGGAGCACGACGAAGAAGAGGAGTCAGTAGAGGAGGAGGAGGGGGCAGGAGCCTTAGATCCAGATTCATGGAGGAAGAGAGAGGAGAGGGGAGGAAGAGAAGAGGTACCTGGACCTGATCCGGCCGCATCCATGGCCGCCACCGCCGGATCCGCCGGATCCACAGCCGCCATCGCCGGATCCAGCGGATCCACGAGCGCTGCCACCGCATCCGCCATGGCGGAGGCCCCCTGCGAGCAAGCGTGAGGAACGTTGGCGAGAGAGCGAGAGCGAGAGTGGGGGAGCACGAAGGCGCACGGAGAAGGCCGGAGGATGCGGGCGCGCGGCGCAGGCCGGAGAAAGGGGAGGGAGCGACGGAGGACGGTGCGCGGAGGCGAAGAGAGGATGAGAGAGGGCGAGGAAGGGCCGGGCGGGGTGAGTGCGAGTGAGGAGTGGAGCGCCGCGCGAAAGGATAAGGACAGGCCGAGTCGCGTCGCTGCACCGCGGGCTCGGTCAAGTCGAGCGTGTCGGACGCGTCGAGTCCGTCCGATGCGTCCGGACGCCCTAATGGTAGCTTTACCGAATCTATAAGCATACTCCTGCACTGAACCTGTTTGACGAATTTACGTATTGAACCTTGCCGAAGCGATAAGTACGAGCTGACAGAATTCCCCAACTGACAGACTGGACCCGCTGTTCCACGGACTGCAACCAGCGTGCAGCCAGCGACGATAGATGCATCGTCACGACGCGAATCCACAAGTTGGGCTCAACTGAGTGAATAGAGAAATACTAATCCTCACACGACTGATCCACAACTTTGGATTCTCACCATCAAGTTGTCGTAGTTCATCAGTGTGGCACGCACACTTTGCAAAAATAAAAGCTAGGAAATTTGCTGCTGGAATACTGCGGCCACAAATGAGACGAGCGATCAGGTGATCCCTGGACACCACCCCGACTGAGATGATCCCCCGACTCCAACAGCGAACCCGTCGACCGAGAATGAGACAAGGAAAAACCAGGATGCAGGGGAAAAAGTGGGGTGAGAATTGTGTTGGGGCCGACTGCACGTACCCTGGACCGGGAGTTGAGTTTGGAACTCAAACCCGCGGTTGCTGAACTTGACGCGGTGCCCATACGGGCCGATGGCCGGGTTGCCGGCAGGTGCTGTTGCTGCGGCCACCTCTGGTGTGGGGAGGATGCCAGCCGATGTGGCTGCGCTAGGATCGAGAACCACTCGATCCACCTTCTTGCGGAGGACGCCGACCTCGACGGACGAATCCATCTTTGATCTCCGATCGTCGAACACTTTTGCGGTGGCCTCCAACTCGCCGAAACGCTTGCTGATGGAGCTCTCCAACGTGTCGATGCGCGAGGTGAGCGCCGTCTGCAGATCGGTCACCGATCCGCGCACAGCCTTGAGCTCGTCGAGGATGATCTTCATGTTAGGATCCATCGTGCCAAGCTGTTTGCAGTACCGGGTAAAGTGATGGTGGTCAATTTCGTGCGGCTCCAGGTTAGGCTCTGATACAAATTTGTTAGCATGAGGCTTACAGGAATTGGAATTTGGCTAGATAGCAAGAACAAGAGAGTAACTGGATGAGGTCTGTTCTTCATATCCCTTCCTGCACTGCAAGAAGGTCCTGAATACATATAGCGATCTCAGGGAAGGCGGACACAGCCGCACGGCACAGCAGTGCGCTGATGGATCAGGCGTTGTTCCAATCTGTCCCGTAGTAGAGTGGGTTCCGCGTCCTGGGCCGGCCAATCTTCTCTTCTCGCAGACCGCCTGTATCTGCCCTTGTATCTGCACTTGATGGCGCTGCCTCCCTCGTCGCCAGAAGAGGTACAGTAGAACGCACACTGACACTCCACCTCCAGCAACTCCGGGGCCTCGGGCCACACTAGCGGCGAAGGTCGCTCGCCGCTCAGCCCAGCTCCATCCTCTGTTCCTGGCCGGATCTGCTCTAGCACCTCAGCCTGGGGCTCGATTGGCACAACCGGCGATCCGTGCTCACTCGGCACCGTGTCATCCTCCGGTGTCGACTGGATCTGCCCCAGCTGCTCGAACGCGTCCTCCTGGGCCTCTATTCTTACCAATGGAGACTGATGCTCACTGAGCCCGGCGCCATCCTCTAGTGGCGACCGGACCTGTTCCGGCTGCTCAGTTTGTGGTCTGCTCGGCTGCCCCGCCACCTCTATAATATGTATGTCCCTGTTTCTCGCCAAGGGAGAATGGTTCTCACTTGTTCCGGCGCCATCCTCCGGTGACGGCCGGACCTGTTCCAGCTCCTCCCGGGCCTCGAGCTGCACTGGAGGCGACGAGTGTTGGCTTTGCCCGGTGGCATTTTCCGGTCCCGGACGGATCCTCTCCAGCCCCTGTAGCACCTCCCGTGCCTGGGGACGTACCGACGGCGATGGGTCCACGCATTGCAGGGCCAGAGTCATCGTGCCCATCAGTTCGTCGTCACCTGAAGGCCCCACGTCCTCCAGGTACCGTCGCAGCTCCACGTCGAACACCTCGCTCGTCCACTCCTTCTTCAACACGGACGCCACCCACCGAGGCAGGTCCGTGACACTGGGCGACCTGCCGGTAAGGAGCTCGAGAATGATGGTGCCCAGGCTGTACACATCGGTCTTGGTGTTCGCCTCCAACAGACTGGTCAGCTCTGGCGCACGGTAGCCCTGTTCACTTGCCATGGCGAGCACGTTGGAGTTGGCAGCAGTTGTCATGAGGCGGAACAGCCCAAAATCAGCGATCTTTGGTTGGGATTGCTCATCGAGGAGGACGTTTCTGGCGGTGAGATATCCGTCGGTGATGCCCACGACGTCGTGGAGGTAGGCCAGGCCACGAGCTATGCCCTTAGCGATTGCCATCCGCGTCGCCCAATCCACTCGCGACTTTGTAGCGCAAGCTGATGAGTGCCCTCATGAAACATGTAATATGTGTTAGTGCAACTGTTTCGCGATTGTCAATAAAATTGTCTAGTGGGAACTAAACTATTAGTAAGGCCGGTCTCAGTGACAAGATTGTCATGTCATATACAATGAAATAAAATGTGGATGAAACATCCATTCTTAATGCAAAGTTTTATTCTATAGTTTCATTTAATTTCATGACTTATTAATCCTGTTAAGAGAATTTTATTTTTTTTCCCTGTCTTCTTAAATACACATTGTCATGTCTTCGAAAATGCATATGTGGCAATCTATTTAATACAAAAGAAACTCACAAAATTTCCACTTAAACTAGCCTAAGAGAGCTACCTAACAATTCCTCACAAAAGTACATCACCAATTAATTACTTATTACTTATGGCGTTGGGTCGTTTGAATTACAAGAAATGCTTATATTTAGGGACAAATGAGCGCTTTAAATGTTTATTTTTAGAAACGTAGGAAGTAAATTCTAGAAATTGTCATAAAAGCATAAACCCATGGTGTCAACTTGGTTGATTCAAATCTTACTACTACTCAAGCTAAAAATAAATTCTAACAATAATTAAAAACATCTAGCCTTTAATTTGTTAGACTGTAATCATTATTGCCAACAATAGCCATTGATTATTCTCTTTTACTAAAAATTTATCCACCTCTATCATTATGAGAAAATATAAAGTAGCCCCCTGATTGTACATCTAAATTACACATGTCTGTCATTATGAAAGATAAATCAAAATGACACCCTAAATTTATTTATGAATTACCTACCTTCGTCATTATCAAAGATAATTCAAAATAACCACCTAAATTTGAATGTAAATTACCCACACTTTTCATTATGAAGGGAAAAAGTCTACTTAAACCCCTCAACTATGGGTGATTATCTACTTCACCCTTTCATCTAAAAAACCATATATTCTACCCCTTAAACTATCGAAAAAGGTGTAAATAACCCCTACAGGCGGTTTTGAAGGTGGTTTCGTTGATATAGCATATTAAAAAGTCTATATAACCCTCTAATACCAAGGGTTGACTGCATAACCCCTCAACTATAAAATATGATATTATAGGCCTTAAACTATCTAATATTGTTCAACCTTATGTTAGGGTGTTACGTAGACTCTTTAATATATCACGTTAGTGAAACCACTTCCAAAACCATCTTAGGAGGTTATTTAGATGATTCTCAATAGTTTAAGGGGTATAATACATAGTTTAGTAGCTGAGGGGATAATAGATGATTACTAATTGTTTGGGGGGTTAAGTAGACTTTTTCCATTATAAAAGATAATTCATAATTTGCATCTAAATTACCCGCACCTCCATCATTATGAAAGATAATTTAAAAAACCATGTATATACTTTTTTATAAATTATCCACACCTGCCATTATAAAATATAATATAAAATAACCCTTATGCTTACATTCCAATTAGACATGTTGTGTCATTATGAAAGAAAATATAAAGTAATATGTTTTAATTTCTATCTAAAATACCCACCTCAACCCTCATAAAAAATAAACAAAATATCTCCCATATCAACACTAATAAAAGCTATCATGAAATATAATATAATATCAATAAAGTACGCATATATTTCTAAATTACACACTTCTACCGCCATTAAGTTAAAAATAAACATAATGTTTATGCTCCACCATGTAAATCAAGTAAACGTGTATACATTAGGATAAATATTTATTTTAATAGTATTAAACTTATAAAAAGTGAGTTTAAACATTTGGATTCATCATTTTTCCACATCAATATTGGTAATTTAAGCACTCCTTGTTTTATTAAAACAAAGCTATATATATAATTCTATAAAATAACAAATTCAACATGTTCAGTGCTTTAGTCCAAGCTAAAATGACTATTCATGTCATCATAAGAACCAAAAGGGTAACCTAGGACCTATAATCTTTTTGAACAAAATAAAAAAAGTTGAATAAAAGATACAATAAGCATTAGAGTTTCAACTTAACTCGTGGATAAAAAAATCAGCAACTAGATTAAAAGTTAAGAATGAAACTATAAATTCATGATACTATAGTAAGGGATACAATTAGAGCTTATATAACTTAAACTTAGGTATCGCGCTAGAGGTCCCTAATGGAGCCTCCATGTTAATCCTCATGAGGCCCGCTAGAAAAAAGAAGATAAATCATAAAAATCAAAAACATTTGACCATTAATTCTATAGACTCTAGTCACCACCATTGCTAATAATAGACATTGCCTCTATTATATTTTCTAAATAATTACTCACCTCTATGATTTTGTAAATTATCATAAGTTGACCCGTGAATCTATATATAAATTACTCATCTATGCCACTAAGAAACATCATCTAAAGTAAAACTAAATTTGCATCTAATTACCCACATGCTATTATAATGAATAATATATGCAAACCTTTAAATTTGCATATAAAATATCCACTTTGGTCATTAATTAAAACTATTTTATGTAGTAGTGGAACTTATTCGTATTTGTGAGGGTCCACACATGAATGCCTGCTGGTATGTGAAAGAAAAGGAGTAGTCCAGATATCTGACCATGCAACAAGTCGGGGATGCTGCCCTTGGGCATGTAATCGAAGACAACGAAGGCTCCGTATTGTCCCAGGTGGTAGGCCCTGAGACCCAGCAAATTGGGATGTCGGACCTTGCCAAGCACCGCCATCTCGCCCTTCAACTCCTTGTGGTCCTTGATCAAATCTTGCCTGAGCGTCTTAACTGCCAAGATGCTTCCGTTCTCCAGCATCGCCTTGTACACTGTCCCATACATACCCTTCCCAAGGACTTGTACCTTCCCTCCAAGCAAGCCTTCCATTGCCCCTTTGCCAAGGACTGCTGGAACCTGTGGGGCATCAACTTTCAGAATGGTTCTACCATCAATGAATGCATTCTACAAATCAAAAACCAGTTCCACCCAATTTTCTTCATGATGGTTGCAATCTTAATGAGCTGGGCAATCTGGACAGTGAGAAATGATTTCATTTTCAAGAATGTTCAGCCAAACGTTGAAGCAACTAAAGAAATCTTCAGAAAGGAATTATCCCTGCTCTCCTTAACGGCTAAGGCTTCAATTTCAATCTCCTTTGATTTATGAATCCAAAATATGTTGTAATTTCTCTGTTTGGTCTTATTTTCTTCCTTTCTTTCTTTGTTTGTTAATTCCTTCCCGCTTTGTACTGCTCACTGTTTTTAATTAAATAAATTCCTGTAGGGGCTCAAAACCCCTCCAGTTCCATAAAAAAAAGACATGGCAACTGAAATGTTTATTCTTTCCAACACTAGTTTCAGAAAGAATTACAAAGAAATTGGAACTAATTGGAACCGTTATCTTGCTTCCCACATCTCAATGCACCGTGGCCGGTCCGATCCACATGGTAAGCATACCTTAGGTACATACATAATCGACTTCTTGACTATTTTCCTTGGCCAGATTTTTTGTTACATACCCTGTTTGGGTTGTTAAAATAAGTTACTAACTGCTAATAAAAGGCTCTAATTGATACAAATAGCCTAGCTTATAGTTCATCTTATAGCCCATCTAAAATATTCAACTACACAGCTTATAAAAGCCATTAGCTCAGCTTATAAAAATTTAGCCAATCCAAACAGGGCCATAGTATCACTAAAAAGTAAGTACATGAGAAGTTGAGAACTACACGTATGGGCATGAATATTTGTCATGAATGTGTTAGACCATGTACCTGTGGCTGGTGGCTTTCTGGCTGTGATGTAAGCGGGTTTGTCTGTGAACTCGTAAATAGGCTATTTTTAAACAGCCGGCAAAACCTTTTTAAAAGTGGCCTATTTGTAGGCTTATTGTCAATCTTACTTGCATCCCCACCACTTCCTTGTGGCCCTACGTCCGTGGTCGAAACATCTGCGTCGATAAGCCTTTCAACAATATCCTGTGCGGTGGGCCTTTTACTTGGTTCAGCGTTTACACACATTAGTGCTATCAATGTGCACGTCTTGACTTGCTCAACATACTTCTCTAACGGTGTGTACCTTCCTGCCTCCTCCATCCTCTTCCTCCAACTTCCAACCACCTAACGTTTATCCCAATGATCGTGTCATTATATTTAAAAATGCAATCATAGAAAATTCTTCAGTGTGAGAAAAATGGGAAGGCCTGCTTCGGCATACATAGTCAATAAACTGCTCGTGAGATTCTTCAGTAGTTGGATAATCCCTGTCTCCACTCATTAGCTCTATGATTATAACTCCCAAACTGAAAATGTCTGCCTTGACTGAAATGAACCCATTATCGACGTATTCTGGTGACATGTATCCACTGCATTGTAACAAGAGAATATATATACTTATGGTCATGCATGGAAAGAATTAAAAAGAAAGCTCCTACCACACTGTGAAAAGGCAACTACTTCCTCCATTCCAAATTATAAGTCGTTTTGACCTTATGCACTAAATTACATATACACTATGTCTAAATACATAGTAAAAGTAATATATATTTAGAAAAAGAAAAACGTTTTTTAATTTGGAATGGAGATAGTAGTTAACTCACCATGTCCCTCCACGACTTTGTGTGACAATTCGGGATTCTTGTGGGCCAAATAGCCTGGACATTCCAAAATCTGCAATTTTTGGCTCCATATTTTCATCCAGAAATATATTCTGAGGCTTGATGTCCAAATGGACGATTTGGCATTCTGTATGAAGATAATGCAAACCACGGCAAATCCCTTTAACAATCTCATATCCCGTATGCCACTCTAGCCCACAAGATTCAGCTGTAGGAACAGATAAATAAAAGAACTTATGAGACCTTGGGACATATGGTTCTGATACTGTTGCAGCCATATCTAAAGATAAAAATTAACAAAAAAATGTTTTACACAATACAAGTGATAGAGTGCACCATGTGATCCTGAGAATTTTTTAGGTTTTTCGGCCATGGCTCTGATACTACTTGCTAGAGTATATGGTTAGATCTAGACACAAACGGGTGTATTAACCGAACAACATGGAAATATATACACTATAGAAGAAAATACGCAGGTGAGAAGGACACAAAGGTATGATGTTTTTAACAATGTTCGGCGATGTGTCTACATCCTCTGAACATGACCACGGGCATTCCTGCTCACAAAACAGTAGCTACACAGGCATCCAGGCGTTATGCTCCTTCGTCATCATCCAAACCAGCCGCTGAGTTGTTTGATAGTTACAACAAAGATTATTGTCTCATATTTATAGCCCCCTAACATACAAATTTTAACTGTAACTCTATGATATCTCCTAATACAACACAAATCTAACTGTAATTGAACTTTAATCATACTCGACACACATAACAATTAGGTTGGACACATAGGCGCACTCACAAACACCATACATCCACGCACCCACACGACCGCACAGGTGCCTCCCTAGCACATGTCTACGCAAAATTGGATTGGCATTACGTAGCATGGGCACATAAAGACATATCTCAACATGCGAATATAAATTCTTCCTAGGGTAAATTTGGAAGGATGTGACTTGAGATATAAATGTTCCATCTGAAGAAATTTAACCAATGCTCAGATTGAAAAAGAATACAGTACAAGTTACAATATACAATTGTGTTTGTGAATTTAGAAGTTTTACCAGGAAGGTGCTTATCAAGGCTCTTGTTATTTATATACTCGAAGCATATCAGCCTTTTTCGAACTTCAGCCATGACATATTTCCCACTTGTTTCGGTCGCTTCCCACCGTGATTCAGCACAATAGCCTACTAGCTGGACTATATTTTTGTGCTTCAACCCGAAAAGATTAGTAACTTCTTTTTGGAACTGATCGTCATCAAGGTTCGTTATTTCAGAAAGCTTCTTGACAGCAATCGTCTTCCCATTTGGAAGAACACCCTGTATCATCCCCTTATATATGTATATATTGTAGCATATAAAACTGATGGAAGAAAGACAAATTGAGAGAGATGCATGTGTAGACACACCTTGTAAACTACTCCAAAGCCACCTCTTCCCAATTCTCGCTCCTTGGAGAAATGACTCGTGATGGCTGTCAGAAAATCCATTGGTAGACAAATCGGGGTTGCTGATTGATCTAGTAGCATGCTCTCCAATACACTAAAGTCTCCGGGTTGTTGTGGTGGCCGCCGAATCATAGATGTAGTCTCACTACTAACCGGGGCGGAGTTAGAAAACAGGAATGAGGTGACAAATTAAGTACTCATAGATAAATTATTGAAGAGATAACTAATTCTTGTTATTATTTTATATATATGGGATTATGTTCACCTAGGATAATGTGTATTTTGTCCCCGCAATTCAGCTCCTCCCTCCCGCATCCCATCCAGAATAAATGGAACTCTCATTATCTATACTATAAAGGAGCGAAGTAATTGTAAAAATATTTGTTACCTAAAAGCCCCCTACCCACCTACCATCTCAACCATCAGATCTGTTTGGATTTTTTATCCAACGTTTGACATACATCTGACTGGTGGAGCCCTAGCTGAAGAGGACGGAACTTATGTGACAAAACACGCGTTCTCTCTCAATGCGCGACCCTTCTGTCTGTTTTTTTTTTCACCCACCGCCAATGTACCTGCCCGCATACCCAACCTCCTTTCCTTTTCTCCATTGTGTGCTTGAGGGACGGAAAAGAAGCCGAAGGGGAAACGAGCGAGACGAGAGGAAACTTTATAGGTGTGATGATAAAAAAAATAGTTGAGCAATAAACAACCTGATATGTTTACCCTTTTCATTGATGGGTTTGTAACCAAAACTCTTGGCACCATCAACAACTCTTCAAATTGGGCGTATGTGTCCAAACTACAAGCCTTTGGTTAGCTTGCTAGGTTTTGTTTTTTCATGTTAGGGCAGATGTGAGTAAATCAAGCTTTCTCAGTATCTTGAAAAGGTTTGTTTGATTATCGTTGGAAGATAGATGGTATGATCTAATGCTCTATAAACTGAAAACAGGATTTCAATGGACGTAAATCGGTCCTTGGCTCTAATTACTAAGTTAATAATCCCCATTGCCATTGTTGTTTTTTTTCATCACATTCATGACCAGAATATTAAATTTCTCCTAGTGAGGTGGAGTTCTCCTAGTGTTTTGGCATTTAAAATTTAGTATAAATTTTTCCTACTAAATGTCTCATAGTGAGATTCCCCTGTGCTATAACTAATGGTAGTGTTTTATTACTTGGCATTTAAAATTTAGTATAAATTTTTCCTACTAAATGTCTCCTAGTGAGATTCCCCTGTGCTATAACTAATGGTAGTGTTTTATTACTACTTAAAAACACTAGGAGAATTCCACCATTTTGATAGTGACTGATGTTAGCCTTTTGGATATATCAATCACGTAGCTGTTCTGTTTTAGTAATCCTTGTGCTAGCAGTTCTCTTCCATTTTCATATTCGTCAAGATCAAGATGGCAATAGATCGAGTAAATAATCAGGGAAGCGTGCTTCAAGTCAAGGCCATAGACCACCACAACATGCTGTGACGTGCTGCAGCGAACTTCAGGAATAGCTAAATAACTCGTAGGTGAGATGCTCACACCCTCTATCACCTGTTTATTTTTATTTTGATATAAATATGAGAAATTTTGGCCATGTAGATTAAGAGTAGCACAAGAGATACAAGTATAGTATACTGGCACTGTTGCATGTCCGTCAGCCCACTCTCACCCTCTGATTAGTAAAATAGGACCAAAAAGTTCAGATATAACTGCAGTTATGCTTCATATTAGAGCTTGATTTTTGTTAATTTTGAACAAATGAACATATGGATATTCTTTCTTTCTTTACTGGATGGATTACTAAATTTAAACTCTAGCTACATTTTATGGAAAGTATTTTTACTCCAATCACTTTTTTCAAAGGATGTGCAAATGTCATGCATTAATAAGTTCTTTTTGTGCTTCTCCCTTTTTGGCACATGGAGAATGATAGGTATTGACCTGCTGGTATTGAAATTAAGTTCTTTCCTTTTTTGTACTGTATCTTACTGCATTGTAAGAAGCATCTGTTCAAGGTCTCAAGTTTAGTGAGCCACCCACGGCTCTGTCATGCCTAGATCAAAACCCATTTTTTAACTGATGCCTCATGGTTTGGTACAAATTCTTTATTGCATTCAATACAGTTTGTTGTCAATTCAAAAGTAAAAAAGGAAAGTGACAGAGAAATGGTTGCATTACAGTTAGCCCTCATGTATTTGCAGCTTGGAATCCCATCTGTTCTTAAGGTTGCATTATAGTTAGCCCTCATGTATTTGCAGGTTGAAATCCCATCTGTTCTTAAGGTCTATTCATGTGTGAAATCATTTTAAATGTTTTCTGTAAGCCATTTTCACTTTAGCATTGACAAACTCCAGTTTAGCAGTCCACTTTTCTCTTGAGCTGTCTATTTAATTTAACATAAGATCATGTAAAAGAATCCTACCTCAGTCAAACGATTTGACTGGGAAGCCTGTAAAGCTGTAAATAGTGAACTTATCTATTCCCTAATTAGATTTGCTGGCAAACTGTCATATAAAGAAGAAACTGCTCCATATCTTTTTTTATTAAATGATATTTTCCATTATTTTATACTAAGATCATGCTTTTTATATGACAAATACTAATGGTAATATACTTTGTGTATTTTCAGATTCCATATTATACATCTCATTCTTGTTTGATTATTCAGCAAGCAAGCATCACTCTAATTTAAGCACTGCATATTCTCATATCTGGTTGATTTGCCATTCGGTTTAAAGTTAGCTACCAGGTCTTTCCCATATATGTATTTGGTGAAAGATGTCCAAATCTCAGGCATAATGGTATGTAAATCAATTTTCTTAATTCATAAATTAAATAGCCTTTTCAAGTTAATTTGGTTATAATATGTAAAAAGCTACACGTGGAGCTAATAATTCAAAAGTATATATATGGTTTAAGATTATAGTGTTGTAGTATAATGGCTTGATTTAAAAAGAAATACCAGCTGGCTTATTGTATGAATTTGTTACTCCTATATGGTATTTTAACTATTTATAGTATCGATTGTGCTATTGCTGCCCATAGATCACCCTTTGTTCCTATATTCTTCAATAGCATTCATGCAGACTGGCGGAGGCACAGGGTATGCCAGGTATGCACTGGCATACCCTG
Source organism: Saccharum hybrid cultivar R570 (assembly GCA_038087645.1). Lineage (NCBI taxonomy): Eukaryota > Viridiplantae > Streptophyta > Magnoliopsida > Poales > Poaceae > Saccharum > Saccharum hybrid cultivar. The sequence goes on from JAQSUU010000805.1 coordinate 16,643,551, forward strand.
CAGCACCGGCAACTAGACTAGTGTGTGTATATATATATATATATATGGTACCTGAGTACCAAATAGCTATTCAGTACCCGTCCATCAGCAGCAGCAGCACCCCCTCCGCAAGGCTCCCAGGCCCGTCCGTCCGCTCGGACTCCCAGGCCCGGCCCACCGGCCTACTCCCTCTGGAAAAACGTGCCCCCTCGTAAACACGTTTCCCGGGCGATATTTTTCGTGGGACGGAGGGAGTAGTTTTTTTTCTCGCCGAGGCCCGAGCACACACCATCACATCTCGTCAGCTCCCCCACCCACGTTCTCTACGGTTCCAGAATCAGCTCCGCCACATTCGACACCCCCGCGCTCTTGTCAGCGCCAATCCACCTCCGCCGGCGCCGCTCCCTGCTCGCCGCCGCGCCCTGCCCCCAGTCCGCCGCAACTCCGTCACGTCGCTGCCCCGCCCTACCCCGACGCTTACCCCGCCGTCGCCCCCTATTCTCCCCCTCACGCCGGATCTGGAGGTCCAGCTCCGCTTGGCTTGCCCTCTTCCAACACCTGCCACAACAAACTGCTCGACGCTGACGAATATGAACCACCGGACATCGGCCGGGAGCCACTAGCTGACGAGTTCGCAATGACCCACTGACCCCTGCCAAGTACGAACGGAAAGTGAGATTCTTTGGCTCGATCTGTCTTCATGTTGATTTATTTATTGCATCTCCTTCCGATCCACATATTCAGTTCCTTCCCCTCTGAATCCCCTTGCCGATTTTTCCTTTCACTCCTTGTTTGTTATGATTTTCCCCTACCGTGAGTAGATGTAGCATCCAACAGTGCTAGCTCGTTCTGCCCTTCCTTTACCTGCCCTGAATCAAGTTGTGCTAGCAAAGTACTACTGATAACTGATTCAGTGTTTTTTTTTCTAGATTGGCTTTTTTTCTGTGAGTGGTTCGCAGTAACAGCTAGGGATGAAGTAGATGATCATGAAAAATAAGCTCGAGTTGCAAACTGCCCTTCCTAGCTGCCAAATATTAACTGTGGTGTGCACCTCCAAGCCTCAAAGGTGAATAAAGTCCTCCCCTCATTTGTTCAGATTCAGAGTCAGTTGATTTGTTCAGCTTCAATATATTATAAGGCTTCAGACAAATATGAAACGAACCAACACTGCTCTAATAATGTGATTTGCTACTTGCTATCTGTGTTTTTTTGCTCATAAATAAAAAGAGCTTTATTTAGGTGCTTTGGAGGTGGTTCCTCTCGTCATAAATTTTTCCAGCCATGTGATGTAAATAAATTAATTAAACATTGTTAAGGATACTTTAGTCATTTTACTTTGCACATAAATTTCAACCAACATCTACCATCTCTTCTCTCCTACCGCATGAATTAACAAATGCACCGCATGCCGCCTCCATGGACAACCCCGGTGCCGGCAGCCTGTACGTTTCTCATTAATGATTGCTTGCATAGCCTAAACACAGAGCTTCTGCAGGGGCTTGCTGCATACACTTGCAAGGGGCTGCAAGTCGGTTGGCTGCAAGGATTGCAGCAGCCACCCGTCTATAGGAGCTCAACGCCGGCCGCCAGCAAGGTACTGCCTTCGACTATCTGAAGGGGCTCGCCGCTGACTGTGTTCATGGAAAAAGGCATGCCATGAATAAATGGGTCATTTATATTGCTTCAGCAAATTCCTTGCTGGTTTCTCCACTGTATGTTCTTATTGCATTTTCTTGCATGCTAGGTGAACTATTTTTGAACCTGATATGGAGGTGAACTTGCACCTGCAGTTGTGGGCAGGGTGGCACTACTGCACTAGGCACTTGCAACAAGGTGCCATCACTTTTTGTGGTTCTTGTGCTTATGTTGTCATGTTCTTTTTTTCCATGTTCCCACTGTATCCTTTAAGAAATGTATGTTGCATATGCATTGATGGGGCAGTGTTTGCCTAGTTAATAAGATGCATGTGAATCAGAAAAAAAATCAAATATGTAACTGAAACCTTTCTCATATGCTTGAATGTCAATGCATTTCTTGGCAACTCTAATGGTTCTGATCATTGTGATTAACCTTGTTGTTTCATTGTGCCGCCACTGATATACATGCATTTTTCATTGACATTTTACCTTTTGTTCTTCAGCACTGCTACTGGTTGCCACAACTTTGTTCATAATCAGATATGTCATTATGCTTCTACTAGTTTACTTGTTGTTAATAGACACGCAACCTGATTCATCCAGTTTTCAGAAGATATTTGCTTCTGCTAGTTTACTTGTTCTTAATCATGCATGGATTATGTTTATGAGCTTCCGTCTGCATACTTATCATCATGCATATATATTTTAATACCTTTTTCTTTCTCTGTTTTTATATGCACTGATAGATATGCTGCTGCAGCTAACTTTGATCGAGCTGGATGGTGATTTGGATCAAGATTTCAACAAGATGAGAATGGCATTGGGTGAGAAGAGCTGAGATAGCAGGTCCACGAGCAAGCAGGTCAGCCAAACAACCACAACTACATAATTTCCCTAGAATGTTACAAGTAATGATCTGATAGAAAGCTGGATTACTTCATATCATGTGGCAAATCGCACTTACGCTTGAGGAAAAAGTACTCAGCTAGGAGACTACTGTTCATTTTTTCCTTTTGATTCAGTTTATTATTTTTGGTAATACTAATCTGTGATGCGGTCACATTGAGTAGCTCAATGCATTTGGCATGAACATGCCAGATGTTGTTTGCTACCTCAATATTAATTAGCTATCGCTTTCAGATGGTGCCAGATAATTTCTTCCCCTCATTGCTCTAATGTTTGTTGATTGAATTAGTTTGCTGTCCTGCTTAGTAACATCATTTATGGTAGTCAGTGACAGAACCTTCTACTTTGATTTGTTCTTTTAATGCTCTGTTTTTTTATTTCCATTAGGTTTGTTCTGATGCACAAACGACCTTTATTTGTGTAGACAGGTTTTTATGGTTGTGTATGATTTACCTTTTATGATCATCTATGGTGACCCACGCAAAGATACAATATTTGTGATTGCGTGCATAGATTTTTATTGTAGTATGTGGGTGAACAGGAAATGGATGAAAATATTTGTTGCTTTGTGAACATGCAAGCTCATTTTGTTACTTCATCTGTCTATTGGAATTAAAAGCTTTTATCGTAGAAATTTGATTGAGCTATGTATAGGGTTTAGGGAATTAACTAAATGTCTAAATTATCATACTGTAACCTAGATTGACCATTTTCTGGTAACACTATGATGCTTGACATATCTAAATGCAGTAGAGGACCTGTTACAGAGTTATATTTTGTATTCTGTTCTACCACAAGTGAATATATTTGGGACATAATAAACTTTCTGGAATTATTGCTTCCATTTTGAGATTGTTTCATATGTCATGGCTCTGTCTTTTTATTATAATTTTTATTCCAGTATATGCTATTTAAGAGTAAGGGCTAGTGGATTATATATAAAATATTTATGAGCAGGCTAGTTTGGTTGCAAATAATTAAGGTTTTGTGAAATGTAGCAGATGGCATGTGATGAACTACGATGTACAATTAAGGTTCAAGGTTTATAACTTCTTTTATCTGATCTCTTTCCTTGGTGAAGCACAATTTCATTCCAAGGTGAGGAGCTTCCAAGACTTTGTATGCCCTCTGCTCCTCAGCATCCTCTTTGTCCACTTTATATTTCCTTGTAAAATTCATCTTTTGTGTGTTCATTTGGTATCAACTTGTCAGAATAAGAAAGATATCAACCTGTTAACTAGACTGACAGTGGTCCCCCCACCCCACACACACACACACAAAAAGACTGACTGTGTACTGCATGTTAGAACCATGTTTGTTCGAATGAAACCCGACATCTTTATAACCTGCTCCTGCCGTGGTTATGGTTGTATAGTTGCTGCCATTGTGTACATCTTCTATCAGCTGATTTATCATGAATAAGAAAGATATCAACCTGTTAACTAGACTGACAGTGGTCCCCCCACCCCACACACACACACAAAAAGACTGACTGTGTACTGCATGTTAGAACCCTGTTTGTTCGAATGAAACCCGACATCTTTATAACCTGCTCCTGCCGTGGTTATGGTTGTATAGTTGCTGCCATTGTGTACATCTTCTATCAGCTGATTTATCATGGGAATTAAATTTTCGCACTTAGGTAACATTCTTTGATTCCAGGCATCAATTCTTCGTAGTGGTGCTTAGTGCTTACAAAAGAAAACATATTTTTTGCTGTAAAATTCAGAGCAAAGCCTTTTGATTTACTGGTTTGGTTTTGACAAACACAATTGATTCCTTCAAACAATTCTTGGTGCATGAACTACCATAATTTGTCAATAGATATTGATTAACATGTATACAGTAGTTGTTATTGGTTCAAAATGGGGTATGATTTATGTGGGCCATTGAAATGCTCTTGACTATCATTGCCTGATTGATTTCTATCAATTGGATACAGGACTTGGGATGGCATATTGAGTCTAGGTCTAAATATTATTTCAGTTAAAGACAAAATCATAAATTCTTATTGATAGAACCTTGTGTGAACATTATGCATTAGTAATTGGTTCTATAGTGATAATGATTGTATATCTAGGATTAGCCAACAGAAGAATGAGGATAATAAGGAAGCCTTAAATTATAAGTCGTAGCTTGTAAGCTAGAAGAGGATGGTATAGCCCCGTTGGGGAGAAACACATCATATCATTTAACTGTTAGTTCAACTTCTCATAAAACTAACAATAAGATGTGAATATGTGAGACATAATTTCTCTTTTTTTCTTGTGAAGATCTTTATAGTAGGTAATAAAAAGGGTAACATCACAGCCTTTCCTTTCCCTAAAATATTGGTACTGCATGTGAGTGGTCTGATGCAAGTCCATGCGATTGTTTTAAAGGGCTCATGGCATTTCTAGTGTCACAAGTGTTCATATAAAAGACTCGATTTCTGATCATATTGAAATTCACGCTGTATGTCCAGAACGATATTGTTATTCGTATTATCAAATTCATGGGTTCAGTCTGACATATGCTTCTCATCCTTAAAATTTATAGATTGGGGGAGATGGTTGCATTTGCTTTTTTCAAGTATGGAAGAAATGTGCAAAATATTAATTTTTTTTGGAATGAGGCAAGTAAAAGAAATGGCACCATTCAATCCATCTACACTAATCCTGCATCTGAGAGCCAATTGAATAGTACCTATGCAATAGGTTTCACTTCCTCAGATTTTATCATTTGGGACCTTGAGAGTGAAACAAAGTAATAGAACACATGTACCATATGAATTGGCCTTTCAGAATCAACGGGTCAGCTAATCAGTAGTTTCAAACTTTATATCTTCTATATAGATGGCTCTAAGTGTCCTATGGAGGCTGGTGGAGCCCTTATTCTTATTATCTTGGGACAATCCCCGAGTGTCACAACTATTTTGCATTTCTAAAGGTTTGTGTTCTAAATTTCTTTACTTATGTTTTGTGGATTTGTTTTCTCATCTAATGTTCTACTGAAAATTGCAGCTGCCCTCCGCTGCTCGATGCCAGACGAGTGGCCAGTCAACTCCGATCCCTCCTGCTCCCATGGTGCCAACCTAGCACCAGGTAAATTCAATCCCCTCAAAATTGCTGGATTTGTTTTAAGAAAAAATCTGTGAATTAAGATAATTTTTGTCATTCAATTGAATTAGGTAGGCTAAACTTGATTACCATTGGATTATATATTATCCCTCCATATAGTTGAATGACATGATATTGCATCTCTGCAGAAAATCGAGAATCCATTTATTGAAGTTTAGTCTTAGAATATCCTGAACATGCGGCTTGAAATTTAGTCTTAGAATATCCTGAACATGCAGCTTGAAGTGTAGTATTAGTATTGTTTCCCTGTTTTAGATAGATATTTAGCACATAGTTATTATAATATATCAATTAAACATGGGCATTTAATGCATTGGCTACTAAGATACCTGGATATACTCCAGCTTTTTGTCAGTTCCTAAACATGGCTAATTTAGGACTGAATTTATATGTGCTACCATATATACAATAGATGTATACACTATACAATCTGATCAAATTATTTGGTTTTCTAACTGATAATATCTCTACACCTGTCTCAAATAACCATGTTGTGTATAGGAACAACTAAGAACTAATTATTCTTCAATACAGCTTAGCTATAACATTGTTGATGTATAGTAGTTCAAAAGATGAAGTTAGCAGCCACCGCACAGGTTCTAAGCTAGAGGACCATCTTCTGCACCGAAGTGTTTTAGGAGTTCTGACAATAACCTCACGTGGCCTTTGAGATAAGGTACTATTGATGTATTTATCCAGGTCCATTTGCAGTCACAATCATCATTTTTTGTGCATAAGAAACTAACTTGACGCTGGACCCTTATCTACTCTCTGCGTCTGTGTTCATGGATGCTTTTGTTTGATCTTAGCTTTCTTTTCTCACAAATTTAGTTGACAACCAAATTAGTCCTTCAACAAAACATTACTTCAAATACCATTTGTCCAACAATAATTGTCCCCAGTTGTTCGTCTGTTAGAGGACTCTGAAAACCAATAGGAGCAAAGGTATTTTTGTTGTCCGGTGTATGCAGTCGCTGGCCTGATATGTCATTGTCTTTTTAGTGCAGTGACATTCCAATCTTAATTATCTCGCCTCTAGTTTCTATTAATACTGAATTTTTTGAAACTTGCACTCATGAGCAGTTTGCCTTTGTTGTTTCTATTTTACAAGTCTAGTATTAATTCGATGTGCAAGTGTATGCTACTATCAATTCATTATGGAAGATTCACGATTTATATGAGTAATATTTGTTGTGATATCTCTTAACAGATATGAAGGCTGTGCTGCTGCATTACCCACCCTTCCATCGAGAGAACCAGGCGCACAAGATACCAACAATTTTTTTTAATTCTGCCTTGAAGGAGTCTCATTTAAAAAAGTTGTGATCAGCAAGGTCACTTTAGAAGGTTGTGAGCAGCATCTTACGATGGTGCTACTCATGAACAACACCGTGGTTGACAGTAATTTGTTGAGTACTTGATCTTGCTGAAAATTTGTCCTAAATATAAGTTTCACTGATTCAAATAGCAGATTTGTGTCGACCAAAAGGAAAGTATGTTTTCATTATCATGGATCAGTTGCAGCGACTATGGAAAGTATATAGTTTCACCAATCCTTGGCAAAAAGAAGAAAATAAATAATCTTAATCACAAAACAAGAAGACTTAAAAAAACCTTAAACTAAGTTAAACAGGACGGTCAATCCTGCCTTTTGATATTTGCAAATCCTGTTCGCGTGAAAAAAAATAAAGAAAACAGTTGCCAAACTGTGTTAACAAAAGCAAGAAAAAACAGGGAAAATAAAAAATAGAGACGAAAAAAACCAGTTACAAATCATGTTTGCGTGAAAAAAGGAGAAAAAACAAGACGGTGTGAAAAAATGGAAAAAAAAAAACAAAGTCCAAGTTGAAAAAAAGTACAAGCAGACGTACGGTGGGAGCGATCGGGGGTGCTTGCGGTGCCGTGGACGTACGATGGGGCGGGGAGGTCGGGTACTGAATAATAATCAGTACCTTGATATATATTTAATATATATATATATATATATATATATATATATATATATATATATATATATATATATATATATATATATATATATATATATATATATATATATATATATATATATATATATATATATATATATATATATATAAAAGCATGTATTGGAACCCTGGTCTCTGGATCATGCCACCACAAAAGGCCCATGTGGGGCGGCCCACGCGGCAAGTTAACGAAAGGACCAGGAAACAACCTCGGCCACAGCCTCACAGGCCCACTGCCCACGCGATGACGCGAGTAGCCACCAAGCGAGTATGCTGCACAGTGCCGCCACTACAGATTGGTGGCGACGGATCGAGACGAACCATCATGGCGCCGCCGCTCGCCAGACGCCCTGACGCTTGACGCTTTGACGGCAGAGACGCGGTGAGTATGCGACACCTTCCCAGTTTCACTGATCGATCTAATCTCTTGTGCTATTCATCTTTTTTCAGAAATTATTGTATACTTTCAGTTTCATAGGCTAACATCACAATTCATAAATAATAAAATATTTAATTATTTAGCATTGTGTTTTTTTAATATTTGTGCAGTTATGAACCAAAACTCAAAATATTGCATCACTTTTTCAAAAGCATGCAACACTTTGAAGCGTTTTGTAAATCCTATGCCACCGCAACAGCCGTCTTCACTGCCACCAGTTTATGACATCGATCGCCTTACACATGATCTAGGTGAAAGACATAATCAAGACATTTATGTCTCTTCAAAAGCGTCGAATAAATAGTCAGAAACTAGCATTGTAAGCTCTTTTATGCTGAAATTTCAATTAATCATATGGCTTTTGAACTATTTATATTTTATTTATTTGATGGTTACAGCTTAAACCATGAATTTAAGCCTTATCGTGTTATTTAGTGCATATATACCGAATCACGGTGTCAAATTTATAATTATTACCGAATTGCTAAAATGGTTTTACCGAATTGTATATGAAATTTTTTTGGGCGGCATACCCTAAACGAAAATCCTAGATTCGCCATCGCCCATCGCTAGCATTATGCTAGCGATGGGCGATGGCGAAGGCGACTGAACATTGCTATTGCTCTCAATGACCCGACATGTCAATCCACTAAAATGGAGGGGGGAAAAGGACATTGTGAGTTGATTTACCCAGTCAAGCAAGAACACCCTAAAGTATTGCGGAGCAGACAACGGCCTGCTGATTTGGCAATAGAAGAGCAAGTCTGAGCTAAGGTCTCAACTGAATAAACTTCTAATGCTCTTTACCACACATTTGGAGACGAACCTTATAGGTGGGAGTTTTCATGTTGCCAAGCTAAACTGCCACTACATCACTACCAAGATGATGGTGCTTTATCTTGTGACTAATGTAGATTTGTGCCATGCAATTGATTTCCTATCACACTTGTTATACAAACATGGGTTCTTAATATTTCACGACATAAATTTTAGTTTTTTCTTATAATCATAGGATGCTGCATTTCACAACCATAAACACATGCGTGTCGCACGTGCATGTCCACTAGTAAAGAAGAAACTGCAGGTGCAAGAATACAATTTTACTTCTATATATACTACCTGAAGGTAAGGCAAAGCATCAATCTATGGTGCCCAAGGATAGAAAAGGCTACATACAGTTACTGAAGTGTTCGAAGACGATCACTCCAGAAATTTGGAGGATCTAGTCCAAATTTGAGCTCCGTACGTTATAAGAATTTTGAACCTGAATCACCATTAGCACAGCCTTAAAACTTAGACATGATTCTCAATTGATTCTTCACCTCTTTCTGAGGCAAGCCAGATCCCAGCAAGAAAACACAAACGCACGAGACCAAGGGGTAGACCGATAGAGTACCTGAGAAGATCCGGCCCTTTTGTGCTTTATACAGTACCTGACAATAATCCATGTCAAAAGGCTTAACTGCACGCAGAAAATCGTACAAAAAGGACGCTTGAATCTACGGTTTACTAACCTGGACAAATTAAAACATGCCGGTGTGGGATCGATGGACGAAGGCGAACGAAGGCTGCAGGGTCTCGCCTTGTATTTGCTCGATCGCAATCGTCGACTCCCCAATACACTGCAATCTACTAGTATATAGGGGGGGGGGGGGGGGGGGGGGGGGGGGGGGATGATATGATGGGCATGGCCAGTAGACTTTTTGATTTTAACTATATAATTATCTGTAACGCTATACGCCAAGTCGCCAACCTTAATTACCTTGCAGTAGCTGCGTGATCAGAACACATCGTACGTGCCAAACACATCCAACATGACAAGCTCAAGGCTTGACATAGTTTCCTGGAAAAGAATATCCATAGCCACGCCAAACACATCGTGTCACAACGCCGGCTTAGAAGAAACAAAGTTTAGGATTTTTTTGTAAAGAGCCTCTTTAGAATGTACGAATTTCACAACAATCAGTTTATCTATATCTATATCCATACCTAATTCTAAAGAGGCAAAATTTATGCTACTAATAATTTTTCGTCCAAACTAATAATCCTAAAGTGGCTCGGTCTCGTGATTTTCTCCGCAAAAGTTCCACTTCGGTTTTTCTTCATACGGAACCGTCAGTTTTTTTTAGGTGGGAGACGTTTCTGTCTGTGTGCCCTTTCCTTTTTTCTGGTTTTTTCTCCATTCGGTGGAAACCCCACGTTGGCTTTATGTACGTGACTTTTTTCTCTTTTTCCATTTTCTTATAAATAAAATAATAATAACAAATGTATTCTTATGGCTCTTTGAACTATTTATCCTTCTCTAATCTAATAAATAATCCGTGATTAAAATCCTAAATAATTTATCATCTAATTTAATCTATATCTATATATCTATGGTTGTGTACCTATTTTTTGTTTTTCTTTCTTTTCACCTCTATTTTTTCTTATAAACAGAAAGAATAAATAATAAGTGACTAAAATCTTAAATAATTTATCATCTAATAATATGACCTATATCTATTTACTTATGGTTCCATGACCTTTTCTATTTCTCTTTTTTTGCTTCTTGTTTTCTTATAAATAGACAAATAAATAATAACTAATAAATATAGTACTATGGTTATTCATTCGAACTTTTATTCTTGCCTAATAAACAAACCATGGCTGATGATACCTTAAGCAATTTGTCATCGAATCTAACCCCTCTATGTATATCTAAGAGGGAGAAAGAAATTACCGCCGCTTCTAGAAACTCACCTCGGGGCTCGAGTTCATCCTCCACATGTCAATAAACCTAATCCAAATCCGATATGATAACCCTAACATGCCCTTACACCCTATGTGTTCTATATGTGACCCTGACTCATCGTCCGTGGTCATATGGGTTAGATTAGAAGAGTTGGCGTCCAACAATAATACGAATGTACGATTTCAAGATGTATCAGGTTCCGTTGCAATGTACGAGCATATTTTCTAGTTTTAGAAAAAACATAGAAAATAGGAAATGTTCTCCTGTATTCCAGAAAAGGCCTAACGAAATTAAGCAATACGTCGGTGATCGCAGAATGCGATGCTATCCTCACTGCAACGTGGATTTCACGCATCTGATTGAGGCCGCACTCTCTGATTGCTGTTGATGGATGAAAATTTTCAAAATAATATTATTTCAATAAATAATTGTATAACTAAGACTTGGAAGGAAATTTTGTAAAGAGATAAATGTATGGTAGGTCCATTTACTTTTTGAGTTGTGTCATTCAAATCCATTAACTCTGAAAATATAGATTTGGATCCAGAAACTTTTTAATTAGGTCCATACCCCTTTATTTGGGAATAGATTTGACGTGGCAGTTTATGTCACCAGCTAGCATGGCGCATGGGTCACCTGAGCTTGCACGTGAATGCGCCATAGGCCCATTAACCTTTTGGGTTATATCATTTATGTACATCAACTCTAAAACTGCAATTTGGGTCCATAAACTTTTTAAGTCGTTCGCTATAGGTACTCTACCCATTCATTTAGGAAATAGATCCGATGTGATAGTCCATGTCATCAGCCAGCACAGAACGTGGGTCACGTGAACTGCATATAAGGGTCGGTCACGCTTGTGAGGGCCAAGAGGGCATTATTGTTTTTTGCTAGTACCCCCTATGGTTCCCTCTCCCTTCCACTTCACCCCATCCTCTTCCTTCTTCCCCACTCGCTCTCTCCCATTCTGGACATCGTCGCTGCTACCACGCCTCCCTCAAACTGATGGCAATGGCTCAATAATCCAGCTCCTCCACTGCATATCTCATTTGTTCTGGTGGTGTTCCACTGTTTAGGTGCACGGATTGCAAGAAGTGTCCGGTGGTGCAATGCATATTGAAGCGGACACTAGTGCAGGACTGAGCATCAGTTTCGATTGGAAAACCCCCTTTAGTCTCGATTTCCCAACCGGGATTGCGAATCCAGGACTAAGGCTCCCCTTTAGTCCCGGTTGCTATTATCAACCGGGACTAAATGGGCCCCAAGATATTGCACCGGGGCTGGCACGTTTAGTCCCGATTGGTGTTTCCAACTGGTACTAAAGGTTCTTTTTTCTATTTTATTCCTTTTCATTTTATGGTTTCTTTTAAATTCAATTCTTTTTGGTTTTGATTAGGTTTTCGTATACGAATTCTACGCTGGTAATATACGTCCATATATACGTACATCATATAAGGTTCCGTTTGAGCATTATACATAAATAACACACTAAAATGTATGAAACTACATATATACAAATATTTCAAGAGGTTGTACATGCATGGAATATGTACGTAATAAAGTCACAAAAACTTGTACTCATGTCCTTATTTCATTCAACCCTAATCTTCAGTCCTATGGCTACTAGGTAATAATTCTTTAGGGTTATAGTAGTACACGCCTTTGGGGTCTATAACCTCATCCATAAGAAACCATGACAATGTCTCTTGAATTGCTTTGATCTGGTCACATCGCAGAACCTTTTGCTTCCTCTATTCAATCTTCAATTCAAATGAAAGGAAAAGTATGAATCTAAACCTCCTATAAAGCTAAGACTCACTAAGTGATTCTATGTAATTTGATTGGTCCAATCCTAAAAAGTGATGTCATGTGACGTCATCAAATCAGTTACTCCCACTAAGCCTCATTTATCTCCCACTAGCTATTTCTTTTGAAATAGAAAAAAGTCATAGCACCTAAACCAAGTATCGTAATTAAAATCCAATTGCACCATGGTGTTCCTCGCAGTAAACTCTTCAAAACTGTAACACCCTAAAATTTTGGCATGATTTAAAAATAGGTGAATATGATTTTTATGTATTTTTGTGAGCATACAAACTTAGAAAAGTAATAATTTTTATTAATTTAAAATCAAATATAAGGGTAGAAATATGATTGAGCATTCATGCTGCTGCATTTGAATTTTTGTATTGAGTGGTTTGATTCAAATTCAAAAGAGGATTCAAAATCTTTTGGAAAATGGCTTTGAAAAATTGGAAAAGGAAAAAGAAAAGGATTTTTCTCCCCTTTCGGTTTTTGGCCCAGCTCAGCCCGAGCACCTTGCTCTTTTGGGCCGTCCACGTCGCAGCCGGCAGCGCGCGCCCACGTCTGCTTCTGACCCCGCGCACGGCCCATTTTCTTTTCTCCCCGCCCCGTTCTTTGGGCCAAGCCCGGAGACGGCCCAGCTTGCGCGCGGTAGCGCCGACATCCGCCTGCCTGACGCTGACGACGCGAGCCCACACGTCAGGATCACCTTCCTCCCCACGCCGGCGTTGGATTTGGTTTCCAAAATTCCCACCGACCGAATCTGCCCCTCCAATCTCTTCCTTCCTTATTTAGAGCACCACCAGGCTATATATTCCGAGCTCGCACACCCCTCTGCTCCATCTTGCCCCGAAGCAGAGGTCCATCGTCGTCCCGAGGTGGCCATACTCGAGATGCAGCCCTAGCCGCCGCCTCTCCGAGCTGCGTGTCTTCCTTGTTTCGTCCTCGGCTTCGATTTGACCCTTGGTGAGTTCGCATTGATGTTCTCTATCATCCGGTGTTCTTCTTTCGCGAGCTCGTGCTTCGTATCGCGAGATAGCCAAGTCCGGCCATGGCGCCGCCGCGGAACCCACCGTCGGGTTTCTGTTCTGGCCGGAGCACTGCCCGGCCTTTCCCCGATCTAATCTGGAGCTTTCAAATCGAATCTAACGGTTGAGAATGGAAGATACCGGTTCGGCCAGAGATTTTGTTAAAGAGCCCTTGTAATTTTTATATATCGAACCTGCAGTCCATGGCGTATTTTCGAATTACGTTTTCTATTTCATAAAGCGTATTTTGATCGCGGTAACTTCAGAAATACGTTTTCACTTATTTACAGATTTGCCACTAGATTAATTCATGCATAGAATCTCTGTTTTAACTCCGATTTGACCCGTTCAAATTGTGTTAGGTTTGTATTTGCGAGCTCTACATGATAGTACTACTGTACAGTAGGTTTGTAACATTTTATTTTCGAGTTTGAGTTAAAGTAATTATTTTTCTATAGGAAATCTTAGTAAATTCATAACTTCGTCGTTTTAGCTCCGTTTTTCGTGATCTTTGCATCTGTGTGATCCTAGCGAGTTGTAGATTCATTTTAAAGACTTTTTATCTTATTTTATTACTGTTGATGTACTGTTCTAATTATAGTCTTGTTTGTTTATGCATGATTATTCTGGATGAATGTTGTTGCCATTGTTGATCGAGTATAGACAGTGAGCAATTCGTTGGAGACCAAGAGTTTTTCTCCGAGCAAGATCTTCAAGACCAGTTTGAGCAAGGCAAGTATAGCATGGGATTGTCCTTGTTGTCCTATTCACAATAAGCAAATATAATCATTATGCATATATTCCCTTGATAAGGATGACTTAGTTTTGATCTCATACCTTAATACCTATTATAATGCATTGAGTAGCATTGCTAGTGCTTAACATGAACTATGTCTCATTCTATTACGAAATTTTGCCTCTATTCTAACTACATATAAAACTCTGTAGATGGTTCGTGCCCACAAGACTACCCGCATCACCACTAGAGGCCACTACCCACCTCGTGCCTTGCTTGCACCGGAAGAGCCACAAGAGGAACACCCTAGGAACAGGAGCAGGCCCCTGAAGCACCAATCCAAGCGCCAGCACCTTCCCAGGAAGAACCCGAGCCTGAAGAAGATCCTGAGATCATTGAGATTGAACATGATGAAGAGGAGGAAGCTAATGGAGGAGAGCAACCCCCGTCTCCACCACAAGATGAAGCTGCTGAGGATGTGTCACCTCCTCCAATGGGGTGGACTGTGAAGATCTACCACAAGGCTAGGGGAGACGCTGTCTCTCACCATCGACTGGTGGGAATGCTCGCTGCCTACTTCGCTGATTGGCACCCAGCTGTGGAGTACGTCTGCTGGGAGTATACGCATCCGCTGGAGGACACTTACTGGAAGGCAAGAGCAAGTATTTTTCTTAAGGATGAGGAAAAAGGGGCATACCAGCTGGACATGATGTATTCTCACATGGGTCGTCGAGCTACCATGGAGGCTAGCATTGAAGATGCCGCCTTTGAAGCATGTATGGGCCTCCGCTACCTTCGCTTTGACAGCATGAAGCATGATGTTCGCCGTTACTTCCCTCGTGCACACCCCGACCTTGGGTGGGCCATGATGGACCCAGTGAAGTTGGAACCACTTCCTCGGGTGATGGTGAACCTTGTCTATGATATGATGGAGAGGAAGCTGCAGTTAGAGGAGATGGTGAAGGCATAGAGGAAGACCATCAAGAGGTGCTAGGCGACGATTGATGAACTCCAAGCAAACCAAGGCATGGCCAAGATTTATGAGACATTAGAGCATGAGCCACGTCCTTAGAAAATAGGAGTCCTTTATGTAATAAGAACGTTCTTAGTAACGTCAGTTGAGTCTTCGAGTCTGTCGTGTGGTTTGAATTTTGGTGTGATAGTTGCTTTGTCATTATGTTTATGTGTGAGTTGAATTTTTGTTATGAGTGTTGGGGCTTGTATGCATGTCTACAAGTTCCATTTCTAAGAACAATAAGTTTAATAGTCAAGGAAATAATAGTTGGGTTTGGTATTTTCACGTTTCAGTCCTTGCTGTTTTCTGGAGCAGTCTGTAATGTTTCTGCTATGGTTCAAAAATGGTTCATGCAACATTTATGAAATTTTTATGAGAGAAACTAGACTTAAGCACCTTTAAAATGCCACTAGAATCACCTTTTTATCTGATCTGGTTCGAGATATATTACTGTCACAAGTTAAAATTTCTGCACAGTCTGGAATCTGGAACAGTTTCTGTTGCGTCTTATTTTTCATTAACTTAGCGATAGAATCTGATCTTGGGGTCTAAATAAAAGTTGTGGATAACTTCATAAGCTTTCCAACCATATAAAGCACGCCTCTATTGGACTTCTGTAGCTCAAGATATGATTGATTTACTGAACTATTAATATTGATACTCGCCCAGAAAACTTTCAGATCTCATTCTTTATCTTATAAGTGGTTGATAACTTGGAAATCTCAAAGTTTGCATTTTTATGGATGACAGATGGCTGGAAGAGGAAGAGGCAGGGGTCGTGGAGGTGGTCCCCCAAATCCACCACCACCGCCACCATCAACTATTGAGCAACTATTGGCAGTGCAGACACAGCTTATGCAACAACTGGTACAGAACCAACAGAATCAGCCAGTTGCTGAGGCACCCCCATGTGATAAGCGTGGTGAATTTTTGAAGGGTCGTCCCCCAGTGTTCACGCATGCCGCAGATCCATTGGAAGCCGATGATTGGCTTCGTGCCGTGGAAAAGCAGCTCAACATTGCATAATGTGATGACCAGCAGAAAATGTTGTTTGCTTCTGGACAACTCCAGGGAGAGGCTCAGGATTGGTGGGAATCGCATGAGTATGGCCGCCCCGCCAATGCTCCCGTGATCACATGGCAGGAGTTTAGAGAGAGCTTTAGGGCTTACCATATACCAGAAGGGATGATAGAGCTGAAGGCAGAGGAATTCAGGAGCTTGACCCAAGGGTCATTGTCTGTAGCTGAGTATCATGACAAGTTTGCTCAGTTGTCACAATATGCTCCAAATGAGGTGGCTAATGACAGTGATAAGCAGCGCCGCTTCCTGAAGGGATTGTATGATGGTCTACAGTTGCAGCTGATGTCCAATACTTATCCCAATTTTCAGACGCTTGTGAACCGCGCTATTGTGGTGGATAACAAGTGCAAGGAGTTGGATGCCAAGAGGAAAAGGCTTCAGGGACAGGCCTTCAATAGCAACACTCATCAGCGTACTAGTTTCCAGCAAGGTAATCAACAGAGGCACCCACTTGGTCAGTGGAATCGTGGTCAGATCCCTTTCCGCAATCAGTTTTCGCAATGTCCCCCATTCCAGCCGCAGAATGGCAACCAACGCCCTCCGCAGCAGAGTGGGAATCAGACTCAGCGTCAGGGCCCTTCCAACAATACTCCCATGAAGACTAGTATTCCCAATACCCCCAACAGGTGTTTTCGATGTGGGAAACAGGGTCATTTGTCTTACAATTGCCCTGAGAAGCCCAACCAGCAGACTCCCCAGAGGCAGAGTAGTCACCAGAAGCCTGCGCCTAACACTGGAAGGGTGAACCACTTCTCTCAAGAAATAGCAGTGGAGGAACCGGAAGTTATGCTTGGTACGTTCAATGTCCATTCCACTCCTGCCACTGTTCTTTTTTATTCTGGAGCATCACATTCTTTCATATCACAAGCATTTGTTAGAATACATAGAATTCATTTGTGTGCCATGAAGAACTCTATATTAGTAAACTCACCTGGGGGAAGCATGCCAGCATCTTATCATTGTCTCCCGATTAGTCTCATTTTAAGGGGGGTAGAGTTTAAGGTGAGCCCTATAGTATTGAGAACAGCTGGGATTGACCTCATATTGGGAATGGATTGGATGATGCAACAACAAGTAGAGATTCAGTGCAAGGAGAAATCAGTAGTGCTGACAACACCGAAGGGAGATAGAATCAGGGTTGAGGTGAAAGTGCAGAAACAGGAGACTGCTACAGTGAACCAGCTTAATGATGGTGCCAACAAGGAGGACCCGGTTGTGGAGGAGTTCCCCGATGTGTTTCCCGAGGAATTGCCAGGTATGCCATCAGACAGTGACATTGAATTTATTGTTGAATTATTACCTAGAACTGCACCCATAGCTAAGCGTCCATATAGAATGGGAGTAGATGAATTAGAGGAACTTAAGAAACAAATTAAGGAGTTGCAGGATAAAGGTTTCATTCACCCTAGTTCTTCACCTTGGGGAGCACCAGTGATTTTTGTAGACAAGAAAGATGGCACTCAGAGGATGTGTGTAAATTATCGGTCTCTCAATGAGGTTACTATCAAGAATAAGTACCCGTTTCCTAGAATCGATGACTTGTTTGATCAGTTGAGAGGTGCTTGTGTATTCTCCAAGATTGATCTTCGTTCTAGATATCACCAGTTGAAGATTCATGCTAGTGATATACCAAAGACAGCTTTTACTACACGGTATGGATTATATGAGTATACAGTGATGTCTTTT
Organism: Saccharum hybrid cultivar R570; assembly: GCA_038087645.1. NCBI lineage: Eukaryota > Viridiplantae > Streptophyta > Magnoliopsida > Poales > Poaceae > Saccharum > Saccharum hybrid cultivar. The sequence continues at coordinate 16,661,698 of JAQSUU010000805.1, forward strand.
GGTCTGACTAATGCCCCTGCATACTTTATGTACTTGATGAATAAGGTGTTCATGGAATATCTGGACAAGTTTGTAGTGGTATTCATTGATGATATCCTAGTATTCTCCAAGACTGAGGAGGAACATGCTGAACATTTGAGGTTGGTCTTGCAAAAGCTCAGAGAGCACCAGCTATATGCCAAGCGGAGTAAATGTGAGTTTTGGTTGAAGGAAGTTTTCTTTCTTGGCCATGTTGTCTCGAATGGAGGAATATCAGTAGATCCTAGCAAAGTGAAAGATGTATTGAACTAGAAGCCACCAACCAATGTGAGTGAGATCCGTAGTTTCTTGGGATTAGCTGGCTATTACGGGAGATTTATAGAGGGATTTTCTAAGCTTGCGAAGCCAATGACAGCACTATTGGAGAAGAATGCCAAGTTTGTGTGGTCTGAGAAGTGTCAGGCTAATTTTGAGGAATTGAAGAAAAGATTGACCACTGCACCAGTATTAATCTTGCCAGATCTGAGTAAACACTTCTCTATCTACTGTGATGCATCTCGTTTGGGTTTGGGATGTGTTCTTATATAAGAAGGTAGAGTTGTGGCATATGCATCGAGACAGTTGAGAAAGCATGAATTAAATTATCCTACTCATGACCTGGAATTAGCTGCGATGGTTCATGCACTAAAGATATGGAGACATTATTTGATTGGACATAAGAGTGATATATACACTGATCACAAGAGTCTGAAGTATATCTTCACTCAATCAGATCTGAACTCGAGGCAGCGTAGATGGTTGGAGTTGATAAAGGACTATGATCTGGAGGTGCATTATCACCCAGGAAAGGCCAACGTCGTTGCTGATGCTCTTAGTAGGAAAAGGTACGCTAATGAAGTGCAAATAATGCCTATGCCAAGAGAGTTGTGTGTTGAATGTGAACATCTGAACTTAGGGTTTACCACCAATGCAGTAGAATTGGTACTAAAACCTACTCTGGAGCAAGAAATACGCAAGAGTCAGTTGAAAGATGAAAAGTTGAGAGAGATAGCGGAGAATATAGCGAAGGGAAAATCACCAGGATTCCGTAAGGATGATAATGGTACGCTATGGTTTGGAAAAAGGTTGTGTGTGCCTGAGGATAAGACTATAAGAGAGGCAATTCTGCGCGAAGCTCGCGAGTCAGCTTATTCCATACATCCTGGGAGTACTAAGATGTATCTGGACCTGAAAGAGAAATATTGGTGGTATGGTTTAAAAAGAGATGTTGCTGAATATGTTGCTTTGTGTGACACTTGTCAAAGGGTGAAAGCTGAACATCAGAGGCCTGCAGGATTGTTACAGCCTATGCAGATACCCGAATGGAAATGGAAAGAAGTTGGTATGGATTTCATAGTTGGGTTGCCACGTACTCAGAGAGGGTACGATTCGATTTGGGTAATAGTAGATCGTCTAACAAAGGTTGCTCATTTTCTGCCAGTTAAGACTACATATAGCAGTGCAAAGTTGGCTAAATTGTATATGGAAAGAATAATGAGTCTACATGGAGTTCCTAAGAAAATTATGTCTGATCGGGGTACCCAGTTTACATCTCATTATTGGCAAAAGATACATGAATCACTAGGAACCAAGCTAAACTTTAGTACAGCCTACCATCCGCAGACAGATGGACAGATGGAGAGAATTAATCAGATATTGGAAGATATGCTGAGAGCTTGTGCTTTACAATATGGTACTAGTTGGGATAAGAGTTTGCCTTACGCGGAGTTCTCTTATAACAATAGTTATCAGAAGAGTCTTCAGATGGCACCGTTTGAGGCTCTATATGGACGAAAGTGTAGAACCCCATTGTTCTGGAATCAGACAGGGGAAAGTCAAGTGTTTGGGCCTGATGTACTCAAGGATGCTGAAAAGAAAGTAAGGATAATTAGAGATAATCTAAAAATAGCTCAGTCCCGACAGAAAAGTTATGCTGATGCTCGGAGGAGAGAGTTGACTTTTGAAGTAGGGGATTATGTCTACTTGAAAGTATCACCAATGAGGAGTGTGAAAAGGTTCAACATGAAGGCAAAATTGGCACCAAGGTATATTGGGCCTTTCAAGATCATAGAGAGACGTGGTGAAGTGGCGTATCAGTTGGAATTACCTGAGAGTTTGGCAGGTGTACATGATGTGTTTCACGTGTCTCAACTTAAGAAATGTTTGGATTCCGTTAGAGGAGCTCACTGTTAAAGAGGATCTCACATATGAGGAGTTTTCAGTTAGAATTTTAGAGACTGCTGAAAGAGTCACGAGGAGTCGGACTATCAAGATGTGTAAGGTTCAGTGGAATCGGTACACTGCAGATGAGGCCACCTGGGAAAGAGAAGAGGGTCTGAGGAAAACATACCCGCAACTGTTCGAGTAAGCACCAGCCGAATCCTGGGACGAGATTCATCTTAAGGGGGTAGAATTGTAACACCCTAAAATTTTGGCATGATTTAAAAATAGGTGAATATGATTTTTATGTATTTTTGTGAGCATACAAACTTAGAAAAGTAATATTTTTTATTAATTTAAAATCAAATATAAGGGTAGAAACATGATTGAGCATTCATGCTGCTGCATTTGAATTTTTGTATTGAGTGGTTTGATTCAAATTCAAAAGAGGATTCAAAATCTTTTGGAAAATGGCTTTGAAAAATTGGAAAAGGAAAAAGAAAAGGATTTTTCTCCCCTTTCGGTTTTTGGCCCAGCTCAGCCCGAGCGCCTTGCTCTTTTGGGCCGTCCACGTCGCAGCCGGTAGCACGCGCCCACGTCTGCATCTGACCCCGCGCGCGGCCCGTTTTCTTTTCTCCCCACCCCGTTCTTTGGGCCGAACCCGGACACGGCCCAGCTTGCACGCGGTTGCGCCGACGTCCGCCTGCCTGACGCTGACGACGCGGGCCCACACGTCAGGATCACCTTCCTCCCCATGCCGGCGTCGGATTTGGTTTCCAAAATTCCCACCGACCGAATCCGCCCCTCCAATCTCTTACTTCCTTATTTAGAGCACCACCGGGCTATATATTCCGAGCTCGCACACCCCTCCACTCCATCTTGCCCCGAAGCAGAGGTCCATCATCGTCCCGAGGTGGCCATACTCGAGACGCAGCCCTAGCCGCCGCCCCTCCGAGCTGCGCGTCTTCCTTGTTTCGTCCTCGGCTTCGATTTGACCCTTGGTGACTTCGCATTGATGTTCTCTATCATCCGGTGTTCTTTCATGAGCTCGTGCTTTGTATCGCGAGATAGCCAAGTCCGGCCATGGCGCCGCCGCGGAACCCACCGTCGGGTTTCTGTTCCGGCCGGAGCGCCGCCTGGCCTTTCCGCGATCTGATCTGGAGCTTTCAAATCGAATCTAACGGTTGAGAATGGAAGATACCGGTTCGGCCAGAGATTTTGTTAAAGAGCCCCTGTAATTTTTATATATCGAACCTACAGTCCATGGCGTATTTCCGAATTACGTTTTCTTTTTCATAAAGCGTATTTTGATCGCGGTAACTTCAGAAATACGTTTTCACTTATTTACAGATTTGCCACTAGATTAATTCATGCTTAGAATCTCCGTTTTAACTCCGATTTGACCCGTTCAAATTGCGTTAGGTTTGTATTTACGAGCTCTACATGATAGTACTACTGTACAGTAGGTTTGTAACATTTTATTTTTGAGTTTGAATTAAAGTAATTATTTTTCTATAGGAAATCTTAGTAAATTCATAACTTCGTCGTTTTAGCTCCGTTTTTCGTGATCTTTGCGTCTGTGTGATCCTAGCGAGTTGTAGATTCATTTTAAAGACTTTTTATCTTATTTTATTACTGTTGGTGTACTGTTCTAATTATAGTCTTGTTTGTTTATGCATGATAGTTCTGGATGAATGCTGTTGCCATTGTTGATCGAGTATAGACGGTGAGCAATTCGTTGGAGACCAAGAGTTTTTCTCCGAGCAAGATCTTTAGGACCAGTTTGAGCAAGGCAAGTATAGCATGGGATTGTCCTTGTTGTCCTATTCATAATAAGCAAATATAATCATTATGCATATATTCCCTTGATAAGGATGACTTAGTTTTGATCTCATACCTTGATACCTATTATAATGCATTGAGTAGCATTGCTAGTGCTTAACATGAACTATGATCACGTAATTTGACTAATGGAATATGCAATAAACATTAAAAGATGACTTTTGATTACTGTTTAAAGGGGGCTAGAGCATGGGGTTATTTTTTGTGCTCTAGTTTCTCTCCTTAAGGATATATCTGTAAGCAAACATCCGAGATTTACAGTACAACTGTGAGGGCTATATGGCTCTGGCTTTAGTCATATAGAAGGACCTTTTGTAGCTTGTTAGTGGTAACCTTTTTGGTGTAAGAATGGCTTGACAAATCAGGTATAGTGCGGCCTCTGTCCTTATGTGTATAGGTTGCGTGTCATTGTGCCATTTGGAAGGGGGGCTCTACATCTGTTTGCCGAGTGAATCTAATGGCCCTAACTCATTAGACGAACCTTCGAAAGACTTTATAGTGTTTCCCTGCCTGCTCACCTTGGAAGTGTTTTGGGAGTAATTAAGTCGGGCATATGGGCAACACGACTCACAGTGAAAGTGTACAACCTCTGCAGAGTGTAAAACTGTTATAACAACCGTGCTCACGGTCACGAGTGGCCTTGGACCCTTATGGAATAGTTGATCATTAATAATAAATATGTTTTTGCTATTAGTTAATCATTTCACATGGATCATATGTTTATTGTTTATATTGAGACATCTTGATGCTATTGATACCCTAAAATTATGCCAACTAAAAGCTACATGCTATAAACCAATGTCATGCCTTTGAGCCTCATGAACCCGATGTTACACTTGTTGAGTACGAGATGTACTTACGCTTGTTTATTTTCTTACTTGGATAAAAATCCCGGATGGGTAACAGATGGTGCAAATAGTGACTACTACTCCTACTTCCCTGAAGATTACTAGACTTGCAGTCAACCAGTCAATGTGCCTGTGTTTGGAGCTACCACGAGAGATTTACCTTTTTACTTTCCGCTACATTTGTGTAAAGACTATGTGTTAATAATCGTGATATAATAACATTTGTGATGATACTTCCTTTATAATTTGTCAACTTATGTGTGATTGATCTCTGGACACACATAAGAGTATGCATTCTATTTGGTCTTTAAATGAGTGTGACAAAAACAAGACCCCACATGGATATATTTCGATAACTTTTTTGCAAACATTTAAACGGACGTTCCTAAGCAAAAACTTAGCAAACCTGCCATTTCTAAGCAAAAACCTAGCAAAACTACATATCACATGGATTACATGTGGTCCTCCGAAACATGCATGATTTTGTGAAGAAAAACTCCTAGAACTTTTGGGAGGGGGATGACCCTCAGGTATAGGGGTGAGAGGTTCTAGTGGATGAGATTAGCCTCCCGTACTGGCCGATCCTATAGGTTAGTGACCATGTTTTCTTTGATAACTATTTCTAAGAAAAAGCCCGCTTCTAAGCAAAAACCTAGCAAAACTACATATCACATGGATTATATGTGGTCCTCCGAAACATGCATAATTTTGTGAAGGAAAACTCCTAGAACTTTTGGGAGGGGGATGACCCTCAGGTATAGTAGGGGTGAGGGGTGAGGGTGGATGAGATTAGCCTCCCGTAATGGTCGATCCTATAGGTTAGTGACCATGTTTTCCTTGATATTGTTTTTATTGTCTTTAGTTACACCTCTAGCAAAAAAACTAAATCTATTCTCTGCTTATATCGCATATATACTTATGTATTATACACCAACGAGATTCCTTCTATATCTTATTTCTCCTAACTCAATTCAAATTACTCTTGTATTTCCGCAGCAACGCGCGGGGAATTCACCTAGTATATATGACTATATATATCAATATAATGGCAATAAATAAATTGTTTATTTTTTACGTACTTCAAGGATCTCTTCACTTGTTCTCCTTGAGTACTCCATGAGAAACTCGCAGACGTAGTATCCATATAAGTTGTTCTCCGATCCTTGCTGTAGACACCACTTTACGAGAAAAAGATTCATCACCAACCAATGAAGCATGGTAATAATGAATTAAACTAAATAAAGATGCGGTGACCTAGCTAGTACTTACTGGGTATTGGACTACATTCAGAGGCACTTTTCATTGACCATAGTGGTGTTTCTCAGCGAATCTTTTCCAAGCACTGGCCAACAAAATAAATAAATGGAGTTCTATCAATAAAATGGCGTAAGAGAGTATACAGTATGCGAGACCAAAATTACCACAGGAGAATATCTATCGTTTCTTGGTAATCTTCTCGGGGTTTTGTCGCTGATTCAAAGATCTTTACAATACTCCTAAGCATATCGATGACTAGCAGTATCCAGTGATAGCTACATGTTTATATGCAGGCATAACTCATTAACTAATTAACTAAAGTCAACATGGTGTAAGCAAAATAAAATGGGCACAAGACATTAACACTCACTTGAAGTTGTAAGGGAAGAGTATCTATGTCTTGTCATGTTGGTTATCTAAGAACCTAAATAGATTATTCTCCACTTGAGGTCACCATCTATCATATGGAGTAACCGTGTCCTTGAATGTGCGATTCAAATCTATGAAACTAACATCAGTTAACCTTTTTTCTTTAGTTTTAGCATCTCATATCTGCATTTATATAGTACAAAAGAATATATATAGTGGGAGAATAACTATATATAGACAACGAACTAACATGCAAGTTACTTCAATTGTAGAAAGAATCACTTACAAACACCAGCAGTTGAGGAGAGATTTGTCGAGAGCATCCCAGTTTAATAGTTGGTGAAATTCATTGAACTCAATATGTAAAATGTCATGTCCATTGAAGTAATGCTCTGGTCTAATTCTGACAATAAACCATGCCTCTTCATTGTCACACGCTCTTAAGTACCACTTGTTTAACAAGAACATTTGTATACTTAGTGATGATAAGGACTTAGGGTTGACAAAACTCCTGCCATACTCATAGGTTCAGTAAATATCAAAGTTGGTTATTGGTATCGATCCTCTCCCAATGAGTTGTTGAGGTGTGAGACTTGTTGTGTCCATGAAGTCTTGAAGTGCCTCCCTATCGATTGGACTGCCTTGTGCATTTATACAATCATCCTCAACAACTAGCGGGTCGATAGATTACCTAGATTGTTGCCTGAGCCGTGCAACATCTTTCCCTGCTCTCTTCGCTTTCAGCGACGCCTTATATGACTTGTCGAGAGAGCATTCATAGTCCGATAATGGTGGGGGCTTACGTGCCTCACGCCGTTTTTTCTCCACTTCAGTGACTTTTTTCCTTAGTTCTTGTTGAGCTATGTAGTGCGGCTTTGGCGGGTTTTTCCGAAGTTCCAACCTCCTTGCTCTTGATTCTGCTAAACTTTTCCACCAGTTATCCAAATCTTTTTGTGTTGTCGCTTTGGTTCCTCTTTAGAATTCTCGTAAGGCAGCTTCTCCGGAGGGGGATTTGTTTTATGATGGCTGCCTTTCTTCTTCACCGAGAACTTCACTGGGGGTGGGGGCCTCTTCTGGCTCTGTGGTGCGGGAGGCGGAGGAGGAGGAGACCGCCTTGGAGGATATGGAAATGGAGATGCAGCCATGTTATGGAACACATCATCATAGTCCAGAGCATCATCTTCATCCAGAGCACTCTGATGATCATTATGGGATGCAAGAACTGGACTCAAGTTGGGAGACCTGTGAGTACAAAAATGATTGTGAGTAATTGGTTATTACGTGAGAAGCCAATAATTGAGAATGATTAATTATTGAAAAACTATTTCATTCACTTTCATCCGCACCTATCATAAGGTAGTTGAGGAGGAGGCGATGGTACCTTAGCCACCGCACTAGGAATAATGATGTAGCGCTTGCACCATAAAACAAATGAATGCTCTGCTTGTCCTAGGGTGTTCTCCCCATCACCTCTAGGAAAGTCAAGAGCCACTTTCCTATATTCTTTGATAATTCTATCCACCGAGATGCTATAATAGCCTGGTGGAATTGGATTCCCATGGCTTCTTGGTGTCTTCTCAAGGACCACAGGAGAAACAATACCGTGGGCCACCAAGACTGTGGCACCAGTATTCCCCATGGGAATGTGCAGCTCACATGGTGTCAAAGGCACAGTGATGTCATCCACGGGGAAGTGCTGCAATGCGTCATCTTGATTTGGGAGCTCAGTGGAAGCGTAACTGCTTCTTAGCTGAGGAGGGCTAACGTTGACTCTATGCTCTGATGTTGACTGTCTCTGGCTCAACTGTAGTGCCACTTGCCGTTTGATTTCCTCTTGTATTCTCACTTCCATGTTTAGTTCTCGCTCCCGCGACTGAAGCACCGCCTCCTCTAACTTGCGGATCCGCTCTGCCTCCTCATCCTTCCTTTGCTGACGACTTCTGTAGGTAGCAGCGTCCTCAAGGAAGCCATGCCGCCACAAAATCAACCCTTTGCCTCGCATTCGCTTAGGGTGTTCATGAGTTTGGAGGGCATACGTTACCTCATCCTTCTCTCGGTTGGGCACAAAGGCACCACTAGCAGAAGCATCTACAATATCAATAAATCTTTGTGCTGCTATTCTAATTTCCCCACCAACAACCAGCTCCCCGGTCTTTGGGTCCAGTGATCCCCCATGCGTGAAAACCAATTATTGGAGCGTTCGGGCCATTCGATTGAAAATGGATGGATCCCTTTGGCAAGCAGGTATGCTCCCATTCTTTGCCACTTTGAAATGGCACTCTTGTAGGCACCTGATCCTGTTTAATGATGGTATACTTTCTGTCACGCATTCTGTTGGTTCCTTCTCACCCGTTCCTCACACTCTTCTGAGGTCTTGTACCTCACAAATTCAAGTCAGTCGTTCCTCAACTTTTTGTACGGGTTATTTTCACTGAAATCTGGAGTCATATTTTTCTTAGCAAATTCATTGTACAGCTTCTTCTTCCAGGTCTGGAATTGTGTTGAGAGTCAAACTTTTTACTAGTATTTTTAAATCTTCATCTGCTGGTAGATTGAAATGTGCAGTGACTGAAGCCCAAAGAAGGTCCTTGTCTCGCTCAGAGACAAAACTGATCAGAGGATCATCCTTTTTTTCATTCACGGATGCTGATCGGGACCCTGTCCCTAACAAGAACCCCGTAGTGGTTTACAAACTTTGCATTGTCACTGATATTAGGATTGACTTCTATGATTATGTAGTGGCCCTCCAACGGTTTGTCGGGCCTCATACACTTCTACTACTTTTCGTCGATGTCGTCGATCCAGAGGGCTATGTACGTAGAAACACAAAGATTCAGTAATACATATATATACGAATTATTGGAACTATGTTTAATTTCATATATATAAGGGATGCAAGATTAGTAACAAATATATACCTCACCAGCATTTTCTTGCACAGGATTTTTCTTGCACAGGATTTTTCTTGCTCATCTTCAAAATTAAGTAAGTATTGAGAGCCGTCATCGAACTTCGGGTTGGCATCGTTCCTGTTGGTGACATATTGAGTGCCGGCATTGATAATGTTCATCATGGCCTCATTCTGGTCGTAGTCGTCTTGCGGCTCGGCCATCTTAATTACCACAACTATATATAAATGGAAACCATACACTAGTCATGCATATGCAAATGTAGCGAGTCAGTGACTTAAACTTAAATAACTATATATAGACTTCAGAGGTTATTATTTACACCGAGCTCGATCTGGTTAGGGTTTGCGATTTGGTTAGGGTTTGGAGCAGATTCATGTCACACTAATTATGAAGATTCAAATTCAAATATATATAATTATAGAATTCAGGGTTACTATTTATGCCTTCGTTAGGGCTTGGAGCAGAGCCCGGCCGGGTTAGGGTTTGGAGCGGAGCTCAGGATATTAGGATATATATCAACATTGGAGTATATAAATATATGAAAATTCATGTCACACTAATGTCAATATATCAAAATTTAGATATGTATATATATACCAAAAAAATTCATAGCACTAACAAAATCAATCCTTTTTATGAAAATTAAATATATTTCTTCAAAATTATTTGCTTCAACTATATTGTTTAATTTTCTACAATTTTTCTATATATATTATAGTACACTACAATATTTCTATCTATTTTTTCTATGTCAAGGGCGAGGACGATGACGGTGAATCTGGGCACCGCGCGAGCTAGGCTGCCGACGGAGACGACAAGAAAGGTGCGCACGTGTGGAGGCGGTGGTGCTAGAGGTGATGAGGAGCAACGGCTGCGCGATGGCTCTCGGGCAAAGAACGACATGATGGAGGTGGAGAAGAGAGGAGGTGACCTTTAGTCTTCGGTGAAGCCACGGCCCGGTACTAAAGATCCTTTAGTCCCGGGTGATGGTTACAACCGGGACTAAAGGTCTGACCTTTAGTCCCGGGTGCAGCCACAGCTTGGGAGTAAAGGACATTTTGGCAGGCCACGAAAATGCAGCCCATATTTAGTCTCGGGTGGTTGATCCACCAGGGAGTAAAGGTGGGCTGCAGTTTGGCTTCCCGCCAGTTCAAGAAGTTTTCCCTTTTTATATATTTCTTTTATATAAATGTGCAGAGAGTTGTTAATTGCCTAGTAAGTAAAACATTAGCCAAAAGATTAAAAAAATTCTGGACCTAGTTTTGCATTATTGTACACAGGAAAAATCTGTCACCTAAACTCTTTTGTTTTACCGTATAAATATTTAACATAGTGCAAATAATAATCATAATTTCCACCATGCAAAAATGTACTTCTTAATTAAAATCATTAAAACTATTGCATTTTGACAGGAAATTAGTTTTCACATCTTATTAACGTTGATCATTTGGTTTTTCATCACACATTCTCCACAGGAAATCCACTGTCAAGCAAAAAATTCATTTAAACCATAGAAAATATACGAAAAATATGACAGAAAAATCTAAAGTCACAATTATTACATAATAGGTCTAATACATCACCGTATCAAGCAGGAACAGCAACAAACTTCTTCTTGACATATGTCCCTTGGTTATGATCGTGCCATAACCATGGAGTGTCCTCATCATTTAGCAGGACGCTTGGGTCGCTGTTCATTGTGAAGGGTGAAATTCTGTCATTCTTTTCATAATCTTCTGACATATCAGACCTGTCCTTGATTCCCCTGATGTTTCTTTTCCCTGAAAGAACTATGTGGCACTTTGGCTCATTGTCTGAGACGTGTTGTTTTTCCCTTTCTTCGGTTTGGTGGACATGTCCTTCACATAGAACACCTGATTCACATCCTTGACTAAGACGAATGGTTCGTCTGTGTACCCAAGATTGTTGAGGTCCCCACCTCTGGTCACCCTCACCCATTGGCACCGAAACAAAGGGACCTTAAAATAAGGTCCATAGTCTAGTTCCCAAATCTCCTCTATGCGGCCATAATATGTTTCCTTATTCCCATTTGGGTCTGTGGCATCTATGCGGACACCACTGTTTTGGTTGGTGCTCCTTTTATCTTGGGCTATCATGTAAAATGTATTGCCATTTATCTCATACCATTTGAATGTCAGGATAAGCCAAGATGGTTCCCTAGACAACAAGTACAATTGCTCATCTAGACTCTCGTCACCCTGACATCGTTTTCGCAACCAACGGCCAAAAGTTTCATGTGCCGACGCGTAATCCAGGCTTCAATCCTCTCCAAGAATACGGATCGTACAATGTACTTGTGTACCTTGGTATACGAATCTACCAAGGAGGAGTTTTGCAGAAATGTGTGGTGTGCTTTACGAAAATAATCATCCTCCTTGCCAATATATGCTTTCTTCCCTAGTGTTCCCTTTCCACTTAGTCTCCCCTCATGCCATGATTTAGGAACACCAATCGGGTCAAGGTCAAGAATAAAATCAAAGCAGAACTTAATGACCTCCTCTGTTTCGTAGCCCTTGGTGATGCTTCCTTCTGGCCGAGCATGGTTGTGAATATATTTCTTCAGGACTCCCATGAACCTCTCAAAGGGGAACATATTGTGTAGGAACACAGGACCGAGAATACTAACCTCTTTGATCAAGTGAACTAGGAGGTGTGTCATAATATTAAAGGAGGATGGCAGGAACACCAACTCAGCTAACAAGACATTGGACCACGTCATTCTGTAGCTTTGCTAGATGCGCTGGATTGATTGCCTTCTAATAAATTGCATTGAGGAATACACATCGTTTCACGGTGGCTAATCGTACATTTGGAGGTAGAATCCCTCTCAATGCAACTGGAAGCAATTGCATCATGAGCACGTGGCAGTCATGACACTTTAAGTTTAGGAATTTCTTCTCTGCTACATTTATTATCCCCTTCACATTCGAGGAGAAGCCAGATGGGACCTTAATGTTGTTTAGGCATTCAAACATGCTTTCCTTCTCTTCTTTGCTAAGAGTGTGGCTAGCAAGACTTAAATGCTGGCGTCCATCATCTACCTTCTTTGGATACAGGTTCTCTCGTTCTTTCATACATTGCAGGTCCTGTCTTGCTTCCAGTGTGTCCTTAGCCTTCTCATACATACCCATGAAGCCTAGCAGGTTCACACAAAGATTCTTCATCAGGTGCGTCACGTCAATCGCACTAAGGACCTCTAGAACTTGTCAGTAGGGTAGCTCCCAAAATATGGACTTCTTCTTCCACATTGGTGCGTGTTCGTTAGCATTTTTTGGAACAGGCTGGCTGCCAGCTCCCTTCCCAAAGACTACTTATACATCCTTAACCATATTGAATACATCCTCACCACTACAATTGTTAGGCTTTGTTCGGCGCTCTACCTTACCTTTAAAATGCTTGCCTCTCTTTCTTAGGGCGTGATTCAATGGAAGAAATTGACGATGGCCCATGTACATGACCTTTTGATATTTTTTCAAAAATATACCTTCTATATCATGAAATAGTGTGTGCATGCATTATATCCCTTGTTTGACTGCCTGAAAGATTACTAAGAGTAGGCCAATCATTGATTGTTACGAACAACAATGCTCGTAGGTCAAAGTGTTCCTATTTGTACTCATCCAACACACGTACGCCTATGCTGCTCCACAAAAGTAGAAGTTCCTCAACTAATGGCCTCAAGTACACATCAATGTCGTTTCTAAGTTGCTTCGGGCCTTGGATGAGCACTGGCATCATAATGAACTTCCGCTTTATGCACAACCATAGAGAAAGGTTGTAGATACATAGAGTAACAAGCCAAGTGCTATGACTGCTACTCTACACCCTGAAAGGATTCATGCCATCCGTATTTAAAGCAAACTTAAGTTTCTTGCGTTTTCTGCAAGCTTCGGGAATTCTCTATCGATTGCTCTCCACTAGGACCCATCAGTGGGGTGTCTCAACATATCATCTACCTTACGGTCTTCTTTGTGCCACCGCAGCAACTTTGCATGCTCTTTGTTTCTGAACATGCTTCAAGTGTGGTATTATAGGAGAATACCACATCACCATGGCAGGGATTCTCTTCCTGGGATGTTCACCATCACCCTCAACATCACCAGGGTCATCCCGCCTGATCTTATACCACGATGCACGGCATATTGGGCATGCATCCAAATTCTCGTACTCGCGGTGGTAGAGGATGTAGTCATTAGGACATGCATATATCTTCTGGATTTCTAATCCCTAAGGGCAGATAACCTATTTTGTTGCATATGTAGTGGCGGGCAATTCGTTTGTCTTCGGAAGCATCTTCTTTGCGATAGTCAGTAACTCCCCAAATCCCTTGTCGGATACACCATTCTTTGCCTTCCATTACAGCAATTCAAGTGTGGTACCAAACTTTTTTGCCCCTCTTCGCAAGTCAGGTATATCAATTTCTTGTGATCCTCTAGCATGTGCTCGAACTTTATCTTCTTTTCAATTTCGCATTCTCTCTGTGCATCATGGATGGCCTGACCAAGATCATCAGTGGGCTCATCTTCTGCTACTACCTCTTCTTTAGCTTCCCCCATTGCAGTATCATCAAAGGCACCGTATTTAGCAAAACCATGAATAATAATGTTGTCATCATCCCCTTCTTCTTCTTCTTCTTCTTCTTCCATTATAACACCCCTTTCTCCGTGCTTAGTCCAACAAATATAGTTTGGTATGAAACCCGACGTAAACAGGTATTCGTGAAGGATCCTTGAGCAAGAATAATCCTTCTCATTCTTACATAGAACATATGGACAGCACATAAAACCATTCTGCGTGTTTTGCCTTGGCCACATTTATAATTTCATGCACGCCCCTAATGAACTCTAGGGAGCGACGGTCCACGTTGTAGATCCATTGCCAGTTCATCTACATTACATGACATACACCACATCAAAAACTTGTAATAACCCATATTATACAACATGCATGATTAGTAATAGTTTATTAAAGATTTCTTCATCTACATATGCAAACTATCAAGTGATTTTGAGCTCAAATGGCATATAAATCAAAAATATCCACCATTATTCCTAATCTAGAAAACCAAAAATTTCTCTATTTCTAGACCATGAAATGAGTCAATGAAAGGTGCATACTAGTTTTGATGAACTACTATAAGCTTCCTTCATCTTCATACTCAAACTATCAAGTGATTTCGAGCTCAAATGGTATATAAATCAAAAAATCTACCATCATTCCCAATCTAAAAATCACAAATTTCTCTATTTCTAGACCATGAAATGAGCCATGCTAGTGATGGAACATGAGAGGATAACCTTTAGAACCGAAGAATGGATGGAGGAATGAAGTCTTCACCAATCCCGCAAGCATGAACTCCTTCCACGAGCAAGAACAAAGAGCAGGCAGAGAGCTTGAAATGGCTCGGGCTAAGGGGAGAAGGAGAAAGTATATAGCCCGGGACATGTAGTCCCGGTTTGTGGTGTAAACCCAGACTACAGGTGAAATTCTAGTCCCGGTTAGAGCCACCAACCGGGATTAAAGGTTTAGTCCCAGTTGGTAGCTCCAACCGAGATTGGAGGGTGACCTTTAGTCCCGGTTTGAGCCACCAACCAGGACTAAAGGTCCCCTCCTGCTCCCCTCCTGCAAAAGTTGCGGCTCTACCCGTTGGGTAGGGGACTTTAGTCCCGGTTGGTAGCTCCAAACGGGACTAATCCTTCCTTTAGTCCTGGGCCCAAAAGTGGCCGGGACTAAAGCCTAGAACCGAAAGTCTGTTCTCTGCTAGTGGGAGGAGTCGATCCGCTAGGGTGTCATGAAATCACCACCGGATTGTATATACTGTACACATAAGTAGGTTGGCCACTTAGCCACAACCAAGGGCTGGGCTTCACTGGATGATCCATGGGTGTCACGAAGTCACACAAGATCATACATTGAACACTCATTTATTGTGCTAAGTCTTAGCTACCCCAGGCACAATGTCACTCCTATTCACTACTACATTCAAGGTTTTCTGAGGCGAGCGAAAGTGATTTTCAGAGGCATACAGATAATCCGCCTCTAGGTTAAGGTCACTAAAAATCAGGATTTCCAGATGAGGTTGTTCACACCAAAGATAGCAAATGGGTAAACCGCAAGCATACGTCTGTCAAGGTAGCTTTCATCTAGGAGTATTCCAAGGTATCAATTTTCACGGGAAACATGAAGTGTACTAATAGAGAATCAAGTTCGTCCGATGATGACATAAGGGGTTTATGATATATTGGGTAGAAAGGATTTCTATAGTTATAATAATTGTCAAGATAAAATATATACAAGGACTGTTCACTTCAGGACCACTGGACAAGAAAAAGCAAAAGACAAAATCTCTACCAAGGCTCCAAGTGGGGTGGTCCTACTATTTTAACAACTTGCCTAACAATACATGATGGATTACAAAGAACAGAGAGGGTTGTCGCCACCTACTTGCTACCACAAACAAATCTGGGCGACAAGTTGTATACACAGGTAAGATATAATCTACACACCACATCAACACTATAACTTACTACTCTAACCATAGCCCACTAAGTTCCCTTAGCGAGGCTAGAACACACTACCAAAGTAAAGTTGTACCAGTGAACAAATTAAATACCAACTTACTAGAATCAGAGATCAGTTACCATATAGATCCTGAATACTCACTTACACAGAAGATCGCATCCATCAAGGTACCGGAGAAGACACCGACAGATGCGGACCTTTCACCACACTTCCCACACTCTCTCCCTATTTTCTATGCTACTACTAGAGCAGGACTTCGCCTATGTATGAAACTAGACGATGCCCCGCATGTTGCTATGTGTATCTTTTATGGAAGGAGAATGACACAGTAAAAATATTGAAATCATGAATCACAATGCATAGAGGCCACTGAAAACAATAGAATACATGATCGGGTAGGCACGAATTGATATATTGATTTCTCCTTGACGTATAAGGCTACTCAGTTCGCTGCCTAGGAGCAGTCCTCGCATGTACGCTAGCTGCTAGAAGTTCTTAAACATGTACGCTGTTGGCCTGACTTGAGGGTTGCCGGGCACTCTAGAGGTTGCAATTGGCAAGTCTAGTGGCTGTGCTAAAACGATGAGGCTGCAAAGCAAGGGCAACACTGTCACCATGGCTGACTTGAGCATGGGCGGATCTAGGGGTATTCCCCAGTATTCCTAGGAATACCCAACTATTTTGGTACACTTTTTTGTAGATATGTGTATATACTTATATATATAAATATATAATGCTATAATCTATAGTATTTTCGCACATTTCAGCTCAAAATAGGTAAAAAAAACTGGCCTTTCAATTAGAAGTCTAGATTCTAGAAAGCAAATATTGATCCAAAGTTGCTGATTTGTAGTGTTATGGCTATATTTTAAGCCTAGGGATTCGATTATTTTTTATGACGTAGAAGTGGGAATACCCAAGTTTCAAATCCGGGCTCCGCTACTGGACTTGAGGGAGGACCATGCATCTCCTAAGCCATACTATATGGTACCATGCAGGGCCGGCACTGGGGTGGGCAGGGTGTGCCACCGCTCTAGGCCTCGGATTGACATAGGCCTCACCCCATATAGTGCATTAGTACTACGTATGTATATGTGCGTTGGTCTCCTATTAGTCCTATGGCCCAATGCAGCAAGCAGCCATGTCTCAGGTCTGTAGGCTTCGACTCTGGTGTTGTGTTGCCCTATTCCACTCGGAAGCCGAAGCCAACTGGCAAACTGCAAACGTGCAGCGCTGCAGCCGTCGAACGCAACGCAACGTTGCAACACATCAGGAGGTAATCGAGCAATTCTACACTTCTCAGGCCCCCCTGACTATTCTATTCGATCTGAAGACGATCCCATGATGGCATGATCCTATCAATCGTCAGTGATCCGTGATCTGTCCATGGCCTCATCGCGTAAGATCGCACCACGGCGGTCAACAGAGGACAGAAAGGATCGCATCCATCCTAGGTAAGCATCATTGCTGCACATATTGATGATTAATTTATTTGCAAAAACTTTCTCGGTTGATGATCATCTGATGTTGAGGTACATGATCTTATTTCTAAATTGAAGATTATTATCTAAATATTTCCGTTGCTTACTGGATCTTATTTACCGTGCATGTGACTGTCACGTCAGCTGAAAGAAGCTTTTCAAAGTTGAAATTGTTGAAGAACTATTTAAGGTCAACAATGTCTCGAGAAAGGTTAAATGGTTTGGTGGCATTGTGCATCGAGAAGAAGTTATTGGATGAGATCGATATCAATAGTATAATCAATGACTTTGCATCTCAAAATCTTAAAAGAAATTGTTTAAAATAATGCCAAGTTCCAAGTAAGTAATTTATTATTACATTTGTCCATTTATGAACTTTGAGATATTCTATATAAGTTATTTTAGTGCATTGAATATTATCTTCTTATTATTAATTGATGTGTATTTATAATACTACTATCTATATACATATAGAAATATATATAAATATTTTGAGATTGTGGATTAGGCCTCAGTATTGGTTGTGGACCTAGGCCTAGAAAAACTCAGGAACAGCCCTGGTACCATGGTAGAGTCATAGCAACACATATAGTTTGGTGTTTATGATAGAAACAATCATTGACGTAGCGAGGACCGAAGAATGGAGTGACCATTTGGAGTCTCATATCGTGCTTAGTGGGTATATATAAACCATGTAGGACGATAGATTGGCTTGGATAACGTCTCATCTAGTAGAAGACGGAATGCAATAAAGAGTAGTAGAGAATAGACAGTGCAAGGAAGCAAAAGAGTTACGGGACACTCAGTGGGTGTTGTTAGTGGGAAGAAGACATGAATAGCCATCAACTGACGGACAGGTTTTTGGCTTGCAATATGAAATCAAACGGTTTAGATTAGTTGACTATGTGGACCAATGTGGGATTAGATAGAATTGGTTGTGATGATCAGCTTTATAAGAGATATAGATGTGCAGCTCCTCCGTTGTGGTCATGAATTGAGACTGAGGGGGTAGGGGATATTTATAGCACTTTTGGTGTGGGCCGATGGATCAAACCACCATAAAATGGATGGTGGTGATGGCTTGCACTTGTGCTTCCTTGCATGGATGAGGATAGATGTCGGTGGGGAGAATCCGAGGAAAAATGAGTACCAGGGGGTCGGCTGACCCCCCCCCCCCCACACACACACACACTCGAATGTCACTACTACAAAAAATCTTTACCGCGACCTTTTCAAAAGCTCCTCCGAGGCAAGCAAGAATGTGAACTGCCTCGGTTAATGCCTGACATTAACTGAGGCAGTCACTTTTTATTAACTGAGGCAGTTATAAGAAACCGCCTTGGAAATCCATTAACTGAGGCGGGCATTATAACGTAACCGCCTCGGTTAATACATAATAACCGAGGCGGTCATCCTAACTCAACCGCCTCGGTAAATCATTAACCGAAACGGTTATTTTATAAGGCCCGCCTCCTATAATATAGCCTAGCCCGCTAACATTTCCAAGCCCATACCAGCCCACTACCACTCCAGCATATAAAACCAAACACAAACCCTAAGTCACTCCACTCTCCCTCACCACTGCAGCCACCAGAAAGCGTTGGCCTCCCTCTCCCCATGACTCCCTCTCCTTGCGTCAGCCTCCTCCTCTCCCTCCCTCACTCCCCTCTAGCGACGCCGGCATCCTCCCCTCCCTCCATGGCTCCTCCCCTCCCTCCCTCCCTCCCTCCCTCCCTCCATGGCTCCTCTCCTACCTCCCTCTGATGGTCGGATCTCCTCCGGATCGAGCCTCTCCAGGCGGTGGCGGTGCACCCCCTCCCCTCCCTGTGCTAGTTGGAGGCCGGATCCCCTCCCCGTGCATGGATCCGCCGCCGCAACGGCCAGGAATGTCTCTCACCCTCTCTCTCTCTCTCCCTCTCTCTCTCTTCTCTCAGTACCTCTCTCACCCTCTCTCTCGCAGGTTGTGGTGTACGCGACGGCCGCTCCCCAACCTCCAAGCAGCCGATGGTGATGGGTGTGGATCCGGCGACCCGCGGTGGCGGCGACGAGCATCTCCGACAAGTAGCAGTGGCGGCGGAGCGGTGGAGGTCCTCCAGGCAGCGGCAAGCATCTCTGAGACGACGAGCATCCAGGCGGTGGCAGATCAAGAGCCCCCTGGCTGCTGCGGTGGCGCACGGAGCAGGGCTAGCTCCCCCAGCGGCGGTGGCCCAGATCCAGGCCCAGTTAGCGCTAGGTATGGGCTTTTTCTCTTTTTTTTGTTTTTTTATTTGATTTACCGAGGCGGGCATCAAATCGCTTTGAAAAAGGTCCAATTTACCGTGACCTTTGGTCCAAGGCGGTTGGCCAAAATGCCTCGGTTAAGCTCTTTTGCCCGCCTTGGTTAATCTTTTGTGTAGTAGTGTGTGGGCCCACCCCACTAGGTGGGAGGCTTCCGTCTTCCCTCTAGTGAGTGTAAAGTGTTAGGGCCACATGGAGATCTTCAGTACATTGATGATGGGACCTCAATAATCCATGTGAGATCATTTCCAACCGTTCAGAGAAAACACAAAGTGAACTCAAGAGTGGACATCACTTAGAAGTGTGTTTGGTGGCTTCACAAGGATTGGGGGTTGTGGGCCCACAACCTTGTATTTTCTCCATTTTGTACATACAACCAAATAAATGATATGTATATGCGAACACAAGGTTGACAAGTACCCTTATGTGTTCGTTTTGTGATGAGTGATTGTCAATGTGATCCACGAAGTAGGTTGAGTGGTAACTAACCCTACCATGGTGAAAGCTATGTGTGCATGTCTCTTGGCTCGTGGTGTGCAGGTGTGGAGCATGGAGGCGGTAGTCGACGGCGAGGTGACAGTCAAGGAGGATGTGCCGTGTCGACGGACCGGGAGTGGTGAAGGGTGGACGTGAGGCTTGGACCGAGGGACCAAGAGGTCGAGTGACTAGCCGCGGTAGCTGACACTTGGGACATCGACGAGTGCAAGTGTACATGGTGATGAAGACGGCGTCGGCCAAGTCAAGATGGAGACAATGGCGTTATGGCACTTGGCGGGAGGCCGGTGGGCCAAGTCATGGAGGAAGGCGAAGGTGTCATGCTTGGCAGGAGGTCAGACACGCGTCGACATCGGGGGTTTGGTGGTTTCGTCCTCAAAACCATCAGCGGGGGACGCTATGGAGTACGCTACTCGCGAGCGGTTTGATGGTTTGGGTCTCAAAACCATCGGTGGCGGGTTTACGGGTTTGGGCCTCAAAACCCGGGCAGAGGTTTCGAGGAGGAACGAATAGCACGTGGTGGCATCGAGGAGTTCGCGTCGAGGCGAAGCTACCGGTGAGGAGGCACGGTGACCGTCAGATGAAGATGACACATGGTTGGACCTTTACGCCCTTGGGCTAAATGGTTTGGCTCATTTGTATCCATAGGCAAAACTAGGAATGTGTAATAGCCCTGTTAAATAGGATGAGGGAGCCCCCATCTCCCACACCTCCATTTTCATTTTCTCCTTTAGGGTTTCTTTCTCTAGGTGCTTGTGTGAGAGAGAGGTCCACCAATCCACCGATTAGTGTAAGAACCATGAATCTTTGAGGGAAGGAGGTCCCGAATCCTCCGTGTGTCCTCCGGAGTTCGACGGAGAAATCAATTTGTGAGTTCATGATGTGTTCTTTGCGTCTTCGTTTTCTCCCCTCTAGTTCTTCCTTCGATTCGTCGTTTCTAGACCATTTTGGTTCGTTTTTGTTGCCTTGATTCGTGCTATGACATGAGTAGAATCTTTCCACCGAAGGAAATCCATTAATTCCTCATGAGCAAGTAGATCGGGCGATTTCTTGGTCTAGGTCTCAAAAACCGGTGTTTTTCATTCTCCTTCGATTTCCCGTTGATTGGCTTCAAATTGGGAGATGACCTCCTAGAGATAGCTCCCCTACTGTCTTGTGATCATGCTCACCAAGTTTCGTGGCAGTTGGTGAAGATTTGGCCGCAAATCAGAAGATCGAAGAGAGGAAGCGATTTTCGGAGCTCTCTGTTCCTGTTGTTTTGCGATTCGCGGACAGTCCGCGGTACTGTAGTGGACAGTCCAGGAGTTGAGATTTTTCTGTGCTTTCTTTATTGCACGGTGTCCATACTTGCGGACTGTCCGGCCTCCAAGCCCGGACTGTCCGCACTGTAGCAGTGTTTTTTCAGTCGAGAACAAAACTGTTTCCGCGAAGTTGTTTTTAGATTTTTAACCTGCGGACTGTCCACGGTACTGTAGCAGACTATCCATGGTACTGCAGCAGACTGTCCGCTGCTTGCAGTCTATGTTGTTCCGATCCGTTTCTCACCCGTTCGGTTTCCGATTAGAGTTTCGTCTTTTGCATTAGGTTTCTAGTGATCTAAGGAACGTCTCTAGGGTCTCTTAACTCTTGGTGGCTCGTGTTTTTGTAGCTTTTGTTTGTGTGCCTTTTGGGGTTGATTTTGGGACAGTGGTCGAAAGTTTCGAAAGAAATTTGAGGCTCCCATTCAACCCCCCCTCTGGTCGTCGTTTCCGGTCCTCAAGTATAACTAGAACCATGTTATTTGTTCAAAAATCATTACTACTTTGCACATTTCCTTCTGAACATGACACTTTATTGATGGTTTTGACTATTAAACTATGACGAAAGTATCATCAACAGTGGTCAAATGTTCACCTCTGGAAAATAGATTAAAAATATCTACATCTTTTTGTGACCAAAAAAATGTCTACAGCTGATGCACCAACTTTATCATTTAGTTCATCCCACAACTTCTTTTTGTCTTTTATGTGCATGTACAGATCTACCAGACGATCAACAAGAACACCAAGAGCGCATCTCACAAAGATAGTATTGACTTCTTTCAATTTTCTCTAATGATCTTCATCACAAATATTTCCTTCAAGCATGCCATTACTAACCCATAATACCTTTATGGCCCACAACCAAAGCGTGACTTTGACTTGCCACCTCTTAAAGTGCCCACCAAAAAAATTTCCAAGCCTCTATGCATCAGCAAAACCAATCATAGTTAATTCAAGAAAATGCCTACAAATAGGTTTTGACTATCAATCATAAGGTTAGCTACATGTTGATGCACTCATGCTGCCACATTTTATTTATTGTATTGATTGGTTTTGATCCAAAGTTCAAAAGAGATTCAAAAACATTTGAAATTGCATTTGGAAAATCAAATTAGAAAAAGAAAACTTCTTTTCCTTCCCCTCCCTCCTTCCGGCCCAAGCGGCCCAGTCGGCCTGCTGCCGTTCCCGCCGAGCTGGCCCGCGCACGCGCCTTCTTCCCCTTCCTCTTCCTGGGCCGGCCCAGTTCGGCGGTTGGGCAAACCGCTGCCGCACCCCTTCCCCCTCTGCCCCTGACCACCGGTCCTGCCTGTCAGCGCCCCCTTCTTCCCCAACCGTCTCCTCCGCTCTCTCGCTCAATCTTGAGCAACCTCCGAGCCGCCCGCACCCACGATCTCCGTGCGTGGGAGCGTCTCCGCGCCCCGCGCCCCGGGCCCAGCCTTCAAAAGAGAGCCGGACCCCTTCACCGCCTCCCCTTGCTGCCCTCCCCGCTCCATTTCCGCTCGCTAGAGCCGCAATCCGCAACACCGCAAGTCGCCGGAGAGCCGTCTGTCCCTCCACGTCGTCATCGTCTCCGAGACGCCCTCGTCTTCGTTTTATCGCTCGGTGAGCTTTGCCCCGCTCCCCTCTTTCTCCCCATCCACTGCCCGTGTCGGATGGTGGCCTCTAGGGCCATTTCCACGAGCACCGGTGAAAGCTCTATGTTTGGTGTTGGTAATTAGTGACAATGCCTAAGTACTAATCCTATGCCTAAGTTGTATATAGCATATGAGGATTAGTACGTTCCAAGGTTGGTAGTAAGATGGACATGGTGATCATGATGGCCACACTTGGATTTGGACGCAACCCTACATGATCAAGGCAAAGGTATATGCTTAAGGGTTGTGTTTTAGTAACCAAGACACCTAGTGGGTGTAGTTACATTATAGGATAGTTAGTCGTACTATAAAGAGGGGAATGACGCGGCTATTGAACTCCTAAGTGCCTCTAGGTGTTCATTTCATAATCATATGCATTTGGATAGAACTAATAATGCCTTGAAAAATGATTGTGAAAATGCTAACACACTCGCACATGACGTGATCACTTGGTGGTGTTAGCACATTTGCGATGGCGTTAAAGTTTGAGTGGTAGAGAGGGTTTGGGGTCCTCTCTCCCTCCCACCGAGCTTGCGAGACGGGATTCATGCGTTTTCGAGGAATTGAAACGCCTATTTTCCTTTACGCCAATGTCGAGTTTTGGAGGCGTTGTCACATGTTGTTTCACAAGCTAAAACATGCGCTAAAGTGACACACATACTTAGTCTAGCTCATATGTGAAAGGGTGATTAAAACGGAGGCGAACGGAGGTCACAGTGGTGACCGGACGCTGGACCGGACGCGGTCTCTGTGTGACCGGACGCGTCCAGTCAGTGTTCAGCGTGTGTCCATGTCTCGGTTCTCTGATCGGACGCGGTGGCGCGTCCGGTCACGGTCGACCGGACGCGTCCGGTCGTTGTGGGAGCTTACTGGACTCCAACCGGACACTGGCTCTGTGGCGTCCGGTGCAACTAGCAGCGTGTCCGGTCGCTGATTCGTTGGAGCGCTGCTCAGGCTTGACCAGCGCGTCCGGTCAGTTACGGGACCAGCGCGTCCGGTCGAGCGTCGCGCGTCCGGTCAATTAAACCAGCGCGTCCGGTCGTGCTTCGCGCATGAGTGGTGTACACACCTACGCGTCCGGTCAGTTTGACCAGCGCGTCCGGTCAGTGCGACTATAGCGTTTTCAAGTGCCTAACAGCTCTATTCGAAGGGGTACGTCTATAAATACTCTTTGGCCGGCTCAAGGCTCTCACTCTTGCATTCTTTGACATACTTGTGAGCACTTTGAGCTAAGCAACTCCCCTCCCACTCATCTCTCTTGCTTCTTTACATATTCGAAGTGAGATTGAGTGATCCAAGTACATTTGCATTGTGAGATTGCATCTAGTTGGCACTTAGTGGTTGATTTGCTGCGGGATTCTTGTTTCTCTTGGTGGTTGCCGCCACCTAGACGGCTTGGAGCAGCTTGGAGGCGTTGGCAAGAGTTGGTGATTGTTCTTGGCCACCTCCGGTGATTGTGAGGGGTTTGTGTCTACCTCGGCGAAGCGCCAAAGGCAACGTTAGTGAATTGCTCGTGTCATTTGCAACCTTTTGCCATTTAGTAGGTTCTTGTGGCGCCTTTTGAGAGGCTCGGTGTGTGACCGATTAGCCACCGAACCACGTGGAGAAGAGGGACACAACGGGGACTAGCGTGCCGGTAAGCACGTGAACCTCGGGATAAATCTTGTGTCATCACTTTCTTATTGTGACTAATCGATCCCGGTGGTTGTGTATTGTGGAATTCATCTCTTGATCATATTGATTGGTTGGCTCAATACTTTGCCCCTCGGTGATACCCTCCTAACTCTCTCTTGTATTAATTTCTTAGTTACCTTGCTAGCTTATTAGTGTAGCTCTTAGCTTGTGTAGCTAGCTAGCTTTAGTTGTAGCTAAGTTGTGCGGTTTGACTTGTGCGGTTGAGTGCAAATATACTAGAATTGTGAATTGGTTAGGTGGCTTGCAAACACCCCGTAGGCTAAGCAAAACTCGCATCTCGCTACTTGTTATATTGATAAACTTGTTTAGCTTGTCTTTGTAGAATTTTTAAAAGGCTATTCACCCCCCTCTAGCCATCAAGACCTTTCAACCGGCGAGCCTCTTGCCGCCGTCCATGGCGACCACCACGCTGGCTATGTCCTCTGGCCGTGTTTTGCCCCGGGACGGATTCGCCTTCACCCCCGCTCTCTTCCGGTGCTCTCGGCTTGGCGAGATGAGACCCGTAGCGCCCTAGCCGCCTACTCCGGTGAGCTGCACACCGCCGGCCATGGAGCACCGCCGCGGGCTCGTCTTCTCCGGCGAGCTGCGCTGCCCCTCCTCCCCTCCATCAAATCTGAGCCGTTCATTTTAAATCATGTGGCTCAAGATCACCAATACCCCTTCGAGGGTCTTTTTGTTAAAGAGATCCTGCCTTTTCCCATAATTATGCCCGCAGTCCTCGGCCGATTCAAAATACGGATTTTCTTTTATTTATTTCAATTCATTTAAACTTTACAATATTTACGGAAATGCCACTGCACTATTTTGCTTATAAAATCGTCATTTTAACTCTGATTTGACCCGTTCAACTTGCGTTAGGTTCGTAATTTAATAATCTACGCATTAGTGCTACTGTTAGACCTATTAGAAGCTTTTGAGTTTCTCAATTAAGTCTAGTTTAATAGCTGGCTTTTGGAACCTTTTATAGCTCGTAACTTATGCGTTGTAGCTTCGTTTTTCGTGCATTTCGCGTCGTTGTGATAGTAGCGAAACATAGATGATTTTGGTAAACATTTTATATAGTTTTATTTATTTTTGGTGTACTGCTCTAATCATAGTAATGTTTTGCTTATATGTCTGTTCTGGAATGCGTGTTGTACTTCGTGTCGTTCGAATTCAGACGGTGAGGAGTACTTCGAGAATCCGGACACGTACGAGGAGTAGCAGGACCAGCAACAGTTCGTGAACCAAGGTAAGTATAGCATGGGCCTACCTTGATGTCCTATTCATTATATAATCTACTCATTATGCATGTGTCTAATATTGCTCAACTATAAGGACATCCTAGTCTTTGTTGACTTGTACCTTGATCCCTATGGGTTTTATTGCACATGGGTAGAATGCTAGTGCTCTAACTAAACATGATCTACGCTATGACTAATGGAACCAACAGATAAACATGATGGTAACAGTGGAACTATAGAGTGAAGGTGCAAATGATGTTGATCATGTTGCCCTAAACCCTCCATAAGGACTTATCTGTCGGCAAAAGCTAGGATTGACAGTGCAACCGTGAGAGTCACATGGCTCTGGCTTTAGCTCAGTAATAGGATCTTTTCTAGCTTATTAGAGGTTACCCGAAAGGACGCAAGAGGGGCTTGCCACTTTGAGCATAGAACTACCTCTGTTCTGATGTGTATAGCCTACGGGAATTGTGCCATCGAAAGGGGGTTCTCTATATCTGTCTACCGAGGAAACCTCATGGCCCTAACTTGTTAGAAGAGGCATATGAAAGGCTCCATAGTGTACCCTGCCTGCTCACCTTGGGAGTGTTAGGGGGTCGACGGGCCCCAGGCATATGGGCAACACAACTCACGGGTAAAGATGCACAACCTCTGCAGAGTGTTAAAACTGTTATAACAGTCGTGCTCACAGTCACGAGCGGCCTGGAAAACTAACAGAATAAATGGTTACTTGACAAGTGGTTGACTTATGACGATGATGATGAGATTATAATGATGATCAATTTCTCTCCTTAATTCTATTAGGTGATCATGTGGGTTAAATGGGAGTTTATGCATAACTTGATGATAATTAGTAATAAAATGTTGATCTACTAAAAGTGCTAACTGCAGTCAACCATGTCTATCCTTTTTGAGCCTCATGAATCCTCATACTATACTTGCGGAGTACAAGTGTACTCACACTTGTTATTATTTCGTTTTTGGATAAAAATCTCGGATGGGTAACAGATGACAGCTTTGAAAGGTCTTGATGGCTAGAGGGGGGGTGAATAGCCTTTTAAAATATTCTACAAAGACAAGCTAAACAAGTTTATCAATATAACAAGTAGCGAGATGCGAGTTTTGCTTAGCCTACGGGGTGTATGCAAGCCACCTAACCAATTCACAATTCTAGTATATTTGCACTCAACCGCACAAGTCAAACCGAGAAGGTAACTACAACTATAACTAGCTAGCTACACAAAAGAGCTACTCTAGCAAAGCTAACAAGCTAGCAAAGATAACTAAGAAAGTAATACAAGATAGAGTTAGAATGGTTTCACCGAGGGGCGAAGTATTGAGCCAACCAATATGATCAACAATGAATACCAAGACAACCGAACACCGGGATCAATCAATCACAATAAGAATGATGACACAAAGATTTATCCCGAGGTTCACGTGCTTGCCGGCACGCTAGTCCCCGTTGTGTCCCTTTTCACCACGTGGTTCGGTGGCTAATCGGTCTCACACCGAGCCTCTCAAAAGGCGCCACAAGAACCTACCAAATGGCAAAAGGTTGCAATGACACGAGCAATTTACTCACGTTGCCTTTGGCGCTTCGCCGAGGTAGGCACAAACCCCTCACAAACACCGGAGGTGGCCAAGAACAATCACCAACTCTTGCCAACGCCTCCAAGCTGCTCTAAGCCGTCTAGGTGGCGGCAACCACCAAGAGAAACAGAATCCCGCAGCAAATCAACCACCAAGTGCCAACTAGATGCTATCTCACAATGCAAATGCACTTGGATCACTCAATCTCACTTCGAATATGCAAAGAAGCAAGAGAGATGAGTGGGAGGGGAGTTGCTTAGCTCAAAGTGCTCACAAGTATGTCAAAAGTTCAAGAGATAGAGCCTTGAGCCGGCCAACGAGTATTTATAGACGTACCCCTTCGAATAGAGCCGTTACAAACTTAAAACAGCCGAAGTCGCGTTGACCAGACGCGCTGGTCCAGCTGACCGGACGCGCCGGTCGCCCAACGGCTAACTCGTGAAGCACTGACCGGACGCGCTGGTCGCAACGACCGGACGCGCCGGTCACACAACGGCTCTTTCGCGAAACACCGACCGGACGCGCTGGTCGCAACGACCGGACGCGCCGGGAATGACCGGACGCGCCGGTCCCGTAACTGACCGGACGCGCTGGTCAACCCTGAGCCGCGCACAACGAACCAGCGACCGGACGCGCTGTTGAACTGACCGGTCGAAGTCCAGTAAGCTCCCTGGACGACCGGACGCGTCCGGTCGCCTGTGACCGGACGCGCCTCGCGTCCGATCAAAGCGCTGAAAACACGCGTAGACACTGGACACTGACCGGACGTGTCCGGTCACACCGTGACCGTGTCCGGTGCAGCGTCTGGTCACCACTGTGACCTCCGTTCGCTTTCGTTTCTTTTCCGTTTGATTTCCGACTTTCGGCGTAGTAGAAAATAGACATTTCACTTCTCCAAAAAGCGCCGAATCCCGCCTCGCAAGCTCGGCGGGAGGGAGAGAGAGACCCAAACCCTCTCTACCGCTCAAACTCCAACGCCATCGCAAATGTGCTAACATCACCAAGTGATCAACACCATGTGCAAGTGTGTTAGCATTTTCACAATCATTTTTTGAGGCGTTATTAGTTCTATCCAAATGCATATGATCATGAAATGCACATCTAGAGGCACTTAGGAGTTCAATAGCCGCGTCATTCCCCTCTTTATAGTACGGCTATCTATCCTATAATGTAACCACACCCACTAGGTGTCTTGGTTACTAAAACACAACCCTTAAGCATATACCTTTGCCTTGATCACGTAGGGTTGCGTCCAAATCCAAGTGTGGCCATTATGATCACCATGTCCATCTTGCCACCAACCTTGGAATGTACTAATCCTCATATGCTACATACAACTTAGGCATAGGATTAGTACTTAGGCATTGTCACTAATTACCAACACCAAACATAGGACTTTCAATCTCCCCCTTGTTGGTAATTGGTGACAACCCTTTCACAAAGATGTTATGATAAAATTTTGATTGAACCCATGTCACATTGTCCAAGTATATTACCATGTGTAAGAAGTATGGACAAGTGATCATGAATTCAAATTGATAGCAATGGCTCCCCCTACATGTATGCTATATGTTTGGATTTTGGAAGCATACACGCTTAGATAGGAAAATATAGGAGCATTGACTATCAATAGGTGCTAAGTGTTTTAGATTATAGACCTTTGAAGCGTGATACCATCGGAGTAGCGATAAACACCATCTTAGCACCTTGTGTAGTTAGATACCACTTGAAAAGCATAAACAAAACTAGAAACCTCGTGAGATCAACATTATAAGCAAGGTTCTAGTACCACTTTGAAAAACATGAAGTAAGAGAAATCTAACTACTTCCTATTCATGCTAGTACTTCAATACACCATTCAATTGTATACTAGCAAAACACCACACAAGCAATGTATTGGAGAAAAAGAAATGCATAACTATGCATCATACATATGAAGTGCACATGGAAATGCAACATTCATGTTTAAGAGCTTGCTCCCCATACTTGTGTGCTCGAAATTTTAGTTGATCCCCTTCTTTTATCAATTCTCCCCTTTAGGTTTTCTCTATGTGAACAACATTTTTCTCCCCCTTTGTGCTTCTCTCTTTTAGTTCTATCTTTGTGAACAATATTTTCTCCCCCTTTGGCACCAATGACCACAAGGGATCAATTTTAGATAGATTATCATGTTGAAATATGGGGTGAGGATCAAGTTTGTGATTCAACCTAGATTGCTTGCATAAATAAAATGCTTCGGTTTGATCCAAGGGCAAGCTTCTTCACACCTCACTAGAAGGGTTGTCATGCACCATGTTGAAGCAAATATTTAGACAAGTTTTCTAGATTAAACACTTAGGATCACAAGCGTTCAAACAAGTTATATGCTACCACTAGATCATACAAGACATGGAAACAATAGTGGCACCATATAAACTTCAAATTCATTTGATTTTCATGAATGAGCCTAGAATATGTAAAATATGACTAGATGCACTAAACAAGTCCTTATCATAGAATGTATGACATGTCAACCAATTGTACCTTGGGGCTCGAAGGAGAGGCATGTCATATATGGGGTGCATCAACTCATGTTGGAGAAGTCAATTATGTTCAACTCATTCTTTAGCTTGTGAAATCTCTTCTCATCAAGTGGCTTGGTGAATAGATCGGCTAGTTGATCTTCGGTGCCTACACTCTCAATAGCAATGTCACCCTTTTGTTGATGATCTCTAATGAAATGATGACGAACATCAATATGCTTTGTTCTTTGATGTTGAACCGGATTATTGGTTAGCTTCACGGCACTTTCATTGTCACATAGCAATGGCACATTCTTGAAATTGATTCCAAAATCCTTCAATGTTGCCTTCATCCACAAGATTTGTGCACAACAACTACCCGCGGCGATGTATTCGGCCTCGGCGGTAGATAGTGCAATACTATTTTGCTTCTTGGATGACCATGAGACAAGTGATCTTCCCAACAATTGACAAGTCCCGGAAGTGCTCTTTCTCTCCACTTTGTCACCGGCATAGTCGGAATCCGAATATCCAACTAGCTCAAAGCTTGCACCTTTGGGATACCACAATCCAACATCTTGTGTATGCTTTAAGTACCTCAATATTCTCTTTGTTGCCTTCAAATGACTTTCTCTTGGTGAGGCTTGAAATCTTGCACACATGCATACACTAAACATTACATCGGGCCTTGATGCCGTCACATAGAGTAGGCTACCAATCATTGATCTATAAAGCTTTTGATCCACCATGTTGCCACTCTTGTCACTATCCAAACTTCCACTAGTGCCCATTGGGGTTGTAATGCCCTTTGCATCTTCCATACCAAACTTCTTGAGCATATCTTTGATGTACTTAGTTTGGCTCACAAATGTTCCTTCCTTCATTTGTTTGATTTGAAGTCCAAGAAAGAAACTAAGTTCACCGATCATTGACATTTCGAATTCCTTTGCCATCATTTTCCCAAACTCATCACAATAATTTTGATTGGTTGAACCGAAGATGATATCATCAACATATATTTGCAATACAAATAAGTCTTTCCCAATCTTCTTGGTGAAGAGAGTAGTATCCACTTTGCCCATGACAAATCCTTTGGATAGCAAGAAATCCCTCAATCTTTCATACCATGCTCTAGGTGCTTGCTTCAATCCATACAAAGCTTTTCTCAATTTGTAAACATGATTGGGTTGCTTGTCATCTTCAAAACCGGGAGGTTGCTCCACATACACCTCCTCTTGAATGTACCCATTGAGAAATGCACTCTTCACATCCATTTGATATAGCTTGATATTGTGAGCACAAGCATAGGCAAGTAAGATCCTAATTGCTTCCAATCTTGCAACCGGGGCATAAGTTTCACCAAAGTCAAGACCCTCTATTTGTGTGTAACCTTGAGCCACTAGTCTTGCTTTGTTTCTTACTACTATCCCATCTTAATCTTGCTTGTTGCGAAAGACCCATCTTGTTCCAATGACATTGTGATTCTTAGGCCTTTCAACTAGTTCCCATACTTCATTTCTCTTGAAGTTGTTGAGCTCTTCATGCATTGCATTTACCCAATCCGGATCTCTCAATGCTTTATCAATGTCCTTGGGTTCTTCCATTGACACAAAAGAAGAGTGAGCACAAAATTATGCCAATCTTGATCTAGTTTGAACTCCCCTTTGTATGTCACCAATGATGGAATCCAATGGATGGTCTCTAGCAATGTTGATTGGTTGAAGCACTTGGACTTGATTGCTTGGATGTTGATGTTGATCATGAGTTGGAGATGATGAACTAGCCACTTGTTGATCTTGTTGCACTTGAGATGATGTACTAGCTTGATTTTACATTAGAGACCCACTAGCTTGTGTAATTGGACTTTGGAGCACTTGATCTTTGTTGTCATCCACATCAATCACTTGCTTCGGCCTAATATCACCAATATCCATTTCTTTCATAGCATTAGTCAATTGAGTTCCTCTCACATCATCCAAGTTATTTTCCTCATCTTGAGAGCCATTTGTTTCATCAAATTCAACATCATGAACTTCCTCAAGTAAACCACTAGCCAAATTCCAAACTCTATAAGCTTTGCTAGTAGTGGAGTAACCAAGTAAGAATCCTTCATCACATTTCTTCTCAAATTTGCTCAATCTAGTGCCCTTCTTCAAGATGTAGCATTTGCAACCAAATACCCGAAAGTATGCAATGTTGGGCTTTCTTCCATTTAAGATCTCATATGGTGTCTTCTCTAAGAACTTGTGGCAATAGAGGCGGTTGCTATAGAAGCAAGCCGTGTTGATTGCTTCGGCCCAAAATGAATGACTCACATTATACTCATTCAACATTGATCTTGCCATATCAATCAAGGTTCTATTCTTCCTCTCAACTAGGCCATTAGATTGAGGTGTATACTTGGCCGAGAATTGATGTTTGATTCCAAGCTCATCACATAGCTCATCAACTCTTGTGTTTCTAAACTCACTTCCATTGTCACTTCTCACTTTCTTGATTGTGGTCTCAAACTCATTTTGTACCCTCTTGATGAACTTCTTGAATATGTCAAATACATCACTCTTGTCCACAAGAAAGAATACCCATGTATATCTAGTGAAATCATCCACAATCACAAAACCATACTTGTTGCCACCAATGCTTGTATATGTGGTTGGTCCAAATAGATCCGTGTGCAACAACTCAAATGCCTTGGAAGTACTCATAATGCTCTTCAATGGATGAGTGTTGCCTACTTGCTTTCCGGCTTGACATGCACTACATAGCTTATCCTTCTCAAATGTGACATCCTTCAAGCCTCTAACTAAGTCATGCTTCACTAACTTGTTCAATTGCTTCATGCCAACATGACCAAGTCTTCTATGCCATAACCAACCCATACTTGATTTGGTGAGCAAGCATGTTGAGAGTTGAGTGTCACTAGCATTGAAATCAACCAAGTATAGGTTCTCATATCTAAAACCTTTGAAGATCAAGTTAGAGCCATCAACACTAATTATCTCCACATCATCAACACCAAATATGCACTTGAAACCGAGATCACACAATTGAGCAACCGAGAGAAGATTGAAGTTCAACTTTTCAACTAAGAGCACATTGGAAATGCTATGATCATTTGATATTGCAATCCTTCCAAGAGCCTTTACATCACCCTTACTATTGTCACCAAAAGTGATGCTATCAATGCCACTATCATTTGATTTGAGAGAGTTGAACATTCTTAAATCACCGGTCATATGTTGAGAGCACCCACTATCAAGCACCCAATGCCTTCCTCCGGCCTTGTAATTTACCTACAAAACAATTTAATGTCTTTTAGGTACCCATACTTGCTTGGGTCCTTGGAGGTTAGTAACTAAGCTCTTTGGTACCCAAATGGCCTTCTTCTTTGGACCCACAATTGGTGTACCAACAAACTTAGCATGCACACCTTTCTCCCCCTTGGTAAGCACATAACAAGAATCAAACGGAATATAATCCATTTTAGCATGAAACTTATTGTTGTTCTCGTTCATTTTATTACAATTAATCTCTAGATGCCCAACTTGCTTGCATCTATTGCAATAACGACCATTGCTCTTCACAAAGCGAGACTTTGGAGTAGCAAAGGCCGCCTTGCCCTTCTTGGGAGTATAGCCCAAACCCTCTTTGTTAAGAGAGAACCTTTGGCTACCCAAGCATTTTAGCAAGCGGGCATCCCCACCATAGGCATTGCCTAATGCGCGGGTGAGATCATCCACCTCTCTCTTGAGAGTCTCATTCTCAACCATAAGTGATGAATCACTAGTAGTAGAGGTAGAGTTGGTTGTGGTGGATAATGATGAGCTACATGAAGCATTAGTAGGACCAACAAATAAAGAATCATCAATAATATCACATATTAGTCCAATATCACAAGTGAGAATCACTTGCTCCTCCTTAGCTTCCTTCATGAGCTTCTCCAACTTGAGGTCCTTCTCCTTGATGAGCTCAAGTAGAGAGGAGTGGGCTTCCTTAAGCCTAGTGTGAGCAATTTCAAGGTCCTCGTGGTCTTCCTTTAGACACTCACGAGAGGCCTCTAGCTCATCAAAGGATTTCCTAAGAGCTTTGAGCTCTTGTTCAATTCCTTTGCACTCCTTACTCTTTTTGAGAGCAACAAGCTCCTCCATCAAGGCATCATTTTCATTGCTCTTGGCAATGAGCTCTTGTTCCAAGATTTTGTATTTCTTGGTTGTCCTCTTGTAGCCCTTGCTCATTTGATCTATTATGCCCAATAGATCATCCTTGGAGTAGTCCTCATCCTCCTCATCATCACTCCTACAATCATCACTAGCACAAGAATCGTCATCACTATCATCATATTTTACCTTGGTAGGCTTGGCCATAAGGCATGTCGATGTAGTGTTGAAGATGGATGACTTGTTGGAGAGGGCGATGCTTGCAATGGCTCGCCTAGTGGTCCTCTCATCATCACTAGAGCTTTCATCATCATCACTATCGGAGTTGTCACTATCCCAAGTGACCACATAACCACCACCTTTCTTCTTCTTGTTGATAGTGAAGCTCCTCTTCTCTTTCTTCTCCTTCTTGTCCTTGTTCTTCTTCAACTTCAACTCCCCATCATGATATCTTTTATCTTCATAGGGGCACCTTGCCACTACATGATCGGGGCTATTGCAATTGTAGCAAAGCACCTCCTTTGCCTTCATGAAGTCCCTTCTCTTCCTTGCACCATATACTTTCTTCTTCATGAACCTTCCCATCTTGTGCACTAGGAGGGCCATGGTCTCATCATCGAATGGATCATCATCATCGCTCTCCACCTTGCTCTTGCCCTTAGAAGATGAAGCCTTGAATGCAATGGGCTTCTCTTGCTTGACCTTGGTCTCCTTCTTCTCATCTTCATCTTCATCATCATCATATTGAGCATCGGTCATGACATCTCCAAGCACTTGGTTTGGAGTCACTTTGTCCAAACCCTCTCTTTGGATCATCTTCCTTAAGATAGCAAACTTCTTAGGTAAGTTCATCAAGAACTTATGTGAGAAGTCCTTATCCTTGACATCTTCTCCTAGGCTCTTGAGATCATTGACAATAACTTGTAGCCTATAGAACATCTCCGGTATGGACTCATCATCCTTCATCTTGAAGCTTGCAAACTTATCCTTGAGCATATAGAGCTTGGCACTTTTTACCGTTGAAGTGCCCTCATATGTTTCCTCTAATCTTGTCCACACTTCACTTGCCATCTCAAGATCCTTGATTTGCTCAAAGACTTTTGCATCAATCCCATTGTAGAGAGTGTTGAGAGCCATAGTGTTGCATTGGTTGTTGATGCGGTCATTGTTGGTGAGGTTGTCGAGATCAATGATAGCATAATCATGATGTGTCACCTCCCAAACCTTCTCATTGATAGAGCCAAGATATTGCTTCATCTTTCTTTTCCAATGATCAAAAGATGAGACACCATCAAAGAATGGAGGCTTGCCCCCGACATGGTTGAACACAACTTGAGCCATCTTACACCGAGGTTGTTAAGCCTTACAAACGGTGACCACGGCTCCGATACCACTTGAAAGGTCTTGATGGCTAGAGGGGGGGTGAATAGCCTTTTAAAATATTCTACAAAGACAAGCTAAACAAGTTTATCAATATAACAAGTAGCGAGATGCGAGTTTTGCTTAGCCTACGGGGTGTATGCAAGCCACCTAACCAATTCACAATTCTAGTATATTTGCACTCAACCGCACAAGTCAAACCGAGAAGGTAACTACAACTATAACTAGCTAGCTACACAAAAGAGCTACTCTAGCAAAGCTAACAAGCTAGCAAAGATAACTAAGAAAGTAATACAAGATAGAGTTAGAATGGTTTCACCGAGGGGCGAAGTATTGAGCCAACCAATATGATCAACAATGAATACCAAGACAACCGAACACCGGGATCAATCAATCACAATAAGAATGATGACACAAAGATTTATCCCGAGGTTCACGTGCTTGCCGGCACGCTAGTCCCCGTTGTGTCCCTTTTCACCACATGGTTCGGTGGCTAATCGGTCTCACACCGAGCCTCTCAAAAGGCGCCACAAGAACCTACCAAATGGCAAAAGGTTGCAATGACACGAGCAATTTACTCACGTTGCCTTTGGCGCTTCGCCGAGGTAGGCACAAACCCCTCACAAACACCGGAGGTGGCCAAGAACAATCACCAACTCTTGCCAACGCCTCCAAGCTGCTCTAAGCCGTCTAGGTGGCGGCAACCACCAAGAGAAACAGAATCCCGCAGCAAATCAACCACCAAGTGCCAACTAGATGCTATCTCACAATGCAAATGCACTTGGATCACTCAATCTCACTTCGAATATGCAAAGAAGCAAGAGAGATGAGTGGGAGGGGAGTTGCTTAGCTCAAAGTGCTCACAAGTATGTCAAAAGTTCAAGAGATAGAGCCTTGAGCCGGCCAACGAGTATTTATAGACGTACCCCTTCGAATAGAGCCGTTACAAACTTGAAACAGCCGAAGTCGCGTTGACCGGACGCGCTGGTCCAGCTGACCGGACGCGCCGGTCGCCCAACGGCTAACTCGCGAAGCACTGACCGGACGCGCTGGTCGCAACGACCGGACGCGCCGGTCACACAACGGCTCTTTCGCGAAACACCGACCGGACGCGCTGGTCGCAATGACCGGACGCGCCGGGAACGACCGGACGCGCCGGTCCCGTAACTGACCGGACGCGCTGGTCAACCCTGAGCCGCGCACAACGAACCAGCGACCGGACGCGCTGTTGAACTGACCGGACGCCACAGTGCCCGCGTCCGGTCGAAGTCCAGTAAGCTCCCTGGACGACCGGACGCGTCCGGTCGCCTGTGACCGGACGCGCCTCGCGTCCGATCAAAGCGCTGAAAACACGCGTAGACACTGGACACTGACCGGACGCGTCCGGTCACACCGTGACCGCGTCCGGTGCAGCGTCCGGTCACCACTGTGACCTCCGTTCGCTTCCGTTTCTTTTCCGTTTGATTTCCGACTTTCGGCGTAGTAGAAAATAGACATTTCACTTCTCCAAAAAGCGCCGAATCCCGCCTCGCAAGCTCGGCGGGAGGGAGAGAGAGACCCAAACCCTCTCTACCGCTCAAACTCCAACGCCATCGCAAATGTGCTAACATCACCAAGTGATCAACACCATGTGCAAGTGTGTTAGCATTTTCACAATCATTTTTCGAGGCGTTATTAGTTCTATCCAAATGCATATGATCATGAAATGCACATCTAGAGGCACTTAGGAGTTCAATAGCCGCGTCATTCCCCTCTTTATAGTACGGCTATCTATCCTATAATGTAACCACACCCACTAGGTGTCTTTGTTACTAAAACACAACCCTTAAGCATATACCTTTGCCTTGATCACGTAGGGTTGCGTCCAAATCCAAGTGTGGCCATTATGATCACCATATCCATCTTGCCACCAACCTTGGAATGTACTAATCCTCATATGCTACATACAACTTAGGCATAGGATTAGTACTTAGGCATTGTCACTAATTACCAACACCAAACATAGGACTTTCAAGCTTCTACGAGGATTTCCCTGAAGATTACTAGGTTTGGGTCAACCAGTCGGCCTTCCCTGTGGAGCAGAGACTTCGCTTGAGAGTTGTTATTTACTTTTCCGCTTGTTATGTTAAGAACTACGTGATGTAATATCGTGATGTATGTACACAGTGATGATACTTCTGTTAACTTGTCGGCTTATGTGTGCGACTATTTTTGGGGCGCACATAAGATGTATGCACTCTATATTGTCCTTTAATTGGAGTGTGACACGACATAGCAGTGAAAAGAGGCCAAAACCCTAACTTGAATAGGTGTATTTTTGGCGGTGGCATTTATATAGGGAAGTCCCGCGATCATGATCTCGAGTTGTGATCACGATCTAAACCGATTAGCTACATTTCCGATCCATAGACTTAAAAGTCAAGTAATCAAAAACTAAAACTTCAAAAGTAGGTTGCGCCTGACAAGGTCATGGATTAGATTTTGGTAAACCATTCACGCAGGTGCCGCATGCTTGCACTCTTAGCTCTGAGCCAACGAGCCGAGCGAGCAAGTGTGTGGATTTCCCTTCTCTCTCCCTATACTAGACTTGGAAAAGTGGAGAGGGATTTTCCATATTAGTGACAATCTCCCCTTCGACTAGCAAATTGGGAACTAAAGTTCCTCCGCATCCCCGTATGCACACATGAATATGCCTTTAAGATTTAGTTGGAATTATCATGAATTCTCTATTAGGCTAAGCCCATATGTTTCAACAAAAATTTGTTTTTCACCAGCGGTCTCATATATTGTCTTACGTAGTTTGAGATAAGATTATAAGTTTTTATAACGGGGAGGAAATAGAAGTGTGAGAAAGAGATAGTCGTTGCACAAAACAACCGTATTATAGTAAGTATACTCCTAAGACTATGGAAATGTTCTTACAGTATCATATGAGTTGTTGTAATTGAACGTTCGTTCTTCTGTGCACAAATTTGGAACAGTAGCTAGTGCGCGGTCGGGTAACCAAGCTCGCATCATTTCTGCCTCCAGGTGGTGGCATTGCATCGATGCACTGCAAGCCTCGCAGCCTCGTAGGCAACATGGAAACCTACCGAATCAGGTCAGAACGTCAGATAATTGCCGTGCGTGGAAGCGAAGCACAACATGCACAAACAGAAGAAACAGTCCCCTCTCAGAAGTGTTGCAACTTCTCTCGTTCGCCATCCACCGACAAGTGCACACAGAGCAGTGATGAGCATCCGTTGAGAAACTCGATCTCCTCCAAAAGGACAAGCAACTCATATTCGCGAATGCGATCTGCTCCCTCTGCATTGTGCTCCCCAGTCCCCACCAGACCAGAGTCCATCAAGTGGTGTGGTGCCTTTCATGGCTGGCCAAGCAAAGCAAAGCAAAGCATCGCCGCGCGAGCCCTACCACTAGTCTCGCTTTGTTCGTATTCTTGCACCAGCCTTATGAAGCCTCCAATGAGCGCCCGCAACGTGTCACCAATCTTTTTGACACCTACAACACTCCATTCCACTATAAATTCACCCAGGTCACACTCACACTTGACACTACAAACGCTAGCTTCACAGCCCACATCAACAATGGCCATCAAGCAGAAAGGAGTGACGACGACGTTCCTGCTCTTCCTCGTGCTTGCAGACGTCGCAGTCGAGGCCCAGCTGCAGGACGAGACTACGGCCGCCGTCGGCCACGCCGGGAAGCGGCGCGCGAATAAGGCCTCCACCGCCGACGCACCGACGCACCTCCACTTCTACTTCCACGACACGGTGAGCGGCAAGTCCCCGACGGCGGTGCGCGTGGTGAGCCCGCCGGCGTCGTCGCCGTCGCCCATGTTCGGGATGGTGAACGTGATGGACGACCCGCTGACGGAGGGGCCCGACCAGGGGTCCAGCACCGTCATCGGCCGCGCCCAGGGCCTGTACATGGGGTCCGACCAGGCCAAGCTCGGCTTCCTGCAGGCCATGAACCTGGTGTTCACGGCGGGGGACTACAATGGCAGCACGCTCGCGCTGCTGGGCCGCAACTGCCCGCTCGACGCCGTCCGCGAGCTCCCCGTCGTCGGCGGCACGGGCGCATTCCGCTTCGCCCGCGGGTACGCGCTGCTGCGCACCCACTGGCTCGACTTCAACACCGGCGACGCCACCGTCGAGTACGACGTCTACGTCATGCACTAGCTACTAGCTAGCCGCCTAGCCCTGACTGGATGCGATAAGCTTTTACCAAGACCGTGTCACAACAATGGCGGCAATAATGGCTTTGAAGCACGCTTCACCACAGAGTGCTTCACTTTTCTTTGAAAAATCACCAATTTTCTTTTCAGCTTATAGCATGCGTGTCCAATACAAGCTTCAGAACCCTTCTTTTCAGAAAAGGTCGTCGTCCAAAGATCAGATCCAGATTATGTTGCTATTTGAAAACTGAGGCAAGCTTTTACTTTTACCTGACTGAGTGTGTGTTTCTGTCAGAGCGCACTATATATTTTCTGGTTCAGCATGCCATTGGGCAGGCCACTTCTTCAGAGATCCAAGAAAAGTGAAGGTTCTTCTCATATTGTTTTTGCATTTGATGGCAAATGTGTTTAGCCCACTTTCTTGTTTTAGTTCCAACCATGAACCATACACAAAAATGAATGCACTGATGCATCGAGTAACATATATCATTCCAATCATGCATGTATAATCGTATATATCTTTTGTTTTTAATATACTTTGCAAACTACTCCCTCCGTTCTAAATTATAAGTCGTTTTGACTTTTTTAGTACATAAAATTTGCTATGTATATAAACGTATAATTATATCTAGATGCATGGCAAAATAAATATACTAAAAAAGTCAAAGCGATTTATAAATTAAAACGGAGAGAGTATCTGATAAAATATAAGCTCAGGTTGCTGCTACTATAGCTACGCAGGTTTGTACCTGCAGAATGCATTAGCTTTGCTAACGACTGGTTTAGTGAGATGGTTCTAAGGATTCATTAGTGTGCTTTTCAGTAAACTTAGGTGTTATCATACTAGTGGTAGACTGGTAGTGGAGCCGTAGAATTTAGATAGGCTACGGTTATCGCTTAATAGCCCAATTCAACCCCCTCTCTCATGTATTGTATCATTCAGTTCTTGCACCTTCTCTATTTCTGTTTGAGCTGAACACGCATGGCATGTTCTATATCCAATTAGACGATTGACAACTCTTCTTTTTGGAAAACGTCGTTCACATATCTGCTCGAGAGTGTCGGTGCTTGAAAATTGAGGCACCTGATTTCATTTTCAGTCCGTGTGTTTCTGTAAACCAGATGAATTGGAAGTTTTGGAACTAACTGATACTGTCTGATCCAGCATGCCGTTGGGGCTCTGGATATGCTATTTCAGATACCAATGCTGCCATGCAGATTATGCAGGGTAAGCACCTTGCTGCTACAGTACGTCAACTACATAATGCGTTTCGAATTTATGTGTATGTGTACCCGTAAGTTCTGAGCTAAACCAAGACAATTCGCCCTGCTCAAGAAGCTTCAATGGTGTATTAGGGGACGGGTCACCTCCAGCTTGGTCTACTTTGCACGATTCCATTGACCAAAACCCCTCTTCAACACACAAACCTTGTGATATACCCAACTTGTTACGCCAAGTCACCAACAATGGACCATACCTGAATATTTGACTGAATAGCGCGAACGTCAACCTTTCCTGGAAACGATTGTGTGCGCACACTCCACAACACACCAATATCAAATCTTTCCTGTGCATTATATTTAATGCATACACCATTAACCCAAAATACATCTGTTCGGCAGGCTGTTTTTTTTTTGCTTATAAGCCGGCTGTGGCTGATTTGCTGTGAGAGAAAAACACTGTTCCACGGCTGATAAGCCGTGCTGATAAGCTCAGCCGAACAGGGGGACAATCTGGGTGGCGATGCCACAATCAATGTTGATATCCTAACATCATCTAAATTCTAACTCAGGGAGAGAACAATAGTGTGCCGATCTTTATGTGATCCAGGGAATGTTAGATCACAGAAGGTTGGACATATCCATCGAACCCCAAATAATTGACCAGGGAATGTTAGAAAGGCTTCAGACTCCAGATAAAAAATCCACATTTCAGACTTCATGCTGTACATGAAGTCTCTTACGTCAGTGGCATCACGCTGTTAGAAAGGCTTGAAGAATGGAGCAAGTAAAGTGGCATCACGCTGTCAGATACGTCAGTACAACGTCACTGCTGGCGTTACACATTCCTGAAGGCAAATAGAACCAAAATTAGAAGATATGCAAAGATTCTGGGACTACTCATGCAGTCAAGCAAATGTTTGTCACGGACAAGTGTGCACATGAGACCTACCTCTGAAAGCGGTTCAATGTTTTGAACTCGATACAAGATCTTTCAATTCATCTGTGATTGCCTGGTGGCAACACTTGTATTGTTCCTGCAAAGCAGAAAAGTCATTTGGGAAATTAAATGGAAGCACTTCTAGCAAATCTGTTAATGAGTTGCTCTTCAGAATTGCTCTATCAAAGGATAATATAATTTGACTGAAAGACCCCTAGTGATCAGAATATCACAACTCCCATAGACCCCTCGCAAAGCAACTGCTAGCTGCATACTGCAATTACCAAGCAAAAGAATATCTACCTACCACCTACACCAGGAAAACCCACCTTTATATATAACAAATAGTTCTGTACCACTTCTAAAATTATAGCTAAAGTTCAGATTTAGTCATTTAGAGTATAGTTATGAGCAACCATGCATTCACTAATTATAGTTCAGCAGAAAAAAGGTAACAATCACCATCATGCAGAGCAGACACTTTCTGAAGTCTTTTGGTAAGCAAGAACTGATGACACTATATGGAAGCTACTCTGTGCAAGTGAGGATTATGTAACTAGGCCCCAGAGAAAAAAAATTAAGAAAGATCAACCATACCTCTGTTTGGACCATTCCAGGTCGCTGTGATCTAAATTTTTTGACAGTTTCAACAAGATCAACAGCCCCCTGTTCTCCAAGTAAAATCCTCTCTATTGTATTATGGATGGTGACATAAGCACCTGTTCTTCCAATGCCTGCGCTGCAAGAGAAAGCAATTTTATTGAGATAGTGAATAAGTTATAGCCATATAGGAAAGGTCCCACCAGAAAGCGAGGCATTTAAAAAAAAAACTCCAAAAAGCATAACATTGGTTTCATGATTTGAAACAAACCTGCAATGTG
Source organism: Saccharum hybrid cultivar R570 (assembly GCA_038087645.1). NCBI lineage: Eukaryota > Viridiplantae > Streptophyta > Magnoliopsida > Poales > Poaceae > Saccharum > Saccharum hybrid cultivar. Next base: position 16,704,603 of record JAQSUU010000805.1, read on the forward strand.
CAACTACTGGCCGTTCTCTTGGAATGTAATACAATCTTTTTAGAATCCTTCTTACATCAGCACTGCCATTTGGTACCCCATGGTCAGGCCACTCAGGATACTCAATGTGGAGAAGAGATCGCACTTCATCTGACTAAAACATAAAGAAACACAGACGGGAGAAAATTCAATGATATAATCCTTCAGCAAAAAATTGCAAGAATTCCACACTATAATGCAAAGGAGAACGAGAAGATGATAAACCTATAGGGAAAGATAAACAAAAGAAGAGACAATGTTAGGAAATAAAAAAAACTCATGGAAGAAAATGAGGTGAAAAACTGAAAATTACTGGCCAAAGAATCTGCAGGATCTCAATAAGAAGATTTGGCATCTCACTCAGCAATACTATCTCAGCAAGAATTAGCAACTGATCTCACTAACTAATTACACTGTTACCAGGACACGTTGCAATGCCACTATCTGGCTGATTTGCCTATGATAGATAAAGGCCCAAAAATATTAAACCAAAACCTTCACTACCACATAAGTATGCATGAGCACCCTACGTTGACCAGACAGTAATCCAGGACTAATATAAACTACACATCTAATTCAACCAGATTATAACCATAGTCTTTCCTCCGGAAGGGAAATGCTTATGCACAGCTACAAGCTCCTCCAAAAGCTGAACTCAAGTCTGTCTTTCTATGTTTTTGGCACAAGAAATAATTCTTCATCTTGAAATGTATACACTATGATGTAAAATACAGAATAGTAGACTCCATGGTGGACCTGCCTATCTTACACTTTACCTAGAACAGAAAGCATGTAAACAACTTTATATATATTCACCTCATCCCGTCGAATCTCCACGCCACGCAACACTAACTGACCATCTTTCCTGACCTTTGTAATCTTAATGGTAAACTTTCCAAAAATATCCTGCCCCTTGCTCAGTGGTAGATACTCATCACACTGCAATTATTTGAACGTAGATACTATTTAAAATTATATTATCAATTAAGAGGAAATAGCTAATAAATTTCAAGTACAAAAACAATATTATGTTGTATCTTAGCACCTTAAGACCATCAAATTTGGTGACCATAACAATCACAGGACAGTGATTATCATATACCATCTGCCAAAAATCCTCAATCGTATTGGCTAGCGGTCCTTGAGTAGAAATGAATTTTGTTAGATTTCTGCCAGCAATCTGCAAAGTTTATATGGCACAAGTCAGACGATGATTGGAGTTACTGGACCAAAAAGGAAATATGCATAACAAAACAAAGTACAAGGAAACATGCCAATTTTACCTCTATATGGCTGGCATTGATGTAATCATTGCCTGTTGAAGACTCTAACTGTACTCTGGTTCGATCAACTACGGAAAAGAAATCATGTTAAACAAAATTAATGATTCGATATGGGATCTTCCTATCTACACCTGCAACCCTGTACAAATTCATGGGCTTACATGGCAACACATCAGTGTAGCGGTTTCTTCCCCTATTTTCTTGTTTCCGAGCAACACTAAATTTTTGTGCTGACTGAAGCTCTGTTCTTATATCCTGAAAACAAGGTTGTTTGTCTTAGTTCAAAGAAATATTTCCTATGACAATTAACTTGTAAAGCATTACAACAACAACAACAACAACAACAAATTTGCTTTGACAAGTTGGAAGAAATGAACAAAAGCTAATTGTGGGGATGTTGGTGTGTCTTGTATTTCTTAAACTTCTATTTTAGTGCAATAATACACAGCTCTCCTACTTATTCGATAAAACAAAATGAAAGGAATGGAAGAGACAACTGTGTGATTTCTTGGTACATTAGACTTGACCCGAAAAAATTGCATAACAGAGGATTGGTTCTATCTCTTTCACTGAAATAAATTCAACAGCATGGGTTTCTGCACTTGTTACAGCAATGTGCTAACAGCAGATAATTCAGCTGTTTATACAGAATTCAGTATTGGATGGCATCAGTTCTACCTCAAAAACATCTCCTTCTAACTCTGATAGATAAAAACGATTAGAACATCAATTCACAGGAAGTGAACAAGAAGCATGGGGACTATGCAATCATATGTCATGAAAGAGAAGCTACAGGCAATGGAAACGACTGGTTCACAGAAGAGGAGGGACTGGGAGTATAATTAGACCAGGTTTTGCAATTGTTTGCCTAAGTGCTAGTTTGACTGAAGCAGTATTGTGAAGCTAGAAGCCTCTACTCATCCAATACGCTTTGCTGGTCCAAATCTTAGGTTCGAAGTGAAGATAATGTTACATGCTATGTTATGATGCAGTTCAGGAAAGTCAAAGGCCTAGGACTTATCATTGTAATCAACTAATCGATGCGTCCAAGACTTATCATTGCGTCTGTAAAGTACACTTCAGAGCCTACCTAAATGCTTCACATAGAAGTAATCTACACTGGCCTACTAAGTTGGAAGATCTCACGGTAGGTTCATGCTAATGAACAAAATTCGCCCTCCGCATTTTCTTTGGCAACCCAATTTTGTTGGGATACTCGGCTCATGGTAACACGCTTAATTAAGGTTTATGTATTTATGTTCCCTTTATTCTAGTGAATCTGAAGGGAAATGATGTAGATAGCTAGATAATCCTAATTTCGCGCACGATCACCACGGTGAGAAGAGAGGAGGGGGGGGTGAAGGAATTTATATACCGGGAGGCTGTAGAACTCCTTGGCAAGCTTAGCGGGCTTCCCGAGCTTGTCCTCGAGCGCCTTGAGCGCCTTGTTGCAGCGCCTCAGCTCGTCGGCCGTGAGCAGCCTGGGGGGCGGGTCAGCGTCCGGGTCGAGCGGGTCAAACCCCGCCTCCGGCTGAGAAAGACGAGGCGGAGTCGTCGACGAGCGGCAGCGAGGGGCGGAGCCCCCGCCGCCCTTCGGATGACAGTTTCCCGTGGCGGCGGTCCCGAGGCGGCGGCGCTTGGAGGCGTGGATGGTCGGCGGTGACGGGGAGCTGGCGGGGGAGTCGTCGGGGTCGCCGTGGCGGACGGTTGGTTTAAATAAAGCGAAGCGCAGCAGCAGGCCCCGGCCGCGGAGGTGGTTGGGTTGCAATTTTCTGTGGTGACTGCTAGGTGGAGGGGAGGGGAAGACTTGACTTGGGAGGCAAGAGGACGACGGGCGGGTGGGTGACGGTGACGGCGACGAAAGCCGCGGGTGACGCTCGCTCGCTCGCTGTAGATCCGACGCGGAGCAGGTGGCCGTGGGCGCGGCGCCGCGGCGGTGGGGGGAGGGACCTATGGACGGCGCCGGCAGCGGGCTCCGTCCTCGTGGAAATGGCAGCTTCTGCTCTCGGGAGGGGAATGTGTGGGGAATGGAATTGCGGACACGACGGCGAGGCGAGGGGAGGGGGGAGACGCGGAACGGAAAAGGGGAACCGCTCGCTGGATTCGAAACCGCTCGCAGTGGTGGGGCCCGGGCCTTTGGTGACTAGTTGTTGCCATCAATGCCATGGCATGGCCCATCATGGCCCATGGACCGACCTACCGGTCATGAACTGCTCCGCGTGATGGTGAGAGCACGGCACGGATCATGGATGATGGATTCATGGCTCATGAACTCATTAATTTAATTAATTGGTGGAGCTGCCGTCGAATGCCGTGTTGGACTGTTGGCTAACGCGTCCTGTCGAAATGGACTAGACATGTGCGAGAAATGCGAATTTATTTACGCGTTTCCAACATTAGTAGGAGTATTACGCAGAATGTTACTGACATTAGCCCGTTACACGCCAACAACGCGTTGTATGTTTTTTTCCCTCGACCGTATCATAAGTACGTATTTCATTAAAAGGAGGAAAGAGAGTTTTCAAAAGACACGGTTCTGTAATAATCTTGAGATTATACTACCAAAAAAAAGAAACAAAAGTTATAACTAGGAGACTATTGTTTCAAAAAAAACAATTAAGAGACTATAAAACTACGCTATTGACGACCAGAGGAAGCAAACAACGAAGATGACTAAAGTAATGACGTGTTGTATGTAGTGAGAGCCGCTTTGAGAGCAATTGGATTAGCCCTGCCTCTAGATCTGAGTGCTTCGCAGCGACGGCGCAGGCCAAGCTTAGACTGAGCCGACCTAGAGCTCGGTGCAATTAAGCCTAAAAATCAAGCCCAAGCCAAATAGGTGCGCCCACCACATATAAGAAAAAAATGATTTTTATGATTTTGTTTGACACTGGGTTTAGGCCGGACTTTTCTAAAACCTTCAAAATCAGGGTTGTTTTTGTGAGGTGGAATATATTTTGGCCCTGTAGGAGCCATTTATCTTTTTCAATTCAAAAAAGTCGATGAAGCCATTAATTTTGATTTTACCAGCACTGACTTCTCCATGCACTATAGCATTTGAAATCAGGCTAAATGGGCCTTTGTATGTCCAATTCATTATGATAGATTAGTGTAACAATATTTAACTCCAACCTTTTAGTATTGTAGTGTCATTCTGGTTTGATCAAAATAAACTTGAAGTTAACTCCGGACAGATGCTCTAAATAACACCTAACTTATAAACTAGCCGACCTCTGCTCCATTAGCCAGCAACCCCTAGTTGTATATGCATGGGCGGATCTTGGGGGGGGGGGGTATGGGAGTCCATCAACTCTGACAAAATTTGCAAATTCAAGTTCAAGAAAATGTATATCACATAATAAAGTTGACTATGATGACTACAATGATATTTTTGTCTTGGGTCATAAAAAATGATATTTTTACTTAGATTCGCCACTAGTTGTGCGTATGTAGAGAAGTTGTGAGAAATGCAACTTATATTTACACATGAACGAAAAAATTTAGTATACAAATCGCTATTACACTCAAGAAGACGCGTTCTCCCTATGGAAAGGTTCAGTTGCGATATTTGATAGTGCATGATAGAGACCTAATGTCATTTGAAAGAAGTATTAAAATAGAGAAGCCTTCGAGGAACAACTAGCTGGTATTTGGTAAAACCGTGTATGCTTATGCTATGTAAAGAATTAATTCATCAAATACTGTAGTTTTTAATTAGACGGATGTACTCAGCGGTTATATATTACTATTAAACTATATCAAGCCAAGTCAACCTATGATGGCATGGATAAACCATGTTCGATCCATTTGGAAGATCCATAGAGTCTACAAAGGCAAGCTATCACGCTTTCTTTGTTTTATTCAAATCAAACATGTTGGGTGTTCTTTGCCATTTGGTTATGTTGGCTGGCTTTTGACTTCCTCAACGAGGTTTTGTTATATGGTTTTATCTATATCTATATCCCTTATAAAGCTAATCCCCACTAAAAATCTATCTTAACATACAAGTCATCCACAACATTCCCCATTAACTATCCACATCATCTCCACTAATAGCTATGTCATCCCACTAATTTTTAACATCTTAATGCAAACTATCCATAACATCTTCACTTAATTTCATTTTAAATTCTTCACGATTCCCATAGCAACCTGCGGGATATCTTAGAAGGTTTGATATGTATTATATCTAGATACATAGTAGCATCTAGATATGTGTTATGTTTAGATACATAGCAGCAGTCTAAGAAAATTAGAACGGCATACAATTTTAAAATATAGAGAGTAGCAAATAAAAAAGCAACCTGCCAACCTTAGTAGATACTTAGAACGAATCAAAAGACATCTATGTGATCTTTCGGGTTTTTAAAAAAAAAACTAACCAAGACCAGCTCCCACAACCATGACCTAGCATTCCTCATGTGATAGGGAATGGAGGTAGGAGATACCACGTGACCCGTTTAACTTAAAAATTTCAGCTCATTTCTAATTTAGACCATGATCAAGGAACAACTCGGTGAGACTCCATAAAAAAACACACCGGTTGCGGAGGTTCCAAATAGACCAAGCACCCAAGATAACCAAAGAATTCAACCCTGTAATTTGCATCAGACCACCAATCATCAAAGGATTTTTTTTTGTAGTTTAGCTTTTTTTTGTACTTCTTGGATTTCTAGTGAGGCACATCTTGGCTCGTGTTGAGTGTTGTTTGTAAGGGTTTTATACCCATTTCTTCTTCGTCTTAATACAATGATATACTCCCTCCGTCCCATTGAAAGTGTCGCCCGGGAAACGTGTTTGTGAGGGGGACACGGTTTTCCAACGACACTTTCAATGGGACGGAGGGAGTATGTCTCAAGTGTTTATATGGAAAAAAAACTTTTCAGTTTCTGAACATTTCTTTATTATAGTTTTTTCTTTATTATTATATTATTATATAAATAAATAAATATACTACAGAGTACGTGCAATTCATGGCAGAGCCCGATAGCCCGCTAGAAATTGGGCCGGGGCTCCAAAACTTTGTCGGGCTGATCGCCAAACCCGTGGGCTAATGGCCCATGCTGGCAGCTGGCTCATCGTCTTCTCCGTTACGCCCTCTGCGGGCTGCGGCTCTGCCCAGTGCCCCTCTCCAAACCTTTCAATCTCCCCGCCCAAATTGGCCGCGCCCTCCCCAAAACCCCATTCCCCGACCTTCGCCGAGATTCTCCAACGACCCGGCGGTGGATGTCTGCGCCACCGCGGTTCGCCGTCGACAACTTCTACGATGACGACGTAAGCGCTCCTCCCCCCTCCCCCCAAATCTCCCCGCCTCTCCTCCTCGCGCCCCGCTCACGTAACCCTAACCGCAGGGCTTCGACTGGGAGGCCGCCGTGCAGGAGATCGACCGAGCCTGCGCCCTCGCGTCGGCCTCCGCCCCCGCCCTCGCGTCGGCCTCCGCCCCCGCCCCCGCCCCGACGCCGGTGCATCATCCGCTGCCACCGCGGCCCCCCGAGCCATCGGCGACGGCGCCGCTTCACAGGCCACAGGCGGCGGGTGGCGGCGCGGCGCAGCAGTCGACGCTCGACCGCTTCGTCGACTCATTCACTAAGAGGCGGCTGGAGAAAGAGAGGCCCACTCCAGCGCCCGCGCAGGCGGCCCCGCAGGGCGTGCGGGTGGACCCAGGCGGCGGTGGCGTGGGGCGGCCCGGTGTCCACGCGGGCCAGGGGTGCTCGCGACAGGCGGACGAGTCCAAGGCCGTAGAGGACCGATTCGTCGAATCCTTCACCAGGAGGCAGCGGCAGAAGGAGAGGGCTGCGGCGGAGGTGGCACCGGCACCGACTGGTGGCCGGGGGCGCCCTGCAGCTCGTGCTGGCAAGGGACGCTTGGGTCGGGGTCGAGGCAAGCGTGCTGGCAAGGGATGCTCCCGTCGGCCCAATGTGGAGGTTGAGTATGATCCCTGCGCGGTTGCCCTGGACCACGAGGCTGTGAAGACATGGATCTATCCAAGTGAGGGAATTTGAATTTCTGCTGCATTTTGCCAATAGCCGTTCTTTGTTCTGGTTTTCATGCTGGGATTCAGCTTATGGGTGGAGCCGACTTGGAAAATAGAAATCTTTAGTGAATGGTTGGGACTTTATTAGTCAACAATGGCAGTCATCTTGCTTCAGGATATACATTCCCAGAAGTTCTTGCTGGTACTGAAGTGTACCAGATACTCAGGGATGCGAAACCCGACTCTAAACTTTGTTTTGTCAAGCATGTGAGCAGCCATACTAGGTAGGCGATTGCAACAGGAAATCAAGCAAAAAACTAAAACATGAGGATAAGTAGTTTAGTTTGCTGGAACAGCACTACACCCATAGAAGCATGCACCTCTTTTAGTTGAAGTGGATATAATAGACTAGGAGCCTGTCCACCCTTGGCAATATGTTTTTTGTTGTATCAAGCAAATGCCATTTTTTGGGGATGGTATTGGTGCAACAACTTAGGTTGGTTATTTGGAATCTCTTCGCTTAATTATCCACGTCTTTAGAATGCAGGTTTTACTAGGCCTTCACATGAGTTCCCCAAACTACCGTCAGGGTTTCTGCTTTTTGTTGTAGAATAAGTATTGAGTGCATTGTGGTTGTCGTATTCCTGAGTACAACTGGATTACATGGTTGTTGCTCACATGGTTGATTCTATTGCTCTGCCCATTGCATCTGCTAACAACTGTTAAATAGCACTATTTTAGTATAGTGGTATAGCATGGGAATGATATATGCATTCTACTAAATGATATCTTGATTGTGAGTTGTTGACGCGCATCACTTCTAATTTTTCCAGTTTCTTTTATCTATTTGAGGAAATCCTTGATTTTGTAGCAGGTAGCTGCCTAAACACCATAGGGAAACCCCCAAATTTCAACATGGATGCACAAAGTTTCATTCCTCAGATGCAAATAATTGGATGCAATTAAGCAATTTGGAAAATAGACAATGAAAAATTCCTGTCAGAGTTTCCATTTTCTTCTGGTTAATGGTTATTGTTTAGTTCTTGTAGAACCATGTTTGCTCTTTAAATATTTAAGGGTACACTTCACTAGATACTAGATAGTTATCTTGTTATATGTAATCCAAGCAGCATATCTAGCTTTTGTAATTTATTTTGGCTATTATTTTTATGCGTTGCAGCTAATGTAGAAGTCCGAGAGTACCAGAAGTATATGGTTGCAAAGGCTCTGTTTACCAATACGTTAATAGCTTTGCCAACTGGACTTGGCAAAACTTTTATTGCTGCGGTAGTGATGTACAACTACTTTCGATGGTTTCCTGAAGGTAATGTTTTGCATCGCATTTTAACCGTTTACCTCTCCGATGCTGTATTTTATGTATTTTATGAACTTGTGGAAATTGATGCTGAAACTTTGTTTTATTTACAATGGAAATTTAGGGAAAATCATATTTACTTGCCCTTCACGTCCTCTTGTTACTCAGCAAATTGAGGCATGTTACAATACAGTGGGAATACCACAGGTACTGCAAATAAATCTGCTGTTGGTGATTTTCTTATTTTATTTAGGGAGAAGTCTATTTTTGGCCATCCAATTATTGTCCGAGTTTGTTTTTGGCCATGCAACTTTCAAACTAGTAATCCTTGACCACCGAACTATCAATACCGGACAAATTTGGCCATCTAGCTGGTTTCAAAGGTGGGTTTGTATTTTCTGAAAATAATGAGGCTAGTTTATTTTTTAAAAAATGATAACTAAAAGTTATTTTAAATCATAAAAATATGAAACCGGTACCGACATTTTTCTAAAAATATAATGTGTCTATCGGTGCTGGATTTGGAGTTATTTGGATTTTATTTTTTGCCATTCCTAGTGTTTTATTGATTGTAGTCATGTCTTTTATTTATTTAAATCATCATTTTGTGCTATATTAAACCTAGAGATCGTACAAGAGAATCCGTACTCAAACCAAATATGTTGTTTAAATTAACCAAATTATTTTTGGAGGCTAGCAATGCTATACTAGTTGCAATGGCTAAATATGATATATCTAGTGGAGCATGGCACCTGCAAGGTTGGTGCCATCTTCCATATCTTTTATTTACTCATAGTCTATTATGGATTCTTAAGGTCAATCTCGGGTATAATATAGTGCAAAATTATGATTTAATAAGTAATAGACATGACTACGAGCAATAAAACACTGGTAATGGGAAAAATAAAAAACAAATAACTTCAAATAGAGCACCAACAAATGGATTATATTTTTAGAAATATTTTGGTACTGGTTTCATATTTTGCTGATATCAATTGAATTAGTTATGATTTTTTAAAAAATAAACCAACTTTATTGTTTTCAGAAAATACAGAACCACCTTTGAAACAAGTTAGGTGGCCAAATTTCTCTGGTCTTGATGGTTCGGCGGTAAAAAATCCAGTTTTAGAGTTCCATGGTCAAAAACAAACTTGAGAAATACTAGTCTGGTATCTATAAATCTCATTTTTGCTTTGTGCTGCACATTTTTCTATGCTGCATGCTGGAAACTGACATAATTGTGTATTTTCAGGAGTGGATAATAGATATGAAAGGAGGTCTTTGCCCTTCCACTCGATCAGTTCACTGGAAGTCAAAGCGAGTGTTCTTTGTCACTCCACAAGTTCTTCAGAATGATATACAATCTGGTGATTATTTCTGACCGTTTCTGGCAATCTTTATTACTAGTTCCAGTCAATTAAACTTGACCCTCAGAGGCTCAGACAACAAAAACAAGAAGAAAACAAGCTGTTTCCATTGTCTGGAGGTAGTGATATTCTTGGGTTGTTTATTGCTAATCCATCTTGCTATCAGTTGGAGGTCCATTTACTATTTTTAGAATGATAACTGAACACGAACTTACTTCCAAATCAGCATTTAAGAACTACTCTATATAGTTGATTTTTTGTTTTATGGTCTTACTTTTGTTATATGCTTAAAATTTACTTTTATTATTCTCCAATTTTTCATTATGAACTTTGGTTTTAACAGGTATATGCATGGTACAGCAAATAGTTTGCTTAGTGATAGATGAGGCTCATAAAGCATCAGGAAATTATGCTTACTGCATGGTTATCCGAGAGGTATGTTTCACTGTCATGTACTGTACTCATTTGTTTTATCTGCACGTGAAATCCTATTTTGTTGTCATCATTTTGCTCCATTGTGAGCTCTTTTGATTCATTATAATACTCTGTTTAGTCACAAAAAAATAAGTGGTGTTTTGGACATTGAATTGACATGGTTTCCAAACACAACTTTCACTAGTACCTTTTGTTGCAAAATGCTATTAAACACATCAAAAGTATAATTATATGAATACATTTTGTGACAAGTTACTCAGATCATTTGAATAATCGAATATCTAAACTTCACACATAAAAAAATAATCTGTAACTGAAGTTCGGGATTGTTGACCTAAGACAACCCCATAACGTCACTTATTGCTGACTAGAGCGAACATCAGTCAACTAGTTTTTTGAATGCTGTGCAACTTGGCTTGATCAGTCTTTATTTTCTGTCACATTCGCAGTTGCTGGCAGCTCGTGTGCCTTTAAGGATTTTAGCTCTAACTGCTACACCAGGATGTAAGTTTCTACATTAATATAGACTTACTTGCCCAATCATGAAGGCACCATCTAAGTTTCCAATCTTGTCCTACTTGTGGTTCAGCCAAGCATTCAAAGATCCAAAGTGTTCTAGACAATTTAAACATTTCAGAGCTAATTTATTGTGATGAAGAGGATTCTAGAGTGAACCAGTATGTTAACACACGCAAAGTTGAAGTTGTGCAGGTACGTGTGAACTTTTGTTGACAATACACTGTTCCTCTGTGATGTAAAAGTCGCTTGTTCCAGTGTAGGTCCCTTCTGGCAGTGATGCTACTCAAGTCGCTGATATGCTTTTGGATATTGTGCGCCCACATATTAATCGATTGCGTGATGCTGGTGTGATTGACCATCGGGATTATGCCAATGTATGTTTATCATACCTTTAAAATCACAATCATTATGTTTACATGCATTTGATTATAAGAATATTTATCCACTTGTGCCCTGATGATCGTTAGTTGCTCACATGATTTCACCAGTGGACCCAATATGAACTGCTGAATTTTAAGGATAAATTCAAGGAAGCACCCCCACCAAATATCCATGAAATTGAGAGAGGGGAAATTGAAAGGTCTTTTGTAATTCTTGGCCCACTTTGTCACACAAGGAGGTTGCTTTTGAGCCATGGAACCCAATTTGCACATGGGTATCTTGACAAGAAGTTGAAGGGAGGGTATTGTCTTCACACTTTTGCTACATAAATGTACTTTTTAATTTTTATTTGCAGTGATGCATACTAGGCTCATAAATACTCCCTTCGTTCCAAATTATAAGTCGCTTTGCCTTTTTTGGTACATAGAATTTGCTATGTATCTAGAATACGTTATATCTAGATACATAGCAAATTCTATGTACCAAAAAAGGCAAAGCGACTTATAATTTGTAACGGAGGGAGTATGAGGCATGTGAGGACTGAGGACTATTCTCTTTGGTAAAGCTGTATGGAAATTCTGACTGACCTGTTTTCTTGATGCAGCAGTAGTTACTAGTCCGTATTGTTGACAGCCGTAGTGTGTTCTTCATGTAGAATGGTTCAGTGCAACTTAATCACATTTGAGCTGTCTTCAAGGTTATAAATTTAACCAAATAGGAACGTTTACTTGTGATACCTGTAGCTGCACTGCAACCAGTTGCCATATGTTGTTTGCTCTTTTTACTTATTTAGGTAATGTTTGATGTTTTCTTGGATTTAGAAGTCTTAGGAAATTTAAATAAAATTTTGAGAAAAAGGTCAACTTCAAGAAAATTACACAGTTAAGGCAAGGAATTTGGGAAGAGAAACAGAGGGCACTATTTCCTTGCTGGGTCCATGCATTTCTAAAATTGTACATAATGGTCTTATTGATATAAATTTATAATAAACATCTTAGTGATTTTTTTTTGACAACGTACATCTTAGTGGTTAAATAATTTCTGCCTATCCTGTTCAACTTCATAGAATTCTTTTTTAACTAACTGGATTACAAGTTTTATGAACATCGAGCTAAATTTTCTGCATGGTTGCGCGATATTGGTACTTTGGCAGTTGTAGTTACCATTCAGGAAACTTGCCCATTCCAGAACTTAATAAATTAATACCCAAAGATGATTAGTATTAAACTTGTGCCCTCGTCATATGAGTATACTGATAGAATTATGATTGTGATGATTACAGAGTTGATACTTATTCTTGCTTTTGTGTGTTAGTTTGCAAGCAAGCTTTTATCTATGTTCATCTTTAGCGCTGTTCTTGTTTATTGAAGGTTTTTGAACTTGATGCGCAAGAACGACCTCTTTTGGCGACTAAAACAAAAGATGAAGCTTTCCTCATCTCAAGGTACGAGTACAACTCCAAAAGTAGAGGAATTGAAAAGGCTGATGCTTGAGCACTTCAGTAAGTAACCTTCTTTCTTAATGTTGTACTCCATCCATTTCAAAATTTGAGTTGTTTTAACTTTGTCCTAAGTTAAACTTGTCTAACTTTGACCAAATTTATAGAAAAAATGTATTAACATCTACAATATCGAATAAATACACTCATATGTTTCATGGTGTATCTAATGAAATCAAACTTGTTTAACTCTGACCAAATTTATAGAAAAAATGTATTAACATCTACAATATTGAATAAATACACATATGTTTGATGGTGTATCTAATGAATCTAGTTTTATGTTGTAGATGTTTGTGCATTGTTCTATTAACTTGTTAAAGCTAGAGAAGTTTGACTTAGGACAAAACTTACAATTTGGAACAGAGGTGTTGGAGTATATGTCTGTGGCCCATGTGGCTAGGCCCATGAGGCCCATGTATGCTACACTATATAGCTACCCTTCTAGGGTTAGCCTAATCAATAGAGAATAGAATTCCAACATGGTATCAGCAGCCTAACTTTTCCTCACCCCTCTCCTCTCCCGATCCCGATCTGCCTGGCCGCCGCCGCCGGCGCGCCGCCCGGCCATGGCAGGCCCCCACCTCCTCCTTCCTTCCTCACCTTTCCTCCCCTACCCGGCTACACCACATGGGCCCAAGTCGCCGCCGCTTCCCCTGCTGAGCTGGGCGCCGCCATGACCTCTGTGGGGCTGTCCGCCGCCGCCGCGGGCCGGCCTCCTGCCGCGGCCGGCTCTTCCCTGCGGCCGGCGCTGGCCCTCACAGCCGCCCCCGTGGTGGAGCTTGCGGGCTCTCCAGTCGCAGCTGCGGGGGGGACCCGACTGCGCCCGACGCGGTGCTCCTAGGCGCGGGCGCGTTCCTCCCGGGCGATGGCGTCTTCAATCCGGCCGTCACGGCTCCTCCCGCCGCCGTAGCTGCAGCAGCGGCAACCGGCCTGCCCATCTCTCCGGGTGCCTTCTTCCTCCCCGGCGTTGGCGTCCTCGATCCGGCCGCCACGGCCACTTCCACCGCCACAGCTGCAGCAGTGGCTGCAACCGGCCTGCCCTCTCAGCGTGCCTTCCTTCCCGCTGGAGGCGCCGCGGCTGAGGAGATCGCTGGGCTGGGTTGCGGTGTTGCCAACCCGGGCGCTTTCCACTTCCCGGCACCGCCCTCGACCACACTCGTCGCTCCTTGGCCCACCTCTGCTCTCGCCGCCGCGCTGGTTTCCGCCCGTGCCGCGGCCGCCGCCGGTCAGGAGCGCGTCCGTGCGGCTGCCCTTGTGTGGCAGCGAGATCGGGACGCCGCCGACACTCTGGCCCGCCAGATCGCTGAGGCTGAGCAGCTTCTCGCCCAGGACGGGGGGCCACCTCCTCCGGCTCGACGGGCAACCTCACCTCCACCACTACGGCTCTCCGCCACGACCCGGCCGATCCCCTCTTCTCACAGCTCCACTATCAGGCCGACGGTGTCCAGAACATCCGGCTACTCGTCCCGGTCGTTCTCGACCCCGAGTCGCCCTTGTACGCTCGTTGGCGGGATCTGGTGGTCCTCACTCTTCGCCGCTACGCCCTCGACGACCACGTCCTCGACGAGCCTACGCCCATGGTCCAGACTCCGTCGTGGCAGCGTCTGGACAGCATCGTGCTTTCCTGGATCCTCGGCACGATCTCCGTCGACCTCCATGACCTCGTCCGCACCACCACCTCCGCTCGCCAGGCCTGGCTGGCACTCGAGGGCCAGTTTTTGGGCAATGCTGAGGCCCGCGCTCTGCGCCTCGACGCGAGCTTCCGCACCTTCGTCCAGGGGACCTTGCCGTTGGCGAGTTCTGCCGGAAGATGAAGACCATGGCAGATTCCCTCGGCGACCTGGGCTGGCCTGTGGAGGATCGCATCCTCGTCCTCAACGTCCTCCGCGGGCTCAGCGACCGCTACGCCCACCTCCGGACGTGGATCACCCGTCAGCGGCCCTTCCCCACCTTCCTGCAGGTCCGTGATGACCTCGCCATGGAGGAGCTCACTCAGGGCCTCCAGCCGGGGTCCACCGCCACCCAGGGGTCCTCGTCCTCCTCGACGGCCCTGGCTGCTACTCCGACGCGTCCGTCTGCTCCACCACCGTCGTCCCTTCTTGGTCCTCCTCCCTCCGGGCCAAGCGGAGGTGGGGGGGGGGCCGTGGCGGTCGTCGCCGACGTGGTGGGGGCGGTGGAGGTCGTGGGGGAGGCCGTGGTGCGCCAGCTGGCCCACCGGGGGGGACACCATGGCCTTCTTTCCACAACCCGTGGTCAGGGCACATTTCTATGTGGCCCTTGTAGTTAATAAGCCCTGCTTCCTAAGCACTTCCTAGATAACTATGCTAGTTAATTACAGTCATTAAAGACCTTGGGCAGCCCAAGAGGTGTGTACGGCTGCCAAGGCACCTATCTGATTAGCTATGCTCTAGTGAGCTGTTTGTAATCAATGCAATGTCTATCTCTATATATAATCAAGGAGACGGCCTGGGGCTTGTTGCTTCTGGCTAATCAAGTCTATGTTACCTCCAACATTTGGCATCGGAGCTAGGATAGACACCAGAGAGCCACGAGGCCAACTCCTCACCTTCTCCACCCTATGTCGACCTCTACTGAGCGCGCTGCCAGGCTCAAGGCCAAGGGAACCGGCGATGGAGAGCTGGGCGACTCCTCCGGCCGGGCCGCGCGCTTGAAGGCTGCAGAGGAAGCAGCAGCGCTGGCAGTCCAGGCAGCAAAGCAGGCGGCGGCAAGGACGGCGCAGGAGCTGCGGGCCGAAATTGCTGCTGAGAAGGGAGAAGAAGAGGATGCAGAGGAGGAAGAGGAGGCGGAGAGCAGGAGTCGGGGGCTGCGGACTCCGTCGCGAGACAGGAGGTGCTCGCAGTCACCACTGCGGGACCGGAGGCGCGGCCGCGGCGGCGGTCGCTACGAATCACCGCACGGCAGAGTGGTGTACCGCGACTCCGGTAGCAGCACGTCGTGGCCGATGCTGGACAAGTCAAACTACTACGAGTGGAGTCAGACCATGAAGCTGAGGATGCAGGCGCGCGATCTCTGGGACGCCATCGAGGGCGGCCCTGTTCAGTTTCGCGATGACAGGCGCGCACTGGAGGTGATTGTCGGGGCCGTGCCCAAGGAGATGGGCATCCCACTCCTCGACAAGGCTACGGCGAAGGAGGCGTGGGACGCCATTGCCGCGACTCGCATTGGCGTGGACCGGGTCCGTCGAGCAACACTGCAGCGCCTACGCCGCGAGTGGGAGAACATCGGCGTCAACCCTGGCGAGCAAGTGGAGGATTTCGCCCTGCGTCTGTCAACTCTGCACCAGCAGCTTGTCATTCATGGTGACAAGGACATTACTGAGGAGCGTGTGGTGGAGAAGTTTCTGCGCACGGTGCCAGCCAAGTACGCGCAGATTGTTGTCGCCATTGAGCAGTTCCTCGACTTTGAGGCGCTCACTCTTGAGGAGGTGACTGGAAGGCTCAAGGCGGTGGATAATCGCGAGGAGCAAGCGCTGACCGAGCCGGTGGCCATCAACGGCAAGCTGCTGTACACCGAGGAGCAGTGGAGAGCGCGCTGGAGGAAGGAGAAGAAGGGAGATGATGCCGGTGGTTCTGGGTTCAGGAACCAGCGCGGTGGCGGTGGACGTAGCCGCGGTGGTGGACGAGGACGAGGCAGAGGCGGTGGACGTGGTGGCGGACGAGGAGATGGCAATGTTGCTGGCCGCGTCGGCCCCAACACCTGCCTCAACTGCAACCAGGAGGGCCACTGGGCACGTGAGTGTCCCCAGCCGCGCCGTGAAGATGCAGAGCGCGGCGGTGGAGGTGGAAACCGTGCTGGCCACGGCGGTGGCAACCGTGGTGGAGGTCGTGGCGGCGGAAATCAGGCTGGGCAGCGTGGCGGGAACCAAGGAAGGCATGAGGCGCGCGCCCAGTACGCCGAGTGCGATGAAGATGGCGCTCTGTTTCTGGCACATGGCTTCATTAGCCTGGACAGAGCACGCCGGCGCACAGCTACACGGCGCAGCACGTCGAGATCTCCGAGCCACGTGCTCGCGCCTATCTCGGCGTGGACGAAGAAGAGGTGGACAGCGGCTGGTACCTGGACTCCGGCGCGACGCATCACATGACCGGGCGCCAAGAGTTCTTTGCTGATCTGAACACTGGCGTTCGAGGAATGGTCCGGTTCGGGGACGCGTCGAAGGTAGAGATCAAGGGCGTCGGGTCTATTGTTTTCCAAGCCAAGACCGGTGAGCAGAGGGTTCTTCATGGTGTCTACTTCATTCCGGCACTGAAGAACTCTATCCTAAGTCTGGGACAGCTTGATGAAGGAGGGTCCAAGGTTGTGATTGACGATGGCGTGCTTCGCATTTGGGACAAGAGCCGCCGTCTGCTCGCCAAGGTACACAGAGGGAAGAATAGGTTGTATATTCTGCATCTTGAGGCTGCACAACCCCTCTGTAATTTGGGACAAGAGCCGCCGTCTGCTCGCCAAGCTGAAGAAGGATGAACATGGAGCTGTAATTAGGCACAAGGCAAGACTTGTGGCCCGTGGTTTTGTGCAGCAGGAAGGAGTTGATTATGAAGATGTTTTTGCACCGGTTGCAAGGATGGAATCAGTACGTGTTTTGCTTGCCCTAGCAGCACAAGAGGGATGGGCAGTACATCACATGGATGTGAAGTTTGCATTTTTGAATGGAGAACTCCAGGAGGAGGTTTATGTTACACAACCTCCAGGTTTTGTAGTATCAGGAGAGGAGAAGAAAGTGTACAGGCTGTACAAGGCTCTGTATGGCCTAAGACAGGCTCCTCGGGCATGGAATGCCAAGCTTGACTTGACTCTCAAGCAGATGGGTTTTGAGCAGAATGTGTATGAAGCTGCTATGTACAGGAAGGGATCAGGTGACTCCCTACTGGTAATTGGAGTCTATGTTGATGATTTGATCATCACAGGAGTCAATCAGCAGAAGATTGAAGCTTTCAAGGCAAAGATGAAGCAAACCTTTGAAATGAGTGATTTGGGTCTTCTGTCTTTCTATCTGGGAATTGAGGTGAGACAATCAGAGGGGAGCATCACTCTGAAGCAAACCCATTATGCTAAGAAGATACTTGAGCTTGGTGGTATGGCAGGTTGTAATCCAGCCACCACACCCATGGAAGAAAGGCTGAAATTGAGCAAGGAAAGCACAGCAAAGGAAGTAAATCCAACTCAGTACAGAAGACTGGTTGGCAGCTTGAGATACCTAGTGCACACAAGACCAGATTTGGCTTTTGCTGTAGGGTATGTTAGCAGATTTCTGGAGAAGCCAACAACTGAACATCTTCAGGCTGTGAAGAGGATTTTGAGATACCTGGCTGGTACTCTAGATCATGGGCTCTGCTACACTAGAACAACAAGCAAAGCAAGGTTTGTGGGTTACAGTGATTCAGATTTGGCTGGAGATGTTGATTCAAGCAAAAGCACAACTGGATGTTTGTTCTTCCTTGGAACCAGCCTGGTCAGCTGGCAGTCTGTCAAACAGAGAGTTGTTGCTCTGTCTAGCTGTGAGGCTGAATATGTGGCGATGACAACAGCTGCAACCCAAGCTTTGTGGTTGTCAAGACTGTTTGCAGATTTGTTGGGAAGAAAAGTTGAGGTGGTGGAACTCAGAGTAGACAATAAGTCTGCTCTGGCTTTGGCAAAGAATCCTGTTTTCCATGACAGGAGCAAGCATATTAGAATCAAGCATCATTTCATCAGAGATTGTGTGGAAGAAGGTAGCATCAAGACAGAGTTCATTCCCACTGCAGATCAGCTCGCTGATATACTGACTAAAGCCTTGGGCAAAACCAAGCTGGAAGAGATGAGGAGCAGGATTGGGATCAAGGAGATCAAGATTAGTTGAAGCAGGTCTTAGGGGGAGAAATGTAGTTAATAAGCCCTGCTTCCTAAGCACTTCCTAGATAACTATGCTAGTTAATTACAGTCATTAAAGACCTTGGGCAGCCCAAGAGGTGTGTACGGCTGCCAAGGCACCTATCTGATTAGCTATGCTCTAGTGAGCTGTTTGTAATCAATGCAATGTCTATCTCTATATATAATCAAGGAGACGGCCTGGGGCTTGTTGCTTCTGGCTAATCAAGTCTGTGTTACCTCCAACAGCCCTACCACGCTCCAGGGGGTGAGACTCGCCCACCGGTGGCCATGTTTACTGGTGTTCCCCCTCCCGGCGTCTCTACTACACCGTCGTGGGCTCCTCCCCCCGACACTCCGCCCGGGTCTGCTGGATGGGACCAGGCGGCCTTGGCACGGTCGTTCAGCACCATGGGCTTGACACCTCCTGTCGGACCTGAGTGGATTGCCGACTCGGGTGCCACCTACCACACCACCCCTAAACTTGGTATACTTTCTTCTGTCCATTCTCCTTCTCTCCCCTCGTCCATTATGGTCGCAAATGGTTCGTGTCTTCCTGTCACCTCTGTGGGTACCGCCGGTGCTCATGGATCCTTTCGTCTTCCCGATATTCTTGTTGCACCATCTATGGTTCACAACCTTCTTTCTATTCGTCGTTTTACAGCTGACAACTCTTGTTCTGTGGAGTTTGACTCTTCTGGTCTTACTGTGAAGGATTTGGCTACCCGACGTCCTCTGCTCCGATGTGACAGTATGGGGTCCCTTTACACCCTCCGTTTTCCGGCGTCTGCCTCGCCATCTTCGCTTTTGTTAGCTGCCTTCGCCACCACCTCTTCTACTACTTGGCACCGACGCCTCGGCCATCCTGGACGTGATGCCCTGATGCAGCTTAGTCATAGCTCAGACATTCGTTGTACTCGAGCTCATTATGAGCATTTGTGTCATGCGTGCCAAATGGGCCGTCATGTTCGTCTTCCTTTTTCTAGTTCTTCACATGCGGCTCGCATTTTTGATCTTGTACATTGCGACCTATGGACGTCTCCTGTACTCAGTATTTCTGGCTATAAGTACTATCTGGTGGTGGTTGATGATTTTTCTCACTACTCGTGGACTTTTCCCTTGCGTGCCAAGTCTGAGACATTCCCCGCGCTTCACCATTTCTTCGCTTGGGTTTCCACTCAGTTCGGCCTCACCATCGAGGCCGTCCAGTGCGACAATGGCCGTGAGTTCGATAACTCCACCTCCCGGGCCTTCTTCCTCTCTCGCGGTGTCCAGTTGCGCATGTCTTGCCCGTACACCTCCTCTCAGAACGGCAAGGCGGAGCGCATGATTCGCACCACCAATGACATCGTGCGTACCCTCCTTCTCCAGGCCTCACTCCCTGCTCGTTTCTAGGCAGAGAGCCTGCACACCTCCACCTATCTCCTTAACCGCCTTCCTTCCGCTGCTTGCCCGGCTCTCACGCCGCACCACGCTCTTTTCGGTACCCCTCCGAGGTATGACCACCTTCGAGTCTTCTGGTGTGCGTGTTACCCTAACACCACGGCCACTGCTCCGCACAAGCTGGCTCCTCGATCCACTCTCTGTGTCTTCCTTGGGTACTCCCCGGACCACAAGGGGTACCGCTGCTACGACCTCACCTCTCGTCGGGTCCTCATCTCACGCCATGTGGTGTTCGATGAGTCTGTCTTCCCCTTTTCCACCACCACCACCCCTTCCACCTCCGGGCTTGACCTCTCCTCCCTTTTACCCACTGATGCGGTGGTCGAGCCACCTTTGCCTTTGTTTCCTGCAGGTTCTACGGCCCCGTGCCCCAGCTCGCCGTCGGCCGGTACTTCCCCCGACCCTGCTCCTCGTTCGAGCATGGACGGGGACCCTTCCGGGCCGGCCCCTGTCATTCCGACTGACGGGGGTCCCCGGCCGTCACCTCCGGCTCCGACTGCGCGCTTCGCCCGGCCGATCCTCGTGTACCAGCGCCGGGCCCGGCCTGCAGCGGCACCTTCGCCACCGCCGGTGGCCCCTCCTTCGCCGGCGTCACCACCGGAGCCGTCTTCCTCTCTGCCCGGGACACCGGGGCCATCACCGCAGCCCCACATTGCTCGCGTTGAGCCCCCGGTGTATCACCCGCCGCTCCTACACCGCCACCCGCGTCATGTTCATCCTATGGTGACACGACACGCGGCCGGGACCCTGCAGCCCCGGGCTCTTGCGGCGATGCCCGGTAACTCGCAGGTCTCTCCAGTACCCTCTTCCGTCCGCGAGGCCTTGCTGGACCCTCACTGGCGCCACGCGATGGAAGAGGAGTACACGGCTCTCCTCGCCAACCGGACCTGGGATCTGGTGCCACGTCCCCCAGGCTCCAACGTCGTCACCGGCAAGTGGATCTGGACACATAAGCGCCGGGATGATGGTACTCTCGAGAGGTACAAGGCTCGTTGGGTTCTCCGGGGTTTCACTCAGCGGCCTGGTGTTGACTACGATGAGACTTTCAGTCCAGTGGTGAAGCCGGCTTACAGTCCGCACGGTGCTCTCCCTCGCACTCACTCGGTCTTGGCCCGTGCATCAGCTGGATGTCAAGAATGCCTTCCTGCATGGTCTTCTCACTGAGACAGTTTACTACAGTCAGCCGGCCGGGTTTGTTGACTCCTCGTGTCCTGACATGGTCTGCAGGCTCAACAGATCTCTCTACGGCCTCAAGCAGGCCCCCCGGGCATGGAACCATCGCTTTGCTGCCTTTCTGCGATCACTAGGGTTTGTGGAGGCCAAGTCCGATACGTCACTGTTCATCTTCCACCATGGAGCGGAGACTGCGTATCTACTGCTCTATGTTGATGACATTGTCCTCACCGCCTCCGGTGAGTCACTCCTTCGCCGTATCATCACCTCTCTCCAGCAGGAATTTGCTATGAAGGATCTGGGTGTGCTCCACCGCTTCCTTGGGGTCACTGTTGCGCCTCATCCTGCTGGACTTCTTCTTCACCAGCGGTAGTACACTCTTGACATCCTTGAGCGAGCTGGGATGACAGATTGCAACCCCTGCTCCACTCCAGTGGACACGCAGGGCAAGATGTCCGAGGGTGAGGGGAACCCGGTGTCTGATCCCACCGCGTACCGGAGTCTTGCTGGTGCTCTCCAGTACCTCACCTTCACTCGACCGGACATCACTTATGCGGTTCAGCAGATGTGCCTTCATATGCATGATCCGCGGGAGCCCCACCTCACTGCCCTCAAGCGCCTCCTCCGCTACCTCCGAGGCAGTGTGGGCTACGGCCTGCTCCTTCACCGGCGGTCCTCCTCCACCGAGATGGTTGTCTACACTGACGCTGACTGGGCCGGGTGTCCGGACACTCGGCGCTCCACCTCCGGCTACGCTGTCTTCTTGGGCGGTAACCTGGTGTCCTGGTCGTCCAAGCGTCAGCAGGTGGCCTCCCACTCCAGTGCCGAGGTGGAGTACCGCGCCGTGGCAAATGGCGTGGCCGAGGCTTTATGGCTCCGACAGCTCCTGTCCGAGCTCCATAACCCTCTTCTCCGGAGCACGCTTGTCTACTGCGACAACGTCAGTGCCGTCTACCTCTCCACCAACCCCGTGCAGCACCAGCGGACCAAGCATGTGGAGATCGACCTTTCACTTCGTCCGTGATCGGGTTGCCATCGGCGAGGTGCGGGTCCTACATGTCCCTACTACGTCCCAGTTCGCCGACATCTTCACCAAGGGCCTCCCGTCGTCGACCTTCACCGCCTTCCGCTCCAGCCTCAACATCACCAGTGGCTAGTTGCGTCTGTGGGGGGGCTCGTATGTATTTTCTTTTCCTAGTGTACAGTCTGACTCCGCTGCGTCGGTAGTTCAGAGTTCAGACTGTGGGGAGGTGTTGGAGTATATGTCTGTGGCCCATGTGGCTAGGCCCATGAGGCCCATGTATGCTACACTATATAGCTACCCTTCTAGGGTTAGCCTAATCAATAGAGAATAGAATTCCAACAAGAGGGAGTGCATGTTTTATTCTATGAACTCAATGGTACATCAGTAGATTTATAATGAATAGGAAACATATTTTTGAGGACAACTAATGATCACAAAATCTTTAACCTTGGGCTTAAATCTTGTTTCTATGAGTATTATGTGTGTGTGGCAATGGTGCTTCTGTTTATTTGTATGTTGTAAGCAATGTCTCAAAGGGACTTAGCCAGGCGGTCAGGCTTTTTTCCCCTTTCAGATATGCAAGAAAGCTGCACATGATTGCATTAAAGAGAAGAGTATAAGACTACCTGCACACAAACACAACTTATATTACATTAGCACTTGGTGTAGACATTTCTACTTTTTTCCAGTCAGCTAATTGAACCCCTTTGGTCTTGCTCCCTTTTTCCAGTCAGCTAGAATAATGCCATGTTAAAAAGAGGAGATTTGACATCATCATGCATCCATGAGTTTCATGACCATATTTCATCTTCCCCATCCCCGATTTGTCCCACTTCCATACATAGATCAATGCTCTAAAGGCCTAAACCAGTCTTGATGGGAAAGTGCCTAGACAAGTCACTTAGGTGCTAAGTGAGCCGGTGCCTAGGACCGCCTTTCGAAATAGAGGTTGTAATGATGGTATACTGTTCTGTAGCAAAGTAGTGTTATGTCTGTTGGATTTGACTGTTCGGTTTGCAATTTATCAGAACACATGATGCTAGTAATAGTAGTATTCTGGTAAATGTGGAATTATTTCGTCTGTTTTGAGTGACCGCTGCACTGTACCCCATTGATTTATGCATGTCCCCTATGAAGGACTTATGTTTTAATCATGCCGCCATGGAGTTCCAAGTGCTCCTTAACATCAACTAGACTGATCCACATATGATAGCTTATTATGTTTACACGTTTTTTTGTCCTTGAACACATTATGTTTACACGTTACGGTAAATGGCGTAGGTACTGATTCCAATTTGACGAACTCGAGGATTATTATATTTTCCCATTACCGAGAAAGTGTCAAGTAAGAATCAAACCTTGCAACTTGGTTTTTGTTCCTACTACTAAATAGCTCTTTCATACATTTCTATTCCTGTTCTGGCACTTATCTGCTGAACTGTGAACTATTTGATGATTGGGAAAAAAAATGTTTTGTATTTTGACAAGTTTGGCCATAGCTGTCCTTGAATCACTCTTTTGCCTTGACAAATTCCTGTAATCTATATATTAAGTATGCACAGTTTTGTTAAATTTTGTTCACATTCCTTATATAACATACAAAGTTATTGTTGTATGTTTGCTTTGAAAACACTTTAATTGTCCTCTGTTCGTCAGTTTATCATAAAGGTTGAATATTTTGGTGATTGCTTTGCAATGCAGTGAAATATATTGCTCACTACAGGATATTGATGATAAACTTATCAGACCTGTTAAATTCATTGGTCAAAGCTCAGCAGGTATGGAGGATCTCGTTTCATATAAATTCTGATTCTGCAGAAGTAGGTCATGCAGATATATTTTTGTAGTTCTGATTAGCTATTGTTTTTACTTCCTCTGGTTATAAAACCATGTTGTTCTGTCGACACAGTCTCCAAAATGTAACTTTGACAATGGTCTTTCTCTTTCTATACATATGTAAAAGCCTATAAAATCATAATATCATGGAAGTACCTTTCAGAATGAATCTACACATGAAATTATAATGTTCCGTAAAAATACTTTAAAGGCTATCAATAGTTAAATTTTGAAGATCTTGATTCCATGTATGTCCAAAATGACATGTATTTGTGATTGAACATTAAAGTTAGTACTACATTACAAAGATTATTTAGGATATACTAGGAAAAAACATGTGGCATGGGTGCGGTATTGTGTTCAGTTGAACCCATGATTTTTGAGGTGTTGTGGTGTCCTGTGGTGCTGGGGTAGCCTAGGCGATATGGTGTAACTAAAACTTGTGGCATCCTGCGGCATATGGGGTACGCCCCTAGGCAATGATTGAAACACAATGGTTAAACCTAGTGAATACCCCCTTGTCCCCTTTGTCTAGGTACTTCTACAGCAGAAATTTATACAAGATGTGGGGCATTTAAAAATGCAGTAGATGAATCATGAATCCAGATAGTTGTTTCACATTACTAATTCAAGCTTTGGTCTTTGACAGGTAATAACCAAATGAGGGGGCAAAGCCAAAAAACTCAACAAGCTATTTTGCAGGTATCAGACAATAACTCCTGCCAGTTCTTGATTTGCAGTACTTATGGCATCTCATCATCTAGATCATTTACAGAAATTTCGATCTGGCGTATATAATGTTTTGGTGGCAACATCAATCGGCGAGGAAGGACTAGATATTGTCGAGGTTGATCTTGTGATCTGTTTCGATGCCAATGTCTCACCATTAAGGATGATTCAACGGATGGGAAGAACCGGGAGAAAGAATGAAGGGCGAGTTGATATCCTTTTGTGATGATGAGCACAGCAAGTTCTCGAGCTCAAAAGTTACATTGCTAACCAAGTTTCCTTCTTAGGCATTTGCTACCTTAACTGCTCATACTGGTTTTGGCTTATGAAGGTCAAGAGTTGCAGGGGTACAGAAAGAAACAAGGAGATTGTCGAACCATGAGGAAGCTATTGCATAACAGTGAGAGATTTGAATACCATGCTAGTCCTAGGATGGTAATTTT
This sequence comes from Saccharum hybrid cultivar R570, assembly GCA_038087645.1. NCBI lineage: Eukaryota > Viridiplantae > Streptophyta > Magnoliopsida > Poales > Poaceae > Saccharum > Saccharum hybrid cultivar. The sequence continues at coordinate 16,729,912 of JAQSUU010000805.1, forward strand.
GTATAATCTATTTTTTTCCGTAAAATTGTTTCTTCTGAAATACTAATTTAACTATTCACATTAACAGGTACCACATGTCTATAAACCAGAAGTTAAGTATGTTAAGTTGACAATAGACAAGTATATTCCTCACTTGAAGAAAACGAGGGTTGCTGCAAAAGAAGCATCGCCAAGTCCATGGAAGATGTCAGAGGCAGACGGTCAAATGATTGCTAGGTACTTTGGTGCGTGCAAAGAAGTTTGGAGGCCGTCCCTTGTTGCATTTCCTAGATTTCAGCTTTATCCAAGTGTCGTTCACAAAGTTCCACATTCATTTCGGACAACGGATATGCTAACTGATGCTATGCAGCAACTTCAAGATCCATCTCTTTTCAGGACAAAGGTAGATTCATTGAAGATCTGGGTGAACTTTTTTGTTGTTTATTCCGTATAGTTTAAAAATGGAAAAAAAAGGATCATACTTGGTACTATTGTTTCTGAACTCTTTTTCAGTGTGAAATCCCTTTGCAAGAACCTGCTAATGTTGCTGCTGTGGAGGAGGGTCTGGAACATGAAGGTACCAATACCAGTCATATTCTTCCCTTGAATATTTGTTTAGTTTATGTTGCTGATATCTTAGCACTATAAGCTTCTAATAGTAATGGTATTTTCACTGGATTTATGTATAATCATCTCTCGGCTTATGGCAACTCATTTGTTCAATGGATATGATTTCTGTTCGGCAATTTCACAACTACAAGCCTGGAGTTTCAAATCTACTTCTGTTTAATTGATGAATGACATTCTTAACCATGTTTAGGTCTCTATGCTTTTAATGGAAATGAGGAAATGCCTCAGGAATGTGACGGTTCAGAAGCCTCACCAAGAGTAGTGTGGAATGAAAATGTTTCTGTGCCAGGTTCTCCAGTTAAGAAGTATCCTATTCACACTTTCTTCAGTGGTGATTATGTAACTGTGGATGGAAGAGGCAGCGTTTTGATTACTTTTGTACCTGTCCTGCCTCAAAAATTTGCATTCAGTAAGGACATAAAGAATGCAGTTTGGAATAACAAAGACCAGAACAAAGCCGAACCTTACAGATCAGCAGCAGGCGTCAGTAGGACAACAGTTGAATTTGTTCACCCTGTTGCCAATACAGACAAACATATGTTTATGGATAATGTATCAACTGTAGCCATGCATTCCCCTGAGTACTCTGGACACTGTGACAATGTTGATGACAATCATGTGTTTACAACTGTACCACCTAAAACGCTGACTTGCCCAAGGGAGAAAATGGACACACCCTGCAATGTTAAACTGCCAGAGTCCACCTATTCATATCAGGAAGATATGGAGCTTAGTCCAAGGCTAACAGTATATATGGAAGAAGGAATTGTTCCTGAGTCTCCAGTGGTTGAAGTTAGCCACCTACATCAAGAGATGGACGAAGCTGCAGACTTTGGAGCTGTGCCAAAGCGTGGTTCTCCAAAGTCACGTGATGAGAGGGCTCACGCCAGTGTAGCTGGATGTCACAAAGGGCCATTGAACTTTGAGAAAAATGGTCAATTGCCTTCTGGGGCAAACGAGCTTGGTGGATCATCAAGGTTGTATGTGCTAGATCAGACTCGAGCCAAAACAGAAGAGCCAATGCATCCTTCAAATGTGAAAATGACTACTCCTACCAGACATAGTCCTTCTGGGAATCTGCTGTATGATAGTTTCTCAGGTGATTATCAGCTTAGATCAGGGGGGGGATGCATCGGGATCAGTCCAGCAAGCACCTAAGTACAGAAGACTATGCAAATATGGTGACAAGATCAAAAGAGTCTCTTCCATGTCTTTGGATGGCTGTCATGATAGGTTTGGAGAATGCAATATTGCTAATAAAGATAGGTCAAACCAAATAAAACATGCTATGGGTGAGCTGGTTCTTGCAACGCTTATAGTCAATGTTCAATAATGTTAAAATAAATTTTCAACTTTTTTGTGTTTGTTGGAACATATCTTTATATCTTGATGGATGTTTTGAACCTCGTATTCTAGGGGCGAAAAGGAAGACCAAGAGGCGTCTAGATGCCTATATTGACGAGGAAGTCGAGTAAGATTCCTGTCACCTTTGGAATGCAAACTACATATCAGCAAGCAAACTTTTGCTGGTTGTTTTTTTGCTATTGTCATAGCTCACCTATGCGTCATGTTATCTTACCAACTTTACTCCTGCATTATTGCATTAGGGTGTCTGAAGATGCAGATGTTTCAGAGGATGAGGATGATAATCAGAGTGAAGATAAATACGAAGATAGCTTCATTGATGATCAGGCAACTCCAACTGAATTTACACAAACTGAACAAGGTGGTCGACACAATGGTGACATGATGGGTTTCTACAGGTATTATCAGATCATCAGGCAACTCATTTTTGGCGCAGTTTTGGAATGATATGTCCATCAAAATTGTTTGTGGTTATTGTGTTCCTGCCATTCAATGTGGCATCAACAAGCACATGTACTTAAGTTTTAAAATCGGTGGTTACAGTTCAAAATTAGTGCGTAGTTTTACAACTGAAAACAAATGGACTTGCACGGTTTGATTATTGTGATTAAGATACTCAGACCAACACATAGTTTGACATTATTTGCTTGAGTTTAGTTCATATGTTAGCTATTTCCTAAAGCCAATTTCTGTTTAATGTTTGTGCAGGCAATCATTGCTTACTCAGACCCCAGTAGTTCTACCCTCAAGATACCTTGATGTCTCTGACAATTCTGTTTCTCGGACTGGAAATGCAAGCTGTTCTTCACAGGCCGGGCATAATTCTACTGAGACTCCAAAAGAGATCCAAACGCATCATACCATAAATCCAAGCCCATCGTACAGTTTTGTACAGGATCAGTGTGAAACAGCGATCGCCAATTGTGAATCATCGACTAAACTGGATTGCAGAAAGAGAAGGCTAAGCTTCCAGCAACCTCCGGTGATCCCTGTTATAAACCTTGAACCAGAACCATCTTCACACGTTGCCACCAGAATCGCTGATGACCTATATTTTGATGATGATTTCTTTGAGAACCTTGATCTTGATGCAATTGAAGCTCAAGCAACCGAACAGTTGAAACAGAAGACTACACAGTCGACACAGAAGCCAGTGGAAATTAAGAATGCATCAGACACGAGTTTCGCACCTCCGTCATTCGATCTAGATCTAGGTTTCTGATACCGTGGGTAAGTTAGCATCCATTCAGGATGTCATCTAGCTGCAGTATTGGTCATCTCAGAGCACACTGAGAACTGCACAAGTAATGAGCTTTTCTGCAAAAGGTTTGAACCAGCATTACATAACAATGCCGCAGGATCCGGCATGTCGCTGCTGTGGTATTTATCGGCGTGCTGGAGCTGGAAGATCAGCTGGAGGCGGATTTTGTATGTACATATTGGTGTCAAGTGTATTTATCTCAGTAGATTCATACGCCATGTATATAATCTCTGTCCTGTAAATACTGTTCGATGTATAAGGGTCTGCTTTTGTATACAAACATTTCAAAGTTTTGATGTGTTATGAACCCAGTGGCAAAGATGACGTCAATGCCACTTTGTTATGCAGGATTAGCCTCGCTTTCGATGCTGAACCGACCGGTTTTGCATGGACGGGTCATGGGTGCAGCATGATGGCAACGTGGAGTTTGGTTGATAGGACGAGTGGTTCCTACATGGTGCCTGGTTGCTTTCTGAAAACAGGCAAATATTTTGTGTGGTTTTGTCAACTTCTGTCCATCTCAAATTAACGTCCGCGTTGTCGTACTCTTGTGCTATAATGTGAACACAGGGATTCTGACGACAATGCATTAAATCTAAGCGTGTTTTAATGGCGTATTATCGAGAAAAACTCGCTATCTATGTGCTCATCAAGAGATGGAGAGATAGATACAGCTTGGGCAAATTTCTCCGTGGTCTTTTATACCTGCTTTGGCATTGCTCATCTTTTCACGCGGTTTTATATTATCAGTTACATACAAGCACAGTTTGGTGTGCAAGTTTTGTCAGTTCCATAAAAGATCACCGTTTTCTGCAGCTTCGTTGTGGGCCTTCACGGTTTAACAAGTAGATTTCTTCCAGTAGATAATTAGCCGATATCTAATGACAGGGTGTCTGCATGTATGTTTTATCAGTCATGCATGCCTAGGACTAAGATTTGACGTGACATGCAATAGAGGTAATCTATAGGATGTTTTGGTTTTGGTGGTAGTGTTTCAGTCATTCAGCATGTGTGAAGTGTGAACAGAGAGATCCTGAGAGCAAGATGATAAAAATACACATGGAAAGAACATATATCTTTTTGTATATGTAGCGTGTCATGAGGAAAGTCCTTCTCAGCCTACACCAAGAACACGTAAAGCATTGCAAATTGCGATGGCTGCAAGGAACAGACACTGCCGGCCTTAATTTTAGTCCGGTTTGGCTTTTCTCGTTGAACAGATCAATGGGCATGTGAATTGTGTGATGTGTGCTCGGTGCCTCGCTGTCAGCGGGAAAACTTTTTACCCACCCTGTTATTTCCTGCTCGTGATCTACTGTTTTGGATTTATTTGCCTCAAGCCTTACCCATTAAGGTACTCTCTCTCCAGCATCACCTTTGGTGCATTGTTTTTTTTTCATTCTTCTTAATTCTTAGTACAAGTACATAAAGATTGCATCTGCGAACTGAGCGTTGATCAGCTTGTCAGATTACTTGTGGTATAATTTATTCACCCGGATTTTAAGTCATCGACTTGACATGACCACGCGGGCACTAAAATAAAAACAAAACACTAACTCAAGGTATGCATGCTATCTATCTATCAAACTAATATTGCAACTAAACGCATGGCCAACATGCATGGAGATTCATGTGACAAAGAGAGAGAAAAAAAAGGAATTTAGGACATAGAGTAGTACAATTGGTAACAAATCACCTATATGACTATTTTGTACAATGTGTGAGAAAAAAAGAGATAACAAAGGTAAGAACGAAAATTCCAGTTATTAGTTGGCCCCAAAGACCTTGCTTAAAATTACCATGTGTAGAGCTATGTTCGTTGATGTACAATTAATATATTCTAATTACATTTACATCCTTATATATATATTATTGAGCAAACAATCATGGAAAACCCACATTAGATGACGACAGTACTAGTAATAGTCACGAGTATGACATTTCATATAGCTTATACTAGGCCTAGGACCGTGCATAGGTTGCCAAATGTGAGGGCCACACAGGCTAATGGCTTATCTGCTCTCCAACCTTAGCAGTGGTCAGTATACTATTAGGGCTAGTATACTAACCAACAATAGCAAGTTAGTTAGTCTATGTGCCAAACAAGTTGAGGTAGGTTTAATAGGTAGCTAGGTAGAAAGGCCTTCTAGAATCCAACAACAAACAAAAAGGACTGGCCTTGGGTTGGAGTAGTGCTCCAAAGAGGACAAAACAAAATACAGAAGCATCGAAAAGCATCTCAAGTTCAATTTGGTAGACTATTTGCTTGTGTTGCGTACTGTTAGGTGACCCATCAATTTTTAGCCTGGAATCCGGGCCATTTGTAATTCCAGGCACATCAAAGGTACTTTTGAGTTGTCGTCCATTTCAGCTGGGATTGCTATGACGTACATACGTATATATGCATGTATCTCTGCTAACTTGTATTTTACACTGCTGTCCTGTGTATGGATGAAACGGTCGTCGGACATAAACACATGCATTCAGTGTAGAAAGGATACTGTTGGTGTGTGTCCATGCTGTTGGACTAGATTATTCAGACACTTGACATATATACTTCTTACTTGTCTATATGCATCTGTAGAATTTATGCCGAATTCTTAGAGCTGTTTTAAGTCAAAATTTCCAAGTTTGAGCGAATTTATAGAAAAAACATCAAAATTTATAATATCGAGTCAGTATCATTAGATACACTGTAAAATATATATTTTTTATAATATACTCGTTTGATGTCATAAGCCTCTATACTTTTTTTACAATAAATTTAGTTAAACATAAAAAAATTATTTAAGACAAATGTATGATTTATTTAGAGATGCAGAGAGTAAATATATATATTCTAGTTTTTTTTAGCACCAGTGGGTTGAGTCTATATATATGTGCATAGTCCTGTGTTCTAAATTATAAGATGTTTTGAATTTTTAATATATAATTTTTGTTATACCGAAATCTTAGATTGTTTTTAAGTCAAAATTTCTAAGTTTGAGTGAGTTTATATAGAAAAAAATGTCAAATTTTATATTATCGAATCAGTATCATGAGATACACCATAAAATATATTTTTTTATAATATACTCGTTTGATGTCAAAGCATCTATATTTTCTTTTACTATAAATTTGGTCAAACTTAAAAAAAACTTATGTAAGACAGCTGTGGAAAATGATTTATACTAGTTTTTAAGCACTGATGGGTTGAAGCTATATATACATGCGTAGTCCCTGTGTTTTAAATTATAAGTCATATTGACTTTTAAATATATAATTTTTGTTATATATTTAGATATACACATGTCTAGATGTCTAGTAAAAACAACGTTCCTAGACAAACCATCTTATACTAAATTACTACAATGGAGAGAGATCGAATTTGCTACGTAGGAGTACATGTGTAGCTAGTGTACGCGCAGTCAGCAGGTAATCATGCATACTTTTCGTTGTCGTCGTCCTTGGCAAGGACATGCCGTCCCGGCCCGTGTGTCCGACCAGCGACCAGGCATGAATCAGTAAGGCTGGACGAAAAATTTGCTCGACTCGTGGCTGGCTCGGCTCGGCTGGGCTGGGCTCATTATGATAACGAGCCGAGCCAAGCTAAGATTTTAGTTCATTAGCTAAAACGAGCCAACTCAAGCCAGCTCGCGAGCCGCTCGCAAGCCAAACGAGTCACGGTTTCAGAATTGTCTTCTTGCACTCGTCGTGTTCAGATGCTTCTAAAACACTTGAATCCGTACGTGGTAGATAGACAACCTCAAAAAATACGATTACTTAGAGTTAATAGTACTAATATCCCTACCAATTACCAACAACTGCCTCTTACAGTCTTATTCCATGACAAAAACTAAATTAAGATGATACTAGCTACTAAATCCGTGAAAAGAATAGTGCTTGCAATGTCGACGCTTGGAGTATCATCAACATCCATGAAAAGCCAACGACAAGAGACAAAGAAAAGAACAGCACACGGACACTGACAGTGTGATTGATTTATCTAATAAAAGAGACGAAGATTGTTGTCAAAAAGAGAGAAAGAGAGACGAAGATAACGACACTATACTCTCTCTACCGTAGTTAAAACAAGTGACTGACTGATGACAAGGTCCGCACCAAACACGGAGAGAAAACATGGCCGGCGTCTGTTGCTTCCGGCGACCCATTCGACTGCTGGGATCCGATTTGATCTTCCAGCGGCTGCCGGCCCTGTTGCATGCGCGGAAAGAAGCGTCGTCAATGAATAATGCGCGTGCGTCCGTACTGCTTTCTTGATCACTCGCTCGCTCTCCTTCAAGGCCGTGTTTAGTTCGCTAGAATCGGCGTCTGCCGAGTTACCATGAAGCACTGTAGCATTTTGTTTTTATTTGGTAATAATTATTCAAGCATTGATTAGTTAGGCTTAAAATGTTCGTCTCACAAAGTACAATAAAACTGTGCAATTAGTTTTTGATTTTATCTATATTTTATACTCCATGCATGTGCCGATATTTTGATGTAATGGAAATCTTCTTCTACATAGGGCCTGTTTAGATCCCAAATATTTCCCCAAATTTTACTATGCAAAAAGAAGATTTCCCATCACATCAAAATGCCGGCACATGCATGGAGTACTAAATGTAGATGAAATCAAAAACTAATTACACAGTTTTGTTGTACTTTGCGAGACGAATGTTTTGAGCCTAATTAGTCAATGTTTAGACAATTTTTACCAAATAAAAACAAAATGCTACAGTGCCGCACAGTGTACTACAGTGTTTCGGTCGACCCCAAATCGGGGCAACTAAACACGGCCATAGTGAAATTTAGGAGGCAAATTTGATATCTAAACAAGGCCCAATTCCTCGATCGCTGTGACGATGACGACGACCGGCCGTACGGAGTACGCTCTTCGTCTTCTTCTTTCGACCGTCGGTACGGTTCAGTTTTCAGAGCTTCTGTTTGACAAAAGCGGCCATGGACGGATCGGGTCTGAGTACTCCGTATACCTAGCGGATGGAGACGGCGGCGTGCCGTACCACCTGTGCCAATGGGATGGAATGCTTAGCAAGCATGGTCACCGTAAGTACCTTCAGGGATCGTAGGAAGCATCATCATATCATCCGTGCACGCGCCGGCGAGGCACCGGCGACTATAGTGTCGCCGTCGCCGTCACATCTACCAACATCAGGAAACACATGCATGCGTTGTATTGTGTGGTATTCGGCAAAGCTCTTGCGCTTTTGGAAAACAAAAAAAAAGTTGTATTGTGTGGTAGAACCTGGAAGAAGCATGCATGCATGTTGGAGTATACATATGTTTGGTTAATTTGCTGCCGTTGCCGTCACATCTACCACCTAGTTTATGTCTACAAATAATCTCCTTCATTGAAAGAAGGACAAGTCCATTTAGATTAAAACTTTTGTAATAAGCTTTAGCTATCAATATCTAATTTTTTTTTCACCCTAGCTAGCTAGCTTGACAAAGCAAAGATCGATTTTACTAGATCTGTTACGGAAAGTATAATCATGCATGATATACAACACTTTTGTGTCCGATCCAGGGTAATATACAATTAATTTTGCATTGATTTTGTTTGTCAAAGTTCCATATTGGAGATGGTATCGGTATCCGGCCCCATGCATGCATGACCCAGGCAACCAGCGTGCATTTGTCATCAGAAGAAGAGTATATAATGGACGATGCAAACTACTACTTTTGGATGACAAAAATCCACTTATACGTACCATTATTCTCAGCTAACATATCTGAATGCACGTGCTCTTGGCTTACACAGACTAAAATCATGGGAATAGTAGTAGAATATACATTGTAAAACATGGGAATAATATACATTATAATAACATATATATGAATGCACGTGCTCATGGTAATATGTACTCTAACTTGGCCATTTCAATTCACAGAGACTTGAAATCAAGCACTTTTATTAACATATAGCTAGTGCCGTTTGGATGAAACGGGATACGTATACCTGAATGCACGTGCTGTTAGCGCAGATGAGAGGGAGGAAGAGGTGGTAGTAGGTACTACTTGTTGTCAGCACGCACTTTCACTTGTGCAACGACGACTCTAGCTACACGTATGTTTTGTGTCGCTAGCTCCCATTTCTCAACAGCAAGTCCACCACCCGTCCTGTGCCTCGACGTCGTAAGCGCACCTTGACATCTCGGTCGCCGTACGTACCCTCCCTAGCTACCCGTCACCCCACGCTTCACTTTTGTGACTTGGCTGCTACCGGAAGTAGCGGTCGTACCAAAGGACTCTAGCTCAATCGGTTAGAGCTTTCCAGCGGCACTCTGGGTCCTGAGTTCGGAATTTTAATGGGAGCGAATTTTAGACTGGTAAATAAAAACCCCCTTCACTGGCAAAGCCAGGTTCGAGGGTTTTTCTGTGACCGAAAGCAGTTGTAGCTTCTTTGGATCTCTTTGATACAGATTCATGTGCTTCAGCTCTGGCTACTGTAGCACAGCAGAGAGACTGTAGCAAGAGCCGGTGAAGCCGGAAAAAACGAGTTTCACCGGCTCTGTGAGAGGAAGAGAGGAGAGAAAACAGATTCGGTGAATAGTGCTGCTACAGTGCCTAAGCACCATTGGTGTGAGGTGGAGGCAGAGCTGCTGAATCTATACCAAAAGGGCCTTAGGGCCTGTTTAGTTCTCAAAATTTTTCAAGATTCCTCGTCACATCGAATCTTTGCACGCATACATGAAGCATTAAATATAGATAAAAAATAAAACTAATTACACAGTTTAGGCAAAATTCACGAGACGAATCTTTTAAGCTTAATTAGACCATAATTAAACAATAATTACCAAATAACAATGAAAGTACTACGGTACTATTTCTCAAAAAATTTCGCGAATTAAACAAGTCCTCAGGCTGGCGCCGTCATCAGGCTGTCTGCACCGGCACCCACTAAACCATCCTCCAGGAGCATATACCGTAAAAAACGCCCGCAGCGGCAACTGTAAAAGCCTCCGCTTGCCTAAGGCTCCGTTCGGCTGGGCTGATAAGCCGGCTGAAAAACACTGTTGGCTGATTTGTTGTGAGAGAAAAATACTGTTCCGGCTCAAAAAACAAGCTGAAAGGACGGATTATAAGCCAGATGAACAGGGCCTTAGCGGAGGAGCGTCCATCCGCCATATGTAGCGGGATAGCGGACGCCCGTTATCCGCGTCGGCCCCACCGCCGCGACCTCGCCCTCCGCCGGGCGCTCGCCCGAGCTGCGAGCTTGGCGTCCGCCGCGCCCCCCGAGGGCTCGCCCGCACCGCGACCTCGCCGGTCGTCCGCTACCGCCGGCCGCCACCGCACCGGAGCCGCCGCGTGGAGGGGATGGAGCCAAGTCGAGTGGAGGGGAGCCAGGGCCACCGCGCATGCCGCCCTCGCGGCGGCCAGCCGCGCTCGCCGCTGGCGAATGGAGACAGAGAGGGACCAGGGAGGAGGAGGGCCACCGCGACCGCCGTTGCCCCGCGCTCGCCCAGAGGCGCTTGTGCTCGGAGTCGGAGCTCGCTGCCGCGTCCACCTGGAGGTCACCCCTACCCCGCGTCCGGCGCCAGGCCTAGCAGACGGCGATGGAGCGCGCTGGTCCGCCGGCCGCCATCACACCGGAGCCGCGCTCGCCCGCCCGCCGAGGCCCGCCGCGCGCTCGCCCGCGCGCTGGTCCGTCCGGCGTCATCCCGGCCGTGGAGGCGGCGGAGAGAAGCGAGGTGGGGAGGAGAGCGGAGAGAGGCGCAGTGGGGAGGAGACCGTCCGGGTGGGAGAAAGAGAGAGAACGGGAGGGAGGGAGGCGGCGGTGGGTTTTTAATAAAAAAAGCTGACAGATGGGCTCTACAGTGGATAGAGGATGATATAGAGTACGGATAGGTGCAGGAGAAAGCAGTATAGAGGAGAGAATCTTGATGACCAGGCTGAAATATTTCTTTTAGAGGATGAATATAGAGGACGACGAGTGCGGACAGCCTCAACCCCCGTCGTGTTTTTATTTTTTGAAGTAGCGGTCGTCGGTCCCGTCCCGTGTGGGCCGTGGCAAGTTTGAAGGCGAAGCTACTACTACTCCTAGACAGTACGAGTAGTAGGGTGGGGGCAGTCTACGTCGTCGTTCCAGCCAGCCCGACGAAGAATGACACGTACGTAGTACGTAGTACTGTACAAGGAGTACTACTACTACAGTGCCTTTTTGGCTGATGCGATGCGTGCAGCTAGCCATGCATGGTGGCAGTAGCGCATGCATGCACCGGGGGCACCGGTGTATTCCGAGGTCAAACCGTTGGCCGGTCAGGCAGCCCCAGCGACCAGCGTAACATATATACCCGCATCGAGGACCCCTGACCGATGGTCCCAGCTCGACCGATCGTGTCTTTTACCTAGGTCTAGTTTAGATAGCAAATTTTTTTAACTCTAGCTACTGTAGTACTTTCGTTTGTATTTGGTAATTATTATTTAATCATGGCTAACTAGACTTAAAAGATTCGTCTCATAATTTACTACTAAACTGTATAGTTAGTTATTTTTTTACCAACATTTACTACTCCATACATGCGTTCAAAAATTGATACGAGAGAGAGTGAAAAAACTTAAAATTTGAGAGTGCTTTCGGCGTGGTTTGGCACGCAGATCAGATCAGACCGGCCGGCCACGACGACGTACGGAGGACGTACGTACGGCTTCTTATCCCGCTGCGTACTACGTAGTGGTGCATCAGTGCATCTGTGCATGGTTGAACGAAGCAAGCACCTGGGGCCTCCGAGTAGTAAAATTGTGTCGTAGTACGAAGAAGACACGTAGCTAGTATACGTACTACGTCGTACGTACGGTGGAATTCTGGCCTCCGCTGCATGCATAGCTCGTACAGTGGGTGTCCACCGTGTGTGTGTCTCTCTCTCAAAACGACCCGTCTACGCACGTGTGCTCCCTCTGTCCCAGAAAAAACGTCGTCCTAGCATTTAAACCGTGTCCCAAAACTTCTATCGTTTTAGATTCGGTCCCACTAAGATTCCCCTGTCGGCCTACCTCCTGCCATTTGCTCCCTCGTCATTTTCTCCCTCCCTTCCTCCTCGTTTCCACTGCCCCCTCCTCTTCTCCAATCCACAATCCGATGGTCGCCCTTATCTTCTTCCCCGCCGACGGGAGGCCGTTGCCCAGCCTCGTCCTCTCATTCGCCGCGCGTGGAGGTCATGCTGCTTGGCAAGGCTACGCTGGGGCGGCGAAGATCCAGCCCTCCGTCCTATGCTCCTTCCATCCCCGCCGGCGGCCTACCCTTCACTCGCAACACCGGAGAGAAGTCTAGCTGGGACGAAGAGGGCGTGAAGTCGCCGGATCCGGCCGGCCATGATGCTGTAGCAGCAGGCGAGCGATGCCTCCTAGGTGGCGCGCGCGGCGCAGAGCAGACCGGCGGCGAGCGCGGCCTCCCTTGCGGCAGTCGACGCGGACCGGACCGGCGGCACTCGCGGAGCGGACCGGAGGCGAGCCATGGCCTCCCTTGCGGTGCTCGCGGAGCGGACCAGAGGCGAGCCGCGGCCTCCCTTCCGCGCGTGGATCTCGGATGCGAACGGGAGAGGAAAGCAGGAGAGAGAGATTATTGTAGGGGTACTGTGGTCTTTTTTCTCCTTCCTTGTTTGCCGTGCCCATCTCTAAAACGATCGTATTTTTGGGACGGAGGGAGTACGTGTTAGCCCCGCCACGCCGTGTCCGTGTGTGTGCTTCATCGTATCACTAGCCACTACCGGAAACGCAGCCTTTACCGAGGGCTTCTGGCTTTGCCGAGGACTAAATATCGAGCACTCGGCAAAGACCCTCTTTGCCGAGGGCCGGCCCAAGGAGCCCTCGGCAAAGACAGGCCCTCGACAAAGAGGCCTCTGCCGAGGGCCAGCCCTCGGCAAAAAAAAATCTTTGCCGAGGGCCTCCCTATTGGCTCTAGGCAAAGAGTCTTTGCCGAGGGCCTACCTTATGGCCCTCGGCAAAGAGATTTTTCAAAATATATTTTGAGACACTAAATTAACTTAAATAAAAAAGTTTTTGTCGGTGTTCGGACCCGAGGGGGTCCTAGACCAACGAGTAAAATGCTGCGTGTCCCTTTCCTGGATGGTGATGCAAGGAGAACACACGGGGGTTTATCCTGGTTCGGCCAAAAGAAGGCCCTACGTCCAGCGGGGGGAGGAGAGGTTTGTATTTCCTTGCACCGAGGTGCTTGTGTAGGGGTTACAAGCTTGCGAGAGAGGGCGTCGAGCCCAAGTCTCAAAAGGAGAAAAGGAAAATACAAGATGATTGCTTGAGATGTTGATCTTGTATTTTGTGTATGGCTTGTTGTCCGTCTGTTGTCTTCTCGTTGTAGAGCCCTGGCCTCCCCTTTTATAGGGCGAGAGGTGGCCAGGACGATGGGCCTTGAAACGATGTTTTGTCGATCCCTGTTTGAGATGACGGTAGCGACGTGCCCTAGGAATGGAAGACCATCCCTGGGCACGTGATGTCGTAGAGGATGAGGCGCTGAAATGACCCGGAGTGCCGCGCCATACCGTCCTTCCTTCCCTGTTGAGCCGTGCTGGGTGTCGAGGCCGGGTCGAGGCTGGGTCGAGGCCGATCGGATAAGTCCGAATCCCTTGGATCGCGGTGTACGGGCCTTGTCGTATCCTCCCTCGAGGGTAACTAGTGACGTACAGTGTGCGGTAAGGTGGGTACAGTGACGTTTTTCACCTCCCATCACGGGATGGGCGGTAAAACAACGAAGACTGACACTGGCATTATTCCCACGTCGACCATACACGCAGCCATACCGGTAGGTGGTAGCAGGTAACTGCATTAAATGCTCAGGCTTTTGTCCTGGGGTAGGTGAAGTGAATGGATCGAGCATCCCGACCTGGGGTCACGCGAGTCGGAGCCTTCCCGACGGGCGGACGGGCCTCGCGCGAGTCGGAGTGCGGTCGGGGTACTTCGTCGTACGGAGTAGGGCGTTGTTGAAGCGCCCCCGTCGAGGGTGCCTCGTACGAGTCGGAGACGAAGTGCGGTGAAGTCTCCCCGTCGAGCGGGCCTCGTACGAGGCGGACCCGGTGTGCGGTTGAGGCGGGCTGCCTTTTATTGCGGTTTCAGTCGTTCTAGCTTTTCTTTATCGATGAATGTGGGTACCCCCGTACTGTTGGTACCGACAGTAGCCCCCGAGCCTTTGGGTGAGTGTGAGATCACTCTCCCAGAGGTTTGTTTGAACTGGAGTCGTGGCGTCGTGATTTTTTCTGGTGGGGGCGCGCGAGCGCACCCGCCGGGTGTAGCCCCCGAGGCCTCGGTGGAGTGTTGAGACTCCTCCGAGGTCTTTTATTCGTTTCATTGGGGAATGATTCGTTGCGGTCGAGCCTCCGAGCCTCGCGCGCACGAGGTCGATCGGAGTCCCGGCCGTCTTCCGTTGTGCGACCCTCACGCTCCTCCTTCAGAGAGGAGGAGGAGGGGTGGGGAACGCCGTACTACCCTCGTTTGGGCGAGTTCCGACGATCTCCGGCGAGCTGCTAGCGGGTAAATTCGAGTGAGAGTCCGTGCTCTAGTCGTTAGGAGTCGGCTTGTGGCCCGGAGGGGCTCTCAAAAATGCCAAGGAGTGGTCGTGTGGATGTCGGTTCCCTGCGACAGGATCCGAGGGCTCGGTGCCTCCCCCGAGGGGATTCCTACATCGACCTCTTCCTATAGCCTCGAATACGTCTTGGGGTGCCTCGAGAGCGTGGCTCGAGCCCTGGCCATGTACGGGCGCACCCTTGGCCGTCCCTTGCTCCGTCGCTCGAGGGCGGCTGTCGAACCCAGGTCGAGGGCCAGCCTCCGCTCCCTCGAGACTTATGGTGGGCTCGGAGCCCGTTATAGGTATCTGGGAATATCCGTCCGTGGATCTCGCCCCGCCCGTTAGCCAGGCGCGCCTTTTTAGGGCGAGATCGGCGCGGTAGTGGGCGACGTGGCGTTCGGTTACGACGTAGGGGACGGCCACGTGCCTGGCTCCTGTAAGACGTGGGGGACGGTTAGGTGAGCGCATTTAATGAGGGAAACTGTTCCTACCTTTTCGCGCGGCCGTTGGACTTCTTCCTGGCCTATAAAGGCGAGACCCAGGGGTCTGCGTTCCCCACCGGTTCTTTGCGCTCTTGCCATCCCTTAGCCTCAGGAAAACCCTTGCCCTCTTGCGCTTTCCGCCCACACCGCCGCCGCCGCCGCCGCCTCCCCCTTCGCTCACACCCCTCCCGACAGCGTCGATGGCCGGAAAGAGTCAGATTCTCCCTGCCGACGACTGGGCCGCTTCCTCGGTGACGGAGAGGAAGTTGGAAGAGTTGGTCGAGGACGGGCTGCTGCGGCCGAGGACAAGCCAGTTGCGGCCGGAGTGGATCGCGCCGCCGCCAGCCCACCGGGAGCCGGCGCCCCCTGAAGGGTACGTGGTGAGCTTCGTCTGCTTCCACGAGCGGGGATTCGGCGTTCCCGCGTCCGTCTTCATGCGTGCGCTTCTCCACTACTACCGGGTGGAGCTCCATCACCTCGCCCCCAACGCCGTCGCACAGGCCGCCATTTATGCGGCGGTCTGCGAGGGCTACCTCGGGGTGGAGCCGCAGTGGAACCTGTGGCTTCACCTCTTCAAGGGCGAACTCTTCGCGAAGAGGGCGGGGGAGAAGGGCGTCCTATGCGCGGCGCGGATGGGGAGCTGCGTCCTGCAGTTGAGGTCGAGCCGAGCGGATCAGTACATCCCGGCTCGCCTCATCTCCTCGAACAGCGGGTGGCACGAGGGCTGGTTCTACCTCCGCAACGACAACAACCAGTTGCCAAAGTACACCGGCCGCGTGCTGACCGCCCGGGAGGACCGCTGGACATATGGAGTGCCGGAGGTCGAGAAGCCGCGCCTGGACCCGTTGCTGGCGGCGCTGCAGCAGCTTCGCCTTCGAGGCTTGACGGCAGCGGCGGTGGCAACTGCGTTCCACCGTCGCAGAGTAATGCCGCTGTGCCGGCGTCGCCTGCGTCTCGACCAAATGACTCCGGAGGCGTCTCTGGAGGGGAGCCGGATGTCCCACGAGTCCCTCTCCCTCGAGGAGGTGCTCCGTCGCGCTCGTCGGATGGTCGGGACGTTCAAGACGGAGGAGGTAAGTCCCTCCCCCATGAGGTCCACCGAAGGGTTCGAGCCCGTGGTAAGTACTTTTGAGCTGATGCGCTTGTTTGGTTTTGTTCATTTTTTGGATTCCCCTAATCTGGTCGAGGCCGGCGCGCAGGACTTGTCGGCGCTGCGGGAGACGCGGCCGCCGGTCCCGGAGGACCAACCTGCCCGGGAGGCTCGACGGCTGCGTGCCTCGAAGCAGAAGAAGGTCAAGGAGTCGACCAAGAAGCGGGCGGCTCGCAAGGCCAGGGAGGCGGATGCGCGGAAGAAACTCCGGCGCCAGCAAGCCCTCGATGGAGTTCCTCTGGCACCGTCGCCTTCTGAGACAATCTCAGGGGAGGACGACGACAGCAGCGGCGAGGACGACGACGCCCTGTCGCGGTATGAAGCCACGACCAGGCTGGGGGACCTCCCCGACATCCATCCTCTGCTGGAGCCCATCGCTGGGTCGTCTTCCTCGGTCATCGTGGTCGAGGAGACCGAGGAGGAGGAAGAGGAGGAGGAGAAGGAGAAGAAGAAGAAGGATGAAGCGGGCCCCTCGACGGGAGGGGCCACTTTGCCCCGGACCCGGTAAGAGGGGTCGACGGGGACGCCTGTTCCGGCTCAGGCCCCGCAGACTCGGGTGGGGGCCGGGACGGCGGTGCCGGCGTCGTCATCGGCGGCGCCATCGACAGGCGTGAGAACCCGAGGCCAACTGGCCTCGGAGGCGCAGAAGGCGCAAGGCGCTGCACCGGCGAGGGCCCCACGGAGTGCCCGGCCTGCTGGCGGGGCTGCTGCGAGGCCGCCGCCTGCCACCTCGGGAGGCTCGGACCGCGCGGGGTCGAGGCCCTTGGTGCCAATTTCCGGGTGAGTACTTGTGCTTAGTGGCTTTGTCTCTCTCTGGATCCGTCGGCTGATCTTGTCCTTTATTTCATAGGTTGAAGCGGAAGGCAGAGCTCATGGGGCCTACCCCAGTGAAGTCGCTACGAGCGAGCGCCTCCGCTCTCAATCGGACAGCGGAGCAAGATGCGGCCTGGGTTCGCCAGGTCGAGGCCGCGAAGGGGCGTCTCCGGCAGCAGCAGGAGGCGCCAGCTGCTGCGGGGGTCGCGGGCCCTGATGTTGCCACGGAGAAGTCCGGCCCTGCGGGGGCAGTGGCGCCCGGTTTGGTCGGGGCAGAGCCTAGGCCGTTGCCGACGGCCGAGGCCACCGTCGAGGTCGTGACGGGTGAAACACCCGCCGGCGGCGCGGAGCGAGCGAGCGCCGATGTGACCATGGAGGAGGTCGCGTCGGCACCGGGACCGGAGGTGGCACCGGCAAGGGGACCGCTGCCGCAGCAAGACCTGCCGGTGCGGCCGGTGGAGAGCGAGGCCGTCGAGCTCCCTGTCGGGGCTCCGGAAGGAAGGGCGTCAGAGGTGGAGGCGCCAGCTCCGGTCGCGCCGTTGGTCGGGGCGCCGGCTCCTGAGCCGCCGACGGTCGAGGCGGCAGCTCCGGAGGTGCTGACAGCCGAGGTGCCGGCCCCGGAGGTGCCGGTGACTGAGGGGCTGGCCACCGCAGAAGGGCAGGCTCCCGTGGTCCTCATCCTCGACGACACCCCCCTGGACAAAGGAAAACAAGCGATGGGGGTCGAGGGGGGTGAGGCCACGGATCAGGCCGGTGCCTCGACGGACGCTGGAGCCGCGGGAGCCGCGGACGAGGCCGGCCCTTCGGCGGGACCGGGAGACGCCCCGGCCGGGTCGTCGTCGTCGTGGCCCGACATCACCGCGCTGGCGATAGCACGGGCCGAGGAGGAGATTCCGAGGTGGGGGGGGCGTCCCTTCAGTTCAGGGACGCTGCGAACCCCGATGCTGAGCCCATCTTCACCCTGAACGACAGGGATGAAGTGCACCGCTGGCAGTACCTTGAGGGTGTCCGCCGGCACCTCGATCGGATACTCCACATGGCGTCCGAAGCCGTCTCGAGGGGTATACGGGATGCTACCGAGGTACGATCGATCCGTTAGCCTTTTTTCGTGGCTCTTAGTGTCTTTTCTCTCGGACTCTTTATCTTCTTGGTTTCTTTGGATCGTGACCAGGAGCTGAAGGAGTACTCCCGCCGCAAGTCACTCTTCATCCGGGATGAGAGTGGCGTGTGGGCCTCGCTGGCGCGGCAATGAGCCCTGGTCGAGGAGGCTCAAAAGAGGCTTTCCGATCGGAACGCCGAGATGGCCGAGCTGCGCACCGCCTACTCGACGGTGAAGGAGGAGGCGATACACGCTTGGGCGGCCGAAGCCGTGATGCGCACCGAGATGGACAAAGCCCGGGAAGAAGCTGCCCAGGCTCGCAGGGACCTCGAGCCCCTGTCGGCACAGGTGAAGGAGCTCGAGGAGGATGTCTCCCAGGTCAGCCGTCAGCGCGACGCCCTCAATGTTGAGGTCAGGCAGGTCTCGGCCCGTTTCAGCGCGCTGAAGGACGAGGTCACAACGCTGAACGGGGCCGTCCAAGAGAAGGACGCGGCACTCCAGATCGCCCGTCAGGAGATCGAGGCGCTGAAGGCGACCATCTGTGACAAGGACAGCGCCCTCTTGGGGCTCGAGCAGTCGTGCGGGGGGCTCCGTGACGAGGTTCTGGGCTTGAAGACCCATATCGAGGGTAAGTATAACAGTTATAGCCATGACGTCGAGGCCTCGTGTTAGGTACTAATTTATTTTGTCGTGTTTCAGAGCTGGAGAGTGAGAATCGGGCGGCCCACTCGTCTGCCAACTCCTTCCAGAGCCTCCTCGAAGCCGAGACCCGGAGGACCCAGCTGCTCCAGGGCGCGATCACCACCGTGTGTGACGGTCTGGGGGTCGAGCCCGACGCCGACACCGGGGAAGACGTTCCGGGGAACTCCTTCATCCGTCGGATGGCGGTGCTGGGCCGCCTTGTCCGTGAAAGGATACGGGGCAGCCTCCACCATGGCGTGAAGAGGGCGCTGGCCGTCGTCCGATCTGGGTTTGTGTTCGACATGGAGCTTGTCGCTGAAGGCTTCATCACTGACCCGGACCGGACCGACGAGGAGAACGAGGATGCTTGCCTGGAGCTGATTGAAGCCGCGGAGGGGCCTGGGAGTCGTCTGGCCTCGCTTTTTGAACCTGAGGTGGTCCCGCCTCCTGACGATGAAGGCCTGTGAGCCAGATCTGGGCGCAAAGGCCCATGTAATAAGTTAGTTATTCTGAATTTTGATTGTGGTGGCCTTGGAGGCCCTGAGAGCTCGAAACAGAAACCAGTTCGTGGTTAATTTAGTTTTATTCGAGCTTTCCTTCCCTTTGTTGCTTGGATTGTGTTCTCGTACGATTTACTTAGCACGCAGTCGCGTCCTTTGGCGCAGGGGAACGAGTGGAGGTACCGTAGCCTCGGAGGCGTAAGTGATCCCGTGGCTCGACTGCCCCCGAGCTTCAGGGCGCTTTTGCGGCCTCGTAGATCATGTAAGAACTTGATCTAAGCGATAGGGGGTGTACTCTTTTTCAAAGCTATGAACCATTATTAGATCTACCTAGCGTGCGGACGTACCCCTAGAAGGCGTGAGGGGTGAGCGAAGGTACCATAGCCTCGGGGGCATAGGTGATTTTCCTGGCTCGAGAGCCCTTTCTGTAAGGTCCAAAAGGCTAGAGGGGGGGTGAATAGCCTATTTAAAATTCTACAAGCTTCACTAAACAACCACGTTAGTATAAAAGATGGCTAAGCTAAATCTAGCACTAGCTCAACTAAACTATGCAAGCCACCTATACAATACTAGTGAAGCAAGGCTATGATCTCTAATACACACCAACAAAGCTAAGTCACTAAGCTACTTACTCCTATGTGATAAAAGCTACGCTAAGCAAACTACACTAGAACTAGTACAAGAAAGTAAAGAGTAAGCGACTTGATTCTTATACCAACGATGTAGAGAAGTAATGCAATCGAAGAATCAATCACAAGAGAAATCCTCGGCAAAGAGATGACACAAGATTTTTTACCGAGGTTCACTTGCTTCCCGGCAAGCTACTCCTCGTTGGGGCGATGCACCCACTTGTCGGTTCGCGAGCTAATCGACTATCAAGAGTCGAGCCCTCGGCGGGCGCCGCACAACCGCACACAAGATGGGGATCCTCCAAGCCACGAGCTCCACTAGAGTATCCAATTTGCGAACTCCCGCGGGGAAGGATCAAGAACCCCTTACAACACTTGGTGAGGGCTCCAACAATCTCCAATTGCGAGCTCAATCACCTCTGCTGCTCCAAGCCGTCTACCGTGTCGGGAAACACGGAAGAGTAACAAGAAATCCACAGCAACTCGAAGATCAAGTGCCTCTAGAATGCAACTCTCAAGCAATGCACTTGAATCTCACTCAATCTCACTCAAGATGTGCAACCAAGCAAAGAGATGAGTGGAGGGGTTGTTCTCTAGCTCAAAGGATGTCTCTAGGTCTCAAAATGTGCAAGAGTTACCCTCAAACCCCGGCCAACGTCTATTTATAACGAAGGGGTACGCAGCTAGCCGTTACGGACGACGCAGCGAAAATCGTGCTGACCGGACGCTCCGGTCAGGGTGACCGGACGCGTCCGGTCACTACAGGACAAGCGTGAACAGTGCGGGTCAGAACTAGCCGTTGCCGTGACCGGACGCGCTCAACCGTTTGACCGGACGTGACAGTGCCAGCGTCCGGTCGCGTTCCAGTAAGCTCCCGTCGAGACCGGACGCGTCCGATCGCACGTGACCGGACGCGCCGCGCGTCCAATCGGCACTCCGCTGCTCTCTGCCCCTCTGGACGCCTGACCGGATGCTCCGGTTCCGTGAGGGACCGGACGCGCCAGTTGCGCGCTCTACTTCTACGCCCAGGTGAACTGACCGGACGCGCTGGTCAGGCCAGACCAGCGTCCGGTCAGAAACCCTAGCTAGCAGCACCGAGTTGAACTGACCGGACGCGTCCGGTCAAACCGAGACCGCGTCCGGTGCAGCGTCCGGTCACCACAGTGACCGCCGTTCGCCTCCGTTTCTTTTCCGACTTCCGGCGCAATAGAAAATAGGCATTTCATTTCCTCGAAAAACGCCTGAATCCCGCGCTCGCACGCTCGGCGGGAGGGAGAGCGAACCCCAAACCCCTTACTACCGCTCAAACTCCACCGCCTTCGCAAATGTGCTAACACCACCAAGTGTACAACACCATGTGCATGTGTGTTAGCATTTTCACAAACATTTTCAAGGCGATATGTTAGCTCTCTACTAGATCCTAATGCATATGCTCAAGATATTGATCTAGTGGCACTTGATTCCCGAGCTAACCGTGATTGCCCCTCTTGATAGTCGGCTATGTATCCTAAACCCGGTCAATCACTTCTCTACTCAACTCAGACCGGCAAAAGAAAAACAATATGGTTATACCTTTGCCTTGCGCTCTTAGATCCTTCTCTTCCACTTGATCATCAAGTCCATCATTTGATGTGCATTCTATCATGATCAACATTTCATGTCCATGCACCATCTCTTTGTGATCTTGTGGCCACCACTCCTTGCCACGTACACCTTCATCACATGTGTTGCTTATGCCTAACTCAAAACACTTAACACATGGTATTAGCAACTTGGTGTCATTAATTACCAAAACCAAACTTGGGCTTTCACTTTCGAACCTTAGGGTGTTCTTGCGGCGCTGTCGATCTAAGAAGCGGTTCTTAAAGTTTTTTAAAAAAGAGTGCAAGTTTTTTTGGGGACTGGGGGTTCCCCCCTTTGTAGCCCCCGAGGGAGGGTCGATTCTGGGAGTGCAGAGTCGATCCTTCCTCATTGTGAAACGAAAGTTTGAACATCGCTGTATTCTTTATTGACGAGAAAGAAATTACAGAGCCTCGAGGCTTTTTAAGGAAAGAAGCGACGTAGCTGTTCAATGTTCCAAGCGTTGGTGAGGATTTCGCCCTTCTCGTTGGATAGCTTGTAGGTGCCCGGCTTTAGTACTTCTGCGATGATGTACGGTCCTTCCCATGGTGGCGTGAGCTTGTACCGTCCCTTGGTGTTCTGGTTCCACCGCAGCACCAAATCGCCGACGTTGAGGTCACGCTTGCGGACGTGTCTGTCGTGGTAGCATCGGAGACCTTGCTGGTACCTGGCAGAATGTAACAGAGCCACATCTCGAGCTTCCTCGAGCTGGTCGAGGGCGTCCTGTCTTGCGGCGTCGTTATTTCTTTCGTTGTAGGCCTTCCACCTTGGGGATTCGTATTCTATATCAGTTGGGAGCATAGCCTCAGACCCGTAGACTAAGAAGAACGGAGTGAACCCCGTGGCTTGACTCGGCGTTGTTCTTAGGCTCCATAGGACCGAGGGTAGCTCGGCGGCCCATCTTTTGCCATGTTTGTTTAGCTTGTCAAAGATTCTGGGTTTCAGGCCTTGTAGGAGCATGCCGTTGGCACGTTCCACTTGGCCATTTGTTTTTGGATGAGCCACAGCTGACCAGAGCACACGGATGTGGTGGTTGTCGCAGAAATCCAAAAACTTTTTCCTAGTGAACTGGGTGCCGTTGTCCGTGATAATACAGTTAGGAACCCCAAAGTGATGGATGATGTTGGTGAAGAAAAGCACAGCTTGTTCCGACCTGATGCTGGTGATGGGGCGAGCCTCGATCCACTTGGAGAATTTGTCGATGGCGATGAGCAAGTGGGTGAAGCCGCCCGCTGTTCTCTTTAGAGGTCCGACCAGGTCGAGCCCCCAAACGGCAAACGGCCACGTGATGGGAATGGTTTGCAGAGCATGTGCCAGAAGATGAGTTTGTCTCGCATAGTATTGACAACCCTTGCAGGAGCGTACTAGCTTGACAGCGTCGGAGACCGCGGTGGGCCAATAGAATCCTTGTCGAAAGGCATTTCCGACGAGGGTTCGAGGTGCTGCGTGGTGACCGCAAGCCCCTGAGTGTAAGTCGCTTATCAGGTCTCTGCCTTGCCCATTTGTGATACAGTGTTGAAGGATGCCAGTAGGGCTGCGCCGGTACAGCTCCCTACTGTCGCCAATGATCACAAGGGTTTTGGCCCGGCGAGCGATCCGTCGAGCCTCGGTCTTATTCGAGGGGAGGTCCCCTCGGATAAGGTAGTCGAGGTACGGAGCGCGCCAGTCAAGCTCGAGGTCAGATGGTGGGGTCGATCCTTCCACCTGCATGGCTTCAGCCCT
This sequence comes from Saccharum hybrid cultivar R570, assembly GCA_038087645.1. Taxonomy (NCBI): domain Eukaryota; kingdom Viridiplantae; phylum Streptophyta; class Magnoliopsida; order Poales; family Poaceae; genus Saccharum; species Saccharum hybrid cultivar. The sequence continues at coordinate 16,753,358 of JAQSUU010000805.1, forward strand.
GGTCGAGGGGGCTTCCGCCTCAGGTGGGGGGTCGAGTGACGTCCCGTCGACCCCTCTATCCGACCCAAGGTCGACGGACGGCCGCTGGAGATCTTTCGCGAAAACGTCTGGTGGAACCGTAGTTCGACTGGACGCGATTTTCGCGAGTTCGTCGGCGGCCTCATTATACCTGCGTGCGATGTGGTTGAGCTCGAGGCCGTGAAACTTGTTTTCGAGGCGCCGCACTTCTTGGCAGTAAGCTTCCATCTTGGGGTTGTGGCAGCTTGAGCTCTTCATGACCTGATTGATCACGAGCTGGGAGTCGCCTCGAACGTCAAGGTGTCGGACCCCAAGCTCGATGGCAATTCTCAGCCCCGTGACAAGTGCCTCGTACTCGACAACGTTGTTGGACGCAGGGAAATGAAGCCGGATGACGTAGCGCATGTGAACTCCGAGGGGCGAGATGAAGAGCAAGCCCGCGCCCGCCCCTGTTTTCATCAACGACCCGTCGAAGTACATGGTCCACAGCTCTGCCTGGAGCTGTGCGGGAGGGAGTTGAGTGTCAGTCCACTCAGCCAGGAAGTCTGCTAATACTTGTGACTTTATAGCTTTGCGCGGCGCATAGGTCAAGGTCTCGCCCATGAGCTCGACCGCCCACTTGGCAATCCTACCCGAGGCTTCCCGGTTCTGGGCTATCTCTCCCAGGGGGAAAGAAGAAACCACAGTAACCGGATGACCCTCGAAGTAGTGTCAGAGTTTGCGTCGCGTCAAGACGACGGCATATAGCAGCTTCTGGATTTGTGGGTATCGGATTTTAGTTTCCGAGAGTACTTCGCTGATGAAGTAGACCGGCCTCTGGACGAGCAGGGCGTGCGCCTCCTCGGCCCGCTCGACAACCAAGACCGCACTGACTACTTACGACGTCGCGGCGACATAGAGTAGGAGCGGTTCCCCGGGGGTCGGAGGGACGAGGACTGGTGAGTTAGAAAGTGTGATCTTGAGTTTTGTGAGGGCATCCTCAGCTTCGAGGGTCCAGGAAAAATGCTCTGATTTTTTCAAGAGGCGGTACAGAGGGAGCGCTTTTTCGCCGAGGCGCGAAATGAAACGGCTGAGCGCCGCTAAGCAGCCCGTGACCCTCTGCACGCCCTTCAGGTCTCGGATGGGTCCCATCTTGGTTATCGTAGAGATTTTTTCTGGGTTGGCCTCGATGCCACGCTTAGACACGATGAACCCTAAAAGCATGCCTCGAGGGACGCCGAAGACGCATTTTTCGGGGTTGAGCTTGATATTCTTTGCCCGAAGGCACTTGAAGGCAACGTCGAGGTCGTTTACTAGATCATCGGCCTGTCTGGTCTTGACAACGATGTCATCGACGTATGCCTCGACGGTTGGTCCGATGTGTTCCCCGAAGACGTGCTGCATGCATCGTTGGTACGTTGCCCCTGCGTTCCGGAGACCGAAGGGCATCGTAACATAACAATACATGCCGAACGGGGTAATGAATGAAGTCGCGAGCTGGTCGGACTCCTTCATTTTGATCTGATGGTAACCGGAATAGGCGTCTAAGAACGAAAGAGTTTCACATCCCGCGGTGGAATCAACGATTTGATCAATGCGTGGCAAAGGGAAAGGAACTTTTGGACATGCTTTATTCAAACTAGTATAGTATACACACATCCTCCATTTCCCACTCTTTTTCTTAACTAATACAGGATTAGCTAGCCACTCAGGATGGTGAACTTCCTTGATGAACCCGGCCTCCAGTAGCTTGTGGATTTCCTCGCCGATGACCCTGCGCTTCTCCTCGTCGAAGCGGCGCAGGCGTTGCTTCACCGGCTTGGATCTGGCCCGGATCTCCAAGGCGTGCTCGGCGACTTCCCTGGGTATGCCCGGCATATCCGAGGGACTCCACGCAAAAATGTCGACGTTTGCGCGGAGAAAGTCGACGAGCACGGCTTCCTATTTCGGGTCGAGGGTGGCGCTGACGTTCAGCGCCTTCCCGTTGGGATCAGCGGGGTCGAGGGGCATGAGCTTGACGTCCTCCGCGGGCTCAAAGCTGCCGGCGTGGCGCTTTGGGTCGGGAATCTCGTTGGTGAGACCGTCGAGGTCTGCAGCCAAAGTCACCGACTCCAAAGCCGCCTCGCCGTGCTCAACGCACTCGACGTCGCACTCGTAGGCATGTTCATACGAGGGCCCCACAGTAATGACGCCGTTTGGGCCGGGCATTTTGAGCTTGAGATAGGTGTAGTTCGGCATAGCCATGAACTTGGCGTAGCACGGGCGCCCGAGGATAGCGTGGTATGTTCCACGGAACCCGACCACTTCGAAGGTGAGGGTCTCCTTTCTGAAGTTGGCCAGTGTGCCAAAACAAACGGGTAGATCGACCCGTCCGAGGGGTTTCGCCCGTTTCCCTGGCACGACTCCGTGGAAGCCCCCGACGCTAGGTTGGAGGCACGCTCTCTCGACCCCCAGCAGGTCGAGGGTCTGGGAGTAGATGATGTTGAGGCTGCTTCCGCCGTCCATGAGTACTTTGGTGAGGCGTGTGTTGGCGATGACGGGATCAACAACGAGAGGGTAGACCCCCGGATTGGGGACGTAGTCAGGATGATCATCACGGTCGAAAGTGATGGCCACCGCAGACCAGTCGAGGAAACGGGGAACCGCCGTTTGTACGGAGAAAACCTCGCGCCGCTCTCGCTTGCGCTGGCGTGCTGAGAGGCGGGTCGAGGGTCCTCCGTAGATCATGAAACAGTCATGGATCTCGGGGAACCCTTCATCCTTGTCGTCACTTTTTGGGTCTTCCTTCTTGTCGGTGTTCTTGCTGCCCGCGCCCTCGAAGTACCTGCGGAGCATATGACAATCTTCGAGGTTATGGTTAGTGAGTCCCTTGTGGTAGGGACACGGTTCTTTGAGCATTTTGTCGAAGATGCCCCCGCCGGGGGGCCTTGAGGCTTCTTGCGCTCGGTAGCAGCGACGAGCTCGTCGGCCGGGGCCTCGAGCTTGCCTTGCTGGCCTTTCTTCTTCTTGCGATTGTTCCTCTTAGAGCCCCGGGTGGAGCTCGCGGGATCGTCGGCCTTCTGCTTCCCTTTGTCCTGCTCACCGCCGAAGATGGCACCAACTGCCTCCTCGCCGGCGGCAAAGTTGGTGACGATGTCCATCAGTCCGTTGGCAGTGAGTGGGGTGTGACGTCCCAACTCTCGGACCAACTCCTTGCAAGTGGTGCCAGAGAGGAAAGCCATGATCACGTCAGAATCGGTGACGTTGGGGAGCTCGGTACGTTGCCTGGAGAAGCGCCGGATGTAATCCCGGAGGGATTCACCCGGTTTCTGCTTGTAACTTCGGAGGTCCCACGAGTTGCCGGGGTGCATGTAAGTTCCCTTGAAGTTTCCCTCGAACACCCTCACGAGATCGTCCCAGTCATGGATCTGCTGGGGCGGGAGATCCTCGAGCCAGGCTCGAGCGGTGTCGGAGAGGAAAAGGGGAAGCTGTCGGATGATGACCCGGTCGTCGGTGGCCCCGCCCAGCTGACATGCCAAGCGGAAATCAGCGAGCCAAAGTTCGGGTTTGGTCTCACCGTTGTACTTGGTGAGAGTCGTGGGAGGGCGAAACCGAGCCGGGAGTATTGTTTCACGGATAGCCTTACTGAAGACCCGGGGGCCCGGAGGCTCGGGTGAAGGGCTATGATCTTCCGAGCTGTCGTAACGCCCGCCCCTGTGCACGTGGTAGCCTCGAGCCACACCATAACCGTGCTTGCGCGTGCGGCGCTCGACGATGTTGCCACGGGTGTCTCGAGGCTCGTGGTCATGAGCGATGAGCTCAGGGGCGGGAGCCATCCGAATCCGTCGGGCAGGTTCGGGATGAACCGAGGCCTCTCTCTCCTGTCGGGAGGGCTCTGCGAGCCGCTCCGAGGCGAGCTCGCGTCGCCTCGAGGCAGAGCTCTCGGCCTGCTGCAGGGCAGCAGTCTCGAGGAGCTCTCGGATCTCATCTCGAGCCCGGCGGGCATCGGGGTTTGACGGCTCGGGCATGTTGCGGAGGAGCATGGCGGCGGCGACGACGTTCTGGCTGGCTCGAGCGAAGACCGGGGGGTCGACCGCCCGGTCCTCGCCGATGCGACGGTTAACGTCGCGAGCTCTCTCGCGAGCTCTCCCGCCAAGTGCGCGTTCCGCGCGCTCACGCTCGAGGGTTTGTTGAAGTAGATGCAGGTTTTGTCATTCCTCGTCGAGCCTTTCCTGCAACTCGCGGATTTGCTCGAGCTGCATTCCTTGATCCGCAAGGAGCTGAGCCTCGTCCCGCTCGGCAGGAAGCTCGACATGGGGCGGCGTGTGCCTTCCTTCGTCCGACTGTTCTTCCTGCGATTCCGACGTGCTTTCAACATCGACGTTGAAGCACTCGCGGGTCGGATCGTAGGTGTCATCAGCCGAATCGGAGTCAGGAGCGCCAAAATAGTAGTATGACGGGGGAATGTATGGCCGTTGCGAATCGTTTCTGGGGTTGCAACGTTGGGAAGTGGTCACACGGGGTTCTGCTTCTGGTGTCTCCGTAGAGTCCAGATAATCAGAAGCCATCGTGGACGCAACGAGGTCCAGAGTGGAGCGTAGATGGTGTCCGGGGAGTTCCTCATAAGCACTCATGCAAGTGCTTACGGAGGAAGCGTACACCTGGGCAGCCGAATCTAGCCCAAACGGGAACAGCGAAGGAGAGGTGGCTGTCCACGCCGGAGCGCGTACTCCGGGTAGCGGTGTCTCACCGGACGGGAGAGCGGCGGGATTCTCCGTTGGCATGTTGTCCCCAGCCAAGCTTATCCTTCCCAGACCTTCCACGAGGAAATCTGGGCCGGCGCCTGGCTGGGGGGTGCCGGAACGGGGAATCTCATCACCCTCCACGAGGTGGAGACGATGGTTATGCCGGGCTCGCCGCCGTCGGGCGGCTCGCGCCTGCCTGGAGCGATGGTACCGGCGGATTGCTCCCCCAGGCTGGGAGAGCTCATAATCCTCGTCAGTTGGGTGCCTGGGCGGGAGTAAGACCATATCGTAGCCATAGCCAAGCGACATGAACTCCAAACTCCCAAACCAGATCACCGTGGCCAACGGGATAGGGCGTTCGGGGTCAGCCATCCAGGAAAAAAGGCGGGAAAGCGACGTTGGCACGCAGCGATCCCCTACCTGGCGCGCCAACTGTCGGTGTTCGGACCCGAGGGGGTCCTAGACCAACGAGTAAAATGCTACGTGTCCCTTTCCTGGATGGTGATGCAAGGAGAACACACGGGGGTTTATCCTGGTTCGAGCAAAAGAAGGCCCTACGTCCAGCGGGGGGAGGAGAGGTTTGTATTTCCTTGCACCGAGGTGCTTGTGTAGGGGTTACAAGCTTGCGAGAGAGGGCGTCGAGCCCAAGTCTCAAAAGGAGAAAAGGAAAATACAAGATGATTGCTTGAGATGTTGATCTTGTATTTTGTGTATGGCTTGTTGTCCGTCTGTTGTCTTCTCGTTGTAGAGCCCTGGCCTCCCCTTTTATAGGGCGAGAGGTGGCCAGGATGATGGGCCTTGAAACGATGTTTTGTCGATCCCTGTTTGAGATGACGGTAGCGACGTGCCCTAGGAATGGAAGACCATCCCTGGGCACGTTATGTCGTAGAGGATGAGGCGCTGAAATGACCCGGAGTGCCGCGCCATACCGTCCTTCCTTCCCTGTTGAGCCGTGCTGGGTGTCGAGGCCGGGTCGAGGCCGATCGGATAAGTCCGAATCCCTTGGATCGCGGTGTACGGGCCTTGTCGTATCCTCCCTCGAGGGTAACTAGTGACGTACAGTGTGCGGTAAGGTGGGTACAGTGACGTTTTTCACCTCCCATCACGGGATGGGCGGTAAAACAGCGAAGACTGACACTGGCATTGTTCCCACGTCGACCATACACGCAGCCATACCGGTAGGTGGTAGCAGGTAACTGCATTAAATGCTCAGGCTTTTGTCCTGGGGTAGGTGAAGTGAATGGATCGAGCATCCTGACCCGGGGTCACGCGAGTCGGAGCCTTTCCGACGGGCGGACGGGCCTCGCGCGAGTCGGAGTGCGGTCGGGGTACTTCGTCGTACGGAGTGGGGCGTTGTTGAAGCGCCCCCGTCGAGGGTGCCTCGTACGAGTCGGAGACGGAGTGCGGTCGAGGCTCCCCGTCGAGCGGGCCTCGTACGAGGCGGACCCGGTGTGCGGTCGAGGCGGGCTGCCTTTTATTGCGGTTTCAGTCGTTCTAGCTTTTCTTTATCGATGAATGTGGGTACCCCCGTACTGTTGGTACCGACAGTTTTCTACTACAAAATTGTCTAACTTTTTAAGATCTACAAAGTATATATTGGTCATTTCTTCATTTAACAAATCAATAGTAATGTTGTTCACAAAATCTACATCTCTCTAATAAGTTTCATGAAACTACTAGAGAGGATATATAAGGATTGTGAAATATGTTAGAACCACCACGTCGGTTGAACAAATGACCAAACAATCAAAATAAAGTTTGTAGATCTTGACAAGTTATAAAATGTTGTAGTTGAAAACTTTTTCATTTGAAAGCATCTAATTGTCGATAATTGCGTCTTAAGTTTGAAATTTGAAATTTGAAATTTTGAAAAAAGTCTCGGATGGAGAAACACTCTAAACGAAAGTTGTAGATCTCGAAAAGTTATGAAACTTTGTAGTTGACAACTTTTTAATTTGAATTCGTTTAGTGCCTCAAAATGTATTTTAAAAATTCTCTTTGCTGAGGGCCATAATGTAGGCCCTTGGCAACTCAAAATGTATTTTAAAAATTCTCTTTGCTGAGGGCCATAATGTAGGCCCTTGGCAAAGAGGGTCTTTGCCGAGGGCCAACCTTATGGCCCTCGGCAAAGAGATTTTTTAAAAATTCTCAGATGGAAAAACACTCTAAACGAAAGTTGTAGATCTTGAAAAGTTATAAAACTTTATATTTGACAACTTTTTCATTTGAAAGCATCTAATTGAGGATATTTATATCTAAAGTTTGAAATTTAAAATTTCAAATTTTAAAAAAGTCTTGGATGGAAAAATACTCTAAACGAAAGTTGTAGATCTCGAAAAGTTATGAAACTTTGTAGTTGACAACTTTTTCATTTGAAAGCATCTAATTGCCGATAATTGCGTCTTAAGTTTGAAATTTGAAATTTGAAATTTTGAAAAAAGCCTCGGGTGGAGAAACACTCTAAACGAAAGTTGTAGATCTCGAGAAGTTATGAAACTTTGTAGTTGACAACTTTTTCATTTGAATTCGTTTAGTGCCTCAAAATATATTTTGAAAAATCTCTTTGCCGAGGGCCATAATGTAGGCCCTCGGCAAAGAGGGTCTTTGCCGACGGCCTATCTTATGGCCCTCGGCAAAGATATTTTTTAAAAAGTCTTGGATGGAAAAACACTCTAAACGAAAGTTGTAGATCTTGAAAAGTTATAAAACTTTATAGTTGACAACTTTTTCATTTGAAAGCATCTAATTGAGGATATTTATATTTAAAGTTTGAAATTTCAAATTTCAAATTTAAAAAAAAGTCTTGGATGGAAAAACACTCTAAACGAAAGTTGTAGATCTCGAAAAGTTATGAAACTTTGTAGTTGACAACTTTTTCATTTGAAAGCATCTAATTGCCGATAATTGTGTCTTAAGTTTGAAATTTGAAATTTGAAATTTTAAAAAAAAATCTCGGATGGAGAAACACTCTAAACGAAAGTTGTAGATCTCGAAAAGTTATGAAACTTTGTAGTTGACAACTTTTTCATTTGAATTCGTTTAGTGCCTCAAACAATCAATTTACACTCGGTTTGTTATAACATATTGGGAATCGAAATGGAATATAAACACAAGTGATAAAGGGTTGGAGTGGTTAGAGGAGGTAAGTGAGAGAGGGTGTGAGAGGTCATGAGTTCGAATCCCATCAACCACGACTTTACGAATAGGGTCAAAAATACTATGTAAAATGCTACAAAAAATCCCGCGGGTGGGGGTGATGGCTCGTCGGCGTCTCCAAAAAAAATAAAATTATTTTGCTATTTTTTCAGGTTTTTTTTCGATTTACATTTTGCCGAGGGTTTTTCTTTGCCGAGGGTTTTTTTTTTCCCTCGGCAAAGGCTTTGCCGTGTGCCCGATAAAGGGTCCTCGGCAAAGACCCCTTCGCCGTCTCAAAATTTTCTGAGGGCTCTTTGCCGAGGGCCACCCTCGGCAAAGCCTTTGCCGAAGGTTTTTGGGCCTTTTCCGAGGACCTCTGGCCCTCGGCAAAGCATGCGAGTTCAGTAGTGAGCCACGGCCCTTTCCCAACGAAGCACCGAGGAGCACGCAGTAGGTTCTCAATCTCTTTTTTTTCCCCACAAACGAGTAGTACTTTCAGCTTGGACGAGGTAGCCGGGGCCGGCCAGCGGCCGTACGGGTGTTTAGTCGTTAGGATGAAAAATTTTTGGTGTTACATAGGATATTTTATGGGATGTCGAAATGGATATTCGGATACTAATAAAAAAACTAATTACATAACTCGTCTGAAAACCGCGAGACAAATTTACTAAGCCTAATTAATTTATCATTAGCACATGTTTACGGTAGCACAATATTGTTAAATCATAGATTAATTAGGCTTAAAAAATTTGTCTCACAAATTTATCATAATATACGTAATTAGTTATTTTTTATCTATATTTAATATTCCATACATGTGTCTAAACATCCGATGTAACGTGGTGTAATTAGTAGGAGGACTGCACTCCACTGACCGTCTCTTGGATGGATAGGGAGATGAAGTGCCGCAGCAGCCACCGTGTAGTAACAGCAGTCCGTTGGAGAGGCAGGAGCAGTGACTGGACGGTGGAGGATGCAGGTGCGCAGATTTTATTTTATTGAAGCACTGCCTACCCCGAACCTCTCCGCCTGGTTTGCTTGAGCTTATCAGCCAAATCAGTAGTCATCCAGCAGTGTTTTCCTCTCACAATAAACTAGTAAACAGTACTTTTACCATAATAAATCAGCGAAACGAAGAGGCTGCCCTGTGGCCAAACCCCCTCGTTGGTGGGTGGTAGACTATTGTACTATGGCCAAACCCCCTCACCTCATTAAACACACCACCACCTTCGCTCGCACGACCACCTTCCTCCTGTCCTTCCTGCTGCCCTGCTGCCTGCTGCTTCCCCGCCCTTCACCCTTCTCATCTCATCCCTTCCTTCCTGGCGTTGTGCCTGGACCAGGTCCACGGCTCTCCTGCATGCGATCTGCTGGTCCTGCCACCCAACAAACGACGACCGCCCATGTCGTACACCAGGGAGGGGGTAGGAGTAGCGCTCACCTATTACAGACAATACTAGACCGAGCCGTCATACCATACACCAGGGCGTACGACACGACCACCCAACCGAACGTACGTCACGGCCATATACCGTGTCACCTGGTTGACTTGACTGACCAACAAGTGACGATCCATCGAGCCAGCCGCCGTTGGCCGTTGGTGGCGTGCGTGTCGTCCACGAGGACCGGGTCCGCGCAGCCACGCCGCCGGGTGGGTGGGTAGACCGATGCCGTGGCGCCATTACTCCGGTCGCCGTCCGGAGGTCCCCCATCGACCGGGTCTGGTCACTCCCATCAATGCGTCTGCCCTGCTGGTGTGGAGAGCGAGCTGCCTGCTGCCGGCCCCTCCAACTGCAGACGTAGTACGTGCAGTGGAGCAGCCAGCAGCGCAGCCCCCACACAGCGGAGCGGACTGCCGGACGGCCACCACCTCGATCGATCATGCACCAGTCGCCAGAGGTAGGTGACGCCGTGGCAAGGCCGGCATTCAAGGTCACACCTGGCCTGGCCTGCCGGCCGATCTCGCCGCAGCGGCGCAGCCCCGGCCCCGGCCCCGGCCGGCCACTCTCGCTCGTCATCTGCGTCTGTTTCCAGCACGTACGGAGAGCTCAGGGAAGGAAAACGAACCTAACCACCACTCCACTCCACCACCCGGAGTTATTTCCGAGCCAATCTCTCGTTTGCCGGGAAGAGGCCGACTGGCCGAGAGAGCCCAGTCGCCGTCACCTAGGCACCTAGCTTATCTCCTGTCTCTGCCCGGCATCACGCTCCTAAAAATTTGACGCATACTTCGTCTGCTCCTACTGGCTACTATTATTGGCGAGAGAGACACAGGTGGTTAGCAACCGGTGTTTTCTGTGTCGGTCAACTAACTTTTAGTTATGGGAATACTCCATTCGCAAAAAACAAAAAAAGAGTTCTGGGAGTACTCGTAGATTGAAATGCAGTATTAGTTTATTTGTTCATTTCTCCGTAGATTAACTACGTACGGTGTCATTTTAGCTCTTTTCGATAAGTATATTAAGTTGGTGTAATAATAAATTAAATAGAGCTTGCATCCTAGAGAAACAATGTGGTAGAAAATAAGTTTTCAGAAAACAATGTGCTAGAAAATGAACAGATTACCAAACATACACTTGCAGTAGTTACATATGCACATCGTCGATTCGTTACCAGACAACAGTGGTACTTTTGAATGGATCTAAAATAAAGCTGATTGCACCGGCCGGTTCACTGCACATAATAATAAATCCAATTTGGACGTCATACACCCAGCCATCTTTTTCCTAGGAGCAGGTAGGCACTTTCAGTTGACGGACTGTCCAGTCGAGGAGGGTGAACTCAACCGTTCAGTGTTCACGCACCATCAAAGTTGCATACTACTCCAGTTGATCAGGTTTCTTCGCTCTCCTGCATGGATGGGGCGGAGTAGCAGGAACCAGTCTTCAGCAGGATCACTAAACACCGCTGACCGAGTTAACGACGTCTCTTAAGGAAACATCCTGGGACCAAAAAAAAACATAGTAGCAGTAATAGTGTCGGACTAACAATAATACTGTAGTTGGGGTTGCTGAGGTACGGCGTGCCAGATTTCAGCTACCTACTAGCCCGGATCTCGAGGGCTAGCAACCCGGCCGGCCGGCATGAGCTAGTCCAACCACCACCACTAGTGAGAAAATCATGTCCATTACTGTCTCCTACTCCTACTACTATGCATCTTCTTTTTGCCTAAACGTGTGTTTAGTTCCGCGAAAAGGTGTAAAAAAAGTACTGTGGCATGTTTTGGCTTTATTTAGTAAATAGTGTCCAACCGTTGACTAATTAGGTTCAAAACGTTCGTCTCGCAAAGTACAACAAAGCTATACAATTAGTTTTTGATTTCATCTACATTTAGTACTTCATGCATGTATCGTAAGTTTGATGTAACGGAGAATTTTTTTTACATAGTGTTTTTTTTGTGGAACTGAACACAGCCTTTAAAAAATCGATCATGTTTTTTCAGCCTCAGCTATATGATGCTTGAACTAGCTAGCTAAAAAATACTACTATATCTGCATCATCACGTCCGAAGCTGAAAAGCGTTAATTTAGCAAGTTTTTCCTCTCGCTCCATTTATAGGAGCATTGAACGTCATGTTCGCTTGTCTCATAAATCATACTTTTTTAGTTAATAAATAGTATTTTTTTCTCACATAAATTAATGAACAATACTTTCACCCATGACTTTGAAAACGAACAGAGCCACATGAAAACGAATATAGCCACGTAACGAACATAGCCACGTAACGCCTAGGGTGAAGCAATGATAGCTCCATTCTTCGTAGAGCATCCAGTTGATGAGAGACTGTCCACACCCATCAACTGCTCATACGTGTCCTCCTCCTGTCCTCTCTCTCCAAAGCTACAGGATAATATTTTCTGGATTTGGTATTGTAATTGTAAAACGCCCGGGAGAGCGACTTCCAACGCAAGCTTATACGTACTAAGACGTTATACCAAGCAAGTACTCCTACCGTCTACGCACCTGCAACAAGTACGTAACGTATGCAGCCCAGCCCACACCAACCAAGCAAGTAGCAGCACGCAGTGCACTAAATAAGCTCGCGCATCTTCTTGCTCCACAACAAGAGGGAGGAGTGGAAGTTGAAGATGCGAAGCGAAGGGTGGTAGCTCACCAAATTGATCATCAGATTCTCCCCCTCCTTTCTTGCTGCTGCTTTTGGTTTCTTTCGTGCACCATATAATAGCGTACACATAAGCTTGCTTGCGGCGGCTGCTGCTGGGCATTCTGGCCGGAATCTCAATAGAAATAAAAGCTGGAGAGAGAGCTTGCGTCCTGGGGTGACAAAAAAACGTCGGTGCCTGAGAGGGAAAATATCACCTGTTCGGCAGACTGTTTCTGCGGCTTATAAGCCGGCTGTGGCTGTTTTGTTGTGAGAGAAAAACACTGTACCACGGCTGATAAGCCGTGCTGATAAGAGCAGCCGAATAGGGTGTATAAATGTATATACTAGTAGGTAGTATAAAAATATCAATAACTGCAGCAGCAAGCCAAGTACCTTGAGTCAGAGTAGAGGGAATAAAAACTTTCCACATACATTAAGCATCATCGCCATGTGCCGCTGATGTGTTCTCCAAAAAAAACCCAATGGCTTGAAAATGGATGGCCCGGAGCCAATAGCCATTGAAAGAATTGTATTATTTCCAACTAGACTAGAGGCTTTTACTCCTTCCGTGAAGCAACGGCTCTGATGCATCAAAAAATTTGGTCATGACCAACATATATATATTTCATCGGTCCTAAAATATAAGTCACCTTAAGAATCATAGTACATGATAAATCAAATGGCGTATGTAATACTCTTTCAATCTTATTGGAGTTACGCACTGTTTTTTGAGCTTGGTGTGGTGGTTGGGTTGATGATAGATATTAATAGCAGCTACGCAACTAATTGAGTATGGGCCGTTCGCTTTGCTGAAAAGACAAGCTGAAAAGTACCGTTGGCTGATATGTTGTGAGAGAAAAATACTGTTCCTTCGCTGAAAAAGTACGGCTAAAAAGACAAGCGAACAGACCTTAATCATTTATAATTTAGGATACATTTTAAATGCTTCAATATCTTATATTTTAGGATGGAGCTAGCACATGGTAATGCATACGCATAAGTACCTAAGGTCTGACATAAAATGTTTGGCAGCCGAGCAAAACAAACACAAAGAAAGGAAGAAGGAAAGCTAAAATTTGGTAGCTTTTAACTGTTGTCCTAAGAGGCTAAGAACCATGATTTAATAGGTTATAGGTATTATTATTACAGCTCAACAAACACTTAGACGCTGCCTTAGCTAGGAATAATGCCATGCACGGACACATGTTTCTCACCCTCTCTCATTTCAACGTACATATAATTACACATGATTCAGTTGTGGTTAGCTCCACCAGCGGTATAAACTCTCGTGGGCACACATGAGCACGAACACACACGTTGAGCATTTAACCAGACAATAACCAAAACAGGAAGAAAAGTACCACATGAGAAAACAAACATTTGGAATAGGTATGGATTATTAGGTTTAACGATTGGCAATTTTGGCTTGCACGGGTTGCGTGAAAGAGGTTCATGCTACATCAACATGCCAAACACATGTAAAGCTTTGATCTCCTCGATCTTGGCTTTATCGAATACATGTTTTATTTTTCATCATTTCTGTTGTTAGGCTTTCACGCGACCTCTCTAATTCATTGATCTCATATTTCTATGCATATATAACACCGAGTTTGTATTCTAGTTTAGATCATAATTACGCCAATGTTGCTAAAAGAATATTCTAGTTTGTAATATATATAATATAAAGGTGAGGAAAAAAAATCAAAGCAACAGAATTACCAAAAAGGATGAGGTAGATGCCATCTCATAATATGAAAGGTTACTACAGTTTGGTCAATTATTGCATCATAAATCTCTTACAACGAGTTTACAACTCGCTGAAAATATATGGGCACGTTTGGTTCGTATGGACAGAGCATATCCCAGAGCAGTGGCGGAGCTAGGAATTATGCATAAGGGGCCCGAGTCGAAGAATTTTAAAATATTTATTTGTTTAGATTTTTATCTCGGAATTGGGCTCCTATTTTTCTAGAATTAGTCACCGAGCTGTTATTGCTAAGTTAAATACGTGTTCAATAAAATATGAAGTATAATAAAACATAAGTATTTTAATAAACCAAAAAATTAATAGATATATCCTAATATGATAGCAAATAAATTTACATAAATCAAAATATTTTATTTAAATTATTCTATGTGATTTTGTTGTCTAAAAGATATCAATAAACATTATAACAAGATTTTTCTTTATTATACTCTTTTAATATAAACATAGACTATTTACTATATATATTATGTATAAATTTTTTTGCATTGTTAGTGGGGCCATGGCCCCGCTGGCGCCCCCACCACGCACCCCCTCCCCCCCCGCCCCGCCCCCTGCGCCCGCCCCCTGGCTCCGCTAGTGCCCCAGAGCTAGGCTACCTAGGGCCAGACCCAACGCATGCAGCGAGACGTTGTTTGGTTCAATGAGTAATTTCAGCCAGGCTACATGGAGCTGCCGTTTTGTTAGCTGTATATGACCGCATCCACGTCTCTATTTCATGCGACATGCACTGCTCTCCCACCAGGTGAGCTAGGCCCGGCAGAATCACGTTTCCCCGGAGCCTGGCCGTCGCTCGCTCCACTAGGTGAGTTGTTATTTGGTTCACTGAGTAATTTCAGCTTGGCTACACGGAGTTGCCGTTTGGTTAGCTGTATATGACCGCATCCATGTCTCTCCATCTCACGCGCCATGCGCTGCTCCATCCCTCGCTCCCACCTAGTGAGCTAGGCCTGGCAGAAATGGCCGATTGTCACGTTTCTCCGGAGCCTGGCCGTCGCTCGCTCCCACCAAATGAGTTGTTTGGTTCACTGAGTAATTTCAGCCTAGCTACACGGAGCTGCCGTTTGGTTAGCTGTATATGACCACATCCACGTCTCTCTATCTCACGCGCCATACGCCGGTCCATCGCTCGCTCCCACTAGGCAAGCTAGGCCCAACAGAAACAGTTGATTGTCACGCTTCCTCGGAGCCTGGCCGTCGCTTGCTCTGACCAGGTGAGTTGTTGCTCGGTTCACTGAGTAATTTCAGCCTGGCTACACGGAGCTACCACTTGATTGGCTGTATATGACCGCATCCACGTCTCCCCATCTCACGCGCTATGCGCCGCTCCATCGCTCGCTCCCACCTAGTGAGCTAGGCCTGGCAGAAACGGCCTATTGTCACGTTTCCCCGGAGCCAAGCCGCGGGGACGTTTTGCACATCCGTAGCCTGGCTAGCTGGATGCACCAGACAACCAAACTAACGCTGCTTGCATCTGGCGAGTCTGGTTTGGCCAGTTGCAGAAAACCAAACGCGCCCTATATGACCCTAGATAAATCGGACACAACCAGGAGGGAGGGTCGTCCGCGTCTACCAGCAGCTGGGTACAGTCGCGGAGTACAGCTAGCAAGCTCCCCTCCCCCAAAACAAACTGAAAAAAAACTAAAAGCAGCATGGGAGAAGAGAAAAGAAAGCGATCATCATCAAATGGGGAAAAAATAAAGGGAAACTAGAAAGGGAATAGGACAAAGGGCACTCAAGTGAAGCGCACCTACCTACCAAATCCAGGCAGCGAATTCGCGCTCCACACCCCACTCCTCCTCCCCTCTCCCTGCGGCTTTGCAAACCAACCACTCGCCCGGGGCCCACCTCCCACCCCCATCACACCGCACCTACTCGGTCAAATGCATGGAGCACGGGCCATGGCTGAGGCCTTGTTTAGATGATGAACTTTGGAGGCAAAACTTGCATAGTAAGTGTCCCATCACACTGTAGCAATTTTGTTTTTATTTGGTAATAATTGTCCAAATATTGATTAATTAGGCTTAAAATATTCGTCTCGCAAAATACAACAAAACTATGCAATTAGTTTTTTATTTCATCTATATTTAGTACTCCATATATGTGCCGACATTTTGATGTGACGGGGAATAGGAATTTTGCATAGTAAATTTGGGAGGTAAAATCTGGAATCTAAACGAGGCATCACAGGGATCCGGGTCAATGGGGCCTCACCCCTCACCCCACCCCGCTCGCTCCTCCACCCCTCCTCGTATATAAAACCAACCACCACTCCCCTCCCCTGCCCCGTCGCCGGCTCCCCTGCCTTCTGTTGTTCATTCACGAAAGGCTCGCTCCGGCCGCTCGCTCGCTCGCTGCAGCACACCACGCCATCGCCACCACCAGTCCAGTCCACCACCGGCAGCGGCAGCACCAACACACCGCGCGGGCGCCCTTGTTCCTCCGACTGGCGGCGGCGGCGACGACGACGCCGACGCGAGACGGAGCGGCGGCGGAGCGAATCTGTGCGTGGCTGTCGCGCGTCGATCTCTGCCGGGGCGGGCGGCATGGGGAGGTCCCCGTGCTGCGAGCAGGCGCACACCAACAAGGGCGCGTGGACCAAGGAGGAGGACCAGCGCCTCATCGCCTACATCAAGGCCCACGGCGAGGGCTGCTGGAGATCGCTCCCGAAAGCCGCAGGTTCGTGCGTAGGATGCGGATCAAGATTTCTTTTTTTCTTTTTTATTGCAAGAAAGATGAGGGAAGGGAGACTGGGAGGAGGAGTACTTACGGCGGGCGGACGGGCGGCTGTGCTGTGCAGGGCTGCTGCGGTGCGGGAAGAGCTGCCGGCTGCGGTGGATCAACTACCTGCGCCCGGACCTCAAGCGCGGCAACTTCACCGAGGAGGAGGACGAGCTCATCATCAAGTTCCACGAGCTCTTCGGCAACAAGTAAGCTGCCTCTGCCTGCCTGCAGGACGTATTTTTCCATGGGTGCCAATAAACAAAGATAACAAAAAAATGGAGCATTTCAAGGTGTCCCTGATCGATCGTGTGTGTATGTATGTATGGCTATGCAGGTGGTCGCTCATCGCCGGGAGGCTGCCGGGCAGGACGGACAACGAGATCAAGAACTACTGGAACACGCACATCAAGCGGAAGCTCCTGGCCCGCGGCATGGACCCGCAGACCCACGGCCCGCTCGCCGCCACCGTCGCCAGCGCGCCCGCGGGGCAGCAGCATTACCAGCTGGAGCCACAGAAGCGGGCGGCCGCCGGCGGCGGCGTTGGCCCGCGGGGCCATCCGCACCACCACCAGGCTCCGCAGCAGGACGTCATCTCCAACTCGCCGGAGGCCGCCTGCACAAGCCGTAGCAGCGACGACGAGCCGCGGTCCGCCACGCCGACACCGCCGCCGCGGCGCCACCTCGACATCGACCTCAACCTGTCCATCAGCCTCGCGGCCTACCAGCCGCCGGAGGAAACCAGCAGCATCAAGTCGCCACTGATGATGATGAAGCAGGAGGAGACAGCGGCGGCGGCGGGCGGCACCAATGCGACGGCGGTCTGCCTGTGCCTCAACAGCCTCGGGTACCGGCCGGGCGTCGAGTGCGTCTGCGGCGGCGGCGGCGGCTCCTCCTCCCAGTCCCAGCAATGGGCTCGGAGTTTTTTACAGGCGGCGGCGCCCTGCTACAGAGGCCAATAGTGTTAAGACAGAGTGATCAGTGAGGCAGTGACATAAGCGGGAGGGTTATTACTGAGGGAGGGGGCATGTTAACTAGTATTACTAGTAAAAGCCACACATGCTTAGGCTTTAGCAGCTCTCTTTGTGTAGTCATCATGGGTTATGAGGAGAAGACGTGCTCTTGTCTTGTCGTTTCTGGTTCTGGCCGGCCTCGGACAAAGGTGATCATGCCATGCCTTGCCTCCTCAACAAAACGAATCACATGTTCGGGTAGGCTGTTTCTGCGGCTTATAAGCCGGCTGTGGCTGTTTTGTTGTGAGAGAAAAACATTGTTCTATGGCTAATAAGCCGTGCTGATAAGAGCATCCGAACAAGGTGATTGGCGACATGCATAGAGTAGTTGGTAGCAGTACTAGCATGCATCAGTTCATGGACTTGCAGTTATGCTGCTCTACCTACCAACTTCTTTTGTATTTAAAACTGGACATGCAGGAGGTTCCCATCTTTCTTTTAAAGTTCAACTCGAGAGTACTCCAGGTGAAGTTTGATGATGTGCTTGAGTCCAGCCATATGACCATATCCATGCCAAAGAGTAGTGCAAAACGCATCAGTAGTCATGCATGGCTGCCTTCGTGAGAGATGCGTAAGTATGCTGGAAGTAGTGAATGGTGTTTTGTGCGCTGGTGGTGGTTATGGACAAAGCCAGGTTCCTGAATGTCTGCAGCCACACATGACCACTTGGACGGTGCTCGATCAGAAACAGAAAAGCTCGGTGCCGGTTTTTGGCTTCAGAAAAGCTTGTCTTGTAGAGGCAGGGGAACTGGGAAGAGAGGGAGCTGGCCATGGGCCATGGCCACTGGCCAGGCCAGTTGGGAGCATGTGAGAGTGAGATGAGATGCCCTTCCTTGCTCTGGTTGGTTTGGTAGGTAGGTAGGTACAAGGGGCGGAAGGGATGTGAATGCAAGGGATAAAGTGCCACGGAGGAGCGGCATGGATTGGATTGGGGGGCCGCTTTTGTTTGGTTTCTTTATTAATTACCTAACTGGTCGGAGCAGAGCATGAGAGCAATTGAGCATGGGGACGGTGGTGGTGGTTGGTGGTCTCATTGCTAGTTTCATCGTGGGTCAGGATCGCTGCTGCTCTAGCTCTAGTACTAGTCTATTGGCAGGTAGTAGTAGCAAGGACAAGATCCAAGCAAGCTTTCAGGCTTTTGGAGGTAGCAGAGTGGGGGCCTGCAACGGTGATCTTCCTCAGTTTAAGCACAGCAGCAGCTAGCAGTGGTCTTCTGGGGTAAACTCTCTATTCTCTGGGGCGGTGTTGTTCTAACGAAACCTCTTTCCTCAGGAGGATCTTCCAGAAATGAGCTGTGCATACATGACTCCTGTAGCGACTACAGTTATCATTGCTAATGGATGCTACAGGCCTGGCCAGCTCCTCTTTGGACAAGGCATGTATTAGCATTTCATCTCCTTTCCTTTGTGGTGAGCCTGAGAAGGCAACACAGAATACTACTAGCATATATTCAATGGGAGCGTTGAAATAATGTAGTAATACTTTCTTCAAGCAAAAAAAAAGAAATTGGATATTACTGTTCTACTCTATCATGCTATGATTGAAGCCAAAGATTATATTCTTTGGCCTCTCATGTCTCGGGTCAAACCAAAGGCGAGACCTGTTAGTAAATAAATTATCACAAGTGCCGCAGCAAAGGTAAAATTCCAGGCCATTTGTTTTTCCTTATATGACGCAGCATGATTCTCTACTTATCTTGTAATATAAGCAAGGCATATCAGTTAAAGAAAAACTGTGTTTAATTCTTCCTGAGCTGCCAAATGTCAACCCATATTTTCAAGATTCGCAATATCTTAATCCCTTGGTGACAAAATATGAGCAGGCAGGAGAATTCTTCGCTAGGAAACTACTCTTGTAATATGGAGTACTATGCAGTGCTCTGTTTTTTATGTGAAAAATGTAGTGCTCCGATTTTACACAGCTGTTTATTATGTATATACGCACTCCAGATAACCACCCTATTCGCTTGAGCTACTTTTCAGCTATGGAACAGTGTTTTCCTTTCACAATATTTCAGCATAAGCATCAGCATAAGCCAAATTTCAACATCTGTTGGCAGTTAGTACATTTCCATTTGTCCTAAACGTCAACTGATGTTGACTAGAGGGAGTATTTGTTAGGCTGATGTTAGTAAGAGAGATCACAAGACTAATAAACTTAGCATTCAAGTTGATGCATACCAATTGGGTTATTAATATTAGTGACAAATAAAATCACTGGAGAGATCGGATGAATGAGATAGTCACATATATGTATTAAGTCTGCAAATCAACATGTCCTGTGACTGTGAGATACATACCTCATTTTCCTCCAGGTGTAGCCTCGGTATGAAGTTGTGATACGATGGACTAACTGAAGCAAGTAACTGCCGTCTTCACCCAGAGCAGAATAAATTATGCAGCAGTCAGTATCATAAGTACACAGATGACAGATCTCATCACATCTGCGCCGCGTAGGAATGCGCGTGACACCTGTGTATTGAAGGACTCTCCCGTGGTTTGTCCTTGCGAAAACTATTCCCTCCTGAGATCTCGATGGTTTTTCTGTATACACAAGTTATATCACTTGATTGAAGGCACATGCACATACATGATACTGGATCTCCCTAATAATATAGTAATACATGTCTAAATGGGAGCAATTTAAAATTGGGACACCCAGTCGAGTACTAGTAGTTGTTGCTACAAGAAAGCCTGTTTATTTGAGCAATGCCAAAACTAAACATTGACTTCATCGTACACACAAAAAAAACACTCCTGTGGGAAACAAGAACTGGCTCATCTTGTCTAGTCAAATCGCACGCCCTTGATGTAGCCAACATAGCAACATATGGCAGTCAGCGAGGCTTTAGATCCCAAAAATTTTTAGGAAAAATTCCTGTAGCACTTTTCGTCGTTATTTGATAAAATTTGTCTAACCATAGACTAACTAGGCTCAAAAGATTCGTCTCAACATTTACAGATAAACTGTGTAATTAATTATTTTTTACCTATATTTAATGCTCCATGCATGCATCTAAAGATTCAATGTGACGGATACTGCGCAAAGTTTTTTTTTTGATCTTTTTGGCCATCTAAACAAGGCCTAAGATATCTACAGATTTCTCGAGACATGTTAGAAAATTTATGTCATTTGAATTGACAGCTGCTAAAAGATTTCCACAATTTGAACCGGGGAGGACTTTGAGCTAATTACCTTGGCTTGGGGTTAAAAGTTGTCCAATTCTTGGAAAAGAAAGTTTCCTGGCAGGAAAGAACCATGCTAGTGACATGAACCCTCCACCCAATGCCTCCATTCATGCATAAGATTAATTGCTGACTCACTGTAAGTGTACAATGACCTGTGATCTACTGACAAGATGAACCCCCTGTTCGGCTAAGCTTATCAGCACGGCTTATCAGCCGTGGAACAGTGTTTTTCTCTCACAGCAAATCAGCCACAGCCGGCTTATAAGCCAAAAAATAGCCTGCCGAACAGGGCGAAATATTTTACAGGTTGGCCGGCAGGACCCTATAGCCTATATATGCAAAACTTTCTAACGAGCAGTGACCACGGAGGAGCAAAATGCAAATGCGAAAAGAGAAAGAAAAGAAAAGGTGGCAAGGAATCTCTGTGACTGCAAAAGTTCCTTCCCATTTGACCACCTGATCAGTGCATGGTGGCGGGTGGCGCAAATATATTCTTAGCCCCCTCAACAATCACCAAAAAGGACACGAATGACAAAACAACTGCACCCATGTATGAAGCATTATTCCCTCTTTTCCCCCTTGTGCTGACCCACAGTCACAGTGGCTCAACCAAGTGTGGACCTCCATCCATGATCCATCCATTCATCCATCCATATTCTTAGCGGATGATGATTCACTATGTTCCTCCCGGATAGGCGCGAATTTAAACCACAATGTCCTACACCTATGAGCATGCAGGAGTACCCATGCCACTTGAATCATTCCAGATCAGATGATCCCAGGGCCAGGGTTGCGTTTATGGTCGTTCCTTCTGAATTTGCATCGATCTGCCTTGTCGACCACTCAAAATGATCATAATCAACTCACTTGCAAAAAAGAAGAAAAAGAATTCCGAATCTTCCTGGCCGGTGCGCAGAATACCACCAGCACCAGGCCAACTTGGCCGGAGATGACTGTAGCAATGGATGGACAGGGAGAGGGCAGCAGGAGTGGAGAATAAGCGCTAAGGTTTCCAAAGGCAAGGCGAAACATGGGGCGAGTGCCGGGCGGTGGTAGTTGGTAGTTGGTAGGCCACATGACATCACCCCCAAAAGACGCAGCAGCCACAGCCGAATCCCCCACAGCCGAATCCCCGGGCCTGTGCTCCTGCGTACACGCTCAGTTGCCAATTGCTCCCATCTCATCTACGACCTCAGCCATCCTTTTCAAGCATCATTTTCCAATGGCTCAGCGAGTTTTTTTTATATGGTATTAATTTGGGAAAAGCGCTCTCTGTTGTTGCTGGGGCTCACCTTCTAGAAGCCCAAGTGAGGTGACCCCAACATCCCACCCCCAATCACTGACTTCCATGCAGCATCCGTTTGCAAGCTAGTATCTCTATCAGTGATCTACTAGCCGAGCTGCAATGGATGCGAAAAGGCAGCTGATATTGCGGGTCACCTAATTTTTTTCAAGAAAAAAGGACCAGCTGCTACAGTCAGGAAAAGTTGAAAGTGATATCAGCCGGCCATTTTGCAGTCTTAATTAGCCGAGGCAAACTCTAATATGCAACCTTTTCTGTTAAGCTACACGGTTTCGGATCACCCTGGCCCGCCCAACGTTTGTTAAATGGTCAGGATCGAGGTCGCTAAACCTTGGTGCACATCATCTAAGATCTTGTCACCCACATCACGTGGTACGATATCCAGTGAATTGTAACTGGTGGCGAATATGCTGGTCTTTTTGTTTGAGAATAAAACCAATCTTATCTTCCTGCCTAACAAACCAAACATCACATGCTCAATCTCACTTAAGAGCTTGGTCATCTTGCCCATGTATCTAAATGAGTGTGCTGTGTACACACCTGGTTATGTAGAAGACACCATGCGTGCTTTGAGTATGGGGAGACAATCCAGCAACATGAATACATCCTTACATATATTGGCATATGTAACCTGCAAAGACCACACGTAAACCATAAAGTTGTGATTACATAAATAGTCTTGTTCAGTCTGTCACTTTCTTAAAGGTAGATTGGAAGTTTACAATTGCTAAGAAAACAATACCTTACAGCAGCTTTCCAAGACTATGGCCGAAGTAAATGAAATAGTAATACAAGTCATGATTCTTCATTCAAGTTGTTCAGGACCATTCGGTGAACTCTGATGTATGTTGTGAAAAAGGCAACCAGGGAAACTGCCGGATCACAAATAATACAGGTCACAGTAATCTGCATAGCAAGGAAGGCCCAACAAAAACGCTAAGATTAAGACATCATAAACCCTTTTGCACTACCTCCAAATCACATCAAGAATATATCAGATGCACTTACCTTTGCAAAAAGAAACAAAAGGAAGTGCGTGAGCTTAATGATTCTGCTGAAAACAGTTCATCAGTGATAAAAATGCATATCTAGTCGTCAGAATACTAGTTGCAAAAATAACTCTAATCTATCCACACATATTCTTGTCTGCACTGACAGCAACCCCACCAACCCATTGCGATTGATCTTAGCTTTACACTTTTTGTTTTAGTGGCACGCTGCGATGAAGACTTGTCGCAGTGACCTCCATTTGTGTTAACAGAATAGTGTATCCCATGATGTATTGCCACTAGTAGAGTGTACTAGGTCCATCCCAAATTATAAGACGTTTGACTTTTTTGACACCAAGTTTGACCACTCGTCTTATTCAAAGTTTTTTGTAAAATATCACTTCTTTTATCATGGCTTGCTTTGTTAATAAAAGTTCTTCAAGAATGACTTAAATTTGACTATATTTGCACAAATTTTTTGAATAAAACGAGTGGTCAAATTTAGGGTCAAAAAAGTCAAACGTCTTATAATTTGGGATGAAGGGAGTAACACTAACAAGTTACTTTTTCTGCAACTGTTGACTGTTGAGCTACTACTCGCAACAAAAGGTAGCTTTAATGAACTAGGACTGCAGTTTTTTTTTTGACAAGGAACTAGGACTGCAGTTAAAGCAGCAGAACATGTAAAGAACAAGGCAGTACATTGAGCACATGTGCAGCAGGTTGTTTTCTTCTAAAGTCAAAATGCAACTTTATTCATCGCTCTAAAGACCTGGCATAGGTACTCCATTATGGACCACCAGAACCACTGGTGAGATTCTCCCCAATCGACAAGGCAAAATGCGTAGCTGGTTTGACTGCATGCCAAATTGCTTCTCAATCTTTTCCAACATGCAGCACACATGAAATGAGCGGAGCACATAAGTGCACAACTACCTTTTCCAGATGAAAATGAACGTCACATAAGCTTTTGGATAAATATGCTTAGGATGAAGTTAGGTCTAGTGACGGTTCTACCTATGACTATGAGAAGGACTCCACAAAAAAAAAACATAAGAAAGAAAGAAAGAAACATAAAGTGGGTGGGATATTGTGGATGCATGCGGATTTGATGCCAAGCCTGGATAGCTTTACCTAACACCACTGTTTCAGCAACTGAAAGATGGTGTAAGTGATTTATCAGTAATATCAATGATAACGAATGCAATGACCCCTTCTAGAATGAGGTAGGTCAGGTGCAAAACATACTTCAAATCTTTGTCAATGCATCAGAACCAGCACCTAACAAGAGAAGTGAGTAAAAAGATACTACAACATCCAGCGTACCCACCAGACCACTCCAGTTGATAAAGGCATGAAGATATGGTAGGCTCGATGGATTGGAAGCTTCTATAGATCTTTGTCATTTCGTCACCCGGGCAGCTAGGCCACCTAACATGCAGATAACAAGAGGTATTCTTTCATATTTTTCTGGAATGACATCACTACTAGAACCTCTGGTGATAATTCATTGAAACCCTGTCCCTGTCCAACTCCCATTTCCAGGAGATAGTCAAAAACATTTTAGGAAAAACAAACTTGTATCCTTTACATTCTGTTGTTCCATTTTCAAGCATACCATCTAATTAATTAATATAATCATTCATGTCCTCTCGTAAATTATGATAATGCAAGAGAAAGCAAAAAAATCTACAGCATGTAAGATATAGCGTAACTTGTGCTGGTGAGCTAACCAATAAGCCTGTATAGCATATTGGCATTATTCAGAAGGAGAGCTTATTGCCCTGCTCAAGGATTCAGGATAGGCCTTTACAGTGAATTTGGCAATTTGGCTTGTTAATGCAAAACAAAAGTGTGTCAGAGATAAATGCTTATTGGGACAGAAGCTTATGCAGAGAGGTTTGAGTTTAAATGAACTCAATAATACCAATCAGCTGCAGAAAGATGATGACATGTGTAGCTAAAGAAAAGTAAACAGATTTCCAAGAAGGCGACTGTATCATCTGAAGACGTCATCCTAAGAACAAGCATGATTTTGATGATAAGTCCTAAACCACAAGATATGACTTCTATTCCCTTATTCATGACACAAACTAAATCATTACATGGTATAAGGTTGAACGCATGGAGCACTTGGCTAAATGTCTAGAAATGAAATATACTG
The DNA here is from genome assembly GCA_038087645.1 of Saccharum hybrid cultivar R570. Classification (NCBI taxonomy): domain Eukaryota; kingdom Viridiplantae; phylum Streptophyta; class Magnoliopsida; order Poales; family Poaceae; genus Saccharum; species Saccharum hybrid cultivar. Next base: position 16,778,462 of record JAQSUU010000805.1, read on the forward strand.
AATTAATGAATGGGCTTGGTGGCCAGTTAATGGAAAGTGCATTGACATGGACCAAAATGTTGCTTAAGCATTTAGAGGGAAGCAATTGCAAAAAAAGGCCAGTATTGGGCCATGGGCCTGAAATCTATAGCATCATTTGATCATATAATAGCAGACGAGCAAAATAGTTTTGAAAAAAAAATACCAGTGACACATAGTTTATCGGATTCGAAAGAATATCAAAGTTGTGAATGATTATAAACAAATCATTTGAATACATATAGTACAAATTTCAACCCAAGAATAAATATACTGGAGTGCACTGATTGGAGACGGTCATCCACGTTCACATATATATCTGGTTGATTGCATACCAGAACCAAAACTGACTTAGCAACCGTTCTTAGGTAAGCAGATGACTTATCTTGAGCCCAATACTCCAATGCCCACCAGTGATTGCCCGTACATGTTGTTATTGATACATTTCTGTTTGTGGCTGCAAAATTAATTGACAGGTACAACCTTGAGCTTTGCTAACATCTGCACATGGACAGTACCTATGTAGATCATAGCACTACAGCAACATGATTGAATTACATGTAGAATCAAACTGCAAATTAGATTATTTTGTTCCTAAGGGTTCTCATCCTTTTTTCTTCTTAATATAATGACACACAGCTCTCTTTCCTGTTTGATAGATGATGTTTCTTTTTAAATAAATCATGCTAAGATTTATTTCATCGTTTTGAGAATAAAAGTTTTATGTTGAATCAAATCTGATGGTTTGAATATAAACTTTTCGTCTGGTTCAGGACAAGCAGAACTATTGGTAGAATAGAAACCAGGTCTACTAAAAAAACCATTGCATGGATCAAGCCTCGATGAATATCCTGTTGTTATAAAAAATCTAAATACTGCTAAAATGGAAATCCCATTTAGGCCCTGCTTGGAATGCAGGAACTTCACAAGTAACACTTGAATTCGCCATATGCTTTGTTTTTGCAAATACACAACCTTCACTGGACTCATTTCAAACCACAGAAAATAGAAAGGCTGAGGGTTCTAGTCTTCTTGTTTACCTCCGGAATATTATGGAGAATATTTTTATGTATCCTAAAACAAACCTCTTTGTCTTTTCCCTGTCTTTCCAAATAGGAGATAACAATGTCCAATTCAGCATATGTCAGGTTATTTTTACAAATAGTTAATAAGTTGTCCACACTAGTCCACACCATATTATGCAGTCCTGCAAAGCTCGTAGGAACTATATTCAGACTCTTCACTACCATACTACTTCATGGCAGAAGACATAATTTAGATTAGCATTTGCAGGGATACCATTATCATCTCTTGGCTTGGGTAACTAAACTATGCCAGAAAGTAGAAAGGAAAAACAATGTATTGGGTGGGACATTGGGTTGACATTCCCACTTAGTTTGGCGACCAAAGGCACAAGTCATCTCGAAGTACCTATAATTACAAATGCTCACAAGACAGAGCATAGCACTAGTGCAGCTTTCCATGGTTGAAAACCAGAATGCGGTCCCAACACGAGCTATCTAATCGCAGGATCAGGCAGCTGACTAGCTGAGGTCATGATTTGGCAGAAATTCACTAATGTACGTGAGACCAGAATATCAATTGGCCACTTATGAGGACCATTCAGCTTCAGTCTCAACTCACAACCGGTGATGCCGTGATCGAGAACCGAGCATCACTCGTCTGTCACTGACCCAACACCTTCAGAAAAACACAAGAACTGCTCCGCTGCTGCACTGTACAGTACATGATTCATTTATTTTGTTTTCGTATTCCTCAAGGAGAAACCCCCAACGGACTCCTCGATTGATCCGTTCGTCCACAGGTTCCGCCGACCAAATTAACCCCAGGCCAACAATTCGTCCCCACGGAAACTGAATCGATCACCTTAAGGGCAGCAACGGCTAGCACCGGCGCGCATAAACTAACCCTAGCTAGACGAAATGGGAACAACTCTGGGGGAGCACGAGTGCCTCACCTAGCTAGGAGTGGTGGATGCGTCGTCGGAGTCGCCCGGCGGCGGCTCCCACGTCCCTGCCCCACCGGCGGCGAGACGGCGATCGCGCCTCTCCGCGGCCGCGCCGGTGACGAGCCCCGCGAATTGGGAAGATTTTGAAATGGGAGCGGAGATTTTCCTGCGTGGTGTTTGCTTCTCGTTGGGAAATGGGAGCGGAGTCCTCAGCGATGGCGCGCGAACAACGCGGCGGTGGGGGTTTGCCGTGGCAGGCTGATTCGGGGGGTTTTGCTTTTGCGTTGAAGCAAAGACTGCAGTGCAGTGCCAGTGCTAACGTCACGGTGACTTCTAAAGATGCACATGAAAACAACGTGTGCAAAGCAGCGTAAAACAATTTCAGAGTTACCCATAAGAGTGATCCTATATGTCAATAGCTCACGGAGATGTCATGGCCCCTAACAAACTCATTCCAACATATGATTCTTAAGTTCTTAACGAACACAAAAGAATACATTTCAAAATCACAACAGCTTAAATGTAAATGATTCAAGGAGGTTCCACAAGCAACAATTTGTTCTTAATCAACTTCGTGTATCAGTTGAAACCTATAGGGCCCACTTGCACCGCTTCCTATCTGCAATCAAATCGAAAGAAACCAATGATATAGGAAATTTTAGTGCATACTTAAGCATCATTCATATATGTGTTGAAAATAAAGGGAACATCAAACATTTCAATTTTAAAAAAGGGCAGCAACCAACTGCCACATTCGACATTTGATCACATTCGAACAACGCGGCGGTGGGGGTTTGCCGTGGCAGGCTGATTGGGGGGGGGGGGGGGGGGGGGGGGGGTGTTTGCTTTTGCGTTTAAGCAAAGATGCATTTTACAAATTTATCCTTATAGAAAGGCTCTTCAGTCAGACTTTCCTTCTTTTTCCCGAAAGAAGCTAAAAATATTCTTCATCCACATTCAAGTATTCACCGTGTTTACTGGAATATTTATTATCCATCCATTCCGAATTATAAGATATTTTAGATATGCATTATATTTTAATACATAGATAAAATAACATATGGAGAAAAGTTAAAACATCTTACAGTTTAGAATGAATAGAGTAAAAGTTATGACAGACGCTAAACCTCGACTGTCATATGCTCGGCCAAATACGTGACATGTCGGCCGCATAAGAGATCTTTTATGTATCAAACTATTATAGTGTTTCGTTGCATAAAAAAGTTATGCACAAAAATAATTATGGTGATCGTAAGGATCCCTGATGAGCCTAGAGGGGGGTGAATAGGTGTATCTAAAAAAATTCTACATAAACTCAAAGGCAAATGTCAGTGATAGCTGGAAGTTCCGGCAGTTTGGGCCAACACAAATTCCCGGAAGTTCCAGCAGCTATGCGAAAACCACTACAACCTAGAATATGAACTTTGAGCCAATGAAAACTTACAACCCCACTTCCTAGTGGTAAGATGAAGCGTTATGGTTGGTCTTTTGACGCCGAAAGGTCACCACTCGGTAGATCGATTCCAAACCCTAAGAGGAGCTTTGGAGAGGAGGAGAGACAACAAAACAAATATGCAAGAACAAATTTCCAACAACAACAAGCACGCGAGACACAAGGATTTATCCCGAGGTTCAACTCGCCACTAAGGCTTGTCTACGTCCTCGTTGTTGAGGTGACCACTAAGGTCGGAGTCTCTTTCACCTCCTTGCCTCACTCAAGCAACCACAAAGGTAAACTTGAGTTCTTCACTAGAAAACAAGGGTAATACAAACTTCCCAAGACTCTTCCACAGGATGGAAGCTCTTGGGCGACGCCTAGCCGGCTAGGGTTCCAAGAACCCAAGAGTAATAGACACAAATCCAACCGGCTTGACGAAGAAATCAAGTGCTCAAGCTTGCCAAGGTGATTTTCTCACTCAATCCACTCTCCTATCACTCAAATCCGTGGAGAATCGAAGTTAGGAGCAAAGGGGAGAGGAGAGAGAGCTCTTGAGTGCTTGGGCGCTTTTAGGCGAAGGGATATGAGCAGTGAATCGAAAGAGTAACGGTTGAAAGAGAGGGGAGAGCTATTTATACTCAAAGAGAAATCCAACCGTTTAGATCTGAGCCGAAACTTCCAGCTCTACACTAAAACACTGTTCACACAGAAGTCCACGGGGCTTGCTCACAAAGGGAGCCGGAACTTCCAGCATTTGCCGAAACTTCCGGCAGCTTTGCGGGCCGGAACATCCAGCAACTTTGCGAGCCGAAACTTCCAGCAACTTTGCGAGCCGGAACTTCCAGCAACTTTGCGAGCCGGAACTTCTAGCAATTTCCGAAACTTCCGGCAGGCAAAAGTCTGCAAAGTGCAACTAAGTTTTCATGAGGTGATTTAGTGTCTCTCTTTTGATTTTAGATTTATGCTTGAGCACTCTATCTTCCTCAAACCACCTAGATTTGCATCTCCCTTTATAGTACGATATGCCTAGACCCAAAAACAAATATCAAAGTGTCGGCGTTCGGTCCCGTGGGGGTCCTAAGCCAACAAGTGAGTGCTGCGTGTTCCTAATCTGGATGGTGATGCAAGGAGAATACACAGGGATTTATCCTGGTTCGGGCAAAGGAATGCCCTACGTCCAGCGGAGAGGGGGGAGTATTGTATTTCCTTGCACCGAGGTGCTTGCGTAGGGGTTACAAGCTGTGAGAGAGGGAACTGAGCCCAGGTCTCAAAGAGAAAATGAGAGTACACGGATGATTGCTTGAGATGTTGATCTGTGGGTGGTGAGCCTTTGCTTGCTAGCACTTGGCTTCTGGCTTGTGTCTTGCTTCGTTCGTTCGTTCTGTTGGTGCTCGCTCTGCCCTTGTAGAGCCCTGGCCTGCCCTTTTTATAGGGTAAGAGGAGGTCGGGGTGCCTTGAGGTGAAGTTTTGTCGATCCCTGTAGAGGTGGCTGTAGCGACGTGCCCCAGGAATGGCTGGCCATCCTTGGACACCATGGTGACGTCGGGGAGGAGACGGTGAAAAGACTCTAAATCCTGTGCCACGTCGGCCTTTCCTCCCTGCTGACCGGCGCTGGGTCGAGGCTGGGTCGAGGCCGGGTCGAGGATGGGTCGAGGACGGGCGGATAAGGCCGAATCCCCGAGATCGTGGGACACGGGCCTTGTCGTATCCTCCCTCGAGGGTGATCGGTGACAGAACAGTGCGCGGTAAAGTGTGTATAGTGACAGGTTTTCACCTCGCATCCTGGGATGGACAGTAAAAAGTGAGAACTGACACCAGCACTGCTCCCACGTCGGTTACAGCTGTGGCCATGGCGGTGGGTGGCAGTAGGTATTCGCATTAAATGCTTTGACTTTTTGCCTTGGGGTAGGTGAGTAGAATGGGTCGAGCGATTTGACCCGGGGTCGTGTGAGTCGGAGATTGCTGGTAGTCGAGATGCCTTATCGAACGGGCCTCGTACGAGCTGGGACGCGGTCGAGGCGTCCCGTCGAGCCAGCCTCGTGCGAGTCGGAGTCGGAACGCGGTCGAGGCGTCCCGTCGAGCCAGCCTCGTGCGAGTCGGAATGCAGTCGAGGTGTATCGTCCGCTGTCTTTGGCTCTATTGTGTTTGCGGATAACGTTTCGTTCTCTTTTATCGTTGATTGTGGGTACCCCTATTCTGTAGGTACCGACACAAAGAATTTAAACACTTTTGAGTCCATCACGGTGTCATTTTGTAACTCGGGCTCCACCATCTCAAGTATTAACCTCATTCTTATTTTACCTGCTTGTCATCTCGATAAATCTCATTAGTCCTCTAATCATGTGGTCATTATCACCAAAACCCACAATTAGGGCTTGATTGCACTTACAGTGATAAAGAGACCTTTTATGTACTGTTGCTCATAAACTTTTTTCACTTTGACTTTACTTATTAAATCGTCGACCACTTCAGATCGCCTAAAATTTTGAGTTCGCTCACCTCTAACTATACTTCGGATATTACCATCTGTAGTAATCAAATAAATAAACTATCAATACATGGCAGTTCTAATGAAATCAATTAGTTGTTAGGTTATCCAGAAAAAATAGATGTTATAAATTTTTTCCAAATATACTCAATACAAAGTTGACTCATGAGTAAATGGTTTGTATTTCGTAAATAGGTGGGGTATTACTCTCTCGGTTCACATGTTGCATTAGTTTTGTTCCTATCAACTATCTTTGATCATATATTTAAAAAATCCTTGTAGTTTTACGATGTATAATTATATGAATTATATTGCCTATAAAAAATGGGAGGAGTACCGAGCTCTTCACTGTTTTGACGTACCTTCAGCACATAGGAAGAATACAGTGCACGGTTTTGTCATGATTTTTCTCATGTTTTCCCCGTATAGTAAGGCTGTGTTTAGTTTTCATGGGATGCAAAATGCAAAATGCCAACTACTTTGGAATGATGAAATGCAAAATGTCAAAAACTTTCATGGGTGTGTTTAGTTTCATCCAAAATGTCAAATTTTTCATGAGGTGGGGAGGGCTTTTTGCTTTTTTTTTTTTTGCCTCTTGAGGCTAAAATCTAAAATGAAGAATGTATACCTTTTTACTAAAATTTTTATATAGTATTTAGTTACATTATGCAAAATAATGGATCAAAACCTAAAAATTTTTTTAGGTGAGATGGAGAACTAAACACACCCAACTCTGTTCTAATATCCTAACATTTTCGAATACAGACACCATTTCACAAGGGCTTGTGCGCAAAACGCCGGCCTTTCTCTCTCTGCCTACCTCCTCCGTACGAGGCAGCTCGTGCTCGTTCGAGACAGACGCCCCCGCAGCACGCTCGCGGCCGCCTCCCACCGCGCAGATCTCGCCGCCGACGAGATGCTCCGCCGCGGCGTGCTCCTCCTTGCGGCCGCCGTCCTCCTCGCCGTCGCACACTTGCCCCTCGCGTACGCCTCGGAGGCCGACCACAAGGTGCCCCCTCCATCCCAACCCTAGATCCGAACACTCCCTCCCTTGGCTGGATCCGTCGAGGCGCCGGATCTGGGCGCCGCGCGCCGCTGGGGGACCGCGTGCTTAGTACCAGGGGACGGCTTTGGTCTGTAGCTCCGTGGGGCGAAATTCTGGGCGCTCACTGATTTGGAGTCATGATGAGCGAGACAACGGTTTGAGGGCTGTTTCAGGAACTGGTTGTTTTGATCCTGGTTGCTGTGGGGGGGGGGGGGGGGGGGGGGGGGTGGGGCAAGAAATTGTGACAGCCGCATTCAGACAAAAGTTTGTTCCTTTTTGTTTGCATGCAATAAACTTTCAGATAGTGTTACCATTCTCGTTGAGAAACAGCTGGGTTCTAGTTGCGTCATTGTAGGCCTCGTGTAAGATTAAATATATATAGGGGACATCTCTTCGCTTACAATCGCATGCATGTTTTCTTGGTCTTGCTTATTAGATGGTGCATGCCATGTTTTCGAAAGGGCACAATGCATGCATTTCATCGCGGGCTTACAGTTGTTATGCTTCATACACTTTAATTCGGTAGTTATCGTGTGCCTGAACCGTGACCTCTTTTTGTCTTGTGCCTTTTTTGTCCCTTTTTGTGTCTCCCTGTTTTCTCGTCTCTTTTGGGTTTCATCTCTAGCCTACCCCAACTTGCTTGGGACAAAAGGCTATGTTGTTGTTGTTGTTGTTGAGTTATCGTGTGGGGATTCCATCGTGGAGAATACTAGTTGAGCATGCTGTAGTGGCATTTGACTTGATAGTTCAAAGACGAAAACATCTTCATTCTTCATTTTTTTGTTAAAATTCTGGAGTAGATTACTCACAGTTGGTTAAGAAGGGTTGAGCTTTAGCACAGTGGCAGGTCCTTGCAGCAATGTCCTGGGGGTAGCAGTTCTGTTTTGGACATTATTTAAGTTTCATGCTGAGTGTAACTGCATTTAGACCTGTCAGAATAATTACTTTGAGTGTCTTCTGATCTGTATGGTGAGTGTTACTCTGTGATGTAAAGTCAGGCCTTGATGTCATTAGACAGAAACTTGTGGTTAGTAAGGTAAAACAATATGTGGATTATGAAAGTCCTAGTTAGACTGCTTACCCTTTTATTTCTGACTAGAAGGGCTGCTCTGTGTTAAGAGTCCACGAAATATCTACGTCTCTGATGATTAGTGATTAGAAGATTGAATCCCCTGGGCTTAAGAAATATCAGAGTTCTTTTTCCTGATATGGTTGGGCCTGTTTCAAATTAAACATTTAGTGGTCATGATCGCTATGCTTTTATATCTTTCACTGTTACCCTTCATGCTACAATATTCAGAAAACTTGTTTCCTACAACTAGAACCAGCTAAAATGTTGCTGTCTTTTCAAAATTTACCTGCACTGAATTTAACTGTGATGAGAATGCCTTCATCTACTAAAAGCATTGCAGCTTCTAATTATTTTTCTTATGTGTAGTATAAAACAGAAGAACCTGTTAAGCTATGGGTAAACAAGGTTGGGCCTTACAATAACCCTCAAGAAACTTACAACTATTACAGTCTCCCATTTTGTCAACCATCTGAAAACCCTGCACATAAATGGGGTGGTCTTGGAGAGGTCCTTGGTGGAAATGAGCTGATTGATAGTCAGATCGATATAAAGTTCATAAGTATGCTTGCCTTCTCTTGACATCCTCCTGAAGTTTGTTTATTTCTTGGACCATGCATTGATGCATGTTTGTTCCTGTGACTGAATTGATTTATTTCATTGGCTTTTCATTTGTTTTAGAAAATGTGGACAAGGGGGCCATTTGCACAATTGAACTTGATGCTCAAAAGGTTCAGCAATTCGCTAATGCCATTGAAAACTCATATTGGTTTGAGCTTTTCATAGGTATGGAAAATCCTCATTTAGATTTATTCTGATCCACAGTTTTTAGATGCTTTATCTTGTTTCTGACATTCTTTGTGTCCACATTTTGCCCCAATGCTTACCGTGGTTCAATAACCTAGATGATCTGCCATTGTGGGGTAGGTGGTTTTATACCTGTCCATTTCTGTTGCACAAATTCTTTCTATTTTCTTTTGAAATAATGGAGCCAGTTTCCTTCTGAGCAGGTTTTGTTGGGGAGACTGACAAAAACAATGAGAACAAGCACTACCTTTACACTCATAAGAACATTGTTGTTAAATACAATGGTAACAGGGTATGTTTTGCATATAACCTTAAAAGGATTAGCTGAGACCTATATGTTGGCTAATTAAATTTCCTCTGCAGATAATTCATGTGAATCTAACCCAAGAGTCACCTAAGCTTCTTGAAGCTGGTAAAAAGTTGGATATGACTTATTCAGTAAAGTGGGTGCAAACAAATGTGGCATTTGCACGGCGTTTCGAGGTTTACTTAGACTACCCGTTCTTTGAACACCAGGTAATTCTTGCTTGCACCAGAGGCAACATACCATTTCAAAAGGGCACTTTGGTCTTCTTTCCTTGACTCTGACAAAGATGAACATTGCTTTCTGTCTAAAGTAATTACAAGATGGCTGACTCTTTCTTTCCATGTTCAGATTCATTGGTTCTCCATCTTCAATTCATTCATGATGGTTATTTTCTTGACTGGTTTAGTATCAATGATATTGATGAGGACACTAAGAAATGATTATGCAAAATATGCTCGTGAAGATGACGATCTGGAATCACTTGTAAGTTCTGAACCTGGAATCTGTAGCACGTCAATATACTTGTATTTCTCATTTTGTCTGCTAACGTAACTTAATGTTTTCTCGATTGATTTTTATCTATATCATATGGTATTTCTAAAATAGAAAAATCCTTTAGCCAAACATTATGAGATTATTATAGGAAAAACCATCCGTCGTTTTCATGGCTGCAATCTAATATTTCTGAAAGAAATAACAAATCAATTTACCAAAAATCAAATTGAATCATACAAGTTCCAAGTAACAAGTTTTTCTTTGACTCGATGGATTGTTCAGAATTAAGATATGGTTTTCCTTTTTCAGGAGCGAGATGTTAATGAGGAATCCGGGTGGAAGCTTGTCCATGGTGATGTGTTCCGACCTCCTTGCAGCCTTGTGTTTCTTTCTGCCCTTGTTGGTATTGGTACTCAGCTGGCAGCCCATATTCTGCTTGTGATTGTGTTGGCCATTGTTGGCATGTTATATGTTGGGTAAGCTCATAACCAGCTTTCTTTATTTCCTTTTTTCTGCCTTGGATGTGTAAAATTCAGGTGTTTTATTGATGAAAGTGTTTTTTGGGCTAATCAATATATTTATCTGAACCTCAAAATTATGAATAAGAATGGCTTAGCTTTCAAAGGGCATTCTTGTTTTATGCTTAAATAAATCATCTCTTTCTTTAGACGAAATGATATGCTGCAATTGATGTCTTTTGTAGGTTATTAATCTCTGATTTTGATTTATGACTGCTGTAGGATGTTTAGATAAATGGTTGCTTTTGCATAATCTGGCAATAGCTTTGGCAAAATCCCTCTATTGACATCTGGAATAGTGCTCCATGAGATGTGATGTACTGATGTGCATGAGCAAGCAAATCCAGAATTTACAACACATCCATTGTTCAGACTCGGAGAGCATGGGAAGTTTGTAACATAGAAATTACTAGAATCCTGCTTTAAGCATTATGTGAGTACATCAGTAATGTAGATGCAAAACTATTCTTAGAGATCAGCATATATGCTCTATCTATCAGATATATGAAGTCATCATCATAACCTCTCATGCGTTGCACTTGTACAGACTTCAGTTTTAATCAACAAGGATATTGTTCTCCTTGCATGAGTATGCATTAACATTTTTGCTCAAGCCCCTAACTAAAATACTTTATTCTATTCACCAGGCGAGGAGCTATCATCACAACCTTTATTGTGTGCTATGCTCTTACATCTTTCATCTCTGGATATGTTAGTGGTGGCCTCTATTCAAGGAATGGTGGTATGATTCTGCACATTTTTTTTATTCAAAAGTCCTCTGTTATGCTTACCCATGTTATTTTGTTCCAATAAATAGATTCTTGAATTTGAAAATTTCCTGTTACCTTGTTCTTCACCTCACTGAATGCACTACATAATATGGCAGGCAAAAACTGGATAAAGGCTATGATCCTTACAGCATCACTTTTTCCATTCTTGTGTTTCTCGATTGGATTGGTGTTAAACACTATTGCTATCTTCTACCGATCATTAGCAGCTATACCATTTGGCACAATGGTTGTCATGTTTGTTCTTTGGGCTTTCATCTCCTTCCCGTTGGTTCTATTGGGGACTGTAGTTGGTAGAAATTGGAGTGGTGCTCCCAACAACCCGTGTCGTGTGAAAACGATCCCACGCCCTATTCCTGAGAAGAAGTGGTACCTTACACCTTCTGTTATTTCATTGATGGGTGGACTTCTCCCCTTTGGCAGCATCTTCATTGAGATGTACTTCGTATTCACTTCCTTCTGGAACTACAAGGTAAAGAAAACAACATATTGGTGAATGTTCCACCGATTGGAAGTACTAAAGTTCCAATCACCAGCTTTTAGAATGATCTGCACTGCTTTCTTAGTTACAGCAGCAAAGTTTGTTTCTTTTAGTTTGAAAGAATATTGAGTCCATCACTTGGTGCCTTGGCAGGTGTACTATGTCTATGGTTTCATGTTGCTGGTCTTTGTCATCCTCATAATAGTCACCATATGTGTAACTATTGTGGGTACTTATTTCTTGTTGAATGCTGAGAACTATCATTGGCAATGGACATCATTCTTCTCTGCTGCTTCTACCGCCTTGTATGTATATCTATACTCTATATACTATTATCATGTGAAGACAAAGATGTCAGGCTTTTTCCAGACAAGCTTCTACTTTGGTTACACCTTGATGTTCTGTCTTGGATTGGGAACACTTTGCGGTGAGTTTTCAAACTATTTTTCATTTCATTTCAAGCTTACATTGTCCTATCTTGACACCCTTTCTATGTGTATATGTAGGTGCTGTTGGATATTTGGGCTCCACCCTATTTGTGAGGAGAATCTACAGAAATATCAAATGCGACTAAACTTGGTCGAGGCTGTTAGCATGTCTTGTCACAGTATGGTGCAGATTAATACCCTGAGCTTCTGATTAACTTTTGAAACTACACAGGAGGTCGCTCTCCCTTCGGTTACTCTTTTCATCTTTTTTAGGCCTATCTTCCTCCATGGAAGCGTGGAACTGCCCTGATAAATGTATACCTATTAGTTGGGGAATTAGTCAGAGTACTGGAAAGTACATGTAGGTTCTTTTTTTGTGGCCTCTCTTGGTCAATTGTAGGAGTACATTGATGAATATCACCGCAGTGCAGATTCCAGTGGGCTAGATTTGCCTCTCTTATGAGTTGCCACATCCAGTTTTTATACCCCACCCCCCCTTTGTAGCACAAGTAGGCTAATATATTAAGTATATGTTTTTAATGTGTTTGATTTGTTTTTTTCTTGCACTTTAGAGTATATTGAAGATTTGAAGTAGACTTCAGCACATGTTTCAGCTCCATTGGTTGGCTTGCAGAATTCTAGGCTGAATGACAATTGTAGACCTATCTTTGTCGAGTTGGACCGTTTGTGGGGCAGAATTTATGACGGGCACTTTTGTAGGGATCATCCTTTTTCTTCCACTGTCAAAAATACACTACTTAAAAGTCCAGGCCATGATCTAGGAATTGGATTGTTATTACTATGGAGTATATCACTAATGCCTGGACTATACTATTGTTTTCATTTTAGTACTACTTTTTTTTTTGTTCTCTTTGGTTTGCATGGTGTTTCATTTCTAGTCTATCCCAACTTGTTTGAAACTAAAGGGCATGGGCCTTCGACATGTTGGATAGGAACTCTCAATCTTAGAATCACAGCAGCATCCACTACACCCGGAATACTTTTGTAGCGTGTTTCCACACTGAATTCTGAAAAATACCTTTGGTAGCAAGTTTCCCACTTTGCACATCCGCTACTGGAACAGTGCTTTAGGGAGCCATAGAATTGCCATTCATTTAATTGTCTTGGGATTGTTTTTTAAAAGTCAGGTGCTACTGTAGTGTATTATAACAGATGTCAAGTTCATAAGGTTAGTAACTTAGTAATCAACTTGCTGGTAATCATGAGTGTAGAGAAAATAGGGATATACTCTTATGATGTGTCAATGTTATCTTGCGCGATTGTTTTAAAACCATTTGGGGTTGATGTCGCACTTGCGGAATTGATCGTCCATGTAGGATATACGCAAGAAATCCATTGCGGCAAGCAAAGATATTGTTTCTTTTGGAAGACCAGGGCACATAAGTGTATCTCAGTCAACGATGTGTTTATATGCTTCTGTTGTGTCCCACATGAATCTTTAGTATCCCTTGAAGATTACTTGCAGCAGCATCCCTGGTTTGCGGCCCTTCCTGAGTTTATTTATTTATTTCTGAACGATAAGCTAATGTATGGAGAGCTTAATCCAGTGAGGGTGAGGTCATTTGGAATGTGAGACATTGTCGGCCAAAACTTGAAAACCAAACAAAACTACACAAGAATAGTCTCGCTGTTTTTTGATATTAAGAAAAACAAAACCATGTTTGTCCTCTGTGGACAAGTCAATGCAGCAAACGCTTAAGCTTGGTAGTAGCTACTCCCGCTCTGGCTGTATTTCAAGTTATAAGTCATTTTGTTTTTCTGTTTTTTCAAGTTCGTAGTTTTTGCTCTGCACCTAGATATACATTACATATTTTGGAACAAGACTTGTAATTTGTAACCAAGAGACTACGTACTAGCTTGCTAATACAAAAAGGACCGAATGATTGTGCTTAGGAATTCGGAGTCAAACAAAGTTGGGCAAATATCATCGTTGCATTGTATTATACCGTCAGCAACGTTGCATTGTACTATACCGTCAGCAACGTCACAACGCAAGTTGATGCAATGCATGCTTACAACACACTTACACGCACGGGCAAGTGTAGACCAATGGGTGGTGACCTGCAGATCACAAGACTTGATTTAGCATTGCATAAGTGAACACCAGATTCGGATTAAATCTCCTTGTTTCTATAACATCAATTGGGTTTCTTGGTTCAGCTTGTACTTGGCTATAGCTTCCTTTCTATTCGCCTATCTGTCATCATCGCCATTTCCAATCTAGCCAACATGGGCGATACACAAGTATACAACTATGCTTGTCTTGCTATCGCAGACATGTGTTTAGCCAATGGATTACAATTGCACCATCAATTTGCACCAGAAAATGACACCCTCCCTAATCAGGTCATGACCCGGAAGAAGCCATGCCCAGACTCCAGAGCGTAGACTCTGCAAGTCTGCAGCATTATACTGTACATTTGCCTATGCAGAAGTAGGTGTAACATTCGACATCAGAGCAAACGCTCCGAGGCGAGGCTTACTGTCGTGCACCGCAGCATGAAGCTGGTGGTCGAGGTCGTCGGCGCGCACGACCTGCCGGCGAGGCGCGGCCGCGTGACCCCGTTCGTGCAGGTCGCGTTCGGCGGCCAGCGCCACGCGACCGGCGTCAGGCCCGGCGAGGCCAACCCGACGTGGAACGAGACGGTCGTGTTCGTAGTCGACGCGATCGCCGGCCGGCTCTCGGACCGTTCCATCGACGTCGGGGTCTACCACCGGCGCGCCTCGGGCTGCAAGAGCTGCCTCGGCCGCGTCCGCCTGTTCGGCGCGGCAGTCGCGCCGTCCGCCCAGGAGGCCGTCCTCCTGCGCTGCCCACTCGACAAGCCCAGCTTCTTCGCCCCGGCGCGCGGCGAGGTCGCGCTCCGACTCTACCTGGCACCGTACGGCCTGCCGGCCACTCCCAGCGCCGCCGCCGCTGCGCGGGCGGGGAATGCCTACTCTACCACGTATGGCACAAGTACCTTCAACGACACCGCCTCCATGGCCGGCGGCCCAGAGACAGTCGTCGGAGGCGCGAGCACGCAGTCCTCTCCTGCAATGGTGACCAAGAAGAAAAAGAAGAGGAAAGAACCGCTGCAAGAGCCGCCGCCGGTGCATGTCTTCAACTCCATCCCCACGCAGTCCAGCACAGGGTCACTGATCTTCCCGCCACCGCCGCCGCCGTCCATGCCACCGTCCACCGGCGCCCCAAAGGCCACCAAGAAGGCGGCGGCGCCTGCCACCGCCGACGACGCCAAGGCGGCTGAGTACCTCATGGTTGACAAGCTGGAGTTCCTGTACGTCAACGTAGTGCGCGCCAGGGGCCTCTCCGGCACGGACCTCACGTTCGGCATCGACCCGTACGTGGAGGTCCGGGTGGGCAACTACTCGGCGGTGACACGTCATCTCGTCAGGAACCATGAACCCGAGTGGAACCAGGTGTTCGCCTTCTCCAAGGATCAGCTGCAGGCGGACAGCGTGGAGGTGATCGTCAAGGATAAGAACCTCATCGTGTGGGACAGCATCGTCGGCAGAGCTGCCCTGAGCATCCTCGAGCTCCCAAGCTTGGCTCCTCCTAACCGCCCGCTGGCGCCTCAATGGTACAGGCTCAAGGGCGCCAAGGGCCAGTGGACGGGCGGCGAGGTCATGGTCGCCGCCTGGAAGGGGTCGCAGTCCGACGAGGCCTTCGCCGGCGCACTGCACGCCGGCGCGCACGACCTGGCACCGGCCGCCGTGGCCGCCACCCAGACGAAGTGCTACTTCGCGCCACGGCTGTGCTACCTCCGGTGCCACGTCATCACGGCGCAAGACTTGGTCCACCCTGACCGCAGCCGCCGGTCGTCCCGGATGAGCGTGTTCGCGAGGGTGCAGCTCAGCGCGCAGAGGTGGCACACGCGGGCGTCACCGAGCGCGAAGTGGGACGAGGACTTCTTCCTCGTCGCGGCGTGGCCGTTCGACGAGCCGCTCGAGATCGCCGTCATGGACATCGCCTCGCCGGAGCGGCACGAGCTGCTGGGACAGGTCACCTTCCGCAAGGGAAGCATCAAGGTGCAGCAGTTCGATAAGAAGAAGTTCAAGCCGCCGGCGCCGTCGTGGTACGACCTCGAGCTGCCGCGTTCGTCCGACGGCGGTGGCGATGATGCCCGGGACAGATCAGGACGGCGGCACGAGTTCAGGAGCAAGATACAGCTGCGCGTCTACTACGATGCAGCGTACCACGTCCTCGACGAGGTCACGTCGTACGCCAGCGACTTCCAGCCGTCGGCGCGGCCGCTCCGGTCGCAGGCCATCGGTGTCCTCGAGCTCGCCGTCCTGCGAGCAACCGGCCTCCGGTCAACGAAGCGCCCCAACGGTGGGCGAGGGACCGTGGACGCCTACTGCGTCGCCAAGTACGGGCAGAAGTGGATCCGGACACGCACGCTCCTCGACACGGCCTCGCCGAGCTGGCAGGAGCAGTTCACCTTCGACGTGTTCGACCCCTGCACCGTGCTCACCGTCGCCGTCTTCGACAACAATCAGCTCGCCTCCGCCGAGGCCTCGCGGCGCGGCGACACCGACGCGCCGCTGGGCAAAGTCCGCATCCGCGTCTCCACGCTGGCCTCCGGCCGCACGTACGAGCAGCCGTACTCCTTGTTCGTGGTGCACCCCACCGGGCTCCTCCGGTGCGGCGAGCTCCACCTCGCCGTCCGGTTCACACACACGGCGTGGGTTAACATGATGTCGCTGTACCTCCGGCCGGCGCTGCCGAAGCAGCACTTCGCGAAGCCCATCCCGACGCACCTCCTCCCGAGGCTCCGGCGGTACGCCGCGGACGTCGTCGCGTCCCGCCTGGCGCGCGCCGAGCCGCCGCTGCTCCCGGGCGCCGTGCACTACCTCCTCCGCGACCCACGGCACGACGTGCCGGAGGGCTACGCGTACAGCATGCGCAGGTCCCTCGCCGCTTGCGCGCGACTGCGCGACGTGCTGGCCCCGCTCGCCGCGTTCGCGCGCTGGTTCCGGGGCGTCCGCGACTGGGACAACCCGGTCACCACCGTCCTCGTCATGCTCGTGTTCCTCGTGCTGGCGTGGATGCCCTCCCGCATCCTTCCGACCTTCTTCCTCTACCTGTTCGCCGTCGGCGCGTGGAACTTCTGGCGGCGGCCGGCGCGGCCGGCGCAGATGGAGCACTACAGCGACGGCGTTCCCCAGGCCATGTTCGAGGAGGAGTTCGACGCCGGGTTGCCGTCGGGGACCCCGCCGGAGGTACTCCTCCAGTGGTACTTGCGACTCCGGGAAACGGCCGCTCACATCCAGGGGTTCATCGGTGACGTCGCCTCGAAGGGAGAGCGCGTGCACGCGGTGCTGGAGTGGAGGGACGGCCGCGCCACGGTGATCGTGCTCGTGGCGGTGGCCGCGCTCACCGTCGTGACCTACGCGGTGCCGTTCAGGGCGCTGGTGTCTGTCACCGGGGTCTACGTGATGAGGCATCCGCTGCTCAGGCGGAAGGAGCCGTCGGCGCTGATGAGCTTCTTCCGGCGGTTGCCGTCAAATGCCGATGTCATGCTGTGATTGTGATGAACGTTCACTTCTACAGCAGTTCGTCATGACGGCCGTTTGTTCTACGAGGTTGTACCACAAGCTCCCTCTGTATAAGTCAAATTGTCCTCAGTTTAACCAAGATTATATAGAAAAGAACAAATGAAATTAGCATAATTAGAATCGCAAAAAAATAGCATAATTAGTTACATTATGACATCTAGATTTATGATGAATTATATCTTGATGAATGTGATAGATTTTTTTTCTCAAATGTGCAAAAGACGTGCGAATCTTGGTATTTTAAGGTAGGGAAGAATTTTGGACATTCAACGAGGCGCTGTGGTTTACAACTCAGCTTTGAATTGTACTAGTATTCCTTAAGCTATTACTCCTTCCATTCCAAATTATAAGGCATTCTGAAAATCTTGGTAAGTTTGACCAAAATTATAGAGAAAATTACAAAAATTTATAACATCGAATAGGTATACTATAAAAATATAATTAATGAAGAATCTAATGATACTTAATTGGTGTCATAAATATTATTATCTTATTATATAAATTTGGTCAGACTTGAGATCCTTTGACTCTCCAAGATTGTTGGAATTTGGGACGGAGGGAGTACTAGTGAGAGAAGACAAATTCCTTAAGCTATTACTACTGAGAGGAGACAACCTAAATTAGTGCTGCCCGCCTCTACCCACTGCACCATTTCGAGTTTGATCACAGGGAGTAGTTGAGGCAGTAGCATGTTCACGCCACGGAAGCATCTTGTGTTCCTCTCTTTCCACATCTCCTAAGCTACCATGTCGAAAAGGGTGTCTCCACCTCGCTTGTCTGCTCCGCTTCAAATTGCTCTCCACCGATCAGATGTTAATGCTCTTGCCTTTAAATTTGGTCAGATTTGAACTTAGAATAGCTTGATGTAAGGACAAACACATCCACTATGTTTTAGGACATTATGTTTTAGGACGGCAGCAAGAAGACTTTGCAGTGTAGCAAGTAAGAATGTTAAGCTGATGTGTTCCCCGCGCTGAGTATCGTATCCTCCTTGGAGGCATCGCCTAGGAAACACTATGTGTGCCTTGGTGGATGTTAGTTAGCACGAGACATTCACACTGCTCGTCTACAAGTATAGGAGCTTTGACGAGGATGTGCATATGTGAAATTCACCCTCTTTTGTTGTGTGGTGGGTCGCCAATAGTCAAAGCTTGGCAATAACGGCATGTTTCGTTCTCTTTCTAGTGGGGTCCAGAATAGCAGTGTAGGTGGCCATGCTTGAAAGCTTTGTTGGTTGATGTACTCCCTCATGTGACTATTAGTCACTGTTGTGCAAGTTTGACAACGATGATACACGATGGGCTCTGGTTGATCCATTGATGTGAATATTGCTATCTAAGCTCCTGCACTCATGCAATAGTATCATAAAGCCAAAGGTTACTTAGTTTGGGATGGAAAGAGTATATATGAAGACACTGTATGGACCATGTATAAGGCCTTGTTTAGTCGGCCAAAAAGACCTAAAAATTTTTACGCAGTATCCGTCACATAGAATCTTTGTACGTATGTATGGAGCATTAAATGTAGGTAAAAAAATAACTAATTGCACAGTTTATCTGTAAATGTCGAGACGAATCTTTTGAGCCTAGTTAGTCCATGGTTGGACAAATTTTACCAAATAACAACGAAAAATGCTATAGGAATTTTTTCTAAAATTTTTTGAGATCTAAACAAGGCCTAAGTAAAGTTCCTCTAGTGCCCATAACACTCGGGAAGACAGGGAAAGAGGGTGTTTAAATTCACCTCTAGGCTTTAGTCGCTGTCCAATCGAATATTTGGACACATGCATGAATTATTAAATATAGACTAATTACAAAACTAAATGCACAGATTGAGACTGTTTTGAAAAACGAATTTTTTAAGCCTAATTAGTTCATGATTTGACAATGTGGTGCTACAGTAAATATATGCTAATGATAGATTAATTAGGCTTAATAATTTCATCTCGTGGATTATTGACGGATTCTGTAATTTATTTTTTATTAGTATCTGGACATTTCATGCAACATCCCTATGTGACATCTCCTAAACTTTAGTCTCGATCCAAACCCCCCTTTAAATCACACGGAAATTTCAGGCTCGACCCTTGCTGCTCGGAGTTACGCCGTCGTGGTCGTGGGCATATCGGGAGAAATTACGGGATGCTCCGAGCGTTTACTCGTGTATAGGAGGCGATAGCGCAGCAGCGACCGACCAGACCGTGGAGTCAGTGTAGATGGCCCAACCATGTATAGCATACAGCTGTTTCAATAGCTAGTTAAGACGGAATGCGAAATCAGACGACTTGACTAGATGCGAAAGATGAAGTGTTTTGTTTATTGGACGACGATCGGCATCTACTACGTACTGGAGTGTACTCCCGTCTAACCGAGTGGTACATGATTACGATTTTTAGTCAACTTTATGCTACTTTTTTTAGAGTCAACTTTATGCTATTATTGATAATAATAAGGTGAGCAGCCTCAACTTCTGTACTTCTCTGTCCATCTATTCCAAAAAATAAATTGTTATTTTATTCTAAGATAAACTTCTTTAATTTTAATAAAAACCATAAAATACTTTTCATTAATATTTTTTTTTTGCTAAATCCACTATGTTCTATTAGCGTATTTATTTCGTATATCCTAGATATGATCAGTAACATATTGCTGAAAATGGTGTCAAAGTTTCACCGATAGACGTAGAACACAGTTACACAGATGAGCTCCATTATTCCTTATTTTTGCAAATGCTTATACTTACATATCGCTAGGGTTGGTCATAAGTTGAAAATCATAACATATGGCTATACTTTGTTCAAGTTTTTTCTTGTCTTTTCCTTTTTTTTTAAAAAAAAAAAGAGTGGTAGGAGATCTGCACTGCTGTTTTTGCCTAGCCTAAGCACAACGTGGCTCCATGACTGACATGCCCGTACTGATCCGGACCCATGAGAGGCTGCTGCCTTGGTATGGTGTGCCGGCTAAGGTCGACCCGATTTACCTATCGTATCACCACTCAGATAAATAAAATTTCTTTCTAACCCTAGCGGCCTATACTCTCATCTGCCGCCTAATGTCTTGCAACTTCCTCTCCCTCCTAGTGATGTTGTCTCCTCCCTCACTGCTTCCCATCCCTCCCCACCTCTCCCTCTCGTCCTTTGTTCTTCCTCTTCGTGACGTTCCTCTCCTCTCCCTGCTCAATGCGCACAGATGCGATGATGTGCTTCCTTGACATGCACGGACGCCGTGGAAGCACTGCCTTTGTCCTGCTGGCGTACACAACGACGGCATGACTTTCATCTTGGCGTCGAAGTAAGGGGCCAACACGGCCTGTTAGGCTAATTGGACCAGCCCGACGCATCCCAACCCTTATAGGGCCGTGCTGGCCATAGGCACAGCCTGTGGGTTGGCACGATACGACACCAAGGGCTGAATGGGCCGTGCCCTCAATAGACTTGGACCGTCGTGCCATCTATTTAGCCATCTATAGCTGATCATGTGGTTAAAAAGAAGAAACACCATGCTAGCGCCCGGATGTCCGGACGGATCCGCGCATTCGCACGGTCGCACATGTTGCTACGCCTACCCGTGTGTGTTGCGCCTAATGCGCCCCGCGCTTCCTCTTGCTTTTTTTTGGGAAGACGCGCCATGCTTCCTCTTGCTTTTTTTGGGAACACGCGCCTCCTCTTGCTACTGATGTGCCCCACGCCTACTCACGCCTGCATGAGAGAGCATGTGCATGGGGCCCACCCAGCTGCATGCGAGAGAGAGGGAGCATAGCGCGCGTACCCATGTGTTGACCCGGCTGCATGCTGCACTGTATGCCTGGTGGTGCAAGGCGCCTGGTTCTGCATTCGTTGGGTGTTGGTTCGCTCTAGCGCTATGCATGTGCGCATGCACTTTGACTAGGGAGTGCTCGACAGTTTGGGCACTGACCGCCTGTTGCGTGCACGTCTGACTATTGGAGTTGGCCCGCATGACAAAGATAGACAGCGCTGGCTAGGTGCGTGCAGCACGTGCGTGCCCGCGAGTCAGAGCGTCTGGAGAGAAGCACTTGCTGCAACATTATTGAAATAAGGTGAAACAAATTAAAACATACACTTACAACATACGTGTATAGCTACTATAACATATGTAACATTCAGATAAAACACTTTCAACATATGCCTGAAATAGGTGAAACATTTGGAACATACGCGTATAATCGCTGCAACATATACAACATCTAGATGAAATAGCCAAAACATTTGGAAGATACACTTGCAATGTACGTGTATAACCATTGCAACATATGCAACATTCTTATGAAACACATACAACATCCAGATGAAACATACAAAACATACACCTGAAATGCATATGCTAGCGCAGAGTCAATGCCCACGGTCACCAGTCACAGGAGCAGAAAATGGCGCATGCAGATGCAGGCTCCATGCTCCTCTCACGAATTCCCAGCATCAGTCACTCTCTCTCTGGTCATCGCGTGTGCACGGTCCCATGCACTGCATGCACCACACATTGAGCGAGTGGTCGCAGGCACCCATGGAAAGGACGGGTGCAGGCCCGTGACTGCAATACACGCTCCTCTTTTTTTTCTTGGCCATCACCTCGTGCGAGTATTACCGAAAGAAGAATAATCAACAAGGTTTATAAAAACTACAGAAACCTGAAACCGTATAGGGTGCCGCACGCGCGAACAAGTACATAGGGTTGTATTGTACCACAAGAGTAAACGTCACATGATGATGATCGAGTTACTATGTTTAAAAATTATACAATATCGATCAAGTGTAACAAGTTATAGTATATAGTTGATCAAGTTTCAGAAAAATAAACTGCTTATGAAAATTTTGCTTCGTTTTTTTTTACAACAATTTGCTTCGTTTTAGTCGATTCGAAAGCTCGGCTCTCGTCGCGCGTGGCCGGCATGCGCACACGCACTCAGTAGGACGCGCGCACACGTGTCATATGCGCGGGGCTTATCAGACACAGCAAATGCATGCACGGATCGGAGGAGGAACGAAGCATGAGTTGGCTTGCTTCTGGAAGCGTCCTGGATCAGGATCATATATGACGAGGCATGCAATGCAAGATCGACGGGCATGGTTGACCTCTGACGCGGACACCCACGTCCTACCGCAACGAGAGGCTAGCGTACTCGGGCACTGGTCCACGCGTGCACACGCGTCGGCGAGCCGGCCACCCAGCCGCCGCGTGGGCGCGTGGCGCGGCGGGAGCACGAGCACGCGGCGGGGCGCCGGGGCGCCGCGCGAGGTTTAAAAGGAAGCCTCCATCTGACCATCTGCAATGCACGCAGAGACCCAAGTCACAGTCATCGCCGATCAGACGATCGATCGATCTCTTCGGTGTTGTAACCAGCGGCCAATCAATTTCAAGTTCGACCTCGACCGCGCGCAGAGTCCACGCGGCCATGCCGTCGCTGATGTCGCTGACGCCGTGGCGGAGGAAGAAGAGGGCGGCAGGGGGCCCGGCGGTGGCGGTGCGGACGCGGCGGCGGGGCACCTCGCTGGGGGCGCTGTGGCGGCGCCTGGTGCGGACGCTCACCTGCACGCGCCGCCCCTACTACTGACCGATAGATAGACGATGTATCATCCATCCATGGAGGACGTACGTACGGGAGGATGAGGTGCTGACAGATGAGCCAGGGATCGATGCAATGCAAGCAAGCTTGTTTGTGATGTGTTCGTTCATAGTCGTCTCGCTTATATATACGTGTATATGTATTTTCACTTTGTTGCTACCGACCGACCTACCATGCAATTGTACTCCGCTAATATGTATATTTGAACTCTGTGCCTTATATATTTCGCAAAATATATGTACCTGTTACTTCAATGGACCTCGATATTTTCTCCCAACAAATGTATATTTTATTTAATTTGTTTCTGCATCGTAGTGTGCTTGCTGCGTTTTTGGCGTGAATATACAGTGTCCGTTTGTTTGGGATTTTAAAAATAATATATATAGTGGGCAGCTTTTCGTTTCAAAAATTATAATTTTCCAACAAACACTTTAAAGCTTGAAAATCACACTAATAAAATAACCTTGGAACAAACATTGTGTTAGTCAGCCTAGAACTTTGTGTTACTATATTAGGCCAGTAGTTGTGTGTAAGTTTTATCTAAGAGTTTCATTCGAATTTCATTTGCATTCAATAAACTATCATATGTTTTATTTGTATTTAATCGACTGTCATATTGACATCAATTTTATATGACAGTCATCAATTTCCATATAGAAGCTTTTGATGATATAGCAACTTTTTTAGATTACCATCTTTATATAAATTATAAAATTAAATGTCTATAAACCTATAAAATAAAATTATGTAATGAGAATTGATCATATTTCATTTCATTTTATATAACACGGTGGTCCTGGAAAAACTCTACTAAAAATTATCTAGTAACATTGTTCATGCTTCTGTGCCGCTGTGGTCCACAAGTGCATGCACACGTGTCCTGCGGTCGGCGGCACACGACGACAGATCGATGGATCGATTAATCAATCAAGCATGGATTTTGGCTTGTGGATTATCTATCTGGAAGGACCGATCTCAAAGGACAGAGTGGATGGAGCATGCATGATTGAGCTACCATTGCATGTTTAACGGATCGATGACGACGCGCGGCACACGTGCACCGGCCAGCCACGCACCGTCCAGGCCGCCCCTCCTCAGGCTCAGGCCTCAGGACGTCGTACGCGTGGCGCGAGGGCGCACGCGGCCCGACGATGGCGGTGTGCCGGCCGTTTCCGGCCAAGGCGAGGCGAGGCGAGGTGCGCTAGAGTTGTGCTAGGCCGAGGCGAAGCTGGTGCGCGCGTCAAACGGGAAAGAGGAGAGCCAGAGTGGCTCCGGCCACGTGCATGGCGGCGCGGGCGGCATGCACGACGGCGGTGAAGCGGCGGTCCGGCGTGGCTAAGCCAAAATCGGTCGAACCAACTTCACTGAAGGATTATACGGGTCCTAGTGACCACGGAACGAGAAACAGGAAGGGAAAAGGGGACCGAAACAGGGCCGTCGGCGGTGAGCCGAAGCTCCGCGCCATGGCGGCCATGGCCGGCGGCGGAAAACTTGGCCGATTGGCCCTAACCTGAGCTCGGTTGCCTAGGATGCCCGGTGGCGAAGCTAGGCAAGGTGATGGCGGAGCCGTGGGCGAGCGAAATTGGACGGAGGTGCGGTGGCAAGGGCGGACGGTGGTTGCGACGCCGCCGCCGCTGCTGCTGTGCGGCGCGAGGAAGAAGAGGAGGGAGCGGAGGGCGAGGCAGAGCGAGGGAGGAAGGAATGGCGAGCGAGGGGGGGAGAGCGGTCAGCGTTGGGCAGAGGAAGGAGGGCACGTGGAGGCGCTGGCAGGGCGCGGGCGCAGCGTGGCGGCCGATTCCTGGCGCCGGTCGGCCGCGCGCGCGAAGGAGGAGAAGAAACGGGCAGGGGCCGACAGGTGGGTCCCACTGGTCAGGTTTGAAAATTGCATTTTATGTTAAATTCAAAAACTCGAAAACCGTGCCGAATCAGAAGATGGTCCAAAAATATGAAACGTGTCTTTTGAAGAGAGGAACATTTCATCTTTAAGGACCACAAGCTAATTCTGCACCGATTTTGAAAATGCAGTTCAAATTCAAATCTGCCTTTTTAAATAAAAGGAAAAGCTGATTTTGAACTGCTGTTTTGCAATTTTTGAGCATGTTCCAGCCATTTTCATGAGATGACCCTTAAACAAAGTTTATTCCTTATAAATTCCACACACTTCTTATTAAGGGCCCACTAGCATGCAAAGTCTCCAGCAAGCACTTTCTAAAAGGTCAAACAAAGTCACTCCCAGGGTCAAATTGGTCAACTATGCAAACAAAGCTCAATTAGCCAAAGTCATTAACATAGACATGACTTCAAATTGCACCCTAAACATTTATAAGTGGTTACTAGGGATCATTAGCACACAATTGCATTAGTTCATGAACCAATTAGCATCCAGGGCAATCAAATCAAACAAGGCAAATAATGACCATGTTAAGTAGATGAATTACTATGCAATGACATGCTTATGCTCATGAAATGCTAATGATGCATGCTTAACACCATGGGTGTTACACAGGCACTAGGTGTAGGCCCCGTGACTGCAATACACGCCCCTCTTTTTTTTCTTGGCCATCACCTCGCGCGAGTCGGTCCGTCCGGACAGACGTCCTCAACCCAGCATTACCGAAAGAAGAATAATCAACAAGGTTTATAAAAACTACAGAAACCTGAAACCGTATAGGGGTGCGGCGCGCGCGAACAAGTACATAGGGTTGTACCACAAGAGAGTAAACGTCACATGATGATGATCGAGTTACTATGTTTAAAAATTATACAATATCGATCAAGTGTAACAAGTTATAGTATATAGTTGATCAAGTTTCAGAAAAATAAACTGCTTATGAAAATTTTGCTTCGTTTTTTTTTACAACAATTTGCTTCGTTTTAGTCGATTCGAAAGCTCGGCTCTCGTCGCGCGTGGCCGGCATGCGCACACGCACTCAGTAGGACGCGCGCACACGTGTCATATGCGCGGGGCTTATCAGACACAACCAAGGTAATAAATAGCGTATAGCGGGTTGGTAGCGGATTGGCGTCGAGGTAACGGATTGCGGATAGCGGGCGATATTACGGACGATAAGTTCCAATAACGGCATCCGATAGTCCCATATAATTTTAAGTACATATATCATTAACAATGAGTATAAATAATTTTAAGTGCATATATCATGAATAATTTTAAGTTTCACAACCGATGCGTGAGTATTTAAATTTGAGGTGTGAGTTATAATGGGTTAGACTAATTAGGGATATTTGCTTCCATGCTATTGCGGCCTACCACGTGCAATTGCAGCCGCAATATCGGCCCGCTATTCAGAATTACAACCACAAAGTTCCATGATGCAAAGTTCAGAGCGCTACCTCATAGCGGTAGCGGCAATGGACCGCTACCGCTATTGCGGGTGCAATTACGGCCGCTACCGCCGCTATTTATTACCCTGGACACAACAAATGCATGCACGGATCGGAGGAGGAACAAAGCATGAGTTGGCTTGCTTCTGGAAGCGTCCTAGATCATATATGACGAGGCATGCAATGCAAGATCGACGGGCATGGTTGACCTCTGACGCGGACACCCACGTGCTACCGCAACGAGAGGCTAGCGTACTCGGGCACTGGTCCACGCGTGCACACGCGTCGGCGAGCCGGCCACCCAGCCGCCGCGTGGGCGCGGGGCGCGGCGGGAGCAC
Organism: Saccharum hybrid cultivar R570; assembly: GCA_038087645.1. Classification (NCBI taxonomy): domain Eukaryota; kingdom Viridiplantae; phylum Streptophyta; class Magnoliopsida; order Poales; family Poaceae; genus Saccharum; species Saccharum hybrid cultivar. Next base: position 16,805,150 of record JAQSUU010000805.1, read on the forward strand.
GAGCACGCGGCGGGGCGCCGGGGTGCCGCGCGAGGTTTAAAAGGAAGCCTCCATCTGACCATCTGCAATGCACGCAGAGACCCAAGTCACAGTCATCGCCGATCAGACCGATCGATCGATCTCTTCGGTGTTGTAACCACCAGCCAATCAATTTCAAGTTCGACCTCGACCGCGCGCAGAGTCCACGCGCCCATGCCGTCGCTGATGTCGCTGACGCCGTGGCGGAGGAAGAAGAGGGCGGCAGGGGGGCCGGCGGTGGCGGTGCGGACGCGGCGGCGGGGCACCTCGCTGGGGGCGCTGTGGCGGCGCCTGGTGCGGACGCTCACCTGCACGCGCCGCCCCTACTACTGACCGATCGATAGACGATGTATCATCCATCCATGGAGGACGTACGTACGGGAGGATGAGGTGCTGACAGATGAGCCCCTACTCCCAACAAATGTATATTTTATTTAATTTGTTTCTGCATAGTGTGCTTGTTGCGTTTTTGGCGTGAATATACAGTGTCCGTTTGTTTGGGATTTTAAAAATAATATATATAGTGGGCAGCTTTTCGTTTCAAAAATTATAATCTTCCAACAAACACTTTAAAGCTTGAAAATCACACTAATAAAATAACCTTGGAACAAACATTGTGTTAGTCAGCCTTGAACTTTGTGTTACTATATTAGGTCAGTAGTCGTGTAAGTTTTATCCAAGAGTTTCATTCGAATTTCATTTGCATTCAATAAACTATCATATGTTTTATTTGTATTTAATCGACTGTCATATTGACATCAATTTTATATGACAGTCATCAATTTCCATATAGAAGCTTTTGATGATATAACAACTTTTTTAGATTACCATCTTTATATAAATTATAAAATTAAATGTCTATAAACCTATAAAATAAAATTATGTAATGAGAATTGATCATATTTCATTTCATTTTATATAACACGGTGGTCCTGGAAAAACTCTACTAAAGATTATCTAGTAGTAACCTTGTTCATGCTTCTGTGCCGCTGTGGTCCACTAGTGCATGCACACGTGTCCTGGAGTCGGCGGCACACGACGACAGATCGATGATCGATCAATCAATCAAGCATGGATTTTGGCTTGTGGATTATCGATCTGGAAGGACCGATCTCAAAGGACAGAGTGGATGGAGCATGCATGATTGAGCTACCACTGCATGTTTAACGGATCGATGACGACGCGCGGCACACGTGCACCGGCCAGCCACGCACCGTCCAGGCCGCCCCTCCTCAGGCTCAGGCCTCAGGACGTCGTACGCGTGGCGCGAGGGCGCACGCGGCCGGCCGGCCAACCGGCCAGGTCGCCATGGTTCTTAAAAAGGAGCCCGCGCGGGCAGCGGCTCGACCAAGCTAAGAATTAACACCGCTACCTTGGCTACACACCGCACACAAGACATCGTCGTGTTTTATTTCCTCGGCGGGAGTTGCGCTACTTGTCACAACTGATCTCGCTGTGAGCATGCCGTCGCTGTGGCCGACGAAGAAGAAGCCGGCGCGGGGCTCGGCGGCCAGGTCGTGGTCGCGCCGCCGCGGGAGCAAGAAGAGGTCGTCGTCGTCGTCGTCGTCGCTGGGCGCGCTGTGGCGGCGGATGGTCGGTCCGCGCCGGGGGACGACCCGGAGCCGGGGGAAGAAGCCGGGGCTGCTCTCGCGCGCCGCGCGGGTGCTCTCCTGCGGCCGCCGCTCCTACTGATTGTCATGTCATCCGTGCACGGACCGGCCGGCATACAAAGCCCATCGTCTGCATCTGCGTAGTGTGCGTGCGTGACTACTCTGTTTCCTTTCCTTCTCGCGTGGGTTGTTGTTGCCATGCGCGCTCAATCTGTTTCCTGTGTTCGTATATGTGTGGGACCTCTCGAGGCACTGGTGTTGCGTGTATATACGTATTATTCTGTATGTTTACTTTGTAAATATGTTTGTCACGGCGCATCCAGCGTTTCCATTCTTCGTTCAATTCAAGTTTACGGATGAGAGTGGGTTGCTGTGTACCATTTCCATACCACTGTTGAGGTACACAGAAAATGGTGAGTACTCCCTTACCCAACAGAATGCAATTCTAGATTAAACTTTCTCAAATCCTATTTTATAAGAAAAAATGTTAATGTCTTAAATAGATTTATCATAATATATATATATAATAAATCTAATAATACTTATTTGATATGAAACATGTTGTTTTTTTCGACTAAAAAATGAAATTGTAGATACGAGAATAGTCAAATCTTACAAATTCGATCAATTTCATTAAAAAGTTGATATTAGGTGTCAGATAGCCTTATTTTGAAAATATATTTAATAATAAATCTATTATATTTATTTAAACTAAAACATGATATTATTTTTTCTACCAAAATGAATACACTATAGATCATTTTCTTAAATGTAATCTAATAATTTATAAAACATATCAACATTTATGTCTCAAAATAGATGTACTATAAAAATATATTTTATAATTAAGCTAACGATAGTTATCTAATACAAAAAGTGGTAGTATTTTTCTAGAGGTGGTTAAGTTAAAATTGTTTTACTTGTCATGAAGTGAATTAGGGCGGAGGAGTATACGTATAAGAGTATGAAAATAGAGAAAAAATAACGAGGAAACTATACCACATATAGATTTTGGACGTGGCTAGCGCCCGGACGTCCGGACGCCAGTGCAACCCGCCCTGTCCACCTTCGCCCTGACCCTGTCCACCTTCCCTTCGGCCCACGCGTGCACTTTGCCCCGTCTCTGTGCCTGCTGGTCGCTTCTGACCCCCTCATCTCTCTCCGCGCAGGCAACACTTAGGAGCCGGAATGAGCAGCTGAGGACGAGCACGCCCCCGACACGCCCTGACAGCAGCACCACCATCCGCCGTCCCCTAGAGGCCAGGTCCGCCGTTCCGCCGCGCGCCCAGTCCGCTCGCCCCCGACCGTACAACATAAAACACTTGCAATTGAAATTTTTTTTGACTGCAACATCTGAAAGTAGATGAAACATTTTGAACACGCACTTGCAACATGTGTGCGAAGCACACGAAACATCCAGATTTGCAACTTGCAACATGAAACCACTTGTTACAACGTAAGATTGAAACAGCTAAAACGTTTGGAACATACTGTTGCAACATATCTATAGAACATATGTAACATCCAGATAAAAAAGATTGCAACAGACGTTTAGAAACAGATGAAACATTTTGAATAAATGCTTGCAACATGCCTCTAAAACAGTTACAACGTAGACAATATGTGCAACATCCCTCGAATTACTTTTGCAACATCTGTAACATAAGAGAGGGAAGGTCGGGCCAGCCGATTCCGGCCGTCGGGTGGGAGCCCGGTGGGCAGCTGAGCTACCGCCCCCATGTGCCGCTGCTGCCTCTGCTGCTCTGCTAGCTGACCAAACTCCCCGATGCTTCTGATGCTGTTGCCACTTGAATGCTGTCCTGCCGTGCTGCTCCGACGCCGATGGATCCCGCGCCGACCGCATCCGCATGCCACCCACCTCCCTCCCCTCCGCCTCGATCCGCATTAACTACTCCGGCCTCACCACGACCTCGCCGCTTCCAAATCCCAATAATCCCCTCCCATCGCGCAAATCCAGAACAGAACCTCTCAGAGCAGAGACAGAGCAGAGCAGGAACTGAAGGTGGCGGGAGCCGCCGAGTGACCCGGTGGCGAGCTGAGCGGGGGAAGGCCGGAAGGGAACCGGGCGGGCGGGGAGCCGGATGGCGGCGGAGCAGGGGCGGTCGCTGGCGGAGACGCCCACCTGGTCCGTGGCCACCGTCACCACGCTCATGGTCGCCGCCTGCTTCCTCGTCGAGCGCTCCCTCTCGCGCTTCGCCAAGGTGCTGACACGGCCCATCTTCTCCCCCTCACTACTGCTTTGGTTTGCTGCTGTTCGCTTAGCTGCTGACCCCGCCGGCTGTTTGTTGTTCGCTCCGCACCGCAGTGGCTGCGCAAGACCAAGCGGAAGGCCATGCTCGCCGCGCTCGAGAAGATCCGCGAAGGTACGCACGCTCCCTCCCTCGCCGCCTCGCTCCTTCGTCCGTCCTCGCCTGCTTTATCGCTAGGCTCGTTCCGGAAGCTAATCTGGACGCGCTCTTGTTCTGCCTGCTGAATTTCTGGACTAGGTAGCAGTCCACTCTACATGCCACTACTGTATAATCATTCCACAGTTTGTGGAACTCAGCAGCAGCATGGCATTTCTGCCCGGGATGTTGTCCGTTTATTTGCTTACTAGTATTATATTAGGGATTGGAAGCAGACTGTTGGAGTTAGACTAACACATGGATTGGTACTATTCACTGGCTTGCAATGCTGATAGTTTTAGACAAGTTTACCACATTGTCTCCAAGGATCCACGGGTTTGGGCAATACCTTGTGCATGCCCATCTCCTCATCAACCGTTAATGTTTCTGCTGCCACTGCCGCCGCACGCAAGCTGCTCGACTGATTGCCTCTCAGCAAGAGAAACCATGTCTGCCCGCAGAGCTGATGCTGCTCGGAGTCATCTCGCTGCTGCTCAGCCAGACGGCGCACTTCATATCGGAGATCTGTGTGCCGTCCTCGCTCTTCACCAGCCGCTTCTACATCTGCTCCGAGAACGACTACGACGACCTGCTGCGCAACACGGACGCCAACCAGACGGCGCTCGACAAGAGCATGTTCGGTGGCCAGCGGCTGCACGTCTGCAGCGAGGTAAACCATGTCCTGCTCCCAGCCTATCGAGGTCGCTGGGACTGGGAGTGGAGAACGCTGTTCGCTCATCGCTCGGGTTGGAGTTTGATTTGTCATTTGATGCAGGGCCATGAACCTTTTGTTTCGTACGAGGGCCTCGAGCAGCTGCACCGGTTTCTGTTCATCCTTGGTATCACTCATGTGTTGTACAGCTTTGTAACAGTGGTTCTGTCCATGATTAAGGTTCGTGCTCGCTGTCCATTTGCTTGCGGGTCTGACATTTTTTTACTCTTCTTTTGTGAGTTTATTGTGGTATCTTTCTGCTGTTGATGCAGATCTATAGCTGGAGGAAGTGGGAAACCTTAGCAGGTCCAATTGCTGCTGAGGAATTGAAAGGTAGGGTCATCAGCTGAGTGTGGATGCTTTGTTTGGTCACGTTTTAATGTTTTATGCAACCCTGTTGGTATGTTCTACCTCACTTATGCTTGTCTCTCTCAGCTAGGAGAACGAAGGTGATGAGAAGGCAGTCTACCTTTGTTTTTAAAAATGCTTCTCATCCATGGAGCAAAAACAAAATACTTATTTGGATGGTAAGTTTCCTTTTCTCTTTCTTGATCTATCTGTGGAATTGATTCTGATTGTATCATTCTTTATTATCTGATTAGCTGTTAGAGTATCAAAGTGTAAAGACATAAAAAATGCCTTATTTTCCTATTTCATACAGTCATATCTAATTCAACCTTAAGTTCACTGATGAAATGTTATTTTGACCATAAAGTCAAAATATTCATGTATCTGGAGCCTCGAATGCCCTGATACTGCCTCTAATCAGTTAAGTATTATGTTTATAACAGGATATATGAATTGTTTCTGCCTATTTCGTGTGTCTGAAGCGTCATAATTTAGAGACTGGAAGTAGTATGTAATAGCCTATACATCCATGATCACTTGGATTTAAAGTTTCTCTAATTGCATTGCGTTGCAGCTCTGCTTTCTGCGTCAATTCAAGGGCTCCATAACAAGATCGGACTATTTGGCACTGAGGTTGGGCTTTGTCACAGTGAGTACTCCAATATTTTCTCTAATGTTTTAGCATCCCCCCTTCTAAGATGATAATAACATGCCACTTTCCCCATGCGTTTTTTCTTGTCTGAACTTTTCTTCTTAGTATCACAAGCTACCACATTCATATGACTTCCATAAATACATGGTACGGAGCATGGAAGACGATTACAATGGGACTATTGGTATCAGGTAAAGCAGAATTTACTCTCCAGAATATCCACTTTCCATCTGATCAATTAAACATTAAGAAAACTACCTTGATAGAGTAGATTTCTTGATTCGAACAATGAAGTATTCAAGTATACTGATCTAGAAAAAGTTTTCCATGAGATTCAATCTGATGGCTGTGCTGGGCAAAGTATGTTGGATTTTTCCAATAAATACGTTTGTAAGCCCATAGTGGCCAGTTTAGGGACTTTTTTGCTCCTTCCGATTGATAATGCTAGTTGAACTTGGTTATAGCATGCCAGGAGCTATTCGTTTTCTTTTCTTAATATTCTATCCTCTAGCTATTGGAATTATTATGCTACATGTGGTGTTCATACATGAGCACATCCTGTTTGTTGCAGTTGGCCACTTTGGGCATATGCGATTGTCTGCATATTCATCAATGTTCATGGTACCATTCGCTCCAAACCTCTCTTCTTCCCTTGCCTCCAAGCTTAATAAACCCTGTATGACACTACTTGGATCTTTTCTAAAATTGCAGGTATCAATATATATTTCTGGTTATCGTTTGTTCCTGTTATTGTAAGTATTACCCATGTCACCTAGCCAATGTAGAAGATTCAGCTAATGATATCTTTCGTTTCTTGTCTTAAAATGATACTTATGTCTTCTCATAATTATGTGCTTTCAAAAATTCCAAAAAGCTGGTGCTTCTAGTGGGTACTGAACTTCAGCACATCATCGCTCAGTTGGCCCTGGAAGTCGCTGAGGCAACAGCGCCTTATGTTGGCTCACAACTCAAACTGCGTGATGATCTCTTTTGGTTTGGAAAGCCTCGGGTACTCTGGTGGCTTATACAGTTCATTTCATTTCATTTCAGGTGATGTTTATTGCTACTCTGGATGTTTTTTATGCTTATATGAACGTCTTTTCCCTCATCCTAACACTTTTTCTTTCTTCCAGAATGCCTTTGAGCTGGCAACATTCTTATGGTCTCTGGTGAGAATCTTTTTAATCTTTATGATTGGGATTAAATTGTTTGGTCAAACAGCCAATAGTACAAGAATATAGATTAAGAACATATCCAGCACTCTCTCTGTAGATAGGTGCTGGGTTTATGTAATATTTTTGAATTGCTGCCTGGATCAAAGCTTGCTAGTCCAGAAGGTGTGAACTAACCAGTTTCCTAGCTCAAGAGATAAGAAAGGATCTGCACAAGTTGTCATCACTCCGATGACTCCATATAGCTTGATTTGTTATTTATACTTATTGGCACACATCTTGTGCAGTGGGAACTCAGTGCACAAACATGCTTCATGAAGCACTACTATATGGTTGCCATTCGGTTGATTTCTGGGTAAGTCTTTGCATTTTTCTTTCAAAAAATACAGAGTATTTTGTGGTCTGACTGTAGAAGAGTTTGGCATATCATTAAAGTTCTCGATGTGTTGCTTTGTGGAAGTTTCCACAGGCTGATATTTCACATCGATTTCTTTGTCAATCCCCTTGAAAGTCAAGACATTACATGCTTTGAACTACCTTGTGTTACTCCAATTATCTATACTATAAGCTACCTGATTTGGAATTTGTGCTAAGTTAATTTCCCTGAAATATATTGGTTGGGTTCAATACTAACGCAAAAAGGGTGAATAAAAATTCTCTTCTGAATATTGCAGGATCCTAGTTCAGTTTTGGTGCAGCTACAGCACACTGCCGCTGAATGTGATTATTTCTCAGGTACTCTTCAAGTGCAAATCTAATTTGGACCAAGAGATGCTGTTATAGTAATTCTTCACATGATTTCATCAGCACTATGTACTACTAGTACTACTATCATAGCATCGCATCTTACTGATGAATTGTTCCTTCATCTGTGTTGCTATTTCCTCACCTGATTTTTCAACTTTTAATTGCATCTTAACATGTATAAAACCACTTAAAATCGTCTACTGAGCTTTGTATATATCCAGAAAAAAAAACTTGTTTCATTTTTTTGAAAAACAACAATGTCCTACATAGACATAGTAGATAGGACGATAGCTTGACCCACTGCTGCTGACTTGTCCTTGGCGTTCTTGTTCCTTGGCTGAACTTGCAGATGGGTTCCAAGTTCAAGAAATCACTGGTCTCGGAGAACGTGAGGGAGTCGCTACACAGCTGGTGCAAGAGGGTCAAGGACAGGAGCCGGCACGGGACCCTCACGACCAGATCCGTCTGCTCCCTGGACACCACCTATGAGACGGATCACGAGACGAACACGGTGTGCACGCTGTCGAGGACGGCGTCGGCGACGTCGCTGGACGACCAGCTGACCGTGGCCACCGTCGACGATGAGCCGTCCTGCATTGAGAAAGATGACTGACGCCGTTGCTGATTCGCTAAGACCCCGCACGCTGCTCACCAAAACTACATACTGCACCGACCTCTGTGTGAGGATTTAGGAGGTACTAGTACTACTAGGACTGAGTTGGTACTGAAACGACATGTGTATGTTATATGTAATGATTGGCCCAATCGTGTCAGTGACAATTTGTGTATCTCTTCTCTACAGCTAAAAAATATGGAGAGGACCCGTCTACCACTGCCGTGGTGAAGCCGCTACCATTCCCCCTCCTGCGGTCTTTTTACCGTGCCGACATGTGGGCCCTACGTGAGTCTGATGCGGAGCAGCTCCCGCACCGCAACTTCCCCATCCCGTGATCTTCTTCGCCATCTCGTCTGCTGCTAGGGTTATGAGCGCCGCCATGGCGACGGCGAGGCCCCAGAGAAGGCGCCTCCTGGCCCTGCCCTTGACGCTCCTCCGCCATGGTATTGGTGCTGCGGTGACTCGGCGAGGCCCTAGATACTTGAGGGAGCTTGGCCCAAATTTAAAACGATAATGATACAATTATAACGTCCGGACGAACGGACGCCTCTCACCTCTCGCCCAGCGACCCTATTTGCTTGTCCTGTCTGCGCGCCCCGATGCTCGCTGCGCTGTTTCCTCACTGCGTCCATGCTCATCCGCTCATCCCACTCCGCCTTGCCGCAGTTGGTCCCCTGTAGCGCCTCGCCCCATCCCCTGCGGCCTCCTCCATGCTGCCTCCTCTGCGCCACATTCCCCATCGGGCCTAGTTTGCCTCGCCCGCCTCTACCACGCTGCCTCCTCGCCATGGCCGGCCCGCTCGCCATGACCGCCTCCACCGAGCTGGTGAGCTGCGACCGCCTCTACTGAGCTGGCGAGCCTCCACGACAGATGCTCTAGCAAGTAGGCGAGGCAGGCGAGATGAGATGCTGCGCCTATCGGCGAGTTGCCTGTGCCGCTGCCACACAGCAAGGTCTGTGTGCCGCCGTCGACCTCAGCATCAGCGTGCCTCTATTCGTCCAAGCAAAACCCATGTTGCAAGAGTATGTTTCAAGTATTTCAGATGTTTCATCTGAATGTTGCAAGTGTTTCATCTTGATATTGCAAAAGTAGATCGGAACGTCGCATATGTTGCAATGACTATACACGTATGCTTTAAGTGTATGCTCCAAATGTTTCATCTTTTCTAGACGTATGTGTTGCAAGTGTTTCATCTGGAAGTTGCATATGTTTTCACACATATGAAGTGCTTTTAGGTGTTTTTTTGCAAGTGTTTCATACGCATGTTTCGAGTGTTTTAGCTGTTTTGTATGTATATTGTAAGTGTTTCATCTGGATGTTTTAAAAGTAGATCTAGTGTTGCAACTAGTGTTTCAGATGCATGTTTCATGTGTTTCATCTGGCTTCAGACGTATGTTGCAAGTATTGTGTCTGGATGTTTCAAAAGTAGATCGGGTGTTGCGTCTTCGCTTTTTTACTGCCTTACCTTCGCCTCGGTGTCTCCTCCTCCTCCCGACGATGGCTAGGTGTCCGCCGCCCCTTCCTGCTCTTTTGGATGCTAGCGTAGCCACCTGCTGCAGTTGCTGGCCACGTGCATGCACGTGAGAAGTGGAGGGGCGCGAACTGGGACTCCCCACGTGCAGTTGGGTGGCGTAGGCCTTGTGTAGGCAGGCACGGGATGCAGGTTCGGGGGGGGGGGGGGGAGTGCAAGCACGGGCGTTCGCCCGGGCGCTAGCACTACTAAATTTAAAACTGTGTTGCCCTCGCCCCTTGCTGTGAGCTTGACAACTTGTGGTTACCGAATAAACATGGGCCCTACGTTCCACCTTAGGGCTCGTTGAGTTGTCTAGAAACCACTCCATGGAACTATTCCCAACTAGAATGATCGACTAATATTTGTATAACAATTGATCGATCACCTGGAATGGTTCCTGGCCCCATTTCAAAATAACCGAATGACCCCTTAGTGAGTAACATAATCCTTATAATCTAGTTCAATTCATTAGCTTCGATGTTGATTAATAAAGAGAAGGTCCTTTTGCCAGTATACTATTTTTAAAAAGTTTTAGCTCAATTTATAGAGATGTACTTATTATGGTGATTTTTTTTGAAAATGGAATAAGTCCTTAGATCTTGCTTGAATTGAGTTGAACTGATTTCTACAAAATTCTTGAATTTAAAATTTGTAGACAATAGCTCTCTTGTCTATCTCTACTACGTGCTTACGTCAAGTAGTAAATTAACAAAGAAAAAAATTCTCCATTTCAAATTATAAGATATTCTAGCTTTTTTTAGATACATTGTTTTTGTTATTCACTTATATATATATATATATATATATATATATATATATATATATATATATATATATATATATATATATATATATATACTACGTCTAGGTATATAGTAAAAAGATATTTAAAAAGCCAAAGCGTCTTATAATTAAAAAAATATAGAAAATATAATGATCTAGTGATGCTTATTTAAGGTCCTAAATATTATTGTTTTTTATATAAAACCTGATGAACTTTACAACCTCTTATAAACAGTCCTTTTTTGCTCTCTTATTAAAATAGAAAAAGTAAATCTAAGAGGGGAGCGCTTTGTATCCTGGGCTTGCTCGAAGATCCAAGTCAAAAATAGATACGTACCCCGGCCGAGTCTCGCCAACCATAGGATGCGGCTCAAAATCAATCAAGAATGACCATGCTTAACTTTTGTGAACACCACAAATTTTAACCCAAATCGACAAAATAACACCCGACGCATTTTTTTTCTAAAAAATGATACTAGTACTATTCTAGTATAGTAATAAAACAGAAAAAGGAATTATAGCAATTGAAACGAAGCTTCTAAACAGTAATTTCTATTTTTTTCGTATAGAGAAAAAAAGGGGAAAAAAGAAAAGAAGAACAAAGCAAAGCCAGGCACGCCAATCACCCGCGTCGAATTTTTTTTTATTTTTAGCCCAAATTTGAAACAAATTTTAAATTTAACCCGCATTTGAAATTTTTTTTAAATCTAACCCGTTTGGCCCCGCCACCATGCATGGCGGGGCAAATGCACTGAACCCCGCCATACATGGTGGCGGGGTGCAGGTCCCACGTGGCACGCTGTAGGCCAGCGTGGAAAGGAGTACCCCGCCATGATGCATGGCGGGGTACCCCTAACCCGCCATGCATCATGGCGGGGTACAACCCCGCCCATTTAAAAGTCCGGGCACTTCTTGTTTTTGGCCATTCATCCATTCCATTTCCCGCAGCGCCCCTCTCCGTCCCAGGACCGAGCTCCCCTCCCCTCGGCGCCCATCTCCGGCGCCCCTCCCGCCTAGGGCCCCTCCCCGTCGGCTACCGGCCCATCGTCGGACCTTGTTCCGGCCACCCCTTCTCTGCGTCCATCGTTGTAGTATGTTTGGTTAATGTAGTTAGTAAAGTTATATTAGTTTTTATCGTATTGATATTGTACATTATATAAGTGATATGTGTTTTGTGTAGAAATCATTTCGTGTTATTAGATGGAGGACTCGTATCGTGAGTCGATTTGGAGGAAAAAGGGTCGTCCTAGAGAGATGTACCCCGACGTGTCTTGCAAGGATGCGCCCGTTCCTCCCGAGGAACCTTTCCCTAACTGTGACTGTGGTCATCCGGCGCACGTGAGCCAGTCGAGACATCCAGATACTGCGGCTCGTTGCTTCTACACATGTTATAGTTGTAGCGTAAGTAATTGTGCCCTTTGTTTTTCTTATTGGTTTCTGATGTTATATTCGCGATGAGATAATTCAAACTTTTTTGTAGCCGTACTTCCGGTGCTTTTTCTTCCAATGGATCGACGGTCCGGACAAGTTTGACCCAAGGATTCTCCTTTTCTACCCCGGCGTTGATCATTGCAAGCGTGAGGTGTTTACTCGCTGGGTTCCGCCCCCTCCTAACCCTCCTCCTATGACGGAGGAAGAGAAGGCTGTAGCATCGGCACGCCGGCTCGAGGATCCTCCAAAGTGCCTTTGCGGAGAGCAAGCCGTGATAAACCCACACAATGAACAAGAGTTCATTTGTCCTCTACGACATGAAGTAAGGTTTGAGTGAACCTTGGAATGTCATGTCCTATATGTGTGTTTTACTGTTTTGATTTTGTAGGATCATGATTTTCCCAAATGCCGTTTCAAGGAATGGGTCTATGGTCCAAAGAGCCATTGGCCGGAGCCGGAGAAGAATGAGGAGGTGCCAGACTGGAAGAAGAAGAGGAGGTCTATTGCGCCTCCTGTGATGTGCAAATGTGGTGTTGAAGCTAGCTACGGCCTTGTCCCTTCAGGCCTTGGGATTGGGCACTTCTGTGGCCACATGATCGATTATGACGAGGTTTGCTAGGACTGTTGACACTTAGTGCTAATGTTTTATTTTGTTTGCTTTGGTACGCTAACTTTGTATTCATCTATTTGTTGCAACAGAGCACTCAGAAATGCAAATGGGAATCATATGATGATGTGTATAAGTTCAAGGATGAGTATAAGACAATGGTAGTACTTCGCAAGATGAGAGGATATCCTGCAAACTACGTCACTGATTTCGTTAAGAACCATAAGAAGAAAATGCTACGATGGGCCCAAGACCTGCGTGTTCGTAACCCGGAGAGTATTGCGTGGAAGAAGTGGTACGAGCAAAAGAAGAAGGATGTAGAGGAGTACCAGGCACGGAAGGCTGAAGAGGATGCAAGGAAGGCTACAGAGGAGGCTGCGAGAGCAGAGATGCAAGGCTTGAACGATACTATTGACTCATTATGTGCGAGTGAGTCATTGCGTTTTTGGAAACTCAATCTTCTTTGTTTGACTGTCAATAAAGTCATTGCAAAGATCGTGTTAATTGTTTGCATTTTGTACTTGCAGAGATTGGATGCACTGGCAACTGGCAAGCAGATGTGGCTCGTGCTAGGTACACGGAGAATAGGACACTAAAGCGGGACGCAGGAGTTGGTGGCACCGCAAGCCGTCCGATTGTGGTTGAAGAGGAGGCCGAGCCGGAGGAAGACGACGACACCGGGAGGATAGGCGAGCTCATTCGTCTAGCCGAAGAATTGGGCTACCCTCAGGACGAGGATGCCTACGACATGGGAAGGATAGCCGAGCTACTTCGTCTTGCAGAGGAGTTAGGACCGATGCCCGAGGAGGATGTTGAATTAGAGGAGGGTCAGGCAGCGTACCACAGCCATAAGACACCGCTGTTCGACGCATGGGGGCCAACAGACATGACCGAAGAAGAGGCCGAGTTGTACTCTCAGGCCGCGGACGAGGCGGAGGCGGCTTACTACCGGCGTCAGGCCTCTCAGGCCAAGGCAGTCGAGGCCAGCAAGGGTAAGGAGGTTGTAGTGGAGGATTCAGAGTCCGAAGACGAGTTGCTTACGCAGTGGTGCACGCAATTTGATTGACGTACAAGTGTCATTGTAATAATTTGCATTGTCATGTCTTCACGTCGTCGTTGTTAGTGTTTGTCATTTGTAGTGGCTTAGAAACTTTGTGTGGTGTAGTTTGTCAGTGTTGTACTTTGAAACATGTCATTGTAATAATTTGCATTGTCACGTCTTCACGTCGTCGTTGAGCGTGAGCTGAGCGTGACAAATGCAGACATGCCATGTTGAGTCATTTACAGCAAGTTTACGGAAGCCATGGCACGAAGAATTGCGTTTACGCCAAAGATTAAACGAGTGTTACCAACTACATTAGTCCAATCGAAATAACCAAGTAGAGTACTGCTGCTACACCTACACATAATTTAATTGTTCTAGCACTACATAACTTTGATAACATGTGTTCGGCGCCTGCTAAATATGACTACTCTACTAATCGCCAGGGGTGTAGGGGTCTCGCGGTCTCCGTCGCCTCCTCGGATTCATAGGGACCACGTTGCTTCTCCAGCCAACGTCTGTGCGGTCCCGTTGCTGCCTCTCACGCTGCCGCCTATGTCCACGATCGAACTGCTACGTCGAGGACGGCCCCTGCAAGCAAGCAACCTGATGAGCTACTCTAAATGTTGAGCTACGAACAGTAGAATTAAAGAAAAAGCAAAGCATAGGGACCTGTTGCTCGGCTGGTGTGTAGTTCTCCTGCTGTGTGTAGTCGACCCCCTGTGTACCAAAAGGAGCACCGTATAGCTGTGAGGCACCCATCTCCTCGTGACCGGTGTACTCCCACTGGGAAACGTCGTCGTCGTCACCACTCATCGTGTCATACTGAAGTGCCTCATCCACATCGTCCGCAGCCGCTGGACCCTTCCCTCTGTCCTGCGGAGTACGAATAGACGAGGACGTAGCCCTGGTGTCGCTAGCAGAAGCAGCTGCGGTGGACATCGTCTGGCTCCTGGACCACGTGGGGTTGTACGGTACGTCCAAAGTCGTGTCCGCACAGCTCAGCTTCTGAGCCAACTTTTTGCAGCCTTTTTTCATTCTCTACAGGTTTAGATGACAACAACCATTATTAAGCGTAAATTTTAAAGGTAACTGAGTTGTAGTCACGAATGTTACTATCAAAAGTACCTTGACAAAGGCGCGAAGAGGGTTAGTCTTGTCGTCCCTAGTCCGAAAAAGTTGCCTGGAAGCTTCCTCGGAGTAGTTCGACAACTGTTGTGCCTACAACATCACACAAGGTTAACTCGATCATTTTGATTGAATTTTAAAACCCTTACCTCGCTTGAGGATGTAAGTGCAAAGTACTTACCACGTATCTATTTAGAGGGGCCCTAAGAAGTTGTGTTTGCACCCTTTGCGCATCGTCGAACGCATCGGCGATGTCATCCTCACCGGCCGCATCTGCAGGCATGTTGGTGTACGGGACCATGAGATGAGTCCTCGTACTTCGCTGCAGCCATTGCAGGTACTCCATCCATCTTGCCGGGTGGTGCTGTGGAAGTTCGTTGAGGTGGCGAGGATGCCTGTTATACCAATTAAGCAAATGTGGTTCCTGCGTCACCGCCCAATCCTTTTGCGTGGTCCGAAGCCTTCGATCGATCCTGCATTGCCATATTGCATTAGAAATGAGGCACTTAAGTAGAATAAACATATTGGCATCGTACCCATGCAGCTGAGCGTTGGTGGAGTACAGCGGTGGAATTCCCTGCAACCTCCCGAACTGTCTGTAAACCCTGAAAGGGTAGTGCATCTCGACGACGTGGAAGAAGATAAGTGGCCCTTCATAAAGCCACTCGTCCCCTTCCTCCTCGCAGCGCGGACTAAGGTAGTCCTCTAGCTCCCACCTAGACCACGGTGTCCATGTTACCTGTAAAGTAAAAAAACTTAATTTAGTATCAATCTCATTGATAGTGCCTTTAGTAGGAAATGTGGATATAACTTACGTAGTTGTGTGTCAATACGTCTATCGCATCCGTGTACTGCTTGTACCTCCTTTCCAGCTCGCCCCTCACTACCTTAACGTCTTTCCAGATGAAAAGGGCGGTGGGTAGAACGTCTTTATGCTGCCAAACCTGCAAGTCACACAAACACGGTGTCACTAATCTCTTTACTCGTATGAAGATATCAAAGTAGTCAATGTACTCACAGGCAAATGCGGAGGTTTAGTAGGCCTCCCAACCGGAAACCGCTCCCAAATCCATACTTGAAGTAGGTACGAGCAGCCACCTAGGTTGGCATTGGTCGACTGGCGACGACAGGCGGTACAAAGCTGACGGTATGTCCAAGCAAGGACCGTGGTACCCCAGCTATAGCTTGTAATGTTCTCCAGTGGCTGGATAAGGATCCTCAAGAAAATCCAGCTGATGCTGTCGCCTGAGGAGTCGGAGAACAAGAAAGCGCCCAAGAAGTGCCACAACCACACCTTTGCATACACCTCGACCTCGTGATCTGGAGCACCGATCGGAGGCCCTGCACCAAAGTGCTGGGTTATCCATGACGTCGACACTCCTGAGGTCTTCCTGCAATTACAATTGAAGCATTATTCTACAAAAATAGATGTAGCTGAAATGGTTGTATTAGTGATTTCAATGGGGCGCAAATATGAACTTACTTTGTGCCTTTAACTTCAGCCTCTGATGGCCTCCTACCACAAAACTGCTCCACCAAGTGTACCCAATTAGACTCGTCGACGACCCCAGTCACCGGATGACCAGCCAAACTGAGACACAATATCATCTTGACATCCTGCATCGTGATAGTCATTTCCCCACATGGTGTGTGGAAGGTGTGCGTCTCCGGTCTCCACCTGCATCATTACAAGTTTCTGGTTATAGACAAGTTGACGGGCCAATTTTACAAAACAAAGACAATAAATACAAAATGCAATGTTACCTATCAACAAAGGCAGTAAGAAGTGCAGGGTCTAGTGTGGGGAGTGTACTGTTGTAGACCCGAACGATCTCAAGGAAGCCTGCCCGCTGTATGTAGGTCGCGTATCGCTCGTCCCAGCTATGTACGCGGTGCGTGCGAACACGAAGCGCACGCAACGGCCTCTGCTGCTCCGACAAGGCCTGGGCCCGGTGGTCCTTGTCGTAGTCCGCCTCAATGAGGCTAAAGCGCGGATGAGGAGCCCGCGCCTCCATCTTGCAACCCTGAACCTGCCTGTTTGAAAAAACAAAGACAACATTAATAACATTAGAACAATTAATAACGTTATAAAAAAACAAAGACAAGTAAATTTGAAGATTAAAATATCATAAATGCATGTTTACAATATAAACCACCTCTTGTCTCGCCCGCCTATGAAATCTAGCGTTATGACCAGGATTCTTGCAAATGGAGCAAAGGTTCTGCGCACGTTCTTCGTCAAAGTCCCCGCCACCATACATGTCAGCCCCGTAACCTTTCATATTGTCCATATCGCCTTTCAGTCGCTTCTTCTTCCTCCTTCCCTTCCCTACCTTCTTCAGGTCCGGATAAGGCGCGTAGTCCTCACCATAATATGGAGGCCACTGCGACTCATCAAGGTATGGCTCGAAACTCTTCTCCCAAACTTTGAGGGTGTTGGCACGAAGATACAAGGGTGACATGTATGGTGCAACTGTGTGGTCAAAACCTCTAAGCCAACAAGAGGTGATCATGTGTGAGCAAGGGGCATGCATGATCTGAGGGACGTTGCAACTGCATTCTACTTTATCAAGATCGACACGGTACGTTCGCCCACCAAATCGTTCGCCGCCCAGGTTTGTGCCCCCTCTAGCTCGTACGCAGAAAACAAGCATGTCCCGTCCATAAGCCTCGGCAACCTGTTGTTTGGCCAATTCCTCAGCCTCCTTCAAATATTCGTGTGCAGCCTTCCCCCATCTTCCAAGCTCCTCTTCATTCCTCAGGGCTAGGCCATACCGCTTAACAAAATACTCATTGCACTTCCTAAAAGAGAACTCAACAATACCAGACACTGGGAGAGATCGAACGCCTTTGAACACACGATTGAAAGACTCAGAGGAGTTTGTTGTCATGATGCCGTACCGGAAGCCGCCCTCATCATATGCTAATGCCCACTTGGCTTTATTTTCCATCTGCTGGTCTAACCATGCCTTGCCAGCTTGGTTGAGCATCTTCTCTAGTTCTGCCATAGTCTCGTTGAACTCGCGTTCCGTACGTTTATTACAAAGCTCCTTTAACTTGTCAGCCACATCCTTCTTGCATTGACGCCGCCAGAAATTGGCGGCAAAATGCCGCATGCACCAACGGTGCACTAGGGGCGGGTGACCATCAATGTGTTCACCGGCTGCATTAAGAATTCCAATGTGACGGTCCGAAATCAGACAAATGGTGCGAGAAGGGCCAAGCACATGAACACGGAGCAGACGCATAAACCATGACCATGAATCATTGTTTTCCCCCTCTGCCAAAGCAAAAGCCATTGGCACTATCTGGTTCTCTGGGTCTACAGCAGCAGCCATCATCAATGTGTCCCTGTATTTGCCGGTGAGGAACGTGCCGTCAACAAGAACAACTGGCCGACAATACTGAAATGCATGTTTGCACTGATCAAAATACCAGAACACACGGTACAGAATATGCCTCAATGGGTTCTGAAGATACAACCCTCCTGTGTATATGAACGATCTCATGCCAGGGTTGAAGTGTTCCATCACACACAAAATGCGTGGAACCCTGTTATAGGCTTCCTCCCAGCTACCCAGCGAATTGCCAGGGCAATTTGCTTTGCCCGCCAAGCCTTTCCATACGTGACCTCATACCCAACAAATGTGACTATGGTCTCTTGCAAGAAAGACACCGATACGTCGTTGTCCTTATCTACAAGACCCAATATACGACGGGCTAGGTACCGAGCCGTCAACTGTGGATGGTACCTTTTACCCTCATTAGTCTGGCATCTGTGCGGCTGTTCCACTGAAGTTACCTTCCACTTACCATCACTCCGCCTCTTTCGTGCATTCAACTTCCACGAGCACGGGAATCCAGCCTTACATAATATGTGGAATTTTACCTCCTTGTCAGAATGTCGAACCGTGTAAGGCCTATGATGATACACAGCATAGTCCTAAAGGAACAACTTCATCTCAGACATCGTATTAAAAAGCATTCCCTTCCTCAGTATTAAATTTTTATGGTTGTACAATGATTCCTTACACATCTGCAAACCCGTGTCACAAACTGCCATATGCGACATACTTACATCGTTATAATTTGGCACACCGGTAAAGGGCAAGCCAGCCTCCCTCAGCTGTGTAAGCTCTGCCGATGTATAAGAGGGTGGTGCAACGTATTGTTGTGGCTCCCTAACCCTGCTCCATCCTTCATATTCCACTCCATCATCTGGATAACCGGTGGCTAATGTGCCCTGACTCTGCATGCCATGAAGTACCTCAAGCGGTACTCCTGAGGGCATGCCACGAACTGGTGTACACATGGCAGGTGCACCTCCAGAGGGCATGGCTTCAACCGGTGCTCGCATGGCATGTGGACCTCCTTCCTCATTTTCTGAATCGTCAGAATCAGTGCTAACATCATCACCAATCATTTCCTCCTCTGCCGCCTCCTCCTCCTGTTCAAACTCGTCTACATCAAAATCATTGCTTATATGACCAACTGGAGGAGAATGAACCCACTCCTGCGTCAAATTACCATCCAAGTCCATACTCTCCATAGTTTGTTGCATCTGCACACCATAATCTCCTAGAGTACCACTGTTGAAGGACGGCTCCTCATTCTCAACATTCTCCAGCACCAACTCAGCCATGCCGACATTCGAACCTTGGATGACCCTATTGTATCGGGACCACTCTGCTTGGTTGCACAAGTCCATCATCACATAGTGTGCCCTATTCTTTCCAACATCGAACCTACCCTTTAGTGTGAAAGCCTCGCCAAACTTCAAACTCAAACGGTCACATAGATCGCGGAAACTAGGGGTGCCATCAAACCATTCCAATTCTTCATATATATCCTCAAACTGGCAATCCTCTCTCCTAACACTTCCTCCGTAAAAAACTCTTACACCGTAGTCCATCTACAAAACGATTTGACATCCGATTATCAACTGACCAATATGGTAGCACTAATTACTACATAACTAACTATCTAACCTTACTTACCTACCACGTAACTAACTTACTTAGTATCTAAATAACTAATATTAACTAATAACATCCGAATAACTAATAATCGTTAACTAATTAACTAATAACTAAATAACTAATACGAACCCATTAACTAAAAACTAATATTAACTAACTATCAAAAATATCGTTAACTACAAATGATCGTTAACTAACTAAATAACTAATATTAATCGTTATCTAACTAAATAACTAACTACAAATAATATTAACTAACTAACTAACTACAAATAATCGTTAACTAACTAAATAACTAAATAACTAACTAAATAATTCAATACCTAACTAAATAACTAATGTTAAATAACTAAATAATCGTTTAATACAAAGAATATTAAATAATTAACTAAATAAATAATAATAACTTAATAATATTTACTACAAATAAATAATAGTAACGACAAAATAAAAAAATTTACCGTAAAACGGGTTGCGGCGGCGCGACGAGGTTGGCTGGGCGGCGGCGTGCCGGGGCCGGGCCGGGGTGCGACGGTCCGCGGCCGGGGTGGGAACGGTGGCCGGGGATGCGGCCGAGGGCGCGGTGGGCGGGGCCGCGGCTCGGCGTCGCTGGGGGCACGGGCAACGGCGGCGGCTGCAAATGCGGGGCATCGGCCGAGCGGGCGTGGCGGGGCGCGGCTTTTATTTAGGCCGTGCCCCGCCATGATAGGTGGCGGGGTGTAACCCGCCATGATGGGTGGCGGGTTTGGCATACCCCGCCACGCATCATGGCGGGGTACACCCGGGTGGCATGCCACGTCCCCCGCCACGTGGGACCTGTACCCCGCCACCCTGCATGGCGGGGTTCAGTCCATTTGCCCCGCCATGCATGGTGGCGGGGCCAAACGGGTTAGATTTAAAAAAAATTCAAACGCAGGTTAAATTTAAAATTTGTTTTAAATTTGGACTAAAAATAAAAAAAATTCCCCGCGTCCTACTCCTACCTCCAGCCACAAAGACGAGCTCCAGGCCCACCCACACCGAATCTTGACAGGACGATTCCACCCAAGAACCGCGCGCAACAATTCACACCGCGCTTCTCTTCTCCAGCGATGCAGACGGCGGCGGCGGCCGTGGCGTGGGCGGCGGTCCCATCGACGTCCACCTCCTCCTCCTCGCCTTCCCCCTTCAGGGTAAGGGTTCCGACCGTTCCCCGCCGTGGCCCTTCTCGAGGGGCGCTTTCTTGCCTGGCTCCGTCCGGCTGATGTTCTCGATTTGGTGCGCAGGTGGGGGTTGCGTCGACGGCCGTGCCGGCTTCTTCCGCGCCCAGGCTTGTTGCCGCCTCCGCGCCCCTGGGTCATCGACGGCGGCGGCAAGGTCAGTTCTTTGTTAGCCCCG
Organism: Saccharum hybrid cultivar R570; assembly: GCA_038087645.1. NCBI lineage: Eukaryota > Viridiplantae > Streptophyta > Magnoliopsida > Poales > Poaceae > Saccharum > Saccharum hybrid cultivar. Next base: position 16,826,290 of record JAQSUU010000805.1, read on the forward strand.
AGTCTTTTTCTCTCCATCTTTGTTAGGGATTTCATGGATTGGTAGAAAACTCTCAAGCTTACTGTATGGATTGGATTGGTAGTATGTGGAGGTCTCAAGGATTGGTGGGGTATTTTGTAGAGGAAGAATTATCTTGCCGCATGTTGTGGAACTTTGATGTTTTATTAATCCTGGAATCATACTGCGGCATCATCTGCTATAAAGGAAGAATCACAAACTGTGTTGTTTTAAATCCCGCGTTCAGGTGTTAGGAGTGAAGATCAGCTATCTATTGCCACATAGTGATTGGCTGCCTAGGTTCTTTTCTAAGGATAGCATTCCAAGATGATCAATCTGTCGATATAGTGACACATGGTGCTAAAATGTAGTTGCAAGATGTTGATGGTGTGTGGTATGATTTGTTATTATGCAGTGACTAGCTGGCAACATTAACAAACCGCTAGAGGATGCCTTGCACCTATCCAGTATGTTTTGTCTTGATACCTTCTGTCTTGGGAGCGTAGTGTCATATTGTCTGCGCTGTGTTGCGATTATCATCTAAGCACATATAGGAGTAGAAATTTAACTGTTTTGGTACGAGCTGGAGCATCTCCCACAGTGATTAATGTTATGGATCAGGGCATTCCAAAATTCAGACTATTTGCTTGTATTTTCTGTCCTAATTGATTAAGATGTAACTGTTCAAGTAACTGCAATTCTTAACTGTGTCCTGGTCTAGCAGTGGTTCAAGCTGTTGCCAATCCAGACCCTGCGATCGAGCTGCCATTGACTGCTGAAAATGTTGAGATGGTGTTGGATGAAGTAAGGCCGTATCTCATGGCAGACGGAGGCAATGTTGCGTTGCATGAGATTGATGGGAACGTGGTAAGGTTAAAGCTGCAAGGAGCATGTGGGTCGTGCCCGGCTTCAGTAACAACGATGAAGATGGGTATTGAACGGCGCTTGATGGAGAAAATACCAGAGATTGTTGCAGTTGAGTCCATCGCTGACGAGGAGACTGGCCTTGAGTTGAACCAAGAGAACATTGAAAAGGTAAATGTTCTGTTGTTGGCCAAATATTTCCATAAGTAAAGATCACTTGATTCTTATGGAATACTGAACTAATAACCAGGATTTATTTTGTTGGATATTGGCTAATTGGAATGAATTTTCCTTGAATAAGATCAAATTCTTCTGAAACATGTAGTATACTTTGTAAATAAAATTCAGAGTTTTCTGATGAGTTGTGCTTATTTATTTCTACTGTGCCGTGACTGCATAATGATGTTATTATCAGTTATTTTACATTTTAAATCCATCTTCTATGCCAGTTTGTAGGCTTGAATTATTCACCTTTACCTATTAGATATATTGTGGAAAGTGTATTGCAATGGTAGAAGCTTTACTTCAGTTTTTTGTTTGTAGGAGCATGTCAGGACTTTTCAGTGTAGTTGCACTCATGCTGTCATGCAGCGTCATTTTTCTGGTTATTTGTCTGGTGGAAGCTTTGGTTCTTTGGCTGATTTCCATTGTATGAACTTAGAGCTTGTCCTTGTATCATAACAACTAGCTTTTGTGCCCCTGCCTATACACACACTGATACATTTATGTTATGGCTAACAATTTAGCTTTTGCATCCTTATGAATTGTTCAGTGTGTGAGGTAACATCATTTCAGCTGTCACCTGTGCTGCACCGGTGCACCGTGCACCGTGCAACCCTGTTCAACTGATACAAGAAGTGATGTTAATCATGCTATCATTAATAGGAAACTTTGTCTGCTGATATAGGTTTTGCGATTTTCCAACTTTACTTCCTATATGTAAGATCAAAGCAATAAATAAGATATGGTGACCAACAGGCAAATGAGACTGCTGCTATCTTGCTCTTATGCTTTATCTTACTTTGAAAACTAGCCTTGAAGATGTATAATTTCCATTCCTTTCATGGACCAGTACCTTTTAAGGGCATTGAGATAGAAACTGAACATCAATAACATTTTTCTCCAATATCAGGTACTTGATGAGATTAGGCCATACCTTGCTGGCACAGGAGGTGGCGAGCTTGAGTTTGTCGCAATTGAGGAGCCTATTGTCAAGGTTAGGCTTACAGGCCCAGCTGCTGGTGTGATGACTGTCCGAGTAGCGTTGACTCAGAAGCTCCGTGAGAAGATCCCTAGAATTGCAGCTGTCCAGCTATTGCCATAAGATTAGAATCTTTTAGAAGCCAGGCACCAATCACAGTTGACAATGTAAATGTACTACTGCAATACATCTTAAGGAGTTATAATGTGAAGCCTACTGATCATTTAGCTCCTCAACAGCGATATTATGATCATCGATACACAATGTTGAGTAAATGTGTTCGATTTACCAGAGTTTTGGTTTCTGTCTGTATGATCTGTACTCTTGTTATAATCACGAGGGAAGGAACTAAATCATAGGGTACATATATGTTCAGCTTTCAGAAAGAGTAGTTTCTCCTCCTAGAGCTGACGTCTATTGTGATCTTTAAACTTTGTTAAATTCTCAAATTAATAGATTATTGATCTGCACCTTGTGCCACTGTAGAGCACAAGCACTAAATGGGCCATAGGTTCAGTCGTAATGCAGCAATTGGGAAATGCATTAATCATACAATGCATAACTGATCTGAGTCAACCATTCCACAAAACTCTTAAGCTCCATACAGTTTTGTTACCAAATGGCATAAAGCTAAGATACCTTTAAAACTTACATTGCAACAACAAACTATTCCACAAAACTCTTTTGCTCCATACAGTTTTGTGACCAAATGGCATAAACCTAAGATACCTTTAAAACTTACATTGGAACAATAAACCATTCCACAAAACTCTTTATCTCCATACAGTCTTGTGACCAAATGGCATAAAGCTAAGATACCTTTAAAGCTTACATTGTCCAATAAATGCAAAAAACCACAGATGTGAGCAACCATGAGAGTCCTAGGTGTAAAACCTCAGGATAAAACTCTATGCTATACAGGTGGATGACTACGTTTAAAAACAAAAAGGCCTGCAGAGCTCCATTGCTCGAAACTGTCTTAGCACAGAGAGCAGAGTTGGGGAATGAAGACGCGGTCAACCCCAACAACATGGAAACCAGAGCCAGAGTAAAGTATATCGTGCATATTTGCGCAGCTACATTGTTGTACTCATTCAGTCGGTTGAGAAGTACTGCCTTGTCAGTCCATGTGATCAAAGCTACACCAAGAAAACAGATGACCTTGTAGTGCTTCATCCTCTGACTGGCAACGGCCTTCACCTGCACAATATAGTAATGTCAAATTAAACACTGACTTACTACCCAAACAATAATGCCAGATTAAACACTAACTTGTTATCCAAACAATGTAGACTATAGTTTTTTTTTATTTACCTCATGTGCCATGTTTGTCTCATGACTATCGGTCTTCATTGCCAACTGCACAAACCTAAAACCAAAAAATTGTGTCAGCAACAATACAACAATGGCTATTGCTTGCTAGTACAGTAACATTAGATTGATGCAGCAAACAAAGATGAAAATTAGTTTCAGCGAAGGGGCTGTGTTACTGTGCTAGGTGCCATGCTCAATCATGCAATTGGTTGCTACTCCTACATTGGACCGACGCAGCAAGTCAAACTGAAGATTAGTTTCAGCAGATAGCAATGTTGTGTGCAATCGAAACTGAAGATTAGTTTCAGCAGATGGCAATGCCGCGTTCAATCTGGCGCGCGCTGCCCTGAGCTATTGCCCCCAATTCGACTGGGGCCACCCCCACGGTCGGCAGCAAGTGGCGCTGCCGAGGCTTTCTCCATGCTCTCGCTGGCCAATGAGCTCGGTAGCACGTGCCCAAAAATCTGTCGAATTCCATCTACTTTTCAGAATCCTTGTTCACCCCGCCTACCAAACACGAAACTGGAACAACTCCATCCCCACAACCAAACGCATACATGGGATCACTCCAACCCTGAAAACTAGGATGGACCCAATCCATCCTACTCATCCCAAAACCAAAAACACCCTAAGAAGATGGTAGTAAAAAAAAAAAATTCCTGAACTCATCATCAGCTTGGGGGAACCACTGAACAACACATGTGGTTCTCAGTTTATATCGTAAATTGACTTAGTGCTCGAACAAAAATTTTGTTATAACTTCAGCCAAATGGAAGGCAATGGTCTGGTTGGACTGAACCAGCAAGCCAAACTGAAGATTAGTTTCAGCAGACGGCAATGCCGCGTTCAATCTGGCACGCGCTGCCCTGAGCTACTGCCCCCAATTCGACTGCGGCCACCCCCACGGTCGCCAGCAAGCGGCGCTGCCGAGGCCGTTCCCCATGCTCTCGCCGGCTGGCGAGGTCGGCAGCGCACGTGCCCCCTAAATCCGTCGAATTCCCGAACCCAGCCTCACCCCTCCAGCCCTCCCTCCTCCCGCTGCCTTTAACTCCTACCACTGCGCCGCATAAACCCTAGCCCTCTGTGGTCCGACGAATCAGCACGACCGCGCCGCGGCTTCCCCACCCCGCGCCCTCCCAAATCAATCCCGAGAAGCAGTTCGGGCTCAGTACCTGGGTTGCCGGCTGTCGTCGGAGAGACGCCCCCGGAGATCGTCGGAGTGGAGGCGGCGCCGAGGCCCTCAATCGGGTGCGAGCCGTGCGACGAACTGGAAGCGAGGCGGTTGGGATTTGAGAGGAATTGGGGTTTTATTCGTCTCCTTTATTTTTTTTCCAAACACAAAACAGACAAGACGTTATTGTTTTGCGTGATTGTTTCTGTTCGCACAGTTCGCCGCAGCCTGGCTCGTCGTACCTGGGCCGGGAGGAAGGCCCAACGTCAGGGGCTGTTTTGATCCTCACCTCTAAATTTTAGAGTTAAAGCTCCAAATAGATAAGCTCTAAACTTTAGCCTTCTCACATTAAAGCTTTAGATATAAAAAATGAGCTAAAGTGCTCTAAAGTTTGTTTAGAGGTAGGGATCTAAACAAACCCTTACTAGGTATGAAAATAACCAATTTTGACACAGGCTTTTTTGCGGGGAAAACCATGCAGACATGGATCACCCCAATTCATTCGCAGTGTGACCAGTGCACGACTTCAAAAAAGATCAAGGGATATTTCTCAAAAAAAAAAAAGAGATCAAGGGATAACACGACGCTCTTATAGCTGCACCAAGCTTTATAGTGATCTGAAAAAGAAAAAAAGAACTGGAGCAGTACGTCGTGCCTGCTTTTATCGTGAATGGCCTCCAGGCCGCACTGCTCACATCAGCGATGGACGGGTGGCCCAACGCAACGCAACAACAACCGACAGTGAAGGACAAGGCGCAGCCCAAGCAGAGACGACTGACGAGGGGAGATGCTGGCGGGTGGCTAGCAAGCGGCACGGCACGGGGGTTCTTTTTGGGCCTCGGGTAGTTTTGTTGTTGGGCCAAATCTGGGGAGGGTCCCGTTCGTGCGTCCGATATCTATTCTAATAATAATACCACACGGCTTACAGAGGTGGGGCTCACGGGCAATCGTGGTAATCCATCATCATCATTTCATTATTCTCGATAGATATAGATATAGATATATATATTGGTCAAAGTCCACCGCTCTCCTGGCGACGACTTGCAAACAAGGTAATAAATAGCGTATAGCGGGTCGGCAGTGGATTGACGTCGAGGTAGCGGATTGCGGATAGCGGGCGATATTGCGGACGATAAGTTCCAATAGCGGCACCCGATAGTCCCATATAACTTTAAGTACCTATATCATGAATAATGAGTATAAATAATTTTAAGTACATATATCATGAATAATTTTAAGTTTCACAGCCGATGCGTGAGTATTTTAATTTGGGGTGTGAGTCATAGTGGGCTGGACTAATTAAGGATATTTGCTTCCATGCTATTGCGGCCTGCTACGTGCAATTGCGGCCGCAATATCGGCCCGCTATTCAGAATTGCGGCCGCAAAGTTCCAGGATGCAAAGTTCAAAGCGCTACCTCATAGCGGTAGCGGCAACGGACCGCTACCGCTATTGCGGGTGCAATTGCGGCCGTTACCGCCGCTATTTATTACCTTGCTTGCAAATGGAGCTGACCACATGATGTGCCCTTCAAAGACTTTTTAATTTTTATTTGTATATATATCACAAAAACCCTTGTTTATTTTAAATATTTTTTTATTTTTATTTATTTGTATTTGTAAATATCATGATGTGCTCGTTCAAAGACTTTTATCTTTGTTTATTTGTATATGTACATATCACAGAAAAAATGTTTATTTTAAAGTTAAAAGTGGAGTTCTCAGTACAAATTAATAAGAATCATAAAATGATTATTCATATACAATTCTTTGGTCACAACATAAGTGATGTCTTGAATCATAAATTTTGACCCCTATTAATGGAAAACGTCCCATGGCATTTTCGTAAAACGAAAAACAACAATATGAAACTTTTATTACTAATTACCTTTTATGTGTCGCAATTTATATATCTAACAACTATGCTGAGTAAAGTTAAATATCACTCGAGTGAAAGGCCTCCTCTCCCTCGAATTCTTCTCCAACTCTGGCAATGTTAGGGTTAGGGTTTGGGGTTTTGCAGGCTTACCTGAATTCGGCGGGCTTAGAAGGATTGTTGGGGGGAGAATGCTGGCCCGGCAGTGGTGGAAGGTGCGGGGGCAATGTGGGGTGAGGTGGTGGTCGCACCGTAGGTTGCACAATGGGGAAGGTGATCAGGGTGTGATGGAGAAAGCTCGGCGACATCCACCAGGTTAGCATAGACGGCTGTGGAGATGGTCAGGCACCACCGGAGCCATATGGAAGGCCGCAATGTCGGCGGAGCTCAGCCGACGATAAAGAAGATAGCGGGAAGAGGCACATCAATGAATTTTAGGACCGGGCCATGGTCAAGAGTAGCGCACTGAACGCATATGTATATCAAATATCATAGCGCACTCAACGCAGAAGAAGAACATGGTGTCTTGTTTAGAATAAATAACTGTTTAATTCTTTATTATACAATAAAAGGTTATGTCGACCTATTTGACACGGGGCAATAAAGATCTAAGTGTGCATATGTGTTGTTACTATTTGTTGCAATCTTTTTACATCAGTTTTAAACATTATATGCTACTATTTTATAAGGCTTATGCCATTTAGCGCTATTATGTATCCCATCCCGCGGTCTGCTAAGCTACTGACTTCTCTTAAGCTTGGTTTGAGTGATCACCAAGTCTACAACACCTATAAATAGCTTAATAGAAGTACCGTGAGTTAGAACGCGGGATGGGCGTCCCTCAGAAGCTATTTACAGACCTAATTAATAGGAATTTGTAGTCTTATGAAAAGCATGGCGTAGGTTAAAACGTCATATGCTATGTTTAGGTTGCTATTCATTAAGTGAAGTAATTAAGTAGACATGTAAGCATATGAACAAATCAAGTACAATTACAACTTGCTCTCACTACACTGAAACTATAGAAGTAAAAACAACTAAAATATCATCCGAGGACGTTCATGCTTTCGAAAGGAACTCTGAAAGGTGTAGAAAAGGTCTTTGTTATCATATATGAAATTTTAGGTCTTTATGATCGTATATGTGATTTTATTCAAAGGTCTTTCGAATGATTATATCTCTAAAGACATGGATGGATGTTATACCTCTCTGGTGTATATGATTGCCATAAAAATTTTCAAATGATTTTAATAAAGTAGACATATAAAAAATAGGATAATCCCAATTAGTAGAACCGACCGTGAACATCATTGTCCGTTGATCAACAAAACCGACAAGTGGTACTGAGCAGTACTACCAGTTGAAATTAAAACCAAAACCGACAATGACATTGAGCAGCACCGCCAATTGAAAATAGAATCAACAGTGATATTAGCATGTGTTTGGTTTGGTGACCACATGGGATGGTTCGGACCTATCCCGATTTTCGGCGTAGATTCTCTAACATGAGGAACAAAAGTCACTGGTGACTTTCCCCCTTCCCGATGCCGTCCATTTAGAATCCAACGGCTCTGGTAACCCTTCAGCTTTCACAGTGCCATGCCTGCCTAGCACCGACATAAAATAGTAGCCCAGTTCGGCAGTTCGTGGACAGAGGAGGGAGAACACTTGTTTCGTCGTATGAACGTGGTTTAGGTGAAGAAAATGTGTTTTTTCTATTTTTATATTCTGTTACAAAATTCATTTCTTTTGCAAAAAAAATCCAAACAAAAAATGGCAAAACTATAATATTGCTGCCGATTGAACCAACCGGAAGCACTTACTGCTGGTTGAATTGGCGGTATTTCCTTTTCTCCGTCAACTCGTCTTAAAAGAATCTAACTTTATAGTATAGGATTTTTTATTTGAGGTCATCCTCAAAAATTAATAAAATGTTCAGATCTATATTTGCTGATCTAAATAATATATCAAGATGGTTTCAAACAAAAATGATGTGAACTGTATTTGTAGCTAAACGCAAAATTTTGGTATGGATTTTTTTGGCAAAAAATAAATTTAAAAAATATGAAAATCAGAAAAAAAAAATCCGTCGTTTTTTAGAATAAAAAAAACCATCGTTGGTCTGCAGTCTCACTTCACTTGATTGGTGGACATTATTTATTAGCATGGAACTATTAAAAATATTTACGTGAAATTGTTGTTCAGTTCTGCGCTAAAATAAAATGGTATGTACACTTTAGTCTCTCTGTTACCGCCCTTTATTATTGTCTCTATCTGCGAACTGGGCCTTATTGGGCTGCCATACGTTCGTGCTAGCCACCGAGAAAGCTGAATGATTACCAGAGCCGCTGGATTCTAAATGGACGGCGTCGGGAGGGGGGAAAGTCACCCGTGACTTTTGTTCCTTATGTTAGAGAATCCACGCCGCCCAACTTTAAGGGTTGGGTTGGACCCATCTCATATTTGGTTTAAGGGATGGAGACATTTCAATTTTTTGTTTGGTGTGAGCGGTGGAGTGGGTTAGGATGGATGGCATTTTAAACACCGTTATGTACTATTTATGTGGGACCTAGCTGTCAGCCATTTTTCCTACCTTCTTCCACCTATTGTCATTGAGAAGAGGTGTAGAACCACCTCGCCAGAGTTGGCCCTGCCACGCTAGCCCTGTAGCGCTGCCTGCGCTAGTCTCGCCCTGGCCTCACACGCTGCCCCACGCAACAGTATGCACTGGCCCGCCGCGCCAGCTCACACCGGTGTCCCGCGCTAGCCCTGCTGCGCCGCCTCACGCTCCACATAGTTCGTAATAAGAGTGAGACTTTGGTTTGTAATGCTTCATCTCTATCTATTAAGTATGTATATATATATGGTTTTCTAGTTATGATTTATTCATATATCTTATCTTGTGAGAAATGTGATGACAATGAGAATTCTCTTGCACATTATAATTGCGGAAGGGCTAGTGCCTAGACGTCCAGCCACAGGACTCGTTCGGACGCTGCTCCCGCACTTGTGCCCGCAAGGACGTTGCTCCCGCACCTGTGCCCGCATCGCATCCGACGCCCTCGCGACCTGCATCCCATCCCACGCCAGCGCTTGCGTCCAAACACAGCACCCTTGACGACCCCACCCCAACGCCAATGCGAGATGGAGGGGAGGGAGAGGAGAGGAGAGGGTGAGGCGCGCCGCGCGAGGTAGGAGCCGAACCCCTACGGCAAGCCACTGTCCGCCAGCCACTAGCGTCATTGCAATATGTGCATCACTCAATCTACTTTTGAAACATCTAGATGAAACATTTGCAGCATACGTCTGTAGACAAATAAAACACTTGAAAAATACGTCTGAAACACTTGCAAAAATACCTAAAAACACATGAAAAGCCATTGCAAAACATATGCAACATCTAGATAAAACACTTGTAATATATGTGTGAAAAATATGTAACATCCAAATAAACGCACTTGCAACATACGTCTGAAAAACAGATGAAACATTTGGAACATACACTTGCAACATATTTTTGTAGCCATTGCAACATGTGTAACATTCCGATCTACTCTTACAACATCCAAATAAAACACATGCAACATCTAGATGAAACACTTGAAACATACGCTTGTAACATGTGCTTTCATCGCAATGTCACCTTGCAGCTTGGAGGAATGGAGGCTCGTCGTTGCGGAGGTCAATGCCAGCAAGGAGGTCAGTGGCGGCACATGGAGCTCATTGGTGCGGCAACGACGTTGAAAGGTCCTAATATGGCTAGACGGGGTGAATAGCCTATTTAAAAATCTACGAACCAACTGGAGCAATTGATTAGTATGACAAACGGCGTAATGCAATTTTACTCTAGCTCTACAAGGGTTGCAAGCCACTTATTCTAACAATTCTAGTTGCTATGATCACTAGCACACACGACAAGTTAGGTCACTACTCACTAAGCTAGTGTGCTCTCAAAGACTAACTAAAGAGCCACACTAACCAAACTAACAAACTCTCAAAGACTAACTACACTAAAGAGTTTGACAACTAGTTTGCAAGGAATGTAAAGAAATGAGTAGGGTAATTATACTGCCACGTCAAGGAATAAACCAATCACAATGTGGAGACAACCAATCACCAGGAGAAATCCAATCACAAAAGAGACACATGACTTTTCTCCCAAGGTTCACGTGCTTACCGGCATGTTAGTTCCCATTGTGTCGATCAATACTTGGTGATTCGGCGGCTAAGAGGTGTTGCACGAACCTCGTACACACAATTGGATATCGCAAGAACCTACCCATAAGTGAGATAACTCAATGACACGAGCAATCCACTAGAGTTACCTTTTAGCTCTCCCCGGAGAAGGTACAAGACCCCTCTCAATCACCGGAGCTGGCCACGAACAATCACCAACACGTGCAGAAGCTCCTCCGCTACTTCAAGCCGTCTAGGTGGCGGCAACCACCAAGAGTAACAAGAAATCCACAGCCACAATGATCCCCAAGTGCTACTAGATGCAATCACTTAAGCAAATACACTTGAAATCACTACCAATCTCACTATGTTGAAGAATCAATGATGGAGATGAGTGGGAGGTGTTTGCCTAGGCTCACAAGGATGTTAGGAATGTCAAAGTGCCAAGAGAGTGAGCCCCAAGTCGATACCTTCCTATTTATAGAGCCCCAAGACTCAAAGAGCCATTGGGCACTCTTGGGCTGACCGAACGCACTGATCGGATGCGCCCCTGCGTCCGGTCGGCTAGCGTCCGATCGCCTATGGCCGTCCACGTGTCCCCGTTTGAATCAGAGCCGCTCGATCACAATGGTCATCTCCCGATCACTTGCGCAGTTAAAGAATGACCAGACGCGCTTCTCACGTGACCTGGCTCTCAAGCACACAGCGTCCGATCATTTATAGTAAGGGTCCAATGCGGAGTTTTACTGACCAGACGCATCAGGTCAACGGTGACTTGATGCACCCCAGCGTCTGGTCCACTCACAGCTCGCGCTCTAGGTTGACGCTAGCGTACGTCACTGCCCTCCTGACGCTCCTCCTGCACGTCCGTTCGCACCAACACACTGCCAACCAACTTGTGACCAGATGCGCCGGTCAGTCCACCCCCAGCGTCCGATCACACAACGCCACTCTCGGCCAACTTTGCACCACAGTTTAAAATTGACCAGACTCGCCGAGCAACGTTCGGTCAGGACGACCCCTGCGTCTGGTCGCGGAGTAGCTTCTTCTTTTCTTTTTCTAAGACCGCAACCGCTTCACCCTTGCTTCTATATTGCTAACCACAAAGTGTAGGACTTGTGTGCACGTGTGTTAACATTTTCAAAGCATTTTATAAGGCTCAAGGTTAGCATACTAGGTTCCTAAATGTATATGTAAGAACAATGTCACATAGTGGCACTCGATAACCGTTTAGCCAAAGATTTCCCCTCTTTATAGTATAACTATCGATCCTAAATGTGATCACACTCTCTATAGTGTCTTGATCACCAAAAATAAAACCTAAGATATACCTTTGCCTTGATCTCCATGGTTTTATTTTTCTCTTTTTTCTTTTCCAAGTTAGAGCTTGATCATTTTCTTATGTGGCCATCTCATCACTTCATGTGATCATCACTGTAACACCCCGGTGTTAAGCGTGCATTAGCATTTGCAAATCATGTGCATAAGCATAATCATTCATTGTTAAGTATAACATGAAATGTAGACCTTGAAACATATGAAACATGTGAGTGAAACATAGATGTTGCATTTATTTGTTTTCAATAGGTTAATGCTTGTTTGATGCTTGTTATGCTACATATGTGCTTATGTGTCCTCTTAAACAACTTAGAAATGTTTAGCAAACAATTTGGAGCAAGGTTTGTATTCAAAATTTTCTCAAAATTTGCTTTTAAAAATAATTTAGAAAAATAGAGTTTTGAATTAAAATAGACTTTAAATCCCTATTTCAAAATCTAGTTGGAATTTCAAAATGTACCCTAAAGCAATGTTGTAGAGAATAAAATTTTGGACAACTTTTGATTTGGGGTCAAGCCTTGAAAATGCTTTTTACTTGTTCAAAATAATATTTTTGTGCGCTGTGGTTTAGGAATAAAAAGAAAAAAACATTTTATTTTTCCTAACGGGCCGCCGTCTCCTTTCTCGGCCCACGGCAGAAGCCGGCCCACACCGCAGCCCCGTGCCTGCCCCGCCCGCGTGCGTGCCCGCGCCCGTTCCGACCGGGCTCAGAGGGCGTACGCCGCGTGGTCGCCGCTCGCCGGCGACGGCGTACGGGTGGCGTCTCGCGGGCCCCGCCGAGCTGCGCCCCTCCATAACCCGCCGAGCCGCGCCCAGCTCTTCCCCTCGCTCGCATTTCCGCCTCGCCCACGCAGCAGCAGCTCGAAGCGCAGCAGCGTGTCCACTACCGTGAAGGCCGCCGCAGAGCTCCGCCGGCGACGAGCGCCTCTTTCTCCGCACCCACTCCTGATTTCTCTCGCCTGCGGCTCCGCCCCGACGTCCTCTATCTCCTATGCTCGCTTGCAGCCGCCGTCGCTAAGGTGAGGGCTGGTTCCCGGCCGTCTTCTTCGCCGGCGAAACGCCGCCACGGCTCGCGTGGCCAGCCGCGCCGCCGTGCCTTCTTCTCCTTCCTTCCACGGGCGCCATGTTCCCCTCGACCTCGCGAAGCTGCCACGCCGCTTGCCGTGCACCTTCGCGGTCGGAGACGGCCGTTACGCCGGCATGTAGCGCCGCCACACCGCCATGCCTGCTGCTAAGCCTGCGCCGGAGCTCCTCCGGCCCAGCCACTTAGCGCCTTCGCTGCACGCCATCGTGGGGAGCTCGTCGGTGGTGACCTCACCGCCGGGGAGCTCACCAGCGGCGAAGTCCGCACGATCAGCACCTCCCCTGCCCCAGTGCGACTGGCCGGTGGGGCCAGTTGACCACGGGGGCCCGCTGGTCAGCTGCTCGGGTGCACCTTTGGGTGCAACGCCGGGTGTACCCAGCGTTTTAGATTCAGTTTTAAAAGAAAAATAATTTTCAGAAATTATGAAAAAGCTTCTAAAATTCATATCTTGAGAAATATTGCTCCAAATTGGTTGAAACAAATTTTGCTAGGTTTCTTATGAGTAGATCTACATGTTAAAAATGTTACATGTCAATTTTGTGATACTTTTATTTATAGCTTTATTTAAATGATTAAAATGCTAATTTTTTGGAAAATACATAGTAATTAGAATATAGGTCAGAAAAATATGAAACTTGTTTTGTTGATCTAGTCATGTGATGCACTTTCTGTGAAAAATATATAACATGACTGTTCTATAAAAAATATGGCTATCTAATTTATGTGTATTTATTTGCTATTTCTTATAAAATTGCTAGAGCCAAAAATATGTATAGAACATGTAAACTTTTTGTACCGTGCTTGTTTACTATGTAGATCATGGGAAAAATACTAAATTTGTTGTTTGATACTTTTCATAGTACAAAGTATTTTCATGATCATTTATCCATCATAGCTTGTTATTTTTGTGTAGGCTATTTTACTTATCCAAATACAATGAAATTTTTATGGTAGACTATGTACTGCATGGTGAACCTACCGTAATTTTCTTAGATTTTTCTTTACACCAGAAATATATGTTGATGTTGTAGCCCTAGATTAAAGTGAAATAAAAATAGGATTTTTATTGCATGATTAGTTGAATTGTGTAGTTTTGGTGTATCTTTGAAGAATCTTAACTTGATGTTATGACTTGGCATGTTAGGATAGCTGTTGCGGTGTTTGTATAAGTAGCACCTATGTGTGGTTTTATGGTAATTAGAGTGCATAGTGGTAGTTAGTGGTATAAGAGAATACAGTAGATGACATATACTTGGTACATGTTCTTGGATGATGTTGACTACCTAGTAGAAGAGTTTTATATTTACTCTGTCTAATAAAGTTAAATATGTTCATCTACATTGCACGCAATCATGATCATCATATGCTATCTCATCTGATGCACAACTTGCATCATCACTTATACTTATGCATCATAATAGGATCGCAGGAGAAATTGGTAGCAGCCGAGCCAGAAGCAACCGATGAAGTCCCGCAGGAAGGGCCCACACAGGAGATGCAGGCTGAGGAGGATGCCGTTGACGAACTTCAAGAGTGTCCAGACCACCATCCGAGTTCGTTTAAGCGAGGCAAGCCCCGAAGCATCGTAAGTCTCCTACTTTATAAAAGTAATTAAATATTTATACGTTATTTATATTATTGTATTAAGTTATAGGAGTTAAGTGAAACCGTTGATGCATTTATTATTATCCTTGCCTATCTTATTATATTTTTATATCCTGTTAGGTTTAGGATCGGATAACTGCTTAGCCCTGCTTAGACCGGTAGCAGTTGGTGATTTCCTGTCATCAGCAACTATAGGTGGTTACTGGAATACTTTAGCTATGGAATTGATGATATCCTGAAGATAACCAAGTGTTAATGGATAATCGGAGATCGGGCGGGATAAATATTGTGCAACCAGACAGGGTTCTGAGGTGCTTGTAGTTTCCGCCTGTGTCGGTTAAGAACCGATCATTGCTCGTTCCTCTTGTCATGTTGAACGCATGCCTTACATTTAGCTGGCTGAATAAAGTACCTTTCGACCGCGAAGCTAGTATCACTATTCAAGCCGGTATCTACACGAGTGCGTATATTGGTGCTGATGGGGTATGACATGGGCGCGAAGAGTGAGCCCAAGGGCAGGCGTGGCCTGATTCCTGGCAGTCGGGCGGTCCTTGGGTACTGCGGCTCCAGTTTGTCCCGCGACGTTTATCGGAATCGTGTCATTGGTGATCTGTAACTCATTTGATCGATGAGTGTGGTTTGTGTGAGAAATAAATCACCAGCTGGTTAGGAATCGATTCGAATCGTCATCGCTCCTGAATAGTGAGCACTTGACTTGAGTTACGACATCGTAGTAATTTTGATGGAACACAGATGGTTAGGTGGATGATGTTGAAATTGCTAAACCTAAAATAGTAACTGGTTGTGAATGGTTAATCAAGTGATTGCTATAGTATAGGTGCTTAGCTAGATTGATAAGTTATGATAAATATGATGTAAAATATTTAAAATGGTTTATTCATGATAACTTATGTTTTTAGCAATGAGTCAGGTAGTCCACTAAAAGAAAGCTTTGCGTACTTCTTGGTGTTATTTTATTTTAGTTTAAGACGGGTAAGTCTAGCTGAGTACCTTCTCGTACTCAGGGTTTGTCCTCACTTGTTGCAGATGGGCAGATGTACTATGGCTACTGTATCAACTGCTTGTATCCTGCGATGGGTGATGACTAGAACCAAGGGCATGGTCGCTCCATACATCTTACCTGATGCTTTTGTTGGACATGACTATCAGCAGGCACTGTAATTCGAACTACGTGTGTGTGAAGTCTCAAACTATTTGCTTCCGCTACTCTATTATGAACTTGGTTTGTAATAACTTTATGTTTTAAACTCCGATGTATTTCAAGGATGTTGCGAACTTTATGTAATATGTGACTATGGCTGTTAAACTCGTATGATCTTTGTTTGTTTGTTGGTTGGTTTGAAATCCGTCGTGATTTCACGGACTACCGGGTTATACGGATTTAAGTTTGTTAAATTATCTGTTTCGGCATGTGATTTTCTTACTTAATTTTGTATAATTGGTCGGTTCTGTTACCATCACCATCTCTTGAGTGCCACCATGCTTCACACTTGGATTGCACCAACCTAGCTCATATCATAACTCATGACAAAAGTTAGTACTAGGTTTCATCAATTATCCAAAACCAAACCTGAGTTTTTAGACGAGGCAACTCGCCAGCGGGGCGACGTCACACGAAGATCCTCCATCAGCTAGGGGAACGGTGGCGGCGTCAGCAACACCGCGACGCGGCGGGGGGCAGGACATGACGCACAGCGGCTGGGGATGGAGCACGATGCGCAGATGCGGGGATAGGGCACGGCTTGGGGTGGGCGGATGACACGGTGAGCCGCGACAAGTGAAGAGAGTGGGGAGTTGGGGATTTCTCGGCTGTTGTAGTGTAGAGATGGAGGAGAGAGCGTAGATGGAACATACTCGTTGCCTGTTGGGCCCGGTCACTGCGCAGGCCCGGAAACAGGGCATTCGGACGAACACGCCTGGACGGTTGCCCTGACCACAACATTAGCGTTATAATTGTCTGCTGTGTTATAATAATGACTATTAAGTGTCATGAGTGTCATTGTCGGGTTGGAGTATGAACCGGTAGTGATACTCATGATCGAGATCAATGCCTTGACCCGGCAGTGATAGTGTTTTATTACTTCTGGTTCGGCAAACCGGCAGTGATAGACCACCTCATCACTGTTGGTTATCCTCTGCTGGCAGTAATTTTGATCCAGCAGTGATTGCCAGTTCTAACATATAGTAGTGTACAGAAGTTCGAACATCATGTGAAGGATCTTCCGACACTTAATGCTCAAATAAGTTTATATACATCTAAAATCAGTGTCTGTAGTCAAAGGGCTCACAAGAGGGAGCTCCCATTGTTCTACTATTTCTATACAAATGTCTGAGTCTGTGTATGGCCATTAACATTATCGGCCACGCATCAATAATATCGACGGCAATCGCCCAGGCGCGCAAAGTGCATTTCTTTATCCTCCTTGATCCAATCCAGGAACGAACCCTGCAGCCTGCTAGGCGTGTGTGCGAGCCACGCTCTTAGGAAGTCCGCGACCACCTGTGTCCTCTCCCACTTCGTGTCCACGGCTCTACTGCTAGTGCTATTCTGCCGGGCTCTTCGCGTGCTTCGCCGCAGGGCTGTGCCTGCTCTACCGACCAGCAGATACGCAGCACCGTGCCTAGTCTTCCAAAGCATCTGATACACCGTAGCCTGGGCACTTAGAGAAAGGCAATCCGTCGCCGTCGGGAACATTATATTTTCCAGCTGTTCAACGTTAATCACTTGTGCCGCCGCCGCCGATGAACTCCCAGTCCCAGATGCCGGCACCAGCTGCTTACTGTCTTCTGGTGAGCAGTGGGGCAAGAGGACCCCGTGCTTCATGACGGCTGATCTGTTCCAGTTCCTGCTGCAATGATCAGAATCAGATACGACTACGTGGTGCTGCAAGTACACTTGGATGACCTGATCCAGACAAGTATGGTGGTGCAGCTTCGATGTGCTCTCGTCGGCGTCGCTACTGCCTCTGCCTGATCCAGGACTATTGCGGTGGCGGTGCTTGTTGTGGAGCTTGCAGCACTCTGGGTTTGGGCGAAACCATTGCGTCAGGAGCCCGTGGATCTTGTGCCAGTGCTGCTTACTGTTGGAGTCAGCATACGGCACCCACCGGAAGTCCTGTGTGGCTAGCTGCGTGAGCTCTCCCCTGGCTGCATCCACCGCACGCTTGGCGTGATCAGCGGTGAACAGCTCCAAGCTCCTAACTGCAGTGCCTACTATGTCGGTACTCTCTGAAAGCTGCAGCATCACCCCTAGGACAAAGTTCTCCTCTACTGAGCTGGCATCTTTGTGGATGAGGAGGAGCCTGGCCTCTACACCGTGCTCAATGCTGCTGCTGAAGGGCCGTATCAGGAACAGGAAATGACGACTGTCTCCTCGGTCGATCCTGTGCTTAAGCTTTCTGCCAGCAAAGAGGTGTCTGATAAGAGGGTCAAAGAACATGTATTGGCATGGCGTGCCACCAAACTCGACAAACCTCAAAAATTCGCTGGCACCGTCTGCAAACCCCTCGAATCTCCGAACAATGGAGGCAGAGGCACTCGAGTTACTGGTTTGGTCGTGGCTAAAGAGTGATATGATTGACCTGCCAGCACGAGCAACCCGCTTAGCAAAGGTGTAAGCTCTTGCCCCATCTTCTGTCGTCCTTTCTTCCTCTTGTTCTTGTACAATCCGGCGCTTGCATTCACGCAGCGTGGCATCGCACTCTTGAGAAACACGCTTCAGCTTCTTCTGCCAACGCTGCAGCGCTGTTGCATCAGTGATCTGCCACTTGTAAGATAGCTCAAGTGCAGCCTCCAACTTGATCTGCACCATCTCTAACCTCTCTATGCGTTCCTTGTCATTTGAGTGTTCCTTGTATTTCTGAAAAACACCTGATACAATCTGGCTTACTGTCTCCTGGACAACCGCTGTCCTGAACTTATCCGCCATTAGGATTAATTAACAAGTCCACACTCCACAACTAATCCTTCTGCAAGGGCTATCTAGTAATTTTTAAGAGAGATAAATGTTAGAAATTCAAGGATACACATAGGGCTAATAGCTAATCAAAATTCAAGTATGAACAATGAGATGAATGACAAGGCATGACATTTCTTTTCTTTTTTCTATTGAGTTTTGCACCGGTAGTCCTCTTGAAAAGTTTGCACGAATCTTAAAGCAGTTAGTAATTAATTTTAATTAATTTTGCCACGGGTGTAATCTGGGTCCGGCCCTATGCCATGTCCAAGCCCAGCCCTAGCCCAGGCAGGTGTTTATAGAACTCCAACGTTCAATTTCCACGTGCTACTCGCGCTTGTTTGTTTCAGTCGCTCATGGTGTGGATCGAGGCAACAGTGGATCCGCCGGCGAGGCGGCGAGCAGCTCCAGGCTAGCTGCTGTGAGGCGCAGGCACAACTGGGACAAGTATTTTTCAGAAATGCAGATGCATTTTTTTTTCTGAGACAGATGAATCCGATCCGTATTGAACAAAAAAATAAGCTATCTGTCATTAGCGGCGAGCAACGCGTGGTAGGATCATCGGCCTGGTTCTTGTCGGTGGGAGTTGCCCGTGAGGCTGTGAACGCAGCCGTCCGCACGAGATCAAGGTCTCCCTAGCGGCACTGCCGCGCTCGAGGTGCCGCCACTGTCACCGTCGCCACTGGCCGCACAACACGCGATTGAAACAAACAAAAGCGAGCAACACGCGCAGCAACTAGCTAGATGCAATTCATCAGATCCATAAACATCGGCCTGGGTTGGCCTTGGATCGGGCATAGATAGGTTGATGGCTTGAGGCCCAGACAATATCCATAACGAAATTAATAAAATAATTATCTAACTGCTTTAAGATTTGTGCACACTTTTTTGGGAGGACCATTGGAGCAAAACTCTTTTCTATCGAGTTTCCTACTGTCTTTTTGTTTTTTTTATGTAAGTGGAGCATGGTTTTCACGACCTCTCCGCGTCGCCTCCCTGGGCGATGGGAGGAGCGAGCCCACCCTGACTGCCCAGCCCCGGCCGCCGTCGCAACCATCCGGTGCGCAGCGGCGGCGCCAAAAATCAGGCCCGTGCGCAAATTTGGACACGGTACCATACGAAATGGAAGGGCATATCCACCATACACTCTAACAGTGAATACTCACAAAGCAAAGAGTTAAGTTATTGCGGTGAACATACAATAGCAAAGAGTTAAGTTATTGCGGTGAACAATCTCGGACTGGGGGCGGAAATAGCTAAACATCAAACTGCATGTTTCCCTCTGAAATCAAAGCCATGCATGAAACCGGCCGGCTCTTGAAGACTCCTCTTACTTGCTCCTTCAACCCAGTCCTAAAACAAATTAACTCATAGAGTTGTCCTAAGACAAAACTATTTTTTCTAACTTTATTGATAAGAGTATTAACATCTATGGACACCAAATAAGTAGACTATAAAAGTGCACCTTCCGTTTCAAATTCTAAGACATTGTCTTTTTCTAAATATATTAGTGTATATCTAATTAGAAGTGCATATCAAATGCTATGTATCTAGAAAGACCGAGAGGTCTTAAAAACGGAAGAAGTACATTTTATAACATAGCTCAAGACTATTTTGGTATAAAAAAATATTGGTGCACTTTTTTTTATGAATCTGATCAAGTTAAGATGGTTTGACATTGAATAACTCTAGAAGTTGAGTTATTTTTAAATAAAGGGAGTCATGCATGACTACATGAGTGCAATTCTTCGAGACCTCATGCATGACTCTTTGATTGTTTGGTGCAAACACGGAACAAAAACACTACTCCGTGAGGTGGAAGAAAAGATTCTCTCTCTTTTTTTTTTCAATGGAACTGTCAATTATCTAATTAACCACGCTTGAAAAATCAAGGGACGAATAATCATGGTATCTCACAAAAAGATGTTTGCTCTACCACCCGGGCTGATCTAGAAAATCTATCCACTGGTGTCACCAAACTCTGATCTTGCTAAACCTATGAAATTTTTGCTATGATGCATATGTATTATACTAGTACGATGCCATTGTTGTCGTAGGACGCTATTGATTGTACTGTAGACCTGGCCCGGCTACCTCGCCAGGTGTAAGAGATGTTTGGAGAAAAGAGCAAATAAAGACCAGTTTTTCATGGTGCTCAAAACTATTCTTTTTATCTTTTTTGAGAAAGGGGTAGCAATGTTCCTCATATTTGTACCTAAAAAACAAAAGGGACTTGGCGGCCAATATACTATCATGTTTGGAATGCTACTACTATGTTTGGACTTGTGCAAAAACAATAGTAAAACCATAAATCAACGTGCGAGAGACACATGGGGCTCACCGATGGAACCAATGACGACTTTGCCGGCAGCGGCGAGAATCCACCCTTGAGCGCAACTGTAGTTGCAAGGAATCTAGCGGCGAACACAGCAATGGTCCCTGTGTATAGAGAGAGATGCGAGCAAGGCGATTCACACAGCAAGCAGGACGATGTGAAAAGTAAGAAGACACGGAGAACGAAGCAGAGTCAGTCGTCTCAATCTCATCTGGACTCGCTGCTGCCACGCGTCCAGTTGAATGTGCAGTTTGCAATTGCGTTCCACTGCAGGCTCCGCGGACGGCTAGAACACGTATGGACAGACAGACACAGGACAGGAGGAGAATGCAGAGGAAAGTGTCAGGTCGGACCTGGTCGCGTCAACGGAACTTACCAGAACAGCAGTGACCACACACGTACGTAAATGCATAATGGAGTGATCTGCCGTCCCCTGTAATCCAACGCCTAGTACGACAGCGGTTTTATTTTTGTTAATTTAATTAAGCTTCTCTTAGAGCATCTCTAAGAGCTACTTAAAACAACCGGTTTGTTCTTCTGTAAATAAAAAGAAAAACAAAAACAGCTCTCTAACGGTTTTGTATCTCTACTCCTAAATATAAATAAAATAAAGACTTCGTAGATCTATTCATCAACTTCATAAAAATGGGAACGAGTGCTAGCTCGTTTGGTCGAGCGCTCCAGGTGAGAGCGACGCCACCCGGGCTCAAACCCGATGCCCACCTCCTTTCTTACAAGTAGCTGGGAAACTCACCCGTGTTTTCAAAAAAAAAACTTCATAAAAAAAACATGTCTTTTCCACGCTCGCTATCGGTCCATGTGCCCCAAGCCATCTTGATGGGTCCCCCCCCCCCCCCCCCCCCCCACTCCTCCCCTTCTCCCACCCGGTTTCCCCCATATCTGGTTTTTATTTTTAAAAGCTAACAACTGTAAACTGGTGAAAGACAAAAAAAATCCTATTTATTTTGTTCACTTAGCATAGATTTATCAAGTGTATTTTAAGGAGTTTGTGGAGCTGTTTTTAATGAAATACTCCTATCAATTACACCGTGAATTTTGTATATAGCAATAACAATAATTCAACAGGCACCACCTGTGCACATGACAGTGTGGACATATGAAAGTGATTGGCCCATGGGTTCACCGTTCCCGTTTTGGATGTTGACTTTGGAATTTTTTTTATCAACAGGAGGGATAAGCGCCTACTGAACTTTACTAACAGAAGAACAGGTGTACAATAAAAGAGTTTAAGAAACAAAAAAGATACAAACTCCTTAAATAAATTTGAGGGAAGTATTTTTTTTTTGCCCCATGGATAACGATGGCAAACTCTTTCCTGAAGACAATTCAGACTCTCCGAAGTAGGTTGAGCTCTTGGGAAAATGGCATCATTGCGAACTATCCAGATGCTCCAACAAAGGAGAATAATTATCTCCATGAAGAAGAGAACTCATAGCTATCTTTTGAAGTTTGCAAATACTTCAAAAGGTGACTTAACAGTTAACAAATAACCAACAAGCAACTGCAAATGGGAAATGCAAAAACAGGTGGCCCAAACACTTCATGATCAAGAGGGCAAAGGACATAGGAGTAGGGCTACAATTCCATGTGCGGCCTCTTTATCAAATTTCTTATGCTAAGACAATCTTTTAGGAGGAGCTAGAAAAAAAACTTTATGCTTTGGTTGGAGCATTTCCTGAGTTAGGAGAACACTGCAGGAGTAGTAGCATGACCAATGAGTGCTTTGTAATCTTTACTGGAAGAGAAAATGGAGGATCCCCAAATGTGTGTCCAGTGATCTGTGTTATCTGACAGAATAATCTGATCCATAAGAAGTTGTAACTCGTTGAATTGTTGGAAAGCCATAGCAGAAACGGGGAGGTTGAAGAGAGAATGAGGGTGCACAGTTTCCTTTACTTTCTTGAAGTTTAAGGTCCGCTGCTTAGAAAAGGAGAAGAGTTTCAGATATATATCTGTGCTTGGGAACCTACTGCCCCCAAAGTTCTTCCCAGAAGCTACAAGTCCAGCCATCTAGAAGTACAACCGAAGTATCCAACGACTGATGAATACCTGGCCACCAAAAGGAGCCTCTTCGGATATGATTGGATAACCTATTGCTTCTATAGTGGCACTCCCAAATTAAATTCACCAATGTGATGTCCAATCTATTGAAAAAAGACGCAGCGGCATAAGCTTCAGTGCATTTGTTGCAAGAAAATAAGAACAAAAAAAAACTAGAGTTGCTTGAAAGATGGCCAATATACACATATCGCCCTTACAACAGCATGACCGGTGTATACATTGCTCTTAGACCAAAAAATAGTTGATAGCTTGACATTGTTGCTTTTGTTGTTGTCATGTGTTTTTAAAACTCGCATATGCTTCACTATAAAAACAAGGGGCATATGTTGACAGCAAAATGGGCCAGAGGAGGTGCATTCACTTGAGAGGTTGAGATGCTGGAAAATGTTTCCTACTAGCATAAGACCACCCCCTCTATATAAATAGCTAGGAGGATCACGACCGATTGAGGTATCCAATACACAATTGTCAAAATTATTCTACCTTACTTTTATCCCTAAACCCTATGTCTTCCAACCCTTGCTGTCCAACACTTCTCTCGACGAGATTTGCCGGCATTCTAGGTGACCTTGCCGATCCTAGAACACCCCCGCCGTATACGTCTCCCGATGGTTCTTCCCGAGAATTGTTCGTGGGTTTATTGGACGAAGAACGAATGTCGAATCAGCCTCATACCTGCTCATTGGTATCACCGTTAGGATCTCTATTCACTGCATATCTAGGCCATGTATGACCGCGGACGATCTAGCCCGACCAGTGTGTGACCAAAGTCATTGTCAGGAGTCCTTCACTTATCATGCCTAGAGAGAAGCATAGTAGTAAGCTCCTTTAAGGTCTCAAAAAGCTCATGGAATATTTGTGATTGTCAGGAGTAATGTAAATGGAATCCATACCATTGAGGCGTCTCATTTGTGAAGTATATATAACAAGTTGTTAACACTACAGTGGGCATTCCATTTCAGTAAACCCAAAAAAGTGTCCAAATAATTTATATCTTTACTAGAGACGGGCATAGACATGATGCATCCCTCCAACAAAATTTCATACCAAACTCAACTTAATTAAAAAGATTAAAACGACAAGTCTTTTCTTAGGAAATGGAGGGATTTCTAGAAAACATCCCATAATTGCGCAAAACTCAATTCAAATTGAAAATATATCAAAAAGGAAAAATCAAAAGTCAGCATTTTTGTCACATGCCGGAGTAGGCATTCGATGCTTACTGGCCACTGGGCATGCAAGTCAGTCAGTCACATGGGCTGCAGGCATCCGATATTTTCCTGGCCCCAGTCTAGGGCAACTTGTGTGTACTACTAGTTGACCAAAACGCTACAGCGACGTCACAATCACTGTCACAGCTCCAGCTAACCACCAAGGAACGCAGGAAGGAGAGGAAAGGAGAGAAGTGATTAAGCTAGATCCATGGCGGCCGTGCTGGAGAGCGCATCGACTGGGGTGATGAACTCCGTGATAGAGAAGCTGGGTGCTCTAATGGGGGAGCAGTACGAGAAGCACAGGCCCGTGCGCAGGGACGTGGCGTTCCTCAAGGACGAGCTCAGCAGCATGCACGCTGTACTCAACAAGCTCGCCAACATGGAGGAGCTTGACCCGCAGACGGTGGAGTGGAGGAACCAAGTGATGGGCATGGCATTTGACATCGAGGATTCCATCGACGACTTCGTGCATCAGGTAGGTGAGGATGCCACCAGCACTGGTGATTTTGGCTTCATCGCCAAGATCCGCCAGTATGTCAATGAGCTGAGGCTGCGCCATCACTTTACCAAGCAAATCCAAGAGCTCAAGAGTCGGGTGATTGAAGTCAGTGAGCGCCGTAAAAGGTACAAGCTTGACGAAGCTGCGGCCTCTAGCTCTAGCTTTGTAACTGTTGACCCTCGCATGGCTGCGCTATATACAGAGGCGGGCAGCCTTGTCGGCATAGATGGTCCAGTGGACGATATTGTCAAGTTGTTAGACAAGAAGGAAGGCGATGCATCAGCATCACCACTGGGTCTGAGAGTGGTAGCCATTGTTGGGTTTGGAGGTCTTGGCAAAACAACAGTAGCAAATGAAGTGTACCGTGAGATTCGAGGGCAATACGACTGTGAGATGTTTGTGTCAGTGTCTCAAAGACCAGATCTGTTGAAGCTCCTTGGTAGGATCATTCATAAAGTTGGAATACCACAACTGAATCATATCGTTGAAGTGGAAGATTTAATTGAAAGCATCAGAGGGTATCTGAAAGACTTAAGGTGCCCCTCAATACTTAATTGCTTCTTTTCATGCTATTCCAAACTGGCTGATTGACATTGTACAATTTGTACAGGCAAAATATTGAGCTTAATTAGTTTAAATTTCTTATGACAAACTATTCTTTGGTTTCTGGAATCTCCATCTTAAGTCAGCTAAAAATACTGGTTGCCTAGCTAGCGTAAAGTAGTAGAAATGTCTAATTTTAGTAAATGCTTTGTAATTCTGAACTGCATACAGAAATAACACATGCGAAAGATTACAATAGATGTAATGGTTTGAAAAAGTGACTCAAATGTAAAGAAATTTAAGGCACCCTGGAAACTAACTCTGATCAACAAGGGCTATGTGAAAGGGATCTGAAGAAGTACCGCCGCAGATTGAGTCATATATGGGCAATGGAAAATAAGGAGGGAGTGGGCTGCCTTTGTTCCAAATCAGACTTGGTGATAGATTTACTAAGCCCTTTATGTTCAGCTCCATAATCCATTAATAACTAGGTATTCAAGTAGCAATATAATACCTCTTTACAAGAACTTAGGCCACTACATTATATCCTCTGTTTGATTTCATGAATTACTTTTGAGCCTTGGTAAATGCTGCTATATATCTACATCATGTAAGGACAGTAGAGTTTTTTTAGTCAGAATATAAGAGAAATGTGATCATTCTCTTGCATTATTTGAATATGTTTATCTGAATTTCAATTCAAACTAAACACTCATTTCGATTTTGTGAATATTGCAGTTACTTTTTTGTTATTGATGATATATGGGATACATCAGTGTGGGATATTCTTCGTTGTGCCTTGCCAGATAATCATAAAGGAAGCAGAGTAATCACAACTACACGAATTGAGACAGTTGCTAAGGCATGCTGTAGCTACCGACCTGAGTTCATTTACAAGATGAAACCTCTTGATGATGAAAACTCAGCCAAATTATTTTTTAGCAGAGTTGGATATGTTTGTGCTCAGCCACTGAAAGAGATCTAAGACGAAATATTACAAAAGTGCGGTGGTCTCCCATTAGCCATTATAAGCATTGGCAGAATTTTGGCTAGCCAACCAGCCAGATCAAGGGAGCAATGGAAGTTTGTGTGCAGTTCACTAAGGTCAAATTTGAGGGAGAATCCAACTTTAGAGGGAATGAGACAAGTACTGAAACTTAGCTACAACAATCTTACTCTCCATCTGAAGACATGCTTGCTATATATCGGCATGCATCCAGAGGATCACTGCATTGAAAAGGTGGATCTGGTAAGGCTATGGAGTGCTGAAGGTTTTGTCGCTAACTCATGTGATGAAGATGCAGAGAAAGTTGCTGGAAGTTACTTCAATGAACTTGTCAACAGAAGTATGATCCAACCTACATACACGGGCTACAATGGTGAGGTGTCGGGGTGCAAAGTGCATGACATGATTCTTGATCTAATTAGACTGAAGTCAGAGGAAGAGAACTTCTTGAGTGTGGTAGACAATGCGAGTCACATGGCCCTATCTTCACAGAGCAAGGTTCGTCGGCTTTCCCTTCATTTGGGTTTTAGAGAAGATCAAGACACAGCTGCTGCAACAAGCTTAAGCATGTCACATATGCGCTCATTTGCTGTGTTTGGCAACACTTGCTTCATACCTCCTATTTCTAAATTCAAGTACATCCGAGTGCTGAATCTGAAAGACTGGCGTACTGATGGGCATGACAGTATTGATCTTACCCCAATCTGCAAATTATTTCAGCTAAGGTATCTGAACGTTGGTAGGAAAGCGCGCCTGCCAGCCCAAATCAGCAACCTGCAATGTTTGGAAACACTGGAACTGAATAAGCTTGATGGAGATGTGCCGTCAGATATTGTCCATTTGCCTTGCCTGCTGCATTTCGTTGTTCCTTGTGGTAAACGGCTACCAGACGGAATTTGTGTGATGAGATCCCTACGTACTCTAAGGTGCTTCGATGTGGGCTTGAACTCGGTGGACAATTTTAAGGGCATTGCTGAGCTTCTGAATGTTAGGGATCTTGTGATTTCGTGCAGCGGCACTGCCCCTCAGCAAGGAATCATGGACACTTTGTGGTCTTCTATTGCCAAACTTATCTGTTGCAAACTGAGGGCTCTAACTTTTCCATCTTTCCCCGCTAATCTGCCTCCTCCGATTGTTGGATTAGATCGTTTGGCCATTTCTCATGCCGAGCATCATCTCGAGGTACTTGAGGTTTCTTCGACTTTGTTTCCCCAGGTTCCAAGCTGGATTGGTCGACATTGTAGTCGGCTCTCAGTTTTGTCACTCACAGTTAACATCCTGAGGCAGGATGACGTTGATCTGCTTGTCCAGTTACCAAACCTGTTGGACCTGAAACTAAACATCCGGAAATGTCCAAAAGAAAGAATCCTCATTGACAGCAGCCGAGTGGCATTCCCAGCTCTCAAGTTGTTCACATTCTCCTGTTTCGCGCCATGCCTCTTCTTTGCGGCAGGGGCGCTGCCCAATCTCCATACGCTCACCCTGAACCACCATGGGCGCGGACTGGAGAATGTGAAGGTACTTGAAGGCATCCAGCACCTGCTGAACCTCAAGGAAGTCCATGTTGTCTTCACCAACGGTTATTGTGGTGGCAAAGCAATGCCAGGTATGACGGAAGCCGATGCCGAGGCTACATACAGGGATGCCATCAGCATGCACCCAGGGAAGAGTGGTATCAAGATCTTGGTTAATCTTTTCTGCTTAGTAATGCCATCCTCGGCTTTCTATTATGACTCTGACGATGGCGCGTTTGTGGAGAGCCAGTAACTAAGGTACCCAAATGCCACCAATATATCATCCGTCAGCACAACACAGTAATTCATTTCTTTTGCTTACATACTCGAGTTCTTTCACAACATGTTTTGAATCGATGATGGTAAACTATTCAAACCTAAATCCATGGCCATTTGCGCGCAAGTGCCTGCAAATTAATCTTCTTCTCAAACGAGAATGTCCTATTGTACAGTTGAAAATGGTCAATTATTTTTATACGATATATATGAATTGACTCATAGAAACTTTCATTAAAATTCATGAATTGTGTATGAATAGTTCTCATAACACGCACGTGCGCCGGATGCGGGCCGGACGAGGCAGGGCGGGGGGCCTGCCACTTCCTTCTATCTTCCCCTCCGCTGCGCCACCATAAAGCAGCCTCTATTTGCAAATGTGCTAATTTCATTATACAGTCTGTTCGCTTGGCTGAAAATAAGCGGCGGAAAGTACTGTTGGTTGATTTGTTGTGAGAGAAAAACACTGCTGGCTGGCTGAAAATAAGCGGCTGAAAGCTCAAGCGAACAGGCTCATAGATATTTGGAAGGCTGTGGCTGAGGATCACAAGAGATTTTTTGATAATTGCAGTTCATGTTGTCCTAGAGAGGTCATGGATTTGAATGAGATTGACTTGTAGCATGCAAAGATGTGTCTATATTTTTTCTTCATTTTCTTCATCTAATTATGCTACATCCCAGTGTTGAGGTGGACCGATTGAAGAGCGCAGGTTGAGCACAGGACATCAAATGGATGCTCCACCACTACTACACAAATGTTTTTTTAGGGGCGGCTCATAACCCATTGTAGGGGCGGTTTTGCCAACCGCCCCTACGAAGGGGTGGCTACAAATCCCCTATTTGTAGGGGCGGTTGGCCAACCGCCCCTACAAATCCGATTTTTAAGGACGACTGATAATTTGTAGGGACGGCTAGATATTGAGCCTCTCCTATAAATCATTTTCCAGAAATTCGTGCATCTGAATACGAATTTTTTTTAATCCGGGGAGACCCCCACCTGTCAGCCATACAAAAAAAATGTTTATTCAAACTAAACACTCATTCGATTTTGTGAATATTGCAGTTACTTTTTTGTTATTGATGATATATGGGATACATCAGTGTGGGATATTCTTTGTTGTGCCTTGCCAGATAATCATAAAGGGAGCAAAGTAATCACAACTACACGAATTGAGACAGTTGCTAAGGCCTGTTGTAGCTACCGACCTAAGTTCATTTACAAGATGAAACCTCTTGATGATGAGAACTCAGCCAAATTATTTTTTAGCAGAGTTGGATATGTTTGTGCTCAGCCACTGAAAGAGATCTCAGACGAAATATTACAAAAGTGCGGTGGTCTCCCATTAGCCATTATAAGCATTGGCAGAATTTTGGCTAGCCAACCAGCCAGATCAAGGGAGCAATGGAAGTTTGTGTGCAGTTCACTAAGGTCAAATTTGAGGGAGAATCCAACTTTAGAGGGAATGAGACAAGTACTGAAACTTAGCTACAACGATTTTCCTCTCCATCTGAAGACATGCTTGCTATATATCGGCATGTATCCAGAGGATCACTGCATTGAAAAGGTGGATCTGGTGAGGCTATGGGTCACTGAAGGTTTTGTCATTAGCTTACGTGATGAAGATGCAGAGAAAGTTGCTGGAAGTTACTTCAACGAACTTGTCAACAGGAGCTTGATCCAACCTACATACACGGGCTACAACGGTGAGGTGTCGAGATGCAAAGTGCACAACATGATTCTTGATCTAATTATATGTTTACTGTATATATAGATCTACTCACGTGGAGTCCAACAAAATTAGATTTTCTATTTTATGATTTTTCTATGATTTACTGTGATTTTTCAAATATTCAGCCAAAATAAATAAAAAAGAAAAAAATAAAATCGTCTTTGAAAACCATCTATAACCGGGTCAGGGAAGTGGTTTATCCGATTTTAGAGTTCAGCAACAAAACTAAACTTCGAGGCTTCTGGAAGCCAGCTCCGTGGCGCAAGCGCAACGCAGCGGCGGACGACGAACACCCAGCCCAAAGCGAAAACGAGAGGAGTACAAACGCTTCTGGAAGCCCAAAGCCCAAAGAGGCACGGCACGGGGTTTTTGGGCCTCGGAGAGCTTTGTTGCTGGGCCAAGTCTGGGGAGGGTCCCCGTCCGTGCGTCCGATCTTTATTCTTTTTTGTTTTTGGCTAATTTACTAATAATAATACCACACGGGCTTACGTGAGGTGGTGCTCACGGGCTTATTATTCCTCACCCGTGAGGACGTATCACCACGTGGCAATCATGGTAAGCCACCATCCTCAAATTATTCTTGATTCTTGATTGATGTCGGTCATAAGTCCCACTGCTCTCCTGGTGACGACTTGCAAATAGAGCACGCTACATGATGTGCTCTTTATAGCTTTTTTTTTTCATTTTTTATTATCTCTGCACTACACCACAACCTAAATATAGCGTCAGACAGTGGGTCGTTATAAGCCGTTTCAACGACTTACTGTCCAACGTTATAAACTTATAGCGACAGATACATCTGCCGTTGATAGTGGCGACGCTAAAAACTTTTAACGTCGGACCCTCTGACGTTATATAACAGTTATAATGTCGAACCATCTTACGTCTTTTACAAACTTATAACGACGCACCGTCTGATGATATAGATTTATAGCGACCCACTGTCCATCACTATGCATGTAAATAATTAGCACATAATATCGTTTATTGTTTAGATATTAACCGTATAATCAATAGTGCAATGTCATACATTCAAACAATACACAGTCATAAACACACAAACTGGACCAAATAGAGCTCACAAGTTATATTAAAGCCATCATAATGTGTCATGCCATTTTACACACAATTCATGGCATACAAAAGCTAAGATGAAATAAGTTTGACCAAAATGCCAGACTAGGCAACCCATGCCTCATAGTTTGCTTCCACTCCTTACAAAATGATCTACCTCTAATAAGGCCAAACAAAAGTTTTCATCTATAGCTAAAATGTCCAAACACGTCGTCATGAGCACTTTGATCCATCATTGGCTATAATCTACTTCCAGCTATTTCCTCCCACCACCTGTAAACAAAAGTTGAATTTCATCAGGAAAAAAACTCATATTGACTGACTACACTATACTGGACTTACACTATAAGGTGGACAAGTCAGTGGTACACAAAGAAGACTCATTGAGTGAGATAAGGTTTTTTCATCCAGACAATTTAATTTAAAATAAATGTTCCACCTATGTGAATATTCTAAAATTACCCATTCAGTCTCATATGATAGAATTATAGTCAAAGTATCTATTAAGTTACTGTATTTACCTAGCATCATCATCAATCCAAGATTTATCCATCAACCTTTACTAGGGAGATCCAGAAGCTGACCAAACAAAATCTAAAAGTATAACCACATTGTGCATACATACCATCAATCATATTCAGCATAAGTTTCCATGCAAGACAAGTAGCAACACTGTAGTGAAGTGGTAGAGAGCACTTTACCTGATACTCTTGAGTCTAATCCAAGAAAATATATTCCCCCTGGCTCCTAGTGCTTGGTGACGAAGCGCTTGTAGAGGTCTTCTTGGGGCACAGGTCAGGGGAGCACTTCCTTCTTGATGCCTTAGGCAGCAGCAAATACAGTCTGGCTGCAAAAGATGAACCCACAGTATCATTTCTTTGCTCAAAAAGGAAGGCCTGAATAGGCCATCAGTTAGTAGTACATCATCATAGCTAGGATGCTAGTAGTGCAAAAGACTAGTTAGGTTGCGAAGGATTCAAACTGCATCTGTCTAATTCAATGTCGTGCGATTTGAGGGAGGTTTTTAGCCAAAATGCTATCAGGCATGATTAAATAAAAATAATTGTAACCGACTGCTATCAGGCCTAAGGGATTTGCACATGAAGAGTGTTCAACTATAAGTGAATTTTTTATATTTTTCTATCAGATTAAGCTTTTGGTTGAATTGATTGGTGTGTTACAATAAGAAAACTACATTAGAATTATATATGGAAAAGATAAATATTGTTAATAATTAATCTAATTAATTTCTCCGTGAATGCAGCTCTCTTGGGTGTTGGAAAAAATACTGAGTAAAAAAGGATACCCACAACAGCAATAACAATAACTACTATTACACACGCCCATACACTACATCAGTAGAATGTTAGGCTCGTCACTACAAGAAGAGAGAAACACCAGCACACACCGGCACTAGGACAGATCAGTCCTCGTAGACCTAGCTAAAAATACTGCAAAATCCTTTGGCACCACAAAGCACTTCGTATATACAGAAAAATTGAAAGAGTTCACAATCAGTGAGCTATGATGCCAGGAGGATCTGGACGCCCAGCTAGGGAAAGGAAAAAGGCAGTGGCCGGCGAGAGATTCAAACTACATCCGTCTGATTCAATGTTGCGCGAACAAAAAAGATGATGATTCTGGTGCGTGCAAACTCACCCAAGAAGAAATGGGAGACGTCACCGGAGGGGGGGGGACGATTCCTTGGCTAGTGGAGATGGAGAGGACGAGATCCCAGAGGCAAGGCGACTGGAAGACGAGGGCGACCTGCGACCTTGGGGCGCCGTCCAGTACTCCAGTGGAGGTTGCTGGCGATGAGAGAAGAGGGCTGGGGGAGCAGGCGGCGTGGGTCTCCGAGTGGTCGCCGGGGCAGAGTGCCCGCAGGAGGCCGCAGTGAGGGGGCCGGTGGCCGGCGGCTGGGCAACGCGCGCGATTGTCCTCTCCGCAGGGCAGTGCTCGTGGTGAGGGGGCCGGCGGCCGGCGGGTTGGGGAAGCGCACGTGAGTGTGGTGCGATGGGTGGCGAGGACGGCGGCTGCCTTGCTATCGGTGGACTTAGGGTTACGCTGGTCCACTAGAGCATAAGGAGATGGGCTACCGTGTGGCTGTTTCGGCGGGCTGCCAATATTTTTTTTGCCTGATTGGCGGGACCTTCTAAAAACTAGGCGCGAATCAGGCCTCTTGGCGGGCCAAGCATTTTTTCTGACATGTGGGCTGTCCAAAAACTAGGTGTGCATTGGGCCCGCTGTGTAGCGACACACGGTCGGTCGTTAAAAAGGAGATATAACGTCGGATGGTCCAACGTTAAATATAAATAACAATAGCGACGGATGGTCTGTTATAGAAACGAGTTATAACGGCGGACCGACAGTCAGTAATCTTTAACGTCGGACCTTCTGACGTTAAATCGATATTTTTAACGTCCCCCCCCCCCACCGACGCTGATTTTGGGCTGTGGTGTAGTGCTGGAAATGGTATTTGTATTTGTGGGTGATTTAGAAGCAAACTTTGGAGTGATTTTAAATTATCTTTCATAAAAATGGCCGTGGATAATTTAGATATAAATTAGGGGGTTCTTTTTAATTATGTGTCATAATAACAGTGGTAGGTAATTTAGATGTAAATTTATGTGGTTCTTTTATATATTTTTTTCATAATTGTAGAGAGTGGGTAAATTTTTTTTATAAAATATAATAGATCCAATGTTAGAAAACTCGGTATACGGTGGCTAGATAGCCCCTAGTATTTCGGCTTCAGAAGAAGATTTTCTCACGCACATCGAGAAAACCCCCAAATCCCTGCCCCACTCATAAGCGGCACCACAGCTCTGTGATAATAGATCCAATGTTTATTATTGGCTATGATGATTAGAGCCTATAAAGTTAAAGACTCGATGTTTGTGGAAACTTTTAGAATTTATCTTTTTTGGCGCGTCACGTGAGGATATTAATGTGAAGACTGCACTGGGACCTTTAATTAGTAACAATAAGATAAAATAGCTATTGATTCTTTGTTTCTCAAATTTTCAATGAAGAACTTACTCGAGTGTGCATATACATAAAAATTACTTGTGCAAACAATAACAGAAACCCAAAGCAAGTACTGGCAATTTGGAATCTGACCCAGTAAAAATACAGAAAACGTAGGCTACGTTCCACACACTTGCATCTTCATGTTGTCAAAGCCTGATTCTGCGAGCTCTATTTCGTCGTCGACAAAGCCTAGCCTAGGCGGTTAGGCCACTAGGCTCTCCTGCTGATAATATTACTGCCAGGAATCTTCTGCAGAGAAAGCCTCCTCACAGTGGCGAATCTAGGCCAGAAGACCATCGGGGTCTTCTTTGAAAATAGATGGGGTTATTAGGAACTATCAACACTGTATACAATATTTTCTTATTGAAATTCACAAAAATTGTCGGGGTCGGCTGACCCCGACGGTGGTATACTGTAGCTCCGCCCCTGCCTCCTCAAAACATTGCAGCTTATTTGTTTACGAAGTAGTATACCTTGTTTATATATGCTCTAGAGCTGCTATATTTCATCAACGGTAGGAATAAAGTTACAGCCTGCAAGACAAATAAAAAGGACATAGAAAGGTACGAATAGTTCACATTAATAATAATTTTATAATAATAAACAAAATTATCAACGAACTGGTTAGTGCAGTGCTACATACCTCATCAGTTTCCATTCAGATAGGCATCCTTGATTCCGTGCAGCCTTGCAGCCACCTCCTGCATGTCCATGCGCTCATTTGGGGATGGATTAGCACAGCGAAGTCCATTGTTTAGCACTGAAATTAAACATTCCAATCTTTTCTGCGTCATGGCTGATGAAGTTTGTTGCAATACATCATCATGCTCTTCAAGTAGTTCAGGATCTACAATCTGTGCAATCCTGTCAGGGAAGTTCATCTCAACGAATCTTGCAATATTGACCCCATATTTGAACACATCGTCAGTAGGCCTCTTCCGTATAAATATCTCAAGCAGAACAATTCCAAAGCTGTAAACGTCTCCAGCACTCGAAACTTCGCCTCCTCCTGCGCACTCTGTAGATTGCAAATAGAATTGTTTAGTTCAAAGATAACAGTACATGAGACTAATTGGGTAGTATGCAAATATGAGTTACCTGGGGCGATGTATCCAATTGTTCCCTTTATAGCAACTGAAGAAGTCGAGACTGAGTCACCAGAGTATGGTGTTCCTGAGCCAACCTTGAATCTTGCAAGACCAAAGTCTCCAATATGTGCTGTCATATTGTCGTCCAAAAGAATATTGCTAGGCTTCAGATCACAATGAACAATGGTTCCTTGGTTGTTATGGTGGAGGTATTCCAATGCATCAGCAACATCTGTCACAATGTTTAACCTTTGAGCCAGTGTAATGCAGCTAGGCGTTGAGGTGTTTGCATCACCTCGAGTCAAGTATAACAATGCATGCAAATCCCCTCGTTGCATGAACTTATAGACTAAAGCTTTGAAATCATTTCCCCTGGAATCAATACTTGAGCATACTGTTAAGATTGGAACTAGATTTCGATGGCGCACATTTCTTAGAGCATTACACTCTGCAATGAAACTCTTCTGTGCTCCTCTTGTGTCTAGGCTGAAAACTTTGACAGCAACCACGATTCTATCTGGGAACAGTTCTCCTTGATATACGGAAGAATATCTTCCTTTCCCAATTAACTTCGATGTGGAGAATCCATCAGTTGCTCTTGCAAGATCGTTGTATGAAACTTTGGGAAATTGGTTATTAATTGATGGCAAGGATAGAGATTTTCTCTTCTGTTTACCTCTCCAAAGTAACACTACACTTAAGACTATGGCAAGTGACATCACGCTGGCTAAAATGATCACCAACTTTTTCACAATGGAATGCTTGTGCTTTCTTGAATCCAAAGGCTTGATAGGACATGCGAGTAGGTGCATCTTTGGTTCCCCACCACAAAGCCCTGAGTTACCATCAATCTGCACAGCTGTTACATTACTGAAGATCCCGTTTGTTGGGACCTCACCCTCTAGGTGATTGAATGACAAATCTAGTAGCTCAAGAAGTTGTAGGCTGCCAAGAGACACTGGTATTGATCCAGTCAAGTTATTGTGTGACAAGTTCAGAACTTGTAGGCTACTTATATTGCCTAATGAAGTTGGGATGCTTCCGTTGAAACTATTGTGGCCCAGTTCTATATCTATCAAACTTTCACAGTTTCCCAGTGTTATTGGAATTTCTCCAGATAGATTGTTTCTTGAAAGATGTAAAAAGGTGAGTTGCTTTGCATTGCCAATGTCAGGATGAAGTGGTCCATCTAGGTTGTTGAAAGAAAAGCTAATCGCCATTAATGTCGGAATATTGAAGAGCTCCTTTGGTATGCTGCCATGAAGACTGTTGTCGGAAATGCATAGTTCTTCAAGCATCTGGAGGTTGCTCAAGCTTTGGGGTATGCTGCCTTGAAGACTGTTGTCGGAAATATTTAGTACTTCAAGCATCTGGAGGTTGCTCAAGCTTTGGGGTATGTGCCCCTTCAATTGGTTCGATTGCAGATGGAGCTCTACTAGTTGAGACAGATTTGAAAGGGATGATGGAACGATCCCTGTGAAGAAATTGTTGCCTACTGACACTTTCTGCAGATTTTTCATAGCCCCAAGCCATGCCGGAACCACACCTGTAAACTGATTCTCTCCCAATGCTACAATCAACAAGTTACCAAGGTTTGCTATACTGGAAGGAAAATCCCCTGATAGTTGGTTTACTGACAAGTGTAGATACTGGAGCTCACTGGAAAGGTTTCCTAATGACATTTGCAAATTGCCTTCTAGACGATTGTTTACTGCCGAGAACATATGTAGCCCAGTGCAATTAGCTAAATTCTTCATAAACTCCAAATCTTGCTTGTTTTTTGCTTGGAGTTTATTTGTCTCGAGGTTAAGCCAAGATAGTTGAGAAAGTTTGCCGATAGAGCCAGGCACCACACCGCTGAAACTATTCCGTGATATGTCAATATGAGTTAACTTGGAGGCGTTTGTCAATGAAGATGGTATATGACCATGAAAGGAGTTGAGACCTAGTTGTAGCAATTGGAGTTTGGGTAAAGAATTGCCTATATTGGGTGGTACCTCTCCACTAAAATCATTGCTGGCGACGCTAAATTTAAGTAGATTGGAAAGATTCAGGACAGGCTGCGGAAATTGACCTGACAACTTATTGGCGCCAACGTACAGGATTTGCAGCGCTGACAATTTTGTGAACTCATTTGGGATGTTTCCCTGAATATCATTACCCACACAAGTAAGTGTATTCAGCGTTGTGATATTGGCAAGATAAGAGGGAATGTTTCCAGTAAGGTTATTAATGGAAAGTGTCAGCTTTTGAAGGCCAAAAGGCAAATCTTCTGGAATCTGTCCGGCTAACTGATTAAACTCCAAGGAGAGGTTCTTGAGATTTGAACAATTTAAAAGACTGGGTATTGTTCCTTGAATTGTGTTATTATTTAATTTAAGGATCTGGAGGCGATGCAGATGACCGAGGGATGGAGGGATCTCACCCACGAATGAATTGGCCGATAGTATTAGGACTTTTAGGAATGTCAGGTTTCCAAGTGAAGGAGATATTGGACCAACCAAACCTTGATTGATAAGACGAAGTGAAGTGACCCGAAGTGGGTGCTTTACACTACACTGGACACCTTCCCAACTGCACAAGTGTGTGCTATCATTCCAAGATATCAAGGTCTGTCGTGGATCACTGATGCTGTTCTTGAACTCCAATAGTGATACCTTATCCGTGTAGTTTCCATTGAAGGAGCAGGTGACACCTTGGGTACAGAACGCCATGAGCACCATGAGGAACTGTCCAATTGTAGGAAGCAGCATCACGACTACGTCTGATCACTTGGTCAAGTTTCGATCTTGATTATATGCACATGTCAGAACAAAAAGCAACAAGTTCAGATAAATTTTTGGCAGAAGTACCTGGATAAATTTATGACTGAAAGCTTTAATTCTGTGCGCTATTAGAAGCTCTGGTTACTAGTTTATTTAAGGAAACAAACAGTGTCCCATCAGCTGCGTTACATGTTATGGAGAAGAGATGAAAGCCAGCTAGACATGGGACGAACAAGGGCAAAATAAGATGCTCTTACCACTTTGCAGCACTCGAAGAAGAAGTCCAATGGAAGCTTGGCGCAAAGCTGCAAACCGATACAAGGAAGCAAATGGTAAGGGGCAGACGGCTGCGAGATAACAGAGTACCTTTCCTCAATTTTATACTGAACGCCGACTCAACACTGTTCTGTGACAATCACCGAGGTGCTATATGTAATTTTCATTCCTAAAAGCCTGGTTCAACAATTTTAACACTTTCCAAACCTAGCAGAAGAATTATTTTCATACGGCTACTAACAGTTCAGAAAACCTAACAAGATATTTTTCGGGGCGGTAATGCTTGAGGCAAGTCTTGACGGGCCTGCACGCTACCATTACTGGCCCAATAGGCATCTGTACTCTATACGCTCCTCATCTCTCGAGAAAATATCTTCCACTCCGCTCGCCTATAAAGTGCTTCACCACATGAGGCCGCGACTACGCTCCGCGACCGCGTTTCGCCGCGCCTCCTCCTTCCTCTCCACTGCACCTTCCGCCGGCCTTCATCTCCACCGCCGCAGCATGCTCCCCCACGACCGCACAGCGGATGCCGCCTCGCCGTGCGAGGCCGCACCCACCCGATTGCTGCTGTCGCCTCCACCACGGGTACCGCTCGTCTGGGGCACCGCACGCACCCTATCGTTGGGGCAGCGCAGCCGCTCACCGGGGGCCGTGCAGCCGCCTTCTCCACCGCGACCACACAGCCAAATCCCGTTGTGTAGTGCTCCGCCCTCCTGCCTAATAGGTTTTGCTGAAAGCGCATGTTGCAAGCGTATGTTTAAGTGTTTCAGATATTTCAGAGGTATGTTACAAGTGTTTCATGTGGATATTGCAAAAGTAGGTCGGGATGTTGCATATGTTGCAGTGGTTATACACTTATGTTGCAAATGTCTATTACTAATGTTTCATCTGTGTTTTTAGGGCGTATGTAGCAAGTGTGTTTATCTTGATGTTGCATATGTTTCACATATATGTTGCAAGTGTTTTTATCTAAAATTATATTCAAGTGTTTTCAGGAGCTTTTTTCAAGTGTTTTAGAAGCATGTTTCAAGTGTTTTATCCGTCTTCTTCTGTATGTTGCAAGTGTTGTATCTGAATGTTTTAAAAGTAGATCGAACGAGTGTAGTGGATCTCCATCTTATTTGTGTAAATCCGATTTTCGATGGTGTTTGTCGACTCCACGGTGGTTAGTGGCGTCGGGCAGACCACGCCCCTACAGTAGTGGTCAACGGCGGCTTGAGGCAACTCTCAGGCAGGTGCCTCCAACTCGTCAGCCCCGTGTGAAATGGCGTGGTAGCGGACTATAGATGCGGGTATCCGGACACCGCGTCCGTCTGAACGTCCGAGCGTCAGAAATTCCCTTTATACGAGCACTAAATGTATATGGATGTAGCGGAAGATCACCTGCTACCGCATCATGCAAACCAATTATTGCAACGGTACTCCTATAGCCCTATCGTTTTCTTTGCAGAGAAAGTAAAGCTTTGTGGCCTATAATAATTGAGTACTGCAGTTGCTTAGGAAGTACTTCCTCCATTTGAAATTATAAGGCGTTTTAGCTTTTCTATATGCGTAGTTTTTATGATAAAAATAATTTTTTTATTTGAGATCATTTGAATATTCAACTATGCATCACAAGATTTATAGAGTTAATATCAAAGGAATCCATATGCTTATAGTCACAAGTGAGTGTGTAGTGGTAGAAAAGAATCTCGGATGGAAAAAATAATCAAAACAAAAGTTACAGATATCGAAAAGTTATGCAACTTTGTAGTTCATAACTTTTTTATTTGAAGTCATTTTGATGTTGAAATATTTGATTCACAAGATTTTATAGAAATTAATACCAAAGGAATTTCTATGCTCTATAGTCATGAGTGAGTGTATAGTGGTAGTTAAGGATCGCGGATGGAGAAGCAACCAAAACAAAATTTGTAGATCGATCTCCAAAAGTTATGTAACTTAGTAATCGACTACTTTTTCATTGGTAATCATCTATCCGACGAAAATTATGTTTGAATTCTCACATTTGAAATTCGAATTTTTCAAATGACCTCGGGTGGAGAAACGACCAAAACAAAAGTTATAGATCTTGAAAAGTTATGCAACTTTATTATCGGGTACCTAAACCAAGGGTACACAAACCCCACGACTAAAAAGAACAAACCCCCGAGGAATCCACACCACAAAACCCCTTGAAAAACCACATACATGTAAAGACGGAGCACCCTCGACTGTGTTTCGACTCGCATGAGGCCCGCTCGACGGAACGCCTCGACCCCGGGGAAAATCTCTGACTCGCACGACCCTGGGTCGATCCGGTCGACCCTAGGTTGAGCCGGCCGGCACTTCCTCATCCACCTACTTACAGACAAAAGTCAAGGCATTTAATGCAACCGCCAACCACTTCCTACCCACGTGGCTACAGCACCGCCAGCATGGAAGCAGTACCGGTGTCAAATCTCGCTTTTTACTACCCATCCCGGGATGGGCGGTGAAAACCTGTCACTGTACGCGCCATGCCGGATACTGTTCCACCATCGATGCCCCCTCGAGGCACAAGACGACGACCGTCATATCCCGGGATTTCTGGGGCCCGGCCTTATTCATTCCCCGTCGACCCTCCTCGCCTACGTCTCGACCCGGCCTCGACTAATCGTCGGTCAACAAAAGGACAATGCCTGCACGTCCACTCGCCACAGGACTCAGGGTCTTTCACCGTCCCATCCCTAACGTCGCCAAGGTACCCGGGGACTGCAGGTCAAGCTCGAGCGAAGAGCGAGAACGCCTACGCCTACTTCAACAGACCCTCGAGCGGGAGCATGCGGCACGCATACATGGCGGAGGAGCTCGAGAGAGAGCTCTCGACGTCAATCGTCGCATCATCGAGGATCGGGTGGGTGAACCCCCGGTCTTCAACTGAGCCAGCCAGAACGTCGTCGCCGTCGCCATGCTTCTCCGCAACATGCCCGAACCATCTACCTCTGAGGCCCGTCGGGCCCGTGATGAGATTCGAGGTCTCCTCGAGACTGCGGCCATGTAGCAGGCCAAGAGTTCCACCTCGAGGCGCCGTGCGCTTGCCTCGGGGCAACCTGCGGAACCCTCCTGGCAAGAAAGGGAGGCCTCGGTCCATCCCGAGCCGGCACCTCAAGGAAACAAGGCTGCCTCTGTCCGTGAACGCATCATCGACAACCGCGAGCCCCGAGATGCCCGTGACAACATCAACGAGCGCCGCAGGCGCAAATGTGGTGACGGTGCAGCTCAAGGTTACCATGAGCACCGAGGCGGGCGTTACGACAGCGCCGAGGATCGCAGTCCATCACCCGAGCCACCAGGCCCTCGAGTCTTCAGCAAGACCATTTGAAACACCCAGCTTCCGGTCCGGTTCCGCCCCCCGTCGACTCTCACCAAGTACAACGGCGAGACCAAACCTGAACTTTGGCTCGCTGACTTCTGCTTGGCTTGTCAGTTGGGCGGCGCCACCGACGACAAAGTCATCATCCGACAACTCCCCCTGTTCCTGTCAGACACCGCTTGAGCATGGCTCGAGGATCTCCCACCTTGACAGATTCACGACTAGAAGGATTTGGTGAGAGTGTTCGAGGGGAACTTCAAGGGGACCTACGTGCGCCCCGGCAACTCTTGGGACCTCAGGAGTTGTAAACAGAAGCCGGACGAGTCTCTCCGTGACTATATCCGGTGTTTCTCCAAACAATGCACCGAGCTTCCCAACATCATCGACTCCGATGTCATCATGACTTTCCTCTCTGGAACCACTTGCAAAGAGCTTGTCCGGGAGTTGGGCCGCAACACCCCCACCACTGCCAACGAGTTGATGGACATCATCACCAACTATGCCACCGACGAGGAGGCGGTTGGTGCCATCTTTGGTGGTGACCAGGACAAGGGGAAGCACAAGAATGAGGAACCCGAGAGCTCCAACTGGGGCGCCAAAAGAAGCAACAACAACAAGAAGAAGAACCAACAGGGCAAGCGCGAAGCCACAGCTAACGACCTCGTCGCCGCTGCTGATGGCAAAAAACCTCGAGGACCCCCCGGCGAGGGCATTTTTGACAAGATGCTCAAAGAACCATGTCCCTACCACAAAGGGCCCACGATCCACAACCTCGAGGACTGCCACATGCTGCGGAGATACTTTGAAAGCTTAGGCATCAAGAAAGATGACAAGGAGGACCCCAAAGAAAAGGGTGACGACAAGGATGAGGGGTTTCCTGAGATCCATGATTGTTTCATGATATACGGGGGACCCTCGACACGTCTCTCAGCGCGCCAGCGCAAGCAGGAGCGTCGAGAGGTTTTCTCCGTACACTTGGTGACCCCACTCTTCCTTGACTGGTCCGACATGGCCATCACTTTCGACCGTGATGATCATCCGGACTACGTCCCCAATCCTAGAGTCTACCCGGTCGTCGTCGATCCCATCATCGCCAACACGCGCCTCACTAAAGTACTCATGGACGGGGGCAGCAACCTCAACATCATCTATACTCGTACCCTCGACCTTCTGGGGATCGAGAGGACGTACCTCCGACATAGCGTCAGTGGCTTCTATGGAGTCGTGCCGGGAAATGAGCAGAGCCCATCGGACGGATCGACCTGTCCATCTGCTTCGGAACCCCCGCTAACTTCAGGAAGGAGACACTCACTTTTGAGGTGGTT
Organism: Saccharum hybrid cultivar R570; assembly: GCA_038087645.1. Classification (NCBI taxonomy): domain Eukaryota; kingdom Viridiplantae; phylum Streptophyta; class Magnoliopsida; order Poales; family Poaceae; genus Saccharum; species Saccharum hybrid cultivar. The sequence continues at coordinate 16,868,985 of JAQSUU010000805.1, forward strand.
GGTTTCCACGGGACCTACCACACCATCTTTGGACGTCCTTGCTATGTCAAGTTCATGGCAGTCCTCAACTACACCTACCTCAAGCTCAAGATGCCAGGCCCTAAGGGTGTTATCACCGTCAGGCCCTCCTATGAGCACGCCTACGAGTGTGACGTGGAGTGCGTCGAGCACGGGGAGGGCATCTTGGAGTCGGCAGCCTTGGTCGCGGACCTTGATAGTTTGGCCAAGGAGATCCCCGACCCCAAACGGCACACCGGCAGCTTTGAACTCGCAGAAGACGTCAAGCTCGTACCCCTCGACCCTGCCAACCCGGACGGAAAGGCATTGAACGTCAGCGCCACCCTCGATCCCAAATAGGAAGCAGTGCTCGTCGACTTTCTCCGCGCGAATGTCGACATATTCGCATGGAGTCCCTCGGATATGCCAGGCATACCCAGGGAAGTCGCCGAGCATGCCTTGGAGATCCGAGCCGGCTCCAAACCGGTGAAACAACGCTTGCGCCGCTTCGATGAGGAGAAGCGCAAGGTCATCGGCGAGGAGATCCACAAACTTTTAGAGGCTGGATTCATCAGGGAAGTTCATCATGCCGAGTGGTTAGCTAATCTTGTATTAGTTAAGAAAAAGAGTGGGAAATGGAGGATGTGTGTAGACTATACCAGTTTAAATAAAGCATGTCCAAAAGTTCCCTTTCCTTTGCCACGCATTGACCAAATCATCGATTCTACTGCGAGATGTGAAACCCTATCGTTCCTAGACGCGTATTCCGGCTACCACCAAATTAAAATGAAGGAGTCCGACCAGCTCGTGACTTCATTCATCACCCCGTTTGGCATGTATTGCTACGTTACTATGCCCTTCGGTCTCCGGAATGCGGGGGCTACGTACCAGCGATGCATGCAACACGTTTTTGGGGAACACATTGGGCCAACCGTCAAGGCCTACGTTGATGACATCGTAGTCAAATCCAAGAGGGTCAACAACCTGGTTGATGACCTCGACATTGCGTTCAAATGCCTCAAGGCTAAGAACATCAAGCTCAACCCCGAGAAATGCGTCTTCGGCATTCCTCGAGGCATGCTCCTAGGGTTCATCATTTTCGCACGCGGCATCGAGGCCAACCCGGAAAAAATCTCTGTGATCACTCGGATGGGCCCCATCCGAGATCTAAAGGGCGTGCAAAGGGTAGCGGGCTGCCTCGCGGCCCTCAGTCGCTTTATTTTGCGCCTCGACGAGAAGGCACTCCCTCTGTATTGTCTCCTGAAGAAATCAGAACACTTCTCGTGGACCCTCGAGGCCGAAGAAGCTCTCACCAAGCTCAAGGCAACGCTATCCAATCCTCCGATCCTCGTCCCTCTGGCCACGGGGAACCCCTCTTACTCTACGTTGCCGCAACGACTCAAGTGGTCAGCGCAGCCGTAGTCGTCGAGAGGGCGGAGGAAGGACACGCCCTGCCTGTTCAGAGGTCAGTCTACTTCATTAGTGAGGTACTCTCGGAAACCAAGGTTCGCTATCCACAAATCTAGAAACTGCTATACGCCATCGTGTTAACACGGCGCAAGCTCCGACACTACTTCGAGGGCCACCCGATAACCGTGGTCTCTTCCTTCCCTCTGGGGGAGAAAGTCCAGAGCCAGGAGGCCTCGGGTAGGATAGCTAAGTGGGTGATCGAGCTCATGGGTGAGACCCTCTCTTACGCGCTGCGAAAAGCAATTAAATCCCAAGTGTTGGCAGATTTTCTAGCGGAATGGACCGATACTGAGCTACCTCCCGCTCAGATTCAAGCCGAGCTATGGACCATGTACTTCGATGGGTCATTGATGAAGGCAGGAGCGGGTGCGAGCCTACTCTTCATCTCGCCCCTCGGAGTTCACATGCGCTACGTGATCTGACTCCATTTCACTGCCTCCAACAATGTAGCTGAGTACGAGGCTCTCGTTAATGGCTTGCACATCGCCATCGAACTCGGGGTCCGACAACTAGATGTTCGTGGTGATTCCCAGCTCGTCATCGACCAAGTCATGAAGGACTCAAACTGCCGTGACCCCAAGATGGAAGCCTACTGCAATGAGGTGCGGCGCCTTGAGGACAATTTCCACGGCCTCGAGCTCAACCACATTGCGCGCAGATATAATGAGGCTGCCGATGAACTCGCAAAAATCGCGTCTAACTGAGCCACGGTTCCACCCGACGTTTTCTCGAGGGATCTTCATCAACCTTCCGTTGACACCAGGATGACTGAGGGGGCCAACAGTCCATTGCTCGACCCCCCACCTGAGGCAGAAGCCCCCTCGACCGGGGCTGACGTCATGCAAACGGAAGGCTCGACTCTACCAGCCAACCTCGAGCCCGACTGGCGTATTCCATACCTCGACTGTCTCACTCGAGGGGAGCTCCCCTTGGGTAAGACCGAGGCCCAATGGATCGCTCGCCGGACCAAAACCTTTGTGATGTATGGCGACGATAAAGAACTTTATCGACGCAGCCCTACGGGCATCTTACAGCGCTGTATCACAGTCGAGGAAGGCAATAACCTACTCAAGGACCTACACTCAGGGGCTTGTGGTCATCACGCGGCACCTCAAACCCTCGTCGGAAACGTGTTCCGACAAGGTTTCTATTGGCCAACCGCAGTCTTCGACGCTATTAAGAAAGTACGCTCTTGTAAAGGATGCCAGTACTACGCAAGGCAAACCCATCTCCCAGCTCACGCCTTGCAAACAATCCCCATCACATGGCCATTCGCCGTTTGGGGGTTCGACTTAGTCGGACCCCTGAAGAACCGGGGGCTTCACCCACTTGCTCGTTGCCATTGACAAGTTCTCCAAGTGGATCGAGGCCCGTCCCATTACCAGCATCAGGTCTGAATGAGCCGTGCTATTTTTCACCAACATCATCCATCGCTTTGGGGTACCTAACTGCATCATCATAGACAACGGCACCCAGTTCACTAGCAAGAAGTTTTTGGATTTATGCGACAACCATCACATCCGTGTGCTCTGGTCGGCCGTAGCTTATCCAAAGACAAACGGCCAAGTAGAGCGTGCCAATGGCATGGTTTTACAAGGCCCAAAGCTGAGAATCTTTGACAGATTGAACAAACATGGCAAGAAATGGGTTGCCGAGCTCCCCTCAGTCCTGTGGAGCCTAAGAACAATGACGAGTCAAGCCACGGGGTTCACTCCGTTTTTCTTATTATATGGGGCCGAGGCCGTGCCTCCAACCGACCTGGAGTATGGATCCCCAAGGCTGAAAGCCTACAATGAGCAAAGCAACAATGTCGCAAGAGAAAACGCCCTCGACCAGCTCGAGGAAGCTCATGATATAGCTCTATTGCACTCGGCAAGGTATCAGCAGAGTCTCCGATGCTACCATGACAAGCACGTACGCAGTCGAGACCTCAACGTTGGTGACCTGGTGCTCCGACGAAGCCAAAGCAACAAGGGACGACATAAGCTTTCTCCGCCATGGGAAGGATCGTACATCATCGTGGAGGTGTTGAAGCCCGGCACCTACAAGCTATCAAACAAAAAGGGCGAAATCTTCACCAACGCGTGGAACATCGAACAACTACGTTACTTTTACCCCTAGAGCCTCGAGGCTCTGTACCTTTATCATCGCTCGCATGAATAAATAAAGAGTACATGTTCAGAGCATTCTTTCATAAAAAACAGGTAGGCTCGACCCTGTTTTCTCAAGATCGACCCTCCCTCGGGGGCTGAAAAGGGGGAAACCCCCTGTGTCCCTAAAAAAAGAGAGAGCTCACATTTTAGCTCACATTTTTCAAAAGGTTTTACATAGTCAACGAGGCCGCGAGAGCACCCTAAGGTCCAAGGGTTGTTGAGCTGCGAGATCGCCTACGCCTACGGGCTACAGCACCTCCACTCACTCCCCCGCGCCAAGGGGTGCGACTGCGTGCTAAGAAGACCTTGTAAAAGCATACAATCTCAAAAAATCGACGTTAGACGTCCCCATACGCTTTGATTCGAGTTCTTACATGATCTACGAGGCCGCAAGGTCATCCTAAGGATGAGGGGCAGTCGAGCTGCGAGACCACCTACGCCTCCGGGCTACGGTATCTCCACTCGCACCCCACGCCAAGGGGACCGCGCACCAAGAAGATCGTATAAGAACGCGATCCGAACGAAAAGGGAACATAAGACTCGAACGAAAAAGGACATTTAGTACATATTTACATCTAGATGTTTTAAGGCCCCTAGGGCCACGACGATGCGAGTCACGAATGATAACTAACTTATTACATGGGCCTTCATGCCCAGGTGTGGCTCATAGGCCCTCATCGTCGGCAGGCGGGACCACCTCGTCTTCAAACAGCGTCGCGAGTCGACCCCCGGGCTCTTCCGCGGCCTCGATCAATCCCAGGCAGACCGCCTCATTCTCCTCTTTAGTCCTATCTGGATCCGAGATGAAGCCATCCGCAATAAGGCCCATGTCATACTTGAACCCAGACCGGATGACCACCATGGCCCTCTTTACGCCATGATGCAGCCCGCCTCGGATCTTTTCGCGGACGAGGCAACCCAGTGTCATCATCCGGCGTACGAACGAGTTCCCTGACGCATCCTCCTCGGTACCGGCATCAGGCTCGACCCCCAGGCCATCGCACACCGAGGTGATCGCGCCCTAGAGTAGTTGGTTCCGCCCGGCCTCGGCCTCGAGGAGGGTTTGGAACGAGGTAGCCATCGCCTGGGCTGCACGCTGCTGCTTCTCCAGCTCTGAAACACAAAGACCAAGTCAGCAAAAATACGGGAGCCCAAAGTCAAGGTCAAAGCTCGGCAAAGGCTTACCCTCTGCGTGGGTCTGCCAACCCATGATCTCATTGCGCAGCTCGTCATACGCCTTCTCCGTCGCCTGAAGAGCCTCGCCCTTGTCACGGACGGTCGCCCTCAGCGTCTCGATCTCTCGACCGGTGCCCGAGAGAGCCTCGTCCCTCTCTCGGACGGTTCCCTTCAACGTCACGACCTCATTCTCCAGGGTCCCGACATGAGCGGACACTAGCCCGATCTGGACGCTGAGGGCGTCGCGCTGGCCGCTGACAAGAGCGACGTCCTCCTCGAGCTCCTTCACGCGCGCTAACAACGGCGCAAGATCCTCGCAAGCCTTGGCCGCTTCCTCTCGAGCCTTGGCCGCGTCCTCCAGGGCCTTGGCCGCGGTATCCCATGCCTGTGCTGCCTCTTCCTTAAGCGCCATAGTGACGACGCAAAGCTCGTTCGCCTCGGTGCTCTTCTTGGACAGCCACTGGTTGGCCTCCTCGACCAGAGCCCGTTGGCACGGAAGCGCCGCCCACACACCGCTCTCGTGGTGGATGAATAATGACTTGTGGCGCGATCGCTCCTTCAGCTCTTGACCACGGCCAAACTCAAAGTCAGAACCAAGGCAAAAGGGGGTACGAGCCAAATAAAATAACAAACACCGCTCACCTCTAAGGCCTCTGACATCTCGCGCACCAGGGTATCCGTAACCATCCGCAGGGATTGCATGGAATGCTTGCGGAGTCCCTCGACGTACTCCCAGTGCTGCACTTCATCCTTATCGTCGAGGGCGAAGAAGGGCTCGGCGTTGGGGTTGGCCGCATCCCTGAACTCAAGGGTCGACCGACCCCAACGCGGGAGCTCCTCCTCCGACCGCACAAGCACCAGCTCCGTGAAATCAGGCCACTTGGCGGACGCCTCCGCCATGTCGTCCTCTGGCGCTACGGGAGTCCCGGGCCGATCCGGGGCATCGACCATCTCGACGTCCGCCTTCTGCTTCCCCTTGTCGGAAGGAGGGTCGTCGACAGTGAGATCGATCACAGCCGAGGTTGACCCTTGGGGCGGGACTAGCCTCTCGTCAGCCGGCGCCTCCGCCTACACATTGGGCAGTGGCATGGCCACCTCCCGTTCTGCCTCGATCGCCGGCTCCCCCGGCTGGTCCAGCTCGCCCCGCTCTGCTCCCGGCTGCGGCTCTCCCTGATGTTGCTACTGTGACCTTCGTTGCGGCTCCCCCTGCTCTGTTTGCAGCTCCGGCTGCTCCTCCTCTTTCCCCGCATCCTGCGGGGCCTGCACCACATCTTTCGTCTCTTTAACATCCGTCTGCCTCGCGTTGCAGACGGATGTTTCGGCCCTACCGGCCTCAACGGTCTCCGGGGTCCTCATGGTCGACCCCGGCTCTGGCCCACCGCTTCCAGGCCCGTCATGCCTGGTACCGCTCGAAGCTGCCTCGACCTGCTCCGGCCCCCGTGCGGATTCGCTAACTCTGGTGCCCTCCTAAGCGCTTGCGCCTGCCTTGGTAGCGGCCTCTTTTGCCTTGAGCCACTCCATGGCAACGTGGCACTTTGCGACCCAAGCGGCGTCGTCAGCCGGTGTCCGCATCATCATGCCGGTGCCAGCCTTGAGCGCCTTGATGGGAGTCATAGCCGCAAGCTTCACCTTACGCTTATGGCTGCGCAGTAAACAACCACGTCAGAACGAAAAACAAGACAACTTTGTCAGAAAGGTGAAGCGAAACACTTACCCAGATAGGGGGATCAGGGGCCTCGTCCTCAGCATCCCCGAGCCACTCGATGGCTTCTGAGATAGCCCCCCCCCGTCGAGCCTTCGCTCGGCCCGGAGCTCCTTGGAGCCTGGGCTGACAAGGCCTCTGGGGTCCTCTGCGCCGATGAGGCCATCTAGCCACGGGTCCTCACGCCTGACGATGGTGCCCTGGTTTCAGGCATCGATGTCATTGGCCCGCCCACCAACGAGGTTCGGGGCAATCGGACGTGCGGGCATGGCGCCACCGACATCGTCGGAAGGACCCCAGGCGCGGTGGATCCCTTCTCTGAAGGCCCCTCTCGGGCCCTTCCTCCCGCTGGCCCTTCCTCCCCCTTGATGGGCGCTGAGGCTGCCCTCGATGCCTGGGAGGTCGAGCCCCCACCGACAGGCCCCTGCAGGGATCGCACGTCAGGGAGATGCACGAGAAAAGTCGCAGTGTCATACAGTGACTCGGCGCCATTATCATCACTATCTTCATCCTCATCCTCCTCTGAGGCCGTCTCAGAGGGGGACTCCTCGACAGGGAGACCCTCAAGCCTTTGCTGGCGGTGGCGCCTATTCAACGCCTTGCGCTCGAGGGCCTTCCTGATCTGACGCTTCTTTGCGGCATCTTTCTCTTTCTTCTTTTGAGCCGCAGAAAGGCGTCTCACCTCTCGAGCAGCATGATCTTCCGGGACCAGTGGCCGCGAGTCCTTGACCGCCGACAAATCCTGCACGGAAGCCTCGATGGACTAAATCAAGAGAACCAGGAAGCAAAAGGACACAAGGCTAGCGAAACAACACTTACCAAAGGCTCAAAACCCTGGTTGGGTCGCATCGGGACCTTGTCGATGTCCTCCTGCTTGAAGCTACCACCATCCACCGCGTGCGCCGGGCAACCTTGTCGAGGGGGAGGGTCTCGTGCGACATCCGACTCCCCTCCAATGAAACACCCGGCGTCATCTTGTTGATCCGAAGTCGGCGCTGCATCAACGGCAGCACTCTCGGACAGTGGAACGCGGTGGCCACCATCCCCGTGGTCAATCCGCGCTGACAGAGTCTCCTTAGCGCATCGAGGAGCGGCTGCAGCTTCAGCTTCTCTTCCTCAACGACGCCGTACGACCAGTTGTCCTCGCGCGACATCAGGACCCGGCCTGAGAAGTTCGGCAGGCGGTCGTCGTCGTTGCGTAGGTAGAACCACCCGTCGTGCCATCCACTGTTCGACGAGATGAGCTGCGCTGGGATGTAGAGCTCGCCTCGACCCGCCCGGACTTGAAGGGTGCAGCTACCAGCGTGCACTGCACACCGCACTCCCCTCTCACCCGCCTTCTTGGCAAAATGCTCTGCCTTGAAGAGGTGGAGCCACAGATTCCAGTGGGGCTCCATCCCCAAGTACCCCTCGCAGACTGCCGCAAAGATGGCGGCCTACGAGACGGAGTTGGAGGCAAGGTGATGGAGCTCCACCTTGTAGTAATGCAGGAGCGCCCACATGAACCGGCTTGGCGGCACCGCGAGCCATCTCTCGTGGAAGGCAATGAAGCTCACCACGTAGCCCTCCGGGGGCGCCGGCTCCCGGTGGCTGGACGGCGGCACCCTCCACTCTGGTTGGCTCCGACTCACCCTCGGTCATAGGAGACCGTCGCGAACCAGGTCCTCCAGCTTCCTCTCCATCACCGAAGAATGGACCCATGCGTCCGCAGGGAGAACTTGGCTCTTTCCCGCCATGAACGTCGAAGATCGGCTTACGGTGGTGACGGGGAAAGAGATGACGACGGTGGCAGAGAGTGGCTGATGAAGACGAAGGAAAGAGAGGGCAATCGCAAAGGACTGGTAGGAGGCACGTGGGACCCTGAGCTCTGTACTTATAACCCAGTGGAAGGCGAACAGACGCGTCCGACGAAAAGGTAGGAACAGTTTCCGCATTCAATGCTCCTACCAAACCGCTCCCTCGAAACCCGTGTATCAGGACACATGTCGCCCACTACCGCGCCGCCCACTACCGCACCGTTCTCGCTCCCCACTACCGCACCGTTCTCGCTCCCCTCCTAAAAAGACGCGCCCCAATGGTCCGGAAGGGAGACCTGCAGACGGACGTTCCTACGCGAATGAACAATGGGCTCCAAGCCCACTATAAACCTCGAGGGATCGAAAGCTGGCTCTCGACCAGGGTTCTATAGCTGCCCTCGAGTAAACAGAGTCAGGGATGACTGAGGACGTGCCCGTACAAGGCCAGGGCTCGAGCCACTTTCTCGAGACGACCTCAGACATATTCGAGGCTAAAGGAGAGGTCGGCGGTGGAATCCCCTCGGAGGGAGGCATCGAGCCCTTGGATCCTACCGAACGGAGCCGAGATCCACACGACTACTCTTTGGCACTTTTGGAGAGTGCCTCCACGGCCGCCAGCCGACACCTATCGGATGGGGCACGGGCTCCCACTCGAATCCCCCGCTAGTATCTCACCAGAGATCGTCGAAACTCGCCCATCGAGGGTAGCACGGTGTTCCCCACCCCTCCTCCTTTCCTAAAGGATGCGTGAGGGTCGTATTATGAAGACGGGCAAGATCCTGATCGACCTCACGTGCGCCAGGCTCGGGGGCTTGACCGCAAAAAGCTAACCTCGAACGAAAGGGACCAAGTGTGACACGGGGGCTCGAATGCATGAGCACCCCTCGACATAACAAACTAAAGCCCTCGAAGGAGTCAAACACTCCTCCGAGGCCTCGAGGGCTACACCCGGTGGGTGCGCTCGCACGCACCCACCGAAAGAGCAACGACGCTACGACTCCGGTTCATGACTCGCTGAGCCTCTGTAAGAGTGTCCCCACTCACACAAAGGCTCGGGGGCTACTATCGAGTACCTAAACCAGGGGTACCCAAACTCCACGACTAAAAAGAACAAACCCCCGAGGAATCCACACCACAAAACCCCTTGAAAAACCACATACGTGTAAAGACGGGGCACCCTCGACTGTGTTCCGACTCGCACGAGGCCCGCTCGACGGAACGCCTCGACCCCTGGGAAAATCTCCGACTCGCACGACCCTGGGTCGATCCGGTCGACCCTAGGTCGAGCCGGCCGGCACTTCCTCACCCACCTACTTACAGACAAAAGTCAAGGCATTTAATACAACCGCCAACCACTTTCTACCCACGTGGCTACAGCACCGCCAGCATGGAAGCAGTACCGGTATCAAATCCCGCTTTTTACTACCCATCCCGGGATGGGCGGTGAAAACCTGTCACTGTACACGCCATGCCGGATACTGTTCCACCATCGATGCCCCCTTGAGGCACAAGACGACGACCGTCATATCCCGGGATTTCTAGGGCCTGGCCTTATCTATTCCCCATCGACCCTCCTCGCCTACGTCTCGACCCGGCCTCGACTAATCGCCGGTCAACAAAAGGACAATGCCTGCACGTCCGCTCGCCGCAGGACTCAGGGTCTTTCACCGTCCCATCCCTAACGTCGCCAAGGTACCCGGGGATGGCCGGCCATTCCTGGAGCACGTCGCTACAGCAACCCCCACGAGTGCACGTCGAACCTTCACCTCTAAGGCACCGCCCTAGGGTTTTATCGACTCCTCTGCCTTCACTTGACCCTATAAAAGGGAAGGCAGGGGACCCTCCTAGGGAAGACGGACAATGGAGGAGGAAGGACGAAGGACGAAAACCACAAGACATTCCCCCAGCTTCCAAGATTAACATCTCAAGCAATATACTCTTTTTTCTTCTTCTTGAGACTTGGGACTGCCTCCCTCTCTCACAGCTTGTAACCCCTACGCAAGTACTTAGGTGCAAGGAAATACGATACCCCCCGCTGGACGTAGGGCCTTCTTTGCTCGAACCAGGATAAAATCCCGCGTATTCTCTTTGCATCACCATCCGGATTAGGGAACACGCAGCACGAATTCACTTGTCGGCTTAGGGCCCTCCCGGGTCCGAACACCGACATTTATAGTGTTGACAACTTTTTCATTTTAATTCATTTAGAGTCCCAAATATTTATTTCAAAACCAGATGAACATAAAATTGGGAAGACGAATATCCCAAATGGACACAACTGTCTTACACGTGGAGTGGTTAGAAGATGAATGTGTGAAGCCTGAGGTCATGGGTTCGAGCACCACTGGCCATGAAGCGCGCATTTTCTGCGCAAAAAACTGCACTAGGCTGTCCAGTGGGGTTTCTCATAGCATTAAATTTTTGGCTATTTTTTAGACCGTTTTTTGGGTTTTCTGGAAACCTCATCACTTCCTCTTTTGTACTACCAGTTCAAAAATCCAGCAGTGACGAGGTTTTGGAACTGGCAATGATCGATGTGTTGTTCTGGAAAACTGAGTGTCTTATTTAAGAAACCATTTCCTCCTCCTCTCTCTCTTCTTTAATTTTAGTGGGCACATCACCATTTTACTTAGTTGACACCCTAATTACTCCCTCTGCTCTAAAATATAAGTGAGCCAAGTTTGTCCTAAGTTAAGCTATGCAAAGTTGATCAAATTTATATAGAAGAATATTAATATCTATTTACATCAAAGATGTAAATTATGAAAATATATTTCATAATGTATCAAACTAATTTGATGCCGTAGCTATTATTCTTCTTTTCTATAATTTTGGTTAAAGTTAACATAGCTTAACCTAGAAAAAAATTGATGTAAATTATGAAAATATATTTCATAATGTATCAAACTAATTTGATGCCGTAGCTATTATTCTTCTTTTCTATAATTTTGCTCAAAGTTAACATAGCTTAACCTAGAAAAAAATTGGATCTATCCCTTATATTTCAGGATTGAGGGAGTAATAAAAATAAAAACCATCTAATTTTGGGGTTGGGAGTGCTCTAAGACCATAGAGTTGAGAAAGATTAGATGCCACATTCTATATTTCGTGATGTGGCATATAATAATTGAGTAGAAAAGAGAAAGTTGTATCGTCATGGCCTGGACATGAAACATAACTCGTTGAAAACTAAAGATGAGGGCAAGTGGCCTACAATTCTTAATCACAAAACATGGATTTGTCCCTCAGTTGCAAAAAGAGAATGCAGTTTTAAAAAGTTGTACACAGATTACCAGAAGAATAGAGGACCTTGACTCCCTAAATAATTAAGTTTCTTGCGTTTGTAAGGGTAGTCCCAATACGAGAAACCACGTGTAGATTCATCTATGCCTATTAAATTATGTGTAGACACTATATGAAAACTATATTTTTAATAGGTAGTGTCTTCAAAATAAAATTTTGACCGATCATATGTCTTCTTTTTCCATTATTTACCTATCATATTTCTTTATATCTTGGTTCTCGTGTAGACATATTTTCTTTCCTTATCTCTCTTCTTTAATTTCAACACCACATCACCATTTTACTTAGTTATCACCTCAATTAATAAACACAAAAACCATTCTAGTTTCTGGGTTGGGAGTTCGCCGCAAATCAGGAAACTAGGACCAATTATGGAAAGAATTTGTGCATGCACAAGCCCCAATTAATTCAATTAGTTAAGCTAAAAATGCATTTTCTTAGACAATGTTAAAAGCTACTACCGCAGCTAGAAGCGTATTCTTTTTTCGGGGTGGCGAATAATAATTAATTAACTTGTGTGACATAATATAAATTAACAATATACGATACTTCATCTTTTTCAAAATATATGAAGTTTAGAGCAAACTAATTAGTTTTTTTGCTAATTAATTAGCTTCACTAAACATCATCTGTTTCAAAAAAGAATGGGTTACTACTAGCTATATATCAACGGAAATGTATCTTCTATATTTTCATGATATAGGTACATATACAGAAGATTGGGTGTAGCTAAGGCCAGTCTTAGTGGATAGTTTCATGTTGTTATTTCTAAGAATGCCATGTTATATAGAATGAAAATGAAACTCGGATGAAACACGCTCCCTCAATGCAAAGTTTCATTCTAGAGTTTCATAGTCATTTAATTTCATGACTTGTAGAAAGTTGGCAATCGTGACAAGAGAGTTTTATCTAGATGAAACTCATTTCTTCTTTCTCTTTTTAAATACCCTGCCATGTCGTCAAAAATGCCTATATAACAACCTATTTAATACAAATAAAATTCACATGAAACTTCCATTGAGATTGGCCTAAGAGGAGAGACGGCAGCAAACTGAGATCCTTAGGATGGATTCATGGAACCTACTCAACACGGTTTAATTAAGTTCTCGATTCTAAGGGGCTGCTTGGTTCACGGCCGGCGTTGGCCACGCCACAGCCACGCCCGCCACAACCGTGGCGCCCAGAAAGCTCGCCTCACTCGCCACAATCTCGCCACAACTAGACGACGAGCCGGAGGAGCAAAACGACAGAACAAACATCCGTGGCGGCCAGAGTGTAGATCTCAACCAAACAGCAGCATCTGGAGTGTGGCAGCCGCAGTTAAGGCGTGGCGTGGTTTGGCTCCCAACCAAACACGCCCTAAGAATGCCATGCTATATAGAATGAAAATGAAACTCGGATGAAACACGCTCACTCAATGCAAAGTTTCATTCTAGAGTTTCATAGCCTTTTAATTTCATGACTTGTAGAAAGTTGGCAATCGTGACAAGAGAGTTTTATCTAGATGAAACTCATTTCTTCTTTCTCTTCTTAAATACCCTGCCATGTCGTCAAAAATGCCTATATAACAACCTATTTAATACAAATAAAATTCACATGAAACTTCCATTGAGATTGGCCTAAGAGGAGAGACGACAGCAAACTGAGATCCTTAGGATGGATTCATGGAACCTACTCAACACGGTTTAATTAAGTTCTCGATTCTCGACTTCACATAATTACTCGTATTTTTTAATTTATTCTAAAATTTAATTGCCTTATTCCTTGTGATAAACGACGTGCTCACTTCAATGGTGTTATTTTTTACAGTGATATATAACATATCCGTCGATAAAAAGACACATATGATGACTTTATGAATCTAATGAATTTCAAAAAAAGAGAGAGAAGAGAGGACTGCGGGCCCGTCGTGAACGGTATTTTGGAAAAAAAAACGAGAGACGACGACGGAACCGTCGTGAACGGCACGGCAGACTGGCAGAGAGACCACCATCCGGCATCCGCACAAGCTCATTTAATTTGGATGGGACGGTGGGATCAGTCAGGGGTGTTTAGTTCTCGTGTGTAAAGTTTTCGTGTCACATCGGATGTTTTATGAAATGTCGGAAGAGATTTTCGGATACCAACAAAAAAAACTAATTACGGAACTCGCCAGTAAACTGTGAGACGAATTTATTAAGCCTAATTAATCCGTCATTAGAGCATATGTTACTGTAGCAGTTTAGTGTCTAATCACGGCCTAATTAGGCTCATTAGATTCGTCTCGTAATTTACAAGCAAACTATGTAATTAGTTTTTTATTTCGTCTATATTTAATTTTCTATGCAAGTGCCGCAACCATTCGATACGACACTTTTTGAAAATTTGAATTTTGGATCTAAACACTGCCTCAGTTGCACTGTATGACACAGTGCGGAGTACCGTCCAGAACGGGCTAGGGTGGAGATTGGAGATTATTTCAACCAGTCAAATAAGGCATTCATGCTGCAATGGTGACTCCAATTCCCACACGACACGGCGCAGAATGCCAGGTGAAAACGGCAGTCACCAGCTACTTGACTTTTGTCTTTCCACATGAGCGCTATCTTGTTTAAAGTGACAAGACATGCTTTCATTTTTTTAAGGCCAGTCTCAATGGGTTTTATGGAGTTTTATACACATTAAATGGGGTACCACATCAGCAGATTTGGAGTTTTTGCATCAAGGGAAACGTTTCATCCCCACGAAACGTACCGGCGTCGTTTCCAAGACGTCAGAAACCGCACGAAATCCCCACGGAGGGCGTTCGGGCGTTTCATGGGAGGGAGAGGAGGCCGCTGCCGGAGATGATGGCGTTGCGGGCGCCAGCCGCGGGCACGGCCGCGAGCTTCGCCGCGCCGGGCTCCGCCGGCCGCCGGCCGCGAGCTCCACCGCCGCGGTCACAGGTGCAGTCGCAAGCGCCGCCGCAGTCGCGAGCTCGGCCATCTCTGCCGGGCCGCCATTGCCGGAGGGGAAGGCGGCGCGGGAGGCCGTTGCTGGAGGGGAAGGCGAGCTCCGTCAGCCGCGGGCGCGAGCTCCGCCACGCGCGGCCTCCGCCGGCCTCCATCAACGGGCTACGACGTGCTCGACTCGTTCCACCACCGGGCGACCTCCATGGCTCCATCGACGCCTTCGTCTCGCGCATGCTCGAGGACCTCCACTCCATCTCCACTGCCGCTTCCTCTAGGGTCCCCGCCGCTGCCACCGCCGACTCCGCCACCGCAGCGTTCCTGGGCTTCGTGGTGGCTCGCCGCACGGAGGCGGATGTGCTGCGTGCCGAGATGCCGCCAGCGCTCAAGCTCTGCGTGGATCAGGCCAAGTTCATCATGGACGCCGTCGCCGACGTCTTCCCCGTCGACCGCCGCGAGGTCTGGAACCGGACATCGGCGCCGTGCACCCACTCGTGCGGTCGTACCTCGGGGGAGGAGAGGGAAGAGAGAGAGACCGGTGGGACCCACGAAAGGCTAAAATAACTCATGAAACTTTGCAATGAAACTATGCACCGTGAGAAAGACCCGTTTCATGCATACCTACGCTACGCTTAGGAAGGGAGTGCGGGGCGTCGCTCCCTTCCGTCAATATAGCTTATTTTTCAAAAATACTATCATCGATTTTCCTGCCAAGGAAGTCGATGAGAGGATTTTCAAAGTCAAGTTTAGGGTCGCTGGAGTTTGACTTACCAGTTTGATGTATCCCGAAAGGACGTATCAAATGACATTAGTCTGAGTCCATCTTCCCTTGCTATTGATGTATAGGTATGCGTATGCCTGTCTTTCGACGCTTAACCAACATTGGAGTAAGCAATCATAGCCCGTCCTATGATCATGATATGCTTATTTCAGAACATTATTGTGATTTCAATTAGCATTGCCAATGAGATAGGGTTTCCTGGGAGGAGGGAACCCTATCGATAGAGACAGATAGCCTTTCATATTAGGGAAGGCTATCGGAGTAAGCCCTCCTTGATCGGGGGTTTGGGGGGTGAATCAAAGAGTGGCTTGACCCGAACCGGAGCCAAAAACGTAGGTGTAGGGTCAAAGCCACGGAGAGAGAGAAACATCCCCCTTGAGGGGGTAGGGGGTAGACAATATCATATCTATAGTGTAATATAATCCTAAGTCCCCCTTGAGGGGGGTTTGGGGGTGATAAGCTAGCTATAACACTATAGGCGAGATATACTTACCTCTGGGAGAGGTAAGTATATTGATAGAGAAGGGAGAGATAGCCTTTCCTGGGAGGAAAGGGTATCGGATCCCTGAATGGGGGTACGGTATGCCACGAAAACAGTCTCAAACGTGCGTAATCGGCCCAAAATCGGGTTTTTTGGGCCTTCCGGTGGCATACCATTAGGGCTGTAACAAACATGCGATACAACGCGTGTTTGTTACTAGACTTGTTAGCTTGATTTCACCTACGGTGAAATGCCTGCGTGTACACGTACGTATACCTATGTGCGCGTATGATCTATATACGCGCACGTATGCACGTGCGATCTATTTATACACGCGCGCGCTAGACTCACTCCGTTCGCAATAATCTCCCTATGGTCAATTATTGCTCACTCCGTTCGTCTTAACTCGCTACGCTCGGTATTCACTCTTCCCTCCCAGGAAAGAGTCGTTACTACCTCGCTTCGCTCGAACACCTATAACGCTACGCTTCGGTCTAGATAACCTTTCCCATCGGAAAGAACATCTATGCTAAGTTTCACGTCTTGAGAACTGTGAGGTGAAACCTTCCACTGAGACTGGCCTAAGGACGACCAGAGATATTTGTGGTGAGTTTTTGAGAACGGCGAGATATTGACCAATTTGGTACGCACTCTTTCGTGTATATTCACCATTTGAGGTCCACTTCCACCGAATCTCGATCGTCATCCCTCTCAGCCTCAGGACACCGTGCACAACACCCTGAATGATCTCCCACCGAATCTCGATCGTCATCCCTCTTCGGGATTGGATTGTTGTGATGTGGTCCACCTATTTGTTTTGTGCTACCACTTTCTCGATTGTTATTGTCTTTCTAGTGGCTTCAGTAAACAGTGTTGGAGCTTTTTTTTTTGGTGCAGAGATGCTGCTGATCCAGCTCGAAGTCTAGAATGGTGCAGTCTTAGTGATCGTTTGGTACAACTCTGCTTCAGTACGAGTAGTTTTTATCTACTTCAGCTCCACGAGAAGCTCCGCGCGTGTAGATGAAGCTGTTTTTGGTAAAACATTTGGTAAACAGCTCCTCGTGGTTAGATAAAAAGGGTGAAATATTTATAATACCCTTGGCCTTTTCTTTCTTTTTCCTTTTGTCATGTTAAATACATCAACAAATGACACATTTTTTGTAGTGTTCCCCTTTATCCATTTTGCCTTATCCCTTCACGAAGCCTCGGTGCAGACGACCTTAAAGCCCTGGCGTCCCGAAGGCCGAAGCTCCGTGCATCCATGCGTCCCCGCATGGTCCCCAAGCTTGGTACGCCGGCGGCCCCAACGGCCCTGCGACCCGACATCCCCGGTGGCCACGCCCAATGGCCGTGCCAGGTGCTCCTTCTCTATGCCCGACAGCACGGACCCCGTCTTCCCTACGCGCACCCACACTCATGCCAGGAGCAAAATAGCCAGAGCCCATAGATCTGAGCAGGGAACGAGGGAAGCCACATTTTTCAGCTCCTTCTTTCACCGCAGGAGTGGCCACCCTTAGCGCCTCTAGCTCACACGAATTGGTCGTTCCGTAGGGCGTTAGAGTCATCTGCAAAATGAACTAAGGCCCCGTTTGGTTTGAGTACGTTAAAGTTTAACTCTCATCATATCAATGTTCCCTTAAATGCATGGAGTATCAAATGTAGACTAATTGCATGCATGTCAGCACAGATTAGGAGTAATTTACGAGACGAATCTATTAAGCCTAATTAGTCCAAGATTGGAAACTTTTTGTCAAATAAGACGAAAGTGCTACAGTGTTTGTTAAACTTTAACTCCTCCAACTAAACACCCCTTAAGGCCAGTCTCAGTGGGAGTTTCACGTGAGTTTCATTTGCATTAAATGGATTGCCACATAGGCACTTTTGATGACATGTCAGTGTATTTAAGAAGAGAGAGAAGATATGGGTTTCATCTAGATGAAACTCTCTTGGCACGATTACCAACTCTCTATGAGTCTTAGAATTAAATGTCTATGAAACCACGGAATGAAACTCTCCATTGAGAGTAGATATTTCATCCAAATTTCATTTCATTTCAAATGACGTGGCAGTCTTGTAAACAACGTAATGAAACTCCCCATTGAGATTGGCCTAAGTATCCAATCTGACAAAAGTTTGAAGTCGTTGCGTGCATTGTGGTACGTGCCGCTATGCCCTCATCACAAGCTTTCATTAGGGCCTCTTTGATAGCAACTTGCAAATAGTTAGCTAGATGAGGCTTGGAAATAATAAAAAAAAGAGCATTATAGTGGAGGGCCGTAGGAGCTATGAGAGTAGTTTTTGGGAAATAGTGCTAGATTAACTATCACTGCAGCATGTCCCATTATAGTAGACGTTTACAAATGCCTCCAAAAATGGTCAAAACGCCATCAAAAACCTTTTGAGGCACTTTTTAAAACGCCGTCTAAAACATGGAAGTAAAAGGTCTTTTAAGACTTTTTTCCAAAATGCCTTTTAATATCAACATAGAAAGGCATTTTTTGAGTGCCTAAAATACTATTTAGAGCCATTCTTTACAACGCCTTCAAACATTAATGAAGACATTATGAGAAATGCCTCCAAAATCAAGGCACATTAACAATGAGAGCACATATAAACATTGGCTACATCCAAACTTCAAAAATTTCATACAGACATAATTTTTCATCTCCAAATATCCATAAGATGGAAAAGTAAAGACGATCCTCACTACAGTTGTTTAGGTTCTCATTCCTAAGTGACGATCCTCAGTACTATTGTTTAGGTTCTAATTCCTAAATGACACAGGTTTTGTACTCCTTTTAAGAGATAAAAGCACGACATGCGTACATCAAAACAATATACATATGCAAGTATAAATCTAACTGAATAGATATCGCCTCATTGCCAGCCTTCCTACTGTCTCAGCGAATGCTCCTGTTTGCAACCAAATAAACATGTCCCAATAAGTATCAGTGCTTAGTACAAGAGAGCTTTAGAAGTATAACTGAGAGCTAAGACTTTAGGTAATAAGCATCAAAAGAAACATTATTTACGCTATAAACAGCCACCGAGAAGATTCACTGTGAACATCTAAGATATAAAACTGTGCATGAATCCTATCATTGAAAACAAAAGACAAGAGCATGACCACTATAGAAGCAATGGCTCAGCTACTATAAGAGGATTATGCACTTGGCTATTTGTCCACCCACTGTCAGTGCTAATATGAGGCCAAGCTATTTCTCAAAAGCATAAAAAATATCCAATTTAAATACCCAAGGGATCTGGTTATCACAAGATAATCCATAAGCTTGTGGATCTGGTAAGCTCAGGCACATGTTAGACAGACTTGTCAAAAGCTATACATTCTATATGGCACAAAATCGATCATATATTGGTATATCGCATTACCTCGTGAGAAGGTAATGAATATCCTGAGCCAGTATATCTGCTACTGGGGATAACTCATCCTTTTCACGACCTCCAGGACAACTCATTTAAGCAATTTCTGTTTGCAACGTCAAATATCAGTAAAACCATCACTTCCAGAAAAATCAAGCATGAATCCTCATCTCCTATTTGCAATTACATTTTTTTCATTTTAGCGTTGTTCAAGGCTCCCCCTGATTTCAATTGACTCAACAGCAAGCTTGTACCAATAAAACAGGTCGAAACTCCAAACAAATCATGCTCTTCTAAATTTGTGCGGATAAGAAAAGTTTGATTTGGACAATTGGCAAAAAAGAGTACCGATCTATACAAGTTATTGTACAATTCCTAGATAACTCTCTACACCAATGCAAAAAAAATGTTTATTTATCTCAGAATTTGCGTAAACCATAGCTTATTATTTCTAATTCATTTGTGCAGATAAGAAAACGTTTGGTTACAAGTATATACAGATCTGTACAAGTTATTGTACAATCCCTAGATAACTCTCCTACACCAATGGAAAACAATGTTTATTTATCTCAGATATTGTATAAACCCTGGTACATTCTGTCTAATTCATTTGTGCAAATAAGAAAAACAAATATATATATATATATATATATATATATATATATATATACATATATATATATATATATATATATATATATATATATATATATATATATATGATTGTACAATAACTTGTACAGATCTGTATATATATATATATATATATTTGTATACAATTCCTAAATAATTATCTACACCAAACAATGTTTATTTATCTCAGAATTTGCATAAAACCTAGTACATTCGATTGAGCAGAGCAGAGCAAGCTAGGATTTGCAATTTTGCATTGTATTAAACATCAATACGATCACTTTTTTACAAAAAAAAAGTGTCAAGTTCATCCAGCAGCATCCAGAATCCGAATGAGAACCCATGTACACAGGAATATATATAGATGTTCATGCACCTACCTGATGCAGCCACCTTAGGAATGCCACACCAATAACACCTGAGCTCTTTTAGGTGAAAATCAGTTACCTCATGCTGCTCTTGCTTGCTGCAATAAAAAGGGTAATCATTTATTATTGTATTATGCATGAAGTCACTGAAATTCAGTTTAGCCACTCTTTCATGAACCATGGTAGCCATAGATCAAGAAGAGAGAAAATTAAAGACATTATTGGATAGAACTACTTGCATCCATGGTGACTGTATGACATAAAACAAGGCATAGAAATTTTGATAGCTATATTGCGAGGGGGAACGAACCTTTAGAAACACTGGGTCCAAGTTGAAGAGCGTGCTCCAGTGTCCTCTTCGCATCTCTCAGTATCTGCGTCACTCCAGATAGAAATATTTATATATCAACTAAAAAGGCATCTACATTGGCAGGTCTGCTGATTGAGAGATATTGAGATCTTTCAAAGCCCTTTCTGACATTTTCACTCCTTGTAACCTGCATAGATTATTGGCAGAAAAAAAAGGCACTTAATTGAATTTCAGTCCGTTCCTAACAGGTGAAGATTAAAATAATAACAGGTGAAGATTAAAATAGTTAAAGAGTATCTCTGGTGATTGTTTGGAGCATTTTCCATAACAAATAGATGACACAGAGTCTAGTCAACCAGTCCATGGAACAATGATCAAGTGAAAAAACTACAGTGCAAAAACATAATTAATAATGGAAGCTGAAATTCAGATGGTTCCACGAGATCAGTAATCACCACAGCTAGTCAAGTCACAACAGCACAATCTGACAAATGATAATCCAATCCACTACAGTGTGGATACCTGTGAGCTCTCCCTACACAAAATTCCACAAGTATTGGACGACCTAGTTTACAGTGACCGCCACACTCGAGACAGCCACAAATGTTTTTTGCAACTTATCAACAACGCGCCACAGGTAGAAGTGTAGAACCTAAGCAAACCACGCAGCACATAAATCCAGAAGTAACTGATTGATCAAGTGAAGAATTGGATTCAATCAGACCCCGGTCACAAAGTGGAAATCCCTACGGTCCAGAAGCACTACCATTACGAGCAGAGTGTGCTGAGAAGTGAGACGCGTCTCGACTCTAATCGAAACGCGACGCAACTCCTACGGAGGGAAAGCTGCTGTTACCCATCCCGTCGACGGCGATGGGGGAAGGGCTCAATCCGGCAGCTCTCCACTACCACCTGCAGTAGATCTACCGTGGCAGAACAACGCAATTTCCACGCCCGCCATAATCGCTAACGAATCAACACTTCGAAACGGGAGTACCAGCCCAGATCGTGTGGCGGCAAATGCCGCCGCGTGCAAGCGAAGCGCGAGATCGCGATGAGCGATTGAGGTCTGAAGGGGAGGAGAGGGGCGGGGTTACCTGTCACGAGGGCGCGCCGGTGGCTGTTTGCCGTCGCCGTCGTGGGTGGTGGGGCGGCGTCGTCTGCCATGTCTGCCTGGCTCCGAACGGGACGCAGCAGGGGTCCGCGGGGGAGGGAGGGGCAGCGGCATGACCGGGCAGGGTCGGGCCGCCGGCGTTGGCAGGGGCGGGGCAGCGGCATGGGGAGGGGAGGGGCGGTGGCAAGCGGAGGCTGGGGAGGGGAGGGGAGGCGTCGGGAGCAGGGTGGGGTTTTCTGTTTTTTTCGAGTGGGGAGGGGGAGCGGGGAGTGGGGTGGTGGGGCCACATGTCGGCGCAAAGAATCAAAGCGTCAAGCCTGAGCACCTCGCTTCACCAGAGAGGGGTGAAAGGCGTTTTAGGAAAACGCCTCCTATTGTTGCATGTAATTGAGGTATTTTTTTACAAAAACGCCTTCAATTATTAAAGGTAATTACGACGTTTTTTAATTTGGCCTTCAGAAATAGGCTTTCAGAGGCCTTTTGAAATAAATGCCTTTATGCAACAAGAAATTAAGGCACTTTGAAGAAATGCCTTTAACAAAACGCCTTCTATTGAGAGACATGTTGCAGTGTATTATGAAGTCACTAACTCTTTGATCTTTTTCTTTGATAGCCAATAGAATCCTTCTAGACTTGCTATTTGAAAACCATTAAGAACACTCTTAGAGTAAAGTGAGAACTGATGACTAAAAAAGTTTGTGGTTGTAGGGGTGTTTTTTTTTTGAACCTGGGTGAAATCTATTACTCAGACGCTAAAAGATCGTTAGCATCGATTACACCTATGCCCTCAGAATGGAGCTTATAATTCGCTCTTTCCCCTCGAATTCGAGTGTCTGATCTGTGGTACGAGTATGACAATCTTGTATGTTCTCTATCAACGTGGCTGGTTGCTTTAAGGTGAACCACATGACACTAATAGCGTGTGTTGGGCTTGCTTTGAATCGGAGATGTGTCAGCGGCCGTGGACACACCGGAAGAAGGGGTAGGCGAGGCGCGGAAGCTTTGGGCCTCGGCAAGTTTTGTTGTTGGGCCTATTGTAGGGAGGGTCCCGTCTGTGCCTCCGATCTTTATTCCTTTTCTTTTCGGCTAATTTACTAATAATTATACCACATGGCTTAGTTGAGGTGGGGCTCACGGGCTTATAATTCCTCACCGTCACGGACATAAGACCATGAGGAAGTTGTGGTAAGCCATTATCCTTGAAATAAATATTCTTGCAATGGTTTAGGTTACCGCTTCTATGGCGTTGACTTTCAAATAAAGCATGCTACATGACGTGCTCTTTAAAGCTTTTTATTATTTTTGTTTGTTTTGTATTCTTTTTATTCTTTTTGTTTGTTTCGTATTTGTATAAATGTCTTATTACAAAGATGTTGTTATTGTTTATATTTGTATGTATATCACAAAGAAATTGTTTATTTCAAAGTTAAAGGTGGAGTTTCTAGTAGAAATTAATTAAGCGTCATAAAAGGAGTATTGGTGTAAAAATTTTTGGTCATAAATAAGTTATGCCTTGAATCAACAATTTCAACCCCTTCAAATAGAATGCATGCCATGGCATGTTCTCAAAAGGGAAATCAACAATCTAACACCTTATTGCAAATTACTTTATATGTGATATATCTAAAAACAATGTAAATATAATTTCCTCAAAAGTTTTGTGATATTTTCTACTAATTAAAGTACAGTTAAAATATGTGTTTTCTTTACCTTGTAATTGCCAGAATCATCAATTTATTATTGTCTTCATGTTGGTCAATCACGCACCCCGGATTCTCTCAATTTCATCTGACCACTACTGGAATAATATATGAGCATATCAAATATGATGGCAAACTCAACACACAAAAGAAGAAAATGGTGTGTCTTGTTTAGAATAAATAGGTGACTGATTCTTTAAAAATATGAAAGGTTATATCGAATTATTGAAAGGGACAATCAAGATCTAAGTGTGTATCTGTTGTCACTATTTGTTGCAATCTTTTACATCATTTTGAGATAGTATATTATATATGCTTCTATTTTGTAAGGTATATGCCACTTAGTGCTAGCTTACTCTATAACACAATATTTTGTGTGTTTCCCTAGCATGTTGTCAAATTACAGAAAATAAGCATATTTCAACACTTTTTGTGTACAAGCATGGAGCACCGTCTCCGGTGCTCATCTGAGTGTGTTTCTTTGTGTGTATTTGTTCAGGCTTCCCTTGTATGATGTCTCGAGTTTCTTTCTTATTTTCTAGGGTCTTTGATACTTTTCTTTGATGTGTAGATTGTTTAAGTTTAAAAAAAAAGAGGTGTAGATTGTTTGATCTCCAGCTTAGTTTAGCTCAATTGCTCAAGTCCGTCTCTTGCATCCATAAGAACAAATATTTTATATACTAGCAAAATTATGTTAGTCTTTAATAGTTATGTTGTCACTGAAGCACACCAAAATCAGTAAACTTTTTGTGTAAGGTCATGTTTCTTACACAAATATTGCCGTTACTATATCATATTTTTCTTTATCAAATCCGTTTGTAGTTATGCGAGCATATTCGCTGCCCTTTGGAAAATCTAAAACAACTTTATGATACTTTTCTAACTCAGTGACACTCGAGGACACATAAGAAATGAATTATATAGCTAAAATAAAAGATTATCTTAACCCTTTTCTTAAGTAAGTTTTTTTCCCAAATACACAGTAGAGCTGTGTACCCAGGGGCGAATCCGGCCATGAAATTCACTAGGGTCATCACATTTATGTCACACCTATTTAAAGACCAAATGGAATGCATACTCTTATGTGTGCCCAGAGATCAATCACACATAAGTTAACAAATTATAACGGAAGTATCATCACAAATGTTATTACATCACGATATTTAACACATAGTCTTTACACAAATATAGCGGAAGTAAAAATAATAATCTCTCGTGGTAGCTCCAATCACAGGCACATTGACTGGTTGACTGCAAGTCTAGTAATCTTTAGGGAAGTAGGAGTAGTAGTCACTATTAGCACCATCTGTTACCCATCCGGGATTTTTATCCAAGTAAGAAAAATAAACAAGCGTAAGTACATCTCATACTCAACAAGTGTAACATGGGGTTCATGAGGCTCAAAGGCATAACATTGGTTTAGCAGCATGTAGCTTTTAGTTAGCATAGTTTTAGCATATCAATAGCATCAAGATGTCTCAATATAAACAATAAACATATGATCCATGTGAAATGATTGATGAATAGCAAAAACATAACCATTAATAATTATCAACTATTCCATAAGGATCCAAGGCCACTCGTGACCGTGAGCACGGCTGTTATAACAGTTTTACAGTCTGCAGAGGTTGTACACTTTCACTGTGAGTCGTGTTGCCCATATGCCCGGGTTAATTACTCCCAAAACACTACCAAGGTGAGCAGGCAGGGAAACACTATGAAGTCTTTCGAAGGTTCGTCTAACAAGTTAGGGCCATTAGATTTACTCGGCAAACAGATGTAGAGCCCCCCTTCCAAATGGCACAATAACCCGCAGCCTATACACATAAGGACAGAGGCCACACTATACCCGATTTGTCAAGCCATTCTTACGCCAAAAAGGTTACCACTAACAGAAAAGGTCTTTCTATATGACTAAAGCCAGAGCCATATAGCCCCCACAGTTGTACTGTAAATCCCGGATATTCGCTTATAGATGAGTCCTTATAGAGAGTAACTAGAGCATAAAAAATAACCCCATGCTCTAATCCCCTTTAAACATTAATCAAAATCATCTTTTAATGTTTGTTGCATATTCCATTAATCAATTTACATGATCATAGTCCATGTTTAAGCACCAGCCATACTACTCAATGCAATATAATGGGTATCAAGGTATAAGATCAACACTAAGTCATCCTTAACAAGGGAATAGATGCATAATGATATTATTTGCATATTGTGAATAGGACAACAAGGATAATCCCATGCTATACTTGCCTTGCTCAAACTGGTCCTGAAGATCTTGCTCGTAAAAAGACTCTTGATCTCCAATGAATTGCTCACCATCTATACTCGATCAACAACAGCAACAACATACATCTAGAGGCAATCATGCATAAACAAACAAGACTATAATTAGAACAGTACACCAATAGTAAGAAAATAATATAAAAAGTCTTTAAAACGAATCTACAACTCGCTAGGATCACACAGACGCGAAGATCACGAAAAACGGAGCTAAAACGACGAAGTTATGAATTTACGAAGATTTCCTATAGAAAAATAAATACTTTAATATAATCTCGAAAATAAATTATCTCAAACCTACTGTACAGTTCTATCATCATGTAGAGCTCGCAATTACGAACCTAACGCAATTTGAATGGGTCAAATCGGAGTTAAAACGGAGATTCTACGACTAAAACAAGATTAGTGGCAAAACTGTAAATATCAGAAAACATATTTTTGAATTACCGAGACGAATTACGCTTTCAAAAGAATAAAACGGATTCGGGTTTCTATGTTTTGGACTGCGGGTTACAATACGCAAAACCGCAGGGACTCTTTGGCAAAAAGTACAGGCCAAGCGGTATCTTCTATTTCCGGTCGTTGGATTTAAAATGAATGGCCTAGATCTATCGGGGGAGGGAGAGAGAGAACTGCCGGTGGCGCTCCGGCCGGACTTCATCACGACGGCGACTCCCGCAGCGGCGCCATGGCCGGAAAAGCTATCTCGCGCTACGGTGCACCAAACTGCGAAGCAAATACACCAACAGTTAGTTATCTTCAAGGCGAACTTACCCACAGCAAAATCGAGACCGAGAACAAAGCAAGGAGCGCGTGCGGCTTGAGATGGCGGGTGGTGGAGCTCGTGCTCGCGGTGACCTAGTTCTCGGGCACCACAGCAGCTACAACAAGGCGAGATGGATTGCGGAGGGGCTCGAGTACGCGCCTTATATAGTCCGAAGGCACGCGGAAACAAGGAAGGTTGAGATTGGAAGATCGATTTGGCGGCTGTGTTTTTGGAAAGAGGAAACCGGTGTTGGCGTGGGGAGGAAGATGAAGATGGAGCCGCTGGCACGTGGGTCCGGCAGCGACTCGGGAGGGCTAATGTGGCCACGCGCGCACGCGAGTTGGGCCGGCGGCTGGGCTCGGCCCAGAGAGAGGACGCGGGGGAGAAGGGAAGGCGGCCGCGCGCGCTGGGGAGAAGGCGGGCCGCCGCTAGCAGGCCGAAGCGAGCGCGGGGTAAGCGGGCCGAAAACCGAATGAAACAAATTTTCCTTTTCTTTTTCTTTTTCCAGTTTTTCAAAACCATTTTCCAAGAGATTTTGAAATCCATTTTGAATTTAATTTAAACCACTCAATACAAAATTTCAAATGCAGCAGCATGAATGCTCAATCATGTTTCTACCCTTTTATTTGATTTTAAATTTATAAAAAATATTATCATTCTAAATTTGCATGCTCACAAAAATATATAAAAATCATATTTCTCCTATTTTTATTCCTTTCAAAATTTTAGGGTGTTACAATTTATACACCGGAGTCAGCATCATTGATGAACTATGATGAATAGTAATTATCCACTAGTTGTGCCGAAGTCTTCAGATCGGGCGACCCCGGTAACATAGACTAGATTCGCCCTTATGCGTACCTTTATATTAAGAGAAAAAAAGATATCAGGCTTTTTTTTTCTTAAGTAAGTTACCATAACTATGTGTACTACCCGTGAAGGATATAGCGAAACAGGAGATGACTGTGACTGTGAGAGACTGTTGTCTCCATCCATTGGCATGGCGAACACATGATCCGATGGATCTCTTGGCATCTCGGGCTCTCCCGTGCTGATGACGCCGCTGGGTGTGCCGGAGATGTTACTGGATTGGAACCTAACGCTTGTGCAGAAGATGCCGGAGACTGTTTACTAGTCAGTCGCTTGTCCTTGTCTATCCATTGGTATAGCGAACAGTGGCGAGTTATTACGTACAGAAACCAAGCTGTTTACCAGTCGCTTGTTCAGTTTGCGTGTACTTGTACGTGTCTGATGATTCCGTTGCCACGTAACTTCTCAATGGAAGAAGATCGGGAGAGGGTAACAAGTCAGTGTCAGCCTTAATGGTCCCATTCGCATGGCGCGGCGTGTGGTCTGGCCAGGCTTTGCAGCCGCAGGCTCACGCAGGCGCCAGAACCAGAACACGCGTCGACGTCGTCGGCGACCGAAGGAGGCTCACCGGTCAGTCACCACTGGCCACTAGCTGCACGCTTCTTCCCCCCTTCCTATCCATCCATATCCCTACGAGTGTCCAGCTAGCAAGAGGGAAGCGCTGCAGGTCACGCCTCAGCCCTCAGGAGATGGGCATGTGTGATGTTTGAGCAGGCGGTGGCGGATTTCTGCTGGCATATGCGAGGGAAGTAGTGTCGTCGGGGATGGGGCTCTGGGGCTGGCTCTGGGGGCGCCGGGGGCCGTCAGGCTTCGGCTCTGCGTCCACCGCCGAGGAGGTCACCGCCGGCGTCGACGCCAGCAACCTCACTGCTATCGTCACAGGTCGTCCCTCCATCGCTTTCTTCGTTTCTTCTTCTTGCAGTGTGCAGCACACAGCAGCCGTGATGGTTTCTGCCTTTCTGGGTAGCCTAGCTTTGGTTTCCCCCCGTCGTCTTTAAGCCTGCAACTAGTTTCAATTGCAAAATTATATTGTTTTTACTTCATGAAAACTGTTACTGTTGCGGGAAGAGTGACCAAAGACTATAAATTAGCAGAGCAAGTACTACAGTTAGCTTTCAGTTTTCATTCAGGCCTTATTCTAGATATCATTAGTAGGGACAGAATTGTTGGTGCCATTTTTTTTGTTGTAAAAAAAGAACTCACATAATATCGTCGTGAGAACAGACCAACAGCCTCACATGTATAGTTGATTTCAACTTTAATCTTAGTACTAACTGTATCTCTTCCATAACAGTCCATAACAGTTCAGCTTTCATTCCCTGAATAATCTTTCAGTTTTATGACTTGCTGAACATGATTGTACTGGAATTAACTTTCGCTAATATTGATTGATCGCCATTTGCCATGACAGAATCTAGTATGTCTACTCGGATCATTACAGTGATGTTTTCATCTTTCTTTACATAGCAACCTTGCATACTCTGTATCCCACAATCTTCTAGAGTAATTACTACGAATGAGCATGATCTGTCTATCACACTTTATTCTCCCCTGGCTTCATTTGGCAAAATGCAGGAGCAACGAATGGCATCGGAAAGGAGACAGCCAGAGTGCTAGCACTGAGGGGAGCGAAGGTGATCATACCAGCTAGGACACTGGAGAGTGGCCTCAAGGTGAAAGAGAGCCTCGCAGAACAGGTCCCAAGCTCCAAGCTGCACGTCATGGAGATGGACCTGAGCTCTCTGAGCTCCGTCCGTGACTTCGCGCGGTCCTTCGATTCATCTCACGAGCATCTGAACCACCTCATGTACGTATCTGCTGCCATCTCTGAAACACTGCAGATATATATTCAGAATTCAGCATGCCGGTGTAGGACTCGCTCGCATGGTAATCTGAAACATGTTCCTCTGAAGAAACAATGCAGGGATTATGGCCTGCCCTTACCAGCTCTCCAAGGATGGAATTGAGCTGCAATTCGCAACTAATCATGTAGGTGAGTAGGATGCCAGTCATTCATGCCAATAAATCCCGGTCACATATAGCATCAGGGGATTTGCTCTGCAACCTGCGATATGTTCTGAACTGAATTGCTGTCAGTACATTGTTCAGAAGCAAATAATGCATATCTATTGAATTTGACCATATAAGCAGGACATTTCTTGCTGACAAATCTCCTGCTAGACAAGATGAAATCAACTGCCAGAGAGACAGGTGTGCAAGGCAGGATCATAAACGTGTCATCCATCGCACATAAAAGAAGTGATGGTACATGCTTTGAGCTGAACAAGCTAAACGACAAGGCTAGGTTAGCAAAATGTTATCCCTTAATTATGCTTACTGATTTTTGGTTACATGCATGAGCGTGGTATAAGTAGCCGAATTATTTTTTTCCCTCCAACTCAAAATTTACAGGTACCAGCCGTTCATGTCATATGCACATTCAAAATTAGCCAATATTCTCCACGCAAATGAGTTGTCCAGGCGTTTTCAGGTATGCAATCTTCTGCCTTGCCGCCGACTGCATATTTCACATCCTCACAAAATAACACATGTTTGCTGCCATGCATTTCAGGAAGAAGGATGCAATCTGACAGCGAATTCCCTGCATCCTGGAATGATCATCACCAATATCATTCGCTATGTTGCAGGAAATAACAGTAATGACATCGCAAGCTCAGATCTTTCAAAAAAAATTTATTGATCTTTCAAAAACATTGCAAGCTCAGGCCCAACAACAAGATTCACTCAAGAACAAATTCATATTGCTGGATCCTCTTTCAGTTAACTAATACAAATGTATGCTTGACAGACGCGCTGATTTCGGTTCTCTCCCCTGTAGCAAATCTTGTTCTGAAGAGCATACCCCAGGTTATTGAATCCTATTAGCACCCAACTAACCCTCTAAAACATCATCAGTACGTGTCGTAATCAATATCATCTGACGGACATGGTTTGTAGGGAGCTGCGACTACTTGCTACCTGGCATTGCACCCTAATGTCAAAGATGTATCTGGTAAATACTTTGCGGATTGCAATGAAGCAACAGCGACTGCTGTCGCAAGAGATTCAGAGCTGGCGAAGAGGCTATGGTCGTTCAGCGAAGAACTTGTAGGGATCAATGCAGATGTATCACAGAAGACACAGGCAAGTGAAGAAGAGGACGTACAAGTAGAAGACGTTTTCCAAGCCAAGTAGCGTAATATGTCTAGCTCTGTTTTTTCTAATTCTTGTACCTATCTTGTGGGCCGGAATGGCCAGTGACTGTAATGGCACGTAAAGACTCGTACATACTCAGACATTCCAAGAAAAAGTCTACATTACCTTCCTCAATTTTTGCAAAAGTCTATTTTGCTTCCTTGAACTCTAAAACCGGGTAAACCACCTCCTGAACTTTTAAAACCGTTCGTTTTATCTCCCTAACTGGTTATAAGCGGTTTTCAAATGCAGTTTTGTCTTTTTTCTTGACTGAATCTTTGAAAAATCATAGTAAATCACAGAAAAATCATAAAATGAAAAATCCAATTTTGTTGGACTCACATAAGTAGTTCTACGCAATGAAGAAATAAGAGTAAAATGCATGATTAATCCATTAACTTATCAGCATGTGTCGCCTTGGTCCATTAGCTTTGAGAGTGGTTTTATAGGTTCAAAACCTTGTTAAGTTGTACATAAATAATCTATACCCCTTCATTTTATATTTTCATCTGACGTGTGACAAGCAAATATGGCTCCTGAAGTGGACAATAGCTCATGTACGCTCGGTCAGAGCAGAGCACCGCGCTATGAACAGTGGCTGCCCGGCCAGCATGGCGTTCGCCGGAGGCAAGGGACCTCCACCCATCTATGCGCCTACAGGCGTTCGCGGCTTGACTCTAGGTGGAGACGTTTGGAACGGGGTGCACTGCAACGTGTTGGGCGATGGCGGCGACCATGGCAGCCATGTGCACCACAGTGACGGCGGTGTTCCGACAAGGGGAAGCGAGGATTCGATGAGGGAGCGGCCGGGATAGCTGGAGTGTCTCACCGAGAGCTTAGGCGATGGCTCTATTTAGGGAAGCAGCGGGTCGAAGTGTGCTTACCGCATGCTCAGGCGAGGCGGCGGCACTCCGGGACAGGCGAGGTGAGCGTCACTTCATGTCCGACGAAGCTCCTGAAATGTTTGCATGCGCAACATGATCGAGAGGTCAAGAGAGGGCCAGAACACCAAGGAATTGAAGAGTACTCGAGGAAAGAAGATTACCCCCAATGTTGCTCTGTTTCTGCCCAGAAAATGACCGCTGTCGGTGAAGCTTCAAATTCCGGTCAGTCCCGCGGCCGGCGTCGATGAGAAAACCCACGGTCTACTAATTTACTTCCATGGGAAGCCCAAGTTGCGAGGAATTGGATTGGGAGGCTATGGTTTGGGTGAATTTGAGAGGCAGAGGGGTGAGTTGTGCACGGTGGTGGCAATGGTGCTCGGATGAGTGCGCGAAGTAAAGTGTTATGGCGTCTGGCTGCCTGGACGTCATCGAGATGCTGTGCTCAGATGCGCCGTAGCCTGGACGTCATCAAGATGACCCTATCCCACAGCGACGACGTCACGGGTGCCTGGCTCCGCAAGGCCGTGTCCCTCAGCTGTGTCCACCGCCTGCACGCCCCCCTCGACGCTGGCCTCGTTGCGCTGCTCGGCTGTGAACCCCTCGCCCTGGACTCCTCGAGGAGCGCTTGGCACGCGCCCAGGGCTTTAGCGTGTCCGACCACGCCAACCCAGCCCGCGGTGTCGCGCTCTGCCTCGATGGCTCCCACGTCCTCACCTACCGCCCCGACGAGTTCGGCTGGTGCTACCACGTGCCCGCCGCCGACCGTCGGCTCTGCTTCATCGAGGACGACAACAACATGTGCTAGCTCCGCGCATTCCTCAATGGCAAGCGCGTTATCGTGGCCTGCATCGGCTGGCGGACGAGTGGAGGTTGCACATGGCGCGGCCAGCGGAGCTGAGCCAAGAGCGGTAGAGCCTAGAGTGCATGGCACATGGGGCCCTCAACCCGGAGATGCGGTTAGAGTGGCCGCCGATGAAGGCGGCAGAGGTGGATTGGGGTGGCCCCGAACTGGGCAAGGCAGAGTGGCAGCAGGCGACCCGCGACGCCTACCTCGGCTTTGACGTGAGCAATTGTCCACTTTAGCAGCCACGTTTCCTTGCCATGCCGGATGAAATCATAAAATGAAGGGGCATGTATTATTTATGTACCATTTGACAGGGTTTTGGACCCAGAAATGCGCTTTCAAAACTGATGGACCAAAGCGACACGGGCTGACAAGTTAATGGACTAACAATGCATTTTACTCAACAAATAATATGGTATGCTTTAGTATAATTTTTTTTTGTTATCGCTTTAAATCTATGCTTTTTTATAATTAATTCATAGCTACAGTTTATATAGTCTAATTGTGGTGAAATTTTTATGATATGATAATTATTGTATGCTTAAACTATAGTAAAAATTTCATACTCATTGAATCATTTATAACTTAGTTATAGATTTATTTATAACTTAGTTATAGATTATACATGATTCAATGAGTATGATATTTTTACTATAGTTCAAGCATACAATAGTTATCTCATCGTAAAAATTTCACTACAATTGGACCATAGAAAATACAGCTATGAATTAATTACAAAAAGCATAGATTTAAAGCTCTAGTAAAATTTTTTACTAAAACATACCATATTATAGATCTACTCATGTGGAGTTCAACAGAATTAGATTTTTCATTTTATGATTTTTCTGTGATTTACTATGATTTTTCAAAGATTCAGCCAAAATAAATAAAAAAGAAAAAGATAAAACCGCCTTTGAAAACCGCTTATAACCGGTTAAGGAGGTAAAACGAACGGTTTTAAAAGTTTAGGAAGATGGTTTACCCAGTTTTAGAGTTCAGAGAGGAAAAACAGATTTTTCGTAAAAGTTGAGGAAGGTAATCTGGACTTTTTTCGACATTCAATCAAGAAACCACGATGCGGATGGGCTGGTGCTGGTGGTCCATGGGCCGAGCCCAACGGGAGGTGCGGGATGGGAGAAAGGAAAAAAAGAGAAAACTATGGTGCTTGGCCCAAAGGGACAAAGAAGCAGGCGAGAAGACGGTTCACCGTAGGGACGAAACATAATTTTTCCTCTTGATACTTGACTAGTAAACATGCCCGTGCATTACAACGGAAGGAAATCAAAACTTGTATCTCTATTTAGTTACTAATATGTTTATTTTGCATTTAATCCATCAACAATGAAGCAAAAATTACATTAGAACATTGACCGTCTATAAAAGTGTAATTTAGAATAATGCTAGCCAAATTAGCAAATTCCTTATGTAGTGTAAAATCGGTAGAAATATATAAACATACTTAATTATCCATAAAAGAGCAGAAAAGTTAAGTGAAAAAGAGGAATCCCTGTACCAGCTTGCCTCGTCTGCTTCGCCGTCGCTGCCATCGGCGGTAGCTACCTCGTCGGTGTCCGCCACCTCCTCCCCACTCCTGCACCTTCTCTACTCACCTCCCCACCCCAACAGGTCGTCGTGGCCACCTCATCGTCTGGCCGCCACCGCCTCCTGCGGCACCACATCTACTGGAGGCGTAACCCCCGCTGCCGCTTTCCGGTTAGATTGGATAATAAACTGCCCAAAATTTTTGTTCATGATTTAATTAATTAGACCATTATCTGATCTAGGTTATAATAAGAATAATTTTTATTCTTAATCAAATTACATCAATAATTTAGTAGTGGCAATATTTGATCATTAAGGATTAGGGAAGGATAAAGGATCCAAAGACCCATAATATTGTTTTTATTATTTATTTTATATTTATAAGAAAATTCATGAGAGAATCGGGAAAACAAAGATGACATGCAAAATAATAAGGGAAAGGGCACGAACGGACTTGATAGTCCAGAAAAGGAAAAAGAGAAAAAGGAGAAGAAAAAACAGAAAGAGGAAATCAGAAAAAGAAGTGGAACGAATACGAAAATGAAAAACGGATCGGATGTAGTAATTGATCGAAGATAGTCTAAAAAAAGAGAAAAGGCCAAATCGATACAGAATAGGAAAAGGAAAAAAACCGAATTTACTATATATGTAGTAATTGTATTGGGTATAGACTTTTTTCCATAGGAGTATGGACTATTTGGTTAAACACAGACCATGCATAATCCAATATGTTTTGGAACCGGACTCCGTATCGCGCTACTAGAGCTATTCTAACTCGTATGAGCACGGTTTGTATATATATAAGTCCGGACGGAAGAAACTCTCCATTGCTGGTAATTTAGAGGGAGACAAACTAAAAAAATGGATGGATAAAAAAAGTGGCCAAAAATTTTGCCGCTTTATTATTAGGTATAGATAGAATATACCGAAATGTTGTATGACCCAACGTCCGTTCCATCCGAATGCTCCTTCATGGGCGTGTGTCCCAGCCCAATAAATCTTCCGGGTCCACCTCTTTCGTTGACCTTGCTGCTTGCCCCTGCCCCGTCGCTCGCCCCGCTCCTCCTGCTCCTATTCCACGTGCCGGTTGTAAGGTCCAAAAGGCTAGAGGGGGTGAATAGCCTATTTAAATTTTCTACAAGCTTTACTAAATAACAAATTAGTAAATAAGATGGCGAAGCTATTCTAGCACTAGCACAACTAAACTATGACAGCCACCTATACAATTCTAGTGAACAAGACTATGATCTGTAATTCACACCAACAAAGCTAAGTCACTAAACTAATTACTCCTAAGAGATAAGCTATTCTACTCAAGCTAAACAAGGCAAAGAACAAAAAGTAAAGGAGTGAGCTTGAATAGATATACCAACATTGATGAGAAGAGATATGTCCAATGTACCAATCAATCAACATGATCACATACACAAATGAAATCCTCAGCAATAAGATGACACAAGATTTTTTACCGAGGTTCACTTGCTTCTTGGCAAGCTACTCCTCGTTGTGGTGATGCACCCACTTGATAGATCGCGAGCTAATCAACTATCAAGAGTTGAACCCTCAGCGGATGCCGCACATCCACTCACAAGATGGGGATCCTCCAAGCCACGAGCTCCACTAGAGTAGCCAATTCGCTAACTCCCGCGGGGAAGGCTCAAGAACCCCTCACAATCGCTTGGTGGGGCTCGAAACAATCTCCAATCATGAGCTCAACACCACCGCTGCTCCAAGCCGTTTAGGGTGTCGGGAAACACCCAAGAGTAACCAGCAATCCGCAGCAAACTCAAGAAACAAGTGCCACTAGATGCAACTCTCAATACAATGCACTTGAATCTCACTCAATCTCTCTAGAGTATGCAACCAAGCAAGGAGATGAGTGGAGGGAAAGTTCTCTAGCTCAAAGTATGTCTCAAGTGTTCAAAGAGTCAAGAGATAGCCCCCAAACCCGGCCACCATCTATATATAGCGAAGGGGTAAGCAACTAATCGTTACAAGACAACGCAGTGAAAATCGTGATTACCGGACCAAAGATGGCAGCGGATCGGGTTTGGGTCGGATACCCGCGGGTTTCGGGTCCTGCGTGTTCGGGTTTGGGGATGGTTTCTTACCCACGGTTTTCGGTTTTAGTTTCGGGTTTGGTATCGGGTTCGGTTTCGGCTTTGGTTTTTCACCCGTGGATATCCAATGGATATCCGAAATAAATCATTTGGAATTAAAACTCATGTTTTATAATATGCTAATAATAACTTGTTTACTTAGATAATTAAATCTATTCAAAATTGACTCATGAAAATATTTATTATTTATTGCCTCTTATTTATACATGTGAATATGTGTATATTTATCCGTGGGTTTCGGGTATCCATTCGGGTTTTGGGTATTCGTTCGGGTTTCGGGTATCCGCGGGTTTGGTTTTGGTGATGGATTTCCACCCGAATTGGTTTTCGGTTCGGGTTCGGGTTTCGATTTCGGGTTTTGGTTTTTGGTGCACGGAGACTCCACCGGATCCGAACCCGACCTGTTGCCATCCTTAGACCGGACGCACCGGTCAGGGTGACCGGACGCGTCCGGTTACTACAGGACAAACAACACCAGTGCGCGTCAGAGAGAGTCGTTGCCGTGACCGGACGTGCTACACTGTTTGACCGGACGCGCTGCACCCGGCGTCCGATCGGAGTCCAGAGAGTTCCTCGTGCGATCGGACGTGTCCGGTCACACGTGACCGGACACGCTGCACCTGGCGTCTGATCAGAGTCCACTAAGGGTCCACTCGCGACCGGACGCGTCCGGTGGAACGTGACCAGACACGCCACCGTGTCTGATCGACCACGCGAACTACAGACCCTCTGAGCACCTGACCGGACACGCCGGTCCCGCGAGTGATCGAACGCGCCGGTGCAAAACCCTAGCCCGCGCGCCTCTGCAACAGCTGCTACTGACCGGATGCGTCCGGTTAAACTGAGACCGCGTTCGGTTCAGCGTTCGTTTGGAGTTTTTCAGAGATAAGCACTCCGGACTTTCGCCACCTTTTCTTGTCTCCGGCGCAATGAAAAATAGGCATTTCATTTCCTCGAAAACGCCTTAATCCCGCCGACCCTAAACCCCTCTCTACCGCTCAAACTCCACCGCCTTCGCAAATGTGCTAACACCACCAAGTGTACACCATCATGTGCATGTGTGTTAGCATTTTCACAATCATTTTTCAAGGCGTTATGTTAGCCCTCTACTAGATCCTAATGAATATGCTCAAGATGATGACCTAGTAGCACTTGATTCATGAGCTAACCGTGATTGCCCCTCTTGATGTTGGCTATCAATCATAAACCCGGTCAATCACTTCTCTACTCATCTTAGACCGGCAAAAGCAAACCCTACGATTATACCTTTGCCTTGATCACTTTGTTCCATGTCCATCTCCAAATGCTTGATCACCTTGATCATCATTTTATGTGTATCTCCACATCTTGTGATCTTGTGGCCATCACTTCATGCCACATGCTCCTTCATCACGTGTGTTGCTTATGCCTAACTCAAACCACTTAACATATGGCATTAGCAACTTTGTGTCATTAATTACCAAAACCAAACTTGGGCTTTCACCGGTCCTACCGCTGCTCCTACTCCGCCGCCCAACTTGTTGCTCCTGCAGCTGCTCCTATTTCGCGCGCCAGCTCCGCTGCTCCTGATGCTACTCTTGCTCCGCCGCCTAGCCCACCCGACGAAGCTGACAACGCCGCCAGCACAAGGAGAAGCGCGGGGCCCTGGCGCGGAAGCCCTCTGGCCTCGCCTCCTGCTACGGCTACGGCGCGCCGGTGCCTCGATGAAGATGGCGGAGGAAGCCGTACCGGGATATGATGCATGTTGCAAATGTACAATTCAAAATGTTTTGAAAGTTTGAGAGGTATGTTGCAAGTGTTATATATCGATGTTGCAAAAGTAAATCGGGATGCTACACATGTTGTAATGGCTATCACGTATGTTTCAACTGTATATCTCAAATGTTTCATCTGTTCCAAACAAATGTTGCAAGATGTTTATCTGGATGTTGCAAAAGTGGATCTAGATGTTGCATATACATGTATATTCCAAGCATATGTTTCAAGTGTTTTCAGGTGTTTCATATGTATGTTTGCAAGTATTTTATCTGGATGTTGCTTATGTTTACAATGGTTTTCAAATGTTTTTCAAGCGTTTTCACAAGAGTTTCTTACTCTTGTTTCAAGTGTTTAATCTGTTTTTTATATTGCTACTGTTGCATCCGGATGTTTTAAAAGTAGATTGAGTGTTGCACATGAAATACGTGTGGGAAGCGGGTGGCGGCGCGGACAATGTTTGGGGCGGCGTGGGCCCACTGCTGGTGCCCTCGCTCGCGAGCCAGACGCGTTAGGTGCTCGCTCACTCCCTGTGCGAGGAGGATCCGGATCGGACCTCCAGGCGTTAGCAAGTCCGTAGAATATACAGTAGAAACTGAATTTGCACTGACTAAAAATTTCGGAAAATAAAAATCGATTTCTAGGACGAAAAAACTCCTGAAGGTTGGTCACGATCCCACAAAACGTTCTGCTATTTCTTTCCTTCCAGAGCATCCAGGAGACAAGCAGCAGCATGGAGTCTAGCGTTGCCCTAGCATCGTTGTGGAGACGCTGCCGTTGCCGAAGCCACCAGTCAACAAGGTCATCATCACTTTGTGGTAGAAACGTCTCAAGACCGACCGGCTGCAACAGCTTGTACCAAAGCTGTCTAGCAAGCACACAGCCAAGGAAAAGGTGTGAGCCTGTTTCCGGTTCCTGACCCCATAGAACACATTCATCGTGATCCTAGAGGCTGTGTCTCTTCCGTCGCTCCGCTGTCTAAAGGTGTCGATGCAGAGCCAACCAGAAACCTCACATGATCTTGAAATGTGTGTATAAGACTAGCTCTTGACCAAGAATTACCTTTTCTCTCTTCTATTAAAATATAAAATAAAATGCTTAGAGGTAGCTCATAACTCATCGTTGAAGCTGCCCTAGATATAAAAGTTCGAAGCCGTCGTTGTGGTACATCCCGCTACACCCTCATCACAAGCCTTCGTTAGAGAGTTGAGTGAGAAGGACTAAAAGAGTTTGTGGGGTGTTCTGGTAAAGCTAAAGCTAGTTTTCATTCGAGTGTCTGCGAGTATGACAACCTTGTACATTCTGTATCAACGTGCGTTGGGCTTGCTTTGAATGGCCTCCTGGCCGCACTGCTCACGTCGGCGACGGACGAAGCAAGGCTCAGAAGTCTGAGCTATTAAGGTGCGGTTGACGGATAAGAGGCCTTCGATATGTTAAGGGAGAGAGGGGAGAGTCATTCCAGAGTTGGGTGGGAATCGTTGATAGAAATTTCCATTTTCCCTGAAGTACGATAGCGTCTGAACTAAAGCAAGGGAATATGAAAAGTGAATATGGTAAAGGATACCAAGAGTAGGTTCCCTGAATGATTTTTAGGCGTCTTTTCTTTGAAAAAAATATATAAATAAAATTGGATGGATCTTCCACCTATGCTATGAGTGAATCTTAAAGTTATGCCCCTGCCCCACTTTATCCCTAGACATTTTCCTTCACTAGTCATCTTTTGTCCATTAGCAACTGTGATGATCATGGGCAAGGTTCTGGTGATGAGGAGCTTGTTCAATTTAGCCACTTGAATGTCTAGAAAACTCATGTTGCTACCTAAGGATTGTAATTGATTTTTTTCTTGAACTTCCCCTTCAGTTTGAGAGTTTCTGATCTAGTCCCCTTCCAATGCATTTAATGAGATCCTGGGCTCTTCTACAGGTTACTCTCCTAAGTGGTGGATTGACTATCCTGCTTGTTCTGGATCTTGATGGTACGACGGGTAAGACCGAAGAGGCAGGTGAAAAGTACCCATTTGCTCTAGGTAGAGGCGGCTGGGCTGTTCAGTGTGAAGTACTTCCATTCGCCCCTCCCCCAATTTAGGACTGCTTGTAAGAAGAGTTATCAAGCGCAAGGGAAAAGGCGACGCAAGCCAAAACCTGTATAAATAGCTTCAACGACTCAAGAACACCACCTTCTCATGACAAAGCTTAAGAAAAGATATTCACACTTCGTCTTTGATTTACTTTTCCTCAGTTTACAACTG
Source organism: Saccharum hybrid cultivar R570 (assembly GCA_038087645.1). Classification (NCBI taxonomy): domain Eukaryota; kingdom Viridiplantae; phylum Streptophyta; class Magnoliopsida; order Poales; family Poaceae; genus Saccharum; species Saccharum hybrid cultivar. The sequence goes on from JAQSUU010000805.1 coordinate 16,908,790, forward strand.
AAACCTAACATGACCATTGATTCCGCCTCCATTGCTGGAAAGGATAACAATGGATCTTTAGCTAGCTCATAGGCAGAGGAAAGGTATAGTCTTGTTAACAGATAAGGAAAAGTGGATCCGCTACCAAATACGTTGTGGAGCCGTGTTATCTGGGGTAAATACTGGTTTGAGAGTTCTTGGGATGGGTTCTATGTTGCTGCCCATTCATTTCCTATTAATAAGGAGATATGTAAAGCCAGTCATTCTATTAAAGAGAACTTCCAGTGGCAGATTGGAGATGGTAATTCGGTGCGATTGTTATAAGACCCTGGGCTCGGTGGGACTGCATTGGATAGAAGGCCTATTCCTATAAACATGTCAGAGCTGTTGGAAGGTTTGTCTCTCTCCCACTATCTCATTCCTAATAGGAATTGAAGTGCAATTGACAAGAACACAAAAGAGGCGAAAGGAAAGCTCTGCTTCCCTTGTTATGTCAGAAGCAAAACCAGTGAATACCTGGTTTGGTACTCCTACTGGAAGCAAAGGGAAATCGAAAAGGATGTGAATTCTTCTTGTTTGTATATCTATCTCAGCCCTTGCTTTTTCTAAAAGTTATTTTGACATAGATGGAAAAAAAGATAGGATTGAGGCGCATCTCTCCAATTGATCGGCTAAGACAAAGCAGTTCAAAGCAAAGATTTTGTTATTGAAAGCACTACTTTTACATATATATGAAGATGAGTTTTATCAAATCCTGTGGTGACTTCCCAAGGTAAAAATGTGAAGTAAGGATTTCCCATATATATGAAACTAAAATGAACCCTCCTCGGCTAAGAAGAAGGCTGTGAATAAGAAGAAGCGGTAAGAGCTGTTAGGATGCATAGCGGGGATGGAGGAAAGATGAAAGCAAATGTCAGTGAAACGGGTAATAATACACCCTCGACTACTGGGTGAGTGAGAAAAGACAACATCCTCCTCCGGTTACACTCCCTGTGGTGCTTTCAGCGGGGGATTCGTCATACCATACCAATTCATTATGTATGGATGATGAATGAGATTCCATGGATAGAGAGCCAGTTCCAATAGACTTATGGAACGTTCCCGTTCGCGTGCATCCAACAGGAATTGAACCCGCAAATTTACCAATTATGAGTTGGGCGCTTGAACCATTCAGCCATGGATGCTTAACATGGATCATCGTACATCGTAAATAACCAATTTTCATATAAAAAGACATATCATAGAAAAATAAAATCGAAAATATTCGGAGATGGCAAATATTCGGAGATGACTATGACTCTCCGGATCCTCGAATTGAAAGAGAGATTGAGATGGATTAAGAATCCTAATTCTCGCTATTTGGAATGGATCCAATTCTATTGAGTCTGACCCATAGTGATCATTTCTCTTTAGCAAAGAATGACCTTGGTTATCAAAGGATTTCTCAGCCCTAGTTTAAGGTGAAAAGTAGTCGAGTTTTATCTCAATGTCGCCCATAGCTCCATTACCAAAAAGGGTGCTCCAGTGGACGGGGTTCCTAATATATAACTCTGCCTGCTGTTGAGGGTTCCGTCGCCGGTTGGTCTGGGGATCAGGAGGAGAATCGGAGATGTGTCAGCGGCCGTGGCACAACGCAACAAGCCAATAACTGACGGCGAAGGAGAGAGTACGCAGCCCAAAGGGAAAGGGGGGTAGGCGATCGCGAGTAAGGATGAAAACGGTCGAAAACGGTCGAAAACGGACTTACGATATGGAAAAACGAAAACGGTCGGTTCGGGATATTTCTACATTTAGCAATTAAAGAGTACAAAAAATGGTTGAAAATGGTTGTGAAACCAATTGAAACTGATAAATTTTCACGTTAAAAAACGGTTCATAATATAGAAAACGAAAACGGTCAGTTCGGAATATTTCTGTTCCGTTTTCATCCCTAATCGCGAGTGGCTAGCAAGCCGCACGGCGCGGGACCTTTGGGCCTCGGCAAGTTTTGTTGCTGGGCCAATTTTCTTTTGACAACATGTTGTTGGGCCAATTGTAGGGAGGGTCCCGCCTATGCCTCTGATCTTTATTCCTTTTCTTTGCGGCTAATTTACTAATAATAACACCACACGGTTTATAATATTTACAATATTTAGGGACCGGAATGACACAACTGAACAAGTTTGAGGATCTAAACATATGATTTGCAAGTTCAGGGACCTAGATGATACCGTTGAATAAGTTTGAGGACCTAAATGAGCGATTTGTGAGTTTAGGGACCGAGATGATATAGATGAATAAGTTTGAGGATCTAAACGGTCGATTTGTGAGTTTAAGGACCGAGATCACATAGCTGAACAAGTTTGAGGACCGCCAGGGGACTTTACTCAATATTTTATATACTAGCAGATTATGTTAGTCTTAATAGTTATGTTGTCATTGAAGCACCAAAATCAGTAAACTTTTTGTGGGGTCCATGTTTCTTACACAAATATTGCCGTTACTATATCATATTTTTCCTTATCAAATCCAATTGTAGTTATGCGAGCATATTGGCTACCCTTTGGAAAATCTAAAACAACTTTTCGATACATTTCTAACTCAGTGACACTCGAGGACACATAAGAAATGAATTATATAGCTAAATAAAAGATCACCTTAACCCGTTTCTTAAGTAAGTTTTTTTTTCGGAATACGCAGTAGAGCTACTTACAGCGTACCTTTGTATTAAGAGAGACAAAAAAATATCAGTTTTTTTCTTAAACAAGTTTCTTACCATAACTATGGGTGTGTTCACTTCACATGCTAACCCAAAATATTTCCTCTTCCACCCATCACATCGAATCTTTGGACGCATGCATAGAGCATTAAATATAGGTAAAAAAGATAACTAATTGCATAGTTTGTCTATAAATATCGAGACGAATCTTTTGAGCCTAGTTAGTCCATGATTGGACAAATTTTGCCAAATAACAACGAAAGATGCTACAGTAACTTTTCAACCACTTTTCGCCAACTGAACACACCTATGTGTACTACCCATATAGGCAGCGAAACAGGAGATGGCTGTGACTGTGAGAGACTGTTGTCTCCATCCATTGGCATGGCGAACAGATATCCGATGGCTCTCTTGGCATCTCGGCCTCTCCCGTGCTGATGACGCCGCTGGGTGTGCCGGAGATGTTACTGGATTGGAACCTAACGCTTGTGCAGAAGATGCCGGAGACTGTTTACTAGTCAGTCGCTTGTCCTTGTCTATCCATTGGTATAGCGAACAGTGGCGAGTTATTACGTACAGAAACCAAGCTGTTTACTAGTCGCTTGTTCAGTTTGCGTGTACTTGTACGCGTCTGATGATTCCGTTGCCACGTCTGGGCCGTAAAAGCCCCGTAACTTCTCAATGGAAGAAGATCGGGAGAGGGTAACAAGTCAGTGTCAGCCTTAATGGTCCCATTCGCATGGCGCGGCGTATGTGGTATGGCCAGGCTTTGCAGCCGCAGGCTCACGCAGGCGCCAGAACCAGAACACGCGTCGACGTCGTCGGCGACAGCGACAGGAGGCTCACCAGGCACCAGTCAGCCACCACTGGCCACTGGCTGCAGCTCCCCTTCCTATCCGTCCCTATATCCCTACAAGTGGCCAGCTAGCAAGAGGGGAGGCGCTGCAGGTCTGATCACCTATCTCGCGCGCTGTGGCGATGGACACGGGCGATGTTTGAGCAGGCGGTGGCGGATTTCTGCTGGCATGCAAAGGAGGTAGTGTCGTCGGCGATGGGGCTCTGGGGCTGGCCCTGGGGGCGCCGGGGGCCGTCGGGCTTCGGCTCCGCGTCCACCGCCGAGGAGGTCACCGCTGGCGTCGACGCTAGCAACCTCACCGCCATCGTCACAGGTCGTCCCTCCGTCGCTTTCTTCCTTTTCTTCTTCTTTCAGTGTGCAGCACACAGCAGCCGTGATGGTTTCTGGGTAGCCTAGCTTTGGTTTCCCCCGTCGTCTTTAAGCATGCCTCTAGTTTCAATTGCAACATTATATTGTTTCTACTTCATATAAAAACTGTTGGCGGGAAGAGCGACGAAAGACTATACATTAGAAGAGCAAGTACTACAGTTAGCTTTCAGTTTTCATTCAGGCCTTATTCTAGATATCATAAGGAGCAGGGTTTACAATTTCGGCGAAATTTCCGAAATATCACCTTTTTCCTGAAAAATTTTATATCGGTCAAACTTTTTCGGTTAAATTCATCTTCCGCTCCAAAATTACACCAAACCATACTAAAATGATCCTCCATATCTTCTAGTCTTATGAAAGCCCTAAATTTCATCAAATTTATTTAATTTTCTTGCTCACACATTCGATGACACTAGCATATGTAGCTCGCCCACCGTCAGCCCGCTGTATTACCGTGGTGATATATTGTGTTATTTCGTCGATGTTATATAAACTTGTGATGGATGATGGATTAGAGAGTTTTTCTAGTGAAATGATGCCAATTTTTTTTAAAAAAAACAATTTGAATTTATTTAAAGTTGATCCGATATTTCCGAAATTTCTAAAATTTCATATTTATTGCCAGGGACTGAAAATTTTTCCTACCGGTAAAAAAAACCTTGGTAGGGACAGAATTGTTGGTGCCATTTTTTTGCTGTAAGAAACTCAGATAATATCGTCGTGAGAACAGACCAACAGCCTCACACGTATAGTTAATTTCAACTTAATCTTAGTACTACTTGTATCTCTTCCATAATAGTTCAGTTTTTTTTCCCTGAATGTCATAATATTTCAGTCTTATGACACAAGATTGCTGAACATGTTTGTGCTGAAATTAACTTTCGTTAATATTGATTGATTGATGATCGCCAGGACAAATTCTATTATGTCTATTTTGTTCTTCAGATACAGTGATGTATTCATCTTGCTTTACATAGCAACCTCGCATACCTAGTCTGTAACTCTGTATCCCACGAATCTTGTAATTACTATACTACGCATGATATGTCTGTCACACTTTCCTCTCCCCTGCCTTCACTTGGCAAAATGCAGGAGCAACGAATGGCATTGGAAAGGAGACAGCCAGAGTGCTAGCACTGAGGGGAGCGAAGGTGATCATACCAGCTAGGACACTGGAGAGTGGCCTCAAGGTGAAAGAGAGCCTCGCAGAACAGGTCCCAAGCTCCAAGCTGCACGTCATGGAGATGGACCTGAGCTCTCTGAGCTCCGTCCGTGACTTCGCGCGGTCCTTCGATTCATCTCACGAGCATCTGAACCTCCTCATGTACGTATCTGCCGCCATCTCTGAAACACTGCAGATATATATTCAGAATTCAGCATGCCGGTGTAGGACTCGCTCGCATGGTAATCTGAAACATGTTCCTCTGAAGAAACAATGCAGGGATTATGGCCTGCCCTTACCAGCTCTCAAGGATGGAATTGAGCTGCAATTCGCAACCAATCATGTAGGTGAGTAGGATGCCGGTCATTCATGCCAATAAATCCCGGTCACATATAGCATCAGGGGATTTGCTCTGCAACCTGCGATATGTTCTGAACTGAATTGCTGTCAGTACATTGTTCAGAAGCAAATAATGCATATCTATTGAATTTGACCTTATGAGCAGGACATTTCTTGCTGACAAATCTCCTGCTAGACAAGATGAAATCAACTGCCAGAGAGACAGGTGTGCAAGGCAGGATCATAAACGTGTCATCCATCGCACATAAAAGAAGTGATGGTACATGCTTTGAGCTGAACAAGCTAAACGACAAGGCTAGGTTAGCAAAATGTTATCCCTTAATTATGCTTATTGATTTTTGGTTACATGCATGAGCGTGGTATAAGTAGCCGAATTATTTTTTTTCCCTCCAACTCAAAATTTACAGGTACCAGCCGTTCATTGCATATGCACATTCAAAATTAGCCAATATTCTCCACGCGAATGAGTTGTCCAGGCGTTTTCAGGTATGCAATCTTCTGCCTTGCCGCTGACTGCATATTTCACGTCCTCACAAAATAACACATGTTTGCTGCCATGCATTTCAGGAAGAAGGATGCAATCTGACAGCGAATTCCCTGCATCCTGGAATGATCATCACCAATATCATTCGCTATGTTGCAGGAAATAACAGTAATGACATCGCAAGCTCAGATCTTTCAAAAAAAATTTATTATCTTTCAAAAACATTGCAAGCTCAGGCCCAACAAGAAGATTCACTTAAGAACAAATTCATATTGCTGGATCCTCTTTCAGTTAACTAATACAAATGTATGCTTGACAGATGCGCTGATTTCGGTTCTCTCCCCTGTAGCAAATCTTGTTCTGAAGAGCGTACCCCAGGTTATTGAATCCTATTAGCACCCAGCTAACCCTCTAAAACATAATCAGTACGTGTCGTAATCAATATCATCTGACGGACATGGTTTGTAGGGAGCTGCGACTACTTGCTACCTGGCATTGCACCCTAATGTCAAAGATGTATCTGGTAAATACTTTGCGGATTGCAATGAAGCAACACCGACTGCTGTCGCAAGAGATTCAGAGCTGGCGAAGAGGCTATGGTACGCTACTCGTGAGAGATTTTTACACTTCGAGTCGAAAATGAACCTGTGAACCTGGGTCGGGGTCGACGAACCCGGGTCGAGGGTCGAAGGTGGTGAATCCGTTTTATGTGACTATGATCAATGCAGATATGTCACAGACGACACAAGCAAGTGAAGAAGAGGACGTACAAGTAAAAGACGTTATCCAAGCCAAGTAGCGTAATATGTAACTCTATTTTCTAATTCTTGTACCTGTCTTGTGGGCCCGAATGGCCAGTGACTGTAATGGCACGTGAAGACTTGTACATACTCAGACATTCAAAGAAAAAGTCTACATTACCTGCCTCAATTTTTGCAAAAGTCTGTTTTGCTTCCTTGAACTCTAAAATCGGGTAAACCACCTCCTGAACTTTTAAAACCGTTCGTTTTATCTCCCTAACCAGTTATAAGCGGTTTTAAAATGCGGTTTTGTCTTTTTTTATTTCAACTGAATCTTTGAAAAATCATAGTAAATCATAGAAAAATCATAAAATGGAAAATCCAATTTTGTTGGACTCCACATAGGTTGATCTACACAATAAAGAAATAAGAGTAAAATACATGGTTAGTCCATTAACTTGTCAGCATGTGTCGTTTTGGTCCATCAGCTTTGAGAGTGTTTTTATGGGTCCAAAACCTTGTTAAGTTGTACATAAATAGTCTATACCCCTTCATTTTATATTTTCATCTGACGTGGCAAGCAAATATGGCTCCTGAAGTGGACGATAGCTCACGTATGCTCGGTCAGAGCAGAGCACAGCGCTTGGTGGCGCAGCCTCGCTGTGAACAGTGGCTGCCCAGCCAGCATGGCGTTCACCGGAGGCAAGGGACCTCCACCCATCTACGCGCCTACAGGCGTTTGCGGCTTGACTCTAGGTGGAGTCGTGGAGACGTTTGGAATGGGGTGCACTGCAACGTGTCGGGCGACGGCGGCGACCATGGCAGCCATGTGCACCACAGTGACGGCGGTGTTCCGACAAGGGGAAGCGAGGATTCAATGAGGGAGTGGCCGGGATAGCTGGAGTGTCTCACCTAGAGCTTAGGCGATGGCTCTATTTAGGGAAGCAGCGGGTCGAAGTGTGCTGACCGCATGCTCAGGCGAGGCAGCGGCACTCCGGGACTGGCAAGGTGAGCGTCACTTCATGTCCGACGAAGCTCATGAAAAGTTTGCGTGCGCAACATGATCGAGAGGTCAAGAGAGGGCCAGAACCCCAAGGAATTGAAGAGTACTCGAGGAAAGAAGATTACCCCAATGTTGATCTATTTCTGCCCGGAAAATGACCGGCGTCGGTAAAGCTTCAAATTCGGGTCAGTCCTGCGGCCGACATCGATGAGAGAACCTACGGTCTACTAATTTACTTCCTTGGGAAGCCCAAGTTGCGAGGAATTGGATTGGGAGGCTCTGGTTTGGGTGAATTTGAGAGGCAGAGAGGGGTGAGTTGTGCACGGTGGCGGCAATGGTGCTCGGATGAGTGCGCGAAGTAAAGTGTTATGGCGTCTGGCCGCCTGGACGTCATCAAGATGCTGTGCTCGGATGCGCCGCAGCCTGGACGTCATCGAGATGACCCTATCCCACAGCGACGATGTCACGGGTGCCTGGCTCCGCAAGGCTGTGTCCCTCACCTGCGACCACCGCCTGCACGCCCCCCTCGACACTGCCCTCGTTGCGCTGCGCGGCTGTGAACCCCTCGCCCGGGACTCCTCGAGGAGCGCTTGGCACGCGCCCAGGGCTTCAGCGTGTCCGACCACGCCAAACCAGTCCGCGGTGTCGCGCTCTACCTCGACGGCTCCCACGTCCTCGTCTACCGCCCCGACGAGTTCGGCTGGTGCTACCGCGCGCCCGCCATCGGCCGTCGGCTCTGCTTCGTCGAGGACGACAACAACATGCGCTAGCTCCGCGCATTCCTCAATGGCAAGCGCGTTATCGTGGCCTGCATCGGCTGGCAGACGAGTGGAGGTTGCACATGGCGCGGCCAGCGGAGCTGAGCCAAGAGCGGTAGAGCCTAGAGCGCATGGCGCATGGGGCCCTCAACCCGGATATGCGGTTAGAGTGGCCGCTGATGAAGGCGGCAGAGGTGGATTGGGGTGGCCCCGAACTGGGCAAGGCAGAGTGGCAGCAGGCGACCCGCGACGCCTACCTCTGCTTTGACGTGAGCTATTGTCCACTTTAGCAGCCACGTTTGCTTGCCATGCCGGATGAAATCATAAAACGAAAGGACATGGATTATTGATGTACCATTTGACAAGGTTTTAGACTCAGAAATATACTTTCAAAGCTGATGGACCAAAGAGACACGGGCTAACAAGTTAATGAACCAATCATGCATTTTAGTCAACAAATAATATAGTATGCTTTATTACAAAATTTTTTATTATAGCTTTAGATCTATGCTTTTTTTAATTAATTCATAGCTGTAGTTTTTATGGTCCAATTATGGTGAAATTTTTATGATGGGATAATTATTGTATGCTTGAACTGTAGTAAAATGTCATACTCATTGGATCATGTATAACTTAGCTATAGATTTCACCACAATTGGACCATAGAAACTATAGATATGAATTAATTATAGAAAAGCATAGATCTAAAGCTCCAGTAATTTTTTTTACTAAAGTATACCATATTATATGTTTACTATGTAGATCTACTCATGTGAAGTCCAACAAAATTGAATTTTTCATTTTATGATTTTTCTATGATTTACTATAATTTTTCAAAGATTCAACCAAAATAAATAAAAAAAGATAAAACCGTCTTTGAAAACCGCTTATAACCGGTCAGGGAGGTAAAACGAACGGTTTTAAAAGTTCAGGGAGAGTTCACCCGGTTTTAGAGTTCAGAGAGGAAAAGCAGACTTTCGTAAAAGTTGAGAAAGGTAATGTGGACTTTTTTCGAACATTCAATCAAGAAACCACGATGCAGCTAGGCTGGTGCAGGTGGTCCATGGCCCGAGCCCAACGGGAGGCGCGGGATGGGAGAAAAGAAAAAAAGAGAAAAAATATGGTTCTTGGTCCAAAGGGACAAAGAAGCAGGCGAGAAGAAGGTTCACCGTAGGGACGAAACATAATTTTTCCTCTTGATACTTGACCAGCAAACATGTCCGTGCGTTGCAACATGAGGAAATCAAAACTTGTATCTCTATTTAGTTACTAATATGTTTATTTTGCATTTAATCCATCAGCAATGAAGCAATAATTACATTAGAACATTGACCGTCTATAAAAGTGCAATTTAGAATAATGCCAGCCAAATTAGCAAATTCCTTATGTCGTGGAAAATCGGTAGAAATATATAAACATACTTAATTATCCATGAAATAGCGGAAAAGTTAAGTGGAAAAGAGGAATCCCTGCACGCAGCCTGCATCGTCCTCATCGCCGTCGCTGCCATCGGTGGTAGCTACCTCGTCGGCGTCCGCCACCTCCTCCCCACTCCTGCACCTTCTCCGCTCACCTCCCCACACAACAGGTCATCGTGGCCACCTCATCATCTGGATGCCACCGCCTCCTGCAGCGCCACATCTGCTGGAGGCACAACCTCCGCTGCCGCTTTCCGGTTAGATTGAATAATAAACTGCCGAAGATTTCTGTTCATGATTTAATTAATTAGACCATTATCTGATCTAGGTTATAATAAGAATAATTTTTATTCTTAATCAAATTACATCAATAATTTAGTAGTGTGAATATTTGATTATTAAGGATTAGGGAAGGATGAAGGATTCAAAGACCCATAATATTGTTTTTATTATTTATTTTTATGTTTATAAGAAAATTCATGAGAGAATCGGGAAAACAAAGATGACATGCAAAATAATAAGGGAAAGGGCATAAACGAACTCGATAGTCCAGAAAAGGAAAAAGGGGAAAAGGAAAAAAAAACAGAAACAGAGAATCAGAAAAAGAAGTGAAACGAATACGAAAATGAAAAATGGATCGGATATGTAATTGATCGAAGATAGTCTAAAAAACGAGAAAAGGCCGAACCAATGACAGAATAGGAAAAGGAAAAAACTAAATTTACTATATATATATATATATATATATATATATATATATATATATATAGTAATCGTATTGGGTATAGACTTTTTTTCATAGGAGTATGGTCTATTTGGTTAAACACATACCATGTACAACCCAATACGTTTTGGAATCAGACTCCGAATCACGCTAGACAAGAGCTATTCTAACTTGTATGAGCACGAGTTGTATATATATAAGTCCGGACGGAAGAAACTCTCCATTGCCGGTAATTTAGAGGGAAACAGACAAAAAATATGGATGGATAAAAAAGTGGCTGAAAATTTTGCCTCTTTATTATTAGGTATAGATAGAATATGCGGAAATGTTGTACGACCCAACGTCCGTCCCGTTCGAATGCTCCTTCATGGACCGGTGTCCCAGCCCAATAAATCTTCCAGGTCCACCTCTTGCGTTGACCTTGCTGCTTTCCCCTGCCCCATCGCTCGCCCCGCTCCTTCTGCTCGTATTCCGCATGCCGGTCCTGCTGCTGCTCCTACTCCGCCGCCCAACTTGTTGCTCCTGCAGCTGCTCCTATTCCGCGCACCAGCCCCGATGCTCCTGATGCTACTCTTGCTCCTGCAGCTCGCTCGACGACGCTGATAGGCGCCACCAGCGCAAGGAGAAGCGCGGGGCCCTGGCGCGGAAGCCCTCTGGCCTCGCCTCCTACTATGGCTACGACACGCCGGTGCCTCGATGAAGACGGCAGAGGAAGCCGTACCAGGATACGATGCATGTTGTAAATGTACAATTCAAAATGTTTTAAAAGTTTGAGAGGTATGTTGCAAGCGTTGTATATCGACGTTGTAAAAGTAAATCGGGATGCTACACATGTTGTAATGGCTATCACGTATGTTTCAACTGTATATCTCAAATATTTCATCTGTTCCAAACAAATGTTGCAAGATGTTTATTTGGATGTTGCAGAAGTAGATCTAGATTTTGTATATACATACATGTTGCAAGCATATGTTTCAAGTGTTTTAAGGTGTTTCATATGTATGCTTGCAAGTGTTTCATCTGGATGTTGCTTATATTTACAATGGTTTTCAAATGTTTTTCGAGCGTTTTCGCAAGAGTTTCTTACGCTTATTTCAAGTGTTTAATCTGTTTTTTTGTATGTTGTTACTGTTGTATCCGGATGTTTCAAAAGTAGATTGAGTGTTGGACATGGAATACATGTGGGAAGCGGCTGGCGGCGCGGACAATGTTTGGGGCGACGTGAGCCCACTGCTGGTGCCCTCGCTCACGAGCTAGACGCGTTAGGTGCTCGCTCACTCCCTATGCGAGGAGGGTCCGGATCGGACCTCCAGGTATTAGCAAGTCCGTAGAATATACCGTAGAAACTGAATTTCACTGACTAAAAATTTCAGAAAATAAAAATCGATTTCTAGGACGAAACAACTCCTGAAGGTTGGTCACGATCCCACGGAACGTTGTGCTGTTTCTTTCCTTCCAGAGCATCGAGGAGACGAGCAGTAGCACGGAGTCGAGCGTTGCCCTAGCATCGTTGTGGAGACGCTGCCGTTGCCGAAGCCACCAGTCAACAAGGTCATCATCACTTTGTGGTAGAAACGTCTCAAGACCCACCGGCTGCAACAACTTGTACCAAAGCTGTCTAGCAAGCACACAGCCAAGGAAAAGGTGCGAGCCTGTTTCCGGTTCCTGACCGCATAGAACACATTCATCGTGATCCTGGAGGCCGTGTCTCTTCCGTCGCTCCGCTGTCCAAAGGCGTCGATGCAGAGTTAACTAGAAACCTCACATGATCTTGAAATATGTATATAAGACTAGCTCTTGACCAAAAGCTACCTTTTCTCTCTTCTATTAAAATATAAAATAAAATGCTTGGAGGCAGCTCATAAGTCATCGTCGAAGCTGCCGTAGATATAAAAGTTCGAAGCCGTCGTTGTGGTACATGCCGCTACGCCCTCATCACAAGCCTTCGTTAGAGAGTTGAGTGAGAAGGACTAAAAGAGTTAGTGGGGTGTTCTGGTAAAGCTAAAGCTAGTTTTCATTCGAGTGTCTGCGAGTATGACAACCTTGTACGTTCTGTATCAACGTGCGTTGGGCTTGCTCTGAATAGCCTCCTGGCCGCACTGCTCACGTCGGCGACGGACGGAGAATCGGAGATGTGTCAGCGGCCGTGGCACAACGCAACAAGCCAATAACTGACGGCGAAGGAGAGAGTGCGCAGCCCAAAGGGAAGTGGGTGGGGGTAGGCGATCGCGAGTGGCTAGCAAGCCGCACGGCGCGGGACCTTTGGGCCTCGGCAAGTTTTGTTGCTGGGCCAATTTTCTTTTGACAACATGTTGTTGGGCCAATTGTAGGGAGGGTCCCGCCTATGCCTCCGATTTTTATTCCTTTTCTTTGCGGCTAATTTACTAATAATAACACCACACGGCTTAGTTGCGGTGGGGCTCACGGGCTTATAATTCCTCACCGTCACGGACAATGGCGGACCCAGAATTTGAAAGAAGGGTAGTCCTTGTCAAAATTTTCATATGTATTGTATCATATAAAATCCAACAGAAAATTTTGTAAAATTTTCTAGAAAATTACAGCAAATTTCTTTTGACTTTAGGCTATGGTTTTATTCACAACAAATCCCTAACCTGTATTAATGAATCATACACTGATTTCACGTAAACATAGATACACAATCTAAACGAGGGTCAGGATACTTTCATCTGGAACTAAACATAGATACACAATCTAAATGAGGGTCAGGATACTTTCATCTGGAACTTAAATAATAATGGCTTATTTTCTGTTAAATCCATGTACAAATACTTAGTCAATAATGGGATTAAGGTTACCCAGGAAATTTGGCATATGAAAGTGCCCTTAAAGATTAAAATTTTTCTTTGGTTCTTAAAGAAGGCGTAATACTAACAAAAGACAACCTTGCTTAAAGGAATTGGAATGGTAGTAAGGCTTGTTGTTTTTGTAGCACACCTGAAACTATCCAACACGTTTTTTTGATTGTCATTATGCCAGATTTCTTTGGCGTGCTGTGTTTGTTTTGTTTAGCATTAATCCTCCAAGGAATACGAATCATCTTTTCAACAGTTGGTTAAAGCTAGGAGGTTTTAATCATAATTATCTTTTATTGACTGGGGCTGCGGTATTTTGCTGGGCAATATGGATCACAAGGAACAATGTGGTTTTTGATAAAGGTCACCCAAAAACATTTTTGCAGGTTCTTTTCAGGGGAACACACTGGCTACGATTTTGGGTTATGTTGCAGCGCTCGGATAATGACAAGGAACGGATTTTTGACGCTTGCAAGCTACTAGAGTCGAGAGCCATGGAGTTCTTCGCATCGCATAGATGGTCCTTTATTTACCGTCTTGAACTTTTGTTCTAAACCTATAATAAGTTTAAATTATGTGTGTGCTACCGTAATAAGTTTGGATTGATGCTTCTTCTTCTCAGAAGAAGGCTGAAGCCTGATATTTTCCATTATCTAAAAACACAATCCCTAAGTCTATTTTTACAATGCAATGTCCAAACTATATATTATTCTAAGGCTTAATATAATGGGATTTGGGAGAAGCACACTCACGAGGTGCTCCCGGTGGATTGGAGGCCGGCGTCTTGCGTGCCTGGGAAGTGGTGCTGCTCGGTGCCGACGCTTTTGCATCGGCCTTAGGCTGGGCGCCGGTCATGGTCTAGCAGGTCACTCGCCCTATCAGCTCTTATCGTTGGTGGGGGCAGCGCAGTGGAGTCTGCGAGTCGACCATCGATGGCTTAGCCGGCGTCTGGGGGCCGCTCGTGCTTGTGCATGCTGCCCTGCTAGGGTGAATTTTTTTTATTTTTAAAACTTTTTAAAAATTATTTTTAATTTTAGCACCGTAACTTTTTTTTATACCTAACATTTTTGGCCGCTCTCCACGCGAGGGAGCGGCATTTCAACTTTGCCGCTCCCCACGTGGAGGGGCGCAATGATGCTGACATGGCAGTGGCGAAAAGAGGGCACGGGGCTGCCGCTCCCCCTGAGGACCCTCTCCCGTCCCGGCCATCACACAAGTTATTTTCTTGTTTAGTTGTAGTTCAAATGTCGGGCGGAGGTTCGTCGAGCAGAGGTAGAGGAAATGGAGTGAGGAAGGGACCTCCGATTGTGTGGAAGGGTTCTCTGGGTCCTGATTCTTTTGAGGAACCTATAGAATAATTTCTTTTGGAGAGCAAGAGTGACTTCACCTGCGAGAGACCTCTTAGATCATACGACAACCGCACGGAAGATTGGTCAAAATGTCGCCATGGTGAGGATTGCGTTGTGCAGATGTATAACGACTGTGACGGTGGAGGCCGTTGTTTCTTCAGATGCCCGCGGGGATTTGTATTTCCTTTTAACTCTCATTTTTTCAGATTTGCATGTGGTTTGTAGAAGTACTTATTGGTAGATGCGTTTTTAGGATTCAAGCTACCCAGATAACTGTGGGTTCACTTGATGGATCGATCCTCCTCCTATCTATCCCCATCAATAATACATCACATATCTACATGGACGCATCTTTGATCTAGAGTATGGCCCTGGAAGTGGTAACAGGGACAAGTCGGAGGACGACAGCATCAACGATGCAAAGGAGCCACTATGCAATAATCTATACTGCCAGTGCCCATACCATAAGAAACACGAGCCTCCTTCTCTGCCGCCACCGCCACCGTCGCCGTCAATGGGGGTTACTATGGGGAAGGCGCAACTTAGTTCAATATGTGGGACCATTATTAGGCATGCTAGGTTTAGTTTGTAACATGCCATTGTTTAGTTCGTTAATATCAGTGTTTGAGTTTGAACTATGTTCATGTTGGAGCAAGTGGTAGTAAAACTACAGAACCTTGTAATAAGTGTGTACCATTTGGCTACTATTTCCCTTGATCGTGCAAGTGTTTTATTTCTAACATGTCACTTTCCAACATGTCCTAGTATTATAAAAAAGTACATATGGTCGAGGTTACCGATCAAAGCACGGAGCACCAGGAAACACAGCCTCCAGACAGGGAGCGGTAGAGTTGTCGCTCCCCCAGCCAGGGAGCGGCAGCCATAAAACACTATTATATGTCGTCGAACGCTCCAGTGAGCTTGAAAAGTAGAATGTAAGCTGAGAGAATGTTCCACATCAGTAGTATTGCATCGAAGTACCGTTTGATGAGGAGAACATAAGGCTCATGGAAACAAAAGGCTGATCACATGAAGTTGCACATTACAAGTTCACTAGAACACATAAAATATCACATTACAAGCTCAAATCAATTAGTTCCAAATACTTGAAGTTGCAAATTATTTCGACACACTGCTAGGACACATAAGTTCAACACTAAGTAGGTTCTTCGACATATGAGTTGGATACATAAATGGTGACATAGAGTGCAACAAAGGGTCTCCAACTTCATCCTGCCATGAAAATGACCAAGTGAACCTGCATATATATGACATTGGTAAGTAACACATAGATCATTTTTTATCGTCGAAATGTTATCCTTATATAATTGCTATGCTTACATGCACTCTATATCCCAGGAGTGTAAGGCTCCCTCGGCCGCCTCTGTCTCTTCGGATTGGTAGGCACCACATTGGGGGTATAGCCAACGTCCGTGTGGTCCCGATGACGGTGCTGCCGTCCTTAGCCTTGCGCATGGCTCATCCCCTGCACATAGGTCGGCCCCTGCTCAGATAAAAGATAAATCGGTGTTAGATTGTGGCATTCTTACATAAAATGGGCTAGGCAAATAAGAAAATTTGCTTATTTAGTTATACTTATTCGTCTCCTTGGGTTCCCAACGGGGCATCAAAGAGCTACGATATGCCAATCTCCTAGTGCTAGGAAGGGTCCACCGGGGTGTGCTGGTAGGGGCTTTGTTGGAAAGGTACGTGCTGAAAAGGACCGAGGTGGATAGAGCCCTACGGGTACGGACCTGGCTGGAAGAAGCCCTACTGGAAAGGACCCTGCTGGAAGAAGCCCTGCTGGAAAGGACCGATGTGGGAAGGGCCCTGCTGCGTAGGGTGCCTGTGCTGGGGTATGCCGAAGCCCAGTGTCTCGTCCTCGTCGGACGACTCTGAGTCGTTGTCCTCATCGTCCTCTACCTCAACTGGGGCCTTGTCAGGGTGGTGTGGTGGTGTACGCGCGGCAGAGGTGGACCCTGTCAGGGGGTTCGAAGAGCCCGCAGGTGTCCTCAGAGAAGCCGAAGCTGTGCTCTGGGAAGGCGGAGGGTTTGTTGGCGGCTCCCACGGAGTGTCCATGCAGCTCAACTTCTGGGCTAGCTTCCTCAAACTCTTGCTCATTTTCTGCAAATATATGTGTGGACTCATATTGTTTAGGACAACCTTTTGACTCGTACAACATTATAGGATATTTTCAACGTGTTGCATCTTAACCACGTGGAAGAAAACGAGCAGGACGTCGGACTGAAACTCGTCGTTCTCGTGCCAACACTTCGGACTCAAGTGGTCCCGCAGCTAGGGATCGTCGTAGAGTTGCCAATACACCTAGCAAATGGTAATTCAGTTAGTCTTTAACATTGACAAGATAAACTATTACCATGCAAATCAAAGACCCCAACGTACCTGCATGTTAGCACGTCAATCAAGTCGGTGTACTCCCTGTACTTGCGCTCTGCATTCCCTGTGACCTGCTCTGCCCCGCTCCAAACCCACAAGGCTGTAGGCATTGTATCCTCGGGCGCCCAATCCTGCATTGTACACAAAAATGAATTAGTCATTTCTTAAATAAAGTTTCATACACAATGCTAATGTAATTAGTTTCGTAGTAAATTACTTACGGGCAAACCGGCCATTCTGGGCCGCCCGACAGGCCACCGGTACCAGATCCAGATCTGCAGCACGTACGAGCAACCACCAAGCGACGAGTAGCCCGATCCGCGACGGCAAGCAGCGCACAGCTGCCTGTACGTCCACGCTAGGACCGCGCTGCCCCAACTGAACAGGGCGATGTTCTCCCACGGCTGACGTAGTATGTCCAGGAAGATCCAGCTGACGACGTTGCCCGACGCATAGGGGAATAAGAATGTACCAAGGAAGTGTCATAGCCACACCCGAGCGTACCTCTCCACGGTACCCGGCCCAGCATGTGTGTCCAGGTTATCGAAGCGCCCTATGAGCCACTGTGACGTGACACCGGAAGTTTTTCTGAAATTTGCAAAGACAATTATAGACCATCGATTTTAAACAAAGGCTGCAACGAAAGCAACGAGAAGCAATTAAGTAGCTTACTTATGCTTCTTAGTTTCCTCATTATTATCTAGGTAGTGGCCACAGAACTCGTACACCTTCTGTCTCCAACCGTCGCTGTCCACTACGCCAGTCACACAACTACCACCAATGCAAAGACAAAGTATTGCCTTCACATCCTCCAGGGTCACGGTCATCTCGGCGCAAGGAAGGTGGAAAGTGTGGGTCTCCGGCCTCCACCTGTGTTAGGGAAAAAATGGTTACATACTTCAAATATCATTCTACAACACCTGTGTTAGGGAAAAAATAAGTTACCTGTCCACAGTTGCACTAAGAAGTGCGGGGTTCAGGGGCGGAAGACCTTCCCAGACCATGCAGACAAGCTCGAGAAAACTGGCACGCGCGTATGTATGGTGTGTAACGCTCGTCCCACCTAAGCTACCGGGTGTGTGTGCGGCTTCAGAAGGGGCAGCTGCTCGTCCATAGGCCTGTACTCCATGTGCGTCGCCCTGTGGTCCTTGTCATAGTCATAGTCAAGGAGGGGGTAGAACGGGTGCCACTTCGGAGGATGAGCTTCCTCCATCCTGTTTCAGATTCGAAAAAAAGAGTTAGTGCAAATAATATTAATAACTGAACATTGCAACATACATTTAAGAACAAAACATAATGGTACAAATAAGAACAGGTATACTAGGTTATCTTAATAAACTAATATGGACAGACTTGCTGTCCAGGTCTTCTATGTCTGCTAGTCTTGTGACCCGGTTGCTTGCAAACAGAGCACAAATTCCTGCCACGTGTCTCGTTGAAGTCTCCCCCTCCGTACATGTCATCGTCGTACCCTTTCATAGCATCCATATCCCCCTTGAGACGCTTCTTCTTCCTTCTGCCCTTGACCAACTTCTGCAGGGCCGGATTGGGCGCGTAGTCAGGTCCATGATATGAGGGCCACTGTGACGGGTCGAGGTAAGGCTCAAAGCTCTTCTCCCATACCCGAACGGTGTTCAAATGGAGGTACAAAGGAGACATATATGGCAAAGCCAAGTAGTCATATTTGTGCATCCTACAGGCCGTGATCATGTGAGAGCAAGAGGCATGCATGATCTGAGGGACGTTGCAACTGCACTCAACTTTGTCTAAATCGACACGGTAGTTCCTCCCACCGTAACGCTCCCCGCGCCATGCTTGTGCCACCCAACCCCCATACACTGTAGATATGCCTATGAGATCCGTATGGCTCGCCAATCTGCTGCTTGGCCAATTCCTCTTCCTCCTTAATAAAATGAGCAGCTGCCTTTCCCCACACCCCAGCCTCCCTTATATTCCTCTACGCGAGCTCCCATCTCTTCACAAAATATTCGTTGCACTTCATGAAAGAGAACTCAACAATCCTAGACACTGGCAACGAGTGAACTCCGGTGAACACACGATTGAAAGACTCGGACGAGTTGGTGGTCATGATGCCGTTCCTGAATCGACCCTCGTTGTATGCTAGTGCCCACTTTTTCTTCTGTTCCATCTGGTCCTGTAACCATGTCTTGGCGGCTTGGTTCATCACTTTGTCTAGTTCTCTCATTTTCTCCTTGAACTGGTACTCTGTACGCACACAACATAGAGCCTTAACCATGTCACTAGCCTCCTTCTTCCTTTGACACCACCAGAAATTAGCTGCAAAATGACGCATGCACCATCTATGCACCAAAGGCGGGAACCCTTCGATATCTTCACCGGCGGCGTAGAGAATCCCTGTGTGCCGGTCCGAGATCAAACATATAGTGCGTGATGCCCCAAGCACTTGGGTACGTAGAAGCCGCATGAACCATGACCATGACGAATTGTTCTCTCCCTCTGCCAAACCAAAAGCCATTGGTATTATCCGGTCCTCCGGATCAACCGCTGCAGCCATCATCAAAGTGCCCCTGTACTTTCCCAACAAGGACCACTGGCCTACAGAACTAGAAAGCATGATCCGTCTGAGCAAACGACCAGAAAACACGATGTAGCACATGCCTCACCGAGTTCTGCAAAGACATCCCACCAGTGTCCACAAACCATTTCATGCCATGGTTGTAGTAATTCATTGCAGACAGTATTCGGGGAACCCGGTTGTACGCCTCCTCCCAACTTTCCCATCGGATCGCCAGTGCAATTTGCTTTGCACGCCAAGCCTTGACATACTTCACATGATACTTTACAAGCTCATATATGAACTGCTATAAATAAAACACCAAGACGTCATTGTCCTTGTCAACGAGCCCCAATATACGACGGGCAAGGTAACGTGCAGTGAGCTGCGGATGATATTCTTTCCCCTTGTTATCCAAGCATAAATGGGGTTGGACCAATTTACTTATCCTCCATTTGCCATCACTCGCTTTCTTCCTTGCAGTAAGCCTCCACTGGCATGGAAAACCTGCTTTGTAGGTAATGTGGTACCTCAAGTTCTTGTTGGAATGAGTCACCAAGTATGGCCTATGGTGGTACACAGCATAATCCTGAAGAAAGAGCTTCATCTCTGACATTGTATTGAATATCATGCCCTTCTGAAGGATTACATGCTCATGGTTATACAGTGATTCTGCACACATCTGCAGACATGTGTCACAAACTGCCATATGTACCATGCTGACATCCCTGTAGTTCGGACCACCACTTAAAGGTACACCGTCCTGGCTTAGTTGCATGAGTTCTGCCTCTGTGTAAGGGGGCGGTGCAACATAATGCTGTGCTTCATTGATCCTACCCCACGAATCAAAATACGGCGCACCACCCTTTGGCAAATCATGGACCAGCCTGCCCTGAGTCGGCATGGCATGAAGCACCGAAAGTGGAACATCGGACGTTGTAGCATGAACCAGCGTCGCATGGGCAGCTCTATCATCGTCGTCGTCGTCATCGTCATGACCGAACCAGTTCTCTTCCGCCTGCTCGTGCTCTTCACATTCGAACTCCCTCACATCGAAGTCGTTGCTTATACAACCGACTGGATGTGAATGCAACTGCTCCTGCGTCAACTGACCATCCATATACAACTAACTGGATGTGAATGGAACTGCTTCTTCATCACCTCCAACATCGTCATGATGATCATCCTCCAACCCGTACCCATTCTCCACAACCACCTCAGCAATGGGTGAGTTCGAGCCTGCGAGGACCCTAGTGTAGCGGGACCAATGAGCAGGGTCGCCCAAAGACATAAGGACATATTTTGCCCGAGTCTTCCCACTGTCAAATCTCCCTTGATTGTGAAATCACCGCCAAACTCTGTGTTCAAACGCACATAAAGGTCATTGAAGCTCGGCGGTTCATCAAACCATTCCAACTCCTCTTCCATATCCTCAAACACACCATCTTCCTTCCTAACAATTCCTCCGAAATAAACTCGGACACAACAATCCATCTGAAAATCATTCGAGCAAACTTCATCAAATCGTCCAAGCAAACTAACTATACTATACTAACTAAACTAACTAAAGTAACTATTTATACCACCTATACTAACTTCACTAATCTAAACTAAACATACTAACTATTCTAACTATTTATAATACCTATACTAACTTTACTAATCATACTAACTAAAATAACTATTTATAATATCTATACTAACTATGCTAACTTTACTAATGATACCAACTAAACTAACTATTTATACTAACAATACTAACTAAACAAACTAGTCTAACTAACAATCAAAATACATCAAAAATTCAAAAAAAAAGGAAACGGGATTACCTTAGCTCGGACGCGGGGAGCTGCTGTCGGGGCCGAAGTACGCGGGGGGAGGGGGCTCTCGGCGCGGCGCGGCCGGGGGGGGGGGGGGGGGCGTCCGCAGCCGCCGGGGTGGGGGGGCGCTGCGCCGCATGGGGGAGGGGGGCTCTGCTCCTCTGCTCTGCTCTCCCGGCGTCGCGGTGGGGGAGGGCGCTGCGCGCGGGGAGGGGGCGCTGCGCCGCGGGCGCGCTGCTCCGAGGCCGCCAGGCGAGCGTCCGCCGGGGGGGGGGGGTGCGGGCGCGAGCGCGGCGGGCCGAACAACGACTCGTGACACATCAACCCGAGAACAAAAATGTTTGCTTCCCCCGCTGCCGCTCCTTGATCTGGGGAGCGGTGGGCTTGCCGCTCCCTGATCTGGGGAGGAGGAGCAGCCCTGTCTCCGCGTGCGGTGAGTGCCACGTCAGATGCATTGCCGCTCCTCTACGTGGGGAGCGGCAAAGTTGAAATGTCGCTCCCTCGCGTGGAGAGCGGCCAAAAGTGTTAGGTATAAAAAAGTTTCGGTGCTAAAATTAAAAATAGTTTTTAAAAAGTGTTAAAAATAAAAAAATTCACTGGGTCGGGGCTAGGCGGCAGAACGAGGCGTGGGCGGCTCGGCAAGAGTATCGCTGGTCGATGGCTACCCTAGTGGCCTGTTGTTTTATTTGTTGGGCCAGACTTCTTATGGGCTTCAAGTACCAAAAATGTAGAGCAATAAATAGACTTTGGGCCAGATTCCAGGGTAGTCCTGGGCCTACCTGGATTACCCTTTGGGTCCGCCACTGGTCACGGACTCATCACCACGAGGCAGTTGTGGTAAGCCATCATCCTTGAAATATTCTTGCAATGGTTTAAAGTTGTAACACCCAGTGTTTTTGCATCATGTTTTTTAAAAATTTTACAACAAATTAAAATTTAATTAGTTTATTTCCTGCGAAACCGTTTTAGAAAATATTTATCCAAAAACCTTGCATCAAAATTCGCCATATGCATTTTGTGTTTTTGAATGCTTGTGTGCTTCTCTAGAATTTATTTGTGGCACTAAAAATATCTCCTTGAATTTCTATCCCATCTTTTCCTTGAAGTCAATTTAAGCCAACTCCTTCCAAAATCTATCTCTCATTTCCGGGAAAAGGAAATCATCTTCTTCGTTAAATCCAGGCAGCTAATCTCCAATCTCCTATCTGTACGCTTGCAAATTACCTAGCCCAGTTTCTCGCTCGGCCTGTCCGGCTTGCTTCCTTCTGGCATAACGGCTCAGACAGCCCGGAGCCCAAGCTTGCGTCCACTCCGCCTCCGTGTGGGACTCGCCGGACAGAAGCGTCTAGTAGCTGGTGTCGTCTTCCTCGAGTACGCACCCGTACCCACCGACTGCCAAAGCACGCCGCGATTCCCGTCAACATGCCAGCTCAAGCACGCTAGCAGAAGCTCACCGTCTGGTCCAGTTGCCAGCGCCAGCTAGAGCGCGCGCGCGTGCGCGCGCTTGTGGACGCTGCTTTACTGTCGACCTGCCATCTTGCCGGAAAATATCCATCCCGGACCTTTCGAGATTTTCTCTCGGTGTCGTCCTCCATCTCGCACATGCAAAGCATACCAGCAGAAGGGCATGGGCACCAGCGTCAGCTCAAACAACGGCGTGTGCGCCACGAAGGCGCTGCTGCCCAGACAGTCTGCCACCATTGTCGGCAAAAAATCTCCGGCTGCCCAAAATATCTACACAGCCACTGCCTTACTTGCACCTATAAAAGTCCGGCCAGGCCACCATGGCTGGACACCTCCGTCGAGCTCGGACACGTGAAGCAGGAGAACGAGCTCTGCATCTCTTCGGCCGCTTGCTCCAGCAACGTCGGTGAGCCGAGCTTGAGCTCGCTCGCCGTGGAGCCCTTGCCCTCGCCTGCGAAGCTCCAAGCTCGAGCTCAAGCTCGCACACGCACGGCACGGACCCGCCGAAGGCAAGTGCCGCCGCGCCGCAGAACGTCGGAGCCGCGTTTGCCGAGGCTGCCCTCGCCCAGCCCGCTGGACCACCATCTGTGCCGCCGCAACTGAATCCGCCGAGCGCCACAGGAGCGCCGCCGACGCAGCAGCTAGGCGCCGCCGCCCGCTGCTCTGCTACTCCCTCCGCCGCTCGCCGCGGACACCGCCGACGTCGTTGCCCAGGGATGACGCCAACCGCATCCAAAAAGCCAAACGCTTGGCCACGTCGCAGCGGCCAACGGGAGCGCGGCACTTCATCCATTAGGACACAGGCGACAGCAGTACACAGTCCACCGTATAATACCGAGCTAGCTCACGGAATAGTGCTGGTCAGCTTTGCCAAATGACTGGGCACCACGCAGGGGGCACCAGCCTCCACGGAGCCACCTCCGCCGCTACGGCCCGCACGGACGCCGCACGCTCGTCGCCGTTGTTGTCAAGATCGGACCACAGGGGCGCCGTGCTCTCTGCGCCCGACCGGCCGGCTTCGCATCGGAGCCGAGCGCCGTCAGCCCAAGGACGCCGCCGCCGTCGCCGCAACCTGCGAGAACACCGCCCAGGCCACACCCAACCCGACGGAGCCAGACCGTATCCTCGCCGTCGCTCTGCTCTGCTCGGCTCCTGCCTTCTGCAGTTCTGCTCTCTCTCTCTCAGACGGACAGAGGAGCCGTGAGCCCGTAACCGTGAGGGCAAAGACAGGGATAGGCTGGCCACGTCGACTCAGCCAATGGGAGCCCGCCACCTCGCCCTGCGGGTCCCGTCTGTCATCTGCTCCATCCGGCTCTCCCCCTTCTATAAACTCGGTGCACGTGAACAAGAGACACAGGCAGCCGGCCCACAGTACAGTGCCCTACACCGGTCCACCTGCACAGCGCCCTACATGCGGAAAATGCTAGGCACACGAGGGAAGTGTACACGGGAGTGTGACTAAGCCCTTTTCCCCTTCCACAAAAATCCCAGAAAATTCCTATAAATATTAGAGACACTCCAGAGCCTACCCAAACATTTCCCATGCCTTCTCCACCATCTAAAAATTCCAGAAATAATTTCCAATATCCTTGCCATACACCTTTCTTCGATAAACCTTTGATAATCCATATATCTTCCATCTCAAATCCGCATCTCTCGATTCTTCCACCAAAAATATTCTAAAATCAAACTCTATGCACCCATATCCTTTTTCATAATTTTTGGTGCCCATTTAAATTCTAGATATGATTGCTTTTCTTTATTTAAATATTAATTCGTAGTTGCATTAATTAATTAATTAATTAATTAATTAATTAATTAATTAATTAATTAATTAATTAATTAATTAATTAATAACCCATAATAGCAATTCGTCACCGTAGTACCCATCAACCAGATAAAAGCCAATCCATCTAGGACCGTTTTCTTTCTTGATTGATTATGCTTGCTATGTATGCCTTGCTTGGTATTTTCTTTTGTCTGTCAACGCTAGACAAGCGTAGGGTAGAAGACATGGAGACAACCCGATGGATCCTAGGAGCACGGTTACACCAGGACAGGAGCAAGAAGCACGCAGGATCTTGGAATAACGATATAATCGACAGCGAGCGGAGGCAAGTCCTGACTCTCACCTCTCCTTTCCCTCCATATATTATGCCACATCCATTCCGCTACTCTTTTTTTCTCCACATAAATTTACCACCCCTAAACCACTCCCTTTTCCACCGCTCCACCACTGTCATATTCCACCGCTTTCACTGTAGTCCACCACTCCCACCATAAAGCCTACCACTCCTCTTTATAACTAATTATTTATTTAAATTAATCATAAATGATGCTATCCATATTATCATGTTATGAGCATATATGGCATATGATGGATATCGTGATATATAATGAATAATGTGATATATATGCTATGAGCTTTATGATATGGATAACCTAAGAACATGATGTTAATTGAACTGGTAAAATAAGACTTATTTTCGACGGGAGCAAGTGAGGATATTTCACGTGGTGTAGACTATCCTTTTGGGCAGGATCGCCTAGTGAGGGTTCCTGTTGGGAGATACTCGCTTCGGTCATATAAGGACCGGTTCATTTGCCATCTCGCCTAGCCTGAATTTCGTACAACCACATGTCTATACGGGTAGACTTGATCTCACACCCCGTTAGATAGAAGTATAAATTCTACTAGGAGGCCGAAGTGGCAACGGACTATCAGGAGA
Organism: Saccharum hybrid cultivar R570; assembly: GCA_038087645.1. Classification (NCBI taxonomy): domain Eukaryota; kingdom Viridiplantae; phylum Streptophyta; class Magnoliopsida; order Poales; family Poaceae; genus Saccharum; species Saccharum hybrid cultivar. The sequence continues at coordinate 16,934,452 of JAQSUU010000805.1, forward strand.
CGACACGGATGCTGGGTGATCTTCCGTGGTCTGGTCGGCATGGATGCTATGTGATCTTCCATGTAAAATTATGGTTGGGCCGTGTGCGAGCCCCTTTGTATATATATCTATTGGATGCTGTGTGATCATCCAAGTCGTTGTTCATTGGATGTTGTGTGATCATCCAAGTCGTTTTCGACCCCTGAGAAGCCGTGGTAGAATTATACGGACATCTAAGGTAGCGCTCTTTCAGGTACGAGGTCTCGTTAGGCCTGTCCAAGCCAATGACGTCTGGTGTCGGACTGTGCCTATCATGTGGAGAAATTTGTACAACCTCTGCAGAGTTTCCTGAATCTATTCGAATAGCCACGTCCTTGGAATGGGCAACTGCTGGGATGAGGTCTCAAATGATTAGACTTTTTATGTAAAGAAACTGTGACAATCTGGTAAGTTGCAAGTTATTAATTATGGTAAGTTATAACTTATAAACTCCGGGAACTGGCGAGAAGAGTTAATACTCTCCCAGGGCCCAAACCTTCATTTTATATCACTCTACTACTACCATATAAAATTCAACCATAAGACCACCTTCACAAATAGCCTCCGCCGTACACTTCATCTCTACCCCAAAGTTAGGGCTTGCTGAGTACTTTATGTACTCAATCCCCTCCATTCTATATTTTTAGGAGTCAAGTTGCAGGAGTACAAACGAGGATGAAGCTATTGAAGCTACGCCAGGTTGGAAAGACAGGAGTACGTACGAGGACGGAGATGTACGATTACGCAAAGGAGCTACTCGAGGACCACTAGGATAAAGATACAGGATTGAGTTTAGGATTAAGGTTTACGTCCGCACTCCAAGTTGCCTATAGGAATGGAACCACGTCGTTATATGACCGCTGGATTAGAACTCTGATGTATATTATCAGGCCAATGGCCCAAGTTATATAATATGAACTTTGTAATTTGTTTCTCCATTATCAATAAAAGTATGGTTTTTGATATCAATCGTGTTCGATCTGTGCGTATCAGCTACTGATCCAGGGACTGATACGTGATGCACAGTGGACCCTAAAGTAGGGGCCCGACAAAAGTCACCCCTTCTCTTGGCGTTGACTTGCAAATAGAGCATGCTACATGACGTGCTCATTAAAGCTTTTTATTATTTTTGCTTGTTTTGTATTTTTTTTATAAATGTCTTGTTACAAAGATGGTATTGTTTATATTTGTTTGTATATCATAAAGAAATTGTTTATTTCAATCTTAAAGGTGGAGTTTTCGGTACAAATTTATATTTGTATGTATCATCAAAGAGAAATTGTTTATTTCAAAGTTAAAGGTGGAGTTTGCGGTAGAAATTAAGCATCAAGGAGCTTGGCGTTGACTTGCAAATAGAGCATGCTACATGACGTGCTCATTAAAGCTTTTTATTATTTTTGCTTGTTTTATATTTTTTTGTATAAATGTCTTGTTACAAAGATGGTATTGTTTATATTTGTTTGTATATCCTAAAGAAATTGTTTATTTCAAAGTTAAAGGTGGAGTTTTCGGTACAAATTTATATTTGTATGTATCATCACAAAGAAATTGTTTATTTCAAAGTTAAAGGTGGAGTTTTCAGTAGAAATTAAGCATCATAAAAGGAGTATTGGTGTAAAATTTTTTGGTCATAAATAAGTGATGTCTTGAACCAACAATTTCAACCCCTTCAAATAAAATGTATATGCCATGGCATGTTCTCAAAAGGGATATCAACAATCTAACACTTTATTGCAAATTACTTTTTACGTGATCTATGTAAAAATTATGTAAATATAATTTTCCTCAAAAGATAGTTGCACAAATTATTTTTTGGAAAGTTTTGTGATATTTTCTACTAATTAAGTATAGTTAAAATTTGTGTTTTCTTTACCTTGTAATTGTCAAAATCAACCTATTATTGTCTTCATGTTGGTCAATCATGCACCCCGCACTACACCAGAGAAGGACATCACTGGCGGTTCAAAACCCCCCTTCACTGGCGGATTTTGAACCGCCATAACCAACTCGGCAGTGATAAGCTGATCACATCACTGCCGGTTATGCCAAACCGGCAGTGATAGCTCGCGTATCACTGCCGGTTCGTGTTACAAACCGGCAGTGATACTTGAGCCATCACTGCTGGTTGTTTTAACCAACCGGTTGTGTAGATTATATTATCACTGCCGGTTTTCTTTGAACCGGTAGTGATATACTTTTCACAATTTGTATTTTAATAATTGTTTTATTTTTATTTCGAGGGGAGGTGGTGGGGTGGGAGGTCGGGGAGGTGGAGGTGGTTGCTATCGATCAATTTGATATCGATGTGGAGGTGGTTGTGGATCAGCGACAATACAAACCAATCAACATTTATATTACAAAAGTTCCAAAAAAAACTTTAAGTATCGAATTAAGAGTCGCATTACAATAGCCTATCGATGTGGTCTCTTCCGTACTGCGCCTTGTACTTCTTAGTCCTCGCAATGGAGAATGATCCTTTCTTGGTCAATATCTCGTCCATCACAAACCTTGCTATCTCCTCTTGAATTCCTCTCATCTCAAAATCTAGCAACTGGTTGTGATTGTTTGCTTTGCGCTGTAATTGAAGCAAGATGATATTGAGATGCACAAACGTAAGACAAAATAATATCTCTATCCTTAGCATTGCTGGATAACGAGTTTGGTAAGAACTCATCATTTGGAACTAGAAAAACAATTTCATCACAATAAACTAGTTGATTGGTGTATCATCGCTTAATAAGATTTGTCAGTATAGGTATGAAACACAAAAAAATTCTACTGAACTGACCTGTTTAGAGACAAGAATGCGTGACCCCACTTGAATTTCCCAAGCAGCAAATGTGCTGTATCTTCCTCCCCACTGCAAATATGTATATAACATAAGCTGATGCCTGACAGTAACTAATTATAAATCAAGCTACACGATTACTAGCGTACTAGCGTGTAAACTTTTGCCATTCCATTGAACAACGGCAGTACTAACATAAGCTGACCACTTGTATTTTTATTTTCTCCATCTAAGCTTTTGCCATTCCATTGAACAACGACAGTACTAGCGTGTGGATGTCCTGACGGACACCTGCGCCTGCACTTCATTTCGCGTGCCCCACATGGGGCCACGCCGCCGGACATCACCAACATCGAGAAGAGGGGAGGGGGCGACGCCCGCCTACGCCTCTAGTTTGAAAGGACATGCAGTGTGCCCCGGCCGCGGCGTTGTATCGAATGCCCAGCTAGCGCCAGGAGGACGAGGGGACAACGAGGTGAGGGAACAGAAGCGTGGAGGGAGATGCAACACCCGATCTACTTTTGAAACATCCAGATGCAACACTTGCAACATACGTCTGAAGACAGATGAAATACTTGAAACATGAATCTGAAACACAAGCAAAAACACCTAAAAACACTTGAAACCATTGCAAACATACGCAACATCTAGATAAAACACTTTGCAACATATGTGTGAAATATATGTAACATCCAGATAAATACAATTGTAATATACGTCTTAAAAAACATATGAAACATTGAGAACAAAACCTTGCAACATACGTCTACAACCATTGCAACATATGCATCATCCCGATTTACTTTTGCAACATCTATATGAACACTTGCAACATATCTTGAAACATCTAAAACACTTGAAACATGTGTTTTGCAACATCGGGGAGCTGGGGTGGGAGCCAGCGGCGATCGCGCGGTACGCGAGCACCACCAGCACTAGCACCAACAGTGGCATGCGAGCACCACCACCACCAGCGCCACCAGCATTGGGCCTTGGCTCAGCGCGACGAGCGAGCAAGCGGCATGGGATGGGGGCATGCGGCGAGGGAAGCGCGGCAGCAGCGAGGCGAAGTGGGCGCGCAGCATCTGGATGGGACGGACACCCACGTCCTATCATTACCGTTTGAACCAAAAACACCAAGTTTTCAAGGGAAAACTTTGTTGGTGCGTCTGAAATGGAACAAGACGCTAAATGATTGAATTTCTGCAGAATGAATAAAAGTTCAACGATTCCAAGTACAATAAATGGCATGAATGAGAAAAGACAACCAACGAAAATACAAAAATCGGTAAACTTTATTGTTGGTTGAAAGTGTAGGTAACATGCTCAACGACTCCCATTTCCCATGAAAATGAATGTCGAAAAAGGGAACTACAAAAAGCTTAGCACAACATGTAGTGTGCTGTCATTGCAGGTATTTTCAGTCAAGGAGTCCTAGAAAACATCCAAGAAAGGAACACCGAATCCGATTGCAATTTTTAAGTCATAGTTTGATGATTTCTTACCATGATTTCTGTCCAGGTTACATATTTTGAGGCCGCGATCAATACCTTTAATAAGCCGTTATGTGACTAAAACAAAACAAAAACACAGAACATACGGAATACTTGTGGAGGCTAAAACAACAAACGGATCAAAGCAGCTGGGCTCGCCGAGATTCACTGGGACCAATAGTCTAGTTCTTGTCGGTCCAGCCCTCCCTGCTGCGGACACGTCTTTTTGTTGGGCCTTGGGCCGCAGCTCTGCGCAGTCGCCGTCGACGGATCTGAACGGCGTCGCCGCGTCGTTGGAGAAGATCTACACAGCGAGGGGAGGCAGCTCAGCTGCCCGAAAAAAAAATAGGCTGGCTCTCGATCTGTGGGACCCATCTTCTGGTCCTGCGTTCAATTCCACTGTGGCCAGATCGATCCTTCGGTTCCCTTCGCCTGAAGAATGTTCCGAAGACATTGATAAGTGCGGGGAAGAATGGGCAAAATCCAAAGACAATCGAGTCGGCTCGTTCGCTTGACTTATAAACCGTATTTTTTAGCCAACAAACAGTATTTTTCTCTCACAACAAAACAGCGAACAGTACTTTCAATCATGACTTTTCAGCCGAACAAACAGGGTAAATGATAAGGGCTTGTCAAGTCGCCCCAAGCCTTCGTGTGTCTAGACACGTCGACTCCTCCCTCGTCCCCCGCCGGAGCAATAGACTCGCAGCAAAATCCGGCTACCGCGACCCGAAGCTGGGGGTACAAGCCAAGAAAGTCCTACTTAGCAAGTGGAAGCCGCGCAACCAGAACCGGAGCCTCAACTCGCCTAATGCGTCGATTACAGATGGGTTCCACAACACGTTTGCGGAGCCACTATCAGAGACTAAGCAGGCAGCCATGCGTGAGCTCTTTCTGATGAAGAGCGTGCGCAGGGGCCGAGCGGCTCGGGTGTCGGATTGAGCACTGTTGGCTCAATGTCGCTTCGTCGTTGTCTCTAGCGGGCAGCACAGAACAAATTCTTAGGTTGCATAATTAGTTTCTTAGTTAGTCACAACTTCTTGTGTTCCACCGTCTAGCGGTGCCTTTTGTACATGTTCAATCTCATCACTTATGGCATCTCGCCGTGATGTGATGTCGGTCGTGTAAGCTCTCTATCTTCTTCTTAATGAAACACGTGCTATGCACGTTCTCGAAAAAAAAGGGCCTGTTCGGTTGGAGATTAATTGAACAAGCCCTAAATAAGGCAAATATTTTTGTCGTTCTAAGTTATAATATGACGCTTTTGCTTTTCTAGATATATGGTTTTTTTCTTGTATTTAGATATACACTATATTTAGATACACGGTAAATAATGTATCTAGATAAGTGAAAACATATTGTAATTTTGAACGGAGGAAGTAGTAATTTATTTAAGTTATTAGGGGATAAGCTCTTATTTTGCTTTGATTTATATAGTAACGTTTTGTGTACATATATCATCTATATTATAAAAATTTAAACGTGGAGAGCATCTTACTGTTTATCAAAAGTATCCGTCTCACTGTACTACTGTAGATCTGCCGTCTCTTTTTTTTTTTTTTTTTGCTCTTGGTTACCTATTAGATAACAAAGGAGTTCTTTTTTATACATGCTTCCTCCACACTAAAATAGTTTGAGGAAGACTCATTTGATTTTGCATGCAAAGAAACCGTAGTCTGGTTCGCGCGGGAGTTCCGGCAAGTGTATATATATATATATATATATATATATATATATATATATATATATATATATATATATATATATATATATATATATATATATATGTATATATATATATATATGTATATATATATATGTATATATATATATATATGTATATATATATATATGTATAGATATATATGTATACATATATATATATGTATATATATATATGTATAGATATATATATATATATATATATATATATGTATATATATATATGTATACATATATATATATGTATACATATATATGTATATACATATATATGTATACATATATATGTATATACATATATATGTATATATATATATATATATATATATATATATATATATATATATATATATATATATGCGTGGGTGCGTGTAGCATAGGTGGGGGGGACTGAAAGTGATCCCTCTTTGCTAGTGGACGTGCAAAATGGAGCATTTTACTGATGGACACTCTCGTTGTTATCAAATTTGCTCTTGGACACTGCGGCCAATAAAATATTAATTTCTTGCTTCTGAGGAGAGAGAACAGCGGGAAAAAGTCCTTTTTGCCCCCGACTCCTTCCCCCTCTCTTCGCTGGTCCCCATCTGCCCTGGCGCCTCCGCTCCCAGCGCCCAGCCGTGGGGTGCCTCCTGGGCTCAGCCGCCAGGCCCCACCTGGCCTCTCCCCAACCTCGACGGCTTCCCATCGCCCGTGTGCGAGTGCGTGTGTCCCACCATGCTGGCCCCGGGCGTCTGCGCCATGTGCCTGGGCTCATTCCCGATCTGTGCCCGAGCAGAGCACCACAGGGGAGGGCACGTCGGTGGAGGAGGCTGCCGGCGGACCTAGGCCGAGGCATGCGGGCGGGGCCGGGCACGCATAGGCCGCGGCCAGGGCGTGAGCAGGCTTCGGTAGTGCATGGGGCCGTAGGTCGCGGTGCGCGCCCATGGCCGGGGAGGGTGCTACTGGTGTGCTCGTGCTCCTTATTCCCGACCGTCGCTAGTGATGAGGCCGAGTCGGCAGTGGGGGGCCCGAAGACGAACCATCTGTGCGTGAGCAAGTGTGGGACATGCCTGAAGATCTGCACGGCATTGTCGCTGATGACCCTGTCCATGACCGCGCCCCTGCCACCGTACCTTGAGCTGGTGCTGCCACCACCGCGCCGGGGGACGTGTACGACCTAATGCCTCCGGTCATGCCACTATCGAGTCCGTGGGAGCCCCATTCTTGACCCCACCTTTGTCGTCCTCTGCTCGCGGTCAGCCCAAGCCGACGACGTCGCGGAGCTCTGAGCCCACGGCGGCGACAGCCTCCATGCCCGTGTGCGGGTGCGCGTGTCCCTGAGGAGGTCGGCCTTGATGGCGGTCGGCATAGGCACCAGGGGCGACTGCCTGCTGTCACAGAACCTCCTAATTATGATGGCCCACAAGTACCCGTCATTGTCATAATGACCTCTGACAGGCGTACTTATGTTCACCATAACTTAAAAGGCCTGCTTTCCTCCGAACAGGATCAAATCATAGGAGTATTGCAATATTACAACAGTTTATTCAAAATATTAACAGAGTAAAGTAGCGGAAGTCTTACAATAATTTAGGGTTACAAACCAGTTTTCAAACCTCAAACCTTATGTAGCATTATTACAAACCAGTAGTAGAGAAGTATCGTAGTAACTTTATTACATCACACAAGCGAGATGCCTTGCCCAAAGGCCACACAGTCTACTCGTCGTCACTTTCTTCAGCCACAACGGTCATGCAACAAGGCTCGAAGCAGACTTGTTCATGAACCGCACCTGCAACAAGGGGTTTAACAAACCCTGAGTACGAGAGTACTCAACAAGACTTACCCGACTAAGAAACAGACTCCAAGGGCATGCTAGCTTTAGGAAATCAAGGTACGGGTATTCAAGAATCAAAATTTTCTTTTGCAGAAAAGCTTACTAAAGTGAGTCCTTACTTTCAATATTTTACTTTTACCATTGATGGTTCATTAACCAATTCTAGGTGATCCTAATCTAGATCAAAGTAATTATCATCAAAACCTTTCTCATTCTTTCTTTCAATTTCAGTTCTTAACTACGCTGTAAGTCAGGTGATCAAGTCTCCATAACCGAGGAGCAACGACGATTCGAACTGATTATACCCAGCTGGGGATCTCTAACATCACGACATATGTAGAACCGAATCTTGCATATATCAACCCTCATTTAGATCTCCCAAAACCAGAACGTGTCCATCGCCACCTGAGAGTACAGTACTCCTCGAACCCGGCCCGATTCTAGCCCTGAGGGTACACGCTACTCCCGCCATCTCTCCACTCCCAGTGCGAGGTTAGACGTTCTCGTAATGGAATCACTAACATTTTAGGCTTACCCAAGGCATGAGGCTAGTTGCAAAGTCTCAAAACACAGGCCGGCTTACAACGGACGATCCTTAACTGACAAGGCGGAAACACTATATTGAGACTTCTTTCCCAATGTATGTTAGCAGTGGCCAAACCACCCGCCCGATCTTTCAAGTTCATTCTTATCTTTCAATATTCATTAAGTATGCCGTCATGGCTATGTAAACAGTTCATTTAAAAGCTTAACTTCTAAGCATAGCAAAGCATACTACGCATTTTCAGTAAAACAGGTATCAAGGTTGATATCGCAATAATCAAGGATGGCAATGCAGCAATTAGGTTATCACTCAACTCCTAATTACTTAATGCAGTAAACCATAGTATAAATAATAAAAATTTGTAAATATCAAGGTAGGGTTTAAATGCACCGGGGCTTGCCTTGCTCTGACGAGACGACTGACTCGGACTCAAAGACTCCGACTTCTGGTCTGGAACCCACCGACGATAGCTCTTCTCCGGAAGCTTGCTCGGCGACTTCGACTTCTTCGAAAGCGGAAACTACACGAGTACATAACATGCTTTAACATGATGCTTGATGATAAACATGATGCTTGATGATGATATGCCATGATTTACGACTTGAGTACAACTTCCCTTCGCGGTACAGTCGCAAACAGAAAACCTACTAACTAGTAGCGACAACTCCAGCGATACCAGCTTTTATTACTAAGTAAGTTACTAACGAGCTCAATCATGAAATTAAGGTGCCAAAGATCACCCAAGATTAGTGACCTAAGGACATCACTCAATCAAAAGGGCACACAACACTTAAAGTTATCATTTTAATATTTATTTAACATTTAATTAATTAGGGCACATTTAATAGTTGATCATACTTTATCTAAACAGGCTTAAACTTTTTCTAGGGATTAAGAATGACCTAAAACAGTGTCACAATAAATTTCATAATTTTTGGATTAATAAATTAATTATTAAAATTCATGAAAGTTGCATTTAATCTTTAATGGAACTAATTAAATCTACTGCACAAAGTAAACAAATTTAGCATTTAACATTTTTCCTAGATGGTTTACACATTAAGAAGCTTACACAAAATTTTTCAGGAATTTTGGAACTCTACACAATTTTTAGTGAAATAAACAAATAGCATTACTATTCATTAATTTTGAAAAAGAAAAACAAAAACGAACTCGGGCCGATCCTTCTCTCCCTCCGGTCCGGCCCAACCGAGCGGCCCACGCGCCCGCGCTCTCGCCCGCGCTCGCGATCGGCCCAGCCGCGCGGCCCAGCAAGCGGCCTGCTCCGCCCGCGCGCGCGCTCTCCTGTCATCCCTCACCTCCGTCTCCCCCGCTCTCTCCCGCGCGCCCAGCTCCGCCCGCACGGTGGTCGGCTGGTGACCGGAGCTTCGGTCGACAAACTGACCCTACCATCACTATCTACACCTTCCCACGATTCCAATTTGCTAGATAGCACCACGGTTCAAGCTCCGGTGACAGTTCACCGACGACGGTGACGGCTCGACGACCGCGGTGCCCGACGACTCGACGGTATAGCGTGGTAGCGGCTAAATTAGCGTGAGGAAAATGATCAGGAGCTCACAGCGGTGACTATGGCGGTCTCGGGGATGACGGAGAGGAGCCGGAGTGGCCTGGCCATGGGAGGCGACGGTGGCAGTGCTCCGACCGGAGTTGGACACGGGAGCGGGTGGCTGCGGTGATTCGGACTAAATTGGGCTAGCTCAAGTGTTTCACGATGTGCACAAGGTCAAGGCAAACGTGATGACGCGTTTTGCGTGGCTGGAGATGGCTCGACGGCGGCAGCGGCGAGCGGCGGAGCTGCAGTGGCAGTGGAGGTGGAGAAAAAGAAAAACACGTCGGTGACGGTGATCTCCTTATATAGGGCAACGAAACGGGTCTCCAGTCGACGTGTGGCGCGACGCGAACATGCTGAAGCCAACGCTGGCAGCCGAGGACGTGCCTGGAAGCTGGCCGAAGGCCACGGCGGTCGGCCGGCGCCCATGCCGCGCGGTGCCCCGCTCTGATTCGCCGCCCACTGTAGCTCCCCCCCAAATTTTGAATTTTCAAACTGTTTTCTCAAATTACTCTCAAATTCATGTGGAAACTTGAAAAACTTCCAATATATGAAATCTTCAGAATTTCAAGCTCTACAAGTTTTGTATTGAACACTTTTTCAAATTCTAACTGGATTTTGAAATTTGAGTTTAAATTCAAAAGGGGACACATTTTTGGGATTTGGTAATTTAGAAATTACTTTTGATTTCATATTGAAACTTCAAAATCTCCAAACACCAAAGTTGTACATCCTGACAAGACCTACAACTTTGCTGTTCAAAACATTTTCAAATTCTGCCTCCATTTTGAAATCTTAGTTTGGGGACAAAAATGAGTCAAAACTGAAATTTGTTTATTTTCAAAATTGCTCCACATTTTACACTAAAACTTTGAAAACTCAAAACACCAAAGTTGTAGCCCTTGAAAAGTTCTACAAACTTGGTTTTGAACTTTTTCCCAAATTTTGCTTAGATTTTGAATTATTTCAAAAGGGGTAAAACAGGGTTTTGAAATTTAGGGTTTTCGGAGGAATTTTCAATTGGAATTTGTTGCTACTTTAATTGGTGATTACTTATTGATCAAAACATCACCCAAGGGCATCATTTGGACCAACAAGACATGGTTGACCAAATGCCACTCTTGGTTGACCAAATTAGCTTTTGAAATTCTTTTACATTTTTCCCCAAATTTGAATTTAAATTCGAATCGGAAAACTCGTGACAAGTTTTTGGACTCCAACTCAAACTCAAACTTGGAGCTTCATTTTATGGGTTGCACTTGAGCTCATACCCTACACTTGACACTAGTGTGTAACACAGTCACACACCTCAAATTACGCAGGGCATGGACTAAGTATTTGCGTTGTTATTCGAATTTAGGGTTTTTGGTTCGGAGCACACCACTGAGAAGCACATCAAATCTAGAAACGTAAACTCATTTTAGTTAATGCATACCAAGGTTAACCTAAACATGGATGCTTTGCGATGCATTATGATGACATGACAGATTAATTAGCAACTATAACACCCGGGGTGTTACACCTGCAGGGACGACGGCTGCAGCGCCCTGACGGGAACGCCATGGCCAGCTTGGCAACGTGTGTGCGTGCAGCTGCCTCTGCCTAGCTGCAGAGGTGGAGATGGGGAAGAAGGAGCCAGGGGCAAAAAGGACATTTCCTCGCTTTTCTCTCTCCTCAGAAGCAAGAAATTAATATTTTATTGGCCAAGGTGTCAGGGGCAAAATTAACAACAACGAGAGTGTTCATCAGCAAACTGCTTCATTTTGCATGTCCGTTGGCAAAGAGGGGTCACTTTCAGTGTCCCGTAGCCAATTTTGCCTTTTCGTTACGAGAATATTTAAGTTCTCGTACTACACAGAATCCCTCAACATTCCTATTTCCATTCTATATTCTTGTATAATTTCATTCTTAGAACATAGCTGCTAACTACCCCTCCCCGTCCTCACCAACGAACCTTGCAACAACGTAGAGGACGGTTGGGGCGACGGCGGCGACGAGCAGAGAATGTTGGCTTCCGCACGAACGCCCTTGTGGCCTACCGCTGCAACATCGGTGATGTACTAATGAAACATGCCCGGATTACAATACTTTTTTTATGAAATAGAAATTTTATTACCAATCAAAAAGTATCATTATAGACTAGAGACAAAACAAAATCAGGAAAAGAAGAATAAAGACTTCACTATGACCTGACCTAATAGCAAAATGAGCAAGTTCATGCGCTACATTATTTTGACTCCTACTAATCTTAGCAATCTCCAAAATGGCACAAGTCCTCCATAGCCATCCGCACTTCTCGAATAAGAGACCAACTAATCGAATGGTCTTGCACATTACTTTTCAGCTTTGCGGCCACCACAGCACAATCAGTCTCCAACATCACTGGAACATCTGGCCACCGCGCAGCGAGGACAATTCCTTCACAGCATGCAATGAAACATGTACAATATTGTTGCTGCAACATCGGTGATGTAATACTGAAACATGCCCAGATTATTTATTGTTGAAACATGTATAATATCGTTGTTGCAACATTTATAACACACAACACCTGCAACATGTGCCTGAAGCACCTGCAACGTGCTCTCGAAACACTTGAAACAATTGAAACATAGAATTGCAACATAGGCTTTCAGAGCAACATCTCCTTGCAACACAACACCTGCAACATGCACTTGAAGCACCTGCAACATGTGCTCGAAACACCTGAAACATTTGAAACATAGGCTTGCAACATACGCTTTTGAAAGCAACATCTCCTTTTGCTTCGGTGAACGAAGGCGCGCATCGGCACACAAAGCTCGACGACCGTGTGTGGAGCTCGCCGGTGGCACGGATCACAGTGTGTGGAGCTCGCCGGCAACGCAGATCTCGGTATTGTGGAGCTCACCGGCAAAGCGGAGCTTGGCAGCGTGCAGAAGATGACGTCGCACAAGCCACACGGAGCTTGGCGACGGCACACAGAGGGTAGGGTGGGGCGGGCGCGACGATGTAGAGGACGGGTGGGGGCAGAGGCGGTGGCACGCAGAGAGCGAGGTGGGGTGCGACGACGATGCAGAGGAGGCAGCAGCGGTGTCTGATAGTGGTGCTCAGACGACACACGCATTTCGGAACAGTGCGTCTATCCGTTGGGACGCTCGAGCCATACCATTATCGAATTGTTTTTCTCTATAAATTTGGGTTGGTTGACTTAGGACAAATGAAAAGAGTAGCTTTTAAGATCTGAGATTTTGAAAAGATTGGAGAAATCTAATAAATATGCTTCTAATTTGTTTCAGTGAATTAAAAAATTTATTGACTCACCAATTGTTTTTTTTAACTATCGGAGATCCTTTGACACGCCGACGCCGACTGAACTGCAATATCTAATCGACTGAACTTGAAGCACCAATTGTTTCATTACTTTGCCCCAACGGCCCACCAATTGCGGAAAAGAAAGTTCGCCAACGAAGCAAACCGGGGCCGAAAAGGATAGCGGAAGTGCGAAACCCAACAGCATGGAGAGAAAAAAAAAAAGAAAAGAAAAAGAGAGTCCAAAAGGCAAAAGGCGAGCCCCCTCGACCCGCGATCCCCGCGCACCGGCCGCCGGCGATCGCCGCCGCCGCGGATGCGACGCGCTCCCCCTCCGGCGGCGGCAGCGTAGTGGCCCGCGCACGTTCGTGAGGGCCCCTCCGCCATGCGCCCCGGCTCCTGTGGCTCCGATTCCGAGCTCGCTCCCCGCGCCTGCGCCATCACCCTCCTCGCGCCCACGCCGATAGAATCCGAGCTCGCTCCCCGCGCCATCCTCTGGGCGGAGCGGATCCGGATCCACCAACATGTGGCTTTTCTGGCGCACTAGGAACCGCTTCTCCCTCGAGGAGCTCCGGTATCTGACAGATCAGCTGCAAAAGGTTCATGCCGTCAACGAAGCTAATCAGGAGTTCGTGATTGAAGCATTGAGATCGATTGCGGAGCTTATGATATACGGCGACCAGCATGATCCTTCACTGTTTGAGTATTTTATGAAGAAACAGATCATGGGTGAATTCGCTCGTATCCTAAGGATCTCTAATCTGTCAAGAGTGTCACTCCAGTTGCTGCAGACAATGGGCATCATGATCCAAAATCTGAGTGATGAACATTCAGTTCATTACATTTTGAGCAGTGAGCACATCAACTTCTTCATCATGTACCCATTCGATTTCCGGATCGATGAGATGTTATCCTACTACATATCCTTTCTGCGGGCGATAAGTGGGAAGCTGAACAAGGATACAATTTCTTTGCTGGCGAAGACGGAACACGATGAGGTCACTTCCTTTCCTCTCTATGTCGAGGCCTTGAAATTTGCTTGTCACCAGGATTGCATGATCCGAGTTGCTATACGTGCCTTGACACTCAATGTCTACCGCATTGGAGATGAATCGGTTAACAGATTCGTTTCCAGGGTGCCTCTGTCAGACTATTTTTCAGACATGGTCCAGCATTTTCAGAAGCAGTGCATTGACTTGGATAAGTTGGTTGCACGCTCCTCACGAGTTGCAGATTCTTCTCTGCCAATGTCTTGTGTTGAAGGTGCGATTGTGCAGATTGAAGACACGCTGTATTATTTCAGTGATGTTATGTCTTCTGGTATTCCTGATCTTGAAAGGTTCATCACTGTCAATATCTTGCAAGCTGTGGTGATTCGGTTGTTACTCCCGTCGTTTCAAAGGCGGAGCACAGATTTGGACCTGAGTGTCACTACATCCAATTATCTGCTTTGTTGTATACTGCATATTTTGAAGAATAAGGATATGTCAAGTACTGTAGCTGCTGCACTTTTTCATCAACCTGATTGCCCTGATGAAATGAAGCAAGGGACATCGCCTAATGGGTATACATCTGAGCATGATAATTGCAAGTCTGAGAATCATCGCACCACTGCCTCTGCTGTCGAGCAATCAAATGAGGATGAGCCAAATTCTCTGTCTTCTGTTAGTTGGAAACGCTTGCCCAACCATTCGCAAACAAGTGATTGCTGCCAAGGCAACACACCAAGGGAATACTTGCTGTCCTATATCACACAAGGAGATGATTCACATGCTTTGGGTTCATTGTGCTTATTTGCTACATTACTGCAGACGAAAGAACTTGATGAGTCAATGCTGGACGCACTTGGGATCCTCCCTCAAAGAAAGCAGCATAAGAAGCTTCTGTTACAAGCTTTAGTAGGTGAAGACCTTGAAGGACAATTATTTTCATCAAGCAGTGGTCTAAATGATGACAGCATTCATAGTGATTTTGATGTTTATGTAAGGAAGCTTCAGGATAAATATGGGCTACAGTGTCACCATCCACAGAAGATTACTTCCAAAGCTCACAGATATCAGGTGCTCGATGCTTTAGTGGACCTTTTCTGCAGATCAAAGGTTTCTGCAGATGTTCGCTTGGTTGGTGGCTGGCTTTTCAGGCAACTGCTGCCCCATGGAGAGGAAGAATTCATTGCTTTTCATCTAAGACGACTAAAGGACTCACACAAGGATTGTAGCTCAAAGCTTTCAGAGCAATCTGGTGGATGCTGCTGTGACATGCTTGTTCCTATCATTAAAGAGGCTTGGAGGAACTGCAAGAAAGAAATTGAGGCATCTTCTGTTGCCATCGCAGAGGGAGTCTATGAGATGGTTAAGCATTGCATTCTTGCTAGTTGTAGAATTACGAAAGTTGATGAAGACTGCCCAGAGGGAAGCCCAACCAAATACTTAGAATACCCTCCATACATCTCCAAGGACATAGAAACATATTGCTGGTGCAAGCAACCAATGGGGGAAGAAGAGATCAATACTAGCAGAATGGAGGAATACTCACACAGCTACACCGAACCGCTGATGTTGACTCATGACACAAACAGCGGTTGTAGAAGGCAGACTTTCAGCGGCTGTAAGCTGCAACTGCTTACCCTGCTGAACAGTTGCTATAAACTGCAACAGCTTAACATGCTGAACACCTGAGTTGAACATTTGTGAAGCTTACAGAAGAGGATCGGGTTACTTGGCCAATTGCCATATACTTGGTGTCACACCCATTTTTAAGGACAAAAATAGGATGCATAAAGTACTCATGTGCGCCCCAGGACATGATCGCACACATAAGTAGACAAGTTACATAGTATCATCACAGTGCTTATTACATAGCGAATAAATATATAAGACATAGTCTTGAACAATAGATAATAATAACTAATAGTAATCTCCAGCGGAAACTCCACACAGGGACACGGTTGACTGGTTGACACCAAGACTAGTACTCATTACGATAGTCTTCCTCACAATCTTCATCTGTTATGGTGAAAATAGCAAGGGTGAGTCCATGTCGAACTCAACAAATATAACACACGTGGCTCAAAAAGGCTAGACACTGTTTAACTGCGTTTAGCTTTTAGTCATATAATTAGCAATTGAGTAGCATCAAGATAAACCGCTTCCCATTAAAGAACCAATGATCAATTGTAATAATGATAACGAATAGCATTAACTTGAGCATAATAATAATCAACAATAATTAAACATGATTTAGCAATGGTGATCATCTATCTGTAAATGTTCCAAGGCCGCTCGTATCCGTGAGTACGGCTAGTATACCAGTTTTTAACTCTGCGCAGAGGTGTACACTTTCACTGTGAGTCATAATTTCCAAATGAGTGGGGAGATCAAGCCCAAACACCCGAGAACCATATAAAGCTATCTAAAAGTTCGTCTAACAAGTTAGGGCCATTAGATTCACTCGGCAGGCAGATGTAGAACCCCCTTCCCTGTGGCACAACAACCGCAGCCTATACACACTAGGCCAGGGGCTCGCACTACATCCAACGTGGCAAGCCTTTCTTACGTCATTTAAGGTAACCACTAACAAGCTAGAAAAGGTCTCTTGAACAACTAGAGCCAGAGCCATATAGCCCTCACAGCTGTACTGTATGTCCCGGATGATCACGTACAGATAAGCCCTTATGGAGAGTAACCAGAGCATCAAAAATAATACACATGCTCTAGCCCCCTTTTAACAATATTTAAATCATCTTAATGGTTGATTGCTTGATGCATTAATCAAATTACAAGATCATTGTTCATAGTTTAAGCACTAGCAGTAGCTACCCATATGCATCCCCAAGGTTGACAAGGAATCAAGATAACAATCACTAAGTTATAATCTCTACGGTTGTCAAGGTAAGCACATGCATATGTATGACAATTCGATGTATAGGTAACAAGGATAGTCATGTGTTATACTTGCCTTGATCAAAGCTCTCCAAGTGATACTGCTGACTTGGCTCAAAGTAATACTCCGAATCATCCAAATACTGCTCACCTTCTATACTCGATCATCAATCAACAACATACATGCATCCAATCAAACATACACGAAGCAAACAAAGAGATATAATTAGAACAGTACACCATCAGTAACAAAACAGTAATAAAAATTTATAAAACTCTTCTACACGTTTCTACGATCACACAGACGCAAAGATCACCAAATTCGGAGTTAAAACGTGAAAGTTATGAATTTTCTAAGATTTCCTATTGATAAATAAATACTTAATTATAAACTCGAAAAATAAATTATCAAAATTAACTGTACAACTACACTAACATGTAGAGCTCGCAAATACGAACCTAACGCAACTTGAACGGATCAAATCGGAGTTAAAACGAAGTTTTTATGACCAAAACAATTCTAGTGGCAAAACTGTAATTTCCTGAAAACGTATTTTTGATTAAACCGGAAGAGAATACGCTTTCAAAACGCGAAAACGCATTTTCTGAAATACGCTAAGGACCGCGGGTTGATTACTAAAAACCCGAGGGTCTCTTTAGAAAATCTGCCATGTGAACCGGTATGTTCTAATCCGAATCGTTGATTCACGATCGGACGGCCACTATTCGATCCAAGAGAAAAAAAAATAGAATCCCGGCCATCTCTTCCAACGCCGGCCGCCGGCCACCATTACCGCCCCACGCCACCTCGCCGGAGACAGCCAAACTCGCGACTCAGACCACCAATCGACCCACGAACTGTCCCAAACGAAAAAGAACCTTCTCCCGAACTCACCTAGGGTCTTGTCCTAGGCCGAAAGAACTCGTCGGTGATGCTCTACCCGAATAGGCGGAAATCTTCCCCCCTGTGAAATCCCGACGTGCAAGTATGAACTCTTAGAACAAAAAGAAAGAAAATAAAGCTACTACGTGCACTTCACCTCAAGACAAAGGCACCCGCACGACGTTTGATAGCAAGGAGGCGGCTACCGTCGAGCTCAACCGCGGCGGCCTTGACTTCAACCCGACGAGATCCAAACCCACCTTCCGACCACGAAGCTATGACCTAAGGCAACGCGTGAAAAGAAAAACGGAACGCGGGGGTCATCACGATCTTATAGACATACACGGCTTGCGGTCCAAGGCATTGAAACGGAGGAAATCGGATCCCATCGGTGATAGAGTCCGCCTCGGTCACGAACCGGAGATGGAAGAGGATACTGACAAGGGGGCCCGGTTAGTCAGCGAAACCAGGAGGGAGAAGCGCTGCCACTGGCTCGGGCCGGCTGGATGCTCGTCTACTGGGCCAAGACACCGAGACGGGCCGCAGTGATGTCGGGCCGGCCGAACGCCGCGGCCTGCCACGGCGCGAGCGCAGGAGCGGGCTCAACAGCTAGGCCGCCGGCTAACAGACAGGTAAGTTGTTCTTCTTCTTTTTTTTCTTTCTTTCTTTATTAATCTATTTTTCAAAATCTTTTCAAATGAAATTTTCTCAACCAAACAAACCAAAATAAATCCACACAAAATAAATTAAATGCAACAGCATGAATGCAACACCAAATATTTTCTTAAAAATTTTAATTCCCCTTCTCTAAATTATTTAAAAATTCACTACTCCTAAAATTTGGGTGTTACAAATTCTACCCCCCTTAAAAGAATCTCGTCCTCGAGATTGGACTGCTTACTCAAACAACTGCGGATATGATTTCCTCAATTCATCCTCTCTTTCCCAAGTTGCCTCTGTCTGTGAATATCGATTCCACTGTACTTTACACATCTTAATAATCCGACTTCGAGTAACTCTCTCAGCAGTCTCTAAAATATTAATCGGAAACTCTTCATATGTAAGATCCTCCTTAACCGTCAACTCTTCTAAAGGTATCTGCTCCTCAGGCACCCGTAAACATTTCTTAAGTTGTGAAACATGGAACACATCATGCACTCCAGATAAATTCTCAGGCAACTCTAATTGATAAGCAACTTCCCCACGTCTAGCAATAACTTTAAATGGTCCAACATACCTTGGTGCGAGTTTACCTTTCATGTTAAACCTCTTCACACTTCTCATAGGTGACACCTTCAAATAGACATAATCACCTACCTCAAAAGCTAGATCTCTTCTCCTATTATCAGCATAACTCTTCTGACGAGACTGTGCCACTCTCAAATTCTCACGAATCACTCGCACTTGATCTTCTGCATTTCTAAGAACATCTGTACCAAACACTTGAGATTCACCTGTCTGATCCCAAAACAACGGAGTTCTACACTTACGTCCATACAAAGCTTCAAACGGTGCCATCTTAAGACTCTGTTGATAACTATTATTATAAGAAAATTCTGCATAAGGCAAACTCTTATCCCAACTAGTTCCATATTGCAATGCACAAGCTCTCAACATATCCTCTAATACCTGGTTGGTCCTTTCAGTCTGTCCATCTGTCTGTGGATGATATGATGTACTAAAGTTCAATTTAGTTCCCAAAGATTCATGCACAGCTTTCCAAAAGTGTGACGTAAACTGCGTACCTCGATCAGACACAATCTTCCTTGGAACTCCATGCAAACAGACTATTCTTTCCATATACAAGGTAGCTAATTGTACTCCCGTGTAATTAGTCTTGACTGGTATAAAATGAGCAACTTTAGTCAATCTATCCACTATCACCCAAATAGAATCATAACCTCTCTGAGTACGCGGTAACCCCACTATAAAGTCCATACCAACTTCCTCCCACTTCCATTCAGGAATCTTCATTGGTTGCAACAATCCAGCAGGTCTCTGATGCTCTGCTTTCACCCTCTGACAAGTATCACATAATGCCACATACTCAGCCACATCTCGTTTTAATCCAACCCACCAATATTTCTGTTTAAGATCCAAATACATCTTAGTACTACCAGGATGAATAGAATAAGCTGACTCATGAGCTTCGCGAAGAATTGCCTGTCTAACAGTTTGATCCTCAGGTACACACAGCCTCTTTCCAAACCACAAAATTCCATTATCATCCATCCGAAAGCCTGGTGACTTACCAATCACTATATCCTTCACTATCTTCTTTAGTTTCTCATCCTTCAACTGACTCTTGTAAATTTCTTGCTCTAAAGTAGGCTCTATCACTAATTCCATTGTATTAGTAACAATTTCCAAATTCAAATATTCAAATTCAGCACATAACTCCCTAGTCATAGACAATGTTCTTATCTCATTAGCATAACTTTTCCTACTAAGAGCATCAGCTACTACATTAGCCTTACCAGGATGATAGTGTATCTCAATATCATAATCCTTAATCAATTCTAACCATCTGCGTTGCCTCAAATTCAGATCTGACTGGGTGAAAATATACTTCAAACTCTTATGATCAGTGTATATGTCACTCTTATGTCCAATCAAATAATGTCTCCAAATCTTTAAAGCATGAACTACAGCTGCTAACTCCAAATCATGTGTAGGATAATTCAACTCATGCTTTCTCAACTGCCTAGATGCATAAGCCACAACTCTGCCTTCTTGCATAAGAACACATCCTAAACCTTGACGAGAAGCATTACAATAAATAGAAAACTTCTTACTCAAATCTGGCAAAACCAAAACAGGCGCTGTAGTCAACCTCTTCTTCAATTCCTCAAAACTAGCTTGACATTTATCAGACCACATAAACTTGGCATTCTTTTCTAACAAAGATGTCATAGGTTTAGCAAGTTTAGAAAACCCTTCAATGAACCGTCTATAATATCCAGCTAAACCCAAGAAACTGCGAATCTCGCTAACATCAGTAGGTGGTTTCCAATTCAATACATCCTTTACCTTGCCTGGATCCACTGATATCCCTCCATTAGAGACAATATGACCAAGGAAAGAAACTTCCTTCAACCAAAACTCACATTTACTTCGCTTCGCATACAGTTTATGCTCTCTAAGCTTCTGCAGTACCAACCTCAAATGTTCAGCATGTTCTACCTCTGTCTTAGAAAATACCAGTATATCATCAATAAACACTACCACAAACTTATCCAAATATTCCATGAACACCTTATTCATCATGTACATAAAGTATGCAGGTGCATTGGTCAATCCAAACGACATAACAGTATACTCATACAATCCATACCTTGTAGTAAAAGCTGTCTTTGGAATATCAGAGGCACGAATCTTCAACTGATGATAACCAGAACGTAAATCAATCTTAGAAAACACACAAGCACCTCTCAACTGATCAAACAAGTCATCAATCCTGGGCAAAGGGTACTTATTTTTTATAGTTACCTCATTTAGTGACCGATAAGCAACACACATCCTCTGACCACCATCTTTCTTATCAACAAAAATAACTGGTGCTCCCCAAGGTGATGAACTAGGTCGAATAAAACCTTTATCTTGTAATTCTTTAATTTGTTTCTTAAGTTCTTCTAATTCATCTACTCCCATCCTATATGGTCGTTTGGCTATAGGTGCAGTTCCAGGAAGTAATTCAATAAGAAATTCAATGTCTCGGTCAGGTGGCATACCTGGCAATTCATCAGGAAAGACATCCGGAAATTCCTCAATCACTGAATTCTCCTTAATAGTATCTTCAAGCTGATTCACCACAGCGGTTGATTGCTTCTGCATTGCTACATCCACATTGATTTTATCTCCATTAGGTGCAGTCACAACTACCACTTTCTGCTGACACTGAATCTCTGCCTGATTTTACTTCATCCAATCCATACCCAATATCACATCAATACCAGATGTTCTCAACACTATAGGAGTTATCTTAAACTCTACCCCCCTTAATACCATACTAATTGGAAGACAACGATTACTGGTTTGCATGGTACCTCCAGGTGAATTTACTAAGAGAGGTTCTTTCATAGCTAGCATGGGTATACTATGCATTTTAACAAAAATATTGGATATGAATGTATGAGATGCTCCAGAGTCAAAAAGAACAGTTGCGGGAGTGGAATGTACATCGAACGTACCAATCATAACTTCCGGTGCATCATGAGCTGTATCAGAAGACACGTGATTCACCCTTCCAGTACCAGATTGCCTCTGGTTGCTCTTCTGGCTCTGAGGAGTCTGCTGGTTCTGCTTCTCAGGACAATGATAAGACATATGCCCCTCTTTACCACAGACAAAGCATCTAGTAGGCGTGCTGGGAGCACTATTCTTCATGGGGGTAACATTGGGATTTCCAGTGCGAGGAGTCTGTTGCCCAGTCTGCTGATACTGTTGACGCTGTGGATATGATGAACGCTGCTGCGACTGATTACTTTGCCAATTTTGGGACCACCTCTGATTCGGATTGCGATTCCACTGGCTAACCGGTCCCTGAAACTTCTGATGAAAACCATGCTGAGAATTTGTGCGTTGACGGTTGTTGCTTCCTGAGCTTTGCACCTTCATCTTCCTCTTCCTGTCCATCTCTCTGCGCTCATTATCAAGCACAATAGCTTTGTTCACCAGCTCTTCAAAACTAGCATAGTTGTTCCCCTTCAATTGCAAACGAAGATCATAATAAATTCCCTTCAAGAAAAGACGTTGCCTGTCTGCATCTTCCCTCACTTCATTAGGAGCATAGCGAGCCAACTGGGTGAACCTGTCATGATATTCACTAACGCTCATCTGTCCCATCCTAAGGTTTCTGAATTCTTCCTACTTCAGCTCAATTATGCCTTCAGGAATATGACGAGCTCGAAAATATCTAACAAACTCATTCCAAGTGATAGGAGGAGCATTGTTAGGGCGTACAGCCTGGTACGACTCCCACCAAGTCTGAGCTGTCCCTTGTAATTGACCAGATGCATATAACACCTTTTCCATATCATTGCATTGAGCTATGTTCAGCTGTTTCTCCACTGCTCTCACCCAATCATCTGCTTCTAAAGGATCAGCAGCATGAGAAAACATTGGAGGGCGTCCCTTCAAAAATTCTCCCCGCTTATCCCTTACTTGAACAGGTGGTGGTCCTCCTGCAGGGGGATTGTTCTGCATGTGCTGCATAAACATCTGCATCATCTGATTCTGAGTTTGCATGAGTTCCTCCATAGTAATAGGTGGATTAGCACCTCCACGACCTCTGCCACGACCTCTGCCTGACATCTGTTTCCAAAAACACAGAAATTGAAGTTCAGTACAATCCGAGGTGATGTATTCAATAGATAATCAAAATCTGATTTTTCTGGGCGAACTCCAATTTCAGCAACTCAGTAAAATTGTCACATCTCGAGCTACAGACGTCCAATTCAGATGATCTTTACATGGTTAGAAAGCTTATAAAATTATCTACAACTTTTATTCACAACACTTTTTCTGATTCTGTCAATAAATTGGTCAAAAACTGAACTTAACCGAAACTGTTTCAGAATTCCAGACTGTGCAGTAACTCCAACTTGGAACAGGTATATCTCTTAACTCATAATAGATATTAAAGTGATTCTTGTGGGATTGGAAAGATATAGAAGTCTAATTATTCCCAGTAAAATTTCTTAAATTTCTCATGAACGGATTTTAAGCTATTTCTAAAATATCCCAGACTGATCCAAAAATCAGTAAAGGACAGAACTAAGTGAACCTCATATTCAACTAATATATTTTGAGCAAACTTAATATTCTTAACCATGGAACTTGTAGGCATGTCTACAAAACTCCAGCACACATTACAAAGATCCAAATCACACATTATCATAATAACAATCCATCAATCACACAATTGTTCACACCACAAACTGACTCTTAAAACAATCTAAACTTAAAATTAACTCGCAACTACTATCGTTCATATTACATAGGGATTTTTCCTATTTCCTAATTAAACTTCTCATAAATCTTGGGACGACCCAACTCCGCCCTTAATTGGTCAATCTCCTTATAAGCTTGCTCCTTAAGTTCTTTTTCCTTCAGCAACTTATCCTTCAAATCCACCTCATGGAGAGCCAATTCACGAGCTAATCCCACCGTAGCTTGTAAAGTCAAGGATGAATCATCTGCAAGTGGCACGGTCCAAATACCCTTGTCATGTAGGAAACAAGGAAAATGCCGGAGTGCACCCTTTAACGTCTTGTCCGAGCGTAGGCCATGGTAGTAAACGAACGCATTGTAGGCGACATCCTCCATGCTTGTTTCCACGGTTGCCCGGCTCACTCTGGTAATGAACTTTGACTCCACCTTAGGCTCCTTAGTGGTAGGATCCCTTTTCTTGACCCATAACTCTGTTTCCCAATAGGAATCCATCCATGGATGACTATACTCTGCACTGCAATACTCCAAAGTAGCTTCCCAGTCGTAGTAGTAGTTGTCCAAGGTTCTTGTCAACATGTCATGGAAGAACGCATCAGCCTTAGGAACCATAATATCAGGTGCTCGATGCTTTAGTGGACCTTTTCTGCAGATCAAAGGTTTCTGCAGATGTTCGCTTGGTTGGTGGCTGGCTTTTCAGGCAACTGCTGCCCATGGAGAGGAAGAATTCATTGCTTTTCATCTAAGGCGACTAAAGGACTCACACAAGGATTGTAGCTCAAAGCTTTCAGAGCAATCTGGTGGATGCTGCTGTGACATGCTTGTTCCTATCATTAAAGAGGCTTGGAGGAACTGCAAGAAAGAAATTGAGGCATCTTCTGTTGCCATCGCAGAGGGAGTCTATGAGATGGTTAAGCATTGCATTCTTGCTAGTTGTAGAATTACGAAAGTTGATGAAGACTGCCCAGAGGGAAGCCCAACCAAATACTTAGAATACCCTCCATACATCTCCAAGGACATAGAAACATATTGCTGGTGCAAGCAACCAATGGGGGAAGAAGAGATCAATACTAGCAGAATGGAGGAATACTCACACAGCTACACCGAACCGCTGATGTTGACTCATGACACAAACAGCGGTTGTAGAAGGCAGACTTTCAGCGGCTGTAAGCTGCAACTGCTTACCCTGCTGAACAGTTGCTATAAACTGCAACAGCTTAACATGCTGAACACCTGAGTTGAACATTTGTGAAGCTTACAGAAGAGGATCGGGTTACTTGGCCAATTGCCATATACTTGGTGTCACACCCATTTTTAAGGACAAAAATAGGATGCATAAAGTACTCATGTGCGCCCCAGGACATGATCGCACACATAAGTAGACAAGTTACATAGTATCATCACAGTGCTTATTACATAGCGAATAAATATATAAGACATAGTCTTGAACAATAGATAATAATAACTAATAGTAATCTCCAGCGGAAACTCCACACAGGGACACGGTTGACTGGTTGACACCAAGACTAGTACTCATTACGATAGTCTTCCTCACAATCTTCATCTGTTATGGTGGAAATAGCAAGGGTGAGTCCATGTCGAACTCAACAAATATAACACAGGGTTCATGTGGCTCAAAAAGGCTAGACACTGTTTAACTGCGTTTAGCTTTTAGTCATATAATTAGCAATTGAGTAGCATCAAGATAAACCGCTTCCCATTAAAGAACCAATGATCAATTGTAATAATGATAATGAATAGCATTAACTTGAGCATAATAATAATCAACAATAATTAAACATGATTTAGCAATGGTGATCATCTATCTGTAAATGTTCCAAGGCCGCTCGTATCCGTAAGCACGGCTAGTATACCAGTTTTTAACTCTGCGCAGAGGTGTACACTTTCACTGTGAGTCATAATTTCCAAATGAGTGGGGAGATCAAGCCCAAACACCCGAGAACCATATAAAGCCATCCAAAAGTTCGTCTAACAAGTTAGGGCCATTAGATTCACTCGGCAGGCAGATGTAGAACCCCCCTTCCCTGTGGCACAACAACCGCAGCCTATACACACTAGGCCAGGGGCTCGCACTACACCCAACGTGGCAAGCCTTTCTTACGTCATTTAAGGTAACCACTAACAAGCTAGAAAAGGTCTCTTGAACAACTAGAGCCAGAGCCATATAGCCCTCACAGCTGTACTGTATGTCCCGGATGATCACGTACAGATAAGCCCTTATGGAGAGTAACCAGAGCATCAAAAATAATACACATGCTCTAGCCCCCTTTTAACAATATTTAAATCATCTTAATGGTTGATTGCTTGATCCATTAATCAAATTACAAGATCATTGTTCATAGTTTAAGCACTAGCAGTAGCTACCCATATGCATCCCCAAGGTTGACAAGGAATCAAGATAACAATCACTAAGTTATAATCTCTACGGTTGTCAAGGTAAGCACATGCATATGTATGACAATTCGATGTATAGGTAACAAGGATAGTCATGTGTTATACTTGCCTTGATCAAAGCTCTCCAAGTGATACTGCTGACTTGGCTCAAAGTAATACTCCGAATCGTCCAAATACTGCTCACCTTCTATACTCGATCATCAATCAACAACATACATGCATCCAATCAAACATACACGAAGCAAACAAAGAGATATAATTAGAACAGTACACCATCAGTAACAAAACAGTAATAAAAATTTATAAAACTCTTCTACACGTTTCTACGATCACACAGACGCAAAGATCACCAAATTCGGAGTTAAAACGTGAAAGTTATGAATTTTCTAAGATTTCCTATTGATAAATAAATACTTAATTATAAACTCGAAAAATAAATTATCAAAATTAACTGTACAACTACACTAACATGTAGAGCTCGCAAATACCCTACACTTGACACTACACTTGTAACACAGTCACACACCTCAAATTACGCAGGGCATGGACTAAGTATTTGCGTTGTTATTCGAATTTAGGGTTTTTGGTTCGGAGCACACCACTGAGAAGCACATCAAATCTAGAAACGTAAACTCATTTTAGTTAATGCATACCAAGGTTAACCTAAACATGGATGCTTTGCGATGCATTATGATGACATGACAGATTAATTAGCAACTATAACACCCGGGGTGTTACACCTGCAGGGACGACGGCTGCAGCGCCCTGACGGGAACGCCATGGCCAGCTTGGCAACGTGTGTGCGTGCAGCTGCCTCTGCCTAGCTGCAGAGGTGGAGATGGGGAAGAAGGAGCCAGGGGCAAAAAGGACATTTCCTCGCTTTTCTCTCTCCTCAGAAGCAAGAAATTAATATTTTATTGGCCAAGGTGTCAGGGGCAAAATTAACAACAACGAGAGTGTTCATCAGCAAACTGCTTCATTTTGCATGTCCGTTGGCAAAGAGGGGTCACTTTCAGTGTCCCGTAGCCAATTTTGCCTTTTCGTTACGAGAATATTTAAGTTCTCGTACTACACAGAATCCCTCAACATTCCTATTTCCATTCTATATTCTTGTATAATTTCATTCTTAGAACATAGCTGCTAACTACCCCTCCCCGTCCTCACCAACGAACCTTGCAACAACGTAGAGGACGGTTGGGGCGACGGCGGCGACGAGCAGAGAATGTTGGCTTCCGCACGAACGCCCTTGTGGCCTACCGCTGCAACATCGGTGATGTACTAATGAAACATGTCCGGATTACAATACTTTTTTTATGAAATAGAAATTTTATTACCAATCAAAAAGTATCATTATAGACTAGAGACAAAACAAAATCAGGAAAAGAAGAATAAAGACTTCACTATGACCTGACCTAATAGCAAAATGAGCAAGTTCATGCGCTACATTATTTTGACTCCTACTAATCTTAGCAATCTCCAAAATGGCACAAGTCCTCCATAGCCATCCGCACTTCTCGAATAAGAGACCAACTAATCGAATGGTCTTGCACATTACTTTTCAGCTTTGCGGCCACCACAGCACAATCAGTCTCCAACATCACTGGAACATCTGGCCACCGCGCAGCGAGGACAATTCCTTCACAGCATGCAATGAAACATGTACAATATTGTTGCTGCAAATCGGTGATGTAATACTGAAACATGCCCAGATTATTTATTGTTGAAACATGTATAATATCGTTGTTGCAACATTTATAACACACAACACCTGCAACATGTGCCTGAAGCACCTGCAACGTGCTCTCGAAACACTTGAAACAATTGAAACATAGAATTGCAACATAGGCTTTCAGAGCAACATCTCCTTGCAACACAACACCTGCAACATGCACTTGAAGCACCTGCAACATGTGCTCGAAACACCTGAAACATTTGAAACATAGGCTTGCAACATACGCTTTTGAAAGCAACATCTCCTTTTGCTTCGGTGAACGAAGGCGCGCATCGGCACACAAAGCTCGACGACCGTGTGTGGAGCTCGCCGGTGGCACGGATCACAGTGTGTGGAGCTCGCCGGCAACGCAGATCTCGGTATTGTGGAGCTCACCGGCAAAGCGGAGCTTGGCAGCGTGCAGAAGATGACGTCGCACAAGCCACACGGAGCTTGGCGACGGCACACAGAGGGTAGGGTGGGGCGGGCGCGACGATGTAGAGGACGGGTGGGGGCAGAGGCGGTGGCACGCAGAGAGCGAGGTGGGGTGCGACGACGATGCAGAGGAGGCAGCAGCGGTGTCTGATAGTGGTGCTCAGACGACACACGCATTTCGGAACAGTGCGTCTATCCGTTGGGACGCTCGAGCCATACCATTATCGAATTGTTTTTCTCTATAAATTTGGGTTGGTTGACTTAGGACAAATGAAAAGAGTAGCTTTTAAGATCTGAGATTTTGAAAAGATTGGAGAAATCTAATAAATATGCTTCTAATTTGTTTCAGTGAATTAAAAAATTTATTGACTCACCAATTGTTTTTTTTAACTATCGGAGATCCTTTGACACGCCGACGCCGACTGAACTGCAATATCTAATCGACTGAACTTGAAGCACCAATTGTTTCATTACTTTGCCCCAACGGCCCACCAATTGCGGAAAAGAAAGTTCGCCAACGAAGCAAACCGGGGCCGAAAAGGATAGCGGAAGTGCGAAACCCAACAGCATGGAGAAAAAAAAAAAGAAAAGAAAAAGAGAGTCCAAAAGGCAAAAG
Source organism: Saccharum hybrid cultivar R570 (assembly GCA_038087645.1). Classification (NCBI taxonomy): domain Eukaryota; kingdom Viridiplantae; phylum Streptophyta; class Magnoliopsida; order Poales; family Poaceae; genus Saccharum; species Saccharum hybrid cultivar. The sequence goes on from JAQSUU010000805.1 coordinate 16,963,587, forward strand.
GCGAGCCCCCTCGACCCGCGATCCCCGCGCACCGGCCGCCGGCGATCGCCGCCGCCGCGGATGCGACGCGCTCCCCCTCCGGCGGCGGCAGCGTAGTGGCCCGCGCACGTTCGTGAGGGCCCCTCCGCCATGCGCCCCGGCTCCTGTGGCTCCGATTCCGAGCTCGCTCCCCGCGCCTGCGCCATCACCCTCCTCGCGCCCACGCCGATAGAATCCGAGCTCGCTCCCCGCGCCATCCTCTGGGCGGAGCGGATCCGGATCCACCAACATGTGGCTTTTCTGGCGCACTAGGAACCGCTTCTCCCTCGAGGAGCTCCGGTATCTGACAGATCAGCTGCAAAAGGTTCATGCCGTCAACGAAGCTAATCAGGAGTTCGTGATTGAAGCATTGAGATCGATTGCGGAGCTTATGATATACGGCGACCAGCATGATCCTTCACTGTTTGAGTATTTTATGAAGAAACAGATCATGGGTGAATTCGCTCGTATCCTAAGGATCTCTAATCTGTCAAGAGTGTCACTCCAGTTGCTGCAGACAATGGGCATCATGATCCAAAATCTGAGTGATGAACATTCAGTTCATTACATTTTGAGCAGTGAGCACATCAACTTCTTCATCATGTACCCATTCGATTTCCGGATCGATGAGATGTTATCCTACTACATATCCTTTCTGCGGGCGATAAGTGGGAAGCTGAACAAGGATACAATTTCTTTGCTGGCGAAGACGGAACACGATGAGGTCACTTCCTTTCCTCTCTATGTCGAGGCCTTGAAATTTGCTTGTCACCAGGATTGCATGATCCGAGTTGCTATACGTGCCTTGACACTCAATGTCTACCGCATTGGAGATGAATCGGTTAACAGATTCGTTTCCAGGGTGCCTCTGTCAGACTATTTTTCAGACATGGTCCAGCATTTTCAGAAGCAGTGCATTGACTTGGATAAGTTGGTTGCACGCTCCTCACGAGTTGCAGATTCTTCTCTGCCAATGTCTTGTGTTGAAGGTGCGATTGTGCAGATTGAAGACACGCTGTATTATTTCAGTGATGTTATGTCTTCTGGTATTCCTGATCTTGAAAGGTTCATCACTGTCAATATCTTGCAAGCTGTGGTGATTCGGTTGTTACTCCCGTCGTTTCAAAGGCGGAGCACAGATTTGGACCTGAGTGTCACTACATCCAATTATCTGCTTTGTTGTATACTGCATATTTTGAAGAATAAGGATATGTCAAGTACTGTAGCTGCTGCACTTTTTCATCAACCTGATTGCCCTGATGAAATGAAGCAAGGGACATCGCCTAATGGGTATACATCTGAGCATGATAATTGCAAGTCTGAGAATCATCGCACCACTGCCTCTGCTGTCGAGCAATCAAATGAGGATGAGCCAAATTCTCTGTCTTCTGTTAGTTGGAAACGCTTGCCCAACCATTCGCAAACAAGTGATTGCTGCCAAGGCAACACACCAAGGGAATACTTGCTGTCCTATATCACACAAGGAGATGATTCACATGCTTTGGGTTCATTGTGCTTATTTGCTACATTACTGCAGACGAAAGAACTTGATGAGTCAATGCTGGACGCACTTGGGATCCTCCCTCAAAGAAAGCAGCATAAGAAGCTTCTGTTACAAGCTTTAGTAGGTGAAGACCTTGAAGGACAATTATTTTCATCAAGCAGTGGTCTAAATGATGACAGCATTCATAGTGATTTTGATGTTTATGTAAGGAAGCTTCAGGATAAATATGGGCTACAGTGTCACCATCCACAGAAGATTACTTCCAAAGCTCACAGATATCAGGTGCTCGATGCTTTAGTGGACCTTTTCTGCAGATCAAAGGTTTCTGCAGATGTTCGCTTGGTTGGTGGCTGGCTTTTCAGGCAACTGCTGCCCCATGGAGAGGAAGAATTCATTGCTTTTCATCTAAGACGACTAAAGGACTCACACAAGGATTGTAGCTCAAAGCTTTCAGAGCAATCTGGTGGATGCTGCTGTGACATGCTTGTTCCTATCATTAAAGAGGCTTGGAGGAACTGCAAGAAAGAAATTGAGGCATCTTCTGTTGCCATCGCAGAGGGAGTCTATGAGATGGTTAAGCATTGCATTCTTGCTAGTTGTAGAATTACGAAAGTTGATGAAGACTGCCCAGAGGGAAGCCCAACCAAATACTTAGAATACCCTCCATACATCTCCAAGGACATAGAAACATATTGCTGGTGCAAGCAACCAATGGGGGAAGAAGAGATCAATACTAGCAGAATGGAGGAATACTCACACAGCTACACCGAACCGCTGATGTTGACTCATGACACAAACAGCGGTTGTAGAAGGCAGACTTTCAGCGGCTGTAAGCTGCAACTGCTTACCCTGCTGAACAGTTGCTATAAACTGCAACAGCTTAACATGCTGAACACCTGAGTTGAACATTTGTGAAGCTTACAGAAGAGGATCGGGTTACTTGGCCAATTGCCATATACTTGGTGTCACACCCATTTTTAAGGACAAAAATAGGATGCATAAAGTACTCATGTGCGCCCCAGGACATGATCGCACACATAAGTAGACAAGTTACATAGTATCATCACAGTGCTTATTACATAGCGAATAAATATATAAGACATAGTCTTGAACAATAGATAATAATAACTAATAGTAATCTCCAGCGGAAACTCCACACAGGGACACGGTTGACTGGTTGACACCAAGACTAGTACTCATTACGATAGTCTTCCTCACAATCTTCATCTGTTATGGTGAAAATAGCAAGGGTGAGTCCATGTCGAACTCAACAAATATAACACAGGGTTCATGTGGCTCAAAAAGGCTAGACACTGTTTAACTGCGTTTAGCTTTTAGTCATATAATTAGCAATTGAGTAGCATCAAGATAAACCGCTTCCCATTAAAGAACCAATGATCAATTGTAATAATGATAACGAATAGCATTAACTTGAGCATAATAATAATCAACAATAATTAAACATGATTTAGCAATGGTGATCATCTATCTGTAAATGTTCCAAGGCCGCTCGTATCCGTGAGTACGGCTAGTATACCAGTTTTTAACTCTGCGCAGAGGTGTACACTTTCACTGTGAGTCATAATTTCCAAATGAGTGAGGAGATCAAGCCCAAACACCCGAGAACCATATAAAGCTATCTAAAAGTTCGTCTAACAAGTTAGGGCCATTAGATTCACTCGGCAGGCAGATGTAGAACCCCCTTCCCTGTGGCACAACAACCGCAGCCTATACACACTAGGCCAGGGGCTCGCACTACATCCAACGTGGCAAGCCTTTCTTACGTCATTTAAGGTAACCACTAACAAGCTAGAAAAGGTCTCTTGAACAACTAGAGCCAGAGCCATATAGCCCTCACAGCTGTACTGTATGTCCCGGATGATCACGTACAGATAAGCCCTTATGGAGAGTAACCAGAGCATCAAAAATAATACACATGCTCTAGCCCCCTTTTAACAATATTTAAATCATCTTAATGGTTGATTGCTTGATCCATTAATCAAATTACAAGATCATTGTTCATAGTTTAAGCACTAGCAGTAGCTACCCATATGCATCCCCAAGGTTGACAAGGAATCAAGATAACAATCACTAAGTTATAATCTCTACGGTTGTCAAGGTAAGCACATGCATATGTATGACAATTCGATGTATAGGTAACAAGGATAGTCATGTGTTATACTTGCCTTGATCAAAGCTCTCCAAGTGATACTGCTGACTTGGCTCAAAGTAATACTCCGAATCGTCCAAATACTGCTCACCTTCTATACTCGATCATCAATCAACAACATACATGCATCCAATCAAACATACACGAAGCAAACAAAGAGATATAATTAGAACAGTACACCATCAGTAACAAAACAGTAATAAAAATTTATAAAACTCTTCTACACGTTTCTACGATCACACAGACGCAAAGATCACCAAATTCGGAGTTAAAACGTGAAAGTTATGAATTTTCTAAGATTTCCTATTGATAAATAAATACTTAATTATAAACTCGAAAAATAAATTATCAAAATTAACTGTACAACTACACTAACATGTAGAGCTCGCAAATACGAACCTAACGCAACTTGAACGGATCAAATCGGAGTTAAAACGAAGTTTTTATGACCAAAACAATTCTAGTGGCAAAACTGTAATTTCCTGAAAACGTATTTTTGATTAAACCGGAAGAGAATACGCTTTCAAAACGCGAAAACGCATTTTCTGAAATACGCTAAGGACCGCGGGTTGATTACTAAAAACCCGAGGGTCTCTTTAGAAAATCTGCCATGTGAACCGGTATGTTCTAATCCGAATCGTTGATTCACGATCGGACGGCCACTATTCGATCCAAGAGAAAAAAAATAGAATCCCGGCCATCTCTTCCAACGCCGGCCGCCGGCCACCATTACCGCCCCACGCCACCTCGCCGGAGACAGCCAAACTCGCGACTCAGACCACCAATCGACCCACGAACTGTCCCAAACGAAAAAGAACCTTCTCCCGAACTCACCTAGGGTCTTGTCCTAGGCCGAAAGAACTCGTCGGTGATGCTCTACCCGAATAGGCGGAAATCTTCCCCCCTGTGAAATCCCGACGTGCAAGTATGAACTCTTAGAACAAAAAGGAAGAAAATAAAGCTACTACGTGCACTTCACCTCAAGACAAAGGCACCCGCACGACGTTTGATAGCAAGGAGGCGGCTACCGTCGAGCTCAACCGCGGCGGCCTTGACTTCAACCCGACGAGATCCAAACCCACCTTCCGACCACGAAGCTATGACCTAAGGCAACGCGTGAAAAGAAAAACGGAACGCGGGGGTCATCACGATCTTATAGACATACACGGCTTGCGGTCCAAGGCATTGAAACGGAGGAAATCGGATCCCATCGGTGATAGAGTCCGCCTCGGTCACGAACCGGAGATGGAAGAGGATACTGACAAGGGGGCCCGGTTGGTCCGCGAAACCAGGAGGGAGAAGCGCTGCCGCTGGCTCGGGCCGGCTGGATGCTCGTCTACTGGGCCAAGACACCGAGACGGGCCGCAGTGATGTCGGGCCGGCCGAACGCCGCGGCCTGCCACGGCGCGAGCGCAGGAGCGGGCTCAACAGCTGGGCCGCCGGCTAACAGACAGGTAAGTTGTTCTTCTTCTTTTTTTTCTTTCTTTCTTTATTAATCTATTTTTCAAAATCTTTTCAAATGAAATTTTCTCAACCAAACAAACCAAAATAAATCCACACAAAATAAATTAAATGCAACAGCATGAATGCAACACCAAATATTTTCTTAAAAATTTTAATTCCCCTTCTCTAAATTATTTAAAAATTCACTACTCCTAAAATTTGGGTGTTACACTTGGGGCTGCTTCATTCAGGACTATGGATTCAACTGTGCTTCAGTGTTTTCTTCTCTGCATAATTCGAATCACTTTGATTGATTTGAATCAGAAATAAGATCAAACCCATATTACCTCATCAGAAAAAAAAAAGGACACAAAATTCGCACAGGCCCTCGTCATCGGTCTCTTGGGCCCACTGTGTGTGAGACTGAGTTAGGTAACGTGACCTGATCATAAGTGAAGTCTTGATTACTGCAAGACTATATATACAAGAAAAGAAAAATAACTAAGGCTATGTTTGAATGCAAAATAGTTTTAGATTTTTTTAAAATATATATATATATAATGGTTTTCTAAAATACCTTTGGTTTGATTTGTGAGTGTTATGTAATGTTTGGTGCATTAAATCTTATATAGGGCCTGAATCTTTGTTGACATGTGTAACACCCTCGGTGTTACCGCGTCAACAAGTCACTAAATATTTTTCATAAAGTCCAAGTAGCCCTTCAAGCACGTCATGTATCTTCACGTGAGAGCTCCATAGCCACAAAGTCAAATGACAAATTATTGTCATTCGCTAATTATTAGCATACCACTTGGTAAGATTTTTATCTCTATCAATCTCGCGACGCGCCACTGTCATCTCTCGTTGTTCTAATTATCCCGCCTTTACTTCGCTTGCTAATCACCTTGCAAAATTATTCGTGCACGACGCGCTACCACCGCCATAGTGTGTCGCACACGCTACGCATTAATATCACTCGCAAGTTCGGACCGCTAAGCACTCCACTTGTACGCTGCTGAGGTACTTTGCAGGCAAAGGTCAGGCACCATTTTTTTCCACTCGTTGGCACTGTAGCAGTTGTGGAAACACTGTTCACGAGTGGAAAAATACTGTTCACGCGTGGAAAACACTGTAGCTTCGTAGAAGGCACTGTTCATCCGCAGCACCCTGTCGCCCTCTCACCGTTTTATTACCTTTAAGCAAGCTAGTTTAGCCACTAACCTTATGACACGTCGCTGTCGCGTCTTTGTTTCTTCATTTCTGCGTCTCCTGTCTTTAAAAGGATACGCCGAGCTATTTCGCACCGCTGCTCACTTGCTTCTCTCGAATTAAGTTTCTCTGTTCTTACCCATGAAAGCTGCGTCTATCGATTTCTCCTGAGCTGTAATAATCAGCTGAGGTAGCTAGTCTATAATTGATCTTTTCATTCTCTAATGTTTCCTTGACCTGTGATCTCCTTCTCCGTTAATTCCTTGACCTAAATAAATGAACCAGCACCCCACCGCCGAGCACGTTCAGGTCAAAGCTCACTCCAGTCATGATGTGCTCATAAGTCCAAGATCACTCAAAGTCCATCATTGAATTAATTCTCTCATGACCAAGACATCACCGTCGCACACGGTATGCTCGCCTGCTGCTGTCCTGCTTTCAGGCAAAGACTTGACTGATGGATAGGACACGACAAGCATCATCAGAAGTTCTGAATCTCCCTTTCACATTTACTATGTCGGGTTGCTGATCACAAACACAGCCTGAAGGCATGGCTCTACTTTGACTTGTTAGGTGATGAACACTATTCACCCATCCCTCACGCATCCATTGTCAGCACGGTAGCGGTACGAGCATGACTGACCGTGACTGCGTGCAACGAGCCAGCTTCTCCCTCCCCGTGTCTTTTGCCTTTATAAGGACATGCCGAGCCATCGAGCTGTTTCGCCCCACTGATCATTCACTTCTCTCAAATCAAGTAACCAGCATCTCGCATCCAATTCATTGCTTCGTGTTCTACCTTTTCCAAGAACACGCAAAGGTGCGAATAGATTAGTTGGTTAATCAAGCTAATTAGCCTGCTTCAATAATATCATTTTCTTCATCTCTAGAGCTCATTTGAATTTATTTATTGATTGTGAAATAAATTTTGTTAGATTCCTAAATTCATGATCTATCTATTAGTGTAATTAGTTCGTATAGTTCAGTGATACCTTTAGGGTTACTTTATTATTTTGAAATGCTTATTATGGTTATTTAGAGAATGAATTTTTTTTTTTGATGCATGGTAGCTAGTGCACCTTGTTTTATTATATATATAGTAAATTGATATTAACAATAAGGATGCCTTTAGTTGCTAAGATAATACATGAAATGTTTCATACTTGTTTAGTGGGAATAATAGGTAACTTTGCGTATTAGTCATTAGAGTTAGCTTAGTAGCTCGGTAGATGTATTCTTATTTTAAGAGTTGTGGTTGCCTATATATTAATTATTGCATCATCATTTCATGCATATAGTGAACGAATTGGCGGAGACCGTGACTGTCGGCGATCAGGAGTACGAGGAGATCGTTGAGGAGTACGAGGAGGAGATCCTCATACCGGAGGAGGTCCAGGAGCCACTACTGACTGACCTTGCTGACACTGCGCCTGCCCAAGGCAAGCCCCGGTGCATAACCCTTATTTTACAAATTATTATATATATATATATATATATAGGTTGTGCATTTACGTTGCAGGAGTTTTATGATATCCACATGCATATATCTATATTTACCCATGAGCCTTACTAGTACAGGATCGTGTAGCTGCTGTGCTTAGGTTTATCGGTAGCGTGAGTAACCTGTCGTTACTCACAATAGGTGGTTATTATTATTATTATTATTATTATTATTATTATTATTATTATTATTATTACACTAATGATGAAATGATGGAAAAGGAAATGGTGACCGGGCAGGGATATGGTATGGGTTTTGGTGGGTGTAACAGGTTGTGTCCCGCGGCCACGGGGCATAGCTTGGTTGCACTATTTCCCTGTCCGTGTCGATTAAGGACCGTTCGTTGCACTGGATCCCCAGTCAAGTCACAGATCTCCTTATCCCGAGCATATACTAGCGGATGGGGGCTAGGAAGACTTGTTACTCTCTTGTCATGGGCTCCGGCTCTTTCTGGACCGACTGATTGGAGGCGGGGATAGGTGGAGGTCTTAGCACCGTATTGAGGCCGGGCCTCAAGTACGGGAGCTAGGAGTCCAAGTTTGGACGGGGACCTGGAAACCTATGACAGGAGGAGAACGGGTTGGTCTTGCTTGCGCCTGGGGTACAAGCGAGGCGTGTGTTTTTCGGGGTACCCAGCTGGGCTACATTGATTCGCGAATCGCCGTTTCTACGTGACGGTACGGCTTGACTGCACTCTGGCACCGTAGTAAGAACTGGCATATGAAAGATGGAAAAATGATTCTGATTGCTCAACCCTTGCTTGATGATAGAACAGGTGCTTACATAGCAGGTTGGATAATAAATTTAACATGGCTGCTAATAAATTAATGAAATAAGGACTCACTCTTAGTATTGCTTTCCGCAAACAAGAACCCACAAGCCATAAAGCCTATCATAATCCTTGAGAGTCGGGAAATATATTCCCAGTCGGGTAAGTCTTGCGAGTACATTGTGTACTCAGGGTTTATTTACCCTTGTTGCAGGTGCTGCTTGAGAAGCTAACTGTTGTGTGGAGGATTCTTCTGGTGGGCACAGACGGATCCTTATACCGCTCCGCTAGATGTTGTTTTATTCCGCTGTTTAATTTATCGCACTCTGAACTTTGGTACTGTAATAAAGAATTTCTGAGACTCTTTGTTGTATGAAATGGATTAAGTATTATAAGCTTGTACTCATTATTGGATCCCGGGTGTAAAATTGTGGAACGTTTCGAGTTCTCCCGTTGGGTGTGCTCGACAGAACTGCTTGACTTGGCTCACTTTTGGGGTGCTTAGTGTCTAGTGGAAGACAGCGCCTCTAAAAGTGTGTTAATTCAGGCGGTTCTGCCACAGTTGGTACCAGAGCTAATAATGAGTTTACAAGCTTAATCATTTTTTTTAAAAAAAAAAACTTAAAACTTTGACCAACAAAAGCTTTGCGAAAAATAGGATGCGGTAAAATCTGCGTAAATAACTATAAGCCCTAACAATATGGTCTATCTAGGATAGTGGCACTGGTTTTATCTAACCATTTTCTGCAGGTACGCTAACTTACGCTACGTAAGAAAGCGCTAGTGTTCGGAAAGGAGTGTACGATGTGCCAAAAATTCAAACGAGTGCCGCTATATTCCGGCTTGAGTGAACGCATAGGCCGATGCATGCATTATAAGAAGAAACTCTGTTAAGCTAAACCCCCTTCACGTATAATTTTGGATAGTTAAGATGATAGGGTAATAAATAAAAAAAAAATGCTTCAATCCTTAGTAAAAGCCTTGTCATTTCTCTAAGTCTCTTGTTCCTAGTCTGGAGGTTCCCTAATGGTTGGCTACTATCTGGTCGCAGATGGATCTGAGGTCCCGTCGTGTGGGCACTGGGTCTGGTCGTGGGAGCACCAGTGCCGGTGCGGGCCGTGGCCTTGGTGAAGGTCATGGTGAAAGTGGTCGCGACAATGGCAACAACAATGCCAATGGACAGAGCCGTGAGGCCCCACTCTTGGGTCCTCCTTCCCCGCCACCACCACCACCACCACCTCCGATGACTCCTGCGGAGATGATGGCAGAGATGTTAGCTTCACGTCAGGAGACAGCCCGTGCCTTGGAGATGATGGCACAAGCTCTTGGTGGCTTCGTCCGTGGAGGCCACGGTGGCAACGGCGGGAACGGGGGTGGTGCCCGCGGTCTTGAGAGGCCCTGTTCTTATCAGGACTTCTTGAAGACCAACCCGCCCACGTTCACGCCGACTGCAGAGCCTCTAGACGCGGAGCATTGGCTTCGTGTGCTGGAGCAGAAGTTTCTGCTGCTCACGGTGACCGATGAGCAGAAGGTGCGCTTTGCCGCACAACAGCTTTTGGGATCTGCTAGCGCATGGTGGGATACTTTCAATGCCATGCAGCCGGTGGGTCATCCTGTGACTTGGCAGGAGTTCACCACTGCCTTCCGAGAGTACTACATTCCTGCGGGTGTTCTGAACAGGAAGCTCTCGGAGTTCTTGGACCTGAAACAGGGGAGCATGTCTGTGATGGAGTATGCCAATAAATTCAACCATCTGGCACAGTATGCTGGGACTCATGTTGACACAGATGAGAAGAAGAGGGACCGCTTCTATCGTGGCCTCTCTTGTATTTTGCAGAAAGAGCTTTATACTGGGAACTATCAGACCTTTGGTACTCTGATGAATGCTGCCATTGCTATGGAAGGACTGCAGCGTGACACTCAGGCTGAGTGGAAGCGCAAGCGGGGAATCTCTGGGTCTTCTAGTCACCCGCAGTCACAAAAGATGCAAGTTGTCAAGAGGATGTCCTACCATCCCCCAGGTGGACAGCCGTCTCGGCAGCCTCAGCAGACTCGGCAAACACCGCCGACTCAGTACCGTGCACCTACTCAGCAGGTGCAGCAGCCCCAGGGACCGCAGTTTCCGCCTCGTCAGGGGCAGATGATCAAGTCTACTGCTTGTTTCAAGTGTGGCAAGGAGGGCCACTTTGCTCGGGAGTGTCCCGAGAACCGGGCTGTTCAGTCTTCCCAGCCGTCCGCCAGCTCTCGCTTGATCAAGAGGACGATTATTAAGAAGAAGGTGCCAGTGAGTCGCTCAGGACAGGTTAACTACACCGAGGCTGAGGAGATCCTACAGAATGAGCCTGTGATGGCTGGTATGTTTACCATTGACTCCCACCCAGCATTTGTGTTATTTGATTCTGGAGCATCACATTCATTCATGAGCATGGGGTTTGCAGAAAGACACAATATATCTCTTATGGCTATTCCTTTTGCCTATAAAATTAGCACTCCGGGTGCGCAGATGTGCATAAATACCCGGACGGACACAGTCAGCTTAGTGCTGGCCACTCACACTTACCGTCTCCAGTTCATGTTGCTACCTGGACAGGGCATTGATGCAATCCTGGGCATGAATTGGTTGAAGGTTTATGGGGTAGTCTTGGACCTTAAGAGGAGAGTTGTTGAGTTACGACTTCCTTCTTCTGAGGATAGGATGTCTCTCCGTATCTCTCTAAATTCTGCTTCACCAGTCGCCGCTAATGTTGAAGCTTCTCCTGATCTTGCCTCTATTCCTGTGGTCTGTGAGTTTCCTGATGTCTTCCCTGAAGATTTACCTGGGTTACCACCAGATAGAGATGTGGAGTTTATCATAGAGTTAGAGCCTAGCACTGCTCCTATTTCACGGCGTCCTTACCGCATGGCTCCACCAGAACTAGCAGAAATGAAGAAGCAATTAAAGGAATTGCTGAAGAAGGGGTTTATCCGTCCTAGTTCTTCTCCATGGGGTTGTCCAGCTATTTTTGTGAAGAAGAAGGACGACACTCTGCGGATGTGTGTGGATTATCGCCCTCTCAATGCGGTAACCATCAAGAATAAGTACCCTTTGCCTCGCATTGATGCTTTGTTTGATCAGTTGGCTGGTGCTAGAGTGTTTTCCAAAATTGATCTTCGTTCTGGGTATCACCAAATAAAAATTCGGCCCCAAGATATACCAAAGACAGCTTTCTCTACTAGGTATGGGCTTTATGAGTACCTAGTCATGTCTTTTGGTCTCACCAATGCTCCTGCATTCTCCATGTACCTCATGAACTCAGTCTTTATGCCGGAGTTAGATAAGTTTGTAGTGGTGTTCATTGATGATATTTTGATATATTCCAAGAATGAAGAAGAACATGCACAACACCTTCGCATAGTCTTGAACCGACTGCGGGAGCACAAGCTGTATGCCAAGTTCAGCAAATGTGAGTTTTGGTTGGATAGGGTGCAGTTTTTGGGACATGTTCTGACCCCTGAAGGTGTATCGGTAGATCCTAGCAAGGTGCATGATGTGCTTAGTTGGAATTCTCCAAAATCGGTACATCAGATCCGTCAGTTTCTTGGTCTTGCCGGTTATTATCGACGCTTCATTCCTGATTTCTCCAAGATAGCTCAGCCTATGACCAAGTTGCTTCAGAAAGACTCCAAGTTTGTGTGGAGTCCAGCCTGTGAGGAAGCCTTCCAAGCTTTGAAGAAATTTCTTACCTCTGCCCCTATTCTTGCCCAACCGGATATTGACAAGCCATTTGATGTGTATTGTGATGCATCCAAGACAGGTCTTGGTTGTGTGCTTATGCAAGAGGGACGGGTGATAGCTTATGCTTCTCGTCAACTGAAGAAGCATGAAGTGAATTATCCCACCCATGATTTAGAGCTGGCTGCAGTGGTGCACGCTCTAAAGATTTGGAGGCATTATCTATTGGGAAACAAGGTGCATATTTATACGGATCACAAGAGCCTCAAGTATATTTTCACTCAACCCGAGTTAAATATGAGGCAAAGGAGATGGCTTGAGTTAATCAAGGATTATAATCTAGAAGTCCATTATCATCCTGGAAAAGCCAATGTGGTGGCTGATGCGTTGAGTCGGAAGTCACATCAGAAAGATGAAGAGTCCTTACCTCTCTCTCACTCTGCAGTTTTAGCTCACATTGCTCTAGTCTCAGATTTATTGGAGCAAATTATCATTGAGCAAAGGCAGGATGTTTTGGAGATTCCTCATATCAAGAAGTTGATTGCTGAAGGACGTGGTCCTCATTTCAGCATTGATGAACAAGGTGTGGTGAGATACAAGAATCGGTTGGTGGTTCCCGGAAGTGATGAGCTTAGAAGAAAGATTTTGGAGGAAGCCCATAGTTCCAGGCTATCCATTCATCCGGGAAGTAACAAGATGTACCATGATTTGCGCCACTTGTATTGGTGGTCAAATATGAAGCAGGATATCACTAAGTATATTGCAGAATGTGATATTTGTGGAAGGGTGAAGGCAGACCATATGCGTACGCCTGGTTTCCTACAGCCTTTGCCAATCCCAGTGTGGAAATGGGAGGATATTTCTATGGATTTTATTACAGGATTGCCTCGCACAGTAAAAGGGCATGATTCTATTTGGGTTATTGTGGATCGTCTTACAAAGTCTGCCCATTTTCTTCCTGTGGATGGAAGGTATACAGCCATGCAATATGCTAAGTTGTATTTTGACCGCATTGTAACTCTCCATGGAGTCCCTCTCACTATTGTTTCTGATCGTGGATCGGTCTTTATGTCCCGCTTTTGGACTCAACTCCAAAAATGCCTTGGAACTAGTCTTCTCAGAAGTTCAGCTTATCATCCGCAGACCGACGGCCAGACAGAAAGAGTCAATCAAGTGCTGGAAGATATGTTGAGAGCTTGTGTCATTTCTTTCCCAGAGAAGTGGGATGAGTGCTTGAGATTGGCTGAGTTTTCTTACAACAATAGCTATCAAGAAAGCATTCGAATGGCACCTTTTGAGGCTTTGTATGGCAAGAAGTGTAGGACACCGCTCAACTGGGTTGAAGTAGGAGACCGTGGTTACTTCGGGCCTGACTTTATCCATGAAGCAAGAGAGAAAGTCGGAATTATTCGGAGTCATTTGAAGGCGGCTCAGAACCGCCAGAAAACCTATGCGGATAAGAGAAGAAGGCCTTTGCAATTTGAAGTTGGTGATTATGTGTATCTTAAAGTGTCTCCCATGAAAGGTGTGCATAGGTTTGGTGTCCGTGGAAAATTAGCTCCTCGCTATGTTGGGCCTTACAAGGTTTTGGAACGGCGTGGTACTGTTGCTTACCGCATCCAGCTCCCAGATATATTGTCAGCCGTCCATGATGTTTTTCATGTGTCTCAGTTGAAAAAGTGTTTGCGAGTTCCTGATGAGGCAGTGGAGATCGAAGGACTCCCTCTCCAACCTGATCTTTCCTATATTGAGCATCCCGTCAAGATTTTGGATGAAAAAGAAAGGGTGACGAGAAACAATGTGGTGAAATTTTACAAAGTCCAATGGCAGAATCACTCGGAGGATGAGGCAACTTGGGAACTTGAGAGCTATATTTTAAAGCATTATCCTCATCTCATTCCTGGCTCATCAATGTAATTATCGAGATTAAAAATTTATTTCAACCTCTTTTCTCACACTAGGCACATGAAATCTCGGGTCGAGATTTTCATTTAGGGGGGTAGAGTGTAACACCCTCGGTGTTACCGCGTCAACAAGTCACTAAATATTTTTCATAAAGTCCAAGTAGCCCTTCAAGCACGTCATGTATCTTCACGTGAGAGCTCCATAGCCACAAAGTCAAATGACAAATTATTGTCATTCGCTAATTATTAGCATACCACTTGGTAAGATTTTTATCTCTATCAATCTCGCGACGCGCCACTGTCATCTCTCGTTGTTCTAATTATCCCGCCTTTACTTCGCTTGCTAATCACCTTGCAAAATTATTCGTGCACGACGCGCTACCACCGCCATAGTGTGTCGCACACGCTACGCATTAATATCACTCGCAAGTTCGGACCGCTAAGCACTCCACTTGTACGCTGCTGAGGTACTTTGCAGGCAAAGGTCAGGCACCATTTTTTTCCACTCGTTGGCACTGTAGCAGTTGTGGAAACACTGTTCACGAGTGGAAAAATACTGTTCACGCGTGGAAAACACTGTAGCTTCGTAGAAGGCACTGTTCATCCGCAGCACCCTGTCGCCCTCTCACCGTTTTATTACCTTTAAGCAAGCTAGTTTAGCCACTAACCTTATGACACGTCGCTGTCGCGTCTTTGTTTCTTCATTTCTGCGTCTCCTGTCTTTAAAAGGATACGCCGAGCTATTTCGCACCGCTGCTCACTTGCTTCTCTCGAATTAAGTTTCTCTGTTCTTACCCATGAAAGCTGCGTCTATCGATTTCTCCTGAGCTGTAATAATCAGCTGAGGTAGCTAGTCTATAATTGATCTTTTCATTCTCTAATGTTTCCTTGACCTGTGATCTCCTTCTCCGTTAATTCCTTGACCTAAATAAATGAACCAGCACCCCACCGCCGAGCACGTTCAGGTCAAAGCTCACTCCAGTCATGATGTGCTCATAAGTCCAAGATCACTCAAAGTCCATCATTGAATTAATTCTCTCATGACCAAGACATCACCGTCGCACACGGTATGCTCGCCTGCTGCTGTCCTGCTTTCAGGCAAAGACTTGACTGATGGATAGGACACGACAAGCATCATCAGAAGTTCTGAATCTCCCTTTCACATTTACTATGTCGGGTTGCTGATCACAAACACAGCCTGAAGGCATGGCTCTACTTTGACTTGTTAGGTGATGAACACTATTCACCCATCCCTCACGCATCCATTGTCAGCACGGTAGCGGTACGAGCATGACTGACCGTGACTGCGTGCAACGAGCCAGCTTCTCCCTCCCCGTGTCTTTTGCCTTTATAAGGACATGCCGAGCCATCGAGCTGTTTCGCCCCACTGATCATTCACTTCTCTCAAATCAAGTAACCAGCATCTCGCATCCAATTCATTGCTTCGTGTTCTACCTTTTCCAAGAACACGCAAAGGTGCGAATAGATTAGTTGGTTAATCAAGCTAATTAGCCTGCTTCAATAATATCATTTTCTTCATCTCTAGAGCTCATTTGAATTTATTTATTGATTGTGAAATAAATTTTGTTAGATTCCTAAATTCATGATCTATCTATTAGTGTAATTAGTTCGTATAGTTCAGTGATACCTTTAGGGTTACTTTATTATTTTGAAATGCTTATTATGGTTATTTAGAGAATGAATTTTTTTTTTTGATGCATGGTAGCTAGTGCACCTTGTTTTATTATATATATAGTAAATTGATATTAACAATAAGGATGCCTTTAGTTGCTAAGATAATACATGAAATGTTTCATACTTGTTTAGTGGGAATAATAGGTAACTTTGCGTATTAGTCATTAGAGTTAGCTTAGTAGCTCGGTAGATGTATTCTTATTTTAAGAGTTGTGGTTGCCTATATATTAATTATTGCATCATCATTTCATGCATATAGTGAACGAATTGGCGGAGACCGTGACTGTCGGCGATCAGGAGTACGAGGAGATCGTTGAGGAGTACGAGGAGGAGATCCTCATACCGGAGGAGGTCCAGGAGCCACTACTGACTGACCTTGCTGACACTGCGCCTGCCCAAGGCAAGCCCCGGTGCATAACCCTTATTTTACAAATTATTATATATATATATATATATATAGGTTGTGCATTTACGTTGCAGGAGTTTTATGATATCCACATGCATATATCTATATTTACCCATGAGCCTTACTAGTACAGGATCGTGTAGCTGCTGTGCTTAGGTTTATCGGTAGCGTGAGTAACCTGTCGTTACTCACAATAGGTGGTTATTATTATTATTATTATTATTATTATTATTATTATTATTATTATTATTACACTAATGATGAAATGATGGAAAAGGAAATGGTGACCGGGCAGGGATATGGTATGGGTTTTGGTGGGTGTAACAGGTTGTGTCCCGCGGCCACGGGGCATAGCTTGGTTGCACTATTTCCCTGTCCGTGTCGATTAAGGACCGTTCGTTGCACTGGATCCCCAGTCAAGTCACAGATCTCCTTATCCCGAGCATATACTAGCGGATGGGGGCTAGGAAGACTTGTTACTCTCTTGTCATGGGCTCCGGCTCTTTCTGGACCGACTGATTGGAGGCGGGGATAGGTGGAGGTCTTAGCACCGTATTGAGGCCGGGCCTCAAGTACGGGAGCTAGGAGTCCAAGTTTGGACGGGGACCTGGAAACCTATGACAGGAGGAGAACGGGTTGGTCTTGCTTGCGCCTGGGGTACAAGCGAGGCGTGTGTTTTTCGGGGTACCCAGCTGGGCTACATTGATTCGCGAATCGCCGTTTCTACGTGACGGTACGGCTTGACTGCACTCTGGCACCGTAGTAAGAACTGGCATATGAAAGATGGAAAAATGATTCTGATTGCTCAACCCTTGCTTGATGATAGAACAGGTGCTTACATAGCAGGTTGGATAATAAATTTAACATGGCTGCTAATAAATTAATGAAATAAGGACTCACTCTTAGTATTGCTTTCCGCAAACAAGAACCCACAAGCCATAAAGCCTATCATAATCCTTGAGAGTCGGGAAATATATTCCCAGTCGGGTAAGTCTTGCGAGTACATTGTGTACTCAGGGTTTATTTACCCTTGTTGCAGGTGCTGCTTGAGAAGCTAACTGTTGTGTGGAGGATTCTTCTGGTGGGCACAGACGGATCCTTATACCGCTCCGCTAGATGTTGTTTTATTCCGCTGTTTAATTTATCGCACTCTGAACTTTGGTACTGTAATAAAGAATTTCTGAGACTCTTTGTTGTATGAAATGGATTAAGTATTATAAGCTTGTACTCATTATTGGATCCCGGGTGTAAAATTGTGGAACGTTTCGAGTTCTCCCGTTGGGTGTGCTCGACAGAACTGCTTGACTTGGCTCACTTTTGGGGTGCTTAGTGTCTAGTGGAAGACAGCGCCTCTAAAAGTGTGTTAATTCAGGCGGTTCTGCCACAACATGCCTATTCTAGTGAGATGTCAAATCACTTGTACATGCGAAACTAGATACTGTCCCTTCGTCCCTTTTTATCTGTTGTTCGCGCTTCCTAATAAGTTAATCGTACTTAACATTGACTAAATTTATATAAAAATGCATTTAATATTTATGATACATATATAATTAGTATAATTAGATAGATCATTAAATTTATTTTCGTAATAAATTTATTTAGTGATACAAATATTGCTAGCATTTTCTGTAAATTTAGTCAAATTTAAAAAATTTGACCAGCACGCAAACCATAATGACAAATATTTAGGGACAGAGAGAATACATGTAATGGGAGTGGTGAGTTCCCCTGGGAGAGATATGAACGTTCCACCTAATTGATTTTCAATTTATGGTTTAATGGTTATTTTATAGAAAGATGCATGTGGGCTCAAACGAACCACACATAGAGAAGTAGTGAACACTATCCGCGCCCATTATATTCGAGATTGGGTAACTGATGCGAATAAAATAGTTTTGAGACCATAGGGTGGATTGGTGTCTTCAACTACTGCAGCCAACTAGAGTACTAGCTAGCTAGGTTAGTCAAATTAGCGTAAAAAGTTCACAAATTTGTCTTTTATACGCTATTGATTGATGTATAATTAATGTAAATTTCTGCAGGGAGCAGATTACGTGGCATATAGAAACATCATTAAGCAAACTTCAGTTAGGTAGGATCTTATAGATAGAATCTACACCTACCTGACTCGAGCATTTCTATGGTATTTATATTTATGACTACTTATTTATTTAGTGGTAACCAATATATATACTCTCTTTAGTTCAAATTATAAGATGTTTTATCTTGTTTTGATACATAATTTTTATTATATACACTATGGCCCCGTTCGGCTGGAATTAAAAGTCGGCTGAAAAACACTGTTGGCTGAAAAAATAAGCTGAATAAGACGGATTATAAGCCAGATGAACAGGGCCTATATCTAGATACATAGTAAAAGAAATGTATACAAAAAAAGTCTAAAATGTCTTATAATTTAGAATGGAAGGAATATTAGTTTATAATGAGGCACTTATTGTTTAGTGACTTTGTCAATCTCAATTCTCAAGGTATGTCGGCAAAGTCCTTTAAGGCGCTTGTAGTGGTGAACATATAGTGCACTACTACACAAAATTTTATGGAGGCGGACGTTTTTCATTTTTGGAGGCGAGCAAAGGCAACCGCCTCCAATCAAAGGTCACCGTTAATGGTGGTATAACGAAGGCGGTTGCCCTGTCTGCCTTGGATAATCATCGCTGGATTCGGGCGCAGCTAGCCTCTTCTTCGCCAGATCTGCGTCGGTGGTGGCCGGATCCGCATCGGGGAAGCTCGATCCTCCGGATCTAAGTGCACCACGCAGTCACATCGTCACCGGGGATCACAGATCGAAGCCGGATCCGCCACAGATCGAGCCACCGGCGTATTCCTCCACTAGATCTGCTGCAGAACGAGCCGCGGGCGCGTTACTCCACTGGATCGAGTGCCCACTGCCACCACCGAGCGCCGCGATGGAGGGCTCCCCGGCTAGTACCATCCGGTGCCGTGCTGGAGGGCTCCATGGCCCAACCCCGCCGCCCTCACGAGCCACCACGCCGTTGGGCTCCTGCCCGCTGCACCCTACCACACACGCCGCCTCCATCCAGTAGAGGGAGGTGGAGGAGGAGAGGGAGCCATGCGCCTGGAGGAGAGGAAGGAGGAGGAGGAGGAGAGGGAGGAGAGGCAGCCGCGCGTGGAGGAGAGGGAGTCGCGCCTGGAGGAGCCGACGGAGGAGGAGGAGACGGAGTCGGGCATGCTCGCGTCTGGAGTCGCACGCTCGCACGCGAGTGAGGGAGGAGAGGAGAGGCGACGGCTGAGGATTTGGGAGGGAGTGAGTGACCTTGAAACCCTAAGTCCATCTTATATAGGTGACTACTGGATTGGGCCTCGCCTGGACCCATTGGGCCTCACCCTTTTCAGAGGCGGGTCTTTAAAGTTGTCCGCCTCCGTAAATCGATTTTACGAGGCGGGCAAAAGCGACCGTCTAAATGCCCGCCTCCGTTAATCCGTCATGATTTTAGAAGGCGGTTGAATTTTGTGACCGCCTCCGTTAATAAAAGGGCACCGTCTTGGAAAATCATTTGTGTAGTAGTGGTGTCTACATTTATACTATATTGATTTAAAAAGGACATTTTAATGTTCCAACCAAACAACCTCAAATAACTACATTCCAAAAACTCTCTGTTCTAAATTATAGTTTTGTTTTTGTTTTTGTCCTAAAATATATATTTTTAACTTTCATCACGTTATAGAAAAATGCAAACATCAATTCTGGTTTATTAGATTCTCCATGAAATACATTTTGAAAGATTATTTTTATTTAAATTTGTAGATGTCAATGTATTATTCTAAACTTGGCTCAGAGAGATTTGACTTATTAGGACAAAGGCAAAGTGAATTATAACATGAAATTGAGGGAATATATTTATGCATAGAGCATCTACTAAAATCCAAAGTCTTAAGTGGGTTTACAACTTTAAATTATCTACTATCCCTACTATTAGATACTCGTGTTATGTACTGAAAAAATGATGCTGAAACATAAACAAATTTTCCACCTTTCATCATAAGTTGAGACGTTTCGATAGAATTAGTTATAGTTACTCCCTCTGTCCCAAAAAAAATGATGCCATGGGATGCGCGTTTGTCAAACTTTATCAATTTTTATTAGTTTCGCCTTGTTCACTTGAGCTGAAAATAAGCTGCTGAAAGTATTATTGGCTGATTTATGTGAGAGAAAAACACTGCTGGCTAGCTGAAAATAAGCGGCTGAAAGCTCAAGCGAACAGGCTATTTATAGAAAATATTAGCAACATTTGTATCATAATGATACTAATTATGCATTATAAATATTGATATTATTTTATATATAATTGGTCAAATTTAAAAATATTTAACTTCTCAGGAAGTAAGAATGACAATCTTTGTGGGATAGAGGGAGTACATGCAACTTAATATTGAACACTTTTATCATTGCAATTGTTCTAGGTACGCATCACAATAATGGTTCTTCAGTAAATAATGCCCTAGTATGCAAACATTTGTAGGACACAGGACCAAAGGCATACACATACATGAACTCTGTTTTTCCTTCTGTAATAGAACTCCGAAACTCCTAATGTTCGATATATAGAAAGCAAAAGAAGGAATGTAGCTCCGCACTGGTGAGCCCCCGCACCACTCCGTGCCATCGAGCTTCGCGTCAACGAGCTTCCAGCCCAAGCAGTAAGTGGGTGAGCATATGCTGTAACTATATGGTTCATGCGTTTCAATGTATGTTGCAGGCGCAATAGGCAGGCGAGCGATCAAGCGCAGCAAGCCCGTAGGCGTGGGCGTCCGTCTGAACGTCCGGACGCTAGCCACGCCGTAAATACTAAAGAGAGATGATACAAATGTTCCCATTGAATGACATGGAACATGCATGATGGGTGGCTCACCTAAAATTTATCATGGGTGGCTCACCTATATATATATATATATATATATATATATATATATATATATATATATATATATATATATATATATATATATATATATATATATATATATATATATATATATATGATCATTGAGCACTCGCATGGAAATCAATGCTCCAGCTCTAGAACAAAATAGTATATATACTTCATTCAAACTGACGTCAGTAGGTCAGTCAACAACAGTATATAGCGCTAGTCCGCTTGAAAGTGCTCAACAACGAAGGACGCTTTGCTTTGTCCATACTTAATTAGCTCCTCTATTTGTTTACTACAGCAGCCATCCTGGTTCCGCCTATAAATACATGGTCTGTTTCTCTGTAGGATCCCAAAGCTAACATCCCAGAGCATAGCACATCTGATCAGAAACTCTTATTAGACCGACACGGACCACATACTGCTTGCACATTCGAAGATGATAGGTGAACTGGATTCAGATGTTGTTGTACGCTACTTCAGCGGCAAGAACATCCTGATCACTGGTTCAACTGGATTCCTGGGGAAAGGTACGGACCCATCTTCATGCATGCATGAACTCGTCCAGCTAGTACTCTTTCAGGGTGTCTGCACAATGCATGGCCGGCTGATCATCACTGGGGGTGCTTGTTTTCTGCATTATCGTCTCTTCGTAGTGCTTGTGGAGAAGATACTGAGGGTTCAGCCGGAAGTCAAGAAGCTCTTCCTGCTTATTCGAGCCGCCGATGTCGAGTCTGCGAAGCAGAGGGTCGAGACTGAGGTGAAAACAAAATATTTCTCTCTATTCTTCCTTCCATCTTAGTTTCTGAAGTTGTATCCAATGGCCCAGTCTGAACTTTTTCCATCATATGCAAATATGTTTCTGGAAACCACTTTTCTACATAAAAGGACAGAGGACTCATTTTTTTTCCCGAAGGGTCGGCAAGAGCTTTGCCGAAATATATTAATAGGAAAAAAGAAAAGTTACATACCCGAAGCAAAATAAAAAAAAAGATAACCAACAACAGACCAGTCATGGAAAAAACTTGCTCCGACAACAGAGGAATGTCGTGTATGAATCTTTGAAGTATGCAAATTTGATGTCCTCTATCTTTATTCTTTTAGCACTGTGCTCGTGCATATCTTGCAATGAGCATCTCATGCAAGATGCATGCACCACCCAAAATCCCAAATCTTGCTCACGCAATATTAGTAAAGGAAACAAGAGTATTATACAGATTTGTTCTTATAAGTGAATAGCAAACTATTTGTTTTGTAGCTATGTCTAGCCATCCATTACCTCATCACCCCATTCAGCAAAATATGCCCTACAATCCGACATCAATATAATATGGCCTGTTGTACAGCTGAAGTACGTAACTGTGTGGCTGTACTGTGCAGTAACCAGTAACCATCAACAACATGATGACAAGAACAATACTCAAATATGTTTTTTCCTTCAACAAATCTGTGACCAAAGCAGAACAGATCCCTTTAATAGAAGAAGACAGTGACGGGTCGGTAGAGGTGACAGCTGCGGCAAAAGCTTTTGAGAAATGAATAGTAGCATAGCACAGATATGGAAGTAAGAGACAAAGTGATCCCTTACAATATCTGAGGGGGACCGAGTTCTGACTTCCGAAAGCAATCTTGCATGGCGAAACTATGCAGGTTTGCTGAGTCAGAATGTCTTCTGATGGATTTTGCAAGCTGCATTCAATCTGAAATGTGTTTTCTTCTGACAAAACTACTGGCAAATGCATAGGTCATTGAAAGTTTGATTGAAGCAAGTCTTAAAGTACTATATACATAATAAGCAATAAATGTTGTGTTTCACTAATAAGATCTCTCTCATGGTAATCTTTCTATGAAAACTCTGTTTCGTTGTTGCTAGGTGACAGGAAGGGAGATCTTTCAAATTTTGAAAGAAAAGCGTGGTAATGGGTTTGAAGGTTTCATCCAAGAAAAAATATGCCCTTTACCAGGAGACGTCATGTATGAGAACTTGGGACTAGCCCCTGCCAAACTGAGAGAACTATGGAAAGAAATAGACATCATTGTCAATGGAGCTGCAACTACAAATTTCTACGAAAGGTCTGAACTTATTTCTGTTTACAAATTATTTCATATGGCAGGCATATTGCGGAAGTATTTGGTCAATTATATATATATATGGCCAAACTGCAGATATGATGTGGCTTTCGACACAAATGTCATGGGAGCCAAGCACATATGCGAGTTTGCAAAGAGGTGCAGTAAACTCAAGATGCTGCTACACGTTTCAACAGGTAGGAAAGCAACAATCTTGTGTTCTATGTGTGGCCAAATCTGGACCATCCATTTTCTTCAACTAAGGGGGTATAATATAAGTACAACTAAAAGAACTATCAGCAATATGATAACACTTTCATGAGCAGCTTATGTAGCCGGTGAACAAGAAGGGATAGTGCTAGAGAAGCCATTCCAATTGGGTGAAACCCTGAGGGAAGGCACACATCTGGACATCGAATCCGAACTAAATCTGATAAAAGAGACCAGGAGAGAACTGAAAGCCAACTGTTCTTCAGAAAAGGCTGAGAGAAGAACCATGAAGGAGCTTGGCCTCAAGAGGTGAGTGAGAACTAGAGAACTCATTACTACAAAAGTATATTTGTCCTGTTGTTTATGCTTCTTAATTTGCTGCTACCTACTAATGATACTGTCCAAATAATCACAAGCACATGACATGTCTCTGTCAATGATTGATGAAGGGCGAGGGAGTTTGGGTGGCCAAACACCTACGTTTTCACCAAAGCCATGGGGGAGATGCTGCTGGGGCACCTTCGAGGAGATCTCCCGGTCGTCATCGTCCGGCCTAGCATCATAACCAGCGTCCTGAACGAGCCGTTGCCTGGATGGATGGAAGGGATCAGGTAGGTGACCAAAAGGAAAACAAATAATTCACCAGATGTGCTGACACGCATCCAATAGTTCTCCATTGATTTCTTCATGGCAGCAAGCATGCATGCAGTCAGCAGTATATATGCACAGTGAATGAAAAACAAAAACAAAAACAAAAACAAAAACAAAATGCATGGTTGCCTTCGATTTTGCAGGACAATTGACTCGTTCATCATCGGCTACGCCAAGCAGGCTCTGTCAATCTTCTTAGTTGACCTCGACTTGATAATGGACGTGGTGAGTTTTCGATCGAACGCAGCATATTTAGAGAAACGTATCTATCAAGAAGCAAACCAACAAGGACGCACGACGTATTCTGGCTTCTGACAGATTCCGGGGGACATGGTGGTGAACAGCATGATGGTGGCCATGGCGGCGCACTCGGAGGAGCAGGGACAGCAGAGCATCTACCACCTGGCGTCGTCGGTGCAGCACCCGGCGCCGTACGCCGTCCTCGCGGAGTGCGGCCACCGCTACTTCCTGCACAATCCACTGAGGTCCGGGGCCGGGGCCAAGAACAGCGGCGAGCCCGTGCGGCCTAGCAGGATGCGCTTCTTCCGCACGCTCCCTAGGTTCCGCGCGTACATGGCCGTCAAGTTCAGGCTTCCCCTCGAGATCCTTCGCCTGATGAACATCGCCCTGTGCGGCGCTTTCTCCCGGCGCTACGACGAGCTCAGCCAGAAGTACAGATACGTCATGCATATTGCAGAGCTCTACGCGCCATACGCCTTGTTCAAAGGATGGTAAGCGACCAACCGATCAAAGCCTTCTCCTCCTTTTCTTTTTTCTTTTTTTTTTTGCATTTTGGGATGCATGCCCGCTCACCGTTGTTCTTTGGGTTTGGTCGTCGAAAGCTTCGATGACTCCAACACGGAGAGGCTGAGGGCGGCGATGGCGGACAACAACGGGCGAGACAAGAGGAGCAAGGGATATGACGACTTTGGTTTCGATCCCAAGTGCATAGACTGGGACGACTACTTCTACAGGGTTCATATCCCCGGTGTTGTCAAGTACCTGTGTGATTAGTACTTTGTAGAGAGAGAGAGCCACATGTATCTCGTGTATTTTACTACATACACAAGCTAAGTACGTGTACGTGTCGGTGTGTGCGGTGTGTTGTTCTGCAAATGTTAGCATTATTCTTGTTCAGTCATTATCTAAAAAAACATTCTTGTTCAGTGGCTATAAGGAAAGCAAGTCATTAGATTTCTCATGTTGCTAAATTCTTTCTGAGAATGATGGTACAGGTTTTCCTTTGGTCTTATGCCACCGAAAGGTATCTTATGTTAGGAGCTTGGCTGCAATGGGTCAACAAAGAAAAAACCTCATGTACCAACTTTTGGTTGAGGCAAGGACTCAGGTACACTTACACTTACTTTAAGCCACAAAAAATCTCATACTTTAATAATAGCACATGCCAAATTCATGTTTTAAAAACTAGCTATTTTCACCATGCCAAGGAACATAGCGTGACAAATACGTGCAATCATGCCATGTGAGCTGACCACTACTATATATATAGAATAGGCAACCACTACCGTCTATATCACCAGCTATATTTAGAACCAAGCATCCCACCACTGGATCTATAGAAAAAGTATTACTGCTGTTGGGTTCTCAAAATAACTGGCGGTACAAGTTAATTTGACTGGAGATTTGTATTCCTGACTGACTGACAGGGATATCTTACCCAAAATTTTAATTGCATTTATAGTAACCCTGGGGTGCTCCCGTCCACTCCTCCCTTTCTCATATATATGCTCTTGACCACTAACCTCTCTCTCCCTTCTCTCTGATCGTTTCCCCTCCCTCTCCTTCCCATCCTTCTCAATCTCTAGAACCAAGATGGATGCACCTCTCTCACTCTTCTACCCGACTTCTTTCTCTCCCTTCTCTCTTGCTCTCCTAGAGATGATGTGGTGCAGGGCAGGGGCAGACCCTGCGCGCGTGTGTTGATGGCATTATGTACTTAGAATTTTAATTTTAATTTTGGTGGAAAAATAAATTACTGAGGAAGCTAGTAATAGAGCCATATACCTAAAATCTACCACTTCGTACGCTTTGGATGCCTTTGGGTCCATTTGCAATGTACCATATTTTCATATCGACCAAAATAACCCTCTAAGCTCCTCTCTTTTTATGTCACTGATGTTTGGACCCCACAACTCATCTCCTTCCTCCTTCCTCCTTCCTTCCCCTCTTCTTCCTCAGGACAGGCGGCATGGCCTTGCTCCGTGTGCGCTGCCACTGGCCGTCGGCCCCCCTCTCACGTGCGGCGTGCCCCACCACTGTTTGTCAGCCAAGTGCTCATTAGCAACCCCGTGCTCCCTTTTGTCTGCACAGCTGCATGGCGCCCTTGCAAAGGTTGTGCATTGTTGTCGAGTCAACGTGCATGGGTCCTCCTTGCCCTCCACCCTTGATGTCGTTGCCACTCGCTCACGCGTTGTCAGCCCAACATGCCGTGCCATGCAGAGTCTGCCTTGATGCCATGGGGAGGATGGAGGTCATAGCGCCTCTCTTCTCGCCAACGATGGTTGGAGGCACGTCTAGGCGGAAGTCATGGGTGGCAGTGTGTCTAGGAAGAGGGAGTGGCGAGTGGCGGGAGCTCACTGGCAGCCACGCATTTGGGTTGTGGCGTGTCTAGGCGGGCAGGAGGGCTTGTGGGGTGTAGCGTGTCCAAGCGGTCGGAGGAGGCGGTGGCGCGTCCTCGACCAGAGGGAGGCGCGGGCATAGAAGGCATGTGTCAGGGACAAGGGAGGGAGAGGAAGGCAGCGGCTATAGAGAGGAGATTGAAGGAGGAGGAAAGGGGGGAAGAAGACTAAGGGGTATTTTTGTCCATACAAATTTGTGAAGCTCTACAGTTGCGCCTAATATCATGGGAGGCGTACAAGGTAACAGATTTCATGTATCTGTAGAATTATAATGGCACGGTTCAAAATATGTGAATAAGAATAGTGTTTTACCAGTCCACGAAAATTGTAATGGCACCGATCCCAATATAACCCTTTCTTGGAGCGGCTGGGCTGCCGCCTCTACAAATCCTTTATTTTTTTTAAAAGACAGTGACATAGAGGCGGCTGAGCTAACCATTCCTATTGAGGCTTACTTGTCACCTCTAAAACTCATTACAGTAGCAGTAAATGGGCTACTAAATTACCATCAACTAACCCTTTTTACAAACTTTTGGAGCGAAACTTCCAAATAAGCCTGATGTAGTTTTCGCCATGCGTTGTCACAATCTTATTTGTGCCAACAGGAGCATTAATCCTATCATTATTGTGATCATACTTTTTAGAAACTGAGCAACTACTCTCAGGAACTATTGAGTCGTTTTAAAAAGTAGCTAACTTTGGTTCAGAAATCTAGACACATTTCCAAAAGAGGTTGTTTAGCTAACCTGGTTCAGGAACTATTGCCTGGTTTTAAAATTTTGTTGAACCATATGTACAAGATTATAAAACGTTGAAGTGTTCACTAAAAATTTCAACTTCGATCGATCTGTAAATATTATGTTTTAGATATTGATACGGCCTCAAATACACAATAAACTTTTGACAAACCCAATATAAAAACAAGAAGAAGAAAACCAGATAATAATTCTGAAGAAGTTTCAGTTGGACATTCAACGGTACTATTTGGATATACCCAAAACCTTCACGAAAATGGAAAAAAAAAGTTACAAGATTACTAATCGTAGTAAACACTTTCCATTACAAATTTATACTATTTGAATATACGAATCAATATCCAAACATTTCTGAAGTCAACAGGATCATTGATCATATATCCTATGCGAACCAATGGAGTATCTTGTAAAATGTTCACCAAATGGAGCCTTCCCAAAAACCAATACCTGAAGTTTGAATGTGCCCTGATGGGAATAACCGGCCACTAGCCCGCTACTAACTCACGGTGCTCTAGTAGGTCACGTATCCTCTCGCACTCATCCCTTATTGATTTGATTATCTCCTCTTTCATCTCCGATTCTTTCTGTGGAAGCAGCTGCGAAGCTTTCTGTGAATTCTTCCAGTACTGGCTTCACCCAACCACACATGATCGCACCAAACGCGAGAAAGGGGGCTGCGTTAATTGTAGCCCGCGTGATGCTGTGCCAGCCCAGCTCGTTCAAGGGTGGTGCACTCGACAGGCCCTGAAATGTGAAAAGGCTGTTCAAAATCAAATCAAGTGAACCCGTAGTTCTCAAGAGAGAGTATCGCCAATACAAGTAACATCAAAAGTCAAAACAACTGGTCACCACATTACGTATAAGCTAGCAAACATGTCCGTACGTTGTAACGAAACATAAACCTTGTTACGCGATCATTTTAAAAACTCGTGACCGCGTCATTTATTCCAACACATATTGGAATCTGACTTGTATGATCATGGCTCAAAGATTTATGTAATGGTTGTGTCATCTGTTCCAATATATATTGAAATTAGACTCTATCATCGTTAGATGTGCGAACACATGTGACTCTATCATCGTTAGATAGAGATCCGAGAGGCACAAGGATATCGTGCAACGTAAAAAAAAAGGCATGCAGAAGAATCTCTTTGCTTTTTAATAATAATATTATTATTATATTAAGTATGGCCATATATTATAGCATGGCATGCAGGTTCTTACACTGTTACCTAAATATATGCAATGCCACAGTTGCATTTTAGTTTTTGGTGACTGGTTGCACCGTTGCATGTTTTTATTTTTTATAAGTTGTGTGAACCATATAGTGTTAGCCGATAATAAACCACTGGTAGACTTATTTAAATAGAAAAAGGTTTGTTACACATAACCTAAGGCCATGTAGCGTGGCAGTACGCAGTCAGTATTCTATTCCTTGCATGTTTGCAGTTTTGGGGGTGTTTAGTTTCCCTCTAAAAATTTTTCACCCCATCACATCGTATGTTTGGACACATGCATAGAGTATTAAATGTAGGCGAAAAAATAATTAATTACACAGATTGCGATAAATTTGTGAGATAAATTTTTTAAGCCTAATTAATCCATGATTTGACAATGTTGTGCTACAGTAAACATGCGGATTAATTAAGCTTAATAAATTCGTCTCGTGGTTTTCAGATGAGTTATGTAATTAATTTTTTTTATTAGTATCTGAACACCCCTTCTAATATTTTATAAAATATCTGATGTGACATCTAAAAGTTTTTAGCCCAAAAACTAAACAAGCCCTTGCGTTTCTTTTTCCCCGTGACTTCCGCACTAGGGGGGCAGGGCAGGTGTGGACTGGTGGCCCTCGAGCAGCCTACCGAAGGGAGCAGGGGAGTGGGAGGCGCTCGACTGTGATGAGAGCGAGAAAAGCGGCCCAGATAGAAACTTGGGCTAAAAAGCGAGCGGGTCAGTAGGGTGGGCTCAATGATGGCTGAACGAAGATTAGGAGCTAGAAATTTTAGTTTTTTAATATCAAGTATAAATAAATAGATAAATAGAGCTCATTTCGTCAATATCTGTATTCTGTTCAATAAACAGACAGATCTGCCGTTTATATTAAGGCTATCCGCACTCATGGACCTCTATATTCATTCTCTATACGTCCTAGTCAGCAAGATTCTCTTTTCTATACTCAATTCTTCCGCACCCATCCATCCTCTATATCATCATCTATCAACTCTATCCACTGTGAGACCCACTTGTCACTTTATCTAAATATATCCATGTGTGATCTAGTTTTGAAGGATTTATTGAGACGAATTTAATGGTGCAATCGAAATTTAATTTGGATTTTTGGTTTCTGAGTTATAGCATTTTTTCCTTTGTTTAGCTAGTGGGGCTCGCCACTGCCCACTATAGAGTAAGCTGAGGCCATGTAGCGTGGCAGTACGCAGTCATTATTCTATTCCTTGCATGTTTGCAGTTTTGGGGGTGTTTAGTTTCTCTCTAAAAATTTTTCACCCCATCACATCGGATGTTTGGACACATGCATAGAGTATTAAATGTAGACAAAAAAATAATTAATTACACAGATTGCGATAAATTTGTGAGACGAATTTTTTAAGCCTAATTAATCCATGATTTGACAATGATGTGCTACAGTAAACATGCGGATTAATTAAGCTTAATAAATTCGTCTCGTGGTTTTCAGATGAGTTATGTAATTAATTTTTTTATTAATATCCGAACACCCCTTCTAATATTTTATAAAACATTTAATGTGACACCTAAAAAAAATTTTAGTCCAAAAACTAAACACGCCCTTGCGTTTCTTTTTCCCCGTGACTTCCGCACTAGGGGGCAGGGCAGGTGTGGACTGGTGGCCCTCGAGCAGCCTACCGAAGGGAGCAGGGGAGTGGGAGGCGCTCTCGACTGTGATGAGAGCGAGAAAAGCGGCCCAGATAGAAACTTGGGCTAAAAAGCGAGCGGGTCAGTAGGGTGGGCTCAATGATGGCTGAACGAAGATTAGGAGCTAGAAATTTTAGTTTTTTAATATCAAGTATAAATAAATAGATAAATAGAGCTCATTTCGTCAATATCTGTATTCTGTTCAATAAACAGACAGATCTGCCGTTTATATTAAGGCTATCCGCACTCATGGACATCTATATTCATTCTCTATACGTCCTAGTCAGCAAGATTCTCTTTTCTATACTCAATTCTCCCGTACCCATCCATCCTCTATATCATCATCTATCCACTCTATCCACTGTGAGATTCACTTGTCACTTTATCTAAATATATCCATGTGTGATCTAGTTTTGAAGGATTTATTGAGACGAATTTAATGGTGCAATCGAAATTTAATTTGGATTTTTGGTTTCTGAGTTATAGCATTTTTTCCTTTGTTTAGCTAGTGGGGTCCGCCACTGCCTACTATAGAGTAAGCACTGTACCACTCTAAATATAGAGTAAGAAAAAGAATAGAGTATCGTTTTATAGTACCCAGTGCAATAGTTTTTACTCTATATTCATACTTTAAAGCTTTAGAGTATCGTTTTAGAGTACCACTAAGAAAATATAGAGGAGGGTCTTCAGTACTGTAAGTTAGGGGGGGCGCAATCAAAAAAAAAGTTAGGCGGGGTGGGTGGGTGTGTCATGTGTGTGGGACGGAACCCCGCCGCCAGGTCTGGTTCGGAGAGCAAGACGTAGCAGGAGGGAGTAGGGCACGTCCGCACGCTTGGCTATGCTCTCGTGCGCCTTTACTATATACCTCCCAAATTACAAATAAAGCCCATACAAAAAAAGTATGTTTCACTCCCTTCACTTCTGTGGTTGTCCGATTTACCCCTTATTTATAAAACCAGATCTTTTTCGCCCACTTAGTTTTTAAAACCATTTGTTTCTGTATAATCGAGTGATTTTGATTATGATTTTGTTGACGTGGATAGAACTAGTTGAAAGTTCAGGAGGTAAAATAAGACTAGAAATATTTTCAAAAAAATATCTAAAATTGTATAAAAAATACATTTTCAAAAAGTAATCCACATATTTTTACATAGAAAAATAATGCAATTTAAAATCCTAAAATCTGTTTTAAGCTTAGAAAATTCACAGAAACTTTGTTTTAGCTTGGAAAATTACGAAATTTCATTTTTTTTAAAAAAAACATATTCTATCTTACAGTTCCTAGCTTGAAAAATGGGTTCACCACATGTCGCATCGCCAGCTGAGAGCGCACATGGAGGCCAGATCCAGTGGCACAGTGGGTGCACTCGCTAGTGGAAATCTATTGTGGATGGAGAGCTCACGCGGCTCGCCGGGGAGCGCCGGCCCTCTGCGCTCCGGTTGCTCGCACCGCCAGTCATCGCTGCTCACTTCGCTACAAGGGCATATGTCTTCAGCGAGTAGTGGCGCACCGTATGCTATGCAGCACGGATACGGATACGCGTATCGGTATCGGAAGGATACGGATACGCGGATACGCCAATTTCCCAAAAAACCTGATACGCGGATACGTTTAATATTTAAAAAATAAAATAAAAATAATAATAATGCAGGTCTAAATTGAAACCGATAATAACAAAGCATTTCATATGTAACATTAGGACATTTACCTATTCCCTTTCCCCCCTTCTGCGGCAAATGAGCTTCAACTCTACTTTAACTACTCAGTTTTGCATTGGACAGTACTTGCATTTCCGCATCGTATTTCCTCCACCGGGTTTTGGCTTCTCTAAAATTGTGACATGATCCCAAAGTGGAGCCTTGATGTTTGTTGTTTTTGTGGCTGCAGATCCTACACTAGCACTTGCACTTGCACTAGCACCGCTCAAATTGGGAGACGCCATCTATTGCATACAAGGAACAAGAGCTCACTAACCCCGCTGCTGAGTGCTCAAATTGAATAGATCGAGAATGGGGAGAGGAAGACGGAGTGGGGATCGAAGAAATCAAGCAGCTACGAACTGAAGAAGAGGAGATCGAGAATGGGGTAGGGAACTCACCGTCACCGGAGCTGGATCCACATCGCAGCCTAGCCGAAACTCCACTGCCGAGCGCGGAAACTCCACTGGCGGCTGGCGAAGTGGCGAGCAGGGACGGTGCTCGTCGCCGGCGAGCAGGGATGGATGCTCGTCGCCGGCGAGCGGAGGCTCGTCGCCGGTGGCCGGCGGGCGGCGAGCGGCACTCGCGGCGTCACCGCGCGGGGATGCGGCGCGATGCGGGCACGGGGATGCGGCGCGATGTGGGAGTGCGACGCGATGGAGGCTAGGGCGACCGGGATATGCGGCTGTTATTGGGCCAGGCCGTATCCATAAACGCTGATACGCGTATCCGCACCACTGATACGTATCAAGCCCATGTATTGGAATTTCGCGAAATTAATTAATATTCGGATACTCCGCCGATACGTATCCGCGGCGTATCGGACGCGTATCCGTATCCGATACGTATCCGATACGCAATACGCCTGTTCCTTGAAGTATCCGTGTAACGTAGACCGTATGGGCAACGGCTTCAGGGATGTGGTGGCATGAGCTCTGCACGATCTGGCGCAGCTCTCTCGAAGCTCGAGCGAAGGTGCCGCCAGGAGATGTGTGCCAACCAGTGAGGGGAGGTGGCGGGGAGAAGACGTTTGCGGGGTTGTTTCTGCAAAATCAATGAAAAACTCCAATTTTCTCTTCTTTTTGTTGAAATGAAATTTAGAGAGGTCAAGATGCAAAATATATCAGTATGTGTAAAGATAGGACCGTATGTTGATTTATAGAACGGTAATGTTGTGTTAAGGACGTCCGGATGGACGTTTTCATTGGTGGGTCACACCGGAGCTGCATGCCATTCTATGGCCTCGAGCTCCGCGGCGACGAGCCTCCATTTGTCCATGGCAACAAGTAGATGTTACGTTGAAAGCGCATGTTACAAACGTATGTTAAGTGTTTCAGAGGTATGTTGCAAGTGTTTCGTATGGATGTTGCAAAAGTAGATTGGGATATAGCATATGTTGTAATGGTTGTACATATATGTTGCATATGTCTGTTCCCAATGTTTCATCTGTTTCCAGATGTATGTTGCAAGTGTGTTTATCTGGATGTTGCATATAGATATTGCATATGTGTTCACAAATATGTTGCAAGTGTTTTATTTTGATATTGCGTGTCTTTTGCAATGGCTTTTAAGTGTTTTTGCGAGTTTTTCAGACACATGTTTCGAGTGTTTAATCTGTCTTTCAGACGTATGTTACAAGTGTTGCATCTGGATGTTTTAAAAGTAAATCGGATGTTGCACATGATATAACCCACCTGCTGTGGTTGCTGAAGGGGGCGCGAGGGGTCTTGCAGGGGGTACAGACGCCGCGTGAGGTCGGACGATATGCGGAGTGCAGGCACAGGAACGGGATGCAGGTGCGGGCATCCGGACGCATGCATCCATCCGAACATCCGGGCGCCAACCCTGCCGTTTACAGAAACTCTAAGGAAGCTGATTAAGTAATCTAATTTCATTTCAAATCATCCACGTCCCACGCAGAACACGCCGGTATCCTTCAATTTTATCATAAAAACCGAGTACAAACGTTTTTTAACTGTTATCTTAAGAGGATGAGTACGACCTATGTTTCAGGCTATTCTTATACAATACAGTTGACACACCATCTTATTCAGCAAACTACAGTACAGGTTACAAACAGTGGGCTACCATATATAACTAGATTACCATCAACTGACCCTCTTTACGAACTTTTCGGGCGAAACTTCCAAACCCTGATGTAGTTTTCGCCATGCGTGGTCACAATCTTCTTCATGCCAACCGACAGGCTGGTAATCTGAGGCCGCAAGCGTCTCGGGATGCTGTCCACCTGTGCATCAGGGCCAATCCTGCGAACAGGTTTCTTCTCTATTTGAGACCTGGATCTAGATGCGGCGGCTTCTGCTGGGCGGTCTGCGTCCACGACAAGGCATCGAATGGGTTCACCGGTTTTTTGGCATATAACACGAAGCACGCCGTCAATGCCTCCAACTGCCAGCGTTGCCGTGTCACCAGGCAAATGACGTGTGCTGTAGATGACGTTTGGGCTGACTCTTTTTTCCCAGAGAGGCCTCAAAGTCCTGAGCAAGAACAATTGGGAATTAATGAACAACTATGATGAAACCACAATTATATTTTGCTTGACTTTACACTGGCAGTTCAGAAATGAATTTATGTTCTTGTTGGCAGCATTTGTACTCTAAAAGTGACTTTTTCCCAAATATTTGTGAGACTTGCTAACATGAATGGTTGTCCAATAGAAATTCAATACAAATAGTAGTTAGGTAATGGAAAAAGAACACAAGTAAACTCAACAAAACATATAATTCAACTGTAAAGTAACATGACCTTTTATACTACTTAAAAGTATTATCAGTCACAGGGAAATTAAACCTTTCTATCAAAAGTTGCAACAACAATTTAATCCATAATTACTGGCATCTGTTTATCCATTTATGCAAACTTCAAAGTGAGAGGGAATTGTAATTTGATTTGATTTTTTTGAGGAATGTAATTTGATTTGATTGGACAAACAGATATGTAATTCATTTCTTTTGGGATGACTGCAGAAACAATGCTGAAATGTCCATGATTCATTAATATTTGATACAACCTTATATATTGGCAAACTAACAACCTGTGCAATATCATTGTTACTAACCTTAAGTCCCAGCAATGAGCATAACCAGCCGATGACCCAGCAAATATCATGTGTGAATTTGTGCCGAAAGATAAGGATCTTATTGCTGAAGTAATGAAAAAGAAAACCAAAACTTAGTTGCTGAAATCACAACATTATGTTACCATGACTTTTGATTAGTTACACTTCAAAATATCCAATGAATGATAACCAACTGCCACTAAAAAAAATTGATCTACCAAATCAAGATTAGATGATCTGTATTTTTAGACAATTAAAAATTAAAATAACATAAGTAAGAGAATATGGATTAGGCATATATACAACATCACTACTTAATAAATGAAAGAACATTTATATAGGCACACAATAGTTCTCAAAAGTAAAAACATTGTCACTGTTTCTTTGGTTTGACACTTGGAACACCAGCAATGTTGTATTGGAAAGCCAAGAGAAAAATGGTATATGTTAAATTGTTGAGCTTTGAAATAATATATTCGACATCTAGCCATAAATATATCTTTTATCTCTTAACAAATTGCATATTGTGATTAAAATTTTGATGTCCTATAAATGGCCAGCAATCAGAAAAGTTCTGCTGTTACCTTGAAATGAAACAAGGGAATGAGACAAGCATCATAGGAATTTGTTTTAAGTTAACAAGTAACATCTACGGGATCAGGGCTATAGCTAGAAGGAACACCTTAAATGGTTCTGCTACAAAAGATCCATATTATTTGGGTGTGGAAAATTCTAGGCCTTAGTCATT
The DNA here is from genome assembly GCA_038087645.1 of Saccharum hybrid cultivar R570. Classification (NCBI taxonomy): domain Eukaryota; kingdom Viridiplantae; phylum Streptophyta; class Magnoliopsida; order Poales; family Poaceae; genus Saccharum; species Saccharum hybrid cultivar. Next base: position 16,999,573 of record JAQSUU010000805.1, read on the forward strand.
TCTCATCCTTAAGAGTCATCAACTAATGACCATGCATACGTAGTTGAATGCTTACCCAATGGTGCATAAGCTGACTTCAGAACACCTAACTTCTGCCCTGAGGTTTGATCTGCGATAGCTACAGTTCCAAATGTCGAACCACCAACAATCAGCTGGTCATCTGTTAATGCCAAGCATGTCACAGGAGAGGAGTGAAGCCTGTAGTACAAATATTAAACAGGCATCAATTCCACGACACAGTAATATACAAAACAGAACTATACATCAACTTCGAGATAGAAAATTTTCTTTATGTAGAAATATTAATAATTTATTTGTTTTCACTACTCTTACAATTACAAATATTTGATTATTCTCAACTTCAATGGTGTGGCAAATAAAGTTCGCACAAGTTTCAAAATTACTCAAATCTACATATTTGCAGTACTCCCAGCTGAATGAACTGAAGCTTGTTCTCATGGAACATAAATGCCAACAGTTTAAAAGGAATAATACTTACCGATAGATGCTTGAGCAACTCCTGCTGTACATATCATATACAAAGGCTCGACCATCCTCACAACCAATTACAACCTCTGGGTCAGCATAACTACACCAGGAAATGACATTAGGTACATAAATGCTAACTAAAACAAAAAAAAAAAATCATTTTCTAAGCTAATCAAATACAAGGTGAGATTTGCACAAGCTTATGCATGACTCCTCCAGGGCAACTGCATACTTTCAAGCACAACTTCAAAAAATTGGTAATGTGGCTAGCAGCTAACACCCAATCTTGTAATTAATGTAAAAATTGAAACAGATCAAACAATTCAAACAAGTCTCCTCACCTCATGCATAACCCATGATTGAATGAGGCTCCACCAGATTGAAATATGCTTCTTGGTTCACTGCGTCTCCATATGCAAATCTGGGAGCTAGTTAAACCTACAATCTTCACAGAGCATTCAAATCAAATTTCTAGTAAGTAAAGAAGAAGTTAACACTTGTTAACTTTGTTAGAAAAGACATGCTACGGTTGAAAAAATTTAAAACAAAGCTATTTCAAGAAAAACGTCAGTGTTCAGTACATCTTCAATAAACAAAATAAAATAGTCTGGCGGTATGATACAACAAATGGGAATACAAACTCAACCAGTTTACATGTTATACTATTGATTGATGCTTTTGGAAGGACAGATGAAGATTGCGACGTATAAATAGGTGATACATAGGTAAAGATGGGTCTTGCAATCAAACACAATGACCACAGCAAGTGATACTCAAATAACAGAAACTGAAAGCGCATCAACAGTGGTTACCTTATTTTCATCAAAATCGAAGTCAACTAATGTTTTAGAATTTGGCACACTGTACTCATTCATGAATTTGCAGCTTTCAGCAGACCAAAGCCGGAGAACCTGGCCAAAAATAATGTATATTGTTAAAACTACAAACCATTCATGCTGAGCAATAGATTAGGGACTGTGAGAGAAGAAAATACGAGCACTAAAACAATTGAAGTCATAGTAAATTATCCAAAACTTTGATTGATCAATAGGGCAGGCTAACTATGCCATTCACAATAGCAGAATCATGTTATGTTATGTGTCATCATGGTATTGTCCAGTAGAGCCATACTTTACACCATTACTTCAAAAAGAAATTGCTAGGCATACTACATGTAGATGATTTCTAAATATAGATGGGTTGTTACAATATCTACAATGCATAGCTCAATATATAATTTATATTAATAAAACAATAGCTATAATTTACTTACCATAACTCCAAATTAAATTTGATACTCATTTTGATAAAAAGTATTAAGAACATTATATGATGCAGCACCCACCTTATCTCCAACTCCAGTTAAAATTGAACCACTCTTCATACGGCACAAGGTAGCCCTGAAATAAAAAGTGAGAAACTGAAAGAAAATAAAAATGAATATTGAGCCCCTTCTCATATGATGTACAGTAGAGAAAGTATAGTATGATTTGTCATAGTAGAGAATATAAAGATATGATGTTTGATGACCAATGAATGGGAACCCCTATCATTGTACACAATATATACGAGGTATAACATGAGTGCTTACCGTATTGGGTGCCCAATCCACTGAAAAGCTTCAGCAGGTCCTCTAGAGAAAGAGGATGCATGCTCATCCATGGCAAGCATCTCGAAGTAACTTTTTACTGAAATATTAGAGCTTGATCCTTTTGCTGGTGGATTCCTTTTGTAATACAGATCCCTCATGAGATGAGCTGTTTCAATTATCCTATTCCTATAAACCGAGGAGAAAAACATACTGCAAATGTTAATCACCACAGATACATAGCCCCAGTTTTGAGAACACTCATCCAACAATCGAAACAGGAGAAATGCATGAAACAGAAAAAGACAAACAAATAACATGGTTTAATACTCTATTGCAAGAATTTATGGTACAAATATTGGTACCAAAAACCAGAAATAACATTGACTTAAAAAAGCTGTAGATTATGAACATACATCCTTATTACTACGTAATACATAACACAAGTTAGCCTCATCAAGGTATCACAGTTCAGATCAGGATCCAAAATAAATGGTGAGACCAAAATCACATCTCACTATCTCAGAGAGACACAAGCTCATGGCTACGCCTACTCCATCTGCGGTCCAGTGAATCAAAATCATGCACTTGCAGGTGCATGATCTACTTTGTAGCACAAGAGATCCAGTCTAATGGTTCAGGTGTTCTCTTGCAGCAAACAGAGTGCATCATAATAGCACATAAAACACAGATAGAAAATAGTCAAGCGTGGTGAGTAGCAAATAATTCCACTAAAATAACAAATCTCCGTCCAGCTTCCTGGTGAAATTGGTACCTTTCTACTATCAAAATTAGTCATTTTTCCGTCTGCAAAGAAGGTAGAACTGGAGTAGAACAGAAACACCGAATGAATTCACCAACAACAGGCACAGATTTACACTCAAAATCATGGATGAACTGACTACTAAGATTAGCCGCGGTACGAAACAAGCTATCCTGTAACGAAAGGACCGGCTGATTGTAGCAACCAGGCGGACAACTGAATGGAAAGGGAAAGGGGGGAGGAGGAGGAGCGCACCATGAGCCGCAGACGGCGGAGCAGCGGGCGAGGTCGAAGTGGTCGTCCAGCCGGGAGAAGACGGACCGGAGGATGTCGTCGTTCAGCGACTGCGCTGTCGACCCGGAGCCGGTGGCCGCGCCGACGCCTCTACGGCGTTTCAGGACCGCGCTCCCGCTCCGGCCCCGACTGCTGCTCGCCTCCATTGCTGGTGTACTTCTCTCTCCCCCTCTTCCGGAACTTGATTTTTTTTTTTGTTTTTTGAGTGGAACCAGAGAGGACTTGTGGACAGGACAGCCGGTGGCTGGAGTCGGCTTTGGGCAGTTCAGCTTCAGCTATTTTATATTGGGCCCGTGATGGGCTTAGAAACAGAATTTAAGCAGGCCCATACCTAGAATTTTGTGGCCATGGAGTGAAACACAAAAAGAGACCCCTATATTAACAAATATAAAAAAATCAAAATATATTAGGTTCCATTATATACGACATACAATTTTCAATAATAAAAACTACAATAGATATTTAACCCTCTAAAGCATTCACAAAACCACTAGACAAGAAAGCATTCACATACGTGATTGAGAAGTTAGATGAGAATGAGAATGAGAAGACATATCAGTAGGGAAGAAAAAGAAAAAATCACAAGCAGCGAGAAGGACTTATTGTGACCGATGGCGGCTAGAAGGAACTTGTCGTGGCAAGCTTTGCCTTGTTCCATCAGCAGTCATGGTACCCCTACAGTGTGCGATGAATAATGTTAGGTGCTAATGATAGGTGCACTGAATAGTTGATGGAAAACGAGTAGTCATGGTGAACCTGAGAGTCAAAATATCACCATGGAGACACATAGGTGATAGGTGAATGCTTTGCTCCATTGTTCCTATGATTGTGTCCAGAAACTAAAAAGCAAACAACACTTAGTATAAATTATGCTTACAATAACTAGGCTTAGACGCTTAGTGATTACTGATTAAGGGGTCCTAATTTTCAGGGGCCGGTGTGGTCGTGCCACTTGCGCCACGCAATGTACGTCCTTGGAAAGAAGATTCCTCCTCCAAGTAACTCTAGAGCTTTATTAATTCACTATATAATTGAATAATTTTAGTAAGCTAAAAAAATAAGTAGCAACTTCAGTTTATTCTACTCTCTAATTGTTTCATGTACTAACTTCTACTCCCTCCATTCCAAATCGTAAGTCTATTTAGATTTTCTAGATATATATAGCTTTTATTTTGTATCTAGACACAATATATTTAGGTACATAGTAAAAACTATGTTCTAAGAAGTCATAATGACTTACATTAGTAATGAATAGAGTAGTAAAAAAAGAGGGGTCCTATAACTTTCTTTTACGTCAACCCATCTATTTGTGTGCCACCGATGCCTAGACCATCTGCCATCACCTCCTCATCACTAGCCCATGAAGCCAAGCATGGCCTCCCCAGTTACCCACTGTCGGGCTTTAGGTGACCAAAATTGAGCCACGTCTGCCCAGGCGACCCTTGGCCATTGTCATCTAGCCCTAGCCAGGGCAACACATCCTAGACTTGGCCAATGCTAGTTGTGGCCGGTCATTGGTGGCTATCCATCCACATATCAAGATACAAATCATCAAACAATGAAAGTATTTCATATGTAAAGCAAATTGCAGTAGAAACTGAGACTCTGAGAGCTTCATGGCTCAACACATGTATACATGAATTACTTATATGACCCCATCGGATATGGAAGAAGGCTATGTTCGACTTGGCTTGATGCTTCTTCCTCCTCATATAATGGCTCCTCCTTGATGGTCACTGTCATCAATGGCGGCCTATCAGACCTAGGGTCACAAGATCCCAATATAGGTCCAAAGATGGATGGATTTGGAAGTGAGGGAGTGTCGGTGGTTCTGAAGGTTGAATCTAGATTTGATCTAGCAAGATAGGTATAGGCTCGGTGGGTGGATAGTTCAGAAGGTCAGAGAGCACAGGGAAGATGAATCCAAATTAGGGGCAATTGTCATTATCATAGTGCCTTCCCCCAATAAAGGTCTTATAGTACCAAGTGGTGCGACTCTGAAAGTCCCTAGTTTGGTTTTGGGTAATTGATGAAACCTAGGACTAACCTTTGTATCTAAGTGGATGATTTAGATAAAGGTGGTCATTGAATATGAGACATGACATTGACTCATGTGACCAAGATGGTGAAGACCAAGATGAGGCTTGGCTCGATGGACTGGTTGTGAAGGTGAAGGGCAAGTCGAGGCTTCGAAGCGAAGGACCATGCGATGGTGAAGCTTGAGCAAGACTTGGCGCCGATGGACCAATGCAACAGTGAAGAGCAAGTGAAGTCAAGGTCGATGGATCGAGACGGTCATGTGATGATGTCATGAAGGAGCTTAATGCACATGAGACATGACATGGAGTCATGTGACCAAGGTGATGAAGACCAAGATGATGCTTGGCTCGATGGACCGGTTGTGAAGGTGAAGGGCAAGTCGAGGCTTCGAAGCGAAGGACCATGCGATGGTGAAGCTTGAGCAAGACTTGGCGCCGACGGACCGATGCAACGGTGAAGAGCAAGTGAAGTCAAGGTCGATGGATCGAGACGGTCATGTGATGATATGAAGTGGATCATATCATTTGTGATATGGTTGGTGCATGTGTTGCATCAACGTCAGAGGAGATGGAGTGGAATGCGCAAGGCAAAGGTATAACCTAGGGCATTTCCATTTCACCGGTCATAGGTGTGTAGAGAAGTTTATGACCGGGTTTTAGGATAGATGGCCGTACTATCAAGAGGGGCAAACTTGTTTGCATATCGGTCATCTAGTGCCACTTGAGCGATCTAACTTTGCATATGGGTTAGGATCGAGTGGCGAGGCAAGTTGAGTGCCTAATTCCTTCGAAAATGTTTGTGAAAATGCTAACACACGTGCACAAGGTGGTGTTCACTTGTTGGTGTTGGCACATTTGCGAAGGCAGTGGAGTTTGAGCGGTAGAGAGGGTTTGGGGTCCTCTCTCCCTCCCGCCGAGCTTGCGAGCGCGGGATTCAGGCGATTTCGGACATATGAAATGCCTATTTTCCACTACGCCGGAAGTTGGAAAAGAAACGGAGGCGAACGGAGGTCACAGAGGTGACCGGACGCTGCACCGGACGCTGCACCGGACGCGGTCACTGTGCGACCGGCGCGTCCGGTCAGTGCAGCGTAGCGTTCAGGCGCGCGGGCTAGGGTTTGCAACCGGCGTGTCCGGTCACTCGCGGGACCGGCGCGTCCGGTCAGGCGCCCAGTGGTGAAGCGCGTGGCGTGAAGCCGATCGGACGCGAGGCGCGTCCGGTCACACGCGATCGGACGCGTCCGGTCATCCAGAGAGCTTACTGGACTCCGACCGGACGCTGGCACTGTCGCGTCCGGTCGTTGCGAGGAGCGCGTCCGGTCGTTGTTTCGTGGGCGCGGGTGCTGTGCGGATCGGCGCGTCCGGTCGTTGCGAGGTGCGCGTCCGGTCGTTGTTTCGCGGGCGTGGCACAGTGCGACCGGCGCGTCCGGTCGTTGAGAGCAGCGCGTCCGGTCATAGCGTTTGACCGTTGGCGCGCAGTGACCGTTGGAGGATCTAACGGTCGTGTTTGAATTTGAGGGACACGTGGACGTCACAGGACGACCGGACGCGGTGGAGCGTGTCCGGTCAGTTTCGACCGGCGCGTCCGGTCGTCCCGAATTTCTGCCCAGTGAAGGGGTAACGGCTCTATTTGACCGTAGGGTTATAAATAGACATTGTGGCCGGCTGTGGCCGAATGCTGAGCACACTTTGGCCTTGGTGGCTTGTGTGGTAGTGCTTGGGAGCCCTCTAACTCACTCATGCTTGATAGTGTTCATCGGATCGAGTGAGAGAGCGATTCTAGTGCGATTGCATCGTGAGGTTGCATCGAGTGGCACTAGGTGATCGTGTTGCAAGCCGGTGGTGCTTGTTACTCTTGGAGGTTGCCACCTCCTAGACGGCTTGGTGGCTTGTGGCTCCGTGGAAGCTCGCAAGAAGATTGTGCGAGGCTCCGGAGAAGCTTTGTGAGGGGGATTGTGCTCACCCCGCGGGGATCGCGAAGAGCAACTCTAGTTGTGCGTGTCATTGAGCTACCTCACTTGAGAGTGGTGTCTTGCGGTGCCTTGCGGGGCGTGCCTTGAGGGGTAAGTGACTTGAGGGTCACACCGAGGAACCATCTAAGTGTTGGTCGACACAACGGGGACGTAGCTTGGTGGCGACCAAGTGAACCTCGGGAGAAAAATCACCGTGTCAACATTGTCTACTCTTCTCGGTGGTTTGCCTTCGTGCAACACAAGCTTGTATTTACTTTCATATATACTTATGCTTGTGTACTTGCTTTCATAACTAGTTTGCTTGTGTAGCTTGCTAGTTGTCTTCTTGCTTGTGTAGCTAGAAGCTTCCCCTTTGCGTGGCTAATTCGGTTTGTGTAACCTTGTTAGTCACATTGCTTAGTTTGTGTAGCTAAGTAGTTTGCGCTCTCTAATTTGGCTTGTGTAGCCTTGTTATTGAGCATTGCTAGTGAGCTTAGGCTTTGTGCGCTTTGCTTACTAGAATTGTGTAGAAGCTCCCTCTTGCTTGCAAAGTACTAGCGCATAGGTTTGTGTGACCTTGCTCTAGAATTAAATAGGAGAGCTCTTGCTAAGGAAAGCACCTTAGTTGCTTAATTAGGATCTTTGTGAGGTGCTTGTGAACTTAGATAGAGGGGTGTAGTCTTTGCTAGACCGATAAGTTTAATTCCGCATTTGTTTCGGTTAGCCAACGTGTTTAAGTTTTAGAAAGGACTATTCACCCCCCCTCTAGTCCGCCATCTCGACCCTACAGACTCTTTCACTTCGGTACATGTTTTGATTAGGGTTTTGATGGTTGGCTTCTAGTCAAGCTCCTAACAATGCTCGGATACACCCAGAGACGGAGCCAGGAAAAAATTATAGCTGGGGCGAATTCTAAGATGAAAATGGATCAAAAGGCTCGTGACCTAAATCGCACTGTATTCACATACTATGATCACAGAAACTATATGACAAAAAATGCTACAATCACACCAATTATGACCTTATGGGAAAAATCTAGATGAACAACACAAGATGTTACCCAAATTTGCAGAATAAATTAATAGTTCTTGATAAGTTAATTCATACATTGTAACATACAAAAAAACTCAGAATACATGAACTTGTAAACTGTATGAAGATCAATTTGTTGCTCGTCTGCACATAACTCCGCTGGCCACCAGTGGGCGGCGCCGGCGCAGGTTGCTCCTATAGGGTGCTCGCTCCTGGCTCCTCGCTGGCCGGCAGCCGGAGGGCTGAGGCGCCGGCTCGGGCGCTCAGTTGCTCCTCGTGCTCGAGCACCTAGCAGCCGGTGGTGGGCAGTGACTGGTACCTTGCGACGGGCGGCGACCGGCCTTGTTGCATGATGCCTCGATGCAGATCAACTAGGTTTGGGGACTTGGAGTTGACGATCGCTGCTAGGATTCAATGGGCCGCAGCTGGGCTACATCAAATTGAGAACAAACAAGCCCAACATCGGTTATCTTCTTCTATCGGTTGTCGATGCTCGCCATGTCACGACCGTAGAAGCTCTTGGTCAACCATTTGGCAGCCGGAGCCAAGAAGAAGGGGTCTGAGGTGTCCACGCCGGTAGCTGGGGTGGCCGCCCCACCACGCCCCTAGGGTAGCTCCGCCAGTGGATACACCCAGACCAAAGGGCAACTGTATTGTGCCTCTAGCGGACCACAAGTTAGTCACTGGGCCACCCAGAGCAAATGATCAGGATATTCCCCCAAATGGACATAAGTTGGGCTTGAATTAGTCAGGAAAACATATACCACACTCAAGATTTAATGGTATAACCCCTGTTGGGTCACGAGCCTAGTCACCATCTAGTAGATTGATTGGATATCACTTGGACTAATCTATTATATTAGATCATCTGTCATAGTGCTCCTGTTGCATGAGTGAATATTGCATGGCTTATTTTTGTTTTACAGGTAATCATTAAGTCCATCATGGTCTCCTTGCAAAGAAAGGAAGAGGGAGACCTAGGAGGGCATTACTCAGGATACTTTTCCAAGGGAGGAAGGTAAAGCACTAGGCCGAGACAAAAACGCCATCAACATTGTTGTAGCTTGATCTTGAGGGACTTTGGCCTACTAACGATGATATGACCCCTGGGTATCATCATGGAGAATGCATATGGCCTTTTGGATATAGGATAGGCTAGGCTGACTACTTGGAGCCTGACATATATCTGAGTCTCCACCGACTTGTACAGGGAATAGACATGCATATACCCTGCTATCTACCTAGATTACATTGTAACTAATTAGGAAACTAATCTGTAATTCGATCAGGATACGATTTCTCTATAACCCTACTCCCATGGACTATATAAGAAGGGGTAAGGAGCCCCCTGATCGATTCCTTAGCCTTTTTATACCTCTCTTCACATACGACACACAAGCAATATGATCCACAAAACACAAAACATATGGTGTTACCTCCTCACAAGGGCCAGAACGATAAACTTTATGTATCATATGCTACCATCAAAATCTACTACTTGCACTACACCTCGCACTTATATATTGTCAGTGATAATAACACCGCCATGAATTCCTTGCTCGGCTTCTTTCTGAGGTCGGTAGTGGTGACACCTTTACCAATACATCCCTCATTGGAGGTTTTGAAGTGAGGCCACTCTCCTTTACTTTGGAGGGCTCTAGTTGATAAAACTTGTGTTACAATCTCCGATCGAACGGTGTTAGTGGCATCTGTGTCATTTTCCTGTGTTGGTGCTAAACTTGGTGGAAACATTGGTAACGGTATTGTGTTGATTGTATTGTTGTCACTTCATATATTACTTTAGCATGTTTGACGTTCTACAATGTTCAGAAACTATCAAGAATAGGTTTTTTTTGTGATTTTTCAGTGACAAAATACTTGGCGTTACAAAAGGTGCATCAGTACACATTTTCTATGATAAACAAAGAGAACCGTCACTCAGTGGCGATTGCATTTGTGAGTAAAAATGTTACAACATGTTGAATTCGGTGTTGCCACTCGGAAGATGGAGTGACACAGCTGAAGTTGTGATTATATAGTTCACTAGAATCAAATTTATTAAGTACTCCACTTATTCCAAATTATAAGTCGTTTGGTTTTTCTATGTACATGGCTTTTGCTATGCACCTAGATAAACATGATGTCTAGATATAGTAAAAGCTATGTATTTAGAAAAACTAGAATAACTTACCATTTGGAATGGAGTAACTGTGGCACTACGATGGTAGCAGTGCCTCAATCGATATGTTGCACTTTTTTCTCTCTCTCTCTATACAAACGGGAGAGGGGGCGGGGGCAAGGGCAACTGAGGTGCCCAGTCTCCCATCTGTTGTGGCCCAAAAAATGAAACCCGCTATATTAGTTATAACTGTAAACAGACAGAACTGGAGTACGAAAGCGCCAGCGAGAGGATACTGCCGCTTGATGATCACATTCCTTCCTTTCGCGTGACTGATGCGCTGTCTTATATACCTCCAGATCGTGCTCCCCCTCTTTGCAGGCATAATCCACATCGTTACGCATATTTGCAGGGCACAGATGCACGCCTCTATAGCCATCAACCCGTACTGTCTGACAGCACTTGTGGTCACCACGGCCACCAGAGCCACGTAGAAGGCCAGCATCAGGGTCATGAGTGACACCCACATGCACTGCAGCGCCCACGCGAAGCTCTTAAACGAGCCGACGGCGGAGCGCGACGTCTTCCCGTAGACGAGCAGGATCACGGCGACCACGGACGTCGCCACGGCGAACATGTCCAGGAACAAGAAGGTGTCGAAGAACAACTTGCCTGCGAGGTGCGCCTGGCCCATGGCGTCGCTGTACCCGCCGGGCACGTTGAACCCGGCCGCGAACGCCGAGGTGGCGATGAGAACAGCCACCACGGCTAGGCTGTCGGACGTCCTCTCGATCCCCTGCACGACGTCGTGGCCGCTCCACGGCGTCAGCTGGTCCTGCCTCTGCGGCCGGAGCCGCGCCCCGTACGCGACCAGTGTCACCACCAGCCTCACCATCGTGAACGAGCTGGTCGACGCCGCGGCGAGGTCGAACGCCGTGTCCCCGTCGCTGTTCAGGACGTCGGCCCGCGCCTCGCCCTTCCGCAGGAGGTCCTCCACGACGCCCGGCGCGCCAGCGGCCACCGCGAGGTGGAGCGCCGTGTTCCCGTCCCTGTCCTGCGCGTCCAGCAGGAGACCGCGCAGCGTTCGGCTCTTGATGACAACAGACACCACGGAGGACTGCCTCTCCCTACACGCGGTGTGCAGGAAGGTCCCGCCGTTACCGTCGCGGAGCTCGGCGGCGTCCGGGTAGATCCTTAGCATGTCCTTGGCCACGCGGTGGTGTCCCATTCGCCCCGCGACGTGGAGAGCCGACAGACCGGCCGAGTCCTTCTTGTACACCGCTGTCGGTGGCGCGGCGCGTAGGATCGCGTGCACGATGCTGCGGTCGCCGGCCGACGACGCGAAATGGAGCGGGCTGCTGCCGCTGCTGTCCACTTGGTCTGCGAGAGCTGGCCTCCAGTCCAGTAGCACGTCAACCATTTCTGCAGGCAACGCAAATGCTGAGCTCATTTTTGTCGTCCGAGCAATTCTTAGGCATGTTGGTGTAATCCTGTCCACACAGGTGCACAAGAGGAGCAGTGACGTGGCGTGTCCAAGCTGGCGAAGGCAGGGCGGGAAAACTCAGTTTGAAGTTGGAGCAGTCAAGCCGGAGCAGCAGGTGTGGTGACCGCGCCCACGTTCTGCAGTTATCTGCATAGTGTGTTTTACAGTGTGTCTGTATCGAGTTTTAGCGGTTGTTTCTAGACAAAATGTGTGTGTTAGCTGCAGGTATATGTAGATGGATTATTGTGGATTCGTGTATCGCGTTGAACCTCCAGTAAGGCATATTGTACTCAGAACTACCAGAAGTGAAAAAGGGCACTGTCTCCCGGGCGACCTCCGGGCAGTTCCAGTTCGTGTGCGTTCTGTGTTCATGTGTTCATCGTTTTGATCATTCGTTCCATCCACCATACAGCGTATGATTGTGATCCTGTACTAACAAGGCAGTGAGGGCAAGCAACTAACCTGAGCTCTGGAAGACAGCAGCGTGTAGAGCATTCTGTGAGCTCGGCCCAACCGACGACGCGCCCTTGCACATGATAATCGCTTTGACTGCTTGCACCGATCCGCTCATCACCGCCAAATAAAGCTGCGACACGCCGGCATTGTTCAGCTCAGCCGCCGGGCCTGCCGCCGCCGACACCAGGGCCTCCACCACCATGTGATGCCCGTGCCTTGCGGCCAGGTGCAGGGCCGTGTCCCCGGCCTCGTTTCTGCATTCGAGGATGCTCTCGCCGCAGTCCCGGGACAGCTGCGCGAGGACCGCGACGGCCCTGACGTGCCCCGCCCTCGCCGCGCAATGCAGCGGCGTGTCCAGCGCCGAGTTGCGGTGAGACAGGAGGAGGCCATGCTCCCTGAACCTGTGGTAGAGCTCATGGATCAGCTCGTCATGGCCTCTTGCTCTGCAGCCACGTGAAGAACAGTGTTCCGTTCCGCACTCACTTCGAGTACGTCGCACTGTCCATGACGAATGCCTGAAACACGTCAGTATAAGTTGACTTAGAATAGGTAAACCCGTAAGCTACCTAATGTCAATGTCCTGCACTCCTGCTTAGCTGCACTCATATCCACCTTATTGTTTCATATGTTTGGCCTGTTGGAGACTTAGGATAGATTGTTTAAGGTAAAAAAAATTAGTTTTTTTTGGCTCAATCTAACTCCAACCCATATAAAATACGCAAACTCCTTGCATGCGACCGGTCGCGCTCCGACTCCATCGCGCGACCACGCTGCCGCGACGGCCCCCTCTTCTTCTCCACCTTCGACGGCCTTAGAAGGGGCTCAGGGGGGATAAGTCGGCCCATCGGTGGGGACGGGAGAGATGGCAACAAGGCGGAGGCGGCAGCCAGGCCAGGTCGGGGTGAGGGCACCCATGGCTATGGCAGCGGGGGAGGGGGGGAGGGGGAGGCCGCCGCGGGCACGCTAGGGTCTCGTTGGAGCTCCACGGCTGCAACAAAACCTTATACATCAATCAGATGCAACAAAAGGTCTACTTAATTACTAATTAGGGACTTCATGTGTGTTTTTATCAGCAGCAGCTTTGCCATGATCTCTCGCGGCGCCCTTTTGATGGAGAAGCAGCTCCATGACCTCCTCCGTCCTCCCACTGTAGACTGCGAGATAGAGGGAAGGGCACATGCTGATGAGCAAGTGTGCAGCATCGTCGTCATTGGGCTGCTGCCTCGTCGGCTTCGTATTATTTGCCGACGACGAATCACTCGTCGGACGGGCGAGCTGCACACAGTGCTGCCGGCGACGATCCATCGGATCGGATCAAGCTGCTGGTTACTACGCCGTTGCTGCTGGAGGGTAGACGGTATGATGGGCAGCTTCGTGAATATATACAAGACGATGAAACCGCGCTCTGGATCAATCACACAGTTAAGACTCCAGCTAGATGCAAATATTTGCATTGTCTTTTAAGTTTGTATGTACTGCTACTAGCTTGTAGACAGAGAAGAAGGGCGGCAGACGGGCGAGAAATGAAATGCCAAAAGCTTGTATCATTCGACCGGCGGCCTTGTTTCCCTTGCTGCTGGATGTGCTGGCCATTTGACCAGGTCGCCACCGTGGTACAAGAAAAGGCTCAGTCCTCAGATCGATTCCTGGCGCCCAGCTAGGGTCAAAATGAACTCGACTCCACTTAATATGAACACAATAACAATAATAGTCAATATATGTATATATGAAGTTTTCTCAATTTTTTCGAGATCATACCCTAGGGCATGTTTTTCATTAAGCAGAAGTGGACGAGTAATCTCAGGATTACCCGTGAAATCCCAGACACAAACAAACAGCAAGAAACACGCGGGGGAGGAGGGGACCTCCACCTACGAAACCCCAACCAACTATGCCTGCAAAAGTAAAATACATCCACGCAATGGCTGCCAACATAGACGATGAAACCGTAGTGGCAAAGCATCTACCAGTAGAAGACCAAGCATCCAGCAGTAGGGTGGCAAAGCATCCGCCAAAGGCCACAGAGCGGCAAAGCATCCGCTCAAACAAGAACCATGGCAGCAAAGCATCCGCTCGAACAAGAACCACGGCGGCAAAGCATCTGCCTGAACAAGAACCACGGCGGCAAAGCATCTGCCCAAGCAGCGATCGGCCGCAAAGCATCCGCCCAAGCAGCAACGATGGCAAAGCATCTGTCATAGAAGAATCGACGACGGCAACACCAAGCAGGCTGGACAGACCATTGCGAAGACGAACTTGAAGCACACACAGGCATAGCACGAAGAAGCGACTCTGGCGGTAGCAACGGAAAATGGGTTGCAGGTACTCCAATGATGCCTTTAGGAAAGACCATGACATCCGCAGATGCCAACATCGCTGATGAAGTGCACAAGCAGGTCATGCGACCCAGCCTGCCCCGACGAACAGGATCTTCGATGGCGCCTCCAAGAAGGCAAATGACGCGGCTGCGCCACTGCCGCCGACCCGGCGGAGTCAGGCAAAGCTTTCACCCATAAACTATAAGTCAGTAGGAGCAGGCCACCCATGCACCCGCACCATCAGCACCAACTGCCCGCCGGCAATCCCAGCCATCAGATCTAGCAGTCGCGCGCTCGGCAGGTGGCGCTCCAGTCCTGGCCCCGGCCGCCTAGAACCAACAGGGCGCAGACGCCCCAGCCCTAGACGACATCACCAGGAGGCCAGGCCATGTGGAGCCGGCCACCACCAGACGGCGGCCAGTGAAGCCACAAGGACACCAGGAGGCCCAAAGCCGCACACCATGGACCCGCCAGGCGCGGCCGTGGGCACTCTAGCCAATAGATCTGGCGAGGGGGAGGCGCAGGAAGCCGGACGCCAGCCAACCATGGCCGCCGACATGCCCCCAAAGCCGCTCCCGCCGCCAGAGGAGGCCGTGGCCACCACGCCGCGCCCGAGCAGGAGCAACCTTGGCCGACGCAGATCCGGGGCAAGGGGGTGGTTGGATCCGGTCTCAGGCAGCCCGGATCCGGTCCGCCAGCCGGCTAGCTCACCGGAGAAGCTCGGGGAAGACGCAGGTAGGTGGAGGGTTGGAGCTAGGGGTGGGAGAAAGCGAGGCTGCGACGGTGGGCCGCCGCGGGCTGCCGCTGCCGCACGCCGAAGGACGGTGGTGGTGGGGGAGGCCGGAGAGGAGGCGGAATGGGAGGCCCTGGAGTGGCGCCGGCGAGCGCCCCCGAGTCGCCCTATTGGGGACGCTCGGGGGGAGAGCAGGGGGGAGCCGTCTTCTAGCCTTTCGATATCATCCCATGAAGTATTCTCAATATAAATAAATACTTAAAATGCATAAAAATTCAATATATTCACATTGACAACCAAATTTGGCATTTTTTCTAGAATACGCAAGAGAGCTATGTATCATTATATTAATACAGGAAAAAACGGTCCCGTACAATTATACCCCCTACTCCGGACCGAGCTGTAGGAGGGCCTGATACATAGTTTTTTCAATTTGGTAGCCTGGGCATGGTTTCACATCGATAATTGGCTGGATAATAGATTTAGAGATCATTTGGCTATTAAGTAGTAGTCATGGTTGTTGATGCCTTGGTAATCACATGAGTTGACAATGGTAGGGACACAATAGGAGAGAGAGGGAAATAATAATTGACTATACTTTCGGCATACGTTGAAATGCATGGTGGAACAAATTATGAATTTAGATGGGGGAAAAGAAGTGGAATTATGCATGCCATATGAATTGAACTCTCTGCTGCCCTTGGAATCCTCCTGAAATGAAACGATGCACGCGTGATGGTCTGGAGATACGAAAAGAGGAGAAAACAAGGGTGGCGTGGAGAGTGATACAAAGTGTCTGCGATGGGTATAGGGAACGTGTGCCCTAATAATGAATGAAGGAAAGGAAATCTTATCCAGGTTTTTGTGATGAGATAGACTATTGTATCTTGGAAAACACCAGCTACCCTATTGATGTCAAGGGTGAGGCCGATGGAATATATCACCCACATCAGTTAAAATCTATCAAATACAACTTTATCTTTCCAAACCCTAACTATTGTTTACCTACCATCTCTATTGGTGTTCTAGCTGGCTTGCCGATGCTAGAACAAACATGTGTACACATATGCCCTGAAAAGGTTCCTCCGGGGCAAGCATTCAATGGATTTATCAAAGATCATTGGTGAAACCGGAGGTTCAAGATTTCAATATTAGAAACTTTGAATCTTGTTGTGTGATATAGCACAATGTAGTGCCAACACACTTTTCGGTGACTGCGCTGGGTGAAAGTCAAAGAATTTACCGGCTACCATGTTTGATCCTAAGGGTGATTTGAATGAAGAACATCATCATCAGGCCCTCTGAATAACTTTGTGAGGAGATTCGCAAGATGATGGAAAACAAGAAGGCATATGACAAAGCTAATTTGGAGGGTGTTATCAATAGTTTTTTGATAGATCGTCGATGAGTAGTCACTAAGATCAAGGAGGTAGACTTCAGCTCTACTTGTTCCACAATATTTGAAGCTAAGCTGTTGACGCTGATTTCGGTCAACACATTGGTAGGGGCTAAATCGTCCGAGGTCGCACATGCCCTAAATATGAGAAGCAAAGGTGGGTCTAAATGACGAGACCAACCGACACATCCAAGAAGCTGATTCAATGCTCATTTTTCACCCGAAAACCGCCACAAACATCTCCTGGGAAGACCCGTCGGGAAGATGCACAATATGGGTGACCGAGGATTAGCAAGCTCACCTAGAATGTCATCAAATCTCATCGAGAGAAGTGCTAGAAAGCTATAAAGATAGATATGTTTTTGACGATTGGATAGATGGATCTCTCAATCGGTCATGATCATCTCATATAAATAGAAGGGGTGGTCTTATCTAAGTAGAAAACTTATTCCACACGTAATTTAAAAGTTTCCCAATTGCTGATTTCTAAAGTACTTGTACATATCAGCCTACTGACTCCTTGTTGGAGTTTTAGGAAGATTTTGTAATGCCGTATTATGAGCAAAAAGGACATACAATGTTGTGAATTGCTATCGGCTCGCGTGGTAGAACCAGATGGCGGCACCAAGGTAACTGACCCTAAAGTAGTACCAAACCCCCAAAATTGGCTCTATAGGTTTTAGTCGCCGAATTGGCCAATTTGGGCTGGTTAGCCGATGCATAATACGTCCGTCCTCAAAAAGGCTAAATGGTATCCATATTGAAGTTCAGTAGCAACTGGGACCGATCTGTCAATAGATGCATCATGGGTAAAAACAAGAATTTCATATTTATTTTCCTCATTTTTATTATAGCCATCCATAAATTTACTAAGACTTTTTTGCACTTGAATTCCAATATAATAATCATCTTAACGCATTCATCACGCATCATGCCAAATCTAATGGGATGCGGATCAGTTTTTTACCTCAGATGTAGATGTAGCAAGAAGAAGATCGAAGTCGACATCTTTAAAATTCTTGAAAACCCTCTAGATCGGCAACTTCTCGGGCCTTCGCCCGCTCCTCTAGCATCTTAAGAATCTCCTACGGGAGTTGATCGACCAAAGGCTTTCTGTTGGCCATCTTAGTAGTTTAATTTTCTTTCATCCTTAGCAGAGTCGCCAAAAAATGTGTTGATGCTCAATCAACACACTAGTAGGGGACACATCGCCCGAGGTCGCATACGACCTAGATACAAAAGGAAGATAGGTCTAAACGACAAGGTCGACTAGCAAGTCAATCAGGCCAATTCAATGCTTCCGCTTCACCTAAAAAACCCACAAATGCATCCTACGAAGACCCATCGGGGATATGCATAGTGGGGTCCTAAGATCGGCAAGGCCACCTAGAAAGCTAGAAAATCTCATCAAGAGACGTGTTGGACAGAAACAGGGTTGGAAAAGCTCGAGGTAGAAGATAAAAAGCGAAGATATATACATGTGTTTTTACAATTGGATAGATGGATCGCTCAATCGGTTGTGATCCTCTCGTATAAATAAAGCGGGTGGCCTTATCTAAATAAGAAACGGTTTTGAACCCCTCCCCTTATACTTCTGGGGCCTATGGCCCTAGGTACCTCCAAATGGCACTTTCAATGCATTTATTGCAAGCCATATTTTTGACCAATGATTTCAACAATGGTAAAACAAACACAAATCAGACATGCCAGTTCCAGAAACTGGTCGGGTTAGTTTTGTAGCATCTACTGCAATCGGAAGAATACCTTCAAATCTACAAAGCCAAATTTATCGCTTGAGTTTAGTGAGTATCTTACAAAGTATAAGAATCATTTAGCTAAGATGATTAAAGAAAGTCTAGGAGTACATGATCGAATACCATTTGTCAAAAGTTGTTAATCTGGCATTGTTGTGGAGTGGTGGATAGTTCGGCAACAACCAATCCATGGTCCAACATTTACTTTGCCACTTAGTTAGAGTCGAGCTTAGACGAATAGTCCGATAGGGATACTAGATAGTCCACCAGAACACGGACCATGCAGAGTTGAGCTATCAAACTCCACTTCCCTTTGGTCCCACTCATCAGCCAATGTCCTACATCTCCACACCTAAGCACACCACTCACTTTCACTACACCTCTCCTACTCTCATCTCCCCACACCCTCCTCTCTCTCTCTCTCTAAGAACACTTGAAGGAAGAAGGGGAAGAAGAGGGAAGGGAAAGGAAATAGGAGGAAGCCAAGGAGGACACCCCAATCATATCTCTAATCGCAAGCTGTCACCACCATTGCTAATTCGGTGGAGCTAGTAGAGCTCTAGTATGTCCCCCTGCTTTTGTGGTAAATAAGGAGAAGTTAGCAGCAAGAAGGGTTCCAATCGACCTCCACGCCAACCTTAGTTACCACCACTTGTTGGTCAAACATCGGTGAGTTATGGATATATATTGGACATGCAAACCCTAGAGCAACCCAAAGACATCACTTGGATGAGGACCACCTAGCCATCAGTGACTTATAGATTCACATGAGCACTCTCTTTGCAATGCACCTTGGTAGATTAGCTCTAAAAGTTCCTAGGAACACCCTAGGACGAGCTCAACATGAAGCACTAACTTGGCGGTGATGGGCTCGATGGCCTGTGGATCGACTCGGCGGGCTTGTCCACAATTTTTTTAATCTATTTTCGAAGACAGGCACCCGTCTCCGAAAATATCTATTAATGTAGGTGTTGTTCTCAAGGCGGACTCCTTCCCGGCTTCCAAAAGTTGGATTCGGCCGCCTCCAAAAATCTATTCATTAGTAGTGCGACTCACCAACCAAGAGAAAAGATTGAAAGGTACCTTGATTTGGCATCACCAAAAGTTGCACAATAGTGGGATAGGAGTGAGGAGAAAGGAAGAGGGACAACAATAGCTTTAATATGTAATTTATTGATGATAGCTAAATAGAATTTCTGTCAATGAATACAGTTGCTAGCCAGGGAGAGAGAGAGGCCAATACACAATCAAACAAATATTTTTTCTTAAAATATTTCCATGTAAAAACATCCAAATGTTACAATGAAAAAGCTAATAGGGAAAGAATCTGCAAAATGCAGCTCTCTGAGACTCTGGCTCAGTAACATTTTCAGCACAACACCCGCACACTGACATACGCAGTACTGAGTCGCAAAAAAAAAAAAAGACATACGCAGTACTTGTGTATTAAAACACACGAGATACATGTGGCTCTCTCTCTCTCTCTACAAAATACTAATCACACAGGTACTTGACAACACCGGGGATGTGAACCCTGTAGAAGTAGTCGTCCCAGTCGATGCACTTGGGATCGAAACCAAAGCCGTCATATTTCCTGTCTTGCCCGTTGTTGTTTGCCATCATCGGCGCCCTCAGCCTCGCCGTGTTGGAGTCATCGAAGCTTCATTTCGACCAAACCCAAAGACCGGTACGTCGTCAGCGGCCATGCATGCATCCCAAAATGCAGAAAATGGAAAGAAGGAGAAGGCTTTGATCGGCTGGTTCAATTCCTTACCATCCTTTGAACAAGGAGTATGGCGCATACAGCTCTGCAATATGCATGACGTATCTGTAGTTGCGGCTGAGCTCGTCGTGGCGCCGGGAGAAAGCGCCGCACACGGCAATGTTGAGCAGGCGAAGGACCTCGAGGGGAAGCCTGAAGTTGACGGCCATGTAGGCGCGGAACCTGGGGAGGGTGCGGAAGAAGCGCATCCTGCTAGGCGGCTGCACGGGCTCGCCGCTGTTCTTCTTCCCGCCGGAGCGCGGCGGGTTGTGGAGGAAGTAGCGCTGGAGCGACTCCGCGAGGACGGCGTAGGGCGCCGGCTGCCGCGTCGACGACGTCAGGTGGTAGATGCTCAGCTGCTGCGCCTGCTCCTCCGAGTGTGCCGCCATGGCCACCATCATGCCGTTCACCACCATGTCCCCCGGAATCTGTGTCAGAGAAACGTACAAGCAACAGCGCGTCCCCTGCCGGTTAGTATCGTAGCAAAACCCTGTAATTAATGGACGGCTCAATCATTTTGGAGTATCGTAGCAAAAACCCTTCTCTAAATTTGATCTGTGTTTAATTTCGAAACTCACCACGTCCATTATCAAGTCGAGATCAACTAAGAAGATTGACAAAGCCTGCTTGGCGTAACCGACGATGAACGAGTCAATTGTCCTGCAAATAAAAGGCGAACATTTTCACTGTGCAATTGTGCATCATACTGCATATATGCTGCCATGAGGCATGCATGAGCCAATGAAAAAATCAACAAAATTAATGGAGAATTATTGGATGTCTGCAACTGGTGAACTTGCTGTCTTTTTGGTCACGTACGTACCTGATCCCTTCCATCCATCCAGGCAACGGCTCGTTCAGGATGCTGGTTATGATGCTAGGCCGGACGATGACGACCGGGAGATCTCCTCGGAGGTGCCCCAGCAGCATCTCCCCCATCGCTTTGGTGAACACATAGGTGTTTGGCCACCCGAACTCCCTTGCCCTTCATCATTGACAGAGACATGTCATGTGCTTGTGATTATTTGGACAGTATTAGTAGGTAGCAGCAAATTAAGATGCATAAACAGGACAAATGTACTTTTCTAGCAATGAGTTCTCTAGTTCTCACTCACCTCTTGAGGCCAAGCTCCTTCATGGTTCTTCTCTCAGCCTTTTCTGAACAAGGGTTGGCTTTCAGTTCTCTCCTGGTCTCTTTTATCAGATTTAGTTCGGATTCGACGTCCAGGTGTGTCCCTTCCCTTAGGGTTTCACCCAAATGGAATGGCTTCTCTAGCACTATCCCTTCTTGTTCACCGGCTACATAAGCTGCTCAACGAATAATGTCGTTATATGGATTCATATTGCTAATAATTCTTTTAGTGATACTTATATTATACCCCTTAATTGAAGAAAATGGATGGTCCAGATTTGGCCACACATGGAACACAGGACTGTTGCTTCCTACCTGTTGAAACATGTAGCAGCAACTTGAGGTTACTGCACCTCTTTGCAAACTCACATATGTGCTTGGCTCCCATGACATTTGTGTCGAAAGCCACATCATACCTGGAGTTTGGCCAAATAATTAACCAAATGCTTCCACAATATGCCATCTGAAATAATCTATTAACAGAAATAAGCTCTGACCTTTCGTAAAAATTTGTAGTCGCAGCTCCATTGACAATGATGTCTATTTCTTTGCATAGTTCTCTCAGTTTGGCAGGGCCTAGTCCCAAGTTCTCATACATGACGTCTCCTGGCAAAGGGCATACTTTTTCTTGGATGAAACTTTCAAACCCATTGCCATGCTTTTCTTTTAAAATTTGAAAGATCTCCCTTCCTGTCACCTAGTGATAACGAAACAGAGTTTGCATATTCCGTTAAAAAAACATAGTTTGCATAGAAAGATTACCATAAGACCGGAATTATTTAGTGAAACGCAACAGTTAATAGGTATATAGTACTTTAAGTCTTGCTTCAAACATTCAAATTTTGTCAGAAGAAAACATATTTCAGATTGAATGCAGCTAGCAAATCCATCAGGAGACATTCTGACTCATCAAACCTGCAGAGCTGGGGCCGTGCAAGATTACTTTCAGATTTCGCTCCACTTATTCGGAACTCGGTTCCTGTCAGCTATTGTAAGGGATCACTTTGTCTCTTAGGGGGTGTTTAGATGTAAAAAATTTGGAATTTATCTACTGTAGCACTTTCGTTTGTATTTGGTAATTAGTGTCCAATCATAGACTAATTTAGCTCAAAAGATTCGTCTCGTGATTTACAACCAAACTGTGCAATTAGTTATTTTTTATCTATATTTAATACTTAATTAGTGTCAATCATAGACTAATTTAGCTCAAAAAATTCGTCTCGTGATTTACAACCAAACTGTGCAATTAGTTATTTTTTATTTATATTTAATACTCAATGTATGTGTCCAAAGATTCGATGTGATGGAGAGAGAGTGTAAAAATTTGGAATTTGGAAGTCACCTAAACCAGGCCTTACTTCCATATCTGTGCTGTGCCTATTCATTTCTCAAAAGCTTTTGCCCAACTGCCACCTCTTGGGACCACTCACTGTCTTCTTCTACTAAAGGGATCTTTTCTGCTTTCGTTGTATATTTGCACAAGTAGAGAACATATTGAAGTATATTGTTCTTTTTGAAAGTAAGAAGTATATTGTTCTTGTCATTATGTAATTGATGATCGTTACTGCACAGTATAGCCACACAGTTACGTATTTCTGCTTGACAACAGGTCATCTTATATTGAAGTCGGATTGGAGGGCATATTTTGCTGAATGGATTGATAGGCAGGGTAATGGATGGCTAGACATAGCTACAAAACAAATCGTTTAATTGCTCTTCAGATAAAAGAACTATGTGTGTAATGTATTTGTTTCCTTTATTAATATTGGGTGAGCAAGATTTGGGTGGCGCATGCATCTTGCATGAGATGCTCATTGCTAGATATGCACGAGCACAGTGGTAAAGATAGAGAGGACATCAAATTTGCGTACTTAAAAGATTCGTACACAATTTTCCTCTGTTGTCGGAGCAAATTTTTTCCATGATAGTGGTCTGTTGTTGGTTGTCTTTTTTTTTTTTGCTTGGGGTATGTAACTTTTCTGTATAATTTTTCTTTCTCCTACTAATATATTTCAGCAAAGCTCTTGACGACACTTCGGAAAAAATGATTGTTCTGTTCTTTTATGTAGAAATGGTTTCCAGAAACATATGTGCATGTGATGGAAAAAGTTCAGAGTGGGCCATTGGATACAACTTCAGAAACTAAGATGGAAGGAAGAATAGAGAAATATTTTGTGTTCACCTTATTCTCAAGCCTCTGCTTTGCAGACTCGACATCGGTGGCTCGAATAAGGAGGAAGAGCTTCTTGACATCCGGCTGAACCCTCAGTATCTTCTCCACAAGAACTACGAAGAGACCAAAAGGCAGCAAGCAAGCATCCCCACTGAGATGATCAGCCATGCATGCATTGTGCAGACACACTGCGTGCACACACTGAAATTAAGGAGTACTAGCTGGACGAGTTCATGCATGAAGAGGTACCGTACCTTTCCCCAGGAAGCCAGTTGAACCAGTGATCAGGATGCTCTTGCCTCTGAAGTAGCGTACAACAACATCTGAATCCAGTTCACCTATCATCTTCGAATGTGCAGGCAGTGTGGTCCGTGTCGGTCTATCTGTGAGTTTCTCTGATGAGATGTACTATGCCTTGCAGGGTTAAAGGCTACTTGCTGGATGTTAGGTAGTGGAGTAGTACCGGTAGCTTTGAGATCCTACAGAGAAACAGACCATGTATTTATAGGCGGGAAGAGACGTGTGTTTCAGTGGTGGGCAGCAGGAACCAGGATGGTTGCTGTAGTAAATAAATAGAGGAGCTAATTAGTTATGGACAAAGCAAATTTAGTTGAGAAAAGTGCCAAGACACATGGAAAGGTGGGACTACGTCAATAGCTGGTAGATCAACTTTGATTAATTCCAGCTTAAACAATGCTCCCATTTACCCTATGTCCATTTACCTTCTACCTAAAACCATTGTTTCTAGTGGACAAAATTAGAAGAAGTTTCTTCAGGTAGGGAGAGGGTATTAGGAAGAAATATCATCTGATCAAATGGACAAAAATTTGTAAAAACATAAGAAAAAAGGTGGGCTTGGTATTAAGGACATTAAGAAAATGAACATCAGCTTGCTCTGCAAGTGGTGGTGGAAGCTAGATAATGAGGATGGGCTTTGGCAACAAATCATTTCACTTCAAATATCTTAATGGCAAATCTATTTGTGTTGTGAGTCACAGGCAAACTGATTCAGCCATGTCGTCAGACCTCCTGAAAATTAGAGACATATACCTCCAGGGTAGGCAAGTGAAACTCAGAGATGGCAAGACAACCCTTTGATGGATGCCTAGATTTATGACAAACCCCTCTGCAATCTTTTTCCTGATATTTTTAGGGCGTTTGGTTCAAGGGACTAACCCTATTTGGTTCAAGAGACTAAAGGGCATTAAAGTTGCTGAACAAAGACCAAAATGCCCCTAGTCAAACTCCTCCTTCCCCATCCCCGGCGGCTCCTTCATTGCGCCCATCCCCGTCTGCCCCTGCGGCCTGCGCCCGTGCTCGTACCATAGTTGCTCTGTTGTGCTTTGATCTCGCGGTGGACTCCTTTCAGGCGAGCGAGGGATCTTGCGGCGGCGGAGAAGGAGGCTGCGGCGGCCTGAGGCTGGCGCGGCGCGGCGTGCAGACCATTGAGGCGGGGACGGCCGGTGTGGGCGCCCGCAGGGGAGGAGAGAGAGCCATGACGCTGGATCTCGCAGCCACGCAAGGGAGGAGGAGAGAGGGCACCACGCGACTCACGATGGAGGAGAGAGAGGGAGGGGCATGGGTTGTCCTTTTTTTTTTTGCTTGTAGTCCCAAATACCCACCCCTCAAGGGACTACATGACTAAACCATTTTAGTCCCTCTTTTAGTCCCCATGTTTGGCAATTTAGGGACTAAATGAGACTAAAATGGGGGACTTCTGTGTAGTCCCATAGAACCAAACGTGCCCTTAAGCTATGTGAACAACTTGATATGACTGTACACCATATGAAGCTTGATTTAAATGATGTAACTTTCACTGGATGGCTGGTGGATGATCTTAGGCTTATTTGGGAAAACATTATAAACTGATATTTCCATCTGTTCCAAATTATTAGACATTTTGACTTTTCTATATATATTATTTTTACTATGTATCTAGTCTAAGTGCATAGTAAAAATTATATATATCTAAAAAAACTAAAATATCTTATTATTTAGAATATATGTTGGTTACCACTAATTAAATAAAAAAAGTAGTCATAAATATGAATAGCGTAAAATGCTCGATGTCAGGTAGGTGTAGGTTCTATCTAAAAGATCCTACGACCTAACTGAAGTTTGGTTAATGATGTTTCTATATGCCACGTAATATGCTCCTGCTGAAATTTGCATTAGTTGAACAGCAATCAATAGCGTATAAACGGCAAATTTGTTAACTTGACGCTAACTTGACTAACCACTAGCTATTACTCTATAGTAGGCTGCAGTAGTTGAAGACACCAATCCACCCCCATGGTCTCAAAACTATTTTATTCGCATTAGTTAACCAATCTCGAATATCATGGGCGCGTATACTGTTCTCTACTTGTCTATGAGTGTTTGAGCCCACATGCATATGTTTATAAAACAACCACTATAAACCATAAATTGAAAATCAGTTAGGTGGAAGGTTACATGTATATATAGCATTTCGCATGTAGGAGTGAATTGACATCTCTCTAGCTACAGAATAAGGCATGTCAACAAAGATGTAGACCCTATTTAGATGTTGTAGTATTATGGTTTTCAAAACCATAAAAATTATTGCATCCAAACATTACATAACACTCTGAAATCATACCAAAGTATTTTAGAAAACCAAGGTATCTTTTTAAAAATCTAAAAATATTTTGCATTCAAACATTGAAGGTTAATTTTTCTTTTCTTATATATAGTCTTGTATTCCCTCTATTCTAAATTATAAGTCATTCTAACTTTCTTGAAGAGTCAAAATATCTTAAGTATGACCAAAATTATAGAGAGAATTACAAAGATTTATGACATCAAATAGATATATTATGATAATATAATTAATGAAGAATCTAATGATACGTATCATAAATGTCATTATTTTATTTATATAAAATTGGTCAAACTTAAGATGCTTTGACTCTTTAAGAAAATTGAAATGACTTATAATTTTGGATGGAGGGAGTAGTAATCAAGACTTCACTTATACACATAATCCTATCGGGTCAGGTTATCTATAACTCACGGTCTCACACACAGTGGCCGCAAGAGACCGACGATGAGGGACGATGGCGATTTTTCTTTTGAGGTAATATAGGCCTAATCTTATTTCTGATTCAAATCAATCAAAGTGATTCGAATTATCCAAAGAAGAAAGAGCAAAATTCACAGCTGGTCCCTGAACTTGGCCGGCGGTGTCATCTAAGTCCATAAACTTCTAAAGTGATATCTGTGGGTCTCTAAATTTGGCAGATGGTGTCATCCAAGTCTCTGAACTTTCAAGATGATCACCGCAGGTCTCTAAACTTGGCTGGCAGTGTCATCCCGGCCCCTCAATTTTAAGGTGATCACAGCAGGTCCCTAAACTTGGCCAACGGTGTCATCCGTGTCCAAATATAATAATAACCTACCATGTCTGAAAAATGTTGGACCATGTCTTAAAAAATACTACAACTTACTTTACTGCTAGACACATAGGGAAGAAAGCAAACCTGCAGCTGCTTGTGAGGTTGAGACCTTGGGGAAGAAAGCTGCAGAGGGATCTCCATGCCTCGTGTGGGTCACCGACAGGGACGAAGCCAGCGGGGGGGCAACCCGGGCTCCAGCCCCCCCTACCGGCCATGGGAACACACAGCCCCCCTTAAGCCCTGCCTACCGCCATGAGGAGAAAGAAGAAGGGAAGGAGGGGCGGGAGGAAGAAGAAGAGGAAGCAGCCCTGGCTCCGGTCTGATCCTGGCTTCGTCCCTGGTCACCGATGCCGACGTCGATCGACGAGCTCGTCCCCATCACACGAATCGTGTACGTCCGAGCTGCGAGCTAGTATATGCACGAGCCATGTACGTCCAACCTGCGAGAGCTACGAGCTGCTATATGCACAATCCATGTACCTGCGAGCTGCGAGCTGCACAAGCCATATACGTGACAATACGAGTCCGATCGTAGCCTAAACTGCCAAGCACGCGAGAGATTAGTCTTTTGACCATCTATGCACCAAGTTAATAAGTTTTTGATCCCGATAGAGCAGATTAAAAGTTGGGTGGGGGGCGGGGTGTTAATTTGCACCCACACTTCTGGTTCTTCTTCTAACAGTTCACAGAAGGCCACAAGCCCACAACGCATCAGTGTGCATGAATAATAGGAGCAGGCCAGCTTCGGTTTTATCCCACGCACGAACTTGGGCCATTTCTAACCAATTAAGCCCACTGGGCCGCAAATGCGTGTGACGAATGGTTAGGCGATGCCCGTCCAGGTCCAGTCGTCGCTGGGAGCATAGCAGCCTTCCTGGCACGTGCTTCCCCTCCTCCTTCCCCGTCGACTCGTTCCGACCACGCCCCCGGCGTCTCGTCTCGTCTCACTCCCCCGTCACTCTCGCGCGCCTCGTCGTCCTCCGCCGCCGTCGTCCCCGCCGCCGACGATGCCTCGTAAGGCCTCGTCGACCTCAGGTCCGTGCGTCCAGTCCCCTCTCGAAACCTTTTGAACTCTCTACCGCCGAACCTAACGCTTGCCTCCGCCTCGGTAACCCTAACTCCCAGATTCGTGCCTCAAATGGCGCAAGCGGAAGCGCAACCCGGGCGCGTCCCCGTCCAAGCCCTCCACCTCGGCCGCCGCCGCGGCGGCCGACCACTCCTCCGACTCCGACTCCGACTCCGCCGACGAGGACGCCACCACCGTCCACGGCGCGGTTCAGGGATCAGGGCCTCCTCTCTCGCTAGAACTCGGCGCAGGACACGCCGCTGCATTGCGCGGCGAGGGCTGGGCATGCCAGGGCAGTCGCGGTCCTCGTCGAGCTGGCCAGGGACCGTCGCGCGAACATTGTGGGATGCAAGAATGAGGCAGGGGACACGGCCCTCCACCTGGCGGCGAGGCACGGGCACGGCGCTACGGTGGAGGTGCTGGTCTCGGCGGCTGGAGAACCGGCGGCCGAGCTGAACAACGCCGGCGTGTCGCCGTTGTACTTGGCAGTAATCAGCGGCTCGGTGCCAGCAGTCAGAGCGATTTGCAAGGACGCGTCATCGATGGGGCCAAGCGCACACTGAAAAGCAACGCTGCTCACATGAGCGCACGCTCAGCTTAATGGGCGCTGGTGATTGGCTGCTTTTTGCTGGCCTGCCTGCATGCATGCCTAGCTTTTTTAGACGTGGGGACCACCCAGTCAATGCATGCTCTGCCTGTGTTTGTTTCTGCCTGAACTTCTTGCCTCGTTTCTGCCTGGCATTTTTTCCCATTTAGTGGTCCCCACCGCACCCTTGGAAGGTACTGCTCCTCACGTCACCGTCCCGTCTCAGGGATAAGTTTTTTTGTTTATGTACTTGGGCATCCATTTCAAATTTGATATTTGTTCTACTTGTCCATTTCCATATTGTTTTCAATACTCAGTTTGCTTTTGTATTTATCGTTACCACTTTAATAGTTTATCTTTTATATAATACTTTTTATTCTTTTTAATAGTTTATCATTACTATTGTTGCAGCGTTACTGTTATACTTGGACAACAAATGGCTGTTTCACCCCTTTTTTCATTAATTATTTTATTGAAATTTTATTTTGTTAATAGTCATATGCTTATCCTCTTATTCACTCAATGGTTAGTTATTATTCTATTTTCTGACTATATTTTCCAACATATCATTCACATGCATGTCAAGCTACTGCAATACCAGTTTTTTCTTAAAATGGTTAGCACGTACCAAAATATCATTAGCCGTTGCTTTTCATAATAGTTGTGACCATGATTACAATGAAACACTTGAAACTTTTTCCTTCCACATTGTTCTTCAACCACACAATTTTTTGCCTGTTTCACCACATTACCACATGGAGTCGCAAGATACAGAGAATCATTGATTACACTTCATAATGCTGAGCCTCACAATCTTATTGCCTCTCTAATTGGAACCGGAGGAGTAGCAATGTTTCCTGACATTTTCAGCAGTTGGTACATTAGGTTCACCTTTGTAGTTGAAGACTTGAAGTGCTTCCTGAAAACAAAGAAACATTTAGATATGTGATACACTGCCTTATCTGTGGTCATCTCTGATGCACTGCCTTTACTTCTAATAATAAGAAAACATTTAATGTATTACCTCTCTGTTGCACTGTCTTTACTTCTCTTTGGAATGCTTCAGTATATTTAAACCGGTAGTTTAACCATGTCTGTTTTTAATTAAAATATTATGAAATCAGATTTATTCATATTAGGATTACTCCTACTTAGAAAGATAGGACTAGAGGAGTAATGATGCTGCCGCCTACCTGTATGATAGAGACGCGAATGCTGTTGTCACATCAGCGGTCAATGCAAAAAAGCAGTGTATGCACCTGCTGGCTGCTGCACTGTAGACATGTGCATTCATCGACGAAAGGGTGATTCATTGAGTTCTATGCCTCGTATAGTTCTAGAAAATTTTGCAAATTTTTTTAAGATTTTTCGTCACATCAAATCTTTGACACATGTATGAAACATTAAATATAGATAAAAAAATAAAACTAATTACACAGTTTAGCCGTAATTCACGAGACGAATCTTTTAAGCTTAATTAGTCTATGATTGAACACTAATTGTCAAATAACAACGAAAAGTGCTACAATAGTATTTTGCAAAAATTTTCGCCATCTAAACACAGCACCAGTTGAGGTGGAACACGGAACTCGTTCAGTACTGTGCAGCACTAGGCATTTACTGGTAGCTTTGCTGCTTTAAGCAAGATTGTTATCGCTGAACTGTTATGTGACTCAACTGATGCATTTAAATTTCTAGTTAACATAAGCAGGCTTCTTCTTTTATATATTTTATATTTTATATATTTTATATTGAAGGAACCATGCACTTCCTCGATATTACAAATTCAGTTCCATTCAAATAGTATTTAGTACAATAACTAAGAATGAAGGCAGCCTACTACTCCATCCATCCTAAATTATAAAACATTTTGATTTTTCTAGAGATATTACTTTTGCTATGTATCTAGATATATACTATGTCTAAATACATAGCAAAGGTAATGTATCTAGAAAAGTCAAAACGTCTTTTAACTTAAAATGGAGTGAGTACTAGTTATCGTTGTACGTGAAAAACTATTAATATCTGAACTCTAGAAAGAAAGAATATAACTATGATATGTACGTGAACCAAATGAAATCATGTGTTTTGGTAGATTGTGTATCAAAATTACATACCAGGAAAAAATACAAGACATTTTGAATGATTTTTTTAAATTCATAACTTATGGACTTAGATATATACTATGTCTAGATGCATAATAAAAAACAATGTATCTATAAAAGTCAAAATAATCTTGTAATTTGGAACAGAGGAAGTACTATTCTCTTTGTCCTTTTTCGAATTCATTTAGGTACACATGTAATTTGGAACCAAATGAAAAAAAAAATATAAATGTAATATGTACCTGAACCAAATGAAATCCTTTGTGTTTTGGTAGATTGTGTACCAAAATTACGTACCAAGAAAATATTAATCTAATGAAAAATACAAGACATTTTGATTTTTTTAGATTAATCTAATGAAATATTAATCTAATGAAAAATACAAAGACGTAGATATATACTATGTCTAGATGCATAATAAAAAGTAATATATCTATAAAAGTCAAAACATCTTGTAACTTGAAATAGAGGAAGTACTATTCTCTCTGTCCTTTTTCAAATTCATTTAGGTACACATGTAATTTGGAACCAAATGAAAAAAATATAATTGTATTATGTACCTGAACCAAATGAAATCCTCTATGTTTTGGTATATTGTGTACCAAAATTATGTACCAGGAAAATATTAACCTAATGAAAAAAATACAAGGTGTTTTGACTCTTTTTTTTAGATTCATAGCTTATGGACTTAGATATATACTATGTCTATCTAATGAAAAAAACAAGGCGTTTTAACTTTTTTAGATTCATAGCTTATGGACTTATCTAGATATATACTATGTCTAGATGCATAATAAAAAGCAATTTATCTATAAAAGCCAAAACATCTTGTAATTTGGAACAAAGGAAGTACTATTCTCTCCGCCCTTTTTCAAATTTATTTAGGTATACATATAATTTGGAACAAAATGAAAAAAGAATATAACTGTGATATGTATCTGAACCAAATCAAATCTTGTGTTTTGGTAAACTATGTACCAAAATTACGTACCATGCCAATGCTGCTTAGAATTATTATCAATACTATACTTGTGCGCACTACTGAACAAATAAGTTCCTCTCAAACATGAAGGTAACAAGTAGGTACAGATCGAAAAAAGTTAGCATCTGTAGAGAGACTGGAGGACCACTAAGACAAATTAGCCATCAAATCCTGGCGCCCGAAAACAAGATCCGAGTTAGAGGACTGAAGGAAAAATATATATATGCACGAAGCTAAAATGGTGTGATATAAAAAAAAGGAAAACAAAATAATTAAGAACTATACAATCCCGATTATTGTTAGATATCATCGATTGAATTTAACAGATACAACGTGAATATAAATATAAAATATAACATCCTGCAATTTCATCAACCAGACTTATTCAAGTGTCACTGAGATGCAGGCTAAAAAAAGGAACAAGGTAAAAGAAAAAGGTAATTGGTATACGGAGCTATTTATATAAGTATATAACCATCTACTTGTCAGACATATAATATAGTTGTTGTCACAAACAACAACTATATAAGAAACAACAGCTTACCAAAGGATATCAAAGTTATTTTTTTTGTTCGGGTGCTTTCAGTTTAAAAATAATGACTAATTGTTGAACGACTAAGAAAAAACATTGTTACATAAACTGTAATTCAAATACATCTGGGGTATTAAATGTAAACTGTGATTAAGGCTTAAAGGGGCTTCAGGCTAAAGATATTATTCCTATATGGCAAGTCTAATTAAAAATCCTCAAGCTTCCTTCAGGATAGGGTTTAGGGAAAATGGATGAGAAGTTCAAGTAAGAAAACTGAATGACAATGGTTCTATTATTTATGACTACTTTTTTAGTTGCATGCTTTCCAATTAGCAAAAGATGTGCTCAGCATCTAAAAAAGCATCCTTAGCACTTATCTATCAGTGCCGAAGTCCTACTAAATTAAATGTTTACAGTGACACAAACAACTGAATCTGAATGGACTTATATCAATAGAACAAAAATGAACACACACTAAGATGATACCCTCATTTAGTAACTAAAGCAGCTTATCAAAGATATGCAGTTTCTGTTATTGTTAATGATTGTTTACTAATTTTTTAGTCATCTTAAATCCAATTAGCACAAGATGTGCTCAGCATCTAAAAGAACATCATTAGCACCTATCCGTTATTGCCCAAGTCCTACCAAATTAAATGTTTATAGTGAGAAAACTTGTGAAAAAAATTAATCTGAATGGAGCAAAAATGAACAAGATGTTAGCCTTATTTAGAAACAAAGACATGCAGTTTCTGTTATGATTATGATCATATACTAATTTTAGTTGCCTTAAATCAAATTAACAAAAGACATGCTCAGCATCTAAAAAAACATCATTGGCACTTATCTGTGAATGCCCAAATCCTACTAAATTAAATGTTTACACTAAGAAAACTTGTGAAGAAACAACTGAATATGAATGGACTTATCTGAAGGGAACAAAAACGAACAGCCAGTAAGATGATAGCCTCAACTAGCAACTAAAGCAGCTTAGCAAAGACATTTCTGCTGTGTTTAATGACTGCATACTAATAAGCAAAAGATGTGCTCATCAGCAACTAAAACAAGCTTCCCTATCACCTATCTGTCAGTGACCAAGTCCTACTAAATTAAATGTTTACTGCGAGAAAACTGGTGAAAAAATAACTGAATATGAGAACGGAACAAAAATGAACAAGTATATAAATCTGTGTGCCAAAAATCAAAATCAATGTGAGATTATTAGTGGCACAAATCAGATGTGGCGAGGATATGTATTTCCCTTTACACAAGAGCGAAAAAAAGTGTATAGCCTAACAATGAAGCAAACAGGGGTTGACATGAGCAGACGAAAATTGATTTCATTTTCAAGTAGATACATGGATCTAATAAAAGTGTGAAGCGGGTTGTGCTATCTGGTGGACGGATTCCAGCAATTTGGGGAAAGAGAAGATCCGAGAAACAGTAGGGGACGGGGCAAACCTGAATATGAGGCAGAGGCATACGGCGGCACATCAGGCATGGTGATAATATAGTACAAGTGAACAGTTAAATCTTGTCCTACTTGTTAATACAGATATCTTGCCCTACTGGAATATCTAGAATTCATATGCTCAATTACTCTAACAAAAAAAAGTTAATACAACAAATCCAGATCCTTGACTCAGATCAGAGCTTACAGTAACTCGCGTGCCATAAGAAAATATATAGAAACATATAACAGAGAATTCAACATATTCCACTCAGTATTCAGAGACATCTGTCCTTGTCCTATAATCTGACAAAAAAATTCCGCTGCAATCTGGAAAAAAAATCCATTGCAATTGCAACACAAATCAATTCAAAAAGCAAAATGTTGGTAAAATATGTTGAGATCATGTAAAAAAACAAAGCAAAGCGAATTGAAACCAAACAGAGAAAAGAAATCTCATAGATCTTGAAAGGCTCAGAAGGTTGCATTAGTTTCTACCGCCAAGATTCAGAAAATAGTTAGGGCATTTTTGGTCATCCTATCCAGCGACAAACTCCAATCAATCGAGCAAGAAAAGGACGGAATCAGAGAGAATCCAGAAAAAAATTCGAGGTGATAATGGACCATCAAGTTCCTATATCAGCACATTGAAGAACAAACCTGACGCCTCCAGAAGGCCAAGTCAAGTTCGTCGACCACTCTCTTGGCCGCGTCACGGAAGAGGTCGGCGAGCCGGTCTTAGTCCTTTGATCGTCGATTCGATGCGGAGGTTCCTCGCCGAATGTACGGCGCCGCCGCTGGCCTACATCGAAGGTAGGAGCAACGAGATAGATTGGGAATCTAGGGTTGGAGAGCAAATGAGAGAAACAGCTTTAGCCTGTGGCTGGATTTTTTTTTTTTTTTGATCGGGGTCTGTGGCCGGATTGAACGCAAGTGTTAAAAATGAGCTCGGAAGGCCAAAACGTTTCAAATCCGAGCAGCGCGAAGACGTGAACTCCATTTTCTATATTTTTCCGTGCGTTTCCGTATTTACAAGATCCCGTTTTCGTATTTGCGGAAGTAGAAAATGGTGTTTTCCGTCCGTTTCCAAGTAATCCCGTTTTAATATGGAATAGACCCGTATTTATTCCGTTTTTATCCCGTTTTCAATCTATACTCAACATGTTTAACAATTACATGTCCTTATGTTATGTTAATATAACTACGAATCACCAAATATGCCTGTTATGTTCACGTACATAGCATGTAAATGAATATTAAACTTTGTATATATTATTACATGACTTTATATATGTATACTTTGAGAATATTATATTATGTGATCTTAATTTAATTTTCCGGCTCTCCATCCGTATTTGTTCGTTTCCGTATGTTCGCATATTCCGATTCCGTTTTCGAACCCGTATTTTCCGAACCTGATCCTATTTCCGCCAAAAAAATATAGAAACGAAAGTAGAAATATGGTTTTTCCGTCCGTTTCCGTCCGTTTTCGTCGCTAGGCATCAGGCATTTCCACATTCACGCGAGGCATGCTATAGTTGACCAATGTAGGACCCAGCTAAATAAACAAAGCAAAAGTGACATGCAGCTGTGGGTCCAGCACAAATCTCGAGAAAACCACTGCAGTTGAGATAAGCTGAGCCAGGGTTTTTTTACCGACCGGACGGCTCAAACCGCCGGTCTCCGGTTCCGGTTTACCGGTCCGGTTTGTCGGTAACCGGTCGGTAACCGGTCGAATTTGAATTTGAATTCAAACTGCCTTCGGTTCGGTTTGCGACCGGTTTACCGCTCGGTTTGAGCGGTTTACCGCTCGGTTTAAGAGGTAACCGCTACAAACCGTTTGGAATTTTCTTTTTTCTTTGCCCGTGGCGGTTTGTAGCGGTTTGTGCCCGGCTTACCGAGCGGTTTGTAGCGGTTACCGCGTTTTGTGCCCGTGGCGGCCTAATGGGCCTCATGGGCCTTAACGGACCGGGACCGGGATTTTTTTTTTCAAACTTCTATACGTATAAATATATACTAAACGAACTCGAATTTGAAAAAATTTTACACCATTGGCTTCTATAAATCATGAACTATTTTTAGGAATTTTTTCAGCATTTTTTTTTCAAATTTTAAATTTGAATTTGAGGAATACCTAACCGGTCCGGCCCGGTAAGTCCGGTAACCGCGGTAAACCGCGGCTTACCGCCCGGTAGAAAAAACCCTGAGC
The DNA here is from genome assembly GCA_038087645.1 of Saccharum hybrid cultivar R570. NCBI lineage: Eukaryota > Viridiplantae > Streptophyta > Magnoliopsida > Poales > Poaceae > Saccharum > Saccharum hybrid cultivar. The sequence continues at coordinate 17,035,402 of JAQSUU010000805.1, forward strand.
TGAGCGCCCGCTCATATGAACAGAATTTTCAAGCGCACAGAATGCTCTGCACGCTGCCGTTTTCCAGAGCTCAGGTTAGTTGCTTGTTGGATTCTTAATGGTTGCATAATAAGGATTACTGAAAGAAAAAAAAATAATGATGCAGTGAACTACAGTAATCTGTTGAGCGTTTGCGTTGCCTGCAGAAATGGTTCACCTGCTACTGGAATGGAGGCCAGCTCTGGCGGACCAAGTCGACAGCAGCGGCAGCAGCCCGCTCCATTTCGCGTCGTCGGACGGCGACCGCACGATCGTGAACGCCATCCTGCGCGCCTCGCCACCGAGCAAGGTTTACAGGAAGGACTCGAGCGGCCTGTCGGCTCTCCACGTCGCGGCGCGAATGGGGCACCACCGCGTGGTCAAGGACATGCTAGGGATCTGCCCCGACGCCGCCGAGCTCCGTGACGGCAATGGCGGGGGACCTTCGTCCACGCCGCGGCCCGGGAGAAACGCTCCTCGGTGGTGTCGCTCGCCACCAAGAATGAGAATCCCATGCTGCGCGGCCTCCTGGACGCGCAGGATAGGGAGGGGAACACGGCTCTCCACCTCGCGGTGGCCGCCGGATCGACCGGCATCGTGGAGGATCTGCTACACGAGGGCAAGGCGCGAGCCAATGTTCTGAACAACGATGGTCACACGGCGTTCGATCTCGCCGCCGGATCAACCACCAGTTTCTTCAAAATGGTAAGCCTGGTGGTCGCGCTAGTCGCTTACGGGGCGCAGCTCCGGCCGCAGAGGCAGGACCAGCTGAAGCAGTGGGTTGGCCACGGCATGATGCGTAAGGGGATACAGCACACGTCTGACAGCCTCGCGGTGGTGGCCGGCCTCATCGTCGCCGCCGCGTTCGCCTGCCCGGCGGGTACGGCGACGACGGCAAGGCGAACCTCAAGGACGAGATCGTCTTCAAGAGCTTCCTGGTCTTCAACACCGTGGCCGTGGCAACGTCCGTCGTGGCGGTGGTCCTGCTCGTCTACGGGAAGGCGTCGCGCTCTGCCGGCTCGTGGAAGAGCTTCGCGTGGGCGCTGCAGCTCTTGTGGGTGTCGCTCGTGTCCATGATGCTGGCCTTCCAGGCGGCTCTGCTCCCCGTGGCGACCACAAGGGCACTCACTTACGGGTTCATAGGTGTATACGCGTGCATCCTTGCCTTGCATGTATGCATCGCGGAGTGGTTGGGGCCTGCGACGAGGATGCGCACGATTTGGAGGTTTCACTGGAAAGGAAGGCATGTCGACGTCAAACGACAGTATCCGTTCGCCAAAGCTACCGTACTCAGTTTACAAATTTTTACAGCTACAAGTTTCCTAGTTTCTATAGGTTTTCAAGTCATCTTTGGGTTATATCGGAGATCCATGCATGGACGCCTCGATTGCCCCATCACCATCTCCTCTTTATTTTTAGAGAGAAAAAGTGCATGCCATCTGGGGAGTTCAGTACTCACGTTGCAAGGATATGAGTCTATGGCTCATCAAATATTGAACTTGGTGTATTCTTATTTGATCCAAAGAAAAGCAAAAATAGATGACGAGATAAGCTGCTGGACCTTTTTAGACACATGAGAACTACACATATATATGGCTTTGTAACGTTAACGTGACACATAAAATCCTGTCTGTAGCTTTTGTTTAGTTTGTAAAATGTTCGTGCTCCAATCACGAGACATGTAATCTATATATTGTATGCATACCGTTGGCCAACATTTGTGGTTCTAAGTATCTCATATTTAGTTTCTAGCTTACAATCGCGAAAACAAGATTCAAACACAATGGTGGGAAACGAAAGATTTCAAATATGAAAACCATCAACAGAGATGGTAGAATTAAGTCCACATATGTTAATCATTAACAGAGATGGAGAGGCGTATACATTTGGCAATGTACTCCGCATGACTTAGTTGTATGTATAAACAAAGGAGTATTCATTTGACATTAGCAAGGAATAAAGTTGAATTTGCATAAATAGCATTTTGTACAAAGAGTAAACATTTTCTATTAACTACAACTAAGCATATCAAGGTATAACAAGTATGAACATTAAGCATGAAGTGGAGCTCTATCTTCCAGGAGCCCATCAGAACAAGCTACTTTGAATTTAGACGTCAAGAACACGCTCAAATGTGGCCAATAGATGAGCGATAGAAGTCAAAACTCTGCAGAGGTGTACAAGTGATCCCACACAGGAAGCAATGTTGAACCTCCATATGACCATACTTGTGTCCCAATATGGGTTGACTCAAATTCCTAACCTTTTGCAAGTATGGCCAAATTGCCCATGAACAGTGATGGGTCGAGGTACTAGACCTTCTAGCTACCCCGTGCGCCACGCCCTGATCCAAATCCATGCGATTATCTAGCCACTGCAAGGTACTAGGCTCACCTCGCCTATACAGTGGCATATGGTTTGTACAGGGGTGTGTTCAAGGCTAACTACAACAACGATAGAGGTATAGTCCTTAACTAGCCCAACGAGCTACACCATCTAAGACCTCCTCACTTGCCATGGCCCAATTATCCCTCACCGATTCTCAAGGAAAATTCAAAATATGGGTCAAGTTTTAGATCATTGCTCAATATAATGTTGCTTAGTGCACAAGCAATCCTTATGTCATGTGAATTAATGACGAGAAACCCATCACCAATTCGTCTTCTATTGTGTCTAAGCAAGCTAAGCATTACATTCCAAAAAGTAAAACAGATCGTACTTCAAGGTAATGGAATGAATAATAAGGGTGGAGGCTCAACAAGATGCTCATGGGATCTAGTCATATCGCACGCATAGAGATGCATAAACATAATACATAAATAATCATGTAATTGTAAAAGAGGTAAGATGCTTAGGTATTTGCCTGGTCAATGAGTAGTGCTCCAATATAGCTTGGTCCATTGCTCGATGTCTCTTTGGCTTTGTGTACCTGAACACATGCATATGTTGTATGAGATTATGCAAAAGATGAAAGATAGAAGATGGAGTACAAGATGAGAAAGGCTTGGTGTGGCTCAACTCTTAGGTGAGTGCAAGGTGCAATAAGGTAAACATGACACTTATGATTGATATGGCATGCTTAAACATGGGCATGATTGAGTATGCACATAATACTAGATTTATACAATATATGTCTATAATGTAGACATATGTGCTATAATTTATACAACATATGTGGACTAACGACAACATGTTACGTGTGAAAGGTCTTGATGGCTAGAGGGGGGGTGAATAGCCTTTTAAAATATTCTACAAAGACAAGCTAAACAAGTTTATCAATATAACAAGTAGCGAGATGCGAGTTTTGCTTAGCCTACGGGGTGTGTGCAAGCCACCTAACCAATTCACAATTCTAGAATATTTGCACTCAACCACACAAGTCAAACCGAGAAGGTAACTACAACTATAACTAGCTAGCTACACAAAAGAGCTACTCTAGCAAAGCTAACAAGCTAGCAAAGATAACTAAGAAAGTAATACAAGTGAGAGTTAGAATGGTTTCACCGAGGGGCGAAGTATTGAGCCAACCAATATGATCAACAATGAATACCAAGACAACCGAACACCGGGATCAATCAATCACAATAAGAATGATGACACAAAGATTTATCCCGAGGTTCACGTGCTTGCCGGCACGCTAGTCCCCGTTGTGTCCCTTTTCACCACGTGGTTCGGTGGCTAATCGGTCTCACACCGAGCCTCTCAAAAGGCACCACAAGAACCTACCAAATGGCAAAAGGTTGCAAATGACACGAGCAATCCACTAATGTTGCCTTTGGCGCTTCGCCGAGGTAGGCACAAACCCCTCACAAACACCGGAGGTGGCCAAGAACAATCACCAACTCTTGCCAACGCCTCCAAGCTGCTCCAAGCCGTCTAGGTGGCGGCAACCACCAAGAGAAACAAGAATCCCGCAGCAAATCAACCACCAAGTGCCAACTAGATGCTATCTCACAATGCAAATGCACTTGGATCACTCAATCTCACTTCGAATATGCAAAGAAGCAAGAGAGATGAGTGGGAGGGGAGTTGCTTAGCTCAAAGTGCTCACAAATATGTCAAATGTTCAAGAGAGAGAGCCTTGAGCCGGCCAACGAGTATTTATAGACGTACCCCTTCGAATATAGCCGTTAGGAACGAGATCCAGCTGAACTCGCGTTGACCGGACGCGCCGGTCGTAACGACCGGACGCTCCGGTCGCGTAACGGCTAGATTTCCAAACGCCGACCGGACGCGCCGGTCGCAACGACCGGACGCGCTGGTCACGACCGGACGCGCCGGTCCCGTGACTGACCGGACGCGCCGGTCAACACTGAGTCGCGCAAAACAAACCAGCGACCGGACGCGCTGAAGAACTGACCGGACGCCACAGTGACCGCGTCCGGTCGGAGTCCAGTAAGCTCCCTGGACGACCGGACGCGTCCGGTCGCCTGTGACCGGACGCGCCTCGCGTCCGATCGAACAACTGAAAAACGCGCAGTCACTGGACGCTGACCGGACGCGTCCGGTCAAACAGTGACCGCGTCCGGTGCAGCGTCCGGTCACCACTGTGACCTCCGTTCGCTTCCGTTTCTTTTCCGTTTGATTTCCGACTTCCGGCGTAGTAGAAAATAGGCATTTCATTTCCCCGAAATCGCCTGAATCCCGCGCTCGCACGCTCGGCGGGAGGGAGAGAGAGACCCAAACCCTCTCTACCGCTCAAACTCCAACGCCATCGTAAATGTGCTAACACCACCAAGTGATCAACACCATGTGCATGTGTGTTAGCATTTTCACAATCATTTTTCGAGGCGTTATTAGTTCTATCCAAATGCATATGATCATGAAATGCACATCTAGAGGCACTTAGGAGTTCAATAGCCGCGTCATTCCCCTCTTTATAGTACGGCTATCTATCCTATAATGTAACCACACCCACTAGGTGTCTTGGTTACTAAAAACACAACCCTTAAGCATATACCTTTGCCTTGATCACGTAGGGTTGCGTCCAAATCCAAGTGTGGCCATCATGATCACCATGTCCATCTTGCCACCAACCTTGGAATGTACTAATCCTCATATGCTACATACAACTTAGGCATAGGATTAGTATTTAGGTATTGTCACTAATTACCAACACCAAACATATAGCTTTCAACGTGTGCCAATAAAAATTTGACAGTGACAAGTGGAACAACATGAACGCGACACGTGGTCCAATAAAAACATGAAACATGCAAGAAGAAGATAGGACCATGTTGTCCAATAAGAAGGTGACACGTGACCCGAAGCATCTCCAATGGAAACCGGCTATAGCATCTACACGCAAAAGAATTTCCAATAGAACCTGCTATAGCATCCGCCTACGTGGATGCCCCCTGCCAAGCATACCAGAACAGTTCTGAGGCACGGTCTGAATCTTATATGAGACCTTTTTCTCTTGCTTAGAATTGTTTGAATCTTATATGCTCTCAAAATCTGAAGTTGGGCCAAATACAGAATGGAGGATGCAAACCAAGACAAACCCATATAGAGACCAACGTGGATTATCATGCAACTCTGTGCAAACCGCAAAAAAATGTTTCCTCAGGAGCAATTTCTTGCTTAATCATCGAGACATACACAGTAAATTCCCAAAAAAATAAAATAAAATTTAAGCTCTAATTGTATATTTAACAACATGCATAATAATGTAGTTTAATTTAACTTTGTAGCAGTTTTTCATAGGACATCAGTGATGACATGTGTAGACTCATTGGATCATCAGTGGTGGTCGACATGTGACTTTTCAGACTTATGAACCGACGAACTTAAGAGCATCTCCAAGAGCCCTTCTAAATCTCACTCTCTAAATCATTATTTGAACAGTCATTTGCATAAAAATTGCTTTCTATATCTTTTCACCCTCTAACAGTTTTTCTATATCTCATGCGTACTCTAGAGAGTCATTCTTGTCTTTTATTTTTGACTAGTGAAAAATTCGGAATAGAAGATGGTTATATTTGATGATCATTTAGAAAATCTATTAGAGGGTAGTTTTTCACTAAAATTTATATTCCTAGTATTAAGGAAGGATATTGAGAGTCTCTTTTTTACATACTCTGAGCCAGTAACATCCGGATAGAACTGCTTCCTCATTCGTCGTTGTCGTCGTAGGCCTATCCGCCTACGTACACACCACGAGCAGCATATGATCCTGCAAGGTTAGTTTGGACAGGTTTGGGATACCGGGCTTGGGCCAGCTTCGGTTTTCTCCCACGAGCGGACATGGGCCATTTCTAACCAATCAAGCCCGCTGGGCCGAAAAATGGAACGTTGGGTGCGTGCGAGAAGTGGTTAGGCCATGCCCGGTCCAGGTCCAGCCGTCGCTGGGAGCAGAGAGCAGCCTCCCTCGCACGTGCTTCCCAACCTCCTTCCCCGTCGACTCGTTCCGACCACGCCCGCGTCTCGTCTCGTCTCACTCCCCCGTCACTCTCGCGCGCCTCGTCGTCCTCCGCCGCCGTCGTCCCCGCCGCCGCCGATGCCTCGTAAGGCCTCGTCGACCTCAGGTCCGTGCGTCCAGTCCCCTCTCGAAACCTTTTGAACTCTCTACCGCCGGACCTAACGCTTGCCTCCGCCTCGGTAACCCTAACTCCCAGATTCGCGCCTCAAATGGCGGAAGCGGAAGCGCAACCCGGACGCGTCCCCGTCCAAGCCCTCCACCTCGGCCGCCGCCGCGGCGGCCGACCACTCCTCCGACTCCGACTCCGCCGACGAGGACGCCGCCGCCGTCCACGGCGCGGCGGGGGACGGGGCCGCAGCCGGCGACGACGACGAGGCGCCCGAGGACCCCGCCGCGCTCGGCGGCCTCCGCGAGGCCGAGGTGCTGCCCTCGGCCGAGACCATCTCTGCGTTCCCCGCCGCCAAGCGCCGCGTTGTCAACCGGCCGCATCCGTCCGTCCTCGCGTTGCTCGAGGCCGAGCGATCCGCATCTTCCGGCGATGTCCCGACCGTGGCACCGCCGGCGCTAGAGAACATCTCGCACGGGCAGCTGCAGGTGCTGTCCGGGGTGCTTCCGGACCACCCATCCCTTGTGACAGACCCCAACAAGCCGTCCTTGTATGTGTGCACGCCGCCTCCCCTCATGGAGGGGCACGGGGTGCCCAAGCAGTTCCAGGGTCGCCTCCATGTGGTGCCCAAGCACTCAGGTTCGCTCTTTGCGTAAACAAGGATCGCTGAGCTGTGCTAGAAAAATGCGCTAATTTAAGTAACCAATGCATTTTGCTTTGTAATTTGTAGATTGGTTCTCTCCGGGGACAGTTCATAGGCTGGAAAGGCAGGTAGTGCCACACTTCTTTACAGGCAAGTCTCCAGGGCACACTCCGGAGAAGTATGTCATGTTAAGGAATAAAGTCATTGCTAAGTACTTAGAGAACCCAAGCAAGAGGCTTGCTTTTGCTGAGTGCCAGGGGCTTGTTAGGAGCACAGCTGAACTGTATGATCTGAGTAGGATTGTTAGGTTCTTGGACACTTGGGGCATCATCAATTACCTTGCGGCTGGGTCTGTGCACCGTGGCCTGAGGATGGCAACTTCGCTTCTAAGAGAGGAACCTACAGGGGAACTGCAGTTGCTTACAGCGCCGTTGAAATCAATCGATGGTCTAATTTTGTTTGACCGGCCAAAATGTAGCCTCCCAGTGGAGGATGTTTCTTCGATGGCAGCATCTTCGTCGAACTCAGAGGCTGTGGATTTTGATGCTGCATTTGCGGACTTGGATGGAAAGATTAGAGAGCGTTTGTCTGAGAACTCTTGCAGTTATTGCTTACAGCCTTTGCCAAGTTTACATTACCGGTCACAAAAGGAGGTGCGCTTCTTTGTAACTCCCATTTTACATGTTTTATCTTAAATGTATTGTGTAGAGAATCCGTATCTGTATTTTGGAAGTTGCACTTCCATTTCACTCCTGCTAAAAATTAGGACCTTCTTCCAAGATTTTGGTTCTACATTGCAGTAAGATGCTGAGGTAGTCTTGCTTCACAATTTAGCATGTTATTGCCTAAGTTTTGGTTGAGTATGGTAGACTAAGGTTTGTTGTTGAAATTAAACCCTAACTATTTCTTGTTTTCGGGCTTTGCCTACTTATTATGACTTTACTCACAATTTTTTTTTCAAACCTTGGGATACGCAGCACATGCTCAAAACGTGTATTAACAATTTAATTTTTGTACTAGTTGACTACTGTAATTGGAAAAAAGAACATTTAGGGGCTGTTTGGTTGGTGCCTCCAAAAGTTATGGCATGGCTTCAGGGCCCTATAAAGCAAACAGACCCTTAGTTACAAATATTATTAAGTGTCCAATTTTGATGCGAGTCTATCTGCTTTTGCTGTGCAATATAACTCTATGAACTCAGTTGGGTTTTGTACCCATTTGAATGTATTATTTTGATTCCCCTGTTTTTATTTTGTGTGAGAAACGTTAGCAATAACAAGTGTGTTTTAACTGGTTGAGCAGGCAGATACTTTTCTATGTTCTGATTGCTTCCATGATGCGAGATATATTACTGGGCATTCTAGCTTAGATTTCCAGAGAGTCGATGGGGATAATGATGGATCAGAAAATGATAGTGATAAATGGACTGATGAAGAAACGTTGTTGCTGTTGGAAGGCATTGAGAAGTACAATGACACCTGGGATGACATTGCAGGTCATGTTGGAACAAAATCAAAGGCACAATGTATTTACCATTTTATTCGGTTGCCAGTGGAAGATGGTTTGTTAGAGAATGTTGAGATACCTAATGCACCCATTCCATTTCGACCACAAAGCAATGGTTATCAACATTCAGATTCCAATGGCAGCACTTCAGGTGTTTTGTTTCTCTATCAGCTGGATTCATTTTTTGTCCATTTACTGTTTAGCTTTTGGTAATTTGCACCTGTTGTAAGTTATGGCTTAATATTGATGAGTGTGTTCTTAGGAGCTCCAGTTCAAAACATTCAACAAGGAAATCAGCTTCCGTTCATTAATTCTTCTAATCCGGTCATGTCACTGGTGAGTAGCTCCCCCTTCTTCTCTTTCTTGTTTGGAGACCCAGTGCACCATCTATTGAACCGAGAAAAGTGGATTTGCCCTTCAAACTTGGGTGACATAATAGCAGTATAATCTGCTATTCTGCTAGTCAGCACCACCAATGGTTGCTTAACATTCTCTTTTGACATGATATCTATATTTGCATTTATATTTAAGTTTCACAAGCATGTTTTTTGTTTAAAGTTTTATCAACAGAAAAAATTTGGAAATAAAAGTCTAAATTGCTACTTGGAGTAGATGCTCTTTCAATTTATAACGGTAGTATAGGTTACATTTTTACTTCCTTTAAGACCAGACGTCAGCATGTCCTGATTTTTTATGTTCCTGTTTCCTCTAGGTTGAGTTTGAATATGAAATTCATTATTCTTACCACCATCCTTTCTCTAAACTAGTTCCCCAGGAATTTCCTTACCATCTTAAGGCTAAAGCTGAAAGAGGCAGACTAGATGTAGGGCTATGTTCTATGTGCTTCACTGCTTCATGACGCTTCTGTTGTTTCTGTATGTATGCAGTCTAATGCTTTATAAATATTATAGGTTGCATTTTTGGCCTCTTCAATTGGACCAAGAGTTGCAGCATCATGCGCACATGCAGCATTATCTTTTTTGACAAGAGATGATGATTCCAGGTTAGCCATCTTAATTCTTTACTTTATTACTGAACGCTTTAGTTCGGATACATTAGTAAACACTAAAGCCTTATTACTTCAAATATTCAACATTTCCCTCATTGTGAGGCAGAAACTTCCCCATCATGTCTACTATCCAGACCTTTCATTTGTTCTAGTTCCTTTTTTGCATTATCATGCTAGAGTTAAGTATGCCTTATCTTTTGCTACACATTGAAGGGTGAATTCAGAAGGCATGCATGTTGATGGTATGGGCAATGGTGCAAATCCAAATTTTCGGAACCATAATGGTATCTGCTTGTATTTAATACTCGCTACAGTCAATGTTGCTAGCAAAGTCCTGCTTAGTTCACTCTAGACATCAATGTTAAAAGAATCCTTTTTTTTTCAAACAGGTGCTTCACCATCCATTTCTCCAGAAAATGTGAAACATGCTGCCATGTTTGGTCTGTCAGCAGCAGCAATGAAGTCTAAGCTCTTTGCAGATCAAGAGGAACGTGAAGTTCAAAGACTAGCTGCTACTGTAATAAATCATCAGGTTAGTATGTGTTTCGCCATCTGATTTGCATGCACAGCTGTCTCCATTTGTTGTGACTGAATCAAGCTGTTGACTTAGGTGTGGTAGATTTCTATTGAACTGGACCATTTGTTGTTGCATGCCTGGCACTGGACTTGTTTGAGTTCCTTGACATCTGACTTATTGTTAAATGAAAGCTGGTATTTGGTTAGTCAGCGTAACACTTTTGGGTACCTTAATATCTGAGTTGCCTGTTTAACTAAATTAGAAAAAGCAGTCTGGCACTCCTGGGACTAAGTTTTGTTTCCTAGCCTAGCTTGATAGTATATAGTACGAGTGAGTTCTTTTGCTGGATCCAAGTCATAGTAGGGTTAAATTTTCTGGTACCAGCATGGTAGTTGTTTTGATAGACCCTTATTCACACTTTACTAAGTCTAGAATGTTGTTTGCTGAGGATGGCTTATTGATATTGTAACACCTCAATTTGCAGTTAAAGAGATTGGAGTTGAAGCTGAAGCAGTTTGCAGAAGTTGAGACCTTGCTCTTGAAGGAATGTGAGCAGGTAGAAAGGGTTAGACAGAGGATTTCAGCTGAACGCGTCAGGATGAGGTCAGCCCTATTAGGTCCCACCGGAAGCGGTCTACCAGGGGGCAGTAGCACCATGCCACCAAATCCACCAGGCATGAGCCCCAGACCAGTCGGTGTGCCAGGCTCCATGCCACAGACCAGCATGCCAGCCCCATATGCCAACAACATGCAGGGGCATGGGCATCCTCAGATGCCTCAGATGCCGTTCTTACATCAGCGGCCGCAGATGCTCTCGTTTGGTCCTCGCCTACCACTCGCAGCCATCCAGACTCAACCTTCGCCACAGGCATCAAACATCATGTTCAATTCTGGCATGCCCAATTCGATTGCTCCTAACCACCATCAGTTGCTGAGATCATCTTCTGGAAACAATTCTAGTGCAGGATAGGGGAATTGTTCATAAGATTTTTTTACTCAGTTTAGATTTGTCAGATGTAGCATATCATTTATAAACACATCACAGTAATTCATTTATGTGATGTATGTCTTTGTCATATGAGTTTTTTATTAGGTCCTACATTGTCCCCATATTGCTGCGCCCTTATGTACCTTTGTTACCAGGCCACCTCTTCTTCCCAATGCAGGGGAGATGCAAAATACTTGCTCCAGCCATAATAAATTTATATTTTGAACATGATATGATTTCCAATCTATCCCTGAGTACTTATTTCATTGAATATATCTAGGACTCCTTGATCGAAATACCTGCAATGACAGCACACTACATGTGCTAAGCTTTTTGTAGTTCCCATTTTTTTTTTTACATTCATTTTCATGGGTATGGGAGTCGCTGAGCATGTTACCTACACTTTCAACCAACAATAAAGTTTCGGTAATGCTCCTTACTGAACGGACGGACGCCTCGCTCTGTTCACTCCCACAGCCAAAAAAATCTTATCCCTCGCTTTCTCCTCTCCATCTGGCCAGCGGCGGCGCCCTCACCCACCCCGGTGTGCGCCCATGCCTTCACATGCCCTCGTGCCCCCACTGAACCTACTGCCGTTGTCACCCCTCTCCTCGTCACGCCAGCGCGCACAGGGATAGACCCCGATCGGCCATCTCTAGTCCCGCTGACCTCTCCTATCCCTTCCCCGAGCTCCGCCACCACCGTCCATGTCTGGCCACTCCGAGACCTCCCCTACCCCTGCGGCGTGCCTCTCCCCACCCCAGCGTCCTCACCCACCGGGAGCGCCCAACGCCCACGGGTTCGATGGCCCTCTCCCCCCACCCCGGCGAGATCCATGGAGCACGAGCGAGATTCATGGCAGTGGTGCGGCAGTGTTGCAGGGGAGTCGGCGGCTCTCCCCCACCCCAGCGCGGTGCCCTCTCTCACCCCGGCGACCGAGCTTCCCCCACCCGGCGGCCATGGCGCTCCCCGCCCCCCATCCCCCACCATTGCTGCCAAGCCAAGCTTAGTGCCGTTAGCGCCGGTGGTGGTGGTGCTCGCGCGCGCCGCTGGTGCTGGTGCTGGGTGGTGCTCGCGCGTAGCCCCTCGCCGTTGGCTCCCACACTGTCGCCCGGAATCGACCGGTCTAGGCCTCTTTCCCCTATGTTGCACATGTATGTATCAATTGTTTCATATGTTTTAGAGACATCTTGCAATCATTTCATATGGATGTTGTAAAAGTAGATCGGAGGATTTTGCACATATTGCATATGTTGCAAGTGCTTCAGAGGCATGTTGCAAGCGTTTGTTCAAACTATTTCATCTGTTTCTAGTCGCATGTTGCAAGTATACCTGAGCAAAATGAGCCCGACCCACGGGTCTATTGCAAGTGTTTCAAAGGCATCTTGCAATCGTTTGTTCAAACTGTTTCATCTATTTCTAGTCGCATGTTGCAAGTATACCTGAGCAAAATGAGCCCGGCACGAGCCCGATGGGTTTTAGCCCGCCCACGAACCTTACTGGACAGGGCGTGGACAGAGATCCCGTTGCCTAGGAAATTTTTTCTTAGCCCGAGCCCGGCCCGAAATACTATTTTTTGCTACTTTACACTATAAAAATGCACGGGCGGCCCGCCTAGGCTCGGGTCCCAAGCCCGGCCCGAAAAATTAGGCCCCACTTGTGGAACGGTCATGGGCGGGACTTTTTCGGCCCGAAATGATCGGACTTTTTTTTGGCCCGGCCCGGTCCACAAAATGCTCAGGTCTAGTTGCAAGCGTTTTTTATCTAGATGTTACGTATGTTTCAATAGTATATTCCAAAATGTTTCATTTGCTTCAGTCTTCTATTGCAGCAAGTATTTTCATGTTGCAAATTGCAAGCGTTCTATCTAGATGTTGCATATGTTTTCACACATATGTTGCAAGTGTATATTCGAAATGTTTCACCTGTTTCAGACGTATATTGCAAGCGTTTTATATGGATGTTGCATATGTTGCAGTGCTGAAACACACATGTTGCAAGCGTATGGTGTAGATGTTTTATCTATTTTGGACGTATGTTGCAGCAAATGCATTACGTTACAAGTGTTTCATCAGTAGGCACGGCTAGGGGGGGCGGGCAGAGGTGGTTCCCTTTGGCGCAGTGGTCCCTGCATGCGCGCGGGAAGCTAAGCAGGCGCGGAGCACAAAGCTGTACCCATGGGCGTTGCAGCAACCGTGTTTAAAGTATTTTTTCAAAAAAAATAGCACTCATTTTTCCAAACTGAAATATTTAATACACTGTTAATCAGAACTATAAAAGGTTCATCGCAATATTTGCCAACAGTTCACCGTAATATTTGCCAACATCATCGAGTATGCATTCATGGCCATTAAGGGATAAGTTGAATTATGTAAAACGAGAAAACGACGGCCATTATAAGGTATAAGTTGATTGAATTATGTGAAACGAGAAAACGACGGGAAACATCAACTATCACTGTACCGATGAACTGATAAGTCATGTCAACCTGCACAGCATCAGCAACTTACCATGAAAAGCACACGATTTAAATTCAAACTTATCATTAAACCAACTGGGTGAAAACTTATTCAACACAATTTGTCAGCTCATCTATAAGATGGCAGGGACACAGATTTGCAAACAAAAACAATTATTATTTGGTTTCAGGTTTTCTCCTCCACCTCACAAAGATCGTTCCCAACAACTCTCTACCTTGCCACATCTCAAAACTCTATTTTTTGTGTCAAATCGTCAAACGTGTGGTGTATTCAGTTTAGATTTAGAGCGGGCAGGGTGGGACGTCGAGTGTAGTGCCTGCCTGGATCGTGGCCCAGCCAATGAGACGCCAATGCTTCTCAATACGTCGGCTGAGGGCCAGCTTCTCGAGCTTGTTGGTGCACACTGGAGCGGTGAGCTGTAGCTTAGCAAGATCATTCTTGACAGCGGCAACTTTGGCTCCTGTAGACATTGACCCAATGTTAAGCATCAGGATCTCACCCTTGACGAGCTTTGACACCCTGCTTGCCCTTTCAGTTCCACTTGTCCTCACGCCCAGCAGCCTCCGGAGGAGGAAGAAGTTCACCTGCAAAAAAAAAAAAAAAAGTATCAGATATGGTACATTCTGTTTACGCTGGGCGGTCCCAAAGATATATGACATCACTGACCTCTAACTCAATGTAAACATCAGGCAGCGATCCAACTTCGCCAAGGACCTGACCGACCAGCCTATCAGCACGAGTCAGTGTCGGGTCCATGGTAGTTCCTACTCCAATTAGCCCCCCAGGAACGGCAAACTGGAGCTCATTCTGCTCAGCATACAGGGACACGATCCTCGTGTAGATGGGTGTGCACTTGATTCTGCCACTTTCATCCTTCATCACAATGCCTGGGCGCACTTCGATTTTCTGGTTCACCCTCAGGACTCCCTTCACAAAGGAACTCAGTCATCATGTACTTCCACAGAACGAAAATACTGCATTCACAAATATGGATTACTTTATGTTCAGATATCAAGAATTATTACATACCTTGAGGATACTGCCACCTGCTACTCCACCCTTGATATCATTAACCTCTGAACCAGGTTTGTTCACATCAAAAGAGCGAATAACAATCATGTTGGGTGGAGAGGTGAAATTCCTCTCTGGTATAGGAATCTTTTTCACAATGTATTCACAGATAACATCAATGTTGTACTTCAGCTGTGCTGAGATTGGCACCACAGGAGCACCCTGAGCTATTGTTCCCTGAGCACAAGAATATAATCATGACAAACTGAATTTCATAAAATACTTGCTGTTATCTAAGAGACAAGGAGCAGCACTGACCTGTATAAATTTCTGGATCGCTTCATGCTGGTTCATTGCTGCACTTTCCTGGATAAGATCAATCTTGTTCTGCAGAATGATAATATGTTGAAGACGCATAATTTCAACAGCTGCAAGGTGCTCAGATGTCTGGGGTTGTGGGCAGCTCTCATTTGCTGCAATCAGAAGCAGTGCTCCATCCATGATAGCAGCTCCATTAAGCATTGTAGCCATGAGAATGTCATGCCCCTGTTCACAAGATGAATATACTGTTATGAAAATGTCAAGTAAATGAGAAACAATAATGTATAATGAAGCTGGTGAGACTGCTAATCAAATGCTTAATGAGAATGAATTTTTTCATTACTTCTTACAGAAAAAAAAAATACTGATAATCAACATGTCAGTCTGAGGGAACAATGATTCATATAGCATATCACATCGCTTAATGCTGTTGCAGCATGAAGGAATTAACAACATCAATGGAGGCAAACAGAGTCCAAAATTTCGTGCAAAAGATACAGACATCTAGCATAGCAACTGATCTGAATCTGTGAATCTAAACCCTAAGTAAACATGTGAAACAAAACTGATATGAGAGAGGTTTCTTCATACCGGGCAATCGACAAATGAAACATGTCTCAGGAGCTTCATCCTACAGTTTTCAAAACCTGGCACGTCACAGAGAGGGCTATCTTCTTTGCCACTGCCATAAGCCCTGTATATTATATATAGCAAACAAAATGGTTAGATGAAAAGTGTCAACATGATAACATATGCAGTGACTATAATGTGGCAGCCCCAAGGGGTAAGTTATGAGGCTCATAACACATGCAAGCATCTGACAAAGGGACAATATTTCTAGCAGATCACCAGATAGCCTTGACATTTGAAATTCAGGACAAATACATGCATTTGGCAACGTACACAAAGCGATATCCATAGATAGTACTGAAAAGCTGCCATATTCAACATTATTATAGAAATCAGCACAAGATCACAAGGCCACCTCAGGTTCTTAGATTTCCAACAAAGGGAAGTACCAAAAATTTTAACGTTTCACTCAAGGAAATTGATAGTGTTTATTTCTGATTTCTCATTTGTTTAACAAAATAACAGTTTTTCATGATTGATTCTGGGCAAGGTTCAGAAAAGAGCTACCAGTACTACCACGACGCTAGCAAGTTATTGTTAGAAAGCAACTAGAAAGAGTGAAATTTTTGGTGCTCCCTTGTCAAGAACATGAACATTTAAGACTATTTATATCTTTAAACCTAAACTAACTCCACATTCACACAATCACACTAGAAATGCAACAACAACACAATATGAAAACGCTATCCTTGAAGGCATTCCACAATTACAAGCTGCAGCTAAATCATTTGCAACAGATGAATGAAAAACATTGTGATAAATAAAGAGATCTCTATGACTAACTTACTTGTAGCACATTGGTCGTGGGCACCTATTATCTTCACATTTATAGATTTTTGCATTAGCATAACCAAGCTTTATAGTGATATTGCGCTCCAGTTCATTCTTGAAACGAACAGTCTGCAAATCCGAAGGAAACGATCAACTCAGACATAATACTGAAACAAATATATCTCCAGATACAGAATCAAATGTAAATTATCACTGTACATGTAAAAGGAACAAACAGACACATGCATGTGATGATTCAATGGTATCAATAATAGTTATTACCTGAACACCTGAGATTGCTTTGACAACTGTAGACTTCCCATGGGCCACATGCCCAATGGTACCTGCACACTCCAAAGAGATATTTTACTTAGAATATGGGCATAAACCTAGGATGTTACAGCAGCAGCTCTTTCCTTCACTGCTTCACGCAAGCAAAATAAGACTGAAGGTAGACAAGCAAGATATTTTATCCAAAAGTCAAGTAAAAAAAAAAGAGATTCTACAGCCCAATTAAAATTTCAATGAGCAGATGTAACATCATTATGTACTACAGCAGTAATCAGAAAAACATCACTCATAGCATGATTGTTATAGGTACGCAAGGGCATTATTCGTCATTTGTACTCTAATCAACAATAATCAACCCACTATAATCCAGGGATCCAAACAGTCAAGATTGGTACAAATCTATAATCTGGAATATTATAATCCTATTCATAATCTAGATTACTATAATCCAGTAAGATCCAAACTGGGCCTTATAGGCACATACTGGTACTGCAACAACACTAATGCCAATACAATGCTACAAAAACCGCCTTATAAAATAGACGCTGCAGAACTAGCATGAGCAGCAATGCATTACCGATGTTGATCGTCGCCTGGCGTGAAATCACCTGTGGCGACAGAGGGTGCAGCTGCGTGACGTCGAGCTTGCTCAGGTCCTGCTCCATCAGTCCTCGGCGCGACATCTTCGACTCTGTTTGAATAACACTGGGCCCTGAAAATAATAAATAAAAAGAAGAAAAATCAGTACAGAGATCGTTGTACCTGCCAACTGAGAAACTAGGGGCAATTCGGGGACAGAGCTACAATGTGTCGGTAAGAACATAGCACTTGTCATCAATTACTTCTACAGCCACAACAGTGACCGAGCTAGCGGCAGCAGCTGAACAACAACATACATAACCACCATCATCACAACCAATTCTAAAACACCGCATCGCCTCCGACAGTTCCCACACCACTGCGGCGATGACACCCTCCCAAAATCAAATCATAATAACGAACGAAATTATTAACCCATCCAGGTACCGCAACGACAACGAGGAACCAGAATCACACGCCGCCCACAGCGGTTCACAGCGGCGGCGAGGTCCCAGCGGGAGGGTGAGGTCGGGTGGGGTCCACGACGAGGCTCACCTGGGGCGGTCGCGGTCGCGGACGGGGCCTGTAGGCCGTAAGCGGATGCGGAGGCGGTGGCGGTGGTGGCGCCGCGAGTCGGGGACGGCGAGGAGGAGGAGGAAGGCTCGGCTGGGGTGGTGGGCTCGGCCGGCGAGGCGGCGATGGCTGGGGTTTTAGTAGGGCTGGGCGGTCGCGTCGCCGCGGTGACGGCTGGTGCGGCGGGCAGCGGGGGCGGGCTGGCGGCGGGCGCGGGTGCGGCGTGCGGCGAATCGGGTGTGTGGACGTGTCGGGGCCTGGGTCTGCTCCGACAGGTGGGCTCATCTGGACGACTCGAGGTGGTGGCGGCCTTGCTGCGGGGCTGCTGATGGCTGTGGCGCTTGAAAGTTGAAAGTTGAAATTGAAAGTCATCAGGTGAAATGAAAAATACGAAACCGGGGGTCACGTGGCCGTTTTTATGTGCCGCGGGTGGCTTGGGCGTCAAGTTGGGTTTGGACAGTTCTGATACGAGTATACGTACAATTGTCCGTGCGATTATATTACCATAAAAAATTCCGTAGGCTGATGCGTGGGCCACCCTTATACCAAGCATACATACGGGCGTGGTCTCCAGGTCGGGCTGCACGTTGTGCCTTACGCTGGGCCAAGGCTCTAGTACCGTTACCCATTGAGTTTGGTTTCAGCAGGGAGATGAGATGGCAGCTGGCAGGCTGTTCTTTAGACTATCCGCACTCATGGACCTCTATATTCATCCTCTAAAAGGTATATTCCATCCTAGTCACCGCAAAATATACAGTTTTCCCGCACTCATCCATACTCTATATTCATCCTCTATACCAACTACCAGCTGGTGGGGTCCACACGTCATACTCTCCCTCCCCTTTTTCTCCTCTCTCTCCCATCTCCCCCTCCTTCTCTCCCTCCGCCCGCTCCTCTCTGTCCCCTTCATCTTCCTCCTCCGGCGCCCCTCCCTCCTTCTCTCTCTCCAGCCGCTGCCCCGCCGCTCCCGTGCCCTCCTCCGCGCCCGTGGCCGCCGGCGCCCCTCCCTCCATCGCGGTGGCCCAAGCAGAGCAGGAGCGCTCCCTCCATCGCCCAGCTCCGCCCGCCCTCTCCCTGCTCTGCCCCGGCGAGCACGGCGCGAGCAGCAGCGGTGCGCCTCCTCCTCCGGCCCCTGCTCGCGGGCGCCGCCTCCTCCGGCCCCTGCTCGCGGACAGGTACGGCGGCGTGGCGGGCCGGGAGGCCGCGGTCGAGGGGAAGGAGGAAGGGGTACGGCTCCGTAGGATGGGTACGGCTCCGGCCATGGCGCTCGGGAGGTGGAGGTACTGCGCCCTCTCTCTCTCTCTCTCGTCCGGCGGCGGAGGTTGTGCCCTCTCTCTCTCCGACGTGACCGCGAGGTGGGGACGGCTCTTGCTCCCGACGGCGGTGGAGGTGGAGGCCGCCTCCCCCGGCGGCGGCGCATCCCGGGCATCCCGAGCGGCTACGGAGGAGTTCGCGCATCCTCCCCGGTGGCGCATCTCGGTGGCGACGGCCTTTCTCCTCTTCCCTCCCCACCGGCTTCTTCACTTCCTCCGGCGAGCAACGCGAGGACGCGCGAGCGGCGAGCAGCGTGCGGGCGGGCGACGGGCGGGCCTTGCGCCACGGAGGCACGTAGCGGGAGCGCGCTATCCCGCTAGGAATAGCGGGAGCGCTAGCATAGCGCACGCGATGGCGTATCCCGCTGCAGGGAATTTTTACGGTAAACCGAACTGGACGATGGCGTAGCGGAAGCGATGCAGTACCCAGTGCAGCTCGTCTTAGGCCCGTAGGCTGGCTAGGGAAAAGAAGGGGATTTATATATCCTACAGTACAAAAGAAAGGTGTTCCACTTTAGGCTTATCTTCTTTTTATTTAGTATAACCGGCAGCTCTCCTACCTAATTCATTTTTAAAAAAAGTTTTTACACTATTCTTCGGTTCACTTCAGATCCAATTTAGATAAAGCCAAACCCAAGCCAAGGAACAAACATGCATAAACCAGTTATGGACCAAAAACATCTTGGCCCAAATAACATTAAAAAAATCTGTTCAATGCAGGTATTGCTTCAAAACAAGTAGTACTAGTGAATAGTAATTAATAATGTCATTTCTAATTGATTTGTCTTTTCACTTAGATATAGCTTTTGTATAGTTTTTGATTCAGACATGTCTTAGTGCAGATTTCTCTCTTAAAAGTACCATCTTGAGTTTTGTTTGTCGTCCTATTACTTTCGTTCATGATATATACTCTCTCCGTCCCAAAAAAGCATGTAAATCTCACTTTCAAGGCTAGTTTAGACATTTAGTGGATGTGTGAAATTATGCACGTGCCCCTCCTATATCCGTCCTCCCATACGCTAGAACTCAAAAGCAATCTACAACGTTCCTTGAAAGTACAACATGGGGTGAGTTAGTTTTCCAAAGACGTGCATTGTTTTATGGTGGGGCCCACCTGAAAGATGACCTGAACTCTACAATTACATTAATTTTGGGACAAGATTTGAACTGTAGCTAATGGATCCAAACAGGAGAAATTTGGTAAGTAAATGTCTTAAGGAGACATGGGCATCTTTTAGGCTTTCCCTAAAGACTACTGTGGGTTTCCTTATAAAGTTACTCCCTCTGTCCCAAAATAAGTGATATTTTAGATTTGTCCTAAGTCAAAAATTTCAAGTTTGACCAAATTTATTGGAAAAATCATTAATATTTATAAAGACTAATCTTTTTTTTTGTATAAGTTTGGTCAAATTTGAAATAGTTATTAGAATAAAACATCACTTATTTTGGGAGAGTGAGAGTATAATATACTATATAAAAAAAGTTTATTCCGTTTGTCAGGCAGGCCCGACAACAGTCTGTGGCAAGTGGCAAAAACTATACGTTCACTGTCACTGACAACCCGGGTCCACACAGAAGCAGCGCTTTTACGAGCACGTGAGGGAAAAGCTAGCAAGCCCCACATTCCCGATCGCACATGCCGCCTGCCTGACGCGGACGCCCGCTCCGCAGACAATTCGGTCCATTGAATTCCCGAGATGAGGCACTGGCACTCGGTCCCCACGTCAACGGGCAACAAGGTGGGCCCCACACGTCAGTTTGAGACCCGTTGGGGGATGTCTCACCGACCAGTCCAGTACGTAGGGGGCTGCTGGTCGCCAGGAGCGCGCCAGCGCGCGGGCCGTTCCCGCTGCGTGAGGCTCAGAATGCATTTTACGCGGCAGCCCTTTACTTTGCTGGCATTCACGCGATCATGCTCAAGGTGTTAGAGCAAAGAGGCGTGTGCTAATCGCAGGAATCGGCCTGCCAACCAACGATTTGTCGTTTCTACCAGCAAGAACATCCCTTCCTTTGCTTCGTTGTGAAGAGACCCGGCTTTGAATTTATTTGGTTGTTGGAGATGAAATCTAAGGCTTGCCTTTTGCACACCTATTATTTGAAGTTCATTATTTTTTTTCGGTCTTTTAAAATTGCACGAGCCATGCATGAGCAAGTTTAATTAGGATGCCTTTGGTGTGCTTAAAAGGCGAACATGATACCTATTATTTGACTCTGAGCATGGGAAGGATGAACACTGAGCATGTATCATCATCGGCCTATATCCATTCGTGAAACAAAGATCAATTTATTCGTCCTCAGTATAATATATAGGGCCAGTGGTTTGATTCATGATATGCTACTGTCATGAATGAGTGGTTAAGAATCTATCACTATTTTGTTGTTGTTTTAGCCTTTTTTTACTGAAAAGCTAAATAGCGCTCTCTCCTCGAAAGTAGCTAATAGTTAGCTGGAAATAATTCATACCTAACTATTAGCTAGGTATTATTGTTTGGATGTAAGGCTGGACGAAAAACTCGAAGCTCGTTAGCTCGCTCGGCTCGTGGCTGGCTCGGCTCAGCTCGGCTCGGCTCGTTATGATAATGAGCCGAGCCGAGCCGAGCTAGGATTTTAGCTCGTTAGCTATAACGAGCCAACTCGAGCTGGCTCGTGAGCCGCTCGCGAGCTAAACGAGCCGTAGTTTTAGAGAAAAAGTCATCATAACTTATATTAGTTTTGTATTACTTCATGTCTTGCACTTCACAAATGGATGATATGTTAGCTCATATGAATAATTTATTCGATTTAAGGTTATTGAATATATTATTTTTATATTATTAATATTTTTAAGCTTTAGATAAATGCAAATATTATATTTTGTGTATTTTTTATACCTGGCTCGCGAGCCTAACGAGCTAGCTCGAGCTCATAACGAGCCGAGCCGAGCTGGCTCGTTATCCTAACGAGCCAGAACGAGCCGAGCCGAACCGAGCCAGCTCGGCTCGTTATCCAGCCTTGTTTGGATGCGAGAGTGAAAATGTCAATGCATTTATGATTTTTGTCTACAATGCTCTTCAGCTTTTAGAGGCCCTAGCAGAGCATATAGATATAGATATAGATATAGATATAGATATAGATATAGATACCAATACAAATACAGATATAGATATAGATACATATACAAATACAGATATATATACATATACAGATACAGATATAGATATATGCAGGAGGGTAAAAATATATTTTTGCATTTATTAGCTGATATTAGCAGGATTAGATTAGATAGCTGTCAGACAACTGTTAGCTAGGTGCCTAACTAACAATTAGCTAGTCTATTAGTGGTGCCTATTTAGATCCACCTTAGCTAAGTTTTAGCAACTAATTATTAGCTATGTAAATCCAAACAGGAGGCATGGCAACATACCTTGCTTATTCATATTTTGCCCTTGTTATACTCCTTCATCTCACTATTCTACTAGCTAAGTGTAAGGTTCTAGATGGCTAGAGGGGGGTGAATAGCCTATAAAAATTCTATAAATACCACTAAACAAACTTGTTAGAATAACAAACGGCGTAAAGTGAGTTTTGCTTAGCCAAAGGTTGTGATGCAAGCCTCATATCCACAAGTCTAGTAGATTATGATCTCTAGTTCACACAAGAGCTATGTCACTAATTTTACACTAGACAACAAGCTAACAACACTACTAGCAAAGCTACTACTTGAGCTACACAAGATAATCTAGTAAAGATAAGTGCAAGAGAGAGGATTGTGATTCTTATACCGACGGTGGAGTGAAGATGTTGCCAATCACCAAGATGATATACAATCAATCAATATTGACAACAACACAAAATGAAGACCAATCACCGGGAGACAAGAGACACAATATTTTTGTTCACCCGGTGTTCACTTGTGCACCGACAAGCTACGTCACCGGTTGTGTCGACCAACACTTAGATGGTTTCCCGGTGTGACCCTCAAGTCACTTGCCCCTCAAGGCACGCCCCGCAAGGCACCGCAAGACGCCACTCTCAAGTGAGGTAACTCAATGACACGCGGATTTCACTAGAGTTGCTTTTGGCGTCCCGCTGAGGAAAGCACAAGAACCTCTTACAATCAACCGGAGGTGGCCAAGAACAATCACCTTATCTTGCCAACGCCTCCAACAATCTCCAAGCCGGCTAGGAGCGGTACTCTCCAAGAGTAACAAGAAATCCACCGGCTAAACCACCCACAAGTGCCACTAGATGCCCTCAAGCTATGCAATGCACTTTGGGATCACTCAATCTCACTTTTGATTTGCAATCAAGCAAGAGAGATGAGTGGGAGGAGTAGCTCTAGCTCAAAGGATGCACAAGAGTGTTAGAAATGCCAAGAGACCTCCCCAAGGGCCGGCCAACGAGTATTTATAAGCATCCCATCCAAATAGAGCCGTTGCTACTCCACTGAACGCTTTTTTCGGGACGACCGGACGCGCCGGTCGAAACTGATCGGACGCGCTCAACCGCGTCCGATCACCCGGCATTATCCACGTTGTAAGGTCCTAGATGGCTAGAGGGGGGGTGAATAGCCTATAAAAAATCTACAAATACCACTAAGCAAACTTGTTAGAATAACAAACGGCGTAAAGCGAGTTTTGCTTAGCCAAAGGTTGTGATGCAAGCCTCCTATCCACAAGTCTAGTAGATTATGATCTCTAGTTCACACAAGTGCTATGTCACTAATTCTACACTAGAGAACAAGCTAACAACACTACTAGCAACGCTACTACTAGAGCAACACAAGATAAACTAGTAAAGATAAGAGCAAGAGATAGGATTGTGATTCTTATACCGACGGTGGAGTGAAGATGTTGCCAATCACCAAGATGATATATAATCAATCAATATTGACAACAATACAATAAGGAGACCAATCACCGGGAGACAAGAGACACAATATTTTTGTTCACCCGGTGTTCACTTGTGCACCGACAAGCTACGTCACCGGTTGTGTCGACCAACACTTAGATGGTTCCCCGGTGTGACCCTCAAGTCACTTGCCCCTCAAGGCACGCCCCGCAAGGCACCGCAAGACACCACTCTCAAGTGAGGTAACTCAATGACACGCGCAATGTAATAGAGTTGCTTTTGGCGTCCCGCCGAGGAAAGCACAAGAACCTCTTACAATCAACCGGAGGTGGCCAAGAACAATCACCTTCTCTTGCCAACGCCTCCAACAATCTCCAAGCCGGCTAGGAGCGGTACTCTCCAAGAGTAACAAGAAATCCACCGGCTCAACCACCCACAAGTGCCACTAGATGCCCTCAAGCTATGCAATGCACTTTGGGATCACTCAATCTGACTTTTGATTTGCAATCAAGCAAGAGAGATGAGTGGGAGGAGTTGCTTTAGCTCAAAGGATGCACAAGAATGTTAGAAATGCCAAGAGACCTCCCCAAGGGCCGGCCAACGAGTATTTATAAGCATCCCATCCAAATAGAGCCGTTGCTACTCCACTGACAGGTTTTTCGGGACGACCGGACGCGCCGGTCGAAACTGACCGGACGCGCTCAACCGCGTCCGGTCGTCCTGCGACGTCCACGTGTCCCCCGAAATCAAACACGACCGTTAGATCCTCCAACGGTCACTGCGCGCCAACGGTCAAACGCTATGACCGGACGCGCTGCTCTCAACGACCGGACGCGCCGGTCGCACTGTGCCGCGCCCGCGAAACAACGACCGGACGCGCACCTCGCAACGACCGGACGCGCCGATGCGCACAGCACCCGCGCCCGCGAAGCAACGACCGGACGCGCTCCTCGCAACGACCGGACGCGACAGTGCCAGCGTCCGGTCAGAGTCTAGTAAGCTCCAACAACGACCGGACGCGTCCGATCGTGTGTGACCGGACGCGCACCGCGTCCGATCGTCCTTGCGAATCTGCAGTTCCCTCAGAGCACATGACCGGACGCGCCGGTCCCGCGAGTGACCGGACGCGCCGGTTGCAAACCCTAACTCGCGCGCCTGACTGCTGCGCTGTACTGACCGGACGCGTCCGGTCACTCCGTGACCGCGTCTGGTGCAGCGTCCGGTCACCTCTGTGACCTCCGTTCGTCTCCGTTTCTTTTCCGACTTCAAGCGTAGTGGAAAATAGGCATTTTATTTCCCCGAAATCGCCTGAATCCCGCGCTCGCAAGCTCGGCGGGAGGGAGAAAGGAACCAAACCCTCTCTACCACCCAATCCACAGCGCGACCATCGCCACCTTTGCAAATGTGCCAACACCATCAAGTGTACATCTCCATGTGCTTGTGTGTTAGCTTTTTCTCAATCATTTCCAAAGGTTTTCCAGTTAGCTCACTAGGCCCTACATGCAATGCACTTCATGAATTCACCTAGTGGCACCCGTGCGTCGAATAACCGATAAGACTTCCCCTCTTAATAGTTCGGCTATCGACCCTAAACCATTCACACCCTCTATGGTGTCTTGAGTGTAAAACAAAATGGCCCTATGGTTATACCTTTGCCTTGAGCCCATTTTGTTTCTCCAAATGATATGATCCACTTCATATCATCACATGACCGTCTCGATCCATCGACCTTGACTTCACTTGCTCTTCACCGTTGCATCGGTCCGTCGGCGCCAAGTCTTGCTCAAGCTTCACCATCGCATGGTCCTTCGCTTCGAAGCCTCGACTTGCCCTTCACCTTCACAACCGGTCCATCGAGTCAAGCCTCATCTTGGTCTTCACCATCTTGGTCACATGAGTCAATGTCATGTCTCATATTCAATGACCATCTTTATCTAAATCATCCACTTAGATACAAAGGTTAGTCATAGGTTTCATCAATTAGCCAAAACCAAACTAGGGACTTTCACACGTGTCCATCAGATTCAAACGCGACCGTCAGATTCTCCAACGGTCACTGCGCGCCAACGGTCAAACGCAATGACCGGACGCGCTGCTCAACCGACCGGACGCGCCGATCGCACAGCACCGCGAGCCCGCGAAGCAACGACCGGACGCGCTCCACGCAACGACCAGACGCGACAGTGTCCGCGTCCGGTTAGAGTCCAGTAAGCTCCCTCGACGACCGGACGCGTCCGATCGCGTGTGACCGGACGCGCACCGCGTCCGATCGACCTTGCGAACTGCAGTTCCCTCAGGGCGCCTGACCGGACGCGCCGGTCCCGCGAGTGACCGGACGCGCCGGTTGCAAACCCTAGCCCGTGCGCCTGACTGCTGCGCTGTACTGACCGAGCGTCCGGTCACACCGTGACCGCGTCCGGTGCAGCGTCCGGTCACCTCTGTGACCTCCGTTCGCCTCCGTTTCTTTTCCGAATTCCGGCGTAGTGGAAAATAGGCATTTCATTTCCCCGAAATCGCCTGAATCCCACGCTCGCACGCTCGGCGGGAGGGAGAGAGGAACCCAAACCCCTCTCTACCCGCAAACCACAGCTCGACCAACGCCACCTTTGCAAATGTGCCAACACCATCAAGTGTACATCTCCGTGTGCTTGTGTGTTAGCTTTTTCTCAATCATTTTCAAAGGTTTTCCAGTTAGCTCACTAGGCCCTACATACAATGCACTTCATGAATTCACCTAGTGGCACCCGTGCGTCGAATAACCGATAAGACTTCCCCTCTTAATAGTTCGGCTATCGATCCTAAACCACTCACACCTTCTATGGTGTCTTGAGTGTAAAACAAAATGGCCCTATGGTTATACCTTTGCCCTGAGCCCATTTTGTTTCTCCAAATGATATGATCCACTTCATATCATCACATGACCGTCTCGATCCATCAACCTTGACTTCACTTGCTCTTCACCGTTGCATCGGTCCGTCGGCGCCAAGTCTTGCTCAAGCTTCACCATCGCATGGTCCTTCGCTTCGAAGCCTCGACTTGCCCTTCACCTTCACAACCGGTCCATCGAGCCAAGCCTCATCTTGGTCTTCACCATCTTGGTCACATGAGTCAATGTCATGTCTCATATTCAATGACCACCTTTATCTAAATCATCCACTTAGATACAAAGGTTAGTCCTAGGTTTCATCAATTAGCCAAAACCAAATTAGGGACTTTCACTAAGACCATGATCATCATCATCGGGACAACAAAACACTGTTTAGTGCTTTGAGTTCAGCAAAATATTGGGGTAGCTTACCGAGTATAACCTTTTTCCTAAAAAGTGAGTATTATATAGGTTTTACTTTTTATATACTCGGTTCTAAAAATATAAATATTCCTAGTCTAGTTTTGCCCTAGGTCATCAAACTACACTAAGTTTACCAAAATTTTTTTTAAAAATAATGATGTTGACAATATCACATATGTAACATTAAATTCATTATGAAATATATTTCCATAGTTTACCTATTGATACCATAGATGTTTGTACTTTTCTTTATAGACTTGAGTGAACTTAAAATTTGTCTTACAAAACCAAAATAATGATATCTTAGAATGGAGAGAGAGAGAGCAATTTGATCATATTGTTACTTAGCCATCGTCCTATTTCTATCGATGCCTATGTACACTTAATGGTAAATTCCCTTAATCCCATAGAGTAAGACTTTATATCATTCAAAATTTAATCCAAAAAAGAAGACATGTTAGAACCGTTTAGCATTATGGAGGTATTATATGATACTGATTGACACTATTCATCGATGTTTTAGGAACCATTTAGATCATTTTTGCTTCATCACTAATGTATCTTAAATACCATATAGTATCTTTTTCTATGGTACTCCCTCCGTCCCACAATATTTGTCGTTCTAGCGTTTCAAAGATGTCCTAGAAAGAGCGTCGTTATAGGTGTGGGTCCCACCTGACAGCCGTACGACTACATCATCGCGTGTGGTCGTCCACTCAATCGCCCCCTCCCATTCTCGGCATCCCTTCCTCATTTTCTCCATCATTGCCGTCCTCCTCTTCACCTGCACCGATGCCGCCCTCCTCTTCACCCGCACCGATGCAACCCTCTTCTTTTCCTACACCAGCGGATGGCCGGCACATCCCTCCTCTTCTCCTCCATCGGTGTGGTGCGGCTGGGGTGGCCGAGATCTGGCGACTCCCTCCTTTGCTCCTCCATCGACGAGGTTATGGGCGACGAGATCCGACGCCTCCCTTCTCCGCTTGTCCTTCGTCGGCGTGGAGGCGGCATTGCTTGGAGGATAAGATCTAGGGTCGAGATCCTCTTCCCTAATCAGCGCCTGCTCCTCTTCTCCTTCGTCGGTTCCCGTCCCCCTTCTTCTCCTTCACCGGCGTGTCCCTCATCCACTACAACCGACGTAGAGGGGCCGTGGATGGCGTGGCGGCGGAGATCCGGCTTCGCCCTTGTCCACACCGCCCCACGTGGAGGGGTCGCATGGCGCGGCGCACGATCCGGCCGTGTCCTCATCCACGGTGCCGATGTGGAGGAGTTGAAGACGAGGATCTTGCTTGCCGCATGGCGAGGGCGGCAGCGATGGGATGTCCACGGTGGAGAAGGCGGAGATGGCCATGGTATGTGACATTTTACATCTTTTGCTTCAGCATTGGTTCGTTCGAAGACTCTTAGAACGTTAGTTATTGTGGAACGGAGGAAATAGGAAGTACACCTTGGTGTGTGACTATTGAGCTTCCTCCAAAGAAAGTTACTCCTTACTACTTGTGCTGTTGTGCTACACGTACACCGTATCGGAGTTGTCCACGGCCAAAGTGGAAAGTAATTAAGCCCTTGTTTAGTTCCCAAATTATACTCCTAAATTCCACTATGCAAAAAGAAGATTCCCATCACATCAAAATGGCGGCATATGCATGGAGTACTAAATGTAGATGAAATTAAAAACTAATTGCATAGTTTTGTTGTATTTTGCGAGACGAACATTTTGAGCCTAATTAGTCAAAGTTTGGACAATTTTTACCAAATACAAACGAATTGCTACAGTGCACATTTAATACGCATTGTAGCCATTCGGGTGTCCTAATTCAGGAACTGAACACGGCCTAGGCCTTGTTCAGTTGCAAAATTTTTTGCAAAATAACCCTGTAGCACGTTTCGTTGTTATTTGATAATTAGTGTCCAATCATTGTCTAATTAGGCTTAAAAGATTCGTCTCGTTCATTTCGTCTAAACTGTATAATTAGTTTTATTTTTTATCTATATTTAATGTTTTATGCATGTGTCTAAAGATTCGATGTGACGGGGAATCTGAAAAATTTTGCAAAATTTTCTGGTAACTAAACCGGCCCCTAATTGGCCCAGGAACACCCAGGTGGCTGTCCATTTCCGAAATAACGCGACAACGACAGGAGTGACCCGCAAAAAAGGCACCCCCGTCCCGTCCTCGCTCCTCCGAAAGCTCCTCTTCTCAGTTCCTCACATCTCTCACTCCCCCGCCAGCGCAGTGGGCGAGCGAGTGGAGCCAGACGAACCGCCGCCGCCACTCGCCGGCGCCGGGCACCGCCGTCCACCCCTCGACGGTGAGTCCACGCTCCCTTCTCGATCTCCCGTCCGTCGACCTCGCGTGGGGCGGGCTCGCCCAATTGTAGTTGTAGCAACTCGCCTGGGACCACCTTGTCTTCGCTGAGCTCGACCCGTCTGGATTCTCACGGGCCGCGCGACACCATCCTCTTCTTGCCTCGCCGTCGCCGTCGCCGTCGCCCTTGTCCTCGCGCCCGACCACCGCCATCCCAGCCTCCGCCAGCGCTCCCGCCGCCCACCGCCACTGCTTCGCCGCCCTCCATTAGCCCGCCGGACGGGCTTCCCCCGGCCCGGCTGCGCCCACCGGCCGCATCCGCCACCCGCGGCGGCGGCGCACCGCTGCCTCGTCGCCCCACCCACCCACCGCCGGGGATTGAAGGTCTGGGGGAGAGATCAACCGCCGGGGCCCAACCGCCCCACCACTTAGCCGGCGGCGGGGGGTCGCGCTGTGCCTTCAACGCGCACGGTACGCGCGTTGGACTTTCTGGTAGCGGAATGTTGGATGCGGCGGCCGAGATCTCACGCCTGGGGGCTCTGTCGGTAGGGGTGAGGTGGAGGAGGGCTCGATTTTGGCCGTTTCTGTGATCCTGACCGATTCGATCGGTGTGGGTGTCACTGGCACTGTGCCGGAGTGGAGCGATTTAAGGAAGGAGATGGTTGGGATTCAGGAGGGGGAAGGCACACTTCTACAGGAATTCTATAGCTAAAAGGTATATTTGTTTCATGAAGGTGTCTGTCGGTGCGGGTACCCTCATCGAAGGAAATGTACAAGTCTTTTTCCTTGGTTAGTTAGAATGGTACTAATAATCTACAGAACAGAATGAAAGAGTCCATGATGGATGCTGCTGCTGCCTTGTAGCCTCATGAATTTGGGTGCGTGAGGGCTCGAGATTGCTGTCTCTCAAGAATTGGGGGGATTGGCTCTCTCATAGCCATAGTGTCTTGGTCCTTTGATTTGGTGAGTTGGGCCGAATGACATCACTTGTTACTGGCGCAATAAGATAAATGAATTTCAGTCTTGTGTGCATCTGCGCTGTGACGGCAAGTTCCCTTGAAGTTAAGGTATATAAGAGGAAGTGTTGCCTGTCGAATCAGTAGCTTGGTTGATGAACGTCTAACTACAGATAGTTCAATAAGCCTCATCCACATACCTTCTGTCCCATAACAAATCTAACACTCTACTTGAAAGGACTGTCTTGGAGGAAGCGTTGGGGCTTGTGCTTCTCGTCTCCTCTGCTACATGTGCAAACATTTTAGTACAATTCAAGTACAAGTCATGATCCAACTGTATCAGATGGTCTGAATGCATGGTTGTACTATTGCACGTAAATATGGTTGCACGTGACTCATTTCCCATCCATGCAATGGTGGGCTTGTTGGTGGCTGCGATACAACCTATGATATAATATACCAGCCTACCATGGAACCTATCATGAGTGAAATTTCATTTCATGCCTCCATTTCACATAATTTTTGGTTATCATGTATGTTTCATGTGTTTGACTACTTTCCTGGTGATCATATCCTATAAAAGCAACTACATCTCATTGTCAGAAGCGGCATGCCAGATTTTGTGAAACTTGATGATTTGAGGTTAAAAAGAAGAACCTTTTATTCATGTTTTACATGGACCAAAATTAATACATTTCTAGGTGAGATTGATTTGGATTGAAATTTTTAGCCACGGTCACAAGAGAGTTTGATGATTCAACCTTGAATTTTGTAGTATTTCCTTGAACTATGTTTAAGCTATGGTACTACTATCCCCCCCCTTTTTCTTTTGAGAGGGTCTACTATCTCCTTTTCGTTTTCGTTTTGCTGTTAGAACTGGATCTGACTGTGCTATGATGCATTAATGCACTTGTTCCACAGGATCTGGCTGCATGCTTTAAAACGGACATTAATTCATTATTCTCTTGGTAATTGCATGATTAAGTGGCAACACCTCTTTTCCTTTTGCTTCCTTCTTTCTCCTTTATGTCAATGCAAAAATGACACAGGCTGGCACTATTATTTATTATGCTAATTACTTTCATTTTTATCCTGTAGGAATTATAAAACAATTCAAGGTGTAAAGCTGGTATAGATCTATGGCAAATTTCAACTCGTCAGAACCTCGAGACTCTAGAGAACCAACTTCACCGGCGCCATCAACATCATCTTCTATATCGAGGTATAACATATCCCTGTTTTAACCTGTTACTCATTTACAGTGTTTTGAAATAGCTTACTCATATGAGTACCGATCAGCTGACTAATTGCGGTTTGTCATCATCAGGTCCATTTAGTCAGTGGCTAGTTGGCTAAGTATAGTCACCCTGCTACTTGCCCTGCTACCCAGGATGTATATAGTACAACTGTATAAATCATAAGTTGTTAAGTACTGCTACTAGACTATATTACCACACACTGCACAACGATATTACCATAAATTGTTAAACAAAGCATACACCAAGCATGGTGGGACAAAAACAAATATCCCAGTGTGAAGTGCCCCAGGTCCAGCTGGCCAGCTCACAATTTGCTCTCTGGTTAATCAGGCGACTAATTGTGATTACTGATTAGTTGTTGATTATTTTCTCAAAGGACGTTGCTTTGCACAATTACTTAGCTGGCTGTTCCTGTTTCATTTTCATCTTACATCCTCTTGGTTTGTTTGAAGCCTCGCCATCTCACATTTTTCCTTATTTCCTTCTTTGTCAGAATCACAGCTAGCAAACACGCAACCTATAGTATATATATTTTTTTAACATTAACTATAGTATATAATAACTCGTTACTTATTTGTTGTTCTACAGGGAAAAAGGTGACCTGGCAGAAGTTGATGATCCTGAAAGTGCAATGTCCACTGTTGCTCGATTGTTGGAAGACCTCCATGGTAGTATGGTATCTCCATCGGGGAAGGAAGCTACAACCAGAAGGTTACT
Organism: Saccharum hybrid cultivar R570; assembly: GCA_038087645.1. Taxonomy (NCBI): domain Eukaryota; kingdom Viridiplantae; phylum Streptophyta; class Magnoliopsida; order Poales; family Poaceae; genus Saccharum; species Saccharum hybrid cultivar. The sequence goes on from JAQSUU010000805.1 coordinate 17,067,938, forward strand.
TGAACTGGCTAGAGCAAAAAAGGAGGCAAGGATTTTGATAGGCAGCCATTCTCAGGCAATGCCACTACTTATATCTACCCTTAGAGTTGGGTCATCTGCAGCAAAAGTAAATGCTGCAGCTCTACTTAGTGCACTCTGTAAGGAAGAGGATCTGCGTGTGAGGGTCCTCTTAGGAGGCTGTATACCACCCTTAATCTCTCTTTTGAAGTCTGAATCTGCTGAAGCGAAGAAGGCTGCTGCTGAAGCTATTTATGAAGTGTCATCTGGTGGGCTTTCGGATGATCACATAGGCAGGAAAATATTTGTGACTGAAGGTGTTGTGCCAACTCTGTGGGACTTGCTTAATCCTAGGTCTCGCCAAGATAGAGTAGTTGAGGGCTTTGTGACTGGGGCTTTAAGGAATCTCTGTGGGGACAAAGATGGTTATTGGAAGGCCACACTTGAAGCTGGTGGTGTTGAAATTATTACTGGTCTTCTTTCATCCAAGAATACTGCTTCACAGTCGAATGCTGCCTCTCTATTGGCACGGTTTATCTCTGCTTTTGGTGATAGCATTCCCAAAGTTATAGATGCTGGGGCTGTTAAGGCTCTCCTTCACCTTCTAAATCGAGATAATATCATTTCTGTCCGTGAAAGTGCGGCTGATGCTTTGGAGGCCTTGTCTTCCAAGTCTAGTATTGCAAAGAAAGCTGTGGTGGATGCAGGAGGCCTTCCTATTCTGATTGGAGCTGTTGTAGCGCCCTCAAAAGAATGCATGCAGGGTGAGACATGTCATTCTCTACAAAGCCATGCTGTCCGTGCTTTATCAAATATTTGTGGGGGAACAACTTCTCTGTTGCTTTACCTTGGTGAGCTCTGCCAAGCACCCCGGTCACCTGTTCCCCTTGCTGACATTCTTGGAGCACTTGCTTATTCCTTGATGGTTTTTGATGGCTCTGATGGTAAATCCTTTGACCCAGTTGAGATTGAAAATACTTTGGTTGTGCTCCTAAAATCTCATGACAGTAAGCTTGATCGTATTCTTGAGGCTTTAGCAAGTCTATATGGGAATGATTGTTTCTCCAACAGGCTTGATCACTCTAATTCTAAGAAGGTTCTTGTTGGGCTGATTACCATGGCTCCTGCTGATGTTCAAGAACATCTTGTTCGTGCCTTAACTAGCTTGTGTTGTGATGGTGTTGGAATATGGGAGGCTCTTGGAAAGAGAGAAGGGGTTCAGTTGCTAATATCATTATTTGGGCTTTCCAGTGAGCAGCAGCAGGAATATGCAGTTTCCTTATTGGCTATCTTGAGTGATGAAGTAGATGACAGCAAGTGGGCAATAACAGCTGCTGGAGGTATCCCTCCACTTGTCCAGCTACTAGAAACAGGATCTCAAAAAGCAAAGGAGGATGCAGCTTACATCATGTGGAACATGTGCTCTGACAGTGATGATATCAGGGCATGTATTGAGAGTGCTGGGGCTGTTCTGGCGCTAATTTGGCTTCTAAAGAGTGGTAGCCCTCGTGGACAGGAGGCATCAGTTAAAGCACTCAAGAAGCTGATACGATCAGCAGATTCTGCTACGATCAATCAGTTACTAGCATTACTGCTCAGTGACTCATTGAGCTCAAAGGCTCATGTCATTACAGTTCTCGGGCATGTCCTTGTGCTGGCGCCTCAGAGAGCTCTAATCCAGAGTGGAGCCCCAGCTAATAAAGGCCTTAGGTCACTAGTTCTTGTTCTTGAATCATCAAATGAAGAAACACAGGAGATTGCTGCAACTGTGTTGGCTGATATTTTCACTATGCGTCAGGATATTTGTGATGTCTTGGCAATTGATGAAATTGTCCAGCCATGCATGAAGCTTTTGACAAGTGGAAACCAAGTGATTGCCACACAATCTGCCAGAGCTTTAGGAGCGCTTTCATGTTCAGCTAGTTCCATGTCAAAAAACAAAATGTCTTGCTTAACTGAAGGTGATGTGCGACCTCTTATAGAGATGGCAAAGACATCATCTATTGATGTTGCTGAAACAGCGTTTGCTGCATTAGCAAATCTCCTATCAGATGCACAGATTGCTAAAGAAGCGTTAGATGACAATATTGTCTTGGCTTTGACTAGAGTGCTCAAGGAGGGGAGTTTAGAAGGCAAGATTAGTGCGTCGCGGTCACTTCGTCAGTTGGTCAACCAGTTTCCCCTCAGTGAAGTTCTCCCAGATTACTCGCAGTGCTGTTTTATAATTCATGCATTGTTGGTATGTCTATCTGGCATCAATTTGGACAATGTTACAAGTTTGGAACCCCTTGATGTTCTTACATTGATGGCTACAACAAAGGAGGGTTCACATTATAGCCCCCCTCTGTGCACTGGTTTTCTTGAAGTTCCAGAAAGCTTAGAACCTTTAGTTCATTGTGTTAGTATTGGGCTTCCACCTGTTCAAGATAAGTCCATTCAAATCCTTGCAAGTCTCTGTCAGGGCCGACCTTCTCTACTTGGTGAATATTTAAACAGAAGTCAAGGATGCATCACTTCTCTTGCTAGTAGAGTTATAGAGTCAAATGACATGGAAATAAGAATCAGCAGTGCAGTCATCCTCATATCTGCAATGAGGGACAGCAGAGAACAGTCGATCGATGTTCTTGAAGCATCAAAACTTCTGAAGAATCTGATATCTGCACTCATTGATATGCTGAAGCAGCATTCCTCTTTAACATCCCTAGACATTGAAATTTGGAAACCTTGCACGGAAAAAAGTTCGCTTAATTATGAGCAGGATGTTTTGAGTGTGCCTGAACTTGGAAAGGTTTCTGAAGAAACTGTTGCACTATGGTTGCTGTCACTGATTTGTTCTCATCATGGAAGGAGTAAATATACTGTTATGGAGCTCAATGGCGTTGATGCAGTATCGGATAGACTTGCTAGCTGTACTGCTAACCGACAGGTGCATGTTTCGCATTTATTTATTTTTTCTGTTTTCATAGGACTCACTCTATCTGAGTAACGTGTTGCTAAATTCGAGATATTTTCTGCTTCAAACTGCTGTACCGCTGTGTTGAGTAATCTAATGTACTGGTAATGTGAAAATCTTAGATCCATTTTGAATTGTCGTCGTGACTAGCATGCAAACAGTGTTAGGTCTAAGTTTTGTATTTTTACATCCTCATCGCGACTAGCATGCAAACAGTGTTAGGTCTAAGTTTTCCTGTATTTTTACATCCTCGTTTTTAGTAATGCTGGATAAGAAATATAGGTCACTTTATATGTCCATCCACTTTCCATGTTTTTAACTCAAGTCTAAAGGACTTCTTTACTCTGAATCGGTTCCTGTAATAGACTGCTTGTTGCTCAATTTTAGGTGACCTGCTGACAAGTGACACCAGCTATACAGATGCATCAGCATATATGGTGTCACTAGTCTTTCATGTTACATATTAAAAAGAAAACCAATGGCCATTTTAGACTAGTGACACCTTCTAAATTTTGGACTATTGGTTATTAAAACATTTAGTCGACAAATTGTAGGAAGAGTTGAAATGATTTCCCTATGCTGTTTATGATTCCACCCAAAGTTCCTGTATACATAAAAAATCATCATACTAAATTCCTACCTAGAAACAAAAAGTCCACTCATACACCCACAGATAAAAAGTTATATTTTGCAAGATGAAAGCATTTGGTTGGTCTGCCTGTCTGTTTCATTTTTATATGCCAACTTGCCTAGTAAATTGTTGAAATGCTAAGCTCCAGATTTGCACCCTTTGTTCTTGGTAATTCCATTGCTTAGATACCAGATACAGATGCATAAATATTATTAGACATACTAGTTTTACTATTCAATTGGTGCTGACTGCTGAGAACAGAACAAGCAAGCAGAACAATTGTGGTGGTCTACTTACCATAGCTGAATTGTTCTACATTCCATAGATCAGATAACTCCATTAATTGTCTTTTCCATATTTTACTGTTCCTACTGCTATGCCTGTTTCCAATCTGTATTAGCTGCTCCATGTTACAGGAACAGTATGAAGACTTAGAAAATATATGGACTTGCGCCCTTCTGTTGGCTACTCTGTTTCAGGATTCAGTGGTGGTTCAATCTTCTGAAATAACACGAACAATACCTTCTTTAGCATCCTTGCTAAAATCTGATGATACCATCGATAAATACTTTGCTGCTCAAGCACTGGCTAGCCTTGTTTCCACTGGGAGCAGAGGTATACAGCTTGCTATTGCAAATTCTGGTGCAGTTTTGGGTGCTGTAGCATTGATCGGACAGGTAGAATCTGATATGCCAAACCTTGTTACAATGGCTAAAGAATTCAAGTTGGCAGACAATCCAAGTCAAATAATATTGAGAAGCCTTTTTGAGCTTGAAGATGTCTGCACTGGTGCTTCCGCTCGAAGGTCCATACCCTTGCTAGTGGATCTACTTAAACCAATGCCAGACAGGCCAGGTGCACCTCTGATTGCTTTGCACCTTTTGACTCAACTAGCGGAAGGTAGTGAGGCAAATAAAGTTGCTATGGCAGAGGCTGGAGCTTTAGATGCCTTGACTAAGTATCTATCTTTAAGCCCTCAAGACTCAACTGAAACTACCATAACCAATTTGTTAGGGATTTTATACAGTAATCCTGATCTTCTTTACCATGAATCATCACGCAGCACTTCAAATCAACTGGTAGCTGTCTTACGTTTGGGCTCGAGAAGTTCTAGGCTTAGTGCAGTAAGGACGTTGCAGAAACTTTTTGATGCAGAGAATATAAGGGACACCGAAGTGGCCCGGCAAGCTATTCAACCACTACTTGACATGCTTGAGTCAGGAACTGAAATAGAACAGCAGGCAGCACTTGGTGCACTTATCAAGCTTTCTGCTGGGAATATCTCTAAGGACTCTGCTATGTTTGATGTAGAAGGCAACACACTTGAAAATCTTTACAAAATTTTATCCTTCAGTTCGTCATTGGAGCTTAAGAAAGATGCTGCTCAACTCTGCTATATTTTATTTGAGAACTCAACTGTACGTGCATCACCAATTGCAACAGAATGTCTCCAACCCCTGATTTCACTGATGACATCAGGATCTAGTTTGGCTATCGAACCAGCAGTTTGTGCTCTAAACAGATTACTGGATGAGGACTACAATGCAGAGGTTGCTGCAACTAGTGAAGTTATTGATCTTCTTGTCAGTTTTGTTCCTGGTACAAACTATCAGTTGTCTGAAGCATGTATCGGTGCTCTCATAAAGTTGGGCAAGGACCGTCCAAACTGCAAGCTTGACATGGTTAAAGCTGGTATCATTGAGCATGCACTTGATATGATTCTTGATGTTCCTGTATCTGTTAGTTCATCCATTGCTGAATTGCTTCGCATTTTGACAAACAACAGTGGCATTGCTAAAAGCTCTGCTGCTGCAAAAATGGTGGAGCCACTTTTCTTGCTTTTACGTCGCCCTGATGTTACTATGTGGGACCAGCACAGTGCCTTGCAAGCACTTGTAAATATTCTGGAGAAACCTCAGAGTCTAGCAGCATTGAAGTTGACTCCCAGTCAAATAATTGAGCCTTTAATATCATTCCTTGAGTCTCCCTCTCAAGCAATTCAGCAACTTGGCACTGAGGTGCTCTCGCATCTTCTAGAACAGGAACATTTTCAACAGGATATCACCACCAAAAATGCAGTTGTTCCTCTGGTGCAGCTTGCTGGTATTGGAATCTTGAGCTTACAACAAACTGCAGTTAAAGCACTTGAAAACATCTCACAGAGTTGGCCCAAGGCAGTAGCCGATGCAGGTGGAATTTTTGAACTTTCAAAGGTAATTGTCCAGGATGATCCTCAGCCGAGTCCAGCATTATGGGAATCTGCAGCACTTGTGTTATGCAATGTTTTGCGTTACAATTCTGACAACTATGTCAAAGTCTCAATGGCTGTACTTGTGAGATTGCTGAACTCCACCATGGAGAGTACCATCACGATAGCTCTCAGTGCTCTACTTGTTCAAGAGAAAAGTAGCTCACGCTGTGCTGTGGCCATGGCTGAGGCTGGGGCAGTACGTGCACTCTTGGAGCTCCTGAAGAGCCATCGATGTGAGGAATCTGCAGCAAGATTGCTTGAAGCGCTGATAAACAATTCAAGGGTCCGTGAAACAAAAGTTGCCAAGTATGCTATTGCTCCTCTCTCACAGTACCTGTTAGATCCTCAGTCTAAGAATCAGTCAGCAAAGTTTCTGGTGACTCTTGCACTAGGTGACATTTTCCAGCATGAAGCACTTGCAAGGGCAAGTGATTCTGTGTCTGCCTGCCGTGCTCTTGTAAGCCTACTTGAGGACCAGCCTACGGATGACATGACAACAGTTGCTATTTGTGCACTACAAAGCTTAGTGATGCACAGCAGGACAAATAGGCGTGCTGTTGCTGAAGCTGGGGGCATTTTGGTTGTGCAAGAATTGCTTCTTTCACCAAATGTGGATATTTCAGGACAGGCTGCTCTTCTAATCAAGTACCTATTTTCAAATCATACACTGCAAGAATACGTGTCGAATGAGCTTATCCGATCTGTCACTGGTGAGTCGGCAATCTTTAGTGTGTCCATGATATTTTATTTCAAATGTGTATTTCTTCATGTTCATGAGTGAAGTCCCATGCCCTTCTATTTTGAAAATTAAATGGTTTTTCATTTGCCATTTTGTCTTTGATACTCTAGACATGAATATCTTATAAAAACAGATGCATTAAATTACAAAATGATTGAATTGCAAATGCTTTTTGGGTGCTATCCTGCTTACTGATGGATTGATTTGATTATTCTCTAATGTCAAATGCAATTTGTGGCAGCTGCCTTAGAGAGAGAGCTGCTCTCTACGTCAACTATCAATGAAGTTATTCTGAAGACCATATATGTGATATTCAGCAACTTCAAAAAGGTACGGTTTTCTGAGGCGGCAACCTTGTGCATACCACACCTGGTTTGTGCTTTGAAGGATGGAAATGAGGCTGCCCAGGAGAGTGTGCTTGACACCCTTTGCTTGCTTAAAGAATCTTGGCCGCAAATGAATGAAGACATCGCTAAAGCCCAGTCCCTGATTTCAGCTGAAGCCATACCTGTACTACAAATGCTTATGAAGACATGTCCTCCCAGTTTTCATGAGAGAGCCGATAGTTTGCTGCATTGCTTGCCCGGTTGCTTGACAGTGACCATCATTCGTGGGAATAATTTGAAACAGACAATGGGGGGTACAAATGCATTTTGTTGCCTGCAAATAGGAAATGGTCCTCCAAGGCAAACTAAGGTAATTCTTGTAGATAATTGTACTCAATAATTCATTTGTGGTGCAGTTGGTTCTTTTCTTCTGAAACCCAGTACTGCCAGCTGCTGTACCTTGCAAGACTGGGATCGCCGCTCTGCTGCATGTTGTATTTTATTTAGTTAACATCTATTTTTGTCTGCGGCTACTGATATTTGTGCTGAACATCAGGTGGTAAACCACAGCATCTGCCCAGCTTGGAACGAGGGTTTCACCTGGTTATTTGACGTCGCCCCTAAAGGGCAGAAGCTCTACATCATATGCAAAAGCAAAAATACATTTGGAAAGGTATGTCATAACTCATAAGGGTGGTGTCCTCTTCTCTTGGTTCTTGGTTTTTTTTTTTTTTTTTTTTTTTTTTGGAGAACGGTTCTTGGCTTCTTGCCTGTTATTCTTTTGTGTTATTTCTCAAATGTTTACATTTTCATTGCAGTCAACCCTTGGAAGAGTCACCATCCAGATCGACAAGGTTGTAACTGAGGGTGTATACAGCGGGTTCTTCAGCCTCAGCCACGACGGTGGTAAGGACGGCTCAAGAACCCTAGAGATAGAAATCGTATGGTCGAATAGGCCATCCAACGACAGTATGTAGCATATGCATATGGCTGATTTACCTGACGCCAACCTTATACTCCTGGCTTCCATGTAAATCAAGCCCTCCTCATAATCATCCAAATTTCATATTTATATGTAGAAAAGTTAAGACGCCTAGATAGCCGGCGCCATCATTCAATTATTGAGTTCCTCTCGGGATTGTAGCCTCGCTGCTGTAACAGGTTTTGGACCCTGGTAATTTTTTTGTACAGGTGAATTTATTTAATGTAATTATATCTTAGTGTTAGATTGGTGTGAGCACGGACAAACACTCCTGACCTTAACATTCTGTGTGATGTGTGGCGTGGTATTTGTTCCCGTGGGTGTGTGTTTTCCGTTGTTCGCACTTGTAGCCTCAGTTGAGCCCTACCGTTTTCAGAGGGAAAATTAGGCGAGCCAATTGCTTTGATTTTTAATTTACATCTTTTAGGAGGTAATTGATTGTTTTTAGTTTTCACCCTTGGAGGCAGATGTTATGCGCATCGTTGCAGCTCAGACCATGTGCCGTCTGATGTGTTGTCGCGCACTCGCGCCTGTTAATTTCTGCGTTTATATGTTTCTGGTGTGGCAAACTATCTGACTCATCTGTACTGGCATGTTGGCTTTTGCCTTCTCGTTGTCAACTTGTCATGCAAACAGCAAATGTACTCTCCGTGGGGCCTGTTTATTTGGATACCTTCTTAGCTTGGCACTGTTCTCTTTGCCAGGCATGTTTAAGTAGCGTGTTTGGTTCTGGCTACGCCAAACTTTTTACATCCAGTTTATTTCACATGCCATCATGATGACGATGTATGTTTCAGTACTTTTTTTTTAATCGGCAGAAGTTTAAGTTAGTTTGGCGAGATTCTCTCACGTTAATTGGTAACATCACTATGCAAACCAAACATGCCACATGCCAGTACTGGTAGCAGCCTGGACCAATGTCTCAACAGTTACACATGCTGACACATTTGAATGCCGCTACTGTAGTAGTCGTACTTGTTGGCCAAACATAGAGAAGGTCGCAGAGTGTGTGCCACGCCTGACAAAACTTAGAGCGTGAAGGTAGTACCCCCTGGTTCCTTTAGGTTATCACAGAGCAGCCCAAGACATGATTTTTTCAGATTTTCCCTCGGGGGCATACATGTCCTTTTACACATAGAACAAAGAATCTATCTATAGACTAATTACGATTGCCTGTTACCAAACATCTAGATTTTTTAGGCTGTAGATTCTTTTCACCGCAGCTTATATATACTAAAAAAAAATCCTGATTAGATTAAAATCAATTTTAGATAAGCGGTTCCAAACAAGGTGAAAGTGGAACCCGGGTCGTCATCGATTGCGGCGGGAGGAAAAACATTTCCAGTGAGAGGGTAATTTTCGGTCTCTGTTTTTCCTTCTCCTGATAAGCCAGGTTGTAACTATCTCTTCTCTATCAACGAAATAGGCACAACCTTATGTCCGTTCATCGAAGAAAGGGCAATATCTCCCTCCGAAAAAGGATATAACTTTATAACAAGTCAAACCATTTTGAATTTGATCAAATTTATAAAAAATATAAATATTTATGATACCAAATAAGTGTTATTAGATTTGTGATGCCTTTGTAATATACATTTTATATAATTTTAGTCTAATTTTAGAAGTTTAATTAAGGATAGAGCTAGGATTGTATTTGTTTTCTCGAACCGAGGCAGGCAGGCAGCAGTGATTGTTTTATTTTTAACACTATTTTTAAATTTAACACGGCTTAACTTTTTTAATTTAAACTAACCCTTTTGGCCGTGTCTACTGTACTGGCGCGATGAAACCACACTGCCGCGCCATGCATGGCAGCGCGGCAAGCCTGCCACGTGATAGTCGAGCGCTAACTCGCTAACGTGGCGTAACTTAGAAAAATTGTATTTTTTTTATACGATCTCGGATGAAGATGATCTTTATATAAAAATTGTAGCTCTCGACGAGATCTATAACTTTCTAGTTTTGAGTTTTTTTTTCATTTGAGATCGTTAAGATACTAAAAAAAATAAAGTTTCAGCATCATGTTAATCGCAGGTACAAGCGCTTGTCATCTTGGAAAAAATCTTATCTTTCTTATATGGTGTCAAATGGAGATACTTTCTATATGAAAATTGTAGCTCTCGATGGGAACTACAAATTTATAGGAGTTTTTGCATTTGAGATCATTAAGATGCTAAAAAATAATATAAAGTTTCAGCATTGTATTAATCGCGTACAAGCTATTGTCGCTGGGAAAAATTATCTTTATTTGTACGGTGTCAAATTGTAAGGATCCCTGCTAAGCTTAGAGGGGAGATGAATAAGCCTATTTAAAACAAACTTGAATAAGCCATGTTTGCTTTTGCTTATCAGTCATGACACAGTGTTTTTCTCTCATAACAAATCAATGAACAGTATCTTTTAGTTTGGCTTTTCAACAAAACGAATAGGGCTTATTGTTAAATTCCCACGCGGCACTGCCGCGGTACCTGACAAGCTCGAGTTCACGATTCAAATTCTACCCAAGAAAATTTAGATCGAGTAAATTACTGACAAAACCAATTCCAAATAGTTAAAAATAAAAGCACCGTTTTTTTTAGGTACAAGGAAATATGACGAGAGAACTCAGTTACACTAAGCGATAAAAGGAATATCTTAAGACCACAAAATTCATTTGAATGTCAAAACTATGTAAAGGCAGCTGCATATAGGAGTGCTTCTTTTTCTTTTTCTTGGGCACCTTAAAATAGATTTTATTTCGTTTTGCAGGATTTGGATTTGGCTTAGTTTGGATTTGGCCTGTAGTTCATGCGCATGTTACGGAGATTTTACCGAGAATTCAATCCTATTTTGGTTGTTGTCTAGCATGGCCATTGCGTGCGGTCGGTGCACAGTTCTTTTCCATGAACACCGTCGTACCATCGGCCGAACAAACCAATCATCGTCATCCGTTTTTGGTAGCACCCGAACTCCCGAGTTGACTCTGGATTAGTAATAAGTCACGTCGCGCCAAAGATAACGACCTCAAAAGAGAACTGAAAATATAAAGTTGCACATCTCATTAAAAACTACAACTTTTATGTAAAAAGTACTGAACAAAAAAGATATAATTTTTCTAGGCGACAAAAGCTTGTACGCAATTAATATGACGCTGAAACTTTATATTATTTTTTTGAGTATCTTAATAATCTTAAATGCAAAAACTCAAAACTATAAATTTGTAGATCCCATCGAGAACTATAACTTTTGTATAGAAAGTATCCCTCATTTGACACCATATAAGAAAGATACGATTTTCCAACGTGACAAGCGTTTGTACGCGATTAATATGATGCTGAAACTTTATATTATTTTTTGAGCATCTTAATGACCTCAAATGAAAAAACCTAAAACTAGAAAGTTATAGATCTCATCGAAAGATATAATTTTCATATAAAGATCATTTTCATTTGAGATCATCTGAAATAATTGAAACATACAATTGCAATATAGGGGATAGAGAGAGAGCTTGGCACGGGGAGCGCCATGGCCGCCAGATCTGCGGGCATTCGGGGCTCCCGGTGTGGGAGGGGGGGGGGAGGGGCACCGCCGGGTGGGGGAAGGAGCCGCCGGGGTGAGGGGAGGAGGACACCGGGATGAGTGAAGGAGCCGCCGATGTGGGTGAAGGAGCCGCCAAGGTCGGGGATGAGGATGCCGCGGTGGGGGAGGAGGCTGGGGTGGGTGAGGGCGCCGCCGCCGGTGAGGGCACGTGTGACAAGAGGGGCGAGAGGCGCGCGAGCCATGGGGCGCGAGTGAGCGGATGGGGAGCAACGTCGTGGGATGGGTTGCGCGTCACGGCGGAGCCTTGCATCGTGAGCAGGCGCGCATCGTAGGAGGGAACGAGGCGGCATGGGAATGAGCGGAAGGTGCGACGAGTGGATAAGGCCGTGGGGAGATGAGTGGAGGAGGACGCACGGGCGCCATAGCCAATCATTATCTGCCCCGTCTGGGAAACGCCGGACGTTCGAGTCAGAGCATTATCATTTAGCTTATCGACCTCCACCGAATTGTGCTCAGAAAAATCGGATGCAGAAGTTACATTATTCCACGTATACCAAAGAGTTGCTTCAACACGTTTGAACTTTACTCCTCGGATCCTAAAAGAAAAAAAACTGAATTCTTTTTCTACCCATTAGAGTACTGATTTACTTTAAGCATGTTAGAAAAGAAAAGCTACATGGAGATGTAGTAGGTTTGTGCCACGTCTAGGTACCTTTTACTCAAAATATATCAACTTCTGGAGTTGTTCTAAATCTTTAAGCTTGATCAATTTTATATGGAGAAAAAATATCAACGTCCGTGACACCAAAGAACTACACTACAAAAATATAGTTCACATAGTGTATGTTTGTATTGATACTAATTTATTGTCATAAATATTGGTTCACTTTTCTATAAGTTTATAGTTAAAACTAAGATAGTTTGATTTAGGATAAACATATAAAGTCAATTTATTTTGGAACAAAGTACGTGCAAAGGAATTTAATGATATTGATTGCCAAGCAATGCGCCATGGTCATGCTTCAACAACCGAATCTTTGCTCTAGTTGAAACTTGGACGCCGCGTCAGTGTTCCTGGATGGCGTGGATTCCACGCTTCCAGTAGGTCTCTTGGCGGCCAAGATTTTCCCAGTTGGCGTCAACACTGAACAAAGGTGAAAGATTAGCACTTGACCATGCATGAACTGTGGGCATCAAGCCAGCTAATCATACACCATGGTTAATTATTTGCATGTGCGGTACTTGTTTTGCCAGAAATCGCAGTGAAGGCTCTCAATACAGACACAAGCATGACTGCAGCCTTGGAGGGCCACCGGAGGCTCACCGACATCGGCTTTTCAGAATGTACCAAAATCCAGTAGGTTTCGAACGGTCATGGTCAACACCCGGATTTCTAAGGACATTTAGACAGATCTGAACGAGGAACAGGGAGAAGGCAGCCAGCCAGTACCGTGTCTGCACGTGAGGGAGTGGGGATCCGAAGTTCCGAACCCCCCTAAGGATGTAAACGGATATATAACAATACAAATACATATATAGTTATTTTTTCTCAGACTTGGAGTGGACACAGATAGTGTCAAGTGTCAGATATATAAATCTTCATACTATATCCGTAAAAGATATCCAATTTTGAGTATTCTGAGTTGGAATGACACAATGTTTGGATTCATATATAGATTATCCATTTAATATTAGAATCCTTTTGGTCGGAAATTATACGTACCATTTGCACCCTACATTTGTTCCAACTTTAAGCAAACTAGTGAAGAAACATTTGGGTGAACGACCTTATTTCATCTCCTCCCTCTTCAACCTTGTATTTGGTTGGAGAACAACTTAAGATAGAATAGCCCCATCCTGACTTTTTTTTTGGATGGCCTTGTTTGTTGAATTAGAATTTAGATTAATAGGATCTTTATCTTAGACTAGACATGATCACTAACTCATCTTAATGCAGAAACTAATATTAGATACTAACCAGAGTCGGAAGATGTCATCTGTGCTCGTGTACTTGATGTAGATGAAGAAGATCTTAGTCTTCACCGGATTGGGGCTTGATGCTCCTAGTCGATGAAGAACGGTGCTCGTGTACTTGATGTAGATGAAGAAGATCTTAGTCTTCACCGGATTGGGGCTTGATGCTCCTAGTCGGTGAAGAACGCGGTAGATCTTGCAATACCTAGACGAACGTGGGTAGACGGCATTCCTAAAACCCTCCAGCGCCTAATTGATCGGTTATGTGAAAAGTCACGTGGATTGAACCAGTGTGACGCCAGGGGCGTCTCTCTTATTTATAATAGCGCTGTGGGCCAGGGGGCCGAACCCTTAGAATTCTAAGGGCTGCCGCCGATCACGGCAATGCTTATTTAGTTGGAATTAATGATAGAAATGGGTGGACCAAAAACTTATCTTTTAATTAATGCTCGAAATTAATCTCGGTGTTAGCCGGACCGATCATATTCCAACATTCTCCCACTTGATCGAACGGCTAATGCAATTACGCAACTAATGTTCGCTTCATACTTATGTTCACACTCAGTACTACAGTAGGACCAGACCAATGCGTCGTCAGTAGAATTAATCGTCACTGGGACCCCATTACCTATAGTTCACTGTAATACCTTGTTAGAACGCTTATTATTTATTGGGAGTATATGGCCCTATTACCAGGAATCAAGTTAGAGACTCTAAACTAAAAAACCCAAATATATTTGCGCGCTCATAAATGGGATAAGTATTAAGCCTCAAATAATCAAACATGCTAGCATCAACTTAGTTCTTTTTTTTTCTTAAGCTTAATAACTTGATCCTGGGTTCTTTCTTTCACAATATTTAATCAATGTGTTTGGCATCAGCATTTGATGTCTGTCGTTACTCGAAATAATACTGCAACTTAACTATAGGCTTATAGCAGTATGTTAATACTCAATTTTGGGATAATATCTCTTAAGCCACATGGCCTGTCATATTCATGTCACTAATTGAGCTCATTTTAATACTAATTACATTTGGAGCTTTCAATAAATTTGTCCTTTTCTACGAGAGTAGGTATAATCTAACTGTGCACTTTCTTATACCTACTCAAGAGAATTGGCAATTGAATAATTCTTATTTCTTATAAGTGACACAATAATTCTTTTGGTGCCTCATCAATAACTTAAAACTCTGTAGCACCTTCCAGTGGACCTATTCTGGATAAATAAACTTTTTTTTACCAAGTATCCCATTGCCAAGTCTAGACTAGTATTGACTTGAGCATTCTTAAAGTTAATGACAGCCAAAGCATATGGAACGTCTTCCTCTTCAACTGTTATTAACCCTTTTTTTAGAATATTTAGAGTAATTAAACTTAATGAATTATGCAATCTGCATTATGCGAATAGACAGGCATGGCATTTCAAACTCTATCACTTATGCATATAGTTGATATGCTTTTCATGATAATCCTAGTACTCATTTGGTCCTGTAATGTGTATCTCAATAGCCAAAAACTCAGAGGCTTCATCAAAATACATCATATTAAAAAAAATTTGGGTGAGTAGAAAACTCTTATGTGACATTCCTATTGCCATGTAACTCAACTTCACCCATGTAGAGTATTAGGATAATAACCTTTTCCACCCTTTTTTTTTAAAAAACATAATGTCCACTTAATGAAATTCTAAACCATAGTGGGCTATGTTTTTGGTTTAAATTTCTTAAAACTCCCTTTGAAGTCATGCTTAGAATTGTAGACCCTTTTTATAATCTGCTGGTTTGACTTCATCAGGAAACTTATTAACACCCACACTTTATATATACTTATGGACCTAAGCTCATAAAATTGCTTAGTTTAGAATAACAAAATTTCTCTTCTGATGTGATCATCGTGGATCACAAGCAGTGTAATAACAACAGAGGTTTACTTATGTGCCTAATTATCCACTAATGGTTGCTACATATATCTATTGTAGCACACGACTCTTGAAAATCCATAATACAAATTGTAGTAATTTAAATGGAGGTATACTAATGACTTATGGCACAAATTGAGATATTTGTCTTCTTGAGTCATTGATATAGAAAACTAAGCCCGTATCTCTCCAAGATTTTATCTTCCTCCTTTGTGAACTCCCATTAGCTCCCACTGATTCTTGCATTCTCTAGGAACACGTTCATTACATTTTAACTTAGCGAAATAGTTATAACAGTAGAAACACAATCCCTTGGATTTTGCTCCCACTGATTTCTGTGTTCTCTAGAAACATAATCAGGGTGTCATGTGGACAGCTCATTTACTTAGACTCTCATTTCTTATCCTTAGCTAGACTGTACTTATGTCTTGCTGAGGTTTTGCCTAATAAAACTTTTATGGTCAAATATTCATCAATCAGCGTTAGCCAGAATGACAAATATAAGGCATATAAGTCTAAAAAAAAACAAGCTCTATGAACTAGTCTAATCAGCGTTGGCCAGAATAAACTAGAACAAGAAACTTGGTGGACATGCAAACACTAATCAGCGTTGGCCAGAAATAGCGAAAGCAAGCCATACTTCAATTAGAGACTCATGTTGGGTTAAGGGACAAAATTAGTATGTTTTTTTAATTTCATTTCTTAAGTCCCATGCTTTATAGTCTTATTTGAATATAGCATCTCATCTCTTTCCTAATGAGACAATCTATTCTCCCCTTCGAAATGTGGCTTAAACTGTAGTGACACAATTTTGACAAGGTCTCATCGTCTTGAGTAATGATTAACTTAAAGATAAAACTGACATAAAGAAAACCCATATTACAGGAAATACATCTCTTTGCCAACTAATAAGATAAATCATGATGGAATAAATTTGCATTTGTTCAAAATACAAAGTATCTCAAACTAAGATGACTTAGCATCATTAAGTACTAAATTTAGAACAAATCTAATGAGAAGCTCCAAGGCTCGACTTTATCTTTATTCCATTAATGGCTTCTTAGACTTTGCTCCCCTTGCTCCCCTAGTTTGGCAAGACCTGAGGAGAAGTTAAGATATGCATTATTGCACCTTAGTTAATCCACCATATGTTGGGGAAATATCTTAAGTAAATTTATGAGACAACTTAGTTACCTGTCTTTCGAAGCCATGCTTATACTTATCATCAATTTGGTAACTTGCAAAATTTACAGACTATTGGAAACTTATCATTTTGAGCATGTTTGTTATAGTTTTCAGGCATAGAATTCATAAGGCAATTTAACATAAACTCATCAGACAAATCTAATCCAAGTGCCTTTAACTCATAAGCCATATCAAATAAGCTCTTAATGTGGTTACCCAGACCACTTATCCCATCATAACGGGAATTAAGTAAGCTATCAAAAAGGAAAACCTTTCTAAAGTGTGCTCTTATGAAGTTGTGAAGCTCCTTAGCACTTAATTTCCTGTTATTTTCATTAGAAAGGAACCTCCTAATCATGTTAAGTGAGAGCGACCATTGTATAATCATTTTGGCAATCCCATCGGATTTCTGCCATTTTTCTAATTTTGGGATGTGCTCCTTCATCCTCTCAGCATAGTACACACAAATAGGAGAAGGAGCACGTGGTTTTTCCTCATAAAGCACATAATCAAGGTCCAGCTCCTTAAGAATGGCAAGCACCTGATTGTTCCAAGTAGGAAAGTTAGTGCAACTTAGGGGTTCTATTTTACTTATATAGTCTGCATAATTTACTGAGAAAAGAAGAAAAATAATGTCCCAATTAGTAAGGTGTATATAAGATGTACTTAAAGCATGAAGTTAAAACAACGTTGGTCAGTATTAACAACATGCTTAGGAACTTTAATTTGCATCACCGTTGGGCAGAAACAAACCAAAATCCGTCTTAAATAACTCATAGTTAAAGTCAACGTTGGTCAGAAATTAACTATGAGTAATCTCCAGTTAAGCTTCTCGTTGGTTCCATTCAACCAGAGACCATCTTATTATACAGTGGTGGATATATATGTATATATAAATACAAATACTTATAACGGAATGCAAAATATTGCAAAGCTTTATCTTAGAGCATCAATATAAATCATAATAATGCTCAAGAAAAAAATATAGAATTAATACTGGAACTAAAATAAAAATTTAGACTTAGAACTTATTCAAATAGTGCATAAAAGTTAAATTGCACTAAAGAAAAGAAAATGTCTTATCTTAAACTTAATCCCCAAAACATGCTTAGAATAACCTAAAGATTACTGAACAATAAAGGGTACTTAAATTTTATATAAAATGGGAATATATATCATTATGAGGGCATTAAACTTAAAGCAATAAATAAGTCACTGATAATAAACTAAGCTGAAAATATTAACATAATGAGAACATTAAAAACTCAAAATTTAATTAAAGTACTTAAATAATGCATTTAAATTGAATAGCCGAACTAGCAAGCTCTCCTCTTTAAAATATTCAATAAATGGCTCACTTAGAATTACCCTAGTGGCTAGGATGATCTCATCTATTAAATTTCAGGACGACAAGGATTTGGCCAGACAAAAGACTTATGGTTATAAATACTCGGCCAAAAACCCTAATATCCATGATTATTTAGTTTTTGTTTTTCGCTTCTTCGTGCAGTAGCCACACACACAGAAGAATTCATAAAACTCAGTGAGAAAAATTATATGAGCAAAAAAATAACTTATAAATAACAGAAATTAACATTAATCAGCTCAAGACTTAACAAAAAAAAACTTAAAAAAATGCACTGATATAATAATAATAAAACAATTAGGCCTTAATATAATGTGCAATGTTGCGCTAATTTTGGCCAGATAGGCCTACGACAGTGAGCCTGCAAGGCTGTGCGGCCTCTACCTGAAACCCAGCAACGGCCTGCTCAACAATCCTTTAATCAAAAGAATCTCAGCCATAGAAAAACATCCGATGGCCATGATTGTTCTTAGCTTGTATAAAAGGGATGAAAACCCTAAAAAACAGCTGATTTCTCATCCTGAGCCGTGACTCTTTCTCTCCCCTTCAACTCCTAACGAAACGATAGCAGCCACAGAGAGAGGGAGTAGGATAGCTCGACGCGGCTGGCAGCACCGGCCGGCCTCCTAGGCGGCTGAAAGCATCTAGGCCCCAAGGTTTGGTTTCGGCAATTGATGACAACGCTTTATTACCATGACTAACGTGTGTTTTGCAGAAACTTTGGTAAGTTAGGTCATGGAGGTTATAACTGCTTTGGGCACCATGGTATTCATGTCCCTTGATGGAAATCGTTTCGGTTTTCAAAAGAGTGACGTCAAGATTAAGGACGGTTAGTTTCGGATGACGAGTGTTGAGATTCATTCGGAATAGTCGTTAGGATCTTCGTTTTTCTCTTTTGGCCGTACTATAAAGGGGGGCATGAACGGGTAGCTTGACCTAGGCGAGTCCTATGTTTAGGTGTGGTGCACACTTGTTAAACTTGGCGCTAGGCAGCTCTAGAATAGCTCAAAGTTCAGTTGGAAGCAACTTGGTTCAAGTTGCGACGCGTTTCGGAAAGTTTCGGGCTGTTTTCCACTGACCGGACGCGGTCTTCGGCATGACCGGACGCGTCCGGTCAGTACTTAACCGCGACTGGGTTTGCCTCTGACGACCGGACGTGGTCCTCGCGAGGACCGGACGCGGTGGTCAGAGGCTGACACGTGTCTTTTGAGGAAACACCCGATCGGACGCGACCTGGGTGTGATCGGCGCGTCCGGTCATAGTCCAGTAAGGTCCAGAGACGACCGGACGCGTCCGGTCATCAACGATCGGACGCGGTCTCGCGTCCGGTGCGTTTACAGTAAGCTCCTTGCACGATCGGACGCGTCCGGTCACCCCTGACCGGCGCGTCCGGTCACTCAGTTCGAAAATCGGTTTTCGACCGTTACAGGCGACCGGCGCGTCCGGTCAGTTCGACCGGCGCGTCCGGTAAGCCCATGTCAGAAAGTAACGGTTCGTTTTGTCTCTGGGGTGTATAAATACATCCCCTCCACCTCTTTTAGAGGTCTCTTGCTCATTTGAACATCTGAAAAAACCCTTTAGAGTGCAAGGGAGTGCAAGAGCACTAGTGAGGATAGAGATTTGAGAATCAAAGCTTGAGAGTTCCTCACTAGGGATTAGAGAGTAGCAAGTGTGCATCCACCTCCTCATTTGGGCTCGTAGTGGTCAAGTGAGAGTTCTAGCTTGTTACTCTTGGTGATCGCCATCACCTAGACGGCTTGGTGGTGATTGGGAGTTTGGTGATCATCCGGCGGAGCTTGTGGATGACCCAACTCATGTTGTGAGCGGTTTTGGGTGATTCACCGCGACGGAGTGTCGAAGAATCAACCCGTAGAGAGCACTTGATCCTTGCGCGGATCAAGGGGGAGCGACACCCTTGCGCGGGTGCTCCAACGAGGACTAGTGGGGAGTGGCGACTCTCCGATACCTCGGAAAAACATCGCCGTGTTCCTTGCCCTTTTACATTCAAGCAATTACATTCTCGTACTTACATTCATTGCTTGTTTTTCATTCCTAGAATTGCCATGCTAGACTAGGATTGGAAACTAGGGTGCAAAACTTTTTATCGGTAGACTCTCTAGGAACACAAGTAGGCACTAGGGGTGAATTCCGGCTTGTAGGTTTTAATTCTTGCAATTATTTTTTAGAGAAGCCCAATTCACCCCCCCTCTTGGGCATCTTGATCCTTTCAATTGGTATCGGAGCCGTGTTGCTCCTAATTTAGGCTTTACCGCCTAGAGCAAGATGTCTAACGGGGAAGGACCACCTCCCACCTTTGAGGGGGATGATTTTCCATATTGGAAAATCTGCATGGAGGCGTATCTCAAAGCCATAGATGTCGGGTGCCTTAGAGCCGCAACCCAAGGGCTTCCCGCTATCAAGGATCCCGCAAACCCCATTGGTGACGAGGAGAAGTACGACCGGTGGAATGCAAAGGCCAAAAATGCACTCTACCGGGGCTTAGGCAAAGATATCTTCAATCGTGTGCGTAATGCAAAGAACGCTCATGATTTATGGGAGAATCTTTGTGCTCTCCATGAGGGAACTAAGAGTGAGCGTGAGGAACGCTATCATATTGCTTTGAAGAAGATTAATTCTTTTGAGATGCTTTCCAAAGAAAGTGCTAATGACATGTACACTCGCTTGAATGTTCTTGTAGAGGACCTCAATGCTCTTGGGCTCACTCAAATGAGCCAATCGGATGTTGCAAGGAGGATCTTGAATGTTCTTCCCGTTGAGAAGTATGGTCACATTGTCACCATACTCCACCAAAGTGATCTTTCCACCGCAACACCGACACAAGTATTGGGGAAGATCAATGCTCATGAGATGTACATGCACATCACTCCGGAAGAGGGCTCATCATCTTCCAAGAAGAAAGACTTGGCCTTCAAAGCTAGTCATGACAAGAAGAAAAAGAAGGGCCAAGCCATGATGGTGCAAGAAAGCTCAAGTGAAAGTGATGTCGATGATGAATCACTTGCACTCATGGTGAGAAAGACCACCAAGATGCTAAAGAAGCTAAACAAGAGTGGCATCAAGTTCGATGGCAAGAAGAAGAAATTCTTCACAAGTAGCAAGAGAAAGCCAATCTCGGAGATGGATTGCTACAATTGTGGTGAACTTGGCCACCTAGCTCATCAATGCCCTAGACCACCAAAAGACAAATATAAGAACAAGAACAAGGGCAAGAAAAATGATTCAAGTGATGAAGAAGAAGAGAAGAAGAAGAACAAGCCATACAAGAAGAAGGATGGCAAGAAGAAGGAGTTCTACAAGAAGAAGAAGGGAGGAAAGGCATACATTGTTGGTGATTGGCTCACCGACATTGAATCATCTTGTGAGTCCTCCGAAGATGAGAGCGATGATGAGAAAGAGAAGGTTGCCGCATTTGTGATGGGGCCATCATCTTCACCGACATCTTCATCACCACCTTCACCGCCTTCTTCACCATCATCGTCCACTACTCACCTATGCCTTATGGCCAAGGGTGAACGAAAGGTACAAAACCATGATAGTGATGATGATGATGATAGTGATAGTGATGATGAATATGATGCACCTTCATATGATGAACTTGTAAAATTGCTAAACAAATACACTAAAATCATAAGAAGGACTAGAAGTGAAAATGATGATCTTCAAAATGAAAATGAATCACTCTCATCTAAGCTTGAAAATGCTCAAAAGACTAGTGGTGAGCGTAGAGATCAAAATGAAGTTATGTCTTCCACTCTCAAGGAGCTCAAAACCTCTAATAAAGAGCTTAAAGATCAACATGATAAACTTGAGAAGAAGCATAATGAGCTCATCACTAGACATAGCGCTCTAAAAGATAAATACACCACATTAAAAATTGACTATGATAGTCTTATGGTTGCTAATGAACTTGCTCTTGAGACACATGATGCTACTAACAATGTTGTTAAGTGTGATATAGCTACATCATGTGATGACTTGATCATTGAAAGCATTGAGCAAGGTTCTAGTAGCAAAGGCAAGAGTGTGGTTGAGTCAAGCAACTATGATGATTATGCCAAGATCAAGTGTGAGAATGAGAAGCTTGCAACTGAGAACAAGAAGCTTAAAGGTTTGATGGCTCTTGAGAAGCAACCAACAAATGAGTCACTCATAGAAGAAAATAAGAAGCTCAAGCAAGAGAAAGAGCATCTCAAGACCGGCCTAAGCAAGTTCACAAGAGGTCAATATTTGCAAAGTGAGCTCCTCATGAATACCGTAATGAAGATGGATAGAAGTGGCATTGGGTACTTGGCAAATCAAGAGAAGAAGGCAAAAGCTCAACAACAACAAAGCAAGTCAAAGCCCAAGCCAAAGAGATGTGTTGAGTGTGGTCAAGAAGGTCACTTTGCTCATGAATGCAAAACTCCACCACCACAACCCTTGCCCAAGCATGCTAGACCCTTTGCCTTCAATGCTCATTATATGCTAAGAAAAGATTCAAATGGAAAGAAGAAAGTCATATTTTTGGGTCCCCCAAACAAGAATAGGCCAAAGAAAATATGGGTTGCCAAGTCACTAGTTGAGAAAGTCAAGGGCCCCTCTCAAGTTTGGGTCCCTAAACAAAAAGCTTGATCTCTTGTGTGTAGGTGAACTACAAGACCGGTGGATCTCATTGGGTTGTTGATAGTGGTTGCACTCAACATATGACCGGTGATCCTCGTATGTTCACCTCCATTGAAGAGAATGGGATATGTCAAGAGAAGATCACATTTGGGGATAATTCAAAGAGCAAAGTCAAGGGTATAGGCAAGATTGCAATATCAAATGATCACTCTCTCTCAAATGTGCTCTATGTTGCTTCATTGAGTTTCAACTTATTATCCGTTGGGCAACTTTGTGACCTTGGCTTCCAATGCTTGTTCACACCAAATGAAGTTGAAGTTTCAAAGATAGATGACAAGCAAGTGATATTCAAAGGCTTTAGATACAACAATCTTTATCTAGTTGACTTCACCTCCAAAGATGCAAATTTGATGACATGTTTGTTCACCAAGACTTCACTTGGTTGGCTTTGGCATAGGAGGCTTGCTCATGTTGGAATGAACACTCTCAACAAGCTATTAAAGAAAGAACTAGTGAGAGGATTGAAGGACGTGAAGTTTGAAAAGGACAAACCTTGTAGTGCATGTCAAGCGGGCAAACAAGTTGCAAACACTCATCCAACCAAAGCTTTCATGTCAACTTCAAGAGTGCTAGAACTTCTACACATTGATTTGTTTGGACCTACAACATACAAGAGCTTGGGTGGTAATCTCTATTGTCTTGTGATAGTGGATGACTACTCAAGGTATACATGGACTTTCTTCCTTCATGACAAATCCGAAGTGGCAAATTGCTTCAAGAAGTTTGCAAAGAGAGCTCAAAATGAATTTGAAGTCAAGATAAAGAAGATTAGAAGTGACAATGGCAAAGAGTTTGACAACACCAACATTGAAGCTTATTGTGATGAAATTGGAATCAAGCATGAGGTCTCTTCAACCTACACTCCTCAACAAAATGGTGTAGTTGAGAGAAAGAACCGGACTTTGATCACCCTTGCAAGAACAATGCTAGATGAGTACAACACTCCGGAGAAGTTGTGGGCCGAGGCAATTAACACCGCATGCTATGCTTCAAATCGCCTCTTCCTACAAAAGTTTCTTGGCAAGACCCCCTATGAGTTGCTTAATGGGAAGAAGCCGGACGTCTCTTTCTTTCGGGTGTTTGGTTGCAAATGCTACATCTACAAGAAGCGTCAACACCTAGGGAAGTTTCAAAGACGTTGTGATATTGGTTTTCTTGTTGGTTACTCATCAAAGTCCAAAGCATATAGAGTATTTAACCATGCCACCGGTTTGGTTGAAGAAACATATGATGTGGAATTTGATGAATCTAACGGCTCCCAAGGAGCAATTGAGAATTGTGATGATGTAGGTGATGAACCCTTGAGGGAGGCCATGAAGAACATGCCGGTGGGAGACATCAAGCCAAAAGATGATGATGACGATGTACAAATTGTTGATCCACCATCTTCATCACGTGTGCCCCAAGATGATGACAAGAATGAGAGAGTTGAAAATGAAGATACTTATGTCTCTCATGAACAAGCCGAGGCACAAGCTCAAGATGTTGATGCTCCCCATCCACCTCCTCAAGTGGTTGATAGAAGAAATTCACCTCTACTTCAAGCACATCCACAAGAACTCATCATAGGGAGTCCTACAAAGGGAGTAATGACTCGATCTCAAAAGCTAGCTTCTTTTGTTGAACATCACTCTTTTGTCTCTTGTGTTGAACCTAAGAATGTAGAAGAAGCTCTTCAAGATCCGGATTGGGTGAATGCCATACATGAAGAATTGAACAACTTCACCCGCAATCAAGTGTGGACACTTGAAGAGCATCCTAAAGGTGCAAGAGTCATTGGAACCAAGTGGGTGTTCCGAAACAAGCAAGATGACCAAGGCATAGTGGTGAGGAACAAGGCAAGACTAGTTGTAAAGGGGTTCTCTCAAGTTGAAGGTCTTGATTTTGGAGAGACCTTTGCACCCGTTGCAAGACTTGAAGCCATTCGTATCCTCCTTGCATATGCATCACATCATGATATGAAACTATATCAAATGGATGTGAAAAGTGCATTCTTAAATGGCTTTATAAATGAACTAGTCTATGTTAATCAACCTCCCGGGTTTGAAGACCCTAGATATCCTAATCATGTTTATAGGTTGTCCAAGGCGCTATATGGGCTCAAGCAAGCCCCTAGAGCGTGGTATGAGCGCCTCCGGGACTTCCTCATTGAGAAGGGCTTCACCATTGGGAAGGTCGACACCACACTATTCACCAAGAAGCTTAATGGGGAGATCTTCATTTGTCAAGTGTATGTTGATGATATCATCTTCGGATCAACAAATGAAGATTATTGCAAAGAATTTGGTGAATTGATGTCGAAGGAGTTCGAGATGTCAATGATTGGTGAGCTCACATTCTTCCTTGGTTTTCAAGTCAAGCAAATGAGAGAAGGGATTTTCATCTCTCAAGAAAAGTATACCAAGGATCTTCTCAAAAGATTCAAGATGGAAGAATGCAAGCCAATCAAGACCCCAATGCCATCAAATGGACATCTCGACCTAGATGAGGGAGGTAAACCGGTTGATCAAACTCTCTACCGTTCTATGATTGGTAGCTTGTTGTACCTTACCGCATCTAGGCCCGATATCATGTTCAGTGTGTGTATGTGTGCTCGCTTTCAAGCATGCCCTAAAGAACCTCACTTAAGTGCCATAAAAAGAATCCTAAGATATCTTAAGCACACCCCAAGCATTGGTCTTTGGTATCTCAAAGGAGCTAGATTCCAACTAGTTGGCTATTCCGACTCGGATTATGCCGGTTGCAAAATTGATAGAAAAAGCACATCCGGAGGGTGCCATTTGCTTGGGAGATCTTTAGTATCTTGGTCATCTAAAAAGCAAAATAGTGTGGCTTTGTCCACCGCCGAGGCGGAATACATTGCCGCGGGGGCTTGTTGTGCACAAATCTTATATATGAAACAAACCCTCCTAGACTATGGAGTTGTTCTTGAAAAGGTGCCACTTTTATGTGATAATGAAAGTGCCGTTAAAATTGCTAACAATCCGGTACAACACTCTCGCACCAAGCACATTGATATCCGCCATCACTTTCTAAGAGATCACGTTGCTAAAAATGACATATCACTAGAAGGTATAAGAAGTGAAAATCAATTAGCGGATATCTTCACTAAACCTTTGGATGAGGCAACCTTTTGTAGGCTAAGAAGTGAACTTAATGTGCTTGATTCAAGCAACTTTAAAAAATGAGCGTGTGTTGTCCCTTGCATTGCATTGTATTTTATGCCATGTTTATTTTATCGCAATGCATTTAGGGCTTGGCTAACACGGTTACGATAACCCTCCTTTGGAGGAGTGAAGAAGCCTAACCGTGGATCAAACTTGACAAGCAACCTAGCTTTACTTTCTTGTATTGCATTGCATATGCATGGTTGTTTGTTTGTCGTTCCTTTTCGGTTTGGCTTTGAGCAACCTCTGTGTTCGTCCATGGATAGAGAGAGCATTTTGACGCTCCTAAAGGTTTAAAAACTCTATTGCATGGCCATACGTTGCTCCTCGGGTGTTTATTGCCTATTTTCCTAAAAATAATACTAGCCTAAGGCAAACTATTTTTAAAAAATTTTGAGGGTTTGAGTGAGATCACTCATATCAGGTTCCAATTGGTGTTTATTTGTGTCTCTTTGAATTGGAACTTGATTGGGAGAAGTCGCGTCGAAGTTCGGAACGAAGAAGGGCGAAGAACAGCGACCGGACGCTGGACCAGACGCTGCACCGGACGCAGTGATGCTTCACCACCGCGTCCGGTCCCGGCGTCCACCAGCGCGTCCGGTCATCCAGAAGACCAACTCCAGACCTAGTGATTGGACGCTGCACCGGACGCGCCTGTGTTGACCACCGCGTCCGGTCCCGGTTACCACCACCGCGTCCGGTCATCCGCGATGAATTCCCGAACTCCCATCGACCGGACTCTGATCGCGTCCGGTTAGTCCTCACCGGACGCGTCCGGTCACTCCAGGTGCTTACTGGAGTATGACCGGACGCTGCACCACCGCGTCCGGTCATAACGACCACCGCGTCCGGTCATCGCGCGTCGAGCGGATCCAATCCCCTCATAAAACCGTTCGTCCTCGGTCGGTTTCTTTTACCCGTACGCGATTTCCGCTGCCGCCTTGCCTTAGTCGCCGACTCGCCGAGCTCGTCGCGTTCCTCGCCGTCATCCTCACCGCCGGCGACCCCTTGCCGTGCCTGCGCCGCGCCTTCCTCGCCCGCACGCGCTCGCTGCTCGCACGCACCTGCTCACGCGCCGCCCGCTGCCGCACCCGCGCCAGCCGTTGCTGCGCCGCGCGCCACCGCCGCCGGTTAGCCGGACCCCGCCGTCCACCTCGCCAGCAGCAGCCGCAGCTCCTCCCGTGCCAAGCCACCACCCGAGCTCCTCGATTCCTTCTCTTTCGGCCGAGCCTTCTCTAGGGTTTTGCCCAAACCCTAGCCTAGGGTTTTGCCCTAACCCTTCTCAAGGTGACAAACTTGTTCGATCTCGATCAACTTCATTCAATTTTGTCGCTAGGGCCAACCTTGACCGTAATTGTCCATTGATTATCTCGACTCGGTCCTTTCAGAGCTCGTTCGTCGAATTCGGGGAATCTCGCGACCTAGGTCATCTCATCTTGTCACCGTCGTCTCGTCGATCCGAGGTAGCTTCGCGTCTCGATTCACTTCGTATCTCATATGCTTGCTATCTCTAGGGTTTCGCACCTTTTAGTTATATATGTGCTTATAGTAGATCTCTCTATTCCGTCGTTGCAGCGAGTCAGTCGGTGTGTCAGGGTCAGATCTGTTTGCTGAATTCGAGGCCAAGCCCGCGGATACAGATTGAGGCCAAGCCTCTCGAGTGACAGTTCACCATCTTACAGAGGTTCTCAGTCAGTTTGACAGCATGGTGCGTTGCAAGAACGCCGGTGGTGCTCCTGGTGACGGGGACGACAGTCCTCCTCGTCGGTCTGAGATTGCGCGTGGAAAGCGCATTAAGATAATGGCCAGAAAGAAGAAGAAGACGCTTACAGAGGCAGAGATTGCTCAGGCCGTGGCAGATGCAGCAGAGCAGGCAGAGAGAGGTGGCAGGAGCAGTGGCATACGCATAGGCGAGCGTCGCTTTCACCTTGAAGGTCGACAGCTCGGTACAGAGACCACTGAGGGTACAGAGGATACTAGAGCTCCAGAGAGTATGTCAGTTGATCCACCTACAGAGGCTACAGAGGCTACAGAGGGTACAGAGGAGCAGCCAGCTCAGTCTCCACCACGTCGCCGCTCCACACGCGCATGTACTCAGGTGACTCCTAGGCCAGAGGGCCCACGTCGTGGAGCACGTCCTCCTCCCAGAGCTAGAGGTTCACCCCCGGTCGAGCGCTTTGACCTGAGGGGTGCTACAGCACGTCAGGTGCAGGGGTTGAGGTTCGTGGAGGTCAGCCGATGGTTTCCACCAGTGAGGGATCACAGAGCTTCAGAGGGTTTCTATACCCCACTTCAGGAGGATTTCTACAGGGCTCTAGTTGACAGTGGTATAGCTTTTCGACCTCAGAGAGTCTGTCGGCTTGAGTCACTGGTTGAGGTTGTGGGAGAGCAGCTTCGTCCGCACCTGTCCTATCTGCCTGGCTTGTCAGATCTTCTTGGATGGACAGGTGCATACTACGGCACATGGGTCAGAGAGTTTTATGCTTCACTTTGGATTGATCCTGCCCATGAGTTTATTCACTTTGCATTCCGAGGCCGCGATCACAGACTTTACAGCTCCAGAGCGCGAGAGATCCTCAGACTCCCAGCTTCTGACACGAGGATCCATCAGTTGTGTTATGGTCAGACTCCTCCACCCAGACGCCCTCACGGCGGAGCAGTGCCACCTACAGACCTGGTCCGACCCTGTTTTCGTGAGCCTTTTGGCGAAGGGTCTCGTCGTACGCCTGCCAGCCTGACACCACTTGCCAGAGTTTTGGATGCTATTATCAGACGCTCTCTTCTTCCCAGACTTGGCTACAGAGAGGGACTGACACGTATGCAGCTATGGGTTGTTCACCACCTCCTCTCACAGACACAGTTTGATATTTGGGATCTTATACTTAGTGAGATGGAGGACACCATTGCTGAGGGCTTCAAGGGTAATCGTCAGCTGCCCTATGCTCACTGGATCTGCTTTATTATTCGATCTTCTATTCAGATGCCACCAGAGATCAGGGCGGAGATATCAGACACTACCACTGCTTTCCCTGATTATGATATCCGTCAGCTTTGGGCCTCGGTTACTAGAGATCAGGCCCCAGTGCCAGGACAGCGTGAGCGCCCAGAGGTTCCTGAGACAGCAGCAGAGCAGGACGCTACTGTGGACGAGCTTGCTGAGGCAGAGCTTGCGGACCTTGACGCTCAGACTGCTGATATACCTGAGGATGTGACTTCTGACAGCACCGATGAGGACTACCAGCCCATCCCCAGGTACCGGTCTCCTCGGTCTCATGACCACGAGGCCGGTGGCTCTGGTTCAGCTTCCCGCTCAGACCCAGCCATGGTGGCTATACTTGAGAGGTTGACCCAGGCACAGGAGCAGCAGCAGCAGCAGATACAGCGACAGGCTCAGGATACAGCTGCAGCACTTGCACAGATACAGGCTCGTCAGGATGAGTTTCAGCGTCAGCAGCTTGAGATCCAGAGGCAGCAAGTTGAGTTGCAGCGACAGAGTCAGCAGCAGTACTTGGATCTCCTGCGCCACCTTGTCACTGTCGGGGTTCCTCCGCCTGCTTCTGTCATGACTCATGCCTTTCAGTCCAGTGATCCATTGAGTCAGGGACAGCCGAGCTTCCAGTTCACATCTCCACAGCAGCAGGTTCCTCAGTCGTTCCAGTCCCCGAGCTTCACGCCTATTCACACGGGGTTTACACCTTCAGACCAGCCTCGCCCTCATCTCCTGACAGGCACACCTATTGGTGATTTCAGTGCTACTTACAGTGAGTTGACTGGTCAGCCGACACCCTCGCACACTACTACATTTCACACTTCTTCAGGGTTGTCAGCTTCAGAGGCAGCTATTCCTCCAGTGACAGGGACCGGGACTATAGAGACTATCCCTTCTTCAGTTGCCTCGACAGATCCCCCTGCTATTGGCTCACTACAGGCTCAGGTCACTCAGATGGATCCTCTTGTTGCTACCACGTCAGTACCTGTTCCTGCTCAGACCCAGACCGCTTCACAGCTACGTGCTTCTTCAGAGGGTCAGCCAGATAGCTCAGACTCCGAGGGTGATACGCTATACTTCGTGATTACTCCACGCACCTCGGCACCCGACACGACTCCGTCTGTCCCCCCGTCAGATCCTTAGATTAGTTTTTTGGCGCTTGATGCCAAAGGGGGAGAGAGAGTAGTTTCAGGGGGAGTTTTGATAGAGGGTTTTCGTTCTTTGTGTGCTACATTCATGCATCATGTTTACTTTTCAGTAATTGCATTCGTGTGACATATCGTCGTGTGGTAATCTTTGAGTCTTAATGTGTTATCTAGTCACAGTGTCTTAATGTCACCGTTTTAGTTATAGCTCTAAGGTTGTGCTTCCGTGCCTTACTCCGATTTCTTATGAGCTATATCTTTGTGTGTACTAACGCTTTTTGTCTTATCTTATGAAGTACACTATTTTGGCTTGGGGCACATAAGCAATTCCTAACCCTTTGTGCTTATTGCTTTTTGCTTATGTGAACCAAGCATGCTCGAAAACCTCACTCTAATCTTTTATATCTTAGTGTTGTCATCAATCACCAAAAAGGGGGAGATTGAAAGCATCTAGGCCCCAAGGTTTGGTTTCGGCAATTGATGACAACGCTTTATTACCATGACTAACGTGTGTTTTGCAGAAACTTTGGTAAGTTAGGTCATGGAGGTTATAACTGCTTTGGGCACCATGGTATTCATGTCCCTTGATGGAAATCGTTTCGGTTTTTAAAAGAGTGACGTCAAGATTAAGGACGGTTAGTTCCGGATGACGAGTGTTGAGATTCATTCGGAATAGTCGTTAGGATCTTCGTTTTTCTCTTTTGGCCGTACTATAAAGGGGGGCATGAACGGGTAGCTTGACCTAGGCGAGTCCTATGTTTAGGTGTGGTGCACACTTGTTAAACTTGGCGCTAGGCAGCTCTAGAATAGCTCAAAGTTCAGTTGGAAGCAACTTGGTTCAAGTTGCGACGCGTTTCGGAAAGTTTCGGGCTGTTTTCCACTGACCGGACGCGGTCTTCGGCATGACCGAACGCGTCCGGTCAGTACTTAACCGCGACTGGGTTTGCCTCTGACGACCGGACGCGGTCCTCGCGAGGACCGGACACGGTGGTCAGAGGCTGACACGTGTCTTTTGAGGAAACACCCGATCGGACGCGACCTGGGTGTGATCGGCGCGTCCGGTCATAGTCCAGTAAGGTCCAGAGACGACCGGACGCGTCCGGTCATCAACGATCGGACGCGGTCTCGCGTCCGGTGCGTTTATAGTAAGCTCCTTGCACGATCGGACGCGTCCAGTCACCCCTGACCGGCGCGTCCGGTCACTCAGTTCGAAAATCGGTTTTCGACCGTTACAGGCGACCGGCGCGTCCGGTCAGTTCGACCGGCGCGTCCGGTCAGCCCGTGTCAGAAAGTAACGGTTCGTTTTGTCTCTGGGGTGTATAAATACATCCCCTCCACCTCTTTTAGAGGTCTCTTGCTCATTTGAACATCTGAAAAAACCCTTTAGAGTGCAAGGGAGTGCAAGAGCACTAGTGAGGATAGAGATTTGAGAATCAAAGCTTGAGAGTTCCTCACTAGGGATTAGAGAGTAGCAAGTGTGCATCCACCTCCTCATTTGGGCTCGTAGTGGTCAAGTGAGAGTTCTAGCTTGTTACTCTTGGTGATCGCCATCACCTAGACGGCTTGGTGGTGATTGGGAGTTTGGTGATCATCCGGCGGAGCTTGTGGATGACCCAACTCATGTTGTGAGCGGTTTTGGGTGATTCACCGCGACGGAGTGTCGAAGAATCAACCCGTAGAGAGCACTTGATCCTTGCGCGGATCAAGGGGGAGCGACACCCTTGCGCGGGTGCTCCAACGAGGACTAGTGGGGAGTGGCGACTCTCCGATACCTCGGAAAAACATCGCCGTGTTCCTTGCCCTTTTACATTCAAGCAATTACATTCTCGTACTTACATTCATTGCTTGTTTTTCATTCCTAGAATTGCCATGCTAGACTAGGATTGGAAACTAGGGTGCAAAACTTTTTATCGGTAGACTCTCTAGGAACACAAGTAGGCACTAGGGGTGAATTCCGGCTTGTAGGTTTTAATTCTTGCAATTATTTTTTAGAGAAGCCCAATTCACCCCCCCTCTTGGGCATCTTGATCCTTTCAGCGGCGCGTGCGTGCGGCAGCTGCCTGCGCGCGGCTCCATCTAGCAGGCTCCGCCGGTGCACAAGCACACGTTGGCGGCCCCTCAGCTTATGCACAGCAGCGACGGCACGCACGTCGACGGCGGCCAAAAAAACACGCGCGCTGGCGGCGTGGCCCTGTGCAGAGCGTGCGCTCGGTGGCGCCTTTCCTCCTGCGTGGCCCAGCCCTGCGGTGGCGGTGGTGACCCAGCCTAAGCGCCGGGTACGACCCATCCGCTCGCTCACAGTCGCGCGGTCGTGGCGACCCGGCCTTAATCCGGATACGAACCGCATAGGTGCGCCATCAATTTCAATCTTAGGTGCTTGATCTTAGGGTTAGAGTTTCTGATTTTGGGGGGATTTTTTTTGGGGACTTTTCTCGTGTTTTGCCCAATCATCATCTTCTAATTGCTTAATCATGGAAAAGATTACTAATTTCTTAAGATCAGGCAAAACAGAGACTAATTTCGGTAATCAGAAAACTCTAACCATAATTAATGTAGCCTAATCATGAACTTAGAACTCAGATCGAAAACTAATTCGGCATTTATGTGACGTAAACATGCATCTAATTTTACTTTAGCCCCTTAATTAGTTATTCTGGTCATGAAATTAAACATTGATCACATCTAATTTAGGCCAAATTACTCACGAGATTAGCTTAAACAGATCTCATTCAGCACTTAAGGGAGTAAAACTTAGATCATTAGATTAAGATAAACATCACAGGAGCTATCATGCATGTAGCAGATCAGATTAATCTTAATAAAAATAAATTTGTATCTAATTCTGACTTAGCCGAAATTAATCTAACATAACAGAGGCATGGAACAGATTAAACTCTGGCGTAGGATCATGTTAGATCTAAGGAGGCTCTGATACCAATTGTTGAATTAGAATTTAGATTAATAGGATCTTTATCTTAGACTAGACATGATCGCTAACTCATCTTAATGCGGAAACTAATATTAGATACTAACCAGAGTCGGAAGATGTCATCTATGCTCGTGTACTTGATGTAGATGAAGAAGATCTTAGTCTTCACCAGATTGGGGCTTGATGCTCCTAGTCGGTGAAGAACGGTGCTCGTGTACTTGATGTAGATGAAGAAGATCTTAGTCTTCACCGGATTGGGGCTTGATGCTCCTAGCCGGTGAAGAACGCGGTAGATCTTGCAATACCTAGACGAACGTGGGTAGACGGCCTTCCTAAAACCCTCCAGCGCCTAATTGATCGGTTATGTGAAAAGTCACGTGGATTGAACCAGTGTGACGCCAGGGGCGTCTCTCTTATTTATAATAGCGCTGTGGGCCAGGGGGCCGAACCCTTAGAATTCTAAGGGCTGCTGCCGATCACGGCAATGCTTATTTAGTTGGAATTAATGATAGAAATGGGTGGACCAAAAACTTATCTTTTAATTAATGCTCGAAATTAATCTCGGTGTTAGCCGGACCGATCATATTCCAACATTGTTCAGCATCCGAGAGAATATTCCTCTATGAGAGCCATCCCATTTCCTTCTTTCCTTTAACAAAACACTAGAAAAACTTCATCTTATTATAGATGGTAATGCTGCGGTCAGGGCATCCGTCCGTCCAGACGCTATAGCTTTGTGGGCCTGCGGACCGGTCGAAGTCCCTCCTACCAAATCAATTGGACCCTTCGATGGCTTCTAAAAATCATGGCTTCTAAAAAAAACTAAACGATGCGATATTTCTCCACTCCGCCTCGCGGCGTTCTCCAGCGCTACACCCACGCTGCCTGCTCGCCGCGGCCACCTCCACCGCGCTGCCTCCACCGAGCCAGCGAGCCTCCTCGCTGCCGCTGGGGTCTGGCCGCTCCACGGTGCCGCTAGTTGGCCGGGCCAACCCAGAAGCAGCCGCGCAGGCAAGCGCCCAGACACGCGTGTGGCTAGGCGACAAGGAGAGGAGGCCGTCGCTGGCTGGGC
Source organism: Saccharum hybrid cultivar R570 (assembly GCA_038087645.1). Classification (NCBI taxonomy): domain Eukaryota; kingdom Viridiplantae; phylum Streptophyta; class Magnoliopsida; order Poales; family Poaceae; genus Saccharum; species Saccharum hybrid cultivar. The sequence goes on from JAQSUU010000805.1 coordinate 17,101,765, forward strand.
CTAGGCCATGCACAGGTGCAGCTGGTTGCTGCTAGGCCTCGCCACCACCCTCGGCCACCGGTTGGCCGGAACCGGCCCTTCCCTTCTCTACTCTACGTTGTGCGAAAGAAGGGTGAAAATGCATGTTGCAAGCGCAAGTGTTTCAGATGTTTTAAAGGTATATTATTGCAAGTGTTTCAGATGGATGTTGCAAAAGTAGATCGGGATGTTGCATATGTTGCAATGGTTGTACACGTATGTTGCAAGTGTCTGTTCCCAATGTTTCATCTGTGTTTTCAGACGTATAGTGCAAGTTTATTTATCTAGATGTTGCATATATTTTACACATATGTTGCAATTTATCTGTATGTTACCTGTGTTTGCAATGGTTTTTCAAACGTTTTTCATGTGTTTTTCAAGTGTTTCAGAAGCATGTTTTAAGTGTTTCATCTATCTTCAGACGTATGCTGCAAGTGTTGCATCTGGATGTTTCAAAAGTAGATCAGTCTGGCGGAGTGACCCTTGTGTGGGTGTGCGAAACGCAGGTGTGGGCGGAGGCGTGCTAGCATGAGCTCGGACATACAGTGCAGATGCACGGGAAATAGAGTGCAGTGCGCGCGTCCGTCCGGAAGTCCGGGCGCTAGCACTACTGTATCATAGAGCATCCTTACCACACCAAACTCACCCTAACAACCTAACAAGATTATACATATGTTAGAAAAGAGCCCATATTAAGCCACCTTCCTCCAAGCATATCCCATAGTAGGCCAAAAAACTTTGTATATATATATTAGTTACCTACACATTAATTTGAAACTTTTTTATTTAAGCAGCGTATATTGTAGTCCCATGTACTACTCCATATGTTCTTTTATCGAGAAGGGGGACATATGGATTTATCTTTTAAGTCAAGCTTTTCTAACTTTGACTGAGTGTATAAAAAATACATAGATATCTACAGTACCGAATTAGTTCCATCAATTTTTCCATGAAATATATTATCCCATAGTAGGCCAAAAAACTTTGTATATATATATTAGTTACCTACACATTAATTTGAAACTTTTTTATTTAAGCAGCGTATATTGTAGTCCCATGTACTACTCCATATGTTCTTTTATCGAGAAGGGGGACATATGGATTTATCTTTTAAGTCAAGCTTTTCTAACTTTGACTGAGTGTATAAAAAATACATAGATATCTACAGTACCGAATTAGTTCCATCAATTTTTCCATGAAATATATTGTGATGGCACATTTATTTGGATTTGTAGGTGCTAATATTATTTTCTATATAAACCTTTAGAATGGAAACAGAAGTGCACTATATATAATAATTTAGTGGAGAGAGTACTAGCTAGCTATCTTTAAGTTGGGTGACGAATGTTCGAAGGAATGATGCCATGTTTCAACTACGTGTTGTTAGTAGAACGTGGACGCCGCGTATTGCTCGCGTCGTTCCCGTGTGCTCTTCCACTTGGTTGCCCAGGCGACCAAAGATTTCTCCGGTTAATGTCAAAATGTCACACTCGAGCGAGAAGACTGGACGACTAATGTTACTTTCCTAAGTCTATCGGCCACCACCTTCAGCAATGCTCAACTTTTTTTTCTTTCAAAAAAAAATCTTAGCTAGAAATCTCTTTAATATATTTCTTCTAGAAATGCTCGATCCAAACTTAGCAATGCAATAAGTGGAATATGCTACTTATTATATTAGGAGTAATTAAGTAGATAAGAACAAGTGACCTGAGTGTAGTTTAACTGGTAGGGTTATTTATGATGAAACCTGTCCACTTGAGTTTAAGTCCTCGTCTTCGACTTGACGTGTGTGTGTTCTTATTTCTGAAATTTAACATGGGTACTCTTATTTTTCAGGCTTGGAAAACTCATTGATTTACCTATTATCTTTTGAAAACGATTGGAGATGCTCTTAAATAACCATAAATTACGTTGTTTCTAAATTACACGCTTGACCCACCATTGTTAAATCAAAAGTAAGCATAAATGTTTTATGCTACCATGTAGACCAAATAAACATACAGTAATAAGATAAATATTTATCTTAATACTTTATCCATCATGAAAAAGTATACTATATACGAATGCACTGGCAATTCACTTTAAAGTACATATGTAATAAATTTTGCAAGTTGCTAGTTTAAATAAGTTCATGCACTATGACTAAATAATTTAATTTCAAGCCTATGCCTTTATAATACAATACTACTACGCCTTAAGTGATATATAGTGTAGTTGAAATGAAGTTCATGCCATTGTAATAACTAACACGGAACTGTCGACCAGAGCACGTTTCTTTGTATAGACAATCCATTCATATACGTCAGAGTTCTATCTCGAAAAATTTCTCTCCAATCGTACCGATTTGTAACAATTTCTCTTCTTAAACTATAACAATAAAAGCTACTAGACTAATGACTCAACACGACCTACTTCTACATATGAGCATTCAATAATGGAAGCTAGTAGTAGTAAACGTCACATGAGTGTCAGTTCTGAACCTTCGATAGCTTAACGCGCTCCTCCATCTTTTTTCAATGAAACTGATGTGACCGCTCGATCATATCTCAGGTCTTGTTTAGTCGATCATATCTCAGGTCTTGTTTAGTTCGTGATAGAAAAATTTTTGGGTGTCACATTGGATGTTTCATGAGATATCGGAAAGGATTTTCGGATACTAATTAAAAAACTAATTACATAACTTGTATGGAAACCGTGAGACGAATTTATTAAGCCCAACTAAACCATCATTAGCACATGTGTGTTACTGTAGCACTTTAAGGCTAATCATGGATAATTAGGCTTAAAAGACTCGTCTCGTCCAAACTGTGCAATTAGTTTTTTTTATCTACATTTAGTACTTCATGCATATGTCTAAATATTCGATGTGACGGAGGTAAAAAATTTTTTTGGGTGGGAACTAAACGCAGCCTCAGCAAAGTCTTCAGTCTCGTGGAGCGGAACAACGCAATTATCCAGACGCGTTGTACGTGCCAGCAATCCCAGTCCAAGTTTAGATAAAATCTGTAGAAATTTGTGGGCTGCTAGAGTACGTAGCAGCAGTTTAGCCTCACCAACCGATAAGAAAAGACATGTCATTATATATATCACGTGTTGAACTAAGATAACGAAGAAATAATGCTATATATGTGAAACTAATTTATCCTTGTAGCGTGCGTCACGGTCAATATTCAACGCTAGTTTTCACATATATAGCAGCTACAAGGATAAATTAATACGCGGCGTCCACGTTCTACTAACAACACATAGGCTATGTTTAGTTCCTCAAATTCACCTTAAATTTTACTATAAAAAAGAAGATTCCCTCGTCACATCAAAATACCAGCACATGTATAAGTACTAAATGTAGATGAAATCAAAAACTAATTGCACAGTTTTGTTGTACTTTGCGAGACGAACATTTTGACCCTAATTAATCAATGTTTGGACAATTATTACCAAATAAAAATAAAATTGCTACAGTGCCAAACAGTAATTCGGGGTACCCCAATTTTGGGATCTAAACAAGGCCGTAGTTGAAACATGGCATCATTCCTTCGATCATTCGTCACCTAACTTAAAAGATAGCTAGCTAGTACTCGATCATTCAATTATTTCAGACGTTTCAGAGGTTTGTTGCAGTTGAATCATATGATATCGCAAAAGTAGGTCGGAGGATGTTGCACATGTTTGCATATGTTGCAAGTCTTTTAGGGGCATGTAGTAAGTGTTTTGTTTGAAATGTTTCATCTGTTCCCAGACGTATTGTTGCGTGCATTTGATCTAGATGTTGCATATGTTCCACACATATGTTGCAACAGTATGTTCCAAAATGTTGTTTCAGTCTTCTGTTGTGGCAAGTGTTTTCATGTTGCAAGTTGCAAGTGTTCGATCCAGGTATTGCATCTGTTTTCACACATATGTTGCAACTGTATGTTTTATATATTTCATCTGTTTGAGATGTATTTTACACTCAAGTGTTTCATGTTGCACGTGTTTTATGCTGTTTGGAGAGTCAGGGGGCGCCGAGGAATGGAGCGCGGCAAGCCGGTGGACGTGGCACACGGCGCTCTGGGGGCCCGCGTCAGGGGGCACGACGGGGCGGGGGTACGAATGTGGGGGCAAGGCGAACGGATGGGGATGAGAGATGGGGAGTGGGGTGCGGCATATCAGGCGTGCGGGGGCGTCTTATGGAAGTTGGGTCCATGTGCATGTGTGTGGGAACAGAGGGATTGCGGACGAGCGCGCGGCAGTGGCAGAGCATCAGCGTACACGGACATCCGTACGCTAGGCGTGCCGTAAGCTAAAGCCATTGTGATCGACACCGTAATACATCCAAGATTTGCGTCTATATAAACAGTTTAATAATGCTTACCCCTCTCTCTCTCTCAAAGAGGAGGGGCTTTTGAGAGTTCGGATTGCAAGTTCCAACTCCCTCATGTGTTAGGTTGAAAACGGACAGAAAAAATCCTGTTTGGACCCGTCCCATTTTCCATTTTTGTCCACCCGTTTCCGTACTTGTGGGATCCCGTTTCTACGGAAACGGGAGATGGGGTTTTCGCCCGTTTACGTGGGATCCGGTTTTTATTCCGTTTTTCATCCCATTTTCAATCTATGTGAGATGTCTAAAATTGATGTTCATAATCATACTAATCACTAATGATGCATGTTAACACATGGCATGCTAGTGAATGTTGCACCGATAACTTTGTGTGTGTATATTATTTTGTGACTTTGTTCATGTATATTCGGGAATATTTGATCATGTTATTCTAACTTAATTTTTCGCTCTCCATCCGTATTTGTCTGTTTCTGAATTTCCCTATATCCCCATCCATGTTCAATTTCATTTTTTTCCTGAACCTGATCCTATTCCCAATTAAAAATATAGAAACGGAAATGGGAGAAGAGTTTTTCTACGTGTTTCCGTCTGTTTTCATCCTGGTCACGTGCAGACCACCAAAATCTCTATGCAGTGACTGCTGACCATGGTGATTCGGCCCTGTTTGGATCCCTTCAGTTTTTAAAAATCTGGTTTTTGAAAACTAGATGGATTCAAATAAGCTAGTTTTTGCCTAATTTCTTATGTCAGTTTTTGCCAGATTCTTAAAAACCAAGAAGCTGTTGATAATCAGTTTTTGCTAGTTTCTTATGGCCCTGTGAGCAATAAATGAAGCCGGATTATTAAAAACTAGGGCATCTAAACACTCCCACCATTTTTTTTCCTCAGAATCTAGATTTTACAAACTAGAGGCAAAAACTGGTTTTGAAGAATCTGAAACTCATCCAAACAGGCCCTCAAAGTCCAAAGCTGCTAGTAGGTACTCCCTCCATCCAGAAAAGAATACAACTATGAGATTCGTGTCGGTCAAACTAGTTCAAGTTTGACCAAGTTTATAGTAAATAGTATTAATGTTTATGTCTTCAAATAATTTATTATGAAAATATATCCTATAACAAATTTAATGATACTTATTTTGTATCATGAATGTTACTATTTTTTATATAAATTTAGACAAAGTTCAAATTATTTGACTTCTCAAAAAATAAAAATTACATTCTTTTGTGGAACAGTCGATGCCCCCGGCCATGAAATCTGCGCTTTCTACTGTCACCGTGCAGTCTACAACTGCAAATTTTTTATTTTTAACACTTTTTAACACAACTTTTAAATCTAACATGGCTTAAACCTTTTTTTGCCGTGCCTACTGTGCTGGTACGGCAAAACCACACTGTCGCGCCATGCAGTGGTGCGGCAAGCCTGCCACGTGGTAGTCAGCCATGCACTGACTCGTTGACGTGGAGCACCTTAGAAAAATCGTATTTTTTTCATACAATCTCAGATGAAAATGATCTTTATATGAAAATTATATCTTTCGCTCCTGCTAGCCCCCTGGCTCCGCATCTGGGTAGCAGCATTTTTTTTTCTCACTCTGGTGCAGTGGCAAAAGTGATTTTAGTTGAACCTATAGAGATCTACTTCCTCGGTCACAAATATGAGTCCATGCATGTTGGTTCTAATTGAAAATTTTTATTATACCAACGTTTATAAGATATTATACTTGAATGAAAAGAAATATTTATTATGAAACTATTTATGTGTTGTCAATGTACATACAGTTGTAGATGCTAAATATCAAGGTTAATAAAAGGTTTCACTTAGAACAAATTTAAATGAACTAACGTTGACGATCTGAAGAGTTAGCATATATACGTTAAGCATAGTACCAAGACAAACACAAGGTGTTTTCCTTACGTGGTTGCACCTATATATATGGCCAAAAGATGCTCCATCTATCCCGAAGTATAAGGGATCTAAGTTTGAGCTAAGTGAAACAGTCACCTTAAATTTGATCAAGTTTATAGAAAAGAGTATTGACATACCACATCAAAAAGATAAATTATTAAAATATATTTCATAATGTATCTAGTGATGCTCATTTATTTTTTTTCTCAAACACGCAAAAGGTTTGTCCATCTTTGTATTAAGATAGAGAGAATGTTCATTACAACATGCCTTAATGGCGCCCTAGATGTCAATAAAGTTTTACATAGAAGCTTTGATCTTCTCTAGTGTACTGAAAGCTAGTCTATTACATAGGACATTGGACAACCCAAATTTGCGGCACTGACAAGGAGGCCTACCTCACCATCCTATGGGAACAACTCACGTAGCGCCTGCGTATTAGCGAGGCCACTGTTGAAAATATCATCGTACACCATCTTGGCAGACATCAACGGAGATGGCCTCCCGCTGGATAGTCCGAGACGCTTCATGACAAGGTACTCATCTCGCTTGGCTGCCGGGATATGAGCTATGCTTTGTGTTGCTACCCGCCTACTTCACTTGGAGAGCGATGGTGGTGCACGTCCGTCGAGGGCCGTATCATCTCCAGGCAACTCCAGAAGTGGCGGCTGCCTCCTCTTTGTGATTCGCTATGTGAAGTGCTTGAGGCGTCTGTCGACCGATGTCGTCTGAGGTGAAGGAGATGCTCATTTATTGGTATTATAAATATTACTATTCTTTTATATGAGTTTAAGCAAACTTTGAATAATTTGACTTAGTACAATTAAAATCCCTTATATCTCATGCTGAAAGCAAAACTAATGCTACGAAGTGGTTGGCATATTAGGAACAAAAAATAAGCCCTAAAGTGGCACGCATGTTCAAAACAGAAATTGATGAGCTTTTCTACGTTGATTATGGATATCCCAAAATGGGGGGCTTAAGGTTTACACAATGACTATATATTTTAATTATAACACATTAAGAAACCGATTTTGGGATAGCCGTGCTTTTTTGCTTTACTTGATGAACTTTTCTATGTTGATCTTTTCTTTCTCAGCTAATGTCGCCACTCTGAGCATCATCTACTTTTGATTGTTGGATAGTGCATCATCATCTATGATCCATTGATTTGGTGGCTCATCATTGAAGTGTTATGCAACCAATGGATCCACTTTGGAATGGAGATCACAAAAGATGGTTTGTGTTTCGTTCAAAGACAAGAAGGGATGTGATGGACCTGTTCTAATTTTTCTAGAATGGAATGAACACATGTTTCTGTTTGGTCGAGGGAGTTCGAATAAGGATGCTCCTGATTTATGTTTGGTAGGAGGGATGAGAAGGGATTATTGCATGGGCGGCAATTTTTGGCCTGTTTACCACCATTAAGTAGGCCCTAGCTGTCAGTCTTTCGTTTCACCCGACCTGATCTACTTCCTTTTTTGCCCGGCCTTTGCCCATCTGATGGGCTTGACCGTGCCACCCAGGCCAGCCCCTGCCTAACCACGGCACCCGTCCGATGGGGCTCAGCCGCGCCGCTCGCCTGGCTACGCCACCCACCCAACTGCATGCGCTAGCCAGCCTGGCCCTCGCCCATCTATGACGCCTGCCTGTCCATCCCCTCTAGTCGGCTCCTGCTCATCTACGCCATGGTCGCCGATATCCTCGCCAAACCCCTTCTCGGTTGTGCCCCACCCCGTCTGTGGGACCAACCCGGCCCCCGCCCATCAACTACGGTGCCCAATGGTGGGCACTAAATTATTCTAAACTGCTATATCTAGACCGTTATGATATAGTGGTTAGGGCTGCTATAGCAATTGCAGCCACTACTAATGTTATTTAGTACTACCTTGCCAATAAGAAAAAGTATTTTTTTGTCCTCTATCTTCTTCTCCCTCCGTCCAACTGTCTATGCGCTGTTTCTACAAGTCAGTTTCACGGCACATTTGGTGTGGCTCCGTGCCAGGTGCTCCATGACTGGCAGAGCCAGTTTTTGGCGCTCTGGCTCCAGACACCAAAATGGCTTTGGTTCCTTGCCAGGTGCTCCATGACTGGTAGAGCCTGTTTTTGGCGCTCTGGCTCCAGACACCAAAACGGCTTTGGCTCCGTGCAAGGTGCTCCATGACTGGCAGAGCCAGTTTTTTGTGATCTGACTCCTGACACCAAAACAGTTTTGGCTCCGTGCACGCGAGAGTGGAAACACTCCTCTATGCCACGTGCGACATCGTTTGGTGAGGCTCTACCCGCTCTGATATTAGAGACGCACACAGATCCAGTGTTAGCCATTGGGTTGTCATTTCTTATACTCCATCTTATGCCTTTCATATTATAAAATTTGTAGCAGCCCATGGCCCCAGTCATCTAGACTGGTCTTAGAATATTAATCGCTCCTGCCTAGGATACCTCGTAGTCATAGTCTTACACGAGTAGCGCGCCACGAGCACTATGTGACAGTGTACCACATACCAAGTGCACTCAATCCCCCACAAAATTCCAAAACCCAAAACCAAGGCACAAAATCCTTATATAAAAAATAATATCTATAATATAAATAAAATAAAAGAGCAGAGGAAAAAAAAAACAAAAAGAAATTGCGGAGCAGCTTCCCAAGCCGCGTGCTCAGCTGTGGCGTCCCCTTCCTCTCCCTCCCACGCTGCCCGCTATAAATACGCGCCCCAGAAGACGCGCGCACCATCATCCCAGAAGAGGCGCGCACGAGAGGAAGGTGGGGGAGAAAGAAAACCACAGCCGCTTCAGGCGGCCGCTCACCCTGCTCCTCGCCTCGCCTCGCCATGGCGGCGGCTTCCTGGTGGACCCCGGCGGCCGGCCTCCTGCTGCTGCTGCCCCTCATCCTCCTGCCGCTCGCCGCCACCCCGTCCCGCGCCGCCACGCCGGCGAGGTCGCCGTCGGCGGCGGCGTCCACCGCCGTGTTCCAGCTCCACGGTGACGTCTACCCCACCGGGTATGCTGGCCGACCCTCCTCCCCTCCCATCCCCTGATCAGGGACGATTAGTATAGGAGTCGAATAAGCACGGCTGCGAGGAGGGAAGGGATTCGCCGCTCAATCCGAGTTCTTGCCGTTCGATTAAATGCGCGTTTTTGCTGGAGCAGTCGTTGTGCCTTGTTGCTTAATCAGTTGCGGCTGCGCCTGGCGATTTGGGGGGTTTTTTCTCGCGGAATCCAATGCACGGCATCGTCGCCTCCGTCGCGCCGCGGGCGCTGGCCTTGTCTGACCAAGTCGCCGGTCCAATCGCGATTTTTAGCTTTTGACTCTGCGTCCCTTTCTTGCCTGTCTCTGTAGAATCCTACGGATTGTTCCCTATCTCTATCTCTCACTTCTCGTTGCTGGCTACAAGCTTTCTTTTTTGCCGTTTCCATCAGCACTTCAGAGCATCACAAGTTAGTTACTCTTCACTCCAACCAAATGTCACCGCTAGTGTGGTGTGGCCTCTTTGCTAACTACATTCAGGTTGTTGCCTTGTTGGGAGCTTTTTTTATGGGCATTGACTTATTGACTTTTACTCCTACCGAAATTTCCTTGTTTCCTCTGTTCTTGCTCTTATGCTCCCCTGCCTCTGCTTGCTCTTTGTTCCTCAGTAATAACTCCAAATTCTCCATTCCGATGAAGAAAAAAAAAGGATAAAAATCCTCTGCTTGTTTTTCTTCTGCAGTTTTACTTGTTAGGAAACAAGAATCAGATTGCTTTTACCCTTGATTCCATCGAAGTTTATAAGGTTTTGAGCATCCACTTGTGTACAGGACTTGACATTTTCCTCTTCATCTGCAGCCACTACTATGTCACGATGAACATTGGGAACCCGGCGAAGCCCTACTTCCTGGACGTGGACACTGGCAGTGATCTCACCTGGCTGCAGTGCGACGCCCCCTGTCGGAGTTGCAACAAGGTACCATTGTCCCAGTGCTGTATATGTATTCTTCAGGGTTGCGGATACACTGTGTTTGGTTCCAATCCTTGTGATCATCGTGTCCATGACAGAATAAACTCTATACCAGTGTATCAAAAGAACATGTTATCTGTTTCGGGGTCAAAATCTTTTTTCTTTATATCAAGCATGCTTCAGGTGTAAATATGACTTGTCTTTGTATTCCAAGTTGGCCAGTTGGTTTGACCTAGGAATTGGTACCAGTTTTGCTTCAAATCACCTGACATTGACTGACTTTTCCCCATTCAGTGATGACATTATCTTCATTTGTATATGTAGAAGAATCTTGGCTTGGTCCTTGATGTTGCGTTCCTGATTTCTGTTGCAGGTGCCACATCCTTTATATCGACCAACAGCAAACAGCCTTGTACCATGTGCAAACGCACTCTGCACTGCACTTCACAGTGGACAGGGCTCTAATAACAAATGCCCTTCACCGAAACAGTGCGACTATCAGATAAAGTACACTGATAGTGCATCTTCTCAAGGTGTGCTTATCAACGACAACTTCTCACTGCCCATGAGATCCTCCAACATTCGTCCTGGCCTCACATTTGGGTATAACACTTAACGTTGTCTGATAAATGCCACTGGGTTCAGCTGTTAACGGTTAATTTTCTGTTGCGCAGCTGTGGATATGACCAGCAAGTGGGGAAAAATGGTGCTGTGCAGGCAGCGACTGACGGCATGCTTGGGCTTGGGAGGGGATCAGTTAGTCTCGTTTCACAGCTCAAGCAGCAAGGGATCACCAAGAATGTCCTTGGCCATTGCCTCAGCACCAATGGAGGGGGGTTCCTCTTCTTTGGGGATGATATTGTGCCTACATCACGTGTAACTTGGGTACCGATGGCGAGGACATCTGGGTAAGCATCTTTACAGCTAGTGTTTGTATCGCTGTTACATTGTATTTGTCGTGCACGCTTCTTAATTTTGACAAGGATCAAGAAAAGGCATAATTTATTTGATTGCTGCAAGTTTGTTAGCATTCTATTACAACATGGGCTTGAGGTTTTCATACCAAAAAATTATGGTCCTAAGGTCAATATAGATCTTTATAGGATTAATTTAAGTTATTATCTTTTTTGTCCCTTTGGATTGAAAGGCCAATTTTCTGCATCAGCTTCCTTGACAGCTCACTGTTGTCATTAGTTTGCAAACAGTTTATACTCTTGTTTATCATTTCCAGTCTATTTAAAGTTTTTGATGCCAGTTTACCAAATGAATGGTCATTCTCTAAAAATACAACAACCTGGAGTGAATAATGAGAATTCCTCCATCATGGATGATCCCATACGAAGGACTTGTATATAAGGGCATCTTTAGGTTCTTTTTTCCTCTTTCATTTTGTTTGATGGATTATACACATTTGTAGGAACTACTACTCACCTGGCTCAGGAACACTGTACTTCGATAGACGTTCACTTGGCGTGAAGCCAATGGAGGTGGTATTTGACAGCGGTAGCACCTATACCTATTTTACTGCTCAGCCATACCAAGCTGTTGTTTCTGCGGTATATTTCGACCATGATTTGTTCTGATGTCCATGATTTTTTCAAGAAACAAACACTGAACTATTCATACTCTGGCCTTGCAGCTCAAAGGTGGTCTCAGCAAATCACTTAAGCAGGTGTCAGATCCCAGTCTGCCTCTGTGCTGGAAAGGCTCGAAAGCATTCAAATCTGTGTTTGACGTCAAGAAGGAATTCAAGTCACTGTTTCTGAGCTTTGCCAGTGCCAAGAATGCCGTCATGGAGATCCCTCCTGAAAACTATCTCATTGTCACTGTAAACTCTTGACACTCAATTGACTAACCAGCAGTTGAACCACATTTATTTTGAGAACAAAATGATGGCTAAATTGTCTTCTTACATGTCTGTACCAGAAAAATGGAAATGTGTGCCTGGGCATCCTTGATGGAACGGCTGCCAAGCTGAGTTTCAACGTGATTGGAGGTACAGAGTCCAGTCATACAGTACCTAGTTTCTGAGATTTGGATGCAATGCATCTTTGTGTACTAACTTGTCTTGACTTTTGTTTTGTAGACATCACGATGCAGGATCAGATGGTGATATATGACAATGAGAAATCGCAGCTGGGATGGGCGCGTGGGGCATGCACTAGGAGCGCCAAGTCTATTCTGTCTTCCTTTCCCTGAACTCAGTTCTATGTACTTCTGATGAGTTTGAGAAAGTTACTATATCATCAAAACTCCTCAGAGTGCATGCTCAATTTCCTAACTGAAGAGTGCCAGCCTATTTCCTTCGTAATAAAGTTTAGTTTGCATTAACATCCAGGGGAATGACTAATGAAAGACTATAGGTTTCTTCAAAAAAAAAAAATGAGACTAGGAGTGAAGTTTAGATAGGCAGATAGGAAGTTACTAACAGTGGCTGTATGCTCCTCCTGTTCATATAGAGGTGGAGTCCATAATTTGTAAGGTTGATCTGAGTTGTTCCCCATATGCTATTAACTGGGAGCCTCTCTAGAGCTCCATTTTGAAATAATGACACAGGAGAGCTGCTTATTTCATCATTACAATGTTTTTCCCGTATAGTATGCATGTCAAAAGCAAAGAAACTGAAAGGATGGAGAAGGTCATTAGTGCCCAGATATTTCTCTCATGGACACTCAAAATTTTCTGTGCACAAGCACATGGAGGTGAGCTGAGACTGGGGTCGAGGATTGTTCTGTGAGGAATTGAGGAGAATTGATAACGTAATCAACCAGTGTCACAGAACTCAGCAACAAGAATGGAAACTGGATAAGAGTTTGGGATAGAGTAGTAAGAATGTTTGAGAACAGAGTTTTTTTTTTGAACCTGGAGAACAGAGCTGATTCAGTTGAAGATACAAAGGACACGGCTGAACCCGCCGGGAAGAAGACAGGTGGGGGATTCAGAATTCTGTTCTCTGATGTCCCCTTCACTTACAAGACCAGGGCAGGAACCTATGTACATCAGCTACAGACCGACCCAGCCCAACACAGCTGTTACCACAGAAGCCGGCCCAAGGCCCATGACTTGATCTCTTCCTATGTCTAATCTTGCCGCGCCATCTTCTAACATGACAAGCAGCAACTTGTATTCAGGGATAACTGGAGAATCTCCCATATACAATCCATGGAGTACTGGAGACGTACTCTACTGCTACTGCTAGGGTCCTGAGTTCATCCTGAATGGCATAAGCCTTACAGCTACAGGCTGCCTTGGGTCCTCGTATACATGGACCAGGGATTACACTTAACGCTGGAATTAAACAGAGCATATAAGCACAGTTTGGTGGGAGCTTTGGTGAGTGGTCAGACTTGTTCTGTCAGACGGAGGATGGAGTGCTACTGTAGACTGAAGAGGGAACTGCAGTCTGAATAACTGAAGTCTGACATGTTCAATATGGTGAGCCTCAGCCAGGGCCAACGCAAGAGATCGAGCATGGGGATTATGGGGGCCTGTGATAGGGTTTGTGCCAACTTTGTGTGTTTAGGAAGAACTCTCCAAGGGCATGGCAAAAATGATTGTATTGATGGCTAAATTGGGCATGTGCAGGAATTGTGCTGATTTGGACGTCTGCTAAGCTGACTTGGGCACTTTGTGACGGCTTACAACGGCCAAGTTTGGATAAAGAAATTTCTTTATTCTGGCTTTGTGAGTTGGCCCTGGTGCGAAAAATACTGTTTGCGCTGCTTTCTTTGGTACCGATTTCTACAGACTACAGAGGCTGTCCATTTTCTGCCTATGAAACATGAGTGGCGATTGCTTAAATGGTTGTACATAAGGGTTACCAATTACTGTACAACTTTTTTTTTTGTAGCATAGGTGTCGTTTGAGTGGAAATGCAGTCGTTATTTTACTAAAACGGGACCATCCTCCTCACATGCATGTTTCGTATATATCAATTGGATAGTAACGCAGACAATAATTAGAGCATATAACTTGCAAACATGTTCTATATTTTTGCACCATATATAGACCTAAAAAGAACAAAAAGAAACACTGTAGTCGCCTTGTTCGGCTGGCTGGCTGCCAACCAACCAGCAGTGCTTTTCTCTCACATTAAATCAGTACCAGCCACTTGCCACCTGCCAGCCAACAGTATTTTTCTCTCACAACAAATACACTTGGATTGGCATAATGTACATCTATTTTGTTTTCTAATGTGTGGCAATAAATATAATTAGAATCCAATTTATGCATCTCTTAAGCTTTTTGAGTTTATCATCCAATGATACTGTTCATTCAGTGGAATATCGTGCACAACTATATCTCAGTTCTCAACAGAGTGGATATATACGGCAGGAATGAGTACATTTTCATTTATGGAAATTTTATAGTAATGGCTAGTAGCAATGGACAAGCAACCAACAAATCAGATGTACATCCAATGATCCAAATTAGATACTTATTTCTAGAAACCCACAACTGGACATTCCTGAATATGCATGTACAGCTTGAAAAATTGACTATGGATTCTATATGTATTTTTCCACTTAATAATTATTTTTATTTATTGTACCATTTAGTGTATGTTTTAGATTATATAAATATTTTTAAATATAATATTTGTTTAATTTGCAGCAGTCCATACTTACAAGTGTGAATATAACATTATTTTCACTAGCATTTGAGCTTTTTTTAACAAAAAATTGTAACTTGCTTATCTATCAATGAAAAGGAAGAAATGGAGGCACTAGAATAGGATAACATAACCTCTATTTCTCTACAAAAGAGACAAACTCTTGATCTTTTCTGCCAAACAAATGATCGACGTCGTTTCAAGGAATATATACATTATTACTTTAGCGTGAACCACGCCATGTAATACCTTCGTTAACACACCTGACAGGGAGTTACGAGTCCATAGACACATGCATGTTTCCACTGCATGATACTATTTGCATGGGAGGTTATAAAAAACACGAAGTTTCATGCATGGGAGGTGGCAGACACATTCTAAACAAATGAATGCATTTTGTTACAACCTCCCATGCATGTTTCAACTACATATTGTGCTATGTGCTATCTGTGTTGAGATTACATGTACACTCAAATATTTTCATATGCTTTGTAGAGATTTTAATTTGTCACTTTTATAATATTTTGTAGATGAGTTTTTCTTTTCCGAAAAAAGTAATTGTGGGACTCACCATGCTGACCTCACAATTAATTTTTAGAACGTAACTGTCACATTTCAGATATGGTTGTGGAGTGGATTGTTGAAACTTCCTGTGTGCACTTTTTTAGAAGATAACTTATGCGTGATGAAGATATATATATCTTGCTAGAGGTTTAGCATTTCCTGATCCGTCTTCATCCATTTAGACGAAATGTACCACTACTCACATACTTCCAAATGTGCATTTTCATTCTTGCACATTAGTAGATCATATAGTTGGTAATCGCAAAGCATGTTTTGCATCATATGGAGTACTATATAGCTAGCTTACTAGAATTGAAGGCATTACAAGATGTTTTATTAAATTACAGATGATTCAATTGGCATAATTGACAAGTATACTTTCTAATGTGCAACAATAAACTTGAAAAGTATCATGTTAACCTTACATTTTCTGGTTTTCCTGGATTGAATTGATGTTTTTCTCTGACATGACGGTCAAAATTTTGGAAGTGACTAACTCATCATGTTTGGGAATCCTGTGAAGACCGGTAAGTTGTTATGGATATTGAACTCACCAAATGGATGTACGTAATCACGAAGCAAAATTGTAGACCCACAATTAGCCATGGCTATCTATATGTAGCTTGAAAAATATTGGCAAAAAATTTTATTTTTTATGTCATCTGTATTTTTTTTCCATTTGAACTTGTTTGGCTGCACTTGCATCCACCCCAATCAACGTATGTTGAGTTGATTATGCTACACTAGTGGACTATTAATAATTAAACAAATATTTATATTATTATGATATCACATATGACCAATAATTTATGAAACTTTGCATGTAGACAAAATGTCCATCAGACCTTGTTTGGCTACATCAATCCATATGTATTAGGGTGGATTGGATTACAAATTTGTTATTTTTCCACCCCAACCCACTTATACTAAAGGACAAAAATAATATAAAATTTCAAACTTAATTTAGATTGAAGAAAATGGACCAACCTTGTAGAATATGAGAACCATCTCTCCCTATTGACAAATATAGAACTCTGATATTTTTTCCTACTGGAATAAACAATCATGTCAAATATACATTGGCAGGATCCATCATGTAGTGTGTGTTTTCATCAGGAAGGGACATTATGTGAGTGTGTTTGCAATCATGGACCAATTCTAAGCTTGGGATAAAAAATAGTTAGGAGGTTAGTGAGGCAGCTGAGGCCCTAAAGAATGTGAAAAAAAAAGATTTTCTAGAGCATAAGAAAATGCTTGTGATTTGTATTATTATCTCAACACAGTTATCACCTCTATCAGCAATTCCCTTGTGAGCAAGCCATTCAGTTGGGCAAACCTACGATTTTAGAAGGTAATTAGTGCATGTGACGTGCTTCTGATGACTTGGTTGGTGGGTCAGTTATGCAGCTGAGGCCATTAAGGATGTGAAAAAGGTGGACATTTTTGTAGAGCATGATGCAATGTGTGTTTTATACACATTATCACTTCCCAAATATCATATATTGTGCTTATTGTCTAATACATGGATCAGATCCCGGTGCTGAAGTCAATTGTAGCACTCAGTGAGCAAACTTACAATTTTAGAAGATGCGCTTGTGAGTGGGTTGTTGAAACTTCTTGTATGCACTTCTTTAGAAGATAACTTGTGTGTCATACCCAGCTATATATGCTCTGTTCTCTGCAGATGCATGTGAGTAGGAAATGAATCTATGTGCACTCTTTTAGGAGATGACTTGTGTGTGATACATCTTAGAAGGTAACCAGAGCTCTAACATTTCCTACTCACATGCATCGTCTGCGGAGAACAGAGCAACATATAGCTGATTAATCATACTTCTGCATCATACATAGCTAACTAGAACAAAAGGAGTTACAATGATGTTCCTTTATTAATTAAATTTACCAATCAACTAGTAGATAACTATAATTTCTGATGTGCAGTAACCTACTTGAAATTTATTCTATTAATCTTTCCTCCGGTGAGTCAATATTTCTCAAAGTTGTCATGTTTGGGAACCATATGAGGACCGGTGGATATACAGAGCTACCAAAATATATGGATGTCATGATTCTTATTTCTGGGGGCCACAGTTAGCTTGAAAAAATATTGACTAAAGTTTGTTTTAGATTGTATCTATATATCTTCCACATTTAATGGATAATTATCCGTATGCAAGTTTTATGAATTATCATTAGAGATAATATGTTGTTGTATATCGTAATCTGATCCATTCATTCCAAATTATATGTCACTTTAGCTTTGTACTATGGAAAACTTCTTTAACTTGGACCAAGAAAAATATTCTGACTTCTACAACCACGGAAATCTTCTTTAACTTGGACCAAGAAAAATATACTGACATCTACAGCCACAAACTAGTTTTATAACTTTTCTATGAAATATGTTTCAATAATGCATTTATTTGAACTTGTAGATGTTAATGTAAAACATTGGTCAAAGTTAAAGAAATTTGACTTAGGATAAAGCAAAAGTGAGCTATAATTTGGAACAAATGGAGTATGATACAAATATTTGTTCCATTGTAGTAGTCCCACTTTGAATATATGATATTCACTAGCATAGCATAATCAACTATAGGTATAAAAGGATGAAAATATATAAAGAAATAGAATGTGATAAAAATAATAAGGTCGATTTCTACAGAGCATAGAAACTAAAGTATCATCACTGCCAATTTATGAAATATATTGTGCTTGTTATCTGAATAATACAAATATAGAACCTGGATAGGTATTCCCTTGTCCTCAAGTCAATTATATTATAGCATTCAGTTGAGCAACCCTACAATTGTAGGAGGTAACTAGTCTATGAGCATGTGCTTCTGAGTTGGTTGTTGAAACTTCTGTCCTGTGTGTAAATTTTTTGAAAGAACTTTGCTTCGCGTAATCAAAGTATATTTCTTTCTACTGCCCTGACTTTATCCCTTAGTCTTTTTGGAGTGCAGAATTTTGTAGGAATCGTGCAAGAATTTCACAGGAATTAGTTCAATTTTACATGAAAAACATATGAACATGAAAAATTCCCCGCATTCCAAACAGGCCCAAACTGCCTAAAAATCCTCAAAGCTTCTATCTAAAAAAATAACCGTGTACGTGATACATCTCAAAAGCACACTATATCCATTTTTTATTTTAAAATGAAGAGTTCTCAAATTCGACAATCCCTGTATGAAAGGAAAGCTGATGTACAAAACAATAAGTGAAGGGGCGGGTTAGCGATGCAGCTGAGGGCCTTAGAATGTGAAAAAGGCGCGTGGTCACTTTTGTAGCAAATGGATCAGCTATTCTCAGTTCAATTAAGCAAACTTACAATTTTAGACGGTAACTAGTACAGGCGCATGTGCTTCTGAGTTGGTTGCTCAAACTTCCTGTGCGTACATTTTTTTGAAGACGTCACCGGAGGGGGGAGCGCCCCACCGTGCGTACATTTTTGTGATACAGAGGTGCTACGTACCATGTTTTTTAAGGTAATTTGATCCCTTTAACTGTCTAGGAATCCTCACAGTTTCTAAAAAAAGTGCTTACACAAAGAAAGCATCTCACAAACAAACCACTATCCAAATTTTTTAGATGAAAGTTTCCAAATCCAATAACACTGACATGCAAGCAAAGCTCATAACTTGTTGTCATAAAAAAACAGATATTTAATCCCAGAACCAACCAAATGCTAAGCAACAATAAAAATAAAAGAAAAGAAAAGAAAAGAAAATTGAACAGGCTGGAGAAAGCCCCAGACCCCAAGCCAACAACGCCTATAAAATACCTCGCATCCCTCCCATCCCCACCAAACAGAGGACTGAATTTCAGCAAGAGGGAAGTGTACTGCAACTGACATCTGCACCATGGCTGGCAGCTGGAAGATGGTCGTCAGCGTTCTGCTTGTGCTTCCACTCCTTCCGTTGGCCTCCTCGTCCATGGTGTTCAAGCTTGGCGGCAGCGTCTACCCTACAGAGTATGTATAGTAATGTACACGACTACCTTCTCTCTCGAACTCTCATGGCTTGATGTCAACCGGAAAGTTGTAAAAAAAAATGGGAAACAAAGGACCCTCGCTCGTTGTTTACTGCATCTTATCATGCAAAAAAGAATGGTTTCTTTTGCCGTCTCCATAAAGTTAATTCATAGCAAGAAATACAAAGATATATTGGGCCTTTGCTTGACGAATTTTCCATGCTGTCGTCCACTTGTGCTTGCAGACACTTCTACGTGACCATGAACATCGGGGAGCCGGCGAAGCCCTACTTCCTGGACATCGACACCGGCAGCAACCTCACCTGGCTCGAGTGCCACGACAACAATGGTCCCTGCAACACCTGCAACAAGGTATAGTATATCGGTGCTGCAGAACGCAAACGCACGCACATATATATGCATCTCGCCTTTATTTTCAACTTCATTGGAATAAATTTGACTAGAAAAACGTAGTAGTCAGAAACAATTTGTGCTTGTGGATGGTGCACACAAAAATCACCATGAACTGCACTATGTTTGACGGTGATCCTTGTCCCTGCAGGTGCCACACCCACTGTACCGACCGACGCTGAAGAAGCTAGTTCCATGCGCAGATCCTGTCTGCGACGCGCTGCACAAAGACCTGGGTACAACCAAGGACTGCAGAGCTGCACCGCGCCAATGCGACTATGAAATACACTACCTAGATGGATCGTCATCTCTTGGTGTGCTCGTCCTTGACAAGTTCTCATTGCCTACGGGCAGTGCCCCCAACATCGCCTTTGGGTATGCAACAGAATATATGCATGGATATTACATTCTATTTGCATTGCTCACTGGATATGTTCATGATAGTTTGTAGTTCTCTTAATTTCTGCATGCAGCTGTGGGTATGATCAGATGCAGAACTCCAAGAAGGCCCCCAAGAAGGTGCCGGTCGATGGCATCCTTGGGCTTGGAAGGGGCTCGGTAGACCTGGTATCGCAGCTGAAGCACAGTGGAGCCGTCTCCAAGAATGTGATAGGCCATTGCCTCAGCTCAAAGGGAGGGGGCTACCTCTTCATTGGGGAAGAGAATGTGCCCCCTTCACATGTAACCTGGGTCCCCATGGCTCCAACAACACCCGAGTAAGCACTATACTAGTACTGCTTATCTTTTCATGCAAAGTGCTTGGTTGTTCACGATGATGGTCTGAGAAGGCTGTTAGTTTGTTGTGAATTTCATTGGTTCATTATATTCAAGCATGCACACACTATTAGCACTATGTAACAGCACAGATTCCTGCACAGCTGCATATCATATACATATACATATACTGCATTTCCAGGTAATAATCACCATTTAACAGGACGCATTTTTGATTGATGCCCCCCTTTTGTTTGTCAATCTTGTAAAAGGAACCACTTTCCTCTTCTGGAAAATGGAAATTCAATAATGGAAACTAGTTGAGAAGGATACCACTGAACTTTCTTTTCTTTTGACTTTGTTTCAACGTGTTTCCAGGGAACCTAATCACTACTCGCCGGGCCAAGCAACCCTGCACTTGGGTAGAAACCCGATAGGCACAAAGCCGTTCAAGGCGATCTTCGACAGTGGCAGCACTTACACCTACTTGCCTGAGAATCTACATGCTCAGCTCGTTTCTGCGGTATGTTCCTAATCAGTAATCACAATTCAGTATTAATCCCCAGGTACCACGGTTATTAGAGACAGTAGACATAGGATTCATGACATGTGAAGGATGTTGCTGCAGCTGAAGGCCTCTCTCAGCAAGTCACCACTCAAACTGGTGTCTGATACTGATACTAAACTGCGTCTATGCTGGAAAGGACCTAAACCTTTCAAAACTGTGCACGACCTCCCGAAAGAATTCAAGTCACTGGTCACTCTGAAATTTGACCATGGAGTCACCATGACTATCCCTCCTGAAAACTACCTCATTATCACTGTAAGCACTCCAAACACAGCTGACTGTCAGCAGTGAATGCTAATTTGTCAAAAAAGGAGGAGAATGATTTAAATTCTTGTGCTTTTGTGTTTGTGGCAGGGGCATGGGAATGCATGCTTTGGCATTCTTGAACTGCCAGGCTATGATCTGTTCGTGATTGGAGGTACAAAATTTTGCATATACCATGCTCAATTCAGAATACAGTGTTCAGGCATACATATCTGTAAAATATTTTTGATTCCAATGGTGCTCTGTTTCTACAGGCATCTCAATGCAGGAGCAGCTTGTGATATACGACAATGAGAAAGGGAGGCTTGCATGGATGCCATCACCGTGTGATAAAATGCCCAAGTCCAAAGCTGCGATCATTTCGCGCATCTGAAATCCTGAATGAAGTTGCCAGTACCTGATGGGATGAAAGATTGAAAAAGGTGAAGAAGAGAATAAAGAAAAATTAAGGATTGTAAGAAAGGAACTCTATAAACAAGAAACTTGTGTGTACCTCCTGATCAGTGATCAATGCTCATAATTATAATAAAGCATATTTGATGATTAAGTATGTTTTTCGCCTAAGATATTATTTTCCCTTTTTACGAACGCACTGGAGATGTTCTTTGTGCTGTCGTAAATTTGATTGTGCAGTCAATATATATACCTCTTTCATTAAAAAAGAAACAATTCCTTCGATGCTATGTTTTACCTGGTAGCCTCTCGGAATGACTGGAACTATAATTGCAGACATGGTATTTGGTTAAGCTGAGAGAGGTTGTAAAAACAGGACCAACTCAGTTTCTTTGTGTTCAACGTTAGCGTCTGTACTTCACAGTTTTATACAGCAAGTGGTGCAGTGGAGTGACAGTTGTGGCACAGAATCATCATTAATTTTTGTTTTTTTTTAAATGCAAAAGAAGGTCTACCTATTATTGAGATGAATAATGGAGTATAACAACTAGGGTCCAGCGCTGGCAGCCCCATAGTTTGGCATAAGAACTCTAGTGTGTCTGCCCTGGCGCCCTGCAGCGATTGAAGATTGTCCTGATCAACTGGCACTCTATTTAGTCTAATTGTGGTTTCGAAAAGCAGTACGGCTGCTGCTGCTGCCTTGTAGCATTTGACCCTTGTTTACAACGAATTGAATCCTGGTATACGTACGCATATGACCGCACTATATGGATAGTTCAAAGCAGGGATTACATTCACCATAGCCCAACGCAATAACACTCGCCTCATATGTATACCTGTTTACTTTCAAAATAATTTATTGATAAAGCAGACAAAGTATATGATGCTATATGAAATTTTGCATCAACTAGAACTGCCAGTGTGTACATAGTATACATATTCACATATTGACAATAGAGGACACATGATTCTGTGAAACTGATGTATCCTAAGATCATGATAGATGAGATTGAAAATTACTGTGTAGTTCTATATCATGGAGTGTATAAATTATAGAACACTCTGTACTCTTAATTTGCCATAGAGTTATTGGAACCAGTCGTGCACAAAGAAGAGATGTTCAGCCTATTCTAACTTTATATAATATCCTGTGAGTTACTGAAATAACACCTCTACCACTAATTTTTCACTTCCTTCAAAATGAGTCGGGTAACATGCCCCAGGTTATCTGATGTTTATATGGAGGGGGAGGATAATTTCCAGAAACATGTCAGCTGATGCCTGATGGAGACTGAAACCTGCCTTGAGTTTCCACAGAGGAGTTATCTCTCCATATTTTGCAATCAAATAACTTTGTATCCCTTCATTGCTAACATACTACATTTGTTTTAAATTACATGTTGTATTAACTTTGTCCTAAGGAAAACATTTCTATCTTTGACCATTAATCTATAAAGATATATCTCAACATGCAAGCCATCCACATCATCCCCCACTAACTATCCACATAATCTCCACTAATAGCCATGTCATCCTACTAACTTCAAACATCTTAATGCAAGCTATCTACATTATCTCCAATTAATTTCATTCCAAATTCTTCAAAATCTCTGTAGCAATGTGCGGGGTATCTTCTAGTTTAAATGATGCATATAGGATAATAACATAAGATTTATGTTTTCACTATGAGAAATACTTTAATAATATGTAATTTACATGTTGTGAAACTACATGGATTTGTTGAAATTGATGATCAAAGATATAAATATTTGACTTAGGATAAAGCTAATACAACATGTAGTTTAAAATGGAGGCTGTGATTGAGGAGATAACTTTTTGAAATAATGGTTATTCAGGCTTATGGAGAAGTAGTGGGGCCATCAACATTAATTTCATTCATGCATGCATGCATCATGCATGTAATCTTGTGGATTGCTTCATTCCCCATTGGGTAGCCCGCTTGCACACACAATTAGCTAGGGAAGATATGTATCCTTTTCCATTAGTTAGTATAACAAAGAATATGGAATCATTATAATAATTAGGAATAACTAGGTCCTTGAGCACTGATATGTTTTAGAGTTGCTAGAGTTATATGATTTTAGGAGAGTGGAAGTATATAATATAGTAACATACTTGAATTGCATATTTTTAACAGTGAACTTATTGGTGATTAGTGGATTTTTTTCAAACGATATGCATATGTCTATTCTCCCACATCAACATGTATTGAGGGAATGTCTAGTTTTCCATATTAGAAAATCTTGAGGAGTGAAGGTCAAAGTGAGATCTGACTTGGAATACTAATCAGGCGTATGATGATAAGGTAAGTAAGCCCCATTAAAAACCTGATTTTGTTAGGAAGAAAGATCTTTTTGCAAGACAATATGTGAGAAAGGAGGTTTGAGAGATGACTTGAAGAATGTGAAAATGGGAAGTACAATTGAGCATAACAAAATTAAGCTTAGTGACATTTTACATATATTTGTGCTAATTACCTGAAGCTTATAGCACTAGAGAATTGATCAGTATCCCATGGTGCTCAAGTCAAGCATTGCATTCAGTTTTTAGCATAGTGACAATTACAGATCAATAGATGCTTTGAAATGCAATGCCTATTTTCCTTAGGAACTTCTAGTATGCGTGTTGTTGAAACTTCCTGAGTTCTTGTCTGTACATTTTTAGGAGGTACCAACTTGTTTGTGTAATCAAAATATCTTGCTAGATGTAATACTCGTGCAAGACTTTTGAGCCCAAACCCATCCAAATGCAAAGCCAAACATGATGAGCAATCAGTGGTGAATCTAGGATCGTCTGTAAGGGGCCTGCTACTTCCTATTTCTCCTCTTCTCTCTCTCTCTCTCTCTCTCTCTCTCTCTCCCCTTTTTCAACTTCCTCCTCTTCATCCATGCATAAAAATTGTTGGGGTTTTAAGGATGTTTCATTGTCAGCTTGGAGGTAGGGGGCACGACAGATGCCTCCTCTCTCTCTCTCTCTCAAGGGTGTTTGATGCATAATTATCCATGCTATTTTCCATGATATCTAAATGCAACATGAGACATGAAGAACACATACCAACATACTAGCATCCAACAATTTTCAAACAACCTCGTACTAAAAATTAGCTAGTGAAAAATTAGTAGCTATACCTATTAGCTAGCTAATTTTTAGTGCCAATAGATCCAAACAGGTCCTAATTATCCGACGATGGACTAAGGCGATGATCAAGGCTTCACCTGTCACATATACCCCAAGACATCTACTCCTTCACCTCTTTTACAAGCACCTCTTCCTGGTCGACCTCAGCTTTGGGGAATCACGTCGACTGCATGCAAAGGCAGCTCCGACTGCACACAGGCCTAGCGGGGCAGGTTCTCGTCACGGATATAGGGGTTTTTTTTGGTTTGGGGTCTGAGAACGTGCCTGGTCCAGGAAACTGATCCCAGGCGTTAGGGACACAATACCAGTGATGCAATGCCCTGACCAAAAACTGAAAGTTAAGAATGCATGTCTGCAATCTCCACTGTTGTCGCGGATGGAGCGCGGTGAGTGGTGAGAGTGGCTGTTAGGGATCTAGATCGGAGAGAATTGGGAAAAAGAAGTGCTGGAGGAACTCCAAGAACACGAGATAGAGAGGGCAGCTATCGGTAGTTCAGAGGTCTCTTACGGCAAAAGTTCAGAGTAGTTCAGAGTTCCCTCTTAACAACCGGACACGCCGGCGGCTTGTTTCAGCAGTGCAGCTGCTTCTACGCATAGGAATCAAGCCCATTGAGGCCCAGTCACGCGAGAGCTAGGACGCCTGCTGACGCGGACGCTCTACCGTTCCTTCTGCTACGGGCGAGCGATCACCTTGTGCCGGATGGCCTACAGGGTGGTTGGTGGGTCTCCATCAGTTCCAGTTCCAGCTTCAGGTTCAGCAGGGAGGCCATGCAACCGTAGTGTCTGTAACAACAGAGGCGTCGGCGCGTGGAGCAAAGGCCAAGTCGCCGGCCTGCCCATGCCCAGCGTCCTCAGCCTCACCAGGCTTGCGGCGTCGTCCGCCGTTGCCGGCCACCGTCAGCAGCAGCAGTGCTGGACGCGCACCATCCTCGTCCCAGGTCTCCGATCCGCGCAAGAACGCAGCGTCGCCGCCGCCGCCCAAGCCAGGCCGGGCCGTCACCGCTGAGAGATGGGACGCGCACAAGAAGGCGGCGATCCCAGTTCCAGCTTCGTCGTCGTCAGGCACGTCGTCTTCCCTCGTAAGCAGCACGTGCACGATCAGCCGCGCGTCGTCCGCCGAGCGCTGGGACGTGCACAAGAAGCGCTGCCCGCCACAGACCGAGCCGCTCGACGACGGCGAGAGCATCAGTAGTGGCAGCGACGACACCGACGCGGAGGAGATACGGTGGAAGCCGCGGGCCATGTACGCAGGACCGGGCTTCGTCGTCGCCTCGCCGGAACCCAGCGTGATTCCCATGCCAACAGCGTTCTTGGTTCGCGTTGCGGCATAGCGCTGCGCTGCACCAACTCAGCGGCTCAGGACTCAGGCCGCTGGTTTCTTCAGCTACCGAAGCAAGTGCGATCATACAGGTACGGGTGTTACTGCGATTAATGATGCTGTTTTAGATAATTGAGACGTACACAGCTTATGTTGTTAGAATTTGAATGTTTTGTATTTTCTTAGGTCTTATATTTTGAATGTTTTGAATCTTAGGATTTGGCGATTTGCTGGATTTCGCGAGCCCATACTGTACACTGTATGTATATGGAATTATGGATGCATCCATCTGGAAGTTATCGTCTCGATTGATTCTGTTTCAATTTGAACAATCCAACTCGTGTTCAAAATAAATTAATTACTCGCGTCTTAGTTGCCTATTGAAACAGCAAGAACATTGGCACAAGAACACAATTGGACAAGAACGGATGGAAACATCACAAATTATAAGCACAATTTTCAATGGCCTGGGCTTTTAAGGCAACGAACGAGGCTTTACATGGGATAGGTTGCGTGCTGCTACCACGCTTCCGGACAAAACCTAAAGCCTTGCAAATAACTCTCTGAAGCAAAAATTCAGATAAGTAGACAAGCGCAAATTGTACTCCCTCCATACTAATAAATCAAGTCGTTTTAGACAGTGACATGATCTCCGAATCATAACTTTAACTTCATATTTTTATAAAAATATTTATTGGAAAGTAATATATATATTTTTTATGAAAGTACTTTTCGAGACAAATCTATTCATATGGTTTTCATATTTCCAAACCCAACATCTTAAAAGTTATTCATAATTTATATTCCTAATGTCTGACCCAAGGCTTGTCCAAAATGACTTGAATTACTAGTATAGAGGGCGTATTTGACAAGGCTGGGAACATACTTGACATATATAAGAACAAAAAGAACTGGCATGCCATAGTTGCTAATTACACACTCCGTTCCAAATTGTAAGTCGTTCTGGTTTTTCTTGACACATACATTTTGTCATGTACCTAAACATAAAATGTATATCTAAATGCATATAAAAAACTATGTATCCACAAAAGTCAGAATGCCTTATGATTTGAAATGGAATGAGACAGGGAGTACTACATTATCTTGAGCATCTCCAATAGTTCCAAAAAAGCAATTGGTAAATCAATTAGTTTTTCAAGTGGCTAAAAGAAGTTGGGGCATATTTGTTTGGGTTCCTCCAACAGTTCCTAATATCTCAGTCCTAAAACATTTTTTTGAACGTAAACGGTCCTAAAATATAGAAGATAGTTTTACATCAGGAATCCCAGACTATATGTTTTGCTATTTAGACTACGTTAACTTTAGAGTAGTTTTTGTACATCAGAACTGGAAACCCCTAAACATCTTTGCAAAAGATTGCTCTTTCACCTAACAAGTCTGGGCAACCATCCTACTGTGGTTTGGTCTTCATCAATTTCTAAGTCATGACCTCTCAGGTCCATTTACAAATGTTGGAGGAGGGCAAGGCAGACAATCCAGAAAGAGGAGTGGTGAGAATTCGATGGACTAATGCATTCCTTTTTGTGGAACGTTTTGGAAAGAGCGCAACAAACGGATCTTTCAACATTCAGTCATGCAACCCATGCAACGGTCATTCATTATCACGGAAGATGTAGAATAATACAAGCTACGGTAGCCTCTCGTCCACTCGCCCTAACCGTAGCTTGTTGTCTCCATTCTCCAAAAAGAACACCGCATCTCGAACAGCCGTGCTTCCCCGTGACTGCTCCGTCGCGCCGCCTCGGCATTCTCCACGGCGGCTGGGGCCTGACGGCAAGCATTTCCACCATGCCCGAGTGCGGCCGCCCGCTTTCCTCCCTCTCCATCGTGCCTCCCAGTCGCCCACCTTCCTCCCTCTCCACCGCACCTCTAGCCTGCCGCGGCCTTCTCCAGCTCGCCTGACACCTTCTCCACCGGAGCAGCAACAACTCGCTCTAGACCCGCCATGGTCTTCTCCACTAGAGCGGCGACGGCTCGCGCCGGCACGAGACTGGAGCGCCACCATCTAGCGCCGTGCCCCCATCCACCTCGCCCGTCGCGGAAGGGAAGGCAGGGGAGGCTTGCGCCTGCACCTGGGGAGGTTTGCACCTGTGCCTGCGCCCCCATCCACCTCATGTTGTCGGCAGGAAGGGGAGGCCTGCGCCAACGCAGTTCCCCACCAGGTAGGCCATGGCCGCCAGCGACGCTATGTTTCAAGTGTTTTAGGCATTTTCAACATGTTACAAACCTATGTTTCAAGTGTTTCAATTATTTCAAATGTATGTTTCAAGTGTTTCAGGGCATTTTCAGACATGTTGCAAGCCTATGTTTTAAATGTTTCAAGTGTTTCGTGCGGATGTTGCAAAAGTAGATCAGGATGTTGCATATGTTGTAATGGTTATACATGTATGTTGCAAGCGTTTGTTTCTAATGTTTTATCTATTTTTTAGACATATATTGCAAGTGTCAGGGGCATCCCTATGCCTGTCCAGGTTGTGCGATGGAACAGGGCCTCCCAAAATCATGGGCCTCAAGATTTACTAAGTACCCTAAATATGTATAGTAATTGTGGGGTTTGTTTTAATTAATAAATCAGCAACAGCTCCCTTCTTTGGCCCATAAACGTGGCTTGTTGTAGGCTCATATGAGAGTCCACGATTCCACTTCCACGTCTAGGAGACAAAAGAGTCCGCAACGATTCCAATTTTTTTCATGTTGCTTGCACTTCTTATTCTTTAGAATGAACTATTTATACCAATTGTTGGTCAGCTATTTTCTCTATTACTAGGAGATTTGAACAATATCCAGGTTACCAGAAAATATTTGGTTTCTTATTTACTTCTGATGCATTGCATTTATTGGATAATAAGAGCTTGAAATCTTGTTGTCATCGTCTTGGGGCTGCACTTAAACGACATGGATGATTTGATATTGATGCTCATGACCTGTATGTGGAGTTGATTTTTCTTCAAGATTTCATTCCACAAGAAAATAAAAGGCCCGGTCGAAATTCTAAATTTTTTGAAGCGATTGAGTGTTTTCCTAATGCAACAGGTATAAAAATATCACTTTTCAACTGATGGTTATACAACAGATATAATCCTTGGTCTATACTACTATAATTTGTAATATAAGTAATATATTGATATTTGTTATTATTCTCTTGTTTTGGCACTAGATATTAGGCCTCCACCACCTATTTGTTTCGAACTGGGCCTCATATTTTGCCAGGACGTGCTTGCAAGTATATTTATCTAGATGTTGCATATGTTTCACACATATGTTGCAAGTATTTTATCTGAATGTTACGTAATGTTTGTAATGGTTTTCAAATGTTCTTCAGGTGTTTTTGCAAGTGTTTCAGACGCATGTTTCAAGCGTTTCATCTGTCTTCTTTTATACGGGGTATGTTGCAAGTGTTGTGTCTGAATGTTTCAAGAGTAGATCGAACTGTTGCAAATGGGATGCGCAAGGGAAGTGGGAGACGGCGCGAGCCAGTCCCCCGCGCGCGGTCTGGCAGCGCGGGCGACATCTGGGGTGGCGTGGGCCCGCTGCTGGGGCCCTTGCTCATAAGTCCGACGCAGCTGGGGACACTCGCTAGCTTGCTATGCGGGCACCGTCCGACGCTAGCGCCTCGAATCGGACGTCCAGCCCTAGCAAGTCCGTTCAGGTATCTCGTTGTCTGTTCGTCTCTCCAGTCTCTGCCACCCTCTACATCTCTCATGTCAACAGACATAGTGGGAAGAGACGACAAGGTGATGTGATGCAGTGCTTTCTAGAGCTCGGATGTGATGCTCAAGGCATCAAGCCACTTGCACAGAGCTCACTTGGTCGTCTCTGCCTCGCAGGTCGCAGCCATGCATGAGTCATGATGGTTCAAAAGCAGGTCGCTTGACATTTCGCAGCTGCATCATGACAAGGATTCAGCATGGACACGATATTCCCAGCATCACATTCCCATGACAAAAAGTGCCACAAGAGGGTAGCACGCTGAAAGAGACAGCACTTAATCACCAAAGACAAAAATCTAAAACCTTTTAGGCTCTGTTTGGTTTGGTTTTGAGGGGCAAATGGACTAATGGGGGCTAAAATTTAGTCCTTCCGTTTTAACCCACCTATTTGGTTTCACAAAGGCTAAAAGTAAGAAAAAGTGAAGGACTAAAATTTAGCTAATGGAATCCAAATAGACCAACAAAGAGCATGAGGCACCAAAACATGCATTCTGATTTGAATGTTTTGTATGTTTTCGTAGGTCTTAGAATTTGAATGCTTTCAATCTTAGAATTTGCTGGCTTTTGCAAGCCCATACTGTATACGTACTGTATGTATATGGATGCAACCATCAGGAAGTTATTGTCTTGATTGATTCTGTTTCAATTTGAACAATTCAACTCGCGTTCAAAATATATTACTCACGTCTTAGTTGCCTATTGAAACATCGAGAACATTGGCACAAGAAACACACAGCTGGACAACAATGGATGGAAATGTCACAAATTATAAGCATAGTTTCCAATGGGCTGGGCTTATAAGGCAACTTTTACATGGGCTAGGTTGCGTGCTCGTACCACGCTTTCCGGACGCCTTGTGAATAACTCTTTGAAGCAAAAATTCAGATAAGTAGACAAGCGCAAACTCTATTTGACAAGGCTGGGAACATACTTGACATATAAGACCAAAAAGAACTGGCATACCATAGTTGCTAATTACTCCCTCCGTTCCAAATTATAAGTTCTTTTGACTTTTCTAGATGCATACATTTTATCATGTATGTAGACATAATATATATTTAGATGCATAATAAAAACTATGTATCTAGAAAAGCCAAAATGACTAATAATTTAAAATGGAAGGAGACAGGGAGTACTACATTATCTTTGACCATCTCCAATAGTTCCAAAAAAAGCAATTGGCAAATCAATTAGTTTTTCAAATGGCTAAAAAAAGTTGGGGCATACTTGTTTTGGTTCCTCCAAAGTTTCCAATCTCTCGGTCCTAATAAAATATAGAAGACATTTTTTCATCAGAGATCCAAGACTATATGTTAGACTATTAAGACTGTTAACTTTCGAGTAGTTTTTGTAAATCACAACCGAAAACCCCTAAACATCTTTGCAAAGATTGCTCTTTCACCTAACAAGTCTAGGCAACCATCCTATCATGGTTTGGTCTTCATCAACTTCTAAGTCATGACCTCTCAGGGTCCTTTTACAAAATGTTGGATGAAGGCAAGGCAAACAATCCATAAAGAGGACTTGTGAGAATTCGATGGATTAATGGTTTACTTTTTGTGGAACGTTTTGGAAAAGCACAATCAATGAATCATTCAACATTCAGCCATGCAACTGTCATTCATTATCAAGGTAGATGTATAATAATACAAACTAGCTCACGGAAGATGTTCCATGGCTTTGGATTTCAGGTGGTAGTGGCTTTTTTTCTAGAAAAAGTTCCTTTCCTAGACCTGTGGCTGCTTGGAACACCCCTATGTTAGGGGTAGCCTTTTTGCTCTCTTTTTTCGATGTATGTGGGGGTGTTTTGTTTCGGATTGCTCCTTTTCTATGTAATAAATAAAGGGCCTGTTTAGATTCACCCAAATTTTAAGAATCTGGCTTTTAAAAGCTAGATAGGATCCAAACAGATCATATTTTGAGGTAGTTTTTAAAATCTAGCTACCCAGATTCTTAAAAAACCCATAAGCTGATCAGATCTAGCTATTGCCAGTTTTTATTTGCACAAGTACCCATTTGCCCTCATTAAAGACCACGTCATGGCTGTTTAAGAGCAATAAATGAAGGGTACAATAGTCTATTAGAACTAATCATAAATGAAACCAGCTTCTGAAAACTAGGGGATCCAAACACCCCATCAAATTTTGCTCATAGATTTTAAAAATCAGAGGTAATAGTTGGTTTTTAAGAATCTAAAACTGATCCAAACATACCCTAGCTCAACGAAACTTTGGGACTGAGCAGTAATACTGAATTATCTCCGGTACACCGAGAGTTAGAGACAAAATTTGGTGCAGTGAAATAGTGAATTGTGTCGCAGATCAGTCTGCAACAAACGGAATCTGTAGAAAGGATGTTTCAAGTATCATCGTCGTCTGTTCGTCTCGACCCTACTACACCTCTCATGTCAACAGACACAGTAGGAAGCAACGAGCGGTGTGATGTGATGCAGTGCTTTCTAGAGCTCGGATGTGATGCTCAAGGCATCAAGCCAAGCCACTTGCACGGATCGATCTCCCTTGGTCGTCTCTGCCTCGCAGGTCGCAGCCATGCATGCATTCGTGGTGATGGTTCAAAAGCAGGTCGCGCGCCTGACATTTCGCAGCCGCATCATGTCATGACTAGGATTCAGCATCGGCATGCATGATATTTCCAGCATCACATTCCCCGTGACAAAAAGTGCCACTGCCACAAGAGGGTAGCACGCTGAAAGAGACAGCACTTTGTCACGAAAGACAAAAAAAAAAACTAAACTCTTTTATTGTAGAACACCGTCACGGCACACAATGAGGGCTTCCCGACGCTGCTTTTTTTTAAGCAGTAGTCCCAAGTGACATGTAGGATTAGATAAAAAAATAGGTACTCTAGAGTTGTTATAGTGGCTTGCAGAAGCTACATATGTTTAGAGAGAAGGTGGTCCATGCTAAAAAAGAAGAGGGAGAGGAAATAAATGTAAGGTATGATGAAAGCAAAAGGTTTATTTACAAACCACAAGCAGTGATAGTTTGTATTGTGTGAATAGTAGTCTCAATATTTTTTAGTATATGTGGATCACTTTATTTGTACTAATAAAACCACTAGGAGTGTTAGCCTCTGTTGGTGGTGCCAGACACAAATATGCGCTTCTAGTGTGTACGTACGCTCCTGATTTCTGAAAGACACTTTTGTTGACTTTATGCACCAAAACATTCAGTCAGATTAAGCAGAAGGCCAACAAAGAGGTTGAGGCACATACGTACATAATTACAGGTTACAACACTTTTATTAGGATAATTGCTTGCATTACAAAATTTTCGGCTTCCCTGGTCACGAGAAAGCGACCGCTGAGGGCGACTCTAGTACAACGTGACATTGCAATTATAGTGCATAGAACACTCAACAAAACTTACAGCGCGTTGCCTGTTTGCCACCAACCTGAACCTGAACCAATTCTAAGTACAGCTAGACTAAGACTAGACAAGATTACATACACCATACCATCAACAGCCCCTGAATCCAGTAGGCTTGGATTCTTAAGTTGTCAGCTACTTGACCCGACCAAAAACCGACGGTTAGATTAATCCGAGACCCGATCCGACGGCAAGCTAGCTCTCTACCAACCATGATCACCAGTCATCCACATCTCCACGCGGTTGCTGCCCAATTGCAAGGGCACGATCAGGTGCAGAGATCGTGTACGAATGTACGATTACCAGTTGTAATGAATGAACACCTGAGAACTCACCGGCGGTGGCTTTGCTGCACTACACCTAGACCGGCTCGCAATTCGACCCGAACCGAGCTACACGACGACCGACCAGAACGTCCATGTCAGTGGTCAGTAGCCTAGAGGAGCACGCAGGTCGCAGGGCGGCGCGGCGCTCGCGATCGCGTCGCTTCAGAACGGCTTGTGGAGGTACGACGCGAGCATGTCGCCGAACGCGGCGGCGTCGACGCGCGCGAACAGGCCCGGGGACGGTGGCCCGAACAGCGAGCTCCCGTCATCGATGTCGACGTCGACCATAAACCCGTCCTCGGCGACGGCGGCGCTTCCCCAGTCGCCACCACCGACGGGCCACCACGCGGCGCCGGCGCCGGGCTGGCTCTCGGCGTGGTCGCGGTCGGGCAGGTCCGGCGACGGCGACAGCACGTGCTCCGAGCCGCAGCTGGAGTTATCGGTGTGCGTGTGGTGCGTCGTCGTCCACGGCATGGAGTTGTTGGAGTCGTCGCGGTCCGGGTCGGGGTCCGACGCGGGCGGCGACGACAGCGCCGGCGCGATCGCGGGCGCCGGGGCCGTCGGGACCGCGGCCGACCGGCGGTCGAAGCACAGCATCCCCGCCGACGGCGTCTCGAGGTCGTCGTAGTCGTAGTACCCGCCGTACTCCGGGAACTCCACCTTCATCGGCGCCGCCACTGCTGCCCCGCCGCGGCCACCGGCGCGCGGGTTCTTGGACGCCGCCGGCGCCGGCGCCGGCTTGACGTCGTCGGCCACGTTGCCGTCGTCGCCGTCGTCGGCCACCGTGTCGTACCGCTCGATCACGCCCTTCTTGTTGTAGATCCGGCACAGCACCCAGTCATCCAGCTGCAAGATCGAAGAGACAATACAACAAGATTGAGCGACAAATCCACGCGAAATCTCAGTGAACGAAAGTCAATCGAAGCTGATTGGTTTTTTACTACGCGTTGGAGGAGGCGGCTTGGAGATGAGGTCGACGTGCCGACGTGACGTCGGATTCGGTGCGCGTGTGGTGTCATTTGTTTGCGGGCGCGGGCGATAAGATCAGGCGGCTCTGGCTGGCTGGCGGCCGCCCGCCATGGTTGCCTTGCCGCGCTTGTCTCTATCGCAGCGTGCGTGAGCCGTGACGCCACGCCGCCCGCCCGCGCTTTACATGTCTCTAGAGCCTATCCCGCGCGCGCTGTTGCGAAAGGGACAACTCGAGCATGCTGCTGCTGCAAATGGACAATTTGCACGCCTACCTTTTTCAATCCCTCCTCTTAACTAATCAGCATAGTTGCAAGCCTAACAACACAGCATTTCCACCGTTTCTTGTTGTAACATTGGGAAAGACAAAGATCAATCCTTTTTTTATTTGTATATATGTATCTTTCTTTTTCTCTAACTGAAAGTAAGTGTCAGTAATTTTGGGGAGATAAACAAATACTACTACTCCTGTATCCTGTACAATGTAAAAGTAACAAGGAAAGCATAAGCAGCAAGGTCGTCGTGGAGCAGTGAATTACCCTGAGCGCGTTGTTGGTCTTCTTGCGTGCGGCGGCGGATCGGTCGACGTCGGCGAGGCGGTACTCGTGCATGATCCAGTTGGTCTTGACGCCCTTGGGCGGCTTCCCGGCGTAGAAGACGAGCGCCTTCTTGATGGCCACGGGGCGCGGCGACCCCACCGGCTTGTCGGCGCCGGTGGCCTTCCAGTACCCCGTCCCGGCCGCCCGGTTCGGCCTCGACCCGTTCGGGTACTTGCGGTCCCGCGGCGAGAAGAAGTACCACTCCTTCTCCCCGCCGTACGCCTTCTCTGCAATAAGCACCGATCAAGCAGTTCGTTCGTCGTCGTCAGCAAGGCAGCTAGCTGATGAGATGAGGTCACCTCGGATGATTAACAGAGACACGATCAGATCGATCGTTGGCGGTGTGCCTAGCTACGGACCTGGGAGCTGCCATGGGTCGAACTTGTAGAGGTCGACCTCGGCGATGACCGGCGCGGCGAGCGGCAGGCCGCCGCACTTGCGGAGGAGGTAGTACATCACCAGCTCGTCGTCGGTGGGGTGGAACCGGAAGCCGGGCGGGAGCTGCAGCGCGCCACCGCAGTCCATTCGATCTCGATCGGTCACCTACTAGCAACCGCCGCCGGACTGGAGACGACGAGAGCTCAGCCGATTGCTGGGGTCGTTTCTTCAATCGGCCTCAGCTGGTTGGAGGAGACTGGAGAGCTTTCGTTTTGGAATGGAACACCGCGCAGCCGTACCCGTGGTTACTTATAGACCGGCGGCGGGCCACGACGTGTCGACGGGCGGACGGGCGGGGCGGGCTCGATGTGACGCACGTGCAACTTGCCTGGTTTAGATGGCAAGTTTTACTACTTGTGTCACTGTAACACTTTTGTTTGTATTTATCAATCAGTGTCTAATTATAGATTAATTAGGTTTAAAAGATTCATCTCGTGATTTATAACTAAACTGTGTAATTAGTTATTTTTTATCTATATTTAATGCTCCATGCATTTGTCTGTGACGGAGAGAGCGTAAAAATTTGGAATTTGGAACAGGTCTCGGGGGAACGGCACGGCCGGGCCGGGCCGGGACCTACTCGCGGCGCCGGTGATCGAGCACAAGCAGGCAGGTTGACCCGAAGCCGAAACGGACGCGTGTCGCGCAATCGGAGGGAGGAGCGGGACGAGTGGGCGGTGGGATGCGAGGGCGAGGGGTCCAGTGGGGGAGGATTTTGTCATCGCTTGCGTCAGCTGTTTTGGCGCCGCCCGTGCCTGCCTGGTGGGACCGGTTTGCTGTCATGGGTGTGTGTGGGCCCGAGTGGGCCCCGGAGGTCGTTTTTCTGTGATATTATTTTTAGGGAAGGGTTTTTTAATATGCTGGCAGTGGAGATTCCCATCGTCCACTTGGTCGAGCCCTGTGTCCTGCGAGTAAAATAACACTTCTTTTTTCTTCTTTCAGAAACAGAGTAAAATAACACCTGCTGAGGTAATCACGGTCGATTCCGCTGTGATTCCCTGGGCTTAAACTTTGATGATCACCAAGGGCATTTTGGTCAGCTTTACGGCGGTATGTGCATCGAAATTGTAGGTTTGTTTTTAAAGTGGCGCTCTTTCCAAGCGTCAAATTTGTAACTACATTCCCTCAAAAAAATTGTAACTACACGTTGATTTTCTTAATTGTTTAAAAGAATTGAAAAAAATGCATCTCAGAATTTTTTAGGTGGGAGGGCTCTTAGTTTGTGACGATTTGTAACACTTACTCTTTCCATTCCATATTAAATGACGTTTTGGTTTTTCTAGATATATCGCTTTTAGTGTTGATGAAAGATTGTGAGAAGTTAACTTGCAAGGAGTCTTTTGCAAAATTTGTACTTAGTGAACCGTATTAACTCTTTTCTCTTCAGAAGATTTATTAGGATCCATTAGGAGCTGGTCAATAACTGATAATTAATATTTACTAGCCAACAATTAGCTATTGAGTCCTCCCTCTGTCCCTAAATAAATCAATTCCTAGAATCTGTATCAGTCAAACTTTTTTAAGTTTGACAACTTTATAGAAAAGAGTAACAACATCTATGACATAAAATTAGCACATTATGAAAATGTATTCTATGGTAAATCTAATGATACTAGTTTGATATCATAAATCTTGATGTTTTTTCTACAAATTCAGTCAAAGTTTAAAAAATTTGACTTGAGACAACTCCAGGAATCTATTTATTCAGAGACAGAGAAAGTAGGTAGCTAGGCGTCGTTTGAATTTATTTATTAGCTAAGGCTATGTTTGGATCCATTAGTTGCTACTAGCTGGTTTGACCCAACTAGTGAGATAGTTGTTCGCTAGGTATTAGCTAATAATTAGCTTCAGTATTAGTTGGCCCTGTTTGGATCTAAAGGGGCTAATTATTAGCAACTAATAACAATTAGCTCCATGGGTCCAAACATGACCTAAATTGAAGTTGCAGTTGCCTAGAATGCTCATGTCGTCATTTTTTTTGGTGAGGCGATTGTGAGAAGAGGAGAAGAGAGTGTTATAAGGTCCACAGAGTTACTTTTCAATAGCGGAGTGATTGCTAGAGGTATTTGATCCAAACAGAATCTTAATGAACCATTTCTGTACTATAGTTTCCAAGAACCTGTTGGGTCCCTACAACTAATACAGTCACCTGCTAAATATTCAGTTGAGAGTGTATTTGGATTCTCAGCTAATAAGTCCAACTAATGTCTTACCTATCACCCAACTATCAATTAAGTAGTTATTAGTTGGTTTCTCCCAGCTAACAAACCTAATAGTTAGCTGGGTGGATCCAAGTGTGACCTTATTAGTCCTCTAGATGCCAATTTACTAAAATTTATCATGCTTTTCGTATTCTAATTTAATTTTTGCTACATAATTCGCAGCGGTCACTAGCTGCCTTCGACGTGCATTATGCTAAGCCGCAGTGACAAACTAGACCAGATCCCCACCAAAATTTGGCTGTATCTTTTACGCAGACACAATTACTTTGGCGTGATCGCGCGCTGTCTGTTGGATGCCCGTATCTTGGCTTTCTAATCGGAGGGGAGATCCGCCTTTTGCAGACGCACATGGCGCGACACAAAACTAACCTGCGACCTGGATCCACATGCATGCTGTTGCTGTTTGCGGCTCTGAATCTCAGATCGATCGGGGTTGACGAGGACGAGGACTGGAGCAGCGCGAATATCCGCTGGCATCCGAGCGCTCGCCTCCCCGCGCGGCGCGCACGTCCCATGGCCATGGCATGGGGCTAGTCGGCCTTGTGGTCCTCGCCAAAACGACGGGAGCTCGCTGCGGCGCGCGGACGCGGTGGCCGGTGGACCGTGGACGGACGGCTGGAGGCTGCTCACTTGTCCTGTTGAGATGCTGAGGTGGCCCGGGCCGGGCGGCGGCAGCAGCTGCGTCTCCGGTCTCTCTCTCGCGCGCGCACGCAACAGGAACCCAGCACGGCGTCGCGGAGCCGCACGGCACGGTCCGCCAGGTGACGTGGCGCGCGCGGGCGACGTCACGGCGCCCCGTGCAGGTGCAGGTGCAGGTGCAGAGCCCCTGGACCGGAACCGGAAGGGCCCGCCTGTCCCCGCGGCGCGGCTGCCCGAAGCGGCCAGCGGGTCCGCATGTGTCGATCGCTGACCCGACCTGGTCGACGCGGCGATGCGCAGCAGCGAGTGCGACGACGCCCCCGGGCCCGGGCTGTCGCGATAGCTTCTCCTAGTTGGCCTCGACGTGGGCCCGCTGCGTCCGTCAGGCCCCACGCGTCAGTGGCAGCGGTCCTACGTGTGCGCGACGGAACCGGCGCCTCTTGTTTAATGAAATGAAACCTCACGCGTGATTCTCGACGTCGGCGTGAGCTCTCTCTGCCTGTCCGTCCCCGTCCACTCTTGTCTGTGCACGGCCAGTTGCTTTCCGCTGCCGGCTGCCACTGACGTGTGGCCCGACGACCGACCGACTTGGACCCAGCTGCAGTGGATGCTAGCGCTGGGCTGGGTGATAAGCCCGAACTCTTATCGACGAATCAGATGCGGCGGACGGCGCACGCTTGCTTTCGGCTCTCGTACCAGCCTCGACCTCCACCGACCCAGACGCAGCACCTCTGTCAGTGACACACGTGGGGTCAACGCCTCCGGGGCCCGCATGCACGTCACCCGCCGCACCGTACCATTCGTCGAGCCATGGCATGCTGACCTGTGGCCTGGCCTTGTTTACTCGGGGAATCTCTGGCGGCGGGGAGCAGTTTGCCAGTTTGGTCCGACGCGGCGAGCGTGAGCCGGGGAGGTCGTCACGGGTGACGACGGCTTCTCCGTCGCGTCCCGCGCGCGCTGCCGCCGCGACGACGGCGACGGCGCGGCCAATCCGGCGCCGGGACGAGGCAACAAGCCACCGTGGGGGCGTCGTGCTCCCTTGCCGGCCGTGTCGGTGTCCACGTCACTTTCGTGCTTGTTTAATGCATGCCGGCCCCGGCCAATGGGCGCGCGACGACCCTTGGAGCACCTGCTTCGGCCGCGCTGACGCCCCTTGGCGCATCTTGACTGTGGGCGGGGTGCACGTTGATTATTCCCTGCGCGGCTTCGAAGAGCCGCTGATTTCAGAATATTCACCTGTCTCCTGGTCTCCTTTTTCCTCTTCGTCAAAGCTCAAACGGGGATGGTTCAAGTCGTCTTGCAGACTTTGCATCGTTGTCTGGCGTCGCTCACAAACGCGTAGCAAACCATGCACGCATGGTGGTACTGTAGATCATGTTTATCTTAAAAAGTTGCCTGTTGATTCCATGACTTCAATTTCCTGGCACCTAAATGACGCACTACTCCTGCCTGCAACTTTCGTTGTGGTTTCGTTCGTACCGTCGTTTATGGACACTTGGAATGGCCGGCCATGAGAGTTGACACTCGACTAGGTGTAAAAAGAGGTTCTTCAGCAGAGTGATTAACAAATAGGAAAAACAACAAGAACAGTTAGATAGCTACATGTCGAGAATAGTTTCGTTTAACTTGTTTATTTACTAGGTAACTGGATTCTTTTGGTCGTAGCTTCTCCGAAATCAACGTACAATCGGTAAAAACCCAAGAGTGTGGAGAAGATACATGTTTCTAGGACAGTGAGCTCTCTCTAGTCTCTACCACAACATCGATACCGCACTTGTTTCCTAATCTTGTTGCAATCTATCTTAGTTTTTTTTCGCGACCATGCAATTGCATGTATATCATTAAGAAGAAGGGGATTTTGATGATACAAAGAGCCCATGCCCGACCTAGAATGCGAGCGGCACACTATAGTCGAGCAGAAGGGACCCCACGTACAAGCAGCAGCTGTCGAAATATTACATCAAAGTGTTTGCGCGACTAGAAAGAAGGTGTATAGCATCAGGCCACCTCACTAAGAGCCCAGAGCGCGGCGAGCGCGCTGTAGCCTACCATGCTCCATCGCTCAGCCTCGTCCTGCAGTAGAACGACAAGCTGAACTGGAGTACAGGTAATCCCATTGAAGACACGCCTGTTCCTTTCCTTCCAGAGCAGCCACGATCCAAGAATGACAAGGGAAGTGAACATAATATTATTTGTTATACAAACAAGGTAGTAGTTGGCGGAAAATCGTTATCGCGCCTCGATCGTTGATCTGAGATTACAATTGACCATGAAAAATAATGGTTCATATAATTTTTTGCGAGGTGGTTTATATATTAGTTTGGTAATAATCAACGCAAATTTATTTATGCCCCGGTGCTTCCAATAAGTTTAACCGTCAAGTGCAATGGGCAATGAGTTGAATATGATTACTGCACCTGGTTGATTCCGTCAATTTTGTTTTTAAAAATCTAAATACTGTTGGATTCAATACGTGAAGGTGGTGATTCTTCGCCATTTCTTGTTCATGTTTACATCATTGATGACTTGTACTCGACAAACACTAGAGACTAAACAAGGCATGCTTAGGCAAGAAAGTTGCAAGTTGCAATATTAATCTAAGACCCAATAAACTGCCAAGCTAATGTGATCATGTGACCTTAGCTAGCTTGCACCTCACCAATACATCAAAGAGACGAAACAGTCCTGTACTCTATGCGCCTCCCCAGGGCCCACTCTCCTGTGAAGTGGAGTTTGCTATATGCATGATGTGATGATGCCACCATTTGGATATATATAAACTGACAACGTATTAGGTGGAGAACATGACAGGGAAGAAAACAGGGGACGCCCGAAAGCCATCGCTAATTATGTTAACTATAAACCATAGTATGTGGCGTTGCGCCGCCGTATTGCGAATTAATGAATCCTCATAGAGAGTTGTTTATTTTCCTTTGTATTTTTGTGATTCTTTTTATCAAAGCAACGTAAGCTTTGTGATTCTTAAAGTGTGCTCCCTCCGTCCGAAAATGCAGGTCATGTCTTAATTTTGTCCTAATTCCTAAGTCTGTCAGATATCTCTAGTACGTTTTGATTATGTTTTTATAAAAAAATATTTAACATCTATGATACTGAATAGATGTACTATCAAAACATTTTTGGTGGTATATTTAACTAATTTTATGGTGTAGAGATGATGATGCATTTTTCTATAGATTTGATCAATTTTGATAAGTTTGAATAATCGGAACAAAAATAAAATGACTTACATTTTATATAGATCGAGTATATTATAATTAAGCTAGAGAGATGCATCTACAGGTCCACATGTACACCTGGAGATGCTTATGTACCAGCTTAACCATCGATCCATTGCGGATTAACAAATGATTAGTTACAAGATACAGGTAGTACTTTCTCCTTAAAAAAAGCTTTGTATTAAATAAATTCCATGTGACTGCCAATACAAGGCGGTGGTTTGATTACCGATCTATTCTTGTTATACGTTGGGAGTAGTATTTAAATGAATGTTCTAGTAGTCTTTTGGTGAGGAATTCAAATGTTCTAATTTATCAGTATATTCAAATTCAAAATGTGTCGACGTGCATAATAGTTTAAGCTGTTTTAACTTCATGTAGGCAGGCTAAAAAGCAAACAAACATTTGACTTGTGGCTCGTGGGAGAGCAATATTTACGACATGCTTAGTTGGCAAAATATTTTGGGTTTTTGCTACTGTAGCACTTTCGTTGTTATTTGGTAATTATTGTCTAACCATAGCCTAACTAGGTTCAAAAGATTCGTCTCGTAAATTACAGATAAACTGTGCAATTAGTTATTTTTTACCTATATTTAATGCTCTATACATACGTCCAAACATTCGATGTGACGGGTACTGTACAAAAAAATTTTAGAACTAAACTGCCTTTTAGTTGCCGAACATGCATGGCACCAATTGAAACAGAAGAATCAGCACGCACTTGTTCATTAACTAGTGGCCATATGTGGCGTAGTGGCGCCGCATGGTTACGCGATCGAGATCAACATCAGGGGTTTTAATTTCTCAGGGGCCGGGCCAGCTGAATCAGATTAGCTGCTGCGCGTAATAAAATACATCAGCTTAGGTACATCTGTACGTACTTTATGTTGGCATGTCAGTGTCAATGTCATTTCCTGGTGGGGCCTACCGGAGTAAGAAATGCAGTGGCTATATATAGCAGCCAATAGGATTCTGTCGTTTGCAGGAGTACGTACATATCAGGCGCGCAAACTTTGACTGCATCTGTATACACAAGGATTCAAGCATGGCAAGGTGCAGCGAACCGTGGAAAAGATCAACCTACTCCTATAGTAGGCGATAAAATGATGGCTTGCAGACATGGTTAAGGGAAACTGCATGCCATATGTGTGTGTTATTGGTAATCCACCTACTTACTTGAAAAGCCAGACCACTAATTTCGTATGGGGTGCTGATATATATGAATCTTCTCGAATCTTTGGTTAATTTAAATGTATGTATGATGTGGCAGCAGAGATGGACAAACATTAGTCTGCCCATTTCACAAATGTTATGCTTTGTTTAAGTCATACCTTTATATCTTTGATCATTATTTCTGAAATTATATATATTTGGCTTTGGAGAAAAGTAAAATACCATTATTTCTGAAACGGTTGGAAATATGGAAAAAAAAGAGGCAACCTGCAGTGTGCTGCGTGTGCCATGCATTATCGAACCCCAATTCTAGCAGTGGCAGATATACAAGCCCAAAGTGGGCCATGCATGGCCCCCTCTTTTCTATAGAAAAGCCATTTGCTTATTAATTAATTTTGATACTTGAATGACAATTCGCTAGTGTGTGTGTGTGTATATATATATACTCCAATGTTAATCAGAGTTCGATCCGGCCCTAATAAGCTTGTAGTTATCCTAGCTCGATTGGTCCTGGTCTGTATATAATATAGTATAAAACAGCAGAGTTTTCTGAAACTAATGTACTTTTTCCTTGTAAGCCCGATGAACCACTGAAATATGCGGCCATGCGTCATCAGTGGTCTAGAACTTGTTAATTGCATTATTGACTGTTTACTTTCTCGATTAGATGACAGTACCCTTTATTGTTTCGTAAACCCGGCTCCAATGATACCAGCATCCGCTTGCTCCGGAGACGTATACAGGAGCAGGAGATAGAAGCCGCTAATTAGCTGATCTGGCTGGTAGACGTGGCTGCATTTAGAACCTCAGTCCTCAGAGTTATTTACTCCATCGATGCTGTCAGCAATGCTAGCTGCTTGCTGATGGTCCCGGCCAGCGAGGGAGAGAGAAAGATAAACTATGAGTAGTTATTCAGTTGGTGGACTTGATTGTCTCATGAATCATAATCCACTTGCGATGGTGGAATCCGTTGTCACCGGCCTCTTGTGCGTGCTTTGGCTAGCAAAGGATTTAACAATATAATGCTGCAACTTGCCAATTGTCTCCCCTCTTTATCTGAGTAATTCACTGTTAAAGTTGCATGGCTCGTATCAATCGATCTCTCCCAGTTTATATAACGTATAATACTACAGTAGCTAGGTATTTCATTGGTGAAATCGCTGTGTTAAGTACGTATTTGAATACTTAATTGACCTCCACGAGATTTGAACCCCATCCAGTTGCTGGTTTTCTGTTATTTGTGACAACTGATGTGGGTAATAATGAACCAGCACCCAAAGCAATGTATGCTGTAACCACACACCTGCAACGAGTGAGCCCTGTTCGCTTGGCTTATCAGCCGTATTTTTTTAGCAAAGGGACAGTGTTTTTCTCTCACAGCAAATCAGCCAATAGTATTTTTCAGTCTGGCTTTTTAACAAAGCGCACAGGACCGTCAGGCACAATAACAATCTACCCCCACAAATTAAACACTAACAATAAGTTTGAGTGCCCCAGATGTTCTTAAAAAAAGCACAATAATTGATGTATTGTAGTACTAACCTCTCTCTGCATCAAGCAAGGACCGCTCCACAACTATACATTAACTAACTAAAATCGGCGCCTACTATCTTGTGTCGGACTGTCGGTAAACCAATAGCTGGAGCTTGCGCAGGGAACCCGCCAGTTTGCCCGCACCCAAACCATACGCATACGCGGGGAACCGCTCGAGTCCCTCCCCAGATTTCGCAATACTCTACGCCACTGCGTGCGTGTCTCGACGCCGACTGGCGAGTGCCGGCGACAGGCTAGCTAGGCTCCCCACCGGACTCATCGATCTCTGGTTTTGGTTTCACCGATGAATGAGCAAGTTGGCCGTAGAGAATTCCGTTCCTGAAAACCTAACTGA
Source organism: Saccharum hybrid cultivar R570 (assembly GCA_038087645.1). Classification (NCBI taxonomy): domain Eukaryota; kingdom Viridiplantae; phylum Streptophyta; class Magnoliopsida; order Poales; family Poaceae; genus Saccharum; species Saccharum hybrid cultivar. Next base: position 17,146,529 of record JAQSUU010000805.1, read on the forward strand.
GCCCGGCCTGCCGCTATAAACAAAGCGTTGAGTCTCCATCTCCTCACCTGTGTGTGCGTGTGCGCGTGACTCGCGAGTCGATCCTGAATCGGAGTGCACTCGCGGGGGCTGGAATCCGTCTCCGCGGAATCCAGGCGCGGCCAAGGCAGATTATATTATTAGGCAAAAGCGATGGCGATAAAAAAAAGTCGGCGAATCACAGTGGTCGCGCACTTAGAAGGGATGGGATCTCGGTGGGTACGCGGCGACACGATCGCGAGGGCGGGCGTCTTTTGTGCAGACACAAGCGAGCGCGGGTGGGTGGGTGGAGATCAGCTTTTTTTTTTTAGCATCACCGGAGCTTTATATTACTCATGAGCAGGGTTACAGTCATCATGGGCGATATCTCGCAATCCCGGTGGAGTTACAAGCCACTCATCCACTGGGTTTTCACGAGAAACCAATTTAGCACACTCATGAGCTAATCTATTACAATCTCTATAAATAAAACATAAATCAAAGGATTCAAAGCCCCGGCTGAGTTCATCCATCTGGAACAAGTGAGGATCAACCTCGGACCTCTGCATTGCACGCTTGTTCCACAGCTGCACCAAGACCTGGCAATCCGTCTCCATGAGGAGCCTTGTCACACCACGATCTATGGCAAGCTGCATACCATTCCGACATGCCATCGCTTCTGTGGCTAGAGCATTCAGACAGTGGTTATACCACTTAGCCGACCCCCCACAAATCCCTCCTTCATGATCCCGAAGTACTGCCCCAGTTGCTCCTGTACTATTTTCTTCAGAGAAGGATGCATCTACATTGCATTTAATCAAACCAGGACCTGGTTTTCGCCAGCGCCGACGTTCTTGCCGTGCATCTCTCTGAGTTCCTGGGGGATGACTCAGATTCCACAGGTCGAAAGCCGTATCGATCACCCACTTCACCGCTACATGTACAGGAGTAGCTGCTTCACCATGTCTGCGTTTGTTTCTTGCCATCCATAGCGACCACATGCCACACAAAATCACGGCTGCATCCCTTGGATCGCACAGAGCCGGATCAATCAAATCATGTACCCAAGTAACTGGATGGAATTTTGGCAGCTTAACTGCATTCAATCTCCTCACTTCAGCCCAGAACACTTTAGCAACTGTGCAGTCCATCAGAATATGTTTAATTGATTCTTCATCAGCTCCACATACCTCACAATTCGGAGTGCGCTCAATATGTCTCCGATGTAAAACTTGTTTGGCCGGTAAGAACTCATTCACTACACGCCACCAGAAAACCCGGATTTTTGGAGGCACACAGAGACCCCAAATTCGCTTCCAGATCTTATCACTTGATGATGACGCGCTTCCATCTGATCTCCGCTGGTGTTGTTCATCAAATAATCTTCGATACGCCGAGCGAACCGTGTACATACCATTACGTTCCGGTTCCCAGGCCCAGGTATCCGCTCCTACACCCCTGATTGGCGTTCTCAAAATAGCATGAGCATCAACATCGATGAAAACTTGTTTGATCAGATCCTCATTCCAAGCTCCGCTCGGTGTCAGTAGTTCAGCGACAACCTGAACTTGTGGATCATCAGGTTCTGAGAGTGGCCGCCCAGCAAAGTGGTTCGGCAGCCAGCGGTCTCGCCATATCCGTAGTGCTACCATCACCGATTCTCCGTATTAGTCCCTTCTTCAAAATCTCCCTCCCTTCTAGGATTGCACGCCAAATATGGCTGGCATGCTTCTTCCGGGAGGCCGTCAAAAAATCAGTGTCGTGGAAGTATCGTCCCTTGAGAACCCTCGCACACAGGGAATATGGGTTTTCAATCAGTCTCCAACCTTGTTTCCCTAGCATGGCCAGGTTAAACATCCTAAGATCACGAAAGCCAATGCCACCCTGCAACTTTGGCCTTGTCAAGAGCTCCCACCGCTGCCAATGCATATGCCGGTTATCAGACGAACTACCCCACCAGTAGTTCGAGATGACCGTCTTCATTTTCTGGCAAGTATCCTTTGGAATGAGAAAGCAGCTCATTGGATAGGTTGGTACTGCTTGTGCAACTGATTTCAGCAAGACCTCCCTTCCAGCGCAGCTAGCTTCACGCCTACTCCAAGCCCCTACCAGTCCTCTGATCTTGTTTGGCATATACTCAAAAGCCTCCTTTGATGACCGCCCCAAAGCAGTTGGAAGGCCCAGGTATTTCTCCGCCAAAGCTTCAGTTTCAATCTGTAACACAGTGCGTACCTCTTGCTTAGCATTAGCATCACAATTAGAACTAAAGAAAACAGCCGATTTATCCCTGTTCACAAGCTGTCCCGATCCTTTGCTATAAGTCACCAGGATATCTCGAAGCCGCTCAACCCCTCGTTGTGACGCTTCTGAAAAGACAATACAGTCGTCTGCAAAAAGGAGGTGTGAAATCCAGGGAGCGTGCACTCCCACCCGAACACCTCTTGATAAATATATAGGTCCAACTGATTTCAAAAGGCAAGATAACCCCTCTGAGCAGAAAAGGAATAAATAAGGGGAAATTGGATCACCCTGGCGGATCCCCCTAGTTGGTCGGAAGGGTTCTGAGAGGTTTCCATTCACCCGTACAGAGAAGCTCACCGAGGTCACACATCTCATAACGGAATTGACAAAGGCATCTGCAAAGCCCAACCGAAGCATAATCCCCCGTAAGTAGTTCCAATCAACCCGGTCGTACGCTTTTGCCATATCCAATTTAATTGCACACGCCTCGGTCTTTCCTTTCTTCCTCTTTAGATAGTGCGTACATTCATATGCAACTAGGACGTTGTCCGTGATCAGCCAACCCGGAACAAACGCGCTCTGTTCTGCAGATATAATCTCATCCAAAAACACTCGGAGTCTATTAGCAAGCACTTTAGAGCAAATCTTATAAATAACATTGCATAACGAAATTGGTCTAAAATTCTTTAGATCCTGAGGATGTTTAATCTTGGGGATGAGCACTATAGTTGTTTGGTTGACGCCATCTGGTAGTTGTCCACCATTCAGAAAATTCAGCACCGCATTAGTGACACTTCGGCCAACTGTACCCCAATGAGTCTGGTAAAAGCCAGCTGTAAATCCATCAGGGCCCGGTGCCTTATTAGCGCCCATCATGAACAGCGCCCTCTCAACCTCCTGGGCTGTATAGGGCGCTATCAGCGATTCATTCATCATTTCTGTTACCCGTTCCGGCACATGGTCTAAAATTTCCTCAGGGGCCAACTCCACCTGCGCCGTGAACAGATCACCATAAAATTCAGAGGCCATTGTCTCCAACTGTTCTTGTTCTGTGATCATCACGCCATCTGGAGACCGTAGGCCAGTGATTTGATTCACTTTGGCTCGCTCTTTCGCTTTCGCCTGAAAGAGTTTGGTGTTTCGATCACCTTCTTTAAGCCAAGTAATCCGCGACCGTTGTTTTTCCATCGTCTCCTCCCTTATTAGCAGTTCAGAGATTCTAGACATAATCTGTCGCTCGGTCCGTGATGGTCCAGAGTACAGAGATTGCCGCCTCACCGTCTCTAGTTCTCGACGGAGCCGTGCTAACTCCTTCCGGACCGAACCAAACACAGAATACTCCCACTCCTGGAATGACTCCTGCATTTTACCTAGCCTCGACTGTAGCTGGGCAAGGTCCTGAACTGCGTTTGCATCCCCCCAGGAGTCCTCCACTAGCCGCAAGTATGAGGGGTCTCTACGCCACATATTCTCGTATTTGAAGTTTCGTCTCCGTCGACCCCTCCTCCTACTCCGGCAACACTCGATCACCAAACAGCAATGGTCCGATTTTGTTGTCTGCACATTCCAAACCTTGATATCCATGAACCTGTCAGTGAACTCCGGGTTGGCCAAAGCGCGGTCAAGCCTAACCTTGATGTTGTGATCCCCTTCCTGTCGGTTGTCCCAGGTGTAGGGCAACCCTAAGAATCCCAGGTCCGTGAAGCCACAAGCATTCACAGCATCACGGAACCCGTCCATCTGATGCTCAGACCTCGTGACCCCTCCAAACTGCTCCCTTGCATCTAGGCATTCGTTGAAGTCGCCTGCACATATCCATGGGCCACTGCTTTGATCGTTTAAATAGTGTGAAAGGATCAAGATGCCCAAGAGGGGGGGTGAATTGGGCTTTTCTAAAAATTAATTGCAAGAATTAAATCCTACAAGCCGAAATTCACCCCTAGTGCCTACTTGTGTTCCTAGAGAGTCTACCGAAGAAAAGTTTTGCACCCTAATTTCCAATCCTAGTCTAGCATGGCAATTCTAGGAAAGTAAAACAAGCAATGAAAGTAAATACGAGAATATAAATGCTTGAATGTAAAAGGGCAAGGAACACGGCGATGTTTTTCCGAGGTATTGGAGAGTCGCCACTCCCCACTAGTCCTCGTTGGAGCACCCGCGCAAGGGTGTAGCTCCCCCTTGATCCGCGCAAGGATCAAGTGCTCTCTATGGGTTGATTCTTCGACACTCCGTCGCGGCGAATCACCCAAAACCGCTCACAAGATGAGTTGGGTCATCCACAAGCTCCGCCGGATGATCACCAAACTCCCAATCACCACCAAGCCGTCTAGGTGATGGCGATCACCAAGAGTAACAAGCTAGAACTCTCACTTGACCACAACGAGCCCAAATGAGGAGGTGGATGCACACTTGCTACTCTCTCTAATCGCTAGTGAGGAGCTCTCAAGCTTTGATTCTCAAATCTCTATCCTCACTAGTGCTCTTGCACTCCCTTGCACTCTAAAGGGTTTTCTCAGATGTTTGAATGGGCAAGAGACCTCTAAAAGAGGTGGAGGGGTTGTATTTATACACCCCTCGAAGAAAACGAACCGTTATGTTCTGACACGGGCTGACCGGACGCGCCGGTCGAACTGACCGGACGCGCCGGTCGCCCGTAACGGTCAAAACGCGATTTTGAACTGAACCACCGGACGCGCCGGTCAGGGGTGACCGGACGCGTCCGATCGTGCAAGGGTGCTTACTGTACTCGCACCGGACGCGAGGCCGCGTCCGATGGCTGATGACCGGACGCGTCCGGTCCTCTCTGGACCTTACTGGACTGTGACCGGACGCGCCGATCACAGCCAGGTCGCGTCCGACGGGCGTTCTCCCCAGGTGACACGTGTCGGTTGCTGACCACCGCGTCCGGTCCTCGCGAGGACCGCGTCCGGTGATCAGGGCCGAACACTAGCCGCGGTAACGTACACACCGGACGCGTCCGGTGCTCCCGAAGACCGCGTCCGGTCACTAGAAGACAGCCCGAAACTATCCGAAACGCGTTGCAACTTCAACCAAGTTGCTTCCAACTGAACTTTGAGCTATTCTAGGGTTGCCTAGCGCCAAGTTTAACAAGTGTGCACCACACCTAAACATAGGACTCGCCTAGGTCAAGCTACCCATTCATGCCCCCCTTTATAGTACGGCCAAAAGAGAAAAACGAAGATCCTAACGACTATTCCGAATGTGTCTCAACACCTCGACATCCGGAACTAACCGTCCTTAATCTTGACGTCACTCTTTTGAAAACCGAAACGATTTCCATCAAGGGACACGAATATCATGGTGCCCAAAGCAGTTAACACCTTCATGACCTAACTTACCAAGGTTTCTGCAAAACATACGTTAGTCATGGTAACAAAGCGTTGTCATTAATTGCCGAAACCAAACCTTGGGGCCTAGATGCTTTCAATCTCCCCCTTTTTGGTGATTGATGACAACACTAAGATTCAAAAGATTAGAGTGAAGGTTTTCGAGCATGCTTGGTTCACATAAGCAAAAAGTAATAAGCACAAAGGGTTAGGAATTGCTTATGTGTCCCAAGCCAAAAGCATGTACTTCATAAGATAAGACAAAAAGCGTTAGTACACAAAAAGATATAGCTCATAAGAAATCGGAGTAAGGCACGGAAGCACAACCTTAGAGCTATAACTAAAACGGTGACATATATTAGCACTGTGACGAGATAACACATTAAGCTTCAAAGTTTACCACACGACGACAAAGTCACACGAATGCAATGCTGAAAAGTAAACATGATATGCATGAATGTAGCACACAAAGAACGAAAACCCTCTAAACTCCCCCTGAAACTACTCTCTCTCCCCCTTTGGCATCAAGCGCCAAAAAAAACTAATCTAAGGATCTGACGGGGGGACAGACGGAGTCGTGTCGGGTGCCGAGGTGCGCGGAGTAATCACGAAGTGTAGCGTATCGCCCTCGGAGTCTGAGCTATCTGGCTGACCCTCTGAAGAAGCACGTGGCTGTGAAGTGGTCTGGGTCTGAGCAGGAACGGGCACTGACTGAGTAGTAACAAGTGGATCTGTCTGAGTGACCTGAGCCTGTAGTGAGCCAGTAGCTGGGGGATCTATCGAGGCAACTGAAGAAGGGATGGTCTCTGTAGTCCCGGTCCCTGTCACTGGAGGAATAGCTGCCTCGGGAGCTGACACCCCTGACGAAGTGTGAAACGTAGTAGTGTGCGAGGGTGTCGGCTGACCAGTCAACTCACTGTAAGTAGCACTGTAATCACCAATAGGTGTGCCTGTCAGGAGGTGCGGGCGAGGCTGGTCTGACGGTGTAAACCCCGTATGAATAGGAGTGAAGCTCGGGGACTGAAAAGACTGGGGAACCTGCTGCTGTGGAGATGTATACTGGAAGCTCGGCTGTCCCTGACTCGACGGACCACTGGAATGCAAAGCCTGAGTCATGACAGAAGCAGGCGGAGGAACCCCAACTGTGATAAGGTGGCGCAGGAGATCCATGTACTGCTGCTGACTCTGTCGCTGCATCTCAACCTGTTGCCTCTGGATCTCAAGCTGCTGTCGCTGAAACTCGTCCTGACGAGCCTGAATCTGTGCAAGTGCTGCAGCTGTGTCCTGTGCCTGTCTCTGAATCTGCTGCTGCTGCTGCTCCTGTGCCTGGGTCAACCTCTCAAGAATAGCCACCATGGCTGGGTCTGAGCGGGAGGCTGAACCAGAACCACCGGCCTCGTGGTCGTGAGACCGAGGAGACCGATACCTGGGGATGGGCTGATAGTCCTCATCTGTGCTGTCTGAAGTGACATCCTCAGGTATGTCAGCAGTCTGAGCCTCAAGGTCCGCGAGCTCTGCCTCAGCAAGCTCGTCAACTCTGGCGTCCTGCTCAGCTGCTGTCTCAGGAACATCTGGGCGCTCACGCTGTCCTGGTGCTGGGGCCTGATCTCTAGTAACAGAGGCCCAAAGCTGACGAATATCATAATCAGGGAACGCTGTAGTAGTGTTGGCTATCTCGGCCCTGATCTCTGGTGGCATCTGGATAGAAGATCTGATGATAAAGCAAATCCAGTGTGCATAGGGCAGCTGACGGTTACCCTTGAAGCCCTCAGCAATGGTGTCCTCCATCTCACTCAGAATAAGATCCCAGATGTCAAACTGTCTCTGTGAAAGGAGGTGGTGAACAACCCAAAGCTGCATACGTGTCAGTCCCTCTCTGTAGCCAAGTCTGGGGAGTAGAGTGCGTCTGAGTATAGCATCCAAGATTCTGGCAAGTGGCGTCAAGCTGGCAGGCGTACGACGTGACCCTTCGCCGAAAGGCTCGCGAAAGCAGGGTCGAACCAGGTCGGTGGGTGGCACTGAACCACCGTGAGGGCGTCTGGGAGGTGGAGTCTGTCCATAGCACAACTGATGGATCCTCGTGTCAGAAGCTGGAAGTCTGAGGATCTCTCGAGCTCTGGAGCTGTACAGTCTGTGATCGCGGCCTCTGAAAGCAAAGTGTATGAACTCATGGGCAGGATCAATCCAAAGAGAAGCATAGAACTCCCTGACCCATGTGCCGCAGTATGCACCTGTCCGTCCAAGAAGATCTGACAAACCAGGCATATAGGACAAGTGCGGACGGAGCTGCTCTCCCACAACATCAACCAGTGCCTCAAGTCGACATACCCTCTGAGGTCTGAAAGCAATACCACTGTCAACTAAGGCCCTGTAGAAATCCTCCTGAAGTGGGGTATAGAAACCCTCTGAAGCTCTGGAATCTCTGACAGGTGGAAACCAACGGCTGACCTCCACGAACCTCAAACTATGCACCTGACGTGCTGAAGCACCCCTCAGGTCTAAGTGCTCGACCGGGGGTGACCCTCTAACTCTGGGAGGAGGTCGTGCTCCACGACGCTGGCCCTCTGGCCTAGATGTCACCTGAGTACGAGCACGTGTGGAGCGACGACGTGGTGGAGACTGAGCTGGCTGCTCCTCTGTATCCTCTGTAGCCTGTGGAGCCTCTGTAGCCTCTGTCGGCTCTGTGGGTGGATCAACTGACATCTGCTCTGTAGCACCAGTATCCTCGGTACCCTCAGTGGCCTCAGTGCCGAGCTGTCGACCTTCAAGGTGAAAGCGACGCTCGCCTATATGTATGCCACTGCGTCTGCCACCTCTCTCTGCCTGCTCTGCAGCGTCTGCCACGGCCTGAGCAACCTCTGCCTCTGTAAGTGTCTTCTTCTTCTTTCTGGCCATTACCTTGATGCGCTTTCCACGCGCAATCTCAGACCGACGAGGAGGACTGTCGTCCCCGTCACCAGGAGCACCACCGGCGTTCTTGCAACGCACCATGCTGTCAAACTGACTGAGAACCTCTGTAAGATGGTGAACTGTCACTCGAGAGGCTTGGCCTCAATCCGTATCCGCAGGCTTGGCCTCGGATTCAGCAAACAGATCTGACCCTGACACACCGACTGACTCGCTGCACGACGGAATAGAAAGATATACTATAAGCACATATATAACTAAAAGGTGCGAAACCCTAGAGATAGCAAGCATGTGAGATACGAAGTGAATCGAGACGCGAAGCTACCTCGGATCGGCGAAACGACGGTGAGAAGATGCGGTGACCTAGGTCGCGAGAATCCCCAAAATCGACGATCGAGCTCTGAAAGGACCGAGTCGAGATAATCAACGGATGATATCGGTCAAGGATAGCCCTAGCAAAGGAAATGACGTGACTGGAATCGAAGAATCGAGCGAATCGTCACCTGAAGAACTAGGGCTTCGATCAAACCCTAGGTTAGGGTTTTGGTGAAAACCCTAGAGAGCTCGGGCGCGGAGATTGAAGAGCTAGGGCACGAGGTGGGGTGCAGGGAGGTGAGCTGCGGCGCTGGAGCGGCCCACGGCAGTGAACAGGTCGCCGGCGGGGAGGTGGAGCACGCGGGGCGCGGCGGCGGCGCGGGCACCACGGGCACGGCTCGGGCGAGAAGGCGTGCGGGGTCGTGCGCGGGCGCGAGCAGGAGGGCGAGTGGGCTAGGCAGGAGCGGCGCAGCGCGGTGGAGACTCGCCGGCGGTGAGCACGACGGCGAGGAAGCGACGAAACGGCGAGAGAAAACGAGCGGCGGCGGATTCGACTGGAGAGAAAAAAACGATGAGGACGAAAGGTTTTATGAGGGGCTCAGATCCGCTCGACGCGCGATCACCGGACGCGGTGGTCATTATGACCGGACGCAGTGGTGTGGCGTCCGGTCACACTCCAGTAAGCGCCTGGAGTGACTGGACGCGTCCGGTGTGGACTGACCGGACGCGGTCAGAGTCCGGTCGTTGAGAGCTCGGGAATTCATCGCGGAGCACCGGACGCGGTGGTGGTAGCCGGGACCGGACGCGGTGGTCGACACAGGCGCGTCCGGTGCAGCGTCCGGTGCTAGGTCTGGAATTGATCTTCTGGATGACCGGACGCGCTGGTGGACGGCGGGACCGGACGCGGTTGTGAAGCATCACTGCGTCCGGTGCAGCGTCCAGTCCAGCGTCCGGTCGCTGTTCTTCGCCTTCTTCGTTCCGAACTTCGACGCGACTTCTCCCAATCAAGTTCCAATCCAAAGAGACACAAATAAACACCAATTGGAACCTGATATGAGTGACCTCACTCAAACCCTCAAATTTTTCAAAATATTTTGCCTTAGGCTAGTATTATTTTTAGGAAAAATAGGCAATAAACACCCGAGGAGCAACGTATGGCCATGCAATAGAGTTTTTGGACCTTTAGGAGCGTCAAATGCTCTCTCTATCCATGGACGAACACAGAGGTTGCTCAAAGCTAAACCGAAAAGAAATGACAAACAAACAACCATGCATATGCAATGCAATACAAGAAAGTAAAGCTAGGTTGCTTGTCAAGTTTGATCCACGGTTAGGCTTCTTCACTCCTCCAAAGGAGGGTTATCGTAACCGTGTTAGCCAAGCCCTAAAAGCATTGTGATAAACTAAACATGGCATATAATACAATGCAATGCAAGGGACAACACACGTTCATCTTTTAAAGTTGCTTGAATCAAGCACATTTAGTTCACTTCTTAGCCTACAAAAGGTAGCCTCATCCAAAGGTTTAGTGAAGATATCCGCTAATTGATTTTCACTTCGTACACCTTCTAGTGATATGTCATTTTTAGCAACGTGATCTCTTAGAAAGTGGTGGCGGATATCAATGTGCTTGGTGCGAGAGTGTTGTACCGGATTGTTAGCAATTTTAACGGCACTTTCATTATCACATAAAAGTGGCACCTTTTCAAGAACAATTCCATAGTCTAGAAGGGTTTGTTTCATATATAAGATTTGTGCACAACAAGCCCCCGCGGCAATGTATTCCGCCTCGGCGGTGGACAAAGCCACACTATTTTGCTTTTTAGATGACCAAGATACTAAGGATCTCCCAAGCAAATGGCACCCTCCGGATGTGCTTTTTCTATCAATTTTGCAACCGGCATAATCCGAATCGGAATAGCCAACTAGTTGGAATCTAGCTCCTTTGGGATACCAAAGACCAATGCTTGGGGTGTGCTTAAGGTATCTTAGGATTCTTTTTACGGCACTTAAGTGAGGTTCTTTAGGGCACGCTTGAAAGCGAGCACACATGCACACACTAAACATGATATCGGGCCTAGATGCGGTAAGGTATAGCAAGCTACCAATCATAGAACGGTAGAGAGTTTGATCAACCGGTTTACCTCCCTCATCTAGGTCGAGATGTCCATTTGATGGCATTGGGGTCTTGATTGGCTTGCATTCTTCCATCTTGAATCTTTTGAGAAGATCCTTGGTATACTTTTCTTGAGAGATGAAAATCCCTTCTCTCATTTGCTTGACTTGAAAACCAAGGAAGAATGTGAGCTCACCAATCATTGACATCTCGAACTCCTTCGACATCAATTCACCAAATTCCTTGCAATAATCTTCATTTGTTGACCCGAAGATGATATCATCAACATACACTTGACAAATGAAGATCTCCCCATGAAGCTTCTTGGTGAATAGCGTGGTGTCGACCTTCCCAATGGTGAAGCCCTTCTCAATGAGGAAGTCCCGGAGGCGCTCATACCACGCTCTAGGGGCTTGCTTGAGCCCATATAGCGCCTTGGACAACCTATAAACATGATTAGGATATCTAGGGTCTTCAAACCCGGGAGGTTGATTGACATAGACTAGTTCATTTATAAAACCATTTAAGAATGCACTTTTCACATCCATTTGATATAGTTTCATATCATGATGTGATGCATATGCAAGGAGGATACGAATGGCTTCAAGTCTTGCAACGGGTGCAAAGGTCTCTCCAAAATCAAGGCCTTCAACTTGAGAAAACCCCTTTGCAACTAGTCTTGCCTTATTCCTCACCACTATGCCTTGGTCATCTTGCTTGTTTCGGAACACCCACTTGGTTCCAATGACTCTTGCACCTTTTGGATGCTCTTCAAGTGTCCATACTTGATTGCGGGTGAAGTTGTTCAATTCTTCATGCATGGCATTCACCCAATCCGGATCTTGAAGAGCTTCTTCTACATTCTTAGGTTCAACACAAGAGACAAAAGAGTGATGTTCAACAAAAGAAGCTAGCTTTTGAGATCGAGTCATTACTCCCTTTGTAGGACTCCCTATGATGAGTTCTTGTGGATGTGCTTGAAGTAGAGGTGAATTCCTTCTATCAACCACTTGAGGAGGTGGATGGGGAGCATCAACATCTTGAGCTTGTGCCTCGGCTTGTTCATGAGAGACATAAGTATCTTCATTTTCAACTCTCTCATTCTTGTCATCATCTTGAGGCATACGTGATGAAGATGGTGGATCAACAATTTGTACATCGTCATCATCATCTTTTGGCTTGATGTCTCCCACGGGCATGTTCTTCATGGCCTCCCTCAAGGGTTCATCACCTACATCATCACAATTCTCAATTGCTCCTTGGGAGCCGTTAGATTCATCAAATTCCACATCATATGTTTCTTCAACCAAACCGGTGGCATGGTTAAATACTCTATATGCTTTGGACTTTGATGAGTAACCAACAAGAAAGCCAATATCACAACGTCTTTGAAACTTCCCTAGGTGTTGACGTTTCTTGTAGATGTAGCATTTGCAACCAAACACCCGGAAGAATGAGACGTCCGGCTTCTTCCCATTAAGCAACTCATAGGGGGTCTTGCCAAGAAACTTTTGGAGGAAGAGGCGATTTGAAGCATAGCATGCGGTGTTGATTGCCTCGGCCCAAAACTTTTCCGGAGTGTTGTACTCATCTAGCATTGTTCTTGCAAGGGTGATCAAAGTCCGGTTCTTTCTCTCAACTACACCATTTTGTTGAGGAGTGTAGGTTGAAGAGACCTCGTGCTTGATTCCAATTTCATCACAATAAGCTTCAATGTTGGTGTTGTCAAACTCTTTGCCATTGTCACTTCTAATCTTCTTTATCTTGACTTCAAATTCATTTTGAGCTCTCTTTGCAAACTTCTTGAAGCAACTTGCCACTTCGGATTTGTCATGAAGGAAGAAGGTCCATGTATATCTTGAGTAGTCATCCACTATCACAAGACAATAAAGATTACCACCCAAACTCTTGTATGTTGTAGGCCCAAACAAATCCATGTGTAGAAGTTCTAGCACTCTTGAGGTTGACATGAAAGCCTTGGTTGGATGAGTGTTTGCAACTTGTTTGCCCGCTTGACATGCACTACAAGGTTTGTCCTTTTCAAACTTCACATCCTTCAATCCTCTTACTAGTTCTTTCTTCAATAGCTTGTTGAGAGTGCTCATTCCAACATGTGCAAGCCTCCTATGCCAAAGCCAACCAAGTGAGGTCTTGGTGAACAAACATGTCATCAAATTTGCATCTTCGGAGGTGAAGTCAACAAGATAAAGATTGTTGTATCTAAAGCCTTTGAATATCACTTGCTTGTCATCTATCTTTGAAACTTCAACTTCATTGGGTGTGAACAAGCATTGGAAGCCAAGGTCACAAAGTTGCCCGACGGATAATAAGTTGAAACTCAATGAAGCAACATAGAGCACATTTGAGAGTGAGTGATCATTTGATATTGCAATCTTGCCTATACCCTTGACTTTGCTCTTTGAATTATCCCCAAATGTGATCTTCTCTTGACATATCCCATTCTCTTCAATGGAGGTGAACATACGAGGATCACCGGTCATATGTTGAGTGCAACCACTATCAATAACCCAATGAGATCCACCGGTCTTGTAGTTCACCTACACACACGAGATCAAGCTTTTTGTTTAGGGACCCAAACTTGAGAGGGGCCCTTGACTTTCTCAACTAGTGACTTGGCAACCCATATTTTCTTTGGCCTATTCTTGTTTGGGGGACCCAAAAACATGACTTTCATCTTTCCATTTGAATCTTTTCTTAGCATATAATGAGCATTGAAGGCAAAGGGTCTAGCATGCTTGGGCAAGGGTTGTGGTGGTGGAGTTTTGCATTCATGAGCAAAGTGACCTTCTTGACCACACTCAACACATCTCTTTGGCTTGGGCTTTGACTTGCTTTGTTGTTGAGCTTTTGCTTTCTTCTCTTGATTTGCCAAGTACCCAATGCCACTTCTATCCATCTTCATTACAGTGTTCATGAGGAGCTCACTTTGCAAATATTGACCTCTTGTGAACTTGCTTAGGCCGGTCTTGAGATGCTCTTTTTCTTGCTTGAGTTTCTTGTTCTCTTCAATGAGTGACTCATTTGTTGTTTGCTTCTCAAGAGCCATCAAACCTTTAAGCTTCTTGTTCTCATTTGCAAGCTTCTCATTCTCACACTTGATCTTGGCATAATCATCATGGTTGCATGACTCAACCACACTCTTGCCTTTGCTACTAGAACCTTGCTCAATGCTTTCAATGATTAAATCATCACATGATGTAGCTATATCACACTTAACAACATTGTTAGTAGCATCATGTGTCTCAAGAGCAAGTTCATTAGCAACCACAAGACTATCGTAGTCAATTTTCAATGTGGTGTATTTGTCTTTTAAAGAGTTATGTCTAGTGATGAGCTCATCATGCTTCTTCTCAAGTTTGTCATTTTGATCTTTAAGCTCTTTATTAGAGGTTTTGAGCTCCTTGAGAGTGGAAGACATAACTTCATTTTGATCTCTAAGCTCACCACTAGTCTTTTGAGCATTTTCAAGCTTAGATGAGAGTGATTCATTTTCATTTTGAAGATCATCATTTTCACTTCTAGTCCTTCTTATGATTTTAGTGTATTTGTTTAGCAATTTTACAAGTTCATCATAAGAAGGTGCATCATATTCATCATCACTATCACTATCATCATCATCACTATCATGATTTTGTACCTTTCGTTCACCCTTGGCCATAAGGCATAGGTGAGTAGTGGACGATGATGGTGAAAGAGGCGGTGAAGATGGTGGTGAAGATGTCGGTGAAGATGATGGCCCCATCACAAATGCGGCAACTTTCTCTTTCTCATCATCGCTCTCATCTTCGGAGGAATCACAAGATGATTCAATGTCGGTGAGCCAATCACCAACAATATATGCCTTTCCTCCCTTCTTCTTCTTGTAGAACTATTTCTTCTTGCCATCCTTTTTCTTGTATGACTTGTTCTTCTTCTTCTCATCTTCTTCATCACTTGAATCATCTTTCTTGCCCTTGTTCTTGTTCTTGTACTTGCCTTTTGGTGGTCTAGGGCATTGATGAGCTAGGTGGCCAAGTTCACCACAATTGTAGCAATCCATCTCCGAGATGGGCTTTCTCTTGCTACTTGTGAAGAATTTCTTTTTCTTGCCATCGAACTTGATGCCACTCTTGTTGAGCTTCTTTAGCATCTTGGTGGTCTTTCTCACCATGAGTGCAAGTGATTCATCATCGACATCACTTTCACTTGAGCTTTCTTGCATCATCATGGCTTGGCCCTTCTTCTTCTTCTTGTCATGGCTAGCTTTGAAGGCCAAGTCTTTCTTCTTGGAAGATGATGAGCCCTCTTCCGGAGTGATGTGCATGTACATCTCATGAGCATTGATCTTCCCCAATACTTGTGTCGGTGTTGCGGTGGAGAGATCACTTTGATGGAGCACGGTGACAATGTGACCATACTTCTCAACGGGAAGAACACTCAAGATCCTCCTTGCAACATCCGATTGGCTCATTTGAGTGAGCCCAAGAGCATTGAGGTCCTCTACAAGAACATTCAAGCGAGTGTACATGTCATTAGCACTTTCTTTGGGAAGCATCTCAAAAGAATTAATTTTCTTTAAAGCAATATGATAGCGTTCCTCATGCTCACTCTTAGTTCCCTCATGGAGAGCACAAAGATTCTCCCACAAATCATGAGCGTTCTTTGCATTACGCACACGATTGAAGATATCTTTGCCTAAGCCCCGGTAGAGTGCATTTTTTGCCTTTGCATTCCACCGGTCGTACTTCTCCTCGTCACCAATGGGGTTTGCGGGATCCTTGATAGCGGGAAGCCCTTGGGTTGCGGCTCTAAGGCACCCGACATCTATGGCTTCGAGATACGCCTCCATGCGGATTTTCCAATATGGAAAATCATCCCCCTCAAAGGTGGGAGGTGGTCCTTCCCCGTTAGACATCTTGCTCTAGGCGGTAAAGCCTAAAAAGGAGCAACACGGCTCCGATACCAATTGAAAGGATCAAGATGCCCAAGAGGGGGGGTGAATTGGGCTTTTCTAAAAATTAATTGCAAGAATTAAATCCTACAAGCCGAAATTCACCCCTAGTGCCTACTTGTGTTCCTAGAGAGTCTACCGAAGAAAAGTTTTGCACCCTAATTTCCAATCCTAGTCTAGCATGGCAATTCTAGGAAAGTAAAACAAGCAATGAAAGTAAATACGAGAATATAAATGCTTGAATGTAAAAGGGCAAGGAACACGGCGATGTTTTTCCGAGGTATCGGAGAGTCGCCACTCCCCACTAGTCCTCGTTGGAGCACCCGCGCAAGGGTGTAGCTCCCCCTTGATCCGCGCAAGGATCAAGTGCTCTCTACGGGTTGATTCTTCGACACTCCGTCGCGGCGAATCACCCAAAACCGCTCACAAGATGAGTTGGGTCATCCACAAGCTCCGCCGGATGATCACCAAACTCCCAATCACCACCAAGCCGTCTAGGTGATGGCGATCACCAAGAGTAACAAGCTAGAACTCTCACTTGACCACAACGAGCCCAAATGAGGAGGTGGATGCACACTTGCTACTCTCTCTAATCGCTAGTGAGGAGCTCTCAAGCTTTGATTCTCAAATCTCTATCCTCACTAGTGCTCTTGCACTCCCTTGCACTCTAAAGGGTTTTCTCAGATGTTTGAATGGGCAAGAGACCTCTAAAAGAGGTGGAGGGGTTGTATTTATACACCCCTCGAAGAAAACAAACCGTTATGTTCTGACACGGGCTGACCGGACGCGCCGGTCGAACTGACCGGACGCGCCGGTCGCCCGTAACGGTCAAAACGC
Source organism: Saccharum hybrid cultivar R570 (assembly GCA_038087645.1). Lineage (NCBI taxonomy): Eukaryota > Viridiplantae > Streptophyta > Magnoliopsida > Poales > Poaceae > Saccharum > Saccharum hybrid cultivar. The sequence goes on from JAQSUU010000805.1 coordinate 17,163,240, forward strand.
GATTTTGAACTGAACCACCGGACGCGCCGGTCAGGGGTGACCGGACGCGTCCGATCGTGCAAGGGTGCTTACTGTACTCACACCGGACGCGAGGCCGCGTCCGATGGCTGATGACCGGACGCGTCCGGTCCTCTCTGGACCTTACTGGACTGTGACCGGACGCGCCGATCACAGCCAGGTCGCGTCCGACGGGCGTTCTCCCCAGGTGACACGTGTCGGTTGCTGACCACCGCGTCCGGTCCTCGCGAGGACCGCGTCCGGTGATCAGGGCCGAACACTAGCCGCGGTAACGTACACACCGGACGCGTCCGGTGCTCCCGAAGACCGCGTCCGGTCACTAGAAGACAGCCCGAAACTATCCGAAACGCGTTGCAACTTCAACCAAGTTGCTTCCAACTGAACTTTGAGCTATTCTAGGGTTGCCTAGCGCCAAGTTTAACAAGTGTGCACCACACCTAAACATAGGACTCGCCTAGGTCAAGCTACCCATTCATGCCCCCCTTTATAGTACGGCCAAAAGAGAAAAACGAAGATCCTAACGACTATTCTGAATGTGTCTCAACACCTCGACATCCGGAACTAACCGTCCTTAATCTTGACGTCACTCTTTTGAAAACCGAAATGATTTCCATCAAGGGACACGAATATCATGGTGCCCAAAGCAGTTAACACCTTCATGACCTAACTTACCAAGGTTTCTGCAAAACATACGTTAGTCATGGTAACAAAGCGTTGTCATTAATTGCCGAAACCAAACCGTGGGGCCTAGATGCTTTCATAGTGCATCAGTTCCCAGCTTCGGTGTCTAAGCTCCCTCCGTGCCTTGCCATAGAAGCCAGTGAAGCGCCACAGATCAGCACCTGAAGCCGGGTCAACCACCATGATATCTATATGAAGTTTATCATATGACTGCAACCTCACACAAATATCATTCGTCCAGAGGAGTGCCAGTCCTCCTCCACGACCAAAACTGCCGACACCAACACCATTTGGAAAGCCAAAATTCCTTCTCAAGCCTTCCACGTTATTGCTGAACACTCTCGTCTCCGACAGAAACACCACCAATGGGCGATGCATCTGAATGAGGCTGCAGACCTCTTGAACTGCCTCGGGCCGCCCCAAGCCCCGGCAGTTCAGACTTAGTAGTTTCATTGCACCCGGCGGGGACTGCTACTCGCAGCCACCGCCGATCCAGCATCATTGGTTTTTGAGGAGCGTTTCTGCTTCTTCGGAAGCTCCTCTAGAGCAGACAAAACCGCTCCATCCGAATTCTTTGCTAGCTGTTGAACTCTTGACAATACACGTCCCGCAGGAACTAAGGCTGATGTATCAATAATCGGAAGGTTCAGGTCCGGCGTGAGTGAGGGCTCCAACCCCTTCGACTTCCTCTTCCGCACCTTCACTTGATCATCGCCTTCCTTAGCTTGGAACAACTGGCATTTGGCGTGCGTTGCCGCCACACCCCTTCCACTTGACTCAGGGACAGCTGTTTTAAGAGGCGAGACTACCTCCTCTTCCTCATCACGACCAGCACCCTTCTTTGAATCCTGAGACCGAAAGTCACCCGATCTCGAAGCTGAGCCACGTGACTGCTTAGACCCAGCCGACAAGCCACTTCCATATGATTCCGCAGCTGCCTCCATAAAGCTATGAATTTTCTTCTTTTTTATCTCCGGAGCTCTCAGCTTGATATCATAGGGTAACTTACCCCCATCATTACGGATCACTGGTTTGTCACACTCCAATTCTGAGTGTCCCATAATACCACACGAGAGACAATAGAAAGGGAGTTTTTCATACTGAATCTCGAACCATTCAGGATTGCCCTCCTTCCTTGTTTTCAGAAGCACTCCTCTTCGCAATGGCTTCACCACATCAATGGCAACCCAAGCACGGAGATAGGGACCACTGGCTTTCCCATCTCTGTCTACATCCATCTTTTTAACCTTGCCGATCAGGTTCATAGCCCTTTCGCCTCGGTGTTGATTCATCCACCCCAATGGAAGGTTCAGGATACGGACCCAGATGTCCATCTGGTCGAAGCTGATTTCTGTCGGCCTGAGGTGTTCATCGTAATGTTGCAGGATCAAAGCATGCTTTCCAACCATCCATGGCGAGTTCCCCAGAGCCCACTCCATATCCTGCTGGCTCTGGAATTCTGCCACGAACAGGTTCTGTTCCTTCTCCCCAAAGGATCGGATCTTCAGTCCGTGTGGGTTACCCCACGCCGGCTTCATAGCACGGTAGATCGTGTTGGCATGCACTGTCACCGGCGACAAAACTTTGCCAACCAGAGACCACTCCACAACCGCGATCTCACCATCTTCCTCATCGTCGCTGAACGCCGCCACATCCCCTTCTTCCGCCGTGAGATTCAGCTTCCTCAGCAACTCAGCAACATTCTCGTCCGGATTCACCGGGCCTTCACCTCCGATCGTGGCCATCGTCACAGATCGCAGGAGGGAAACACGTGTACTGCGTGCTCAAAAGCCCCGCGTACAAACAGGTCCCGACCTAGGGTTCCTAGCGGCGCTAAACCCCTAGCGGGAATTTGTTGGTCGACGGCGCCGGAACGGCTAACCGTCGATATGCGTTGGCCGCCGCCGACTGGACGTCGGAGGCGTGGCGTGGACGCCGTGACCGGAGTGGTCGCCGGCGGTGCTGATCTAGTTCACTGGAGATCGGTGATCTAGATTAAGGTCGGGGCGTGTTCGCCTTCAAAATCACCTGACCGCGGTCACCGCAAATTACGGATCCCATCGTCGCCGGGTGGAGATCAGCTTGAAGATCCATAGTTACACGAGTACACGACGGCCATCGCGCGCGGCGACGGGCCGCTGCGACTGCGAGCCTGTGGGGCCCACGCCAACGAGGCGCGTCGTCAGAGGGGGGGAGGCGGTGGGAATCGGGGCTGCGGCCTCGGCCGCCGCGTATTGCTGTGGTCCAGTCTTTGATGCATACAGATTGGTCGGCTCCCGGACGGGATCGCGGCCAGGTGCGTCGAGTCGAGTTGGATCGCAGTCGTAAGCCAAGCGCAGGTAGGTTTCTGGGAAGCTGTCCGGTGTTTCGGCTTCAGTGCCAGTTATTCGCGCCGGTCTACGGTGCAACGATGCCGCCAGCATGTGAATTTGCCAGCGCGCGGCACAGCACATTTTACGTATAATTGCGTGCATACAGGAGGTTGAAAAAAAAAGCATAAGAACAAGAGAGTCCACGTCGTACAGTTTTTTTCTCCCCTGGAACGCAAGAAAACAGCGATCGACTAATCCACCCCATGCATGAATCGCATATACGTACTCCGTATATTTTTTTTGGGAAGACACAGACAGGAGACCAATCATCATTCAGTTCAATACAATCCGTATAGGTATAGGTAGATGGCTAACCACGCTTGCCGCGCGGTGTACTCCGTATATGATTTACAGCTTTACTGGTTTGTGTTAAACGAAACCATTTAGAGCATCTCCAGTAGTAAGAGAAAACTCTAACTCCAAAAACTAGTTATTGGACAAGATACAAAGCGTGTTTTAGGATTTTGAAGGTCATCCCTCTAACAGAACGAGCAAATCCAATGTCTAATGAGAAAAATAGTAGATTGAAGTGGAGAGACTCCCCTTTATTTGACGGGTGGAAGGCTATGATTTGAGGCACTGAGAAAAATTTTTCTCATTGGAGTTAGGTTTGGGGAACTGCTGAAGCTACAAGATATCCAAAATAATAGTTTTTTCTCATTAGGAGTTAGGAAAGGGGACTGTTGGAGATGCTCTTATGTGCAGTATATGCGATTCATGAAACACATGTACGCAGTGAAAAACTTCTTCATCCATCCCATAAAACAAAACGTACTCCGTAGGATTCAACCAAGCAAGACATTCGTTCATCAATGTTTAGCATGCTATCGATATAGGGTGATGCTTCGCTGCAGGCGTCCATCCGTCCAGACGAACCAACCCGCGCTGCAGCACGTGCGACGACTGTGGCAGAACCTCCTAAATAATATGGCTCACATGTACTTGTTATCGTCTTAAAAGACCTCTAACCACCATACATGTGTACCACAGTACTTAAGAAGTCTGTCGGGTGTCCTCGGGAAACCCGAATCATCCACATTTTTACAGCTCACACAGGATCAACAAAGGAGTAACTACAACATTACAGCATTTGTTACAAAACTTTATATCAGAGTGCGGAAGAATAACAACAATAGATTTACAAATCATGATTAAGTTAACTTTTTACAAACTTAACTTAAATGGCGGAAGTCGAGTAGAATTACAGAAGATAACTTGGGTAGAGCACCTAAGTTAGGAGATGATAACCAGATCACGACGAGCCTACTAACATGACCTGATTAGCAGCACTAGTCAGCACCTGCAACAGGGGTTAACAAACCCTGAGTACTCAATTGTACTCCACAAGACTTATCCGACGAAAAGAGAAGACTCCAAGGATATGCTGGCTTTAAGGGAAGTAGTGGAGCCAGAAAAGAGGAGTTTTGCAGAAAAGCTTTACTATGCGTGGATCCTTACTTTCAATATTTTAAACAAGTTTTATCATCAATTTTAGTGAAGCTTATTATAGATAGATTTGCACCTGTTCTATCTCAATCACATGTATCAAGCATCATATTTCATATCCATCTCTTTTCCATCTCATTTCCATAATCACCATGTTCCATTGTTAACTACGATGTAGGTCAAGTGATCGAGTCTCCATAACCGAGGAGCAACGACGATTCGAACCGATTATACCCAGCTAGGGATCCCTAACCACACGAGATATGTAGGACTCTAACCTACATAAATCAACCTTCACTCGGATCCTCCATAACGTGACCGAGTCCAGCGCCACCCGAGAGTATAGTACACCTCCAATCCAGCCATTGGCTACGAGGGTACACACTACTCTCGTCATCTCTCCACTCCCAGTGCGGGGTTGGCCGTTCACATGATGACATTACCGAGGTTTTAGGCTTACCGGAGTATGCGGTCAGTTGCAAATTCTCGAAACATAGGCGGGCCTACAACGGTACGGTCCTTAATCGACACAGGCGGAGCACTACATCGACTCATTTCACGATGCAAGCCACCCGCCCGGTCTTAGCTTAATATTACCATATTCATATTCATATGCTCTCATGACCCGTCATTAGGTCAGGGGAAGCAAAGGTAAACTTGTTTCTCGCGAACAATGAAACCACCATTCGACTTCTACCGATGTCTAAGCATTACTAAGCATAAGAGATCGACTTACATATATTAGTGGGATATCATCTGGATATAAATGTAGATCAAGGTAATCATGCAGCAACGGTATCAACCAACTCCTACTAACATAATGCACATTACACTAGACTTAAGGTGTAATAAAGCATTTAAAAATAAAAGAGTGGTTGTATGTCCGGGGCTTGCCTTCGTTGCAGCGGTGGTTAGTTCTCGTAGAAGTCAAGTTTGACACCAACACCTCGGGTGGATCACCTTCTCCGAAGCTTGATCGACACGATCCAAAACACTCTCTCGTACAAACTACACGTATACAAATGATGCGAGGCTTAATATGATGGAATGCATGCCATGATGCATGATGATGAACAAAATATAGCATACAAGAGACATTTAGAAAGGATAAACATTAGTTATCTACTTGAGTACAACTTTTCTTCGTGGTACAGTTGCAAACTAACAACACTAATCTATCATTACAACTAGGGTTCATTAAGTGGTTAACACTAATAACTTTGATTAAGTACATGAAATATCATGAACATACCCTATTTACATATTACAAGGTTAACATGAGCATGAAACAACTTAATTAAGGTGCCAAGGATCATCATATGTTTATGATCCAGGGTTAACAATCAATCTCAAAGTCAAACAATACCTAAGTCATTAAGCATTAATTACATGATTAATTAACTAATCAACAAAGCATAAATTAAGAAGAAAATCAACATTGTCCAATTGAGCCCAAAATTTTTATGAAGGTTGGTTACATCATAAAACAATGGAAAAACAAATTTCATAATTTTTGGACCAATATTTAAGCCTAGAAAAATTATAGAAATTGCATTTATTAATTAAAAGGCATATTTTTATCACATACAAAAAGTGCTCAAAATTCTAGTTTCATATTTTTCCCATGTAGAGCATCACACAGAGAGACTACACAAAAATTTTCACTATTTTTGGAATTCTAAATAATTCACAACAAAATAAACAAAATTTGGCTACTAAATAATATTTTTAGAAAAAGAAAAACGAAAATCTTCACCTCGGGCCGGCTCCCCTCTCTCCTCCTCTGGCCCAACCTAGCCCAATCGGGCGCACGGCCCACCCGCTCTTCCCCGGCCCGCCTCCTCTCTCCTCCTTTTCTTCCCCCCCAGCTGACCCAACCCAAATTGGGCCGGCCCACCTCGCTCATCGCCCTGGCCGCAGCCGGCCACCGGGACGGTGGCGCTGCCCAACGCCGGTGAGCACCCCGGGACGACTCCGGTTACGAGACCACCCTCTACACACTCGCCTCGATCTCCTAAACCCGACCAAGGTGAAAATAGAGTGGATTGAGGTGGTGCAACGGCCTGCCACCGTCCATGGCGGACACGGTGGTGCGGTGGTGGTGCGCCGGCCACGGTGAGGCAGAAAAGATGGATTAGAGAGGTCAGGGAGCACCAGGGGCGTGCCACAGACCTGCTGGAGCGCTCGGTTGAAGCGGAGAGGCGGCGAATGGAGCTGCCGACGTGGAGGGCGGCTCCGGCGGAGCGGTGGCCGGCCGTCGAGGAGAAAACGACGCGCGACTGCTCTAGACGAAGATAGCTGATTCGAGCGAACACGGAGGGTGCGCGCGGACTTGGCGAAGCTGTATGTGCGGGAAATTGCACGATGGCGTGATGGGTACGGTGAAATCGGCCGGCGGCGAGAGGTGACCGACAGCGAGGTAGAAGGAGGAGAAGAAAAAAAACGACGTCTGACTCGGGCTCTTGACGTCGTGGTGAAGCTCCTCGAAGAGAGCCAGCAGCTGCTAGCGCTGTCACCGCGAAATAGGAGATGGCGTCGGGCGCGCCTGGAAGCGACCAGGAGGACACACAGGAGGTGGCGCCCTGCGGTTGGAGATCGATTTGAATTAATTACAAAAATGCCACTGACCGAAATTTCCAAATTACTCACAAATTTTCTATAGAAGTTGAAAATCTGTAAATACAAAAGTTGTTCAATTTTAAAAGTTCTACAACTTTCTCAATATACACCTTTTCCAATTCGGCCTAGATTTTGAAATTTGAATTGAAATGGGGACATTTTCTGGAAATCTGTAAATTCAAAATTGCTTTGAATTTTATATTGAAACTTCAAAAACTCAAAATACCAAAGTTGTACATCTAGGTATGACCTACAACTTTTCTATTCAAAACATTTTCAAATTATGCCTCCATTTTGAAATTGGATAGGGGAGATGAAAAGGGGTCAAATTTGAGATTTGAATGTTTTCAAAATTACTCCAAATTTTACACTGAAACTTTGAAAACTCAAAACACCAAACTTGTAGCCCTTGAAAAGACCTACAAACTTGGCCTTACACTTTTTCCCAAATTTTGCTTAGATTTTGAATTAATCAAAAAGGGGTAAAATCAGGGTTTTGCATTTTAGGGTTTTCGGAAAGATTTCAAATTGAAACTTGATACTCTATTAATAAGTGATTATTTAGTGATCACACCATCACCCAAGGGCATCATTGAGTCAAGCATCACATGGTTGACCAAATGTCACTCTTGGTTGACCAATTTGACTTAAAAAAAATCTTTTAATAATTCCCCAAATTTGAATTCAAATTCGAATCGGAAAACTTGCATCAAGTTTTGGATTCCAAATTTAAACTCAAACTTGAAGCTCCATTTTAAACATGTTTGACTTACAAAATTTTATCAAGCCTTGATCCCATATTATAAAGCACATTTAATCCTACAACTTTTATTTAAACAAACTTTAATTGTGTAAACCAATTCTCATATAAAAATTCATAAAGAACCTAATGTATCAACATGCCATCATTTCATGGAATTAACTAAAATACCAGATTTGCAATATGTGAACATGACAAAGAAACATAGGAAACCTGTCATATGGCAACATTACATATGCAACATATGATATCTACTATTGCAATATGAATGCATTTAGGGCATAACACTTGATACTTATGCTTGATGATGTATCATTATCACATTTTAATTATTTCTTAACATCTAGGATGTTACAATGACTAAGAAAAAAAAGCAGGGTGTACAGCTGCATTCAAGCGACTGGGGTGCATGCAGCGTGTGAGGTCATGAATGCGCTGTGAGCCTGTGACCAGAGAAAAGGATTGACGCTTGGATTTCGCGAGTGGAGCGCGGGGCCGTATCTGCATGCGCCGTTTGTTGGTCCCGTGATGGGTGATCGTGGACAACTGAGTGTTGGCCTAATTTTTTTCGGGCACCGTGGTCGGTTATTCTGATGTGCCAGCATCGAGCTCCATATGTTTCATATGCTTGAGGCATATGTTTCATTCGTTTCATCTAGATGTTGCATGTGTTTCATTTGGATGTTGCAAAAGTAAATATGGTGTTACATATGTTGCAATTGGTATACACGTATGTTGCAAGTATATGTTTCAAATGTTTCAGCTATTTCAGAAGTATGTTGCAGGGGTTTTATCTAGATCTTGCGTATGTTGCAGTGGCTATACACATATATTGCACGAGTATGTTCCAAATATTTCACATGTTTCAGATGTATGTTGCAACAAGTGCTTCCCGTTTTAAGTGTTTTCATTAGCAAGCCCAGGCATACATAGGCGCGCGCAGCAGGCGCATGTGGGGGCATGCAGCAGCAGCATGTGTAATGCCAACTAGTCCTGTATTGCTGGATATACACGGTCTCTTCGGTTGCCAAACTGCTTTATTTGGCTTGGTGCTGCACGTCAAAAGCACGGTGACTTCACTACGCCTTTCGATGGAGCATGTCCGTTCCATCCCCGAGGCAGGGCAGCATGCGTTCCATCCCCGAAATAGGATGCCGTGATGTCGGATGTGCCTGCCCCCATCGGAGGAGTGACAGGAGCAGCGGCGCTGCGGCGAGAGGCAGGGGCGCAGGGCGGCGGCGGCGGCTGGATGAATCGAGCGAATGTGAGGTGTAGCGCGGCTAGGGTTAGACGCCGCTTATATATGCGTGCGGGCTAAGCACGCCATCTTCTGGGCCTGGCTGAAAGGCCACATCGGCCCAAGCCCAGGTTAGCCACCGGTTTTCATTCGAGGCGCACCTCAAATAAGATTTCACCGTCGGTGCTACGAGCGACTGACAGAAAAATTGAACAACACACAGAATAATTGTATTTTTTCTGTCGGTTTTTGTATTTTTCTGTGTGTATAATGAGAACCGACAGGATAATCACCATTTTTCTGTCGGGTGGTACCATACCGACAGGAATATTTTAGTTTCCAGCAGTGGTAGGCGTAGCAGCAGCAGGCGTATGCGGGCACATGCAGCAGGCAGGGCAGGTAGTAGGAGCTTGCCATGCGTAGCTGGTAGAACAGGCGCAGGTGTCTGAACGGGGGTTAACATCCGGACGTCCGGGCGCTAGTCACGTCCGTCAATGTATTGTCTAGTATCGTTTGACACTGTTCATTAGTGCTTTTGAGGGGTACATATAAACTACCGTCATAAAGCTTTTCCCGGGCGGCCAGTTTTGATATTCAGAGGCGGGTTCCATCACAACGTCTGTGTTAATCATTTGTTCGAAGGCGGTCAGGCATCTGCAGTGTGGCGTCGAACCGTGGCTTGTTTAGATACAGCACCACCTTTGCACAGTAAATACTGTGCAACACTGTAGTAATTTTGTTTATTGGTAATAATTGTCCAAATATTGATTAATTAGGCTTAAAATGTTCGTCTCGCAAAGTACAACAAAACTATGTAATTAGTTTTTTATTTCATCTATATCTAGTACTCCAAACATGTGCCGGCATTTTGATGTGACGGGGAATCTTTTTTTTGCATAGTAGAATTTGGGGTGAAATCTGGTTTATGGCCGGTTTAGTTCTATTTTTTTTTGTAAAATGACACTGTAGCAAATTTCGTTGTTATTTAGCAATTAGTGTTCAATCATGGTCTAACTAGGCTTAAAAGATTCGTCTCGTCCATTTCGTCTAAACTGTGTAATTAGTTTTATTTTTTATCTATATTTAATGCTTTATGCATGCGTCCAAAGATTCGATGTGACGGAGAATGTTGGAAATTTTTGTAAAATTTCTGGCAACTAAACAGGGCCTCGGAGGCCGTGCTGCGGACGAGAAGCCAATGGAAACAGAGTTCGGTAAGTACTAGTAGTGTGGTCATCGATTTGTAGTACCCAGAAACAATAAAAAAAAAAGTACTTTCTTTTTCTGTGATGTTGCATCGCCTGGCCGCATGCATTATATTTTAATCCCCTCGGTTCGACGCAAGTTTGGAGTTTGATTTTGCATCTGACAGGTAGCAGTCAATGTCTACAATGTCTTGTGTTCGATTTCTTCTGCCATGGTCCGATTTCTACTCAACATTGGAGTTGCTCTCATACGCCCACCGGCGAAAATCGAATAAAAAAAGAGCAAGCCCACCGGTGACCCCACTGCCACGCCTACCGACGAGTTTGCTTGCATGCGCTAGCCCCCTAGATTTGCCACTACCGCCATCACGTGGGCCCCGCCAGCCACCGTCGTGCAGGCCCCACTAGCTGCCCTGGATCTGTGGCCGAGGCGTGGTCGCCTGCATCCGCCGCGAGGGGGGCTAGATCCGCCGCCGAGGCACGGTCGTCTGCACTGCCACCAGGGGCGCGGCCCCTGGATCCGCCATTGGGGGCACGACTCCCTGGATCCGGTGTCAGGGCGTGGCTGCCAGCATCCGTCACAGGGGTGCGGCCCCTGGATCCGCCATCGGGGGCACAACCCCCTAGATCCGGTGTTAGGGCGTGGCTGCCTACATCCGTCACAGGGGCGTGGCCCGGACCCACCATCGAACGCACGGCCCCCTACATTCGGCACCGGAGGTGAAGCCCTTGGATCTGTCACCGCTCGTTCCCTGCACAGGCGAGAGAGAGATAGAGACATGAGGGAGAGAGAGAGAGAGGCGGTTGTAGATTAGAGAGAAACGAGAGATGAGTTGTAGCTCCAAACCCTAAGTGTGTGTATATACATGAGGCGTGTTAATATATTTTTGGAGATGGTCGATTTTTTATTGTCTCTGTAAATCGATTAGTGAGACGGTGCCGCCTCCGTATGCAACGTAAGCTTTGTGATTCTTAAATTGTGCCCCCTCTGTCAAAAAATACAGGTTGTGTCTTAGTTTTGTCCTAAGTCAAATATCTCTAGTTTTTTATTATATTTTTATAAAAAAATTTAACATCTAGGATACTAAATAGATGTACTATCAAAATATTTTTGGTGGTATATTTAACTAGTTTTATGGTGTAGAGATGATGATGCAATATTTTTCCTATAGACTTGATCAATTTTGATAAGTTTGAATAATCGGAACAAAAATAAATTGACTTACATTTCTGGACAGATGGAGGAGTATATTAATAATTAAGCTAAAGATGCATCTACATGTCAACATGTACACCTGGAGATGCTTACATACCCAGCTTAACCATCGATCCATTGCAGATTAACAAATGATTAGCCACAAGATACAGGTAGTACTTTCTCCTTTAAAAAAACTTCGTATTAAATAAATTCCATGTGACCGCCAATATAAGGCGGTGGTTTGATTCCCGATCTATTCTTGCGTTGTAGGAGTAGTATTTTAAATGAAAGTTCTAGTTTTCTGGTGGGGAATTCAAATGTCTAATTTACTATTTGCAAAATATGTCGACATGCATGATAGTTTAAGCTGTTTAACTGCATGCAGGCAGGCTAATAAAGCAAACAAACATTTGACTTGTGGCTGGAGGGAACAATATAATTAGCTGCTGGCGAACATGGCACCAAATGAATGAAACAGAAGAATCAGCACGCACTTGTTCATTATATGTGGCGTAGTGGCGCCGCATGGCTACGCGATCGAGATCAACATCAGGGTTTTAATTTCTTTCTTACGGGCCGGGCCAGCTGCTGAATCAGATCAGCTGCTACGCGTAATGAAATACAGCTAGTAGGTGCATCATCTGTATATACTAGTATGTCAATGTCATTTCCTGGTGGGGCCTACCGGAGTAAGAAATGCAGTAGTAGCTATATATAGCAGCCAATAGGGTTCTGTCGTTTGCAGGAGTACATATCAGGCGCGCAAACTTTGACTGCATCATCCCAAGGATTCAACTGGCAAGGTGCAGCGAACCGTGGAAAATATCAACCTGCTGTACTCCTATACGTAGGAGATAAAATGATGGCTTGCAGACATGGTTAAGGTATACTGCGGCATGCCATATGGGCGTGTTATTGGTAATCCACCTACTTAGGCTGTGTTCAGATCCGAAATATTTTGGGGAAAAATTCCTATAGCACTTTCGTTGTTATTTGGTAAAATTTGTCCAACCGTAGACTAACTAGGCTCAAAAGATTCGTCTCGATATTTATAGACAAACTATGCAATTAGTTATTTTTTACCTATATTTAATGCTCCATGCATGCGTCCAAATATTCGATGTGACGGGTGAAAAAGGAAATATTTTGGGAAGTGAACGGGCCTTACTTGAAAAACCAGATCACTAATTGCGTATGAGGTGCTGATACGAATCTTCTGGAATCTATATATATGTAATGTAATGCCATAGGGTGTGTTGTTTGGTTCAAATGTATATATGATGTGGCAGAGTCGCAGAGATGGACAAACATTAGTCTGTCCATTTCACAAATGTTGTATTTTTTTTTGGTCTCAAGTCAAGCAATTATTGGCCATCATTTCCTATGAATTTAGGGCAATGCTATGGTACATCTTTTTACTTCTTAAGAGACAATATCTCAAATAAATCTAGGCCTTTGATTTTTTTAAATTTTGTAGATTAATTAGCGAATTAATTTAGAAAAAGAAAAATATTACTGAATCCCAAATCATGGGGACAAAAGCCGTGGGTGCAACTTCCTTTTCTATGGTCCGCGAATAATTGCGAGAACAAAAAACATGCAGCCGCCCGCAACGCCTCGGATATATTAAAGTTAGAAAATATTTTGATAAAAATATGTTTCAAGACCTTTTATTTACATATATTTTAAATCTCTACCCACACAATTACTTTAAATCTCTATGAACGATTGTATTAAAGTGGTTAAATAGTATACAAAAGTCGATTGAGAAACAAGTCATGCAACTAATAAACCATTAAACAACTAATATAATGAACAATTATGTCACGTCACATGCAAATGATGTACACTTCACGATGGCACATATGCAAATCACGTCCATGCCAACTCAGATGTATTAAATCTATGTAAAATTACTCAAAATATATCAATTCCAAAGTTGCAAAATAAAAAAGATTTACCATATCCACCTGATCACGCATGCATGTCAAATCTAGGGAAAATATTTTTTATATCTAAATCTTTCCTAATTTATCCTATTTTACAAAATAAAAAATAAATGAATATATATTTCACCTATTACCTCCTCAGAGGTAATATGTGACCATAACAGTCAGATCATACAGGTGAGTAACATGCAAATTCTCATGGAATCTAAAAACGAAATCTTATTATTTTAATCTATATAGATTTCTGGAAATTGATAGTCAAAGGCAATAGAAATGTTTGGCTTTATTTGGAGAAAACTAAAACACCATTATTTCTAAAACGGTTGGAAGTATGAAAAAAAGACATAATGTTTGGCTTTGGAGAAAACTAAAACACCATCATTTCTAAAACGGTTTTTTTAGTAAATCGTTTCTAAAACGGTTGGAAGCATGAAAAAAAGGCATGCATGCCGCCGCAGCCTGCAGTGTGTTGTGTGCCATTACCATTATCAGACCCTAATTCTAGCAGTGGCAGATATACAAGCCCAAAGTGGGCCATGCATGGCCCCTTCTATATAGAAAACCCATTTGCTTATTAATTTTGATACTTCAAAGACAATTGGCAAGTATATATATATATATATATATATATATATATATATATATATATATATATATATATATATATATATATATATATATATATATATATATATATATATATATATATATATATACTCCAATGTTAATCGGAGTTTGGTGTCTAAGCTTGTTATTATCCTAGCTAGATTGGTCCCGGTCTGTATTCGATATATAATAAAACAGTAGCTACAACTATATGAACTAGTTTAAGTAAAACTAGTGTGAATATACTCCTAGTAATAACAATTAGCAGCACCACTATTGCAGCATCAATACATTAATTCAAATGCTTGCTTTTTCTTAAAAAGTAATTTCTTTATTGTCTGCCTCGAGAGGTGGCTGACGTACACGACCTTACATGATGAAGGTAGCTTGTGTCCAAGTAGGAACTGAAACTAATGCTACTTTTTTGCTTGTAAACCCGATGAACCACTCAAATGTGCGGCCATGCGTCAGTGCTCTAAAACTTGTTAATTGCATTATTGATTGTTTACTTTCTCGATTAGATGACACTAGCCTTTATTGTTTCCTAAACCCAGCTCCAATAGTGTCACCATGAGCCTGCTATATATGGAGATTCCTTATGAACATACATACTGTACTCATATACGTATACAGGAGCAAGAGAAGCCGCAAACTGATCTCGCTGGTAGACGTGGCTCCATCTCGAACCTCAGACTTTAACCACTTAATTACTCCATCGATGCTGTCAGCAATGCTAGTTGCTTGCTGATGGTCCCGGCCAGAGAGAGAGAGAGAGAGACTATATATGAGTGGTTCTTCAGTTGGTGGGGTTGATTGTATCATGAATCATAATCCACTTTGCGATATGGTGGAATCCGTTGTCACCGGGCAGCCTCTTCTTCCGCGTGCTTTGGTTAGCAAAGGAATTAACAATGTCGCAACTTGCAAAGGGTGTCTCGATCCCTCTTTATCTGATTATTAACTCACTGTTAAGGAAGCCTAAAACTCGAATCGGTCTCTCGCACTTTGAACTAATGTAGCATAATACTAGCCAGCTGTTTCGTTGGTCAATAAATCTCCGTGTTAATAAGCACTATATTTGATGAATACTAAATTTGCCTTCACACGAGATTTGAAGCCCCAGTTGCTGGTTTCATTCTGTTATTTCTGCCAAATGATGTTATGTTAGTAGTAAACACCAACACCGAAGCAATAATACATGCTGTGACCACAAACCTGCAGCAACGATTGAGGAACAAACAACAAATGGGTGTATTCTGGCATTCTTGTCAGGCACAATAACAATCCACCCCCACAAACACTAACAAGAAGTTTGAGTGCCCCAGATGTTTTAAAAAAAGCACAATAATTGATGTATTTGTACTACTAACCTCTCTGCATCATCAAGGACCGCTCCACAACTATACATTAACTAACTAAAACCGGCGCCTACTATCTTGTGTCGGACTGTCGGTAAACCAATAGCTGGAGCTTGCGCAGGGAACCCGCCAGTTTGCCCCCGCACCCAAACCATACACATACGCGGGGAACCGGTCGAGTTCTCCAGCTTTCGCAATACTCTACGCCACTGCGTGCGTGTCTCGACGCCGATTGGCGCGTGGCGACAGGCTAGCTAGGCTACCCACCGGACTCATCTCTGGTTTTGGTTTTGGTTTCACCGATGAATGAGCAAGCTGGCAAATAGAGAATTCCGTTCCTGAAAACCTAATTAACAGCCCGGCCGTTCTTCTAAACAAAGTGTTGAGTTTCCATCTCGATCCTCTCTCCTGTGTGCGCGCGTGTCTCGAGAGTCGATCCTGAATCGGAGTGCACTCGCGGGGTGGAATCCGGACGTCCGTCCCCCGCGGAATCTTGGCGGCTAAGCCAGATTATATTAAGCGACGGCGACGGCGACGGCGCACTTGGGCGCACCAGAACTCCAGAAGGGGATCTCGGTGGTTACGCTTACGCGGCGACACGATCGCGAGGCCGGGCGTCTACAAGCGCGAGAGCGGGTGGGTGGGTGGGTGGGTGGAGATCAGCTTGGAGATCCATAGAGTACGTACACGACGGCGGCCATCGCGCGCGGCGACGGGCCGCTGCGAGCCTGCGGCGGGGCCCACGCCAACGAGGCGCCGTACGTCGTCAGAGGAGGTGCCGGGAGGCGGTGGGGACTCGGCCGCCGCGTATCGCTGTGGTCCAACCAATCTTTGATGGATCTGGGACTTGGGAGTCCATCGCGCGATCGCCTCGCCGCCAGGTGCGTCCAGTCGAGCGGGAGCGGGGTCGCGGTCGCCAGCCGGCCGGGCAAGCGCAGCGAGGTTTCTGCGAAGCTGTCCGGTCTTTCGGCTTCGGCCACTCATTCGTGCCGGTCTACGGTGCATGGGTGCGCCTCAGCGCCTGCATGTGAATTTGCCCGCGGCACAGCATGCATTCAGGAGTTGGAAACAAAAAAGCATAAGAGCCAGAAAGTCCACGTGGTGCATTTTTTTTTTCTGGAACGCAAGATGACAGCGATCGACTAATCCACCCCATGCATGCATCGCATATACTCCGTATATGATTTACAGCTTTTACAAGTTTGTTAGACGAAACCAGTTATCTGAGTCCCTATTTGATTGATGGGGCTAAAGTTTATTCCACCCCTTTTACTCACCTTTTAGCCGTCATGAATCCAAACAAGAAGGCTAAAAGTAAGGGGGCTAAACTTTAGCCCACCCCTTTTTCATTAGCCCCTCAAAGGTGGGCTAAGGCCCTGTTTGGTTTCTCATTACTAAAGTTCTAAATAAACTGACTAAAAAGGGACTAAAGTGGTTAGTCATTAGTCCCCCAAGAGTGACTAAAGTGGGCAAAAATAGAGAGTAGACAGGGGCTGCCCCTCAATAATTGCCGCAGCCAAGGGCAATTTGTGCATTCAATAGAGGCAATTTGGTCTTTGTTCAACTGCTTTAATGCACTTTAGTCACTGGAACCAAACATGGTTGACTATAGTTTAGTCATTGGTTTTAGTCACTAAACTTTAGTCATGGGAAACCAAACAGAGGCTAAAGTGGTCTAAAAGTGGTCCTGTGGGCAAAAAAGACGAATATTACCCTCACTCAGCCCCTTTTAGTCCTCTACATGAATATTAATTACGGGTAAATAGGTCATGGTAGAGTACATGGCTAATCTTTAGCCCCTAGATCCAAACAGCTCCATGGGCTAAACTTTAGCTCCTTCATTCTAAGGGCTAATCTTTAGCCCAGATTAGCCCCATGGATCTAGATATGGCCTAAGTTAATTGATCTCCGTAGCACACACTCCAATTAGCTAGTTAATTGAAAAATAAGTGATTTCCTTGTTTAATCCTTGAAGTGATCTCCAACGGAATCTATATTATTTTAGCGTTAGTCTTTCTGTTATCTTCAATGAATGTATTTTGATGTCTACCTATTTGGTGTCATAAGTATTGATACTTTTTTCTATAAATTTAGTCATACTTTAGATAATTTGACTAAGGAGAGAGAGAGAGAGAGCGAGCATGCATGCTAGAATCGTATTCTTTTCAAGATAGAGGTAGTATGACTAGCACAGTGCCCGTGAACGGTTGACATATTTTTGATGAAGATGGAGGAATTTGGTGTGAAGCTAGAACATTTTTTCTTTGACCCAGAAACAATTTTCTCGTGGACCTAAAACATATTTATCCTAAACCTAGAATAAACTTATAATTTATTCTGATTTTACGTCAATAATCTTGTTCTCCTCCTCTTCTATCTATATATAATTTGTTTTTGACTTTTTAAAGCATATGGATAGAATTTTAGCACATGAATCTGAGTATTTTATTTGTTTAGAACAGTATTTCTTTGTGAAAATATAAAAAATATCATATTTTAATTTCTCCTTTTATTTGCCACTTTCGAGGCCCATCTGACTATTTATGCAAGTGTGGGCTACTTGTTTCACGGGTGGCTGATTCACTTGCATATATGGGCCTGCGTGCAGAGCGACTTGGGCCCAAACCCAATAACACGCTGTAAGACTGGGACATGGGAACATCCCTGAGCGGAAACTACGCAGAGCCTGAGCGTCGGCTCCTGCGAGCGTGGGCGGCGCGTGGCGCGCATGAAGGAAGTGGACGGTGGGCTGTCCTTTTGACCATGCGACACGAAGGCCCAAGACAGATAAAAGGAAAATAGATCCAGGCCTGTAACGAGCTGCATATATATATAAATTATAAAAGAAATATTTTTTATTTTGCGAAGGATAAAAGAAATATTTAGTAGAGAGAGACGGGCTTCTTCCACATTTTCCAGCGATATCATCGACGAAGCATATGGGAGTTTAGTGGAATCTAATACTCAATCATTAGTTCATTGGACCTATGAGCAATGTCTTAAGTGAACAATATGGCCTCGTTGAATAGCTTGATATATTCAATTTTTCAGGCTTTGATCTTCCAATGGAGTATCAAACAAAGTATTACTTTCAGCCTTATGATAACAACATTGCTGTTGTTCTAGGCAAGTTCCAATCCTTGCTCGTACCATGAATTTATTCTAAACTGATACTTTGACTTATTACATCAATATCACAAAGGACCACAATACCTAGCAAACCAGCTTAAGAACAATGGGTTAAGATTGTGTATCATTAATATCCATCTATGCTTGATTAATTAATCAACCAATGTGTTGGACAGTCATAAGCATTAACAACAAAATGAGCTTATTAACCTGTATTTGCAATAGGGTTGAGGACCTTCATGCATTAGTTTACATCCTGTCATCCTTTACATCCTATGGCAATAACATCATTGATGCTTGTTGAAAGTCTTAGTTACTCCCTATGGAAGCCAACCAGGGGTGCCAAATCAATAAGATGGGTTAAGCCTGCCTCACACGTTTGGCAGCCAATTCCTTCAACAAATGAGTTCCCAATAAATTCAGACGCATAGCGGCACAAGAACCAGGACACATCAATAGGAAGCCTATATCATGATGACTCGGTCATGTTTGGTACTCCATCCGGTCCAAATTATAAGTCGCTTTGAATTTTTAGGTACAAATACATAGTAAATTCGATGTACCAAAAAAGTCAAACCAACTTATAGATACATAGTAAATTCGATGTACCAATAAAGTCAAAGCGACTTATAATTTGAAACGGAGGGAGTAGAATAGAAGGACATACAAAAAGGCCTGCACCACTACATAACAATTCCACTAAACAAGAATGCAAGTAACAAAAGAGTCAGCTATCATTGTAGAAATGCAACGAAACATGAGAATAAATAGTAAATAAGAGGACCTTAAATATTGCGTCATCAATTCTAATGTACCTATCAAGCTCAGAGTCACAAAGTTCCGCGATTATCGGGTCTAATATACCTATCAGTTCTAATATACCTATCAAGCTTGCACATATGCTATATTGGAATTGTCGGAGAATTAATACTGCTAAATGATACTAAGGTGTATAGAAATAACCTTTGTATGCCACTTGAAGACGTGAATATCACTTGTGAACATTTGTCCTTAGCACCTTGAGTAGCTAGACAGCAAAAACACTAGAAACCCCGTGAGATCAACATTAAGAGGAAGGGTTCTAGATACGACTTGAAAACTACAAAAGTAGGCTCTAGCTATACTACTTGAAAAAATACTAGCAATTCATCATTCAATCCTATGTTTAGCAACCAAGACACAAGAAATATACCACTAAATAAAACTATATATGCTATTACTGCAAATGCAAGCGAACATCTAAGTTGCACCCCACAAATGCAACAAACAAGTATTCATGAGCTTGCCCCCCTACTTGTGTGCTTCTTCAAATTTTGATCCCTCTCTTTTCTTCAATATTGTTCTTCATCTCCAATTCCCCCCATCTTGACATCTTTGGTCACTCAACTTCTTCAATCTTGCTCTTCATCTCCAATTATCCCCCATCTTTATATCCTTGTGTTCATCTTCTCGCCCTTTATCATAAATTTCCACATAATATGACACTACTTGATGTATATGCTTGAAATGTTGGGGGTAGACACACTTGAAATATTTGGAAGACATTGAAAGTCCTATGTTTGGTGTTGGTAATCAGTGACCATACCTAGTACTAACCACATAGCAAAGACATGTGTGTAGCTATGATGTGGTTGGTGCAACGACATGGCGAAGCAAGGATCAAGCAATGGTGATGTGATCAAGTGCTTGCCATGATGGAGTTGGATGAAGGTGCAAAGCCAAATCATGATGCTCAAGGCAAAAGTATATGATAGGACTTTTCGGTTTGCATCCAAGACACCATAGAGGGTGTGGATGACATAGGATACATAGTTGTACTATGAAGAGGGGAATTCTCTTTACAATTGAGTCCTACATATGCCTCTAGGTGTCATTCTTTGATCACATGCACTAGGATCTAGTAAAGAGCTAACGTAGCGCCTTGAAAAATGATTGTGAAAATGCTAACACACATGCACATGGTGATGTACACTCGGTGGTGTTAGCACATTTGCGAAGGCGGTGGAGTTCAAACGGTAGAGAGGGGTTTGGGGTTTCAGGCGTTTTCGAGGAAATGAAACGCTTATTTTCCATTGCGCTGAAGGATGGAAAAGGAGACAAAGTCGCGGAAGTGTTTCTCTGAGAAACACTCGTCGAACGCTGGTCTCGGGAGCATCGGATGCTGACGTCAGCATCCAGTGGCTTACCCTCTGTGGCTCTACACTAGCGAGTGAGCACCAGACGCGCTAGTGCTACTGCGTCGGACACTGATCGTCAGTGTCTGTCGTGAGTGACGTCATCCGCTTCACGAGTTGCAGCTGCGTTAGACGCTTGGTGCGTTCGTTGCCCCTCCGTCAGACGCGTCTGGTGGCCGAAAATCGCCTTCGGGTGCTTACTGGACTGCGTCCGATGGAGCTACAGACGCTGGAACCCCGAGCGTCAGACGCGTCTGTTGCTTTGTTATCGACCATTGAAATTTTGATTCAGCAGGACACATGGCATCATCTCAAGCATCGAACGCTAGTGACCGCGTCTGTTGCAATGGCGACAAACGCGTCTGGTGACCCCGTTGTTGGAATAATGACTCTATTTGAAGGGGTA
Organism: Saccharum hybrid cultivar R570; assembly: GCA_038087645.1. Classification (NCBI taxonomy): domain Eukaryota; kingdom Viridiplantae; phylum Streptophyta; class Magnoliopsida; order Poales; family Poaceae; genus Saccharum; species Saccharum hybrid cultivar. The sequence goes on from JAQSUU010000805.1 coordinate 17,184,398, forward strand.
CGTCTATAAATACTTATTGGCCGGCTTTGGGCTCTCTCTCTTGGCATTTTGACATACTTGTGACTCTCTTGAGCTGAGCCAACTCTCTCACACACATCTCAACTCATCTCCTTGCATTCGATTGCGATTCTTGAGTGAGATTGAGTGATTCAAGTGTATTGATCATTGCTTTGTATCTAGAGGCACTTGAGGGATTATTTTTGCTACGAGTATTCTTGTTACTCTTGGTGGTTGTCGCCACCTAGACGGCTTAGAGCAGCGGTGGAGGTCCGACATGTGTTGGTGATTGTTCGTGGCCGGCTCCGGTGAGCTTGTTGTGAGGGGTTCCTGTGGTTCCCCAGCGGAGCGCCGAATTCCAACTCTAGTGGATTGCTCGTGTCAGGACTTCTCACCATTTGGTAGGTTCTTGTGGCGCCTTTTGAGAGGCTCAATGTGTGATACCGATTAGCCACCGAACCACATGGTGTATGGGGGCACAACGGGGACTAGCGTGCCGGCAAGCACGTGAACCTCGGTATAAATCTTGTGTCTCAATTGTGCTTGATAAAATGGATTTTATCCCAGTGATTGGTTACTTCATTGGCTATCTTGGTGTTCATTTTGGTTGGCTCAATCATCACCCCTCGGTATAACATTCCAAATCCCCTCTTGCACTTACTTTGTTATCTTCTTGTTTAGCTTGTTGTTGCTCTTGTTTAGTTGCTAGCTTGTGTAGTTCTAGTTGCAGTAGCTTTGTAGCTTTGCTAGCTTGCGGTTTGTCTTGTGGTGGTTGTATGAACCAAACTAAAATTGTCAATTGGATAGGTGGCTTGCATCACCCCTTTAGGCTAGGAAAAACTCGCATCTCGCCTTTTGTGTTACTAATTAAATTGTTTGAGTGATCTTTGTAGAAAGTTTTATTAGGCTATTCAATCCCCTCTAGCCATCAAGACCTTTCAAACACCACTCTTTATGGAGATGATCACTTACAGGAGAGGATCACTAGAAATCTTTTAATATTGTTTCTTCGAGCTTCCTTCTCTTTGGCTTCAACTAGTTGATTTGCATAAGCTTCAAACTCGATTTGAACCCTCTTCAAGCTTCTTCACACACTTGAGCACTATCTTGTTGAGGTTGAATTTGTCACCTGTATATCTCATCAACGTAATGCAAACACTTGGGTTCACATTCTCATGAATGAGTCATGCATTACCAATCAAACATACAAGTCATAGTGGTAGAACATGAACTCAAACCATTTTATTTTTCAATAAATGTTCTAATTTATGTCTAAAAATGCACTATCCAGATCTAGTTAGGTATAAAATACATATGCACAACCAATTTTACCACTATGACTTGTATAAAATGCATATGACTAGCCTCTCCCCTGACTTGTATAAAATGCATATACAAGTCAGAGGAGAGGCTAGTCATATATCAGTGCAATCAACTCATGTTGGACAAGTCTAGAATGTTCAATTTATTTCTTAGCTTGCAAAACCTTCTTAATTAAGTGGCTTGGCCAATATGTCGACTAGTTAATCTTTGGTGCCCACGCTCTCAATCTTTATATCCCCTTTTGCTTGATGATCTCTTATGAAGTAATGGCGAGTATCAATGTGCTTGGTTATTGAATGTTGTACTGGGTTGGTGGCAATTTTTATGACACTTTCATTATCACATAGCAATGACACTTCATCAAATTTGATTCCATAATCCAACAAAGTTTCTCTCATGCATAGCAACTATGCACAAAAACTTTCCGTAGCTATGTACCCTTCCTCGGTCGTTGAGAGTGCAACCGAGTTTTGTTTGTTTTAGGACCATGAGACAAGTGATCTTCCAAGTAGTTGACATGTGCCCGATGTGCTCTTTCTATCCACATTGCATCACGCATAATCTGAGTTTAAGTACCCAACTAACTCATATGTGATCTTTTGGGGTACCACAAATCAACACTTGGTGTGTGCTTCAAATACCCAATATCCTTTTCACTGCGGTAAAGTGACTCTGTTTTGCCGAGGCTTGAAATATTGCACACATGCATACACTAAACATCACATCCAATCTTGAAGAGATCAAACAAAGTAAGCTTTCAATTATAGATTGATACACCTTTTAATTTGATCAACTGGTTCACCACTAGCATCCATATTCAAATGACCATTTTGTGCCCATTGGTATTCTAAACTTCTAATTGGTTTTGCATCCTTCATTCCAAACTTTTTGAGTGTGTCTTAATTCACAAAGGTTCCATTTTTCATTTACTTGATTTGAAGGCTAAGGAATTAACTCAACTCTCCAATTGTAGACATCTCAAACTCTAGAGCCACCATCTTTTCAAACTCCTAACAAAACTATTGATTTGTTGAACCAAAGATAATGTCATCCACGTACACTTGGCCGTTGGCACGCAAATAAATCCTTTCTAATATTATGAATTTGTTTTCATCTATGTGTCACATGTGCATTATTATTCATTCCTCATAGACAATTTTTCTTGAATATATATGTGTGCGTGCCACACCACACCTGCTTGCCCACAATGAAAATCAGCTAACGTGATGGTTTTGATCTTACATTTGGCAACTTGTTTGGGAAAATTTGGCCGCTAGTAACAAAGAACGAATAAGTCATAAATGAAGGCCAAAAGTAAATATACCATCTGATTGGATACATGGGCCCAGCAGCATGTAAGAATGCGCACCACGGCACGAATATATCCCCCACAGTTCAAGCCCCCTGATTTTGTGTGTCCTCCCGCCCAGAAGCCACCATCACATTGATCCCCCGCCTTAGCGTAACCCTAGGCTTCTCGAAGCTTCACGGGCGTCGAGCGTCGGCCGTTGGCTTTCGAGAGATCAAGGACGCCTCGTCTGCCTCCTCCGCGCTTGTCTCATTGGTCATCTCCATGGTCCGCGCTCGCCTCGTCCGCCACCGCCCGCTCGCTACCCCCACCTTTGACGTAGAACGAGCCATGGATCGGATGGATCGGATCTTCTCTCTTGCGATTGCATCCCCAAAGAACATGCTCTTAGCAAGGGCCCTCCTATATGCTACGATGACTTCCCATCTAGATAGAGTGTTTCATAATATCGAAGCTCTTGGACCTTGTTTGCGTGGATCCTATGGTTTTTTCGTTATGCAGATTTTGGGAGGAGACTTGGAATAACCAGGGAAGCTCTGTAAGGGGTTGCATAGTTTGTATCTAACCCGCTCAATGAGAGGAGAAGCCTCTAACCCGCTCAATGAGAGGAGGAGCCTCTTGAATTTAGCGACATTGATTGGTGATGTGGATCTCTATTTCCTTTTGACCAATATCCATATGTGAAATTCTCTCGTGAATGAAATAATCAGAAACTGAGAACTTCATTCCTAAATCCCATTGTTTTCTAACAAGGTGTGCAAATAATTATTTCATGAAATACTTCTCTTGGCCAATTTTATTCTGGTGAATCTAGGAGGTCCAATTTCATTCTGGTGAACTGGGAGGTCTAAATTTCTCATCATTAACGGATCCGTACCATCTGAAGCTAGTGACAAAATGTCTAAAATTGGTAGTCTATAGCAGCATACTCTACTGGATTATTGCTTTGTATATCATAATACGTCCAGTTATCTTTGTTGCAGCACGTGTCAGTAATTGCTACTCACTAGTTTTGGTGATTATTCACTACTCTCCGTTAATCACATATTGAATAGATGCAGAGGTTGCTATACAGAACCAATCGTAAATTTTGGTGGAATACAAAGCCGGAAGCCCTGAACTTGTATTCTAGCAGGGGGAAATCAATATCTCAAGGATTCTGTTTTCTAGTCCCACACAAGAAAAGTGGAATGAGAGGAAGTGCTAAGGTCCGGGTTATTTAGAGAAGAGAGAATCCCCTTGCCTTGGACCCCTGGGTTCTATTTATAAGGGAGGTGGGAGGAGGCAATATTCCTTTCTACATACCCCCTTGGTTTGTGAATTGCATGGAGGTTCTCGAACCTATTAGGTGTCGGGCCTTTTAACATGGAAGGTGTAGGCACAGCTGCCCCTACCCCCAACAATAGCCCCTTAACCACTAGGATTTGGTAGGTACAACAAAACCTAGTTGCTACAATAATAGAAAAGACCCAAGAGTACAGTTCCCTAGTCTATCTCAGGCTTTGATAGGTTGGGCGGGGTAAAGTTTAAAGGGTAGTAGAAGGGAAGGACCCGTTATAATCAAGGTTAGTGAAAGCACGGTCCAGGCGGCCGTGATGGGATTTGGTTGTTGATTTGTCATGGTGTAGTGTTTTCTGACCAAGCTTACTTCCTCCAGACCTAAGTCATGTATTTATATCATTAAAGGTGTTGGCAAGGGAGAGGTTTAAGGATTGGTTGCTTCTTTCAGGAGCATTCCTAGTGAGATTGAAATCACCAATGATAACCCATGGCCCATCAATAAAATGCTGAAGATTAACGAGATCAGCAAGGAACTGGTGAGAGTCCCGGTGGTTTTTTTCAAAGGGAAGGGGACTTATATTAAATCTTGGCACCTTACATCCCCAAATCACATATGAATGAAAAAATCTAAAATAAAAAATATATAATATTCTATCCAGATTCTTTAATCGTCTTCTTCTCCAATGGCTTCCCTCGTACGCTGGAGCCAAAGTGTAGTCATTATGCCGAATCCAACGATCAACCCTAAAACATTAGACATGCTGCAAGATCCAACGCTTCGGAACCAGTCCAACACGCATCTAAATCACTGAAAGAATATCGGCAGTTGCATCGTCGAGTACAACATAGGATGCAGAATCATCACCTCGAAACCTTAATTTCCTCTCCGCGACCATCGACGATGAGATCGATGACCCAGAGTCGCTATCTTCGATGACCCAGAGTCGCTATCTTCGTAGGGGGCACCCAGAAGCACCCCTCCCCTTGCAGATAAAGGCCACAAAATGGCCACTTGACAATGAAATCAATGCCTGCCTCATCGTGGTAATCACCGAAGTCATCGTAGGACACATGATCCTAGCCGAAAATCATCTGATTTCACCCGAAATTTATTTGGACTCCACCCTAAGACACTAGAAAACTACAGAAAAAAGATGGGTCCCCTCCCCTTTTTGTCCCCGGCAAACGCACCAGAGAGGAAGGAGAGGAGCCCTAGATGCGACGGCGGTGGTGGTAGCGGCGGTGGAGCGAGGAGCATGCAGGTGGCGGCAGCTCTACCCGAGACGGCCGCTTGCTTAATAAACGATCATCAAGAGTGCCGGTGGTCGGGGCATAAACATTTGTGATGGTAAGAAAGTGCTCCGAGATACACCACCGTATGAGTATAGCGATGTTTGAGAGTATTGCTCAAGCTGAACATTTTTGGATCCCAATATCCCATGCAGTAACATTACCTCCACGGGACCCATTCGCAGCAACATAATCAAATTGCAGAGGTAAAAGCGTCACGAACGATTGAGCACTTACCTGGGTCGCCTAAGCCTCGAACATTCCAAGATAACACAGGAAAAGTTCTTGAGTTGCTAAACATTTAGAAATAAAGAACACCCGGGGGCTGCAACACCAAGCAAGCCCCGAACAGCTACTAACTGAAACTTGAACACAAATAGGACCATGAACTGACTGACAACGACTGGAACCACCAAGGACCAACACTCAACACTTCCTAGCCAAAGGTCCAATGAAGAGTGACACACTACATGTGGTACATAACGAAACAAAAGCCTGGATATAGACACATTTTTTTTTTGAACGCAATAGCAGGAGCTCTGCCTTTCAATTAAGGAAAGAGAAAGAGGGTTTATGTACAAAGCATATAGATGAAAACACGGCCCTCACAGCCATAACAGGAGACAAACGAAAAACTGAAACCGCTCTCCTGAAGCACTAGTCCCCACTAGCGAAGGCCCTTTTCCTCTGTTCTATGTCCTCTTTTATTCTTGTAGCTACCTGGAATGCTGATTCTGTAATATTGTTGAAGATTCTCCTGTTTCTTTCTTTCCAAAGGTTCCAGAAGGTATAGATGACCACCCCGTTGAATCTTCTTCTTTCTGTTCTGGGTACTCTTCTCGCTGCATCCTCCCACCAAATGTAGATATGAGGTGGGTCTGAGAGGGGTTGTAGGTGGAGGTCATCAAAATGTTCCCAAGATAGAACTATGTTCCAAACTGCCTTAGCAAAAGGACAGAGGAGACACAAATGAAGGCCGGTTTCCAGAGGTCCGTTGCAAAGGGCGCAATGTTCTTGGTGAGGCCAACCTCTCTTTTGCAAGTTATCCGCCGTCAAAATTTTTTCTTGCAATAGGATCCAAGTGAAGACCTTGCATTTATTTTCTGCGTGCGCTCTCCAAATTTGTTCAGTCCAAAATCTTCCATAGGAGCCTTTGAATTGGATTCTATATGCTGAGCGAGTGGAATAACTTCCATCTTGTGTCCATTTCCAGTTAATTGAGTCCCGAACACCCTGAAGCAGCTGAACATCCTGGATCCTGATCCAGAGGGAGACGAACTCTTCAATGTGTGTGGCAGAGGTGATTCGGTTCCTGAGGGAGCGTATCCAGCTGTTATTTGTAAGTTCCTGTTGCACTGTCTTGTTTTTCCTTTTGACAAGCTGGAAGAGGTTGGGGGCCAGGTACTTGGGGGCTTCTCCCTCGAGCCAGTTGTTGTGCCAGAAGCGAGCCTTTGCGCCGTCTCCAATCGTGATTATGGTTGATGAGTTGAAAAGTAGGCGGTCCACCTCATTGCACGGGAGCTCCGATCCAATCCAAGGTTTGGAGTCATCCACCCATTCCTGCCAGAGCCATCGAAGACGGAGGGCTCGTCCAAATCTGTCCAAGTCAGGCACCCCTAGACCCCCAAGGTCCTTTGGCCTAGTAACCGTCGGCCAGTTCACCAGGCAGTGTCCACCATTTGCGCTTTCGTCCCCCTTCCAAAGGAAGGATCTTCTGATTTTGTCAATTTTCTTCCTTGCCCATGCCGCCAAGGGAAACACCGTGAGGTGATAAGTTGGCATGGAAGAGAGGACTGAGGTGACTAGCGTGAGGCGTCCTGCTCTGTTTAGCCACCTTCCTTTCCAACCGGGGAGCCTTTGGCCAATGCGTTCGATGAGGGGTTGGACATGAACCTTTTGTAGTGACCTTGTGTGTAGTTGCAATCCCAGGTATTTACAGGGGAAAATGCCTCTTGTACCGGCAAAAGAGGAGAGCACCAGGTCGAGGTCGATATTCTCGCATCTGATCGGGTGTATGGAACTTTTTTGCAAATTTATGTGAAGGCCTGAGAATGACCCGAAAGCCTCGAGGATAATCTTGACCGCTTCTACATCCTCTCTTAGTGGGTTAATGAAGATTGCTGCGTCATCCGCGTACATGGAGCTTCTCCACTTGGCTGCAGTCAGAGGCAAAGGCGTGAGAATCCCTTGTTGAGTTGCATGCTTGAGTAGCCGCTGTAATGGGTCCATGGCTAGGATGAATAGCATGGGCGATAAGGGGTCGCCTTGTCGAACTCCTCTAGCATGGCTGAAGCTAGGACCGTGTTGCCCATTGAGTAGCGTGCTCGAGGAGGCCGTGCAAAAGAGGATGGACACCCATTCTTGCCAACGCGGCCCAAAGCCTAGGGCCTGCAAGACCTCTAATAGATAGCTCCAATTGACGGAATCGAACGCTTTGTGAATGTCGAGCTTCATGAATAGGGCCGGTGTCTTCAATTTGTGCATTCGTCGTACCGCTCCTTGGACATAAAGGAAGTTGTCGTGGATGCTTCTCCTTTTTATGAATGCACTTTGGCAGTTGGAGACCAGAGAGTTTGGATTTGGTGCGAGCCTATTAGCAAGGAGTTTGGAGAAGATCTTTGCAATGCTGTGGATGAGGCTGATGGGCCTGAAATCTGTGACCCTTATGGCTTCCGATTTTTTGGGGAGAAGTACGATGTTTGCCGTATTAAGGAACTCAAAGCCTTGGGAGTTCAATGCAAACAGGCTATTTATAGCAGCCATGACATCCTCTTTGATGATCTCCCAACAGGCTTTGAAGAAGGCTCCCGTAAAACCATCCGGGCCCGGGGCTTTTTCTGATGGCATGGAGTTTATAGTGTCTTTAACCTCCTCCTGAGTGAATGGAGCCTCTAGCTCTGAGAGGTCATGTGGTGAGTAGCCCAGAGATTGCCAATCTAGGCTTGCAGGCCTTGGTGCTGTGGAACCGATGTTGGCCTTGAAATATTCTGCAATTACTTTCTCTTTCTCTTCATGAGCAATCGCCACACCTGTGTCCGTGTGCAAACAATGGATGTAGTTTTTCCTCAAACGTGCACTAGCCCTGATGTGGAAGAATTTTGTGTTGGCATCTCCACAACGGATATAGGTGAGTCTCGATCTTTGCCTGATTCTTGATTTTTCAATGGCTGCCAACCCAATGTTGCGGGTTTTTAGGCGTTGGCGTAGGACGAGTTCTTGGCTCGTGAGCTGTCTGGACTCTTGTGCCGCTTCCAATTGTAGCAACACTTCCTTCACTAATGCCAGTTGCAGTCTAGTGTCACCAATTTTCTCCTTACGCCATCGCTTGATGCCTTTAGCAACACGCGCCATTTTGATTTGCAAGCGCTTCAGAGGCAACGCCGAATTGACCTGCTTGTTCCAGATGTCTTGGACGAGCTCTTGGAATCCCTGCACTTTAATCCAGAAATTTTCAAAGCGGAAGGATGTGTTGCAATGGTGGTCGACCTCTCCCTGCAGGAGCAATGGTGTGTGGTCCGACATGAGGGACGGCAAAGAATGGAGAAAGCAGGCTGGGAAGATCAGCTCCCATTCTGGAGTGCACAGGAGCCTATCAATCCTAGTAAGAGTTGGGTTGTCTTGTTCATTACTCCACGTGAAGCGGCGTCCATTTAATTTTATTTCTTTGAGGCGCAAGTCGTCTATCGCCGCCTTGAACGAGCCCATCAATCGCCGGTTGAGGTTGGAGTTGTTTTTGTCCTCTGCTTGGTAAATGAGGTTGAAATCCCCAAGGATGAGCCATCGACTGTGATCCGGCGGTGGGATGTTCTTTAGTTCTTGGAGGAATTGAAGCTTTGCGGCGTCCCCTTGTGGTCCATAGACTACCGTGACTTGCCAGCTGATTCCGTCCGCCCTCATTTTTAAAGATGCAGTGATGGCATTTGTGCTAAGCCGGATGTCGGAGAGGTCGAAATAGTCTTCATTAACAGCCAGTAGGATGCCCCCTCTAGTTTGTATCGCCGGCAGTACGACGTAGGAGTTGGCGAATTTGGCGCCCACTGTGCGCCTAACCACATTTTGATCCAGCACTTGAAGCTTTGTTTCCTGAAGGCATACAATGGAGGAGCCGGTGTTTCTAACTAGTTCATTTACTGCATCTTGTCTTGCGCCGTCGTTCAGCCCCCTTACATTCCAGTTTAGTATGTTGCAGTTACGTTGTGCCATAAAAACCGATGATTATCCCCTGTAACAGTAGAGCAAGCACTAAGCCTGGGGATCGCCTGCTGTGTCACCAACGTCGAGGCCACATAAGGCTGTCAGGGCTTGAACCGTCGTGGTGGTGAGCGGCCCCTTGAAGAGGTTGAAGTAGCGCAGGAGCTGATCATCTGGGGTGAGGCCATCTTCTTCCAGGATGCCGAGGCGCTTCATGAGGACCTGTCGTGCCCTCGCATGTGCATCACCTCTGGGCCAGTGCATGGCCACAATACGTACACTCTTGCGCACCGGGGCCGTCGGCCTCCTTCGTCGTCTTGGCGCAGCGGCACGGCGCTGGGGGATCTGCAGGAGGGCTAGAGGCAGGGGCCGCGACACAGCCTCGATGAATGCCGTCGCTCTGCTTGCAGTTTGGCGTGGCTCCTCAGGTGAATGATCTGTCGTTTCCGTGGTGATGTTCTGGCTCGGTGATGACGCAGTCGGCCTGGCAGCCGCACAGCCTTGACGCGACCTGGAGAGGTCCGGCCCACGAGGACGGCGCCGGACGTAGACCAGGCCCGGGCGGAAGCGTTGTCCCGGCGCACCTCTGATTGTGGGGTCCGATGCCGCCGGCCCCGAGCGCTCCAGCGGCGGGATGGAGCGCGGCGCGAAGTCCTCTCGCGCGGGCGTCTCGATGAACATCTCTGCCGCCGCGACGACTGCAGCAGGCGCTGCATTCACCTCCTCATCTGCGTCCGCTGTCTCGAGGTCTCTTGGGTTGCGGCGTAGATGGACTTCCGGAGACGGTTCCCTTGGTGACGCACTGGCCGCCAGGCTTTCCTCTCCACTATTGCGGCCGCGGCTGCCGCGCTTGCGGCTGCGCCCCCGTTCGCACGCCGGTGAGGGTGGGCGAGCCTGGGTCGTGGATGGAGCAGGGGAGTGTCGAGCGATCACTTCCGCCAGGGGGCGGGTGCTGCACAGCTCCTGGTTGTGCCCGCGGAGACCGTCCTGGGATGTAGAGGCCTCTCCCCTGTGCGTAGGAGTCCTCCTTGGCGAGGGAGAGCGACGACGTTCCGTGTGCGACGCGGATGTGGCCCAACGTTCATCGGCGCACTGTTGGTGTCGGCGATGCCCTCCTGCATGCCTTGACTCTGAGCGCCCCCACTCGCGCTCTCTGGCCAGAGTGCGGGAGAGGCTGCGGTACAGCCTAGAGCCCAAGCTGCGGCTCTTATCCTCTGGGCATTCGTCGCCGTCGTCGTCGTCCCTGCGCTGTTTCTTGCTGTTGCCAGTCGGTGTTTGATCATGCCGATCTCGATGCGCGCGCTCGCCATCGATGACGCCGTAGCGCCATGGCAGCTCTCGAGTCGTGGACCGGCCGTAGCTGTCGGCCGGCGACTGGATGAGGTCGAGGTGGACGATGACCCTGAAGGTGAGACCCCTTCGGCCTCTGGGTGGAGCTGCGCCGTCATGTACCCTCACTGAGTTTCCTGTCAAGGTTAGCCATGTTACCTTTGGTATGTCGGAGGGATCATAAGTCCATGCCCACAGGCAGAGCGCTCTGGTGTCATCGCGACGCCGGGAACGCGTGTCGACATAGTCAAGATCGCAGGCCCTTGCAATTGTCCGCTTGGCTATGCTCTCATTCCATGCGTGGGCGGGGATCCCTTCAAGGCACAGGCGGACATGGTGACGGAGGTCGTAGTGGTCGCCGTAGGAGAGCATACGCCATGGCTTGATGCGAATGTCGAGGCTGCCGACGGGAAGACGCTTCAGTGCCACTGCCGCATCCCGGTGGTGGGGGAACTTGAAATCGATGAGGAAATCTTCTGGGCGGTGCCGCACCACCTTGATGTCGGTCTGCCTGACGCCGATGCGTGGGCAGAGCGCCTTCTTGACGCTCTCCGGTTCGACGTCGTCGCGGCCCCTGCACAGACATGCCACCACAGCACATGTTTGCAGGCGCGCTAGCTCCTTCTCCATGGCGTCGTTGGATGCAGCGACCGCCAAGGTCTCCTCCGGCCGCAACGCCGGGTCTCCAGGCAGGGCCATGGTAGGTTGGAGCAGCTTAGTGGAGGAGGTGAGTCTGGGCAGCTCGGGGAAGTTGACGGTGTCTAGAGGTGGCGGTCCTGGCGGTGGAGGGGGCAGGTGCTCCGGACGAGTGCGGCTATGTGGACCCGCCGCTCTGCACTCCCTGGCTTTATGGCCGAGGCCCCTGCAGCGCAAGCACTTCACCGGCTCCCTGCAGGCGGCCGCCAGGTGCCCCCCAGCGAGACAGCGAAGACATTTACCTCGGAAGCTCTCACTGATGGAGGGGCGGGGCCGAGGAGCGCGGGCCGATGGGCGTCTTGAATCCACTGCGTTGGTGAAGTCGGAGCGGCGCCACCAGTGCTTTGGCAATACCCGAGACCAGCCAGCTTCACCGTCATGAGTCCCCATCCAGTCGACGGTGCACCGGGAAGGGGCGTCGCCATGGATGGCGGAGGAGGAGGAGCCAGTACGAGGCGACGTGGTGGATCTGAGGCACGATTTGGGGTGGATTGGGGCGGAGCAATGGCTGGCGTTGAGGAGGTGGCTAGCTGGGGGAGCCGGAGTTAGATCGAAGCTTACCCGCTTCCGGCTAGCTGGAGGAGGATTTGGTGGATTCTGTGGGTGGGCGGCGTCGACGGGGACCTGAATCGTCCCCACGACAATGGACTGGAGGCGCGGACGCTGCACGGAACTGTTGGTCTGGGCCGCGGCAGAGGGCTCCCGGCGCCTGGGCTCAGCAACTAGCGAGGCAGCAAGGTCCGACTGGGGGGCTCCGAAGGGCGAGGTAGGACGGGGGAGAGGCGCGGCGGCGGATCTGGGTCCGGACGGCGCGGCGGCGGCGAGGGGGATGGGGGAGGACGAAGGGGCTAACGGCTCCATCCCGTAGGATAGCTGAAAAACTGATGGATTATTTCTAGACACATTTTTCAGACACAACAAACACCATCCTCGTCCTGCCGGAGTGAAACAACGGCCTCCCATCATTCAGCCACATCAGTCACCACACCAACGGAGCCTGGAGAACGACAGCTCATCCCTGCTGCCGATACAATCTTGCAGAGATCAGACACTCCCACCGGCTGCTTGCTACACGAGAGAATGTTACGCTTGTTGATTTGCTTCTTCAGGCTAGCTGAGCATCGTGAAAGAGATTTGAGGAGTGCCTTGCGGCGCACCACCTGTTTTGACTGAAAAAGTGCCAGATTCAGAGCAAAGTGATTCTGTTGAGTAAGGAATGCATTGGATGGGAAGGAAAAGAGGTGAGATCGAGTTAGCACGCAATTATGCAGTTCCGTTGATTGTGCGGTTGTAACCTGACTGATGTAGACAGTTTTCGAGTTAATTTCATATGGCTATAGTTGTCTACAGTGTACACTACGGAGTACACAGGTAGAATAAGTAACATATCAGACCAGAGTTCTTGGTTGCTGTCTCTTAGAGACTAACTGTTCTGTAGCACATGTATCTTTGCCTGAAGAAGATCCAAGAGATGAAAACCTCGTTTTTATTTCTTCTACTGGAGGGAGCACCCTGTCCTATTGCTACGATTAGGTGCCTGTTCTTATGCACCAAAGGTACCCCCCCCTTTTTTTTTTTGCTGAGCTGAGATACAGCACAGCTGGCTAAACTGGCCCATTCGAGCCATGTCATGCTTGTTTGGCTCATGGCTAGGTCAGTGGCAAGCTTTGTTAGCTACTGAGTTGGAACATGCTACTTGTAATGCCCCAACCCGAAAGACGGCTAAGGCCCACTCTACACGTTGAATGAACCACACCTGCTAATTAACTCTTTTACGCTTTCATCCTCGCTTCGCGCAAAAGGATCGATCCGAAATTAACAGCCTCCCAGGTCCAGGCTTCTAAGCTGGTCTAGCTTTCCTTCAATTCCCGATATGGGACTAAACTAGGAATGCTACTTCATCACTACAGTGTCGCGAATTTGGTCCGGCCCAACTGGCCCAATGGGATGGGTCTCACATCCACCCACCCTCAAAGGATTCGACGTCCTCATCGAGCTATCGAAATAGCTTACCCATATGGGACAAATATTCGGGATCGACTCTCTTGGCCATGTCCGTATTCCCAGCTCTCCGGCCCAAGTGCCATGCTTCTGTAGAGCCATGCACAACCTGTCCGAGCTCCTGAGCCATACGTCCGTAAAACCGCGAGAGTTGGCTCTGATTACCATTTGTAACGCCCTGATCCGGAAGACGGCTAAGGCCCACTCTACACGTTGAATGAACCACACCTGCTAATTAACTCTCTTGCGCTTTCATCCTCGCTTCGCGCAAAAGGATCGATCCGAAGTTAATAGCCTCCCAGATCCAAGCTTTTAAGCTAGTCTAGCTTTCCTTCAATTCTCGATATGGGACTAAACTAGGAATGCTACTTCATCGCTACAGTGTCGCGAATTTGGTCCGGCCCAACTGGCCCAATGGGCTAGGTCTCACACTACTATTGCCTACTGAAAGGGCCACACTATGGTTATGGAGAGTTACCTAGCTTTACCTTCACCAATGGATTCTTGCCACTGAGAGCCATCTACCAATTCATCTATCGGGCGAGTAAGAGAATGTTGTTGCTGGTGCAAGATTACTACCTATTTTGGGGCTAGCGTCCGGATATCCGGCTGTAGGACTCATCCCAACGCTGCTCCTGCACCTGCGCCCGCATCGCATCCCACGCCCCCTTGCACCCGCATCGCATCCCATCCCACGCCCCCCGCACCCTGCATCCCATCCCACGCGCAGCGCCTGCATCCGAACGCAGCAAACTCGATGACTCGCACTCCAACGCCAATGCCGAGGTGAGATGGAGGGAAGAGGGGAATGGGAGGGGGAGGAGAGGAGAAGGCACAGACCTATGGCAGGACACTGTCCGCCAGCTACCGGCGTCATTAAAACATGCAACATTTGCAACATACATCTGAAGAAGATGAAATATATTGAAACATATGTCTGAAACACATGCAAAAACACTCGAAAACACATAAAAACCATTGTAAAACATACGCAACATCTAGGTAAAACACTGCAACATACGTGTGAGATATATGCAATATCCAAATAAACACATTTGCAATATACGTCTGGAAAACAAATGAAACATTAGGAACCAAAGCTTGCAACATATGTGTACAACCATTGTAACATATACAACATCTCAATCTACTTTTACAACATCCATGTAAAACATTTGCAACATACCTATGAAACATCTGAAACATAAGGCTTGCAACATACGTTTTTCACCCTTCTTCTGTATGACGTGGCGCAGAGCGGGGGAACGACCGATGATGGTGGCGCAGCCTGGTAGCAGCCAGCTGCGCCTGCGCCCAGCTAGCGACAGCCGCCTCTCCTAGCGACCTGGCCTTGGCGCGAAAGGGGACGGAGGTGCCACGGGTGATGGGGTGCACCGCGGGAGATGGCGGTGGCGGCGCGTCAGAGTGGGCCACGGTGTAAGATGGAGGCGTTGGGGGGATGGTGGCGTGGAGTGGGGAGACGAGGGCAGAGTGGGGATATTTGATTTGTTTTTTCTAGGTCCGTACGGTCGGACGCCCGAGCGTGAGCATTAGTCTAAGATCCAAACGTGCACATCTACAATTCTAAATGGTGGTTAATTTTGTTACCCTTTCCTTTTAAGGGGGCAAAACTCTAACGTCCAACTCTTCAATAAGTGTTTTTTACTTACTGATGAAAAAACGAATAAATAGCATGAATCTTCCATAAATGTAGGCCTTTTATCTGGATCAATTCCCTGATTCCTCATTCTCGAACTGCGGACAAATGGAAGATCAATTCCCAGACTAGGTGAAGAAGCCGGGGCAATCGAAGCCCGGGGCCTCGCCCTTGTTCCCCACGTCGGCAGTCCCCTTCACTGCGCTCCAGTCGCACATCTCGCCGCCCTGAGTCGGATCACCTCCCGTTTTCTCCATCCCCTCTCGCTGCCCTGAACCCTGATCCCCTTGAGGCGGTCACTGCTTCTTGCGACCGGAGCGACTAAAGAGCAATCTGCCAAGGCTGACAGCATCGACGGCTCGATCCTGGGTGGAGGTCGACGGCAACGCCACGGCCGAGCACTAGTAGTCAGTAGTACGGCCGGAAGGATGGAGTACTTTAACATGGGCACGCTCCAGTAGCAAAACAGCACAGCGATTGCCTCTGTGGACTCGCGGCAGGGACAGAACAGTGCTGTCGTGCTGAATCGCGAATGACCTTGCCCCCTTCGTCATCGAGTTCGTACTGCATTCAGTGTGGGCCGGCATCTTCACCTTAATTGGAGTTGTGGGCCGTGGCACGGCCCAAAGCACGAACCGCATGACACAAGGACCATGCCACGCTTAAGATTTCGGTGCATGATCCGGTCCGAATTTTGGCTTGAGTTTGGCCGGCAAAAATGGCATATAAATACATCTATACAACATTAAGATACAATTTTTTTATACTACTTCTTATCTATTTTTTTAATGGACTATGATACGTAACAAATATAGTTTTTATGTCACGAGCAGACAACGAAAACTAACAAAGATATTTTGAACGTCGTGTTTGAGTGGGCATGACACAGAGATGAGATGTCATGCTATGGTCCGTGCTTGGACGGAAGGAAGACTTATCGTGTTATACGGCACAACCCAACGTACCTCGCATGGCTAGAGGCCACATCTAAAGTGTTGTGCTCGCTTTGAAGCACGAGAGGGCCGTGCCTAGCACGGCACGGCCCAAGTCCCATCTCTACTCGTGCCGCATGGGCATATAGTTATATGGACAAAATTTAGTCTGGTTTTCATTGAACTAGATGATACACCATGTGTTGCTACATAAATTTTATCGCGTTGACTCGAGAACAAAATAATAAAATTATGCAAGAAAATATATTGTTTTTATGAGGTTTTCAGCAAGTGCAGTGCAGTGCATTAGTCTCTTCCATGCAGCAAGTGCAGTGAAGTTTTTTTTTGAAACGAATCAGGCAGGAGAGCTGCCGATTATATTAAAAAGGAAAAACCCAGACTGGGTAAATACAACAGAGCAACAATGGCTCTATTCGCTTAGCTGATAAGTCATGACTAAAAGTACTGTTCGCTGATTTGTCGTGAGAGAAAAACACTGTTCGTTCGCTGAAAAAGTACAACTTATAAGACAAGCGAACAGGCCCTAAAGAGTCAAACAACCACAACAACAACAAACAAAGAAAAAAAACTCGGGCCGGTTGGATTGGGACCTCAACACGTGCCAAACTCAAACTCAAAGAGAAAAAAAACTTTGGGTGGTCGGATTGGGACATCGACATGAACCGAAAGAGCCGGAACTCAAGAAGCCACACACCGCACCGCCTCCAAACCACTATCAGCCGGTCACCACATTGTATCGCCATCCCCCGGACGACGAAGATGCCAAAATGAAACGCCGCCGTCACAGCTCACGCCGTCATTGTCGACGAAGTCCCACACCGAGGTAGCCCGCTACGAAGCAAAGCTAGTCGCCGCAGGCCGCTGCAAGCCTTGTAGCCGTCCCGCAATCGAATCCGCTTGCGCCACCTCTGAAGACGTTGTCCCACGCCGGATGAGCCACTATTAAGTAGGGCTAGCCGCCGTAGTCCGCTGCAAGCTGCCGACACAATCATGAACGACCGCCTCTGGCGCTCACCAAGTCAACCCTGACCACCGAGATCCATGCGTGCACCATGTCGCTTCCGACAACCTAGCTGCCCCATCGAAGGTAGAATTGCCACACGCCAACTCCAGCAACCATCAGAGCGCCTCCTTGCATCGGGACGATCGCCGTTGTGCGGGACCGCCCGCCGCCACTCCACGCAGGTCACCTTGGCAACACATCTGCTAGCCACCACCTCCCACGTCGGCCTCCACGCCAACTCCGTGGGCACCACACACGCCGGCCTCCTCGCCATCTTCGTGATCGCAATTGGCACACGGGTCCCGCTAGACCGTCACCCTCCACTGGCAAACAGATGCGAAGCCCTCCATTCGCTGCGTCAACACACTCATCCTGGCTGCCTTCCACCACTATGGACACCGGTACCTCGAATCCTCAGCTAGGTCTCCACCTTCCTTGCCACAGCACCAGCCGCCGCCATAGCCTGACAGGGCACCACCTTCCAAGCGACGCCACCAAGGAGAGGCACGACGCCATTGACGCCGACGTCGCCTGACCAGAAGGTCAAGGTTATACACCCTGGAAGGAACACGCCGTGCAGGAGGAGAGGGCCTTTCGATAGATGCTTCCAAGGAAGTGAACAACACCCGAAGGTGTCGTCGTCATCGACCCAAAGAATGGGCAAAGCTTTCGCCATGGCGCCTCGTCCCCAAGCATGATAGTGGTCAGCCTGTCCTCGCTACGGTAGCCTTCCGTACTGAGCCCGCCGACAGTGACGGCAGCCCCAGGTCGCAGGAGGAACGGAGGACGCCTTCACTGTCGATGTCGCCGAACTGTGAGAGGCTAGTGTGCCCCGCTCGACCGACGTCTGCCTCGCCGCCATGACGCTGTAGACACGAAAAACGAGAAGGATGTCACCGTCCACGCCACCACGACGCCGACGTCGCACAGCCAAAGCAGCCGCCCACACCACCACGATGTCTGACGGCGCATGCTGTTGGCAGCACCACCATTTGGCTGTCACCTCCGCTCCTCCTGCACTGCCGCCACCACGGCCTCCGTGTCATGCACGCCGGCAGCCCGGCGCCTCCAATGGCAGTGCGCCGTGGCCGTCAAGCTTGGTCCCCACCTCCTCCATCAACCGTCCAGCCTAGCCTTGCGCAGATCCACCTAGGAGGCCACCGGATCCGGCCCCACGGTGCCCCGTCGCTGCCATCGCCGCTCAACAGGCCGCCTCGCCCCGGCTGGCCGCCTCCACCGACCCGGACTGAGGAACAACGGATCCGCCCGCCGGGGATGGGAACACGACGGCCGAGCGCCCTGCCTACGCCTTCCTCATGGGCCTACGCCTCTAGGCACCTGCTCCGGCGACGGCAAGGAGAGAGAGAGAGAGAGAGAGAGAGAGAGAGAGAGAGAGAGAGAGAGAGAGGAAGGAGGATGCTCGGCGGCCACGCGGCAAGGATTCCCCGTGTCGCCTGCGGGAGCAACACGGGGGAGTTTGCTAGAGCGACGAGAAGCTCACGGGCACGTCACTGCGCCTGCGAGAGAGAGAGAGAGCGCGCGCGAGATAGTGTTTGCCACGTAGAACTAATTGTTTATGTGACTTAGGGCCTGTTTAGTTCTTAAAATTTTTCAAGATTCTCCGTCACATCGAATCTTTAAATGCATGCATGAAGCATTAAATATATATAAAAAATAAAACTAATTACACAGTTTAGACGAAATTCACGAGACGAATCTTTTAAGCCTAATTAGACTATGATTGGACACTAATTGCAAATAACAACGAAAATGTTACATTACTATTTTCCAAAAAATTTCACGAACTAAACAAGGCCTTAAGAATAAAAGAGGAGAGAGAAAAAAAACAATGTGCTATGTATTGGTTTTGGACTTTTCGTTGGGACACCGTAATGGTGTGTGATACTACAGAGAAGTTATACAAGTGTCATACAAGCACTGAAAGGTTTATTTGATCCCAACTGTATCTGTATCATACCATGTATCCTACGTGACAGTCTTGGATTTTGGAGTACGACATCATCTATTAGGACTAGCCTGAGCTACAGACGGCGCGAAGAACCGTCTCCAGTCTTATGACCTCAATGAATTTTTGGAAAGAAATTATTTACTTTGCTGCCAAGATTAAAACAAAACCAGTTCGGACGACCTCCTCCATGAACTTCTATCTGCTGTCCGCGAGTGCCAACACGGGCTCGGATGGTGCGGTCTTTAAAGCGTTCCTCAGTCAGCCCCGGAAACGAAATCCAATTTCGTTTCTCCTAGGCTCGGCTGCCGCCATGCTCTTCTAGGCCATTTCAACCCCGCGCCGGTTGGCTCTAGTGAGCTCACGCGCCATGCCGAAATCCACAACCCCCCTTTCCCCTTGTGCTTTAGGGTTTGGTAGCCCTTTTTATTCAGCTGTCGTCTCCTCTTCTCTCTTTCGCCTCCCTCTTACTTCCTCACTCACTCACTCCGCCTCCTCTCCCTTGTCTCAAGCAGCGACTGGTACCTGGTGACGGTGTGGTTGAAGCAGGTCGTTGCCTCCATGGTTGGGGCCTCTCTGCTGCTCTGCCTTGCCGGTGTGTAGGGCCTTCATCGAGCGGGCAGCTTCTTCCCCTTCTCCGAGCTGCTGGTGGCTGGAGCACTAGGTGCTCTTCGACGCTAGATCTACTTCCCCTTCAGGCCATCACCAGCTTTCGCCTCTTCACTGCCTCCCTGTCCCCCCTTCAGCTAAAGCAAGGTGAAACAAACCAGAATCCCTCCAGTAGCTGCATTTGGCCTCTAATGTGTAGACATGTTTTGGTAAAATTTGTAAACTCTATTAGTTGTCAAACATCCTTTGTTCTTCTTCTGTATTTGCATGCACTATCAATGCATGAGCCACCAGGCCCATCCAGAGAAACAAACATGATCTCATATTGATAGTTATGGGTAGTTGATGGTTGGGACACGTGTGCTGCAGCCAAACAAACATGAACTCTGCACACCTAGGGCCAACTGGCCAATGAAACAAGCATGCCTCTTTGCTGGCTCTGGCCACCCTGACAGCCCACCATGGTCCAGGCAACCAAACAGCTACAGAGCCAGAGGTGCACCACTAGACCACTAGAGAGTCACAATGGTGCACCAATGTGCTGGTCTGGTCTGGTCGACAGTTACTAATTGCTGCATGATCCCACTTGCGTGAAACTTTGGATACAACAATAGCTCCGCAGAACAAGCCGCTCAAGGCAGTTCGATCCTCTTGACCTTGAAAGTATTCCAAACAATAGGCTATTTCATCTCCTAATCCTAAAACAGTTGGTCAATGCAACGGAAGATAACATATAATATTAAAAGGTCTCCTGAGGGCACTCCGAAGATACTTATTTACTAAGAGTAGCATGCTACAAATAGCTCAACCTCGACTCAAATGGTTTCTCAGTGCCACTCAAATATGATTTCTTCTTCAGTGTCTTTACAACATGAACTAACAAGCTGAGTTCCTGGGTAGATAACATAATTACTAAAAGGGCTATTGCTTGCGAAATATACATTCAGACACAAGTGCAATGGACTGTGATGTTTCACCCCAGCACTTTTCTTTTAGTTGCCCACGGAGGGGGCGTGGATAGTTTCTTCATGACACCTGGCTTATCAAGGCCCTAAGGACAATAAATACACAAGCAGGAACTAGAATCAATCCAGAAACAAAAATATTTTAGTACAAATGGTACCATACGGCACAAGATATGACATTACCTTGAACATCTGCCTTAGCTCAGCTTCCCTAGCTTTCACCTGTAAAAGTGGGGGAGAACACGTGTAATTGAAACTGAAGCAACACAAATGTTGAAAGACTGATAGGCTTCCCAGGAAATAAATCATCATACATATTTATCATCATCCTCCTCATCCTCATAGTCCCTCTTCCACTTTGCAAAGTATCCAGATGGCAAACCCACATTCAAGTGACCAGCAGTGTATCCAACAGAACTGCTAGGGTGCTTCATACCAACATCTCCATCTCTGTTGCAACCATAGCAGTGACCTTTATTAAAAAAAAAAAGGAGTTAACTGCAGAGGAACCAACCAAGCACAAACACACAATAATGTTAAAGGTAATAAAAAGTCATTACGTAATCATTGTTGTGCATTAACCAGTCTGACATTATAAATAATAAAAAGCTCCAGGACAACGAAGGTGGCACAAATGGAACAGGGGCAAACAAACAGGTCAACACAGTAAAGATCATATGCTAACAGCCAGAGATACATTACAATTACAGGCAGATAAGTTGAAGTTAGTGCGACCAAATAACTGAGTTTGAACAGTACTTAATTTACGATAAAGAGTATATAATACCATTGTCATTCAGATTAACTCTGCAGAAACAGTTAGCCACCAGTTCTTTAACCTTTCCTTGTGGCATACATTTCACTTCCACAAAGAAAAGATTGTCCAGGTTACATTCATTTGGACCAGCCCCTTTAACCTTAGTAGTGAAATTGAGATGATAGTACCATTTCTGCTTCTCACAAATTGACTTGTAGTGTAAAACGTCTTTGAGTTCGTGTGCAAGACCCTGAAATAAGAAGCATGGGTCAGATCAGCAATTGTTACATTAACAAGGCAATAAGACACAGCGCAACAATGGTAACAAGACACAATGAGGGCAGAAGGGAGAGCAAACCTCCAAAAGATTATGATCCTCATTATACTTGTCCACTAAAGCTTGAACAATTTGACACATTTCGGATTTCTCAGTTATAGGTGATCTTGTACGCCTCTTGATTGTGCCATCAGGCCAGTAAAGACGTTGTATTATAGCCTTATCTTCCTCCGCACACCTAATTTAGATGAGAACATTCTATCTCATTAGTAGATTGCACTTTCTCAAAAGTGGAGAACACAAAGCAATACCATGTATTCCCTCCCCATCCAAAAAATAAGCAATTCTAGGCTTCTAGCTTTGTCCTAAGTCAAACTCTTAAGTTTGACCAACTTTATAGAGAAGAGTATCAATATTTATGAAACCAAATAGGTATACCATGAAAATATATTTCATGATTAATCCAATAGTACTTACTTGGTATGATAAATATCGGTACTTTTCTATATGAAATGGTCCGACTTAAAATGGTTTGACTTAGGACAAAGCTAGAATTGCATTCTTTTGGGGACAAAGGGAGGTTCACTAGTTTGCAAAGAAGGTTGTTGACTAGGATCAACCTCACATAGCTCATGGTAGTAAATAACAACAGCAACAGCAAAATGATACAAGATTGTTCATATGCAGACATGCCTACAAATTCTCAAGTGCATTATACCTTCTTTTAAGGAAAAAATGTATCCCACTGCAATTTTCAGATGGCCCAACTAATTGTGCTCCCATCACACTATTTTGATCAGTTAACAGAATATATTGTTTGCCTATAACCACTTTGTTTAGTACATGAGGAAACATTGTTGTATGGTACCACCGTTCTTTAGCAGGCTGAAGGTTAACTAATTGTACAGGTTACAATTCAGATAATAAAAATCAACATTTGAACAAAGTGGTATGTGGTACACTGGTACTATAGCATCTATGTTTGCTTTGTCAAAGCAAAGCGGTAGTATTATCTTTTGCACCATTTCAACAACTGTCAAATAAAGTTACAAAATGCTCACGTTAACTATAGATGGTCCCAAAAGAGGAATTCTAAGACTAAGAAATATATGCTAATACTTTTCAATCTTCTTAGATTAACTTAGTTTGGCCATAGTTCTTTTTTTTTAAAAAAAAAAAACTGTGATTATCTACTGTGACCTACGCCATGGAAGAATGTGGTTACATAGATTTTTTTAAATATAATCAGCTGCAAGCATGCATGCATAATAGGGGAAAATCCAAATCTGTAACGCAGGTGAGACAACTTACATCTTCGGATCCCGGCGGTCCTCGAGATAGCGATCAATAGCCTCGTAGGTTTCCGGTAAGCTCTGAAATGGCCCACCCACATCAGGATATGTATGGAAACATCCCTGACGATCGAGCCTGATACAAAATCGGCGTCCCCAATCACGCCACAGGCGCTCCCATATGCATGACACGGGAGACGAGGATAGTTCGGACACCTGAACTAATGCCTCAGACTGCGTCTGTGCAGCCTCACGCTCCTTGTCCTCCCGGCACCTAACATATTATCATCGTGTTTATCGAAAGTTGATAGAACAAAAAGAAAGGCTGACAGAGGCCAGAAATCCCACTGAAACATAGGAATCTATCTAATCAAAACGATAAACAAGAGGAACTATTCGATTTCGATCCAGACAACCGATAAACAAATCTGTCTAATATAAACAATAAACAAGATGGACTATTTGATTTCGATCCAGGCAACCGATAAACAAGAGGAACTATTCAATTTCGATACATCTATCTTGCCAAAATAGAAGACGCATGATGAGGGGAAACGGACATACGACGAGCGGGAGCATTCTTCACCAGGCTCTTGACCGCGGAGGCGGCGGCTTCGGCGGTGGGGAGGCATGGGGGGGGGGGGGGGGGGGGGGGGGGGGGGGGGGCGGGGGGCGGTGGAGAGCGAGATGGGGGCTAGGGTTTCGCGATCTCCTGGGGACGGGGACGCCGGGAGCCCGGGACGGATCGAGAGAGGCGACCACCTCGGCGCGAGCGGGATCTCCGGCGAGGGAGGCGCGGGGAGCGGGCGCAGACAACCTCCTCCGCTCGGACGCGGAAGGGAGTTCGGCGAGGGAGAGGCCTACTCGTGCTCGGCCTGGGATGCGGGAGGGCCGAACTCGGGTCCGAGTTGCGGGCGAGAGATTGATGACGGAAAAGGAAGTGACGGTGGAGGGAACACCTTTTTAGCAAAAAAAAAAAAAAACTAACATTCTATATAATAATATAATATAACATGTAGCTAAGGTCCCGTTGGTTACGTGCGGATTTTTATAATCTCAATAAAAAACTTTTATCGGATTTCATGTGTGTGAACCGCCGGTTTAATCCGGTTGAAATATAACGAGAAACGCTACTCAAACACAACTGAAGTTGTGGCTCAGTAGTGGAGATCTTATACCGGTTTCTATGAAACACCGTTGGCACCGGTTTTATATGGTTTGATTGCTTGTTGGTCTTCTAAGCTGGACCGGACAGGCCGATGCTCTGGTTCGGTCTTTTATCGGTTGGATCGTCAGTCTAGTCCGGTTCAAATAACTATGGTTTGGCTGGAACTCTAAAAATTTGGATTCTGCATAAAAAATAATGTCTAGTATTTTTTGAATTTTGTGCATGTGTTTTATAATCTCATAGAATCCAAGGCTGTTTAAATAGGATTATAGGATTCTGAGATTTCTTTGGAAAAAAAATTTGGGTAGGGATGGTCCACCGTGCGGACGGCCACACATATGAGGACGCGTGGCATCTTTATCAACTCTATTTTTTCTCTGGCTCGCAATTGAGGTCGTGGCTGATTGGCTCGGCCGAGCCAGCATCCACCTGAAGCGCTCCAATCTCCTCTCTGAGCGCAGCCATGGCAGGGATGGTTCCGCTGGTGTCCAGCATCACACCGGACTGGTCGATGGCGACGGTGCCGGTGTTGAGGCGAACGGAAACCGTAAGGAGGCGAGTCGCGAGCTGCTGCGCCACGATGTCGCCGATGCTGTCCTCCGGCAGGGCGTTGTTGCCGAGAGCGAGGCGCTTGAACATGAGCTCGAAGAGGCTGGACTGTTAGATAATTATGCATTTTCAATAGCAATTTAATCCAGAAAATAGCGACAATGGAAAGGTTGGTGACATCAGACATGTGCTTGTGTGTACTAAGCATGAACGCCATATACATAATACTAACCAGCAGATTCTTGACACAAGACCTGACTAGAAAACGAAGAACAGAAACATACCCAGCGGCACAGCCGGATGCACTAGTCGATATAGTGTCTGTCGGTGTAGTCGTCCCGCTCGTTGTAGTGCAGATGGGAAGCAGTGCTGATCACGTTGACGCCGCGAGCGGGAAGAAGACGTAGCGAGTAGTCGTGCCGTAGGCGACACTCCCCAAAAACGTGATTGCCGCCCTTCACCCGAGCAGCTGAACTCGAAGACGAAAACGTTTCGGAGGCTCTACTCTCCCAACTTCAGTGCTCGCCGGAATCGGGACGGGGAAACTCAAATGCAACTGGAATGTGGTGAATGCGGAAGTAAAAGCGAAAGATCGGAATATAAGGCTACGGCTGGGAAGCGAAAGGGCTAGTGGAGGAGACCAAGAGACGTGACGGGACGTAGAGAGTCGGGCAGTAAAGGATGAAACTCCTGTAATGAAGGAGCCACCCACATCAATATGTGTAACTCCCGTAATTAAGTGACTTGAGTGGCAAAACCACGTCCATCCGCCACAGCCACGCCCTCGGCTCTGCCACCGCTGGCGGCGCGCGCGTGTGGCACGCCTATGTCCTTTTCTCAGTCACTCAATATAGATGAAGAATATTCAACCATATAAGCCGAGTCAACGTCTAGTCAAAATCCCGTATGGTACTAAACCATACATCGCGCATTAATACGAGCCATGGAGTTTATTTGATTTAATAAATATTATATGGGCCAAGCCCATAATATGTTCAACAATCCCCACCAAACTCTAGAGTTCGTAGTAAGCTAGTCTCAAGACCACATTTCTTTGATATACCAGTGTTTTGATGGAGACTGTTAAGTCGAACATCCATCTAGAGCAATAGTTTCACTCAATCACAACTGAACAATGAACAACTGATCTGCTAGTCACTAAAGTTCTTAACCGGTACTAGGCTGCAAGAAGCATTCCCTCTATTTGAAGCATATAAGTCACACTTCATAGCCTTTCATGAATATCTAGAGATTACCCACATCTCATAAATTGTGACTAGCAATCGAACTCATATAGGTGTGTTCCTTTTAGGATGTTCTGTAGGACAACATCCCTGTTTAAACAAGCCACTCGGATCACATTAAGGAATTAACCATCCTGCCTTACAGGATTGGAGAAATGGCACATCTCAAACGAGTCAGACTTTAGTATAAGGGGTCTCCAGTCAACCACTAGCTTGTTTCGCCATCCTACTTCATGGGATCTCCAATCACATAGGACAGGTTACCACTATAGAATGACTTCAAGTGGGTGTCAAGCCCAACTCCCTTAATGCACCTTCTATCACATTACGTGACAGACCCTTAGTAAATTGATCTGCCAGATTCTTTGATGTATGGACATAGTCCAATGCAATTACTCCGGAGTTTCTCAGTTTTCTGATAGATTTTAAACTTCTTTTCACATGTCATGTAGACTTCATGTTGTCCCTTAAACTGTTCACTTTAATTATCACCATTTTGTTATCACAGTTCATGGAAATGGCCTGTATCGGTTTTTCAACTACCGGTAAATCCATTAGGAGCTCATGAAGCCACTCGGCTTCAGTGCTAGTTGTATCTAATGCTGTGAGTTCTGCTTTCATTATAGACTTCGTTAAGACAGTCTGCTTGCAAGACTTCCAGGAGACAGTGCCACCTCCAAGCAAGAACACATATCCGCTTGTGGCGTAAATCTCATCAGCATCAGAAATCCAGTTATGAAAGGTCCTTGAAAGGCTAGAGGCGGGGTGAATAGCCAAAATTAAAACTCTACAACAACACTTAGACAAGGTACTTAGTAAATTAAGTGGCGAAGCGAATTTTGTGCTAGCACTACCTTGGATTGCAAGCCACCTACACATATTCACTAATTATGATCACTAGGATACACACAAGGCTAAGTTGCAACTAACTCCTAGGTGACAAGCTATCTAGGTAACTAGCTTACACTACCACTACCTCTAGAGAGAATTACACAAAATAAATACAAGAGAGACAGAGGTGTGTATACCAAACGTGGCAAGTGATCAACAAGAGAATACCCAGAGACAATCAACACAATGATTTAATCCTGAGGTTCACTTGCTTGTTGGCACGCTATGTCCTTGTTGTGGCGATACACTCACTTAGAGGTTCACGCGCTAATTGGCATCACACGCCAAACCCTCAATAGGGTGCCACACAACCAACACAAGATGAGGATCCACAAGCCACGAGCAATCCACTAGAGTACCTTTTGGCTCTCCGCCGGGGATAAGGTCAAGAACCCCTCACAATCACCACGATCGGAGCCGGAGACAATCACCTTCCTCCGCTCGACGATCCTCGCTGCACCAAACCATGTAGGTGGCAGCAACCATCAAGAGTAACAAGAGAAATCCATAGCAAAACACAATCACCAAGTGCCTCTAGATGCAATCACTCAAGCAGTGCACTTGGATCACTCCTAGTCTCACTCTAGAGATGAATCAACAATGTAGATGAGTCAGAGGACTTTGGTTAAGCTCACTAGGATGCTATGTCAATGCAAATGGCCAAGAGTGTGAGCTAGAGCTGGCCACATGCCTTATATAGACCCCCAAACAAATAGAGCCATTGGCTCTCTGTTCTCAGTCTCTACGGGGTGATCGAACGCTCCGGCCAGCGTCCGGTGCTCCGATGAGCACCACATGTCACCCTAGTATGAATGTCGCCCGTTAGATCCTAACGGCTAGTCGGTTTCGCGCCACGGGTTAAGTTGCGACCGGACACGCCGACACAACTGATCGGACCCTGCAGCCCCTGCGTCTGGTCACGAACAGAAAGGCACCAGAGAGGTTTTTCGTTGATCGGACGCATTCGGTGACTACAGACCGGACGCACCTCAGCGTCCTGTGCACACTACACTTCAGCAGCTTGCACTGACCGGACGCTGCATAGTGAACAACCAGCGTCTGGTACTCAACCCTACCAGAGTTCGGTCAAAGTGACCGAGACTGTGCTGCTAAGTTAGTACTGACCGGACGCACCTCCCCGAGTCCGGTCACTACGCGACCGACGTCCAGTCACTACGTGACCTTCGTCCAGTCACTGTTTTATAGTGCCTTTCACCTCTAACACTTCACCAACTTCTCCACCCTTGTTCATATGAGCTAACCACCATGTGTATCACCTTGTGTATGTGTGTTAGCATGTTTTCACAAACATTTCAAGGATGTTAGTCTCTCCACTAGATCCTAAATGCATATGAAATGAATGGAGGCATTTAGTGGCACTTTGACAACCACATTTTGATACAAGCTTCACTCCTCTTAATAGTACGGCTATCTATCCTAAATGTGATCACACTCTCTAAGTGTCTTGATCACTTAAACAAAATGCTCTTATCAATTATACCTTTGCCTTGAGCCTTTTTGTTTTTCTCTTTCTTCTTTTTCAATTCCAAGCACTTGATCACTTGTGGTCGTGCCTTCACCACCTTGATCATAACATTCTTGCTCTTCTCTTGGAATGTGCCACCTGTCTCTTAATCACTTAGATAAACTAGGTTAGCACATAGGGTTTCATTAATTCACCAAAACCAAACTAGAGCTTTGAATCTCTCCCTTTTTGGTAATTGATGACAACCCTTTAAACAAAGATATGAAATGAAATTCATTTGAATCTATATTGCTTTCCTAAGTATATTTACCATGTGTAAAAGGATATGGACAAGTTTGATGAATCCCGAATGGTAGCAATTGCTCCCCCTACATATGTGCTAAGAGTTTGGATTGTACCTTGCACATATGTTTAGATAGGCAGTGTAGGAGTCAATGTCTACCAAATGATGCTAAGGTATAAGAGGTGGACCTTTGAAGTGTGATACCAATCGGAGTGCACCAATATACCATCCTTAGCACCATTTTGTAACTAGATACCACTTGAAAATGAACACAATCTAGATACCAATTGGAAACATAAACTCAAGCTAGAAATCACTTGTAAGCACAATGTTAGATACCACTTGAAAAGGCAAACACAAGCTAGATAGCACTTGAAACTACTACAACATATATCTAGTTACTTGACCTATGCATGCTAGTTTCCATTTCATCAATCAATCCTATAGCTAGCATACACCACACAAGCATGAATATTGAATTTTAAACTTGTGCTATGCAAGCAAACATATGAAATGCACATTCAAATGCATCATACAAGTTCATGAGCTTGCTCCCCCTACTTGTGTGCTCAAAATTTTAATTGATCCCTTTCCTTCGTTATATCTCTCCCCCTATGTAGGTATCTTTGTGCATTTTCTCCCTTTTCTTCATTATATCTCTCCCCCTATGTAGACTTTTCATTATCTTTGTGCATTTTCTCCCCCTTTGTCATCAATGACCACAAAGGTTCAAATTAAGACTACAAGGTTACTACTTAAGGATATGTGAGATTTTCAATGTCAATCAATGTGTGAGGTGAAAGCATCTAGGCCCCGAGAGTTGGTTTCGGCAATTGATGACAACGCTTTATTACCATGACTAACGTGTGTTTTGCAGAAACCTTGGTAAGTTAGGTCATGGAGGTGATAACTGCTTTGGGCACCATGGTATTCATGCCCCTTGATGGAAATCGTTTCGGTTTTCAAAGCAGTGACGTCAAGATTAAGGACGGTTAGTTCCGGATGTCAAGGTGTTGAGATACATTCGGAATAGTCGTTAGGATCTTCGTTTTCTCTTTTGGTCGTACTATAAAGGGGAGCATGAGCGGGTAGCTTGACCTAGGTGAGTCTTATGTTTAAGTGTGGTGCACACTTGTTAAACTTAGCACTAGGAAGCTCTAGATTAGCTCAAAGTTCAGTTGGAAGCAACTTGGTTCAAGTTGCGTCGCGTTTCGGAGGGTTTAGAGGGTTTTTCCCTTGACCGGACGCGGTTCTCGGCTTGACCGGCGCGTCCGGTCAGTTCAAAAACCGCGACTGCGTTTCGGCGCTAACGACCAGATGCGGCCCTTGCGAGGACCGGACGCGGTGGTCAGGCCGACACGTGTCACTTGAGGGAAACCTTCCGATCGGACGCGACCTGGGTGTGATCGGCGTGTCCGGTCATAGTCCAGCAAGGTCCTGCGATGACCGGACGCGTCCGGTCTCGTTACAGTAAGCTCCCTGCACGACCGGACGCGTCCGGTCACCCCTGACCGGCGCGTCCGGTCACTCAGCTGAAGTTTTGGAATTTCGACCGTTACGAGCGACCGGCGCGTCCGGTCACTTCGACCGGCGCGTCCGGTCACGTCGTATTTTGCTGAGTTGGCAGGTAACAGTTGGATTTGACTGTGGGGTGTATAAATACATCCCCACCACCTCTTTTAGAGGTCTCTTGCTCTTTTGTTCAGCTGAGAAACACCTTTGGAGTGCAAGGGAGTGCAAGAGCCCTAGTGAGGATTGTGTTTTGAGAATCAAAGCTTGAGAGTTCCTCATTAGTGATTAGAGAGTAGCAAGTGTGCATCCTCCTTCTCATTAGGCTCGTTGTGGTCAAGTGAGAGTTCTAGCTTGTTACTCTTGGTGATCGCCATCACCTAGACGGTTTGGTGGTGATTGGGAGTTTGGTGATCATCCGGCGAAGCTTGTGGATGACCCAACTCATCTTGTGAGCGGTTTTGGACGATTCACCGCGACAGAGTGTCAAAGAATCAGCCCGTAGAGAGCACTTGATCCTTGCGCGGATCAAGGGGGAGCTACACCCTTGCGCGGGTGCTCCAACGAGGACTAGTGGGGAGTGGCGACTCTCCGATACCTCAGAAAAACATCGCCGTGTTCCTTGCCCTTACATTCAAGCATTTACATTCTCGTATTTACATTCATTGCTTGATTTACTTTCCTAGAATTGCCATGCTAGACTAGGATTGGAAACTAGGGTGTAAAACTTTTATCGGTAGAATCTCTAGGAACACAAGTAGGCACTAGGGGTGAATTCCGGCTTGTAGGATTTAATTCTTGCAGTTAATTTTTAGAAAAGCCCAATTCACCCCCCCTCTTGGGCATCTTGATCCTTTCAATTGGTATCGGAGCCGAGTTGCTCCTAATTTAGGCTTTACCGCCTAGAGCAAGATGTCTAACGGGGAAGGACCACCTCCCACCTTTGAGGGGGATGATTTTCCATATTGGAAAATCCGTATGGAGGCGTATCTCGAAGCCATAGATGTTGGGTGTCTTAGAGCCGCAACCCAAGGGCTTCCCGCTATTAAGGATCCCGCCAACCCAATTGGTGACGAGGAGAAGTACGGCCGGTGGAATGCAAAGGCCAAAAATGCACTCTACCGGGGCTTAGGCAAGGATATCTTCAATCGTGTGCGTAATGCAAAGAACGCTCATGAATTGTGGGAAAACCTTTGTGCTCTCCATGAGGGAACTAAGAGTGAGCGTGAGGAACGCTATCACATTGCTTTAAAGAAAATCAATTCTTTTGAGATGCTTCCCAAAGAAAGTGCTAATGATATGTACACTCGTTTGAATGTTCTTGTAGAGGACCTCAATGCTCTTGGGCTCACTAAAATGAGCCAATCGGATGTTGCAAGGAAGATCTTGAGTGTTCTTCCCGTTGAGAAGTATGGTCATATTGTCACCGTACTTCACCAAAGTGATCTTTCCACCGCAACACCGACACAAGTATTGGGGAAGATCAATGCGCATGAGATGTACATGCACATCACTCCGGAAGAGGACTCATCATCTTCCAAGAAGAAAGACTTGGCCTTCAAAGCTAGCCATGACAAGAAGAAGAAGAAGGGCCAAGCCATGATGGTGCAAGAGAGCTCAAGTGAAAGTGATATTGATGATGAATCACTTGCACTCATGGTGAGGAAGACCACCAAAATGCTAAAGAAGCTCAACAAGAGTGGTATCAAGTTCGACGGCAAGAAAAAGAAATTCTTCACAAGTAGCAAAAGAAAGCCAATCTCGGAGATGGATTGCTACAATTGTGGTGAACTTGGCCACTTAGCTCATCAATGCCCTAGACCTCCAAAAGACAAGTACAAGAACAAGAACAAGGGCAAGAAAAATGATTCAAGTGATGAAGAAGAAGAGAGGAAGAAAAACAAGCCATACAAGAAAAAGGATGGCAAGAAGGAGTTCCACAAGAAGAAGAAGGGAGGAAAGGCATACATTGTTGGTGATTGGCTCACCGACATTGAGTCATCTTGTGAGTCCTCCGAAGATGAAAGCAATGATGAGAAAGAGAAGGTTGCCGCATTTGTGATGGGGCCATCATCTTCACCGACACCTTCATCACCACCTTCACCGCCTCCTTCACCATCATCGTCCACTACTCACCTATGCCTTATGGCCAAGGGTGAACGAAAGGTACAAAACCATGATAGTGATGATGATGATGATAGTGATAGTGATGATGAATATGATGCACCTTCTTATGATGAACTTGTAAAATTGTTGAACAAATACACTAAAGTCATAAGAAGGACAAGAAATGAAATGATGAACTTCAAAATGAAAATGAATCACTCTCATCTAAGCTTGAAAGTGCTCAAAAGGCTAGTGGTGAGCTTAAAGATCAAAATAAAGTTATGTCTTCCAAACTCAAGGAGCTAAAAACTTCTAATAAAGAGCTTAAAGATCAACATGATAAGCTTGAGAAGAAGCATGATGAGCTCATCACTAGACATAACTCTCTAAAAGACAAATACACCACATTAAAAATTGACTATGATAGTCTTGTGGTTGCTAATGAACTTGCTCTTGAGACACATGATGCTACTAACAATGTTGTTAAGTGTGATATAGCTACATCATGTGATGACTTGATCATTGAAAGCATTGAGCAAGGTTCTAGTAGCAAAGGCAAGAGTGTGGTTGAGTCAAGCAACTATGATGATTATGCCAAGGTCAAGAGTGAAAATGAGAAGCTTGCAAATGAGAACAAGAAGCTAAAAGGTTTAATGGCTCTTGAGAAGCAAACAACAAATGAGTCACTCATTGAAGAGAACAAAAAACTCAAGCAAGAGAAAGAGCATCTCAAGACCGGCCTAAGCAAGTTTACAAGAGGTCAATATTTGCAAAGTGAGCTACTCATGAACACCGTCATGAAGATGGATAGAAGTGGTATTGGGTACTTGGCAAATCAAGAGAAGAAGGCAAAAGCTCAACAACAACAAAGCAAGTCAAAGCCCAAGCCAAAGAGATGTGTTGAGTGTGGACAAGAAGGTCATTTTGCTCATGAGTGCAAAACTCCACCACCACAACCCTTGCCCAAGCATGCTAGACCTTTTGCCTTCAATGCTCATTACATGCTAAGAAAAGATTCAAATGGAAAGATGAAAGTTATGTTCTTGGGTCCCCCAAACAAGAATAGGCCCAAGAAAATATGGGTTGCCAAGTCACTAGTTGAGAAAGTCAAGGGTCCCTCTCAAGTTTGGGTCCCTAAACAAAAAGCTTGATCTCTTGTTTGTAGGTGAACTACAAGACCGGTGGATCTCATTGGGTTATTGATAGTGGTTGCACTCAACATATGACCGGTGATCCTCGTATGTTCACCTCCATTGAAGAGAATGGGATATGTCAAGAGAAGATCACATTTGGGGATAATTCAAAGAGCAAAGTCAAGGGTATAGGCAAGATTGCAATATCAAATGATCACTCACTCTCAAATGTGCTCTATGTTGCTTCTTTGAGTTTCAACTTATTATCCGTTGGGCAACTTTGTGACCTTGGCTTTCAATGCTTGTTCACACCTAATGAAGTGGTAGTTTCAAAGATAGATGACAAGCAAGTGATATTCAAAGGCTTTAGATACAACAATCTTTATCTTGTTGACTTCACCTCCGAAGATGCAAACTTGATGACATGTTTGTTCACCAAGACCTCACTTGGTTGGCTTTGACATAGGAGGCTTGCTCATGTTGGAATGAACACTCTTAACAAGCTATTGAAGAAAGAATTAGTGAGAGGATTGAAGGATGTAAAGTTTGAAAAGGATAAACCTTGTAGTGCATGTCAAGCGGGCAAACAAGTTGCAAACACTCATCCAACCAAAGCTTTCATGTCAACTTCAGGAGTGCTAAAACTTCTACACATGGATTTGTTTGGGCCTACAACGTACAAGAGCTTGGGTGGTAATCTCTATTGTCTTGTGATAGTGGATGACTACTCAAGGTACACATGGACCTTCTTCCTTCATGACAAATCCGAAGTGGCCAATTGTTTCAAGAAGTTTGCAAAGAGAGCTCAAAATGAATTTGAAGTCAAGATAAAGAAGATTAGAAGTGACAATGGCAAAGAATTTGACAACACCAACATTGAAGCTTATTGTGATGAAATTGGAATCAAGCATGAAGTGTCTTCAACCTATACTCCTCAACAAAATGGTGTAGTTGAGAGAAAGAACCGGACTTTGATCACCCTTGCAAGAACAATGTTAGATGAGTACAATACTCCGGAGAAGTTGTGGGCCGAGGCAATCAACACCGCATGCTATGCGTCAAATCGCCTCTTCCTACAAAAGTTTCTTGGCAAGACCCCCTATGAGTTGCTTAATGGGAAGAAGCCGGATGTCTCATTCTTCCGGGTGTTTGGTTGCAAATGCTACATCTACAAGAAGTGTCAACACCTAGGGAAGTTTCAAAGACGTTGTGATATTGGTTTTCTTGTTGGTTACTCATCAAAGTCCAAAGCATATAGAGTATTTAACCATGCCACCGGTTTGGTTGAAGAAACATATGATGTGGAATTTGATGAATCTAACGGCTCCCAAGGAGCAATTGAGAATTGTGATGATGTAGGTGATGAACCCTTGAGGGAGGCAATGAAGAACATGCCGGTGGGAGACATCAAGCCAAAAGATGATGAAGACGATGTACAAATTGTTGATCCACCATCTTCATCCCATGTGCCTCAAGATGATGACAAGAATGAGAGAGTTGAAAATGAAGACACTTATGTCTCTCATGAACAAGCCGAGGCACAAGCTCAAGATGTTGATGCTCCCCGTCCACCTCCTCAAGTGGTTGATAGAAGAAACTCTCCTCTACTTCAAGCACATCCACAAGATCTCATCATAGGGAGTCCTACTAAGGGAGTAATGACTTGATCTCAAAAGCTTGCTTCTTTTGTTGAACATCACTCTTTTGTCTCTTGTGTTGAACCTAAGAATATAGAAGAAGCTCTTCAAGATCCGGATTGGGTGAATGCTATGCATGAAGAATTGAACAACTTCACCCGCAATCAAGTGTGGACACTTGAAGAGCATCCTAAAGGTGCAAGAGTCATTGGAACCAAGTGGGTGTTCCGCAACAAGCAAGATGACCAAGGCGTAGTAGTGAGGAACAAGGCAAGACTAGTTGCAAAGGGGTTCTCTCAAGTTGAAGGTCTTGATTTTGGAGAGACCTTTGCACCCGTTGCAAGGCTTGAAGCCATTCGTATCCTTCTTGTATATGCATCACATCATGATATGAAACTATATCAAATGGATGTGAAAAATGCATTTTTAAATGGCTTCATAAATGAACTAGTCTATGTTAATCAACCTCCTGGGTTTGAAGACCCTAGATATCCTAATCATGTTTATAGGTTGTCCAAGGCGCTATATGGGCTCAAGCAAGCCCCTAGAGCGTGGTACGAGCGCCTCCGGGACTTCCTCATTGAGAAGGGCTTCACCATTGGGAAGGTCGACACCACACTATTCACCAAGAAGCTTAATGGGGAGATCTTCATTTGTCAAGTTTATGTTGATGATATCATCTTCGGGTCAACAAATGAAGAATATTGCAAGGAATTTGGTGAATTGATGTCGAAGGAGTTCGAGATGTCTATGATTGGTGAACTCACATTCTTCCTTGGTTTTCAAGTCAAGCAAATGAGAGAAGGGATTTTCATCTCTCAAGAAAAGTATACCAAGGATCTTCTCAAAAGATTCAAGATGGAAGAATGCAAACCAATCAA
The DNA here is from genome assembly GCA_038087645.1 of Saccharum hybrid cultivar R570. Classification (NCBI taxonomy): domain Eukaryota; kingdom Viridiplantae; phylum Streptophyta; class Magnoliopsida; order Poales; family Poaceae; genus Saccharum; species Saccharum hybrid cultivar. The sequence continues at coordinate 17,220,181 of JAQSUU010000805.1, forward strand.
GACCCCAATGCCATCTAATGGACATCTCGACCTAGATAAGGGAGGTAAACCGGTTGATCAAACTCTCTACCGTTCTATGATTGGTAGCTTGTTGTACCTTACTGCATCTAGGCCCGATATCATGTTTAGTGTGTGCATGTGTGCTCGCTTTCAAGCGTGCCCTAAAGAACCTCACTTAAGTGTCGTAAAAAGAATCTTAAGATATCTTAAGCACACCCCAAGCATTGGTCTTTGGTATCCCAAAGGAGCTAGATTCCAACTAGTTGGCTATTCTGATTCGGATTATGCCGGTTGCAAAATTGATAGAAAAAGCACATCCGGAGGGTGCCATTTGCTTGGGAGGTCTTTAGTATCTTGGTCGTCTAAAAAGCAAAATAGTGTGGCTTTGTCCACCGCCGAGGCAGAATACATTGCCGCGGGGGCTTGTTGTGCACAAATCTTATATATGAAACAAACCCTCCTAGACTATGGAATTGTTCTTGAAAAGGTGCCACTTTTATGTGATAATGAAAGTGCCGTTAAAATTGCTAATAATCCGGTACAACACTCTCGCACCAAGCACATTGATATCCGCCATCACTTTCTAAGAGATCACGTTGCTAAAAATGATATATCACTAGAAGGTGTAAGAAGTGAAAATCAATTAGCGGATATCTTTACTAAACCCTTGGATGAGGCCACCTTTTGTAGGTTGAGAAGTGAACTTAATGTGCTTGACTCTAGTAACTTTAAAAAATGAGCGTGTGTTGTCCCTTGCATTGCATTGTATTATATGTCATGTTTATTTACCCGCAATGCATCTAGGGCTTGGCTAACACGGTTACGATAACCCTCATTTTTGGAGGAGTGAAGAAGCCTAACCGTGGATCAAACTTGACAAGCAACCTAGCTTTACTTTCTTGTATTGCATTGCATATGCATGGTTGTTGTTTTGTCGTTTCTTTTCGGTTTAGCTTTGAGCAACCTCTGTGTTCGTCCATGGGTAGAGAGAGCTTTTTGACGCTCCTAAGGGTTCAAAAACTCTATTGCATGGCCATACGTTGCTCCTTGGGTGTTTATTGCTTATTTTCTTAAAAATAATATTAGCCTAAGGCAAGCTATTTTGAAAAACTTGAGGGTTTGAGTGAGATCACTCATATCATGTTCCAATTGGTGTTTATTTGTGTCTCTTTGAATTGGAACTTGATTGGGAGAAGTCGCGTCGAAGTTCGGAATGAAGAAGGGCGAAAAACTGTGGCCGGACGCTGGACCGGACGCTGCACCGGACGCAGTGATGCTTCACCACCGCGTCCGGTCCCGGCGACCACCAGCGCGTCCGGTCATCCAGAAGACCAACTCATGATCTAGCGACCGGACGCTGCACCGGACGCGCTGCTGTTGACCACCGCGTCCGGTCCCGGTATCCACCACCGCGTCCGGTCATTCGCGATGAATTTCCCGGGTAACAATCGACCGGACTCTGTCCGCGTCCGGTCAGTCCTAACCGGACACGTCCGGTCGCTCTAGGTGCTTACTGGAGTGTGACCGGACGCTACACCACCGCGTCCGGTCATATCGACCACCGCGTCCGGTCATCGCGTGACGAGCGGATCTAACCCCTCATATATACTTTCGTCCTCGACTCTGTCTTCTTCAACCGTCGCCCGTGCCCTAGCCGCCGCCTTTTTCGCCGCATCCGCCGCCTCCTTTGCCCTAGGTCGCCGGAGTTCACGCCCGCGCCCTCCTCCCCCTCCTCCTCCTCCAGCGTGCCTCGCTGCGCTGCCCGCCGCGCCTCTCTGCATCCACCCTCGCAGCGCCGCCCCACTTGTGCCCGCGCCGCCGCTGCCCTAGCTGCGCTCAGCTCGCCGCCGCCGTGCCCTGCAGCCGCCAGTGTGCCACGCCACAGTCACCTGCGCCACCTCCGGCCGGTCCTTGTCTCCCTCGCGATCGTCTTTGTTCTCGGCCTTCGCGCGTTGCCCTAACCCTAACCCTAGGGTTCACGCTGCGGCATCTCCTTTGATTCGTCGTCAAAACTTCTTCGCGCGACGTCGTCTTGCGAGGTTGTTACGCATCTCCTTGATCTTCTTGTTAGGGTTTGCCGAAATCTCATTATTGTTATCCTAATTATCTCTTGGTTCGGCAAATCAGAGCTCGTCCGGCGTATTTGGGAAGTCTCGCGAGCTAGGTCATCTTACCTGTTCACCGTCTACTCATCGATCTGAGGTAGCTATCACGTTTCGATTCATATCTTACCCTATTTGCTTGCTATCTCTAGGGTTTCGTACCTTTTAGATTATATATGTTGCTTATAGTAGATCCATCTATTCCGTCTTTTCAGCGAGTTTGTCGGTGTGTCGGGGTGACCGCTGTTCAGTTGTTGAATCCGAGGCCAAGCCTGTGGATACGGATTGAGGCCAAGCCTCTTGAGTGTTAGTACACCATCTTTCAGAGGATTCCCGACAGTTTGACAGCATGGTTCGTTGCAAGAACGCCGGTGGTGCTCCTAGTGACGGGGACGATAGTCCTCCTCGTCTGACAGAGATTGCGCGTGGTAAGCGCATAAAGACCATGGCCAGAAAGAAAAGGAAGACACTTACAGATGCAGAGATCGCTCAGGCAGTTGCAGATGCAGCAGAGTAGGTAGAGAGGGGAGGCAGGAGCAGTGGTATTCGCATTGGCGAGCGTCGCTTTCATCTTGAAGGTCGACAGCTCGGTACAGAGGCTACAGAGGCCACAGAGGTGACAGAGGATGCAGATGCTATGTCAGTTGATCCACCTGCCGAGGCTCCAGAGGGGACAGAGGAGCAGCCAGCTCAGACTCCACCGCGTCGTCGCTCTACGCGTACGCGAGTGCCAGTGACTCCTAGGCCAGAGGGTCAGCGTCGTGGAGGACGTCCACCTCCCAGGGCTCGAGGTTCACCCCCAGTCGAGCACTTTGACTTGAGGGGAGCTACAGCATGTCAGGTGCAGGCCCTGAGGTTTGTTGAGGTCACCCGGTGGTTCCCACCTGTGAGAGATTCCAGGGCTTCAGAGGGATTCTATACACCTCTACAGGAGGATTTCTACAGAGCTTATGTTAACAGTGGTATTGCTTTTCGACCACAGAGGGTCTGTCGCATTGAGTCACTTGTTGAGGTAGTGGGTGAGCAGCTTCGTCCGCACCTGTCCTTTCTACCGGGCTTGTCAGATTTTCTTGGACGGACAGGTGCATACTGCGGCACTTGGGTTAGAGAGTTCTATGCTTCACTATGGATTGATCCAGCCCATGAGTTCATACACTTTGCTTTCCGAGGCCGCGACCGCAGATTGTACAGCACCAGAGTGCGGGAGATACTCAGACTCCCAGCTTCAGAGACGAAGTTACATCAGCTTTGCTATGGTCAGACAGCTCCACCTAGACGCCCTCACGGCGGGACAGTGCCCCCTACAGATTTGATTCGACCCTGCTTCCGTGAGCCTTTTGGCGAAGGGTCTCGTCGCACTTCTGCCAGTTTGACACCGCTTGCCCGAGTCCTGGATGCTATTGTTAGGCGCACACTTCTTCCTAGGCTTGGTTACAGAGAGGGCTTGACCAGGATGCAGCTATGGGTTGTTCACCACCTTCGCTCACAGACTCCGTTCGACATATGGGATCTTATGCTATGTGAGATGGAGGACACATTGGCTGAAGGCTTCAAGGGACACCGTCAGCTGCCCTATGCTCATTGGATATGCTTTCTCATCAGATCTTCACTTGAGCTGCCTTCAGAGATTAGAGCTGAGATATCTGATACTACCACTGTTTTTCCTGAGTATGATATCCGTCAGCTATGGGCTTCAGTTACGAGAGAGCAGGCCCCAGTGCCTGGACAGCGAGAGAGACCTGAGGTACCAGAGACAACAGCTGAGCAGGACGTGACCGTACAGGGTCTTGCTGAGGCAGAGCTTGCAGATCTAGATGCTCAGCCTACTGATCTAGCTGAGGATGAGGCCTCTGACAGCACTGACGAGGATTATCAGCCCATCCCCAGGTATCGGTCTCCTTGGCCTCACGACCACGAGGCCGGTGGCTCTAGTTCAGCCTCCCGCTCAGACCCAGCCATGGTGGCTATTCTTGAGAGGCTGACCCAGGCACAGGAGCGATAGGAGCTTCAGCTACAGAGACAGGCTCAGGATACAGCTGCTGCGTTTGCACAGATACAGGCTCGACAGGACGAGTTCCAGAGACAGCAGCTAGAGATACAGCGTCAGCAGGTCGAGTTGCAGCGTCAACAGTTTGAGATGCAGCGACAGAGTGCAGCTAGCCAGCAGCAGTACTTGGATCTTCTGCATCACCTAGTCATAGTTGGGGTTCCTCCACCTGCATCTGTCCTGCCTCCAGCCTTACAGTCTAGTGGACCGTCGAGTCAGGGACAGCCGAGCTTTCAGTTCACCTCTCCACAGCAGCAGGTCCCCCAGTCGTTTTAGTCCGCGAGCTACACGCCTATTCAGACGGGGTTTACTCCTTCAGACCAGCCTCGCCCTCACCTACTGACAGGCACACCATTTGTTGATTTCAGTGCCACATACAGCGAGTTGACTGGTCAGCCGACGCCCTCGCACACCACTTTTGCTACTTCTTCAGGGTTGTCAGCTTCAGAGGTAGCTGTTCCTCCTGTGACAGGGATGGGCACTACAGAGACAGTTCCTTCGTCAGTTGCCTCGACCGATCCCCCAGCTATTGGCTCACTTCAGGCTCAGGTCACCGAGACTGCTCCACTTGTTGCTACTTCGTCAGTATCTGTTCCTGTTGTTCAGACCCAGACCGCTTCACAGCCGCGTGCTTCTTCAGAGGGTCAGCCTGATAGCTCCGAGTCCGAGGAAGACACTTCTCAGTTCGTGGTCACTCCGCGCTCCTCGGCACCCGACTCGACTCCGACTGTTCCCCCGTCAGATCCTTAGATTAGTTTTTTTGGCGGTTGATGCCAAAGGGGGAGAGAGTAGATTCAGGAGGAGTTTTGATAGAGTGTTTCGTTCTTATTTGTGTGCTACTTTCATGCATCATGTTTACTTTACAGTACTTGCATTCTTGTGACATGTGGTCGTGTGAGATACTTTGAGTCTTTTTGGTTTATCTAGTCACAGTTTTAAATCATGTCACTTGTTTGATTATAGCTCATAAGGTTGTGCTTCCGTGCCTTACTCCGATCTCTTTTGAGCTATATCTTTTTGTGTACTAACGCTTTAATGTCTTATCTTATGAGTACACTCTTTTGGCTTGGGGCACATAAGCAATTTCTAACCCCTTGTGCTTATTGCTTTTTGCTTATGTGAACCAAGCATGTTCGAAAACCTCAACTCCTATCTTTTGAATCTTAGTGTTGTCATCAATCACCAAAAAGGGGGAGATTGAAAGCATCTAGGCCCCGAGAGTTGGTTTCGACAATTGATGACAACGCTTTATTACCATGACTAACGTGTGTTTTGCAGAAACCTTGGTAAGTTAGGTCATGGAGGTGATAACTGCTTTGGGCACCATGGTATTCATGCCCCTTGATGGAAATCGTTTCGGTTTTCAAAGCAGTGACGTCAAGATTAAGGACGGTTAGTTCCGGATGTCAAGGTGTTGAGATACATTCGGAATAGTCGTTAGGATCTTCGTTTTCTCTTTTGGCCGTACTATAAAGGTGAGCATGAGCGGGTAGCTTGACCTAGGTGAGTCTTATGTTTAAGTGTGGTGCACACTTGTTAAACTTAGCACTAGGAAGCTCTAGATTAGCTCAAAGTTCAGTTGGAAGCAACTTGGTTCAAGTTGCGTCGCGTTTCGGAGGGTTTAGAGGGTTTTTCCCTTGACCGGACGCGGTTCTCGGCTTGACCGGCACGTCCGGTCAGTTCAAAAACCACGACTGTGTTTCGGCGCTAACGACCGAACGTGGCCCTTGCGAGGACCGGACGCGGTGGTTAGGCCGACATGTGTCACTTGAGGGAAACCTTTCGATCGGACGCGACCTGGGTGTGATCGGCGCGTCCGGTCACAGTCCAGTAAGGTCCTGCGACGACCGAACGCGTCCGGTCATCACCGATCGGACGCAGTGGCGCGTCCGGTCTCGTTACAGTAAGCTCCCTGCACGACCGGACACGTCCGGTCACCCCTGACCGGCGCGTCCGGACACTCAGCCGAAGTTTCGGAATTTCGACCGTTACGAGCGACCGGCGCGTCCAGTCACTTCGACCGGCGCGTCCGGTCACGTCGTATTTTGCTGAGTTGGCAGGTAACGGTTGGATTTGACTGTGGGGTGTATAAATACATCCCCACCACCTCTTTTAGAGGTCTCTTGCTCTTTTGTTCAGCTGAGAAACACCTTTGGAGTGCAAGGGAGTGCAAGAGCCCTAGTGAGGATTGTGTTTTGAGAATCAAAGCTTGAGAGTTCCTCATTAGTGATTAGAGAGTAGCAAGTATGCATCCTCCTTCTCATTAGGCTCGTTGTGGTCAAGTGAGAGTTCTAGCTTGTTACTCTTGGTGATCGCCATCACCTAGACGGCTTGGTGGTGATTGAGAGTTTGGTGATCATCCGGCGAAGCTTGTGGATGACCCAACTCATCTTGTGAGCGGTTTTGGGCGATTCACCGCGACGGAGTGTCAAAGAATCAGCTCGTAGAGAGCACTTGATCCTTGCGCGGATCAAGGGGGAGCTACACCCTTGCGCGGGTGCTCTAACGAGGACTAGTGGGGAGTGGCGACTCTCCGATACCTCGGAAAAACATCGCCGTGTTCCTTGCCCTTACATTCAAGCATTTACATTCTCGTATTTACATTCATTGCTTGATTTACTTTCCTAGAATTGCCATGCTAGACTAGGATTGGAAACTAGGGTGCAAAACTTTTATCGGTAGAATCTCTAGGAACACAAGTAGGCACTAGGGGTGAATTTCGGCTTGTAGGATTTAATTCTTGCAGTTAATTTTTAGAAAAGCCCAATTCACCCCCCCTCTTGGGCATCTTGATCCTTTCATGAGGATAATATCTCCAAATTTGGTTCAAGCTAGAATATTTGTCAAAGATATTTAACTCAGTTTGATCCAAGGACAAGCTTCTTCACACCTCCAAATAAGGGTTATCTTGTACCATGTTGAGTTAAACACTTATAGTTCATCTTCTAGATTAAACACTAGGTTTACAAGCTCACAAACATGTCACATGCTACCACTAGATCAAATCAAACATAGAAGCAATAGTGGTACCATATAAGCATCAAATTCATTTGATTTTCATGAATGGGCCTAAATTAAGGAGGGTCCTAAAGAAAGGTCCTAAATGCATGAGAGGAATGACTAGATGCACTAAACATATCCTTAGCAAGTATGTATGCCATGCCAATCAACTTTTATCTTGGATTGCTCGAAGGAGAGGCATGTCATATAAGTGAGGGTGCATCAACACATATTTGAGAAATCTAATATGTTCAACTCATTCCTTAGCTTGCAAAACCTCTTCTCATCTAATGGCTTGGTGAATATATCGGCGAGTTGATCTTCGGTGCCCACACTCTCAATGCAAATGTCCCCTTTTTATTGGTGATCCCTTATGAAATGGTGATGGACATCAATGTGCTTTGTTCTTGTATGTTGGACCGGGTTGTTTGTCAACTTGATGGCAATCTTATTGTCACATAGCAATGGCACTTTCTTGAATTTGATTCCAAAATCACTCAAAGTGGCCTTCATCTAAAGTATTTGTGCACAACAACTAACGACGGATATGTATTCGGCTTTGGCGGTTGATAATGCAACACTATTTGCTTTTTTGATGACCATGAAACAAGTGATCTTACCAACAATTGACATGTGCCCGAGGTGCTCTTTCTTTCAACCTTGCATCCCGCATAATCCGAGTCGGAGTAACCAACTAGCTCAAACTTTGCTGCTTTGGGATACCACAAGCCAAGATTTTATGTATGCTTCAAGTACTTCAATATTCTCTTTGTTGCCTTCAAATGACTTTCTCTTGGTGAGGCTTGAAATCTTGCACACATGCACACACTAAATATGACATCCGGCCTTGATGCGGCCACATAGAGTAGACTTCTAATCATAAACCGATATAGCTTTTGATCCACCATGTTGCCACTAGGATCACTATCCAAATTGCCATTTGTTCCCATAGGTGTACTAATGGACTTGCTATCATTCATGCCAAACTTTTTGAACATGTCTTTGATGTACTTGCCTTGATTCACAAATGCACCATTCTTTAATTGCTTGATTTGAAGACCAAAGAAGTAACTCAATTCTCCAATCATAGACATCTCAAACTCATTAGCCATCATCTTTCCGAACTCTTCACTAAAATCTTGATTGGTTGATCCAAATATAATATCATCAACATAGATTTGCAAAACTCATTAGCTATCATCTTTCCAAACTCTTCACAAAAATCTTGATTGGTTGATCCAAAGATAATACCATCAACATAGATTTGCAATACAAACAAGTCTTTTTCAATCTTCTTGGTAAAAAGTGTGGTGTCAACCTTATCCATTATGAATCCCTTAGAGAGTGTAACACCCTAAAATTTTGCACTTTTGAAAATAGAGTTAAAATAATGGTTATCGGTTTTTGTGCTCATAAAATATAGGAAAAGTAATATTTTTTAAAAATTAAAATTCATTATAGGAGTAGCAACATGCGGGATTGTGCATTCATGCTGGTTGCATTTGGTGTTTATGAGTGCAAATGGTTTTGAAATATGATAGAGTGATGTTTCTTTCTCTCCGGAGAATTTTCCGACCTTTTCTGGAATTAAATTCCTTTTTCCTTGGGCTTAATATTTTTCCTTGATCTTTGCAACAATATTTTCGTGAGCTCTAAAAACTTTATTTGGGTTCATTATGTTCAAAAGTGTCTTCGAGAATTTTTCTAGAATTTTTAGAGCCATCGGAGTATTTTTCGTGGGCTAAAAATCAATTCTGGACTTTTCTGGAATTATCTTAATCCTGGAATTAATTAAATCCGAAAATAATAAAATATCTGGTTTTTCCACCGTCCTCAAAACCCTACACTATATATATGCCGGTGTTCCTCTCGAAGCAAGCTTTCCAGAAGTATAGCCCGTTTTTCGAGCCGCCACTCGTAGCCCCGCAGATCGGACGCCGAAGTTCTCCACAGCTAGGTTTCCGGTGAACCTTCGACGAGCCTTTCCGGCCACCTCGGACGTCTCTGGCAAAAACCGTCACCACCAATAGGTAGATCTCGTCGTTCTCTACGCCGTCTTGCCATTCTTTTCGTGAATCCATCACCGTTTCATCGTTTCCCTAACCTTTCTCCCTCTTTTCCGGCGAGGTCATCCATGGACGGCTTCCACCTTCCTCCGTTTTGGGCCACCTCGTCCATGGTCGCGATCACAACCACGGCACCACGCCTCTGCAGATCCTCAGCCTCGTCGGGACCATGCCCTCTGTGTTCCAGACCCAGACCACTCCACGCCACCGCCCCAAGACCACGACCTCGTCGCCCTTCGTGCGCTTGTGCGTGGAGCAGCAGCGCCGCCGCCGTCGCTTGTGCCGCTGGGCGCCACCCCACACACTTCGCGTGCACAGCCACACGGCGTCATCTCGGCCGTCAAGCCGTCCAGCCCCGCTGTCCATCTTCTTTCCCTGCATGGACGGACAAAGAAGCAGCAAGTTCTCGCGTTCGTGAAGGCCACGATCTCGTACAGACCAAAGGTACACGACACAGTTAATTACAAGTTTGCCATCGGTCGTTTAACCTCCGTCGTTTCTTCGTTTTAAGTCTGATTCGAGTCGTTCCGGTTGCGTTGGTTTTGTAACGTCGAGCTCTACGCAGTAGTACCAATGTTTTTCATGTTACTTATTTTTCCATATATAGTTAATATTAATTTGATTAATCAGTAACTTCAGTATAGTCTCAGATTATAATTATGTTGACATCGTTTTTAGCACGTGTCAAGATGATCAGGAAGGGCTAATCAACAGAGGAAAGATTACCGTGTGGATTGATAGCCAAGGAGAATAAGTTTGTTTTTGAGTGGTGGCAGCGTATGTATTTAATTTGAAGTGTTGCCGATGAGGTTAAGGATATTATTGCCGATGCCGATGAAAGAGGGTTTGGAGACTGCTGCCGATGAGACAGGGAATGTACTGATGAAGGAGGGTATGAAGACTACTGCCGATGAAATAGGGAATGTACCGATGGAAGGAACTCGAAGGCTGCTGCCGATGGAACAGGGACTGTGCCGTTGAAAAGGAGGTCGATGAGAATACCATCATGATTGAGGCGGACTATGGAGTAAAATAGGAGTTAATTTCCTTATTTACGTTTAGTAGAGTCTGAGTTGTATCAAAGTCATGTTTTTCCTTAGATTTGGATTTAATGTCCTAGTCGTATTTGGTTACGTTTCTATAGATCAGGATATAAATATAGAGTGAAGGGCAATGTAATAGGGGATCAATCAATACATAAAAAAATAGCTTTTACTCTTATTTACATCTACTTTCGGCGACTTCGTCAATTTGCATATTTTTCCTTTTTACGAGTTCTCATCGATTCGGCGAGTTGCATTGCTCTAAGTGCAATCTTCGACGATCCTCGAGTTCCGCGTGAGTACCTCTTGGCCGTGACATCCGGGCGTATCGCTGTTGTCAGGACTAAAGTGCTCGTATCTTCGTCCTTGTCGATTAACAGGTCAAATCGACTGGCACGCTTTGGATATCGATTTCGGGTATTAGCCCTTTGTGTTTGCGGATTTACTTTTGCATCAACACATCTTTTGGCATGCCCGGTGGGACAGATCTAGTCAAGATGCCTAATCATGAGATCGATGTTGGGAATATCATCGCAGTAACAGAAGAAGATCTTAAGGACGATCAGAAGCAGACTATGGAGAGGGCTATTGAAGAATACAGACAGCTTTGCTTGAAGTCATTCAGCTTGAACAAAAGTGGACAAGTCATCCAGAAGCAGGACTTGCCGTTGCCTCGGCAGGTTACCTTTGATCCTAATCCGGGTAAACTTCAAGAGATGGTTAATTCTGCGGTGAATCATGCTTTAATTAATCACTCCAATGTGCTATCCAATACTGTTCATAATGCTGTGATTCGAACTTTCAAAGAAGGGCAAGCGTCACCTCGTTACGTTGGGCCTGCTTATCATCAACCAGAAGCAGCATCTGCTGTTGCTCCATCGGCTCCTCCAGCCGTTGCGGGTATAGAGATTTCTTCTCCTCCAGTATCAGCAGGTTTATCTAACGTACAGTCTACTCCGGTGCGTCCGGATTCAGCATTATCAGGACGAGTTCAGCTTGGTACAGATCTATCAGCATCAGCTTTATCAGGTCCTGTACCACAGAATAATCAAACTCCTGCTAATTGGTGGAGATATGGTATGCCTCCGGAGCCATTTACTTTCAATCACGGATTATCTCAAGTGTTTGATGCAGCGGGAAAAACTCCTATGCCATCGGCTGGTTTGCCGATAGCTCAAGCGCCTCAATATACTACAACTACTGTACAACCGAGTCTGGGAGGTTTTCAGGCGTCTCTAGGTCAAACATCTAGTTTGAGTCCATCGGCAAATTTGTTACCGATGCAGCAGAAGGCTCTTATTGCCAGTCAACCTGGAGTCCAGGTTATACCTCAAGTTGGATGTAATTATCCAGCAATGCCAACAAGCTACCAGCCATCGACAAACTTTGTGCCGATGAATACTAATAATTGGTTAGGGCAGTTTCCTACTCAACATACAGTTCAGCCAAATCAGCAAGCCACAGGTGTTCATCAAGGTCACATGCATGCTGGTTTTCAGAATCAAGCATCGGCAGCTCAGCCAATGAACCCTTTTCAGCAGGTTAATGGACCACAGATAGTAGCAAATGTGCCAATTGTTGGAGATCGTGGGCCACAAAGGTATGCAGAAGGGTATCAGCAAATACCTCCAGTGGAGATTCAACAGTATCGTCAGCAAGATGCCGATGCTTTTTGGGCCGATAAGATAGCAGAAATTATGAGGGATCAGTTTGGGATCAAGCCCAAAGTTAATACCTATTCTTATCGGACTCCGTATCCTCCGGCATATGATTTAATTCCTCTCCCAAATCGTTATAAGGTGCCAGACTTCACTAAATTTTCTAGGCAAGACGATACATCAACCATGGAGCATGTTAATCGTTTTATTATTCAATGTGGAGAGGCAGCTTGTAGAGATGAATTGAGAGTTCGTCTGTTCTCATCATCTCTATCTGGATCAGCATTTACATGGTTTATTTCACTACCGCCAAATTCTATTATCACCTGGGCTGATCTGGAAAAACAATTTCATAAGTATTTCTTTGCTAGAGTTCATGAAAAGAAGCTTACCGATTTGGTAAAGATGAAACAGCGCAATGATGAATCGGTAGAAGGCTTTGTGCAAAGGCTACGAGATGTAAAGAACAAATGTTATAGCCTAGTATTGGATGATCGGCAGCTTGCCGATTTAGCCTTTCAGGGATTGTTACCACATCTTAAGGACAGATATGCTTCTCAGGAGTTTGAAAGCCTACGTCATTTAGTGCAAAGGATTTTTGATCAAGACACTAGGGTTTTTGAACCTAAAAGAAATTGGAACAAGAAAGTTTCATTTGTTGAAGAGGCAGAAGATTCTGATTCAGATGATGAACCAGTTATCGGTTTGGCGGAGTGGGTTAAGAATAAGAAGCCGATATCTTATCCCTTTGGTCACAAAGAGCCAGAAAAGTTTACTTTTGATGTTACCAAAGCCGATAAGATATTTGATCTTTTGCTTCAAGAGGGCCAGATTAAATTGTCACCTAATCATGTGATCCCATCGGCAGAAGAGTTGAAGCATATGCTGTATTGCAAGTGGCATAATGCAACTTCACACAGTACCAATGAGTGCAAAGTATTTAGACAACAATTGCAGTTAGCTATTGAGTCTGGCAGAATAAAATTTAGCAATTCCAAGATTCAAAAGCCGATGAAAATTGATCAACATCCTTTTTCCAGCAAATATGTTGGATGCTGAAGGGAAAATTAAGGTGTTGACATCAGAAGCTGCTGAAAAGAATGCATCAGTAGATCCCCAACATCGGATAACTACCGATGATGCAAAAGGCAAGGGGTTATTGACGGAAAGTGGCGGTTCTGGGAGGCCTCCTCGATCTGGCATCGTGATTACTCATCGAAGACAACAAGAAGGCTGGCGTCAGCGAAGGGACCGGTATCGACGACAACAAGAGGAAAGGCGTCAAGAAGAGTGGAATCGGCATAAGGATCATTGGAATTGTCTATTTTTTATTCATTGTTGGGAGGAAGGTATTAAGTTACCTACTGTTGAAGATTGTCCAGAGTGCAATGGTTATTATGGAGTTAATCATCCTGTAAGAAGGTTTCAATCTGGTAATCAAGGTTTGCTCATTAATGAGCCGATCAGAGGGAGAGCATCAGTACGTGATCGGCTGGGGGGCAGGCTCAGTGTACATGAAAGGCTTGGTAAACGCGTTGCATATTTTCCGAGAAACCAAGAGGGACTTGAAGAGATGGCAAATGCAAGAGTTCCTGATGAAGAAATATTTTACAGGGATCCTAATATACGTCGTGTGGAGACAACTAGGACTTATCAGCCAGTATGGAAAACTAAGCTTCCTCAATGGTGTCCAGAGGGTTTGACAAAGACACAAAAGAGAAAAATGCAGCGAGAGCGTCAAAAAGATTTATATCAACAAGAAAGTCCCTCCAACGAGAGATCTGGTAACCAGCAGTGGCAGATAAGACACAAAAATAAAGGTCCATCGGCGGATGTCAATATGGTGTTTATGTTGCCGATGGAATTTTTGGCTCTGTCTGATAGTGAAGAAGAGGCTGTTTCCTCTGACCAAGTAGCTCAATTAACGCTAGATCCAATGATGGCTGTTTTTGAGAAGCCTGCCGATGATGAGAGACAACACCTCAAGGCTTTGTTTGTAAAAGGCAGAGTTGATGGGCAGCCTGTATCTAAGATACTTATTGATGGAGGAGCTGCAATTAATATTATGCCTTATGTGATGTATCGGAAGCTTGGTAAGGGAGATCAAGACTTAACTAAGACCGATATGATGCTAAAGGATTTTGAAGGCAATGTATCACCAGCTAAAGGGGCAGTATGTGTTGAGTTGACCATCGGTAGTAAAACCTTACCGACAACTTTCTTTGTTATTAATGGCAAGGGTGCATATAATCTGCTCTTGGGAAGGGATTGGATTCATGCTAATTGCTGTGTTCCTTCTACAATGCATCAATGTCTGGTACAATGGATTGGAGATAAGATTGAAGTTGTTCCTGGTGACTCTTCTTATATCATCGCATCGGCAGAATCAGACATTTATGAGCGAACCAAGTGCATATCAGGAGAAGCCTGGGAAAAAGAGTTCCTCACGATTGCCGATTACGAAATTCTACCGATCCAAGCAGTCGGTTCTGAAGAAGAGTTTTAATGGATAGATTTGCCGATGATGGAAAATTAGGTCAATGATTTACATCGGCAGATGATTTAATAGAAGTAGATATTGGTGAAGGCGATAGGCCAAGGCCCACTTTTATTAGCTCTAAGTTAAATTCCAAGTGTAAACAGCAACTAGTTGATTTGTTAAAGGAATATAAAGATTGTTTTGCTTGGGATTATACTGAAATGCCTGGATTAGACCGATCTATAGTTGAACATCGGTTGCCTATTAAATCTGGATTTCGGCCACATCAGCAGCCGGCTCGCCGATGCAATCCTAATATACTTCTTGATATTAAGGCCGAAATAACCAAATTAATTGAGGCAAAGTTTATTCGACAATGTCGATATGCAGAGTGGATTTCTAATGTGGTTCCTGTATATAAGAAAAATGGGAAACTTTGTGTTTGTATTGATTTCAGGAATCTCAATAAGGCCACACCAATGGATGGTTACCCAATGCCGATTGCTGATTTGTTGATTGATGCTGCAGCAGGGCATCAGATTATTAGTTTCATGGATGGTAATGCGGGTTATAATCAAATATTCATGGCTGAAGAAGATATTTCCAAGACTGCTTTTAGGTGTCCAGGTCATGTGGGATTGTTTGAGTGGATAGTTATGACATTTGGTTTGAAAAATGCCGGTGCTACTTATCAAAGAGCTATGAATTTTATTTTCCATGAATATATCGGTACGTTGGTAGAAATCTACATTGATGACATAGTGATTAAGTCTGGAGACATCACAAAGCATCTAACCGATCTACGGAAGATATTGGAGTGCATGAGAAAACATGGGTTAAAGATGAATCCCAATAAATGTGCATTTGGTGTATCGGCAGGACAATTCTTGGGTTTTATGGTGCATCAGCGGGGCATTGAAATTAGTAGAAAATCTATCGAGGCAATCAACAAGGTTGTTGCTCCTGCCGATAAAACTGAATTACAGTCCTTGATCGGTAAGATTAATTTCATCAGAAGATTTATATCTAATCTGTCAGGTAAGATCAAGGCTTTCAGTCCATTATTGAAATTAAAAGCCGATCAGGAATTTAAATGGGGGGATGAACAGCAATTAACCTTAGATCAGATTAAGAGTTATTTAACAAATCCTCCAGTGTTAGTTCCACCCCAACATGAAAAGCCTTTTAGATTGTATTTGTCAACTGAGGATACTGTTATCGGTTCAGCTCTTATTCAAGAATTTGAAGGAAAGGAGCGTGTTATCTATTATTTGAGCAGACGGTTAATAGATGCTGAGACCAGGTATTCGGCCATTGAGAAATTATGCTTATGCTTATACTTCTCTTATATTAAGTTGAGGCATTATTTACTATCGGCTGAATGTACCGTCATATGCAAAGATGATGTGGTCAAATATATGCTATCTATGCCGATATTAAATGGTAGGATTGGTAAATGGATTTTAGCATTATCAGAGTTTGACCTACGTTATGAATCGGCTAAGGCAGTTAAAGGACAGGTTATGGCCGATTTTGTTACTCAACATTGCAACACGGTGGATTCTCTGGAAGTTGCTCCGTGGACACTTTTCTTTGATGGGTCTACTTGTGGTGAAGGGGCAGGCATCGGCATCGTATTAATTTCCCCTCAGGGGAAGAAGTATAAGTTCTCATTGCCGATCGTTGCTACATCGACAAACAATCAAGCTGAGTATCAAGCCCTGATAAAAGGGTTAGAATTGCTTAAAGAAGTGCAGGCTGATGCTGTTGAAGTCTTTGGTGATTCTATGCTAGTTATAAATCAGTTGATTGGGGTTTATGAATGCCGCAGTGAAATTCTAATTTCATATCATGAAAAGTGTTTGGAATTGTTAAAAGGGTTTAGGAGTTTTCATCTGGAGCATATTTCCCGGATGCATAATGAAGAGGCTAACCGATTGGCTCAGCATGCTTCAGGATATCAACCTGTTCAAGAAGCATTGATATCGGTGGCTGATACCGATGACTGGAGAAGGGAAATCATTGATTATTTAAAGAATCCATCTAAAAAGGTTGAAAGACGTATAAGGTTCCAAGCGACCAAGTATGTACTCCTCGATGATGAATTGTATTACCGTACCATAGATGGAGTTTTACTTAGGTGTGTTAGCATAGAGGAATCAAAAAGCCTGATGAGTGAAATTCATGAAGGAGTATGTGGGGCCCATCAGTCAGCTTTCAAGATGAAATGGATGATCAGAAGAAATGGATATTATTGGCTGACTATTCTTGAGGATTGTTTTAAATATTTTAAAGGATGTCAGGAATGTCAAAAATTTGGTAATATTCAAAGGGAACCCGCATCGGCTATGAACCCCATAATTAAGCCTTGGCCGTTTCGAGGTTGGGCTATTGATCTTATCGGTCAGATTTATCCACCATCGAGTAAAGGGCATAAGTTTATTCTGGTTGCTACCGATTATTTCACAAAGTGGGTTGAAGCAATTCCTTTAAAAAAGGTAACATCGGCTAACATGGTTGATTTTGTGAAGGAGCATATTGTCTACCGATTTGGCATCCCTCAAACCATCACTACCGATCAGGGCACTATGTTTACATCGGGTGAATTTGATGAGTTTGCTATAAGTATGGGAATTAAAGTTTTGAATTCTTCACCGTATTATGCCCAAGCTAATGGTCAGGCTGAAGCATCTAATAAAGGAATTATCAAACTCATTAAGCGCAAGATTAAAGAGTATCCTAAAAAGTGGCATACAATATTAAATGAAGCTTTGTGGTCGTATCGGATGGCATGTCACGGTGCAATCAAGGTATCACCTTATCAATTGGTGTATGGACACGATGCGGTATTACCTTGGGAGATTAAGATTGGCTCTAGGCGAATGCGCTTTCAGGATCAACTGACAGCCGATGATTATGATATTCTTATGAAAGATGAATTGGAAGATGTAGCAGGTCATCGGTTAAAAGCTTTAGTTAGCATCGAGGAGAATAAGAAAAGGGTAGCTAGATGGTATGACAAGAAAGTGAAGATAAAGGAATTTGTCGATGGTGAATTGGTCTAGAAATTGATTTTACCGATTGGGACTAAAAGTTCTAAGTTTGGCAAATGGTCACCTAATTGGGAAGGTCCATATCGGATAAATCAATCTGTTCCGGGTAATGCATATATTCTTGAAACTCTCGAAGGAGTTGTATTTCCCAGAGCATTAAATGGAAAATATTTAAAGAAATATTACCCTAGTATCTGGATAGATGCATAAGAGTATAGTTGCCGATAACAATCCTATCGGCTGGAGTTAAAACAAAGTATCAATCGTTGCCGATACGCTAGTTTAACAAAGTCTGGATAGCTGATATCGCACGCAGGCGAATTTCATCGGCTTCTTTCAATTCCTTAGCGTCTTCATCGGCACTTCCCTCCACAGGCTTGAGTTTCTTTTTGAGGACCAAGGCCTTGCGAGCTTGAGCATCTCGTTCCTGTTGAAGGGCTTTGATGGTGTCGGGAAGCTGGTCTTCTTCTTGTTTAGCTTGAGTCAGAGCTGTCTCAACTTTTTCCAATTCAGCTAGCAGGGCTGCCTTCTTTGCCGATAGATCCAAGATTTTCTGCCTAAGATCGGCACTGGAAGCTTGCAAGTTGTTGATATTCTTGTGCTTCTCATCGGCAGTTTGCTTTAGCTGCAGCATTTCTTCTTTAAGTTGAGCTTGAGCTGCTCTGTCAGCAATACGATGAACGACCCTTTGATATTGAAGTTGTTTGCTCTCTAGATGGACTGCTGGAAAGATGGTTTCTTCAATATTGGCAGGGACTTGGCCGCGGATCGCTTTGAAGATAGTCCTCGCAGGGTCCGAGTCGATCACCAATTGGGCAGTGTCTTGCTGCAGCAGATTTAGGAGGGCTTCTAGCTTGCCATAGGTGTCTGACGATATTGTTCCCAATGCCAGGGAAGAACTCGCCTCTTCTCCGTCATCATCGGAGACATCGATAGCAAAAGAGAATAAGCTATCGGGAGAATCTTGTTCCTGTGAAATAAAGAGAATTAGAAATCCTATCTGTGATATCTGGGGATATTATAAATCAAACAATTAATTGATTTACCTGCTTCAGGGCGATTTCTTGAGCTTGGTTTGAGGGAGCGGCTTGTAGAGGATCATACGAAGGATCGGCAGAGGATGCCGATGGTATGTTTTCTATGATCACATCGGTAGTCGGCCCTTGGGGTATAATTGCCGATGATGTATCTTGTGCAGAAGGAGCAGCTTGTTCAGTTACATCGGTGGGTTGACTGACGGGTGTTGAAGCGGACGCAGGGGCTGGTGTAGATTTCTGTCGTTTTTGTTGAGTTTCAGCATCGGTTAAAGCTTTACGCTTTGTTTGGGCATCGACATCTGTTGATTGGGGAGCCTGCATGCTTGGTGTGCTTGCCGATGTGCCCGTTTGTTGCTGCAAAAATGGGTATAAGATTGGATATTTAACAGAGAAAAATGTAAAAAATAAGAGAATACCTCTGAAGGAGGGGTAGAGGTCGTGGTGCTTGGTAAAGTTGCCGATGACGATCCAGCTGCAGCTTGCACACCCTGATAGTTGTATGTTAATGTAGAGTGTATCGGCAGAAAACAGAGTAAGCAAGGTTATTACCTTAAAAGCCTTGATTAGGCTCGAAGCAGCAGCCTTTGGAGAAGCCCTGGATGTTCCCAGTCTTGGTCTGGAAATGATGGTTTTGGCGCGAGTCCTCTGGAAGGTTAAGGCTTCTAAGGTGGGGGCGTTGTAGCCGATTACTGAGACTGGAGAGGCTGGATGGAGGTTGAAGGGTTTTCCACTTTTGCTTATTGGTGGAACTGGATCATCGGCCTGTTTCAAGGAGGGTTAGTTACCGATATGCATATGAGAGGAAGGAAAGAGACAGAAGTTAAAAAGAACTTACTGCATTGTCAGGAATGGCATAATCGGGATCGATCATATGCCGATATGTGTGAACAGATGTTGAAAATAGCTGTTCTTTCCACTCTTGCCACCATTGCTTATATGATTCTATTATGAAAGATGCTGGTGACCAGGCGGAGAGATCGACATTTGAGATATCGGCATCGGGAGCAAGTTTTACTATCTTGCTCCATTCAGTTCCAGCGGTAATGATTTCTCTGGGCTTAATCACATCGGCATAGCATAGCTTGATTGGCAGTTGCTCAAAGGCCAGCTGACGAGATACTGCCGATGGATTGTAGAATTCATAAGTGATATGAGAAGCTTTCCTGCTACCAAATGTGTTGACTGGGATTGCTCTGGGGGTGATAATGGCCATCATAAGATCATTGTCTTGGTTCAGATCACTATCGGTGAAATTGAAGAGGAGAGGGAACTTGTTATCCTCATCTATGTAAGGTACCCAAGCCCTGAGGTCACGAGGGGGGCCATGGTAGAAAGTCTGAAAAAATCTGCCGATTTGGTCCTCATTGGCTTCTGTTCCGGGAAGGACAATTATTGCTTCGCCGAAGTTGAGAGGGGGGCGTGTTGCCGATTCATCATCTCCAAGGATGTAGTCTTCGGGAATCTCTCGTGGGAATTCCTGAGCAAAGAGATCCCACTGTAAACGCTTGTGCATGTGAGCGTTTAACCACATATTGATGAACCACCATGGGCCTCCCAGATTGCCGATGGGTTCGCCAAGTATAAGCTTTTGGGATACTTGGTGGAGAAGGTGGTAGGTTGAGCTCAGGAGATATCGGCCAAGTGGGAATCTGACACCGTTGGCTAAGAGTTCTGCTGCTGGGAGGAAAGCGTTGGTTGGTCCTACCGATCGGCCATAGAAAATAAACTTCT
This sequence comes from Saccharum hybrid cultivar R570, assembly GCA_038087645.1. Classification (NCBI taxonomy): domain Eukaryota; kingdom Viridiplantae; phylum Streptophyta; class Magnoliopsida; order Poales; family Poaceae; genus Saccharum; species Saccharum hybrid cultivar. Next base: position 17,240,397 of record JAQSUU010000805.1, read on the forward strand.
CCAGCCACATGTTCAGGAATGTGGCGTGTTCCCTTTGATTGACGGTACCAATCTTTTGGTACTCTTGGATGTATCCCGTCCAGCCGCCGATGTTGCATGTATTTACTCTGTATTCAGCTTTTCTGCCAAAAATATGGCCTTCATCGACAGTTGAGATGTCCAAGCCTGTGAGCATATATACATCGGCAAGAGTAGGGGCACATGGGCCATGACCAAACATGAAGGTGTTGGTGGTGTCTGACCAAAATTGAGCGACAGCTATCATCATGGATTCATTCTTTTGTATATCGGCAATGGATAGCCTGATACACTGATCTATCTTCCGTTCTGCCCAGAACACTTGCATTGATCTGTTGACCCTCAAGAACCAATTTTTCCACCCTTTGGTGGGTTTGGGCCAAGAACGGAACGTGTCTTTCCACAGATTCAAAGAGAAATTTTGAGATTTGAAGGGAATACGATTTGCCTCTGCATTAATCAGGTCAGTTGGATCTGGGTCGCCCATTGGACCTAGGCAATGGAGGGGAGGTTGATGTGTTGGAATCACCAGTGTATTGCGTAGTTCCTGAGTTTGGAGGACCAAGAAAATGGAAGAAAAAGGAAAATGTCGACTGTAAGAACTCGCAGGGAACCAAAAGGGTTAAAGTAAAAGTAATAAGAGGAATAACGAACCGCAGGGACGTCGAAGTTAACAGCCATTGCTTCGAACAGATGAGGGCACGAGCTGGGAACTTGAAGATGACGATGGCTCTGGTGAGTCGAGGATGCGCGGTCGTTGGTTAGGGTTGCCGTCGGAGTGAGAATGCCAAAGGATGGAGTTTGAAGGTGGAAGATGAACAGCCCGGAGAAATCTATTTATAGGCCATTTGGGATAGGGGTATTCTTGACTTATCTCTATGCCGTATGCGGATGGATCGAGGTGGTTCAGTTGGATATGGTAACTGTTCGCACGACAATCAAGGGATGGTACAGAAGATTTGACGACGAGTAATCATGACTTGAAGGATATCTCGATACAGGATTTTTCGGTTCTAAAAAAAGTGATGCGTTGTGGTAAGATCTTGCTGATGGATTGTTATTTTGGTATCTCAATCGTAATTAAGGTAAAGAAGGTTGGAAAATGTGCGATATCTTTTGAGATGCATGGATTAGATCTAGATTTGATTAAATCTAGTAACAAATCATGTTATGCTTGGAGAATGGGTTAAAAAAATAGACAATGGCAAGCATCAGCTGGAGTAAATTTCGGAGCATCAGTATCTTATACTCCGAAATTGAGGGGCATGTGTTGACATCGTTTTTAGCACGTGTCAAGATGATCAGGAAGGGCTAATCAACAGAGGAAAGATTACCGTGTGGATTGATAGCCAAGGAGAATAAGTTTGTTTTTGAGTGGTGGCAGCGTATGGATTTAATTTGAAGTGTTACCGATGAGGTTAAGGATATTATTGCCGATGCCGATGAAAGAGGGTTTGGAGACTGCTGCCGATGAGACAGGGAATGTACCGATGAAGGAGGGTATGAAGACTGCTGCCGATGAAATAGGGAATGTACCGATGGAAGGAACTCGAAGGCTGCTGCCGATGGAACAGGGACTGTGCCGTTGAAAAGGAGGTCGATGAGAATACCATCATGATTGAGGCGGACTATGGAGTAAAATAGGAGTTAATTTCCTTGTTTACGTTTAGTAGAGTCTGAGTTGTATCAAAGTCATGTTTTTCCTTAGATTTGGATTTAATGTCCTAGTCGTATTTGGTTACATTTCTATAGATCAGGATATAAATATAGAGTGAAGGGCAATGTAATAGGGGATCAATCAATATATAAAAAAAACAGCTTTTACTCTTATTTACATCTACTTTCGGCGACTTCGTCAATTTGCATATTTTTCCTTTTTACGAGTTCTCATCGATTCGGCGAGTTGCATTGCTCTAAGTGCAATCTTCGACGATCCTCGAGTTCCGCGTGAGTACCTCTTGGCCGTGACATCCGAGCGTATCGCTGTTGTCAGGACTAAAGTGCTCGTATCTTCGTCCTTGTCGATTAACAGGTCAAATCGACTGGCACGCTTTGGATATCGATTTCGGGTATTAGCCCTTTGTGTTTGCAGATTTACTTTTGCATCAACAAATTAGTTGAATGTTGCATATGTGTTAAGTATGAATAGATGCCCTCACATGATTTATTTTTTTAATTTATAGATGTTTAAATGACTAAAAGTATATATATAATCTTTTATAATTATAAAATATGACGTATGCCAACATTAATGCCTTTTTAATTATGACTTGCTTAGATCAATTATGAGACATAACATAATTGTTCCATTAGTTGCTCTCACATGTTCTATATTTCTGAAGTAAAGTTTAAATACTTTATATAATATGAGATATGTTGATTAATAAAATATGATTAATTAGTGACATAAACATGTATGTCTTTAAATTGTACTTTGCCAAGTTTAAATGTGACATATATACTTTGAATATATACACTCTCATTTGTTATTATATTTCAATTTAATTTGCGTAAATGATATCAAAATATTTATAATTAAGATATGATTAATTTATCTTAGTTTTCTAAATCTAATAACTCAAGTATAAAATGACTTAACTCAATTTTAGATATTCCCCTGAGATATCTTATACATGTTTTATGATCATTAAAATAGATAAAGCATATGGTTTTCTTTCCAACGTAAATCCTTCGATAGATGTTTCTGTTTTACCGTAGCTTCGATTAGTGTGCCTTTCGCGTGTGTGTGATCGTAGCAATGTGTAGATTAGATTTCAAATCTTTTCATTGATTGGTGTATTGTTCTAATCTAGTATGTTTGCTATGCATGCTTGTTCGGGTGCTTGTGTGGTGCTTTTCGGTCTTGTTCAGTCGGTGAGTTTTGTGTTGGTGATCTATAAGAAGTTGGAGATCAAGAAGGAGAAGAAGAAAACGTTGAAGATTAAAGCTTACCAAAGATCGGTGTTTAAGGCAAGTATAGCTTGGGTTTTCTTTCTGTGACCATGATCTTGGGCTTGTTTAATGAAATGTGATATAAACATAAATGATGAATGTTATCCTTTGGCAAAAGCTGGGACTTACAGTACAGCTGTGAGGGCTATATGGCTCTGACTCTAGTTGCTTAAGAAACCCTTTTCTAGCTGGTTAGAGGTCTGCGAGTTGGGTATAGGACAGCCTCTGTCCTGTTGAGCCTAGCTTTGGGAGCGGCCTTTTACTTTATTTTTGGAAGGGGGGGTTCCTATATCTGATGACCCTGCGGCCCTGGCCAGTTAGACGAGCTCTTGGGTGGCTTTATATGGTTCTCGGTGTTTTGGGATTGATCCACCCACTCATTTGGGAAACATGACTCACAGTGAAAGTGTACACCTCTGCGCAGAGTTAACAAACTGGTATACTAGCCGTGCCCACGGATACGGGCGGCCCAGAAAACTGAGGGAATTGTTGTATGTTCATTTAAATTGTTTATGTGCAATTCATTATTCAATTACACTTGATCATGTGGTTATGGATTACACTACCTTGTTGCTATATTTGCGGAGTTCGACATGGACTCACTCTTGCAATTTCCCCCACACCTCAGGCTGGATAACAGTCTGTCAGAGACTATAAGAAGTTGGGCTTGTGATCAACCAGTCAGTTTGGATCCAGTGGAGTGGAGTCTACACCCGGAGATCAGAGTTTCTATCTGTTGATTGCTTTCTAAGGTTATATCTTTTGCTAAGTTCGCTATATATTAAGCATTATGAATTGATACTGCCCCTTCATTTGTAGCTATATGTGAGATTTGATTTCTAGGGCTCACATATGGTGTGCATTCGGCTTTGTCCTTGAAACCGGGTGTTACAAGTGGTATCAGAGCAATGCTAACTATAGGACGCAAGTCTAGTAGAAACTGGTCGTTCTAAGGTTTACAAGTTACATCAAAAATCCTTGTTCTATAAATCTTGATATTTTCTTCTTACTACATTCTTACCCTTGATATTCGTCCCCTCCTTGATGCTTCTTGAAAAGCTTTTTGTTCCCATCTACTCCTTGCTTTGATATGCTTTTAGAATCTTGTCTTACCACATTCTCGCGCAATTTGAAGTTAAGCTATAGGAACTTTACCCATAATATGAAGAAGACGATAGTATCGCAAGTGTAAGTCAAGGATTGAATTGTGCACCTTAATTGCTTGTTGGCTTGTCATTATGATTATGTTTTGTTTTGAATCTTTGTAATGAGTGCAATGATTTTGTAGGATTTTCCACAAATTCATTTAGTTTATAGGCATAAGACATAAGGATTAATGAATAGATAGTTGGGTTTTAGTTTTCTCCTATTTTCCTATCCTATCTTTTTGGAGCAACCTGTCATCTTTGGTTTATATCTCTGTTTTCGGGCAATCAAAAATCATGGTAAACTTTTAGAGAATACTAGACTTCAACATGTTTCTCTGACCTCAAGAATCAGCCTGATAGCTATTATGGTTATGAAGTTATGAAAATCATAAGAGGATGTATCTGTGCTGTTAGAAATCTGGAGCAGTCTGTGGTATTCTAGTCATAACGTAATTTTAGTTGGTGCAAAGTTTGTGGAATTTTTCTGGATACAACTAGACCTCTGTATCTTTCATATGCCTCTGGAATCACTATCGTAGCTAATATATTTTGGGAGATATAAACATCACAAGCCGAAGCTTCTGTGCAGTCTGTAATCTGGGACAGTTTCGGTGGTATGCTGTGTTTGACCAACTTAACTGCCGAATCTGGAAAAGTGTTCTAAAATAAAGCTGTAGAAGATTTCATAAGCTTTCCAACGGTATAAAGTACAACTTTATTGGATTTACATAACAGAAGTTATACTAGTTTTACTACGCTGCTGTTTTTATGCTCGCGAGGAACTGCAGGATCTGGTTTTTGCCAATGCACATGAGTCACTTTGGGATAATAGGACGACATCATGATAACTATCTCATTTAGAAGAAGATTCAAGCTATTCTTTGGTGCCCCTGGTTGATGTTTTCTTAAGGGGGGTAGCCAAGGCATAAAGGAATCGCAAGATGGAGGTCTCATACAATCTAGAGCTTCACTTGGAAGTGTCGGTTATTCCTATGGTTGAGGAATCACTATTAGACACAAGGATCTTTGTTCAAGATTGTTAACAGGTTGGATCATCTACAAGGAGCTCAAATATTTTGTCAGGATTGGTCTTCGCTTCAAGCTATCATCACTTGGGAGTTCAACTTTCAACTCAAGACAAGTTGGCATTGATGGCATAGGAAAAGGTGATGTTGGATTCCTCTACAGTAGGTCCTATAGTAACTTAAGTGAGTGGGTTTAGTTTGGATGGAGTTCTTTTCTTGGTTATGGTATGTCTCTAATGATGGAATTATTCGGAGAAGAACTCAAGGGAGATGTGTTGAGTTGGAACCTGCTTAAGTATGCAAGAGTGATTCAGAGTTCCGCGGAATGGTAAGATTCTATCACACGTTCATTAGAGGTATTATAGTGTTGAACACAAGAGTTTCTTTTATAAAGCGGTTGGCAAGGATATGGATGTGCTCTATGTAAGAAAAGCAGTGAATTGTGCATCAAGACAACTATGGAGGCTTGAGATGGACTATTTGACATATGAGATCTGGAGTTATCCATTGTGGAGCATAGTGGTATTATCTACTTGGACATGAAGAGTGATATCTACATGAATCATAAGAATCTAAGGGATATTTTCAGTAAGTTGGTTTGAGATTGTGACATCAGTGTTGGGTTCAAGTAACCAAATGTTTTTGGTTTAGAAGTATGTGTTATCTTTAGGAGAAATAAAAGTCATTGCCAATGCCGTTAGCAAATTGGAAGAGCTATGCTAAGAAGATTGGACAACACCATGGATTAAGTTTTGTGTTTAAGAGTCACAACTCAACCTGAGTATATATATAGTTAATAGTGTTTTGAAGTTGGAATCTATTTTGGACCAAGAGAGAGTAATACATGAGGATCAATTGGAATATGGATGTATGAAGTAGTCGATTTGATATCTTGGACTAAAAAAATCTAGCAAGACATGTTGAGAAGTATTGTGTTACATTTTGGAATTAGTGAGGACAAGAGTTTGTCACCCAATGGATTCCAAAGTGGTCTTTGTGAGAAGCATATGGAGTGTCAGTGTGAAGAATAAGCTAGCACCCAGCTGCAATAGTTCATTGAGGTTGTTAAAAAGGAAAAGAGAAGAGGCCTAACATTTGGAAGAGTACCAGAGAGTTGGTTTGTGGATACTTGAGAGTTAATTAGAGGGCCTATCAACATCTGGGGATCAACGAGTATGCTATTTGGAGTAAAAGTAACAGGTGTGCAAAGTCAAGAGGAATCTTTGTCAAGATGGTGGGACTACTCGAGAAAGTGGAGAAGATCCAATGGCAGTGTGCATTCTAGTGTCTTGATCATCATCTTCCGAATCTCGAGGACGAGATTCATCTTAAGGGGGGTAGAATTGTAACACCCTAAAATTTTGCACTTTTGAAAATAGAGTTAAAATAATGGTTATCGGTTTTTGTGCTCATGAAATATAGGAAAAGTAATATTTTTTAAAAATTAAAATTCATCATAGGAGTAGCAACATGCGGGATTGTGCATTCATGCTGGTTGCATTTGGTGTTTATGAGTGCAAATGGTTTTGAAATATGATAGAGTGATGTTTCTTTCTCTCCGGAGAATTTTCCAACCTTTTCTAGAATTAAATTCCTTTTTCCTTGGGCTTAATATTTTTCCTTGATCTTTGCAACAATATTTTCGTGAGCTCTAAAAACTTTATTTGGGTTCATTATGTTCAAAAGTGTCTTCGAGAATTTTCCTAGAATTTTTAGAGCCATCGGAGTATTTTTCGTAGGCTAAAAATCAATTCTGGACTTTTCTGGAATTATCTTAATCCCGGAATTAATTAAATCTGAAAATAATAAAATATCTTGTTTTTCCACCGTCCTTAAAACCCTACACTATATATATGCCGGTGTTCCTCTTGAAGCAAGCTTTACAGAAGTACAGCCCGTTTTTCGAGCCGCCACTCGTAGCCCCGCAGATCGGACGCCGAAGTTCTCCACAGCTAGGTTTCCGACGAACCTTCGGCGCGCTTTTTCGGCCACCTCGGACGTCTCCGGCGAAAACCGTCACCACCAAGAGGTAGATCTCGTCGTTCTCCACGCCGTCTTGCCATTCTTTTCGTGAATCCATCACCGTTTCATCGTTTCCCTAACCTTTCTCCCTCTTTTCCGGCGAGGTCATCCATGGACGGCTTCCACCTTCCTCCGTTTCGGGCCACCTCGTCCATGGTCGCGATCACCACCACGGCACCACGCCTCTGCAGATCCTCAGCCTCGTCGGGACCATGCCCTCTGTGTTCCAGACCCAGACCACTCCACGCCACTGCCCCAAGACCACGACCTCGTCGCCCTTCGTGCGTTTGTGCGTGGAGCAGCAGCGCCGCCGCCGTCGCTTGTGCCGCTGGGCGCCACCCCACACACTTCGCGTGCACAGCCACACGGCGTCATCTCGGCCGTCAAGCCGTCCAGCCCCGCTGTCCATCTTCTTTCCCTGCATGGACGGACAAAGAAGCAGCAAGTTCTCGCGTTCGTGAAGGCCACGATCTCGTACAGACCAAAGGTACACGACACAGTTAATTACAAGTTTGCCATCGGTCGTTTAACCTCCGTCGTTTCTTCGTTTTAAGTCCGATTCGAGTCGTTCCGGTTGCGTTGGTTTCGTAACGTCGAGCTCTACGCAGCAGTACCAATGTTTTTCATGTTACTTGTTTTTCCATATATAGTTAATATTAATTTGATTAATCAGTAACTTCAGTATAGTCTCAGATTATAATTAGTTGAATGTTGCATATGTGTTAAGTATGAATAGATGCCCTCACATGATTTATGTTTTTAATTTATAGATGTTTAAATGACTAAAAGTATATATATAATCTTTTATAATTATAAAATATGACGTATGCCAACATTAATGCCTTTTTAATTATGACTTGCTTAGATCAATTATGAGACATAATATAATTGTTCCATTAGTTGCTCTCACATGTTCTATATTTCTGAAGTAAAGTTTAAATACTTTATATAATATGAGATATGTTGATTAATAAAATATGATTAATTAGTGACATAAACATGTATGTCTTTAAATTGTACTTTGCCAAGTTTAAATGTGACATATATACTTTGAATATATACACTCTCATTTGTTATTATATTTCAATTTAATTTGCGTAAATGATATCAAAATATTTATAATTAAGATATGATTAATTTATCTTAGTTTTCTAAATCTAATAACTCAAGTATAAAATGACTTAACTCAATTTTAGATATTCCCCTGAGATATCTTATACATGTTTTATGATCATTAAAATAGATAAAGCATATGGTTTTCTTTCCGATGTAAATCCTTCGATAGATGTTTATGTTTTACCGTAGCTCCGATTAGTGTGCCTTTCGCGTGTGTGTGATCGTAGCAATGTGTAGATTAGATTTCAAATCTTTTCATTGATTGGTGTATTGTTCTAATCTAGTATGTTTGCTATGCATGCTTGTTCGGGTGCTTGTGTGGTACTTTTCGGTCTTGTTCAGTCGGTGAGTTTTGCGTTGGTGATCTATAAGAAGTTGGAGATCAAGAAGGAGAAGAAGAAAACGTTGAAGATTAAAGCTTACCGAAGGATCGATGTTTAAGGCAAGTATAGCTTAGGTTTTCTTTCTGTGACCATGATCTTGGGCTTGTTTAATGAAATGTGATATAAACATAAATGATGAATGTTATCCTTTGGCAAAAGCTGGGACTTACAGTACAGCTGTGAGGGCTATATGGCTCTGGCTCTAGTTGCTTAAGAAACCCTTTTCTAGCTGGTTAGAGGTCTTCGAGTTGGGTATAGGACAGCCTTTGTCCTGTTGAGCCTAGCTTTGGGAGCGGCCTTTTACTTTATTTTTGGAAGGGGGGTTCCTATATCTGATGACCCTGCGGCCCTGTTCGGTTAGACGAGCTCTTGGGTGGCTTTATATGGTTCTCGGTGTTTTGGGATTGATCCACCCACTCATTTGGGAAACATGACTCACAGTGAAAGTGTACACCTCTGCGCAGAGTTAACAAACTGGTATACTAGCCGTGCCCACGGATACGGGCGGCCCAGAAAACTCAGGGAATTGTTGTATGTTCATTTAAATTGTTTATGTGCGATTCATTATTCAATTACACTTGATCATGTGGTTATGGATTACACTACCTTGTTGCTATATTTGCGGAGTTCGACATAGACTCACTCTTGCAATTTCCCCCACACCTCAGGCTGGATAACAGTCTGTCAGAGACTATAAGAAGTTGGGCTTGTGATCAACCAGTCAGTTTGGATCCAGTGGAGTGGAGTCTACACCTGGAGATCAGAGTTTCTATCCGTTGATTGCTTTCTAAGGTTATATCTTTTGCTAAGTTCGCTATATATTAAGCATTATGAATTGATACTGCCCCTTCATTTGTAGCTATATGTGAGATTTGATTTTCAGGGCTCACATATGGTGTGCATTCGGCTTTGTCCTTGAAACCGGGTGTTACAGAGAGTAGGAAATCCCTCAATCTCTCATACCATGCTCTAGGTACTTATTTCAATTCATACAATGCTTTCTTCAACTTGTACACATGTTTGGGCTTCTTGTCATCTTCAAAACCGGAAGGTTGCTTAACATAAACTTCTTCATTGATGTAGCCATTTAGAAATGCACTCTTGACATTCATTTGATATAACTTGATATTGTGGGCACAAGCATAGGCTAGCAAGATTCTAATTGCTTCTAATCTAGCAACCAGGGCATATGTTTCTCCAAAGTTAAGACCTTCAACTTGAGTATAGCCTTGTTCTACCAATCTTGCTTTGTTCCTTACTACTATCCCATCTTGATCTTACTTATTTCTAAAGACCCATTTGGTTCCAATCACATTGTGTCCCTTTGGTCTTTCTACTAATTCCCATACTTGATTTCTTGTCAAGTTATTCAACTCTTCATGCATAGATTCACCCAATCAACATCCTTCAATGCTTCATCTATCTTCTTTGGTTCAATGGATGATACAAATAAGAAATGCTCACAAAATAAAGCCAATCTTGATCTAGTTTGCACACCTCTAGAAATATCATCAATTATAGTATCCAATGGATGATCTCTTACAATATGAGTAGGTTGGAGTGTGGGAACTTGATTGCTTGCACTTGCTTGATCATTGGGTTGAGATGATGTACTAGCCACTTGATCTTGATTATTGTCATGAGAGCCACTTGTACTAGCTTGATTTTCATCATCTTGCATATTTGAGTTGGAGAGCACTTGCACTTGATCATCTTCATCATCATCTACTTGCCTAGGCCTCAAATCACCAATATCCATGTTCTTCATGGCATTTGAAAGTTGAATGCCTCTAACATCTTCCAAGTTTTCTTTCTCATCTTGTGAACCCTTGGTTTCATCAAATTCAACATCATGTACCTCCTCAAGAGTACCGCTAGCCAAATTTTAAACTCTATAATCTTTGCTTGTAGTTGAATATCCAAGTAGGAATCCTTCATCACATTTCTTGTCAAACTTGTCCAATCTTGTGCCTTTCTTTAAGATATAGCATTTGCATCCAAAGACCCGAAAATATGCAATGTTGGGCTTTCTTCCATTCAGGAGCTCATATGGTGTCTTCTCCTTCAATCGGTGACAATACAAGCGGTTGCTACAATAGCAAGTCGTGTTGATAGCTTTGGCCTAAAAGGATTGACTCACATTATACTCACTAAGCATAGACCTTGCCATATCAATGAGTGTTCTATTCTTCCTCTCAACAAGGCCATTTGATTGTGGAGTGTACTTGGCCAAGAATTGATGTCTAATTCCAAAGTCATCACATAACTCAGCCACTATTGTGTTCTTGAACTCACTACCATTGTCACTTCTAATGCTCTTTATGGTTGTTTCAAACTCATTGTGAATGCCCTTGATAAATGATTTGAAGGTTGCATATACATCACTCTTGTCCACTAGAAAGAATACCCATGTGTATCTTGTATAGTCATCAACTATCACAAAGCCATATTTGTTTCCACCAATGCTAGTGTATTGAGTTGGGCCAAATAGATCCATGTGCAATAGCTCAAATGCTTTACTAGTACTCATCATGCTCTTCTTTGGATGGGTGTTTCCAACTTGTTTGCCGGCTTGACAAGCACTACATAGTTTGTCCTTCTCAAATACCACATCCTTTAATCCTCTAACTAGATCATGCTTAATCAATCTATTCAATTGCTTCATCCCAACATGACCAAGCCTTCTATGCCATAACCAACCCATGCTTGACTTAGTGAATAGACATGTTGACAATTGTGATTCACATGCATTGAAATCGACTAAGTATAGGTTTTCATATCTAAATCCTTTGAATATCAAATTTGATCCATCTACACTTATGATTTCTACATCATCAACTCCAAAGATGCACTTAAATCCAAGATCACATAGTTGAGCTACAGATAGCAAATTGAAGTTCAAGGTCTCTACTAGCAAGACATTTGATATGCTCAAGTCATTTGATATTACAATCTTACCAAGCCCCTTAACCTTGCCTTTGCCATTATCACCAAATGTAATACTATCATAACCATCATTGCCATTAGTGTTGATTGAGTTGAACATTCTTAAATCACTGGTCATGTGTTGAGTGCACCCACTATCAAGAATCCAATGCCTTCCTCTGGCTTTGTAATTGACCTACAAAAGAAAATTAATTCTTCTTAGGTACCCAAACTTGCTTGGGTCCTTAGAGGTTGTGACCAAGCTCTTTGGCACTCAAATGGCTTTCATCTTTGAGCCCATCCATGGTGTACCAATGAACTTAACTTTCACACCATTTGTACCCTTAACAAGCATGTAGGAAGTATTAAGCTTAATTAAGGATACATTTGCATTCTTGGTTTTGGTCTTGCACTCATGCTCTAGGTGATCAACTTGCTTGCAACTTTTGCAAAACCGACCATTGTTCTTCACAAAACAAGTCTTGTGAGGAGCAAAGGCCGCCTTGCCTTTCTTGGGGGTATAGCCCAATCTCTCTTTGTAGAGAGAAGCTCTTTGACTACCCAAGCACATAAGCAAGCGGTCCTCACCACCATAGGCCTTGGCCAAAGTGTGAGTGAGCTTAGTGACCTCCTTCTTGAGAGTCTCATTCTTAACCATTAGTGAGGCATCACAAGTAAAACCATCATTAGTAGATGAGATGGAAGTAGATGTGCTACAAGAAGGGTTAGTGATAGCAACAACAATAGGCTCATGTATAGATTCATTAATTAAGTCACATGTTAAGCCTATGTTGCAAGTTTCAACATGCTTCTTCTCATTTTGCTCATTAAGCAAAGTGGAATGGGCTTTTTCAAGCTTCTTGTGAGCTTTGCCAAGCTTCTCATGGGCTTCCTCTAGCCTCTCATGAGATGCATTGAGCTCATCAAAGGCTTGCTTAAGACCTTTTAGTTCCTTTTGCAAGTCTTTGCATTCCCTTCTCTTAATGTCAAAATGCTCTTTAGCATCTTCTAGCATGTCAATTAGTTCATCTTTAGTAGGTTCATCATCATCACTATCACTATCACTTTCATTATCATGTTCATGGTCACTTCCATTATCACAAGATTGTACCTTGGTGGCCTTAGCCATGAAGCATGATGGAGTGTCGAAGAGAGAAGGCTTCTCATGAATAGCAATGTTTGCAAGTGCCTTCTTCTTGGTGGTCTTGTCATCATCACTATCATCATCATCACTTAAAGAGGCATCACTATCCCAAGTGACTACATATGAACCACCCTTCTTATTCTTGAAGGTCATCTTGTCCTTCTTCTCTTTCTTTTCTTTCTTATCCTTCTTCTTGTTCTTCTTGTTGTCATCACTATTCTCACTATTGTATGGGCATTGAGCAACAAGATGATCCTTACTTCCACAATTGAAGCACCTCCTTGACTCTTCCTTGTTCTTGGATGAAGATCTCTTTCTTCTTGCACGGTAGCCCTTCTTCACCATGAACTTGCCAAATCTCTTCACAAAGAGAGCCGTCTTCTCATCATCATCATCATCATCCCATGAACCATCATCTTCACTTGATGTTTCTTGCTTTGCCTTGCCCTTGGATGATGTGGTGGCTTTGAATGCCACACTCTTCTTCTTCTCATCCTTCTTCTCATCTTTCTTCTCCCTCTTTTTGTCCTTCTCATCATCATCTATCTCTATATGTGTCATCGGTCATGATGTCTCCCAACACTTGGTTTGGTGTCATGGTGTCCAAATCACTCCTCACTAGAATAGTGACCAATGTGCCAAATCTAAAGGGTAAGCATCTCAAGAACTTATGTGAGAAGTCTTTGTCCTCCACCTTCACTCCAAGTGTTTTGAGATTATTGACAAGCACGTGAAGCCAATGGGACATCTCCGGCACACTCTCATCTTCCTTCATCTTGAAGCTAGCAAATTTCTCCTTGAGGATGTATGCCTTGGCACCCTTCATAGGTTGTGTGCCCTCAAATGACTCCTCCAACTTCTTCCAAGCTTCATGAGCCATCTCAATGTTCTTGATTTGCTCAAATGTTCTCTCATCAATAGCATCATGAATGGCACTAAGAGCAATATCATTGTTTTAGAGTAGCACTTCTTCGGCGGTGGTGGGGTTCTCTGGATTTGCTACCTCAATCTTAGTCTCAACCACCTTCCAAACCTTCCTATTGATTGACTTGATATAGATTGTCATCTTTGCCTTCCAATAAGGATAATTTGAGCCATCAAATTAGGGTGGCTTCTTGGTGTTGTTGATTTGAGCCATTTTGACACCGAAGGTTGTTAAGCCTCAAATCATGGTGACCTCGGCTTCGATACCACTTGAAAGGCTAGAGGGGGGTGAATAGCCTAAATTAAAACTCTACAATCTCACAAGAGAGAGAGAGAGGTGTGTATACCGAACGTGGCAAGTGATCAACAAGAGAATACCAAGAGACAGTCAACACAATGATTTAATCCCGAGGTTCACTTGCTTGTCGGCACGCTATGTCCTCGTTGTGGCGATACACTCACTTAGAGGTTCACGCGCTAATTGGCATCACACGTCAAATCCTCAATAGGGTGCCACACAACCAACACAAGATGAGGGTCCACAAGCCACAGGCAATCCACTAGAGTACCTTTTGGCTCTCCGCCGGGGATAAGGTAAAGAACCCCTCACAATCACCATGATCGGAGCCGGAGACAATCACCTTCCTCTGCTCGACGATCCTCGCTGCACCAAGCCGTCTAGGTGGCGGCAACCATCAAGAGTAACAAGAGAAATCCGTAGCAAAACACAATCACCAAGTGCCTCTAGATGCAATCACTCAAGCAGTGCACTTGGATCACTCCTAGTCTCACTCTAGAGATGAATCAACGATGTAGATGAGTGCGAGGACTTTGGTTAAGCTCACTAGGATGCTATGTCAATGCAAATGGCCAAGAGTGTGAGCTAGAGCTGGCCACACGCCTTATATAGACCCCAAACAAATAGAGCCGTTGGCTCTCTGTTCTTAGTCTCTACGGGGTGACCGAACGCTCCGGCCAGCGTCCGGTGCTTCGATGAGCACCACGTGTCACCCTAGTATGAATGTCACCCGTTAGATCCTAACGGCTAGTCGGTTTCACGCCATGGGTTAAGTTGCGACCGGATGCGCCGACACAACTGATCGGACCTTGCAGCCCTTGCGTTTGGTCACGAACAGAAAGGCACCAGAGAGGTTTTTCATTGACCGGACGCATTCGGTGACTACTGACCGGACGCACCTCAGCATCCTGTGCACACTACACTTCAGTAGCTTGCACTGACCGGACGCTGCATAGTGAACAGCCAGCGTCCGGTACTCAACCCTACCAGAGTCCGGTCAAAGTGACCGAGAATGTGCTGCTGAGTTAGTATTGACCGGACGCACCTCCCCGAGTCCGGTCACTACGCGACCGGCGTCCAGTCACTGTTTTACAGTGCCTTTCACCTCTAACACTTCACCAACTTCTCCACCCTTGTTCATATGAGCTAATGACCATGTGTATCACCTTGTGCCACGTGTGTTAGCATGTTTTCACAAACATTTCAAGGGTGTTAGTCTCTCCACTAGATCCTAAATGCATATGCAATGAATGGAGGCATTTAGTGGCACTTTGACAACCGCATTTCGATACGAGCTTCACTCCTCTTAATAGTACGACTATCTATCCTAAATGTGATCACACTCTCTAAGTGTCTTGATCACTTAAACAAAAATGCTCTTATCAATTATACCTTTGCCTTGAGCCTTTTTGTTTTTCTCTTTCTTCTTTTTCAATTCCAAGCACTTGATCACTTGTGGTCATGCCTTCACCACCTTGATCATAACATTCTTGCTCTTCTCTTGGAATGTGCCACCTGTCTCTTAATCACTTAGATAAATAGGTTAGCACATAGGGTTTCATTAATTCACTAAAACCAAACTAGAGCTTTCAAGTTAGCATCACAATAACCCTCCAGTACCCTCGGGTACCCGGTAAGTGAATGCTATAGCTCATAGTACCCTTCAGGTAGCGCAACACCCTCTCAAGTGCATGCCAATGTGTATCTCCCGGATTTGAAACAAACCGGCTAAGTTTGCTCACAGCAAACGAGATATCGGGTCTTGTTGCACTAGCCAAGTACATAAGTGAGCCAATTATTTGAGAATATCTCAGTTGATCCCATGCTATTATGCGATTTTCCTTAATAGCACACTTGGGTCATAGGGAGTTGGAGAAGGCGTGCGTTCACTATAACCAAAGCGGTTTACCACTTTTTCCACATAGTGGGACTGAACAAGAGTTACCCCACCATTTCCTTCTCTCAGTAGCTTTATGTTAAGAATAACATCAGCCTCACCCAAGTCTTTCATCTCAAAATTATTGGACAGAAAATCTTTTACTTCCTTGATTACACTAAGATTATTTCTAAAGATTAAAATGTCATCCACATACAAGCACATAATTACACCTTCTCCCCCACTATACTGATAATATACACATTTATCAGCTTCATTCACTGCAAAGCTGGCTGATCTCAATGTTTTGTCAAATTTCTCATGCCACTGCTTAGGAGCTTGCTTTAGGCCATGCAAGGATTTTAATAATTTACAAACCTTGCCCTCTTGACCTTTTGCTATAAATCCATCAGGCTGATCCATGTATCTCTTCCTCAAGCTCTCCATTCTAGAAAGCTATCTTAACGTCCATCTGATGAACGAGAAGACCGTGTGAGGCAGCCAAGGACAACAACACGCGTATGGTCGTCAGACGGGCAATTGGTGAGTAAGTATCAAAATAATTATCTCCTTCCTTTTGTGTATAGCCCTTAGCCACTAGCCTCGTTTTGTACTTCTCAATAGTACCATCAGGCTGTAGCTTCTTTTTGAATACCCATTTGCACCCCACTGGTTTACATCCGAAAGGACGATCAACCACTTCCCAAGTTTTCACTTTGAATAGCTTCCTTCCACAAGTTAGCATCAAGAGACAAATATGCCTCAGCTATGGATGTGGGAGTGTCATCCACAAAGTATATAATATAATCTTCACCAAAGGATTTTGCAACCCTTCGTCTCTTACTCTTTTGAGCGACTATATTATTATCCTCCTCAGGAATTTCTTCATGGGTTTCCACATCAGCGTGTATTACCGGTTCGTGTGTCTCAGGCAGAAAAATAGAATCATGACTAGAAGTGCTAGGTGTATTCTTCATGGAAAATTCATTCTAAAAAAATGTCACATCTCTAGATTCCATAATTGTATCAACTAGCACATCAGGAACACCAGAGCTTATTATTAACAATTTATATCCCACGCTATGAATAGCATAACCGAGAAAGACACAATCAATAGTTTTTGTCCCAAGCTTTCGTTTTTTGTTTATTGGCACATTCACCTTTGCCAAACAACCTCAAGTTCGCAGGTAAGAAATATTTAATCTCTTCTTCTCCCATTCCTCGAATTGTGTAATTTCTTTGTTCTTTGTGGGCACCCTATTCAGGACATGACACGCTGTCAATATAGTCTCACCCCACCATTCCTTAGATAGTCCTGCTATCGGTGTTTGATTACCGGCAACC
The DNA here is from genome assembly GCA_038087645.1 of Saccharum hybrid cultivar R570. Taxonomy (NCBI): domain Eukaryota; kingdom Viridiplantae; phylum Streptophyta; class Magnoliopsida; order Poales; family Poaceae; genus Saccharum; species Saccharum hybrid cultivar. Next base: position 17,257,572 of record JAQSUU010000805.1, read on the forward strand.
TGCTATGGGTTTACCCGAAGTAGTATTTGGTGAACTTCGGCGTAAGCTGTTCTCGACGAATTACATAGAAGACAACGAATTATTCTGGTTCGGGCCCTCGAGATCAAGTAATAGCCTTTACGTCTAGTCGACGAGTAGCCTTTTGTGTATTGTATGATTGGATTGATTGTACAAAAGGTACCGCCTGTCTCTCTTTATATAGAACAGAGGATGGGGCAGTCAAGTCTAGTCCTAGTCTGTTACAAATAAAGAGTTCTAATTCAATTACAAGGAACACTTACCTTTGATTTCCAACTAATCCTATTCTTGAATACTTGAATAATACACTTCCATGTTTTGTGTCTTCAAGTCAATTCCAGCCTGGACCGAGATTCTGCCGAGTACTCGGCCCATTAAGGAATCCCTAGGATCCTGATCCGTCACCTGCAGTCTCTAACATGGCGTTAACCAAATTAGTTAGAGTACGGTTCTTTCTCTCTGCAATCCCATTGGACTGTGGTGAGTATGGGGGCGTCCTCTCATGACTAATACCATGCACCCCGCAAAACTCAGAAAACTCATTTGAGAAATATTCTCCCCCGCGATCAGACCGCAAACGTTTAATTTTCTTTTCAAGTTGATTTTCTACTTCAGCTTTATAGATCTTAAAATAATGCAATGCTTCATATTTTGTTTTTAACAAATACACATAGCAAAAATGAGTGCAATCATCTATGTACGTTATGAAGTATCTCTTGCCACCTTTGGTCAACTCTCCATTCATCTCACATGCATCAGAATGAATTAGCTCTAACGGTGCCAACTCCCTCGCCGCAGCAGCCTTGTGAGGCTTACGAGGATGTTTTTCCTCAACACAAACATGACACTTAGAACCTTTAACCACATCAAATTTTGGAATTAAATTTAAACCAGCTAAGCAAGTCATGCTACCAAAATTAATATGACATAATCACGAATGCCAAATATTAGTTTCATCATCGTGGCTCACATGATTCACGGAACTAAAACATGTATCTGTCAAAGACAAGCGGAATAAGCATCCGCTCTTATAGGCTTTCCCAATAAAAGTACCATACTTAGAAAGTACGAACTTATTAGATTCAAATACAAGTTTAAAACCATCATGACACAGCAAGGAACCACTAATCAAGTTCTTATTTATTGAGGGGACATGATGCACGTTCTTCAGCTGCACGGTCTTTCTCGAAGTAAGCTTCAGATCGATCGTACCAACACCACGTACAGCCACACACGCCCCATTCCCCATCAACAAGGAGGAAGCCCGCCCTACCTGATAAGAAGAAAACAAAGAAACATCAGCACACATATGTATATTGGCATCAGTATCAACCCACCAATTAGGTGAATGACAAACTTAAAGAACAGTAGGCAATAAATTACCGTACCCCGTTGTTCCAGCCTCAGTCTCAACTGTGTTTGTTGTTTTCTTGTTTGGCTTCCACTTAGCCTCAGGACACTCTCTAGTATAATGCCCAGGCTTGCCATAAGTAAAACAATCCCCCTTGTCCTTGTTCTTCTTGTTCTTTTTAAAAGGAGTGGTAGATTTTTGTTTGAGTTCTTGCTAGAATTTCTTCTTCTGGGGCTTGGGATGATTCTTCTGCACCACATGGGCACTAGAATTCCCCTCACTGACTTTCTTGCCATGGACATCTTTTGCTCTTGCCTTCTCTTCAACATCCAAAGATCCAATAAGCTCAGCAATGCTAAACTCTTGTCTCTTATGTTTCAGAGAAGTAGCAACATTTGTCCAAGTCTGTGGCAGCTTAGAAATCATACAGCCCGCCACACACTTGTCAGGAAGCACACATCCAAACATTTTGAGTTCCTTTTCTAGAGTTTGTATCTCATGAGCCTGTTCCACTACAGAACGGTCCTCGACCATCCTGTAGTCATAAAACTGTTCCATGATGTACAACTCAGAACCAACATCAGACACTCTATATTTGGTCTCAAGTGCTTCCCACACAGCCTTGCCAGTCTGTAGCGGCACATATGCATCTATTATGGAGTCTCCTAGCACGCTCAAAATTGCAGCCTTGAACATAGTGTCAACATGTTGGAATGCACTCTCCTCCTCTGGAGTATGCACCCCAACAGGCCTAGGCTCAACAGCAAAGTAGCAGTGCATATCAGTCAACCATCATATGCACCTCTATCGTCACCTCTTACAGTGAGTGCCCTCAAACACATTTGGTTTTATCATACTCGCAAAGCCAACTACAGAAAAATACCTATCACGTTTTTGGATTGTTAGATAATTGTGCATTTTCAATAGCAATTTAATCCAGAAAATAGCGACAATGGAAAGGTTGGTGACATCAGATATGTTCTTGTGTGTACTAAGCATGAACGCCATATACATAATACTAACCAGCAGATTCTTGACACAAGACCTTACTGGAAAACGAAGAATAGAAACATACCCAGCGACAGAGCCCAATGCACTAGTCGACATAGTGCCTGTCGGTGTAGTCGTCCCGCTCGTTGCAGTGCAGATGAGAAGCAGTGCCAATCACGTTGACGCAGCGCCGGGAAGAAGATGTAGCGAGTAGTCATGCCGCAGGCGACACTCCCTATAAACATGATTGCCGCCCTTCACCCGAGCAGGTGAACTCGAAGACGGAAACGTTCTGGAGGCTCTACTCTCCCAACTCCAGTGCTCGCCGGAATCAGGACGGGGAAACTCAAGTGCAACTGGAATGTGGTGAATGTGGAAGCAAAAGCAAAACCGATGACTGACGGAGGGGATCGGAATATAAGGTTGTGGCTGGGAAGCGAAGGACGGGATGGGACACAGAGAGTCGGACAGTAAAGGATGAAACTCCCGTAATAAAGGAGCCACCCACATCAATATGTGTAACTCCCGTAATCAAGTGACTTGAGTGGAGACGGAACGGGACACAGAGAGTCGGACAGTAAATGATGAAACTCCGGTAATGAAGGAGCCACCCACATCAATATGTTTAACTCCCGTAATCAAGTGACTTGAGTGGCAAAACCATGTCCGCTCGCCTCACCCACGCCCACGGCCTCGGCCCGGCCGGTGCGCGTGTGGCACGCCTATGTCCTTTTCTCAGCCACTAAATATAGATGAAGAATATTCAACCATATAAGCCGAGTCAACGTCTACTAAAAATCCCGTATGGTAATAAACCATACATTGCGCATTAATACGGGCCATAGAGTTTATTTGATTTATTAAATATTATATGGGCCAAGCCCATAATATATCGCACGACGTGTCCAGCGCCAGGTCGAAGAATATCCTAGCGAGGAACGGCATCAGGAACCGCTCCAGGATGGAGGAGTGGAGGACGAGAACCCTAGCTACGCCAGGTGCTCCCCCGTGGACCGTGGTCGTCTCGTGCGCCGAGAGCCTGAGCGCCGGAAAGTCAAGGATGCGGCGGCACTCGGGGTACGCGGTGAGGAAGATCTGGAAACCCCTGTCCAGACGGTACCCGTCACCACGCCAGCTAAACTACGAGCCAAGGAATCCTACCGAGCCGTGGCCTTGTATCGTGAGTGCGGGAGGCCGCCGAGCCAGCCGAGATTAGCAAGTCTTTGGGTCGAGGTAATTTGGTTGCGCATCCGCACGGTGCCACGTAGGGACCATCCCTACCCAATTTTTTTCCATTTCTTTTATCCCGATACTTAGAATCTCATGAGCCATGGTAGCCAAATAGGGCCTAAAATCCAACAAAATCTAGCTCGTTTGGATAGGATTCTAGGTTTCTAGGATTTTTTTTAATCCAAAAAGGACCTTGGTCACGCCAAAGCACATGACGTGGCTCTATGCATTGACGTGATTAGAGGAGCACTAGCATTAGCATCGGGCTTGAGTCGCATCATACAGTCTGATGTGACTAAGCTGCGTCATAGAGTCTGGCATGACTAAGGGCACGTCTGGTTCTTGGCTAGGTTTGCCTAGCCTAGCTTGCTCGAGCGAGCCTGGCCTTGCCAATCGAGGCGAGCTAAAAACTCCTCTCTAGCAAAAGCAAGAAAATAGCTTGCTTGCACGGAATTAAAAAACAACTGGCCCAACAACCAAACTCTTTAGTCTCATCCTAGTCCTTGCTGGATAAAGGTGAAGCCAACGCTAGCGATAGAACCAAATGTTCCCTAAAAGCCGCACTAGTAGCCAGATATAGACACCAGACACTTTCCTCCTATCTTTTCTCCTCTATGTATCCATACTATCCGAATCACTCCCCTTGTGTAGTCGTAAAAGGAAACCAGACAAACAGAACTTGAACTGTGGCATGTGAGTCTTGGCTCTTTTCTCCTTTAATTTTGTGTCTCTTTCCACTCATGATATACGAGGTGACTCCACGTTGCAAATCTTTGGTGGAGATAGCAAGACACACGTATAGGCAAAAAGACCGATTGCACAACGGTTTAATTTGTTTAAATTCTTAGGTAGACGGGTTGAACCACCAACTAATATTGTTCTAAAAAAAAGAACCACCAATTAATATTCAAATAGGATAACTTCATAGATATAAAAAATAAAAAAACAGCAATACCTTAGTTGTGGGATCTTTATGTCCACAGGTAAAAGTTATACTCCCTCCATCTCATAAAGAGTGTCATTCTTATTTTTGAGAAGTCAAATTTTTTAACTTTAACCAAATATATAAAATAAAGTATTAATATTTATAGTGTATAATTAGTATCATTCGAATCGCTAAATATATTGTCATAATAAACTTATTTAGAGATACAAATATTGTCAATATTTTCTACAAATCTAGTCAACCTTAATAAAATCAGCACGAAACAGGTAACAACACTCTTCTTGGAATGGAGTAGATCCCATTCTCTATTTTAAATTAAATTAGAATATTATATTTTATCTTTGTATTATTCTTCATTCTATATTTGAAAAAAAAATAGAAGAGAAAAATAGTGACACGGAAGAAAAATGGGAAACAAGAACAGAACAAGAAAAACAGGAAAGAAAACGGACGAAACCAAGAAGCGCACGGGAAAACAAACGAAAAAAAAACAAAAGGCGGACAAACGGACGAAACCAAAGATCTCGGACGGAAATGAAAAACAAAAAAAACAAACGCATAAAAACGGACGAACCAAGAAACACGGACTCGGAAGGAATGCCTGTATCCAATTGCTTGTGCATAGAATAGGACTATAGGTTCAAACTCGACAGGTTAGGCTGCGACATGAGCAGGGGCGAAGCCTAATAATGTCCCGTGGTGCAGATGCACCACCATAAAAATCGAAAACAATCAGACTTCGCCCTATAAGCACCCCTCTTGGCCTCTTGGGCCAATCTTCTGCACCCACACAGCCCAGCTAAGAGCACTTCGCTCAGTTCAGGTTTCCCTCGAGTCTGAGCCTCGCATCGCTTACTCTCGTCGGCGTCGCTGTCTGTCTTCTTCCTCTGAAATCTGAATCCGCGATCACCATCGGTCGTCGCCTAGCCGAGGCCTCCAACTCTCGCAGCACGTCTACGGTCGACGGTCTGTCCGCAGACCGCAGCTACCTACGAGCCGGAGTTCTGCCGCTCGCTTACCGGCTGGGGCTGGTCGATGGCGCATCGCTGTGAATCTGCATGGTTGCATTTGCAACGCTGCTGTACAGCTGAAGTGCGGAGAGCAGACACCTCAGAGCTGCATCCTGCCTCCACAACATCACTCATCAAGGACTCAAGCCTTCAACTTCAAGCCAAGGTACGTAAGTACTACTACTCGGTAAGGACTCAAGCCTTATATTACAGTAGTACTGTAGGTGTGTAGTTATATTGTAGATTTTTGCATCTATTTCTTTCTGAGATAATTTATTATTACACAGCATGCTGTGTGCAAAGATTTGTCTTGTTTTAGATATTTACTTAGCATTGCTATTGTCTACTAATGACAGGTAAATTGTTTGAAAGTTTTTTCAAAACAAAAGCGGCAGAGCCTGATAGTGCCAACCATGCCCGCAATTCGCCTTTGGTGATGTGATATCAACTGGGAAGAGGAGATTGAATATAATCCAGGGTTGTGGAAACATATAGATGACTACCATCTTAATCTTAGAGAGATGAAGAGAAGGAAGTACATGGAAAAATGGCCTTGCCAGATGCCAACCTCAGCACGTTTAGTTTCCATGTGACACAGATTGGACGAGGGCCAAGAAGGTTTGCTCCAGAATGGTTTGATGAGTTTGGAAGTTGCCTTGAATATAGTGAGACCAAAGATAGGGCATACTGCTTTTTCTCAGAGAATGGTAGAGACTAGAACACGATCATTGTCCAATGGTTTATCAACTCATGAAGCTTGTATTAGTATTGTCAGTTGCTATTGTTACAGTTCAGAGGATTTTCTTAGGCATGAAGATCGTGAAACAAATTTATGCAACCACATCAACGATCAATTTATGAGCAATTGCCTTATTTGCTATGTGGGGAAGGAAGAAATGATGAAAGTCACAATTGAGGCCGTGGTTAGCCACTTCATCTCCTACAACTAAAAGGAACAAAAGTAAGATAATTTTTTAGTGCGACCTTTTTTTTGGGTCGCCCTTCCCTCCCCTCCCTTGCGATATGATAAGGAGCGACGCTGAAGGACAAGTGGGAGGGTGGAAAAAAATAAAGAATAGAAAATGGTTCCTGATGCAAATGTGCAAGACAGATAGAATATATAAAAGTGGTTAGGATAATTTATAAGTAGTAGAAGATTCCTGATGTAAAAACGCTGTCAATCAGGATGATTTTGCCCGGTCAAAAAGAAAACATAAATCGCATGCCCTCTCTGCGCCCTGCGTCTACCACAACCACGCCGCCGGTCTGCGCCCTGCGTCTATCACAACCATGACGTCGGCTTGACTCGAGAAGTGAAAGTGCATTTGCCCCCTATGTGGGTTTTGGTGTATTAATGACATCCAAATTAGGGACTAATGTGATCTTATTGAGATAAGTTGCAGCCGTTAGTCCAATGAAGAATTCAAAGAGTTGATAAAGATGAAATGGCAACCCTCAATTCATGAAGTTGAAACACGATTCCAACTCAAAGCGGAGCTTCAAGCTTATTATTTTTGCTTTTGAGTTTAGGAATGTCGTACTACAAAGTGGGATGCAAAAGTTGTCGATCTGAGGAAGATAAGGTGCTCCAGCATAGAAATCTAACCTAAAAAGAGTCATCCTAGCATTGCACGAACACTTAGAATATTTTTTCTTGTTGGGTAGCGTCGGAAGTCCCAACATAGTGTCGGGAGTCCTAACCCTCTGCCTACTGTCCATTTGAGTGAGCCCCTCGTCGGAAGTCCCGACGTGCGTCGGGAGTTTCGACAGTGTCGTGCCCACAGTGTCCTCAACCCTTCTTTGAACAGTATTTCTAGTTAATGTCGGAAGTCCCAAGATCTGCGTCGGGACTCCCGACGTAGATCTGAGGGGATGCTTTTCACTTGAAGTATAAATACCCCTCTCTTCACTTACAACCGTTATAGACTCATTCATGACTCACCAACTTTCGTCCAAAACACCTCCCAAGCATTCAAGGCACTCCTCTCCTCTCCCCTTTGCTCCTAACATCGATTCTTCCAAGAATTTGAGTGGTAGGAGAGTGGATTGAGTGAGTAACTCACTTGGCAAGCTTGAGCACTTGATTTCTTCGGCAAGCCTGTTGTTTTTGCATCTATTGCTCTTGGGTTCTTGGAACCCTAGCCGGCTAGGCGTCGCCCAAGAGCTTCCATCTTGTGGAAGAGCCTTGGGAAGTTTGTATCACCCTTGATTTCTTAGTGGAAAGCTCAAGTGACCTTTGTGGTTACTTAGAGAGAGGAAAGGAGGTGGAAGAGACTCCGACCTTTGTGGTCACCTCAACAACGAGGACGTAGGAGCTCCTTAGTGGGGTTGCCAAACCTCAGGATAAATCTTTGTGTCTCTTGTGTCTCTTGTTGTTGGAGTACTTTGCTTGTTATTACTTGTATGTATTTGTCTCTCTCTCTCTCAACCCCTCTCTTATGTACTTGGAGATTGATCTATGATTTGGAGGTGTCTCTTCATCAAGGAAGTGGTCTAACATCATCTTCCTACCTCTAGGAAGTGAGGGCGTAAGTTATTGGCATCACAAAGTTCATTTAAGCACCTGTAGTTCCTTTCATGTAGGCGTCGGGACTGCTGACAGTTTGTGTCGGAACTGCTGACAATGTCGGGAGTTCCAACCCAAACTGTCAAGACTTCCGACAGTTGCTGACAAGTGACTTTGAGTTTTGTGTAGAATTTTTTAGATACGTCTATTCACCCCCATCTAGGCATTGTTTAGATCCTTTCAATTGATATCAGAGCAAGGTCTTCTCTAGCGCCTCACTGTGTTAGAAGAAACAATGTCGGAGACTGACAAGATGCAAGTTGAAGCCACCGAGAGGGCTAAGTCAATTGCAAAAGAGTTGATGGCAGAACAAGCAAAGCTTTTCAAAGATGAAATGAAGAAGATGCAAGATGAGATGAACAAGTTGAGCAAGAAAGTTGATGATGCAATAAGTGACAAGAATGGTCCAACTAGTAGCAAGAATGATGCAAACAAAGACACGGGTAGTGATGTTGGAGCCAGTGAGAATGGTCATGGAAAAGGAATATACTCAAACATGAGTTTTGACTATGGGCAACTTATCAAAGGTTCATCTCTACACGTTCCATCCGTCAACATTGGCAAGCCACCTCACTTTGATGGAACAAGATACATCGATTGGTCCTACAAGATGAAGATGCATCTTATTGCCGCAAGACTTTGGGAAGTTGTGGAGGTTGGTGTGATATTTCCTACCGATGAAGATAGAGAGATTACTCCGGATGAAGTGCACAATCTACATCAAAATGCACAAGCCGTTGCATTGCTTGTGTCAAGTCTAGCTCCGGATGAGTTTAGAAAGGTGAATGGAATGGAAAGTGCAAAGCTAATTTGGGATACTTTGAAAGTGTCTTTTGAGGGAGACAAGAGTGTGAGAAAAGACAACATTGAGTTACTTCATGGTGAATTGGAGAGATTCGTGTTCTTGCAAAATGAGACTACACAATCCATGTTTGATAGGCTCATGGCATTGGTCAACCGCATTAGAGCTCTTAGAAGCACCGAATGGGATGACAACAAGGTTGCTAGAAAGATGTTGAGAACTTATTGTTTACACTGAAATTTGGAAAGAGAGTCATAGAGACTCGAAGGCTCCCAAGACCATGTCATCAAGGAATCAATTGCATGTGGATCGGAACCAGCTGATTCAAATGCAGAAAAATTGGAATCGGCTTTCTTCAGATAGCGCCAGCAGATAAGGACAAAGGCTACGATCGGCGCCAGGATAGAACATGGTGGACTCTACAAAAAGGAAAAGATTAGAGTCCAAGTTATCTTAAATTAGGAATGTTTTCCTTCATACCTAAATTTGTAGCGAATCGTGATCAAGTATGATTCATGTTTAGACCCCGGGTATAAATATCAAGCCCCGGCTATTGTAAAAGACATCCAATCAATCAAATACAAGTCAATTACTTTTTTGGCTCCGGCCACCCTTTAGGAGTAGGAGTAGAGTAGATCTCGGCAAGTTCTTCAGCGAGTACGACTGCATCGATCCAGTCGACCTCCACTGCTTGTTGTAAGTACCGTCATGGTTTATACCTATGTTCGTATGGCTGCATCGATCCGGTCGACCCCCACTGTGGCTCTGGTATAAGCTAGTTATCGATTCTTGTCTAATTCAAGTATGGCCTGTGTGATTCTGCCTCAAACCCCACTGCTTGAATTAGATCAAGGTCAAGTTATCGGCTCTACCTTAGAATGACAGTCTTTGGTAGATTCATTAAGTTACCGATATTGCTTATTGCTTTCATTATTTATCTAATTATAGCAATATTACTCTGCCCGGTTGAGATTGATTTAGATCAGCCTTATATCTTATTTAACTCATCGTTTGCTAATCCAAAACTGATCTAATCTACACTTTAAACGATGAGTTATGTTTTATCGACTGTTTTATATCAATCTTAATCGTGCATAGCGTGCGGTTAAGGCATGTTGTGTCTTGAGTAGATTTATTGGCTAACGAGAACCGTTCCATGGCTCGTTATCACGGCATGTGTGATTCTGCCTCACACCTCACTGTTAGCACCGTGGAGTGAGGATCATTATTTGGTAGATCTATTCTTGACAAGGTATGACTTTAACTGTGCGCTATGCCTGAATCGGCTATTTAAGCCGATATCGAGTGCTTCCACGAACAGTTCGCATCATGAGACCGTTGAAGTAAAGATAGGTTGAAAGATATGTTAGCCCCATGATCTTATTATTGTATTATGGCCTACATGATTCTGCCTCATGCCCCACTGATATTAGTAATGAGTTAGGGTCGTCGAGTTTATTATTATTTCTATAGCCTGCATGATTCTGCCTCATGCCCCACTGGTCATAGCGATAGATGAGATCTAACATGTTCATTAGATTTATTTTTATTAAATGGTTCAGTGGTGTTGAATTGTTTCTTTACATAACAAGGGGTTCGGTTACTTGTAATCATTGGCTTGACATAAACCAATCATCGTTGATATCTTATTGCCATTGATTCATATTCGCTCAAACAATGATATTTATCTTGAATGATAACCGATTCTTCTTACAAAACCCCATGAGCTCTAATTGATTTATTCTCATGAATACACTAGAATCGACTATTTAGTCGATCTCCTTTCATATCGGCTCTCATAGCCGCACATTCAGGACTGTCTGGCAACACCGACAAGTCCCGTCCTTAATTACTGATGAACTTTCTCTCCTTGTCAATTACAGGGTCAAATTGACTGGCACGCCTCAGGAGGATTGCGTAGGATCGACCATCCCTGCGCTGAAGCTAGGTGGATCTGCTCCATCGAGCGGACCCTTCCGGCTTGCTGCGTGTGTCCTCGGCACGGGACAAAATTCTATGTCGACACACATTTCTGGCACGCCCGGTGGGACACCACAATCATCATGGCGGCTCATAACAACAATGACATCCTTATGCTGCATTATGAAGATCTACCTGATGAAGATAAGGGTATCATCAGCAAAGCTATAGAAGAGTTTCAGAACAAATGTTTGTTGTCCTACACCAAAATACGTGACAACACAATTGTTCAGAAATTTCCACTACCAAGAGTTCTGTTACACGGGCAGATAGATACAACTGAAGCTGAAGACAGGCGTTTCTTTAAGAAAGTTGTGGACAAATCTGTTCGTGATGCAATATCAAGTCACAACGAAACTTTCGTGGACATATTCCACAATGCCATGAGAGAGGCGATTCATGGAGCTCCAGTTGGTCAAGGCAGACCGGCTTATTACAATATTCCAGATCCGTCTACCCAAGGGACTAATCAAGTCGGTACTAGCCATCAAGAAGCAGCACCAGCTGGTAGTGGTGATGTCCAGACAGTCTAGGGTTCATCTGAGCAAATTCAGGGGACTAATGCGAGCCAGACACAGTACAATTCTGGACCACCAGTACAACATATGCAACAGCCAACGGGGCAAAATCAGAACCAGGTGATCAATTTTGGCACATCAGGCCACATACCGTCGTCGGCTCAAAAAATAGCACCATCAATTCAAAGGGTCCGTAGAGATATAGATCCTTATGTCTATAATCAAAGACTTCAAGCAGCAAGCCAGCAAAGGACCCAACAGATTGAGATTCTACAAGGGTATCACTATGGCACAGATTATAATACCCTTCACATGTTGCCAAATCCAGGATACCAAGGCACACGGGATTTCAATCAACAGATGGGTCAGCAGGCATAGAGAAATTCAAATTCAAATGCTGATGAGTTGTTGCTGAAGGTGACCGAGATGATGAAGAATCGGTTCGGTCTGAAGCCAAAAGGGCTGACCTTTTCGTACAAATGCCCATATCTAGAATGGTATGATTTGGTCGCTCTTCCCATAAATTACAGGCTCCCAGAATTCGCCAAGTTCACTGGCCAAGACAGCACAAGCACAATAGAATATGTCAGTCGGTATCTTACACAATTGGGCGAAGCATCAGTTGAGGACGCCCATCGAGTTCGCTTCTTCTCTCTGTCCTTATCAGGGCCAGCCTTCACTTGGTTTTCATCATTTCCAGTCGATTCCATTGCCAATTGGGCTGACCTAGAGAAGAAGTTTCATACATATTTTTACACTGGGACTGGAAAAAAGAAGATCACCGATCTGACAACTATAAGACAGAAGACTAATGAACCGGGCACTAAATTTCTTCAGAGGTTCCGAGAAACTAGGAACTTATGCTTCTCCTTGAACTTGGCCGATGATCAACTAGCTGCTTTAGCTGTTCAAGGAATGCTGCCGATGTGGAAAGAAAAGCTGCTGGGTCAAGAATTTGACAACTTGGGTCAATTGGCTCAACGGGTAGCAGCGCTTAATAGCCAATTCCAAAGCATACACAGAGATACCCGATTCTAGAAGAGTACCTCAGTAGCCGAAGCTTATGATCCATACTCAGTCGATGATGGCTATGAAGCTGAAGAAGAAGAGGTTGCTGCAGCTAAGTGGAATTGGGGCAAGAAGACAGTGATGGTGCCAAATCCTTGGGGAAGAGGAGTTGAGGAGAGTTATGACTTTGATGTCACCAAATCAGACAAGCTCTTTGATTTCTTGCTTGAGAAGGGGCAGATCAAGTTGCCCGATGGTCATGTCATGTTGCCCCCTGATTAGTTGAGGAAAGACATCCTGCAAATTCTATAACGCTACTTCTCATTCCACTAATGAATGTAGAATCTTCAGGCAGCATATACAGAGAGCTATTTAGCAGGGGAGGCTCAAATTTGATACGCCTCGGAAGATGAAAGTCGATGATAATCCTTTCCCAGGAGATCAAAACATGGTTGATGCTGGGTTGTTCAAAGGGAAGACCAAGGTCCTAACATCAACCAAATCGAAAGAAGCTAGAACAGTCGATCCTAAGATGCAAATATCGGCTGACAAGTACAAGGAGATTAGAAGACGTCGTGCCGAGCAAAAGAGCCGATACGAGTAAGGGGAAACGTCAAAGATAGGGACGACAAAGCCATGGGTCACATCTCAGATTCTGTTGAATAAATGGCAGCGGTAGAAGGAAAAGAATTATCAACGTTAGTTAAAAAACCAAGCATACCAGCATCAACTGGAAGAAGATAGGTATGAAAGGGAACAAGCTGAATTACATTGGAATTGTCCCTTCTTTAGATATTGCTGGAATGAAGGTTTGAAGTTGCCTACCAGACATAATTGTCCCGAATGCAGCAATCAATATCAGGAACATAGGCAGTCTCAAACCAACCGCCGGTCCATCCATGCTCAAGATGCATATCATAATGATAACATGGATCGGCGCTTAAAAAATAAAAGTGTTCATGATCGGCTTAGGAAAAGGGACGTTGATCAGAACTGGATTGATCATGAAGAGGAAGGCAATGAAAGAAGATATGTATGGCAGAAAGGCCAATGGTGTCCGAGAGGATTAACAAGAAGCCAGAAGAGAAGGGTGCAACGCCTAAGGAATACAGAGATGGAACAGGCTCAGGCACCTGGTAAAACTCAAGTGTGGCGTGCCAAGCAAATAGCCGATAGAAAGCAACCATCGGCTAATATCTAAATGGCTTTTCTGTTGCCATCAGAATTTAGAGCCTCGGTAAATCAAGAAGTTTATTCGGATTTCGATGAATCGGAGTATGAAGAGATAGTTGCCAAGTTGACAGTCGTGCAGCAAGCAGTATTTGACAGACCAGTCAAGCATCGGCACTTGAAAGCGTTATATATGAAAGGTCTTGTTGATGGGAAGCCAATGAACAAGATGTTAGTGGACGGAGGTGCTTCCGTCAATCTCATGCCTTACACTACTTTTCGTAAGCTTGGCAAAGGATCAGAAAATCTGATGGAGACTGACATGATGCTTAAAGACTTTGGAGGCAATACGTCTAAGACCCGGGGGGCAATAAACGTCGAACTAACAATCGGAAGCAATACTCTACTCACCACATTCTTTGTCATTGATGGAAAAGGATCATACAGTTTGCTCCTCGGTCATGATTGGATTCATGCGAATTGTTGTATACCATCGACCATGCATCAGTGTTTGATTTAATGGCATGGAGATGATGTTGAACTGGTTCATACCGATGAGTGCGTAAGCATCGCAACAGCCAATCTAGTCTTTTGGGAACTAGGAGACTTCGAATGTTTTTCTAGCAAATCATGGGATGGAGGCTTCATTAAGATCAGCTGAAAGGATCAAGATGCCCAAGAGGGGGGTGAATTGAGCTAATTCTAAATTTTCTTGCAATAATTAAATCCTACGGTTAACCCAATTAACCCCTTGTGCCTAGAAGAGTGTTTCTATTAATCTAACGCACAACGGACTTGCAACCTATGTTCCAAACTTACTCTAGCATGGCAATTCTATGAATGTAAAGACAAGTATTGAATTGCTCAAAGTAAATGCTCAAAGTAAATGCTCAAAGTAAATAGAGAGAGAGGAACGCGGCGATGTTTTGCCGAGGTATCGGAGAGTCGCCACTCCCCACTAGTCCTCGTTGGAGCACCCGTGCAAGGGTGTAGCTCCCCCTTGATCTGCGCAAGGATTAAGTGCTCTCTATGGGTTGATTCTTCGATACCCCATCGCGGTGAATCACCCAAAACCGCTCACAACTTGAGTTGCGTCACCCACAAGTTCCGCCGGGTGATCACCAAGCTCCCAATCACCACCAAGCCATCTAGGTGATGGCGATCACCAAGAGTAACAAGCACGAACTCTCACTTGACCAAGCGAAGCCTAATGAGAATGGTGGATGCACACTTTACTACTCTTGATTCACTAATGAGGCTACTCTCTTGGATTCTCAAATCTCAATCACCTCACTAGGACCTTGCTCTTCTTGGCACTCACAAACGTGTTTCTCAGCTGTTGGAATGAGCAAAAGTAACTCCACACACGAGTGGAGCTTCTATTTATAAGGCAACCCGAAAAACGAACCGTTATGTGCCTCTGCGGGGTGACCGAACGCTCCGGTCATGTTGACCGGACGCTCCGGTCAGTTCAACCCGCACACCAGTGTTTAAGTGTTGACCGGACACTGGCAGGGTCCGATCACCACTGACCGGACGTGTCCGATCGCATTAAACCCTCACTGGAACCTTACTGTACTCGACCGGACACTGAACCCTAGGGTCCGGTCCGTACTGACCGGTCACGTCCGGTCGCAGAATTCCTTCTCTGGAACCTTACTGGAGTCGATCGAACGCTGGTCCTCAGCGTTCGGTCACTCGACCACTCAGCGTCCGGTCAGCATTTGACCCTCCATTCACTTCCAACTCTTGATCATATGTGAATGAAGTTTGCTCCAAAGGATCATAGGGCTGTTGTGGAGCTACCTAGTGCTAGTTTTAACAAGTGTGCACCACACCTAACTCACTAGACTCATCTAGGTCAAGCTACCCGACCATACCCCCCTTAATAGTACGGCCAAAGGAAAAACAAAGTCCTAAACTAATCTAAGTGTCTCTCCAACTCCAATCGACACTTAGAACTAGTCATCCTTAACCTTGTCGTCCATCCTTTAAAAACCGAAATGATTTCCATCATAGGGGCATGACCACCTTGATTGCCCAATTGATCTCCATTACCATGACCTAACTTAATTGCCTTTGCAAAACACACGTTAGTCATAGTAATCTTGTATTGTCATTAATCACCGAAACCCAACAAGGGGCCTAGATGCTTTCAATCTCCCCCTTTTTGGTGATTGATGACAATACCACCTCGAGTATGTGAAAGAGTGAGGTTTTTGACTTGCTTGGTTCATATAAGCTTTTGTCAATAAGAACAAAGTAGTTAGGCAAGCTTATATGACCCAAGCCAACACGATGTACTCAAAAGATATGAAATAAGCATGAGTACAAGTAATAAAGCTCATTTGCATCGGAGTAAAGCGCGGAAGCAAAGGCAAATGAGCATAACACAAGTGATATGACATAAATAATGCAAAGTAGAGAGCACACATGTCATATATCACAATCACGTAGATATCACTATCACATAGATATAATAGTATGCATGAAAGTAACCACACGAATGCATAATAGTAATAGTGTATCACACAAATAAAACTCCAAATGTATATAATAGACTAATAGCTGACTAAGCTCCCCCTGAGTCTACATACTCGAACCCTCTCCCCGTTTGGCGTCAAACACCAAAAACTAAGGGTCGGTCGGTGGGGCTGCAGTGGACAAGCCGGGCGCTGAGGTACGAGGGGCAAGCTGGAACTAGGCGCCATCATCATCTGACCCTGAGCTCTATACTGACTGACCCTCTGTGGCTAGAAGCGTCGCTAAAGAGGTCTGGGTCTGAGCTAGAGCAGGTGCTGCCTATGATGCTGCTGGTATATCTATCGTAGGATCTGAAGATGCAATAGAAGAAGGGAGCCTCTGAGTAGTCACGACAACGGGAGCTGTTGTAGAAGGACTAGGATCATACATATGTGGCGGTGTAGGCATCCCTGTCAACTCGCTAAAAGATACTCCAAGACTCCTGGAGACTGACGTGTCAGGCACAAATAGCGAGGGTGACTCATCCGGTGTGAAACCTGTCTAAAGTGGTGTGAAACACGGGGCTAACACCGGCAAAGATAACCACTGGGACACCTGTACTATGGGAGAAGCAAACGGAGCTGGAGGCTGTCCCTGACTCTGAAGCCTACTAGGCTATACTGCTGGAGTTGTCATAGTGGTGGCAGGCTAAGCAAGCTAGGGTGAAGGCTATGACTGTGGAGCCCCAAGTGCTGTTACTACATGCTGCATAAATCCCATAAGCTGCTACTGCATGAGTAACTGCTGCTGATGCATCTGCTGCTGCTGCTGGAGGACCTGCTGATGTCGCTGGAACTCGTCCTGACAAGCCTAAAACTGTGCGAAGTTGGCAGCAGTCTCCTGAGCCTGTCGTGCCTGATCCTGCTGCATCCGCTCAAGAATAGCAATCAAAGCGGGATCCGTCTACGGTGCAGGTGGAGCTGAGCTGGAACTGTTGGCCTCTACATCATGTCTGCATGGAGGCATCTGAGGAATAGGCAGATAGTCATCATCCGAACTGTCACTAGACTCGCTCCTCTCCTCCTGAGCCTCAAGCTCCTCCTCCTCAGTAGCTGCTATGCCTCTAATAGTCTCGTCCTGCTAAGCTGCAGACTCTGGTACATCTAGACGACGGCGAGGCTGAGTGGGTGCCTGTGGTGTGCTATGCCTAATCCTCTGTGCCATGTTATAAGCTGGAAACTCTATGGTGGCACCTCTGTACTCTACAACCATCTCAGGAGTCCTAACTTGTACAGCCTTGAGCATAAGAAATGTGATCCAATGTGCATATGGAAGCTGCCTGCAACCCTTGAAGCCCTCAGTTATAGTATCCTCCATCTCTGATAGAAGGAGGTCCCAAATATCAAACACTGTCTGCTACATTAGGGCGTTGAGGAGCCAAAGCTGAAGGCGAGTCAAGCCCTCTCTGTATCCCATCCTGGGAAGTAGTGTCCTCCTGATGATAGCCTCTAGCACTCGAGCTGTAGGAGTAAGGTCACTGGGGTTCCTCCTCGACCCCTCACCAAAGGGCTCCTTGAAGCAATGGCGCACAAGATCTGTAGGGGGCACCAAACCACCATGAGGACGCCTAGGAGGCTCCTGCTGTCCATAACATACCTCATGTAACCTGACAGGCAGCTACTGTAGCCTCAGTATCTCCCTGGCCCTCTGACTCATCATCCTATAGTCTCTGCCTCTAAATGCAAAGTGTATAAAGTTATGCTGTGGGTCAACGTAGAGCGAAGCATAGAACTGCCGAACCCAATATGGTACATACAATCCTGTCCGGCCAATCAGATCTGTTAGCCCTGGCAGATATGCAAGGTAGGGGCGAATATGCTCTCCAGCTATTGCGACTATAGCCTTAATGCTGCAAACCCGCTGAGATCTGAAAACTGCTCCACTGTTCAGATATGCATTGTAGAAGTCTTCCTGGAGTGGTGTATAGAATCCCTCTGAAGCTCTCTCATCCCTCCTGGGTGGAAACCACACATCAAACTCCACAAAGTGAAGCTGCTGAACCTGCTTGGCCGTGGTGGCCCTCAAGTCAAGGTGGGTCACTGGAGGTGAACCCTATGGACAAGGTGGTGGACGTGATCCCCTCCGCTGTGTCGACGGCCTTGGTGACACGGGAACCTGGGTACGACCAGAGCGGCGTAGCAGTGGCTAGGGTGCCTACTCGGTCTCCTCGGCCTCCTCGGCCTGCTGGCCCTCCTCAGCCTCCTGAGGCTGCTGTGACTACTGTCCCTCCTGTGTCTCCTAGGCTGGCTGAGGCTCTGCTGGCTGTGACTCCTGCTGTGACCCCCCTTAGGCTGAGGATCCACAATGGGAAGACGTCGTCCTACCATCATGATAGTCCCAGATGGACTACCATGAAGACGCTCAATCTCCTTAAGTCTGCCCTGTGAGTCTGGTGCCAGATGATCTATAATGACAACTCCACTGTGGGCAACTCCTCTCTCGGCACGCTCTGCTGCCTCAGCAACTACAGCTGCTCTGGCTGTCTCTGCATCAGGGTACTTCCTCTTCTTGGATGCAGTCTTCTTTGTTGCCTTGCCTTTAAAACCTATAGGAAGGCGAGGCGGAGGCCTCCGATCATCATCTCCTGGACCACCACCAATGTTCTTGGTGCGAGCCATCTGATGTGACTAGAACCACTACCGCTGATAAGATCAACTGTCCACTGACACTATCAAGGCTTGGCCTCGATCTGTACTCGCGAGCTTGGCTCTGAGTTAACCGACAACATCACCTGTCACCTCAACGACACTGACTCGCTGCACGATGGAATAGATATATATACAAGTAAATATGATATATCTAATAGATGCGAAACCCTATAAGAGCAAGCAATTTAGATGCGAAATAGAAGCGACTGGCTTGCTACCTGATGAACCGATGAACCGAGAAGAAAAAAAAAGGTGACACGCGGGGAACCACCGAAATCAGCTAGGGTTAGGGTTGTGATGAGCAGTGAATCGATGGCCCTATGAAATTGATGCTGTGATGAATAGCTAGATCATGGGCGAGTTGCAATGAGTATGCATGGGCACGAGCGGGGCCTTACCAGCGCAGGTTAGGCAGTGGGCGAGGAAACACGGCGGCGCTTAGACAGAAACACGGTGAGCTCGGCAATGGCCTGGGCAGAGGACTTGCTACGGCGGTGAGGGAGCTCGGCGATGCAAGCCACGGCGAGGGATCTATGTCGCAGGCAGACCTTTGACACAGACATGGCGAGCACCGACGGCGGCGGCGTGGGCGCTGCGGTGGTGGCGCAGAAAGCGGCGTTGGCACGGCGACTCGGAAGCGCGGCTTGGCCGGGAGTCGCGCGTGAGATTCAAGGCAGCACGGCGAGATGCACGGCAGCAGGGAGAAGTGGTGGCACAGCGATGCTGTGGAGGCGAGATGCAGTTAGGTCAAAACGCGATTTGATTTTATAGTGGCCACCATGGATCAGAATAGGAAACGGGAAAGAGACCTGATGCCGCACGATATCTACTGACCGGACGCTCCGGTGGTAGCGACCGGACGCTACCACCCAGCGTCTAGTCGATTCCAAAGAGGTCCAATTCCTCTAGAATCGTGACCGGACACGTCCGGTGGTCCATGGCCGGACGCAGCCAGAGTCCGGTTAGTTGCCTTTCACGCCATGTAGATCGACCGGACATTGGAACCCTTCCTGACCGGATGCTCAAACGCAAAGTCCAGTCACTCCTTCAGCTTCTGTTCACCTCCTGTGAACTGACCGGACGCTGGACTGTAGAGTCCGGTGCAGCGTTCGGTCACTCTTTTCCAGCAAATCTTCAATGTTCCTCCGCGCTGCCTGTTCCCAATCAAGTCCCAACTTGAATAAGATCCAAATAAACACCAATTGGGACTGATGTGAGTGACCTCTCTCAAACCCTCATATTTTTCAAAATATTTTGCCTTAGGCTATAATTCTTTTTAAGAAAATAGGCAATAAGAGGGCAAATGGAACAAAACGACAAAACAACATTCATGCATATGCAATACTTGTAAGTAAAACTAGTTGCTTGTCAAGTTTGATCCAAGGTTAAGCTTCTTCACGCGCTTTTTGGTGGTTATCTTAACCATGTTAGACAAGCCCTATATGCATTATAAAGCGTTAAACATGTTGTATATTACAATGCAATGCAAGGGACAACACAAGCTCAATTTTTAGTGAAGTTGCTAAAATCAAGCACATTGAGCTCATTCCGCAATCTATAAAATGTAGCCTCATCTAGCGGTTTAGTGAAGATATCCGCTAATTGATCTTCGGTTCTTACACCTTCTAGTGATATATCATTTTTAGCAACATGATCTCTTAGAAAGTGATGGCGGATATCTATGTGCTTGGTGCGAGAGTGTTGAACCGGATTATTTGCAAGTTTTACCGCACTTTCATTGTCGCACAAAAGAGGTACCTTTTCTAGAACTACACCATAGTCTAGCAAAGTTTGTTTCATGTATAATATTTGTGCACAACAAGCACCCGTGGCAATGTATTCCGCTTTGGCGGTGGACAAAGCCACACTATTTTGTTTCTTGGAGGACCAAGACACAAGTGATCTACCAAGCAAATGGCACCCTCTGGATGTGCTCTTTCTATCAACTTTGCAACCGGCATAATCTGAATCGAAATAGCCAACTAATTCAAATATAGCTCATTTGGGATACCAAAGGCCAATGCTTGGTGTGTGCTTAAGATACCTAAGGATTCTTTTTATGGCAATTAAATGTGTTTCCTTAGGATTAGCTTGAAATCTAGCACATATACACACACTAAACATGATGTTGGGCCTAGATGCGGTTAAATATAACAAGCTACCAATCATGGAACGGTAGAGAGTTTGATCAACCAGGTTACCTCCCTCATCTAGGTCAAGATGTCCATTAGTAGGCATTGGTGTCTTGATTGGCTTACATTCATCCATCTTGAATCTCTTGAGAAGATCTTTTGTGTATTTCTCTTGAGAGATGAAGATGCCTTCTTTCATTTGCTTGACTTGAAAACCAAGAAAGAATGTAAGCTCACCAATCATTGACATCTCGAACTCCTTTGACATCAATTCACCAAATTCTTTGCATGAGTCTTCATTTGATGATCCAAAGATGATATCATCAACATATACTTGACAAATGAAGATATGCCCATCAAGCTTCTGGGTGAATAGTGTGGTGTCGACCTTCCCAATGGTGAAGTCCTTCTCAATGAGGAAGTCCCGAAGGCGCTCATACCAAGCTCTTGGGGCTTGCTTAAGCCCATATAGTGCCTTGGACAACCTATAAACATGATTAGGATATCTAGGGTCTTCAAACCCGGGAGGTTGATCAACATAGACTAGTTTATTAATAAAGCCATTTAAAAATGCACTTTTCACATCTATTTGATATAGTTTCATTTCATGATGTGATGCATATGCAAGTAGGATACGGATGGCTTCTAATCTTGCAACCGGTGCAAAGGTTTCTCCAAAATCTAAACCTTCAACTTGGGAGAATCCCTTTGCAACTAGTCTTGCCTTGTTCCTCACAACAACACCTTGATCATCTTGCTTGTTGCGGAACACCCACTTTGTTCCTATGACTCTTGCAACTTTTGGTCGCTCTTCAAGAGTCCAAACTTCATTGCGAGTGAAGTTGTTCAACTCTTCATGCATGGCATTGATCCAATCCGGATCTTTAAGAGCTTCTTCTACCTTGGTAGGCTCATAGCAAGAGACAAAAGAGTGATGAGCAATAAATGAAGCAAGTTTTTGAGATTGAGTCATTACACCCTTTGATGGACTCCCTATGATGAGATCTTGTGGATGATCTTGTAGGAGAGGTGTATTTCTTCTATTGACCACTTGAGGAGGAGGTTGTGGAGCATCAACATCTTGTGCTTGTACCACCATTTGCTCATGGGAGATATGAGTATCTTCATTTTCTACTCTCCTATCTTTTTCACCATCTTGTGGCACACTTGATGAAGAAGATTGATCAATGACTTGTACATCATCTTCATCATCTTTTGGCTTGATGTCATGAAGGAAGAATACCCATGTATACCTTGAATAGTCATCAACAATCACAAGACAATAGAGATTCCCTCCCAAACTCTTGTATATTGTTGGTCCAAATAAATCCATGTGTAGGAGTTCTAGCACTCTTGTGGTTGACATGAAAGCTTTTGTTGGATGGGTATTTGCAACTTGCTTGCTGGCTTGACATGCACTACAAAGCTTGTCCTTCTCAAACTTCACATCCTTCATTACTTGAGTCATCTTTCTTGCCCTTGTTCTTGTTCTTGAACTTGTCTTTCTTGGGCTTGGGGCATTGATGTGCTAGATGACCAAGTTCACCACAATTGAAGCAATCCATTTCGGAGACTGGCTTTCTTCTAGAGCTTGTGAAGAACTTCTTCTTCTTGCCATCAAACTTGATGCCACTCTTGTTTAGCTTCTTTAGCATCTTGGCGGTCTTCTTCACCATGAGAGCAAGGCTTTATCATCAACTTCATCTTCACTTGAGCTTTCATACTCAAGTCTTGCCTTGCCCTTCTCTTGGTTAGCTTTGAATGCTAAGTCTTTGTCTTTCTTCTTGGTAGAGGATGGGCCATATTGTGGCGTGATGTGCATGTATATTTCATGAGCATTGATCTTTCCCAAGATTTGTGTCGGTGTAGCGGCGAAAAGATCACCTTGATATAGCACGGTCACAATATGCCCATATTTGTCAATAGGGAGGACACTCAAGATCTTTCTCACAACATCGGATGGTGACATTTGAGTAAGTCCAAGCCCATTGACTTCCTCTACAAGAACATTCAAACGTGAATACATCTCATTAGCACATTCTTTGGGAAGCATCTCAAATGAATTTAGCTTTTTGATTACAAGATGATAGCGTTTCTCGCGCTCACTCTTGGTTCCCTCATGGAGCGCACAAACGTCCGACCATAGTGCATGGGCGTCTTTGTGGTTCCTTACGTGATCGAACACATCTTTGCAAAGGCCTCTAAAGATGGTGTTTCGAGCCTTTGCATTCCACTTTTCATAATTAACCTCATCGCCTTGTAAGTTAGTAGCATCCCGAGGTTTTGGGAAGCCTTGTGAGGCGGCTCTAAGTATACCAACGTCTAGAGCTTCTAAGTAAGCCTCCATGCAGATTTTCCAATATGGAAAGTCATCTCCCTCAAAGATAGGAGGAGGTCCATCCCCATGAGACATCTTGCTCTAAGCGATTAAGCTTAAAAATGTGAGCACGAGGCTCTGATACCAATTGAAAGGATTAAGATGCCCAAGAGGGGGGGTGAATTGGGCTAATTCTAAATTTTCTTGCAATAATTAAATCCTACGGTTAGCCCAATTAACCCCTTGTGCCTAGAAGAGTGTTTCTATTAATCTAACGCACAACGGACTTGCAACCTATGTTCCAAACTTACTCTAGCATGGCAATTCTATGAATGTAAAGACAAGTATTGAATTGCTCAAAGTAAATGCTCAAAGTAAATGCTCAAAGTAAATAGAGAGAGAGGAACGCGGCGATGTTTTACCGAGGTATTAGAGAGTCGCCACTCCCCACTAGTCCTCGTTTGAGCACCCGCGCAAGGGTGTAGCTCCCCCTTGATCCGCGCAAGGATCAAGTACTCTCTATGGGTTGATTCTTCAACACCCCATCGCGGTGAATCACCCAAAACCGCTCACAACTTGAGTTGGGTCACCCACAAGTTCCGCCGGGTGATCACCAAGCTCCCAATCACCACCAAGCTGTCTAGGTGATGGCGATCACCAAGAGTAACAAGCATGAACTCTCACTTGACCACGCGAAGCCTAATGAGAACGGTGGATGCACACTTTGCTACTCTTGATTCACTAATGAGGCTACTCTCTTGAATTCTCAAATCTCAATCACCTCACTAGGACCTTGCTCTTCTTGGCACTCACAAATGTGTTTCTCAGCTGTTGGAATGAGCAAAAGTAACTCCACACACGAGTGGAGCTTCTATTTATAAGGCAGCCTAAAAAACAAACCGTTATGTGCCTCTGCGGGGTGACCGGACGCTCTGGCCATGTTGACCGGACGCTCCGGTCAGTTCAACCCGCACACCAGTGTTTAAGTGTTGACCGGATGCTGGCAGGGTCCGATCACCACTGACCGGACGCGTCCGGTCGCATTAAACCCTCACTAGAACCTTACTGTACTCGACCGAACGCTGAACCCCTAGGGTCCGGTCAGTACTGATCGGTCGTGTCTAGTCATAGAATTCCTTCTCTGGAATCTTACTGGAGTCGACCGGATGCTGGTCCTCAGCGTCCGGTCACTCGACCACTCAGCGTCCGGTCAACATTTGACCCTCCATTCACTTCCAACTCTCGATCATATGTGAATGAAGTTTGCTCCAAGGGATCATAGGGCTGTTGTGGAGCTACCTAGTGCTAGTTTTAACAAGTGTGTACCACACCTAACTCACTAGACTCATCTAGGTCAAGCTACCCGTCCATACCCCCTTTAATAGTATGGCCAAAGGAAAAACAAAGTCCTAAACTACTCTAAGTGTCTCTCCAACTCTAATCGACACTTAGAACTAGTCATCCTTAACCTTGTCGTCCATCCTTTGAAAACCGAAATGATTTCCATCGTAGGGGCATGACCACCTTGATTGCCCAATTGATATCCATTACCATGACCTAACTTAATTGCCTCTGCAAAACACACGTTAGTCATAGTAATCTTGTATTGTCATTAATCACCGAAACCCAACAAGGGGCCTAGATGCTTTCATCAGCAATGAAAGCCAACAGCCGATGCAAGCGATCGACTCTGAGAGTTTGTTCTAGTAAAAGAATCACGGCTTCACGTTGGCCATTGGAATAAAGGAAAATAAGCATTAGTCCTGAATACAGGTTTGGGCTGGCGTATGAATGCTAAATGGAATCATAAGTGTGGTTCAAAATTAATGGATTTCTTAAAGAAGTTATGTTTCACTTAATGGGATATTCGACCTGGGTCGATTACTTGTTTGACTTTTATAAAAGGTTCTGTGGTACATTATCCTGACACCCGGTCAATGTTTGATAGCCGATTCATTCTTGGCTCTAATAGCCGATACCAGGAAGGTATCGCCTCTAGTTCAAAAAATGAAAATCTCCACAGTAAAAGCCGATACGATATGTATCACCTGTAGATCAAAAGATAAAAGATGAAAGCAGTCATACACAGAGGCACTGCATTAAGGGACACATTCATAGAAGAGATGTCTTTGTTCATTGGTTCCCCTAAGTACAATCTAACTGAAGATTTTGTTCTCCACATCCTGAGCGGATGTGATGTCTACTATGGCCTCCGCTGCCATGGTGAATTCTTCGAGCAGATCTTCATGCTGCTCTGGACCATCGCCAATCGGGAAACCAACCTCCATGGTGTGAAGGTCGTGCCTGGTCTGGACCTGTGCTGCAGTTAATGCTACTAATGCGCCGTGGTGAACATCGTAAAGAGCAACCTCTTGGACACGGGCTGGGATGTCTTGGAGACGAGCATCGATGGAGGAACCCTAGGCATTGATGGCATCCACAACCGCGTTCGCCACCAGTTGGAGAGATTCCAACTGTGTTGTCAGGGCTGACAATCAAAAAACAAGAAGAACATCACGATAGGAGTAATGAAGGTCGGAGTAAATGGCCTTCATGAAGTTCATCTTACTCGCCACCATGGCGTCTGATTTGGCTAGCCGCACTCGGACGGCACTGGCCTCCTCCTGGCTGCATGAAGAGCGGCCTGAGAAACCCCAAGGCGAATTTCTAGTTGGCTATTCTCCTAGGTCGCCTCAAAATAGCGATTCCGAGCCATCCTCCACTCATGAAGATAGCGCCGGGCGTCGTCGCCATTGTAGGAGTCGAAAGAATCCGACGATGAGGCCAGCACAGAAGATGCGATGTCAGAAAGCCCACCGGCCCTGGGTAGAGGACGGAGACTGTCATTCACAACAAACTTGTAGGCAAGTCAGAACTGTTCATCATCGCAAACAAGAAATGTCAATCTCACCTCATGCATCGGAGACGCTGGTTCATCGGCATATCCCCCTCCGGGATCCCCTCCGCCACTCGCTTGCCGCAGTGATCCTCGCCGGCCATGGATTTGATTGGATCTACAAGAAGGGAGGGGAACCGCTATAGGGTTTTGGAAGACAGAGAAGTGCAAAGGAACAGTCACGAGTGGAGATGTGTTCGAGGTCGAAGCCCTTGGCTGGTATTTGAAGACATGAAGCAAAGAGGCGAACGCTTCGAGACGTGCAAAAGGTAACCGCAATTAATGGAAGGTGAAGCGCCGCTTCACTAATACCGATGGGAGTACGGCACCAAGCAACTGAAGGTAGGAAATCAAAGGATTCTCTTAATAAAAGCCTTGTTTTTAGACTTGATTGGGTTAGAAGTCTAGAATCGGCTGTATCAAATTGGCTCTCTAGCCGGGAGAAGAAGCGTAAGTAAATAATGGAGAGTATGATCAATTCTACAGAAGATATGCGTTGACATGCAGATCTTAAGTCTAGAACGTCATGGATCGCTCTCAAAATTTCTAGCCGAACAAACATCGGCTCCCGCGATCTGTTTGACTTCTTTGATTGGTTTAGGGATGCTCTCGGAAGACATACTCATGACAGTCAAAAAGCGAGGTAGCCGGTATGGTCACCTAACTGGGAGGAAACTTATCGGATCAAGCGTTGTGCGCTTGGTACATTTTGTAAATGCTGAGAGGAGAAGAAGGATTCAGCAGATCAATCGAACAGGGAATGTTCAAAGGAATATTACCCTAACGTTTGGATTAATACTCGACAACCAATCTGCTCGGTTGACAGCTCTAATAGCCAATACCAGAAGGGTATCGCTTCTGGTGCGAAAATAAACCCAGGAGGGTAAAAGCTAATACAATGCGTATCGTCCGTAAGGGCAAAGCAAACACAAACAAAGTGATGCACATATTGTCAAGATAGAGGAATTATTTGCTAAATGTCGCTTATCACAAACTACGGGCCAGAAGACACTTTGGCTATTATGTCATCGGCCTAGGAGGAAGAGACTACGAAATTAGCAGCGCTGAAGAAATCCTCAATCAAATCTTCATAATCCCCAGGGTGCACCGTGGCTGGGAAACCATGGGGAAGGAATCGAAGCTCGTGGCCAGAGTGGACTTACGCAGAAGCCAATGCCATGGCAGCACCATGGCGAACGCCATGCAAAGCAACCTCCCTGACACGGTTCGGGACGTCGTGCAGGCGAACCACCGGAATGGCGCCTCTGGCGTTGATGAATCCCACCGCGTACTCCGCAGCCATCCGGAGGCTCTCTAGTTGGGCAGATAGATCTAAAAGATTTAAAGGGGAGATGATCAAAGTCTCGAAGATAAAATTGAAAAGGAACAGAGGTTGTGACAGGTATCTCACCCGTAATTCTAGCCTCGGCCTTGGCCAACCTATCCTCCACCGAATCGACAACAGGAGGTGATCGGCATCGAACCATGGCCAGTGCCAATTCTACAAGGGAGAGACATTCAGCGAGACTCTGGCCATGCCGATCAATGGAGGCAAGCATAACGTCATTATCAATCCACCCCCTTTGATGACAAGGGAGCTAGCGGCAGGCCGTCGATGAAGAAGGCCTTGAGGGCCAAACGGGGTCGGCCCTATTCCCCAAGGCAATAGGGGCATCATGAGATATACTCTCCTGACGACGAAGGCACTGACGCGATGATGTAGATCCGATAAGGGCCTTCTCAGGAGACCTCTTGTTGTTCTCCATGATCTCTGACCTACGAAAAAGCGGAAACTATACTAAGGGTGCAGAAGGTTTGAGGCGAAGCGAGCTATTGTTAGATCCACTGCCGTGACCCATTTATATAGCCCAGGAAGGCGAGAAGGTAGATTTCGCCGGGGGTGTGAGTTTGGAATCAGAAACAGAAGCGGAACGACACTCCGAAAATTCAAGGGACAGATAATGAAGAGAAACTAGATTCGAACTCATCGCTTCCTCAAATTACAAAATATCTAAAACGGATTCGAAGATTTTACCAGAGATCAGCCTATCCAGCTTATTTGGATTGAAGGGAGTCTGGGCCCCCACAAGGCCAAAGTTCATCGTGAAACAAATCGACGTTGGCCCATTGCTAACATTGTGCCCGAGAAGAGGAAAAATCGTCCGCCTAAAATAAATTCGGTCGATTTCTCGGTAAATCAGAAAACTATGGGGAAGAAGCCTATGGCTTTCCCGGTGGGCGTTTAGTGGAACAAACAAGGGGAAGGTGTCCTCACATTTTAGCCCTTGCAAACACTGGGACAACTTTGCGAGCATGGAGAGAAGACTCAGGTGATATCACAAGAATTCTTCTAACCGCGATAGCTGATCCTCTTGCTCGACAAGGCACTAGAATGAGCGACACAATCACCCTATGCACAAGAGTTCTTCTAACCGCTCAAGATTTGCATAGCAAAAGGATAAACCATGGAGGATCTAGCGGAGTCGGGAGCACCCGAGGAGGCAGATAGAAGTGAAGCATGGCTGAATTGTTGAGTTTGCTCTCACTAGGGTCGGATAGCCATTTTTATAGCTGGCCTAGAAGGATGAATCCAAGTACCCGTGAAGCGATGATGTTACCATAAAAGTTTTGAAGCATGGCTCATGAGCTGGCACGGACGGCGACAAACGGTAGACCCCAGATCAAGATTCTTCACCCATGACTGCGGACCTATCGGGAGCGCCGAGATGGTAATTTTGGAATAAAATTCCCTTTTATCCCAAAATTTGGGGGCATGTGTTTACACTAAAATTTGGAAAGAGAGTCACAGGGACTCGAAGGCTCCTAAGACCATGTCATCAAGGAATCAATTGCGTGCGGATCAGAACCATCTGATTCAAATGCAGAAAAACTGGAATCGGCTTTCTTCAGATAGCGCTAGCAGATAAGGACAAAGGCTACGATCGGCGCCAGGACAGAACATGGTGGACTCTACAAAAAGGGAAAGATTAGAGTCCAAGTTATCTTAAATTAGGAATGTTTTCCTTCATACCTAAATTTGTAGCGAATCGTGATCAAGTAGGATTCATGTTTAGACCCCGGGTATAAAAATCAAGCCCCGGCTATTGTAAAAGGCATCCAATCAATCAAATACAAGTCAATTACTTTTTTGGCTCCAGCCACCCCTTAGGAGTAGGAATAGAGTAGATCTCGGTGAGTTCTTCAGCGAGTACAGCTGCATCGATCCGGTCGACCTCCACTGCTTGTTGTAAGTACCGTCATGGTTTATACCTCTGTTCGTATGGCTACATCGATCCGGTTGACCCTCACTGCGGCTCTGGTATAAGCTAGTTATCG
Organism: Saccharum hybrid cultivar R570; assembly: GCA_038087645.1. Classification (NCBI taxonomy): domain Eukaryota; kingdom Viridiplantae; phylum Streptophyta; class Magnoliopsida; order Poales; family Poaceae; genus Saccharum; species Saccharum hybrid cultivar. The sequence goes on from JAQSUU010000805.1 coordinate 17,287,013, forward strand.
ATTCTTGTCTAATTCAAGTATGGCCTGTGTGATTCTGCCTCAAACCCCACTACTTGAATTAGATCAAGGTCAAGTTATCGGCTCTACCTTAGAATGGCAGTCTTTGGTAGATTCATTAAGTTACCGATATTGCTTATTGCTTTCATTATTTATCTAATTACAACAATATTAATCTGATCGGTTGAGATTGATTTAGATCGGCCTTATATCTTATTTAACCCATTGTTTGCTAATCCAAAACTGAACTAATCTACACTTTAAATGATGAGTTATGCCTTATCGACTGTTTTATATCAATCTTAATCGTGCATAGCGTGCGGTTAAGGCATGTTGCATCTTGAGTAGATTTATTGGCTAACGAGAACCATTCCATGGCTCGTTATCATGGCCTGTGTGATTCTGCCTCACACCCCACTGTTAGCACCGTGGAGTGGGGATCGTTATTTGGTAGATCTATTCTTGACAAGGTATGACTTTAACTGTGCGCTATGCCTGAATCGGCTATTTTAGCCGATATCGAGTGCTTCCATGAATAGTTCGCATCATGAGACCATTGAAGTAAAGATAGGTTGAAAGATATGTTAGCCCTATGATCTTATTATTGTATTACGGCCTGCATGATTCTGTCTCATGCCCCACTGATATTAGTAATGAGTTAGGGTCGTCGAGTTTATTGTTATTTCTACGGCCTGCATGATTCTACCTCATGCCCCATTGGTCATAGCGATAGATGAGATCTAACATGTTCATTAGATTTATTTTTATTAATCAGTTAAATGGTGTTGAATTATTTCTTTACATAACAAGGAGTTCGGTTACTTGTAATCATTGGCTTGACATAAACCAATCATCGTTGATATCTTATTGCCATTGATTCATATTCGCTCAAACAATGATATTTATCCTGAATGATAACCGATTTTTCTTACAAAACCCCATGAGCTCTAATTGATTTATTCTCATGAATATACTGGAATCGACTATTTAGTCGATCTCCTTTCATATCGGCTCTCATAGCCGCACATTCGGGACTGTCTGGCAACACCGGCAAGTCCCGCCCTTAATTACTGATGAACTTTCTCTCCTTGTCAATTACAGGGTCAAATTGACTGGCACGCCTCGGGACGATTACGTAGGATCGACCATCCCTGCGTTGAAGCTAGGCGGATCTGGTCCATCGAGCGGACCCTTCCGGCTTGCTACGTGGGTCCTTGGCACGGGATGAAATTCTGTGTCGACACTTATAGAGCAAAGAACAACATGCTAGCGGCCGTGATTATGGAAAGGCCCAGTTATGATGACATGACACCAGAAGAGGTTCTTTCGAAGCTAAAGCATCATGAATGTCTAGACGAAGATGCACTCAATGCTCACAATCAAAATCCTAATGCAATGGGATACAACAAGAATGCAGTCCTAAAGGCAATTCAAGCTCATGAATGCAAACCCTCTAGTGAAGAGAAGAAGAAGAAAGTGAAGGATGATTCCTCAAGTGAAGAAGAAGAGTCCAATGAATAGGTTGCACTCATTATTAGAAATTTTAGAAGGTTCATAAAGAAGAAGAGCAACCGGAAGACTTATGGTGATGGAAAGAGAAGAAGCAAGAAGAGGTTTTGCTATGGTTGTGGCCAAGTTGGTCACTTCATAGCGGATTGCCCCAATGAGAAGAAAAAGCACAAGCATGACAAGGATGAAGACAAGAAGAACAAGGGCAAGAAGAGAGCTAAAGCTCATCTCAGTGAAGAATGGGAGTCAAGTGATTCAAGTGATGATGAGAAGAAGAAGAGAGCCGCAAACATCGCCATTCATCATTCTTCACCAACAATGATCTTCCCTGACTCAACTTCACCACCAAAGCTCTTCCCCAACTTACCTTCATCACCAAGGCTCTTCTCTAACCTCATCGACAACGACTACTACACTCCAACTTGTCTCATGGCTAAGGGGGAGAAGGTACATAACTCCTCTGATTCTTCTAATGATGAGTATGATAGTTGTGATGAGAACATAGAAGAACTTGAAGCTACTATGATAAAGAAATTTGGTAAAAAAGCCTACACTAAAATAAAAACACTAATGAAGAAATTAGAGAAGAGGGATAGATGCTTGGAGATGCAAGGAGATATAATCACTCAAGAGAGAGACAAAAACCTTGCACTTAAAGCATCCATCGCCGAGGAAAAGATGAAGGTTGAAAAGTTAACCGTTTAATTATTTTTAGTCAATGACTCTTTTGGGAAATTGACTAAGGAACATTCCTCGGTTAATGATTAAATAGCAAGCCTAAAATATGAGAAGAGTATAGCTCAAGAAAGACTCACAAGCTTAGAAGAAAAATACCAAAATCTTGAGCTAAACTATAGTACTCTTTGGGCTAGCACTTCAACTTCTCCTAAGGCAATCGAAGACTCTAATGTCTCCACTAGTAATGGTTGTAAAAGATGCTATAACATTGATGTAAGTGCATATGCAACTAACCTTGTTGAGCTAGAGAAGAAAGACAAGGAGATTCATAGGTTGAAGATGATCTTGAAGAATGGGTGCAAATCTCAAGAGCAATCCAACAAGACCACATACAAGTCATCAAGGCACCCATCAATCAAGGAAGGCATTGGCTACAATAGGTATGATGGAAAGGCCAATGGTAGGAACATGATCAATGGTGTGCCTTGTGTGAGGTTCAACAAGGGCGTCGCTCTTGATGAGCTCATTTGCAAGGCCAACAACAAGGTCTACATTCCCAAGATCCAACCTACAAGTAGCAAGACAATCAAGACAAAGAACTCCGAGGCCCCCAAGCCACAAGCACCACTTCCATGGTGCTATGCTAGTGACTATTTGTGTTGTTGGGGCAAGGATGGCAAGATTGTGGTTAAATATGTTGGTTCCCAAAAGAGGAAGGAGATCATGAGGAGTGTTTGGGTGCCAAAGTTTTATGTGACTAACCCTCTAGGACCCAAATCTATTTGGGTACCTAAAACACAAGCTTGATTTGTCTTTGTAGGAATATTCCTCCGGTGGAATAAGTTGGGTGTTGGATAGTGGTTGCACCAATCATATGACTGGAGAGAAGGACATGTTCACGTTGTTTCAACCTAGTCATGATCAAAGTGGGAACACTGTGTTCGGTGATAATGGAAAAGGAGAAGTTCTTGGTTTGGGTAAAATTGCTATCTCAAATGATAATTCCATTTCCAATGTTTTACATGTAAATTCGTTGAAATACAATTTGTTGTCCGTTTCGCAACTTTGTGAGATGGGCTACAATTGTCTCTTTACGGATAAGGGTGTGGAAGTCTATAAAAGGGAGGATTCCTCTATTGCATTTACGGGTCATTTAAAAGGGAAACTCTATCTAGTTGATTTCACATCAAATAGAGTAAATTCCGAGACTTGTTTAATGGCAAAATCTAGCATGGGTTGGTTATGGCATCGCTGACTTGCCCATGTTGGGATGAGGAACTTGGCCAAACTTCAAAAAGGCGAACACATCCTTGGACTAACAAATGTTTCTTTTAAGAAAGATAGATGCAGGCTTCACCGGCACCAGATCTCCTGAGAGGGGGCGGCCTGGTTCGTGCAGGAGTAGCGGCGCTACGACGAGAGGAAGGGGCGATGACGAGATCTGGCGTGCAACGCTGGGAAGAGGGGTCGTTGGGGCCGAAGGAACCGAGGAAGCTGCCGCTGCCCTCGATGAAAGGATGGGGAGAAGGGGAAAGGAGGCGCAGCAGGGGACGCAGGTGTAGCTGGAGTACAGGAGGAGACTGAGGGGCACCCTGGGCTCTGCGTCGCCGTGCCACCGCCGGAGGTGCCGCGCCATCAGGCGCAGCCGGAGTCTCAGAGGGGCCTCGCCCCCGCGCGCGCGCGAGAGAGAGAGAGAGAGAGTAGTGCAGCGCGGCGCGGCGCGACTAAGGGAGGGGGAGAGGGAAACGAGAGAGGGAGGAAGGGGATGTATAGTCTAGGGTTTTTTAGGTGGGCCGATTTGGGCCGAAGGTCTGCATGGGCTGAATTGATATACAATATAAATGAAATAATACAATTAAACTACATGTGCTATCTAACAATGTCCAAGAATTAGTAGAAAATAAATATATGTAAGAAGGCATGCTCTATTTGAGCTCACATCCTGAAATCGATGGAAAAATTAAGTATTTTGCTGAACATTACTCAAACTACTATTTTGACAACTCCAACGAAAAAATTAATAATATCATAAAGTGCTCTAAAAATTCTTAGAATTGGTACGGGGACATAATGTGAGTGTATAAGCTTTACATAAAATTTTAAATCATTTTAACAAAGTGGTACTATATGTTGTTCACAAATGGACACATCTCTCACATAGTTTCTTATAACCAAGTGAGAGATGTACCATTTGTGAGAAATGTATGGCACCTCTTTTTGATTGTACACAATTATGCAGTTCTGTTGATTGTGCGGTTGTAACCTGACTGGTGTAGACAGTTTTTGAGTTAATTTCATATGGCTATATCAGGTAGAATAAGTAACATATCAGACCAGAGTTCTAGGTTGCTGTCCCTTAGAGATTAATTCTTCTGTAGCACATGTATCTTTGCCTGAAGAAGATCCAAGAGATAAAAACAACGTTTTTATTTCTTCTACTGGAGGGAGCACCCAGCCTATACTATTGCTGTGATTAGGTGCCTGTTCTTAAGCATCAAAAGGTACAGCACAGCTGGCTACTGAAAGGGCTTTATTTAATTTAATTTGCTGAGCTGAGATACAACACAGCTGGCTAAACTGGCCCATTCGAGCCATGTCATGCTTGCTTGGCTCATGGCTAGGTTAGTGGCAAGCTTTGTTAGCTATTGAGTTGGAACATGCTACTATTGCCTACTGAAAGGGCCACACTATGGTCATCGAGAGTTACCTAGCTTTTCCTTCACCAATGGATTCTTGCCACTAAGAGCCATCTACCAATTCATCTATCCGGCGAGTAAGAGAATGCCGTTGTTGGTGCGAGATTACTACCTATTTTGGGGCTAGCGCCCGGATGTCCGGCTGCAGGACTCGTCTGGACGCTGCTCCCTCACCTACGTCCACATCACATCCCATGTCCCCTTGCACCCGCATCGCATCCTATCCCACGCCCCCTGCATCCCATCCCACGCCATCACCTGCATCCGAACGCAGCAAACTCGATGACTCGCACTCCAACGCCAATGCCGAGGCGAGATGGAGGGAAGAGGGGAATGGGAGGGGAAGGAGAGGAGAAGGCGAGGCCCTATGGCAGGCCGCTGTCCGCCAGCTACCGGCGTCAGTGAAACATGTGCATCACTTGATCTATTTTTGAAACATCCCCATGAAATATTTGCAACATACATCTGAAGAAGATGAAATATTTGAAACATGCGTCTCAAACACATGCAAAAACACCTGAAAACCCATGAAAAACCATTGTAAAACATACGCAACATGTAGGTACACCACGTGCTTGGACCGAAGCAAAGACTTATCTTGTCATACGGCATGACCCAAAGTACCTCACATGCCTAAGGCCACATCCAAAGTGGCATGAAGCACGAGAGGGCCGTGTTGTGCTCGCTAGTCTCATCTCTACTCGTGCCGCGTGGGCATCTAGTTATATGGACAAAATTCAGTCTGGCTTTCATTGAACTAGATGATACACCACGTGTTGCTGCATAAATTTTATCGCATTGACTCGATAACAAAATAGTAAATTTATGTAAGAAAATATATTGTTTTTGTGAGGTTTCTATTATTCTTTTACATCTAGCAAGTGCAGTGCAGGTCTTTTCCATGCAGCAACTGCAGTGAATTAGTACACGGCGTTATACTCATTTAATGTTTTGCCACGTAGAACAAATTGTTGATGTGGCATAGGAATAAAAGAGGAGAGAAAAAAACAATGTGCTATGTATTGGTTTTACACTTTTCGTTGGACACCGTAATGGTGTGTGATACTATACACTAGAGAAGTTATAACAGTGTCATACAAGCACTGAAGTTTATTTGATCCCAACTGTAGCTGTATCATACCATGTATCCTACGTGACAGTCTTGGATTTTGGAGTACGATATCATCTGTTAGGACTAGCCTGAGCTATAGACGGCGCGAAGTCTCTAGTCTTATGAAATCCATTTTCGTTTATCCTGAGCTCGGCAGCCACCATCGCAGGTTCCGCCTTGCCGGTGTGTAAGGCCTTCTTCGGGAGGGCAGCTTCTTCCCCTTCTCCGAGCTGCTGGTGGCTGGAGCACTTGGTGCTCTTCGACGCTAGATCTACTTCCCCCTCAGGCCGTCACCAGCTTTCACCTCTTCAGTCTTCACTGCCTCCCTGTACCCCCTACAGCTAAAGCAAGGTGAAACAAACCTGCCTCCCTCCGGTAGCTGCGTTTGGCCTCTAATGTCAATGCATGAGCCACCGGGCAAACAAACATGATCTCATATTGATAGCTATGGTAGTTGATGGTTGGGACGTGTGCTGCAGCCAAACAAACTTGAACTCTGCACAACTAGGGCCAACTGGCTATGAAACAAGCATGCCTCTTTGCACAAATAAAAACCTGGCTCTGGCCACCCTGACAGGACACCATGGCCCAGCCAACCAAACAGCTACAGAGCCAGAGGTGCACCACTAGACCACTACAGAGTTACAATGGTGCCCCACGGTGCTGGTCTGGTCGACAGTTGCTAATTGGTGCATGATCCCACTTGCGTGAAACTTTGGATGCAACAACAGCTCCGCAGAACAAGCCGCTCAAGGCAGTTCGATCCTCTTGACCTTGAATGTACTGCAAACAATAGGCTATTTCATCTCCTAATCCTAAAACAGTTGGTCAATGCAACGGAAGATAACATATAATATTAAAAGGTCTCCTGAGGGCATTCCGAAGATACTTATTTATCAAGAGTAGCATGCTACAAATAGCTCAACCTCGACTCAAATGGTTTCTCAGTGCCACTCAAATATGCTTTCTTCTTCAGTGTCTTAACAACAATGAACTAACAAGCTAAGTTCCGTAGATAACATAATTATTAAAAGGGCTATTGCTTGCGAAATATACATTCAGCCACAAGGAAGTGCAATGGACTGTGATGTTTCACCCCAGCACTTTTCGTTTAGTTGCCCACGGAGGGGGCGTGATAAGCTTCTTCAAGACACCTGGCTTATCAAGGCCCTAAGGACAACAAATACACAAGCAGGAACTAGAATCAATCCAGAAACAAAAATATTTTAGTACAAATGGTACCATACGGCACAAGATATGACATTACCTTGAACATCTGCCTTAGCTCAGCTTCCCTAGCTTTCACCTGTAAAAGTGGGGGAGAACACGTGTAATTGAAACTGAAGCAACAAAAATGTTGAAAGACTGAAAGGCTTCCCAGGAAATAAGTCATCATACATATTTATCATCATCCTCCTCATCCTCATAGTCCCTCTTCCACTTTCCATAGTATCCAGATGGCAAACCCACATTCAAGTGACCAGCAGTGTATCCAACAGAACTGCTAGGGTGCTTCATACCAACATCTCCATCTCTGGTGCAACCATAGCATTGACCTTTATTAACAAAAAAAAAAAAAGAGAAGTTAACTGCAAAGGAACCAACCTAGCACAAACACACAATAATGTTAAAGGTAATAAAAAGTCATTACACAACCATTGTTCTGCATTAACCAGTTTGACATTATAAATAATAAAAAGCTCCAGGACAACGAAGGTGGCACACATGGAACAGGGGCAAACAAACAGTTCAACACATTAAAGATCATATGCTAACAGCCAGAGATACATTACAATTACAGGCAGATAAGTTGAAGTTAGTGCGACCAAATAACTGAATTTGAACAGTACTTAATTTACGATAAAGAGTATATAATACCATTGTCATTCAGATTAACTCTGCAGAAACAGTTAGGCAGCAGTTCTGTAAACTTTGCTTGTGGCATACATTTCACTTCCACAAAGAAAAGAGTGTCCAGGTTACATTCATTTGGACCAGCCCCTTTAATCTTTGTAGTGAAATTGAGATGATAGTACCATTTCTGCTTCTCACAAATTGAGTTGTAGTGTAAAACGTCTTTGAGTTCATGTGCAAGACCCTGAAATAAGAAGCATGGGTCAGATCAGCAATTGTTACATTAACAAGGCAATAAGACACAGCGCAACAATGGTAACAAGACACACAATGAGGGCAGAAGGGAGAGCAAACCTCCAAAAGATTATGATCCTCATTATACTTGTCCACTAAAGCTTGAACCATTTGACACATTTCGGATTTCTCAGTTACAGGTCCTCTTGTACGCCTCTTGATTGTGCCATCAGGCCAGTAAAGACGTTGTATTATAGCCTTATCTTCCTCCGCACACCTAATTTAGATGAGAACATTCTATCTCATCAGTAGATTGCACTTTCCCAAAAGTGGAGAACACAAAGCAATACCATGTACTCCCTCCCCATCCAAAAAATAAGCTATTCTAGGCTTCTAGCTTTGTCCTAAGTCAAACTCTTAAGTTTGACCAACTTTATAGAGAAGAGTATCAATATTTATGAAACCAAATAGGTATACCATGAAAATATGTTTCATGATTAATCCAATAGTACTTACTTGGTGTGACAAATATCACTACTTTTCTATATGAAATGGTCCGACTTAAAATGGTTCGACTTAGGACAAAGCTAGAATTGCATTCTTTTGGGGACAAAGGGAGTACTAGGTTCACTAGTTTGCAAAGAAGGTTGTTGACTAGGACCAACCTCACATAGCTCATGGTAGTAAATAACAACAGCAACAGCAAAATGATACAAGATTGTTCATATGCAGACATGCCTACAAATTCTCAAGTGCATTATACCTTCTTTTAAGGGAAAAATGTATCCCACTGCAATTTTCAGATGGCCCAACTAATTGTGCTCCCATCACATTATTCACACTATTTTGATCAGTTAACAGAACATATTGTTTGCCTATAACCACTTTGTTTAGTACATGAGGAAACATTGTTGTATGGTACCACCGTTCTTTAGCTGGCTGAAGGTTAACTAATTGTACAGGTTAAAATTCAGATAATACAAATCAACATTTGAACAAAGTGGTATGTGGTACACTGGTACTATAGCATCTATGTTTGCTTTGTCAAAGCAAAGCGGTAGTATGATCTTTTGAACTATTTCGACAACTATCAAATAAAGTTACAAAATGCTCACGTTAACTTTAGATGGTCCCAAAAGAGGAATTCTAAGACTAAGAAATATATGCTTATACTTTTCAATCTTAGATTAACTTAGTTTGGCCATAGTTCTTTTTTATTTTTTTAAAAAAACTGTGATTATCTACTGTGACCTATGCCATTGAAGAATGTGGTTACATAGCTTTTTCTTAAATATAATCAGCTGCAAGCATGCATGCATAATAGGGGAAAATCCAAATCTGTAACGCAGGTGAGACAACTTACATCTTCGGATCCCGGAGGTCCTCGAGATAGCGATCAATAGCCTCGTAGGTTTCCGGCAAGCTCTGAAATGGCCCACCCACATCAGGATATGTATGGAAACATCCCTGACGATCGAGCCTGATACAAAATCGGCGTCCCCAATCACGCCACAGGCGCTCCCATATGCATGACACGGGAGACGAGGATAGTTCGGACACCTGAACTAATGCCTCAGACTGCGTCTGTGCAGCCTCACGCTCCTTGTCCTCCCGGCACCTAACATATTATCATCGTGTTTATCGAAAGTTGATAGAACAAAAAGAAAGGCTGACAGAGGCCAGAAATCCCACTGAAACATAGGAATCTATCTAATCAAAACGATAAACAAGAGGAACTATTCGATTTCGATCCAGGCAACTGATAAACAAATCTGTCTAATATAAACGATAAACAAGAGGAACTATTTGATTTCGATCCAGGCAACCGATAAACAAGAGGAACTAAATAGAAGACGCATGATGAGGGGAAACGGACATACGACGAGCGGGAGCATTCTTCACCAGACTCTTGACCGCGGAGGCGGCGGCGCCGTAAGCGGTGGGGAGGCATGGGGGTGGTGGGGAACGAGATGGAGGCTAGGGTTTCGCGATCTCCTGGGGACGGGGACGCCGGGAGCCCGGGACGGATCGAGAGAGGCGACCACCTCGGCGCGAGCGGGATCTCCGGCGAGGGAGGCGCAGACAACCTCCTCCGCTCGGACGCGGACGGAGTTCGGCGAGGGAGAGGCCTACTCGTGCTCGGCCTGGGATGCGGGAGGGCCGAACTCGGGTCCGAGTTGCGGGCGAGGGATTGATGACGGAAAAAGAAGTGACCGTAGAGGGAACACCTTTTTTTAGTGAAAAAAAAAGGAAAACTAATATTCTATAATAATATAACATGTAGCTAAGGTCCCGTTGGTTACTTGCGGATTTTAATAATCTCAAATAAAAAAAATTCATTGGATTTCATGTATGTGTGTTAAGGTCCCGTTTGGAATTTGGATGGAATTCTAAAAATTCGGATTATGTATAAAAATAATCTCTGATATATCTTGATTTTTATGCATGTGTGTTATAATCCCGTAGAATCTTAGGCTATTTGATAGGATTCTAAGATTTCTTTTGTCCAGATTCTTAGAATCTCGTGGACCATGGTAGCCAAACAAGGCTTAAAAACTAACAAAATCTAGCTCGTTTGGATAGGATTATAGGTTTCTAGGATTTTTTTAATCTGGATTCTGAAAAACTCTGGTAACCAAACGGGACCTTGATTGCGCCAAAGCACATGACATGGCTCATGCATTGACGTGATTAGAGGAGCACTAGCACTAGCATCGGCCTTGAGTCGCTTCATATAGTCTGATGTGACTAAGCTACATCATATATAGGGTCTGGAATGACTAAGGGCACGTTTGGTTCATGGCTAGGTCTGCCTAGCCTAACTTGCTCGAGTGAGCCTCGCCTTACCAACCGAAGCGAGCTAAAACTCCTCTCTAGCAAAAGCAAGGAAATAGCTTGCTTGCACGGAATCCAAAAACAGCTAGCCCAACAACCAACCTCCTCGTCTCGTCCTAGGGTGTGTTTAGATTGTAAAATTGGCGTAAAAAAAGTACTGTAGCACGTTTTGGCTTTATTTGGTAAATAGTGTCCAACCGTTGACTAATTAGGTTCAAAACGTTCGTCTCGCAAAGTACAACCAAACTGTACAATTAGTTTTTGATTTCATCTACATTTAGTACTCCATACATGTATCGCAAGTTTGATGTGACGGGGAATCTTTTTTTCGCATAGTGTTTTTTTCGTGGAACTAAACAGGGCCCTAGTCCTTGCTTGGCATGGTGAAGCCAACATTAACGATAGAACCAAACGTGTCCTAAAAGTCGCACCGGTAGCTAGATATAGGCATCAGACCCTTTCCTTCTATCTTTTCTCCTCTATATATCCATACTATCCCAATCACTTTCCTTGTGTAGTCGTAAAAGGAAACCAGACAAACAGAACTTGAACTGTGGCATGTGAGTCATGGCTCTTTTCTCCTCTAATTTTGTGTCTCTTTCCACTCATGATATATGAGGTGACTCCACGTTGTAAATCTTTGGTGGAGATAGCAAGACACACGTATAGGCAAAAAGACCGATTGCACAACGGTTTATTTTGTTTAATTCTTAGGTAGACGGGTCGAACCACCAACTAATATTGTTCTTAAAAAGGAACCACCGATTAATATTCAAATAGGATAACTTCATATATATAAAAAGTAAAAAAAACAACAACAATACCTTAGGTGTGGGATCTTTCTGTCCAAAGGTAAAGTTATACTCCCTCCATCTCATAAAGAGTGTTATTCTTATTTTTGAGAAGTCAAATTTTTTAACTTTAACCAAATATATAAAAGAAAGTATTAATATTTATAGTGTACAATTAGTATCATTAGAATCGCTAAATATGTTTTCATAATAAGCTTATTTAGAGATACAAATATTGTCAATATATTTTCTACAAATCAGTCATTTTCTAATATGATTGAATAAATATTATAATACATGTTAGTAGTTGATTTTTAGCATTCTGACGTGGACAACTAAATACATGTTAGTAAATAATGTGGTTTAATGCGAATAGCTTGAAGGAAGACATAATGACATGTGTTAGTAGATGCTAATGTGGACACTTTGCATGACGAGACAGTTGAATGTGCTAGTGAGATTTTCTAGTGGATGCTGATGTGGACACTTTGCATGGCAAGATAAATTGCTAGTGGGGTTTATCTTTATATAAGAGATATAGATATAGATCAGCTCGAACCAGGTAACAACACTCTTCTTGGAACGGAGTAGATCCCATTCTCTATTTTAAATTAAATTAGAATATTATATTTTATCTTTGTATTATTCTTCATTCTCTAATTTGGAAAAAAATAGAAGAGAAAAATAGAGACACGGAAGAAAAATGGGAAACAAAGAACAGAACAAGAAAACAGGAAAGAAAACGGACGAAACCAAGAAGCGCACGGGAGGAAAACAAACGAAAAAAAAAAGGAAAAAAACAAAAGGCGGACAAACGGACGAAACCAAAGAACTCGGACGGAAAAGAAAAACAAAAAAACGCATAAAAACGGACGAACCAAGAAACACGGACACGAAAAAGGACAATAAAAACGAAAAAAAACGGCTGAAAAACTGACTGTTCCTACAATGAAAACTAGATATTGACTCAATTAAACGGGTGATTATGCTAAACATATATGCGTGTGTTGCTTGTGCATAGAATAGGTTCAAACTCGACAGGTTAGGCCGGGGCGAAGCCTAATAATGTCCCGTGGCCACCATAAAAATCGAAAACAAGTTATTACTATCAGACTTGGCCCTATAAGCACCCCTCTTGGCCTCTTTGGGCCAATCTTCTGCACCCACACAACCCAGCTAAGAGCACTTGGCTCAGTTCAGCCTTTGAGCCTCGCATCGCTTACTCTCGTCGGCGTCGCTCTGTCTTCTTCTTCTGAAATCTGAATCGGCTATCACCATCCCAGGCCTCGAACTCTCGGAGCACGTCTACGGTCGACGGTCTGTCCGCAGACCGCGGCTACCTACGAGCCGGAAGTGCTGCCGCTTACCGGCTGGCCTCGCAGAGTCGCAGGCTGGTGGCTGGGGCTGGGGCTGGTCGATGGCGCATCGCTGTGAACCTGCATTTGCAACGCTGCTGTACAGCTGAAGTGCGGAGAGCAGACACCTCGACCCATGAAGCTTGTATTAGTATTGTCAGTTGCTATTGTTACAGTTCAGAGGATTTTCTTAGGCATGAAGATTGTGAAACAAATTTATGAAACCACATCAACGATCAATTTATGAGCAATTGCCTTATTTGCTATGCGGAGAGGGAAGAAATGATGGAAGTCACGAATGAGGCCGTGGTTAGCCGCTTCATGAAAATGTAGGAGCACATATTTGATGGTGACATTAAATTAAAGGTAATGTAATGTATTTATTTTAAATTTGATTTTTTTGTTGGAAAATTGAAATTGATCATGTCATTTGTTTGCTTTTTTAGGCCATCGATTGTTGAGGATGATCAAAATGAATCAACTGATGTATTTTGTCTATGGTAACATTTTTTGACCATGCTAATAGTATTTATTTTGTAGTTTTTTGTCACTTCTTTATAGTCACACTCCCCTCTATTACACTCTAGCTTCACCACTGAACACGAGTGGTGCAATGCTAATAAAATTTTACAACTCCAAACTAATTAGTGAGAAATGATGAGCCAATGGCCGGAATAAGAGTGATGTTGCTTGAGTAGTTAGGACAGGGTGGACAAAAAATATGGATGAAAATTTTAGGCCTTCAATATTAGATATAGATATAGATATACTTTCTCCGTCCCATAAAGGATGGAATTCTGAGGTTCAAAACATGTCTCATAAAACATGTAAATGGACTCGTAAGACATTTGCTTTTTCACGTGGGACCCATCCGTCTAAAAAAAGCACTGAATACACCCACAACACAGCATCACTGTCCATCCATTCACGGTCACTTCTCATCCACATGTTATACGCCACGTCGCCACCAGCCTCTCGCACTTTCCAGAAACGTAGAAGCGCTCACATCGTCAACTCTACAGAAGCGCTCAGATTCATCAGATGCAGTGATTGCAGCAGGAGTATATCCGTAATTTTACGCCTCTACTTTTCTAGCCTTGAAACTCGAGATTTCCATCTTTTTAGGGATGGAGGGAGTACTAGATAAATGTTGTACTGTTACTAGAAAAGATGTTTTGAGCGTGATGTTCAAATCATCACTATTACTCGAGATCTAAAACAAGAGTTAACGGCTCAGTCCTCAGCAAATATAGGAGTAACCTTAAATTGTAAATGAGTACATGGCTATGAGATAAGTTTATAAAAGAAAAGGCGCCGATGAATTATGATTGTACAAAGGCATGGACACAAATGGCCACCGTTTATCCTGTGCGTGTGCATTAAGCAGAAGCAACTCATCCTGCAAGATTGACAGCAAGGCCTCCCTGAGGGTGATCACTTTAGGCATACCTGCATAGCGAGGACAATTCTTTGAACTTCGGCTGATGATAACTCATATCTCTAAATACTTATACTTAATCTAACAAACAAAAATGATATCTATATTCGTCAAAACTACTTTTGTATACCGGCCAGTACCTATAAGAAGTCCTTTTATACATGGGGAGCTTGCTATTTTGTTTCCACGCTAACTCAAAGCCATCTGAAACTCAGACCATGCATAGGCAAAGTCAGAGCTTTCTGAAAATAGCCAAGACAATTCTGGAAAAAAGCTTATCTGATCTAATTCCAGGATAGAGAACTGTAATAGCAAATTAATTCAAGGGTTACGGAGGTTCCCATCAAACAGTTTAGTTTTTAATAGTGTTACTTCTCAAGAGTTCCCTAATCAATAGTGTTGCTTTTTACAATATACAGAAAAACAGTATCAACATCAACAATAGGGAACTGTTAGAAAATTACAAAAAAAAAAAAAAGCACAGCAATGAATGGCAGCAGCTTAGCCATAATAAACTGTGGCATGTGAATCTAAGATCTTTTCTGATCATATAGAAACATTCAAGGATTACATGTATAAGTTATGAAATACTTACACAGGGATCTCGGTCAAGATATATTGTCATCAACTTCTCACACGAACCAGCCAAAGCAGCCTCTATCCCAGCTTGAGATGGTAATTGGTTGTCATTCAACTACAGGTCCTCCAACCTATATAGCAAGTTCAGATGAGAAAGAAGAGCCAGAAATAACCATTTTGTCTAGCTTATATTCTTACAATAGCTGTTTTTATTTATTTGGTTACTATGAGAAAAAGAAGCTATCAGTAGCATGGTATCATTTACCTGGTTAAGGTTTCGACATTTTCTATAGTGGTTAGCTTGATAGATAAAACATCCAAATCGCGGAGGTTCTGCAAGGTAGAAAAGCCTTCCATATTTTGAATTCCATTATGGCTAAGGTACAGTTCTTCTAACACAGATCATTCCTGAATGGCAAAGCAGATGTATTGCCATGCAGCAATTACAGACAGGTGAACAGGGAAGTTATGAAGTTGAGAGAGTACCTGAAACCCATGCATTGAAGTTGGTCTGTTGCTTTGCCAACTTTATTTTTGTTAATAATCTTCAAACCGCACAAGGTCGAATTCGGTTTCTACCCAGTCATGGCTCTTGTAGGTTTGTCAAGATTTCCCATCACCTGCAACAAGATAAAACATGTAAGGCTGCAGGAAATAGCAGGATCTGGATGTAAACAAATTCCATACAGCATGAAGCATTACATATGACTCGAGTTCAATTCACTGACCAGAGAAACTAACTTTCCAGACAACATGCAGTCACTCAGGTCAGCAGGAATCATGTGCAAATTTTTACTGCAAAATGCTTCCCCGTAATATGTTTCTACCAGGTTGAAGAATTTCGAGTGCATGGAAATGCTCAATCTCTTCGATCTTCGCAACTTCATTTTTGAAACATAAAGTTCTTTCAATGTGCTGAAACATAGATAATACTACATTTTATTTCTTCCTGATGATCAATGCAAACAGAATCAAACAAACTGTGGTGCATATTTCTTTACAGCGATAGGCAATTGTCTTTCCTCGGATGATACCAGGTACATATATCTTCGATGAAACTAGGCTCAATCAACGAACAAAAGATGACATGGATCACGAGGTGGTGATCCAAGAGAATTTGGAACCCTCTATGCACGGTGCCACTAATCTACAAAGCTAGATGTAGAAAAAAAAATATGCTGTATTATATTAGTTTTTGGCTTTTGAAATCGCTTCACCTTAGCAGAAACAAACTTAAAACTCTGTAGCAAAGACCTTGTGACACTCGACATTAGTGTTAACCATCTCTGACAGGTAATCAAAGACTAGAACTGGAGCCACCCTGCAACAACACAAATGGATTTCTTAAGTTACTGGGTTTAATGCTGAATATGTCAGGATGGACACCTATCTTGTATAGCTTTCTAAAATGAACACTGTTTCAAAATGCCCAAAAAATGATATATGCAGTTCAACTAAAACAACAGAGATCATGTCCAGCATTTTCCTCAGAGGCTGTGTGGTTCATCGACAGCAGCAGTTGCCACCAAAGCAGTTTCCTTTTTCTTAAGATACACACAAAAGACAACAGACCATATCTTTCATGTTTCAGGTCAGACTAAAACTCTGTTTTCACACAATAGCATATAAATCTTTTTCTTTCTTTCTTTGTAGGGCCAAATCAAAACAGATATCAAGTAAGGATTATCTTAAGATCATTTTGACAATCCTTGAGCCAGCTCTCAAGTCTGCAGCAATTTCCAATTAACCAGACTTTCAGTGACTGGATGTCTAGATCTCAATCCAGGCGTTCATCCTGTTACTTTCAACCAGAAGTTCATCCTGGTACTTTCAATGACTCCCACAAGATGCTTAGTTCAAACAGTGACCAGAAAAAAATAAAAACAGTAGGAAACATCATACAAAAATATGCAATCGTTGTAAAGGTGAAGGGGCTAAATAGCATCCATCAAGCTAAATGAACAATAATAAGAAAACTGAAACAGGACTTAGTAAAATCAACAAAAAAAAGGTTCCTTGCCAAGGTAGGGACACACACTTTTAACTCCTTTTGAAATGGTTTCCCTAAATGGTTAATTTTTAATAAAAACAAATATTCACTGGGGGGGGGGGGGTGTACTCAAGTATACTGTCTTAAACAAAATTTTGTTTAGGAGGAAAGGAGTGATATTCAGCATTGCGTTCAATGATTTGTACCTGCCAGATAACTAGGAAGTTTTGTGATGATGGGGATTTTTGTTTCCTGCAGGAAATATATTACCCTGGTTTTCTGCTAAGTTTCATAAAGGCAATTCACACTACTATTTTACCTAACATATATCTAGTGACCAAATAAAGTGAGGGGAATGGAAGGTCACAGATGCAATCAGTGGCGAAGCTAGAGCTCAAAACAAGGGGGGTGCAACACTACACTACTGACCCGTTCGACATGCCTCTAAAAAGTTACGGCTCCTTACAATCATGCCTCTAAAAAGCGGCGGCTCCCTACAATAATGCAGGAGCAGGAGCTGGTGAAGCTAAAAATCGTGGTACCACGGGCTCTTAGTTCATTTTGATAAAAGAGATAAAAACTTTATTATATAACATATGAGGAGTTGGTCAGAGCTCCACCAAATAGGGTTATAACATTGATTTGCAAATTTTACGTGGTAAATTCAATTTTTTCTAAGACAATATACATGCTTCTACACAAATTTATATATATAATGCAAAATCGATAAATATATATACTGGGTTTCGTAAGCCTAGATAAACATTTATCTCAAATCTGTGCATAGAGAATTTTTTTTATTTTTAACACTTTTTAAAAACTATTTTTAATTTTAGCACCGAAAATATTTTTTTTATATCTAACACTTTTGGCCGCTCCCCACGCGAGGGAGCGGCATTTGAACTTTGCCGCTCCCCACGTGGAGGAGCGGCAGGGAGCGGCAAGTCTGCCGCTCCTCCAGGGGGGAGCGGCAGCCCTAGTCCAGGTGTCAGCGCTGCCAGGTCAGCAGCATTGCCGCTCCTCAGATCAAGGAGCGGCAGGCGCAGGACGCCTTTTATTCTCTTCTCCTCTTGAGCTGTTGTCATTCGTCGTTTCGGCGCCGCGCTCCCTCTCCCCCCCTCACGGCCATCACACGGCCGTAGTTCAAATGTCGGGCGGAAGTTCGTCGAGCAGAGGTAGAGGAAAGGGAGTGAGGAAGGGACATCCGATTATGTGGGAGGGTTCTCTGGGTCCTGATTCTTTTGAGAAATCTATAGAACAATTTCCTTTGGAGAGCAAGAGTGACTTCACCCGCGAGAGACCTCTTAGATCATACGACAACCGCACGGAAGATTGGCCAAAATGTCGCCACGGTGAGGATTGCGTCGTGCAGATGTACAACGACTGTGACGGTGGAGGCCGTCGTTTCTTCAGATGCCCGCGAGGATTTGTATTTCCTTTTAACTCTCATTTTTTCTGATTTGCATTTGGTTTGTAGAAGTACTTATTGGTAGATGCATTTTCAGGATTCAAGCTGCCCAGAAAACTGTGGGTTCACTCGATGGGTCGATCCTCCTCCTATCTATCCCATCAAAAATACATCACATATCTACAGGGACGCATCTTTGATCTAGAGTATGGCCCTGGAAGTGGTAATAAGGACATGTCGGAGGACGACAGCATCAACGATGCAGAGGAGCCAGTATGCAACAATCCATACTGCCAGTGCCCGTACCATAAGAAGCACGGGCCTCCTTCTCCGCCGCCACCGCCACCGCCACCGCCGCCGTCAATAGAAGGTTACTATGGGGAAGGCGCAACTCAGTTCAATATGTGGTACCATTATTAGGCATATTAGGTTTAGTTTGCAACATGTCATTGTTTAGTTCGTTAATATCAGTGTTTGAGTTTGAACTATGTTTATGTTGGAGCAAGTGGTAGTGCAACTGTTGAACCTTGTAATAAGTGTGTACCATGTGTCTACTGTTTTCCTCGATCGTGCAAGTATTTTATTTCCAACATGTGACTTTCCAACATGACCTAGTATTATAAACAAGTACATGTGGTCGAGGTTACCGATCAAAGCACATTATAAGTTGCACATTACAAGTTCACTGGAACATATAAAACATCATATTACAAGCTCAAATCCATTAGTTCCAAATACATGTAGTTGCAAATTATTTCGACACACTGCTAGGACACATAAGTTCAACAAATGACTTGGATACATAAATGGCGACATAGAGTGCAACAAAGGGTCTCCAACTTCATCCCGCAATGAAAATGACCAAGTCTACATACACTCTATGTCCCAGGAGTGTAAGGCTCCCTCGGCCGTCTCCGTCTCTTCGGATTGGTAGGCACCACGTTGGGGGTGTAGCCAACGTCCGTGTGGTCCCGATGACGGTGCTGCCATCCTTGCCCCTGCGCATGGCTGGTCCCCTGTACATAGGTCGGCCTCTGCTAAGATAAAAGACAAATCGGTGTTAGATTGTGGTATTCTTACGTAACATGGGTTAGGCAAATAAGAAAATTTGCTTATTTAGTTTTACCTGTTCGTCTCCTTGGGTTCCAAACGGGACATCAAAGAGTTGCGACATGCCAATCTCCTGGTGCTGTGAAGGATCGACCGGGGTGTGCTGGGACAGGACATGCTGGTACGGGGTGTGCTGGTACGGGCTGGGCTGGCAGGGGACGTGCTGGTACGGGGTGTGCTGGTACGGGCTGGGCTGGTACGGGCTATGCTGGTAGGGGCTTTGCTGGAAAGGTACGTTCTTAAAGTTGCCCTGCTGGAAAGGACCGAGGTGGATAGAGCCCTGCTGGTACGGGACTGGCTGGGAAAAGCCCTGCTGCATAGGACCCTGCTGGAAGAAGCCCTGCTGGAAAGGACAAGGTGGGAAGGGCCCTGCTGCGTAGGGTGGCTGTGCTGGGGTATGCCGAAGCCCGGTGCCTCGTCCTCGTCGGACGACTCTAAGTCGTCGTCCTCGTCGTCCTCTACCTCAACTGGGGCCTTGTCGGGGCGGTGTGGTGGTGTACGCACGCCGGAGGTGGACCCCGTGACGGGGTCCGAAGAGCCTGCAGGAGTCCTCAGAGAAGCCGAAGCTGTGCTCTGGGAACGCGGAGGGTTTGCTGGCGGCTCCCACGGAGTGTCCATGCAGCTCAACTTTTGGGCTAGCTTCCTCAAACTCCTGCTCATTTTCTGCAAACACATGTGTGGACTCATATTATTTGGGACAACCTTAGGAACCTATAGAACATTATAGGATATTTTGAATGTGTTGCTTACGTGCACAAATGTCTCAAGCGCGCCTCGCCCTTTGTTTCTGCAATCGTGTAGTTGAAACGCTGCTTCGTTGGACATCATTGACAATTGTCTGGCCTGCATACATAAACGAGATTTCACCTTGACGTTATAATTTACTAAAATTGGAATACACCCCACCCAAAGTGCACGGATCCAGGATCTTACCACGTATCTCTGAAGGGGGGCTCTCTGTGGCTGCGTCTCGCGCATAGTCGCCTCTTCGTATTCGTCGGCGACGATGTCGTCCTCGGAGTCCGCGGGAAGTTATCCCCCCTTGTACGGCTGCCTCACGTGCACACGGGTCGACCTGTGAAGCCACCGTAGGTACTCGTTGAAGGCATGTTGATCATGTGGAGGGCCATCCTGTAGCGGCTGCTTCTCCCTTCTCTCCCATTTCTCGATGTATTTTGCGTGTATCTCACGCCAGTCCTTCTGCTTCATCCTCAGCCTGCGGTCCACACTGCAACAAGTACAGAGGGTGTTAGTGCACATAAATGCAATAACGTACGTATGCCAAATTAGTTGATACAAAAATATGATTTTCCGAACCAACCTGTGCAGCTCCTTGCTCGTGGAGTAAAGAGGTGGTGGCACGCCCGTACGTTTGCCAAACTGCCTGCAAACCCTGATGGGATAGGGCATCTCAACCACGTGAAAGAAAATGAGCGGGACGTCGGACCGAAACTCGTCGTTCTCTTGCCAACACTTCGGAGTCAAGTGGGCCTGCAGCTGGGGATTGTCGTACGGTTGCCAATACACCTAGCAAATGGCAATTCAGTTAGTCTTTAACATTGACAAGATAAACTATTACCATACACATGAAAGACTCCAACGTACCTGCATGTGTTAGCACATCAAGCAAGTCGGTGTACTCCCTGTACTTGCGCTCTGCATTCCCTGTGACCTGCTCTGCTCCGCTCCAAACCCACAAGGCTGTAGGCATTATATCCTCGGGCTCCCAATCCTGCTTTGTACACAAAAATGAATTAGTCATTTCTTAAATAAAGTTTCGCACGAAATGCTAATGTAATTAGTTTCATTGTACATTACTTACAGGCAAAGCGGCCATTCTGGGCCGCCCGACAGGCCACCGGTACCAGATCCAGATCTGCAGCAGGTACGAGCAACCACCAAGCGACGGGTAGCCAGATCTGCGACGGCAAGCAGCGCACAACTGCCTGTACGTCCACGCTAGGACCGCGCTGCCCCAACTGAATAGGGCGATGTTCTCCCACGGCTGACGTAGTATGTCCAGGAAGATCCAGCTGACGACGTTGCCCGACGCGTTGGGGAACAAGAACGTACCAAGGAAGTGCCATAGCCAGACCCGAGCGTACGTCTCGACGGTACCCGGCCCAGCATCTGGGTCCAGGTTATCGAAGCGCCCAATGAGCCACTGTGACGTGACACCGGAAGTTTCCCTGAAATTTAAAATAATAATTAGAGGCCATCGATTTGAACACAAAGGCTGCAATGAAAGCAACGCGAAGCAATTAAGTAGCTTACTTATGCTTCTTAGTTTCCTCGTTGTCATCTGGGTAGTGGCCACAGAACTCGTACACCTTCTGCCTCCAACCGTCGTTGTCCACGACGCCAATCACACAACTGCCACCAATGCGAAGGCAAAGTTCTCTTCCGCCTGCTTCTGCTCTTCACGTTCGAACTCCCTCACATCGAAGTCGTTGTTTATACAACCCACTAGATGTGAATGCAACTGCTCCTGCGTCAACTGACCATCCATATACAACTGACTGGATGTGAATGGAACTGCTCCTTCGTCACCTCCATCATCGTCATGATGATCATCCCCCAACCTGTACCCATTCTCCACAACCACCTCAGCAATGGGTGAGTTTGAGCCTGCGAGGACCCTAGTGTAGCGGGACTAATGAGCAGGGTCGCGCAAAGGCATCAGGACATATTTTTCCCGATTCTTCCCACTGTCAAATCTCCCCTTGATTATGAAATCACCGCTAAACTTTGCGTTCAAACGCACACAAAGGTCATTGAAACTCGGCGGTTCATCGAACCATTCCAACTCCTCTTCCATATCCTGAAATTCACCATCTTCCTTCCTAACAATTCCTCCAAAATAAACTCGGACACAACAATCCATCTGAAAACCATTCGAGGAAACTTCATCAAATCGTCCAAACTAACTAACTATACTAAATTTATTAACTACACTATACTAATTAAACTAACTATTTATATCACCTATACTAACTTCACTAATCTAAACTAAACAAACTATTCTAACTATTTATAAACCTAAGTAACTATTTGTATCTCCTATATTAACTTCACTAATGTAAACTAAACATACTAACTATTTATAATACATATACTAACTTTACTAATCATACTAACTAAAATAATTATTTATACTAACTATGCTAGCTTTACTAATAATACGAACTAAACAATGAAACTAACTACTTATACTAACAATGTTAAATAAACTAATTTAACTAACAATTATAATACATAAAAAAACGAAATTACCGCTCGCGGGGGTGCTGCCGGCTGCTCGGGGGGGGGGGGGGCTGCTGCCTCCGGCCGCGCGGGGGAGGAGGCGCTGCTGCCTCCTGCGGCCGCGCAGGGGGCGCCTGTGCCGCGCGCGGGGGAGGGGCCGGGCGCTGCCGCGCGCGGGGGGGGGGGGGGGGGGGGGGCGCCGCTGCTGCCTGCTCGCGCGGGGGGGCCGGGCGCTGCTGCTCGCAAGGGGGGGCCGGGCGCTGCTGCCGCCGCTGCTCGCGCGGGCGGCCGGGCGCTGCTGCTGCCGCTGCTCGCGTGGGGAAGGACCGGGCGCTGCTGCTTGCTGGCGCGGGGGCGGGGGCGAATGAATGTGTGTTGTGACTTCTCAGCCCGAAACAAAAATGCCCGCGCGACCCCCCGCTGCCGCTCCTTGATCTGGGGAGTGGCAACCTTGCCGCTCCCCAGATCAAGGAGCGGCAGCGGGGGTGGGGCTTGCCGCTCCTCCAGGGGGGAGCGGTAGCCCCAGTCCACGTGTAAGCGATGCCAGGTCAGCACAATTGCCGCTCCTCCACGTGGGGAGCGGCAAAGTTTAAATGCCGCTCCCTCGCGTGGGGAGCGACCAAAAGTGTTAGATATAAAAAATATTTTCGGTGCTAAAATTAAAAATAGTTTTTAAAAAGTGTTAAAAATAAAAAAAATTCGTGCATAGATTCAATATAGGAAATCACTCAGATCTTTGTAGAGATTGAGTATCGAAATTAGATGCTATCAATTATTTGACACTTAATTATATAACATTAGTAATTCAAATGGCATACTACTATGGTCAACTAATTTTAATTCCTAAACTCTTATTGAAGCCTATAGTTTGATAAATCAAACCTACTATATACAATAGGAGCTCCTAATTATGAAATAATGAAAAATGAAAAATGGGTCTACTTGGCATCCAGCCTATCCATACCCCAACTGGAAAAAAAATCTTGCAATACAAGTCTGAAAACCAATATATATCTATTCCTAGGACAGAGGCGATTAGCAAGAAAACAATAATTATAAATTTATGTGTCATTTTGGTGTTGGTATTGGTTTGCTCCAGCTTTCTTGCTTCCACGTCGGACCATGGGGGGTGCATGGTCCTAGTCTGAGGGGGGTGCACACACGGTGAATCTAAGATAATTAGCACTTAATTTTGCTTTTGTTGTGGGTGCATTGGCACCCCCACCGTACATGCAGCTTGACACAGCTTATCAAAACAGCATACATTTATTTCACTGCAATGGACCGTAAACTTATCTTTAAGAAATTAAGATACAAACACCCAGAAGGTGGTCAAACAAAAAGGCATACTGGCTATAGTGCTTGACACAGCTTATCAAAACAGCACACATTACAAGATGTAGTAGAAGGGATAGAACATATGCTAGTACCGTTTTGATATGCGTGGCATGGAGCACTTTTGTTTCCTGTCATGGTGAATCCTTACCACGATAGCAGCTATTTCCTCTATGGCTTTACCAGTTACCTCTGCGTGAAAGCAGTACGAAAGAATGCTTTTAGACAAAGAAACAACAAACAAAAGGTATCCATGAAGACACCTAACTAGACTTATCAATGATTGGCCACATTGGGGACATTTGCTACCTTGTATCCCTTTTTGAGCTATATATATTGAAAATAGCGTTTTCTCCATACATGAAACATCAACATGTTAGAGTTTACTCATGCTAATTGCACCTAGCTCAAGATTAAAACACCTAGAACTTAGGGGATTAGCAAATCTTTGATTCGTACCTTTGCCTCTGGAAGATGCAGATGCCCCTATGGTAGCTCTTAACTCAGTGAAGTACTAACCAGAAGATCAAACCATCTTACTCTTGCATCCAAACTTTGTGGATAATTTCAGAAGCAGTCTGTATCAGTCTACATGTAAAAAGTAATTGGTAAGCCAACTGAAAGTGAATAAATTCATACAATCATCGACTGCAAGCTCATGTCGGAAGGTTACCTAGTCACCCTGTGAGGTTGAAGGGTGTTTTCCACCTGACGAAGAGCTAGAGCCATCACCACCAAGTCGTACACGTTGCGCTGGACGATCATCAGGGTCTTGAGTTGGTTCTCTTTTTGGAGCAGAGGTGGAAACATTGGGGGTTTTGACTTGGTATCCTTGGAGCATCCGCATACAGCACGTATAAACGATCTCTAAATATCTCATCGAAATAGACACGACCGAACCCTCTATCACCAAACTCCTCGCCATGACTGTTCATAAAAATCAGATATCTCTCCCCATTTAGGCTACCCTTATAACCATATCCCACAAACAGAACCATGTGGGAGTTTTCTATGGTCTTCTCTTC
Organism: Saccharum hybrid cultivar R570; assembly: GCA_038087645.1. NCBI lineage: Eukaryota > Viridiplantae > Streptophyta > Magnoliopsida > Poales > Poaceae > Saccharum > Saccharum hybrid cultivar. The sequence goes on from JAQSUU010000805.1 coordinate 17,312,201, forward strand.
TGAACTGACATACTCATAAATCTCATCAGGTCCTAATGTGAGGAAATCCTCATTAGTTGGAAGAGATCCCACCACAGGTTTACCTAGCCTTATGAAATCAGCTACCCTGTCAAACTGCGCTCGCCTTACTTTGATATGGCGTGATAACTTAACTCTCTGTTCGCCTTCCCAATTAGTAGATGTCGCCAAAACACCATTACTATGGAAAAGATTGATAGCAGTTTCTTCATGTCCAAAGGAAGATTCAGCAAAGGCTCATCACCAATTTTGCGATTGGTATGGTTTCATAGTCCTCAACAAAAGAACTTGTATTGAACTCAATATCGGAGGTGCGTGGAGGATTTTTCAAGGCTGCATCTCTCTTAATTGCCATTTCTATTCCAGCACAGCATGTGTGTGGGTGTGGTCGGGGCGCGAGCGGGAAACTATGCGGGCACAGATTGAGACGGGGTGTCGCAGGACAGAGTGTGAGAGCGGGACACGGAGCGGCATGGGCCTCCACGTGAAGTAGGCACAGGCATGCGGCGCAGGCATCCGGACGCTAGCCTTTCCCTTGCTCCATCCCCTACCCTAACCCCTCTCGCTGCGCTGATCCCCTCGAGGCGGTCACTGCTTCTTGTGACCAGAGCGACTAAAGAGCAATCTGCCAAGGTTGCAGCACCATGGCTTGATCCTGGGTGGAGGTCGACGGCACGGCCGAGCACTGGTAGACAGTAGGTACGGCCGGAAGGATGGAGTACCTTAATATGGGCACGCTCGAGTAGCAAAACAGCACAGCGATTACCTCTGTGGACTCACGGGAGGGAGAGGAAAACAGTGCTGAATCATCGTGAACGACATCGCCGCCTTCGTCATCGAGCTCATACTGCATCAGGGTCGGGGTCACGCCCCTCTGCAACGCGCGCGCTCGCAGAAGTTGTGCATCACGCATTCACGTAGCATGCGGCGAGATATGCTGGGGGAGGTCCTGCATCTTCACCTTAATTGGAGCGGCACTGCAGGCAGCGCCCCTGTGCCACCAGACGACGCTCCATGCACTCGGAGCCACAAGCGATCCATTAAACTTGGGCCATGCCATTGGAGGGCGGACCATTACACGGCCCAAAGCATGACATGGCTGCACGGCATGAAAATGGCACATAAGCGTATATAACCAACGCTACAATACAGTTTTTTTTATACTACTTCTCATCTAATTTTGAATGGATTATGAAAATCATTTTTATGAAAATAGTACATACCAAATATAGTTTTTATATGTGACGCGAGCGGACAAAGAAAACTAACAAGGACATTTTGAGGGTAATGTTTGAGCTGACATGACACGAAGGCGTGCTGGCGTGTCGTAGGCCGTGCTTGGGCCGAAAAGCGAAGACTTGTTGTGTCATATATATCGGCACGATCCAACATACCTCGCATGCCTAGAGGCCACAATCAAAAGCGATATGAAGCATGAGAGGGCTTTACTTGTACCGCAGAAGCATCTAGTTATATGGACAAAATTCAGTCTGAACTAGATGATTCCGTTGTTACATAAATTTTACCGCGTTGACTCGGGGACGAAATAATAAGTCTTTTCCATGTAGCAAGTGCAATGAATTAGTTATATGAGGTTTTTATTAGTCTTTTCCATGTAGCAAGTTTTCGAGAAAAAAAACAATTCCATGTAGCAAGTGCAGTGAATACTCTTTTCCATGCAGCAAGTGCAGCGAATTAGTACATGGTGTTATACTCATTTAATGTATACCTAGAGTCACAGAGGTGCACTAAATAGCCAGAGAGGTGTAAAGTGTCAGTGTGCTACCAAGCAGATCCAGTTCTGCGGCGTGGACCTGTTTTTCAGCCATTAGTCTGGTCGACATTTGCTCAATGCTGCATGATCCCACTTGCGTGAAACCTTGGATCCAACAATAGCTCCGCAAAACAAGCTGCTCAAGGCAGTACGATCCTCTTGACCTTGAATGTATTCCAAACAATAGGCTATTTCATTTCCTAATCCTAAAACGGTTGGTCAATGGAAGATAACATAATATAAAAAGGTCTCCAGAGAGCATTCCGAATATACTTATTTATTAAGAGTAGCATGCTACAAATAGCTCAACCTCACCCAAATGGTTTGTCAGTGCCACTCAAATATGCTTTATTCTCCAGTGTCTTAACATGAACTAACAAAAGCTGAGGTCCTAGGTAGATAACATAATTATTAAAAGGGCTATTACTTGCGAAATATATACTCAGACACAAGAAAAAGAAAGTGCAATGGACTGTGATGTTTCACCCCAGCGCTTTTCTTTTAGTTGCCCACGGAGGGGGTGATGTTTCACCCCAGCGCTTTTCTTTTAGTTGCCCACGGAGGGGGTGTGCATAGTTTCTTCATGACACCTGGCTTATCAAGGCCCTAAGGACAACAAATACACATGCAAGGAACTAGAATCAATGCAGAAACGAAAATATCTAGTAGAAATGGTATCATATGGCACAAGATATGACATTACCTTGAACATCTGCCTTAGCTCAGCTTCCCTAGCTTTCACCTGTAAAAGTGGGGGAGAACACGTGTAATTGAAACTGAAGCAACAAAAATGTTGAAAGACTGAAAGGCTTCCCAGGAAATAAATCATCATACATATTTATCATCCTCCTCCTCATCCTCATAGTCCCTCTTCCACTTTGCAAAGTATCCAAATGGCAAACCCACATTCAAGTGACCAGCAGTGTATCCAACAGAGCTGTTAGGGTGCTTCATACCAACATCTCCAAATCTGGTGCAACCATAGCAGTGACCTTTATTAACAAAAGAAAAAGAGATAACTGCAAAGGAACCAACCAAGAACAAACACACAATAATGTTAAAGGTAATAAAAAGTCATTATGCAATCATTGTTGTGCATTAACCAGTTTGACATATCTGTTACACCTTAAAAAAATATGAAAGCCTTTCGTCCAACAGCATCTGGTGCGCGCGCCCGACGCTTCAGTTGGCTCCGTCGCGTAACTCTGAGTTTGGTCCGCAATAGGAGATCCTACCCAATTCAGGTGATGAACCAGCAAAGACGTGCTGCACGCGGCTCGACTCGACCATCGAGGGCAGCACGCAGCCGAGCGCGTGCGCAAGGCGAGGACGACACGTGGGCATGGAGCGAGCGAGGAGCGACAAGCATGCTGGCGACGAGTAACATGCTTGCGGCTAAGCATGGGCCGATGATGTTCGTGAGCCATGGGTGCTCGGATGCATGCGCGCGTGCGGAACTACCGAAGACGCGTCGCACACAGCTCCATTAGACCACCGGCGGCTCGCATTGCAGCCAAGGCGACGACTGTGTGCGGCCAAGGGCGGGCCAGCGATGCTGTTGAGGCACAGGCCGGGTGCTCCAACGTGGGCACCGATTGACAGCGGAGGCGAGTCAAGGGTTTAGAGTAGATGAGATTTGGGAAGATGGATCGTAGATGGGCCAGATGGCCGGAGGGGTAGAATCAGAAACAGGTGGAGGCCCATAAACTGAAACTACATTGCAGAGAAGAACAGGGCAGGTTTGCACAAGAATGCTTCCTGAACTGAGACACGTGGAGAAGAGAGTACAACAACACCGCATGCAAGCCACAAGCTTCTTTGTTCAAAGTTTCAAACAATCGGGCCATTGCAGGACTTTTTTTTTCTTTTCTAAAAATGATCAAATCAGCTTAAACTTATAAAATGCATAATAATAAATCACACAAGTATTAATTAAAAAGTGAAACCAATATTGTTAGGTTTCTATAAAATAAACCCACATAGTATAGCTGATAAAGATCATGAATCACAAAAGTATTGAAAAAAGTGAAACCAATTCTGTTAGTTTTCTATAAACTAGACCTACACGATATAGGTGATAAAGATTATGAAACTGTTTTTATATTTTTTATGTAATTAAATTTATAGATTTCTTAGGCTAGACAAAAATTCGTAGCCTCCGTGCAACGCACAGGCATATATCTAGTTATAAATAATATATAAAAGGTACAGGGCAACTAAGGTGGCAAACCACAGTAAAGATCATATGCTACAGCCAGAGATACGTTACAATTACAGGCAGATAAGTTGAAGTTAGTGCGACCAAATAACTGAATTTGAACAGTACTTAATTTAAGATAAAGAGTATATGATACCATTGTCATTCAGATTAACTGTGCAGAAACAGTTAACCAGCAGTTCTTTAAGCTTTCCTTGTGGCATACATTTCATTTCCACAAAGAAAAGATTGTCCACGCTACATTCATTTGGACCAGCCCCTTTAATCTTTGTAGTGAAATTGAGATGATTGTACAAATTCAGGTTCTCAAAAATTGACTGGCAGTGTAAAACGTCTTTGAGTTCGTGTGCAAGATCCTGAAATAAGAAGCATGGGTCACATCAGCAATTGTTGCATTAACAAGCAACAAGACACAGCGCAATAATGGTAACAAGACACAATGAGGGCAGAAGGGAGAGCAAACCTCCAAAAGATTATGATCCTCATTATACTTGTCCACTAAAGCTTGAACAATTTGACATATTTCGGATTTCTCAGTTATAGATGATCTTGTACGCCTCTTGATTGTGCCATCAGGCCAGTAAAGACATTGTCTTATAGCCTTATCTTTCTCCACACACCTAATTTAGATGAGAACATTCTATCTCATTAGTAGATTGCACTTTTTGAAAAGTGGAGAACACAAAGCAATACAAAGTACTTAAACTACTACACTAAACTTAACCGAGGCGGGCGTTTTTCATTATCCAAGGCGGGCAAAGGCAACCGCCTCCGACGAAAGGTCACGGTTAATCTATGAATAACGGAGGTGGTTGCCCTGCCCGCCTCGGTTAATCGATAAAAAAACAAAAAAATCCCGAGCCCATCGGCGAGCCTGTTCCCGAGCCCACTAGCCAGATCCAGCAACGCTGGACGCTGCCGTCACCTCCACGCCGGCCTCCTCCTCGCCGGATCCGCTGCCCCCCTGCTCTGGATCCGCTTGCTGCTCGCCTCCACGCTGACTCCTCCTTGCCGTCTCCAGATCTGCTCGATGGCTCCAGATCTGCAAAGAGAGAGGGAAGAGTGAGGAGACGAAGAGAGGAACAGAGAGGGAGATGGGAGAGCTGACCTACCTCCATGCGCCGCCCAGCCCCGCGCCGCCCGGTCGCGCGCCACCATGGCCCTACGCCGCCGTGCCGCCCGGCTGCACGCCACCACCCGCCACCGCCATCGGAGAGAGGGAGGGAGATGGAGAGGATCCACCACCACCCGCCGAGCTCTCCGTGCCAGATCCGCCGTCGTGGTGGAGCCGTGCCGCTGTGGTGGAGCCGTTCCACCATGGTGGGAGGGAGAGGGAGGAGGGGCGCCACCGTGTGGGAGGGACGAGGGGCGCTGCCATGGTGGGAGCGAGGAGGGGCGCTGGCGTGGTTGGAGTGAGAGGGAGGAGGGGCCGGTGTGTGTATGAGAGAGAGGGAGGAGAGGGTGGCGTCGCCCGGAGAAGGGGCGCGCTTGGAGCCGCGGCGCTCGGAGAGGGGGCGCGCTCGGCCGCGGCGTTGAGGGAGAGAGTTGAGTGTTTTAGGGTTTATGTTTGCTTTTATATGCTAGAGGTGATAGTGGGCAGGTGTGGGCTAGTGTGGGCTGGGCGCCTGGGCCTCATTTACTGAGGCGGGCCTTGTAGAGTGCCAGCCTCCGTAAATGGATTAATGGAGGCGGACAATGTAAAACACCCGCCTCGGTTAATAAGGATTAATCGAGGCGGTTATGTTACAGTGCACGTCTCGGTTAAGTATTAACTGAGGCGGTTGTTGGCCTGGCTGCCCTGCCTCGAATAACCGAGGCAGGCAACCAAACCGCCCCGCTTCCGAGGCCATTTTGGAAACGCTACGCAGAAGATTTTGTGTAGTAGTGTTCCCATCCAAAAAAATAAGCAATTCTTGGTCCTAAGTCAAACTCTTAAGTTTGACCAAGTTTATAGAGAAGAGTATCGACATTTATGAAACAAAATAGGTATACGGTGATCCAATAGTGCTTACTTGGTAGCATAAATATCTATACTTTTCTATATGAAATGTTCTGACTTAAAATAGTTTGACTTAGGACAAAGCTAGAATTACACTCTTTTGGGGACAAAGGGAGCACTAGGTTCACTAGTTTGCAAAGAAGGTTGTTGACTAGGATCTACCTCACATAGCTCATGGTAGTAAATAACAACAGCAATAGCAAAATGATACAAGATTATTCATATGCAGACATGCCTATAAGTTCTCAAGTGCATTATACCTTCTTTTAAGGAAAAAAAATGTATCCCACTGCAATTTTCAGATGGCCCAACTAATTGTGCTCTCATCACACTATTTTGATCAGTTAACAGAACCTATAACCACTTTGTTTAGTACATGAGGAAACATTGTTGTATGGTACGACCGTTCTTTAGCTGGCTGAAGGTTAACTAATTGTACAGGTTACAATTCAGATAATAAAAATCTACATTTGAACAAAGTGGTATGTGGTACACTGGTACTATAGCATCTAAGTTTGCTTTGTCAAATTTTAAGCAGACCGGTAGTTTGACTTTTTGCACTATTTTAACAATTGTCAAATAAAGTTACAAAATGCTCTTGCTAACTTTAGGTGGTCCCAAAAGAGGAATTCGAAGACTAAGAAATATATGCTGATATTTTTCAATCTTAGATTAACTTATTAGTTTGGCCATAGTTGTTTTTTCTCATCCATGCTGTAAAAGCTGCGATTGTCTTCTGTGACCTCCGCCACTGACGAATGTGGCTACATAGCTCTTTTTGAATATATGTAATCAACTGCAAGCATGCATGCAAAATTGGGGAAATTCAAATCAGTAACGCAGGTGAGACAACTTACATCCTCAAGATAGCGATCAATAGCCTCGTCGGTTTCCAGTAATGTAACACCCCTGGTGTTACTATACTAATTAAATTTGAATTAAGTCATGATCATGCATTATCATTATGCATTAAGGCATGAGATGCACTTCGTATTGCATTGATGCATATCAATGTTGCATACATTGCATAGTGATGTTTATAATATTGCCTATATTTCAAGTAAAGTATTGAGATGTTTCGTATGCTGCATATATAGCACCTTTATGGCATGTGTGCGTTTGGAATGTTTCATATATGTTGCATATGTGGTGTTTCATAAGTTACATGAAATAATGTTAATGTTAAAAATAATCATTTGAATTCAAGTTTTAAAATTCAAACTTGGAGGAATTATCAGAACAAATCTCATAAATAAAACTTGTGATTTGAAATGGTACACTTGGTTGAGTTGTTTGAATAGAAATTATTCATTAATTGAAAATCAAATATTGGAAATGAATTATTTATTAACCATAAATTCAAATTTAAAATTTGAAAATCTAGTTTCAAAAATATTTGGAATTTGGAGATGACCCCAAAAGCAAAGTTGTAGCTCTCATTATTTTGAACAACTTTCATGTTGCAAGTTTTTGAAGTTTCCATATAAAATTGTGAGTAATTTTGAAAATAAAAAAAAGTAAAAATGAGGTGGTTTTAGTGCTACAGTACTCGGCCACTCTGGCTCTGCCACCGAACTGCTTGGCGGCGAACTGCCACGTCCTGCTTGGCCGAAGCAATTGCAAGCTGCTGCTGCCGTCCTCCCATTCGTTGCCCTCGCCCTTAACTCGACAAGCCGGTCGTCGTTTTCCTTTTCGCTTTCCTCTGTCTGGCCATTACAGCTCTCGGCCGCCAACAAAATTCGTCGTCGACGCTGCGCCCCTGCTAAATTCCTTTCACCCCTGGATTCTACTCATCCTGGCGCTCCTCCTTAGCCTAATAGCGCCACCGCTCCTCGCCTAGCTCACCTGAGCGCTGCCATCGTCATGGCGGACCACCATGACCGCCGATGCTCTGGGTCACCGTGGCCAGGGCACAACGGAGCATCCCCCTCCTTATCATGTCTTGTTTTAGCTTAGCCCTGCTTCCTTGATGGTGATCGGCTCCATAGTTTTCGCTGTAGGACTCCAGACGCGCCAGAACGCGTCGTCGCCGCCGGTTCACGCTGACACCATCGCCGCCGCCGTGGACGAGCACAGTCCGTGGGCTTCCAACTCCAATCAGCTAGCGCATCCAAGTCGTGGTGAGCTGCTTAAGCTTCTCGTGGCTTCCGTTTGGTCGCTACCGTGCCGAGGTCGCCGGACCGCGCGTGCGCTGGCAAGCTCTGCTGCGCCGTGCCGCTGCGTGCGTGGCCAAGCTCGTCGAAAGCCGAAATTCGACCAACCAGATAGATAAGAGTGTGCGCCAGGGCTCGTTGATGCTGTAGGGAGCTTATTCGGTGCCGCTAACCTCGCCGTTCGTTGCGTCTGCCGCTTTGCCGCGCCGCCGTGTCGCCATGGCCGACGACGAGCTCGCCACTGTCCGCTAGAGCACCAACCAGCACCATCAATCGATGCGCGAGGTCGAGATGAAGCCGTAGGAGCAAGCCGCCTCGTCGGAGAGCTCACCGCCGGTGAGAAATCGCCGGTCAACGGCCGGTGACGCCGTGGTCAGCTCGGGCTGACTCGTGGAGTCGCCCTGTCAGTGAGTCAGCAGAGAGAAAATGGTTTTTTTTCCCATTTCCAGAAAATGCTTTTAAGTGCTGAAATTTGTTTAATTCATAGTAAAATAATTAGAGCTCCTAAAGTTATGAAAAATTTTGTGTAGCTTCTTGATGATGATGTCTATCTAGGAAAAATATTAAATTTAGAAAATGGATAGTTTTGGCATGAGATAAAAATACCTCTTTTAATTAATAAATGCATGTTTCATGATTTTTGTAGGCTAAATTAATTATCAAAAAGTTATGAAATTTGTTTTACCACTGTTTCATGATGTAATCAACCTTCCCAAAAAGTTTGGGATTAATTTGATGATGTTTAGTTATATCCTTAATTATATGCTTTATTTATTAGTTAATAATTATCAATATGATTAGCATAGATCATGAAATGACTTGGGTGGATTTTGGAATTGATTGAGGACCTTGAAAACCTAAAACACCACTGTTCCTTGGTCATTTGACTGTTTGTTTGTGATGCTCATGATCAACGTGAGATAATAAAAATTAGAAATGCTTTTAAGTTTACTTAAGCACTTCATTAGTTCATGTATGAGTATAATCTTGATCACTGTTCGCCTAAACGGTCGTTTAGTCCATTTAAACACCGTTTAAACGGTAAACAGAAGTCAACCGTGTTGTTTACGCCCTAAACGGTGAATTAAACGGTTGGGCCGTTTAAACCGTTCAATCCCGTCTAAACGGTCTAAACAAAATCAGATTAAACATGATTAAATGAGCTAAACAACCATTTAATCTATAATTAAGTGAATTAAAGGACTACATCTATCACAATCAACATAAAACTAATTAACATTGTAATTATATGAAGTGTTGTGGGATTTAGATTTCTTCCAATAAGATTATTTGGTAGAATATTTGATTTTTACATGTGTAAATATGTATGGTTTCTAGCAAATTTTATTTTTACCTACATAAATATGTATATTTTATTGTTATTGTACAAAACCATTTAGACCGTTTAACTCTGTTTAAACACCGTTTAAACGGTCTAAACACTAAACGAAGGGTGACCGACTGTTTATCGTTTAGCGTTTAGGAAAACATTGATCTTGATTGCTATTTTGGATGCAACCTCTTGGGTAAAAAGTAAAGTAAAGTTAAGTAGTTTTCTTAACAACATCTTAATGAAAGTAATGTTGTTTAATAATTCTGTTGGATTGCAACTGTACCGCGAAGCAAAGTTGTACTCAAGTAGATAACTAATGTTTATCCTTTATAAATGTCTCTTTTATACTATGCCTTATTCATCATCATGTATCATGGCATGCATTTCATCATATTAAGCATCACATCATTTTTATTACGTGTAATTTATACGAGAGTGTTTTGGATTATGTCGATCAATCTTCGGAAAGGTGTCATCCACTAGTGATGATGGTGTCAAACTTGACTTCTACGAGAACTAACCACCGCTGCAACGCAGGCAAGCCCCGGTGCATTTAAACCTACCTCAAGATTTACAAATCTTTGTTATTTATACTATGGTTTACTGCATTAAGTATTTAGGAGTTGAGTGATAACCCAATTGCTGCATTGTCATCCTTGATTATTGCGATATCACCCTTGATACCTGTTTTACTGAAAATGCGTAGTATGCTTCGCTATGCTTATGAGTTAAGCTTTTAAATGAAATATTTACATGGCCATGACGACATACTTAATGAATATTGAAAGATGAGAATGAACTTGAAGATCGGGCGGGTGGTTTAGCCACTGCTAACATGCATTGGGAAAGGAGTCTCAATGTAGTGTTTCCGCCTTATCGACTAAGGACCGTTCGTTGTAAGCCCGCTTGTGTTTCGAGACTTTGCAACTAGCCTCATGCCTTGGGTAAGCCCAAAATGTTGGTGATTCCATTTCGAGAACGTCTAACCTCGCACTGGGAGTGGAGAGATGGCGGGAGTAGCGTGTACCCTCGGGGCTAGAATCGGGCCGGGTTCGAGGAGTACTGTACTCTCGGGTGGCGGTGGACACGTTCTGGTTTTGGGAGATCTAAATGAGGGTTGGCATATGCAAGATTCGGTTCTACATATGTCGTGTGGTTAGAGATCCCCAGCTGGGTATAATCGGTTCGAATCGTCGTTGCTCCTCGGTTATGGAGACTCGATCGCCTGACTTACATCGTAGTTAAGAACTGGAATTGAAAGAAAGAATGAGAAAGGTCTTGATGAGAATTACTTTGATCTAGATTAGGATCACTTAGAATTGGTTAATGAACCATTAATGGTAAAAGTAAAATATTAAAGGTAAGGACTTACTTTAGTAAGCTTTTCTGCAAAAGAAATTTTGATTCTTGAATACCCGTACCTTGATTCCCTAAAGCTAGCATGCCCTTGGAGTCTTTTTCCTTAGTCGGGTAAGTCTTGTTGAGTATTCTCGTACTCAGGGTTTGTTAACCCCTGTTGCAGGTGCTGACTGGTGCTATTAGTCAGGTCATGTCGGTGGGCTCGATATGATCTGGTTGTCCTCTCCTGACTTAGGTGTTCTACCTAAGTTATCTTCTGTAGTTCTACTCGACTTCCGCAATACAAGTTAAGTTTGTAAAAAGTTAACTTAATCATGATTTATAAATTAATTATTGTTATTCTTCCGCACTCTGATGTAACTTTTGTGCAAATGTTGTAATGTTGTAGTTACTCCTTTGTTGATCCTGGTATGAGTTGTCAAATGTAGTTGAATCGGGGTCCTGTGAGGGCACCCGACAGATCTTCTTAGGTTATCTGGTGTACATGCATAGCCGTCAGAGGTCTTAGGGACAATGACAGGTGCATGTGGGCCATATAATTTAGGAGGTTCTGCTACAAGTAAGCTCTGAAATGGCCCGCCCACACAAGGATATGTCTGGAAACATCCCTGAAGATCGAGCCTGATATAAAACTGACGTCCCCAATCACGTGATTCACGCCCCAGCCGCTCCCATATGCGTGACACGGGAGACGAAGGCAGCAGTGTCCTGATACAGAAAGTTGCGACACGAGCTAATGCCTCTGGCTACGAAGCACATAAGGACAACGCCTCTAGCAGCGTCTGTGCAGATGCAGGCTTAGCCTCATGCTCCTTGTCATCACGGCAACTGAACATATTATCTTCGTGTTCATGGCAAGTTGATAGTACAGAAGAAAAGGTTGCCCTAATTGAGGCCAGAAATCTGACTGAAACATAGGAACCTATCTAAACGAGGATCCATCCAATCCAAGCAACCGATAGACAAGAGGAACTATTCGATTTCAATACATCTATCTCCCCCCAAAAAAAACAGAAGACGCATGATGAGGGGAAGAAACGGACATACGACGAGCGGGAGCTTTCTTCACCAGACTCGTGATCGCGGCGGTGATATGGGGGCTATAGGGTTTGGCGAGGCGACGGGGACGCCGACAGCCCGGGACAGATCGGGGACTCGGCCGGGGGAGAGGCGACCACCTCGGCGTGGGTGGCCGGACGGGAGCTTCGGCGAGGGTGAGGAAGAGGAGGTTCTACTCATGCTCGGCCTCGGATGCGGACGGAACGGTAGAGGGGGAAAAGTTTAATTGGATTTCATTGCAAATACTCACACAGTTGTTATTTACATATAACATATTAGCTCTAATTTATCCTAAGTCAAACATTACTATCTTTGACCATTCATTTCAGACAATCTTTATAGTTTCACAACAAATGGATTATGAAACCATTTCTTATAGTGAATCTGAAACATAAATGTTATGTCATGAATCTATGTAAATGTTTTTGGAATCGAAGGTCAAATATATAAATGTTTGACTTAGGGCAAAGGCTAATACGACATTTTTCCGGCTAATACGACATGTCAATACAAATGGAGGGAGTATACGGTAGTAGGAGAAAAAACATTGCGATTCGGTTATTTTAGACCGTGTCATATAATTTGGTCTCTATTTAAGATTTCTTGACAGTGTTAGACTCATATTCAGCCCCTGCATGACTACAGCAATTGCATATAGATCAAGATTGATTCATCTCCTCTTCATGCACAAGCCCACCTCTCTATCTCACTTGCTCTGATCCTCTCTTCCTAAAAACTTGTGTGAGAGAGTAGAGTTTGGGGTAGGAGAAGAAGATAGGGGATGGGAGGAGAACAGCAGTTCAAGCAGAGGAAAGATTGAAATTGAGTTTAGGGTTCGTTATTACATTGTCTGTCTTTCCTCTCTCTTACTCTCTATTACATATAGAATCTCTAAGTACTCCAGGATGGGCCAGCGACTCGAGTGTTGGGCCACCGCGCTCGGCCAGGCCGGGCCTTGTTGGTGTCGTCCTTCGGTGGAGGGGCTTGGGTGCTGATAGTCCCCACCTGTTGGAAGCCAGCTTGACCCCAAGCTGGCGCTCTTGGAAAATGCTGACGCAGAGGAACGAGGAGCTCCCAGGTTGCCAAGGGTGCCGACATACGAGACCACTGAATGAGCACCTCCTCCACAGGATTAGAACCAGTAGTCCAGCGGCGATCAAGCACCAGCTGAGGAACCTGCAATTCAACCAAGTGATATGGAAGAGTAGTAGAAACATGATCAGTACCATGAGAGGCCTTCAATTGTGATACGTGGAAGACCGGATGCAGTGTTGCCGAAGCTGAAGTGCAAGCTTGTAAGTGGCTGCACCCACACGAGCCACCACTTGGTATGGACAAAAGACCTGGAATGACAACTTCTAGCTTGCGCGTGGAGCAACTGAGGATTGAACACAATTTTGTAGTTTCAAGAAAACCAGTCGCGCACAGAGAATGACCGATTAGAACGCTTCTTGTCGGTGTGCTTCTTCATCATGGCTTGAGCGCGCATAAAATGTTGCTTAACCATTGAAAGCATCAACTCACGGTCCTCCAGCCATACAAACAATTCAGAAGATGGAGAGGCTGCGGCTGAAGTAATGCCAAAGTGGCAAGGAGGGAAACCATACAAAACCTCAATGCCTAATTTGGAAACTCCAATCCCTCCGGGATCCCGGACTTTTCCCTGGGTGGGTAATCCATGAGGATATCATTTTAGTTATCATCTTAGTTCTTAGTGAAGGGTTTTCCATCCTTGAGTTTTGCTCCCCCTTGCTTCCAAAAGAGCCCCAAAGGGGACCAGCACAGAGCTAAGTGGAAGAAAGAGTTGTACCAAAACTCAGCAAGGGGAATCCGCTGGAGCCAGTGAGAAGGGCAAGCGTGCAGAAAGCAGTGCAGGTATGTCTCAAGGCAATGATTTACTCGTTCCATCTGACCGTCCGATTGCGGGTGGTAAGCGGAGCTCATACAGATCTCAGTGCCAGAAAGGGAGAAAAGAGTATTCCAAAAGTTGTAGGCGAATATCCAATTCTTATCAAAGATGATAGCAGAGGGCATAACGTGAAGGCGGTAAATGTTGTCCATGAAAAAGTTTAGCCACGGCTAAAGCCGTGAAGGGGTGCCACAATGGTATAAAGTGCGCGAACTTGGACAGCTTGTCAACTACCACCAGCAGAGCATTAGCAGAACCAGAATGTGGAAAATCCTTCGACAAAATCCATACATACAACTTCCTGGGAAGAGGATGGCAGGGGGAGCGCCTGTAACAGGCCAGGATATGCAGCACGATTTGACTTCGCCTAGAGGCAAATGGCACAAGACTGCACGAAAGTTGTAGTGGATTTGCACATATCAGGCCAGAGGAAGAGCTATTTCATGCGCTGGTAAGAGCATCTCCAACAAATCCCCAATACAACCCCTCATCCCCATAAAACAGAATTATTGGGAGAGATAGATCAATTTTCATGCTCCAACAGTGCCCCAATACCTCCCCCAATTTTTGGTGGCCACCAAAAAAACACCCATCTCCCCTCAAATAAAGGGGCACTTGCAACCTCCCCCAATCCTCCAATCCTCTGTTCTTTTGGCGAAAACACACCCATTAGTGATTCTGCACTTGGAAACAATGTCATGCCATCTCTCTTTATATCTTGTTTATGATATATCCTTGTGTGAGTATGTTTAATTTCATTTTCTTATTGTTGAATAAACTGTTATTGCATTTTTTATCTTTGGTCTTAAGTATGCGACAAACAAGACATCAACAACTTATTTTGACGTGAAAAATATTCATAGGTCAATTTGCTCCAATATGGTCCAGAATTTGTAATATGGGCCAAAATCACATATTGGGGATGAGATATTGGGGAACTGCAAAAGCATCTCCCCCAATAACCCAAAAAGTAAATATTGGGCTACCCCAATACTAAGTTATTGGGGGAGTTTTATTGGGGGACTGGTGGAGATGCTCTAAGTTGCGAGTGCACCGAAATGACCTCTGAGCAGGCTGGAATGAAGTGCAGCGAGTACCTTCAGCTGTAGCTCAAAACTGTGACCAAGCCAGATTCGGTTCTTGTAGTAGACGACACCATTGAGTAAATTGTATTTAGACTAAGGGTCTACAGTAACAACCAATTGAGCTAGGGCTTGTGCAGTAGAGTTGTCGGCATAATTAAGAATCAATCACCTCAGACACCCATCAGGGCGAAGCAGAGGAAATAGCGAAAAACAGAGTATGGTGATCACGCCGGGACAGCGCATTCGCAACTGCATTCTCAGCACCTTTCTTGTAAACAATCTTGTAATTGAGGCCAAGAAGTTTAGTGAATACCCGTTTCTACATATGGTGTGAAGCCGCTGCTCATTCAAGTGTGTCATGCTCCGATGGTCCGTATGAATGAGGAATTCACCTTGGAGCAGGTAATGTCGCCATTGATCGACCGCCAACAATATGGCAAGGTATTCTTTCTCATATACTAAAAGATCACAATTGCGAGGAGATAGGGGCTTGCTGATGTAGGTAATCATGTGGTCGTCCTGATTCAAAACAGCATTGATACCCTATCCACTTGCGTCATTGTCGATCTTTGAACAGTCGCCGTTATCGGTTTGTGAAACCTCACGTTGAGATCTTAATCATACATCTGCAAATTGTCACTTTACTTGAGTTGCATTTTACCTCATTCTTTGCTTGTGTTCTTCGATTCGCAGCAGGGATTAGCCTTCGTGGCGAGGTCAATCGGATTGTGACACAATTGATAACCAGAGGAGACGTGATGCTAAGGTTGTAGGGTTCGGGTCTTTATGATCTGAAGCCGGATTGGTGTGTCGCTCTTCGACCAAATCGATAGTTATCTTGAACCTAATGGAAGATCGGAAACCCCGTCCCCATCAGACTGGGAGGGAGAGTGGCCCACCGCTGAGATCCGGCCACCCTCTGTCGAGCACTACGCATGCTTGCCAGATCTGGTCCGGTGCCGTCACGAGAGGCCTGCTCGAATCCTACTCGCGGTTGCCGGATCTGGCCGCTGCTCGGATGGGGGAGCTCCATGCCGCCCGGGCCGCCTCCGTCCGCGCCACAGGGGCTGCCCACGACCGAGCCACCGGGGCCGCCTCCGTCCGCGCCGTAGGGCCCCCCTGCGACCAAGCCGGGGCCACCTCCATCTGCTCTAGGGCCGAGAGAGAGAGAGAGGAAGGGAGAAATGGGGCGCTACCGCCGGAAGGAGGAGATGGTCGCCAGAGGGAGGGAGAGACGGCTGAGGGACGGTGAAGTGAGAGAGAGTTGGAGAGTGAGGTGAAACCCTGACTTCTGTTTATATATAAGCCTGATAGGTGGTAGGCCTCGTGTTTATTTTTCTAGGCGGGCCTTTTAAGAGGCCCGCATCCAAAAATGGCCTGATTTAAAAAGGCCCACCTCCGTAAATTAATTTTAGGAGGCGGTTATTTTTTTGACCGTCTCCGTAAATCGCTTTTACGAGACGGGCATTTTTAGCCGCCTTCGTAAACAAATACGACCACCTCCATTAATAATCAAGCATTTTACGAGACGGTCACAACCGTCTCGGTTAGTAAAAAGCCACCACCTCGTAAAATTATTTGTGCAGTAGTGACGGCACAATCCTGGTTCCTATGGGTGGAGGTCGATGGCACGGCCGAGCAGCAGTATACAGTAGTACGGCCAGACAGTAGTACGGCCGGTAGGATAGAGTACTTTAATATGGGCACGCTCGAGTAGCAAATCATCACAGTGATTACCTCTGTGGACTCACGGCGGGAGGGAGAGGAAAACTGTGCTGAATTGTGAACGACATCGCCGCCTTTCGTCATCGATCTTGTACTGCATCAGGGTCGGGATCAAGCCCCTTGCCGGCGCGCGCAATCGCAGAAGTTTTGTTTTTCTGATACAAAATGTATATGTCACGATGATTAATATAGATATCTGTAGCAGATCTTAGCTTAGTGGCTTGTACTTGATACATCTGAGTAGCCAATACAAAGAGATGACAATATAACACACCAGGATGCATGATTACATCATATATAATTATGAGCAGATCTTAGGATAGTTGCATCCAAGGTTTTCATTATTGGAAATTAAAATTTATCGGAAGTCAGGGATAAAGAGGATAAGCAAGATATATCGAAAATATCGGACCAAATTCAAAAAAATTTGTAGAATTTGACTTGAAACTATTCCTAAGATATTAAACATCACTTATTCACAAATCAAAACAAGAATAAATCATTATAAGTGTCAGACCGTCGCATGGTTGATTTTGGATTGTCTGTGTAGAAACAGGAAAGAAGGAAAAAATTTGGCTGATATCAAATTTTATCGGACCCCAGAGATAGAAAGGAAATTTTGAAAATATCGACAACTTTCGGCCGATAAAAAAAACCCCTGGTTGCATCACAGACAGACAAAGGTCACTGATGAATGAAGACAGCATCAAATCCCTAACACCAACCCTCCAGCAAACGAACACAGATTATTCTGCCTCGTCGTCGGTGGCTTCGAACTGGATGACCGCGGACCCGTTGGTGCGGTACTGCTGGAGCACGTTCGCCTGGGTTTCTATGGACCTCCTACGAGAAGCAAAACATCTGGCATCTGTGTAGGGATCGCAGATCACCTCGATTTGCCAGAGGTTGCATTCTCGGAACGTGACCATGGGTTTGGCCACCATGTAGTCCAAGACCTCATAAAACAAATAGTCCTCCATGTGAACCTGGCTCACCTCCAGCGTCAGCAGTCTCTTCTTCTTGTTCTTCTCGACCTCCGCCAGTTCGGCATTGATCCTCTCCTCCATGCTTAAGCCATGGACCACCTCCACCTTGTTGGGCTGCTTGTTCTTCTCCTCGGTCCTCTTCTCCTGGTTGGATCTCTTGCTCTTCTCCTCTACCCCCTTCTCCTTCTTGGATGGTTTCTCGGGCTTGCGAGCGCGCTTCTTAGCAACAAGGATCCCATCCGCCTCCGCATCATCCTCTTTGTCGGAGACCCCCTCATCAACCTCTTCGTCGGAGACCTCCTCCTCTTCGATCTCGACGTATCCCTTGGTGCGGTACTGGTACAGAACGTGGGCATCAAATTCTCTGTTCTCCTGGAATTCAGCAGCGATTTCTTCCTGGAGTCTCTGGTCGAGGAACAGCTCTCCTGCGACCTTGTTTGTCCAGAGTGGGAGAGGCGCCTCAGTCGCTAGGAGGCCCATCACCTCCTTGGTGCGCAGGTACTCGAGGAGCTCCTGGCTCAACCTCCACGTCACAACCTTCTTCTTCATCATCCCGCCAGCCTCGTTGTCCGCCATCTCTCTCACCTCGATGCCCTCAGGTTTCTTCGTCCTCTTCTCTTTCTTCATGCCGTCACCGGCCACATGCTCCTCGACCTTGGAGGCAATCTTCTCTATCCTCGTCAACTGCTCCTCGACCTTGGAGGCAATCTCCTCTATCCTCTTCTCTTGGTTGGATCTATTGCTCTTCTCCTCTGCCCTCTTCTTGTCGAACTCCGCCAGTTTGGCCATGATCTTCTCCTCCATATGTAAGTCATGGACCACCTCCACATTGTTGGGTTGCTTGTTCTTCTCCTCCGCCCTCTTCTTCTTGGATATCTTGTTCTTCTCCTCTGCCCCCTTCTCCTTCTTGGATGGTTTCTCGGGCTTGCGAGCGCGCTTCATGGCGATGCCGGCACCGTCGGCAGCCACGAGCTTGGGGGAGCGCCTGGTGATGCCATCGGCCGCCTCCGGCTCCTCAAGCTTGGCGCACTTGGTGATACTGACAGCGCAGATGGAGCCGTCGCCGGCCACGGGCTCTTCGGAACACCTCACCGACGGCTTGATCTTAGCAGCCCTCTTCATCGCGCCGTTGCCGCCTAACCTCTCCCTCACGAAACCCTAGATGTGTTTGCGGCGGCGGCACTTGCAGAAGTTGGGCCGCAAGCGATCCATTGAACTTGGCCACGCCATCTGAGGGTGGGCAATTGAATGGTCCAAAGCACACGGCATGACACGCGCGAGGGCTGTGGCGTGCCTAGAATTTCAAGACAATAGGATGGCTTGGTGTTTGGGTGGTCACGGCGGAAAAATGACACATAAGCACATCTACAACACTACAATACATTTTTTTACTACTTCTTGTCTAATTCTTGAATAGAATATGAGTCATTTTTATGAAAATAGTACGTACCATATATAATTTTAATATGTCACGACTCGTGAGTAGACAAAGAAAACTAACAAAGATATTTTGAGGTTTGCGTTTGGTCTGAGACGACATAAAGGCGTGCTGATGTGTGTCTTGTGCCATGCTTGGACCGAAGCGAAGACTTAATGTGTTGTACTGGCAGGACCCGACATAGCTCGCATGCCTAGAGACCACAATCCGAGAAGCACATGAGTGCTGTGTCATGCTGACATGGCCCGGCCTAAGTTCCACCTCTACTCGCATCGCATGAGCATCTAGTTATATGGACAAAATTCATTCTATCTTCTATTCAGAGGCGGAGCCACCACTAGGGCGAGCTAGGGCGGCCGCCCTAGGTCCCTTTGGCCGGGCACCCTATCCGCACCCCCAGGAGCTGGCGAGGTTTTGGCCGAGGACGACGCCAGACACGGAAAAGACGCCAGACGCGTGCGGCGGCGTGCGGCGCGCATGCAACGAGGCTGCGAGGGGATGAGCTAAGAGCCATAGCGTCATTTGTTCCATCATGGGCCTCAGTTGGACTGGGCCACGGCTGTCTCTGTTGGACAAGCGACGCGAGTGGCTACTGAGGTGGCTGGTGGGGCATGGAGATGTCAGGTCAGGCATCCAATTAATAATAAATAAAAACTCCTAAAAGGCTAAAACACTGCTTGAATTCCATGGACACTGTAGCTGGAGCACGGACAGGATCGTTTGGAACAAGGGCCGGCTCTAGGAAAAACCTACCACGGTCCATGGACACTACATACTAACGTTCTGATTTCTCAAAAAAAAAACTAACGTGCTGATTATATCTAATTTACTCTTTCTTGATTTAATGTTAGGTGTCAAACATGAAGAATATGTGTTATGTATATGCTATATATTGTACAATTAGAAATATGTTATGTCATACATGACAAATATTAGAATGTAGGAGTTTACTTATATACTAAAAAAATTGACACCTTCATATTTTGAATACGCAAGGAGTTTACTCTTTCCTTCATTTTATGATTAATATCATTTTCTAATTGACTTATTTTTAAAATTGACATGTCTGTACTTTATTTCTCCATTGAAACATGTTTTATAACTTTCCCCTTGACTATGTTGGCATTGGTCAGCTAAAATTTTCATATTATAAGTTCGCCCTAGGTCATTTGTAGGGCTAGATTCGCCACTTCTATTGAAGATGATACTCCGCACATTGTTGTATAAATTTGTCGCGTTGACTTGAGGACGAAATAATAAAATTATGTAAAAAATATTATTTTTATGAAATTTTAATTAGTCTTTTCCATCTAGCAAGTGCGGTGAATTAGTCTTTTCCATGCAGCAAGTGCAGTGAATCAGTACACACATGGTGTTATACTCATTTAATATATGCCACGTAGAAGAAACTAGGAGGATTCCCCGCGCGTTGCCGCGGGTATGAAGAAGGAATCTATATATGTGAAGAGAAATAGCTAGTGGAGTTTCTCTTTATAAGAGATAGATTATAGATATAAGGTTCTAATAAATTTTTTTGGGAACAATAGGGGAAGTAGGGAGAAATATCACCTAGTTATACCATCCGGGATCTGCATTAACACTAATTTACTCCTTTTTTGTCTAGAACTATATGGGTTTCCTCTTCTTATATTAAATCTGATCTTCAAAACTCATCCATGATGGTGCATACCTGTCTGGTATGCTGGTACACAAAAAAGGACAGTGCAATGGATAAAAGTATTATCATGCAATTAGAACAACCCAAAAATTTAAGCTCGATGAAAGGTCATCCTGCAAAATAAAAACAGATTCAACAGAAAGCAAGGAAAAAGCTAACAGGGGCAATAGCGCATCACATAACGATCGGCTACTGCGAGGAACAAAGCATATTCTGTATTAACCAACGACAAACAACAGTGATCCGATTTACACAAACAACTCTCATGACTGAGCAGCTGCAAAGAACAGAAGAGCCAAATGCCAGACGTAGAGCCACATACATGAGGATCGGAGCAAAGACGTAATGCATAGGAGCTTGTCCTGTGAACATGAGATAAGGACATATATTAGAATACATGCTGGACCACTAAAAAAATCATAGAAACTCAGCATCTCTCACCTATCCTGACTCACGTTGTGTCATGCATGTTCCTTGAGGCTTCATCAGTCTCCGTCCGCCTGTGCCTTCTGGCTTCAGTGTGTGCGTCCATCCTCTTCCCTTTGCTGGCTTCAGGGTGCACATGGTGCACGTCTGGTTTTTGACAGTGATAATTGTGAGAAGCTATGTCTGCTGGGGCTGCAAGCACGCGCGGCTGGTGAGGGCGGACAACACCGGCAGATAGCTCTCCTCCTTCGGTGCTGGTGAGACGCGGTGCGGCGTGGTCTGCAAGGCTCCATGATCCGGCAAAGCCATCTCCCGGGTGTCTATCTGTGTGCCCACTGCCCAGCACACCATCTGGGCGCAAGGACTGTTTGTGCTTGTTGCTTGATCTGCCATGCTTTGGGGTCCTCGAGCACACACAGGAAGGACATGAAGCACGTAACTATCATCTCTCGGAGGCAGAATCTATATTATTGTTTAATGGAAGAAGAGCGGGCTACTACGGAACGGGTGCGAACCTGGCCGGGCGATGGTCTTCTTATTGCTTCACATTTGCATCTAATGCCACTATCAGCAATATTTGTAAGTGACCTGCAGCCTCTGTTTAGTGCTCCACTAACGTATCTAATACCACTACCGGCAGGTAATTGATGAAACTTATTAGAACGTGACGGGTGTGAACCTGGTCGGGCGATGGTCTTCTTATTGCTTTCACGTTTGCATCTAATGCCACTATCGGCAATATTTGTAAGTGACCTACCACTACTGGCAGGTAACTGATGAAACTTATTAGAACGTGATGACTTTGGCTGCAGCATGAGGACATGGTGGCGTGGGACCTCTGGATGACGTGATTAGTGGGAGATTGCAGTTGTTGTGCGGCTGTATGCTTGTGGGACATGATGATGACGTGGCGCAAGGAGCTTTCAGATAAATAGGCTAGTGGGTTTTGTCTTTTTAGGAGACGATGACGTCACTATGCTGATGTGGCGCAACGAAAACGCAAAGAAATACCTTAGTGGGTCTTTGCTTTATAGGAGGTATAGATTGTTGATGTGGCATAGGAATAAAAGAGGGAAAAACAATGTCCTATATATGTGTTGGTTTTCGTTCGATACCGTAATGGGGTGTGATATATAAACTAGAGAGGTTATAACAGTGTCATACAAGCCCTGAAAAGTTTATTTGATCCCAACTGTACCTGTATCATACCACGTACGTATCCTACGTGACAGTCTTGGATTTTGGAGTACGACATCATCTATTAGGACTAGCCTGAGCTACAGACGGCGCAAAGAACCGTGTCCATTCTTATGACCTCAATGAATTTTTGGAACGAAAGTATTTGCTGCGCTGCCAAGATTAAAACAAAACCAGTTCTGACCACCTCCTCCATGAACTTCTATCTGCTGTCCGCGAGTGCCAGTATGGGCCTATTTGTTTTCCTGGCTCCGCCCTTAGACCATGTCGGCGGGGTGAAGTTGGGCTTGTTTGTTTTCCTAGAGACCGAATTGGGCCCAACTGGTTTAAAGCGCCCCTCAGCCCCGGGGAAATGAAATCCATTTTGTTTCTCCCGACTCGTCTGCTACCGCGCTCGTCTAGGCCATTTCAACCCACACCAGTTGGCTCTAGTGGGCTCACGCGACATGGATAAATTCCCCTGGGTGTTAGGGTCTAGCAACCCTTTTTATTCAGCTGTCGTCTCCTCTTCTATCTTCCGCCTCCCTCTCGCTTTGTCACACACTCCGCCTCCTCTCTCCCTTTTCTCAAGCAGCCACCGGTAGCCGGTGGCGGTGTGGTTGAAGCAGGTCGTCGCCAGGGGCGGAGACAAGGGGGGCGGGCAGGGGCCTGGCCCCCCCTAACGTTGCATAGTTTTCATTACTATTTTTAGTTATGTCTCACTAATCACTAGAGATTATAAATAAACAAGATGTACTAACTAATTTTAGATTGCTTTTCTCAAATATATCTCTTGATTATCTAATGTTAAGTGGCTAAATAAAATACATATATGACATGAATTATTGATCTATGAAGAATGTCCCTTCAATTCTTATCTTCAAAATTTAAATATTTACTTCCTTCGTCCTATAATATAGTGTATTCCAAAAAAAAATAAGGCAACTTAAGGGAATCTTTAAATGGCGCAAACCCATAGATTGAACTCAATAAAGATCCCCAATTATGCCAAATCTAAGCATACACCATGTCGAATGCATTATTTCAGTACAAATTTTAAAGTCAAAATATGACAGAGCGAGTAGCATTTTTTAAGATAAAGAGATTAAAGGTAATTTATTGCAGATTTTTAAGCCAACATCAAATTCCGCAATTTTTTAAGCCGACATCAAGATCTCGTGTGGGTACTATATAATTTTTGTCCACACTTAGTGTGGGTCCGGCCCCCCTATATCTGAATCCTGGCTCCGCCCCTGGTCGTCGCCTCCGTGGTTGGGGCCTCTCTGCTGCTCCGCCTTGCTGGCAGTTTAGGGCCTTCCTCACCTTCTCCCTCTCATGCACTCATTCGAGCGGGCGGCTTCTTCTTCCTCTTCTCTGAGCTGCTGGTGGCTGGAGCGCTTGGTGCTCTTCGACGCTAGATTTGGTTCCCCGTTACCAGCTTTCACCTCTTCACTACCTTCCTCTTCCCCCTTCAGCTAAAGCAAGGTGAAACAAACATGCATCACTCCAATAAGTAATGCAGTTGATTTAAGATTCGTGCAAATTTCTAGGAAGGGTGCACTGGAGCAGTTCTCTAAGTATTAAGCATCCTTTGTTCTTCTTCTGTATTTGCTTGCACTTATGCTTGAATGAATACTGTTTTGGTGTGCATACACTCGCCAGATCAGTGGAGCCACCAGGCCCATCCAGAGAAACAAACATGATCTCATATTGATAGTTATGGTAGTTTGTTGGAACACATGTGCTGCACCCAAACATACATGAACTCTACACAACTAGGTCCAACTGGCCAATGAAACAAACATGCCTCTTTGCACAAATAAAACCCAGCTCTTGCCACCCTGACAGGCTACTATGGTCTAGGCAAGCAAACAGGCCCTATGGAGCCACAAAGGTGCACCACTACACCACTACAGAGCCATAGTGGTGCACCAGCGTGCTACCCAAGCAGATCCAATTCTTCGGCGTCGACCTGTTTTCCAGGGATTGGTCTTGTTTGGTTGACATTTGCTAATTGCTACATGATCCCACTTGTTGGATACAACAATAGCTCCGCAGAACAAGCCACTCAAGGCAGTACGATCCTCTTGACCTGGAATGCATTCCAAACAATAGGCTATTTCATCTCACTACTACACAAAATCTTTTAGGTGGCACTTGGGGCTGATTCACCATGGCGGGCAGACCTGGAATCCGCCACGGTTAATCGTGGCCGGCCCGGCCTATCCGGCCGGGCAGGCAACCGCCACGGTTAATAGGTTAACCGCGGTGGGCGGTGTAATGTACCTGCCACGGTTAATGTCTATTAACCGTGGCGGTTGTGATACAACAACCGCCACCATTAATCCTTTAACTATGGCGGGTCCCCTAAATCAACCACCATGGTCAATGGGTGATTAACCGCGGTAGTTGTTTTATGTTGCCCGCCACGGTTAACACTGGGCCTATATAACAGTGGCCAGCCCCCCTTCTTCCCCGTGGCTCCACCTCCATTTTTTAGGGTTTTGACCGCAAAACCCTAAAATTGGCCACTTTAGGGGGGAAGGTTTTGCCCTTGGATTTAGTGAAGGGTGGCACCGCAAGAGGTTGATTTTTGCTCTCCAACTCTCATTTTCCTCTCTTTTACATAATTTTGGTGCTTTCTCACTAGATGTAGATCTAGATCTAAATAGAGGAGAGAGAATAATAGATCTAGAGGTACTCCGATGCATTTTTCTTATACCGCTCTGCTAACATGACTTTTCGCTGCATTTGCAAGGTCACGGTCATGGACAGGGACAATTGGATGTACAAGAAATCTAGGCTAAACCTGTCTTTCCTGGAAAATGTGAGGAAGATGTTCCTCCCCGTTGCGCAGAAGCGTCGTCTGAGTTTGGGTCGGGATCGCATGATTTGTCCGTGCAATGACTGCAAGAATCGTCTTGTCCAGGAAGATAACGTAGTGCTATCTCACTTGATATGGTATGGTTTCATCAAGGATCTGAAGTACATTGTGTGGAAGTATCATGGCGAAAAAGATCCGAGTGTCGCTGATGCACCTGGAGGAACCTCCTCGTCGACGACATCGACGACAGCGGTGAATATTGCAGGAGGAGAACAACCCTTAGCAGGAGGAGCAGCAGCCGCCGGCGATGACAATAATGCGAGTCATGCGTACATCACGATGAGTGATCTGCTCCAAGACATTAGAGACGACGATGGCGATGGGTATGGTGACCTGGTTGATATGTTGTTGCCCGAGGATGCGGAGCTTTTTGAGGACGTTGCTAACCGTTTCGACCACGATGATATTCTGTTTGGGAATCCGAAGTGGCTCGAGAATTTCAGAGAGATGAAGCAGGCGGCAATTAATCCCCTGTACAAGGACAGAGGCAAATGTCCAAAGCATTGGACGGCGCTGCGTTTCAACCTCCAGTTGCTGATGTTGAAGGCTCGCCACGGGTGGACCGACACTAGCTTCAACGACCTGTTACGTATCCTTGGTGACTCATACCCAGAGGGTAACAAGGTGCCCGCCAATACCTATTGGGTGAAGAAGCTGATCCGACCAGTGGTGATGAAGCTCAAAAAGTTTCATGCATGTCCTAACCACTGTATTCTATATCGGGGCGTGCAGTATGAGAATTTGCAGAGTTGTCCGCACTGCGGCGCGAGTCGGTACAAGAAGAATGTCGGTTGTCGCGCGGATGATGAGGAGGGACCCTCAAGAGGGTTGAATAAGATGAAGAATACGGCCAAGAAGCAGCCGCCTCCTGAGGACAACGAAGAAGAGGGTTAGACACAGAGGAAAAGTCCTGCCCTGTCGGTGTGGTACCATCTCGTCATCGATCGGCTGTGTGCACTATTCGGGAACCCAGAGGATGCTAAGCTCATGTACTGGCATGCATCAGCTGAATGTACGAAGGATGATGGCAAGCTATGACATCTCTCCGATGGCAAGCAGTAGAAGCGTTTCAATGCTAAGTTTTTGAAGTTTGGGAACGAGGCCAGGAATGTCAGGTTCGTGTTGAGTACCGATAGGATGAATCCCTTTGGTGACCTCAACAACTCGCACAACACCTGGCCGGTCACCCTCACCATCTACAACCTACCTCCGCACCTATGTTAGAAGCGTAGGTATCTTCTACTAACCATGCTTATTTCAGGACCGAGGCCAGTGGGTGTTCGATATGAGGGCATCGACGAAGCGACGGGGAAGATGAAGACATACTATAGGCAAATTGAAGAGATATGGGAACTTGACTACGGTGGTGACCTAGAGATACCCATCTTCCAGTGCCAGTGGGTCAAGCCGAAGGCGGTTGTCATGGACGATTATGGGCTAACCACCATTGACCTCCAAAGTGTCGGCTACAAAGATGATGAGTGGGTACTCACAAACCGCGTCACACAGGTAGCCTACTACACGAAGCCCAAAGACTCCAACAAGCATGTGGTTGTGTCTTGGACATGCCGAAGCCGGCGTCAAAGCCCTCGTAGCCGTCATCGTCTCCCCCAGGTAGCCCAAGTGACGACGATGATGACAACTGCGGTGATGATGGCGGCCACGACAACACTCTTCCACGATGCCCGTGTTCGGACACGAGCAACCCACAAGGAGGTTCAGGGGTGAACCGGGCCACCAAACATCGCCTCCAAGCCTGAGCAAAGGGAAATGTCCACCCGCGCCGAAGAAGCCAGAAGAAGAGGGGGACAAACCCGCCCAACTCACCGACGTGGAATGGGCGGTGTGGAACATAGCAGAAGAGTACAGTACACAACGACATTCGAAAGGTATATATGCTAATGGCAACCAAACATCGTCAATAGATTACATGTGCATATATGATGCTAACACACTATTCCCTTGTCTCAATAATAGGGAGCGAACCCCACCGTCAGTTTGGCCCCTGACTCCAGATTGCCCCGATGACTTTGAGAATGGCAAGTTCATGTTGCCGTTGGGCCAACTCATCTAGGAGGAGCCGTGGGAGGTTCGGAGGTTCCATCTCTAGTATATGCATGCTTCGAAGTTAGACATGAAGGAGTTCATTCAGAGGGTCCCCAAGGAGTACTTCCACTTGTATGAGGATGCTTATTTCTCTGTTGTCTTCCACGACATGCATAGGCTGCTGTGGCGCAAGGACCTCGATGTCGCCCAAGTCACTCTTTTTGCCATGTAAGTTATTGCACCTTTGCATCACTGTAGGTAATTAAGTTTGTTATGATCAAACTAACAATGTCATGACGACGACTTGTGCTTTGCAGGATGCAATCATATGCATGCAAGGAAATAGGGAAAAATATTATCTACCTATCTCCTATGCATATTACCGAGAGGGCCATCATTGGCTATGATATACCGGACACACATCCGAGGCTGGCGAACTTGCAAGGGTTGGAGCGAGTGGAAGCCCGGGTTTTGTTGCAAGGCGAGATCAAGTACAGAAAGGGACAGTACATCCTCAAAGCCATGAAGAAGATCCAGGGAAATGGGTGTATCCTTGCCGCCCACGAGTTTGGGTAAGTCGAAATGATACCTACAAGAGTTGTTGGGTTCCTAACCTTCATATTTTAAGATTTGAGATCCATAGTGTTTCAATGGTGTAGTTTGGGCATCATGGGGCATTGGATTGTATTTATCATCTATCCACATGATGGAATGGCTTGCGTATTCGACTCCTTGCGCCATACGGACAAGCATGGGTACAAGCAGTTCGAAGCATGTCTGCAATAGTATGTGACGACACACATCTTCTTTTAAGCATTCAAAGTATGATCATATTTGTTGTTGACACTAGTGGTTGGCATACAACGCTTACAGGAAGTACGTGGAAGACCCCGACTGCTATGATCGTAGGTCCGAGAAGAAGAAGCAGCAGTGGGGCACAAAACTGAGGCTAAGGCGAGAATTCTCGGTACTACTACTAATACTTATACTCCTCCTGCCCCTACTTGTACTACTACTACAACAACTACTACTACCTGACTACCCTACTAGTACTACCACTTACTCCTACTACTACAATTCCTACTACTAGACCCTACAACTACAACTCTTACTACTACTACCCTACTACTTACTGTTACATTACTGCTTCTGCACTACGACCAGTCCTAGTCCTAATATATATATATATATATATATATATATATATATATATATATATATATATATATATATATATATATATATATATATATATCATGCATGCAGTGTGCCAAGCAACCTGAAGGTTCACTCTTATGTGGATACTATGCTTGTGAGTACCTCAGGGCTTGCAGGCGTTTCAGCCACAGCTGGCGGCAGCTCAAGAAATCCCTAGATTGGTGGTGAAAGGAAAATGTGGACAGGAAGAGCATCACTCAAACAGTAGCTGACATTTTTAAGTTTGTCATGGACGAATGTGGTGAAGTTGGGGGTAAATTCTTCTACATGGGCAGCGAGCTAGCAATAGATCCAAAGTTCGAGAGGCTACGCAACGGGAGAACTAGCGGTATAGACATGAACGATTACACGTTGCCAGACATCTTCGAGTAGGTGACCTTAGCTTCTCCCGCAAGTAAACAATGTGATGTGCTTTTGTGATGTACTTGTTATATGAACTTTGTGTGTGTGTGTGTGTGACATGATGGATCGCATGGAACAATCGATGACAAGGACGACATATGAATTGATGTAATATATGTGTTTATTCTTTCAATGCATATTTTCTACTTTATTATTTGTGTTTGAATCCGAGAAAATTCAGTTTCGAATTCAAAATTAAATTCAAAAAAACATTATTTTAATTCTAGAAAATCTTAATCATGACGGGCAAAATAACAAGCAACCGCTATGGTTAATCATTTAAAGGAGGCGGATAAGTTAAAGCAACCGTCACCGTTAATATGTATTAACTGTGGCGGTTGCTCTAAAACGGACGCCACGGTTAATATTTTTATTAACCGTGGTGGTTGGCCAACCACCACAGTTAAGGCCACGATTAACCGTGACCTTTGATCCATGGCGGTTGGAATGCCCGCCACGGTAAATCAAAAACGTCCGCCACCGTTAAAAATTCTATAGTAGTGTCTCCTAATCCTAAAGCAGTTGGTCAACGGAAGATAACGTAATATTAAAAGGTCTCTTGAGGCCATTCCGAAGATACTAATTTATTAAGAGTAGCATGCTACGAATAGCTCAACCTCGACCCAAATGGTTTCTCAGTGCCACTCAAATATGCTTTCTTCTTCAGTGTCTTAACAACATGAACTAATAAGCTGAGTTTCTAGGTAGATAACATAATTATTAAAAGGGCGATTGCCTGAGAAATATATACTCAGACACAAGAAAGGGCAATGGACTGTGATGTTTCACTCCTGCGCTTTTCTTTTAGTTGCCCACGGAGGGGGTGTGCATAGTTTCTTCATGACACCTGGCTTATCAAGGCCCTAAGGACAACAAATACACAAGCAGTGAACTAGAATCAATCCAGAAACGAAAATATCTAGTACAAATAGTATCATACGGCACAAGATATGAGTATATGACATTACCTTGAACATCTGTCTTAGCTCAGCTTCCCTAGCTTTCACCTGTAAAAGTGGGGGAGAACACGTGTAATTGAAACTGAAGCAACAAAAATGTTGAAAGACTGAAAGGCTTCCCAGGAAATAAATCATCATACATATTTATCATCCTCCTCCTCCTCCTCATAGTCCCTCTTCCACTTTGCAAAGTATCCAAATGGCAAACCCACATTCAAGTGACCAGCAGTGTATCCAACAGAACTGCTAAGGTGCTTCATACCAACATCTCCAAATCTGGCGCAACCATAGCAGTGACCTTTATTAACAAAAGAAAAAAAAAAGTTAACTGCAAAGGAACCAACCAAGCACAAACACACAATAATGTTAAAGGTAATTAAAAGTCATTATGCAATCATTGGTGTGCATTAACCAGTTTGACATTATAAATAGTAAAAAGCTCCAGGACAACCAAGGTGGCACACATGGAAGAGGGGCAAACAAACAGGTCAACACAGTAAAGACCATATGCTACAGCCAGAGATACATTACAATTACAGGCAAATAAGTCGAAGTTAGTGCGACCAAATAACTGAATTTGAACAGTACTTAATTTAAGATAAAGTGTATATAATACCATTGTCATTCGGATTAACTGTGCAGAAACAGTTAACCAGCAGTTCTTTAAGCTTTCCTTGTGGCATACATTTCATTTCCACAAAGAAAAGATTGTCCACGCTACATTCATTTGGACCAGCCCCTTTAATCTTTGTAGTGAAATTGACATGATAGTACAAATTCAGGTTCTCAAAAATTGACTGGTAGTGTAAAACGTCTTTTGAGTTCGTGTGCAAGACCTTGAAATAAGAAGCATGGGTCAAATCAGCTATTGTTGCATTAACAATAGTGCTTACTTGGTATCATAAATATCGGTACTTTTCTATATTAAATGGTCCGAATTAAAATGGTTTGACTTAGGACAAATCTAGATCGAATTGCATTCTTTTGGGGGCAAAGGGAGTACTAGGTTCACTAGTTTGCAAAGAAAGTTGTTGACTAGGATCTACCTCACATAGCTCATGGTAGTAAATAACAACAGCAACAGCAATTGTTCATATGCAGACATGCCTACAAATTCTCAAGTGCATTATACCTTCTTTTAAGGAAAAACTGTATCCCACTGCAATTTTCAGATGGCCCAACTAACTGTACTCTCATCACACTATTTTGATCAGTTAATAGAACATATTGTTTGCCTATAACCATGCTTTGTTTAGTACATGAGAAAACATTGTTGTATGGTATGGTGCCACCATTCTTTAGCTGGCTGAAGGTTAACCAATTGTAAGGTTACAATTCAGATAATAAAAATCTACATTTGAACAAAGTGGTATATCTTCTGTGACCTACGCCACTGAAGAATGTGGCTACAAAGCTCTTTTTGAATATATATAATCAACTGCAAACATGCATGCAAAATAGGGGAAAATCCAAATCTATAACACAGGTGAGATAACTTACATCTTTGGATCCCGACAGTCCTCAAGATAGCGATCAATAGCCTCGTCGGTTTCTAGTAAGCTCTGAAATGGCCCACCCACATCAGGATATGCATGGAAACATCCCTGCAGATGGAGCCTGATATAAACCCGGCGTCCCCAATCACGCCGCAGCCTCTCCCATATGCGTGACACGGGAGACGAGGAAAGGCAGAGTCCTCCAGATAGTTGTGACACTGACACCTGAGCTAATGCCTCTGCCTGCGAGCCACACAAAGACGACGACGCCTCTAGCAGCCTCTGTGCAGATGCAGGCTTAGCCTCATGCTCCTTGTCGTCACGGCACCTGAACATAATATCATCGTGTTCATGGCAAGTTGATAGTACAAAAGAAAAGGTTGCCCTAATTGAGGCCAGAAATCCGACTGAAACATAGTAGAACCAATCTAAACGAGGATCCATCCAATCAAAGCAACCGATAGACAAGAGGAACTATTCGATTTCGATACATCTATCATCTATATATACCTAATAATAAAGAGGCAAAATTTCTGCCATAATTTTTTTCACCAATGATCTTACGTGTAAGATATAAGATGTAACCGTCCGTGACTTAATCTCACGTAAGACTCAATCTCGTGTCAACACGATAGAAAAGCGGATATGCACACATACAATCCTAAACGGACTCCACGAAAAGAAAGAAAACCGCACTCGGTAAATGATCGCAGAAAAAACGTCAATTAAAATTCCGGAGGTCCGGCGACGGGCTGACGTCCAACTCACGGCCCAACGTAGCGCAATGGAACACACAGATAAAAATTCTAATTTAATCCAAATAGAAAAGAATAATCCATATCTATTCTATATAATATAATATTTTTTTGGTTCAGGACTGCTGCCGTAGCCGTATGTGGTTCCCTTCCAGACTTCCAGCCCGCTTCCAGCCCGCCTTGCAAATCTCAGCGAGAAAACCACCCACACCTATACGTCAAAAGGAAACGACAAAAAAATACAAGCCTACTCGTACACCTGTGCAGCAAAAATACAAGCCAGGTCTCCATATAAATTGCAAATAAATAAATAAATAAATAATAGGAAACTATATATAGATTATAAATAAATAATACTAAAGTAACCGCATACCACCGCACCACATATTTTATATGATCTATCTATAAAAAATCTATTAAACCAGTCGTTAACACCTTATAGTTCACACGACAAAAGAAGTGTAAAAACATGGCATTGCATATATATTAGATTAATCTGCAGATATTAAATATAATATTAAAATATATAGACCGTGTTAGAGAAATCCACATCCATGCATGGTAGAGAGTATGATTCAAAACCAAATGAAATTGATGATGCAATCACTGTGTGGAGTCTGATTCTAAGATAAAACATGTGAATACAAGTTTGTAGACCTAGCCACTTAGGCGTAATTAACTGAAACCGAAAGAATCAAAAGCGAAGAGAATTCGGTTCCACATATTTTTATGAAATCCACATCCATGCATGGTACACTACTGGAGACGGCTGCTTTGCCGAGGGCCCAGGCTCTCGGCAAAGTCTTTGCCGAGCACAGCTCTCGGCAAAGCGGCCTCGGCAAAAATCTGATCAGCAAAGCCTTCTTTGCCGAGAGCTGTTTATCGGGCTCTCGGCAACGAAAAGGCGCCGTTAACGGCCCCCTGCCGTTGCCTTCTTTGCCGAGAGCCCATCTGGCTGGCTCTCGGCAAAGAGCTTTCCTTTTTTTTAAAAAAAACTCTTTGCCGAGAGCCAGTCTGGCCATGCTCTCGGCAAACATTTTTCTTTTTTTTAAAAAAAAATCTCTGCCGAGAGTCTTGCTGGCCTAGCTCTCGGCAAATTTTTTTTCTTTTTTTTTTGAAAAAACTCTTTGCCGAGAGCCAGTCTGGCCAGGCTCTCGGCAAACATTAGCCTTTGCCGAGTGCAATGGTCATTGCAGTCGGCAAAACTGGGACATGGCTATTCTGGCAGCCTTGTTTTCCAGCTTTGCCGAGTGCAAGTTATCATCGAAACATGATAAGTTTTCAATCTAAAGTTCACAATCTACTAGAGCCGACACTCTAAACACACTCATGGCCAACCTTGCCCTGGCCACCCGGAGAAGTAGTGCTGCCTTGACCCCGGGCGTGTTCCATCCAGGCGCTTGCGGGTTGTTCGAACCCGCCGACGGAGGCTACAAAAAGTAGACGTCTATGTCAGACAAGCAAATGCAGAAACAAAACACTGAGGAATCGATACTCATAGGAGTATCATCCATGTTCTGAGACGGCGGTGGAGGAGCCATGAGCGCCGCGGGCACCTACATGCCCTGGGAGGCCATGAACGCGATGAGGTCTGCCATCTGCTTAGCTTGGGCCTCCAACCGGGCCTCCATCTGGGACCGCATCTGGGCCTCCATCTGCTGGCGCTCCTCCCTTTCTCTTTCCAGGCGGGCCTGCGATAATACAAAGGGAATGTTAGAACAATGCAAACATTTAAACATCAATGTACGACGAGTAAAACAAAAATAACCTCGGGCTTGGCAATCCGCGACTGCGAAGGCGACAGGCGTGGGCGTATGGGGACGCTCCCGCTCGTGGTCTGTGCTCGGAGCTAGGCCAGAGTGGGAGTGGAGGACGAGTCGATGACATCGTCGCCAAGCCAATACCGCTCGTGCTTCTTGCCTCCTCCGACCCTCATCACGATGCTTCCGTCCAGGTCCTCGCTGATCGGATCAAAGTCGGCCCCATGGACCGCCCTTGCCGCCTCTGTGTAGTCAGTAAGGCGGGTGTGGACGCTGGAGTTGGAGTACGCCTCGAGAGGGTCGTCTGGGTTGTAGGAGGTCTCCGGTGCGGTGGCCACCGTGTGACGCCATCTGCGACGAAGACAACAGGATGATTAGTAATCAGGCAACATTTGAGCGTTACAATACATAAAGTGTTTCACGTACCTAAGCTTGTGCGTACTCGGCGAGGTTGCGGTTGCCCTGGTGGTGTGGTACACCTGGCATCTGCAGATGCGCCTCCCGGGCCTCAGTGTGCTGGGCGGTCCACTCTTCGGATAGCCACCGGTCCACGATCATCTCCCAGCACTCGGGAAATGACTGGCACCATTGGGGGACCATCTGCACATCATCAAGTATTTCACATATAAGCGTCAGATGAAATGAGCATAGCTTAATCTCAAAAGGAATCACTTACCTGAATGTACTGCGCCCGGCTCAGCGTCATGCCACTCGCCTCGACCTTCGACACCCTCCGTCCTTCGATCGTGGTGTTGTAGTTGACGATGGCCTGAAGTCTCGCCTTGTAGATGATGTCGGTGACGAGCTTCTTGCAGGCCCTTGTACTCACCACCTCCGCCTATACCTCCTTCCCCTGCTCACACCTATAGAAGTCCTGCATACAGATGTAATACAAACTCTAAGTAATTCAAGAAAAGTACGATGAATGCGATTTTGTGTGACGAAGACTTACCCACAGCTCCGCTCTGACCCTCGCCGCCTTGTTGGGGTAGTCCGGGTCTGGGGCGACGGTGTAGTAGTCAAAGGTGTAGGCCGACTCTGTCTTCCCGGCATACTGTACTATGCCAGGGTACTGCTCGCGGCACAGGAGTCCCAGGATGCCGTTGGGTTTGCGGCCGTGACCCTCCACAAACTCCCAATGCCTGCACAAGTGATTCAGAAAGATTATTAGTTTCTATTTCAATTTTAAACATATCAATGAATGAGTAGTTAGAACATGTACCTTTGTCCAACGGGGCGGATCACTGGGCGTTGGTGACGTGGTATCGGTCGCGCCGGGAGGCTGGCCGGACCTCGCAAGTAGGGCGTGGACGCCCCTGAGGCAGCCGAACCCTCGTCCGCCTCGGCCGACAACTCATCCTCCTGCTCGGGCTCCTCTTGCCCCTCGTCCGCCTGAGCCTCGGCCTCGAGTGTGGTCGGCACCTCGTCCTCGACCGCCTCCTCCTCCGGTGGAGTCGACTCCCTCCGGTGGCAACCCCTCCTTTGCCGAGATGGCCCGTCGTCCTGCGAGGCCCGGTACAGGGAGCTCATCGACCTCTGACGTCCGCCTGGCATCTTGGCTCGACCTCCTGCATTTAAACAGAACAAACAATGTTGTATTAGAAATAACATAATGAAATATATGCAAAATAAATAAAACCCTAGATCCTAGGAATAACATCCGTAGGCTTCGTCATGGTACCATCTAATCCTCATTTCTCTAATATACTCCTATGCATCTCATATATGTTTGAATGTTTCTGTGAGGGAGTGTACATAATGACATATCACAGTAATATAGCTTCCATTATGGTGGCATCACCATCACCTGACGTGGGTCACGACTCTTGAGTCATACTGAAAGGATCATCTCTTATTTCAGTGCCGCGGATCATCAACGACGATTGTTCTAGTAACGGCGTGTTTACACACAACTAATATGAAAGCAGGCATACTAGATCGAGCTGATGAACTCGATCAGGTTAGGATTGCTCCTTTTATGAGTTTCCTTTTGGAAAATAAGAAAACGTCACGCACCTGACTAGTCCTGAAGGCGGTGGTGGCAGTGACAGTGGGAGGGAGGGACAGGGAGGGAGGGAGAGGGAGGAAGTACCTGAACACGCCAGGTCGCTCCTCCCGTCGGGCCCTCCCTGGCTTCCCCTCCGTGGACGGCGGCGGCGGCGGCCGGCGGCGCCGCGGGGGCGGGGGCGCGGTCGGGCCGGGGCGAGGACACGGCCGGGCGGCGGGGGCGGGGGCGGCGCGGGCGAAGGCGCGTCCGGTCGGCGGTCGGCGGCGGCGGCAATGTGAGGCGCGTGGGTACGTTGTGAGGGGTGAGGGGTGAGGGGCGCGGGTGCTCGTTTTGATTCAGATACCCTTTGCCGAGAGCTAGATCAGACGGGTCTCAGCAAAGAGTTTTTCTTCTTTTTTTTTGATTTTCTTTGCCGAGAGCCCCAGCCCAGGCTCTCGGCAAAGAGGCTCTTTGTTGGGAGCTTTAGAAGGCTCTCGGTAATATATATATATTTTAAAAATTTCTTAACTAAGTCATCGTATATATTCTACCAAAAAAAGAGTTTTTCTTTGCCGAGAGCTAGGTCAGACGGCTCTCGGCAAAGAGTTTTTATTTTTTTATTTACAATGCCGAGATCCCTAGCCCAGGCTCTAGGCAAAGAGGCACTTTGCCGAGAGCTTTAGGAGGCTTTCGGCAAAAAAAAAAATTTTGGATTTTTGCTCCCAATTTTTTCCTACAGCCTTGATACAGTACTAGGAGGCCATGTTTGAAATTTGGTGTATTTTCCATTCCTCTTGCTATATTTCATGAATTTTCTTTATTTTTTTCCGCAAGACGCACATTTGAACTGCAGGTGCATGAAATAATGAATCTCAGCGATTCAAAAAATGATATTCATGCTTCCGAGGGTATTTCAACACCGTATCCAGGGACAAACGTGGAAACTCGACCATCTCGTGCACGAGACATGGTGACCAAGTTGTGTAAGATTTGATTTAAAATTATATAAAATGCGAACGGAGTCGGAAAATCATGAAAGTAGACGGGAGGCCTTGACAGGATGCGTAGAGTCTATGAAAAAAATTTAGGAATGTTTGGAGTAAGTTATGGCATAACATGGTTGAAACCCTGAGATCTCCACATGTGATAACGAGATATCACATGCGGAGATCTCAGGTTTCAACCATCTTACGACACAACTTGCTTCAAACATTTCCAAAAAAATTTTATAGCCTCTACATGCGATGTCAAGGCCTCCCGTCCATTTTCAAGTTTTTCCGACTCCGTTCGCATTTTATATATTTTTAAATCAAATCTCACGCAATATGGTCGCCATGTCGCGTGCACGAGATGGTGGAATTTTCACGTCTGTCCCTGGATATGGCGTCGAAATACCATCGGAAGAATGAATATCATTTATTGAATCACTGAGATTCATTATTTCATACACCTGCAGTTCAAATGTGCATCTTGTGGAAAAAATCAAGAAAATAAAAAAAAATACACGAAATATAGCAAGAGGGATGGAAAATACACCAAATTTCAAATCTTGGCTTCTAGTACTGTAGCAAGGCTGCACAAAAAATTTGGGAGCAAAAATCCGAATTTTTTTTTTGCCGAGAGCCTTGGCTGAGGCTCTCGGCAAAGAAAAATATTTTGCCGAGAGCCTAACAGCTGGCTCTCGGCAAAGATGACGGCGTAAGTGGGCCGTTTGCGGGGCTGAGGCTTTGCCGAGGTTCTGTTTGTACCGAGAGTCGAGCTCTCGGCAAAGCTGGCTTTGCCGAGAACCAATCTTTGCCGAGCGCTGGCTCTCGGCAAAGGATTCTTTGCCGAGCGCTCGATATTTGACTCTCGGCAAAGAGGTAGGCCCTCGGCAAATCTCCTCTGTCCGGTAGTGGTAGACAGTCTGATTCTAAGACAAAAACATGTCAATACAAGTTTGTAGACCTAGCCACCTAGCATAATTAATCGAAACTGAAAGAATAAAAAACGAAGAGAATTTGATTCCACATATTTTTATGAAATCCACATCCATGCATGGTAGAGAGTCTGATTCAAAACGAAATGAAATTGATGGGCCGTGTTTAGATGCCGATTTTGGCCGGCCAAATTGGTACAGTGCGCATTAAATACGCACTGTACCAATTCGTTTGTATTTGGTAAAAATTGTCTAAATTTTGACTAATTAGGTTCAAAATGTTCGTCTCGCAAAGTATAATAAAACTGTGCAATTAGTTTTTAATTTCATCTACATTTAGTACTCCATGCATGTGCCGACATTTTGATGTGATGGGAATCTTCTTTTTGCATAGTGGAATTTGGGGTTGAAATTTAGGATCTAAACAAGGCCATGAATGCAATCACTGCATGGAGTCTGATTCCAAGACAAAACACGCCAATACAAGTTTGTAGACCTAGCCACCTAGGCATAATTAACCAAAACTGAAAGAATCAAAAGCGAAGAGAATTCGGTTCCACATATTTTTATGAGTGCTTCAAAAAGTCATCGAACTCGATACCTAACTCTACCAACACATGGATACTACAAAATTAAAGTTATGATATTACTATGGGAAGATTTTTTTGTGCCTTATGACAAAAGAAAAAAATCTGACAATATTATGTTTTA
This sequence comes from Saccharum hybrid cultivar R570, assembly GCA_038087645.1. NCBI lineage: Eukaryota > Viridiplantae > Streptophyta > Magnoliopsida > Poales > Poaceae > Saccharum > Saccharum hybrid cultivar. The sequence goes on from JAQSUU010000805.1 coordinate 17,350,673, forward strand.
CCTTAACCTTAGATTATTTTTTCCCGTTGCAACGCATGGACATATTTACTAGTAAAAAAAATAGAAGACGCATGATGAGGGGAAACGGACATACGACGAGCGGAACCTTTCTTCACCAGAATCGTGATCCCTGCGGCGGCGGCTCCCTGAGCGATGCGAAGGCATCGGGGTGGTCAAAAGCGAGATGGGGGCCTAGGGTTTGGCGAGGGGACGGGGACCACGGCAGCCCGGGACGGATCGGGACTCGGGAGAGGCGACCACCTCGACGAGGCCGGCCAGGCAGCTTCGGCGAGGGAGAGGTTCTACTCTGCTCGGCCTGGGATGCGGACGGAAAAGAAGGTGACGGTATACGAAAAAGAAAGTTTAATTGGATTTCTGCAAATACTCCTTCCGTAGCTTTAATTTATCCTAACTCAAACATTACTATCTATGACCATTCATTTCAGACAATTTTTATAGTTTCACAGTAAATGTATTATAGATTATGAAAGTATTAAACATAAATCTTATGTAATGAATCTATATAATTTTTTAGAATCAAAGGTCAAATATATAAATGTTTGACTTAAGACAAAGGCTAAAACGATATGTCAATACAAACGGAGGGACTATATGGCAGTAGGAGAAAAACCATTGCTATTCTGTTATTTTAGACCGTGTCATATAATTTGCTCTCTATTTAAGATTTTTCTGACGGTGTTAGATTGGTATGCAGACCTTGCATGACTACAACAATTCCGTATAGATCATCAAGTAATAAGATTCATCTCCTCTCCATGCACAAGCCCACCCCTCCATCTCTCTTGCTCTGAACCTCTCTTCCTAAAAAAAACTTGATCATTTCAAAAAAAAAAACCTTGACCCAATATGGGGGCGCTTGCCCGGTACAGCAACGCTCGACCCGTACGGAGCTTGTGGACAGCGCTCGCCCACAAACATGTTTTACCAAGGAGATATGGGCACAATGAATGGACACCAATGGAAGATGGTGTGGAGGATGGTCGATGCTCAATACAGGTAGAAACTTAAACTCAAATTCATTCTTGGTTCGTGAATGTATGAAATGTCAAATGAAAAGCTCCCTGCTGTCTTTGTGCTTTTGACATGTTTTAAAACATTTAATAGTTTCTGATATTCCAAGATGGATCTATACCGGTCTCATGAACACGTAGGGCACATATATCTTTCACTCCGATTAATGGTTGCAAGACCCTTATGAATTTTGTAATATTCTTATTTACCTTTGTATCACCTATCTTAATTATTTTCCTGCTATATTCATATGTAGGGTTATGCAGCAAGTAGTTGCATACCAAGACCTCAAAAGATTGTTGAGAAAGACTTCGTAAAGAAATATTGGTCCAGGTGGAAAGCACACAGTGTAGGGCGATGGTGTATGCTCTTTTTCCCTGTTATTACCTGAGAAAGTATGATGTTATTTAAACAATAATGCTATGATCAGGGCGTCCGTCTAGGCGTGTGCATCTGGACGCACCCCGTTCTTGGGCCTGCGCAGCAAATCGGGCCCAACAGCAATCAGCCTGCTTCCCTCTATCCTCTCTCCTTCATCTCTACCCAGCGACCTAACCCCCACCGATAGAAATCTCCACTTGCTTCGCTCATCGCGGCTTCAACGCATTGGATGTCCGCCCCATCCCTCTCCACGCCGCATCTACCGCCCTCTAGAACCTCGCCACGCCACGCCCACTCCTCCAGAACCTCATCGACGCCGGCGTGGCCGACGAGTCAGGCGTCTTACAATGACCTCCTCCGGGCGCTCATCAACACGGACCTCCTTAGCAGGGACCTCGACCTTGGCATGTGGAAGCTCCTAGGCGGCGCGACGCTGTCCTTCGCCGGCGTGCCCACGCTACTCCGGTACCTCGTCCAAGCAGCAAGGTGACACTACGCGGCACATGTAATAAGCTTATATTCCAAGTGTTTCAGATGATTCATTAGGATATTGTAATTGTTTCATCTTGATATTGCAAAAGTATGATGTTGCACATGTTGCAATGGCTATATACGTCTGTTTCAAGTGTATGTTCCAAATGTTTCATCTATTTTTCAGATGTTCATTGGAAGTGTTTCATTTGGATGTTGTATATGTTTCACATGTATGTTGCAACTATTTTATCTGGACGTTGCATATGTTTGCAATGGTTTTCAGGAGTTTTGATATACTTTTGCAAGTGTTTCAGCTGTTTCGTATGAATGTTGCAAGTGTTTCGTTTGGATATTTCAAAAGTAGATCGGGATGTTGCACATGTTGCAAAGTGACTTACCTATCACAACCGCCTATCGTAGTTGCTTGGGTGTCGTGCATGTGCGTGGGGGAGCGGAGGAATGGAGCGTTGCTCAGCAGTGAGTGCGGGAAGCTAAGGGTGATGGCGGCAGGGGCACAGGCTGTCCTTGCGCGACATGAGGGTGTGGCAAGCGGAGGAGTGCAGGCGGACAGAGGCACGAAGTGGGGGCGCAGTTTCCTAGGAGTAGCAAACATTAGCGTTAGGCGCAGAAACAGACTGTAGCCACGAGTGTTCGGACACGGGCGTCCATCCAGACATTCGGGCGCAAGTCATGCCATCCGTATGAAACGGATGAAACATTTAGAACATGGGCTATGCTAGTCATGCCATGCAGCCTGTCCCCATGCACTGATCTTTATTCCTGCCCCACATGCGCACCCAACCCGTCGTAGCGCCCACGTATCCAGACGACTGGCCTCGCCCACGTAGCATGCCCTGTCCACCAATTCAAGGCCACTCGCCCTATCCCACATGCGCACCCTGCCCCGTCGCACCCCGACCGCCGGCTCCAGCGCGCCTCGTCTGCCGGACACCGGCGCGCCACGCGCCTAGTCCATCGGCCTCTAACTCCCCACGCCCCACGCCCCTTCACTCTCCAAACAACATGAAACACGTGCAACATGAAACACTTGAATACAACATCCGTACAAAATCGGTGATACATTTAGAACATACGCTAGCAACATATGTGTGAAACATATGCACTATCAGATAAAACACTTGCAACTTGTGAACATGAAAACATGTATTGTAACATAAGACAGAAATAACTGAAACATTTGGAACATATTGTTGCAACATATGTGTGAAACATGTGCAACATCCAAATCGAAACACTTGCAACATACGTCTGGAACAGATGAAATATTTTGAACAACATATCTGAAACACTTGCAACATGCCTCTGAAAACACTTGCAATATGTGCAACATCCCCAATCTACTTTTGCAACATCCATATAAAACAATTGCAACATACCTCTGAAACGTCTGAATCATTTAAAACATACGCTTTCAACAAACTAGCATTGCAACATCTCCTTGCTGAGGTCGTGCATTGCGACGACTACGGCGTCGACAGCGGCCACAATCTTCTGGTGGGAATGGCCGCGGTGGCAGCACCTCTCCAGCACCCTAGCAGCACATCGGCGCATGTGGGGGACAAGACACGGCGCGCAGCAGTTGGGACACACGGCACGCAATGAGCTGGAGCTAGGGCGAAGCGCGCAGCAAAGTGGAGTGGGCGCGGCGGGGGATGGAGCACGGCGCGGCGACGGAGGGGGTGTGGCATGGGATGAGAGCGCAGTGCTAGATGGGGGAGTCGCACGGCGTGCTATGGAGTGCACTGCAAGGAATACGGATGGGCGAGCATGGGAGTGGAAGATATTATTGGGAAAGAGATGGGAAGATAGAAAGCGGGCCTGTTTGGGCCGATAGCATGTAGGCCCATGTACCACCGCACCACCATTTTTTTTGTTTACCACCTAAAGAATAGCATCGTGCATAAGCATGATTGAGAAACTAGCAGATAGGACCTGTTTGCACAGCTCCAGCTCTAGAAATTCGTAGAGCTGGAGCTATGGGCACATCATTTGGTTGAGCAATTTTGCTATTATTTGGATTAAACGTCACTTTATTTTATCCTAGAATATCTAAATTCTACATGGATCTTAGAATTGGATCTGTGCCAAACAGACTTTAGTTGAGTCCATAAGACTTCCAACATCTTGCATTCCTGCATAAATATAGCTTCTCGACTAAACTATATTTTTCTATAGGCCAATAGGGCAGTATCAGTAAAAGAGCCTACGAAGGAAAAGTGGCTCTTGTGGCCCTGCCTTTAATTTCTTTGCCATTTTTTGAAGGTAGCTAATCGGTTCTCCATGTTTCGGTTGGTACAGTGAGATAGATCTTTAAAAAAAACCTCTACTACTAAACAACAGCTTGATTTACCTCTAGTTAACAGAGCAACGAATAATCTCTCGATAAACCAGCATCAGTACAACACTTCATAGCACTATTGAGTAATAATTATGATTTTGTCCATATATATTTTTTGAGTATTCTGTTCAAGTGGGCATGTGTCACACGCCTTATGGCACCTCCCCAGCCCAGGGCCAATGGGCCAGCCGCGGCCAGGAGTGGGGCGTGCCCATGTCCTGTGCTGACGGCAACAGCGGCGGCGGCTCGGTGTTTCCTTCCCTTGGAAGGAATTATGAAAATAGAAATAGAAATAAATTAGGAGATTAGAAGTTTAGTTTGTTTAGAAAAGGGGAATCCAGTCTATAAGAATATCTCCCGTAGTTGTTTGAGACACAAGTCCATTAGGAACTATAAATATAGGGGTATTGTACTCATTGGAGATTAAGAAATAATAGCCCTAGGCTTATCCCCCTCTCTCCCTCTCTCTGTGCCGCCACTCCGTCTCCTCCTTCCCCACGCCACCGATGACATCTCCCTCCCCCTGCCCTAGCCGCCACCCCCAAGGGCCCCAGCCCAAGTGACGTGCTAGACGATCCATGGCTTCCACGCCGACCTCGTGCAGCAGCTACTCCAGGACTTCGCAAACAATCTCTGCAGGACCTTCGATGACATGCACTAGAAACTAGTCAACCTCAACACCCGCCTGCACGACTTCGAGCAAGCACGCATCCATGGCGAAGCATTCGCCGGTGTCCAAGCCAAATTGGATCGAGAAGCCACCATTGATGATCTCGCGACCAAAATTAAGAACGTCATGATTGCTGCCAGCAGATCCTTCCTCCAAAGCAAGATGGAGGAACCCCAATCCTTCGATGCCCCACAGATCATTGGCAAGGTGGCAGACAGCTTGCTCCGAGCACCACAGGCACAACTGTGGCTGGGTTCTTCCTCGCAGGGACAGTGCCCTGTCAGCCCTTCGACGACTCCATCGACACCACTTGCCTAGCACCCTCTTCTGTACACCGACTGGCCATCAGCGCAGCAGGCACCCACTCCGCGCCAACACAGGACCTGATCCAGACACCAGCACCACCGACAGCAACCAAACAGCCAACCATCATGGCTCGGTTGATGGCACCAACATGCGACGGCTCTATAGATCCACTACCATGGATCTCCAGGATGCAACTACTCTTCAGAATGTAAAACACACCAGCAGATGGACAGGTTCGATCTGCAGCATTTCATCTTATTGATGCAGCACAAAGCTAGTATATCCGCATGACAAAGGAGGCGCCAACAACTGGGTGGACAACTGTCACACGGAGCCTCATCCATGACTTCGGCCCTCCAATCGACCAGGAAGAATGTGGTGACCTCACTCCTCCCCGACACAACAATGACTTGAACGACTACATCGACACCTTCACCGTGTATACAGTACGCGCAGGCATCACCAACAACCTACGTCAAGTCCACCTCTTCGTCGACGGTCTGCAACACAGGCTTCGGGACTCGGTCATTCAATATCAACCGCAAGAGATGGAAGCAGCCATCCTCCTCACGCGCGCCCTAGACGACATAACAGCAACTCCACTCGTCGTCCCGCAAGCCCGTGTCGAGCATGACGCCGCCCAAGAGCAAGCGCCACGGACCCCGTCAGTTCAGGTGGACGGTGAATCTACCCCCTTCCTTCCCTAGCGACCGTGTCGACACGCACGTCATCAGCAAGGGCACTCATCCCATAGTTCGGCTACAATTCAGCAGCCACAATGTACGCCCGCCAGATGAGGCTCCGCCCACTTCAAGCAGCAACCACGATAGACCACCTAGAGGCACTGTGCCCGTCGACCGATGACAACCCCAACGAGACCACTTGCCCGTCAACATCACTGACGCTCTCGTTCAACTTCAGGGAGCTTCCACGGATGAGCGTGAGCTTTAGATCATCTATGACACCATTACAGTTCAGGCAGCAGCTCCAGCCTGGACGCTCCACGATGGTGTCATCTACTACAACAATCGCCTCTACATACCGGCAACCTCCCCGCTGCTCAGGACATGCTCGAGACGCTAGGGACAACAACCCCCCATCTCCTAGCAATCGGCCTTCACATATCGGCATCCACTCCGACAACGCAAGCGTTTCCCTCAAGCATATTGTTGCTAGAGGATTGGCCGCAATGCATTCTACCTTCAGCAATGGTTGTCTTCTTCGACTACAATGGCCAACAGTTCCTCTCCATTGAGGATGTCTACATCAACAGACAACACACAGACGGCCACCCACTCATCTCTCCGACGTATAACAACACTGGCGACCTCCTGTTTGGCAGCTTGCAACACTTCACCACAACACCGCCAACAATGGTGGCCACAACATTCTGCAAACACATCAGAGGATTCGTCGATGCAAGTCAGGTACACTCGTTCCCATGACCTCCATGGGTCATGAGAACGCTACACTTCTCAAGAATACTCCCTGGCGCGGCCTTGGCTTCAGCATACCATGCGCATGGACCTAGGGAGGACCCAATGACATACGACTACTATGTCTCTAGCTACTTCGGTTCCTACCACTACTCCTTCATCTTCGCCCCCAATGACACCGAAATCGGGTGCCTCGGTGTTTTCTTCCCTTGGAAGGAATTAGGAAAATAGAAATAGAAATAAATTAGGAGATTAGGAGTTTGGTTTGTTTAGGTTAGGAGTTTAGTTTGTTTAGGAAAGGAGAATCCAATCTATAAGGATATCTCCCATAGTTGCTTGAGACACAAGTCCATTAGGGACTATAAATATAGGGGTATTGTACTCATTGGAGATTAAGAAAGAATAGCCCTCGGCTTATCGCCCTCTCTCCCTCTCTCTGTGCCGCCACTCCCTCTCCTCCTTCCCCACGCCGCCGATGCCATCTCCCTCCCCCTGCCTTAGCCGCCACCCCCAAGGGCCCCAGCCCAAGTGACGTGTTACAGCATGCATATTCTTACTCGTTTATTTTATCTGAAAAATATCACCCTCCTAAACGTTTCAAAATCTTTCAATGGTGTTTACTGTTGGCATAGACTAACATTCTGGCCTTTATTATTTGTCCTGTACCAGTCGGGCTATAGCTTATATATGACTCACATAAAAATGTTAACTCGTTACAGAGGTCAAAAGCCCAAAACATTGCAAAGTTTTCATGCAACCTCATTCTACTCCAGGGCTAATAAATACCTCCCAAGACATTGCGAAGTTTTGATCATCATCTGAACTCTTGACTGTTCCCATCAGATGGGTTTTTTGCTTACTTCAGTAAATTTAAGCAACGCTGCTTGGGGTGCACTGCAAAAGAACAACACAGAGCAGCTGATGAAATGCACATACGAGGTACTTGCTTGCATTTTTCATGATATTTTCTCGACATTCAGGAGTACGATTTTGTAACAAGGAACACTATTCAGACTTTTAAGACCTAGCCAAGAACATCTCTTAGGCCTTGTTAGCAACCCCCACCGATAGAGCACGAATCACTGAACCAGCCAAGCCTAACTCGAGCAACAAGTGCTGAATATCCGTTACAATGAGATGGAGTTCGGGGAGGAAGCAGCAAAGCAGGGGAATTGGAGTGAGGAGGAAGATGCTAGAAGGTTCTAGAAGATCCGGGTACAAGAGAGATAGAGTTGGGGGAAGATGAACAGCACTAGAGGGAGGAGAAAGATGAACAATAAAGACGTTCTGATATTTTCTTCGATGTCCCCTTTGGCTGCCTCCGATCCCCTTTCGTAATCAGAGCGAGGCCCATTGCCGGCCTGTCCCTCCTTGGCCCATATGGCAGCGACTCCTAACATTCCCCGCCGCTTGAAATGCAGCTTGCCCTCAAGCCGCGGAACTGATCCGCCTTGGTCCTGTTGGAGAGCTGGCATCAACCTCCTGGGCTGTGAACTCGATGTAGCACACCGCCATTCCCTTCATGAGCTTCCAGAACAAGCCCTTGCTGAACTCTGAGCGTGTGCTGGCCCGTGACGAACGCCAACAGCAGGATCTCGAACTCGTTCCTGTCTGAGTGCGCGTACTGGTGCAGGGCCACGTCCGGGCAGTGTAGGACGGGATTGGCACTCGCAGGGAAGAAGGACGGGACGACTCGGACGCCGCCGGAATGGCATGCACGGCCACCCGTTGGCGGGGTCGTTGCTGGTCACGAACGTGAAGCCCTCCATATAGTCGAATGCCGCGTCGAGGTGCCGCATCATCAGCCACTCAGCGTCCACCGTGTAGGTTGCGAAGCTCGCGTACACCTCGCTCGTCCACCGCACTACCTTGAGCGCCGTCTTGAACCTGGCCACGATGGACACTTGAGGCCCGTAGCAGATGGACGGCCCAGAGTTGTCAGCAGCCCAATGGAGCACCTCCTCCTCCCAGAGCTTGCCGCTAGGAACGCCGGCGAAGCAGTGGCCGCCAGCTAGGCGAACTGTCAAACAGTTGGTCAGCGCAACCGCGGCACCGTTGCTGGTTACCAAGGCCAGTGCTGACCCCATGGTCGCCACCCATGCCAGCTGCCCACCACCGGCTGCGCCTACAGCATCGGCTCGGAGGACAGTGGCCGTTGCGAGTGTTGGAACCAGAACTCCGGCGAGGAGCTCCGGCTAGAGCACGACACCGGCAGGTGGTGACCGCGCACACAAAACCCTACCAAGAACGCGAGTGCGAGAGAGAGAGAGCTCGATGCGAGGCAAGAACACACAGGATGGTTCACACTGCGACGTGCAGTGCTTTCAGTTGCATTGATCGATAGATATACACGGGCTCACGCCCCCACCCCGCCATGGTTCCACAGCTGCACGGTGTGCCGTTCATCTCGGCCACCCGTGCGACATGCACGGCATGCGGCCATGACGGGGGATACATCTTGACGCAGTCAGGGCGCGGATCGTGCAGTCTCCGTCCCGTCCTGATTCTACGCTGAAAACTAGACATGTTTGTAACAAACTAAATGCCTGAACTGATAAGCAAACTTATGCAACTAAAATGCAGATACATGGCACGATTATGATCAACAATTCACCCCCTTAATCGTGACCAACCTTCATCACTCCCAGCTGCCTCCGCATCTCTGCAAATCTGATTCTGCCCAACGGCTTCGTCAGAACATCGGCCAACTGGCTATCAGTGCCCACATGCTCCAGCTCTAGCACCCCTTCAGACACACACTCCCTAATGTAGTGATATCGTGTGTCAATATGCTTGGTTCTGTCATGATGCACAGGATTTCTACTCAGCTCTTCTGCAGATTTACTGTCAATTCTCAACTTGAACCTTTTAACCTCTGAACAAGTTAGATCAGCTAGCAGCCTGCCCAACCAAACCCCCTGACAGGCACCTGTTGCAGCAGCAATATACTCGGATTCACATGAGGATAGAGACACAACTCTATGCTTCTGTGAGCTCCAAGTCACAATATTTTTCCCAAGAAAGAACACAACACCAGTAGTACTCTTCCTTTTTTCCAAATCTCCTGCATGGTCACTATCAGTATAGCCAAGCAACTCAGATTGTGACCCTTTGACATATTTGCAACCCAGCTTTGTTGTCCCTGCAACATACCTTATGATTCTCTTTATGGCAGCCCAATGATCTGAATTAGGTGACTCCATAAACCTACTGACCAAGCCAACAGAGTAAGCAAGATCAGGCCTTGAATTTACCAAGTACCTTAGGCTTCCCACAAGACTTCTGTACCTTGTTGCATTTGACACTAGCTCAGGCTTCCCAGGCAGCAGCTTGATGTGCTGCTCCATTGGAGTGTCAACAGGGTTACACCCTTTCATCCCTGCATTTTCTACTATTTTCTGAGCATAGGCACTTTGACAAATGGTGATCTCCCCTGGCTTCTGTTTCACTTCCAGTCCCAAGTAGTAACTGAGTAAGCCAAGGTCACTCATGCTAAAGCTTTTCTTCATCTGCTGCTTAAATGTAGCAATCAGCTTGCTATCTGGCCCACAGATGATCAGGTCATCCACATAGACTCCCACTAGAAGTAATGACCTGCCTGTCCCCTTCTTGTAAACAACATTTTCTTCCACACTCCTCACAAAACCCAGCTTGTACAGTTCTTGATCAAGTCTGGCATTCCAAGCTCTGGGAGCTTGCTTAAGGCCATATAAGGCTTTTCTGAGTTTTAGTACTTTGCCTTGCACTGATGGATTAGAGAACCTAGGTGGAAATTGCACATAGACCTCTTCTTGTAGATCACCATTCAGGAATGCAGATTTAACATCCATGTGGTGGACTTGCCACTCCCCCTGTGCTGCTAGAGCCAGCAGAAGCCTTACTGTCTCCAATCTTGTCACTGGGGCAAAGACTTCATCGTAATCCACCCCCTGGATTTGTGCATACCCTTTCACCACCAATCTTGCCTTGTGCTTCACAATGCTACCATCAGGGTCTCTCTTCACTTTAAAAACCCATTTCAGACCTATTGCCTTATGACCACTAGGCAATTCTGAAACTGTCCAAGTCTGGTTTTGCTCAATGGACTGCATTTCAGCCTGCATTGCTTCCCTCCAGCATTTTTCTACAAGGGCCTGCTCCACATTTGCTGGTTCATCTGCTGCAAGCATGCATATTCCACTGTATTCGAAGTCATGGATCTCATCAGTTGAGTCAAGCAAATCTGTCATTGTTCTAAATCTGACTGGGCCACCTTCTGCATCCTCTGAATATTGACTTGGTGGGGTTGCCCATCCATGGTTTGGTGCCTGAACTGTCCCTAGAGTGTTTGGGGTGTTTGGAGATCCCCCATCATCTCCCAAGGCATCACCAACACCACCTGGATCCTGCTGTCCCTCGCCACTGGCAGGCTGCTGCTGTTCTTCAGGGTTGGATGCTGTTGTCGGATTTCTGTCAGTCAATTCATACTCAACTGTGAACATGTATGGCTGCTGCACTCCACTGCCTTCTGTGTTGGCCCAGTCCCAGGGCTGGTTCTCCACAAACACAACATCCCTGCTCACTACTAGCTTGGCAGTGGTGGGATCATAGAACCTATACCCTTTTGTGCCAGCCTCATACCCAATAAAGACCATCTTCCTTGATCTGTCAGAGAGTTTAGACAGACTCGGGCCTGTTAGCTTCACACTAGCAGTACAACCAAAAATCCTCTGGTGAGACACATTTGGTTTCCTTCCAAACCATGACTCAAATGGAGTTTTGTTGTTCAAGGCCTTTGTTGGTGCTCTATTCAACACATAAACTGCGGTGCAGATTGCTTCTCCCCAGAACTCAGATGGGACTTGCATTGCCTTCATCATGCACCTAGCCATTTCAATAGCTGTCTGGTTCCTTCTCTCAACCACCCCATTTTGTTGGGGAGAATAGGGAGCAGTTGTGTAGTGCTTGATGCCTTGATCATTGCAGAAGATAGTGAATAAACTTGAAGTGAACTCACCTCCCCTATCTGTTCTTAGAGCCTTGAGCTTGCCATCTGACTCAACCTCAGCCCTGGTTTTCATTTTTTTGAAGTACTCCAGAGCTTGGTCCTTTGATTTTAGCAGTTCTACCCACATGAACCTGCTGTAGTCATCTACTACCAGCAGAAAATATGAGGCACCTCCCAAAGATTTTGGGGTTATCTGCCCACACAAATCAGCATGCACAAGTTCCAGCCCTTTGCTAGCTCTGAATTTTGACACATGAGGAAAAGGCAATCTATGTTGTTTGCCCAGTACACAACCATCACAAATTTTCTCCACCCTACCCACAACTGGCATCCCCACTACCATTTCTTTTGCACCAAGATCATTCAAAGCTCTGAAATTCAAATGCCCAAATCTAGCATGCCATTGTCATGACAAATCTTCAGAGTGTGCAAGTAAACATATGGGTGGTGACAACTGAAACTTAGCAAGGTATAATCTATTTGCAGTTCTAGGTGTAGAGATCAATAGTGTTCCACTAGGATCAAACACACACATTTTTCCCTTTCCCAAGGTCACCTCAAAGCCTTTCTCCTCTAACTGACCAAGACTCACAATATTACTTCTCAACTTTGGAATATAATATACTTCAGTCAGTACCTTATGAGCATTATGGCGATCTTGCATCACCATGGAGCCGATGCCTTCAATCTCCACCTTTGAGCCATCACCGAACCGCAATGTACTGCGCATCCCCTCATTGAGCTGTGTCAGTGCCGATTTGTTGCCGGTCATGTGGTTGCTGGCTCCAGTGTCCAGAACCCACACACCATCAGGTACAACCACGGGCACCACCTTCTCCGTCAGGTGCACGGCGTGAGCCGGTCCACGCACGACATCGACGTCGCACGCAGCTAGCATGAGTGCTCCGGCCTCAGCGTCGCCGACAACCACATTGGCCTCCGGTGGCTTGGCATCCCTCTTCTTCTCCTTCTTCGGACGCTTGCAGTCCTGCTCCCAGTGCCTGTAGATGTTGCAGTTCCGGCACCGTCCCTTTCGCCTCGGTGTGCCCTCGGAGGTCAATTTGACCGCACCAGGACTGCCACCATCAGAACGCGCCGGTGCCTTGGCCTTGTAGTGGCCACCATGGCCACCACGCCCGCTTGACCCGCCACCGTGTGAGCCGCCGCCGCCATCCTTCGGGCCCTGGTTGAAGCGATGTTTGTGCTTCTCCATCCAGTCCTCCTCGGCCAGCATGAGACGGCCAGCTTTGTCGACGATTTGCTTGTCCTTGTCATCGAGTCGTTCCTCCGCCGCCCGAAGCCGCCCTACAAGGTCCTCCACGGTCATGGTCTTCGTGTTGCAGAACATCTCGATTGACACCACCACTGGAGCGAGTCGTGCAGGCACCACGCGAAGAAATTTCTTGATTACGCGCGGTTCCTGCACGTCCTCCCCCAGTGTCCTCAGCTCCGCCGCCATGTTCGAGATTCTCATCCCGAACTCGTCAATGGACTCGCCCGGCTTGAACGCGATGTTCTCGAACTCGCGCATCAGTGATTGGGCATGCACCTCCTTGACTTGATCTGCGCTGAGACGCATCGTTGCCACCGCATCCCATGCTTCTTTCACCGTCTTCTTGCGTCCAAGCATCTGCCACATCTCACGTGGCACGGAACGTAGGAGCGCCGCCATGGCTTGGCGATCGTGGGCGCGCTTGACATCGGTCCCCGGATCGACCGCATGCTAGATTTCCAGCGCCTCCAGATTGCACTGCATCATCATCACCCACTCGACGTAATTGGATCGCTCCAACATTGGCCACACCAGGGAGCTCTCCTTGACGCCGGACCCCGAGCTTGATGCCGCGCCGCCAGTCATGTCCTCCGGCCTCTTCCTCCTCGGCACCACGAACTTCTTCTTCGCCGGCTCTCGCGGTGGGCTTATGGATCCGCTATATTGCATATACCGGCTCCGATGCCAGAATGTTGGAACCAAAACTCCGGCGAGGAGCTCCGGCTAGAGCACGACACCGGCAGGTGGTGACCACGCACACTAAACCCTACCAAGAACGCGAGTGCGAGAGAGAGAGCTCGATGCGAGGCAAGAACACACAGGATGGTTCACACTGCAACGTGCAGTGCTTTCAGTTGCATTGATCGATAGATATACACGGGCTCACGCCCCCCACCCCGCCATGGTTCCACAGCTGCACGGTGTGCCGTTCATCTCGGCCACCCGTGCGACATGCACGGCATGCGGCCATGACGGGGGATACATCTTGACGCGGTCAGGGCGCGGATCGTGCAGTCTCCGTCCCGTCCTGATTCTACGCTGAAAACTAGACATGTTTGTAACAAACTAAATGCCTGAACTGATAAGCAAACTTATGCAACTAAAATGCAGATACATGGCACGATTATGATCAACAACGAGTGCCTAGCGGCCCTAGCCCACACAACCGACGGTTCGAACGATCAGCGGCACGTCTTGGTAGGCGAAGCCGGACTCTAGGTCGTCATCGAGGGAGCCGTCATAGCCACTGAGCGGAATAGCACGGACCACGGACTTGTCGGGGCTGACGCGGGCGTAGATGGCGTAGGCGCTCTTGGGGTCGACGTCGCATGGGTCGAGGACGAAGGCAATGATGACGGTGCGGTCGCCGTGTGCGCGGTGGCCGCGGGTGGGGGGCGGGAAGCGTGCGCATGCGTCCACAGGAACGGTGCCTGAGACGACGCGGACCTCTCGGAAGCGCCAGGGACGGAGAGCATCACAGGGGTCAGGGTCCAGGCGGAGTACGCAGCTGCGGAGGGGCCTGTCAAAGAATTCATGCGCGAGGCTGAGGAAGACGAGCTCCTCGAAGACAGTGGCGCCGGCGGGGCAACTCAGGGTCGGCGCGGGCGTGGTCGAGGTGTAGGAGAGTGGGACGGGCAGCATCCTGGCGGACCCATGGCAGAGCACTTCACGAGAGTCGTCGCAGTTGGCGACGATTGGGCGTCCGCGGACATCGTGAAGAGTTCCGCGAGCACGCCTTCGATGTCGGCGAGGAGGTGCGCGTACTCGACGGCCTCCGAACACTCAAATAAATACCACAATTTCCATGAATGGAAAAAGAACCGCTCAAGCCAGGTAATATAGCAAATCGTTCCTTCATAGTATCATTTCATTATATATCTCCAGAAATCTATTTCCTTAATCACACTTTTTCTAGTTGTGTTCCAGGATGGCCTCGCCCTTTGCAAGACGATCAAGACCAAGCTGGTCACACTTTGCGGAAAAGGCGACCAAGAGAGACATCTATTGTGATAGTGAGATTGCCGGTGCCGTACCAACTTCCTCCATAGCCTTACGGCACACAAGGTTAGTCATTATTCCCTTAAGTTTAATGACTGTACAATTATAGTCATTCCCTTAAGTTAATGGCTGTACAATTAGGTTTTGTATCCCAGTGAGGTTCAGCATACATTAATTAACCAATCGGAATACAAATCCTAAGTTGGCGTTGGCCGCTGCTGTCGATGCACCGCTCAACTACTGCGTTGCTAGGGCAGGAACACCCTATTACATACTTGTCCAACCCCATGCACCACTTGAGGCTGAGATAGGCGCCGCAGGGATTGCAGAACACCGAGACCACAGGATGCGCGGCAGCATCGACAACAATTAGTGAAGGTGGTGGTGGGGATGGAGCAGCCGTCGTCGTCCTCCCAATAGGCCCAGCTGCTGGTCCTCTGCCGCCGCCGCCGCCCGTGGCCGCAGTCGTGGGGGCAACGAAATTGTCAAAGCGGTCACAGAAGAGCGCAAAGAGAAACACCAACGCGTACTGCGCCACCACACCGAATAAAAGCATGCATCCGAGCAGGTTCTTCGCGCTGAGCTCCACCAGCAGCTTCATGTCGCGGCACAAGTACCAGAAGAACAGGTGGAGGGCCGTCAGCGCCAACACCAGCGGATCCTGCCATGTATATCCTGATTGAACTCATCACCCTGCTTATATATATATGGCGCTCGGTTTGTATATACATAATAATATATATACTAGCAAATATGTCCGTGCGTTGCAACGAGAAAAAAAACTATCAAACATTCATGCAAAACGATACGTAAATGGTACATATCTACTTATGTCTTATCCTTTTATAATTTATTTTATGATGACCGTGACATCCATAATATAAGTTAATGCTAACAACGTCTTACTAAACCTTAAAATACACCTTGATATATTTTTCCTTTCATTGCAAAGCACATAATTATTTAGCTATAAGTATATCATAACTTTAATTTTTCATAATACCCATATGTTTCTATGACTCAATATCAACCTTTGTAGTTTTTTTGATGCATTATATCAACCTCCGTAATTTTTTTTGTCAATGTGTCAAGGATTTATTTGTCCACCGGTAAGTGAGATCTCTCTTGAATTTTCAGATGCAGTCTTCGTCAAGAATTACATAAATACATTTGTAAGATTTCATTAGATAATAATCTGTGAAGTTTCCGATTCATGAAATATTTAGTTGTGCCGCAAAACTGGTTTGCATTTTTATGATTTTTCTATGATTTTAGCGAATTTTGCAATATCTCTATTTTTATATAAAAAAAAGAAAAACGAAAGAAAAGGAAAAATGTTTGCATAGGCTTGATCCAGCCCACAACGAAGCCGGCTCAACTGCAAGGATTCAACCAAGGTCGAAAAAGAAGTCCACCACGAGAGGCCTACTCAGATCTAGATATTTTGCATCAGGAAGCCTAATATATTTCAAAAACTATTAAGGCCCTCCTATCTTTTCTTTCTCTCTGGTATCTTTACATCTGGAACCCCATATTTCTTTCTATTCTCTTCCCTACTCCTGATCTATATTGGCAAAGAGACCAGAACCGAGCTGATGATTGGGAGAGGAAGAGACAAAAAAAACGACGGAAATTATGCATTTTTATTATTAGGTATAGATATATGAATAAATAAATTTCTATTCCCCCCGGATGCTGTCGATTAAGCAAGACGAGAGCAACCGGAGGACATTAATTAAGTATTACTCGTGCGTACTAAATATTGCCCGATCTTGTTTATTCTATATAAGCGTTGCAATGGATGGAGAACACTTACGCGGAAGACCTCGGCCCATGTGTATCCGTAGAAGTAGCCTGGTTCCTGAATCCTCCTCACAGCCGGCGCCGGAACAGACGACAGCTTCGTCGATACCTGCCCCGCATCCATGACGGCGCTAACGCGATGGGTTCGGTGACTTGGGTCGATCGATCTCTGCTTCCCTGCTAGATGCAGATAGTTTTTTCCTAGAAAAATTAAACAAATAGTTTTTTCCTAGAAAAATATATATTTAACACTTTTCCTATACTACAGTCGCCTGGAAATTTGTTTCAGGTTCAGGCGACACATCCTCGGTTGGATGAGCTTGAAGATCAGTGCGCCAGCTATGTTGTTTTTGGGTCTGATATTTCTTATCGGGCCTGAACACTGGAGACCGCACCCACTAACACCAGCCTGGCCGCCGCCCCACTAGAGTGCTCGACCACTCGCTACTCTCTGGCTCTCCCTCCCACTCTCTCTCCCAGTGAGTCAGTGACCTAGCGATTTCTCAGCGGCGAGCGGCGACCTTGGCACTCCAGCCTGCCCCGTCTCGACGCGTCGCCTCCCCCTCACCGATTCGTCAGCTACGGCAAGCCCGCTGCCACCATCGTCTGCCTGTGGGACGTTGTCGGAGATTGCTCCGCCGGAATCGCAGATCCTCGTTGCAGACGCTGTCGGAGGTCTCCGAGCAACCCTGGGGACATCCTTTGGTGCGTGGTCGCTCTCTGTTCTTCGTCTCTATACCAGCACTGCTCTCTGTTGCTCCATGTAACGGATCCCCTCTCCGGACACGTTATCGATTAGCTCGATTGGTGTTATCTTGTAGCTCGAGGAGGCGATAGGGTTAGAGATTGGTGGTGTTTTGGTTCTCATCTTCGTAGGGGTGTGCTGTGGTGTAGGGATGAGCGAGTTTTCCGTTGTGCGCGGTGATTTTTGGGGCGAGATTTTGTGTTGTGCTTGAGGGAGGTGTCCGGCGATGCGAGCCCCTGCCCCTCTGTCTCGCCGCTCGCGACTCAATTTCTCGCGAGTGTGGCGACAGCGGCGTGTTGCCCCAATCTCGGCGCCGCAATCTCCCCTCGTCCTGTCACTCGCCCTCGGCGTATCATCCTATATATCCATCAAGCTAGAGCTCAGGCACATCCACCCTAGCGTGCGTCTCAGTTCGACCTCAGGTAATATTGTACATGCCTGAAGGTCAGATCTGGAAGTCAAAATTTCAACCCATCTCAGATGCGTGATTTTCTTTGATTTTTTTTGTATGTGTTTTCACCGATAACCCCTTCTCTGCAGGGCTATTCCACGTCATGTGCCTCAACATGAGCAGGCTGTGGTATCCATATGCCAAATGTGGCGGCAGGGACTAGCAGTGGAACTGGTCTGGTGAGTTCGATCTCGTTCGTTGTCTTTTTGTTGCAGTTGTTCACGATCTGTAACTCTGAGTTGTTGCAAGTACTAACGCATCACGAGCTAGATAGAGCTGTGTTATTTAGTTACATTTTTGCTAACCACCGGAGGTGATGGCAGAGGTCCGCGAAAACTTTCTAGTAACCACACGCTAGAATATGTGTTGTCAGTTTGTTGAGGCACTTGATAAAGTATCTCTATATTTTTTAATCCCCGTTTTTCATCTGTTGAGGACAAACGTATCTCTCCAAATTTTTTAATCTGTTCTGCAAATCCGAAGAACCATGAATTAATCTGGATATACTGTTGCAGCTTGAGCTGATTAAGTCTTGGATCCACCTCGTATTGTTTAAAGCTGGGCAGCACATATTCTTTTGTGATTGGCAAATAAATCATTAAATCAAAGTTTACTTATATTGTGAATTTTTGAATTTCTGCACATATATTCTCCAACTCGTGATCTGACGGATAAGCATGCACTTGATTACATCCACATGTATGCATGCGTGTATCAGTAGATTGTGCATTCCAGTTGTAGTTTGTATACAGATGATTTTATTTGTTCTCGCTAACAGGAATGATGATGATGTTCTTGTTAACTAGAATGATGATGATGTTGTTACCTTTTGGTTCTGTACTTGGATGACTCGAGGACAATTCTCTCTCTGCAAGAATGACCGGTAAAAGATATTGCAGTGGCAGATTTCTGGTTGCCGTGGAATGTGTTGCCGATTGGTTCCGGACTATCAAGAAGAATGCGCTGCGGATTGGTCCCGGCCTGCTGGCCTGCGGCCTTCCCCCTCCTGGCTGCTGGCCGCCTGGCCAGGGGCCAGTGGGCATGGCCGCAAGGGGCACCCGCACCGCCTGCACGCAGCTGAGCACGCCTGCTAGTTGCACGGCTGCAACAGTGCAACCTGCATGCCTACAACTGCAAGGTGACTAGGTGAGCAAGTCTCAAATTAATTAATACTTCACATACAAAGTCTTGTCATATTCTAGCCTGCATACAAATGCTAAAAGAAGCCTCTGTCATGTCATATTATGTGGTATCTTTTTGTTTACTGAATGGAGAGCAAACAGTGGTTTGTATTCATGCCATCTTAGTATGAATGAAGTGATAACAAACTAGCATGGAATTTGATTTGCTTGTTTGGTCAATCGGATTTGAACATGTATTTGCTAGTGCTATTACCTGTTAATTTATTTCTTATCTTAGTACAGGCTAGCATTGAATTGGAAGTGCAAGGCATCTGAACTAGTGTGACTCGACATCCTAACTCATTTATAGTAAATTTCAGCCAACTAGATGTGTTTATATTATAAACATTAGGCATTAGCTGCTTGGAATTACAGTATTTTGCTATCAAAATCAGACAATGTTGCATTGTTGTTACAGGCATAGTATCCAGTAACTATTTAGGTGACTGCTTATGTCTAGTGTCTGCTTTTCCAAAATTTGCGATATCATTTTTATTCTCTTTGTCAATTCTCTATCTCTCTCTAGTTCTCTCTCACTTTCTCTTATTTACATAATTGCAATCACTAATAATGTAAATTGCAACTGTTGGGCACCGCAATTATAGTTCTGAGCATACGCAATATGCTGATGTTGATACACAACTGTTTCACCATTGCATTTGGTTTTCATTGTTGTGTTATATAAACTGAACATGGTGCCTTTTTTATTGGTTTCTCGTGGGCACTCCAAAGATTCAGAAAGAGGAACCAGCCAGCACTCCAAAGATTTACTAAAAAGACTCCCTACTTTAATAGTCCTAGTCTGTTAGTTGTGATTGTGATTTATGTTAGCACACATCACATTTTTGTCATTGTATTTCTATAGAAAAAAATTGTTTTCGGTGATTTGTGGCAAGACATTTCAGATATTTGTCTTTGTCCTTCTAC
Source organism: Saccharum hybrid cultivar R570 (assembly GCA_038087645.1). NCBI lineage: Eukaryota > Viridiplantae > Streptophyta > Magnoliopsida > Poales > Poaceae > Saccharum > Saccharum hybrid cultivar. The sequence continues at coordinate 17,370,696 of JAQSUU010000805.1, forward strand.
AGCAAAAAAATTGCAATATGTTGTCTCTGTTTTTAATCCTACTCGACCTCATCTGATTTGACCACCCGTCCCATGATGTGACACAGTTCCTTAGTACTATTTAATTATTTACTTTAAGCGAACACATCCTATATCTGGCTTGTTATTTGTATGCTAATGATTTCCTCGTGCAGGGATCTCAATCTGAACAAGCTCACAGGCCAAATCCCAGATGAGATTGGGGATTGTCTCCTTAAAATATTTGTACGTCCCTAAATGAAGCCAAGTCTTCTTTTATTGTGTTACTACCTTTTTGTTGTCAATTAGCCATTTTTAAATTGGTTTATGTTTTTTCTTGTCTCTGCAGGGTTTTGTCTGGAAACTTGCTGTATGTATACATCCCCTTCTCCATCTCCAAGCCCTAGCAGCCTGAGGACCTGAAAGCTCTAGCTCTCTCTATTCCTGTTTCCTGACTGCCTTTTACCAAGAGCTATGTCTTTTAAGATATGGTCACTTTTACACCCACCTATACTTGGGGTATCTTAGTGGTTACAGTAAAAATGGGAGGCAGTTGCATATGCTGCATTCATCATGATTATCTTGTGTGATGCAGACATTTCTTATGGTACAAGAAATTTGTTTGTTTGTGGTTTGTGTCTTGCTAGTTGCTAGCTACTCTTTTCTAGTGCTTTAGGATTTCTGGTACAAGAAATAAGATGCATCCACAATATACTACTGCATTTTATAGTGCTCTGTTTCTACTATTAATATCTCCTATTGATGAAAACCAAACAAATAAAACATTCACTTACATAATTGCAATCACCAACAATGTAAATGGCAGCTACTGGGCACTGCAATTGTAGTTCTGAGCATGTGCAATTGATCCTTATTAGCCGTACCACCCCAACTTTCTATATTCTTGTTGCAGTATCTGAACTTGACTCTCTTTCTCTTTTGTTATGCAGAACATTCTGAGGGTAGGTAAAGGACAAGCTGATCAGTGCATCAGCGGATTCACAGCTATGGATGTCCCAGCACGTTATGGCCCCCTCTGGTAAACTATGCACTGCTAAGCTCCTTATCCTGGCTCTCACGATTGTTAATCTTTGCGCGTAACGTTTAGCAGCTTGTTTTTAGTAATTTTTTGTGATTTGTGCTAACACATCTTTTCCTTTGTTTATTGTGATTTGTGCAAGCCTACACCAAATTTTTGTCCTTGTCCTTTCATAGAAAAAAATTGTTTCTTGTGATTTGTGCTAACACACCTTTTGCTTTGTTTATTGTGATTTGTGCAAGCCCACACTAAATTTTTGTCCTTGTTCTTTCATAGAAAAATATTGTTTCTTGTGATTTGTACTAACACACTTTTTCCTTTGTTTATTGTGATTTGTGCCAGCACACCAAATTTTTGTTCTTGTCCTTTGATAGAAATTTTTTTCTTGTGATTTGTGCTAACACACATTTTATTTTGTTTATTGTGATTTGTGCTAGCACACACCACATTTTAGTTCATTCCGTGTTTATTATGCTTCAGTGAGGACGTGGGAGTGGAGTTTCGTGAATGTTCAGACAGGAACATGACAGCAGGATTTCGTGGGGTTCGGATCTGATTTGTGATGTTTATTGGTTGAGTTTGTTAGGTTATTGGTTTTTAATTTCAGTCCTCTAGTTATTACCCCTGCCATGCTGTTGTTTTTTTCCATTGGGATCTTGCTACTCTCTCTGTCAATCTGTGTAGCCTGCAGCTTCATCTCTGGCTTGTTACTTGTTTTCTGTCATGTTCCAATCTGGTCACTGTAACTTTGTACTCTACTTAGCAATCAGCAGTATAGCTAAAACTGTAATTTATTTGGCCAGTATTAATGAATTGTTAGCATATACTCTAGATGCAAATTGCTGCAATGAGAGCAATGGGATGGAATTGGATGGAATGATGGCTTCCATGGGTTGGGTGAGTCTGCAGAAAGAGTTGAAGGATGCTGAATACCCTTTAGCTGCTATGCTGAAAGTAAGCCATGCCATTGGGTAATCGATGGAGAATCTTAGAAACTCACTGAACCCCACATCTTGTGTTGTTGTTTGTTTTTTTTCTGAAAATTAAATGCCCTACTTCTCATTAACTGAAAGTATCTCAAAATAGATGAACTCTGCTGATCCAAAAGCTCAGATAGATAAAGGCATGTGAATGTTGCAGTCATCATCTTCGGTGTTTTATATGTAGCTTAACAGTTTTTTTTTCTGAAAATTGAATGGTGGCTGCTTGTGTTCATTAACCAAAAACACCAAAGTGTATATTTGAATGTCTTTTAGGAACAGTACCAACTGTGCATGGTAGAGATGATTTTTTCTGTTTCTATTTCTTCTGGGACTCATAAGTAGATATTATTTTTTTCTAGGAGGTACTTTGAGGTTCTTAGGCAGATTCACAACTATGGATGTCCCAGCACCTTGTGGTGCCCTTTGGTAAACTATGCACCATTAAGCTCCTTATCTAAGAACTCATGTTTATTATCACTATAAGTAATGGTACACTTCAATTGTACTAGCAGGCTCCTTATTCATGAGCTAGAGTTTGTATTTATAGAGAAGTGTGTTTCTGTTTTATCTGACGATTATTGCACATATTTTATGCTAAAATTGCAGGTTTCATTAGATGCAATTTCTATAGGTGTAATGTGTAATTTCTGGTGGCTGAGAATAAAAAACCCATTTCTCTTTTGGATCAGGGATGACAGAAATGGTGTTAGAGTAGATGATAGAGAAGCTACAGGGTAGGTTAGGCGTCCACCAATAACCTTTTTATGTGTCTAGACAACAGAAGCGCAGTCGGTAATTCGTGAGCTGTTCCATCAAAATGAATATCAATGGCCTGCTGGACATTGATATATGATATCTATATATCCAGAGATGGGCATACCTCTCAGGGGGTGTCTGAATCAGGGAAGTTGCTCCTGACACTAATTTTAGGACTTCACTTCAGATTTGGATAAAATCCTAGTGTGATTGAAATCCCACCTTCCTAGTCAGGCCCCAAATGAAATGATTCTGTAATTTACTACTCCCTGTGTTCACAAATGTATGCATTCCTAACATTTAAAGTTTGCCACAAATGTATGCATTTTTTCATAATTTATGCACCCCCTCCCTCACCATTTAATGGATGGCTTGATGCCTGCCATTTATAGCCTTGGTTATATGAAAAGGCAGGTGTTAATTGTGTGATTGAGGTGCAGCATAATCATTTACCATCTGGTTTAATCTATCCTCAAAATCATATAAATGCTTACATTTGTAGGAGATTTTGCGCAAGCAGGGTTCCAGCAGCACCTGTGCCTCTTCTACGGCGATGCCAACACCGACGTGCTGTTCATGGGGCAACAGGAGACCAAGGCCAAGAGCAAATGAACAAGGAGGCGGCGGCCACCATGGCCATGCTTTTCGGCTAAAATGCGAGTTATTGCTTTCTCAATGTAATTCCACTTGATCTATTTCTTTCTTGTAGCAGGAGTTTAGGTAGGACAGATTTCTATGGTTTTGGCTCACTATGTAAAGTCCAATTCAATGGAAAGAAATAAGCCCATGTTTATTCATGTGGTACACCTCCAGGAAGCTTACTGGGTTTTTTGGACCCGTTAAGGACTATATATATGTTTTGGGTTTGGTTGTGGACCCGTTTCGTCTCTTTGTGAACAGAAACTAGTGTGCACAGATTGACCTGGTTAACGGGTTTATTTTTGGCGGGCCCGTTAAGGGATAGCAGTGTAGTGATGGGTATTTTCGGACCCGTTATGAAAGCTGGCGTACAGATACAACTAGGACAGAACCTGAGCGTTGGATGAAGATCTGATGGCTGTAGTTGTCGCCTGGGATTTTTCCTAAATCCCAGGCGACTGGGATATAGCAAGTCCCTTTTTTCCTAGAAAAATATATATTTAAACATACTAAATTTTGATTTAATGTTAGAAATTTCATAGAAAATTTTCTTTTAACTAAGAAAAATATTTCCTATGCAGACATCGATCTCTTGAATGCTTCTACAATAGTCACCATTACAAGTGCAAATACCACCATTTTTTGACATCAAGTTGGATCAATACAATGGACGACCACATCACAACAATTTACTCGTAGACCGAAAGTACATGAGTTTACTGACCTGTGGGAGGCTATACAAGAAATGACCATACACCCACATGAAAGCCCTAGTTTGGTTTTAGCTAATTGATTGAGACAACCAAGTGGACTAACCTTCTATTCTAAGTGCTTTGATTAAGATAGGTTGGTTCACATCCATGATGGAGCAAGATGGCACTCAAAGGTGATGGAGATAGCCACAAGTGATGATCAAGTGCTCCACATTTAGAAAAGAAGAAAGAAAAACAAAATGCAAGGGCTCAAGGCAAAGGTATAAGCTACGGCATTTTGTTTTGCCGGTCAAGACGCAATAGAGTGCGTGATCGGGTTTAGGATAGATAGTCATACAACTAAGAGGAGAAATCTCATGGCTAATGCGGTTATGTAAGTGCTACATGGTGAAATGACTCCATGCATGTGCATTAGGACCTAGTGAGTGCTAACAACCCTTGAAAAATGATTTGAAAAATGCTAACTCACATTCACAAGTGATTGAAACACTTGGAGCTAGCACCTTTGCACAAAGGTTGAAGAGATAGAAGAGAAGGAGGCCACTGGTTTGCATCGGACGACATTGGCGCAGGCATTGTAAAAAAAGCAAATTGCATCCGATGTCAAACCCTAGTTACTGACAGCAGCGGCAGCTTGCATTGGACACTGGAAGAGAGGCATCAGACAAATTCGTTAGCGTCCGATGTGATTTGGACAGTCTCTGTCTCCTTCGGTGATTTCATCGGACGTTGAAGAAACATTGCAACGGATCAAACGTTACCACTGTCCATTCAAAGACCGAGTGAGTCAACGAGCATTGGATGTTGGATTTTGTCCGATGCCATTTCATCGGACGTGTATGATGCAGATTTGTGCTCTCTGGATGCTTAATGGATGTCAATGGACGCTGACGTGGAACCGATTCGATGGGCATCGGACAACAGCGCGTGGAGAAGAGCCTCAGGCGCCAATGGCTAGTTTCAAATGGTCACAAGACACGTGGCGATCAGCTATGGCATCAGACGATCTCCGTTTTGTCTAATGCCCCCTCCTGAAAACCCAGTGAGTGGGTAACGGCTAGCAGAGTCTTGGGGCTCTATAAAAAGGACTTCACCAACTCTTGGAGGCCCTCTTAGCCATTTTCATCAATGATACATCCTCGTGAGCCTAGCCTAACACCTTTCACTTATCTCCTTCGTTGATTCATCATCCAAGTGAAATTGGGAGAGTATCTTAGTGCATTTGCTTAGAGTTGAGGCATCTAATGGCACTAGTGATCATGTTGCTCCGGGATTTCTTGTTACTCTTAGTGGTTGTCGCCACCTAGATGGCTTAGAGCAGAGGTGGATCGTACAAATTCTGTAAGGTTAATATAGACATTCCTGTCGGCTGCCTGTCAGGAATATATTTCCTAACGGTTTTTGGCCGACTACTCCTGATTCTGGTAGTGTAAAAAGACTACCCATTTACCATCGAGGATTCGTCCATAATTCATATGTTCGTGGATGATACGAGTCTGCTACTCTGCTCTGACGATGAGCGCGGTCGTACAGAGTTTGCATACTATATGTGTTATGACTTTAGGATCACTAGGTATGGATCTAGTCGGGTACCACTCAAGGAAACAAGTGATTCGTGCTAGAACATGTGTTAGGGAAAGGAACTGGAGAGAGGGAGAGAGAGGAGTGTAGAGGCAGCTGACCATACGGGTTGGAGGAGATGGAGTAGCAATGGAGAGACGCCGGTGGAGCTTCCCATCGCCTTCAGCGCTCCCTTTCGATCGGTCTAGGGATGGAGGTGGGGTGAAACTGTGACAGTGAACCTCGTAACCCTAGCCACTGGCCCTCACCTCCCTATTTATAGCACTGCGCGATAGGGGCGCACCAGCCGTGCATTGGGCTAGACACCCCCAATCAGGGCGTAGGTCAAGGGCCCAATTGGCCGTTGGGCCAACTGGTGGAGATCAACCTAACATTCTCCCCCTTGATCTCAACTTAACTTTAAACTTTAGACTTTACTTCACACTTATTTCTTTTACCATTCCACCATAGATCAGTGCATAGAGCGTGCCTCATCGTCACGATCAATCGCCGATAGATTTAACAGCTACAATACACATCTCTGATCTGAAACTGATTCTTTAACTTTTGGGCCCTTTATTGTCCGGAAATCATAGGCTATACCATAGACCCATGTCGACCATGTGTTCTCTAAACACAATGGGTGGTAAGCCTTTTTTAAGCGGATCCGCAAGCACTTTCTTGTTACTTATATGTTCAATATCTTTTAGTATGATTCCAGACTTTCTCCTTTATAACGTATAACTTTAATGTCAATGTGTTTGGCAGCACACTTGACTTGTTGTCATAGGAGTAAACTACTTAAATGGTTATTGCTGTTGACAACCATTATCAATTCTAGGTAAAGTTTTTTAACCATTTTGCCTGTCCCGCAACCTCATATCATGCTATACTATAACTTTGCATCACTGATGATACTCAAATTGTTTCTTTGGAGCTTTTCCACAATAAAACTCCAACTGCGAGTGTTAACTACTATGTGGGTTTCACTAAACATCTCGCCAAAATTCAACTTTGTACCCACAACTGCTTGAGACTACTTGTTCTTTCTTTCTTAGCATGAGGCCAACATTCTTAACTCCATTCCAGTGATCTATATCTAGACTGGACTTTTGCCAAAACAACCCGGATACGTGAACTATGTCAGGGTAAGATCTTATCTGTATACTCATTAAGCTTCCAACAGCTGAAGCATATAGGACGTTCATCTATAACGATCTCACATTGCTTCTTGGAACACTAAAGTTCTCAAAACTATTACCCTTGATCATAGGAACAGGCATAGGTTCATCCGCATAGGTACTTTATTTCTTTAGAAACTTTTCTTAGTATGCCTATGCGATAGTCCTAATACCCCTTTTCTTCTATCTCGGTGAATTTCAATTCTTATAACGAGAGACATTTCACCGAGAACTTTCTTATTGAACCTTGAGGACAAGAGCTTCTTCTCCTCATGCAGTAGATTGACATCACTACTAACAGGTAAGATGTCATCCACATATACAGGATTAGGAAATAAATTTCTCATTCTATAACTTTGTATAAATGCAATTGTCCTCTCATTTTCTTTAATCCAAAATTTCTAATTGACTCTTCAACTTTAAATACCACTGTCTAGAGATTTGCTCTAGTCCATAAAAGATTTCTACAGGTGGCATCCATTACGTTCTTTTATTTCTACAACAAAACCTCTAGGTTGTGCCATGTAATCATTTTCATACAAATCCCATTGTGAATTGTTGTCTTTACTTTCATCTGATGTAACTCAGATCATGATGTGCCCTAGCACTCATTGTAATCTATTCATTCGCTTCGTGCAAAATCTTTTGATTCAAGTCGCGCTCTACATCTTTATATATTTCCTTTGGAGTCACATTTTGTCTCGTAGACCCATCACAGCCTACTGTTTTGGCTCCTTAGGAATTTATTCTAGATCCCAAAATATTATTGGTATTATCGATTTTATTTCATCTTCCTTTGCTTCTTGCCACTTGGACGAGTGAATATCTCTCATGGCTTCTTCAAATTAGGTGGGATTACCGTCCATTTGAATTTCACTAATATAGACTTTATAATCATCAGAAATATCTGATTTTCTTATTCTTTGAGACTTTCTGGGGCTTTTATTGCCAAAAGACAATTGATTCTATAAGGTCCTTTGTAATAAGATCCTTGTTTACATTATTCATTCTCCTCGCGGAGTTAGGTACTTTTGTAACATGCTCCCCCAGATTGTCCCATCTTCAAACTTTCTCATTTTGGGTTTAATCTGCTAAAACTTATATAGTGCGTTTAACACCGTCTTAATAACTTTAAATTGTAAAAGGTCCAGGAATTATTTAGCTATTTCTTTACTTTAGGGGTATCGTTATTATGACCGTCTTACTCCCCCGGCGATCACATTTATCTTTTGTAGATCACTCTTGCCTTCAATGCATAGTATGCATCGCATTATCTGAAATATGGGGAAGTATCTTTCTTAATTGTCTTTCTTAATTGATCTCATATTTCTCCCTCTCGAAATGTGGTATGAACTTTTGTACCACAATTTCGAAAACTATTCAGAACTCTTGTGAATGAGGAAACTTTGATTACTTACTTCATTCACATGATTACATCATGCAAATGAAATTATTTCTTAATTCGTATGGAAGTACTTTTTCCTCAATTTCACTTCAAGAACTCAACAGAGTCTTTTATTATCAATACTTTCATAAGTCATGCTTGCATGTCATTCTTATCTTGAGGTTCGTTTGTAACTTTCTGTTCTCCTTAAACTCATTGAGTGCTTGATTACTATGACACAATAGAAGAGCATTGTCAAGCACATGAGTCATCACAACTTTCTCCCGCCATGCAGGATAGATTAACATAAGTATTATGCCAACTTTACCCCGTCATACGGGTATTTTCTCAAACTTTTCCCGTCATGCGGGCACTATCACAAACTTTTTCCCGTCATATGAGATAATTCCCTTGAAGTGACATAAATGCCAGGATTGGCTCATATTCAATCATCAAATTTAGGAATAGATCCGAATACTCTTTAACACACATGTTTAATCCGACGTTGGTCAAATTAAACATGCATGTCACTTATTACATTTCATATCATGATGATTAAGGATAAAAAATTATATTACTTATTACATCTCTTATCACAATGATAAAAACTAAAACTAAAAACTTTTTCAAAAAGAGTACATAAAAGGTATTTCTTAAACTAAACTCTTATTGTTCTATTTCTTTTCTTGGATCAATACCCTAGAATTCTTTTCTTTTAAAGTCATTCTTTAAAGAGAACACAGTCTCTCATGCAATGGTCTTCTTTCTTTTCCATCTTCTGAGTCATAAGTACCCAGCTCATTTTCTTTTCTACCTTCAAGAATGAAAGCATGCAGTTCTTTGTCTGAAAAACATTAATCAATAATCAACAATAATGAGCATGAAAATAACCCTACGTTGGTCCGGTTTGTAACGGAACCGTCCAAATTATAAGAGCACAAGTACAAAAAACAATCACCGAAGTGATCAAATTCTCGCACTTGAGCCCATATAACTCCGGTAGTCCAATGAAATCACGAGGGATTTCAAACCAACCAACATACAAGCCAAGATCGCAGTGATTCAACATAACAAGTCACATGTTACATCCATTTCACAAGTAGTTCAATATACATCGGAGTTCAACATAGTTATTACAACTTAAGTTCAAAAGTAGCGGAAGCAAAGTAATTTGAAACTAACAACACCATTATTTAAAATACATGCCAGTACGAAGGTCGACTTCCCACAAAAGCATTAGAGAGAAGATAACTCAGAAGGATCATACCCATGATCACACTCCGCCTCTACGGCAGGAGCCAACCGACTCTTGCAGTCGGCAAGATACATCACAACCTGCAACAAATGGGGATAAAACCCTGAGTACGAGAAGGTACTCAGCTAGACTTACCCGTCAGAAACCAGAAATAAAGTGACACCAAGGATCATGCAAGGCTGATATGAAGTGGGCTAGCTTGATAACATTTTGCATAAAAGCTTAATATGGATAAGTAATCATTAATGCTTAAGCATCAAGTTAATTATCATTAACCTGTCATCTATATTAGAACCTATACTAGAGCACTCACTTTATTAGGAGCAAACAATATTAACCATAGTAGGTATAAATTGAGGCAACCTTTCCATCGTTATCCAATTAACCATCCGTTCAATTTAATGGAATCTACGTTGCCGCTGCTCAAGTCAAGTGCTCACTAACCGGGAGCAATGGCGATTCGAATCGAATTCCTATCTAGCTGGAGGGGTATTTCTAATACTCACCGTGCAGACCCCTACCAGGGTCGCACAGGCCACCTTTTCATATGATTTAGGAATCGTGGGTCCGAATGATGTCGCGACCCCAAGGGCGACACTCTGCCAGGTGATAGGGACTCTAACCTCCCTTGGTCTCACGCCAATGTCCCTAAGCACATCCTTTCTCTCCTCCAAGAAGCAACCTACCATTCGATTCCCGGCCTGAACCATATTACTCGGCTTCGCGGTCGGAACGACTTATTCGGCCAACTAAGTGTTAGACAGCGTTCAACATGACTCAAGGACGTACAACGAATCGGTCCTTAAACGACTCAGACGGGGATAGATCCACACCCAAGACCTCCATGCCTTGTTGCTTCACTATCGTCATCCCGCCCGGTCTTATTTCATTTTATTAACACCTGGTTCCATTCCACGATAGCAATTATAGCCAACCGTGCCATATATGAATATCCCTATATCTCGCAGGTGACAGGAAATCACCTGACTTCTACCGCTTAAAGCAGGGCTAAGCATCTACTCGATCCTAGTCTAGGTAGGATTCAAAGATTCATATATCTGGACAAGGAATGATATAATGCAGCAAGGTTTTCAACCAACTCCTACCACTTAATGCAACAATACTTATAACATATATAGAATTAATTGCTTTGAAGGTAGGAGGCTTATAATGCTCCGGGGCTTGCCTGGGATCCGACTCAAGTTAGAGTATGTCAGAAGAAACTCGCTTGGCGAGCATTCCCTCCATCTAACACTTGTTCGGTCTTTCTATCTTCGGGATGGATCCACCAACTCCATCTTCGGTTTGGCTCCACATCAGGTCCTTCACGTTCTTCAGCTAGCGTACCTATGTGTATGAATGCATAGAAGTGAAATAAACAAAGTAATCAAACAAGCATACCAAAGTTCGCATAAATACCTAGAGCTAATTAACTTACTCCTTATTAGGGCACAACATAGAAGATTTGCAAGCACATCAGTCAAGACACAAGTCTTATAAGATCCTAGGGTACCAACCCAAGTACTTTCAAAGGTATGAGTCACACTTCAACACACTAGCATGGCAAAGTTAATCAAAGCACTACAACTAAAATCTATCACTTTTTGGACATCCATACAGTAGCTCAGTAAATCAATCATAACTGGAGATCCCTAAATCCAAATGACTCGCAAGAAGACATTCTGGAAATCTTATGAAATTGTCTACAATTCATTTAATATCCACTAAGCCTGATTTCCAAGTTTATTTGGTCGAAAAGATGAAACTACAGACTCTGGTCTGCTCCAAACAGAGAGCAACCAAATCTGAAACCTGACTTTAAACATCTATAACTCAAAAACTACTTGACCAAATGCCACCAAATTTTAACACAAGCTATATAAATGAATTATATACAACTTTGTTATAGACAAGGTGCTCAGAAAACATAATTAACATGGGGTAATCTACATTGCCCCCAGAACTGTCCAGAAACTAGTAATTGCAAGAAATAATTATTAACATATGTTGCAAACATATAATTGTGTAAAACCAACTTTACCAATATTTCATAAATGACTAATGAACACCAGAAAACATAGTGTCCATTCCTAAATAAATTCTTTTAATGCATTTTCTTAATTTATTTAGATAATTAGGTGGAATTATGAACACCTATCAAAATTGCACAATAAATTCTACCAAAATTACAGTGACCAATATATGCTTCCAATAGTCTAATGTCCAAATTTCAAGCCATTTGGACAAGTATATCAATCTCTATGAAAAAGACAAATAACTATTGCAATAAATCAAGTGAGAGTAGGTTAAACCTAAAACTCACTCATACAGCACCCAAAATTCATGAAATTATTACCACACATCAATCATCACATGAGTAGCGTGCCACAAAAATTTCACTTCACTTCGAGCTCTAAATTTGCAGTTATGAAAATAACAAATACAACTAGCAATGAAAACCTAGATGCAAAGATCTATTTTTAGAACTAAAACGTTACCTATTATAGATCCCCAGCATAGATAATTTCACAAGGATTCCAAAAAGTCCTTATTTGCTATTTTACGAATTTCCTATGAATTACTATGAATTTCCAAAGTTCAGCAAAAATAATTACAAAACAGTCCTCATGGCACTATTCATATGAGTCATAGGTTCTGCAGAAACCCCCCTGACTTTTCTCGAATTCAAGCTCCACGTCCCTGACGTGATTAACAGAGGGGGGGTCGCCGGAGCTCGCCGTTGCCGGCCGGAGAAGGCTTGTCGTCGGCAGTGGAGTGGTCGTGGAGGTCCAGGGACCTCGTGCGCACCCGCTGGTGGTCGCGGATGGCCGGGAGACGGGCCGTGGCGCCCTGGCCACGAGCACAGGAGTTCGCGGCGGCCATGGCACCGGTGGCCGTGCTCCACGGCGGCGAGAAGAGGCCGGCGAGTGGCGGCGGAGTACGGGGAGGCCCTCGCGCACCCGCTGGTATGCTCATCTTCGCCCGAGGCGGACCAAGGCGGTTCGGCCGCGTGAGCTGAGCAGGACGGCGGCAGCTGCTCCGCCGGCGAGGAGCAGTGGCGGCGAGCGGCGCCGGAAAAAGAGCTCGTGAGGAGCGGCGTGGGGTGAGGAAGACCAGGGCGCAGCTAGCTAGGGCGGAGGAGGTGCGGAGCAGCGAGGACGGCATGGCAGCGAGCTCGGCCCGGCCGTCCATGGCCGGCGTGCTCGGCGCGCGCAGCAAAGCGAGGAGAGGGGCGAAGGAAAGGCCGAGGGAGTGGAGAGAGTGAGGAGCGGTTGCTCGGGCACCTCTCCATCGGCACAGGGACAAGGTACGTGCGTCCAGCGAGATGGTGCGCGAGCTCGTGCATGGCCGCCACGCTCTGGCCACGCGTTGCTCTCTCAGCCATTTCCACGAGCACGTGGTGGGCAGCAGTATGGCTGGCGTGGAGCGCGTTTTCGGACCAGCTACGGGCCGATTTTGGGCATGGGCCTAAAATGAAGTTTGCTCAGCTCGGTTTGCTCTACCTTTTCTATTAAGGAATCTTGGTCATTAACAAAATGGATTAGTGAGTAATGAAGCTCCAAATTGGCTATGTTAGTGTGTTGACAGAGATCAAACAAACCCAAGTTTTGACAATCGAAACAGAATCAAACTTAGTACAACTTTTTGTATGCTCTTCTCCATCAATTTATCTTCAACTTCTATTCTTGGCTCAACTTGATTTGTTTAACACAAATAGGAGAACGCGGCATGTCAACATGTCACGGTCAATAGTGATAAAACAGCTTTTTTGTTGTTTTAGAAACTATTTTCGAAGATCCAAATGAACTCCAAACTTGATGAGACTTGATTCATTGGCTCCATCATGAAAAGCACTTCAACTCATAGTAAGGAATTAAATTGAGCTACCACATAGATTTAGAAGATACAATGGCATGAACATGTCAATTCACAGCTGCCAAACAGGCACTTAGAAATGTTTTCTGCTTCCAAAAACAGCAGCTGATTCAATCTTGTGAGCTCTATTTGACCAAGTTAGAGGCCAAACTAGCTCTTGACCATTAAACAAAGTTTGTTCTACACAAGATGAACTACAACTTTTGTTTAAGGTCAAACCTCATAACAGGTACAGAAGCTAAACTTTCACTTTGGTCAAAGTAGCAACTCGATAAAGCCTAAATTAGGGTTTTAGAACAAATGAGACATTTTCTTGACATTTGCTCAACATGAACCCTTCATGACTTTTATTGTAGAGTTCACCTAGAGTCATTTGGGCAAGTTTGCATGGTTTGGTTGATGATCTATAGTTCCATTAACTTAATGGGGCAAATTCTAATAGGAAGGGAACTTATTATTTCATGTGACTTTTTGATTCCAAACTTAATGAAACTTTTCCAGGTATCAATATAGATAGTTATTGAGGTGAGACATGTGAAGATACTTTGATAGCAACACCCAAGCATATATCTTTTAATTGAGCCTATATGTAAGCAAGGGTGCAATATCCAAGTTTAGGTTAGGGCTTATCTCCATAGGTTTGACTTTGACATCGTCATCTCCACTAATCTATCATGTTTGATCTTAAACCCACCACTTAATTGGTGCTAAACACCTGGGGTGTTACACGGTTAAAGACATGCTCATTAAACTTTTAAATCTTTAAGTTCTATTCTATATCACCGTTAGGCAGAAATAGAACAAAACATCATTCTTATACACTAATTTCACATCACCGTTGGGCAAAAATAAAATTAACATATGGAAACTCAATTATCTTATAACTCTCTTCAAAATTAAATTCTCCCGTTGGTTCGAATTTAATTAGAAGATAATCATCATCATTGCAACGAAAACATGAAAATACATTACATTCTGCTCGCTCTGGAGCATCTCTTATTTCTTATCCATTCTCTGAAAATTGGTCACTTTGATGCAAAATTTATCAGAGATTTAAACTTTAAATATAAAACTCATAGAATTATAATATTGTTATCATCAACGTTGGTCAGAAAATAACAATATCATAATTAACTTTAAACATAAACTCATAAATAAACTTATAATATTGTTATCATCAATGTTGGTCAGAAAATAACAATATTATAATTTATATTAACTATAAACCGACTATTCCTCCAATTAAAATTTTCTTGTTGGTTCCAATTTTGACTGGAGGATAAACTTTTCATCATTCATTGAATAACTATAACCGCTCTTCAAATTAAATCCTCCCGTTGGTTCGGATTTAATGAGAAGACAATAAACCTTTAATTTTGCAGCAGAAACATAATAATCTACTTTTCAGAAGCATTTCACTCTTCTCATCTACTCTCTAGAATTATACACGTTGGTGTAAAATTTTAGAGATGACGTCATGCATTAAAACTTAATATGAATCAATGCATGCTTCTGAAAAGTATTAAAATAAAACCTGGAAACACATCACTTTCACTTTGCATCTGGCCTGAAGGCCCAAAAAAACGGCCCACGACCTTTCTTTCCCGCGCGTCCACGCGTCGGCCTGTGGCCTAGCGAGACGCTGCTGCTCGGCCCAGTCGCTCGCGCGTTTAACAGCGCAGCCTAGCAGGCCCGTCGCGCGGCTGCTCTCTCTCCGCGGCCCAGCACGGCACTCGGCACTCCCCCGGCACCCAGAGGCGAAAAATCAGCCCATGGCCCATCCGTGCGCGTTCGCGGTGGCTTCCCCGCGCCTAGGCCGCAACCTGGGCCTAGGCCCGGAAAGGTCACCCCCGCCTGGGCCGAAAGAAGCCCAGCCACTATCAGCCGTTCATGTTGATTGACGGCCGCGCGCGCGTGTAGGAGGAACAAAATCCCTACCCCGGCGACCCGAAAACCCTAGCCCCATTCTTTCTTTCCTCTCTTTCTCTTCCGCGCAGCCGATGGTCACTAGTGGTGGGGAGGTCATGGCCTTGCCGGAGCGCTCGCCGGCGGTTCCCAGGCCTCTATCTTTTCTCTCTTCCCCAAACTCTCTTAGCCACAGCCTCAGCAGCAGCAGTTGGCCAGCGGCCACCCATGGCGGTCAGCGGAGGAATGGCGGCGCCGCCGTGGTACCCCTCGCCAGCGCACACGTGCGGCCGGAGCCACGCGCGGTGCCGTCGAGTGGCGCCCCGGTGGTGCCCTCGGCCCGCGCGCAGGGCGACGAGCTCGTCACGATGTTCTTTCCGCATGCCATCGAAGCAGCGGCGGGTGTTGCTTTCCACGCGCGGCGGTCCAAATACCCGCGCAATGGCGGTAGTGCCGGCGGGAGGATGGACTAGGTAGGACCCTTTCCACGCCGACCTTTCGCTAGGGTTAGGGTTTCACATTCTTTCCATCCCGATTCAAATCGATCGGTTCAATATCTGTGATTTCGTTTCTTTTCTATTTGTACCCATACCGATATCTACTCAATAGAACCTGGCTCTGGTACCATTGTTATGACTTTAGGATCACTAGGTATGGATCTAGCCGGGTACAACTCAAGGAAACAAGTGAATCGTGCTAGAATATGTTTTAGGGAAAGGAACTGGAGAGAGAGAGAGAGAGGAGTGTAGAGGCAGCTGACCATACGGGTCGGAGGAGATGGAGTAGCAGTGGAGAGGCGTCGGTGTAGCTTCCCATCGCCTTCAGCGCTCCCTCTCAATCGGTCTAGGGATGGAGGTGGGGTGAAATTGTGACAGTGAACCTCATAACCCTAGCCACTGGCCCCCACCTCCCTATTTATAGCGATGCGCGATAGGGGCCCACCAGCCGTGCATTGGGCTGGACACCCCGATCAGGGCGTAGGTCAACGGCCAGTTGGCTATTGGGCCAACTGGTGGAGATTAACCTAACAATATGCACCTTGGTTAGTGTCTCAGCCTCTCAGCAACTTAAAGATGGCGCTGTTTGGATTTATACAAGAATAGTCGAGCGACTGCGTCACACGTAAATTTCATAATTTCAGTTATTACAACTTAGTACTAGTGCAAGTTTACAATAGCCTCAAGACCACATCGTTTCGATGCTCTTCAAGTTGCCTCTGCACAATTCGGTTGACGTCACCGTCGAGGCGAATCTCCACGAGGCTTGGGAGAAATGGTAGCCCCGAGAATTCCTTCACCTGTTTGCACCTGTAGGCTTGTATCACCTCCAGCTTGGGCATTGCCTCCTGCTCAAACCGCGCTGACTCGGGCAGATCAAGCTCCAGCACCAAGAGGCTCGGGAAAGACGAGCCTTGAAAACGAAGCAGCTTCCCCACGAACGAGTTGTCCCTGAGGCGCAGAACTGCGAGATTCGGTAGCATTCCGATCGCTTCTAAGGCATCTTGGTTCAGCTCCGCCTTCTCTAGCTGCAACTTGGATATATTCTGGAGCCGATGGATCCATCCAGCTGCCTTGACCAACTTGCCATGCATTTTGAGGCTCTCCAGGCGCTTTGGTGGCAACAGGTCTCCACCCAAACAACCATCTAACTCCTCGTCCACGGATGGGTTATACACTGACAGAGACCGGAGCCCATAATGTCTGCCAGTGCCAATTGCCAGCCAGAACTTCTCAGAGTTTTTCTTGCCGACACCGGTCACCCCAAGCTTACGCAGCTGAGTAAGCTCTCTGAGCTCTTGGAACGTCGTAGCCTTTCCCTGCGTGACGTTGACAACACGCAGCGTGTGCAGGGCCTTCAGTTTGGAGATTCCTCCGGGGACTTGGACACCACGGAACTTGCCGGCATCCTGTTTGTGCATGATCAGGTAGCGATGACACCGGCTGCACATGCCGTGCCTGCGAAAACCATCCTCGGCAACATGCCGTCCGCTTTGCCCCAAGCAAATCACTTCAATGCCACACGTGGCAATGACATGCCCATCAAGTGCACCGTCTAGTGGCTTGTACTCTTCTTGTCTTCTCCTTAAGAAACCAGATGCGTAGAGGTATTCTAGTTTCTGAAGCTTGGTGACACAAGTTGGCAGCGTCTGTACACGTGTACCCCTGACATCCAGCGTCTGAAGCTGCCTCAGATTTCCCACTGAATCTGGCAGTCTGAAGATACATTTACATCCTCGTAGAGAAAGATACCTTACATGGATCAGCTCCCCGATCTTGTCAAGGTGATGGTCCCTTAGTCCTGTTGTGTGCTCAAGATCCAACACCCGGAGGAACCTCATCTTGTTGGATATCAAGAATGATCTCCATTCTCCAAACACAGTCAGGGATCGCACATGTGAAAGGTCCAGTATGGTCTGGATTACATCCTTGTCTCTCTTCCAGCTGCTGCTTATGGAAAGATGCCGTATTGCCCCTTGAGGCCTTGATCGAGAGCTGCGCAGGTTGCATCCTTCCTCTAGTGTCAAAACAAGGTTTTCTGCCCTTGCCTTGGACACACAGATTTCGCGGATGAGGTCATGGAGCTGGCAATAATCAATCTTACCACGCCTTCCTCTTCCTCCTTCCATGGGTAGGATCATACTCCTGTCGACGAGTTCATCAAAATGTTTGTATCCAACTTGCTCAGCTTTCATGTGTTCCGTCTCTCTTGCGTAATCCTCTGCGATCCACCTCCTCACTAGACGTTTACGCTGGATTATATGTTGTTCTGGGAAAATGGATATATATAAGAAACCAGCCTTGAGATGATATGGCAGACCATCATAGCTCCGTGTAATGACTGTGCTTATTAGCTTATTGGGATCTGCTGGATTTGTCTGCAGCTCTTCACCTAAGGAATCATGCAGCTTCCTCCATTCCATTGCAGTTTTAGGCTTAAATTTCAGATAACCTCCTATGGTTGATATTCCAAGGGGCAGCCCTTTACATTTCTTCAGGATAAGTTTAGCTTGATCCAGCATACGAGGATGCAACTCAAAACTTGTAGCATCGCTAAATACCTGAATAAATCATATAATTCAAGCTGGTTAATTATGGTCTATGGACGATAAATGTTAAAGCGGAAGTTAAGATAATGAGCAAGTTTCACTTAATAAGATTATGAGCTTGTTAATAAGAACGTGAATGTAGCTTACTAACATTATTATCCTATAAAAACGTTACTCAGCCTCTCTGAAGAACTCACTTTGAATTATTTGTACATGTCTATATCAACCCACGGTCTTACACAGGCTAGGATTACATGAGACATGTGCATTAGAAGTTCATGATTAATGCCTACAACTAATAAAAATTAACTTTATGTTTGTGCACCCTCACGTTTTATTCACTAGTACAAAAATGTTTTTTTAGCAACGGAGGCATTTTTTGACAAAGACGGCTCATTCAAAATCCACCTCTCAAAATATTTTCTGTGCCGGCTCGCCTCTACAAGTCGGTTTCTAGAATTGGAGGCATTTTTAAAATAGGTGGAGCACAGTAAAATTCATAAGTTTTCAGATCAAGTGGGATGAAGATAAACTTTATACCAAAGTTGTAGTACTAGAAGAAATCTAAAATTTTGTTGTTGACAACTTTTCCATTTGAATTCATTTGTTGCACAAAAAATCTGTTTAAAGCTTTCTGATTTCAAAATTCAATTTTTTTGAATTTTCCAAATGACCTCAGATGGAGAAATTGGCTAAACCAATGTTGTAGTACTATAATGCATCTGCAACTTCTTAGTTGACTACTTTTTCATTTGAAATCATTTATTATCCAGAAATTCAGTTTAAACATTCATATTTTTTTAAAATTCATTCATTTGAATTTGTCAAAGTAACTCAGATGGAGAAATGACATAAATAAAATTGTTGCAGAGATAAACTTTGTAGTTGATTACATTTTCATTTGAGATCATTTAGCATCCAAAATTATGTTTTAAGATTAAATGATTTTGAAATTCATATTTGTTTTATTTTTTTCAAATGACCTAGGTGATATAGAACATTCCAATTGAAAAGTTTTTTATTTTGAATTTGTTGATGTCTCAAATATGTCTTACAATATTCACTAAAGTGAATACAAAAGGAAAGTATTTGACACTTAGTTACAAATTATTCTGAGGCATAGTGGTAAGGGGAGTAACGTTTGAGGCATGAGGTTGTGACTTTGATCCTAACAACTGCACACGCGCATGGGGGCTACCTGGGAAAAAAAAATTGATTTGTTTACTCGATTTCTGATTTGTGGAAAAGGATTTCTAGTCGCCTTGTTTTTAGCTGCATCTACAAATCATTTTTGTTGGAGACAACTGCTACAAATTGTTGGTTTGCAGAGCCGGACTGGTAGAGGCACGTAGGTCAGCCGCCTCTATAGAGGCTCCCCATTCGTCTCTACAAATGCCTTTTGTAATAGTGATTTTCTAACACATTATACTTATGGGCTATGCCATGGTACTCTAACTACTTTATGCGAGCTAAGATGTTACTCGGTCCATGAACTCTCAAAGCAAAAATCTAGGTACTTCAAGTTTTCCCAAATAGTTTATTCTAAGTTCACTATAAGTCCAATCATGGACCTGAAATCACACATTGAAGGACCCAGAGGATCATTTTGAGAATTCATAGACCAAGATGAGAGTGTATAGAAAAAAGTTTAGACACCCATGATGCATTTCGTTCTTTAACTATTATACGATGACATAAGTGATCACTTAAGCCTATATCATAGCTATCAAAATCGATTAGATCTTAAAGTCAAATACAGGAGGAGGCAACGGTTCACCTCAAGGGGATATCAATATTTAAACCAAATAATCACTATTTACTCAAAAGAAATCTTAAAAACTATAGAGGCTATAACCACCTATGGTCGCCACTAACCTTCTACACTACTTAAGATCTTGAAATGTTGCTATCAAAATATGTAGTGTAGTTGTTTTTCATAAAAAAGGGGTTTCTAAAATTATACTTTCAATTTAGATGTGTTACCATGTTTTATTTTAAATACTCAAATTTGTGTAAAGTAACGACTTACATAAATTTATAATTTCATTGGTACATGAGTCCTTAAGGAAACAATTACATAGACTACTCATGCATGCATGTATGCTTGAGCTAATGGCACATCAGGTATGTTTACTCAAGATTGCTTTTATATATTAACAATAATAGAAGTGGGTAATTTACAAACATCTATAGAAGTAATTTATGATAATTTAAATATCCTTTGTAATAGTAGAGCTTTAGATTTACGAAGATATTTTGGTTTAACTTTAATAATGGAATAAGTGGTGATTTATATGCAAATTTAAAGGGTTCCTTCGATTATATATCATTTGGCAAGGTGGATAATTTAAATGTAAATTTTATGGATGCTCCTTTAGATTATTTTTCTTTATGGTATAGGTCAGCAATTAGAAGTCCATTTAAGGGGCCACGTGTGTTGTTTTTTAATAACAACAGAGGTGTGAAAGTTTCAACAAAATAGATCCAATAGAGATTACTATCCACCAGTCCATCAACCGGTGCTCGCACGGGTTAGAGTCTTATGAGTAAATGTCTGTATTAATATTTACTCTTAAGTATCATGATAACATAAGTAATCATTGGTTTTTAAGCCTACACCATGTCACTTAAGATTAGTGATAGAGTTTGATGTGAGATTTGGCGTAGGCAAGTATGGTATATACTAACATCCTCCTTTTCTCAAGATGTTTGATTTTTTATCAAACATTTTAGTTAAAATATAAAAAATATATATCTTAAGTAGTGTGTGTGAGAGAGATTTGCATGTTGGCACAATATGTGCGTTTACTTTAATCAAATTTTATTGTATTAATATTTATAAAATGAGCAATGGAAAAACATATTTGTGCTTTATGGTTATTTAATTTTTTGATAAGCCCTTAAAATAACAGTAAGATATAGATCATTTAGATACAAATCTAAATATGTTACTTTATATTATCTTTCATAATGGCATATTATAACATCATCTTCTAGAACATAGAGTGCTTAAAATTAAATACAAATATTTATATATATATATAATGTTTTAGTCAAAATGTGTACACTTATCTTGAATAACAATTTTCAAAATTTATTATCTTGGAGTATTAAATAACTTAATCACTATGTCATTGTAATACCCATAATACTTTTTGTGTGCTAGAAAGCGTAAAGTGACAAAGGGTTCAACAGAAGTTTTAGTGAGTGGCAAAAAATAAATTTTTTATACGTAGCTCGAATGGACGATCAAATATCATAGATGCGTAGAGCTCGTCGAATGCTTTCCGTTTCACTACTCATACACGTTGTTCGGAGTTTGGATCATCAAGATATTCGGAATTTGGATCATCAAGATATAGCTATCGCAAGGCGTGGGTTGGGGGAAAAAAAAAAGAACGGTAACTCGTGGTTACTGTATCGTCCCCCTGGCTACTTTAGCGTCGCCCTGGCTATAGTAACCTCTGGTTTTCCCCTTTTCTATGTTGTGTCCCTTCAGCCACCACCTCTCTCTTGCACTAGAGAAAAATAGGAGAAGAATAGCAAAGAGACAAGAAGAGAGGGAGAGAAAAATAGGGTTTTGCCGCCATCGCTGCCGTCATCATCCGTGGTGCCCATTCTTCCTTTTGCAAAACTGGTTTGGGTCTATCTCATATCTTTGGTTTGCCATCAATCTTTTCCTTCCACTCGCTGTTCTTGATGGAGATGCCATAGATGCGGTAGATTAAATCGACGAGACGTGTATCTACGGAGACCAATTCGAGGGAGAAGGGGAACTGGGAGTTCAATCGCTATGGATCATCATTCTCGCTATTGGGGTGAGATTTATCTTTTCCCCACTATTTTTAAGTGAATCCATGTTATGGTTTTGGTGAATTCGTTTGATTAGTCGATGTGTTTAGGGAATCTCGAAGTTGGGCCTTGCTATTTTTCCAGATTGCACAGTTGTGAGTTGGATGCTGTTTAGGGCTAGTTTTATGCATCCAAAAATCATATAAAATTTATATTCGAGTATTAGACATGATTATCTTTCTTTTGGCATAGAGATCACGTTTATAGCCCTTGTGTTTTTAGGATATATGGTCATTGTTTGAAGGTGCATTTGTTCTGTTAGAAATCTGGACATAGTTAGATGCATTCAGTTTTATATTACCATATGTCCATAATCTCGTGAAATGATCTAAATGAAAGTTGCAGGTAATTTCATAAGCTTTCAATATTGTTGAAGATCACAAATATTGGATAAGTGCATCTCCAGTTATGTATGTTTTAGTGGCCTTCTGTTGTTCTGTCATCAAAAAAGTTTTATTAGTTTGTAGGCTAGTTTTGGGTACATTAGATTCTTCAAACACCTAAAGTTATAATATGAAAGTTGTAGATCATGTTTTTTTGTACATTCTGACATAGTTTCATAATATTTATACACTATACCACAACCCAAAATTAACATCACATGGGGTCGTTAAATGTATCGAAATAGCGTTGGAAGGTCGGATGTTAAAGATCAGTAACGTTCGGTCAGTGGTTATATCTTGTTTTTACAATAGACAGTCGGTCGTTATTGTTATTTCGCTTTGCCGTTCGACGGTCTGTCGTTATATCTACTTTTTTGCGACCAACGGACCGTCGATGCACTCGCACGATCTCATCTAGCCCAATTCTACACCTAATTTTCACATGGTCCCACTTGTCAGGCGAAATAATTTCCCAGCCCACCTTTACATCCCGCCAACGGAACACCACGAGCCCATTATCAAAAGAAAACACTGTGAGCTCGCTTGACATCTCCTCATACCCTAGCTCGCTGCCGCCCACTGCAGATTCATCCAGCGGACGCCATGGCGCATCGTAGATTCACCACCGGCCGCCCTCACCGCGACCTCCAGCGGACGCCATGGCGCACGGCGGCTCCAGGTGCAGGCCTCGGCGCACTGCCTCACCACACGACTGCCCCAGGTGGCGGCCGCCTTCACAGCACAGCGGCTCCAGGTGCCGGCTGCCCTCACCGCACGACACCCCTAGGTGCCAACCGCCCTCACCCAATCCGCGCGCTCAGCTGGCTGTCCAATGACCTCAATCGCCACTGATGTCGCCCCCAGGTCAGCGCATCCCACCGCGTGCCTCCTCTTTTAGTCTCCAGCAGGCAAATCGACCAAACCTTTTGCGCAGAAACACTAGGTGTGCCTCATTCCCCTTTTGCGCAGAGTAGATCGATGATGACTAGTCGTTGTGTTGCTGCACAAAACACGCAGGAGATTTGTGCCAGGATTTGCCCAGCACAATGGTTCCATCAGAAAGGGGCAGCCTCACCACTGCCGTCAGCACGCTTGCCGCTGACAAGCAACTCTATGGGTAAGAGTTTACTTTTGCACCACCTTGTTGATATTTAGTCTCAATTTAAACAAATTACTTAGGGCCTGTTTGAAGGGTTTTGATTTCAGTTTCTTGGCAAAAACCACGGAAATCTAACCTAGTGTTTCTGATTTCTCATTTCGTTTACATTGTTGCATTGCAGAGGATAATCTATGGCCTTTATATGTAACTTATTTAAATCATTGGCACAATCTGTTATTTCATAGATATTTAGCTTCTAGCAGCTATGATGCATATGTTTGAAGCTGCAGTTGAAGTTTTAATTAGTGAAATAGCACTAAGAAAACAAAAATCTTACAGTGATGCCATATGAAAGTTGCATAAAACAATAGTCTCATTTCCTATTGCGATTTTGTAGGCCTCACAGGATATGTTTTCACTCAAGAACATAGCAGGGGAGACTGGAAATAGACTGACTTCTTTGGCCTCCAATTTTATCAGTGACCTTGATAGAATCCTCCGAGGATTCTTAAGGCCACCCTTACTTTTTGTGTTCTTTAATTTTATTTTTCATTCAGTTCAGATGTTCAGATAGCAATGTTAAGTGTAAAAGTAGAGCATGTTTTTGGAAAGTTTAGCAAAAATTACTAGTACATGGTGATGGAATGACTTCAGCATCAATCAAATCACACAGACACAGCTCAAAATATGATTGATGTGCTTTTGATCCTAAATTATGGAGTGATTTCTTTTTAACTATGCTTGCGTATGGTTGGACTATTTTTCCATTTTCTGGGGTCTACACTAATGTATGCAGCTTTGATTTCTGTGTTTTTTCAGTCCAACAAGCATGGAAGTTACTAGATGAGAGGAAAGGAAGATCAAATAAGATCAAAGTGCAGCAAGAAGATCAAAGTGCTCATGGAAGTTGCTAGATGAGAGGAAAGGAAGATCAAAGTGCTAGTGGTTCTTTTGTTCCATGAATTCCCTAGAGATGAAACATTTTTGAAAAGAACTTTATCGTTGTGCGAGCAAGACATATGAGCTATGTTTTGTACACGACAAACATCTTAGTTGTGTAGATACTTAAGTGATTTAGCTTGGTTGTGAGTATTTTGTATAAAACATTGTATAAGTACAAATGTTGATAGCTTCAATGGAAATTGTGAGCATGGTTTACTCGGTTCTGTGTTTGATGCTCAACATCACTTTGGATGGATAATGTTTAAATGGATGATGCTATATGGTTGTTGTACAATTAATTAATCATATTATGCTAGCATCAGATAGTTGGTCGCTATAAATATATACTATCAGACAGAGTGTCGTTATAAGTTTATAATAGGCATCAGATAGTCGGCCGTTATATCTGATACATAGCGTCTGACGGTCGGTCGTTAAAAGTTGGTCGGTCATTAAAGATTTATAACGACGTCAATATCAACAGCAGATACAAGGGTCGTTAAAAAGATATAACGACCAACCGTATGTCGTTGAAACGGCTTTTAACGACATCCATAGTGAAAATGTGAAGGTAGGTTGCTGTGTCAAGTAGGCGTTTGGTTGCTGTTTTTCAGTAATGAGAATCATGTCAATTTTAGATATAATCTGTTTTCACTATATTAATGGATGATTTTGAAGATATGGTCTGAACAAGAGTTGTAGTATTTTTCTTAAGCTTTCCAGATTGGTAGAGATTATAATTTTTGGATGAGTATGTATTTTAGAATTTTGCTGTCATGTTTGGGTTGTCAGAAAAGTTCAGTTAAGTTCAGAGGTTGTTTAAGCCATCTTGAAAACCTCATATGCCAGATTATATTACATCAAAGTTGTAGACAATTGTGTTTTCCATATTCTATAAAAGTTTCATAATTTTTGTACAAGTACTTTATCCACAATAAAAATGTGAAGAAGGGTTCCTGCTGTTGAATTGCTTGTTGGTCACTGTTTTAGAGGAAACGGTAGCGAAGGCCGTAGAAGCATTTATGTGTCATTTATGAATGTTTATGAGTCTATATTCTGAGGTGATAATGTTTGAACAGATGGTGCACCTTTGGATCGTTCTTAGTTCACATTTTTGCATCGTCGTCTTGAAGCAAGTAAACATAGCGGTGGTTTACTACAGGTTGACATGTTATTTAATCTACCTACACTTTGTCATAACATTAACATTAATCAAGATAATATATATAAGTATGAATTCACTTGTCCCTTTATAAAGTAATTTATATATGATGTTCATTGTTGAATCTTTTGTCATTTTTCTATCATTACGAAGGAAGTGCTATGTTTTATAATGGTGGATGTATGTGGCATATGTGGTAAGTATTTGTGCAGTTGCATCATATTGCATTGCACAGCATTCGTGGATGTCGTCGCTTGCTGGCCGTAACCGTACCAGTACAGCATCGTACGTTGCCCGAGGAGGGGTACGATGCAGTTTCATACCTTGTTGGGTATAGAGGCAGTGGACATGAATACGTATTGCACCTGCACTTTGAGGTTTACTTGTATTGAAGTTGTGGTTATGAGGAGTTTTTTTCATTTGAAGAGGTGGTTTATTTATTGAATATCATGATGTTGTTTACTTCTTTATGCTGACATTGCATAAATTATTTGATTATGAATTATTAATTTCTTATGTTGTCATATCTTCGACATTTAAATCAATACTTAATTAACTTGTAGTTTGAATGACATAATCAAGCAGTTTGCTTGCTGAGATTTATTTTCACCCCTTTATCTTTCTAGGTGCATGTTTTGATGCTTGCTTGGATGCTTGATTAAAGGGATGGGATTAGTGGCACATCGTCACTTTTTCACCCACATCCAGATATAATAATGACACTTGGTTTGTTGTAATAAACTTAGTTTATCTTAATGGTGATCCTTCATGGTTTAATAAAAATGTTTAAGTTGAAGCTTTACTTAGTTATAGTTTTTTCTTGTTGTTGCTTTCGCGCTTTACTCTGGTGTTGGGTTTTTGTTGCCGAGTTTTATACTCGCCTTGAGGGAAGGGACATTAGTGATATCTTAGGTTTTTGTGGCGCCTAGGGTGTTACAATCATTTATAAAGGGAATAATTTTACATGCATGATAAGTTGTTAAAATAAATAGTTATCTAATGTATACATGTTTAGTTGGTCTATATGGTGGAACATAACATTATGCTTGTTTCTAACTTAACTGTTACAGAGTATATAATTTAGAAATATATATAGCTACATTGTAGATTTTTTTGTGAGGGCTTGTATGAATATTTATTATACATTGCATGGGGTCTTTATTTTAGTTTTATTATATGTATGCTTTATTAATTGAGGAATTATTATGTAGGCATAATAGTAGATTATATGTTTGCACAGGAGTTGCTTGCCGAAATGGCTCAAACTGACTGAATGGCATGCATGGTTGCAGATATATACATGTGACAAATCGTAATGCAAATCAGAACAGAATAATTTATTAAAAAGGCAGTAAAATAGACTCATAAATCTGAATGTATTAAAAAGGCCAATCTAATATTTTATTTTATATCAACCAACTATGAAACGAATGTTTGTAATGCGGATCAAGATTTTTCTGTACGGCCAAAGTTTTTCTTTTTCATTAAAAAAGTTACTCCTTAGTATAATGGCAAAGGTAGGTAATTTGGTACAAAATAAAATAGATCCAATTGTTATGAATGGCTAGAGTATTTTGATTTAATGGCCAGATATTTCTAATTAATGTGAGATTTTCTAGTATTTATCTTTTTTTAACGCGTCTAGTGATCATTAAATATTAACGAAATGTGAACGTGTATTAATACATTAACCAAGTGAACATGATTTGTTGGCCAATCTAATAAGTTTACACTTTTTCTTTACAGCAAAAATAAGCTTATTAATAGATCTATAAACATGATGGGTCCTGATATTTTTATATTAATATTAATATATTAATCAAGTCAACGCGATAGATAGGCCAATCTAATATTTTATATTAACCAATATGAAGCGAACGTTTGGAATGGGGCTCAGGTTTTTCTTGTATGGCAAACTTTTTCTTTTTCTTTAGAAAATAAATTTTTTTTAGTATAATGACAGAGGTGGGTAATTTTGGATAAAATAAAATAGATCCAATGGTTTTGGATGGCTAGTCATTTGATTTGATGGCGGGATGTTTCTAATTAATGTGAGATTTTCTAGCATTTATCTATTTTTTTAGCGCGTCTGGTGAGGATTAACGTGAAGACTCCATTGGGGCCTCCAATTAGTAATAGTAAGATAAGAAGTAAGATTGTGATTAGAGTATACCAAATTAATGCTCGCATCTTTCTAAAGTTTATGAGAATTCTATAATTTATCTTTTTCCTAGCACGTCTCGTGTGTTTTAAGACAGTGGCTTCATTTGTGGCCTCCAATTAGTAATAACTAGGGCATCAACCCAGCCTCTCACACGGGTTAGAATTTTAAGAGAAATAGGCATTAATTATTTTTCAATACCTCTAACTAATAAATATTGCTTCTAATGAATTGTATTCTTTTTTCTTTATGTTCACTTTCTAAACACAATAGGTACAATAGATATTTTGTAGTCTTTGTCTAGTTAAATAAACTTATAAATTATTGTTCTTCAGTATCCATAGCTTTTCCCCATTTGCATGTAAGCTCTGTATATCTTCAATATTCATTTAAGCCTTGTTTGGATGCATGTGTATTCGCCTCAATCTACATGTGTTAGAGTGGGATAGAATGAAACTTAGTTTAATTCCACTTCAACCCATGTGGATTGAGATAAATACATGCGCATCCAAACAAGGCCTTAGCTAAAACCATAGCTTAAACTGTGGCCACTCTTGTTGTAGCCCATATTTTATGACGTCATGAATCTAATTTATGATTTTTAGACATTAATCTTATAAATAGCTACAGATTTTTTAAAATCCTCAAGTTAAATTGAAACTATTATCTCATTGTATATGTTCTTAATACTCTTTTTTTACTTTATAAAAGTAAGGACCTTAGGTCATAAACTACACTCTTAAGTACTACAATGGTATAAAGAGTCATTTACATCACGTTGCTTAAATCAGTGGCAAACCTTGGAGATCTTGGATAGGAAGCACTGCTAGTCTCACGAGGATATTAATATTTAAGCTATATAATGACTAATTGCTCCAAATGAATTCCAAAGGCCATGATGATATAGCTAAATGTGGTCTACACTAACATCCCCACTTCTCAATATGTTTGAATTTCTTATCAAAGAATTATACATGCAGTAATGGTTATACTATCAATGTAGATATGTGAAACATTTTTGTTAAAATAATGTATTAATAATTTATTGTTATCATTAGTAAATGAGCTTTTAAGAAAATACTTTTCATGACTGCTAAAAGATAACATATTTCTTCATCTCTCATGAATGAATGTGTACTTTAATCAAGTTTTAATATATTAATATTAATAAAAGTGGATAATGTGTAGAAACGTATATATGCTTTATGGTCAAACATTAAAATAAATATTTATCATAATTATACATGTTTACTTAGTCTACATGGCGGAGCATAATATTATTCTTACTTTTAACTTAACAACGGTAGAAGTATGTAATTTAGAAATATATATAGCGTACTTAATAGATAATGAAATATTTTTTGTGGTAGATTATATTAGTATTTATATGCAGATTTGAGAGATTATTTTGTTTATTTTTATGACAGCAGAGGTGGATAATTTATACAAATTAAAATTTGTTACCCTATATTTTATGGGTAAATTGAATGCAAAAGTATAACTGATTTCACATTATGTTTCATAATAGCATATGTGGTTAATTTATAACAATATTGGCATGCCATTTTAAATTACCTTTCACAATAATGGATGTGTGGGCAATTTAAATACAAAGTGAGGGGATATTCTAAATTATATTGCACAATGGTAGAGGTGAGTAATTTAGATGCTAATTTAGGGGGTTATTTTGAATGATCTTCAATAATAACTGAGGTGGTAATTTATAAACAAATTTAGGGGTTTTTTAAATCATTTTTATAATAACAAAGGTAGGTAGTTTACATGAAAATTATGGATCTACTTTATGTATTTTTAAAAATGGTAGATGTGAGTAACTTTTTAACAAAACAGAATAATCTAGTGGTCACTATTGGTATTTATGATTAGAGTCTACTAAATTAAAGGCTAGATATTTTTTATTATTATTACGGGAGTTTATAGTATTTATGTTTTTTCTAGCAAGTAAGGTGAGAATTAATCTGGAGGTTCTAATTAGTATTAGTAAGATAAGATGTCCAAAGGCAAACCAAGTTAACCAATCTTGAATGAAGTCAAAACCAATTTTACCAATCTTGAATAAACACTCTTAGGCATGAGCTTTAAGACATTCAGTCTCCAAGAGAATATTATAGGGATTACTATTTAATAAAGAAGGAGGGATTAAAAGATATAGAAGTACCTTTGTTTTTAAGAGGTCAAGTGCAGCGTCATCTTCTATGCCAACAAGCTTGTAGATATTGTGTTCGTCCTCACAACAATGTTCCGCAACAGATTTTTCCCTTGTGGTGACTATCACCCTTTTAGATTTCAGCAATATACTTTTAATGGAATCCCATTCTTCAGTGGTTGATAGGTCATCAAGAACAATGAGGCAGTTTTGAGTCCCAAGAAGTGTAGATAATTCACTAGTCATCTCTTGGTGTCCCATTTCTCTAATATCCTTCTCCTGTTTCACGGCGTCAGCTCTAGTTGAGTCTTGTTCTTCAATATTTGTCTGAAGCTGCAAGGCTAGATTCCAAAGGAGTGCATCACTGTTGAAAAGGCGCGATGCTGTTGGCCAAGCACGAAGGTGCGATGCAGTTGCCCAAGCACGCTTCCAGCCACAAAGTTGTTGGCTTTGGTAGACGCTTCTGACAAGAGTAGTTTTCCCAATACCACCCATTCCCCAAACAGAGATCACCTTGCAGCCCTGACTGTCGTCATCTGGCTGACCAAGTAAACGAATAAGCTTTTGTTCCTCTGTCGATCGCCCGACAACAATGTCTTCAGGGGTTACCGACCTCGTCTTGGACAGAGACCGACCAAGCTTCTTTTCAATTGTTAAGGTGGTGGGCATCACGGAATACCACATCTGTATCTGTATATAGAGGTAGAGCAATTATATATAATTAACACTTTGTTTGTTTCAGAGTATATAAACAAGGTAGACTGAGACTACAGCTAATTCAATAGAGACTGGGAAAAGAATTCTTCATAAATTTCTCATGAGCGGAATCAGAATCACATGTCCACTAGTATCATCTTTTCAATTTCACAGTCTTGGGCTCCCTGACCACCTTGAGCCCATGAACTACACTCCTTCCTAGGACTAGCAGAAGCCAGAAGCTGCTCCAGCACCATTGGAACATGATTTGTGGAGAATTTGATTTTGTTGGCAAAAAGCTCATGTGGAAATAATAACTAATAGAGGAGTTTGGAAAGGCATTGTTTCGCCATGGATTCAGAACCCCAAGCAATTTAGAATTTTAGGGAGTAAACTATAAGTTTTGATGAAACAAATTTTTGCAGGATGACAAATGAAAAAGGTCACCTAGACATTAAAATATGCCTTTGAACATTTATGGTTGCTTTTCACTCGCCCTTCATTTGGGCCATAAAACAAGTAAGAAGAGGAAAGTTAATTAAACAAGTAACGAGAAGAGTGTCATCCATCTATTCACTGGGCCTATATTGGGTCAAAAAACAAGTAAAAAGAGGACAATTAAACAAACTAATAAGAAGAGTGTCATCCATATCAGAATGGAAGATCCCAAAATGGATTCAGAAGGGTGCTTGCTGGTTGCATATATTCATTAAATTGCCTAAAGTGGTGTAGAAAGAATAGATGATTTGGACGACGAGATGATAAACTTTAGTGATGCAAAGACCAGCAATGCCGGTCAGGGTGTCTGTTTTTGTACATCAAGATTGATCCATAATCTCTAGCTATACCAATAGTTGAAGACTGAAAAATGGACGTTCATAAGATTCAGAGTTTTTACCTTCTTGTGGATCAGGTAGAGAATTTGATCTGGCGACAATTGCTTTAGTTCTGACACTTGGTATGGTTGCTCCGAGCATAGGCATGCAACTTCAAATTCTTGAGTGTTGACGACAATTCTGCTTCGCATCTTCTTGTCAGGAAAGTAAGTTCTGATGAAATCCCACTCCTCAATCGTTGAGAGGTCATTGATCACTATCAGGTAGCTCTTGGTATTCACTAGTTCATTGAACACATGGACCAAATCACTTTGTGTCATGTTCTCCATCGTCAGCAAAATGTTTGCGCCAATGGTTGTTCCTTCTTGAGCCTTACTAGTTTTTTGATAAGAATTAACATAAAACTGCCTCACAAGGCTCTCGATGAATTCATATGGATTGAAAGGGCGCATCAGTCTTACCCAAGCACGAAATCCAAACTTGGCTTTTACCTTCGGGTCATCATAGGCCTTCCTGACCTCGGTTGTCTTACCGAGTTCACCACTTGACCCCCACACCGCGATCACCCTAAGTTCCATCTCCATGCTGTTGATCAGCTGAGCAAGGTCCACCGGTGATTTTACATCCTCCACGGTCTCATGCCAAGCCTTGTCAATGCCCAACATCCTGGCAATGTGGCCCTGTTCAGCCCCATGCTTGGAGTCGTCGCTGATAATGTGGTACCAATGATTCCTTCTGCTCACTTCCTCTACCTTGTCCCTGAGCTCCTTCAACTCCATGGCGATGCGATGGCGGTCATGCAGGTTGCGGGCGAAGCAACACCAAGAAGACTTTTGCACCTCTGAATAAACCTTGAAATCCATGAGGCTGTCCTCAACATTGTAGACCAGATCCCGGACCTGCTTGACCAAGGTGGTGGGCACCTTCTTCTGGTCTTGCTCCTCGTCAGCTTTCTTCAGGAAGGACTGCATCGCCTCTAGCTCGTTGGTGATAAAGCCCGCGTCGCGCTCGATGCCGAGCTGCTGCCTCATCTCCTCCACAACGGTGGATTGGGCGCAGCCAAGAACTCCATCCAGCACGGCCTTGCCAACGCTCATGACCGTTGCCTCCATGTCTCCAGCTACCTCTCCCCGCTGCGCTCTCAAGAAGTTGCTTAATTTAGTTTTTTTAAGTTTGTGGCTCCGAATTCTGATGTGTTCGTCAATGATGAAGGAGATGTGTAGTCGATTGATGATATCTTCTTCTCCTCCTCCTCCTCCTCCTCCTCTTCTTCTTCTTCTTCTTCTTCTTCTTCTTCTTATCCTTCTTATCCTTCTTCTCTCTCTAGGCCTCCTTAGCTTTAGTGCAGTGGAAGCTCACGGCATGTGATGCTGCGTAATTTCAGGACGAAAGCTAAATATTCTTCCTGTCCTGAGGAACACTACACCTACCTTAGCCTTCAAGATATAACTGCTTTATACTTGCCTAATGTCGCACGATATTCTTCTTTTTAATTTATTGCCTTTGCGGCAATAGAATTTCTTGGAGCTAGCTATTGTCTTTCTTCTTCTTCTTCTTCTCCTCCTCGTTCTCTCTCTGGACCTCCTTAGCTTTAGTGCAGTGGAAGCTCACGGCATGTGATGCTGTGTAATTTCAGGACGAAAGCTAAATATTCTTCCTGTCCTGAGGAACACTACACCTACTTAGCCTTCAAGATATAACTGCTTTATACTTGCCTAATGTCGCACGGTATTCTTCGTTTTTCTTTATTGCCTTTGCGGCAATAGAATTTCTTGGAGCTAGCTATTTTCTTTCTTTCAGATGCTCATATACTTGCTTCCACTCATCACCATTCTAATATATGTTGAATATTTACTTATTTTGGGGTATATTCACTACAACATGTCTTTTTATAGAAGGCATTTTGTTAAAGACATTTTTTCAAAGTGCTTTAATTTCCGGTAATGATACATACAGGGCGTCCGACCCGCGCCGGACGCTCCGCCTTCACTCGCTCGCCTCCTCCCTGGCTCCACTCGCAGACTCGCTCGCCTCCTCCCCGCATTATCCATTCCGCCTTCTCTCTTCTCTTCGTCTCCGTCGCTCCCCCCGCGTGCGCGCTCCTCCAGCGCCGCGCTGGCGCGCTCCTCCCCCCGCGCGCGTCTGGTGCTCCCTCCCCTCCTCCCTCCCCTCCCCCTCCCTTCCTCCCTCCCCTCCCCTCCTTCCCCCTCTTCCTCCCCACCGCTGCGACATGCACGCCCTCCTCGCCACCGGAGTTGGGGGCGACAGCGGCAGCATCCGGTGAGCCCACGCACCTCCCCTCCCTCCTTGGTGCTCTCACCCTCACGCGCCGCTAGCTCCATGGGCTCCGACGAGGTAGGTAGGGAGGGATCTAGATCTGAGGCACCACTCCTCCTCCTCCCCCTCTGATTCTCGATCTGTTCCCTCCTCTTACTCCCCCTCCTCTTCCTGTCCCTCCTCCTCCCTCCTCTGTCTGGATCTATGGTTTTGATGGTGGCTAGGGTTTGTGGCAATTCAGATCTACATGCAACAGATGATGTGAAATGCTTTTTGCATGATTCTCTGATGTTGCAGCCATCCCCTCCTCCTCCCCCTCCCCCTCCCCCCGTTATCCTCTGGATCTGAGGTCTCCTGCCTCCTCCTCCTCTGGATCTGGCCTTCCTCCTCCTGCTCCTTCACTCCTCCATTGGATCTGAGACGCAGCGGTGGGGCTAGGGTTTGTGGCGATTTTTTGTTACACCAGGCCTGTTTATGTTGTTGCAGTAGTGTTTTTTTGCTATTGCACAAGCTTTTTCTTCTTTTTGTTTCACTAGTTTTTTGCTGATGTCTCATTCTTGCATTACAGTTTGTTGCAGTAGCTTTGGGTTGCTGTTGCACAAGTATGTATTAGCACTTTTCCGGATGTTGCAGTAGTTTTATTATGCTTGTTTCAACGAGTAAGTCACTTTGTTTCAACATTTATGCATTACTATTTTTTTGGAAGTTTCAGCAGCTCTTCTGCATTGTTTCATTAGCAGTGCTTCTGCTTTATTGCAATATCTTTTTCTCCCTTGTTGTAGTAGTTTCACCTCGCTGTTGCAGTGGATGTGTTTGAATGTTGCATTAGACTTTTTTTGGTGTTGCAGTTCGTATTTTTTGTTTTGTTGCATTAGTTATTTTTTCGATGTTTCAATAGCTTTTTTCGTTTGATTCACCAGTTTTGTTTCGTTTTGTTGCATTAGAGTGTTCTTCGTTGTTGCAATAGCATTTTTCCTTTGTTGCAGCTGGGGGGCGGGGGTGGACTATGGTGGTGAGCTGGTGGAGAGGGGGCGGAGGTGCTGGGGATCGGCGAGTTTGGGGGCGGGGTAGACCTGTGCGCGCGAGGGACTCGCATTTCTCCGTGCGGGGACGGGGCGGGGGGTCGCGTCCGTGCAGGGCGGGGGGAGGGGTCGCATTTCTTCTCCGTGCGGGGACGGGGCGGGGGGGTCGCGTCCGTGCAGAGCGGGGGCGGGGGTCGCGTTCTTTTTTCTTCTTCTTTTTCCGTGGGGTGCGGGGCTGGTACTGCTCGCTGCGGCGTCCGGCGCTAGCGCCCGGATCTGGACGTCCGGGCGCTAGCAGGACCCTTTAATTTCTTGTTGTATAAAGGCATTTTTCTCAAAAGGCCTTTGAAAGTATTTTTCTAAAGGCAAAACTAAAAATGCCTTAAATACTTTTAATAATTAGAGGCGTTGTTTCAATAATGCCTTAAATACCTCAACATTTTGAGGCGTTTTCCCAAAACGCCTTCTTATCTCCTATGGCCACGTCACTGGCTCCAGGCCGTGCGCCCTGCCTCCTGCTGCCAGCTTCGTGCCCTCCATAAACATTGCCCACGCCAGAAAAAAAAGGAAAAAACTGCCCACCGAAGCTCTCCCTCCTCCCGGCCTCCGCGTACGCCGCCGCCGCCTGCCGCCTACCACCCGCATCCTCCGCCAAACCTCGCGTCGCTCCACGCGTGCTCGTCCGCGGCCCTCCGCCTGCCGCCCCCCTCCTCCGGGGAAGCCTCGCGCTGCTCGATGCCGCCGCCGCCGCCGTGGAGGCGGGGGAT
This sequence comes from Saccharum hybrid cultivar R570, assembly GCA_038087645.1. Classification (NCBI taxonomy): domain Eukaryota; kingdom Viridiplantae; phylum Streptophyta; class Magnoliopsida; order Poales; family Poaceae; genus Saccharum; species Saccharum hybrid cultivar. The sequence goes on from JAQSUU010000805.1 coordinate 17,406,394, forward strand.
GACAACGGACCGGGGAACGCCTCTCCGCCGCCGCTTCCTCCCCCTCCTTCTGTGGCAGCGACGGACGCGGCTACATCGGCATGGGCCTCGCCCCTCTCGACGGCGGTGGCTACGCCGGTACGGACCTCGCTCCTCTCGACAGCAGCAACCCGGCCGCAGCTCTCCAGATCCGCCTTCACCTGCTTGGGCCTCGCCGCTGCAGCTGACTGAGTCCCCGGCCGTCGTCATCTCCACCACCACTCTCCTCTCCGGTCTCCACCCCCGTCTGCTTCTCCCAGCCTGCGCCGCCCCCAAACCCCCTCCCCGCGCGTGCGCCGCCGCCGCAAGATTCGGGGCGCGATGTGGCGCAGCTGCATCTTGCAGGGCCTCTCTAGGGCCAAGGCCTCTTCTCCATGGCATCGGTATGCCTGATCCACCTCGCTGCGCTCGATCGATCATTCGGGATTGTTTGCTTTGAATCCCACTGACATGTTGCCCATGTGGTAAATTATTAGTACGGTTTTGTTACAGTCTTATTTGGTCAGTGAAACGATTTTAGTGTAGTACTAGAAATCTGCGCGGCTTTGCCGCGCATGGCCATTGGTATTTTTTTAAGTGTTGTTGAAACTTCGTTATTTTGAAGGTACTATTTAAGTGATATTTTGCTTTTGTTATTGAAATGGAACTTTCTTTTTTTTTGGTGGAGAGAGAAGGGGTAAAAGTATTTAATAAGGAGGGAGGAGCATAAGTAGTCGGAGAGTTAATGTAATTATGAGATGAGTAGAATTCGACCTCGAATTATGAGGAGTTTTGAACAATTCGATTTTCTATTTTTTATTTATTTGAATTTCATATTTTTCCATTAAAAACATAGGCAAAAAAGTACAGTAATAACTTTGTGCTAAAATATGTTCTATTTTGGATCCATTGCATAGATCTATTCATGAGGATTCTGAAATGATTTGATTTTCTATTTTATGATTTTTCTGCGATTTATTACGCAATTTTGAAGCTTCAGCAAATTTATTTGTAAAAGAAAAGGATTAATAGATATAAGTGAAACCAACGTTGGGCCGAATTCAGCCCACTAAGGTCCACGGAGTGGGTGGCAGGCCATCCCATTGAAAGGCCTGTATCGTGGGTCGATTTCGGAAAAGGTCGAGGGGTTTTTGAAAGAAAAGTTGAGAGAGGTGGCTGGACTGCGGGTTCTATTTTTCCAGAGTTCGAGGGCTCTTTTGCAAAAAGACCGGTAATCGCCCGATCTGAGCCGTCCGCATGCCCGATCGGACGGCCGAGAAAAGTGGGCGACGTGGCCACGCTGGTTGGCCCTCTTTTGGTGCCCAAATCGTAGTAAGGAGATATGCTAGTTGAATGTGTGCAAGAGTTTAGTTGTCCCTTGACTACTCAATTGAAATTTAGTGCGAATTCAAATTTGCTACCTGAACTTAATGATGTATGCTCTTTTGTCAACAAAATTCTTATTACTTTCTGGTTGAAATAGTTGGTTGTTATTTCAGCAGATAATGTAGATATACTGGATTCATTCCATAATCAGCTAGCGGTCACTTAACTGATGCTAGGATAATTTTTTGAATCAGCTAGCGGTCAAATTTCTAACTTTCTTACTGGATTCAAATTTTATGATCGCTGCTCGTCCCTCTTGACATGTTGAACACATGCTTCATATTTAGCTGGCCGAATTAAGTACCTTTCGACCGTGAAGCTCGTGACACTATTCTGGCCAGGATAGACTCGGGATGGCAGACTGGTGCCAAAGGGGTAAGACGGGGATGCGAAGAGTGAGCCCAAGGTGCGTCCTGGATATCGGGCGGTCCCTAGGTATTGCGGTCCATGATTGCTATCCCGTGACGTTTACCTGAAAAGTGTCATTGCTGATCTGTAGCTCCCTTGATCAGTAAGTGTGGTTTGTGTGAGGAATAAATCACCAGCTACTTAGGAATCGATTCGAATCGCTATCGCTCCTGGATAATGAGCACTTGACTCGAGTTACGGCATCGTAGTAATGATGATGGAACACTGTTGGTTATATGGATGATATAGGAAATGCTAAATCTAAGTTGGTAACTGGATGTTATTGGTTAATCAAGTGATTGCTATAGTATAGGTTCTTACTTAGCTTGATAGGTTATAATAAAAATGATGCAAAGTACTTAAATGATTCATTAAGTTAAATTACTGCTCTTCCGCAAATGAGTAAGCTAGTCCACTAAAAGAAAGCCTTGCATACTCCTTGGTGTCACTTCATTTTGGTTTAAGACGGGTAAGTCTAGATGAGTACTTTCTCGTACTCAGGGTGTTGTTCACATTGTTGTTATAGATGGTCAGATGTATTATGGTTATTGCCTCAACTGTCTGTACCCTGCGATGGGCGACAACTAGAACAAAGGGTATGGTCGCTCCTTATGTCTTATCTGATGCTTTTGTTGAAAATGACTATCTTCTGGCACTGTATCTGAACTAAATGTGTACGTGGTTTTAAAACTATTTGCTTCTGCTACTTTATTTTGAACTTGGTTTGTAATAACTTTATGTTTTAAACTCCGATGTATCTCAGTGTTGTTGCGAACTTTATGTAATATGTGACTGTGGCTGCTAAACTTGTACGATCTTGGTTTGTATGTTGGTTGGTATGAAATCATGCGTGGTTTCACGGACTACCGGGTTATACAGGATTAAGTTTGCTAAATTATCTGCTTCGGCGAGTGATTTTCTCACTTAATTTCGTATAATTGGTCGGTTCTGTTACAGTGGACCCCACGTGTCAACGCATGTGAGGTTGTAGTGCAAGTGTGGAGGAAAGTAAGGTGGAGAAAACCAATATTGCAAGAACATAGAATTGACAAGGTGATAAGAGGCTAGAGCACGGGTGGAACTAGAGTGACAACCTGTTACTGATGGACCTTTACAGCTACCCAAAAGAAGACATTTTCTTTGAAAACTAAATTTGAGCTCCTTGTGTACTGATCTGTCCTAGGCTAGGGGTGCTCTTCACTCCTGACAGTGTGAGTAATGGCCGCTATCTCTTTTTTCCTGTGGCAATCTCCAGAATCAGAATTCTGAAGCTACAAATGTGAGTAATGGCCACCATTTCATTTTTTCCTGTGGCAATCTCCAGAATCAGAATTCCGAAGCTACAAATGTGAATAATGGCCGCCATTTCATTTTTTCCTGTGACAATCTCCAGAATCAGAATTCCGAAGCTGTAAACGTCTGATTTTGTCGAACAATTGCCACTCGCAGCGTACTCGGGGGCCATATAACCACTACAAAAATAAATAACAGCAATTATAGTTGTCTTAACGAGGAATGTAGTGCAATGTTATCGAATCGAAAGAATTAATTAATAAAGAGCAATAAGTACTTATCGAGTTCCGGCAACACAACTTGTAACATGGTGTGACTGGCCGCCTCCTAAGATCCTCGCTAGGCCAAAATCTTTGATCTTAGGGTTCAATTCGTAGTCTAGAAGAACATTGCTTGCTTTCAGATCTCAATGGATTATTCTAGCCTTGGAGTCACCGGGCTTCTTTGGATCTGTCATCAGTACAAACATATAGTACTTACATACAGGGTGAATGTAAAAATACAAAAGCTACTGGGTCATGAGTAGTTAATTAGTTAATAAATTTAAGAGTAGCAGACTAGTCGTAAGAATATATACCGAAAATCAGTTTGTCAAGGCTGTTGTTGATTACGTACTCGTAAACGATTAGCCTTTCCAGGCCTTCCAGACACACGTACCATATATCCTCAGGCCTCGTTTAGTTCATGAAAAAAAAATCAGGTGTCACATCGGATATTTCATGGGATGTTAGAAGGGGTTTTCGGATATTAATTAAAAAAACTAATTACATAACTCGCCTGGAAACTGCGAGACGAATTTATTAAGCCTAATTAAACTGTCATTAGCACATGTGTATTACTGTAGCACTTAAGGCTAATCATAAACTAATTAGGCTTAAAAGATTCGTCTCGTGGTTTCCAACTAAACTGTGTAATTAGTTTTTTTTCGTCTATATTTAGTACTCCATACATGTGTCAAACATTCGATATGATGGGGTGAAAAAATTTTAGGTGTGAACTAAACGCAGCCTCACTATCGGTGGCAGAGCGTGTTGAAAAATATAGGAGGGGCAAGCTATGTAAATCTTTATTTGTTTAACAAATTTGCTCCCTAAACTCAGGTGATTCTATAGAAAGTACAGGTTGAGAGGAGGGGCCATGGCCCCCTCTTTGGCCTAGCTTTAAGCTCCGCCCTTGCTCGCTATATTCCTGTGCCTCAGTTTAGCAACATAAATTATTTCGTTCATCAGCTCTTCAATTCCCTGCGGAGAAGTTTGCGACAATCTCTTTATGCGATTTCCTGATTGTCGGGGAGAATTCCCAAAGGCTAAAATCATTTGGGAAGCCAAATTTAATCGTGTTAGCACCAATCTTGCTACAACATAGACATAAAAGCACCTCCTTTGGGGTAGTCTTGGGTCCACCCATGCAGGTTGCTATTATTTTTATATTTATGTGTGTGTTTTTAAAAGATTTTGGGCCTGTTCGATATTTTCAGCTTTGGATATCTCTCACAAAACTACTACTGTAGAAACAGCTGTTGGCTTTAGGTACCGAACAGGCCCATCGTATTTGCGCCTGTCTGGGTCCAATGCCATTACGAATATACTCGTATGCATCGTGTACGTGCAGGGCTAGCACTCTATTTACAGTTCAGCACTTCAGTCTGTTACTTTTTTTTTGTCTAGATCCGTTCTGTTTAGCGATCGAGTCACTCTTTCAGCTGCAGTTTATATGCTGTGGTTGCTTGGTTGGAGGAGAAGACCTACGGCTTACTGTAGCGAGTACTTGAAATACTGGAATCAGTCAAGCAGCTGTAGCGAGCAGGCTGAACTCATTACTCTATCGTGAGCAGCTAGCTGATGCAGGTAGCACCGGAGGCCAACGTAACAGACGGACGCGGGTCTGTTTGTACTCGGTAGTCCGGGAGTCTGTTTAGGCCGGCGCCACGTGACGTGTGGTGTGATCGGGTCGCGCGATGGGGGCGTGCTACTAGGAATCTGTTTGGGCTCCAGCCAGCCAGCCCTCTGTGATCGATCGGGTCGCCTCGCGCGAAGCCGTCGCCGTTTGACTCTGCCAGTCCCAGGCTCCCAGCGCCCCATCCGTGACCGTGATTCCGCGGGCACGTCGGGCCCACAGTTAACGAACTGTCCCCGGGCGGCAGAGGTTCCCTTCCGGAAAGCGGACGCGAGATTCCGTCCACACACACCACACCGGTTCGGACCACCGCCTGCCGGACCGGCCGTTGCGGGAGAGTGAGAGCACGCCCAACGCACGTTGGCTTGAACAGTGGTTCAAGGAAAAAGGTTGCTACAGGTAAGCTAAAGCAACAGTTCGTTAAAATATTTTGCAACACAGGCTCCTAAGCATACAACAGCTAAAGCTGATTCCGCAGGCATGCTTTTTCCTTGAGCAGTACTCCCTCCGTCCAAGAAAACATACAACTACGGGTTGCGTGCCGGTAAAAGTAGTTTACGTTTGACTAACTTTCTAGTGAATACTATTCACATTTATGACTTCAAATTAATTTACTAAGAAAATACATTTCATAATAAATCTAATGGTATTTATTTGATATCATAAATATTGATACTTTTTATCTATAATTAATTGAACTTGAGATACTAAACCATGACACTGTGCTAGAATTGCATGTTTTCTTGGATGGAGGGAGTACCATGTGGCAGAGCAGCCCTCTCCCCAACGCAGATCCTAGGGATAGCTTGAGACTTTTTGTCAGTGGAGCTAGAGACATCTGGGCATGCAGCCGAGCCCGTGAGCCCGGCACGAGGCCCGGGTTTTTGGCCCGGCCCAAGCCCGGCCCGGCTCGAAGGCCATCGTGCCCGGGCTGGCTCGGCCTGGGGAGTAGGCCGTGCCTGGGCTGCACCCCCAGCCCGCGGGCTGGCACGACACGGCCCACTCGCCAACGGTAGGCCCGTAGGCGGCCCGCTCCCCAACGACTAATTGGCTACCCCCGCAGGCCAAAAGTGGCCCAGCCCACTTCCCCACGCCCACCCCCCCCCCCCCGCTCCATATATAAGGAGCCACCGCGGCGCCCCCTCCTCACCCAAACTCTAACCCCATTCCCCTCCTCTCCGCCACACTCGCTCAGACGCCACTCGCTCGGTCGCTCCTCGCCTCCACTCGTCGATCCATGTCCACCCGTCGTCCGTCGCCATCGTCTCGCAATCCGGTGACATCGCCGCCACTCCAACACCTCTCCCTGAGTCCCTTGTTCCCTATCCGTCTCCCTTTTTCTCCTTCTCCTCTGTCCTCTCGATGAACATGTGAGTCCGCCTCCCCATCTCTCTTCCGCCGCCGCTCGCCATCCTTCTTAATCCGGTCTTGTTGCCTTTGTGTGGCCCTCGTCTTCTCCGGCGCTGGGCTTCAGTTGCGCAGGCAAGACTAAGCCCCTAACCCTAACGGCCTAACCCTAGATCTGAAGTTCATTGTTGTTCATTCTTTCATCTTTCTCGTTTCTTTCTCATTTTTTGATCTTTTCTATTTTGTGTTTATGCAGGTCGGTTGCCGATGCCTCGTCCTCTACTAGCCTTGGCGTAGCGCGGACAATGGCACGGCGGCCACGCGCACCATTGAGGAACGGTGCTGGAGATCTGCCGTCCGTGGCCGAGGGCCCCATGGCGTTGTTTGATGCCGATGATGCAGGGGCGGCGGCGACGACGACAGGGACGGCGGTGGACTCCAACACCCACACCAATAGCACAGGTGCTAATGGTAATGGTAATGCTACTCCTTCCTCTGCCGTTTCTGGTAAACGCAAGTCTAAGTGCTGGGCCGATTTTGATGAGATTTTTTAGGAGATTAATGGTAACAAGGTTCAAGTTCAAGCTATCTGTAAGTTGTGTAGAACCACATTGAGTGCTAGATCTGCTGCTGGTACTGGTCACATACTTTGGCACCAAAAGTCTTGCAAGAAAAAATCTGATCATGCTGCTAGGGTTCAGTCACGACTTGCTTTTAATCCTGATGGTTCTCTGCATAATTGGAACTATGATCCTGCTATTGCTAGAATTGAACTGTGTAGATTGATTGCTAGGCTTGATCTTCCTCTGGGTTTTGGTGACACTGATGCATTTGAGGGCTATATTGTTCATGCTCATAACCCAAGGTTTGTTAGATCATCTAGAAGAACCACCACTAGAGATCTTGGTAAGCTGTTTAATAAACGTCGTGATAGGATTAAAAATTGTGTGAATGCTACTTCATCTGTTGCTTTGACTTCTGACATTTGGTCTGGTAATGCTAAGGAGGATTACATTTCTGTTGTTGCTCACTATGTGAATGCTGATTGGGAGTTGCAGAAAATGGTTATTGGTCTTAGATTAATTGAAGTTAGCCATTCTGGTGAAAACATTGCTTCAAGTATTGCATATGTGGTTGATGAGTTTGGTTTGATTGATAAGACTTTTTCTGTCACTTTAGATAATGCTTCTAATGCTAAGGCCATGGAAACTTTGACACCAATGTTTGCTGGTTATTTGGGTTCTGATCCTGCACCTGAGCCTAATGATCCTGATAAACGTACTTATAGCCTTATTTATCAACGCTGTGCTTGTCACATTATTCATCTTATTGTTAAATCTGGACTAAAAAGAATGAAACTTTATCTGAAAGATTTTAGAACTGCAATTAATTTCTTGAATTCCTCTAATCACAGAATTGCTATGTTTAAAAACTTATGTGAAGCTAAAGGTGTTAGACCTAGAAAATTTGGCTTGGACATGGATGTTAGATGGAATGCTACTTATCTTATGCTGAAAAACTTGGTTCCATACAGTGAATTTTTTTTTTGTGTTCATTAATTCAAATTATGGTACTACACTGTTGTCTCCAGCTCACTGGCATGTGGCTGGGAAGGTATTGAAGTTCTTGCAAATCTTTTATGAATGTACTGTTGTTCTTGAAAGCCCAAGTTTGGTTTTGGTAATTAATGACATCAAGTTGCTAATGCTATTGTATCAAGTGTGATTAAGCTAGGCATAAGCAACACATGTGATGAAGGTGTACGTGGCAAGGAGTGGTGGCCACAAGATCACAAAGAAATGGTGTATGGACATGAAATGACGATCATGGTGGAGATGCACATAATATGTTGGACATGATGATCAAGTGGAGGAGAAGGATCTAAGAGCGCAAGGCAAAGGTATAACCATAGGGTTTTCCTTTTGCCGGTCTAAGATGAGTAGAGAAGTGATTGACCGGGTTTAGGATACATAGCCGACTATCAAGAGGGGCAATCACGGTTAGCTCGGAAATCAAGTGCCACTAGATCAATGTCTTGAGCATATGCATTAGGATCTAGTTGAGAGCTAACATAACGCCTTGGAAAATGTTTGTGAAATGCTAACACACATGCACATGGTGGTGTACACTTGTTGGTGTTAGCACATTTGCGAAGGCGGTGGTGTTTGAGCGGTAGTAAGGGGTTTGGGGTTCGCTCTCCCTCCCGCCGAGCTTGCGAGCGCGGGATTCAGGCGTTTTCGAGGAATTGAAATGCCTATTTTCTATTGCGCTGGAGGCGAGTGAAAGTCCCTAGTTTGGTTTTGGCTAATTGATGAAACCTAGGACTAACCTTTGTATCTAAGTGGATGATTTAGATAAAGGTGGTCATTGAATATGAGACATGACATTGACTCATATGACCAAGATGGTGAAGACCAAGATGAGGCTTGGCTCGATGGACCGGTTGTGAAGGTGAAGGGCAAGTCGAGGCTTCGAAGCGAAGGACCATGTGATGGTGAAGCTTGAGCAAGACTTGGCGCCGATGGACCGATGCAACGGTGAAGAGCAAGTGAAGTCAAGGTCGATGGATCGAGACGGTCATATGATGATATGAAGTGGATCATATCATTTGTAGAAACAAAATGGGCTCAAGGCAAAGGTATAACCATAGGGCCATTTTGTTTTACACTCAAGACACCATAGAGGGTGTGAGTGGTTTAGGATCGATAGCCGAACTATTAAGAGGGAAAGTCTTATCGGTTATTCGACGCACGGGTGCCACTAGGTGAATTCATGAAGTGCATTGCATGTAGGGCCTAGTGAGCTAACTGGAAAACCTTTGGAAATGATTGAGAAAAAGCTAACACACAAGCACATGGAGATGTACACTTGATGGTGTTGGCACATTTGCAAAGGTGGCGTTGGTCGCACCGTGGTTTGGGCGATAGAGAGGGTTTGGTTCCTTTCTCCCTCCCGCCGAGCTTGCGAGCGCGGGATTCAGGTGATTTCGGGGAAATGAAATGCCTATTTTCCACTATGCCGGAAGTCGGAAAAGAAACGGAGGCGAACGGAGGTCACAGAGGTGACCGGACGCTGCACCGGACGCGGTCACGGAGTGATCGGACGCGTCCGGTCAGTACAGCGCAGCAGTCAGGCGCGCGGGCTAGGGTTTGCAACCGGCGCGTCCGGTCACTCGCGGGACCGGCGCGTCCGGTCAGGCGCCCTGAGGGAACTGAAGTTCGCAAGGACGATCGGACGTGGTGCGCGTCCGGTCACATGCGATCGGACGCGTCCGGTCGTCGAAGGAGCTTACTGGACTCCGACCGGACGCTGGCACTGTCGCGTCCGGTCGTTGCGAGGAGCGCGTCCGGTCGTTGATTCGCGGGCGCGGGTGCTGTGCGGATCGGCGCGTCCGGTCGTTGCGAGGTGCGCGTCCGGTCGTTGTTTCGCGGGCGCGGCATAGTGCGACCGGCGCGTCCGGTCGTTTGAAGCTGCGCGTCCGGTCATAGCGTTTGACCGTTGGCGCGTAGTGACCGTTGGAGGATCTAACGGTCGCGTTTGAATTCGAGGGACACGTGGACGTCGCAGGGTGACCGGACACGGTTGGGCGCGTCCGGTCAGTTTCGACCGGCGCGTCCGGTCGTCCCGAAAAAACGGTCAGTGGAGTGGCAACGGCTCTATTTGGATGGGATGCTTATAAATACTCGTTGGCCGGCCCTTGGGGAGGCCTCTTGGCATTTCTAACACTCTTATGCATCCTTTGAGCTAAAGCAACTCCTCCCACTCATCTCTCTTGCTTGATTGCAAATCAAAAGTGAGATTGAGTGATCCCAAAGTGCATTGCATAGCTTGAGGGCATCTAGTGGCACTTGTGGGTGGTTTAGCCGGTGGATTTCTTGTTACTCTTGGAGAGTACCGCTCCTAGCCGGCTTGGAGATTGTTGGAGGCGTTGGCAAGAGAAGGTGATTGTTCTTGGCCACCTCCGGTTGATTGTAAGAGGTTCTTGTGCTTTCCTCGGCGGGACGCCAAAAGCAACTCTATTACATTGCGCGTGTCATTGAGTTACCTCACTTGAGAGTGGTGTCTTGCGGTGCCTTGCGGGGCGTGCCTTGAGGGGCAAGTGACTTGAGGGTCACACCGGGGAACCATCTAAGTGTTGGTCGACACAACCGGTGACGTAGCTTGTCGGTGCACAAGTGAACACCGGGTGAACAAAAATATTGTGTCTCTTGTCTCCCGGTGATTGGTCTTCATATTGTATTGTTGTCAATATTGATTGATTGTATATCATCTTGGTGATTGGCAACATCTTCACTCCACCGTCGGTATAAGAATCACAATCCTATCTCTTGCTCTTATCTTTACTAGTTTATCTTGTGTAGCTCTAGTAGTAGCTTTGCTAGTAGTGTTGTTAGCTTGTTCTCTAGTGTAAAATTAGTGACATAGCACTTGTGTGAATTAGAGATCATAATCTACTAGACTTGTGGATAGGAGGCTTGCATCACAACCTTTGGCTAAGCAAAACTCGCTTTACGCCGTTTGTTATTCTAACAAGTTTGCTTAGTGGTATTTGTAGATTTTTTTATAGGCTATTCACCCCCCCTCTAGCCATCTAGGACCTTACAAGTGGTATCGGAGCCGTGGTCACCGTTTTAATCAAGGCTTAACATCCTTCGGTGTGAAAAATGGCTCAAATTGTGTTCAATCATGTTGGGGGCAAGCCACCGTTCTTTGATGGTGTTAGTTCTTTTGCTCATTGGAAGAGAAAAATGACAATGTACCTTGGTTCTATTCATGAGAAAATATTGCAAGTCACCGAGAATGACTTTGCTATCATTGATCCCGATCATCTCACCGATGAGGATAGAGCAAATAGAACATGCAATAGAATGGCTCTCAATACACTTTACAATGGTATTGACACAAAGGTTTTTGAGGGCATCAAGGATTTGGAGTTTGCTAGTGAAGTGTGGACAAGATTGAGTGAAACATATGAGGGCACTAAGGTTGTGAAGAGTGCCAAGCTATATGGGCTCAAGAGTGAGTTTGAGAACTTCAAGAAAAAAGATGATGAAACAATCATTGAAATGTTTCATAGATTGCAAGTGATAGTCAATGATCTCAAGAGCTTAGGGCACAAGACTCAAGATCAAGATTTTTGTCACAAGTTCTTGTTGAGCTTACCTAAAAGATTCAAGATGTTGATCATGATGCTACAAAGAGATGGGCTTGAAACAATGAAGCCCAATGATTTGCTTGGAGAGGTATTGACCTTTGACAAGTATGATCAAGATGTTGATGAGAAGGAGGAAGAAAAGAAGAAGAAGACCGTGGCATTCAAGGCCACCTCCTCCAAGGGCAAAGCTATCATCATAGAGGAAGAAGAAGAAGAAGAAGATAATAATAATGAAGGTGAAGATTTTGAAATTGATGATGAGGCACTTGCTCTTGTAGTCAAGAAAGTGGGTCACATGTTCATTAAGAGAAGAGGCTTCAAAAAGAGAAATGACAATTTCAAGAGCAATGAGCAACAAAGGAAGTGCTTCAATTGTGATAGCACCGAACATCTTCAAGCCGAATGTCCCTATGACAAGAAAAAGAACAATAAGAGGGGCAAGTTTGAGAAGAAGAAGAAAGAGGCCAAGATGACATTCAAGAAAGGCAAGAATGGTGCCTATGTGATCACTTGGGAAAGTGATGATGAGGAAGAAGAAGAAGAATCATCCAACAAGGCTTTTGCTTCCATTGCTATCAACAAGAAGCCATCACTATTTGATTCATCCTCTTCATGCTTCATGGCTAAAGAAGCTAAGGTATTATATGATGAGAGTGATGATGAAAGTGAAATGGAATATGCTCATGATAGTGATAATGATAATGATAATGAAAATGATGATGATGAACCAACTAAAGAACAACTATATGACTTGATGCAACAAACTAGAGACATAGCTATTGCCAAGGACAAAGAGTGTAAGAAGCTTTCAATGAAAGTAGCAATACTTGAGAAAGTCCTTAATGAGCTTAAGACCACTCATGAGAGTCTAGTGGAAGACCATGAGGATCTTGATAAGGCTCATTCCAAGCTTGAAAAAGCTCACTCATTGCTACTTGAGCAACAAGCAAAGAAGGAGGTTGTTGTATCATGTGATATAGGTGTTACATGTGATATAATTGATGAATCCTTTAATGAACCTATCATCATGTCAAATGCTAACCCTTCTTGTAGCTCTTCATCCACCACCACTAACTCTACCTCCACTACTAGTGATGGTTTCACTTGTGATGCCTCACTAATGGTTGAGAATGAGACTCTCAAGAGAGAGGTGGATGAGCTCACTCACGCCCTAGGCAAGGCCTATGGTGGTGAGGCCCGCTTGCTTAAGTGCTTGGGTAGCCAAAGGTTCTCTCTTAACAAAGAGGGATTGGGCTACACCCCCAAGAAAGGCAAGTCGGCCTTTGTAACTCCAAAGCCTAGCTTTGTGAAGGGCAATGATCGGTTTTGCAATAGATGCAAGCAAGTTGGGCACCTAGAGCATAATTGCAATAAAAAGAATCAAAGCAAGAACCTTGTTAATGCTATACCTTTTGATTCTTGCTATGTGCTTACCAAGGGTGTGAAGGGTGTGCAAGCTAAGTTTGTTGGTACACCAATTGTGGGCCCAAAGAAGAAGGCTATTTGGGTACCAAAGAGCTTAGTTACTAACCTACAAGGACCCAAGCAAAAATGGGTACCTAAGCTTCATTGATTTGCTTGTAGGTCAATTACAAAGCCGGAGGAAGGCATTGGATTATTGATAGTGGGTGCACTCAACACATGACCGGTACATCAAGAATGTTTGACTCAATCAATGACAATGATAGTGGTGTTGACTCTATCACATTTGGCAATAACAAGAAAGGCAAGGTTATTGGCTTGGGCAAGATTGCAATATCAAATGACATGAGTATCTCCAATGTGTTGTTAGTTGAAAGCTTGGATTTCAATCTTCTATCTGTGGCACAAATATGTGATCTAGGCTACAAATGCATCTTTGGGGTTGATGATGTAGAAGTTATTAGTATGGATGGTTCAAATGTGGCATTCAAGGGCTTTAGATATGAGAATCTCTACCTAGTTGACTTCAATGCTAAAGAAACTTCTTTGACAACTTGCTTAGTCTCCAAATCAAGCATGGGTTGGCTTTGGCATAGAAGGCTTGGTCATGTTGGCATGAAACAATTGAAGAAGCTTACAACTCACAATCTTGTCAATGGTTTGAAAGATGTTGAATTTGAGATGAACAAGCTTTGTAGTGCATGTCAAGCCGGGAAGCAAGTTGGTAGCTCACATCCAAAGAAGAGTACAATGAGCACATGCAAAGCATTTGAGTTGATGCACATGGATCTATTTGGACCAACAACATATACAAGCATAGGCGGCAATAAGTATGGCTTTGTCATAGTGGATGACTTCACAAGATTCACATGGGTATTCTTTCTTAGTGATAAAAGTGAAGTATTTGACACCTTCAAGACATTTCTCACTAGAGTTCACAATGAGTTTGAGATTAGAATCAAGAAAGTGAGAAGTGACAATGGAAGTGAGTTCAAGAATACAAGAATTGAAGAACTTTGTGATCATTATGGTATTGGACATCAATTCTCGGCCAAGTACACTCCACAATCAAATGGCCTAGTTGAGAGGAAGAATAGAACATTGCTTGATATGGCTAGATCAATGCTTCATGAGTACAATGTGAGTCAATCTTTTTGGGATGAAGCAATCAATACCGCTTGCTACTACATCAATAGACTATATTGTCATCCATTGCTAGAGAAGACCCCATATGAGCTACTTCATGGAAGAAAGCCCAATATTTCTTACTTTAGGGTGTTTGGTTGCAAATGCTATATCTTAAAGAAGGACACTAGATTGGGGAAGTTTGACAAGAGATGTGATGAGGGGTTCCTACTTGGTTATTCAACTACAAGCAAAGCTTATAGAGTTTGGAACAACTCAAGTGGCATTCTAGAAGAAGTCCATGATGTGCAATTTGATGAAACCAATGGGTCACAAGATGAAGAAGAGAATCTAGATGATGTTGGTGGAACTCAATTAGTGGAAGCAATGAAGAACATGGACATTGGGGACATTAGAGCAAAGCAAGTAATTGATATTCAAGATGATGATAAAGATCAAGTGCTCAATTCTCCATTCAACCTAGCTACTGTCAGGAATTTATCACTCTGCGCCTGACAGGACAGATTCGTCATTCCTGTAGGAGTTCACTTAGGGCCTGTTTAGTTGGTAAAATTTTTTAGGTTCGGCTACTGGTACCAGGAAAATACGCACAACCGTCGAAATTTATCACTCTGCGCCTGACAGGACAGATTCGTCATTCCTGTAGGAGTTCACTTAGGGCCTGTTTAGTTGGTGAAATTTTTTGGGTTCGGCTACTGTAGCACTTTTTGTTTTATTTGGCAATTTGTGTCCAATTATGAATTAATTAGGCTCAAAAGATTTATCTCGTGATTTACAACTAAACTGTGTAATTAGTTTTTCTTTCGTCTACATTTAGTACTCTATGCATGTGCCGCAAGATTTGATGTGACAGGTACTGTGGCACTTTTTGGGTTCTCTTTTTGGAACTAAACAGGCATTGATGGGAATGGAGGCTCGTTTAGGCGGTGAAAAGTTATATTTTTTAACTGTAGCACTTTCGTTTGTTTTTAACAATTAGTGTTCAATCATGGACTAACTAGACTGAAAAGATTCGTCTCGTGATTTATAACTAAATTGTATGATTAGTTATTTTTTTATCTATATTTAATACTTCATGCATGTGTGTAAAGATTGATGTGATGGAGAGAGTGATAAAATTTCACTTATGGACACAATCTAAACAAGGACCCTCAACCACAACAATACGAAGAAGTACGTTCGTACGGTTAATTAAACCAGCTTCATGAATGATATATGATTGCTCTCTCCGACAATTTATATTTTCCGTGGAATCAAACAATTTAAAATTTAATCAAATTTACAAAAAATACTACCTCCGTCCCGTGAAAAGTATCATTCTAAGTTATCTATCTTTAACACTGGCCAAATATATATAAGAAAATATTAATATTGTGATGCACAATTAGTATTATTAGATGGATTTTTAAATATATTTTTATAATAAATTTATTGGAGAGTTTGACCAGCACGAGACCAATATCGACTCCTTTTATGGAATGGAGGAAGATATACCATTAAACTAATTATAAAATATATTTTCTTATTAAATCTAATTAAAGACATACTCCCTCGATCCAAAAATAAGTATCATTCTCACCTCCCAAGAAATCAAATGCTTTTAACTTCTTCCTCCTATGGCAATCTCCAGAATCAGATTTCCGGCAAGGTGATAGGAGCTACTAGAGCATGGACAGAATTAGCACAAAATTTAAGTGGCGCCTTGTTACTGATGGACCTTTACAGCTACTTGAAAGAAGACATATTTTCTTTGAAAGCCAAGAATTTGAGTGGGGGCACATGCCCCGCTCCTTGTGTATTGTGTCCATCCCTATACTAGGGTTGCTCTTCACTCCCGACACGATTAGCCTTTCCAGGCTTTCTAGAGTCCCGACACACACCTACCATCCTCACTATATTTTTGTGCCGCAATTTAGCAACAGAAACTATTTCGTTCCTTAGCTCTTGAATTATCTGCCGACAAGTCGCGGCAATCTCTTTACTGCAATTTCTTGATTGTTGGGGAGAATTCCCTGTATAAAATGGACATATATATATATTTATTTATTACTTATTTATATATATCGTCAAAGCTAAAAACATTTGGGTAGCCAAATTTAATCGTTTTAACACCAATCTAACTAGAATATAGGCATAAAACACCTACCATCATCACTATATTCCTGTGCCACAGTTTAGCAACAGAAATTATTTCGTTCCTCAGCTCTTG
Source organism: Saccharum hybrid cultivar R570 (assembly GCA_038087645.1). Lineage (NCBI taxonomy): Eukaryota > Viridiplantae > Streptophyta > Magnoliopsida > Poales > Poaceae > Saccharum > Saccharum hybrid cultivar. The sequence continues at coordinate 17,422,653 of JAQSUU010000805.1, forward strand.
AATTCCCTGCCAAGAAGTCTGTGACAATTTCTTATTCTCTTTACTACAATTTGAGTGGGGGCACGTGCCCCTGCTTCTTGTGCACTGGGTCCACCCCCTAGGCTAAAGGTGCTCTTCACTCCCGACAGGGGAGTAATGGCCGCCATTTCTTTTTCTCGTGGCAAAATCTCCAGAATCAGAATTCAAAACCTGTAAACATCCGATGTTGCCGAATAATTGCCACTCGCGTCATACTCAGGAATAAATAACAACAGGTTGTCTTATCGAGGAATGTAGTGCAATGTTATCGAATCGAAATAATTAATTAACAATAAGTACTTACCGGGTTCGGTGGCATGACTTGTGATGTCGTGTGATTGACCGCCTCCTAAGATCCTCACTAGGCCGAAATATGAGATCTTAGGGTTCAATTCGTGGTCCAGAAGAACATTGCTCGCTTTTCATCTCGGTGGATTGTTCTGGCCTCCGAGTCTTCGTGGACGTATTGCAGGCCTCTTGCAACACCAGCTAATATGGTGCTACTGGGTCATGAATAGTTAATTAGTTGATAAATTGAAGAGTGGCAGACTAGTATTAAGAATATACTGAAAATCAGTTTGTCGAGGCTGCTGTTGGTTACGTACTCGTAAACAATTAGCCTTTCGAGGCCTTCGAGACACACACCTACCAGCGGCTGAGCTTGTTGAAAAATATAGGAGGGGCCAAGCTAGGTACGTAAATCTTTCTTTGTTTAACAATTTGCTCTCTAAACTCAGGTGATTCTATAGAAAGTACCCAGGTTGAGGAGAGAGGCCATGCCCCCCTGGCCTAGCTTAAGCTTCGCCCCTACTCATTATATTCTTGTGCCGCATTTTAGCGACAGAAATTATTTCATTCCTTAGCTCTTGAATATCCTGCCGAGAAGTCTGTGACAATGTCTTTACTGCAATTTCTTGATTGCTGCGGAAAACTCCCTGTATAAAATGGACACATATATTTATTTTTATTTATATATATATCGTCAAAGCTAAAATCATTTGAGAAGCCAAATTTAATCGTTTTAGCACCAATCTAGGTAGAACAAAGGCATAAAAGCACCTCCTTTGGGGTAGTCTTGGGTAGGGATGAAAATGGAACAGAAATATTCCGAACTGACCATTTTCGTTTTCTATATTGTGAACCGTTTTTTAACATGAAAAATTATCAGTTTCAATTGGTTTCACAACTATTTTCAACCATTTTTTGTACTCTTTAATTGCTAAATGTAGAAATATTCCGAACCGACCGTTTTCGTTTTTCCATATCGTAAATCCGTTTTCGACCGTTTTCATCCTTAGTCTTGGGTCCACCCATGCAGTTTGCTATTATTTTTATATTATGTGTTTTTTTGAAAAAAAATAGAAAGTCCTCATGTTGCATTCCCTTTTTTGTTTCTGTGGTCGTCCCTTTGTCATATTTTCTTCGTTTTCCGTGGCGGCACCGTCCAAGCGAGGGGGAGGCGGAAGGGCAGCCGGCTTATAATCCATACTTTTTAGCTTGTTTTTTCAGTCAGAACAATGTTTTTCTCTCACAACAAATCAGTCAACAGTGTTTTTCAACTGGCTTATCAGTACAGCCGAACAGGGCCACACTTGCAGAGCTATTACAGTTCAGTGCTCAGTGTGTTACTACTTTTTTTTTCTATACTACAAGATCCGTTCTGCTTAGCGATGGACTCACTTTTTCAGCTGCAATTGTATGCTGTGGCTGAAGGAGAAGAGCTACGGTTGATGGTTTACTGTAGCGAATACTTGAACTAGTACTGGAAACAGTCAAACAGCCGCAGCGAGCAGGCTGAATTAACTCTCTATCCTGAGTGAGCAGCTAGCTGATGGAGGTAGTAGCACCGGAGGGCGAACGTAACAGACGCGCGGGTCTGTTTGTCCTCGCACTCGGTAGTCCGGTGAGTCTGTTTAGGCCGGCGCCACGTGACGTGTGCAGTGTGCTGTGATCGGGTCGCGCGAGGGGGGCGCGGCACTCGGAATCTGTTTGGGCTCCGTCGTCGCATCGCCACGGCTCGCCTCGCGCGAAGCCGTCGCCGTTGACCCTGCCAGTCCCAGGCTCCCAGCACCCCATCCGTCTGCGGTTCGTGTACAGCTGCTGGCTTTACATGTACCGAACAGGTCCATCGTATTTACGCATCTGTATGATGGGTGCAAGACCAATACGAATATATGCATCAATATATATACGTGCAGGGCTAAGCTCTCTTTACAGGTCAGTTCTTCAGTCTGTTACTACTATTTTTTTTCCTTCTAGAAGATCCGTTCTGTTTAGCGATCGATTGACTCGCTCTTTCAGCTGCAATTTTTTTTGTATGCTGTGGCTGCTTGGCCGGAGGAGATCGAAGAGCTGTGGTTACTGTAGCGAATCCTGAGTGAGAGTATGTAGCTGATGGTCCGGAGCCTGGAGGTGTGATCGGGTCGCGGGATGGGGGCGTGCTACTCGGAATCGGCTCGCGCGAAGCCGTCGCCGTTGACCCTGCCAGTCCCAGACTCCCAGCACCCCATCCGTGACTGTGACTCCGTGGGCACGCCGGGCCCACCGTTAACGAACTGTCCCCAGGCGGCAGAGGTTCCCTTGGGGAAAGCGGACGCGAGATCCCGTCCACACACACCACACCGGTCTGGACCACCGCTGCCGGGTCGCATCACGTGGGTGGGTGGGGCTAGGGGCCTGTTTAGTTCCACCCCAAAATACTAAATTTTTCAAGATTTTTCGTCACATCGAATCTTTGGACGCATGTATGAAGTATTAAATATAGATAAAAAATAAAACTAATTACACAGTTTAGACGAAATGAACGAGACGAATCTTTTAAGCCTAATTAGACAATGATTGGACAATATTTGCCAAATAACAACGAAAACGCTACAGTAGCGTTTTGCCAAAAATTTTGGCATCTAAACGGTGCCTAGCTATCAGGCTTCCGGCCGGCCGTTGCGGGAGAGTGGGGGCCTGGCCGCTCAGGTCAGGTCTGGTCACGCACGCCACACGCCACACGCCACACGGGTGGGGCGTCACTCGCTTGGAAGGTAGTGCCGTGTGCGTCCCTCGCGGGAGCGGTGGGTCCGTCACCGTCGGGGACGTCGGATCTGCCTGCCTTTATTTTCTCTGCGCCCGTGAACCTGGTTGGCTGCAGTGCAGGTGCGACCAGTCCAGCTGGTGTGCCCGTGCCGTGCGCCGCCGCCGTGGAGCTCCACACGAACCGCAGACGGCCGGACGGGGAAGCGGGAGTTCATTAACTCCGTACGGGACGAAGTCTGGCGTGGCGAACCAAGACCACGTGGCGACGGCGGACGCGCCGGCGATCTCCCCTCGGCCATTTCATTTTTCAAAGGCCACGTAGGATCGCATCGGTCACGGAGAAGATTTGGTCGATCTCAGTGCCCGCCTCCACGAGGTGTTGTCGCCAGGGTTTTTTTTACCGACCGGTTTCCGGTAACCGCCGGCCTCCGGTAGCGGTAAACCGGTCCGGTTTACCGGTAACCGGTCGGTAACCGGCCGAATTCAAAATCAAATTCAAACCCTGCTTCGGTTCGGTTCGGGTCCGGTTTACCGGCCGGTTTGGAGCGGTAACCGGCCGGTTTGACTGGTTTACCGCTCGGTTTGAGTTTTGAATTTTTTTTCTTTTTTTTTCAAACTTCTATACGTATAAATAAATACTAAACGAACTCGAATTTGAAAAAATTTTACGCCATTGGCTTCTATAAATCATGAACTATTTTTAGGAATTTTTTCAGCATTTTTTGTTTTTTTTCAAATTTTAAATTTGAATTTGGGGGTCTTAACGGGCTGGGACCGGGATTTTTTTTTCTTTTTTTTCAAACTTCTATACGTATAAATAAATACTAAACGAACTCGAATTTGAAAATTTTTTACACCATTGGCTTCTATAAATCATAAACTATTTTTAGGAATTTTTTCAGCATTTTTTTTTCAAATTTTAAATTTGAATTTGGGAAATACCTAACCGGACCGGACCGGAACCGGACCGGTCCGGTTAGGGCGGTTACCGCGGTAAACCGACCGGTTTTTTTAACCCTGGTTGTCGCCCATTCGAAGCAAGCGTACAGTACAGCAGGATTACTCGTACTACTCGTGTATTACTACTGTACATCGCGTGTTGTTTTCTCCGGGCCACATCCACATGGTGCTGATGAGCGGCACGCACACCCACACGAAAGCGTGCTGTCGCTGGCGGACCGTTGGATTGGATTGGATGGGGCCTCCGCCCATACCAGGAACAGAGCCAGTCGCGATTACGCGGGCCCCATAACTGACTCGTTTATTCCACATCCACCCACACTCCCTGCCTCTTCAAACCTGTTTTGTTAGTACTATAATAATTTACTCCTAGAAGCTGGAGGTGAGGCCCGTGCAACTGGTTGGGCCACGTCGTCCGAAATTCATCCAGCGCATACACATCGCTAAAGATGCAAGGTGGGGCGGGTTGCCGCGCCAACCCACTGGGCTACCTTCGCCACCAGCCCACATCAGCCCACAACCTAGCCCGCTTTGATAGAGCGGGCTGAAGCGCCCAGCCCGCATATTCCCAGCGGCAACCCACGTCCCACATCGGATGGGCATCGTAGTCATCAGCAGCGTAAACGCGGTCGTCGCGGCCACCACCTCCACTACTGGCGCTGCCGCTGGCCTCATGGCGATGAAGGCATGGCGGCACTCTGCCCGGGACCCGACGAGTGCTCCCTCGCCATTTATCTCACTGGTCTCCAGCAAGTGGTAATCTACCTTCTAGCTAGCTCCGAGATGTCTCGTCCTCCATTTCCTTCCCCACTGCATCCATGCATGCATGCTTTGTTTACTGCGCCCGCGAGCAAGCTGGGCCTGGCCGAGCGGTGGTGCATGCATGCGTCTCTTTTGTTTTCGTTCTTGTTCAACTAGTGCGTCTGCTGGCCGAGCTTGGCTTTCAATGTCGCCCTGTGTGCCCGCGGGAGCTAGTGGGCTGGCATAACCCACATCTTGCCCGCATTTATCGCGCGGCCGTTGTGGGCACGCCGCATCAGCCCGCGATGCCTTTGCGGCTTGTCGGACGTGGGGCGGGTTAGCCGCTGCCGCCCCACTTGCATCCTTACACGTCGCCCCGAATTCACTGATTGGTCCATCTAAACGCCATCTCACCTCCTCCCCCTCCCATTCGTCCACCTGAGCCTGGTTCCATTCACTTGGTCACCGTTGGGCCATGTCGTACGAAACACCCCAGCCACACCTCCACCGAAATTATTACTACTACGGAGCATTACAGACAAGATGTAAACTAGTAACCTCAAACCACCGAAACCGAGAGGGAGAGAGAGAGGTGACAGGTGACGATGTTTTTACAGGCGGCGACGAAACCCACGTCAATCCGACGAGAGTTGGCCGTCCCATTCACTACTCTAGAATTGTACTCCTACTACTGTACAAGTTATACAAGAATAGCCGAGTAGGAGCAGTCGACTCAGACAGGTCGAGCGATGGAGATGGGGGGGGGGGGGGGGGGGGGGGTGCGGACGAAAATATCAACCGCGGCTCCCAAAGTCCAAACAGATCCCACCGCACATCACCACATGCCCCTCCTCCCTGCCACCGCTCCCGCTAGCGGAGGAGACTGAAAAAGATTAGATTAGATTTTTGAACCTCCTCTTCTCTTCTCGTCTGTCTCTCCTGAGATCAAACGTCTCGGCGCCAGTGCAATTGGGGCCAAGCTCTTTGCCCACGACGGCGTCGACGCAGAGCTGACAGTGACATAGCAGCTCAGCGCCAATTATATTAGCGCCAAGCATGGCGCCATGCTTGGCGGCAATACAATTGGCGCCGAGCTCTGATTTTAACCTTAACACCCCTAAAATTTGCATAAGTCTTGATATTTACCATGAGATGGACATATGGAAATTTTGGTTAAGTCTATAAATTTACCATGAGATGGACATGTTGGAATTTGTTAAAATTAGAGTCCAAGTCATGTTAATTTAGAACTTTGGCCTTGTTTAGATTGAAGAGAGAGAGTGACATTTGGCACTGTAGCACTTTCATTTGTATTTGGCAATTATTGTCCAATCATGGACTAACTAGGTTCAAAAGATTCGTCTCATAATTTACAATCAAACTGTGTAATTAGTTATTTTTTATCTACATTTACTGTTCTATGTATGTGTCCCTAGATTCGATGTGACGTAGAGAGAGTGAAAAAACTTGCAATCTAAACATGGCCTTTGTATGTCTATCTCATGGTAAAAATGCTTCCTATTGTGGATCAATAGTTAACTCTTTTTTCATGATGCTGTTTTGATCAGGGTAAAACTATATTTTCTTTTCTACATATAAAGTTTGATCTTTAATAGAACTTGTAGCTTGAGTTGAGTACAACAAACTTTGCTTTTGGACCTAACCTAAATCACTCTTTAACATGGCCAAATAGTGACCACAAGTTTGGAAACAGGAGCTTGGCGCCATCGATCTTGGCGCCGAGCATGACACTAATGATCATGGCGCCATGCTTGACGTCAATACAATTGGCGCCGAGCTAGCTGCCACGTCACCGCCAGCTCCGCGTCGACGCCGATATGGCAAGGAGCTTGCCGCCAATTAGGCTGGCGCTGAGACGTTTGATCTTGGCGCCAATAACAATGACGTCAAAAAGAGAGTAATTTTTTTAAATCTTACTTTCAGGAACGTATTTATAAGATTCTTTCGAAAAAAGGCTTAAAAAAAGACGGTAGTGATCTCGCGTTGCGGCATGCATTACTGGCAGCCAAGCCAGGCCATAGTCAGCCAGCGCTGCTAGTTCTAGTGCTACAGGCCACGTAGGATCGCATCGGTTACGGAGAAGATTTGGTCGATCTCAGGCTATCCGCACTCATGGTCCTCTATATTCATCCTCTATACGTCCTAGTCAGCAAGATTCTCTCCTCTATACTCAATTCTCCCGCACCCATCCATCCTCTATATCATCCTCTATCCACTCTATCTACTGTGGGACCCACTTGTCACTTTATCTAAATATATCCATGAGTGATCTAGTTTTGAAGGATTTATTGAGACGAATTTAATGGTGCAATCGAAATTTAATTTGGATTTTTGGTTTGTGAGTTATAGCATTTTTTTCCTTGGTTTAGCTAATAGGGCCCGCCACTGCGCACTATAGAGTAAACACTGTACTACTCTAAATATAGAGTAAGAGAAAGGATAGAGTATCGTTTTAGAGTATCCAGTGCAGCAGTTTTTACTCTATATTCATACTCTAAAGCTTTAGAGTATCATATAGAGTATGCCACTGCGGACAGTCTCAGTATATCTCACTGCCAGCCTCCACGAGTTTTTTTAAAAGCCTCTCGTGTGGGTACAGCTGTGCCCGCCTCCACGAGTTGTTGTCGCCCATTCGAAGCAAGCGTACAGTACAGGATTACTCGTACAGTACTCGTGTATTACTACTGTACATCGCGTGTTGTTTTCTCCGGGCCACATCCACATGGTGCTGGTGAGCGGCACGCACACCCACACGAAAGCGTGCTGTCGCTGGCGGACCGTTGGATTGGATTGGATGGGGCCTCCGCCCATACCAGGAACAGAGCCAGTCGCGATTACGGCCCTGTTGATTTGGCTTATAATCCGTCTTATTCAGTTTGTTTTTTCAGCCAGAATAGTATTTTTCTCTCATGAAAAATCAGTCAACAGTATTTTTTAGCCGGCTTATAATTCCAGCCGAACGGCTCCTACGCCGGCCCCGTAACAGACTACGAAACCGACTAGTTTATTCCACATCCACTCACGCTCCCTCCCTCTTCAAACCTCTTTTGTTTATTAGGGCAGGTTTGGTGAGAGGTGTTACAGTTTAATAAATACTGTAGCATTTTTGTTTTATTTGACAAAAACTTTCCAATTTTAGACTAATTAGGCTTAATAGATTCGTCTTGTAAATTACTCCTAATCTGTGCCGACATGCATGTAATTAGTCTACATTTAATACTCCATGTATTTGCCACAACATTGATGTGATGAGAGTTAAACTTTAACATTCATGAACCAAACATGGTGTTAGCACTACTAATTATTACTACTACCCAGCATTACAGACAAGATGTAAGGGCATCTTGTTGATGTTCAAAAGATTCGTCCCGTAATTTACAATAAACTGTGTTAGCACTACTAATTAGTACTACTACCGAGCATTACAGACAAGATGTAAGGGCCTGTTTGGATAGAGGTGTTAAAGTTTAATAAATACTGTAGCACTATCGTCTTATTTGACAAAAAATTTTAATTTTGGACTAATTAGGCTTAATAGATTCGTCTCGTAAATTACTCCTAATCTGTGCCGATATACATGCAATTAGTCTATATTTAGTACTCTATACATTTACCGTAACATTGATGTGCTGTGAGTTAAACTTTAACATTCATGAACATGGCCTAAACTAGTAACCTGAAACGCCACTGAAACCGAGAGAGGCGACAGGTGACGATGTTTTTCAGGCGGCTACGAAACCCACGTCAATCCGACGAGAGGTGGCCGTCCCCTTCACTACTCTAGAATTGTACTCGTCTGTATCAGATTTAGGAGTCGTTTTTGATAAGATTTAAGTTAAATATTGGGAATATAAATCATCAATAACTTTTAAGTTGTTGAGTTTGTAAATGTAAAAATTATATGAATAGATTTGTCTTCAAAAATACTTTCATAAAAGTATACATATATCACTTTTCTATAAAGATTTTTTTATAAAAACAAGAGGTCAAAGTTGTGTTTTGGAGACCGTGTCGCTGTCCTAGACGACTTCTAAATCCGATACGGAAAGAGTACTACTCCTCCTACGGTACCAGAATAGTCAAAGTTGTGTTTTGGAGACCGTGTTGCGGTTGATATATTTTTTTTGAAAGTCCCAAAGTCCAAACAGATCCCATCGCCCACCACCGCACATCACCACATGCCCCCCTCCTCCCTGCCACCGCTCCCGCTAGTGGAGGAGACCGAAAAAGATTCGATTTTTCTTTTTAATTGAACCTCCTCTTCCCTTCTCGTCTCTCCTGTCTTCTCCCTCTTGGCAAATTATCTTCTCCCCTCCCCCTGCAGAGTCCAGCCTCAACAAGGGATTGCTGGCGGCCCCGCAAGCGAGAGAGAACTTTCAAACCAAACCAAACAGTCCAGTCCAATCCCATCCCTCGGGAAATCCACCCGGTGAGCGCGTGTGTGCGTGCGTGTATATACATACAGACGGCCGCCGCCACCGCAGCGTCGCTCCTACCGCCACCGGACTCCCCTCTCCCATCCGATTCCCTTCTTGTCGTTGCGCTGCTCTGTTGCCGGGACCCGGAAGGTCGGAGGCGATGGCGGAGGAGACGGTGCGGGAGCTGCGCGCGAGCTTCGCGGCGGGGCGGACGCGCCCGGCCGAGTGGCGCGCGGAGCAGCTCAGGGGCCTCATCCGGATGATCGACGAGAAGGAGGCCGAGATCAGCGCCGCGCTCCACGACGACCTCGCCAAGCCGCACATGGAGTCCTACCTCCACGAGGTACCTGCTCCTCCATCACATACTGCCTCGCGTCGCTCCCCCACGCCCGCCATGATTCCTCCTGTTCCCCCGGGCGGCGCTGCTTATTGATTGTTCTTGTTCGTCGTGTTCCCCCGGATTAGGGGGCTACTCTGCTTCGTACTTTCCGATTCCTCTGGGTTTTAGTGTGTTGTTGGAGTCGCACGTGCTCTCTTTCTCCTGGGCATTCATTCCAGTTCGTAATCCAATCCAAACCGCTGATGCCTGATGCTCATGTTCGTTCGAGTGACGAGGCCTTGGATTCCGATGTGATCCCCTCTCTCTCTCTTCGCGGATAGACATGGACTCCGTCCACTCCATCTGACGTGCGCCCTGGACCTGTTTCTTCTCACAGGAGAGGAGGGCTACTGTCGAATTCGCCATCCCACTCCCTGTTTTCGGGTGACTCTCTTCCTTGTCGCCGTGTTTTGGGAAAGCTACGTGCTTTTTCAGTCAATTTCTTACGAGCATGCCCACAGCTGCTATAGGGGACTGACTCTGCAATGCTTTTTCGTTGCGTGTAAATTGGTTCTTGGTGGCGTTGCTTCCACGGCCTCCCGCGTCTCACTCAGCCTCTCAACCTGGTCTTCCGGTTCCGCAAAATTTACCATACCTTTACTGTACTTTTCTAATCATGTACTGTGCTCTAGTAGTAGTAAAAAAAAACGGTGGAGCTGAGATGTGCTTGTCAACAGTCGTTTCTCACAATGATTTCACGCTGAACTTGTCTCCGAATGTAGCAGCACTTAGCAAATTATGCACCATACAGTAGCAGCAGAAAAAAAAGTTAAATCTGATTGATTGTTTACTTCTCAGTATAAGTCACATCAAGATTAATTTCATCCTAATAACCTAGTAGTACTGTACTAACTGAGAACGGCATGTTGCTCACCTGTGTTTGTGTTTGTGCCTCCTCAGATATCACTGACAAAATCGTCGTGCAAGTTTGCGCTCAATGGGCTCAAGAACTGGATGAAGCCCGAGAAGGTATTTATTATTTGTGTATCTACCTCTGCAACTCCAGCTTGCAGCAGACATGTTTATTTCTCCTCTGCTGTCACTGTTCCGCTGCGCTAACCTTTTGGAATTCATTCGTGCTCAGATACCTGCGTCCATAACAACATTCCCGTCCTCCGCTCAAATCGTGCCGGAGCCCCTCGGTGTCGTGCTCATCATCTCAGCCTGGAACTACCCCTTCAGTAAGTTGATGATTCTAAGCTGCAAAAGCTTTTTTCAAATATCAAATAGTAATAGATGGGTCTCCTGCTAGTTCGTTAAAAAAAAACACTTGATAAGCCGATAAGGTAGTTATTAAACAGTTCGTTGTTGCGTGATGGAGTTGGAGGCTGCTAGAAGATCCTGCCATGAATTTCTTATGCTTCCGTGCCCCATGCTTGAGGGTGTGCTGTATTATGTGATATTTCGTATCTTTCCCTTTCCACAAAGCAAGCTGTACGCAAACGCACTAGTTTCTTTCAGGCACGTCACTAGTCATAATTGGCTTCTAGTCAACATCTAAACATTCATTCAGAGCTCGTTTTCAACACAAAGGCCACTAGAAGAAGCGATGCTTTGACATTTTATAATTCCTAAATGCATGTTGTGAAGAAAATATCTTTGGCCTGATATCCTTTTCCTTGATAATTCAAAAGCAGGGGAAAAAAAGAAATAGTACTAATTACTTGTACTTCTCCATTGTAGTACTCTCTATTGACCCAGTCATTGGAGCAATCGCTGCTGGAAATGCTGTTGTTCTGAAGCCATCAGAAATAGCGCCAGCTACCTCGTCATTGTTAGCAAAGCTGCTACCCGAGTATGTTGATAACTCCTGTATTAAAGTTGTGGAGGGAGGCATTCCAGAAACAACCGCACTCTTGGCACAGAGATGGGATAAGATCTTCTACACAGGTCAAGTTCTTAATACAATACCTATGAATTTCATGGCTCAGTGATTCTTTTAGTTTCTTAGACAATTGACTGAATAAAGATCATCGCGGACTCTGAATGCTATGTGTTATGACCGGCCTCCCGTATCGCCGCCGTAAGCCCACCAGTGGCTAGGATGAACCGCTGGTCAAGGCAGCGGCGCAAGGCTTCATGGGCTAGGCCCAATTTATATTTATAGTATTATTAGAGATTGATTAGAATTAAGAGAGAACTCTATATATTGTAAACGATGGATTATGGAAAAAGGAAGCCGATTGCAACCTATTGTTGCCGGTTTCCCTTGGGAGACCGACTCCCCAAACCCTAGCTGCCTTCTCTCTTCCTCCTCGCTGCAACCACGGCGCCTCAGCGCCGTAAGTCTCGCTTTAAGCTCCAATCAGCGATCTCGCACGACTACAACCTTCGCACCATCCGTGGTAGGATTAGGGTACCTATCAATCTGGTATCGGAGACCTTCGATCCTGCTGCATCCACCATGAGTCTCCCACCACCAGCACCATCCGCCTCCATGCCCGCCTCCACCGCCGCCATCTCCCAGCCCATCGCCTCCACCCAGCCGCCAGCAACGCCAGCCACCACCTCCTCCATCCCCACCATGACCAACGAGCAGCTCACGAGCTCCCTCATCCACTTCGCCAACGCCATCCACACCCTACAATCCGACGTACAATCCATCCGATCCTATCTGATAGGGCCGCACGCGCCGCCGCCGCTCCCCACACCGCCACCGCTGCCGTTCCTACCAGCGCCGGCTGCGGCGTCATCAGCCCCTGATGCATCTGTCTCGGTGCAGCCGTCCACCGGGCTTCCGCTCCACATGATCAACTGGCCTCGGTCGCCGTCACCTCTGCCGCCCTGGGCCACGGGGCCACTGCCTACCGCGTCGGCCACCTACACCACACCGATCACGGCGGCAGTTCCGCTGTCATCCGCGAACACGACGACCATGGAGACGCTCGGGGGCGTTCCAGCCTCGGGCACCCTCTACGGTGGCGTGGACGGTACGCTCTTCCCCTCCCTGGCGGGCTCCTCGTTCGTGGGAGGTGTGCCGCCCTACGACCGCGCGTCTCCAACACCACCGCCGGCCACCGATGGTGATCGCCTGCCGCCGAAGTTCTACAAGCTCGAGTTCATGACCTACGACGGCTCGGAAGACCCCCTGAACTGGCTCAACCACTGTGAGCAGTTCTTCCGCGGCCAACGCACGTTGGTCTCGGATCGGACATGGTTGGCGTCCTACCATCTGCGTGGGGTGGCGCAGACCTGGTACTACGCTCTGGAGCAGAGCGAAGGCATGCCGTCTTGGGATCGGTTCAAGGAGTTGTGCCATCTCCAGTTTGGGCCTCCTGTGCGCGACTCTCGATTGGCCGAACTGGGGCGTCTACCGTTCCGGTCCACGGTGCAGGACTTCTCGGAGCGCTTCAATGCAGTCCTATGCCACGCTCGCAACCTGGATAACCTGCAGAAGGCCGAGCTCTTCGTTGGCGGCCTCCCTGATCACATCAAGGTGGACGTGGCCATGCGCGCGCCTCAGGACTTGCCAACGGCGATGTACCTGGCCCGCGCGTTCGAGCTGCGTGCCAACGCGATGCTCGCCATGCTCCCTTCGACGCCGTCCCGGCCATCTCGGCCTCCACAGCAGCGGCAGCAGCAGCCGGCCCCAGCCCTGCCCGGTGTGGCGCAGCCAGGAGCAGCCCCGCCGCAGGGGGGCGCCCCGCCAGCCAGCCGGCCCTTCCGTCGCCTCACGCCGGCGGAGCAGCAAGAACGACGCCGCCTCGGCTTATGCTTCAACTGCGACGAGCCTTTTGTTCGAGGCCACCAGTGCAAGCGGGTCCTGTTCCTTGAGGCCCGGGAGGACGCGGCGGACTTGGAGACCCCGGCCACGACCGAGGACGAGGCCGCACCGAGCACTGAAGGGCCGACCACTGACGCTGCTGTCAACGCGTTGGTCGTCTCCCTCTATGCCGTGGCCGGCATCCGCACAGCTAACTCCATGGTGGTCCCTGTGCAGCTCAAGGGCGAGCAGTTCCTCGCTCTCCTCGACACCGGCTCTACCCACAGCTTCCTCCGTGGCGGCACCATGCGCCGTTTGGGGCTGGAACCTTCCGACAGCGCCAACTTCCGGGTCACCGTGGCCAACGGCGACCAGCTGCCATGTGCCGGCGTCGTACGCAATGTCCCCATTGTCATCGGGGGCCCCGCTTTCTCTGTTACATGTGCAGGCATCGACTTGGGCAGTTTCGACCTTATCCTTGGCGTCGACTTCCTGAGCACCTTGGGCCCCATCCTCTGGGACCTTGCTGCGATGACGGTGTCCTTCTGGCACAAGGGCACACGGGTCCAGTGGCACGGCGTGTTTCCCCCGGGCGCCGGGGCACCACAGCAGCAGGTGACTGCCCTCACCGTGGGCGCCCAGCGGCCTATGCTGGACGTGCTGCTGCAGCAGCACGGCGCCATCTTCGACGCGCCCTCCGGCCTCCCTCCGGCACGCCCGTACGATCATCGGATCCACCTCCTGCCGGGAACGGAACCGGTGGCTGTGCGCCCCTACCGGTACCCGCAGCTCCAGAAGGATGAGCTGGAGCGCCAGTGCGCGGACATGCTCGCCCAGGGCATCATCCGGCCGAGCACGTCGCCGTTCTCCGCTCCGGTCTTGCTCGTCCGGAAGGCGGACCGCTCCTGGCGTTTCTGCATCGACTATCGGGCACTCAACGCCAAGACATCGAAGGACAAGTTCCCAATCCCGGTGGTCGACGAGCTCCTCGATGAGTTGCATGGGGCTCGCTTCTTCTCCAAGCTGGACCTGCGGTCTGGCTATCACCAGGTGCGGATGTGTGCGGACGACATCGACAAGACCGCCTTCCGCACCCACCACGGCCACTATGAGTTCCTGGTGATGCCGTTTGGGCTGTCCAACGCCCCGGCGACGTTCCAGGCCTTGATGAACGATGTCCTGCGTCCCTACCTACGGAAATTTGTGCTAGTTTTTTTTGATGACATTTTAATTTACAGCACTTCCTGGGCCGAGCATCTGCAGCACCTCGGCCTCGTCCTTCAGGCACTCCGGGCGCACTCCCTGCACCTCAAGCGCTCGAAGTGCTCCTTCGGGACGTCTTCTGTGGCCTACCTCGGCCACGTGATCTCGGAAGGCGGCGTGGCCATGGACGCCGACAAGGTGGCTGCGGTGGCAGCATGGCCGCAACCCCGCTCGGCGCGCGGGCTACGCGGCTTCCTGGGCCTTGCGGGGTACTACCGGAAGTACATCCGCGACTTCGGCCTCATCGCCGCGCCTCTGACTCGCCTGCTGAGGAGGGACGCCTTCACATGGGACGACGACGCGGAGGCTGCGTTCCAGGCACTCAAGGGCGCTCTCACCACGGGGCCGGTCCTCCAGATGCCGGATTTCTCCCGGCCCTTCGTGGTGGACTGTGACGCGTCAGGGGTGGGGTTCGGTGCGGTGCTCCACCAGACCTCCGGGCCCCTGGCATACTTCAGCAAGCCGTTCGCCGCCCGTCATCTTAAGCTGGCAGCGTACGAGAGGGAGCTCATCAGCCTGGTGCAGGCCGTTCGCCACTGGCGCCCTTACCTTTGGGGGCGCACGTTCCTGGTTCGCACCGATCACTATAGCCTGAAATTTTTACTTGATCAGCGGCTCTCTACTGTCCCCTAGCACCAGTGGCTTAGTAAGCTCTTTGGCTTCGACTTCACTGTGGAGTACCGGCCCGGGCGCCTGAACACGGTGGCCGATGCTCTGTCGCGCCGTGATGCCGAGGCGACGGCACTGTCCAGCCCTGTCGACGCCGCGGGGGCCCTCTACGCCATCTCTGGGCCCTCCTTCGCGTTGCTGGACGAGATCCGAGCGGCTACGGCCGCCACCACCGAGGGGCAGCAGCGCCTACAGCAGCTGCAGGCTGGCGACCTGCCAGCCCCGTGGCGCTTCAGTGACGGCCTCCTTCTCCATGGCACGCGCGTCTTCGTGCCCGACCATGGCGACCTCCGCGACCAGGTCCTCCGCCTGGCGCACTCGGCCGGGCACGAGGGCATTCAGAAGACGCTCCACCGGCTGCGCAGCGATTTCTACCTTCCGCATGATCGCGCCCTGGTCCAGGACTGGGTGCGGTCCTGTGTCACCTGCCAGCGGAACAAGACGGAGACATTACCGCCGGCGGGTCTGCTGCAGCCGCTCGAGGTGCCGTCCCAGGTGTGGGCGGACATCTCGATGGACTTCATCGAGGGGCTGCCCAAAGTCCATGGGAAGTCGGTCATCCTCACCGTCGTCGACCGCTTCTCCAAATATGCCCACTTCATTCCGTTGGGGCATCCGTACACGGCGGTCTCCGTCGCGCGCGCGTTCTTCGACGGAGTCGTGCGCCTCCACGGGTTTCCGGCCTCCATCGTGAGCGACCGGGACCCCGTCTTCACCGGCAACGTGTGGCGCGACCTCTTCACCATGGCCGGCGTCAAACTCAAGATGAGCACGGCGTTTCACCCGCAGACAGACGGCCAATCCGAGGTCGTCAACAAGGTCATTGCTATGTATTTGCGTTGTGTGACAGGTGATCGACCCCGGGCTTGGGTGGAGTGGCTATCTTGGGCGGAGTATTGCTATAATACTTCCTTCCATACCGCTCTTCGGGCCACCCCGTTCGAGGTCGTCTACGGCCGGCAGCCGCCGCCATTGCTGCCCTATCGGCTCGGGACAGCCAAGACCGAGCTGGTGGACTCCATGCTTACATCTCGGGAGGAGGTGCTGGACCAGGTGCGGCAGCGCCTTCTTCAGGCCCAGCAGGTCGCCAAGAAATACTACGACGCCGCCCACCGCGACGAGGAGTTTCAGGTGGGCGACTGGGTGTGGTTGCGTTTGCTCCACCGCAACACCCACTCGCTGGATCCTCGTGCCAAGGGCAAGCTCGGGCCACGCTATGCCGGTCCCTTCCAGGTTGCTGAGCGGATCGGTTCGGTGGCCTATCGTCTACATCTTCCTCCGGGCTCCAGGCTGCATGATGTGTTCCATGTGGCACTGCTTAAGCGCCACCGTGGTGACCCACCGGCGGCTTCAGGCTCGCTGCCGCCGGTGCTCGATGGGCGGCTTCTTCCTACACCGTCCGCGGCGCTTCGGGCTCAGCAGCGACGCGGCAATTGGCATGTATTGGTGCAGTGGCATGGCCTGTCGCCCGAGGACGCGACGTGGGAGCTCCTGGAGGACTTCAAGCATGAGTTCCCCGACTTCCAGCTCGAGGACGAGCTGTTTGTGCAGGCGGGGAGAGATGTTATGACCGGCCTCCCGTATCGCCGCCGTAAGCCCACCAGTGGCTAGGATGAACCGCTGGTCAAGGCAGCGGCGCAAGGCTTCATGGGCTAGGCCCAATTTATATTTATAGTATTATTAGAGATTGATTAGAATTAAGAGAGAACTCTATATATTGTAAACGATGGATTATGGAAAAAGGAAGCCGATTGCAACCTATTGTTGCCGGTTTCCCTTGGGAGACCGACTCCCCAAACCCTAGCTGCCTTCTCTCTTCCTCCTCGCTGCAACCACGGCGCCTCAGCGCCGTAAGTCTCGCTTTAAGCTCCAATCAGCGATCTCGCACGACTACAACCTTCGCACCATCCGTGGTAGGATTAGGGTACCTATCCATCAGAAATAGCGCCAGCTACCTCGTCATTGTTAGCAAAGCTGCTACCCGAGTATGTTGATAACTCCTGTATTAAAGTTGTGGAGGGAGGCATTCCAGAAACAACCGCACTCTTGGCACAGAGATGGGATAAGATCTTCTACACAGGTCAAGTTCTTAATACAATACCTATGAATTTCATGGCTCAGTGATTCTTTTAGTTTCTTAGACAATTGACTGAATAAAGATCATCGCGGACTCTGAATGCTATGACACATGCACTTTTCATTTGTACAATAGTACAGGCATTAGCCATCACACAGTTATGGAATAGAGATTCTTCTGATGTAATCCGAAAGTCCTTGATACTGAACAGGTTGTTCTTGAGATTCTGACTTGTATATGTTTTGATGAGCTTTTCCAGGTAATGGAACTGTAGCACGCATAGTGATGGCAGCAGCCGCAAAGCATCTAACCCCGGTGGCTCTGGAGCTTGGTGGGAAATCCCCTGTTGTTGTGGATTCGAATGTTGATCTTCACGTAAATGCATCTCTGTTTCAACTATCATGTTCTTAAATAAAATTATCATTTTTTTAGTTATTACTGAACCAATATTTTCATTGTAGGTTGCAGTTAAGAGGATTGTTGTTGGCAAATGGGGATGCAACAATGGCCAAGCATGCATTGCTCCAGATTATATCATAACGACAAAATCATTTGCGCCAGAGCTGGTATAGATAACCATGAGCATTATAGACAAAGAGTTTCTTGCACAAAGCGATAAAACTAAACTTCCCATTTCTGATCCATGAAGTAAATGTAAATCGTTGGCAGGTGGCCTCTTTGAAAAGAGTTTTGGTAAGGTTCTATGGGGAGGATCCTCTGCAATCAGCAGACTTGTCTCGTATTGTGAATTCGAAGCAATTCAAGAGATTGCAAGATTTGATAGAAGAGAAAAGAGTTGCTGACAAGATTGTGTACGGCGGCGAGGCTGATGAGGAGCAATTGTAAGGATTGTTAATCACACTTTTTCAGGTACAGATATACAGTAGTGAGAGTTCTTTGATTTATGTTAACATTTTTTTTTGTTGGGTCACAGAAAAATTGCTCCTACACTGTTGTTAGATGTTCCCCAAGATTCAGCAATTATGACGGGGGAAATATTTGGGCCCTTGCTTCCTATTGTGACGGTCAGTGATATTTCTCTGCCTTCATAGAATGGAACAACTGTAAATCTGCAGTAGTCTCTGTTTGAACACCTGTGTAACTCTGACTGATAATGTTGCTATAACCACTAGTAGGACTCAGAAACCTACTCAGAACTAAAAACCACGTGTACATAAACACAACAGGAATGTTGTTCAAGTTAAGTACTTACTGTTACTGGAGTACTACACTGAAACATAGTCTTAATTCGAAAAGTTGGTTTTGAAATGTTAGCTTGAGAGGCAAAAAAAAAAAAAAAAAAAACTGTGATGTTTTCATTCTGTAGTTGAATAAACTCGTAAAATCTTCATCTGAATCTGTTTCGGAATTGTGTTTTCAGGTCGAAAAGATTGAGGAAAGCTTCGACTTGATCAACGCCAAGCCTAAGCCACTCGCCGCCTACCTTTTCACCAAGAACAAGAAGCTGCAAGAGGAGTTTGTGGCGAACGTCCCTGCAGGAGGGATGCTTGTGAACGACACCGCGCTACATGTAAGTTCTGCTTCCCCGGAAACTCTCTCAAATGAAAATGAACAGCTAGCTGGGAAAGCAAAACATAGTGTTTGCAGTGATGGTCTAACTTTGCTCCCGTCCTGATCCTGCAACCCAGCTCGCCAACCCGTACATGCCCTTCGGCGGTGTGGGCGACAGCGGGATGGGGTGCTACCACGGCAAGTTCGGCTTCGACTGCTTCAGCCACAAGAAGGGGGTCTTGATCCGCGGCTTTGGCGGCGAGGCGAACGCCAGGTACCCGCCCTACACCACGGAGAAGCAGAAGATCCTGAGGGGGCTCATCAACGGCAGCTTCATCGCCCTCATCCTTGCCCTCCTGGGCTTCCCCAGGGAGAAGCGTTAGATGATCCGGCCTCCTCTTGTCGGTTCGGTACAGCCTTTTGTTCGTGTTCGTCGTCAGGTGCACACTGTATACACCATCATATATATGCTGTCAAATACTCCTAGATGCAACAACTGCGCGCCGTGCTTGTGTTACACTACACGGCTGTATAATGCATATATATTGTCACATTGACATGTACGTCAGGGAGTTGTATAAATAAGTGTGATCTGTCTGTCAATTATTCAGTGTGCAGAATGGATACTTGCATAGGATGCGTGGCTGTGGTATCTCTGAATCTCTGTCCTCTGATGGCGGTGGCGCATAGTACGTGTATGTACTGCTGTTAACTGGTTGATGACGCCGATGTGATGGTTTTTGCAGCTCATAAGCCGGCAAGAGAAAACACTGTACCAGGACTGATAAGCTGGACCGATGAGTTCAAGCGAACAGGGCGAATAGAGTGGAGAGCACAAAACCAAATGCAAGAGCACATGGTGATTAGGCGGTCAGTTTTCTTGGTGGATTGAAAGAGTAAAGATAACTCGTGTACCCTACCCGATGACTAGTAGGCTGTTGGTTCATATCTGAAACATTATTTTTCTTGGCAGGAGGCAGCCACAGCAATACAAGGGCCTGCTTAGATGAGCTAGAACTAGTTACTAGTTGAGCTGAATACGATAATACTTTGACACGGGCGTCCGTCCTTATCCAGACGCCGCGCGCCCACACACCCGCCTCGCTTCTCCATGGCTTGCTCCTGCCAGCGGTCCTTATCCGGACGCCGCATGCCCACACACCCACCTCACGGCTGTCTTTCCCCACGGCTCGTTCCTAACCGAGACGTGTGCACCCACCGGCGACCCATGGCTGTCCATTCCCTTGCGACGAGATGCGCACCCCATCTCCTCTCCCACCCCTACGCACACGCGCACCGTCGCGTCCGTCCCCCCATGCCATCGCTGCATGGCTGGCCGACTCCGATGGCGTACGTGCTGTCGACGGTGGCGAGGGTGCTGGAGCAGAGCAGCCCACGACGTCAGGGGCAGCCTGGGAGATGGCTCTCCTTGTGGGGCCCCTCTGGACAGCGGCCCGACTCGGGCTCCCTGCTCGGCTGAGGCTCATCGTTGCCACTAGCGCCCCCAAGCCAGCCTCCATTTGCTCCCTGTGCTACTCGCCGATCTACCACAGTTCGCCACTAGGTAGGCTGTGGCCTCGCAGGCGAACGCTGTGTTTCAATTGTTTCAGTCGTTTCAGATTTTTTGTTTCAGTGTTGCATCTAGATGTTGCAATAGTATATCTGAGATGTTGCATATGTTGCAATGACAAAATATGCATGTTGCAAGCTTATGTTTCAGGTGTTTCTATCGTATGTTGCAAATGTTTCATCTGAATATTTTGAAAGTAGATCTTGGTGTTGCACATGTTGTAATGTCTATACCTGCATGTTGCAAGAGCATATTTCAAGTGTTTTATCTGTTTCAAACTTATGATGCAAATGCTCATCTGAATGTTTCAAAAGTACATTTGATGTTACACATGGTGCAATGGCGTCGGTGGCTGGCGGACAGTGTCTTGCCGTAGGGCTTCGGCTCCTACCTTGCGCTTTCCTCACGCGACGCTCCTCAGCCTTTCCTTTCCTCTACCTCCCCTCTCCCTCCCTTCCCTCCATCTCGCCGTGGCAATTCGAGCTCGTCGGGGAAACCCTACCTGATGAGCACACGAACGTCGGGTAGGCACAGTAACAGGCGCGGGGCGGACGGGAAGCACAGCAAGCGCAACACCGTGCGCAACAGGTGGGGCAGGCGTGGGTGTCTGGACGTCCGGACACTAGCCACGCCGTATTAGTTAAGATTGGTTAGCTAGTTGGCTAACAACTAGGTAAAAATTGGCCTAAAAACTAAACCCACCTATTGAGTCCTTCTGTTTGGCTGCACTAGGTCAAATTTGTAAATGACTACGTATTAGTTAAGGTTGGCCAGCTAGTTGGCTGACAACTAGCTCAAGGTTTAGCTAAAAGTTTAACTCATCTATTAGCCTCCTGTTTAGCTGCACTAGGTCCAGTTTTAGCTAACTTTTAGGTAGCTAACAATTAGCCCTTATATCCTAATGGCCCCAAGTCCACCTAGGTTGATTTTTATAGAAAAATTTCTTTTGAACTTTGCTATCAATACCTAAAATTTCATTTCATATAGACCAATAACACAAATCTTTTTAAATATATGTGTACTTTCGCAATTATGAAACTTCCCATTTAATATATAATTATTATAATTATGTATTTACATATATAGCAAAACAAAAAAGCTATACACACGATGTAGTGTGTCAACCATCATCCGAATCTGAATATTGTTTGTATCAGTATTGCTCTCCACATCTACCATGCAGTGGGACATGGATGATGGTAATAGTTTATCGGCCGGTTCGATTTTAGTTTCACGGACAATGTGGTACTAAATACATATTCCTCAAAAAAAAATGTGGTAGTAAACAGAACTCTGTTGCTTCTAATTCGTCGTCCAACCCGGCGTGCACCCTTCCCAGCTGGGCCCAGCAGCTGCTGCGCCAGCTTGTTAGTCTAGGTCTGGCAGCCATCGGCGGCCCAGGCCCGTTAGCCAGGCTAGCGGCTTGTTCACGCTGCGACCAAGCCACTCAAAAAAAAAAAAACACATACAGTGCACTACTGGAGAGAGAAAAGAAACTAAGGCCTTTTGTAGTGTGTTGCTTGAGTGACGCCTGCAGAGGAAATAGAGGATTGAGGCATCACTCGTCATATTGCAAGAGATGATGCCAATTTCTACCGATGCCAAGAAATCTGAGAGCGAAGCAAGTAGATGCACCGGTGCTAACTCAATAGAAAAAGGCGGCGGCAGGCTCGGTAGTGCGTGATTGGACGCAGCCTGGTGAAGCAAGGGGATTAACATTCTCGGCACCCGTACTTTATTTCACACGGGTCCCACAACAAGTAAAGTTGGCTCTGGTGCCAGTCTTTTGGACACTGCAGCACTTCTGGATTCTATGCCAGTTATTCGATGTAGGATCCTTTTTTATGGGCACCACTATCGCACTGTAGATGGCCTAATAAGCTGTAGTGAAAAACAGAACAAAGCCCAACTTGTGCTGGATTCAATGCCAATTACTCAATGTAGGACCCTTTTTTCCGGGCACCGTTGTCACACTGTGGACGGCCTAATAAGCTGTAGAGAGAATCGGAACAAAGCCCAAGTTGCCCTTACGTGGCCTAAGGAAAGGAAAAAGGGCTTGAATAATTCTATTTTCCTTTTTATTGAAAATTCCATTTTTCCTTTTCTAATGCAACGAAATGCTGCTACTAATATATTCAAAATATTTCCACTTTCTACAATTTGCGGCCTTGATGGTATTAAACAGAGCAAAGCAGCGCTTATATTTCCTTTTGTGAGCCATGTACGCATGGTCCACTTGGAACCGATCTTTACGTTGAGGCCTGGATGTTGCACCAGACCAAAGAATTTTGGTTTCCAACCCATGAGCTGCTACAACAACTTCCACAAATCTTATTCCGCGCACGTGTTTTGCGAGCCAGCGACACACACTTTCCCTTTTAAAGCTGATTCTTCTCCTTCCGACCCGCACTTTCCGTTTCTGTCGCCGCTCTCATTCCCCCTTCGCAAAACCCTCATCGGTCATTTAAAAAAAACAAAATAGCATGCCCGTTGCTTTCCCCTTCCCCCCAACACCCCGTTTGTTTCGTCTCCTTCGAGACGGAGGTGGAAGCGAGCACCGACGCCGGCAAGGCATCGATTTGGGCGGCACTAGCTGTTCTCCTCCCCCGTCGATGCCAGTGCGAGTCCGTCATCGTCGGTGAGGCCTCGATTTGGGGCGGATTCATCACCGACGAGGCCTCGATTTGGGGCGGAGGCAGACCGGCATAGGCGGATTCGAGCGGGCCGAGGGCTGAGGGGCCCGACCAATCCGCTGCCTATCGAGATCCTACGGCTGCAGTGAGGACCGGGAGGAAGGATCCAAACCCTGCCGTGACACGACTACTGGCCGTGCCGTTGCGAGGACGTCGACGTCATCACCGGTGACTGCCTCCAACGACTCCAGCTCTTCTAGTAGGTGCTGCTGCCCCGTCCGCCTACCCTTTGTTTGCTGATTCACCCGGAGGTGAAAGGGAATCTGAGTGCTTTGTAGTCGTCGTCCACTGGTTGCTAGGGTTCATCCTACGGGACCTAACTATCGATGTTGGTTGGGGAATGCAAATCGATGTGATGTGGGTAACTTCTTGCTTGTGGTTTTGGAATTGAGCTTTCAAGTGGATTAGCTAATTGTCCAACTTGAGCTAGGGTTTATGTTTTGGTTATGGGTTTGAATTCTAGGAGTTAGCTGGGTATAGGATTTGACGTGTCTACATTTTATTATCGACCTGTGAATTTAAATTTTTATTTATCAGGTAAGGAGGATTTGAATTTGCTGTTGCTGTGCTGCGGATTCCTGAGTATTAGTTTTGACATTGCCTGCCTCCTGGAGCTTAATAAATCATGTTTAATGTCTCCCTTTTTAGTAGTGTAATCATGTTGAGTTAGACCTTGCTTCATTTTTCTGGGTCAAGTATTCATTGTGTGGCTCCGCAAAATAGTTTGAGAAATGTTACAAGTATGTGAATATTGGTTGAGTGTCAATTCTTTTAGAATGAATTGCATTTTTGGAGCCCAATGGTCGGTCAGTTGGTGAAGGTTTACAAAATGTTGGCCTAAATATGACATTGTCAAACATCATCACTACTGTTATATCAACTATCTGTACAAAGAAAAAAAATAAGGCGTCTATGCTCTTGTTAGAGCTAAATTGTACAGATGTTGAAGACGTATTCTTCTACTCTTGGTACTTGGTAGGAGAATGTAGAGTACTTTAACATTTGCGATTTTCACTTTCGCGGGGAGCACTGAAGCACCCTTGTTATGGGCTATGGGCTGAGGACTAGATGCAGCTTATCTGCCATGCATGCGGCAAGAGTGCAACTGCATGTTGCTTAGGAGATAAGCTATTTGTTTTGTTAGACTACAATAATTCTTAGTTTTGTTTGCCTAGACATAATTCTGTTGGTTTTGTTTGCTCATTTTGCTAATTTGTTTGATTGAAGCCAGCTCTATGTAATAGGCATCAGCAAATGTAAATTAGCAAGCAACCTAAAAGCAACCAAAGCCTCCAGAGAGTGGGTGACTAGCCAATTGCCCAGTTCTTTCTGCCATCGCAACCAAAACCACAGCCCTATAGCATTGCAGTTTTCAATATGTGATTACCCAATTCTAGAAGTTTGCTCGGCCAAGAAGTCGCATTAGTACCACTAAATGTCCTGTATGGATGATATCGTGTGAATTAAACAAAGATAGGTTTTCCTCATGAAGTTTAAGTCAAACACCTGCCTGAACTGAGGTTATAACTTATTGTTGCTTGGTTAGCTATTTACTATTTAGTAGCAACTTGTTGGAACCAGGGCTATCCCTGGCATTTTGGTGGTGCAGAATTCAATTGAGGCCACATGCACAAGAAAAATTATTTTAATAATAGATCTACTTTTTGTTAATCCTATCAATAGATAGCTTCTTGATTACATCTTGCCTAAAAAAACATATATGAAATTTTTTAATTACAAATTGGGTAATATGTAGGTACGATTGGCATGCCTTTTACTTCTACACACTTTCATCTAAACTATATCAAGGATTTTTTTTCAAACGATACAGTTGCTATTTCTCTAAAGATTATGAAATCATTTAGTAGCAATATACTTCATTGTTTTTTATGCCACTATATGCTTCATGTACTTCTTTTTCATAAATATTTGTACGGCTTTTTTTATAAATAGATGATGTTGCTATTTCTGTAAAGATTATTGATCACTTAGTAGCCTATATTGTTATTTTTTTAATCTAGAAGTACGAAGTTTATAATTTGATAGTTTAAAGTTTTCAATCTAGAGGTACAAAGTTTATAATTTGATAGTTCAAAGTTTTGAACCTAGCATTACAAAAGTAAAGTTTATAATTTAATAGTTCAAAGTTTTGAAAGTTTGTATTGTGGTAGTTCAAAGTTTATAAATTCTTTGTTTATAGTTCTTAACCTAGGATTATAAAATTTTTTATGTGATACTTTAAAGTTTGCAACCTAGCAATACAAAGTTAGTTATTAGATAGTTCAAAGTTTTATAAACTTAGAGTGCAAAGTTTTGTAGCTATCACTACAAACTTTTACAATATAGTGTGCTAGGTCAAAGTTTTTCAACCTGTAAGTACAAAGTTTGTAATATCATAGTCTAAAGTTTTTTTTTACTAACTCGGTGTGTAAAGTTTTGAAGCTTGGGCTACAAATTTCATCATGTGATAGTATAAAGTTTGAAACTATAGCAGTACAAAGTTTATAATGTCATAAATTCAAAGTTTTATGATTCTGAGTGTGAAGTTTTGAACATAACACTACAAAGTAAATTTTATAATTTGATAGTTTAAAGTTTTGAATCTAGTGATAGAAAGTTTGTAATATGGTATTTCAAAGTTTATAAATTCTTTATTTAAAGTTCTTAACTTAGGATTATAAAGTTTTTAATGTGATACTTTAAATTTTTTAACCTAGCAGTACAAAGTTTGTTATTATATAGTTCAAATTTTTATAAATTCAGAGTGTAAAGTTTTGTAGCTAGCACTACACATTTTTATAATATAGTGTGGTAGTTCAAAGTTTTTTAACCTAGGACTATAAAGTTTTTAATATCATAGTCCAAAGTTTTTTACTAATTCTGTATGTAAAGTTTTAAAACTTGGGCTACAAAGTTTATAATGTGATTGTACAAAGTTTGAAACTAGAGCAGTACAAAGTTTGTAATGTCACAAATTCAAAGTTTTATGATTATGAGTGTAAAGTTTCCAACCTAGCACTACAAAGTAAAGTTTGTAATTTGATAGTTCAAAGTTTTAAACCTAGTGATAGAAAGTTTGTAATGTGGTACTTCAAAGTTTATAAATTCTTTGTTTAAAGTTCTTAACATAGGATTATAAAGTTTTTAATGTGATAGTTTGAAGTTTTCAACCTAGCAGTACAAAATTTGTTATTTGGTAGTTCAAAGTTTTATAAATTCAGAGTGTAAAGCTTTGTAGGTAGCACTATAAAGTTTATAGTGTCATAGTTATAAAAATTATATAGTTCTGGGTGTAAAGATTTCAAGATTTAGCAATACAAAGTATACATTGTGATATATCAAAGTATTGAATCTAGTAGTACGAAATATATATTGTGTTAAATCAAAATTATTGGAATCTAGAATTATAAAATTTGTAATTTGATAGCTCAAACTTTCTAAATTCTAAATGTAAAGTTTTGAACCTTGCATCACAAAGTTTATAATGTGGTAGCTCAAAGTATTGTACATGTTTTTTTAGCTTCTAATGTGGTAGTTGAAAGTTTATTAATTATGAGTTCAAAGTTCTCAACCTAGCATTATAAAGATTTTATAAATCCTGAGTGTAAAGTTCTTGAGCCTATCAATTCAAAGTTCATAATGTGTTAGTTCAAAGTTTCAAACATAGTATGAATTTTATAATTTCACGTGTTTTTTTTAATATGTTTACCTTTTTTTGTCTTTTTTCAGGGTATTTGTGGCAATTTTTTTGGTACCGAAGAACAGAACCCACATGTCTTTTTATATTTAGTTATTTTACATCTTTGACAAATAAGATGTACTCATTTTTCTTGGATTTTTTAAAACTTCAGGACCAAGTTTTTATTTTTTCTGTTTCGGTTGAATTTTTAATCCCTTATAAAGTATTATGGAAAATAAGATATATGAATTCTAAAAATAGTACTTTTATATCTATTTAGATGTCAAACCATCCCCTCGCCCTTTTCATCACCCACAACCCCGCTGTCCTGAAAGAGAAAAAACTCGTACAATCTAGAATCAGCCCATTAGCCCAGAATCTAGACAGGAGAAACGCTAATGGACCGGCCCAAATGAAACTAGAAAAGAGAAAGGAGAAACTGTTTTGGCCTAGAAAAAACCGGGCGCTGCTTCCTCCTCTAAGCGGGCGCGCGTCGCTCCCCGTCACCACGCGCGTGCGTCGCGATCGTTGCTAGCGCGCGTGCATGGAGGAAGAGTCCCGAACAACTTCTCTTGGGCTAAAACTTTAGGGGCATGATGCATTGAAAAAACGATAATGATATACAGTGGGCGTCCGGACGGGACGGATGCACCCGACCCACGCCGAACTAATCCACCCGTGCCTCACGCCGCCTCCCTCGCTCCTTATCCTTTCTATGAGCCTCCCTCGCGCTCCAATTCTGCTGCCACGCCCACCCGCCTATGTGTTGTGACGGACACCAGGTGCTAGCTGCCCCGCCCACCCGTCGGTGCTCCCTCCCTCCCTCCCTCTCCCCGCTCCGGGACCTGCTACCCCGCGCCCCCAGTGACCTGGCTCCCAGCTCCCCCAACCGGATACGAGGACAATGGCGGCGGCTCCGACGAGGTAGGTTGGTCCTCCTCTGGATTTGAGCCCTCCTCCTCCTCCTCCTCCTCTGGATGTGAGCCATCCTCCTCCTCCCACTCCTCTAGATCTAAGGGACGCAGCGGTGGCTAGGGTTCCAGCGAGCTCTGGGATCCTATTCCTTCCTCCCTCCGGTGAGCTCTGGGGGCTGTTTTGTACACTTTTTTTTTTGCTATTTCTCCCGTGTTGCAATAGTTTTTTTTTTGATGTTGCAACACATGATTTTAGAATGTTGCAATGGGATCCTTGGGTCGTTCCAACAGATGTTTTTGCGATGTTGCAGTACCACTGCTTGAGATGTTGCCGTACACAATTTTTTATGTTGCAGCATATAATTTTTGATGTTGCAGTACATATTTTTTTGATGTTGCAGTATATATTTTTTTGACATTGCAGTACATAATTTTTGTTGTTGCAGTACATATTTTTCAATGTTGCAGTACATGTTTTTCAGTGTTGCACTACATATTTTTTAATGTTGCACTACATTATTTTTTTTCATGTTGTAGTATTCATATTCTGATGCTGCACTACATAGTTTTTCCATATGTCTTGCGATGTTGCACTTGAAGTGTTTTCATGCTGCTGGGGCGGTGGGCGCGGTGGGGGAACAAGGTGATGTGGGGGGGGGGGCAGGCAGGATCTGTTCTATTCCCGAGGGGGGTGGGCGGGTTTGGGAAGGGAGCGGCTTTCCGTTCTATTCCCACGGGGACAGGTGGGTTTGGCAAGGGCGCGGCGTCCGGACGCGTCTCACGCGGCAGACGTCCGGGCGCTAGGATTACCGTTGAAAAAAAGTCCATTTTACTTTCTATTGGGGTAATCTGATTTCTATCCTTGAATTTTAAAATCAGAGACATTACCCCTTAAACTCTCAAAACTATTCAAAGTACCTCGTTAACCTGTTTCGAAATGGTTTTGAAGGCCGTTTTGTCCTTCTCTATTAAAAAATCTAGTAAATATTTGATAGGGTTATTAAACCACAAAGATTGCCTCTAAGCTTCTAAAATTTTAAAAAAGAATTAGACAGATTGAGATACAATGAATTCCAATAAAATTTTAGAGCTCATGAAAATATCTCTATATAAGCTTCTAGAAATTCCACTTAGCTCTAGAAAAATAAAAAATATCAAGAAAATTTCAAAATTATTCTATTTATTGTATTTTAAAAATATTTTTTTCCTTTAGCTAGTTTCAAAGGTGGTTTCACCTCATATGTATTTCCTAGAAGTAATAAATTTTGTTTGATCTCTAAAAGTTCATAGATAATTTATTATAGATTAGAAAAATACAAAACAGACAACAAAATGATAGGTTAATTAAATATGGATGACAGTGAAAAACAAAACACTAGGAAAAGTAAAAAATAAGAAACGAATAACTAAAATAGAGCACCAGTACATTTTTAAACAAATTTAGGTATTGTTTTTTCTGATTTAAAAGGGATTAGTAATATTTTTAGATATTAAACCAGATTTTTATTAATTTAGAAAATACATATAGAGACAAAACCACCTTTGAAACCAACGAAGGGAAAAACTTGTCTGGTTTCTATAGTTTGGTGGTCAAACATATCTAGTTTTTGAGTTGATGGACAAAATCAAACTTTGAAAATAATTCAATGGTCAATAATATACTTCTTCCTGTGTAAAGCATGTGTAACTTTGGTAGTATCTTCAATATATGCTAGGTGCTGCAGAAATTTGAGGATTAAGTTAGATTGTTTTTAGATAAAACTTATTCAAAAAATCATACAATAAATTTCTATGTAACATTTCGGTGTATCACATGTATAAATTTTAAATGATACCCAACATTCACATCATATTTTTGCACATAGGAAAAATTAGTTTGTGAAAACATGAAAATGTCAATAAATCAGTGAGATTTAATTCCTTGTGAAAATTAAATACAGTAGTTAAGGCACACATGTTTTAGATAAGGGAACAGTAGTTAAGGCATACATGGAGAGTAGTAAATCAAATGGCTATGCCTTTAAATAAAACGTTATGATGATCAAGTTACCTCTAAAAGTCAAAATCTTTGTTTCTTTATTATTAAAAGGGGCGATTTAACAAAATTCAATGTCCTAAAACAAAATTGGAGAGGAGATGAAAAGTATTGTTTTTGTGACAACAAAGAAACCATCCAAGTGTGATGTAGCATGATTTGTTTTGAGGATTGTTCACGTAGCTTTTGGCTTGCAACCACCAACAAATATGATTTACTTCTTTCAACATGGTTACAACAAGTAGACCCAAAGCTGAAATCTTAAATTCGAGTGGGAGCAAGTAGAATCTTTTAGTCTATGTGGTAGACAAGAAATGATGTTGGCTTTCACAAAAAAGTGTTACGCTCTTATTTATAAGCTATTTTCATGGTGACTTCTAGATGCAGTTCTAGTACTTACTCTAGAAGGAGGTCATTCAACCCAATTTGAAAAAGATATGTCAAAGTGATGGAGATTGTGACAATGGAGATTTTTACTGAACATGGGTGCATGTCTCAGAAGTTTTTGTGTTTAGTTTGCCATTAGTTTATTTGATCTCTTTTATGAAATGGCAGCACTAGTGCCCGGGCGTCTGGACGGACCCACTCCCCCTGTGCACGTCCGGATGCCCACGCCAGCGCTTGCTGCACGCACAGGGGCAGGACCTACCCGCACCACTCCCCCACATTTCCTTGCTTCCTGCACCCCTCCACTCCTGCTGCACCGCTCCCCTCCATGCACGGCGTCTCGGCAGCTGCAGTAGCCTGGTGTGGCAAGTGAATCACAATTGCAGAACACCCCATTCTACCTTTTGAAACATCCAAATGAAACGATTGCAACATACGTACGCAATAGCTAAAGCATTCAAAACATGCGCTTGAAACACATGAAAAACAATTGTAAACATGTGCAACATCCAGATAAAACACTTGCAACATATGTGTGAAATATGCGCAACCTCTAGATAAATACATTTGCAACATACGTTTGAAAAAATAGATGAAACATAGGGAACATACACTTGCAACATATATGTATAATCATTGCAACATATGCAACATCTCGATCTACTTTTGCAACATCCGCATGAAACACTTGAAGCATACCTACCAAACATCTGAAACACTTAAAACATGCGCTTTTAACATGGGAAAGCACGGGGCCAGGTGATTCCAGCCGTCGGGCTCCGAGCTGGCGCAGCACGAGCACCACCACAACCACCACCACCATCGCTAGCTGCATCGGGTTTGGCTTGGCCGGGTCGGCGACGCGCGCGACGGGTGGGAGCGAGCGGCGCGGGATGGGCATGCGGCAGCAGTGAGGCAGAGTGAGTGCACGACATCCAGATGGGAAGGCCGTGGCTGGAGAAGGCCACCGCGTTGGAGAAGGCCAGCGGTGGGCGAGCAGCGCGGTGGATGCACCCGTGGCGGTCACATGCGTGCAACAGTGGGGAATGGAAAACGTCGCTGTGTTTTTTTTGGAGAAACCGCATCATCCTGAAGGTGGGGTTTGTGTTAATTGCAAAGAATAAGTGCATGACGTGGCACAAGGAGGTTCAAGATAATTAGCTTAGTAGGGTTTGTCTTTTATAGTATATATAGATATGGTTGGGTGCAAAAGTCTTGCCGGGGATAAAATGAAGAATTCTTTTTCTTAAAAAAAACATGCATAGCTAAAACCCAAAACATGCAGCTTTTAAAAATGACAGTACTCCCAAAATGAATGCAATTCTAGGTTTTAGATAAGTCAAACATTCTTTAGTTGGAACAAATTTATAGAAAATAGTATCAATATTTATATCTACAAATAGTTTAATATAATTTACAACTTTATAGTTGACAAATTTTTTATTTGAAGTCGTTTAGAATTTCAAATATGTGTATTCTTATGTTTTGAAATTCAAAATATTCTAAACGATGCTGAATGTTGACTTAGTCAATACAATTTGTAGTGATCGACATGATATACACCTTTGTAGTCGACAAGTTTTTTATTTGAAATAATTTAGCCTCAAATATTTGTTTTTAGTTGTCATATTTTGAAATTTCAAACAATCTTGGATAGAGACACCCCCATACCAAAGTTGTGCTTGACAAGATCTGAAATTTTGTAGTTGAAACTATTCCATTGACATCATTTGGGTCAAAATATTAAATACATGATTTCAAAATGTTAATATAAACAATAACATATCCTATATCTAATTATAATTAGCGTTGAAAACGGATAGAAAAATTCCCATTCCGTTTTCCACTTTTGTCCGTTCGTTTCCGTATTTGCAGGTCTTGTTTCCGTATTTACCGAAATGAGAGAGGGGTTTTTCCGTCCGTTTCCGCGGGATCCCGTTTTCACCCGAAATTGACCCGAATTTATTCTGTTTTTCATCCCGTTTTAAATCTATATGAGATGTGTAGAAATTAATATGTTCATAAACCTATTAATCATCAATTATGCATGTTAACACATGGTATGCTAGTGAATACTAGACCAATAACTTCGTATATGTATATTAATTTGTGACTTTGCTCATTTATTCATGAATATTTAATCATATTATTCTAACTTAATTTTCTGGCTCTCCATCCGTATTTGTTTGTTTCCGTGCATCCGCATATCCTGATTCCGTTTCTAAACCCGCATTTTCCAAATCCGATCCAATTTCCACCAAAAAATATAGAAACAGAAGTAGAAATTGGGTTTTCCCGTCCATTTCCGTCTGTTTTCATCGCTAATTATAATATAATGAATAGTATAGAGGTGCCCACATCTCTTAATACTATTAACAAAGACAGACAACTTAAGATGTCTATTTCCATTAATCAACAACTAACACCATTAAGGCTTTACTTAGATGCACTCGTATCCACCTGAAACCATTTGTATTCATATAGATTGGGCTAGAAAATTAATGAATTTACACCTTAATCCAGTTGAACACACGTAGATTAAGGTGAATACAGGTGCATCTGAACAAACCCTAAGGTGGTCGGTCTACCTGCCTTTGCAAATAAAAAATACCTGCATCTGAAAATGTTTTTCATGGTAGAAAATTCAGTGGTTGCAACCATGGTAGATACCAGTAGGTTTGTGTCGTAGCAAAAATCTTCTGAACTAAGAGAAGATTATAAATATCATAATATTTTGAGATCAATAGACACCCTCATTTTGTGATTAATAACTATAATAAATAGTAAAAATAAAAATTTTAAAATGCAAGACGCACATGTCGTACGCCTGTTGGTGCCAAGCCGACAGCGGGAACCACTAGCCGGCCGATGGCATTTGACGGGAATTATCTATTCATGTTTGGTAATTGCTCTACGCGCTTGCCGTGCGTGCTCAGGCTGTGACAATCGCGGTTTATTAGCTCGTGCAATAAGGACTGGACGGACAATATGGCACTAATTAAACAAAAGGAAGGGATTAATCTGCCGCCGTGCTGTTTGGGCCAGACTTGGATTTTGGGCTGGAAACAATTCTTCTGGTCCAGTTTACCTGAGCCTGTTGCCATGTTCATCCCGTCGCCGAGGCTGCGGTAGGACGCCTCCACCCGCGCCATGCCGGCGTCCACCGCGCCCCCTCACGCGACCAGCCCGTCTTGGAGCTCCGCCTTCGCCGCCACGATTTCACTTGACGTCTCCGAGATATCCCGTGCGTCGGTGAACTGGGCCCCGATCGCAGATGCTCTCTCGGAGTCCTGCTGTCCTGCAGCAGACGGTCGGAGTCGGAGCGCTCTCCTCCATGGTCGTCATTCACCAGCCTCTCCGTGCTGTGCTGCGCTTGAACGCCTCGGCCATGCACCACACATTAGTAGATCATCGATGATACTTCATGGCAGTGGCACTGTGGCAGGCAAAGCTACCTTTGAAACCAATCAAAGGCGCCTAAATTTGTCTGGTGAATACCTGTGTTTGTTTTTTTGACAAATGGTGAATACCTGTGTGTTGCTTTGCTGCGGAATCCCGAGTTTCGACTCTAGGAATTGGCGTCGTAGATCATGACACCGAGAGTCGTGGTATGGAATTGCGTGGCTGTTGGTGTGGCAGTGACGTGTTAGGGTTTGGCGCCACGACCTATCGTGCCGAGCTCGGCGCCAAAGATCTAAGTACAAATATTTTCAATATATTATTAGTAGCAGCATTTCGTTGCATTAGAAAAGGAAAATGGCCACTCAATGGAAAGGAAAATAGAATTATTCAAACCTTTTTCCCTTTCCTTAGGCCACGTAAGGACAAGTTAGGCCTGTTTTGTCTCTCCCTCTCCGGCTTAGGGCTTGCTTGGTTGACATCTAAAATTTATCATGCTAAAGATTTGGTAAGCCAAAAGTTAGGCAAAAACATTGCCTTAGATTTGACAAGCCAAATGTGAGAGTTTGGTAAGTTTTGATAGCAAACCAAATACTAACCAAAATCATGGCTTGCCAAATCACTGCTATGACATTTTTGGAAGCGAACCAATCAGACCCTTGCTTTCTAAACTTAACTGACCAATGGCAGGCTAGTTGGCCCGTAGGTCAGTATGCCACTGTGCAATGGTTGGCTTGGTCGCGGCGTGCTTCAAGCCGCTAACCTGGCTAATGGGCCTGGGCCGCCAGGCCTAGACCAACTAGCTGGCGCAGCTTCTGCTGGGCCATACCAGCCTAGCTGGCATCTGACAGTTAGGCCCAAGTGGACCAAGCGTGCACGCCGGGGTAGGTGACGAATTATACAAGTTGTTTAGTAGTACCAACTTTTTTTTTTTTTTGAGGAATCCGTATTTAGTACTACCTCTGTCTAAAAAAAAATGCAACTATAGGTTACGTATCACGAAAAGTGGTTCACGTTTGATAAAGTTTTTAATAAATAATATTCACAGTTATGCCTTTAAATTAATATATTATGAAAATACATTTCGTAATTAATCTGATGGTATTTATTTGGTATCATAAACATGGATATTTTTTTTATCTATAATTAGTCAAACTTAAGCTACTAAAACGTAACCCTGTGCTACAATTGTATTCTTTTGGGGAAGGAGGTAGTACCACATTGTCCGTGAAACTCAAAGTGGACCCGCTAATAAACTATTACCTTCATCCGTGTCTCACCACGTGGTAAATGCGGGCAGCAACACTCATACAAACAATATTCGAATGATGATGATTAACACACTACATGCTGTGTATAGCTATTTTATTTTGCTACCAACGATCGTAAATACATAATATAATAATTATATATATTAAATTAAATTAGATGTTTCATAATTGTGAAAGTACATATATATTTTGAAAAAGGCCCGTGTTATTGGTCTTTGCGAAATTTTAGGTATTGATAACGAAATTGAAAAGGAATTTGTCTATAAAAATCAACCTAAGTGGACTTGGCCATAGTGCATCCAAACAGGAGCCACATAGGTGGGTTAACTTTTTCGGTGCTGCTAGCGTCCGGATGTCCGGACGGACGCCCGCGGTTGTAGTTGGTTTCCATCTCTGTTTTGCGCGTGCACGCGTGGCCCCACGCCACCCGGACGTCGCTCAACCGCACCTGCGTAACCCGTGCCCATGCGAGGCTCGCGCCGCCCGTACATCGCTTGCATAGGGACCGCTAGCGCCCCTCCCTCTTCCCACGTGCATCCCATGTGCAACATCCGATCTACTTTCGAAATATCCAGATAGAACGCTTACAACATACACAAAAGACAGATGAAACACTTGCAAAAACAATTGAAAACTATTGCAAACATACGCAACATCTAGCTAAAACACTTGCAACGTATGTGTGAAATATATGCAACATCTAGATAAACACGCTTGCAACATACATCTAAAAAACCGATAAAACATTGGGGACAAACGCTTGCAATATACGTGTACAACCATTGCAACATATGCAACATCCCGATTTACTTTTGCAACATCCGTATAAACAGTTGAAACTTACCTCTAAAACAAATGAAATTTAGAGTTTTAAATATTCGTTTCTAATTGTCATATTTTGAAATTCAATTTTTGAACAATTTTGGATGGAGACAACTGAAAGCCCAAGTTTGGTTTTGGTAATTAATGACACCAAGTTGCTAATGCCATGTGTTAAGTGTTTTGAGTTAGGCATAAGCAACACATGTGATGAAGGTGTACGTGGCAAGGAGTGGTGGCCACAAGATCACAAAGAAATGGTGCATGGACATGAAATGACGATCATGGTGAAGATGCACATAAAATGATGATCATGGTGATCAAGCATGAGGAGATGGACATGGAACGAAGGATCTAAGAGCGCAAGGCAAAGGTATAACCATAGGGTTTTCCTTTTGCCGGTCTAAGTTGAGTAGAGAAGTGATTGACCGGGTTTAGGATACATAGCCGACTATCAACAGGGGCAATCACGGTTAGCTCGAAAATCAAGTGCCACTAGATCAATGTCTTGAGCATATGCATTAGGATCTAGTTGAGAGCTAACATAACGCCTTGAAAATGTTTATGAAATGCTAACACACTTGCACATGATGGTGTACACTTGGTGGTGTTAGCACATTTGCAAAGGCGGTGGAGTTTAAGCGGTAGAGAGGGGTTTGGGTTCCTCTCTCCCTCCCGTCGAGCTTGCGAGGCAGGATTCGGCGCATTTTGGGGAAGTGAAATGCCTATTTTCTATTGCGCCGGAAGTCGGAAAAGAAACGGAGGCGAACGGTGGTCACTGTGTTGACCGGACGCTGCACCGGACGCGGTCACGGTTTGACCGGACGCGTCCGGTCAGTTCAATGTGGCGCGAGCGCTAGGGTTTGTGACCGGACGCTGGTTTGGCCTGACCAGCGCGTCCGGTCAGTTCAACTGGGCGTAAAAGAAAAGCGCGTGACCGGCGCGTCCGGTCCCTCACGGAACCGGAGCGTCCGGTCAAGCGTCCAGAGAGGCCGAGCGCAGCGTAGAGCCGATCGGACGCGGGGCGCGTCCGGTCACGTGCGATCGGATGCGTCCGGTCGCAGCTGGAGCTTACTGGAACGCGACCGGACGCTGGCACTGTCGCGTCCAGTCACTCGGTTGAGCGCGTCCGGTCAGGGCAACGGCTAGTTCTGACGCGCACTGTTCACGGTTGTCGTGTAGTGACCGGACGCGTCCGGTCACCCTGACCGGAGCGTCCGGTCAGCGCGATTTTCGCTGCGTCGTCTGTAACGGCTAGCTGCGTACCCCTTCGTTATAAATAGAGGGTGTCCGGGGTTTGAGGGCAACTCTTGCACATTTTGAGACCTAGAGACATCCTTTGAGCTAGAGAACAACCCCTCCACTCATCTCTTTGCTTAGTTGCACATCTTGAGTGAGATTGAGTGAGATTCAAGTGCATTGCTTGAGAGTTGCATTCTAGAGGCACTTGATCTTCGAGTTGCTGCGGATTTCTTGTTACTCTTCCGTGTTTCCCGACACGGTAGACGGCTTGGAGCAGCGGAGGTGATTGAGCTCGCAATTGGAGATTGTTGGAGCCCTCACCAAGTGTTGTAAGGGGTTCTTGATCCTTCCCCGCGGGAGTTCGCAAATTGGATACTCTAGTGGAGCTCGTGGCTTGGAGGATCCCCATCTTGTGTGCGGCGCCCGCCGAGGGCTCGACTCTTGATAGTCGATTAGCTCGCGAACCGACAAGTGGGTGCATCGCCACAACGAGGAGTAGCTTGCCGGGAAGCAAGTGAACCTCGGTAAAAATCTTGTGTCATCCCTTTGCCGAGGATTTCTCTTGTGTGATTGATTAATTGGTACTTCTCATCTCTATACGGCGGTATAATCACTCAAAGCTCTTCTCTCGTATTACGTCTTGTATCTAGCTTGTAGTTGTTGTTGTGTTTAGTGGATAGCCTTGTACTAGACTTGTGTAGGTGGCTTGCTTAATTAGTTAGAGCTAGTGCATTTTGCTCCGCCACCTTTTGTTCTAACTTGTGGTTAAGTAATTCTTGTAGAAGTTTTAATTAGGCTATTCACCCCCCCTTTAGCCTATTTGGACCTTACAACAACCCCTGTACTAAAGTTGTAGTGCTTTACAATACATAAAATTTTGTAGTTAAAACCTAATCATTTGGAGATCAAAATATTCAATACATGATTACAAAATGTTATCCTGCACCTAATTATAATTAGAGTTAAATGCACTACAAGCCTCTGAACTTGTAAGCGTGTGTCACATAGGCCCCTGAACTTTGAAAATACATTTATGGCCCCCTAAACTTGTTAAGTGGTACACATAGGCCTCTGAACTTTAAAAATGCATTTCTGGCCCTCTAAACTTGTGAAGTAGTACCCCACAGGCCCCTGAACAGTAACACCGCATGCGATGTGACGCCGGAGCTCTGTAGGCTGCCTCATCCTCGTGCATGGTCGTCGTCTGCAGTAGCAACACACGTACAAGTGCTGTTGTGCATGACTACGTAAGTTATGCTGCATCTGAGCGCATGCATGCTCTTGCCGACGTAAGAGTATATACAGAGCGTCGGTGAGGCACACGCAGCCATGCATTAATATTGCATCAACCCAAAGAAAACTGATCAAGGCATATTATTATCTTGCAACGTGCCTAGGACTTCCATTGCAGACGTACGAGAGAATGAAAATGATTCGTCATGCAGTGATGCCAAAACAGAACTGCACGGGGTCTTGGGAGCAATCCATCTCACACTCATGCAGTGTGCGCGGTAGCAGTGTCGTCCGACGGTACGCATTCCGTACGTTGCCGTTTCGAGGCAACTGCCTCTTCCCGGAGTCCCGGAGAAGATTTCGGTATACACCAATCCGTAATAATCAGCGCCTGAACCTGCCGCCAGCCTGCCACCGTGTGTATCTCACTGCTGTGAATTATGAGCAATGTAGCGCACTCTATCAATCCATCCGTACGTGCCTCAGTTTAACCATGCCGTTGGTGGCCTCCTACTACTCTACGCCCCTACCGACCAACCATGCCATTGGCGGCCACCTACTACTCCAGCCAAGCTACACTATCATCTTATCCTCGTCATAGCACCTTATCCTTGCACCTTTTTAAGTTGGATTACTAAAAAAGTTTTGGAAAAATATCAAAAGTTACTGTTTAGAGGCCTGTGGTGTACTATTTGACAAGTTTAGGGGGTCAAAAATGCATTTTCAAAGTTTAGGGGCCTATGTGTACCACTTAACAAGTTTAGGGGACTAGAAATGCATTTTTAAAGTTCAGGGGCCTATGTGACACGCTTACAAGTTCAGGGGCCTATGGTGCATTTAACTCTTATAATTAAATGTATAGTGTAGAGGCGCCTCTCTTAGGGGGTGTTAATGGTATTAACAGAGCCAGACAACTTAAGATGTCTGTTTCTATCAATCAATGATTAACACTGTTCAGGCCTTGTTGAGATGTATTGGTATCCACCTCAAACCATATGAATTGATGTGAATTGGCGTGAAAAATTAACTAATTTTCATGTCAGTCCACTTCAACGCACATAGATTGACGTAAATATGAGCGCACTCAAACAAGCCTACGTGGCTATGTAAAAAAATACCTGCATCTGAAATGCTTTTCATTGTAGTAAATTCAGTGTTGCAACCACGGTAGCTTACTAGGTTTGTGCCGTAGCAAAAAAAAATCAACCATGAGAAGAATAAAAATATCATAATGTTTTGAGATCAATAGACACTACAGTGTGTATAAGTTAATATAAGATAATAAATATTCACCCATTTTGTGAGTAACAATAAATTGTGAATAATAAAAATTAAAAATTTTATAAAAAGCTAGACGCACATGTCGTACGCCTGTGGTGCTAAGCCAGTAGTGGGAAACCTCTAGCCGGCCGTAGCAATTTTTTCAAGAGAGAACTTTGGGTAATCTTTGGGTACGTGCTCTACGCGCTTGCCACGCGTGCTCAGGCTGTGACAATGGGAGTTTATTAGCTAGTGCGCTATTGATTGGCGGGACAATGTGGTACTAATAAACAAACAGAAAGAATTAATTTGCCGCCGCGCTGTTGGGGCCAGATTTGGATTTTGGGCTGGCAACCATTCCTCTGGTCCAGTTTGTGCCGTGGGTTGATTTTCAAAGGCCTAATTTGTAAACCGATCTGACCCCAACACATGCACCGCCTCACCTAGGCTCGCGCCTTTGCGCCCCGGCCCCTTCCCCTCCCTCCCCCTCGCGCTGCCCGCGCTGGTTGGATGCCGGGCCAAGCCGAGCCAAGCACAGGCCATGCTCATTCTTCTCTCGTCGGCCAGACTTCGTAAAAGCTATTTCGCGACCAGTCGCGCTCCTGCGTGACCGCGCGACTCACGTGGCGCGGCCTGGCCTGCTTGCACGTGCATCTCGCATAAATGTGGCCTAGCCTGCTTGCATGTGTGACTCGGCTGTTTGCATGCGCTAAAGAGCCTACGACGGCAGCATTGCGACGCCGGTTTTTTTCCTTTTTATTTTTTTTTTCAATTGAGTTAAATTTCTTGGTTGTCAACTTCAGGTTCAGTATTTTTTCATTTGTATTTTTTCAATTTCAGTTTAATTTCTTGGTTGTCAACTTCAGTTTCAGTTTATTTCACTTATTATTTTAAGTGTTGTATTTTCAATTTCTATATTCAGGTTTTTAGTGTTTTTTTAGTTTCAGTTTTCAGCCAAGTTTTTTTATTTTTTTTAGTTTTAGTCTTCAGTCTCCCTTTTAGGTTGGAATGTCTTCCTAAATACTGTATATTAGTTGCCTCACCTGCAATGTATAAGTTGTCATAAAAGAATAACCATTGCACACATAAGTTGCCACAAAAGAATTTGCCCCTAACTTATGCAACAACTTCCATGTTTAGGTTCGTTGCAATAATTTGCCCCCAAGTTGTACAACTATAATATTGCATGATAGTAACTCCTTTTAATATTTTTTTTGCCCCCCAAGCTTGTGCATACTATGTAATAAGTTTAGTATATTTTTGGAGTAGCAACTTTAGTTTTATATGGTAGTAACTTCTTTTGATTTTTTGCCTTGTGCATACCAAGGAAAAACTTTAATATATTTTTGAGTAGCAAGTTTAGTATTACATGGTAGCAACTCCTTTCATAAATCTTTTAGCACTTTTTTACACATAGAT
Organism: Saccharum hybrid cultivar R570; assembly: GCA_038087645.1. Classification (NCBI taxonomy): domain Eukaryota; kingdom Viridiplantae; phylum Streptophyta; class Magnoliopsida; order Poales; family Poaceae; genus Saccharum; species Saccharum hybrid cultivar. Next base: position 17,463,362 of record JAQSUU010000805.1, read on the forward strand.
TGCTGCTAAAATAAAATTCTTTGAAACATAGGTAAGTGGAGTCTAGTTTTATTCGCCTCATCACGTAAAATACATCGGTACATACAGAATTAAAAACGAATACAACATTCAAAAATTATAACCGTTCAAAGAAAAATGTTGTGCTTTTTTTTGTTTCAGCTGACATCCCATAGCATTAGATGGCGACAGCTAGCTGGCTACAAACGGATACTTTGCTCTGCCTAAAACGGGATTGGTCGGGGCGCCGGATAGAGGAGTGGAGTCATGTGGAGGGTGGTCGTGCTCTCTCCTAAAAGCGCGACGGTCCCGCGTTAACCTGGCCCTTCTCTCTAATGGTCATGGGCCATCCCAAAGAAGAGGAAGGAGGTTTTGCAAACGGAGTTGCTAGAGTTCGGACGTCCAATCATGCTTAGCATTGGACTGCGCAAATTCCCGTGGAAACATTAATACGTGAATAAAAACAATCTCGCACCATGTTTATCTGCATGCCACTTCCTTCCTATGGATCCAACACAGTCTTATCCTTTCCTCTGCTCTTGTTTCGCAAACACAACATTATCCTCTCCCCTGCTGGTTCTCCTCCCATCGATGCCAGTAGCCCTGGGCGTTCGGTCTGACCGAACCGATCGGTCTCGCTCTTCGGTCATTTCAAAAGTTCGGTCATCTAAAAATGGAGACCGATCGGTTAGTTTCAAAACTCAGGACCGAGCAAGTTCGGTCTCGGTTAGTTCGATTCGGTCTCGGTCATGACCGAACTAACCGAACTTCACAAAACAACTACTAAATATTGTAATTTGTAGCAAATTTTACCAATATTTTTTCTATTTCAAGACAAAAATACAATACAAAATATAGATTAAACATAGTGATAAGAGTGATGGTTGATATAAACCCACTAGAATAAATATTATATCACTAATAATAGTCTAAATTACATATTATGTCAACAAAATTCAAATGTTCGGTTAATTCGGTTAGTTCGGTTACCCGAGGGTAATGACCGAACTAAGTCCGGTTAGTTCGGTTACTTCAAACTGAAGACCGAACTTGTGACCAAAATTTTCGGTCTCGGTCACTTCGGTCTCGGTCTCGGTTAGTTCGGTTCAGTCTTCGGTCTTCGGTTAATTATGCCCAGGGCTAGATGCAGTGCCTAAGGCAATGAGATTGGCGGCGAACGTGCTACAGCACGGAGGCGAAGGGACTCGCCTCACGACTCGTGCCCATGCTCAAGATGCGCAACTGTCGGAGAGCGCGACAAAGGATCTGGCGGACAACGGATGATTCAATGACGGTGGGGCCTGTGCGCTCAACGGCGGGCGCCATGGTGGCTTGGAGGATCCGCATGTCACATGTGATCCGACCAAAAGTGACTTTGCAACATGGAGCAATGCGAGATGCAACATCAAAAGTTATCATTTGCAACAATGAAAAATATATGATAAGAATAACATCATCTGATCCCATGAGATTCTAAGAAAAATGAATTCCTGCTAGAATAAACGGAGATGTTTCATGCAACATCTGATCGGTATCCCTTTTTTTCCCTAGAAGAGGGAGACTTTGCAATTCAGCTATTGAAACATACGATAATAACTCATGCAACATAAAAAAAAGACTATGCAACAAAGAAATATTACTTGTTACAACATCAGAACAAAGGCCAGCTACTGTAACATCAAATTCATTCAGCTGCAACATGAAAGCGCTGCCTTCACGAAGTTAGCCGGCTACGAAGAAGGATAACCCCATGGCAACACCAATTCCCACCTTAACATCTCAAACTCAACCATTGCAACATGCAAAATCAAACATTGAAACATCACAAATCCTATAGAGAGGGGCAAGCAAAAATCAGAATAGAGATCCCAGAAAAGTGAACAAAATCCATTGTGCAACAAGAGAAACAAACAATTGAAACAAATGAAATAAATACACGAAACATCTGGACTTCACCGTTGTCACATCCATCTTGAGCGGAAGAGTTAGGTCGCCCACGATGGCAGTGGTGGGTGTGAGGCCTAGGCGGCGATAGTGGTGAAGCAGTAGAGGAAGAGCGGCGGTAGGCGGGCGTGCGAGCGAGGGGGGAGGTGGCTAAGCAGGGCATGGGCGGCGTTGAGTAGGGAGGACCGTGTCCCCGACGCTGGTGAGCCGAGGAGGGACGACCACAGGTGACGACGAGGTTGCGCAGCGTGTGGGAGGCAGCTACGAGAGCCGCCGCGGATGGCGATGAGAATGCACGGCTTGGGGAGGAAGCTGTGTGGGGGGTAAGCACCACCGCCAATGAGGCATCTGCAAGCGCCACAGCGGAGAGAGAGGGCTGCCGCAGAGATAGAGAGAGGGAGGTGAATGGGATGAGTGGTGTGGGGTGGAAGAGGATAGACGCGTGGGTGGCAAGGCAGTTTTTTTTGGGGGGGGGACGCGTGGGCGCAGGCGTGGGCAGTGGGCTTGCGGGAGCGTCCGACTATTTGTGCTTGCGTCAGACGTAAGACGCGTAGCATTACCGACTTTGTAAAATGCTCAGGCGCATACTATCCTTTCCATTAGCTCATGCTCAGGTGCGTGGGCATGCCATTATATGGGCGCATGGGCGTGCAATTAGCTTTTAGTGCTCTTGTGGCTTTGTTGACCCTCTTTGAATTCTTATGCCATGAGCTACTTTCTACTCCCTCTGTCCCGCAATAAAAGACGTTGTAGCAAATATAGCATCCACTAAGGTTTAAGATAAAAAGACCTAACTACTCCTATAAACTTATTATGACATTGCTGTGCATTTGAGTTGATATGCTCATTAATGCAGGTTCTATAATGGCACACACAGCAACAGAGTATCCTTTTGATAGACAAACCATCTATTGCACCAGCTTTTCACATTTCCAGGTGTGCCTCCCAAGCAGTGGTCACATTTTCACTCTACCAGCGGAGGACAGCTATTTGATGGATGAACTGATGGAGTAAGGTGGGATCTATGTGTAGAGCTATAACATCAAATATTTTGGGACATCATTTGAACGCTAGAACTAGAACGCCATGTTTCTGGGACGGAGGGAGTACTTTTCAATTCTTGTGTCACAAGTCACATCACACATTCATTTTGTGCATCGTTCCATTAATGTTGTTTACCATTTCCAATCGTAGCCATATATAGAACACAATATTTTTTTAGGGAAACAGGAGCGGTGCCCCTTACTGTGCTTTTATTAAAACTAAATAAAAAGGGACAGTTTTTACAAAGGGGTTCAAGAGACAAAGAAGGAAATAAAGAAAATCTATAAAATTACACATATGCTTCTAGCCATTGAGAAACAAAGGTGCTAAGCTTCTTTTTCTCTAAAAATAACTTGAGCAAACTCTCTTCTAAAGACTGTCTTGCAGTGGAGAACCGAAGGCTGCACTTGCTTGAAATACAATATTTTTTTTATTTCTTTTCATGTTCTGTAGCAATAAGGGCTAAATAATTAAATAAGCAAATGGTAGTACAGAAACAGTTTCCACTTATGTCTCTTGTTTTTTATACACCGGTGGTACAACCCATGTCTAAAACCAATCATGAAAAACCATTCCCACCGGCTGAGACAATGGATGCTCAAGTAGCGTGCTTGATGCCTTCAAATTCTTCGCCCATAATAGGGAACAGAGCTCCATAGATATATGCCTTCAACTCACTATTTTTTTTCCCGAAAAGGGCAGGAATCAAACAAGAAGCACACGAAATAGTGTCAGTGTGGCTGTTTGCTTTCTCTTTTCATATATGTCTACCTTTCGAAACCAGAGTTCAAGCTCGATCGGCCACGTGATTGGGCCACGTCACTCAAGCCGTCGTTCTCGAGTCTTCGACGATAACGTGCTCTCGTGTCTCTTTGCGAAAGCTCGTCTGCGCGAGTGGCGTGCACTGCCGCTCGCGCCATCCTCCACCTTCTGCCTCCCGCTAATCTCTCCATGCCCGGTGACCCCCATCTTTTATTTTAATTCTTCCCCTTACCTCGGGCCCTTGGCCATGTTCGGTGTTTTTATCCTACCTGCAGCGCAGCTCTTCCTCCACCCAGTGATATCACGTTCCCTAGGGGCAGGCGCCGCAGGCCCGAGCAAAAATGGCATGCAGTTCTTGGCAATGGCGGTAGGCTCGTGCCGCCCAGCGCGCCAGTCGCCTTGGTCCCGCCAGATGCCGTCGCCGTGCTGCCATGCGCTGGCACCGCTGGCCCTCCCCTCCGCCCGCATTGCTGCCCAGTGCGGTGGAGACCTTGACGAGGAGGTGCTCGAGCTCGCCCCTCCCTGCCTCCTCTGCTCATCAACACCGGCAGGCAAGGATGCCATGACATCGCCGTCGTGAGGAAGAAGGCAAGCGTCGCCGCCACGAGGGAAAATGCGAGCAATGATGGCGCTGTGCAGCATCCTCGCGCCCCTGTGCTCCCTCCCGTGCCACACTGAGCAACAGGAAGCGCCCCAGCGGGCAGCAGCTGCTAGCAACGGCGCCCAACACATGCTCGATGAAAAGCCTACAAGGTTTGGCTCTGTCCAGCGGACAAAGCTCTTCCTTTTCTAATGAAAAAATCTGACCCTGGATATTACCATATAATAAAGGTAGTTGCACAACTACTGATCTAAGTGTATTACTCCTATCTTCCAAAAGTCAATTGGTAATATGCATCTTTCTCATATGCTCAAAGGCTCAAAGCAATAAAGTTCATGTACACGCCTGAAGCCATGTGAACACAAGCCTTCTCTAACATCCATTAGCGTGTGACCAACTTGCATCTCTGCATCAAAAGGATGTGGGATAAAAAAGATAAGACTTGACATGGGAGATATGTACACATTTGTATATTTAATTTAATTTTGCAATTCTGCACTTTGCAGTTTCAAGTCTCATTACATTTTTTAATTTATTGATCCAATTCTTTGCAAAATGATGTTAACCCAAAGTGTTGCATTTACCAAAGTAAAAGCATAAGCATGGAGCCAATATTTTAGGTTCCTCTCTTCCTTAGACTCGCCATGGTTTTAGCTTACAACTTCGTACTATAATTTCTAGAGATCTTTTACGATGGTTGGGAAAGTACTATGGTACCTTCAGGTACTTTCAATTTTTTTCTATTTTTTAGCTAGCTAATTGAGAAACATTATTTATTAAATATAATTTGTAATATTAAGGGTAGTTTCGTAACCGAGCGATGCTCATCTGCTTGCTGATCATCCGAGCGACGCAGTACGGAAGCTTCGGGTTCGCGCCACGCGCCGCACTCCCATGCTCCAGCGAAGTCCACACAGTCTAGGAGGCTCTCCAGTGCCCTTCATGTCCTACACCTGCACGCGGCGCCACAGGCTCCTGCAATGAACGTTCGCCGGGCGCACCAGGACGTGCCCGCGTGTCGTGTTGCTCACCGCCGCGTCGGCATCGCACCGCGCGAGCCGGCACTGCTTGCAGCTTCTATGCAGCACCAGGCGCTCACTCCTGCTCAGGGGGGCACAGCTTCGGTATAATGATCAATTGCCTTGTCCACGTCGCCATGCAAGAAGTTGTTGTGCCTCTTCTTGACTTCTTCTCCAGCAGCAGGTGGACATGCGCACGCTGCTGGTGAGTAGCGCGCAGGCCATCGCCCATCGTGGCGGACATGTCACACTCACACGACCCTGCTCGGTCCACGCGGGCCAACACGGCCATGGCGGGCTCGCTCACGAACCCCCGCTGCTTGCCCTCTCACCCGGCGCCGAGGAACAGCGCCGATAGGTCAGACCCGGGGGAGAAGCAGAGGATGTAGAATGGTGTTGGCTCCCTGTTCGTGTCATCCTCCTCCATCTTGGACTCCGCCGGCCCAAACCATGCCTCCTCTTCATCGTGCCCGCGGCCGCCGCCAAGCACCAGGTGGCCCAGCTCCTCATAACTGAAAAAAAAAATTACCATCTTTGCCCTTCAATGGAGGTGCTAAAATTACCATTTACCCATAACCGAAAAATAACAAAAAATAAACAATAAACCTGGACCCACATAATTTAGTACTTGTCCCACCTAATTTTTGTACTATCCCCACCAATTTAGTACCTCTAGGTAATATTATATTGGTACCTCCTATTTTTGCACTGTCCGATCTCGTCGAATAGATGGCTTATGTTTTTTTTCAACCATTGTAAAATTCCTCTAATTTCTATGCAGGTTACTGCTCATTTCAGTACTTAAGAATGTTTGAGCCGAAACTTGCAAGAAATTGTATGTGCTGGATCGAGTTTCTTTTGGTGCAAATCACATAGCTTTCAGTGGTGCATCAAAGCTCTTTTAGTGCAAACAACCTAAGCTCTGCAAGGACATGTTGATAGCACAAAGATAAATGATCAAACTTCTAGACCATTGTCGTCATTCATAACATGGTACTCAAGTCATTTCGACTAAAAAGAAATTATATTTATAAATGGCAGTGGCTAGGGTATGGGGCATCCTTGGGGTTCTTAAAATGAAATATGGAAGTATGGAACTGGGTATTATACATTCAGATTATAAATCATTAGTGATGTACCCACGCCAAATGCATAAATATGTCAATAGTGGTATTCCAGCTTCTAGATGGCACGGCAAAGCCGGGCCTGCTTTTCTAGTTAATAAAGAAATGCATTCTTCTTAATACAAAGATATGCTGATCTTAAGATATTCTAGTAAACAACAAACACACCGAGCAAGATGAAACGTATTGCATGATACATAAATGGGAATTCATGCAAGCTCTTCATTCGTAACATTAGCTATATATGCATCCTGGATCCCATGTAGTTTGGCAGCTACCTCCTCCATGCTGATGCGCTCGTTGGGGGATGCCTTGGTGCAACAGAGTCCAATGCTCAGCACAGACTGCAGAATTTGTGGTCCACTGTCCCTGATAGCCGTTGGAATGTCCTCACTGTGACTCATCTCTTGCAGCAACTGTGGATCAACAATCTGCAACACATTATCAGACAAGTTGATCTCTGCTAATTTTGCAATGTTCATCCCATCTTTGAACATTTCATCTGTTGGGCTCCTACGGATGAACATCTCGAGAAGAATAACTCCGAAGCTGTAGACATCTGCCGCAGTCGAAGCTTGACCATCCGCAGCACATTCTGTATATAACATATACGATATAGGTTCAAGTAAAATAAAGGAATTGTACAAGTCATCATTATTTGGTTAGACAACACAATGTGTAAGGGATGGTACCTGGAGCAATGTATCCGATGGTTCCCTTGATTGCAACTGAGGAAGTGCAACTTGAGTCAACAAAAGATGACGCTGTTGAGTCAATTTTGAACCTTGCTAACCCAAAGTCTCCAACATGAGCTACCATATTATCATCCAGAAGAATGTTACTAGGTTTCAGATCACAATGTACAATGGTTCCTTGGTGGTTATGGTGTAGATACGCCAGAGCTTCTGATACATCCACCATGATGCTTAGCCTTTGAGCTAGTGGAATAAAATATGGAGAGCCTTCACTGTCTCGTGTCGAGTACAGCAAGTTATGCAGGTCTCCTCGTGGCATGAACTCATACACCAAAGCTTTGAAATCATTTCCATTAGGATGAATGCTTGAGCATGCAGTTAGGATACGAACTAGATTGCGATGCCTCACATTTCTCAAAGTGCTGCACTCTGTAATGAAGCTCTTTTGTGCTCCTCTTGTCTCTAGACTGAAGACTTTGACCGCAACGGATTTTCCATCTTGAGACAGTTTTCCTTGATAGACGGAACCATATCTTCCCTGACCAATTAGATTGGATGTTGCAAAGCCCTCTGTCGCTCTAACAAGATCACTGTAAGAAATTCTGGGGAATCCACCAACAGAGGGTAAAGATATAGCTTTCGCCTTCGAAGCAACAAAATAGCAAAGACTGCTGCAAATACCAGCACTATGGCTGCTGGAATGGCTATTTTTCGGACAACTGAAACCTTGTGCTTAGCTGAATTCGATTGCATGGTAGGACATGCAAGTAGGTGTAAGCCCAGTGGTCCACCACAAAGCCCCTGATCTCCATCAATCCATAAAGCTGTCACATTCTTGAAGATTCCTTTTGTTGGCACCTCACCCTTTAGATGGTTGAATGACAAATCTAGTTGCTCAAGGAACTGTAGGCCACTAAGAGCTACTGGTATTGATCCAGTCAGGTTATTATGAGATAAGTTCAGAAAATTTAGGTTACTTATATTGCCAAGCAAAGGCGGAATGCTTCCACTGAAAAAATTGTGTCCCAGCTCGATAACTTCCAAACTTTCACAATTACCCAAAGTACTAGGTATCTCTCCAGACAGATTATTTGATGAGATTTCCAAATATGTGAGTTGTTTGGCATTCCCAATGTCGGCATGAAGTGGTCCATGTAGGCTGTTAAAGGATAAGCTAATTCTCACTATTGTTGGAATTGCAAAGATTTCTTTAGGTATAGTGCCATGAAGATTGTTGAAAGAAATGAGCAGTGCCTGAAGCACTTGGATGTTCCCTAGGCTTGGCGGTATCTGTCCATTTAACTGGTTCGATTCTAGATCGAGCGACAACAATTGAGACAGGTTTGAGAAGGATGATGGAATGGGCCCTGTAAAGAAATTGTTGCTTAACTGTACTACTTGCAGACTGTCCAGAGTCCCAAGCCACTCTGGAAGCACACTGGTGAATTTATTCTCAAACAAACTGACAGTGACTAGGTTGCGAAGGTTTGCTATACCAGAAGGAAAATCCCCTGAGAGTTGGTTTCCTCCCAAGTATAGACCCTGGAGCTGACTGGAAAGATTACCTACAGAATTCGGCACTTTACCCGTGAGATAATTATATCCTACCGAGAATGCATTTAGCTCAGTGCAATTGGCTAAGCTGTCCATAAACCTCCAGTCTTGTTTGTTTTGTGCTTGGAGATTATTCAACTCAAGATTTAGCCTTGATAGTTTAGACAGTTTTCCAAAGGAGCTAGGCACCAAACCTGTGAAGTTATTCCTTGGTATATCAATAATGCTCAGTTTGGAAGAGTTTGTCATTGAAGATGGGATATGCCCATGAAAGAAGTTGCCAGCCAAGAATATTGCCTCAAGATCAGGCAGAGAGTTACCGATACCAGATGGTACAACACCAGAGAAATTGTTTACAGAAAGTGAAAGTTCAGCTAGATTTGAAAGATTCAGGACTGCCTGTGGAAACTGACCAGACATCTGATTGATACTGACGCGGAGGATCTGCAGGCCCAGCAAATTTGCAAATTCATTTGGAATGTTGCCCTCGATTTCATTTATGGCACAGCTAAAGAATTGTAGCCTTGTTAGATTGGCAACAGAATCAGGGATGGTTCCAGTAAGATTATTTGTGGTAAGGTCAAGATTCTCAAGGCTCTGAGGAAGATCTGCATGAATCTGTACGGTTAGTTGGTTCTTTGCTAGCCATAGCTCCGTTAGTTTTGAGCAGTTTGCAAGAGCAGGTATCCTTCCTTGCAGCATGTTATTTTCCAAGCTGAGGATCTGGAGGCGATTCATGTGACCAAGGGAGATAGGGATCTCTCCACTGAATGAATTAGCCTATAGGACAAGGACTTTCAGGAATGTTAGGTTCCCAAGTGCAGGGGATATTTGCCCTACTAGACCTCGATTAGTAAGGTTAAGAGAAGTGATACGACTTGGGTTCTTCACGGAACACAGGACACCTTCCCAACTGCAGACATGGGTGCTGCCATTCCATGACATCAAAGCTTGATGTGGATCAAGACTTATTGCCTTCTTGAACTCCAGTAGTGACAGCTTATCTGTGTTGTTTCCATAGGAAGAGCAGATGACAACATGTGTACAACTCGCTATTATTAGCACCAAGAAACACTGTCCGACTGCAGTAGGCTTCATGGCCACTTTTGCTACCCTGGTTTAATTTAGACCATAGTTATGTGCATACACAGAGAAAAGAAATATCAGGTAACAATGAACCAAACTCCATTTAGCAAGTTTGGGCACCGGATATGCAAATTTGAAGCTCAAAACTTAGATGGCACTACCGCACAAGTTTAGTTACTAAACCCAACATGTTAGATTCACGTAAGCATTGAGTCAGTATTCCACGTCAGCGTATAGAGTGGGTGGAAACCTATTTGCACTATTACGGAATCTCATGACAAGTTAAGGGATCCATAAATAAAAAAATTTGAAGTTTGATTCCTAGATGCCACATCTTTCGGATTTAGAAACCACCACTGTATTTTACTCATTTTGTTATGTTGTGGGCTTGTGCCGCTTAAGATATGAACTAGAGGAATTGAAAGTCATGTTCATTTTCATGTGTTGTTGATTGCGTGTATTATTTTTTTGTGTTGAATTTTCCCTCTTCTACCCATGGTAAGGTCAGCTTTGCTGTTAACCGTTATTAATTAACACAGTAACATATATGTTCTTCAGTCGCAGAGGTAGGGAAAAATATATATGTAGTTATGTTTTCTACTCCCTCTATCCTAAAATATAAGTATTGAAGTATTCAAAATTTAGCCCAAATTATAAAGTATTCTAGATGAATTAAGCCCCCCCCCAAAAAAAAAAATCCCAATCAGATGCGTGCCTATCACTAGTGCTTACCACCAAGCTTTTAATATGGCAAGCGCAAAGTTTTCCTATAGTTAAGAGAGGGTTACATGCGCCATTTGCATTACATCATAATATGTCCTAAAATTCCGGGTACTTTATATTTGGGAACGGAGGGAGTAACAAGTTGTCGATCATCTGCATGCAGCCTGGATTTGTTTCCCTTTTTTCAACATAATTTGATGGCCACCGAATGAGAGACAATCAAGAGAGAGCTTTAACAAGTGTGATGATGCTTACATGCACTTAGACGTCGGCCAATGGGGGGAAGAGACCTGAAGAACGAATGTTGCACTATTCACCCAGGTAGCCAGCAAACACCGGGCGTTGTTGGAACAATGCACTGTCCGGCCCATTGACAAGCATCATTGCTCTATTTATAGACGCTGATGGTCAAAAGTGGCGGGAGATTTTTAGCTCTGTCACATCTGTGTCGTCGCTATTATAAAGAAGCAACGGTGATGATGCCCTGACTTCCTGAGTCACAATTAATGGTGTTACCTGCATGACTCGGGGGTCAAGCAACAGACGTGGCCCGCACGATACGATATCACCTACAGGACGCATCAAAGAAGTTGACGATAAACAGTGGATCAACCAGACGTGCTTGACGCTCCGATCCGCACCCGTAATTCTCACGGTATGCACTACTCCTTCCGCTCCAAATTTTATTTTTTTAGTTTTTTAGATGCATTGCTTTTATCATATATCTAGAAAATCCACAACGTCTTATGATTTGGAATGAGCGGAGTATGATTTTTTTTAAAAAAATTCTCATGTTAATCAGAAACATCTTATCTATAATTCCTAGAATTCAATAACCATTGTCAGTAATACCTATTGGCTATTGGATCTATTTGTTTTCTAAAACACTACCAACCTCTGTCATTATGAGAAATACATAAGTAACCATGAATTTAAACTATGTGCCATTATGAAACATAATTTGAAATAGGCCACTAAAATTGCACATAATTTAACCATTCCATCGCTAGCTAGGAAACATAATTTAAAATAACTTTCTAAATTTGTATATAAATTGGAGGCGACTAATGCACATGGCTAGGCGGCTAGCCATGCATTAAGATTGCGGCACGCACACTCCAATTTAACACCCCCACCACCCCAAACTATTCATTCCATCCTGGGCACCAAAATTGGTAAGGAGTTGATTATAGCAGGAGCGTAGCGGAACGCACCACTACTATGAAAACAAGTTTAGGAGCCAACTCTTTTGATTTCCAGAGGTGGCGAAAATTGAACTGCCTCCCAAAATAAGGCATGAACATCGTAGGCGGTCTTATTTATTTTAGGGGATGGTACAGGAATTCATCTACAGAGACGGACCACTCAAGAGATCTATCTCCATACAGAGATGGACCTCGTCTCATAAAATACTAGTCCGCCTAATAAAAAACCTAAAGTCACCCCACTCTCAATTGGAACTGCAACCCCTCTCTCTCACTCTCTCAGGTTCTCCGCTCTCCCTCCCTCTCTTGCAACTTTCCAAACAGATGGCAGCAGCCGCCACCAAAGCCTGCGTCTCCATATCTCATCTCTTTGCCACAGCCTAGGGACTGCCACTTCCAAGGCCCACCTCTTCCCTAAGAGGTAGGGAGGAGGCTTTGTAGTCACGGGGGGAGGTCGGAGCTAGGGGTGGCGAGGAGGGGCCACGGACGGTGACCTACGCGTAGGGCCGTCTCTATAATTTGGAGGGCCTAAGGGCAAACAAGACAGTGAGGGTCTTTTAAGCTAGTTTTTTATACGATGACTAAATTATATAATAATATAGTTTGTAGCCTATATTTAGTTCATAAAAGACAATGATAATATAACAAGAAATTTAAATAACTGTAAATTAACCTTATGATTACCTCAAATAAAACAATAATGCTTTAGTGATTTGTTGTCTTCGGATACTTTTCAGACACTTTTTGATATAAAAATCTTCAAAGACAGTATAAGATCAATATTGTACGAAGTATCCTTTTCATGCTACACATAGCCAAGCTATTAAATCTTTCAATTTTTTTAATATTTTCCCTTTTTTGAGCACCTGACAATGCTTTTTAGACAACATATAACATGAAAAATAAATAAATATATAGAATTAGACATTTAGAACCCTATGTCCTTATCACCGTACAGACATACATAAAAGGAATTAAAAGATAGGCTTCAATACCCTAGCAATTCAAATTAGAAATTGGAAATTGAAAAATAAAGACTGACCTGACCGTACTGCAACAGGCCGTCGCGCGGTCTCCGTCGATCCTCGTGGCTGCAAGTGTGGCCATCGCGTCCTGGTAGAGCATCCAAAAATAAAGACTGACCTGACCGTACTGCAACAGGCCGTCGCGCGGCCTCCGTCGATCCTCGTGGCTGCAAGTGTGGCCATCGCGTCCTGGTAGAGCATCCAAAAATAAAGACTGACCTGACCGTACTGCAACAGGCCGTCGCGCGGTCTCCGTCGATCCTCGTGGCTGCAAGTGTGGCCATCGCGTCCTGGTAGAGCATCCCCGCACGCCGTGTCGGGCTCGAGCGATCAGATGCCTCGGCTTGAAAGATAAAACGCCGCTGCTTGCTAGTGTAGTACGTACGGGAATAGGAACGGCCGACAACATACTGTGTTACTTGTTGGCCTCCAAATCAAATCTGTCTAATATATCTACTAATTAAATTTGATGGGCTCCTCTATCCCATGGGACCTGGCGATCGCACTGGCTGCCCCTGCCTGCACGCCCATGGCGAGGAGGCACAAGGGCAGTGAGCTATGGAGTTGTGCGGAGAGATCTCTGGGATTAGTAATTTTCCGGATTTTTTTATGTCGAATCTTTTTTAATCAATATTTTAATACTAATCCAAAAAAGTATTTGTAAATTTGACTCTTTTGATCGTGCCAGCACAGGTGGCGCGATTGCACCACTTTGTCGCGCCACATGCATTGGCGCGACAAGGGTGCCACGGTGGCACGCGTCGTTGACCGGAGCGTGGGGCCTGTCGTGCCATCGACTCCGGCGCGACAGCGCTGTCGCGCCAGGTGGGCTAGCGCGACACGCTGAGTTAGGTTTTGGCCGGCCTGACCCATTTCTTCTCTCTCTGTCTCTCTTGCTCACCTACGTGTCCGCCCCGCCCTGAAGCCGCCCTGCGAGCAGCCCCGCAGCCATGCCACAGAGCCATCCGGCCCCTCCCATTTCGTGCACACTCTATCTCCCTCTCCCTCTCCCTCTCCATGTCTCTCCATTCCTGAGTCGCTTAGGGAAGAAGAGGGCGCAGCCTGGGCACCGTCGCCGCCGGGACGCCTCCACCGCCACCTCCGGCCGTTCTTGCCGTCTCCGGTCGCTGCAGGGGAGTTCAGCGGCTGCTGCTGCTACTCTCCCTCTCTCATCGTGTTGCGCCACAGGCGTACGGTGCTAGGAGAGGCGCCCGCCTCGGCCGCTGCCAGGTGGTCTACCGGCGCCGGCTTCCCCCAACGCCGGCCCTCACCTTCGTCGTCTGTGGAGCAACATAAACAACCAGGTTGATATTCCCCCCCCCTCGATTTCTTGATTTCTTGCCTCATCAGTTCCATGACTAGGGTTAGGAAATTAGAGATGGTGTGAATGTTTTTATCGCTCCCTCGATTTCTTGATTTCTTGCCTCATCAGTTCCATGACTAGGGTTAGGAAATTAGAGATGGTGTGTATGTTTTTATCGCTGCTTGTTGGTATTTGATGCGTAGATTAGGTTTAGGATATACTCTGCCCGTGGATTGGACGTAAACTATGTGTTGCATGGACGTAGGTAGTTGATGCATGGTGGATTTAGATTGGTATGTTTGTTGCCTTTGGTGACATCAATGTGAAGTTTGAGTTATTGTAGTGTATTAGTGAATGGATATGATTTATTTCTGAAATGCGTAGTTCATGTGTTGTTGATGTGTTGGTTCGTATTTTGTAGATGGATCGGTTAGTGCGAATGTTTCATAGTGGCAAAGTGAAAGGAAACGGCTGAGTTCGAAAGCATGCATGAATATGTTGAGTTCTTTAGTGGACCTCCCACCTTTGATGCTTTGGTTACCAAGTGCCGAGATAAATTTGGGTGGCCACTAAGTTTCAGAGGCAGATTTGACTGTGGGAAGGAACGAGCACATTATGTGTTGATGTGTTTGTCATATGAGGATGAATAGAAGAACTACATATAGAGGTTGTCAAGACTAGCAGTATTAGGTGCTTGAAAGTTGTTGTGGAGAAGGGGTCTAGCCGAATTGTGGTGGCTGTGCATGATAATGTGGATGTGGAGCCCGTAGAGAACCTTACCCAAGATGAAGAGTTGCAGGCGGTTGTCGTTAGAGAAGTTGATAGGTCATGTGAACCCGGTGCCTTGAATGATGATTTTGATGAAGAAACATTTGATGAGGATGATGTCAACGCAGATGGAACACATGATATGGATGACATATCGCAAGGATTGGAGGATGACAAAGTTGATGTTCTCTCCGCGGACGAAGATGACTTTACTTCGGGGCCAACTACTTCGGATGATGTGTTGGAGGATGAGTACAGGTCTGAACCTAGTAGCGAGGACGAAAGTGATAGTTATGAGGGAGGGTTTCTGGACGCAATAGGAGTCCTAGCTGACGAGTCATTGAGAATGGAGTACAATGACGTTGAATTGAGGCAATTGAAGGCTGTCCATGTGGAGGTACCCTCGGTACCAAATTTCATGGACATTAGTATGGTTGACCAGGCAATATGTGACACCAGTTTGTCGTTGTTGGCCGATGAGGTACCAGATACTGAGGAGGTGGAGATTAAGAAGGGAATGATATTTGATATGTTGAAGCATCTCAAGTATTTCCTCATGGATTATGCCGTTCGGTTTCATAGGCCGTATTATGTGAGCCACTCCGACAAGAACAAGAGGTACACGGTCCTTTGTAAGAATGGATGTCAATGGGTCTATGGGGTTGGAGGCAGAGAAATGAAAAGTGGAAGATTCGCAATGTGAGGCAACCTCACACGTGTCAATCTTCAAAGCCAAAGGGTGTGCACGCACAAAACACAGCCCGTTACCTTGGTCGTCGTCTTTTTGGCAGGGTTAGGGCCAATAGTGACACATCTGTTTCAAGCATGATCGAGACCATATTTGGGTTCACTAGTTATAGAGTGAAGTACTCAAAGGCATGGCGGGCAAAGTAGCATGCTATAGAGTTTCTATGGGGAAATTGGAAAGAGGCGTACAACCAAGTTCCTAGGATTCTAAGTGCCATGAAACACTATAATCCAGGCCTTAGGTGGTATCCTTATGCGGGCCGCATTGTCACAGATGTAGATGGAAAAGATATCTTCGCTTGAAAGCCGGCTGACATGCCAGGTGTCCCAAGTAAGGATGAAAACGGTCGGAAACGGTCGAAAACGGACTTACGAAATAGAAAACGAAATCGGTTAGTTCGGTACATTTCTACATTTTAGCAATTAAAGAATACAAAAAATGGTTGAAAATGGTTGTGAAACTAATTGAAACTGACAATTTTTTATGTTTGAAAACGGAATCATAATATAGAAAACAAAAACGGTCGGTTCGGGATATTTCCGTTCCGTTTTCATCCTTAGTCCCAAGAGAGTTGGCTGAGCACAGAATCGATGTTAATTCATACTAGCAAAAGTGCTCGTACGTTGCAATGGAGTCATTATCAGTTTCTAACTTCTGTCTAACTCGCTGTCCACACTCGGTGATGGTGGCATCGAGCTCGTCACATGGTACACTAGGTCACAGGGGCAACGGCAGTGCAGTTGGCTTCGGAGGAGGCAGAGGCGCATCGAAGGTGCGACCAAGGTAAACTGGATGCGGATCCCATTTGGTGGCTGCAACAGAGCTAGGGCCCCCCTTACCTACCAAGGCTAGGATCAGGGGACTTGCCTGCTGCCATTTTTCGATCGAATAGTGCAAGAGAAGGAGATAAGTAAAGCGCCGATTTTTTTGGAGATCGGGTAGAAAGACTGCGGGAGAGGAGACCAATGGGTGCACATAGTCGTTAGGAACAGACCAGCCAAGCCCTCGATTAAGGCAAAAAAAGCCCTCTGCTTAGTCCACCCGATCGAACCACTGTTAGAGTATGGTTAATAGAGTCAAAATTTCGTACTTACGCCAACCAGCTATATGGTGTAGTGGAAAAAGGATGAGTATTTTAACCTACGGGTTGTGAGTTTGATTCCTCTCCATACGCTTTTTTCTTCTATTCCATTTCCTCCCATTTGTCTTTCATGTGCACAACCTCCTCACTATTCTATTTTCTCTAATTTATCCTTCGTGTGCACAACCTCCTCACTCTATTCTATTTCCTCCGATTTATCCTTCATGTGCACAACCTCCTCACTATTCTATTTCCTCCAATTTATCCTTCATATGCACAACCTACACAGGCCAGACTTGAATTCTGAGGAGGGGTGTGTGAATTGTGGCAGTAGCGAGGTACACCGCCAGGAGCCCATCGTGCGTGGGCGGCGTTAGCCGCATGGGTGAAGCCCTTCCCTAAAGTGTGGGCAGCACGAGCCGCATCGGTGAAGCCCCGCCCCAGATCTCCTGCTTCATGCGTGCGCCCTAGGGTAGTCGCAGTCACAACTGGGAAGTCGCGCACGGGCAGGGGGAGTCACGTGTGGGGGAAACAGCGGCGCAAGCAGGGAGAAGGTGAGCGTGCAGGGGAGAAACGACAGAAATCGTCCTTTGGGAGCTTGGCCAAGAGCCCCAGAAATGGGTGTCGGAGGGAGGATTTGAGTGCTCAAGTAGGGACACTGTTGGAGCTGTGTTTTTGGCCTAGACACCAGTGTCCTGAGGGAGATGTCGAAGGGTGGGCTAGACTCTCGGATTCTGATGAGTGGGTGCGAAAGCGAGCCTGTAGCGAGGGACGACAAGGAGGTGAGCGAGTGGTTGGGCCTGGACCGTTCTGACGAGGGGGTGCGGAAGCGAGCCTGTAGCGCGAGTCTCTAGCGAGTGACAACCAAAAGGTGAGCAAGTGGTTGGGCTGGGCTGGATGAAAATTATTAGGTGGAGAGAAATTTAATCTTTTTAATATTACAACAAATATGTCAGCATGTTGCAACGGATTTATGGAAAACAATGACGATAATGGTACATATCTATTTACGGTTTACTATTTTTTGTATAAAATTTAGAAGATATATTTATCTATGATCACCATGATATTCATAATATAAGTTAATGTTAGCAATATTATATATCAATTTAAAATATGATCTTAGTATATTTTTTCTTTTGTAAAGACAAAAATATTTACTCATCGTAGACATATATCATAACTTCAATTTTCAATACTATTCTATTGTTTGATTAGTTGGAGCACCGATTGATCTAATTTTAATAAAAATAAGCTTTACTTTAATCGTAACTACATTAACATATTAGCAATGGAAAGAATCGGTTGCAGTTATTATTTGTTTCATATATTTATGAGAAAAAATGCAATCACAAAAAAAAACAAAAAGATAGGACCCGGCAAAATGGAAAAAAAGGAAAAAAAAGGCACATTATGAAACTAGAGTCCGTGTAGAAGTAGAAGAAAAAAACAAATCTACAAAAAAAAAAGTCAGACACGGTGTGCTAAAGAGAAAAAAGTAACAATCTCATAGGAATAAGAAATAGTCATGGACTCCGTGATGGTGATGAACTCAAATTTTCAGATGCGGAGGGAAAAATAAAAAAAAGGAATAGTGTAGGAGGGAAATATCGAAAAGAAAAAGAAAGAAAAAAAAGATACAAACAGAAAAGAAAACAAGAAACCAAAAAACTAAAAGACACGGTAACATGGACAATCGAGATCGAAACTAAAACACAAAGGAAATATTTAAGGGGGTGTGTGGGACTGCTCTGCTCCACGTTTTTTTAACTTCGCTCCATATTTTTTAGCTAAACGGTTTCAGCTTCATGCACTCTGTTCGAGAAAAAAGGGTGGAGTTATGAGAGCACCTAAAGAGGCGCTCAACAAACTCCAGTTTTTTTGTGAAGCTGCTCCACGGTAGAGTTTGTGGAGCAGTCCCAAACACCCCCTAAAATAGCATAGAGAAAAACTATAAATGCAGATTTAAACTTTTATTATCTTTTACTATTTGCCTTAAGACTCCTATTCAAGTTATTTAGGATGAGAGGAAATCTATTTGGCGGCTTATAAGTCCGGGTAACATACATGAGGGCGATTTTTATATTTAACCTTTTTTTTAATAAATATTTCAATATTAACCGCCCTAGAAAATAATTTGCATCCAGTAGCCCTTTTTGGTCGAATGGCGCGACCAAAAAGGGCTACCGGATGCAAATTATTTTCTGGGGCCACATAGTCGCGCCACATGCGTTGGCGTGATAAGATACGGCACATTCGACGGCGTTTCCGACATGGAAAAGTTTGTCGCGCCACCCCTGTTGGCGTGACAGTACAGTCTTGTCGCGCCACTGGGAATGGCGCGACGAGACTGAATTTTTGAAAAATCATAACTCTTCAATACGACGTCGGATGAAGATGATTTTTATATGAAAATTGTAGCTCTCGATAAGATCTAACTTTGTAGTTTTGAGTTTTTTTGTTTGACGACGTTAAGATGCTCAAAAAAATTATATAAACTTTCAGCACCAAAATAATCGCGTATTAGTGATTGTTACATTATAAAAATCATATCTTTTTTGAATCGATTCAAACAAAGATATAATTTATATAAAAATTGTAGCTCTCAATGAGGTATACAACATTGTAGTTTTGAGGTTTTACATTTAAAGTCGTTAAGACGCTCGAGAAAATAATATAAAGCCTCAGAAGCATATTCGTGCTGAAAATTTATATTATTTTCTCGATATATTATTTTCTCGAGCGTCTTAACGACCTTAAATGTAAAACCTCAAAACTACAACGTTGTATAGCTCATTGAGAGCTACAATTTTTATATAAATTATATCTTTGTTTGAATCCATTCAAAAAAGATACGATTTTCATAATGCAACGATCACTAATACGCGATTATTTTGGTGCTGAAAGTTTATATAATTTTTTTGAGCATCTTAACATCGTCAAACAAAAAAAACTCAAAACTACAAAGTTGTAGATCTCATCGAGAGCTACAATTTTCATATAAAAATCATCTTCATCCGACGTCGTATTGAAGAGTTATGATTTTTCAAAAATTCAGTCTCGTCGCGTCATTCCCGGTGGCGCGACAAGACTGTACTGTCACGCCAACAGGGGTGGCGCGACAAACTTTTTCATGTCGGAAACGCCGTCGAATGTGTCGTATCTTGTCACGCCAACGCATGTGGCGCGACTATGTTATTTGGTCGCGACATTGGAAATGGCGCGACCAAAAAGGGCTACCGGATGCAAATTATTTTCTGGGGCGGTTAATATTGGAATATTTATTAAAAAAGGGGGTTAAATATAAAAATCGCCCCATACACGACCCAATACGTTTTAGAATCGGACTCCATATCGCTAGACAAGAGCTGTTCTAATTCATATAAGTCCGAACGGAAGAAACTCTCCATCGTACGATAGTTAGAGGGAGATAGACAAAAAAAAATTGATGAACAAAAAAAAATAGGCTGAAATTTTACCTCTTTATTTGATCATCAGTACGTTTGTCTTGTATGCGGTTGCTACTGTTGCAAGTAATAATAGTTCACACATGCACATATATGTCATCACATATTTTGCTATGGTGTTTTTGGATTAAATGAAACATGAAAATTGCTAAATCTCTACATAAAATAGATCAAATGACTATTATTGATGATTATTATAAAAATTTACAAAAATAAAAGTAAGATGTTTCTGATTAATTTTGGAATTTTAAATTTATTTTTTCTAGCGCATATAGCGAGGATTAATGTAAAGACTTCTTTGGGGCCTCCAATTAGGACGTACCAGTAGGTGGACGAGGCCTTTTCTTGTGTAAATGAAAGGAACGTAACTATGGGTCCGGAGCGGAGCGTCAAGCACGTCTGGTTGATCCACTGTTTGTCGTCAACATATATTATTGCATTTGTCATATGGGTCCTGATGTAGGTCACATCGTGCCGGCCACGTTTGTTGCTTGACCGTTGACCCCGAGTCATCCTGGTACTCCATTATTGGTGACTCAGGAAGTCTGGGCATCATCACCGTTTCTTCTCGACAGATGACACAGCTAAAATCCTGGTACGCCACTTTTGACTTCGCTGAAGGAGCAGGCGATCGAGCATCATCATCTATTCAGCAAGCAGTATAAATAGAGCAATGATGCTTGCCAATGGGCCGGACAGTGCATTGTTCCAAACTTCCAACAACGCCCGGTGTTCGCTGGCTACCTGGGTGAATAGTGCAAATTCTTCCGGTGCCACTCCATTGGACGACGTCAAGTGCATGTAAGCATCATAACACTTGTTAAAGCTCTCTTGATTGTCACTCATTCGTGTGGCCATCAAATTATGTTGAAAAAAAGGAAACAAATCCATGCTGCATGACGATGACCAGCAACTTGTTACTCCCTCCGTTCCCAAATATAACATACCCTACGAATTTTAGGACATATTATGAGGTAATGCAAATGATACATGTAACCATCTCTTAACTATAGAAAAACTTTGCGCTTACCATATTTTAAGCTTGGTGGTAGGCACTAGTGATAGGTACGCATATGATTGGGACTCTGGGGGAGTTAATTCATCTAGAATACTTTATAATTTGGGCCAAGTTTTGAATGCTTCAATACTTATATTTTTAGGACAGAGGGAGTAGAAAACATATATGTTTTTCCTGCCTCTGGGACCGAAGAACATATATGTTACTGTGCTATTTAATTAATAATGGTTAACGGCAAGGCTGACCTTATCATGGGTAGAAGAAGGAACATTCAACAGAAAAAAAATAATACACGCAATCTACAACACATGAAAATGAATATGGCTTTCAGTTTCTCTAGTTCATATCTCACAAGCGGCAGAAGCCCACAATATAACAAAATGAGTAAAATACAGTGGTGGTTTCTAAATCCGAAAGACATGGCATCTAGGTATCAAACTTCAAATTTTTTTTGATTTATGGATCCCTTGACTTGTCATGAGATTTCGTACTAGTCTAAATAGGTTTCGACCCACTCTATATGCCGACGTGGAATGCTAACTCAGTGCTAACATGAATCTAACATGTTGGGTTCAGTAACTAAACTTGCATAGTGGTGCCATCTAAGCATCGAGCTTCAAAATTTGCATATCCAGTGCCCAAACTTGCTAAATGGAGTTTGGTTCATTATTACCTGATATTTCTTTTTTTTTTTTCTGTGTATGCACATAACCATGGTCTATTAAACCAGGGTAGCAAAAGTGGCAATGAAGCGTACTGCAGTCGGACAGTGTTTCTTGGTGCTAATAATAGCAAGCTGTACACATGTTGGTATCTGCTTTTCCAATGGAAACTACACAGATAGGCTCTCACTACTGGAGTTCAAGAAGGCAATAAGTCTTGATCCACATCAAGCTTTGATGTCTTGGAATGGGAGCACCCATCTCTGTAGTTGGGAAGGTGTCCTGTGTTCTGTCAAGAACCCAAGCCGTGTCACTTCTCTTAACCTTACTAATCGAGGTCTAGTAGGGCAGATATCCCCCTCACTTGGGAACCTAACATTCCTGAAAGTCCTTGTCCTATCGGCTAATTCATTCAGCGGAGACATCCCTATGTCCCTTGGTCACCTGAATCGCCTCCAAATCCTCACCTTGCAAAATAACACGCTGCAAGGAAGGATACCAGCTCTTGCAAACTGCTCAAAACTAACGGTGCTATGGCTGGCAAACAACCAACTAACCGGACAGATTTATGCAGATCTTCCTCAGAGCCTTGAGAGTCTTGACCTCACCACAAATAATCTTACTGGAACCATCCCTGTTTCTGTTGCCAATCTCACAAGGCTACAAATATTTAGCTGTGCCATAAATGAAATCGAGGGGAACATTCCAAATGAATTTGCAAATTTGCTGGGGCTCCAGATCCTCCGCGTCAGTATCAATCAGATGTCTGGTCACTTTCCACAGGCAGTCCTGAATCTTTCAAATCTAGCTGAACTTTCACTTGCTGTAAACAATTTCTCTGGTGTTGTACCATCTGGTATCGGTAACTCTCTGCCTGATCTTGAGGCAATATTCTTGGATGTCAACTTCTTTCATGGGCATATGCCATCTTCATTGACAAACGCTTCCAAATTGATCGTTATTGATATATCAAAAAATAACTTCACAGGCGTGGTGCCTAGCTCCTTTGGTAAACTTTCTAAACTATTAAGGTTAAATCTTGAGGTCAATAATCTCCAAGCGCAAAACAAATAAGACTGGAGGTTTATGGACAGCTTAGCCAATTGCACTGAGCTAAATGTACTCTCGGTAGGATATAATTATCTAATGGGCCAAGTGCCGAATTCTGTAGGTAATCTTTCCAGTCAGCTCCAGCGTCTATACTTGGGAGGAAACCAACTGTCAGGGGATTTCCCTTCTGGTATTGCAAACCTTCGCAACCTAGTCATTGTCAGTCTGTCTAAGAATAAGTTCGCCAGTGTGCTTCCAGAGTTGCTTGGGACTCTTAACAGTCTGCAAATAGTAAACTTAGGAGACAATTTCTTTACAGGGCCCATTCCATCATCCTTCTCAAATCTATCTCAATTGATGTCGCTCACTCTAGAATCGAACCAGTTAATTGGACAGATACCGCCAAGCCTTGGGAACCTCCAAGTGCTTCAGGAACTGCTCATTTCTTTCAACAATCTTCATGGCACTATACCGAAAGAAATCTTTGCAATTCCAACAATAGTGAGAATTAGCTTATCCTTTAACAGCCTACATGCACCACTTCATGCTGACATTGGGAATGCCAACAACTCACATATTTGGAGATCTCATCAAACAATCTGTCTGGAGAGATACCTAGTACTTTGGGTAATTGTGAAAGTTTGCAAATTATCGATCTGGGAAATAATTTTTTCAGTGGAAGGATCCCGCCTTTGCTTGGTAATATAAGTAACCTAAATATTCTCAACTTATCTCATAATAACATTACTGGGTCAATACCAGTAGCTCTTAGTGGCCTACAGTTCCTTGAGCAGCTAGATTTGTAATTCAACCATCTAAAGGGTGAGGTGCCAACAAAAGGAATCTTCAAGAATGTGACAGCTTTATGGATTGATGGAAATCAGGGGCTTTGTGGTGGACCACTGGGCTTACACCTACTTGCATGTCCTACTATGAAATCAAATTCTGCTAAGCACAAGCTTTCAGTTATCCGAAAAATAGCCATCCCAGCAGCCATAGTGCTGTTATTTGCAGCAGTCTTTGCTATTTTGTTGCTTCGAAGGCTAAAACAGAAGGCAAAAGCTATCTCTTTACCCTCTGTTGGTGGATTCCCAAGAATTTCTTACAGTGATCTTGTTAGAGACAAGAGGAGCACAAAAGAGCTTCATTGCAGAGTGCAGCACTTTGAGAAATGTGCGGCATCGCAATCTAGTTCGTATCCTAACTGCATGCTCAAGCATTGATCCTAATGGAAATGATTTCAAAGCTTTGGTGTATGAGTTAATGCCACGAGGAGACCTGCATAACTTGTTGTACTCGGCTCGAGACAGTGAAGGCTCTCCATATTTTATCCCACTAGCTCAGAGGTTAAGCATCATGGTGGATGTATCAGAAGCTCTGGCGTATCTACACCATAACCACCAAGGAACCATTGTACATTGTGATCTGAAACCTAGTAACACTCTTCTGGATGATAATATGGTAGCTCATGTTGGAGACTTTGGGTTAGCAAGGTTCAAAATTGACTCAACAGCGTCATCTTTAGTTGACTCAAGTTGTAGTAGTTCCTCAGTTGCAATCAAGGGAACCATTGGATACATTGCTCCAGGTACCATCCCTTACACATTGTGTTGTCTAACTAAATAATGATGAATTGTACAACTTCTGTATTTTACTTAACTAAACTACATCCTATATGTTATATACAGAATGTGCTGCGGACGGTCAAGCTTTGACTGCGGCAGATGTCTACAGCTTCGGAGTTATTCTTCTTGAGATGTTCATCCGTAGGAGCCCAACAGATGAAATGTTCAAAGATGGGATGAACATTGCAAAGTTAGCAGAGATCAACTTGTCTGATAATGTGTTGCAGATTGTTGATCCACAGTTGCTGGAAGAGATGAGTCACAGTGAGGCCATTCCAATGGCTATCAGGGACAGTGGACCACAAATTCTGCAGTCTGTGCTGAGCATTGGACTCTGTTGCACCAAGGCATCCCCCAACGAGCGCATCAGCATGGAGGAGGTGGCTGCCAAACTACTTAGGAACCAGGATGCATATATCAGAGGAAATTGGAGGAGCAGTCCATCAGCTAGCTAATGTTTCGAATGAAGAGCTTGATGAATTCCAATTTATATACGTTTCATCTTGTTCTGTATGTTTGTTGTCTACTAGAATATCTTAAGATCATCATATCTTTGTATTAAGAAGAACGCATTTCATTATTAATAAGAAAAGAGGAAGCAAACGTCTGCCGAGGCAGGTGATTGAATCAACAGCCACACTATTCGGTGGTGTGTTTCTTGTTTGATTGCTGCCCTTTTCGAAATAAAAAATAGTGGGTTGAAGGAACATATCTGTGGTGTTCTGTTCCCTATTATGGATGAAAAATGTGAAGGCATCAAGCACGCTACTTGAGCATCCACTGTCTCAGCCGGTGGGTTTCCATGATGGGTTTTAGCCATGGGTCGTACGACCAGTGTTAAAAAAAAAACAAGGGACATAAGTAGAAACTGTTTCTGTGCTACCATTTGCTTATTTAATTATTTAGCCCCTATTGCTATAGAACATGAAAAGAAATAAAAAATAGTATTTTATATATGGATACGATCGAAAATGGTAAACAACATTAATGAAATGATGCACTAGTGGTTGGTAAAATCCATTAGTTACATGCATCTTTGGTAAAAGATGTATAGTGGGTTCGTAACCATGGCTAGTGATGATCGATGTGTGGAACTTCGGAGGTTAATACTTAAGACACGAGTCCGGGCTTTACGTCCAGCAAAGGGAGATTTTGTGTTAGAGTACTCGAGAGAGTTTACAATTGGGGTAGAAGAGTGATGAGCTAGTTCTCTAATGGGGTAGCGATCTATTGAGGGGTGCCTCTAATGGCCCATGCATCTATGGTGACCCTTGTCCAGCCTTATATCTCTGGAGGGCCAGGGGATTAGAAAAGTGATATGATGGCTCTCTTGGCTGGCAAGGAAGGCAGTTCCCATGGCCGGCAAGGAAGGTCCTATGCCTTACTGCCCTGATGTTCAAGCGGTTGGGGGGTGTCATCCCACTCTGCTCCGACGGTCGTGGGCGATAGCTCTTTCCAGGTGACGCTAGAATTAGCTTTTGCAGGCGGCCTCGGCAGGCTTGGTAGCCGGTGGGCTCTTCAGTCCTTCCGTCCCCGGTCTGCCTATCCCTTGGCGCTCGTTGCACGCCAGGGGTGCGAGGTCCTGAAAAGGCTAATGCGTGGTGCACTGGTGCTCATATTCACTATTCAGCTTCCCTGCAGGCGAAGAGGCAAGTGCGTGAGCCTCTTGTCCTGTTTCCTCACACCCTGGGCATGACCCTTACCAAAGCATACAGTGAGTGCATGCCGGAGAACAACGCCCTGCCAAAGCTGACATTAGTGCACTCCTACTTAGCTGTCAGGCAGCCGCCCCACATCAAGTGCATGCCGGAAGATTTGAGATGTTCCCTAGGTGTGTAGATCTCTTTGTCGGCTTCCCCACGGACCACGCTGCCAGGAACCTCTTCGTCCGACCAAACCTTCCATGAGATAGCTTTTGTGAGAGGCTCCATTTTATACAACGGATTAATAGTTTTCTACTGCATGCATATGGCGAACAAAAGCCGTGGGCTGGAGTATGCCCGTATCCAATTTGTTTTATACTGCTTGATTGGAAACATGCAGGGACTGAAGTTAGTATCAAGAAGGATGAGGTGTTCTGAGTAGCGAAGCTTGGATTCATTTAAATATAATTAGGCTTATTGCAAGTAATTTTGCTTTGAGGCACTTTTTGATGAACTAGCAAGTATCATGCACTCGTGTTATTTGTTCTAACTAGTATATTGCCCGTGCGAACGCTACGGTGCTTTGAGACACTTTTTGATGAACTAGCAAACGTATCATGCACTCATGTTATTTGTTCTAGTACATCTTAAAATTAGACTACCGTAGGTAGGCACACGGATTGTTCGAAACGTGGTCTCGTGTCATTGGCAACGTTGAGATGTGGATATGAGACAGTGAGGTGCGGTGGCGTGGACAGATATATGAAAAAGTGACAAGAATTTCTCAACAGTTAGAGAGGTGCAACCCAACTTCTATCAGCGGAGAAACTCATCATAATAATTTTTCAACATATTTTTTCTCAGGACTTCTATATAATAATTTTTATGAACAAAAGTATATGCACATAACTTTTCATTGTTCAACATCTTTCAAAAAATTTATACAAAACTTATCCAACACAACTTTTTTATATAATTTGTTCCAGACAAACTTGCAACCTAAAAGATTTGATTTGTTCATGGTATATAGAACAAAAATGGCTAGGTTAATATATAAAAAGTCAAAAAAGCAAAGGGTAAAAGAAAGAAATGAAGAAAATGTAAGAGAAGAAAAATATTGTGAAAACAAGATGGACCTATCGAATCCAGTACCATGACTGCAGAACGGTTCACTCTCAAGCGAACGACCGCTAATTCGAATTGTGTAGAGGGAAACATCTTCATAACCATGTTATGCACTATAACCCTTATTACAACCATATCTACTACTTCTAAAATAAGGAGCACTTTCTTTATCCATGGTTCCTATCCTACCTCTAGGGTGCAAATTGTATAGTATTTTTCAACTAACCGTTCAACTGAATGAATTAGACAATACCATAATAAAAAATAATCTAAATCTGATTCAAAGTTTGACCAAGTTTATCTAAAAAATAAGTATTATCAAGTAATTATCATTGTATTATCATGTAGCATATTTTTCGCATTATAGTTATTGGGTGTCAAATTTGTTGACAACTTTTTCTATATATATGATCAGGCCAAAATTAGTTTGACTTCAAAAAAAACTAAAATGATATATTTAGCTATTTGGTACTCCCTCCATCCCAAATTATAAGGCATTCCAAGAATCTTGGAGAGTCAAAAGATCTCAAGTTTGACCAAATTTATATGATAAGATAATAATATTTATGACATCAATTAAATATCATTAGATTCTTCATTAATTATATTTTTATAATATATCTATTTATTATTATAAATTTTTGTAATTTTCTCTATAATTTTAGTCAAACTTAAGATGTTTTGACTTTCCAAGATTCTTAGAATGTCTTATAATTTGAAATAGAGGGAGTATTGTTTAATTCATCTTAATACAGGAAAGAGTTCACAGCAAGAAACAAAACTAGAAAAGCATGGCACGAAAAAAGTAGTTACCAAAAAAAAAGCACGAAAAAAGTAGCTACAACTTCACCAAAAATAATTAACAACAAAAAAAGCCTATTAGAAATATTAAAAAGCTAAGCACACATGTAGCGTGCTTCTATAACTTAATCAAGTCATATATCAAATCATGGGATGATTGCTAACCACGCTTTCCACGCGGTTGAGAGCATGGTCGCCATTGCCATTATCTACCGGTGAAACTGGCTCTCAACAGCTGATGTGGTATTAACATTCGTCCTGAATGACCGGCCCAGCTGTGTACGTTCGGCAAGGACTTGGGCCAGCCCAGCTGTAGGTTCACAACGGATTGATCGTTTTCTGTGGGAAAAAAGTTTACTTTTCATCCCCCAACTTTTATGAAAGTCTGCTTTTTCATCCTAAACTTTAAAACCGGGCAATGTGTAACGACACCGAGGAAGTCCTCGGGCAACGTCATCGCCGCGCACCGCGGCGTCGTGCAACTCGCGACCACGATCCCGTTTCCTAGTTTCGTTGACTTGTTCGTTTACCGAGCCGCAACCCCTCCCGACGCTGGCGACCGTCCTTGCTGCTGCTACCTGACCGTATTAGGTGTACTGGAGAAATTGATATAATGTCCTGCACAAGCAACGACGTCGACGACTCGCCGTCGTTCGTTGTGGCTGAACATCGGATGACGACGCAGGGGAACAGCAACGTCCGCCTGTTCCAATTTGGGGCCGGCCAGTAGGAGGCCTTCGAGAAATTGCACGTCCGTGGCGCCAATGGCGGCCGTGACCTACGCTGGTGGTCGACGGACGCGGTTGTGCCGTACGGACGCCGCCGGTACATGATCTGGGCAGATTACTACCGTGGTATGGTGATCATGGACCTCTCCTCGCAATCGGACTCGGAGACGACAAACCTGCCGCCGAGGCTCCGGTACATACCGCTTCCGGTGGACAGGATTGGGGACCCCGAGGACAAACACGGCCGCCGAGGATGCCCTAAAGCTTGCCGCAGCGTGTGCGTCACGCGCTACGGCGTCAAGTTCGTGAGCGTCGACACCCAGCACTGGAGCAACTTTGGAGTTGGGCACCGGCACGTGCTGACGTGGAGCCACAGGTTCCGAATCACCATCTGGTCGCTGCGCGAAGACGACGACTACACGTGGAGGAAAGACGCGACGACGCACCAGGAAGAGTTCTGGGACCCCCTCGTGCAGACCACCGTTTCCGTTTCCCACACGTCCAGCCAGAGTTCCCCGCCGTCGACGTGGAGAATCCTGACGTCGTCGTCTTCCGACTAGAGAAGGATGGCATCTCATCAGTTACCCATTTCTTCATCTCCTTTTCGTGCAGAACCTGAAATTTATGCTCAACGGCAAACCTGAACATAGTTTTCAGTCAGCTATGACCCATAAGTACGTTTAGGCCCACATCAGAAAATAGAACACTTCAAAGCAATGTCCCAAGTTGATTGTTTTACCCATGCATACTTAGATTACTCTCCAGGTGCAATCTGAAAAGCAACCATGCAGATCTTTCCCAAAAAAAAAAAAGCAACTCTTCCAGTGCCTATCATAAGTATTATAGCTTCGCTGAATACTTGCAGCTTTTTTTCAGAGGGGGTAGGGGGTGGGGCAGGGAAGTGCCTACCAAGCAATACTCACCACATTGATGGTTGGTGATATTCCAGTGTGATTCATAAGGTTTACGATTACTCCGGTGTGATTCATAAGGTTTACGATTATTCCGGTGTGATTCAAAAGGTTTACGATTCATAAGGTTTACTTGACAATTTCTGATATAACACCTTCCAATAGCATACAAGCTAAAATTGTTTTTCTTTCTCACCCAAACAGTTCTTAAAGATGAAACAATGCAGGCTGCCTATTGTGTAGTAACAAGCAGAGTAAAATAATGAACAAGCCAAAATACCATAAAACGTTAGCTTATGATTTTCAAGTGTATTCCTGAAAAGTATGAAATATCTACTTGGACAACAGTCTTGAGAACATGTGACCAAGATTGGATGTAAGATTAATGTTTCAGGAAATGAAATCAACATGGAGTCTACATAGTTTCAGTGATGTGCCAGTTTGTTTGTTTCCATGGACAGTGTGATACATAGTTTTCTTTTTCCTCTAAACAATATTTCAGGTTAATATGCCAAGCAAATTTCAATAGCAGCAGACCCTACTTGAATGAATTTGCAAATTAGCTATCTTGCTAGACAGCAAACAGGGCAACTTTGAGCTCAAGCAGTCCAACAAACAAAGACACAGTCCAACAAATAAAGCTTCGAACTGCAAGCAATCTGACAAACAAGCAAGTTTATGCACATAAAAACAGAAACTAAACAAAAAAAAAAATTGTGTAATTTCACTTCCTGGTATATTGCTTAGAGAGCGGAAACTCCTAACGGATTTTGATAAATGAAAAAGTAAAGCAAACTCAGGTTTCAGTACAAAGGATGACCAAATACATCTTCGGTTCCAAGTGGAGTTTTCAATCATGAACACAACATAAACTTAAATAACTTTAAATGTTTAACTACAAACCTGAGACATAGTCTTCAGTTCCATCTTCCATGTTTTCCATGTTTGCTTAGGTCTTTAGGACAGTAATGACTTCATTCACTGTGTGAACCACCAGACTGTACTGAAACCAAACCAACACTCAAATACTAGATACAGATAGCAGTCTGCCTGCCGTGAATAGACACTAAAACTGTACAACTTCAGGCTTGGAACTGAAAATTAGTCCCTGCTAGTGATGACAAACCACCACTGCCCGAAAACAAGCATGTGCAAAACATGTGACTAACTCATAACATTTACACAAGGTTACACTGGATTTGGTATCTGGCTATGAAAGATTCAGGTCGGCCTTTGAAGCAAAAAAGTGGATACACAGACAAGGAAATAGCCATTGACTGAACTACAACACAGGGTCCGCTCCCATGTCACTACCAGAAAAAAATGTTTACCATCCTTTTCCACTGCTTTCTCGCACTCTTGCAACAGAACAAACAAGCTCCAATCAACAGATGCATTCTAGTGTTCTAATAAAAAAAGCTGGAGCACGCTCTGGCTCATGAAGTCCAATAAATGAAGTTTAAAACTGTATGCAACCAGAGAGATGACCAATATTTCAGACAGACACTGAACTCAAAATCCAAACTTCTTTCCAGTTCTGAGTGGATTCCTGAGTACATGGAAAGCCAGTAACTGCTACCCTTGTTACAGAAATGAAAATTATACTGAAGTACCCAGCTTCATTTTCTTGTTAAAACAGCCACAATATAGCTTCTGATTAAAACGAAAATATTAAACATTAATGAAACACCATCGTACACAAGACTAATTAAAATTGAAATATAGTTGCCACAGCCATGATCATAACATCATAGGTCCAATGATGGTTCACACAACCATAAATCAAATCACCCAAGAGAATAACAGTGGACATTCCAAAGCACCAACCTGCAAAGACGCTAACTGCAGCAGATTCAACTTGGTGAATTTGTACACTGGCCAAGCACTGCCATACCTTGGTTCAACAGTGATTAATTTGTCTCTGATGATGATTGTAGTTTTCTGCTAGCACAATCTGAAAAGCACCATGCAGTAGCATATAAGTTGAAATTATTTTGCTCACACATGCAGTAACATGTTCTACTGTGTGAGGGCTAGCCGTCCACCGGTGTTGTAGCACACGTTCCGGAACCTGAAACTGGGTGAGATCAGAAGGTAAAGCAGTAGCCACCACCTGAGAACCAGACGTGCGCTTAAGCTGTGACACGTGAAACACCGGGTGGATCGAAGCTGTCACCGGCAACTCCAATTTGTAAGCCACAGAACCAGCATGAGCTGAGATGCGGAATGGCTCTAAGAATTTGAATGACAGCTTGTTGTTGGAGCGGGGAGCCATGGACGATTGCACGTATGGCTGTAACTTCAGGTAGACATGATCACCAACAGCGAAGACCTGCTCGGAGCGCCCCTTATCAGCCTGGCGCTTCATCTGAGCCTGAGCTCTGAGTAGGTGCTGGTGAACCAATTCCTGCATGAGAGAATGCTCTTCCAGCCACTTGGACAGGCCACAGACACGTCCAGTCCCAAAAGTCTTGGTGGTTTTCCATAAAACACTTCGAACGGAGATCTTCCAAGAGCAGAGTGAGGGCTCGAGTTGTACCAAAATTCCGCCAATGGGAGCCAAATATTCCAGCGACTGGGACAAGCATGGACGAAACAACGCAAATAAGTCTCCAAGCTTTGATTGACGCATTCCGTCTGTCCATCCATTTGTGGGTGGTATGTTGAGCTCATGCGAAGAGTGGTGCTAGCCATAGAAAAGAACAACTGCCAAAACTTGCTTGTGAAAACCCGGTCGCGATCAGACACATCAGATGGAGGCATGCAATAAAGGCGATATATGTTGTCGATGAACAGCCGGGAAACAGAAGCAATCAAGAACGGATGATGTAAAGCAATGAAATGGGCAAACTTTGAATACCAGTCTACCACCACCATGATAGCATTAGCACGGCCTGAGGTCGGCAACCCTTCGACAAAGTCCATTGATATGTGTTCCCAAGAACTCCATGGCACAGGCAGTGGACTAAGCAACCCTGGATACTTGGCACGATCCAGTTTAGCTTGAGCACAAACGGAACAAGACTGAACATATGCCCGAATATCTGTACGCATCTTGGGCCAATAGAAGAGCTTATGTATCTTCTGAAAAGTTACAGGAACACCAGAGTGTCCACCCACAGGACTTTCATGAAGAGCTGCAATGACTTGCTGCTGGAGATGAGTATTACTGCCGAGCCGATACAACCCTTGTAGCAGATAATCCCTTGATGAATTTCAAATGGTGGTCTAGTAGAAGGGTCAAGCACCAATTGTGAAAGCAATGTCTGAGCTTCAGAGTTAGTATCATACCAGTGGACCAATTCATGGAGCCAATCATGAGTGGGAGAAGAAATGGGTAGAAGCTTAGCTGGAGGACCATGGCGAGATAGGGCGTCCGCAGCACCATTCTCCAGGCCACACCGGTAATGAACCCTGTAACGCAAACCCATCAACTTACATAACACCTTTTGCTGCCAGGCCGTATGTAGGCATTGCTCGTTCAAGTGAATTAGGCTGCGCTGATCAGTGTGTATAATGAATTCATTGTGCAGCAAGTAATGACGCAAATGATCGACAGCCATCAATATCGCCCAATACTCTTTCTCATAAACTGAGAGGCCTTGATTGCGGGGGGCTAAGCACCTTGCTGATATATGCCAAGGGATGGCCATTTTGATTAAGCACAACACCCACTCCATAACCGCAGGCATTAGTCTCAATATGGAAGGGCTGTTGAAAATCTGGTAATGCCAGAACCGGAGAGGAGCAGAGCTGACTTCAAGGCTTGGAAGGCATAATCATGTTCTGAGGTCCAAATGAACAGCACATCTTTCTTTAGCAGCTCAGTGAGGGGTTTTGCGATAATACCAAAATTACGGACAAACTTCCGGTAGTACCCAGCTAGGCCCAAAAATGATCTGAGTGCTTTCACATTTGCTGGTTTCGGCCACTCAGAAATAACCTTGATCTTGGCCGGGTCGGTGGACAAGCCATTGGCGCTGATAACATGCCCCAAATAAGAAATGGACCACTGAACAAAGTGCATTTGGTTAGCTTCAAACACCATTTGTCGGCTGCGAGCTAGCTGAAAACCTGAGCCAAGTGTAACAAGTGCTCCTCAAATGAACTGCTATATACCAGAATGTCATCAAAGAAGACCACCACAAATTTGTGAAGGCCAGGCTTCAAAGTTTCATTCATCGCGCCCTGAAAAGTCCCTGGAGCACCTGTGAGCCCAAATGCCATAACACATAACTCATATTGGCCTAAGTGCGTTTGGAATGCCATTTTGTATTCTTCACCCGGGTTCATGAGAATTTGGTGGAAGCCGGCTCGAAGATCTAAGGTTGAAAACCAACTAGCGCCTGCGAGCAAATCCATAAGCTGATCGAACACCAGAACAGGAAATTTCCCTTTTGCTGTGATGGCATTTAGCTGCCGAAAATCGACACAGAAACGATAGCTCCAATCTTTCTTCATAACCAGTAACACAGGTGATGAAAATGGGCTGAGCTTGGCTTAATCAACCCTTGATCAAGCATCTCAGTCACCTGGCGCTCAATTTCATCCTTCATACCGGGTGGGTATCTATAGGGCCAAATGAAGACAGGCTAAGCTCCCAGGACCAACGGAATAGTGTGGTTACAAGCTCTGTTGGGTGGCTTGGAAGTTGGTGGTTGGAACAGCTCTAGAAATCGTTTGATTAATGCCTGGATGTCAGGTGGCACACCCTCAAGTTGCAGGCCAGCCGAACTAGCATCAGAGACTGAGCAGAGCTGCATCACCAACTTAGTTGCATCAGAGGAGTTCGAGCCTTGCAAGAGGGAGTACTGATCATTGTAAGGGATAAGCAACCACTTGTCATGCCAATGCACTTGCATAGGGCTAAAGCCTTCCAATCAATCCATGCCAATAATTGCATCATATGCTCTGAGCGGCAACACCCTGAAGTCTGACTGAAAAGAGCACTGATCAACCGACCAATTCACATTACGCAACAGGACAGTACTTTGAAGATGAGAACCTCTAGCAACCTGCACCCGAGTAGTGACTGGTTCAGACCGCACACCAGACAACTGAGCTATGACAGCTTCACTAACAAAAGATGTTGAACTGCCGGAGTCAAGTAAAATCTCCATTGGATGACCCTGAATGAACCCAGAAAAATGAACAGTGTGAGCAGATGGCACTCCCAAGACAGCCACCTTTGACAGGGCCAGGAACACTTGTTCATCTGATGCACACTTAGTGGCTGGAGGAACTTGATCAGCTGTGGTGTCAAAAGTATCCCAAAATGCTTCAACTGCCAGCAACACTTCCAGAGCACACTTGTGATCCTTGGTCCATGGCATGGCACACTTGTAGCAAAGGCCCATCGCCTGACGGTAAGACTTGATTACGAATAGCTTCCCGTCGCGGGAAGATGAATCCCGGGCAGTGGCTGTTGGAGGAGCCTTGTCCTGCCGCGGTGGAGGTGGCAAGGGCAGAGGTCCCTTGGCAGTCGGAGCTGACCGCACCAAGGAGTACCAATCAGCAGGACACTGCTATTTCACCGGGGAAACAACACCCACCTCTTCCTGCAACAAAGCCAAGGTAGCAGCAGTATCCAAATCTTTATTGGGCGTTGAAGCAGGACTACAGACTTCATATTAGGGCACAAGCCATCGATGAACCGCATGGTAAAATATAGTTGTCATGTTTGGGTGAATAGACATTCAACTGATAGCTCAGTGAAGCAAGAAAGGTAATCAGTCACAGTGGAGGTTTGTTTGACATGGAATAGTTATCGGATAAGGGACTCGTGCTGATCCTGATCAAAAGAATCATGAATTTGGGCGCATAAATCATCCCAAGTCCAATCAGGTATTTGGGATTCGACAGATTGGTACCATAGGGATGCAGGACCCTCAAAATGCATCTCTGAAACACTGATCCACATGGAAGGGCTCAACGAAGTACATTTTTGAAGTACTTCTCGGCACGAGTACGCCAACGACGGGGAATATCGCCATCGAAGCGAGGGAAGGGAACTTTAGGCAGCATGCCCGTGGGGTTGGTAAGGCGATGAAGGTCAAATGGAGGGGGTTGAGGTGAATGGTAGCTGAACAATGTTTGTGGGTTGGGTGCATGAGTTGGATCAGGAGGTATGGGTCGAGGTGGAGGATGGCCGAAGAATTTAGGTGGGTTTGGTGCACGGGTCGGATTGGGAGGTGCGGTGAGCGGTGGAGGTGGACGATGATGGATGATAGACGCGAAACCATGACCATGCGGCAGAGCTTGCGAGGAACTAATAGGGGTTGGTGAATGTGGTGTTATACCATTGGCCGGGACGGGTGCCCCATCACGGGCAGTTCGGCGGTGAGCCCGGCAACATGCTGCGCGGCCGCCTTGGTGGGAGTATGAAGAAGCCTGGTGTTCAGCGGCAATTCGTCGAACACCGCATGATCACGTGACTTCTCAAGCTTCTAGACCGCGATGCGAACGTTGTCGAGGAGACCGTCCACACCGGGTCTCCACACAGCGAAGTCGGTAGCCACGACCTCGAGAGTCACCATTCGGTCGCCATGCACATCCTTGGTAGGGCCGGTGCGGAGGGCTTGGAGATGCGCCAAGCGCTTGCTGAATTTGAGTCGCGGTCGACGTAGTTTGCTTTGAGGGTGGCAAGACGGGCTGTCCTGGCGAGGGGTTGTGGATCCACGGGCGCCGCCTCCAGATCGACAACACGACGCGAGAGCTCGTCGATGGATGAAGAGCGCGAAGTCTCTAGGGCGTCGAGGCAGGCAGAGGTGGACGACGAACGCTCGGTGATGCCGCACACTCGAGATCGGAAAAACGCTGGCTCTAGCGCTGATCTTGCTCGTCAAATCGGTGGTTGAGCTTTGCCAGTTCGTCGAGCACGAGTTTGAAGTTGGGCTCCATCGCTCCGCGGGATCGCTGGAAGCGGGTCAAGTAGGGATGGGTGGGTTGGTGGCCGTCCAGGATTAAGGAACGAGTCTCTGATACCAATTTGTTAGCACCAGCAAGGGAAGGATTGTTTGAGTTCGAGTTTCAGTTTCTATTCTTCGATACAACTCATGACGCACGCCACCAGCTTATAGGTACACATCCCATTCGGGGCCAGCGTACTGCTTGTTGGGCTGGGCCTGCCGCTTAGGCCTGGGGCCGGCATCAGAAGTAGTCGAAGCGCCTGCGTCCTCTTCTTCTTCTGGGCTTCCATTAGTAACATCAGCAGTAGGGGCGGCATCAGCAGCAGCACTAACAGAGGAGGATCTCCGCGGTGGTGTCTTCGATGAGCTCTGACAGCGAGCATGGTGGCGCCATGCCGGTGAGGGTTTGGTTGTGGCAGCGGATTCAATTGGGGGAAGGAGACGGGGAGGGAGATGAACAGCAACTGGGCCGTCCTTTTATTATTTTTCTCTATTTGATTCTAGATCCATATTTGGAAAATTGTGGAATGTTCATCATTATTCGTATTCATAAAGAACAAAGTAGTATCTATAAAACATATATTTATGACTGGTTAACAATGTAAATGATAATTATTTTAATATAACTTGTTTACACAATTTGAAAGTTATCTCTACGACTAATATGGCTAATCAAAAAGGTAAAATTTCAATTTATGAGGGTTTTTGCCTCCCAAACTTTAAAATTGTTTTTTTTGCACGACCATACCTAAGCATGTTTCTCATTAAGAAAAAAGGAGGGTTACAGTGTAAGCCAAGACTTACCAAGATCAACACAATCCATTCAAAATGGACTATACGGAGGGATTGAAAAATTTTGCTAGAGAAACTAGTGTTTGGTTTTAGGGATGGGGGATAGTCCTAGGTGGTTTATTCCACTTTGGTTTGGTGTTTGGTTCAGAGTCAGCCAGAGAGACAAGATGGTCCCACTAGGAATATTCCCTCTAAATTCGATGAGTGCTCTCCTTGCCCCTAAAAATTTGGCAGACTATGTTGCCCCAAATGGGATGAGTGCTCGTTAGCACACGCACGCATGAGTGTGTGAAAGAAGAGGAGCCTAGGCTAGGGTGCGCCGGTGTTGAGGAAGAGAAGATGAGCCTGGGCTAGGTCGACGTCAGTGTTGTGGAAGAAAAGGCCATGGATGAACGCTGACTCCGAGTAGAATAGGCCAGACTAGCCAGATTCCTATGGAAAGTACCTCCTGTATTTAGTTCAAGACACCTTCTTTGGATCCGACTAGGATTGTAATCGCACCACGACCTTCACTATCGATATAAAAAGAGGCCGTGGGAACCCCTGTAACAAGAGATGATAGAACACAATCAATCCAACACAAAGGCTAACGCCGACTCGACGTAAGGTTATTACTTGATCACGATCGAGGGTCCGAACCAGTATAAATCGACTATCTCTGTGTTCACCGTCGAGTTCTAGCATACGCTAAAGTCTGAGCAACTGTCCCGGGTACCCCCGTGGCAGGCTATCGGTGGTCAAACACCGACAGGACCATAACACCCAACAGAGGGGGTGAATTAGGCTCTTTCTAAAACTTCTACTCTCAATTATGGCCTCTAATTTCCATTTATCAAAACCTATGTGGTAAAGTAATCTATTTAGATATGCAGCTAAGGTTTTGCTGAGTGTGTTGCTATCTCTACCACCAAAGAGTTATGTAGCCTAGGTTTCAATCCTATCAACTAGCCTAACAAGCTAAACTAGAATAGAAAGAACACAACCTAGGTACAAAATATAAATGCAGAAGCTTAAGGATAGAGAATGCAAACTTCCATTTATGACTTCGCTATTTTTACTAAGGTATCGAGAAGCTCACACTTCCTCCTAGTCCTTGCTGGAGCCCCTCGCATGGGCCAACCTCCTAGTCAGGTAACTCCATGGATAGCCCCGAGTTTTGCTATGTGCAAGTGGATCTCTGAGATGGCCTCTCCCGGTGAAAGTGCATCTAGCCCTTTAGTGGGTTTTGGTGGATTGAATGACAACATAATTAAAGTGTTGGATAGGAAATTCAGTATATTGCATATACTTGAAGATTATATAGTGAGAAGTGTATCAAAGGTTCAACTGGAAGGCAAACTTGATAAGTATTCCACATAGCATTCAAACGAAGGCCAAAGTTGTGTATGGTTGTATTGGAAGATTATGGAAACAATATAGTTCAAGTAAAAGACAACAATGCAAATGGAGTTGATGAAATGGATTCTATGTTGTGGGATATCCTAGCATCATATGAAAGCAAGCATATTTGGCAAATGGCAAAAGAGACATGAGTGAATGATTTTGGATTGGTCTCAAGTGTGGCTTGCTTTGCATGAACAAGAAGAGTTTGATAGTGAATGAGCTTTGATCAAGGTTGAAGAATGAATCAAGAACATAAGTGACGAAATGCCAAGCAAAGGTCAAATGACAAAGGAAACAACTCATATTGGATATAAGTTGGTCTCTACATTGGTTTGCTTGTATGGAAAAGATTTAGAAAATCATTTTGCATTTGGTTTGATCAAGCTAGAAGTATGAAGATAAATATTGAAGTGAGTGTTAGGAGTGTCAGGCCAAAATGAAGAGGATATAAGGAATCCGAAATTGGCTTGACCACATTGATGTTGATTCATATACGTCTCTATGTGAATCAAATTGAAGCTTGATTGATCTCAACATTCATATCTAGAAGATATTCAAGCAAGAATCATAATATTGAAGAAATGGTTTTTCAATGGATGCTTAATATGATGTGACTTGAGTATGGCTTGATAAGGTGAAGATAGCAAAGAAAGGGCTTCAAGGGACTAAGTAGAGGTGAAGGGCAAGCGATGCTTGAGGACCGAGATACCATGGCTAAGGTGAAGAAGAGAGTAGTTGCATTGAGTAAAGGAACTAATCAAGCTATGAGAAATCATATTGTGTTGAGGATCAAATCATTAGTGGAAGTGACTTGAAGCCATGGGTTGAACTCACATGTGTTGAAATGGTTCAAGTCACATGCTCAAGGTGAGTTTGCTCAAAGAGACGAGACAAAGGTGATTGCAACCCCTTATGAAGAAATATTGAGAAGAAATGGCATATGAAGACATTGAAGACTCAAGTGGTTGAAATGGTTATATTCTCTTGATCATGAGTATAGGTATGCCGTACTATCAAGGGGGATGCAATACAAATCATAGACAAGTCTCAAGTGCTCAAACTAACCGAACCCAAGTGCTAACATGAGAGAAACACATTAGCACAACACTTGGACTTGTTGATCTTTGGGCTTGTTCTCTGCTAGGCTGGATAGTCCTCGAAACAAGCTTTTTAGAAAGTCCAAGATCACCGAAAATAGAGTTCAGAGTAAAAAAGTTATGGCTTTTTTCCGTATGGTTACTTGTGTTGTCCTGAAGACTCGCGGAGGTTCCGCGTGTTTACGTGGAGGCTCCGGGCCGCAGAGGCTCCACACCCATACGCGGACATTCCGGGCTCTATAGGTCATAACGGTTAGTTTTTGACCTCCAACGCTTGTTTTTGTGGGGTGAGTATATATACCCATCCCACGTCTCCTGGCCATGCTGTTGGCTCCCATTTCACTCCCAAGCCATTTCAAGCCCTTTGTGAGCTTTCTCTAACCCCTCTCTTTGTGAGAGTGAGTGATTAGTGATTGATTAAGTGTTAGAGAGCAATTAAGAGCTAACCAACCCTTGAACACTTGTTGGGCTGCATCAAGCATTCGTTGCACATTTGTTACTCTTGGAGGTGAAGCCTCCTAGATGGCTAGGCATCGCCCGACGAGCTCCTGTGCTTGTGGTGAGCTGCGGGAAAGTTTGTATTACCCAGAGATCTTAGTGGAACCCTCAAGCTCAACCTTAGTGCTGAACTTGAGAAGAGGATAAGGTTGGAAGAGACCCAAATCCATTGTAGCTTCCTCAACAATGTGGACTAGGCCAGCCTTGGTGGTGAGCTAAACCATGGGATAAATCGTGTGTCTTGTCTCTTATGTTTTGAATTGCATTATTTGTGTTCCATTCGATCTACTTGGTTGTGCGTGTTTGTGAGTGCAAGTACTTCGTGGACTTGCCACTGGACATCTCCAACCATATCTTCAAGTTTGGCTTGAGTTTGATCTCTAGGTGTAGATGCTGCTAAGTACTCTGTGTTGCCCAGAGGTTCCACAAAATTTCCCGGAGGTTCCGCGGTCTACTAACCCGCTACAAGTTTTATTTGTTGATAATTTTTCAGAAACGTCTATTCACCCCCCCTCTAGGCGACAACAAGATCCTTTCACCCGACTTCATCACAATTGAGCTTCCGACCAAATTGCCATAGGCCTCGTTCCCTCCTGATACATGGTGGTGCCCAGACCACAAATGCAATTGGTGTGGTCTCACAAGACGTACTACAAGCCCCCTCCGAGTACAACAATGGTGTGCACCTGTGCTGGGAATGTTGGCCAGTACAAATTGTACTAAAGTTTGTTGAAATAGGTGACGTGAGCCCAACTACTACAACATTGAGAATGATGGTTGGGACGAGTGGTGGGCTTCATCCTACATCAAGGTTGCCGAAGGAAATGATGTTTACTACGTTGCACTTCGCTAAGGTTTCGCTCTAATGTTCTCTGTGTGTGATTTGGTCCAGGTGGATCCTTATAATAATGGGAAACCATGTTTTGTAACCTTTTAAAATAGATATTCGTGATGTATGGTTGTGGTATTAATTAGCTAGATAATGACCAAGTGATAGTGTGGTTTCCTAGGACTATCATGATTGTGCTTATTTTCTGTGGATTTCCCTTTCAGGAAATCACGAGTTGTTTCAGCCATGAGGTTAGAGTTTTTGGCGGAGGGTGGTAGCGAACTCTAATGATCTCTAGGCTTAGAAGGGGGCCTGGTAGCGACCAGTATCCCAGCGGTGGTGGCAGTTTGTCGGGCGGGAGCGCTGCCAAAGTGGGTGGCAGAAGACAAGGAAGAGCCGACAATAGGGCCAGCTGTTGATTCCACTTATTTGGGTTTGGAAAAAGGCGGTTGGAGGCAATGACAATGGGTGGTAGGTCTTGAGGTCGCTAGATAGGTTGTCGATGGCCAAGGTGCGTCAATGATAGGACAACAGGGTGAGAAAGGGGAAGAAGAGAAGAAAGAAGAGAATGGAGGTTCAGAAAGGATGGGGCTGCAGTAGCGGGATGATAGTGGTGAATGGTGGGTGAGAGATCCAACGACGATGCTAGAAGGGCAGCAAGGGCACAAATGGAGAGAACCAAAGAAGGTTACTTGGAGACTGAGCATTTGAGCGTGTGAGCGCCAATTGAACTCCCCAAACTCTCTCGCACTCCTCTTGCCTACCACACAAGTAATAAGTAGATAATTATGTTTTTCTATATTCCTTTGTGACGAAGGCATAATTTTGGGAGCAAATAATGCCTTACAATGGTTGGCCAACCTTCAAGTAAAAAATTGTGTTGTGGATAGTAAGAAGGTGATCTATTCCATTCCACTTTATGTATACCCATCCCTACAACCACATGAACACAATGCTATACCCCTATAAGCATCACCAAAAGACTGAGTCTGACGAAGTCACAACAACAGTCTCATTGTGAGCTGACAGATCTTGAGATAGATGAAGTCAATATGTCATCAAATTACTTTGATTCTTCAGATTGACAAAGTCATTATGGGCATCTCACTATCAATGTGTACATCACTTATAACTAAAAGATCGAATAACGTCATTAAATCTTAGAATAAATCTAAGAAAATGCTTGCACCTGTACAGTGTTTTCAAGGCGTCGCTTAGGCATCGGGGCGCTCCAGGCTCGCCTTAGGGGTAAGGTGGCGCCTTGTCACCTTATGCACATGCTGAGGCCCCCTTGATTCCGTTGTCTCCTCATCGATTCTGATGCGGGTCCTCTCTATTCCGCCATCTCCTCGTCAATTCCGCTCAACTGTGCCATCTCCTCGTTGCCGTCTGCTCGATTCCGCCTTCTCCTCGCCACCGGCTGCTCGATCTGGAATGGTACGGCGGCGACTGTAGATCTGGAAGGGGAGCAGCGAGGGAGAGGAGCAGAGCAGCACATCCGGAGAGGGGAGGATCCGCAGAGGGAAGTGGAGCGGCAGAGAGACGAGTGGAGGTGGACGAGTGGTGGAGAAGGAGGAGCAGCGCTGGAGGGGATTCCCATTGGGATAAGCCACGCCAGGAGGGGGAGGGGCACATGGGCCACCTGGTGGGCTAGGCCAGCCCACTTCTTACTCCTCCTTTCTTTTTCTTTTTTCCTTTTCTTTTTTCTTCATCATCTACTACTCTAAGCTGTTGTTTTAAGTTTTTCTTAAATTCGTAAGGCGTCGCCTCGCCTCACGCTTTAGTCGCCTAAGCATAAGGCGGTAGTCAGCCACGCCCCGCCTCACCTCCTTAAAAACATTGCACCTGCGTCAAATTAAGAATTTGAACCTAGATGTACATGCTGATCAAAGTTAAGGGTAAAAAGTTTTCGCCTTAAGAAACCTAACCGGCTGAGTTATGCTAAGTTCACTCAGCTCATTTGGCTGCCATTCAAATGGGCCAAAGCAATCAAAACGTCGTCACATTTCTTGGCGACCAAAGTTTCTTTATGCATTTTTTACTATGTATATAAGGGTTTATAATTACTTCGTCAGAATTCAGGATACACAGCGACTACGACTATGAGAGGCACTGTGTTTCCAAATAGGTTGCGAGGAGCATATATATATCTATATCTATATCTATATCTATATCTATATCTATATCTAGACCTAATAATAAAGAGGCAAAATTTCAATCTTTTTTTCGTCCATCCTTTTTTTTTGTCTGTCTCCCTCTAACTACCGGACAATTGAGAGTTTCTTCCATCCGGACTTATATATACAATCTGTGCTCATACGAGTTAGAATAGTCCTTGTCTAGCGTGATATGGAGTTTGAATCCAAAACATAAAAAAAAGGAAATGTTATGAGTGAATTGTGAATATTCGTTTTATATACAGAAAGCAAAGACATGAGATAGAGTTCAGGTACAGTATGCTTGGAAGATAAAAACAGAAAAAAAAGGAAAACGAAATAGGCTAGAAAAAGAAAACGTTACGAGTGAATCCTAATTTAAATATTCGGTTACACCAGATTTGGCCGTATTATTTTCCTTCATACGGTGATGAAACAGAGACCGAACCGACGTCGCTCTCTCCTACTCAAAAGTCAAAACTGGCCAATCACGTAAGCATACACCTATTCAATTACGTGCATAAACAAATCACCTCATTTGCAGGTAACGAGTCTCCTATTTCCTTTTTAAATCACGTATGCAACACTTTTTCACCCGGCAAGCTCATCCTTGAATCAGTTTGTTCCTTGGCACTTAATATTGTCCGATCAGACATAAAGTCCAAGCCGTTTACGATACTTTGTTTTCAAATTCCACAATTATTGTTTTGATCTATTGTTGTTTTGATCCCAAACGTCATAGACCAGAGCGCTCCAGCTACCACCTCACTTCGTCTATCAGGCTTTTAATTAACATAGAAAAATCAGTAAGCAAATAAGGGAAGCTCGATGGCGATGGAAAAAAAAATCAAGCACCGAACCTCTTCCGTTATATTCTTTATCCATTTTTATTTACCCTTTTTTCTTATTTTGACCATAAATATAAAAACTAATAATAAACAAATATTATGGTACTTGAGCAATTAGACCTCTTTCTTAATAAAATAGATAATTTGACCACTAAATTATTGATGTGGTAAATCATTGTTGTAGTTTTAAATTAAAGCAAAAGTTATCTTATTACAACATGATATAGTCAATGGTCCAATTAATCAAATCGTAACCTGAAATCTTGAGCAGTTTGTTATCCAGTTTAGTCTAGACAAATGTCACTCTAAACTTTATGCATGTACCGGTGAAAGACATGACAGGTGCAACCATGTGGAAAATTAGGAGAGTTCTTTTATTGTAATTATCAATGAATATGGCAGTTCTTGATACGTCAGCAACTAACTCCTTACTGACTATATATATATAATAAAAAATAGAATTACAAAATTTTATGGGTTCACAAAGAAAGTCATCCGAACTCGATATTGAACTGTACCAACGAATAGATAGTATGACATTAAAATTATGATATATTTAAAAGTAAATATGTTTGTGCTTTGCAATAGAAGAAAAAATCTATCAAATTGTATTTTAATCTGATGCAATACTTAATAAGACATCATGTATTGCCAACATTAGCTTAAATATTATGGATGTTATAGTCTTCTTAAAATAAACTTGTAGCACCCAGTT
The DNA here is from genome assembly GCA_038087645.1 of Saccharum hybrid cultivar R570. NCBI lineage: Eukaryota > Viridiplantae > Streptophyta > Magnoliopsida > Poales > Poaceae > Saccharum > Saccharum hybrid cultivar. Next base: position 17,508,297 of record JAQSUU010000805.1, read on the forward strand.
TTAAGAACAAAACTAGATACACATCATATGTGAGTCCAGGAAGTCAACTCCCACATATAGCAACAAATAAGGGTAATATCAAATGACAATGCTTAAAATATAACGTACTTAGTATAAAAGATATAACCTTATATAGCAAACAACGGAAAGACAACTCCAGTCTTCAGGTGAAGACTCTACTCCACAGGGACAACTGATTAGTTGATCACAAGCCTAACTGCTTCAATCTCTGGCAATCTGGTACCCATCCAGGATTTTTCCAAAGTATTGAAAAATAAACAAGCGTGAGTATATTTTGTACTCCACAAGCATAACATGGGGATTCATGAGGCTCAAAAGGCAGACACGGTTTACTGCATTTAGCATTTTAGTAAGTCAACATTTTATCATTGGTTAATATCAAATTATGCTTAAGGTCCTGAATTAACCCACATGATCATATACTAGAATTAATAGACTCATTAAACATCATTATAACATCATCATCATCATCATCATCATGAATTAACAACATAACAGGTAACCATTTATTCTGTGAGTTTTTCGGGCCGCTCGTGACCGTGAGCACGACTGTTATAACAGTTTTAACACTCTGAGAGGTTGTGCATCTTTACCCGTGAGTTGTGTTGCCCATATGCCCGAGTTAATTACTCCAATAACACTACCAAGGTGAGCGGGCAAGGTACACTATGAAGCCTTCCATAGGTCTTTTCTAACAAGTTAGGGCCGCGAGATTTCCTCGGCAGGCAGATATAGAGAACCCCTTTCGATGACACATTTCCCGCAGGCTATATACATCAGAACAGAGGCAGTTCTATACCCAAAGTGGCAAGCCCCTCTTGCGCCCTTTCAGGTAACCTCTAACAAGCTAGAAAAGATCCTATTACTGAGCTAAAGTCAGAGCCATGTGACCCTCACGGTTGCACTGTCAATCCCAGCTTTTGCCGACAGATAAGTCCTTACGGAGGGTTTAGGTCAACATGATCGACATCATTTGCACCATCACCCTATAGTTCTATTATTACCAACATGTTTATCCGTTTGTTTTAGTCATAGTATTGATCATGTTTAAATAGAGCACTAGCATTCTACCCATATGCAACTAATCCCATAGGAATCAAGGTATAGATCATCAATAGCTAGGAAGTCCTTATAGTCGAGCAACATTGGACACATGCATAATAAGTAGATTATATAATGAATAGGATATCAAGGTAAGCCCATACTATACTTGCCTTGGTTAGCACACTCCTGCTGGTCCTACTGGTCTTCGAAGTACTCCAGGTTCCCAACGCACTCCTCACCGTCTGAACTCGACCAACACGGCAACATACACATTTCAGGAGCATTCATGCATAGCAAACAAACCTATAATTAGAACATTACACCAGTAGTATAAAAACAAGATAAAAAGTTTATGAAAATCATCTACGTCTCGCTACGATCACATCGACGCGAAGTTCACGAAATTCGGAGCTATAACGCGAAAGTTACGAAATAAACAAGATTCCTATAGCGAGCTAACAAACTAGACTTAACCACAAAATCTAAGAGTTGATAACAGGTCTAACAGTTGCACTAACGCGTAGATTATAAAATTATGAACCTAACACAAGTCGAACGGGTTGAATCGGAGCTAAAACGACGATTTTATAAGCGTTTTACTGCAGTGGCGATTCTGTAAATAGATCAAACTATTTTCGGATTTAAAATAAATCAAAACTCGGATTTATCCAAATAGCCGAGGACTGCGGGTTCAAATACGAGAAAGGTGGAGGTCTCTTTAGCAAAAATCCCAACGAAGGGGTATCGGCCATCCTGGGCCGTTGATCAAATGATGGACGACCGAGAAAAGAAGGGAGGGAGAGAGAAGAGGCTACCGCCGCCAGAATAGTACTCCGGTGCGGCAGTTCTCCATGGCCGACGGCGAGAGCTTGCCGGAGCGGGGGAAACGGGGCCTATGGGCCACCAAAACAACCACCAAGGCCACCGGAAGAAACCTGAGAAGGTGGCGAGTCCACCCAGGGTCCAGCGTGGCCAGGGATCAGCCCGCACGATGCTCGGCATGGCCGGCCGCAGTGGGGCTCGCCGGAGCTCGCGAAAATGGTCCTAGAGGCCACCATCCGGCACGGGAGATGGATGGGGAGAAAGAGGAGAGAGAGGCGAAGCTCACCGAGCGAAAAACACGGGGCGGAGGTGGCTCGGAGGTGACGGCCGACGCGGTGGGACGGACGGGACTCTCCGGTGGATCGCTGCCGCGCGGTGAGTGCGGTTCCGAGAGCGAAAATGGAACGGGGAGGGGCAGCGGGGGAGTAGCGTCGGGTGCGGGTCTCCTCTTTATGGAGGCCGGGGCGCTGGGAACGCTCCCACGATGTGGAGCGTGGGCGCGGGCGGGTCAGTTGCCCATGACCGAGCGACCGCGAGCGGAGGAGGGAGTTTGGGAAGAAGAGGGCGCCGACAGGTGGACCCGGCTGGTCAGCGAGGGGAAGGGAAGAACGGCGGTGGCCGTTGCCAACCGCGGCTTGGGCCGGCCCAAGAAGGAATGAGGAGGGAGGGGAAAGAAAAGGGCGCGCGGGCCGGGGGGAAAAGGCAAGCGGGTCGGGGGGCTGACCGGGCCAGCAGGCTGAAGGTGAGTTAGGGAGTGGGGAAAAATGAAGTTTTCCTTTTTTAAAATCCTTTTCCAGTCATTTCCAAAAGTATTTGAAATCATTTTAAATTTTGGACAAAGCCACGCACTGCAATAAATCCAAAGCACCAACATGTATGTAGAAATAAGTTGCTAAACCTTATGATTAATTTTTAATTTAATGAAAATTTTAATTTTCCTATGTTTTCATGATCACAAAAATATGAAATTAAATCAATTTAGCTATATTTCTAAAGAAGCAAATTTTAGGGTGTTACAAAACTATAGCTTTAAAAACTTATAGAAGGATAAAACATATATAGGTAAGTATTATCTTGGCCCTCATTTTCTATGAATGTTTGATGGCCTTTTTTTAGAAATGTTTGATAGCTTTTCCTTTCCCGTTATTATCTTGGCCCTCATTTTCTATGAATGTTTGATGGCCTTTTTTTAGGAATGTTTGATAGCTTTTCCTTTCCCATTGCAACGCACGGGCATATTTGCTAGTATATATATAGAAAAATGGCGAAAATTGACGATCCAGATTAATTCTTCCAAAGTCCCAAACCGAACCTCTTTTCGGCTCGAAGCCGTGGATATATATCCTCCGTTTCAACTTCTTCCGACGATGCCACCAATAGAAAAACCTCGACACACCGACTGGACCACGGAGAAAGAGAAACACAGATGTCCGGCCACCGGCATTATAGGCGTAGACGATCGTCCGAGAGTTCGTCATCAGGCAGCAGGTCCACCTCCCGCAGCTCCATGTTGGGCCTCGACTACGGAGACAGACGACGATGTTGCTGCACGGCAGCCACCGGCGGTTTAAGCGATCGTCCGCTTCGTTGCCCGTGCGGCGTTCACCGGCTTCGCGGCACCCCAGTTGGGTGCTCCTGAACCAAGCCGGTGCCTGGCGTGATGGTTTCCCCGGCGACCGCACGACGTCAGTGATGTCCCGCACATCCAAAGGCGAGGAGATCTCCGTCTCTTTCGAGATCGTAGAACCGCCCGGAACTTCCGTCCTCACCGTAGACTGTCCGCTGGCGTCGACGACACCGAGGAAGTCCACGGGGAACGTCATCCCCGCGCACCGCGACGTCGTGCTACTCGCCTAGTCGCGATCACGTCCCATGAGAACAAGAAGTACCCGTTCGATAGTTTCGTCGACCTGTTCGGCAAGCTGCGAACCCTCCCGGCGCCGGCGGCCGTCCTTGTTGCTGCTACCTTCTGCAGGCGGGGCTGTGATTTATTCGCACCTTATGGGCACCGAATACATGGGGATAATGTCCTGCACAAGCAACGACCACGACGACTCGCCGTCGTCGACGTCGTTTGTCGTGGCTTACCTTGAGATGAGTCCGGCCATCAACGAAATCCGCCTGTTCCGGTCAGGGTCCGGCCAGTGGGAGGTCTACAAGAACTTGCACGTCCACGGCGCCAATGGCGGGCCGTGACCTGCGCTGGTGGTCGATGGACGTGGTGGTGACGTACGGACGCCGGTACATGATCTGGGTAGATTACTACCGTGGGATGATTCTCATGGACCTGTCCTCCTCGCACTTGCAGTCGTCGGAGACATACCCGCCGTCGCCGCCCCCGCCGAAGCTCCAGTACGTGCCGCTTCCGGTGAACAGGGTTGGGGACCCCGAGGACATCGAATGGGGCGGCCGAGGATGCCCTAAAGCTTCCCGCCACGTGTGCGTCGCGCGCTACGACATCAAGTTCGTCAGCTTCGACAGCCAGCACTGGAGCAACTTTGGAGTTGGGAATCACCACGTGCTGACGTGGAGCCACAGGTTCCGAATCACCACCTGATCGCTGCACGAACACGACTACCACTAACGGAATCCGGCTCTTCACCGAGTGCCAAGTGGTTTGCGGAGTGTTTTTTTCGGATGCTAAAAAGAAAACACTCGGAAAAAAACACTAGTGCCAAGTGTTTTTTTTGACACTCGGCAAAGAACTTCTCTGCCGAGTGTTTTTTTTTCTTTTTTGACACTCGGCGAAAAGCTTCTTCGCCGAGTGTTTTTTTTTTTGCACTAGGCAAAGAAAATTTCAAAGCACATTTTGAACCAGTAAAATTTAAATGAAAAAGTTTTCAACTACAAATTTATATAACTCATCAAGATGTACAATGTTTATTTTGGTCATTTCTTCATATGCCAAAGTGAAAATAAATTTGTTTACAAATCTTATGTATCTCTCTTATAGTTTATGAAACTACAAGAGATATATAAGATTTGTGAACAGTGTTAGAATGACCATGTCGGATGAATAGATGACCAAACATCCAAAATAAACTTTGTAGATCTCGAAAAGTTACGAAACTTTGTAGTTGACAAGTTTTGATTTGAAATCATCTTGTCATGCAAAACTGCATTTGAATTTCAAAATTTTAAAATTCGATTTTTTTCAAACGACCTTGGATGGAAAAATAACCAAAATAAACTTTGTAGATCTCGAAAAGTTACGAAACATTGTAGTTGGCAACTTTTTGATTTGAAATCATCTTGTCATGCAAAACTGTGTTTGAATTTTAAAATTTTAAAATTCAAATTTTGTAAATGACCTCGGATGGAAAAACTTCCTAAACGAAAAATGTAGATTTCAAAAAGTTATGAAACTTTGTAGTTGATAATTTTTTGATTTGAATTCGTTTAGGGCCTCAAACAAGCAATTTACACTCGGTTTAGTATAATATGTGGGGAACCAAAACTATATCCAGATACATGTGAGTGTGTAGTGCAGTGCTTAGAGGAGGTACCGCACGAGGGAGAGGTCGCGGGCTCGAATCCCGTCGGCCATGTAGCCACGAATTTTGCACGAAAAATGCCATTTTTTTTGGGTTTTTTTTCGGTTCGAACTTTGGAGTGTCGGGCACTCAACAAACGTTTTGCCGAGTGCCTGACAAAAAACACTCGGCAAAGATGGCTTTGCCGAGTGCCCAAAGCGCCCGATTCCAATAGTGTACACGTGGAGGAGAGACGCCACGATCCACGGGCAAGAGTTCTGGGGCGCCTTCGATGGCGGAGACCGTTTCCCTTTCCCACACGTCCTGCCACGGTTCCCTGTCGTCGACGTGGACAATCCTGACGTACCAATCTTCCGGCTAGAGATGCCTGGCCACTGTGACCGAGGTCGACTTGAGGAAGAAGGTTCTGCTGGCAGCCACTGCTTACTCCAAGAAGGAAAGTGATGGCTACGCGGAAACCATCAACTCTGCTAGAATGAAATATGGTTTTGATCCCATCCCCAGTGAGTTGCCACGGTATACTTGGATGGTGGGCAAGCCTGCAAGAACAGGAGGCAATGACGTCTCATCATCAGTTACCCATGCTCGATCTATATCTTGTAATCACACATCAATATGATATATATTACTTGTATTCTAGGACTAACATGAGTTTAAATTTTTCATACAAGTTGCCCCTTCTATTACCGGCCAACATTTGCAAGTTAATAGGCCCGGTTTAATACAGCTCTAGCTTCAAGAATCTCATAGAGTTGGGATGTTGGTCCACGCAATTGCTTGACAAGATTTGACATGTTACCTTTTAGTAATTTTTGGATGTTTATACATCATTTGAAAACAGCAAAACACTCCTTTCATCTATTGTTGTCACAAAGTCAAGTGTGCAGTGTAAGTGCGAAGTGCCATCTATCCTGTGCTATAAATTGAGTGTAGCTTACCTAGTTAGATTTCTGGTGGTGAAACATGCCCACCCAGGTTCAAGTTTTTGACTTAACGCCGCTGCTTGTATTTTTTTAGATTTATCTAGTATTTTAACTATATCGATTCTTACAATCCACAATAATCTATTATATTACCTTCCACAATCGAAAGTGATTAGACTAAACCAGGTTTTAAAATATTGCCGATACAAAACTGATATTTCAATATTATCGGCATGGGCCGATATTTAGCTTGTATCGATCAAAAAATTTCAGGAATTTGAATTTTACCCACCAGAATTTGGTCCTACAAACGTGTTTCAGCCTAAAACAAGTGGGTAAAACTTCCATAGTAGCCTAACCCTAAAAATCTATCCTGTTTTCACCCCACCTCTTCATTTCCATGCTGTCACTGCTCTTTTCTCTCCTGGCGGCGCGCTGAGCTCTAAAGTGCTATATCCTTAAATTTCTATACTATTTTGTATTGTTTTTTATATCAAATGGTATAGATATATTTTACGTGAATTGCCCTATGAATTAAGGGTTTTAATATATAAATTTTGGCCGAAATTTCATTGTATCACCAATAGATTTCCAATATTTTTATATTCATGTTTATCAGTGACCACTGACATTTAAAAACTATTGATAGTGTAAACCCTAGACTAAACAGGACCTTAATAGTAACTTAATTAGTATAACTAGTCCATCAACCCATGCTCCTGCATGGGCTAATGATGAGACACTTAAGCAATATAAATTCTTATTTAATGTATATATATTAACTAATAAAAGTTACTTCAAACAATTAACTTTTATTTGAATCTAGAGTTATAAACGTGTATAGAATTGGCATTGGCATGATTGAAATAGATCTCATGGCACAACTAAAGATGTAACATTAGTTTGATTCCACAGTTGGCTGTTTTCTTTTGCTTCATTTGTTTTGTTTCCTATTATGACTGACTTTATGCACTATATATGGGCGTGTTGGACTTCCCTATGTAGGAATTGAACAGTGTGGCTAACAATATCAAAAGGTTAGTTCACCTTTAAATAAAAAATTGAGTAGTGGATATTTAGGTGCGTACCTCGAATTGATTTCATAAATTGTAGTCTTTCATTGATTTATCAGATGAAAATTTCGAGGTTAGTCTGTAAGTCCATACCATTGATGTTTGGCTTGTCATTTCTTGGTTCTCATCTTTTGCTTCATGAATGGATGGCGCTGAGGTAATTAAGTCATTGCTCTTGATTCCTTAACACATTGCCTTTGCATCTTTGAAATTATTTGATATGTAATTATAGCGCCCTTGAAAAGGAGGTGGTAACATTTTTATGTTTCCATCCCGGTCAGACGTTGTGCCGCTTCTTTCAAAACCATGTCGTTAGTGTAAATGACTTCCTAGGTTTGGCACCGACATAGCTTTTGCTGTCTTTCTCTCTCTTATGGAAAGGTTACATGTGCAAGAAAGCAGGAGCATTGGTCAATTACCTCGTTTATCATATCATTATCATTGTAGTTTATGCTTTTGAAGGTTGCATGATGACATTGTGCATCAACGTGCCATTGAAGCCTTGAAGGTGTTTGCCAGTAGTATGCGTTTATTAGTGGGATTAGATTCCACGCCACCGGATTTGTTTTGAAATTGTTTTGGCCAAAACTGGAAGAAAGATTAGTTAGTTTGGTCAGTCTCAACGACTTTCATGTCCCAGTTTTCAAGACTCCTCTGTCTTGGAAACAGTGAACATAAGTTTGACCCCTATGAAACTCATTTCATCCCATCAAAGTTTCATCATCTCTCTCTTCATCTATATTATATCACATTAGCTTATTTAATACCATAAAACTCTTATGAAATCTCCACTGAGACTGACCTTATATATATAGCTGACATATTTTTTTTGCTAGTGGCATTATGTTTTAGAGATTTTTGTAAGATGTTGGGTCACATTTATTAATTGCATGTCCGCATGATGAATACATTGATTTTTTAATATCGGTTGGCCTGTGGTTAATGTATTGTTTATCAATATGTTATCATAATATCTATTTTTATTCTTTTAAAAAACAATGTAGATTGTAGGCTACACTCTTTCTATTACAATGCACAGAAGGTCATTATAGCTCGGACTACAACAATCAAGATGTTCAATTTATCATATGATCGAATTAATTATTGTGTAGTACTATGGTTCTACAAAAACACAGAACCCTTAAAATTAGATTGTTAGTATTGATGTTATTCAATGTATAATAAACTTATTTAATCAACAATCGTTATTGGTTTATTTGTCATAAAAGATTAATTATATTAGTATTTACACATAGATATAGAGTTATTTTTATTTTATAAAATAGTTTACCAGTATTGATATAACACAATATTTTAGTCGATGCATGATAAACTTATTTTAATTAACAATTGTTACTAATTTATTTATTGTATTTACACGTACATTTAGAGATACTAGTATATTGCCCATACTAACGCTACGGTGGCATTTTAGATGACGCAAATTAACAACCAAAGGCAGTTCGAAGTAAAATAGATTGAAGATTCACAGAAAAATGTGTGACACACTTACAGGGTTATTTTCCTTAGAGTTGTAGACATCCTCTAAAAGTAGAACATGGTGAACTATGGGGACCCTGTTCGGTTGGCTGGAAAAACGACTGATGCTGATGCTGATTTGTTGTGAAAGAAAAACACTGTTATTTCACTGAAAAGATACGGCTGATAAGTTCAAGCGAACAGGCAGAACATACTACTTCTAAGTCCTTGTGTTTCTTTTTCATCCAGATCACTGCTACTTAAAAGGGGAATAGAGAACTATATAAGTATCAAACAATTATCAATGTTAATCTTTCAGTCATTCTACACTCCGAAAAGCAGAAAACTATATATATTACTTAAGTTGATATATTTCGATCACACAGAGAGCAGCTTCTCTTATGGGCTTACCTTATGAAACAGAAAAATGTTCTACCACTCAAGATGATCCAGAGTAGAAAAAAGTGAAGTATATGTTTTGTTATTTCTAGAAATTTGTAATTATAAGTAGAAGTGAAATTCTGCAAGCAGATATGATCACTAAACAACAAAATTGTAATAATCCTGAAAATATTCATGGAATGACCAATATTTTATATACCTGACTACTTGGCTGTGGGCAGACCGTGCTTTAGTTTCTGCTGCTTATGATCGTTGCATGCCAACACTCGACGAGTGGTGCATGGACTCAGACGGTGTATCCCATAAACAAGGTTGGTCCCTGAGATAACCAAAAAAGTAAGGAAAATGTTGGCAGTAGTGACAGAGATAACACTGCAGATATCCAAATGCTTAATAATGGCCTATAGTTGCAGTAGTGGCACAAGCAAGATCTATGTAGTAACTCATTATCTTGGAACTTGAGTACTCGCTGATTTGCAGCATAAAAAAAGGTTCTTTATTCTTATTTCCAATGACTTGAACTTACCGGTTTTACAATTTGAATGCTTGACTTTACATACCATCTTCTGCATATTTACCTTCTTCACAGCATCTACTGATTATATGAGGTTATTATTTTCCTAAGGTGGCTCTCTGAGCTTGACAATTCTGATGAACCATCTATATCTAGTGCCACAGACTGACCCGACACTGACAATGATTCGCAACATGGATGCAGTTTCAAGAGCTGCGACTCTTAGGAACTACATTGATATATTTCAGAGCCTGGATACACTATTAAGGGATAACTGATGCATGTGGCTCTTAGCACTCTGTGTTGACATTCACACTCCCTTGACGGGGAGACATCTACACTAAGGGCCTTGCTGTGCAAGTGCGCCATCATCCTTGCTTGCAAGACTGAAGAATAAATCAGTAAAATCAGAGCCCACATTATATGCAGCGCCCAAGTGTCCTGTGGCTTGTACATGATCGGATCATGCATTGTGGCATCAAAATTTTCTCATTCAAGAGGAACCCAACTACTGGGCACAGAGCATCCAGCACACATTTTTTTTAAACTAACCAATAAAACAAACAAATTCTCATGAATTGACTATATAAATCACAACATTCCATTGCTTTCTAAAACAAATAGAGAGAAAAGGACAGAGAAATATTCAGGTTTTACCAACAAGAATATAGAAACCACAAAACATAAACATCTATAGCTGACTCAGCCTATTTAGACAATCACCTCTCGTAAATGGACAACTACAAGAGACCTTTTGTGCTGGATTTTTGAGTATTAAGGCCAATTGATTATTCCTCTATAGAGATCAGTTCAATATAGTAAATGAAAAATACAGAGAACCCATGTCAACTAACCTCATTGTCGCCAAAAGGACACCACTGAGCTTCAGGGTATGCCCAAGTACTCTCTGCTCGATTTTGCAGGGGGACAAGATAAAAATACTGTTGTTCCTGCATCAATCGCATAGCTGATAGACGATGCAATCACAACTTCTAGGAAGAATTCATCAAAAGTGTATCTTACAGTATTTAGTTCGTGGGGGGAACAGAGGCGGAGGTCCCCATAAGGCAAGGTGGGGCAGCTGCCCCACCTACTGTCGACATGCAGAAACCCCCTCCCTCTCTTCTTCCTTCGTCCCGGCGTCTACCAGGCACAACTCTCGCGGCGCCACATGACTACGCGATAGCGTGAGGAAGAAGGCTGAGAAGTCAATGCCCGATCCATGACCCAACTGTGGTCGAGTGAGCCCAATCGAGTGAGCCCAATAACCATCAGCCCAAGTGCCCCCCATCACGTTAACTGTCCATCGGTTGGCCCTGACTCTCTGTATGTCGCGTTCTGCGTCAGGGCGCCGCGCCAACGCCGCCCCTCACCATGGCACTGCCCCAAGCTACTACCGCCCGCTACCCCAAGATGCCTAGACATCATTTCGCCCTCACTGCAGTGCCTTCCCTAGCCACCGCCCAGCCCTCACAAGGTCGCGCGTCTGCTCACACCTAGATGGCGTCAAGGTCGTCCATGGTGTCGCCACATTATGTGGTTTGTGCTCATGTCCGATTTTCTTGAGCATACTTGTGAACTGGTACGTGAAGCTTGGGTTCTCGGACAATGTTCGCAGCGTGTTTGACGGATTGTCGTGTATGGGTACCAGGCTACCGGGGATGGTCTATAGATGTTTTCTGTAATGCGTAGAGCCAGAGAGCCCAGATGGATCTGTCTCCTTGATACTATTAGTCATGTGTTTGCCCCACGTAAATTTTTTTCAAGCTCCACCACTGGGGGTGGGGGGACCCAAATTAACCTGCTTGAGAGAGATGGGGAAGGCGAGTTTCCTAGACGCCTCTGAGACGCGCACGATCTCCTTCACGGCGGCCCTCCAACAACGGCAGAAACCGGCGCACGCCACGACGGCGCGGCGGCCTGGCCACCACGCCTCCTCGTCCTCAAGGATTGTCTGAGGGTCTAAAACTGAGGCCCTTATACTGAATCAATGGCAATGGCACGCACCTGGTTGCCAACTCACATGCTTGCTTATGTCCACCGCTCGCCCGCCATGTGATCTCCACCGGTCTCTAGCGCCTCAAAATGCAACGCACCCGAGACTGATCTGACAAACTCCGGCGCCTCGCCTCAATCCCGCCGCCTGATCACGAACCCCAGCGCCCTGGAGAGAGACGGGGACGGAAGACCGCTCTGTGCTAGTAATTGAAACTGTAACCAGAGTACCAGACAGAGCAAATGACTGAATCTTGAAAGCATGAAAGTCAAGGAGGACCACATAGGATCTTAAAAAACATGCAAGGGAGGTCTATCTTTTTCCTCTTTCCTTCTACTTATTTTTCTTTTATATGAACAGACCCAAGTGAGTACTGATACCTACCTCAGGCATTCATCATAGTTATGCATTGAAATTCAGAACATTTAGAGCAAACCAGTAGCATTTAGAACATTTGTGTAAGATATAAGATGTGCTAGAAACAGGCACTGAAACTGAAATTAGACAGAGCACATGTTTTCTAGTTTTTTAGCAGTAACATAGTGTGTTAACTGTAGGCTAGGCTACACAAAACAGGTTGCTACTTATATAAATATATATAGCAGTGCTCAGTCAACCATACACTGCTGATTTGAGACATTAAAAAGAACCTCGGAAAATTCATCTGAACAGGGAATTCATCGCACTCTTTGTGCTCCATATTGGTTGTACCTTATTGTTCCCATATGTATCCTTGAAACTCAAGTCAGATTGCCCATTTGCATCAAGAAATCTCCTGTCTGACATCTCTTTCAATCGTTTTTGAACATCAGCAGCTTGCAAGGTTGATTGTAACACCCAAATTTTAGAGATAATGAATTTTGAATAAATTGGATAACAAATAATGGCAAATTAAAATAATAATAAAATAAATTGGTGTTGCATTCATGCTGTTGCATTTATTTTGTTATGTGGTGTGGATTTATTTTATTTTATTTTGGATTAGAAAATTTATTTGAGATATTTCTTGAAAACAAGTAAACAAAGAAAAGAAAAAAAATATAAAAAAAATAATAACTTACCTTCTTACCTGATTGGCCCGGCGACCCAGCTGTTGAGTCCTCTCCTGCGCTTGCGCCGTGGCAGGCCGCGGCGTTCGGCCGGCCCGATATCACTGCGGCCCATCACGGCGACTTGGCCCAGCAGACGAGCATTCAGTCGTCCCGAGCCAGCGGCAGCGTTTTCCCTCCCTTGTTTCGCTGACGTAGGGACCCCACCAGTCAGTATCCTCTTCTATCTCCGGTTCGTGGCCGAGGCGGACTCAATCACCGATGGGATTCGATTTCCTCCGTTTCAATGCCTTGGACCGCAAGCCGTGTATGCCTATAAGATTGTGATGACCCCCGCGTTCCGTTTTTCTTTTCACGCGTTGCCTTAGGTTATAGCTTCGTTGTCGGAAGGTGGGTTTGGATCTCGTCGGGTTGAAGTCAAGGCCGCCGCGGTTGAGCTCGGCGCTAGCCGCCTCCTTGCCATCAAACGTCGTGCGGGTGTTTTTGTCTTGAGGTGAAGTGCTCGTAGTAGCTTTATTTTCTTCCTTTTTGTTCCAAGAGTTCATTCTTGCACGTCGGGATTTCACCGGGGGGAAGATTTCCGCTTATTCGGGTAGAGCACCACCGACGAGTTCTTTCGATCTAAGACAAGACCCTAGGTGAGTTCGGGAGAAGGTTCTTTTTCGTTTGGGACAGTTTGTGGGTCGAATGGTGATCTGAGTCGCGAGTTTGGCTGTCTCCGGCGAGGTGGTGTGGGGCGGTAATGGTGGCCGGCGGCCGGCATTGGAGGAGATGGCCGGGTTTTTTTTCTCTTGGATCGAATAGTGGTCGTCCGATCGTGAATCAACGATCAAGATTAGAACATACCGGTTCGTATGGCATATTTTCTAAAGAGACCCTCGGTTTTTTAGAAATCAACCCGCGGTCCATGGCGTATTTCGGAAAATGCGTTTTCGCGTTTTGAAAGCGTATTTTCTTCCGGTTTATTCAAAAATACGTTTTCAGGAAATTACAGTTTTGCCACTAGAATTGTTTTGGTCATAAAATCTTCGTTTTAACTCCGATTTGATCCGTTCAAGTTGCGTTAGGTTCGTAATTGCGAGCTCTACATGTTAGTGTAGTTGTACAGTTAGTTTTGATAATTTATTTTTCGAGTTTATAATTAAGTATTTATTTATTAATAGGAAATCTTAGAAAATTCATAACTTTCACGTTTTAACTCCGAATTTGGTGATCTTTGCGTCTGTGTGATCGTAGAAACGTGTAGAAGAGTTTTATAAACTTTTATTACTGTTTTGCTACTGTTGGTGTACTGTTCTAATTATATCTCTTTGTTTGCTTCGTGTATGTTTGATTGGATGCATGTATGTTGTTGATTGATGATCGAGTATAGAAGGTGAGCAGTATCTGGATGATTCGGAGTATTACTTTGAGCCAAGTCAACAGTATTATTTGGAGAGCTTTGATCAAGGCATGTATAACACAGGACTATCCTTGTTACCTATACATCGAATTGTCATACATATGCATGTGCTTACCTTGACAACAGTAGAGATTATAACTTAGTGATTGTTATCTTGATTCCTTGTCAACCTTGTGGATGCATATGGGTAGCTACTGCTAGTGCTTAAACTATGAACAATGATCTTGTAATTTGATTAATGGATCAAGCAATCAACCATTAAGATGATTTAATTATTGTTAAAAGGGGGCTAGAGCATGTGTATTATTTTTGATGCTCTGGTTACTCTCCATAAGGACTTATCTGTACGTGATCATCCGGGACATAAAGTACAGCTGTGAGGGCTATATGGCTCTGGCTCTAGTTGTTCAAGAGACCTTTTCTAGCTTGTTAGTGGTTACCTTAAATGGCGTAAGAAAGGCTTGCCACGTTGGGTGTAGTGCGAGCCCCTGGCCTAGTGTGTATAGGCTGCGGTTGTTGTGCCACAGGGAATGGGGGTTCTACATCTGCCTGCCGAGTGAATCTAATGGCCCTAACTTGTTAGACGAACTCTTGAGTGGCTTTATATGGTTTTCGGGTGTTTGGGCTTGATCTCCCCACTCATTTGGAAATCATGACTCACAGTGAAAGTGTACACCTTTGCGCAGAGTTAAAAACTGGTATACTAGCCGTGCTTACGGATACGAGCGGCCTTGGAACATTTACAGATAGATGATCACCATTGCTATATCATGTTTAATTATTGTTGATTATTATTATGCTCATGTTAATGTTATTCATTATCATTATTACAAATGATCATTGGTTCTTTAATGGGAAGTGGTTTATCTTGATGCTACACAATTGCTAATTATATGATTAAAAGCTAAACGCAGTTAAACAGTGTCTAGCCTTTTGAGCCTCATGAACCCTGTGTTATATTTGTTGAGTTCGACATGGACTCACTCTTGCTATTTCCACCATAACAGATGAAGATTGTGAGGAAGATTATCGTAATGAGTACTAGTCTTGGTGTCAACCAGTCAACCGAGTCCCTGTGTGGAGTTTCCGCTGGAGATTATTATTAGTTATTATTATCATTTGTTCAAGACTATGTCTTAAATATTTATTCGCTATGTAATAAGCACTGTGATGATACTATGTAATTTGTCTACTTATGTGTGCGATCATGTTCTGGGGCGCACATGAGTACTTTATGCATCCTATTTTTGTCCTTAAAAATGGGTGCGACAGATTGGTATCAGATCCGTGTTGACTGTAGGACGCAAGCCTAGTTAGAATGATCGTTGATAGCATCCATATTTCACTTAATTCATGCTTTCTCTTTTCACCTTGATTAATTACTAAAGTTTTATGCTTCCTCTACTTTATTCTATTGCGAAAATACATTGATTCTATCTAATCTATGTCTAAATCTTGTAGATGCCTCCTCATCCCCGTCTGTCAGCTGCACAGTACGTTGCCCGTTTCAAACCCCAGGAGCCGTATGAAGATGGTGACCAAGAGCTATCTGATGCTGAATCAAGAGTTGGTGATACACCAATGGAGGATGTAGTTATGGGGTGGACTACGAAGCTTCATATCGTGGTTCCTAAGGCTGATGCTTTCTTCCATGATATGTTGACAAGAACCTTGGACAACTACTACTACGATTGGGAAGCTACTTTGGAGTATCGCAGTGCAGAGTATAGTCATCCATGGATGGATTCTTATTGGAAAACGGAGTTATGGGTCAAGAAAAGGGATCCTACCACTAAGGAACCTAAGGTGGAGTCAAAGTTCATTACCAGAGTGAGCCGGGCAACCGTGGAGACAAGCATGGAGGATGTCGCTTTCAATGCCTTTGTTTACTACCATGGTCTACGCTCAGACAAGACGTTAAATGGTGCACTCCGGTATTTTCCTTGTTTTCTACATGACAAGGGTATTTGGACCGTGCCGCTTGCAGATGATTCCTCCTTGACTTTACAAGCTACGGTGGGATTAGCTCGTGAATTGGCTCTCCATGAGGTGGATTTGAAAGATGAGTTGCTAAAGGAAAAAGAACTTAAGGAGCAAGCTTATAAGGAGATTGACCAATTAAGGGCGGAGTTAGGTCGTCCCAAGATTTATGAGAAGCTTAATTAGGAAATAGGAAAAACCCCTATGTAATAAGAACGATAGTAGTTGCGAGTTAATTTTAAGTTTGGATTGTTTTAAGAGTCAGTTTGTGGTGTGAACAATCGTGTGATTGATGGATTGTTATTATGATAATGTGTGATTTGGATCTTTGTAATGTGTGCTGGAGTTTTGTAGAGATGGCTACAAGTTCCATGGTTAAGAATATTAAGTTTGATCGAAATATATTAGTTGAATAGGGGGTTAACTTAGTTCTGTCCTTTGCTGATTTTTGGATCAGTCTGGGATGTTTTAGAAATAACTTAAAATCCGTTCATGAGAAATTTAAGAAATTTTACTGGGAATAATTAAACCTCTATATCTTTCCAACCCCACAAGAATCACTTTAATATCTATTATGAGCTAAGAGATATACCTGTTCCAAGTTGGAGTTACTGCACAGTCTGGAATTCTGAAACAGTTTCGGTTAAGTTCAGTTTTTGACCAATTTATTGACAGAATCAGAAAAAGTGTTGTGAATAAAAGTTGTAGCTAATTTTATAAGCTTTCCAACCATGTAAAGATCATCTGAATTGGATGTCCGTAGCTCGAGATATGACAGTTTTACTGAGTTGCTGAAATTGGAATTCGCCCAGAAAAATCAGATTTTGCTTATCTATTGAATACGTCATCTCGGATTGTACTGAATTTCATCTTCTGTGTTTTGGAAACAGATGTCAGGCAGAGGTCGTGGCAGAGGTCGTGGAGGAGCTAATCCACCCATTACTATGGAGGAACTCATGCAAACTCAGAATCAGATGATGCAGATGTTTATGCAGCACATGCAGAACAATCCCCCTGCGGGAGGACCACCGCCTGTGCAAGTGAGGGATAAACGTGGGGAATTTTTGAAGGGACGCCCTCCGGTGTTTTCTCATGCTGCTGATCCTTTAGAGGCAGATGATTGGGTGAGAGCCGTTGAGAAACAGTTGAACATAGCCCAATGCAATGATATGGAAAAGGTGTTATATACATCTGGTCAGTTACAGGGGACAACTCAGACTTGGTGGGAGTCGTATCAAGCTGCACGCCCTGACAATGCTCCTCCTATCACTTGGAATGAGTTTATTAGAGATTTTCGAGCTCGTCATATTCCTGAAGGTATAATTGAGCTGAAGCAGGAAGAATTCAGAAACCTTAGGATGGGACAGATGAGCGTTAGTGAATATCATGACAGGTTCACCCAGTTGGCTCGCTATGCTCCTAATGAAGTGAGGGAAGATGCAGACAGGCAGCGTCTTTTCTTGAAGGGAATTTATTATGATCTTCGCTTGCAACTGAAGGGGAATAACTATGCTAGTTTTTAAGAGCTGGTGAACAAAGCTATTGTGCTTGATAATGAGCGTAGAGAGATGGATAGAAAGAGGAAGATGAAGGTACAGAGCTCAGGAAGCAACAACCGTCAACGCACAAATTTTCAGCATGGTTTTCATCAGAAGTTTCAGGGACCGGTTAGCCAGTGGAATCGCAATCCGAATCAGAGGTGGTCCCAAAATTGGCAAAGTAATCAGACGCAGCAGCGTTCATCATATCCACAACGTCAACAGTATCAGCAGATTGGGCAACAGACTCCTCGTACTGGAAATTCCAATGTTACCCCCATGAAGAATAGTGCTCCCAGCACGCCTACTAGATGTTTTGTCTGTGGTAAAGAGGGCCATATGTCTTACCATTGTCCTGAGAAACTGAACCAGCAGACTCCTCAGAGCCAGAAGAGCAACCAGAGGCAATCTGGTACTGGAAGGGTGAATCACGTGTCTTCTGATACAGCTCATGATGCACAGGAAGTTATGATTGGTACGTTCAATGTACATTCCACTCCCGCAACTGTTCTTTTTGACTCTGGAGCATCTCATACATTCATATCCAATATTTTTGTTAAAATGCATAGTATACCCATGCTAGCTATGAAAGAACCTCTCTTAGTAAATTCACCTGGAGGTACCATGCAAACCAGTAATCGTTGTCTTCCAATTAGTATGGTATTAAGGGGGGTAGAGTTTAAGATAACTCCTATAGTGTTGAGGACATCTGGTATTGATGTGATATTGGGTATGGACTGGATGAAGCAAAATCAGGTAGAGATTCAGTGTCAGCAGAAAGTGGTAGTTGTGACTGCACCTAATGGAGATAAAATCAATGTGGATGTAGCAGTGCAGAAGCAACCAACCGCTGTGGTGAATCAGCTTGAAGATACTATTAAGGAGAATTCAGTGGTTGAGGAATTTCCGGATGTCTTCCCTGATGAATTGCCAGGTATGCCACCTGACCGAGACATTGAATTTCTTATTGAATTACTTCCTGGAACTGCACCTATAGCCAAACGACCATATAGGATGGGAGTAGATGAATTAGAAGAACTTAAGAAACAAATTAAAGAATTACAAGATAAAGGTTTTATTCGACCTAGTTCATCCCCTTGGGGAGCACCAGTTATTTTTGTTGATAAGAAAGATGGTGGTTAGAGGATGTGTGTTGATTATCGGTCATTAAATGAGGTAACTATCAAGAATAAGTACCCTTTGCCCAGGATTGATGACTTGTTTGATCAGTTGAGAGGTGCTTGTGTGTTCTCTAAGATTGATTTACGTTCTGGTTATCATCAGTTGAAGATTCGTGCCTCTGATATTCCAAAGACAGCTTTTACTACAAGGTATGGATTGTATGAGTATACTGTTATGTCGTTTGGATTGACCAATGCACCTGCATACTTTATGTACATGATGAATAAGGTGTTCATGGAATATTTGGATAAGTTTGTGGTAGTGTTTATTGATGATATACTGGTATTTTCCAAGACAGAGGTAGAGCATGCTGAACATTTGAGGTTGGTATTGCAGAAGCTTAGAGAGCATAAACTGTATGCGAAGCGAAGTAAATGTGAGTTTTGGTTGAAGAAAGTTTCTTTCCTTGGTCATATTGTCTCTAATGGAGGGATATCAGTGGATTCAGGCAAGGTAAAGGATGTATTGAATTGGAAACCACCTACTGATGCTAGCGAGATTCGCAGCTTCTTGGGATTGGCTGGATATTATAGACGGTTCATTGAAGGGTTTTCTAAACTTGCTAAACCTATGACATCTCTGTTAGAGAAGAATGCCAAGTTTGTGTGGTTTGATAAATGTCAAGCTAGTTTTGAGGAATTAAAGAAGAGGTTGACTACAGCGTCTGTTTTGGTTTTGCCAGATTTGAGTAAGAAGTTTTCTATTTATTGTGATGCTTCTCGTCAAGGTTTGGGATGTGTTCTTATGCAAGAAGGCAGAGTTGTGGCTTATGCATCTAGGCAGTTGAGAAAGCATGAGTTGAATTATCCTACACATGATTTGGAGTTAGCAGCTGTAGTTCATGCTTTAAAGATCTGGAGACATTATTTGATTGGACACAAGAGTGACATATACACTGATCATAAGAGTTTGAAGTATATTTTCACTCAGTCAGATCTGAATTTGAGGCAACGCAGATGGCTAGAATTGATTAAGGATTATGATATTGAGATACACTATCATCCTGGTAAGGCTAATGTAGTAGCTGATGCTCTTAGTAGGAAAAGTTATGCCAATGAGATAAGAACATTGTCTATGACTAGGGAGTTATGTGCTGAATTTGAATATTTGAATTTGGGAATTGTTACTAATACAATGGAATTAGTGATAGAGCCTACTTTAGAGCAAGAAATTTACAAGGGTCAGTTGAAGGATGAGAAACTAAAGAAGATAGGGAGGATATAGTGATTGGTAAGTCACCAGGCTTTCGGATGGATGATAATGGAATTTTGTGGTTCGGAAAGAGGCTGTGTGTACCTGAGGATCAAACTGTTAGACAGGCAATTCTTCGCGAAGCTCATGAGTCAGCTTATTCTATTCATCCTGGTAGTACTAAGATGTATTTGGATCTTAAACAGAAATATTGGTGGGTTGGATTAAAACGAGATGTGGCTGAGTATGTGGCATTGTGTGATACTTGTCAGAGGGTGAAAGCAGAGCATCAGAGACCTGCTGGATTGTTGCAACCAATGAAGATTCCTGAATGGAAGTGGGAGGAAGTTGGTATGGACTTTATAGTGGGGTTACCGCGTACTCAGAGAGGTTATGATTCTATTTGGGTGATAGTGGATAGATTGACTAAAGTTGCTCATTTTATACCAGTCAAGACTAATTACACGGGAGTACAATTAGCTACCTTGTATATGGAAAGAATAGTCTGTTTGCATGGAGTTCCAAAGAAGATTGTGTCTGATCGAGGTACGCAGTTTATGTCACACTTTTGGAAAGCTGTACATGAATCTTTGGGAACCAAATTGAATTTTAGCACAGCATATCATCCACAGACCGATGGACAGACTGAAAGGACCAACCAGGTATTAGAGGATATGTTGAGAGCTTGTGCATTGCAATATGGAACCAGTTGGGATAAGAGTTTGCCTTATGCAGAATTCTCTTACAATAATAGTTATCAACAGAGTCTTAAGATGGCACCATTTGAGGCTTTGTATGGACGTAAGTGTAGAACTCCATTGTTTTGGGATCAGACGTGTGAATCTCAGGTGTTTGGTACAGATGTTCTTAGAAACGCAGAAGATCAAGTGTGAGTGATTCGTGAGAATTTGAGAGTGGCACAGTCTCGTCAGAAGAGTTATGCTGATAATAGGAGAAGAGATCTAGTTTTTGAGGTAGGTGATTATGTTTATTTAAAGGTGTCACCTATGAGAAGTGTGAAGAGGTTTAACATGAAAGGTAAACTAGCACCAAGGTATGTTGGACCATTTAAAGTTATTGCTAGACGTGGGGAAGTTGCTTATCAATTAGAGTTGCCTGAGAATTTATCTGGAGTGCATGATGTGTTTCATGTTTCACAACTTAAGAAGTGTTTGCGGGTGCCCGAGGAGCAAATACCTTTAGAAGAATTGACTGTTAAGGAGGATCTTACATATGAAGAGTTTCCGATCAAGATTCTAGAGACTGCTGAAAGAGTTACTCGAAGTCGGATTATTAAGATGTGTAAAGTACAGTGGAATCGATATTCAGAGGCAGAGGCAACTTGGGAAAGAGAGGATGAATTGAGGAAATCATATCCGCAGTTGTTTGAGTAAGCAGTCCAATCTCGAGGACGAGATTCTTTTAAGGGGGTAGAATTTGTAACACCCAAATTTTAGAGATAATGAATTTTGAATAAATTGGATAACAAATAATGGCAAATTAAAATAATAATAAAATAAATTGGTGTTGCATTCATGCTGTTGCATTTATTTTGTTATGTGGTGTGGACTTATTTTATTTTATTTTGGATTAGAAAATTTATTTGAGATATTTCTTGAAAACAAGTAAACAAAGAAAAGAAAAAAAATATAAAAAAAATAATAACTTACCTTCTTACCTGATTGGCCCGGCGGCCCAGCTGTTGAGTCCTCTCCTGCGCTTGCGCCGTGGCAGGCCGCGGCGTTCGGCCGGCCCGATATCACTGCGGCCCATCACGGCGACTTGGCCCAGCAGACGAGCATTCAGTCGGCCCGAGCCAGCGGCAGCGTTTTTCCCTCCCTTGTTTCGCTGACGTAGGGACCCCACCAGTCAGTATCCTCTTCTATCTCCGGTTCGTGGCCGAGGCGGACTCAATCACCGATGGGATTCGATTTCCTCCGTTTCAATGCCTTGGACCGCAAGCCGTGTATGCCTATAAGATTGTGATGACCCCCGCGTTCCATTTTTCTTTTCACGCGTTGCCTTAGGTTATAGCTTCGTTGTCGGAAGGTGGGTTTGGATCTCGTCGGGTTGAAGTCAAGGCCGCCGCGGTTGAGCTCGGCGCTAGCCGCCTCCTTGCCATCAAACGTCGTGCGGGTGTTTTTGTCTTGAGGTGAAGTGCTCGTAGTAGCTTTATTTTCTTCCTTTTTGTTCCAAGAGTTCATTCTTGCACGTCGGGATTTCACCGGGGGGAAGATTTCCGCCTATTCGGGTAGAGCACCACCGACGAGTTCTTTCGATCTAAGACAAGACCCTAGGTGAGTTCGGGAGAAGGTTCTTTTTCGTTTGGGACAGTTTGTGGGTCGAATGGTGATCTGAGTCGCGAGTTTGGCTGTCTCCGGCGAGGTGGTGTGGGGCGGTAATGGTGGCTGGCGGCCGGCATTGGAGGAGATGGCCGGGTTTTTTTTCTCTTGGATCGAATAGTGGCCGTCCGATCGTGAATCAACGATCAAGATTAGAACATACCGGTTCGTATGGCATATTTTCTAAAGAGACCCTCGGTTTTTTAGAAATCAACCCGCGGTCCATGGCGTATTTCGGAAAATGCGTTTTCGCGTTTTGAAAGCGTATTTTCTTCCGGTTTATTCAAAAATACGTTTTCAGGAAATTACAGTTTTGCCACTAGAATTGTTTTGGTCATAAAATCTTCGTTTTAACTCCGATTTGATCCGTTCAAGTTGCGTTAGGTTCGTAATTGCGAGCTCTACATGTTAGTGTAGTTGTACAGTTAGTTTTGATAATTTATTTTTCGAGTTTATAATTAAGTATTTATTTATTAATAGAAAATCTTAGAAAATTCATAACTTTCACGTTTTAACTCCGAATTTGGTGATCTTTGCGTCTGTGTGATCGTAGAAACGTGTAGAAGAGTTTTATAAACTTTTATTACTGTTTTGCTACTGTTGGTGTACTGTTCTAATTATATCTCTTTGTTTGCTTCGTGTATGTTTGATTGGATGCATGTATGTTGTTGATTGATGATCGAGTATAGAAGGTGAGCAGTATCTGGATGATTCGGAGTATTACTTTGAGCCAAGTCAACAGTATTATTTGGAGAGCTTTGATCAAGGCAAGTATAACACAGGACTATCCTTGTTACCTATACATCGAATTGTCATACATATGCATGTGCTTACCTTGACAACAGTAGAGATTATAACTTAGTGATTGTTATCTTGATTCCTTGTCAACCTTGTGGATGCATATGGGTAGCTACTGCTAGTGCTTAAACTATGAACAATGATCTTGTAATTTGATTAATGGATCAAGCAATCAACCATTAAGATGATTTAATTATTGTTAAAAGGGGGCTAGAGCATGTGTATTATTTTTGATGCTCTGGTTACTCTCCATAAGGACTTATCTGTACGTGATCATCCGGGACATAAAGTACAGCTGTGAGGGCTATATGGCTCTGGCTCTAGTTGTTCAAGAGACCTTTTCTAGCTTGTTAGTGGTTACCTTAAATGGCGTAAGAAAGGCTTGCCACGTTGGGTGTAGTGCGAGCCCCTGGCCTAGTGTGTATAGGCTGCGGTTGTTGTGCCACAGGGAATGGGGGTTCTACATCTGCCTGCCGAGTGAATCTAATGGCCCTAACTTGTTAGACGAACTCTTGAGTGGCTTTATATGGTTTTCGGGTGTTTGGGCTTGATCTCCCCACTCATTTGGAAATCATGACTCACAGTGAAAGTGTACACCTTTGCGCAGAGTTAAAAACTGGTATACTAGCCGTGCTTACGGATACGAGCGGCCTTGGAACATTTACAGATAGATGATCACCATTGCTATATCATGTTTAATTATTGTTGATTATTATTATGCTCATGTTAATGTTATTCATTATCATTATTACAAATGATCATTGGTTCTTTAATGGGAAGTGGTTTATCTTGATGCTACACAATTGCTAATTATATGATTAAAAGCTAAACGCAGTTAAACAGTGTCTAGCCTTTTGAGCCTCATGAACCCTGTGTTATATTTGTTGAGTTCGACATGGACTCACTCTTGCTATTTCCACCATAACAGATGAAGATTGTGAGGAAGATTATCGTAATGAGTACTAGTCTTGGTGTCAACCAGTCAACCGAGTCCCTGTGTGGAGTTTCCGCTGGAGATTATTATTAGTTATTATTATCATTTGTTCAAGACTATGTCTTAAATATTTATTCGCTATGTAATAAGCACTGTGATGATACTATGTAATTTGTCTACTTATGTGTGCGATCATGTTCTGGGGCGCACATGAGTACTTTATGCATCCTATTTTTGTCCTTAAAAATGGGTGCGACATTGATGAATGCTTGCTTCAAATAAATTACATCGTTCCCGCCCTTCTTTAGACCAACAACTATATGAGTACCAAATTTTTTAATGAACCTGAAGAGTAAAGAATTAAACTTGAAGTCCTATAGTGATGACAGTTCAATTAATAAGGATAGAAAATGGCATGACAAGTTATGAGGTGTGGCATACATATTTGCCAGGTGACCAATGATAAAATCGGGGGAGCTATGAAATATGCAAGGTTAAAAAACTGAAGGCAGAGACTATAATATCAACTGAAGGAGAAACACATAGTTTCATCTTCCATTCAGTCACCCATTCATTTAAGTAATGAGTGTAAGAATTGTAGATTCCTATATGAATCTAACCTAGCCAGGGCAGCAGATTCCCAGGTTGATGGAACGGCCTTAACAAGAAGTTATCTAATATGTCTGTAGGAAGAATCACCGGAGCAAAGAATAAATTTCATGCATACCTTTTTACAAGTTTCTTTTTCTTCATCAGATGGCTCCCTGTCAAAAACAAATCTAGCACAAAAGCTCAGTAAAATCAGCAAAAAGTAAGATAACTGCAATAATTGACAAGAACCACAGGAGTAAAAGAAGCATACACAAGCTTTATCTCCGCTTGTAGCATTCTTACCGTCCGGTTCAACATACCCTACAGATGACTACACAGTTCACAGAGGCAGAAAGTTAAATAAGGTAGAATAACAATGATCAGACCAAAGGCAAGCCAAACGATATTTCTTGCCTTGAGACTTCACCAGCTTCATTGGTCAAAAGCTCTTATCCTTTCCTTCCGACCACAATCTGCAGAAAATGACAACACATTTTATATGAATCAAATGAAAAGAAACCCACTATGGTACTATGACCCAATAAATAGTTAAATACATTATATACAAAGACCTGCACATGTTAATGGCATGACACTGGAGAATCCATGAGCTTCTGCAAGAAAAAAAATCAAAACAAATGTACAGCAGGTCCCATGCACATTAAAATATTGGAAAATACTTGAGATTTTGCATGAAAAAATCAAAACAAATGTACAGCTCACATACGCATCATCCTAACTAATCATTATATTTTCTAATGTCACTGAAAAACCACAATCCAGTCACAACCCTTTGAAAGGTACAAGTATTTCTAGCATACTTTTGAAAGGTACCAGTGACATTCAGCATCTCCCAAGTAAGGCCCAAATTGATTCTGATATAAAAAGGAACCCACATGATAAGAAAAATAAACCAAGCCTGATCTTTAGATTGAAGCAGCAAAGCAAGCACACGCAAACTACCAAGAATTCTCCGAAGTGAACCTGCGATCTCGTTTTGTAGACACCATCAAATAAGAAAGATCCAAGCTACGTACACAAACATTTGCAAATTGCAAAACAAAAGAAAAAAAAACTATGAACATCTCAAGCCTCAAAATATTTACCATGCATTGAGGCATTCTGCTCGCCGCCGCTGCTCTGCTGCCGTGCAGCATTGCCCTCGCCGCCGCCGCCTTGCGCTCCCGCTTCCCGCACCCCCGTTACAGCTCTCCAGAGCCACAGCCGCACGCCTCCGGCTCTGGTCCACCGGAAGCCGCGCATCCCCCGGCAGCCGCCATCTGTCGTGCCATACTCAGTGTAAGGACTAATAGTCTCATGCCAAATTGAAGACTAACAATATCATGTCCCCAACAGAGCTTCATATTAACTGAAATTGAAATCTGAAAGCACACATATATCCAAGTACTACAAACTTTGATGAGGCAAACAATAGAGATTCTTACCTGCGAAGTTAATCATCTGAGTAGGTGTAATGATATTGGATCCAAATTCACATCACAATCAGAGAATCAATCAACCCTTTATCATATAGTAGAGAATAAATTTTATCAATCACAATTTTTAACAATTCGCATTCACCTCCGGGACAACCTTTCTCTGCCACAACCATGAGAGGCATCATCGATGTTAATCATCTTATGTTATGCTTGCCCACCATCTATTCAAAACACTCCATCAGGGAGATTGGTGCTCTGCATTATGATGTGTATCTGAAGAATTAGTGGCAGCATTTCATTTTGATCGCATCAATATTTTCCAATGAAATAGTTGGTAAATATATGGTTCTAGATCTCTTTTTGAAGAAATGTCAGCAAAGAAGTAGTACCTAATCAAATTTGTAAATGGCATTAGTGAATCCCATGCAGAGATAACATAACTGAGGAAATATTAAACAAAAAGTTTGCTCCGGCAAAACTTGAAAAGTTACATGGTCGTGCTAACAGACTACTACAGTTGTTCCAACGAACAGACGAATATTCCCACAATAGTAATTGTGCGCAAATCCTGAAGTGAAGAAATCAAATGAAATTACCACACTGCTACACCACCAGCTAATCACAACTTTAATATACATATATAAAAAACAAATGTGAGGAGAGATTTTACACCTTTCAGCTTCCCATAGAATCGGGTTCCCATCATCTTGTTAGTGCTGAGACAACCAAGATATTTCACGGAATTAGAAATCATACCCTGATTCTAACCTTTGGATTAGACTGATTATAAACCTTTGGATTAGAAGTAGATGTGTTTTCTTTTATGAGCGTGCAGACCTCTCCAGGACCGCCAGGGCTCGTTGACAACGTTGCTGCTGACCACGGCTTGGCGGCGGGGGCGAGGGAGCACCCTGGTGACGACGGCGAGGTGGAGCAGACGCGCCCAGCGCAGGTCAACCCGACTCTGAACTGAAAAACTTTGCTGCAGTGCAAAAACAGCAATGTGAAATTGTGAACTCCACTGCTTTACCAAAAATCAACCAAATTAAGTCCCATTGGTCTGAGAATTTAACCACAATTTCATCATATAATAAGTAATTCATTCCATTATCAAACACCCTAAAAAGATTGATCCTTTAACTTTAATTTCACAAAATCAGAGAACCCTAGGTGAACAACTAAATTGGGGAAACTTTAAATTCGTGGTGTTCGAGTGGCGTATTTGTTAGGAGATCATTCTAGTGTTGCTCATAAAATTCACAAAAATGAAGTATGGACAGGCATGCCTATCTTACTGTCAAAAGCTGGAGATGACGACAGTGCGCATGGAAAGCCTTCGATGGAGCGAGGAGTGCCGTTGAGGTTCTTCTGCAAGGGGCAGGGCCGCGACATCCGTTGGTAGAGGAAGCACCGACGCAGGATACAGTGTGGAGGTACCCCGTTGACTTGACCGTCTCCATCTCCATGAGGGCCTCCCTGTGAGTGGAGCACGACCTACATTCGCGCTCCTCCATCTCGGCCACTGGCTCGGCTGCCTTCGCCTGGCGCGTGCTCCGCCGCAGCGGCCTAGACTCAGGCCCGGGGCTGACCCTCCTGCGCACAACCGTGGAAATCGGTAACCATCAAGACTACACAATTGGAATCGGATCAAGAATCCCGCCACATGCACCGGATTTAATCTATGATGCACGTCATTCCATAGAAATTGGGAGAGGAAGAGAGGGAAGGGTGGGATCTTATGGTCTAAGAGCGGCATGGCTCTGCTGCCGCGGCCTCCATGTACATGCACCCGCTCCTGCTCGGTGCCAAATCCGCTACCTCCACATCCTCCTCGGTCGTAAAGCGAGAATCCACGCCTCCCTTCGCCGGATCCAGTCATCAGCCGCCGCCGGTTAGGGAGACCCCATCCTTGACACCCCAATGGCCTCCTCCATTGCAGCGCTGGATCTCGATTTCTCGCAGCACAGCTGGACAACGACAGGGGAGGACGGGACACAGCGTGCTGCTGGCTGGCGGCGTTTGCGCGGGTGATGGTGGCATCGATCGGTGGAATGGCGGCAGCGTGGCGAGGGCGCGGCGGCGGCGTGGGCAAGTGCGGAGAGAGGAGTCGAGGAGCGAAGGTGCACATGTGATGGGGAGGGAGCGTGATTGGTGCCCGCATCTCACCGGGTCCACCCTACGCGCTGGGAGCCAGCGAATCATGGAATCGCACGGCAGACCGACGAGCGCGAGGCAGAGCCGGGTGGACGATTGCGCTCGGAATGTTTTTCGCTCGCCCCGGTGAACGATTCTCTTCTAAATTTTTTAGTAGTAGAGATTAACTGCTGGTAAAATTTCTAAACTATGTTACGCAGAATGACACTGATTGGCCCCTGCCACGTCTTGGTAACATTTTTGCTACCGATGAATAATCCTGATAACTGCACAAATTATATATTTATGTACTCGATTTGAAGTGCCAGGTATACAAGCAAGACCCCCAAAAAATAGCCATCGAAACCCTCTCAAAAACAACATAACACACAATACCTACAAAATGTTTCCCATCATCTACATATCACTCAGGTTCCTCTTTCTCATTTTTTGTGATATAAGGACCCTAGCTCACTCAGTTATTGCAATCCTGCAGCACCAAGTGTGTAGATCTCACAGCCTGTTCTGTACGTACGTGCTCGGAAACAACTACGGCTAGCTAGTAGGTCATCTGGTCTCGATTTCCGTGGGCCGCCACGTCGTCTTCCTTGCGAACAGCATTGCCTCCTTGTTCTTGGAGACGGTCATCCTGACCTCCCACTGCAACGACCTCACCACGCCCTGGATCTCGTCCACCGTCTCCTTGTCGTCCCGCACGATGAGCTTGCCGTTCGGCCTCAGGATCCGGTCCACCTCTACGATCACCGGCAACACCTTGCACCTGCCAATGATCCAAACAACAGAGAAACGGGTTCGTGTTCATGTCGATCGTCGTCCGCGTGCTTGAGCGATCGACAACCATGGCCTCTGTTCTCTTCCTACACCTACCTGGGCTTGAGCTTGGAGAAGAGGTGGTCGGCATGGAGGAGGTCGTAGGATCTCGGGTAGGTGCTGAAGGACTCGCACCAGTCATGGTAGATCCCGAACAGCCCGCGCTCATAAATCACCGGCAGCGTGTCCGGCGAGTCGATGGTGACCACGTTCATCACCCACACCTTCATGTCCCGCAGCGCCGCCGCAAACCCTCCGTAGACGGCCCTCATGTCCATGACGTTCCGGATGGTCTTCCAGTCGATGCCCATGCCGGCGAGGTACGAGCTCCGGACCACCTTCCTCCAGTACTGCAGGTCCGCCGCGAAGTCGTCGGGAGCCGGCTTGCCGTACACGCCCACCTGGCTGTGGTCCAGCCAGTAGGGCGCCTTCCGCAGCCTCTCCGGCCACAGCGCCGGCCACCGGGCGCCGCGCACTGACTGGTCCTCGGGAACACGGTGCATACACTCCCGGAACTTTATGTTCCTGCATGCATGCATGCATGTCAAGGACACCGTCGTTGTCGTCAGTTTCCGGTCTGACGTGGCAAGTAGTAGTTCAGACAGTGGTCTTGTCTTGTTACCATGCAGCGTTGGGATCGTCGGAGGGCTCGCACAACGCCGGCTCCTTCTCCGGCCTCTTGTCATAGCAGACGTTGTTCACCGGCTTCTGGAAGATGACGAGGCCGACCAGGTCGACGGTGTCCCTGGTCTTCGCCACCAGCTCCCAGCACATCGCCTTGGTCAGCTTCACCATTTCTGCAACAAGACCCACGAGACCAACAACGTTGTGACCAACTCATGATCGATCGATCTTGTTTGTCTCGATTGGCAATGGTGCGTCGTCCATGCATGGGGAAAAACGAGCGAGAGCTGACCGTCCCAGATCTCCACGTCCTCGGGGAGCTTCTGGTACACCGGCGTGGCGGACCAGACGAAGAAGCCGCCGGGGCGGAGCAGGCGGTTGAGCTCGAGGAGGAGCATGCCGCCGTCGATGTGCCACGGCACGCGGCACCGCGCGCAGTGCACGACGTCGAAGACGTTGGCGGGGAACGGGAGGCGCTGCGTGCCCATCACGGCGGAGATGGCCGGGATGCCGCGCTCCAGCGCGAACTGCACCTGCGCCTCGTGCTCGTCCTTGGGCGCCAGCGACATGGTCAGCGTGTCGCGGTCGAACAGGTACCCGCCGAAGCTGGCCACGCCGCAGCCAACGTCCAGCACCACGCTGCTGCGCCTCCCCCACGCCACGTCGGGAAAGGAGTTCTGGATCAGCTCGATGTAGTGCAGCGCGCCGTGCTTGAACTGCGTGCCGCCGCCCGGGAACGTCAGGTACTCGCCGGAGACCTTCACCCAGTTCTGGTGCCCCTTGTACTCCGCCAGCTTGGTGTGCGGCACGTTGTAGTACCAGATCTTGTCGCGGCTGTGCGGCCACCGGATCGGCTCCCGGTACTCCGGCGGCGCCGGGACCAGGCACGTCGGCGCCACCTCGGGGCAGTGCCGCTCACGGTGCTCGTAGTGCTTGTCCGTCTTGAGCTTCTTGATGGCCGCCACGTTGTCCAGGCACGGGATGTAGTCCGCGCCGGCGCTCGAGTTGCACAGCTTCCACGCCACTGTGGCGACGGCGCCGGCCGCCTTGTTCTTTCCTTTCTTCCCCTTCTTCTCGGCGCGCTTCTTCTTCTCCTCGGTGGACTCCGCCGCCTGCGTCGTGAACGACCCGTTCTGCGCCGCGCGCTCCGTCAGTAGCTCTGCCTGGACGTTCGGCTGCACCTCCGCTGCTGCAGGCAGCTGCTGCTCGACGCCGTCCTGTTTCTTCTCGTCTTCGGAAGTCGTCGTGGATGCGGTGGTGGTGTCGTCAGTGGCGACCGTCGACGCCTCATCCTGCTTGTCAGTGTCGGTGGCCGTGGCCGTCGCCGTCGCCGTCGCTGCTTTGGCCGACGGCTTCACCGTCAGCGCGGCGCCTTCGACCTTGGCACTCTCCTCCGAGATGCGAGTCTTGTTGCCGTCGTCCTTCACAAGGTCAACGCCGTCCATCTTGCCGTTCTCGTCATCGAACGTGAGTTTCTTGGCCGAGCCGCCGCCTGCCTCGGCGGTGTTCTCCTTGACGACGCCAGTCGCCGCGGCCTGCTCTGCTGCGCTCGCCTTCGTCGTGTCCGTGGCCGTCTGCTCGGCGGCGCTCTGATCCAGACCGCCGGCATCCTTGGTGTCGATCGGCGTCTGCTCCTTGCCGGCGGCATCGACCTTCGCGTCGTTCTCCAGCACCGCGTCCTCTCCCGTGCCCTTGTCCTGCCCCGCGGCAGCGTCCGTCTCGCCGCCGCCCGGCTTGACGAGCTCCCCGCTCTCGGTCCTTCCGTTCTCGTCGTCGAACGACTGGTCCTTGGACGCCGCCGCCTTCCCACCGTCGCCTTCTGCCGCTTCGCTGCCACCGGGCTTGCCGGGGATGTCGACATCCTCGGCGCCCTCGGCGGCGGCGGCGCCACCGGCCGTGGCCGCCTCCGCGACGACGTTGGCGCTGTCCTGCTTGACCGTGTTGGTGGCGTCGATGGAGCTGTCCTCCTCCTTGACGTCGGCCTTCACGGCCGCCTTCTCCGAGGACAGGGAAATGGCCGCCGGGACGGTCTCGGGAGAGGACATCATCCACAGGCCGAGGAGGCAGAGCGCGACGAACACGACGAAGGTCGCCGTGGAGTAGAACGACGACCTCTGCCTCTGGTTCCGATCGAACAGGGCCATCGTCTCCTCTGTTTTGGATCAGCTCATGCAAATCTCTCTGAATTGGAGACTAGTGATGAAATTTGGTTGAGAAGTAAACCAAATAAAAAAAAATTCAAGCATCCATTGTTACCTAATTTGGATCAATCTCCCTAACAAGTCCCAACGAGAAGCAAATCCATTCACACCTGCAGCAGTGGTCTGTGTTGTTTCATGATTCCGGATTCTCCCGAAGGAGAGTGTGCACTGCATGCGCGTTCTTAAGGGCGCCGCGGGTGGCAAGTTTGGACGAAGGGAAGAGAGCGTAAAGCGGGGAGTGATCGAGAGACAGGCGGGGTCAACACACAGACCACTCCCCGGCATTGGTGCGCCATGCCCATGCATGCACAATTGCAGATACAGTACGAGGAAGACGACGATCTACAACTAGGTGAGCCCAAGGCCCATGCCAAACGTACACAGCGGGGTGGTAATTTTTTTTTAAGAGACAAACTAGCAACCGAAAGTACACCTTGTTCATGTTATCTATTCTAATATATAGTTGAATTAGACTTTATATCATCGTCGCTGGACGCACAAATACGCTTGATTCTGACTCATATAAGCAATGCTTATGAGGCAGGTTCCAAACGAGATA
Organism: Saccharum hybrid cultivar R570; assembly: GCA_038087645.1. Taxonomy (NCBI): domain Eukaryota; kingdom Viridiplantae; phylum Streptophyta; class Magnoliopsida; order Poales; family Poaceae; genus Saccharum; species Saccharum hybrid cultivar. The sequence continues at coordinate 17,540,859 of JAQSUU010000805.1, forward strand.
ATGAGATACGCATAGGCATTGTGGGACGCAAAAAGACAAATGGAAGAATCCTAGCCGAATGAGAGAGAGAGGGGGATGGGAACAAACTGGGTTGACCCGTCGGATAGTTAACCTGACCTGTAAAAGTAAGGCCAATGGATCATGCGGCTCGGTCTCAAAGTCTAAAATAGGGTTCATCATAACTTATAAGTACATCTATGGTTAGAAATAGATTGAGGAACATCATATTTCGGAACTAAAAGCAAATAAAATTAAAGTCATGGTTTACATGCAAATTTATTTAGTTCCATGCATTGCTAATAACCTTAATGTGTTATTATTGTTCGAGCCAGGTTTGGCTAGACCTGGAACCAATGACACCTTAAGGCCTTCCACATTGTTGAGGTGATGCCATAAAAAAACTAGGGTTCACAATCTAAAATGGGCACCGATCCTATTTTGTTACGCCGCACCCAGCGCCCGGACGCCTGGCTTTAGGGCGTGTCCGAACGCACCTAGTCCACATAACGTTTTGATCCCGCTGCGCCACACAGGACCATCTATCCGATGCGAATAGAACGAGAGAAACCCTACGTGCGGCCTCTCCCCGTCAATAGTAGAGTACGTGCTAATTACGTCGCAGCTGGCAGGCATTGCTGAGAACACGTGCAGACGTGCTTTACGTGCATGATGTTTGGTACTCCCTCCGTCCCAATATATCTGTCGTTTTCGCTTCTCGAGAAACAACTTTAACAAAATATATATTAAATTTAGTTTTTTAATAAATTTATTTGAAGATACAAATATTGCACATATTTTTTATAAATCGAGTCAAACTTGTGGCACAAAAACCAAAATCGACACATAATTTGGGACGAGGGAGCAGATGTCCTTTGGCCATCGAGATGGTGTTTGTTCGGTTCGTGTACTGCATACGCAATTATCTGCCTACTAGTAGGTACCTAGGATCCTTTATAATACTCCTGCTATGAAATCTTGCAGAGTCAAAACTAATAAGCACGGAATAATTACTTTCTTCTTATTAAATGTAGTAGAAAAATCTATATCTATTAAGAAAAGAATGGCCCCACCTTATAATGAATTTAATTAATTTACTATCATGTTACTATGGATTAATTTTGAAATTAATGGTTAATCATGTGTAATTCCTAGGTATTAATGATGTAACTAGTACTAAGTGAAAACTTTATTAGGCTCATTGTTGGTTCATAGTTTAAATGGGTTTTTGTTTGCTTTGTTTGTTTGAGGCAATGCCCTCGGAATCTCTTTGGCTTTGCAAACCATAAAAAATTTCTGGTTTTTTATTTTTGCTTATTTATTTTGATCACAATCTCTCATTTTTTTATCTCAAATTTTGTTCTTTTGTTTTGATCTTGTTTAGATAATCAGCTTGTGTATAAACCTTTTTTTGCATCTGTTTTTATTTCTTTCTTTGAAATATGTGATTTGATTTCTTCTGTAACTCAAGTGAGAATTCTGATAGAATTACTTCATGTTGTCTGCTTTTGTTCTTGTATTTTGTATTGCATGAAGGCGGATAGAGGCGTTACATAATCTGAGTGATTTTAAGTCATGTTTCACTCGAATTCTGTTTCTAGTTATTTTTGAGTGATATGTCCTTTTTTGAGTGATTTGTCCTTTATGATTACTCGTGTGACCATAGGGCCTGAGTCACTCAGATTTTGTATTTTTTTTCCATTTGTGTGATTTGATTCCTTGAATTGCTTGAGTGATGAGAGGGGACAGATTACTTGAGTTCCAAATAGACAGACTAAAATAATAGCATATTTGCAATGCACTCTCATTCGGTCATCGGTAAATCAATTATAATAAGTTATTGGGTTTACACTATAGTTATTTTTTAAATATTGGTGCGGTGGTCATGGATAAATAGGAATATAAAAAATTTAAATATTAGAAATTTATTGGTGATACAAGAAAAAATTCAGCCAAAATTTATACATTATACTCTTAATTCATAGAGAAAATCACGTAAAATATATCTAAAGCATTTCACATTAAAAACAATACAAAATAGTATGGAAATATGGATAACACTTTAGAGCTCAGCATGCCACCAGGAGAGGAGGAGAGGTGAAAACAGATTTCAGGGTTAGGCTACCATGAAAGTTTTACCCACTTGTTTTAGGATAGCACGCGTTCGTAGGACCAAATTCTGGTGGGTGGGTCAAATTCAAATTCCCAAAATTTTTTAGCAATACAAAGTTAAATATCAGTTCGTACCGCGGTTTTGTATGGTGATATTTTAAAACCTGGTTTAGTCTAATCACTTTTGATTGTAGAAGGTAGTATAATAGATTATTGTGGATTGTAAGAATCGGGCCATTAAAATCGTAGAATAAATAAATCTAAAAAATATGAGCAGCAATATTAAGTCAAAGACTTGAACTTAGAAGGACATGTTCCACCACAAGAAATAGCTGAGCTACACTCATACAGTTCATGACAGATGACACTTCGTACTTACACTGCACACTTGACTTTGTGAAAACAATAGATGAATGGAATGTTATGTTATTTTCAAATGCTATGTAAACATCCAAAATTACTAAAAATATAATATATAATATGTCAAATCTTGTCGAGCAATTGCGTGGACAAACATCCCAACTTTTTTTCTCAATCGGGTGTACAACCCGTTTTTCATTAAGATGAAAGGTAACCAAATGTTACAAGGTGATACATAGAACTCACAAGTAATCCTGGATTACCAACGAAAACCCATAGGCACAAACGAACAGCAAGAAAACACGAGGGGGGAGACCCTCCACCTAAAAACCCCAACCGGCTAAGCCTAAAACAGGAAGACGACACATCGGTAGCCAGTAGTGTAGTGAAGACCGCAAAGGCGACGAGGTAAGCATCAACCTCGGTGGCAAAGCATCCGCCAAGGGCGCCAGCATGATAACAGCGGCAAAGCATTCGCCAGACTGTAGCACAGTGGCAAAGCATCTGCCTGAGACGACAATCATCCACGCGGCAAAGCATCCGCGGATGGGGGGCCATCACACTCACAGCAGCAAAGCATCCTGAGAGGGGAGGCCGAAGCAACACTAGCGGCATGGCAAACGCCCGAGCAACATGACGACAAAGCATCCATCCAAGAATAGCAATAGCGATAGCAGCAAAGCATCCGCTACAGAGAAGCAAGTGACTGCGGCAACACCGACTACTGGACCAACCGATCGGTTTCGGTTCCTAATTCGGTTCCAGAAATCCAGGAACCGAAATAACCTGGGTCAATTTGGTTCCAGGGTTCGGTTAACCGAATTAACCCGCAGGAACCGAACTTGTTTTCTTATTCCTCTTCATAATCATGACTTCATCTACGTTTGAAACTTGAATAAGTGTGTGTGGCTGTGTGCTAGTGTGTTGTACGGCTGGAACCTAGAGTGCAGGCTGTATGTTTCATTTTATTACTGTTTGTTGTTTGAGTCTTTGAGAATTGTTATTTATTTGCCTTAGCATTTGAGAGAACAATCATATTGTGTGGTACTGTTTATTGTGATGCATTGCTCTTAAAAGTGTCCCTGTTGAGTGCATGAAAATGAGACAAAATGCTACTGAAATTTTTAATTGAATGAGCTATTTTTTAAGTTCCTAAAAATTTCAGTTCCTTCGGTTAGAACCGAAACCGAACCGAAGGAACCGAAACCGAATTACCTCGGTTCCAAGATTTCTCAGGAACCGATCGGTTCCTTGTTCTGCTGGAACCGAATTAGCGGGGGAACCGAGGAACCGAACCGAACCGAACCGAAGAACCGAACGCCCAGGGCTACAATCAGGCTTAGCAAAGCAAGGAGCAACTCTAGGCATGGAAGCAGAAGGAGTAGAAGCACGGTAGTAGGAGCGCTCCAACGACGCCTTCAAGATGGAAACTAACATCCGCAGACGCCATCATCGTTGACAGAGCACATAGGGATTTTCATCCTAGAACCTGCCCCGACGACCCAAACGGTGTAGACAGGCTTCGACGACGCCTTTAGGGAGGAAAATGACGCAGACTGCGCCACCGCCACTAGCCCAGAGCAAGAAGCCGGGGCAGGGTAGACACCCAAGCACGTTACTCGACACCGTGGGTCGGGGGAGGGGGGGCGCTACCGTGCCAATGGGCTTCCAGGCTGGTGAGCAGCAAACTCCGGTCGTCGCCTGGGGCACCAAAGTCCTCTCGCTTGGTAACTTCACCACGCCGATGCCATGCCGAAGTGGACACCCAGATGTGCAAGAAGGAGGCTTGTCCACGACGGCCACAAGGACGCCAGATCCGGCGGCCTTGACGCTAGATCCGGACCGGTAGGTCCCAGAAGGGGGCCTCCGTCGTGTCTGCCCCCTGCTGGTCCACTGGCACCGCAACCCTCACCAGATCTGGAGCAGAGCTCGCGAGATCCGGCCATGGAGGGCTCGGATCTACCCCGAAGATGACTAGCCGCCAGAGTTGGGCCACCGCAAGGGGCACCGCCGCGCCGACCGGGTCCAGGCCGTCTCCACCGCGCCAGACGCCAGATCCGGCATAGGAGGCCTCGGATCCGATCGAGGATTGGCAGCGCAGAACCGACGATGACAGACGCCAGATCCGGCGTAGGAGGCCCCGGATCCGGCCGTAGATTGGCAGAGCAGAACCGATGACGACAGTGGCGGCCATAGTAGCGGCGAGGAGGCAAGGCCGGGAGTCAACGCGCCCACGCCCAACCAACCACGGTCACGGCCAGCACCGGCGCATGTAGGTTTGGGGAGGTGGAGGCCTGATCTGGCCCTGGGGGATCGGATCTGCCTGGCCAGCTGGTCGACGAGCCGAAGAAGTAGGGGAGGGGTGGAGGAGGACTGGAGGAGGGAGGGGAGGTGGCTGGAGCTGCGACGGTTGCTGTTTTTTCTGGGCCGCTGCCGCCGCAAGCCGGAGGGTGGCGATGGCGGCCGGTGGGGGGCAGAAGCGGGGGGCGCTGGCTCGGTGCCGGTGGGTCGCCCCCGAGTCGCCCTGTTGGGAGCGCTCAGGGGGAGGTCAAGCAAATCTGGAAGTACTCGATTGTTTTGCTCAAAAAACAAGTCACAAACATCGCAACTCCATGAGGTTGTTGAAGCTAGAGCTGTACCAAACCGGGCCTAATAACTTGCAAGTATTGGCCAGTAATAGGCCATGTTTGGTACAACTTATTGACACCTCACTTTGGATCAAGTTAGCTTCCTCCCGTAGCTAGGTTCCCCGAAAATCTGGATCAAAGAAATCACACCGTTTGGGGACTCCGAGGCTGCATTCTATCTTCTCCGCAATGGACGATAGGCTCTTCAAGGACAAGCTCGGGGATGACGAGGCGGGGAGGATGAGACCGGTGGCGCGGAGGTTGATCCCATGAAGGATGAGCATGTGGAGGATGAGCCCATCGGTGGCGTGGAGGTCAAGCGCGGGGAGCTGGCAGTGCGAAGGTCGAGCACAGCGAGCTGCTGGTGGTGTGGAGGTCAAGCGCGGGGAGGATGAGCCTATCGGCGGTGAAGCGGAGGACAAGCGCGAGGAGAGGAGGCCTCTAGCAACACGGAAGATGAACGAGAGGAGGAAGAGGCTGCTGACAGCGTGCAAGACGGGTGCGGGGAGAAGGAAGAGCAAGGAGGCGTGGGGGCTCGGCTGGGGAATCGGTGAGATTTTGCTCAACGCTCGCTCTGTCCTGATTCCAATTTCACGTATAAACGGTGCGGGGAGAGGAAGTGCGGGGAGAAGCGATGCGTTTGGTGCCGTTCGTACCTTTTTTCCACCAGAAGCGGAACAAAAGGTGTTCCAAATAGGGTCCAACTAGAATACAAGTAGTAACTAGCAAAAATGCCTGCGTGTTGCAACGGGTGAAAAAATAAAATGTTTGTGAAAATAACATTAAGATTGATACATGTTATTTACGTCTCACCCTTTTATCATACTAGCAAATATGCACGTGCGACATGCACATGTTTTTGGAAACTATGTCAAATACCACTACCAGCTCAGGTGGTCCACCAAGCCCTCGCAGTTCGAGCTGTGGCACCGCGCCGCGCGTCTCGCTCCCTGACCGTTTCACGCCATTTTTCTTCGACGCCGGCGGTGACGACTATCCCCAGGAGAAGTGCTGCATGTTCAGAGTCATTGGCAACCCGGACGCGTCGTCACTCTGCTACCTTGGCTTGCAGAAGCTTCAACACTGCAGGGAGGAGGGCACAGGCATCGTTGCGTTGGACGCTAGCGACAAGCTCAATACATATACAGTGATGGGCCTGGGTCTCATCGAGGACGTTTTCCACGACCCGACGCCCCTAGCCAAGCTCCCCGGAAATAAAAAAGTATCAAACTTGCAGCTAAAATACGTACAAAACAGTACCTAGTAACTAAAAAGGACGTACTACGGCTTTGTGGGCATGCAGATGGTTACTTGGCCCAGATTGATGGTACGTTTTCATGTGCAAGCATCTTCCACATTGCTACGTTTTCATCCTGCCTGTTAGCTGACGTGGCTGTACTTCAGGCGCCTGTAATTTTTTTTTTCACGCTTTCCTGAATCTCAGGCGGCTGTTCTGCATGCCTCTGCATGTCCGATAAGAAGAAAGATTTCAAGCGGCTGTTAAATAGCAACTTCCTTTTATTTTTAGTCTGGCCCGGGCGCACGGAAGATGGCTCCTAAGTCGTAACGTATACCAGAATCGATTGATCATGGAGACGAGCATCGGATTTTGCGGCCCACGGCCCATGAAGAAACAGCAACCGAGCTTCGTACAGATCAGGCCACACAGTCGGTCTCTCCCTCACAATTGGGCCCGTTAGTTCTGGATCGGAGACACACATACCTAGCTGAGTTTGAGAGCCTGTTTAGTTCACAAAAAGTGAACCCAAAAAGTGCTACAGTACCTATCACATTAAATCTTGCGGCACATGCATGGAGTACTAAATGTAGACGAAAGAAAAAACTAATTACACAGTTTAGTTGTAAATCACGAGACAAATCTTTTGAGCCTAATTAGTCCATGATTGGACACAAATTGCCAAATAAAACGAAAAGTGCTACAGTAGCCGAACCTAAACTTTTTCACCAACTAAACAAGCCCTGAGTTGTACATGAGATTGAGGTGCGGACGGCTACATCTTATAAGATGAGATTGAGTTCCAGACGGTTGCGTCTTATAAGACGTAAGATTTCGTATGACGGAGGGCTCATATAGCACGAAGTCCAGATCAAACGGTTATTTCGCAGGGAGATCCTCTAAAAAAAACTCGTTCGTTTATAGTAAGATATAAAAAACTTAAAAGTTTAATTTGTTTGATAATAATGACTATGACATCGATAATATAAGTTATTGTTGACATGAATATAACAATGTACCATCGACCATATATTGAATTAAAATAGAAACTTGACTTTTATTCTTCTATCATAAATCACACAAATATTTAGAACATAATATTATCATAACTTTTACTTTTATTATCCATATGTTGTTATAGTTAAATATTGAGTTTTGTGATCTTTGAGGACCTACAAAAATATGTAATTTTAATCTCTGGTTAAAGTCAACAAGAGTTAGCCCTCTTTAGAGATTATATAGAGATACATTTTATTTTTTTAATATTTAAATATCCTTTGTGAACACGTATACGACTTGTATTTATGCCAAGGAGTTAAAAATTTAAATATCCTGTGTTCAATAGAAAACGTACCCGATTTGTATGCATGCTAGGGAGTTAAAAATTGAACTATCCTTGTTTAATAGAACACGTATTCGAGTTGTATATTCATGCCAGGGATTCATTGCTGGGCTCTTGCCTTAGCCAGACTATGTGAACCGTGTCCGTGTGTGCATGCAGCCGCAGAGATTTGCAGGGAGTCCATCCCAGACCTGCAGATCGATCACGTTGACATCTCCGAGCTGCCGCTGCTCAACATCAGCCCGCCAGAGGCCAGCGGGTTTTCCCGCCGGCAGTGGAGGCGGTCCGCGACAGGGACTGTGTACTAACAACAACCAGCACCGCGCCGTTATCATCGAACACACGGCCACCACTGCAGCGAGTCGCTTTCCGTCGGCGGCGTATGATCACGGCCACGTGTAGGCTAGAGGCGATGATGGCGCCGGTGAAGGCCCGAGGGGCTGCGGTCGCTTGACGGGTGGGCGGAGTCGAACATCCTGCCGTTGCTGAAGCCGGTGGACCAATCGCACTCAGACGGAATCACGGAAACATATTCCACGCAAAAAAAAAACCAGATGGTTCTATGATGACCGAGAACGAGACACTAGGGTTTTTACACTACAAGAAATATGTCGGTTTTTGACAAAACGTGCGTCATAAACTATGTGCCTTATTCCATGGCTTGTGACATTCTATGAACATATAAACGTCATAAACGTGTTCTCTGACATTCTATGAACATATAAATGTCACGAATCATGGAATAAGGCGCATGGTTTATGACGTACGTTTTGTCAAAAACCAACATATTTCTTGTAGTGTTAGCTTGGACGAAAAATTATTGGTGACAGAAATTTTGCATCTTTAATATTAGGGATAGATAGAATATTAGATACATCACGTTGATGTGTGATTACAATTGTATAGAGCCCCCTCATAAATCTAGTATTTGCATGAAAAGAAGACGAAAAAATGGGTTACTGATGAGATGTCATTGCCTCCTCTTCTTGCAGGCTTGCCCACCATCCAGGTACCGTGACAACTCACTGGGTATGGGATCAAAACCATATTTCATTCTAGCAGAGTTGATGGTTTCCGCACCACCAGATAGGCCATCACTTTCCTTCTTGGACTTGGAGTAAGCAGTGGCTGTCAGCAGGACCTTCCTCAAGTCGACCTCGATCATCCATTGCGGCTCGTCAGGATATGCACATGGCTCCTCTAGTCGGAAGACGACGACGTCAGGATTGTCCACGTCGACGACGGGGAACCTTGGCTGGACGTGTGGGAAACGGATTCGGTCTCCGCCATCGAAGGCGTTCCAAAACTCTTGCTCGTGCATCGTCGCGTCTTTCCTCCACGTGTAGTCGTGTTCGCGCAGCGACCAGGTGGTAATTCGGAACCTGTGGCTCCACGACAGCACGTGGTGATTCCAAACTCCAAAGTTGCTCCAGTGCTGGCTGTCGATGCTGACGAACTTGACACCGTAGCGCGTGACACACACGCGGCTGGATGCTTTAGGGCATCCTCGGCTGCCCCATTCGGGGTCCTCGGGGTCGCTAACCCTGTCCACTGGAAGCGGCACGTACCGGAGCCTCGGCGGCAGCGGCGGGTCCGTCGTCTCCGAGGAGAGGTCCATGATCACCATACCACGCACGCGGTAGTAATCTGCCCAGATCATGTACCGCGTCCGTATGGCACCACCGCGTCCGTCGACCACCAGCGCAGGTCACGGCAGCCGTTGGTGCCGTGGACGTGCAAGTTCTGGAAGGACTCCCACTGTCCGGACCCAGACCGGAACAGGTGGACGTCGTTGCCCGTACCCCGCAACATCTGAAGTTCAGCCATGACGAGAACGACGGCGAGTCGTCGACGTCGTTGCTTGTGCAGGACTACATTATACCAATTTCGCCATTACCCAAACGTTGAGCGTAAATCACGGGCCCGCCTACGGAAGGCAGCAGCAACAAGGATGGCCGCCGGCGCCGGGAGGGGTCGAGGCTCGCATGGTAAACGAACAAGTCGATGACACTATTCAGCCGGTACGTGTTCTCGTCGTAGGACGTGATCGCAAGTAGCACGACGTCGCGGTGCGCGGCGATGACATTCCCCGAGGATTTCCTCGGTGTAGTCGACGGCCGCGGCGGCAAATCGAAGGTGAGGACGGAAGTTCCAGGCGGTTCCATGAGCTCGAACGAGACGGAGATCTCCTCGCCTTTGGATGTGCGGGACATCGTGGACGTCGTGCGGTCGCCGGAGAAACCATCCCGCTGGGCACCAGCTCACCCAGCTGTGGTGCGAAGCCGGCGAACGCCGCACGGGCAACGAAGCGGACGATCGCTTGAGCCGACGGTGGCCGAACGTGGATTTGTTACAACCAGCGGGAGGTACCCACCCTGATCGGAAAAGCCGGTGGGAATGAAGACGTGGCTAACTGTTTTAGGTAAGTATGACACCGTGGAGTTGGCGTGAAAGAGAGAGATGGACGGAAAAGCTGGTTGGCCGACAGGACAGTAGGTGGGGTATTGAATGCGGCGGAGATTGGCGAATGGTTGGTGTATATAGGAGGAGCGCTCCCCACAGCCTACGGCCACTGTCGCGGGCGGCGTGACGACCCCTTCCATGGCTACTGCCCCGTAAACACCCCGGTGGAGGGGTCGTACCAGAGGGGGGAGAGGGAGACCGATGTTGGTTGTCAGGACCCGCTGCCATATGGGCCCACGGATAGACAGGCTGGCGATGGTCCCAGGCTATGGTGGCGATGGCTCTGGCTCCTGGCTACTTAAGGCATCGGCGTCACCCAAACAGGGATCAACCAATATCAACTATCAGAATATCTCTTTTACCTTTTACTGTACTAGTTGGTAGTAGGAGTACTGTTTATCTTCTTGTATCCGATTTCTGGTTGGGATCAAGTTATATGTTGCAATCCTAGTTGGGTTGCTGACATTGGTGCAGCGTCCGCGTCCACCTGCCCATCGACGACCCTGCCGCAGTCGTGGCATACGGTGGCGAGCGCATGAACTATAGAGAGGGCTACTACATCCTCTGCACCGTCTGCGACTACGGCCTTGTTTAGATGGCCAAAATGAGCCAAAATTTTTTGCGCAGTATCCGTCACATCGAATCTTTGGACGTATGCATGGAGCATTAAATGTAGGTAAAAAAATAACTAATTGCACAGTTTGTCTGTAAATGTCGAGACGAATTTTTTGAGCCTAGTTAGTTCATGATTGGATAAATTTTGTCAAATAACAACGAAAAGTGCTATAACAATTTTAGCCAAAAAATTTTGGCATCTAAACAGGCCCGCACTTCCATGAGCCGGTCGTGTGCCACACGGAGTTGGCAGTTGCCACACGATGCCATCGCCGCTGCCGTCTGGCAGCACCACAGCCTGACCTACCACCACGCGGTTGCGTGGTACAACCATTACACGACGAGCCCGCTGAGGGGAAGATGTACCACGACGTGCTTTGATCACTTCCGCCAGCCGTCGTCTTCAGATTTTCTCCTTGGTACTTGGCGCAAGATCGGTTTCCTTTTTCAGTTCTGCATCCTGAATCTCAATTCGGATGCATTAATGTTAGAGATTAGCGCTTAATTGGGTAGATGCTCCAGGCTGCAGGCTGCTCTCGTTTCCAGGAGGCGCTGCACCTCCAAAGCGCGCAGGGGCAGGGCAAGGGCAGCACGGCGCCGCATCTCCGGCAAAGGTCCTGTGTGGACGCACCGGACCACGCAGAAGCGCACGCGACGGCGGCCTGACGCGCCCGAACAGCGAGGGCTCCGACCGCACGGGCAACGGGGTAGCAACGCGGCTGGGACTCCAGCATGACGGGCGACGGGGCGTCTGCTGGCTGCTGCCCGCATGCTCCGGTCCAGCAGCGCGGGAGGCGCGGCCGACTCCAGCTCCGGGGACGAGGGTGCGTCTTGCTCCAACCTCGGGCCTGTTTAGTTCCTCAGATATTTTACGAAATGCCACTATAGCATTTTCGTTGTTATTTGATAATTAATGTTTAATCATGGCCTAATTAGGATTAAAAGATTCGTCTCATGAATTTCGTCTAAATTGTGTAATTAGTTTTATTTTTTATCTATATTTAATACTTCCTACATGTGTCTCCTATGGATACCCGATCCATCGGACGGTTCCGTGAACACACTCCCCCAGCGCGCACCCTTCCTAGTTCCGCGCGCGTCCCATCTCCAGTTCCGCGTGCCCTCAACATGCCCCCCCCGACCCCCATCCGCACTCCCCCAGATTGCCCATAGTCCGTCGTGCCCGCCCCAAGCTCACGACGAGCATGCTGCTTGCCCAGCGTGCCCCATGGCCACAACACCCCGCATCTGCCAACCCCGCACCTCTGCCCTCTAGGCCCTCGGCAAACCACACGCCCCCCTCCGCCTCGGCTCGTCCCTCCCCGCCCGAGCAACATAGAAAGCTAGAATAAAACACGTGTAATACACACAGAACAACTATTGCAAGGTTAGATTGAAGCAGCTGAAACACCATGAATATATTATTGCAACAACACGGAAACAACTACTGCAACATTAGGCGGAAGCAGGTGAAACACCATGAACATATTATTACAACGACATGGAACAACTGTTGTAACATTAGGCTGAAGCAGCTGAAACACCATGAACATATTATTACAACAATACGGAACAAACTGCTGCAACAATAGGTTAAATGAGCTGAAACATTTGGAACATATTATTACAATACTGGTGTGGAAGATATAAAACAACGCTCGAATAAAAACACTTGCAACAACATGGAGCAACTACTGCAACATGAGATTGAAGCAACTGAATGTCAATGCGGGACCTACAGGGTTCTCCAGCGATATGACTATGAGTCGTGGGCCCTGGCCTAGCCCACGGACGGGAGCAAGGAGAGGTGCAGCGTCTGCTATACTGAATCCGAGTAGAATATGCCAGACTAGCTGGATTCCTATGGAAAGTAACTTCTGTATTTAGTTCAGGACACTTTCTTTGGATCTGACTAGGATTGTAACCGCACCACAACCTTTTCTAAAGATATAAAGAGAGGGCATGGGCACCCCTATAACGAGAGACAATACAACACAATCAATTCAACGCAAAGGCTAACGCTGACTGGATGTAAAGACTATTACTCGATTACGATCGAGGACCCGAACCAGTATAAATCGACTGTCTCTGCGTTCACCGTCGAGCTCTAGCATACGTTGAAGCCCGAACAATTGTCTCAGGTACCCCCGTAATAGGCTATTGATGGTCAAACACCGACAGCTGGCGCGCCAGGTAGGGGCTTTCGGTGCAATCGCGATCAAGAACTCTACGAATTTTGACAACATGATCTTGTAACACCCAAAAATTTTAAAATTGAGAGTTAGAAGAAAAATTAGAGTTAAAAGAGATTTAGTATGAGTTTAAATAATTTAGATAATAATTAATGGGGAATTAAAATTTAAAATTTTAGATGGAATACTTGATGATGCATTCATGCTGTTGCATTTATTTTATTGTGTGGTGTGGTTTTTATTTTATTTGAGTTTGATTTGCAAATCTCTTTATATGGTTTTGAAAACAAACAAATAAAAGAAAAAAAGAAGAGCTTACCTGTGTTGTTGGCGGCCTGGAGGCCCGCTCGGACGGCCTGCCTCTCCTTTCCCACGCTGATGGGCCTATCTAGCTGAAGCCGCCCTGCCCGTTCTTCCCCGCGCCGCGTGGGCCGGCCCAGATGCACACCACGCGCGCTCGCGTTTTCTCTGGCGTCGCTGACGAGCCGGGCCCGCCTGTCAGCCGTGCTTTCTTCTTCCTTGCGCCGTGACCGAGCCGGAGTCGAGCACCGTCTCAACCGAATCCCACCGATTCTCCCGGGATCTCCTACCCGAAAACGGTGTAGTTGGGGCTACAAAAGGGTAGCCGTGGTTCCCCTATTCCCTTTTTCCATCTAAAAACCGAGCCTAACCACGTGAAACCGAGCATAAGGGTTTGGGGAAAACCTAGAAGGTTCGGTTGCTCGTCGTCGGAGCTTGCGGGTTGGTTTGAGCTCTTCTTTTTCGCTTTGGTGAGTTCACCATCTTCTTCTCTCCCTCCCTGTGCTCTTCTTTTGGGTTGTGATGCTTTGAATCGCGAGTTTGAAGCTCTCCGGTGAGTCGGCAATGGCGCCGCCGCCCTCCCCGAGCCGCGTTCCCTCCTCGGGCCGTCGTAGCTCTCCTAAACTGCGTAGATAAGTTCGGGTGGACCTTCTCTTTCGATTGGTGTCGGTTGCGGGGCAAATCACTGTCGGAATAGGTGGAGCCGAAGCTCTCCGGCGAGCCAAGGGTGCCGGCCATGGCGGCCACCGGCCGGAGTTGGGGAAGGAAGCCGCGCCCTCTCTCTCTTTACGCCGGAAGCGATGACAACCGTCCGTTATGAGATCTGTGGTCGAGATTAGAAGATACCCTTTCGCGGGGTAAATTTCATAAAGAGTCACTGCACTTTTTCTTATTAGAACCCGCAGTCCTTAGCGTCATTCAATAAATACGTTTTTCATTTTGAAAACGTATTTCTTCTCGGTAAATCAAAAATACGTTTTCTGATATTTACAGTTTTGCCACTAAACTTGTTTTGGTCATAAAATCTTCGTTTTAACTCCGATTTGACCCATTCAAGTTGTGTTAGGTTCGTATTTGCGAGCTCTACATGTTAATATAGTTGTACAGTAGGTTTGGAAAGTTTAATTTTCGAGTTTATATTTAAGTAATTATTTATCTATAGGAAATCTTAGAAAATTCATAACTTTCACGTCTTAACTCCGAATTTTGTGATCTTTACATCTGTGTGATCGTGGTAACGTGTAGAAGAGTTTTACAAACTTTTTATACTGTTTTGCTACTGTTGGTGTACTATTTTAACTATGTTTTATTGGTTGCTTCGTGTATGATTGCTCGGATGATTGTGTGTTGATGCTTGATGATCGAGTTTAGACGGTGAGCAGTTTCTGGACGATCAGGAGTATTATTTTGAGCCAAACCAGCAGTATCATCAGGAAAGCTTTGATCAAGGCAAGTATAACATGGGACCATCCTTGTTACCTATTCACTGAAATTATCATACATATGCATGTGTCTTCCTTGACAACATGGGGATGCATTTGGGTAGCTATTGCTAGTGCTTAATTATGAACAATGATCGTGTAATTTGATTAATGGATTAAGCAACCAACTATTAAGATGACCTTATTACTGTTGAAAAAGGGGACTAGAGCGTTGTATTGTGTTGATTGTTTGTCGCTCTAGTTACTCTCCATAAGGACTTATCTGTAAGTGATAACCGGGATTTACAGTACAACTGTGAGGGCTATATGGCTCTGGCTTTAGTTGTTTAAAGGACCTTTTCTAGCTAGTTAGTGGTTACCTTAATTGGCGTAAGAATGGCTTGACACGTTGGGTGTAGGACAGCCTCTAGTCAATGAGTATAGCCGAGAAGGAAGTTTACCATTTGAAAAGGGGGTTCCTACATCTGTCTCCCGAGTGAATCTAATGACCCTAACTTGTTAGACGAACCTTTAAGTGGTTTTATATGATTTCCGGTGTTTTGGGGAGTCGCGAACCCATGCATTTGGAAGTTGTGACTCACAGTGAAAGTGTACACCTCTGCGTAGAGTTAAAAACTGGTATACTAGCCGTGCTCATGGATACGAGCGGACTTGGGGATTCTTATAGAATAGATGATTACCATTATTATACCATGTTTAATTATTGTTGTTATTATTAAGCTCATGTTAATGCTATTCATTATCCTTATTACAATTGATCATTGGTTCTTTAATGGGAATTGGAATATCTTGATGCTACTCAATTACTAATTATATGATGAATAAAAGCTAATCGCAGTTAAACAGTGTCTAGCCTTTTTGTGCCTCATGAACCCTGTGTTATACTTGTTGAGTTCGACATGGACTCACCCTTGCTATTTCCACCATAACAGATGAAGATTATGAGGAAGATTATCATAATGAGTACTAGTCTTGGTGTCAACCAGTCAACCGTGTCCCTGTGTTTGGAGTTTCTGCTGGAGATCTACTACTAGTTGCTATTATTTATTGTTCAAGACTATGTGTTAAATATTTATTCGCTATGTAATAAGCACGGTGATGATACTATGTAATTTATCTACTTGTGCGTGCGATCATATCCTGGGGCGCACATGAGTCTTTTATGCATCCTATTTTTGTCCTTAAAAATGGGTGTGACAGATCTTCACAACGGGATCAATCTTCATCTTTGAATCATGGGTTTGCAAGGCGGACGATGAGGGCAACCTCCAAGGACGCCTCATCGAAACCCAGGAAGCCCACAAGGAATTCACTCTTTCTGACGGGGTCAGCCGAAGATCTTGCCGAAAGGTTCTCAGGCTTTACGGTGTCCGAATCGACTCGGGCTCCGATGACAACTAGACTCGACTTAGTGTCCCGGTCGGATTCCCCTTCGGAGTCCGATCCGGGTTCCTTTAGAGACAAGCCGAGTTCTTTTCCATTTGGACTCCGAAACGTGGCATCAACTCTTCAAGAGATTAATTTAAACCTATTTCAAGGTTCTTCCAGGAAGTTGGGTCATCTCCCAACCAGACTCAACAACGTGGCAAGGACTTATCGAGACTTACTCCGAAAAATAGCCGGTCTAGTACGGAGGCTACGTCTTACCAAAGCACAGGAAGGTCTTATATTAACCGTAACATCTCAAGATTACCTAGTCCACTGGCCTGTGTTTTCTTGCTTGTTTTGCATCTACAATGTGTGGCTCAATTAGTCTATCATTTCCACTAGCAGTATTTAGTGCCCAATTGATTATTGTTGTCTAAAATCATGTTTGAGCAATGTGCCAATGTCACATTGGCAATGTCAAGTACGTAGAAGCAGTTTATTCTGCCAGAGATGCAATAAAGTTCCAATGGCAAATGCACTGAACTGAAAGCATGCAGCGCCCTATATACAAAGTATACGGATGGTCAAGACGTGAAGTGTTGAAATCACCACTGCTGCACAACGGGGCTCTAGTCCCGGTCCAAAAGGACCTCCAATCCCGGGCTGCGAGCCGGGACTAAGGTTTCGGGACTAAATGTCCCACCTTTAGTCCTGGTTCGCAGGCCCGGGACTAAAGGGAGACCTTTAGTCTCGGTTGGTAATACCAACCGGGACTAAAAGGTGCTGCCAGGCATCGACGTGGCACAACACCTTTTAGTCCCGGTTGGTATTACCAACCGGGACTAAAGGTTCTTTTTTCTTTTTCCTTTTTCTTTCCAATTCATTATTGATTTTGGTTTTCAGTTATATTGTTTTCCAATTTATTCTTCGCTGCTATTATCCATATACGTTGCACCTATACGAGAGCGTTATTATTGCACACAAATAAAGTATGAAACTATATATATATATTATAGAGCTATACATATACGTACATACACATTACATTTACAATAATATACAAGTAATCAAGTGTTCGACCGCCGGTTAATGAGTTACACAAATGTTTGCCCGCCACTCAAAGCTCATACAAGTGTTCGTTCTTGTTTGGACTCTTCAAATCCAACCTAGGGTTGTGGTGGAACTCGCCGTCTTCCGGGATGACATGATCGTTGATGAAACCTGTGATCGTCTCCTGGATTGCGACGAGTATTGTGTGCTTGAACACTTGTTCTTTCAATTCCCACTCCTTCCATTTGCATTAATTAAAGGAAAATATATTAATATACATAAGATTTATTTAGTTTCAACAAATAAATAAGATATGAATTTACTGTATACACATGTTACTTACTTTTAGCATCTCTTTAGCAAGTGTAAATTTGGTACACCGTATGTACTCGCAAACGTAGTATCCACATAAATTGGTTCCGTACGGTTGTCTGGACACCCACTTATGTAGAATAGGAGGGGGGAGTGGCACTTTCAGATCCGTACGATATCTTTGTTGTAGCCAAGCTCAAGCCCTGCCCAATAAGTCGATCGTTGATTAGGTATAGCATAGTAAAGGAGCAGGCAACGATAATTAAAGAATGATAGAACTTACCTCTGGATCATGTCTATCATGTCTTGATACATTGCCAACTCTTTTCTCATTGAGTCCCACACATTTATAGTTTGTTCCTTGATCTTAATCTCAATGAGTATCTAGTGATCCCTGCATTTATTTATAGAGTCAACTTATATATATATATATTAATGTTGGATTGACTAATACATGATATAGCACAACACTTTACCCCATATTGTCAGGGAAGAGTATCAACTCCTTATGCCTTTGGTTATAAAAGAACCTCCAGAGGTTTTTCTCCATTTCCTTGATCTTCAGATTGAATGGATCTTTAGTCTTTGTGTCCTTGTACATGACATATGGATCGATAAAACCAATTCGATCGTCTTGTTTCAATCTGAGTTCTCTCATCATGTGTCTGCACATCGTGAGCATAGTTATTATGAATACGTAGATATGCTAGAGTGGGATTATTGATTAAAAGGAAGAATCACTTACGGACAGTAGCAGCTTATGAGAGATTTGTCAAGAGCATCCATATAGAGAAGCTGGTGTACTTCACTAAACTCTACCCAGATGATGTCATCTCCACGGAAGTAGTGACGTTCTCTGACATGGACGCCCAGATATTGTTCAATTTGATGTTGTGCACAGTATCTCAAGTAGTACTCGTGTAGTTTGTACATTTGTGTACCAAGATTTTTTACCTTTGCAGGGTCGCATAGACTCCTGCCATATACGTACTTCCTCCGCCATTCATCAACAACTTCGGCCTCTTTAACAGTTGTCAGTTCCTCCCGACTGAGAAGTTGTTCTAAGGAAAGCCCAGTCACATTCATCCACTTGGCGAGTTGATCTAAGTCCACATCATCAGGTACCGACATTTGCATCAAGTTCATGTTGGAACCATATTGATTCTCAACCACTAGTGGCGGCACTGATTGCTACGCTTGTTGGCCGAGCTGTGCAACATCTTTCTCGGCCACCTTCTGTTTCCTTTTGTCCTCCTTGATTTTCTTTGTGATAGTATGCTCATAGTCTGATAGTGGCGGCGCTGGTTTTTTACTAGCGGCACGCTTCTCGTCTTGCATAGCCTGCACCACTTGACGTAGCTTTACACGAGGATACATTAGGTATGGCTTCTCTTACTTTGCTCGTGCGTCAGCTTTGGTCTTTTCGAAGAACGCTTTCACTTCTGCCTTGACTGAAGCATTAAGTTCTTCATCAGTCTTCTCGTATGAAATCTTGGTCATCTTCGAGATCTTCATGACCACAACTTGTTTCTTTGGCGGAGGTGGTGGGACCGATCTCTGTGGGCCAGCGGGCCTTTTGTTCCTCGATAGACCAGCCGGTGTCGATGAGGCGGCCGTTGTCGGCATTGGCGGAGGCGGTGGCGGCGCGGTTGGAGCTTGCTGTTGTGGAGGAGATTGGGTCGCTGGCGGCGTTGGAGTACGTCGTGGAGGAGATACGGCCAGTGGTGGGGATGCAGCCTTGTCTTGTATGAAATCATCGTCGTCGTTGTGTCCCACGGCACTGTGGTCATGTGGTGAATGGATAGACGGACTTGGGGAGGTCCTGGATTTGAAAAAAAACGAACAAGGTATATACATGAGTGAACCGTAATCAGATACAATACATAATTATTGAAAAGCAATTGCGTTCACAATCATCCACACCTAGGGTTCGGTTGTGGTGGCGGCGCCCCAGCAATAATGATGTACCGTTTCTTCCAACATATGAATGTCTTCTCCGCTTCACCTAGGGTCTTCTCCCCATCACCACCTTCGATATCCAGAGCCACATTTTCATAGCCTTTGACCACTCTATCCACTGAGACACTAGCATATCCGGGTGGTATTGCGACCGGTCGATAGGAGATACAACACCGGTAGCCACCTTGACTGTGGCATTCCCCCTCCGGAATATGCAGCTCATAGGATGTCAATGGAGCGGTGATGTCATCCACTGGGAAGCGCATCCCTGCGTCATCATCTTGCCTCACAGGCACCTCCGTAGAAGCACAACTGCTTTTCAACTGAGCTGAGTCGGGGCTGATGTTGGCGGCCGGCTGTGACAAGCTCTGGAGGCGGGAACTTACAACTTCCTCCACGGCCTTTCTGATTTGCTCATTCATAGTGGCCTTAAGCACTTCCTCCCGCTCTAGTGTCTTACGAGCCACTTCACTAGTCTTCATAACAGCCTCCTCCAACTTGCGTAGCCGTTCCCTGTCCTCTTCCTTCTTTCTCTGGCGGCTTCTATAAGTTTCTCTGTCCTGAGGAAAGGCATGCTCCCATGACACGGAGCCATAGCCTCTCGTCCGTCCACCGTGCTCAGGGTTCCCCAGGGCGTATGTCAGCTCATCTTTATCTCTGTTCGGCTACCACTCTCCACTTTGAGCGACGGAGTGAGCTTGATGAAATCTTTCTGCTACAGCTTGGATGCGTTCCCCATACATGACCTTTCCAGTCTCTAGGTCCAGGCGGCCTCCGTGAGCGAAATACCAGTGCTTGGCGTGCTCAGGCCAGTCGAGGGATTCTAGCACCAATCCCCTGTCAATTAGCTCTTGCTCGGCTTTTTTCCACTTAGGAATGGCAGTTGGGTAGCCACCTGATCCCATCGTATGGTGGTAGGTCTTGTGTCGGGCATTCTCTAGGTTCCTTCTCGCCCATTGCTGACCCTCTTCTAATGTCTTGAACTGCACAAACTCGTCCCAAAACGGCCGTAGCTTGACAAAGTGCTTACAGTTGAAATCCGGAGTCTTGTTCTTCTTGATATAGTCGTTATATAGATTCTTCTTATAGCACTGCAATTGTGTGGCCATCTTCTTCATAGACCAATCCTGAACTCTTTCCTTCAACTGTTCATCATTTGTGTCTAGCGTGAAATGTTGCAACACGTCACCCCAAACTAGTTCCTTATCACGGTCGGAGACATAACTGATTTCTAGGCATTGCTTATTTTTCTTCCATTCATGGACATTGATTGGGATCCTATCCCGGGCAAGGTACCCCAAGTGGTTGACAAAGGCCCTTGCATGGGGTCCACGTGGCTGGCCTGTTCCCTCGTCGAAATCCGTGATAACCAACCGGCCCTCCAATGGCTTCTTCGGGCCTCGTACTTTTCTGCTGTTCCCCGTGGTTGTCGTTGAGGCAGAGGGCTATGTAGGCAGAAATAAGACAATTAATAAAGGATTTTTTTGAATTTTATGTATATAAACATAGGAGGCTGCATATATTACAGACCTCGCCAACATTGTCTTAGTCATTCGGGTATACCAAGTACTGAGAACCGTCATCGATGCCCTCAGGGTTCTCATCGCCTTCACGATCGTCATAACGACCTTCTTCAGCGCTACCGCGGATCATGTTCAACAATATTTCTTCGTCTTCTCTCGGGTCGGCCATTTCTACAAAAATATGTGTGTACACGTGACAGGGGCTTAGGGCTTAGGGTTTACGGCCTAGGGTTTAGGGTTAAGGGTTAAGGGTTTAGGGTTTAGGGTTTACTATTTAGGGTTTAGGGTTTAGTGTATGTCATTTGATTATGAACATCATTTGCTAACCAATATACCACTAATTGTACCACTAATTATAGCACTAATTTAAACAATACCTGTATTTTGAAGCCGGTGAGACGGCGGAGAGACCACGTCAGAAAGACGGCGGTCGGTGCGGAGACGACGGGGACTTTGGTGACGGCGGCAGAGAGACGTCGATTTGGAAGTAGGAAGAAAGAGGGAACAAATGTATTATAAGAGTGTGTGTTAATACATATGAAATATTATATCACATTTATATATATATCACATTATTAATATATATATGTGTGTGTGTTTAGTGTGTGTGTATCCCTAATTATCCCTAAATATTAATTATTACATCACTATTTATATAATTATTATATACTAATGCATTTTTCAAATTATTTCTTTTTTTACATCATGTTTTTTAGTGACTTCGGTGACTGCATTTTTTTACATCAAATTATTACACCACTAAGCCGGTGAGACGGCGGTGCTTGGGGCTGCGGCGGCGGTACTCGGGGCGGCAGCGGTGCTCGGGGCGGTCCTCGGGGCGGCGGACGAGGGAGCGGACGAGGGCACGCGACGACGATGCGCGCGGACGAGGGCGTGGACGAGGGCGCGGACGCGGACGAGGGCACGAACGAGGGCGCAGACGCGGACGAGGGCGCGTTGCGGCAGTGCTCGGGGCGGCGGCGGTTAAGTTTCGTCTGTGCGCGTGGGTGGGGGAGGAGGAGGAAGAAGCCCCTGCCGTTATAGGCCAGGGGACCTTTAGTCCCGGGTCTGGCCACCGCCCGGGACTAAAGGGCCTTTAGTCCCGGTTCCAGCCACGAACCGGGACTAGCCCTTTAGTCCCGGTTCGTGGCTGGAACCGGGACTAAAGACCCTTTATTTTTCACCTTTTTTTCTTTCATCTTTCTAAATGCATAATAAATTAAATATTTATCATAATTTTTTTAAAAAATACACATTAGTTTAGTTTGACTCTATTGTGCATTACAAAAATTGTAAACACTATTTTTTCAAATATTTCATATTATCCAAAATAAATGTTATTTATAATGAATATTGTGTTAATGCAAAAATATAATGGGCAATTAAAATATATAAAATTGTTGGCTTTCGACAGAAACTTTGTTTTTGAGTCATTTGGATGTTAAACTTTTGTTTCTTCAATAATAATTATCCAAATGCGCGACATTAATTGTCTAAATTTTAAAATTTAAAATTTTCAGAGATACATGTCGGTTTTTGAAACCCTGGATGGTTTCGAATGAAAAACTCATGAATACGAAGTTTGTTCCACTCATCAAGACCTCATTTGGTCTAATGGTCAACTTTATATTTGTAAAAGTTTGAACCACTCAATTTTAAATTTTGAAAGAATTCATAGCCAAACGCCGGTTTTCGAAACCCTGCATGGTCTCGACTGAAAAAGTCATGAATACCAATATTGTTCCACTCATCATGATCTACATTTCATATATAGACCATTTTTGTATTTGACAAAGTGTTGGCAAAGTGTAGTTGAAAATCCACAATTCCCACATATAGTTTCATATAGTTTGTGTGTGATTCAAGATTTGGTGAGTATTGTTTATTTAAACTTTTTCAAATAGAAAAAATGGTCTATATAAAAAGTTTGGATCTTGATGAGCTCTAACAACTTGGTATTCCAAAGTTTTTCATTTCAAGTCATTTAGTCTGTCATTTGACCAAGTTTGACCAAAATCCGTCTTCGATTTTGAAAACATGTGCCTGAGACTTGCTAAAATTTATCCAGATAAAAATATGGTCCATGTATCAAATGTAGATCTTGATGAGCTCTAACAACTTGGTATTCAAAAGTTTTTCATTTGAAGTCATCAAATGGGTCATTTGACCAAGTTTGACCAAAGTCAAAACATTGGTTTTTAGAAACACACTTTGACTGAACCTTGGATGGTCTCGAATGAAAAACTCATGAATACAAAGTTTGTTCCACTCATCAAGACCTACATTTGGTCTAATGGTCAACTTTTGATTTGTAAAAGTTTGAATCACTCAATTTTGAATTTTGAAAGAATTCATAGCCAAACGCCGGTTTTCGGAACCTTGGATGGTCTCGACTGGAAAAGTCATGAATACTAATATTGTTCCACTCATCAAGATCTACATTTCATATATAGACCATTTTTTCATTTGATAAAGTGTTGGCAAAGTGTAGTTAAAAATCCATAATTCTCACATATAGTTTCATATAGTTTGTGTGAGATTCAAGATTTGGTGAGTATTGTTTATTTAAACTTTTTCAAATAGAAAAATGGTCTATATAAAAAGTTTGGATCTTGATGAGCTCTAACAACTTGGTATTCCAAAGTTTTTCATTTCAAGTCATTTAGTCTGTCATTTGACCAAGTTTGACCAAAACTCGTCTTCGATTTTGAAAACATGTGCCTGGGACTTGCTAAAATTTATCCAGATGAAAATATGATCCATGTATCAAATGTAAATCTTGATGAGCTCTAACAACTTGGTATTCAAAAGTTTTTCATTTAAAGTCATCAAATAGGTTATTTGACCAAGTTTGACCAAAGTCAAAACATTGGTTTTTAGAAACACACACTTTGACCAAACTCTAGATGGTCTCGAATGGAAAACTCATGAATACAAAGTTTGTTCCAGTCATTAAGACCTATATTTGGTCTAATGGTCAACTTTTCATTTACAAAAGTTTGAACCACTCAATTTTGAATTTTGAAAGAATTCGTAGACAAACGCCGGGTTTCGGAACACTGGATGGTCTCGACTAGAAAAGTCATGAATACCAATATTGTTCCACTCATCAAGATCTACATTTCATATATAGACCGTTTTTGCATTTGACAAAGTGTTGGCAAAGTGTAGTTGAAAATCCACAATTCCCACATATAGCAAAGTTTGAACCACTCAAATTTGAATTTTTAACACATAATGTTACAATTATATTACACAGGATGTCAAATACACATTATTAATTTGAGTTCACTACCTATATCAAGTGGGCACAATGGTAAACTTTTTCTTGACGTAATGCCCTTGGTTATGATCATTCCGTAACCATGGAGTATCCTCAGCAGCGAGCAGGATGCTTGGGTCTTTGGCCACACAGAAGGGTGGGATTCGTTCATCCTTTTCATAATCCTCTGACACGTCTGACTTGTCTTCAATTCCACGATATTTCGTTTCCTTGTAAGAACTATGTGGCGCTTTGGCTCGTTGGTTTTTTTCTCATCGTGTTTCCCTCTCTTGGGATTTGTAGACATGTCTTTCACATAGAACACCTGATTCACATCAGCAGCAAGGACAAATGGATCATTTCTATACCCAATATTATTGAGGTCCACTATTGTCATTCCGTACTCCTTATCAACTGATACCCCTCCATTCATCTTCACCCATTGGCATCGGAATAGAGGGACTTTAAAATTATGTGCATAGTCTAGTTCCCAAATCTCCTCTATGCGACCATAATATGTGTGTATGTTCCCATTCTTTGACATTTTTTTGCAACCAATCACCGAATGTTTCCATGTGATGATGCGTAATCCAAGCCTCATTCTTCTCAGGATTCTGGGATCGTACAAAATTCATGTGTTTTTCAATATACAGTTCCACCACAGTAGAGTTTCGAAGAACTGTGCAGTGCGCTTTATTGAAAGAATCATCACCCTGGCTGATATATGTTTTTTTCCTAGTGTACCCTTTCCACCAAGTCTCCCCTCATACCGTGATTCAGGAAGACCAATCAGGTCAAGGTCAGGAATGAAGTCCACATAGAACTCAATGACCTCCTCTGTCCCGTATCTCTTGGCAATGCTTCCTTCTGGCCGACCCCGCTGGTGAACATATTTTTTCAATACACCCATAAATCTTTCTAAGGGAAACATGTTGTGTAGGAACACAGGACCCAGGATATTAATCTCTTTGACCAGATAAACTAGGAGATGTGTCATGATATCAAAGAAGGATGGAGGGAACACCAACTCAAAGCTGAAAAGACATTGAACTACATCATTCTATAGAGTAGCTAGATCAAAAGGATTGATTGCCTTCTGAGAAATTGCATTGAGGAATGCACACAGCTTCACGGTGGCCAGACGTACATGTGGAGGTATAATTCCTCTTAAGGCAACCGGAAGCAGTTGTGTCATAATCACGTGGCAGTCGTGCGATTTTAAGTTGACAAATTTCTTCTCCGGCACATTTATTATACGCTTTATATTGGAGGAGAACCCAGATGAGACTTTGATGCTGCTTAGGCACTCAAACATGCTTTCCTTCTCCTCATTGCTAAGAGTGTAGCTAGCAGGTCTTAAGTAATGACGTCCATCATCTGTCTTCTCTGGATGCAGGTTGTCTCGTTCTTTCATGCGCTTCAAGTCCTCTCGTGCCTCAAGGGTATCCTTAGGCTTTCCAAACACACCCATGAACCCTAGGAGATTGACACAAAGATTCTTTGTCAGGTGCATCACGTCGATCGAGTGGCGGACCTCAAGGTCTTTCCAATATGGTAGCTCCCAAAATATTGACTTCTTTTTCCACATTGGGGCGCGCCCCGAAGCGTCTTTTGGAATAGGTTCACTGCCTTGTCCCTTTCCAAACACTACTTTCAAATCCTTGACCATCTTGAATACCTCTGCCCCATCTTGGTTGCCTGGCTTGGACCTTTAAAATGTTTCCCTTCCTTTCTCAACTGGTGGTTCTTAGTAAGAAATCGACGATAGCCAAGGTACACGACCTTTCGACATTTTTTTAAATAGACAGCCTCAAGGTCACCAAAACAATGGGTGCATGTATTATATCCCTTATTTGTCTGTCCTGAAAGATTACTTAGAGCTGGCCAATCATTGATTGTCATGAACAACAATGCTCGCAGGTCGAATTCTTCCTGTTTGTACTCCATAGCAGCTGGAGTTCCTCAACTAATGGCCTCAGGTAGACATCAATGTCATTGCTAGGTTGCTTCGGGCCTTGGATGAGCACCGGCATCGTAATGAACTTCCGCTTCATGCATAACCATTGAGGAAGGTTGTAGATACATAGAGTAACGGGCCAAGTGCTATGACTAGAGCTCTGGTCCCCAAAAGGATTAAATCCATCCGTACTCAATGTGAACCTTAGGTTTCTTGCATCGTCTGTAAAATCCAGGAATTCTCTATCTATTTCTCTCTACTGGGACCCATTTGTAGGGTGTCTCAACATGTTGTCCACCTTACAGTCTTCTTTGTGCCATCGCAACAACTTTGCGTGCTCCTTGTTTCTGAACAGTCGTTTTAGGCGTAGAATTATTGGAGCATACCACATAACCTTGGCAGGGATTCTCTTCTTCGGACGTTCATCATCCTCAACATCGCTAGGATCATCTCGCAAGATCTTGTACCGTGACGCATGGCAAACAGGGCATTCATCTAAATTCTCGTGCTCGCCACGGTACAGGATGCAGTCATTAGGACATGCATGTATCTTTTCGATTTGTAATCCTAAAGGGCAGACAATCTTTTTTGCTTCGTATGTAGTGGTGGGCAATTCATTAGGCTTCGGAAGCATCTTTTTTTGGATCTTCAGTAATTTCCCAAATGCCTTGTCAGATATACCATTCTCTGCCTTCCACTGTAACAACTCCAGTGTCGTGCCTAGCTTTTTCTGCCCATCTTCGGCCGACGGGTAAAGTAACTTCTTGTGATCCTCTATCATTTGGTCAAACTTAGCCTTCTCCTTTTCACTTTCACAATCTCTACGTGTGTCACGAATGATATCACCAAGAGCATCGTCATCTTCAGCGATACTGTTTTCTGCATCCGCCTCTTCTTCAACTTCCTCCATCGCGAAGTCACAATATTAAGCAAAAACATCGTCAGGGTTCGCTTGTTCTTCTTCACCTTCTTCCATCATAACCTCAGTCTCTCCGTGCTTGGTCCAACAAATGTAGTTTGGCATGAAACTCGACTTGAACAAGTGCAAGTGAATACTTCTTGAGCTACAAAATTATTTCAAATTCATACACACGACACATGGACAACACATAAAACCATCCTGCTTGTTTTTGTAACATCCCGATTTTCCGGGAAGCCAAAAATATGAACTTTTAAAAAAATTTATTGTAATTGCGTGAAGCATATAGTATTTAGGTCGAACCCGAGCTTAACCGCTAACAATCGTTGCACACATATAGATTTGTTTGTAGAGTGTGCCGATGCTTCTTAGTTGGTTTAAGGTTTGGTGTCGGAGTGCACAAATCCGTAGTTGGTTCCCTCTTCAATCTCGTTTGAGTTCGTGTCAATCTCCTTCGAACCATTTCCAATCTCTTTGCAAATCCTTTCCTCAAACTTTAATCAAATGCCTTTTTATGTTACAACTCGTTTCTCATTTGAAACTCTCTCCTTTTTCTTGGCCAAAGTTCCTTCCAAACCAGCTCGTAGCCTCCCTCTTGTCCACTCAGCTAGCAGGCAAGTTGCACGAGCGTGCACGTATCATTAGTTACGTGATTCATCACATAAGTGAGCCACGAGTCCTTGTGTCTCTAAGAACATGACCATGCACGTCACAAAGCACCCAGCACAAAGCACGACCCTCCTTTGCCCAAGGACCGAAGCCTGCTGACGGCGTCTTGTACGTGTATGTACGCATGTATATATACGTTTTTTTGCCTTGATCAACCGCAAGTGCAAAGACCGGCCAGCAGCCAAGCATCCACCTCCGTTGCCTGTACGGAGGCCCAACCGCAAGCAGCCGGCACAAGGCTTGCCATCGACCAAGGCCGAAGCCTGCAGACATCGACCTGAGCTGTTATGAATATATACAGATATACGTACCATATCCCAATCAGAAGCAAGTCACAAGCCCAGCAGCGCCGCTCGGCCCAGCGGCCATGTAAGCCCACTCGCCTCTCCCGCAGTTCAGAACGCAGCACAGCTCCTGCCCTGTGTCTCGCCTACGCACTGCGCAGCACTAAGGATGAAAACGGTCGGAAACGGTCGGAAAACTCCTTAACCATTTTCTACTTTTATATTTGAATACGAAAACGAAAGCGAAAACGGTAAAGCCAGACACGAAAACGAACGCGAACTTACGGAATATCGAGAATTTCGAAAACGAACCCATTCGAGCGAAATTATGTCGAACACGGTCGGTATACGAAAATTCAATACGGAATACCGATCCACAATGCATAACAATTAACAAGTGTCATCGTGGCAAATTTGAAGTACAAGAGAGCAGACTTATCAATTTGGTTTCTTTGACAAGAGAAAAAAAGAAAAGAAAAAAAGAAAAAAGAGGAAAATTTGAGATGCCATCTGTACTAGACTAGAAAGGATAGCAACAACGCCTGGCCTATCTAGCTCTCTCTCTTTTGGTCGGCCTAGTCACATACAATGCAACAACAGCGCCGCGTGAAGCCAGATGCAGCCATGCAAGCATACAGCACCGTGCGAGGTGATTAGTCCTACCTCGACGACTCAGGGAGGCGCGACGGGGTGAGCTGCCTACATAATGCGGCCAATGAGCATCAGTGCTCCACACTTGCCTTTGCCTAGTTGCTTAAACAGTAATGATTGACAACAGAATTCGGTTTAAACTGAATTTTGAATTCGGGATATTCTGAATTAAAAGTAGAAAAGTAGAAAACGGTCGGAAAATGTCTAAACCGTTTTCTACTTTTACATTTGAAATACGAAAACGAAAACGAAAATGGTAAAGTCGATAACAAAAATACGAATTCAATCGGATAAAATACAGAAAACGATGCGGTTCGGTTCGGGATATTTCGGTTCTGTTTTCACCCTTACGCAGCACGCGCACGGAACGACGCCGCCGCTAGCCATCGCATCCCCACCTCGGCGTCCGTACTAGGAGCCACAGGATGGACGCCGCGCGTCCCATCGCGGGCATGAACGCTCAGGAGCAGCCGCACCCTCTTGGAGCCCTAGCCGCCGCTCACTATAAGAAACCGCAGGCTTTCCTCTGCTCAATCCACCATCAGCCGCCGCCGCCCCCTGCTCATTTCCCAGGCGCCACCGCACCCTTCCTCCCTCTCCTCCCTGCTCTATGCCCTTACTGCCGACGGCATCAGCCGCTGCTGACGGCAACCAAGCCGGTCACCGCGCCACCCACCTCGCAGCTCACCGCGGCCTCGCCATCGTTAGCCGCGGTCACCACCCTGCGGCTCGCAGTGACCGCCCCCCCCCCCCCCCCCCCCCCCCCCCCCCCCCCCCCCACGACGACGCCAACCTGCTGCCTCCTCGTCACGACCCGGCTCCGTCCACGATGGCGTCGAACATGACCTCTGCTTCACCGAGCACCGCGACCCACCGGAGCACAACGCCTCTGTGTTGCGCCCCGCGTCAAGACGGCACCTCGCCGCGCCTGCACCACACGCCGTCGTCCGCGCGGACGCGAAGCCGTGGCCACGCCCCGCCCTCGGCCCGTCAGCTCGCCGTGCACTGTGATTCCTCCTCGCCGTCTTCACCGAGCCTCCTCTGCACGTCGACCTCCCTGTGCCTCTGCACGTCCACGCCGGGAGCGCCGCAGCCGGCCGTGTCGACCTCGGCCTCGCCGTTCTCTTCTACACCCCGCGCTGGCATCGGCCAGGCCCTGCTAGCCGTGGAAAACCCCGGCGCCATCGTCCACGCCTCACCTGCGCCATGGAGCAAGGCCGCCCTGACTCCACCACGCCGGCACCCACGTCACCGCAGCCTCGGCCTCCTGCAGGGTCGCCGTGTCGTCTTTCGGGCGCCGACGACAGCAGTCACGAGCAGCAGCGCCACCGCACTACCTGGACCTATTCGTCCCCGACGTCGAGCAGCCACCCATGCAGAGCCTCACCAATCCAAGACCCGCTGGCCATCCGCGTCCAGTAGCAGCAGCGCCCCGCCGGATTTCTCTAGCGCCGTTGGTAAGCAACCAGCAACCCAAGCCACTCCTTTTCCACTTTCACATCACGTTCTCGCCTGAGCCCGGCCTTCGTGCCAATGATTTCCACCATCGCAGGAAGGTCATGGAGCTGCAGTGCCTGATCATCATGCCAACCATCTCGCCGAGCTTCGCAGCGGCATTGCCCTCCCCGGTAACCCGTCCTTCTCCACTGCCGGTGAGCCCGGAAGGCCAAGCCTCTGTTTTCCCCCCTTGGTATGGCGCCATCATGCTAAAGTCGGCCCTCGTGCCACTGTTCCTTGATATTGCAGGGAAGCTGCAACACATCTATGTTGACACCGGAGCTCCGTTGCCTCTCCTGCCACCATCGTTGCTAGCGGAGCCATGTCCAGCAAGCTGTAGCCTTCTGGAGCATGCCGCAACAACCCTCCGCCCTAAGGGTCAAGCCTTTGAACCCCGTTGATGCCATCCTTGACGTCGACAAGTTTCCATTTTTCATTCCTTGCATACTTGTCATCTTTATATATCATCGATACATGGCAATCTATCTATAATCTATAATTGTTTCATGCTCTTCTTACATGATCTTCGATCTATATATATATCCATGCCTGTGTCGTGCCTTCATGCTGGTCTACTATTAAATCTCCCTCTCTTGTCGCTATGGAAGGGTGCTACCCTGAGTCGTGTTGTGGGGTTTGTCGGTTGTCGTGTGGTTTGTGCCGAGTTTCTTGCGTGTGGTTCGGGTGTGTTTTGTTCGTTGTGGACTGTGCCTTCGAGCCGGTCGGGGAATTCGATGTTCGCTTGTCCATTCGGTCGTGGGTTCATCCCGTCATGGCCACAATGCCGAGCCTAACTCGCTTCCCCATGTTTAGTTGTCTCTGTTCGGCCACGATCGTTGGTAACCCGGTTCGGCTCTCGGACTTAGCCACTACGGACTCGACAACAATGCGGCTCTTATCCGCACCTAACGAGCCCTCCGTGGCCGGTCTAGTAGAGGTGAATTGGGTAACGACAATCGCAGGACTACGGGGCCAACTCGTGTAAGTATAGCTCATGGCCGCGAGCCGCCTCGCCATGACCATTGGGGCTTTACCTCCTTTGTTTTGCCTCTTTTCGCTCTTATCCAAACCACCTTGTATGCTTGTACCACTTAGACCATGGCATTTCTTTGGATCTAGTGGTGACAACCGCATCGCTATGAGCCATTGGAATAGCAAAGTGCCAATTGAGTGGCACATAGGCCGTGGTGCCCTATGAGTGGGTTTGGATTAGGGGATCGTGCCTCTTTTATTCCAACCTTCGTCCTTTCCATGACGAGTCGGTTGAAAGAGTGCGAATTCCATTCTTCTCTCCTCTTTTGTTCTTAACTCCCGTTGATCCAGTAAGATGTGGGTTGAGCTCTCTGCTTGTTCGGTGTTGTCGCTCTCTTGATTCCATTCCCTCGATTCCCGCCAAATACTATGGTGTGTGGATCGAAGGAAGGGGAGTCCCGTGTCTTTTTCGTCTTTTGCTCTTCGTGCTCAATCCCTTGTATGCTTGTACCATCATTGACCATAGCATTTCTATGGTTCTTGTGGTGACAACCGCACTGCTTCGAACCCTAGAGATGTCTTAGTGCATTTAGTGCACCTAGGTCGTGGTACCCTACGAGTAGCTTGGGCACTCGTGTTCTTTTGTGTGTCGCTTCTCTCCGATGCCTCGCCTTTTGCCATGGCGTGTGCATTGGAAGAATTAGACCGCCTCTCTTCTCTCTTGTCTTCTCTTCCGTTCCACCCTCTCTTGGTTCCCGTCAACTACAATGTCGTATGGATTGAGAGAGAACGGAACTTTTCTTGCTTGTAGCCTCTCGGTTCTCGTCAGTCTTAACGTTCGGATCGAAAGACTATGAGTCATGGTGTTTGTTTTGGATGAGCTGGGGTCTATGCCATTTTATTAAAGCTGTATAGTTTGACATGATCGGCCCGGGAAGTACTGACTTGGCTAAGACTTAAGCTTATGCTTGATAAACCACCACTTGTGTTTCTTGGCCTAGGGATCGGATATCCGCCGAGAGGGCTAAGTCGACTTCTCCTTGTGTTCTTTCGGCGTTGACCTTTTCGAGTTTAGGCCTTTTCGAGAGTATTGATTGTTCTCTTGCTTTGTGTGATGCCCTCGCGAGGTAGCGTTGATCGGACCGGAACCCCGTTGGAGGAAGGGAAAGCAGAGGATAGCAGAACCTGTGGAGTGGAGCTGACTTGGGAGGTGGAGACTCGTACTGATCGACTACACCAACTAACAGAGACTCGTACCTCTTCTACCCCGACATCGCAGGTGTCATGGCAGCACCTTACCTTTAGAGAATCCTATTAGGCATGTTAATGTAGATGCTAGTGCTTTACTTTTATGCAAACAAGCTGTGATAGGTTGCATGGTAGAATGCTTGTGAGCCTTTACCTTGTCGCAACCTATTTCCCTGCACACCCGCTGATAGGCTAGACTCTTGCTTACTATTTACTGCTTTACTCTTACTCTTACTCTTACTCGCATTATATCTGTGATGTGGTGCTGGTGAGTGAGAGGCGTAATGAGATAAGGCATGAGGTGCCGATAACCTGCTAAAAACCTGATAATGAATATGGGGAGATCTTGGCGTGAGTCTTGGGTATGTGGTGAGGGTCGAGTCGACTGAGCAGGATCTACGACGAGTCGTGAGGAGAAGTCTGGCCGGGGAATGCTACCTGGGCGTTTCCCATGAGTGAGGTACCTGTGGCGGGTACATGTGACAGGGAGAGGTCCCGGGGTGGAGTGTCTTCGTGGGACAAAATCCCGGGATGGGAGGTGCTGTTTTAGCACGGGGCGCCGGATGTCCCATCGAGCGGGGGATCGGTTGCCCTTTGTGAAGATATCCTGCTTAGTCACCCTAAGGACTGATATGTTTGTGGACCGGGTCTTAGGAATCCTTACATGCCCACTCGCTTCTGTGGGGAGGAGACGGACGTTCGACTTTCTAGTGTGGTGCCACTACTATTGGGAGGTTAGCGGATAGTGTAGGGAGGTACGGGCGTTGAGCGCCCACACCCTCCTAAGATGGCATAGTACCCGAGGGGCCAAGTACTACGTCTCACAGTCTCAGCGTGTCGGTGTACGAGGTACTCTGACACGGCCCCAGTTCTGAGTGATAGGGTGGCATCATGTCTAGTTGGAAGGCGACTCGTTATCAGCCTAGACGGCCCGGATCGTCGATGATGGTGATCTTGTGGGTAGTGTAAACCTCTGCAGAGTTTCTGGTTGATCGATCGATACATATGCCGACTTGTCGGCTATGTACCTTTCCTAAGTACAGCTTCACTTGAATAGTGAGAGGAGTCCTTCTACCTTTCCTGGGTTTCAGTGCGTGATCCGGCCTTGGCCGTTGAGATATGGACGAGAGGGAGTCGTCCATGCTGATGAGAGAGTGAGATGAGGTGTGGTGAGGTGATGAGATGTGATGGGATGGGAGAACACGTGTGTGAGGCGGGTTAAAACTTGATGAACTTGTATTATTATTAAAATATTGATACATGCATTATAGGAATCCCACAGCCAAATATTTAGGATCGCCAGATCTTTCTCTTTTCCACTAAAGCTCATCGGTGCTGACCATGGCCTGCACACATCTGGCGGTGTGCAAATTTCCTAACTTGCAGTTTTAGCGAAATTAGAAGGATTTAGGTGGTCTCACTCATACGCTCAAGTTTGGTTGAAGATGGAGTGTACGCCCGCTGACTTTCTACACCAACTCTGATGACTACTCGTGGAGGAGCTTTCACCTGCTGATGCGCTACAATGACCCTGATGAAGACGTGTGTGTTTCCGATAGAACACGATGTAATTGGTGTAATAACCAGTGTTGTAAAAACCTTGTAATTTGTAATTCTACGATGTATGATTGTGGTATCATCTGATAGTTGATAGTGTGATGGCTTGCCCTCGTGGACTATCACATTATAATTCGTATCTGTGGATTTTTCCTTCGAGGAAAATCGAGATCGTTTCAGTTTTCCTCTGCCACTCTGCAGAATTCTCGCACGTCCACAATGAACTCGTTGGAGCGGCGATCGGCATTGTACATCCAAGTCATTATCTGCATTATATGGCATCACATAATTAAAAGCCCAGCATGAGAAAAGAGCGCGGCACAACCTTGTCTAATTGAGTTTAAAATTTTATAAGTGGTTCATCATTTTATAAAATTAATTTGTGGACGTTAATAAAAAGATAGCAAAATCATAAAATTTGTATTTTTCTATTAAAAGGTGTAATTAAATCTCTAAATAAAATTAATTTGAAGAATTTTTAAAGTTAAAATTAATTTATTTCAAAATTACAAAGAATCAACATTATTTAATATTTTAAAATGAGAACATGAACAAATTAAACTAAAAAGTATCCTAAAAAGTCTATAATAGAACTAAACATTATATGTGTATACTACTTTTTAGGTACTATAATTAGCATCGTTCATAAAAATTCAAACATGAAAAGTGATTGGAACTAGCAATATGAAATAAAATAGCCATATACAACATGGATTTACATATGGTGCTGCTAAAACATAGGAGGATGAAGCTAGCAACCTTTCAAACAAATCGATGACGGCGTAGAAGCGTTTGAAGTGGATTGATCGCTGGAGATGAGACAAGCAAGAACAATGAAAGAACAAGCAACAAGAACATGAACAAGGAAGCTCGGGCTCGGACCGGGACAAAAGTTGTAGTCCCGGTCGGTGGCACCAACCGTGACTAAAGGCAGGGCTTTAGTCCCAGTTGGTGTTACCAACCAGGACTAAAGGTCCCTCCCGACAGCGCCTGACAACAGAGCCGCACCAACCGGGACTAAAGCCCTATTTAGTCCCGGGCGCCGAAATCGCCGAGACTAAAGGCATTTTGGGCGATCGACGAAAGGTCAGTTGTGTAGTAGTGCACCATGCAAAATGTTCCTATCGCTCGGCTCTTTTTTTATACATCTATCGCTCGGCTTTTACAGTGCTAGCCTGGGATGAAAACGGTACGGATATTTTTCGACCGTATTCGAGACCGAATCCGTTTAGAGTAGTTTTAATCTGTCCGTATCCGAGTCCGGATATTTAACATCCGATACCGTATTCGTATTCGAATATTTAAATCACATATTTATGATGTCGATATCCAATCGTATCTTATCCGGCATTTTTTATATTATCCGTATTTGAATCCGAATCCGGACATAAATATGAAAACAAATATAATATCAGTGATATCCGTCTGTATCCGATCTGTTTTCATCCCTAGTGCTAGGATTGCATCTGTGTGCTTTAAAATGCGCAGCATGTCTGTTTAATCTTTTTGCTAAGGTCTTGTTTAGATTCAAAAACTTTTCATAAAAAACAACAGTAATGAATCTTACGGCACATGCATGCAACATTAAATATAGACAAAAAACTAATTGCACAGTTTGGTTGGAAATCGCGAGATGAACGTTTTGAGCCTAATTAGCCCGCGATTTAACACTAAAGTGCTACAGTACCAATGTGCTAATGACGGATTAATTAGGCTTAATAAATTCGTCTCGCGGTTTTCAGGCAAGCTATGTAATTAGTTTTTTTGTTAGTATTCGAAAACTCCTTCCGACATCGCACGAAACATCTGATGTGGCATTTTTTCAAAAAACATTTCACCAACTAAACCACCCTAAACTTGTAACAAGTAGCAGCAACTTGGGGGGTCACCGTGCACATGCACCGTGCAGTGCCCTTTCCAAAACGTGTTGTCTCAGGCCTCAAGCACTAACTTCAATCTTGGCAATTTTGTTTGAACTAAATGAAAGCTCCAATCACTTTTTTTTAAAAAAAACTTGGACTAGGTTGTAAACTTGTAGCACGGGATTCGTTTGGAAGTTATAGGTTTCAGTGGCTATGTATCGTGGAAAGGATTCGATCAGTAGTGTTGTCGAATGTACCCTTCAATCATCCAAGCATAGTAGGCAACTTTATATGTTTCCAATAAATTAATATGTCAAATACGCTTGTATAAATATATTTTCTGATATGTATATATATATGTGTTTCTTAAATGTACCGTAGAGAATTGACCAAGTCATTTGGCTTGAAGAGATACTCTCATATTTCGGGGTTAAGGAAGTGGATGTTGAATGCTTTGAGGTAGACAATGGTCAATTGATGCAATGTCGAGTTGGCTTTTTCATCACAGCTAGGAGGGGTAGAGGTGGTGTTGTACAAATCTCAGGTGGGAAGAAAGGCATCTGATCAGGTTATTGCATAAAAATATGGTGTCCTAGCATGTGTAAATAAGCTTGCGACTATTGAGTACAACCTGTCTACTTATTCCTCCATGAAGATACTATCTATTGATGCGGGCTCTTATCATGATCTGGCAGGCTTTTGTGTAAGGATGGCTCGAAACAACCGCAATGATGTGGTAAGTCGAAGTCGAACTCCTAGCTTGTATCAAGATTTGTTGTTATTGAAAAGCTTGGTTCTCATATCTATTTCTTCTGCCAACACTTAACTACAGGTTGAGGACTATGACGTAACCTACGCAGGTTGTAGCCTTGAAGCCATTCTTAACCAAACAATGCATGCATTGGGTTATCAATAGAAATATGCCGATGATTGGCCAACACTCACTACGGAAGGATTTCAAGCGAAGCTGCTTGCGAGTAAGAGGGGACAATCTGACCCACTGTCGTTCACCGTTGTGAGTAGACCTTGTGCTCATACTTTTGAAGCAAGGGAGAGTGCATTATTGTATGCCTTGAATTTCGTCAATGACGTTTGTGGATACCACATCAGCGATCTGCACTTCACCGACCTCATAATACGACACAATCAACTTTATCAGTGATGTACTTGTGCTTGCATGAACTTGGTGTGTACGTAGTTGATGAACTTTGGGGTGTACTTAGACATGCATCTTGTTTGTAATGACTTGTTTTAAATTATTATGGTTCGTATGAACTTGATGAATGGAGATGATCATTGTAATATATAAGCTCTTAATTAGTTCCATTCTTATTTATGGATGATGTACAATAGTATAGCATACAATACAAGTACGAAAACTATTTGAAAGGAAAACAAACTGAACGCAAAGAAATTGTAAAAGAAAAGAAAAAACAGAAAAGGGGATATTTAGTCTCGGTTGGTATAGCCAATCGGGACCGGAGGTGGTCGCCCTTGGGCTCGGCCTAGAGCCCTCTTTAGTCCCGGTTGGGATAAGTAACTGGGACTAAAAGGCCCTATTCAATCCCGGTTGGACGGCCCGGGACTAAGTGGGGGGGGGGCTTTAGTCTCGGCATCGCAATCATTGTTGGGAAACCGGGACTAAAGAGTGTTTCCCAATCGGGATTGCAACCCAGTCCTGTACTAGTGGTTGTATTCCATGATTTAATGTTGCTATTGTTTAGTGGTATAAGAGATGCGCCCATTGATAGTGAGACATACGTGTTGACTTTGTCAATCCTGAGATATGCCGGCTCACAACAAGGCGCCCATTCCGACTTTGTCAATCTCGAGATTTGACGCTCACAACGAGACTTTTGTTCTATAACTTCGCTAATCTCGAGATCTGTCACATGGGCATGTATCATCAAGGAATGAAGTTGTACTGCCATTATTTTGCCTATAGAAAATCAAGCTATCAGGATAAAGCAAGCATGGCGAGATTGTTCTTACATTGACAGAAAGTCGTCTAGACCGACTATCCAAGCTCCAGGATTTTTGTTTGCTGTTTTGGGCCTGTAGCCTGGCCTAACGAATGCATCGACCATCAATTAGCCAGGCTCGCAGGAAACGGCCGATCCCCTTGTCTAAGGATGAAAACGGTCGGAAATGGTCGGAAAACTCCTCAACCATTTTCTACTTTTATATTTGAATACGAAAACGAAAGCAGAAATGGTAAAGCCGGACACGAAAACGAAAGCGAACTTACGGAATATCGAGAATTTCGAAAACGAACCCATTCGAGTGAAATTATGTCGAACATGGTCGGTATACGAAAATTCAATACGGAATACCGATCCATAATGCATAACAATTAACAAGTGTCATCGTGGCAAATTTCGAGTGCAAGAGAGCAAACTTATCAATTTGGTTTCTTTGACAAGAGAAAAAAAGAAAAAAAGAAAAAAGAAGAAAATTTGAGATGACATCGGTAGACTAGAAAGGATAGCAACAACGCCTGACCCATCTTGCTCTCTCTCTTTTGGTCGGCCCAGTCACATGCAATGCAATAACAGTGCTGCATGAAGCCAGATGCAGCCATGCAAGCATACAACACCGTGCGAGATGATTAGTCCTACCTCGACGACTCAGGGAGGCGCGACGGGGTGAGCTTCCTATATAATGCGGCCAATGAGCATCAGTGCTCCACACTTGCCTTTGCCTAGTTGCATGGACAGTAATGATTGACAACAAAATTCGGTTTAAACTGAATTTTGAATTCGGGATATTCTGAATTAAAAGTAGAAAAGTAGAAAACGGTCGGAAACGGTCGGAAAATGTCTAAACCGTTTTCTACTTTTACATTTGAAATACGAAAACGAAAACGAAAACGGTAAAGTCGGACACAAAAATACGAATTCGATCGGATAAAATACAGAAAATGATGCGGTTCGGTTTGGGATATTTCCATTCCGTTTTCATCCTTACCCTCGTTCTCACGAAGCCTGGCTCCGCCTAGCTCGTGACCCAACTCCGCTCACCTCCTACACGCGTTTTGTCTCCACCCTACCGGCCACCGGATCCGCGCTCCTCCTCCACTCCACCTACCGCCACCCCTGCTTATGTGCTCTCTCCCCTGCCGGACGCCGGATCCACGCTCCTCCTCCACCTCACCGGCCAACGAGCCCTGCTTTCATGCTCCACCTCCACCCCACCAGCCGCCGCTTCCGCGCTCCTCCTCTACCCTGCTGATCGACCCGCGCTTCTGTCACCTCCTGGATGACAGTAGCGTCCTGAAAATTGGCAGTGGAGGTGTCGCACGGCGAATTGGCAAGCGGGCACATCTGATGCTACTCCTTTGCGGCGAATCAGCGGCCGCCGCATATGGTGCTGCTCCTTCGTGGCGAATCAGCGGCGGCCGCATCTGGTCTTCCTCCTCCGCACGTGTGGGGCAGCCACCATCGAGTTCCTCAGCCTCCGCCACCATTGTGGTGAACAGAGAAGATGAAGGTAAGGGCACCGTTGTAAAGAAGAGGTAATAGTACCAAATAATCCAGGCACCAAACCAAAACTAACCTATATAGGCTTAGCTAGCACATGACAACTAAGTACTATTAGGTTGCATTTGACTTGGACGGGCTAACTCAAGCTTGGGTTATTTTTACCAAGGCTAGCTAGAGAAATGCAACCAAACACATCATAGTGCCTTGGCAAGTTAGGCGTACGGGTCCTGTCCTGATCGAGGGTATGGGGGCGAA
The DNA here is from genome assembly GCA_038087645.1 of Saccharum hybrid cultivar R570. Classification (NCBI taxonomy): domain Eukaryota; kingdom Viridiplantae; phylum Streptophyta; class Magnoliopsida; order Poales; family Poaceae; genus Saccharum; species Saccharum hybrid cultivar. Next base: position 17,580,373 of record JAQSUU010000805.1, read on the forward strand.
GGAGTCCATCTCGAACACGGCAGCGATGGTTGACGTTAGCTCGTTGGCACTTGGTTCGGTGTGGCAAACATGTGCGCCGAGCACGAGAGAATGAAAGAGGGCATGGGAGAGGGAGGCTGCATCGCCTGCTTGACCAACACCACTGGGCGACACATGGGTGCGGGGCCCATTTGGCGGTGGCAGTATAGAAAGGAGGATGGGTTTGGGCCTTATAAAAAAAGGTATAAGCCGGTTCTTATTTCTATATTTTCTTATCCTCTCCTCATATATCTATATACTAGATAAATGCCCATGCGATTGCACGGAAAAGATAATAATAATGCTATGAATGGGGCAATATCTCTTCCCCTCTTGCGTTCTCTAGCATCACCTCCTAACATGCATGAATTGGCATTGTTATGTCCATATATTATTGATATCAGTATTTTAAATATGCACAGTACGTCCAATAAATATAGTTAAAGGATGTTCTGTTTTTTTGCCTACATTTTTGTTATTTGTTTTTTCTCCTAATAATGCCAGAGAACTATTGTTTTCCATTCTATTAACATGTAATAGCCAGGAGAGCATAGGTCTACTATTTATCGAGGAACGGGCTATACCACGGTTTAGCTTTTTGATTGAGTTCATGCTAATCTATTGCTGATTTTGACGCTATGTCAACTACAACTGCTATATTGCACTTATAACATTGAAATAGCGGTGCTATTTCAATTTTAGCTACAACAATGAAAATTTAGTTATTATCTACTTAATTTTTGTGGTTATAAGTTTGTTATCTTTTGCTGCTAGGTTGGTCTTGCGGACTCTATTCCGTTTCGACGAGTTAGCTGTGTCCAACATGGACTCTGCGAAATATTTCACCAACATCCGCGGATGAGTTCTGTTCCTATACAAAATTGAAATGTAAAAAATGGGGCTTGATAAGCGTACGGACCCACATAGGTTGTATGCGCAGCTAAGGCCAGTCTCAGTGGGGAGTTTCGTAGTGTTGTTTCTAAGACTGCCATGTCATATAGAATGAAATGAAATATGGATGAAACACCTACTCTTAATAGAGTTTCATTCAATGGTGTCATAGACATTTAATTTCGTGACTCATAGCTAGTTCGTAATCATGCCAAGAGAGTTTCATCCCCATAAAACTCCCTTCTTCTCTCTCTTCCAAAAAAACATTGCCACATCATCAAAAGCGTTTATATGGTAGCTCATTAAATATAAATAAAACTCTGATAAAACTCCCGCTGAGACAATGGGGATTTCATCTCACTGTTTCCAACACATCCAAATTTTGGAAATAGTGCAAAAGAGTTTCATCCCCATGAAATTCTCTCTGCTCCCATGAAACTCTTATCATCTCTCTCTTCATAAATATAGTGCCACATCAACATAATTAATGTCCATGAAACTTTGATAAAACTCCATTGAGACTGGCCTAAGGACAAAGCACTCGAAGATTGTCCCTCTTTTTTGACTTTTGATTTGACGTTGCGGTCGCTGCAGACAGTGGTCGGTCCCAGTAAGCAAGGCGCGTCCGAGTTCGGAGACCTCGCGGAGTCGCAGGCGCTGCGGACGGTGGTGGGGCCAGCAAGAAAGGCGCGCACACGATTTTACTGTGGATGCAACCCCTCGGTATATTTTAAGTAGTACTAGACTTAAATATTTATAATATACAAGTTTTATTTTATAGGAAAATTTTTCTAAATAGTGGCACGTGAAAGAACATAAAAACAACTCAGATTAGGTAATTTTGTATTGCAAGATATGATGCAAGGATCCGAGGGGTGAACCATAATTAAATTAGATTTCAATTATGGTCCCCGACCACACTTGTCTAGTTAGTCTTCATGGCACATCATCAAGCACATTTTGGGATACAAATTTTAAAAGTTGGGATTTTTGGGATAGGATATTTGGTAGACTGTTACGTGCTACTTTTTGGGTATTGGTTGTGGCTTTAGGCGTTGCTCTAACATGAGGACACAACACAGATGATCCATTTGGCGACCAAAACACTGAAAGTTACCGCTTTGGATATCTTTGCAAAGAATGGATGGAAAAGTCACTACTACAAAAGTGATTTTTTGGGCAGATACAGCAAACTCAAAATCCGCCTCTAAAAATTGTTTTTGCACTGGCATGTCTCGAGATCGATTTTAGAGCCAACTGTATTTTTAGAGATGGTTCGGCTTGCTAGATGCCTCTAAAAACGGAGGCATTTCTATAGGTGGCTGGGATTCTATCTGTCTCTTCAAATGAATATCTAGAGATGGATGATAGTTTTTAGAAATCAAGTTGGACGAAGACAAACTTTATAGGTGACTTGTAACAGCTAGCTAGGGGGCTTCCCGGGAATAAAACAAATTTTTTTGGCCCATTTTTTTGGGATTTTAAATCAACGCCGGCCAGTAATACAAACCGACTGTGATGAGGGTTGCGACTATCTCAGCCGGTCTAAGATAGCGACGGTGAAGCCTATGACTTCTACTTCCACTAGCTCACTGTCGAGGCCAAAATCCGACAGCTATGTGGGTTGCGACGCGGCAGTGAAGGGTGCGAGTGTAGTAGTGGTTGTTCTACTTGAAGCAATCTACAACTTTGTAGTTGATGACTTTTCCACTTAAAATTCATGTAAGGCCCAAAAAAATGTTTTAAGTTACCAATATTTTGAAATTTATTTTTTTACATTTTTTAAAATGACCTCGGAAGAAAAAATGACCAAAATCAAAGTTATAGACCTCCAAAAGATCTAAAACAATGCATTTAATACTTTTTCATTTGAAATAATCAATGGTCCCAAAATTCAATTTGAAGTCCTCATATTTTGAAATTCAAAATTTTCGAATGATCTAAATGGAGAAACAACAAAAACCAAAGTTGTAGATCTCCAAGAGCTATACAACTTTGTAGTTAAAAACTTTTTTATTTGAAATCATCTAACTAAGGAAATTTCTATTAATTTCTCATTTTTTAAAATTTAAAATTTTCAAATGACATTGGACGGAGAAACAACCATAACCAAAGTTATAGTACTCAATTATATCTACAACTTTTCATTTGAAACCTTTTTCATTTGAATTCATTTAGGGTTCAGAATATTTATTTCAAAGTTTGGTAAGATGAATATAATGGGAATGTATCTACCTCCTACTCATAAGTGACTTTGGGGTGGTGGAGGGGTCAAGAGAGGAACACGTGAGTCCGGAGCTTGAGGATTCGATCCTTGTTGACCACATGCTAAAAAAAATCAAGTGACTTGTGACGTACAACCTCCTAGAGGCGGACTCTACATATGGTTTCCAGCCACCTCGAAAAAGCATCTTTGGAGTAGTGAGTTATGATATACATTGCTTATGATTTTCTTAAGTTTACGTGAGGTCTTTATGTTAATTATGACCAATTAATCTAAAAACCAAGAACCGGATGTATGCAGTTATAGAGGCAGCCACTAGTCCTTTTGTCAAAAAAAAAACATTTGTCTAGTTCACCGTTCATCTTAGCAACACCGTTCGGCACTGGTATTCCAGTCCCCACTTTTTTTGATATAACTAAGCTTTTATTAGTTTTTGTGGAGCAATACATTGAGCTGATACAAGGACTTACATTGAGATGATACAAGGCCAACACAAAACATAAGTACAAAGAAAACAGATAATAATTCCATGACTTTAAACAGGAATTGATGATGGGCCCGAACTTTAGTTTGACTTGATATGGAAATCAGGGATTTGCATCACCATACCCAGATCCAGCACCTGAACCTGTCCCACTTCCTGCACCATATCCCGATCCACCGTATTGGCTAGTTCCATAACTTGCACCAGCCCCTCCAGCGGTTGCATGGGCACCATAAGGACTACTATCACCTTGTCCCCTAGCATTCACATATCCACCCCCTCCCACTCCTTGTCCCGACCCATCAGCACTAGAGTATCTAGCCACCCTCACAGCATTGGCTAATCCCATACTCATCATGAGGAAAACAAAGGCTATTGATGTTAGCTTCGTGCCTGCCATTGTGAGCTACCACTAGAGAAAGTGTTTGAGTTGAGATGAGTTTCCATTGAATGTCGCATGGTTATTTATAGTGCTTGAGGACATGCGGTAGTTCTCTACCTCAACAGCACGCTATGATAGTGGTGTTTCAGTTGGAGTCCAAGTCGAGGATTTTAGAGTATAATGGAATCACCAATAATGGAGCTATTCTTGACTTGATCATTAAGTAAATGCAAGTAGCAAAATGTGGTTACAATTTACGAATTCTCTTAGATGTAGTACTTGTTGCACTCGAAAGATTACCGATACCACAAAGTATTAGAATTTATTTTGGGGTTGGTCGTTGGATTCGGCATAAGGACTGTAATTTGGCTTCAACGTTCGAGGGATGCTATTGGGGAAGAAGAAGATGGAAGAATCTAGATAGAATATTGTGTATTTTTTAATTCAGATTTTTTTATATGTAATTTGGGATGTACTATACAGAGTTTTAATATAATCCCACTTCCCTTCAAAAAAAAAGAGTCATGTCTCTGCATTGCTCAGACATACGTTTCACCATTCTCTCCAGAACCGTAAAACATGCAAATTGAAGCTGGTGACAGGACAATCAAAAGATAACAAAATCACCCATACTCCCATAGTAATTAAGTCTTTACACAACTGCACGTTTGAAGGTCAACAAAGGCATCCCCTGATCACCCGAACAATTATATTCCTCTTGCAATGGTTGAAATTGGTGACCTCGAATTCGCAACGACTTCGACAAATTCAGGCATGGACTTATAAGAACTATATATATAAGGGTGATGTTTAATTAATTAGTACGTTGCAAGCTGTATTATAGTAGCAAAAGAAACCTTTGACAACCGAGGCCTAACGTTCACTAGCAGTAGTTGGCTCAATCCCTGCTGTGGTTGATGCACATGCGCCTAAAACGGGTGGACGTGGCAGCCGGTCGAAAATGTCATGGACCACAGGACCCGTTCCGATCGAGAGGGACCAAGTGGTGGTCGAAAACAGATCAACCGCTAACTATCATGGATTATATACCTCGCCATGTGCTGGAAGCTGTGCAAAAGAACGGTAGCCGCGCTAACCTCTCCAACATGCATGGCTAAGGAAAATGCTCTCCAGCAGTTGTTAGACATGGTCAAACGGAAATGCTCTGCTTAGGGTGTCCGGGTGTCATGGGTCATGACGGCCCTAATGGCCCACTGCGTCCCTCGACGATTCAACTCGAGAAGTTTATAAAAAAAATCCACTCTCCCAAAGCGACCTCCACTCTAGAGACGCGACCTCGACTCATCCGCGCTGCCGCAGATTGTGGCGTGGTCCACGGCGACCACTGCAGCACGCTCCGGTGCCTAGCTGGCGCCATCTTTCCTCTCCATTGGACCTCCCTTCGCCGCTGCTCTTACTTCACTGCCTTACCCGCCTAACAGCGCGGGCACCACCGCGATTGTTTCCTCGGCCACGATCTGTTCACCCAAGGCTGCCGCACGCGTGCTCATGCCGCACGCAGGGCCGCTGCATGGAGAAGCATGTTGCAAGCGTGTATTTCAAATGTTTCATATGTTTTAGAAGTATATTGTAAGTGTTTCATACAGATATTACAAAAGTAGATCCGACTGTTACAATGATTGCATACGTATGTTGTAAGTGTCTATCCCAATGTTTCATCTATTTTCAGACGTATGTTGCTAGTGTGTTTATCTGAATGTAGCATATGTTTCACACATATGTTGCGTTTTTATTTCAATATTGCTTATGTTTTGCAATGGTTTTCAAGTGTTTTTAGGTTTTTGCAAGTGTTTCAGACACATGTTTCAAGTGTTTCATCTGCCTTCATATATATGTTGCAAACGTTGCATCTAGATGTTTCAAAAGTAGATCGAGGCGTTGCACATGGGATGCACGTGGAAAGCGGAGGGGCGTGAGCGGTCCCCGTGTGGGCGCTCAAAACGCAAGTGTAGACAGGGGCAAGCTAGCACGGGTGCGGAGTGCAGGGCGTTTGGGAAACGAATCGGCACGGGCCACGTACAATCCGACGAATCAGTATCCGATCGAATATCCGGGCGCCAACAGTTCCACACGGTCAAAAGTTACGAGGGAAGAAATGAATTCAGCTTCAATTCCAGGTGGCAAGGTTCTCTAGAGAGAAGGGCAAGTAAATAAGTAGCTGCAATTGGGTTGTTTTTTTTTAGTTTCTCGATTTTATACGCATCTAATCTAACATATTCTAACATATATAAGTATTCCTCAACCAAGAGTTATTTGGAGGCCGGAGAGCACCTTTGACAGCTAGCTAGGGGGCTTCCCGGGAATGAAAAAAAAAATTTTGGCCTGTTTTTTGGGATTCTAAATCACCGCCGGCTGGTAATAAGAACCGACTGTGATGGGGGTTGCGACTATCCCAGCCGGTCTAAGATAGCACAGTGAAACCTATGACTTTTACGGCCGCTAGCTCACTGCCGAGGCCAAAATCCGACTGCTATGTCGGTTGCGACACGACAGTGAAGGGTGCCAGTGTAGTAGTGGTTGTTCTACTTGACGCAATCTATAACTTTATAGTTGATGACTTTTCGATTTAAAATTCATGTAAGGCCCAAAAAAACATTTTAAGTTACCAATATTTTGAAATTTATTTTTTTATATTTTTTAAATTGACCTCGGACGAAGAAATGACCAAAATCAAAGTTATAGACCACCAAAAGATCTAAAACAATGCATTTCATACTTTTTCATTTGAAATAATCAATGGTCCCAAATTTCTGTCACACCCCAAAATTTTCAATTTTGGGTTGTGCATAGGAAACACTAAATAAAATAAATATTTTAATATTTGGATAAAATTTCCTAAGTTTAGTTTATGACAGCATCAATTAGTTATAAAAAAAATGAAAAACAAATAATAAGAATCTTTAAATTTTTCTAAACTAATTTGACGGGCTATTGTTTGATGTGATGTTGCTCGTTAACTCTTGTGTATTAAGAAGTGAACAAAGTCTTTCAAAATGCATTTAGTGGATCGATCTTTCTTCTCCAGCATGTCTTTATCTTTTTCCGCGATCAATATTTCTTGTTTCTCATCTTAAGTTCTCGTTGGTAGTTTTCTAAAATATTTTCTTTATAACGTAAATTATTCCTTTCGGTTCCTCATGTGTCAATCAATCTCAGTGAACTTTTCGGGAATTGTTCTGGCTTTTTCTGGAGCTAGTTCACGCTTTTCTGCTAGCGTTATCTAATCTTTAGATGCTCCAAAATATCTTTTCATGAGCTCCAAATACTTTATTTTGGTTCCTCATGTTCCATAATGTCTCTGAAAAATTCCCTCGAATTTTCGGAGCTTTCGGAGTATTTTTCGTGGCTTAAATAATAATTCTGAACTTTTCTAGAATTATTTTATCCACGAAATTAATTAATTCCGAAAATAATAAATATCTCATTTTCCACCGAAGGCTGTGTGCAATAATCCTAAATGCCCATTCATTTATTTACTAATGGGCTTTAATAATTAATTAGACCTATTAGTAAAGATGGAGGGTGCAACGTCAATTAGCACCATATCGCTAGTTGACATGAAGGTGGAGAGTTTTCCTCTCTATATATACGTACCTACCCCATGAGCAAAGCACACCAAAACTATCGTGGAGGAGCCCCTAGTTTAGGAAATCTCTCGTGTAGTAAATTAGAATTTTCTCCCTTATCGTGTCGCCGCCGCCGCAGGCTGCCCGAGCGTCGTCGCGTGCCCCTCGACGTCGTGGCCGTGCCAGTTCAGGATCGCCTACGGAGATGGGAACTCAACCACTGGCTTCTACGTCTCAGATTCCGTGCAGTACAACCAGATGTCCGGCAACGGCCAGATCACCCCGTCCAACACCAGCATCACATTTGGGTGAGCATCTGTATGTATGTTCGTATTTTTTTTTCTTCCTCTCTATTCTACTCCCTCCGTCCCTAATTAGATATCGTTTCCGATTTTTATGCCCACAAGTTTGACTCGATTTATATAAAATACGTGTAACATTTGTATCTCCAAATAAATTTATTAAAAAACTAGACTCAAAGACCTCTCCAATGATACTAATTATATACCATAAATATTAATATTTTTTAATATATATTTAATTAAAGTTGTTTCTCGGGAAGCGTAAAGCGACAAGTATTTAGGGACGGAGGGAGTACGTGTTAACAGCTGCGTTGACGTGTTACATGCTAGTGATTCATAAACTAAACATTAATTTAATTAATATATATATGCAACTGTGATGTTTCATGTTAGATGCGAAGTCGTGATCACCCGTTTATCCAACGAGCAGAGCAGCCCGGCCGAGCACACGCTCAGTTTGAGTTGCTAGCTAGATGATGTCATCATGATGTCATACATGCATTATGGCCGTTTTCCTTTAGAAAAACAAATCCCGAAATACAATAACAATACGTATATACATATAATCTTGTTTAGGTCATATCATTTACGTTTTAACTCTGTTTCGATCCATTCAACTTGCGTTAGTTTTGTGTCGACGCGCTCTACATAGTAGTAACATTGTTTTTTTTGTGTCACATGTTTTTGAATATATAGTTGAATATTTAATTAATTAATATATGCACATAATTTTATTGTTAAAAACAACATAGAGCTATAATTTCGTTATAGATACGATGCGATTGTGTTGATGTATGCTACGTGTTAGTAACAGCGTGCAGCATGTAACACACCTCTAAATTTTATAAGTTAAATATTAATATTTATGCAACCAAGTTTTAAGTAGAAAATAAATTAGGGGTTGTCTCCTACCTTTTATAATTAAATGTTATTTTGATCAATACCAACTTGAGTGTCTTTATTAAATTTAACTTGTTTAGGTATACCCCTGTATAAAATATTTTTAGTATACGATTTTACCTGTTTTATGTTTTAAAGAAAATGTTAAAGTGACTTAAATAATATTAATGTTTATAAATAAAAGAAACATAGGACAACATATATTTTATAATTAGTTTAGTTAAACATGAAACATATATATATTTAATCTGATTAGTGGTTATTTAATGTTTTTCAATATATTAGAAGCAACTTATGTTTATAACTCTGGTCCTTCATAAATAAATGTTAACATGACTAATGTCAACATAAATGCTTTTTCAACAATGACATGCTTAGGCCAACCTCGTAACATATAATGATCCGATTAACTGATCTCACATGTTTTATATCTCAAAACTATAAATCTTTAAATTGCATTAATGATATATAATTGTTCATAAATAAAATATGACTTAGGTTTAACTCTAGCATTTATAACTTGATATAGTTTGGTTAGTTCAACTTTAGAATAATTCTCTGAAATGTCTTTCACCTTAATTCATTAATCAAAATAGATCAAGTGTATAGTTTGTCTTCTTTAGTTATGTTGTCAATCTTGATAGACGTGTCCTCGGTAACGATAGCTCCGTCTTTAGTCATTCTTGCGTTCTCGTAACCGTAGCAAGAAGCCGTGATGTTTAGTGCGTTTCCTTTTAAAGTGTCTTCTTTGTATGATGTTTGTTCTTAAGTGTGTTTGTTGTCTGTTTGCTGTGCTTGGTTGCTGCGAGTAGAAGTGTGATTCGCGAGTGCTGAAGACTAGGAGCTGAGGACCGACAAGTATAACAGAAGCTGAAGATCAGAGACAGAGGCTGAAGATTTCTCAGTAGCTAACTTTGGAAGAAAGGCAAGTATAACATGGGACCATTCTTGTTGTCCTATTTACTGAAATTATCATACATATGCATGTGTCCTCTTGACAACCATAGAGATTATAACTTAGCTATTGATATCTTGTTTCCTTGTCACCTATGGGACTTTGCATTGGGTAGCTTTTGCTAGCGCTGAACATAAACTATGATCTTGTAATATGATTAATGGAATATGCAACAACACTAAAAGATGACTTTTTAATTACTGTTTAAAGAGGGCTAGAGCATGGGGTTATTTTTGGTGCTCTAGTTTCTCTTCATAAGGACTCATCTGTAAGCGAACATCCGGGACTTACAGTACAACTGTGAGGGCTATATGGCTCTGGCTTTAGTCAAGTATGAGGACCTTTTCTAGCTTGTTAGTGGTAACCTTCATGGCGTAAGAACGACTTGACGAATCGGGTATAGTGCGGCCTCTGTCCTTATGTGTATAGGCTGCGCGTCATTGTGCCATTTGGAAGGGGGGCTCTACATCTGTTTGCCGAGTGAATCTAATGGCCCTAACTTGTTAGACGAACCTTTGGAAGACTTCATAGTGAACCCTGCTGACCTTCCTCGGTAGTGGGTCAAGAGGCTGATCACCTCGGGCGAAAGGGTAAATCACGACTCACAGTGAAAGTGTACAACCTCTGCAGAGTGTAAAACTGTTATAACAGCCGTGCTCACGGTCACGAGTGACCTTGGACCCTTACGGAGTAGAGGATCACTAATGACTATAAATGTGTTTTTGCTATTCGTTATTCATATTTACATTGATCATATGTTTATTGTGGGATTAATGCAAACCTGATGCTACTCATATGATAAAATTATGATAATTAAAAGCTAAATGCAGTAAACCAGTGTCTATCCTTTTTGAGCCTCATGAACCCCATGTTATATTTGTTGAGTTCGACATGGACTCACTCTTGCTATTTCCACCACACTCCAGTGTGTAGTAAGGTGCTACTTAGAAGAAGGATGAAGGTGTAGTGGAGTTTTTAGAAGTCTTTCAGAAGTGCTTGGCATATGGAGCCACCAGTCAGCCGTCCCTAAGAAGAATGGAGCCTAAAGTTTAGTCACCGTTCCGCGATACTCTGATGTAAGTGTTAATATAGCTATGTATACGTTATATAATAACATTGTTTCTGATACTTTTTCATTCTGGCATATGTGTGGACTTCCTGGGCACACATATGATTAGCCTGGTTTTGTTTTTTAGAAAACCGGGTGTGACAGAGTGGTATCAGAGTGATGTTGACTGTAGGACGTATGCCAATTAGCACTGGACGTATTCTAAAACTTATTTTACGATAAAATTATTTTCTCATCCCTTGACTCATTGATTTTAACTATTTCCTCTTCCTTGTCCTGTTGTATCCCCTCCTTGATAGCTTCCTTTGAGCTATTATTTCTTACTCCCTTGGTTTTTGATTTGTGTTGTTTTTACCAAAAGTTTTCTGATCTTACCTTGATCAAAAATTCGATGGCCTTTTATCATCTCCAATGTGCCATTAGGATGACCACCATTGTTGAAGAAGCACGTGTAGTACCGATGATGTGATTGGTGCTTTGTGTTGCCTGATGTGTGCTTGTCTTGTTTGACGTGATGCCTGTGTGTTGTCTTTGTTCTTGTGTTCTAAAGGAGACCCGAAATCATCTTGAGAATTAGCTCAATCTATGTTAAAGTGGGGTAGTATCCTCTCTTGACCTACTTAACCTTCGATCAATCCTAATTCTTATTGTCTTTTCCATATATCATCCTTGCTTACTCTTGGTTTCTATGCTTTCTCCTTTATCTTAACCCAAGGAAGGATCAACACATGAAGGACTCATCAATAGTTGTAAGCCTTAAAGAAAGTGTTGCCTTCAATGACATCGCCAGATGGAACAAGATCTTTGTTAAGTGGGGTAGCGTCCGCCACCATCATCAATCTCAAGTCGTGAGACAAGAAGATCCAAAGACCAATCACTATCATAATATCATCTTTTGCTAGTCCTTGCCCCTTAACCAGTCTGACCTTCTTGCCATCAATCTTTACTTTTTCTTATCAACATTTGACAACTTTTGACCCTTGTCCTTATATCTTATAAATCCTGATTCAAGGACCTACAAAGACTTGAAGATCAATCTATCCTTTTCACTGGTCTCCCCAAATGATGAAACGGAAAACTAGTCTTTACGCTTCTTCAACCAATGCTAATCTGTCACTTTTTCATGATGTCTCATAAATTTTGAATCGAGGAGTTGTGAGTACCATAAGATCTATCTTTATCTTTTGCTAATCTCCACTCTTGTTTTTACACCTTATAAAGTAAAGACTCGATGATCAACCTTGATCTATCTTTTCAACCTCCTTTGATCTTCCTTTCCACCTATGCTGACCTTCAATCCTTTGACCCTATGTCATTAGCTCGAATCAATCTTAACGATCAATCCAATGTTCTCTTGTCAACCATTGATCATCCTTGACGCTTATATCAGAACTTGTCAAAAGTTTCAAAACAATTTTATTGGTCTGCTTTATCTCTCTCCCAAGACTCTTCGAATCTCGGGACGAGATTCCTGTTAAGTGGGGTAGAATTGTCATACCCCAAAATTTTCAATTTTGGGTTGTGCATAGGAAACACTAAATAAAATAAATATTTTAATATTTGGATAAAATTTCCTAGGTTTAGTTTATGACAGCATCAATTAGTTATAAAAAAAATGAAAAACAAATAATAAGAATCTTTAAATTTTTCTAAACTAATTTGACGAGCTATTGTTTGATGTGATGTTGCTCGTTAACTCTTGTGTGTTAAGAAGTGAACAAAGTCTTTCAAAATGCATTTAGTGGATCGATCTTTCTTCTCCAGCATGTCTTTATCTTTTTCCGCGATCAATATTTCTTGTTTCTCATCTTAAGTTCTCGTTGGTAGTTTTCTAAAATATTTTCTTTATAACATAAATTATTCCTTTCAGTTCCTCATGTGTCAATCAATCTCAGTGAACTTTTCGGGAATTGTTCTGGCTTTTTTTGGAACTAGTTCACGCTTTTCTGCGAGCGTTATCTAATCTTTAGATGCTCCAAAATATCTTTTCATGAGCTCCAAATACTTTATTTTGGTTCCTCATGTTCCATAATGTCTCTGAAAAATTCCCTCGAATTTTCGGAGTTTTCGGAGTATTTTTCGTGGCTTAAATAATAATTCTGAACTTTTCTAGAATTATTTTATCCACGAAATTAATTAATTCCGAAAATAATAAATATCTCATTTTCCACCAAAGCCTGTGTGCAATAATCCTAAATGCCCATTTATTTATTTACTAATAGGCTTTAATAATTAATTAGGCCTATTAGTAAAGATGGAGGGTGCAACGTCAATTAGCACCATATCGCTATTTGACATGAAGGTGGAGAGTTTTTCTCCCTATATATACGTACCTACCCCATGGGCAAAGCACACCAAAACTACCGTGGAGGATCCTCTAGTTTGGGAAATCTCTCGTGTAGTAAATTAGAATTTTCTCCCTTATCGTGTCGCCGCCGCCGCAGGCTGCCCGAGCGTCGTCGCGTGCCCCTCGACGTCGTGGCCGTGCCAGTTCAGGATCGCCTACGGAGATGGGAGCTCAACCACTGGCTTCTACGTCTCAGATTCCGTGCAGTACAACCAGATGTCCGGCAACGGCCAGATCACCCCGTCCAACACCAGCATCACATTTGGGTGAGCATCTGTATGTATGTTCGTATTTTTTTCTTCCTCTCTATTCTACGTGTTAACAGCTGCGTTGACGTGTTACATGCTAGTGATTCATAAACTAAATATTAATTTAATTAATATATATATGCAACTGTGATGTTTCATGTTAGATGCGAAGTCGTGATCACCCGTTTATCCTACGAGCAGAGCAGCCCGGCCAAGCACACGCTCAGTTTGAGTTGCTAGCTAGATGATGTCATCATGATGTCATACATGCATTATGGCCGTTTTCCTTTAGAAAAACAAATCCCGAAATACAATAACAATACGTATATACATATAATCTTGTTTAGGTCATATCATTTACGTTTTAACTCTGTTTCGATCCATTCAACTTGCGTTAGTTTTGTGTCGACGCGCTCTACATAGTAGTAACATTGTTTTTTTTTGTGTCACATGTTTTTGAATATATAGTTGAATATTTAATTAATTAATATATGCACATAATTTTATTGTTAAAAACAACATAGAGCTATAATTTCGTTATAGATACGATGCTATTGTGTTGATGTATGCTACGTGTTAGTAACAGCGTGCAGCATGTAACACACCTATAAATTTTATAAGTTAAATATTAATATTTATGCAACCAAGTTTTAAGTAGAAAATAAATTAGGGGTTGTCTCCTACCTTTTATAATTAAATGTTATTTTGATCAATACCAACTTGAGTGTCTTTATTAAATTTAACTTGTTTAGGTATACCCCTGTATAAAATATTTTTAGTATACGATTTTACCTGTTTTATGTTTTAAAGAAAATGTTAAAGTGACTTAAATAATATTAATGTTTATAAATAAAAGAAACATAGGACAACATATATTTTATAATTAGTTTAGTTAAACATGAAACATATATATATTTAATCTGATTAGTGGTTATTTAATGTTTTTCAATTTATTATAAGCAACTTATGTTTATAACTCTGGTCCTTCATAAATAAATGTTAACATGACTAATGTCAACATAAATGCTTTTTCAACAATGACATGCTTAGGCCAACCTCGTAACATATAATGATCCGATTAACTGATCTCACATGTTTTATATCTCAAAACTATAAATCTTTAAATTGCATTAATGATATATAATTGTTCATAAATAAAATATGACTTAGGTTTAACTCTAGCATTTATAACTTGATATAGTTTGGTTAGTTCAACTTTAGAATAATTCTCTGAAATGTCTTTCACCCTAATTCATTAATCAAAATAGATCAAGTGTATAGTTTGTCTTCTTTAGTTATGTTGTCAATCTTGATAGACGTGTCCTCGATAACGATAGCTCCGTCTTTAGTCATTCTTGCGTTCTCGTAACCGTAGCAAGAAGCCGTGACGTTTAGTACGTTTCCTTTTAAAGTGTCTTCTTTGTATGATGTTTGTTCTTAAGTGTGTTTGTTGTCTGTTTGCTGTGCTTGGTTGCTGCGAGTAGAAGTGTGATTCGCGAGTGCTGAAGACTAGGAGCTGAGGACCGACAAGTATAACAGAAGCTGAAGATCAGAGACAGAGGCTGAAGATTTCTCAGTAGCTAACTTTGGAAGAAAGGCAAGTATAATATGGGACCATTCTTGTTGTCCTATTTACTGAAATTATCATACATATGCATGTATCCTCCTTGACAACCATAAAGATTATAACTTAGCTATTGATATCTTGTTTCCTTGTCACCTATGGGACTTTGCATTGGGTAGCTTTTGCTAGCGCTGAACATAAACTATGATCTTGTAATATGATTAATGGAATATGCAACAACACTAAAAGATGACTTTTTAATTACTGTTTAAAGAGGGCTAGAGCATGGGGTTATTTTTGGTGCTCTAATTTCTCTCCATAAGGACTCATCTGTAAGCGAACATCCGGGACTTACAGTACAACTGTGAGGGCTATATGGCTCTGGCTTTAGTCAAGTATGAGGACCTTTTCTAGCTTGTTAGTGGTAACCTTCATGGCGTAAGAACGGCTTGACGAATCGGGTATAGTGCGGCCTCTGTCCTTATGTGTATAGGCTGCGCGTCATTGTGCCATTTGGAAGGGGGGCTCTACATCTGTTTGCCGAGTGAATCTAATGGCCCTAACTTTTAGACGAACCTTTGAAAGACTTCATAGTAAACCCTACTGACCTTCCTCGGTAGTGGGTCAAGAGGCTGATCACCTCGGGCGAAAGGGTAAATCACGACTCACAGTGAAAGTGTACAACCTCTGCAGAGTGTAAAACTGTTATAACAGCCGTGCTCACGGTCACGAGTGGCCTTGGACCCTTACGGAGTAGAGGATCACTAATGACTATAAATGTGTTTTTGCTATTCGTTATTCATATTTACATTGATCATATGTTTATTGTGGGATTAATGCAAACCTGATGCTACTCATATGATAAAATTATGATAATTAAAAGCTAAATGCAGTAAACCAGTGTCTATCCTTTTTGAGCCTCATGAACCCCATGTTATATTTGTTGAGTTCGACATGGACTCACTCTTGCTATTTCCACCACACTCCAGTGTGTAGTAAGGTGCTACTTAGAAGAAGGATAAAGGTGTAGTGGAGTTTTTAGAAGTCTTTCAGAAGTGCTTGGCATATAGAGCCACCAGCCAGCCGTCCCTGAGAAGAATGGAGCCTAAAGTTTAGTCACCGTTCCGCGATACTCCGATGTAAGTGTTAATATAGCTATGTATACGTTATATAATAACATTGTTTCTGATACTTTTTCGTTCTGGCATATGTGTGGACTTCCTGGGCACACATATGATTAGCCTGGTTTTGTTCTTTAGAAAACCGGGTGTGTCAATTTCAATTTGAAGTCCTCATATTTTGAAATTCACAATTTTCAAATGATCTAAATGGAGAAACAACAAAAACCAAAGTTGTGGATCTGCAAGAGCTATACAACTTTGTAGTTAAAAACTTTTTTATTTAAAATAATTTACCTAAGAAAATTTCTATTAATATCTCATATTTTAAAATTTAAAATTTTCAAATGACCTTGGATGAAGAAACAACCATAACCAAAGTTATAGTACTCAATTATATCTACAACTTTTCATTTGAATTCATTTAGGGTTCAAAATATTTATTTCAATGTTCGGTAAGATGAATATAATGGGAATGTATCTACCTCCTACTCAGCAGTGACTTTGGGATGGAGGGGTTAAGAGAGGAACACGTGAGTCCGGAGCTTGAGGATTCGATCCTTGTTGACCACATGCTAAAAAAAATCACATGACTTGTGATCTCAAAAAATCAAGTGACTTGTGACGTACAACCTCCTAGAGGCGGACTCTACGTATGGTTTCCAGCCACCTCTAAAAAGCATCTTTGGAGTAGTGAGTTATGATATACATTGCTTATGATTTTCTTAAGTTTACGTGAGGTCTTTATGTTAATTATGACCAATTAGTCTAAAAACCAAGAACCGGATGTATGCAGTTATAGAGGCAGCCACTAGTCCTTTTGTCAAAAAAAAACATTTGTCTAGTTTACCGTTCATCTTAGCAACACCGTTCGGCACTGGTATTCCAGTCCCCACTTTTTTCGATAGAACTAAGCTTTTATTAGCTTTTGTGGAGCAATACATTGAGCTGATACAAGGACTTACATTGAGATGATACAAGGCCAACACAAAACACAAGTACAAAGAAAACAGATAATAATTCCATGACTTGAAACAAGAATTGATGATGGGCCCGAACTTTAGTTTGACTTGATATGGAAATCAGGGATGTGCATTACCATACCCAGAAACAACACCTGAACCTGTCCCACTTCCTGCATCAGAAGATTGTCCATAACCAGAATACCCTCCTCCGCTATAACCTGAACCTGTCCCACTTCCTGCACCATATCCCGATCCACCGTATTGGCTAGTTCCATAACTTGCACCAGCCCCTCCAGCGGTTGCATGGGCACCATAAGGACTACTATCACCTTGTCCCCTAGCATTCACATATCCACCCCCTCCCACTCCTTGTCCCGACCCATCAGCACTAGAGTATCTAGCCACCCTCACAGCATTGGCTAATCCCATACTCATCATGAGGAAAACAAAGGCTATTGATGTTAGCTTCGTGCCTGCCATTGTGAGCTACCACTAGAGAAAGTGTTTGAGTTGAGATGAGTTTCCATTGAATGTCGCATGGTTATTTATAGTGCTTGAGGACATGCGGTAGTTCTCTACCTCAACAGCACGCTATGATAGTGGTGTTTCAGTTGGAGTCCAAGTGGAGGATTTTAGAGTATAATGGAATCACCAATAATGGAGCTATTCTTGACTTGATCATTAAGTAAATGCAAGTAGCAAAATGTGGTTACAATTTACGAATTCTCTTAGATGTAGTACTTGTTGCACTCGAAAGATTACCGATACCACAAAGTATTAGAATTTATTTTGGGGTTGGTCGTTGGATTCGGCATAAGGACTGTAATTTGGCTTCAACGTTCGAGGGATGTTATTGGGGAAGAAGAAGATGGAAGAATCTAGATAGAATATTGTGCATTTTTTAATTCAGATTTTTTTATATGTAATTTGGGATGTACTATACAGAGTTTTAATATAATCCCACTTCCCTTCAAAAAAAAAAGAGTCATGTCTCTGCATTGCTCAGACATACGTTTCACCATTCTCTCCAGAACCGTAAAACATGCAAATTGAAGCTGGTGACAGGACAATCAAAAGATAACAAAATCACCCATACTCCCATAGTAATTAAGTCTTTACACAACTGCACGTTTGAAGGTCAACAAAGGCATCCCCTGATCACCCGAACAATTATATTCCTCTTGCAATGGTTGAAATTGGTGACCTCGAATTCGCAACGACTTCGACAAATTCAGGCATGGACTTATAAGAACTATATATATAAGGGTGATGTTTAATTAATTAGTACGTTGCAAGCTGTATTATAGTAGCAAAAGAAACCTTTGACAACCGAGGCCTAACGTTCACTAGCAGTAGTTGGCTCAATCCCTGCTGTGGTTGATGCACATGCGCCTAAAACAGGTGGACGTGGCAGCCGGTCGAAAATGTCATGGACCACAGGACCCGTTCCGATCGAGAGGGACCAAGTGGTGGTCGAAAACAGATCAACCGCTAACTATCATGGATTATATACCTCGCCATGTTCTGGAAGCTGTGCAAAAGAACGGTAGCCGCGCTAACCTCTCCAACATGCATGGCTAAGGAAAATGCTCTCCAGCATTTGTTAGACATGGTCAAACGGAAATGCTCTGCTTAGGGTGTCCGGGTGTCATGGGTCATGACGGCCCTAATGGCCCACTGCGTCCCTCGACGATTCAACTCGAGAAGTTTATAAAAAAAATCCACTCTCCCAAAGCGACCTCCACTCTAGAGACGCGACCTCGACTCATCCGCGCTGCCGCAGATTGTGGCGTGGTCCACGGCGACCACTGCAGCACGCTCCGGTGCCTAGCTGGCGCCATCTTTCCTCTCCATTGGACCTCCCTTCGCCGCTGCTCTTACTTCACTGCCTTACCCGCCTAACAGCGCGGGCACCGCCGCAATTGTTTCCTCGGCCACGATCTGGCCACCCAAGGCTGCCGCACGCGTGCTCATGCCGCACGCAGGGCCGCTGCAAGGAGAAGCATGTTGCAAGCGTGTATTTCAAATGTTTCGTATGTTTTAGAAGTATATTGTAAGTGTTTCACACAGATATTACAAAAGTAGATCCGACTGTTACAATGATTGCACACGTATGTTGTAAGTGTCTATCCCATGTTTCATCTATTTTCAGACGTATGTTGCAAGTGTGTTTATCTGAATGTAGCATATGTTTTACACATATGTTGCGTTTTTATTTCAATATTGCTTATGTTTTGCAATGGTTTTCAAGTGTTTTTAGGTTTTTGCAAGTGTTTCAGACACATGTTTCAAGTGTTTCATCTGCCTTCATATATATGTTGCAAACGTTGCATCTAGATGTTTCAAAAGTAGATCGAGGCGTTGCACATGGAATGCACGTGGAAAGCGGAGGGGCGTGAGCGGTCCCCGTGTGGGCGCTCAAAACGCAAGTGTAGACAGGGGCAAGCTAGCACGGGTGCGGAGTGCAGGGCGTTTGGGAAACGAATCGGCACGGGCCACGTACAATCCGACGAATCAGTATCCGATCGAATATCCGGGCGCCAACAGTTCCACACGGTCAAAAGTTACGAGGGAAGAAATGAATTCAGCTTCAATTCCAGGTGGCAAGGTTCTCTAGAGAGAAGGGCAAGTAAATAAGTAGCTGCAATTGGGTTGTTTTTTTTTTGAGTTTCTCGATTTTATACGCATCTAATCTAACATATTCTAACATATATAAGTATTCCTCAACCAAGAGTTATTTGGAGGCCGGAGAGCACCTTTGACAGCTAGCTAGGGGGCTTCCCGGGAATGAAAAAAAAAATTTTGGCCTGTTTTTTGGGATTCTAAATCACCGCCGGCTGGTAATAAGAACCGACTGTGATGGGGGTTGCGACTATCCCAGCCGGTCTAAGATAGCACAGTGAAACCTATGACTTTTACGGCCGCTAGCTCACTGCCGAGGCCAAAATCCGACTGCTATGTCGGTTGCGACACGACAGTGAAGGGTGCCAGTGTAGTAGTGGTTGTTCTACTTGACGCAATCTATAACTTTATAGTTGATGACTTTTCTATTTAAAATTCATGTAAGGCCCAAAAAAAACATTTTAAGTTACCAATATTTTGAAATTTATTTTTTTATATTTTTTAAATTGTCCTCGGACGAAGAAATGACCAAAATCAAAGTTATAGACCACCAAAAGATCTAAAACAATGCATTTCATACTTTTTCATTTGAAATAATCAATGGTCCCAAATTTCAATTTGAAGTCCTCATATTTTGAAAATCACAATTTTCAAATGATCTAAATGGAGAAACAACAAAAACTAAAGTTGTGGATCTCCAAGAGCTATACAACTTTGTAGTTAAAAACTTTTTTATTTGAAATAATTTACCTAAGAAAATTTCTATTAATTTCTCATATTTTAAAATTTAAAATTTTCAAATGACCTTGGATGAAGAAACAACCATAACCAAAGTTATAGTACTCAATTATATCTACAACTTTTCATTTGAATTCATTTAGGGTTCAAAATATTTATTTCAAAGTTCGGTAAGATGAATATAATGGGAATGTATCTACCTCCTACTCAGCAGTGACTTTGGGATGGAGGGGTTAAGAGAGGAACACGTGAGTCCGGAGCTTGAGGATTCGATCCTTGTTGACCACATGCTAAAAAAAATCACATGACTTGTGATCTCAAAAAATCAAGTGACTTGTGACGTACAACCTCCTAGAGGCGGACTCTACATATGGTTTCCAGCCACCTCTAAAAAGCATCTTTGGAGTAGTGAGTTATGATATACATTGCTTATGATTTTCTTAAGTTTACGTGAGGTCTTTATGTTAATTATGACCAATTAGTCTAAAAACCAAGAACCGGATGTATGCAGTTATAGAGGCTGCCACTAGTCCTTTTGTCAAAAAAAAAACATTTGTCTAGTTTACCGTTCATCTTAGCAACACCGTTCGGCACTGGTATTCCAGTCCCCACTTTTTTCGATAGAACTAAGCTTTTATTAGCTTTTGTGGAGCAATACATTGAGCTGATACAAGGACTTACATTGAGATGATACAAGGCCAACACAAAACACAAGTACAAAGAAAACAGATAATAATTCCATGACTTGAAACAAGAATTGATGATGGGCCCGAACTTTAGTTTGACTTGATATGGAAATCAGGGATGTGCATTACCATACCCAGAAACAACACCTGAACCTGTCCCACTTCCTGCATCAGAAGATTGTCCATAACCAGAATACCCTCCTCCGCTATAACCTGAACCTGTCCCACTTCCTGCACCATATCCCGATCCACCGTATTGGCTAGTTCCATAACTTGCACCAGCCCCTCCAGCGGTTGCATGGGCACCATAAGGACTACTATCACCTTGTCCCCTAGCATTCACATATCCACCCCCTCCCACTCCTTGTCCCGACCCATCAGCACTAGAGTATCTAGCCACCCTCACAGCATTGGCTAATCCCATACTCATCATGAGGAAAACAAAGGCTATTGATGTTAGCTTCGTGCCTGCCATTGTGAGCTACCACTAGAGAAAGTGTTTGAGTTGAGATGAGTTTCCATTGAATGTCGCATGGTTATTTATAGTGCTTGAGGACATGCGGTAGTTCTCTACCTCAACAGCACGCTATGATAGTGGTGTTTCAGTTGGAGTCCAAGTCGAGGATTTTAGAGTATAATGGAATCACCAATAATGGAGCTATTCTTGACTTGATCATTAAGTAAATGCAAGTAGCAAAATGTGGTTACAATTTACGAATTCTCTTAGATGTAGTACTTGTTGCACTCGAAAGATTACCGATACCACAAAGTATTAGAATTTATTTTGGGGTTGGTCGTTGGATTCGGCATAAGGACTGTAATTTGGCTTCAACGTTCGAGGGATGCTATTGGGGAAGAAGAAGATGGAAGAATCTAGATAGAAT
Organism: Saccharum hybrid cultivar R570; assembly: GCA_038087645.1. Lineage (NCBI taxonomy): Eukaryota > Viridiplantae > Streptophyta > Magnoliopsida > Poales > Poaceae > Saccharum > Saccharum hybrid cultivar. The sequence goes on from JAQSUU010000805.1 coordinate 17,602,357, forward strand.
ATTGTGTATTTTTTAATTCAGATTTTTTTATATGTAATTTGGGATGTACTATACAGAGTTTTAATATAATCCCACTTCCCTTCAAAAAAAAAAGAGTCATGTCTCTGCATTGCTCAGACATACGTTTCACCATTCTCTCCAGAACCGTAAAACGTGCAAATTGAAGCTGGTGACAGGACAATCAAAAGATAACAAAATCACCCATACTCCCATAGTAATTAAGTCTTTACACAACTGCACGTTTGAAGGTCAACAAAGGCATCCCCTGATCACCCGAACAATTATATTCCTCTTGCAATGGTTGAAATTGGTGACCTCGAATTCGCAACGACTTCGACAAATTCAGGCATGGACTTATAAGAACTATATATATAAGGGTGATGTTTAATTAATTAGTACGTTGCAAGCTGTATTATAGTAGCAAAAGAAACCTTTGACAACTGAGGCCTAACGTTCACTAGCAGTAGTTGGCTCAATCCCTGCTGTGGTTGATGCACATGCGCCTAAAACAGGTGGACGTGGCAGCCGGTCGAAAATGTCATGGACCACAGGACCCGTTCCGATCGAGAGGGACCAAGTGGTGGTCGAAAACAGATCAACCGCTAACTATCATGGATTATATACCTCGCCATGTGCTGGAAGCTGTGCAAAAGAACGGTAGCCGCGCTAACCTCTCCAACATGCATGGCTAAGGAAAATGCTCTCCAGCAGTTGTTAGACACGGTCAAACGGAAATGGTCTGCTTAGGGTGTCCGGGTGTCATGGGTCATGACGGCCCTAATGGCCCACTGCGTCCCTCGACGATTCAACTCGAGAAGTTTATAAAAAAAATCCACTCTCCCAAAGCGACCTCCACTCTAGAGAAGCGACCTCGACTCATCCGCGCTGCCGCAGATTGTGGCGTGGTCCACGGCGACCACTACAGCACGCTCTGGTGCCTAGCTGGCGCCATCCTTCCTCTCCATTGGACCTCCCTTCGCCGCTGCTCTTACTTCACTGCCCTACCCGCCTAACAGTGCGGGCACCGCCGTGATTGTTTCTTCGGCCACGATCTGGCCACCCAAGGCTGCCGCGCGCGTGCTCATGCCCGATGACACCGCACGCAGCGCGGCTGCAAGGAGAAGCATGTTGCAAGCGTGTATTTCAAATGTTTCAAATGTTTTAGAGGTATGTTGTAAGTGTTTCATATAGATATTACAAAAGTAGATCCGGATGTTACAATGATTGCACACGTATGTTGTAAGCGTCTATCCCAATGTTTTATCTATTCTCAGACGTATGTTGCAAGTGTGTTTATCTGAATGTTGCATATGTTTCACACATATGTTGCGTTTTCATTTGGATATTGCTTATGTTTTGCAATAGTTTTCAAGTGTTTTTAGGTTTTTGCAAGTGCTTCAGACGCATGTTTCAAGTGTTTCATCTGCCTTTAGATATATGTTGCAAACATTGCATCTAGATATTTCAAAAGTAGATCGAGGCGTTGCACATGAGATGCGCGTGGAAAGCGGAGGGGCGTGAGCGGTCCCCGTGTGGGCGCTCGAATGCAAGTGTAGACAGGGGCAAGCTAGCACGGGCGCGGAGTGCAGGGCATTTGGGAAACGAATCGGCACGGGCCACATACAATCCGACGAATCAGTATCCGATCAAACATCCGGGCGCCAACAGTTCCACGCGGTCAAAAGTTACGAGGGAAGAAATGAATTCAGCTTCAATTCCAGGTGGCAAGGTTTTCTGGAGAGAAGGGCAAGTAAATAAGTAGCTGCAATTGGGTTGTTTTTTTGAGTTTCTCGGTTTTATACCCATCTAATCTAACATATTCTAACATATATAAGTATCCCTCAACCAAGAGTTTTTTGGAGGCCGAAGAGCACCTTCGACACTATTTATCACTGTTTCATGATGCGATGTCTGGCACTGTTCATGCCCGCGACATCGACATTCACTTTTCATTTTCGTTTTTTTTTGCTCAGGTGAATTTAAAATAATTTCTCCATTGTTCATCGTGGCGCAGCGGCAGCGCGCCCAGTACTCTTAAAGCCGGATACCACCGTGCCTCTCACAGATCATTATACATCCAGTGAACAGTACATACCCGTTATGGACAGTTCCGGGTCTAGTAAACAGTACATACCCATTACGAACATAAACAGTACCGAATCCTGTAAGCAGTAAATACTTGTTTTGAACAGTCTACGCCCGTTCGTAACAGTTTTTTTTTGAGGGAAAAGGAAGGGTTTCCCTACGAATTTTATTAAAATTTTAAAAGTACAGGCATTTCCAAGGTACAAAATCAAGATACATAAAAAGTGAAGAAGAAAATTTAGAGAATTAAACTAAGCTGTCTAGCCATAAATCCAACATTGGTTGATATTTGTTCTTGGCTCTTAGCTTAACTAGAGCCATCTCCTTCTTGAAGATAACTTTGGTTGAGGCAACTGAATGCCCAAGATTCCTGAAGATCATATCATTTCAAGCAGTCCAAATTGACCAACACATGGATATAATGACCACCATGTAAAAAGGTTTACTGATGATATCCTTAAAACCAAAATGTTGTGATGAAGATTATTCTGCACGCCCGTTACAAACAGTGCAATCCTGCCTAGCTTTACCACCCGTCACAAACGTTACATACTGTAGAATCTCCTAGAAGGTTAAGGAGGCCTAGAGGAGGGTGAATAGGCCTGTAAAAAATAAACTCCAAGTTCTGTCAGTAGACAGGGCGGCACTGCCGGCCTACGAATAATGCTCAGACATAAAAGAGATTTTACAGAGAATAAACTGAATCTATGAGCTACACAGTCTTGCAATATGAAGATAAAGTCCAGCTCGAAGACTAGATACCACCGAACCCAGCGTAAGAGTAGATCGAGCTCACAAACCCTAAAAATAGTTAAGCAAAAATAAGAACCAGCAAGAACACACAAGACACAAAGATTTATCTCGTGGTTCAGCTCACCACCAAGGTTTGCCTAAGTCCACATTATTGAGGAAGCCACAAAAGGCTTAGGCTTGCTACAAAGGCTTGCCCTACCCTCATTCTCAAATCAAGAGAATGAACTCTTGAGATGATGGGTGATTTCTTAGCTTCGAGAATGAGGTTACAAACCTCCCAAGGCTGCCACATGAGTTGGCAAGCTCAAGGGCGACGCCTAGCCGGCTAGGAGCAAGCTCCAAGAGTAACAAACCCTAGAAATAATCCTCATCTTCAAGAGTGTGTTGAACCTTGACTGGTTCCACAGGAGAAACAAAAGAGTAATATTGACAAAAATTTGCTAAATGAGAACGTGTCAATACCCCCTTTCGAAGACTCCCAAGGATGTTGTCGGCGGGGTGATCTCGTTGAATAATTTGCTTGAGTCTTGGATGCTCGATGGCCTCTTGATCACTTTCTGGATCTTCAACTTCTTCTTCTTCAAATATGGGTTGTAGGTTCTGTCCTTGAATTGGAGTCGGTCCAGCTGCTTGTTCTGGAGGGAGTGCGGCACTGCCGCTCCTGGGGACAGCATTGCCGCCCTGCTGGATATCAGCAGGGGTCCGCTCTCCCTCAGTATCAGGTACATCAGCATATTCTTGTTCAACAGCAACTGGAGTATCCATCTCATTGTTGGCTTCATCTTCTTGTGGTTTTATGTCACCTAAAGCCAATTGCTTGATTGGCTCACATGGTGGATCCTCCTTTCCTACTACACTTGAATCAACTTACTCTACTTGAGAGCCATTAGTTTCATCAAATGTCACATCTACCACAATTTCAACTCTCCTAGAGGTTTTGTTGAAAACACGGTAGGCATGCTCATTTGATCCATAACCAAGAACCAAACCTTCATCAACTTTAGGTGTGAATTTAGAGATTTTGGGTATCTTATTAAGTATAAAACACTTATATCCAAACACTCTAAAGTAAGACACCTTTGGTTTGTTACCGGTGAGCAGCTCGTATGAGGTTTTCTTCAACTTCTTGTGTAGGTAGAGGCGGTTGATGGCATGGCATGCGGTGTTGACTGCCTCACACCAAACGATGTTCGGCGTCTTGTACTCATCTAGCATTATTCTTGCCATATCAATCAAGGTACGATTCTTCCTCTCTACTACACCATTTTGCTGAGGGGTGTATGGAGTTGAGAACTCATGCTTGATACCCTCTACATCAAGGAACTCCTCAATTTGAGTGTTCTTGAATTCGGTCCCATTATCACTCCTCACTTTCTTGATGGAGAGACCGAACTCCTTTTGGGCTCTTCTAACAAATGTCTTCACTTAAAAATACCCAAGTAAAATGAGAATAATCATCAACAATAACAAGACCATATTTGTTACCCCCGATACATAGGTAGGCGACCGGTCCAAAGAGATCCATGTGGATGAGCTCCAATGGTTGAGTGGTGGTCATGATGCTCTTTGGTGGGTGAGGTACGCCAACTTACTTTCCGGCTTGACAAGTGTGACATATCCTATCTTTTTCAAAATAAACATTTGTTAGTCCAAGGATGTGTTCATCTTTTTGAAGTTTGGCCAAGTTCCTCATCCCAACATGAGCTAGCCGGCGGTGCCATAGCCAACCCATGCTAGATTTTGCCACTAAACAAGTCTCAAGATTAGCTCTCCCTTTGTTGAAATCAACTAGGTAGAGCTTATTCTTTAATCGACCCATAAAGATAATAGAGGAATCCTCCCTTCTAAAGACTTCCACACCCTTATCCGTAAAGAGACAATTGTAGCCCATTTTACAAAGTTGAGAAACAAACAACAAATTGTAACTCAACGAATCAACATGTAAGACATTTGTAATTGAATGCTCAAGGGTTATAGCAACTTTACCGAGACTAAGCACATCCCCCTAGAATTGTCTCCAAAGACAATATTTTCATTTGACTCCAACTTTGGGGAATATGATTGGAACATACTCCTTTCTCCAGTCATATGATTTGTACATCCACTCTCAAGCACCCAACTTAATCCACCGGAGGAGTATACCTGCAAAACAAGTTTAGTTCCTTGTTTTAGGTACCCAAACATTCTTGGGGCCTTGCAAGTTAGTCACAAATATTTTAGGAACCCAAATATAGGTGTTACGATAAACATTTTTATCGTCGCCAACATATTTGGCAATCACCTTCCCCTTGCTGTTGTTCTTCAACACAAAACAAGAACTCCAACTTTGTCAAGCTACTTGAGCCTTCGGTTGATAAGAATACTTATTTGGTGTGGCCCAAATTGAATTCTTTGATTTCTAGGGCTCCTACTTTGAATTTGAGACCTTCTTCTTGGCTTTACATGAGCAGAGAAAGAAGAGGTAGCCTTCCCTTTTCTGTGGGGGTGGCACTGCCGCCCTGGGCAAGCTGTGCTGCTCAGGGCAGGCCTTGTGCCACCAGCTGTGCAGGCTTATCTGTACCTACTTTTCCCTTGCTCATGAACTAGACACACTTATAGCCATTTATTACCTTTCTCCCATTTGGCTCCTTTTGTATACCCAAGTCCATCCTTGACGTGAGGAGGTCTCCCATCCTTGTATTGTGGCCTCTTTGGTAGATTCTCTTTGCCACTAATAGCTCTCTTGTCTTTCATGCACCTTTCACTTAGCATAGCATTAAGTCTAGTAATCTCCTTTTTCATTGCCTCCATATTTGCAAGGTTAGTGGAATAGACATTCAAATCAAGATTATAACATTTTCCACAACCTTAGTTAGTGGATGGATTAGAGGTGTCCTTTGTATTAGAGGGTTGTGCAGTGCTCTCCCAAAGAAAACTATATTGCTCCTCAAGTTTGTTGTGCTTTTCAACTAAGACACAATACTTGTCATTGAGTGCAATATTTGTCTTCTTTGTGAGAGCATGTTCTCTTTGCTCTTCGGCCAAGGCCTTGTTCAAAGAGTCCACCTCACTTCTCTCTAACACAAGAGCTTCCTTGCAAGCAATATACATTTTCTCTTGTTCAAAGAGATCATCATCTCTAGTTTCTAGCTCGGCTTGGACACTCTCTAAATCTTCCACTAGCTTAGCGATGAAGATTTTGGTTTTAGGATCCAAATTTTTAGTTACATGAACAAATTCATCATCATCACTAAGGTCATCATCACTAGAGCTTTCACTAAGTTCACTACTAGAGATGTCACTAGGAGGTAGGGAAGGTTTAGCTTTTGGTTTTACCTTCTCACCCTTAGCCATGAGACAAATGTGAGGGGAGTGGTGGTCATCATCATCGGACAAGTTGGTGAAGAGTCTTGGTGTAGAGGATGACTTGTGGATAGCCATGGTTGCAACTTTCACATCCTCATCACTTGAGTCTTTAGTTAAGTCCCACTCATGCCCAATGTGTGCCTCTTCCATTTGCTTGTTTCTCTTCTTATGCACATGCTTGCTTTCTTTGTTGTCCCTATTGTAGTTGTTCTCTTTCTTCTCATAGGGACATTTGGCAACAAAGTACTCGGTGCTGCCACAATTCTAGCATGTTCTCTTTCTCTTGTTTGGGTACTTTCTTTGCACAACTTTGTACCCATTTTGCTTTAGCCCCTTGTGATACTTCTTTATGAATAATGTCATATCACCAATCTTCTTGAAATCAGCCCCATCATCTTCATCTTCACTTGAGGATGAACTTGTATCATTATTTTGTTGCACTTGCTTGGTTTCATTGGGTTGACTTGTTGATGCTTGCTTGCTGCCCTTTGCTTTGCTTGAGGTGCCTTGCTTGCTTGATTTGTTGGCCTTGAGAACAACCTCCTTGATCTTCATGCCATCTAACTTGACTTGCAACTCACCAAGCTTCCTTCTCTCATTTACTTCTTCTCTTTGCATGTCAAATGTAATGTCAATAATCTTTCAAGCACATCATTTGGTGTGAAGTACTCAAACTTCATCTTATGTCTAATCAAGATGACTATGGTCCCATTTCTTGGTGAATATGCCTCTAACATAACCTTTACCACCTTGTGATCATCAAGCTCATCACAACCATAACCTCTAATATTGCCCACCAAGGTCATCAACCTATCAAACATCTCTTGTGGCCCTTCTTCATCAATAATCACAAATCTATTTAGCTTGGCCATCAACAAATCAATCTTGGCTCTTCTCACTTTGTCAACACCCTCATGAGCAAGGTGCAAAGTGTCCCAAATCTACTTTGCCACATCAACATTCATCACTCTATTGTACTCATTTCCATCTAGAGCACTAAGAAGAATACTCGTGGCATGGCCATTGAGATGGACAGCAGCTAGCTCTTCATTTGTTGGCTCTTCGGGATCCTCCGGTGGTTGAAATCCACTGCACACAATCTCCCAAAGACCGGGGTGAAGACCAATATGATAAGCCCTCATCAAGTGCTTCCACTTGGCGAAGTTTGTCCCATCGAAATGAGGCAACTTGCCCGCGGGTACATTGATGAAAGACTTACGATCACGGTTAGACAAATAAGAATAATTAAAGGATATGATGGCATATTTCTTCTTGGTGCTGCTGCCCTTGTCCTTGCTGTCCTTCTTCTTGCCCTTGTCCTTGGTTTTCTTATTCCCTTTGGAGGCATGATATGATACATCATCATCACCATCATTCGAGCTACTTGATAGCTCACTAGATGATGAATCATGTGCCCTCTTCTCTTCTTCTTTAGCTCTTGTGGCCCTTCTCTTAGTTCTTTCTTCACGAATGATTCTTCTTTCTTCTTTTTCTTTGCAACTTCTCATCAAGCTTTTGCTGCTCTTCCTTCTTCTTTTCTCTTACGGTCTTTGCGTCTCTTCTTTTTTTTCTTTCCTTCTTTCTCTCCATATTGGTGGTCTTGGCATCCTTGAGAGTGGTGTTGCTTGCTATCGAGAGCAACTGGTCGCTGCTACTACCGACGTCCTCGACATGCACATCGCCCGTGTTGGATTGAGAGTCGTCCTCGAACCTCCTTCTTCTTCCATACTTCACACGGTGAGGCGTATATGAAGCAACACGGCTCTGATACCACTTGTAGGATCTCCTAGAAGGTTAAGGAGGGCTAGAGGAGGGTGAATAGGCTTGTAAAAATTCAACTCCAAGTTCTGTCAGTAGACAGGGCGGCACTGCCGGCCTATGAATATGCTCAGACAGAAAAGAGATTTCACAGAGAGTAAACTGAATCTATGAGCTACATAGTCTTGTAATATTAAGATAAAGTCTAGCTCAAAGATTGGATACCACAGAACCCTAGCGTAAGAGTAGATCGAGATCACAAACCCTAAAAATAGTTAAGCAAGAATAAGAACCAGCAAGAACACACAAGACACAAAGATTTATCCCGTGGTTCAGCTCACCACCAAGGTTTGCCTAAGTCCACGTTGTTGGGGAGGCCACAAAAGGCTTACGCTTGCCACAAAGGCTTGCCCTACCCTCATTCTCAAATCAAGAGAATGAACTCTTGAGTTGAGGGGTGATTTCTTAGCTTTGAGAATGAGGTTACAAACCTCCCAAGGCTGCCACATGAGTTGGCAAGCTCAAGGGCGACGCCTAGCCGGCTAGGAGCAAGCTCCAAGAGTAACAAACCCTAAAACCGTCGGCCAAGGTCATCTCTGGCTGAATTGGTCTCGCAATTTTTTTTTCCTGGAGTGGTGGATTGTCAGGATTGGGATGCCAAGTACTATATGCGTCTGGTTGATAAGAACGGGGGAGGACTGAACCGAGGGAGTGGTTGCATCATGCTGATGGAGTGTGGTAGTGGTACTGTAGTGGTGGTCCTGGTATTTCCATTCTTATGTTTTCATGGAAGGGCGAGTGGACCATCCTGTTGTTTGATTAGTTCCTTTTGGAATGGATATTGTGGGCCTCAACCGAAGTAAATATGATTGTGTTTTGGATCTTTGGAGATGGGATGAGCTGGACTTGAGGACTTGTGTTCAAGACTTTAGTTGTAGTTGTAGAAAAGCATCCTTGTTTCTCATACCTCAATAAGGTCTCTGCAAAGGTGTAGTCTAACAGTTGCTTGCCTATCATCTTTTTCTTGTTGACACTGTTGTGCTGGAATGAAGTGTTGCTGTGCTTGATATGAAATGGTTTATTCCTTCTCCTTGTCAATACAATGAACTGGGTTATAAATATTGCATCTGTTTTTTACTACTCTGTGTGCAGTATGTCTTTCATCACCTAAGCTTCTTTGTCGATATCATCCATATTTTACTCGCTTCAGAGTTCAGATTCCTAATGTAAGAATTGATGAACTTAGTCAGTCCACTCCATGTATGTAATTAAACTATTTCAATTTGTTACAATGTAGTGGGCAATTTTGTGAACATTTTTGTGTTTTATACATCATAAACAAAATTATTTGATATGATTATTGCAAAGACACTTCAATGAAATTGTATTGCTAATCAATGACTTCATTGACTTGACATATATCTGTCGGTGTTCGAACCCGAGGGGGTCCTAGACCAACGAGTAAATGCTGCGTGTCCCTTTCCTGGATGGTGATGCAAGGAGAACACACGGGGGTTTATCCTGGTTCGGGCAAGAGAAGGCCCTACGTCCAGCGGGGGGGGGGGGGGGGGAAGAGATTCGTATTTCCTTGCACCGAGGTGCTTGCGTAGGGGTTACAAGCTTGCGAGAGAGGGCGTCGAGCCCAGGTCTCAAAAGGGGAAAAAGAAATACAAGATGATTGCTTGAGATGTTGATCTCTATCTTGTGTATGGCTTGTTGTCCGTCGTCTTCTCCAGAGCCCTGGCCTACCCTTTTATAGGACGAGAGGAGGCCAGGACGACGGGAGCCTTGAGATGATGTTTTGTCGATCCCTGTTGAGGTGGCTGTAGCGACATGTCCTAGAAATGGAGGGCCATCCCTGGACACCATGGTGTTGTAGAGGACGACACGCTGAAATGACCCAGAGCGCCACGCCATGCCGTCCTCCCTTCCCTGTTGAGCTGTGCTGGGCGTCGAGGCCGGGTCGAGGCGGGTCGAGGGCGAACGGATAAGTCCGAATCCCTAGAATCGCGGTGTACGGACTTTGTCGTATCCTCCCTCGAGGGTAACTAGTGACGTACAGTGCGTGGTAAGGTGGGTACAGTGAAGGTTTTCACCTCCCATCACGGAATGGGCGGTAAAACAGTGACGACTGATACTGGCATTGTTCCCACATCGACCATGCTCGCAGCCATGCCGGTAGGTGGTAGCAGGTAATTGCATTAAATGCTAAGGCTTTTGTCCTAGGGTAGGTGAAGAGAGGGGGTCGAGCGCCTCGACCCATGCTCACGCGAGTCGGAGTGTGGTCGAGGCGTTTTGTCGTGCGGGACGGGGCACGGTCGAGGCCTCCCGTCGAGGGGGCCTCGTACGAGTCGGAGATGGGATGCGATCGAGGCATTCCGTCGAGCCGGCCTCGTACGGGGCGGACCTGACGCGCGTTTTGAAGTGGGCTGTGTTTTGTCGTGGCTTAGTCGTTTTGATTTTTGTTATCGTTGAATGTGGGTACCCCCACACTATTGGTACCGACAGTAGCCCCCGAGCCTTTGGGTGAGTGTGTGATCACTCTCCTAGAGGCTTTTTGCTGATGAACTGGAGTCGTAGCGTCGTCGATTTCTCCGGTGGGGGCGCGCGAGCGCACCCGCCGGGTGTAGCCCCCGAGGCCTCGGTGGAGTGTTGAAGACTCCTCCGAGGTCTTTTACGTGTTTTATCGGGGAGTAGTTTGACGCGGTCGAGCCCCCGAGCCTCGTACGCACGAGGTCGATCGGAGTCCCAGCTGTCTTTTGTTGCGCGACCCTCACGCTCCTCCTACGGAGAGGAGGAGGAGGGGTGGGGAACGCCGTACTACCCCGTTTGGGCGAGTCCCGACGATCTCCGGTGAGCTGCTAGTGGGGAGATTCGAGTGAGAGTCCGTGCTCCAGTCGTTAGGAGTCGGCTTGTGGCCCGGAGGCGCTCTTCAAGGATGCCAAGGAGTGGTCGCGTGGATGTCGGTTCCCTGCGACAGGATCCGAGGGCTCGGTGCCTCCCCCGAGGGGATTCCTACATCGACCTCCTCCTTTGGCCTCGAATACGTCTTGGGGTGCCTCGAGAGCGTGGCTCGATCCCTGGCCATGTATGGGCGCACCCCTGGTCGTCCCTAACTCTGTTGCTCGAGGGTGGCTGTCGAACCCGGGTCGAGGGCCAGCTTCCGTTCCCTCGAGACTTATAGTGGGCTCGGAGCCCATTATAGGTATCTAGGAATATCCGTCCGCGGATCTCGCCCTGCCCGTTAGCCAGGCGTGCCTTTTTAGGGCGAGATCGGCGCGGTAGTGGGCGACGTGGCGTTCGGTTACGGCGTGGGGGACGGCCACGTGTCCGGTTCCTGTAAGACGTGGGGGACGGTTAGGTGAGCGCATTTAATGTGGGAAACTATTCCTACCTTTTCGCACGGCCGTTGGGCTTCCTTCAGGCATATAAAGGCAAAACCTAGGGGTCCGTGTTCCCCACCGGTTCCTTGCACTCCTGCCATCCTCTTGCCCCAGAAAACCCTTGCCTTCTTGCGTTCTCCGCCTACACCGCCGCCACCGCATCCTCTTCGCTCACACCCCTCCCGACAGCGCCGATGGCAGGAAAGAGCCAGATCCTCCCCACCGACGACTGGGCCACCTCCTTAGTGACAGAGAGGAGGTTGGAAGAGTTAGTCGAGGACGGGCTGCTGCGGCCGAGGACGAGTCAGTCACGGCCGGAGTGGATCGCGTCGCCGCCGGCCCACCGGGAGCCGATGCCCCCTGAAGGGTACGTGGTGAGCTTCGTTTGCTTCCACGAGCGGGGGTTCGGCATTCCCGCATCCGTCTTCATGCGCGCGCTCCTCCACTACTACCGGGTGGAGCTTCATCACCTTGCCCCCAATGCCGTCGCGTAGGCCGCTATCTTTGTGGCGGTCTGCGAGGGCTACCTCGGGGTGGAGCCGCAGTGGAACCTGTGGCTTCACCTCTTCAAGGCTGAACTCTTCGCCAAGAGAGCAGGGGAGAAGGGGGTCCTGTGCGCGGCTCGAGTAGGGAGCTGCGTCCTGCAGTTGAGGTCGAGCCGGGCGGATCAGTACATCCCGGCTCGCCTCATTTCTTCGATCAGTGGATGGCACGAGGGTTGGTTTTACCTCCGCAACAATGATAATCAGTTGCCGAGGTACACCGGCCGCGTGCTGACCGCTCGGGAGGACCGCTGGACGTATGGAGTGCCGGAGGCCGAGAAGCCACGCCTGGACCCGCTGCTGGCGGCGCTGTAGCAGCTTCGCCTTCGGGGCTTGACGGCAGCGGCGGTGGCTACGGCCTTCCACCGCCGCAGAGCGATGCCGCTGTGCCGACGTCGTCTGCGCCTCGACCAGATGACTCCGGAGGCATCTCTGGAGGGGACCCGGATGTCCCATGAGTCCCTCACCCTCGAGGAGGTTCTCCGGCGAGCGCGCCGGATGGTTGGGACCTTCAAGGTGGAGGAGGTCGACCGGGTCCCCATGAGGCCCACCGAGGGGTTCGAGCCCGTGGTAAGTATCTTTGGGTTGATACGTTTGCTAGTTTTGTTCATTTTTGGATTCCCCTAATTTGGTCGAGGCAGGCGCGTAGGACTTGTCGGCGCTGCGGGAGACGCGGCCGCTGGTCCCAGAGGACCGACCCGCCCGGGAGGCTCGATGCTTGCATGCCTCGAAGCAGAAGAAGACCAAGGAGTCGACCAAGAAGCAGGTGGCCCGCAAGGCCAGGGAGGCGGAAGCGCTGAAGAAACTCCGGTGCAAGCAGACCATCGAAGGGGTTCCTCTGGCGCCGTCGCCTTCCGAGACGATCTCGGGGGAGGACGACGGCAGTAGCGGCGAGGACGACGACGCTCTATCGCGGTATGATGCCGCGACGGGGCTGGGGGACCTCCCCGACATCCGCCCCCTGCTGGGGCCCATCAGGGGGTCATCCTCCTCTGTCGTCGTGGTCGAGGAGACCGAGGTGGAGGAAGAGGAAGAGGAGAAGGAGAAGAAGAAGAAGGAAAAGGAAGAGGTGGGCCCCTCGACGGGAGGGGCCGCTTCGCCCCGGACCCGGCAAGAGGGGTCGACGGGGATGCCCGTACCGGCCCAGGCCCCGCAAACTCGGGCGGGGGCCGGGATGGTGGTGCCGGCGTCGTCATCGGCGGCGCCGCCGGCAGGCGTAAGAACCCGAGGCCAGCTGGCCTCGGAGGCGCAGAAGGCGCAGGGCAGTGCACCGGCGAGAGCCCCACGGAGTGCCCGGCCTGCTGGCGGGGCCGCCGCGAGGCCGCCGCCCGCCGCCTCGGGAGGCTCGGACCGCGCGGGGTCGAGGCCCTTGGTGCCAATTTCCGGGTGAGTATTTGTGCTTAGTGGTTTCGCCTCTCTCTGGATCCGTCGGCTGATCTTGTTCTTTATTTCACCGGTTGAAGCAGAAGGCGGAGCTAATGGGGCCTACCCTAGTGAAGTCGCTGCGGGCGAGCGCCTCCGTTCTCAACCGGACGGCGGAGCAGGACGTGGCCTAGGTTCGCCAGGTCGAGGCCGCGAAGGGGCGTCTTCGACAGCAGCAGGAGGCGGCAGCCACTACGGGGTCGCGGGCCCTGATGCCGCCGTGGGGAGGTCCGACCTAGCAAGGGCGGTGGCGCCCCGTTCGGTCGAGGCGCGGAGCGAGCGGGTGCCAACGTGACCATGGAGGAGGTCGCGTCGGCGCCAGGACAGGAGGTGGCACCGGCAAGGGGGCCGCTGCCGCAGCAAGACCTGCCGGCGCAACCAGTGGGCACGGTGGAGGGCGAGGCCGTCGAGTCCCTACCAGAGCCCCAGAAGAAGGGGCGCTAGAAGCCGAGGCGTCGGCTACGGGAGTGCCGTCGGTCGAGGCGCCGGCTCCTGAGCCGCCGACGGTCAAGGCGCCAGTTCCGGAGGCGTCGACGGTCGAGGCGCCGGCTCCGGGAGTGCCGGAGGCCGAGGGGCCGGCTACCGCAGAAGGGCGGGTGCCCGTGGTCCTTACCCTCGACGACACCCCCCTGGACAAGGGGAAACAAGTGATGGGGTCGAGGGGGTGAGGCCACGGGTCAGGCCGGTGCCTCGACGGCCGCTGGAGCTGCGGGAGCTATGGGCGAGGCCGGCCCTTCGGCGGGACCGGGAGACGCCCCGGCCGGGTCGTCGTCGTCGTGGCCTGACATCGCCGCGCTGGCGATAGCACGGGCCGAGGAGGAGATTCCGAGGTGGGGGGGGGGGCCGTCCCTTCAGTTCAGGGACGCCGCAAACCCCGACGCCGAGCCCATCTTCACCCTGAATGACAGGGATGAGGTGCACCGCTGGGAGTACCTCGAGGGTGTCCGCCGGCACCTCGATCGGATACTCAACGTGGCGTCCGACGCCGTCTCGTGGGGTATATGGGATGCCACCGAGGTACGATCGATCCGTCAGCTTTTTTCGTGGCTCTTAGTGTCTTTTTCCCTCGGTTTCTTTATCTTCTTGGTTTCTTTGAATCGTGACCAGGAGCTGAAGGAGTACTCCCGCCGCAAGTCGCTCTTCATCCGGGATGAGAGTGGCGTGTGGGCCGCGCTGGCGCAGCCACGAGCCCTGGTCGAGGAGGCCCAGAAAAGGCTTTCCGATCGGAACGCCGAGATGGCTGAGCTGCGTACCGCGTACTCGACGGTGAAGGAGGAGGTGATACAGGCTTGGGCAGCCGAAGCCGCGATGGGCACCGAGGTGGACAAGGCCCGGGAAGAGGCTGCCCAGGCTCGCAGGGACCTCGAGCCCCTGTCGGCACGGGTGAAGGAGCTCGAGGAGGACGTCTCCCAGGTCGGCCGTCAACGTGACCTCCTCAACGTCCAAATCGGGCAGGTCACGGCCCGTTTCAGTGCGCTGAAGGACGAGGTCACGGTGCTGAACGGGGCCGTCCAAGAGAAGGACGCGGCACTCCAGACCGCTCGTCAGGAGATCGAGGCGCTGAAGGCGACCGTCCGTGACAAGGACAGCGCCCTCCTGGGGCTCGAGCAGTCGTGCGGGGGGCTCCGTGACGAGGTTGTGGGCTTGAAGACCCATATCGAGGGTAAGTATGACTGTTGCAGTCATGACGTCGAGGCCTTGTGTTAGATACTAATTTTATTTTGTCGTGTTTCAGAGCTGGAGAGCGAGAATCGGGAGGCCCATTCCTCCGCCAACTCCTTCCAGAGCCTCCTCGAAGCCGAGACCCGGAGGACCCAGCTGCTCAAGGGCACGATCACCACCGTGTGTGACGGTCTGGGGGTCGAGCCCGACGCCGACACCGGAGAAGATGTTCCGGGGAACTCCTTCATCCGTCGGATGGCTGCGCTGGGCAACCTTGCCCGGGAGAAGATACGGGATAGCCTCCACCACGGTGTGAAGAGGGCGCTAGCCGTCGTCCGTTCAGGGTTTGTGTTTGACATGGAGCTCGTCGCTGACGGCTTCATCACAGACCCGGATCGGACAGACGAGGACAATGAGAACGCCTGCCTGGAGCTGATTGAAGCCACCGAGGGGCCTGGGAGTCGTCTGGCCTCGCTCTTTGAAGCCGAGGTGGTCCCGCTGTTCGATGTTCCAGGCGTTGGTGAAGATTTCTCCCTTCTCGTTAGATAGCTTGTAGGTGCCCGGCTTTAGTACTTCTGCGATGATGTATGGTCCTTCCCAGGGTGGCGTGAGCTTGTGCCGTCCCTTGGTGTTTTGGTTCCGCCGTAGCACCAGGTCGCCGACGTTGAGGTCACGCTTGCGGACGTGTCTGTCGTGGTAGCATCGGAGACCCTACTGGTACCTGGCAGAATGCAACAAAGCCACATCTTGGGCCTCCTCGAGCTGGTCGAGGGCGTCCTCTCTTGCGGTGTCGTTGTTTCTTTCGCTGTAGGCCTTCAACCTTGGGGATCCGTATTCTATATCAGTTGGGAGCATTGCCTCAGAACCGTAGACTAAGAAGAACGGAGTGAACCCCGTGGCTCGACTCGGTGTTGTTCTTAAGCTCCACAGGACCGAGGGCAGCTCGGCAGCCCATCTTTTGCCATGTTTGTTTAGCTTGTCAAAGATTCTGGGTTTCAGGCCTTGTAGGAGCATGCCGTTGGCACGTTCCACTTGGCCGTTTGTTTTTGGATGAGCCACGGCTGACCAGAGCACACGAATGTGATGGCAGTCGCAGAAATCCAGAAACTTTTTACCAGTGAACTGAGTGCCGTTGTTTGTGATGATACAGTTGGGGATCCCAAAGCGATGAATGATGTCGGTGAAGAAGAGCACAGCTTGCTCGGACCTGATGCTGGTGATAGGGCGGGCCTCGATCCACTTGGAGAATTTATCGATGGCAACGAGCAAGTGGGTGAAGCCGCCAGTTGTCCTCTTTAGAGGTCCGACAAGGTCGAGTCCCCAAACAGCAAACGGCCATGTGATGGGGATTGTTTGAAGAGCATGTGCCGGAAGATGGGTCTGTCTCGCATAGTACTGACAACCTTTACAGGAGCGTACTAGCCTGACGGCGTCAGAGACTGCGATCAGCCAGTAGAATCCTTGTCGAAAGGCATTTTCGACGAGGGTTCGAGGTGCTGCGTGGTGACCGCAAGCCCCCGAGTGCAGATCGCTGAGTAGGTCCCTACCTTGCTCATTCGTGACACAGCGTTGGAGAATGCCAGTAGGGCTGCGGTGGTACAGCTCCCTACTGTCGCCAATGATCACAAAGGTTTTAGCCCGGCGAGCGATCCGTTGAGCCTCGGTCTTATCCGAGGGGAGGACCCCTCGGGTAAGGTAGTCGAGGTACGAGACGCGCCAGTCAGGCTCGAGGCCAGATGGTGGGGTCGAGCCTTCCACCTGCATGGCTTCAGCCCCGATCGAGGGGGCTTCGGCCTCAGGCGGGGGGTCTAGTGACGTCCCATCGATCCCCTCGTTTTTCCCGAGGTCGACGGATGGCTGCTGAAGATCTTTTGCGAAAACGTCTGGTGGAACCGTAGTTCGACTGGACGTGATTTTTGCCAGTTCATCGGCGGCCTCATTATACCTGCGTGCGATGTGGTTGAGCTCGAGGCCGTGAAACTCGTCCTCGAGGCGCCGCACCTCTTGGCAATAAGCTTCCATCTTGGGGTCGTGGCAGCTCGAGCTCTTCATGACCTGATCGATCACGAGCTGGGAGTCGCCTCGAACGTCAAGGTGCCGGACCCCGAGCTCGACGGCGATTCTCAGCCCCGTGACAAGTGCCTCGTATTCGGCGACGTTGTTTGACGCGGGAAAATGAAGCCGGACGACGTAGCGCATGTGAACCCCGAGGGGTGAGATGAAGAGCAAACCCGCGCCCGCTCCTATTTTCATCAACGACCCATCGAAGTACATGGTCCACAGCTCAGCCTGGAGCTGTGCGGGGGGGAGTTGGGTGTCGGTCCATTCAGCTAGGAAGTCTGCTAACACCTGTGACTTGATAGCCTTGCGCGGCGCATAGGACAGGGTCTCGCCCATGAGTTCGACCGCCCATTTAGCAATCCTACCCGAGGCCTCCCGGTTCCGGGCTATCTCCCCCAAGGGGAAAGAAGAAACCACAGTAACGGGGTGGCCCTCGAAGTAGTGTCGGAGCTTGCGCCGTGTCAGGACGACGGCATATAGCAGTTTCTGAATTTGTGGGTATCGGACCTTGGTTTCCGAGAGCACCTCACTGATGAAATAGACCGGCCTCTGTACGAGCAAGGTATGCGCCTCCTCGGCCCGTTCGACGATCAGGACCGAACTGACTACTTGTGACGTGCAGCGACATAAAGTAGGAGCAGTTCCCCGGGGGTCGGAGGGACGAGGATTGGTGAGTTAGAGAGTGTGGCCTTGAGTTTTGTGAGAGCCTCCTCAGCCTCGAGGGTCCAGGAAAAGTGCTCCGATTTCTTCAAGAGACGGTACAGAGGGAGCGCTTTCTCACCGAGGCACGAAATGAAACGGCTGAGCGCTGCTAGGCAACCCATGACCCTTTGTACGCCCTTCAGATCTCGGATGGGGCCCATCCTAGTTATGGCAGAGATTTTTTGGGGTTGGCCTCGATGCTGCGTTTGGATACGATGAATCCTAAAAGCATGCCTCGAGGGACGCCAAAGACGCATTTCTCTGGGTTGAGCTTGATATTCTTTGCCCGAAGGCATTTAAACGCAACGTCGAGGTCACTGACCAGATCGTCGGCTTGTTTTGTCTTGACAACGATATCGTCGACATAAGCTTCGACGGTCGACCCGATGTGTTCCCCAAAAACGTGCTGCATGCACCGCTGGTACGTAGCCCCGTGTTCCGGAGACCGAAGGGCATCGTAACATAGCAATACATGCCGAATGGGGTAATGAATGAAGTCGCGAGCTGGTCGGACTCCTTCATTTTGATCTGATGGTAACCGGAGTAGGCGTCTAAGAACGAAAGAGTTTCACATCCCGCAGTGGAATCAACGATTTGATCAATGCGTGGCAAAGGGAAGGGAACTTTTGGACATGCTTTATTCAAACTAGTATAGTCTACACACATTCTCCACTTCCCACTCTTTTTCTTAACTAATACAGGATTAGCTAGCCACTCGGGATGGTGAACCTCCTTGATGAATCCGGCTTCCAGTAGCTTGTGGATCTCCTCGCCGATGACCCTGCACTTCTCCTCGTCGAAGCGGCGCAGGCATTGCTTCACCGGTTTGGACCCGGCCCGGATCTCCAAGGCGTGCTCGGTGACTTCCCTGGGTATGCCCAGCATATCCGAGGGACTCCACGCAAAGATGTCTATGTTTGCGCGGAGAAAGTCGACGAGCACGGCTTCCTATTTCGGATCGAGGGTGGCGCTGATGTTCAGCGCCTTCCCGTTGGGATCAGCGGGGTCGAGGGGCACGAGCTTGACGTCCTCCACGGGCTCGAAGCTGCCGGCATGGCGCTTTGGGTCAGGAATCTCGTTGGCGAGACCGTCGAGGTCTGCAGCCAAAGTTACTGACTCCAAAACCGCCTCGCCATGCTCGACGCACTCGACGTCGCACTCGTAGGCATGTTCATACGAGGGCCCCACTGTGATGACGCCGTTTGGGCCTGGCATCTTGAGCTTGAGATAGGTGTAGTTTGGTACAGCCATGAACTTGGCGTAGCACGGGCGCCCGAGGATAGCATGGTATGTACCACGGAACCCGACCACTTCGAAGGTGAGGGTCTCCTTTCTGAAGTTGGCCGGTGTGCCAAAACAAACAGGCAGATCGACCCGTCCGAGGGGTTCCGCCCGTTTCCCTGGCACGACTCCGTGGAAGCCTCCGACGCTAGGTTGGAGGCGCACTCTCTCGACCCCCAGAAGGTCGAGGGTCTGGGAGTAGATGATGTTGAGGCTGCTCCCGCCGTCCATGAGCACTTTGGTGAGGCGCGTGTTGGCGATGACGGGATCAACGACAAGAGGGTAGACCCCCGGATTGGGGACGTAATCAGGATGATCATCACGGTCGAAAGTGATGGCCACCGCAGACCAGTCGAGGAAACGAGGGACCGCCGTTTGTACGGAGAAAACCTCACGCCGCTCTCGCTTGCGTTGGCGAGCCGAGAGGCGGGTCGAGGGTCCTCCGTAGATCATGAAGCAGTCGTGGATCTCGGGGAATCCCTCATCCTTGTCGTCACCCTTGGGGTCTTCCTTCTTGTCAGTGTTTTTGCCGCCTGCACCCTCGAAGTACCTGCAGAGCATGTGACAATCCTCGAGGTTACGGTTAGTGGGTCCCTTGTGGTAAGGACACGGTTCTTTGAGCATTTTGTCGAAGATGCCCCCACCGGGGGGGCCTCGAGGCTTCTTGCGCTCGGTAGCGGCGACAAGCTCATCGGCCGGGGCCTCGAGCTTGGCCTGCTGGCCTTTCTTCTTCTTACGGTTGTTCCTCTTGGAGCCCCGGGTGGAGCTCGCGGGATCGTCGGCCTTCTGCTTCCCTTTGTCCTGCTCACCGCCGAAGATGGCACCAACCACCTCCTCGCCGGCGGCAAAGTTGGTGACGATGTCCATCAATCCGTTGGCAGTGAGTGGGGTGTGGCGGCCCAACTCTCGGACCAGCTCTTTGCAAGTGGTGCCAGAGAGGAAAGCCATAATGACGTCGGAGTCGGTGACGTTGGGGAGCTCGGTACGTTGCCTGGAGAAGCGCCGGATGTAATCCCGGAGGGATTCACCCGGCTTCTGCTTGCAACTCCGGAGGTCCTACAAGTTGCCGGGGCGCATGTAAGTTCCCTTGAAGTTTCCCTTGAACACCCTCACGAGATCATCCCAGTCGTGGATCTGTTGGGGCGGGAGATCCTCGAGCTAGGCTCGAGCGGTGTCGGAGAGGAACAGGGGGAGCTATCGGATGATGACCCGGTCGTCGGTGGCCCCGCCCAGTTGACATGCCAAGCAGAAATCGGCGAGCCAAAGCTCTGGTTTGGTCTCGCCGTTGTACTTGGCAAGAGTCGTGGGAGGGCGAAACCGCACCGGGAGTATGGTTTCACGGATAGCCTTACTGAAGACCCGAGGGCCCGGAGGCTCGGGTGAAGGGCTACGATCCTCCGAGCTGTCGTAATGCCCGCCCCTGTGCACGTGGTAACCTCGAGCCACACCGTCACCGTGCTTGCGCGTGCGGCGCTCGACGATGTTGCCACGGGTGTCTCGGGGCCCATGGTCGTGAGCGATGGGCTCAGGGGCGAGAGCCATCCGGATCCGTCGGGCAGGTTCGAGATGAACCGAGGCCTCTCTCTCCTGTCGGGAGGGCTCTGCGAGCCGCTCCGAGGCGGGCTCGCGTCGCCTCGAGGCAGAGCTCTCGGCCTGCTGCAGGGCAGCGGTCTCGAGGAGTTCTTGGATCTCATCTCGAGCCCGGCGGGCGTCGGGATTTGACGGCTCGGGCATGTTGCGGAGGAGCATGGTGGCGGCGACGACGTTCTGGCTGGCTCGAGCGAAAACCAGGGGGTCAGCCGCCCGGTCCTCGTCGATGCGACGGTTGACGTCGCGAGCTCTCTCGTGAGCTCTTCCGCCAAGTGCGCGTTCCACACGCTCACGCTCGAGGGTTTGTTGAAGTAGATGCAGATTCTCTCGTTCCTCGTTGAGCCTCTCCTGCAACTCGCGGATTTGCTCGAGCTGCATTCCTTGGTTGGCAAGGAATTGAGCCTCGTCCCATTCGGCAGGGAGCTCGACATGAGGGGGCGTGTGCCTTCCTTCAACCGGCTCTTCTTCCTGCGATTCCGACGTGCTTTCAACGTCGACGTTGAAGCACTCGTGGGTCGGATCGTAGGTGTCATCAGCCGAGTCGGAGTCAGGAGCGCCAAAGTAATAGTATGATGGGGGAATGTGTGGCCGTTGCAAATCGTTACTGGGGTTGCGATGTTGGAAAGCTGTCACACGGGGTTCTGTTTCTGGTGCCTCCGTAGAGTCCAGGTAATCAAAAGCCGGTGTGGACGCAACGAGGTCCAGAGTGGAGCGTAGATGGTGCCCGGGGAGTTCCTCATAAGCACTCATGCAAGTGCTCACGGAAGAAGCGTACACCTGGGCAGCCGAATCTAGCCCAAACGGGAACGGCGAAGGAAATGTTGCTGTCCATGCCGGAGCGGGTGCTCCGGGCAGCGGTGTCTCACCGGACGGGGGAGCGGCAGGATTCTCCGTCGGCATGTTACCCTTAGCCAAGCTTATCCTCCCCAGACCTTCAATGAGGAAGTCTGGGTCAGCGTTCGGCTGGGGGGTGCCGGACTGGGGAATCCCATCACCCTCCGTGAGATGAAGACGGTGGTTGCGCCGGGCTCGTCGTTGTCGGGCGGCTCGCGCCTGCCTGGAGTGACGGTACCGGCGGATTGCTCCCCCAGGCTGGGAGAGCTCGTAATCCTCGTCGGTTGGGTGCCTGGGTGGGAGTAGGACCATATCGTAGCCATAGCCAAGCGACATGAACTCCAAACTCCCGAACCAGATCACCGTGGCCAACGGGATAGGACGATCGGGGTCAGCCATCCAGGAAAAAGGCGGGAAAGCGACGTTGGCATGCAGCGATCCCCTACCTGGCGCGCCAACTGTCGGTGTTCGGACCCGAGGGGGTCCCAGACCAACGAGTAAATGCTGCGTGTCCCTTTCCTGGATGGTGATGCAAGGAGAACACACGGGGGTTTATCCTGGTTCGGGCAAGAGAAGGCCCTACGTCCAGCGGGGGGGAAGAGATTCGTATTTCCTTGCACCGAGGTGTTTGCGTAGGGGTTACAAGCTTGCGAGAGAGGGCGTCGAGCCCAGGTCTCAAAAGGGGAAAAAGAAATACAAGATGATTGCTTAAGATGTTGATCTCTATCTTGTGTATGGCTTATTGTCCGTCGTCTTCTCCAGAGCCCTGGCCTACCCTTTTATAGGACGAGAGGAGGCCAGGACGACGGGAGCCTTGAGATGATGTTTTGTCGATCCCTGTTGAGGTGGCTGTAGCGACGTGTCCTAGAAATGGAGGGCCATCCCTGGACACCATGGTGTTGTAGAGGACGGGACGCTGAAATGCCCCGGAGCGCCGCGCCATGCCGTCCTCCCTTCCCTATTGAGCCGTGCTGGGCGTCAAGGCCGGGTCGAGGCCGGGTCGAGGGCGAACGGATAAGTCCGAATCCCTGGAATCGCGGTGTACGGACTTTGTCGTATCCTCCCTCGAGGGTAACTAGTGACGTATAGTGCGTGGTAAGGTGGGTACAGTGACGGTTTTCACCTCCCATCACGGAATGGGCGGTAAAACAGTGACGACTGATACTGGCATTGTTCCCACGTCGACCATGCTCGTAGCCATGCCGGTAGGTGGTAGCAGGTAATTGCATTAAATGCTAAGGCTTTTGTCCTGGGGTAGGTGAAGAGAGGGGGTCGAGCGCCTCGACCCGTGCTCACGCGAGTCGGAGTGTGGTCGAGGCGTTTTGTCATGCGGGACGGGGCGCGGTCGAGGCCTCCCGTCGAGGGGGCCTCGTACGAGTCGGAGATGGGATGCGATCGAGGCATTCCGTCGAGCCGGCCTCGTATGGGGCGGACCTGACGCGCGTTTTGAAGTGGGCTGTGTTTTGTCGTGGCTTAGTCGTTTTGATTTTTGTTATCGTTGAATGTGGGTACCCCCATACTATTGGTACCGACAATATCCATTTCTCCTTTTATATGGTTGTTTATAGTAGGTATATTACGAGTGTTCTAAGATTAATGCATTATCTTTGACTAGTAAATATGCCCGTACAATGCAACGGGAGGAAAAAGCTACCAAATTTTAATGATAAATTCAGAGGACAGAAGCGCTCCGGTGTCAAAAATTTTTAAAACTTCTATCCATGGATAAAAGTTTTTAAAATAATATGGGGGCTTTGTCCATAGATAGAAGTTTTATCGATGGACAAATTTATCGATGGACAAAGCCCCCATATTATTTTACTATTATTATAGAAGAAATGTGGACAAAGCCATTTAGAATGAATGAGGGCTTTGTTCATGGATAGGAGTTTTTTAAAAAAAATTCTCATTTATGACTAAACGTAACTGGAACCGGAGAAAAAGAGAGAAAGAAATCAAAACAAATCTGATAGGAAAAGGAAATAGGAAACATTCCGTCTAACCAGGATTTGGCTCGGAAATCGAAAAAATTGTGACGGACCAGAGCTCACCCTTCTTCCTAACGCACGGTCTCAAGGTTCCTGGAAAAACAGAAAAAAAATACTTATTGAGGTTTAATATTAGAATATATTCCTACTCTTTTGATTTTTTTAGTTGGACTAAAATTTTTATTGAGATTAAGATATATTTGGATTATTAGGATTCGTAGGTATCTAGGTTACCTGTCACACCCAAAATTTCCTATTTTGGATTGTGCATGAAAAACACTAAATAAAATAAATGATTTCAATATTTGAATAAATTTATTAGATAAGTTAAGTTGCTGCTAATTTAAATATAGAAAATTGTGGTTTTAAACTTTTTCATATTAATTTAATAATGTGGTGTTTGTGTGATGCTTGTCTTTGGTGTTGGTGAGTGCTATTATTTTCAAAATACCATAGGACGACGTTTACTTCTCATCGGAAAAGTTTTTGGCATTTTCTGGATTTAAAATTTCAATTTCTGTGAGCTTAATCTTTTTCCTTGATCTCTTCATTAATCTTTTCATGAGTTCAAACTCATTTAGTTGAGTTCCTTATCTTTCCAAGAGTCTCCAGGATTTTTCCCGTGATTTTTCTGAGCTCCGGGCTATTTTTCGCGGCCAAAAAGGTAATTTTAGATTTTCTGGAATTATTTTATTCGCGGAATTAAAATAATCCCGAAATTAAGAAAATCCGAAAAGTTTCTAAACTCTACGACTATATATATGACGGCGTAGCCCTCGACGTCCTGGTTTCAGAAGTACAACCCTTGTCCTGAGCCGCCGCTCGTAACTCCCTCCACCTCTCGCCGAAGTTCTGCATCTACGGCTTGTGTTCCGGCGAACTTCTGATGAGCTTTTCCGGCCAAACCGTCGCGTCCCGACGCCAGCCACCACCACCAAGAGGTAGCCCTCGTCATTCTCTACACCGTGGTATATCTGTTTGCGTGAATCCATCGCCGTTTTATCGAGTTCCCATCTCATCTTGCTTCTCTCCGGCGAGGTTCCACCATGGCTGACCGTAGCTCCTCCAAGCTTAAGGTAGAAGATGATACTATTTACAGTTTTGCCACTAATCTTGTTTTGATCATAAAATCTTCGTTTTAACTCCGATTTGACCCGTTCAAGTTGCGTTAGATTCGTATTTGTGAGCTCTACATGTTAGTATAGCTGTACAGTAGGTTTGGGAATTTTAATTTTCGAGTTTATATTAAACTAATTATTTATCTATAGGAAATCTTAGAAAATTCATAACTTTCACGTTTTAAATCCGAATTTTGTGATATTTACGTCTGTGTGATCGTAGTAACGTGTAGAAGAGTTTTACAAACTTTTTATACTATTTTGCTACTGTTGGTGTACTGTTCTAATTATATCTCTTTGTTTGCTTCGTGTATGTTTGATTGGATGCATGTGTGTTGTTGATTGATGATCGAGTTTAGAAGGTGAGCAATATCTGGACGATCCGGAGTATTACTTTGAGCCAGATCAGCGGTATCACTCGGGGAGTTTTGATCAAGGCAAGTATAACACAGGACTATCCTTGTTACCTATACATTGAAATTATCATACATGTGCATGTGCTTACCTAGGCAACCTTAGAGATTATAATTTAGTGATTGTTATCTTGATTCCTTGTCAACCTTGGAAATGCATATGGGTAGCTACTGCTAGTGCTTAAACTAAGAACAATGATCTTGTAATTTGATTAATGGATTAAGCAATCAACCATTAAGATGATTTTATTACTGTTAAAAGGGGGCTAGAGCATGTGTATTATTTTGATGCTCTGGTTTCTCTCCATAAGGACTTATCTGTAAGTGATAACCGGGATATACAGTACAGTTGTGAGGGCTATATGGCTCTGGCTTTAGTTGTTTAAAAGACCTTTTCTAGCTTGTTAGTGGTTACCTTAAATGCCGTAAGAAAGGCTTGCCACGTTGGGTGTAGTGCGAGCCCCTGGCCTAGTGTGTATAGGCTGCGGTTGTTGTGCCACTGGGAAGGGGGGTTCTACATCTACCTGCCGAGTGAATCTAATGGCCCTAACTTTTTAGACGAACTTTTGGATGGCTTTATATGGTTCTCGGGTGTTTGGGCTTGATCTCCCCACTCATTTGGAAATCATGACTCACAGTGAAAGTGTACACCTCTGCGCAGAGTTAAAAACTGGTATACTAGCCGTGCTCACGGATACGAGCGGCCTTGGGGATTCTTACGGAATAGATGATCACCATTATTATATCATGTTTAATTACTGTTGATTATTGTTATGCTCATGTTAATGCTATTCATTATCCTTATTACAATTGATCATTGATTCATTAATGGTAAGTGGATTATTTTGATGCTACTCAATTGCTAATTATATGATGATTAAAAGCTAAACGCAGTCAAACAGTGTCTAGCCTTTTGTGCCTCATGAACCCTGTGTTATACTTGTTGAGTTCGACATGGACTCACTCTTGCTATTTCCCTACACTCCAGTGTGTAGTAAGGTGTTGCTCAGAAGAAGGATAAAGAGGTAGTGGAGTTTTCAGAAGTCTTTCAGAAGTGTTTGGCATACGGAGCCACCAGTCAGCCGTCCCTGAGAAGAATGGAGCCTGAAGTTTAGTCACCGTTCCGCGATACTCTGATGTAAGTGTTAATATAGCTATGTATACGTTATATAATAACATTGTTTCTGATACTTTTTCATTCTGACATATGTGTGGACTTCCTGGGCACACATATGACTAGCCTGGTTTTGTTCTTTAGAAAACCGGGTGTGACAGAGTGGTATCAGAGCGGTGTTGACTGTAGGACGTATGCCAAGTAGCACTAGACGCATTCTAAAACTCATTTTACTATAAAACTAATTTGTCATACCTTGACTCATTGATTTTGACTATTTCCTCTTCCTTGTCTTATTGTATCTCCTCCTTGATGGCTTCCTTTGAGCTATTATTTCTTACTCCCTTGGATTTTGTTTTACGTTGTTTTTATTAAAAGTTTTCTGATCTCATCTTGTTCTAAAGTTCGATGGCCTTTCATCATCCATACTTTTCCTTAGGATGACCACCATTGTTGACGAAGCACGTGTAGTACCGATGATGTGATGTGTGCTTGTTTTGCTTGATGTGTTGCTTGTGTGTTGCCTTGTTCTCGTGTTTCAAAGGTGGCTCGGAAGGTATAAATCTTGAGGAGTAGCTCGATCCATGTTAAGTGGGGTAGGTTTTACGTAATACTCCGTATGCTGATTTCTATAGCAATCTGCAATGTTTATGTTATATCTCAAGATATGGACATGAGAAATTTATGAAATTTTACTAGGAATAACTAGACTTCTGTATCTTTCCAAACCCACTGGGATTACCTTTTTATCTATTTTGAGCTAAGAGATATACCTGTTCTAAGTTGAGGTTACTGCACAGTCTGGAATTCTAGAACAGTTTTGGCTAAGCTCTGTATTTGATTAATTTTATGACAGAACCTGGAAAAGTGTTATTAATAAAAGTTCTAGATAATTTTATAAGCTTTCCAACCATGTAAAGATCACTTCATTTGGATCTTTGTAGCTCGAGTTATGCTAGATTTACTGAACTGTTAAAATTGGAATTCGCCCAGAATTTTTTTGCATTACTTCCTTATCTTGTATAAGTGAATATATCATTGGATATCTTTGAATCTTATTGATTTGCCTTAGAATCTTACATTAGAGATTATTATGGTTATCTAGTATAAAAGGAGATGCAAGTTACTTTGGTGTCCCCTAGTTTCTTTTTCTTAAGGGGGTAGCAAAGTTGTGAGTGTTGCAAGATGAAGGTTTCGTATGTCCTAGTGCTTCACTTAGAAGAAGTGGTTATCTCTATGATTGGAAGTCTACTCATGTGCTAGTGTTGTTTGCTTGGGATCAGTGCTTTGTTGGATCATCTACAAGAAGCTCGGGTATTCGTTAGGACTGGTCTTCACTTCAAGCTATCATCAGTTGGGAGTTCAACATTCAATTCAACATACTCTATACAAGTTAGCATGGACGACATAGGAATGAGATGTTGGAAGTCTATAGTTAGTTTCATGAAAACTTAGATGACATCACCCCCATATCAAGTATGTTTAGTAAGTTTTAAGTGAAGGACTTATCATTAGCAGCAAGCCTTAAAGAGAGTGTTGCCTTCAATGACATTGCCAGGTAGAACAAAATCTTTGTTAAGTGGGGTAGTGTCCGCTACCATCATTAATCTCAAGCGACGAGGTACGAAGAACTGAAGATCAAACTTTATCTTTCTTGTCATCTTTTGGCTATACTCAATCCATGTCTTATATCTCATCAGCACAAATCAAAGAAGCATGAAGACTTGAAGATTAACGTTATCTATCTCTCTAGTCTCTCTGAATCTCGTTCCCACCTTATCCTGTCTTTTTAGAGCAGTATGTCTTCCTTAGCTTATATCTCTATTTTTGGACGCCCAAAAATCATGGATAAATTCTGGACAATAGTAGACTTCAATATCTTTCTCTGACCATAAGAACCACCCTGATAGCTGTTATGGATTGGGAGTTATGAAAATCACAAGGCGACGCATCTGTGCTGTCAGCAACCTGGAATAGTTTCTGTTGTGTACAGTTTTCGACTACCTTAACTGTAGAATCGGGAGAAGTGTTCTATAAAAAAGTTGTAGTAAATTTGATAAGCTTTCCAACAGTATAAGCTACAATATCATCAGATTCGTAGAACTTGAGTTATAACTATATTTCTACACTGCTGTTTTTCTACTCGCGAGGAAGTGCAAGATTACTTGTTCTTGTATGTGCTCATGAATCTCTTTGGGATGTCAGAAGGATATGATGGTAGTTATCACTCAGAAACAAATGTAATCTATCCATTGGTGTTCTCCAATTGATCTCTTCTTAAGAGGGGTTGTCGAACTAAAGACGATACAAGATGGAGGTTTTATACGTTCTATTTCTTCACCTGGAAGCATCAGCTATCTACATGGTTGTAAAGTCACTATCGAGCGCAAGTATCTTTTCTCAGGGTTGGTAAACTGTTGAAACCATCTACAAGGATCGTAAGTGCCTAAAGGATACATTTACAAAGTTGGTTATGAGCTTGTGGTATCATCATTGGATAAGAGTCGATCAGGAAAGAGTGAAGACTTGCAGATTAACTTTATCTTTCTCCCTGGTCTCTCCGAATCTCGAGACGAGATTCCTGTTAAGTGGGGTAGAATTGTCACACCCAAAATTTCCTATTTTGGATTGTGCATGAAAAACACTAAATAAAATAAATGATTTCAATATTTGAATAAATTTATTAGATAAGTTAAGTTGCTGCTAATTTAAATATAGAAAATTATGGTTTTAAACTTTTTCATATTAATTTAATAATGTGGTGTTTGTGTGATGCTTGTCTTTGGTGTTGGTGAGTGCTATTATTTTCAAAATACCATAGGACGACGTTTACTTCTCATCAGAAAACTTTTTGGCATTTTCTGGATTTAAAATTTCAATTTCCGTGAGCTTAATCTTTTTCCATGATCTCTTCATTAATCTTTTCATGAGCTCAAACTCATTTAGTTGAGTTCCTTATCTTTCCAAGAGTCTCCAGGATTTTTCCCGTGATTTTTCTGAGCTCCGGGCTATTTTTCGCGGCCAAAAAGGTAATTTTAGATTTTCTGGAATTATTTTATTCGCGGAATTAAAATAATCCCGAAATTAAGAAAATCCGAAAAGTTTCTAAACTCTACGACTATATATATGACGGCGTAGCCCTCGACGCTTTGGTTTCAGAAGTACAACCCTTATCCCGAGCCGCCGCTCGTAGCTCCCTCCACCTCTCGCCGAAGTTCTGCATCTACAGCTTGTGTTCCGGCGAACTTCTGATGAGCTTTTCCGGCCAAACCGTCGCGTCCCGACGCCAGTCACCACCACCAAGAGGTAGCCCGCGTCGTTCTCTACACCGTGGTATATCCATCGCCGTTTCATCGAGTTCTCATCTCATCTTGCTTCTTTCCGGCGAGGTTCCACCATGGCTGACCGTAGCTCCTCCAAGCTCAAGGTAGAAGATGATACTATTTACAGTTTTGCCACTAATCTTGTTTTGATCATAAAATCTTCGTTTTAACTCCGATTTGACCCGTTCAAGTTGCGTTAGATTCGTATTTGCGAGCTCTACATGTTAGTATAGCTGTACAGTAGGTTTGGGAATTTTAATTTTTGAGTTTATATTAAAGTAATTATTTATCTATAGGAAATCTTAGAAAATTCATAACTTTCACGTTTTAAATCCGAATTTTGTGATATTTACGTCTGTGTGATCGTAGTAACGTGTAGAAGAGTTTTACAAACTTTTTATACTGTTTTGCTACTGTTGGTGTACTGTTCTAATTATATCTCCTTGTTTGCTTCGTGTATGTTTAATTGGATGCATGTGTGTTGTTGATTGATGATCGAGTTTGGAAGGTGAGCAATATCTGGACGATCCGGAGTATTACTTTGAGCCAGATCAACGGTATCACTCGGAGAGTTTTGATCAAGGCAAGTATAACACAGGACTATCCTTGTTACCTATACATTGAAATTATCATACATGTGCATGTGCTTACCTAGGCAACCTTAGAGATTATAATTTAGTGATTGTTATCTTGATTCCTTGTCAACCTTGGGAATGCATATGGGTAGCTACTGCTAGTGCTTAAACTAAGAACAATGATCTTGTAATTTGATTAATGGATTAAGCAATCAACCATTAAGATGATTTTATTACTGTTAAAAGGGGGCTAGAGCATGTGTATTATTTTGATGCTCTGGTTTCTCTCCATAAGGACTTATCTGTAAGTGATAACCGGGATATACAGTACAGCTGTGAGGGCTATATGGCTCTGGTTTTAGTTGTTTAAAAGACCTTTTCTAGCTTGTTAGTGGTTACCTTAAATGGCGTAAGAAAGGCTTGCCACGTTGGGTGTAGTGCGAGCCCCTGGCCTAGTGTGTATAGGCTGCGGTTGTTGTGTCACTGGGAAGGGGGGTTCTACATCTGCCTGCCGAGTGAATCTAATGGCCCTAACTTGTTAGACGAACTTTTGGATGGCTTTATATGGTTCTCGGGTGTTTGGGCTTGATCTCCCCACTCATTTGGAAATCATGACTCACAGTGAAAGTGTACACCTCTGCGCAGAGTTAAAAACTGGTATACTAACCGTGCTCACGGATACGAGCGGCCTTGGGGATTCTTACGGAATAGATGATCACCATTGTTATATCATGTTTAATTACTGTTGATTATTATTATGCTCATGTTAATGCTATTCATTATCCTTATTACAATTGATCATTGATTCATTAATGGGAAGTGGATTATTTTGATGCTACTCAATTGCTAATTATATGATGATTAAAAGCTAAACGCAGTCAAACAGTGTCTAGCCTTTTGTGCCTCATGAACCCTGTGTTATACTTGTTGAGTTCGACATGGACTCACTCTTGCTATTTCCCCACACTCCAGTGTGTAGTAAGGTGTTGCTCAGAAGAAGGATAAAGAGGTAGTGGAGTTTCCAGAAGTCTTTCAGAAGTGTTTGACATACGGAGCCACCAGTCAGCCGTCCCTGAGAAAAATGGAGCCTGAAGTTTAGTCACCGTTCCGCGATACTCTGATGTAAGTGTTAATATAGCTATGTATACGTTATATAATAACATTGTTTCTGATACTTTTTCATTCTGACATATGTGTGGACTTCCTGGGCACACATATGACTAGCCTGGTTTTGTTCTTTAGAAAACTGGGTGTGACATTACCTTAAGAATACGTTTTGGAATCGGACTCCATATCACGCTTTTAGATTTAGATCGGAGGACAACCCGGACTGAAATAGAACCTGGAGTGGAAGAAAAAGAGGTGGAAGAAAATTCTTGGCGGAAATTTTGCCTCTTTATTATTAGGTATAGATAGTTGACATCAAGGTTGGCTGATGTACTCTGTTTATTCTTTTGGAGGAATTCATTTTGTACAATGCTAGCAACTTTGATACAAAGGCCTCAACAAGTTAACCTGAGACAAGAATACTGGAACCACATATATGTTGTCCACTGTGAACCTTTTTTTTTGGTGAACTACTAGATGCTTTGGCTATGATCTGTTACATCCACCACATATATGTTGTAAATTGTAATAGCATATTTGTTACTATGGTTGATCTAGTGAATGGTTGCTGCCAACTCATGCTGGATTGTGATACACCTTTTTTTAGTTTAGCAAAAAACTGATTGCAAACTACATAAATTACACTATTCTGTTGCAATTTGTGAGATAATTGATGCCTTGGAATGTTCCTTTATTTTTCTCTTTAATTAACAGCACCACCATCTTCCGTGCAGCTTGACTCCCTACTGAACAGCACCACCATCTTCCCTGCAGTAGCAATCATGACCTATCGCCTGTTCAGGTAACTTACTTGATAGCAATCACCCCTGCAGCTTAATCTGTAGTTTGCAGTACATAGCTCTTTTTCACTTGTAGTGCTGCCCCATTGATGCATGTGTGTTGAATCTGGAATCTCTGCCAATTGGGCCACTACATGCTATTTGCTAGTTCAATTATAGTCCGATGCTTAGTTTATAGCTCCCTCTGGCATTTGCATCATGCACGCACATATCCTGCTTGGAGCTATATCCTGCTATTAAAAAAATGAGGCTGATGGTAAGATGCCCCTTTTTTTTAAATCCATGGCGTAAGTCCATGCCATGTGGTGATTAGCACTGTTGTCACTAAACTTGTGCTCTCACTTCAGTGTAGCGAAAGTCCATGCCACTTGCTTGTAGGAATAATTATTATGTGGTAAATCAAGAATGTCTTTGGGACTGCTTTATATTTGGCGAAGGTACATGCCATATTTATATCTTCTTTGATTAGTGGCGAAAAACCATGCCACTATCCAAAGGGAATTTATCAACTCCATTGCAACCGTATAGCTAACATGGTGCCAACCAATAGAATTGAAGGGTTTCACAGCTCTACACAATCCGCGGTGGTGTGTTTCACTGCTCCCATAGCTAAAGCAATCTCAAATGACCGTGCATATGTAGTTGCAGGATCGTCCACTGCAGGTCTGCCTGCACCGCTTTGCCTCGCCACTGCACCGACTTGTCACTGCGCTGCTAGCCTGACTCCACCGCCACCCTAGGTATAAATAACCTCTCCTCCCGGATAAGGGTCGTAGGTTATGAACCCAGTTAGGCGTCTCCCGTCCAAAAGAGATACGGTTGGAGGTATGCAGATCTCTGCATGTCGATAACTGTATCTATTTCGGATTGTCCACGTTACTTGGACAGCCCGCGGATGCGTAGATGAGGCTAGTTCCCATGGTCTGCCCTGATTCGAGACGAAGTTTCGGCATCACCTCCCTGTTGTTCTCCGGATACACACTCTCCCTACATGGACGTGTATCGGGAGAACAGCGGGGAGGTGCTGCCGAAATTCTGTCTTGGGTTGGGGCAGACAATGGGAACTAGCCACGTCTACGCATCCGCAGGTGGGATTAGGACCTATCCTCACCTATTAGATGACAATAGGATGTAAGTACTCAAATGTAGATGTAAGTACTTGGATGGATGACAGTAGGATGGATGACCGTCAGTGGATGTACTCGGGCCGCAGAAGCAAGAGTGATTTCAGTGATGAATGGTTGCACAAGACAGATGCTTTCTTGAACCATGCATTTGGCCCGGCTTGGCAAGGAGAGATGAAAGTATTGTGCCCGTGCAGCAGATGTGGGAACCGGAGAAGGCAGGACAAGGAGAACATGGGTAAACATCTTCTGAACCATGGATTCACGCCGGACTACACCTGGTGGATCTACCATGGTGAAGTAGATCATTTGAGAGAGGAGGCGGTGCGACCACGTCTGCAGGACTTTGATGCTGATGCTAGGGTAGCAGACCTGTTAGATGACTTCCAAGAAGCACAGTACGCTGCAGGACGTACGGAGGAGGAGATGGAGAAGACCGCAAAGGCGTTCTATGACATGATGTCTTCAGCACAGAAACCCCTTCATGATCGGACAACGGTTCTCAACTGGATGCCATTGGCCGTGTGATGGGGTTCAAGTCCTAGTTCAACCTGAGTCGAGAAGTGTTCGATGGTATGTTGGCCGTATTTGGCAGCATGCTTCCAGACGGCTACATATTGCCAAAGAGCCTATACGAGTCACAGAAACTGCTTCATGCACTGAAGATGTCGTATGAGCAGATACATGCATGTCCAAATGGGTGTTTCCTCTTTAGGAAAGATCTCAAGGATGCAGGTTACTGTCTAAAGTGTAAAGCGTCGAGATACATGGAGGTAGACGATGGTGAAGGCCTGAAGAGACAGCTTTCTATCCCCATGAAAGTCCTGCGTTACTTGCCGTTCACACCAAGGATCCAACGTCTCTACATGACCGAGGAATCCACAAAACATATGAGATGGCATAAACAGGGTACACGATACAGTCCTGAGAAGATGGTACATCCCGCCGATGGTGAAGCATGGGCCCACTTTGATCGCATTCGTCATGACAAAGCTAAAGAGGCTCGTAATGTTTGTGTTGCATTTGCAACAGACGGTTTCAATCCCTATGGACTCATGGCTGCCCCCTACACCTGTTGGCCCGTCTTCGTTATCCCCCTCAATCTTCTCCCCGGCGTCCTATTTCAACGTCATACTGTCTTCTTGTCGTTGATAATTCCTGGACACCCGGGGAATAACATGGGTGTGTACATGGAGCCTCTGATTGATGAATTGGAAACTACTTGGAACGAAGGGGTATTGACATACGACCGAGCTTCAAGGTCAAACTTCACAATGCATATCTGGTACCAGTACTCACTGCATGACTACCTGGCATATGGGATATTATGTGCCTCGTGTGTCCACGGCAAGTTCTCATGCCTGGTTTGCAAGACAGCTATGAGATTTATCTGGTTGAAGAAGGGTGGCAAGTATTCAACGTTCAACCAACATCGACAATTCCTGCCTCTTGACCATCCTTTCAGACAA
This sequence comes from Saccharum hybrid cultivar R570, assembly GCA_038087645.1. Classification (NCBI taxonomy): domain Eukaryota; kingdom Viridiplantae; phylum Streptophyta; class Magnoliopsida; order Poales; family Poaceae; genus Saccharum; species Saccharum hybrid cultivar. The sequence goes on from JAQSUU010000805.1 coordinate 17,636,806, forward strand.
GACACCAATAACTTCACCAAAGAGGTTGTGGTGACAAATCCTCCACCCCGGATGCTGACCGGTGCCGAGGTTCATGCTCACATAGATGCTCTCAAGTTCAATGAAAGAGACGGTCGTTTTGCGGGGTATGGTCAGGAACATATGTGGACTCATAAGTCAGGCTTGGAAAGGCTCCCATATTATGATGACCTTCTTCTGCCACATAATATTGATGTAATGCACACTGAAAAGAACATTGCCGAGGCACTTTGGGGAACACTCATGGACACTAAAAAGTCCAAGGATAACTGTTGACACCGTTTTTGGCACGTGTCAGAATGATCAGATTGGGCTAATCGGCAAGAGGAAAGTTATTGTATACACTGACAGAAGGGTGTCGATGGAGATTAGCTTGTGAGGATTGTTGTCGATGAGTGGTGGTGACCGATGGAAAGATTGACTTAAACTGAGGAGTTGCTGATGAGGTTAGAGATGTTATTGCCGATGCCGATAAAGGGAGGTTTGAAGACTGCTGCTGATGAAACTTGTGATGACGGGAAGCATGCCGATGGAGAGGAGGTCGATGGAAATTTCATCATAATTAAGGCGGATAGGGAAGTAGATAGGTGTTGATTTCCTTTTCTATATTTGTTAGAGTATGATTCATGTAAGAGTCATGTTTTTTAGGTATGGACTCGGTGTCCTAGTCGTGTTTGGTTATGTTTCCTTAGATCTGGGTATAAATACAGATTGAGGGGCAATGTAATAGATATATCAATCAATATATATCAAACCAATTTTACTCCTATTTGCATCTACTTACTTTTCGGCGACTTCGTCAATTTGCTATTTTTTCTTTTTACGAGTTCTCATCGATTCGACGAGCTGCATCGCTTCAGTGCGACCTTCGACGATCCTCGAGTTCCGCGTGAGTACCTCTTGGCCGTGGCTTCCGGGGGTATCGCTGTTGTTAGGACCAAAGTACTTGTATTTTAATCCTTGTCGATTAACAGGTCAAATCGACTGGCACGCTTTGGATATCAAATTGGGTATTAGCCATTTGTGTTTGCAGATCCACTTTTGCATCAACACATCTTTTGGCACGCCTAGTGGGACTAATCAATATGATCAATATGTTTAATCCTGAGATCGATTCGGGGAACATCATCGCGATATCGGAAGAAGATCTTAAGGAAGATCAGAAGCAGGCTATGGAGAAGGATATAGAAGATTACAGGCAGCTTTGCCTGAAATCATTCAGCATAAACAAGCGCGGACAAGTCATCCAGAAGCAAGATTTGTCGTTGCCTCGGTAGGTTACCTTTGACTCCAATCTTGGTAAACTTCAAGAGATGGTTAATTCTGCAGTAAATCATTCTTTGATTAACCACTCCAATGTGTTGTCCAATACTGTTTATAATGTTGTGGTTCGAACTTTTAAAAAAGGACAAGTGCCACCACATTACATTGGGCCAGCTTATCACCAACCAGAACCGGCATCGGTCAATGCTCCATCAGCTCCCTCAGCCGTTGTGGGTACAAAAGTTACTTCTCCTCTAGTATCGGCATGCTTGCCTAATGTTCAATCTACACTGATATGATCAGATTTAGTACTTTCAGGAGGACGAGTTCAGCTTAATACAGATCTATCAGCATCACCTATGTCAGGCCCTGTGTCTCAGAATAGCCAGATTCCTGCTAATTGGTGGGGATATGGTATGCCTCCGGAGTCATCTGCCTTCAATCCTGGGTTACCTCAAGTGTTTGACGCAGCAGGAAAAGCTCCTATATCATCGGCTGTTTCACCGATGGCTCAAGTGCCTCAATATGCCACATCAACTACTGTGCAACCAACTCCAGGAGGTTTCCAGATGCCTTTGTTTCAAGCACCCAATACAAGTCCATCGGCAAGCTTACTGCCGATGCAGTAGAAGGCCCCTGCTATGAGTCAACCTGGGGTGCAGTTCATACCTCAAGCTGATTATACTAATTGTTATCCAACAATGTCAGCAAATTACCAGCCATCGGCAAGTTTTGTACCGATGAGTTCTAATAATGGTTGGTCAGGACAGTTACCTGTTCAGCATACAGTTCAGCAAGGTCATGTGCAAGCTGGTTTTCAGAATCAAGCATCGGCAGCTCAGCCGATGAATCCTTTCCAGCAGGTTAGTAGACCACAAGTGACGGCGAATATGCCGATTGCTGGAGATTGTGTGCCATAAAGATACGTGGAGGGACATCAGCAGGCACCTCCTATAGAAATTCAGCCAGTTCGTCAGCAGGAGGCTGATGCTTTTTAGGCCGATAAGATAACAGAAATCATAAGGGATCAGTTTGGGATAAAACCCAAAGTTAATACATATTCTTATCGGACTCCATACCCTCCAGCATATGATTTAATTCCTCTCCCAAATCGGTACAAGGTACCAGATTTCACTAAATTCTCTGGATAAGATGATACATCAACGATGGAACACGTCAATCGCTTCATTATTCAATGTAGAGAGGCAGCTAGCAGAGATGAATTAAGAGTTCAAATATTTTCATCATCTTTATCTAGATCAGCATTCATATTGTTCATTTCATTACCACCAAATTCTATTATTACTTGGGCTGCTCTAGAAAAACAATTTTATAAGTATTTCTTTGCTGGAATCCATGAAAAGAAGCTTACCGATTTAGTAAAATTGAGACAGCATAATGATGAATCGGTAGAAAGCTTTGTGCAAAGGCTACGAAATGTAAAAAATAAGTGCTACAGCCTGGTGCCGATCGGGGTTATTATTGTGATACAATGGTTATTATGATGAATCGGTAGAAACCATTGCACTCAGGGTTATTATTGTGAAAAGCCAGATCGGCAATGGTTATTATGGGGCCAATCGGCCAGAAAGGAAGTTTCAACCTGGCAATCAGGGTTTATCTATCAATGAGCCGATCAGAGGCAGAGCATCAGTGCATGATCGGCTGGGGGGCAGACTTAGTGTACATAAAAGGCTTGGTAAGCGCGCTAGATATTTTCCAAGGAATCAAGAGGAGCTTGAGGAGATGACAAATGCAAGAGTTCCCGATGAAGAAATATTCTACAGAGACCCTAATATACGTCGTGTAGAATCAACTGGGACCTGTTATTAGCCGGTTTTGAGAACTAAGCTTCCTCGATGGTGCCCTGAGGGTTTGACAAAGACACAGAAAAGGAGGATGCAGCATGAGCGTCAGGAGGACCTGTACCGAGAGGAAAGTTCCTCCAATGAGAGGTCCGGGCATCAGCAGTGGCAGGTGAAACACAAAGATAAGGGCCCATCGGCAGATGTTAATATGGTATTTATGTTGCCGATGGAGTTGGCACTAGATCCAATGATGGCTGTTTTTAGAAAACCTACTGATGACGAGAGACAGCATCTCAAAGCTTTATTTGTGAAAGGCAGAGTTGATGGGTAGCATGTATCCAAGATACTTATCGATGGAGGAGCTGCAATTAATATTATGCCTTATGCGATGTATCGGAAACTTGGTAAAGGAGATTAAGACTTGACCAAAACTGATATGATGCTAAAAGATTTCGAAGGCAATGTGTCACCGGCTAAAGGGGCAGTATGCGTTGAATTGACCATCGGCAGCAAAACCTTGCCGACAATGTTCTTTGTTATTAATGGCAAAGGTGCATATAATCTGCTTCTAGGAAGGGATTGGATTCATGCCAATTGTTGTGTTCCTTCTACAATGCATCAATGCCTCGCACAGTGGATTGGGTATTAGATTGAGGTTGTCCCTAGTGATTCTTCTTATATCATCGTATCGGCAGAATCAGATACTTGTGAGCGAACCAAATGCATATCAGGAGAAGTTTGGGAAAAAGAGTTCCTCAGAGTTGCTGATTATGAAATTCCACCGATCCAAGCAGTCGGTTTTGAAGAAGAGTTTTAATGGATAAGTTTGCCAATGATGGAAAATTAGGTCAGGGGTTCGCATCGGCTGATGATTTAGTAGAGGTAGATATTGGTGATGGCGATAGGCCAAGACCTACTTTTATTAGCGCTAAGTTAGATTCCAAGTGTAAGCAGCAAATAACCAATTTGTTAAAAGAATATAAAGATTATTTTGCTTGGGATTATATTGAAATGCCTGGATTAGACCGATCGATAGTTGAACATCAGTTACCTATCAAATCTGGATTTTGGCCACATCAGCAGCCAGCGCGCCGATGCAACCCTAATATACTTCCTGACATTAAGGCCGAAATAACTAAATTATTTGAGGAAAAGTTTATTTGGCAATGTCGATATGCGGAGTGGATTTCTAATGTGGTTCCTGTTTATAAGAAAAATGGGAAACTTCGTGTTTGTATTGATTTCAGGAATCTCAACAAAGCCACACCGATGGATGGCTATCCAATGCCTATTGCTGATTTGTTGATTGATGCTGCAGCCGGACATCAAATTATCAGCTTCATGGATGGTAATGCAGGTTACAATCAAATATTCATGGCTGAAGAAGATATTCCCAAGACTGCTTTCAGATGTCCAGGTCATGTAGGGTTGTTTGAGTGGATATTCATGACTTTTGGTTTGAAAAATGCCGGTGCTACTTATCAGAGAGCTATGAATTTTATTTTTCATGTATACATCGGCACATTAGTGGAGATCTAAATTGATGATGTAGTGGTTAAGTCTGGGGATATCACAAAACATCTAGCCAATCTACGAAGGATACTGAAGTGCACAAGGAAGTATGGATTGAAGATGAATCCTAATAAATGTGCATTTGGTGTATCGGCAGGTCAATTCTTGGGTTTTATGATGCATTAGAGGGGTATTGAAATCAGTAGGAAGTCTATTGATGCAATTAACAAGGTGGTTGCTCCTGCCAGTAAAACTGAATTGCAATCTTTGATCGGCAAGATTAATTTCATTAGAAGGTTCATATCTAATCTGTCGGGTAAGATCAAGGCTTTTAGTCCATTGCTTAAATTGAAGGCCGATCAGAAATTTGTATGGGGAGCTGAGCAGCAGTCAGCCCTAGATGATATTAAGAAGTACTTAACAAATCCTCTAGTGCTAGTTCCACCTCAACACGGGAAACCTTTCAAGTTGTATTTGTCAACTAATGATACTGTTATCGGTTCAGCTCTTATTCAAGAATTTGAAGGGAAAGAACGTGTTATTTATTATTTGAGCACAAGATTGGTGGATGCTGAGACAAGGTATTCGGCCATCGAAAAATTATGTCTGTGTCTATACTTTTCTTGTATCAAATTAAGGCATTATTTGCTATCTGCCGAATGTACTGTCATATGCAAAGACGACGTGATCAAATATATGCTGTCGATGCCGATATTAAGTGGTAGAATCGGCAAATAGATTTTAGCATTATCAGAATTTGACCTACGTTACGAATCGACTAAGGCAGTTAAGGGGCAGGTTATGGCTGATTTTGTCACTCAGCATTGCAGTACATTGGATTCTCTGGAGGTTGCTCCTTGGACACTTTTTTTCGATGGGTCTACGTGTGGTGAAGGAGCAGGTATCGGTATTGTGTTGATTTCACCTCAAGGAAGGAAGTATGAGTTTTCATTACCGATTGTTGCTACATCGACAAACAATTAGACTGAATACCAAGCCTTGATAAAAGGGTTAGAATTGCTTAGGGAAATACGTGTCGATGCTGTTGAAATCTTTGGTGATTCTATGCTGATTATAAATCAATTAGCTGGAATTTATGAATGTCGAAGTGAAGTTTTAATTTCATATTATGAGAGATGTTTGCAATTGTTGAAAGAGTTTAGAGATTTTCGTCTTGAACATATTTCTCGATTGCATAATGAAGAAGCTAATTGACTAGCTCAGCATGCTTCAGGGTATCAGCCTATCCAGGAAGTGCTAACATCGGTAGTTGATACCGATGATTGGAGAAAGGAGATTGTCGATTATTTAAAGGGTCCATCTAAAAAGGTTGAAAGACATAAGATTCCAAGCCACCAAGTATGTGCTCCTCGACGATGAATTATATTATCGGACTATAAATGGAGTTTTACTCAAATGTATTAGCGGTGATGAATCGAAAAGCTTGATGGGTGAAATCCATGAAGGAGTATGTGGGGCACATCAATCGGCTTTTAAGATAAAATGGATGATCAGAAGGAATGGATACTATTAGCCAACTATTCTTGAAGATTATTTTAAATATTTTAAAGGATGTCAAGGGTGTCAGAAGTTCGGTAATATTCAAAGAGCGCCTGCATCGACTATGAACCCTATAATTAAACCTTGGCCGTTCCGGGGATGGCCTATCGATCTCATCGGTCAGATTTATCTGCCATTGAGCAATGGACATAAATTTATTCTGGTTGCTACCGATTATTTCACAAAATGGGTTGAAGCAATTCCTTTGAAAAAGGTGACATCAGCTAATATGATCGATTTTATGAAAGAGCATATTGTTTACCGATTTGGTATTCCTCAAACTATCACTACCGATCATGGTACTATGTTTACATCAGGAGAATTTGATGAGTTTGCTGTTGGTATGGGGATTAAAGTTTTGAATTCTTCTCCCTATTATGCTCAAGCTAATGGTCAGGCTGAGGCTTCTAACAAAGGGATTATCAAACTCATTAAGCGCAAAATTAAAGAAAATCCTAAGCGGTGGCATACAGTATTAAATGAAGCCCTGTGGTCATATCGGATGGCATATCATGGTGTAATCAAAGTAACGCCTTATCAATTAGTATATGAGCACGATGCAGTATTGCCTTGGGAAATTAAAACTAGCTCTAGGTGGATATGTTCTCAAGATCAACTAATAGCCGATGACTATGATACTCTTATGAAAGATGAGTTAGAAGATGTTGCAGGTCATCGGTTAAGGGCTTTAGTTAGCATCGAAGAAAATAAGAAAAGAGTAGCCAGATGGTATGACAAGAAGGTAAAGGTAAAGGTAAAGGAGTTTGCCGATGGAGATCTGGTTTGGAAGTTGATTTTACCGATTGGGACTAAAAGTTCAAAGTTTGGAAAGTGGTCTCCTAATTGGGAAGGTCCATATCGGATAAATCAATCTGTTCCTGGCAACACATATATTCTAGAAACCCTCGAAGGGGTTGTGTTTCCTAGAGCATTAAACGGAAAATATTTAAAGAAATATTACCCTAGTATCTGGATGGATGCATAAAAGTATAAGTGCCGATAACAGTCCTATCGGCTAGAATCATACAAGGATATCAGTGTTTCATAAAGTGCCGATACAATAGACAAGATTTACAAATTTAATAAAGATTGGACAGCTGATATCGCACGCAGGCGAATCTGATCGGCTTCCTTTATCTCTTTGATGTCTTCATCGGCAGCACCCTCCACAGGCTTAAGTTTTTTCTTCATTGCTAGGGCTTTGCGAGCTTGGATGTCTCTTTCTTGCTGAAGGGCCTTGATAGCATCGGGTAACTAGTTTTCTTCTTATCTGGCATGAGTTAGGGCTGCCTCGACTTCTTTCAATTCAGCCAATAGAGCCATTCTTTTTGCCGATAAGTCCGAGATTTTCTGCTTAAGTTCGGCACCTGAAGTTTGCAAGTTGCCGATGTTCTTGTGCTTCTCATCGGCAATCTGTTTCAGTTGTAGCATCTCTTCTTTGAGCTGAGCCTGAGCTACTCTATCGGCAATACATTGAGCAGCCCTTTGATATTGCAGTTGTCGGCTTTCTAAATGGGCTGCTGGGAAGAGTGCTTCTTCAACATCCATAGGGACCTAGCTATGGATTGTTTTGAAGATTGCCTTTGCAGGGTCCGAATCGTCTACCAGCTGGGCAGTATCTTGCTGCAGCAAGATCAGGAGAGCCTCCAACTTGGATTTGATTTCTGCCGATATTGTTCCCAGTGCAAGAGAAGAGCTTGCTTCTTCTCCGTCATCGTTAGAAACGTCGATGGCAAATGAGAATAGACTGTTTGGAGAGTCTTGTTCCTGAAATAAGAAAAGAGGTCAGTTAAGGACAGGTATGAATATTATAAATTGGCTAGGTCAATCGGCTTACCTGTTTCAAGGTAATTTCCTGTCTTTGACTGGAGGAAGCGGCCTGGAGTGTGCCGTGTGGAGGATCGGCTAAGCTTGCCGATGGGATATTCTCTGTGGCTTCATCAGTAGTTGGCCCTTGGAATACGATGACCGATGATGTGCCCTGTGCAGGAGGATTGACTGCTTGCTCAGTTGCATCGGCCGATTCTGGCTGGCTTGGAGGCGCTGGATCAGATGTTGGGATCGACACAGACTTCTGCCGCTTTGGTTATGCCTCAGCATCTGTTAAAGCTTTGCGCTTTGCTTGGGCCTCAGCAACGGTTGGCTGGGGGGCATCAGCACTTGCTGGTTGTGAAGGTTGGACATATGGTACACTTGCTGATGTACCCGTTTGTTGCTGCAAAACGGGTGTAAGATATGATATTTAACAGATTAAATGTAAAGTTGAAGGAATACCTCTGAAGGTTTATCAGAGATGGTGGTGCTTGATGTCAGAGGAGTTACCGATGATGATCCAGCAGTGGTTCTTACACCCTGAAAATTAGTGTTAATACAGTCTGAGATCGGCATGAGTTGGAATAAACAGGGTTGTTACCTTGAATGCTTTGATCAGGATCGTAGCAGCAGCCAATGGAGTGGCTCTAGCTGTAGCCAGTTTGGACTTGGTGGTGATTGTCTTGGCACGAGTTCTCTGATGGGTCAGAGCAGCCAAGGTAGGGGCATTGTAGCCGATCGGTGACATTGGGGAGACAGGTCGAAGATCAAAGGGTCTCCCACTCTTGCTTATAGATGGTGCTGGGTTATTGACCTGTCACAAGAAAGTTGTCGATATATAAAAGAAAAAGGCAGAAGGGTGTTAAAAGAAACTTACTGCGTCATCGGGAATGATATGCTCAGGGTCAATCATATGCCGATATGTATGAGCGGATGTTGCAAATAGTTGTCCCTTCCACTCTTGCCAACATAGCTTATATGATTCAGTAATAAAAGATGCTGGCATCCAGGTGGATAGATCAAAATCTGTAGCATCGACATCAGGAGAAAGTCGCACTACCCTGCTCCAGTCTGTTCCACTGGTGATTGTTTCTCTCGGCTTAATCACATCGGCAAAACAAAGTTTGATTGGCAGCTGCCCAAAAGCCAATTGACGTGATACTGCCGATGGGTTGTAGAATTCATAAGTGATGTTGGTGTTTTTCCCACTGCCGAATGTATTCACTGGGATTGCCCTGGGAGTAATGATGGCCATCATAAGTTCATTATCCTTATTCAGGGTACCATCGGCAAAGTTGAAGAGGAGAGGGAATCTGGTTTCTTCATCGATGTAGGGCACCCAGGCCCGATGATCACGGGAAAGACCATTGTAGAAGCTTTGGAAGAATCGGTCGATCTGATCTTCATTGGCCTCTGTTCCAGGAAGAACAATTATGGCTTCACCAAAATTGAGGGGTGGGTGTGTTGCTGATTCTTCATCTCCAAGTACATGATCTTCGGCGATTTCTCACGGGAATTGTTGGGCAAAGAAGTTACATTGCAAGCATTTGTGCATGTGGGCATTCAGCCACATGTTAATAAACCACCACGGGCCTCCTAAGTTGCCGATGGTTTCACCAAGCAGAAGTTTCTGGGACACTTGATGTAAAAGATGATAAGTAGAGCTCAGAAGATATCGGCCAAGAGGAAACCTTACACCATTGGCCAAGAGTTCAGCTATGGGGAGGAAAGCGTTGGTTGGCCCTACCGATCGACCACAAGAAATAAATTTTTCTAACCACATATTTAAAAATGTGGCATGTTCCCTTTGACCAACTGTCCCGGTCCTCCTGTATTCTTGAATATACCCTGTCCAACCGCCGATGTTGCGGGTATTCACTCTATATTTAGACTTCCTGCCATAAATGGAGGCTTCATCGGCAGTTGAAATATCTAGGCCAGTGAGCATGTATACATCGGCAAGGGTGGGAGTAGCTGGGCCATGTCCAAACATGAAAGTATTTGTTGTGTCTGACCAGAAGTAAGTAGCAGCGATCATCATCGACTCGTTCTTCTGCATATCGGCAATGGATAGCCTAATGCATTGATCTAACTTTCGTTCTGCCCAGTACACTTGCATCGACTCGTTTACCCTCAAGTACCAATCTTTCCATCCTTTGGTGGTTTTAGGCCAAGATCAGAATGTATCTTTCCATAAATTCAGGGAGAAATTCTAGGCCCTGAAGGGGATTCTGTTAACCTCTGCATTGATCAAATCAGTTGGATCTGGGTTGCCCATTGGACCTAGACATTGGAAGTGTGGCTGATCGGTTGGGATGACTAACTTGTTGCATAGTTCCTAAGTTTGGAGGATCAAAAGAACAGAGAAAAAGAGGAAAAAATTACCAACTATATGAACTTGCAAGGGCAAAGGGAATCGAGGTAAAAAGTGACGGAAGTAAAACGAACCGCAGGGACGTCGAAGTTGATTGCCATTGTCTTGAGGAAGATGGGGGCACAAGCTGGAGACTCGAGGTTGACGCTGGAGAAGGTTCTTGTTGGTTGAGGTCCTACGGTTGTTCATCGGGGTCGCTGCCGGAAAGAGAGAATACCAAAGGTTAGAGTCTGAGGGTAGAAAACGAGCGTTCCGAAGACATGTATTTATAGGCCGGTTGAAATAGGGGTATTCTGGACTTATCTCTCTGCCGCGCGCATGTAGGTCGAGGTAGTTCAGATGGATATGGTAACTGTTCGCACGATAATCAAGGGATTGTACAGATGATTTGATGGAAAGTAATCATGGCTCGGAAGAAATCTCGGTACAGGATATTTTAATTCCGAAAGCGGCGACATCATTGTGTTAGAATCTTGCCAATGGACTATTGTTTTGGTATCTTAACTATAATTGGTGCAAGAGTGGTTGAAGATTGTGCGATATTTACTAAGGCACGTGAATCAGGACTAGATTTGATTGGGTTTGGTAACAGATTATGTTATGCTCAGAGAATGAGTTAAGATAATTGGGTGAAGGCAATCGTTGTCTGGAGTAAATTTCGGAGCATCAATGGTTTTATACTCTGAAATTGGGGGGCATGTGTTGATACCGTTTTTGGCATGTGTCAGAATGATCAGATTGGACTAATCAGCAAGAGGAAAGTTATTGTATACGCTGACAGAAGGGTGCCGATGGAGATCAGCTTGTGAGGATAGTTGCCGATGAGTGGTGGTGACCGATGGATAGATTGACTTAAACTGAGGTGTTGCTGATGAAGTTAGAGATGTTATTGCCGATGCTGATAAAGGGAGGTTTGAAGACTGCTACTGATGAAACTTATGATGACTGGAAGCATGCCGATGGAGAGGAGGTCGATAGAAATTTCATCGTAATTAAGGCGGACAGGGAAGTAGATAGGTGTTGATTTCCTTTTCTATATTTGTTAGAGTATGATTCATGTAAGAGTCATGTTTTTTAGGTATGGACTCGGTGTCCTAGTCGTGTTTGGTTATGTTTCCTTAGATCAGGGTATAAATATAGATTGAGGGGCAATGTAATAGATATATCAATCAATATCAAACCAATTTTACTCCTATTTGCATCTACTTACTTTTCGGCGACTTCGTCAATTTGCATATTTTTTTCTTTTTATGAGTTCTCATTGATTCGACGAGCTGCATCGCTTCAGTGCGACCTTCGACGATCCTCGAGTTCCGCATGAGTACCTCTTGGCCGTGGCTTCCGGGTGTATCACTATTGTCAGGACCAAAGTACTCGTATTTTCATCCTTGTCGATTAACAGGTCAAATCGACTGGCACACTTTGATATCGAATTGGGTATTAGCCCTTTGTGTTTGCAGATCTACTTTTGCATCAACAATAACCCTAAGGCTAGACTAGACCTGGCACTCTTGTGCGATAGACCAAAGCAAGAGATGCGGTCTCCTCAACCCGACAGGAGATGGACACGGCCCAAGGCCGATTTCGTCTTGAGCAGGCCAACAAAGGAAAGAAATACTTCAGTGGATTTAGACATTGACGTTCCCTTATGGATATGCAGCGAATCTGAGGAGAGGAGTCAACTTATCTAGTCTGTGAGTCCTAGGAATGAAGAGTCATGACTTCCACGTATTTATAGAGCACCTTCTTCCGGCGATGGTTCGAGGCTATGTTCCTGAGCCTATGTGGGTTGTCCTGGCAGAGTTGAGCTATTTTTTCTGCCAAATTTGTGCCAAGGAGATATCTCGGTCCGTCATTGATGACTTGGAGAAAGCTGCACCTGTGTTGATCTGTAAGCTGGAGAAGATCTTTCCACCAGGCTTCTTCACTCCGATGCTGCATTTGATCGTACACCTCCCTAATGAGGTTCGAATGGGAGGGCCTGTGCATTGCCGTTGGTGCTATCCAGTCGAGAGAAATCTGAAGACTCTTCGCAAGAAATGTAGAAACAAAGCCAAAATTAAGGCTTCCATTGCAGAGGCATTCATTCTAGAGGTGTCAAACTTCACTGAACAATACTACTCCGAGAACCTTCCTAGCGTGCATAATGCACCCCCTCGTTACAATGCTGGAGAAAATGAATCGAGTCTTAGCCTTTTCCGAGGCCAGCAAGGCGCGGCAAGTGGATCCATAGTTAAGCAGTTGAACTATGAAGAGAGGTGAAAGATCATGCTATATGTGCTTACCAACCTTGATGAGGTGCAGCCATACATGGGGTAAGTTCTCAACTATGTTCATTCAATTCGCCAACACTATTCTGCATCGAACACCCTTGTTTTTCTTTCGTACAGGGAATTTCTTCATCAGTTCTGGAATGGGCCAAGGCCTCCTTCTGACCCGGTAGCCGAAACCCTAATTGCAAACGGTGCAGGGCAAGGGAGGCCCGATTTCATTTCTTGGTTCCGACAGAAGGTCCTATCCAACCGAGGTCATACTTAGTCCGACGTTCCAACTTGCTCCTATGTTCTGACCGTATAACGTTATACCTTGCTTCACCTTGCAGGCTCAGACCGATGCGTCTATGAGTCAAGAGCTGAGACAGGTTGCAAACGGCTTTGACCGTAGGGTCAAGTCATTTAACGGTTACGATGTGAATGGATATCGCTTCTACACTGCGAGATACGAGCAAAGTCGGCCCAATCGGAAAACCACAAACAGCGGAGTTTGTACTCCAGGCAATTACAACCATGACTACTATGGAAGAATTGAAGAAATATATGAACTTTCATTTCACGGTGACAAGCCTCTGAATCTTGTAATGTTCAAATGCCATTGGTTCGACCCTGGAGTAACAAGGCTCACACCTAATCTTGGGCTAGTTGAAATTCGACAGGATTTTATCTATCCAGGAGCCGATGTGTATATTGTGGCTCAACAGGCCACGCAGGTTTATTACACGCCATATGCGTGCAAAAGCAAAGAGCATCTCTTAGGTTGGTATATTGTGCACAAGATATCGCCACATGCTAAACTACCTCTCCCCAACGATGAGGATTATAACTTCAACACAAACACGTATGATGGGGAGTTCTTTTAAGAAGCTGGGCTACAAGGGGCGTTCACGATAGACTTAACTGAAGCGATGGAAATAGAAGTAGAGAATGATGACGAGGACGCTGGGGATGAGGTGGTAAATGAGAAGGACGTACAAATGCTAGAATGATTCCTTTTAGGCGAAGCAAATGAAGACGACGTCCCGTCTTCGTATACTGAGGAGTACATAGACATGGTTGACAGCGATGATGACACTTATGCTCCGGCTAATCCCGATGATGCAGATTATTTCTAATTCATGTAATATTATGTTATATTCTACTCCTGTTATGTTTTTTCTAATATTCTTAGGATCTAGGGTTTTATTTATTTTGCATATATTTCATTATGTTATTTCTAATACAACATTGTTTGTTCTGTTTAAATGCAGGAGGTCGAGCCAAGATGCCGGGCGGACGTCAGAGGTCGATGAGCTCCCTGTACTGGGCCTCGCAGGACGACGGGCCGTGTCGGCAAAGGAGGGGTCGTCGCCGGAGGGAGCCGACTACACTGGAGGAGGCGGTCGAGGATGAGGTGCCGGCCACGCCCGAGGCCGAGGCTCAGGCGGACGAGGGGTAGGAGGAGCCCGAGCAGGAGGATGAGCCGTCCGCCAAGGCAGACGAGGGTTCGGCTGCCTCAGGGGCGTCCATGCCCTAGTTGCGAGGTCCCGCCAGCCTCCCGGCGTGACCGATACCACGTCATCAACACCTAGTGATCCGCCCCGTTGGACAAAGGTATATGTTCTAACTACTCGTTCTTATGATATGTTCAAAATTGAAATAGAAACTAATAATCTTTCTGAATCACTTGTGCAGGCATTGGGAGTTTGTGGAGGGTCGCGGCCGCAAACCCAACGGCATCCTAGGTCTCCTATGCCGCGAGCACTACCCCGGCATAGTACAGTATGCCGGGAAGACAGAGCCGGCCTACACCTTTGACCACTACATCGTCGCCCTAGACCCGGACTACCCCAACAAGGCGGCGAGGGTCAGAGCGGAGCTGTGGGTAAGTCTTCATCACACAACATCGCATTCATCGTACTTTTCTTGAATTACTTAGAGTTTGTATTGCATCTGTATGCAGGACTTCTATAGGTGCGAGCAGGGGAAGGAGGCACAGGCGGAGGTGGTGAGTACAAGGGCCTGCAAGAAGCTTGTCACCGACATCATCTACGAGGCGAGACTTCAGTCCATCGTCAACTACAACGCCACGGTCGAAGGACGAAGGGTGTCGAAAGTCGAGGCGAGAGGCATGACGCTGAGCCGGGCGCAGTACATTTAGGTAAGTGATTCCTTTTGAGATTAAGCTATGCTCATTTCATCTGACGCTTATATGTGAAATACTTGATGATGTGCAGATGGTCCCCTAATGGTGCCAGTCGTTTCCCGAGTGCTGGGAGATGATCGTGAACCAGTGGCTATCCGAAGAGTGGACCGCCCAGCACGCCGAGGCCCGGGAGGCGCGTCTGCAGATGCCAGGTGTACCACACCACCAGGGCAACCGCAACCTCGCCGAGTACGCACAAGCTTGGGTACGTGAAACACTTTATGTATTGTAACGCTCAAATGTTGCCTGATTACTAATCATCTTGTTGTCTTCCTCGCAGACGGCGTCACACGGTGGCCAGCCTTGCAGCACGTTCACAGCATACGCCATGTCCCACAAGGGCAAGGCCACCGCATCGGAGACCTCCTACAACCCCGACGACCCCCCGAGGCGTACTCCAACTCCAGCGTCCACACCTACCTCACTGACTACACAGAGGCGGCAAGGGCGGTCCATGAGGCCGACTTTGATCTGGCCAGTGAGGACCTGGACGAAAGCATCGTGATGAGGGTCGGAGGAGGCAAGAAGCACGAGAGGTATTGGCTTGGCGACGGCGTCATCGACTCGTCCTCCACTCCCACTCTGGCCCAGCTCCGAGCACAGACCACGAGCGGGAGCGTCCTCATACGCCCACACCCATCGTCTTCGCAGTCACAGGTCGCCGAGCTCGAGGTTATTTTTGTTTTACTCATCGTACATTGATGTTTAAATGTTTGCATTGTTCTAACATTCCCTTTGTATTATCGCAGGCCCGTCTGGAAAGAGAAAGGGAGGAGCGCCCACAGATGGAGGCCCAGATGCGGTCCCAGATGGAGGCCCGGTTGGAGGTCCAAGCTAAGCAGATGGCAGACCTCATCGCGTTCATGGCCTCCCAGGGCATGCAAGTGCCCGCGGCGCTCATGGCTCCTCCACCGCCGTCTCAGAACACGGATGCTACTCCTATGAGTATCGATTCCTCAGTGTTTCGTTTCTGCATTTGCTTGTCTGACATAGATGTCTACTTTTTGCAGCCTCCGTCGGCGGGTTCGAACAACCCGCAAGCGCCTGGATGGAACACGCCCGGGGGTCAAGGCGGCACTACTTCTCCGGGGTGTCCAGGGCAAGGTTGGTCATGAGTGTGTTTAGAGTATCGACTCTAGTAGATTGTGAACTTTAGATTGAAAATTTATCATGTTTCGATGATAACTTGTGATGGTTAACTTTCGTTTGGTTCAAATATTGTGATCAATGTGCTATATACGTGGTGTATGTGAACGTGACATATATGTGATGAATGTGATTTGTATGTGTAATGAAATGAAAAATTAAAAGAAAAAAAACAGAATTTCCCACTTTGCCGAGGGTTGCTCTCGGCAAAGGGTGCCTTTGCCGAGTGCAACGGTCATTACACTCGGCAAAGCTGGGGAACAAGGCTGCCAGAATAGCCAGGTCCCAGCTTTGCCGAGTGCAATGATCGTTGCACTCGGCAAAGGGCAACGTTTGCCGAGAGCCTAGCCAGATTGTCTCTCGGCAAAGAGTTTTTTTTAAAAAAAAAATTTTTTTGCCAAGAGCCAGACCAGCCAGCCTCTCGGCAGAGATTTTTTTAAAAAAATAAAAACGTTTGCCGAGAGCATGGCCAGACTGGCTCTCGGCAAAGAATTTTTTCAAAAAAAAGGAAAAATTTTTGCTGAGAGCCAGGCCAGCAAGACTCTCGGCAGAGATTTTTTTTAAAAAAAAAAGAAAATCGTTTGCCGAGAGCATGGCCAGACTGGCTCTCGGCAAAGAATTTTTTCAAAAAAAAGGAAAAAAATTGCCGAGAGCAAGGCCAGCAAGACTCTCGGCAGAGATTTTTTTAAAAAAAAAGAAAAACATTTGCCGAGAGCATGACCAGACTGGCTCTCGCCAAAGAGTTTTTTTAAAAAAAAAAGGAAAACTCTTTGCCGAGAACCAGCCAAATGGGCTCTCGGCAAAGAAGACAAACACAGGGGGGCGTTAACGGCGCCTTTTCGGTGCCAAGAGCCATGTGGGCTCTCGGCAAAGCCCGGCTCTCGGCAAAGAAGGTTTTGCCGATCGGATTTTTGCCGAGGCCGCTTTGCCGAGAGCTGCACTCGGCAAAGGCTTTGCCGAGGGTCTGAGAGGCTTTGCCGAGAGCCTGGGGCCCTCTGCAAAGCAACCGGCTCCAGTAGTGAAAGAACGAACGCATCGATGGTGCTGACGGGCTTGCACTTGAAGATGTACTCCTGCACAAGCGGGATCACCATGTGCCACACAAACATTCAATTAAATATAGAGCAGGCTAGCATATTGGAGTCAAGGAGTAAAATTAAATATGCATGTACTGAACTGGAGCAAAATATAACAGAGGTACAGAACAATTATTTGTATGTAGATGGATACAAAGTATGCATGTAGTGTCATTGATCATCACATTAATGGATAGAGGATCTTTGGATAGGAAAAATAAATTCACTGAGCAGGTTTGAGTATAACCTATTTGACGACCATGGAAATAGACAGGTTCGACTGGTCAAGTTTTTTTAAAGTACATATGGAGAGTTTTTTTTTTTTGTCCTCTCACAATTATGACAAGTGGGCCTAGGCTTCTGATTCTGCCATGGGGGATCTAGTGTTGGGGCGGGGTGGGGCAGGCTCTAGCCCCACACTACTGCCGCCGAACCCATGGTGTCCCCCTAGCCCCTCCTAATTTTTTTTTTTTGCCATGGATACACCTTGAGCTGAAGTTATCTGGAGGTTGAAAATGACCTGTAATTTGCGATTTTAGGCCAGAGGTCTGATAGGATCCATTCAATGCCCGCACGGAGCTCCACACGCAAGGAGTCCTCCGGCACCACACGCGCCTGCTCCTTTGTCGTAGAGAGCACAATTGAGCTCCTCCACGAACCAGTCGGCACGCACATGTGTATGGCAAGAAGACATACTCATATTAAAATGTGTGATGGAAGTGGCTCCTATGGCACTATAGACCAAACATTATATATATACATGCACATGTCCGATAGAAGTTTCTTATAGAGGAATAACAAAATAGCAAAGATATATTTTAAAGTCAATTCCTATAGCATATAAAAATATTATTATGGCAAATAATTGTATAAACATTGTGCATGCTCATATAAAACCAGCATAAATGAAGTTCATATTAGTGGTAAATCTGTTTTTCTTATCACACTATGAATCCTAGAAATGATCAAAAAGCTGCAGAACGATAAACAAGAATCAAGATGGTTCCTTTAAAAAGAGGAATCCTCAATAATACATGTTTGAATCAAAAATTATAATACAAAAATCTATCAATTTAAAAGACAAATCAATTAGAAAATAACATTGTTAATCATAAAAAGACTTGAATAATGTATGCATACCTTTCTCTCTCTCTCTCCTCATCTGCTAATTTTGGATCACAGTACTCTTGTTGCTCCAACCCTTTTTTTTCGCTCTCTCAGCCTCATTTAGCATTTTGTTAAGTGTGTGGGTTCCGATGCTCATAGCCTTCTGGAAGGTCTCGATGGCGATATCAAAATTCAGTTTGATCAGATCGAGCTGTTCCTTTTCTGTCAGTGACCTTGAGATCATCTTGAAATCAGCACGAAGTTCTCTTCCCCTCTCCACAGCCTTATCGCAGTCCTTCATCTGATGCGAGCGCTGCCGACCGGTTGGAGTAGAACTGTAGAAGACGTGGTTGCTAGGGGGAGCGGGATGGCGTCCGTGAAGTGCCGCACCGCCTCCTCGAAGCGGCCGGCCGAGAACGCCGCATTACCCTTCGCCTTCGCCTCGTCGATCGGCCATGGCGGGGGGGGGGGGCTCCGATCGGATAAGCTCTCGAAGGTGGGCTTATCCACCTGTATCACCGCATGGGGGAATCAAGGGGTTATATGTATACCTGAGCAAATTGAGCTCGGCCCGGCCCGAGCCCGATGAATTTTGGCCCACCCACGAACCTTACTGGATAGGGTCTGGACATAGATCTTGCTGCCCAGAAAAAAAAATTTTGGCCTAAACCTGGCCTAAAATACTATTTTAGCTATTTTATAATGTAAAACGCGCAGATGGCCCTCCCAAGCCTAGGCCCGGCCCAAAAAACTAGGCCTGACTTACCCAGTGCACGGTCATGGGTGGGATTTTTTCGACCATAAATGACCGGCTTTTTTTTTTGGCCCGGGCCTAACCTGGCGTGCTTCGAAAAATGCTCAGGTCTAGTTATATGGTAGGTAGGCGCTCGGCAAGAATGGCCCAGAGGCCGACGTGGATACACGGACGGGTATCAATTTCATGAGTAGAAAAAAACGCAGCTCGGAGCATCCACCATGCATAAACACGCGTGAACAATAAAGAGTTTTCCGTTTAGGTCCACCTATTGGATTAAGATATATGATTTAGATGCATTGGATTCGATTTTAATGTATATTTAAAGGATAAAATTAAGGTGGGTACAAAATGTCAGGATGAGAGTCTATTTTCAATTTCTTCGCTTTTTATAGTGTAGAATATATATAAAAAAAACCTCAATTTTTTTTTGCTTTAGCGGGTGTTTAGATGCAGAAACTTTTGGAATTTGGCTACTATAGCACTTTTGCTTCTATTTGGCAATTAGTGTCCAATCATGTACTAATTTGGCTCAAAAGATTCGTCTCGTGATTTACAACCAAATTGTGCAATTAGTTATTTTTTTATCTATATTTAATGCTTCATGCATATGTTCAAATATTCGATATGATGAGACGGAAAGTAAAAATTTAGAATTTTGAAGACATGTAAACAAGGCCTTAATATAAGGGTACAATGGCCTACAGAGAGACGGAAGGAATCATGGATAAATATGTTAGCTATTTCTACTCGGAAGTCGGAAATATTCATTTTAGCCTGTCGCTGGCGGATACCGGAGTATTGTCCAGTTTCATACACTGTGTATTTCGATGTTCTCATGCCCTATTTTTTAACTAAATTGTGATAAGTTTGTACGTTGGTTCTTAAAAGGTAACAAGAAAATAGATGTTACTTTCTATCGTATTCACACTATTATTATCCATTGTGTATCTAAATTTGTCCCTTAAATCATACACAATTCTTTCGACGTACGACGTAAAATTCCCGTAGGAACGCGGGGTATCATCTAGTTTCTTCGAAACGAGGAGATCCAAACAGCCCCTGTGAATATTGGGAGTGATGCATACCGAAACAAATGGGAAAATAAGTGTCAGCTCTGTGTTCCCCTGCTTCCGTGATGCGACTATGAAGAAGACACCAAGACAACAGCCAGGGCGATCTTGAGACAAGAAGGCCGGCCCATTTGTGCACGACTCATACTCATAAATTGAAGCTATATTAATTACAATGACATATATTTTATATAAGTTTTCACTTTAGATATATTTATTCCATTTAACTAAAATGTTCTCTATATTGATAATATAACCATCACTACAAAAACAATTCTTGATAAAAACATTTATAAACAACTTGAAAAGTAGGGGAGGGCTAGCATAGACCACATGTGGCTAAATGTTGCTAGCCTTTGGGATTACTTTAGAGTGAATAGTCAATAAAATACTTAATACCCTCTTTATGTTAGCTAAATCATTCTGGATCTCACTTCAAGCTCTGTCACTATTCTTAAGTAATGTGGTGCATATAATTTCAATTACTATATATTGCATTATAGTGTTTTAGGGTGTAGTTTACGAGCTGGAGTCCTTATTTAAAATGTACAAAAAACAGAGTTAATAAAAGATACAATAAGAGTTTAAAAAATTAACTTGAGGTTAAAAAGTCTGTAGCAATTAATAAAATTAAATTTTAATATCAAAATTTTAGATTTTTATGGCATCATAGGATATGAGCTACAACAAGAGACACTATAGTTTAATCTAATGTTTCAACTAAATGCATATTAAAGATAAACAGATGTGCCATGTGAAGGAAAAGTCTATGGATATGGCTGCAAAATTTTATAGATTAATGATTGATATGTTTATCTCAACTGGATAGAGCCAATGTAGTATCTATTGTCTTGCAATTTAATATTAGTACTTTTTAGTTGGAGGTATTAAATAATGACTAACGCTTATGTCTTTTAAGATTATGGCCCATGTGAGAACATAGGTTGATGGACTAGTCTTCTTAGTCATCATCTCTCTGTCTATATATGAAATATGCCTTCTGTTTTTTTATATGATGGACGCATACCTAGGGTTGTTTAGTATAACTCAGAGTTCATAACGAGTGAGTAATGTGCTCTATGTACCATTTGTCAATATATAACAAACTAGAAAAATTATTTTTTTCTCCAATAATATTTTATATTTTGAAATTTGAAATCAACTTTAATTTTGATATGAAACTCAATACAAAGCTGTAAAGTTACTATATTGGAAAATATTTTCAATTATATATATGAACCATAGGTGTTGCATTCTATAGATGCGTTAATGCAAGTTTGTTACACTTGAATCTCTTTTAATTTTAAACTAATTCTTAGATGAACATATTATTCCCCCGTTCCAAAAAGAATATCATTTTCACTTCTCGATAAGTCAAATATTTTCAAATTTGATCGAATATATAATAAAAAATCATTTATATTTGTGATGCATAATAAGTATCATTAGATTAACCATGGAATGCGATACAAATGATGCTAATATTTTTTTCTATTTAGTTAAATTTTGGAAAGTTTGACTAAGACTAAATGTAGGATGTCATTCTTTTTAGGATGGAGGGAATAACATTTATAGTTATATCAGACAAATCTCACATGTGTGGACTTGGGCATAGTATTGCGGGCCCAAGTCCTAACACACCTCAATTTCATTCAACCTTTGGGAAAAATATTGGATTTGGGCTAAAACCGTGAAACCTAAGGCTATGAGTCCAAAAGTCTAATTTCATTTGTGTTCCTATACATTGTTTATTGTCCAGCCCAATCTAGGACACATGGCGTCTCCTTTTTTTCTAAGAAATCATCTGGGCTTAGCCAGTTTGCCTTTTCCCCCACACTGGGCCTAGCCCCCAAAATTTCCTCGGTCCCTTTCTCATTGTAAAGTTTAACGGGCTGCTGGTTGTGCTAAGCAGTAAGCAACGAGCCGCGGAAGGACTAGTGGCCAGGCCTGCGCATTGGCATGCACATATGCACGTAGAAAAAAGTCTATTTTGATCCCCAGCTATCACGAAAGTCCGTTTTTGTCTCTCAACTCCAAAATCGGACAAGCAAGCTCCTCAACTTTTGAAACTGCAACGAGCCGCAGAAGGACTAGTGGCCAGGCCTGCGCATTGGCATGCACATATGCACGTAGAAAAAAGTCTATTTTGATCCCCAACTATCACGAAAGTCCGTTTTTTCTCTCAACTCTAAAATCGGACAAGCAAGCTCCTCAACTTTTGAAACCGCACAGATTTAGTCCCTAGGCTATTTTGCCTGGTGGTTTTGCTACAGTAACCCCATGTTTTGCTACGGTAACCACGCAGATTTATTTGAGCTGAATCTTTAAAAAATCATAGTAAATCGCAAAAAAATCATAAAATAAAAAATCCAATTTTGTTAGACTCCATAAGAGTAGAGCTACATAGTGAACATATAATATAGTATGTTTTAGTACAAAGTTTTTACTAGAATTTTTCAAAGATTGAGCTGAAATAAATAAAAAAGAAAAAGGCAAAAACTTTGTACTAAAGCATACTATATTATATATTCACTGTGTAGCTCTACTCATGTGAAGTCCAACAAAATTAGATTTTCCATTTTATGAATTTTTTGTGATTTACTATGATTTTTTTAAAGATTCAACCGAAATAAATCTGCGTGATTACCGTAGTAAAACCACCAGACAATAAAGCCGAGGGACTAAATCTGCACGGTTTCAAAAGTTGAGGGGCTTGTTTGTCCGATTTTGAAGTTGAGGGACCAAAAACGGACTTTCGGATAGTTGGGGACCAAAAGTAGACTTTTTCCTGTGCACGTATGGTAACTGCTAGCGGCAGCCCAGATACAAAAAAAAAAAAGCTTCCGTGGGCTCGATGGCTGGTGGCCTGAATTGGCCTGTGTGCGTGGATCCGCAACACTCACAAGGAGTCTATGTTTGCTAAAAAAAACGAGGAGTCTATGTGCGATGGAATTGCTGTATATCGAATTTGGAAAACACCATAACTTTGTACTGAAGTGTGTTTTCAATTTGGTCTAGACCACCCGCTTACAATGACATCTTGATCCACAATGCATGTGTCGCAATGTATTTTGTTAATGACAACTTCTGTTATATGTATAGTATCTTGTTATGTTTTAAATATATTACAATTTATGTTGATTATGCATCTACACATAAGTTGACAAGGTGGTAATAGTTTCTATCTAGAACCTGTTTGGTTGGGCTCTTCCTAGCTCCGGCTCGCTACAGAGCTAGAGCTAGAGCTAGAGGAGCCACAAAACTTGGTCTCACGAGCTACCAGTGTACTTCGCAAAGAGAGAGAGAAAGGCTCATGTGAACAATGTCGATACAATAGCTAATGTATGAGGAGCGAGAGGCACAGGAAGCTATGCTAAATAGGCTCTACCTTTTGTAGCAATTTATGTTGACAATAGTTATTTTAGTTTTCTTATGGATGAGGTATACTGCACACTTTTATTTAGAGGTCACACAAGTGTTTCAATTAAGGGTCACACGATGTGATTAGGAGCCGCAACAAGTATACTAAGCAAGGTTATGGGGTTTGTACTACCAATTTCTCAAACGCAGGTCCCATATACTCGTGCATACTGATTACATTCACAACGTCCATACTTGGGTAACAGTACATATATCAACTAGTAGGTCTTGTTCGACTGATGGTTTCTGTGGCTGCTACTGCTGATGCTGATGCCGATGCTGATTTGTTGTGAGAGAAAAACATCGCTGAATGGCTAGCTGATTCTGGCTGATAAGCTCAAACGAACAGGGCAAGGCTCACGAGCATCCATACAGATTAGATATCATAGCACCCATAGCTCTTAAGGTTGTAGTAGGCATACTGATTAGAGCAAATAAGCAACTCCTACAGCCTTGGAAAAATTTGGCTTTCTAAACCGGCTGTCCAAAACCATTTAGATGCTCAGAATAGGTATATTACACAGCAGATTGTCTAAAAATTAGGCTCTCCATCCTGTACCGGGGGTTGCTAGAAGTTTTCCACAACTCAATAAACACTGAAAGAAAAAGAAAGAAAGTTGAGGGTCTAACAGCTGGGCTCACGGCCATGGCTGCCGGTAGGTAGGCTCCGGAGATTGGCTGCGAGTGGCACTAGCAGCTGAAGAGCGGCACGGCGGGGCACCGGTAGAGCAGTGCAGCGGAGCAGCGGTGACATGGCTTCCACAACCGGACATTGCGCCGGGAATGACATGGCAATTTATACAACTAGTGGGAGACCCCCCCCCCGCGTTGCGTTGGGGAAGGGGAGGAAGAATTGGTTCGCTATCTGGCGTGGAAAGAGAAGGGGTGAAAAAAAGAGAAAAATGAAGGTAAGAAACAGTAATGGGTATGGTTGGTCCAGTAATGGGTATGTGTAAGTGCAATCAAGACCTATTGTGGGTTTTGGTGTTGATGACCACCAAATTAGAGGACTAATGAGATTATCGAGATGACAAGCAGGGAATCGAAAAACGAGGATGATGTACAGGTTGCAGGTGGCCCCAATTACAAAAGATGGTTGGACTTAACTCAAGGAGGTTTAAATTTCTTTATGTTTTGAATTTGAGTTAGGAAATACAGTACTATTAAGAGGGACTCGAAGACAGTTGGTCAACTGTGCAACCAGATACTCAAAATCCTAGAATAACATTCTCATACCTAGCCAAAAATCTCCTGATACTTTCTGTTTTGGCTAGGGCGGCAGAGCCGCCCATAAACGACCGTTAGGCCCTGGGGGGTATTTATACCACCAGGCCCGGCTCACAACGGTCATCTTCTTCATCTATCGGTTCATTTCGAGAACAGACAGACCAGAGCTCACTCTCTCTCTCTATTGTTGCTCCTCCATCCCTCAAGCAAATCCTTAATTTCAACCATCAAAACTTGAGAGAAAAGACAGCAATACTCGAATTGGAGAGCAGACCCACTGATTCCCAATCATACTGCTGAAGACTATCACAAAGCAGTCACGGGGACATGATCCGTGACCCCATGCAAACCGTGCTGGCTAATGAACTGCTGCTGCCAGTTGCAACATGTTGTTAAGCAACTACCTTGAATGTTGCTGTGGAGGCAGGGGCGACGGCGGCGCTGCGGAGGGCGACGGCGGCGGTGAGGAGACGGAGGGCGACGGCGGCGGTGAGGAGACGGGGGCGATGGTGGCGAGCTCTCCGTGGGGGGTGGGGGGGCGCAGGTGGAGGCGGAGGTCGAGGCCGAGGCGGAGCGGCAGAGGGAGGGGGCAGTGGAGGTTGCCTGGCCCGCCGGCCGAGCTGTGGAGGCGGGGGCGACGGTGGCGCTGCGGAGCTGTGGAGGGCGACGGCGGCGCTGTGGAGGCGGGGGCGGACGGGTGCACTAGCCGCTGCCTGGGCGGGCGGGCGCAGCGTGTGGGCAGGCGGAGGCAGGGGCGGGCTGGAGACGGAGGTGCGGGCTGGCTGGTCGCGGCGGCGCCGGCAGCCTGGAGGCAAGCTGCGAGAGCCAATCGGGGGCGGCGGCGCGGTCGGGCTGAATGGCAAATCGGGGCCAGATTCCCCCCTTAATTGACAGTTTTGCCGAGTGTCGCGGATCCGGCGCTCGGCAAAGAGCGATTTTAAAAAAAACATTTAGAAAATTGTCTAGTATTCTGTTTTAAAAAAATTTAAATAATTTGCCGAGCGCCAGAGGTCCAGCACTCGACAAAGAGTTAATTTTGTTTAAAAAATACAATTTTTAAATCTTTGCCGAGTGCCCCAGTTTATGGCACTCGGCAAACCTAGCTAATATTTCATGTCCTTTCTACTCTATATCTTTCCAAAACTCTATTTTTCTCCAAATGAACTTCGAAAACACCTTGTTAAATTAACTCAAGAATGTATGTTTCATGCTTCCATAAATTTTTGGGCATTATTTCATGTGGTTGATGTTGAAATCCTATTTATCGCAATTAAAATGTATAATTGAGGTTAAAAATTTAAAATTACCAAACGGATCTGAAAAATTATCAAAATTTCACACGATACAATCTATGTTGTATGTTGCCAATAGAAAAAGTTTTGAAGTGAAACACTAACTCGACACTCGGTCAGACTCTGGATCCTACTGCATCTTTTTCAACTCTCTGAAACTTCTCCGGAGATGTTCCAGTTTGTAAGCAACATACATGTCAACTTTGTCGAAACATTCTCATTTTTTAACCATAGCCTCCATGTATGATATCATGACATCTTGACGAATTTCGTGATTTTTAGACTTTGTTTGCTTTTTATAGAATTTTCAGACGTTGCTGCCACACGTTTGTGGTCAAGTTCCGTGAACACGATGTTTGAAATTTCTATTTTGTTCCTGGATACAATATCAGATTGGCCTCAGTGACAAGAATATCATTTTTTGATGCACCTTTTTCTAATATTCGAAGCAGTTGTAGTTCAAATTTGAATTATCACCGAAAATTCCTTCAACTAAAACAAATTGCTGAAATATAGTAAAAACAAAGAGAATTGTACAAAACTTGAACATGGAGTAATGTGTATTGTATGTCATGAGAAGAAAAAGTTTAGGGGCAAAAAGCAAAAAAAAAAGTTATCGAGAGCTCAAAATAAACGCTCAGCAAACGACAAATTTGCCGAGAGCCAGATTTGAGGCTCTCGGCGAAATAAAAGTTTGCCGAGAGCTAGGATACAACCCTCGGCAAAGTAGCTGGGTTTGCCGAGAGCCAAATGCCGGACTCTCGGCAAATAATGACGGAAGGTGGCGCCGTTACCCGGTCGCCTCTTTGCCGAGGGTCAGATTTTGCCGAGAGCCTGACTCTCGGCAAACGTCCTCTGTACCGTGTGTTTTATTTTGCCAAGAGCCCGACTCTCAGCAAAGATCTAGTTTGCCGAGGGCTATTGTATGCCGAGGGTCGCTCTCGGCAAATCAATAGTTTGCCGAGCGCCCGATAAAATGCCCTCAACAAACTTGTTGGCTCTCGGCATAGAGCGCGGCTCCGGTAGTGTTTGAGGCATAGCTGAGCATGAGGCAGGGCAAGAGCATACGGTTCATGCAGCCGCCGAACCTGAAACTTGTCGACAAGAGCGTCGTGCAAGTGGAGTTCGACGAGAAGGATAAGAAGAGGTTTGTGAATGAAGCAATAGAGAGGTACCTAGACTTGGCGAACATGCGCAAGTGAGTTCATTGAGTTCTTTTTACCAAGAGTGCCAGATGCAATGTCTCATGTCTCTGTATATTGGATGGGTTTTGCCTTCTCGGCCTAGATCAATATTCTTGATTTTCAGCTAGGATAGATGTGATGGTGATTGTTTATTACTTTGGACCTAGAATAATATTTATTTGAGTTTGTGACGGCTTCTACACATTACAAAAATCAATATTTTGCCGTTGTGCTTCTATGCATTAGAAATAATATTCTTTCCACGTGACATTACAAGTGATGGTGTAAATTTTTATGAGTATGTGACTAGGCCAATAGTGATGAGTTTGAGATTGCTTCTATGCATTATAAAAGCCAGTCTTTATGTCTGAGGTCTATGCATTTATAAAACAATTTTTCGTAGGAGACTATGATTTTATATTTATAATAATTGGATTTAAAAATTTGATTGTTATTCTTCGAAGATTTTTTACACACACGTACGTGCCACACGTGCATCTCCACTGGTAATATACTCCCTCTATCCCAAATTATAAGACGTTTGACTTTTTTGACACCAAGTTTGACCACTCGTCTTATTCAAAAAAATTGTGCAAAATATCAATTTTTTATCGTAGCTTGGTATATTAATAAAAGTTCTTCAAGAATGACTTAAATTTGACTATATTTGTACAAATTTTTTGAATAAGACGAGTGGTCAAACTTGGGGTAAAAAAAGTCAAACGTCTTATAATTTGGGATGGAGGGAGTATCGAAGCTGCATTCCTCAACATACGGATCCAAACTTCAAAGACGAAGAGCCCTCATCCCACTTCCCACGGCGGCAAAGAGAAGGTGGAGGCAATCGTTGTCGCACGGTTGTTAGGGTCACAGAGCGTCGAGCAGGCCATTGGACGCAGATGAAGTCCTCGTCGCAGGCAACGTAGTTTTTATTTTATAGTGGGAAGATGGGATTGCCGGTTCAAATCTACACGTACAGCGGTGAGTGGGGAGCGCTTGAAGGCGTAGTCGCTTACGTTGAAGGTGAAGCGCAAGAGACTCTTCGCTCTTCGGGTTCAATGCGGATGTGATTTGAAGGCATGCACGGCAAGGAGATTCCTAACTAACTTGTGGTGGTGGGACTCTATCCATGACGTGGCTTCAGAAAAATAGGATAGTGGGCTCCTATTTAGATATAGGCACCGTTTGACAGGGCTTCTCGAGCGGCTTCAGAAGTCGTTCGGAGCCGTTTTCTGCCAAACGGGGTAAAATAAAATAGCTTCATACAAGGAGCCCCTTAAAACGTGCTGAGACAACTGATTGATGTGAGGTGAAGCTAAAAATAGTAGCTTCACCCGGCTTCACCTTGCCTACCTGGAACCCAACAAGGATGAACCCCGGATTGCCCTTGTCGAGAGGCGCCCATCAGCGGTGCGACGGCGCGGCGCGTCTCCCCGGTGCAGTGCGTCGCATCTCCCCGGCCATGCGCAGGGGCACAGTTTGTATGGCCGTCTTGACTTGTCTATTTTCTCCGTCGGAGCAGGATTGGAAGAGGGGCGATGGTCCGGCCGTTCTGTGCGGTGTGCGCTTCACTGGTGGGCCGGTGAGCCCTAGCTGCGAAGACAGAGACTGACCGAGAGAGAGGATACGGAGAGGATGAGGCTGGTGCCGGTGATTGAACCCCTGCCGTGGCGCCACACCACCGCCACTGTAGGAATACAGGATTACGAAGTAGATGCGGCCCTGAACCAATTAGGTTCGAGCATGCTAGTATAGCTGTGCATATGAGTGGCTTTTCCTTAATTCGGTCGTCTCCATCGTTATCATCCGCGAGCCAGCCAGCCGGGGCCATGGCACGGGGATCGGCCGGTGGGGGAGCGTGCGCGCAGCGCTCGTGCGGGCCGTCGAGGCGAGTATGGTGAAGCCGAATAGAGGAAGAAGAAAATAGGGAAGAGGAAAAAAAGAGAAGGGTGTTATGGTCTTTTGATCTCTTTTGTGTATCACTTGGAGCTGTTTTGCCAAACGGGGTACCAAAATGGCTCCAGCTCCACCAGAAGAGCCGTTTATGGAGCCGAAACTCAAAAAAACGGCTTCAATGGTGAAGTGAAGCCCTGCCAAACAGGGCCATAATAGATTGTAGATTAGAATCTACTTAATAGATTAGGCTATTTGGCTTGGAACATGAAATTCCACAACTTTCCTCAACTTACAAATAAGTTTATCTCAAATTCACTGAGTGAGAGATGAAAATTGATTCTATAAATCACCATGTTATATTTGTATTCTGCAACTTATAACATGCTCTTTAATTTGCTTCTCTACACTAGAAATACAACATATAAGTTTCTCCTTTGTATAGCTAACAATAGTATATAAATATATTATAACCATATTAGGTTAATTAATCTGTGCATAAATTATAATTATTAAAATTAATTCAATTTCAAGGATCTAAACGGCCTTAGTTTTTTTTGGCACGACTAACTATAGCCCCTGCAGCATTTTTTACTACAAAAGAGGTCCAGCGAACAGGCCTGACGTTAGAGCATCACCAGTAGTTCCCTAATATATATCTCCCAATAAATAGTAGTAGGGTAGCCCAATGTTATTTTTTGGATTATTAGGAGAGGCGCTACAACAGATCACCAGTAATTTCTCCCAATACGTGAGACCCACCTTCCTTTCTCCTCCCCTCGATTCATCTTCCCGCATCGCGACTTGCATCCCCACACTGTCCAACGCCTCCTTCGCGCGCTGTCCGGGACTACATCGCCTCCGTCGATGTCCGGGACCTGCATCGTCGAGCCCTCCACCGTTTGTCTAGGACCTCCTCCTCCGGCAAGCAGCTCCCACTCCGTCCCGCTGTCCGCCTCCTGGAGCATGGCATGGATCGAGTCCGCATGGGGGCGCGTGGCGTCGATCCGCCTACTACTGCTGCTGCCCGCCATGGCGATGGGGAAGCTGGCGGTGGCAACCATGGCTCGTCTAGCATGCTTGACGCTATGGCTGCAATGGAGGTGAAGAGAGACGAGATGGAGGACAGTGACTGTTGGGGTGGATTCTAACTTATTGGGGAGATGTAACTCCCCTTTGTTTAGGGAGATGTAACTCTTTTATTTGAGGAGAGAAGAGATGTTTTTTTGTGACAAAAAAAACCGTTAAGGGACTATTGGAGAAGAAAAAATAGCTCACATATGAGACTGGGAGAGACCGATGGAGATGCTCTTAGGGACGGGAGCAAAACATAGAGGTCATGTGTGTGTATGTTTTTCTTTTGAAAAAAAAAGATGATTAAATCTGAAGTAAAATGAGCCAAACACGTTATAGTAGGAATCCGGAGTTCAGACTCCCACGCACTACAGGAATCAGGCGCTTTGCCGAGTGTCCAGATCGCCGGCACTCGGCAAAGATTTTTTTTTTACCATTTTTTTTAAAAATTTCTCAGATTTTTTTTAAAAATTTCTTTGCCGAGTGCCACATCGCCGGCACTCGGCAAAGATTTTTTTTTGCCAAATTTTTTTTTTAAAATTTCTCAGATTTTTTTTAAAAATTTCTTTGCCGAGTGCCAGATCGCCGGCACTCGGCAAAGATTTTTTTTTTGCCAAAAAAAATTTAAATTTCTCAGATTTTTTTTAAAAAATTTCTTTGCCGAGTGCCAGATCGCCGGCACTCGGCAAAGATTTTTTTTTGCCAAAATTTTTTTTTAAAATTTCTCAGATTTTTTTAAAAAATTTCTTTGCCGAGTGCCAGATCGCCGGCACTCGGCAAAGATTTTTTTTTGCCAAAAAAAAATTTAAATTTTGCAGATTTTTTTTAAAAATTTCTTTGCCGAGTGCCAGATCGCCGGCACTCGGCAAAGATTTTTTTTGCCAAATTTTTTTTTAAAATTTCTCAGATTTTTTTAAAAATTTCTTTGCCGAGTGCCAGATCGCCGGCACTCGGCAAAGATTTTTTTTTGCCAAAAAAATTTAAATTTCTTAGATTTTTTTTAAAAATTTCTTTGCCGAGTGCCAGATCGCCGGCACTCGGCAAAGATTTTTTTTTGCCAAAATTTTTTTAAAAAATTTCTCATATTTTTTTAAAAAATTTCTTTGCCGAGTGCTAGATCGCCAGCACTCGGTAAAGATTTTTTTTTTGCCAAATTTTTTTTTTAAATTTCTCAGATTGTTTGATTTTTTTTCTTTAAAATGTCTTTGCCGAGTGCTAGGATGCTGGCACTCGGCAAAAAACTTCTTTGCCGAGTGCCAGCATGCTGGCACTCGGCAAAGAATTTTTTTTTGCACCCAAATTTTTTTTACAGCCCTAATATAATATTAGGAGCTACATTTTAAATTTTGATATATTTTTTATGTTTTTTACTGTACTTAATTAATTTGTATCATTTACTTGAATTTTTTCGTAAAAAGCAAATTTGAACTGCAGGTGCATGGAATAATGAAATTTAGCCATTCAAAAAATAATATTAATGCTTTTGAGTGTATTATGAGGCGCTATCTAGGAATACACCCGAAATTTCGAACATCATGTTCACGAAACATGGGCACCGACTTGCGGGCGATTTGTTTTCAAATTCTATTAAATACAAACGAAGTCCGATAATCACAAAAATTGCCAAGATGTCATGATATCGCATGTAGATGCTATGATAAAAAATTAAGAATGTTTCGAGGAAGTTGTGACGTACGTTGCTTGAAACCCAGACATCTCCACATGTGTTATCACAATATCACATGTGGTTTGTCTGGGTTTCAAGCAACGTACGTCACAACTTTCTCAAAACATTCTTAATTTTTTATCATAGCCTCTACATGTGATATCATGACATCTCGGTAATTTTTATGATTTTCGGACTTCATTTGTATTTAATAGAATTTAAAAATAAATCGCCCGCAAGTCGGTGCCCATGTTTCGTGAACATGATGTTTAAAATTTCGGGTGTGTTCCTAGATAGCGCCGCATAATACACTCAAAAGCATGAATATAATTTTTTGAATGGCTAAATTCCATTATTCCATGCACCTACAGTTCAAATTTACTTTTTACGAAAAAATCCAAGTAAATGATACAAATTAACTAAGTGCAGCAAAAAACATAAAAAATACACCAAATTTTAAAATCTAGCTCCTAATACTATAGTAGGGCTTCACAAAAAAATTGGGTGCAAAAAGAAAAAAAATTAAATTCTTCGCCGAGTGTCAAGATTCTGACACTCGACAAAGAAATTCTTCGTCGAGTGTCAGACTTCTGGCACTCGGCAAAGTAATAAAAAAAAACTTTGCCGAGTGCCTAACAGCAGGCACTCGGCAAAGGATCACCGTTCGGGCTCACCGTTTGTGCGTACGCCTTTGCCGAGTGTAAATCTTTGCCGAGAGCTGGACACTTCTTTGCCGAGTGTATTTCTTTGCCGAGTGTCCGGCACTCGGCAAAGCGATCTTTGCCGAGTGTCTTACTTTGCCGAGAGCGGCACTCGGCAAAGAGTCTCTTTGCCGAGTGCCCGATATTTGGCACTCAGCAAAGCATATGACACTCGACAAAGATGCTGTTTCCGGTAGTGACGGGACCCCAGTCGCTGTTCATCTCCTTCCCTCAATTCAATCCGCATGGCGCCGCCACGCTCGCTGCCGGAGCTCATCGAAGACACCATCGCTGAGGTTCTCCTCCGTGTCCCCCCGGACGAGCCAGCGCACCTCGTCCGCGCCTCCCTAGTCTGCAAGCTCTGGCGCCGCATCCTCCTCGACCTCGCCTTCCTCCGCCGCTACCGCGAGTTCCACCGGATACCACCGTTGCTCGGCTTCCTCCGCAACTCAATCACCGCCGGCCTCTTCCAATCATTTCGCTTTGTCCCCACAACATCAGCATCCCCATCTCCCAGCCGCCGTTCGATTGCGCCAGATGGCGAGCGCTCAGTTGTCGCCATGGGCGCGTCCTCCTTGACACGGGCTTCTACGGCGTCGACCTCGTTGTCTGGGTTCCCATCACAGGCGATCTGCAGAGGCTGCCCAAGTCCAGCATCAACATCTCCTTTTACAGCTCCGCCACGGTTCTCTGCGCCGCGAGTAGCTGCAATCACCTCCATTGCCATGGCGGCCCCTTCCTCGTGGTCTCCGTGAGCTCCCATGATGGCCGTCCTGGTGAGTTGTCCGCTCGGGTGGGTGTGTATTCATCAGAAACTGGCGCGTGGGACACTCCCGCCCCTCTTTACTTAGCCGGCGTCCGTTGCGAGGTCGACCACAATAGGACTGGTGCTCTTATCGGAGATAACATCTATTTCTCCCTTAGCTTGGTGAAAAAATTCTGAAATTTGATTTGGGCAATAATTCCTTATCTATGATGGATCCGCCGGACTTGTACAATTGTGGTGTTCTCCTCATGCTAACAGAGGAGGGTTCTCTTGGGCTTGCTGGCATTAAGGGTTCAAGGCTTTACCTATGGTCAAGAGAGGTGGATCTAAAGGGAGATGCTGGCTGGGCACCACGAAGGGTCATCAAAATTCAGAAACTGTTCCCCAATAACAACCCCCGTTACAGACGTAGTGTGATTGGTTTTGCTGATGGTGTTGGTGTCATATTTGTGAAGACAGATGTTGGCATCTTCATGATGGAGCTCAAATCAGGTCGGAAGAGTAAGGTCAGGAAGGTATGCGAGCCTGAGGATTGCTGCGGTGCCATCCCATTTATGAGCTTCTACACTCCAGGTACAGTGCTAGCCCATTGTCTAGATGTAATCCTGCACAAGGGTTTTCATGTACGGTTGCAATTAGTGTTTATCTATTAAACTGAATATTGATGACGATGTTAGTCAGTTCAAAACTGAATACATGGCACTATCTGAAGATCTCGCTTGATTTTGGTTAGGTCTGAATTTTAAGTGCTATTACAGAAATCGGCACCATGTGCCCTAGAAGTTTTTTTTTCCTTTTTTTCACAACCCAGAATGTTTTGATTGTTGTGTTGATATCTCCTATTGCTGTTCTGAAGTTCACATGCCAATACCCAAACCTTTTATACCTTTGGGATTGCACAAATAAATCATAAACTAATGGTTTATCACATTTTGGAGTGTTCGTTATTTTACCCTACTTTGTAAATACTACACAATTGGCAGTTTGCACTATTCATCTTTAAGAATTGTTTGTGTGAGCAAAGTAATTTCAACTTATATGCTACTGCATGATGCTTTTCAGATTGTGCTAGCAGAAAACTACAATCATCATCAGAGACAAATTAATCACTGTTGAACCAGGGTATGGTAGTGCCTGGCCAGTGTACAAATTCACCAAGTTGAATCTGCTGCAGTTAGCGTCTTTGCAGGTTGGTGCTTTAGAATGTCCACTGTTATTCTCTTGGGTAGTTAATTTATGGTTGTGTGAACCATCATTGGACCTATGGTGTTATGTTCATGGCTGTGGCAACTATATTTCAATTTTAATGAGTCTTGTGTACGATGGTGTTTCATTAATGTTTATTGTTTTTGTTTTAATCAGAAGCTATATTGTGGCTCTTTTGACTGGAAAATGAAGCTGTAACACCGGTTGCACATGAGTCAGGACCGGTGTAGACGTCGACAGGCAAGAAGGGAGGAAGCGACTAAGGAAGAAGACGTCTTCGTTATTTACATTTACGTATTCGCAGTTTACGTTTTGTAATAAGAGACTGTCAGGTGGGCCTGAGGCCATGTGAGCGCTTGAGCCTTATGAGCCAGTGCATGTAATGAATCGGACATCAAACTCATTATTCAGTAAACTCGTCGCCAAACCTGGGGGTTTGCCCGGCCGGCGTCCTCGTCACAATTCTGCGTATCTGTGCGCGTGCTCACGTCATCGCCGGCGACGAGCGGTGGCCAAGGGGCATGACATCTGGTATCAGAGCCTACCTTTCCTCGACGAGCGGGTTCGAGCACTCCGATCGACTCCGCCATCAGTACCGGCCGTTGTGCCACCACCACCACCTCAGCGGGTCGCGGATCCTCACGACTACGACAGCAACTCCACCATCGGCGCCCTCTTCATCAACACCACGATCGGCGCCACAGGGCGCACCTCAGGTGTTCGATCGAAGTTCGGCGTCAAGACCCTCAGCGTACTCCGCGTCGATCTGAGTGAGAACCACCAAGCTTACTCCTTTATCTTCAAATCAAGCCGGATTAAGCAGACGACTAGGGTTGCACAACATCTGTTTGTGCGTAAAATTCCGAGTGTCTGTCGGTTTAATCTGTGCGGTGGCGTAGGCGGGGGAACATCCAGAGCTTGGGTTTCCACGCGCTTGTGTTCGTGCTTGCACTCTAAGTGTTGTGGTGTCAAATCCCTCGGCTTTGCCTCGTTCCCAGGCGACGGTGATCTCACTAGCAGTGCAACAGGGGAGGAACTTGTCCGAACCTACTACTAGTGCTGGCTTCTGCAAGAAAAGGCAACCTTTTTCCATCAGCTCAGACTCACTTCGTCTTGGACACCATGACAAGGAGATCTGAGGAGGAAAACAACAAGTGGGAGCAGTTGCAAAAAAACTTTGACACGATGTTTAGTCAAATGGCTGAAATGAGCACTGCTCAGAAGGAGATGAAAGCTCAAATGAATCTTTATGGGTCAGTCATGGATGATTATTCCAAGGAACAGCACACAATTGCTCAGCAAGTTCAAGCAAATGGAGATGCTATTGGAAAGATTACTCTGAGGCAGATGGAGCAAGAAGTCAAACACAATCAAGAGCCAAAATTTGATGATGAACCACTGCTTGATGAGGACATTGATTCTTTGATCCATGAGCAACCAACCTTTGAGAATATCTTTGCTAAAGATAAGAAACCAGAAGCAGCTACCACCTCCAAGCAACTCAAAATAGATCACCAATATACTGCTAGGTAGGAAAGAAGAGAAAATGAAACATACTCTACTCCACAGCATGCTAGGGAAGCTACAACATATACAGTCAGGCATGATGACAAGGAAATGGAGGCAGATAGAGATCCAAGGCTACCCAAACACATCATGCCAAAGATGGATTTCCCAGACTTCTATGGGGAAGATCCAAAGGTTTGGTTGGATAACTGCAGAGACTATTTTGCTCTCTACAAAATCCCTGAGGGGATGTGGGTCACAGCTACAAGGGTGCATCTGAAAGAAAAAGCTGCACGATGGTACCATGATTTTAAACAGAAGAATACATTTAGAAGCTGGAATCACTTCTGTCATGAGGTGGAACAGGAATTTGGGGCAGATGATTTTAGGAAGGCAATGAATGATCTCCTGGAACTCAGGCAAACCACAACTGTAGAAGAGTACACATCCCAATTCCAAACCTTACACTATGGCATCATGATGCATCAAGCAGGTTATGATGACATGTTTTTCACCCAACACTTTGTCAAGGGTCTCAAAGAGGACATCAGAGGTATAGTAGAAGCACAGATACCAACCAATGTCCTCAAAGCATCTACTCTGGCTAAGGTTCAGCGAGGGGTGTTGGAGAGAACCAAACCGCGAAACAGACCTGCTTACCAGCAAAGAGGTTACAACCAACAAAGAATGGAGTACAAACAACCACATCAAACATCACAACTATGGAGGGACAGATAGCTCAGAGATTATAGGAAAGCAAATAACCTATGTTATTCTTGTGGAGAAAAATATGTCCCAGGTCACAATGAGGTGTGTGCAAAAAAGCAAAAACCACAGATGAATGCATTGGCTCTCAATGATCTAGATCTGGACAGAGAACTTTCTAAAGAAACCCTGAATGCTTTGGACACTGAAGACAAATTACATGAGGAGTTCTGTCAGTTGTCCATTAATGCTATGTCCAGTCAAGATACATTGTCTTGTGTTAAATTGAAAGCTAGACTGAAAGATAAGGTCATGATCATCTTGATGGACAGTGAGAGTTCACATAGTTTCATGAGCTCAACCTTTGTGCAACTGGCCCAATTACCAACTGATACCATTCCAGCAAGGAGAGTAAAACTTGCAAATGGTGCATGGATGGAAACCACAAAGCAAGTATCCAAGCTGAAATGGTACTGTCAAGGACACTCCCTAACTACAGATATGGTAGTCATTGACATGCAGCCCTATGATGCAATTCTAGGGTATGATTGTCTTAAGACCCATAGTCCAATGAATTGTGATTGGGAGCATACAATAATCACTTTTCTAGAGGAGGGTAAGATGATCACTTTGCAGGGTGCCAAACCAATTCCCCTAGCCATCAGCCCCATCTCCCCTACCAAGGTATTCAAATCCACTAAAGGAAATGAAGTGTGGGCCTATGTACTACTCAACCATACACCCACAAATCCTAACCCACCCAAAACCTTACCTCAACCACCACCAGAGCCCATCCAACATACCCTCATCACCTACAAAGATGTCTTTCAAGACCCAAAAGCCTTACCACCCCATAGAATTCATGACCATTCCATCCCATTAATCCCTGGAGCCATCCCCATCAACAGCAGGCCATACTATTACTCACCCCATCACAAGACAGAAATAGAAAACCAAGTGCAAGAGCTGCTAGAGAAAGGCTTCATTGTCCATAGCAGTAGCCCATTTGCATCTCCTGTACTACTTGTAAAGAAGAAGGATGGGACTTGGAGAATGTGTGTGGACTACAGGAAACTGAATGAGCTCACAATTAAAAACAGGTTTCCAATGCCAGTTATTGAAGAAATTCTTGATGAACTTGCTGGTTCAAAGTGGTTCACCAAGTTGGACATGACATCAGGATATCATCAAGTGAGAATGCAGCAACAAGATGAGTATAAAATAGCTTTCAAGGCTCACCAAGGCCACTATCATTACAAGGTGATGCCTTTTGGATTAACAAATGCTCTAGCTACATTTCAGTGTCTGATGTATCACATCCTACAACCCTTTCTTAGAACCTTTGTACTAGTTTTCCTAGATGATATTCTCATCTATAGTCCCACATTGGAGGATCACTGTGATCATCTGCAACAAGTCTTGGAGCAACTCAGGCAAAACAAGATTTACCTAAAAGAAAGCAAGTGTTCTTTTGCTCAGCCTCAACTGCAATATTTGGGCCACATTATCTCAGGGCAAGGAGTGCAAACTGACCCTTCCAAAATCTCTGACAAGCCAAGGTGTCCATCACCAACAAATGTCATTGACCTGAGAGCCTTTTTGGGGCTAATTGGCTACTATAGGAGGTTTGTTCAAGGTTATAGCTTGCTCACCAAACCTCTCACCAACCTTCTCAGACTTAAACCGTTCAGTTGGACAGCAGCAGCTCAAGTAGCTTTTGAGAAAGTGAAACAAGCTATGACTCATACCCCTGTCCTCACCTTACGCAATTTCCATGAAACATTTACTGTTGAAATAGATGCCTGCCAAGATGGCATTGGAGCAGTCCTTATGTAGCATGGGAAACCCATAGCATATCTTAGCAAGGCTTTAGGGGAGAAACACAAAAACCTCTCCATATATGAAAAGGAGTTCCTTGCTCTGATTATGGCAGTTGAAAGATGGAGACCATATTTGGAAAGAAATCAATTCATCATCATTACTAATCACAAGTCCTTAGCATACTTAAATGAACAAAACCTGCATTCAGACATGCAGAGAAAATCCATGACTAGACTCATGGGGCTTGACTTCAAAATTGTCTACAGAAGAGGTAAAGAGAACAACGCAGCTGATGCCCTCTCTAGGGTGGCTCATCTCTTGCCATTACAGTCTGTATCTTCTGTCCAACCTGCCCGGCTACAAGAAGTTCTGAACTCTTATACAACTGATCCTAGAGCACAGCAACTCCTTCAGGAGTTAACCATCTGCAGTCCCAATGAGCTAGGCTTCAAATTAGCTAAAGGACTCATTTGGCACAAAGACAAGGTGTGGATTGGCCAAAACACTGCCTTGCAGACCAAGCTGATAGCTACTTGTCACTCCAGTGCTATAGGAGGACACTCAGGCATTGTTGCTACTTATCACAGATTGAAGAAACACTTTAGTTGGTGAGGAATGAAACAAGATGTAGAAAGTTTCATCAAACAGTGTGACATTTGCCAACATTTCAAACACTCCACAAAACACCTAGCTAGTCTACTTCAACCTTTACCAATTCCACAAGGAATTTGGCAAGACCTATCCATGGACTTCATAGAAGGTCTCCCTAAATCTCAACACTTTAGTGTCATACTGGTGGTAGTGGACAGACTAACCAAGTATGCCCACTTTATCCCTGTGAAGCATCCTTATATAGCAGCAAACATTTCCCAATTATTCCTGGATAACATTGTGAGATTGCATGGTCTACCAAAGTCTCTAGTTTCTGACAGGGATACCATATTCCTCAGCAAATTCTGGCAACAGCTGTTTGAGGTATACAAGATTGACTTAAAGCTTAGCACAGCATACCATCCCCAGACAGATGGTTAGACTGAGAGAGTCAACCAATGTCTGGAGATGTACTTAAGATGTGCAGTCCAAGAAACACCTGCCACATGGAAATCAAGGCTTTCTCTTGCTGAGTTGTGGTATAACACCAATTACCACTCCTCACTTGGCTGCTCTCCATTCAAAGCTTTATATGGTTGTGAAGCAAATTTGGGTGCACTACCAACCATTCCTGCTGATACTTCTGATGGTGTCACTGAACTGGTGGAAAACAGAGAAGCTCATTTGCAAGCTCTTAAGGAACATCTAGCAAGAGCCCAAAATAAAATGAAGCAGATGGCTGATAGACTAAGAACTGATCTGCAATTCCAGGTGGGGGATCAGGTACTCCTTAAACTCCAACCATATACACAGTCAACAGTAGCTAGTCGACCTTATCCCAAACTCTCTCACAAGTACTATGGCCCTTATTCAATTTCTGAGAAGATTAGTCCAGTTGCATACAAGCTTCACCTGCCTGATGGTGTCCAAATCCTGTTTTTCACATCAGTCAGTTGAAACCATATACTCCACATCATACACCAGTCTATGAGCATCTGCCAACAATTTCTAAATTGGAAGCAGCTAAAGCAGTGCCAGCATCAATCCTAGACAGACGTCTGGTAAAGAAAGGCAATACTGCAGTTCTTCAGGTGAAAGTCGCCTGGACAAATTTGCCGGCCACATCTACTACCTGGGAGGACTATTATGTACTTCGTGATTGTTTTCAATCGGCGCCAGCTTGGGGCCAAGCTGGATCTTCAGGAGGGGGAGGTGTAACACCGGCTGCACATGAGTCAGGACCGGTGTACACGTCGACAGGCAAGAAGGGATGAAGCGACTAAGGAAGAAGACGTCTTCGTTATTTACATTTACGTATTCACAGTTTACGTTTTGTAATAAGAGACTGTCAGGTGGGCCTGAGGCCGTGTGAGCGCTTGAGCCTTATGAGCCAGCGCGTGTAACGAATCGGACATCGAACTCATTATTCAGTAAACTCGTCGCCAAGCCTGGGGGTTTGCCCGGCCAGCGTCCTCGTCGCAATTCTGTGTATCTGTGCGTGTGCTCACGTCATCGCCGGCGACGAGCGGTGGCCAAGGGGCGTGACAGAAGCTGGGTACTTCAATTTAATTTTCATTTCTGTTATAAGGGTAGTAGTTACTGGCTATCCTTATACTCAGGAATCCACTCAGAACTAGAAAGAAGTTAGGATTTTGAGTTCAGTGTCTGTCTGAAATATTGGTCATCTCTTTCGTTGCATACAGTTTTAAACTTCGTTTATTGGACTTCATGAGCCAGAGCATGCTCCAGCTTTTGTTATTAGAACACTAGAATGCATCTGTAGATTGCAGCTTGTTTGTTCTGATGCAAGAGTGCTCGAACGCAGTGGAAAAGGATGGCAAACAACTTTTTCTGGCAGTGGCATGTGAGCGGACCCTGTGTTGTAGTTCAACTAATGGCCATATCCTTTGTCTGGATATCAACTGTTTTTGCTTCAAAGGCCGACCTGAATCTTTCATAGTCAGACGCCAAATCCAGTGTAACCTTGTGTAAACGTTATGATGTTTTACACATGCTTGTTTTCAGGCAATGGTGGTTTGTCATCACTAGCAGGGACTAATTTTAAGTTCCAAACCTGAAGTTGTACAGTTTTAGTGCCCTATTCAGGCAGGCAGACTGCTATCTGTATCTAGTATTTGCGTGTTGGTTTGGTTTCAGTACAGTCATGTGGTTCACACAGTCAATGAAGTCAACTCTGTCCTAAAGACCTAAACAAACATGGAAGATGGAACTGAAGAATATGTTTCAGGTCTGTAGTTAAACACTGTAAAGTTATTTAATTTTATTTTGTGTTCATGATTGAAAACTCCACTTGGAACCGAAGATGTATTCGGTCATCCTTCTGTACTGAAACCTGAGTTTGCTTTACTTATTCATTTATCAGAATCCGTTAGGAGTTTCCGCTCTCTAAGGAATATACCAGGAAGAGAAATTACACAATATTTTTTGTTTAGTTTCTGTTTTTATGTCATAAACTTGCTTGTTTGTCGGATTGCTTGCAGTTTGAAGCTTTATTTGTTGGACTGTGTCTTTGTTTGACGGACTGCTTCAGCTCAAAATTGCCAGCTGTTTGCTGTCTAGCAAGCTAAGCTAGTTTACAAATTCATTCAAGTAGGGTCTGCTCCTATTGAAATTTGCTTGGCATATTAACCAGAAATATTTTTTTTGGGAAAAAAACTATGTATCACACTGTACATGGAAACAAACTGACACATCACTGAAACTATGTTGACTCTATGTCGATTTGATTTCCTGAAACATTAATCTTACATCCAATCTTGGTCACATGTTCTCAAGACTCTACTTTTCAGGAATTCACTTGAAAATCATAAGCTAACGTTTTATGGTATTTTGGCTTTTACATCATTTTACTCTGCTTGTTACTACACAATAGGCAGCCTGCATTGTATCATCTTTAAGAACTGTTTGGGTGAGCAACAAAACAATTTTAACTTGTGAGCTATTGGAAGGTGGTGTCGAGTCAAAATATTGCTTGTCAAGTACACCTTATGAATCACGCTGGAATATCATCAACAATCAATGTCATGAATATTGCATGGTTGAGCATAAATTTCAGGTTCTGCACGGAAAGGAGTCGAAAAAAAAATGTGTAACTGATGA
This sequence comes from Saccharum hybrid cultivar R570, assembly GCA_038087645.1. Lineage (NCBI taxonomy): Eukaryota > Viridiplantae > Streptophyta > Magnoliopsida > Poales > Poaceae > Saccharum > Saccharum hybrid cultivar. Next base: position 17,678,939 of record JAQSUU010000805.1, read on the forward strand.
GATGTTGTCATTGCGCCCCTTTCTAGTAGGCTTGCTCACCATCCATGTAACGTGGCAATTCACTGGGGATGGGATCAGAACGACTAGATACTCTAGCAGAGTTGATGGCTTCTGCATCACCAGATAAGCCATCGCTTTCCTGATAGTAAACAGTGGCTGCCAGCAGAACCTTCTTCCTCAAGCCGACCTCGATTATCCATCTCGGCTCGTCGCCGTCACAGTAATCAGGCTTCTCTAGCCGGAAGACGACGACGTCAGGATTGTCCACGTCGACGACGGGAAACTCCGGCTGGACGTGTGGGAAAGGGTATCGGTCTCCGCCATCGAAGGCTTCCCAGAACTCTTCCTCGTGCATCGTCGAGTCTTTCTACCACGAGTAGCTGTCTTCGCGCAGCGATCAGGTGGTGACTCGGAACCTGTGGCTCCACTTGAGCACGTGCCGGTTCCCAAATCCAAAGTTGCTCAGTGCTGGGTGTCGACGCTGATGAACTTCATGCCGTAGCGCGTGATGGACACGCTGCGGCAAGCTTTAGGGCATCCTCGGCGGCCGTGTTTGTCCTCGGGGTCCCCAACCCTGTCCACCGGAAGCGGCACGTACCGGAGCCTCGGCGGCGGCGGCAGCAGCGGGTTCGTCGTCGACTCGTCGTCTCCGAGTCCGATTGCGAAGACGACAGGTCCATGATCACCATACCACGGTAGTAATCTGCCCAGATCATGTACCGGCGGCGTGCGTACGGCACAACCGCGATGGACGTGCAAGTCCTCGAAGGCCTCCCACTGGCCGGATCCAGACCGGAACACGCGGACGTTGCTCTTTTCCTGCGTCATCTGAAGTTCAGCCACAACGAACGACGGCGAGTCTTCGACGTCGTTGCTTGTGCGCAGGACAATATTCCAATTTCTCCAGTACACATAATACGGTCAGGTAGCAGCAGCAAGGACGGCCGCCGGTCGCGGCTCGCCTGGTAAACGAACAAGTCAACGAAACTACGGAACGGGACGATGACGTTCCACCAGAACTTCCCAGCGGTGAGGACGGAAATTCCGGGCGGTTCCACGAGCTCGAACGAGACGGAGATCTCTTCGCCTTTGGATGTGCGGGACATCGCTGGGGAAATCGGCCAGCCGAGCACTAACTCGGCTCAGGAGCACCCAGCTGGTGGGGTTTGAAGCCGGCGAGCGCACGGGCAACACATCGTCGTCGTCGGCTGTCTGCGTAGTTGGGGCCCGCATGGTCGCATGGAGCTACAGGCGGTGGACCTGCTGGTGTCTGATGACGAAGTCTCGGGCGGTCGCCTACGCCTACAACGCCGCCGGTGGCTGGACATCTTTTTTGTCTCCGTGGCCCAGAACTCCAGATAGATCCGTGTGCCAAGGTTTTATTTAGATTGCCTTTGGTGGCGTCGGGACAAGTTGAAACGGGAAGGGAGGCATGGAGTTGAAAATTCCTTATTTCACATAAAAAACTTGGCCAGATAAGAAAGATGGACGCAGCTAACGCACGGCCGGCCATTCTATTAGCTTTTGGCACGCACACTCCATTTACGGAAAGAATTTTGAAGCAGTTAGTAACCATTCCCATTTTGGGAAATTTGCTTCTGCAATCATTTTTTCTCCCATGTCCCTTTCGGCTTCCCCTAGCTGGCTTGCTGCTCCTAGATTTGACGGTCATTTAATTAGCCCACATCCCAAATATTTCAAATTCGATGCGTTCACCCAAGCAAGCCAAAAATTAAATAACAAGTTGTTTATCACATATTATTTTGAGCATCTTGAGATGTTTTGTATAGCATCTTAGGTATCTTAGAACACAGAGATGAAAAAGTAGATATTATGAAGCATTGTAGAACACAATGACAGGTAGAAAAATATACATCATTAGACACAAAGTGACAAGCAGAAACACATCGTTACAAAAATATCATCAGCCTTAGAGCAAAACACACAAATACAGAAGCTAATTACACAAAATTTCATCTTGCCAGAAATTACACATAATGATTAGAAAAAGAACTGAGCAGATTTGTTCTTACTAGTAATATTATTTTTCATCACCTGATAAGCAATTCAGCTTATGCTCTTACTAAACATCTGTTGTTATTACTACCATATGTTGTTCTTATTAGTTAATATGCATATATGATGTACGTACTACTCTTATTGATATACGCTGCACTAAACCTTCTTGTTTTGTTAACATATCTACATCCTGCTGCACCATGCATCCCGCTCGATGCTACACATGGTTCTCTTTGTTCGTTTGATCTCATTTTGATGCTTGAGGCCATTAAACCTGCAATTAAAAAAGATTTAGAGTTGGAGCAATCAGATGTCATATAGTATATATAAGCATTGAAAGTTGATGTATGTAAATGCATTGAAACAAGAGGTACAACATACCATGCATTGAACAAAATTGCATAATCTTGTGGGTTTTTTTGCCTAATTCAATACAGTATTATTGCCTAATGTGTTTGACTAAGTTGTCTACTGGCATAATATAGTAGTACACATTTATACTTAGTATTCTGCATGCAGGGATTTAAACTCTGAATTGCACTTGACTGGTTTATAACAGTCCAAAGGATTGCAATACCCCACAAACAAGTCCTGCAATAGTTTATAGGTTAACATGCTTGATACTCTCTACATAGTAGTACATAAACAGAAATTCTGAGACAAGCAAGGCAAATGATTAAGATAGTGGTTTTGCCTAATTGAGATAGTACTTTGCCTAATTCATAGAAGATTATTTCCTATATTAAATCATATTATTGCCCATATTAAATCATATTATTGCCTAATTCATAGAAGATTATTGCCTAATCGTAAACAAGGACCATCAAATAACGTGATCAGAAAGCTGTAGAAATATATGCATTCATGTTCACTAGATGAATGCCTTGTTCCTCAGCGAACTAGGATGACATGTTGTTGCTGTTGCTCCTGTTCCTGACCACTGCTTCCCTCCAGCAGAACAGCCCCCAATGATATTTATTCAGAAGTGGTAATCGATGGACTAACCTGGAGCAACTGCAGGTGGTACTGCCTCTGTCCCTGCTGGATCACGGAGATGAGCCTCATGACAACATAGAAACGGAAGCAAGATCCCGCTCGACAGCAGCAATTATAGCTTCCATTCCAAGCCAAGGAACAAATTCAGATTTTCGTGCAAATCGAAGAAGCATTCATTCATTCAGGTGGAGTAGGACTACTCACTGTGAGGAGGCTGAAGGCGAACTAGTTGGCCGCTCCGACCGTCACCACAGTGACCAGGTGCCTCAGCAGCAGGACGATCGTGAACTGCAGGGACAGGCAACAGAATGCCCAAGTTTCAGACAAAAATGCAATGCAATGCAGGGTGAGTGTAATGTGATAAATAAATTTCACATACCTTGTGCCATGGCTGAGCTTTGATCTGAGGAAATCCAAACACGGTGTAGTTTCAATTCATACATTGGATTTCCTCGCGTGTTGGAGTACCAAGAACCTGTCAACAAAAAGCAAATCCATTCAATACATAAAAAATAGAAAAACTCTAGTTAGCACGTTTCTTTAGAACTAATATAGTGTAGTCTGCAGAACAACCAAGTACTTCAATTATCTTAACAAGCTGATCCACACACACTTTCACCAGGGAAGATAGGCTGATCAACCAAAATATGTTTAGTTCTAAGTTTATTGCCCAGACGGATACATAACCACAAGAAATCTGTGGAAAAAATAGAGAAGAGGAACTAACTCATAGGAAATATGTGGGAAAAGCAGAGAAGCGAAACTAACCTACAATCTAAGAACAGAAAAAACAAAGAGAGATTAGAGAAAGAAAGATGTAAAAATTGCTAAATATTTTGAATTATTTTGCCTTCATCTTGCCACAATATTGCCTGGTCAGAGTACATTTAGTTGCTTATTCCCAATGAAGTTCAGTAAGTAATCAATGCACATGCATATTTAGTTGCTCTAAAAATGCTGATTATTGACACTCACACGCACTAGCATTCAGTTCATGGAAAAACAGCAGTGGAATGACTGTAGGCATTCAGATAACTCTCACATGTTCACATAGAAACATTCATGTGAAATGAAGTGAAACTTAACAGTACATCAGGTAGCATTCAGGCAGGTACAAGGTAGTATCATTCAGGTATCAGATAACTAGAATTTAACTGAAACTAAGACACATCAATGCAATAAGTAGTAGCATTCAGGTATCAGGTAGCATTCATATCAGGTAGATCACAACATCAGGTAGATCACAGCATCAGGTAGCCCACAAATCAGAAAAATAGCACTGAAACTGAACTGAAAATGAGCACAAAACAAAACCGAAATGCATCAGAGAAAAGAACTTGTTCTGCAATTCGTCTTTCAGGGGATGAAAGGAAACCATCTAGTGAAGCAAACAAATCCTGAAGAACACTGACAGATCTCTCCACAGCACAGCCGAAAAACCAAAATATACAGCGGAGAGACAACAAATCAGATCAACTCCAATCACTCCGCCACAGGCGCACACAGCTGAGCCGAAAATCAACTTGCATGCCATAGTAATCCCTACCGATGATCAGAAATGGGATGCAGAAACCACACATGCAGCACCAGGCGCACAACCAACTGGGCAGAGGACATGAACTGGAGGAAGGCGCGCATGGCAACAATGGGACTTGGGAGGGAGGAGAGCGGAGCAGACCTGGGCCATGGGCTCGATGGGGGCGAGAAGCGTGTGCCAGCGGCGTCAACGAGGATGGCCTTGTGCGTGATGTCGCCGTAGAAGGAAACAACTAGCTCTAGGAAACTAGCCCTGTTAAAACAATTTAATTCAAAAAACCTATCCCACAAAAAATCATGATTCAACTAGTCCTATGCATAAAAGCACAAAAACTGGAACAACATTATAAATCGCTGTTAAGAATTAAGCAATAATATGGTTATAAATTAGGCAAAAACAAGTACATGTTCTAGGCAAAAATAGTGTTAAGAATTAAGCAAAAATATGGTTATAAATTAGGCAAAACAATGTGGTTGATAAAAGCAATAATAGTGAGATAACTAGAAATGAAGGTCGAGGTGTGAGAAGATATGGGGGCACGTAGTTCTAAAATTTAGGCGAGTAAGGGTAGCTGTAAAGGCGAGATCAGCGAGTGCTTATGTGGCCCCTCTTGGAGAAGGACATGGGATGGTCACATGAGGGTGTCTTTAACTAAGAATATATCATCTAAAGGTACACAAAGTAGTCTCTTTAAGCCCTATCCTCTAGTACGAAAGCATGCAACCAAAACACCAGATGAGAGAAAATAAATATAGTACCAGCAAAAGGAAAAGAAATGAACAATACATGCACAATGAAACCGAGATCAAGTCCAACCACATTATTCTAAGCCACCAGAAAGCGGGAATTACAAAGATTCTAAGAGAATGGAGGGGAAAACACCCCCAATTCTCACAGAATCTACATACCACTCCGGTGGAATTTTAGTCAATTCTAAAAAAAATCTGTGATTAAAAATGATCCCATCTTCACCATATTGATCTAGAACAAGTAAACTTTTTATGAACACTAGTACATTGCCCATGCTAATGCTATGGGTCACATTAAATCCAAAGTTAACTGAAGTGGACATGACAGATTATTAGGCGAAACTGAAGTGGAGCAAGCAAAGTGGTGGAATGCCACATTGGCACATTGCAACTTTGGATTAGGTGGATTGCTCCCCCCTCCACACCTTTTTTTTGTGTGTGTGTAATTTGCACAGTCTGTGTCTCAGGGCCTCAGAAAATTTGCATCAGCCATGTTTTGATGGACTTGCTTTTGTCTATCACTATCTCACTACCAACCTCCAAGCATCCAATTATAGGATCAATGTTGTACTTTTGCAAAAGGGATGCAACAACTGTCAAGCTGAGAGAATTTCTATTCGTGAACATTTGCATACCAAGTAGAGCGTTACACGAAAAACATCCATCTTAACTACAAATGCTTGCTAGTTTCTACTCTTTGGTTTAGGAGGTCTAACTCCAAAGATAGAAGGGAACTAATAGTTATGAATATACCTCATAGAAACTACGTCTTCCACCTCGCTGCAGAAATCCTGCCCAAGCCCAATTGTGTACTTCCCCTTGCTGGCACCGTCATGAGCCTCCAGCGCTTCCCGCAGTCAATGACTAAATGCATCAGGCACTAACAACCATGATGCATAAACCAACCCGTTGTATCCCCTGCAGAATGCCGCATCGAGTTCAATCCTGGACATAACAAATGTAGCAGATGGGTCGAACTTGAGGTTGATTGAAATTTCTTATAAAAACAGAACAATTCTCCACCGCTAGCGGTCCACAAAATCTATGTGAAAACAACAGCGGTAATTCGCACTTTTCCAATTGATGCGATTTTGCACCTTCTGAACCTGAAATTTCACCTGCAAACCGGCATAAAACCGCTCACGGCGCAGTCGCTACTCATCTGCACAATCAGGAACGGTAGTCGGGTGCCCGGAGTCTCACACATGGAGCAATACCACATCACATGAGACGGCACGATGGGAACATAGCGAATCAAAGCCGGGGACGAGGGTCTCATCTACTGGACATAGGTGGGAGGGAAGTAGATGTCCATTGCGAGGATTCCGACGTCCTTGCGCTCCTCCATCTCGTTATAGCAAACTCCCCAGCACACACTCATCCAATCCAATCAGGCATGCAAACACCCTGCAGTAATGGCCGAGCCTGCACACGAAACGGTGAGGAAAAGGGGAGTAACATGAGATGGGGACCTTGGGAGAGGAGGCGGCTGACCGCCTCGTTGGGGTCCATGTCGCACTCCTGCAGCGCCCGCGTAGATCTCCTCGTCGGGACGGTTCACGATCTCCTTGAGCCCCTGCACGAGCTTCATCGCGGACGCCGGCACGGGCCCCGACGGTCCCCTGGTTCCCCCTCCGCCGCTCGACCCCGCAGTGGTGGAGCTCGTCGCGGCTAGGGTTGTTGGCGCGGCGGCCGGCGCAGCTAGATCTGGCCGCGGGAGAAGGAGGAGGGGTAGGGAAGGGGGAGCGCGGGCGGGGTAGGGGTCGGTGCCGGCGGTGGAGGGGCAGCTGGCGGCGAGGTGGAGCCCGTCAGGCTTGGGGTGGACCGCGGCGGGGGTTGGGTGCCTGTGCGCGTACAGAAGGGAGAAATGGAGATGAAGACGATGGGATGGGAATGGAACGGAGCGGGGTGGCTCCTTGACTGGCTACTGGATGCGTCGGGTTGCTGGGCTCGCGAACACTGCGCGTGGGATGGCGTGGGAACGGTGAGATTGGACCGTGCGTGCGATAAGACAACGGCACGGCCAGCCGAAAACAAGTCTTTAGCAAGAAAGATTTAAAGTTTTTTGAGTGCTAAATTAGGAACAACAAGCTTTTTTTTGTCAAATAAGGAATTTTCTCTATATATATTCGTGGCTCGGTTTGGTGAATGAACTAATTATCTATGCCTAATAATAAAGAGGTAAAATTTCTCACCTCTCATTTTTTGGTCCATCCCTCCAACTAACTTTGTGGATGTGAAAACCACCTATAGCCCTTCTATTTATATAACAGTGCAAGACTGCTTAAAGTAATCTTGATAGCTACGAATCATAATCCAATTAGATCTCTCCGATTCCAGGTAACCTAAATAGAAATCCTGATCCAACTAGAAAAACATAAGAATTCTAATCTAAATACAAAAGACTAAAAGTTTTATTTTCTGTTTTTTTTTGCCAAGTCACGTACCAAAAATCCTAACAAGTCACTTACCAAAAGTCCTATACAATACGTAAGGCAGAAGTCATGTTTTATAGATATGGTAAAAGCTTATTTAAACTGAGTCGGGACCTTCCACGTGCACCCTTGCAAACGACCAAACCAACATGCAATCATTAGAGTTGGCCATCCAAAATCCGTTTCTTTTTTTATTCAAATAATCATTATTTGGTGTGCATGTCTGTCTTTCCTTTCTTTGCAATTCTTGCCCTTCTCTTTACTCAGGGGTAGTCGTATAGATTCTAGAGTACGAGGCCTGCCTATTTCTCGTCTAGACGTATGTCACTTTCATATCGGCTCTTGCTTGCATGTTTGTTTCTTGTACATGCATAGAAAATCATCAACACCTTGTCACCCGGATTCAATCTACATATGATAACCCGTTATTATTGATTTCCGTCGTTGTACTGCCCATTGCTCATAAAACTATATACTGAAACAATTTTGACCACGAACAAGTGTATAAAAAAAAGCATTGGAGCATATTTACAATTTTCTCTTTAAAAAGAGGTGACCCAATTAGTCTAGGCCATGTTAAATTGTTTAGTATTTGTTAAAAATATTTAATTATTTATTGGAGTTGGACATGTACATTCTTTTTTATCCCGTTGCAACGCACAAAATTTCTAGTCTTTTTTTGTCTGTCTTGGGTCGGTCTCGGCTTGGTCTCGTGACTGTGTCCGTTCACGGTTATAACAAAGGAGCTTAGGAGTGGGGAAGCCAATAGATAGAAATTCAGGGTTCCAGATGTAAAGATGTCAGAGAGAAAGAAATGGTGGGAGGTCCTTAATGGTTTTTGAAATAGATTAGGATTCCTGATGCAAAATGTCCAGATCCGAATGGGCCTCTCCTCGTGGGACTTCTTTTTCAACCTGGACTGACGGCTTCGTTGTGGGTTGGACCAAGCCCATGCAAGCCTTTTTTTCTTTTTCTTTCTTTTTCTTTTTTTCTATAAAAAACAAAGATCTTGCAAAATACGCCAAAAATCATAGAAAAATCAGAAAAATGCCAGTTAGCTTCATAAAAATGTGATCTATCCATAGAAGTTATGAAACTTGTTAGGTTGTGCTTTGTTTATAGGTTTGTTAAATCATCATTACATATGTTGCATGTATATAGGTTCGGCGATGACCGAGAACGTGCCACCTATGTTTGTTTGTGCTTCATAATCATTGGCGGACAAACCAATCCTTTACACATCGATAAAAAAATTAAGAAGGTTAATGTTGCTTCAAAAAACCTACAAAGATCGATATTGAGTCATAAAAACATATGAGTAGTATGGAAAATTAAAGTTATGAATTGTGATATATTTATATTTAAATAGTTATGCACTTTGCAATTGAAGGGAAAATATACCAACGTGTATTTTAATTTGATACAAGTTTAATAGGACATTGTTATTTATTGTCAGCACTAACTTGTTATGGACATCACAGTCATGACAAAATAAATTATAAAAGCTTAAAACTTAAGTAGATATCTACCATTCACGTTATCGTTTTGTATGAATGTTTAATGGTTCTTTTCCCGTTGCAACGCACGGGCATATTTGCTAGTAAATTCTTATACTATAAAATTTAAAATTGCATAAACAGATTTTGGTCGCCAAGATACGTAACCACATTTGATCGCCAGAGGATATGTAACCACATTTTGATAGCTTTGGCCCCTTTGGATGGGAATAGAACGAACTCTGTATAGTTTAGCTGGCTAGATTCCTTTATGGATTTAAACTCTCGACTTAAAGTAGGTGCTTGTATTTTTTTTGGATTTATTTTAAGATTTAATGGTCCTATTATTTTAAGTGTAAGTGGCCTCCCATCAACAATGAGATATCTACGCTGACTTTGTCATTCTCTGTCACCTCAATTTTTTATAGGTGCTTAGATCGAATGGAACGGAATTGATCACCTTCTTCAACTTTAAGTTTTTGGACACGAGATTTTAAAGAGTTTCCACTCCTAACAAGTTATATGACCTCACAATCATATTAGGGCCGCAGCTGATTGTGGGTATCCAATCCACCAAATACAAACAAATATATGTTTACTCTTTCCAAACTCTAGATTGTCCAACCTCTACACTTGCTATTCTACAAGCATTATTACACCGGTGTTTGAGGTCATTCTCGGAGGCTTGCTCACCCTATAGTAACCCTAGTTGAGCCTCCCTGACGAGCTTCTCATATGTTTTTGCTAGAAATGTGCCAAAGCAGAATTAACATGTTTTTATGGAAGTCTGACCAATTTTCTCGAGGTAATTCAGCGCACGTTGAGTATCATATAAAGGATTTATGGGACCACACAATTGCATCAACAAATCAAAACTTCATCATAAAGGAAAATAGAAAAACATAATTATTTACTTGCTTGTGTGGTAGAGAGGAGTGGAAAAAGAATGGGGACTCTCTAGAAAACTGGTCCTCCGCGCTAGTGCGTGTTCCAATGCTCATTCTCTGGGTATTCATCTTCTTATCTCTCTCCCTGTCTCTCTTCATCTGCACCCCGACCGCCCCTGCTGGCCACTGTTGCTAGCCGCGCCGCCCACCGCCATCTTGTGACTAACTTGTGTTCTCTTCTTTCTTCTCTCCTCCCTTTTTCACCATGCTGCCTCATTACCGCCGCCTCGACCGACGCTCTGGCCACTGGAGATCTATTTGGCGACCTCAAAACTCACATCCCATCGTTGCCACCTCTACGCCACCCTTGCCTAATCCTAACCGAAGAGGATTCGATGGCAGTCCTTACCCTGTTGTTGACTCTTCCCATCTGGTTGTCTCCCACTGCACACTTGGTAGCACCCCCACTCGACAAACCACAACCACCATTGGGCGAGCCGTCACTGCCAGGCCCCTTTCTAAGCTCGGAGGACATTGCAGTTTGCTGCCGCACTCTGCCACAAACTCTAATTATCCTCACGGCTAAAGCGAACTTTGATTTCCTCAGAGGGAAATCCACAGAAAATAAGCACAATTGTGATAGTCCCAAGAAACAGCGCTATCGCTTGCTCATTTATTTAGCTGATACCAGTCATACATCATGAATATCTACTTTAACAGGTTACATAACATGGTTTCCCCATTACTACAAGGATCCACCTGGAACAAATCACACACACAAACACATCAGAATGAAACCTTAGCGAAGCACAACTTTGCAAATTCCATCTCCTCAAGCAACCTTTGTGTAGGACGAAGCCGGTCACTTGTCCCAACCATCGTTTTCAAAGTCATAGTCAAGCTCCTCACCTATATTTCAACCACTTTTAGTACAATTTGTACCGGACAACATTCCCAACATGGGCATGTATCATCGAGGAATGAAATTGTACTAAAATTATTTTTCTTATAAGAAATCAAGCTAGCTACTAGGATAAAGCAAGCATGGCATAGTCGTGGTTTCTCACAACGTTGCAAATTTCATCTCCTCAAGCAACCTTTGTGTAGGACGAAGCCGGTCACTCGTCCCAACCATCGTTTTCAAAGTCATAGTCAAGCTCCTCACCTATTTCAACCACTTTTAGTACAATTTGTACTGGACAACATTCCCAGCATGGGCATGTATCATCGAGAAATGAAATTGTACTAAAATTATTTTGCTTATAAGAAAGGCCTTGTTTAGTTTCCCTCAAAATTCCAAGTTTTTTCGCTCTCTCTCCATCACATCAATTTTTAGGCGCTTGCATGGAGTATTAAATGTAGGTAAAAAAATAACTAATTACACAGTTTAGTTGGAAATCACGAGATGAATCTTTTGAGCCACCATGATTGGACAATATTTGCCAAATAAGACGAAAGTGGTACTATTTATCGAGTTGAAATTTTCTTCAATCTAAACCAGGCCCAAGCTATCTACTAGGATAAAGCAAGCATGGCATAGTCGTCAATCTCGTGTCGTATGATGTAGGCTTGGGACTCGAGGGAGCTGCTACTCCTATGACTCTTATGAGCGAGGTTGAGGACCCCATGGAGATCCGAGCTCGGTTCGAGGAAGCCTGCACACTCTTGGATGGTGGGTTGGCGTCACTAGGTGGACCTGAGTCGCTATACAACCTTTCACAAGACCATCAGCTTCATGTCAGTGTTGATCCGACCCCCTAAATATCCCATGCAGAGTGTGCATGACTTTGTACTAGTGCACGCTACCCTTGGAGCAACCGGTTATCACCTCTCCTCCCCGTCTTCATGTTTCTCAGCAAGATGACTCTCCGATCATCCCTCGCCGAAGTGGTAGACTTGCGGCCAAGAGCAAGTTCCAATCATCTAAACCAGATGTCAAGGCACATGATGTGCTGATGATGATGAAGTGTGGCGTGTTGGTGGAGACTCGGACGGCAGACAATATAATGCTTGCTGTGTTTAGATCTAAAAACTTTTCACGAAAAACTAATCTTACGACACATGCATGGAGCATTAAATATAGACGAAAAAAACTAATTGCACAGTTTGGTTGGAAATCGCGAGATGAACGTTTTGAGCCTAATTAGTCTGTGATTTAACACTAAAGTGCTACAGTAACAAATGTGCAAATGACGGATTAGTTAGGCTTAATAAATTCGTCTCGCGGTTTCCAGACAAACTATGTAATTAGTTTTTTTATTAGTATCCGAAAACCCCTTCCGATATCACACAAAACATTCGATGTGACATTTTTCCAAAAAAACTTTTCACCAACTAAAGGGCGTGTTTAGATCAAAAAGTTTTCACAAAAAACTACAGTAACGAATCTTGCGGCACATGCATGGAGTATTAAATATAGACGAAAAAAAACTAATTGCACAGTTTGGTTGGAAATCGCGAGATGAATGTTTTGAGTCTAATTAGTCCGTAATTTGACACTGAAGTGCTATAGTAACAAATGTGCTAATGACGGATTAATTAGACTTAATAAATTCGTCTCGCGGTTTCCAAACAACCTATGTAATTAATTTTTTATTAGTATCCAAAAATCACTTCTAACATCGCCCGAAACATCCGATATGACATTTTTCTAAAGACTTTTCAACAACTAAACCCACACTCATTTGCCGAGTTCAAAGAGACTTTCGCATCGCCGCTCTCGTCCTTGAAGGTGGTGGCCATGCGCAAGCTCTTTCCTTGGCGCCATAACCGATGGGGCAAGGCAGGGGTCTGAGGCGTAGGTCATGTGAGTTCATCATGCTCCAGGGTGGGGGGCGTGGTTGCAAGTCTTGCTTTTATTGTAGTTAATCCTTGTGTTTGTGCCGATTTGGTTTCCTTAGATTTTTTTTTTTCACTTTTTTCTTTTTGCTGGCTGGTAAGCTTAGGCTTACTTTGTGTGTAATGTGTTTATTACTTCTCTCTTAATGAAAAATATGCTCCAGCACGACCAAGGAAAAAAAACCACAATAGACATGCATCCGTCCCTCATGCAAAAAAAAACATGGAAGTCATATTTTATCAAATACAGAGAGAGATGATTAGGCAGATTTCAAAGCATTTGGGTCTGTCTACCCATGGGTCGAGTATTTTTAGGGGCCGTGAAACACGAGTGTCGGAGCGGCGCAGCAACACCCGATTGGCAACAAATAAAAAATCGAGTGATTCTTGCCCATGCAACACCTGATTTTCATGACCCTTAAATCTAGAGCAAATGAATAAAAAAACTATCCGAATAACACAAAAAAATAGCCAAATTATTTCTATGCAAGCCAAATTAGAAAATATCAAAGGAGAACCAAATAAAACATACCGAAAATAAAAAACCAAAAAAATAGCCAGATTATTTCTATAGAAGCCAAATTAAAAAATTTCAAAGAGAACCAAACCTACAGAAAAACAGAAAAAAGCCAAAAAAAATGATTAAATAACTGTTTGATTAATTCTGACCATTCCTATTTATAAATAATCAATTTACACCAATTAAATTCGGAACTTACACCCAAATATAAATAGTAAAATATGGTATAAAGAGATATAGGCCCCGTTTAAATGCTTCAAAATTTCAAAAATTTTATAAGATTCTCCATCACATCAAATCTTTGGACACATGCATGAAGTATTAAATATACGTAAAAAATAACTAATTATACAGTTTGATTGTAAATCACGAGACGAATCTTTCGAACCTAATTAGTCTATGATTGGACACTAATTGCTAAATAAAAACAAAAAAGTTACTGTGCTTCTACAAATTTTAGACCCCATCTAAACACAGCCATAATCTGTTTCTACTAAAGAAATAGGGCTAGTGATGATGTGACTGGTCACAGCCTTCAGCCGGTCGCTGCACCTGCTTGTGCATGTTGTCGTGCATGCAGGCTGGTCCCCTCGTGGGGATCCCGCTCAGGATTCTTTGTGGGCACGACGGACCGGCGTTCTCCTGCGGAGGACCGTGGCCACAAAGTGGGCTGCTGCACTGGATCCGGATGCAAAGGGGCGTATGCAGGCACATGCTCTCTGTTCCTAAATATTTATCTAAAAAAATTATGTTTCGCTCATACTACTCCGTCCCATAAAAAGAGTCGCCGTGGGAAGCGTGCTGGTCAAACTTTCTCAACTTTGACTACGTTTGTAGAAAATACGTACAACATTTATATCTTTAAATAAGTTTATTATGAAAGTATATTCAAAGATCTACCTAATGATACTAATTATGTACCATAATTATTAATATTTTGTTAAATATATTTGGTTAAAGTTAAAAGCTGTTGACTTTTTGGAAAGCGAGAATGACTCTTTTTATGAGACGGAAGGAGTAGACATGTTTTTCGAACATCACACGTTAAGGGATGAGCAGTAGACGGTGAGGCCCTGGCGTGAGGACGCGTGACGCACGAGATCACAAAGACCAAGGATCTGACGGCTGAAAAAATCGCTCAAATATGTCATAGGGCTTGTTTGTTACCTTTCAAATTCTAAGTTTTTACACTTTCTCCATCACATCAATCTTTAGACGCATATATAGAGCATTAAATGTAGGTAAAAAAATAACTAATTACACAGTTTATTTGTAATTTACAAGATGAATCTTTTAAGCCTAATTAGTCCATGATTGAAAACTAATTGCCAAATACAAACGAAAGTGCTACAGTAGCCCAGATTGTAAAAAATTACAATCTAAACAAGGTCTAGATTTAGCGAAGCATTTATGTCTTGTTCTCATAATGCGACTTTATTCGTACCAGCAAATGTGCTCGTGCATTGCAATGAAAAAAAAAACTATCAAATGTTTATGGAGAACGAAGACATGAATAGTACATATTTATTTATTTATTTATGTTTTGCATTTTCTATAAAAATTTAAAAAAATTATTTTATGATGATGACGAGACATCCATAATGTAAGTTAATTTTGTCCTGTTAAGCCTATATTGAATTATAATATTGATACATTGTTTGCTGGTTGCGAAGCACAAAAATATTTAGATGTCAATATATCATAAATTTAATTTTCACACTATGCATGTGTTGCTACAGTTAAATGTCGAGTTGCATGACTTTCTTTGACAATCATAAACATATTTAATTATAATTTCTACGTTGAATGGTATATCTAGATTATTTCATAGTGAACTGGATGACTTATAGCTCCAAGATTTATTCAACGATAGTGTACTCTATTTTTTGGGGGGCTTAAGCGTTTCTACCCTTGTTTTGAAGCACATTTGTGATTTTGCCCTCATTTTTTTAAATTTGTGATTTTACCCGTGTGATTTTTTAACGAAGAAAGACTTTGACCCTGGTTTGTGAAGTCCCTCTAACGGTGTTAACTTTTGGACAAAAGGACAACTTTGTCCATACATTTTTACCCCTATTTTATTTTGATATTTGTGTTTTTACCCCCTATTTTCACATCAGATCAACGGTTTAGTGATTTCGATATGAATCAGACATTTCAGTTATGGTAAAAGCAGTCAAACTGTAGAAAAAATTCCATAGCATTTCAACTAAAATTAAAGTCATATTAACTGAGTTCCAGTAATCCAGTCAGATGCACATGTGCATATACGTATGAACATTACAAACTGTGAGACAAACAACAATACAAAATCGAGGTCCACCACTTCCATTGTCAGTGTTCATATATGAACGTTTCTACCCTCTAGCAGCAGCAGGAGCATGTTTGTAGTGCAGGTCAACACTAGGAATCACCACGAACAGGGGAGTGAAGGAATAGCAGAACCCAGATGACCTCCCAGTCCAGCATCATCTGGACGCACCCTGGCCTGCAAGATCACCGACGCGGCCACGACGGACGGCAGGAACACCACGAACATGTAATCCAGAGGGAATCTCGCATGCCGCTCGCGCGCAGGGCAGGGGCCTCTCACACGCCCACCGGGGGTCACCCGCGTTCACACCCACACCCAGGGGACTCTCGCGCGCACGCCAAGGGCCATCCGCGTGCCGACGTGAGCTCGCCGGGGACCATCGGCGCTCCGCAGTCCGACGCCGCACGCACGCGGCACGCCAGGACCCGCACGCGCACCTCCGAGCATGCCGGGGGTCGCGCGCCCCGCCGCGAGTCCGCCAAGGGCCGCCCGCGTGCCGCGGCGAGCTCGCCGGTGGCCGCCCGCGCGCCGCTGCGAGCTCGCTGGGGATCGCCCAAGTGCACGCTCGGGATCGCCAGAGCGCCGCTGTCCGCTGCCGGAAGGTAGCGCGAGCCGGGAGGGGGAGGGGGAGGGGGAGAGGAAGCACCGCCGCTTGCAGGACCTCGCTGCTGGGAAGCGCCGCGGCCGGGAGGCTCGCCCAAACCCTAGCTCGCGATGGGGAAAAAACGCCCGACGCGTTTCGTAAACGAGCGCCGGTCGAGCGAGAAAGGAGCGCACCTTCTAAGGGGCATTGCTGTCTTTTCGTCTAGGTGTTTTTTTCTTCTTTTCTTTTTTTTGACCATTTAATCTCATCAGTCCAAACAGTGTTACAGAGCGGGGGTAAACGGCTGCTTCATTTGAAAATAACGAGAGTAAAATCACAAAGTTAAAAAAGAAGGGGTAAAATCACCATTGAGCTTTAAAGTAGGAGTAGAAACACCAAAATCCCCTTTTTTTTTTGAAATCAGACTTCATGGACAATTGACTTGGAATTAGACGCTCTGTAATTATGTCATCTGTTCTTATTTATTTTGGAATCAAATACCATTACATGATGTATGTTGCTCTAACTCGTGTAGACACGAATCAGAGTCATCTTAGGATTTCTATACACTTTAACTCATACAGACATGGAAGAGTGTAGGATCAGTTAATGTGATGTACTTTAATATTAGTGTCGGTGTTTGGTCCCGTGGGGGTCCTAAGCCGACGAGAGAGTGCTGCGTGTCCCTACCCAGGGTGGTGATGCAAGGGAAATACACGGAGATTTATCCTGGTTCGGGCAAAAGAAGGCCCTACGTCCAGCGGGGAGGGGGGAGTTTTATATTTCCTTGCACCGAGGTGCTTGCGTAGGGGTTACAAGCTTGCGAGAGAGGGCGCCGAACCCAAGTCTCAAAGGAAGAAAAAGAGTACAAGAGTGATTGCTTGAGATGTTGATCTCTGAGTTAGGTGCCTTTGCTTGCTAGCAGTTGGCTTCTGACTCGCCTCTTTCTTCCTTCCTTGTAGAGCCCTTACCTGCCCTTTTATAGAGTAAGAGGAGGCCGGGACACCGGGGGTGTCTTGAGGTGAAGTTTTGTCGATCCCTGTGGGGGTGGCTGTAGCGACGTGCCTCAGGGATGGCTGGCCATCCCTGGACACCGTGATGACATCGGGGATGAGGCGGTGAAAAGACCCTGAGTCCTGTGCCACGTCGGTCTTTCTTTCTTGCTGACCGGTGGTGGGTTTCGAGGCCGGGTCGAGGCTGGGTCGAGGCTGGTGGATAAGGCCGAATCCCTGAGATCGAGGGATACGAACCTTGTCGTATCTGTCCTCGAGGGTGGTCGGTGGTAGAACAGTGTGCGGTAGGGTGTGTGTAGTGACAGGCTTTCACCTCCCATCCCGGGATGGGCGGTAAAAAAGTGAGGACTGACATAGGTGTTGTTCCCACGTCGATCGCAGCTGTAGCCATGGCGGTAGGAGGTAGTAGGTAGTTGTATTAAATGCTCCGACTTTTGTCTCAGAGTGGGGGGTAAGATAGGTCGAGCGATTCGACCCAGGGTCGTGCGAGTCGGAGTTTTGCCGGTGGTCGAGATGCTTTGTCGAGCGGGCCTCGTACGAATCCTGACGCGGTCGAGGTATCCCGTTGAGACGCTCCGTTGATCCGGCCTCATGCGAGTCGGAACGTAGTCGAGGTGCATCGTTTACCGCCTTTTGGCTTTGCCGTGCAGGTGCATTAGTGTTTCGTCCACATTAACCGTAGATTGTGGGTACCCCTACACTGTTGGTACTGACAGTAGCCCCCGAGCCTTTGGGTGAGTGTGGGCCACTCGCTCAGAGGCTCATCAGTTAATGAACTGGAGTCATAGCGTCGTAGCCTTTTCCAGTGGGGGCACGCGAGCGCACCCGCCGGGTGTAGCCCCCGAGGCCTCGGTGGAGTACTTGGACTCCACTAAGGTCTTTTACACGCTCTTTTGTGGGATCGGTCTCGCACTGTGGCATTTTCTGTTGTATTTTTGGTTTCTTGCGGACGAGCCCCCGAGCCTTGTATGTGTGAGGTCGATTAGAGTCTTGACCATCTTTTATCGTTCGACCCTCACGCTCCCTTTTTTAGAAAAAGGAGGAGGGGTAGGGGACGCCGTACTACCCTCGCTCGGGCGAGTCCCGACAGCCTCTGGTGAGCTGCTAACGGGAAAATTCGAGTGTGAGCCCGTGCTCCATTCGATAGGAGTCGGCTAGTGGCCCGGAGGCGCTCTCAAGAATGCCGAAGAGTAGTTGTGTGGATCTCGATTCCTTTCGATGGGACTCGAGGGCTCGGTGCCTCCCTCCGAGGGGATTCCTACGTCAACCTTCTCTCTTAGCCTCGAATACGTCTTGGGGTGCCTCAAGAGCGTGGCTCGAGCCCTGGCCTTGTATGGGCGCATCCTTAGATGTCCCTAACTCTGTTACTCGAGGGATGCTGTCGAACCCTGGTCGAGGGCCAACTTTCGCCGCCTCGAGATTCTTTCCGAGCTCGGAGCCCGTTACCCAGATGTTTGGGAATATCCGTCCGCGGATCCTTCCCCTGCCTATTTTTGGGCACGCCTTTTTAGGAAGGGAAGCGGGATCAGCGCGGTAGTGGGCGATGTGGTGTGACGGTTACGACGTGGATCGCGGCCACGTGCCCATATCTGCGAGTTTGGAGGAAACGGTTAGGTAAGGGCATTGAATGCAAAAACTGCTCCTACCTTTTCGCGCGCCCGTTGGGCTTCTGCCAGGGTATAAGAGCAAAAGCCCGGGAGTCAATTTTCTCTCACAGGCCATCTGCATTCTCGCCCTCCTACTATAGACTGCTTCCCTTGCGCCCTTCAGCCTTCACCCCACGCCGCCGCCGTCACCCGTCCGCGTAGTTTTTCCGACGACGATGATGAGCAAGAGCCAGCTCCTCCCTACCGACGCCTGGGCCGCCTCCTCCGTGATGGAGAAACGGTTGGAAGAGCTGGTCCGCGATAGACTTCTGGGGCCGAGGACGAGTCAGACTCAGCCGGAGTAGAGGGTCCCGCTGTCTGACCACCAGGAGCCGGCACCCCCGGAAGGCTATGTGGTGAGTTTTGTTTGCTTCCACGAGAGGGGGTTCGGCGTGCCAGCTAGCCCCTTTATGCGCGCGCTTATCCACTACTACAAGGTGGAGCTGCAGCACCTCGCCCCCAATGCCGTCTCACAGGCCGCCATCTTCGCGGCGGTCTATGAGGGGTACCTGGGGATGGATCCACAGTGGAATCTGTGGCTCCATCTCTTCAGGGCGGAGTTCTTCACCAAGAAGGCGGGAGAGCGGGGAGCGCGGCGCGCGGTGCCCTCAGGGAGCTGCGTGCTGCAAGTCCGGTCCGGCCACAGCGACCAGTACATCCCGGCGCAGCTGATCTCCTCCAACAGCGGTTGGCATGACAGCTGGTTTTACCTCCGTAATGACGGCGATCAGCTGCCGAGGTATACCGGCCGGGTGCTCGTCGCTCGAGGGGAGAACTGGTCGTACGGCGTGGTGGACGATGAGAAGCCGAAGCTGGACCCGCTGCTCGACGCGCTTTGGAGGCTCCGCCAGCGTGGACTGACGGCCGGGATGGTGGCTGCGGCGTTCCACCGCCGGAGGGTGATGCCGCTGATGCATCGTTGACTCCGGCTCGACAGATGACGCCAGAGGCACCGCTAGAGGGGAGCAGGATGTCCCACGAATCCCTCTCCCTTGACGAGGTCGCTCGGCGCGCGCGTCGGATGGTGGGGAACTTCAAGCTGGAGGACGTCGACAGGGTGCCGATGCGGCCTACCCAGGGATTCGAGCCCCTGGTAAGCGTTACTATTAGTGTCTTTCGAGTTTGTTTGTTTTCGGACTCCTTTTACTGATTTAGTCGAGGTCGGTGTACAAGATTTGTCAGCTGTGAAGGAGATGCGGCCGCCACTTCCGGAGGACCAGCCTGCTCGGGAGGCTCGATGCCACCAGGCATCCCAGAAGAAGAAGAAGAATGATGCTGCCAAGAAGCGCCAGATCCGCAAGGCCAAGGAGCGGGAGGACCTGAAGAAACATCGGCGCCAGCAGAGCCTCGATGGGCTTCCCCTCGAGGAGTCCCCCTCCGAGACGGTCTCGGGGGAGGATGACGATGACAGTGACGGGGACGACGATGCCCTGTCATGGTATGACGCCACGACTGGTCTGGCGGACCTCCCCGATGTGCTCCCCTTTTTGGAGCCCATTGGGGAGTCAACCTCCCAGGCGACGGGGCTGGCCCCCGTGATCATCGAGGTGGAGGAGGAGCTGGAAGAGGTGGGGGTCGATGCGGGCCCCTCGACGGGAGGGGCCGCCTCATCTGGGACCCCACAAGAGGGGTCGAGCGGGCTCAAGCGGCGGCCGGGGTGGCACCACCATTGTCGATGTCCGGGGCGCTGCCAATGGGTGTAAGGACCCGGGGTCAATTGGCCTCGGCGGCGCAGGGTGCTCAGGGGGCTCCGCTGACCAGGGCCCCAAGGAGCGCCCGGCCGGCGGGAGGTCTGACGGTAGGGCTGCCACGAGCGCCGTCGTCAGTTTCTGGTGGACCGGGGTTGAGGCCCTTGGTTCCCCTTTCTGGGTAAGTCCATTCTGCCTCGTCTTTTTTGTGATCGGTGATCGTATTTTTTGACGTGGTTGTTGGTTCCTCAGGCATAAGTGCAAGGCGGAGCTCGCGGGTCTGACCCCCGTGAAGGCGCTCCGATCGAGCGCCGCTGTCATAATGCGGACGGCAGCTGATGACGTTGCTTGGGTTGCGGAGTGCCAGGCCACGACGGAGCAGCTTAAGCAGCGGGAGGCGGCTGCCCAGCTGGCGGCGAGCGCCTAGGCGGCTGTTGATTTCGTCCCTGTCGCTCAGGGTTCGGAGCCGTCAGCGGTGGCGGCGCCTAGCACTGGCGGCCCGAAGCCTAGGTCGATGCTGACCGCCTAGGCTTCCGTCGAGGCTGGTGAGGCGGAAGCATGCATCCGCGATGCAGGGCATGCGGATGCCGAACAGGAGGTGGTGGAGGTCCCACCGGAGGCAGGACAAACGGCTGTGCAACCGGAGGAGGTGCAGCCGCAGCGGGACCTGCCGGTGGTCGAGGCGGAGAGGGGGGCAGACGCGCCCCCGTCCGTCGTCCTAGTGGTGGCGCCGGTGGTCGAGGCGGCAGCCCTGGCGCAAGGGTCGACCTCAGCCCTGATCGACCTTACCCTTGACGATTCCCCTGTTGACAAGGGGAAGCAAGTGGTGGGTGTCGAGGGGGCCGAGGTCGTAGATCAAGGTGGTCCCCCTGCAATGGTCGAGGGGGCCGAGGCCACGGACCAGGCCGGTCCCTCTGCGGTGCCGGAGAGTGACCCGGCCAAGGCGCTAGCCACGTGGCCGGACCTTGCCGGGCTAGCCCTCGTGCGGGCGGAGGAGGAGCTGCCGCGCTAGGGGAGGTCGGCCCTTGAGTTTAGGGACGCAGCCAACCCTATCGCGGCGCCCGTGTTCGCGCTCGACGACAGAGACGAGGTGCACCACTGGGAGTACGTCGAGGGTCTCTGGCAGCACACGATGCGATCTCTCCGTGGGGCTTTGGAGGCCCTGGCGCGGGGTATGTCGGACACTTTTGAGGTAAGTCGGATTTGGTAATCTTTCGTTCTTCTCTCTGCCCCTTTTTCCTTGATTCTGATTTTTGATCTTGAATCGTGGTTAGGAGCTCAAGGAGCGTTCCCGCCGTAAGTCAGTTTTTATTCGAAATGAGAGCGGCGTGTGGGCGGCACTCTCCCGTCAATGGGCTCTCGTCGAGGAGGCCAACCAGCGGCTCTCTCGCCAAAGCGCCGAGGTGGCTGATCTTCGCGCCGCCTATGCGGCGGTTAAGGAGGAGGCAACGCAGGCCCAGGCGGCCGAGTTCTCGGCACGTGAAGACGCGGCGAGGGCTCGAGAGGAGGCTGCCAAAGCTCATGAGGACCTCGCGCCACTGCTAGCGCGCGTGAAGGAGCTCGAGGAAGATATTGCCTTGGTTGGTGGCCAGCGTGATGCCCTCAGCGCCCAGGTCGGGGTGGTGTCCGCCCGCGTCGGGACCTTAGAAAACGAGGTTGTGACGTTATCAAGGGTGGTCTGAGAGAGGGACGAGGCTCTCTCGGGCGCTGGCCGGGAGCTTGAGGTGCTGAGGGCGGCACTCCGTGACAGGGACGAGGCTCTCCGAGCATACGAGAAGGCGTGCAGGGAGCAGCGCGACGAGGTCGTGGACTGGCAGACCCACTCCGAGGGTAAGCTTCTTGCAACGCAGTGGCCCTGGTGTCGAGGTCCCAGGCTTGTGCTAACTTAACGTTTGTGCTCCAGAGCTGGAGAAGGAGCAGTAGGCGGCTCAGGCGGCGGTGACCTCATTCCAGAACCTCTTCGAGGCCGAGGCCTAGCGGACTTAGTTGCTCCAGGGCGCCATTTCCTCTGTGTGCGAGGGCCTGGGGGTCGAGCCTGACGCCGACACTGGGGAGGGCGCCCCGGGGAACTCCTTTGTCCGCCGGATGGTGGCGCTTGGCCGCCTTGTCCGAGAGAGGATACGAGGCGGCCTCCATCATGGTGTGAAGAGGGCTCTAGCCATCGTTCGATCCGGGTTTGTGTATGACAAGGAGCTCGTCGCCGACGGCTTCATCACGGATCCGGATCGGACAGACGATGAGAACGAAGTCGCCTGCCTGGACCTGATTCAAGCCCCTGAGGAGCCTGGAAGTCGCCTAGCCAAACTCTTTGAGGTTGAGGTGATTCCGCCTGCCGACGACGAGGGCCTGTGAGCCGAATCTGGGCATAGAGGCCCATGTAATAGGTTAGCGTTTATAACTTTAGTGGTGGTGGCCTCGGAGGCTTTGAGCACTTGGATGTAAATTTGCACTAATTGTTTAAGTTTTGCTCAAGTTTTTCTTTGCTGCTCGAATCGTGTTCTCGTATGATTTACTTAGCGCGTAATTACACCCCTTGGCACAAGGGAGCAAGCGGAGGTACCGTAGCCTCGGAGGCGTGGGTGATTTTGCGGCTCGACTACCCTCGAGCCTTTAGGGTGCGTTTGCGGCTTTGTGGATCGTGTAAGAGTTTGATTTGGAGCGACCGAGGATGTTTTCTTTTTCAAAGTTATAAAGTGTCATTAGGTCTACTTAGCGTGTGGTCGCTCCCCTAGGCGTGACCTTTGAGTTTTGGGGCGCTCCCGTGGTATTGTCGACCTAAATGACAACTTTCTTTTTTTGAAAAAGAATACGGATTTTTTCAGAGACAGGGGGTTCCCCCTTGTAGCCCCCGAGGGAGGGTTGATTCTGAGAGAACATAGTCAATCCTTCCTGGCTGTTTATGAAAACGAAGCTTTGAACACTGCTATATTCTTTATTGATGAGATTGAAGAGAATTTACAGAGCCTCGAGGCTTTTTAAGGGAAAAAGCGACGTAGCTGTTCAATGTTCCAAGCGTTGGCGAAGATTTCGCCCTTCTCGTTCGATAGCTTGTAGGTGCCCGGCTTTAGTACTTCTGCGATGATGTACGGCCCTTCCCACGGTGGCGTGAGCTTGTGCCGTCCCTTGATGTTCTGGCTTCGACGTAGCACTAGGTCACCAATGTTGAGGTCGCGCCTGCAGACGTGTCTATCGTGGTAGCGTCGGAGACTCTGTTGATATCTAGCAAAATGCAACAGAGCCACGTCACGGGCTTCCTTGAGCTGGTCGAGGGCGTCCTCTCTCGTGGCATCATTATTCTTCTTGTTGTAGGCCTTTAGCCTCGGGGATCCGTATTCTACATCAGTGGGGAGCATAGCCTCTGATCCGTAGACCAAGAAGAACGGAGTGAACCCCGTGGCTCGACTCGGCGTTGTTCTTAGGCTCCATAGGACCGAGGGAAGCTCGGCGCCCCATTTTTTGCCATGTTTGTTTAGCTTGTCAAAGATTCTTGGTTTCAGGCCTTGTAGGACCATGCCATTGGCACGTTCTACTTGTCCATTTGTCTTTGGATGAGCTACGGCTGACCAGAGCACACGGATGTGGTGGTTGTCGCAGAAATCTAGAAACTTTCTACCAGTGAACTGGGTGCCATTGTCCGTGATGATGCAGTTGGGAACCCCAAAGCGATGGGTGATGTCGGTGAAAAAGAGCACAGCTTGCTCAGACCTGATGCTAGTGATAGGACGGGCCTCGATCCACTTGGAAAATTTGTCAATGGCAACAAGCAAGTGGGTGAAGCTGCCAGTTGTCCTTTTCAAGGGTCCAATAAGGTCGAGCCCCCAAACGACAAACGACCATGTGATGTGGATGGTTTGCAGGGCATGAGCCAGGAGGTGGGTCTGCCTCGCATAGTACTGGCAGCCTTTGCAGGAGCATACTAGCTTGACGGCGTCGGAGACTATGGTCGGCCAATAGAAACCTTGTCGGAAAGCATTTCCGACGAGGGTCCGAGGTGCTGCGTGATGACCACAAGCCCCCGAGTGTAGATCATTTAGCAGGCTTCTGCCTTCCTCATTTGTGATACAGCGTTGGAGGACACCAGTGGGGTTGCGGCGATACAGCTCCCTACCGTCGCCAAATATCACAAAGGACTTAGCGCGGCGGGCAACCCGTTGAGCCTCGATCTTATCCAAGGGGAGGTCCCTCGAATGAGATGGTCGAGGTACGGAATGCGCCAGTCAGGCTCGGGGTCAGATGGTGGGGCTGGGCCTTCCACCTACATGGCCTCAGCCCCGGTCGAGGGGGCTTCTGCCTTAGGTGGAGGGTCGAGTGACGGCCCGTCGACCCCTCCGTCCGACCTAAGGTCGACAGATGGTTGGTGGAGGTCTCTAGCGAAAACGTCTGGTGGAACCGTAGCTCGACTGGACGCGATTTTCGTGAGTTCATCTGTAGCCTCATTATACCTGCGTGCGGTGTGGTTGAGCTCGAGGCCGTGAAACTTGTCCTCAAGGCGCCGTACCTCTTCACAGTAGGCTTCCATCTTGGGGTCACGACAGCTCGAGCTCTTCATGACCAGATTGATCACGAGCTAGGAGTCTCCTCGAACATCGAGGTGTCGGACCCCTAGCTCGATGGTGATTCGCAAGCCCGTGATGAGTGCCTCGTATTCGGCAACATTATTCGATGTAGGAAAATGAAGCCAGATGATATAGCGCATGTGAACTCCGAGGGGTGAGATGAAAAGCAAACCCGCACCCGCTCCTGTTTTCATCAATGACCCATCGAAGTACATGGTCCATAGTTCAGCCTGGAGCTGAACCGGGGGGAGCTGAGTGTCAGTCCACTCCGCTAGGAAATCTGCTAGCGCCTAGGATTTGATGGCCTTGCGCGGTGCATATGAAAGGTTCTCGCCCATGAGTTCTACCACCCACTTAGCTATTCTACCCGAGGCTTCTCGGTTCTGGGCTATCTCTCCCAGGGGGAAAGAAGAAACCACAGTCACCGGGTGGCCTTCGAAGTAGTGACGGAGTTTGCGCCGTGTCAAGACGATGGCGTATAGCAGCTTCTGGATCTGCAGGTAGCATACCTTAGTTTTCAAGAGCACCTCGCTAATGAAGTAGACCGGTCTCTGGACGAGCAGGGTATGTGCTTCCTCAGCCCTCTCGACAACCAAGACCGCGCTGACTACTTGTGTTGTCGCGGTGACATAAAGTAAGAGCGGTTCCCCTAGGGTCAGAGGGACGAGGATCGGCGAGTTAGAGAGCATAACTTTGAGTTTTGACAGAGCTTCTTCGGCCTCGAGGGTCCATGAGAAGTGTTCTGATTTCTTCAGGAGCCGATACAGAAGGAGCGCTTTTTCGCTGAGGCGCGAAATGAAGTGACTAAGTGCTGCCAAGCAGCCCGTGACCCTCTGTACGCCCTTTAGATCTCGGATGGGGCCCATCTTGGTTATCGCAGTGATTTTTCTGGGTTGGCCTCGATGCCACACTTGGAAACGATGAACCCTAAAAGCATGCCTCGAGGAACGCCGAAAACACATTTCTCAGGATTGAGTTTGATGTTCTTCGCCCGGAGGCACTTGAACGCAACATCGAGATCGTTTATCAAGTTATTGGCTTTTTTGGTTTTGACAACGATGTCATCGACGTAAGCCTCAACGGTCGGTCCGATGTGTTCTCCGAAAACGTGCTGCATGCATCGCTGGTACGTAGCCCCCACGTTCCGGAGACCGAAGGGCATAGTAACGTAGCAATACATGCCGAATGGGGTGATGAACGAAGTCGCAAGCTGGTCGGACTCCTTCATTTTGATCTGGTGGTAGCCGGAATATGCATCTAAGAACGAAAGAGTTTTACATCCCGCAGTGGAATCAATGATTTGATCAATACGTGGTAAGGAAAGAGAACTTTTGGACATGCTTTATTTAAACCGGAATAATCTACACACATCCTCCACTTCCCACTCTTTTTCTTAACTAATACAGGATTAGCTAGCCACTCGGGATGATGAACCTCCTTGATGAACCCGGCCTCCAACAACTTGTGTATCTCCTCCCCAATGACCTTGCGCTTCTCCTCGTCGAAGCGGCGCAAGCGTTGCTTCACCGGTTTGGAGCTAGCTCGGATCTCTAAGGCGTGCTCGGTGACTTCCCTAGGTATGCCCGGCATATCCGAGGCACTCCGTGCAAAGATGTCGATGTTCACGCGGAGAAAGTCGACGAGCACTGTTTCCTATTTGGGGTCGAGGGTGGTGCTGATGCTTAGCGCCTTTCCCTCTGGATCGGCGGGGTCAAGAGGCACGAGCTTGACGTCCTCCGCGGAATCGAAGCTGCCGACGTGGCGCTTAGGGTCAGGGATCTCGTTGGACAAACCGTCGAGGTCCGCCGCCAAGGTTGCCGACTCCAAGACGGCTTCTCCGTGCTCGACGCACTCGACGTCACACTCATAGGCATGTTCATATGAGGGCCCAACAGTTATGACGCCATTAGGGCCTGGCATCTTGAGCTTGAGATAAGTGTAGTTCGGGACCGCCATGAACCGGGCATAGCATGGGCACCCAAGGATAGCGTGGTACGTTCCATGGAATTCGACCACTTCGAAAGTGAGGGTCTCCTTTCTGAAGTTGGTGGGAGTGCCAAAGCAGACAGGTAGGTCGATGCGGCTGACAGGCTCCGCCTGCTTTCCTAGCACGACTCCATGGAAGCCCCCGACGCTGGGTTGAAGGCGAGTCCTCCCGATCCCCAGGAGGTTGAGGGTCTGAGCATAGATGATGTTAAGGCTGCTGCCGCCATCCATGAGCACCTTGGTGAGGCGTGTGTTGGCGATGATGGGATCAACAACAAGTGGGTAGACCCCTGGATTGGGGACGTAGTCGGGGTGGTCATCACGGTCGAAAGTGATGGCCACCTCGGACCAGTCAAGGAAGTGGGGGATCGCCGGCTGCACGGAGAAAACCTCTCGCCGTTCTCGCTTGCGCTGGCGCGTCGAGAGGCGGGTCGAGGGCCCTCCGTAGATCATGAAGCAGTCGTGGATCTCGGGGAACCCCCCCATCCTTGTCGTTGCCCTTGGGATCTTCCATCTTGTCGTCCTTCTTGACGCCTATGCCCTCAAAGTACCTCCGGAGCATATGGCAATCCTCGAGGTTGTGGTTCGTGGGCCCCTTGTGGTAGGGACATGGCTCTTTGAGCATTTTGTCAAAAATGCCCCCGCCGGGGGCCCTCGAGGTTTTTTGCGTTCAGTGGCAGCAACAAACTCGTCGGCCGAGGCCTCGAGCTTGCTCTGTTGGTTCTTCTTCTTCTTTCTGTTGTTCCTTTTGGAACCCCGGCTGGGGCTTACGGGATCATCGACCTTGTGCTTCCCTTTGTCCTGATCGCCGCCAAAGATGGCACCAACTGCCTCCTCGCCGACGGTGAAGTTGGTGACGATGTCCATTAAACCGTTGGCGGTGATCGGGGTGTTACGACCCAGTTCTCGGACCAACTCTTTGCAGGTGGTGCTGGAGAGGAAGGCCATAATCACGTCGGAGTCAGTGATGTTGGGGAGCTCGGTGCGTTGTCTGGAGAAACGCCGGATGTAATCCCGGAGGGATTCACCTGGCTTCTGCTTGCAGCTCCGGAGGTCCCATGAGTTGCCGGGGCGCATGTAGGTTCCCTTGAAGTTTTCTTCGAACACTCTTACAAGATCGTCCCAGTCGTGGATCTGCCGAGGTGGAAGATCCTCGAGCCAGGCTCGAGCGGTGTCTGACAGGAACAGGGGGAGTTGTCGGATGATGACCCGGTCGTTGGTGGCCCCGCCCAACTGACACGCCAAGCGGAAATCAGCGAGCCAAAGTTCGGGTTTGGTCTCGCCGTTGTACTTGGTGAGAGTCGTGGGAGGGCGAAACCGAGCCGGGAGTATCGTCTAACGGATGGCTTTACTGAAGACCCGAGGACCCGGAGGCTCGGGTGAAGGGCTACGATCTTCTGAGCTGTCGTATCGCCCGCCCCTGTGCACGCGGTAGCCTCGAGCTACACCGTCAACGTGTTTGCGCGTCCGGCGCTTGACGATGTTGCCTCGGGTATCTCGAGGTTCATGGTTGTCGATGACAAGCTCAGGGGCGAGGGCCACCTGGTTCCGCTGGACGTGCTCGGGATGAACCGAGGCCTCTCTCTCTCCTGTCGGGAGGGCTCGGCGGGTCGCTCCGAGGCTGGCCTGCGTCGCCTCGAGGCTGAACTCTCGGCCTGCTGCATAGTAGCGGTCTCAAGGAGTTCTCGGATTTCATCTCGGGCTCGACGAGCATCAGGGTTTGTTGGTTCAGGCATGTTACAAAGGAGCATGGCGGCAGCGACCACGTTCTGGCTAGTGTTGGGCATTCTTAACGTCACTACCAAAAGTAGATAATTTTCTAATTCTGATAACGGTGCCAAAAATGCCAAACCTATCCCTTATGCCACTTAAGCCAAGTTGTCATCCCCAGCATGACATGAGAGACGCGGTATTGAAATATGCAATTGCTCATCAAGATAAATAATAAAAGGGATCTGCAAGCGCACAGATTAATACCGATGTAGCATTTTAACCAGGAAGTATTCCAGGTATCGTTATTTATATTTTTACCACTGGGAAGGGATTTCTAAGTATCATGGTTGATAACAGAATGAGAATATGGAACTGAGTACACATCATTGCATATGTAATCGAGAGTATTTATCAATCTCTTTATACAAGGATAAATGTCACATTGGATAAAGGTAAAGTGATAATGGTGACAAAGATAATTAATCTGATCAGCTAGCCACATATAATAATGATAAGCACCTCAACAGATATTCTAGCAAGTCATTAGCATGGAATTAGGATGAACTACAAAGATATTCCCTAAGTTATTATTAACTATAAAGTCTAGCATATCATAGTTAGTGCAATTATACTTGGCAATCATGGTGAGAAAAGATTATATCCATGCATAGTGAATATTAGCAAGGAAGATGAAGAACATAGCAATCACTCCCCTGTAATAGTGTTGCTCTGCCTGCCCTATACACGGGAGGGGGACTATATAAGAATCAACGAAGCTGTCACTATCGCGAACCACCCACCGATCCGGCATATAGGGTGCAATCGCAGATAAATACGGTATAGACACCACGTCTACACAATAATTATCATTCACCCACTGCGCACATGGATAAACGCTATACGATCCTAAGCATGTATATAATTCCAATCTAACTAAGCCAAGCATATAACTATGATAAACTAAGAACAATATAATTGCAAATATAATCAAGTAGAGCAAAGTCATAACCAATATATTGAAATAGAACAAAGTCATATTCATAATATTGAAGAACTAAGATGAACAATTGAAGAACAGAAAAGGAATTACCAAGAATCCTCTTGACAGATCTGGGAACCAATCGAAGATTGACTCCTTCTAGTTCTAATCCTATGTAGCTATGCTAACTAGAGATCTAGTTGATGTGGTGGCTCTAGGGCTTGATCAGAGGCTCTCCTCCTGAATTAGGGTTTGAATAATGAGACAGGGGGCCTCTCCTCCAGGGGCAGGGGCCTTGCTTATATAGCCCTTTCGGATGAATCTGGGCCGTTGGATCAAACCGACATTGATCGTGCGGTTTTCCTTGATCCTCTAGGTCGGTGGAGCATAATCCTCGAGGCGGAGCCTGATTGGCTCCGGGGCCAGGGCGGGCGCCCTAAGGACCAGGGCGGGCGCCCTGTGTCCGGCTCCGTTACGCCTCCCGTTCGTTCTCGTGGCTTCTGGACTCTTCTAGATGTAAGATAATTACGTGTTCGGTTAATATCCCGTCATTAATCCGACATGTGGCCCTTTCTTCCGTATTTCCTGATAACCCCCTGCAGAAATAGATAAACAACAAAACTCGTGGAATTCTGTCAGATAAAACCCTAAGTCTAGGTGTTGGTTTCATTTGGATCCTTTTCTCTATTTATTTGATAGTTATAATTGATACTTAAGGACCGTCAATAAACTCCCCCAAGCTTACCTCTTGCTCGTCCCTGAGCAAGGAGAGACTCAGTAGTTGCTGAAATGCCTTTGAATTTTGATGGTACACATGCTTTCAAATAGAGTCTCATCTCTGAGTTAAAGTAAACTGTCAAGACTTAAAAACTTACTCATTATACCTTTCACCATGGGGCTTGCAACCGTCACCTTTGTCTTGAGTGGTTAAAAGATAGAACAGTCTAGTCAAGCGCCATGCCTCTTATTCTTGATCAGCTATAGCTCTGGAATTTTTTTTTTTACAGCTTTTCAAATAAAACTCAGAGATTCCTTGTATGACTCTCTCAGGTCTCTCTTTTGTGGTATTTCTGGATCCTCACCAAGGCAGTAATGATGTCTACCTTCTCTCAAAGCAAAGTATGTAGTATTTGTGGTATAAGGCAGAGTGACATTGCCTTCTCTCTCATCCTATTCTAATAAGGCTTTGATATCCGGAGCTCATAGGTGGGAGATAAAGTATACATACTTACAAGACATTTATTGCATAGTCAAACCATGGATCCAGAGAAACAAGCCAATAAGTCAAATCAAGATGTGCATGTGTGGCGAATAAATGGAGTATGGTGATAGTGATGATAACAATGGTGAAAATCTAATTCTACTTTTGCTCTTTTGAGGGGATACATACCTTTCTTGCTTTTAAAGCTCTTGAGGAGAATGAGATGCTCTATATTTTCTTTTTCTTTCCTCTCAGGTGGGTATCTTGTACCCCTAATTCTACTGTCGGACACTTGTCCATTTTTACCTCTCTTCTCACACTTTTCTTCTTTTTTTTCATCGAGGTTCCGAGCACTTGCTCCTTTTTATTTCCTCGTATCTTTTTTTCTTTTCGAGGTTCCGGGCACTTGCCCCTTTTTATTTCCTCGTATAGAGCACTCATCTCCTTAGAACAATATAGCAAGTGGTAGTAACCAAAATAGCTTGAGCATTTATTTCACAGGGGATAACAAGAATGGGGAAATATTTTTGGCTATTCTCTCCCGGATTAGGAGTAGAATAATTTTATGTGGATCTGGAGATGAGAATGAGTGGATATATGTGGATGCGTACTTCCGGAGTAGAAGCAGCATGTATGAGTGATCGTGCAAGTGAATCTTGATTTTAACCACATGACAAGCTCCTAAGGGTCTACATAGCTTGACTACACTCAATGCTCATAAGCAGTAAAAAGTAAATGTATGGCTTAAAGTCTAGCAAGCATGTATATATGGCTGTGGTAGGAACTTAAACTCTCATCATACAGGAACTCATCATGTAGCATTTTAAGATTTTCAAAGATAAAATTCTCCAGAATTCTAGCATCTCTAGGAATAGATAAACAGCAGCTCAACCTTCCCATATCATATCCGTTAACAACTTAGACTTTAGATCAAGTTCTCTTCCCACAAGTTCAGGTTTAGAGCAAGCTTTAAATGATAACAGTTATGTTTTAAACTTAGAGAAAGAACTTCAAATTTGAAAATCAGGCAAAGCAACTACTCATCATATCCATGCTAGAGTTTTATTATTATTTAGATTCAGGTTAGCATAGCCACTTTATTTATTTATTAAAACACACTAAGCAAAAGATATAGGTATATATATATAAGCACAAAATCTTTATTTGGTTTTTTTCATAGTTATGTATATTTTTATTTTTTATAGGGTAGAAATATATATAAAGATAAAGATAGAAATACTTAGCAAGATAATGGGGGTGCTCTCCCCCAAGCTGGATCTTGACATAATCTCTTCTGATGTAGCTAGCAGATGACGGAGGTGTAGTTGAAAGTCGGCAGCACCTGATAGCAATTAGAATGACCTCTGTCTACTAGTCTCCTTGAATTCTGTGAAGCTCAAATAGACAACAAAGCTTGTGGAACTGATTAAGTGTTAGCATAAATATCTAGCCTTCATCATGTTGAGCCTCCTTGATTTTTTTAATGTTTTTTTTAATAAAGCAGAAGAAAATATTTATGTATTTATTATATATATATATATATTTTTTTTATACCACCACAGTGAATGTACTTATGGGTTTTATGCCACTCGCATACTCACATGGGGCTTTAGGGTTTTTAACATTTTTTATTTTCTTTTTAAGATAGTATGAAAATGATTAACTAAGCAAACTATTTAAGATAAAGTAAATAATTGAAAAGGAAAGGATAACTACCAAGTTACCTCTTGGCAAGGCGTTCGGTGTTTTTAAGTCCTCCGAACGGGACTCTTATTCTTTCAGTCGTCCTGGAACTCGGTGGATGGCGTAGTCGGTGGTTCCGGCAGCGCCTCTTCTTCATGTACAACTGTCTTTTCTTTCCACACTTGTCTCGGTGCTTCGGTCTCCTTAGGACAGTGTTGGTTGAGTGGTATGTCTTCAGATCTTACCACTTCTCCTTCATAATCTGCCCATCCGTCCTTGATGACCTGTTGCTTCTGATTGTGGTTACGCCGCCTTCTTCTTGTCCTGACCTGCTTGGATTCTTCAAATACATAGTTAGGGTCAGTAAAGTAAAGACGTACCTTCTCAGAGGGGAAGTGCATGTGGACTTTTCCAGTTCCAATGTAGATGATTGCTTTGACAGTACTTAGGAATGGTCTTCCAAGGATGATAGGTGGATCGTATTCATCTTCTCCCATGTCAACAACCTGAAAGTCTGTATGGACATAGTGATCGTCTATCTTGACAGGGACGTTAGTTACTGTACCTTCGACCTATCGGAATGTCTGATATGCCATCTGGAGCTGAATGTATGTTGGGTTTAAGGGCATGGTTCCGAACAGAAGTTCATAGGTGACCTTGGCCATTATGTTGACGCCCGACCCAGTGTCGCAAAGTGTCTTGTAGAAGTGGGACCCATTAATGGAGCAATGAATGCTTGGCATACCTGGGTCGTCCTTCTTAGGCAAGAACGGTGACTTGAGTTGGCGATCTTGACCTTTGTGCACAGCATTGACCATCTTAACTGTCTCGGTCCACACTTGCTTCTTGCTCTTGTTCCTACTGTTGGTCCTCTTCCTTGGTTCATATTGGGGTTGCTCTGGGATTTGTGCGGTCTTGTTCTTGAAAGAAAATGTTTCCTTCCTCCCCTTGATGTAGAAACTGATCTTGGCAGCACTAGCATAGATGACAGCTCCCGTGGTGTTCAGGAATGGTCTCCCTAGGATGATGG
This sequence comes from Saccharum hybrid cultivar R570, assembly GCA_038087645.1. Classification (NCBI taxonomy): domain Eukaryota; kingdom Viridiplantae; phylum Streptophyta; class Magnoliopsida; order Poales; family Poaceae; genus Saccharum; species Saccharum hybrid cultivar. The sequence goes on from JAQSUU010000805.1 coordinate 17,712,808, forward strand.
GAGCCCCCTCATCAGAACCGGTCTCTATCACTACGAAGTCTGCTGGAGCGTACAAGGATCCAACTCGGACACAGATGTTCTTCAATATTCCTTTTGGGAAACTCAGTGTCCTGTCTGCAAGCTGCAAACACATGGTTGTTTCTAATAATGGTTGTGAAAAGAGTTTTTCATAGAGTACCCTGGGCATGATGTTGACGCTGGAACCAAAGTCACAGAGTGCTTCTGGGAAGTCTCGCATGCCAATGGAGATCGGGATGACGGGGCGTCCTGGATCGCCTCTCTTGACCGGCAGACGGTCAGTACTTACTTCCACGATAGGGTTACTCCAGTAATCTCCTGCATCAAACATGTCTACAAGATTTGCAGATTCTAATCCTTCTGGTTGTGATGGTATACCGGGGTTAGTAGCAGGAACAGCAGCAGCTATTTGATTCAACTGAGATTCAATCATTTTATTAAAGCTAATCTGGTTCTTGATGGCAGTAGAGAAATTATCCATTCTATTATTTATATTTTCTAGTATTTTATCATTAGATGCCAATTTCTTAGACAGGTTATCCATTAGCTTTCCTTGGTTGGATACTAACTCTCTCAAAGGTGGATAATTATTATTATTATTGAAAGAATTGTTACCTTGGTAATTACCTGAGTAGTTAGGCCTCTGTTGATTCCAACCTTGATTCTGCTGAGGACGGTTGTAGTAGTTGTTGTTGTTATTGTTGATGTAGTTCACGTCCTCCAGCAACTCTGGACAGTGGTTGCCTGAGTGTCCAGTACCTCCACACTCCTCACAAGTCATGTGGGAGTCGTAGACGTGCATGACTTCTTTCTTTTCTCCAGCTCGATCATCGAGCTTCTTCATGAGTAGGTCTAGCTTGGCAGCCAACATGTCTACCTCCTTGAGCTGGTGCATACCTCCACCTTTCTTGCGTGTCTGAGTTCTTTCTTCATTCCAACCTTGGTTGGATGCCATCTTCTCCACAAGAGCTGTGGCTTGAGGTATGGTGAGTGACAGGAATGCTCCTCCAGCTGCAGCATCCATGGTTTCACGGGCACTGTTAATGAGCCCATGATAAAATGTCTGCATCAGTAGCCAGCTTTCCATTCCATGATGGGGACATTCTAGGATGTAGTCTTGGAAGCGCTCCCATGCTTCTGGAACGGATTCATCATGTTGTTGCTGAAAACTTGTAATCTTCCCACGGAGAGCATTGGTCTTGCCCATGGGAAAGAACTTAGCCAGAAAGTTCGTAGAGCAGAGTGCCCACGTAGTGTTCTTCTCCTTTGTAGCGTAAAACCACTGCTTCGCTCTCCCCAACAGTGAGAATGGGAAAAGGCGAAGTAGTATGGCGTCTCTGGGGACTTCAGCTATGGTGAAAGTGCTGCAGATCTCCAGGAAGTGTTGAAGATGAGCACTAGCGTCTTCGTGTGGCTTCCCACAGAACTGGTTAGCTTGCACCATATTGATGAGCCCAGGCTTGAGCTCGAAGTTGCGGTCGATCTCCCCAGCAGGTCCAGTGCGGATGTTGTCCGTAGTGGGAGCTGAGAACTTGCGGATCGACTTGTTCGCCATGGCTTCGAATTCAGTCGACAAATTCCGGATGAAACTTCGGCAGTCTTCGGATGTGGATGAAGCTTTGTGCTGAAGTGTTGACGATGTCTTCTTGAGCTTGGCTCTTGTTCTTCTGAATAAGGCTTCGGGATCATCAACAAAGTTGTCTGGAAGATGTCTTCTATTCATTCATCACCCTGCAATAAATAATCAAAATGGAAAATACAGGGGTAAAACTGTATAAGAGAATTGATAAGCTCGATCAGATTAGTGATGCGAATGATGACTCAAAGTTCCGTATTCATTCCTACTTAGTAATCAACCTTCCTACTTAGTAATCAACCTTCCCCGGCAACGGCGCCAAAAATGCTTGTTGGGCATTCTTAACGTCACTACCAAAAGTAGATAATTTTCTAATTCTGATAACGGCGCCAAAAATGCCAAACCTATCCCTCATGCCACTTAAGCCAAGTTGTCATCCCCAGCATGACATGAGAGACGCGGTATTGAAATATGCAATTGCTCATCAAGATAAATAATAAAAGGGATCTGCAAGCGCACAGATTAATACCGATGTAGCATTTTAACCAGGAAGTATTCCAGGTATCGTTATTTATATTTTTACCACTAGGAAGAGATTTCTAAGTATCATGGTTGATAACAGAATGAGAATATGGAACTGAGTACACATCATTGCATATGTAATCGAGAGTATTTATCAATCTCTTTATACTGGGATAAATGTCACATTGGATAAAGGTAAAGTGATAATGGTGACAAAGATAATTAATCTGATCAGCTAGCCACATATAATAATGATAAGCACCTCAACAGATATTCTAGCAAGTCATTAGCATGGAATTAGGATGAACTACAAAGATATTCCCTAAGTTATTATTAACTATAAAGTCTAGCATATCATAGTTAGTGCAATTATACTTGGCAATCATGGTGAGAAAAGATTATATCCATGCATAGTGAATATTAGCAAGGAAGATGAAGAACATAGCAATCACTCCCCTGTAATAGTGTTGCTCTGCCTGCCCTATACACGGGAGGGGGACTATATAAGAATCAACGAAGCTGTCACTATTGCGAACCACCCACCGATCCGGCATATAGGGTGCAATCGCAGATAAATACGGTATAGACACCACGTCTACACAATAATTATCATTCACCCACTGCGCACATAGATAAACGCTATACGATCCTAAGCATGTATATAATTCCAATCTAACTAAGCCAAGCATATAACTATGATAAACTAAGAACAATATAATTGCAAATATAATCAAGTAGAGCAAAGTCATAACCAATATATTGAAATAGAACAAAGTCATATTCATAATATTGAAGAACTAAGATGAACAATTGAAGAACAGAAAAGGAATTACCAAGAATCCTCTTGACAGATCCGGGAACCAATCGAAGATTGACTCCTTCTAGTTCTAATCCTATGTAGCTATGCTAACTAGAGATCTAGTTGATGTGGTGGCTCTAGGGCTTGATCAGAGGCTCTCCTCCTGAATTAGGGTTTGAATAATGAGACAGGGGGCCTCTCCTCTAGGGGCAGGGGCCTTGCTTATATAGCCCTTTCGGATGAATCTGGGCCGTTGGATCAAACCGACATTGATCGTGCGGTTTTCCTTGATCCTCTAGGTCGGTGGAGCATAATCCTCGAGGCGGAGGCTGATTGGCTCCGGGGCCAGGGCGGGCGCCCTAAGGACCAGGGCGGGCGCCCTGTGTCCGGCTCCGTTACGCCTCCCGTTCGTTCTCGTGGCTTCTGGACTCTTCTAGATGTAAGATAATTACGTGTTCGGTTAATATCCCGTCATTAATCCGACATGTGGCCCTTTCTTCCGTATTTCCTGATAACCCCCTGCAGAAATAGATAAACAACAAAACTCGTGGAATTCTGTCAGATAAAACCCTAAGTCTAGGTGTTGGTTTCATTTGGATCCTTTTCTCTATTTATTTGATAGTTATAATTGATACTTAAGGACCGTCAACAGCTGGCTTGATCGAAAATCGGGGGGTCGACCATCTGATCCTCGGCGATGCGACGATTGATGTCACGAGCCCTTTCTCGAGCTCCACCGCCGTGTGCACGTGCCGCACGTTCATGCTCAAGGGTTTATTGAAGCAGGCGCAGGTTTTCTCGCTCCTCGTCGAGCCTGTCCTGCAACTCGCGGATTTGCTTGAGCTGCATTCCTTGATCTGCAAGGAGTTGAGCCTCGTCCCGCTCATCAGGTAGCTCGACACGAGGTGGCGTGTTCCTTCCTTCGACGGGCTCCTCATCCTCTGAATCCGTCGTGCTTACCCCGTCGATGTTGAAGCACTCACGGGTCGGATCGTAGGTGTCATCGGCAGAGTCAGAGTCAGGAGCGCCGAAGTAGTAGTATGACGGGTGCAGCAACGGAGCCAGCGGCCAGTCAAGCCGGGCTTCAGCCCGGCCTAATGCTCCCGAGTACACAGCGCCCCCCTAAACCCCACCTTGATTTTTTATATTTATAATTATATAAATTAGGAAGGGCTGAGAATTATTAGAGATAAAAAGAATACTTATTGCTTATTGGGCCAATAGAGATAGAGCATCACACTAAAAAGGCCGAAGCCCAATCGTAAGAAGTGGAAACAATCGAACAAGGAAAACCCTATCTAGCCGTAACCCACCCCCAACCCGACGTTCTCAACTTCTCATCCCCATCGCATCGAGCGGAGAGACGGACTCACGACAGCGGCTTCCAGCTCCCTGCTGGTTCGCGGCTTCACGCGAGATGCGGGAGGCATGGGCGCGGCTCTGCGAGCGGGCGCCGGTGGCTAGGTGCTTGCCTTGCCTCTGCGCAGCAGTGCCAGCACAGCTCCTGGACAGCGGCGGTGGGCGGCTAGGCGAGGCGAGGAGCCGAGGACACGAGTTGGAGTTGCAAGGTGGGCGAACGAGCAGGCGCCGACGGCTGCACCACGCAGCGCCACGGAGCTTTTGTGGCTGGCCGGCTGGGCAGGGTGGCAGGCTGGCAGGCAGCAGCGGCAGGTAGGAGCAGGTGATTTCTTATTTTCTTAACTGTAACATTGAATACGATGCGTGATTTAGTGATTGAATTTTTGATTTATGATACAATTTCAATTTTTAGATCATCAGCATGTCGAAAAGACCTTTGACTTTGAACAACTACTTTTCAAGTTCAAGTGGCAATGGCTCAATGCCACGTACTAATGAGAGTACAAGTCAACGTTTTTGTGAATTTCTTCGTTGGTCGACGTTTTTAATATAAGATTAATTCAAGCTATTATATATATGTCTATTGTGAGGGGCCATAGTCTATACTATAAAAGAGCGAAGTAATTGAAAATAGCCTTTCACCCTGATATTCTTACCCACCTTAAATCTTGTCCCTTAGATTATAGATCCAACGCATGTAGTCTTCTACGCACGTGCGTGCCGCACGTGCATGTTGACTAGTAGAGATAAATCGCCGTAGACTTTTGTTCAGCCCGACCTAAATTTTTTCCTGGCTTCATCGCTGCTCGATCCCACATGCCACATCATGTCTATATCCACCCTTGTTGCACATTGCCCTCTTTCTTTCCCCTCTCTGCAACATTTCACCAAGCCCTACCATGTACCATTGCAGGCTCCATGGTGACCAAGGGTCATCAATGATGTTACCTCTTGTCAAAGAACCGACCAATTTATACAAGATCAAGCATGGCTGTCCTCACATACACATTGACCCACACACACTTGAGCTCATATAAACACGGTAGTCCGTCGAGTATCATGAAGGATCTCGTATCATCGCCAACATACAACCAAGATCGTACATGATTCAACATATATGTCACATGTTACAACAAGTTCACAAATAGTTGAACATACATCGTAGTTCAAATAAAGTTATTACAACCCAAGTTCAAATGTAGTAGCGGAAGCAACATAGTTTTGAAACCAACATCACACCCATAGTTCAAATACATGTGCTAGTCTCATGATCAATTCCCAACAAAAGCAACACAGATAAGATGATATAGGCGGGCAGTGCCCACGGTCTCACTCCTTGTCTACAGCTAGAGAGAAGCAGTTCTTGCAGTAGCCATGATACACTGTACCATTTGTAACAAGTGGGAATAAACCCTGAGTACGAGAGGGTACTCAGCTAGACTTACCCGTCATAAACCAAAAATAAAGTGACACCAAGGAGTATGCAAGCCTTTTCATGGTGGAGCTAGCTTGACAATATTTTGCATAAAAAGCCACTAGTTGAGCTACACATTTTATAATTCGGTCATCAAGTTAATTATAGCTATTCCATTCTAGATTAGCAACTAAACTGTGCCATGCATGTTGTATACAATTATATAACATCACATTAGTAACCACTATCATCATCGCCATATCACTTTCATTTGCTTACTACGATAGAAGGAAGCTCAGTTAAGTTTCTCACTATCCGGGAGAGATGACGATTCGAATTGATTATAATCAGCTAGGCAGTATTCCTAACACAAACCTAGACATACCTCGTGAAGGTAGCCTTAGGTCACCTTTGGTACAACTCAGATCCTAATTCGCGGGTTCGACCAGCGCCGCACAATCAGGGACTGACCAGCTAGCAAGACGATGAGGCCCTGCCTACCCTTGGACTCATATCCGGCTCCCCACATATCCTTACTACCTCTAGTGTGCACACTTTGACAAAACAAGGCCCGACTTGAGTTGAGCTACTCGGCTTTGTGGTCGGAATGAGTTATCCAGCCAGCTAAGTGAAATGACCGAGGAACAACAATGATGCGGTCCTTAAGTGGCACAGACGGAATCACATGAGTCAACCTACAACATTGCCCTACAGCATTGCCCTACAACATAGACTCTGTCCGACCTCCATTTACATCATCACATGGTTCTTTTTCACGATAGCAAATATGGCCAACCGTGATCAGGTATCCACCTATAGCTCGAAGGTGACAGGCAATCACCCGACTTCTACCAAGCTAAGCATGGCTAAGCATTTATTCAATCCTAGACGTACATAGGGCTCAAGTTATATATTTCTAGACAAGGAAGATATATGCATCAAGTGTTTCCATCCAACTCCTGCAACCTAATGCATCAGACATAAAGAACTCAAGTTGGTATTTATAAAAAAACATAGGAGACTTAGAATTCTCCGGGGCTTGCCTCTTATATAAGATGAAGGCTTATAATCTGGGCACTCTGAAAGTTCCTCTTGTGCCGGTTCTCCTCCTTCTGGATCCTCCTGCTGCTGGGTCTACTGTTGGTCCTCCTCTCCCACGGCCTCGAATTCCAACAGAGTTACTCCTTCTGACGATCCTATATGTATGAGCATATAGATAAATATAGGGAGTGCACAAGGAATGAAGTGCAAGTATGAGATGATGAAATGCACATACACACTCATACTTAGCAACAAGATGACATGGTGATAACAAGATTAGCTTTACTTTATTTTACTAAGTAAGTTCATATCTCTTCTCTAGTAATTTAAACAAATACTCACCAAGTTCTAGCAACCTAAGATAAAGTCATTCATCATTAGTAAGAGGCCTAAAACCTGCAGCTAACAACTTATCTTAATTATCCTAAGCATCTATTAACAAGCATCAAGTTCATGTAACACAAACAAGCAACATAACTTAGATACAAGGGCAACATAGAGCAATAAATAGCTTGCTGCATACAACTAATCAAATCTGAACATAACCAAGTATACCATCAGATTATATGCATCACAAACATGCTAGAAAGTATCATGGTTAAGCCCAAATAATTCATCAAAAGCATTTATTAATTTATTAAGCATGGCAAGGTGAAAAGTTGAACTGCTACTTCCATTGTATAGAAAAATCTGAAAAAATTACAGCAGCCTACACATGCTCCCAATGATCTACTTTATAAATTTCATGCCATTTGGGTAAGTGCTGGAAACTCTACAAAAATGAAAAGCTAGATAGGCTTATAATAACTTAAATATGTTTAGCATAGTGAAAAGTGTCAAACAATATATTTCATATTTTTCTTACTTTCACCATAACACAAGAATACCGTGGAAATAATTTCATGCTCATAGGTTACATATAATTACCACAATTAATTTTACAAGAAACTAGCATTTAATCAAGTTAAATAGCAAAGTCATATTCCAAGCATGCTTACTGTAGGTTCATTATTTTTTCTAGCTACAGCATGTCAAAACATGACCAACAGAATTGGAATCACATTGTTAGCATACTCCTAACTCAAGTTATGCATTTATCAAGATTAATAGGCATTAAACAAGATAAATATAAACAATATACAAAACTATAGCACATGGTAAGTTTCATATTTTTATCAAATAATACTCATCATGATGAAGCTGACAAAATTTGGTTCACTCAATTTGGACTCTCCTAGCTCCAGTTATGAATTTTGCAAATTTGCAATAAAATTTGGAAAAGAATAAAGAAAACAAACAAAACCCTAAATGCTATGTACACTCGACATAGTGCACCCAAAGGCGCCGACAGATGGGCCCCATGGGTCAATGGACCCCACTCATCAGTGACACAGCACAGGGACGACATTTGACTGGCGAAATCTCACTGACGGTGAGGTCTCCAGCGAAACGGTCACCACCATCGTGTTCCCCTCGCCAACCCGCACTCGATGAGCTAGATAGTTGAAGCTATAGTGGCCTCTAGCTAGGGCGGTGGTGCAAATGGTGGCTCGGTGGTGGAGCATGGTGGCGCTCCGGCCATCTCCGATGATAGCAAGCCTGGACAAGCTCAGCTACACCTCTACAGGTACCTAGCGGAGGTCTAGGGTTCGGATTGGGGCTTGCGGTGGTGCCAGTAAAGCATGGCCACGTGCATGGCAGCACAGTGGCGTGAGCACAACGGCGGCACTATGGTGTTCTGCTCCGGCAAGGCCTGCATTGGCCTTAAGCTTTTGCCATGATCTAGACCTAGCTCTAACCTAACCCTAATAAGATAAAAGAGAGAGAGAAGGCGAGAGAGCTCGGCCATGGCGAGCTTGCTCTCGGTAGCGGCAACGGCGGACGCGCATGGCGTGAATTCGTGTTTCGGTGCCAACGAGATGGTAGAGGTTTGATGGGCTATGGCATTAGCTTCTACGACCTACTAGGAAGACAAAACACACGAGAGGGAGATCAGAGAGCCGTTGGTTAGGGCCAGCCACGGGTGAGCTTGAAGCTCGGGCCACGGCGAGCACGACCACAGCAATGGCCCGAGGGCCCTCACCTTGGCTCGAGAGGCGAAGCTGGCGGGTCGGGGGGGTGAAGGAAGTCCCAGCGGAGCTATGGGCGAGATGGATCGAGTGGTGGTGCGGCGGTAGCGGTGTATTCACCAGCGAGAGCTTAGCGGCGGTGTTGCTCTGCTATTTCACCCGGCGTGCGCGAGAGAGCGAGAGCGAGGGAGATGGGGAGCGCAAATGAGAGAGGGAGAGATGTAACACCCTCGGAGTTACCCCCTAAACAAACTACTAAACCATGTCATCAGCATCACATTTATGTAATAATGCATGTGATAAAGTGTGAAGATAAGTTTCTTGTCACCAAAACGATTAATGAAAATGTTAAATGAAAAGTGATTCAAGAACTCATGTTATATCAAGTAGGGTTGAAAACAAATTTTTATTGAGCAAAAATATTATTGAACATGTAAGTGACATTTAAATAAAGTTTGAAGTACACAATTGGTAGATGACAATGCAACTCTGGTCTTAGAAAGACAATATTGCTGGCTAGTATTTCTAATAGCTTAGAAATGGAATTTGAAATCAAATCTAGCTTAAGACTTAGAAGAATTCTTAAGTCTAAAAGTAGTGTGACAGAGTCATGATTGGGAATTAATTCTGTGAAATTTAGTTAAGAAGTGGTATCATGTTTTAGCTCTGGTTGGTAGCCTAATATGCCCTCTTTAGCACAGTGAAGGTGGCTTGGTTCCAACCTCAATAGTTAAGATTTTAGAGACGCTTTAAAATTTGTGCACGAACATAGTCTCAGGCTATCGGGCTTGGGCGTGTGGTCACCACACGCATCCACTCTGCATCGCCGCGTAGCCGTGCCATGCAAGCGTGCATGGCAGCACGCTGGTCGGTAGAGGCCGCCCTTGGCCTGGCCGTGGCTTGGCTGCGGCTTGGCCACCTTTGGTCGTAGCGCCTGCAGCTGGCTGCTGGCCACTTGCCCAGCAAGCCGCTGTCCACTACATCCCGATGCCTGCTGCTGCCTCCCTGCCTCGCGTTGTGGCTCTGCTGCCAACGCTACTGCTCGCCTTGCCACGCACGTGGGCTAACCCCTCTTCTGCCATGCGCCGTCGTCTCACCATTAATGGCGCTGCGCCACACCTAGCGCGGTCTCAGCCGTGGGGGGCATGCGCACGTTCCCTCTGGTCGCATTGCCCTACGCTCGCATGTGTGCCAACTCGCTAACAGCCAGCCACGTCCCACCAAGGCGAGGATGAGTCGAGCTTCGGCCTACCCCTTCCCTTCCCTGCTACCAGGGCCGACCGAGCCACGCCTTCAAATTCAGTGTTGACTCTTCTAACACCACTTAAGCTAAGTTGTCATCCCTAGCTTGGCACCAGAAGCGTGGTATAGATAACTATTCCTCTAGTAAAATAAATATGGGATCCGCAAGCGAACAAATAACATACCATTGTAGCACTTCACCGAGAAGTATTCCAGGTATCGTTGATTTATATTTAGCTTAAGGGAAAGAACTAAGGACTTAAATGATGAGATAAACTTGCTAAACATGACTACTTATGAGTGATTGGTTGCACAGTCACATACTTTTGGCAGGGAGGTAAACCATGATAAATAAAGAATATGAATTATAAAGATCAGGGAATAAATCACACAGAGATTAGAGATAGACTACTCAATGAAAAGGTAGGTCGACATCTGATTAGTTCAAGAGATAGAATTTCTAGGTAGGTTTTAATCTACTAAGTCATTCATCTACTCTAATGCTACACTATCATATATAGCACAAAAGACTCTTCATCTATGTATAAGGATCATTGCTATAAAAAGCCAAGACAAAGTAGGACTTCCTACGCAACTTTAGTTCTGCTAGACCTATTAACGGGGGATGAAATACAAAGGACTCAACAGAACTGTCACTTCTACGATCTACCACACGACCCGGCCAATAGGGTGCATTTGCAGGTAAACAGCATCTAAGCACCATGCTTACATGTAATCTACCACCTAACCCTCCCGCGAAGAGAGCTAAGCGCTTTGCAAACATATACATAAACTCATTATCGATCATAACCATATCAAATGTAGAACTAGAATAAACTAACATAATAAATAGAAACATAATGATATTAGAATAAAGCCACAAGAATAGATACAAGATAATACCAATCCTTGATGATGGAGATCCGGAATTCTGAGCACAAGCGCCTGACTCTTCCTCTATCTAGTCTAAACCTATGTAGAACTTGAAGAACTGGAGTAGCTATTCTAATTCTCTGGTGGAGAGATCTCTAAACCCTGGCTCTGCTGATGGCTACCTCAATTGTAGAATGAATTAGGGTTTTTCCTGGGGGGAGGGGCCCTGAATATATAGCCCTCTCGGAGGCACCACAGTCGTCGGATCAAATCGACCTAAATGGACGATTTTTATTGCTCCTCAAAGTCGATGGAGGCACAATCCGCGTGATTCACCCTGATTGGCTCAGGGGGAGGGGCGGCCGCCCCTAGGGTAGAGGCATCCATCTCTGTCCTATGCCAGGTGGGCCTCAGCTTCTAGGGGTCGCCTTCCTGAGTCTTCCAGATTGTTCTTTTTTACACGTATGCTTGTTTCTCTCTATGTAAATCCGACATGTGGGTCTCCCTTGGTATTTTCCTGATAATCCCCTGTAGAAATAGATATTCACCAAAACTCGTGGAATTTGTTAGTGAAAGCCCTAAGTCTATGGTGAAGTTCATTTTATACCCCCTTTTCTCTCTTTAGTTGACACATAAAATTGATGGTTAAGAACCGTCAACATTCAACATGGATAGATCACTATCATCCGATTTGTCGCATCTCTGGCTCCGCCATTAAGTCACCTAGCCGCTTGACCCTACCCTGCCTAGAATCATACCCGGCCAAGCTCCAATTTGGCGTTTCCTCACCACTGGGCCGATAAAGCCGTGTTCGGCAAATGCCGATGACAGGCCTCCATCTAACCACCCAAAGCCAATCCATCTGCACCATTAGCCTCGCCTCAACCCCCTCTTCGCCCTGTGCTCCTTAGCCGTACCACTACCACTATCCTAGCACCGCTGACGCAGTTGTGTCTGTTGCGGCTCATCGCTAAGCTCGCCGCGCACACGTGGCCAGCCCATCACCGACCCCCTCCACTTAAACCACCGTGCCAGCCGAGTCCACGGTAAGCCCTTGGCGCCCGTGCGTTACCCCGTTAGCATTTAGGATGCGCTAGCTCACTGGAACAGCTGCACCGCCACCATGAACAGCTACGCACTGCTGCCGCTCTCTCCCGTGAGTCCGCTGCCCCCTCATTGCCAATTAGCGTAGGCTCTTAGGTCATAGGTGAAGGCTGGCCCGCTAGATGGGTCCACGCGAGCCTCTGGTGGCCGACATAGGCGCCCAGTGCCACCGCTCGCCGTGCCGCCGTGCACCAGGTTGTCGGGAGTGTGGGTGGAGGAAATTCAGGGGTTTTAAATGAATTCATCAGAGAGAGAGGAATACTGTTAGGGCTTAGGCATAGTTCGAGAGAAGTCTGAGGGTCGTTTTGCAAAATTGCCAGCTCGCGTGGGCTCCCCCGCCATGGGCCGTCTCACGTGTGGGCCATGTCCGCGCGGGCCGCGCGTATATGAGCCGCGTGGTTGAATTCGTCTTTTCTATTTCTTAAGGAATTAGTAATCATTTTCCATTATGATTTCTGAGCTAGATTTGTATAATTAATATAAATTCATATAGGTGTCCCAAAATTATGAAACTAATTTTGTTAGGTTCCTAAAATTATTATCTACCTATTAGCATAGTTAGTTCATACATATCAGTGTTGTTGCTAAGGACCATTAAAATATTTGAGATTCTTAGTATTATTTGGATTAATAATTGTAGGAGTTTTAGTGGTAGAATGGTGCCAGCATTAATCCTAAAATTTTTACAGTAGCTTCATTGTATTGTTATGTGCTTACTGTAATTTTTGTAGCCCTAAGTTAAATTGTTTATTAGGGTAACTAAATGTCCTTTGCTTTGGTTATATTAAACCTTAATAAGAATAAGAGAAAAATATTGATCTATGAAAATTAGCACTTGTTAGGATGAGCTTGGCATCTGATTTGATAAAGAGGATGGTTAGCTTAGTATCTTAGCCATTAGAGCTAGCTTGTTAGTATAGCATATGTGTTCATATTTTAAGAATTGTTGTTGCCTAAATACTAAATCATTGCATCATCATCATCGCATGCATATAGAGAACCTGTCGTTTGAAACTGTGACCATCGGCGATCATGAGTTCGAGGAGATCATTGAGGAGTACGAGGAGGAGATTCTCATGCAGGAGGAAGTCCTAGAGCCACCACTGACTAACTCAGCTGACACCGCGTCTGTCCAAGCCAAGCCCCGGCGCATAACCCTTATTTTGATAATCACCGTATATCTATATGTGTTGTGCATTTACGTTGCAGGAATCTTATGGAAACCACATGCATATATAAATCTACCCTATGAGTCTTACTAGTGCATGATCGAGCAGCTGCTATGCTTAGGTTTATCGGTAGCGTGGGTAACCTATCGTTACTCACAAGTACGTGAATATTACTATTACTCTCATAATAAAATGATGGAAAGAAAATGGTGACCGGGGAAGGATAAGGAATGGGTTATTGGTGGGTGTAACAAGTTGTGTCCCGTGGCCACGGGGCTTAACTTGGTTACATTGTTTTCCCTATCCGTGTTGATTGAGGATCGTCCATTGTTATGCATGGTAGTCAGGTCACAGACTTATTATCCTGAGCACATACCTACTTATGGGAGCGGGAAGGCTCGTTGCTCACTTTTCGTGGGTTTCGTCTCTTTCTGGACCGACTGATTGGAGGTGAGGAAAGGTGGAGGTCTAAGCACCACATTGAGGCTAGACCTCCAGTGTGGGGGCTTAGAGTCCAAGTTTGGACAGGGACCTGGACCCTCGACAAGAGTGGAATGGGTTGATCTTGTTTGTTCCTAGGGTACAAGCGAGACGTGTATTTTAGGGTATCCAGCTGGGATACATTGGTTCATGAATTGCCATTTTCGTGAGATGGTACGACTTGTCTATAGTCTAGCACCATAGTAAGAACCGGAACATGGAAAGTGGTAAAATGGTTCTGTTGCTAAACCCTTGCTCGAAAGTAGAACAGGTGCTTACCTTGAATGGTTAGCTAATGAAGTAATCCTGAGTGCTAATAAAACTTGATCTTAAGGATGAACTATTAGTAATGCTTCTCGCAAAACAAAAGAAACAAAACAAACCATATGGCCTATCATATCCTTGAGAGTCGGGAAATTATTCCCACTAGTCGGGTAAGTCTTGCGAGTACATTGTGTACTCAGGATTTATTTTACCCTATTGCAGGTGCAGCTTGAGGAGTAGATCTTGTGTGGAGGATTCTTCTGGTGGACACAGAGGGATCCGTGTATCATTTTGCTAGATGTTATTCCACTATTTTATTATCGCACTCTAAACTCTGGTATTGTAATAGATAATTTCTAAGACTCTATGTTGTATGAAATGGACTAATATTGTAAGCTCGTACTCATTATTGGATTCTGGATGTAAAACATGGATTGATTCAAGTTTTCCCTTGTGGTGTGCTTGACAAAACTGTTCAATTTAGCTCACTTTTGGTGGTACTTAGTGTCTAATGGAGGACAAGTGCCTCCAAAAGTGTGCTAATTCAAACGGTTCTGCCACAAGATAGTAGCAGTGCGGCATCCTCCACTTTGGCTCGCCAGCACGACGGTAGTGGGGGCAGCCATGACGCATGCTGACCACATGGCAGCCAAGCCCTGGCACCTTCGGCCACTGCCCAGCCTGAAATTTGAATCAGCAAAGCGATTCAGTCCCGGCAAAACCGACTAACAGACGATGTTTGAGCCCCTTGATCTCCCAATCCAGTTCAACTTAGTGAATACTCCAATTACCAAAGATGTAGATCTACATGAGATCTCCAACTTTGCTTAAAGGAGTTTGGTCTAATTATCCGTGGTTTTCAAACTACAAAGCTCCAAAGTGGTGCACTTGAAACTAGAAACAGTTTATGACTTAGCAAAAATATTTTGGGGCTCCAAAACAGCATTACATTGATACTTGTGAGCTCTATTTGGCTAAGCTAGGCACTGAATCAGCCCTTGACCCTTAAATAAAGTTTGTTCCTCATGAGATGAACTACAACTTTTATTTAGGGCCCACCTCCATGCAAACACTCTAAGCTACTACTCAACTCTAGTCAAAACAGCATCATGGAAAAGGCATTTGAAAGCAAACCAACACTTAGATGCAATTTTGGCCCAAGTCATGAATATAAACATGGTCCCATTTTTCATCCTAAGTGTGTCTAAGGTGTTAGTGACCACATGCCACCACTTGCATCAACCAACCATGATCACAAGCATATACAGGTATAATCAAGCATCACATGTGATAACATATGACATATACAACATATGAAACATACGAATGCTATAAATGAAACATGAGTTGCATGAATGAAACATTACTTATGCAACATATGAAACATCACTTATGCCACATTCAAAATGCAATTCACATGCTCATGCTCATGAATGAGTGAATGATGCTTATGCTCATGCAAATGCAAGTGCAATATGCAAGCTTAAAACTGGGGTGTTACACCTCTAGCCCCTAAATCATTTCTAGGGTGTGCAAGTCAACTTGGAGCATGTAAACATGTACTTAAGTGAGCTCTTCTTAGCACCACCGGGCCAAAGAACACCAGTGAGCTGTAGCTACCAAACCACTACCTTACTTGACTTGATTTATTTCACCAAAACCACCACATCAAGCTCTACTGCCTAGAGTAGAACAAGTTGACATTGTCAAGGAACCACACCTATCAACAAATTCAGCCAGGCTATACTCAGTGGCAATGCAAAAGATGTGGATCACTCAATTGTCACTTTAGGACTTGCCCATCATACACTATGTCTTTGTCTTGCTCCATGCGGATGGTGCACATGGATAGCGTCGTGGTCCACTATGGTCCAAAGGGGCACAAACGAAATCCTTGGGTCTAATCGAAAAACAAACCTAGTCCAACCTTGTCCAACCTAGATGAGGCCTGAACCTGCTAACCCATTGACCCACAGACCCCACCTATCAGTGACATTGGCCTCTATGATCTCATTTTGATGCAAACATGACATGTGGCATGCACATGATATGACTTGTGTCACCTCAATGATTTTTAGAACAAACCTTATTAATTAATTTCCTCAAATATGGTTTAATCTTTTTAAATTCATAACTACTTAAATTAAACTTAGAGAAATATATATGAAACTTTTACCAAAATTTTCCTAACATGAGCTCTACACAATGGAGCTATGTTTTGGATCTAGTTAGGCATGCAAATAGAAATGTCGGTGATTTATTGTATGCTATTTCTACTAGTATGAGAGTGTTGACTAAGCCTTGCCTTGTTAGCACCAATTGTCCTAATAATATATTATTAGAATTAGGCTATATGATTTAGTTATTGCATTTATCAACTCTACTCTATCTTATCTTGAACTTGTCATGGATGTGTGGAAATAGTTTAATGGCATAGGATATGACTTTGGGTGGTATGGTGGGCACGAGAGTTCTAATGGGTGATGCATGGAGAGATTATGGTATGTGAGTATTATTGGGTGAGTGGTTATGATGTCTTGATTAGGGAAAGATGATGGACAAAGTCTGAACAACTGTGTCATGCCAAGCGGGTGTGACTTAGGCACCATCCATGGAGCCCCACACAAGGACCAAGCTCTAGATTGGGTAACCCTATGAATAGGCCACATGCCTTCCCCACATGCAAGTGTAACTCTGTGTGGCCTTCTATCTCCTAGATTGCTTCCCTTCACAATCATGTGCCTCATTCCCTTAGTACACCATAAGTAGCCAAACCACAAATGCAATTGGTGTGACCTCACAAGATTATTAGCCCCTTGGAGTACAAGTATGGTGCATGCAATCACTGGGTAGCAAGTGGTATGCAAACCTCACTAACACTAGGCCTAAACATAGATCAAGTGCTAATTTGTGGTCTAAACTAGCCTAAGGAATTTACAAAGCACTAATGATAATCACTTAATTAATATTCCTTAAGCACTTTTCATGACAAGATCACTTGGAATAGAGCCTCAACTCACTAGCAACTTCAGCGCACTCTAACACCCTTAAAATGGTCTTCCAAGGGGATGTATGTAGCCTCTACCACTCAAAATTGTAGTTGGCAATAGACTGCACTCGTGATGTTAGCACCAGAGAGCTTTGGTGCCCACGCCATGGGCTAGTCATTGGACTCCATTGCTGACATTTTTACTGACTCTAAGAACCTTTTGCATAGCCTCTGGGAAGCACGTTTACTCTAGGTGCTCCTTCACTAGAGGGTTCAAATGACCCTTGATGAGCTCCACCACGCCACCAACTCCCTCTAGACTTAAGCTCTGGTGCTTACCAGAACTTAAGGTGAGGTCTTCTTCTTCAGCCCTCTGTCTGAGCATCGATCTAAGCTCTAGAGCTTCTCACTAGAGAGGTGAGCCCAATGTTGAATGGACCAATCCATTTTATGGGCACTTTTCCTAACATCGGGTTTGACACTCTAGTCAGCACTCCAGTGCACACTGAGCTCAGTTTCTTCATATGTTCTCATCCAAACTTCTTCCACTTGATGTCTTGGACATCTTGCTTGTCGTCTTCTAGGACTTCATAACTGCTCCATGGCTTTTTCTTGAGGTGTTGATCATATGATCATCACGACACCTTGTCCAATCCATCATTGCATTCATAGGACTAAAACCTTGTGTACTAGCAAACAACATCAGTCCCAATGATCATGTTGTCACTTAATCACCAAAATCACTTGGTGGCCCTAGCTAGGTGCCATTTTTCCTACATGTTGAAGGCATCACCGAAAAGTCTACTAGCAAGCTTGTCCCATGCTACTATGACACCTGCTAGGTGGTGGCGTTCATTGGCCTTATGGCATATCGACCATCTTCCTCCCAAGGCTAAAATTCATCATGTCTTCCATGTTGTTTTCCTCAAACCATACCACAATGATCCTACAATGATGATAGTGCCTCTACAGCTAGTGCTCTACATCCATGTTGTCCCCACATGGGAGTTCCATTGTCTATGTGTACCTAAATTGTGGCACCTCGGAGGTGATGGTGTGCTAGGCTAGCTGCAATGCTGTTGAGGCTACCTAAGAATGAACTAAAAACTTCAGAGAGGCACATTTGACATTGTAGGTCAAGGATGAGCTGTTTATCCTAGAGGGTGGAAGTGTTGTGGATGCTTCTGGATCTATTTGGTTGAGCTATGGCTATGGAGAAAAGCTGTTGTGAGATTTGAGCTATAGAAAAGCTAAAGTTGTTTGGTTAAAATAAGTATAAAATATACCTCCTATCTTTATCTCTCTTGAAACAACTATCAAAGAGTTCTTTATTCTACCCATTTTGAATAGCGAAAAGCCAAAAGCAGGTCTAAGGTGCTTTCAAAAATGTACTACGAAAAAGCAACTACTTCTAAAAAAGTAGCCTCCAAAAGCAGCCCCTTTGGTTAGGCTTTTGGCTTTTTGAAAGCAAAAGTAGCCCCAAAAGCCCAACCAAACGGACCCTTTGTCAACAAGACATGCACATGCCACAGGTACAAACCGGCATTTTCGGCATAGGAGTGCGCAACACCATGTGGTTGAAAAGCCTCGGTTGTTTATTTCTAAAGTTTCCTAAGTTTTTGCATGCATCCTAGTTTAGTAAGTCGAGAGGATTTTAGGGGTTGTTGAGGAATAATGAAGGCAAGAAAGGAATTAGATTCACCTAATTCAGTTGTTTAAGCCCCCTCTCGGGGGGCAAACATGCCGCCGCCCCATGCGCCATTCTCATCTAATCAACCAAAACCATGTGCCTTGATAGGCTTGTGGTGGTTCCAGCTATAGATGGCCAAATGGGTGGCATGGCCTGGCATAGATTTGGTCCATTGAGGCATTGCCCTACTAGAAAATTGTGTCTTGTCATGCCTACCCATGGCCTATGCCATCAGTCTAGGCATGACCCTTTAACATCTTAGCTTGGCCAGGATGATCCGATGGCCTGATCACCCGCTGAGGCCACACTGCCAAGCTTGCTGGGCACATGCTGCTACCGTCGTGCTAGCTTGCACCGCTGCCACCCCTGCACGAATCAGGAAAGGGGAGGAACTTGCTATCGTTCCTACGCCACCGCAAGAGAGAATCAGAAGTGGGGAGGGGAGGAACGGAAGGTGTCTAGCTCAACTACTGTTGTGGCTACTAGGGATTAGGCCCGGAAAAAGTTTGTGAAGGCAATGCCGAAGGAGAGCACGGTGTTGACGGTCACTAATGCTCATTTTTATCCATCAACTATTGCTTGATATGACATGATATGAACCCTAAAGCATAGTTATAGGGTTTAAAACTAACAGGTTCCACGACTTTTGGTGTTCTCACTTGTTTTGTAGGAGATTGAATTTTTCACTGAATAAAAGTATCTCAAATAATGAATTAAAGGACACCATTGCGAAGGCCTCGTCGAGCCGATCGAAATGGATATATTATTTGCTATATTTGAAGGGCAGGCCTGGTGTAGTTGGTGAGTGCTAGCTTGCCGAGTGACTAGGTCCTGGGTTCGAAGTCGTCTCTCTGCAGAATTTCTGCAGGGGTAAGACTTTACTTCGGTTATTCCCTTCCCTAGACCCCACTCGTGTGGGAGCCTCTAGCACTGGGTCTGCCCTTTTTTTTGGAGGCCAGAATAAAAAGATATTAATTTTATAAATAAAGGAAAAGGCCTCTTCATAGAGCTGCGGGATTAAATGGGCCTAAATAAGAATCTGGCCCATTAAGGCCTATGAGCATTTTAGTGAGATATGGTGGAAAGTTTAGTACCACATCGCTAGCCCAAGGTGGAGAGGAGGCCAGGCGCCACCATATAAGCAGCCTAGGACCCCCTAAGGCGCCATCTCTATTATCATAATCACCTCCAAGAGAAAAGCTAGGGTTTGGGGAAGAGAGGTGTCCCTCGAATGGATGTCCTCTCAACTCCCAATTTAGAATAGATCTAGACTTCTAGATAGTAGAGAGATGGAGAGCGAGGGAGGAGTTCGGAGGAGGTGCTGGCCTGTCGGTGCCTCTTCAACAACTTGTACTTCGGCGGGATCGGGCTCTATATGGGCTTGCTCCTGAGATGGCTCAGGCTCTGGCAATCAACTTCTGATTCAAGTAAGATTCATGTTTACATTATTCTTCTGGTTTGCGAGTCTCTTTTGAGCGCTTTAATCTAGTCGACTAGGTTAGAGTACAATTCATAGTGTAAGTATGGCGCTTAGACTAGGGTTACTCATAGATTCACCCTATATTCCCGATTGGTGGTAGATCGCGAAGGTGACAGCTTCGTTGAGTCCTCTGTAGTCCACCTCCCATCTGTAGGCTTAGCAGGATTTATAATTATATGGTAGATTCGTACTCTGTTTGCAATCTTCCATTGTAATTCTCCAGTTGAATAGTTGAAGATGTGGACTGCCCAAGTTACAAGTAGAAACCCTGATCGAGTTATCCTCTCTATACTCCTACTATCAACCCCGTACTAGATTCATTCTCTCCTATGTTTTAGTCTTGTTTTCACTTTAGTTGTTCCCACCTTATTTATATTTTCAACTCATTCACCTTTTCTAGTTAAGGTAGAACACGTAGATGACTCACACGTTTCCCAGCGGATTCGATATTTAAAACCTTCCGGGTGAAAGCTACAACAGTATCTGTGCACTTGCGGATTTTTTCTGTTCGCGTTAATAAATACCAATAAGCTTTCTGGTGTTGTTGCTGGGGAAACAGTTGCTGAATTGACTACGAACCTAGCCTAACCTTTTTCAAAAATATATATACATAAAAGAAAAAATCTCTCTTCTTATCTTTACCCTTTTGTTTTATATTTTCTAAAAAGAAAAAAAATCTTTTCTCATACCTTCTTTCTTTTTATCCTTCACCTCATCCATTCTATTCTTTTTCCTTTCATCTTTTGTTAGCATGGATAATAACACTCTTATCTATCAATATGCTAACCCTAGGGGCACACACCTTAGACCACCAGAACATTTAGAGCCTATCACAACATCTGGTTTTGAGATAAGCCCGGATTTCATAGAATTTTGTTCAGAAAGAACCCTTCTTGGAGAAAAGTGAGGAAAACCCATATTCACACCTACGAGAGTTTAAGCGGATCTATGACCTCATTCTCATAAAGGGCATGTCCAATGAGACCATCCAATGGAAGCTATTTCCATTCTCTTTAACGGGAAAAGCTAAACATTGGTATAAACTCAATGTAGAACGTGCGCAAGGAGATTGGAAGACACTATGCAATGAATTTCTATCAGAATTCTTTCCCATCTCCAAAGTGAATGACCTATGGAAAGAGGTTCTAACTTTTAGACAACTATAAGAAGAATCTCTTGTTGAATCATGGGATCGCTTTATTGACCTTACCCTCATTGGCCCAGACCTTGCTATTCTAGACCCAATACTTTTTCAACATTTTATGAAGGTCTTAGTAAGGATTCTAGGAAATTTCTTGATTTATCCTCTGGAGGAGCTTTTCTAAATTTGCTTACAAGTGAAGCAAGGGTCATGCTTGAAAAAATTACTAGTTAAGCCACTCGCTGAACTAAAATTCATTTTAAGCCCCCAAGAAAAGAAGGAGTTCTCTCCTGAACAAAAAAGAAAGTTTTGATAGCTAAGTTACAACCACTTCAATCCTGAGGTTCAGCTGTAAATCCTAAGCCATCAATACCCCAATGTAATGATAGCTTAGACTTCCAGTTTTGTAAGATGCTAGTAGATCAATATAAAAATAGAATGGCATCTAGAAAAAAGTGTTCTCAACTACCTTTCCCTCGTAGAGCACATTGGAATAATTGCAAGGATAGCATGTCTAGCGATTCCATAGAAGGAGAGCCAAGCAATTTTGGAAATTATTCTATCTTCTCCCCTTCTATGCTTGCATTAGATGACTTACCTCAACCCATTTTTCAATCCATCCTTGACCCTGATGATCCCTCGTATGCTCTCCCTCCTAAGTCTCATGATGATCCTAGAAATCTATTAAGACAACCAAACCATAGGACTCATAATGACCACATGGATGACGAAGAGATGCTACGACATTGGTAGGAATGTGTAGAATGGATGGACAAGGAAGAAGCCTTAATGGAATCTAATCTTGGCTCAACTCAAATGGTGAGTTTTTAACTCCCTTTGACTTTGAGGACGATACTTATCCATCTATGTAGGAAGCCCTAGATGTGGCCAATTCAAGAGTCAGCAATCCAAGTCAAATTCTAAACATTCAGATTAGAGACAAAGATAACATCAATGAGCATGGAATCTATTCCATAACCACCTCATTAAATCCATGTTCATATGAGTCATCTCCCGATTCAATTGGTCTCTCCAACCTCCCCACATTCAAGATCTCCAACCCCCTCACTCTTTCTGTTTATAAAAATTTCAAAAGGGTGGATGTAGATGCATATGTTTATCATAAATATTGCAGATCTCGTTGTGCTCTTAAGGTTGGTGTTGGAGGGGAACCCACTTCACCAAAACACATTTTGAAGGTTTCCCAAGGACAAGCTTAGTGTCCTAAAACAAGCACTTTTCAGATCCTAACATGAGTATTCACCTTTCTACTACGCTGCCCTTGTGAAACGAGCATAGAGATATAATTGTAAAAATATTCCTTCGGGTACTCTTGTCACTAACCTTTCTAGGTTTGGAGCAAAAAGATCGAAGGAATAACAAACACAAGGTATGTCCATCCAATCATCATGCAACATTGAATTAAATTAATCCAATCTTGATTTTGCAAAAAATCAAGCTTGGGGGAAAACTTTTTAAGAACATCCCCTGACATGTTGCTATCCTAGTTGTCCCTACTTTGGAGGCATGCTCAATTTGCTAAAACATCAATCATGTTCTCTTCCGTTACCACTTGAGTAAATCTCTATAATGCTTGCATACCTTTGTCCATCATAAGTAAGTATTGGTTTGGAAGTACTCGAAATACTTTCATTGGCTTTTAACGTAAGCATGGTGCTTAGGTTAAATAGCCTTCCTTAATCCAACTAGACATGAAGTCTGGTTTGGTTATTGAACTAAAAACTGCTTGTGTGCACATTGTATATTTTGTTGGACTAACCCCTATAGAAAAAAAACTTTCAATAGTCAAACTGGAAAGTCCTGAGATGAACTCACATGGAGAGAAAAGAGATACATGAACTTCAACAACTTTGCACTAGGGAAACATAGCTCACGCATCATGAAGAGATCCATGGAACAAGAAGATGAGTGCCACAAAATAAGATCTATAATCAAAGCACTCACTCCATGGAAGAAAGTGAACAAATCTCCACCAAGCCCCTTCAAGACAAAGACCATCATGGAGAAATTCTCAAGACAATGAGGGGAGCACAAGGACCGACAAGAATGTCAAGATCAGGAGAACAAAAAGATAGTGAAGACAAGCCATTCATGAGCAGAACCAGCTGGGCAAGAGAAGCTATACATACGGGACAAATCAGTTGAGACACTAAAATTTTTCACACATTAGTAAGTCCGAAAATCAGAAATAACCAACTTCTCTATATATTGAGACGAAGAATACAAATATGAACACCGTACCTCAAACCGGAGAAAGCAGCTTTAGTTTCAATGGGCCTTCCAAACACCAATAAATGCTAATTTGCGCCGGCCTACATAATCTACAGATGGAGATGAGGCTTAGCTGATCTTATCTAGAAAGAGCGTAACAACAAGTACTACTGCTAAGATCATTCGTGTAAGAGCCAAGCTAATAATACAGCCAGCTGTTGGCTGTATGAATCCTTAAAGTCTACCTCTCAGCCCACTCATATAGTGGTTACATCTTCACAATTAATACGTGGCTCACATGTCTCTCTCACAGAGTTTCTTGGTTCTTGTGTCTAAGCCGGCTGTAAGCTTATATCCCGCTTCTCCTCTCTTACCTTCTCTCTCTTCTACACTTCAGCATTCAGCCTGCTTATAGCCCATTATTATACTTGCTCTAAGATGTACTCACTTCGCTACTTGCATGTACTTATTAATGGTCAAGTCAATGCAAGGAGCTCCATTAATTCCAGTGGATTTTAAAAGCATCCACTTGGCCTCCTATTGAAACACCATTACCATTAACGTGTGCATGCTAGTATGAAGGTAAAGAACCACTGCGTGGCCTCGAGCACTATAAATAGCCATGAAACATTCATTGTGAACTCATCTCAACTCAAACACTCTCTAGTTGTGGCTCACAATGGCAAACACAAAGCTAATATCACTAGGGCTCGTTGTCCTCATGAGCATAGGGTTAGCCAATGCTGTAAGGGTGGCTAGATACTCTAGTGCTTATGGGACCGACACAGGAGGGGGAGGAGGCGGCAGATATGTGAATGGCGGGGGATCCGGGTCTGGGTCTGGAACAGGATCAGGTGATAGTGGTCCTTATGGTGCCCATGCAAGTGTTGGAGGGGGTGGTGGAGCTAGCCAATACGGTGGGTCTGGATATGGTTCAGGGTCAGGATCAGGATCAGGATCTAGTACATATAGTCAAGGAGTGTATTCTGAATATGGTCCTTATGGAGGAGAATCTTCGAATGCTAGTGGTGCCAGTGGTGGTGGGGGTGGAGGACAAGCGGGAGGTGCTTGGAATTCCAATGCTCAAGGATCCAGTAGTGGCACCGGTTCTGGCTCTAGTTATGCTACCAGGTATTGGGATGGTTCAAGTGATGTGGGTGCAAGTGCTAATGGCAATGGTGGTGGCACAGGAAATAGTCAAAATGGTGGCGGTGGCGGCGGTTCTGGTGCCGGAACTGGATATGGCAATGCCTACCCATAAATTCCAAATAAGACAATCTAAAGTTGGAGCCCATCGTAGTCCTTCCTTGTTTGAAGTCGTAGAGTTATTTGTTTTCTTTGTCCCTTTGTTACACTTTTGCTAATATTAAATTAATAAAGGGTCCAACTGTTATAGTAATAGCAGCAGTCTTGTAAGGTCCTTATATGAAGATGTTGTAATCATGTCTGTTTGTGAAAGGAAAAAAACTTGTCCACCATGTGGACACTATATCTAAAAAAATGTTACATTCTCTTTGGAGTGATTAAGTGAGACGCCTACACCGTTTGTGTTCACATGGTTATTAAAATAGTATATACCAATGAAATTCCTAGAGTTGTTTATATCACTTACGACGATAACTCCAACCGGGTCAATCCACATATATTGCACACATGTCGGTTGCAAAAATCAGAAATAGTTTCAACTCATCCAACAAGTTTTTTTACAACAACTCATCCAACAAGTTTAACTTGTCTAGAAAATTTCTTATAATTGATGAGAAATGTTGTAATTCAATAGCCTTGAGAGCCCTGACATGAGACTTGTTCTTAAGGGCCCTTTGTTGTTCATGGATTAGATCATATATGGGTCTTTTCCATTATCCGAAGTGCTGGTGTCATCTCTTAGATTCCTTTTATTACCTTTGTCCATATGACACAATTCATAATATCATGGAGAAGAGGCTTTGCTTGGAGCCCTTTGGTGGTGAAGTTCCTGTTTGACTCATCACTTGAACTTGAGCTTGTGTCTTCATTATTCACCCACTCTTGAATTTTCATCATGTTCTTGAATATGTGCTTGAAAAGTGTTGGAGGTGAAAGATATGTTTCTTTCTCTCTGGCCACAATGTTCATCCGAAGCTCATGAACAATATTTTATTGATTGCTGCATTGGGTGTCATCTTGTCAAGATAATTCTCTTAGGGGCCCTTTGTATACTTTCATTTATAGAAATTAAAATCTACTTAATAATTTAGACTATTTGGCTTGGAATTTGACATTCCATCACTTTCTAAAGTTCACATATAAGCATATTTCAAATTCGTAGGGTGGGAGATTGTCACAACCCAAAATTTCTAATTTTAGGTTGTGCATAGGAAACACTAAATAAAATAAATGTTTTAATATTCGGATAAAATTTCCTAAGTTTAGTTTATGATAGTATCAATTAGTTATAAAAAAATGAATAATAATAATAATAATAAGAATCTTTAAATTTTTCTAAACTAATTTGACGGGCTATTGTTTGATGTGATGTTTGCTCGTTAACTCTTGTGTGTTAAGAGCGAACAAAGTCTTTCAAAATACGTTTAGTGGATCGATCTTTCTTCTCCGACACGCCTTTATCTTTTTCTACAATCAATATTCCTTGTTTCTCATCTTAAGTTCTCGTTGGGAGTTTCCTAAAATCTTTTCTTTATAACGTAAATTATTCCTTTCAGTTCCTCATGTGTCAATCAATCTCAGTGAATGCTTCGGGAATTGTTCTGGCTTTTTCTGGAGCTAGTTCACGCTTTTCTGCGAGTGTTATCTAATTTTTTAGATGCTCCAAAATATCTTGTCATGAGCTCCAAATACTTTATTTTGGTTCCTTATGTTTCATAATGTCTCTGAGAATTTTCCTTGAATTTTTAGAGTTTTCGGAGTATTTTTCGCGGCTTAAATAATAATTCTGGACTTTTCTAGAATTATTTTATCCACGAAATTAATTAATTCTGAAAATAATAAATATCTCATTTTCTACCAAAGCCCGTGTGCAATAATCCTAAATGCCCATTCATTTATTTACTAATGGGCTTTAATAATTAATTAGGCCTATTAGTAAAGATGGAGGGTGCAACGTCAATTAGCACCATATCGCTAATTGACATGGAGGTGGAGAGTTTTCCTCCCTATATAACTACCCCTTGGGAAAAGTACACCAAAACTATCGTGGAGAAGCCCCTAGTTTGGGAAATCTCCTGTGTAGTAAATTAGATATTTTTTCTCGTTCCTGTGTCGCCCCCAGGCCGAGGCCCTTTAGGTGGATGGAGGTAGAAGATGAAATATTTACGGTTCTGTCACTTATTCGTAATATCTTTGTCGTTTCTTCGTTTTAATTCCGTTTTACTCCGTTTTAGTTGCATTAGTTTTGTATCAACAAGTTTCCGAGACGAGGAGTCCTCAGCGTAGTGTAGCGGCGTGTCCGTGATTCAATCCGGGAGCCTGGCTTCACGTGGAATGTAGCGTGAACAGAAGGCTAGCGACCGAGGTGCCAGGGCGCCGCAACCTCCCCGACGACGTCAGCACTAGGCCCCGCCGCCACGCGTGCTAGTTGTAGGTTCATCGCCAAGCCTCGACCCAACGCGATCGTTCATGTCGATCGGTGACGACATGAGGTCGCGCGTGCAGCAACATATCCAGGCAGATAAATTAATTATCCTTGCATGCCAATCTGAATGTATATGCATTTATGCATTACGCATGCATGTTTGGGAGGGTTTCCTTATTTGCTGACCATCGGACGTGACTCCAACCTCATCGATCTAAACAAACTAAGTCATGCTTTTGATTCCGTTGCGCTCTAGGTAGCAGTGCTGATGTATATCGTGTCACCTAATTATGAATTTATTGATTTACGTGCAATATTTATTTAATGTATTTTTAATTAAAAGCAACATAGTGTAGTAACTTGTTCTTGTGATTTTGCGATCATTCCAACTGAAGCTACGTGCTGTCGGCGTAGACGTGTTACATGCTAGTCATATATAATTAAATATTAATTTAATTGACATGCAATTAGTTCTATGATTAAAAACAATCTAGGTTTGTAAATCCGTTCTTGTTACGACAGTTTCGTAGCGTCGCGCTCTATACAGTAGCGATAGTTTTTGTGATGTCACTCAAGTATGAATTTATCTATTTAAATGTAACTTGATTAATATTTATTTAATAACTTTCTAACTAAAAGCAATATAGGGGTATAATTTCGTTCTTGTTGCTTCGTGACTATGCTGGCGTAAGAGACGCATTAGCAACGTTGTTTACCATGTCACATTATGTGTTTACAAATTAAATTATGTTTATTTGATTAATGTTTATATCATGCTCTTTTAAATTAGAAGCGACCTAGGTTCATACATAGAACATTCTTAAATAAATGTTAACTTGATTAATATCAACTTAAATGTTTCTTAATCATAATTACTTTAGTTAAACATGAAGCATGCAGTTAATTTAACTAATATTTATCTACTGTCTTATCAAATTAAAAGCAACTTTGATTTATAATTTGTCTTTTATAAATAATCTAATGCTATCATGATTAATAAGAACTTAAGTGTTTCTGAAATAGAACTTGTTTAGTTTATGCAAGAAACATATAATGATTCGATTAGCTGTTATCACCTTCTTTATGCTTTCTAATTTATAAATGTTTAAATGACTTAAAAACTAAATAAATATTTATAAACAAAATATGAATAAGGTTAATTTTATCTTTTATAATTCAATGTAAATTGGTTAATTCAACTTAGGATAGTTCTCTAAAATGTCCATTATCTAGACATCAGTAGCAAGTGTTTATGCACGTTTAATTAACGTCAGCCCACAAATCACCTTGTCTATCTAATATTTAATTGATCAAAAGTTGTGCTGATGTCGTTCGTTGTCATTCATGACCATAAATCATATCATCTTGGAGCTGCTTAGGCTGCCTTTTTAGTCCGTACTCATATATCTCCGTCATTGCTTTCAACTTTCATATCTTAATCGCTTTAGCCTTGCCTGAATTGACGTAGTCTACTGTACGTATGTCGACGACGTTTAACATGCTACATGTGTTCTAAATTTTAATTTAAACATTAATTTTAACTAATTTTTGTTTGTACTGCTTATCAAATTAGAAACAATATAGGTTTATACTCCTATGTTTATATATATAAACTTTAACATTATCTAAGTTCTATCACCTTAATTTATTAACTAAAATAAATCAAGCATATAGTTTGTCTTCTCTGATTTGCTGTAAACTCCTCGATAGTCGCGTGTCCTCTTTGATGGTAGCTCCGTTATCCGTCATTCTTGCGTTTTAGCGATCGTAGCAACATACCGTATTGTTGTTTGTTTGGTGTGTTGTTCTTAGTTGTGTTTATTGTCTGTTTGTTCTACTTGATTGCTACGAGCAGAAGAAGTTTGGTTAATTAGCACTAAAGACGAGGAGCTGAGGACC
Organism: Saccharum hybrid cultivar R570; assembly: GCA_038087645.1. NCBI lineage: Eukaryota > Viridiplantae > Streptophyta > Magnoliopsida > Poales > Poaceae > Saccharum > Saccharum hybrid cultivar. The sequence goes on from JAQSUU010000805.1 coordinate 17,741,740, forward strand.
GACAGTCGAAGCAAAAGGACTTGAGTCCAGAAGATAGCAACTGGAGATTCTGAGCAACTAACTTTGAGAAAAGACAAGTATAGCATGGGATTATCCTTGTTGTCTTGTTCACAATAAATAATTAAATTCATTATGCATATATTCCCTTGTTAAGGATGACTTAGTCTTGATCCATTACCTTGGCACCCATGATATTGCATTGAGTAGTTTTGCTAGCGCTGAGCATAAACTATGATCTTGTAATATGATTAATGGAATATGCAACAACACTAAAAGATGATATTTTAATTACTGTTTAAAGAGGGCTAGAGCATGATGTTATTTTTCTTGGTGCTCTAGTTTCTCTCCATAAGGACTCATCTGTAAGCGAACATCCGGGACTTACAGTACAACTGTGAGGGCTATATGGCTCTGGCTTTAGTCAAGTATGAGGACCTTTTCTAGCTTGTTAGTGGTAACCTTCATGGCGTAAGAATGGCTTGACGAATCGGGTATAGTGCGGCCTCTGTCCTTATGTGTATATGCTGCGCATCATTGTGCCATTTGGAAGGGGGGCTCTACATCTGTTTGTCGAGTGAATCTAATGGCCCTAACTTGTTAGACGAACCTTGGAAAGACTTCATAGTGAACCCTGCCGACCTTGGTAGTGGGTCAAGAGGCTGATCACCTCGGGCGAAAGGGTAAATCACGACTCACAGTGAAAGTGTACAACCTCTGCAGAGTGTAAAACTGTTATAACAGCCATGCTCACGGTCACGAGTGGCCTTGGACCCTTACAGAATAAATGATGAACACTAATGGTAATGATAATACTGATGATATTAAAGCTCACTGATGATTATTGTTTCTTGCTATATATTATTCTCGTTTACAAGATCATGAGGTTATTTGGGCTTATGATAAACTTGTTGCTACTCAATTGCTAAAAGATGACTCACTAAAAGCTATTGCAGTAAACCCGTGTCAAACCTTTTGAGCCTCATGAACCCCGTGTTATATTTGTTGAGTTCGACATGGACTCATTCTTGCTATTTCCCTACACTCCAGTGTGTAGTGAGGTGCTGCTTAGAAGAAAGATGAAAGTGTAGTGGAGTTTTCAGAAGTCTTTTCGAAGTGCTTGGCATACGAAGCCCCCAGTCAGCCGTCCCTGTGACATTGGAGCCTGAAGAAAATATTAGTGACCGTTTTGCGATACACTGATAGTTGTAAGTGTTAATATAGTAAGTATTCTGCTTTATATAAATATTGTTTTGATATCTCTATTCTGTTGTTGTATGTGTGGACTTCCTGGGCACACATATGACGAGCCTAGTTTTGTTGTTTGCAAAACCGGGTGTGACAGAGATGGAAATTGATTCTATAGATCACCATTCTATGTTTCTACTTTGCAACTTCTAACATGCTCTTCAACTCACTCCTCTACTGTAGAAATGCAACATTAAGCATTTGTCTCGTATAGCCAACAATAATATACAAATATAATCCATATACAATCATATTAGCTTGATTAGTATGTGTCTAAACTATTATTATTAAAATGAATTCAATTCCAAGGATCCAAACGGGACCTTAGAGAATGGAGATGATCAAGTTGTAGTCAAGCTTGAAAAAGATTTGATGATTTTCCTCACATCCTCATGTTGCTCTAGTTGCTTCAAACTAAAACCATTAATCTCAATGATAAGAATATTCAAACATGAGAACACGTACTAGTCAAATTTTTTTGTTGCAATCTATAGTAGTATATAGCCAAAACATGTTACAGCTAGTACCCAAATTCAAGAAATCTCTATGACAATGGATCATTCTGCTATGTGTTTTGCACATGCACGTGAATATATGCCTACCAATTTTTGCCTTGCTAGGGAGTAGGGCTGGAGATGGTTGTGCATCTAGAACCGAGTGTTTGCTGCTGTGGTTTTAATCGTTTTTTTTCCTTTGATGTATCTATTCAATTTGAAAAAAAAACCTTGGATTTCTTTTCATGCTCTTAGTATAAATGAACATCTGGCATGTCAAATTTGAATTGTTCTGCACCAATGGAAGACAAAAACCCTCAGACAAGGGACTAGGCTAAAGAGCCCAAAATTGCCCCATTATATATAATATTAAGTTGCTCAATTCATCTCCATATTAAGCTCAAGCTAATGGCCAAGCTGAGTCAAGTAACAAGATTTGGATCAAGCTTCTTAAAAAGAAAATTTAGGACAATCCTAGGAGATAGCATGAAGTTCTGTCTGAAGCTCTATGAGCTCATCATATATCTACTAAAGTTACTCCTTTTGAACTAGTATATGGACAAGAAGCTATGTTGCTCGTTGAATTAAATCTAGATGCATATAGATTTGGCTAAGCAAAATGATCTATCTGTTGTTATATATCATGAATTAATGGTAGACAATGTTGACGAGGTAACAAACAAAAGCATAAAGGTTCTAAAGGATATTGAGAGAGACAAATCAGGGTAGTGTTGCCCTACAACAAGAAAGAAAAACAAATCTTGTCTATCATGCTCCCAACAAGGCTCCACCAGCAATGTGTCTTGCATATCGCCCTCATTGTTGGGGCCACCACGTGAAGCATTCATGTGCAAACTGGTGGTTCAGTGACGGCCAACCTAGGCTAGGCTGATTTTGGCCTGCCTCTATTGATCATTCTAGCACTTTGCTGGTGTGTACGACCTAATTAGCATCAACACGCCGATGCACTCAAGTCATTGGGTGTCATCACGGTGTAGTTAAGCAACCGACAAAGCATTTGTGAAAAAAAAAATATAGCAGATCAGTCCTTGTGTTCAAAAGAAGAGACGTTTTTAATGTTTCCTTACATTTTCTTTTTGAGAGTATGTTTCCTTACAGTAGTAGTGTTACATTACCAGATTAGCTAGTATGGCTGTGCAAGAATTTCGTACACTCTTATCAAACTACTGCAAGTGGACGCTTAGGGTTCAAGCCTTCAAGGATTGTTTCCCTACTAATACAGCTTGTATCGTACAGATTAATTAACCTTGTGAGCTGTCTTTCTTATCGAGATTTCCATGTACACATAGGAGTAGTTCTTAAGTCCTTGACTGAATTTGTCAAAGTCATTGCGAAAACCTCGAGGTCACCGTACCTCTCCAACGTCAACCACTGCAAGAGGAAGAGAATCGTTCGGGTGATCAGGGGATGCCTGTGTTGATCCTCATACAAGCCCGTTGAGACTTCATGCATGCAGGTCGTCGTTTACTAGTTTTAATGTTAGTATAATGCTAGAGCCTGATCCCAAAAGATATATAAAACCCTGGGATAATATGGGTGATCTCGTCGATTTTCGTGTCACCAGCTAGCTAGCTGTGCATGTTTCACAGTGCTGGAGAGAATGGTCAAATTAATGCAGAGTCATGAGCATGCATGAGAGTATATTGTAGTATGCATGCATGTTTTTATGGAGAGAGACACGAAATCTAAATAAATTCAAAGCAATAGGTTTTATGGAACTAGACCCAGCGTTCAGCTATATATGAGACAAAGCAGTACTACAGCCACTAAAATATCTTTCACACATTTAGTATGAGTGCAGGTCCGAAAATCGAGACGAAGAATACAAATAAGTGAACTTATAAACCGGAGCAATGCAAGCAGCTTTAGTTTCAGTGGCCGTTCCAAATTGTGTGCCATCCATTATTTATATGAAAACGTAACAAGTACCAGCTGACCATCTAGAGAGAGCGTAACAAGTACTAGTGCAAAGACAATTCGTAACATGTACTCACCTTGCTACTTGCACGTACTTAATGGTCAAGTCAAGAAGCTCCATTAATTCCAGTGGATTTTAAAAGCCTCCTCACTTGGTCTCCTATTGAAATACGTACCACTACCATACGTGCATGCTATGTAGATAAAGAACCACTGCATGGCCTCAAGCACTATAAATACCCATGCAGCATTCACTGGGAAGTCATCTCAACTCAAGCACTCCATAGTGTTAGCTCACAATGGCAGGCACAAAGCTAGTATCACTAGGGCTCATTGTCCTCATGAGCATGGGATTAGCCAATGCTGTTAGGGTGGCTAGATACTCTAGTGCTGATGGGACTGGCACAGGACAGGGAGGGGGTGGCGGATATGTGAATGGCGGCTGATCCGGGTCTGGGTCTGGAACAGGATCAGGTGATAGTGGTCCTTATGGTGCCCATGCAAGTGCTGGAGGGGGTGGTGGAGGTGGTGGAGCTAGCCAATACGGTGGGTCTGGATATGGTTCAGGGTCAGGGTCAGGTTCAGGATCTAGTACATATAGTCAAGGAGTATATTCTAGTTATGGAGAGTCTTCTAATGCTGGTGGAACCGGTGGGGGTGGGGGTGGAGGACAAGCTGGAGGTGCTTGGAATTCCAATGCTCAAGGATCCGGTAGTGGCACCGGTTCTGGCTCTAGTTATGCTAACAGGTATTGGGATGGTTCAAGTGATGCGGGTGCAAGTGCTAATGGCAATGGTGGTGGCACAGGAAATAGTCAAAATGGTGGCGGTGGCGGCGGTTCTGGTGCCGGAACTGGATATGGCAATGCCTACCCATAAATTCCAAATAAGACAATCTAAAGTTGGAGCCCATCATAGTCCTTCCTTGTTTGAAGTCGTAGAGTTATTTGTTTTCTTTGTCCCTTTGTTACACTTTTGCTAATATTAAATTAATAAAGGGTCCAACTGTTCTAGTAATAACAGCAGTCTTGTAAGGTCCTTATATGAAGATGTTGTAATCATGTCTGTTTGTGAAAGGAAAAAAAATAACTTGTCCGCCATGTGGCCACTATATCTAAAAAAATCTTACATTCTCTTTGGAGTGATTAAGTGAGACGCCTACACCATGTGTGTTCACATGGTTATTAAAGTAGTATATACCAATGAAATTCCTAGAGTTGTTTATATCACTTAGACGATAACTCCAACTGGGTCAATCCACATATATTGCACATATGTCGGTTGCAAAAATCAGAAATAGTTTCAACTCATCCAACAAGTTTTTTTTTACAACAACTCATCCAACAAGTTTAACTTGTCTAGAAAATTTCTTATAATTGATGAGAAATGTTGTAATTCAATAGCCTTGAGAGCCCTGACATGAGACTTCTTCTTAAGGGCCCTTTGTTGTTCATGGATTAGCTCATATATGGGTCTTCTCCATTATCCGAAGTGCTGGTGTCATCTCTTAGATTCCTTTTATTACCTTTGTCCATATGACGCAATGCATAATATCATAGAAAAGAGGCTTTGCTTGGAGCCCTTTGGTGGTGAAGTTCCTGTTTGACTCATCACTTGAACTTGAGCTTGTGTCTTCACTATTCACCCACTCTCGAATTTTCATCATGTTCTTGCATATGTGCTTGAGAAGTGTTGGAGGTGAAAGATATGTTTCTTTCTCTTTGGCCACAATGTTCATCCGAAGCTCATGAACAATATTTTATTGATTGCTGCATTGGGTGTCATCTTGTCAAGATAATTCTCTTAGGGGCCGTTTGGATACTTTCATTTATAGAAATTAAAATCTACTTAATAATTTAGACTATTTGGCTTGGAATTTGACATTCCATCACTTTCCAAAGTTCACATATAAGCCTATTTCAAATTGGTAGGGTGGGAGATGGAAATTGATTCTATAGATCACCATTCTATGTTTCTACTTTGCAACTTATAATATGCTCTTCAACTCACTCCCCTACTGTAGAAATGCAACATTAAGCATTTGTCTCGTATAGCCAACAATAATATACAAATATAATCCATATACAATCATATTAGCTTGATTAGTATGTGTCTAAACTATTATTATTAAAATGAATTCAATTCCAAGGATCCAAACGGGACCTTAGAGAATGGAGATGATCAAGTTGTAGTCAAGCTTGAAAAAGATTTGATGATTTTCCTCACATCCTCATGTTGCTCTAGTTGCTTCAAACTAAAACCATTAATCTCAATGATAAGAATATTCAAACATGAGAACACGTACTAGTCAAATTTTTTTGTTGCAATCTATAGTAGTATATAGCCAAAACATGTTACAGCTAGTACCCAAATTCAAGAAATCTCTATGACAATGGATCATTCTGCTATGTGTTTTGCACATGCACGTGAATATATGCCTACCAATTTTTGTCTTGCTAGGAAGTAGGGCTGGAGATGGTTGTGCATCTAGAACCGAGTGTTTGCTGCTGTGGTTTTAATCGTTTTTTTTCCTTTGATGTATCTATTCAATTTGAAAAAAAAAACCTTGGATTTCTTTTCATGCTCTTAGTATAAATGAACATCTGGCATGTCAAATTTGAATTGTTCTGCACCAATGGAAGACAAAAACCCTCAGACAAGAGACTAGGCTAAAGAGCCCAAAATTGCCCCATTATATATAATATTAAGTTGCTCAATTCATCTCCATATTAAGCTCAAGCTAATGGCCAAGCTGAGTCAAGTAACAAGATTTGGATCAAGCTTCTTAAAAAGAAAATTTAGGACAATCCTAGGAGATAGCATGAAGTTCTGTCTGAAGCTCTATGAGCTCATCATATATCTACTAAAGTTACTCCTTTTGAACTAGTATATGGACAAGAAGCTATGTTGCTCGTTGAATTAAATCTAGATGCATATAGATTTGGCTAAGCAAAATGATCTATCTGTTGTTATATATCATGAATTAATGGTAGACAATGTTGACGAGGTAACAAACAAAAGCATAAAGGTTCTAAAGGATATTGAGAGAGACAAATCAGGGTAGTGTTGCCCTACAACAAGAAAGAAAAACAAATCTTGTCTATCATGCTCCCAACAAGGCTCCACCAGCAATGTGTCTTGCATATCGCCCTCATTGTTGGGGCCACCACGTGAAGCATTCATGTGCAAACTGGTGGTTCAGTGACGGCCAACCTAGGCTAGGCTGATTTTGGCCTGCCTCTATTGATCATTCTAGCACTTTGCTGGTGTGTACGACCTAATTAGCATCAACACGCCGATGCACTCAAGTCATTGGGTGTCATCACGGTGTAGTTAAGCAACCGACAAGGCATTTGTGAAAAAAAAATATAGCAGATCAGTCCTTGTGTTCAAAAGAAGAGACGTTTTTAATGTTTCCTTACATTTTCTTTTTGAGAGTATGTTTCCTTACAGTAGTAGTGTTACATTAGCAGATTAGCTAGTATGGCTGTGCAAGAATTTCGTACACTCTTATCAAACTACTGCAAGTGGACGCTTAGGGTTCAAGCCTTCAAGGATTGTTTCCCTACTAATACAGCTTGTATTGTACTGATTAATTAACCTTGTGAGCTGTCTTTCTTATCGAGATTTCCATGTACACATAGGAGTAGTTCTTAAGTCCATGACTGAATTTGTCAAAGTCATTGCGAAAACCTCGAGGTCACCGTACCTCTCCAACGTCAACCACTGCAAGAGGAAGAGAATCGTTCGGGTGATCAGGGGATGCCTGTGTTGATCCTCATACAAGCCCGTTGAGACTTCATGCATGCAGGTCGTCGTTTACTAGTTTTAATGTTAGTATAATGCTAGAGCCTGATCCCAAAAGATATATAAAACCCTGGGATAATATGGGTGATCTCGTCGATTTTCGTGTCACCAGCTAGCTAGCTGTGCATGTTTCACAGTGCTGGAGAGAATGGTCAAATTAATGCAGAGTCATGAGCATGCATGAGAGTATATTGTAGTATGCATGCATGTTTTTATGGAGAGAGACACGAAATCTAAATAAATTCAAAGCAATAGGTTTTATGGAACTAGACCCAGCGTTCAGCTATATATGAGACAAAGCAGTACTACAGCCACTAAAATATCTTTCACACATTTAGGGTGTGTTTAGTTGTGTAAAAAGGTGTAAAAAAAGTACTGTAGCACGTTTTAGCTTTATTTGGCAAATAGTGTCCAAACGTTGACTAATTAGGTTCAAAACGTTCGTCTCGCAAAGTAGAACCAAGTTGTACAATTAGTTTTTTATTTCATCTACATTTAGTACTCCATGCATGTATCGCAAGTTTGATGTGACGGGGAATCTTTTTTCTGCACAGTGTTTTTTTGTGGAAGTAAACACAGCCTTAGTATGAGTGCAGGTCCGAAAATCGAGACGAAGAATACAAATAAGTGAACTTATAAACCGGAGCAATGCAAGCAGCTTTAGTTTCAGTGGCCGTTCCAAATTGTGTGCCATCCATTATTTATATGAAAACGTAACAAGTACCAGCTGACCATCTAGAGAGAGCGTAACAAGTACTAGTGCAAAGACAATTCGTAACATGTACTCACCTTGCTACTTGCACGTACTTAATGGTCAAGTCAAGAAGCTCCATTAATTCCAGTGGATTTTAAAAGCCTCCTCACTTGGTCTCCTATTGAAATACGTACCACTACCATACGTGCATGCTATGTAGATAAAGAACCACTGCATGGCCTCAAGCACTATAAATACCCATGCAGCATTCACTGGGAAGTCATCTCAACTCAAGCACTCCATAGTGTTAGCTCACAATGGCAGGCACAAAGCTAGTATCACTAGGGCTCATTGTCCTCATGAGCATGGGATTAGCCAATGCTGTTAGGGTGGCTAGATACTCTAGTGCTGATGGGACTGGCACAGGACAGGGAGGGGGTGGCGGATATGTGAATGGCGGGGGATCCGGGTCTGGGTCTGGAACAGGATCAGGTGATAGTGGTCCTTATGGTGCCCATGCAAGTGCTGGAGGGGGTGGTGGAGGTGGTGGAGCTAGCCAATACGGTGGGTCTGGATATGGTTCAGGGTCAGGGTCAGGTTCAGGATCTAGTACATATAGTCAAGGAGTATATTCTAGTTATGGAGAGTCTTCTAATGCTGGTGGAACCGGTGGGGGTGGGGGTGGAGGACAAGCTGGAGGTGCTTGGAATTCCAATGCTCAAGGATCCGGTAGTGGCACCGGTTCTGGCTCTAGTTATGCTAACAGGTATTGGGATGGTTCAAGTGATGCGGGTGCAAGTGCTAATGGCAATGGTGGTGGCACAGGAAATAGTCAAAATGGTGGCGGTGGCGGCGGTTCTGGTGCCGGAACTGGATATGGCAATGCCTACCCATAAATTCCAAATAAGACAATCTAAAGTTGGAGCCCATCATAGTCCTTCCTTGTTTGAAGTCGTAGAGTTATTTGTTTTCTTTGTCCCTTTGTTACACTTTTGCTAATATTAAATTAATAAAGGGTCCAACTGTTCTAGTAATAACAGCAGTCTTGTAAGGTCCTTATATGAAGATGTTGTAATCATGTCTGTTTGTGAAAGGAAAAAAAATAACTTGTCCGCCATGTGGCCACTATATCTAAAAAAAATCTTACATTCTCTTTGGAGTGATTAAGTGAGACGCCTACACCATGTGTGTTCACATGGTTATTAAAGTAGTATATACCAATGAAATTCCTAGAGTTGTTTATATCACTTAGACGATAACTCCAACTGGGTCAATCCACATATATTGCACATATGTCGGTTGCAAAAATCAGAAATAGTTTCAACTCATCCAACAAGTTTTTTTTTACAACAACTCATCCAACAAGTTTAACTTGTCTAGAAAATTTCTTATAATTGATGAGAAATGTTGTAATTCAATAGCCTTGAGAGCCCTGACATGAGACTTCTTCTTAAGGGCCCTTTGTTGTTCATGGATTAGCTCATATATGGGTCTTCTCCATTATCCGAAGTGCTGGTGTCATCTCTTAGATTCCTTTTATTACCTTTGTCCATATGACGCAATGCATAATATCATAGAAAAGAGGCTTTGCTTGGAGCCCTTTGGTGGTGAAGTTCCTGTTTGACTCATCACTTGAACTTGAGCTTGTGTCTTCACTATTCACCCACTCTCGAATTTTCATCATGTTCTTGCATATGTGCTTGAGAAGTGTTGGAGGTGAAAGATATGTTTCTTTCTCTTTGGCCACAATGTTCATCCGAAGCTCATGAACAATATTTTATTGATTGCTGCATTGGGTGTCATCTTGTCAAGATAATTCTCTTAGGGGCCGTTTGGATACTTTCATTTATAGAAATTAAAATCTACTTAATAATTTAGACTATTTGGCTTGGAATTTGACATTCCATCACTTTCCAAAGTTCACATATAAGCCTATTTCAAATTGGTAGGGTGGGAGATGGAAATTGATTCTATAGATCACCATTCTATGTTTCTACTTTGCAACTTATAATATGCTCTTCAACTCACTCCCCTACTGTAGAAATGCAACATTAAGCATTTGTCTCGTATAGCCAACAATAATATACAAATATAATCCATATACAATCATATTAGCTTGATTAGTATGTGTCTAAACTATTATTATTAAAATGAATTCAATTCCAAGGATCCAAACGGGACCTTAGAGAATGGAGATGATCAAGTTGTAGTCAAGCTTGAAAAAGATTTGATGATTTTCCTCACATCCTCATGTTGCTCTAGTTGCTTCAAACTAAAACCATTAATCTCAATGATAAGAATATTCAAACATGAGAACACGTACTAGTCAAATTTTTTTGTTGCAATCTATAGTAGTATATAGCCAAAACATGTTACAGCTAGTACCCAAATTCAAGAAATCTCTATGACAATGGATCATTCTGCTATGTGTTTTGCACATGCACGTGAATATATGCCTACCAATTTTTGTCTTGCTAGGAAGTAGGGCTGGAGATGGTTGTGCATCTAGAACCGAGTGTTTGCTGCTGTGGTTTTAATCGTTTTTTTTCCTTTGATGTATCTATTCAATTTGAAAAAAAAAACCTTGGATTTCTTTTCATGCTCTTAGTATAAATGAACATCTGGCATGTCAAATTTGAATTGTTCTGCACCAATGGAAGACAAAAACCCTCAGACAAGAGACTAGGCTAAAGAGCCCAAAATTGCCCCATTATATATAATATTAAGTTGCTCAATTCATCTCCATATTAAGCTCAAGCTAATGGCCAAGCTGAGTCAAGTAACAAGATTTGGATCAAGCTTCTTAAAAAGAAAATTTAGGACAATCCTAGGAGATAGCATGAAGTTCTGTCTGAAGCTCTATGAGCTCATCATATATCTACTAAAGTTACTCCTTTTGAACTAGTATATGGACAAGAAGCTATGTTGCTCGTTGAATTAAATCTAGATGCATATAGATTTGGCTAAGCAAAATGATCTATCTGTTGTTATATATCATGAATTAATGGTAGACAATGTTGACGAGGTAACAAACAAAAGCATAAAGGTTCTAAAGGATATTGAGAGAGACAAATCAGGGTAGTGTTGCCCTACAACAAGAAAGAAAAACAAATCTTGTCTATCATGCTCCCAACAAGGCTCCACCAGCAATGTGTCTTGCATATCGCCCTCATTGTTGGGGCCACCACGTGAAGCATTCATGTGCAAACTGGTGGTTCAGTGACGGCCAACCTAGGCTAGGCTGATTTTGGCCTGCCTCTATTGATCATTCTAGCACTTTGCTGGTGTGTACGACCTAATTAGCATCAACACGCCGATGCACTCAAGTCATTGGGTGTCATCACGGTGTAGTTAAGCAACCGACAAAGCATTTGTGAAAAAAAAATATAGCAGATCAGTCCTTGTGTTCAAAAGAAGAGACGTTTTTAATGTTTCCTTACATTTTCTTTTTGAGAGTATGTTTCCTTACAGTAGTAGTGTTACATTACCAGATTAGCTAGTATGGCTGTGCAAGAATTTCGTACACTCTTATCAAACTACTGCAAGTGGACGCTTAGGGTTCAAGCCTTCAAGGATTGTTTCCCTACTAATACAGCTTGTATCGTACAGATTAATTAACCTTGTGAGCTGTCTTTCTTATCGAGATTTCCATGTACACATAGGAGTAGTTCTTAAGTCCATGACTGAATTTGTCAAAGTCATTGCGAAAACCTCGAGGTCACCGTACCTCTCCAACGTCAACCACTGCAAGAGGAAGAGAATCGTTCGGGTGATCAGGGGATGCCTGTGTTGATCCTCATACAAGCCCGTTGAGACTTCATGCATGCAGGTCGTCGTTTACTAGTTTTAATGTTAGTATAATGCTAGAGCCTGATCCCAAAAGATATATAAAACCCTGGGATAATATGGGTGATCTCGTCGATTTTCGTGTCACCAGCTAGCTAGCTGTGCATGTTTCACAGTGCTGGAGAGAATGGTCAAATTAATGCAGAGTCATGAGCATGCATGAGAGTATATTGTAGGCCTCGTTTAGATGAGAGAACAGGGGAGAAAAACACTGTATCAGAATTCCTGTAGCATTTCGTTTGTATTTGGTAAAAATTATCCAAATTTTGACTAACTAGGCTTAAAATGTTCGTCTCGCAAAGTACAACAAAACTGTGCAATTAGTTTTTGATTTCATCAATATTTAGTACTCTATGCATTTGCCGACATTTTGATGTGACGAGAAATCTTCTTTTTACATAGTGGAATTTGGGGAGAGAATTAGGGAACTAAACAAGGGTAGCATGCATGCATGTTTTTATGGAGAGAGACACGAAATCTACTCCCTCCGTCCCTAAATACTTGTCGCTTTACGCTTCCCGAGAAACAACTTTAATTAAATATATATTAAAAAATATTAATATTTATGGTATATAATTAGTATCATTGGAAAGATCTTTGAGTCTAGTTTTTTAATAAATTTATTTGGAGATACAAATGTTGCACGCATTTTATATAAATCGAGTCAAACTTGTGGGCACAAAAACCGAAAACGACATCTAATTAGGGACAGAGGGAGTAAATAAATTCAAAGCAATAGGTTTTATGGAACTAGACCCAGCGTTCAGCTATATATGAGACAAAGCAGTACTACAGCCACTAAAATATCTTTCACACATTTAGTATGAGTGCAGGTCCGAAAATCGAGACGAAGAATACAAATAAGTGAACTTATAAACCGGAGCAATGCAAGCAGCTTTAGTTTCAGTGGCCGTTCCAAATTGTGTGCCATCCATTATTTATATGAAAACGTAACAAGTACCAGCTGACCATCTAGAGAGAGCGTAACAAGTACTAGTGCAAAGACAATTCGTAACATGTACTCACCTTGCTACTTGCACGTACTTAATGGTCAAGTCAAGAAGCTCCATTAATTCCAGTGGATTTTAAAAGCCTCCTCACTTGGTCTCCTATTGAAATACGTACCACTACCATACGTGCATGCTATGTAGATAAAGAACCACTGCATGGCCTCAAGCACTATAAATACCCATGCAGCATTCACTGGGAAGTCATCTCAACTCAAGCACTCCATAGTGTTAGCTCACAATGGCAGGCACAAAGCTAGTATCACTAGGGGCTTGTTTAGTTCCCATGCAAACTCAAAATATTTCCTCTTCCACTCATCACATCAAATATTTGGACACATGCATGGAGTATTAAATATAGGTAAAAAAATAACTAATTGCACAGTTTGTCTGTAAATGTCGAGATGAATCTTTTGAGCCTAGTTACTTCCTGGTTGGATAATATTTGTCAAATAACAACGAAAAGTGCTATAGGAACTTTTCACCCACTTTTCACCAACTAAACACACCCTTGGGCTCATTGTCCTCATGAGCATGGGATTAGCCAATGCTTTTAGGGTGGCTAGATACTCTAGTGCTGATGGGACTGGCATAGGACAGGGAGGGGGTGGCAGATATGTGAATGGCGGGGGATCCGGGTCTGGGTCTGGAACAGGATCAGGTGATAGTGGTCCTTATGGTGCCCATGCAAGTGTTGGAGGGGGGGTGGTGGAGGTGGTGGAGCTAGCCAATACGGTGGGTCTGGATATGGTTCAGGGTCAGGGTCAGGTTCAGGATCTAGTACATATAGTCAAGGAGTATATTCTAGTTATGGAGAGTCTTCTAATGCTGGTGGAACCGGTGGGGGTGGGGGTGGAGGACAAGCCGGAGGTGCTTGGAATTCCAATGCTCAAGGATCCGGTAGTGGCACTGGTTCTGGCTCTAGTTATGCTAACAAGTATTGGTATGGTTCAAGTGATGCGGGTGCAAGTGCTAATGGCAATGGTAGTGGCACAGGAACTAGTCAGAATGGTGGCAATGGCGGTGGTTCTGGTGCGGGTTCTGGATATGGCAATGCCTACCCATAAATTCCATATAAGCCAATCTAAAGTTGGAGCCCATCGTAGTCCTTCCTTGTTTGAAGTTGTAGAGTTATTTGTTTTCTTTTTCCCTTTGTCACACTTTTGTTAGTATTAAATTAATAAAGTGTCCAACTGTTCTAGCAACAGTAGCAATCCTGTAAGGTCCTTATATGACGATGTTGTAATCATGTCAGTTTGTGAAAGGAAAAAATAACTTGTCCATCGCATGTGGCCACTATATCTAACAATAACTTACCTTCTCTTTGGAGTGATTAAGTTGAGACGCCTACACCGTGCAGGTTCACATGTTTATTAAAATAGTATATACCAATGAACTTCCTAGACTTGTTTATATCACTTATGACGATGAGTCCAACTGGGTCAATCCAGCCTAGAACATAATTAGAAAGAACTGCTGCCACAAGCCCATTTATGTCAGTGATAATTTTTTTTAAAAAAGTGATCCTGTGCATAGGGCTTCACTATTTCATCCTCTATCCTGAAACAAAACTTCTAGAGCTGTACTTAATCAAACTGTCTTAAGTTTGCAAAATGGTTGTAGCCCAGTGGTTATAAAAGCCTATGTAGCACCTCAGATCCTGGGTTCGACTCCTCGTGGGAGCGAATATTTCAGGATTTAACGGCGTTGTGCTTTTAGTAGTAGGCGACGTTCCCTTTGATAGCGAGGCATCTATGGTGACTTCATCAAGGATTTGCTAGCCAAGTCTTCCAAGATACTCATAAGGGTAGGGTTTGCATGAGTATGTTCATAGGGGGGTGTGTGCGTTGTGAGTGTTTGAGTTATACTGTGTAATTAGAAAAAAAACTGCCTTAAGTTCGACTAACTTTATATATAAAAAGAATAATATCATCTCTATCATACCAAACATGGATATTATGAAAATGTATTTCATGGTACGTATATATAGTAATGATACTAATTTCTGTTATAAATATTAGTGCTCTATTCAATACATTCTATCAATTTCAAAATAGTTTGATTTAGAACAATACTAGAAATTGATTTCTTTTATAATAGAAATAGTACGTAACATAGTCCACTACAGTTAGCTTCTTCCTCTTGTCAACCATTATGCACTACTCCGATACGCCCTCCCTCCTCAGCGACTGGCCGCCCCCTACCTACCACTACTCCGATACGCCCTCCATCTCCAATAGCTCACCTGCCTACCACTCTCCTACCACTCCACCCTCCATGTAAAATCCATATCACGGCAAAGCCAGCCTTAAATATCATATCGGTCAACTAAACTATATTGTACATTGAACCTGGAATCAAATAGTAATTTACTAAATTAAGATTTTCTGAATTTTGTAGGAGTCGACTGACCCCAACAAAATTCACGAACCACATGCTAATATAAATACCCTAAGTATATATTATGTAGCAGGCTTTATGTTAATAAGCATCTGTGTAGCCAAAAAGGCTCAAACAACGTAGCCTAGTTTGGTGGTCGATGTTTTCTGCATTCATTCATCGTGCTTCTTGGCTTTCGCAAATGGCTAATCAAGGAGACGAATACTTGATGTCCAGTTCTAATCAATTATTCGTCTTCCATCAGTGATCAGTCCATATCATCGCACTTCTTAAACAATACAGTTTAGTTCACATTACTACTATTGATTTATTAGAATGCATAATTTAGATCTCATTTAGAGTGTTGCTCATCAAGACCTCAATATTCCTCAGGACCCCTAACAGATTTCGATCGGGAAGGGCAACAGAGTGGACAAGGCAGCTCGATTGCGCCCCGTGCGTGGCTGCTCACCAGCTCGACATTCTTGTCCCTCGATTGCATGCCATGTAGGAGGATCACACAGAAGGGAGGGAAAGAGGCCATATCTGCTATCTTTAGGTCATTGTATTCATCTTGTTATTCACATATGGATCATGATGGATGTACTGTTTGGAGCCCATGTCTGCTTGATTCGTAGAAGGCACCGATTCTTTTGTGGAGGCCACCAAGGCGTGCAACACAAATAATGTACGGAATGATGGATACATATACTGCACATGTGTCGGTTGCAAAAGTCAGAAGTAGTTTCAAAACATCGAGCCAATCTGTTGTCATCTACTGCTTAAGGGGTTCATGGAAACTATGGTTTGGAATAAGCATGGGAAAGATGGTGACAGCTTACTTCAAGAAGCCTCTCTCGGGTGGTGGTTTGAGCCAGCAGTGATGCTATGTTTCTGGATCCTAGGCTTACGACCCGGCAATGTTAGGTAACCACTACCGGCTCAAGCACAACTGGCAACGATTGTGCATTCTAGCCAAATATGGTTGTTCACCCTTAGATGATGGATTATTTTGAGATTACACAGTACGTCAGTACAATGTAGACACTCACAACGCACATAAACTCACCCCTATGAACTCAAGCATGCAAACGCTACCCATATGAGCACCTTCAAAGACTGGGCCGACAAATCCTCGAGACGAGACTGATGAAGTCATCATAAGCGTCTCGCTGTCAACGGGAATGTCGCCTACCACTGAAAGCACAAAGCCGGTAAATCCTGGCATATTCGCTCCCACAGGGAGTTGAACCCAGGACCTCAAGTGCTGCTGAGGCTTTTGAAACTACTACGCTACAAACCCTTTCACAAAGAGTTGATGGCTTCACTTAGTTGTTGTTGCTATCATGTGTTTTTAAAACTCCTATGTGCTTCGCTTCAAAAACAGGGGCATATGTTGACAGTAAAAAATGTCAAAGGAGGTTGCATTAAGACTTGCGAATCAAATACAAACAAAAACGATCAAATTTGGACTAGATGGAAAAACCCATTTAAAAACATCCTAGTATGTGTGGCCCTGTACAAACCGGCCTTCCTATGTGGCCCTGTACAAACTGGCCCAGACGGGTTTTGTCTGTCTGAATCCAATTGATCTTAAACTTGATCCAAACTCCCCTGATCTCATTGAAACTAGTACATCGCAACTTGGGGAAGTTTTCCTACTAGGATAAGACCATCCCCTCTCTATATATTAGAGGATCATAGCCAATTAATGTTTACCATACACAATCGATAAAAAATCAATCTACTACTCATTTTCTCTCCAACTTTAGCTCATTGAACCCCAGCTTTCCAGAGCATCTCTCGACAAGATTCATTGGCGTTCTTAGCGGCCTTACCGATCCTAGAGCAACCTCATTATACTCCTTCCTGACGAGGTCATCTTGGGAGGTGTTCGTGAGCTTTTTTGACGAAGAACGGACGTCTACATCACACGGTCGACTCGCTGGTTGGCCTCGCAGTTTGAATCCCTCTCCGTTGCGTGCTAGTCTGTGTGCCGCCTCAGACGTCCTAGCATGTGCTGGTGTGGACCTGAATCAACATCAATGATGATATCTTGCATATCGCACTCCTAACGAGGCTCCTCTAGCGATGTGCCTTGCATATCGTGCTCATCATTGGGGGGCATCAGGGAAAGTGTTCATGTGCAATCATGCCGTTCAACAACAGTCCAAAAAGTTGGCTAGGCTGATTTTAGCCTGCCTCTACTAAGCATTCTAGCTCTTTGCTGGTGTGTGACCTAATAAGCGTCAACACACCAATGCACTCAAGTCATTAGGTGTCATCACGGTGTAATTAAGCAACTGACAAGGCGTTTATGAAAAAAAATATATAGTTGATCCTTCCGTTTGAAGGAACAGACGGCTTTAAAATGCTTCCTTCGGTACTAATGCATTACTATTGTTACATTAGCTAGTATGGCTGCGCAAGCATTTTCTTCACAATATTATCTGACGGCTATCAAAGACAATCTCGGCCTGACCTATCCAACTACTCCAAGTGGACGCTTAGTGTTCAAGCCTTCAAGGATTATTTCGCTACAAATACAGCTTCCATTGTACTAATTAATTAACCTTATGAGTCGTCTTTCTTATCGAGATCTCCAAGTACACATAGGAGTAGTTTTTAAGCCAACTCGAATTTGTCAAAGTCGTTGTGAAAACCTCGAGGTCACCTTTGCAGTGTCAACCACTGCAAGAGGAAGAGAATGGTTCGGGTGATCAGGGATGCCTGTGTTGATCTTCAAACATGCATGCAGTCCGTTAAGACTTCATGCATGCAGGTCGTTGTTTACTAGTTTTACTATTTGTATACAATGCTAGGGCCTGATCACAAAAGATATGTAAACCCTGGGTTACAATACTATGGGTGATCCCGTTATCTTTTGATCCTCGTGTCACCAGCTGTACATGTTTCACATGTTGTTCAGTTACGGCTGACCTAAAGTTAGCTACGCTGATATTGGTGTCAACGCCAAAAATCAACGCTGAGGACACAATGATCAGCGCCGGGGGGAGAGGCCGCACGGAGCGGATCCCGAGCTTCTCTCCGGGCTTAGGAAGGGCACCACCGGACCAGACGATCGTGACCTTGGGGGTGTGCCAGTCAATTTGACCTGCAATTGATAAGGGAGCAAGATTGATCAGTAATTTAAGGTGGAACATGCCGGTCATTTGTCTAGACAGTTCAAAATGCGCGGCCAAGTGGCCAGTAAGACAAGGCTATCAACTAGAGAGTTGATATCCAGCATGTTCATGATGTATGATGAGTAAAACAAGCATATCGGCAATCATCAGTTACTCAATTACATAGATCTAACCTGCTGATTATCATGAAAGCATGCAAAAGATGTAAAAACATAGACGTGAAAGCATATGACTTGATTGAGAAACATTCTAGCTTTTAACCAAGACAAAAACAAGTAAAGAGCATGTAAACAACAAATATATATATATATATATATATTCTCAAAAGACAGGCTATCAGCTAAATAACGGATTCCAGCGAAAGAAGGGTCATCGCATGTGACCACTCAACCATTAGACATGTATAAACCTATATGGCTATCAGATCCAATCTACTATCTTTATCAGTGGGGGTCAGACCTAACCGATGTAGCCATAATAAGGATAACAAATTAAACCTTCAAAGCATATGGATCTATAAATGCTTAACGAGATCGTAGGAACACACTATGATCGTGAAAGCTCAGGCGATCGGCTAAATAGTCGATGCAAACATAACATGCAGCCAAAGACTATGCTTGGCCATAAGCAAGGCTTACTACCTGACAATTTCCAATCTATGGTGCTAGCAGTGGGGGTTAGACCTAACCGATGCAACCATAAAAGTACTTCTAGACCGGATCTCATCAATTAGCAAGCCTTACCTATGGCTAAACATGCCTTGACCACATGCTATCTTCGATCAAGATTGGAATAGAATGCCTAGACTAGCAAGAACCATCATCAGAGCAAGATGTAAACAATGTAGTGCAACGAGATGACGATTCAAAAAGTATACAAAAGCCGGTCTATCTCAATCTTAACCGGGCAGGGGATTCGTATCAAAATTTATACGAGATCAGACTTGACCAAAGGTGGTCGTGCGGGTTTTGATAAGAACCAAAGATAACTATCAGCAATTCCAAGAGATCAAACTTAACCGAGGGCAGCCTTACAATTAACTAATGATAACTAACTTATACTAAGCTTGCAAAAAATCAGACTTAACCGAGGGCAGCCTTACAAACACAATATAAGTCATGACGGATACTCACAGACAAACTGGAGATCGCACCTAACCAAGGGCAGCCCTACTTGCCAAAGAACTCGTTGAAATCTACTCTACTCCTACTCCTAAGGGGTGGTGTGAACCGAAAAGTAAAGGTACTGGTCTGTGTTGATCGTTGGAGATGTCTATTACAATGGCCGGGGTTCAATATTTATACCCAAGGCCTGACTATGAGTCCTAATTGAATAAGACCTTTTACCAAACTTGGAAAAGAAAATAAAGTTTCCTAAATTACAATAACTTGGACCTCAATCTTTCCCTTCTATGAAGTCCGATGCGTCTTCTTGCTTCATGTCTTGTTGGTTCTGCCGATAGGGCCCACTCCCTTGGAATGACGACCTTGTCTTCATTTTGATGCAATTTGGCTAGCCGATCCTTGTTAAATATCTCGGCTTTCCTCGACAAATTCTGACCTCGGGGTCCTCCCATGTTGAACCAAATTTCGGTGTCAACAATTGGCCTGCCTCTGTTGAGCATTCTAGCTCTTTGCTGCTATGTATGACCTAATTAGTGTCAACACACTGATGCACTCAAAGTCATTGGGTGTCATTACGGTGTAGTTTTTTTTGCGATTACACGGTACAACTCAAACACTCACAACGTACGTATACTCACCCCTATGAACACACGCAAGAAAACCCTATTCCTATGAGTATCTTCGCACTCCTAACGAGGCTCCTCTAGCGATGTGCCTTGCATATCGTGCTCATCATTGGGGGGCATCAGGGAAAGTGTTCATGTGCAATCATGCCGTTCAACAACAGTCCAAAAAGTTGGCTAGGCTGATTTTAGCCTGCCTCTACTAAGCATTCTAGCTCTTTGCTAGTGTGTGACCTAATAAGCGTCAACACACCAATGCACTCAAGTCATTAGGTGTCATCACGGTGTAATTAAGCAACTGACAAGGCGTTTATGAAAAAAATATATAGTTGATCCTTCCGTTTGAAGGAACAGACGGCTTTAAAATGCTTCCTTCGGTACTAATGCATTACTATTGTTACATTAGCTAGTATGGCTGCGCAAGCATTTTCTTCACAATATTATCTGACGGCTATCAAAGACAATCTCGGCCTGACCTATCCAACTACTCCAAGTGGACGCTTAGTGTTCAAGCCTTCAAGGATTATTTCGCTACAAATACAGCTTCCATTGTACTAATTAATTAACCTTCTGAGTCGTCTTTCTTATCGAGATCTCCAAGTACACATAGGAGTAGTTTTTAAGCCAACTCGAATTTGTCAAAGTCGTTGTGAAAACCTCGAGGTCACCTTTGCAGTGTCAACCACTGCAAGAGGAAGAGAATGGTTCGGGTGATCAGGGATGCCTGTGTTGATCTTCAAACATGCATGCAGTCCGTTAAGACTTCATGCATGCAGGTCGTTGTTTACTAGTTTTACTATTTGTATACAATGCTAGGGCCTGATCACAAAAGATATGTAAACCCTGGGTTACAATACTATGGGTGATCCCGTTATCTTTTGATCCTCGTGTCACCAGCTGTACATGTTTCACATGTTGTTCAGTTACGGCTGACCTAAAGTTAGCTACGCTGATATTGGTGTCAACGCCAAAAATCAACGCTGAGGACACAATGATCAGCGCCGGGGGGAGAGGCCGCACGGAGCGGATCCCGAGCTTCTCTCCGGGCTTAGGAAGGGCACCACCGGACCAGACGATCGTGACCTTGGGGGTGTGCCAGTCAATTTGACCTGCAATTGATAAGGGAGCAAGATTGATCAGTAATTTAAGGTGGAACATGCCGGTCATTTGTCTAGACAGTTCAAAATGCGCGGCCAAGTGGCCAGTAAGACAAGGCTATTAACTAGAGAGTTGATATCCAGCATGTTCATGATGTATGATGAGTAAAACAAGCATATCGGCAATCATCAGTTACTCAATTACATAGATCTAACCTGCTGATTATCATGAAAGCATGCAAAAGATGTAAAAACATAGACGTGAAAGCATATGACTTGATTGAGAAACATTCTAGCTTTTAACCAAGACAAAAACAAGTAAAGAGCATGTAAACAACAAATATATATATATATATTCTCAAAAGACAGGCTATCAGCTAAATAACGGATTCCAGCGAAAGAAGGGTCATCGCATGTGACCACTCAACCATTAGACATGTATAAACCTATATGGCTATCAGATCCAATCTACTATCTTTATCAGTGGGGGTCAGACCTAACCGATGTAGCCATAATAAGGATAACAAATTAAACCTTCAAAGCATATGGATCTATAAATGCTTAACGAGATCGTAGGAACACACTATGATCGTGAAAGCTCAGGCGATCGGCTAAATAGTCGATGCAAACATAACATGCAGCCAAAGACTATGCTTGGCCATAAGCAAGGCTTACTACCTGACAATTTCCAATCTATGGTGCTAGCAGTGGGGGTTAGACCTAACCGATGCAACCATAAAAGTACTTCTAGACCGGATCTCATCAATTAGCAAGCCTTACCTATGGCTAAACATGCCTTGACCACATGCTATCTTCGATCAAGATTGGAATAGAATGCCTAGACTAGCAAGAACCATCATCAGAGCAAGATGTAAACAATGTAGTGCAACGAGATGACGATTCAAAAAGTATACAAAAGCCGGTCTATCTCAATCTTAACCGGGCAGGGGATTCGTATCAAAATTTATACGAGATCAGACTTGACCAAAGGTGGTCGTGCGGGTTTTGATAAGAACCAAAGATAACTATCAGCAATTCCAAGAGATCAAACTTAACCGAGGGCAGCCTTACAATTAACTAATGATAACTAACTTATACTAAGCTTGCAAAAAATCAGACTTAACCGAGGGCAGCCTTACAAACACAATATAAGTCATGACGGATACTCACAGACAAACTGGAGATCGCACCTAACCAAGGGCAGCCCTACTTGCCAAAGAACTCGTTGAAATCTACTCTACTCCTACTCCTAAGGGGTGGTGTGAACCGAAAAGTAAAGGTACTGGTCTGTGTTGATCGTTGGAGATGTCTATTACAATGGCCGGGGTTCAATATTTATACCCAAGGCCTGACTATGAGTCCTAATTGAATAAGACCTTTTACCAAACTTGGAAAAGAAAATAAAGTTTCCTAAATTACAATAACTTGGACCTCAATCTTTCCCTTCTATGAAGTCCGATGCGTCTTCTTGCTTCATGTCTTGTTGGTTCTGCCGATAGGGCCCACTCCCTTGGAATGACGACCTTGTCTTCATTTTGATGCAATTTGGCTAGCCGATCCTTGTTAAATATCTCGGCTTTCCTCGACAAATTCTGACCTCGGGGTCCTCCCATGTTGAACCAAATTTCGGTGTCAACAATTGGCCTGCCTCTGTTGAGCATTCTAGCTCTTTGCTGCTATGTATGACCTAATTAGTGTCAACACACTGATGCACTCAAAGTCATTGGGTGTCATTACGGTGTAGTTTTTTTTGCGATTACACGGTACAACTCAAACACTCACAACGTACGTATACTCACCCCTATGAACACACGCAATAAAACCCTATTCCTATGAGTATCTTCGAAGATCAGGCCAGCAAATCCTCAAGATTGACCAAGTCACTACAGGCGCCTCGCAGTCAACGGGAACGTCACCTACAGTTAAAGCACAAGCACAGTTAAATTCTAAAATATTCGCTACCATGGGGAGTCGAACCAAGGACCAAAGGCGCTACCGAGGCTCTTGTAACCACTAGACTATGGGCCCTTTCGCTTCACAGTGTAGTTAAGCAACTGACAAGGCATTTGTGGAAGAAAAATATATAGCAGATCGATCCTTACGTTCGAAGGAGGAGATGGTTTTGATGTTACCTTACATTTTCTTTTTGCGAGTATGTTTCCTTAAGTCAGCATTGTTACATAGCAGAATAGCTAGTATGGCTGTGCAAAAATTTTGTTCACAATGTTATCTGGATATCGGCCCAACTTTTGTCCACTCTTATCAAACTATTGCAAGTGAAGGACGCTTAGGGTTCAAGACTTCAAATATTGGTTCGCTACTTACACAGCTTGCATTGTACTCTGATTAACCTTGTGAGCTGTCTTTCTTATCGAGATTTGCTGGTACACATAGGAGTAGTTCTTAAGTCCATGACTGAATTTGTCAAAGTCGTTGCGAAAACCTCGAGGTCACCTCTGCAACGTCAACCACTGCATGAGGAATAGAATCGTTCGGGTGATCAGGGGATGCCTGTGTTAATGATCTTCAAACGTGCCCGTTGAGACTTCATGCATGCAGGTCGTCGTTTACTAGTGTACTAGAGCCTGGTCACAAAAGATAGATAAAACCCTGGGTTACATTATTATATGGGTGATCTCGTGATCTTTTGATTTTTCGTGTCACCAACTAGCTGTGCATGTTTCACAGTGATGGAGAGAATGGTCTAATGCAGAGTTATGAGCATGCATGAGAGTATATTGTGCATGTTTCACAGTGATGGAGAGAATGGTCAAATGCAGAGTTATGAGCATGCATGAGAGTATATTGTAGTATGCATGCATGTTTTTTGCAAGTCTTTCAACGGAAACAATTTTTCCCAAGCAAAAGACAAGAAAAAGTTTATATGTTCAAGTAAGAGCCCATAATCCATGTGAAACTGTGACCACTCTACCTTTTGTTCTCCAGGTCGGGTGAAATGGAGTATATGTATTAGAACTTGGAAGTTGCTAGTACTATTCTTTTCTGTATGGGGTCTTTGTCCAGCGACACAATATTTATCGAGACCACAAAACATACAAATAATTAAATAATTTTTATGGAACGACACCGAGCTTTCAGACATATATGATACAAAGCATTACAGTCACAAAAATATTTCACACATTTAGAATCTGTGCAGGTCCGAAAATCGGCAATGACTCGATGGATAACTTCACTGTATATCGAGACGAAGAATACAAACAAGTGAACTACTTAAACTGAAGCAACAAGCAGCTTTAGTTTCAATGGGCCTTCCAAACACCGATGAATGCTAAAACTTTGTGGCATCCATTATCTTATCTATATATGCAGATGAGACCCAAACAAGTGCCATCCATCACCATGCTACTTGCATGTAATTTATGGTCAAGTCAAGAAGCTCCATAAATTCCAGTGGATTTTAAAAGCCTCCACTTGGTCTCCTATTGAAACACCACTAGCATACATGCATGCTATGAATGTAAAGAACCACTGCATGGCCTCAAGCACTATAAATACCCATGCTGCATTCGCTGGGAAGTCATCTCAACTCAAGCACACTCCATAGTGTTAGCTCACAATGGTAGGCACAAAGCTAGTATCACTGGGGCTCTTTGTCCTCATGAGCATGGGATTAGCCAATGCTATTAGGGTGGCTAGATACTCTAGTGCTGATGGGACTGGCACAGGACAGGGAGGGGGTGGCGGATATGTAAATGGTGGGGGATCAGGGTCTGGGTCTGGCACCGGATCAGGTGATAGTGGTCCTTATGGTACCCATGCAAGTGCTGGAGGGGGTGGTGGAGGTGGTGGAACTAGCCAATACGGTGGGTCTGGGTATGGTTCAGGGTCAGGGTCAGGTTTAGGGTCTGGTACATATAGTCAAGGAGAGTATTCTGGCTATGGAGAGTCTACTAATGCTGGTGGTGCCGGTGGGGGTGGGGGTGGAGGACAAGCCGGAGGTGCTTGGAATTCCAATGCTCAAGGATCCGGTAGTGGCACCGGTTCTGGCTCTAGTTATCCTAACAGGTATTGGGATGGTTCAAGTTATGCGGGTGCAAGTGCTAATGGTAATGGTGGTGGCACAGGAAATAGTCAAAATGGTGGCGGTGGCGGCGGTTCTGGTGCCGGAACTGGATATGGCAATGCCTACCCATAAATTCCATATAAGTCAATCTCAAGTTGGAGCCCATCATAGTCCTTTCTTGTTTGAAGTCATAGAGTTATTTGTTTTCTTTATCCCTTTGTTACACTTCTGTTAGTATTAAATTAATAAAGGGTCCAACTGTTCTAGCAACAGCTGCAGTCTTGTAACGAGGTCCTTGTGTGAAGACGTTGTAATCATGTCTGTTTGTGAAAGGAAAAAAATAACTTGTCTATCATGTGGCCACTATATATCTAAAAAAAATCTTATGTTCTCTTTGGAGTGATTAAGTTGAGACGCCTACACCATGCATGTTCACATGGTTATTTTTTTTGCGAGAGCACACACTCACCCCTATGAACATACGCATGCACATCCTACCCCTATGAGCACCTCAGAAGAACCGAGTTGGACCGGCAAATCTCAAGATTGACGAAGTCACCATAGGCGCCTCGTTATCGACGAGCACGTCGCCTACCACTGAAAGAATGGTGCCGTTAAATCCTGGAATAAATCCAGCAAAATGTGAGCACTCGTGTCAAGTCAAAGACTTGAACCTGGATGGTTTGGTTCCACCACAAGGAAACTAACCAGCTAGCTATGCTCAGTTCACCACATGGTTATTAAAATAGTACATATACTAATGGAATTCCTAGAGTTGTTTATATCACTTACCACGATAACTCCAACTGGGTCAATCGGCCTAGAACATATTAGCAAGAACTGCTGCCACAAGCCCATTTATGTCAGTGATACCTTTTAAAAAAAAGTGATCCTGTGCATGCGGCTTCACTATTTCATAGAAGAAACCAGTTTTTCACTTGTTTTTCAAATGTCAATTCAGCATTGACTGTTGGCACTCTTTGTCCATCCACTGGAATTTGAATCTCTCCAGCTTCTTCATATGATCACTACTACAGATTCAGTAATCACTGCCGGCTTTATCACTGCCGGAATTAGTAGAACTGGCAGTGATGACCTTTCACTGCCAGTTCTTGGCTATGAAAACCAGAAAATGATTGGGGGTGTGACCCACTGGCAGTGATGACAACTATCACTGCCAGTTTGTGTCTCCAACCGGCAGTGGCTGGACGGCCACCTATCACTATTGGTTCAAGCCAATATCTAACAGTGATTTGGTGCTATCACTATCGGTTTTAGCCAAGAACCGACGGTGATAAGCCTGACAGCACAAAAAGGCTGCAACGTCATCTTCTTCCTCCTCTCTTCCAGCCCAAGAACAGAGGCGCGCATTTGGGCCCTTCCCTCCATTGTTGCGGTCGCCCAAAACCGTGAAGCTACCTCTTGATTTGGAAGAATGGCTTGATCTTTTTGCTTTAAGGTTAGTAACAAGCATCCACTCCTTTGATTTTGTTGCTTAATTAGCATTATTTTGATGGCTATGATGCTTGATTCTCATTCTTCTTTCTCCATTCTTCTAGAGAGCACTTTTCCAATTGGACTTTCTGCAAGGCTTGCAAGCAAATTGTGTTGAATCCATCATCCAAAAGGTTGGTGTCTATGAACACATTTAATTTCCTAGCTAATTATTCCATGGTGGTCAAGATCGTCATTGTTAGTATGTGATGTTATAATTAGTTCTTAGTAGTAGAGTAGATTCTTTTACAATTTTGATGAGGAAAATTAACCCATGTGTCACCAAACAATGCATTGATTGGAGCTACATTGTTGTTCATGATAATGTCTCCAATTTTAGTCTTTTTTTTAAATTAGTGTCTCCATTTTTATGTGGCATGGAGTAGAATAATTGTTCTTCATTATTTTTGCAATAATTAATTTTTACTACGATTTTCAATTTACATGGCCGGGGCTACCAATTTTCATTTTCCAATAATAAGTGTACAATAATGTTTTCCTAAAATGGTACTTTCGAGCTACAATTGTTCTTCATGAAGCTCGACTTCTTGTTAATTCTCCGTAATTACTATCTCAATATTTTTTTGTGCAGAGATGGATTGAGAGTGGATGCGTCCGCCCCGAACGGACAAGTGGTACATGCATGGCGTCAGCCAGATTATCACTGATGCCAAGGCCCACGTTGAGAATGGGAACCCTATCTTCTGCCCATGCAAATATTGCAAGAATCAAAGGTTTCATCTAATTGAGTCTATACGATCGCACTTGATTACCAGGGGGTTCATGCCAAACTATACAATATGGAATATGCATGGCCAGGTTGGTGTGAATGTTCCATAGGAAAACGATGATGATGTGGACATGCCTGACGTAGCCATCCACGATGCTGATGAGGAACCCGGTGTCAACACGGAACCTATGGCCATAGTTAATGATGTGTTTAGGAACACGCTAGCTAACGACACTGAGGATAACGATGGCATTTCTCAGCTGCTACGTAATGTAGAGACCAGATGTCTTAGGGAAAGATAGCTAAGAAAGCTAGAGAAAATGAGACAAGATGACAAAACATCATTGTATAAGAATTGTACAATGAGCAAACTGGAAGCCGACATCATGCTGTTAGAGTTTAAATCAACAAACAGATTGAGCGATAAAGGCTTCGATCAGTTGTAGGTATAATAAGAAAAATGCTCCCAGAAAAAAATGAGTTGCCAGAAAAGACATACTTGGCCAAGCAAATGATCTGCCCCATTGGCCTCGAGGTTGAAAAATTCACGCGTGTTCCAATGATTGCATATTGTATCGTGGAGAAAAATATAAAGACTTGGACAAGTGCCCCAAGTGTGAAGCTCCATAGTACAAGGAAGGGCTATCAGATGAGGGTACCAAGACCAGAGGAGGTCCCGTGAAGGTTGTTTGGTATTTCCCTATAGCTCTCCGGGTGCATAGGTTGTTTGCATGTGCAAAGTCAGCCAAACTGTTGCGCTAGCATGGCAAAGAGCGTAAGAAAGATAAAATGATGAGGCACCCCGCCGATGGGCATGACTGGAGGACTGTCAATACTATATTCTATAAGGACATCAGTGGAGAGGTAAGGTACCTTTAGTTTGGTTTGAGCACAGATGGGATGAATCCTTTCGACCAGGTTAGAAGCAATCATAGCACCAGGCCAGTGACGCTATGTATATACAACCTTCCACCTTGGGTCTATATGAAAAGGTTGTACATCTAGATGCCACTACTGATCAAAGGGAAAGACAACCTGGGAATGACATCGATGTGTTTCTAGAACCAGTGATCGATGAACCAGTAGAGATGTTTGAAAAGGGTGTGGAGGATGTTTGGGACAAGTACAAAAAGGAACATGTCACAATCAAGGCAGTACTTATTGCTACAATCACCGGCCTGCCAGGTCGAGGTTCATTGTCTGTAGAGAAGACAAAAGGCTATACTGGATGTGTCGAGTGCTTGGACGACACTGATGAAGTAAATCTACCAAATAACTCAAAGATTTTATATGGGACACCGTAGGTTCCTACCGAAGAATCACCCTTACCGCAGGAACAAAAAAGATTTCAATTGTACTATTGACAAATGCTTAGCTCCAAAATATCAAGACAGGCCTACGATACTTCGAGAACTCAACAAACTAGAGGTTGTCCTTGGAAAGGGGGACAATGCAGTAGCAACGCCTGATGGGAGCGTTTGGAAGAAAAAATTGATTTTCTGGAAACTATCTTACTAGCCATTTCTGAGTGTACGCCACTGCCTTGATCCCATGCACATCACTAAAAATGTGTGCGCTAACACGCTTAACACCTTGATGAACACCGGCGGGACATCGAAGGATTCATTAGCCACACGCCTAGACATGCAACACTTTGGAATCAGGAAGGAGCTACATCCCATGGAGCTAGAGAATGGCCAGTTCGAACTTCTGGTTGCATCATGGACATTGAAGAAGGAAGAAAAGTGTGCCCTTATTTATTTCTTCAATGAACTCAATGTCCCGACGGGCTACTGTGCGAACCTGAAGAGACTAGTGAACATGAGAGAACTCAAGTTAAACTATGGCCCTATGAAGGCCCATGACTGTCATGTCATTATGACTCAGCTACTCCATGTTGCCCTGCATGGTATCCTCCCCCCAAAGGTCCGCGCCCCAATCATAAAGTTGTGCTCTTTCTTCAACGTCATCTCAAAAAAGGTCATTGATGTGTCCATGCTGGACCAGCTGTAGCGGGACATAGACTAAACTCTCATTAGGCTTGAGATGCATTTCCTGCCAACTTACTTTGATATCTCATTGCATTTGCTCATTCGTCTTGTTGATCAAATTAGAGTCCTTGGCCCAATGTACCTGCATCCGATGTTCCCTTTCGAAAGACTGATGAAAGTTTTCAGGAGGTATGTTAGGAACAGATTCAGGCCAAAAGGGGGCATGGTTGAAGGATGGTCAACGAAGGAGGCCATTGAGTTCTGCACATATTATCTGGACATCAAAAGGGTCATAATTCCAGAATCTCATCACGAGGGAAGACTGCGTGGCAAACAAACGATCGAGGAGAAACCTGTTATAGTAGATGACCCTATTTCTTTTAGACAGGCATAGTTCGCTGTTCTCCAACAAGCCGAGGGTGTGATGCCATACATTAATGAGCATAGGCAATCGCTGCAAACTCTGTATCCGAGCAGCTCACAGGCTTGGCTGGATAAAAAACATAAGGAGGAATTGGCCAACTAGTTGCGACATCGCTTGCTTGGAATAAAGTTGGGTAATCAACTAGATGCCTTAGCCAAGGGACCTTCGAGTACATATCTTAAGTACTAAGGGTATGAGATCAATGGATTCACATTTTACACAAAAAAGCAAGATGCAAAGAGCACATACCAAAATTGTGGTGTTTGTTTTAATGCTCACGACGAAAACAGCATCGTGCAGGCGACATACTTAGGTTTCATAGAGGAGATATGGGAGCTAGCCTACGGTCTATTGAAGGCAGCTCTTTTTCGCTGCCAGTGGGTCTAGCTCGAGGAAATCACCACCAACAGTGAAGGGTTCACTACCGTTGATCTCACTAAGACCGCATACAGAGACGACCCCTTCGTCCTGGCATGAGATGTTATGCAAGTCTTCTATGCAAGGCACAACAAGACAAAAGG
This sequence comes from Saccharum hybrid cultivar R570, assembly GCA_038087645.1. Lineage (NCBI taxonomy): Eukaryota > Viridiplantae > Streptophyta > Magnoliopsida > Poales > Poaceae > Saccharum > Saccharum hybrid cultivar. Next base: position 17,772,326 of record JAQSUU010000805.1, read on the forward strand.
AAGGCTAAAAGTAGTCCTAAAAAGGAAAAGGAAGATTGTCGGTGTCGATGGAGTGACGAATGAAGAAGACTACAAGGGCTATTAGGAAATGCCTCCATTCGGGGCCAACGTACCCCTACCTATACTTCAAGAGGGTGACGAACCTACTTACGTATGGCTTGATCACAATGAGGCCCTCATTGTTGATGCACCTGAAGATAGTTAGAGTATTGTTAACTATGTAATCATTATTTGGACGTTGTTCACCAACTATGTAATCTAATTTATATTTTGTGCGCTTCTCTAATATTAAATTATTGACTATGTAATCAAATATTGAGATGATGATTCATTTGATAATTATAGACCATTAATTAATTATCATGGAATTAAATAATCAAGACACAAATATTTGTTTTATTTTATAGCGGTAAAAGTCAGCTACTGCGAAACCCGCACCCTGGGTTCGAATCCTAGGTGCGGCAAACTTTTTTATACTTAAACTATAAAAACAATAACAAAAGGATTCCTAACGTAAATCCTCCTTTAATGCAACGGTTAAGCCAATAATCCCTCTTTCCTGCTCCCTCGATTTGAAACCCAGGGGGGACTAATTTTTTATTTTATTTAAATAAAAGCTAAGCGCCTGCGGCAGCGGCAGCTACTTTGCCAGGTCTATCACTATCAGTTTTTGCATAAAAACTGACAGTGATACATATAATCACTGCCGGTTCTAAAAACCAACACTAATGACCCCTATCACTACCGATTTTTAATAAAAACCGACAGTGATAAGAATGTTCCCTTCACGGGCTGGCATATGCTCCCACTGACAACCACAGCAGGAGCACTGCTCCCACCTACCACGACAGCTAGCCTATAAAATGGCGCCCGGCTGGGGAGCCTCTCCATGGCTAGTACTTGTTTCATTTTGCAACTCTGCTTGCTATTTATTTTCCCAATTTGTTCTCTGCTTGCTAATTTCCACATACATGGCCTCTCTGTGGGAGAAAGCCCTCTACATACATATTTCGTTATGCGTCGTAGTCCACCAGAATGGTGCACACAAGAGGTACTAGAAGAATGCTAATGAAGATAGAGCAACGCCGAAGGTTGGAGACGCCGCGAGGTTCACAGAGCCATCCGCATAGCTCTCCAACCTGCATAGCTCGTTGCCACCTTGGCACTTCTTCGACCCTAGGGTGCTAGAAGAATGCTACTGAGGTGGTTAAATTATAATGTGTTGATACACATTGATTGGAACATTGACCTGTACGAAATAGGTCTTTGTTATTGTATATGTAATTTATTTCTATGATTTTTGTTATTTTATGTTGTATTTCTAACTCTATCTAAATAAATATATCGTTGTTGTTCAAATATATATATATATATATGCAATTTTTGTTGACATTTTTTATTTGTTGTTTATTATTGTAATAACATTCTCTATTTTTTTCTTTTTCTCTACATGCAGATTGCGCTCTAGGACCTTACCTATGCTGCATGTGGCTTGTCGGCCGTTCTAGATCAAGCTACGGAGCAACTCGGGTATAATTGGGACTTTCGCAATGGAAACCTTGGCCAGCTCACTGCAAAAGGACGCCAGTACTGTATAAGGATTACTAACAGCGGTAGTGGTCGTTCAGTAGGTTACATCTATGGCCGACCATTCTTTTGGTATTGTGAGGAACGAGAGAGTGCACTCATACGGGCATTGACCTTCATCGATACAAGTGGATACATAATCAGTGACATCAATTACCATATATGGCTACATAGGCATGTTAGTGTGCATGGCTCGATCGATCCTGGCAGTGATTCCGACAGTAATTAATATTTATTTAGCTAGGTTTGCAAGGTTGTAGTTTAATTGGATTCTAATTTTAATTTGTACGGCTTGTGTGTTTAATTATTGTCATGCATGTAATTCGTGTAACGTTTGTTGGGCAACTAGAAATCTATATTCTGGTGTCGCATTGGTCTCAAAATTTTTCTCAGGCTTGCACGTGCCACGGGTGAAGGAAACACTAAGTTTGGGATTTTTCGAAGATGGTTTGCTACTTTCTGAGGTTTAATTGAATTTCCGCACGACAACACCAAGCAATTATAGGTTGAACTGAGTCCACCCAAGAAAAGATCTGGAATGGTGCCAAACTTTTAGACATACTCTCATGTGCCCTAGGGATAAGAATTTTGTGGAGGTCGATGAAAAAATATATTGGGTCCAAGATGTAAGTCACCCTCTTTTGTCTCATTAAGCACAGAGAAAATATAATAATAAAAAATGATCAGAAAAACTTAAAATATTGTGTGGGGCCTTAATTTGGGTATACATGCTTGCAAAAAAATTTCAAGCCATTTCGACAAAGGCGAAGTATACATGTTTCACAGAGGTAACTGAGCCCTTTCATCGAACCATGACTATACACATCGGTCTCTGGGTTTCTGAGGTTCGTATGAATTCCGGTGTCGCATTGGTCTCAAACTTTTTCTTAGGCTTGCACGTGCCACGGGTGAACGAAACACCAAGTTTGGGATTTTCCGGAGATGGTTTGCTACTTTATGAGGTTTAATTGAATTTCCGCGAACTAAGTCTACCCACGAAAAGATCCGGAATGATATCAAACTTTTACACAAGGTCTCATGTGCCTTAGGGATCATAATGTTGTGGAGGTCGATGAAAAAATGTATTAGGTCCAAGATGAAATTCACCCTCTTTTGTCTCATTCAGCACAAAGAAAAATATAATAAATAAAAAAATGACAGAAAAACCTAAGATCTTGTGTGGGGCCTTAATTTGGGTGTACATGCTTGCCAAAAAATCAGCAAGCCATTTCGACATAGGAATAGACATGCTTCTATTTATTCAGTATATAAAAGGAATTTTTTATATATATAAACATCACTGTTGGTTACTTAAAGCCGGCAGTGATAAGATGAAACCAACAGTGTTGTTGGTTATCACTGTCGGTTCTTTTTGAAAACCGGCAGTGATTTGTAAAACATTGTGTCCACCCACGGGTTCGAGCTCGGGTCTCGGGGACCAAAGTTATGAGACTCGTTTTATTTTTTCTTTTAAACTTTTATAGCATTATAATATTTTATAAATTTAAACTAAAAAATTGGTCCGCTTGGGACTCGAACACGGGTCTCGGAGGCCATAGTGCGCGGTCTTAGGCTATCCGCACTCGTCATACTCTATATTCATCCTCTAAAAGGAATATTCCGTCCTGGTCATCGAGATTCTCTCCTCTATACCACTTTCTTCCGCACTCATTCATCCTCTATATTCATCCTCTATCCACTATTTGGACCCGCTTGTCAGCTTTTTTAATAAAACCCCTCCACCCCAGGGCTCCTCTCTCTCTCCTCTCGCATCCTCCTCCTTCTCTGTCTCCTCCCCCGGTCCAGCGACGCCGCCGGATCCCGCCACCCCGTCCCCCGCGGCTCCCTGCTCCCTCCCACCTGGCCTCCTCTCTCCATCCGCCGGCGGCGGGCGCGGCTCCCGGGAGGTGGACGGCGGCTTCGGGGGCGCTGGGGCTCCGTCGAGGGCGCTTCTCCGTCCGCGAGCCGCGGCCGCGCGCGAGGGCTGCCCGCGCCGCCGCGAGGCGGGCTCGCCGGGCACCGCCGGTCGGCCGCGCGCGAGTGAGGGAGCTTCGGTGCGGTGGAGCTCGGGAGAGGCGGGCCTTCCCCGACGGCCCAGGCGCGTGCACGGCGCGCACGGCGGCCGCAGGAGGCAGCGTCCCCTTCCCCCAACCGGCGGCGCACATCCGGCCCTCCCCGCGGCGACCTCCTCCACCTACCGACACCAGGGGCGTGCTGCCGTGCGGATCTAGTCGGAGCGGGCGCGCGCTCCATGGCGGGCCTCCATGGCGACCTCCTCGCCCCGCCCCTGCTCCGGCCTCCCCTTGTCTCGCCCCGCCCGTGCTCTCCCGTGGACGTCCGCCGGCCCCACGCCACGCTGTCGGATGGCGGACGAACGGGAAGGCCGCTGGATTTGGCGGACGTGCGATGCTCCTGGAGGATAGCGGATGCTTTACAGGAGACCGCTGCGGCGTTTTTTCCGCCATTGGCGTACTGGAGTAACGCATAGCGTACCCCAGTGCGGACGGTCTTAACCGCTGCGGTAGTATAGGAGGTGTGTCAAGGCTTGTTTTGTTCTTTCTTTTAACCGTTTAGAGCGCTTAATAAATTATAAAAGTTAACCAAAAACTTGGGCCGCCTGGGACTCGAATGCGGGTCTCGGGGGCTATAGTGCACGGTCTTAACTGCTGTGCCAGTCATCGGAGGATTTCCAAAGAAAGGGAAACGATATGCTGCTTAAATTGTAACCAATCCACCCACATCACTGTCGGTTCCACGCATAGCCCGGTAGTGATATTGCCTCATCACTGTCGGTTTAGACGTCAAAACCGGCAGTGATGAGCCATGTGGATAAAAGCAAGGTGTGAGGTGAAATTTTCCAAAGTCATTTCAACCCCGCGCCCACCCGTCCCCTGCGCCGCCGGAGCACCACCTTGCGCCGACGAGGCACCACTGCCCCCTGCACACCTGTCCACCACCACCCGCGCCGCCGTTCCCAGCCCCACGCTCCTCTTCTTCGACGCCAACGCCTGTGCGTCCCCTCGACGTGTCCCCATTCGTCCCGCGCTAGCGCCCGCGACGCTGTCCACCGCCCCACGCTGGAGCACTGCGCCGTCTGCGCCCTCGTTCCTCGTCCACGACGCCGGCCGTGCCCCTCCTCCACGCCTACACTCCCACCGCTGAGGCACTCAGGAGCATGCGGACAGCTGCTTCCCCACCCCCAAGTGAGTGCTTGGCTCACTGTCCGCTATTTGTTTGATGAAATGCCTGTTAGGCTCACTGCCCGCTATCTATTAATTTGCAGCATCATTTTGGTGTTTGTGTTTGTTGCTAAGTCTCTGTTCTCTTTATTTTCACAAGTATGGTTGCTATATGGTGGTGCTATGTGTGCTAACCTTTACCATACTATGGGCTATAATTGATACTTGCTACTTTTTCATGCTAAAATCATGAAGAACAATTTAATTTGTTAGATGCTGCAAGTACCTCCTCTCACAATGTAGCTTGCTCCATGCCTCTTTATCTAGATGTATGTGAACTTAATAGTTCATTAGCTGTATGTGAACTTAATATTCTGATACATCATGTTTGAATGACAACCTAATTTACTTAAATGTATAGGCAACCATCGCATGGTATGTAGTGCATGTTGGTCACATGCTTGGGATTTATCAAACCTGGGAAGATTGATATGCTCAAGTCAATGGCTACCTTGGTAATTTGCACAAAAAATACAACATAGAAGCTGAGGCTTTGAGGGCCTACTATAGTCATCCGGCCTACCTTGCAAACCATGGCCAACTGGCCTACTATGGTCCAATGAATGCAAACCATGGCCATCCGCCGGCACTGGAGATTGAAGAGAAGCCACCCGCCGGAGATATGAAGATTAGGAGAATTGCTCTTTGGTCTTGGAAAGATGTCATGCTTTTATTTATGGCTATGGTCATTGATTTTCTTATTTGGAAGTTGATGTAGGCTTAGTTTCGTAGCACAGTAGGTGGACATTGTTGTATGTGGTCAATCAAACAATGAATTTGTTCTAGGTGAAAATTATTAGACTTTGTCGTATGTAGACTTATTATTAGACTTTGCATTAAACCTCTATTAGTTGGTTATATATATATATATATATATATATATATATATATATATATATATATATATATATATATATATATATATATATATATAGGGAGAGTATACTCTATAGCTAGCTACAAAATAAGTTATTTTGTAGCCACCTTTATTTACGATAATTTGATATACTAATTTACGACAATGTCAGTATATATTTACGATAGTTGAATTACTATAACACATGGGGATATTTACCATAATGTTATAGTAAATCACATAGTAAGGAGTTACTATAATCTCGTAAATTAGCATAGCAATTATTGTAACTCAAAGTCGCTATATATATATATATATATATATATATATATATATATATATATATATATATATATATATATATATATATATATATATATATATATATATATATATATATATATATATATATGCTATTAGTAGTTGTCCACAGCCAAAACTAACCACGATGGTGTCACAGCCATGACTCGTCATCACGTGTTACCCCGTCACTGAAGAACAGATCAGCAACAAGAAGCGGCTGATATCGCTAGACGGGAGAGCCGCATAATCTGACAAACGGTGACGGTGTCAATCAGGACAGTCAGAACGAGCAGACATGGACCCCGTCCGACCTGCTCGAGCTGGGTCAAGATGACCAAGATGGCCAGGTAACTTTGGTATCATGTCACTAGGTAGCCACACACACTAATCAATTGAGAGGGTCATAGCTTACTTGGTGTCTCCAGCAGGAGCCTCCGCTAGCCGAGGAGCCAGAGGGTTCGGGTAGCAGGAAGGCCAAATCCAAGCGAGGCATGTCAAAGCTTCCTGTTGGTAAGAATGCACACTGGCACATCACTGAGTTCGATGAATTTGGGGATCCACTCTCACCACCTATAGCTTTGACCAAATACAAGACTATCCTTGGGTTATTACTTGTAAGGGACTTCATCCCGATTAGGTACAGGAAGTGGATTGGGAAAGATAATGACCCATGGAGGGTTCCCGAAAGTGAGAAGGATTACATATGGGATATCAAGATCCCAGAGTATTTCACTTTCCCAATGGAGTATGACAAGGAGCTAGTCAAGAAAAAAGAAAAAGAAATCATGGGGATATGCTTCAAGAATTTCAAGGGGACATTGTACAAGCATTTTGTCCTCCAAAATAAAGAGCCAGAATTCGATGGTGGACAATTTAGCAAGTAGGACTTCTGGCAAGATTTCAAGGAATACAGGTCATCCGATGAGTACTTAGAACTGAGTAGGAAGAAAAGGAGAACTCGTAGAAAGCGACAAATCCTCATCGTCTCAGCTCTCGTGGCTACGCCAAAAAGATGCCAGAGTTTGCAGTAGAACTTGATAAGATGGATCGCCTTGCTGAGGAAGGCGTTCAGGTTGAGACCGACCATTGGGAGCCAAGATCGGTAATATACTGTATGGAGAGGAATGTATGCCATGCCGAGGACAGGAGCTTTAGCTCCACAAATCCACCCATGAGTTCCTTGGAAACTAGCATTCCAGGAAGAATCTCACACTTACCGGAGCCGCTTGAGGGGTAGAGCAGAATAGGAGGCAGAGTGTTTGAGGTGACTAAAAGAGATGGAAGGTAGAATGGATGCACGGATTGAGGCAACCGTTGAAGCACGAGTCCAACAAATTTTGCAGTCCAGGGGACTAGGACTACCACAAGACCCTACTCCTATTGCCTTTAGCCCATAGTTTAGGGGTCGTAGCAGCTGTGGATCGACCCTGCTCGACAAAGAAGATGCGAATGTGCCTCATCCAGTGGACAGCATCACTGAACCCATCAATGTCAAGTTGTACATCCATCAGCAATGGACAAAGGACAAGGTGGCCCTTGGCTAGGCCTGGCCTGTGGGAGACGGGACCATTAATGGCCGCCCAATTCCACAGGGGTATGCTCGCATCACCATTGATAGAATACTTGATAAGAAGTATAACACGATACACATTGAGTACCCTGCAGTGGAAGACAGGCAGAAACTTGGTCATAACAAGGGCTCTCAAGTGGCTAGGTGCAAGCGCTTCATTAAGCTTGACCACCAATTGTCCTCTGATGATGAGGACGACTGTGAGTCTTCACCTAACCGCGATGATCATTAACCATCTCCCAACAAAGATCACTCCCCTCCTCATCTCTTGCCATCACCCCTGAGAAGACTGAGGTCTCGTTCTATTCCTCCTCGTCCACCTCCATCTTCATCAGCCCTGAGAAAAGAGAAGACTCCTCCTCCATCTTCATCACTGAAAGCCCAAGTTTGGTTTTGGTAATTAATGACACCAAGTTGCTAATGCCATGTGTTAAGTGGTTTGAGTTAGGCATAAGCAACACATGTGATGAAGGTGTATGTGGCAAGGAGTGGTGGCCACAAGATCACAAAGAGATGGTGCATGGACATGAAATGACGATCATGATGGAGATGTACATGAAATGATGATCATGGTGATCAAGCATGTGGAGGTGGACATGGAACAAAGTGATCAAGGCAAAGGTATAATCATAGAGTTTGCTTTTGCCAGTCTAAGATGAGTAGAGAAGTGATTGACCGGGTTTAGGATTGATAGCCGACTATCAAGAGGGGCAATCACGGTTAGCTCGTTAATCAAGTGCTACTAGGTCAATGTCCTAAGCATATGCATTTAAATCTAGTAGAGGGCTAACATAATGCCTTGAAAAATCATTGTGAAAATGCTAACACACATACACATGGTGATGTAACACTTGGTGGTGTTAGCACATTTGCGAAGGCGGTGGAGTTTGAGCAGTAGAGAGGGGTTTGGGGTCCTCTCTCCCTCCCGCCGAGCTTGCGAGGCAGGGTTCAGGCGTTTTTGTGGAGATGACATGCTTATTTTCCATTGCGCTAAAGGATGGAACCGAAGGCGAAGTCACGGAGGTGATCATCTCTATTTTCTGAGCGACACACGCTGGCTTCGCAGGCATCAGACGCAGCTGCCACGTCTGGTGCTTTGCCCTAGGTGGCGCGCGCTATTCTCTGTGCGACGGATGCTGGTCTCGGAAGCGACAGATGCTAATGTCAGCGTCTATTGGCTTACCCTCGTTCGCGCGCTGCTAAAGGAGGCAACGGATGCGGTGGTGCTTGTAACACCCCGGGTGTTATAGTGCTAATTAATCTGCCATGTCATCATAATGCATTGCAAAGCATCTCTATTAGGTTAACATTGGTATGCATCAACTAAAACAAGTTTACTTATCTAGGTTGAATGTGTTTCTCAGTGGTGTGCTCCGAAACTGAAAACCCTAATTTCGAATACCACCGCAAATACTTAGTCCAGGCCCTGCGTAATTTGAACTGCGCGACTGTGTTGCACACTAGTGTCAAATGTAGGGTATGAGCTCAAGTAAAACATCTAAAATGAAGCTCCAAATTTGAGTTTGAATTGGAGTCCCAAAACTTGTCGCGAGTTTTCCGATTCGAGTTCGAATTCAAAATCTGGGGAGAAATGTAAAACAATTTCAAAAGTAAATTGGTCAACCAAGAGTGACATTTGGTCAACCATGTCATGTTGGTCCAAATGATGCCCTTGGGTGAGGTTTTGGTCACTAAGTAATCACAAAACAAAGTAGCAACAAATTCCAATTTAAAATCCCTCCGAAAACCCTAAATTTCAAAACCCTGTTTTACCCCTTTTGAATTAATTCAAAATCTAAGCAAAATTTGGGAAAAAGTTCAAAACCAAGTTTGTAGAACTTTTTAAGGGCTACAACTTTGGTGTTTTGAGTTTTTAAAGTTTTAGTGTAAAATGTGGAGCAATTTTGAAAATAAACAAATTTCAGTTTTAATTCATTTTTGTCCCCAAACTAAGATTTCAAAATGGAGGCATAATTTTAAAAAGTTTTGAACAGCAAAGTTGTAGGTCTGGTCAAGATATACAACTTTGATGTTTGGAGATTTTGAAGTTTCAATATAAAATCAAAAGTAATTTCTAAATTACCAAATCTGCAAAATGTGTCCCTTTTTGAATTTAAACTCAAATTTCAAAATCCAGTGAGAATTTGAAAAAGTGTTCAATATCAAACTTGTAGAGCTTGAAAATCTGAAGATTTCATACATTGGAAGATTTTCAAGTTGTTATACAAATTTGAGAGTAATTTGAAAAACCAGTTTGAATTTCAGAGTTTTGGGGGGGCTACAATGCTAGGGCCAATCACCGTCGGCCACCGGCCGGCATGGGCGCCGGCGAGACGCCGGACGGCTTCGGCCAGCTTCCAGGCGCGCCCAGGATCGCCAGCGCGACGACGTGAGCAGTCCAGCTCTGTTCCCGCGCTCGTCTTCTATAAATACGTCGAGTCGCCGTCGTTTTTCTTTCTCTGTTTTTCGCCACCGCCGCCGCCGCTAGCTCCACCGCTCGCCGCTGCCGCCACCAAGCCGTCTCTGGCCACGCCAGTCGCACCAACAGCATCACCGCATCCTCGCGCACCTCGCGAACCACCCAAGCCAGCTTGACTTTGCCTGGATTGCCGCCGCCACCGCTTCCCGTGCTCAACTCCGGCGACCAAGCCGCTCCCCGTGGCCAGACCACTCCAGCCGCTCCCCGTCGCCACCGAGAGCTTCGCTGCAACCACTGTGAGCCCCTGATGCTTCCTATGCCATCACTTAAGCCGCTACCGCACTGTATCGCCGGGACGTCGGTCACCGTGGCAGTCGTGCCGCCATGGCCGTCGGGGGAGTCCTTCCGAGGCCGTAGGGTAGCCGCTAGGTGGGAAAACGGGTTCGCCAGGTTGTGCTGATGCTGTAGAATCACTGGGTTGGGTGACCGAAGCAGCGCTCGCCGGCCGGCCACCGTGTGGGCATGGCCGGGTCACGAGAGCGAGCGAGAGGGCGGGAGGAGGAAGATGACAGGTGGGGACGCCGTGTCAGCGAGAGAGAGAGGGAGGCCGACGCGCGCGGGCGGAGCAGGCCGGTGCTGGGCTGGGCCGAGCGCGTGAGCAGGCGCGGGCACGCGCGTACGCAGGCCGGTTGGGCTGGGCCGGATCGGAGAGAAGGAGAAGCAGCCCGATTTCGGTTTTCGTTTTTGTTTTTCTTTTTCAAATAAATGAATAGTGTTATTATTTGTTTATTTCATTAAAAATTGTGTAGAGTTCCAAAATTCATGAAAATTTTTGTGTAAGCTTCTCAATGTATAAACTATCTAGGAAAAATGTTAAATCATGAATTTGAATACTTTGGGCAGTAGAATTAATTGGTTTCATTAAAGATTAAATGCAACTTCCAGGAATTTTAATAATTAATTTATTTATCCAAAAATTATAAAATTTATTATGACACTGTTATAAATCATTCTTAACCCATAGAAAAAGTTTGAGCTTGTTTAGATAAAGTTTGATCAACTTCTAATTATGCCCTAATTATTTAAATAGAAAATAAATGTTAATTTGAGAACTTTAAGTGTTGTGTGCCTTTTGATTGAGTGATGTCCTTAGGTCACTACCCTTTCGTGATCTCTGGCACCTTGATTTCATGATTGAGCTCGTTAGTAACTTGTTAGGTTAAAAGCTGGTATCGCGAGAAAACGTCGCTACTAGTTAGTAGGTTTTCTGTTTACGATTGTACCGTGAAGGGAAGTTGTACTCAAGTCATAAACCGTGGCATGTTATCATCAAGCATCATGTTTATCATTGAGCATCATGTTAAAGCATGTTATGTATTCGTGTAGTCACCGCTTTCGAGGAAGCCGAAGTCGTCGAGCAGGTCTCCGGAGAAGAGCGATCGTCGGTGGGTTCTGGACCAGACGTTGGAGTCTCCGAGTCTGAGTCAGTCGTCGTGTCAGAGCAAGGCAAGCCCCGGTGCATTTAAACCCTAGCTTGATATTTTACAAATGTTTTATTTTTTTGTATTATGGTTTATTGCATTAAGTAATTAGGAGTTGAGTGATAACCAAATTGCTGCATTACCATCCTTGATTATTGCGATATTAACCTTGATACCTGTTTTACTGAAAATGCGTAGTATGCTTCGCTATGCTTAGAAGTAAGCTTTTAAATGAAATGTTTACATAGCCATGACGGCATACTTGATGAATACTGAAATATGAGAATGAATTAGAAGATCGGGTGGGTGGTTTGGCCACTGCTAACATGCATTGGGAAAAGAGTCTCAATGTAGTGTTTCCGCCTTGTCGGTTAAGGACCGTTCGTTGTATGGCCCCCTTGTGTTTCGAGACTTTGCAACTAGCCTCATGCCTTGGGTAAGCCCAAAATGTTGGTGATTCCATTACGAGAACGTCTAACCTCGCACTGGGAGTGGAGAGATGGCGGGAGTAGCGTGTACCCTCGGGGCTAGAATCAGGCCGGGTTCGAGGAGTACTGTACTCTCGGGTGGCGATGAACACGTTCTGGTTTTGGGAGATCTAAATGAGGGTTGATATATGCAGATTCGGTTCTACATATGTCGTGATGTTAGGGATCCCCAGCTGGGTATAATCGGTTCGAATTGTCGTTGCTCCTCGGTTATGGAGACTCGATCACCTGTCCTGCATCGTAGTTAAGAAATGGAATTGAAAGAAAGAATAAGGAAAGAATCTTGATGAGAATTACTTTGATCTAGATTAGGATCACCTAGAATTGGTTAATGAACCATCAATGGTAAAAGTAAAATATTGAAGATAAGGACTTACTTTAGTAAGCTTTTCTGCAAAAGAAAATCTTGATTCTTGATTACCCGTACCTTGATTCCCTAAAGCTAGCATGCCCTTGGAGTCTTTGTCTTAGTCGGGTAAGTCTTGTTGAGTACTCTCGTACTCAGGGTTTGTTGAACCCCTTGTTGCAGGTGCGGTTCATGAACAAGTCTGCTTCGAGCCTTGTTGCATGACCGTCGTGGTTGAAGAAAGTGACGACTAGTAGACTGTGTGGCCTTTGGGCAAGGCGTCTCGTTTGTGTGCTGTATTAAAGTTACTACCGATACTTCTCTACTAATGGTTTGTAATAATGTTACATAAAGTTTGAGATTTGAAAACTGGTTTGTAACCTTAAGTTATTGTAAGACTTCCGCTACTTTACTCTGTTGAATATTTTGAATAAACTGTTGTAATATTGCAATACTCCTGTGATTGGATCCTATTCGGAGGAAAGCAGGCCTTTTAAGTTATGGTGAACATAAGTACGGCCGTCAGAGGTCATTATGGCAATGACGGGTACTTGTGGGCCATCGTAATTAGGAGGTTCTGTGACAGCTGGTACCAGAGCATAATCACTCGAGTTATTGTAGTATTACTTTGCAAAACTTCAAAATGTTTTGGGTCAAACAAACTTAATATTGATATTTTGGTCCAAATTGCTTTTGCTTATCTTAATCTATTCTATAGTTTCCTTAGCTCATATTTGAAAGCTTTGTAGTGAAGTATCATGTATAGTGCCCTATGTTATAAAGATCGCATGTGTTACTTAAGTCTTTCTGTTAGATCGTAAGAACGATGCATGCATCATGTTTAATTAACCTGCTTAAGTTACCTTCCCTTTTAAAGTGGTTTGGGTTAAGTAAGGTTCGATCCTATTCATGCTAACCTTCAGATCCCCCTATCTATTCTCATCATCCTAATTCTATCTTGCTTTAGGATGGCACGTGTGAAGACAACTCCTCGCAAGAAAAGTGGACCGCAAGGAGTGCCGCGTCATCAGTTGGCTGCCAGAGGTGATGGAGCAAGCAGTAGCCGTAATCCGAACCCGGATTCGGAATCAGAGGTTGCAAGGCTTACATCAGAAGTGGAGCGACTGAAGCGCAACATGCGTTTTTGGAAACAGTTCCAGAACGAGTCCCTGGAAAAGGAGACAGAGGCCAGGGCTCGTGTTCGTGAGTTGGAGCTTTATGTGACACACCTGGAGCAGTACAATACAGTTCTGCATGAGGAAGTCCATAGGCTAAATGATCTGATGAATCCCAATCATCAGCCCCAGGCAGTGGAAGATGATGTTGGTGCCGTGGTTGTTCCTGATGGAGAGGACAATGAAGAAGATCCGAATGAAGATGAACCCATGATGGAAAGTGGGGATGATGCAAGTCATGTCACTGGTGCGAGTGTTCCAGAGGTTGATGATGGAGTGATCGTGATCAGCGATGATGATGAGGAGTGAAGTGTCGACCTGGATGGCTATGTAATATAGTAGTCTTTCCTGCTTTCTAAGAACCTTAGTGGGTAGTTTCTTGCTTGCGAGCAAGTTTGTAATGAAATAATGTAAGATAAGTTTGTGTGTGTATACAAGTACTGTACTAACTGCTTTTTAATTCAATAAAGCGATGTAAATAAATATGGTTTGTGTATAACAGATGGACGGTACTGGAACTTCCTAGCAAGGGGACAATGCTCCGAATCCCCCACCGTTTCCACCCACCTTGGCAGAAGCTATTGCCGCACTGGTTAATGCCACTACCCTGTTGGCTCAGAATCAGATTCAGAATGGAAATCAGGGTCGTAGAGGCCGTAACAATGGAGGGGAAACCACTTATGTGGATTTCACCGATACCCGTCCACCAGTGTTCTCAAAGGAAGATGAGCCACTAGAGGCGGATGACTGGCTCCGTACCATGGAACAGAAGTTTGAACTGTTACAGTGCACGGAGCACCAGAAGCCCGTGTTTGCAGCGTAGCAGCTTAGAGGTGCCGCAGGGGCGTGGTGGGCGAATCTGGTCGCCGCACGGCCTGCTGGCCACCGTGTCACTTGGCAGGAGTTTCGTGAAGCCTTCAGAGCACATTATATTCCAGATGGTGTCATGGCCATGAAGCTAGAGGAGTTTCTCTCGCTGAAGCAAGGGAACCAGACAGTTCTGCAGTACATGGGTAAATTCAATCATTTGTCCCAGTATGCAGCGGAATATGTGAACACTGATGCGAAGAAGAAAAGTTGTTTCATGAGAGGTTTGAGTACCAGAATCCAGGAAGCATTAGTCACCTGTTATAATGCTACATACCATGAGATAGTCAATGTGGCTATTGCGTCAGAAGAAAAGTCCCGACTGCATAAAGAGTCAAAGAAAAAGAAGCCAGTGTTTTCTAGCCCGTCTGGCGGCATTAAGAAGCGCCAGAAGTTTATTTATCACCCTCAGAACTATTTCCGCCCAACTTATCGTCCACCGCAATACCAAGCTCAGCCGCAGATGTTTTTCCGTCCTGCCGCAACCCCGCAATTTATACAACAGCCGAATGCCCCTGGTATTCGAAACCAGACTCCAGCCACCCATAACTTTCCCTGCTACAATTGTGGAAAGCCAGGTCACTTTTCCAAGGACTGCCCGTATCCAAGGCAGTACAATCCCAACTATCCCAGAGCTCCCGTACCACAACAGCAACAACCTCAGAGCAAGAACAATAATCTGAATGTTCAGAAGGGTAAGGGTGAGAAGAAGAAGACCGAACGTGTATTCTACACTCAAGCAAGTGCAATCCCAGAGGGAGAACCTGTTATGATGGGTATGAATTAGATGTACCAAAGAGGAGCCCTTATAGATGCACTGCACAGAACTATAAGGTTGAACCTGCCAGATAATAAATCTCATCTTCTTATCCAACTTCCTATCCCAAAGAGAATAGTTGAAAGGATATGTGCAACTTCAGTACAGGAGGTTTGTGATATACCGGTAGTCTATGAATTTCCAGATGTGTTTCCAGATGATCTACCAGGTCTGCCACCAGACAGAGATGTAGAGTTTGTGATTGAGTTAAAACCGGGTACTGCCCCAATATCCCGGAGAGCTTACAGAATGCCACCCAATGAATTGGCAGAACTCAAGGATCAGTTGCAAGAGTTACGTGACAAAGGTTTTATCAGACCCAGTTCCTCACCATGGGGATGTCCAGCTCTGTTTGTCAAAAAGAAAGATCAAACTTTAAGGATGTGTGTTGACTATCGACCGCTAAATGAAGTAACCATTAAGAACAAATATCCGTTGCCGCGCATTGATCTACTCTTTGATCAGCTTGCGGGAGCAAAGGTATTTTCAAAGATCGATCTTCGATCAGGGTACCATCAAATCAAGATTCGACCTGAAGATATCCCTAAGACTGCATTCACCACCAGATATGGACTGTATGAGTACCTAGTTATGTCTTTTGGTCTCACCAATGCACCGGCACATTTCATGTATCTGATGAACTCAGTTTTCATGCCGGAACTTGACAAGTTTGTGGTTGTATTTATTGATGATATTCTGGTATACTCCAAAAGTAAAGAAGAGCATGTTGAGCATCTCAGAGTTGTTCTGAATCATCTGAGAGATCACCAACTGTATGCCAAGTTCAGTAAATGTGAGTTTTGGTTAAGAGAAGTGCAATTCTTAGGACATGTGTTGTCAGCTGAAGGAGTAGCAGTAGATCCTGGCAAGGTGAAAGATATTCTGAATTGGAAACCACCAATCTCAGTTCATGAAGTCTGAAGTTTTCTGGGAATGGCGGGTTATTACCGTCGATTCATACCTGACTTTTCAAAGGTAGCCAAGCCAATCACGGAGTTGTTGAAGAATCAAACTAAATTCATATGGTCTCCAGAATGTGAGAAAGCTTTTAGAATTCTAAAGAAGTCATTGACAACTGCTCCAGTTTTGGCACAACCAGATATAGAAAAGCCATTTGATGTATATTGTGATGCCTCGGGTATTGGCCTTGGTTGTGTACTGATGCAAGAAGGCAGAGTCATTGCTTATGCCTCGAGACAGTTGAAGCGCCATGAAGAACATTATCCGACACATGATCTTGAACTAGCAGCTGTGGTTCATGCATTGAAAATCTGGCGTCATTACTTGCTAGGCAATACTTGCCACATGTATACAGATCACAAGAGCTTAAAGTATATCTTTACTCAGTCAGAATTGAATATGAGGCAAAGAAGGTGGCTTGAGTTAATAAAGGATTATGATTTAGAAGTACACTATCATCCTAGAAAGGCGAATGTTGTTGCTGATGCACTCAGTAGAAAGAATCATTGCAATTGTATGACTGTGAGGCCAATGGATTACAGTTTGTGTTACGAATTGGAAAAGTTGAATATTGGAATAGTTCAACAAGGTCAGTTGACTAATGTCACAGTAGAATCAACAATCAAAGATCAGATTGTATCTGCTCAGAGAAATAATTCCGAAATAGCTCACATCAAAGAAAAAGTTAGAACAGGTCAACAGATAGATTTCAGCATTGATGATGCACATGTGTTGTGGTTTAAGAACAGGCTAGTGGTTCCCAAGGTTTCAGAGTTACGTCAGCTCATTCTTGATGAAGCACATAGTACAAGGTTTTCTATTCATCCAGGGAGTAATAAGATGTATCAGGATTTGAAACAGAGATTCTGGTGGACCAAAATGAAAATTGAGATTACGAAGTATGTTGCCAGATGTGATACATGTCGAAGAGTAAAGGCTGTACGTCTGAAGTCAGCAGGGATGTTGCAACCATTGCCCATTCCATCTTGGAAGTGGGATGATATCGGCATGGATTTTATTACTGGTTTACCCACAACTTTAAGGGGGTTTGATTCAATCTGGGTCATTATAGATCGACTTACTAAATTAGCACATTTTCTTCCAGTAAAAGTGAAGCACTCCACTGTGACACTTGCAAAATTGTACTTTGAGCGGATTCTGAGTCTTCATGGGGTACCAAGAACCATTGTATCTGATAGAGGTCCACAATTCGTCTCCAAATTCTAGATGGAGTTACATAAGTCAATGGGCACCAAAGTTATACATAGCTCAGCCTATCATCCTCAGACTTCGGGACAGACTGAAAGAGTAAATCAAATCCTAGAAGATATGTTGAGATCTTGTGCTCTCACTTTTCGAGATCAATGGGATGAATGTTTACCATTAGCAGAATTCTCCTATAATAATAGTTATCAAGAGAGTATAAAAATGGCACCGTTTGAAGCGTTGTATGGCCGCAGGTGCAGAACTCCCTTGAATTGGTCAGAACCGGGAGAAAGGTGGTTTTTCGATGTTGATCTTGTGAAACAAACAGAAGAAAAAGTTAGACAGATCCAGAATAATTTGAAAGTTGCTCAGTCCAGACAAAAGAGTTATGCTGATAAAAGGCGTAGACCTTTGGTATTTCAAGTAGGAGATTATGTTTATTTGAA
Organism: Saccharum hybrid cultivar R570; assembly: GCA_038087645.1. Lineage (NCBI taxonomy): Eukaryota > Viridiplantae > Streptophyta > Magnoliopsida > Poales > Poaceae > Saccharum > Saccharum hybrid cultivar. Next base: position 17,790,086 of record JAQSUU010000805.1, read on the forward strand.
AGTATCACCCATGAAGGGAGTTAACCGATTTGGAGTCAAAGGCAAACTCGCACCACGTTATATTGGCCCATTTCAAATTGTTGAAAAATGTGGACAGGTAGCATATAAGTTAAAGTTGCCTGAACAACTGTCAGCCGTGCACAATGTATTTCATGTATCGCAATTGAAGAAGTGTCTTCAAGTGCCTGATCAAGTTGTTGATGTTGATGGAGTTGAACTTGAGCCGGATTTGACATATTCTGAATATCCTGTCCGAGTTTTGGATCAAAAAGATCGTGTTACCCGAAGTAGAACAACTAAATGGTACAGGATACAATGGAATCAACATTCAGAAGAGGAAGCCACCTGGGAATCGGAAGATTATCTGTTGGAGAATTTCCCGGAGTTCTTTGCTTCTATCTAGGTTGCAATTTCTTCTTTAAACTGTAACCTATCCTTTTAAAATCTTTGTAATGTAGAAAACCCCTACCTGTTCTGTAGACAAGTCTTGGACGTGTTTGCTTGACATGTTTCCTTTTCCATTACTTAACTCAAGGCTTTAAATCTCGGGACGAGATTTCTTTAAGGGGGAAGGGCTGTAACACCCCGGGTGTTATAGTGCTAATTAATCTGCCATGTCATCATAATGCATTGCAAAGCATCTCTATTAGGTTAACATTGTTATGCATCAACTAAAACAAGTTTACTTATCTAGGTTGAATGTGTTTCTCAGTGGTGTGCTCCGAAACCGAAAACCCTAATTTCGAATACCACCGCAAATACTTAGTCCAGGCCCTGCGTAATTTGAAGTGCGTGACTGTGTTGCACACTAGTGTCAAATGTAGGGTATGAGCTCAAGTAAAACATCTAAAATGAAGCTCCAAATTTGAGTTTGAATTGGAGTCCCAAAACTTGTCGCGAGTTTTCCGATTCGAGTTCGAATTCAAAATCTGGGGAGAAATGTAAAATAATTTCAAAAGTAAATTGGTCAACCAAGAGTGACATTTGGTCAACCATGTCATGTTGGTCCAAATGATGCCCTTGGGTGAGGTTTTGGTCACTAAGTAATCACAAAACAAAGTAGCAACAAATTCCAATTTAAAATCCCTCCGAAAACCCTAAATTTCAAAACCCTGTTTTACCCCTTTTGAATTAATTCAAAATCTAAGCAAAATTTGGGAAAAAGTTCAAAACCAAGTTTGTAGAACTTTTCAAGGGATACAACTTTGGTGTTTTGAGTTTTTAAAGTTTTAGTGTAAAATGTGGAGCAATTTTGAAAATAAACAAATTTCAATTTTAATTCATTTTTGTCCCCAAACTAAGATTTCAAAATGGATGCAGAATTTGAAAAAGTTTTGAACAGAAAAGTTGTACGTCTGGTCAAGATATACAACTTTGATGTTTGGAGATTTTGAAGTTTCAATATAAAATCAAAAGTAATTTCTAAATTACCAAATCTGCAAAATGTGTCCCTTTTTGAATTTAAACTCAAATTTCAAAATCCAGTGAGAATTTGAAAAAGTGTTCAATATCAAACTTGTAGAGCTTGAAAATCTGAAGATTTCATACATTGGAAGATTTTCAAGTTGTTATACAAATTTGAGAGTAATTTGAAAAACCAGTTTGAATTTCAGAGTTTTGGGGGGGGGCTACAGTGCTAGGGCCAATCACCGTCGGCCACCGGCCGGCATGGGCGCCGGCGAGACGCCGGACGGCTTCGGCCAGCTTCCAGGCGCGCCCAGGATTGCCAGCGCGATGACGCGAGCAGTCCAGCTCTGTTCCCGCGCTCGTCTTCTATAAATACGTCGAGTCGCCGTCGTTTTTCTTTCTCTGTTTTTCGCCACCGCCGCCGCCGCTAGCTCCACCGCTCGCCGCTGCCGCCACCAAGCCATCTCCAGCCACGCCAGTCGCACCAACAGCATCACCGCATCCTCGCGCACCTCGCGAACCACCCAAGCCAGCTTGACTTTGCCTGGATTGCCGCCGCCACCGCTTCCCGTGCTCAACTCCGGCGACCAAGCCGCTCCCCGTGGCCAGACCACTCCAGCCGCTCCCCGTCGCCACCGAGAGCTTCGCTGCAACCACTATGAGCCCCTGATGCTTCCTATGCCATCACTTAAGCCGCTACCGCACTGTATCGCCGGGACGTCGGTCACCGTGGCAGTCGTGCCGCCATGGCCGTCGGGGGAGTCCTTCCGAGGCCGTAGGGTAGCCGCTAGGTGGGAAAACGGGTTCGCCAGGTTGTGCTGATGCTGTAGAATCACTGGGTTGGGTGACCGAAGCAGCGCTCGCCGGCCGACCACCGTGCGGGCATGGCCGGGTCGCGGGAGCGAGCGAGAGGGCGGGAGGAGGAAGATGACAGGTGGGGACGCCGTGTCAGCGAGAGAGAGAGGGAGGCCGACGCGCGCGGGCGGAGCAGGCCGGTGCTGGGCTGGGCCGAGCGCGTGAGCAGGCGCGGGCGCGCGCGTACGCAGGCCGGTTGGGCTGGGCCGGATCGGAGAGAAGGAGGAGAAGCAGCCCGATTTCGGTTTTCGTTTTTGTTTTTCTTTTTCAAATAAATGAATAGTGTTATTATTTGTTTATTTCATTAAAAATTGTGTAGAGTTCCAAAATTCATGAAAATTTTTGTGTAAGCTTCTCAATGTATAAACTATCTAGGAAAAAATTTAAATCATGAATTTGAATACTTTGGGCAGTAGAATTAATTAGTTTAATTAAAGATTAAATGCAACTTCCAGGAATTTTAATAATTAATTTATTTATCCAAAAATTATGAAATTTATTATGACACTGTTATAAATCATTCTTAACCCATAGAAAAAGTTTGAGCTTGTTTAGATAAAGTTTGATCAACTTCTAATTATGCCCTAATTATTTAAATAGAAAATAAATGTTAATTTGAGAACTTTAAGTGTTGTGTGCCTTTTGATTGAGTGATGTCCTTAGGTCACTACCCTTTTGTGATCTCTGGCACCTTAATTTCATGATTGAGCTCGTTAGTAACTTGTTAGGTTAAAAGCTGGTATCGCGAGAAAACGTCGCTACTAGTTAGTAGGTTTTCTGTTTACGATTATACCGTGAAGGGAAGTTGTACTCAAATCGTAAACCGTGGCATGTTATCATCAAGCATCATGTTTATCATTGAGCATCATGTTAAAGCATGTTATGTATTCGTGTAGTCACCGCTTTCGAGGAAGCCGAAGTCGTCGAGCAGGTCTCCGGAGAAGAGCGATCGTCGGTGGGTTCTGGACCAGACGTTGGAGTCTCCGAGTCTGAGTCAGTCGTCGTGTAAGAGCAAGGCAAGCCCCGGTGCATTTAAACCCTACCTTGATATTTTACAAATGTTTTATTTTTTTGTATTATGGTTTATTGCATTAAGTAATTAGGAGTTGAGTGATAACCTAATTGCTGCATTACCATCCTTGATTATTGCGATATTAACCTTGATACCTGTTTTACTGAAAATGCGTAGTATGCTTCGCTATGCTTAGAAGTAAGCTTTTAAATGAAATGTTTACATAGCCATGACGGCATACTTGATGAATACTGAAATATGAGAATGAATTAGAAGATCGGGCGGGTGGTTTGGCCACTGCTAACATGCATTGGGAAAGGAGTCTCAATGTAGTGTTTCCGCCTTGTCGGTTAAGGACCGTTCGTTGTATGGCCCGCTTGTGTTTCGAGACTTTGCAACTAGCCTCATGCCTTGGGTAAGCCCAAAATGTTGGTGATTCCATTACGAGAACGTCTAACCTCGCACTGGGAGTGGAGAGATGGCGGGAGTAGCGTGTACCCTCGGGGCTAGAATCGGGCCGGGTTCGAGGAGTACTGTACTCTCGGGTGGCGATGGACACGTTCTGGTTTTGGGAGATCTAAATGAGGGTTGATATATGCAGATTCAGTTCTACATATGTCGTGATGTTAGGGATCCCCAGCTGGGTATAATCGGTTCGAATCGTCGTTGCTCCTCGGTTATGGAGACTCGATCACCTGTCCTGCATCGTAGTTAAGAAATGGAATTGAAAGAAAGAATAAGGAAAGAATCTTGATGAGAATTACTTTGATCTAGATTAGGATCACCTAGAATTGGTTAATGAACCATCAATGGTAAAAGTAAAATATTGAAGATAAGGACTTACTTTAGTAAGCTTTTCTGCAAAAGAAAATCTTGATTCTTGATTACCCGTACTTTGATTCCCTAAAGCTAGCATGCCCTTGGAGTCTTTATCTTAGTCGGGTAAGTCTTGTTGAGTACTCTCGTACTCAGGGTTTGTTGAACCCCTTGTTGCAGGTGCGGTTCATCAACAAGTCTGCTTCGAGCCTTATTGCATGACCGTCGTGGTTGAAGAAAGTGACGACGAGTAGACTGTGTGGCCTTTGGGCAAGGTGTCTTGTTTGTGTGCTGTATTAAAGTTACTACCGATACTTCTCTACTTATGGTTTGTAATAATGTTACATAAAGTTTGAGATTTGAAAACTGGTTTGTAACCTTAAGTTATTGTAAGACTTCCGCTACTTTACTCTGTTGAATATTTTGAATAAACTGTTGTAATATTGCAATACTCCTGTGATCGTAAGAATGATGCATGCATCATGTTTAATTAACCTGCTTAAGTTACCTTCCCTTTTAAAGTGGTTTGGGTTAAGTAAGGTTCGATCCTATTCATGCTAACCTTCAGATCCCCCTATCTGTTCTCATCGTCCTAATTCTATCTTGCTTTAGGATGGCACGTGTGAAGACAACTCCTCGCAAGAAAAGTGGACCGCAAGGAGTGCCGCGTCATCAGTTGGCTGCCAGAGGTGATGGAGCAAGCAGTAGCCGTAATCTGAACCCGGATTCGGAATCAGAGGTTGCAAGGCTTACATCAGAAGTGGAGCGACTGAAGCGCAACATGCGTTTTTGGAAACAGTTCCAGAACGAGTCCCTGGAAAAGGAGACAGAGGCCAGGGCTCGTGTTCGTGAGTTGGAGCTTTATGTGACACACCTGGAGCAGTACAATACAGTTCTACATGAGGAAGTCCATAGGCTAAATGATCTGATGAATCCCAATCATCAGCCCCAGGCAGTGGAAGATGATGTTGGTGCCGTGGTTGTTCCTGATGGAGAGGACAATGAAGAAGATCCGAATGAAGATGAACCCATGACGGAAAGTGGGGATGATGCAAGTCATGTCACTGGTGCGAGTGTTCCAGAGGTTGATGATGGAGTGATCGTGATCAGCGATGATGATGAGGAGTGAAGTGTCGACCTGGATGGCTATGTAATATAGTAGTCTTTCTTGCTTTCTAAGAACCTTAGTGGGTAGTTTCTTGCTTGCGAGCAAGTTTGTAATGAAATAATGTAAGATAAGTTTGTGTGTGTATACAAGTACTGTACTAACTGCTTTTTAATTCAATAAAGCGATGTAAATAAATATGGTTTGTGTATAATAGATGGATGGTACTGGAACTTCCCAGCAAGGGGACAATGCTCCGAATCCCCCACCGTTTCCACCCACCTTGGCAGAAGCTATTGCCGCACTGGTTAATGCCACTACCCTGTTGGCTCAGAATCAGAATCAGAATGGAAATCAGGGTCGTAGAGGCCGTAACAATGGAGGGGAAACCACTTATGTGGATTTCACCGATACCCATCCACCAGTGTTCTCAAAGGCAGATGAGCCACTAGAGGCGGATGACTGGCTCCGTACCATGGAACAGAAGTTTGAACTGTTACAGTGCACGGAGCACCAGAAGCCCGTGTTTGCAGCGCAGCAGCTTAGAGGTGCCGCAGGGGCGTGGTGGGCGAATCTGGTCGCCGCACGGCCTGCTGGCCACCGTGTCACTTGGCAGGAGTTTCGTGAAGCCTTCAGAGCACATTATATTCCAGATGGTGTCATGGCCATGAAGCTAGAGTAGTTTCTCTCGCTGAAGCAAGGGAACCAGACAGTTCTGCAGTACGTGGGTAAATTCAATCATTTGTCCCAGTATGCAGCGGAATATGTGAACACTGATGCGAAGAAGAAAAGTTGTTTCATGAGAGGTTTGAGTACCAGAATCCAGGAAGCATTAGTCACCTGTTATAATGCTACATACCATGAGATAGTCAATGTGGCTATTGCGTCAGAAGAAAAGTCCTGATTGCATAAAGAGTCGAAGAAAAAGAAGCCAGTGTTTTCTAGCCCGTCTGGCGGCATTAAGAAGCGCCAGAAGTTTATTTATCACCCTCAGAACTATTTCTGCCCAACTTATCGTCCACCGCAATACCAAGCTCAGCCGCAGACGTTTTTCCGTCCTGCCGCAACCCCACAATTTATACAACAGCCGAATGCCCCTGGTATTCGAAACCAGACTCCAGCCACCCATAACTTTCCCTGCTACAATTGTGGAAAGCCAGGTCACTTTTCCAAGGACTGCCCGTATCCAAGGCAGTACAATCCCAACTATCCCAGAGCTCCCGTACCACAACAGCAACAACCTCAGAGCAAGAACAATAATCTGAATGTTCAGAAGGGTAAGGGTGAGAAGAAGAAGACCGGACGTGTATTCTACACTCAAGCAAGTGCAATCCCAGAGGGAGAACCTGTTATGATGGGTATGAATTGGATGTACCAAAGAGGAGCCCTTATAGATGCACTGCACAGAACTATAAGGTTGAACCTGCCAGATAATAAATCTCATCTTCTTATCCAACTTCCTATCCCAAAGAGAACAGTTGAAAGGATATGTGTAACTTCAGTACAGGAGGTTTGTGATATACTGGTAGTCTGTGAATTTCCAGATGTGTTTCCAGATGATCTACCAGGTCTGCCACCAGACAGAGATGTAGAGTTTGTGATTGAGTTAAAACCGGGTACTGCCCCAATATCCCGGAGAGCTTACAGAATGCCACCCAATGAATTGGCAGAACTCAAGGATCAGTTGCAAGAGTTACGTGACAAAGGTTTTATCAGACCCAGTTCCTCACCATGGGGATGTCCAGCTCTGTTTGTCAAAAAGAAAGATCAGACTTTAAGGATGTGTGTTGACTATCGACCGCTAAATGAAGTAACCATTAAGAACAAATATCCGTTGCCGCGCATTGATCTACTCTTTGATCAGCTTGCGGGAGCAAAGGTATTTTCAAAGATCGATCTTCGATCAGGGTACCATCAAATCAAGATTCGACCTGAAGATATCCCCAAGACTGCATTCACCACCAGATATGGACTGTATGAGTACCTAGTTATGTCTTTTGGTCTCACCAATGCACCGGCACATTTCATGTATCTGATGAACTCAGTTTTCATGCCGGAACTTGACAAGTTTGTGGTTGTATTTATTGATGATATTCTGGTATACTCCAAAAGTAAAGAAGAGCATGTTGAGCATCTCAGAGTTGTTCTGAATCGTCTGAGAGATCACCAACTGTATGCCAAGTTCAGTAAATGTGAGTTTTGGTTAAGAGAAGTGCAATTCTTAGGACATGTGTTGTCAGCCGAAGGAGTAGCAGTAGATCCTGGCAAGGTGAAAGATATTCTGAATTGGAAACCACCAATCTCAGTTCATGAAGTTCGAAGTTTTCTGGGAATGGCGGGTTATTACCGTCGATTCATACCTAACTTTTCAAAGGTAGCCAAGCCAATCACGGAGTTGTTGAAGAATCAAACTAAATTCATATGGTCTCCAGAATGTGAGAAAGCTTTTAGAATTCTAAAGAAGTCATTGACAACTGCTCCAGTTTTGGCACAACCAGATATAGAAAAGCCATTTGATGTATATTGTGATGCCTCGGGTATTGGCCTTGGTTGTGTACTGATGCAAGAAGGCAGAGTCATTGCTTATGCCTCGAGACAGTTGAAGCGCCATGAAGAACATTATCCAACACATGATCTTGAACTAGCAGCTGTGGTTCATGCATTGAAAATCTGGCGTCATTACTTGCTAGGCAATACTTGCCACATGTATACAGATCACAAGAGCTTAAAGTATATCTTTACTCAGTCAGAATTGAATATGAGGCAAAGAAGGTGGCTTGAGTTAATAAAGGATTATGATTTAGAAGTACACTATCATCCTGGAAAGGCGAATGTTGTTGCTGATGCACTCAGTAGAAAGAATCATTGCAATTGTATGACTGTGAGGCCAATGGATTACAGTTTGTGTTACGAATTGGAAAAGTTGAATATTGGAATAGTTCAACAAGGTCAGTTGACTAATGTCACAGTAGAATCAACAATCAAAGATCAGATTGTATCTGCTCAGAGAAATAATTCCAGAATAGCTCACATCAAAGAAAAAGTTAGAACAGGTCAACAGACAGATTTCAGCATTGATGATGCAGATGTGTTGTGGTTTAAGAACATGCTAGTGGTTCCCAAGGTTCCAGAGTTACGTCAGCTCATTCTTGATGAAGCACATAGTACAAGGTTTTCTATTCATCCAGGGAGTAATAAGATGTATCAGGATTTGAAACAGAGATTCTGGTGGACCAAAATGAAAATTGAGATTGCGAAGTATGTTGCCAGATGTGATACATGTCGAAGAGTAAAGGCTGTACGTCTGAAGTCAGCAGGGATGTTGCAACCATTGCCCATTCCATCTTGGAAGTGGGATGATATTGGCATGGATTTTATTACTGGTTTACCCACAACTTTAAGGGGGTTTGATTCAATCTGGGTCATTATAGATCGACTTACTAAATTAGCACATTTTCTTCCAGTAAAAGTGAAGCACTCCACTGTGACACTTGCAAAATTGTACTTTGAGCGGATTCTGAGTCTTCATGGGGTACCAAGAACCATTGTATCTGATAGAGGTCCACAATTCGTCTCCAAATTCTGGATGGAGTTACATAAGTCAATGGGCACCAAAGTTATACATAGCTCAGCCTATCATCCTCAGACTTCGGGACAGACTGAAAGAGTAAATCAAATCCTAGAAGATATGTTGAGATCTTGTGCTCTCACTTTTCGAGATCAATGGGATGAATGTTTACCATTAGCAGAATTCTCCTATAATAATAGTTATCAAGAGAGTATAAAAATGGCACCGTTTGAAGCGTTGTATGGCCGCAGGTGCAGAACTCCCTTGAATTGGTCAGAACCGGGAGAAAGGTGGTTTTTCGGTGTTGATCTTGTGAAACAAACAGAAGAAAAAGTTAGACAGATCCAGAATAATTTGAAAGTTGCTCAGTCCAGACAAAAGAGTTATGCTGATAAAAGGCGTAGACCTTTGGTATTTCAAGTAGGAGATTATGTTTATTTGAAAGTATCACCCATGAAGGGAGTTAACCGATTTGGAGTCAAAGGCAAACTCGCACCACGTTATATTGGCCCATTTCAAATTGTTGAAAAATGTGGACAGGTAGCATATAAGTTAAAGTTGCCTGAACAACTGTCAGCCGTGCACAATGTATTTCATGTATCGCAATTGAAGAAGTGTCTTCAAGTGCCTGATCAAGTTGTTGATGTTGATGGAGTTGAACTTGAGCCGGATTTGACATATTCTGAATATCCTGTCCGAGTTTTGGATCAAAAAGATCATGTTACCCGAAGTAGAACAACTAAATGGTACAGGATACAATGGAATCAACATTCAGAAGAGGAAGCCACCTGGGAATCGGAAGATTATCTGTTGGAGAATTTCCCGGAGTTCTTTGCTTCTATCTAGGTTGCAATTTCTTCTTTAAACTGTAACCTATCCTTTTAAAATCTTTGTAATGTAGAAAACCTCTACCTGTTCTGTAGACAAGTCTTGGACGTGTTTGCTTGACACGTTTCCTTTTCCATTACTTAACTCAAGGCTTTAAATCTCAGGACGAGATTTCTTTAAGGGGGAAGGGCTGTAACACCCCGGGTGTTATAGTGCTAATTAATCTGCCATGTCATCATAATGCATTGCAAAGCTTCTCTATTAGGTTAACATTGTTATGCATCAACTAAAACAAGTTTACTTATCTAGGTTGAATGTGTTTCTCAGTGGTGTGCTCCGAAACCGAAAACCCTAATTTCGAATACCACCGCAAATACTTAGTCCAGGCCCTGCGTAATTTGAAGTGCGTGACTGTGTTGCACACTAGTGTCAAATGTAGGGTATGAGCTCAAGTAAAACATCTAAAATGAAGCTCCAAATTTGAGTTTGAATTGGAGTCCCAAAACTTGTCGCGAGTTTTCCGATTCGAGTTCGAATTCAAAATCTGGGGAGAAATGTAAAACAATTTCAAAAGTAAATAGGTCAACCAAGAGTGACATTTGGTCAACCATGTCATGTTGGTCCAAATGATGCCCTTGGGTGAGGTTTTGGTCACTAAGTAATCACAAAACAAAGTAGCAACAAATTCCAATTTAAAATCCCTCCGAAAACCCTAAATTTCAAAACCCTGTTTTACCCCTTTTGAATTAATTCAAAATCTAAGCAAAATTTGGGAAAAAGTTCAAAACCAAGTTTGTAGAACTTTTCAAGGGATACAACTTTGGTGTTTTGAGTTTTTAAAGTTTTAGTGTAAAATGTGGAGCAATTTTGAAAATAAACAAATTTCAATTTTAATTCATTTTTGTCCCCAAACTAAGATTTCAAAATGGAGGCCGAATTTGAAAAAGTTTTGAACAGCAAAGTTGTAGGTCTGGTCAAGATATACAACTTTGATGTTTGGAGATTTTGAAGTTTCAATATAAAATCAAAAGTAATTTCTAAATTACCAAATCTGCAAAATGTGTCTCTTTTTGAATTTAAACTCAAATTTCAAAATCCATTGAGAATTTGAAAAAGTGTTCAATATCAAACTTGTAGAGCTTGAAAATCTGAAGATTTCATACATTGGAAGATTTTCAAGTTGTTATACAAATTTGAGAGTAATTTGAAAAACCAGTTTGAATTTCAGAGTTTTTGGGGGGGGGGCTACAGTGCTAGGGCCAATCACCGTCGGCCACCGGCCGGCATGGGCGCCGGCGAGACGCCGGACGGCTTCGGCCAGCTTCCAGGCGCGCCCAGGATTGCCAGCGCGATGACGCGAGCAGTCCAGCTCTGTTCCCGCGCTCGTCTTCTATAAATACGTCGAGTCGCCGTCGTTTTTCTTTCTCTGTTTTTCGCCACCGCCGCCGCCGCTAGCTCCACCGCTCGCCGCTGCCGCCACCAAGCCGTCTCCGGCCACGCCAGTCGCACCAACAGCATCACCGCATCCTCGCGCACCTCGCGAACCACCCAAGCCAGCTTGACTTTGCCTGGATTGCCGCCGCCACCGCTTCTCGTGCTCAACTCCGGCGACCAAGCCGCTCCCCGTGGCCAGACCACTCCAGCCGCTCCCCGTCGCCACCGAGAGCTTCGCTGCAACCACTGTGAGCCCCTGATGCTTCCTATGCCATCACTTAAGCCGCTACCGCACTGTATCGCCGGGACGTCGGTCACCGTGGCAGTCGTGCCGCCATGGCCGTCGGGGGAGTCCTTCCGAGGCCGTAGGGTAGCCGCTAGGTGGGAAAACGGGTTCGCCAGGTTGTGCTGATGCTGTAGAATCACTGGGTTGGGTGACCGAAGCAGCGCTCGCCGGCCGGCCACCGTGCGGGCATGGCCGGGTCGCGGGAGCGAGCGAGTGGGCGGGAGGAGGAAGATGACAGGTGGGGACGCCGTGTTAGCGAGAGAGAGAGGGAGGCCGACGCGCGCGGGCGGAGCAGGCCGGTGCTGGGCTGGGCCAAGCGCGTGAGCAGGCGCGGGCGCGCGCGTACGCAGGCCGGTTGGGCTGGGCCGGATCGGAGAGAAGGAGGAGAGGCAGCCCGATTTCGGTTTTCGTTTTTGTTTTTCTTTTTCAAATAAATGAATAGTGTTATTATTTGTTTATTTCATTAAAAATTGTGTAGAGTTCCAAAATTCATGAAAATTTTTGTGTAAGATTCTCAATGTATAAGCTATCTAGGAAAAATATTAAATCATGAATTTGAATACTTTGGGCAGTAGAATTAATTAGTTTCATTAAAGATTAAATGCAACTTCCAGGAATTTTAATAATTAATTTATTTATCCAAAAATTATGAAATTTATTATGACACTGTTATAAATCATTCTTAACCCATAGAAAAAGTTTGAGCTTGTTTAGATAAAGTTTGATCAACTTCTAATTATGCCCTAATTATTTAAATAGAAAATAAATGTTAATTTGAGAACTTTAAGTGTTGTGTGCCTTTTGATTGAGTGATGTCCTTAGGTCACTACCCTTTTGTGATCTCTGGCACCTTAATTTCATGATTGAGCTCGTTAGTAACTTGTTAGGTTAAAAGCTGGTATCGCGAGAAAACATCGCTACTAGTTAGTAGGTTTTCTGTTTACGATTGTACCGTGAAGGAAAGTTGTACTCAAATCGTAAACCGTGGCATGTTATCATCAAGCATCATGTTTATCATTGAGCATCATGTTAAAGCATGTTATGTATTCGTGTAGTCACCGCTTTCGAGGAAGCCGAAGTCGTCGAGCAGGTCTCCGGAGAAGAGCGATCGTCGGTGGGTTCTGGACCAGACGTTGGAGTCTCCGAGTCTGAGTCAGTCGTCGTGTGAGAGCAAGGCAAGCCCCGGTGCATTTAAACCCTACCTTGATATTTTACAAATGTTTTACTTTTTTGTATTATGGTTTATTGCATTAAGTAATTAGGAGTTGAGTGATAACCTAACTGCTGCATTACCATCCTTGATTATTGCGATATTAACCTTGATACCTGTTTTACTGAAAATGCGTAGTATGCTTCGCTATGCTTAGAAGTAAGCTTTTAAATGAAATGTTTACATAGCCATGACGGCATACTTGATGAATACTAAAATATGAGAATGAATTAGAAGATCGGGCGGGTGGTTTGGCCACTGCTAACATGCATTGGGAAAGGAGTCTCAATGTAGTGTTTCCGCCTTGTCGGTTAAGGACCGTTCGTTGTATGGCCCGCTTGTGTTTCGAGACTTTGCAACTAGCCTCATGCCTTGGGTAAGCCCAAAATGTTGGTGATTCCATTACGAGAACGTCTAACCTCGCACTGGGAGTGGAGAGATGGCGGGAGTAGCGTGTACCCTCGGGGCTAGAATCGGGCCGGGTTCAAGGAGTACTGTACTCTCGGGTGGTGATGGACACGTTCTGGTTTTGGGAGATCTAAATGAGGGTTGATATATGCAGATTCGGTTCTACATATGTCATGATGTTAGGGATCCCCAGCTGGGTATAATCGGTTCGAATCGTCGTTGCTCCTCGGTTATGGAGACTCGATCACCTGTCCTGCATCGTAGTTAAGAAATGGAATTGAAAGAAAGAATAAGGAAAGAATCTTGATGAGAATTACTTTGATCTAGATTAGGATCACCTAGAATTGGTTAATGAACCATCAATGGTAAAAGTAAAATATTGAAGATAAGGACTTACTTTAGTAAGCTTTTCTGCAAAAGAAAATCTTGATTCTTGATTACCCGTACCTTGATTCCCTAAAGCTAGCATGCCCTTGGAGTCTTTGTGTTAGTCGGGTAAGTCTTGTTGAGTACTCTCGTACTCAGGGTTTGTTGAACCCCTTGTTGCAGGTGCGGTTCATGAACAAGTCTGCTTCGAGCCTTGTTGCATGACCGTCGTGGTTGAAGAAAGTGACGACGAGTAGACTGTGTGGCCTTTGGGCAAGGTGTCTCGTTTGTGTGCTGTATTAAAGTTACTACCGATACTTCTCTACTAATGGTTTGTAATAATGTTACATAAAGTTTGAGATTTGAAAACTGGTTTGTAACCTTAAGTTATTGTAAGACTTCCGCTACTTTACTCTGTTGAATATTTTGAATAAACTGTTGTAATATTGCAATACTCCTGTAATTGGATCCTGTTCGGAGGAAAGCAGGCCTTTTAAGTTATGGTGAACATAAGTACGGCCGTCAGAGGTCATTATGGCAATGACGGGTACTTGTGGGCCATCGTAATTAGGAGGTTCTGTGACAGCTGGTACCAGAGCATAATCACTCGAGTTATTGTAGTATTACTTTGCAAAACTTCAAAATGTTTTGGGTCAAACAAACTTAATATTGATATTTTGGTCCAAATTGCTTTTGCTTATCTTAATCTATTCTATAGTTTCCTTAGCTCATATTTGAAAGCTTTGTAGTGAAGTATCATGTATAGTGCCCTATGTTATAAAGATCGCATGTGTTACTTAAGTCTTTCTGTTAGATCGTAAGAACGATGCATGCATCATGTTTAATTAACCTGCTTAAGTTACCTTCCCTTTTAAAGTGGTTTGGGTTAAGTAAGGTTCGATCCTATTCATGCTAACCTTCAGATCCCCCTATCTGTTCTCATCGTCCTAATTCTATCTAGCTTTAGGATGGCACGTGTGAAGACAACTCCTCGTAAGAAAAGTGGACCGCAAGGAGTGCCGCGTCATCAGTTGGCTGCCAGAGGTGATGGAGCAAGCAGTAGCCGTAATCCGAACCCGGATTCGGAATCAGAGGTTGCAAGGCTTACATCAGAAGTGGAGCGACTGAAGCGCAACATGCGTTTTTGGAACAGTTCCAGAACGAGTCCCTGGAAAAGGAGACAGAGGCCAGGGCTCGTGTTCGTGAGTTGGAGCTTTATGTGACACACCTGGAGCAGTACAATATAGTTCTGCATGAGGAAGTCCATAGGCTAAATGATCTGATGAATCCCAATCATCAGCCCCAGGCAGTGGAAGATGATGTTGGTGCCGTGGTTGTTCCTGATGGAGAGGACAATGAAGAAGATCCGAATGAAGATGAACCCATGATGGAAAGTGGGGATGATGCAAGTCATGTCACTGGTGCGAGTGTTCCAGAGGTTGATGATGGAGTGATCGTGATCAGCGATGATGATGAGGAGTGAAGTGTCGACCTGGATGGCTATGTAATATAGTAGTCTTTCCTACTTTCTAAGAACCTTAGTGGGTAGTTTCTTGCTTGCGAGCAAGTTTGTAATGAAATAATGGAAGATAAGTTTGTGTGTGTATACAAGTACTGTACTAACTGCTTTTTAATTCAATAAAGCGATGTAAATAAATATGGTTTGTGTATAACAGATAGACGGTACTGGAACTTCCCAGCAAGGGGACAATGCTCTGAATCCCCCACCGTTTCCACCCACCTTGGCAGAAGCTATTGCCGCACTGGTTAATGCCACTACCCTGTTGGCTCAGAATCAGAATCAGAATGGAAATCAGGGTCGTAGAGGCCGTAACAATGGAGGGGAAACCACTTATGTGGATTTCACCGATACCCATCCACCAGTGTTCTCAAAGGCAGATGAGCCACTAGAGGCGGATGACTGGCTCCGTACCATGGAACAGAAGTTTGAACTGTTACAGTGCACGGAGCACCAGAAGCCCGTGTTTGCAGCGCAGCAGCTTAGAGGTGTCGCAGGGGCGTGGTGGGCGAATCTGGTCGCCGCACGGCCTGCTGGCCACCGTGTCACTTGGCAGGAGTTTCGTGAAGCCTTCAGAGCACATTATATTCCAGATGGTGTCATGGCCATGAAGCTAGAGGAGTTTCTCTCGCTGAAGCAAGGGAACCAGACAGTTCTGCAGTACGTGGGTAAATTCAATCATTTGTCCCAGTATGCAGCGGAATATGTGAACACTGATGCGAAGAAGAAAAGTTGTTTCATGAGAGGTTTGAGTACCAGAATCCAGGAAGCATTAGTCACCTGTTATAATGCTACATACCATGAGATAGTCAATGTGGCTATTGCGTCAGAAGAAAAGTCCCGACTGCATAAAGAGTCGAAGAAAGAGAAGCCAGTGTTTTCTAGCCCGTCTGGCGGCATTAAGAAGCGCCAGAAGTTTATTTATCACCCTCAGAACTATTTCCGCCCAACTTATCATCCACCGCAATACCAAGCTCAGCCGCAGACGTTTTTCCATCCTGCCGCAACCCCACAATTTATACAACAGTTGAATGCCCCTGGTATTCGAAACCAGACTCCAGCCACCCATAACTTTCCCTGCTACAATTGTGGAAAGCCAGGTCACTTTTCCAAGGACTGCCCGTATCCAAGGCAGTACAATCCCAACTATCCCAGAGCTCCCGTACCACAACAGCAACAACCTCAGAGCAAGAACAATAATCTGAATGTTCAGAAGGGTAAGGGTGAGAAGAAGAAGACCGGACGTGTATTCTACACTCAAGCAAGTGCAATCCCAGAGGGAGAACCTGTTATGATGGGTATGAATTGGATGTACCAAAGAGGAGCCCTTATAGATGCACTGCACAGAACTATAAGGTTGAACCTGCCAGATAATAAATCTCATCTTCTTATCCAACTTCCTATCCCAAAGAGAACAGTTGAAAGGATATGTGCAACTTTAGTACAGGAGGTTTGTGATATACCGGTAGTCTGTGAATTTCCAGATGTGTTTCCAGATGATCTACCAGGTCTGCCACCAGACAGAGAAGTAGAGTTTGTGATTGAGTTAAAACCGGGTACTGCCCCAATATCCCGGAGAGCTTACAGAATGCCACCCAATGAATTGGTAGAACTCAAGGATCAGTTGCAAGAGTTACGTGACAAAGGTTTTATCAGACCCAGTTCCTCACCATGGGGATGTCCAGCTCTGTTTGTCAAAAAGAAAGATCAGACTTTAAAGATGTGTGTTGACTATCGACCGCTAAATGAAGTAACCATTAAGAACAAATATCCGTTGCCGCGCATTGATCTACTCTTTGATCAGCTTGCAGGAGCAAAGGTATTTTCAAAGATCAATCTTCGATTAGGGTACCATCAAATCAAGATTCGACCTGAAGATATCCCCAAGACTGCATTCACCACCAGATATGGACTGTATGAGTACCTAGTTATGTCTTTTGGTCTCACCAATGCACCGGCACATTTCATGTATCTGATGAACTCAGTTTTCATGCCGGAACTTGATAAGTTTGTGGTTGTATTTATTGATGATATTCTGGTATACTCCAAAAGTAAAGAAGAGCATGTTGAGCATCTCAGAGTTGTTCTGAATCGTCTGAGAGATCACCAACTGTATGCCAAGTTCAGTAAATGTGAGTTTTGGTTAAGAGAAGTGCAATTCTTAGGACATGTGTTGTCAGCCGAAGGAGTAGCAGTAGATCCTGGCAAGGTGAAAGATATTCTGAATTGGAAACCACCAATCTCAGTTCATGAAGTCCGAAGTTTTCTGGGAATGGCGGGTTATTACCGTCGATTCATACCTGACTTTTCAAAGGTAGACAAGCCAATCACGGAGTTGTTGAAGAATCAAACTAAATTCATATGATCTCCAGAATGTGAGAAAGCTTTTAGAATTCTAAAGAAGTCATTGACAACTGCTCCAGTTTTGGCACAACCAGATATAGAAAAGCCATTTGATGTATATTGTGATGCCTCGGGTATTGGTCTTGGTTGTGTACTGATGCAAGAAGGCAGAGTCATTGCTTATGCCTCGAGACAGTTGAAGCGCCATGAAGAACATTATCCGACACATGATCTTGAACTAGCAGCTGTGGTTCATGCATTAAAAATCTGGCGTCATTACTTGCTAGGCAATACTTGCCACATGTATACAGATCACAAGAGCTTAAAGTATATCTTTACTCAGTCAGAATTGAATATGAGGCAAAGAAGGTGGCTTGAGTTAATAAAGGATTATGATTTAGAAGTACACTATCATCCTGGAAAGGCGAATGTTGTTGCTGATGCACTCAGTAGAAAGAATCATTGCAATTGTATGACTGTGAGGCCAATGGATTACAGTTTGTATTACGAATTGGAAAAGTTGAATATTGGAATAGTTCAACAAGGTCAGTTGACTAATGTCACAGTAGAATCAACAATCAAAGATCAGATTGTATCTACTCAGAGTAATAATTCTGGAATAGCTCACATCAAAGAAAAAGTTAGAACAGGTCAACAGACAGATTTCAGCATTGATGATGCAGATGTGTTGTGGTTTAAGAACAGGCTAGTGGTTCCCAAGGTTCCAGAGTTACGTCAGCTCATTCTTGATGAAGCACATAGTACAAGGTTTTCTATTCATCCAGGGAGTAATAAGATGTATCAGGATTTGAAACAGAGATTCTGGTGGACCAAAATGAAAATTGAGATTGCGAAGTATGTTGCCAGATGTGATACATGTCGAAGAGTAAAGGCTGTACGTCTGAAGTCAGCAGGGATGTTGCAACCATTGCCCATTCCGTCTTGGAAGTGGGATGATATCGGCATGGATTTTATTACTGGTTTACCCACAACTTCAACGGGGTTTGATTCAATCTGGGTCATTATAGATCGACTTACTAAATTAGCACATTTTCTTCCAGTAAAAGTGAAGCACTCCACTGTGACACTTGCAAAATTGTACTTTGAGCGGATTCTGAGTCTTCATGGGGTACCAAGAACCATTGTATCTGATAGAGGTCCACAATTCGTCTCCAAATTCTGGATGGAGTTACATAAGTCAATGGGCACCAAAGTTATACATAGCTCAGCCTATCATCCTCAGACTTCGGGACAGACTGAAAGAGTAAATCAAATCCTAGAAGATATGTTGAGATCTTGTGCTCTCACTTTTCGAGATCAATGGGATGAATGTTTACCATTAGCAGAATTCTCCTATAATAATAGTTATCAAGAGAGTATAAAAATGGCACCGTTTGAAGCGTTGTATGGCCGCAGGTGCAGAACTCCCTTGAATTGGTCAGAACCGGGAGAAAGGTGGTTTTTCGGTGTTGATCTTGTGAAACAAACAGAAAAAAAAAGTTAGATAGATCCAGAATAATTTGAAAGTTGCTCAGTCCAGACAAAAGAGTTATGCTGATAAAAGGCGTAGACCTTTGGTATTTCAAGTAGGAGATTATGTTTATTTGAAAGTATCACCCATGAAGGGAGTTAACCGATTTGGAGTCAAAGGCAAACTCGCACCACGTTATATTGGCCCATTTCAAATTGTTCAAAAATGTGGACAGGTAGCATATAAGTTAAAGTTGCCTGAACAACTGTCAGCCGTGCACAATGTATTTCATGTATCGCAATTGAAGAAGTGTCTTCAAGTGCCTGATCAAGTTGTTGATGTTGATGGAGTTGAACTTGAGCCGGATTTGACATATTCTGAATATCATGTCCGAGTTTTGGATCAAAAAGATCGTGTTACCCGAAGTAGAACAACTAAATGGTACAGGATACAATGGAATCAACATTCAGAAGAGGAAGCCACCTGGGAATCGGAAGATTATCTGTTGGAGAATTTCCCGGAGTTCTTTGCTTCTATCTAGGTTGCAATTTCTTCTTTAAACTGTAACCTATCCTTTTAAAATCTTTGTAATGCAGAAAACCCCTACCTGTTCCGTAGACAAGTCTTGGACGTGTTTGCTTGACATGTTTCCTTTTCCATTACTTAACTCAAGGCTTTAAATCTCGGGACGAGATTTCTTTAAGGGGGAAGGGCTGTAACACCCCGGGTGTTATAGTGCTAATTAATCTACCATGTCATCATAATGCATTACAAAGCATCTCTATTAGGTTAACATTGTTATGCATCAACTAAAACAAGTTTACTTATCTAGGTTGAATGTGTTTCTCAGTGGTGTGCTCCGAAACCGAAAACCCTAATTTCGAATACCACCGCAAATACTTAGTCCAGGCCCTGCGTAATTTGAAGTGCGCGACTGTGTTGCACACTAGTGTCAAATGTAGGGTATGAGCTCAAGTAAAACATCTAAAATGAAGCTCCAAATTTGAGTTTGAATTGGAGTCCCAAAACTTGTCGCGAGTTTTCCGATTCGAGTTCGAATTCAAAATCTGGGGAGAAATGTAAAACAATTTCAAAAGTAAATTGGTCAACCAAGAGTGACATTTGGTCAACCATGTCATGTTGGTCCAAATGATGCCCTTGGGTGAGGTTTTGGTCACTAAGTAATCACAAAACAAAGTAGCAACAAATTCCAATTTAAAATCCCTCCGAAAACCCTAAATTTCAAAACCCTTTTTACCCCTTTTGAATTAATTCAAAATCTAGGCAAAATTTGGGAAAAAGTTCAAAACCAAGTTTGTAGAACTTTTCGAGGGCTACAACTTTGGTGTTTTGAGTTTTTAAAGTTTTAGTGTAAAATGTGGAGCAATTTTGAAAATAAACAAATTTTAGTTTTAATTCATTTTTGTCCCCAAACTAAGATTTCAAAATGGAGGCAGAATTTGAAAAAGTTTTGAACAGAAAAGTTGTAGGTCTGGTCAAGATATACAACTTTGATGTTTGGAGATTTTGAAGTTTCAATATAAAATCAAAAGTAATTTCTAAATTACCAAATCTGCAAAATGTGTCCCTTTTTGAATTTAAACTCAAATTTCAAATCCAGTGAGAATTTGAAAAAGTGTTCAATATCAAACTTGTAGAGCTTGAAAATCTGAAGATTTCATACATTGGAAGATTTTCAAGTTGTTATACAAATTTGAGAGTAATTTGAAAAACCAGTTTGAATTTCAGAGTTTTGGGGGGGCTACAGTGCTAGGGCCAATCACCGTCGGCCACCGGCCGGCATGGGCGCCGGCGAGACGCCGGACGGCTTCGGCCAGCTTCCAGGCGCGCCCAGGATTGCTAGCGCGACGACGCGAGCAGTCCAGCTCTGTTCCCGCGCTCGTCTTCTATAAATACGTCGAGTCGCCGTCGTTTTTCTTTCTCTGTTTTTCGCCACCGCCGCCGCCGCTAGCTCCACCGCTCGCCGCTGCCGCCACCAAGCCATCTCCGGCCACGCCAGTCGCACCAACAGCATCACCGCATCCTCGCGCACCTCGCGAACCACCCAAGCCAGCTTGACTTTGCCTGGATTGCCGCCGCCACCGCTTCCCGTGCTCAACTCCGGCGACCAAGCCGCTCCCCGTGGCCAGACCACTCCAGCCGCTCCCCATCGCCACCGAGAGCTTCGCTGCAACCACTGTGAGCCCCTGATGCTTCCTATGCCATCACTTAAGCCGCTACCGCACTGTATCACCGGGACGTCGATCACCGTGGCAGTCGTGCCGCCATGGCCGTCGGGGGAGTCCTTCCGAGGCCGTAGGGTAGCCGCTAGGTGGGAAAACGGGTTCGCCAGGTTGTGCTGATGCTGTAGAATCACTGGGTTGGGTGACCGAAGCAGCGCTCGCCGGCCGGCCACCGTGCGGGCATGGCCGGGTCGCGGGAGCGAGCGAGAGGGCGGGAGGAGGAAGATGACAGGTGGGGACGCCGTGTCAGCGAGAGAGAGGGAGGCCGACGCGCGCGGGCGGAGCAGGCCGGTGCTGGGCTGGGCCGAGCGCGTGAGCAGGCGCGGGCGTGCGCATACACAGGCCGGTTGGGCTGGGCCGGATCGGAGAGAAGGAGGAGAAGCAGCCCGATTTCGGTTTTCGTTTTTGTTTTTCTTTTTCAAATAAATGAATAGTGTTATTATTTGTTTATTTCATTAAAAATTGTGTAGAGTTCCAAAATTCATGAAAATTTTTGTGTAAGCTTCTCAATGTATAAACTATCTAGGAAAAATGTTAAATCATAAAATTTGAATACTTTGGGCAGTAGAATTAATTGGTTTAATTAAAGATTAAATGCAACTTCCAGGAATTTTAATAATTAATTTATTTATCCAAAAATTATGAAATTTATTATGACACTGTTATAAATCATTCTTAACCCATAGAAAAAGTTTGAGCTTGTTTAGATAAAGTTTGATCAACTTCTAATTATGCCCTAATTATTTAAATAGAAAATAAATGTTAATTTGAGAACTTTAAGTGTTGTGTGCCTTTTGATTGAGTGATGTCCTTAGGTCACTACCCTTTTGTGATCTCTGGCACCTTAATTTCATGATTGAGCTCGTTAGTAACTTGTTAGGTTAAAAGCTGGTATCGCGAGAAAACGTCGCTACTAGTTAGTAGGTTTTCTGTTTACGATTGTACCGTGAAGGGAAGTTGTACTCAAATCGTAAACCGTGGCATGTTATCATCAAGCATCATGTTTATCATTGAGCATCATGTTAAAGCATGTTATGTATTTGTGTAGTCACCGCTTTTGAGGAAGCCGAAGTCATCGAGCAGGTCTCCGGAGAAGAGCGATCGTCGGTGGGTTCTGGACCAGACGTTGGAGTCTCCGAGTCTGAGTCAGTCGTCGTGTCAGAGCAAGGCAAGCCCCGGTGCATTTAAACCCTACCTTGATATTTTACAAATGTTTTATTTTTTTGTATTATGGTTTATTGCATTAAGTAATTAGGAGTTGAGTGATAACCTAATTGCTGCATTACCATCCTTGATTATTGCGATATTAACCTTGATACCTGTTTTACTGAAAATGCGTAGTATGCTTCGCTATGCTTAGAAGTAAGCTTTTAAATGAAATGTTTACATAGCCATGACGGCATACTTGATGAATACTGAAATATGAGAATGAATTAGAAGATCGGGCGGGTGGTTTGGCCACTGCTAACATGCATTGGGAAAGGAGTCTCAATGTAGTGTTTCCGCCTTGTCGGTTAAGGACCGTTCGTTGTATGGCCCGCTTGTGTTTCGAGACTTTGCAACTAGCCTCATGCCTTGGGTAAGCCCAAAATGTTGGTGATTCCATTACGAGAACGTCTAACCTCGCACTGGGAGTGGAGAGATGGCGGGAGTAGCGTGTACCCTCGGGGCTAGAATCGGGCCGGGTTCGAGGAGTACTGTACTCTCGGGTGGCGATGGACACGTTCTGGTTTTGGGAGATCTAAATGAGGGTTGATATATGCAGATTTGGTTCTACATATGTCGTGATGTTAGGGATCCCCAGCTGGGTATAATCGGTTCAAATCGTCGTTGCTCCTCGGTTATGGAGACTCGATCACCTGTCCTGCATCGTAGTTAAGAAATGGAATTGAAAGAAAGAATAAGGAAAGAATCTTGATGAGAATTACTTTGATCTAGATTAGGATCACCTAGAATTGGTTAATGAACCATCAATGGTAAAAGTAAAATATTGAAGATAAGGACTTACTTTAGTAAGCTTTTCTGCAAAAGAAAATCTTGATTCTTGATTACCCGTACCTTGATTCCCTAAAGATAGCATGCCCTTGGAGTCTTTGTCTTAGTCGGGTAAGTCTTGTTGAGTACTCTCGTACTCAGGGTTTGTTGAACCCCTTGTTGCAGGTGCGGTTCATGAACAAGTCTGCTTCGAGCCTTGTTGCATGACCGTCGTGGTTGAAGAAAGTGACGACGAGTAGACTGTGTGGCCTTTGGGCAAGGTGTCTCGTTTGTGTGATGTATTAAAGTTACTACCGATACTTCTCTACTAATGGTTTGTAATAATGTTACATAAAGTTTGAGATTTGAAAACTGGTTTGTAACCTTAAGTTATTGTAAGACTTCTGCTACTTTACTCTGTTGAATATTTTGAATAAACTGTTGTAATATTGCAATACTCCTGTGATTGGATCCTGTTCGGAGGAAAGCAGGCCTTTTAAGTTATGGTGAACATAAGTACGGCCGTCAGAGGTCATTATGGCAATGACAGGTACTTGTGGGCCATCGTAATTAGGAGGTTCTGTGACAGTGCTCAAGCGACAGGCGTGTCTGATGCGGCTCCACGTGGTTTGGGAGCTTACTAGACTACGCTAACACGTGGCCTCTGTAGCCACAGACGCGTCTGTTGGATGGAATCAATCGTTGGAATTTTGACTGCGCGGGACACGTGGCATGCATCCGAGCGATGGACGCTGGATGCCGCGTCTGTTGCAATGGCGACAGACGCGTCCGTTGCCCCCGACCAGGGCACTAACGGCTAGTTGCTTACCCCTTCGCTATAAATAGTTGGTGGCCGGTTTTTGGGGTACTCTCTTGCACTTCTGAGATATTGAGACATCCTTTGAACTAGAGAACACTCCCTCCACTCAACTCCTTGCTTGATTGCTAATCCTAGTGAGATTGAGTGAGATTCAAGTGCATTGCATTAAGAGTTGCACCTAGTGGCACTTGATCTTTGAGTTTGCTGTGGATTTCTTGTTACTCTTGGGTGTTTCCCGACATCCTAGATGGCTTGGAGCAGCGGTGGTGTTGAGCTTGTGATTGGAGATTGTTTCGAGCCTCACCAAGTGATTGTGAGGGGTTCTTGAGCCTTCTCCACGGGAGTTCGTGAATTGGCTACTCTAGTGGAGCTCATGGCTTGGAGGATCCCCATCTTGTGAGTGAATGTACGGCACCCAATGAGGGTTTGACTCTTGATAGTCAATTAGCTCATGATCCATCAAGTGGATGCATTGCCACAACGAGGAGTAGCTTGCCGGGAAGCAAGTGAACCTCGGTAAAAAATCTTGTGTCATTTCTTGCCGAGGATTCTCTTTATGATTGTGTGTGATTGATTATTTGGATACATCTCATCTCTACACCGTCAGTATAAGAATCAATTCACTCCCCTTTTCATTCTTGCACTTTATCTTGTCTAGTGTGCTCATAGTAGTTTGTATCACATAGGAGTAAGTAGCTTAGTGACTTAGCTTTGTTTGTGTGAATTAGAGATCATAGTCTTGTTCACTAGAATTGTATAGGTGGCTTGCTTAGTATAGTTGAGCTAGTGCTAGAATTAGCGTCGCCATCTTTTATACTAACAATTGCTGATTAGTGAGCTTGTAGATTTTTAAATAGGCTATTCACCCTATCCCCTCTAGCCATTTGGACCTTATAATCAGCCCCGAGAAAACAGAATTCTCGTCGTCATCGTCCTCCTCCTCCTCCACTTCACACCAAAACAAGATCACAGTCATCCTCATAGTCGCAGAAAAGGTCCTTGGATTCAATCGCCAATGCTCCCAAAGTGGACCAACAAAAAAACAAAAGGTTGTTCAGTGCCAACATTACAAACTTGACGTCCGAAAAAATTTACAGCACACATCAAGAAGGAAGATTGTGTTAGTTTCTTCAATCTATGTGCCTCACTGCCTAAGCATATGAGGAAGACCGAATTCGAAAGGCAAACACAGAAGAAGTACGCTATAATAAGAGCCGATGAAATACGCAATGAAGATTTAAGGAGGATACAGATGTACGTCGAAGACAACCCTGGATTAACCATGGAAGAGGCCGTGAACATCTATTATGATCTACAAGGGATGGGAACACAAACAATGAAGTATCAAAGGGGCCATCTTTTGGTTCCCGATGACGAGTATAAAAATTTGACAACATATATGCGTCAGTTGCATGAATATTACATGGCTCAAGCAACAAAGACAACGGACTTTGGTTTTGAGGTTATTATCCGTAATCCTTTGGTTTTTCATTATGCTGAAGAAGAGAAGTTCGATGTCGAGTGGGAGTGCTTGTTCCAGCTATACCAGAAACGCTCTCTCGATTCACAAATATTGATGTTCTAGACTATGTAAGTACCCTACACGCACGCTATTATAATTAACTACTCTCTCGAGACACAAATTATTAACTTTTGAGCACTTCCCATGATTTTATGTAGGTGTATAGCAAAATTTTGCATACTAAAACAGAGATGGGCTCACATAGGCTTCTTGGACCCCGCGCGAGTCAATGAGAAAACATGCAAAGGCCTCCATGGATGTGACGTGGAAGACTTGAAGGAGAGATTGACTGCTATTTTCGATCAATTCGTGATGCACAAGAAAACCCACATACTTCTAGTCTACAACTGCAAGTACATGTTCTAGGCTTTTATTTATATGCTTCTTTTTCCATTAAGATTATTCGATAATTAGGATTCTGTGATTGCAACAACCATTTCATCTTCATTTTGGTCAATCTTGCTAAAAATCTGATCGAGGTGTAGTACTCGAAGAAAAAACTCTTTCAAGTTCTGGATCCACTGGTGGTAGTGCTAAATTAGTAAGCAATCCTAATAACATATTATTTTCTAATCACACATAGCGCTTTCTAATGTTTCCCCTTTTAATGTGGCATAGTGTCCTGAGAAGACATGCCGATGGGACGGAGGTCCCATTCAAGGTTGTTGAAATGGAGGGGAAGTACCTAAAACAGCCGGTGGGAAACAATGAATGCGAGTTCTATGTAATGTGGGCAATGCTTCGCTACATCGGCTGGAAATCAGAAGATGCAGATAATTTGGTGCATATAATCCCCATTGCATTTATATCTGTTAATAATTCAACAAAATGATCTACTGATTCCTCTTTGGATACCATCTTTTATGAACGACAGCGCAAGAAATATAATCATGAAAGGCTGTTAGACATGGAGATCATCGCACTACAATCGGAGGTGGCAAAATTCATCTTAACCGAGGTATTGGAAAAAGTGGGAGTATTTTCCATTGCAAAATCCGTGAAGTTCAAGGACCATTATGGGCCAGAGCAGATCGCTAGACTATTGTAAGAAGTCTGAGAAGCATGCTTCATCTTATCGAATAATTTCTTTTTTAGTTTGACAGATTGAGATCTTCATAAGAACATTTGAACTGTAACCGTAACATTTGTAATGTTTAATATTGATGGACCTGTCATCTACGTAGCGTATATAACTGCCGGTTAGCACCGAACAGGCAGTGACTCCACGAAAAAATATAAATTAAAAGAAACTATAAAATAATAAAATGCGAACGAGCCATCACTGCCGGTTAGCACCAAACAGGCAGTGATGGCCTAGATGGCACTGCTGGCTTGAGCCACAAACCGGCAGTGACGGCCAAGCCAACACTGCCGGCTTGAGCTATAAACCGACAGTGATGATCAAAATATCATTGTCGGTTTGAGCCACAATCCGGCAGTGATGGTGAAGCCAACACTACCGGCTTGAGCCACAAACCGGCAGTGATGATCAAGCCATCACTGTCAGCTTGAGCCAGAAACTGGCAGTGATGGTCAAGTGATCACTGCCGGGTCTTGTTTCAAACTGGCAATGTTTGTTGAACTGAACTTTGCCGGGTAGTGTAAAGGACCGGCAATGAAGTTGCAGAACACTGCCGGTTTATAGGAACCGACAGTGATAGCTAACCCTCATCACTGCCGGTATAGTTGTGTCGGTTCAAAATCTAGCAGTGATGGGGGGTTTTGAACCGGCAATATTGTCCAGATCTGGAGTAGTGGATTGTTCAAGCAAGGAATGGTTTTGATAGCCACATCTTTAGGGAGATCTTCATCACAGCCTATTATTGGACCATTTGGACTGCTCAAAATGGGATAATCTTCAATAACAAGGCAAGCACTTTGGATTCCTGGTCCCTAGCTTTCAAGGAGGAGCATGGCACGGTGTGCATCAAGGCCAAGCAAAGCATAGAAACACCCCTCTCCGTGTGGCGAGAGAATCTCCCTTGGGCCTTGTTTGGATGCGCATGTATTCATCTCAATCAACATGTGTTAAGTGGATTGGAGTGTAATTGAACTAAATTCCATTCCATTCCACTCCAACACATGTGGATTGAGGTGGATACACATGCATCCAAAATAGGCCTTAATGCTCTTTTGGTTTTTTTCCTTGGGCTTTGCAAGCCCTGTAAAAATGTAAATATTACACTTATATTGTCATGTGGGGCCACGCCTATGCCAGGAGAAGGCATGCCTGAGATACTCACAGAGCCGCGGTTGGTGCGCCAGCAGAGGCCGCGAGTGTGGTCACCGCGCAGGCAGGGCGCTCTGGCCAGGAAAGTGGCTAGGTGCAGAAAGAGAGTAGATCAAGGAGGGCTTAGATTTAGGAGCAATTGGCTCCAAGTAGTTATGGCCGGTTGGCCTATAAATGTTGTACCTAGTGTGAGATATGAATCAGGCAAGAATTATACCCAATTCCTCTCTTCTTCTTCCTCTGAACCGAAGGGCGCTAAGGGGTAAAACCTTGCCCCAACCACGGATTGCGGCTACGAGTTACGCAGCTGGGGTCCTGCTACCCTATCCCCTGGTGCCCTTGACATATATATATGCAAAAAAAATTAGGTAGGGGGCTCCCCTGCCATTTCCTCAAATTTCACCCTCTGTCCAGAAACAAAAATTCTACAACTGTACTTATCAAATTGTCTTAAGTTTGACTAACTTTATAAAAAAGAGTGATATCATCTCTATGATATCAAACAAGTATATTATGAAAATATATTTCATGGTATATCTAGTAATACTAATTTCTTCTATAAATGTTAGTGCTCTTTTCAATACATTCTATCAAATTCAAAATAGTTTGACCAAGAACAATCCTAGAAACTGATTCTTTTAGAATGGAAATAGTACGCAACATAATCCACTAAGGTTAGCTTCTTCTTCTTGTCCACCATTATGCACTACTCCAATACGCCCTCCCTACCCAGCAATCGGCCACCCCCTGTTGCTTCCATCTCCAACAGTTCACCTGCCTACCCACTCTCCTACCACTCCACCCTCCATGTTGCCACTTATTATAGTTGTAAAATCCATGGCAGGGCAAAGCCAGCCTTAAATATCATATCTGTCAGCTAAAGTATATTGTACAGTGAACCTTGAATCAAATAGCAAATTACTAAATTAAGATTTTCTGAATTTTGTAGCAGTTGACTGACCCCAACAAAATTCAAGAAACACATGCTATAATATAAATACCCTAAGTATATATTATGTATCAGACTTTAAGCATCTGTGTAGCCAAAAAGGCTCAAACAACGTAGCCTAGTTTGGTGGTCGATGTTTTCTGTATTGGTGCATTGTGCTTCTTGGCTCTCGCGAATGGCTAATCAAGGAGACGGATACTTGATGTTCAGTTCTAATCAAATATTCATCTTCCATCAGTAATCAGTCCATATCATCGTAGTTTTTAAACAATACATTATAGTTCACATTACAATTGGTTTATTCTAATGCATATTTTAGATCTCATTTAGAGAGTCGCTCGAGACCTCTATATTCCTCAGGACGCTCTATCAGACTTCAGTCGGGGAGGGCAACGGAGTGGATGAGGCGGCTCGATTGTGCCCCGTGCGTACCTGCTCACCGGCTCGACATTCTTGTCCCTCGATTGTGTGCCTTGTAGGAGGATCACAGAGAAGGGAGTGAAAGAGGCCATGTCTGCTACCTTTAGGGCGTTGCATTCATCTTGTCATTCACATATGGATCACACAGATGGATGTAATGTTTGGAGCCCATGTCTGCTAGATTTGTAGAAGGCACCAAGTCTTTTGTGGACGCCACCAAGGCGTACAATGATGGATACATATAATGCACATGTGTCAGTTGCAAAAATCAGAAATAGTTTCAAAACATCGAGCCAATCTGTTGTCATCTGCTACCTAGGGGTTTCATAGAAAACTATAAGGTTTGGAATAAGCGTTAGGAAAATGGTGACAACTTGCTTGAAGAAGCCTAATGGGATAGAGTCCATGCACCCATGCCAGATACCATCCATGAAACCATGAATGAAACTGGCTAGAAAACCATCAATGAAACCGTCAAGTATACTCAAATGACTGTGCAAGTATGTTTCCTTACATTTTCTTTTTGTGAGTATGTTTCCTTACATTATAGTACTGTTACATTAGCATAATAGCTAGTATGGCTGTACAAGAATTTTGTTCACGATGTTATCTGACCCTATCAGACAATCTTGGCCCGACTTTCGTCCACTCTTATCAAACTACTGCAAGTGGACGCTTAGGGTTCAAGCCTTCAAGGATTGTTTTGCTACTCATACAGTTTCCATTGTACTGATTAATTAACCTTGTGAGCTGTCTTTCTTATCGAGATTTCCAGGTACACATAGGAGTAGTTCGTAAGTCCATGACTGAATTTGTCAAAGTCGTTGCGAAAACCTCGAGGTCACCTCTGCAACGTCAACCAATGCATGAGGAATAGAATCCTTTGGGTGATCAGGGGATGCCGGTGTTGATCTTCAAACGTGCCCGTTGAGACTTCTTGCATGCAGGTCGTCGTTTACTATTTTAATGTTAGTATAATGCTAGAGACTGATCTTAAAGGATATATAAAACTCTGGGTTACATTACATTACTATATGGGTGATCTCTTGTTTTTCGTGTCCACCAGCTGTACATGTTTCACAGTACGTGCTGGAGAGTACGGTCAAATGCAGAGTCATGAGCATGCCTGAGAGCATATTAGTATGCATGCATGTTTTTTGCAAGTCTTTCAACGGAAACAATTCATCCCAAGCAAAAGCCAAGACAAAGTTTATATGTTCAAGTAACGGCCCATAATCCTTGTGAAACTATTATCACTCTACCTTTTGTTCTCAGGTCGGGTGAAATGAAGTCTATGTATTAGAGCTTGGAAGTTGCTAGTACTCCCTCCGTTCGAAATTATAACACATCTTGGCTTTTCTAAATTCATAACTTTTGCTACGCATCTAGAGACAGCTTTAATGTTTCCTTCCGTAATAATGCATTAGTATTTTCTTCACAATGTTATATGACGGCTATCAGAGACAATCTCGGCCTGACCTATCCAAAAACTGCAAGTGGACGCTTAGGGTTCAATCCTTCAAGGATTCTTTCGCTACTACAGCTTGCATTGTAAGTTGTCTTTCTTATCGAGATCGCCAGGCACATAGGATAGTTTACAAGCCCATGCCTAAATTTGACAAAGTCGTTGCGAAAACCTCGAGGTCACCTCTGCAATGTCAACCACTGCGAGAACAGAATCGTTCGGGTGATCTAGGGAGGCCTGTGTTGATCTCCAAACATGCATGCAGTCCGTTAAGACTTCATGCATGCAGGTCGTCGTTTACTACTGTTAGTACGTATAATGCTACAGCCTGATCACAAAAGATATGCAAACCCTGGGTTACATTACTTTGGGTGATCTCGTTATCTTTTGATTGTCGTTTCACCAGCTGTGCATGTTTCACAGTGCTGGAGAGAATGGTCAATAATGCATAGTCATGAGGATCATGCATATTTGAGTTTATTGTAGTACGCATGTTTAGGGTTCAAGCATTCAAGGATTGTTTCGCTACTCATACAGCTTGCATTATTGTACTGATTAATTAACCTTGTGAGCTGTCTTTCTTATCGAGATTTCCAGGTACACATAGGAGTAGTTCTCAAGTCCATGACTGAATTTCTCAAAGTCGTTGCGAAAACCTCGAGGTCACCTCTGCAACGTCAACCACTGCATGAGGAATAGAATCCTTTGGGTGATCAGGGGATGCCAGTGTTGATCTTCAAACGTGCCTGTTGAGACTTCTTGCATGCAGGTCTTTACTAGTTTTAATGTTAGTATAAAGCTAGAGACTGATCTTAAAAGATATATAAAACCCTGGGTTACATTACATTATTATATGGGTGATCTCGTCATCTTTTGATTTTCGTGTCCACCAGCTGTACATGTTCACAGTACGTGCTGGAGAGTACGGTCAAATGCAGAGTCATGAGCATGCATGAGAGTATATTGTAGCATGCATGCATGTTTTTTGCAAGTCTTTCAACGGAAACAATTCATCCCAAGCAAAAGCCAAGAAAAAGTTTATATGTTCAAGTAACGGCCCATTATCCTTGTGAAACTATTATCACTCTACCTTTTGTTCTCAGGTCGGGTGAAATGGAGTCTATGTATTAGAGCTTGGAAGTTGCTTGCACTCCCTCCGTTCGAAATTATAAGTTGTCTTAGCTTTTCTAGATTCATAACTTTTGCTATGCATCTAGATATATATTATGGCTAGACACATAATAAAAGTTATGAATCTAGAAATGCTAATATGTCTTTTAATTTGGGATAGAGGAAGTACTATTCTTTTCTGTATGGGGTCTTTGTCCAGAAACACAATACATATCGAGACAAAACATACAAATAATTTTTATGGAACTAGACCCAGCTTTCAGCTAAATATGACACAAAAGCAGTACAGTCACTAAAATATCACACATTTAGTATCAGTGCAGGTCCGAATATCGGCAATGACTCGACGGATAACTTCACTGTAAATCGAGACAAAGAATACAAACAAAGTGAACTACTTAAACCGGAGCAACAAGCAGCTTTAGTTTCAATGGGCCTTCCAAACACTGATGAATGCTAAAACTTTGTGCCATCCATTGTCTTATCTATATGGAGATGAGACTTAGATGACCACCATCTAAAGAGAGCGTAACAAGTGCCTCCATCACCTTGCTACTGGCATGTACTTTATGGTCAAGTCAAGAAGCTCCATTAATTCCAGTGGATTTTAAAAGCCTCCACTTGGTCTCCTATTGAAATACCACTACCATACGTGCATGCTATGAAGGTAAAGAACCACTGCATGGCCTCAAGCACTATAAATACCCATGCAGCATTCACTGGGAAGTCATCTCAACTCAAGCACTCTATAGTGTTAGCTCACAATGGCAGGCACAAAGCTGGTATCACTAGGGCTCATTGTCCTCATGAGCATGGGATTAGCCAACGCTGTTAGGGTGGCTAGATACTCTAGTGCTGATGGGACTGGCACAGGACAGGGAGGGGGTGGGGGATATGTGAATGGTGGGGGATCAGGGTCAGGGTCTGGCACCGGATCGGGTGACAGTGGTCCTTATGGTACCCATGCAAGTGCTGGAGGGGGCGGTGGAGGTGGTGGGACTAGCCAATACGGTGGGTCTGGATATGGTTCAGGGTCAGGGTCAGGGTCAGGGTCTAGTACATATAGTCAAGGAGGGTATTCTGGCTATGGAGAGTCTTCTAATGCTGGTGGTGACGGTGGGGGTGGGGGTGGAGGACAAGCCGGAGGTGCTTGGAATTCCAATGCTCAAGGATCCGGTAGCGGCACCGGTTCTGGCTCTAGCTATGCTAACAGGTATTGGTATGGATCAAGTGAAGCAGGTGCAAGTGCTAATGGCAATGGTGGTGGCACAGGAAATAGTCAAAATGGTGGCGGTGGCGGCGGTTCTGGTGCCGGAACTGGATATGGCAATGCCTACCCATAAATTCCATATAAGCCAATCTAAAGTTGGAGCCCATCGTAGTCCTTCCTTGTTTGAAGTCGTAAAGTTATTTGATTTCTTTGTCCCTTTGTTACACTTTTGTTAGTATTAAATTAATAAAGGGTCCAACTGTTCTAGCAACAGTAGCAGTCTTGTAAGGTTCTTATACGAAGATGTTGTAGTCATGTCTGTTTGTGAAATGAAAAAATAACTTGTCCATCCTGTGGCCACTGTATCTAAAAAAATCTCATGTTCTCTTTGGAGTGATTAAGTTGAGACGCCTACACCATGCATGTTCACATGGTTATTAAATAGTATATACCAATGAAATTCCTAGAGTTGTTTATACCAATGTAACAGTAGTAGGAATTTCACCGATGCACTCCCTCTCCGGCCATGCTGCCTCCTCTGTCCTGCGCTGCATCCATCTTCAATCTCCAACCCACTCTCCTACCACTCCACCCTCCATTCGTTGCTTATTATGTTCGCAAAATCCATGGAGTTGGACTGTCAGAAGGAACGGCTGCTGCGACTGGTGCCATGGGAACTCGCCATGAATGCCTGTAAACATAGCATATTCGGTCAAGGAGGCCAAGCAAGTGGATGAGGAAGCTCGATTGCGCCCCTGCATGG
The DNA here is from genome assembly GCA_038087645.1 of Saccharum hybrid cultivar R570. Taxonomy (NCBI): domain Eukaryota; kingdom Viridiplantae; phylum Streptophyta; class Magnoliopsida; order Poales; family Poaceae; genus Saccharum; species Saccharum hybrid cultivar. The sequence goes on from JAQSUU010000805.1 coordinate 17,823,441, forward strand.
ATGCTCACCGTCTCCACGCGTTCTTGTCCCTCAATGCCAGTGCCCGCGACCACGGAGGCACGGAGGAGGGCCTCACCTCTTGGTGTCGTGCTTGTAGAAGTAACGCAGAGAAAAGGTTCAAGGAGAGTGGCTTCGCGATCTAGTTCCTCGGAACCACCAGGCACCAGCCATGACCCATGGAGAACGACGGGCTTTCCCTTGCGCTAACTCAGGGGCCGGGCTGCGAAGGCAAGATCAAAACCATTTTTTTTAAAAAAAAGTTAAGAACAAAACTGGAAAGAGTCACTCAGGGGGCCGGGCTTTTCATTTAGCGGATTCTCCAATAAGTAGCCAGCAAAATGATGGCTTAAAAAACTCAAAATGTGCCGAACAAAGGCCACGACGTCGACGAGGAGAAGCTTCACCAGTGTCACTCAGGGCATAATGGATGTGATTGGTTGGGTGGCTATGCTCCTAACCGGGCTTGCCTAACGCACCGGATCCATGTTTGGTTGGCTGCCCATGCCATATAGCTTGGCTTAGATAACGCAAAAGGGAGAAGCTATAGACAGGCTTAGCCGAAACACAAAGGAGGTCCGTCCGTTTTAGCATCACCAGGTTTGCATAGCAAATCGGTCGCCTACCAGGATGCATCTTCTCACCATTCTCTGGTTCACCAACGTTGTCCATTGAAGCCTCCCAGTCCACCATCCGTGCCGCTCCTTCTGCAGTGTGCTCGAGCAGAGCATGCGGGTGTGAGTGCAAGGACGACGACGGCCACCGGCGGGGCTCGGAGGAGCAAAAGGGGATTTTTCTAATCCTCTTTTATTCAATATTTTAATAATAAGCACTCACAAAAGAAATGTTGGTCGCACCTGTCCGACTGACACGACAAATCACATTGTCGCACCACATGCATTGGCGTACACTACTGGACTCGGGTTCTTTACCAAGGACCTCAGGCCCTCGGCAAAGAGCCCTCGGGAAATTTTGAGTCGGCGAAGAGGTCTTTGCCGAGGGCCCTTTATCGGGCACACGGCAAAGCCTTTGCCGATGGCAAAAAAACCCTCGGCAAAGAAAGACCCTCGGCAAAATGTAAATAAAAAAAACCCCGAAAAAAATAGCAAAATAATTTTTTTTTGAGGCGCCGACGAGCCATCACCCCACCCGCGGGATTTTTTTTAAGCATTTTACACAGTATTTTGACGCTATTTGTAAAGTCGTGGTCGGTGGGATTTGAACTCGTAACCTCTCACGCCCTCTCTCACTTACCTCCTCTGACCACTCCAACCCTCTATCACTTGTGTTTATATTCCATTTCGATTCCCCATACGTTATAACAAACTGAGCGTAAATTGATTGTTTGAGGCACTAAACGAATTCAAATAAAAAAGTTGTCAACTACAAAGTTTCGTAACTTTTCGAGATCTACAACTTTCGTTTAGAGTGTTTCTCAATCCGAGGTTTTTTTCAAAATTTCAAATTTCAAATTTCAAACTTAAGACGCAATTATCGGCAATTAGATGCTTTCAAATGAAAAAGTTGTCAACTACAAAGTTTCATAACTTTTCGAGATCTACAACTTTCGTTTAGAGTGTTTTTCCATCCAAGACTTTTTTTAAAATTTGAAATTTAAAATTTCAAACTTTAGACATAAATATCTTCAATTAGATGCTTTCAAATGAAAAAGTTGTCAACTATAAAGTTTTATAACTTTTCAAGATCTACAACTTTCGTTTAGAGTGTTTTTCCATCCGAAACTTTTTGAAAAATCTCTTTGCCGAGGATCATAATGTAGGCCCTCGGCAAAGACCCTCTTTACCGAGGGCTATAATGTAGAGGACCTACATTATGGCTCTCGGCAAAGAGATTTTTCAAAATACATTTTGATGCACTAAATGAATTTAAATGAAAAAGTTGTCAACTATAAAGTTTCGTAACTCTTCGAGATCTACAACTTTCGTTTAGAGTGTTTCTCCATCCGAAGCTTTTTTCAAAATTTCAAATTTCAAATTTCAAACTTAAGACATAATTATCGGCAATTAGATGCTTTCAAATGAAAAAGTTGTCAACTACAAAGTTTCATAACTTTTCGAGATCTACAACTTTCGTTTATAGTGTTTTTTCATCCAAGACTTTTTTTAAAATTTGAAATTTGAATTTTCAAACTTTAAATATAAATATCCTCAATTAGATGCTTTCAAATGAAAAAGTTGTCAACTATAAAGTTTTATAACTTTTCAAGATCTACAACTTTCGTTTAGAGTGTTTTTCCATCCGAGACATTTTGAAAAATCTCTTTGCCGAGGGCCTACATTATGGCCCTCGACAAAGAGATTTTTCAAAATACATTTTGAGGCACTAAATTAACTCAAATGAAAAAGTTTTCAACTACAACATTTTATAACTTCTCAAGATCTACAAACTTTATTTTGGTTGTTTGGTCATTTGTTCAACCGACGTGGTGGTTCTAACATATTTCACAATCCTTATATATCTTCTCTAGTAGTTTCATGAAACTTATTAGAGAGATGTAGATTTTGTGAACAACATTACTATTGATTTGTTAAATGAAGAAATGACCAATATATACTTTGTAGATCTTAAAAAGTTAGACAATTTTGTAGTAGAACACTTTTTTATTTGAGTTTAATTTAGTGTCTCAAAATATATTTTGAAAAATCTCTTTGCCGAGGGCCATAAGGTAGGCCATCAGCAAAGACTCTTTGCCTAGGGCCAATAGGGAGGTCCTCGGCAAAGTTTTTTTTGCTGAGGGCCGTTTCTTTGCCGAGGGACTGTCTTTGCCGAGGGCTCCTTGGGCTGGCCCTCGACAAAGAGGGCTTTTGCCGAGTGTCCGATATTTAGCCCTCGGCAAAGCCGGAAGCCCTCGGCAAAGGCTACGTTTCCGGTAGTGGTAGCAAGATCTGCCACATTGGAGACGCTTTCGACATAGAAAACCTTGTCACTTCACTTCCGTTAGTGTGACAGTATTGTTTTGTCACGTCACCAGAAGTGACGTAACATGACTCAACCTTAGAAAAATCATTACTCTTTGATACGACGTTGAATAAAAATAATTTTCATATCAAAATTATAGATCTTGATAAAATCTACAACTTTCTAGTTTTGAGTTCTCTCTTTAAAGCTTCGAAAGCTTTGTAACTTATACCTACTTTCTTTCTTTTGAATATATAAAAATATAGGTAAGGGCCTCACTCCCTAGCTACGGACAGTTTCAAAAGAAATGTAATTTTAAATCGAAGGGTTCATGATGTTTGGGGGTCACACTCGATGGGCTCTACTCTGATTTGACCAAATAGTACTTCTATCACTAGTAGTTTAATTATATATAATGGATGAGACAGAACAAATTATATTTATTTGACATTATTCCAATTTCATCAGTATGCATGCAGTTTAAGCTTTGTTCTAAACATTCCTAGTGATCAGAACTACTCTCTGTTGTTGTACTCGCAGCAGCAATTTAGGACACCGAGCGCGATGTAGCAATGTTTTCTGTAAAATTGGTGTGCCCCCAATGAGACACATAGCTAGCTGCTGACACTTGCCAAGAGTACATTCTGTCATCTTATTGCAATCCACTGCAAAATGTAAAGTAATTATTACAGAACAATCTTGTCGATAACAAGGAAAAAGGATATAAACAAAATAGTTAAATTACATATAAATGATTCTCCACGTCCTTGAGCGAAGCAGAGCGACATGATCAACACCATGATCGCCGTACACCACAAAGAAAGGCATCGACTTTTTGTGAAGGGTGTCAGTGTACGTGGCAAATAATGTACGGGGTCAAGGATACCTACACTGCCCGTGCGTTGATTGCAAAAATAAAAAGCAGTATAAGAACATCTAACAGACATGATTTTATCTGCTAAGTAGCGGTTTCATAAAAAAATAAACTATACACAATTTTATCTGCTAAGGAGGGGTTTCATAAAAAACTATACGGTAATGCTCTCTACGGAGTGTCCGTCCGGCCGGACACACGCCTTCGCTGGGCCTGCAAACCAGGTCTTACTGGTCCATTACTAAAAAAAATCTAGTCGCTTCCACCGGCACAGAACCGCCTCGTGCCACACACCCTTACGCCTCGCACCTCGTCCCGGACCCTGCTTCACACCGCGTGTCCTTGCGCCTCACGCTGGACCCGCTTTGTGACGCACACCCCGCCTGTGCCTCGCGCCGCGCGCCACCCACGCCTCGCGCTGCACTCCCCCGCACCCGTGTCAACCTTCATTAGGCGGTAGCAAGTAAATGAGCACATGTTCCAACCGTATGTTTCATGTATTTCAGATATATGTTACATATGTTTCATCTAGATGTTGCAAAAGTAGATCTGGTGTTTCATATGTTGCAATGGCTATATACGTGTGTTGCACGTGTATGTTTCAAAGTTTTAGCGGTTTTAAACATATGTTGCAAGTGTTTGATCTGGATGTTGCATATGTTCAATGGATATACACATATGTTGCAACTGTGTTTTTCAAATGTTTTAGTTATTTCATCTGGATGTTGTATATGTTGCAGTGGTTATACACGTATGTTCTAAGTGTATATTCCAAATGTTTCACCTATTTCAGACGTATGTTGCAAGTATTTTATCCAGATGTTGTAATATATTGTCATGGTTATACACATATGTTGCAAACGTATGTTTCAATTGTTTCACCTGGTTTCAGTATGTTGCAGCAAGTGCTGCTTCCCACGCGCTTTGACTCATGGGCATGCACGCACTGCACGCACCCATCTAACGTGGTCTATCTCTGTCATGCGGGCCAGCTTCAATAGTTCGACATGCACACAACGAACGGTCAGTGTCCAAATGGCCAAGCACTCCCTGGTCAAAAGTGCATGCGTTCATGCAAAGCGCCAAAGCAGGCCAACACCTAACGTACGCAAAATCAGGCACCCCTACATTACCAGGCTTGGTCGTCTATGGTGGAGCATAAAGCCAGGATCAACACGGGTGTGCGTGCTGTGCTCCCACCCTCTCTCACATGCAGTTGGACGGGCCCCATGCACATGCTCTCCCGTACAGGCACAACAGTAGCATATGCGGACCCAACAGCAGTGATACGGATAAGACGTGACAGCAGCACGCGCAGACCCAACAGCAACAGCAGGCATGGGGATACGAAGCATGTGAGCAGACGTAGCAGCGCGCAGGTCTAGATGCATCTAGACGTCCGAAGGCTAGCGTGATCCAAAACTATTAATAGGTTTAAAACAAGCATAACGGGCATGGTCACGTGATACTTTTTTTTTTGTTCAAGCACAATCCCAACCAACGTCGGAAATCATCCAACCTGAATGGCCGGACTAGAGCAGTGCGCCGAATGAAGCGCCGAAAAAGTAGGCAGGAGGCAGTGTGTGGGAACCGGGAATAGTGCACGGGAAGCGGTACACATGTACATAATGTTTCCTTTATTTTTTTCTTGTTTATTTTTTCTTTCCTTTCTTTTTGTTTTGTCTTCTTTTCTTTTTAGTTTTCTATGTTTTCATTCTTATTTTATTTATTTTCCTTTTTTATTCTTTTCTTATTTATTTTTAACTTTTATTTTTGTTTTTCTTTTGATTTCTTTTTATTGTTTTTCCTTGCTTCTATTTATTCTCCATTTTTCTTTTCTTTTTAAGTTTTCTATATTTTTTCATTCTTATTTCATTTTTTCTTTTTTTTTCTTTTTTTTCAATCCTTATTTAAGTTATTTATTTATTTTATTTGTTCTATATATATCATTTGTTCATCATATTTTTATGTGTATTTTTCTTCTTTGTTGTTTTACTCTAATTAATTGTTTTAATAATTCTTTTTTTATTTTCTACATGTATATATATGTGTATGTGATTTTCAACGTAGTATACATTTAATGTTCTATGTTTTGTTCTGTTATGTTCACGTAGTATACATTTGATGTTCTATGATGTTTTTTATTGTTCACATAGAATACATGTGATGGTTCATTTAATATACATATGATGTTCTATGATATTTTTTTGTAATGTTCACTTAGTATACATGTGATGTTCTATGATGTATTTAGTAATATTTACATAATATATATGCGATGTTCTATAATGTATTTAGTAATGTTCTAGATTTAGTATATATGTGATGTTCTATGATGTATTTAGTAATATTTACATAATATATATGTGATGTTCTATAATGTATTTAGTAATGTTCTACACTTAGTATACATGTGATGTTTTATAGTATATTTTATGATGCATGTGATGTTTTTTTTAATTTTTTTCTATTACATGTTTTTATTTTTTTCCTTATGCTTTGCTCTATATTTTATTATTATTTATTTGTGTTATGTGTTTATTTATTTATTTTTATATATATTATAATACCAATTTCATAAACCGAAAACTAGAATATAAAGACGGAACATTGTTATGTGAACCTAGAATATTGTCTCTGCTTAATAAAAGAAAAAATATTCTATCTTCATGAGATAAATATTCGTGAATAAACTTTTATCTAAATATATCCATGTGGGATCTTTGTTTTAAAGGATTTATTGCAAGGAATATGAATGTGCAATCAGAATTTAATTTAAATGCTTGGTTTAGCTGTTATGGCTTCTTTTACTTAAAAAACGCATTGTACATATTGATGTCAGCAATCTACACAGCCTCGGCTGGCGCGTGGGAAAATTATTGCTGGTGCGCGTCTGCCACAGCCTCGGCTGGCGCATGGTTACTGTCCAGCTGCCCGGACAGTAGCAGCCCCCGACCAACCCCACCCTAATGAGGGTGTAGCATGGGCCAGAGGCCTTTGCGGGTTTTTGGTTGATGTCTTTCTCCTTTTTCCATGATAGTGCGGTGCAACAGTTGATTTGGTCCATTCGGCATGAAAAATAGGCCTCGAACTACCACACAGCCACGAAGGCCCATCTCGGATACATGGTTTAAGTATGGTATATCCTTTTTCTATTTCATTTTTTCTCCTTTTATTAAAATAAATCATTTTTTATTCTTACTATTTATTTTATTCTAATAATTATTTTATGGAGTATTTTGCATAATAAAAATAGGGAATATATAGAGCATGATTGGTTGTCCGGATGCAACCCAGCCTGGCCAACCGGATGCAGGATTGCACGTTTGGATGCCTGGATTCGCGTTTGGACTTGGCTATGCGGATGCAGCGCTCGCCGTCGGGCCTGGCTGCGCGGAAACGAAATCAAAATCCGTTTTCGGCGAGCCTGGCTAGCGCGGGCGCAAGGCTCGGTCGAGTGTCTCTAGCCGCATGCAGGCGAAAATGTCACGCCCCTTGGCCGCTCGCCACCGGCGACGTGAGCACGTGAGGTGGAGATCAAGAATTTGCGACAATGGAGCCGGCCGGGCAAACCCCCGCGCCTTGGCTCTGAACTTTACTGAATACAATAGACGATGTCCTTTAGTCGGGTACAGAGTTTCCCTTATTACAGACTTGGCCATTGGCCCAAATGATGCTAACCAAAACAGAAAACGTAAACGAGTGGGTGATGACGATAATACGCCTTCGCTGAAGCTTGACCTTCTTCACTCTGTGGTTGCCGGCGTGACACCTTCCCCCGCTGGAGATGAGGCTTGCCCCCAAGCCGGTGCATCAGGAAACCTTGCCTTTAGCACATGTTAATCTTCCCAAGTATGAATAGATGGATTCAAACCTTGCCATGTTACCTTGACCTGAGGAATTGCACTGTTCCCTTTCTTGATCAGTCGGCGTTCGATGATGGTTTCCGGCACGGTGGATGCAGCTTGGAGGTCAGTAGTGACTGGCAAAGTGTCAAACACCGGAGAGTAATCAGGAGTGAATGGTTTGAGCTGGGAGATGTGAAAAACGGGGTGAATTTGTGAGGTAGCAGGTAGTTCAAGTCTGTAAGCAACCATTCCTATCCTTTCCAAAACAGTGTAAGGGCCAAAGTACTTTGCAGCTAGCTTGGGGTATGGTCTGTTGGCCACTGATGATTGTGTATATGGCTGCAACTTGAGCAAGACTTTGTCACCCACTGAAAATGCATAATCTTTCCTGTTTCTATCAGCCTGGAGTTTGGTTCTATTCTGTGCTCTAGCCAAATGCTGCTTTAGGGACTCAAGATGTTCCTCTCTGTTCTCTATGAATTCTTCAATGGCATCCAGAGCTGTAGGTGGTACTGAAGGTGTTAAACCGAGGTTTGCCTCATATCCAAACAGAGCTTTGAATAGGGAGCAACCTAAAGATGTATGGAATGTTGTGTTGTACCAAAGCTGTGCTAGAGATAGCTAATTTTTCCAAACTTTGGAGGAGTCTTGAATTGAACACATCAAATACATTTCTAAGCACTGATTTACCCTTTCAGTCTGGCCATCAGACTGTGGATGGTAAGCAGTTGAAAATTTCAGATCAACCTTGTATACTTCAAACAATTGCTTCCAGAATGCACCGAGGAAAACTGAGTCTCTGTCACTGACAATTGACTGAGGTAGGCCATGGATTTTGACCACATTCTCCATGAAAAGTTTTGCAACTGTGGCAACAGTATATGGATGTTTTAGAGCAATGAAATGTGCATATTTGGTCAGCCTATCGACTACCACCAGAATCACATTGTATCCTTGGGATTTTGGGAGACCTTCCACAAAATCCATTGAAATGTCTTTCCATATGCCATCAGGGATGGGCAAAGGCTGGAGCAGTCCCAAAGGATGGTCATTAGTGTGTTTTGAGCACTGACAAATAGCACATTGCTTGATGTAACTCTCTATGTGCTGTTTGAGGCCTTTCCATGCAAAGTGTTTCTTGACCTTGTGGAAAGTTGCATTGATGCCTGAGTGTCCTCCCAAAGGGCTAGAGTGAAAGGCAGCAATCAACTTAGTTTGGAGAGCAGAGTTGTTTCCTATCCACACCTTGTCCTTCAGCCTGATTAGACCATTGTGTAGACTGAAGCCTTTGACATCAGGGCTAGATATGGCTAGTTGTTGTAAGAGTTGTTGTGCAGTTTTATCAGTAGCATATGAATTTAAGACCTCTTGAATCCAGGCAGGTTGGGCTGAAGACACAGCCTGTATGGCCATTAGGTGAGCCACCCGAGATAAGGCATCTGCTGCTGCATTTTCCCTACCCTTTCTGTACACAATCTTGAATTGCAATCCCATCATTCTAGTCATTGCCTTTCTCTGTAATTCTGAGTGAAGGTTCTGGTCTTTGAGATAAGATAGTGACTTGTGGTCAGTGAGAATGATAAATTCTTGCCTTTGAATGTAATGCCTCCACCTTTCCACAGCCATAATTAGTGCTAGGAATTCCTTCTCATAAATTGATAATTGTTGTTGCTTCTCCCCCAAGGCTTTACTCAAGAATGCAACTGGTTGTCCATGCTGCATCAGAACAGCCCCAATGCCATCATGGCAAGCATCGGTTTCAATAGTGAAAGTTTCAGAGAAGTTAGGTAGGGCTAGTACTGGAGTTTGTGTCATTGCTTGTTTGGTTTGCTCAAATGCCATCTGAGCATCATGAGTCCATTTGAACTCCTTTTGTCTTAACAGATGGGTCATTGGCTTGGTGAGGAGACTGTAGCCTCTGACAAATCTCCTGTAATATCCTGTGAGCCCCAAGAAAGCTCTCAACTCAGTGAATGAGGTGGGAGCTGGCCATCTGAGCATTGCTTCTATTTTTGATGGATCTGTATTGACTCCTTCACTTGAGATTATGTGCCCTAGATAGTCCAGACTTTGCTGAGCAAAAGAACATTTGCTGGCCTTTAGATAAATCTTGTGTTCCCTAAGCTGGTCCAATACTTCTTTGTACGTGATGAACATGATCAGCCATAGAAGAACTGTATATAAGGATGTCATCAAGGAATACTAGAACAAATTTTCTCAAGAAAGGTTTCAGGATGTAGTTCATGAGGCATTGAAAGGTTGTTGGTGCATTTGTGAGGCCAAAAGGCATGACCTTATATTGGTAATGACCTGTATGAGTTTTGAATGCTGTCTTGTACTCATCAGCAGGTAACATTCTCACTTGATGATAGCCTGACCTCATATCTAACTTGGTAAAGTACTTGGCACCAGCTAGCTCATCCAAAATTTCTTCAATTACTGGCATTGGAAACCTGTTTTTGATGGTGAGGTCATTCAATTTTCTATAATCCACACATAGTCTCCATGCCCCATCTTTCTTTTTGACCAAAAGAACTAGAGAAGCAAATGGGCTATTGCTGTGTTCTATCAAACCAGCTTCCAGTAATTCTTGCACTTGCCTTTCAATCTCAGATTTGTGATGAGGTGAGTAATGGTAAGGTTTGGAGTTAACAGGTACTGCCCCAGGTATCAGTGGGATGGAGTGATCATAGGTTCTGTGTGGAGGTAGGGTCTTTGGATCTTGGAATACATCAGCATGAGTGATTAGAATATCTTGGATTGGTGGTGGTAATGGGTCAGGTGGTGAAATTTTCACCTCAACCCGTGGTAGTGGAGAAGTGTGTTCAATCAATGCATAAGCCCAGATCTCATTACCTTGTGCTGATTTGTATACTTGCTTAGAGGAAATTGGCTGAAGCTTCACACAGTGTGGTTTCAGACCTTGAAGTTTGACCAACTGTCCTTCTTCAGGAAACTCTAGAGTTCTTGAATTCCAATCACAGTTCATGGGGCTGTGTGTGGTCAACCAGTCATAGCCAAGAATGGCATCATATGGGTCCATGTTCAAGACTATCATGTCAGTCTTCAATGTATGGCCTTGACAATACCATTGCAAGTTTGGAACCTTCCTATCAGTTGTGATGTAAGATCCATTAGCTAACCTTACTTTCTTGGGTGGCATGTGTGTGGTCTGTATGTGAGCTAGATCCACAAAATGAGAAGAAATGAAACTGTGTGAGCTACCACTATCCATCAGGATTATCATAGTCTTGTCCCTCACCTGTGCTTGAATTTGCATACAATCCTTCTGTTGAGTACTAGAGATTGCATTGATTGAGAGTTGGCCAAATTCTTCTTCTAGAGCATCTTCAGTAGCTAAGTCATTGAGTACCTCATCAGGTAGATCTCTATCCAAATCATTGACTGCCAAGGCATTTGCTTGAGGTTTGTTTCTCTTACTGCATACTGCCATATGTCCAGGTACAAACTTCTCTCCACAAGCATAATAGAGGTTATTTGCTTTTCTATAGTCTCGTAGCTGCCTATCTTGCTAGAGAAGAGATTGTTGTTGAGGTGATTTGGAATCAAACCTGAACTGAGTGTTGGGCCTTTGGTGATAAGGCTGTTTGTACTTTGGTTTTGCCCTTTCCGAAACCCCTTGTTGCACTTTGGCCAGGATGGATGCTCTAAGCACAGTTGTTGGCATTTGTGCCTCAACCATTCCTCTAATTTCCTCCTTGAGACCATTCACATAGTGTTGTGTGAAGAACATATCATCATAGCCAGATTGATGCATAGTTATGCCATATTGCAGAGTCTGAAACTTGGAAGTATAATCCTCTACTGTTGCTGTTTGCCTGAGTTGCAACAGATCATGCATGGATGACCTAAAATCATCAGCTCCAAATTCCTGCTCAATTTCATGACAGAAGTGGGTCCAGCTGCTGAATGTGTTCTTTTGCTTGAAAGCTTGATACCATCTTCCAGCTTTTTCCTTCAAGTGGACTCTAGCTGCAGTAATCCACATGCCTTCAGGTATTTTGTAGAGGTCAAAATAATCTCTACAATTGTCTAACCATACTTTGGGGTCTTCTCCATAGAAGTCAGGAAAATCCATCTTTGGCATGAAATGTTTTGGCAATCTTTGATCTCCATCTGTGTCCATATCTCTTCCATTCTGTCTAGCAGTGTAGTTCTCAGGTTGTCTGATGTGCTGTCGGGCGGTGTATGTTCCATTGTCCCTTCTGCCCTGCCTTGCACTGAATGGATGATATGTTTTGAGCTGCTTTGATGTTGTAGCTGCATGTTGCTGCTTATCTTTAGCAAAGATATTCTCAAAAGGTTGTTGCTCATTGATCAAGGAATCCAGATCATCTTCATCAAATTTGGGCTCATCATCAAATTTTGGCACTAGAGGTGACTTGTCTGCTTGCTCCATTTGTCTCAGAGTTACTTTAGAAATAGCATCACCATTGGCTGCAACTTGTTGAGCAATAGTATGTTGCTCAGTTGTGTATTCATCCATCACCGATCCATACAAGTCCATTTGAGCCTTCATCTCTTTCTGTGTGTTGCGCAGTTCAGTCATCTGACTGAACATTGTATCAAAGTTCTTTCTGTAATTGTTCCCACTTGCTATTCTCTTCCTCTGATCTGCGAGTCATTGCCTCTAGTATCAGTTGGGTTTGTTGGGAAGGAAAAGTAGCAACTTTCCTTGACGCCGCCGTGTTGTGGGTGGAAAGCTTGAATCCTGAGTGGTTATGGCAACAGGTTTGGTCTGAAACCTCCCCTCTGCTCTTCCAAAACCGTGCTGTCGCCGATCAACTCCTGGAAGAGTGGCACCACTCCGGAATTTTACGCTGAGACTTGCTCAGCAACCCTTGTGAGTGAACCCTTCCTCGCCGTTCGCCACCGCACAGCAGTAGCTCTAGTGATGCCGGAATTTTACGTGAGGACTTGCCCCACAACCCTTGTCACTGCTAGCCGCTGGCACAATAGTAAAAGAGGAAAATTTCGGAACAAAGGATCAAAATTGAGGATCGGGTGGTGGATGGGGTATGTGGAGGTGGAAGGTAACTTGCTTGATCGTCGTAGAGTGCACGGACGCCGATGCAGAACCAGCCAACCACAGATCGCCTCTTGGGACCTCCACTCGAACACCTCGAGGGCGTAGTAGGAGATCACCAGCAAATCAGGATTTACAAGCCGAGATCTCGCAAAGGGGCTGCAACACTACTCAGAAGAAGCAACTTACCCGTGTGGAGGTGGAACGGAGGTGGATGGGGTGGTGGATGGTAATGGCTGCGCCGACGAACTTGCCGCCGCCGCCGCCGGTAACTGGTGCTGGATCCGAGCTGCGAAGCTCGTCTCCCCGCCGCCGAGAATCGTAGGCTCTCGATACCACTTATCACGCCCCTTGGCCGCTCGCCGCCGACGACGTGAGCATGTGAGGTGGAGATCAAGAATTTGCGACGATGGAGCCGGCCGGGCAAACCCCCGCGCCTTGGCTCTGAACTTTACTGAATACAATAGACGATGTCCTTTAGTCGGGTACAGAGTTTCCCTTATTACAGACTTGGCCATTGGCCCAAATGATGCTAACCAAAACAGAAAACGTAAACGAGTGGGTGATGACGATAATACGCCTTCGCTGAAGCTTGACCTTCTTCACTCCGTGGTTGCCGGCGTGACAGAAAAGGAGCAAGCAGGCCAACCGATCAAAGTTCTGTCGCTGGGCCAGGAGGAACAAAAACGCCAGCCAAACAATTGAAATCAGGCCCATAGTGCTTGTCTTTGGGCCCGTTGGGCCAGGCCAGCCCACCTGTCCGACTTCGAAATCCAGCCCACAGAGCCCACGTCTGCCCCGTTGACTTCTTGGTAGATGGCATTTGCTGGCACTGGGAGCAAAATCGGGGCGGAGGGGATGGAAGTGGCGAAGGCGGAAGGCGGCGCCGGCGTGCCGGAAGAGCGCAGGGAGAACGGAGGAGGATTCGACTGGCCCGGATTCTTCAAGGTAAGCACGTACTCCTGCTTGTTGATCAACACAGGTACCTTATGCCCTTTTATCTGTAGTTTGAGGAAGAAAGAAAATCGAAAAATCTGTCCACAATTGCCTCGCCGAGTGCCGTCATCCCAAGATTCATGCCGTTCCTTTATTATCTGGCGGGAAACTTGTGGCGTTGGGGATTCATTGGTTTTCGCGCATCTATAGGGGTTTCCAACTCAGCACTTGGGGACTGGGGTCGCCGTTGTGGCCGGGAGCGGCACGGCGGCGGAGGGGCATGCCTCGGTGAGGGAAGTTAACGGTGCCGGCTCTGGCTGCCCAAACCCAGTGGGCGTTGTCATCAATCGGTCACTGCACGGCTCTGTAAATGAGTGAGTGGGCGCTACTCTTCACTGTTACCGCCTGCCGCGATGGCTGTAATAGGTGTGATACTCGGTGCTCCTGCTACCCATGCCGCCATGCCTGTTGCTGTTGCAATCAGCTCCCTCCAGTATTGTCCTTCCACCAGAACCACCAGCTGCAATGTCACTTCACTCGAGCTCTGCATGCTTCGGGCTAACTTTGGTTGGATTCCTCCGATTGCTGTTTTGATTAACTTGGGCACTTGGCTTCGTTGAGTTCAGAAATGTGCAGCGGATTTAAGAGTGAAGAGTGAAGTCAGTGAACCGTACCTGCTGCTGCCAGTTTGGAGCTTGTATGTCATTCAAGAAAATTTGGTTGATTGATATGGTTCTAGAAGAGCCCGAAAATGCTTTCAAAGTTCTCAAAATTATGGGAAGTGCAGCCATATAAAATAGTTCGAAGCTGCTGTGATAAAAAATCTTTACATCTTCTGTGCTAGTGTTAACTTCTGCGATAGCCAAATTTCAGGAACTTGCCGTTACACAGGATAACGTTAGGAGAGTTTGCCGCACGATATTCCTAACTTCTAGCAAAATTTGCATCTAGTGTCTTCTCTGCTTTACTGCCTTGTTCACATTTCAGTTAATAAGTCCAGCGGCATGTGGTGGTATATCAATTACTTAAGGACATTTGTTAGGGAGAACCTGTGAGTCCATATGGTCATAGGAACTTACAAGGGTTGGGTTCATGGTAGCATAAGGCAACATCAGATGCAGCATGTGTCAGCACATAGTGAGGTAGATAGATGGTGTCAGAAAGGTTGTGAGAAATGTGGCAACAGGATTAGGGGCAGACTGAGTTTTGTTACTCATGGGATTGTGCATGACTTGTATCACTATTTAATCCAATTGCGAATTTGCTACATATCATCTGGCTGAAGCTGCAAATACCACCCAGTTTCAATCAGAGGCAGAGCTTTATTCAGGCCAAAGTGGGCCATCCCCCCCTCTCCTGCTGCTTGGTTCAAGCTCTCCCACTGGTTCCAATGCTTTTATTTTCATAGGCTCCTCAACCATTATACTGATAATGCGTATACCATCAATCCTTCTGAAAGTTTCAGTGGGACTCTCTTTGTTACAAGTAATATCACTATATGCTAGCGATAGAATTACTGATAAGTAATATTCTCTATGATAATTATGGCAAATGCAACTATAGTGTTACAAATTTTATAACTAACATTTTAAATCTGTGGTTGTTTTTCAGAATCCGTACATATTGCTACAAATCGTCTTATACGTCTATCTGTTTTACACAAAATTACCTGGTCTTGATGAGGTGGGTCCACTGCTGGTATGGCTCTTGCTTCTTTTGCCAATGTGCGTGTTGAATCTGCTGGGAACCCATAAGCTGAAGGAATTAGCTGATAAACATAAACGTGACAAGCAGACTTAGCAATTTTAGTTTAGTGTTGACACTCTAAGCTTGCTTTTATGTGTAAGTGTGGTGTTGTAACACTAGCTATTATGCACGTATGATAAAATATTTAGTTTTTTTTCTTCTATTTAACTAGTAGTATATGCTGACATATGGCACTTGATGAGAATTTTGTGGTGCACTGTTGTGGATATGTGCTAAGGGCCTTGTTGAAAGAAATGTGTGATCAGCTAAGCCCTAGACTTGCAAAGAAGAAAAGCACAATGGAATAGCATGGGACACTGTTAGTGAATCTGTGAATATGTCTTTGCAAAAACCAAAACCAGGGTCTTGAGCCTTAGTCTTTGAAAAGCACAATGGAATAGCATTGGGATACTGTTAGTATTCAGGAGAGATGCCACTCAGTGTGTTCGTGTCACCCTGACTAGATGAGACCTGTGTTTGGAGCAGATAGGCCTGATTCCTGAGATATGTGAGAGTTAAATGCATCATAATTCATAGCCCAGCACTATTTCCATAAATGAATTAATTTTAGCTTTCAGATGATGTTTAATCTCAAATTCTCAAGAATATATTGAGAAGCCTGGGTCATCTGTTTCACAGGAAACCTGATTCTTTTAATTGGTTGCAAGCTAAGAAAAGAATCGGAAGATGTAATGAAAACATGCAATCAAATTTGTGCAAATGTCAATGCTGGCAATGTGGCTGAGGGAGCAGCAGACTATTCACTTGCGAAGCTTCTTTGTTGCGTACCAATCAGTTTTTATGCTTTGCTGTGTTAATACTCAGAATCAGTATTGTATCTGTTGTAGCGATGTAGGTTCAAATTTGTTTGCTAACTAGGTCCCATGTTCCTTGGAACATGGATGCCATTGCTCGTTAAACATCAGATCCAAGTAGGTAACCATGTACGTCGATACAAAGTTCCATTTCATGCAGGGAGTTATTGATTTCAATGTATTGGTGATGCTTTGAAGTTATGGGTGGAATTGAGACTGCAGAACTAGTTGAAACGAATAGGGATGAAGATAGGCTTTCTAATTCGTTATACTAATGTTTTTTATTCTTTGGTCAAAGGGTGGCTTGGTACAGACCGAATGGGTTCAACAGTTAAATTTACAAATTGCTGTCTTTTTTGTCTATACCAATCTGCAGCCAAGTGCAGTGCAGACTTAATTAAGGATGTGTGCTAGCTATCTACTGGAACCAGAGAAGTGGACTGGGAATTAGAGAATTGGGGGATTGGAATTTATATTCAGGTCTGTATGGCTGGGGTTTTGTCTTGACAGTTGCTAAGCTTCTCCCACTCGGCTTAGATTCGTGCTGAAGTACATTAGTGTTTGTGTAATCAGTAATCACTAACTTGAGAACACCAGATGATATTCACTCTAGATTCCACCATTCAGCATATACTAGAAACAACGCGCGGCGTTGCCGCGCAGCCTCATTGGATGGAACCAGTTTTGTAGGAGCATAGATTAATTATTGATTATTTTTTTAGTAGACAGGGTGTCTAGCATTTTGAGGCAGTTTGTTATGCGTTTATGTTGCTACGGACCCCTCTCTTTTTTAAACAATGTTTTATAATCTGGAGATTAGCGATTATTTGTAGGCGTAATAGAATATGAAGTAGGTGTCATGGAGTATTCATTTTTTTATAACAAAGAAGAGGTGGAAAATATTTAGATACGTTCTAGATTTGTTTTAGTGTATTTACGAATTTTTTGGAATTTATTTGCAAAGGAAAAGGGTCTACTTAGTGTGTTTATGAAAATGACCGTAGAGTAACCAAAAGGATTTTAATATTTAGTTTTTTTGTGGTAGAATTATCGGAGTCGGAGGTAGGATGGATAAGGTATAAATTTTGTAAATTTATCGGCAAAATGCGAACGAGAAGAATCTAGTATTTTTTTTTATTTTTGACGACAGTGAAGAATAAAAAAATATTTAGGTACATTCTAGGTTGCTTCTAGTTTATTTACGAGGTTGGCTCTAGTTTATGTACGGTTTTTTTTTTTTTTGAAATTTCCTACAAACGAGAAGGAGTTATTTAGATGTTCCGGGTACGTTTCTTGTGTGCGCGTAGCAAAGATGCTTGAATAGTGACAAACAGTTATAAACAGCATTTGTACAGTAGATGCACAGAGACCACGAAAGTGATTTTTTACGTTGTTCGAGCCGTCCGATCAAGATCCGACGGCCTGGGATTTACAGGTAACGTGGTCATCGTCACCTGTGGCTCGCGTTTAGATATATAGAGATTACTTTACTGGTGCTTCCTTGCTAGTTGCTACACACTAGTGACTAGTCCTTTTACTCGGGTAAACAAAAACAGCACCAATATCCAGTCAGAGCTACTAATCCAGTTAAGCAATACTCCCTCCATTCCAAATTATAAGACATTCTGAGAATCTTGGAGAATCAAAACATCTTAAGTTTGTTCAAAATTATCAAGAAAATTACAAAAATTTATAACATCAAATAGGTATAATATGAAAATATAATTAATGAAGAATCCAATGATACTTAATTGGTGTCATAAATATTATTATCTTATCATATAGGTCAAACTTTAGATCCTTTGACTCTCCAAGATTCTTGAAATGCCTTATAATTTGGGATGAAGGGAGTACAAGGCACAGACCCAGGGCAGGCAATCTCTACTTACTTATTTTCAGGAAAAATTGTTCGTGACTCGTCATCTTGGCAGATGTTTGGCTCTCACCACAAGGTTCCTCTATTTGCCCAGACGGAGTACATAGAACTATTTAGGTGATAAAATGTTAATTAATGAATGGGAAACAGTCTTCAACGATCTGTCTATTTATAAAAACTAGATATCGCTGCTACAAACATGGTTATAAACTAAATCGGATAAAAGCAGTCTTTTATCTTTGTTTGCATCTCAGTTAAAAAAAATACTCCCTCCCTGGCAAATTGTGTTTTGACTTTTATAAATATATAGATATTGCTATACATCTAAGTATACCTACTATCTCTCGATAGTAACTATGTATTGTATCTGCTATGTTAGATGCGTAACTATGTGTCTAGATACGCAACTATGTATCGGTACAATTGACGGCCGGACACTAAGCATTCTGCATCAGAACTCAAAAGATCGAGCTGGGTTCAGTACATCAAGCACTGACTGATCAGCTCAACGACACATGCGAGCACTGATCAGCTCACCACAGTCCTGCACTCATGCTGACGCCTCCGGGCAGCGAAGCTTTGTGACCACGCTGGGTACATTCGCAGCAGGGCTAAGAACAATACAATCATCAACACACAGGAAAAAAAAAGCAATACTGCATTAGGAATTGAGAAACTGGTTGTGACTACAGAAGCACCATGCAGCGTGTGAAAACTCGGAATGTCTTACAGTGTCCAGAACAATGGCCACATCACATTTTGATCATTCAAAAAGTTTCAGGCCTTACTGGGAGAATATCATCGCCTGTCTTTATGGATTATTGGAGTTTAACAATCATTTAGCCAAGTTGCAAACCGGTTTGAGAGGTCAGTCGAAGCAACTAGTAGAAAATTTGTCAAAGTTTTGGACAGTGGCAATCTTCTTGCTAAAGATCTTATCAAACAAGAGACCGAGAGTTCAATTAATTAAGTGCGCCCTAAACTTGAAAATTCCATGTTTTACACCACATTTCAATAATTGCATAGGCATAATAGATGGCAGGGATGCAAGTGGGTACCCAATGGTGTTTTTTGGGTCGGCTAACTAATTATGGTCAAATGCCATTGTAGTTCATTTTTTTCCTCTCCCATCAAATCACATGAATACCATTCTAGTTCATTTTATCAAGTTTTTGGGTCGACCCGATGACCCAAAATATTTTTGAACTTGCTTCCTAATAGATGGTACATGTGTACTTGTTAGCGTGCATTTTGTCAATGTTGATTCACGTGTTTGAACATATGGATATATATGCTACTTAAAATGTGTTGGCCATATGTGAAAAAATATCTTCCGACAACCTCTTTAATTGGAGCTCCAAATATAAACATCCTCTATTTCAGATTTTTCACTAGCCAAAGATGAAGTGAGGATGATTCTCTAGAGTGTGCATGAGTTGTAGAAAAGCTGATGGAGGGTACAAACATATAGAAAACAACTTTTACTCAAATAACTCTCCATAAAGAGTAAATGTTAGAAAGATCCTTCAAGATACTCTTAAGAGAGAGAGAGATTTTTGATAAGTGCCATCAATATGAAAATTACATGACCAAGGCATCATTATCCCGGGAAATGTTGGCAATGAAGTAGCTAGGATATGGAACTCCTGACATGAATGTGTTTCGTGATAGTATTGCTAATGCTTTGTTTGCTATGAGGGAGTAGTTTTGATGTATTATTTCTAAGGGCAAATTTATAATTACCATACAATGTATCTTTGGCCAGTTTTTTTATGAAGAAATAAGGATAAAAGTAGGGCAAATAATGCTCTAAAATGGATAAAAATTACTAGATTTACATCCGACAATGCACGACTTTACAGTATACAATCTGCAAACTGTTTTTCATGGTCCAAAGTGAAAGCAAACAGGGCTAATTATTTAGGTCAAATCTTTCTGGACTCTACATTTTTCTTTTTTTTCCTTTCTTTTAATATAAACTAGCAGGACCTGCAGTTTATTTTAAAAAAATAGAAGTAACAAGGCCTAGACCAAAGGAAAATAAAACCAACAGTATCAAACATTACAGGCCTATATGATTGGCAAGATCTCAGCATTTGGCTCTTGCAGTGCACAGGGTATGGGCCTCCTCCTTGACTACATTTTTCTTTGGCCGTAAAGCAAGCACTTAGATAAAAACAAAGTCATAATAAGTTGAACTTAAGTACAAATATTTAAGTTGCTTTACTGGGAAGACAATATCTTTTATCTTGATTATATATAAGCCCCCAAATTTCCTTCAGTTACTTGATAGATCTTTAATAAGCCTCATCCACTTCAATTGCGCAGATGCCGGTTGGCCTGCAGTCAAATCACGCCATACTCAACAAATCAACGATAAAAAGGAGAACAAAGAAAACAACCAAGGATCCATCCAAATATGCTTCTGTAAGTTTGTGCCCTATCTTTCCTTACGAAAACCCAACCTCTGATATCATTTCAGATAGCACAGATTATAATTAAAGAACTAGATTACCCGTCTGAACCACCTTTGGAGGCAGAGCCAGCAGTCTCAGGCATCCCGATTTCTCCAACACAACGGTCTGCCTTAATTTCTTCCAGAATCTGAAAGAGGAAAAAAAAACAGTATCAAAGCACAGTATGACATCTACCTTCAGTCCTTCACTCTTTTTTATCAAAGTCCACTATTGTTATGAACAAAAACACAATACCTTCGGCCACTTTCTGTAAAAGAACCAAACCCAACCAAGCACTATTGAGCAGAGGCCTATGATTCCGATGAGCCATAAAACCAAGTCGGAGGCATTTGCAAAAGCCCGCAGTAGGATACAAAATAGTGCATAAAGGAATGCCAGCACTAAAAGCAGCAGCCATTTAAGGATTCCAGGCTCACAGCCGTCAATGGACCCTCTCTCCTTCAAGTATGAAGCATGGATTAACAGAATGAAATTGCTTAGTGATGATATGAAGATTCCTATGAATATGGCCATCCAAAGTCCTTTGACGCTCCCTTGCGGCTTTTGGGCGAGGAAGTATGCATACGAGAGAAAGATACCACCACTGATTACAAACAGCTTTTCCACCATAGTGTAGTAAGAACCCAATAAACCCTGTAGTAAGATAAACAAGAGTTAACTAATTGGAGATAAAGTCAGCATAAATGAATTCCAAAAACATCTGCATGAACATTACTGTTGCCAAGATATCTAAATAACCCAGATATGACTTAACTGTCTGGGCTCCTTTGAGTAGCCTTTTTTTGCTATTATGTTTCCTTTTTATTTTTCTTTTGCTTTGCAAATAACTTTTTTTTATTATTAATATACGACGAGTAGGGGCTTGTCACATCTGTTCTTTGAAAAAACAAATGTATCTAAATACATTTTGACAGATTGGTGTGTTCGAATGGTAGCCAGAGCGGTAAAAGAGAATGGGTTAAGTCACCTTCATTGTCTTCTCGTTTTCTGCAGTATTCGCTGTCAACTGTCAGGCATGAACAAGGTGAAATAACCATCAGAAAAGAAAATAGAAGGAGAAGGTACAGAAGGAAAACGATATAATAAGGGCCTGTTCGGTTAGAGGTGAATGTGCCAGGCAATAAAAGCTTTATAAATTAACTACCAATCCCGACCAGAATTTTTCCTGGTAGTCATTCCCTGTGAAACGAACGGTGCCTAAATCAGTATCACCATATATATGACACCTGGGTACTGACCTTGCAGTTCTCCATCTGAGGAATGATATTCTCTAACACATCAAGCATCAAAGCAAGTGTTGTCAGGTGAAGCGCCCAGAATTTCTCAATTTCATTATTATTGTTTTCATGGGAATGGCTTCCATCATCTCTCATCAAATTGGTAGGCTCCTGCTATGTACCAAAGAGGCAAGAAGCCACATTATTATGTTAGTATATAGTGTCCTACTTGTATGCACAGTTCATGGGCATGCACCAAAAACAACTATACAAGCAGGAAACATTCTGTGGCCAGTAACGAAGTCCAGCAGCAGGCTTTAATTTGACATGAAACACATAAAAAATTTATTTGTTAAAGTAAATAAATGTATACAAGAATGGGACAAATTACCTCATCATATTTTTCAGAAGCTGCATGCCCACCACAAGAAGCGTCCATATAGGTTGGTCTACTGCACGTCTGCCCATTATTAGCAGGCACATCAACGAGACATGATCATATGAAAACTGAGAAAATGGAGGGACTGAGTTTAGCAGCAGAGAGGAAAATGAGACGAGTCAAGCGAAGATGGGCAGCAAATTTTCCAGAAAAATAGCAGATATTAGCACAGTGCAGGTCACTGCCGCATCTGACAGACTGACAGCAATCATAATAGGAGCACCACATCAAGGCCTTGTTTAGATGGAAGAGAGAGTGAAATTTGGTACTCTAGCACTTTCGTTTGTATTTGATAATTATTGTCCAATTATAGACTAACTAGGTTCAAAAGATTCGTCTCGTAATTTACAATCAAACTGTGTAATTAGTTATTTTTTTATCTACATTTATTGTTCCATGCATGTGTCCATAGATTCGATGTGACGGAGAAAGAGTGAAAAAACTTGCAATCTAAACATGGCCCAAGTGCTTAGAGAATATTTGGTTGTTATATTGGGCATGTTTGCTTCCCGGCCGCCGCTCGCCACAGCTAAAGTTAGGTAGCCGCAGACAAAAAGCTGCTGCCTGATTGCTTGCCTCGTGATGCGGCTGCCACAGTTTCTATTGTGTACTGTTCCGCGGCGGGTGTGGCGGCCAAAACGCTCGCCACAAAGTGTGGCGCGGGCACCGCTGTGGTGGCAGGCTGCGGCCGGCTACCAAACAGCCCCATGGTCTTCTAAAATTTGAATGTTATATGGTCTTCTAAAATTTGAAACTAGCCAAATGTGGAAGGGAGGATGTAAACAAAAAATATAAATTCTTGCATACCACAGCATGAATCACTACGCAACCCACCGTGCAAACTATAAAAAAACGTTTTCTCACCAGCAATGTATAGCTTAACCATCGAGAGATGCATAGGAAAGTTCAAAATAAAAATTATAATTCAAGGTCTAATTGCACATTAACATGTAACATGTGGTTTAATTAACTTTGTAGCTGCACTGTATTCTTTAAGGGACATCACAACAATGATATATGCAAAATGATTGGACCATCAGTAGCAACTGCCATACGGTTTCTCAGACTCCTGGTCGGCAGCATCCGGATAGACGCGACTGCTTTCTCATTCGTCACCGTCTGGGTAGGTCTACGTTTGCACCGAGAGCACATGATCGAGTAGGAAGGCAATTTGGATGGGCTCGGGATGCCAGACTTCATATGTTTCCTAAAATCGTGCTCTATATTCCTAACTCTGAAAAACATCAAGATGATTTCAAGGAAAATATAAAACTTGTTTCATATTCTTTTAGTTAAAATAGATTTTCTGTAATTTTTTTTGTAAAGTCTAGTTGACCTCCATAAACTATGGTGAAAGTCATCTATCTTTCTCCTTATTGACATGGCACTACGTAAACCGTTTTCAAAACCACTCAGGGAGATAAATCAAACGGTTTTAATAGTTCAGGGAGCGCGAATATTTAGTTTTATAGGATATACTCCCTCTGTACCAAATTATAAGTCGCTTTAACTTTTTTTAGTTCATCTATTTTACTATGTATCTAGATATATTATTATATTAGATGCATAGTAAAATAGATGTATCAAAAAAGTCAGAGCGACTTATAATTTGGAACGGAGGAAGTAATAGTTAAGGAGTCAGGAGGACTTTTTCACTACCTCGACAGCGTGGCCTCCGGGTTTAACTAGCTCATCTGATGGACTGGCAGCCCAAGGCCGCGAACGCGAAGCGGGCGATGATGCGCACGGCTCGCATAGAGGGTGGCGCTGGCGCGCATGCTGTCCGTCGGCCTTGGCCACGGCACCTCCTGGTCTTATGCTCTCTCTCTCTTCCTCTGCCTCGACAAGTTCATGGCCTTGTCTGGGCGCTATCCACGCTGCTCACGAGGTTGTTCGCGTCCAAGGTGGCCGTGATCATGCCCCCGCCGGTTGGCGGCTCACGACACGGGTGCTGAAAACCCGGCAGAAACTGACTACCGAACAGAGTACCTGGAGGCGAGCGAGTTGGCACCGCCGCCGTACCTGTCGAAGTAGGCGCTCTAGAACGCCTTGACGAGACCGACGCCGCAGATGGCCTCGAGGCACTGCGCCACGAGCCCACGATGTAGAGCACAACGTGCATCAGGGAGACCTTGCGCGCCAGGAAGAGGCCGAAGGTGACGGCTGGGTATGATGTGACCACCGGAGATGCCGGCGGTGCAGTAGACGAGCACGAAGATCATGCTGCCGAACGCCTGGGCAATGCCCAGCACATTAGCGGAGCCACAAGCTTTTATGACCCCGGACAATTCTTATTATACAAAAAATACTTAGCTAGAAAATTACAGAGTTCTATTTTGATATAAAGGAAATGTCCTTTTAAGCGTCGGCAACGAGCTTGGCCTACGCCGCCACACGCCGTGTCGGCGCCGGACGCCACCGCGTCCGTCGGCGTACTCAGCGATTACGGCGCGGTAATCGTGTAACGGAGGTAAATGGTGGGGCTCAACTATTAGCGACTATTAACTTATTAGGTTTTAACGGAAGTGGCAACCAGGAAAAGACAAAAATTATTTGATCGCAGCTAAAGAATTTTGAAAATTTAATTTTAATGGCAATGAAAGAAATGCAATAATTTTTATGGCAACCCAGGAATTCTCTCAATAATAATAACATCATCGAAATCCCCTCCCCACCAGGAAAAGAATCTAAGAGACAACAAAGGTTTCCTCTCGTACCTCTCGATGAAGCCGATGTTTCGCCTTCAATAGCTTCTCCAGCGGCGTGTGCAGAGCTGCGGAAGCGGAAGCCCAACCACAAGCTCGTACGTGTTTCCCAGTTTCCCTTGGGCCTCGTTCGTTTCACCGGTTTTGAGGCTCCAGCTAATTCATACGGAGTAGTAGTACAAACAAGCCTATCATTAGTTCCTAGATAGACAATCATTCCACGTTAAATGAACGAGCCCTTGAAGAAGCGGAAGATCTTCTCCGATGCGGTCCCTTCACAAACTTATATAATATATATATTTCTTTTGTCTGCATTTCCTGCTAGCCGTGTAGACAGGCATCCGATTTGATCCCCTGCCCAAAGTTGTGTTTGACTCGTTGGCATCTTCGAACTTCGGTGGTGTTTCACACCTAGAAACTAGAGAATATATGAGGACCGGGTAGCTCATTTATTACAATACTTACCAATTTCTGTACCCAGCCCGGATAAGGCGGACGGGCCATCGCGAGTCGGATAGTAGCGACGCAGCCCTCCATCTCTACAACTAAAAAATTTGTAGAGGAATCGTCCCTAGGCTTCGCTCGCTCCGCGTTCGCCCAGTCCGGCTTCGTCTGGCCTCCCACGCGCGATGGTTTCACCCGGCTCTTCCCTGCCTCCCACCCGCAGGTGGTGGACCCGGCTCCGATCATTCCCCTACCCCCAATCAGGCCTCCTCGCCATCTCGTTGCACCTCTGCTCCATCCCTGCGCTCGCCCACGCCGATGCCTCCTCTCTCTCCCTGCCCTCGTGCCGCCGCTCCATCCCCGCGCTTGCCCGCTGACACCTCCTCTCCCTCCCTGCCCTGCCGTCGCGCCACCGCGCCGCCTTCTGCGGTACGTGGAGGTCGTTGCCGCCTCGCCACCATACAACACGCCTGCACCGGCACCGGCACGCGCCGTCGACGTCGCCCGTCGACGTCGCCCGCCGCCGCCCTTGGCCCTACAACCAAATCAGGAACAACGATGCCGACGTGCCGCCGCCTCCATGGAGGAGTCGCGGCTGTGCGTCGCAACACCGGACGAAGGTCGTCATGGAGGGAGCTGGGGCACCATGGAGCCGAACATCAGCCCTGGATCCGGCTTCCCTGCCCCCACCCCGTCCCCGTCCCCATTCCCATCAAGGCGTCTTTCATGGTGGGGAGCTCGATCTGGCAGGAGGAAGGTGTGGCGCCGAATCTGGTAGGCAAGGACCTGGTCGGGGGCGGGACCCACTGCAGCATGTATGGCCGGCCGGCCGGCCATACCACCATCGAGGTGGTGAGCCCATCTCTCCACCCTCTTCCTGTCATGCCTCTAGCCTCCCTCTTCCTCCTCTCTCACTCTTCCTCGCAGGCCGGAGTGTAGGGCGGAGACGCGGTGGTGGCAGCAGTTTAAGTCAAGGAGGGCGCGAGGGATGTGCATGGAGGCAATCAACTGCGAGGGCCACCACGCAGGAGGATGTGCTGGTCGCGCACAAGGAACAGGTGCGTCACTACACTGCCCCCTCCCTGTCTGTGATTGTGCACTCTTGGTCAGTTGGCATATGCATGTAAGGTGTTTGATGAAATTCCCTGATGCTGAGTGGAAATTTCTCGGATGCTTGGTTCAATCAATAGGCTGGTGGTTCAATGTTTGCTCATGTCAATTGGTGTTGAAAATTCGAGCTTAGTAGGTCCAAGTCTCAGAACCAATCTCAATCATGTCGGTATCCTTTGCTAATGTCAATCTGGTTCAAACACATTAAAACAGATATATCAACATTTGTGTATGATACATCCGGCCCAGGTGGGGTTGGCCGAGGCCTAATAAATTAAGGTTGCCTGGACCCCAACAGTTCTTATATACACCCACTCGGGGAAAGGCCAAATGTCCCTAAAAGACTAGTCCGATAGGGAAGGGTGGCTGTCTCTTTTAAGGTGGCGTCCTCCTCCCAAGCTAAGTAAGGTGGGATTATTCAGAGGCTCACATGGTCGCCGCCCGACTACAACTAGGCCACTTGGCCTTTTTTTGTTGCGTCTTTGCCAGCGGGTAATAGTGGAGGATGTCCTCATCAGTGTATGCATGTCATATGACCTCGTGGCATATAAGGAGTCCTTGTGTAAATTTCCATAATGGTCGAACTATGTAATATGCATGAGCTGTACACCAATGGGGTGTTGTAAATTTAACTAGGCCAAACTCATTAATACAGCTAGATTTGTAACATTTTCATGGGGTGTTTTTTTCTTTTACGATTGCTATTGCTCTTTAGGAGAGCATGAGGACAAGAATTTTCATATAGTGAGAAGTAATAAGCTTGCAATCAATATTGCGAGGAGTAATAAGCTAGCAATTGATATTGCAAGATCACTGGCAGATCAGGTATTGTACTACCATGTTCCTGATGCATATTTTTAAAATTTATTTCTTTGGTTGTAGTGAAGAGTCTCTATGGATATCGGTAGATGTATTACTGGAACAACTGATATATTGTTATTATCAATGATTGGCTGTTAATACTAATTTCTTCACGGTTGCTCCAAGTTCAATACCAAGTTTTATTTTTCTATACATAAAGATTGTTGAAAATGAACAACCTTAAATTAAACTTAAATATCAGGTAGCTGAAATTGTTTAGGGGCTTTCTCTAAAGCCTTTGATTGGGTGCCACCGAAAAAACTTGCAATTACAGAACATTTTATTAATGCTTGCTCGTCGCAAAAAAAAAACTATTCTTTGGTGTAGCAGCAAGACTACACAACTGTAGGAAAAAATACATGAGATCTGTTGTTATGCTTCAACTGTGCTTTTGTAGCAGCATGTTTTTTTTTCTCCTTTTGGTTAGAATAACCTTTCATGCACCCATGAGAAAAACTGTGTCTGCCTTCCTTTTGCCATTGCCTACTGATGTTCTTTATCGTCTTCTAATGCTTCTGCCATACTTGTTTCCCACGCGAAGTCCATCTGCCTCCCTAGGATTATACAGCTTGCTTGCAGTGCATTGTTGGTAGCAGTGGTGAACTTGTTTTGGTTCTGGAATGTACTCAAGGAGATGATGAATATGCAGTGCACCTTAGTGTTATTTTGCTTTTGTGAACCAATGACCTGTTATTTTTTATGGCACATGTGAACCAATGACCTGTTATTTTGCTTGAATAATCCAAACCTCGGCCCTACAACCAAATCAGGAACAAAGACGCATTATTTTGTATCAAATTGGGAGCTCTCTCTTATCATACTGGCTCTGATACTGCTTGTTGGCTTTAACAGATGGATCCAAATGAAGTTTATTCAAGGATTTGGTGCAGATGCAAAGTTATGATAAGAAGCCATAACAAATGTTGTTGTTCTTCAGTTAGTTATTCACAATATTCATCAATCACTGATTTTGCATTATGATTTCAGTTGATGTATGAGGCAAGATAAGTAGCAAATGATGCTGTGAGCTTTGTGGTTTCCTTCATCTTGCTGTTTGGAGTCTATGTAACCAGCTTCTATGCTGGTGCACTGTAGAGAATGACAAAGCTTTTCCCAAAGTTTTCAGGATATGTATCATGTTAAATATGAGATGGTTATATTATATAAAGTGAATTTTAATGGTATAAAACATTTATAAATGATACATGTTTTTACACTGAAATATAAACCTGGATATTGCAATGATCTTTAATTATTTGATTGCAATAGCAAGAGGGTCAACAGAGCATGCAAGTTTGTAAAGGGGAAGGGTAAAAAAAGTGGCAGGAGCCTTTGGTGTGCTTATTTCTTGTATATGCAAGAATGGTGGGGATTGATGGGACATGGAGGATTGAGGAAAAAATGTATTATCTCTAATGACATAGAAGTGGAATAGTAGGCTCCTCATTGAGTGAACTGATCTGAGTCACTATTTGACTTGCTAGATATTAAAGAAATTATCATGTGAAGGACGACTAGGGTTTCTTTAGTCAACATTGCTCTTGTGCTTCTGCCATCCCATTTCTGCTGTATAATACTTTCTATTTCGATTTATGAAGGTCATTACTGGACTGAGAGAGGGTGATCTTCCATCCTGAAATCTAATTCTTTGTTTTGACTTCACCGAAAACAATGAGTTGTCAAGTCACAGTGAAGTTATTCTGTAATGCAGTCATAGTTTCCTGCTATTAAATGGCTTTCTGTCAACTTTACTTAAGTCCTTCTTGTGTGTCTATATATATATATATATATATATATATATATATATATATATATATATATATATATATATATATATATATATATATATATATATGGTCTATCTGGATATATGGATTTTGATATACCGCAAATCATTTGACAGCACTGAGAGCCATTCGAATGATGCATGCATATATCTCTTTACTAATATATATAATCTGATTGTTTCAATATGAACTTGATTGTTTCAGTTTTGCATCAAAATTTAAGTTATAATTTAATTTCTATCCTTTATGAAGACTTGTGCAATGATGTTCTAAACATCACGATCGCAGTATTTTTTGGGTAATAATACTTCCCGTTGCAGCGCACGGGCATTTACCTATGAGAGAAAAAAACCGAGGCCCAGGTTAGTAGGTTACCATCCACCACGCTCCTCCACTGGGCTCACTCGTCGTTGGCCCCCCTTTTTTGGGGGTTTATATACAACTTATTACTTATAGCAAAGCTGCTCTCCTCCTTAAAAAAAATGTATAGCAAAACTATGTTACATACGAGTACGTACCATTGTACCAGTATCATCATGTAGTAGCCAACAATTGCATGTGATGTGATGTTAAACAAACATCGGTAGAGACATGCCATGTATACATACAGTAAATAACTCCTCAGCGTGATATATACCGGCCCCCTTGGCCCTCGTTTTCTTTTCCTCTCCGCATGGTCGGTCACCTTCCAATTCATCCTCTAATAATTCCTCCCCCCATCGATCTCCATTGAGGTTCCTCACTGGCAAGAGGACGATCGAGCACCTACAAGCTAAGAGCAGCAGCGATTCTGCTCTGCTGAGT
This sequence comes from Saccharum hybrid cultivar R570, assembly GCA_038087645.1. Lineage (NCBI taxonomy): Eukaryota > Viridiplantae > Streptophyta > Magnoliopsida > Poales > Poaceae > Saccharum > Saccharum hybrid cultivar. The sequence continues at coordinate 17,853,343 of JAQSUU010000805.1, forward strand.
GCTGACCTCTTCCCGATCTCTTTGTTCAATTGTACTGTTACCGAATCATCTTCAACACAAGATCCTTTGTGTGCTCAACCATCCGTTGACCAGTGTGGGAACTCGCATCAGTTGAGCGGCCTCAAATTCTCTCTGTTTTCTTTTTTTGGACGATCAACTGCGGCTGCCGGCACTAGGCCGACCTGAATCACTGTGATTTAGAATTAATTTCTTCAATGTGTTATATGCACAACTGCTTTAGTCTAACCCAGCTGTCTGCACTTGAAGAGATCTCCAAACAAGATACTGAGTTACTGACCCACAGTCAATCGAGCAAGAGCATAAACTGAGTTTTTATTCACCTGAAACGCGAATGATTAAACAACAGTTCCAGTTTGCAGCATGGATGCGCCATATATATGCTGGTGCCCTCCCCTTTGCCACGGACGCACCGAGCTTGCTAGCTCTCAACCGTGGAACACTAGCACCAATGCTGCCAAAAGTTCCATTTATGTCTGAAAACAAAAGTACAAACTTTGGACGACACCTCAAAACTCACAAAATCAACTTGAGTTTTAGAGATTTCAGCTCAACAGTCTGTACTTCCGACCAAACTAATGCTTCAAATTTCGAACTGTTGAGATTCAAATTCGATGGAATGTTATCGCGATACGAGAAGACAATCAACACGCCTTGCGAACCGAGGCTTGTAGCACTTCGGTCTTCTTCGACGAGCCGGACGATCTACGGCCGGTGAGCATCGTTGCTGCAGGCAGCTCCAAAGGCATTGACCTCAGATCTTCATCCCAGATGCTAGTCGGTCCAATTACCCTTCTTGCCTTCCTGACAATTTGGCCCAATTTCTATTCTTATGGGCAGTTTCTGGTTCTCCTGTCCAGAGTGAAAAAAATAATAATTCAGTAGTTGCTTTTTCACTCCGGCTTATATATTTTTCTCTTTAGAAATAGCAGGTGTGTGAGCAGTGAATGAGTGAAGGGGTGATTTTACTTACCTATGAAGGCAGGAATTATGGTGAATAAAAACGTGGTTTTTTAATACCAATAATTACACATTAAGCAATTAGATTGAAAAATCAAAAATATGTTAACAAGAAAAGACATCACCTAGAACATTCATAGCAGACAATTCGGATATGACATTGTTTTATAATAGAAACTAGGTGAATTCCCCATGTGTTGCTCCGGGAATATAAAAGTAATTTGAATTGAGTTAGGAGAAATAGGATGTAGAAGGAATCATGCTGGTGTATAAATAAATATAAGTATATATGCATATAAGCAGAGAACAGATTTATAGTTTTTTGCCAGCGGTGTAACTAATATATTTGTACCATGATTACTAACTGATTTAAATATGCTTACATGAAAATTATACATTAAAAGAGTTGCATCGGTAGTCCACCGTGAATGAACTAAATAAAAGGCACCACTCTAATCTTCAATCTTCAACCTCATCAAAGAAAACACGGTCACTAACGTGTGGAAGAGATTATATTTTGTGAGTTACTGTAATACACAGCACACAAAAAATTGGATGTGTATCCATATTCATGAAAACACGAAATCCATTAAAATTGTAGATTTGGATGTGTATCATGAAATTCACGGGTCTGCCATCAAGCATCCTTATCCTCCCAAGCGTATTAAAAAACAAAGAAAAACCTTATCCTCACGCAAGGATGCAGCAGGAGATAGCGGGATGCCGGGATGCAGGCGAGAAGGGCATCGGCGGCGGCCTGCAGGATCGGCTGGCGCGGGAGGCTACAGGCAGACACCGAGTGGAGCACGAAGCACATCTCTGAGTTGAGCACCCCGCCGTGCCTCCGTCCCATCTCTGAGCAGCAAGCGGGAGGTGGATGGGCCGTGCGGGGCGAGCTCCTCACCAGCACTGGCCACGACGTGCGAGGAGCCGAGCGCAGATCTGGGGACGCCAGCGCGGGGATGATTGTGGATGCCACATGAGAGGCCTGGTTTAGATGGTTAGTTTTTTTAATCTGGGCTACTGTAGCACTTTCGATTGTATTTGGTAATTAGTGTCCAATCATGGACTAATTAGGCTCAAAAGATCTGTCTCGCAAATTATAGACAAATTGTATAATTAGTTATTTTTTTACCTACATTTAGTGTTTCATGCATGCGTCTAAATATTCGATGTGATGGAGAGAGTGAAAAAATTTCAACTTTAGCCTTGATCTAAACAAGGCCCTAATTGGAAGCTGCCAAAATCTGAAGTGTATTGGGCGGAAGAGTGGTCAGTCGGAGAAGACTCGTCCTTGCCTCCTTGGGGTTATGTATACACGGCCAGTTAGAGATGAGCAGTGATGGCAGCGAAGATGCAGGGGCGCGTGCAACATTCAGTGCTCAGTGGACAGGACTTGGTTGCCAAGGAACAGATGAGGCTGGCTGCTGGCCTCCTGCTAGCCTTTACGTGAGAAGAATTGCCTGTGGGTCTCGGTTTGCCTGTTGGTGTCTCTGTCTGCAAACAGAGACTGAACGTACAGAAGGAAACGCAGATCGATAGTGGAGGTGGATGCGTGAGCCAGGACAGGATGATGACGTGGAGCTCTGTAAATTGAGAAAAATTGTTAGTGGAGTTTTGCTTTATAAAAGTATAGGATATTAATACTTTTGAAATGCTAAAACAAGTACAGAAAAATGTTTAGAAAAAATGACGACTTGCATATATTGATGAAAGGATGCTGCCTCTGCCTGTCATTCTTCCCGAGAGCCAGCTAGCCCCATATATTCAACGTATTTAGAGAAGGTTTTATCCCCAAAAGTCAGTGACCCTAGAAATGCAGTGAACAAAATTTGAAATAAGAAAAAAGAAACAATACTACTATATCAACATACTTTGAAATAATAAATATGATGTAATAGAACGCAAAAAATATATAGAACCGTACATGCATCACCTTTTTCTCGAATGTGCAGGTCATTGCATCAAGAGAGAAAAGAACGGATCCATACAAAAAAGCTTCCTGGGCGTGCTGAGTTATAACAAGGCCAAGATCACTAAAACGTAACACAATGTAGGACATGACCCTCCACTTCCTGACCTAAAGCACCAAGCTTCCATGCTCGTGTGAGACGCCATAGATGGTGCTCATCATCAAAGGAGCGGAGCAAACCATTCATGCTCGAGCTCTGGCTCCTTCGAATACACAAGCATTCATGTGTTTCTAGAGCAGCCATGCAACCAGGATGATGGTGATCAAAGTGTTGAAACCTTTCTTCTTTTCATTGGATACATGCTTAATTGCTTTTCTCCACCGGCCTACAAACGCTTGATCTCTGTTGTCTGGCACACACCTTTGGAAACCTATTGGTCACAGAATTTTGAACCAGAACTCGCGTGCAAAGACATAGGACATTAATAAGTGTTGAATGGTTTCTTCTGCTTGATCACACAACAGGCAAAGACTCGGATGCGACAGATTTCGATTGGCCAAACGATCAGCTGTCCAACATCTATTTCGAACTGCCAACCAAAGAAAAACTTTACACTTGGCTGGGGCCCAAGATTTCAAAATGTGCCAGCATGACTCAAAGGTGATCGACCCATTAAAGAAAGCCCGATATGCTGATCTGGATGAGAAAATTCTTGAGCTCTCAAATCTCCAACTGTGTGAGTCTTCAGTTGTGGTCAGCAAGAAATCTTGTATGATGTCTCACAACTAAAAATACTCAAATAGTCCTGTCGGTGTTTAGCAGACCGATGAGTAAATTATTAAGTGTCGCGCTGCTCTAGGAAGACGATGGTAGCACTCAAGGCATAATGAAATTATATTGATTCAGGCCAGAGCCCTACGTCCAGTCTTAGAGAAGATAGCGAGTTTGTGTTCCTCGGTTCAAGTGCTATGAGGATTTACAATGGGGGTGGGTAAGTGAAAGCTCCATGTTTGGTTTTGGATAATTAATGACAACCTAGGACTAACCTTTGTGCTAAGTGGTTGAATTAGACAAGGTGGTCCGATCCAAGTGATGGAGCTAGATGATGCATCATGGTGGATGGAGATGGTCCAAAAGATTGATCAAGTGCTCATGCTTGGAAAAGAAGAAAGAGAAAAACAAAAATGGGCTCAAGGCAAAGGTATAATTTGTAGGGCCATTTTTTAGTTTCCACTCAAGACATCATAGAGGGTGTGAGTGATTTAGGATAAATAACCGTACTATAAAGAGGGGAGATCTTTAATTGCAATGGTTATCTAGTGCCACTAAGTTGAATTGCATTTTTGCATATTACTATGGGCTTAGTATCGTTGGTGAGATGCATGAGAAATCCCGTAAAATTTCGTATATATATATGTATATATATATATGTATATATATATATATGTATATATATATGTATATATATATATATGTATATATATATATATATGTATATATATATATATGTATATATATATATGTATATATATATATACATATATATATATATACATATATATATATATATACATATATATATATATATATATTCATGCTATCTCAAATGCTATATATGGCTTAGCATGTTTTTTGTGAGATAGTAATTTTTTATGGGATAAAAGAAAAGGAGAGAGGATCCTTTGCTGCTATATATAGATGCATGGCGTGTGCTTCATTGAGATGAGGAGCTGTGGCCGCTCGTTATTTGCAGCTGTGTTCCAGTAGAGAAAAGTGCAGGCGCCCGTGCTTTGGAAGTCAATCATTTGCATGCACCGGCTAAAAATAGATTTGAAAGAGAAGTGCTGCTGCCCTTACAAATTTCTGAGAAAGCCAACGGTTGCTAGCTGGGCATTTGTCTCGTTGCATGCTTGCTTGAATGACTATTGGAAAATTGTTTTTGTGCATGTGGCCATGCCTGTTGATCGACCAAATCAGAGAAGGGCACGGCAGGCCTGCTGGCCTTGCACGAGTGGGAACTGGGCCAGAGCTGCTGCTACTACTTTGCTGGGCCGAGGCGCTGCATTATTGGGCCGCTGCTGCTCGCCCTTTGCTGGGCCGCCTGCGTTGCTGCCTTTGCTGCTTGGCCGGGCCAACTGCTGCTGCTGGTCCATTTCGCTACGAAGAGAAGAAGAGGCAGGCAGTCTGGCTACTTTGCCTGCTCGACGCCGCCGTTTTCATCGGGACAGAGGACGCCGCGGTTTGCTGGTTCGTGTGAGACACAGAGCGCCGCCCGGTCCTGTTTTTCTTCCCGTTGGGAGACAGAGGAGCTGGTGGGGGAGCTACGGCAAGGAGCCGTTGGAGATCTGGCTGACCAGTCCTGCAGGGTAGAAAAGGGCCAGCGACACCTCCGTTCCTTTCTCTGGGTGAGTCCCAAAAACAGTAAGCCTCTCTCTTGTTCTTCCCTCTTGCAAACCCTAGAACAAGTGAGAGCTCCAATACTCCATCCCTTTACTCCATTGATTTGAGCTTCAATCAAGTGAGGGATAGTGCTCTAGAGATCGATTTGAGAGCTCCAAGAGGATCTCCTCCCTCTCCTCTCCATTCCCATGGTTGGTGCTTGTTCTTGAGAGGAGGTTTGGGGAAACCCTAGTGCATGCATTTGTGATTCAATTTCGTGGCACTAGGTGGTGATTGCAATTGTTGATTTTTTATTACTCTTGGTGATTGCCGTCACCTAGACGGTTGGTGTTGGATTGATTGGTGAGGGGATTTGGTGATTGTGTCCGCCCCCAATCAAGGTGAATTTGTGAGGGGTTGTTGTGGTTCCCCGGCGGAGTGCCTAATTCCAACTCTAGTGGATTGCTCGTGTCGTTGAGTTACCGCACTTGTGTGTGGGTTCTTGCGGTGCCTTGCGGGGTGTGGCTTGAGGGCCTCTACCGAGGAACCACCAAGGTGTTGGTCGACACAACGGGGACTAGCTTGCCGGCAAGCAAGTGAACCTCGGGAGAAAAATCAATTGTGTCATCTCTTGTCTTTCGGTGCATTGGAATGTTTGATATATATATATTGTTGGGATTATTTATTTGGTGATTGGCAACATCCTCTACTCTTCACCGTTGGTATAAAAGTTAATTTCCCCTCTCTTTCATACTTGCAATATTTCTTGTGGTAGAGTAGCAAGTAGAGTAACTTAGAGTAATTTATTTGTCTTGCTAGCTCTCTAATTAGTTAGAGTAGAGACATAGAATTTGTGTGCCATATAGACTATAATTATTAGAATTGCAATAGGTGGCTTGCCTAACAATTAGAGCTAGAGCAGAACCGCTTTATCGCCATTTGTGTTACTAATATCTTGCTCTAGTGATCTTGTAGAATTTTTATTAGGCTATTCACCCCCCCTCTAGCCATACTAGGACCTTTCAAGTGGTACCGGAGCTAGGTCACCGTTTAATTAAGGCTTAACAACCTTCGGTGTTGAATTATGGCTCAAATTGTGTTCAATCATGTTGGGGGCAAACCACCTTTCTTTGATGGTGTTAGTTCTTTTGACTATTGGAAAAGGAAGATGACAATGTATCTTGGTTCTATTCATGAGAAGGTTTGGAAAGTCACCGAACATGACTATGCTATTCTTGATCCCGATAACCTCACTCCCAATGATAGAGATAATAGAACATGCAATCGGATGGCTCTTAATACCATCTACAATGGCATTGACTCAAAGGTGTTTGAGGGCATCAAGGATTTGGAGTTTGCTAGTGAGGTGTGGACAAGGTTGAGTGAGACCTATGAGGGCACTAAGGTTGTGAAGAGTGCCAAGCTATATGGGCTCAAGAGTGAGTTTGAGAACTTCAAGTTGAAGGAAGATGAAACAATCTTGGAGATGTTTCATAGATTGCAAGTCATTGTGAATGATCTTAAGAGCTTAGGGCACAAGACTCAAGACCAAGATTTTTGCCACAAGTTCTTATTGAGCTTACCTAGAAGATTTAAGATGTTGATCATGATGTTGCAAAGAGATGGGCTTGATACAAAGAAGCCTAATGATTTGCTTGGAGAAGTCTTGACCTATGACAAGTATGATCAAGATGTCGATGAGAAGGAGAAGAAGGAGGAAGAAAAAAAGAAGAAGACCGTGGCATTCAAGGCCACCTCCTCCAAGTGTAAGGGCAAAGCAAAAGTCCAAGAAGATAGTGACAATGAAGAAGATGAGGACTTAGAGATTGATGATGAAGCACTAGCTCTAGTTGTCAAGAAAATTGGCAAGATGTTCATTAAGAGAAGAGGCTTTAGAAAGAGAAGCGACAACTTCAAGAGCAAAGAGCAACCAAGGCTATGTTTTAATTGTGATAGTCCGGATCATCTTCAAGCGGAATGCCCATATGAGAAGAAGAAAAACAAGAAGAACAAGTTTGAGAAGAAGAAAAGAGAAGCCAAGATGACATTCAAGAAAGGCAAAGATGGTGCCTATGTGGTCACTTGGGATAGTGATGATGAGGATGATGATGAGCAAGAGACATCAAACAAAGCACTTGCTTCTATTGCTATCAACAAGAGGTCTTCACTATTTGATTCATCCTCTTCATGCTTCATGGCCAAGGATACTAAGGTACATGATGATGATAGTAGTGATAGTGAAGTTGAATATGCTCATGATAGTGATAATGATGATGATGATGATGATGAACCAACTAAAGATCAACTTTATGATATGCTACAACAAACTAAAGACATTGCTATAGCCAAGAGCAAAGAGTGTAAGGGATTGATCAAGAAGGTGCAAACCCTTGAGAAAGCCATTTGTGAGCTTAAAGCCTCTCATGAGTGTCTAGTGGAAGACCATGAGGAACTTGGCAAGGCTCATTCCAAGCTTAAAAAAGCTCACTCCTTGCTACTTGAGCAACATGAAAGTGAAAAGGTTGTTGTATCATGTGATGTTGGCTTATCTTGTGATATTCTTGATGAAACCTTTTATCAACCTATCATCATGTTAAATGCTAACCCTTCTTATAGCTCTTTATCTACCACCACCAACTCTACCTCTACTAGTAGTGATGGTTTCACTTGTGATGCCTCACTAATGGTTGAGAATGAGACTCTCAAGAGAGAGGTGGGTGAGCTCACTCATGCCCTAGGCAAGGCCTATGGGGGTGAGGCCTGCTTGCTAAAATGTTTGGGTAGCTAAAGATTCTCTCTTAACAAAGAGGGATTGGGCTATACTCCCAAGAAAGGCAAGGCGGTCTTTGCTACTCCAAAGCCTAGCTTTGTGAAGAGTAATGGTCGGTTTTGCAATAGATGCAAGCAAGTTGGACACCTTAAGCATAATTGCACCAAAAAGAACAATAGCAATAAATTTGTTAATGCTATACCATTTGATTCTTGCTATGTTCTTACCAAGGGTGTGAAGGGTGTGCATGCTAAGTTTATTGGTACACCAATTATGGGCCCAAAGAAGAAGGCTATTTGGGTACCAAAGAGCTTAGTCACTAACCTACAAGGACCCAAGCAAGTGTGGGTAACTAAGCTTCATTGATTTACTTGTAGGTCAATTACAAAGCCGGAGGAAGGCATTGGATTATTGATAGTGGGTGCACTCAACACATGACCGGCACATCAAGAATGTTTGACTCAATCAATGATAATCATAGTGATGTTGATTCTATTACTTTTGGCAATAACAAGAAAGGCAAGGTTATTGGACTTGGCAAGATTGCGATATCAAATGACATGAGCATCTCAAATGTATTGCTAGTTGAAAGCTTGGACTTCAATCTCTTATCGGTGGCACAAATTTGTGATCTAGGCTTCAAGTGCATATTTGGTGTCAATGATGTGGAGGTTATTAGTGTGGATGGTTCAAACTTGGCGTTCAAAGGATTTAGACATGAGAATCTCTACCTAGTTGATTTTAATGCTAGTGAAACATCTTTGACAACTTGCTTGATATCTAAGTCTAGCATGGGTTGGTTATGGCATAGAAGACTTGGTCATGTTGGAATGAAACAATTGAAGAAGCTTTTGAGACATGATCTTGTCAATGGCTTGAAAGATGTTGAGTTTGAAAAGGATAAACTTTGTAGTGCATGTCAAGCCGGAAAGCAAGTTGGAAGCTCTCATCCAAAGAAGAGTACAATGAGCACATGTAAGGCATTTGAGTTGTTGCACATGGATCTATTTGGACCAACAACATACACTAGCATTGGAGGCAATAAGTATGGATTTGTCATAGTTGATGACTTCACAAGATTCACTTAGGTGTTTTTTCTTAGTGACAAGAATGAAGTGTTTGATACATTCAAGACCTTTGTCAAGAGAGTTCACAATGAGTTTGAAATTAGAATCAAGAAAGTGAGAAGTGACAATGAAAGTGAATTCAAAAATACAAGAATTGAAGATCTTTGTGATGACTATGGCATTGGACATCAATTCTCGGCCAAGTACACTCCACAATCAAATGGCCTAGTAGAGAGGAAGAATAGAACATTGCTTGATATGGCTAGATTAATGCTTAGTGAGTAAAATATGAGTCAATCATTTTGGGATGAAGCAATCAACACGGCTTGCTACTACATCAATAGGCTCTATTGTCATCCTTTGCTTGAAAAGACTCCATATGAGCTATTACATGGAAGAAAGCCCAACATTGCATATTTTAGAGTGTTTGGTTGCAAATGCTACATCTTGAAGAAGGGCTCTAGATTAGGAAAATTTGACAAGAGATGTGATGAAGGGTTCCTACTTGGATATTCAACTACAAGCAAAGCATATAGAGTATGGAACAACTCTAGTGGCATTCTTGAGGAAGTTCATGATGTACAATTTGATGAAACCAATGGGTCACAAGATGAAGAAGAAAATCTAAATGATGTTGGTGGACCTAGGTTGGTGGAAGCAATGAAGAATATGGACATTGGGGACATTAGAGCGAAGCAAGTGATTGACATACAAGATGATAAAGATCAAGTACTCACCTCTCCAATGAAGCAAGCTAGTGGCTCTCATTTGCAAGATCATAGTGCTAGTTCATCTCATGAAGACAAATCAAATGACCAACCAAGCTCAAGCAATCAACTTCAAGTGCTTCAATCTACTCACATTGCAAGAGATCATCCAATGGATATGATTATTGGTGACATAAGAAGTGGTGTGCAAACAAGATCAAGATTGGTCAACTTTTGTAGTCATTTCTCATTTGTCTCATCCATTGAACCAACCAAGATTGATGTAGCTTTGAAGGATGCGGATTGGGTTAATGCTATGCATGAAGAGCTCAATAATTTCACTAGAAATGAAGTTGGGAATTGGTAGAAAGGCCAAAAGACCACAATGTGATTGGAACCAAATGGGTGTTCAAAAACAAGCAAGATGAAGATGGCATCGTGGTGAGAAACAAAGCAAGACTAGTTGCACAAGGTTACTCTCAAATAGAGGGTCTTGACTTTGGTAAAACATATGCACCGGTTGCAAGATTGGAGGCAATTAGAATCCTATTAGCCTATGCTTGTGCCCACAACATCAAGTTATATCAAATGGATGTGAAGAGTGCATTTCTCAATGGCTATATTAATGAGCTTGTGTATGTTGAACAACCTCCCGGTTTTGAAGATGACAAGAAGCCCGATCATGTGTACAAGTTGAAGAATGCACTATATGGTTTGAAGCAAGCACCTAGGGCATGGTATGAGAGGTTAAGGGATTTCTTACACTCTAAGGGGTTCAAAATGGGCAAGGTTGATACTACTCTATTCACTAAGAAGATTGATAATGACTTGTTTGTGTTGCAAATATATGTGGATGATATCATATTTGGGTCAACCAACCAAGCATATTGTGAAGAGTTTAGAGAAATGATGGCAAAAGAGTTTGAGATGTCCATGATTGGTGAACTTAGTTACTTTCTTGGTCTCCAAATCAAACAATTGAAGAATGGCACTTTTGTGAGTCAAGGAAAGTACATAAAGGACATGTTAAAGAAGTTTGGAATGCAAGATGCGAAGCCAATTGCTACTCCTATGGGCACAAATGGTATTCTTGATAGTGATACTAGTGGCAATATGGTGGATCAAAAGTTATATCGGTCTATAATTGGAAGCCTACTCTATGTGACCGCATCAAGGCCGGATGTCATGTTTAGTGTATGCATGTGTGCAAGATACCAATCCTCACCTAGAGAGAGTCATCTCACCGCAACTAAGAGAATATTGAGGTATTTGAAGCATACAAAAGATGTTGGACTTTGGTATCCCAAGGGGTCAAACTTTGAGTTGATTGGTTATTCGGACTCCGATTATGGGGGATGCAAGATAAATAGAAAGAGTACTAGTGGCACATGTCAATTACTTGGAAGATCACTTGTGTCATGGTCATCTAAGAAGCAAAACACCGTGGCAATCTCTACCGCCGAAGCCGAATATGTTAGTGCCGGTAGTTGTTGTTCTCAATTGCTATGGATGAAATCAACCTTGAAGGACTATGGTCTCAATTTCAAAAATGTGCCATTGCTATGTGACAATGAGAGTGCTATCAAGATGACAAACAACCCGGTTCAACATGGAAGAACAAAACACATTGACATTAGGCATCATTTCATTAGAGATCATCAACAAAAGGGTGGCATTGCTATTGAGAGTGTGGGCACCGATGATCAATTTGCCGATATATTCACTAAGCCACTTGATGAGAAGAGGTTTTGCAAGCTAAGGAATGAGTTGAATATTCTTGATTTCTCAAACATGAGTTGAATGCACCCCATATATGTATGACATGCCTCTCCTTCGACAAAGCAAAGGTAAAATTGTATTGACATGTCATTCATGATTTATAAGGACTTGTTAGAACATATAGACATACAAGTTGCATTTTGGAGCATTCATGACAAATCAAACAAATTTGATGTATATATGTTACCACTATTGCTTCTATGTTTGTATGATCTAGTGGTGGCATATGACATGTTTGTGGGCTTGCAATCCTAGTGTTGAATCTAAAAAATTTTGCTATAAGTGTTTAATTCAACATAGGCAAGATAACCCTTTCATGAGGTGTGAAGAAGCTTGTCTTTGGTTTAAACCGAATTAAATATCTTTGGCAAGTGATCTAGATTGAACCAAATTTGTAAAATTTTATTCTAATTCACCCCATCAAAAGAACTAATGCAACTTACTCTCCACAATTTGACCATACCTTTTTTATAAATAGATGACAAAGGGGGAGAGATAAGTCACAAAGATAAGGTTGGGGAGAGAGATGAGAATGGAAAGGGGTCAATAAAATTTTGAATTTTGAAGCACACAAGTAGGGGGAGCAAGCTCATAAATAATTTCTTGCATTTGTATGTGCATTTACATATGACTTGCTCATTGCATATGTACTTAAATTCCCTATTCATGCTTGTGTGGTGTATGCTAGAATTAGGAGTTGTATGATGATATGAAATACTAGCATGCATAGGTGATAACTAGATTTTTATGCTTTCAAGTGAATCAAGTGCTCTCTTCATTTATAATGTTGATCTCACGGGGTACTTGAGTTTTTGATATATGTCTAGTTATCCATGATGCTAAGGATGGTGTAAATTTATAACTCCAATTGGTATCACGCTTCAAAGGTCCATTCTTTATACCTTAGCATCATCTTGGTAAAATTACTCCTCCATAATTTTTATCTATGCATATGTGCAAAGCCTTTCAAATCCAAACTCTTGGCACATATCTAGGGGGAGCTAATTCTACCAAAATCGAATTTGTAATGATTGTCCAAATCTTATTCTTGATCTAAAAGCTTGACAAGCATGACAAATTCAAAATTTTAATTATATAAAAAAATCTTTGTGAGGGTTGTCATCAATTACCAAAAAGGGGAGATTGAAAGCTCCATGTTTGGTTTTGGATAATTAATGACAACCTAGGACTAACCTTTGTGCTAAGTGGTTGAATTAGACAAGGTGGTCCGATCCAAGTGATGGAGCTAGATGATGCATCATGGTGGATGGAGATGGTCCAAAAGATTGATCAAGTGCTCATGCTTGGAAAAGAAGAAAGAGAAAAACAAAAATGGGCTCAAGGCAAAGGTATAATTTGTAGGGCCATTTTTTGGTTTCCACTCAAGACATCATAGAGGGTGTGAGTGATTTAGGATAAATAACCGTACTATAAAGAGGGGAGATCTTTAATTGCAATGGTTATCTAGTGCCACTAAGTTGAATTGCATTTTTGCATATTACTATGGGCTTAGTATCGTTGGTGAGATGCATGAGAAATCCCGTAAAATTTCGTATATATATATGTATATATATATATATGTATATATATATATATGTATATATATATATATGTATATATATATATATGTATATATACATATATATATATATATATATATATATTCATGCTATCTCAAATGCTATATATGGCTTAGCATGTTTTTTGTGAGATAGTAATTTTTTATGGGATAAAAGAAAAGGAGAGAGGATCCTTTGCTGCTATATATAGATGCATGGCGTGTGCTTCATTGAGATGAGGAGCTGTGGCCGCTCGTTATTTGCAGCTGTGTTCCAGTAGAGAAAAGTGCAGGCGCCCGTGCTTTGGAAGTCAATCATTTGCATGCACCGGCTAAAAATAGATTTGAAAGAGAAGTGCTGCTGCCCTTACAAATTTCTGAGAAAGCCAACGGTTGCTAGCTGGGCATTTGTCTCGTTGCATGCTTGCTTGAATGACTATTGGAAAATTGTTTTTGTGCATGTGGCCATGCCTGTTGATCGACCAAATCAGAGAAGGGCACGGCAGGCCTGCTGGCCTTGCACGAGTGGGAACTGGGCCAGAGCTGCTGCTACTACTTTGCTGGGCCGAGGCGCTGCATTATTGGGCCGCTGCTGCTCGCCCTTTGCTGGGCCGCCTGCGTTGCTGCCTTTGCTGCTTGGCCGGGCCAACTGCTGCTGCTGGTCCATTTCGCTACGAAGAGAAGAAGAGGCAGGCAGTCTGGCTACTTTGCCTGCTCGACGCCGCCGTTTTCATCGGGACAGAGGACGCCGCGGTTTGCTGGTTCGTGTGAGACACAGAGCGCCGCCCGGTCCTGTTTTTCTTCCCGTTGGGAGACAGAGGAGCTGGTGGGGGAGCTACGGCAAGGAGCCGTTGGAGATCTGGCTGACCAGTCCTGCAGGGTAGAAAAGGGCCAGCGACACCTCCGTTCCTTTCTCTGGGTGAGTCCCAAAAACAGTAAGCCTCTCTCTTGTTCTTCCCTCTTGCAAACCCTAGAACAAGTGAGAGCTCCAATACTCCATCCCTTTACTCCATTGATTTGAGCTTCAATCAAGTGAGGGATAGTGCTCTAGAGATCGATTTGAGAGCTCCAAGAGGATCTCCTCCCTCTCCTCTCCATTCCCATGGTTGGTGCTTGTTCTTGAGAGGAGGTTTGGGGAAACCCTAGTGCATGCATTTGTGATTCAATTTCGTGGCACTAGGTGGTGATTGCAATTGTTGATTTTTTATTACTCTTGGTGATTGCCGTCACCTAGACGGTTGGTGTTGGATTGATTGGTGAGGGGATTTGGTGATGGTGTCCGCCCCCAATCAAGGTGAATTTGTGAGGGGTTGTTGTGGTTCCCCGGCGGAGTGCCTAATTCCAACTCTAGTGGATTGCTCGTGTCGTTGAGTTACCGCACTTGTGTGTGGGTTCTTGCGGTGCCTTGCGGGGTGTGGCTTGAGGGCCTCTACCGAGGAACCACCAAGGTGTTGGTCGACACAACGGGGACTAGCTTGCCGGCAAGCAAGTGAACCTCGGGAGAAAAATCAATTGTGTCATCTCTTGTCTTTCGGTGCATTGGAATGTTTGATATATATATATTGTTGGGATTATTTATTTGGTGATTGGCAACATCCTCTACTCTTCACCGTTGGTATAAAAGTCAATTTCCCCTCTCTTTCATACTTGCAATATTTCTTGTGGTAGAGTAGCAAGTAGAGTAACTTAGAGTAATTTATTTGTCTTGCTAGCTCTCTAATTAGTTAGAGTAGAGACATAGAATTTGTGTGCCATAGATACTATAATTATTAGAATTGCAATAGGTGCCTTGCCTAACAATTAGAGGTAGAGCAGAACCGCTTTATCGCCATTTGTGTTACTAATATCTTGCTCTAGTGATCTTGTAGAATTTTTATTAGACTATTCACCCCCCCCTCTAGCCATACTAGGACCTTTCAGTAAGCTAAGGGGTTCAAGGTAGGAAAGATCGGTGGATCTAAAGTCCGAATGGAGTCTCGGAGTTTTCTCCCCTTCTAAAGGGAGGCCTGGCCGCCCTTATATAGAGTGCGGGGGTCAGGTTACAGTGGAAAGATGGGTTCTCCTAACCCGAGTGGTCGAGAGCCTGATGGAGGGAGAAGTGAGTAAACTTGGCCGACACTCCATCATGCCTTGTCCTAGCGTCTTCACACGTTCAGGCATGGCCATCGTCGTGGTCATCGTGATATTTTTCCCCACATCATGGCGTGGCATGGCGCTACAGTGCTGATTGTGATGACACTGTAGGCATGGTGGTGGTTCATCAACTGTCTTGCAACGATATGGTCATGCCATGGCCTCCGTCCTTGTTTTCTATTCTTCATGTGGCGTCGTGGCGATAGGGTCGGTCACCTTCCAATTCATCCTCTAATAATTCCTCCCCACCATCGATCTCCATTGAGGTTCCTCACTGGCAAGCGGACGATCAAGCACCTACAAGCTAAGAGCAGCAGCGATTCTGCTCTGCTGAGTGCTGACCTCTTCCCGATCTCTTTGTTCAATTGTACTGTTACCGAATCATCTTCAACACAAGATCCTTTGTGTGCTCACTGCTCCACCATCCGTTGACCAGTGTGGGAACTCTCATCGGTTGAGCGGCTTCAGATTTTCTCTGTTTTCTTTTTTTTTTAGACGAGTAACTGCGTCCGGCACTAGGACTACCTGAACTTATCACTGTGATTTAGCGTGAATGATTAAACATACAACAGTTCCAGTTTGCAGCATGGATGCGCCATATATATGTTGGTGCCCTTCCCTTTGCCACGGACGCACCGAGCTTGCTCTCAACCGTAGGACACTAGCATCCAATGCTGCCAAAAGTTCCATTTATATCTGAAAACAAAAGTACAAACTTTGGACGACACCTCAAAACTCACAAATCAACTTCAGTTTTAGAACTTTCAGCTCAACTGTCTGCACTTTCGACCAAACTTTGGGCGCTCTCTTTGTGCTTTTTTCACATAGTGCGATGCAGCCCTAGGCGGCGGCAGTGCGGCGTTCAACCGTGTGACCCGTTTCGCATGGATGGTGGCCCCTACGGCGGCCTTCTCCTTCGTGCGTCTGTCGGCGGCGCGCCGACGGCATCATCCACACAGCCGCCGAGCTCGAGCAGGGTGTCCTCTCCGCTATCGCGTGTGTGCGGTGCGTGCGGTGGCCGGAGACGAAGCCTCCGGGTCCGTGGTCTTCCTCTGCTTCGGGAGCGTAGAGTTCATGTGAAATATGACGTAGCTTATACTAATGTTATAGTAAATTAAATTTGATCATAGTTCAAAATTATTCTCGTAAATACTTGTATCCGTAGTACAAAGTTCTCGTAAGTATTCTTTGAGCAAGTTCAAGTTCTTGTAATTTTCATAGTATAAAATTCTCGTAAATATTTACCGTATAAATTTTACTGTACAAAATTCTTGTAAATGTTTACTGTACAAAATTCTCATAAATATTTACAGTTTAAAATTTTCGTATATATTTACAGTATAAACTTCTCGTAAACATGTACTGTACAAAATTCTCGTAAATATTTGCAGTCTAAAATTATCGTAAATATTTATAGTATAAAACTCTCATGCTAATTATAGTAACCAGAATATGTGCTTATTATCATAACAAGATCATTTGTGTGTGCATGGGACATTTGTGTGCTAATTATAGTAACTAGAATATATATTATAGTAACTAGAATATATTCTCGTAATGCATGCATGTAGCGCTTAATTATTTTGGTATGGTAAATTAATCTCATTGCTAAAGCTATTTTCCTGTATTCCGGTAACAAAGTAACTACATACCCCTGTATTCCGGTAACAATATATTCAGATTATCGTAATTATCTTGAACATATATTTTAGCTGTTGACGTATTCTCGTAAATAAGAAAAGTGCATATTTTAGCTGGCGCACCGTGTCTGACCTGGCTATAAAATAAGCTATTTTATAGCTAGCTATAGACTATAGAGTATACTCTTATATATATATATATATATATATATATATATATATATATATATATATATATATATATATATATATATATATATATATATATATATATATACGTGTTATTCTACACCCTAGGTGTTGGGTGTAGTACTGACTGATACTGAACGTGGTTCAGTAGTACTCAGTATTTTTTCAGGTCGGAACTGACCTGAAAAAATACTGAGTACTACTGAACCACGTTCAGTATCAGTCAGTACTACACCCAGCACCTCGAAAATACTGAACAATACTGAAACACGAGTACTTAACAGTACTGAATGTTATTCAGTATAACAGCTTGGTGTAGAATATTATTCTACACCTAGGGTGTAGAATAGCGCGTGTATATATATATATATACACACACACGTGCAGCTCACCGCTGCATCTGGCTCCCCCTGCACATGTACGGTAATATAAAGGAGTACAACATCATCAGCAAGTGTTTTGAAGCGCACGGAGAGATCATTTCTGGTCATTCCTAAGCCTTGGGAAGAGAGGCATATATTCCAGTGGAGCTCTTCTTTGTAAAAACTACTGGAATCATAGAGAAGACTCTCAATTTGTTAAATGACTTCTGTTTATTTTACTCTGTGCCCCTATCCGGTGTGTGGTAAGAGAACATTGGTGGCATGGGCGGACCCAGCACTAGGGTAGCTAGGGCCAGGGCCAAGGCTCTAGTCATGGCCCAAATAAGCAGGGAGCGACTCTTCAATTTTTAGCCCATCAGCCCAACAAGGAGTCAGCCGAGGTGGGGAATAGGGCAGCGGGGGGCAGCACGTTCACCTGACTCCGCCGCCTCGCTAGCTCTCGCTCGCGTCTCGTTCCTTGTCCGCTGCCCGCCCCGCCGCTAGGGGCGTCGCCGTCACCATCGATCCCTGCCTCCCTCCGGCGGTCCGTCCTCCGTTCTGTGCTCCACCCCTCCCGGCTCCGCGGCTCGCCCTCTCCGTTCCGCCCTCCGCGGCCCGTGGGTCCAGCCTGCACGGCTGCTGGCTGCAGCGCTGCGCCCTCGGCGGCTCAGCCGGTCGCCGGCTACCCGCCCACCGCGCCGCCGCTCGCTGCCCAGAGGTGGCCGCCCCAGCCCCAAGGAAGACAGGAACCGAGCAGCTGCAGCCCTGGTTTGCATTTGGTTTTCCTTTTCCAATTTCAATTTTCAATCCTTTGAAGTTTGTACGGTTTTGATTCAAATTACGTTCTAAAATTACAGTGTACAAGATGAAGAGGACCACGATTTCAGCATCTTATTTTTCTCGAGTTCCTGCATAATGCTGTAGCTTTCGGTTTTTGGCCGCTACTTGTTCAAATCCTGGGTTCGCGACTAATTGGTGGAATCGAAACAACAAAAGAAAAAGAAGAAGAAGAACCTCAAGCATAGCACTTGCATGGCTTGAAATGAACAAACAAACGTTAGCCAGATAGGATAGAGAAATTGTGCAGCTATCTGAAGAATCAAATTTATTTACCACACGATGGGATGAACCCCAGCAGCAAAAAGGAAGAAAAATTCTCTCGTACCTTTTGACGAGATGGAGCTGATGAAATGGATGGTCGATCCTTCCGAGGCTTATGCCAACCGCGGGGTGCCGGGGTTGCCGCCGCCTCCGATGTTCATCGGTAAGATTGCTTGAAAGCTAGAATCCCAAGTGAGACAAAGGACAAGAAGGCACAGATTGTGGCCTTGTTTCCTACAGACTTGAAACCCAGAATGAGGCCGCTATTTATAAGAGGGAGATTTGGAGGTAGAAATCTAGAATGCCTTGGGAGATTTGGAGGTAGAAATCTAGAATGCCTTAACAGCCACGTCGAGCGGCCTCCCTGACGCGTGGGCCCGGAGGGGCCACCACGTCGAGCGGCGGGAGCGCTGTTTCGCCAGACCCCGGGAGGCCTGTTTCGCTAGACCCCAGGAGGCGTGCGGTCGTCGGTCGACGTCGTTTTCGACCGCATTGGAATATTCCCGCGGCGTTTCGGTTTCTTCAGGGGTGTTTAGTTTCTTTAAAATTCTAAATTTTTACACTCTCTCCATCACATCAATTTTTAGACGCATGCATGGAGCACTTAATGTAGGTAAAAGAAATAACTAATTACACAATTTGGTTGTAAATCACGAGACAAATCTTTTGAGCCTAATTAGTCCATGATTGGACACTAATTGTCAAATACAAACGAAATTGCTATAATATCAAAATTCCAAATATTTTGGATCTAAACACCCCTTAGTTGGGCTGATCATAGAGTCCTGCACCGCTGCTGCACGTCACATTAGTTGGGCCGCTCGTGTTTTTTTTTTAGCGTAGAAGACTTGAGAGCAGGCCTACCCACACCAAACTTGTGCGCCCAGCCCGCATAGATGATAGACGGAGAGGGGGCTCTCCATCCCGACGCAGGCTTGCTTCTTGCTTCACTCAGAGCGCAGCCCGGGAGGCTATGTTTGCCCACCAGGCCACCATGCTCCGCCGCCTCTGATTACTCCCGTCGGCTCCACCTCTAGTGTTTTGGCAACCACGTAGAAAGAGTACGGGAATCGGAATCAGGGGTGGGAGTTGACATAGAGAATTAAGTTGAAAAATTGACTTTTAGTCCTAATTCCTTGTTTGGTTTGTGGATGGAAATAAGAAATTGAATTGAAGAGGAAATTTATATCCTTTGTTTGGTGTGGGAGTCTTGAGGGGGGAAATTAAAAGGCAAATCACGATGGATGGTGAGGATTTACTTTTCTTTTATTAAGAATGCAACTCCCACCCAATTCTCACCCCTCCTGCAGGGAATTGATTAGTGAGAGTTGGTTCTCCAAACTCTCCTTCCTCTTTACACCAAAACTCTCATTCCCACAAAATAAACAAAAGATTTTTAAACTCCTCTCTCTAAACTCTCGTTCCCTGCTTTTAGTTACCCCAACCAAACGAGAGTCGAGTCACTCGTCGTTGGCCCTCAACTTCTGCAAAACAATTCATGTACCAGCATGGCAGCATCAACGCATCATCATCAAGGGAAGGAGTACCCATGAACATGCATGGCAACGAAACAGAGACAGACAGTTCCATCAAAAAAAAACGAAACAGAAACAGACAGATGTCACTCAATAGGTCACAAAAGGGCAGATTATTCAGTGCTGGGACGGCCCCCTCCTCCAACTGTCCCATAAGCAATGGAGCCCCCCTTGATCGAACTCCTCCATTTTTGAGGAGACAGAAGGAAGGAGAAAGGAGAGAAAGGAGAAGGAAGAAGAGATCAGAGGGGAAGAAGCAAGGACGGGAGAAGAACGAGAAAGCGTCCTGTCCTGCTTACCAGAACTCTTGGTCGAAGTGGAGATGAAGTATTTGTGTTGGGCGACTTAACTTCTCATTGTACGAGTAATTTGTTGGGAGTAGTATTTATAGAATGAAATCTTCGTCGTGCTTGTGCCAGATCCAGAACTGCTTACCCACCTGGCCACATGAAAAATTCGATGAACAAGTTAACTGGCTGGCCCTCAGCCAATCCAGCAAAACCATAAACTGAGCTTGCACTTACCTGCTGAAAGGAAAACTTGCAGTCTCGTTACAAATTGCAAAGCAGGAATCTGCCATTTTGTTGCTGCCTGCTTCGCCGTGGCCGCATGCACCGACCGAACTTGCTTTCGAGAACACAAAAGCACTTCAAAACTTAAGTTAAACTAGAGTTTTCCAAACTAAAGCTTGAAATGTGATGGAACGTTACCACGATAGGACGGAGAAGAATATTCTCAAAAAAAAAAAAAAAGGACGGAGAAGAATAGACAGCAGGCGTTGCAGATCTGGCATTGCTGTAGTTCGTTCCTCTCCGACAAGCCGGATCGCCGGCCTACACGCATCGTTATTGCTCCAGCTCCAGAGGCGTTGACCTGCGAGCGTCCAACGATGCAAGGCTAAGACCGTCCGCAGTGGCATACTCTAAATGATACTCTAAAGCTTTAGAGTATGAATATATAGTAAAAACTGCTGCACTGGATACTCTAAAACGATACTCTATCCTTTCTCTTACTCTATATTTAGAGTAGTACAGTGTTTACTCTATAGTGCGCAGTGGCGGGCCCTACTAACTAAACCAAGGAAAAAAATGCTATAACTCACAAACCAAAAATCCAAATTAAATTTCGATTGCACCATTAAATTCGTTTCAATAAATCCTTTAAAACTAGATCACTCATGGATATATTTAGATAAAGTGACAAGTGGGTCCCACAGTAGATAGAGTGGATAGAGGATGATATAGAGGATGGATGGGTGCAGGAGAATTGAGTATAGAGGAGAGAATCTTGCTGACTAGAACGTATAAAGGATGAATATAGAGGACCATGAGTGCGGATAGCCTAAGAGGCAGACGTTGGCTATTTAAGCCAGGCTGCACAGAATCACAAAGTGGGCAACTTGGTGACTCATCACGCCTTTACATCATGACCCACTCGTCAGTTTTTATTCGGAAACAAATATATAATTCAAATGGACCTGGCCGGGCTTATCTTGGTGGCAAAAGTCCATTTTACCTTCCTAAACTATCTTAAAAATTTAGTTGTCCTCCCTGAACATAAAAACTAGGTAAAATACCTCCCTCAACTTTTAAAACCGTTCATTTTACCTCCCTGACCAGTTATTGGTAGTTTACAAAGGCGCTTTTGTCTTTTTCTTTTTTATTTACTTTGGTTGAATATTTGAAAAGTCGTAGTAAATCACAAAAAAATCATAAAATGGAAAATCTAATTTTGTTGGACTCCACATGAGTAGATATATACAGTAAATATATAATATGGTATGCTTTAATACAAAGTTTTTGTTGTAACTTTAAATTTATGTTTTTTGTAATTAATTCGTAGATGCAGTTTCTATGGTCCAATTGTGGTGAAATTTTTACGGTGGTCTAATTATTGTATGATTTAATTATAGTAAAAATTTCATACTCATATCTATTTTTACACATTTTTAAATATTTCAAAACTATTTAACAAGCATAAAACTAAATAAATCTATAACTCAATTATACTTGATCCAATGAGCATGAAACTTTTACTACAGTTTAATCATATAATAATTAGTCCACCATAAAAATTTCACCAAAATTGGACCATATAAACTGCAGCTTTGAATTAATTACAGAAAATCATAGATCTAAAGCTACAGTAAAAAAATTTGTACTAACGTATACCATATTATATATTCACTGTGTAGATATACTCATGTGGAGTCTAAGAAAATTGAATTTTCTATTTTATAATTTTTCTGTGATTTGCTATAATTTTTCAAAAATTCAACCGAAATAAATAAAAAAAGACAAAATCGCCTTTGAAAATCACTTGTAACCAGATCAGGGAGGTAAAATGAATGGTTTTAATAGTTAAGGGAGGTGGTTTACTCGGTTTTGGAGTTCAGGGAGAAAAACTAAACTTTGAGGATAATTTAAGGAAGTAAAATGGCTTTTTCCTAACTTGTAGTTGGGTACCAAACCAAATGTGGCCCATTGAGCTTCGGTTGATCAAGAGGTTAGAGCAAGTATAGTAAATCTTACTCAGCAGGCTATAAGGTGATCCACATCATCAAAATCCTATGTGGCGGGTGAAGCAGGCGCTTGCCTTACCGCACGGCGCAGCGCGTGTAACGAGACAAACAGCTTGTATGTAGCCTACATGTAGCCATGCATGGTGGCGGGGTGCAGGTGCCACGTGGCAGCGACACCCGGAGACGTGGCAGCCACACCCGGGCATACCCCGCCATGATGCGTGGCGGGGTATGCCTAACCCGCCACCCATCATGGCGGGGTATACCCCCGCCCCCCATCATGGCGGGGTACGGCCGACATAAACGGCCGCGCCCCGCCACGCCCGCTCGGTCTTTTGCCGCGCCCGAGCCCCCGCCCGAGCGCCGCCACCGCCGCCAACGCCGCCACCGCCGCGCGCCGCCCCTCCCCCGCGCCAGCGCCGCCCCTGCCGCGGCCCGCCGCGCCGCCGCCGCCGCTGCCGCGCCCGCCGCAGCCACCGGCCACGCCGCCGCGCCCCGCCGCGCCGTCGCCGCCGCTGCCGAGCCCGCCGCGCCGCCGCAGCCGCCGTCCGCGCCGCCGCGCCCTCCCCCGCCGCTTCCCCGGCCGCCGTTCCCGCGCCGCGCCCCCGGCCGCCGACCGTCGCACCCCGGCCCGGCCCCGGCACGCCGCCGCCCGGCCAACCTCGCCGCGCCGCCGCCCGGCGCACCCCATCCCGGCCCCGGTTTACGGTAAATTTTTTTTATTTTTTCGTTACTTAGTTAATATTAGTTATTTAGTTAGTTATTAAATATTATTTGTAGTTAACGATTATTTAGTTATTTAGTTAGTTATTTAATTATTTAGTTAGTTATTTAGTTATTTAGTTAGTTAACGATTATTTGTAGTTAGTTAGTTAATATTATTTGTAGTTAGTTAGTTATTTAGTTAGATAACGATTAATATTAGTTATTTAGTTAGTTAACGATTATTTGTAATTAACGATTTTTTTTGTTAGTTAGTTAATATTAGTTATTAGTTAATCTGATGTTATTAGTTATTTAGTTATTATTTAATTAGTTAACGATTATTAGTTAACGATTATTAGTTGCGAAGTGCTACTCTTGTCTTATACTCATCCTTGAACTTAAACACATCATCATATGATTCTCATTTGCATTTCTGAGTGCTCTGTTGCAACAAATAGATGAATACAAAGTTAGCGTACCAAAGCAAACAAAATAAAACATTAGCACTAAGTGTCAACAGTCCTAGCAAACCTCGTCATAATCGATCATGTGGTCACAGAAGTGGCCAATCCCAAGGCCTAAAGGGACTAGGCCGTAGCTAGCTTCAACACCACATTTGCACATCACAGGAGGCGCAATAGACCTCCTCTTCTTCTTCCAGTCTGGCACCTCCTCCTTCTTCTCCAGCTCCGGCCAATAGCTCTTTAGACCATAGACCCACTCCACGAAACGGCAATTTGGAAAATCACGATCCTACAAAATCAAAACAGTAAAACACACATATAGGACATGATATTTCAAGGTTAACTCAAACCTTACCTCACGCCGTAGAGGACAAATGAACTCTTGTTCATTGCGTGGGTTTATCACGGCTTGCTCTCCGCAATAGCACTTTGGAGGATCCTCGAGCCGCCGTGCCGATGCTACGGCCTTCTCTTCCTCCGTCATAGGAGGAGGGTTAGGAGAGGGCGGAACCCAGCGAGTAAACACCTCACGCTTGCAATGATCAATGCCGGGGTAGAAAAGGAGAATCCTTGGGTCAAACTTGTCCGGACTGTCGATCCATTGGAAGAAAAAGCACCGGAAGTAGGGCTACAAAAAAGTTTCAATTATCTCATCGCGAATACAACATCAGAAAGCAGTAAGAAAAACAAAGGGCACAATTACTTACGCTACAACTATAACATGTGTAGAAGCAACGTGCTGCAGTATCCGGATGTCTCGACTGGCCCACGTGCGCCGGATGACCACAGTCACAGTTAGGGAAAGGTTCCTCGGGAGGCACGGGCGCATCCTTGCAAGACACGTCGGGGTACATCTCTCTAGGACGACCCTTTTTCCTCCAAATCGACTCACGATACGAGTCCTCCATCTAATAACACAAAATGATTTCAACACAAAACACATATCACTTATAATTCTTACAAATCAAAAATAATATACAATATCAATACGATTAAAACTAATATAACTTTACTAACTACATTAACCAAACATACTACAACGATGGGCACGGAGAAGGGGTGGCCGGAACAAGGTCCGACGATGGGTCGGTAGCCGACGGGGAGGGGCACTAGGGAGGAGGGGTGCCGGAGAAGGGCGCTGAGGGGAGGGGAGCTCGGTCCTAGGGCGGAGAGGGGCGCTGCGGGAAATGGAATGGATGGATGGCCAAAAACAAGAAGGGTCCGACTTTTTAAATGGGCGGGGTTGTACCCCGCCATGATCTGTGGCGGGTTAGGGGTACCCCGCCATGATGCATGGCGGGGTACTCCTTTCCACGCTAGCCTGCAGCGTGCCACGTGGCACCTGCACCCCGCCACCATGCATGGCGGGGTTCAGTGCATTTGCCCCGCCATGCATGGTCGCGGGGTCAAACGGGTTAGTTTTAAAAAAATTTAAATCCAAATTTAAAATTTGTTTCAAATTTGGGTTAAAAATAAAAAAAATTCCCAAAAGAAGGCTCTTTCTTCCTTGCTAGCCTGCTAGTATTAAATGTCTAAATTTCCTTTATAGCTATCCTCTTAGAGTATGGTTAATAATAGAGTCATGTGCTTGGCTATAAGTCAAGTCATAAGAGCCAAGCTATACAATAGTTGTCTCATATTTGGCTATAAATTTTTTTATTATTATTATGTAGTATCATATCTTACTTTCTCTTTCCTATTTCTCCTTACATACACTTTTGTTTGGACCCACATATGCCTATGCTTCCGTGCCCAGCTTGTTGCTTGCATGAGAGTCAAACTCTCTTCTCTCTCTTCTCCTCTATCCTTCACAACAGCAAAAATACTGACTAGCTTAGCTATAAATCTATTATTGTACTTGCTCTCAGCCTGCCTAGTATACGTGATGGCTTATACTCTTCGCACACTGCTTGAAGCCCACAATTGGTGTGTCTATTGGCCTTGCTCTTATCCACTCTTTGCCATCACAGGCTCACTCTAGCTATCGGATCATGTCTCCTACAACTTTTAAGCTGTGCATGACTAAAGTAAGTTAAAATCAAATGGCACGACTTCCTACATCTTTTTGAGGCCATGCTTCTTCACACCGCTTCCACACAAAAACTAAATCACGGCAGTTCATATTGACCGTGTTTTTCCACCACTAGGATGCGTTGCAACGAGAAAAAATAATGTCCGACCATCTCAACGTAGACAGAGCGCTAACCAAAGCCAAAGTTAGTGGACACGCAGGCCAATGCTCCATCCACTACAACGGACCTGCCCGCATTCAGGTCTCAACGACACAAGATTGACATTGTGGGCTTGCGGCAAACCTCGGCAGTCAGCAGCCCATCCTTAGGAGAGACGCGCCCACCACCCTTGGGGAGGACGTGACTCAACTGCCCTTATGATGTGGCATCCAAAATGAAACATTCCCAGGAATCATTCTCAAAGAGCCGATAATCAAATACTTCACTCAAACTTCACAGGTCAAAGAGATGTGAGAATCCTCAGAATCCAAGAGAGCTAACAACCAGACGGCTGATGTATTAGCTAGGCAAGCTCTCCTAGAATCTCAACCACCTCCATCATCAGGCATTATTTGTACCTGCTCTAATGCAGCTCATATTCAGTGCCCTCTCCAGGAGGCACTACAATCTCAGCCTAGACAATCGGTTTTAACCGATAATTCGGTTCGGTTTATTCGGTTCGCTGAAACTTCGGTTTTCAAAAACTTAGAACCGATCGGTTGGTAAGGGAATAAAAAACCGACAATATCGGTTTCGGTTTGTCATTCGGTTCTTCGGTTTTTAACCGAGCAAACCGATGGAAGGACATGTTTAGCTGGGGAAATTTTTTGGGTTCGGTTACTGTAGCACTTTTTCGTTTTATTTGGTAATTTGTGTCCAATTATGGACTAATTAGGTTCAAAAGATTTGTCTCGTGATTTACAACTAAACTGTGTAATTAGTTTTTTCTTTCGCCTACATTTAGTACTCCATGCATGTGCCGCAAAATTTGATGTGACAGGTACTGTAGCACGGGTTCTTTTGAACTAAACAGGCTCATTCGGTTCTTCGGTTTTTAACCGAGCAAACCGATGGAAATCCACGGCCGGAGAGCTTGACGAGGGTACTTCGCCGCCATCCGCCCATCCCTGTCCGAAGTCCACGGCTGCCACGCTACGTTGCCGCGCTCACGACGCTCTGCCGCTGTCTTGCCGCCCTGTCGAGCACATCCGGTGTCCGCGGCCGCGGTCGTCCGCCATCCGCCCGTCGGCTTATCCAGGGTCCGCGGTAGCGCCTCGCCGCCGCCGGTGGCCCGCTGTGGCCTGGAGATGCAACTGCGGTGCGGCCGCTGGAGCGGGAGACCGACAGGACTCCGACCTCCATCCCAATCTGGCGTCACGCCGCCGCCGCTACGAAGTGCCGCCTCCGAGGCTCCAATATCGGGATAAGGTTGACAACGAGTGGTGCTGGTGCGTGGTTGCGTGCGGTACCTGGCCAACTAGGGGCTGGGCTATACTAGTTGGAAACTTAAGAGTATGGTGGGCCTTACTGGGCTGGGCTGCCACCTGCCGCGTTCGTTGGTTTTTGTCGTTGTGTTCGCTGGTTTTAGCCTTTCGCCTTTCACTGCTGCTGAATGTTCGGTTGCTCGGTGTTTCGGTTGTGTTACACCCGGAAACCGAAACCGAAGACCGAAAAAAACAAAATTTCGGTTTGGTTCAGTGCGGTTCGGTTCTCGGTTTTCGGTGTAAATATGCCCAGCCTGACTACAATCTGTAGCGTTGAACTCTGTAAGGCTCCTAACAACTCTTTGTTGTTGATAATAAAGTTGTTTGTTGTAAAAAAAAAAAGAGCCGCTGCTGCTGCTGCAGACTGCGGATGTGCTGCAGACTGCTTTTACTGTAGATAACAAGCAGCTACATCGTTGTTCAGTGCAGCCGATCAGGTGGCGCCTTCAACCAGACAGGGAGGGGCTTGAAGGACTAACAGTTAGCGACCCTAGCTAAGATGCCAAAGTATAGTAGTGGTAAACTTCTCCGACACTGAGATAATAACAAAATTACCAAAATAAATGGACTGTTAGATTAGATCTACGATACTCTGGTAATGTACAGAGCTTATAGTCATATTAGATGATGGATCAGAGCCTCCTGATATGCCTAGTGCAGCAATACCACAAAACAGGACAATTTATGCCTCCCACTGGGAAGCTTTGCACTACACATGAGCACTCACAAGTTCACCATCGTCATGCTCAAATATTGCTCGTGTCTCTGGGGAGAGAAGCATGCATGATGCGAGCACACTGGCCCACTGGGTAACTCAATTTCACCACAAGGCTAGAAATAGGTACCACATGACTATTGATACACACAGGACATGAACACACAGCAAACTCACCAGGAACTCAGAAATTTATCAGTGGAATATACCAGGCAGCAAACAAACAACTCAAAGATCACTAAACCAGGTCCTGATCATGATCATATTAAGTACAGCAACTTCACATCCCACCTCTCCTATCAACTCCACCATGCTGCCTCTGTGTGTGTGTGTGTGTGTGTGTGTGTGTGTGTGTGTGTGTGTGTGTGTGTGTGTGTGTGTGTGTGTGTGTGTAAGATCCACCATTCACGTGGCATATGAATGCGTAACCATAATACAGTATAAGTTAAGAAACTTAGTTGCTTTCATTGGGGCAAAATTGTATTAACTATTAGCTCCCCAGTTCCCTCAAGACGCTCCTCGGTAGGGTGAACCTCCACATCTCACTTGGACAGTGCATATGCCGGTATGATTGATGGGCCAGGGATTTGCACAGTATATGAATTATCCTGCAGTCACGAAACAGCAGTGTCAACAAACCCACCACGGAGTCCCTTCCCTTGCATCCAACATTGTAAACACTAAAAACAGTGGGCAAGCAAAATTGTATGCACCTACAGAATCTCAACGAGAATGATAAATAGGCAGAAACTAACAACCATGACAACTCAAGAAATCAACCTAAACTGTCGTTTGTCGGTCCACTTCTGCAAATACGCTACTTTCTAGTATAACCAAGAATATAAAAATGAAAGTACGATGCTTTACCCGGTGTAAACCTTTGGCCGAGGCAGCCTCGGATTCAGGATTCTCAGGTAACACAACATTTTCTGGCACACAACCTCCCTTCAGTTCTTCCAGAATCTGAAAGGAAACAAACAAACAAAACAAAACACATGTATTTCATTTCTCATCGCTACTTAAACGTGAATTCAACTGTTACTATTAACAAAGCCATTTTACCTTTTGATGCTCCTTGTAAAAGCTCAAAAACCAAAAGGACACTGATAGGATCGAGCATAAAGCTCCAAGAGGCCACAGAATAAATTTGGATGTATGTGTAGAAAGATGCAGAATCATACATAATCCAGGCCAAAGGGCCAAGAATACTGGAAGCAGCAGCGATATAGAGATTTTAAATAAAACACCATCAATTGACTCCCTCTCCTTGAATTTTGAAGAGAAAGCCAACAGAATAAAGCTGATGAAGCACATCATGAGACTTCCTGGGATAATGACTTGCATCCAGGGGTTGTCAGAGTTCTGTCTTGAGTTTGACAGTAACCATAAGAGGACAGGACCACAGAACATAGGCAGTTTATCTGCAATAGAGCACATGGAACCTAGCAAACCCTGATTTGAAATAATGAAGTGAGAAGAACAAGCATTGACATATTCATGATTCAAGCGTCTGTGTGTTTACTGTATGTATGAACTATGAACAAACTGAAGAAAAAACCAACAAGAGGTTTAGTGAATTCAAGAAAGATTTGCATGACATCAATTACTAAGATATCTGACATTCTGACAGCGTTTTAATTGTTTAGGTGTGTTCTCTCATTTTTTAAAAACAAAATTGGCAAAAGAGTGTGCCTCTTTTCATTGCATAGAAAAGAAATGTTTTAGGTACCATTGAATGGTAGGCGGGGAAGGATGCTGGGGGTAAATTACCTTCATCCTTTTCACAGCTTCTTCGTTTGCTGGAGTACCAGTCACCTGATTGGAGGCATGAACAAGTTGATGTCATCACTGTAAAATCAAAAGTAGAAAAACGGGAGAGGTTGAGAGACAAAACCACATAAGTTTCTCACCACAGCTGCTGTACTAGGGCCCTGTCTAGTGGCTAGTGGCGATGCGAATCCGGAAATCCCCATCATTGTTGTCAGGCGATTATCGATGAGAACATGGAAGTCCACTATTGTTTTCAGGTGCTTGTCAATGGAAGCAAGGTAATGCTGTATTGTTGTCAAACCAAGCTTAATTTGCTCAATGTCATCATTCTTGTTGTCATTGCAATGGATTCGCTCAGCTCCCACTTCACTCTTAGCCCCCTGTGCAGCAACAAAAAGGGCAACAATCCTGTTTGATCAAAAAAAACAAAAAAACAAAAAAAGGGCAACAAGCCAAAAAAGACGTCGTAATAACAAGGCTAAAAGGGGGAGGGTCTGAGAACAGGGTTTTTTTAGGAGGACAGCAGGGTTTGAGCTGAAAAATTACCCTATGCTAAATCGAAGTCGAAATCAAACGACAAGCATAACTGTAAGGCCCCATTTCGCAGGAATCATAAATGAATTTCACAGGGATTGTTTTTTTTTCCTACGATCCAAAGCAGGCCTAACTCTAAAGACAAACGGAACGGAACAGAGCTATCCATCCAGTCCAGCACCAAAATGGACACGGAACAGAGGAACGATGCGGTGCGCCTCGTTCTCGATCTCTTACCTTGGTGGGCACGGGATGAGCTTCGGTATCTTCCCCATCGTCGCTGCCCGCACTGCCGTGGCCTCCGCTTCCTCCTCCCGCACCGCCGTCGGAGGGCTGGAAGAAGAAGAAGGAAGGGCAGCCCCAGCAGGTGATTCCGAGGAACGCGATGATTCCGAGGAAGGAGAGGGGGCGGGGGCGGGGGCGGGGGCGGGCTGAGCGGGAGCTGCAGCGGAGGGTGGAGGAGCAGCACCCGAGGGCCCCCAAAGCCATGGCGCGGCCGCGGAGGGTGGATCGGAAGGTAAGGTCGGCGGGGTTCTGGATCGGCGGCGCAGCGCGTCGGCGGGGCGGGACAAGTTGGAGGACAGGAGGAGTGGTTGGTCGCCTGGGCAGAGAGGGACGGCCGGACGTGCACGGGAGGCGGTCGCTCTCGCCGCCTGTCGCTCTCGCCGGAGTGTGGACTGACGAAGCTCTCACAAGATTCTCTGGTCCGGTCCAAATCCTTCGGAAGGTCAGAGATTGGCGGGACCCACCGCAGGGGGCGGGAGGGGTTTTATTATTTGAATATAATAGAGACTTTTTTGGTTGGAGCACAAAGCACATTCAACACGTGCACAATCGGCAACAGCCCAGTTAAGAGCATCTCCACCGGTCCCCAATAAAACTCCCCCAATAACTTAGTATTGGGGTAGCCCAATATTTACTTTTTGGGTTATTGGGGGAGATGCTTTTGCAGTTCTCCAATATCTCATCCCCAATATGTGATTTTGGCCCATATTTCAAATTCTGGACCATGTTGGAGCAAATTGACCCATTAATATTTTTCACGTCAAAATAAGTTGTTCACGTCAAAATTGACCCATGTTGGAGCAAATTGACCCAAAGATCGAAAATGCAATAACAGTTTGTTCAACAATAAGAAAATGAAATTAAACATACTCACACAAGGATATATCATAAACAAGATATAAAGAGAGATGGCATGGTATTGTTTCCAAGTGCAGAATCACCAATGGGTGTGTTTGCGCCAAAAGAATAGAGGATTGGGGAAAGTTGCAAGTGCCCCTTTATTTGAGGGGAGATGGGGTTTTTTTGGTGGCCACCAAAAATTGGGGGAGGTATTGGGGCACTGTTGGAGTATGAAAATTGATCTATCTCCCCCAATAATTCTGTTTTATGGGGATGAGGGGTTGTATTGGGGATTTGTTGGAGATGCTCTAACTACATCACAAATTAACCTCCGCAACACATAACTAATCAGTCAGAAACTTTCCATTCTCACTACCTGGGCTGCATTGCATTCACGACCGTTCGGAACAGCACATGACTGCATTTTCACACTACACATCGGTACCAAGTTTTAGCTGCAAGCGACAGCCTCGGCTCCCAGTTATTCGTAGACGAAGGGAACAGCTGGGTCGCGTCGTTGCTAGCGTTCGTCTCCTAGCGCTGAACGCGAGCTCTCGGCCGTCCAATACCAACAGCAATGTAATCGTTTAAGTTTCTTGCCAGGACAGTGCGGTGGGTTCTCTGGCATGGCTGCCCCTCGCCGGTTCGCCAGTTCAGATTCTCAGCGTTAAGACTTGCTGGCACGATCGCGAAAAAGTCAATTCATTCTCAGTCCGAAAATTGCACAATCAGCACAAGAATTGAGACAGAGAGAATCCATGTGGCCTTCAAATTGTCTCATCTCACCCAGCTCTTACAAGATTAACTGCTCCAGAATTCTTCTGCCTTGTACATCAGCAGCAAGGCAGCAACTCACCACAGGAGCAAGCATTCTTTCTCGGCACCAACTACAGAGAGGAGACACGAACCTCCTATCATCTAATCTAACAACTCACCTAAACTACAACTCATCAAAATATAAACAGCAAACATGCCACTGAATCGTACTGGCGAGGCGAGCCAGCCTACCTACGTGACACGGGCTCAAGTGTGTCTGGATGCTCGCAAAAGTCCAGTCTCATCTTGACATGCATCGTGATGCGGTCGACGGTAGCTTCCTGCCCTCCGCAGCAATATATCCACAGCAGATGCAGGCAGCCAGTGTGAGAATTTACAAGCTCAGAAGTCCCACCGGTCAAGCTGCAGTCTAGCTTCGGCCATATCCTTCTGCGCTTTCCTTCGCCGATAGAAAATTGGACAATCCCGACTGCAATGATTTGACAGCACAGCAAGTTTTAAGCTAGTGACTGGAACGAAGTAATGAGCGTGACTTGAATTGAGGGAGAAACAGCAAACCTTGTGCAGAGAACGTCCTGGTGCAGAGATCCTTGGCACTCCTGGCATTGTGTCCATAGCCTCCCAAAGAGCATCTCCAGGTCAGAAACTGGTCAAAATTTGATCTGTCAGTGGTGAGCTCGGAGGCATAGTGCTTCCAAAGGTAGATGCATTTCAGAGTGTACAGCACGTACCATTTGCTACTGTTTTGCAGTATAACTCTGCTTCTCTTCCCTTGCAATGCGAGCAAAGTGTCTGACTGGCACCACTGCAGGTAGAAAATGCAGGAAGAACAGTTAAGCGTTTATAGACACTGGTTGCATAGGTTTTTGCATCTGCAGTGTAATGCCTGTGTCACCTGATAACAGCTTTGCACCCAAGGCAAGTTAATTGTTTCTTTGCAAATTTCATTATCCCACTATTTGAAGGAGTTGAGATTGAAACAGATCTGGTGTGGCTTCCATGAAGCAATTCTTTGCTGGCATTCTTCAGAATTGGCTCAAAGATCCTCAAAAGTGGCTGCCGATTGACAAGTGGTCAGTTACATATTTTTTTTGGAAAGCAGAGGGAAGCTCTGAATACCAGGTGAAGCATCAGACACAAACCTTGCTAATTTGGTTCTCAAGGTAGTATTGAGGATCAATGGGTATGTTATTGTCCAAAACATAAATCGGATCTTCTGATTTCTCATATGCCTGCATGCAGAAAGACAAATGTATCAAACATACAACCACCATATGACAAATAATACCGTAGCACATGATGCAGATGCTTATTTACCTTGGCCCCTTTTGCTGCTTTAATTATAACATAAGGAACACGATCACCAACAGTAGGTGCAGTAGCTGGATCTCTCTGCTCAAGAAAACCATGATTTTTCAGCAGCAGTAAGACACCATATCATTAAGAATGGGTTGAATATCATCAAGATATGGTAATAACATCTAGGGTTCATACCTTTCGCATCCTCTCAGCAAGCTCCACATGAGCAGCTTTTACCGCATAATCTTCTCCCGTTTTTGTCAAACCCTGTGCATCTTAAACAGTCAAAAGAGTCGCAAGATAGAATAGAAAATTCATCTTAAGACAGCTGAATTTGCCCACCTTTGTTATGACAAGAAGAGACAAGTCGACACGATTCATTAATAGATCAGATATGGTGTTTTTGACATATTGGACTGCACCAGGAACATCACGGTCCACCAGTATTTTATGAAGGCACTCAGTTACCAGGTTCTTTACCAATAAACAGTTGTCCCTTCTCACAGTTTCAATACCTGCACGCAACAATACAAGACATTTGGAAGCAAGAATCGTTAACATGTCTGCTCTACCCAATGAAAAGGCTATGTTGTTGTGGTGGTTGTTGTTGTTGTTGCTGTTGTTGTACAGCTAAAACAAAAATAAATACCTTTTGCATCCATTTTATCAAATTTCTCAGGGTTCGTCCAGTACAAACCAGCATATCTCTTCTTGCTGATCAGAAGGTAAGGAAAATAGACCTTCTCAAACTCCAGCTTGATGGGCTGCAAGAAAGATATCATAAGCATCATGTGAGTTGGAACTTAGATGAAAAGCAAACGAAAGCTTAGCTAGAAACGTTACAGATCATTTCAGAAAAATTGGCATCCAGGTCAGTTGACTTAAGTTATAAAAATATGCGCAACAGGAATATAACATGAAGAGATCAGATAACTCCTAGTGCCCATTTATAAGATAAATCAAGGAACTACCTAGGGCATCACAAAAATTAAAGTTAGAAAAGGTAGTTGCTTTGTAACACAATAAAAGTTATGGGTAGTGTTTTGTTCTTCTAAAAGGAGTGTGGACAAATTTTTCACTCTATTTTGATCACACTGTTTGAAATTTCCTATATTTGGCGATAGGAAGGAAAGTACAGACAGATTAGAACAGATAGCTTACCTGGTAAGAATTGGAGTTAATAAAGCTAGAAACTACTACAAGAGGCAGTAACCTTGCAGTTAGATGTTTAAGGGTTCAGGTTTTTTTCCCTTATAAAAAGGAGCATTCTCATAACAGGTTTCACTGTTCCAAATAAGTTTCAGTGAGGTTATGATTGAAGCTTGATCGCAAAAAGGTCATGAATGTAGTATCAATTACAACGATTCTACAATGAGGACAGACAAGCCAATGTTCAACTCAAATGCTGTATAACTCAGTTCCAAAGCCTCATGTTTGTAAGTGTTTCTCTGTTCACCTTGGTAAAGGTTCCACTAATATAATCTGCAGCTTCTCTTCCTAACTTCATTGCATCTTCAACAGTAGAAACACCAAACTGTACCATCACAGAATCAGTGTCCCCGTAAATTACCTGCGAAGTCACCAAATTTGCTGTATCAGTATCAGAAAATGAGTGAAAGGCATCTTCAAACCCAAAAAATTAGCAAGCAAGAAAGCTTGCTGATGAAAAACTGATTACAGTGCTAATACCTAAACTTCCAAAAAATTGAACATGGGAGGGCAAGATATCATGTGAATAAGATCTTGAGCAATGCCTGTGGTCCTTGAGTGCACGGTGAAGCTCTAATTCAGTGTCACTATGCTGATGTCTAGCTAATGGAATCAAATTTACGTGTGCCCAATGTATAGTGTCAATTTTTAGATGGTGGTTTGCATGGGTTGAACTTTTTATATATGTATTGGGTTGTTTTTCAGTTGATGTCCCTAGAACATCAGATATCATAGGGCTGCAATACTCATAGATCAATCATGAAGATACAAGGTATCACATAGTACAAGGGCAAAAGCTGAAGTCTTGAACTCTGTGAGATCAAGCAGAAAAAATTAACAGGGAATCTAACGGATTTGTATAAGAACAATGCAACACTACTTTACCTCTGCATTATGCTCATAACCTCCTACTGTTGTGAATTTATCTTCAACAAGCTTTTTTGTATGCTCAATCATTTGTCGTCCTGTGTGACCAAAATGCTTCAGTGCAAGAAACTCGACATCGAAATTGCTAGCAAACCATACAATGAATTTCTTAATTATGTTAAGTGAAACTAAGGCTTACCATAGCTGGTCACACTTGAAGAAATCTCTAAGCAAGGTAACTGACCAACAGTTGCTCCAGTGAAACCATAAACTGAGTTTGCACTTATCTGAAACATAAGCAATTCAACAATGTCATTATTCAAGTAGCTCAAATTTGAATCGATGTTTTGATGGAATAAAGGGTGAAGATATGGAAGTACTTTCAGTGCAAGCTGACGACCATCAAGAACAGCCCTTTCAAGTGGGTCCTTTGCTTCCTGAACAAATAATTGGCGATTTTAACATGGGACAAAGACTTAGAACTGCATGAATATCTAGCTTTTGCACAAGTGGAAGATCTTTAATACTGCCTCCGTTCTAAATTATAGGTCATTTTGGATTTTCTAGGTACATATCTAGCTATGCACCTAGATATACGCTATCTCTAGACACATAGTAAAAAACTATGTACCTAGAAAAGCCAAGAGGACTTACAATTTGTCTAGAAAAGCCAAAACGACTTACAATTTAGAATGGAGGGAGTACAATTTTCTTACAGATGCATTGAGAAAAATACCTTTAAATCTGCTTTGGCTCTTTTCCGAGCTGCTAATAATTCTTCAAGGATCTCGGGAAGTATACCCTGATATTGTTTTCATAATCTTGGTTAGAAAACACATCTTCTGTCCAGAACACCTATTATCAAGACAGGATGCAATTACCTTCTGTAGTTCTGGTTTCACAAATATTTCACCAGATGGGGTTTTATTGAGGCTTTCCGGAGGTAAGTTGAGTTTACGGGCATCCTCAGGGGGCACCTTCAAAATTAAATAAAAACTAGTAATTTGTCATCCATTTTAGAGACCAAAGGTCCTTTTTAGAGCATGCAGCAATAATTATAGCTATATAAGCACCAGGAAAATTACCAAGGTACAGTAGCAAAGGTTATATGCCATCATGATGGATGGATACAGAGAAGCAAAGTCCAAAGTTGCGATGGGCTTCTCATAAAATCCAGCCCTTGCCTCCAAAACCTAAAAATTGCAGGGGACATAGATTACAGCAAATCCTTATAGTACAAAGGAAATAAAACTAAATTGTTCATTGCATGATCAATTCAGAAGGTGGTGGGGAAACTGATGAAAATTTCTTGCTTCCCCGATGGAAAGATTGCTGGCATACACAAAAGCATGTTTCTAGAGTGGAAAACCCTGCATATGTATTTCACTTCCAAATGCATCAAGAACAAATTTGCAATAAGTGTGGATATCTTAACTAGTCATTTAGATTTTTTTTTAGCTTGGAATGACAAATATCTATACCCTCATTTCAAGGCAAGCAATGCAAAGATAGTTTCAGTGTGCAGAGCAAACTAAAAAGTTTGTAATAGACAAAAAGAAATATCCTAATAACTGCAATAGCTGTGGACAGGAAATGACAAATGGGCTACAAGTGTGCAGATAATGTCCTTAAACTTACAGTTGCACCCTCAAATGTATCTTGCCCGGACCCTTGACCCTTGATATTTGGTATAACAAGGTTTTTCTGTTTTGCTTTCCTGAGTAGTTGCGAGAGGACCTGTGGTACAAATGAAACTATTTTTAGGGTACTAGAATGTGATACTTTCAATAGCATGATTGGCTTGTTCTCACCTTAATACTTTGTCCCCTCGAAAGTAGAAACGAAATGGGAACACCAGTGACCCTTGCCATTTCCACATAGTTGTAGATATACATCAATTTATCTAACAGTCTTTGAGGAAGATAAGCATCCTGTTTTTACAAAGGCAAAAGTTAAAAATGGTTTATGTAGGCTCCAAGAAAAATGCTACAAATCAGCTTACACATTTTTCTCGTGAGAGAGAAATCAGCTGATACAGTGAAATCAATAATGGCACTGTTTCATGCTAGCTTGTAAATAGCTATTGGCAAACTACTGGCCAGTAGGAAATTGAAAAGAAAACACACAAATATACTGTAACTATTTTCCAAAGCCCTAGTGTTGCTGAGAAATTTCCAAAATGCAAAATTGGTGCTCAAACATTGACATTGTACTTGGTAATGTTAAAAGTGATGTGTAGAGCAATATTTATTTGGAAAAATTGGTCCAAATGCTTCTGGGGCGCCATTTTAAAGCTCCATCAGCAATAATAACAAAGTGGCCACAACTTACCAACATACTCTTTGTAAAACATCACCAGTTCAGTAACAATTAAAACAAAAGGGTGTATTTAGCTTCCCTAGATTAGCTCTTTATCCCACCTCGGGCTTCCTTCTTTGTGAAACTACTTTTGTACAGTGTTGTCATTTTATTTTATTTTATTGATTAATAAACCAAACAGTGGGGCCCTCCCCTGCTGTATTTTCTCTCAAAAAAAACAATTAAAACAAAAGGGTGTATTTAGTTGACCTTTAAGCAATAAACTGCAAGTCGCCTTCGTGTCTCTGAGTTTCCATTTTGAAGATCAGATATAATTGAATGATGAACATCTTCTTTCTGCTCAAAAAGTCAATAATTAGGAAAGAAAAGGAAAGGGTTCTCAAGAGAAGGAAAGAATATTAGAACCAATCATTGTTAGTAAATAGTAGCAAAAATCATATGGATACCAAAAAAATCCATCTACATAGGTAATTTTGCAAAGAACACCAATTTTCTAGAAGACTGAAGACATGCCATGCAATCAGAAATATAGAGTCAACACCACCAACAGCAACAATAAGAAAGACAGCAAAGTCTTTTATCCCAAGCCAAAACTAACACTGATCAAACACAAAAAAATACTTCAGACAGAAAGGCATCAAAATGATTACGAGTACAATGACTGAAAGCAACATAGAGCACTTGAAATGTTTGAACTTACTTGCTCCCCAAGAAAGTGTGCCGATACAGAGTTCAATGAATAAGAACTCAGCTTGTAATCCCGTTGCATAGCCTGCATCATATCCAGGTAGTGAAGATAAAGAAACATATGAAATAATCTCATGAAAACAGCAAACACTGATTTAATTGCCAAGCAAAAGTAGATCACAACCTGCAGGAGATCAAATTGCACTCTTCCTTCAATAGTAACATCCTTACTTTCACGCACACCATATTGCCTGGATAAGTACAATGACCTCATCAGTATTTTCTTTTTACGTAAAA
Organism: Saccharum hybrid cultivar R570; assembly: GCA_038087645.1. Classification (NCBI taxonomy): domain Eukaryota; kingdom Viridiplantae; phylum Streptophyta; class Magnoliopsida; order Poales; family Poaceae; genus Saccharum; species Saccharum hybrid cultivar. The sequence goes on from JAQSUU010000805.1 coordinate 17,892,239, forward strand.
ACAACTTGAAAAATCTTTCATTTTCATTTCTATTTTTACATGATGACTTTCATTTCCAATTGTAACTTGCAAGTCGAGAAAGTCCAAAGTATTAACATTCATTAAATAAGTGACAAAAATGGAAGGAATTGCGACATGTAAACTGTAAAGAGTTGGGAACTGAGGATTGTGAAAACCCTGGACATGACGTAGATCCAGAGGAGCCTAAAGCTCTCTATGGATCACAAATTTCAAACATGTTTGTGCTAAGAGACAGAAATACAGTGGTATCATGATGCAGGAAATATGACTAACCATAGAAACTGTGAATTAAATGTATGAAATATGAACACACTACAGCTCATTATAGGGTACCATAACTTCTAAAAAAATAAGCGACTTTTCTCCTGTAAGACAAATGAACAAGATTTGTATGGCAGCTAACTCAGAATCAGAATAATAGATGCATCGCTAGAATCAAATAAAGCAAAAAAAATGAAAACATGAGATGCACATGCAAGCAGACAATAAAACTAAGCAGCATAGTGCTTCAATGATATGCTAGCACCCCCCACCCCACACACACAACCCACCCGACAAACACAAAGGAAATTGTATAAATATGTGACTATAAAGGGACTACAGAATATATAACAAATATTTTATTGAGTAAGACAATTGGATGATAAAGGCAAAGTAATATATATTAAATGCATAGAGGAGAGAGGTACAAGAAGTGACCTCGAAGAAAAGGTCGTATCACGGACACGAACGCGACTATTTCTGATTCGGCCAAGTATTGGAAACTCCGCTATCTTGAGAACCTCAGCCCTCTGCAAATGTGTAATCAAATTGTACTAAATATGGCTGATTGTCAAGTTGAGAATCTGAATACTCTACAGACGTTATTGTACCTCAATAAGATAGGGCATGTCAAATTTGCAAATATTGTATCCAATTATGATATCCGGATCCACTTCACGTATGAAATCCTGCAAATTATTTCCAAATAACAATCAGATTATCTTTCAGTCAAGTCCTTTGTCTACAATCAGAAACTGTATTTAACTTCTCTCCTTTTGAGGAAGAAGTGTGATTTCACTTTTTTCTTTTGATGGACAATGATATTTAGTTTTAGCAAAAAAAAATGTTAACCGCATATAGCAAGTGAAAAGGTAACCAAATACAAAATGTAGATACAAAAGGCAAAGAGAATGAAACCAACACAGGGACATGAAGAAAACATCATGGATAAAGGCACTATAAATTCGTTTTCAGAAAATATAAAGGCATCACGTTCAACTGAATTTGACAGCTCCAAATACAGCAGCACATACCCTCCATGCAAGTAGAATGTCTCTCTCTGTATCAAATGACATAACATCGACTCCCACAATGGGAGAGCATGATTTAAGAGTCATGACATTCCGTACAAAAGGTTGGCCTTCTCCTTGATGTGTAACCAAGTTAGCTATCTATTTAAATTCAAAGGGGTAAGTCAATAAATTGTAAACATAAAGACCTGTATTCAAACTAAATGGTACCAAGTATCAGATACATGAATAATGAACTCAACCTGAATAACAGGATCATGAGTTGGTTCTGGGAAATGACCTTTGCGACCAGCACATTCAATATCAAAACTTAATATGCGAAATGGGGCCATCTTAGAATATTCTCCTTCAGCAGCATGGCTTACCAGATCTGAGTATCTGTTAGTTGTGTTAAGAATAGACATAACTGAACAACATTACAGTTTAGTAAATAGATGAAGCATTCAATTAAGTATAGAAGGATACAGGCAATCTAGCTCTAGCTGACAATAGGACATGACACGGGCTGCTTTCCTGTATTTCCCAGCAGGAAGTTCAATCCAGTTGCCACCAACAATATTGCAATCAATCATGAATCGAAGGGCAAAAAGAATGTTGCTTTCATATGTCAGGAAACTCTTTGAACCAAGGCCTTCAATTGTTATGCCCCTTTCCAGAATACCTATAATGTGCAAACATATGGCATTTAAGCCACCAAAGAGGGGGAAAAAGCGGCTAGTAACTTGGATGATCAGAGGAATAAAGTAAAGATCATAACATTGCATGATAATACATTGACATGGAACAAAAAAAATATTCTGTAGGTTATCCATTAAATAAAGAAAAGATAGTAAGGTCAATCTACAAGACTTAACAATAATTGCTGTATCGTGTCTTAAGGGTGCCACTAACCACGACAGCTAGCAACCATGGTAGGCAAAGCGACTACTATCTTGAGGAAAGGCTGAGATTGCTGTGTTTGGTAATGCATAATTGTCTGCTTCTGCACAAGCTCAACTCTCTTCACGAATCTTGGAACATTGCTGCTTCTATTTGACTCCTTCATCCTCCCCTGTAGTACAGTTTGAACAAACCATAAGGAAACTATGTACTGCCAAAGTACTATGTTTCCTTAGAAGCTCAGTTAGGTATGATTGTAAGTACAAACCTCTAGTGTTTGGTGAAAGCGCAATATATCATCAGGACCCATCCCTGAAGGACAGCCAATATAGAAATATGGCTCAAATCCATGCACCTGACAGCATATGCTGTGACCTACAAATGTTACAGGGATAGCATCAGAGGTCAGCAAAAACCATATGGCATTAATAATTCTTTACTGAGAGATAATAGACTCGAGATATTACCTTCTCTTGTAACACCAAAAATCCTGAGTATGGCTGCCGAACCAGATGAGTTGGGGAGCAATTCTTTGTGGCTCTCACCAATAACATAATCTATTTCCAACTGCTGAAAAGCTAGAATATCCAATACAAACAGAAGAGTAGAAAATGTAAGATGAAGCCAAATATTCTGAATATATGTTCATACAAATTCAAATTAAAACAAAACTAGGTGACTATCTATTTAATAAGCAAGAAACATTGAATCTGAATGAGCATTGAACATGTACAAGAGGACTGTTAAGCAAGTCCTGACTCCTGAGTTCAAACTTTTAAAGCTCATAACTCATAAGTACAAAAGTGTATAAATATATATAAATATAAATGTGCGTTCGATAGAAAATAGGTTCACTTCATAAATTAATTCAGAAACACCAACATTTGGAAAACTGCTAAGTGATTTTACGATCTTCTCTATCATGGTTGATTATAATATCCATCTCAGATTGGCAGGTGATACAAGCAGAATTTTGAACTAGGAATATTAAATTGTACATGACAAAAATTAGAGGTCTATGAGATAATTCTAGGAAGTAGGAAGGTGGGAGTGCCCATCTTTAGAAGTTAAAACCCTTAACCCTTGATTGGAAATTTACATCTATGATTCATCGATTGCAGCTAGTTGCATCACTCATAATTAGAAAAACAGTACAGTTTTAAAGCGCACCAGACAATGAAAAGGTGCCTTTCTTCCTGTCCTAAAACTACCCAGGGATCCAAAAATGGCGAACAATAAACTTCACTAGTCAACCTGATATACAAACGCATATACTAGTCCAAAATAATAATTGCTCGTTTTTTGCCCAAAATTTCACCAAAGGACCATGGTCCAAAGTTCCTGAACACTACAAATCCCAAGAGAAACCACATATCTGCACAAAAAATTGCCGGCCCCAGACCATATTAAGGCGACTTGACTAACACAGCATTGCCAAAAATGAGAACCGTATCCAAATGACAGTTGGTTGACAGCAAATCATTCTCAATCCACCAAAGCAATACTAAATCGAAACCACAACACACTCCCCACGCAGTCTGTCAGACCCCAACCAATCCATATCGGGACCCTGAATCCATCAAGACCCGGATCAAAAGAGTGAGCGCCGGAGAGAAAAGGGGGACCGGGTCGTACCGACAGAGCGGGAGCACCCGGCGGCGAGGTCGGCGGGGAGTGCGGGGCGCTTCCACCGCGCGAGGCGGGACGCGAGGGCCTCGTCGCGCTGGAGCATCAGCAGCGCCGCCTCGTCCTCCGCCAGGATGGACTCATCCAGGAACACGTCCTCGTCCATCATGTCCTCCTCCTCCGCGGCGGCGGCGCCCGCCGCGGGAGGAGGCTGCGGCGTGCCGGGGCTGGGGTTGGCCCTCTTCGCCGCCGCCCCGGAGGGAGCGGGGGGTGGGGGACCCCGCCGCTTGCCGCCACGTCCGCCTGAGCTCATCGCCGGATTGGGGGACGGGAGGGGGAGGGGGAGGCGGGAAGTGCGGAGACTGAAATTGGGGTTCCCGCCATTGCTGGGAAGGTAGGGTTTAATACGAGAGGGGAGGAGATAATACGCCTCCCCTATAATGGTTACGGGAATTGCATGGACGTTAACTTGGTCGTATTTGCAAGTTCAAAAAAAACTTAGGCTGGGTTGGTAGGGAATGGTGATCAGGAATAATTCCAACCTGGAATGTTGTGTTAATTTATACTATATTTGCTCACCTGGAATAAATTCTGGGGGAACTAGGGCTAAATGAACAGGCCTTAGTCATATTTCATGGGCATCTTGCGGGTGTTTGGTTCCTAGTTGTAGTGGGACAGTACCCAGGGATGAAACTGACTCTCTTTCGGGTTTGGTTGAAGGAGATACGACGGTTTCTGTTTTTCCTTTTGAGAGCATAAGATTTGGCATGGCAAATCTTACATGTAGGGTCCACCTGTCAACCTCTTTGCCTATTTTTTGGGATTACAATGGTTCATGGGCTCATTCATCCAACCTCATCTCTCACCATTCCCTCGTATAAGGAGATGGGAGGATCCCTAGAGGGATATCTCTCATCCCACTCAACTCTAAACCAAAACCTGGACCGCCGCTTCTCATCCCTCGTGGTCCCATGAACAAACACACAATAAAATCTTCGCTTTAATTTTGATTATCTCCTATAGTACTAGTCTTATGACCTTATCATATAAATCATATAGAATTGTTATATAGGGGAGCCAAGCTTTTTTCTAACTTGAGTCCCCAGTAGCTCTTCTATTTTTTAATGTCCACCAACGTCTTCATCGTCTTTCCTTAAACAAACAGAAGTTGTATCTCCAACAATAGGTTAGACTCATCCCAACCATTACTCATCGGACATTCTTCTTCCACATTACCGGCAATATTGGAGAGTGAGGAGGCGAAGGAGGGGGAGCGACTGAAGGGCTACTTTGCAGTAAAGATATTGAAGCAAGTGTGTGGACGCTTGAGTGTGAACAACAAACCCTCGCGTTGTCGAACTAGAGCATTGCCTCATATGTGAAGCGCGCGAGGATCTACGTCTTCCACTCCAGACAAAAGTCCTTGAGTGACGCCCCCAATGGTGATGGTGCATCGCCATTGAGAGGAGGCTAGGATAGCATCTATCCAATAATCTAAAAGGATCTATTTCGGTAGCCCCATTACCAAATTTAGTAGTGTTTGTTCGTTTGATCCCAAAACCAAAGGAACTCGAGGAGATTGAATCCCATTTATGTCAAAATCTCTCTTAACACCTCAAATCTTTTTTATTTTGAAATCAAATGAACAAGGCATTATTTGGGGAGTTTTATTAGGGAGCTGCTGGAAATGCTTTTAGTTAAGCCATTGATAAAAAAAATATACACGTAAAATATGAATCCTTTTTTTTGTGAAAGAAATATAAATCCTATTTGAATTTTAATATGTGAATCTGGCGTTGGGGCTTTCCATGACATATTATTATTGTCACCATATTTCATACTCTCTCCATTTATTTTTACAAGGCTTATTAAAATTTGGAGAAATGTACTCCGACCATCGATTTTTTTACTGTTGCAAACATAATCAATATATGAAATTGGAGAATGGTCGGTTAGAATTTATGAAATTTACACCCTGTTTTAATCATAATACAACCTATAGTTGAAGTGGAGAGAGAATTTTTTTACCTTCTTCCGGTTTTATTTAGCGAGGTGACATGAACCAATGGGACAAGCGGGCTGGACTAATACTTGTTTCGGCACTGCTAGCACCTGGACGTCTGGACACCCGCGGCTGCTGTTTTCGCGCATCCACACATGGGCCCGCGTCGCCCTGACATCACTCGACCGTGCCTGCATCACCCACGCCCACGCAGGGACCGTTCGCGCCCCCTCCCACTTCCCACACGCATCTCATATGCAACATCTGATCTACTTTTAAAACATCCAGTTGCAGCACTTGCAACATACAAAAAAAAAGATAGATGAAATACTTGAAACATGCATTTGAAACACCTGAAAAAACGCTTGAAAAACATTGCAAACATACACAACATCCAAATAAAACATTTGCAACATATGTGTGAAATATATGCAACATCCAGATAAACACACTTGCAATATACGTCTGGAAACAGATGAAACATTGGGGACAGACGCTTGCAACATACGTGTACAACCATTGCAACATATGCAACATCCTGATCTACTTTTGCAACATCCGTACGAAACACTCACAACATACCTCTAAAATATCTGAAACATTTAAAATGTACGCTTCAAACATGCATCGTATCCTAGTACGGTCTCCTCCGCCGTTTGCATCGGGGCGCCGCACACTACACCATGACCCACTTTTCCCTACACTTATGTGTTGGTAAATTTAGGGTTTTGACAACACATTGTGTGTTGGCAATTGTATAACCTTTTAGCGTCACACAAACCGTCACCAAAAGTACAGTAAGGCTACACTCTAAATGTCGGCATTTCTCCTTCTAACCAAAAAAGTGTCGGCGAAAGTTTTTAGACAAAACAAGTGTTTTTGTAGCCTAAACAAATCACTGTCCAACTGTAGCAGGAGGCGAGGCCGGAGAGCTTCCGCTCCAAGGCCTGGAGCTTCTCCTTGTGCTGGTGGCACACCTGGTGGCATCGTCGGGCGTGAGCACGCGGCAGCGGCCTCAGTGGCTAGCTGGCGGACGCAGCGTGGGCGTGGCGGTGCCCGCGCCGTCAGGCAGAGCGAGCGACAAAGCAAGCAGCAGGAGCGGCGGAGCAGAAGCAGCGCGGGGTGACCGTCGACGGCGAAGCAGAGCAGAGCAGGGGAGCGGGCAGGCGGTGCGGTGGAGGCGCCTGTGGTAGTGGGGACCGGGGAAGTGGGGAAGGCTGCGACAACCGATGCAAGATAGGAAAATGTCACTCCGTATTTTTTTTATTAGTGAAGGAATGAAGATAGACGGGAGGAGGCGTGTTGGCCGGTCCGTGGGCCTGGGGAGAAGCGTTCGGGATAGGAGAGCCTTCACCAGAGTATTTTCCGTACTTGTTTAGCTTCTTTGGCCCACGGAGGTGTGCAGAGTGAGCAGGAAAGCCCAGAAAAGGTACGGGCCTCTGGCGACATTCTTCGTCTCCAAAATTTACCGTTGTGTGTTTTGCTTTGTGTCGCTGAACTTCTGAAAATCTATCTGTTCCAGAAACAGCTAGCACTGCATACCTCTTTGTTCCAGAAACTGAACCTGCGATCCGTCTCGGTGGCATCGGTGCCTAGTCTTCGGGTTTGCAAGAGCGCGCATGCAGGAAGGACGTTTTAATTTATTATATTAGGAAGTCTGATATGTTAGAGCCAAGCCACAGTGTTCACTCCCATGGTAGATGGTACGGTGCAGTCCATGTAACGTGAGTGCTTAAAAGAGAGATACTGCTGCATCATCTAAATATACATCATGATTCATGAAATCTAATCTTTCCAAAACGAATAGGTGTTTAAATAAGCTTAATAACTACTTTTTTTCGTTAGCATATCTAAGCACCTGGAGCAAATATAAGCATCGTATCCACTGTTATGTACATATAAGCACCAGGTGAAAATTAAAAAGACAGAGACACAGCAGCTTCCTTATTTTTCCCCCTACTAGTCAAAAAGTCATAGTACATGTATATGTTCCCTGAGCACCGCGATTGTACACGTACATGCTCTAAGGCTGGTCCCTCTTCTATCTGATTCTCGTCAGCTTGGAATTCTCAATCCTCGTTCCTATCGTCGCACGGAGGCCGCAGCAAACACGAGAAGAGGCAGCCCAAGACCTGGTCCCTGATCGCTCCACAGAAGCGCCCTATGGCGCTGCTGCAGCCTGCCGCCGCCGATGGCTGCTGCTGTCTCAGGTCGACGTCCACGAACTCGCCCAGCTCCCGGTGTGCTCCTGCTCCCGGCCGCAGCGGTTGCTGCACGGCCGGCACGGTGGCCGCTGGCTGTGACATCGATCTCGCTCGTCAAAGGACGAAGAGTAACAACACCCTGTATTTATTTGCGTATATGTATTGCTGGATCTCTAATTCGCGTCGATGGCTGCAGCTACCTGCCAGATTAGCTGATTATATAAAATTATTAAGATGGCCATATGTATTTGATAAAGACATGCATCGTACTCATACGACTCCGATCGCGACAAGCTGCCGGATTACGAAGCGGAGAACGCACGTACGTACGTGACAGAATTTATACGCACGAGTGCACCGGCCTTGTTCCTAGTCGATTTCGACATGTGGCGGATTACGAACGGGCTCGATCTCTGCTCCCCACTCCCACAAGGTGACAAGGAAACAAGACACCGAAGCCTCGTTCGAGCGAGATAATTGCGCCCCACCCAAGAGAGAGACCAGGACCCGCGCTGCTAGCGAAAAACGCAATGGACTTGCTAGCATCCTGACTCTAACGCACAGGGAGTAAACTTGCGCCTAATACATCGGGCTCACGAGGGAATACAACAGTAGTGGTCCCGTGCTGTCCCGGACGTCGTCCGTGCCGCTGGCCGCTTCTCACGTCCATCCCATGTGCAACACCCGATCTACTTTTAAAACATACAAATGCAACAATTGCAAAATACAAAAAGACAGATAAAACGCCTGAAACAAGTTTTTGAAAACTTGCAAAACGCCTAAGAAATATTTGAAACCATTGCAAACATATGCAACATCCGGATGAAACAATTGCAAATATACATATGAAACACCTAAAAACACTTACATATGTTTGCAACATGCATGTATATGCAACATTTAGTTCTACTGTTGCAACATCTAGACAAAACATTTGCAATATTTGTCTGAACCAAATGAAACATTTGGAACATAAACTTAAAAACATACGTGTATAGCCATTATAACATGTGCAATATCCCGATCTACTTTTGCAACATTGATATACAACACTTGCAACATACCTCGGAAACATCTGAAACACTTGAAACATACTATTGCAACATGTGCTTTTAGCATGTCATCTACTTGCTGTTTGGACGAATGGAAGCTTGTCGACGCGGAGCTCAAAGCCGTGGAGGTCGTCGGTGTAGAGCTCGTCGGCGACACGAACCTCGGCAGGGACAGGACTAGAAGGATGAAGCACGGCTGCGATGGGAGGCGCGAGTCCAAGAGCGAGCTAGTGAGCGCCTAGAGCGTCGGGCTCGCCGTGCCCGGCGCGGACGCGAGTGGGGCGGTGCATGCGAGTACGGGTCCATCCCGCAACCAGTGCGAGCGACATATGTACATGCTGCAATAGGTGAATAGGTCTTGACAAGACGGCCCTAGCTAGGCCTCTTCCTACTGCAAGGACATACTCCCTCCGTCCCATTGAAAGTGTCGTTGGAAAATCGTGTCCCCCTCACAAACACGTTTCCCGGGCGACACTTTCAATGGGACGGAGGGAGTATATTGAGTCGATATAAAAATTGTTGAAAAGTAGTGACTCGTTTTTGGGTTCGCATGGGCTTTAGTTGGGCTAGAAATGCTTGGGGCCATGACTAAGATGGGCGCTGGCTTTTGGCCAATGAAAATTGAGATGGATGTTTCCTCGTATTATATTTCTTTTTGTTGGTCCTCTTTTCATCAAAATACCCATTTCATGAAAATTTTCAGGCTTCATCTTTATTTTTGATGATTTTGGATCTTAGTTTGAAAATTAGAAAATAAAATATATTCGCGGATGCTCACATAACATTCACCTGGCCCGCATAAATACATTGCACGTACATAAACAAATTTGAAAAATCGTACAATTAGATCTTATTTTAGTATATAGAAAAAAACAAGCCCGTAATTGGTTTAGGGGTACACCTCAGCTACCCATGAACATTGATGGTTAATGCAACAAATAAGGTGCACATTAATATCAGGTGGAAACCGAACCACCTGTGCAAACTTGGAAACTTTTAATCTGGGTCACACGATGTTGATCCAAGGGGGCACACGGGAGAGTGGAAGGGGGGATTTGCAAAATTATGATTAGAAGCGGGCGGTTAGGCGCAAAATTACTCAATCCTCCTGCGCCCCTTAGATCAACATCCTGTGGTCTTGATTCAAAGTTTCTAAGTTTGCTCAGGTGATCTGGTTTCCACCTGATACTACATTGCCCATTAATATACATTGCAACTTTTAAGAAAAGTCAACAATTCAGTTCAGATTCAAAACGTTCAATGTGTTCTTACAAATTATCGAAATAGCTAGGTATTGCAGATTGGTCAACAAAATATTGCCATAAAGAAAAAGTAAAAAAATATTTATTCTTTCTCTTAGCTTATTGAGATCATTATACCATAAAAAAGGATAGTAGAACCATCATCCATCATCCCGTTATAGGTTGATTGGCATTTTTTTATTGTGCCATGTGGCATCTCCTTTCTCTCCAAAAAGCAGCGCAATAACTAATAACCAAAGAGGTGAAAATATGAAATGGGCCTGAGATAAGGTTTTTTTTTAACTAGTGTTTTGATTGTCACCGCTCGCTCCACTATGCTCACAATATATAGGACAACAACATCCAGCAAACTAAGTGCATTTTGGCTAGACATTTTTTTTTGGTTGGAACATGTTCGAGTTTGAACTCAATACGAATAACGCTCGCATCTAGGATTGATTGTTCTTAATAGTAGATCACTTACAAGTCGATACGTGCCACTTCTAATGAATGTCAAGATCTATTAGTCTATTGGATTTACACTGACGTCTATCCTAGTTTGTGTCGGTCCATGTATAGGAGCTTCGTTTTAAGGCATGTTTGGATCATTTTCAGATTCTTAAAAATTAGTTTTGTCTCTAATTTCTAAAATCTGAATTATGAGCAAAAACTGGTGGGGGTGTTTGGACCCCCTAATTTTTTAAAACAAAACCGGGGGTGATGAGGACATCATTCACTATTATCCGCTGGCAAAGACGCAACAAAAAAGGGCCAAGTGGCCTAGTTGTAGTCGGGCGGCGACCATGTGAGCCTCTGAATAATCCCACCTTGCTTAGCTTGGGAGGAGGAAGTCACCTTAAAAGAGAGAGCCACCCTTCCCCGATCGGACTAGTCTTTTAGGGACATTGGACCTTTCCCCGAGTGGGTGTGCATAAGAACTGTTGGGGTCCGGGCAACCTTAATTTATTGGGCCTTGGCCAACCCCACCTGAGCTGGATATATCATTTGGTATCAACTTAATTTATTGGGCCTCGGCCAACCCCACCTGAGCCGGATGTATCATTTGGTATCAAAGCTGGGTCCTTATTTAAGGGGTTGGGAATGATAAGGACATCCTCCACTATTATCCGCTGGCAAAGACGCAACAAAAAAGGGCCAAGTGGGCCGCCAAGCGGGGTGGGAATGATGAGGACATCCTCCACTATTATCCGCTGGCAAAAATACAACAAAAAGGGCCAAGTGGTCTAGTTGTAGTCGGGCGGCGACCGAGGGCCAAGTGGACCGCCAAGCGGGGTGGGAATGATGAGGACATCCTCCACTATTATCCGCTGGCAAAGACGTAACAAAAAAGGGCCGAGTGGTCTAGTTGTAGTCGGGCGGCGACCGTGTGAGTCTCTGAATAATCCCACCTTGCTTAGCTTGGGAGGAGGAAGCCACCTTAAAAGTCGGACGGCGACCGTGTGAGCCTCTGAATAATCCCACCTTGCTTAACTTGGGAGGAGAAAGCCACCTTAAAAGAGAGAGCCACCCTTTGCTTAGCTTAGGAGGAGGAAGCCACCTTAAAAGAGAGAGCCACCCTTCCCCTATCGGACTAGTCTTTTACGGACATTGGGCCTTTCCCCGAGTGGGTGTGCATAAGAACGGTTGGGTCTTTTACGGACATTGGGCCTTTCCCCGAGTGGGTGTACATAAGAACTGTTGGAGTCCGGACAACCTTAATTTATTGGGCCTCGGCCAACCCCACCTGGGCCGGATGTATCAGGGGGGCAGCTTCCCCACCAAATTCCATTAAACTGGAATAACACTCCAGCTAGTTGGACGAGGTAGTAGAGTTACAAGCAAGGAAATAGGTGCGCCAGCCATTGAGACTGTTTACACCATGATCATGCCTGAGGCGTTTGCGCGAAATTACAAAGTCATCACATATTCTAGGTATGATTACACGGCTATGGGCTGCTTCGTTCCGGAAAATTTCGCCATTCTTGGAGTCCCATAATCGCCAAAGGATAGTGAGCAGAACGAATGGCCAGATCTCGGCACTTAGGCCTGTTGGGGTGCTGGCATTCCAGACGTCTTCATGAGAGAGAGAACCGACATCGGCAAGACCAAGCTTTCTCTAAATCTCAGAGTTGGCCGGGCAACAGAAGAATGTGTGATGTCTGTCTTCCACCGTGTTGGCACACCTCTGGCAATCTCCATCTTCTAGAATGTGTTTTGCGTGGAGGTTAGATCTTGTGTTGAGTCTGTCTTTGAAGTACAACCAAGCAAACACCTTGACTTTGTTGGGCACACGGGTCTCCCAAATGCGCCGTCCATGGTGGTCTGGAGTGTCCTGCACTTGGTCGAGAGCCTTATAGGCGCCCTTGGCAGTGTATGGTTTGCCAGTCAACTTCATTAGCCTCACATCCGAACTATCATCAAGTTGGAATTCCTGCAAACAAGAGAGAAGGCTGACTAGCTGGGCGCTAGCAGCAGTTGTTAGCTAAGGCCTGAGGCACAAATCAAACCCATTTTGGATCCCACCCAGTTTATAAAAGCCAGATTCTTAAAAACTGACAAAAACTGGAGAGATCTAAACAGGGCCTTAGTAGGAAAAAAAAAATCTTCAACCAGTACAGGTAGGAAGTGCACGTAGAAACAGATTTGCATTTTACATTCAGTATAGGCGTGCACTAATTCACTTTACATTCCATTTTAAGAGCCCTGCTCTTATACATATGTTTTCCATTAGTTTCATATTTATTCTTTCTCGCTCCCTATGACTCCCAACATGAACTTTCATGTGTCATGTAAAGGCATACTTTCTCCTTCCTAAAATAAACACATATCGCTTCTTGATAAATCAAATTTCTTTTAACTTTGATCAAGTATATATATAGAAAATAATATCTTATATATCTAAATAAATTTATTATAAAAGTATGTTCCAATGTCGATCTAGTGATACTTGTTAAACATTATAAACATGATTAATTTTTTATAAATACTTGATCAAACTCAAAACTTTTGACTTTTCGAAAAGCGAGTGTGTAGCCGAGAGAGTATGTTCAGGGGCCTCGCGCCAATGCCACTAGAATCACGAGTCTCAAGCCAATCACCCCCAAGACGATGACGACGACGACGATCGCCACAATCGCTTCACAGCGGCTCCGTATAGCGAGGCAGTCGTCGCCGCCGCTATCCGCCAGATTATCAGACGGTCTCTTGAGCAGCGGTGGCGGCGGCGGCTGCTCCACGGTGGAGGTGCGGCGCTGCTGTTGCTGTCCCAGTCCCAACTCGACGTCCGTGAACTCGCCCTCTTCGTGCACTCCTGACGACGACGGTGGCAGCACGGTGGAGGGACGATGCTGGTGCTCAAGCTCAAGGTCGACGACGAACTCGTCCGCCTGGTACCGTTGCGGCATCGGCGGCGGTGACGTTGTTTCCGGGGCCCGGGCGGAGGCGGCAGCGTCGAGCGCGGCGACGCACCGCGACGATGACATGGCGCCTGATCGATCGGTTTGCTGATGCCGCTATGACACTGGACGACGTGACGTGATTACTGGGGTGGTTTGGTTTCGGTGGGCCGCTGCTGATGGCGGGGTGCGTGCGTGTGTGTATATAGAGAGGCACCGGAGGAGGGCTCCGCGATTCTTGATGGGCTGCAGGCGGAGTCCGACTCCGATTGCGGGCTGAATTTGATGCCCAATTCCGATACCTGCAAATCGGGGGTTCCAGGATTTGGGATGGACGACGCGTTTTGTTTTGGAAAAAGTCTACTTTTCCTCCCCAAGTATCACGAAAGTCCGTTTTTCCTCCCTCAACTTCAAAACCGGGTAAACCACCTCCCTCAACTTTTCAAACCGTGCATTTTACCTCCCTGGAGCGGTTTCGAAGGCGGTTTTGCTACAGTAAACGGAGGTTTTGCTACAGTGAGGTGGTTTTGTCTTTTTCTTTTTTTATTTATTTCGGCTGAATATTTGAAAAATCATAGTAAATCACAGAAAAATCATAAAATGAAAAATCTAATTTTGTTGGACTCCACATGAGTAGATCTACACAGTGAATATATAATACGGTATGCTTTAGTACAAAGTTTTTGCTACCAAGGTTTTGTCTTTTTCTTTTTTATTTATTTGGCTGAATCTTTGAAAAATCATAGTAAATCACAGAAAATTCATAAAATAGAAAGTCCAATTTTGTTGGACTCCACATGAGTAGATCTACACGGTGAACATATAATATGATATGCTTTAGTCCAACAAAATAATTATAGAAGTTGCAGCTATGAATTATTTCAATTAATTACAAAAAAGTATAGATCTAAAGCTACAACAAAAATTTTGTACTAAAGCATACCATATTATATGTTCACTGTGTAGATATGCTCATGTGGAGTCTAACAAAATTGGATTTTTCATTTTATGATTTTTTTTTGTAATTTACTATGATTTTTCAAAGATTTAGCCAAAATAAATAAAAAAGAAAAATACAAAACCTTCATAGCAAAAACTTTGTACTAAAACATACCATATTATATGTTCACTGTGTAGATCTACTCATGTGGAGTGCAACAAAATTGGATTTTTCATTTTTTGATTTTTTTGTGATTTACTATGATTTTTCAAAGATTCAGCCGAAATAAATAAAAAAAGAAAAAGACAAAACCGCCTCACTGTAGCAAAACCCACAGTTTACTGTAGCAAAACCGCCTTTAAAACCGCTCCAGGGAGGTAAAATGCACGGTTTGAAAAGTTGAGGGAGGTGGTTTGCCCGGTTTTGGAGTTGAGGGAGAAAAAGTGAACTTTCGTGAAAATTGGGGGAGCAAAAGTAGACTTTTTCCTTTCGTTTTACAAGGGAATAGAAGCATCCGTAGGCCGTAGGAGTCAGCCTGCCCACTGGGCCATTGGGGCCCATTCCTGCTATTGTTCCCGTAGACCGCGTGCTCCGTGTCTATGTCTATGCTTACTTGGTCATTACCCGAAGCATATCTATATGCTTGAAAGTACATCGAAAAATACCATATTTTAGATATGAAAAATAGATAAAATTTGAATCATGTTTCACCTATGAACTTTTTTTATTTAATGTATTGCTAATAACCTCAATGTGTTATTATGACAATTTTCAATTTTTTTGTCTCATCTTCTCTAGAAGTGTTGATAGTCTATAGTAGCGCAAAAATATTTACACCGACAAATGCTGATCACTGAACTAATAATCACTCTGTTCGCTGGATAGTTTCTGGCTAACTGATTCTGGCTGATGCTGATTTGTTGTGAGAGAAAATACTGCTGAATGGCTGACTGATTCTGACCGATAAGATCAAGCGAACATGCTCAATCTTTAGGTGAAATATGTTAGTTAGAGCTTGTTTGGATGTTGCTTCCCAGGCAGCAATCTGCACCGCAGGCAGACGAAATCCTACACCTAGAGCCTGTTTGGTTCCAAACCTGGAACCGAGCTGCCTAGGCGACGAGGTGTCTGGCGGCTGCATCTCATTTGGTTGGAGCTCTGAGATTCTGCCAGGTCCAGGCAAAGCTGTTGAGGTCCAGGCATAGGAAAAAGATCGCCTAGCGCAAGGGAAACACTACCTGGAGTAATTTGAATGTGATACGAAATTTATTGACCTCCTATGGTCCCACAAAAACACAACTTGCTGCTGCTCCTGTAATAGTAGTGTAACAGTATTAATTACTTTTCTTTCTTTGAATAGCACGTGGTGCTACTGAAATAACAACCGTAGAAGTGTCTTATCTTTATAGCTCAAAGAATTAAAATATGTTTCTATTTATTTTTAAGGTTTAAACTAGTATGCGTAAAAACAATGCAGTGTTAACGTGTATGAAATACTTTCACCGTTCTAGATTTGAATCAAGTCAAAATTTCTTAAGTTTGATTGAATTTATAGAAAGTAGTATTAACATTTATGCCTCAAACTAAATACTTATTTTTTATCATAAATAAATGATAATATTTTTGTATAGATCCGGTAAAATGTAAAATTATTCGACTCCTGAAAGATGAGAATTGCATATTTTTAGGATATAGGAGTTTATTTTCAAATTATTAATTTTAAGCATACTATAAGAAAAGGTAATGCACTGATCTATTTTGTTTTGTTACCGTATGTTTATTCTTGTGGCTATTTACCGTATGTTTAGATTGGACGAGATCCACCGGAAGCCGAGTCAGTGGGTATCCTGGATGGAGATATAAAACTTTATTAATTATGACATCTAATTCCTTTCAGCCCCGATCTTTATACCGCCTCCAGTTCCAGTTACGCTCCGACCAGTGACGGATCTAGGAATTTATAGAAGAGGAGGCTCAACTCATCTTCAACCTCTAAAGCCCCTTCTCCTCTCTTTTATGCCAATAAAAAATAGAAGGGGCTCCATTGTCGCGGCAACAGTAGGAGGACTTAGCCCCACCCGCCCCACCGCTGCATCGGTCCCTGGCTCCGACGATACGCCGCGACCGCAAGCGGATGGCGCGAGTCTTGGCGCAGCGCGGGAGTGGGACAAGGACAAACCCACGCTCAGCTGGGCGTCGGCCTGCTCCGGCCGTAGGCGACGCCTGACTTCTGGTGCTACTACGCCTCTCGTTCGAGTTTCAGCACGGGACGAGCGCGCGCGCACACGCGGGCCGTCGCTGAGTGAGGCCGCGTTGGCGGCCTGCCCGCGCGAGCCCGAGGTGCTCGCCATGTACGCCTGTCTGGAGCTGCGCATGTACGCCTGCCCGCATCGTCGGACGCGCGCGGCGTCCGACGTCCTCGCCGCGGACGGCGAGGACGCGGTGAAATGGGTCACCGACGATGTGGAGCGGTACCGAAAGTGCCTCCGTGACGCCGCGCGCGCGGCGAGGCCGACGATTTTCGAACAGATGAAACAACTTGGCGCCACTTTTCTCGCTCGAGATGAAAACCAACCGAAATCTGCTGCCCTTTTCTCCACAATTTCTTACCGCCAAGTGAAATTTTAAACAAGCTGAAGCTGTAGTGTTGTGCAGCCAGACCTTGCTCTATAAATAGCCATGCGCAGGCAAAAACACTCTTCATCTTCTCCACACTATTCTTGCTATCATGCGCTTCATCTACCATGGCCGAACCACCCCAAGGAATTGGCATTGACATCAACGAGCCGGTGCAGCAAGCTGTAGTCGAGGTGTTCCTTCCCAATCCAGTTGATTGGGATGAGATACCTGAAGACTTATTTCAGTTTGATAATCATGTGTTTTGGCAAGACAACGATGAAGGTATGATCCGTTTTCCACTTCATTCTTTTTCTGTATACCTCGCTGTTCTTTTTTTTTTGATGAAAGTATACCTCGCTGTGTTGTCGACAAAATGTGATAACACTAGTACAATAAATCATTTAAGCATAATTTCAATGTTGTCGACATCATGCTCTCTCGGCGGATTGAGTCGATGGTTAGTGGACTTAGTGCAGCTGCATGAACCTCGACGTCGGCAGCCCCAAAGTAAGCAGGGAGAAGCAGCGACCCCATGTCCATGAAAGCTTTGTGCTTGCACAAGTCTGACATGAACACGTCTTCAGGTGTCGACATAAGTTGCTCAAGTGCTAGCATCGTATCTTCCTCCTTGTCGTTCAACTCGACGCCAGCGTCATGTACAGATGCATGGAACAAGGGACTGCATGGGACAACAGACTCACCGAGGTCCAGCTTCATCATGTCATCGTTTGCGGCGACTGAACCGTTGTCGTCCCCTTCGCTTGCGTCGATCGAATCCGGCACGTGGTTGATGCCGCGGATCCGTGCTTCGCCACGAGCTGATTCGACCTCAACGCCGTTGTCCTCGTCTTCGCTTGCGTCGAATGAATCCGGCACGTAGTCGACGCCGTGGACCAGTCTTTCGCCGCCAGCATCTTGGCCGTCTCCCTCGCCAGCGGATGCCACCACAGTCATCGCTCGTGGAATAGAAAGGAGCATCAGAAAACACTCGTACCTCATCACTTGTATAGGCCGGTGAAAAAGGAAAGCGAGCTGCATGGCTCACGCATGCAATGGTTCGGTGTCTAGCGCTTCGTTATCTGGCTAGGTAATAAATCCTGGCCATAATTAGCTTCGTTTTGCTAACTCCGCCACTTAAATCGGCCAAATTGAAAAATGGCCGTGTGCCACTTAAAAAGGACTTGAGGGAGTAATTACTTTTCTTTCTTTGAATAGCACGTGGTGCTACTAAAATAACAACCGTAGAAGTGTCTTATCTTTATAGCTCAAAGAATTAAAATATGTTTCTATTTATTTTTAAGGTTTTTTTTACGGTCTATTTTTAAGGTTTAAACTAGTATTTTTAAGGTTTAAACTAGTATGCGTAAAAACAATGCACGTCGTCCGTCCGCTCCCCACGGATCTCAACTGTTCGGTGGTTGCAGCCAGCACACATATAAAACTTTATCAATTATGACATCTAATTCCTTTCAGCCCCGATCTTTATACCGCCTCCAGTTCCAGTTACGCTCCGACGATACGCCGCGACCAAGCGGATGGCGCGAGTCTTGGACGCTCAGCTGGGCGTCGGCCTGCTCCGGCCGACGCGGCGCTGAAACTCTACTGGGAAGACGGCCGCGACAAGAAGCACATAAAGCAGGCGCGCGATCGACCTCTTCCGCGGCGCGCTCTCCCGCGGCGCCGACCAGCGGACCATCTTCCTCGCGTGGACCGGCATGGAGCTGGGTCACGGGGACACCGCCGCCGCCCGGGCGTGTGGCTGCGGCTGGGGCTACTGCTGCTGCTGCGTAGCCGTAGGCGACGCCTGACTTCTGGTGCCACTACGCCTCTCGTTCGAGTTTCAGCACGGGACGAGCGCGCGCGCGCACGCGGGCCGTCGCTGAGTGAGGCCGCGTTGGCGGCCTGCCCGCGCGACCCCGAGGTGCTCGCCATGTACGCCTGCCCGCATCGTCGGACGCGACGTCCTCGCCGCGGACGGCGAGGACGCGGTGAAATGGGTCACCGACGATGTGGAGCGGTACCGGAAGTTGCCTCCGTGACGCCGCGCGCGGCGAGACGATGGGTGATCTCTTTAGGTGCCTTTTATTCTTCTGAAGTTCTGCGGCCGCGAGTCTGTTGTGCACGCAGCCACGTGACGCTATAGTATGTTCAAGTTCTTGCATTGGGAGCTACTGCATCTTTTGTTCTGCGTAGACACCTGTACTCTCTCTCTCTCTCGTGTGCTAATAATATAATAGTAGCTGCATGGCTGACAAGCAGTGTTGAACTTGCACATTTCAACTTCACAACGGTTTACTGGGAAATAGCAGGAGAAGCAAATTGTGGCATATCAAATTAAATAGTAGTGTCGTCAGTCATGTTCGGCTGTTGTTTAGTTTGTTGCATTGCCACACATAGTTAAATGTGGCACACTAGCTAGGCATGGTTGTCATTTGGCTCTCGACCAAAAGTGCTCACCACACTTCCTATATATATGTAGATTATTCCCCGTGCTTGTTATATTAAAGACGTACACAAACACAATACTAAAAGTAACTATGGTCACGGTTCAATAATAATATTAATTTGAAAAATAACAAAAAGATCAACGATCAGTGCATGATCCTTAATGGAAACAATGGGGAATGTAGAAGAAAAAATGGTAGAGAAATGTAGCCAAAGCCACTATACCCAAGTAGAGCCTAGAAAAAGTTAGAGCATGTGGATGGCACTACCATATATGGTGGCTAGACCATCTAGAGATGAGCCTCAACTCACTAGCACCTTCCTTGAGCTCTGCAAGAAGTATTGTCCAGGACCGCTTTCTCCGGTGCCCTATTTGAGGTCATATTGAACTTTTTTCAGTGTGCATGCAATCAGCATGCGCTTGGCTTCTTTTCTTTGTCTTCAGTCTATGATTTTTTCATCTTGTGACTTGGACTTCTTGCTTTAGTTATAGGTCTTCTATAGCAATTCTAATGTCTTGTAAAGGGTGTTGATCACTTTGATCTTCACGTTGCCTAAGTCCAAGCAAACCTTGTATCCATTTGAACCATACCTTGTATACTAGTAAACTTTATTAGTTCAAATGGCCAACCTTGTATAGTAGTTTTATTTGTATTTTATAAGCTCCCATGTAGGCATTTTTGATGACGTAGCATTGTTTCTAAGAAGAGATAGAGGAAATGGGTTTCATGAGATGAAACTCTCTTAGCACGATTACCACCTTTATATGAGTCATTAAATTAAATGTCTATGAAACTATAGAATGAAATTTTCCATTGATACATTCATGTTCTATTTTATTCTATATAACATGACAGTCCTGGAAACAACGCCATGAAACTCTTCACAGCCTAACTAGTAGCTGTGGATGTATTGCTACCTCAGATGGTTCATGAAGGGAGTAGGATGTGCGGGTCTCCTTTGGAATCTTGTTCACAAGGATTCCGTTCCCTTGCCCCATGTTGTGCAGCCAGCCAGCTGGGTGGGAGGGCACTACAAAAAAATAGGGTTATACGTGCATCAGAGGTGATGTTATAAAAAATCATCATAGAAATCCCTAATCTACGACAGTTTATTTGTTAGGTGAGAAAAGAAATAGAAGGAGAAATAGGAGACTGGAGGTTGACCATCCGCTCCTCCCATATCCACTCCCTTATTCTCGCACCTTCCCATGCCGACTCTGCTCCTCTCCATGGATGCCATCCTGGCTAGGCGGGCCGGCCACGACGAGCTGCTGACCGCATGCCGCCGGATCCACGATGGGGCGTGGCCACCCTTCTTCTCCTCCAGCCGGATCCACGATGAGGCAGCTATGCCCTTCTTCTCCCCCGGCCAGATCCACGCCATGGGGACCTCAGGAAGCTCCCCCGGCTAGATCCACGCCAGGGGCATCGATGACGTGTGCGCCGACCTCGACGTGCCCCATTTGCTTCCTAGTAACCATCCTCTTCCCCATCTATCCCATCTGCAGTTCTACCCCAACCACTCCTCGCCGCACTGCACCCCGCCGCCGCCGGGGCATCCGGACCCTCTGCCTCTAGGTTTCGACTCTGGCCACGTAGGTCCCCTACTCCCCCAATCCCCTCACCTCCACCTCCTCTCCCGCCGGTGGCGACAGCCCTGAGGAGGAGCCGCTGGTCCTGCCGCTCCTCTAGGGAAAAATTGCATATTTGGGACTGCAAACAATGCGCTTCGCAGATTTAGCACTCCAAACATAAAATTTGCAAAAATGGGTCTTCAAATATTGCAAATTTGATTTCCTTGCCATTATGCATATTTCATCTCTTTTTTTATTCCAAATACGTGTATTTTCTCCCTGAGCATACCCTTTTGCCCTTCTGTCCAACGATTACATGGAGCCCGATCCTGAAGTATCATTTTCATCGGTCCTTTCGTCTGCATGCCATCGCCCGCCCGATTCATTCCTCGACGCACCGCCCATGGAGGACTTCGACTCGATGCTGCCGGATCCTAAAGGGCCAACGGCCTCTGCCCTAGTCCTGCCGGCATCTGGCCTGCCAGGGCCGGCCGCGCCGACCTCTGTCCTAGGCATGGCTGTGCCACCCTCAGGCCTGGCTGCGCCACCCTCAGGCATGGACGCGACGCCCAGGCGGTGGCCAGCCAGCCCAGGCGAGCCAACAAGGCCAACCACCGACCAACCAACGTGACGAGCACCCCAGACCTTGTACGTAACAGCAGAAGGGCAAAAGAGTCCTTTCAGGTCTCCAAATACATGTACACAACTTACAAAAGAGATGAAATACGCAAAATGGCAGTGAAATCAAATGTGCAACGTTTGGAGACCCATTTTTGCAAAGTCGATGTTTAGAGTCCTAAATCCGCGAAGCGCATTGTTTGGAGTCCCAAATATCACTACTGGAAACGCATGCTTTGCCGAGTGCCGCACTCGGCAAAGAGTACACGGCAAAAAATTCGTCGGCAAAGACCTCTTTGCCGAGTGTTTTTTGTCGGGCACTCGGCAAAGGCTTTGCCGAGTGCCACGACAGCACTCGGCAAAGAAAAGTTGCCGTGACGGGGCAGATAATGTTAACGGGTACTTTGCCGAGTGCCCCACCGCTGGGCACTCGGCAAAGAATTTTTTTTTGAAAATTCTTTGCCGAGTGCCCCTCTGCGTGGCACTCGGCAAAGATTTTTTTTTGAAAATTCTTTGCCGAGTGCCCCTGTGTCTGGCACTCGGCAAAGAAATAATTTTTTTTTGAAAATTCTTTGCCGAGTGCCTTCCTCCCTGGCACTCGGCAAAGCTGGGAAATTTGCCAAAATTGGCTTGCTTTTCCCAGCTTTGCCGAGTATTTTTGTGATTGCACTCGGCAAAGGCTTCCTTTACCGAGTGTTACACTCGGCAAAGTGACCATAACCGCCCCATTTTTTTGAATTTTTACATTCCATCGAGACAAAAATAATATTTCACATATATATCAAATTCATCACATATATCTCACATACATCATAAATATCTCATATAGATCAGATGCATCACAACATATATAACCATAAGTGCATCATAAGTCCAAATAGCTAACACAAGTTCATCACAAGTCCAAATAACTAATACTAGTGCATCACAAGTCCATCACCAAGTGAACAACAAATAGAAAGACAACTACCTAGATCCCCAAGCTCCCCACTGAGACTGTGGTGTACCATGAACTGGATCATTCGAGGACCCGAGAGGTGGATTATTCGAACCCGCCGATTGAGGCTGCACAAAGGAGAAGACATTGCATGTGTCAGATAATAATCCACTAGGCTACAAGTAGTATTACGGTTTGACCCTAAACATGAACATACAAACTTAAACAATGATATTCATACTTACAGGAGTAGCATGCCCGAAAGGTGGAGGTGGCGGTGTAACGAATAGCGAAGCTGGCGGAGCTACACCCGTCTTTTGCCCAAGAGCTTGCATGTACTGGAGAACCTCCGCCATCTGTTGCTGCTGCCTCTGCTCCATCGCAACGCGCTGGGCCTCCATAGCCTCCATCCTCTGGCGATCGGCCTCCCGCAAGGCCTCCAATTGCTCGATCTGAGTTTGCAATATTTCACCACAATGTTTAAACAATGCAAAGCTAAGATATGTAAATATCAATGTATGACGAATAAAACAGGAATCACCTAGAGTGATAGAATTCGTTGCTGTGAAGTCTCCGGCCGTGGGCGTATGGGAATGCTTGTGTCCATGCTCTGTGCTTAGATTTGGGAGAGGGAGGGAGTAGAGGTAGCGTCGATGACGCCGTCGCCAAGATAGTACCGCCCATACTTCTTGCCTCGTCCAATCCTCATGACGACCTCTGGATCAAAGTCCTGGGAGCTCGGGTCGTAGTCGTCTCCATGGAGAGACCTTGCCGCCGATGTGTACTCATTGATGCGGGTGTAGACGGTCGGGTTGCTGTACGCCTCGGGTTTGGCATGCGTATGAGGTATAATAAACCTGCGTGGCCTGTTGAGCCACAATATAGACATCATCTCCTGGATAGACAGAATCCTGTCGAATTTCGACTAGCCCAAGATGAGGGGTCCGTCTCGTTACTCCAGGATCAAACCAATGGCATTTGAATATGATAGGACTAAGAGGTTTGCAACCGATGGTATTTACAAATAAAAGTTCGTATATTCCTTCAATTCTTCCATAATAGTCGAGGCCATCAGTACCGGGGGTAAAAACTCCGCTATTTGTGGTTCTTCGGTTGGGCCGACTTTGCTCGTAACTTGCTGTGTGAAAGCGATATCCATTCACATCATAACCGGTAAATGACTTGACCCTATAGGCACAACCATTTGCAACCTATCTCAGCTCGCCACTAATAGGCATATCGATTTGGGCCTGCAAGCTCGAGCAGGATAGATCATTATATTATTTCAACGTACGAGCAACTTGAAAGGTCGAACTAAGTATGAGCTAAATTCGAAAGTACCTTGTTTTTGAACCAAGAAATAAAATCGGGCCTCCCTGGTCCCGCACCCTTTGAAAGAAGGGTATCAGCTTCCTGCGGGGTAGGATCCCTTGATTGATTCCAAAAGTGATGAATAAATTCCCTGTGCCAACGTAAAACAAGGGGTTGGATGAGGAACAGTGATGGCGTATTAAAACAAGTTCATTGAGAACTTACCCAATGTATGGCGCCACCTCGTCAAGGTTGTTCAACACATATATCATGATGCAGCGCCACTCTTTATGTGTCAAGGTCTTAGTGGTTGATGCACTTGTGCTTCCGAGTTGCCCTCGAAAAAGGCTGAGGTTCAATTCATTTTCACCAGCATTGTAACGAGGGGGTGGATTATGCACGCTAGGAAGGTTCTCGGCGTAGTATTTTTCTGTGAAGTTTGACACCTCCTCCAGAATGTATGCCTCTGCAATAGAAGCCTCAATTTTCCCTTTATTTCTACATTTTTTACGAAGAGTCTTTAGACATCTCTCGATTGGATAGCACCAATGGGCCTGCACGGCCCCCCATTCGTGCCTCATACGGGAGGTGCAATATCAAATGCTGCATCGGATTGAAGAAGCCGAGTGGGAAGATCTTCTCCAACTTACAGAGCAACACAGGTGCCTCGTTTTCCAAGTCATCAATCATGGTCCGAGATAACTCCTTAGCACAAAGCTGGCGGAAGAAGTAGCTTAACTCTGCCAGCGCTAGCCACACATGCTCAGGGACATAGCCTCGAACCATCGCCGGAAGAAGCCGCTCAAGCCATATGTGATAGTCATGACTCTTCATCCCGTTGACTCACAGAGTAGATAAGTTCACTCCCCTCCTTAGATTCACTGCATACCCATCAGGAAATATTAGCGTCTGCATCCATTCAAGTACTTCCCTCCTGTATTTCCTAGCCAAGATGAAATTGGCCTTAGGCCTTTTCCATGTCTTGCCGCCTCTAGGAGGCTACATCTCTTGCTTTGGTCTATCACATAACGTTGCCAAGTCCACTCTAGCCTTAGGGTTGTCTTTTGACTTTTCAGTTTTCATGATGGTTCCCCAAAGTGCCTCGGTGACATTCTTTTCAGTGTGCATTACATCAATGTTATGTGGGAGAAGGAGGTCATCAAAATAGGGGAGCCTCGTCAACCCCGACTTATGAGTCCACATGTGTTCCTCACCATACCCCCACAAAGCCACCACCTTCTTGATTGGCCATGAGAGCATCTATCTGAGCATGAACCTCGACACTATTCATCATTTGCGGTGGAGGGTCTTTCACTACGACACCTTTCGTAAAGTTCTTGATGTCTTGTCTGAATGGATGGTCAAGAGGGAGGAATTGACGATGTTTGTCGAACGATGAATACTTGCCACCCTTCTGCAACCAAATGAACCTCAGACGTTCCTTGCATATTGGACATGGGAACTTCCCGTGAACACACCAGGCACAGAATATCCCATAGGCCAGGAAGTCATGCAGAGAGTAGTGGTACCAAACGTACATTTTGAAGCTTGTCTTTGTAGCTCGGTCGTATGTCCATACGCCTTCCTCCCAAGCACTGACCAATTCATCAATCACAGGCTCCATGTACACACCCATATTACTCTCCGGGTGTCCAGGAATTATCAATGACAAGAATATATTCTATCTTTGAAAGCATACGCCGGGGGGGGGGGGGGGGAGATTGAGGGGGATAATGAACACGGGCCAACATGTGTATGGGGCAGCCATCAATCCATAAGGATTGAACCCATCTGTTGCCAGCGCAACACGTACATTACGAGCCTCATCTACTTTCTCACGATAAATGCAATCAAAGTGGGTTCATGCTTCACCATCAGATGGATGTCCCTTTTTGTGCCATGTCATCTGTTTCATGGATTCCTCGGTCATGTATAGCCGTTGGATCCTCGGTACGAACGGGAGGTACCGTAGGATCTTCACGGGTATCGTAAGCTGCCTCTTCTGGCCATCACCAGAGTCTACCTCCAGGTACCTGGATGATTTACACTTTGGACAGTAATTTGCATCCTTGTGTTCTTTCCTAAATAGGACGCACCCCTTCGGACAAACATGTATCTGATCATACGACATCTTGAGTGCACGAAGGAGTTTCTGTGACTCGTACATGCTCTTTGGCAGAATGTGGCCATCCGGAAGCAGGCTGCCAATCACGATGAACATACCATCGAAGTGTTCTCGACTCATGCTACACTCAGACTTGAACCCCATTAAACGTCCAATGGCATCTAGTTGAGAAACCGTTGTCTAATCGTGAAGGGGTTTCTGTGCTGAAGACGTCATGTCATAGAACGCCTTTGCAGTTGCCTCCATCTCCACCTCCGTACGTCCTTTAGTGTACTGTCCTTCATGAAAGTCATCTAACTTATCTGCTACCCCGGCAGCAGCATCAAAATCCTCGACGCGGGGTCTCACCACCTCCTCTCTCAGATGATGGGCTTCACCATGGTGGACCCACCGAGTATAGTCCGGCGTAAATCCATTCTTCAAAAGATGTTTACCCATATCCACCTTGTTTTTCCTTTTTCTATTTGCACATCTCTTGCAGGGACACAAAACTAGAAACGCTCCTTTAGCAGACTCGCCAAATGCTAGTTCCAAGAAATCATTGGTCTTCATCATCCATTCAGTGGTGAAATCACTCTGACTTGAGCGGCCCGTGTACATCCACTCACGGTCATCCATCCTCTAACATATATACCAGCGAGCAAAGTAATCATCAATTGCAGCTACATGTCGTTCGTACTGTCTAATAGGTGAGGATAGGTCCTAATCCCACTAGCGGATGCGTAGATGAGGTTAGTTTCCATGCTCTACTCCTATTCGAGATAGAATTTTGGCAGCACCTCCCCGTTGTTCTCCCGATACACGTCCTAGCAGGGAGAGTGTATCCGTAGAACAACAGGGAGATGATGCAGAAATCCTGTTTCGAATCGGAGCAGACCAAGGAAACTAACTCATCTACGCATCCGCGGGCCGTCCAAAATACGTGGACAATCGGAAATAGATACGGTCGTAGATATGCAAAGATCTGCATACCAATAACCGTATCTCTTTCGAATAGGAGACGCCTAACTGAGTTACGCGAGCTACGACTATGATAAGGAAAGGGGGTTATACCTAGGGTGCCGGTGGAGTCAGGCTAGCGGAGCCGTGGCGAGTCGGTGCAGTGGCGAGGCGACGCGGTGCAGGCAGACCCGTAACACCGAGAAAGACGATCGGCGTACTCCGGCTCCGCTCCGACGGGTTCTTCTCTGCAAAAAAAGAAATAAAAATAATACTGTCAATTAAAAATTTCGGCAGAACCTCCCCTGCACGGGGAGGTTTCGAATACCTACAAAAAACAACGACACGATGGCCGACATCCACATATGACAGCTCGATGACCGACATCCACATACAACGGCTTGATGACCGACATCCACATACAACGGCTCGATGTCCGAAAACCACATACAACGACAACACATACAACAACAATTACTACTGACACGACTACTTCACGCAGTGCACGAATTGCATAGAAAAGGAATGGGCGAACCTAGTGTGTGCTCGGTGGCGGTTAAGATGTCGGGGCGTCGCGCGAAGGGCGCGCGGGAGCGGGCGGGCGGGCTCGGCGCGGCCGGCGTTGGCGTGGGCGCGGGCGCTGGCAGCGGCGCGGGCGCAGCGGCGGCACGGGCGCGCGGCGGGCTAGCGCACGGGCGCCGCAGCGGCAGGGGTAGCGGCGCGAGCGCGTGGCGCGACGCGGCGTGGCAGCGGTCGCGGGCGCGGAGGCACGGGAGCGAGTGCACGGGGGCACGGCGGCGTGGCGGCACGGCGGTGCAGCTGCACGGCGGCACGGCGGCACGGGCGCGTGGGCGAGCGGCGCGGCCGCC
The DNA here is from genome assembly GCA_038087645.1 of Saccharum hybrid cultivar R570. Taxonomy (NCBI): domain Eukaryota; kingdom Viridiplantae; phylum Streptophyta; class Magnoliopsida; order Poales; family Poaceae; genus Saccharum; species Saccharum hybrid cultivar. The sequence goes on from JAQSUU010000805.1 coordinate 17,920,330, forward strand.
CGGGCGCGTAGGCGAGCGGCACGGCGGACGCGCTGGCGAGCGGCGCGGCGGCGCGGGCGCTGTCTATCTGTGCGCGCTGTGCCCGCGAAGATGGTGATATATATTTTTTTGCATGCTTCGCTGGCACTCGGCAAAGCAATTTTTTTTAAAAAAAATTAAAAACTTTGCCGAGTGCCGGATCGCGGACACTCGGCAAAGCCTTTTTATTTTTTTTAAAAAAAATCTTTGCCGAGTTCCCGCGATCTGGCACTTGGCAAAGCCTTTTATTTTTTTTTTAAAAAATTCTTTGCCGAGTTCCCGCGATCTGGCACTCGGCAAAGCCTTTTATTTTTTTAAAAAATAAATACTTTGCCGAGTGCCCGCGATCCGGCACTCGGCAAAGAATTTTCAGCATTTTATTTTTTTTAATTTCTTTTCCGAGTGCCCACGATCTGGCACTCGGCAAAGAATTTTCGTGATTTTTTTTTAATTTCTTTGCCGAGTTCTTTGCCGAGTGCCAGGATCCTGACACTCGACAAAGAATTTTAATTTTTTTTCTTTTTGCACCCAAATTTTTTTCAGCCCTACTACAAAACTAGGAGCTAGATTTTAAAATTTGGTACATTTTTTATGTTTTTTTTGCTGCATTTAGTTAATTTGTTTCATTTACTTAAATTTTTTCGTAAAGAGTAAATTTGAACTGCACGTGAATGGAATAATAGAATTTAGCCATTCAAAAAATGATATTCATGCTTTTGAGTGTATTGTGAGGCGCTATCTAGGAACACACCCGAAATTTCGAACATCGTGTTCATGAAACATGGCACCGACTTATGGGTGATTTATTTTTAAATTCTATTAAATACAAACAAAGTCCGAAAATCACAAAAATTGCCAAGATGTCATGATATCGCATGTGGAGGCTATGATAAAAAATTAAGAATGTTCCGAGGAAGTTGTGACGTACGTTGCGTGAAACCCAGACAAACCACATGTGATATTGTGATAACACATGTAGAGATGTCTGAGTTTTAAGCAACGTACGTCACAACTTCCTTGAAACATTCTTGACCATGACACGCCATCCGATATGACCATAAGGCTTCATTTAATATTGTATGCCACCTCTTAGGATATTCTTTAACTTTGCGCTTAATGAGCTTGATAATTCCTTTGTTAGAAGCCTCAGCCTGACCATTAGCCTGGGCATAATATGGTGAAGAATTCAAAACTTTAATCCCCATACCTATAGCAAACTCATCAAATTCGCCCGATGTAAACATGGTACCCTGATCGGTAGTGATGGTTTGAGGAATACCAAATCGGTAAACAATATGCTCTTTCACAAAATCAATCATATTAGCCGATGTCACCTTTTTCAAAGGAATTGCTTCAACCCACTTTGTGAAATAATCGGTAGCAACCAGAATAAATTTATGCCCCTTACTCGATGGTGGATAAATTTGACCGATGAGATCAATAGCCCAACCCCGGAACGGCCAAGGCTTAATTATGGGGTTCATAGCTGATGCGGGTGCCCTTTGAATATTACCAAATTTTTGACATTCCTGACATCCTTTAAAATATTTAAAACAATCTTCGAGAATAGTCGACCAATAATATCCATTCCTTCTGATCATCCATTTCATCTTGAAAGCTGACTGATGAGCCCCACATACTCCTTCATGAATCTCACCCATCAGGCCTTTTGATTCATCGATGCCAACACACCTGAGTAAAACTCCATCTATGGTACGGTAATATAATTCATCATCGAGGAGCACATACTTGGTAGCTTGGAACCTTATACGTCTTTCAACCTTTTTAGATGGATCCTTTAAATAATCAATAATTTCCTTTCTCCAGTCATCGGTATCAATTGCCGATGTTAACACTTCTTGAATAGGCTGATATCCTGAAGCATGCTGAGCCAATCGATTAGCCTCTTCATTATGCAGTCGAGAAACATGTTCCAGATGAAAATTCCTAAACCCTTTCAACAACTGCAAACACTTCTCATAATATGAAATTAAAATTTCACTTCGGCATTCATAAATCCCAGTCAACTGATTTATAACTAGCATAGAGTCACCAAAGACTTCAACAGCATCGGCACGTACTTCCTTAAGCAATTCTAACCCTTTTATCAGGGCTTGGTACTCAGCTTGATTGTTTGTTGATGTAGCAACAATCGGTAATGAGAACTCATACTTCTTCCCCTGAGGGGAAATTAACACAATACCGATGCCTGCTCCTTCACCACATGTAGACCCATCAAAGAAAAGTGTCCAAGGAGCAATCTCCAGAGAATCCACTGTGTTGCAATGTTGAGTAACAAAATCAGCCATAACCTGTCCTTTAACTGCCTTAGCCGATTCATAACATAGGTCAAATTCTGATAACGCTAAAATCCATTTGCCAATTCTACCACTTAATATCGGCATCGACAGCATATATTTGACCATATCATCTTTGCATATGACAGTACACTCAGCCGATAGTAAATAATGCCTCAACTTAATACAAGAAAAGTATAGACACAGACATAATTTCTCGATAGCCGAATACCTGGTTTCAACATCCACTAACCGTCTGCTCAAATAATAGATAACACGTTCTTTCCCTTCAAATTCTTGAATAAGAGCTGAGCCGATAACAGTATCATCAGTTGACAAATACAATCTGAAAGGTTTTCCGTGTTGAGGTGGAACTAGCACCGGAGGATTTGTTAAGTAACTCTTAATTTCATCTAGGGCTAATTGCTGCTCATCTCCCCATTTAAATTCCTGATCGGCTTTCAATTTCAGTAATGGACTGAAGGCCTTGATCTTACCCGACAGATTAGATATGAATCTCCTGATGAAATTAATCTTACCGATCAAAGATTGTAATTCAGTTTTATTGGCAGGGGCAACAACCTTATTGATTGCCTCAATAGACTTCCTACTAATTTCAATGCCCCGCTAATGCACCATAAAACCCAAGAATTGTCCTGCCGATACACCAAATGCACATTTATTAGGATTCATCTTTAATCCATGCTTCCTTGTGCACTCCAATATCTTTCGTAGATCGGTTAGATGCTTTGTGATATCTCCAGACTTAATCACTATGTCATCAATGTAGATCTCTACTAATGTGCCGATGTATTCATGAAAAATAAAGTTCATAGCTCTTTGATAAGTAGCACCGGCATTTTTCAAACCAAATATCATAACTATCCATTCAAATAATCCCACATGACCTGGACACCTAAAAGCAGTCTTGGGAATATCCTCTTCAGCCATGAATATTTGATTATAACTCGCATTACCATCCATGAAGCTGATAATTTGATGTCCTGCTGCAGCATCAATCAACAGATCAGCAATCGGCATTGGATAACCATCCATCGGTGTGGCTTTATTGAGATTCCTGAAATCAATACAAACACGAAGTTTCCCATTTTTCTTATAAACAGGAACCACATTAGAAATCCACTCTGCATATCGACATTGCCGAATAAACTTTGCCTCAATCAATTTAGTTATTTCGGCCTTAATATCAGGAAGTATATTAGGATTGTATTGGCGCGCTGGCTGCTGATGTGGCCGAAATCCAGACTTAATAGGCAACCGATGTTCAACTATCGATCGGTCTAATCCAGGCATTTCAGTATAATCCCAAGCAAAACAATCTTTATATTCTTTTAACAAATCGACTAATTGCTGTTTACACTTGGAATTTAACTTAGCACTAATAAAAGTAGGCCATGGCCTATCGCATTCACCAATATCTACTACTAAATCATCAGCCGATGTAAACCCTTGACCTAATTTTCCATCATCGGCAAACCTATCCATTAAAATTCTTCTTCAGAACCGACTGCTTGGATCGGTGGAATTTCGTAATCGGCCACCTTGAGGAACTCCTTTTCCCAAGTTTCTCCTGATATGCACTTGGTTCGTTCATAAGTGTCTGATTCTACCGATGCGATGATATAAGAAGAATCACCAGGAACAACTTCAATTTTATCTCCAATCCATTGTACAAGGCACTGATGCATTGTAGAAGGAATACAACAATTAGCATGAATCCAATCCCTTCCTAGAAGCAGATTATATGCACCCTTGCCATTAATGACAAAGAAAGTCGTCGGTAAGGTTTTGCTGCCGATGGTCAACTCAACACATACTGCCCCTTTAGCTGGTGACACATTGCCTTCAAAATCCTTTAGCATCATATCGGTTTTAGTTAAGTCTTGATCTCCCTTACCAAGTTTCTGATACATCACATAAGGCATAATATTAATCGCAGCTCCTCCATCAATAAGTATCTTAGATACAGGCTGCTCATCAACTCTGCCTTTCACAAACAAAGCCTTGAGATGCTGTCTCTCATCATCGGCAAGCTTCTCAAAAACAACCATCATTGGATCTAGCGTTAATTGAGCTATTTGGTCAGAGAAAACAACTTCTTCCTTATTATCAGAAAGTGCCAAAAATTCCATCGGTAACATAAACACCATATTGACATCTGCCGATGGGCCTTTATTTTTATGCTTTATTTGCCACTGCTGATTACCAGATCTCTCATTGGAGGAACTCTCTTCTTGGTATAAGTCCTCTTGACGCTCTCGCTGCATTCTCCTTTTCTGTGTCTTTGTCAAACCTTCTGGACACCATTGAGGAAGTTTAGTTTTCCATACTGGCTGGTAATATGATAAGTTCCGATCGGATATCGGTACAAGGTTGGCCCGATCTTCACGACAGTAGGTTGATGAACACAAAGATAACTTGCTGTAGAACAGCGGATAACTAGCTTTATACCTGCCAAGGTTGGATGCGACCAAGCGACGGGGAGAGAGACACCGAAACCGCGAAGACTTCGACTCGATCTCCGAACGACCGTAGAACCACAACCGGAGCTAATCCACACAAGACAGGGCAGCCGTACTGGAACCCGTAGAGCACGAATCAGTGGATCTCAGAGAGATCTCCTCACAAGTCCAGGAAGAACAAGGAAGAACAAGGGTTAAGTAAGCACTCGGCAGCTCGGCTGCAATATATCTGGGATTATATCAAATTATCAAAAGTTTTTTACATCTGAGGCATAGGGGAGTATTTATAGATGGAACAACCCTCCAGGATAGGTGAAAACACGAAGCAAAAATAAACTCGTCGCTAGTGTGAAAGGACCTCCTCGAAATGGCTCCAGTGCTGATTCTGCGGGGCTGTTTGACTCTGCACAGTCTTCAGTGTTTTGACAATAACTCCTTCTAGGAAGCTTCAAATGACATGCGGCTGGATGCGTTTGAAAGCTAACTGGATAGGCTTTCACACCATGTGCACCTTGCTTTATGAAACTTTGTAGAATGGTACAGTTTAATACGAAGATTTGGACTTCAGGCAGACTGTGGACCCTCTGACCAGTCAACACTAAAACTGGTCGGACGCCTTGAGGAAAACTTCAAACTGGTTGGGGTTAGAAGCATTGGAAAATAGACTTCAAGATCTTTCCAACAAGTCCTGAATGACCTTCATAGCTTTTGGAAGTCAAAAGATATGACTGTTTCTTCTTGACATTCCTATCACGCTGGACTGACTCGAGCTTGGTTCTTCGTTCTGGTTCGCCCCTGATGTATTCTGCTTGTTCTCTCTTGTGTACCTAAGCAATGTTAACACACAAGATTTAGGTAGCATAAAGTTCTCATTAGTGTTTAATTGAAATTCATAAAGTAGCGTGTGCACCTCTTGTTGTATCTTCTTAGCGCGGTTACGTGTGATCGGTCCTGCAGGGGTCAGAGATGTAGCCGGAGAGGTCGGTGAAGAGGTGGAAAGGCTCGGCGAGATCGCCGACGCTGGCATGGTCGTATCATCCTCCCCCCCTTCAAAAAGAGTCGTCCTCGACTCTTCCAACCCAAAGAATGGAGAGAGGTCGGACACATTGAAACTTGTACTCACACCATAAGTACTTGGCAGATCAATTTCATAAGCATTGTCATTGATCTTGCGAAGCACTTTGAAGGGACCATCAGCTCGGGGCTGCAACTTGCTCTTGCGTTGTTCAGGAAATCTATCCTTGCGTAGATGCACCCAAACGAGGTCTCCTGCTTCAAATAATATTTTTTTTCGACCCTTGTTGGCACGCTTCTCATATATCTTGGTCATCTTCTCAATGTTGGTTCGAGCTCGGTCATGAAGACTCTTGACAAATTCAGCTCGCTTGCTTGCATCGAAGTTCATCTGTTCTTGACTCACGTCCTGTGGAGGCGTCCATTCTCGTACGGCCTTGATCTTTTCTTCATCTACCTCCACACCTTGTCTTGAAACAACAAATCCAAGAAAAACTACCTTGTCGGTGCAAAAGGTGCACTTCTCAAGGTTAGCATACAATTTTTGCTCACGTAGGACAGCAAGCACGCATTGGATATGTTCTACATGATCGTCAAGAGACTTGCTGTAAATTAAGATGTCATCAAAATAAACAACAACAAATTTTCCAATAAAGGCTCTAAGCACATGGTTCATCAATCTCATAAATGTGCTAGGTGCATTTGTCAAACCGAAGGGCATCACCAACCATTCATACAGCCCAAATTTTGTCTTGAAGGCTGTTTTCCATTCATCTCCTTCTTTCATACGAATTTGGTGATAACCACTCCTTAAATCAATTTTAGTGAAAATTATAGCACCACTAAGTTCATCAAGCATATCATCTAATCTTGGAATGGGATGCCTATACCTCATAGTGATGTTGTTAATTGTACGGCAGTCCACACACATTCGCCAAGATCCATCTTTCTTAGGAACTAAAAGGACTGGAACAGCACAAGGTGAAAGGCTTTCTTGCACATACCATTTTTTGATCAAGTCCTCCACTTGTCGCTGGATTTCCTTGGTTTCCTCCGGGTTGGTACGGTAGGCAGCGCGATTTGGAAGTGAAGCACCAGGAACCAAATCGATTTGATGCTCGATCCCTCTCTTGGGTGGCAGCCCTGGTGGCACCTCGTCTGGAAACACATCCTCAAAATCCTGTAACACATCAAAAACAACACTTGGCAGGGTAGAGGGTAAGGTGTTAGTAGCAAAAAGAGTGTCCTTGTACAAGAGTACAAAGAACATGGCATTAGGTTCACTCAACTCCTTTAGATCCCCTTTCCTAGCCAGCATGACTAACCCTTCTTTCCCCGGTTTCTGGGTTCTTTGCAGCTGTGGGGTTTTATTTGGCTGTGGAAACTCACCCTCACTATTTTTGTGGATCACTCTTAAGTGGTTCTCGCTCTCTCGCTGTTTCTTCTTGAGATCATCTTTTAAAATTTCCTCCGGTGTCAAAGGAAGCAAAGAAATTCGCTCTCCTTTGTACACAAAAGACAGCTTGTTGGTTCTTCCAAAAATCTAAACATCACGATCATATAACCATGGTCTACCTAGCAGCAGCTGGCACGCTTGCATAGGCACCACGTCACACTCCACATGATCATTATATTTACCAACAGAGAAAGGCACAGTCACGATATGACTTACACGCAACGTTCCACAATCATTAAGCCACTGCATCTTGTATGGCTTAGGGTGACGTCGCGGCTTCAATCCCAATCTGTCCACTAATTCTTGGCTAGCAATATTATTGCAACTTCCATTATCAACAATAATTCGGCATAACTTATCCTTGATCATGCCTCTGGTATGAAAAAGATTATGTCGCTGCCCATTCTCTTCCTTTTCAGCAGTGACACTCAACACGCGAAGTAAAATAAAACAGTTGTGTTCTCCTTCATCAGGCTGAATCTCATTCTCTTCCTCTTGAACTTCTTCATCGAATATCGGTCCATCATCTTCGGGATCACTTTTAGATTCCCATTCTCCTTTCTCATTCAACAACATGGTCCTTCTACTTGGACATTGGGCAGCAACGTGCCCACGGCCATGACACTTATGGCATTCAATCTCTCTACTTCGAGTGGAAGAAGTGGCACCAGAAGCAATGGTTGGGGCTGCTGAATTTGTAGCAGACCGCTGCTGATTTGCTGGTGATGATGCTGTGGAAACCGCCATCTTTGAATTAGCAATTGATGGAGAAGACCTAGCTGCAGCTCCTTGAGATCGTCCCCCACCATAAGAGGTATTGGACTGCTGTTTGCGCCATGGAGCAGCAATGGTATGATTGCCAAAAGATTTCCCTCGTGACTCCTGCTGAATTTTCTTCTCTGTACGCATAGCTTGATCAACGAGGTCTTGCAAGTTATGATATGGAAACATCTCCACAAAACCAGAGATTTCTTCATTGAGACCTTCTAGAAATCTTGCCATCTTAGACTCTGGATCTTCTCTGGTTCCAGTCTGCACTAACAGCAACTCCATTTCCTTGAAATATTCATCAACCAATCTCTTCCCTTGCTTCAACTTTTGCAATCGGTTCCTGAGATCTCGCTGATAGCTCGAAGGTACAAATCGTCTCTTCATTACTTGCTTCATCTCTTCCCAGGTGTTAATATACCCAAATCCCAACTCAAGCTGATTCTCCTGAATTTGATTCCACCAAGTGAGAGCATAACCAGAGAATTCAACTGAAGCAAGGTTCACACGGCGCTGATCTGAAAGATTATGAATTCTAAAAATTTGATCACACTGCTCAGCCCATTCAAGGAACTCATCTGCATTCTCCTTGCCGGTGAATTTTGGAATACTTAACTTGACACGAGCAATATTGTCCGGTTCTTCATGCTGCCGACGACCACGGCGATATCCCCTATCTTCAAAATCAGCATGCCGGCGATGATACCGACGCTGCTCAAATTCCCCGCCATGACCGAAGGGATTTTCATCACCATAAGGCCCTTCCTCTTCATCATGGTCGTCAAACTCTTCATCTTCAAATCGTACATGACGCCTGTGTGCACGATGCCCATGTACACGACGACCACCACGCTGATCATCAAAATCAACACGGCGACCACCGCCATGTCCTCCACGGCCATTCGCGAAATGATTGAATCCATGGCCGAAACCAGAATTCTCATCTCCAGATTCCTCTCGATGATGGTCTTCATGAGGGCGATGTGGCCCTCGGCCTCCCGCCATGGGAAGACGCGCATCAAGCATCCTCTCCATTGCCTCCACAAGTGAATCAGCCACATGACGTAGTTCAGCCCGTGAGACAGGGGGCTCCCTATCTCCACGGTTCCCACCATGGACACTTGAATCTGATCCTGCCATATTAAGGACAGCAAGAGAAAGTGGAATAGAAAATTTATGGACACACACAATCTCACCTCTTACTTACCCAAGTTCTTTCCTGATCTCAAGGACTGTAATGGTGCTGGTGTGGCAGCTTCAACGGAGGTGGTTGAGAGGTCGTAAGGATTACGAATCGATTGTCTCGGTTTAGGTTTTGGTGGAGCTATAGGTGGCTAACAAGGAGGGCTATGGTACCGTAACAAGGTGATACAGATCGTTCAAAAAAAGATATGTATGTTGCTATCCAGTGCACCACAAACTGAATTTACAGATATAAAACTTAGGTTTTCAGAAACCGTAGCACAACCCCTTTCCACTTCTCTTCGCTTCTTCTTTTTTTTCTTCTTTTTTTTTTCTTCTTTTTTTTACTCTTTCTTTCACACCTTTTTTCAGATTTTTTTTTTCTTCAGCAAACACAAGATAACATATGAGGGGTGCAGATAAAAATAAAATGAGAGTACGGCAGAAGGACAACGATGATGGTGACTAGCAACAAGATGAACGAAATGAACACAAAGAAACAGTACCACGAAATGGCTATAGGATTTTTTTGTGGCTTTTTAGTGGACTACAGGACATGAACAAATCACAAATATATATATGATGGATGAAAACAGTAGCAAATGTAAACGAAGGATGGATATATAAGTGGATGATAACAAAACCTACCGTGACAACAATAGCTCTGATACCACATGATAAGTTCCGATCGGATATCGGTACAAGGTTGGCCCGATCTTCACGATAGTAGGTTGATGAACACAAAGATAACTTGCTATAGAACAGCGGATAACTAGCTTTATACCTGCCAAGGTTGGATGCGACCAAGCGACGGGGAGAGAGACACCGAAACCGCGAAGACTTCGACTCGATCTCCGAACGACCGCAGAACCACAACCGGAGCTAATCCACACAAGATAGGGCAGCCGTACTGGAACCCGTAGAGCACGAATCAGTGGATCTCCGAGAGATCTCCTCACAAGTCCAGGAAGAACAAGGAAGAACAAGGGTTGAGTAAGCACTCGGCAGCTCGGCTGTAATATATCTGGGATTATATCAAATTATCAAAAGTTTTTTACATCTGAGGCATAGGGGAGTATTTATAGATGGAACAACCCTCCAGGATAGGTGAAAACACGAAGCAAAAATAAACTCGTCGCTAGTGTGAAAGGACCTCCTCGAAATGGCTCCAGTGCTGATTCTGCGGGGCTGTTTGACTCTGCACAGTCTTCAGTGTTTTGACAATAACTCCTTCTAGGAAGCTTCAAATGACGTGCGGCTGGATGCGTTTGAAAGCTAACTGGATAAGCTTTCACACCATGTGCACCTTGCTTTATGAAACTTTGTAGAATGGTACAGTTTAATACGAAGATTTGGACTTCAGGCAGACTGTGGACCCTCTGACCAGTCAACACTAAAACTGGTCGGACGCCTTGAGGAAAACTTCAAACTGGTTGGGGTTAGAAGCATTGGAAAATAGACTTCAAGATCTTTCCAACAAGTCCTGAATGACCTTCATAGCTTTTGGATGTCAAAAAATATGACTGTTCCTTCTTGACATTCCTGTCACGCTAGACTGACTCGAGCTTGGTTCTTCGTTCTGGTTCACCCCTGATGTATTCTGCTTGTTCTCTCTTGTGTACCTAAGCAATGTTAACACACAAGATTTAGGTAGCATAAAGTTCTCATTAGTGTTTAATTGAAATTCATAAAGTAGCGCGTGCACCTCTTGTTGTATCTTCTTAGCGCGGTTACGTGTGATCGGTCCTGCAGGGGTCAGAGATGTAGCCGGAGAGGTCGGTGAAGAGGTGGAAAGGCTCGGCGAGATCGCCGACGCTGGCATGGTCGTATCATGATAGGTCCTGTTGACTCTACACGATGTATATTAGGATCCCTATAAAATATTTCTTCATCAGGAACTCTTGCATTTGTCATCTCTTCAAGTTCCTCTTGGTTTCTCGGAAGATATGCAACACGTTTACCAAGCCTCTCATGTACGCTAAGCCTGCCTCCCAGCCGATCATGTACTGATGCTTTACCTCTGATTGGCTCATTGATGGACAAACCTTGATTACCAGATTGAAACCTCCTTTCTGGACGATTAACCCCATAATAACCATTGCATTCTGGGCAATTTTCAACAGTAGGTAACTTAATACTTTCTTCCCAACAATGAATAAAAAATGGACACCTCCAATGATCCTTATGCTGATTCCACTCCTCTCGGCGTCTTTCTTCTTGCTGTTGTCGATATCGGTCCCTTCGCTGACGCCAACCTTCCTGTTGCCTTTGATGGGTAATCACAATGCCAGATCGAGGAGGCTTTCCAGAACTGCCACTTTCTCTTAGTAGCCCCTTGCCTTTTGCATCATCGGTAGTTATCCAATGTTGGGGATCCACTGATGCGTTTTTCTCAGCAGCTTCCGATGTCAACACCTTAGTCTTTCCTTCAGCATCCAACATATTTGCTGGAAAAGGATGTTGATCAATTTTCATCAGTTTCTGGATCTTGGAATTACCAAATTTAATTCTCCCAGACTCAATAGCTAATTGTAACTGCTGTCTAAACACTTTGCACTCATTTGTACTGTGTGAAGTTGCATTATGCCATTTGCAATACAATATTTTCTTCAACTCTTCTGCCGATGGGATCACATGATTAGGTGACAGCTTAATCTGGCCCTCTTGAAGCAAAAGATCAAATATCTTATCGGCTTTGGTGATGTCGAAAGTAAACTTCTCTGGCTCTTTTTGACCAAAGGGACAAGATATCGGCTTTTTATTCTTAACCCACTCAGCCAAACCGATAACTGGTTCTTCATCTGAATTAGAATCTTCTACCTCTCCGACAAATGAAACCTTCTTGTTCCAATTCCTTTTGGGTTCAAAAACCCTAGTGTCTTGATCAGAAATCCTTTGCACTAGATGACTTAGGCTTTCGAACTCCTGAGAAGCATATCTGTCCTTAAGGTGTGGCAACAATCCTTGGAAGGCCAAATCGGCAAGTTGCCGATCATCCAATACCAGGCTATAACACTTATTTTTTACATCTCGTAGCCTTTGCACAAAACCTTCCACCGATTCATCATTGCGCTGTTTCAACTTTACCAAATCGGTAAGCTTCTTTTCATGAACTCCAGCAAAGAAATATTTATGAAATTGCTTTTCCAGATCAGCCCAAGTAATAATAGAATTTGGCGGTAATGAAATAAACCATGTAAATGCTGATCCAGACAGAGATGATGAAAACAAACGAACTCTTAATTCATCTCTACTAGCTGCCTCTCCACACTGAATAATGAAGCGATTAACATATTCCATGGTTGATGTATCATCTTGCCCAGAGAACTTAGTGAAATCTGGCACCTTGTACCGATTTGGGAGAGGAATTAAATCGTATGCCGGAGGATATGGAGTCCGATAAGAATAGGTATTGACCTTGGGCTCGATCCCAAACTGATCCTTCATAATTTCTGCTATTTTATCGGCCCAAAAAGCATCAACATCTTGTTGACGATATGGCTGAATTTCCACCGGAGGTACTTACTGATACCCTTCTGCATATCTTTGTGGCCCACGATCTCCAGCAATTGGCATATTTGCCACTATTTGTGGTCCATTAACCTGCTGGAAAGGATTCATCGGCTGAGCTGCCGATGCTTGATTCTGAAAACCAGCATGCATGTGACCTTGATGAATACCTGCAGCTTGCTGATTTGGCTAAATTGTATGTTGAGTGGGAAACTGCCCTGACCAATTATTATTAGCGTTCATCGGTACAAAATTTGCCGATGGCTGGTAATTTGTTGGCATTGCTGGATAATTACAACCAACTTGAGGTATAACCTGGACTCCAGGTTGACTTACAATAGGAGCCTTCTGTTGCATCGGTAACAAATTTGCCGATGGACTTGAATTAGATGTTTGACCCAAAGGCACCTGAAAACCTCCTAGAGTTGGTTGCACAGTAGTTGCTATAGTATATTGAGGTACTTGAACTATCGGCGAACCAGCCGATGGCATAGGAGCTTTTCCTGCTGTATCAAACACTTGAGGTAATCCAGGGTTAAAAGCAGATGGCTCTGGAGGCATACCGTATCCCCACCAATTAGCAGGAGTCTGATTACTCTGTGGCACAGGACCTGATAAAGCCGATGCCGATAGATCTGTATTAAGCTGAACTCGTCCTGATAATGCTGAATCTGATCGCATCGGTGTAGACTGTACGTTAGATAAGCCTGCTGATACTGGAGGGGAAGAAACCTCTGTACCCACAACGGCTGGAGGAGCCGATGGAGTAATAACAGATGCTGATTCTGGTTGATGATAAGCAGGCCCAACGTAATGAGGTGATGCTTGCCCTTCTTTGAAAGTTCGAACCACAGCATTATGAACAGTATTGGACAGCACATTGGAGTGATTAATTAAAGCATGATTTACTGCAGAATTAACCATCTCTTGAAGTTTACCCGGATTAGAATCAAAGGTAACTTGCCGAGGCAACGGCAAGTCTTGCTTCTGGATGACTTGTCCACTCTTGTTCAAGATGAACGACTTCAAGCAAAGCTGTCTGTATTCTTCTATAGCCTTGTCCATAGCCTGCTTCTGTTCTTCCTTAAGATCTTCTTCTGATACCGCGATGATGTTCCCCGCGTCAATCTCAGGGTTGAACATATTGATTAGATCTGGGTCCCACCGAGCGTGCCAAAAGATGTGTTGATGCAAAAGTGGATCTGTAAACACAAAGGGCTAATACCCGAAATCGATATCCAAAGCGTGCCAGTCGATTTGACCTGTTAATCGACAAGGATGAAGATACGAGCACTTTGGTCCTGACAACAGTGATACGCCCGGAAGTCACGGCCAAGAGGTACTCACGCGGAACTCGAGGATCGTCGAAGATTGCACTGGAGCAATGCAACTCGCCGAATCGATGAGAACTCGTAAAAAGGAAAAAGTATGCAAATTGACGAAGTCGCCGAAAAGTAGATGTAAATAAGAGTAAAAGCTGGTTTTTTATATTGATTGATTGGTTATTACATTGCCCTTCACTCTATATTTATATCCTGATCTACAGAAATATAACCAAATACGACTAGGACACTAAATCCAAATCTAAGGAAACACATGACTTTGATACAACTCAGACTCTAATAAACGTAGACAAGGAAATTAACTCCTATCTTATTCCATAGTCCGCCTCAATCACGATGGTATTCTCATCGACCTCCTTTCCATCGGCAGCAGCCTTCAAGTCTTTTTCATCGGCACACTCCCTGTTTCATCGGCAGCAGCCTTTAAGTCTTCTTTCATCGGCATCGGCAATAATACCCTTAACCTTATCGGCAACACTTCAATTTAAATCAACTTCTCCACACGCCGCCACCACTCATAAGCAGCCTTCTTTACAAGCTCATTTTCATCGGCTATCAACCTACACGGTAATCTTTCCTCTGCTGATTAGCCCCTCCTGACCATCTTGACACGTGCTAAAAAACGATGTCAACAGATACACAACAGAGTCCTAAAGGAAGAGCTTCATCTCTGACATTGTATCGAATATCATCCCCTTACTAAGGATTTCTTTCTCATGGTCATACAATGATTTCCTACACATCTAGAGACCGATGTCACAAACTGCAAAATCCATCACGCTATCATCCCTATAGTCTGGAACACCCCTGAAAGGTACATTCATCGACCTTAGTTGCTCAAGCTCTATCGCTGTGTAAGGTGGTGGTAGAACATACTGCCGCACTTCGCTAATTCTGCCCCATGAATCATAGGGGGTATCATCTGCTGGCAAATATGTGACTAGTCTATCCTAAGCCGACATAGCATGCAAGGCCTCAGTTGGTACTGGTAATGGCATACCATGAATAGGTACTGGCATGGCATCAACCGTTCTGGTCATAGCATGTCTACCTCCCTGGTCATCATCTGAATTGTCTGAATCACTCCTAACTACATCACCGATCCTGTCCTCCTCCTCCTGCTCCTCCTCTTTCCGTTCGAACTCGTTCACATCAAAGTCGTTGCTTATATAGCCTACTTGACTTGAATGAAATTGCTCCTGCGTCAACTGACTGCCCAAATCCATGTTACCCAGAGTTGCTTCCCCTTTGACCCCTAATTCTTGTTCATTGCCTCCAACACCGTTAATGGACGACCCATCTTGGACACCCTGCATCCTGTACCCATTCTCCACCACCACCACAGCCATGGGCACATTAGAACCTGGGAGCACCCAATTGTAGCGGGACCAGTGAGCAGGGTCGCGCAGGGGCATCATGACATAGTGTGCCCTAGTCTTGCCAGTATCAAACCTCCCCTTCAGTGTGAAATCATCGCCAAACTTTGCATTCAAATGGACACAAAGGTCGTTGAAGCTAGGAGGTTCATCAAACCATTCCAATTCTTCTTCCATATTCTCAAACATACCATCTTCTCTCCTAACACTTCCTCCGAAAAAACTCTAACACAACAATCCATCTACAAAAGCATTTCAAGAAACTTCATCAAGTCATCGAAATCGTCGTACATACTGTCCATAGTAATATTCATACCTATACTAACTATAACTGTACTAACTAATCTAATATTAACACCTATAAAAGATTGTAACACCCTAAAATTTGTTTCTCTTGAAATTGAGCTAAAATGATTTAATTTTGTAATTTTATGCTCATGAAAATATGGGGAAATAATAAATTTTCATTAGATTAAAATTTATATTAAGGTAGAAACATGTTTGTTGCATTCGTGCTGGTCACACCTTGTGTTTCTATGTGCAAAATGTGTTTTTTTAAAATACATTTTGGAGACGAATATCTATCTTTAGGAATTTTCTAGCTTCTTTCAAGAATTTAATTCCTACCTCCTTTACCTTAATCATTATGTTCCAAGTTCCCAACAATCTTTTCATGAGCTTCAAATACTTTATTTGGGTTCATCATGTTCCAAAGTGTCTCTGGAAAATTTTCCCAAATTTTTGGAGGTCTCAGAGTATTTTTATGGCTTAAATATCAAATATGGAATTTTTTAGAATTATTTTATTTATGAAATTAATTAATTCCAAAAATAAATAATATATCTCATTTTTCAACCAACTCTCAAAGCCCATATGCAATAATCCTAATAAATCTCAAAGGCCCATGCATTTATTTACTCATGGGCTTTAATGATTATTTAGGTCCATTAGTAAATGTGGAGGGTGCAACATCAATTAGTACCATATTGCTAGTTGATGTAGATATGGGAAGTTTTGCTCCCTATAAATATGTACCAAACCTTGGGCAAAACACACCAAAACTAGTGTAAGGGGAGCCCCTAGTTTGGGAAATCCCTCGTATAGTAAATTAGATTTTTCTCCCCCTTCTCTCGCCGTCGCCGCCGCTGCCGCGCTGCTCGACGCTGTAGACCCGCAGTCGACCATAAGAAGGCCCTAGGTGAGTTCGCCGTCTTCTGCTCTTATTCCCTGTGCTCTCGGCTCGTCTAACCATGGCCTCTAGGACCCAAACCAAGCGCTCTGGGGAGCTTCTCTTCGCCGATAATGGAGCTCCGCCGCGCCGGTTTTCCTCCCTGGTTAGTTACTCTCTCTCCCCTCCTTTCTATTTTGGGCTGTCCAGATTTAATCCAACAGTCCAAGATTGCTCGTACCCCTTCGATAGGTTTATTTGCAAAAGAGCCCCTACAGTTTCACCAAATATAACATGCAGTGCATGGCGCACTTCTAAAATACATTTTCCTATTCCGAAAGCGTAGTTTTTTTTCTAGTAGATTCAGAATACGTTTTCTCTTTTAGAAAGTGTAAAATCCCTCTGTTAGATTCAAAATATGTTTTCTTCTTTTGAAAACGTAGTTTCTTCGGCTAGATCCAAAATACGCTTTCATCTATTTACAGTTTTGCCACTAATTTTGTTTTAGCCACAAAATCTTCGTTTTAACTTCGATTTGACCCGTTCAAATTACGTTAGATTCGTAATTGCGTAATCTACATATTTATACTACTGTTAAATATATTTTCAACTTTTAAAATTTGAGGTTAGATTTAATCTATTATTTTATTAAAGGAAATCTTGTTTAATTGATAACTTTTTCGTTATAGTTCCGATTAGAGTGCTTTTCGCATTTGTGTGTTCGTAGTAACATGTAGGACATCTTTATAACCTTTTTATCTATTGTTTATTATGTTTGGTATATTGTTCTAATTTAGATCTATTGTTTGCTTGATGTATGATTGCATAGATATTTGTGTGGTGCTTTATGATCATGTCCAGTCGGTGAGCTTGGCGTTGGTGATATAAAAGAAGTTGGTGATCCAGAAGTTCTTTGGAGGTTACAATTCAATCAAAGAAGGATCTGAGTTTAAAGAAAGTACATCATGGGATCTTCCTTGTTGTCCTATTCACCTTAATATCATTTTAATCATATGCATGTGTCTATCTTGGCAACCATAGTAATTTTCCTAGCTATTTGATATCCTGGATTCCTTGATTCCTATGGGTTATTGCATTGGGTAGTATGATGCTAGTGCTCAACTAAAGCCAAGATACTGTAACTTGACTAATGGAATATGCAATAAACATTAAAAGTTGTTTTTAGCAACATGGAACAAGGGGGCTAGAGCATTATGCTATTTTATGGTGCTCTAGATTCATCTCCCTAAGGACTTATCTGTAAGTGAACATCTAGGACTTATTGTACAGCCGTGAGGGCTACATGGCTCTAGCTTTAGCTCAGTACCAGATTACTAGAGTTTGGAGGAATTAGGTGTGTGATCAACCAGTCAGTCGTCCCAATAGAATTGGAGTCTTCACCTGAAGATCGGAGTTGTCTTTTCGCTGTTTGCTGTCTAAGGTTATGTCCTTTATACTAAGTATGTTATATATTAAGCATTGTCTATTGATATTACCTTTATTTGTAGCTATATACGAGATTTGACTTCCTGGGCTCACATATGGTGTGTAACTGGTTTTGTCCTTAAAACCAGGTGCTACAAAGTGATATCAGAGCAATGTTGACTGTAGAACACAAGTCTAGTAGAAACTGATCATTTTAAGGTTTAGAAGTTGCTACAAAAACCCTTGCTCTATAAACTTTGATATTTTCTTCTCTATTCTATCTCTACCCTTGTTATTCATCTCTACCTTGGTGCTTATTTTGAAGTCTTTGTTCTCATCTTCACTCCTTGATTTGATATGCTTTTAGAACTATCACTTATCACTTTCTTGCGTAATCTGAAGATGAGTCTTAGGATTGTTACCCCTAGTACAATGAGGATGATAGTATCGTAAGTTGAGTCAATGATTGAATTGTGCACCTTTAGTACTTTATGGAATTGTCATTATGCTTCTGCTTGTTTTGAATCTTTGTAATGACTGCAATGATCTTGTTGGGTGTTCTCACAATTTCATTTAGTTTATAGGCCTAAGGTATAAGGATTAATGAAATAAATAGTCGGGTTTTGGTTCTCTCCTTTTTTCTCTATCGTGCCTTTGGAGCAACCTATCTTTATCGATTTATATATCTGTCTTTGGACTACCAAAAATCATGACAAAAATTTGAACAATATTAGACTTTAATATCTTTCTTTGACCATAAGAATCACCTTGATAGATATGTTGGTTATGGAGTTATGAAAATCACAAGATGATACATAGATGCTGTCAGAAGCTAGGAATAGTTTCTATTGTGCACTGCTTTCGACAACCTGAACTGCAGAATTTGGAAAAGTGTTCTATAAGGAAATTGTGGAGAGTTTGCTATGCTTTCCAAAAATATAAATTGTAGCTCTATTGGATTAACAGAATAAGAGTTATAGCTATTTTACTGCGCTGTTGTTTTTCTGCTCGCGAGGAATTTCAGATTTCTTGTTCTTGCTCATACACGAGAGTATCATTGGGATGTCAGAACATCTTGATACTATTTAGCTCATCTGGAAGAAGGTGCAAGCTACCCTTTTTGTGTCCCCTACTTTAATTTTTCTTAAGGGGGTAGCCAAGTTGAAGAATTTACAAGATGAAGTATCATACGTTCTAGTTTGCATAGCGAAAGCGTGGTGGGCCCATAACCCACAGGTCCCAGGATCAAAACCTTTGGAGGAACAAATATCTTTGGAGGAGATCAATAAGATAGACAATCACGCTTATGCCAACTATCTAACTAAGGGTCCGAATGCTCAAGGTGCCATATGAAGTTCAGTTATGCTCTCTAGCTCTCACTTGGAAGAATCAGTTAATCTGATAAGAAAGGTGGTACCCAGAGGATGTATATCACTTAAGTGTTTCATCATCTAGAGTAAGTATCCTTTGCTTGGTTGATAAGTTATTGGATCATCTATGAGGAACGGATGCATTCGTCAATATGGCTCTGCAATTCAAGCTATCCTCAGCTGGGAGTCCAATCTTCAACATACCTAGGACAAGTAGGCATTGATGACATAGGAATGAGATATCTGATAACTACAGATGGTTCTATGGAGTCTCAGGAAATTCCAATAATATACTAAGCATGACAAGAAGGTTTGGATTGAAGAAAGTTAATGATGTGATAGGAACCCACTCAAAGATGTGAGAGAAACTCAGAGTCTTTAATAATGAGGTTTGATTAGAGGTTCAAGGGAAGTTTATCTAAGACCATCAATATATTAGCTTTTCCAGATCAAGACACGAGTTTTTTTATATCTACTATGATGCACCTTATCAAGGTGTGGGATGTGTCCTTATGTAAGAAGAAAAAATAGAGGTTTAAGCAAGAAAACATGAGATGGAACATCTGACGTATGATCTAAAGTTATCCACTGTGAAGCATGGAGATACTATCTACAAGGACATGAGAGTATATTTTCATGAAAGATCGGACTGAAACTTGAGACACTGTAAATGGATTGGAGTAATCAAGAATTATGACTTGGAAAGGAGCTATCACTGGGAGAAAGAAATGTCATTGCTGATGACTTTACCAAAAAGGAGTTATGCTAAGAAGATTCGAACGACACCATGGACTAAGAATAGTCATTTGAGAGTTGAGCAACTTGATCTGAGCATCTGAAGTCATTAATGTTTTAAAGTTGGCAATAGAATCTACTTTAGATCAAGAAAGTAGGAAGCTCCGTTGGAAGGTGAATATTTTAAGAAGAAGAATTGATATTATGGACTAAAATGAAAACGTGGCCTAGTCATTGGAGTTACCTGAGTATTGTTTGGAGTATCTTTCAGAATCTTGGAATCAGTTTGACAAGTTACTTGGAGTATGGTTAACAGGTATGCAAAGTAGAGAAGAATCCAAAGGTGGAGAATCTGTATCTCTTTTATCACCATCTTCTGAATCTCAAGGACGAGATTCATCTTAAGGGGGTAGAATTGTAACACCCTAAAATTTGCTTCTCTTAAAATAGAGCTAAAATGATTTAATTTTGTATTTTTATGCTCATGAAAACATAGGTAAATAATAAATTTTTATTAGATTAAAATTTATCTTAAGGTGGAAATGTGTTTGTTGCAACCGTGTCGGTCGCACCTTGTGTTTCTATGTGCAAAATGTGCTTTTTTAAATACATTTAGGAGACGAATATCTATTTCTAGGAATTTTTTAGCTTCTTTCTAGAATTTAATTCCTACCTCCTTCACCTTAATCTTTATGTTCCAAGTTCCCAACAACCTTTTCATGAGCTCCAAATACTTTATTTGGGTTTATCATGTTCCAAAGTGTCTCTAGGAATTTTCCCTAAATTTTTGGAGGTCTCGGAGTATTTTTCGTGGCTTAAATATCAATTCTGGAATTTTCTAGAATTATTTTATTCACAAAATTAATTAATTCTGAAAATAAATAATATATTTCATTTTCCAACCAACTCTTAAAGCCCGTGTGTAATAATCCTAATAAATCTCAAAGGTCCATGCATTTATTTACTAATGGGCTTTAGTGATTATTTAGGTCCATTAGTAAATGTGGAGGGTGCAACATCAATTAGTACCATATTGCTAGTTAATGTAGATGTGGGAAGTTTTTCTCCCAATAAATATGTTCCAATCCCTTGGGCAAATCACACCAAAACTACTGTAAGGAGAGCTCCTAGTTTGGGAAATCTTTCGTGTAGTAAATTAGATTTTTCTCCTTCTCTCGCTGTCGCCGTCACCGCCGCGCTGCCCGACGCTGTAGACCCGTTGTCGACCGTAAGAAGGCCCTAGGTGAGTTCACCGTCTTCTCCTCTTATTCCCCGTGCTCTCAGCTCGTCTAACCGTAGCCTCTAGGACCCAAACTAAGCGCATTGGGGAGCTTCTCGCCGCCGGTAATGGAGCTCTGCCGCACCGTTTTTTCCCGGCCGGTTACTCTCTCTCCTCCTCCTTTCTAATCTGGGCTGGCCAGATTCAATCCAACGGTCCAAGATCGCCTGTACCCCTTCATCGGGTTTATTTGCAAAAGAGCCCCTACAGTTTCGCGTAATACAACCCGTAGTCCATATCGCACTTCCGGAATATATTTTCCTATTCCGAATGCGTAGTTTCTTTCTAGTAGATTCAGAATACGTTTTCTCTTTTAGA
The DNA here is from genome assembly GCA_038087645.1 of Saccharum hybrid cultivar R570. Lineage (NCBI taxonomy): Eukaryota > Viridiplantae > Streptophyta > Magnoliopsida > Poales > Poaceae > Saccharum > Saccharum hybrid cultivar. The sequence goes on from JAQSUU010000805.1 coordinate 17,942,072, forward strand.
AAGCATAAAATCCCTATATTAGATTCAAAATATGTTTTCTTCTTTTGGAAACGTAGTTTCTTCGGTTAGATCCAAAATACGGTTTCGTCTATTTACAGTTTCGCCACTAATCTTGTTTTAGCCATAAAATCTTTGTTTTAACTCCAATTTGACCCGTTCAAGTTGCGTTAGATTCGTAATTGCGTAATCTATATATGTATACAACTGCTAAATATATTTTCAACTTTTAAAATTTAAGGTTAGATTTAATCTATTATTTTATTAAAGAAAATCTTGTTTAATTCCTAACTTTTTCGTTATAGCTCCGATTAGAGTGCTTTTCGCGTCTGTGTGTTCGTAGTAACATGTAGAACATCTTTAAAACCTTTTAACCTATTGTGTATTATGTTTGGTGTACTGTTCTAATTTAGATCTATTGTTTGTTTCGTGTATGATTGCATGGATGCTTGTGTGGTGCTTTATGATCATGTCCAGTCGATGAGCTTTGCGTTGGTGATATAAAAGAAGTTGGTGATCCAGAGGAAGTCCTTTGGAGGTTACAATTCAATAGAAGAAGGATATGAGTTTAAGGCAAGTATAGCACAGGATCTTCCTTGTTGTCCTATTCACCTTAATATTATTTTAATCATATGCATGTGTCTACCTTAGCGACCGTAGTAATTTTTCTAGATATTTGATATCCTAGATTCCTATGGGTTATTGCATTGGGTAGTATGATGCTAGTGCTCAACTAAAGCCATGATCTTGTAACTTGACTAATGGAATATGCAATAAACATTAAAACAAGCTTTTTAGCAACATGAAACAAGGGGCTAAAGCATTAGGCTATTTTATGGTGCTCTAGATTCCTCTCCCTAAGAACTTATATATAAGTGAACATTTGGGACTTACAGTACAGCTGTGAGGGCTGCATGGCTCTGGCTTTACCTCAGTATGAGGACCTTTTCTATCTCGTTAGTGGTTACCTTTATGGCGCAAGATGGGCTCCGACAGGTATGATCTCGGCCTGCCAAGAGGGTGCACTTTGGTTTCTTGGTATTTTGTTAGTCACTCCTTGGAGGGGGTTCATGCTTATTGATGGGGAAACCTTAGCGGCCCTAACTTGTTAGAAGAACCTTTGAAAGGCTTCATAGTGAACCATGCCGACCTTCCTTGGTAGTGGGTTCATAGGTTGGTCGCCTCGGGCAAAACGGTAAAGCACGACTACAGTGAAAGTGTACAACCTCTATAGAGTGTAAAACTGGTATATCAGTCGTGCTCACGGTCACGAATGGCCTTAGACCCTTACGGAATAGATGAAGAACACGGATGATACCAATGATGAAGATGCTCATTAATGATTACTGTTTATGCTATTCATTAGTCATGTTTACCTGATCATGTGTTTATATGGGCTTGTGAATAAACTTGTTGCCACCCAATTGCTAAAAGATGACTCATTAAAAGCTAATTGCAATTAAACCAGTATCAGCCTTTTGAGCCTCATGAACCCCATTTTATATTTGTTGAGTACGACATGTACTTACGCATGCTTTATTTTTCAATTATTTGGATAAAAATCCCGGATGGGTACCAGATTGCTAGAGTTTGGAGGAACTAAGCTTGTGATCGACCAGTCAGTTGTCCCTGTGGAATTGGAGTTTTCACCCGAAGATCGGAGTTGTCTTTTTCGCTGTTTGCTGTCTAAGGTTATATCCTTTATACTAAGTATGTTATATATTAAGCATTGTCTATTGATATTACCTTTATTTGTAGCTATATGTGAGATTTAACTTCCTAGGCTGACATATGGTGTGTATCTGATTTTGTCCTTAAAATCGGGTGCTACAAAGTGATATCAGACTTCCTAAAAGTGATATCAGACTTCCTCATAGGCCAGTAACTCTAATGTCAAGCAATCCAAGGATGGTGGCGTTTGTCCCTGAGAGATCAAGTATTTTTCTTTGAAGGATATTTAAATCAAGTTTGAGATGTGAGATGCCGAGCCACATTGTTCACTCCCATGGTGCAGTCCATATATAGCTCTTTTTTTTAAATGAACAAGGCAGAAGGACTGCCTGTTGTATTAAAAAGAAGGTGAGCCAAGACAGGCTAGAACAAGATTGTACAAAAAAACTATACAAAGGAGTGTAATAGAAAAACTCTCAGTGTCTGCCTATCAAAATTGCTCGATGTTTCCCTCCAGCCATAATCCACATCCCGCTTTCATCTTTTATTTTCGGAAGTAGCTGATTATGAGGTAACTCTTTGTGATTGAATATTCGTGCATTTCTTTCATTCCAAATTTCCCATGGAACTAAGATGATCATAGAACGCCTTCGTTTCCTGGAGTGGCAAGGTACGGCTGATAGGGAGGTCCACCATTGATGAAGCTATTCGGCTTGCGACCAGGAAGGCAAAAAGAGGCCACTGAGTCCTATCGAAGCAGCAAGTTCCTCCCGAATACGCATGGAGTATCTGCAATGAGCGAGAAGATGGAGGACAGTTTCTGGCTCTCTACGACAGAGGGCGCAAACAACATTGTTGGGCCAACCTCTCGCCTGGAGCCTATCTGTCGTCCAAAGTCTATTTTGGATGGCGAGCCATCCAAATAATTTGCATTTAGGTGGTGCCCAAACCTTCCAAATGAGTGTGCCAAAATTGGCTGTTGTTGACCCTAAGAATTGGGCTCTGTAAGCTGAGTTTGCAGAATATTCACCATCAGCGGCGCTGAAATATTGCCACACGCCATATTGCCACGTACTCGATAAAGTGTTGTGCATTGAAGCCACGGTGCTGCAAGTTAAGATCCTTGATCCAGTTTTGATTTTGAGTGGCAACATAAAGGGATCTATTATTTCTTTTAGAAATTTTGAAGAGGTTTGGCGCAATATCTTTTAGCCTTTGTCCTTGACTCCAGGCCCCATACCAAAAGGAAGTTTTCTTGCCATCCCCAATGGTAATCTTTGTTGCAGCTGCAAAGAAGAGGCGGTCAGTTCTGTTGCAGGGGATTTCGGACCCCCACCCAGGGCTTATCGCTTGACTTCCATTCATGCCACACCCATCGAAGCCTAAGCGCCGTAGTGAACCTTCCCAAGTGTAGGATCCCTAGGCCTCCAGAACACGTTGGTCCTCTTGCACGGCTCCAATTAACTTTGCATTTTCCACCGGTCAAAGCTTTAGAACCGGCCGACATAAATTGTTTCCTCTTAATGTCAATTTCATCTAGCACCTCCTTGGGTGCCTGCAGGGCTGTGAGCAGGTAAACCGGTTGTGACGTGAGCACCGATTTGATCAGCGTGAGTCAACCTGCTGGAGTTGTGTTTTTTCCATTCCAAGAGATAAATTTGCTAACTGGCTTATCGACAAGGAATTGAAGGTCCACACGTCGTAATCGCATAGTGGTGAGAGGTAAGCCCAGGTACTTGATCAGAAAGTGCACTCGTGTTGCTGGGAGGTCAGCAATGGAGCACTGTATTGGGACTACTGTGGACTCGTGAAAGTTTGTTAGGAGACCTGTTGCCTCACTGAATCAAGTAAGAATATTTGCCAAGGTGGAGATGACTTTCTTTCGAGGATTGATGAAGAGGGCTGTATCATCTACGTACATGGAGGTTCTAATGTTGTGTGTGTGTCCCCCTTAACTTTCTTAGAATGGCTCTCTGTTGCTAAGTCCAGGAGGCGTCGCAGCGGGTCAATGGCGATAACAAATAAGAGCGGTGAGAGGGGGGTCGCCTTGCCGTAGGCCTCTGCCGTGCTTCAGAGGGGTGCTGGGGACTTCGTTGAGCAAAACCCGTGAGGTGGAGGTGGCAAGGAGTGAGGCAATCTAGTCCCGCCATCTTGGAGGGAAGCCTAATCGTTGGAGAAGCGTTCGCAAATAGTCTCATCTCACTGAGTCGAACGCTTTAGTGATGTCCAGTTTAATGAAGAGGGCAGGGATGTTGTTTCTATGGAAGCTTCTGGCTGTCTTTCTAAGGATGGCAACGGGGCGGATTCGGACCGGGTGGAGTCTCTGTGTACCCAAACCCGAAACCTGAAATCGAAATCCGAAACCGCATCGAACACCGATTCGGGTGGTAATCCATCCCCAAAACCGAACCCACGGATACCCAAAACCCGAATGGATACCCGAAACCCGCTATGTATGACACATAGTAAGAGAAATAAGGACTTTCTATAAACATATGCATAATATATATACATATATTCACGTGTATAAACAAGAGGCAATAAATAATAAATATTTTCATGAGTCAACTTAGAATAAATTTAATAATATAAGTAAACAAGTTATTATTAGCATATTATAAAACATGAGTTTTAATTCCAAATGATTTATTTCGGATATCCATTGGATATCCACGGGTGGAAAACCAAACCTGAAACCGAACCCGATTGGTTTCGGGGCTCCGAACCCGAACCCGCAAGACCCGAAACCCGTGGATATCCAACCCGAAACCGCCCCGTTGCTATCCTTATGTGTTTCACATACCCATGAAATTGTCATGGATGCTTCTCTTTTTAATAAATGCACTTTGTGTAGGCGGCACTATGGTCTTCGTGTATGGAGCAAGTCTTAGGCCAGTCTCAATGGGAATTTCATGTCACGGTTTCTAACACATCCAAATTTTGGAAACAGTGCAGAAGAGTTTCATCCCCATGAAACTCTCTCTGCTCCCATAAAACTCTTATCATCTCTCTCTTCATAAATATAGTGCCACATCAGTATAATTAATGTCTATGAAACTCTGATGAAACTCCATTGAGACTGGCCTTAGGGCCAGAGCTTTGGCAATGATTTTGGCAAATGAGTGAATGAGGCTTATGGGCCGCCTATAGTCTGTTGCATAATCAACGCCCTCTTTCATTGGTATTAGCACAATGTTGGCCGAGTTTAGAAGTGGTAGGCTCGAGATCCGTAGATTGTGGAAAGCAATCACCGCCTCCATAAAATCTCCTTTTATCACGTCCCAGCAAGCTATGAAAAAAGCACCTGTATAGCTGTCCGGGCCTAGCGCTTTGTCAGCTGGCATTTGGAAAATGGCAGTTTTGATTTCGTCCTCTGAGAAAGGATCATCGAGCGAGTGAAGGTGGAGCGCAGGCTGGTCAAGGTTGTCCCAATTGAGATCTAGTGTGCGTTCTATGTGGCGCCCCATTACAGCGGCAAAGTGATCACGAATTACTTTTTCTTTGTCCTCGTGTTTGAAAGCCCATCCTTGACCCTTTTTCAACTGTTGGATATGGTTCTTTCTTCTACGGTCATTGATCCTACGGTGGAAGAATTTTGAATTTGCGTCTCCCAGCTTGAGGTTCATGACCCGTGAAGCTTGCTTTTTCCTAGCCCGCTCTATAACTGCAAGTCCTAGAACTCTCCGCTTTAAATTTGTTCCATATATCCTGACGAAGATGGTGATCTGGTTCGCCAAAAAAGCATGATGTCCCCATTTTGCATGCACCTTATGATGGCTATGAAGCTAGACATGCATTTCACACGTATCCGAGGTTCCGACGATCGAGCGCCCCTTTTCATCTTCCCCAAAACATTGCCCCTGCTACTGCATGCAGGATAAGGGGCCATCAGTGGGGCTCAAGCCCACCCTACCATTCGTCGGTTGGCCATGCAGCCCCTTGTGATCCCGATAATTTTTTAGGAATAGTGGAAAATAGGAAGAAGAGATTAAAGATGTTGTGCCCTGCTAGAGTTTGAAGATGTGCACCCCACCCCTTTGCCCCCACCAATCAATTTTTAGGAGTAGAAGAGAGGAAGAAGAGATTAAAGACGTTGCTCCCTGCTAGAGGTTGATAATCCCTCTTCCCCTGATTTTTTGTTTGTGTCTGCCACTGCATAGGTTTGTAAGAATGTGTAGTAGAACCAACATAGAAAAAAATTATTATGCACATCCATTGCAGATAAAGGCCAGAGCTACACTGGTTACCTTGTATGCAAACATCAAAATACAAAGTTTAGTGTTTACATGTCATTCAAAATCACAAGGACAATTAATTTATTCAAACAACATGAAGCATACATAGTATTTTTTTTTAAATATAGTAAAACAGAGAGTAGTTGGAAGAAATAAGATGAGTTCATGAAATCAGACCATATCAAGGAGCTCTGACTTGAATGTTTTGCCCAGATGAATTCTAAGCTTCAAGACAGGCCATTCACCTAGTAGCTTCGTAAGAACGGGCAGTAGAACCGACAGAAGGCAAATTGTTATAGCCAACCATAGGAGGCGAGGGGCTAAAACTGTGTATAGACCAGTTGCAAATGCTGTGGTGGTTGCTATGTAGCTAATCCACATAAGTTTCTTAGTCAAGGATCTGTAATGAAGCAAAAACTCAAAGTCCTCCCATCTTGACATTGTTGATATGAAGGCAACAGCCAGCGAGGAGAACATTGCCAAGGAATCAGAGGTCAAGAATGCCTGGAATGCAACCTTTCTTGCCATGATGGGAAGTCCCTCACTTCCAGCATCGTTGCTGTATCCTCCAGGCAAGGTGAAAGCAGCAGCAAAGGTGATTGTTGCAATGAGGATTGCCACTAAAGAAGTGTTGCCTGTGTATGTCTGAGTCAATATCTTTATATCCTTCCTTGATTCGGAAGTTACTCGATCCTTGGTTTGCTTATGAAGGTTATAAGTATCATTTGCTGCTTCAGGATCAGCTTTCAGCATAAGCATGGAGACTTCATTCTGCAAGGTCTCAAAGAAAGGTATGTGTGGAGCACACATTAGCACAATACTCAAAAAAGACAATATTCTACGTACCATTGTGTCCGCTAGTTAGTGGTAGCAAACTGTTTTTCAAAGGTGCTGATATATTTCTGTTACAATGTTTTAATAGTATCCTCTTGTTTAAAATAGAAGGCTACAGAGTACTTATTCATTTTGACAACCATATATCTTTAGTTGCTTACCTATCTGTCATTGATTTCAACAATTTAATGGTGCATATCTTGCGGTGGTTGTTGATTTGAACATGGTCATTTGTTTTTTCCCCTCTAAAAAGTTTGTATGGATCGTTTATTAATGTGCACAGGATAAGTTTGCAGAGACTGCTATGCAATATATGTAAACGTTTAATCATTCGTAGTTGTATAAGTCCATAAGTGTCCAAATATACTCATAAGATATAAACACCCTCTATCTTGCAAATTGTTAAAAATTACAAAAAAAGGAAAGAAAATCAGACTGCTCTGCCCCATAGTGTTGTTGTCTTTCAACCCACAATCATAGACTAGCACCCACTGCTTAGTATACCGATTTCAAGCATTTTCTAGAGGTGGGTTTCCTACCACTAAGAAATACATGTGCATGCATTTTCTAGGACTTGAACTTGTATCATCTTACCTCGCTCACAGTCACCTAAGAGTGAATATACCATGACATCCCTTGTATCAACTTCTATGAATCTTTTTATAAAATATTTGGCGACCTAAACTATCTCAAACGAAAACAAATCAATTAGAAAGTTTTAGATCAATCACATTGAGCACTACGTACTACTTTGATATAGGTTATGTATCCATTCGAGATCATTTGAAAAAAATAAAAAACATAGATTTATAATATGATGAGAACTTAAAACATATATTTAGGCTGATATTATTGTATTGTATTTGTAGGTAATGAATATATAAGTCGTCAAGGGATCGGACTAGTCAAGGGGACCGGAAAAAACAATGCAAGTCCAAGAGAAACTAATTAAGCGTACCCAGTTTAAAGTCTTGGCGTGCTCGGTCATAGGAGATAGTAGCCAGGTAGCTGGGTTACCCGAGCTGTTGAGCATCGTGACGTCGGTGTCTGGGTGTTGCAGCAAAGCATTGACTATCTTGGGATTGCACTTTCGGACCGCGCCGTGCAGAGGAGTATCTTCCGTTATGTCTCGCATGTTGACTAGCTTGCGAAGATGCTTTGACCCCAGGAAGAATTCTAGAAGCTCCATGTGACCACCCCTAACAGCTTGGTGAAGGCATGTCGTGGGGACCACAATCTGGGGGTTGGGGAGCAGCATCTGGGGCAGCAGCATCTGGGCAATGCCATCTGCAGGGGCATAGGGAGCATCTGGGCAATGCTTGAGAAGCTCCCGGGCAGCACCAACGTATCCTCGGCTTGCAACCGAAGCAAGAATAGGGGCACCATCCGAGTTGAATACGTACCCTAGGGACCAGTCATGTTCCAGCAGCACTCTTAGCACGTCAATCTTGTCCCAGTGTACAGCCATGTGCATTGGAGTCGCCTCGTGCTTGTCTTCTTCTCTAGCCAGCTCGGGACGTGTCTCCATGATCCTTTTTGCGACAACTGAAAGCAAAGATAGTTTAATAAATTTCCTAATCCTACATCTTAGCTTATATACTGTAAATAAATAAATAAATTCGGACTCGGCATGCCGTCTCACCTGGATTGCCACTTCTGACGGCAGCATGCAGAGCATTGTAGCCGTACGCTCCCCCATGAGCAGAATCAGGGATCTCCAGCAGTTTCTCGGACACATCCGCGTAGTTCCTCATCACCGCGATGAACATGGGCGATTCGTCGTACTTGTTCACAGCTTTCGACAAGCCGGGCTCCGCGTCTATCAGCTCGAGGGCGAGCTTCCGGTGCCCGCTGCGGATGGCGTGGTGCAGCGCGTTGAACCCGCGCTTGTCCTGCGTCAGGATCGCCTCGTTCAGCTGCTCTTCACGGCAGCGCCCGAGAATGAACGAGGCCAGGGAGACGTGGCCGCTGGTCACGGCGGCGAGCAGCGGCGTCTCGCCGTCGGCGTTGACGGCGCCGAGAAGAGACGCCGCCGCCGGAGACTGCTGGTTGTTCGTCAGCGCCAGGACGTTCTTGCAGAACCTTTCGTGGCCATGGATGCAGGCGATGTGGAGGCAGGTGTTCCCCTGAGGAGTTGTTCCCAGCAGCACCCCCGGGGTCTGCAGGGCCATGTGCTTCATTTCCGCGGAGTTGCCGCACACGGCTGCGCCCAGGAGACGTTGGTGGATTGTCAGTGATACTGGTGGTGGTGGTGTAGTGGTAGCTCCGCCTGATGATGAATTCATCATGGTTGCTCCATCGGAGGGTGTAGTTATGGCAGCTCCTGTCGGATTAACGGCGGTAGCTGTTTCGTGGGCAGTCGTCTATTAAAATAAAACATATAAAATAAGAATAATTAATGATGCCTGTTAGTAAACGTTAGACCGGATAAAAAAGAAATTAAATCTAACTGTTCCTGTATAGGCTAGCAATTTTTTAAAAATATATAAGTGTTTTAAAAGAGTTGCAAGAGTTGATATAAAATTATATGTGCAGTATTTTAAAATATATAAGTATTGTTTTATAAAAAATAGAGTGCTTGAAATGAAACTACCAGTACAATATGTCATAAGGATTTTGTCGAAAAGTATAAACTTATAAAATTAAGTGCCATAGAATTTTAATGTAATAATTTATTTAAAAGGGATTATCTGTGTCATTTATATGTGGTTTGCTAAGGAAACATTTTATTTTCATGACCGATAAACTACAAAATGGGGACACATAGCGTCTATGTCTACTTTGAATTTAACAGTAGTAGAACTCAAGTAATCAGAAACATATTTATAGTATAGTTTATGGTTATTTAATTCTTTTTCATAATAGCTTATACCGTTAATTTAGATTTAGATTTGAGGGATGTTTTAGTTTCTATTTTATAGAGGCAAATACGGCTAATTTACATGCAATTAAAGGGGTTACTTTGTATTATCTTCCATAATGGTAGAGTCAGGTAATCTAAAAGAAAATTTATGGAAGATATTAATTAAATTATCTTTCATGATGCTAGAGGTTAGTAGTTTAGATGTAGATTTAGGGGGTTATTTATTGCCTTTTTTAAATGTCAAAATCGCGTTGTTTTTAGAAAATAGAATATGCCCTATAATTATTATTCTCTATATGATTAGAGTCGACAAATTAATTGCCATATGTTTTTTTATTATTATGATAATTTGTAGGATTTATTTTTTTGCTAATGCATCTTGTAAGAATTAATATGGACGCTATGTTTAGATCCTCAAGTTAGTAATATTAGGATACATATTGTCATACATTGAATTGCACCTCTATGGGGTTTTCATAAGTACTAAGTTATATTAGTTCTTGTTGCATTATTTTCTATGACATGATGAATCTATATTTTAGCTTTTAACTTTTGATCTTATTAGTTGTCTACAATTATTTTTTATCCATGTGTTAACCTGAAACTCTAGTGCTAACTACATTTTTATTTAGAATTTCCCTATTGTATTTTATTAGATTTTGTGTTCTAACTACACTCTCGGTTGCTGCAATGTCATAAACAGTCATTTGAGTCTGTATTGCAGCCCTTAAAATGTTGGCACATAGCATTTACACTTACTTTTAATTTAAGAGTAGAAGAAATTTGTAATTTAGAACCATATATATCATACTTCATGTTTATTGAATTTTTTCCATAATAGATTAGATATTAGTATATAGACAAAGATTTGAGGGATATTTTAGTTTAAAATTTTATAACAGTAGAGGTAGATAATTTAGATACAAATTAAAGGGATTATATATTATCTTTCATAATGGTAGATGCGGGTAATTTAAAATGAAATTTAGGGGGTTACTTTGCATTATCTATTATAATGTTAGATTATGTATTTTTTTTTGTAATAGCAAGAGATGGGTAATTTTCTAGAAAAATAGAATAGATCCCGTAACTGTTATAGGTGATGATGATTGGACACTACTAAATTAAAGGCGAGATGGTTTTGGTTTTTGTGAGAATTTTTCTAATTTATTGTTTTTTCTTGGCATCTTGTGAGGATTAACATGGAGGCTCTCTTAGATGCCTCCAATTACTAATATTAAAGATGGCATGGAATCTAGGTCATAGATTGTTTTCTTTGTAATTTCAATAGCACAGATAGGCACACTCTAGCTTGCATTGTAGTGCCCAAGATATGAAATTTTGTTTCCATATATGAAAACTTCCAGAACCTACTATAATCTAGAAGCACTTTTATATAATATCAAATATAAGCAAATCTAGAAGCTTTTTTTGTTATTTTTAATAATATTTTGTTTCCAGATATGAAAACTTGCAGAACCTACTATAATCTAGAAGCACTTTTATATAATATCAAATATAAGTAAATCTAGAAGTTTTTTTTGTTATTTTTAATAATGGTTGAGTTAGTTTGTTTCTCATGAATAATCAGAACCCACGAAATAGAAACCTACATAGTGGGTACTTTGAGTTTATCTTTTTTCTTAATGTAATAAGTGTTTAATTTAGATCTCCATTAGGTCTTGTTTGGCTACACTTGTATCCACCTCAAACCATATGTATTAGGGTGGATTGGGGTGGAAAATTAACTAATTTTCACCCTAATCTACTCTAACACATGTGAATTGAGGTGAATACGAATAGCCAAACAAGCCCTTAGGGGACTTATCGTTATTTCTAGTATTAGGGGAGGTAAATATGTTAGATCATGATAAGGTTAGGCCAACCTCAATTAAATCATATTTTTCCTTGATTTTTTTATTTAATTAAAATAAGGTTAGACGGAGCCCAATTAAATCTAATAAAAGTAGGCTGTTTATTTATTTTTTGATTTGACATGAAGTAGGCTTTTTATTATTGGCATGTGCACCATACAACTGTACATTGTATTATAAATGCAAGGACATATTTGGTAGTAAAATATATATTTACGGTGAGAGAAAAAAAAAAGCGTACCGAGATTAAAGGCTTGGTGTGATTGGCGGCATCAGGCAACACCCGGCTCGCCGGGTCACCGGCGCTGTTAAGCACCGTTACGTCTATGTCCTGGTGAAGCTGTAAAGCAGCAACCATGTCCGGCTTGCAGTTTCTGACAGCGAGATGCAGAGCAGTTTCACCGCTTCCATTGAGCACGTTAATCAGGTGGCCAAGCTGCTGTAACCCCAGGATAGATTTCACAAACTCTGTATGTCCACACAATACGGCAATGTGAAGACATGTCGAGCCGCTTGCATCGCAGTAGGGAGCATCTGGACAGTGTTCAAGAAGCTCTCGAGCAACACCACCATGGCCCTGAGAAGCTGCGACACAGAGAAGAGGGTCACCGTTTGTGGAGGTTAGGTACCCCAAAGACGGATCATGCTCCAACAGTGCTGCTAGCGCGTTAATCTCGCCGTCATATGCAGCCAGGTGCACTGGAGTGTGCCTATTCTCGTTCTCCTCTGTGGCTAGCCACGGACGTGTCTTCATAACCTTTTTAGCGATAGCTGAAATAAAGCAAATCAAGGGACAAAAAAGAAAAAGGTTAAGCACACTCTACTACACTGCGTAGCATTGATCGATGCAAGATCGTGTAGTACATAACACTGGCATGCCAAGATTGTAAAAAGATTCACCACAATGCAATGGTTATTAGTACTATATTCAGTAGTTACCTAGATTTCCACTTCTGACAGCAGCATGGAGAACATTGAAGCCGAAGGCTCCTGAGTGAGCCGAATCAGGAAGCTCCAGCAGTCTATCCAACACCTCCGTTAAGTTTCTCATCGCCGCGATGAACAGAGGTGACTCGCTACGCCCGTTCACGGCTCTCGACAAGGCAGGCTCCGCTTCGATCAGCTCGAGCGCGAGCTTCCCGTGTCCCCTGCGGACGGCGTGGTGCAGCGCGTTGCACCCGTGCCTGTCTTGCTTCAGGATCACTTCGCTCAGCTGCCGCTCACGGCAGCGCCTGAGCAGAGCAGAGGCTAGAGACGCACGGCCCCTTGCCACGGCGGCCAGCAGCGGCGTCTCGCCGTCCTTGTTGACGGCGGAGAGGAGCGCCGGGGATTGGTCCATCGCCAGGATGCTCTCGCAGAGTTCGTCGTGGCCCTGGATGGAGGAGATGTGGAGGCAGGTGTTCCCCGGTGGAGTTGTCCAAAACAGCACGCCCGGGTCATGAGATGCCAGTCGTTTGAGTGATGCAGCGTCGCCGGATGTGGCTGCTTTCAGGAGACGTCGGTCCATCGTTGCCATCCCTTTTATACAGAAGATTATTGGACAAAAAACTCGGTTGGACTCTTAAAATTATTTACTATATATTTGACGAGCACATATAATCAAAAGTACTGTGTATTATTCACTAGTATATGGAGTTAGACTCTTAAATTTAAATTGTAAGTTTGTAACCAATCACTATAATATACTCCCTCCATCCCAAAAGAATATAATTATCGCTTTTTGATGAGTCAAAATAACTTTAAGACTTTTGAAAGACCAATCTAGAAGACCCGAGCTGAATGGAAATGTCATTTCTTTGCATGGACACTACTGCACCGTAAGAGAATGGCCACATGATCTGGTTTGTAAGGTTTGCGGAAACAATCTAGAAACTCTAGGACATTTATGCAAGGATTGTCCTTTTACAAAGGGAGTCTAGTCCATCATCCAGGTTTGGTTCAACCTTAATCAAATTCAGACCATAATGCATGAGGGATTAATTTATCGTTATTGGCATAATAGATGCAGAGCATGTTTTGAAAAACATCATATCAGAAGGAAGGATTTTGATTGTTTAATTATCTACTTTTGGGGGAATATACGAAAAGAGCGAAACCGGAGAACTTTATAACACCAGGAATTGCAAGCAAGTTAGGTTACAACTTTAGTCCAAGATATATCCAACAATACATTTTCACGTTAGCCAAGATGGCTGCCCGTAATCTTCTCCAAGAATCAGTAGTGGTGGTGTTATAGGTTTGGTTTTTGTTGAGTTGTGTTTGATATTATCTGGCCACTTTACTGGTTGTACCTTTTTATTTTGTTTCTCTCCTTTTTTATATAAATAATTTTTTTAAAAAAGGTCGTTTTAGGAGGGCAGGATGGTGCTTCTATTCTTGTGTTTTTTTGTATCATCTAATAAAAATTATAGTAAAGCTCCTGCTATCCTTTCAAATTTTATAAGTTTGGTCAGATCTATATAAAAATATACTAACGTTTACGGTTGTCAAATAAGTATCATTAGATAAGTCATGAAATATATTTTTCATAACATACCTAAGTGAAATTGTAAATATTTATAATATTCTGTAAAATTTAGTCAAACTTTGGAAAGTTTAACTCATCTAGATTTGCATCCTTTTTGGGATGGAGCCAAACATCCCCAATAAGTTTGACTAAATTTATAAAAAATATTATTAATACTTATGTCTCTATATAGTTAAGATATTAAAATATACTCCATGATGAATCTATTGATAATAATTCAGTATCATGGTAGTATTTTTCTTGTAGATTTCATCAAACTTTAAACTATTTGACTCGTTGAAAAGCGAGAATTGTTTTCTTTTTAGGATAGTGGGAGTAGTAGTATTCAAAAATTATAATGATTTTGGCAAAAAGTAAAGTCTTGTATCATTGTTTTTGTTGATTTTTATAGAGGCAATGCCATTGGCACATTAAATGCACCATACCAAAGATAACAGTAAGAAAATAGTAATGCTTTTGAACGGAGGGTAATAAATACACTCACAGTTAAAAACTCCGAAATCTCACATATTGACATATACGTATATATGGATGACTATGCTGAAAATTGTTACTCAAGGTATCAATTATACATGCTTCTTCATTATCATAAGACATATAAACTATTATTACAAATTTAATATGCTCATTTACCTTTTTTTATTTGGGCCTTTAGGTGGCTCGTCCGCAGCGAAACTGCCCGGCTCCTTTTATACACTGGTCAATACAGCGATGGGTGGCATTTGGCCGTCAAATTTCCGAGCTGCTTTACTTTTCTAGCAATAGATACACATTAGTTCGCGTTATTTATTATATATATATATATATATCCATGAAATAATACTAGTACTGTATCTAAGGAACAAGGATACCCACAATACCTGGCTGCTGAATCCAATATGGCCGCGCTATAGTATGGACGCAAAAGATGATCCAGACACTTTTACGCACTCAATTTTTTTTCTCTCAAAACAGATGAGCGAGGCCAGAGGGACAGAGGGTGTTACAACGGGTTAGTCTTCTCAATGTGACCAAGAGGCTAGGCAGGCAAGGAACTTGTCACTCGCAGCACAGCCTTGTTATATTATTTATACGCAAACGATCGACAAATAAAGCAGTAATAGGAAAAGGGAAAAAGGAAAAGGAAAAGGAAAAGGGAAAAAATAAAGAAACCTAGACGGCTAGATTACTAGAACAAAGCAAAGAATCGATTACGCTTACAGTACCAGCTAAAGTTGACATATAGTACGTACTAGTTTGGTCGTCCCAGTGACTCAAACCATATGCTTCAGAGATATATATAAATAATTAAATAAAGGACATGTAAAAGGTGGTTAGTTGCTCTGTGTTTTTTATCTGTTCTACGTGATAAACATATACGGTCCAAGCATGGTGCAGTAAATGAAGAGATTATCCTGTCCTTTAAAAACACGAAAAGCATATGCATGATCTAAATGATGTTATGTGGTCTCCGAATTTTAATTTTGACCACAATTTTTCTTATCAGAAAATAGCTGTAACGTTAGACAAGTACTACCGTGAGATAAAAGTACTTTTCAATACAAATCTACCCCTATAATTTTTATGTCTCAAGCAAAATGTTTTTAAGTGTCCAGGTTCCAAATGTTTAGCCAGTAGGTCAAAATAAGTACTATTTGTTATTGGAGGGGCGCAATCTGTGGCAAAACCACCTAAATTATATGGTCCACATGTACCCGTCATTGTCCTTAAGACCTCTGACTACTGCACATGAGAGCCATATAATCCGGTGGTCTGTCAGGTGTCCTCAGGAACCTCGAATCATCCACATTTTACAACTCATATAGGATCAACAATAGAGTTGCCACAACATTACAACATTGATACAAAGATTTCATACACCGGAGTTGCGAAAGATTTACAACATTAGTTTACAAAACATATTTAAGTAAAACTTAACTATAGATCCAAAAGGTAAATAGGACAGCGGAAGCAAATTCAAAGAAGCACCTAAGGTAGAAGAGACATCCAGATCATATTGAGCCCACCGACATGATCTTAATTAGCAGCACAAGTCAGAACCTGCAACAGAGGTTTAACAAGCCCTGAGTACATGAGGGTACTCAACAAGACTTACCGGACTTAAAGAAAAGACTCTAAGGGCATGCTGGTTTAAAGGAAAAGTTGAAGTAAGAAGTAACTTTTGTAGAAAAGCTTACTATGAGTAGATCCTTACTTTCAACGTTTTAGCTTTGTATTAAGTCATTAGTAGTATCTAGTTTGCTCCTGATCTAGCTCAATCACTTCATTAACTATCTCATCTCATTTTCATTTCTTATCCACAAGTAACCATGTTTCATTTATTAACTACGATGCAGGACAGAGAGTCGAGTCTTCTTCTCCGAGAAGTAACGGTGATTCGAATCGATTAAACCCAGCTGGGGATTCCCAACCACATGACATATGCAGGTCCCAGGCCTACATATATCAACCTTCACTCGGATCCTCCAAAACAGGAATGGGTTCGGGCCACCCGAGAGCACATACTCCCCCGCCCTACTGCCAACCTAGATGCTTCCGTCCATCTCAGATCTGTAGGGTGGGTACACGCTACTCTCGACATCTCTCCACTCCTAGTACGCGGTTGTCCTTTCCCATAATGGAATAGCCGAGGTATCAGGGTTGCCAGAGTATGTGGCCAGTACTGCAAAGTCTTGACCACAAGCAGGCCTACAACGAATGGTCATTAATCGACTCAGACAGGACAAGCACGACCAGGCAACCTTGTCGGCTTAACCACCAGAAACACATCCCATGTCCTATCTGGCCTCCATTTAACCATTATTTCATATCAAACTTTCAAGTTATAATAGGGGTATAAATCATTGCGAATCGCAATGATGAACCCATCATCCGAACCTATCTTCCTAAGCATGGCTAAGCATTACTAGTTTATTCTATTAAAAGATGACAAAGAAATGTATTGGAATATCAAGGTACTCATGTAGCAACAAGTTTCAAATTTAATCGCTATAACTTAATGCACACTTTATAGGACTCAAGTGATAAAAGCATTTATAAACATCAAGGAAGGGTTGTATGCTCTGGGGCTTGCCTGCATTGCAGAGAAGGTTAGATTCCACAAAGGATCACAGGAGTCAGACTTGGCATCATCACCACTCATGGATGAACCTTCTCCAACACTTGATCAACACGAGTACCATTGAATGACGACACTCATCCGAAGATTGGTCAACGCGAACCTTTTCACTCACGTATGCACTACACGTAAATAAATGATGGATGCTTTAGCATGATGGAATATATGACATGATGCATGAAAGTGCATTGGTGAAAGCATAACAAGACTAACTAACTCGAGTACAGCTGTAACACCCCTGGTGTTACTATACTAAATAAAACCTGATTAAGTAATGATCATGCATTATCATTATACATCAAGGCATAAGAAGCATTTCATGTTGCATAAGCAATGTTTCATATACCAAGTCTCTATTGCATAGTGATGTTTCATGTGTTGCTTGGTAGTGTTTTATATGTTGCAAATAGGGTGTTTCATGTTTCATATACATGTTGTACATGTTTCAATAGTAATATGATGTGTTGCTTTTATTAGTATGATTAATATGTTAATAATGACATGTTGCTTATCACATGAAATAATGTTTTATCAGGGATAAATAATTAATCATGTTTTAGTGAAAAAGAATAATCAATTGAATTCAAAACCCTGATTTCCAAAACCCTGATTTTACCCCTTAAAAAAATAATTCAAAATCTAAGTAAAATTTGGGAAAAAGTTTAGAACCAAGTTTGTAGAACTTTTCAAGGGCTACAACTTTGGTGTTTTTAGTTTTCAAAGTTTTAGTGTAAAATGTGGAGCAATTTTGAAAAGAAGCAAATCTCAAATTTGACCCTGTTTCATCTCCCCTCTCCAATTTCAAAATGGAGGCTTAATTTGAAAATATTTTGAATAGCAAAGTTGTAGGTCTTACCTAGATGTACAACTTTGGTATTTTAAGTTTTTGAAGTTTCAATATAAAAATCAAAGTAATTTTGAATTTACAGATTTCCAAAAAATGTCCCCTTTTAAATTCAAATTCAAATTTCAAAATCTAGGCCGAATTGGAAAATGTTCATATCGAGAAAGTTGTAGAGCTTTGAAAATTGAACAACTTTTGTATTTACAGATTTTCATCTTTTATAGAAAATTTGAAAGTAATTTGCAAAATGAAGTTAGTGGTAGTTTTGTAAATTTTTTCAAAATTGCCTCCAACCACCGGGCGCCACCTCCCGCCGTCGCCGGTGGCCTTTGGCCATCTTCCAGGCGCGCCCGACGTCATCTTCTACTTCGATGTGGCCGAGCAAGCAGCTGCGTGTCGTTTTTCCGTTCAACCGCCGTGCTATAAAGCCCAGAGGGCCGGTCATCGTGTCGCTTTTCTCCTCCTCTGCTCTGCCGCCGCCGCCGCTCGCTGCTGCTGCTGTCAAGCTGCCTCCGGCCAAACCAAGAGCTCCACCCTATTCGCCTCGCTCCCACGTGCATGCTTAGCCCCCTCGCGTCACTCCAGTTCGGCCGGAGCGTCCGCAGCGTCTCCTTCTCCTCCGTCTCCGGCGACCGAACTCCACCGCAAGCCACCCCACTGTCGAACGTGTACCTCTGCTCCCTCTCTGCCTTGACCGAGGTGAGCACCAGTTTCGCGGTGATCTCCTGGTGCTAACCATGCCCTCGAGCTTGCCTAGTTCATCCCGTAGCCGCTGCGCCACCGCATGCCGCGCAGCCGCGTCGCTCTCGCCGCCGGCGAGCTTGCTGCCGCCAGTCTGCCGCCGCCTTAGATGGTCTAGTGTGTGCACAAGGCTGTGGCTATCACGTGGGTGCCTTGGCCGTTGCTTAGGACCTCACCGCCGACAAGAGTCCGGCCGATCAAGCCGGCGGTCGTGCGGTCAAGGCCGGCCGTTGCCATGGCCTCTAGCCAGAGTAGGGGCGCGGCCGAGCTGCTTGCTGGGCCGGGCCAGTAGGCTGGGCCAGGGGGGAAAGAGGGAAGGGAAGAAAAGCGCGCGCGGTTGGGCCAGTTGGGCCAGAGGGAGAAGAGAGGAGCGGGCCTGGAGTGGAGTTTTTGTTTTATTCTTTTCTAAAATTATTAAATAGTACTGAATTTTGTTTATTTCATTGTGAAATATCTAGGGCTCCAAAAATATTGAAAATTTTTGTGTAACCTCTCTGTACTGTGTATTATTTAAGAAAAATATTAAATGCCAATTTTGATTACTTTTTGTATGTGATTTAATTAGCTCAATTAATTATTAAATGCAACTTCCATGAATTTTAGTAATTGAAATAAAAGTCCAAAAATCATGAAATTAATTTTGGTACTGTTTTAGGGTAGGACTAATCTGAAGAAAAAGTTTGAGATTAATTGGATAACTCTGATTTTATGCTTAATTTATGCTTTATTAATTAATTAGTTAATCAAATGATTAGTGTTTAATCATTTAGGGTTTTGTGTAACTTTTGGATTGATTGTTGACCTTGGATCATTAACATGTGATGATCCATGGCATCTTATTGAGTTGCTTGAGGTCACGATTAACTTGTTAACTATGATTTGTTAATGATAATTAATGTGTTTAACATAGATCATTATTGATTAATAATTTCTTGTGTAAGTAATTAGTGGTCTTGTGATAGACTTACTTGTTATTAGATGCAACCTCTTGGGTAAAAACAAAGTTACTGTTAGTTAACCTTTAAATTAACCTTGTTAGCTTGTAACTGTACCGCGGAGGAAAGTTGTACTCAAGTAGATAACTAATGTTTATCCTTTCTAAATGTCTCTTGTATACTATGTTTTATTCATCATGCATCATGGCATGCATTTCATCATATTAAGCATCGCATCATTTTTATTACGTGTAGTTTATACGAGAGTGTTTTGGATCGTGTCGATCAAGCATTGGAGAAGGGGATCCACCCATGGTGTTGGTGTCAAACTTGACTTCTATGAGAACTAACCACCGCTGCAACGCAGGCAAGCCCCGGTGCATTTAAATCCTTCCTTGAGTTTTACGAATCTTTATCACTAGTACTTGGTTTATTGCATTAAGTAATTAGGAGTTGAACGATAACCCAATTGCTGCATTGTCATCCTTGATTATTGCGATATCACCCTTGATACCTGTTTTACTAAAAATACATAGTATGCTTTGCCATGCTTACTGAATTAAATTTTTTTAATGAATGTTTATATGGCCATGATGGCATACTTAATGAATATTGAAATATGAGAATGAATTAGAAGATCGGGCGGGTGGTTTGGCCACTGCTAACTTGCATTGGGAACGGAGTCTCAATGTAGTGTTTCCGCCTTGTCAGTTAAGGACCGTACGTTGCAGTCCTGTTTGTGTTTCGAGACTTTGCAACTAGCCTCATGCCTTGGGTAAGCCCAAAATGTTGGTGATTCCATTTCGAGAACGTCTAACCTCGCACTAGGAGTGGAGAGATGGCGGGAGTAGCGTGTACTCTCGGGGCTAGAATCGGGCCGGGTTCGAGGAGTACTGTACTTTCGGGTGGCGATGGACACGTTCTGGTTTTGGGAGATCTAAATGAGGGTTGACATATGCAAGTTTTGGTTCTACATATGTCGTGAGGTTAGAGATCCCCAACTGGGTATAATCGGTTCGAATCGTCGTTTGCTCCTCGGTTATGGAGACTCGATCACCTGTCCTGCATCGTAGTTAAGAATTGGAATTGAAAGAAAGAATGAGAAAGATCTTAATGAGAATTACTTTGATCTAGATTAGGATCACTTAGAATTGGTTAATGAACCATCAATGGTAAAAGTAAAATAATGAAGGTAAGGACTTACTCTAGTAAGCTTTTCTGCAAAATAAATTTTGATTCTTGAATACCTGTACCTTGATTCCCTAAAGCTAGCATGTCATTGGAATCTTTTCTTTAGTCGGGTAAGCCTTGTTGAGTACCCTCAAGTACTCAGGGTTTGTTAACCCCTGTTACAGATATTGACTGGTGCTGCTAACCGGGGTCATGTCGGTGGGTTCGATATGATCTGGTCAACCTCTCCTAACTTAGGTGCTCTGCCTAAGTTGTCTCCTGTAGTTCTACTCGACTTTCGCAATACAAGTTAAGTTTATAAAAAGTTAACTTAATCATGATTTATAAATTCATTGTTGTTATTCTTCCGCACTCTGATGTAAAGTTTTGTACAAATATTGTAATGTTGTAGTTACTCCTTTGTTGATCCTGGTATGAGTTGTCAAACATAGTTGAATCGGGGTCCTGCGAGGGCACCTGACAGATCTTCTTAGGTTATCTGGTGTACATGCATAGCCGTCAGAGGTCTTAGGAACAATGACAGGTGCATGTGGGCCATATAATTTAGGAGGTTCTGCTACAACAACTTTCCTTCACAGTACAGTTGCAAGGATTAACTGCTAATCACTTTTAGAAATTATTATTAACAAGTTAATCTTGAGCACAACCAACTAAGTAAAATGCCAAGGAACATGATTATGGTTATGTCTCAAGGTCTACGATCAATCCAAAAGATCATACAAGTCAAATTGGGATTAACTCTTAATTACCTTAATCAATTAATTAACTAATTAAGCATAGAAAAGGTGATTAAATTAAACATTGTCAAATTAATCCCAAACTTCTTGTGGAGATTGGTTATATCATAAAGCAGTGGCAAAACAAATTTCATAATTTTTAAACATTTATTTTGGCCTACAAAAATTATAGAAGTTGCATTTATTAATTAAAATATGTAATTTTAAATCATGCCAAAACTATTCATTTTTCAGGTTTCATATTTTCCCTAGGTAATTATCATCACAGAGGAGCTACACAAAAATTTTCACAACTTTAGGATCTCTAATTATTTTATTATGAATTTATCAAATTTCAGCACTTAAAGTCATTTTTTGGAAAATGGAAAATTCTTTTTCTCCTCTGTTGTCTCACTGACAACTGAGCGCGTGGACCAGCGGCTACGGTGCGGTAGAAGCTAAACGGAGGGTATGGGCAGCAGCAGCAGCTCACCACGATCCTCCGATGGTAGTCGGTTGAAGCTGTAGACAACCGGAGCAATCTTGTCCACGGCGGCGGGGATGGGGATGGCGGTGGCGTGAACTCCACGGCGAGGACTCAATTTAGCCAGAGGACGATAGGTGGCGGTGCTGTGCGTGCGCCGGCGGGAAGGAGCTTGACGGCAGCTGCGGCGGAAGGAAGAAGAAGGACGGCAGCGGACGGCTCTGGACTTTAAAGGCGAGGGCGACGAACGGGAGGACGATAGCAGCAGCTTGCAAGCACTTCGCTCAAGCAGGACGTGGCGCGGGTGCTTCTGGACGCGGCAGGAAGGGCGGCGGCGCACCAGCGAAGCAGGAGGTGGCGATGCCCTCATGGCCAGGCTACTGTAGTGACTAAAACCACCTCATTCTCCTCTCCTTTTCAAATTACTTTAAAAAAAGAATCATATGGAAACTTCAAAATCTTTCCACATGAAAGTTGTTCAAAATTGAAAAATATACAACTTTTATTTTTAGAGCAACTCCAAATTCCAATTAGTTTTGAAAGTAGAATTTTGAAATTGGGGATTTTGAAATCCAATTAGGGTTAATCAACATAGTTAAATTAGCAACTTAGGCAATTAATTAGCAATTAACTATCAACCAAACATTACAACCATTACTACCATTTCATACCAATCATTGAAATCAAAGTTTGACAATTTTTTATTTATGAAATTTCATTTAATATTTCCCCAAATTTGAATTTAAAACTTGAATCCCAAAGATTAACTAACATTGACTAAATAATGGAATTCAAATTCAAATCCACACTTGGAGTTTCAAAATTAAACATATTTGGCTTGACAATTCTAACAAATTTTATTCTATGCTATAAAGCATACTTTAATCAACAAAGTTTATATTAACAAAATTGTAATTGTTTCAGCAAATTATGAAACAAGAAAACCACAAAGAACCTTAATTAATGTTGTTGCTAACATTTCATGTAATTCACTTGCAGCACATATACAACATATAAGGATTATAATTGTCACATGCAATGCATTCATGCCATGATGTCGGATAATTATGCATGATGAGTAGTATGATCAGGGTTTTATTAATTTTGTAACACCAGGAGTGTTACACAAGCTTCAGTTTCACTAGCTAGCTGCCCAACGCCGCCTCGTCACCTAATCCTATGCAACACCCTCCTACGCCTTGCCACCGCTTAGGTCGCCGGGAAGCCCAGCCGACTGCAAGGGTGGTGGCGGCTGGGCGAGCCTCCTCTCTCGTTCTAGTATTTTTTTTCCTGCTCATCTCTTTTCTCTCTTTTCTTGTTCTGGCAACGACAAAATGGCATGGTATCAAGCCGCATTCGCATGGACGCCTCACATACTATGGTGGGATTCGTCTAGATCTGGTGGTGAACGGTACAATTCTCGATCATTGGCTTGGTGGCAGTGCTTCCCTCCCTCCATGGTGTGTGTCGGTCACGGCAATGCAGCTGGCCTCCCCTGCATGGCGGTCACCGGCACCTTTCCTGTGTGCTTGTTCTCGGCAGGCTGTCCCCAGTTGTCCTTGTCATGGGTGTAATCCGATACACCGGTTGAGCACGACATGGCTAGCAATAGGAATTGGGGCCTCAGTGTTCGGGTATGGGACACCCTTCATCATCTTCAAGCACTACTGGAGACGGCTGCTTTGCCGAGGGGCCCAGGCTCTCGGCAAAGCCTCTCAGACCCTCGGTAAAGCCTTTGCCGAGCGCAGCTCTCAGCAAAGAGGCCTCGGTAAAAATTCGATCGGCAAAGCCTTCTTTGCCGAGAGCCGTTTATTAGGCTCTCGGCAAAGGCTTTGCCGAGAGCTAGCGCGGCTCTCGGCAACGAAAAGGCGCCAACGTTTGCCTTCTTTGCCGATAGCCCATCTGGCTGGCTCTCAGCAAAGAGTTTTCCTTTTTTTTGGAAAAACTCTTTGCCGAGAGCCAGTCTGGCCATGCTCTCGGCAAACGTTTTCCTTTTTTTTTAAAAAAAACTCTACCGAGAGTCTTGCTGGCCTGACTCTCGGTAAAATATTTTTCTTTTTTTTTAAAAAAAACTCTTTGCCGAGAGCCAGTCTGGCCAGGCTCTCGGCAAACCCTATCCTTTGCCGAGAGCAACCCTCGGCAAAGTGGGAAATTTTGTTTTTTTTCTTTTAATTTTCCATTTCATTACACATACAAATCACATTCATCACATATAACACATATATCACATGTACATATCACATTCATCACATATATGTCACGTTCACATACACCACACATATAGCATATTGATCACAATATTTGAACCAAACGAAAGTTAACCATCACAAGTTATCATCGAAACATAATAAGTTTTCAATCTAAAGTTCACAATCTACTAGAGCCGACACTCTAAACACACTCATGGCTAACCTCGCCCTGGCCACCCCGGAGAAGCAGTGCCGCCTTGACCCCCGGGCTGTTCCATCCAGGCGCTTGCGGGTTGTTCGAACCCGTCGACGGAGGCTGCAAAAAGTAGACGTCTATGTCAGACAAGCAAATGCAGAAACGAAACACTGAGGAATCGATACTCACAGGAGTAGCATCCGCGTTTTGAGACGGCGGTGGAGGAGCCATGAGCGCCGTGGGCACCTGCATGCCCTGGGAGGCCATGAACGCGATGATGTCTGCCATCTGCTTAGCTTGGGCCTCCAACCGGCCTCCATCTCGGACCGCATCTGGGCCTCCATCTGCTGGTGCTCCTCCCTTTTTCTTTCCAGGCGGGTCTGCGATAATACAAAGAGAATGTTAGAACAATGCAAACATTTAAACATCAATGTACGACGAGTAAAACAAAAATAACCTCGAGCTCCTTGTTGGTAGATCTTTAATTTGTTCATGTTTCCTGATTTGGTTTTGAATCTTGTTTTTTCACTATTATATAGACCTAGATGTTCTCTCTGGCGTGTTGTTAATTTCTTTGCGGGTGTTTTCTTGTGCTTGTGAAGTTAAAAAAAAAAGAAGATCTAGGATACTTTACTGGGAGAAACAGATGCATCTCTTGTACACTAATTCAGTTTCAGTGTCGATGCATCTAAGCTGTCAGGTTTTCTTTTTTTTTTACCTCAAACAACAACATTAAATTTAGCTTCTATTTTCTTTTAGTCTACAAGAATTAATTCTTATTCTCAAAAGAAAAGGTGGGATCACATAGAGAATTGTTGCTTCTAGTTTTTAAGATCTTGAATAATTGCATCTCATGTCCTTGTTTTCATCTTCCCTACCTCTTTTGCTGACCCTTTTCTCATTTGATTTTTCAGTATCATGTGATCACCACACAGACTGAAACCTACAAGAAAAAGGTAAGAAAACCAAGCACTATGCGTTTAGTAATACACTGCACAAAGATTATTGTCTCATAGGTCAATTGGGCGATTATGAGGGCTAGCTGATCCCAATTTGTCAAGAAATATATTTATCTGCACCTACACCTACATCTTCCTCCTCCTTTAGTCCTTTGCCATCACTTGTCAGGTGTGGATCATATGGTTAGTCCGGGTCTGTTGACAACAATTCACCTATTGCAACACCCATCGGAGACAAGGGGGAAATGAGTTGCTCAAGGATATATCCAGCAAAGAAATCTGTCAAGAATCCAGCACTGATCGGCCTTGTCCTAAATCAATGTCTTGATGACCGCATATCTTTCCACCATGGATAACAAAATTACTAAAAAACTTACAACTCTGGCTGCTATCTTAAACTCATTAGGCAAGTGGGTTGAAATCAGTGTCATTGATTTATACATCAAAACCCCAGTAACACATGTGTGGTAAGCACTTATGTGTGTTACCTAGAACATAATCGTCATCCCAATAGCTGAATATCTCCAATATCTACCGCAGCAACATGGAAAGATACAACATTGAAATAGCTTGCTGCACTCACCATGAAAACCATCTCAGTTACCCTGTCCCTGTGTCCAATATAATGCCTAGACAAACCAAAATTACCCACCGCACGGCTAATCAAAGTATTGACCCAAGAACACAAATGGCTTCTTCAAATGGTCATGCTGTACCCAATGTATCTCAAAGTGATTCAAAGCTCGAGCTCTTTGGTTTTGACTCTCTAGTCAATATTTTGGGACTCAAGAGGTATGACCACTTGTTCTAATATTCTCACCACATTTACTAGATATTAGGGTATTTTTGCTATCACTTTGTGTTTTCTTTTGTTAACCACTTGACATTTAAGGAAATGGCTAGAAAACTAAGGCTATTTATTTTACTCTACAAATGAAAAGGAACATGCCATTTATCTAATTGATTATGAACAGTATGGCAGGAGAACAACCTCGCGGCGGACCAAGAGGGCACCTCAGCGCGGGGAAGGAGGCCGACGCAGGGGACGATGAACGGGGGCTCGGTGGCGGGTCGCTCCTCCCGTCGGTCCTCCCTGGCTTCCCCTCCGTGGACGGCGGCGGCAGCCGGCGACGGCGTGGGGGCGGGGGCGGCGGTGGTGGTGGCACATCCGGTCGGCGGCGGTGGCCGTGCGGGGGCGGCGGTTGGCGGTGGTGCGCGGGCGGCGGTGGCGTCCGGTGTGAGCGCGTGGGTGCGTGTGAGGGGTGAGGGGCGCGGGTGTCCCTTTTGATGTGTTAACCCCTTTGCCGAGAGCTAGATCAGGCGGCTCTCGGCAAAGAGTTTTTTTTATTTGCCGAGAGCCCCAGCCCAGGTGGCTCTCGGCAAAGAGTTTTTTTATTTTATTTGCCGAGAGCCCCAGTGCAGGTTCCCGGCAAAGATGCTATTTGCCGAGAGATTTAGGAGGCTCTCGGCAAAATATATATATATATTTTTGGATTTTTGCTCCCAATTTTTTTCCTGTAGCTTTGATATAGTACTAGGAGGCCATGTTTGAAATTTGGTGTATTTTTCATTCATCTTGCTATATTTCGTGCATTTTCTTTATTTTCTTTATTTTTTTACGCAAGACACACATTTGAACTGTAGGTTCATGAAATAATAAATCTCAGCGATTCAAAAAATGATATTCATGCTTCCGAGTGTATTTCAACACCGTATCTAGGGACAGGCGCGGAAACTCGACCATCTCGTGCACGAGACATGGCGACCAAGTTGTGTAGGATTTGATTTAAAATTATATAAAATGCGAACGGAGTCGAAAAATCATGAAAATAGACGGGAGGCCTTGACAGGATACATAGAGTTTATGGAAATAATTTGGGAATGTTTAGAGCAAATTGTGACACAACATGGTTGAAACCCTGAGATCTCCGCATATGATATCTTGTTATCACATGTGGAGATCTCAGGGTTTCAACCATCTTGCGGCACAACTTGCTTCAAACATTTTCAAAAAAAAAATTATAGCCTCTACATGCGATGTCAAGGCCTCCCGTCCATTTTCATGATTTTCCGACTCCGTTCGCATTTTACATATTTTTAAATCAAATCTCACGCAACTTGATCGCCATGTCGCGTGCACGAGATGGTAGAGTTTTTCGCGTATGTCCCTGGATACGGCGTCGAAATACCCTCGGAAGAATAAATATCATTTGTTGAATCTCTGAGATTCATTATTTCATACACCCACTACTGGAAACTAGAATGTTCCTGTCGGTTTGCCTTGAACCGACAGAAAAATTATATTTTTCCTGTCGGGTCCTGAGAACTGACAGAAATAATGTGAAAACCGACAGAGTAAATATATTTTTCTGTCGGTTTTTCTACTACCGACAGAAAAATAGGTAGTTTTTCTGTGTGTCCAGATTACACCGACAGCAAATTTAACTTCAACGAGGCGCAGGACCTCAATCGCGTAGCTAACGTGGGCCTGGGCTGCTCTGGCCTTTCAGTCGGCCCAAAGGCATACCAGCTGTGCCCGCGTTATGTGTCGTGCCCAAACCCTAGCCCCACCCGCCTCCCCCCCCCCCCCCCCCCCCCCCACCCTCACCTCACGCAGTCTGCCCTCTCCTCACATCTCAGCAGCGGCGGCGCGCCCCTCCGGCTCGGCACGGACTAGAGTAGCGGCGCACCCCTCTGGCAGGATGCGGACCCGAGCGGCTGCGCACCCCTCCGGGCTCCGGCAGGATGCGGACCTGAGCGGCGCCACGCCCCTCCGGCATGGTGCGGACCCAAGCTGCAGCGCCTTCCCGCCCCCCTCCCCCGGCCCCAAGCAATCGCGCGACCCCCGGCGATGGCACTGCCAGCTAGCGGTGGCGGGTGTCCCCCCGTGGTGAGGCGTGGTGAGGCAGGGCTGCCGGGCCACGGGATGAGTTCAGCGATAGCGGCGGATCCGGCTCTCTCATATGCGGTCCTCATAGATGCGGCTCCCTCAGATCCTGGTAATTGGTCTCTTCTCCCTCCCTCATTCACTCCCCTCCGTCCTAGATCCCTAGCACCCGTGGACGAAAATCCAATCCAATCCATTTTGGATTCATCCATTCTGTCGCTGATTTGTTTGCCGTGGTCGAGTGCTACGATTGGGTTTTGTAAGATTAGTTAATTGCTGCCTTCATAGTTGGTACCGTCGCCTCTCCTTTTCCATTGGTCATCACTGGCGCCACACGCACACTTAAAGAAGCCAGTAGTTGCAGCTCAACTGAAGAATCAGTAGATCTATGCGTATTATATATATATATATATATATATATATATAGCATCATTATTGCTTCGGAGCCCAACTGAAGAAGCAACACGGCAGAGCAGAGTGGTACTTTACTGCATGGTACAGCAACATAGCCTATTACTTTTTTTTTGACAAAATTTAGATGATATTATACAATGTTCTTATCTCTGAAGTAGTAGAAAATACATGTATTGTGTGAGTAGTTTTCGCAGCAGACTTTGGATTAGAGTAGCATGGTATGTGTTTATCTGAAATGAGTTTAGGTTTGCTCCTGCCTCTGCAGTGTATGGAATTCTGAATACTTAATATGGGTTAATGCATTCTTGCTAGTGTGGGAATCTCCATTTTAAAGTTTTAATCTGAACATCTAATTTTATGAGATCAGCAGATTATTTAATTCTCATATTATTTGACTTCTGCTCCCTATTCCATGCTTATAAGGAAAAAGTTTCAGTGCATGTATATGATTGTTTAGAGATGGTTCAGAAGTTTCAGTGACATACAAATATAACCTGGAAAGATCTTTTTTCATTGGATCAATTCACTGATAATAAATCATCAATGTAGAGTTATTTTTTCATAACAAAACAGTAGGTCCTGTTTATTTGAAACTTGCAATGATCACTGTAGGGTCCCCAAGGCAGCGACGCGCCCCCAGGCAGTGACAGATCCGGCTACTCTAGTCTCCACCTTGTTCATGGCGTCACCAAGCTTTTTAGATCAGCATCAAGGTGTGTGCTCTGTAACCCTATGAACTTTCTCTGTCCTTTTAATTGCCTGTAATAGATCTGGGAATAGCCTGTCGTTGCAGATATGGTTGAATCTTTAACCAATTACATTGATTCTTAATGATACTAAGTTCAGCGACCATTATATAGAAAAAAAAAGAAATCTGCAGCCTGTGATATTGTAGGTGTGAGTTAAAATATGTTAGCAAGGTTGCCAGAGTTGAGAAAGAGTACAAAAGTTCCATTCTAGGATGTGGAGCTGCACAGATTTGCTTCAAAATCATATCCTTTTGTTAGGTGTCATTCAAATAGGAATACTGGAAATTATTGTGGTACTGTTCCTTGTGCAAGTTACATCCCAAAATTTTGCAAGGAATTTGAAGATCTGCAACCGTATGAACTGCCTAAAGCTGAAATGGTCGATCCAGTGCAGTAGCATGGCTTGTTAAGTCTGGTGCGTCACAATGGTTTTGACTATAACTTTATTTGTCATGAAGCAGGACAGTGATGCCATGGAGCAGCTGGCATGGATCAATTAGTTAAGGAACTGTTTTTGTGGATGCTAATTTTCTATTGGTACAGTTCAAACATTGTAGTGTTTCTATTTTAGTAAGCACATAACCCATATGTGTTCCCTTTTGCAGGCTTGCTGCTCTTTGCTGCTGTGGCATGCTGGTTGATTGTTGCTGCTGTTTCTGACATACATGCACCTGAGACAAGGTAACCTTACATGCCTCTAGGTATAATATTAGTCTGTACACAATGCTTGACTCTTTGCAATCAACAAACTTGTGTAGGTTAGTAAGCATGTTATTCGCTCTACACCATGTCAATTATTTTTCTATGTGCAGTTTAATATATTCTGATGCTAAGAATATATGCTAAGTTAATATTTCTGTTAAATTGGTTGATAATTTGTATATGTGTCCAAGATTCAGTTTGGCTCCAATAATTAGTGATTGTCTTGCTTAGTGAAAATTGGAACAAGAGTAGTTGTTTTTCCAGAAATCATTCACTTGAGCATTTACTTGTACTGATGCAAGTCTTCTATATATTTCTGCAGGTTTTCTTCAAACAAGGATGAACCTTGCGAAGACGCACCGTGCAGGATAGGCTAAATCAGTGGTGTAAAGATTCAATATTTTTTATAGATTAGAGGAGGTTATTACTGTTTTGAGGCAAAGATGGTTTGTGCCAATGTACTTGTGATATTCCTAACTGTTGGTGCCATTTTTGAACTTGATAATTTACAACATGGATTGATTGTATTATACTTGTCATCTGAAGAATGTAGCCATGTGTGCCTTGTGTAATATGTTCTCTTCACTGAATTTTCATGCAATATAAATGATTCAAGTTCAATTTTAGATTATTTTGAGGATTTCAGCATAAATGAACTGATAGAAAAGGTTGTCTTATTTCTGTCGGTTTAATTACATTTTCCTGTCGGTTACATGCGATTCTAATCGCGATTCTAAACTTGATGGCTTAGAATTCTTCTGTCGGTGGCTCAGGATTTTTCTGTGGACGCCATACCGACAGGGAAAATGGTGTACCGACAGAGAATTTGGAACACCGACAGAAAAATTGTATTTCTCTGTCGCTTTATTTCTGTCGGTGTTTTCCTGTCGGTCTACCGACAGAGAAATTAGTTTTTCAATTTTTCTGTCGGTTTTTTCTATTTCGCTGTCGGTTTTACTCCGACAGGAAAATTTGAGTTTCCAGTAGTGACCTGCAGTTCAAATGTGCGTCTTGTGGAAAAAATCAAGAAAATGAAAAAAATACACGAAATATAGCAAGAGGGATGGAAAATACACCAAATTTCAAATCTTGGCTTCTAGTACTGTAGCAAGGCTGCACAAAAAATTTAGGAGCAAAAATCAAAATTTTTTTTTGCCGAGAGCCTTGGCTGAGGCTCTCGGCAAAAAAAATATATTTTGCCGAGAGCCTAACAGCAGGCTCTCGGCAAAGATGACGGCGTAAGTGGGCCGTTTGTGGGGTTGAGGCTTTGCCGAGGTTCTGTTTGTACCGAGAGTCGAGCTCTCAGCAAAGCTGGCTTTGTCGAGAGCCAATCTTTGCCGAGCGCTGGCTCTCGGCAAAGGATTCTTTGCCGAGCGTCCGATATTTGACTCTCGGCAAAGAGGTAGGCCCTCGGCAAAGCTCCTCTGTCCGGTAGTGAGCTTTTGGTGTTAGGTCCCTAGTGTTTGGCAAGGACATGGTATGAGACATGCTTCGTCAAGGCTCTGCTGTGGTGGGTTGGTGTATGCTGGCGAAAGCTGTGCTAGTCTCTATGCCAGCCTTGACGTCGATAGCGCCTTTGGTCTCTTAAGTGCGTGCCCACCTTTGTTACCTGAGGCCTAGCAGCTACCACGTCTCGTCCCACTACCATTCTTGGATTCACAGTTTGTAATAGAGGAAACCCTAGCTGACATCACATTTCTCTCTCCCCACCACACATGCAGCCATGGGCCGCACACTTCTCCCATCCCCTTCTCTGTCCGTCCGCTTCGTTCTGTTCTCTCCCCACCGCCGCTCCCCTTCTACCTTCGCAACACCCACAGGCAGATCAAAATGGTGGATGTGAGGCGAGCGCAAGGTGCGGCAGCCCAGTCCGGGCGAGGGCTAGTGTAGCGGCATGGCCCACCTATAAACCTCTCTCTCTCAAGATAGGTGACTGGTGAGGAAGCACCGGGTCGAGGCAAGGAGATGACGACATGCTAGGGCAAAGAGGTAGTGTTGCATCATGGTCCACGATGCGACAATAATGGGCTTAGCGGTAAGCTCGGTACTAGGCTTGGCAACGGGCTCATTGATGGGCTGAATACTAGGCTCAGCCCAGACTTTTTTTTTTGTTTTTTACTCAATTTTCATAGACGGACATGAACCGCCTATATTATGGACAACATAGGCGCCTGGATGGAGGCGGGCAATGTGCCCACCTCTGAAAATGTGTTACGTCCTTGATAACTGTTTTGGCGGACCATCACCGTGGAACTATTTTATGAGAGACTCCAAGAGTTGCACTCGGTTTGAAATCCAGTGAGAGTTGAGTCGTGGCTGGAGTCACAATTGTTTATGTTTTCAAGGCATATGTGTGCCCCTACAATATAGATTCACGACTATTTCACTCTGGCATGTAACGTGAGTGCTTAAAAGAGAGATACTGCTACATCATCTAACAAATACACATCGTAAAAGCTAATCCTTTAATTTCAAAACAAATATGTGCTTTTGAATAAGATTTACTACTTTTGCTTGCATATTTATGCACTACTAGGAGGCGTGATTCGTCGAGAGGTCGAGCAGTTCCCTCGTCGTCCGCGGCTTGTTGCATCCAAGCTCGTGCATGAGGGCCTCGTTAGTTGTGCTGGAGATGAACGCTCCGATCACATCCGCATCGACGACGTCGGGAAGCTCATTGCACTGCTTGGAGCGGCGGATGTACTCGCGTAGAGTTCCTCCTATTTTTTGTTTGCAGGCTTTGAGATCCCAAGAATTTCCGGGGCGCACATATGTGCCCAGGAAGTTCCCTACGAAGATGCTTTTGAGGTCCGCCCACGAGCGGATGCTGTCTGCGGGAAGGTGCTCAAGCTAGGCTCAGGCGCTCTCCGCAAGGTAAAGAGGCAGGTATTGGACTATGAAGAGATCGTCGTCCGCTCCGCCTACACGATAGGCAAGGCGGAAGTCTTCTAGCCATACAGCGGGGTTGGTGTCCTCGGAGTACTTGTTGATGTTAGGTGGCGCGCGGAAACGCACCAGGAATAGAGTTCGTTGGATCCTCTAGGCGAATGCTCGCGGACCGCATGTGTCAGGACTCAGGCTGCGCCAGGCGTCCCGGATTCGAGGTTGGCGACCGTGATCGTCTGGGTCGCTGTCGCCGGTGTACAGCTGGTCACTATTTGCCATGCCTGGTTCGAGCCGTCGGGCAGCTCAAGCCTGGTTGGCATTGTGGTTTCTGACGAAACGACTGCGCGCTAGGGAGGGCTCTCGCCCGGGTGCCGCCCCATTTTCGGCGGGTTGCAACCCCGACTGCGCGGGGTGCCCTTCGGGAGCGCCGTGTGCAGAAGAGACGGGCACGACGCTGGCCTTGGAGTGCCGCTTCTCCACTGAGCTTTGCGCTTGTTGTACCGCCGCAGCTTCCAAAAGATCTCGTAGCTCCTTGTGGATGCGCCTTCCCTCGTCACTCGAGGGATCGAGAGCCATTCGAATGATCATGGTTGCTACAACGACATTTTGGCTAGCTTGGGGGAAGACGGGCATCTTCCCCTTGCCGCGTTGGATTTGGTCGTACACGCAGTGAGGCCATGCCCGTGCGCCCTCTGTGCTGAGGTGCTGTGGGCTAGGGCATCTGCCGTCGTGGTCTCCTTTGGCCTATTCGGCTTCGTGAGCTCTGGCTCATTCCAGACGCTCCTGCTCATATGCCGCCTGCTCTCCTGGGGTTCGTGGGATCGGGTACCCATCATCCTCTTCGCCTGGTGCCACTGCCGCCCCATTTCCTGAGAGGTGCAACATGTTGCACTCCCGCACTGGGTGGCAGCTTCCCTCAGAACTAGACTTGGAGTCCGTGTCACCTGGGGTCGATGGCAAGAGGTCATAGATGGACTCCGGGTCCCGTTCCTCCATCCCTACAAATCCTGGAAGGGCAGGCGCCGATGAGAAGCGAGAGCGTTTGGCCAGCTTTCGCTCAAAGATTGTGGTGGCGTCTCTCATGCCGGAGGGCAGCGAGACGCTGGGGTCCCAGAATTCTGCTTTCGGTGGCATGGGAGTGCCTCTTGAGAGTTGTGCTAAGGTGTTGACCAGCGCGTAGAACACGCGCTGGCTTTGTTCAGGCTCGGGGTTGATCCCGAGATAGGTGTCGATCCTGCATGCTAGCGCATCAGAGTCGATGATCACTGGGCCCCCGTGAGTCAGCCTGGGGTTCTGTGATGGAGTGCACGGCGGAGCCGCGTCTCCCTCGCAAAGGTGTAGCCGACCTACTAGGTGGTTGGCCACAAAGTCTAGGTCCCCGAAGCGAAGAACTTGGCTGGGGAGAAAGTTGAGAATGGGCATGGGCCCATCGACGTTGACTTACCCGAGGCTCCCAAAGCGGATGCGGCCGCCGGCGGTCGCACCGAGAGCGAGTCTGACGTGGGTGCAGGGAGCCATTGCTCCTTCACAATAAGGAGAGTGTGCGACTGTCCCCCTACCTGGCGCATCAACTGTCAGTGTTTTGTCGACTGACTAGTGAATTTATACGTGTGTCGCGCTACTCTAGGAAACAATGGTAGCACTCAAAGGCACGAGGAGTTATACTGATTCAGGCCGGAGCCCTACATCCAGTCTCAGAGATGATTCGAGTTCGTGTTCCTCAGTTGAATGCTCTGAAGTTCTTACAATGGTTGTGTAAGCTAAGGGAAAGAGGTAGGAGGAGTGAGGTGAACGAGGACCCGAATGGTGTTTCTCAGGTTCCGTCATCCATCCCCCATGAAATAGAGGCCTGGCTCCCCTTATATAGAGTCCAGGGTCAGGTTACATATGGAGAGAGAGGTTCTCTCGACTGAGTGGTCGTGAGCCCGACGGAGGGAGAAATAAGTAAACTTGGTCTGCAAGCAAGCCCGTCTTGTCTTGACGTCACGGCACGTTCTAGTATGGTCATCGTCATGATCTTGTTCGCACGTTCCGGCATGG
Organism: Saccharum hybrid cultivar R570; assembly: GCA_038087645.1. NCBI lineage: Eukaryota > Viridiplantae > Streptophyta > Magnoliopsida > Poales > Poaceae > Saccharum > Saccharum hybrid cultivar. Next base: position 17,977,124 of record JAQSUU010000805.1, read on the forward strand.
CGTGGCATGATGCTACAGCGCCAGCCGTAGCGGCACTGTCGGCATGGAGGTGGTTCAGCAACTATCCTGCGTGACGTGGTCTTGCCGCGGCATTCGTCATCGTCTTCTGTTCTCCTGGTGGTGTCGTGGCGATATTGCGGGAGCATGTGGCCGCTCCCGGGTAGTCGGTCACCTTTGCAGGTCATGATGCCGGTGGCCTCGACCCCAGATTGCGAGGTCAAGGCTTCTGGTGGCCTGGCCGGTCTTGGAAGTCAAGGACGGGGTCGTGCGCCCCATCCTGTAGTGGGTGGAGCTATACGCCCATCTTGTCGGTCTGGATTTGGATGATGCGGCGTCATACCAGTCGTCACCGCCCCACGGTGTTGTCTTGTCTATGTAGAGGGGCGCAGGGATGGCGTCTGCCCCGAGATGTCTGTCCCCTCAGTCCTGGCAGAGTGAGGGGAGCGTGCTTGTCCTTGTCAGGGCAGGTGTACTTGATGGTGCTCGACCGCTTTTCATCCTTCCCAAGGGTCCAAGCAGAGGAAAGGTCGTGCGCGGCTGCATTGCATGCAACGGAAGAAGAGGGGAGAGGTCGTGGTGGACCACTCGCTTTGGCGTGTGTCCCAGGGCCCATGTGGCTTTGCTGGGCCGTGGTGGTTGGGTCCTTGTTGGTTGGGCTGCCCGAGCGGCTGACTTATCGATGTCTTGCAATACCCGGGGTATCATGACCCTGACACCTGGCCTGTATAAATACATTGCACGTACACTCTATCCCTACCTATAAAAAAATTTGAAAAATCATACAATCAAATCTTATATTAACTAGAAAAATGCCCTTGTGTTGCAACGGGAAATACAAATCTTTTATATGGTGTTCGTGCCAATAACAAGCTATAGCTACTTTTTGGATTTATTAATGGTGCATGGTCCAATTTTAAATCAAATAAATTAAATCCTGTAATAAATGCTAATGAAATAAAGGATTAATCTCGTATGAAAAATTGAATGGAGATTGACACATTTTACATAGAATAGTTGTTGTGTATACTTGTGTAAGAAGGGTGCAAGGCGCGCTGCGACGTGAACGGGCTCGGCCACGCCATGATATAAGTGGTGCGGCATCAATAAAGGTTTTGCAGCTCTAAATTTAAAGCGACAAAAATAAGAGTGAGGAACGATAGACCAGAGAATGGAAGAGGAGTGAGCAGATGGATGGAAGAGAATGAGAAACAAAAGAAAGAAATTTCCGGTGTTTAACATAAGACTGCAAAATATGTGATATGTCCCAGATCTTACGAATCTTACGCCCTAGATGAAAAAAAGGAACGAATAAAACGACGTCCGGATCGAAGGGTATTACAGAGGAGAGTTTCCTTAAAAAATACTCACCGTCACGCTTTTATAGGATGATGATTATATATATATATATATATATATATATATATATATATATATATATATATATATATATATATATATATATATATATATATATATATAGGGAGAGTATATATACTCTATAGCTAACTATAAAATAAGTTATTTTATAGCCACCTCTATTTACAATAATTTTATATACTAATTTACAACATTGTCAGTATATATTTATGATATTTGAATTACTATAACACATGGGGATATTACCATAATGTTATAGTAAATCACATTGTAAGGAGTTACTATTATCTCATAAATTAGCATTGCAATTATCGTAACTCAAAGTGGCTACAAAATAAGTTATTTTGTAGCCAGCTATAGGATAATATATATAACTTATTTTGTAGCCACTTTGAGTTACGATTATTGCTATGCTAATTTATGAGATTATAGTAACTCCTTCTTATGTGATTTACTATAATATTATGGTTATATGTTATAGTAATTCAACTATCGTAAATATATACTGACATTGTCGTAAATTAGTATATAAAATTATCGTAAATAGAGATGGCTACAAAATAACTTATTTTTGTAGATATATATATATATATATATATATATAGCTAGGGGAAACAGTACAGGATTAAGCAATGGACGACGGCATGGGGAAGCAATCCACAGCTCACATTGGGGATCTCGTGACTTTCAACTCCCAAGTAGGTGACTGATCAGTGCTGGTGATGAATCTGCCGGACACCCCCGAGGGCAAGCTCGCCGTGCTGTGCGTCGGCGGCGGCATGGTGCACACGGACCGCCACGACCTCGCCGTCGTGGACAGGGCCTTCTTCTATCCTGGCCAGATGGTCGTGTTCGCTTTGGACCCTGGCAGCCAGGTCTGTTGGAATCAAGGATCGCCGAACGATCATCGTAACATGAACAATAGACAAGGAACTCGGCGATGAACGCCGCGGCGTCGAACGCCTGTATCTTGGCTATTATTAATGAAATACAACATAACTCGAGATAAGTTGAGCTGAAGCATTACATCGGCTAATATAGCCCATGCCCTGAGCTCATGCAAGAGCTACGAACTCATGTGTGCGCAACGGACGCACACCATCCATATGTACCGGTCACACTTCTCATACCAGTGCTTTCTCATCCACGGATTCAGTCACACGAACATACGGTGAGCTGTTCTCCCGCAACTACGCTGCATGCCTCCAATGCTTTCTTGACTCAACTAACTGGACCCTAAAAATAGCACTTCACGCAGTACACACATGCATCAAGCTGCCATGCTCACACACGCACACACACGCGTTCTAATCCGGCGCACATACACCAATCAAGTTCAGGTTTATTTCCAACAATCTCCTCCTAAACCTGAACTCATCATCGACATGTCGCACACACGACAAAGTCGACCTAGTCAATGGACTCCAACGCGAGCTCGAACACGCGCACCATCGACGACTCACATGCCATGCACGGACACGACGTCATGTCACACATATGACAAACTTGACCCATTCAATGGACTCCAACGCGAGCTCGAACACGCGCACCATTGACGATTCACATGCCACGCACGCACATGACGTGGTTTATTCTCGCTGCGCGTCTTGCTCCTACAGGAGCACCCCTTCTTCAGCGTCGCTGAACAACGCCTCCTCCCAATCTTTACTTGCCGTTGCTGGAGTGCTGCAGCTGCCATCGTCTTCATCGCCACAGCCGCCGCTACGGTCTTGTGACATGACGCCGCCACTTCTGCATGCCTCGTCTTCATGCAACGCCACCGTCTTCTTCTCGGCGACACACGCTGTTTTCTTCTGCCGGCGACACACGCCGTACTCCACACCTCCATAGACCGACACACGATCTGGAGCTTGAGCACCCCACTGCCATTGATCGCCACCACGTGCTGGCCGCCGCCAGCACGAATGGATTGCACGACGAGGCTTTGGGATCTCTGCCATGCCGTCAATGACATGCTCCACCACAACCGTACGTGGTGCCAACGTCGACATCTTCAGCTGGCTCTCCTCTCCCTAACCTAAGCTCTGGTACTAATTGTTGGAATCGAGGATCGCCGAACGATCATCATAACATGAACAATAGACAAGGAACAACTCGGCGATGAATGCCACGGCGTCAAACGCCTATATCTTGGCTATTATTAATGAAATACAACACAACTCGAGACAAGTTGAGCTGAAGCATTACATCGGCTAATATAGCCCACGCCCTGAGCTCATGCAAGAGCTACGAACTCATGTGTGCGCAACGGATGCACACCATCCACATGAACCGGTCACACTTCTCATACCAGCGCTTTCTCATCCACGGATTCAGTCACACGAACATATGGTGAGCTGTTCTCCCGCACCTATGCTGCATGCCTCCAATGCTTCCTTGACTCAACTAACTAGACCCTAAAAATAGCACTTGACGCAGTACACACATGCATCAAGCTGCCATGCTCACACACGCGTTCTAATCCGGCGCACATACACCGATCAAGTTCAGGTTTATTTCCAACAAGGTCGGGTCGTCAAGGGTGTGGACAGGGTGGTTGACCTGGTCGACTCCAACTCCGACAACGTGGTGGTCGCCAGGGCCGTGTCGCTGTCCTGGCTGCATCGCGTCATGAGCTCGTCGAGGGCGACTACGTCACATCCAGGCCTGGCTAGGTCGGGTCCTCGACGTGTCCATCGACGTTGACATGCTATTGGATGACGGCGCCATCTGCAGGGTTGTCTCCATGACGATGGGCCGTAGCAGCATGCGCCCAGATGCGTACCCAGGGCAGCCCGTCCTCGCCGCTGTCTCCTCTGTGTTTTAGGCTATTGAAGCATTGTACAAGACGACATAGTCTACGGTTGTTAGTCTTCGCTAGGACATGCAGCTGGCTACTCTGTCGCCCACGATCCGCATCTGTGCGCGCCTAGAGCGCCCACCTTGTAACCTATATATGTACTCAATAGAGATCAACACGAATGGTTGTTGGCTCCCATTCTTCTACATGGTATCAGCTAGCGCTGTTAGATCCTAACCCTCGCTCCCCATCGCAACCGCTGCCGGGCTGCTCAACATGCTTCGTGGACTCGGCCCCAAGTTTCGCCATGCTGTGCCCGTGATCACTGCCAAGAATCCTCTCCACACCTTCCTCTCTACGCGTTCTTATCTGCTGCTGGAGAAACATTATGATAAGGAGCACGCCAAGTCCGCCGCGCAACATGCTCTCCTCACCACCGGTGGTTCTCGGCCGCCAGCTCCGGCTGCTGGTAATGGCGGTTCCAGTGCCGGTCAGGGCGCCCAGTCTCCTGTCCCATGACCCCCAGCGGTTGCACATGGCTCAGCTCTGATGTGTTAGCCTGTTTACTGTCTTTCCATGCTTATGTTCAAACACAGTTTCAGTTACCTCTTCTTTCTTTCCAATCTGACAATGGCAAGGAATTCAATAACCATGCCTTGTGCTCACATCTTCTTACTCATGGTGTCACCATTCGGCTCTCTTGCCCTTATACCTCGCTCAGAACAGGAAAGCTAAGCGCATTCTGCGGACCCTGAATGACTGCATTCGGAGTCTACTCCTCCACGCAGGCATGCCGCCAACATTCTTGGTTGAAGCCCTTTCCACTGTTACACATCTGATCAACTGACGACCGAATTGTGCTAGTGGCAACCTTACCCCATACCAGCTTCTCCTTGGTGTGCCTCCTAGCTTTGATCATCTCAGGGTGTTTGGTTGTCTTTGCTTCCCAAATCAAATAGCTACCACCACCCACAAACTCAGTGCTCGCTCGTCTGCTTGTGTTCTTCTCGGCTATCCCTTTGATCATCGAGGATATTGGTGTTTTGATCTTGCCACTCGACATGTTATTACCTCCAGGGATGTCACATTTGATGAGCATGAATTCCCCTTCCATCAGGCCCTGCTAGCATCTCCTTCAGCTGGTTCTATGCCTACTGTTCATCATCCGACAACAGATGTTGTCATCCTGCCATCAACAAATCCCGCACCGGCTGTCGCACCCACTTCCAGCTCTGGGTCGTCCTCTTCGGCACCTGCCTCTAACCTAGCGCCTACCCCGCTGGTGTCAAGTCTGTCTCACCTAAGCTCCCAGAACGGCATCCATGCCTCGCCTGTGTCCGCGGTGCCCAGAGCGACTGCGTCTGTGTCTCCACACGAGCCGCAACAGCATCCGATGCTCACGTGAGCGCGTGCTGGCATATACAAACCAAATCCGCGCTATGCACTCACTACCACTACATCCACTGCCTCTTTCGTAGCCGCGATTTCACCCATTCCCTCTTCCGTGCGAGCCACGCTTTGCGATCCCCACTAGAAAGCTGCCATGGGATGCGAGTTCAGCGCTCTTCAGTCCAATCACACCTGGTGACTTGTTGGTGGTATTTATTAATGCACACAGAAAATTCCGCAAGCGCACAGATACCGTTATAGCTTTTACCCGGGAGTATTCCAGAGTATTTTATTTATCCACATGAAAACAATGGTTAAAGAAACTAATAATTCACCATCATGTATCTACTAACTTAATACACCAACTAGACTAAAGTGGGGTAAGTGACAAATGATAGGAGTTATGCATAATGACACACACATAGGAGAATTTCAGGATAAAAGAGTAGTTTAGCTAAATTGAGAGGACAGCAGGAGAGTTCAAAGTTCCTATATACTTCTCTATTACTTTGGTTCTATGATAACTGTAGATATAGCGATCACACAATAACACTTTGGAGCAGCAGTACCTTTCTGACTCTCGAGGGGATGAGGAAGCGTAGTTGGGGGAAGGCTGCTTAAAGCTCTATGAACACCAATCCGAACGTGATGGATTACAACGGCCTAACAGAGCTGTCACCCCTGGGGCTACCACAACTATCCGTGGGATTGAGTGCAATCTCAATACTAGACCTCCGAAGAATTCTCCAAAACCTAAGCGTAGCTTGACTCTCTAACTCTCAGCTAGAACTAATCTACTACATGGGAGATTCTAGCCCTAATTCTCATGATGTGGTCTTGGTCCGAAGAGATGAATATAAATTAGGGTTTCAGGGATAGCTCCAGGGAGGGGGTATAGGGCTGCTTATGTAGGTTGGGGGGTGCAACGTGAGCCCTCGGATCAAACCGACTTAAAGAACGTCGTAGATGCATCCTAGGAGGCGGTGGGGAACCGACATATGAAGGAGAGGCTGACCCGTAGGTCCCACATGGCGGCTGGTATGGGAATAGGTCCGGCCGGCCCCACATGGAAACCCCTCGGGCTCCGCTTCAGTGATTCACCTTTTGGAGTCTCTAGAGTCTTCCCACATATCTTTCATCGCGGATTTAATATCTTTTTATTCCGGGCTCTAAACATAGCAAATAATATTTCCGTTTCGATCGTCTCGATGAGCTCTTCATAATGGTGCACTCCAATTCATCATTTGAGATATTTTTATTTGGTGAAAAAATAAATATTCCTGCAAGACAAGTGAGAGCACCAAAACTTGTGGAACTTGTTAGAGCCAAACCCTATAACTATAGTTTGTGATTTGTTTCATATCAATTTATGCAATAGTTGATGGTTATATTTGGTGTTTAATGACCATCAATAAGTTCCCTCACACTTAACCTTGGCTAGTCCCTGAGCAAAGCTAAACTCACAAATGGATCAGGAGTTGCTACAATGTTTTGAGGCCTCAAAAGTGCACATGCATTCAATAAAGAATTCTTCTCCGGATTAGAATAAACCAATACGACTTTCAAACTTACCTATATTACCTTCGACCATGGGGCTTCTTAGCCTTCACTTGGGTCTTGAGCAATTGAAAGACAGATTGATCAAGTCAAGCACTATGTCTCAAGTTCTTTGTTCAACCATTGTTCCAGAGTTTTCATAAATTTTTAAAATAAAACTCAGAGATTCCATTGTATGATACTCTCAAATCTCTTAATATATGTGGTATTTGTGGATCATCACCAAGGCAATAAAGATGTTATGCCTTTTCTCTTCCTACTACTATGGCTTACGTGAAGTTCTTAGGTAGGGAGAAAGCTAGAGAATACTTGCAATGCATATATTGTAAAGTCAAACCTCAGATCCAAAGAGAGTTGAGTCGTACAATCAAATCAAGATGTGCATGTGTGTGGATATATGGGTGGATATATATGGTGGCTAACCTAATTCTACTTTGTCCTTGAAAACATATCTCTCTTTTGAAACTTGGAAACAATTGCTAGAGAACAGGGGCTATCTTATTCATCTCTTTTTCTCTCTCTTTTTTTAGGCGGGCATCTAAGTACCCATTGTTTTAGATATCTCGGATACTTGTCCATTTTTTCTCAACTTTTTTCTTTTCTTTCTTTTCTTTTTTATGAATAACTTTTGCATAGCCCCTTGTCTCTTTTCTATAACAAAACTTTAGAGAGATAGCAACAAGAACTTAGAGCACTTATTTTGGGATATCCTATAGGGAATATTTTTGGTGTTCACTCCTAGTGTAGGAGTAGAACAATTTTTGGGTGAATCTAAATGAATTGGCATGTCCTTGCGCCTACCCCTAGGGTAGGAGTAGTGTCGGTGTTTGGACCCGGGAGGGCCCTAAGCCGACGAGTGAATTGGTGCTGCGCGTTCCCTACTCCGGATGGTGATGCAAAGAGAATACACGGGGGTTTATCCTGGTTCGGGCAAAAGAAGGCCCTACGTCCAGCGGGGCAGGGGGAATATTGTATCTTCTTGCACCTAAGTGCTTGTGTAGGGGTTACAAGCCGTGAGAGAGGGAGCCGGTCCCAAGTCTCAAAGAAAGAGTACAATGGAGGGTTGCTTGAGATGTTGACCTCAGAAGCGTGGGAGATGTCTATCTTGTGTTTTTTTGTCCTCTGTTGTCCATCGTTCCCCCTGGAGAGCTCCTTGCCCTCCCCTTTTATAGACTCAAGGGGAGGATAAGGCTTACAACAAACCCTAGGGGGTGCCTTGGAGGAGAAGGCGAAGCGGGCACTATCGGTGTTGCTGTGGCGACTTGCCCCGGTGCGTGCCGACCATCCCTGGGGCGTCGTGGCGATGTTGTCAACGGGACAGCTAGACGTCCAGAGTGATGTAGTGGACGTGCGATTCCCTGTGGTCGATGTACGGGTCACGGTTCCCTTGTTCGACTGATGGCGGTCGAGGCTGGGTCGGAACGTGGCTGAGGAGGGTCGACGGGAAATGGATAAGGCTGAACCCCAGAAGTCCCGGGATATGATGGTCGGATAGTGCTAGTCATGGTAGGAATAGTGGCTGCCTTTCGTTGCCCATCCCGGGATGGGCAGTAAAAGTAAGATTAGACGTGGATTTCGCTCCCACGCCGGTGGCGCTGTGACCACGTTGGTGGGAGTGGTCGCATTAAATGTTTTGTTAGTGAGTAGGTGGCTGAGGGGGTCGATCGGGTCGACCCTGGGTCATGCGAGTTGGAGATTTTCCAGGGTCGAGGTTTCCCATCGAGCAAGCCTCGTACGAGTCGGAACGCGGTCGAGGGCGCCCGTCTGTATACGCGCGTGGCCCAGATCGACGTATCCGTGTAGATGCAGTCGCAACCTGATCCTTCTTAGGGGGTTCTCAGGGCGTGGGTTCCTGGGGGGTTTACTCCTTTTAATTGTTGGTTTTGGGTACCCCTAATTTAGGTACCCGACAGTAGCCCCCGAGCCTTTGCGTGAGTGTGGCCACTCTCGCAGAGGATTGAGCGAGTTATGAACTGGGGTCGCAGCGTCGTTGGTTTCTGGTGGGTGCGTGTGAGTGCACCCGCCCGGTGTAGCCCCCGAGGCCTTGGAGGAGTGTGTGACTCCTTCAAGGGCTTTAGTACATCGTATCATGGATGTTGTTTTGTTAGTTCTTGAAGCGCGTTTGGTCTCCTTCCGTCGGAGTTGGTTAGTGGCGGGCAAGCCCCCGAGCCTTTGCATGCATAAGGCCGATCATGGCTTTTGTCCATCTTGATTATTTGACCCTCACGCGTCCTTTGGGCAAGGAGGAGGGGCGGGTACGCCGTACTAACCTCGATGGGCGAGTTCCGACGATCCCTGGTGAGTTGTTAGTGGGGAATTCGAGTGGGAGCCCGTGCCCCGTTCGATAGGGGTTGGCTGGTGGCCGCGGAGGCGCTCTCCATGGGTGCCAAAGAGTTGTCGCATGGATCTCGGCTCCGTTTGGTAGGATCCGAGGGCTCGATGCCTCCCCCCAAGGGGATTCCATTGCCGACCTCTCTTTTAGCCTTGAATATGTGAGGGCGTCTCGAAAAAGAGGCTCGAGCTCTGGCCTTGTATGGGTCTGCTCTTAGACATCCCTTACTCCATTTACTCGAGGGCAACTGTCGAACCCCGGTCGAGGGCCAGCTTTTGATCCCTCGAGGTTTATAGCGGGCTCGGAGCCCGTTGTTCCTTTGCTTGGAAATGTCCGTCTGTAGGTCTCTGTTTTGGCCCGTTGGGGGCACGTCTTTTTAGGAGGGGAGTAGGAATGGCGTGGTAGTGGGCGCGATGGTTTTGGAGCAGGTGGTGGACACGTGTCCTTGTACACGGGTTTCGAGGGAGCGGTTAGGTGGGAGCATTGAATGCGGAAACTGTTCCTACCTTTTCGCCGGATGCGTCCGTTCGCCTTCTACCGGGGTATAAGTACAGAACCCAGGGCTCCGTGTGCCCCCCACTAGTCTTTCGTGATTGCCTTTTCTTCCTTTTGCCCTCATTAGTCGCCTTCTGCCACCGGCGTCATTCCTTCCCCAGTTGCCGCCGTAACCTAGCTTCGACACTGATGGCGGGAAAGAGCCAAGTTCTCCCCGCGGACGCGTGGGTCCGTTCTTCAGTAACGGAGAGGAAGTTGGAGGAGCTGGTTCATGATGATCTCCTATGATCGAGGGTGAGTCGGAGCTAGCCGGAGTGGAGGGTGCCGCCGACCAGCCACCGGGAGCTGGCACCCCAAGAGGGCTACGTGGTGAGCTCCATCGCTTTCCACGAGAGGGGGCTCGGGATGCCGTCAAGCCAGTTTATGCGGGCAATTCTACATTACTTTGGGGTGGAGGTCCATCACCTCACCCCTAACTCCATCTCGCAGGCTGCCATCTTTGTGGCAGTCTGCGAGGGGTACTTGGGGATGGAGCCCCACTGGAAGCTGTGGCTGCACCTCTTCAAGGCGGAGCACTTCACCAAGAACGCGGGCGAGAGGGGAGTGCAGCGGGCGGTGCATGCTGGTAGCTGCACCCTTCAAGTGTGGGTGGGTCGAGGCGAGCTCTACATCCTGGCGCAACTCATCTCATTGAACAGCAGATGGCACGACGGGTGGTTTTATCTGCGCAACGACGACGACTGTCTGCCTAAGTTCTCTGGCTGGGTCCTGATGTCGCATGGGGACAACTGGTCGTACGGTGTCATCGAGGAAGACAAGCCGAAGCTGTAGCCGCTCCTCGACGTGCTGAGGAGGCTCCTTCAGCGCGGACTGACCACAGGGATGGTGGCCGCCGCGTTCCACCGTCGGAAAGTGCTGCCATTGATGCAGCGCCGGCTTCGGATCGACAAGATGACGCCGGGTGCCTCATTGGAGGGGAGCCGGATGTCACATGAGACCCTCCCCCTCGACGAGGTTGCCCAATGTGCACGGTGGATGGTGGGCAGCTTCAGGCAGGAGGGCATCGATAGGGTCCCGATGCGGCCCTCTCTAGGATTCGAGCCCCTGGTAAGCGTTGCTCTCCCGGTGCTGGGCTCCCTTTCTTTCCTGGGTCTCGTAGATCTGAACTTGTTGAGTTTCCCGTGTAGGATCTGTCTGCGGTCAAAGACTCGTCGCCACCGGTCCTAGAGGATCACACCGCTCGAGAGGTGAGGCATCTTTCCACTTCCCAGGAGAAGAAGGAGAAAGATGCCACAAAAATGCGACGTAATAGGAAGATGCGTGAGCGCGAGGCGCTGCTAAGACGCCATCGCCAGCAACAGCTCGAGGGTCTCCCTGAAGAGGAGTCCCCCTCTAAGATGGCCTTAGAGGAGGAGAGCAACGACAGTGGCAATAATGACGTCGGGTCGCGCTATGATACCACAACTTTCCTGTCGCACCTCCCTGACGTGCGGTCCCTATAGGGACCCGTCGGTGGGGGGTCGACTTCCTAGGCATCGAGGGTGACCTCAGCACCTGTCGAGGGGGAGGAACGACTGGAAGAGAGGGCCCGTGAGGGGCCCTCGGAAAGAAGATCTGCCGAGCCAAAGGCTCCCTTGACGACGTCGGCAGCACCGAGGACGCGTGCCCAATCGGCTTCGGGGACCTCATCAGCCCAGGCTCAAAGGGGTTCTGGGCCGACCAAAGGCTCAATGGAAGGGCCGTCACCAAGGGCCTCAAGGAGCTTGGGGAAGCCAGGGAATAAACCTCTGATCCCCATGTCCGGGTAAGTGTTTTACTTCACTTTTCAGACAAGTCTATTCGCTCCTTGTTCTCATGTTCTGGTTCATTCGTGTAGCCTCAAGCGCAAGGCGGAGCCGGCAGCCTTGACACCTGACAAGGCGCTTAAGGCCAGCGCTGCATTGAGGATGCAGACACCAACCGATGATGCCGCCTGGCTCGCAAGGTACCGGGCGGTGACAGAGCGACTCAAATCGATGGGGTCCTCCGTTCAGGCCGGCGGGAGCATCAAGGAGGCCGTCAGAGCCGAGAAGGCCGCTCGGCGGCCTGAGTTGGTCGAGGCGGCCTAGACGCTACTGGGCTTGGCCTGCCCGGAGGGGACGGTCATGAACTGAGGTCGACCGTGAGGACCCTGGAGACCGTTGAGGCCATAGAGGCTACCACATCCGCCCATGACGTTGGGCAGGTGGATGCGGGAAAGACATGGAACACGAGGGAGGCCCCGTGAGACACGGGGAAAGAGCGGGAGGTGCTATCGGGACCGTAGATGGGGCGGGAGGAACCGCCCCGTCAGTTGCCGCAGCAACAACAAGAAGAGCGGCCACTGGAGCCGCAACCAGAGGCGGAGCGGCGTGAGCTGGACCAACAGAAGGGGCCGATGGGCGAGGCAGAGCGAGAGGCGGTCATGTCACCGCCCGAGGCTCAAGAGGTGGTGTCGGCTAGTGGGGGGCCACTCCCACTCCAAGGGTCGACGCTGGGCGTGATCGATCTCACGTTCAATGGCTCCCCTTCTGACAAGGGGAAGCAGAAGGCGGACATTGAGATGGTCAACGCCTCGGATCGGCCTAGGACCTCTGCAGCACCAGATGGTGACGCAGCGGAGGCATTGGACAGGTGGCCCGACTTCGTGGAGCTAGCACTTGTGTGAGCGGAGGAGGAGTTGCTGCGCTAGGGTCGGTCGACCCTCGAGTTCAGGGATGCAGCTAATCCTGACGCCGAGCCCCTCTTTGCCCTCGACGACAAAGATGAAGTACAACACTGGGAGTACGTCGAGGGGCTCCGCCAGCACTCTGTGCGGTCTCTACGAATGGTCGTAGACACCTTAGTACGGCAGATGTCAGGTGCCTTCGAGGTGAGTCATGCCTGTTTTGATATTTTATTTGGCATGTACCCCCCTTTTTTCCTTGGTTCTGATTTTAGGGTTGACCGTGGTCATGAGCTTAAGGAGCGATCATGCCGCAAGTCGCTTTTCATTCGTCATGAAAGTGGTGTGTGGGCAACGCTTACTCGTCAATGGGTGCTGGTCGAGGAAGCCAATGAGTGGCTATCCAAGAAGAGCGCCGAAGCAGACGAGCTTCGTGTCGTCCACGCGGCGGTCAGGGAGGAGGCGACGCAGGCTCGGGAAGCCATGGCCAAGGCGTGTGAAGACGCAACCGAGGCACAGGAGGAGGTGGCCAGGGCCCATGAGGGCCATGTGCCGCTAGAGGCCCGCGTGAAGGAGCTCGAGGAGGACGTCGCCCTTGTCAGTGGCTAGCGTGATACCCTCAACGTTCAGATCAGGCCGGTGTCCGCTCGCGTCGAGACCCTAGAAGGCGAGGTCATGACGTTGAAGGAGACCATCCGATCAAGGGACGAGCTCTCTCAAGCACCGACCGAGAGATCGAGGCACTGAGGGCGACCATTCATGATAGGGACGAGGCCCTTCGGGTAGCCAAGAAAGCGCACAGCGAGCTGCGCGATCAGATCGTGGGCTGGCGGACCCATGCCGAGGGTAGGTTTGCGCCCAACTCTAATCTTGACTTGGGTTTCTTGTGTGTCGGCTGACTTGATCTCATGATTCAAAACTGGAGAAACGGCAGCGTGAGGCCCAGGCGACGGCCACCTCGTTCAAGCCCTCCTCGAGGCTGAGGTCGGATGGAATCAACTGCTCTAGGGCCTCACGAGGTGCTTCCCCCTGCCGATGACGAGGGCCTGTGAGCCAAACCTGGGCATGGAGGCCCATGTAATTGAGTTAGTTATCGTTTGTAATTCATATTGTCGTGGCCTCGGGGCCTTAAAACATTTTGATGTAAATATTCACTAAATGTTTTATTTTGTTTGAATCTTTCATTCCTTTTTCGTTTGAATCATGTTCTTACGCGGTTTTCTTGGTGCGCGGTTGCACCCCTTGGCGTGGGGTGTGAGTGGAGGTACCGTAGCCCAGAGGCGTAGGTGATCTCGTGGCTCGACAGCCCCTCGTCCTTAGGATGGCCTCATGGCCTCGTCGACTACGTAAGAACTCGCATCGAAACATGTAGGAACGTTAGACATCGGGCTTTCTTGAAGCCGTAAGTTTTTTGCTAAGTCCTCCTAGCACGCGGTTGCTCCCTTTGGCATGGGGGAGTGAGTGGAGGTATCGTTAGCATGGACGCGTTGGTGATCTTCTAGCTCTAGCAGCCCTCGAGCCTTAGGGCACTCACGTGGCCTCGTTGACTATGTAAAAGTTTTTTGAAAAAAAGGAAAGCAAGTTTTTTTTGGGGGGCACAGAGGGTTCCCCCTTTCTAGCTCCCGAGGGAGGTTTGACCTTGCGATAAGCAGGGTCGAGCCTACCTGTTTTTCACGAAAGAATGCTTTTTGCACATGAGTGTACTCTTTATTTATTCATGTGACTGATAACAAAGGTACAAAGCCTCGAGGCTCTAGGGGTAAAAGCGACGTAGCTGTTCAAGGTTCCACGCATTGGTGAAGATTTCGCCCTTTTCGTTTGATAGCTTGTAGGTGCCGGGCTTCAATTCTTGTGCGATGATGTACGGTCCTTCCCATGGCGGAGTAAGCTTATGTTGTCCCTTGTTGCCTTGGCTTCGCCTAAGCACCAAGTCACCGACGTTGAGTTCTCGTCTGTGAACGTGTTTGTCATGGTAGCATCAGAGATTCTGCTAATACCTTGTAGAGTGCAATAAGGCTATATCGCGATCTTCCTCGAGCTGATCGAGGGCGTTCTCTCTTGCGACATCGTTGCTTTGCTCGTTGTAGGCTTTCAGCCTAGGGGACCCATACTCTAAATCGGTTGGGAGCACAGCCTCGGACCCATAGACTAAGAAAAATGAAGTGAACCCCGTGGCTTGACTCGGCGTTGTTCTTAAGCTCCACAGAACCTAGGGGAGCTTGGCGGCCCATTTCTTGCCATGTTTGTTCAATTTGTTGAAGATTCTCGGCTTTAGGCCTTGTAAGACCATGCCATTGGCACGTTCCACTTGGCCATTTGTCCTTAGGTGAACCACAGCCGACCAGAGCACACGGATGTGATGGTCATCGCAGAACTCCAAGAACCTTTTGCCGGTGAACTGGGTGCCGTTGTCTGTGATGATGCAGTTAGGAACCCCAAAGCGATGGATGATGTCGGTGAAGAACAGCGCGACTTGCTCGGATCTGACGTTGGTAATGGGGCGGGCCTCGATCCACTTGGAGAACTTGTCAACGGCGACGAGCAAGTGGGTGAAGCCCCCAATTGTTCTCTTCAGGGGCCCGACCAAGTTGAGCCCCCAAACAGCGAACGGCCACGTGATTGGAATGGTTTGCAGGGCATGAGCCGGGAGATGGGTTTGCCTTGCGTAGTACTGGCATCCTTTGCAGGAGCCTACTAGCTTAATAGCATCGAAGACTGCGGTTGGCCAATAGAAACCTTGCCGGAATGTGTTTCTGACGAGGGTTTGAGGTGCCGTGTGATGTCCGCAAGCCCCCGAGTTTAGGTCCTCGAGCAGGTTCTTGCCTTCCTGTGATATAGCACTGTAGGATGCCTGTAGGGCTGCGTCGATAAAGCTCCATGTCATCGCTGTATATCACAAAAGTCTTGGCCTAGCAAGCAATCCATCGAGCCTCGGTCTTATCCAAGCGGAGCTCCCCTCGTGTGAGACAGTCGAGGTACGGAGTACGCCAGTCAGGCTCGAGGTCGGCTGGTAGGGTCGAGCCTTCCGTCTGCATGACGTCAGCCCCGGTCGAGGGGGCTTCCACCTCAGGTGGGGGGTCAAGAAATGGACTGTCGGCCCCCTTTGTTGTCCTGGCGTCGATGGTAGGTTCTTGAAGATCCCTTGAGAAAACATCGGGTGGAACCGTGGCTCGATTAGACGTGATTTTCGCGAGTTCATCGGCAGCCTCGTTATATCTGTGTGCAATGTGATTGAGCTGGAGGTCGTGGAATTTGTCTTCAAGGCGCTGCACCTCCCTACAGTTGGCCTCCATCTTGGGATTGTGGCAGCTTGAATCCTTCATGACCTGGTCGACAACGAGTTGGGAATCCCCACGAACCTCAAGGTGTCAAACCCTAAGCTCGATGGCGATACGAAAGCCGTTAACAAGGGCCTCGTACTCAGCTACGTTGTTGGAGGCTACGAAGTGGAGTCAGATCACGTAACGCATGTGAGCTCCGAGGGGTGAGATGAAGAGCAAGCCTGCGCCCGCTCCTGTTTTGGTCATCGACTCGTCGAAGTACATGGTCCATAGCTCGGCCTGAATTTGAACAGGAGGTAGTTGGGTGTCAGTCCATTCTACTAGAAAATCCGCCAGCACCTGGGATTTGATGGCTTTGCGCGGCGCATAAGAGAGGGTTTCACCCATAAGCTCGGCTGCCCACTTAGCTATCCTTCCTGAGGCTTCCCGGTTCTGGACTATCTCCCCTAGAGGGAAAGAAGAGACCACGGTCACCGGGTGGCCTTCGAAGTAGTACCGGAGCTTGCGTCGTGTCAGCACGACGGCGTACAACAACTTTTGGATTTGCGGGTAGCGAACCTTGGTGTCCGAGAGTACCTCACTAACGAAGCATACTGGTCTCTGAAGAAGCAACGCGTGACCTTCTTCCGCCCTTTCGACGACTATGGTCGCGCTGACCACTTGTGTCATCGCGATGACGTAAAGCAAGAGAGATTCTCCTGTAGCTGGAGGGACGAGTATTGGAGGTTCAGACAGTGTTGCCTTGAGCCTAGTAAGAGCTTCCTCAGCCTCGAGGGTCCATGAAATGTGTTTCGATTTCTTTAGTAGATGATATAGAGGGAGCGCCTTCTCGCCGAGACGTGAGATGAAGCGACTGAGGGCCACAAGGCAGCCCGTGACCCTCTGCACGGCCTTCAGATCTCGGATAGGGCCCATTTTGGTGATTGCAGCGATTTTTTCTGGGTTGGCCTCGATGCCATGCTTGGAAACAATAAACCCTCAGAGCATGCCTCGAGGAACACCGAAGACGCACTTCTCGAGGTTAAGCTTGATGTTCTTTGCCTTAAGGCATTTGAACGCGACATCGAGATCATTAACCAAGTTGCTAACCTTCTTGGTTTTGACTATGATGTCGTCGACATAAGCCTCGATGGTTGACCCGATGTGTTCTCCAAAGACGTGTTGCATGTATCGTTGTTACATAGCTCCTGCGTTCCGTAGCCCGAAGGGCATAGTAACATAGCAATACATGCCGAACGGAGTGATGAATGAAGTCACGAGCTGGTCGGACTCCTTCATTTTAATCTGGTGGTAGCCAAAATACGCATCTAGGAACGATAGTCTCACATCCCGTAGTGGAATCAATGATTTGATCAATGCGTGGCAAAGGAAAAGGGACTTTTGGACATGCTTTATTTAAACTAGTAGTCTACACACATCATCCATTTCCCACTCTTTTTCTTAACTAATACAGGGTTAGCTAACCACTCGGGATGATAAACCTCCTTGATGAACCTGACCTCCAACAGCTTGTGGATCTCCTCACCGATGACCTTGCGCTTCTCCTCATCGAAGCGGCGCAAGCGTTGTTTCACCGGCTTAGAGCCGGCTCGAATCTCCAAGGCATGCTCGGCGACTTCCCTGGGTATGCCTGGCATATCCGAGGGACTCCACATGAATATGTCAACATTTGCACGGAGAAAGTCGATGAGCACTGCTTCCTATTTGGGATCAAGGGTGGCGCTGACCCTCAATGTCCTTCCGTCCGGGTCGGCGGGGTCGAGGTGTACGAGCTTGACGTCTTCCACGAGTTTGAAATTGCTGGCATGACATTTGGGGTTAGGGATCTCCTTGGCCAAACTGTCAAGGTCTGCCGCCAAGGTCGCCGACTCTAAAATAGCTTCTCCGTGCTCGACGCACTCTACGTCGCACTCGAACGTGTGTTCATAGGAGGGCCCGATGGTGATGACACCCTTGGTGCCCGGCATTTTTAGTTTATGATAGGTGTAGTTGGGAACTGCCATGAACTTGGCATAGCTGGGGCACCCAAGAATGGCGTGGTAGGTCCCGTGGAACCCAACCACCTTGAAAGTGAGGGTCTCCTTCCTAAAGTTGGAGGGGGTACCGAAACAGACGGGCAGGTCGATCCACCCGACAGGCTCTGCTCGTTTCCCTGGCACAACTCCATGGAAGCCCCCGATGCTGGGTCAGAGGTGCGTCCTCTTAATTCCCAGAAGGTCGAGGGTCTAGGCGTAGATAATGTTGAGGCTGCTACCACCGTCCATGAGCACCTTGGTGAGGCGCGTCTTGGCGATGATGGGATCGACGACGAGCGGGTAGACTCCAGGATTGGGGACGTAGTCCGGATGGTCATCATGATCGAAAGTGATGGCCATCTCGGACCAGTCAAGGAAGAGGGGGGTCGCCAGCTGTACGAAGAAGACCTCTCTACGTTCCCTCTTGCGTTGGCACGCCAAGAGACGCGTCGAGGATCCCCCGTATATGATGAAGCAGTCATGGATCTCGGGAAAGCCCTCGTCCTTGTCGTCATCCTTCTCCTTGGGGTCCTCCTTCTTGTCATCTTTCTTGATGCTTAAGCTTTCAAAGTACCTCCACAGCATATGGCAGTCCTTGAGGTTGTGGTTCGAAGGTCCCTTGTGGTAGGGACACTGTTCCTTGAGCATTTTGTCAAAAATGCCCCCGCCAAGGGGTCCTCGAGGCTTCTTGCGGTCAGTGGCAGCGACAAGGTCATCAGCCGCAGCTTCGCGCTTGCCCTGCTGATTTTTCTTCTTCTTCCTGTTGCTCCTTTTGGTGCCTCGATTGGATCCCTCAGGTTCCTCGTCCTTGCGCTTCCCTTTATCCTGGTCACCACCAAAGATGGCACCGACCGCCTCCTCACCGGCGACGTAGTTGGTGACGATGTCCATTAATTCATTGGTAGTGATGGGGGTGTTGCGGCCTAACTCTCGGACCAGCTCTTTGTAGGTGGTTCCAGAGAGAAAAGCCATGATGATGTCGGAGTCGGTGATATTGGGAAGCTCGGTGCGTTGCTTAGAGAAACGCCGGATATAGTCATGGAGGGACTCATTCGGCTTCTGTTTATAACTCCTGAGGTCCCAAGAGTTGCCTGGGCGCATGTAGGTCCCCTTGAAGTTCCCTTCGAACACTCTCACAAGGTCGTTCTAGTTGTGGATCTGTCCAGGCTGGAGGTCCTCGAGCCACGCTCGAGCGGTGTCTGATAGGAATAGGGGGAGCTATCAGATGATGACGTGGTCGTCGGTGGCCCCTCCCAACTGACAAGCCAAGCAGAAATCAGCAAGCCAAAGTTTGGGTTTGGTCTCGTCGTTATACTTGGTGAGAGTCGTCGGGGGGCGAAATCGGATCGGAAGCCGGGTCCTACGAATGGTCTTGCTGAAGACTCGAGGGCCCGGCAGCTCGAGAGATGGGCTACGATCTTCTGAGCTATCATAACGTCCGCCCCTGTGCTCGTGGTAGGCTCAAGATGCACCATCATTGCTTGTATGTCTGCGACGTTTATTGATGTCATCACGGGGATCTCGGGGCTCACGATTGTCGATGACGCGGTCACGAACAGAGGCCGCTTTGTTCCCTCGTGGTGTAGGACTAGGATGAACCGAGGCCTCTTTCTCTTGCCGGGAGGGCTCCGTAGGCTGCTCCGATGCAAACCCACGGCGCCTCGAGGCTGAACTCTCAGCTTGCTGCATGGCCACAGCCTTGAGGAGACCTCGAATCTCATCGCAGGCCTGACGGGCCTCGCGGGTAGATGACTCAGGCATATTGCGGAGAAGCATGGTGGCGGCGACGACGTTCTAGCTGGCCCAGTTGAATACTGGGTGTTCGCCCGCCCAATCCTTGATGATGCGATGATTAACGTCACGAGCTCTCTCTCGAGCTCCTCCGCCACGTGCATGTGCTGCGCACTCCCGCTCGAGGGTTTGATGAAGAAGGCACAGATTTTTCTCATTCCTCATTGAGCATGGCTTGTAATTCTTGGATCTGCTCAAGTTGTGCTCCTTGGTCCTCACCCAGAAACTGGGCCCCGTTCCGTGCGTCGGGGGGCTCAACTTGAGGTGGCGTGGCATTCCTTCCTCCGATGGTCGCCTCGGCTTCTGAATTCGACGCGATAGCCCCATCGATATGATAGCATTCACGGGTCGGATCGTAGCTGTCATCGGTAGAGTCGGAGTCCGGGATGCCAAAATAGTAACACGATGCGTGCATCTGAGGTCGTCAATTTCTAGTGTCGTAGCGGCTAGAAATGATCGCGCGGTGCTCCATACCAAGGCTCTTCGTAGAGTCCTGGTACTCGGAAGCTAGCATGGATGCCACGAGGTTGAGGGCAGAACGTAGATGGCGCCCAGAGAATTCCCCGTAGATGCGTATGCTAGCACTTACGGAGGAAGCGTACTGTTGGGCGACTGTGTTCAGCCCATAAGGGAACGTCCGTGGCGGTATTGACCCTGTTGTCAGAGAGACTACTCTTGATCCGACTGGAGGAACTGCAGCAGATAATGGGATGACGGGATGCCCCGCCGGTGTCTCATTCGCAGCCAGGCTCATCCCACGCAGGTCCTTAATGAGAGACACTGCGTGGGGGTTTGGCTGAGGGCCGCCGAAATGGGGCGTTGTATCGCCCTCCCCGGGACGATAATGATGATGGCTACGCTAGATATGCCGTCGCCTGGCTGTTTGAGCCCGGCGGGAACGGTGATATCAGCGCAGCGCCCCCCGCGCAGGGAGAGCTTGTAGTCACGGTCAGTTGGGTGTTTGGGCGGGAGGAGGACCATGTCATAGCCGTAGCCAAGAGACATGAAGTCCAAGCTCCCAAACTAGATCACCGTAGCGAGAGGAAGCGAATGTTCGGAGTCAGCCATCCGAATAAATGCAGGAAAGCGATGTTGACACGCAGCGGACCCCTACCTGGCGCGCCAACTGTCGGTGTTTGGACCCGGGAGGGCCCTAAGCCGACGAGTGAATTGGTGCTGCGCGTTCCCTACTCCGAATGGTGATGCAATTTTGAATACACGGGGGTTTATCCTGGTTCGAGCAAAAGAAGGCCCTACATCTAGCGGGGGAGGGGAAATATTGTATTTCCTTGCACCTAAGTGCTTGTGTAGGGGTTACAAGCCATGAGAGAGGGAGCCGGTCCCATGTCTCAAAGAAAGAATACAATGGAGGGTTGCTTGAGATGTTGATCTCAGAAGCATGGGAGATGTCTATCTTGTTTTTTGTCCTCTGTTGTCCGTCGTTCCCCCTTGGAGAGCTCCTTGCCCTCCCCTTTTATAGACTCAAGGGGAGGATAAGGCTTACAACAAACCCTAGGGGTGCCTTAGAGGAGAAGGCGAAGCGGGCACTATCGGTGTTGCTGTGGCGACTTGCCCCGGTGCGTGCCGACCATCCCTGGGGCGTCATGGCGATGTTGTCGACGGGACAGCTAGACGTCCAGAGTGATGTAGTGGACGTGCGATTCCCTGTGGTCGATGTACGGGTCACGGTTCCCTTGTTCGACTGATGGCGGTCGAGGCTGGGTCGGAACGTGGCTGAGGAGGGTCGACAAGAAGGCCTTCATATACTCACCAAATTGTTGGCAAGATGAGCGACAAGCAGTACGTCACTCGGAGGTCTGCTAGTGGCACAATGCCTTGGCTTAATCGAGTTCTAGAAGAGTTTGGTATCCATCACGAGGAGTACATGGTCCCTCCCGATGTGTTGGTCGTGATCGAGGAGAAGAAGAGGAAGGCCACTACCAAGAATGTGACCGCGGCGGCCGAGTTAAAGAAGAGGAATGGGATGGCTGGTCCAAAGGCATTGGCTAGAAAGTTAAAGACTTCCATGGCCGTTGCCATCCCTACTATTTCTTCTGCCGTGAGCTCTGCTCATGCCTCCACCAGTGCTGGGGAGGGGTCTACAGATGGTATCGGTGAAGGTCGTGCCAACTCCATTCCTGAGGTGGACAAGCCCACTTTCTCTGCTAGTGCTGGAGGCGGTCGCTGGTTGGAGGGCGTGGAGTTCCCGGAGCCCTCGGTGGCTAACCTGTTGCCCAATGTTATGGGCGGCGATTCCAGCTCTGAGGATGCGAAGGCCATGGATCCTAGGGCCCCTTCTCCGCCTAAAGAGATGGATGCCCAAGAAACTAGTTGATGTCGTCCAATTGCCATGGAGGAGGTGTCAGATGACGAAGGTGACTCGAAGCTTGCAACCCGGCTCCAGAGTGCTACATACCAACAGTTGTAGTCTTCCACTGCTGGTGGCAGTGCTGAGGCCGGGGTGTGCGAGATGTAGATGCGTAAGATGCCTTCGCCATCTTATCCCCTTTATTGAGTATATTGAACTTGCTCTGGTTGCTTTATGTTGACTTTTTGGCATTTCTAGGGTCTGTGGTGAACACCTTAGCGAGCTCAAAGGAACTCGCTGCCGGTGCGCGCATTGG
This sequence comes from Saccharum hybrid cultivar R570, assembly GCA_038087645.1. Classification (NCBI taxonomy): domain Eukaryota; kingdom Viridiplantae; phylum Streptophyta; class Magnoliopsida; order Poales; family Poaceae; genus Saccharum; species Saccharum hybrid cultivar. Next base: position 17,999,468 of record JAQSUU010000805.1, read on the forward strand.
CCTCATTGGTTTGGGCCTACCTTTGCACCCGCCAACGGTTGGCACATCATTCCAGCCAGTAATTCTAGGATTGGAGTCTGGTCTTTGTAAGTAGCTTTGTTTTTTGTTTTGCAACTTCTTCATTTCTATTCTTATCCTAATTGCTGGTGTCTTTATTGATTTTAGTGGCCTCTGAAAGCGCCATAGCGGGTTGGGCCAAATCACTGCATGATGTCTATACTACCGTCGGAGGTTATCTTATTTCCCTTGGTCTATTTTTGCTTTTTGATGCTCATGCGTCTTATGTCTTTGTTTCCATTTAGACCGCTTCTGGCATAGCCTGAAGACTGGATTACTAGAAGCTATTGCGCGTCCAGTTGGAGCACCACAGCCATGTGAGTTTTGGTTGTGTCTTTTTGTTCTATAATGTGTTGCCTTTTGGTTTTTCTAGATTTTAACTTTTCTTTTGCAGGGCCATCACATGGCCTTGGTGCTTGAGGAGCGCAGCACGTCTGAGTTGCTTGGTTGGAATGATGCTATCAAGGTACTAAAGAAGGAGAATGAGCTCCTTGAATCTGAGAAGACCAAACTCTCGGTGGAGGTTGTTGAATTAGCAAATCTTTGCCTGGAGGTAGGGGGCCCTGGACTAACAAGGAGAAAGTCAATACGGAGGTGGTTGAGTTGAGGAAGCAGGCTGAGAACACCAAGGGTGCACAGGCTCTCACGGTCGAGCGTGCACTTAAGGCTAGCGAGACCTCTGAGAACCTCCGCCTAGAACTTGATGCTGAGAGGCGGTCAAGCCTAGCTCTGTAGCAGTAGGCCAACCTTCTATCCACACGCCTGAAGGCTACGGAGGAGCTAGCACTAACTACTGCCTAGGCTTACATTGCTGTGCTGGGAGAGTTTGGCGGCAGCACCTCTGCCTTACCAGAGGGGCAAAGTACCTTCAACCTGCTTTCCTGGTTTAAGGTGCACTTGGAGAAACTTCCTGCCTTCGTTAGAGGCACGGTTGATTTTGGGGCTTTGGCTGGCGCTACAAACTTTGCCAAGATTCTAGTTCACAGAGGATGCACCCATGCTGAGGGGATCCGGAAGGAGAAACTTGGGGAACCTTCCGTGCTTTGCTCTACTTCTGACTCATTGCGAAAATCCATCCACAACTTCATGAGCTCGTTCTGGGTTTTCCTCAATCGGGCAGTGGCCAAGCAAATGGTGGAGGATCGCCGTGCGGAGATTCGTGCTTTGCTGCTTGAGTTTCTTTTTAGTTGAGATTTTTGGGTTTGGTTTCTTTCGTTATCCAACTAATTTGTCGATGGTTGTCTGTTTTTTGACTTGCAGGAGCTACAAAAGGAGGCCGCTAAAGGGGTTGCTAGGTCACAGACATCTCAGACCACGGCGCCTTTGCCACCGAAGGCTCCTTCCTCGGGTCCTGCGTTGACACTGGAAGCGGGGAAGGCGTCGATGATCACCCAAGTCCCCACGGCGAAGCTTGCTGCAGAGAAGGAGTCTGTGCATGCCCCACTAGCTGATGCGTAGAAGGATGGTGGTGCTATCATGCAGATGGAGAAGATGCCTTCACCCGGTCGCTGATCCCAAGGTGTAGATAGTAGGAATTAGGGTGTTAGTTTTTAGCTTAGGGTGCTACTTTTGTCGCTAGATGCCTGCTTTGTGAATCCAAAAGACTTTTTATGGAATCTCATCTTGCACAGGTTTCTGATCCAGGACCTGCGCAGGACGTTGCCCCATTAACATTTTATCAAGATGGGTGGAGAACTTTGGGGTTATTGGCGGTAGGCTTTCCCCAGAGGCTTGGCTAGTGATATGTTTGAGCACGGGAAGTATGACATTGACAACGAGCATGCTGAGTTTACACGTCCACTAGCACGACGGGGGCCTCCGCCCCCTGCCTAGACATTTTTATCTTATGTAAATAATGTAACGTGCCTAAGCCTTTGGCTTTTGACTTCGAAGGTCATTGATATTTTGTAAAAATGTTTCATTTACTTGGTCAAGATTTGAGTACTGTGTTTGATGGACACTGCTGTACTACAACTTGTGTTGTATTTGAAGTTTTAGTTAGAGGCTGCAGTTTACAGGTCGCTTACACATCTTGTTTAGGGTCTTCCTATCCCTGGCCTTGCAGTTGTTGAATACTAGTTCGCGCTTTCTTTGTTTGCTATTGAAGAGCTGATCTTCGTTGTCGCGCTTATTCTGAGAGTCAGGCCTCCATTGCTTTCTTCTCTGGCTCCTTGTGAAGATGAACCTACACGTCATAGTGGTTGTGCTCAGGTTCTCGCAAGCGTCGTGGAAGGCCTTCTCCTATTCCTGTCTCCTTCTCTTTGCTTGTTTGAAAAATCTAGAGTCTTCCTTATGCCCCGAGTCAGAGGTCAAGTAGTGCTTGTATTTGATCTTGTTGATGTTGCGGAGGATGTGGCGTAATTTGAGTGGTCATCAGATGCTTCTCAAGGGGCCACTGCATAGCTTGTGCAACTGATGGTCCTTTGAGAAGTATTCTTTGACCGCTGCCTTTGCTAGCTTGTAATGTGCTTCTCCGCCATTTTCATTTGAGCCTCTGTAACTGCACTCCCTTTGAACATGGATGATGCGGGACTACGCCCGTTTGCACCTTCGGTTGTGGCAGGATGTTACTAATTTTGTACCATACCCTCCATCAACTTCTGATACTGGCTTGTTGCATTGATCTTGTAGCTGCACAACATGCTCCAGTTGTTGTTCATCACAATGTTGGAGGTCTACTTTGCTTTCCTGCTGCCTTCGCTGGGTTACGCTAGCTACTAATATCATGAGTCTTTGTACTATACCGGATTTGGTGTTGTAGCTAAGGACACTCCTGCTTCCATGCTTCTTGTGGCTTGCGTGTTAGTGTGACTACTGAGTTGATGGCCCCTCTCCCCCCTTTCTTTTGTGCTCTGATTGGGGGGATTGGTTTGTGCTTGGCTTATATAGCCTTGCATCGGCTGACCTGTTAAACTTCGTTAGGTCAGTAAACTTTAATTGCTTGATACATTTTAATGACTCAGAGATCTTGTGGTTTATATAGTGATTGGTGTATCTTTCATCTTAAAGACTGATGGTACTTGTGTTATTTAAGGACCATCATGCCCGGAGCCTGAGTATTGTCAGGTCTTCACCGAGTCTTTAGTACTCCTGATGCATACAACGAAGGTAGGTCTTTTTTAGGGTTTGTTCTTGGAATTTTTTGCCAGTTTGCAACTGCTTTCTTGTCAAGATTTCTTTGCATTTTGGCTGCGGAGGTCGTCCTGCACTGTAAAGCCTTCGGCTTAGGTGTCGGGAGGTCTACGTTTTTCGCAAGTTTGGTCGAATGTTGTGGCTCCTTTGCTAGCAACTTTCGAACTTCATGTGGATGTCTTTCCTTGGGGAAGTACCTCTTTATATTTTTAGAGATTTTTTACATGGGTCCTGCCTCGTTAAAAACCTCACCTCTGGAAGGAGTTTCCCCTGTGAGGAAAAGAGTACAAGCCCCCTTTTGACACTAATAAACTAAAAAGAAAGAGGAAAAAAAGGATAGGGCCTCTGCTTATAATTTGCGAAGGTTGTCTTTTTACAACTTTTAAACATAGAATCCACGCAAGATGTCTATGTTCCATGTATGGACTGTGGTTTTGCCTCTGCCATCTGTTAGGTAAAATGATCCTGGTCTTCCAGCTACCTTCGTTGTGTAGGGCCTTCCCACTTTGACTGGAGTTTTCTAGTATTTGTTGCGTTTGGTTTTCTTCTGAGGACCAAATCCCCATCTTGTATATTTTTCATTCAACTTGGATGTCTCTCCAATTCTTGGTCTACTGTTGGTACTTTGCGATGTTCTCCACAGCTTCCATCCTTGTTGCTTCAATTGTTTCCTTTGAATATTCCTCATCTTCGGCCATTGCCTGCTTTATAGTGTAGAGGCTCTGATGTTTGATTTCTTCTAGTAGCATTGCTTCTTCGCCGTAGAGGAGTTTAAATGGGGTAAAGCCTGTGGTTCTGGATACTGTTGTGTTGTGAGACCACATGACCTTTGAAGTTCTTCTATCCACTTTTCGTTGCGAAGGTTGAATAGTGTCTTGGAGATTACGAAGAAGACTATTCTATTGGCACTTTCCATGGCACCATTTGACTCTAGGTGGTATACTGAGGCGAAGGCTATTTTGGTGCCTATGCTTTTGTAGAAACTTTTGAAGTTGTCTAAGTCGATCTGCTTTCCATTGTCTACTGTTAGCGATCGGGGTACACCAAATCTGTAGACAATGTTTTTCCAAAAGAACTTTTTGACTGTCTTTGATGTTATGGTGGCCAGCGGCTTGGCTTCAATCCATCCTATGAAGTATTCTACAGCAACTACTGCAAATTTGTTCCCCCTAGCAAAGGTGGAAGGGGTCCAACCAAATCCATGCCACACCGTTGCAATGGCCACGTCAGAGGTATGACCTGTGTTTTAGCTGAAGGCTTGGATTGGTGTGGAGAGAAGTTTTGATACGCCTCGCAAATTCTGACTATGTGCTCTGTGTCTTTAATGTTTGTAGGCCAATAGAACCCTTGCCTGATGGCCTTCGCTAACAATGCCCTTAGGCCAATGTGAGATCCACAAACTCCTGAACGTATTTCTTGCAGGAGCTCTTTGCCTTCGCCTTGTGATATGCATTTAAGTAGTGGCTGGACAACCCCTTTCTTGTACAAGGTGCCTTCTATCATGTTGTAACTTCTTGCCCTGGCTGCCATTCTTGCAGCACTCACTTCATTTTCTGGATTTGCTACATTGTTGAGGGCATCTATTATCGCCTGCCTCCAATCTTCGCATTCTGTAAGCATGACTAGCTGGAATGCCTTCACTGCTGTTTGTGTTGCTAGTGATTTTAGAATTTGAAAAAAGGTCCCAGTTGGCATTGGTGTTCCGTTTGCCACAGCCTTCGCTAATTCATCGGCTTCCGAGTTTTCTAACCTTGGGATGAACCTTCGTTCCAGTGCCCTTACTATTGCTAGATATTTTATTAGCTCGGGCTCTCATGCCATGTATTCCTTTTCAACTTGCCCTGCTATGACTTGAGAGTTTGTTTTGATCAACAATGTTATTGCTCCGAGTGCCTTCGCCTTGTTGAGCCCTAAGATAAGGCCTTCATATTCTGCTATGTTATTTGTGGCCCTAAACTCTAGCGGAGGCCCCTGCGCCTGACTGGCCCCATGCTCCATCAGTGAATACAATCCAAGTTTGATTGGTAGGCTATGGGTTGTTTTGGGCCGGAGGTGTCTAGTCCGCCATAAGTTTGCGAGGGCTTGAGATTTAATTGTGTTCTTGGGACATATGAGATTTTGAACTGTGATAGCTCTGTGGCCCATTTGCCTATTCTTCCGGAGGCTTCTTTGTTCTTTAGGATGTCTCCCAGTGGTTGGGACATTGGCACCATGATTTTGTGCCCCTGGAAATAATGCTTCAGTTTCCTTGATGAGATCAGAACTGCGTATGCGATCTTTTCAACCTCCGTGTAATTCAACTTTGCTCCTGATAGTGCTTTTGAGATGAAATATATTGGCCTTTGAACAACCTTCGCCCCTTCTTCCTTTTCCTATATGAGGACTGCACTGACTGCATGATCAGAGGCTGCTATATATAACAATAGCGGGGCCTCTAAATCTGGAGTGGTCACCATTAATTTATTTGCCATGTAATTCTTGAGCTGTCTAAAAGCGTACGACTACTCAGGCCCTCACTCTACCTTATCTCCGCCCCTGAGGGCTTTGAAAAATGGTAAGCTGCGCTCTGCTGATTTTGATATGAATCTATTGAGTGCTGCTATCCTTCCTGTAAGCCTTTGTATGTCTTTTTTGGTTTGTGGCTCTCCCATTATCATTATTGCTTTGGTCTTGTTTAGGTTTGCCTTGCTGCCTTTTGCACTGATGATGTATCCGAGTATTTTCCCTTGCTGACCCCAAAACTGCATTTTTCTGGGTTGAGTCTAAGTCGTGCCTCCCTGAGGTTGGTGAAGGTCTCTTTGAGGTCGGTGATGTGGTCTTCCATGTTTTTGCTCATTACAACGATGTCATCAACATAGGCAATAATGTTTCTCTAGAGTTGAGGATCCAGGACCTTTTTGGTCATTCTGGCAAAGGTTGCCCTCGCATTTTTAAGCCCCTCCAACATTCTGGTGTAACAGTAAGTGCTGAAGGGTGTGGTAAAGCTTGTTTTTTCCTCATCTTCTTTCTTGAGCCAAATCTAGTGGTACCATGAGAACCAATCTAGGAGAGTAAATCTCTGGCAGCCTACAGCTTTGTCGACGGAGGTGTCTATCCTTGGTAGTGGAAAAGGGTCCTTTTTGCATTCCTTGTTGAGCTCTGTGAAATCTATGCACATTCTCATTTTCCCATTCTTCTTGGAGACTAGGACCACATTTGCGAGTGTTGGCGGTCGTTATCGACACATCTATACCGTCAATATAATTTCAAAAAGGAGGAAACTATACATTCATACACATATATACCTGTGCTACTGACATGTTTCCACTTGTACCAGTAGAAATGATATAAATGCAGACATAGAAGCTAGAAACAGGTGAAACATAACAGAAAGGTGCCATTCAGGAAAGCACATTTGTAAGAAGGGAAAGAAGCCCATAGAAATGAGCACAACTGGGCTAGCCCATGATGTCACCGAATTGGAGGCTCGATGGACAACCGACCAAGCGAAGACAGGGCTAGGCCAGGCTACCTTGGGAGTGAGTGTGACCCGCTCTCTGCCGCCTGGCCCCATCTTGCTTGTGTCGGCACATTTATGATAGAGGAGGACGATGCGGAGGCATGCTAGCGAATATTCGCTCCAGAACTGCCTCCTCCAGCCCTATATAAGAATGGGGAGACCCCCACAAACAACACACACACAACACAACACTACACAACACTTAGCTCAAGGAGCTCCACCTCCCTCCACCTCTCTTCTTTAGCTTAAGATTAGAGTAGGAAAGTAGAAGAGAGGAGTAGAGAAGCTATAAGGAGAGCTTGGCTCCTTAGAGGATTTGGTGAGAATAAAGTGTTCCACTTTTCATCATATTCTTCCATATAGTCATGCTCTTATTCAATTCATATAGTTGTTGTTATAACTAGAGTATAGTCATTTTTACATGTTCTTGATATGTGTGCTAGTCTATAGTCCATATATCATGTTCATTTCATGGTTGGCTATGTGTAGTCTACTTAGCTTATATGTGGTATTTTGACTATTCTATAGTTTACATATCATGTATATGCTAACTTGGCTTAGAGCTTTTGTGTTCATATCATGTTCATGAGTATAACTATTTGTGTGAGGGGGTGGTGGTTCATCATGCCTTCGGGTATGCCCAAGTCTCTTACCTGTCGATCCATAGGGTCGGGGACCTGGGGAGATTTGGGTGGTCATTATATATGCGGGTGAGGTGCCTGGGTATATAGTGGAAGGTGGATGCATTTCATCTCCCACGGTTGAGGGGTAGGCGGCAGGTGGTGACAACCTTGTCCATCCCTTGAACTCCCCCATGTTCGGCCATGGTGTAGGAGTACGTAAATTGTCACATGAGGTTGCTGGTAGACCAGTATTCGGTGGCCTCCCGATCCATCTCACACATATCTAGATCTATTTTATGTACATGTATGATAACTTAGTTCATAGCAATCTAAGTGTACTAGAACCATCTACTCCTAACTATGATATTCTTTTATTCTTTATTCTTGAGTGTGGAGTCTCTTACTGGAAGTATATGTGTGTCCACTATCTATACTACAACTGTTTTTATCCCTATATGATAATTTGGATAGTATGCACGTATGTCTGCTTTGCTCATACTCATGACAGAATATTTGTTACCATTTCCTTCCTTTGAGAAAATATAAATAACGATACCCTGAATAATTCTGGGTGAAATGCTACAACGATAGATCCATGCGCTTGTGGATAACATCTGTAAATGTAAAGACCTATAGGGTTGGCGTTCCTTGGTGCTGTCATTAGGATCCTCCAGGTCCTAGCGGCGGTGCTAGGGAATGCCAACTCCTCAACATTTCTGGTGCCGCTGCTGAGGGTAGACCTCATGCCTACTCTTGGTGGTGACGCTAAGAAATGCCAACAAGCATTTCTGGCACCGTTGCTGGGGAAGGCAAATGATAACAAATATCTAGCATGATATGTTCAAAGTAAGCATGCATGTATGGTAGCCATGTGCTCGTATAGGCTAATCTTCTTTGTTATCTCCCTGTTGTGGATGAAAACATGATAGTGTATGAGTGGATTCAATTTGCCGAACAACTTCATTCCAAATCCAGAGGCACTCCTAAGGAAGATGGGGACTCGTGCCTCTGCTTCTTCTGCCATGTCACCGACAATGAACCACTCATGTCTGTACCAACTACTACCACTACCATGGCCTAGAAGTCACTTCATGAGTTCTCGGTTTCGACCGTTGCTAACATGCCCACCGGGCCCGCTGTCAACCTCGGGGACAAGATCTTCGAACTCTAAACCGAGCTTATCACAATAGTACAGGCAAGTCCATTCTGTGGACTGCCAAGTGAGGAAGCCAATGCTCACTTACAACAGTTCCTTGAACTGTGCGACACCATTGTCATCAAGGACGTCACACCTGAGGCTATCAAGCTCCGTTTGTTTCCCTTTTCCCTTGTGGGAAAGGCAAAATAGTGGTTCTACAAGGACAAGGAAGCTGTTGATACATGGAGAAAATGCTGCGCTATGTTCCTCGCCAAGTTCTTCCCTGTGGGTAAAACCAATGCCCTACGGGGAAGAATCACCAATTTCCAGCAAACTCAGATGGAACCCATCCCGGAGGCGTGGAAGAGGTTGTAGGAGTACATCCAAGCTTGCCCTCACCACAGGATCGAGAACTGGCTAGTGCTCCAAAACTTCTACAATGGGTTAACATCCATGTTGAAGGGGCACCTCTGGAGGCACGTTCTTATCACTCACTATTGATGAGGCTATGGCCTTAATCGAGAAGGTAGTGATCAACCAAGGCTGGGGTAGGATAAAACCCTAGCTAAAGCATAAAAAGGCATGCATACTATGAAGGAGACGGATATGCTTGCCACAAAAATAGATCTACTGCTCAAGAAGTTTGACGAGCATGCCACCGACGTCAACACCGGCACCGTCAAAGACTTGGACTCGTAGATGACGTGTGAGGTCTGTGGGAATGTTGGCCAGTCGAGCAATGATTGCCCCGAGACCTGAGAAGACGCTGCTTACATCAACAACGAGTATCGCCAACCAGGAGGAGGCAACAACAATGGCTGGAGTTACCAACCTCGTCCACCATTCCAAGGTAATTCGAATCACAACTCCAATTACAATTCCAATTTCAATTCGAATCAACCTTCACTTAAGGATTTGGTACTAGGCCAAGTTAAAACAAACAAAAATTTCACCAAAAAGATGACTAATAACGATAAAATTATGGAAAATATAAATACAAAACTTGAAAGTTTATCTGCTAATGTCCAAACACAGTTGAGCTTTAATGAAAACCTAGAAAAACAAATACCTCAACTGGCGGCTGCTATTCCTGTACCTGATTTGGAGAAGACTTTGGGGAAACCTGAAATCCAATTCGAATTAGTTAACATGGTCTCCACAACCAAAGCAAAGTGCAGGTACCAGAAAAGGCAGGGCTACTTTGTAGACCCACCTTTCATCACCAAGAAGGGAGACCCAGGCCACCCAACAATCACATGTGCCATCGGCCCACATATCATCACCAACGCCTACTGCGACCTTGGAGCAAGCATCAATGTGATGTCCAAGGTAACATATGACGCAATTCTAGGAGGTCCTGTCGACCCCGCAGATTTTAAACTACAGATGGCGGATCAATCATCGCGGAAGCTGGTAGGGATAGCAAAAGACATACTGGTAAGGGTACAAGACCAATATGTCCCCACCGACTTCACCATCTTGGACATGGGCCAAAATAGGGAAGTTCCTCTCCTACTTGGGAAACCGTTCCTTAATACTACTCATGCTGAACTACATGTGGGAACAGGGTTTGCTCGCTTTTACATTAAGGGTAGAATATTAACCTACCCATTCATCGGGTATAATATGTATAAACAAGATAAAAGCAAGCAACCCAAGAAACATGCAAACAACCCTGTTAAACAGATGTGAACAATTGAACCAAACTCATGGAAGCACATATGTAGGGGGAGCTAATACTATCAAAATTGAAAATTAATTTCATTTCATATCTTTGTGATGGTTGTCATCAATTACCAAAAAGGGGGAGATTGAAAGCCCAAGTTTGGTTTTGGTAATTAATGACACCAAGTTGCTAATGCTATTGTATCAAGTGGAATGAGTTAGGCAGAAGCAACACACATGATGAAGGAGCATGTGGCATGAAGTGATGGCCACAAGGTCACAAGAGGTGGAGATACACATAAAATGATGATCAAGGTGATCAAGCATGAGGAGATGGACATAGAACAAACTGATCAAGGAAAAGGTATAATCATAGGGTTTGCTTTTGCTGGTCTAAGATGAGTAGAGAAGTGATTGACTGGGTTTAGGATTGATAGCCAACTATCAAGAGGGGCAATCACGGTTAGCTCGTGAATCAAGTGCTACTAGGTCATCATCTTGAGCATATGCATTAGGATCTAGTAGAGAGCTAACGTAACGCCTTGAAAAATGATTGTGAAAATGCTAACACACATGCACATGGTGATTTACTCATGGTGGTGTTAGCAACACACGTGATGAAGGAGCATGTGGCATTCAGACGTTTTCGAGGAAATGAAATGCCTATTTTCCATTGCGCCGGAGGCGAGAAAAGGTGGCAATAGTCCAGAGTGTTTATCACTGAAAAACTTCAACCGGACGCGGTCCAGGGTGGACCTGCGTGTCTGGTCAGCTCTAGTCGAGGGCAGAGGCGCAGCACGCCTAGGGTTTGTGACCGGACGCTGGTCTGGCCTGATCAGCGCGTCCGGTCAGTTCATCTGGGCACAGAGGAAAGGTGCACGCAGAGCGCGCGACTGGCGCGTCCGAGGGTCCCCGGGACCAGAGCGTCCAGTTAGCTTCACTTATGCGGCTTGATGGCGTGACGTGAAGCAGACGCGTCCGATCACGCGGGGAGTCTAGACTCCGATCGGATGCCGGGTGCAGCGCATCTGGTCATTTGGTGAAGCGCGTCCGGTCTTGGCAACGTCTCTCTCTGACGCGCACTGTTGCTGCTTGTCCTGTAGTGACCGGACGCGTTCGGTCACCCTGACCGGTGCGTCCAGTCATCACGTCTTTCACTGCGACATCTTGTAACGGCTAGTTTCTTACCCCTTCACTATAAATAGATGGTGGCCGGGTTTGGGGGCTTCTCTCTTGCACATTTGAGATCTTGAGACATCCTTTGAGCTAGAGAATAACCCCTCCACTCATCTCTTTGCTTGGTTGCACAACTTGAGTGAGATTGAGTGAGATTCAAGTGCATTACTTGAGAGTTGCATTCTAGAGGCACTTGATCTTCGAGTTGCTGCGGATTTCTTGTTACTCTTCCGTGTTTCCCGACGCGGTAGATGGCTTGGAGCAGCGGAGGTGATTGAGCTCGCAATTAGAGATTGTTGGAGTCCTCACCAAGTGTTGTACGGGGTTCTTGATCCTTCCCCGTGGGAGTTCATGAATTGGATACTCTAGTGGAGCTCGTGGCTTGGAGGATCCCCATCTTGTGTGTGGTTGTGCGGCGCCCGCCGAGGGCTCGACTCTTGATAGTCGATTAGCTCGCAAACTGACAAGTGGGTGTATCGCCACAACGCGGAGTAGCTTGCCGGGAAGCAAGTGAACCTCGGGATAAATTCTTGTGTCATTCTCTTCCCGAGGATTTCTCTTGTGTGTTTGATTGATTGGTTCTTCTCATCTCTACACGGCGGTATAATCACTTAAAGCTCTTCTCTCGTGTTACTCCTTGTTTCTAGCTTGTAGTAGTTGTTGTGTTTAGTGGATAGCCTTGTACTAGATTTGTGTAGGTGGCTTGCTTAATTAGTTAGAGCTAGTGCATTTTGCTTCGCCACCTTTTGTACTAACACTTGTGGTTAAGTAAATCTTGTAGAAGTTTTAATTAGGCTATTCACCCCCCCTCTAGCCTATTTGGACCTTACAGGGGGATTATGTGCTATCGGGGGCCCCGAACCCATTCCTGTTTTGGAGGATCCGAGTGAAGGTTGATATATGGAGGTCTGGGACCTGCATATGTCGTGTGGTTGGGAATCCCCAGCTGGGTTTAATCGATTCGAATCACCATTACTTCTTCGAGAAGAAGACTCGACTCTCTGTCCTGCATCGTAGTTAATCAATGAAACATGGTTACTTGTGGATAAGAAATAAAAATGAGATGAGATAGTTAATGAAGTGGTTGAGCTAGATCAGGAGCAAACTAGATACTACTAATGACTTAATACAAAGCTAAAATGTCGAAAGTAAGGATCTACTCATAGTAAGCTTTTCTGCAAAAGTTACTTCTTACTTCAACCTTTCCTTTAAACCAGCATGCCCTTAGAGTCTTTTCTTTTAGTCCGGTAAGTCTTGTTGAGTACCCTCATGTACTCAGGGCTTGTTAAACCCCTGTTGCAGGTTCTGACTTGTGCTGCTAATTAAGATCATGCCGGTGGGCTCAACATGATCTGGATGTCTCTTCTACCTTAGGTGCTTCTTTTAATTTGCTTCCGCTGTCCTATTCACCTTTTGGATCTATAGTTAAATTTTACTTAAACATGTTTTGTAAACTAATGTCGTAAATCTTCCGCAACTCCAGTGTATGAAATCTTTGTATCAATGTTGTAATGTTGTGGCAACTCTATTGTTGATCCTATATGAGTTGTAAAATATGGATGATTCGAGGTTCCTGAGGACACCTGACAGACCACCGGATTATGCGGCTCTCATGTGCAGTAGTCAGAAGTCTTAAGGACAATGACGGGTGCATGTGGACCATATAATTTAGGTGGTTTTGCCACAGATTGCGCCCCTCCAATAACAAATAGTACTTATTTTGACCTACTGGCTAAACATTTGGAACTTGGACACTTAAAAACATTTTGGTTTAGACATAAAAATTATAGGGGTAGATTTGTATTGAAAAGTACTTTTATCTCACAGTAGTACTTGTCTAACGTTACAGCTATTTTCTGATAAGAAAAATTGTGGTCAAAATTAAAATTCGGAGACCACATAACATCATTTAGATCATGCATATGCTTTTCGTGTTTTTAAAGGACAGGATAATCTCTTCATTTACTTCACCATGCTTGGACCGTATATGTTTATCACGTAGAACAGATAAAAAACACAGAGCAACTAACCACCTTTTACATGTCCTTTATTTAATTATTTATATATATCTCTGAAGCATATGGTTTGAGTCACTGGGACGACCAAGCTAGTACGTACTATATGTCAACTTTAGCTGGTACTGTAAGGGTAATCGATTCTTTGCTTTGTTCTAGTAATCTAGCCGTCTAGGTTTCTTTATTTTTTTCCTTTTCCTTTTCCTTTTCCTTTTCCTTTTTCCCTTTTCCTATTACTGCTTTATTTGTCGATCGTTTGCATATAAATAATATAATAAGGCTGTGCTGCGAGTGACAAGTTCCTTGCCTGCCTAGCCTCTTGGTCACATTGAGAAGATTAACCCGTTGTAACACCCTCTGTCCCTCTGGCCTCGCTCATCTGTTTTGAGAGAAATAAAATTGAGTGCGTAAAAGTGTCTGGATCATCTATTGCGTCCATACTATATAGCGCGGCCATATTGGATTCAGCAGCCAGGTATTGTGGGTATCCTTGTCTCATGGCTAGTGTGTGCATATATATATATATGTAATAAATAACGCGAACTAATGTGTATCTATTGCTAGAAAAGTAAAGCAGCTCGGAAATTTGACAGCCAAATGGCGCCCATCGCTGTATTGACCAGTGTATAAAAGGAGCCGGGCAGTTTCGCTGCGGACGAGCCACCTAAAGGCCCAGATAAAAAAAGGTAAATGGGCATATTAAATTTGTAATAATAGTTTATATGTCTTATGATAATGAAGAAGCATGTATAATTGATACCTTGAGTAACAATTTTCAGCATAGTCATCCATATATATGTATATGTCAATATGTGAGATTTCGGAGTTTTTAACTGTGAGTGTGTTTATTACCCTCCGTTCAAAAGCATTACTATTTTCTTACTGTTATCTTTGGTATGGTGTATTTAATGTGCCAATGGCATTGCCTCTATAAAAATCAACAAAAACAATGATACAAGACTTTACTTTTTGCCAAAATCATTATAGTTTTTGAATACTACTACTCCCACTATCCTAAAAAGAAAACAATTCTCGCTTTTCAACGAGTCAAATAGTTTAAAGTTTGATGAAACCTACAAGAAAAATACTACCATGATACTGAATTATTATCAATAGATTCATCATGGAGTATATTTTAATATGTTAACTATATAGAGACATAAGTATTAATAATATTTTTTATAAATTTAGTCAAACTTATTGGGGATGTTTGGCTCCATCCCAAAAAGGATGCAAATCTAGATGAGTTAAACTTTCCAAAGTTTGACTAAATTTTACAGAATATTATAAATATTTACAATTTCACTTAGGTATGTTATGAAAAATATATTTCATGACTTATCTAATGATACTTATTTGGCAACCGTAAATGTTAGTATATTTTTATATAGATCTGACCAAACTTATAAAATTTGAAAGGATAGCAGGAGCTTTACTGTAATTTTTATTAGATGATACAAAAAAAACACAAGAATAGAAGCACCATCCTGCCCTCCTAAAACGACCTTTTTAAAAAAAATTATTTATATAAAAAAGGAGGAGAGAAACAAAATAAAAAGGTACAACCAGTAAAGTGGCCAGATAATATCAAACACAACTCAACAAAAACCAAACCTATAACACCACCACTACTGATTCTTGGAGAAGATTACGGGCAGCCATCTTGACTAACGTGAAAATGTATTGTTGGATATATCTTGGACTAAAGTTGTAACCTAACTTGCTTGCAATTCCTGGTGTTAGAAAGTTCTCCGGTTTCGCTCTTTTCGTATATTCCACCAAAAGTAGATAATTAAACAATCAAAATCCTTCCTTCTGATATGATGTTTTTCAAAACATGCTCTGCATCTATTATGCCAATAACGATAAATTAATCCCTCATGCATTATGGTCTGAATTTGATTAAGGTTGAACCAAACCTGGATGATGGACTAGACTCCCTTTGTAAAAGGACAATCCTTGCATAAATGTCCTAGAGTTTCTAGATTGTTTCCGCAAACCTTACAAACCAGATCATGTGGCCATTCTCTTACGGTGCAGTAGTGTCCATGCAAAGAAATGACATTTCCATTCAGCTCGGGTCTTCTAGATTGGTCTTTCAAAAGTCTTAAAGTTATTTTGACTCATAAAAAAGCGATAATTATATTCTTTTGGGATGGAGGGAGTATATTATAGTGATTGGTTACAAACTTACAATTTAAATTTAAGAGTCTAACTCCATATACTAGTGAATAATATACAGTACTTTTGATTATATGTGCTCGTCAAATATATAGTAAATAATTTTAAGAGTCTAACCGAGTTTTTTGTCCAATAATCTTCTGTATAAAAGGGATGGCAACGATGGACCGACGTCTCCTGAAAGCAGCCACATCCGGCGACGCTGCATCACTCAAACGACTGGCATCTCATGACCCGGGCGTGCTGTTTTGGACAACTCCACCGGGGAACACCTGCCTCCACATCTCCTCCATCCAGGGCCACGACGAACTCTGCGAGAGCATCCTGGCGATGGACCAATCCCCGGCGCTCCTCTCCGCCATCAACAAGGACGGCGAGACGCCGCTGCTGGCCGCCGTGGCAAGGGGCCGTGCGTCTCTAGCCTCTGCTCTGCTCAGGCGCTGCCGTGAGCGGCAGCTGAGCGAAGTGATCCTGAAGCAAGACAGGCACGGGTGCAACGCGCTGCACCACGCCGTCCGCAGGGGACACGGGAAGCTCGCGCTCGAGCTGATCGAAGCGGAGCCTGCCTTGTCGAGAGCCGTGAACGGGCGTAGCGAGTCACCTCTGTTCATCGCGGCGATGAGAAACTTCACGGAGGTGTTGGATAGACTGCTGGAGGTTCCTGATTCGGCTCACTCAGCAGCCTTCGGCTTCAATGTTCTCCATGCTGCTGTCAGAAGTGGAAATCTAGGTAACTACTGAATATAGTACTAATAAGCATTGCATTGTGGTGAATCTTTTTACAATCTTGGCATGCCAGTGTTATGTACTACACGTTCTTGCATCGATCAATGCTACGCAGTGTAGTAGAGTGCTTAACCTTTTTCTTTTTTGTCCCTTGATTTGCTTTATTTCAGCTATCGCTAAAAAGGTTATGAAGACACGTCCGTGGCTAGCCACAGAGGAGAACGAGAATAGGCACACTCCAGTGCACCTGGCTGCATATGACGGCGAGATTAATGCGCTAGCAGCACTGTTGGAGCATGATCCGTCTTTGGGGTACCTAACCTCCACAAACGGTGACCCTCTTCTCTGTGTCGCAGCTTCTCAGGGCCATGGTGGTGTTGCTCGAGAGCTTCTTGAACACTGTCCAGATGCTCCCTACTGCGATGCAAGCGGCTCGACATGTCTTCACATTGCCGTATTGTGTGGACATACAGAGTTTGTGAAATCTATCCTGGGGTTACAGCAGCTTGGCCACCTGATTAACGTGCTCAATGGAAGCGGTGAAACTGCTCTGCATCTCGCTGTCAGAAACTGCAAGCCGGACATGATTGCTGCTTTACAGCTTCACCAGGACATAGACGTAACGGTGCTTAACAGCGCCGGTGACCCGGCAAGCCGGGTGTTGCCTGATGCCGCCAATCACACCAAGCCTTTAATCTCGGTACGCTTTTTTTTTCTCTCACCGTAAATATATATTTTACTACCAAATATGTCCTTGCATTTATAATACGATGTACAGTTGTATGGTGCTCATGCCAATAATAAAAAGCCTACTTCATGTCAAATCAAAAAATAAATAAACAGCCTACTTTTGTTAGATTTAATTGGGCTTCGTCTAACCTTATTTTAATTAAATCAAAAGATCAAGGAAAAATATGATTCAATTGAGGTTGGCCTAACCTTATCTTGATCTAAAATATTTACCTCCCTTAATACTAGAAATAACGATACGTCCCCTAAGGGCTTGTCTGGCTATTCGTATTCACCTCAATTCACATGTGTTGGAGTAGATTAGGGTGAAGATCAGTTAATCTTCTACCCTAATACATGTGGTTTGAGGTGGATACGAGTGTAGCCAAACAAGGCCTAATGGAGATCTAAATTAAACACTTATTACATTAAGAAAAAAGATAAACTCAAAGTACTCACTATGTAGGTTTCTATTTCGTGGGTTCCGACTATTCATGAGAAACAAACTAACTCAACCATTATTAAAAATAACAAAAAAAAGCTTCAAGATTTACTTATATTTGATATTATATAAAAGTGCTTCTAGATCATAGTAGGTTCTGCAAGTTTTCATGTATGGAAACAAAATTTCATATCTTGGGCTCTACAATGCAAGCTAGAGTGTGCCTATCTGTGCTATTGAAATTACAAAGAAAACAATCTATAATCTAGAATCCATGCCATCTTAATATTAGTAATTGGAGGCGTCTAAGAGGGCCTCCACGTTAATCCTCACAAGATGCTAAGGAAAAACAATAAATCCTAGAAACTCTCACAAAAATGAAAACATCTCGCCTTCAATTTAGTAGTCTCCAATCATCATCACCTATAACAGTTACAAGATCTATTCTATTTTTCTAAAAGATTACCGATCTTTTGTTATTACGAAAAATACATAATCTAACGTCCTGAATTTGAATCTAAATTACCCACCTATAGCATTATAATAGATAATGCAAAGTATCCCCCTAAATTTCATTTTAAATTTAAATTATCCACATCTACCATTATGAAAGATAATATAAAATAACCCCTTTAATTTGTATCTAAATTAGCCACCTCTACTGTTATTAAATTTTAAACTAAAATATCCCTCAAATTTTTGTCTAGATACTAATATATAACCTATTATGGAAAAAATTCAATAAACATAAAGTATGACATATATGGTTCTAAATTACACATTTCTTCTAGTCTAAAATCAAAAGTAAGAATAAATGCTATGTGCCAACATTTTAAGGGCTGCAATACAGGCTCAAATGACTGTTTATGACATTGCAGCAACCAAGAGTGTAGCTAGAACATAAAATCTAATAAAATACAAAAGGGAAATTCTAAATAAAAATGCAGTAAGCACTAGAGTTTTGGGTTAACATATGGATAAAAAATAATTGCAGACAACTAATAAGATCAAAAGTTAAAAGCTAAAATATAGATTCATCATGTCATAGAAAATAATGCAACAAGAACTAATATAACTTAATACATATGAAAACCCCAAATAGGTGCAATTCAAAGTATGACA
The DNA here is from genome assembly GCA_038087645.1 of Saccharum hybrid cultivar R570. Taxonomy (NCBI): domain Eukaryota; kingdom Viridiplantae; phylum Streptophyta; class Magnoliopsida; order Poales; family Poaceae; genus Saccharum; species Saccharum hybrid cultivar. Next base: position 18,017,973 of record JAQSUU010000805.1, read on the forward strand.
ATATGTATCCTAATACTACTAACTTGAGGATCTAAACATAGCATCCATATTAATTCTTACAAGATGCATTAGCAATAAAAATAAATCCTACAAATTATCATAATAATAAAAAACATCTGGCAATTAGTTCGTCAACTCTAATCATCATAGAGAATAATAATTATAGGCTATATTCTATTTTCTAAAAATGAACCACTTTTGACATTTAAAAAAGGGAATAAATAACCCCCTAAATATACATCTAAACTACTAACCTCTACCATCATGAAAGATAATTTAATTAATATCTTCCCTAAATTTTCTTTTAGATTACTTGACTCTACCATTATGGAAGATAACACAAAGTAACCCCTTTAATTGCATCTAAATTTGCGGTATTTGCCTCTATCAAATAGAAACTAAGACATCCCTCGAATCTAAATCTAAATTACCAGTATAAGCTATTATGAGAAAGAATTAAATAATCATAAACTATACTATAAATATGTTTCTAATTACTTGGGTTCTACTACTGTTAAATACAAAGTAGACATAGATGCTATGTGTCACCATTAATACCAAGTATACATGAAAATAAAATGTTCCCTTAACAAACCACATATAAATGACACCGAAATTCATTTTAAATTATATTGAAACTATATGGCACTTAATTTTATAAGTTGCTAGTTTTTAAATGGACAAGTTACTTTATATAAGTTTATACTTTCTTTCAAAATCCTTATGACATATTGTGCAGGTAGTTTCATTTGAAGCTCTCTATTTTTTTTTATAAAACAATACTTATATATTTTAAAATACTACACATGTAATTTTATATCAACTCCCGCGACTCTTTTAAAACACTTATATATTTTTAAAAAATTGCTAGCATATACAGGAGCAGGAGCAGGAGTCGAACCGACCAGTTAGATTTAACTTATTTGTAATATTCGATCAAACGTTTACTAACAAGTAGTAGCATTCTTATATTTGCTATATTTTAGACGACGGCACACGAAACAGGTACAGCCGCCGTTAATTCTACAGGAGCTGCCATAACCACACCCTCCGATGGAGCAACCATAATGAATTCATCATCAGGAGCTCCCACGACTCCACTACCATTATCAGCATCACTGGCAATCCACCAACGTCTCCTGGGCGCAGCCGTGTGTGGCAACTCCGCGGAAATGAAGCACATGGCCCTGCAGACCCCGGGGGTGCTGCTGGGAACAACTCCTCAGGGGAACACCTGCCTCCACATCGCCTGCATCCATGGCCACGAGAGGTTCTGCAAGGACGTCCTGGCGCTGACGAACAGCCAGCAGTCTCCGGCGGCGGCGTCTCTTCTCGGCGCCGTCAATGCCGACGGCGAGACGCCGCTGCTCGCCGCCGTGACCAGCGGCCACGTCTTCCTGGCCTCGTTCATTCTCGGGCGCTGCCGTGAAGAGCAGCTGAACGAGGCGATCCTGACGCAGGACAAGCGCGGGTTCAACGCGCTGCACCACGCCATCCGCAGCGGGCACCGGAAGCTCGCCCTCGAGCTGATAGACGCGGAGCCCGGCTTGTCGAAAGCTGTGAACAAGTACGACGAGTCGCCCATGTTCATCGCGGTGATGAGGAACTACGCAGATGTGTCCGAGAAACTGCTGGAGATCCCTGATTCTGCTCATGGGGGAGCGTACGGCTACAATGCTCTGCATGCTGCCGTCAGAAGTGGCAATCCAGGTGAGACGGCATGCCGAGTCCGAATTTATTTATTTATTTACAGTATATAAGCTAAGAGGTAGGATTAGGAAATTTATTAAACTATTTTTGCTTTCAGTTGTCGCAAAAAGGATCATGGAGACACGTCCCGGGCTGGCGAGAGAAGAAGACAAGCACATGGTGACTCCAATGCACATGGCTGTACACTGGGACAAGATTGACGTGCTAAGAGTGCTGCTGGAACATGACTGGTCCCTAGGGTACGTACTCACCTCCAATGGTAACCCTATTCTTGCTTCAGTTGCGAGTCGAGGATACGTCGGGGCTGCCCGGGAGCTTCTCAAGCACTGCCCAGATGCTCCCTACGCCCCTGCAAATGGCGTGGCGACATGCCTTCACCTAGCCGTTCAGGGTGGTCACATGGAGCTTCTAGAATTCTTCCTGGGGTCCAAGCATCTTCGCAAGCTAGTCAACATGCGAGACTCAATGGAAGAAACTCCTCTGCACGACGCCGTCCGAAAGTGCAATCCCAAGATAGTCAATGCTTTGCTGCAACACCCGGACACCGACGTCACAGTGCTCAACAGCTCGGGTAACCCAGCTACCTGGCTACTATCTCCTATGACCGAGCACGCCAAGACTTTAAACTGGGTACGCTTAATTAGTTTCTCTTGGACTTGTTTTTAATTTTCCGGTCCCCTTGACTCCCTATATATAATACTTATATCAGTCCAATCCCAAGGAAGCTATGAGGTTCAATACAAATCACCCAATATTCTTGGTATGCATATCCTCACAAAGAAAACCTGGGAATGGACATAGTGTTCATCTTGTTTGCTACATTAATATTCTTTTGCTAGTATTTACGAGCAAGTCCTAGAACTACACAAGGGGTTTGATACATAGATGCTTAGGATAAAATTAAAGATAGACAGAAACTCTGCCTAGGCCCCTATCCTATTTATGAGTGCCGGTGGACAAAAACGAAGCTCCAACAGGGTTCTTATTCAAGTAGAAGTCCCTAAAATTCTTCAAGCCATCATTCCCAAGGACCTTCCCAAGGCTAAAAAAATGACTACGACTGTTCATGTACCCATTTCCCACCTATGCCTGCTCCCATGCGTCGCCTCCATAGTGCCGGTCCAAATCTAATAGCCAGCCGCTGCCCGCTAGATCCACCCTTATCTCCTAAATATTCCAATATGGTTGTTTAGCAGTAGCTTCACCAAGATGGCATGGGCATTGGTCCTACTACAGAAACATTTTTTTAGAGGTGCCTTGTGATGGGTACACACCCAACCATTGGGTATGAACAAAAGTTAAAAACAAGGTAATTTGGTGAAATAAATGAGGAACATGCTGCTACATAATATTAGTCTCTGGAATATGTTTAGAGAACCATTTAAGGATGTGATGAATTTTAGAGATACTCCTTCTATGGCCTCTACAGCATATGGGGTGTGGAGGAACCATACGCAAGACCTATCTTGGAGAGTGCAAGCCCATCACAGCATACATAGCTAGGAATGGGCTCAACCTATTTTTAAATTTCATGTCCACACCCAATGGTTGAATGTTCTCATCAACTTGCTTATTTTCTAGACACGGTTAGATCAAGAGAACAGCTCCTAGCCTCCTATAAAAGGTTCAAGAGACAGACCATGCCTAGATATCAATCTTTTTTCTAGCAACAGATGGTGTTACTGACTACCCCTAGAAGTAAATGTCCTCTATTTTCTAGGGCTGTTGGTATTATCAACAGCCCCTAGAAATGCTATTTTTAGGGGTGGTCAAAACACCAACCACCTCTAGAAATTGTTTTTTTATAGGCAGTTGGTAATTTGATCAATCCCTACAAACAAGTGTTATAAAATTTGTAACTTCAATATGAAATCGGATAAAGACAAACTTTATACCAAAGCCATAAAGCTCGAGGAGATTTAAAACTTTGTAGATGATGATTTCTTCATTTGAAATTACTTAGGGCCTAAATATATGTTTTAAGTTCTCATATTATAAATCCATGTTCTCAATTTTTTCAAATGATCTCAGATAGAGACATGTGCTACATCAAAGTAGTAGTGCTCAATGTGATCTAAAACTTTCTAGTTGATTTGTTTCATGTGAGATAGTTTAGGTCACCAAATATTTTATAAAAAGATTCGTAAAAGTTAATACAAGGGGTATCATGGTATATTTGCTCATAGGTGACTATATAGTGTGTTGGTAGGGGCCAGGAGACTTGAGCGAGGTAAGATGCCACAAGTTCAAGTCCTAGAAAATGCATGCGCATGTATTTCTCAGTGGTCGAAAACCTGCCTCTGGAAATGCTTGATATCGGTATACTAAGTAGTGATTGTGGGTTAAAAGACAACAACACTATGGGGCGGAGCCGCCTGATTTCCTTTCCTTTTTTGTATTTTTTCACAGTTTGCAAGATAGAGGGTGTTATATCTTATGAGTATAATTGTATATGTATATTGCATAGCAATCTAGAAACTTATCCTATGCACATTAATAAATTAAGCGATCCATACTAACTATTTTAGAGGGAATAAACAAATTACCATGTTCAAATCAGGAACCACCACAAGATATGCAAAATTAAATTGTTGAAACGAATGACAGATAGGTAAGCAGCTAAAGATATATGGTTGTCCAAATGAATAAGTACTCTGGAGCCTTCTTTTTTAAATGAAAGGAAACAATTAAAACATTGTAACAGAAATGTATCAGCATCTGAGAAAAAGCAATTTGCTACCACTAACTAGCGGACACAGTGGTAGAATATTGTTTTTCTTGAGTATTGTGCTAATGTGTGCTCCACACAAACCTTTCTTTGACACCTTGCAGAATGAAGTCTCCATGCTTATGCTGAAAGCTGATCCTGAAGCAGCAAATGATACTTATAACCTTCATAAGCAAACCAAGGATCGAGTAACTTCCGAATCAAGGAAGGATATAAAGATATTGACTCAGACATACACAAGCAACACTTCTTTAGTGGCAATCCTCATTGCAACAATCACCTTTGCTGCTGCTTTCACCTTGCCTGGAGGATATAGCGATGATGCTGGAAATGAGGGGCTTCCCATCATGGCAAGAAAGACTGCGTTCCAGGCATTCTTGATCTCTGATTCCTTGGCAATGTTCTCCTCACTGGCTGTTGCCTTCATATCCATAATAGCAAGATGGGAGGACTTTGAGTTTCTGCTTTATTACAGATCCTTTACTAGGAAACTTATGTGGGTTGGCTACGTAGCAACCACCATAGCATTTGCAACCGGTCTATACACAGTTTTAGACCCTCACCTCCTATGGTTGGCTATAACAATTTGCTTTATGTCAGTTCTACTGCCCATTCTTACAAGGCTACTAGGTGAATGGCCTGTGTGGAAGCTTAGAATTCATCTGGGCAAAACATTCAAGTCAGAGCTCCTTGATATGGTCTGAATTCTTGAACTCATCTTATTTCTTCCAACTACTCTCTGTTTTACTATATTTAAAAAAATAGTATGTATGCTTCATGTTGTTTGAATAAATGTCATTGTGATTTTGAAAGACATGTAAACACACTAAACTTTGTATTTTGATGTTTGCACACAACGTAACCAGTGTAGCTCTGGCCCCTTATCTGCAATGGATGTATATAATAATTTTTCCTATGTTGGTTCTACTACCCATTCTTACAAACCTGCATGTAGTGGCAGACACAAACAAAAAATCAGGGGATGAAGAGGGATTATCTCCAACCTCTAGCAGGGACCAACATCTTTAATCTCTTCTTCCTCTCTTCTACTCCTAAAAATTGATTGGTGGGGGCAAAGGGGTGGGGGCGCGCATCCTCAAACTCTAGCAGGGTGCAACGTCTTTGATCTCTTCTTCCGGTTTTCCACTAATCCTACAAATTTATTGGGGTCACAAGGGGCTGCATGGACAGCCGGAAGGTAGGGTGGGCTTAAGCCCCACTGATGGCCCCTTATCCTTGCATGCAGTAGCAGGGGCAATGTTTCAGGGAAGATGAAAAGGAGCGCTCAATCGAAACCTCGGATACATGTGAAATGTATGTCTAGCTTCACAGCCATCATAAGGTGCGTGCAAAATAGGGATGATGATGAGCTTAGCACCCGACTACCCGAGGGCTATGGCTACACGCCGTCTGTTGTGGATGGTGATGAGCTGCGAATGAAGAGATATGTAGCACTAGCAGGTTTTTTTGAAACTTCGAGCGCCCGCTCATTCATTTTTCATACGATGTTCACCAAAATCATGAACCACAAGATTGTTTACAAAGTCTGGGAGGGGGTCACTCCATATCACGGACTGACCTTGGTCCCAATTCACACTAGAGCAAGCTAAATCGTGAGCACACAAGTTACAAGAGTGGTTACAATGGATGATCAATAACCTCAATTGTCGGGCCCCTACTTTAGGGTCCACTGTGCATTATGTATCAGTCCCTAGATCAGTAACTAATACGCACAGATCGGACAAGATTGATATCAAAAGCCATACTTTTATTACTAGTGGGGAAAACACATTACAATGTTTGTGTTTATATAGCTTGGGCCATAGGCCTTATATCAGTTATCAGAGTTCTATCACAGCGGTCCTACATCGTCGTGGCCCCATTGCTACAGGAAACTTGGAGTGCGGACGTAACGCTAGACTTATTCCGTTGTCTTAGTAGCCCTAGCATAGCTCTTTGGTATAGTCATACATCCCTAACTTCAGTGTACTCCTTTTGGTCCTATCCTTGCGAAGTTTTGATGATCCATGTGTTCCTGAAGCTTCACTCCTAAAAAACATAGAGGGGAGTGGGTTGAGTACATAAAGTACTCAGCAGGTCCTAACTTGGGGTGGAGGTTAGGCGGATCGCAGAGGCTGTATATGGGGTTTATGGAGGTGGAAGTGGTTTATGGTGGCGGGGCGTATTTGGTGAGGGTAGAGTTATAAATAAGAAAGTTTGGGTCTTGGGAGAGTATTAACCCTTCTCACCAATTTTGGGGGTTGATTACAACTTACTAGATTGGTGGATTTCATCTTACCAGATTATCACAGTTTTCTTTTTATAAAAACATCTAATCATTTGAGACCTCATCCCAGCGATTGCCCAATTCCAAGGACGTGGCTATTCGAATAGATTTAATACACTCTGCAAAGGTTGTACAAATTTCCCCACAGCATAGACACCGTCCGACACCATCGTCATGGCTTAGACAGGTCTAACGAAATCTCGTACCTGAATGGAATGACCTCAGATTTCCATATAATCCTACCACGACACACAAAGCTTTGGATGATACCACATCATCCAATTCAATAATCCGGATGATACCACATTATCCGGTCAATAATAAGAAGGGGGCCCGAACATGTCCAAATCAAGAATTTTACCCAGCATCCATGCCAACCTGACCACGGAAGATCACCCAGCATCCGTGTCTTCTCCTGATAAACCACTACCAACACCGGCCTCCTAGTAGGAATTATACCTCCATCTAATGGGATGTGAGATCAAGTCTACCCATATAGACATATGGCTGTACGAAATGTCAGGCTAGGCGAGATGGCAAATGAACTAGTCCTTATGTGACCGAAATGAGTATCTCCCAACAGAAACCCTCAATAGGTGAACCTGCCAAGGTAATCCACACAATGTGGAAATACCCTCACTCGCTCCCGTCAGAAAATAAGTCTTGGTTCATCAATTTATATTCCATCATCAGCACAATTCATATTTCCAAGTTCATTCATTTCATTGGCTCAGGGTATATCACACTTATTCACACTACAAAAGGAACACCCCTCTTGCAACGCATGTACCCGTTGCTAGAAGTGCAAATAAGTGTTGCTAGCATCTATACCAACGCATTTACTATGCGTTGCAAGAGATGGCGTTGCAAGGGTCTGTTGGAACACATACATATGCGTTGGTAACTAGTGTAAAAATGCGTTCCTAGCTACCAACGCATATATTTAGTTGCCACCAACACTTATATGCGTTGTAGCTTGGATACACGATATTCACTGTAATATTCTTTTCATACTGATTATTGCAATTATACCAATATTTTTATAATTTCAAAAGCTTCGGTTCAAGAACGCAAGAGAATAAAAATGGACAAATGAGAAGCTGCTGGGAATATTTTTATTTATTCTTTGAAATGTATATGGTCCATATAGAAAACATCTACAAATAAGCTCCAAATATCCACCTAGTACACAACCTCACTATAGTACAACGACATATCACTTTGGATATGCTGGCCATTCCAACAGTGGTACATATCTTATTGCAACAATCTAGAGACTCCATGGTTATTTCCATCTGTCCATTGTGCACGGCAGGAATTGGCCATCTGAGTTTCTACAAGTGACATGTCTGCATTTGTGTAAAGAAACTGCCATAAGATGCCATCTTAGAATACACATACACATATTCTAGATGGACAATGAACTTTTGTATCATATCTTCATATCAGGCATAAGAATATTTGTACTCGGGTAAAAAAAGAACTACCACAACAGATGTGTCCCCAAGAACACTCCCAAGTCAATTCTTCTTAAAGCAGGGTCATTCATGCTGTAGTTCCCAACTATCCATATCTTTATATTCCTGCTATTAAATAAAGCAAACAAATATATATTATGCACACCATGTTAAACTGGAGATCTGTCAATGCCAGAATAGCATTCAACAGAATATCGTACTCGAGAGGTAAGAAGTAATAGTAAAGTCTGAATGCCTACATTCACATGGTCTTTAAAAATCTGAGATAAGGCAACATATTTGCTAGAATGATTCTCATATCCGATCTCATATGCTAATTGGAAATTACAATAGTTTCTTCTAGGATGTCTAACAGTCCAAGTGTATTCCTCACAGATATAGATGAGAAATAAATCAACAGTAAGTATATTATAAATGAAAAGTTGATCTTACCATTTATATACTTCAGTAAAACTTCATACAAAACAAATATTCATATTCTTCGTTCAGTCATTTTCCTTCTGCACTATCAAGATAGTGGTAAATGCCTATTCAATCATGAAAGGGCACCAGGTAAGAAACTCATAAAACTCATGCAAAGAAGTACCAATGCAACATCAAAGTTGTATTATTGTAAAAGAAAACAGTAAGGAAATCATACTGACAAGTCTGATAAAACAACTATAAATGATATAATTTGATAACATGGTGTGCAATTGACATTGCAAGCAAATTGCATTAGATTTATATCACTAATCCAGCTATTGATTTCTAATTTAATCTAGGCAAAAGAAAATTGCACAAAAAGTAATAATATTTACTGAAAATTTGCCCTTTAATGCAGATCTGCTACTCCATACAGTACCGCTAGTCCTTACAGTTGGCACATGTCTACTACTCCATAATTACTGGCAGTAATGTCAGATCATAATCATATGAATGGAAACAAGAAACGAGTAACTGTAAGCACTTCTTGGCATGGTTCGTCAAATGCAAATAAATTCAGATGAAGCAACTGCCAACCTTGCTGCATCTCTGACAAAAAAACGCATCTTGAGATACAATTGATGCACTAAAATTCATATGTTGATTCAAATATACATGGAAACAATAGAGAGGGGGGGGGGGGGGGGAGAAAATACCTCAAGGATGGTTGTGCTAGGTAGGGAAAGGCATTCTTGGGTAGATGCAAGGGCACCGCCAATAAGCCAGATGGGATTCGGATCCAGCAGCTGCCTCCCGTCTCCTCACCAACTTGATTGATCTGAAGTTGATGATTGAGGGGAGTGAGTGCCCTACAAGAATGCCCCTATCTTGAGAGGAACATGGCAGAGCAGACAAGATGGAGACCTCGGCGAAGTGCTCCGCCCAAGATCCATGGAAGCACCTATGATGTCTTCGTACTCCAGGCGTCAGGTTCAGGGAACGAGGAGCACCGGGGAACGAGGTGTCGGGACAGGGAATCCGTCGGCCGCCGCATGCAGAAGAGGAGGATTTTGGGAGAGGCAGCGAAACCCTATGTGGGGGGCTAGATCTCTAGGAGGAATTGGTGTGAAGTCTTTGGTGGTAACTGGCAGGCTTGGATGCGGAAGTTATTATTATTATTTCTATGCTGGAATCGTGCGTGGAGGCATTGGAGTGGACCGAGACGCATATTATTTCTGTTGCAAGCCAAGCGTTGCCAAATGGGGGGTCGTGGCGTAGTGTCATATATACCAAATATGCTCATAACATTGATTCACATATTATCATGAATAATATTATTTGTGTTTAGGTAATTGGAGGGAGGTGGGAGGTGGTAGGTTATATAGTGGAGGTGGTGAAGTTTTGGTAATGAAGGGAAAGTGGAGAGAGGAGTGGTTTGGGGAGGAATTTTGTGTGGAGGATAGGTGGGTGTTAGGACTTACCTCTGCTCGCTGGCGAGTACATCCATATTCCAAGGGTCCGATTCTTCTTATTCCCATGACTGTGCTTTGAGATTTCATCTAGCTCTTTCCACGTCTTCTATCTACGTTGTCTAGCATTGACAAACAAAGGAACATTTCAAGCAACACATGCAAGGCAATCACAATCATTCAAGGGGTCTGTTGGGTGAAGAGTTCAAGTCAAGTGATACAATTCACACAAGCATCAAAATGTTCAGGATACGAATCAAAGTTGTATTCACTTCTCCCCATACAATGTGTGTCAGGGGGTATTTATAGGGTCCTAGCCTTCGTACATAACACAAAATGACTATTTTACCCCTGACTAAAATATTTACAACCCTTCTTCACTACAACGGCGAAGTGGTCATTTCTTCCTGATCCAGCCTCCTTTTTCATGTTCAACTTCTCTTCTTCTAGTGAACTTGCTCTTTTAGACTTAGTCGGTTCTTGCTCCTTATCTACGTCGCTGTCCAGCGAAGTCGATTTCCTGACGACGAAGCCAAAACTTTATCTTCGCCTTTGCTCTTGATCTTTTTTCACCTTATTTATTCTTCTGGCGAAGTCGAATCTTGTGTGATGAAGTCAAAATACATCCTTTGCTGTACTTTTACCTGCAAGTAGATTTTGTTAGGATATTTTAATATTTTTTGTACTCCAAAGTTCGGGCATGAGTTTTTTAGGCAAAGTTAAATTCCCAACAGTAGCCCCTCGCGGATGAAGGCCTACTCCAAAGGTCTGAAATAGTGTAGGTTATGGCTAGGGTTAGTGTCTCGGCTGGTTAGATACACGCATATACATTTTGTATGCATGTATAGAGATGGTGTCGAGGGTAGGGTTGGAATAGTGTAGGTTATGGCTAGGGTTAGTGTCACATACGCACATGTATATGCCTAGGATTAATTAGGATGGAAAGGCGGGATGTAAAGTTAGCCATACATAGGCGTATACCCGAGATTATAAGGATCCTATATACACAGGGTATATGTATGTATGTATGTATGTATGTATGTATGTATGTATGTATGTATGTATGTATGTATGTAACATATTATTTGGTGTAGGTATATTTGAGTATGTACGTGTCATGGTGTACACACATACGTGAATATACAGTGATGGGTAAAACTATTGTTAGCATTAATATAAATGTAAGAAAAGGAAAACAATCAAAGTAGAATTTAAATGGGCACCAAATAATAGGACAAAGGATATGAATGGATAGGGCTTGATTTTTGAAGATTTTGGTGGAAGAATCAAGGGATTTGGATTTAAGATGGAAGAGATATGATTTATCAAATATTTAATAGGAAAAGGTATTTGGAATATACTTTGGAAATTCTTTCTAGAAATTAGGATGATGAAAAGGGGATGGAAAGAGCTTGGGTAGTTTCTGGAGTGTACCTAGTTTATTTTGGAATTTTCTAGGAATTTTTCCATGCAAGGAAAGGGCTTTTGCACTCCTCTGTGTGCATTACCCGGGTGCTCCCAGCATTTTCCTCTCGGTCTAGAGGATGACGTGCGGGCCAGTGTAGGCATGGTTAGCCTGCTGCACTGTTTCATGGGGAGGGATCACACTATGCTATAGACTGCTTGCTCTCTCTCTCGGTTCATGTGGACCACGTCCACGGAAGTCAAGGGGAGGGAGAGAGTGGCTATCGTGGCTGACACGTGGGCCATCTCCGGCTCCACCCATCTTAACAGGCGTGGATGCCGTTGTGGGCGGGTCCACGGGTCAGAGGAAGAGCCAGGGACGGGGAAGAGATGGTGTGGTGACGTCAGCGTCGGCACGGCAGCGGAACAGAGGAAGGGCGCGGGGCTCACCAGAGTAGCTTACGCCGACAGCGTCTATGGTCGGAGCTCATCTCCAACTGGCTACCGGTGTCCCAGAGACTAGCTCGCAGTTGTGGGAGGAGTCCTCAGCGATAGCGGGGGCCTGGAGCAATGGTGGCGACTTGCTAGAGCAACGGTGGTGGCATGGAGATAAGCAGGCGCTCCCTCGGAGCGGTCTAACGAACGAGGAGGGGTGGCGCGTGGTCACGGTGCATCTACAAACATGTGGACAGGGTCGCACAACTCGACCGTGCCTTGCTGGTGACAAGCGCAAGCAATGGCAACTCGGCGGCGGGCGGCTCTGGTCGGCAGGCAACACAGAGGGGTTGGGAGGCTAGCGATGGATGGAGGAGGTAGCGGAGAGGGCCTAGAAGCTAGCTGCTAATCCTATTGACCTATGGCTGACCAGGGAAGGGGAGTGGGAAGCTTGCTCCCATGGCGGTCATGGCGACTGGATTGGGGGAAGTCAAGCTAGCGCTTGGATGAAGAGGGGAGAAGGAAAGATAAGGGGGAGATGGTGTGTTCCTAAGCTAGGCGGATCTTGCTATGCTACTGGTTGGTGGAGAAGCTCGCCAGCAGGGCCTATTTATAGGCCGGCCAGGTCAGTTCACCGGCAGCGGATATTTTCACCGCCCTTAGATCTTTTCTCCATGTGCACGTGTTCCATTGTCGCCTGGCGATGAGCTGGCCTGCTGCTACACCTCGTGCATGTCTGAACTTGGCCGAGAGGGGAGCGGGGACCATGGCATGGCCATGGCAGCGGCAATGGTTGAATCCGCGGGCGTTACCACATGGGGGGAGAAGGGAGGACAAAGAGAGAGAGCGCGCAGGGTCACGAAGCTTTGGTGGGGTCCATGATTGCATCCTCGATCTTATCCGCTCGGGCGCCGGGTGAGGCAGAGGCAGCATGGCCGAGGCGACGGTAGAGCAACACAGTATTCTCGTCGTCATCGTCGTGAGGACGACGAAGATGATAGGTGGGGTCGCGGCGTTAGCGAGAGAAGGAGAGGAGGGTAGGCGGGCGCGCTGGAGCAAGGCCAAGTGGCCGTGCTGGCCCATGCTGGAGGAGAAGAATAGGCGTGAGCGCGGGCTTGGGCTGGTTGGTGGCCCACACGGAAGAGAAGAGGAGGGGAGCCGGCCGTGGTTGTGGGCCAAAAAAAGGAAGGGGAGAATTGAGCCCGTGTCCCATTTTCTATTTAGGAATTGCCTTTCTATTTGCCAGAAATAAACTAGGGTTTATTTAAATTGGTTTTCTATTTGAATTTCAAGGAATTTGGAAGGTGAATGGTTGAGGATAATTCAAGGATGGTTTCCCAAGGAAATAGTCAAGGAGTTTTGGAAGGGAAGTGTCAAGGGAAAGGTTTGGTGCCAAAATAAATTCTAGGAACTCAAACACACAAGCATTCAATCAAGCAAACATTTCAATACAAATGCATATGGTGATTTTTAATGCAAGGGTTTTGGAAAGAGGTTTCAAATATAGTTTTGTAGAGAATAAACTGCTTCATGTTTTAATTTGTTGTAAATTTTAAAAGTTCAAATTTTTAATGAATTTTAACATGATGCAAAACACAGGGTGTTGCATTAATGAAGGACGAAGCAATCTCAGCTCGAGCTTCCCTGAAGAGCGGCCCACCGGGAGCTTGATCATAGTCATTGGTTCTGAGAGCTCTTACCAGAGATAGGGAATTCGTCGCCAGGATGATCCGTGATAAACCATATTGTATGGCTGCTTGTAAGGCTGCAATGCAGGCCTCTGATTCCGCATATAAGGCACCATGCACCGCGTACAGATTACTAGCGCTAGGAGTTTCTAGAACAGATGTTCATGACCCCTTCAGCGACGCAACATAGCATTAAATTTCGTAGACGAAAATTGTCGCCAGAGGCCTGTACTTTATGGGCAAACACACCTCTATGGGCCAAAGCAAAGCAACTACACAGAGTACGAGTCCATCCCAGTTTCCTCGTAGGCCTGTAAAATGATGGAAAAAAAGTCCAATTTACCTCTCTCAACTATTGCGGTCGTCCGATTTTTCTGCCTAATCTACAAAACTAATTTTTTTAATCTCCCTCAACTTTTGAAAACCGTTCACTTTTGTATCCTAAGCAGTTTTGATGGTGATTTTGCCAACGTGACGCCACGTTAGAGGAGGCAAATCAGACTAAGTTGAAAGTTTGAGGAGGTAAATTGGACTAGAAATATTTTTATAAAAAATTCAAAAACTTATCCAAATATACTTTTAATGAAAAATAATACAATTAAAATCCTAAAACGTGGTTTAATCTTAGAAAATTCATAGAAAATTTGTTCTGGCTCGAAAAATTATAAAACTAGTTTTATATTTTTTTTTTCTAAAATCATGTTATATGCTATGGTGCCTAGCTTGAAATATCTTGTTCATGTCACCATCAAAATATTTCTAGTCCGATTTAGCTCTTTGAACTTTCAACTTAGCAAAACCACCATCAAAACCGCCAGGGTGTAAAAGTGAATGGTTTTCAAAAGTTGAGGGGATTAAAAAATTAGTTTTCGAGATCATAGAGGAAAATCGAACGACTTCGATAGTTAAGGAAGGTAAATTGGACTTCTTCTGATCCAAAACGGATGGGTCGATGGGCACCGCGAAAGCACGCCCATTGGTTCATGTCACTTCACTATGCTTATAACAACGTATATATGAGCAAAATGTATAGGGTGATTTTGGACGAAACTAGCTTACACCAAAGACGGGACAGACACGATTAATATATATTGAATAGACATCATTCAACGTGAATTCGTACTAAATAAAACTGGAATATGGTAAAAAGTAGTTTCTCCATTTCAATATAGGTTGTATTAGGTTGGATTAAAAGAGGTGCAAATTTCAAAATTTTTAACTAACCATTACTCAAGTTTTATATAAATTTCATAAACTGATTATATCTTGCAACAGAGTATACAACAAAGATTTTTTTTCCAAATGTTAATGTGCCTTGCAAAAATAAATGGAGGATGGAATACGTTGACATAATACATTACTAATGGCTAATATGTCATGGAATCCCCTAACGCCAAAGTCACGTATTTAGATTCAAAATAAGATTTCTATTTTACCTGCATATATATGACCATTAAGCATGCACTGTGATTCACAATATATAAGAGAAAAGTAGAATTTTTGAAGGTGCATTTGCCCCCGTTGTGGGTTTTTGTGTGTTAATGACATCCATATATATTAGGGACTAATGAGATTATCAAGTGATATTGCTGCTTTTAGTCCCTTGAAAGAATGAAAGGATCGTTTGTATGAAATGGCACCCCTCAATTCGAAGTTGTAAAGGCTTCCGGACTCAAGTGCTACAAATTTATTTTATTCATTTAGAATTGAGTTTAGAAAAACGCTGTACTACAAAGATGGATGCAAATATAAGTGGTATAAAGAAGATAGAGTGCTCAAGTACCTAATTAAAATCTATTGAGAGACACTCTTTCACTACACTGGCACTTGGGGCTTGTTTCTAGTGTTTTCCTCGTCGGAAGTTCTGATGGTCGGAAGTCCCGATGTATCCTAAGCCAGCCTAGTTCAACGGCTATCGGAAGTTGGTTCATACTTCTGACCGTCAGAAGTTTCGACAAGCATTGACAATCCCATGCACAGCCCAGGTCGACTTGTTCGTACTATTCCCCATATGAAACCTTAAGCGTCGGAAGTTTCGACAGACGGCTGAACGTTTATTTTTGATGGTGGACTATATATATCTCTTCTCTCAGGTGACCGTTACCCACTCATTCATTAGCGACCAAACTTAAGACAAAACACCTCCCTAGCATTCCATGCTCTCTCCTCTTCTCCTCTTTTCTCCTTGCTTCAAATCTTGCAAGGGTTTGAGTTGAGAGAAGGGTTCTTGGTGAGAGAAACTTCGGCACAACTTGAGCACTTGATTTCTTCGTCAAGCCGGCTAGTTTTGCATTTGTTACTCTTGGGGCTTGCCCCTAGCCGGCTATGCGTCACCCAGGAGCTCCCAATCTGTGGGAGAACCGCAGGAGGTTTGTATTACCCTTGAATTTCTAGTGAAGAACTCGAATTGACCTTTATGGTTACTTGAGAGAGGCAAGGAGGTGGAAGAGACTCCGACCTTTGTGTTCACCTCGACGATGAGGACATAGGCACTCCTTAGTGGTGTGACCGAACCTCGAGATAAATCTTTGTGTCCCGCATGATTCTTGTTGTTCTGATTGCTTGGTATACTTGTATCCGGTTGTCCCTTTCTCCCTCAAGCTTATTCATAGGGTTTGGTCCCAATCTACAAATTGGTGGTCTTCCAAGGCCAAGGAAGTGGTTCAACATCTTCATCTATCTCTTAGGAAGTGGGGTAAAAAGCAGATCTGAATTTGAAGTTCATCCAGTAGGTGTCGGAACTTCCGACGTGTTGGTGTCGGAACTTCCGATAGCCATCGGAAGTTTTGGCCCAAACTGTTGGAACTTCCAATGGGTACTAATCCGCTGTTTTAAGTTTTGTTTAAGAATTTTTAGATATGCCTATTCACCCCTCTAGGTATTGTAGATCTTTTCAATTGGTATCAGAGCCTAATCCTCATGTTTAGCGCTTGACCGCATTAGGAGAAACAATGTCAGAGACCAAGAAGTTGACGAGTGAGGCGATGGACCTTGCCAAGTAGATTGCTAAGGAAATGACGGTTGGGCAAACAAAGTTGTTTGAAGAACAAATGAAGAAAATACAAGATGAGATGGACAAGATGAAGGAAGAGTTGAGCAAGAAAGTTGATGATGCTATAAGTGGCACAAGCAAAGGTGATGGATCCAAAGATAACATAAGTGATGTAGGAGGTGCAAAAGAAACCACTCCCGGTGCAAAGGGTGGTTACACTAATATGGGCTTTGACTATGCTCAACTCTCAAAGGTCCTACCATGCATTTTCCCACTGTCAATCCTGGGAAGCCACCTCACTTTGATGGAACAAGTTATACGAATTGGGCTTACAAAATAAAGATGCATCTTATTGACGCAAGAATTTGGGAGATTGTGGATGTTGGTGTATTCATTCCTACTAATGAGGCAAGAGAGATGACTTCGGAACCAAAATGCTCAAGCGGTATCCTTGATTCTCTCATGTTTAAGTCAAGATGAGGTCAACAAAGTCAATGGACTTGATAGTGCCAAGATGATTTGGGAAACATTGAAAGTGTCTTATGAAGCAGATAGAAGTGTGAGGAAAGGAAACATTGAGCTACTCCAAGGAGAATTAGAAAGATTTGTGTTTCTCCAAGGAGTAACCACACAAATGATGTTTGATAGACTTATGGTGTTGGTCAATAGGATGAGAACTCTTGGTAACAAAGAATGGGATGAGAATAAGGTTGCTAGAAAGATGTTGAGAATCTACAGAGCCAAGAACAATATGCTTGCCTTGGTAATTATGGAGAGGCCGGGTTATGAAGATATGACACCACAAGAACTACTTGCTAAGATCAAGCATCATGAAAGCCTTGAAGAAGATGCCATAAATGCTCATAATCAAAATCCAAATGCAACGGGATATAACAAGGCCGCATGGTATGTGTCCTGTGTGACCACATCACCTAGTACTTGGGTAGGGGCAACTCCCTTCATGCCGCCTCTCACAATAATTGTCACCAATGTATGAAACCTTGGTGGGAGGCATCTCAAGAACCGGTGGGAGAAGTTCTCATCATCCACTTTGTGACCAAAGTTCCTTAGCTCATTTACAATGACATTAAGCCTATGGAACATCTTTGATACACTCTCATCATCTTGCATCTTAAATTTTGCATGCTTATCCTTGAAGATGTATAGCTTGGCTTCCTTCACTGCCGATGTGCCCTCATAAGAGTCCTCAGTCCTCTTCCACACCTCATGTGCAAACTCAAGTCTTTGATTGACTTAGAGGCCTTAGGATCAAGAGCTTCAAAGATCACATTAAGAGCTTGATCATTCAACTACAATTTTTTCTCTTCTCTTGGTGTTGGGTCCTTCATATCAAGCACAACAAAAGGACTCCTCCACAACATCCCATTGTTGGTGGTTCTTAACTCATATCTTACCCCGCCAACATTCGGATAAAATTCACCAAAAACAATATAGATAGGGCTTTGAAAGCTAACCATTTCCATAGTTTTGGTGGATGCACTTGTTTTGTAGGACAAACATGAAAACACCTCATAATTAGGCCAAAAGAGTAGAAGAATTGCAGAGTTACATCTGGCCCATAGCAAAAACAAGCAAAACAAATAAAGAAGCCCAACCAAATACCAGAATTTGGGCCAATCCACCTCGGGGACAAAGCCCAAAACCCACCCAAAGCCCACAGGCTGAGGTAGGGTAGGAGAGGCAGCAGCCAGGGCATGGGCATGCCCCTAGCACAGCCACGCCTCCCCCTCTGCCAATTGGCCACACCTTTGGCCTGTTGGTACATTCAAGAGAGGGGAGGACGGTGCGGGGTGTATTCGGGGAATATTCCCTCAAACCGACCCAGCCACCTCCTATATAAGGAGGAGCTCACCCCCTCACTCAACACACTCAAGCAAGAGAGGAGCAAGGCTCAAGTCACTAGCTTTTAGCTAGAGTAGAATAGGGAGTGAGTGAGGAAGAGTTGGAGAAAGAGCGGATTCGGTCCCTCTACCTCTTGTACCTAGTTCGCCGCGTACGCCGGGAGGGGTGTTGGGGTTGTCGGCTCCCTCCATACTTGTACCTCAACGTCCATCTTACTAATTGGGGTAAGAAGTTCGTGTTATTCTATTGGTTCGATTACTTTGAGCAAGTTATCGTTGTCACTATACTCTTGTGGGTTAGTCGTCTGTCCCCGTGATGGAGGTTCTAGTAGAGGACTCCTCATAAAGACGGAAGTTCCTAGACAATGCTAGAACCATAACCAATAGCATAGACATGGTGTCTGAGCTAGAAGTTACCTTTGTTTGCCTCATTCCCCATAGTTGAGGGGTAGATAGCAAGTGGTGATAGCCCTGTTTGTCTCTTCTAATACCCCACGTTCGGGTTTGGTGTAAAGCTACAAGCCAGCATCGCTTGGCAGACCAGGTGATCTCTGATGCCCGAAACAAGGATATAACGATAGTGCTATCTTTCTTTAAGGAATCTACCCTTAGAAGAACCTCACTACCCAAGTTATCCTTCTCTTGTTCTTGGGGAGAACTATCATTAGAGACTTTCTACAAAACCGTTCCTCGAGAAAATACGATACCTTGCTTACCACAGGGTGAAGTGCTACAACGGTATTTCCATGCGCTTGCGGATTTATCTGCTTTCGCTAAGAAGCACCAATAAGCATTTCTGACGCCGTTGCTGAGGAACAGTTGTCATAGTTATCACTAAACATAGTTCACCTTTGTATCTTTTATTTTATCCTTTCTTTTCTTTTTATATTTTCTCCAATGGAGCAACCCACAAAACCTTTCTGCTCCTAAGGGCGAGCTCGTTGAACCACCACAATTCTTGAAGCCAATCATTGCTTCTAGTTACGAACTGCACCCGGGCTTTATAGCCATGGTTCGGGACCAAGCCTTTTCATGCTTGGATTATGAAAATCCATATCATCACCTACGGGAGTTTGAGCAGCTCTGTGCCTACCTGACCATTTCAGGCATGTCACAAGAAACGTTGTGTTGGAAATTGTTTTCTTTTTCTCTTAATGAGAGAGTGAGACAATGGTATGATCATAATTTAGGGAAGGTAAATGAAGATTGGGAAGAATTGAGGAACAGATTTTGTCTTGCATTCTTCCCTATATCTTGAATCGCTGCCCTAAGACAAGAGATACTCAACTTCCAACAAAAAGATAAAGAAACCATAGGTGCAACCTAGGACCGCTTTTCAATCCTATCTAGGTCTAGCCTAGACTGTCTATACCAAACCATGTGCTGTTGCAGCATTTTTGGTTAGGTCTTAGCATGGAGTCTGCCCTACATCTTGATATATGCACCGAAGGGTCATTTACCCACAAAACCACAGCGGAAGGACAAGCTCTCCTAGATCACATTCTAGAGAACACTCCCCCGTTAGAACCCCTCTATGTTGAGTCTAAGCCGATCCATGAGGACGTCTCTTCAGCGGAAGCTGAACCTGTCACATCAATAGAGAGGCCCTCACCCGAACCAAAAGATCTAGAAGAAGGTTTTCAACCTTTAGACTTTCCTTTTTTCGAGGATGATATCTTTGAAGATTTCGGAAACACCTCAAACTACGGATGTCAAAAGAGGCCACCCATTCCTGTCACTCCTTCTGAGGCATTAGACAAAGAATTCCTCAGGGAATCCATTAAGGAGTTGACTACTATAATGAGCAGCGAATGGTCAAAAGTAGTGGAGCATTCATCTAAAGAAATTTAGATTCCTGTTCCATCTTCAACTGTTCAATGCCATATTAGTAGAAACATGGTAAACGCGCTCTGCAACCCCATTGTCAGAGTAAACATAATGTCTGCATCTTTTGCACACACTATCTTGGTCAACGAACCCATCACTCCAACAAACAAAACCTTTAGGGTTGGGCCTCGAACCAGACTAGAAGGCCTAGGAATTCTCCACACATTTCCCTATACCATTATAATATGAAGATTATCCTAGACTTCCATGTCTTTGATATTTAGGATTTTGACATCCTAATAGGGCATCCCCTAGAAAAAACATTTTGCTAAACCACCAAAAACAGGGGATCTAGACATCAAGTTGGGAAGGGAATCCTTTTCTATCCAAGTCACTAGAGCCAAAAACTCAGTGGTTGAACCTCTCCCCTATCCTAATTTTCCCTCGGAAGTCATGTTGGTAGCACCTTTTGAATCACCTGAGTTGTCCTTAGAAAAAGACACTAAATTCTTTATAGAAGAAAAGGACGATCTAGGAGAAACCATAGACCTTCACAAAGAGTAAGTGCCAACACGACCTCCAGTTGAGCTTAAACCCTTGCCCGCTGGCTTATGTTATGCCTTTCTAAATGGTGACAAAGAGATTCCTGTCATTATTAGCAACAAGCTTAAGGATGAGGAGACGTCCGAACTCATTGCTGTTCTAGAAAAGCACACGTTGGTCTTTAGGTATTCCCTACAAGATCTCAAGGGAATAAGCCCAACACTCTGTACCCATCGCATACCGATTGACCCAGCTAGTACACCATCTCAGGAGCCTCAGTGTAGGCTCAACAATGCGATGCGGGAAGTCATTAAGAAGGAAGCCTTCAAACTTCTTCACACCGGGATTATTTATCCCCGTACCACATAGCGACTGGGTTAGTACCGTCCAAGTGGTTCCCAAGAAAGGAGGAATGACGATCATTGAAAATAGCAAAAATGAACCTATCCCACAACAAACCATCACGGGGTGGAGAATGTGTATCGATTACTGAAAGCTCAACGTGGCAACAAAGAAAGATCACTTTTCACTGCCCTTCATTGATGAAATGTTAGAGCAGTTGGCAAAGTACTCTTTCTTTTGTTTTCTCTATGGGTATTCGGGGTATCATCAGATTCCCATCCACCCCGATGATCAAAGCAAGATCACATTCACATGCCCATATGGAACATATGCATATCATAGAATGTCGTTCGGGTTGTGCAATGCACCCGCTTCATTTCAACGGTGCATGATGTCTATTTTCTCGGACATGATAGAAGAGATCATGGAAGTTTTTATGGATGACTTTTCATTCTATAGAAAAACCTTTGATCACTGTCTATAGAACTTAGACAAAGTCTTGCAAAGATGCCAAAAAAAGGACCTAGTACTAAACTAAGAAAAGTGCCATTTCATGGTCCAAGAAGGAATTGTTCTTGGACTCCTAGTGTCTGAGAGGGGGATCGTGGTAGATAAAGCTAAGATTGAGGTTATTGAGCAGCTACCACCCCCAGTGAACGTAAAAGGGATCCATAGCTTATTAGGCCACACAGGGTTCTATAGGAGGTTTATTAAAGACTTTTTGCAAATCACTAGACCCCTCATGAACCTACTAGCCAAAGATGCGGCCTTTGAGTTCACAGATGAGTGCTTGAACGCTTTTCACACACTCAAGAAAGCACTCATCTCAGCACCAATCATCCAGCCACCAGATTGGTCACTACCCTTCGAGATCTTGTGCGATGCAAGCGATTATGCTATTGGTGCGGTCCTTGGCCAAACCATAGATAAAAAGCATCACGCAGTCACATATGCTAGCAAAATGCTAAGAGCCTAGCTTAACTATGCCACCACAAAAAAAGAGCTTCTTGCAGTTGTTTTTGCTATCGATAAATTCAGATCTTACTTAGTGGGAGCAAAAGTTATTATTTACACAGATCATGTTGCATTAAAATATTTGCTCACTAAGAAAGATCAAAGCCTCGCCTAATCCGCTAGATTCTTTTACTCCAAGAATTTGACCTAGAGATAAAAGATAAAAAGGGAGTAGAGAATACAGTTGTAGATCATTTGTCGCATATGCAAGTCACTAACATGCAGGAACTACCCATCAATGACTTCCTACATGATGACATGCTGCTAAAGGTGACGGACTCCAACCTATGGTATGCAAACATCATGAACTTTATGGTTGCAGGCTATGTACCACCGGGGGAGAATAGGAGAAAACTTCAAGTTGAAAGCAGACGTCACCTTTGGGATGACCCATATCTGTAACGGGTATGCTCGAACGGACTGTTGAAGAGGTGTGTACCAACAGCAGAAGGACTGCAAATCATCGAGAAATGTCACTCGGCACCATTCGGAGGCCACTACGGAGTATTCCGCATACAAGCCAAAATCTGGTAGTATGGATTCTTCTGGTCGCGATGTATGAGGACACCAAGGAATTCATCTGGAGGTGTCGGAAGTGCTAGTTTTAAGAAAACATCATAGCTCGCAATGCAATGCCCCTCCACTACAACCTTCAAATAGAAATATTTGATGTGTGGGGCATTGACTTCATGGGACCTTTCCAAAAGTCCCAAGACTATGAGTACATCCTGGTCACTGCTGACTACGTATCCAAGTGGGTAGAGGCAATAGCATGCAAAGCTGTTGACGCCAAACATGCAAGGAGAATGTTCCATGAAATAATCTTCCCTCGCTTTGGAACACCACGCATGGTGATAAGCGATGGAGAATCCCATTTCATAGACAAAACATTCAAAGTGTTCTTAAAGGAACTTGGTGCCAAGCACAACATTGCTACCCCTTACCATCCTCAAATAAGCGGGCAGCCGAGAACTCAAACAAATAGATCAAAAGTTTCCTACAGAAAATAGTCAACAACATGGGGAAAGGCTAGAAGAATAAGCTTCTTGATGCACTCTGGGCATACAGGACCGCTTTCAAAACCCCCATCGGCATGTCACCATTCCAGCTGGTATACAGGAAAAGTTGCCACTTGCTAGTAGAGCTTGAACACCGAGCTCACTGGGCAATCAAGAGCTGGAATATGGACATCAAGCTAGCCGGCAAAAATTGACAGAAGCAGATTGCCGAGCTAGAAGAATCACAGTGCCTAGCTCTACGAGGAAAGAACCAAAAGATGGCACAATCATCAAATCAGGCTAAAAGAGTTCAAGCAAGGCGATCAAGTTCTGCTTTTCAACTCGAAGGTCAAGCTATTCGGTGAAGGAAAGTTGCGCAGCAAATGGAAAGGACCATACACCATCATCAATTCTTCGCCACATGGTGCAATCACAATTCAAGATGATGACGGTAATATCTTCAAATTTAACAGTCAGCATCTCAAACCTTTCTTTGAGCCTTCTCACAATTCAAATTTTAATCAAGAATTATATAGAATAGACTTAATCATTTCATGACAAAAACATAAATATCTTGCTAACAAATAAAGTTTTATTCTATCTATTTCTTGAAAAAACACAAAAACATGGCTAAACACGATAATGACCAAAATGCCCTCACTGAATATAAGCATGAAAGCTGATCAACTTAAATTATTTTTCAAACTAAAAAATATCCTTGCATGATCATGCTTGATCCTTCGTCATAATACTTGACCTGGGGCATTTAGTCTGCATTTCAAAATAATTCAAACGAGTGCACAAAATAATTTGAAAATTGACACTTATTTCTACATCTGGATGAAAACACGGTTGGAGGGGGGCTGGGCCAGGCGCGCCCATGCCTATGGCGCCCCCGCGCCCCTGCTGCCTCCCCTTGGCCTTGTCTTTTGCTAGTATGTCACTTATTCTGTGATAAATCATGCCATAATGTGCATTAGCCTGGTGTGATTTGAAATCGTGACCAGAGAGGCCTGTCTTCCCTATATAAACACACCTCCACCTCTCTTCTTCCTCACACCAAGCCAAAAACAAAGGCAATCTCTTATCCCTCTCCTATAGCAGCAAGTGTGCTATTCTTCAAGCCAAAGAGCAATGGCAAACCATGCTCTAGCCCTCTACAATGCCTCATGCTCTGCATACAACCTAGACTCTGCATACAACCTAGATGGAGACTTGTCCTTCACCCGAGGAGATCTTGAGAGGGAAGAGACCCAAACCTTATCCATCACACCACTCACTTCCTAGCCACCACCAGCGAGCTACGGCCCAATTGAGGGTGATAGCCTCAAGTCCATGGCAAGGACTAGGCCACCTCTCACCGGCACCAAGATCAAGGTGGCACCACCATGGAGGCCACGATGGGAGCAATCGACGTCAAGAGGGCAGCCACGGACATCTGTGGTCCGAGCAAGCGCCCGACTTCAACACTTTCAAGCGGCACATCCTCCCTCAACACCTCGTCCTTCCATACCGCTAGGATGAGTCTCTCTCACACTCTTGTGGGAATAGACTTGCCTAACGGAGGATGGGGGAAGGGATTCATGCGCAAGGCCACTCTCCCGAAAGTACCAGCAGAAACAACTTCGAGTGCACCCCTTAGGATTCTAAGGGAAAACCTAAGGAAGGCCCCAAATGTTGTTGAGAGCAAGCCAACTGGGGCACCTCTCCCCAAAGTCCCCACGTGACATTCCTTAGTAGCAAGGCTAATGCTCTAACTAGTATTGTTGAGAGGCTAGAGAGTGATTTAGAGAAGAAAGAAGTAAAGAATGCTCAGCTAGTAGAGGATCTCAGCAAGCTCCACCTTAGTTTCCACACCAAGCTCGCTAGGATAGCAAGGACAACTGGAGTGGAGCACGCTCTCACTCTATCCAAGTAGAGCTCTCTCCCGCTAAATAAATAGGCACGCAAATTTACTTTCAACATTTTATTTTCTATCATTTCAATTTTCATGCCATGTTGCGCCTATTGTATCAAGTCTTTACAATTCAATAAATATTATTAGTAGAAATATGTTGTCTCCACTTGTTTTTGTCCTTTGCACAAAAGAAAACAAAAAGACAGGTATAAAAACAAGTGTGGGGGAGACAACACGCTCTCTTCCAAAAGAAGTGCACAAATATACAAAGGCATGGTACAAAATTGGTTTGTGCACTATCTCACTCCCTTCTTATTCGAAATAGTTAATAAAATGAGCCTGAATAAAAAATGTGATGCTCCAACTTCATTCTACCAATTGATAAAACAATGTGCATACATTTTTTCCTTACTAATAACCTAAAAACTTGTGAGCAACTTATCAATAGGAACCCCATTTTACTCTAAGTAATCGGAATATGTGATATAGTAGGATGACATGAAACTTGTTCTCTCTTGCAATAGACTTGGGATTTATTTTCAAAATCAAAAATACAATAGCATGCTCCTCAATGATAGAATAATTCATACCAAAGCCATATACATTGCCTGTTGATATAAAACCTTACACATAGCTGCTTACTTTGTGTTGAGTTTTGTCAAATCTTGAGATCTATGTTGAGAAAAGTTTTATGCTCCCAAGATCAAAATTCACGAACACCCACAAAAATAAAATGCTAACTCTTACATTAATAGTTACACAATTCATGTTTTCTCCATCCACTAAAAAATGCTCCAAACTATTATGATTCTCTCTCCAAAAATATTCATGTGCCAAAAGAGTATGGGCTATGAAAAGATAACCATGCCAAAGTGAATGAGAGAAAAAAAGCATGCCAAAGACCATGATGCATATAAAAAAGGGAGAGAAAACAATGGGCACTCAGATGCCCACCCCAAGAGAAGACAATGGGCACCTCGATGCCCGCCAGTGAGAATAAGGTAGCTCATACTCTCAGAGCACTATCAAAATAAGAGAAAGAGTCATAATCAAAGGAGTACAAAAGAAATAAATATAATCAACATTCCACACAGTTGTACAATTTGGATCTAAGAGTATGACTCTTCCCTCCAAAGATCCGGGGTTTGACTCAACACACAAGGTAAGTGTGCATTTCTCATCATCCAAAAACTCCAGAACAATGGTTGAACAAAGAACTTGAGACATAGTGCTAGACTTAATTGTTCTGTCTTTCAATTGCTTAAGACCCAAGTGAAGGCTGAGAAGCCCCCATGGTTGAAGGTAATATAGGTAAATTTGAAAGTTAGCTCAGTTTATTCTAATCCGAAGGAGTTCTTGATTGAATACATGTGTATTTTTGACGAGTGAAAACATTGTAGCAACTCTTGATCCATTACTGAGTTTGGCTTTGCTCATGGACTAGCAAAGGTTAAGTGTGGGGAAGCTTGTTGACAGTCATTAACATCAATTATAAACCATCAATATAACCCATATATATACTTAATTTCATCACCAAACATAGGTCTAGGGGTTTAAACTAATAAATTCCATAAGTTTTAGTGAATCTGTGATTTCTGATTGGTTTAATTAGAAAACCGTCAAGGCGGACCTACATGTCAGAGTTAATTATGCAACTCCACAGCGAAACTAACATGGGAAGGTTATAGAGGACTCTAGAGGACACCACATCTAGGCGGGAGGCAGGTGGCTGCCATGTGGGGCCAGTCGGCCCCACCTGCAGGCCGCCTAGCCCCTAGGCCCACCTATCAGCCTCCCTGCTACTACGCCAGTTTTCCACTGTCTCCTAGG
Organism: Saccharum hybrid cultivar R570; assembly: GCA_038087645.1. Lineage (NCBI taxonomy): Eukaryota > Viridiplantae > Streptophyta > Magnoliopsida > Poales > Poaceae > Saccharum > Saccharum hybrid cultivar. The sequence continues at coordinate 18,044,882 of JAQSUU010000805.1, forward strand.
TTGCATCTCTGCCGTTCTTTAAGTCAGTTTGATCCAAGGGCTCACGTTGCAAACTCCGGCCTATATAAGCAGCCATGTACCCCCTCCCTGAAGCATCTCTGAAACCCTAATTCATATCTCTAAATGGACTGGCAGTAGGTGCTGTGGCCAGATTGGCTAAGCCACAACTAGGTCACGGCCAGGCCAAGGGCGGCCTTGGCCTGCTGGCGTGCAGCCATGCACGGGCGCGCACGACACAGCCGCGCGATGACACAGATGGACACATGTGGTGACCACGTGCCCAAGCCCGGTGGCCAGAGACTGAGCACGTGCACAAATTTTAAAGTGTCCCCAACAACTAAACAATTGAGTTTGAAACCAAACCATCTTCTCTATGTTAAAGAGGGTACATTAGGCCATCAACCAAAGCTAAAACATGTCACCACTTCTTAACCGAACTTCACAAAATTCATTCCCAAACATGGTGCTGTCTAACTGTTTTTAAACTTATGATTTTTCTAAGTTTTTGAGTTGGATTTGGTTCCGAGTTCCATTTTCAAGCTATTTGAAACACTAACTAGCAGTATTATTTTTCGACAGCAAGGGTTGCATTGTCATCCACAAAGTTCATACTTCAAACTTTATTTAAGTGCCACATATAGGTTCAATAGTATTTTTGCCAAATAAAAATTGGTTTTGGACCTTACTTGATATAACATGAACTATTGATCCAACTTTCATTTAACATTTTTATTAACCATTTTAGGTTACAAGAGCTTATCTTCACACCTCATCACATGCATTATCACACAAATATGATGCTCATGACATGGTTTAGCAAGTTATTTAGGGTGTAACACCGAGGGTGTTATAGCTAGTAACTAGCTCTAACCATTACAGGTGCCCTTAAGAATGTGTGGGTGAACAACTGGCTTCCACGTGCTTCCACATGTCTCTCACTCCCTCAGAGCAAGGCTAATAAGGTTCTCTGTAGCCTTCTCTCAGTCCATCCATACACTATCCCAGCTCTTCATTGCCGGATTTTGAACCGACTGGCATACCGGTAATTTTCTTATAAACCGACACTGATGTGGTTTTCAGGAGAGCCCAAAAATCCACGCAGCCACTGGGCTCGAACCCGCGACCTCCTGCTTCACGTCTTCGGTCCTTAGCCACTCCACCGTAAGATGCTCGTGTCCAAATGAGATTTTCGTCCTAGCCATTTTATGTTCATCTGAATTTGAAATGAGTATTTAGGACCCTAAACGAATTCAAATAAAAAAGTTGTTAACTATAAAGTTTTATAACTTTTCGAGATCCACAACTTTGATTTTGTTCATTTCTCCATCCGAGGTCATTTGAAAAATTTGAATTTCAAATTTGAGAAAATTCAACCGTAATTTTCCTTGGCTAAGTAATTTCAAATGAAAAAGTTGCCAACTGCGAAGTTGCACAACTTTTCGAGGTCTACAACTCTTGTTTCAAATTTTTGTAGCCACTTTGAGTTACGATAATTGCTATGCTAAGTTATTCTGTAGCCACTTTGAGTTACGATAATTGCTATGCTAATTTACGAGATTATAGTAACTCCTTACTATGTGATTGACTATAACATTATGGTAAATATCCCCATGTGTTATAGTACTTCAACTATCGTAAATATATACTGACATTGTCGTAAATTAGTATATAAAATTATCGTAAATAGAGGTGGTCACAAAATAACTTATTTTATAGCTAGCTATAGAGTATACTATATATATATATATATATATATATATATATATATATATATATATATATATATATATTACATACATAGATTATTAGAGTATCTTCAAGAGCCTTTCTGAATCTCATTCTTCAAATCATCATTTGCATAAAAATCACTTTCTATATCTTTTCACTTTCTAAAAGTTTTTTATATCTCATGCACACTCTACAGAGCCATTCTCATTTTCTATATTTGGCTAGCGAAAAATTCGGAATATAAGATGGCTATATTTGTATAACCATTTAGAGAAACTGTTCGAGGATAGTTTTTCACTAAAATCTCTATTCCTAGCATTTAGGTTCCTGACATGTAGGAATGATATGGAGAGTCTCTAACGTATGAGTCATCTTGGCTATGCTGAGCTAAAACAACATTTTGTTTGACTTACAAAGAAAAGTTCTTCTGGAAAGTAACACTGCTGAGGAGATTAATTAAATTAAGATTAAAGCCCAACGTGAAGGAAACGACACATCAAACGGGTCATATAATTTGGTTTCCTGCCACTAGTTTTCAGTGTACTGTTGGCCTGTCGCTGTTTCCCGGCCGGCCGACCCCAGCAGTTTAGTAAACCCCAGCAGAAACTCATCATGCCCACTTTATAAAACCTAGCATTGTGTTTAGTCTCACATCATGCGTGGCATGCTCATCGAGGCCTCCTCCATAAATAGAGCAGAACCACGCGAAGCCGCCATCCTCAGCGCCTCTCTTCAGATCAGACCTGATCTCAGAAGCACTCATCGTTTCCAGTTCGATCAGCGACGTTAGTTGCAAGCTGCCATGGTGTCCGGCTGTCCGCTGCTTTTACTGTCAAGACGGCCGCCGTCATCATGCTGCTGGTGCTGACCATGGGCCAGCTAATGGCTAGTAGTGCGTCGCCGCCCTGCCGGTGCTCCCTGCCGATGCTGCTGCTGCAGTAGAGAATAGACTTGGCGACCCCTGCCCACCTGGCTGCTTTCCCCTTCCTTCTTATCCCCAGATCGATCTGTCTCTGCAAACCAGCTGGTTTGTTCGCTGGCCGCTAGATCTCTTCCTGCTCTCGTCTCCAACGAACATCTGTGCGTGCCCTGTGCATGTGGTTTGGCTGCGATGATGGCCCAAGAATAAATTGGCTGAACATATGCAAGTACGTAGCCCAAGCAGTCTAGCTTGGGCTTCGATTTGTTCAGGTGCTTGTTGTATTTAATTTGCTTTCGTGACTTGCGTCGATCTGGTTAAGACGCCGTTGCTGGTTTTCATTTTTCAGTATCTTGTGCATTTGCAGCCATGCGTGGTTACCTGCTGTCAGGTGTGTACCAACTCTGCGTTACTATCGTCTGTTTTCCATAAATAAAAGCTGCTTCCTTGAGGCTGCAAAAGCCGGCTCAGCTCAGTTCATAGTTTTGGTTCAGCTCAGCCTTTTATAGGCCTTGTTTAGATCACCTCCAAAAGTTAGAATTTTTTCACTCTCTCTTCATCACATTAATCTTTGGACGCATACATACAATATTAAATGTAGGTAAAAAATAACTAATTACACAGTTTAGTTGTAAATCACGAAACGAATCTTTTAAACCTAATTAGCCCATGATTGAACAATCACTACCGGAAACAGTATCTTTGCCGAGTGTCATATGCTTTGCCGAGCGCCAAATATCGGGCGCTCGGCAAAGAATCCTTTGCTGAGAGCCTGCGCTCGGCAAAGATTGGCTCTCGGCAAAGCCAAGCTTTGCCGAGAGCTCGACTCTCGGCAAAGATTGGCTCTCGGCAAAGCCAAACTTTGCCGAGAGCTCGACTCTCGGTAAACAAAAAATCTCGGCAAAGCCTCAACCCCCACAAACGGCACCCTTACGCCGTCATCTTTGCCGAGAGCCTGCTGTTAGGCTCTCGGCAAAATATTTTCTTTGCCGAGAGCCTCAGCCAAGGCTCTCGGCAAATTTTTTTTTTTGATTTTTGGTCCCAAATTTTTTGTGCAGCCTTGCTACAGTACTATAAGCCAAAATTTGAAATTTGGTGTATTTTCCATCCCTCTTGCTATATTTCATGTATTTTTTTCATTTTCTTGATTTTTTCCGCAAGACGCACATTTGAACTGCAGGTGCATGAAATAATGAATCTTAGCGATTCAAAAAATGATATTCATGCTTCCGAGGGTATTTCGACGCCGTATCTAGGGACAGACGCGGAAACTCGACCATCTCGTGCACGCGACATGGCGACCAAGTTGCGTAAGATTTGATTTAAAAATATATAAAATGTGAACGGAGTCGGAAAATCATGAAAATAGACGGGAGGCCTTGACATCGCATGTAGAAGCTATAAAAAAAATTTGAAAATGTTTGAAACAAGTTGTGACACAAGATGGTTGAAACCCTGAGATCTCCGCATGCGATATCTTGTTATCACATGTGGAGATCTAAGGGTTTCAACCATCTTGCGGCACAACTTGCTTCAAACATTTTCAAAATTTTTTTATAGCTTCTACATGCGATGTCAAGGTCTGCCGTCCATTTTCATGATTTTCCGACTCCGTTCACATTTTATATATTTTTAAATCAAATCTCACACAACTTGGTCGCCATGTCACGTGCACGAGATGGTCGAGTTTCCGCGTCTGTCCCTAGATACGGCGTCGAAATACCCTCGGAAGCATGAATATCATTTTTTGAATCGCTAAGATTCATTATTTCATGCACCTGCAGTTCAAATGTGCGTCTTGCGGGAAAAATAAAGAAAATAAAGAAAATGCGCGAAATATAGCAAGATGCATGGAAAATACACCAAATTTCAAATATGGCCACCTAGTACTATATCAAGGCTGCAGGAAAAAATTAGGAGCAAAAATCAAAAATATATATATATATTTTGCCGAGAGCCTCCTAAAGCTCTCGGCAAAGAAAATAAAAAAATAAAAACTCTTTGCCGAGAGCCGCCTGACCTAGCTCTCGGCAAAGAACGCCGGCAAATAAAATAAAAAAAAGAGCCTCTTTGCCGAGAGCCAGGGCTGGGGCTCTCGGCAAAGAAAATCAAAAAAAAAAAGAAAAACTCTTTGCCGAGAGCCGGCTGATCTAGCTCTCGGCAAAGGGGTTCGTACATTTAAAAAAAACCTGCCCCTCTCACCCCTCACACACGCGCCCCTCTGCCCTCACCCGACCGGACACCCCTCACCCGACCCGCCGCCGCCCGGCCGCGGCCCCGCCCCTGCCCCCGCGCCGGCGCCACCGCCCGGCCGCGTCCTCGCCCCAGCCCGACCGCGCCCCCGCACGTCCGCTCCCCCGCCCCCGCCCGAAGGCGCCCCGGCCCCTGGCCGTCCCCCGCCCGGCCACGCCGCGGCTGTGCAGCCGGCCCCGCATCGCCGCTTCACCGCCCGTCCGACCGGTTGGAGAGGAGGCCGAGAGGGGGAGTAGGTGGAGGAGAAGGAGAATAGGAGGTGGAAGAAGAGGGGGAGGAGGAGCTCGCCCCGGCCATCCAAGATCCGGTGGAGGAGGGAGGAGGAGCTCGCCGCGGACCTCGCGTCGTCCCCACAGCCGTCACCGTCCGCTCACCGGCAAAGGTATACCCTTCCCTGCATAACGTCTGTTCCTATATCCAATGACAGATTGTGGATGCAAATGGTGGGGAGTCGGTTCTTATCGTTAGATGCAATTGGGAATCATGCAGTTCGGCCGCTAGCGCCCGCATGGTGCTAGTGCTTTGCCAACATGCTGGCCAGCTGGTCTCTCAATATCATTGCTGATCTGCGCTTAGGTACAGAGATATGAGAAATCTAGAAATGATTATCCAGTCCGTGCCATATGGCTGTGAACACTGCACGCATGTGGCGGCGCTCGGCAAGCTAGCTAAACCTTTGAATTAATTTTTTTACCAGCATGCCTGGCCTGCCTGACGGTTAGGTCAAAAATCATTAGGTTCTACGAAAATTTTATTGATTACCCGGGAAACATGTGCAGGCATTCCTACCTAATCTTTGCTTACTTCCCAGGGTGCTGTCTCCAAAGCTTAGTGTTTCATTGGCTTTTTGAGAAAAAACAGAACTGCAAAAGCTACATGCTTTGCAAGCAGAAGTCTCCCTGATTGATTGGTTATTCTTTGCTTGAGGTAGACTAGCTCTGTCTAGATGGATTCAGTCCAAATTGGTAAACTATTATGCACCATGCTGTTCAGATTCAAGATAGTGAATAATAGTATAAACATATGAAGTTCATACTATTATATGTTTTTTTGGGGAAAAAACACACCAACGATTTAAGAATTAAAAAATAAATACAATGTGGTTCAATAGCATTAATGTACGTTTCAGTTTTGGACTGGATCTTATCCTAAAGAATAATATATATACTAAAAGAAACATAAGTCGAGGAATATTATTTGGCGTGTCTGTGTTTTTCGTGATTTGTTTATTTCAGTGATTGAGCGCAAAAGGAAGGGTGGGCAGTGCTAGCTCTGTCCATCTCTCCATGTCACTCCCCCTCTCTCGTCTAATCCCAATAGTGCAAGGGTGACAAATTGTTCAGTCAAACACGCTTCATGTAGCGAAGAATCTAAAGGGTGGGCAGTGCTATTTCAACAAAGCCTCCTCCTCCTCCTCTTCTCTCTCTCTCACACTTTGGAAGGTTTTGCCCCTTTTTGGTGTGTAACTGCACTAAGCAGTAAGCACTACACAACACTTGGCCTTTTTTACCCTTGGCTCCTCCAAGCAGAAGCAGCTAAGGTAGCTACCAAACCACTCTCTCCTGCGAGTCCTCAAATGTTAGGACTTAGGATCAGCATCAGCTGCCCTCTCATGAGGCATGCCTGCATATGATTGCCACAAGTCATTATAAAAGGGAAGCCACCAATAAGTTCTCTCTGTCTCTTCATGCAGCTAGGTCCCTCCTCTCAACTTCTTGTTCTTCTAACTGATCATCGTCTACCTTTTCTTTTCCAATTCATACACCTACAAACACCCACCCACAACTTTAAGGTAGCTGTTAGTGCTAGTGCATGGCTATATATATGCATCTATAAGTAGAGTAGGTTGCACCCTCCAAGGGGTTCATCATTCATCACTCACCTTAGAAGGTGCATGCAAGGAGACAGGCCACAATAATGTCTCAGAGGAAAGGGGCCATGGCTGCTGCAGTGACGAGCAGCAAGCACCATGAGGATCAGGAGATGATGATGGAGCTCAGGAGAGGCCCCTGGACGCTTGAGGAAGACAACCTCCTCATGAACTACATTGCTTGCCACGGCGAGGGCCGCTGGAATCTCCTTGCCCGCTGCTCCGGTGAGTCTGTAGCTAGTCCGGCCGATTCCACTTCTCATTCTCGATTAATTAGGCTATCAATCTCATCCTGATCTTCTGCCTGCTCGAGAATGGGATCCAAGCTTGGGTGGTCACCGGTATAATGCAATGCAGCAGCAGCCTGTGCTGCCAAGCCCCTTGTCCCAGGCTTACACTCTGGCTCAGGAACATGCCATGACCGTGCAGCGGCCCTGGAATCACCCTGCTGAAGCTCTATCTGTGCAGCCTGGCTGGCTATCGGTTGATTTAGTGGTTGCTTCTGTGTGTCCGTCTCAACTCTCAAGGAGACATCTTGGTCTTGGTTGAGTTGTGGCTTGCTGCTTGAGGAATTTGATGGAATTCAAATAGGAATGATAAGTTCGTTTATGCTTTGTTATTATTCTGGGCAGCTTGGACTCACGGGACGCTACGGTTTCGTGGAGCTAGATAGTGTATCTTCTAGTATTATTTTGTTTTTTTTCTGGTGCGGCTCACATTACATATTAAGGCTACACAGAGGGGCCAATTTATTCAATAGAATTTAATTTAAATGGGAATGGTAAGTTACTAATTTCGTCTAGGCTTCATTCTGGGGCAGGGTGGACTCATGGGTAGCCACAGTTTAATACATAACTTCGACATATGGTACTAAAATTGAATGAATAATCCTTACAACCCACCAAATCCTTACAACGCCACCATCTCACTTGTTTTGCTACATTATATGTAGTTGCAGGATCGTCCACTGCGGGTCTGCCTGCACCGCTTCACCTTGCCACTGCACCGACTCGTCACTGCGCCGCTAGCCTGACTCCGCCACCACCCTAGGTATAAATAACCTCTCCTCCCGGATAAGGGTTGTAGGTCATGAACCCAGTTAGGCGTCTCCCGTCCGAAAGAGATATGGTTGGAGGTATGCAGATCTCTGCATGTCGATAACTGTATCTGTTTCGGATTGTCCATGTTACTTGGACAGCCCGCGGATGCGTAGATGAGGCTAGCTCCCATGGTCTGCCCTGATTCGAGACAGAGTTTCGGCATCACCTCCCTGTTGTTCTCCGGATACACACTCTCCCTACAGGGACGTGTATCGGGAGAACAGCGGGGAGGTGCTGCCGAAATTCTATCTTAGGTTGGGGTAGACAATGGGAACTAGCCTCGTCTACGCATCCGCGGGTGGGATTAGGACCTATCCTCACCTATTAGATGACAATAGGATGTAAGTACTTGGATGTAGATGTAAGTACTCGGATGGATGACAGTAGGATGGATGACCGTCAGTGGATGTACTCGGGCCGCAGAAGCAAGAGTGATTTCAGTGATGAATGGTTGCACAAGACAGATACTTTCTTGAACCATGCATTTAGCCCGGCTCGGCGAGGAGAGATGAAAGTATTGTGCCCGTGCAGCAGATGTGGGAACCGGCGAAGGCAAGACAAGGAGAACATGGGTAAACATCTTCTGAACCATGGATTCACGCCGGACTACACCCGGTGGATCTACCATGGTGAAGTACATCATTTGAGAGAGGAGGCGGTGCGACCACGTCTGCAGGACTTTGATGCTGATGCTGGGGTAGCAGACCTGTTAGATGACTTCCAACAAACACAGTACGCTGCAGGACATACGGAGGAGGAGATGGAGAAGACCGCAAAGGCGTTCTACGACATGATGTCTTCAGCACAGAAACCCCTTCATGATCGGACAACGGTTTCTCAACTGGATGCCATTGGTCGTGTGATGGGGTTCAAGTCCCAGTTCAACCTGAGTCGAGAAGCGTTCGATGGTATGTTGGCCCTATTTGGTAGCATGCTTCCGGACGGCCACATATTGCCAAAGAGCTTGTACGAGTCACAGAAACTGCTTCGTGCACTGAAGATGCCGTATGAGCAGATACATGCATGTCCAAATGGGTGCGTCCTCTTCAGAAAAGATCTCAAGGATGCAGGTTACTGTCCGAAGTGTAAAGCGTCGAGATACATGGAGGTAGACGATGGTGAAGGCCTGAAGAGACAACTTTCTATCCCCATGAAAGTCCTGCGTTACCTGCCGTTCACACCGAGGATCCAACGTCTCTACATGACCGAGGAATCCGCGAAACAGATGAGATGGCACAAACAGGGTACACGATACAATCCTGAGAAGATGGTACATCCCGCCGATGGTGAAGCATGGGTCCACTTTGATCGCATTCATCATGACAAAACTAGAGAGGCTCGTAATGTTCGTGTTGCGTTTGCTATAGACGGTTTCAACCCCTATGGACTCATGGCTGCCCCCTACACCTGTTGGCCCGTCTTCGTTATCCCCCTCAATCTTCCCCCCGGCGTCCTATTTCAATGTCACACTGTATTCTTCTCGTTGATAATTCCTGGACACCTGGGGAATAACATGGGTGTGTACATGGAGCCTCTGATTGATGAATTGGAAACTGCTTGGAACGAAGGGGTATTGACATACGACCGAGCTTCAAGGTCAAACTTCACAATGCATATCTGGTACCAGTACTCACTGCATGACTACCTGGCATATGGGATATTCTGTGCCTGGTGTGTCCACGGCAAGTTCTCATGCCCGGTTTGCAAGACAGCTATGAGATTTATCTGGTTGAAGAAGGGTGGCAAGTATTCGGCGTTCGACCAACATCGACAATTCCTGCCTCTTGACCATCCTTTCAGACAAGACACCAAGAACTTCACTAAAGGGGTCGTGGTGACAGATCCTCCACCCCGGATGCTGACCAGTGCCGAGGTTCATGCTCAAATAGATGCTCTCAAGTTCAATGAAAGAGATGGTCGTTTTGCGGGGTATGGTAAGGAACATATGTGGACGCATAAGTCAGGCTTGGAAAGGCTCCCCTATTACGATGACCTTCTGCCACATAATATTGATGTAATGCACACTGAAAAGAACATCGCCGAGGCACTTTGGGGAACACTCATGGACACTGAAAAGTCCAAGGACAACCCTAAGGCTAGATTAGACCTGGCACTCTTGTGCGATAGACCAAAGCAAGAGATGCGGTCTCCTCAACCCGGCAGGAGATGGACACGGCCCAAGGCCGATTTCGTCTTGAGCAGGCCACAAAGGAAAGAAATACTTCAATGGATCCAGACATTGACGTTCCCTGATGGATATGCAGCGAATCTGAGGAGAGGAGTCAACTTATCTAGTCTGCGAGTCCTAGGAATGAAGAGTCATGACTTCCACATATGGATCGAGCGCCTTCTTCCGGTGATGGTTCGAGGCTATGTTCCTGAGCCTATGTGGGTTGTCCTGGCAGAGTTGAGCTATTTGTTCCGCCAACTTTGTGCTAAGGAGATATCTCGGTCCATCATTGTTGACTTGGAGAAAGCTGCACCTGTGTTGATCTATAAGCTAGAGAAGATCTTTCCACCAGGCTTCTTCACTCCGATGTTGCATTTGATCGTACACCTCCCTAATGAGGTTCGAATGGGAGGGCCTGTGCATTGCCGTTGGTGCTATCCAATCGAGAGAAATCTGAAGACTCTTCGCAAGAAATGTAGAAACAAAGCCAAAATTGAGGCTTCCATTGCAGAGGCATTCATTCTAGAGGAGGTGTCAAACTTCACTGAACAATACTACTCCGAGAACCTTCCTAGCGTGCATAATGCACCCCCTCGTTACAATGCTGGAGAAAATGAATCGAGTCTTAGCCTTTTCCGAGGCCAGCAAGGCGCGACAAGTGGATCCACAGTTAAGCAATTGAACTATGAAGAGTGGCGAAAGATCATGCTATACGTGCTTACCAACCTTGATGAGGTGCAGCCGTACATGGGGTAAGTTCTCAACTATGTTCATTCAATTCGCCGACACTATTCTGCATCAAACACCCTTGTTTTTCTTCCGTACAGGGAATTTCTTCATCAATTCTGGAATGGGCCAAGGCCTCCTTCTGACCCGATAGCCGAAACCCTAATTGCAAACGGGGCGGGGCAAGGGAGGCCCGATTTCATTTCTTGGTTCCGACAGAAGGTCCTGTCCAACCGAGGTCATACTTAGTCCGATATTCCAACTGGCTCCTACGTTCGGACTTAATAACGTTATACCTTGCTTCACCTTGCAGGCTCAGACCGATGCGTCTATGAGTCAAGAGCTGAGACAGGTTGCAAACGGCTTTGACCGTAGGGTCAAGTCATTTAACGGTTACGACGTGAATGGATATCGCTTCCACACAGCGATATACGAGCAGAGTCGGCCCAATCGGATAACCACAAACAGCAGAGTTTGTACTCCAGGCAATGACAACCGTGACTACTATGGAAGAATTGAAGAAATATATGAACTTTCATTTCACGGTGACAAGCCTCTGAATCCTGTAATGTTCAAATGCCATTGGTTCGACCCTGGGGTAACGAGGCTCACACCAAATCTTGGGCTAGTTGAAATTCGATAGGATTCTGTCTATCCAGGAGCCGATGTGTATATTGTGGCTCAACAGGCCACGCAGGTTTATTACACACCATATGCGTGCAAAAGCAAAGAGCATATCTTGGGTTGGTATATTGTGCACAAGATATCGCCACATGCTAAACTACCTCTCCCCAACGATGAGGATTATAACTTCAACACAAACACGTATGATGGGGAGTTCTTTCAAGAAGCTGGGCTACAAGGGACGTTCACGATAGACTTAACCGAAGCGATGGAAATGGAAGTAGAGAATGATGACGAGGACGCTGGGGATGAGGTGGTAAATGAGAAGGACATACAAATGCTAGAACGATTCCTTTTAGGCGAAGCAAATGAAGACAACCTCCCGTCTTCGGATACTGAGGAGTACTTAGACATGGTTGACAGCGATGATGACACTTATGCTCCGGCTAATCCCAATGATGTAGATTATTTCTAATTCACGTAATATTATGTTATATTCTACTCCTGTTATGTTTTTTCTTAGGATCTAGGGTTTTATTTATTTTGCATATATTTCATTATGTTATTTCTAATACAATATTGTTTGTTCTGTTTAAATGCAGGAGGTCGAGCCAAGATGCCAGGCGGACGTCAGAGGTCGATGAGCTCCCTGTACCGGGCCTCGCAGGACGACGGGCCATCTCGGCAAAGGAGGGGTCGCCGCCGGAGGGAGCCGACTCCACCGGAGGACGAGGTGCCGGCCACGCCCGAGGCCGAGGCTCAGGCGGACGAGGGGCAGGAGGACCCCGAGCAGGAGGATGAGCCGTCGGCCGAGGCAAACGAGGGTTCGGCTGCCTCAGGGGCGTCCACACCCTACTTGCGAGGTCCCGCCAGCCTCCCGGCCCGACCGATACCACTTCACCAACGCCCAGTGATCCGCCCCGTTGGATAAAGGTACATGTTTTAACTACTCGTTCATATGATATGTTTAAAATTGAAATAGAAACTAATAATCTTTCTGTATCACTTGTGCAGGCATTGGGAGTTTGTGGAGGGTCGCGGCCGCAAACCCAATGGCATCCTGGGTCTCCTGTGCCGCGAGCACTACCCCGGCATAGTACAGTATGCCGGGAAGAGAGAGCCGGCCTACACATTTGACCACTACACCGTCGCCCCAGACCTGAACTACCCAAACAAGGCGGCGAGGGTCAGAGCGGAGCTGTGGGTAAGTCTTCGTCACACAACATCGCATTCATCGTACTTTTCTTGAATTTCTTAGAGTTTGTATTGCATCTGTATGCAGGACTTCTATAGGTGTGAGCAGGGGAAGGAGGCCGAGGCGGAGGTGGTGAGTACAAGGTCCTGCAGGAAGCTCGTCACCGACATCATCTACGAGGCGAGACTTCAGGCCATCGTCAACTACAACGCCACGGTCGAAGGACGGAGGGTCTCGAAGGTCGAGGCGAGAGGCATGACGCTGAGCCGGGCGCAGTACATTCAGGTAAGTGATTCCTTTTGAGATTAAGCTATGCTCATTTCATCTGACGCTTATATGTGAAATACTTGATGATGTGCAGATGGTCCTCCAATGGTGCCAGTCGTTTCCCGAGTGCTGGGAGATGATCGTGGACCGGTGGCTCTCTGAAGAGTGGACCGCCCAGCACACCGAGGCCCGGGAGGCGCGTCTGCAGATGCCAGGTGTACCACACCACCAGGGCAACCGCAACCTAGCCGAGTACGCACAAGCTTGGGTACGTGAAACACTTTATGTATTGTAACGCTTAAATGTTGCCTAATTACTAATCATCTTGTTGTCTTCCTCGCAGACGGCGTCACACGGTGGCCAGCCTTGCAGCACATTCATGGCATACGCCATGTCCCACAAGGGCAAGGCCACCGCACCGGAGACCTCCTACAACCCCGACGACCCCCCCGAGGCATACTCCAACTCCAGCGTCCACACCCGCCTCACTGACTACACAGAGGCGGCAAGGGCGGTCCATGGGGCCGACTTTGATCCGGCCAGCGAGGACCTAGACGGAAGCCTCGTGATGAGGGTCGGAGGAGGGAAGAAGCACGGGCGGTATTGGCTTGGCAACGGCGTCATCGACTCGTCCTCCACTCCCACTCTGTCCCAGCTCCGAGCACAGACCACGAGCGGGAGCGTCCCCATACGCCCACGCCCGTCGCCTTCGTAGTCGCGGGTCGCCGAGCTCGAGGTTATTTTCGTTTTACTCGTCGTACATTGATGTTTAAATGTTTGCATTGTTCTAACATTCCCTTTGTATTATCGCAGGCCCGCCTAGAAAGAGAAAGGGAGGAGCGCAAGCTTGCCGAGGCCCAGATGCGGTCCTAGATGGAGGCCCGGTTGGAGGCCCAAGCTAAGCAGATGCAAGATCTCATCACGTTCATGGCCTCCCAGGGCATGCAGGTGCCCGCGACGCTCATGGCTCCTCCACCGCCGTCTCAAAACACGGATGCTACTCCTGTGAGTATCGATTCCTCAGTGTTTTGTTTCTGCATTTGCTTGTCTGACATAGACATCTAATTTTTGCAGCCTCCGTCGGCGGGTTCGAACAACCCGCAAGCGCCTGGATGGAACACGCCCGGGGGTCAAGGTGGGACTGCTTCTCCGGGGTGGCCAGGGCAAGGTTGGCCATGACTGTGTTTAAAGTGTCGTCTCTAGTAGATTGTGAACTTTAGAATGAAAACTTATTATGTTTCGATAATAACTTGTAATGGTTAACTTTGGTTTAGTTCAAATATTGTGATGAATGTGCTATATGCGTGGTGTATGTGAACGTGACATATATGTGATGAATGTGATATGTAGATGTGATATATATGTTTATATGTGATGAATGTGATTTATATGTGATGAATGTGTTTATACGTGATAATGTGATTTATATGTGTAATGAAGTGGAAAATCAAAAGAAAAAACCAAAATTTCTCACTTTGCCGAGGGTTCCTCTCGGCAAAGGCTACCTTTGCCGAGTTTGCACTCGGCAAAGCTGGGAGGCAATGACCGTTGCACTCGGCAAAGGACAGGCTTTGCCGAGAGCCTGGCCAGACTGGCCCTCGGCAAAGAGTTTTCCAAAAAAAAAGAAAATTCTTTGCCGAGAGCCGGCTCTCGGCAAACATTTTTCTTTTTTTTTTTAAAAAAATGTTTGCCGAGAGCCTGGCCAGACTGGCTCTCGGCAAAGAATTTTCTTTTTTTTTTGGAAAACTCTTTGCCGAGAGCCAGTCTGGCCAGGCTCTCGGCAAACATTTTTTTAGAAAAATGTTTGCCGAGAGCCTGGCCAGACTAGCTCTCGGCAAAGAATTTTCCAAAAAAAAAGAAAATTCTTTGCCGAGAGCCAGCCAAATGGGCTCTCGGCAAAGAAAGCAGGCCCGTTAACGGCGCCTTTTCTTTGCCGAGGGCCGCGTTGGCTCTCGGCAAAGCCTTTGCCGAGAGCTCGATAAATGGCTCTCGGCAAAGAAGGCTTTGCCGATCGGGTTTTTGCCGAGGCAGCTTTGCCGAGAGCTGCTCTCGGCAAAGCCTTTGCCGAGAGTCTGAGAGGCTTTGCCGAGAGCCTGGAGCCTTCGGTAAAGCCGCCAGCTCCAGTAGTGAATATTTGTTAAATACAAACGAAATACTACAGTTCTAAATTTTTTTAACACCTTCAATCTAAACAAGGCCATAGACTGCAAGCTGAATCTCCTTTTTTTATGAGACGGCCGATGGGCTCATTAAGCTCGACAAATTAACGTGACCCTACCAAACTTTTTCCCCCATAAATGTCACTACTGGAAACTGGAATTCCCATCGGCCGTCACTCAGTACAGCCTCCGCCGATAGAAAAAATACGAATGGTCTTGTCAGTGCGTGGTAGCTGACAAAAATATTAATGAACCAACAGAAATGAAGATGGTTTTTCTATCGGTATGAATACTTATTTGTCGGGAATTTTATACACACAGAAAGTTACGTGAAAATTAGGCTGCCAAGTTCTCCAGCCGAACGGACCGAGCATGTATATTGGGACACTTTGATTTTAATTTTTCTAGGCTTTGAGGATTAGCATGGAGGGTTATTTTTATTGACTTAATATTTAGATAATACTCTCTTTGTTCCAAATTATAAGATATTTTGGTTTTTCTAGAATCATAGCTTTTGCTATACACATACATATATACTATGTTTAGATGCATAGTAAAAATTACGTATCTAGAAAATCTAAAATGTTATATAATTTGGAACGTAATTAGTATATGGCATTAATATAGGGGAACAAAAATATTTTTTTCTCGAATATACAAAAGATTTGTGTATCATTGCATTAAAAAGAAGAGTTTAATTATACAGACAACGTGCTTCTATTGAGCGCCGCAAGGAGATTGACCTAAAACAGTTGTGGCTGGACCATCCTAGCAATTGAACTAAGAGGTGGCCTTGCGTCTCTATTGCTACCTGCACAAGCCATTTCGCCGTCCACGAAGAGTGCGTCTATCGCTTCGATGTTGGGTGCAGTCAGGTTGCCTTCGAAGAGCCTCTCATAGTCCTTCAGTTCCGACACACCTAGCGTTGATGGACTCTTGGCGTAGCCCATATGCTGCATGATTAGGGCCTCACCTCACCTGGAAGCAGGTACTCGGAAGAGGCTCTGAGCCGCCAGCCGCTTGATCCGCAGCGAAAGCACCAGCTTAGTAGGAGGCTGCTTGGGAGGCTCAGAAATTAGCGGAGAGTCGATCTTCTTCAGCACTCGTTTGGTGAAGCTCTTGAGGCGACGTACTGCAGAGCTGTTGCTGACATCAACCAGGTGGCCGTCCCGCGGTTGTGTACTGAACATGTCAACATCCGCCGTGGGCTCGACCAGACCAAAGCCAGGCGGACCGTCCACCTTGTCCTTCGTAGGCGCGTCAGCTCCTGAGGGGGTGGTCTGTACCACCTAAGATGGCGTGACCTGAGCCTAACCCTGTGCAGGTGGCAGTGGAGCGAAGTCCGTTGCCATCTGAGCAGGGTGGGAAGCCATCATCGAAGGGATACATTGAGGCGGTCGCTGGTGGCCGTCTGACTGGCCACGAGGCGGCTACAATCTCCCTCAGCATCGGGTCCTCTCAGACCTTATGAGCGGTGTGTGTGGCGTCTGAGTACTGTGTGAGCATCAACGGATTGAGCTCGGTGAGGCCCCTTACATGGCATGTCTCGCTGGTGGGCTCACTGTGACCTTCCCTGGCAGCACTGTCGGTGGCGGCAGTGGTGGCCGGCGCCGCAGTGGTGCCATCATCCCTCGGCCGTCCTCGATGTCCACCACCGCCGCGCCCAGCGGTGCTAGGCACGCCTGTGCCCGAGCCCAGCTTACTGTCTTCTGAGCCTTAGCCCAGCTTGCCGCCGTGAGTGCGGTCGCGGCGACCCTGAGAAGGATACAAGAGCAATTCTCAGCCGATACATAAGGTTGATCCTAATAAGGTTGCCCCTAAATCTGTGGTGACAACAATTAAATTTTCTTAAATTGTATGAATTAATTTTGAAGCAATCTGCACTTGTTCCTCCAAATCGAAATCACTACTGCTTGAGGCTTCAATGGGACAGGAACACCGCACGCTTACAAATCATCCATATATCTAAGTTTAGTAAACATGAGAGCAAGGGTGGGGCGGCCGGGAGCTCACCGGTCGGCCACTCGTTTCGCTTTGGGCCTTTTTGGCCACCACCATGCAAGAACCTTCACGAATCATGAGCCAAGAGACCGACGGGGAGGTTGCCGGCGTTGCCAACAGCCATGACGACATGGACCACGTCCATGGCACGATCAGACGCCGGGCCGATGCCGATTCGGAGGAAGAAGACGACGAAGAGCATGGTGGTGGCCAGGAGCCATTCTTTCAGTGCCTTGATCAGGAGCGCCGCCACCGGCTGCTCCAGGGGATGGGGCTCACCAGCAGCAAGGACCTCTTCCGGAGCCGGAACGCGAGGGCGAGGCTTCCGCCTGGCATCCCGCGCTACGTGCCCCGGCGACAACAGCAACCACCCGCAGCCGTTGCCGACGCGCCGAGCACAACGAGCGCCGCGCCGACGGTCGCCGCGGCCCTTCCCGAGATCGCGGAACACCAGCGCACCGCCGTCCTGAACCGGTCTCGCTCCGACAGCCGCCTCGCCGTCCGCGGAGGCGCCGCGAGGAAGACGTCGTCGTTCCGCCGCGTGCGCTCGCTGCCGCACAAGCTGCAAGGCTCGCCGGTTCACAAGACTCTCCGCGCGGCTGCCCGGTGTCCGCTACCAGCAGCGCCGTCAAAGGACGGAGGAACTGGCAATGCCATTGCCGGCGACACGGGCGGTGGCTTCAAGAACCGGGACAACGGCAAGGAAATCGTGGCGAACGGCCAGTTGAACCATGCCCAGCGCAGTGCGCCGCTGAACATCGACGAGCTCCAGCGGTTCATCGCCCACACGCCGTTCGTGACGCAGCCCGTGCGCCGCAGCCAGAGCCAGCCGGTGCCGGCGGCCGGGGCGGCCAAGGGCGACGAGAAACCGGTCGAGAAGAGGAGAACACGGTGGCTCAGGAACATCAAGCTCGTCGCGTCTGCCGCCGGGCTCAGAAACGACAAGGAGAAGCAGGACGGCGACGGCGGCAGCAGACCGGCACGGACGCCTTCGGTGACCATGTCCAAGTCGGCGTCGGCCCACGCCGCCGTGTCGTCGTCGGCCGCCACGGGGCCCGAGCGGCTCAAGGTGCACCACTACGGCAAGTCCAGCCGGGAGCTGACCGGGCTGTACATGCGGCAGGAGGTGCGCGCGCACGAGGGCTCGATATGGAGCATCAAGTTCAGCCCCGACGGGCGGTTCCTGGCCAGCGGCGGCGAGGACAGCGTGGTGCGCATCTGGGAGGTCCTGAACGTGGACGCCTCCTCGTCGGCCGTGGCGCAGGAGCTCTCCACCTCCCTGCCTCTGCAGCCGCCGCCTGCACCCACGGACGGCAGGTCGGCGGCGGCGGCGCCGGGGCTAGCGGCGCAGTTGTCCAGGAGAGTGAGGAGGGGGAGGAGCAGCAAGGACGCGCTCCCGGAGCACGTCGTCGTGCCGGAGTCCGTGTTCGCGCTCGCCGAGCAGCCGTCGTGCGCCCTAGAGGGCCACCAGGACGACGTGCTCGACCTGTCGTGGTCCAAATCCCAGGTTTGCATGCCGTCCCACTCTGCCATTGCCGCAGCAACTTCTGCTTCTCCTGCTCCGCAAACAGAGGGCGTGACGTGCGTGCCGTGGACGCCATTGTTGGTTGCAGCAGCTGCTGTCGTCGTCCATGGACCACACGGTGCGGCTCTGGGACGTGGTCACCAAGACGTGCCTGAGGGTGTTCCCGCACAGTGACTACGGTGAGTTTGCTAGCCTGCACTTGTCTGCAGGTTGCCTTTGCATAGCGACTGATCTTGATTTGTGCGTGCCATGAACACCGCAGTTACCTGCGTGCAGTTCAACCCGGTGGACGATGGCTACTTCATCAGCGGCTCGCTGGACTGCAAGGTGCGCATCTGGAGCGTGCCGGACCGGCAGGTCGTCGACTGGAGCGACCTCAACGACATGGTCACCGCGGCGTGCTACACCCCGGACGGCCAGGTGCGTTGCCTATGCATCATATACTCCCTCGTTTTTGCATTGCACCAAACAAGAAAAGCAAATTCCAAAATGTTCATGTCACTGATATACAGCTGATAGTTTTCGCTTTTTCAAGGCTGCGATTATTGGGTCGCACAAGGGGAGCTGCCGATTCTACAAGACAACAGGTGCGTGCAGAATTCTGATTCATTCAGCCTTGGATTGTGCTGAACTTCTGACAAGCAATTGGTTTCCATGTCAGATTGCAAGCTTAACCAGGAGGCACAAATCGACATGAGCATAACGAAGAAACGCAGGTCGCAGGCCAAAAAGATCACAGGATTCCATGTATGTTCATTACAGTTAGTTATGTCAGACTCTTTTTCTGAAACCAATCCAGTAAGCATTCCATGAGCTCATCTGTTGTTCCATTATCCAAAAGAAAAGTTGCATTGGTTGTGTAGTTTGCGCCGGGGAACCCGTCAGAGATCTTGGTGACATCGGCGGACTCGCAGATCCGGGTGTTCAACGGCATCAGCGTCCTCCAGAAATTCAAAGGTACGCAGCAATGGCGGCGAGCGCACGCCCCAGACTTCCCTTGCACGCATCAAGGACGCCATGCACAAACTCCGCAACCCAAAAAGGGAACCCGTGTTTCTTCCTGCCAGGCTTCAAGAACACCAGCAGCCAGATCTCGGCGTCCTACACCGCCGACGGCCGCTACGTGGTGTGCGCCAGCGAGGACTCCAACGTCTACGTGTGGCGCCGTGTCCCGGGCAGCGTCAGCGGTGTCGGCGGCAGCGGCGGCACGGGCGGCGGCGGCGGCGGCAGCATCAGCGTGAGGGCCAAGACGTGGCTCACCAGCCGCTCCTACGAGTACTTCTTCTGCCGGGACGTGTCCGTGGCCGTGCCTTGGCCCGGGTCGCCGTCGTCCTTCCCGCCGTGCGACGCGTCCCGGGGCGGGAGCGGCAACGGGAACGGCAAGAGCGACAAGCCCAGGAAGCAGCAGAGCTCGTCGCGTCGCGACGACGTCGTGGGCGGCGCCGGCGGCTGCGTACCGCGGGGGACCAAGTCCGGGCCGATGGCGTACCACGGCGGGGGCAGGCAGCTGCTGCAGCCGGAGCTGTCCCGTCGGGAGTCGCAGTCCTCCGCGCGGTGGCACGGCGGCGCGGAGGGCGGCAACGCGTGGGGGATGGTGTTGGTGACCGCAAGCCGTGGCGGCGAGATCCGGGTGTACCAGAACTTCGGCCTGCCTTTGGCCAACCTCTTCCACTGATGAACTGATGTACAGGCTGATATACAAGAAGAAATTTTAGGAAAAGATATACGAGATGAATAGAAGTGTGGTACAAATGTGATCACAAATGTTATGTATCAATCAGTGCCATGACGAGCAGATGCCAAGAGTTTTTTGTGTAAAGCGTTGGGCTTTTCCTTATTTCTGAAAATAGGTTGTGGGTATGATCGATGGGGAAGAGGAATTTCAAAGGAGAAATAAGATGACTTACTTAGATCTTGCAATTCACCAAAAGAAATTGAAATACATCAGCACACGAAAGCGTCATGAACAGTAGCGACGTGCACTTCGTCTTCCTCGTCCATCGACACTCTTCGTTTTCCTCCTGTACCGCCGCCATCTGCCTCCGCCGGCGTCCTCACAGCCCACCTCCCATCGTCATCGCCTACCCTAATCTAAATATGAGAGGAATTGCCCCCGCCGCTAGCTCTTCCCATCTGATTGTCCTTCGCTGCCCGCTCAACCATGTCGCCGCCGCCTGACAAACTACTACCACTACTGCTAGGCCGGCCGCCTTCCCTACTGGGGCTGTTTGAACATGGCCCGGCCCCGTACAGGCGTGGCCATCTTGTCCATGCATGGCATCAACGATGTTTGGATCGGCGGCATCCCAGGGGAGAGCTGCAACGTCTCATCCTAATCTGGCCATATTTGTATGCACTTCGGATATGTCAAGTTTCAAAAAATTTTGAATGACCAAGATATGTATTTTGAATTGGTTTCTATGTTTCCACCTAATAGGTGGTTTCCACTACATATTTTGTGAATTATATAAGCTTAGTTACAAACAGATTTGAAGGCTTAATAAATAGAAGGGAGAAATTACCTAGAAGAGAATGGCATAGGCTGATCACTTATTCATTCGGTAATGCTTGGCTCGGGCATCCACCCCATCCGGACGCCGCGTGTTTCACTCCGGACACGCTCTCTCCCTAAAAAAAAAATCTTCTGCTCGTCCCACTCTGCCACGCCGCCACAGCCATTCCTGCACGTGTGCCCCCATCCTGTGACCGGTCGCATCACTCTACCAACGCATACGTGCCCCATCCTGCGCCTCGCAATGCCACCCCATCCCACTCCACTTCGCCGTCGCGGCTATCCACCGCCACACCCCAATCCGCGCTCATCCGTCGCGGCCACGGTGTGCACCACGCCACCACCACCCTAGCGCCACCAGGAGAAGGTCGTTGCTGGCCTAGACAATGTCTCCAGCGGTCGGCCGAAAGACACCACAACAAGAGGACCCATATGTTACAAATGCATGTTTCAAGTGTTTCAGATGTTGCAGAGATATGTTGCAAGTGTTTTATATAGATGTTGCAAAAGTAGATCGGGATGTTGCACTTGTTGCAAGTGTTTCAGAGGTATGTTGCAAGCGTCTATTCAAAATTTTTCTTCTGTTTCAGAAGTATGTTGCAAATGTTTTATTTGGATATTGCATATGTTTCAGTGACTATACACATATATTGCAAGAGTCTATTCAAAATATTTCATCTGTTTTAGACGTATATTGTTTATCTGGATGTTGCATATCTTGCAGTGGCTATACATATGCTGCAATTATGTGTTTCAAATGTTTCACCTATTTCAGACATATGTTGCAGAAGTGCTTCATGTTGCAACATTAACAGGCGCAGGAAGCGGGCACATGCGGAGGCGGTCCCGCATGCGTGCAGGAAGCAAAGTGATTGTGGGTAGTCCCTACCTGCATGTGTTGCCGCAGACACCGACGCGCAACAACATGCGTACGCCCATGCGGGGGCGGGCAGGCAGGCATGTGCAGCAGTGGCAACCGCATGCGGGGCGGGCGTAGCAGGTGGGGCAAGCGCGGGCATACGCATGCGGGGGCGGGCAGGCATGTGCAGCAGTGGCAGTAGCATGTGGGGCGGGCGTAGCAGGTGGGGTAAGCGTGGGCTTCTAGATCTCCAGGCGCTGGCCACGCCGTTATTCATTTGAGGCTTGGGGTCCCATTTGGTAGTTATGCCCCTACGTGGGTTGGAGTGAGGCATCTACAGTGACTTCATGAATATCCAATCTCTTCTAGACATTAATAACTTAACATGGGTAGGATGTGCATGCATGTATATTTTATGGACATGATTTTGGATATCGGTACTTGAACATCGTGTATCTACTACGTAGTATGTTTTGAAAAAAAAAAGAGGTTCACCATAAATGCTAGCATATTGGCCCCTACAGATGCATATCCATATTTCTTGTATCACATATGGAGGATTGCTGTCATTAAACTCTTTGGAATCCTTGGATCTTCCCCTTCCCTAGAAATTCGAGCACGTATATGCTAGAACTGCCGACAGAACATCAAGTTTAGAGCGCTCATATATAGCACTAATCTAAGATGCGTGGGGAAGATAACATAGTTGTTCTCCTCCTCCTGTTTACTGTTGTTTCTCCAAACCAAGTGATTGGTAGTACTTGCACGACGGAACAGAAGGCTGCCATCCTAAAGGAATGCGACGAGTACATCAAGCCTGGATATCCCCTTATACTGCCATCGTACGTCAGTGTCTGTTGCCACAAGGTGAGAGATGTGCCAAATAGGGACATGAACTGCATCGTTGATCTACTGACTCCAGCAGAGAAGGCAACTCATAGTGTAGACAAGATCAAACGTCTGAAAGATCTCTGTGATAATTCGTCTGCTGGACTGCCTAATCAGGTAATAAAAATTCTCAGATTCATTCATATTGAGCAACAATTTGCAAGAGCTGAGAAGTTAACAAATCCTATCTCCTTTTGTTTTCCATACAAGGACATCGTGTAGACACACGGCTGTCATTGCTAATGGGGAGTTCAGAGGCAAGAGTCAAGATGTATACTCTGGTAGTAAATAAATGGATCAAAGCATAACTACGGTGATATTTATCTTTGATTAAGTAACAATGTAACATATTCATCGAAGATTTCCAGTTCCATTTGAATCCACTTGGGCACGTATGAAATGACTCTCTTTTGTGGATGATGCGCAACTGTGTGAGCCAATTTACCTAGGAAAATGAAAAAAAGAAAAAAAAAACAGGCACTCACTGCTAGAGAACCGGCTTTCACTGCTGGCATATACTACCGTTGAGAACCGGTAGTAATGCTCCATCTATAACTGCAAACTGATATATCTATATTATAATAATGCAAACAATAAAAATATGTGTCACCTAATATATTTCTACCCACCTAATGTCTTATCCATTAGATGTTCTGTCAAGGGCGTCGGTGCCCAAGACAGCAGGTCCCTGACTCTGGAGTTCGTAGGTAGATTGGGTACTGGCACTGGGATTCTTCCTTGGACGCCCTACGGTGAAGGGGGTGAGATTAAGAGCAGTAAAGGTAGATTAGGAGATAACTTGTTTCTTGATCGATTCATCATAAGCTAATTACATAATATATAGAGCAACCCCAGCCCCTGGGTGCCTAGTCTCTGCGTTTCTCTCCCCGTTAAACATTCTCTCATTACTCTAATCCCTTCCCCATAAACCTTAATTGCTGCTGACTACAGCTGGTACCTCTTTGGATGCCACTCTGGCCCTTCTGGCCACATCTCGAGCCCCAGGACGCCTTTCATAATGGCGCCCCCACATCACATCTCTCCCTCCCTCGACGAGCAGCTCATCCTCGAGCTGGAAGCTTGGATAGCAGTTGATGAAGCTTTCGAGGTCTTCCCAAGTGGCCGATGCTGAGGGCTCGCCTTGCCAATGTACTAGCACCTGCCGCACGCCCCTAGCCAAACGAGTGTGTGTGGCGCGCTTTGGAATCAGCTGTGTCGCGCCGTGGTGCATGGGGGGCAGCGCTGGCAGTGTTGCTGGTGGCGTCCCCACAAACTTCTTTAGCAGCTCGATGTGGAACACATCGTGCAGCCGGGCACGAGGTGGAAGCTCGAGGCGGTAGACGACATCGTTGATGATGGCTGTGACGCTGTATGGTTGTAGAAGCGGGGCCGAAGCTTCCCCTTGGTGACCACGTGCAGGGACATTGGGGCGCAGTGGCGGAGGCGCAACCAGACCTAGTCCCCAACAGCGTTGCGGACATAGCGGTGGTGCTTGTTGTAGAAGCGCTTGTAGACAGCCTGAGCTTGCTCCAAGCGGGCGCGTGCGTCCACGAGGAGCTCATCGCGTTCAGCCATGCTTCTGGCCACTGCAGCCACCTGTGCCTCGCCTGGCTCATAGGAGCAGATGGAGGGGGGCTCATGGTCATAGACCACCTGAAATGGCGTGTCCTTGAGCGCAGACTGGAACGCCATGTTTGTCGATGTTTGACCACCGATAGCCTGCCACGGGGGTATCCGGAATAGTTGTTTGGACTTTGGCGTATGCTAGAACTCGATGGTGAACGCAGAGACAGTCGATTTATATTGGTTCGGGCCCTCAATCGTAATCGAGTAATAACCTTATGTCCAGTCGGTGTTTAGCCTTTACGTTGGATTGATTGTGTTATCTTGTCTCTCGTTACAAGGGTGCCCTCGATCTCTCTTTATATCGGTAGAGAAGGCTGTGGTGCGGTTACAATCCTAGTCGGATCCAAAGAAGGTGTCCTGAACTAAATTTAGAAGTTGCTTTTTCCATAGGAATCCGGCTAGTCTAGCCTATTTTACTCGGATTCGGTGTAGCGGATGTTGTACCTCTTCTTGCTTCTATCTGTGGGCCAAGCCAGGGCCCACGACTCGTAGTCATATCGTTGGGGAACCCTGTGGGTCCCGCATCGACAAACCCCCGAGCATTTCATGGTTAAACTCGAAAACCTCCTTGTTTCTCTGGCTATGCCTGATGAATCAAGCTTGTTCCGGGTTTTTTCGACGTGAAGCCTCAAAGTGGTCTGTTTTGAAGAAGTCTTTCGAGTGACGTGAGCGCACTCACTAAGTGTAGCCTCCGAGCCTCTTGCTATTTGGAACAAAAAGTTGGAGGGTCTTGAATTTTGTTTGTTGAAAAACCTAAAAAACTCTTCTGAAGATATGTACCCTGCAGCCCCAAGCATCTTTCCGAGTTCTTTTCGATAGTTAAGAATTTGGATAGAGGGTCTTCTATTATCTTCTTAGGTAGCCGGCTTTATGTCTAAAGTTGGTGGAGGTTGGCGGTTGAATTGAATCCTCTGTAGTCACGAGGTGTACAGTGTTGGTATATTCTTTCGAATATGCTTTTCTTTGAGAACTGTTCCTTCACGCGCGTGTCCTCTTCTTATTGTTTTGTCTTTTCATTGAGACTTTTGTCAGGCTTGTTCTGTTGGTGCTCCCAATCTATGTACGCCACTCTTTGGCCTATAAATATCCTCCTGGTGTGCTGCTTCGATTCATCAAGTGTCTTTTTTATAGTCCGAAGCCTCCGTAGCCATGAATATGATAGTTTGTGAAGTAGAGCAGCCCTCGGGCGTAAGCTGTGAGTCTTGTAAGTTTGGTAGCAGATGAAAGAAGTCTTGTGATTGAGATTAGAGGTAGACTAATCTCACAGCAGCATTGTACTAGGTAGTACATGGTGGCAGATGAAAAAAGTCTTGTGATGTGGGATACGTTCCATCATCCAGTAGCTTTGAGTTGATCCTTCCACACTCCCTTGCGACTGTCCGGTGCAGATCAGCGTCTGATCTAGGATCACATCGGGCTTGGGTAGACAGATGTCTATGAGCCTCACCTGGTTCGAGTTGTCCTGCTGTGCTACTGATATCCATCTTGGATGCACTGTGTCCTTCCTTTGAAGAAAATAGTGTATCCGAGTTGGTTGTCCTCTGTCGTGTTGTAGCTAAGACACGTACTCATTTCCAAAGCCGAGTTCTGCCTGGGCTCTTTGTTGCTACCTTGCTCGTCATAGTACCGAGTTCGTTGGGTCTTGTAAGATCTGTAACCTTATGCTCTTTGATGATATTTGTAATAAAAATTCTTTCTTTCTCAGTTGTTGTCTCCTTTCTTGTTGTCTGAGTGCTTTTGAGTATCATCCGGGTTGTTTCTGGAATGTCCGGGTTCTCTGGCAGCGTTTTGTAACATCATCTGTGATTCTTGTGAATGGCGAGTTCTTTCTATGTGGTGTGATCTGTAACAATTTGGCCACGGCACAGTGTGAATGGATAAGTCTAAAATCTTGCCATTGCACTGTACCGTTGTGAAAAGCTATGTCTTTCGTCGTTTCGGCCATGTCAGTTATGGTAAGAAACAGACTGTTGTGTTTCCATGCCACATAAGCGGGACTAATGGGCCGCGTTTTTACTGTTGTAAATCTATTTAAGGGCCCTCCTTCTTCTTGTTCTTTCTTACCCTGTTTTTGCCCTTCAACATTCGGCCTTTGCGAAACCCTAATATCTAGAGCTCCGTTTGCCACCATTATCGTTGCCGCCATTGAGCTTTTCCCACCGACCTCAGATCCTCGCCATTGTATGGGCAAGAAGAAGTCATCGAGCAAGTCGAAGGAAGTCTTGGTGGACGAGGAGGCGTCGCTCTCGATCATCGAGAATCAAGATTTTATTGCCATAAGGGCTTCGGAGAAGGTCTGGCCATCCCCGTCCACAACGGAAGATCAACTACCAGAGTTGGCTAGTGACGACCTGATTCAAGAGCAAGGTTTTGCAGATTGGAAGACTCCAAGTCAGCATTGGGTTCCTGCTCTTAATCCTGGCAAAATTGTTTCGTTCGTCTCCTTCGTCCGTGCTGGCCTTTGCCTCCCAGCATCTTCTTTTCTCCATCGTTTTCTCTAATATTTTGGGGTTTGCTTGAATCACTTGACTCCGAATGGTGTCCTTCACTTGTCAGTATTTGTTCATCTCTGCGAAACCTTCCTTGGAATCCCCCCTTCCATCTCCTTGTTTGGTTATTTCTTTCATCTGAAACTACACCCATAGAGTGATAATATTTCTCCTCTGGGTGGTTGTGGGATTCAATTCCGTCAGGGCAAGAAGAATCTCTTTTTTGACTATGACCTGGTTGATTCTGTGAAGGAGTGACGTTCTGAGTGGTTTTACGCCGGGAACATGCTCCCCGCTCTTGCTGTTCACTCTGATTCTGGTCCCTCGGTCAATGATCATTGGGAGAAGAACCCTCTGTCGAGTGAAGAGCTTAAGAAGATCCAGTCATTGCTTGATCGAATCCGGGTTCTGAAGCAGAGGGACTGACTGGCTTCGAAATCGTCGCTAGTTATCTGTGCCGGCGAGTTCAACCCTTGAAGGCGAGGGAGCACTATGGCTTTGAGTACTCTGGGGCCGAGGACCCTTCTCGTATGGTCCTGGCTCTGGAGTTAACCGAAGAAGAGGTGCTAGAGCACCTCAAGAAAATTCTGAAGGGAGTGAGCGTTGTTCCGCACATAGTCCCTGAGTACCGTGCTGACAACCCGCCTCCTGTTGTAAGTTGTTTATCTTCTGCGAGTACTTTATTTTTTATATTTCCTTCGTTGCTAGTACCTTTTGTCTTCTTTTTCTTTACTTCTGATGTTGTTGTTGATTATCTGCAGGATTTGGGTCAGAATTTCATTGATCCGATCCCCGCTGATGACAACCCTTCTAGGGTGAAAGCTGGGGGGAACCTTGATGGAGCATCTTCAACTAGTAAGTCTCAAGCCACCACCATCCTTCCTGGTGCTTCCATCGTAGAAACCATCCCGTACGTTGAGTATGTCCCTCGTCTAGTTCCTTGAGCTCCTCGTAGCAGCAAGAGGACGTGAGCAGATGACGCTTCCACTGGGGTGTCTTCTACCAAGAAGCCTCATCAATCGAGTACTCGTCCAGGTACTCAAGTTGTAGGTAGCATGCTCCTAGGTGAGCATTTCAATATTTTTGTCTTCTTTGTAGTTTGTTCGTGTTCTTAACCGAGTACTTTCTCCTTTCTCAGATGGTACTGTGGTTGATTTGCTTGGGGGCGAGGAGGATGAGGATGATGATGCGGCCCTCGACACTCATCGGTGAGTTGTTGTTGTATTTTGGTTTTGTTGATATTATTCTTGGGCACTTCTTTTGACTTGTCCTTGCCCTTGTCCTTTGCAGTAAGTGGATGTCGGGCTTGAGTTCTTCTGGGGCTCAGGCATCAATCACACCCTCCCTAGCACAAGGTGGTCATGATATTTTTGCTACCACCATGCGTCCGCCGAAGTCTTTAGTTCGGACTAGGGGTATTAGTATGAAGAAAAGGACAGCTACGTGAGTGGATTCTAGCTAGCTTTGTTTGTCTCTGTTTTCCCTTTTTCTGGTTCATCTTCTTATCATTGAGGTTGTCCATCATTTTACAGGCCTTCACCCTCCCCTTCCCCCAACCCCCGATCGGCTTCTTCTCAGTCTACTGGTGCGACCGTGCGTACTAAGTCTCAGGACTCAGAACACATGGTCAGCGAGGCGGCTATGGGGGAGACGGTGGCTCTTGATGATCATGCTGCCATGGAGTCACCCACTCCGGAGGTGACCGTGATCGTGGTGGTGGATCCAGCTATAGGGGTAGCCAGGATTTCTGCTGCTGCGGCTTCGGCTTTGGTGGTGGTCTCCTCGGCTCAGCCGACTTCTTCCGCTGCTGGTCGTGCTTCTAGCGGTCTTCGTCTGGAGGATGTGGTGCTACAATTTGATGCCACCCATCATCTCTCTGAGTTGACCGAGTCTTGGGGAAGGCTTGTAGCTGGTGCGGCTTTCTTTGGAGAGCAGCTCAGGTAGTCATCTTCTTCTTTCTTGTTTTTGTCTTCTCGACTTGTTTTACTCTCTTTTCTCATTTACTTCCTTTTTCTGTGGGAGTAGTCTTTCTCTCAGGATCACTCTAGGTTTTTTTGGCTCCGGTGACACTAAAAAGAAGTTGTCCTTTGTATTGAGTCAGCTGAAGGCGCAGTTGGCTAGTAAGGAGGTGGAGCTGGATTCTGAGTGCCAAGGACGCTAGGATTCTGAGAGGGTTCTTTGTGCGCAAATCATTGAGGCAGAGCAGAGGAGAGATGAAGCCATGGCCGCCTTGCAGGATTCCTCTGGGAAATGTGAAGGTCTTAAGAAGGAGTGTGAAGGTACTCTGAGTTCTTTTTGTTTATTTGCTTCTTTATTTCTCTAATTCTGTTCTGATTTTGCATGATCTCTTCTTATTGCTTTTGACCAGCGCTCCATGGAGATAAGCAAAAACTCTCTAGGGTTATTGAGGAAATGAAGATACTTGTCCGTAATAATCAAAATAGGGCTGAGGAGGTAATTACTCATGCTGAAGAAGAACTTGCGCTTGCCAAGTTAATTAGGCGTGGAGCTAACAGAAATCTTGTGCAGGGGATGAAAACCATTGAAGATTTGTCCCAGAAGCTGGCTATATCTGACCAACGGTTTGCTACTTTGTGAAAATCTTTCAAGACCATTGCAAAGCTTCTTCGGACTTCTGAAGATGATGGAAAGACCTGGGGTGACTTCATCCCGCTGATTCCTGAGCGCCTTTAGAGCTTCGTGAAGGATGGGGTCCAGACGTGTGTCAAGAATGTTTTAGCTCATATTCGTGTTCTTGCTCCATCGGTCCCTCTAGAAAAACTTAGGGAAGACATCGATGATGACAATTATTTGGATTCCATTGAGAAGGCTGAACCTAAAGTTGAAGATCTGGCCACTTTCATTGCCAGAAAGCTTGATATTCAGCTCCCTTGTTTTGATGATGAAGCTGATGGTTAGGCTTTGTAGCGCCCGGGCGCTTTCCTTTTGTAAAGATGTACTTTGTATTGTGCCTTATAAAGCAATTCTGGTTCTTCTGGATTCATCTTTATCATTTTGCTTGAATCATTCGAGTGAATCTTTCCGAGTTGTTTTCCCAGATTTTCAAATTTTCTTTGAATGCGTGCTAGATATGAGCCTTAGTCTTTGTAGGCATATCCAAGTTCCTTTGAGTTGTGTCTCTCCAACTAGTCTTGTTCTTGTTTTTTTATATCTTCGTGAGTCTTGTCGAGCATAAGCGCTGGATCAGTTGGGTTGTTTCCGGTGTGGAACAACTCCGGGATAGGGCGAGCGCTATCTGGCTCTCATCTAGGCCATGAGAACAACCTAGGATAGGTCAAGTGTTGGCTTTTTAGCCTTCTTACTTTCATCCAAGCCTGAAAAGGCTTGGGACAAGGTGAGCTCAAGCATCTTTTTAGCTCTTTTGCTCTTGATTTGTGAATTGTGAGCTCAAGCGTATTTTTAGCTCTTTTGCTCTCATCTAGTTATGAAATCAACCCAGGATAGAGCGAGTACCTCTGGCTCTCATCCAAGCTATGTGAACAGCCAAGGATAGGTTCGAGTGTTAGCTTATCAGCCTTACTCTCATCCAAGCTGAAAAGACTTGGGATTGCGAGCTCAAGCATCTTTTCAGCTCTTTTGCTCTCATCTAGTTGTGAAAATAACTCAATATCGGGCGAGCACCTCTAGCTCTCATCTAGGCTATGAAAACAACCCAGGATAGGTTTGAGTGTTAGCTTATTAGCTTTACTCTCATCCAAGCCTGAAAGACTTGGGATTGCGAGCTTAAGCATCTTTTCAACTCTTTTGCTCTGATCCGGTTGTGAAAACAACTCAGGATCGGACGAGCATCTCTGGCTCTCATCCAAGTTGTGAAAACAACCTAGGATAGGTTCGAGTGTCAGCTTATCAGCCTTACTCTCATCCAAGCCTGAAAAGACTTGGGATTGCGAGCTCAAGCATCTTTTCAGCTCTTTTGCTCTCATCCGGTTTTGAAAAATAACTTAGGATCGAGCGAGCGTCGCTGGCTCTCATCCAGGTTGTGAAAACAACCTAGGATAGGTTCAAGTGTCAGCTTATCAACCTTACTCTCATCTAAGCTTGAAAATACTTGGGATTGCAAGCTCAAGCATCTTTTCAGCTCTTTTGCTCTCATCCGGTTGTGAAAAACAACTCGGGATAGATTATAATAAGACAAATGTTGACGAGGAATATTATCTTTATTTTATTGGTCGTGAATCCTGATTACACATTGCTTTGTTGCTACATAAATTTTGTCTTGAGTTCTTCAAGCGTAGAATCCTCTTAGCTGGCTGATATGCCACATATTCCTTACTTCTATTCCATCTTTAGTCATTAACTTGTATGTGCCTGGTTCGAAGATTTTTGCGACAATAAAAGGACCTTCCCATGAGCTGAGTAGTCTATGGCGTCTGTCAGTTTTTTGTATTCTTCATAGTACTAGATCTCCGACTTGCACTAAGCGTTGTTGAGTATTTTTGTTGTAGTGGCACCTTAGACCTTGGAGGTATCGAGCTGACTGAAGGGTAGCGTTTACCCTGACTTCTTCTATACTATCAAGTTCCAATCTTCGGATGTGTTCTGCTTCCCCCTCGTATTGTTTGATTTTTGGTGATGTCCAGATCAAATCTGCTGGTAGCACGGCTTCTGATCCATATATTAGAAAGAAAGGTGAGTATCCGGTCGCTCTACTTACTTGAGCGCGTAGCCTCCATACTACTTTGGGTAATTCTTTAATCCACTTGGAGCCGTAATCTTCTAGTTCTTCATACAATCTTGGTTTCAATCTAGCTAGTATAAGTCCATTGACTCTTTCTACTTGTCCGTTGGCTTCAGGGTGTGCAACTGACGCATAATCTATACTGATGCCACAGTCTTGTGCCTAATTTCTGAACTCGATAGCTGTAAAAGGGGAACTCAAATCTGTGATGACGTGGTTGGGTATTCCAAAGTGGTGCATAATGTCTTGGATGAACTTGACTGCTTTTTGTTGCGCTGTATTTTATGAGCGGCTTGTATTCGATCCACTTGGTGAATTTGTCGATTGCGACGAAGATGTACTCAAATCCACCTTTGGCGTTTTTTTAGTGGTCCTACTTGATCCAGCCCCCAACATGCGAACAGCCAAGTAGGAGGGATGCAAATTAGGTCGTGAGCTAGTACGTGAGCTTGCCTTGCGAATATTTGGCACCGTTTGCACTGTCTGACTAGTTCTTCTGCATCTTTTAAAGCTGTTGGCCAATAGAAACTGGTGCGAAAAGTTTTGCCCACCTGAGTCCTTGAGGCTACGTGGTTGCTACAGCAACCTGAGTAGATTTCATCTAGGATTTCTTTTCCTTCTTCTCTTGAGATACATTTAAGAAGTACTCTTGATGACGTGGCTCTTCTGTACAGGTTGTCGCCTATAAGGACGTAGTTCTTGCTTCTTCTAATTATCCTGATGGCCTCTTCCTTATTAGATGGTAGCTTGTTTTCTTTGATGTAGTTGATGAAGTCTTGAGTCCATGATCTGGTGATTACCATAATCTGGGTTGTTGGTGCTGGGTTCTCAGAGGCTATCCCATGGGGTTGTTTTATGGAGGTTGATGGCAACTCCTCTACAAACACACCTGGAGGGACCTTCGCTCTGTCCGATCCCAGCTTGCTGAGAACATCTGTTGCAACATTTGAATCTCATAGAACATGTAGGATTTCTAGTCCTTCAAAAATTTTCTCTAGTTTTCGTACTTCAGCACAATAGGCGTCCATGTTGTTTTTGGTGCAGTCCCAGTCTTTGTTGACTTGATTGATGACCACAACTGAATCTCCATAGACAAGTAACCGTTTGATTCTGAGAGAAGTCGCGATCCTTAGCCCATGGATGAGTGCTTCATATTATGCTTCATTGTTTGTGGCCTGCCACAGTATCTATAGTACATATTTAAGCTATTTTCCTTCTAGGGATATGAAAAGAACACCTACGCCAGCCCCACCTAACTTGAGTGATTCGTCGAAGTACATCTTCCTATGGTCGAGGAAGGCATCTGGCGCGGGTTGTTGGATTTTCATCCATTCGGCCACAAAGTCTGCGAGTGCTTGTGATTTTATTGCTTTTCGAGGAGAGAAGTCAATATTTAGAGCTCTGAGTTCCACTGCCCACTTTGATATACATCCTGTCGCATCTCTATTGCATAGGATGTCTCCGAGAGGGGAATCTGTTACTATGGTAATCTTGTGGCCTTCGAAGTAGTGTCGTAGCTTGCGGGAAGTGATTAGGAGGGCGTAGAGTAGTTTTTGTACATGCGAGTACCGTATTTTTGAGTCTATCAGAACCTCGCTGATGTAGCATACCGGCCGCTGTACTTTGTATACATGCCCTTCTTCTTCTCTTTCCATCACAATTGCTGTACTGACCACAGTAGATGTTGCCGATATGTATAACATCATGTATTTGTGCTTCTTAGGTGGTGTGAGTATGGGTGATGAGGTGAGGTACACCTTAAGGCTTTCAAAAGTCTCCTTGGCTTCCTCTGTCCACTCAAACTTGCCTGTCTTTTTTAATAGCTTGAAGAAAGGGAGTCCTTTTTCAACGAGTCGTGAGATGAAGCGATTGAGGGTTGCCATGCTTCCTGTCAGTTTTTTGCACATCTTTTACACAGCGCGGGGGTGCCATTTCTAATATGGCTCGAATCTGCTTAGTGCTTGCTTCTATTCCTCGATTACTGACCAGGAATCCGAGTAGTTGTCCTAATGGTACCCCGAAAACACACTTGTT
Organism: Saccharum hybrid cultivar R570; assembly: GCA_038087645.1. Classification (NCBI taxonomy): domain Eukaryota; kingdom Viridiplantae; phylum Streptophyta; class Magnoliopsida; order Poales; family Poaceae; genus Saccharum; species Saccharum hybrid cultivar. Next base: position 18,078,526 of record JAQSUU010000805.1, read on the forward strand.
TGGGTTTAATTTCCACTTCCACTTATTTAGATTTTCAAAAGTCTGCTTCAAGTCTTCAATTAGCATGTCTAGGTTTTTTGTCTTTACTACTACATCATCGACATAAGCTTCCGCGTTGTCACCAATTTGTTCACTGAGACATGTTTGAATAGCTCTTTGATAGGTGGCGCCAGCATTCTTGAGTCCAAAGGGCATGTTTTTATAGCAATAGGTGCCGAATGAAGTGATGAAAGATGTCTTACTCTGGTCTTCTTCCTTTAATGCAATCTGATGATACCCTGAATAACAATCGAGAAAAGATAGCAGGGCGGATCTGGCCGTTGAATCGACAATTTGATCAATTCACGGTAACCCGAATGGGTCCTTTGGGCAATGTTAGTTGATATCCATGTAATCGACGCACATGCACTATTCTGCCATGTTCTTTTTCGGTACTAGAACGGGATTCGCTAGCCAATCTGGATGAATAATTTATGTTATAAATCCGGCTGCCATTAATTTTGTAATCTCCTTCTTGATTGCTTCCTTTTTCTCTGGTGAAAATCTTCTTAGCCGTTGCTTGATTGGTTTGGAGCCTTCATTGACATCGATTCTGTGCTTAGCTAACTCTCTTGGGACACCTGGCATGTCGGCCGGCTTCCAAGCGAAGATATCTTTGTTGTCCCGAAGAAAGTTGGTGAGCACAAGTTCCTATTTAGCCGAGAGGTGAGCACTAATGATTGTTGTCTTCTCATGGTTACCAGTACCCAGGTCAATTTTCTTTATATCGGCTTCTTTTTGTGGTGCAAGGACGCAAGGTTTCTTAGCTGGCATCTCTAGCTCTTCCAAGTTCATTTGTGCAGCAACTGTGGTAATTTCTTCTCTATCGTCGGCTACTTTGGCTGTGATTTGGATTGCTTGAAATGTCACAATCGAAAGCGCGCTTCAGGTTGCCCTAGAGGGAGAGTATTCCATGAGGTCCTGGCATCTTGAGCAGGAGGTATGGGTAGTGAGGTATAGCCATGAACTTTGCAAGTGCTGGTCTTCCAAGGATGGCATGATATGATGTATCAAAGTCCGCAACTTCAAACTGAATGAATTCGGTTCGGTAATTTGTCTGTGTTCCAAACATGACTGGTAGAGTGATTTTCTCAAGCGGCATGGCAGCTTTGCTAGGTACTATTCAATATAATAGTATTTCTATTGGGGTAATCAACCCGGCGAAGTCTAGCCCCATCTTCTTTAGCGTTTCTAAAAATATGATGTTGAGTCTAGCTCCCCCCATCGATCAAAACTTTGGTGATTGTCATCCTGCTATAGTTGGATCTAGGACTAGTGGATATAGGCCGACATTTCCAACACTAGTCCATTGATCTTCTCTTGAAAATTGGATTGGGTACTGTGACCAATTTAGATACCTTGGAAAGCTGGTTCTGCTGCCATGATGCTGCAAAGAGCCAGCTTGTCTTGGTGCTTGCTTCTAGAACCTAGAACTCCAGAGAAGATTACTACAACTATTCCCTTTGGCTGCTGGAATCCTTTGTATTCCATGTTGTCTTCATCTTTCTTCTTCTTATCCTCTTCTTTATCCTTGTTTTTTCCTTTTCCTATGTATCGATCAATGAAGATTCAACAGTCTCCTATTGTGTGGTTTCCTTGTGTGTGCCATACACAGTGCATATTCTCGATGTCTTCGAACCTCCTTAATTTTGAAATTTTTTTTGCCTTGTCGGCCATGGCGACGGTGTTGTCTGGTCCGCGCTTCCTATCCGGATGTCCCATGTTTGGAAAATTTCTCCTGTCCAAGTTGTCTCTATTGTTTTCTTGGTTGTTTTTGTCCAGAAATCTTTCCCTCGTCTTTTCTTCAGCCATAATCATTTTTTCTACCGCGTGTCTGAATTCCTCATTGTTCCTTGGGTTTTCTTTGCCAAAATCTTAAAATTGCCATTTAGCCGTGATTCCGTGGGAAACGGCTTCAATCACTTCTCGTTCGGTGATGTCATGTACTTGGACATGTAATTCACCAAAACGCCGATAATAATCTCTGAGGCTTTCACCTCCCTTTTGCTTGAGTCCTTTTAGCTCTGCATGTGTGATGGGGTATGTAATGATGCCCACAAAATTTTCGCAGAAGGCTTTTTGCAAGTCCTCCTAGCCTCTGATTGACCCCAGGTTCAATTTATCGAACCATTGAAGGGGTATCTTTTCTAGGGCCATGGGAAAGAATAATATCTTGATATCGTCATCTCCGTCGGCTAGTTCAATTGATTGCGAGTATATCTTGAGCCATTGCTTTGGTTCGGTCCTCCCGTCATATTTGGAGTGGTTTGACGGCTTGAACTTGTGAGGAAGCCATACCGAAGCAAGTCGCATTGAAAAACAGGGAAACCTATCGTGCGTTAAGGCTTCTCTGTGTTCTGACCTAGCTCCCTCTTCCTGGCAGCTGTCATTTAGCCTAGGAATAAATCGTGGGGATGAGTAGTAAGATGCTCTGCTCCTCTCTTCTCTTGGATGCTCGACTTGATTACTCTGGGCATGGTCTCTTCTTTTCTCTTGATTCTGGCTCCCGTTTGGTCCTAGTCTTTCAAAGGCAGACCTCCTTTGACTTTGCACGTCTTGTTCATGCGATGCTGTCCTAGCGGGAAGTCTGGAATGAGTTCTTCCGTCATGCGCCTTCAGGGCTGTTGTTCGGATAACTTCTCGGAGTTGTTCTTGTTCCTCGTTGGGATGCGAGATTGCTTTGAGTTCTTCTAGTGATTCCCGTATCTTGTCGTAAGGAGCTCCGTGTACTCTGGCCGCACGCTTTTCTTTGGCTTCTTTCTCTGATTTCCTCTTGTGGTATTCAACCAACTCTATCTTGTACGTGTCCTGTGCTTCTTTTCGTTTCTTGGCATGGTGTTTGCAGCCTTCTTTTAGTTTGTTCCTTCTTTCTCTAGCTCGTCTCTGGCCCTCAGATTCGCCATCGTATCCAGGAGCGTTAGGCGATATGTTTGATTCTGATTCATCTGAAGATCTGACATCGGGTGCAGTTGGTGGCATCGGTAGTGGCCGCCGAATCATGAAGGCTTCTTGGCCTGGCACCAGGCTCGCCTTGCTGTAGTTGCTAATGACTTCAGTTGGAGTGTTGGCATTGCAGAGTGCACTACCTTCTTGGTAAGGTAGAGTGATAGCTTCTTCAACTAGTCGGGCATTGTTGTTCTGGGGACAAGTACATGGCCAGTGGACTAGGCAATCTTTAGATGTTACAGTTAATACAAGACCTTCTTGTGCCCTTGTAAGATGTAGCCTCCGCGCTGGACCGGCTGTATTTTGGAGTAAGTCTTGATACGCCCTTACCACATTGTTAACTCCGGTTGGGAGGTGGCTCAATTTTCTAGGAGAAACCTGAAGTAGGCTCAAACTGATGTTTTGAAGGGTTGATGCTGCGTTCTAAAGTCCAATTGGAAAAGGACTTGGCTTGTATTTAAAAGAACCCGGATAGGACTCCGAGGGGGAATCTGACCCATATGTCAAGTCAAGACTGGTTGTCGTCGGGGCCTGAGTCGATTCGGACACCGTAAGGCCTGAAAGTCTTTCGGCGAGATCTTTGGTAGGCCTCATCGGAAGAGTGAGTCCCTCGCGGGCTTCTAGAGCTTTGATGAGAGATCATTGGAGGATGCCCTTATCGTCCGCCTCGCAAACCCATGATCCGAAGATGAAGATTGATCCTATTGGGAAGATCATGTTGTCGAAATCTGTAGAGCTCTTGATCGTGATTGCGCCGAAAGCCCCTACCTGGCGTGCCAGCTATCCGTGTTTGACCACTGATAGCCTGCCACGGGGGTACCCGGGACAGTTGTTCAGACTTCGGCGTATGCTAGAACTCGATGGTAAACGCAGAGACAGTCGATTTATACTGGTTCAGGCCCTCAATCGTAATCGAGTAATAACCTTATGTCCAGTCAGCATTTAGCCTTTGCGTTGGATTGATTGTGTTATCTTGTCTCTCATTTCAAGGGTGCGCTCGGCCTCTCTTCATATCGGTAGAGAAGGTTGTGGTGCGGTTACAATCCTAGTCGGATTCAAAGAAGGTGTCCTGAACTAAATTTAGAAGTTGCTTTCCATAGGAATCCGGCTAGTCTGGCCGATTCTACTCGGATTCGGGTGTAGTAGATGTTGTACCTCTTCTTGCTTCTGTCCGTGGGCCAGGCCAGGGCCCACGACTCGTAGTCATATCACTGGGGAACCATGTGGGTCCCGCATTAACAATGTTGTAGATTATTCAGCCCAGGGCAGCCAGTGCAGCCATTGGCGAGGGTGATCCTCGGTGAGGTAGTGGAGGTACATGATGATGACTTTGTTGGCCACCTCCATCTAGCCGTCAGACTAGGGATGAAAGGCTGTTGTCATGTGCAGCTTAGTTCCATTGAGGCGCATCAACTCCTTCTAGAAGATGGAAGTGAACACCGGGTCATTGTCTGAGACAATGGACTGAGGGACCCCATGGAGGTGGACGATGTCGGTGAAGAAGACCTATGCCACTGATTCCGCCGAGTAGGGGTGAGCCAGCGGAATGAAGTGACAGTACTTACTGAAACAATCAACGACCATGAGGATTATTGATTTGCCGCCAACGCGGGGCAGCGCTTCAATGAAGTCCATTCTGATGTCACCCTAGACAGTGGTTGGGACGAGCAACGGAAGAAGTAGGCCCACTAGATGTAGGTGTTCAGACTTGTAGCGCTGGCAGGTCGTGCAAGCCTTGATGTAGTCCTAAACCACCTTGCGAAGGTTAGGGGAGTGGAAATCGCGACGCAACCGGTGAAGGGTGCGCTGGATGCCTTCATGGCCGTCATCGTGCACTACATTCCTAGAGGAGAGAGGCGCCGTAGCTTGCCCAGTAGCTTGCCCACCCAATGGTGTTGGGGAATGGTAGCCAAGCGTTGATCCAATAGGTGATCAGTCCTTACCAGAAAACGTCACCCCCATAAGTATGGCCGCCAATGCCGGATCACGAGGACAAGGCCGATGAGTTCCCGTTCATATGCCGCCAATGGCAGATGGCGTGGTGCACCAGGTGGCTGAAGAAGGCCACCGGGTGCTGGCCTTGGAGAAGGACGGCGCCAAACCCATAGGTGGAGGCATCACACTCCATGACGAAGGGTTGCTGGAAGTCGGGGAGGGCGAGCACAGGCGCTGTGGTGACTACCTTCTTGAGGGAGGAGAATGCTCGGCTGGCTGCTTTGTCCAGGCTAACCCCTCTTTTTTGAGCAGGGCTGTTAGCGGTGTTGCTTTAGTGCCAAACTCTTTGATGAACTTGCGGTAATAGCCTGCCAAGCCCCAAAAACCGTAGACTGCGTGTGCTGATAGTGGGGTAGGTCCATGGCCACCCCAGTAGTGGAGATGATATGCCCCAGGTAAGAGATGGAGTCAACGCCGAAAGCGCACTTGGAGTGCTTGACGAAGAGGCGATGTTGGTGAAGCACGGAGAGGACAGTGCGGACGTGGCGCAGTTGCTCCACCAGCAAGTTGCTGTAGATCAGAATATCATCGAAGAAGACGAGGATGAAGCGGCGCAAGAAGGGGCGCAACACATCGTTCATCAGCGCCTGAAATGTGGCCAAGGCATTGCACAGCCCAAATGGCATCACGAGGAACTCATAGAGGCCATGGTGAGTCCGGAACGTCGTCTTCTCCACATCAATGAGGTTCATGTAGACTTGATGATAGCTGGAACGCAGGTTAAGCTTGGTGAAGTAGTGAGCACCATGCAACTCATCCAACTCATCCAGGAGTTCATCCACCACTGGAATTGGGTAAGCATCTTTGACGGTGATGAACGACGGCGGCTGGCCAGATCCGGCTCGCTAGGCAGTGGTGTCGTCCGGGCGACCTGAGGCGTCTCTAGGACCACGCACCCCTAGATTGGTGGCCAGCTAGCTGGATCCGGGTCCCTAGTGGCCTGATCTGCCTCCTTGATGACTAGCCATGGTTGGCCTAGCCCGATGCAGGGGTGCCTATGGCCTCTGTTGAGGTCCATGACAGTCGGGGTAGGCAAACAGCTGGCTGTTGGCCAGCTCTAGAGTGCGTCTACCGAGGCTACTGCTAGTGCGCCTACCAGCTCACGACAATGGCAGATGGCCACCCTAGCCGGCTGGTGGATGGAGCTGTGGTCGGGCACCACTAGTGGCCAAGGAAGGGGTGTCAACGGCCTCATGGCATGACGGCGGATGGTGGCTAGGCTAGCGACTGGTGATCGTGGCAGCCACCTTCTTCGGCGTTGATCCAATGACTTGGTGCTGCGGCTCCTGCCCGAAGCTGGTGGAGCTCTGATCCAACCCCTCCGGTCTCAATCTAGTTCTTCGCCGGCTGTTCGCGTGTTGTCACGGGCGGATCTACGCATGTGCGTCGAGTGTGGGCACGATGCATCTGACTTGAGTGTTGCAGACTTCGGCGGTCTGCGACCATGACAATGCACCTTGGCCTCGTAGTCGGGGCTTGTGTGGCTGTGGTGGCGCTAGGGCGCAAGAGTGGGGCCATCGTCGCGGGCGAGTTAAGGAATGGCCCCGCAAAGTGTGGTGGCTGCTAGTGTGCGCCTCCCACCGTCGTGGGCGAGTCCGACAGTGGCTCCATGCGGTGTGGCAACGACCAGCACCCACCCTCTGTCCAGGCACACATACTTGCCAGCGAGCGATGTGGTGGCGATCGACACCCTTCTCCATCCAAGCACAGATGCTTGTTGGTGCACACCTCCCACTATTGCTGGTGAGTCCGATAATGGCTCTGTGTTGTGTGGTGGTGACCGGCACCCCCTTCCGTCTAGGCGTAGACGCTTGTCGGTGTGCGCCTCCCACCATCGTAGGCAAGTCAGTAACGGCTCCGTGAGGCGTGGTGGTGACCGACACCCTCCTCCGTCCAAGCATGGACTCCTGCTGGTGTGTGCCTCCTACCATCATGGGCGAGTCTAGGAACGTCTCCGTGAGGTGTGGCGGCAGCCAACACCCTCCTCCTCTGTTTAGCCACGGGCAGGTCACGCCTCCCACCGTCGCGGGCGAGTCAGACAAGGGCTCCGTGCGGTGTGGTGACGACTGGCACCCCCCATCCAGGCACGGATGCTCACCAATGCGTGCCTTCCTCCATCACGGGTGGGCTAATGGGAGCACTAGCACAGGTTCTGGGCAAAAGCTCAGCTCAAATTAGTCTGGGCGCTAGCGACAAGGATATTGTTCTTGAAGGTGTCACTGAAGAACCTCTTGCTATTGCTTCTCCATGGTTGGCCCGTTCAACCCCTCAGCACAAGGCTTGGGCGAAAGCCTTGCCAAGCTCCTGCGATGTCACCTCATGCTGCTTGGCTGACGATGGTTATGTTGCGGCGTCATCCACCTCCTTGGAGGCATCGTCGAAGAGTTCCTATGCCTTGGCGATGTAGTTTTTTCTTTTTCTCTTTTTTTTGTGTATTTGTGGATATGCCACAATCTAGCCCTTGTGCGGGGCAGTTGTACTAGTTTTAGTCCGGTTTTTCAATGTTAACCCGATGATAGGGTTTTCTTTTTTTGCCTTGTTCTCTAAAAAACGAGTCTGTCTATGATGAATTAATACTATCCAGGTGGGTAATATCTCCCTCCATAGTTTGCTTTTGTCATTTTTTTCTTCTAAGATCTTTACTATATTAGTTTCGTCGATAAAATTTACATAAGCACTATTATTGAATTTGGGGCCTCTTTTTTTTTCTCGCCCTGGGCCTCGGAAGAAAACAAGCCCTGTCTTGCATCCGGAGTCGTTGACTATGAGTGTGTTTGGGACTGCTTCATAGAATATAGTAAGTTGAAGTATATAATTTTGTTTTTCTTAAAAAGCTAAGGAGTTCCACATAATGCGTTAAATTCACCAAGGTCATCTTACCTCTCTACTAATCTGCCTATATGGTGTCTTAAATTTAGGGACGAGAGAGTATTTTGTACTATTTCTAGTAATTGTGAAAAGAAATTATTGTTCCTTACTGTACTTTTAAGATCTTCTAGCGTTAAAGTTTTATTGTTCAATAGTAAATTGGATTGTTATAGTAGTGAAATCTTATATTATTCTATGTTTTTTGTTTGGTTCCTGTAGTAAAACTTCATTATTTTTTGTACTAGCATTGTGTAACTCGCAAAAAAAAAGAGTGCAAGATTAAAATTCAAGTTGGAAGGTGAGATCATAGTGACTGGCCGTCGGCCGACTATAATGGACCCAAGGCATATAAGTATAAGTATCTCTCGATCAGGAATAAATTAGAGGCTTGAGAGCGCCTGACACTGTTTAACACTTTTCATGACATAACAGTCAATACTGTTTATAGCGGGACATCAACATTCACTGTTCACTGTTTTTTTTTTGCTCGAACGAATTTAAGATATTTTCCACTGTTCATCTAGGTGCGGCGGCAGCACGCCCGACCGAGCTAGTATCCATCACCGCAGGCTCCTCCAGGCTCACGGCAGTTGGGAGCAATATTGCCGAAGTGGGTTGGGCCTTGGGATTCCAGGCAGCCTCAAGAAGTGGGGTCTCTAGCCCACATTCTTTCTTTTTTGATAGCCACGTCCATGTTTTAATTTTTTTGTTACCTGCTGCAAAATCAATCCTTAATTAATATTTACGGAGACCTTTCGGACAGCTTTTGAAAAGCTAATGCTCCAACACGGGCATCTATTCCGCGTCGGTCAGTCCAGACGCGGCTAGCTAGGCTGCGGATCAGTCCACGGGCCTGCTCCCCTCATCAGCATACACAGTTTCTCCAAAGAATAAAAGAAAAGAAAAGAGAGTGACATCTTGTCTTTTCCATTCGCATTGGCTCCACCGAACCACCCACCCTTCGGTCGCGTACACACGAGCTCTGCTAGCGCCCGCATCAGCACGAGCGCCGCCGCTATTTGCATACGCACGAGCATCGAGTGCCGCCGCTAGCCGTGTACGCACGAGCTCATTGGCCGCGCTGTGCCGGTCGCTTGTGGTGAGGGAGACCGCTGCCGCCTCCACCACGGAGGGGGATGCTTGGTCGGTGGCCAGGAAGACCTCCCTCTCTGCCTGCCTAGCTTGCTGCGCCCGGGTGTGCAGCTTGCCTACGTGCAGCTCATGGCATCCCGAGCGGAGCACGCACGCGCACATCTCGCGTCCTCCTAACTAGTTCGCCGTGGCTGGGGCAAAACTCACCCGTGTGCAGTCCACTACGGTCGGGATAGAACTCCACATGTCGATGAGGATACATTCTTCCGAGCAGCAAGGAGTTGTTGCGCTAAAACTGCATGTTGCAAGCGTCTATTTTTAAGTGTTTCAAATATTTTAGAGGTTTGTTGCAAGTGTTTTATATCAATGTTGCAAAAGAAGATCGAGATGTTGCATATGTTGTGATGGTGTTTTCAAGTGTATGTCCCAAATGTTTCATCTTTTTCAGACGTACGTTGCAAGTGTTTCACCTAGATGTTGCAAAAGTAGATCCGGATGTTGCATATACATGCATGTTGCAAGCGTATGTTCAAGTGTTTCAGATGTTTCATATGTACGTTGCAAGTGTTTTATCTGGATGTTGCATATGTTTTGCAATGGCTACAAACGTGTTTTTCTGATGTTTCAAACGTATGTTGCAAGTGTTTCAATTGTTTTATAAGTTGCAAGTGTTTAATCTAGATGTTGCAAAAGTAGATCTTGGTATTGCACATGTTGCAGTGGGACCTATCTGTAGCACCTACCTGTTGCAGCTGCTGAGCCCACCTGCATGCACGTGGGTGTGGAGGGGGTGCCACGGTGCAGGCGTGGGACACGGTGTGGGCACGGGACATGGAGCGACGTGGGCCCCCACGTGAAGCAGGTGCAGACGTCCAGATGCTAGCCCCATCCGGGCGCTAGACTTTCCCCTTTTCATACCACGCGTTACTTGCTTACTGGTCAATCTGACGTGGCATATCCTGAGAGGTCGAAGTGAGCAATTTCTTGTTTAAGCAGAGCAATTCTTTGCATCTGGTCTTATAGGAAAGAAACAGGGGTTAATCCAGGAGTCCAGGACAGGTGGTTTCCTAGGTGCATGAAACTTCAATAGTCTACTGTAAAGATAATATATACGAAACAGTCTGCTGCATTTTTTTTCTAAGAAAAATTGAAGTAGTCTACTGCTTATTCTCAAGGTCATTCAGATTTGACAAAGGAGGGAGGCACGTCATGTAGTAACGGGGCAGGGGAAATGCATTCTTCAGCAGCAGATGACTCATCCTCCTTGACAATTCTGCAAATGATGTCAACCTGAACTGTACCTGCATTTTAATCCCCTCACCCATGTCAACCCGGCATCGATCGTCAGACAGCAGAGATTAGCACCAGCTGTCAGCTATCCCGAGAAGGCCAGATCGTCAGCTTGAGTTTTCAATTCCAGAGTCAACCGTGCCAACCATGCCGATTCGTGGCCCCAAAAAAATGGAAAGGCTGAACAATTCCTGGTTCTTATATCGTTCTGAATCTCAAGTTGTGGATTGTATTCGCCTGCGTGGCCCATGCGCAATCTTTTTAACTGAACCCAGCCGCTTTCATCCTTGGTAGCATTGTTTTTTCTAATCGTCAAGGCAGAAGCTAGGGTCGTTTGGACTTTCAGTTCTTGGCTGGATGTTTCTTTCGGATCATATATATACTATTTATTTAATCGTATTTAAGCGTATCAGAGAGTCAGAGCATGCATGCACCGTTGTTCCTCTGGTGACTGGTGGAGGCTCCATTGATATGTTATAATTAGCTAGTTATAATGCCAGTTTTCTATTGAGTTCTTCCAACAAAAATGGGGGAAAGAAATATAAAAATGTGTACCTTGATGATTGATGCATAGACAATATTTGCAGTGCTACAGGATTATAGCCAACTGACAAAGCTTGTCAAATCATGGAAGCGAAGTTGGACAACATTACAAAACTCTAGTATGGTATATAGTATGTTCAGAACTTCAGGGTTGACCTTCTGGCAGGGTTCAAAATTTCGGCGAAATTTCGGCCGAATTTCGTGAAATTCAGTAATTTCGGTGGTAGCCGAAAAAAAACTCCGAAATTTTGTAATACTCTAATACATGTGATGTATAACTCTAGACTTGTATTTTTCTATTGATTATATTGTATATTCTTCTATTCAATAGATGTGTAGTCATAAATCATACTAATATTTATTTAGATCTAAACTTTTTCAAAAACAACATACTTCATGTCCTAATCTCTAAAAAAATTCGGCGAAATTTCACGAAATTCGGTAATTTCGGTGGTGACCGAAATTTTTGCGATAACGAAATTAAAATCCTGGCCTTCTGGTAAGTTGTAAGTACGTAGGACAACAAATCAAGCACGCGACTTCTTCCATAGAGTTGAAACGGAAATACTAAACAGTGTGCCTCACTCTAACTTAGGGCCACTCTACAACACAGACAGGTTCTGGAAACATACGAATAGGAAAAATAAATATCTCGAACCCCATACATTCAAAATAGAGAAAACTGCAATATTAAAAGTTTGAATACAACATAGAAAACACATGAATCCGATCAGAGAGTTGCACAAAGGAAAAATTCCACGAGGTTCAATCTTAGTAGAATTCGTCGAAAATTTCTATGGTGCTAGCGCCTGGACGCCCGTGTCTGCCCTCCGTCTCACCCCGCACACTTGCATCCGGCGCCGCTCGACCCGCCCAACTCACGTGCATGCACGCGGCCAGCAAACTGCAGTAGGTGGCTACGCCAGCATCCAGAAGAGGGGGAGGGGGCGATGGATGCCTAGTGGGCGCAGGAAGGAGGAAGAGACACCGAGGCGAAGGTGAGGGAACAGAAAAGCAAAGACAGAGATTGCAACACCTGATCTACTTTTGAAACATCTGGATGCAACACTACATACGTCTAAAGGCAGATAAAACACATGAAACATGCATCCGAACCACTGGCTGCAACACAAGATCTACTTTTGAAACATCCAGATGAAACACTTGCAACATACATATGAAACAGCTAAAACACTAGAAACATGCGTATAAAACACTTGCAAAAAACACCTAAAAACACTTCATATGTGTGAAAACATATACAACATCTAGATCAAAATGCTTACAACATACGTCTGGAAATAGATGAATCAGTTTGAACAAATGCTCACAACATGCCTCTGAAACACTTGCAACATGTGCAACATTCCCGGATCTACTTTTACATCATACATATAAAACTATATATTGCAACATGCCTTTAAAACGTCTGAAACAATTAAAATGTACATTTGCAACATAGGGGGAGAGAGGCCTGGGCCGGTCGATTCTGGCCTACGGGGTGAGAGCCGGCGGTGAGTGGCTGCGCGCGAGTACCACCCAACACCAGCACCAACGGCGCACGCGAGCACCACCACCACCGGCGCTAGTGGCACCGAGCTTTGGCTCGGTGGCAACAGTGGGGGATGGGGGGCCAGGAGCACCATGGTCACCGGGGTGGGAGGAGCTCGGTTACCGGGGTGAGAGAGAGGGCGCCGTGCCGTGGTGGGGGAGAGCCGTCGACTCCCTTGCAACACCGCTGCACCACCTCCATAGATCTCGTCGGAGTGGGGGAGAGGACCACCAGATCCGCAGGTGTTGGGCGCTCCCGGTGGGTGAGGACACCAGGGTAGGGGGAGGGGCACCGCGGGGGTAGGGGAAGGAGTTACCGGGGTGAGGGAGGAGGATGTTAGGGTTGGGGAGCCCACACACTGGGATGGGTGAGGGCGCTGCCGCCGGCCAGGGAGGCAGCCATGTGCCATGGCTGCATCGTCGGGGTGGGTAGGGCACGAGCGCGGAAGGAATAAGGCTGGGTTGGAGTGGCGCGTGCGGGAGTGAGTGGTGGGAGGTGTCCGTCCATGCAGATGTCTTAATTGTATCATTATCGATAAACCATTCCATAGGAATCTCATATGATAACATTAGCGTAAAATGTGTTGATCAATCTATACTATGATTGGTTATTGCTATTTGGACATGGATAACCTGCAGGGGCCACTACTACATTAAAGATTTTTAGAGGTGACCAAAACAGATTTCCAGAGGTAGGGGCCACTATTCCAGTAATGGTTTTCAGAGATAGCCAAAACAGATTTCTAGAGGCGAACACTGTTAAAACATCATTGTTAATAAGTATTTACAAAGGCAGTTATAATGCCCGTCTCTAGAAATAGATTAAAAAACAAAAAAAGCCACGAACCCACTGGCGAGCCTGTTTCCTAGCACACCGGCGAGTCTGCTCCTAGACCGTCGTCCTTCCTGAGCTTGCTCCCATCCCAGCCGCCACCACCAAGCCCCATCGTCGCGATGCACATGAAGTTCTGGTTTCACCAGATCTGAGAGGATGAGAGATAGGTCAGAGAGGGAGACAGCGGGATCTCATCGGAACTGTAAGCGCCGCCATTATGAAGCCGAGGAGCCACTCGAGCTCTTCCGCTAGGGTGGAGCGAGGTCTGCAGCCGGCCACACTAGCTCCACCGCCAGCCGTGCGAGCTCCAGCAGCGGCTGTGAGAGCACCGAGAGGGGCCGCACGGGCTCCACCATAGGGTCAATTGTGAAGGTTCAGAGAGAGGGGCGCGAAGAGAAAGAGGGAGGGGAGTTGCAGATGAAGAGCCAACGGTGGAGTTTTGATATTAATTCTAGGGTTTCTAAGAGGACCGAGTTGGGCTCATGGGCTTGCTGCAATTTAGAGGGATGCAGTCATGTATCAAAGTGTCTCCATAAATGAATAGACCTCCTCTGAAGTTTAGAGTCCATTTCTGGAGACACTATCAAGTTTTGCCCGCCTCCATAAATAAAACTGCTAGTATTACAATATCATATTTGTTGTAGTGGGCGAAGCAAGTAACCAATTCTCCCTGGTGCACTCAAGAAGTATACATATTTTGTTAGAATAGTTGGTAAATATGTAGCTCTTTAAAGGTAAAAAAATACTTTTTACACAAGGCAAAATGAACCTGGCGTCACCCCTGATAACATGTGTGATCAATCTGTATTATGATGAATTATAAGCTCTTGATGGATCACTTATGTTGGCTCCATGTTAAATTATTGTGTATTGTGATTTTTTAGAAGATCTATTAAACTTAATTGTAGCAGCGGACCTATACAAAGCTATAATTGCATTATCAGGTCAGTGCAATTGATTGATTCCTTTCGGTTTGTTCATCAGGAAAGGATGGATAATTCCTCTTAATGTGGTTTCCTAACAGGACAACCTGATGGCGGCGGGCATGCCTTGACTGGTCAAATGCGAGGCTGTACGACCAGCTCTAAGGAAATCATCCTTGACGTGAAGTCGAGTCACTCCTGTAGTCCTGTCGGCATGTTCCTAATAGTTTGTCGTCAAGAGTGTATGTAATTTCTAATGGTTTTCAGGCCTTTTCTATCGGTTTTTAGCCAACAAGATTATTTTGTGCTCTAGTAATAACCTGGAACCAAGCATTCCATAGGAATTTATGATTTGTAGGAACCCCGTCCTTCGTTCCAAAGGGTTTCATAGGAAATTTTCCTATAGTTCCAATCCTCTAAAATTTCTCCACCTGTCCTTTGTTTTGATCAAATCAGGCCTTTGTGGTGTACATATAGCAGTTGTGTCATGTAGTTGTAAACAAAGGTTCCTTACATTCAGGTTGAACAAATCATGACCTACTTAGAAAAAAAAAATGACACTCAATCGAATGAAAAGCATTAAATCTATTGAGTTGCTTGCACCAGCCAATTTATCCTAGAAACTTAAATTGATGGAAAAGGGTAGACAACACTTGCACTTATTAACACTCCCCCTTAGGCCTCGAACGTGTAATAAGTGTGAAAAACTGAGTTACATACACCATAGTACTAACCAATTGAACTCATGGAACCTTGAGGTTTTGCCACACTATTCATGGACCTTGAAGTTTTGGCACACTATTCATATACGTTTGAAAAATTCTTCACTCGTTTTCAGTGAAAAGATAACATACTTGCCAAGATGTTTGAAGCCATCTACTAATACTAGTTGCAATGGGCACTTCATAGCCAAGACCGGTAGCAACTCTCTATGACACAACAACTACTCTATATATATAATAACCAAAAGGAGGACGCGGCGTTCTCCCCTAATCTATTGTTTTGTTCGAAGTAGCTGTTGACAATCTACCCGATCTTTGCTCACAGAACGAGCAATCAGGACGCCGACTGCCACACTGCACACATTCACACGGCATTGGATCATGGAGCAAGCATTGCACAACTTGTGTTACCGACCTTTTGACATGGCCCCAAGAGATAGATGTCTTTGTCTTTGAATTACCGAGTAGCTGAAAGGGACAGTCGTCTAGGAAGGATAGACAACAAGAAATATGATGTGGATTATGGCTGAGCCTCTACACTGCTTAGTTAGCAGACAAGGCACACGGTTGCTTTCATCTGTAGCATGTACGGCATATGTAACGTGCGTCATGATGACAATTGAGTTTACTTGAGCTCGTTGCACACAAAATCAGGAGGAAGTTTGCATGAGAACCAATGAGAAATCAATATTTTTTGTGTTATTCTTAGAGCTTTAGCTGTTTACAAAATCATAATCGATTGCGTAGAATGGTGAATAATAGAATACAAGAATACTATACCACATTTAAAAAATAAAAGAAAACAAATTAATTAAGTCACATAAATATTTAAAACGGTGATGTCATTAGCAAGTTGAACATATCCCCATCGAGTAAACTTAAATAACCGAGTTGAACTGTGAATGGTTTTTTTTTTCTATTGTATCCTGAGAGAAAATAAAACCGGGAGATGATGACACAAGAATGCAACTGAAAGAAAATCAAAGCAAGAACGACAAGGATGAACAGTCAAATGGAGGATCTGTGAGCACTGATGAGCATTGGCTGGGCCCACGTTACTATCAGGGGCACGACGTGCTTGCGAGTTATGTGCATGGTTGGAGAATCTGCGTAGCGAAAGTTATTGAAATTAAAAAAATTATCAAAGTCAACATGAAATCAGTACTAATTAAGTACTGCCTCCCAGATCCCAGCCGGACAGAAACCATTAGACGTGGCCAGATGGCTGAATTTGGAATGGTTTAGAGTTGATAAATTCGTACGAAATCTGAGGGTTCAGAACCCAAAATATATATTTATGTAGAAATGAAAATGGCAGGTTTGGTACTGTGGTGGGCTTGACTAGAGACCGCTTGGGTTACATTATTTTACAGAAAACAATTCATGAATAACCAGTGGAAAAGATCATGCTGCCATGGCAGCAACAAATTTTGTTTTCCAAATTGCCAGGGCACAGGAATTTCAATTCTAGTTACCAAATGGTAGGGGCATAGAACTAATTAACTAAACAAATCGGCAGACTGTCAAACACAATTTATTAACCAAAGCAAGTCAACTCAATTGCTGAAGTCGGCAATGCATGGATTGAAGGACTAAAACTTCAAGCATTATTGATCACTATCACTTGCACGTTATAGCGTACAATGGACAATCTACTCATCGATAAGGGCCTTTAATTTGCTAGGCGTAATCGCATATACTATTATAAATGATAATTTATACACAAATAGTAGACCCTTACTTGCTAATTGTACTTTGGTCGGCCCCAAATTTCTGTTTCAAGACATACTAATTTGATCTAACCGTCGATAGCTTCCTTCAATAATAATTCTTTTGCAGACCGATTCTTTCCATTGTAATCATTGAAACTTCAGCATGGTTTTTTGGGGAATTAAATGAGAAGATTTTGACTTGCTAGGCCCAATTGTGATGTTTTTTAATCATAGTACAAAAGCAGAAGCTCACATATATCACCCTGTTCGCTAGATGGTTTCTAGCTGGCTGATTCTGGCTAATGCTGATTTGTTGTGAAAGAAAAACACTGCTGAATGGCTGGCTGATAAGCGCTGATAAGCACAAGAGACAGGGTGTATGTGCGCTCGCCCTTAGTCGGCATATTTTGAAATTAATGAAGTCATCAAAGAATCAATTTATATAAAGTGATTTTGTGTAAAGTGACTTTGAAATTAATGTTGTCGACGAGCATGTCACCTAACACAAAAAAATAGTGCCATTGACGGGTAAAAGTGATTATCTATGAAAACCTCTTTATATAAAGTGATTTTGTGTGTGAAAACCTCTTCTAGTTTAATTTAGAGAATCATTAACATAGAATCAATTCTTAGTAAAAAAAACCTGTTTGGCAGATCTCTTGGATTCACCCTAGAAACTGCTCTACGAGCTCTGCCAAACTGACTCTTAATTAGTCCCTTATACACTTTGATCACCAAACTAATAAGACATAAAACTCAAAAACTTGATATATTATAGCTGATACAGAAAACATTACCAGTTTGTGAAATGGAGGAACCCATCATACAAATATGAACCCTGGGTTCAGTCATCTTTAGACGGCTCTAGCAAACGTGATTGAGCTAATTGACCTTGAGCAGTGCAGGTGTCAATGTGTCAGCTATCTAGGCTCCAGGTCCAGGATAACTGGAAAGTTAACGTGAAAACAGATGGATGCGTACAACTGCATGCCGACAAGAAGGCCAAGGAATAATCTAGCCTGCGTTGAAATGTGTGATAAGACGCGTAGATGGTGGATATACGAGGTAAAAAGTACATTTTGTATAGACATCTAACACCTGACCTTACATTATTAGCTAGGTAAATTAATTAAATTTTTACTGGAGTTACAACTGTACTGGTGTAGTATATACGAAGGGCTGAGCCCTCGATCAACAAGATATATATAACCAATTTATTTATCAATTACTAGTAGTATACATTGGATCAAAGGTTAGCTGCACATCTGAAGTTGTTGGAAGGCTTAAACGTACTAATAAATGAACCGACGATGTTGCCACCGGGAAAAGACATTCGAGATCGGGTGTCACGTAAACTACCCCAGTTATTTTTATTTTATTAACAATAAATATAATGGACATTATTACATTATTGCAAGTGTGTCGATGTGATGATATGTCATCAGCTACACATCAGGTGGCAGGGATAGACGATAACGCGCACGGTAAAGTTGACGTGAAAACACAGGACAGGATCGTCACCACCCGTGCCTTCAGGATGCGTGCAAGTGCCAAAAGACAGTGATCCCAGCACACACGGCCAAGGAATGACGGAGCATGCTGCATGCAGGCAGGAGGTAGGCGCCGTGTCTGCGCCTAGCTGGGCATGCAACTGCAAGGTAGGAGGACTTGGAAGCCAAACCTGTCTGCTATGCAACAAGCTAATAAGGTCAACTCCCTCCTTCCCCATGAGGCCGGGGCGGTAGCGATGGGGGGTGGGGGGGGGGGGGGGGGGGGGGGGGGGGGGCTTGTGGGGGTTTAATAAAATATAACTACTGGCTATTCTGTGGTGGCTGCGATCGTGGTAGCTGCCGTCACATGGGGCACGCAAGACGTGCCGCCCCCTGAAACAGAGCACCACCGTTGTTTGGGTGACCAAGCCCGGCCCGCCGGCGGTTTCTTTATGCAACTACCCAAATAATACATGTATTACAAGTACATTAAGGTGCCGTTTGCATGTACTATATATAGTTATGTACCAACTTATAATAGGAATAATCACTAGAAGAAAAATAAATTAACAGAGATAGATATGCTTTTCTCTCTTGTTTTTGTAATTCTGTGTAACCTTCTTGGTTGCTTTTAATAAATTTTCAGTAGAGGCTCCTGAGCCTCTCCTGTTTCCTAAAAAAAACAGAGATAGATATGGGCAAAACATATTTTCTAAGGCGCTTGCAGCGTCCGTCTCTAAACAATAGTCGCTGCGAGCATAGTGCCTGTCTCTGTAAAACAGGGAAAACCACGCAAAAAAAGCTTGTTGTCAAGTCCATTGTCATCGTGCCTGCTACCGAATCCGCTTCTGAGCTCGGCATCACAGGCTAGGGTGAGGGAGTTGAGTATAGCTAGGAGAGCGAGAAGCCACCCATGGGCGGATCGGAGAGGGGTTGGAGCATTACAGGAAGTGGGTAGGTCACTTCGGCTCCTAAACCCACTTCTACCTAAGCTTTTGAACGCACCGCCATGGCGTTGTCCCATGCCTGAAGCCTCAATGGTGTCTTCACACGGCGAACACCCTCAGGCGACTAGCTATCGTTGGATCTAGATTTGCCAGCTTGGGGAAAGTAGAAGAGCAGGAGCGAACTGTGAGGCAAAGGAGAGAGGGAGAAGAGGAGGGAGGGAGTGGAGGCTAGGGCTAAGCGTCTCTCTTGTAGGAGAGAGGTACAACCATGGGCGGACCCAGGCCTAGGGCCAGTAGGGCCATGGCCCTAGTCGTGGTTCACCGTGTACATGACCTGGACCTGCTACGTCTGGCTGGAGCAAACAAGTTGTTTGACCTCAGGAGGGTTACCGTGAACTGGAAACGCTACAGCACCCACTGTGGGAGCGGCAGATAGCAGAGAAAGATCGGCTCAGCTGGATGTTCCAGCCTTCCAGGAGGAAGATCCATGCACTGACTGTGACTGCACGTGCGTTCACGGGTATACGTATTCAAATTCTCGAATAGATAGATGTATATTTTTCAATCCATATACTACAACATAGTATTAGTTGCTCTCCGCGCCTGGATTGGCTTCGATTCAGTGCCCATGCTTCGATTCAAATATATATGTACGGCTGGCTCGAACTTCACAATTATATTCCAGTTCTGGGGCCAATCATCTCCATCAAACCAGCCTATGCGTAGTCTATCAATCCCTCAAACAAAAGAAACCAGAAGCATTTATATCAGCTTTTATGTCTTTTCGCAATATTATTTACTGTTTATTTAGTTACGTGTGAGCGTTGTCCTCTTGTTTCTGAAAACACGACATAGAGGACTTAAGACATTTTATTTTTCTCGTGCTCATGTTGCACAATTCAATGAACTGATATGAGAGTTAATCTTTCAGACCCAACTTAATAGTTTTGCTACTAATTGCCCGTTCGCTTCGCTGAAAAACCATGATTGAAAGTATTGTTCACTGATTTGCTGTGAGAGAAAAACACTGTTTCGACTGAAAAAACAAGTTGAAAAATACGGATCATAAGACAAGCGAACATGATCTAAATTTTGGCCCTAGTCTTCGTCAAATCCTGGGTCCGCCACTGGGTACAACCGAAGAATCTCGTGTGGTACTTATAAGCTGGGATATGCTTAGTTGGCCAGTTGTAGGCCTTAGCCTTATTGACATAGGTAAACCTTTTAAGATGTCCGTCTCTAAAAATATACTCTACTTTTAGATGTGGTCCTCTTATTAATCAATTGATAGAGGCAGTTAGGTACTGTGTCCTAAAATAAATTGACCATCTCTGAAATTGACTAGGAGCTTTTGAAGACAGAAACTTTTAGTCACACCTCTCTAAATAAAATGTGTTATCTTCTAAAATCGTTTCATAGTAGTGAATAGTCCTATAAAATTTCTTTGCTTCAAATAGCCGGGTAACTTAACATATGGGTCTTTAGACGAGGTCCATGTGATGAATCGTTTAGTTCATATCGTCGTATACAAATCTTATACTATAGCTACAAAGCTGGGAAAATGGACTAGCTGCGAGAAATAAACCAACAAGTTAGTTTGCACGAGCTAACCGTCCTCCAACCTCGAGCTGCTAGTGCTTGCCCTCCCTATCGTTGAAGTTGAAGCTACCGGACGTATAGCTGCCGTGTAGCTGCACACGCTGAATGTTCTCTTCCTGCCCCCCCTGCATTGACCCTATACACATTCTTTATTCCCCAATAACATTAAATCGCCATCAACAGAAATTAAAAAAACGCATCACAAGAACCGAAGTAAACACCGGCCAGAACGATGCCTTGGTTCCCTTGCAAACCATTTCAAACTCCCAAATCACTCACTCCCCTGATTGATTGCATTGGTGGAGGTGGAGCTTTTGCAATAAACAATCATTTGACACCTAACTTGTTCTGCTATAAAAGGCTCAGGACTACACAGCCTCCAACACCATCCAACAATCACCACACCAGCTCTTCTCCTTCTAATCCTCTCCTTCTTGGTTGTCTTCCACCTCCCAATCAAGCTCTCGCCATTGTCAATCGATCCATTTACAGCCAGCATCCAATTCTCCCAAGGAGCTACTACCGCTTGCGGTGATGGCGATTCCGGTGATTAACTTCTCCAAGCTGGACGGCCCTGAGAGGGCTGAGACCATGGCGGCCATCGCCGCCGGGTTCGAGCACGTGGGGTTCTTCCAGCTGGTGAACACCGGCATCCCCGACGAGCTGCTGGAGCGGGTGAAGAAGGTGTGCAGCGACTGCTACAAGCTGCGGGACGAGGCGTTCAAGGACTCGAACCCCGCGGTGAAGGCGCTCGCCGAGCTCGTGGACAAGGAGACCGAGGGCGTCCCTGTGAGAAAGATCCAGGACATGGACTGGGAGGACGTCTTCACTCTCCAGGACGACCTGCCATGGCCTTCCAACCCTCCCGCCTTCAAGTGAGTGATGATGATGCATGCCCATCATTGAGTCCATTCATGATTCTTGTTTCGGTAGTGCCATGAGCTTAATCTTTTGTGTTTGATGCATTGCAGGGAGACGATGATGGAGTACCGCAAGGAGCTGAGGAAGCTGGCGGAGAAGATGCTGGGGGTGATGGAGGAGCTCCTGGGGCTGGAGGAGGGCCACATCAGGAAGGCCTTCACCAACGACGGCGAGTTCGAGCCGTTCTACGGCACCAAGGTTAGCCACTACCCGCCGTGCCCGCGGCCGGACCTCGTCGACGGCCTGCGCGCGCACACTGACGCCGGCGGCCTCATCCTGCTGTTCCAGGACGACCGCTTCGGCGGCCTGCAGGCGCAGCTCCCCGACGGCAGCTGGGTCGACGTCCAGCCCCTCGAGAACGCCATCGTCATCAACACCGGCGACCAGATCGAGGTATGCGCGCGGTGATCATGCATATTCTTCTTCCACTATTCTATTCCCTTACATATAAAAATACATGCCGTTGAATGCATGGGACGCTGGACTTGATTAGATTACACTTGATCAGTAGCGAGCAGCTTAATTGTGGAGCCTAAGTGCTTGCTTAATGACTGCTATTGATCCATTAAAATAATAGAATGCGCATCAGTCAAAACAATCATGTCAGGATTTCATTTGGTGGCCTTCTCTGATTCGTCAAGATCATCCATGAATTCCTTATGAAACTTAGAATGTCAAAACCTTAGCTTTGTTAGTTTGGTTGTTGACATGTACTACTGTACCACCTCTGCAAGTTACTTGTGACTACCGAGGAGGAATTTAATTACTTATCCTCTGCCGTGATGCCTGGTGGTCGCATTGATAGGTGCTGAGCAATGGCCAGTACAAGAGCGCGTGGCACCGCATCCTGGCCACCCGCGACGGCAACCGCCGGTCCATCGCCTCCTTCTACAACCCGGCCCGCCTGGCCACCATCGCTCCGGCGATCCCAGCCGCCACCGGCAACGACGACTACCGGAGCGTCGTGTTCGGCGACTACATGGAGGTGTACGTCAAGCAGAAGTTCCAGCCCAAGGCGCCCAGGTTCGCGGCCATGGCGACGACGACAACCAAGTGACCAGCAGCTAGCAGAGAGCTTGCGGCGCGTGCAGAGACAAGCATGATCTCAACTTGCGAGCCTAATAAATAAATGTTCATAATCATCAAGTTAATCGTGCGATCACAGTACGGGCTTGTACGATAAATAGGTTTTATGTTAAGTGTGTGGTTTAATGTGTGTGTAGAAGGACGTGTCATACAAATGTGTGTTGGTTTAACTGTGACAGATAAGCTTGCGGTGAGCGGTGGATCTGTGGTCAACGGGTGCCAGAGTGATTTGTAGCTTAAAATGGCATCTGCCAGATTACTTCTCCAGTTTTTTTTTTTTTTGCACTTTTCTCTTCATCAATTTGGGTCAACAGATTTGTAAAATCGTACATTACACTGAGAAACTATATATACTAATACAGTTCCAGGGCTTATACTTAGGCCCTGTTTTAGCTTAAATAAAAGTATTCTAATCATAAAAAGAGAAGTTCTAGATATATGTGATGTGATCGGCTAAATGTAACTTTTAAATGTTATATAGATTAAAAGAAACAATTGTTTTAACTGCTATAACAATTCAAACATATACTATGGAACAATACATTTCAAATATTTGAACAATAATCTCTACGTAGTATCAAAAGGGATTGTTTTCATGCAACTCTCACATGGCTTGCCAATACTACATTAACATCGTCAGATTTTGTGATCCCCTAATGGTTTGTGTGTATTATCTGGTTTGAATTACTGTAGACTATTGAAGTTTCATACACCTAGGAAACCATCTTTCCTGGACTTCTCGTTTAACTCTGTTTCTTTCCTATAAGACCAGATGAAAAGATTTGCTCTGCTTAAATAAGAAATTGCTCACTTCGACCTCTTAGGAAATGCCACGCCAAAATGACTAGAGTATCCAGGTTGAAAGTAACCTGTGGTTTCAAAAAGCTGCCCTAAAGGTTTCCATTATTTTGTAAATAAAGGATTGATAGCACGTAAAAAACATCCTATTTGGAAGCTGTGGTATTAAGAAAACATAGTACAAAAAAAACTACAGTTTTAGAACCATTAGATGTGCAAAACCATGGTTTAGGAAAAAGAGATTTAGAGTGAAGTTTATAAGGCCCTGTTTGGACACAAAGTATTTTTGAAGTGTTAGATAAATTCTACGATTTTATAAAATACTTTGGTTTTCAAAAGCTATTGGGTATTTGGATGATAGACCTTGTAGTCTCTAAAACCATGTATTTTGTCAAAACTATAGTCCTTTTGAAGTTTTAGAAACTCCACTCATGACCTCTTTTTTCCATAAACCACAATTTTGTCTCTTTGGCTTGTAAAACCAGAGTTGTGTCATCCAAACAGTCCTTCTAAAAAAACTACAGCTTTAGTAATACTGTGGTTTTCAAAACTGTAAAGCTTGTTGCATCCAAACGTTGCATAGCACTCTAAAACCAAAGTATTTATAAAACTATAGTATTTTTAAAAATCTCAAAAATACTTTTGTATCCAAACATGACTTAAAACATTGGCATGGCTTTCAGAAAAGAGAGAATGTGGGCTAGACACCCCATTTCTTTAGGCAGCCTGGAAGCCCAAGGCCTAGCCCACTTGGCCACGATGTGTTCACAAATAAAAAAAAAACTCATCTTAGGAATATGGTTGCTGACTGCTGTGCCTGTGATGATGTGCCTTCAGTCCATTAGTCGGCCCATTAGGGTGGCTCCATTTTTAGGAATTTTCTAAGAAATTTTCATACAAGCTAAGGAAAAGACACAAAACAAATTTCTATGTACAAACAAGGGGTACCTGGTGTTTTATGAGAAAGATGAAGCTACATGCGGAGCCTGTCAACGGTCACCGCTAGCTGCTATCCTCAGCACTGTTCCATGGACCGAGCTGGCAACCGCAACGGCAGAGATGGACAAAACATCACCACCGGATAGTATGCTAGACCAATGTTGACATCGCCATCGACACTGCCTGATTGAATGCCAATCGGTTGTGCTGGTACCACAGTCACAAAGTTTCCAGAACGATTAGGTCGTGGAACGAGGATCGTGGAACGCTCCTTGGAAAAAGATTTTCCACTGTCGGGACGAAACTGATCCACATTCCTAGAACGTGGAACGTGGCACCGTACCACGTTCCTGGTGACTATGGCTGGTACCTACATCAGCGCCGGATCATAATCCAAACTGACGTTGATGTCTCGTTCATAGCTGCTCGATGGTATGCCCAACCGACATATCATCACGTCCATATCGTTTGCCAAACCTCTGGTGGTATTTAACTGATTGCCGCCGGATCGAACTATGACACGGTGGTGATGATGATGATAGCACCGCCATATTGAAAGCTGATTCAGTGGTTATGAACAATATCACTGCCAGTTTTGGATGGCAGTGATAACCAAGGTTATCACCAACGACTTTCACCAACAACGGCCATAACTGGCAGTGAAGTGGGTTTCAAACTAGTGGTGATGAACTTTCTATAGTAGTGAAATGTTTCTATGCAAATCCCCCCTTCAATGATTTCTTAACCGTTGTTGTTGTTGTTGAATATAATATCCTTTGGAGGAATGCGACTTCGACAAGATTTCAGTCTCAGGTACCACATTTCTCATTGAAGACCGTTAGCCCCGTCCCCCCCACCCCCGGCTCCCCGCGGCGACCCAGCGGCGGTGCCCAGATCTGCCGCCGTTGCTCCTCCCCAGCCTCCCTCCACCACCCAGATGGCCTCACCAACAGCCGCCGCCCAGCCTGGAGCCACTCCGCCGGCCGGTTGCCGGTCACATGCCGCTCCCAAAGCCCCCACTCAACCCCGCCTTCGGTCTCTGGTGGTGGGCTCGCTTGAGCTGCCACTTGAGGAGCCAGCGGCCACCCATGCTGTTGTGCAGCGCCGGGTGCGCTTCACCATTACTCCCCCCAACCACCGGCTCCATTAAATCCATTCCACCACCCAACAGACCATGCCTCAAATCCACATCTGCCCGTGCGAAGGGGAGCGCCTCCAGCAGCACTAATGGAGGCGCTCCTTCCCAAGGCGGCCTCGACAAGATGGAAGGCTACAGCACCGCACAGAGCTAGGCGGCCATGCCCTGTCACCTCCCACCAGAGCGTCCAGAGGAAGATGAAGAAGGTTGGACAAAAGTACTTCGGAAGAGACGCTCAGCTCAGGCGAATTCAAACCCCTCAGCGCCCCGCACGCCTCCGCCTCGCTTTGCAATCCCAGTTTCCCTCAGAGGTACTCCCTCTGTCCCAGATCTTTTGACGTTTTAGTTCTTACTCCGGTACAGCAAGAAAACATTGAATGCTTCATACAGCTGCATCCAGGTGCATGCATTGAACGGCTAGACTATTTCCTCCGCTGCCAGAACGTCTAGAATTACGGGACAGAGGGAGTAAATGCCTCCGGTGCCTCGCTGGCGGGCACTGGGCGGCGGACTGCAGGGAGCCGGTTCGCTGCATCAATTGCGGAAGGTTTGGCCATAAAGCCAAGGATTGCAGCAAAGCTTCACATCCCCCTCTCCGTCGCTGCTCGGCTGCAACATCCCCATCTGCCTCCCCTACTCAGACACCACCAAAACTCTACTCCTCCACCCCCCCTGCCGTGTCGCGCCATGCCGGCACCCAGGGACCCCACGGCCCGCCCGGAGGACACCTGAGCGGTGGCGGCCACGAACTCCGCTATGGAGGCGGAGGCGGTGCGCCTCTCCTCCCGGGCCATCGTCCTAGCCCAGTGCAGAGGCCGAGGTGAGGCAGAACCAGATGAGGTGGTGAAAGAGCTCTGCATCCGCTACGGCATCCGGGAGGGCGATGTCATGGTCTCCTGACATCGGCCGGAGAACTTCCTTGCCGTCTTCAAGTACCCCCACCACCGAGAGGTTGCGCTGGAGAGGGAGAAGCTGCAGGTGCGCAACCTCGACTTCCGCGTCTAGCCATGGCGCATTCAGCCCTATGGGGATCACTGCGCCCTGCGCCACCATGTGCGCCTCTGCCTGGAAGGAGTTCCACTTCACGCTTGGAACGAAAGCATCGCCAAGCGCGTGGTGGCACGGACTTGCGACATCGACTACATGGAGCCTGAATCTCGAAACAAGGAAGACACCAGAGCTTTATGCCTCTGGGCTTGGATCTACAACCCCTCCGACATCCCAAAGGTAACTTTGTTGACGATAACTGATAATGCAGTGCATGTGCATGACGGCGCTGCCCCCGTCGCGGCCAACAGGGGCTAACCTTTCGCATCATCATGCACCTCGACCTCCACGAGCTACCTCCAGACAGCCACAGGCGGGTGGAGACAAGGGACTTCACTTGGTGGTACGGGGTCATCGACGGCGAACGCACGCTGCGCTACCGCAATGACCCACCGCCTCCGGAGCCCCGGCAACAACGGCGCCGAGACGACGACAACGAACGACACGGTCACCGAGAAAGGAGAAGCGACCACTGGGGCTCACGTCTTCTCCGGAGCCTCTCTCGTGCCCCGGAACGGGGGGAGAGAGAGAGACCGGTCGGAGTCTCGCCATGGCCGCCGAGACAAGTCAACTGCGCCGGACGGACGGCGCAGACACGGCATCGACAACGGCGGCATCGACGACGGGACTCCACCACGCCGCACGCGCTCAGCATCAGATGGGTCGACCATCAGGTCTCCACCACACGGTGCAGCCTCCAGCAAAACGCGCACCGGTTCACCGCCTCCACACCGCGGGCGACCTGCATCAGGCGGGCCGCGTGCCCGGACGCTGGACAGGACGTGCGCTGGATCGCCACCTCCACCTCGCCGCGCGCGCTATGCATCAGGCGGGCCGCGCTCCCGGACACCGGACGGGAGTCCGCGTCGCTCAGCCTGCAGCGGGGCAAGCAGCGGGCCCATCCCCCACAGCAGCGATGCCGACGTCGCCACGCTACTCTGCAATGTAGGCGCTCTGCAACAGGGGGTACAGGATGACAGCATCAGCACGGCCATGGAGACGTCTGCAACAGAGGGCACAAAGGCGGCCCCGACTTCACCCACTAGGGAACACAGCTCCCAGTCGCAGGGCACCGCGTCGCTGACTACTGGCCACCACGGGTCGCCTCTTCCCACTGCAGCACCTCCTGCATCGCCGACAACTCCTGCAGCAATCACCCGCGGCCGCACACTGCAACGTCAGAGCGGGCGCCGTGGGAGCGGCCGCAAGCGGTCCCCTCCTAGAAGCTCGCCCAGAACGCCACCAACTGAGGACGGCGACGGCATCCACCAGAGGTGCAACCCTGGCAGACCAGATGACAACAACAGCGGCTCTCCTCGACCGCCAACAACACCATGCTTCCATGCAGGCTCTGACTCCGTTTCACCTGATCCACCCTTGTTCAACAGGTCGGCATCCCCAATCAGTGGAGGCCAGGAGCACAATCCACAGCGGTCTGCCACAACCACAGCGCCCAGGCGATCTCCGCGCTCCTGCCAGGGGGCGTCCTGCGCCCGCTTCCGTAGATTCCGCCCCGACTGCGTCTCTGTGAGGCGCAACTTCCGCAGGCAGCGCACGGCGGCGTCCACATCTACACCAACCCAGCAGAACGCAGGGGCAACCTTCATCAGCACAGTCATGCGCAGGACGGCTGCACCCCTGCTCCAGGAACCTCCGAAGCTGGTGAAGTTAGGGAGGCGCGGGAGGAAGTAGGCCCTGGCCCCAATGCGTAAGAGTGTGCGCATTGCAGCGACAACATGGCCGCGGGGCGATGCCCATGCGAAGGCACGTCAAGTACTCATGAAGAAGCTTGGCTTCATGGAGGAAGAAGGCTGCTCGACGGACGACGCGCTGCTGAGCTACTTCAAGATGTTCGGTGGCCCACTCTCAGGATAGGTTGTCCAGGCGCTGACAGCCCTCTGTGGCCTTGAGGATGAAGCCGGTGCTGGCTGCTCCCAGGCCTAGGCTCCATGGTTTGGTGCAAGGGATTTATCATGTAGCTCATGTTAGGTTCCAGTAAAATGTATCTTCGCTTCAGTGGGTCTGTCGTCGTCGTCGTCAGTGATTTGTGGTCTGGGAAGGATGCATGGGTGATGGCCAGGGGCCATGGATCACCTGGGCGACCTCCACAGCTCCAGTGTCGTCATGTTAGCTTTTGCTATTGTGCTGCTACTTCTGCACCGGAACTTCAGTTAGTAGAATTGGTGGCTGTCGTTGTTGTCAGTTGTTTGTGGTCTGGGAAGGATGCGCGGGTGATGGCCAGGGGCCATGGATCACCTCGGCGACCTCCTCCACAGCTCCAGTGTCGTCATTTTAGCTTTTGCTATTGTGCTGCTACTCCTACACCAGAACTTCAGTTAGCAGAACTGGTGGCCATCGGCATTCAGCTCACCAGTTGCTGCAAAGTGCAACCTCCTTTATGTGTGTAATGTTATGTCTGTTTTGAGTCATCTATTTGTCTCTCCCGGCCTGACTCTTCCCTGGAAAGCTCTCCAGCAGCTGTTTTTGGGTGAAAAGCTAGTCTCCAATGTCACAACGTAACTGCAACATATTATGCTGGAACGTGCGAGGCCTTAATGATGTGGTGCGACAAGATGCAGTGAGCCTGTTAGTTAGGGACACAGCCTCAACCATTGTATGTCTACAGGAGACGAAATTACAGAATGTGGACCAAGGCATAGTTCGACGTTCAATAGGCGCAAAGTTCACGAACAACTTTATGGTCCTGCCAGCTAATCAAACAAGGGGCGGCATCCTCCTAGCAGCAAATGAGGATTATTTCCACCTCTCCGACCAACATTTAGCCATGCATTCGGTGACTGCAACTTGCACCATGAGGGCAGACGAGACCAAATGGCAAATTACGGTGGTTTACGGTCCGCAGGGGATGCTGAGAAGCTACAATTCCTGCAAGAGATCAAAGCAATCCCCAGACCAGCTCACGAGAGGTGGCTAATTCTTGGTGACTTTAACCTCATCTACCAGGCGGAAGATAAGAACAACACAAACCTGAACCGTCGTCTAATGGGAGCTTTCAAAGCGGTGATTGATGAGCTGAACCTTAAAGAGCTACGACTAAATGGACGCCGTTTCACCTGGAGTAATGAACAGGACAGGCCGACCCTTACTAGGATCGATAGGCTGTTCTGCACCCCGGATTGGGAACTAGCTTTCCCAACCTGTTTCCTCCATTATCTGCCTTCACTCATGTCGGACCATACTCCGCTATTGCTGCAAGGCGAACTTGTGCACTACAGAAATCCTTCCTTTCACTTTGAAAACTTCTGGGCGCACGTGGATGGCTTCACTGAATTGGTACAGCAGGTCTGGAACAGACCTGTACACTCTGCCCTACCCCTCAAGTGGCTTAACACAAAACTGGCCAGAGTGGCTAGAGGTATCAAGAGATGGCACAGACAAAAAATAGGGGACACACGGCTACAGTTAGCCATCGTCAAAGAGGTGCTTCTACAGCTTGAAGCGGCACAAGAAATTAGGATACTCATGCCCCAAGAAATTGTGCTTCGGCAGCTATTGAAAGCAAGAAGCACCGGGCTTGCCGCCATCGAAAAATCAAGGACAAAGCAATGTGCTAGACTGGCATATATCCGCGATGGTGACGCGAACACCAAGCTTTTCCATATCAGAGCTAGCACAAGGATGAGGAAAAATTATATACATTGCCTGCACACCAACAGGGGAGTAGCCATTACTCACAATGACAAACAAAAGGTTTTACAAGATTATTTCTCGGACCACCTAGGTGCAATGGCTCAAAGACCTAGGACCTTCGACCGGAATGCGCTAGGCTATGTCCCAAGAGACTTGTCCATGCTTGAGACTCCGTTCACTCAAGATGAGATCAAGGAAACTATAAACTCCATGCCGCCCGATAAAGCACCGGGACCCGATGGCTTCACAGGTGCCTTCTTCAAAAAAATGTTGGGAAATAATCAAGGAAGATGTCACGGAAGCCATGAACAGCATGTTCATGCTAAACTCCCAGGGCTTCGAACTCTTGAAATCGGCAAATATTATCTTGCTTCCAAAGAAAGCGGACGCCATGCAGGTAACAGACTTCCGGCCAATCAGTCTCATTCATAGCTTTGCGAAGCTGTTTGCCAAATTGCTTGCCAACAGGCTGGCCCCCTTGTTGGAATCCTTGGTCTCCAAATGCCAGAGTGCGTTCATCAAAAAAAGGAGCATCCACGACAACTTTCTCTACGTCCAGAACACTGTGCGAACTATGCAAAAGCAAAAATTGCTGGCCCTCTTCCTCAAGTTAGACATACACAAAGCTTTCGACACGGTTAGTTGGAGCTATCTTCTCGAGGTACTTCAGGCGCTCGGTTTTGGAGCACGCTGGCGGGTATGGATCTCGATCCTCTTCTGCACCACTTTCTCAAGGGTGCTACTAAATGGATAGCCGGGCATGGCCTTCAATCATAGGAGGGGGGTGAGACATGGAGACCCGCTATCGCCCATGCTGTTCATCCTCACCATGGATCCGCTACAATGCATACTGGATTTGGCAACACAGCACTCCATCCTCTCCGATTTGCCTTTGGCCGTGGCATACTGCAAGAATTTAGCAAAGTTTCAGGCCTTCACATAAATTTGTAGAAGAGCTCGGTCCACCCAATCAGGTGCCAAGACATTGACCTTGATCATGTTCTAGCTTCCTTCACAGGGAGAAGAGAATCTTTTCCAAGCCTCTTGGGCCTGCAGCTACACATGAGATCATTACAAAAGATCCACGTACAACCCCTCATTGAGCGTATTGGTCAGCGTCTGCCGAGATGGAAGGGAAAGATGCTCAACAGAGCAGGCAGGTTAACCATAGTAACCACGGTCTTGTCTTCCATGCCTACCTATCACCTCACGGTCTTCCCGCTAGCCGTCTGGGCTAGGAAGAAGATTGATAAAATCAGAAGATCCTTCTTGAGGAAAGAAGAGGAGAACGCCAATGGGGGTCACTATTTAGTGGATTGGTCGACCGTCTGTACGCCGAAGGATTTGGGTGGACTGGGAGTGCCCGACCTGGAAAGGTTTGGAAGAGCTTTGCGCTTAAGATGACTTTGGCAAGAATGGGGAGATGATCCAAAACCTTGGGTGGGAACAGAAGTGCCATGCAAAGACACAGATCGTCTCCTTTTCAATGCTTCCACCATGGTCACAATTGGCAATGGCAACAAAGCACACTTCTGGCACCACAATTGGCTAGACGGGGAGGCACCCAGATATCTTGCGCCACACCTATTCATGCTGGCATGCCATAAGGACAGATCGGTCCATCAAGAACTAAGCAATGGTAACTGGATCAGATTGCTACGGATGAGAATCACATCAACAATACTACTCCAGGAGTTCGTCGGCCTATGGATCAAAATCCAAAGTGTTCAGCTACAGCCCGAGGTCTCCGACTCCATTACTTGGAAGTGGACAGCTGACGGAGTGTACTCCACTCGCTCAGCATACAGAGTGAAGTTCAGAGGTTCGCATCGAAGATTCCAACATGACCCCATTTGGAAAGCAAAAGTGGAGAATAAATGCAAAATTCACGCCTTCACTAGGAACATTGTGCCCTTTGTAATGGTCCTCTGGACAATGGGCTACACCTCTCACTGTTATGCCCCTTTGCACGTGCTGTTTGGGATCAAGTGTTGTCTTGAGAGAATTTTGCTGTGCAGCTGCCTCAGCAAGACCCTGCCTCACTTGCCACCTGGTGGAAGCATACGGCAAATAAGGTACCAAAACATGAACGCAGACGCTTCAATGGAGTCTACATATACATCGTGTGGAACCTTTGGAAGGAAAGGAATAGGAGGATCTTTCAAAACATGCACATGACGGCGCAACAAGTTGCCTCCATGACCAAAGATGACATAATGCAGAGACATAGGGCCATGTCAATGGGTGGGCAAACAATTTAGTAGAGTTTGTATCTTCCTTCTACTCTGGTCTAAAGAACAAGTGTTTTGGCATAGCGGTTGCCATGTGTACATAAACCTCTTTTTCTACTTAATTGAGCAGCAGAGCTCCTGCCTTTACCTTTCAAAAAAAGAATATAATATCCTTTGTATTATATCATTGGGAAAATTCTATGAAGAGAAAAGGAGGGGTCTAATATGATCTATTGTTGAATGGTAAAGTGAAGAGAAAAGGAGGGGTCCCATATGAGTTGTGGCTTCTTCCATGGATGGCTGATGATGTAGGTACTGGTTATCTTTACAATAGAAGCAACGACTGCGCACGATTTGTGTCCCTAAGTATAATGTAGCTAGTGCCAATGTTATGGGGAGGATGATCAAGTGACACATGAGGAGGGTAATAGGCCCTTAGACTTTTTAGAAATATCATTTTTAAATTATGAATGAATTCAGAAGATGGTTGTGGGTGCGTTCAAAGCCTCAAAGCGCTTCTTATTCAATTATTTCTTTACTATTGGTGCATTTACCCAAATATACTACGAGAAAGCTTACATGAAGAAATCAAAGGATGAGGTAAATGTTTTAGTCTATGATACAATCTATAGAATGATCAAATTTAAAATGACATACAAGCTATAAATGAATTTGTTCCTAAATTGGATCAAATAATTTGGTTAGAGATAAGGATTAGGTTTGTTCATAGTTGATGATGCAGTTTAATCCGATAAGGCAATGTATTTGTTTACAAGTTAATGTATTTTGTTCAAAAATCAAATTTTAATACTTCCTTTTGCTTGAATTACATCCCGGTTTTACTGGTTACTAAAGCATTAGTTTGTTTGGGTTGGGATTGATGTAGTGTCACTGGAGTTCATGCTTAGTTTGAAAAGTTAGGCCAGCCCCCTCCATGAATCAATTATTGTTTCGTATACTCTACTTAGTTTGAAAAGTTAGGTCAGCACCCTCCATTAATCAATTACTACTTCGTATATTCTGCTTTGATGCTTGTGCTTATGTTGATTGGAATTGCAACATTCACTTTCCCACAATATTCTTGACTGCCCCCATCTAAGGTTGGGATTAGAAGTTTATAGGCTATCATATTTCTCTTGGGAACCTACCATATTTCTAGACTCAAATACCACTCCTGCTTATATAGCCTTTGTATCCTGTTGAAGAGACAACAATGTAATTTTCTAGAACTTCATCATAACTCATGACCCTTAATTTTTTGTATATGATGCCACTAGATATTGTCACTAAAAAATAGAACAATGTATAAATAGATATTTATGTTGGAAGGTTTTGGAGGGGCACTCATGTCCTCTCTCCATAAGCCCCCATATCCTATAAATAGATGCACACCCTTGGATGCCATCTCATTAATATGTGAGAAGGGTGATAGGTACAAGTGTGTGTGAAAGGTAAATGGTAAAATAACCAGTCTAGGATGATGTAGTGTTGTGCAATACTTTGACATAGTAACAAAGAGTGTGTCTTCTTATGTAATCGTTAGTTTCTCGGATAGGCTGTATAATATCTAGCTACTAGTGCATAACTTCTGATCCCAAAACCAACCAAAGTAGAACTCACCAATCATGAAGAAATCCAAACCGCTCTTGATCAAGAGCATGACCGCTCTTGACATGCCTAAGCCTAAATATTATTAAGTCAAGACAACATGTACCTACGTAGTCATTGAAGCCCCAAATTTTATGTCCCTATAGTTTGTCGTACTTCTGATTCACATGAAGCCCAAATAAAAAGACCTACTTAAGAACCAAAGAATGATAGAGAACTCAAATACAAATAATTTATCAATGTGCATGGCAATAACTACATATGTATAAACATTTCATCCATGTATACACCTAATATTAAATAGACAAAATTTCAAGCACAGTAGTTTTTACCTATCTCCATATTTATGTCATCTCGTGTCTTTTTGTTTCCGTTTGTTCTATGTTGAATGTGTCCCTAATTATGTTACTGGGTCATCCACATTTCTGTTTCTGGTTTGGGTAACACCTCCGTTTAGCATTTTCGTTTGGACTCTATGTTGTTTTTGTCGAATGTTTTTTTCATCTTTGATGGTTTTTGTCCAACGTTTGTTTTTCTTTCCCACTGGGTTTCCATGGTTTTGTCCGATTTTGTCTCTTCTATTTTTTTTATCAAAGTGACTTTGATGTTTTTTCTGCTTCCATGAGTTTTATCCGATGTTTTTGTCCTTCTACTTTCGGTCTTGACTTCGCTTTGTGTTTTTTATTTTTTCTCATAAATGTATAAAATGGAAACAAAAAAGTGAGACATCATAAATATGGAGGCAAAGAAAAACTACAATGGCAGGAATTTTGTCTGCGTCCCTGTTTATGTTGCCGGGTCATCCACGTTTCTGTTTCCAGTTTGGGTCAGACCTTCGTTCCTTGTTTTCATTTAGACTCTACGTTGTTTTTGTCGGAATTTTGTTCATCTTCGATGGTTTTTGTCAGACATTTTTTCTTTCCCGTTGGGTTTCCATGGCTTTTGTTCGATTTTTTCTCTTCTGTTTTTTTGTATTGAAGTGACTTCGATGTTTTTTCTTTTTCCATGATTTTTTTCTGATGTTTTTCCTTCTATTTTCGGTCTTGGACTGCACTTTGTGTTTTTTATTTTTTTCTCATAAATGTATAAAATGGAAACAAAAAACGCGTGACATGATAAATACAAGGGCAGCAAAAACTACTATGGCAGAAAGTTTGTCCCTTTAGTATTAGGTGTAGATTCAGTTTAAATATCTAGTAATCCCTAACGAAAGTTGTCATATGAAAAATTGAGACATGTCTCCTGGAGTAATCATGATGGACAGATGAATCCTTATCACGTCACAACTAACTCCTTGCTAACTTTAATCAGAGATTTTTATTGGTAGCAACACATGGATAGTATGGAAAACAAAATTAATGTATTTACATCTAAATATTTTTCTGCTTTGTGACCAGAGAAAAATATATATCAATAATGTAACTTAATTCGAATAGGATATTGTCATATTATTAGTAATGAATTATGTATTTCAAATTTTATACAAAAGATAAAACATAAATAGATGTGTATATTTGCTAGCCTAATATTAATGAGCAAATGGATTCTTCTATTCATTTGCTAGACTAAGCTGAGAGTTCGAGGAAGTCAATCCAACAAGAAATATTTTTATAAAGTATCTAAAAATCCATAAAAATCATGAATTTATCCAAATATACTTTTACATGAAAAATTACAATAAAAATCCTAAAACCTGGTTTAACTGCATTATTTTCTAGGTAAAAATATATTTGAATAATCTTTTGATATTTTATTAATTTTTATCTATTTTCATAAAAATATTTCTAGTCCGATTTAACTCCTTGAACTTTTAAGTTAGTCCGATTTACCTCCTTAAACTTTCAAGTTAGTCTTATTTACCCCCTGTGATGTGGTGTCACATCAGTAAAACCACCATTAAAACCGCCAGGGTGTAAAAGTGAGTGGTTTTTAAAAGTTGAGAGGGGTTAAAAAAACTGGTTTTATAAATCAAAGAGGAAAATCAAACAACTGCAACAGTTGAGGGAGGTAAATTGGACTTCTTCCCAAAAAAAAACGCTCATAGGAATGTGTCCCTTCAGTCCATTAGTGGGCCCATTAGGGTGGCCCTAGGATTTTTAGGAATTTAAGGAAAAAGCACAGAAAAAAAATTCTGTGTACAAAGCTGGCCCCGGCAACGGTCACCACTAGCTGCTACTATGCTAGTCCTCAGAACTGTTCAGTGGACCGAGCCGGCAACTGCAATGTAGGTCTGGTGGTGTCAGTTTGTGGCCCATCTAGACTCGGTATATTTGGGGCCTCATTGGTTTGGCGGCGAGGCTGAGCTGGGGCAGGCTTGTTGTGTGGAACATAGATTGTTTGGTGGCTCTACGAGTACACATCCTAGATGAAGGCCTCGTTTAGTTTTTCCTTAAAACTTTATGCTCTATCACATCAGATGTTTGACATATACATAGAGTATTAAATTTAAACTAAAAAATAACTAATTACACAGATTATTTGTATTTTGCGAGACGAATTTTTTAAGCCTAATTAGTTCGTGATTAGACAATATCTTTTTTTGCAACTGATTAGACAATATGGTGCTACAGTAAATATATATTAATGATGGATTAATTAATCTTAATAAATTCGTCTCACGATTTATAGACGAGTTCTATAATTAATTTTTTTAGTAATATCCAAACACACCTTCCAATATTTTATAAAATATCCAACGCAAGGCCGAACATATCCGTTGTTTGGTTGCTTGTTTAGCTGCAGCAGTTCTCTCTAGCAGAGTCACAATAAGGCCATGTTTAGATTCCAAGTTTTTTCATTCT
This sequence comes from Saccharum hybrid cultivar R570, assembly GCA_038087645.1. NCBI lineage: Eukaryota > Viridiplantae > Streptophyta > Magnoliopsida > Poales > Poaceae > Saccharum > Saccharum hybrid cultivar. Next base: position 18,115,298 of record JAQSUU010000805.1, read on the forward strand.
CTCTCCATCATATCAAATATTTACATATATGTATAGAGCATTAAATGTAGGTAAAATAAATAACTAATTGCACAGTTTGTCTGTAATTTAGGAGACGAATCTTTTGAGCCTAGTTAGGCCATGATTGGACAATAATTGTCAAATACAAACGAAAGTGCTACAGTGCGATGAAAATTTTTCGCACCCCATCTAAACGAGGCCTAAATGCGCGCCCGTGCTCGGTTGGGAGGAAACCGCGACCTGGCTTGGCGGAGCCAACCAATCGCTAGGAAGCTGCATCCCATGGGCCTTCGCCGGCCCAAGACGACCAACCAATCACGCCCTTGGTTCTTGGTCATGCCTCGCCTGGCCTCGCCTTTGCCTGGTTGATACGGATAGCACAAAGCTCACTTAGGCTAGCAAGTCAATTTGGCTCTCACATAAACATGCAAAATCTTAGTTGTACAGGCCTCAAAGCACTCAGGCCAAAGAATCAAACGTGCAGGCTCACTCGGCTACCTTGCTTGGCAAGGCAAAACAGTGCCAAAGCAAAGGAACGAAACGATAAACGTGAGCCTACCGTTCCTCGCTCCATCGGTACCACCTGTCGTGCGCGCACATGCTAGTGTAGTTGTGTGTCATGTGTGGCGGCTCATTAGGATGATGACGAATCTCGAACGACTAATCAGATTACACTATTGCAAAATTGAACATCACTGTCGGCACCATCAGTGCCGGATTATGAAAAACCGGCGGTGATGTACCTTCACTGCTGGTTCCGAGCTTCAAAATCAGAAAGTGATTGGGGCTCAGCGAAAACCGGCAGTGAAGGTCCACATCACTGCCGGTTTGTGTCTGGAATCGGTAGTGAGTGGACGGTCACATATCACTGTCAGTTTTAACTAAGAACCGACAGTGATTTGGTGTTATCACTATCGATCCTAGCCAAGAACCGACGGTGATAAAATCACAGTACAAAAAGCTGTCGCCGTCCTCTTCTTTCTCCTCTCTTCCATCACGAGAGGCGCGCATTTGGCCCCTCCCTCTATTGTTGCAGCTGCTCTTAACCATGAAGGTAGCTCTTGGATTTTGAAGAATGGCTTAATCTTTTTGCTTTAAAGTGAGTAACAAGCATCCACTCTTTTGATTTTGTTGCTTATTAGCGTTGATATCATGGCTACATTGCTTCATTCTCATTCTAGTTCTTTCTCCATTCTAGAGAGCACTTTCTAATTGGACTTTGTGCAAGGCTTCCAAGCAAATTATGGAGAATCCATCATCCAAAAGGTTGGTGTCTATCAACCCATTTCAATTCCTAGCTAACTACATGGAGGTCAGGATGATTGTTAGTGTTTGATGCTATAATTAGTTCTTGTTAGGAGTAGAGTAGATTCTTTCACAATTCTGATGAGCAAATTAATCCATGTGTCACCTACCAACACATTGTTTGGAGCTACATTGGTGTTCATGATAATGTCTCTAATTTTAGTCTTTATTTTCTAAACTAGTGTCTCTATTTTTATGTGGCATGGAGTAGAATAATTTTTATTCATTATTTTGCAATAATTGTTTTTTATCGGGCTATGATTTTCAATTTATATAGCTTGGGCTACCAATTTCAATTTTACAAGAATTAGTGTAGAATAATTTTTTCCTAAAATGGGGTGACTAAATTAAATAAGTGTAGAATAAATTGTACTTTGGAGCTACAATTATTGTTCATGAAGCTCCACTTGTTATTATTTTCTCTGTAATTACTGTATCAATATTTTTATGCAGAGATGGATCGAGAGTGGATGTATCTGTCCTGAACGGACAAGCGGTACATGCTTGGCGTTGGCAAGTTTATCGCTGATGCTGGGGATGGAAACCCTATCTTCTGCCCATGCAAAGATTGCATGAATCAAAGAAAATGGGAGAAAACCGAGGTTGTACAAATGCACTTGATTACTTGGGGGTTCATGCTAAACTATATGATATGGAGTATGCATGAGGAGGTTGGTGTGAATGTTTCGTAAGAAAACAATGATAATGTGGCCATGCCTGATGTAGCCCTCTACGATGCTATTACTAACAAGGAGTTTGGTGTCAACACGGAACCTATGGCTACAGTTAATGATGTGTTTAGGAATACGCTAACTAACGACACACAACATCCCGATGGCATTGATCAGTTGCTACATAATGTAGAGAGTGGATTTCTAAGTGATAGATAGCTGAGAAAGCTAGAGATAATGAGACAAGATGGCAAAACACCGTTGTATAAGGATTGTCTAGTGAGCAAACTGAAAGCCGACATCATGCTATTAGAGTTCAAATCTACAAACGGATTGAGCGATAAATGCTTCGATCAATTGTTAGGTATAATAAGAAAACTATACTGGGAACCTTGGCCGCACACTACTGAAGGACGCCAGTTTTGCCTAAGAATTACTAACAGGGCCAATGGTCGTTCATCAAGTAACATCTATGGACGACCATGTCTTCGGTCTTTTGAGGCATGAGAGAGTGCACTCATACGAGCATTGACCTTTATCGATAGCTGCAGTTATAGAATCCGTGACATCAATTACCATGCTTGGATACAAATTTATGCGGTTGTGCATCCACCCCCTAATTAGTATTTGTTTAGGTTTAAGTTTAATTAGGCTTGTGTTTGTCATGTAATTCATGTGCTATGCAACTAGAGCTCTACATTTCGGTGTCGTATTGGTCTCAAACTTTTTCTCATGCTTGCACATGCCACGGGTGAAGGAAACACAAATTTTGGGATTTTTTCTGAGATGGTTTGGTACTTTCTCCGGTTTAATTGAATTTCACGCGACGTCACCGATTAATTAGATGTTGAACTGAGTCTACCCCGAGACGATCCAAAATGGTGCCAAACTTTTTCACAGGATCTCATGTGCCCTAGAGACCAAATTTTTGTCGATGTGGATGCAAAATTCTAGTGTGTTCATGATGTAATTGGGCCTCTCCTATCCCATTTAGCACAAAGAAAAATATAATACTCCCCCTGTTCCAAATTATAAGTCGCTTTGAGTTTTTTGGTACATCTATTTTACTATGCATCTATACATCCATTTTACTATGCATTTAGACATATTATTAATATAGATGTATAGTAAAATAGATATACCAAAAAAAGTCAGAGTGACTTATAATTTAGAACGGAGGGAGTAATAAAGAAAATGATCAGAAAAACCTATGATCTTGTGTGGGGCCATAATTTGGGTGCACATGCTTGCAAAAAACATTTAGACATACGCGGAACATACCAGCTTCACAAATCTATAGAAGTCGTCTCATGGAACAATGACTAAACACCTAGGTTTTCAAGGTTCCTGTGGTTCATATGTATTCCAGTATTGTATTGGTCTCAAACTTTTTTTCGGGCTTGCATGTGTCACGGGTGAAGGAAACACCAGGTTTAGGATTTTTCTGAGATGGTTTGGTACTTTCTCTGGTTTAATTGAATTTTCGCGCGACATCACTGATTAATTAGAGGTTGAACTGAGTCTACCCCCGAGACGATTCGGAATTGTGCTAAACTTTTTCACAGGGTCTCATGTGCCCTAGAAACCAAATTTTTGTTGAGGTGGATATAAACTTATAGTGTGTTCAAGATGTAATTGGGCCTCTCTTGTCCCGTTTAGCACAAAGAAAAATATAATAATAAAGAAAATTATCAGAAAAACCTAAGATCTTCTGTGGGGACATAATTTTGGTGTAAATGCTTGCCAAAAAAATTTCAAGACATTTGGACATAGACGGAACATACCTGCTTCACAGACCTATAGAAGCCGTCTCATGGAACACTGACTAAAAACCTAGGTTCCCAAGGCTTCTGTGGTCCATATGCGTTCCGGTGTCATATATTGATCTCAAAACTTTTTTTCGGGCTTGCACGGGCCACGGGTGAAGAAAACACCAAGTTTGGGATTTTTCTGAGATGGTTGGGTACTTTCTCAGGTTTAATTGAATTTCCACGTGACGTCACCGTTTAATTAGAGGTTGAACTGAGCCTACCCCGAAACTAAAATTGTGCGAAACTTTTCCACAGGGTCTCATGTGCTGTAGGGATCAAATTTTTGTCGAGGTGGATGCAAAATTCTACTGTGTTCAGGATGTAATTGGACCTCTCTTATCCTGTTTAGCACAAAGAAAAATATAATAATAAAAAAAATGATCAAAAAAACTTAAGATCTTGTTTGGGGCTATAATTTGGCTGCACATGCTTGCCAAAAAATTTCAAGACATTTGGATATAGGCGAAACATACCTGCTTCACAAACCTATAGAAACTGTCTTATGGAACCGTGACTAAACAACTAGGTTCCCAAGATTTCTTTGGTTCATATGCATTTCGGTATCATATTGGTCTCAAACGTTTTCCCGGGCTTGCACGTGCCACGGGTGAAGGAAACACCAAGTTTGGGATTTTTCTGAGATTGTTTGGTAGTTTCTCCGGTTTAATTGAATTTCCACACGACATCAACGATTAATGAGAGGTTGAACTGAGCCTACACCTGAAATGATCTGGAATGGTACCAAACTTTTCCACTGGGTATCATGTGCCCTAGGGACCAAATTTTTATCGAGGTAGATGCAGAATTCTATTGTGTTCAAGATGTAATTAGGCCTCTCCTTTCCTGTTTAGCACAAAAAAAATAACAAATAAAATGATCAGAAAAACCTAAGATCTTGTGTGGGACCATAATTTGGGTGCACATGCTTGCCAAAAAAATTTCAAGACATTTGAACATAGGCGAAACATACCTGCTTCACAAACCTATAGAAACTGTCTTATGGAACAGTGACTAAACAACGAGGTTCCCAAGATTTCTTTGGTTCATATGCATTTCGGTGTCATATTGGTCTCAAACGTTTTCCCGGGCTTGCACGTGCCACGGGTGAAGAAAACGCTAAGTTTGGAATTTTTCTGAGATTGTTTGGTAGTTTCTCCGGTTTAATTGAATTTCCACACAACGTCAACGATTAATGAGAGGTTGAACTGAGCCTACACCCGAAATGATCTGGAATGGTGCCAAACTTTTCCACAGGGTATCATGTGCCCTAGGAACCAAATTTTTATCGAGGTAGATGCAGAATTCTATTGTGTTCAAGATGTAATTGGGCCTCTCCTTTCCCGTTTAGCACAAAAAATATAATAACAAAGAAAATGATTAGAAAAACCTAAGATCTTGTGTGAGACCATAATTTGGGTGCACATGCTTGCCAAAAAAAATTCAAGACATTTAGACATAGGCGAAACATACCTGCTTCACAAACCTATAAAAGCCATCTCATAGAACAATGACTAGACACATAGGTTTCTAAGATTTCTGTGGTTCATATGCATTCTGGTGTTGTATTGGTCTCAAACTTTTCTCGGGCTTACACGTGCGACGGGTGAAGGATACACTAAGTTTGGGATTTTTCTGAGATGATTTGGTACTTTCTCCCGTTTAATTGAATTCTCACGCGACGTCACTGATTAATTAGAGGTTGAACTGAGCCTACCCCTGAGACGATCCGGAATGGTGCCAAACTTTTTCACTGGGTCTCATGTGTCCTAGGGACCAAATTTTTGTTGAGGTGGATGCAAAATTCTAGTGTGTTCGAGATGTAATTGGGCCTCTTCTGCCCCTCTTAGCACAAAGAAAAATATAGTAATAAAGAAAATGGTCAGAAAAAATCTAAGATCTTATGTGGGGACATAATTTGGGTGTACATACTTGCCAAAAAATTTCAAGACATTTGAACATAGGCAGAATAGGAATATAAATATGTGAATTTATTCCGTTTAAAAAAGAAAAATTATATACATCACCGTCGGTTTCAAGAAACCGGCAGTGATGGGCTGTAACTGTCACTACCGGTTTCATTTTGAGAAGTGATAACCATATTTAAAAAAAACTTATCAAAAAATTAAAAAATAAAACAAAATTAAAAAATTTGGCCCGCCCGGGGTACGAACCCTTGTCTCGGGCTCCAAAGTGTATAGCCTTAACCGCTGCGCTAGGATGGTAATTGCATTAGGATTGGTTTTTTATTTTGTTTTATTTAGTTATAGTGCACTTAGGTGATTCAAAAATAAATCAAAAAGTTTAGCCCCCTGTGCTACACAAGGTTCAAACCCGGGGCTCGGGGTAAAGAATGTGGTGCCTTAACCACTGCGCTAGTTGTACGAGTTCGAAAGGAACTCGAAACTAATTCTACATAAAGGCTAAGAGGAACAAGCATTGATGTAGCTCATCACTGCTGGTTCTATGTTAGCCCCGGCAGTGATGAGCTATCATCACTGTCAGTTTGGCTTGGCCACCGGCAATGATGTGCCATCACTATATAATCCGAGCGCGAGCGGCCGAAAATTTTTGCTTCTTTCGAACGCCTGCGCCGCTCTCTTCCTCCATGCCGGCGAAGCACCGCCTCCACCCGTGCCACCGTCTACTGCCCTCGAGCCCTCCTCTTCCTCGACGCCAGCGGCCGTGCTTCACCGTTCGCCCCGCCCCAACAAGGAAGCCGCCCGACGCCGTCCCCCGCCCTGCGGTCCTCCACATCACGGTGTTCAACGCCGCGGGCCTCAGCACCTGTGGTCCTCCACGCCAGCGTCCCCCATTCCATGGTCGTCCATGCCAGCCGTCTAAGGACAGCGGCTTCTCCGTGCTACACGGTGCGCGCTGCCTTCACTGCCCCTCCTCTATTCGATGGAATGCCCGTGAGGATAACACCCTCCTTCGTGTAGCGCGGCCTCTTCTGTCCGTCGCTGGCAGTGAGGAATGCTGTCACCACTGTCCCTGCCACGGCCGACGCCATCAGGCATGTCTGCGCCCTCGTCTTCCCCGACACCGCCGGAGCACCACCGCCACCCGTGCCCTCGTCTTCCTCGTCCACCCCGCAGTACTCCATGACGTTGGTCGTGCCCCCACCACCACGCCTGCATCTCCCAAGATTGAGGCCCTCAGGAGCGCATGGAGAGCTGCTACCGCACCCCCCACGGTGAGTGCTTCCGCCAGTGCCCCTTAGGTGTTTGTTGAAATGCCCGCGAAGATAACAGCAATCTATTATTCTCTTTTTATCTAGATTTTGTGTACAAGCAGTTCAAAGTTCCTTAGTAGCAAATGTTCTTTGATCTATGGTGAACAAATTAGCTTAAAACACTATGATCATTTGAAGCATGGTTGAAGATATACTAGTGCTCAAAGTGGGATTGAAATGAGTTAGATGTTGAAATTCATGAGTTACTTGTGTTGGAAATTGAAGTTTAAATATTTGAATATAGTCTACAACTTTGCTCAATACACTAAGCTTAGTCTACAACATGTCCTGACACAAACTCATGCTATTCTTGTTTATTCTTTTTCCTCTTATAGACACTGAGTATAAATCTACACTAAAGACTTGACCTGAGTAGGATTGTTACTTTCCTCAATATCTCAGTAAAGAAAGATAACTTATGCTATTTTCCAACTCTTATATCTTGTCTTTTCGTCACTCCTAAAACAACATTTTAAAAATCACTTACCCCTATGACCATCTTTAAAGACTGGGCCAGTAAATCCTCGAGATTAACGAAGTCACCACAGACGCCTCGCTGTCGAAAGAAATATCGCCTACCACTGAAAGCACGACGCGTCAAATCCTGGAAACTTGCTCCCATAGGGAGTCGAACCCAGGACCTGGGTGCTACTGAGGCTCTTGTAACCACTAGGCTACAGGCTCTTTCGCCATCCTTGTATCTTGTTTGGTTAAGACGATGGAATCAAATAGGATGGATGGAGTTGCTAACACCGTCATCTGCAAAAAAAAGTCCTATGGGCCCTGTCTGTCATCCTCTCGTGATGTGCATCTCTTTTCTTCTTAGCTTCCTATTCCCCTAGTTGCACAGGCGAGCAACACCGCATCCCTACCGGTCCTTAGTGCAACACCCTTGCTCTGTGTGGCCCTCGTTCCTATTGCTGACCCACTACACCACCCTCGCCCTTGTTATCGAATGCCGCACCCACCTGAAGGGGCTCCCAGCACCGCCCTCCTCTGCTGCAGGCTGTTGCACCGCCCTCGTCCTGTGCCCCATTGCTGGAAGCCGTGGCTGCTCGTCCACCGTGAGGTGGGCCCCTTTCGCTTGCCCATCTACATAGAGCAGGGAGGTCGCCCCGTCGTGTTCTCCTAGCCAGCCCTTGCTCAGTCGCGTGTTTGCAAAGTCGCCCTCGCCATGTCCCCTGTAGAAACTAATTTACTAAAGGCTCAACCAACTGCTCAACCGATTAAGGAAAGATAGACTTCCTGGAAAGAAAAGTCTATCTTCTTCCCTTCACAAATAGCTAGCTTCTCACCCCCAAGCCCCCTAAGGGGGACTTAATTTATTAAACGTACTTTTCTTTGTTAAACAGACCCACCCTAACCCAGATTGTCGCTCACAGATTGGCCTAGGACTACTCGCCCTAGATTGGCCTAGGACTACTTGCCCGATTGTCGCTCGTCCGTCTCATGTTTGCTCGGATGTGCCATGCCCCACTCGCTAGGAAAGATTGAACCATCACAGAGCATATGATTGATGAGCTGGTCCCTTCGATCTAAGGAGCTAGGGCACCCCACATATTAGAGGAATATTCCTGTAGGAGGATGGTCCCATCCTCCTCGACTCCCCCACCAAATGGCCTTAGAATTGGGATGTCCCATCTCATCCCAAACCATCCTCTGAGCTCAACACATGCTAAGGGTGGCTTCATTGGGATGCTAATTAGGCAAAATGATGATCTAATATTGGGATTAAGGAAGAAAATGATTTTTATACAAGAACCAAGACAAAAAAAAAAGATGTGATATGTGAATGGTACGAGAGAGAAAATATTTGATTGGATAATATATCTAGGTAGAGACTCTAATCGTGTGTGTCCCAATCTCAAAGAGCGATGCAAGCTCTTTCCGGACAGGTTCCGTGCAGGATTGCCCCGGGTTTACATCTACCTCCGTCCTTTTTTACATATCATATTAACTTTGTCCTAAGTCAAACATTATTAACTTTGACTATTCATTTTAAAAATTCTTATAGTTCACGATTTATGAATTATATATTATAAAAGTATTTCTTACAGTAAATCTAAAAACAAAAAATTTATATCATGAACCAATATAAATTTGTTAAAATTGTTGGTCAAAGATAAAAATATTTGACATTTTGACATAGGACAAAGCTACTCGTATGTAAATAAAAAATAGAGGGAGTATATCCGATTGGATTCTTCGACTCAGACACGGAAGGGTTAATTAGTAAGGGATTTATAATTAGGGTAGCCGCACAGCACGGGCCGTGCGTACGTGTTTTCCAATCTCGATTGCCACCACCGTGCCGACGACGTCCGTGTCTTCCCCATCGGAACGGACCACCTATGCCGCCGGCGGGAGGGTGCGGCTGCCATTGCAGTTGCAGTAGCGCTAGCGGCGGCGCGGCCCCAAGCAGGGAGGTGCCGCTGGGCGCGTTGGCAGACCTCGAGAACGGACGGTCCGCGGACCCCCTGCAGCGGATCGGGGAAAATACGGCCAACAGGATGCTCAAGTTGTTCTTCCGGGTACGTGCACAGTGCGATGATCAGCATATACACATACACAAGCATGTAGATGTAGTTCATTATATTGAATCGAACGTCCAAATCATACCTGCACAAAGTAATTAATTATTATACTTGCAGAAAATTACGTGTTTCATCTGTGCATACATGTACAGTCACAGTAATTACTTGCAGAAAATTACGTGTTCCATCTGTACATCCATGAGTTAGCTTTTGTGCTGTTCTGTTATTTTTTTTTTTGTCTTCGTAAATGCTGCTTCTGTTCATATTTTCGTGAAACAACTGAACAAGTGGTTGCAGTATCCGTGGCACGTTTTATATGTTTCTACTTTGCATTGGTGCTTACATTCAATTTGTTGTTGGCTTGTCTGATGAAGACACGATCTGCGCTGCTTTACACAAATTGGTTCCTTTATAGTAATTGTTTGATCGTTTATCTCCATGTGTTATAGTAATTTAATTATCGTAAATATATACTGACATTGTCGTAAATTAGTATATAAAATTATCGTAAATAGAGGTGGCTAGCTACAAAATAAGTTATTTTGTAGCCACCTCTATTTACGATAATTTTATATACTAATTTACGACAATGTCAGTATATATTTCTAGCCACCTCTATTTACGATAATTTTATATACTAATTTACGACAATGTCAGTATATATTTACGATAATTAAATTACTATAACACATGGAGATATTTACCATAATGTTATAGTAAATCACATAGTAAGGAGTTACTATAATCTCGTAAATTAACATAGCAATTATCGTAACTCAAAGTGACTACAGAATAAGTTATTTTGTAGTCAGTTATAGGATAATAGCTCTATATATATATGATTACTTAACAAGTAGAGCAACATGCATACGAATGGCCAGACCATATCTATGTGCCTTTTACTTTTGTGCTAGGTCTTTTGTGAAGAAAGAATTATTCTAGCCAAATTTTAAACAATAAAAAGCAGATGAATTGATAGATAATTCTTTGTTCTTTTATTTCTAATCGTTCATGCATGTTTCTATTTTTGTTCTTTTATTTGCGTTGTACTCTTCAAGTTGTAGGTATATATGTTGTAGCTAGTTAATTTATTGGTATTTTCGAGTGTCCAATGGTTTGTAAAAAGTATAGTGATTGAGTGATTCATCAGTGGAGATTGATTATTCTTTGTCTTTGTATTGCTATCTTATTAAGGAAATGATGAGTCTAGCACAATTAGGTGGGAGGGGAGGTGCGGTCATGCATCCCAATTATATCTAGATTTAAGTTATCTCTGACTTGAATTAATGGTGGATCTTGTGTTACTACCTTATACATATAATGTAGAAGAGAGATTATCTTTAGTAACTTTAAATCCCACTAACTACACTACTAGGGTGATCCACTGGTAACTCCAACGGTCTATTTTCCCTTTTCTTTAGAAAAGAAAATGATCTTTTGATTTTGAACGGTTTTAGTGGCAACAAAAATATCTTTGCACGAATTGTTGGGAGGTCAATGGAAATGCTATGCCATGATCTTAATTTTGAAGGAAAACAAAGTACGAACATCATGTTTCCTGTAAATCCTCTGCGACTCCTTTTGCTTCTATGTTATTTTCTCCAGATTATTCATTCCTCCATTCTTTTTTTTCTTGACATGTTCTTTTGTTTGGTTTATTATGATCATGTAGTGTATGTACGCTAACTGAAAGTTGGCGTCTCTTGTAGGGACTGTTGATCTTACTATGGGTGCATGTGTATGATTCCATGAGAAGATACGCAATCAATCACGTTGGTCAAGATACATGGTTTAGTACGTTTGCTGTGATCGTTGTTGCTGTACCAATAGCCGAATTCTTTTGCATTGTCGGTCAGATCGTGATCCCACCGCGGTCTTTTGCATTGTGGCACCGTCCATTCCTAGAATAATCTCATGGTGGTGGGCTTGGGACACTCAAGATTTCTACTATTTATATGCTCATTATAGGCATATTATAAACTGTGTATTTATATTGACGATGATTTGTTGGAGGGTTGTTGCCCCTACTTTTGTGGCATTGAGTATAAATAATCAGTTTTAAGTTCAGTGTAATAATACACTAGTAGAACTTCCACTACCACATAACCCTCATTTTTCTAACCTTCCTTTTGCGGTTGCATGATCTCCTTTCTTTTTGCGGGAATTACGGTCACAGGCTAGAAATCAGAAATCAGCTGTAATTCCAAGATAGCAGTTATATTATTTAGGGCGGAGCTCTACAGTAATATTAGGGTTTATCTATGGATAACTTAGGTGTTTTACACCATCTTGTCACCCGAGTGACACAACACCTTAAATCACTCGATTCTATGAAACAAAACAAATCAGGTGATTTAAGCCTCTCCGAAACTCGATTCCTATAACCACAAGATCAAAATCCAACGAAGCAAATAAAAAGAAATTAAAACCAGAGCGAAAAATCAAAAGAAAAAAATACAAATTTATCAGATAATTTCTATGAAAGGCAAATTAGAAGAACATCAAAGCAAAAAAAAGAGAAAAATACAGATTTATCAGATAATTTCTATGAAAAGCAAATTAGAAGAAGATCAAAGAAAAAAAAGACAGACAGGATTAACAGATCAAGCAAATTAGAAGATAAATCAAAGCAGATTATTTCTATGTAAGCCAAATTAGAAAATATCAAATTAGAACCAAATAAAACACACAGAAAAATAAAAAACCAAAAAACCAGATTATTTCTATGAAGCCAAATTGAAAATTTTCAAAGGAGAACCAAATAAAACATACATAAAATAAAATAAAAAAGCCAAAAAAAGATCAGATATCTTTTTAAATAATCTTGATCATTCTCATATACGAAAAAATAATTTACACCAATTGAACACAGAGTTTACACCAAATCTGAAATAGTAAACTATAGTCTAATAAGATGTAATATGTACCTGTTAAAAGAAACAAATCTGTCTACGTATACACATCCATAATAGGGGCTACTGATTCAACAGGCACAAAGGCTCAGGTGGGCAGACGTGGCCGGTGGTGTGCTGCTCAGCCACTACAGCATGCATTGTATCTCCAGAGCAGCATGCACTCCACCGTGCTTGGTCAGCGCTCAGCAGCGGCCAGCACCTATGCGCTTCCACATGCAGCCTCGACACGACCATCTACTGCCACTTGGGGCCCGCGCTCGACACGACCACCTGGCCTCTGGTCTCTCCACTGCCGCGCCGTGCGGCTTGGCGCGGCACTGCCACGCCCAGATCTATGGTGCGGCAGGCCTGCCACGTCAGCCGGCCGCGGGTCCTGGGAGTGCCACGTAAGCGATGTTGCCGCGCTGCCATAGATGGCGCAGCAGCGTTATTTGGCCGCACTGTGACTTTAGGCGCGGCTAAAAGTGTTAGTTTTGAAAAAAAAAGTTTTCAGTGTTAAATTTAAAAATTGTTTTAAAAAAGTGTTAGAAATAAAAAAAATTCTGAGAGGGAGGGGCAAGCCAACGCTGGCACTAGGAGAGGAGGGGCCCTACCACCGCACCTTTGGTTCCCGCTCGCACATTCAAGCACCTGTTGTTCATTTCTTTAGTAAGCTTGAGGATGGTATTAGAGAAAATATGATGGATATAATTAGTTAGATAAAAACTGCAACTGCAGTCCTTCCAACATGGCTCCGTTTGGCAAAGCCGCATGGCTGATTCTCCGCTGAATCCAGCAGGAGCTCTGCCAAATTGTTTTTCAGAGAGAAGCGATTCTCTGCTGATTCTGCGAAGTGATTCTCTGAAATAAACTAAGAGGCTGAGAGCTGAAAAAAGTAACTTCTCCTATGAAGTGATTCTCCATCGCGGTTTCGAGAGTTTATTCTAAGGAATTAAAGAGAACTACTTCAGCAATAGAATCACTTCTCTCAAAGAATTAGCTTCCATTGAGAATCAGAATAAATGGCTACCAAACAGGCCCTATCAAGTGAATGAAGTCATTTTTAGAGGAACAGTGCAATGAGATGCAGGTAGGTTTCCCTTTGTTTGCTCCATAGAAAATTTCCTGTTGAGTTACTTCAAATAATCGAAGCTAAGGAATGATCTCTTGTGCATTGCCATTAAAAAAAGAAATGTCAGTTCTATTTTGGGACACCTGACAATGGTTTCAATTTTGTTAAGCAGAGTCCTCTCTCGAAGCCTCGTCTATCCTCCAGGCGACTGCGGAGGCGACGAGAGAAACAGGTGCACCTGCCAACGAGACCACCATTCTTCCTCATCTCCGATGGCCTTATTGGCCTCGGATATGAGGGGAATGACGGGATCTCTACCTGGCAGTATAGATTAAGTCCCTCTAGGTGTAAGGTCTGGTGTTCGACTGCGGCGTCGAGGCGGTGGCGGCACCGGCGTCAAGGAATAAGGTCCTCTCGTGCTCTGTCCCGTCTCAGTGGCGCTCTACTTCGGTGCCGGCGATGAGCGCGTGGAGGTGGAGTCTGGCTTTGCCAGTTCCTATGCAGAAGTCCATGCGGATTGCCGTTTCGTCATCTCGGGGAGGCGGCGATGCCAGTGACGCATTCCATCAAGGGTGCAGCGACGGTTGCGAGCGATGTGGCTAGCTGGAGAGTGGATCGAGCTCGAGACTCCCTCGGTGAGCGTCGGCAGCGAGCTACGATCCATGGTCGGAGGAACTCAGGGGGTGCATCCCCGGCTGATGCTTCTTCAACAACGGTATCGACCTGGTTCGTTTCAGAGCTACTATGCGATGTGGTCCCTCCAAATCTGGGTGGCGGCGGATGCCCGGCGCCTGTCGATGCGGGACCCGCAGGGTTCTGCAGCGGTATGACTACGAGTCGTGGGCCCTGGCCTGGCCCATAGACTAGAGCAAGGAGAGGTGCAGCGTCCACTACACCGAGCCCGAGTAGAATAGGTCAGACTAGCCGGATTCCTATGGAAAGTAACTTCTGTATTAAGTTCAGGACACCTTCTTTGGATCCGACTAGGATAGTAACCGCACCACAGCTTTCTCTATCGATATAAAGAGAGGGCGTAGGCACCTCTGTAACAAAAAAGACACAACATACCAATCAATCCAACCCAAAGGCTAACGCCGACTGGACGTAAAGGCTATTACTCGATTACGATCAAGGGCCCGAACTAGTACAAATCGACTGTCTCTGCGTTAACCGTTGAGCTGAGCGTACGCCAAAGCCCGAACAACTACCCTGGGTACCTCCGTGGTAGGTTGCCGGTCTCCAAACACCGACAGCTGGCGCACCAGGTAGGGGCTTTCGTCGCAATCGCGATCAAGGACTCTACGAATTCTGACGACATGATCTTCCTGACGGGATCAATCTTCATCTTCGGATCGTGGGTTTGCAAGGCGGACGATGAGGGCAACCTCCAAGGACGCCTCGTCGAAGCTTAGGAAGCCCGCGAGGAATTCACTCTTCTAACGGGGTCAGCCGAAGATCTCGCCAAAAGGATCTAAGGCTTTACGGTGTTCGAATCGACTCGGGCTCCGATAACAACCAAACTTGACTTAGTGTCCGGGTCGGATTCTTCTTCGGAGTCTAATCCGGGTTCCTTTAGAGACAAGCCAAGTTCTTTTCTAATTGGACTCCGAAACGTGACATCAACTATTAAGAGATCAATTCGAACCTATTTCAAGGTTCTTCCAGGAAGTTGGGTCGCCTCCCAACCGGACTCAACAACGTAGCAAGGGCTTATCAAGACTTACTCCGAAAAGCAGCCGGTCCAGTACGGAGGCTACATCTTACTGGAGCACAGGAAGACCTTATATTAACCGTAACATCTCAAGATTACCTAGTCCACTGGCCGGGTACTTTTTCCCGGAGCAGCAATACTCGACTAGTTGATGAAGCTATCACTCTACCTTACCAAGAAGGAAGTGTGTTCCGCGATGCCGACACTCTAACTGAATTCATCAGCGGTTCCAGCAGGGCAAGGGTGGTCCCAGCCCGAGAAATCCCAATGATTTGTGGGCCACCACCGATGCCACCAACTGGACCCGACGTTAGGTCTTCGGATGAATCATAATCAAACATATCACCCAATGCTTCTGATTACGATGGTGAGTCTGAGGACCAGAAATGAGCTAGAGAAAAAAAGAACAAACTAAAAGAAGGTCACAGACGCCGAGCCAGGTAACGAAAAGAAGTGTGGGACACGTACGAAGCAGAGCTCGCCGAATACAACAAGAGGAAATCAGAGAGAGAAGCCGAAGAGAGGTGCGCGGCCAGAGCACACAGAGCTCCTTACGACAAGATATGAGAGGCGATAGAAGAACTCGAAGTGATCTCGCATCTCAACGAGGAACAAGTACAACTCCGAGAAGTTCTTCGGACAACGGCCCTGAAGGCACATGGCGGATGAACTCGTTCCAAGCTTCCCGCTAGAACAACATCACATGGACAAGAAGCACAAAGCCAAAGGAGGTCTGCCTTCGAAAGGTTGGGACCAAACGGGAGCCAAAATTGAGAGAAAAGAAGAGACCACACCCAAAGTAATCAAGTCGAGCATCCGAGAGAAGAAAGGAGCAGAGCATCTTACCACTCATCCCCATGGTTTCTTCCTAGGCTAAATGACAGCTGGCAAGAAGGGGGCCGAGTCAGAACACAGAGAAGTCGGAACGCACGACATGTTTCCCTGTTTTTCAAGGCGACTTGCTTCAGTACGATTGCCTCACAAGTTCAAGTCGTCAAACCACTCCAAATATGATGGGAAGATCGAACCAAGGCAGTGGCTCAGAATCTACTCGTAATCAATTGAACTAGCCGGCGAAGACAACGATATCAAGGTATTGTTCTTTCCCATGGCCCTAAAAACTATGCCCCTCCAATGGTTCGACAAATTAAACCCGGGATCAATTAGAGGCTGGGAGGATTTGTAAAGAGCTTTCTGCAAAAATTTCGTAAGCATCATTACACATCCCGTCACGCATAGCTAAAAGGACTCAAGCAGAAGGGAGGCGAAAGCCTCAGGAATTATTAGCGATGTTTTGGAGAATTACGTTCCCAAGTACATGACATCACCGAACGAGAAGTGATCGAAGCCTTTTCTCATGGGATCATGGCTAAATGGAAATTTTAATATTTTTGCAAAGAGAACCTGATGAACAATGAAGAATTCTGACGCGTAGTAGGAAAGATGATCATGGCAGAAGAAAAGACGAGGGAAAGATTCCCGGATAGAAACAACCGAGAAAACAATAGAGACAACTCGGACAGGAGAAATTTTTCAAACATCGAACATCCGGACAGGAAGCGTGGACCAGACAACACCGTCGCGATGGCTGACAAGACGAATTTTTTTTCAAAATTCAGAAGATTTGAAGACATTGAGAATATGCATTGTATATGGCACTCGCAAGGAAACTACACAACAGGAGATTGCCGAATCTTCATTGACAGGTACACAAGAAAAGGAAAAAACAAGGATAAAGAAGAGGATAACAAGAAGAAAGACGAAGATAAAAACAGCAGCTGATTCAATCTCGTGAGCTCTATTTGACCAAGCTAGAAGCCAAACTAGCTCTTGACCATTTAACAAAGTTTGTTCTACATACGATGAACTACAACTTTTGTTAAAGGTCAAACCTCATAACTGGTACAGAAGTCAAACTTTCACTTTGGTCAAAGTAGCAACTCGATCAAGCCTAAACTAGGGTTCTAGTCCAATTAAGGCATTTTCTTGACATTTGCTCAACAGGAACCCTTCATGACTTTTATTGTAGAGTTCATATAGAGTTGTTTGAGCAAGTTTGCAAGGTTTGGTTGTTGATCTATAATTCTAGTCACTTAATCATGCCATTCCAATAGGAATACAACTTATCATTTTACGTGACTTTTTGATTCCAAACTTCATGAAACTTTTCCAGGGATCACTGTAGATAGAGAGTGACATGAGATACATGAAAGAAGTGACATCAACACTCACTTGCATTACCAAGCATGAGCATCAAACATACACATATTGTACACCAAATGACAAGGTATGTTGCGTATGTTTCAAGGAGATGTTTCAAGCACATTCCCTATATACATGTTTCACATGTTGCACTAGCATGTTTCATAAGTTTCACTAGGGCGTTACATGTGTTTCATGCTCACAGGTGAACGAATGATGCCTAAACTAATGCAATGCAAGTGCCAAGATGCAAGCCTAACACCTGGGGTATTACAGTTCTATCATCCAAGGTAATGCTAATGCAGTCCATACACTTTACTATTACAAAGACTTGGGACATCGTCTAAATGCGACACATCCCATTTTTTTAAACTACAGATTCAGGACGTGCAATCTCCCAGGAGCATATCCTATTTTACTGGTCATAAATGCTTTGCTGTTCTTACTACATACTGTACTTACAAATGCACTAGTGTTGTATCCTTAACTTCTGATGCAGATATTTGAACCTGACAATTCTGTTGTTCAAGAGCAGAAAGATACACACTCCTTTGGCATTTGAAGGAGCGGTTGAACTTGTAAGTCGGTACATTATGCATTTTTTACACGTGTATGTTCGGATAGATTTGGAATGCTCAGTTTTTCTGGAGAACCGTTTAGAGCCCTGAGATATGCTCTTTTGAAGCATCTGGAACTTTCAGTTTAACAATGAAGCATTCAGTCATAAAATGAATATTAACACACAGAATCCTGCTCAATCTATGGCATCTGCGGAGCAGAAAACTTTCATCTGGCAACTTGTTTGCAGTAAGGGTGTGTTTGGTTGGGATATAGAGGACGGGATGGTCCTGCCCCTGCTTTGAGGGATGGTATTGTCTGTGCTTCATGTTTGGTTTGGTAACTGTTTTTTATTTTCTCTAGGCAACAGAAGCAAGACAACACCCCTAACCCAAAGGTTCAAAACTTAAACTCCGCACCAATCCCCTCCCTAGCTCCCACTACTTACTACCCTTTCGGTGAGACGCAGACAGAATCTCAGGTGTGTAGTCTATCCAATACTTAACACGCTCTACTCGGCAATTGGCAAAAGCATTGTCCAACTTATTTAAATCTGGCGTTTTCTACAGGTCGTTGGATACGAAGAAGATTTAATAGGCAGGCAGAAGATCATAGGCAGGGTTCGGTCTCAGAGCATTAATGTGACTCCGTCATGTGAGATTCCTTAGTTGTGGAGGCAAACCAGAACATCTTTGCCTGCAGCCAGATCTGACTGTCAAATTGCGACAGGGAAGATGTGTTCTGAAACCTGCTTGTCAGGCAATGTTGGCTTCAAATTAAGCAGCATGGATGGAGTCTGCAAATACGGAGGCGTATTCCTAGCTAGAGGATCTGCGTAGCAAAAATTGAGGAGATTTTCATTGCATGGCATTCGATGAACGGAACCTCGCGCTTACATCTTGAGCTTGTGGATGTAACGCCCTTGTTTGTAGAACACAGACAGACTCTGAACTGAACGCTTGTGATCTTGTACATTAACAATCTTGTACACTAGATCCAGGAGTAGACAAAGTAGTCGACACATGACACGTATGCTCGTTGATATAATAATGTGTTTTGGTGTATATGGCGAGCATGAAAGGAAGTATGTACAAATGTAACAATTCATTTTTGATTTGATGCTTGTGCATGCTCAATTAGTTGAGGTAGCTGGGCATGCAAGTTCCATTGTTCTGTGGTTGTATGAACCATAAATTTGTACATTCAATTTTGGTTGTATGAACCATAAATTTGTACATTCAATTTTGGTAAGTCACACCTCACACGAGGTATTTGATTTCAACAGTATGGAAAATACGAATACATTTTGGCAGCTTGACTCCCAGTTTTCTAAGCTTAATTCATGGCTATATAGTAGAGTACCTGCACACAATCACTTTCTTTAATTCAGTGGCACGCATGAACCCGAATTTGCGTGCATTGTTTTTGCTGCACGACAGGCGCTTCAACGGGCCCTGACCGACGGCAGCGCGCCTGTGCTGTAGTCAAAGCGCCTTTACGGCAGCGCGCCTGTCACCGCCGTACAGGTGGCGCGGCGATTACCGGCTGGGGTAGCTGACCAAGGAGCCGGACACCGAGTCGGCGGTGGTGCCAATGCCGGCAGCCTTCATGATGCGCTCGATCTTGCTGACCACCTCGCCCGTGGACGGACGGTCGGCGCCGGCCTCCTCCACGCACCGGAGCGCCAGGTCCACGTACTGCTGCAGCCCGCCCAGCGCCGACGGCGACGCGGCCAGCACTGGGTCCAGCAGCTCGTGCAGGCCGCACAGGTCCTTGCCCCAGCCCGCCGCCACCGCCACCGCCCTCACCTCCCGGACCACGTACCGGCCGTGCTCCAGCGGCTTCGCGCGCCGTGATGATCTCCAGCGTCAGCACGCCGAAGCTGTACACGTTGCTCTTCTCCGAAAGGTGCTGCGTCGTGTAGTACTTGGGGTCCAGGTAACACGAGTCGAATGAGAATCATATCATTTGTATAGTACAACAATGGAGCAACACGAGTTGTTGTCAAGTGATCGATCAACCAACCATTGTGCCCTTGACTTGAGTGGTGACTTGGTCCCCGCCTTCCAGTCCCAGCGGCTTGGAGATCGAGGCCGAAGTCGGAGACCTTGGCGTTGACCGTTGAGCCGGTGGTCGAGGAGGACGTTGCTGGACTTGATGTCGCGGTGCACGACCTCAGGGTCGGCGAGCTCGTGCAGGTAGGCGATGCTCTACGCCGCGCCGAGCACCACCCGGAGCCGCCGCCGATCGCTAGTCCAGGCGCACGCCGGACTTGCCAGCAGTGCATACGCTAGCCGCTCAGCGGATCGGAAATGTCGCTTCCTGCTATGCTCAGCGGATCGGAAACCCACCGTACCCTGAGCGTGCCGTTGGGCACGTACTCGTACACCAGCATCAGCTCGCCCTGGTCCACGCAGAAAGCGACGAGGGTGACGACGTTCTTGTGGTGAACCCTGGAGAGGAGCTCGATCTCCGTCTTGAACTCCAGGCTCCCCTGCTGGGATCTCTTCACGGTCACCAGCTGCCCTCCCGGGAGCATCCCTCTGTAAACCTGCATGCAAGCATTCAGAACACACAGCGGCTGATCAGAACATTCACCGGCAGGTTCATGCCCCCAGCAACGACGCTGATCAAGCTTAAGCATTCAAGTGTAATCATAGCATCATACGATATCTAATGTACTACAGTCCCTGAATCTGAATGAATACATGAATGATCTCACCATTGGCAGAAGTGTACGCCTGTCCAATGAAAAAATATGGGCCATAGCCGGTTAGTTTATACGTCTGGTTGCTCAGCATGAACCCGATGTCAGAAACGTCTTGTTCACTGAACCTGGTCTTGCCACTTGGAAACAACTCCAGGCTCATCTGCAAGTTGTTGTGCGCATTGAAAAATGGATCATGGATCGAGACTGAGTCCAGCGGGATGCTGCGTTCCAAGAATTTGCTCTTCATTTCTTGCTCTCTACGGATGAAGTACGAGCTGTTGCTCAGGTCAGAAAACGGCGGCGATCTGAAGAATATGGTGCCCTTGTACGGCACGTGGGCACGGCACAGATGCAGGTTGGGCTCAGCATCTGATACGACAGGCATGGAGATGGCAGCGAAGAACAGTTCTTTGCAGGAGAAGATGGCATCTCCGGATTACACTACGGGAATCAGGCGCTTTGCCGAGTGTCCAGGACACTCGGCAAAGCCATAAATACACTCGGCAAAGAGTACACGACAAAAAATTCGTCGGCAAAGACCTCTTTGCCAAGTGTTTTCTGTCGGGCACTCAGCAAAGGCTTTGCCGAGTGCCACGACAGCACTCGGCAAAGAAAAGTTGCCGTGACGGGGGAGATAACGTTAACGGGTGCTTTGCCGAGTGTCCCACAGCTGGGCACTCGGCAAAGAATTTTTTTTTGAAAATTCTTTGCCGAGTGTCCCACAGCTGGGCACTCGGCAATTTTTTTTTCAAAATTCTTTGCCGAGTGTCCCACAGCTAGGCACTCGGCAAAGAAAATATTTTTTTTAAAATTCTTTGCCGAGTGCCCTCTGAGTGGCACTCGGCAAAGAAACAATTTTTTTTTTAAATTCTTTGCCGAGTGCCCTCCGAGTGGCACTCGGCAAAGAAATTTTTTTTTTGAAAATTCTTTGCCGAGTGCCCTCTGCTTGGCACTCGGCAAAGAATTTTTTTTTGAAAAGTCTTTGCCGAGTGCCCTCCGAGTGGCACTCGGCAAAGAATTTTTTTTTTGAAAATTCTTTGCCGAGTGCCCTCTGCTTGGCACTCGGCAAAGCAAAAAAAATTTTAAACAAAAATTCTTTGCCGAGTGCCCTCTGCTTAGCACTCGGCAAAGAAAAAAAAATTTAAAAAAATTCTTTGCCGAGTGCCCTCTTCCCTGGCACTCGCAAAGCTGGGAAATTTGCCAAAATTGACTTGATTTTCCCAGCTTTGCCGAGTGTTTTTGTGATTGCACTCGGCAAAGGCTTCCTTTGCCGAGTGTTACACTCGGCAAAGTGATCATAACCACCCCATTTTTTTGAATTTTTACATTCCATCGCGACAAAAATAATATTTCACATATATATCAAATTCATCACATATATCTCACATACATCATAAATATCTCATATAGATCAGATGCATCACAACATATATAACATAAGTGCATCGTAAGTCCAAATAGCTAACACAAGTTCATCACAAGTCCAAATAACTAACACTAGTGCATCACAAGTCCATCACCAAGTGAACAACAACAAATAGAAAGACAACTACCCAGATCCCCAAGCTCCCCACTGAGACTGTGGTGTACCATGAACTGGATCATTCGAGGGTCCGAGAGGTGGATTATTCGAACCCGCCGATTGAGGCTGCACAAAGAAGAAGATATTGTGATAACACATGTGGAGATATCTGGGTTTCAAGCAACGTACGTCACAACTTCCTCGAAACATTCTTAATTTTTTATCATAGCCTCCACATGCGATATCATGACATCTTGACAATTTTTATGATTTTCGGACTTCGTTTGTATTTAATAGAATTTAAAAATAAATCGCCCGCAAGTCGGTGCCCATGTTTCGTGAACATGATGTTCGAAATTTCAGGTGTGTTTCTAGATAGCGCCTCATAATACACTCAAAAGCATGAATATCATTTTTTGAATGGCTAAATTCCATTATTTCATGCACCTGCAGTTCAAATTTGCTTTTTACGAAAAAATTCAAGTAAATGATACAAATTAACTAACTGCAACAAAAAAACATAAAAATTGTACCAAATTTTAAAATCTAGCTCCTAATACTATAGTAGGGCTTCACAAAAAATTTAGGTGCAAAAAAAAAAAAAAATTAAATTCTTTGCCGAGTGCCAAGATTCTGACACTCGGCAAAGAAATTCTTTGCCGAGTGTCAGATTTCTGGCACTCGGCAAAGTAATTAAAAAAAAACTTTGCCGAGTGCCTAACAGCAGACATTCGGCAAAGGATCACCGTTCGGGCTCACCGTTTGTAAGTATGTCTTTGCCGAGTGTAAATCTTTGTCGAGAGCTGGGCTCTCGGTAAAGACTTTCTTTGCCGAGTGTATTTCTTTGCCGAGTGTCTTACTTTGCCGTGAGCGGCACTTGGCAAAGAGCCTCTTTGCCGAGTGCCCGATATTTGACACTCGGCACACTCGGCAAAGATACTGTTTCCGGTAGTGTTAGCCTGTCCGGTGGCAGTGCAGTATTTCCGGTTGTCCCCTTGTTGGTAAATAGGATTCCCCACCAGTCTGTGACAAGATGGATAGCTGACGTCAGAAGTGAATCAAACAGAGTTAGCACTGTATGTAAGGAGTAGCAGTGTAGCACAGGCTAAAATGTTCTTACAGGAGTATCTGGTTGTATGGTGATCCCCCAACAGCGTACTCTCGATCTGGTTGTCTTGCAAATCGATCAGTTGGAGCTGACTACTGAAGTCTGATCTGATAGTCAAGGTGCCGTTGAAACGGTTGCCCGGAGCTTCCTGCGATTGTAATAAGGAAGTCGAATCCAGGAGACTGTAAGGGGAGGCGGTAGCACCAATTACATAGTCATAACTATTTTGTGTGTCTGATAGATGGAAATCTTATTTATTATAATCTTCTTCACTTCCATCTATGAGGTAGCGTACTTTGTTGCAATGTGGATAGTTTACTCACAGTGTCTGAATTACAGGAAGGCTGAAGAGAGCTGGTGGCAGCAGCCCGCCAGTGCGCAGATTCTCAAGGTATCTACATTCGTAAAAATTCAGACGAAAGTAAAGGATTAACTGAAGTTTTTTATTCCTCGAATACACAAGAGTGTTAACTGAAGTTTCAGACAAGAAGTGTTGCATTTAGAGAATTTCAGACAAAAGCTTGTGTGATCAAAGTTGAGAGGGTCACAGTGGGGTCAAAGATGGCGAAGTGGTGAACCAGGCCGGAGCATCAGATGCATTGAAGCTGTTGTTGCTCATGTCTCTGTAAAAATTGCATAAGATTCAGAAGCTGGATGCTCATGTCTTATTTCAGGATGGAAAAGGTGAATTCATACTTACACAAAGCTGAGCGAAATCATTCCAGTTAAATTTGGCAGTGGGCCAGTAAGCTGGTTGTTTTGTAGATGGCTAGTGATAAGATGAAAAAAAAAAGATAATACAGTGTCGTAAGCTTACCCTGCATAAAAAAAGTGGAATCGATAATGATCGAAAGTGTACTGCACTCACAGTTCTGCAAGCTTGGTAAGATTGTTTATGTTTGCTGGAACTGGCCCAGTCAAATTGTTGTTTTATCAAAACGCCTGCAGCAATAAAATTTCATGATCAGAAGCAAACCATAAAACCATATATCTAAATTTTCATTATGTTTTTTTAACAAGCTAAACAATTGTTTTCCTCAATCATGATTATGAAGTACTTACAGAACTTCTAGAGTATTAAGGAGACCTAAAGTAGATGGAAAGCTGCCTGAGAAGTTGTTGTTGTCAAGAAGTCTGAATACATGTAACAAATCAGTCACCGTTTCAGATTCAGAAAAGGAGAATGTCAGGGTTAGTCATGGATCAGGCTCATATGTGAGTTGAAAATCTGAACAGGTATGGTGCCTGAAGGCTGATTACCCCCCATGTGGCTGCAACAAAATGGTGCACGCACTTTTTTTTTTGAAGACAACACCTGAGGGGTGAGAGGTGCACGCACATTTCATCATCAGTGGTAGGAAAAAAAACCATATACCAGGATTTAATAAGAATTCACTTACAAGTGCATTGTATTTGTCAGATTATCCAACCCAAGGTTTGTTCCATCAAATATGGGAAGTCCATCGGTGAGTTTATTGTCAGCCAGATCAAGCCAGTATAGCTTTGATAGGCTGCCTAAAGATGGTGGGATGGCACCGCTGAGCTTGTTGGAGTTCAAGGATCTGTAGGCAGAGTACAATGAAATTTCCTTCTATCTCATTGTGGCTGTGAACAGGGACTAATTGCAGATATCGCAAGTAGTGATGACTAGGTGAAGCATTGATGAATATACACACAACAGAGCTGAAGTTTGAAGGTTTTGTTTACATGATGCTGATTGCATTAATAGGCATTTAGTTGGAGAAATTCCCTTTACATTACAAGGAATCCGCTTGTAAAAATAAGGATCACAGTGTTTGATGAATCAATTACGAACAAATCAAGAAACCTCTACACAACAAATTCCATTAATTTGCTTCCCATAAAGAAGGCGTCTATCCTGCATTACTGCAACAAAGGAATTGTTGTTGCTGCAACTCGATCCTGAATTGGGATATATGCTACCAACTTGCACTACGGGAATCCAGTGCTTTGCCGAGTGCCACAGGCACTCGGCAAAGACCTTTTTGCACTCGGCAAAGGCTTTGCCGAGTGCCACACTCGGCAAAGAACACACGGTAAAATTTACGTCGGCAAAGGCTCTTTGCCGAGTGTTTTTTATCGGGCACTCGGCAAAGACTTTGCCGAGTGCCCGATAAAAAACACTCGGCAAAGACTGAGCACTCGACAAAGTCGCGAATCGAAAAAATCCCGAAAAAAACAGGAATTTTTTTTTAATCGGAGGAGGGCCCCACCGGCTAGCGCCCGCCAGTCTCTTCAAACCCACATTTTTCGCGGTACTTTTTCGGCAAGCCACGGCTAACGCGGCCGACGGGATTCGAACCCGCGACCTCTCTCTCACGCGTAACCCTCTCTACCACTGCACCATACTGTCACTTGTGTCTATATCTCATTTTCGTTCTATACATATTATACTAAACCGAGTATAAATTGCTTATTTGAGGCTCTAAACAAATTAAAATCAAAAAGTTGTCTACTACAAAGTTTCGTAACTTTTCGAGATCTACAACTTTCGTTTTGATTGTTTCTCCATTCGAGGTCGTTTACAAAAATTTGAATTTTAAATTTAAGAAATTCAAACGTACCTTTCGTTGACAAGATGATTTTAAATCAAAAAGTTTTCTACTACATAGTTTCATAACTTTTCGAGATCTACAACTTTCGTTTTGGCCGTTTCTCTATCCGAGGTCGTTTGAAAAATTCAAATTTTATTTTTTTTTGAAATTCAGACGTACTTTTCACTGGCAAAATTAATTCAGATAAAAAAGTGTTCAACTATAAAATTGTATAACTTCTCAAGATCTACAACTTTTATTTTGATCATTTCTTCATTCGACAAAGCGATACTAACATTGTTTACAAAACTTAGAGATCTATCTTCTAGTTTTCCTGAAACTATATACAAGAGATGTAGATTTTATGAACAACGTTAATATCACTTTATCAAATGAAGAAATGATCAATACAAAAGTTGTAGATCTTGGAAAGTTATACAACTTTGTAGTTGAACACTTTTTAATTGGAACTCGTTTAGGGCCTCAAAATGTGCTTTTAAGATCTTCTTTGCCGAGTGTAATAAAAAAACACTCGGCAAAGAGGGTCTTTGCCGAGTGTAAAAAAAAAACACTCGGCAAAGACCCTCTTTACCGAGTGTAAAAAATAGGGTCTTTGCCGAGTGTCAGAAAAAACACTCGGCAAAGAGGGTCTTTGCCGAGTGACACTCGGCAAAGACCCTCTTTGCCGAGTGTTTTTTTTCGCCGAGTGTTTTTGTTTTGGCACTCGGCAAAAAGGGTCTTTTCCGAGTGTCCGAAAAATTACACTCGGCAAAGATCTATGTTCCGGTAGTGTTGGATATTTTTATTATAAATTATTAATTTTGTTTTAGAAACTCAATACTTGTTGTTTTTTTTTAAAAAAATCAAATCCTCAAATTGTACATTTTCAATACAATTTTTGACAATTTGAATTTGGAAGCTTTTTTCAAATATGAGTTTTTATATTAATATTTAATGAACAGTTTCATATTTTAAATTGTTGGAAATCAGATTGACTTTAAATTTCTACATAATTGAAATAGTTAAATTGTAATTTTAAATCATAAATTTATAATCACAACTTCAAAGAATTGTTTTTATCTTTTAGTAGATTGAATTTACATGCACTTACTTAAAAGTTATAGATATCAAAATTTAAACATCAACTTGGGCCCAAACCATCGAACTTGTGATGGTGTGTCATTCTGGTCCTTAAACATTGTTGGGTCTCAAATTCATCCAAATGGATATAGATTCACACCCGCCTCCATATCTGGTTGGATGAATATATATGAGACCCAAACAAAGTTTAAAAGCCAAAATGACACACTTTCTGAGTTTGGGGACCGGGGTGACATACCTCTACAAGTTCGAGGACCGGCCATAAACTTTACTCTTGATTATATATTGTATTTGGTAGAGCAATGCACGCGGTCTTAGCTTTGACAAGTACATGACACTTATTCTTACTAATCTTTTCTGAAGTAATGAAAATTGCTTAATTAGGCAGGAGCACACAAGCAAAATAGAGTAGCTTAGCTACATTTCTTGCCAAAGCACATGAGACATGACTCCCCTTCGCATGCAGCGGGGAGCGTGTGCCGTCATATAGTATACAGACCACGGTGGCCAAGAAGGCCAGGGCACGGCAATTTAAATATGACGCCCTGGCCAACCATTTGCTGACTATATGCCCATTTAATGACTATGCCGCAAAAAGGAATATATGAACTATGTATGTCCAAAATTGGACGTCCTATGTGACAAAAAAAATGCATATGTATGAATTACTATGATAATTTGACCCGAGGCGAGGCCACCGCGAGCCTAAGACGAGATCACGCGAGGACGGGTGGACAGCCAACGAATACACGCGCGTGACGTGGTTAATTACGGACTTGCAACCACGAGGGTCGACGGAGACGCGCGCCACGGCGTGTTGCAGTACGGTCAAGTCAGTCCGTATTCTTCAATTTTCAATTTCTATTTAAATCGACGGGGTATTGAAGCCTATTTTAATTTCTTTTGTGTATGTCTGTATGGTGTTAAGAACATAGGATTCTAAATGTTTAACTCTATATTTATTTTTTATGTTTTAGATGTTTCCTAAGTAGCATTTGTCGGGTCCTCAGAAAAGAAAAAAGAAAATTATTATTGAAAAATTGACAGATTTAATGGCTTGACTATATGTGTAGCATCAGAAGGATATTTTGGATAGTATTAATCTTGATACTGTGCTTGAAGACTAAGCATAAAAAAACCCAAAGATGGGTTTTTAAGAAAAAATAACTCAAGTATTGTTGCTTTGTTTCAGATAATCATAATAGTTATTTACTATTCTTTAAGTTTCCTGTTGTAGTATCATCTTTTATATATATGACCTCAATATATGCTACAAGTTCTATTACTATATAATTTAGTTATCGTATAAAAAAAACTAGCTTAAAGGGTTGTTACTATCTTATTCGCCCTAATGCCCTGAAATTTATTGAGACGCCCTAGCATTATCTGAGGACTATAATTAAGACTCATAACTTCATCACAAGTAATAAATTAGATAAATACTCCCTCCATACTGGTAAAGAAAGTCGTTTAGGATATGATTTTGCATACCAAGGAGTGATTAATTAGGGGGTATTTTTTTTATTTTCTCTTATTAAATAGGACTGCGAGTATCTCCTAGACAACAAACATTCATAGCTGGATTAGTCAGGTGGCTGCATCCTGAGGCATGCGGGCAGGGATCGAATCCACTCGTGGACCTATTTTTTGCTTGACGCGATTTTGCATGGGACTGTGCCGAGTTGCATGGCACTGTGCGGGTGCTGGTGCGGCTTGTTTGGGCGTCTGCCTTTTGCCGTTCGCGCTCGTGTTTGGGCGCGTTTACGCTCGATTTTTCACTGGCGCTAGAACTCTAAAAAAATTTTCACTGGCGCTTGTTTTTTGCGTTCGCGCTCACGGCAATCTTCTTTTGGCGCTCATTAGGTCCGACGCTTGGAGTGCTCCATTCGCTGCTTGTTTTATTTAAACGCCTCGTTCACTTGCTTTGTGCATCTACCCTGTAACACTGTGTACGACCAAGGCATCTACGCACCACTATGTAACACTTGCTTGTTCTTCTCTTGTTCATCTACGACATGGCCGATTCATTTGCTAGCTTTGATCTCAACGATCCTCCATTACAAGATGCCAACGGCAATGCTGGGTTCGATCTGAACGAGCCACCGTTGGAGCATGGCAACGGTATTGCGTCTCTTATTAGTTTGTTTTTGCGTAGGATTTGATTTGAATCTTATATTAGTTTCCTTTTCAATATTTAGTCGTCTCTCATATCATCGTTTTCTTTTCGAAAGGATTTGATTTGAACTTGCCACTAGACGAATATGGTGTGATTAATTTCGATTTTGAAGAAAACCTCGCTGGTAAGATAAATTTCTTTTGATATGACTCTATGCTGGTAATAAAAATCGTTGGTTTTAATTTCCTTTTTTTTTTGCAACAAGAAGATGCTAATGAGGCTCCCGTTGAAGCCAATGGATGAAGGAAGGCCAAAGACATGACAGAAGAAATGAGAAAACAAGTGTATCAAGCTTTGTTGGCTAGAAGCAAGAATGGGAAACTAGGCAAGTGTGATACAAGAGTTGTTGCTGAACAATTTGGACTTCACATTCGAGTTGTTCAGCGCTTATGGCAGCGAGGTAAAATCCCCCTTGCTCAAGGCATTCCGGTTAATATTGCTAGTTAAAAGAAGGGTAGAGTAGGCCGCAAGCCAATCCCTGTTGATTTGGAACCATTGCGCAACATTCCTCTCAAAGAAAGAATGAAGATGTCAGTAAGAAACTAAACATTAGCAAATGGAAGCTACAAAGATACTTGAAAAAAGGTCTTCTTAGGCACCACTCAAATAGCATCAAACCACACCTGACAGATGCTAACAAGAAGTCTCAGTTACAGTGGTGTGTTGACATGATTGATCAGGGTAGCTTGCATGATGAACCAAAATTTAAGGGATTTTTTAACCATGTGTTCATCAATGAAAAATGGTTTTTCCTCACTCAAAAATCAGAGAAGCACTACTTGCTACCTAACGAAGATGATCCCCGTCCCACTTGTAAGAGCAAGAATTACATTTCTAGGCTCATGTTTTTATGTGTTTGTGATCGGCCAAGGTTTAGGAATGGAGAGTGCATTTTTTATGGGAAAATTGGTTGTTTTCCACTTGTTACTTATGAAAATGCTAAAAGAGACAGTAAGAATCGTCTAGCGAGATGCAAGGAAGGCAAGCAAGCAGGAAGGGGAGGCGAGCGATCAGCGAGATGCACTCATTGCGGTCGCGTACCGAAGCGTCACGATTAATGAAGTGTGGCGTGCGTCACGATTAATGAAGCAGGGGAAACTACTAGCTAGGGGCAAACGCGTCCAAAAGATTGTTCACGGAGCCAAAACGACATCATTTGCGCAAATCATCTAAACGCCTAGAACGACATTCTTTCTTTCCCAGTACGGAGGGAGTACAAGTTTGACTCCCTAATTCATGGGAGTTCAACACGTTAGACCTGATACAGGATAGCAAGCCAAATTAATACCAACCTACAAAATGTGAAACATAACTTTTCATGCATCAGATTCATGGAAATGTTGGTTATTCGACAAGTGTACTACCATTACTTTACAATCAAGACTTGGCACCGCAGATCAAGAACCTTCTAGTTTAGAGGTAAACTTTCTTAGTGAACAGAAATGAGGTTCCTCCTTGTCTCTATGAAGTACAAGGACAAGGGACGATATTTTGATCCAAATGCAACAAAAAAGAAAAAGGAAACTATTGGGGGACGTGCTGAAATTCAGGTGCCTGAATTTTAGTTTCCTTTCTATCGACGGTTATTGCATATATTTTATATTAAAATTACAACTTTATGTAGACATAATCTGCAATTTTTGGTTTCGAAAATAAAAAAAAACACAAACTACAAATCTGACAAAATCTGATCTGAGTTGGCACAAAGACAATTAACAATTTATAATTATTTCTATATTCTGACATGGACAAAAATTTGATATGTTATGATACAAAGACAAATAACAAATTACAAAAGTAACAATTTATTTGTACCAGTTGGTTGTACAAGAGCGTTGCCTGAAATCATCTTAAAGTTGAGGCAACTGAAATAAAGGACGAAGTGGAAAACTAAACTAGGCACGTTACTCTGTGGAATTATCTGTCGGACGATGTATGTATTCATCCAGGCATTCATCCACGCAACCCATCAATATGCAAAAGAACACAGACACAGCTATAACGAGAGTACCCAAAGGACATACAGTGAGAATTAATTCTTGTATGCTATGGGTGGTCATGTATCTTCTCATCAAGTCGACCAGATAGGCCCATAGTAAGACGATCAATCCCTGCAAAAATTAAACCAAGAAGCAAAAGTTTTGGTAAGAAATTATATTTTATTATGGCAACCAATATGAGTTACAGAGGAATCAAAGCAAAGCCGCTGAGATATATGAATGATGGACTATATATATTGGACCACATGTAAATTGAATGATATATAAGATCGGAGTGTATATATAGAAAGGACCCATGCATATGTATATATATAGGAGAAAAGCAAAGAGAAGACGATCAGTAAGCAGCTAGCATGCATGCATTTTGATTTCCAAAAGCAGAAATTTATTTTTACGGACACAAATCAAAATATGAGTTGATGGACAATCTGAACCGAAACCACTAATAAAGAATCATATAATAATTATAATAATATACTAAAAACACAAAAATCTTAATGCGCCGAGGACATATATACAATCTATATTGCTAATTAATTGTGATGCCCATTGTTGGGGATTTGACTTTGCTAAAAACACATAGCCCCGAGCCTTCGGAGTTGGTCATCAAGGTTCCATGTCAAAGTTTGCTTGCAGGATTCAAGAGCGAAGGAAAAATTTGACTTCGCTAAAAACAAACAACTAGAGGAGAAGAAATTCAAGAGCGAAGACGGATTTTAGACTTCACTTGGAATCAACAGAGGATATGAGAGTAACACATGAAGCGAAGACTTCGGTCAATATGCGAAGCCAATAGAGTTAAAGGCAAGTTCAAGGGTGTGAAGGCATCCTCGATGAAAGTAACTTTGAAGATTAACAAGATGGCATGAGGAATGAAGTCTCGAAGATAAAAAGACAACTTTACCCCTGTAATTTAAAGGGGCTATATTGATTAGGGAGGGGTAAAATGGTCATTTATGTACAACTTACGAAGACCTTTATAAATACTCCTATGTAGTGTACGATCATGAAATGAATACAACTTTGCGTTTGTGTTCAACCTGATGTTTGAGTAAATAAGTTTTACCCAACGCCCATATATAAAGTTGTTTCAAACCGGTTGTAGATGTGTCATCCCCAAAATTAGGGGAACTAATAAATTTCATGATCATATTACTCGAGCTCCCGTCCAAATTTATTTTCCCTTTGCACTTTGTTTCATTAAAGATAAAGATTAGATAAAAAAAAGAATATTCACCGTTAGTTGAATGAAACACTATATATACCTCCATCGATGAGCATCGATCTCGTGTGCTAGCTCATGAGAACGATGGATAGATCAGATCCGGTAAATAAATTAAACCCCACTCATGCACTTGTCCATGCATATAATAACCAATTAATGCATGCAATCGACGTGTACAGTGTACTACGTACCCGTAAGATGCACTTGACAGCTTTATCGGCGGCAGTCCTAGTCTTCCAAATCTCCTCGTCCAGGTCGAACAGCGCGTCCGCCGGGGCGAATAGCATGTCCGCCACGTGGTGGATCCTCCTCTCGGTGTCGGTGTTGGTGTCCCTGCTGTCCCTTTTCGAGGTCCACCACCAGCTCCTCCGTGCCGCCCCTCGGGACGACCTCTCCTCTTGCTCCTCCGCCGCCGCAAGAGCAGACGCAGGAACAATTTATTATTTATATATAGTTATTATTGTTCCTATCTATGCACTGTATAATTTGTCCGGGCCTATCTATGCACGTTATTATTTATATATAGGTTATTATGTTGAAAACAATTTATATGTAGTGTTGTTCGACTCAGGAACGAATCAGGAAAGCGTGTGCTTAATTCGATCGATCTATTCCCTTGTCCGCCGCCGCCGTCCCTCTCCGTCGGCGTATCGCCGGGTCATCTATCGATGCCTTGCGAAGCATGCTGCTGCTGCGACCGCAACGCACCGACCTCGAGGAAGGAGGGGGAGGAGCTGGGCGCGTTAATTGACCACGTCGAAGGACGGTACATGGAGCTTGCCGCGGAGAGGGACCCTGTACGATTTTCTACAAGAAAAAGAAAAGTCAGATGTCTTTTTATTTTTGAAATGTTCTCTTACCACGTACTCCCTCCGTCCCTATCGTTTTCGCTTCCCGAAAAATAATGTTGACTAAATTTTCGTTCTCTAAATAATTAATTCCAGATTATATGTGATAATTTTAATCCGAAGAAAAGAAAAAGGAAAGCAAATCGAAAAAAACCTACCACGCCTCCGACGCCACGTCGCACTGGCCCGCATGCAAAACCATGCATAAGGGCCGTTCACTAAATTAATTCCAGACCACATGTGATAATTTAAATCCAAATTTTGTAGATATGGAAAACACTTTTAATATGCATAATCTGAATCTGGTTCTGTGCAGAGGGGGATAGAATATAGAACTGGCAAAATTAAGTGGATATAGATTATCCGAAGTTTAGAAAAGGATATCCGAAAACTACTCTTCCTAAACTAAAACCTAGAGGAATTCAGGATTTTAAAAAAACTTGACGTCGAAGTGTTTGACTCGATCACCCCATTAGCGATTTTTGAACAAAAAACATATTAAGTGTTAATTGTGTTGTTGGCCATAGGCGTGACAAAAATTTGTGGGTCCGGTGCAACGCAAGGGAATATATCTATCTCTACAACTAAAAAACATAGCATAGTTGCTGTTGTCGCCCCGCCCCGCTCGACCTAGTCGCGCCGATGCCATCACCCCACTTGCTCCGGATCGTCCACACGCAGAATCAAGACTCCTGCTCGATCATGTCCTCCGGCAATTCATGTAAAAAGAAAGCTATCATGCATCCGGCAATTTGTGGTCACCATCGTCCGCACATCCCACTAAACACTAGCCAAGGAGGCTAAGTAGGATCGGCAACGCTAAAGTTGGCCATGCAGCCCGCGGCCCGCCGGCCCGGCCTGAGGCACCAGGCCGTGCCTGGGCCGCCACCCTGGCCCGTGGCACGGCCCGGTAAACACAGGCAGCCCGGTGGCGGCCCGGCCAGCCAGGCCAGCCAGCCCAACGGCTATATCAGCCCAGCCAGCCCACCCCAGCCACCATATATAATCAGCCCCCCCGGCCAGCTAACCCTAATCCCCATTCTCCACTCCACCAGTCCACCGCACAGCCGCAGTCGCTCTCGTCCTCTCGCTCTCCGCTCTCGCACTCGCAGTCGCATTTCCGATCTCGATCCGCCTCCGCCGCCGGCTGCTCCTCCTCGTCGACTGAGTTCGCTGACCCTCTCCTCCCTCCTTTCCCCTCCACCCTCCTCTCCTCTTCCTCCTCCGGTGAACCATGTGAGTTTGTGCTCTTGACAGTCGCTCCGCCGCCGCTCGCCGTCATTTCTAATGGTTGTATGTCTGTCTCGTCTCTCCTCTGGTTGACTCGCTGGCCACTTCATCTCCGGCATCGTGCTCCGGGTAGCGCAGGTACTAACCCTAACCCTAGATCTGCTCTCTTGGTCGTCTCTCTCTGTCTCTTTGACTCTCTCTCATTCTCTCTGTCTCTCTTAACTTTGATTCTGACGTTCTCGTCTTCTTGTTCTTTGCAGGTTCGTGCCTGACGCCGCGTCTTCCTCCTCTGGAGTAGACATGGCCAGGCCGCCAAAGCACCCGTTGAGGGGCAGTGCTGGAGCTGGAGGTCAGGGTCGGGGTCAGGCTCTGGCGGTTGGTGCTGGAGCTGGAGGTCGGGGTCGGGCTCCGGCGTCCGGTGCTGGTGCTGGGCTCGCAATGCGAGGGGCGGATGAGATCCTCCTCGGCGATGGCAAGGACCTAGCGCCGCACCCGGACGAAGAGCTGGAGATCGAGGACGACGACGTGCGTGATGACGCAGCCGGGTTGTTCGGCATCGACCTCGGTGACGGCACCCAGCCCATCGATCTCGATGGCGACGACGATGTGGAACCCTCCACTGACACTCATTGTACCTCAACCACCTCTGGTAAGAAAAAGTCTATTGTGTGGACGTACTTCACTGAGATTAAGGAGAATGATATTCGAATTGCTGCTATCTGTAATCATTGCCATTCGAGATACACTGCTAGATCTTCTGCTGGAACTGGCCATTTGAAATGCCACATGAAATCCTATATGGAAAACAAAATCATGCTAGCATGGTCCAGTCTAGGCTTGCTCTTAATCCTGATGGTTTGAAAAATTGGCAGTATGATCCTACTGTTGCTCGTACTGAGTTATGCCAGTTGATTGGTAGGCTAGACCTTCCCTTAGGCATTGGTGAGACACAGGCCTGGGAAGATTACATTAAGCGTGCTCATAACCCTATGTTTAGCAAGGTTTCTAGGCAGACCACTACTAGAGATCTGGGTAAGTTGTTTGCTGAGCACGTTCTATGCTTATGAACTCTTTGTTGCTTGCTTGTTCGTCTGTGTCTTTGACATCTGACATTTGGTCTGGTAATGCTAAGGAAGATTACATTTCAGTTGTTGCTCATTATGTTAGTGCTGATTGGGAGTTGCAGAAAAAAGTTGTTGGTTTTAGGCTTATTGAGTCCTCACATACTGGTGAAAACATTGCTGAAAAGATTGCTTGTGTGGTTGAAGAGTTTGGTTTGATTGATAAGATCTTTGCTGTAACTCTAGATAATGCTTCATCTAGTGCTAAGGCTTATGATATTTTGTAACCTGTCTTCTTTGTTACTTGGGTTCATTTCCTGCACCTACACGTGATGATCCTAACAAGGTTCAGTACTTGCTTGTGCATCAACGCTGTGCTTGTCATATCATTAATCTCATTGTTAAATCTGGCTTGAAGAGGTGAAACCTTTTACTGATGATATCAGAACTGCAATAAGCTTTTTGAATTCCTCTAATCAAAGAATTGCATTGTTTAAAAACTATTGTATTGCTCAGGGTCTTAGACCTAGAAAGTGAATATTATGTTTGTTGAAAATGAAGAAGTGCTTCAGCACTTGTATAGTTGTATGAAAATGAACACTTGTGTGAAAATGAAGAAGTTGCCAGCACTTGGTGAAGATTTGGAGATGTTTTTTGCCTGACGGGCTGTGGGCTGGCCCGGCATGGCGAAATTGGCCGTGCATAACGGGCGGCACGGCATGGCCAAACGGCCCACGGGCCGTGCCTTGGGCCATAGGCTAGGCACAAGCACAGGGGCACGGCCCGACAAGCATGATGGCCCGTCGAGGCACGATGCCGTGTCGCGCCGGCATGGCCCGATGGCCATCTATAGGCAACGCCGCAGCTTAGCATCCCCAATTCTCTAGAGCTCACTCATACATGACGGAGGATGGATCTCGCAATTTGAAAATAGTTTTGGGTACCCAATGCAAAATTGCTTATTAACTTTTATTAATTTCTGAAAATGATCACATCCGTTGTCGTATGCGTGAGCAAAATTTGTGCTGCCGTGCAACGCACAGGCATGATTCTAGTTTATATAAAAAATATTAAATATGGTACATAATTAATATTATTAGATAGATTGTTGAATTTATTTTCATAATAAATTTATTTGGAGAATCAAATGTTGCTAATATTTTCCACAAATCATGTCAAACTTCGGGGACAAAACCAATAACGACAAATATTTAGGAACAGAGGGAGTAAATTCAAGTTCCTGCATTAAGCTCCACAAGAGTAGGAAAGAAAGTAACCATGTTTCCTGTAATGCCGCGGCGTATGTGCATGGCAGTCCTACAGATTAGTTTTTTTTAAATGAAACATTCAAATAACAGTTTGCAGGGCATATTCTAATATTCAATTGCTTCCCCTCAGCCTTTTTTTATAC
The DNA here is from genome assembly GCA_038087645.1 of Saccharum hybrid cultivar R570. Lineage (NCBI taxonomy): Eukaryota > Viridiplantae > Streptophyta > Magnoliopsida > Poales > Poaceae > Saccharum > Saccharum hybrid cultivar. The sequence goes on from JAQSUU010000805.1 coordinate 18,152,235, forward strand.
GTTATTAGTCGTCTTCTAATCTTTTGTTGCTTGCAGGGATTAATGATCTTACTATGGGTGCATCTGTATAACTCCATGCGAAGATATGTTATCAGCTCTACACATTGGCAGAGATACATGATTTAGTACATTTGCTGTGATATAGTTGTCTCCGTACCTATGACCGAATTCTTTTGCGTTTTTGGACAGAACACGAATATACAACGGTGCAGATCGTTCCCGCTGAGGAAATAGTTTTATGTTTGGGTCTAGGAATGGAGTCATGATTCCAATAGACAAATCAAACTTATTATGTATTGTTACATACATTTTTAGCATGTCCAGTCTTATAATCATATATATAGATATATGCCCATGCGTTGCACTGGGACCATGATTTTTTTTATAACTAAACCTCAATAATCAGATGTAGACCGTGAGCTCTGAGGAGTTCGTATTGGACGCTGACAAATGGATCTGGCATTGTATTGGAGTCTCCAGACAACATCCAAAAAATTTGACCACATCCTTGTGATTGATTCGTGAGACGACTGCGTGCTACCTCATTTATAAACTCATCTATTTCTTTCTGGACAGTTATTTTTTACTTCTTGATGGCAACGACATGTAGGTCCGATGATATTCCTTTGTAAATGGTACCATACCCTCCACCACGATGCTCACGAGCTTTGTCAAAGTTATTTAATTTGTTGCCTTCACAAGCTCATTGATTGGTATGATCATCCTTTCTGCAATGTCGCCCTTTTGAAACATCAACTTTTGCAGCAACTATCCATGATTTTGCTTGAAATACATTTGTTTCATTACCTTTCTCCAGTGTTGTTCAATCTTATGGGATATTAACATTATGCAAAGAACCAAAACCAGGAGGACCGGGCCATAGCAGCTGAGAAACCAATTTTATTTTCTTTGATGAACCTAGACAAAATAGTGAATAAACTGACGCAACCATGGAGCTCGAAGGGGTCACCATGGGGCTTTTGATTGCCCACATGTGCCCCATCTAGGCTCTGCTCATGCGAGCTCTGCATGTTTGGATCCCTATACAAGGGTGCCAACCAGGCCAAAGTGCCGTCGCCCCAGGGCCCAGGCTCTCCCCATGCACTGTTTGGTTCCGAACCAGGCTGGCGGGATGTAGGGTGCCGCTGTTTGGTTGCCTGGTTCTCCTCCTCAGCCAAGCTCTGCTCGTGCAGCTCGCCCCCCTCAGCCAGGCTCCAGAAGAACGTGGAAATCGGCCGTTCCTCCTCAGCCAGGCTGGCTGCGTGCAGCTGTTAGTCATGATGCTACTGATATATGATTAGTGAATATTAAGTGATATTAATGTGTTTTAAGGATATTTAAGACATAATTAGATAAAATAAGAACTTTAAAAGTGTATTTGCACAAAATAAAAATAAAAATGATAATCATAACCTTATAACGTTTTTATCTTATACAACATATCTTCATACAGGCAACCAAATAGCATCTCTTCATAGCCAGGCTAGGTCGATACAGCCAACCAAACACGACAACGTTGCATTCGTTCAGCCTGTCCCATGTGAGACTGGCTTTTAGATACGAGCCAAGCTCTACGGGTACGTGAACCAAACAGGCTGTAAAGTCGTTTGTTTCTCCAGAGCCTGGCTGACTGCATGCGAGAAGGACGCACAACCTGCATCAGACAAGAGAGAAGCGTGCGGGGCGTGGAGCTTCATCAAACCAACCAATCAAATAGCTCTGGCACCTGGCGAGCCTGGCCATAGTGGGACTGGACGCAGCTTGAGAGCAAGTCTATATGGCCATCCGCAAACTAAATGCCCCCATATTTTCCCCACGGACACCGGCACACTAGTGCAGGACTGGGTTCTAGTCCCGGTTGGGAAACCCCCTCTAGTCCCGGTTTCCTAACCGAGACTACCAATCCGGGACCAAAGGCCCCACTTTAGTCCCAGCCGCCAACCGGGATCAGCCGCCAACCGGGATTGAATGGGGCCTTTTAGTCCTGGTTACTTATACCAACCGGGATTAAAGGGGGCTCCAGACCGAGCCCATAGGCAACCACCTTCAGTCCCGGTTGGTTACTAAATATCCCCTTTTCTATTTTATTTTTATTTTTCTTTTATTTTACAGTTTTTTGCATTCAATTTGTTTTTATTTCAAATAGTTTTCGTACACATATTATATATGCTATACTTACGTCATCCATAAATAAAAAGGAAACTAATGAAGTAAGAGCTTTTATATATTACAATAATCATCCTCATTCATCAAGTTCATACAAACTATAGTTAGAGCCTAATTAAGAACAAGTCATTACAAACTAGCTAGAGATGTCCAACACCCCAAAGTTCAACTACACGCACACCAAGTTCATGCAAGCACAATGCAAGTAGATCACCGCCAAAGTTGACTACATCGCATTATGTAGTCGGTGAAGTGTAGATCGCTGATGTGGTATCCACAAACGTAATTGACGAAGTTCAAAGCATGCAATAATGCACTCTCCCTTGCTTCAAAAGTACGAGCACAAGGTATACTGACAACGGTGAATGGCAGTGGTTTAGATTGTCCCCTCTTAGTCGCAAGCAACTTTGCCTGATATCCTTCCGTAGTGAGTGTTGGCCAATCATCGGCATATTTCCATTCATAACCCAATGCATGCATTGTTTGGTTAAGAATGGCTTTGAGGCTACAACCCACGTAGGTTAAGTCATAGTCCTCAAGTAGTTAAGTGTTGGCAGAAAAATGAATATGAGAACTAAGCTTTCCAATATTAACAAATCTTGATACAAGCTAGGAGTTCGACTTCGACTTACCACATCATTCTAGTTGTTTTGAGCCATCCTTGCACAAAGACCCGCTAGATAATGATAAGAGCCCACATCCATAGATTGTATCTTTATGGAGGAATAAGTAAGCAGGTTGTACCTAATAGTCACAAGCTTATTCACACATGCTAGAACACCATCTTTTTTTTGCAATACCCTTATCAGGTGCCTTTCTTCCCACCTCTAAGATTTGTACAACACTGCGTGTACCCCTCCTAGCGGCGATGGAAAAGCCAATTTGACATTGCATCAATCAACCATTATTAACCTCAAAGCATTCAACATCCACTTCCTCAACCCCGAAATATGAGTGTGTCTCTTCAAGCCAAATGACTCTCAATTCTCTGCGGTACATTTAAGAAACATATACATACATATTAGAAAATATATTTATACAAGCGTATTTGACACATTAATTTATTAGAAACATACAAAGTTGCTTACTATGCTTAGATGATTAAAGGGTACATTCGGTAACACTACTGGATCGAATCCCCTCCACGATATGTAGCCACTGAAACCTATGACTTCAGGCGGAGGGAGACGACGTCTAGCCATCTGTTTTCACTAAAGTCAATATATCAAAAATCATATCAACACATAACTATTCAAAAATTATATATGAAGTTACAGACATCCAATAATAATGATTCTTAACTTTCTAGAAATCTTATTAAGTTATCTATAACTTTATTATTACCATCTCAAGATGCTTCCACAGTTAACTAGGCCAAACATTACAAAAAAGCATTACTGTCCAAATTTAGGCAGATTCTGACATCCAACTTTGAACATCTATACTCCTAAACAAGCAGGCCTAAAATCATGAAATTCTAAGACAACCAAGATATAGAAGTTATCTACAACTTTTGTATTCATCGCATTCACAGAAAACATAATTTGCATCAAGAAATTATCACTACAACAGAAACTACACATACAGCCATTTCAGCACACATGTGTAACCAAGTTCCTCACTTGGTTCATTAGCAAACATCTCATTTTGAGCCGAGATTTTTATGGATGATAGGTGATGACAAAACATGACTACTGTATAAACATTATATGCTCAGGTTTTATAATTTAATTATCACAAAGAAAACAAGTTTTAATTACAAATAAGCATGTGAGAGCGTAATAAATTTAGAGATCCATATTTTTTGTAAATACATGATCATATTAAGTGTTCTTATGGTAAAACAACATCATGCAAAGACAGTGGAACAACATTTCCTATTTTTACACACTTATATTATTTATAAACCATTTAACAAGCACTACACAAGTTAAATCAATAACTCAGTCATACATGAACCAATAAATCTAAAATTTTTATCACAGCACAAGCATCACATGAGTAGCATACCATAACAATTTCATATCAAAAGAAGCAATACAACTACAGATATGAATTTAACCCTAAAAAGCATGGATGTACAACTACGATTTTTCATGTGATTCCAAAAGGGTTAGTGCAAAAGGGTTGTGCTCGGTTTCACAGCACAGGAAGGGAGATGAGGCGAGCAAGGTGAACCTGGTAGCAGCAGGTAGCACGAGCTGGAGACGAAGGCGACGGTAGTGGTGGAGACGATGTCGAGGCCAGAGCCGAGGACGAGGGAGGGGGCGGCGGAGCCGAGGAGAGATGAGGGCGAGGCCGCGCGCTGGAGCCGAGGAGAGGGCAAGGCCGCTAGAGCCGAGGATGAGGGCGAGGCCGGCCGTCGGAGACGAGAGGATGAGCGCGCTGCTGGAGCCGAGGACGAGGTCGAGGGCGCCGCCTCGCGCGTCCGGGAGAGAGGACGAGGGCGAGGCCGGCAGGATGGAGACGAGGGAGGGGGTGAGGTCGCACGCGCCGTAGTCGAGGATGAGGGCGAGGTCGGATGGGCGAGCGGCATGACTCTCTGGTGGCGGTGATTGAAAGGAGGAAGAGGAGAGCGAAGCGACGCACCGAATATATAGTAAGGAGCTTTTAGTCTCGGGTTGGGCCACCAACAGGGACTAAAAGGCCTTTTAGTCCCGGTTGGAGGCAGTCTTTAGTCCTGGGTTGGGCCTCCAACTGGGACTAAAGGACTTTTAGTCCGGGTTAGTGGCCCAACCCAGGACGAAAGCCAAATTTTGGCGCGCGGCGAAACTGCTGCCTAAACAGCAGTTTCGTTTCCCGCCCAGGCAACCGTTTTTAACAGATCCTCTAATATAAATAGGCTGAAAATTACAAACTGCATAGTTAAAAAAATATAGCTCCAAAAATTGCAATACCAAATTGCTTTGATATACAATTTATAATGCTTTTGTTTCATGCTTCAAATGTTTAATAACATATGCTACAAATTATAATTACATTTTAAAATTTTTAAACTACAAAGTTGCATAACTTTTCGAGACCTACAACTTTAGTTTTAATTGTTTCTTCATGTGAGGTCATTTTATAAATTGAAATTTCAAATTTGGGAAATTCAAACATAGTTTTCCTTGAAAAGATGACTTTGAATGAAAAAGTTATAAACTACGAAGTTGTGTAACTTTTCGAGATCTACAACTTTTATTTTGGCCATTTCTTCATTTGGCAAAGTGGTAGTGTACATTGTTCATAAATTTTCATCTCTCTCTTATAAATTTGTAAACAATGTAGAGAACCTTACAAGAAATGACCAAAACAATAATAAAGATCTTAGAGAACCTTACAAGAAATATTTAGGGTACATAAAAATTACATATATGATAACAAAGATCTAACAATAAAATTACATATACGATAACAAAGACCTTCCTCTGAGTAGGTCAATGTTACAATCAAATTGTACCAACATATTATAAAATAACCACCTCAAAAACATTCTTCTAGCACCAAGATAGGGTCAAATAGGTGCTAGAGGATGCCGGAGGTGGATGACGAACTACGCCAAGCCTAGAGATGAAGGGGGCGGTTGCCCGAGTAGCGATGAACCCATGCCTCTCCAGAAGACAGTACATTCATGCCACGAATGGACTAACACCCGGCTTGGATGGATCCACCAACCTGCAGACAACCCATTCATGCCTTGCATGGACAGACAATCCGCAGACCCGCATTTGATGGATCCATCAACGTAGTAGGCAGCCCATGCAACAATTACGTTGCACGGGCGTTACACCCAACTTCTCTAGGCTTCGTTGCTCCATCTTCAAAAACATTCTTCTAGTACCTCTTGTGTGCATCATTGCTGACTATGCGGAATAAAATTTGTATGTGAAGGGCTTTCTCCCACAGAGTGGCCATATATGTGGATAGGAAATTGGGCAAACAACAACGGTTAGATTGGGATCGAATTGGGCACAACACAACACTACATGTCATCAGGAGGGAGATGAATGGCGCCCGGAGTGGCCGATTTTATAAGTGTGAGCAGCGGCTGGTGGTGGTAATTGGGATGAGTGGTGATCGCTGACTGTGGGAGGTGGCAGCAGTGGTGTCGATACAGGACCCACAGGGTTCCTCATCGGAACAATTACTGGCAGTGGGCCCTGGCCTGGCCCACCGCCAGACAGAAGCGGCGTGATGACAGACAACGTCGATTCCAAGTAGAATAGGCCAAACTAGTCGGACTCCTAATAGAAAGTACCTTCTGTAATTAGATCAGGACACCTTCTTTGGATCCGACTAGGACTGTAACTGCTCCATAGTCGTCTCTATCTATATAAAGAGAGGCTATGGACACCCTTTGTAACAACGATCACAACAATCAATCCAACGCAAAGGCTAACGTCGACTGGGCGTAAAGGCTATTACTCGACTACGAGGGCCCGAACCAGTATAAATTGATTGTCTCTTGCGTTAACTGTCGATTTTAGCATATGCCGAAGCCCGAACAACTATCCCGGGTACCCCCATACCAGGCTATCGGTGGTAAAACATCAACAGCTGGTGCGCCAGGTAGGGGCTTTCGGTGGATTTGCATCCGAGAGCTTGACAGACCTCAACAATATGATCTTCCTGGTAGAAACAACCTTTGTCTTCGGATCCTGGATTTGCAAGGCGGACAGTGATGGCAAGCTCCATAGCCAACTCCTCATAGATTCAGGACTTCACGAAGGCCTCGTCGACTCAACAACAGTGGTAGACCTACTCGCTGAGGAATTCTCACAGCTCGGGACGTCTGAATTGACTCAGATTTCACGAGTAATTGACTCCAACTCGAACTCTGCCTCGGTATCCGACTCAAAGTCCAACCAGAGTTCTTTCCATGACAAACCGAGTTCTTTTTCGATGGGGCTCTGGAATGTAGCATCAACCTATCAAGAATTCAACTCGGGATTCCTTCAGAGTTCCTTTAAGAAGCTAGATCCTTTCCCACTTGGACTCAACAACATGGCTGCATCTTACCAAGCACTACTTCATGGATCAACCAGTCTGATACAAGGGGTACCGCTCACAGGAGCTCAAGAAGGCCTTATACTAACTATAACATCTCAAGACTACATTGTCCACTGGCCGGGTTCTATTCCTGAAGATGACAGTACCAGGCTAGTTGGCACGACGGTGGTTCTACCTTACTAAGAAGGAGATTCAATCTGCGATGCTAAAGCCTTCACTTAGCCTTCACTGAAGTGCTAAGCAGCTCTGAAAATATAGAAACTAGTGTGAACAATGAGGCAGTTCACGCTCGAGAAGTATTCATGATTCGTCGTCCCCGATTAGCATTAATCCCTCTAGAAGCACCCGATGTTAGATCATCGGATGAATCAGAATCCAATATATCACCCTTTGCTCAGGGACACGAAAGTGAAACTGAGAGCCAGAAATAAGCCAGAGAAAGAAGGAACAAGCAGAAACAGGGACACCAACACCGTGCCAGGCAGCGCAAAGAAGCCTAGGCCGGATATGAATCTGACCTGACCGAGTACAATAGAAAGAAATTAGAACAAGAAATAGAAGAAAGGCGTGTGACCGGGAGGACACACAACTCTCCATACTCCAAGATTCAAGAATTGGCTGAAGAACTCAAAGTTATCTCACATCCCAATGAAGAATAAAAGCACCTTAGAGAAATTCTCCGATCAACAGCCATACGGATACAAGATGGAAAGGCTCGTTCAAAACAACCCAGCAGGTTAAATTCACAAAGGCCGGATAACCAAAGTCAACAGAGATCTGCTTTCGACAGGTTAGGTCCAAATGGAAGCAGCAACAAAGGAAGCAAGGAAGACTAGAACCAAAGCAATCGAGTTGAACGAACAAGGGATAACAGGAGCAGACCACCAAGTCCTTTAGCTCAACGAAACTACTTGCACTGAATCAACAGCTGGCAAGAAGGTGGAGCTGAGTCTGAATACAGGGAAGCTAGAGTACCCGACAAATTCCCTTGCTTCGCAAATCGGCTTCTTTCAGTACGATTACCTCATAAATTCAAGCTATCCAACCACTCCAAGTACGATGGCAAGACCGAACCTAAGTAGTGGCTCAGGATATATTCTCAATCAATCGAGCTAGCTGGTGTTGACGATGACATTAAAGCACTCTTCTTTCCTATGGCACTGGAGGCTATGTCGCTCCAATGGTTCGACAAGCTGAATCCAGGATGAATCAGGGGCTGGGAGGACTTGCAGAGAGCTTTTTGTGATAATTTCGCAGGCATCATCACACACCCTATCACTCATGCGGAAATGAAAGGACTCAAGCAGAAAGGAGGCAAAAGTCTCAGGGACTATTACCGGTGGTTCGGTGAGTTGCGTGCTCAAGTACATGACATCACTGAACAGGAGGTCATTGAAGCTTTCTCCTACGGAATTCTAGCCAAGTGGCAATTCTAGGATTTCAGCAAAGAGAACCCATGAAGCAACGAAGAATTCAAGCACATGGTGGAAAGGATGATCACTGCGGAGGAGAAAACCCGAGAAAGATTTCTAGATAGGAACAACCGAGACTACCCTGACAGACAAAATCATCGAAATAATGGGCATCAAGACAGGAAATGCGGACCCAACAACATTGTGGCTATAGCAGACAAAGCAAAGAAGTTTTCCAAACCTAGGAAATTTGACGACATTGAAAATATGCACTGCATATGGCACCCTAACAGAAATCACACGACCGGAAATTACCGTATCTTTATTGGTCCATACACAAAAAAGGGCAACAATGGAGAAAGAAAAGAGATAACTAGAAGAAAGATGAAGACAATCAAGAACATAAGGGATTTCAAAAATCCAAGGGAACGATAGCAGTAATCTTCGCCGGAGTCCTGGATTCTAGGAGCAAGCATCAAGACAAACTGGCTCTACGAACCATCATGGCAGCAGAACCGGCTACTCCCAGGTACCTAAATTGGTTGCAATATCCAATTCAGTTTTCAAGAGAGGATCAATGGACTAGCGTAGGGAACGCCGGCCACTACCCACTTGTTTTGGATCCAATCATTGCTGGTATGACCGTCACAAAGGTGCTGATCGATAGAGGAGCTAGACTCAACATTATATTTTGAGATATGCTAAGGAAGATGGGGCTAGAACTCACCGAGATGATTACTCCAATAGGTGTCCCTTTCTATGGGATAGTACCTGGCAAGGCCGCTATGCCACTCGGACAAATCACCCTGCCAGTCACATTTGGAACTCCCACGAACTACCGTACTAAGTTCATCAAATTTGAGGTTACAGATTTCGAATCATCATATCACGCCATCCTTGAATGACCAGCATTAGCCAAGTTCATGGCAATACCGCACTACCCATACCTCTTGCTTAAGATGCTAAGACCCTACGGTGTTCTTTCTCTCCGAGGTGATATGAAGCGTGCTTTTGACTGCGATGTTCAAGCAAATCCAAATTGCGGCCAAGGCACAAGCAGCTAGCGGAAGGGAAGAGATAGCTACTATTGCAGCAGAAATAAACCCGAAAGGGCTAGAGATCTCAACTAAGTGGTCCAGCATCCTTGCACCACCGAAAGAAGCCGGCGTCAAGCAAATCGACCTGGGCACTAGTGATCCCTCTAAGACGGCGACCATCAGTGCCCACCTCTCTGCAAAATAGAAACTCATGCTCACCAACTTTCTTCAAGATAACAAAGATATCTTCGCTTGGAAGCCGGCCGACATGCCATATGTCCTGAAAGAGTTGGCTAAGCACAAAATCGACGTTAATGAAGGATCCAAGCCTATGAAGCAACGTTTATGACATTTCTCTCTAGATAAGAAAGCAGCAATTAAGAAAGAAATCGCAAAACTGATGGCAGTCGGATTCATAAGGGAAATTCTCCACCCCGACTGGTTGGCCAATCCAGTCCTAGTATAGAAGAAGAACACGGCTGAGTGGCGCTTGTGCATCGACTATAGGATCTCAACAGGTATTGCCCGAAGGACCCGTTTGGGCTACTGCGCATTGACTAGATTATTGATTTGATAGCAGGATCTACTCTATTATCCTTTCTTGACTGCTACTTAGGATATCATCAGATAGCATTATGAGAAGAAGACCAAAGCAAGACCTCTTTCATCACACCGTTTGGCGCCTACTGCTACAAAACCATGTCTTTTGGACTCAAGAACGCTGGCGCTACCTATCAAAGGGCCATCCAAATATGCCTAGGCGAGCAAATTGGCGAAAACACAGAAGCCTATGTTGATGATGTAGTAGTTAAGATGAAGGACACGGCGATGCTAATTGAAGACTTGTAGCAAACCTTCGAGAACTTAAAGAAGTGAAAGTGGAAACTCAACCCAAACAATTGTGTTTTTGGTGTACCATCAGGACAACTACTCGGGTTTTTGGCTAGTCATCGTGGGATCGAGGCCAGCACCAAGCAAATCCGAGCTATAACAGAGATGGGTCCTCCATGCTGCGTCAAGGATGTGCAAAAGCTGACAGGCTGCATGGCGGCTCTCAATCGTTTTATCTCAAGACTCGGTGAAAAAGAGCTACCTTTCTTTAAACTACTAAAAAGAACAGGCAAGTTTGAGTGGACAGAGGAAGCCAAGGATGCTTTCGAGAAGCTTAAGGCTTACCTCACCTCCTCGCCCATTCTAACACCCCTAGAGAAGCATGAGGCTGTGATGTTATACATCGCAGCAACCAACATGGTGGTCAGTACAGTGATTATCGTAGAAAGGGAAGAAGAAGAAGAAGAAGGGCACGTGTACAAGGTATAATGACCCATCTACTACATCAGCGAGGTACTTTCAGATTCAAAGATCAGGTACTCGCATGTATAAAAACTACTCTACATCCTCCTGATCACCTCTCGCAAGCTCCGACACTATTTTGATAGTCACAAGATCATGGTGGTAACTGCCTTTCCACTCGGAGACATTTTACACAACCGAGATGCAACTGGACGCATTTTCAAGTGGGCAATTAAACTTGGGGCACTGAACATAGATTTCACTCCTCACAAGGCCATCAAGGATTTTTAGTTTTTTCAGCTCGAAAGAGTCAAGACCCTTCAACTTTTTGTTCCAAATAGCAAGAGGTTCAGGGGCTACAATCAGTGAGTGCGCTTTTTCGGAGAAAAAGCGCACATCACTCAAGGATTTTTTTCAAGAAAGACCACTTCAAGATTTCTCTTCGAAAGAACCCAGATCAGGCTAGCTTCTCCTGGCAAGACTTGAGGAAGCAAGGAGGCTTTCGAGTTCAAGCATGAAATGCTCGGGGGCTTATCGATAAGGGACCCATACAGTTCCTCATTGGAACAATTACTGGCAGTGGGCTCTGGCCTAGCCCACCGCCAGACAGAAGAGACGTGATGACAGACGATGCCGATTCTAAGTAGAATAGGCTAAACTAGCTGGACTCCAAATAGAAAGTACCTTCTGTAATTAGATTAGGACACCTTCTTTTGATCCAACTAGGACTATAACTGCTCCATAGCCGTCTCTACCTATATAAAGAGAGGCTATGGACACCCTCTTGTAACAACAATCATAACAATCAATCCAACGCAAAGGCTAACGCTGACTAGACATAAAGGCTATTACTCGATTACGAGGGCCCGAACCAGTATAAATCGACTGTCTCTTACGTTAACTGTCAAGTTCAGCATATGCCGAAGCCCGAACAACTGTCCCGGGTACCCCCGTGACAGGCTATCGGTGGTAAAACATCGATAAGTGGGGACTTTTAGTCCTGGTTTGTAACACAAACCGGGATTAAAGGTCCCTTTTTTGTTTGTTTATTTTTATTTCTCTATTTTTTATATTTACATATGCATTTCAATCCTACACGAGTTAAATTTCAATCCATACACACATAATTATGACGTCCATACAAATAAACCTAATGAAACATAATTAGCTTGTTCATACAAACATAATTAAATTATCTATACAAATAAACCTGATTGAATATAATAGTACAAATAAACTAAACTGACACATGGATCCTAAAAACCGTCTGCAGCCCTATTGTGTCTCCACTGCCAGTAGCGCATGTCTCGGACGGTGTAACCATGGACATTGTATATGTAATGCAAGGCCCGCACTATAGCACCCTCCACTGCCTCACAACGTCGAGGATATGGCATCCCATAGATGTAGCTTACTTACGGACTATGGATATCCTGGTTCTGCCTCATTCTCACGCAATGCTAGTAGCTTGCTGTTGTTCTCTGGCCCATCACTTTCACGAAGTCCTAGGCGTACCCTAGTCGATTAAGAGCTTGCATGAGAATGGGATACAATCCACATGTAGCATAGGTGTAGTCATAGAGCAAATGCTGCAAGCGAACAAACAAAAAATATCAGGAAGCGCTCATATAATAATAAGAATAAATAAACATTACTCTCATATCATACATGACGTACCACATCCATAAAATTGAATGTTGCATGCCTCTCGCTTACTAGAGGCACATCTAGAGTATTCTGAACTAAAGCTTGTATCTTCATCTGGGACCAATCAGGCATATGGTAGCCAATCCGCTCAAGTGCCTGCAAAGTAAGCAGCACAGCATCGATCTGGGCACTTACCTTGGTCACCGACGGTCGTTCAGACTGCACGATCTGCTGGCGCACCTCATTGTTGTGCCTAATAGGGATGTCAAAGGCGAGACTGCATGTCCATAACTCGCCTCCATTCACGACCTGACTTGTCGTGTTCTCAAAGATGTCACACACCCCGAGTAGCCATAGTGCATTGTCCAGCCAGTTCACCAGTTTTATAGTCTGTGACATATGCAATAATCATATTATCAATGAATATATATATGCAAAAATTATATTAGCAAGCAAAAATTAAAATATTCCATACTATTGATGGGTCTGAGTAACATGGGATGGCCCTATTTGGCGATGGCGCGAATGGAGCATTGCCAGGGTGGAAACCTAGTTCGTGTGGCTGGGGAAGTCCGCCGCCATTCATCGTAACTAAAAAAACTGAAAAAACATCCCAATAAATATAGAACCCCCATATAAATATATCATGCAACAATATATATTAGAGAAACATATAAACAATAAATCATCAATATATATATATATAGGGATAGTACATTCAGTAGCCAGCTAGAAAATAAGTTATTCTATAGCCACCTCCATTTACGATAATTTTGTATACTAATTTACGATAATATCAATACATATTTACAATAGTTGGTTTACTATAACACATGGGGATATTTACCGTAACGTTGTAGTAAACCACTTAGTAAGGAGTTGCTATAATCTCTTAAATTAATGTAGTAATTATCGTAACTCAAAGTGGCTACAAAATAAGTTATTTTGTAGCTAGCTACAGGTACTAGTTATATATGCATGCCAAGTAAACTTAACCATTATTATTCCTAATCTAAAAAACCACATATTTGAATATTTCTATGCTTATTACTAAAGCATGTAATGATCTACATTATTAGCAATGAAAGATTAGAAGTTGAAGTTGCTAACCTTTAGAAGATTGAATCCTAATTAAAAAAAACCACATATTTGAATATTTCTATGCTTATTATTAAAGCATGGAATGTACTATGTGTGGCTAGGCTAGAGCATGACGGGATCTCGGGGCCGCACTACAGATAGCCAACTTATTTGTCACCTCAGGTTGTGTGCAAAGCTTGCTGTAATGCTGCATTTGATTTGTTAAGACTTAAGAGTAGCTTCAGTTGACAATTTAGTTTCACGCACAATATAGTGCTTTCTATGAACTCTAACTTTGTTAATGTCTTGGGAGGAGGCTCCTGTTTAAGGTATCTTGCTTGCTCAAGTTTGTTGCAGCCAAAGAGCCCAAACTTTTCATGCTTTAGTGCTGAAACTTGTAGACAAGATTATTTATGAGTCGCTACGGGCCTGATCATGAAAATTGTGGATGCAATCTATGTAATTTTTCTCTCTCCAGAACATGCCAAGTGAAGCTATGATCACTTACCTGTTTATCTTTTTATATCTTGAAAAAGTATCAGACTTTCTTGTTAATTTGGACTCCAAAACATTACTTGTGTTGCAGAGCATAAATTTTCTCTGTGGTTGGAATTGTAATTGCCAATCTTCTAATAAGTTCCTCTGACTTGTGTTTAAGTGTTTAGTTACGAATGTTTTAGAATTTGGACAGGACCACAGTGCATTCTTTCCTGTGCTAAAGAGCGTCGCTTTCTACCTAAACAAAGTTATACTTGTTGCCTTTCAATGGATGGGGTTAAAATACTTTGTTCAGGCTTTGAAAAGTCTGAGAAGGTACATGTATCAGTGCTTCACCTAATGTTACAGTTTTCGGTAGTTAAACGTTAATATTTGTTTCAAGTTTGTTTTGTTCTTGCAGGTTAGGATTGAAGAACTAGTGACAGCCATGGGAGGTCATTTGCTAACTGAACACTCCGTGGATGTGGATTTTGTAATTGTGAAGGATGTCTTGGCTGCCAAATATAAAGTAAGTTATCCAAGTTTTGGAAATCCCTGCTAATTCAACTGCACCTAATGTTGTATGAAATGTTCTACATGCTTATTCGATACTGTTAGATCTTATACCGCAAATCTTTTGTGATAACTAGTTCCTTGTTCCATTACCACAGACAAAATCTAAGGTATTGTATTATTCTTGAATTCCTTTACTTCTCTGCATATGCTCTGTGGTTCATGGTTCCAGTTTAATTAACTGATGCCACTTGCCAAAAGTCATTTTAAGTCTTGTTTCTGTTCTTTTGATACTTCTGAAGGCATTTTAACCTAAACAAACCCAAAGTCAGCTTTGTTAATTTCACTACTGCAGACTGCGGCTTTGCCTAGCGCCTGAGACGCTCGGCAAAGGCCGAATTGCGCTCGGCAAAGGCTTTGCCGAGCGCAACGCTCGGCAAAGGGCTCCCGGCAATGAAATGCTCGGCAAAGCCTCCTTTGCCGAGCGTTTTTTATCGGGCGCTCGGCAAAGCCTTTGCCGAGCGCCTAGGCGGCACTCGGCAAAGAAAAGCGACGGTCACGGCGGTAGTCACGGCGTGACGTTTTCTTTGCCGAGCGCCTCCAATAAGACGCTCGGCAAAGAGCAAACTGAGTTTTTTTAAAAAAAATTCTTTGCCTAGCGCCTCCCGCCTAGCGCTCGGCAAAGAAAAATAATTTTTTTAAAAAAAATTCTTTGCCTAGCGCTTCCAGCCTGGCGCTCGGCAAAGACCGCACCGATTTTTTTTAAAAAAAATCTTTGCCTAGCGCCTCCAGCCTGGCGCTCGGCAAAGAGCAAACTGTTTTTTTAAAAAAATTCTTAGCCTAGCGCTGGTAGCCTCGCGCTCGGCAAAGACCGCGCTGATTTTTTTAAAAAATTCTTTGCCTAGCGCCTCCCGCCTGGCGCTCGGCAAAGAGGAACGCTGATTTTTTTAAAAAAATTCTTTGCCTAGCGCCTCCCGCCTGGCGCTCGGCAAAGACCGCGCTGATTTTTTTTAAAAATTCTTTGCCTAGCGCCTCCCGCCCGGCGGGGAGAGTGTGTATCCGGAGAACAACACGAAGGTGAGGCCCAAACCCTGTCTCGGATCAGAGCAGACCATAGAAACTAACCTCGTCTATGCATCCGCGGGCTGTCCAAAAAAAGTGGACAATCCGAAACAGATATGGTCATACATATGCAAAGATCGCATACTTCCAACCGTATCCGTTTCGGACGGGAGACGCATAACTGAGTAACGCGACCTACGTCCACATGTGACGGAAAGAGGGGTCATACCGTAGGTGCCGGTGAAGACAGGCTAGCGGGGCAGTGCCGAGTCGTGCTCCTTCAGCTATCCTCCAACGGGAGCCCTCCTGAAAAAAAAACCAACCTATTAGAACGAAAAATTTCGGCAGCACCTCCCCTGTACGGGGAGGTTACCAAACCTGCAAAAAAAAGACGGCACGATGGCCGACAACAACAAATACGTCACCGACACGATGGCCGACTAGCACATATGTATTTCCAATCCATGCAGAAGAATATATGCAAGTATTAACACTATTAGTATAACCACTACTAGTACTATCACTACTCAGTAGCCGGGGTGCGCGAGGCCGGCGCGGGCGCGAGCCGGGGCCGGGGCGGGGGCGGTTGGCCGGGCGCGGCGAAGGTTGCAGCACCAAATAGGTTGCAACACTATTCTCTGAACCCAGTAGCCAAGTCAATTAAAAAGGAATATTCACCTGATAGGTTGCAGCACCAAAATTATCATAGTGCTAAGCTTCTCAATTTCTAATTTCCAGAAATGAAAAGAGAGTATAAATTAATTTAGACATGCCAAGAACAGGACATGGAGGGAGGGAATGGGAGGCAGCCGACTGTCTTCTTTATTCAGTTCATGACAAGGTACCGACATGGTGATGGTAGTTATCGCCTAAGGGTAATGACCGTTGCAAGAAGGTGGGCTGCTCCTCGATCTCCTGAAATTGCTGCAGGGTTTGATCAGGAAGCTGCTGCAGCTGTTATGGCCAGGCTTGCTGTTTACAGGGCAGAGACATACCATGTTAGAGATGTTATACGATGGCTTGACAAGATGCTTATCCGCTTTACTGCTAAGTTTGGAAACTACGTTCCTGAAGATCCATCTACATTTCGGCTGTCAACAAACTTCTCCTTGTATCCGCAGTTCATGTACTACTTGCGGAGATCACAGTTCATTGATGTTTTCAACAGCTCTCCCGATGAAACTGCTTTCTTCAGGTTGATGCTGAATAGGGAGGGAGTTGTGGGGTCTCTAATCATGATACAGCCTACTCTATTCCAGTACTCATTCGATGGACCACCTATTCCTGTGCTGTTAGATGTCAGCTCCATCTCTCCTGATGTCATTTTATTATTTGATTCATACTTCTATATCGTGATTCATTATGGCTCAAAGATTGCTCAATGGTTATCAGCTAAAATACCATTTGGTTCTCTGGCTGTGATTTTAGCTTTTCCCTCAGTTCTCTGACTCTCGTTTTTATTGTACTGATACATCTCGTCAATAACTTATATGCTTTATTTTTAATTCACAACTTCTAAAAAAAATACTCTCTTCTCCAGATTAGAGCAGCAGAATATAATAATGTAAGAAGCCAGCTTAGTGCAATCAACAGAAAAGCAGTAGACTATGGAATGGGAGGACCTGAAAATAATACATCCCTATCAATTGTTTGTCAATCTTCTTACTGCTATTCACACAAGAATGTACTACGAATCCAAAGAACATACCTTACATCCTCTTCTGTCAATCCATCCTTTGCTTCCCCAGATCTAAAGAACAGGACATGGAGGGAGGGAATGGGAGGCAGCAGATCGAGAATGCTTGATTACAGTGGAGTCTTGGGATGGAGAGGGCCTAAGGTGGAGATGAGATGGGGCGCCTTGGGTGCTGAGCAGGGGGCTTGGATCAGAGCAGGGGGCGAGTTGGAGATGGGGCGGCTTGGATCAGAGCAGGGGGCGAGTTGGAGATGGGGCGGCTTGGGTGCTGAGCAGGGGGCGAGGGTGCTGAGCAGGGGGCGAGTTGGCTGGGGCCGGTCGGCCGGCCAGGCGCTTGGGCGGGCGGCGGCTTCCGTGCCACCGCTCCGGACGGTCTTCCGGCCAGGCGCGGTCTTGGGCCCAGCGGTCTTGGCCGGGCGGGCGGTGCCACCGCTGGGGCGGTCTTCGGCGTCGGGCGGTGGGGCGGGTCTTGGCGTCGGGCGGTGGGGCGGGTCTTGGCGTCGGGCGGTGGGGGCGGTGGGCCGGTCTAGGTGCCGCCGCTGGGGGCTCTTTGCTTCGACTGGAGAATCGATTGGAGAAGAGAAGACACCGGCATTTTGGGTTTTTTCCTTGTTCGGTTTTTTGGCTGTGGACGCGGTGGCTTCAGTGGAATAGATAGAGACAGGAGAAATTTTCTTTGGAATGAGACGCTCTTTGCCTAGCGCCGTGATCTGGCGCTCGGCAAAGATGTGCCTTTGCCGAGCGCCAGATCGCGGGCGCTAGGCAAAGAATTTTTTATTTTTTTTATTTGTTTTTTTATTCGTTTAAGTACTATACACTTCTTTGCCGAGCGCCAGATCGGAGGCGCTCGGCAAAGACTTTTCCGTTTTTTTAAATTTTGTTTTTAAATTTGTTGTTTTATTTGTTCTTTTATTTGTTTTTTAAAATTTGTTTAATTGCTGTACACTCCTTTGCCGAGCGCCAGATCGGGGGCGCTAGGCAAAGATTTTCAAAAAATATGTCATTCAAGCAAAAAAAGGTTTGAAAGAAAAAAAAAAGAAAATTCTTTGCCTAGCGCCAAATTCCAGCGCTTGGCAAAGAGGTGCCTTTGCCGAGCGCCCTGCGTTAGGCGCTAGGCAAAGGTGTCTCTTTGCCGAGTGCCAACCTTGGCGCTCGGCAAAGGCACCTCTTTGCCGAGCGCTGACATTTGGCGCTAGGCAAAGAATTTTCTTTTTTTTTGTTTTTTTGTTTCAAACTTTTTTGTCATGAATGACACATTATTTAAAAGTATATGTTAAGTTTTGGTACTTTTTTAAATCCTTTTACTATTTATCGTTAGTTTATTTGATTTAATTGAATTTCTCCGATAAACGCGTGTTTGAACTGTCGGTGCATCGAATCTCCGAATTGGACGGTTCGAAAATTGATATTCGCATTACTTAGCGTATGTTAAGGCCGTATCCTGGAGCACGCATGAAATATCGAACATCTAGCGCACGGAACACGGCGACCAAGTTGCGCGTGAAGTGCTATTAAATTAAAAAAAAACAAACAAAGTTCGAAAATCACGAAACTTAGCGAAACATCTTTGGAGCACATGTGGAGGCTATGGTCAAAATTTGGTAAAGTTTCGTGCACGTTGTCGCGTAAGTTAGTTAGAAACCTAGACATCTCACATGTGATCACAAGTTATCACATGTGAGATGTCTAGGTTTCTAACTAACTTACGTGACAACGTGCACGAAACTTTACCAAATTTTGACCATAGCCTCCACATGTGCTCCAAAGATGTTTCGCTAAGTTTCGTGATTTTCGAACTTTGTTTGTTTTTTTTTTAATTTAATAGCACTTCACGCGCAACTTGGTCGCCGTGTTCCGTGCGCTAGATGTTCGATATTTCATGCGTGCTCCAGGATACGGCCTTAACATACGCTAAGTAATGCGAATATCAATTTTCGAACCGTCCAATTCGGAGATTCGATGCACCGACAGTTCAAACACGCGTTTATCGGAGAAATTCAATTAAATCAAATAAACTAACGATAAATAGTAAAAAGATTTAAAAAAGTACCAAAACTTAACATATACTTTTAAATAATGTGTCATTCATGACAAAAAAGTTTGAAACAAAAAAACAAAAAAAAAGAAAATTCTTTGCCTAGCGCCAAATGTCAGCGCTAGGCAAAGAGGTGTCTTTGTCTTTGCCTAGCGCCTAACGCAGGGCGCTCGGCAAAGAGCCACCTTTGCCGAGCGCCTAACGGAGGGCGCTCGGCAAAGAGCGACGGTATATTCCGCGGTGGCTCTTTGCCGAGTGCTATCCTTTGCCGAGCGCCTGGCGCTTGGCAAAGACGTTCTTTGCCGAGTGTTTCTCTTTGCCGAGGGCTTGGCGCTAGGCAAAGGAGTCATTGCCGAGCGCATTCTTTGCCGAGCGCCCGGCGCTAGGCAAAGGTGGCCTTTGCCGAGCGCCCGATAAATAGCGCTCGGCAAAGACCCAGGCGCTAGGCAAAGGCACTGTGTGCCGTAGTGTTTGTCCGTAACAGGCCTGAAACTATGCTGCCAAGTCTATAAGATCACTTTAATCTTTTTTAGTAAATATTTACCTTTTGACTTAGAAAATAAGTAAATAAATATATAGTGATATTATTAGGATCTAAAGCACGTTAGTGATCCTAGCATGAGAATAGCTGCTTTCAATGCACTCTATCCATTATTTGGTGGAATAGTGCCGTCAGAAGTGTGCCCAAGTATTTGAAAAAAGAACTCCATTCCCTCATCATTCTGGTGGCTTGGGAGATACGAGAACACCGCAATGAATGCGTATTTAAGGGTGTTAATCGTTCTATGTCCATTAGTGTTATACTCCCTCCGTACCCAGAAAGCTTGACGTCCTGGGCATAAGGCCGTTTTTTACAAAGCTAGACGTTCTGGGCTTCACGTGGTGAAGTTGGACGCGAATACCCCTGGCCATCGCCGCAAGTCCGCTTCGTATTCACGCTCGCACGTGCGCCGCCCGCATTCATCGCTCGCACGCGCTCGCACGTGTCTACCGCAGTGCGCCTCCCTCGTTCCTCTGCTGCAGCCACTTCTTCTCCGCAGAGAGCTCGCTGCCGCCTTCTTGTTAGGGTTTAGGGATCGATCGCCATGGATTCCTGCTGGCTGAAGCTCCGTCGCAGGTCGGAGGAGTTGATCATGGGCTCGGAGGAGGCGTCCGCGGACTCACTGGTGGCGCCGGACTCGGCGGATGTGCTCGCCTCCGACGAGGTCATGCCGTTCTCCGTGAACATCGTCGCGGACTCCGTCGAGGAGGTCCCGGACTCCGTCAAGGAGGTGATCGCAGGCTCCAATGAGGTGCTCGTGGACTCACCGGTGGTGCCGGACTCGGCGGATATGCTCAGCTCCGACGACGTTGAACTGTTGTCCACGAACGTCGTCGTGGACTCCGTCAAGGAGGTCCCGGACTCCCTTGCGATCGTGCCGGGCGACGTCGAGGTGGTGCAGTGCGCTCGTTGTGGAACGTTCCACGCTGGCGGCGTCTTCAGACTAGCATGCTTCCAAGCTCGCTGAGAAGCTCGCAGGTGTGGACGTTGCGGCCTTGTACACAGCGACTATGATCTCACAATATGGATACTCAACGGCGTAGACAAATTTGATTGTGAGCTCTACATCCCCGACGTGGAGAAGCTGCAAATGGATGGTGACACCATAATAGTACCTGAGCATGTTCAAGAGAAGCTGGACGAGATGTACTACATAACAAGTTGATGGATACAAAGATGAAGCAAGTTGCAAACAGCGACCAGAAAGGTACTACTCCTTCTAATTTGCTACTCTTCTTCTAATTTGCAGCAGCAAGGCTAGCAATGGATTCGGCCAGCAATGAAGCTTCACAAGGGACTTGTTGTGGCAGAATCGTCCGATTTAACACGCTTTCAGGGCACGCGTCTTCCACTAGACACTAAGTGTCCTGAGATTGAGCTAAACCGAGTGATTCCGTCGAGCACACCCAACGGGAGAACTCGAACACTCCACAATTTACACCCGGGATCCAATAATGAGTACAAACTTACAATACTGAGTCTATTTCATACACCATAGTCTCAGAGATCATTTATTACAATACCAGGGTTCAGAGTGCGAATAATTAAATAGCGAAATTAAAATAAAAATCTAGCGGAACGAAATGAGAATCCGTCTGTGCCCACCAGAAGAATCCTCCACACAAGGCCTATCTGCTCAAGGTGCACCTGCAACAGGGGTAAAATAAACACTGAGTACACAATGTACTCGCAAGACTTACCCGACTGGGAAATATATTTCCTGACTCTAAAAGGATTATGATAGGCTTTATGGCTTGTTGGTTTCTTGTTAGCGAAAAGCAGTACTAAGAGTGCATCCTTAATTTCTTACTTTTAATAGCCGTATTTTATTTCTTATCCAACCTTCTATGTAAGCACCTAGCCTATAATCAAGCAGGGTTGAGCAACAGAACCATTTCTTCATCTTTCAACTGTCAGTTCTTACTACGATGCCAGAGCGTAGTCAAGCCGTACCGTCACGTAGAAACGACAATTCGCGAATCAATGTGCCCAGCTGGGTACCCCGCAAAACACATGCCTCGCGTGCAACTCAGGCACAAGCGAGACCAACCCATTTCACTCCTGTCACGGGTTCCCGGTCCCCGTCCAAACTAGGACTCCTAGCTCCCGCACTTGAGGCCTGGCCTCAATGCGGTGCTAAGACCTCCACCTATCCCTGTCTCCAATCAGTCGGTCTGGAAAGAGCCGGAGCCCATGAAAAGAGAGTAACAAGCCTTCCCGCTCCCATAAGCAAGTATGTGCTCGGGATAATAAATCTGTGACTTGACCAGGGTCCATACAATGAACGGTCCTTAATTGACATGGACAGGGAAACAGCGCAACTCAGCTAAGCCCCGTGGCCACGGGACACAACTTGTTGCACCCACCAGTACCCATACCCCATCCCTGCCCGGTCGCCATTTCCTTTCCATTATTTTATCAAGGTTATAACAATAATATTAAATAACCATCTATTGTGAGTAACGACAGGTTACCCACACTACCGATAAACCTAGGCAAGGCAGCTACACGATCCTGTACTAGTAAGACTCATGGGTAGATATATATATATATGCATGTGGGTATCATAAAATCCCTGTAACATAAATGTACAATATTTAAATATATATAATGATTTGCAAAATAAGGGTTATGTATCGGGGCTTGCCTTGGGCAGGTGCAAGGTCATAGGTGTCAGTCACGTGCGGCTCCTGGAACTCCTCCAGCACGAAGATCTCCTCCTCGTACTCCTCGATGACTTCCTCATAGTCCTGCTCCTTCGCGGCCACGTACTCAACTTCCTCGTGATCTACATGCATGCAATTGATAATATGACACTTAATATGGTGACAACAGTAGCTCTTATAACAACAACTACTAGCTATTTAGCTAACTCTAATGTCTAACATGCTAAGTTACCATTAATTATTTCTACTAATCGAAAGTTGACGGATGTATCCAACTCTAGCGACTAACCTACACCTCATCTTTTGATTACCGATTTACTACATAGCGCTACTAGGGAAACTTAGCTACCCTATCGAACAAGCTATTCGAAGGCTATGAAAATTACAACAAGCATCTAATAACATCATGAAGCTACTATAAAAATTTTAGACCTAGAGCTATTCTAGATTTGCCACAAAAATTCCTACAAGATTTGGATGTTAAAATTCGTTGCCTATTTGCATTGATTTAATGGACCTAACCTCATCACAGCAACGCACAACAGAAACTCACCAATTGATAGAACATGAATTTAGGGACTCAACTAAAGTGCTTTCACGATTTTTGGACATCTACACAAGTCGTTAAAATTCATCAAAGTTTGGTTCAAAAACTACATTACCAAAGCATTTCTAAAATCGCTAAAACATGAAAACCATTCTCCCGGTGCGGCCCAACTGCGCGGCCCACTCGCGCAGCGCGCACACGCACACTTAGCCCACGCGACACGGCCCACGTAGGGGAGCTCGCGCATGCTGGCGGTCTTGCAAAAGAGACCGCGAACTTAACCTAATTTGTGCCAGCGTTGAAAACACTATTCAAACAGTCGGGTTAAATGCAAAAAGGTCCTCTCCTTTTCTCTTCCTCTCAACGGGGAAGTCCCCGACGTCCCCATGCCTTCCGGCGCAGCACCGAGCGGCACTGGCCGGTCACGCCAGCCACCCAGGGTCCCTACTGGCCCGGCTAGCAAGCCGACCTGCATCAGCAGCCCAAACGCCTACACTAGACGGAGGTACGGGGGCAGCCGAGCTCGCGGGACCAGCGGCCACGACGAGCGGCCACGCGCAACGGTGGCGCGGCCGTTCCGGCCACCCAAAACCACCGCGAAGCCGACTAACTAATGCTAGAGCATCCATGACCTACCCCGGTCTTGGCCGCAGCGCTCGACGAAGCTGGAGAACGGCGGAGGAGGCTGGCCATGTGCGACCCGAGGGGCTTGGCGGTGCACCGCGGCGGCACGGCCGCGCCAACGATGACTAGGCGGCAAAAAGGCCTCCGAGGTGGTGCGCAGGGTGAAAGGTAGGCGAAGGCAAAGCTAAGGGTGCCTTCAATTGGACTCGAGAAGCATGGCTCACAAGTAATTGGTGAGCGCGGTCGAGCTCGACCTAAAAGGCCCGGTGCCGGGCAAACTCCAAAATTGGAGCTCGGCGGCAAGCAACACAGGACGGGGTGGGGACGGGTGACTGGGGCACTAGCCAGCGGAGCAACGTGCACAAAACTTTTGGCCAAGGCGGCTCCACCAAACTACAACCGACCAGTGCGGGCCGACGACCATGGCGGCAGGGGAGGAAAAGAGAGGTCAGCAATCGCGTCACCTCTGAAACGGCAACTGGGACCTCCGAACGGCAGCTAGACGATGTGCGCACAGGGGTGAGGTACGTCTGGACAAACACAGAGGCATGGGGGGTGATGTGCATGGGCAGACCAGTCGGCTGGCCACGACACGGACACGACGCCAAGTTGACCCTGGCGTGCGTGCTAAACAACGACAGCGGCAGCGTGAGACAGCGCAGGGCAGCGTGGGACAGCGAGCGGCTGCAGCCGACCATGGCCAGGGTAGGACGTGCCAGCCTGCCTAACCCGACAGGGCGGCCAGGTGCTGGCACGGGGCGGCCCGCGGTGGTGACCGCGCACACAGGGCCGACAACCGAGACAAGGTTACAAGCACGGATTTTAAAAGCATGTGAAACCACTACCCCAGCTCGACTTCGACCCAACCACCCACACCACACCCGAGAGGGCACCTAGGGCTTCCTAGAGCAATCAAAAACCGACCCTGCTCCTAAGCCCACTTTCAAGAAATGAAGTCGCCAAAGCAGCGTCGTCAAACAGCAAGCAAGCTATGATCCTAAGCATACTTTAGGTTTTCCAAATTCGATTTCCTAGCCACTCGAAAAACTAGCTAGCCAAAATATTATTCCACCACAAGGGTTGCATTACAGCCTACAAAGCTAGTACTTCAAATCTTATTAAGGTGTTGCATACATGTTCTTTAATAGTTTTGCTAAATAAAATTTGTTTTTGAACCTTAAGTGATACAACACGGTCAATGCGGCAACTTCCATTTAACATTTTCATAGGCTATTTAAAAATTGCTATACTGATTCTATGAACTTCGACGCATGCTAAACACATAAATACGATGCTCATGACACATTTTGGTGTGTTGTTACAGCGGTAACACCAAGGGTGTTACACTTGCAACGGCAGCCTATCTTCCCTCTCTAATCTTTGTTTCCGTATGTGAGGAATCTTGATTTTGTTGCAACCTTTTATCTTCATTGCTTCCTTCAAAACTGTTTGTAGTGTCACAAAGATCCTATTTGCTTCCATGGAGAGTACTCCAAAAATGCCTACAAAACATGTGTTCAAGAAATGAATTAGTGAGTACATTAGTTGTTCAAGGTCAATTTAAACAATCGAATGGATGACCATTTACCTGTTCGACCGCTGGAATTAGATCTTTCATTGTCTTAGCATCTTTCTTGTATTGAATAGCTTGAATAGCTCGAAAAAAATCCAAATCTAGAATGTTAAAATCTGCAGAATTGGGTGGTTGACATATAAGACGAATGTCAAACCCATCTTGCTTAGCAACCTCACAAAACTGAGGATCATCCACTTTTAGATGAGAAGGAGCATTATCTTGTTGTATGAAGATTGGCTTGTTCACATCTTCTCTTGGCCACTTGGCTCGAATTGCAGGCAATACTTTATTTATCATGAAATCTCTTATCACCTCCCTTGTGATTGATTGAATTGGCTTGATTACTTGTTCACCACGAAGACGGTTATGACTTCCTCTAATAGCTTGTTCAAAAGTCACTAGTGGAAAACAACCTATTTTGCCATCAAACACACATTCTCCATTTCTAAATCTTGGCCGAGCACAAACACACAAAAACATGAACCTAGGGATATAATTCTTGTTCTTGCAAGTGCGATGTGGTTCATCTTCATCGGGTAGCAAGTAGTATCTCTCGGATTTTTGAGAGAGATAGAATCACTTCTCATCAATGAACACAAAGTCAAACAAATCTTTAAACTTTGGATCATCAACCAAACCTTGCTCAATCATGTCAATGCACCACTTCAACCTAGTCTTCTTGTTAGCATCAGTGAGGTAAGGTTTTATGCTACTAGAGTGGCGCCTAAGCAAACCCTTTTTCAAATACCTTTGTATCCTAGATTTGCTAATACCAAGTCCACTAGACACATCCTCTATAGTCATTCTTTGCTTAAGAGGAATGTTGCGCAATTGTTCCAAATCAAGAGGGATTGCTTTACGGCCACATCTACCTTTCTTTAAACTAGCAACCATGACCGGAATGTTTTGAGCAAGTTGGTCTTTACCTTGCTTCCAAATACGCTGAACTGATCGAATCTTTACTCCAAATTGACTGGCAACAATTGTTGTATCATGCTTGCCTAGTTTCCCATTGTTGCTTCTAGCCAACAATGCTTGGAACACTTGTTGTCTAACTAGTTTTGGATAGTCATGCTTCGGCTGGTTTACTTGTACAGGAGCCGCACCATCTTGTTCTAGCAAAAGGAAGAAAAAACATGCATTTTAGTAGTACTCACGGCATGATCTAAATATAGAAATAAAACATGCATTTTAATAGTACTCACAGCATGATCTAAATATAGGAATAAAACATGCATTTTAATAGTACTCACAGCATGATCTAAATATAGGAATAAAACAAGCACATACCAGCAAGGTTTTCGACAAAATCAAAATCAACTGCTCCAAATTCATCTAGTGGTAAGTTCAAATTGAACCCTGTAAAAATAAGAATGAATGATATGAGAACTTAACTAGGAAGTGTCGTGGTGATCTTCTAGCTCGTCGAGATACTACAAAAGCAAACAATGAAATGATGCATTACCGCCGTGGTGATCTTGTGGCTCGTCCAGATCGAAGACGCCGTTGGCGTCGTCATCTTCAAGCTCATCCAGATCAAACATGCCATTGGCGGCGTCATCTTCCGATGCTGGCTCGTTGAGATCGAAACCACCATTGGCGGCGTCATCTTCCGGTGCCGGCTCACTGAGATCGAAACCAGCAAGAACATCGGCCATTTGTAGCTAAAAGAGTGAGCTCACGTCATGAACAGCAGTGGAAGCGGCGTGGACAAGAGAAGAAGTGGTGTGGAAGATGCTGCGCCAGCAAAGCACGGAAGCGTTTAAATGCTAATCGCGAGCGCCGCCTGAACGCCGAAATTCAAAGGCCAGAGCGTGGCGATGAAAACCAACAGCAACAAAATTCAAAGGCGCGATGAAAACCAGCAGCAATAGTGCCACCGCGGGTAAACGTGAAAACCAGAAGCACCAGGCCTGAGCGCGCGCGATCAGTGAAAACCAGTGGGGTACGGCCCAAAATCGATCGCATAGCGCCATGCAAACGCGAGCACAGTGCCATGCAAAATGCCAAGCGCTTCAAAAAAATATGTGGCTGTCGGAGCTCGAACCATGGACGTCCTCAGCCTCAGGCCGCGGTGTCCTTGCCAATCCAGCTACGAGAGAGCACTGTACAAATAGCACCCGCACATCTATTTAATAAGGGCAAGGATGAAAAGATACCCCTAATTAATCACTCCTTGGTTACCAAACGTCAAGCTTTCTGGGTATGGAGGGAGTAGTCAATAGCAAATGAGAGTAGCTTTTGGTGCTTCAGCCCTCAACGAGTTACTCATCAGGTCGCTTATCCTTGACAGTTAGGTCAGGGTGTGTACTGTGGTGGAGTTCGAGTTTTATAATTTATAAGTAGCGAATCTGTAACCATACATGTGGGAGCTGGCCCACTAGCCTCTTATATTTTTTTCCTTAAATAATGAAATTACATGCAGCTCTCCTGTGTCATTTGAAAAAAAGTTCACGCATTTTACTCAGTTTCATGTATCTTTGCCTACCTACTCCCTCCATAATCTTTTATTAGGCGTACGGTGATTTCTCTGTTTTGAGGTTATTGGCCATGGTCCAGTGGATTTGCAGCGGCGTTCAATCAAGCGTACCGCAGTTACTCATGTGCTCAAATTCCAAGCATTCTTTTGCATGCAAGCATCCAATCGCGTGCTTGCTTTTGGCTGTCATCCAGGGTACGAAGCCTTGCATGCATGTAACCAATCAGCTGTAAAGACGTGGCCGCTGCAAGCCCAAAGTTCCGAGCTTCATTAATCTTCCGTCTCGTTTCCTGCAGATCCTTGGTATCCACAAAAATTATGGAGGAAGTAGCTATGATTTCTAGTAAAGTACTGAGGCTGTTATGCTGCAGCTAAAAAGCATAATAACTGCGTGCTGCATTGGTGCTGCTAACTCCTTTGAACATATCGGATGGCATTGCCACAGGAACTTACTTTCATGCTCTTTCAGGATTGGTACTGGTTGAGCTGTTGTCCTACGACTAATGACTAATCTGGATGTGGCTGCTTATTTTTGTGTGTGCAGTGGGCTCTGAATGCTTTGAGGAAGCCCATTGTCACCATAAAGTGGTTAGAGCAATGCCGTTGTGCCTCATGAACTGTAACACGTCCCTCGGTAGGGGAGGTGTAGGGGATGGCGGCTGGGGTGGTGAAGGAGGTGGCGGCTAGGGTTAGGGGGTGGTGGTGGCGTACAGGAGGAGGGAGAGAGGGCTGTAGGCGCAAAGAAGGGAGGAGGGATAAGCCCAAGGGCTATTTTCTTCTTAATTTGCAATGAGTACAATACCCCTATATTTATAGTCCCTATTGGACTTGTCTCTCAAGTAACTACGGGGAATATCCTTATAGATTGGATCCCCCTTTCCTAAATAACCCAAACTCTGATCTCCTAATTTATTTCTATTTCTATTCCTTATTTTCTAATTCCTTTTGAGGGAAGAAAACATTGAGCCGCCGCCGCTGTTGCGTCGGCGCTGACCATGAGCGTGCCCCCTCCTGGGCCACGTCTGGTCCATTGGCCAGGGCTAAGGAGGTGCCCCATTAGGCGCATGACATCACTCCCCCTTTCGCAAGGCAGCGCATCCTCGTGTTGCAACGTCGCTTGATTGTTGATGTTGCTCGAAAAGGAAGACTCTTCCTGAAGATGAAGCACTTCAGCTTGATCTGCGCGTTGGCGTTGCCACTAGTGTTTTTGATGACGTGGTGGACGTCTCCGGGGTTCTGGTGTGTGTTGATGTAGTCATTTTTCGTGGAGAGGAGCGTCGAGGTTGCCGTAGTATGGAAGCTCTTGGCGATGAGGTGCTGGTTCGTTGTTCGTCCGGTGGTAAGGAGGAAGTCCAGCATGTGCAGCCACAGCAGTGATGATACCCGCAGGTGGAAGTACCTGTTGGAGTGGAGCCGGTGTTGCGGTGCCGCCTATGGTGGTGATGGTGGTAGGTAGTCCAGGCTCTTCCTCGAGTGCTTGGGGAATGTGGACGTTCCTGGCGCGGAGTAGCTGGCAGCCGAGGTTGTCGAGGAAGATGACCGTGGTTGGTGAAGCAATGCCCTGCAGCCATTGGCGTCCTAGGAGGATGGTCAATGGCGAGGCGTTGTGGTCTGGTGCTGTTGGCGGTGGATGTAGATCCTGTCCTTTGGGTAGCATTGTGTCCAGCAAGCAGGGGCGGAGCCAGGATTCAAACATAGGGGGGCCGACCCACCAAGGCACCATCATGGCCTTATGGGCCGTGGACGCCATGTGTCGGCAAAATTAAGTATACACATGTATAATCATACATCTCATATATATTGTCGTATAAATTCAATCATAACGCATATGACAAGATAATGTAGCATACGTGTCTTCGTAAGTTTCACCACTAAAAAGCCTCTCTCAGTACTTGTTGTTGATACAAGAAGAGTTATGACTAATCTTAGCAATCTATCGACCATGGGATAAATAGAATTTTTACCTAGTCTCGGTAGTCCCTTTGTTAGATCAAATGCTAATGCCTAAATTGAAGATAAAAATTAAAAATGAAATCAACCATAGAATTTTTATTGAGACGAAAATCAACCATAGAATTGACAGGCGTTTGTGATTACTGAAAAAAAACAAACAGTGAAAGGTATTAAGGAATAAACAAATAAACTACTACACAGTATTGTACCTTCACCTTGCCGCAATGGCTTGCAGAGTTGCAGGCTTGCTTCTGCAGTTTGCTTGCCTTGCGCTTTGCCTGCAGGACCGCCGCGATGCCCTTTGCTGCTCTGCAGCTCTGCTGAGCTCTCCTGTTTGCATGGTGAGATGGGAGACGAGTGCAGCATGCCAGCAGCCGCACAGAGCCACGGAGGAGTCCTCGAGTCGATTCGCATTCACGGAACGGAGTAATTAGTAAACATGACTCCTAGTTTCGTCGGGCCTAATTACAGGTGATTAAGGACTCCTGTTAATGGACCTGGTGGACCATTAGGGGGGGCCAGGCCCCTGCGCCCCCCTGTCTCCGCCCCTGCCAGCAAGTCCACCAGGAGCAGCAGGGGTGCTGAGGTTTAGAAGCACCCATTATCGAAGATGACTTCTCCTTGGGGCGACCCTGCTGGTGCTACTGAATTGGCGGAGATGATATGGAGTTCCTGCTCGTCCACGGTGGCCAGGCTGAGCTGGTTGATGATGGCGTTGGTGTTGTTGTCATTGGAGAGGTTCTTGTTGTGGATATTTGGTGCGGCGTTGACGCTAGGAGGTGCGAGATGTTCCTGAGATCATGCCAAAGCTATGGCCGTCGTCATCTCCCGTAGTCCCATGGGCGGTGTTGTGCAACCGCTGCCTGAAGTGGATCACACAAGCCGGTGACGAAGAGGTTGATCTGATGAAGCTCGTTGGCGATGCCGATCGGTAGCACATACTTGGCGAAGTTGTCGGCGTAGTCGTTCACGGTGCTGGTGTGCCCAGGTGGTGCGGGGCTGAAGTCACTGAGGATGCATCGATTGTAGAGCGCCCACTCAATTATCGGCGCATTCTTAGTTGAACGAACGAACCAGAGATGCGCTGCATTTGTTAGATGGAAAGCTGCATACCGAGCTTGTTGATCTTCCGGCACGTGGTGCAGCTTGAAGAGAAGCTGCATCTGAGAGAGCCATGGTTGTGGATCTGCGGAACCGTCGTATGTCAGGGTCAGTAGCCGGGCTGTGATGGTTGGTCTCAGCATTGGTGGTGTTTGGGCTGCTGAAGGAAGAGGACCCTGTGGTGGTGTAGGAGAGGGCGCTTGCTGCGCCGGCAGCCAGATGGCATGCATCGGTGGTGGGGGTGTGGGCGCCTCCTGGGCTAGTATTGCTGATGTAGATGTGGGCGCTGCACATATTTCTCCTGAAGGCAGTTTGGGATCTGCTATCGGTTGAGGAAGTTGTGAGGAGGGTGCTATTGTTGATGGTGCTCCTCCTTTGTATGTGATCTCCGGAGTGGTGAGTTCCGGTTCAGGTGGATCTGCTATTGGATGGGAATTTTGGGGAGCGAAGAACTCCTCAAACTCCTTCCAATTATCGGTGACTTTGTGGATGTCGTTGCCTGTATCCCCTTTGGGTGTGCACGCTCGCTGTTGCTCAGAGGGGCGTCGTTGTCCATCAGCTTGGTGGTGAGGTTGCTGCCAGGAAGGCTGATGGCAACATTGTTTGTTCCCTGGTCGCTGCAGGGTGCAGCGAGCAACAAGGGTGTGGTGGCGTTAGGCAGCAGTGGGCTGCTGCTGGTGTTGATGGTGGTGCAGGCCCAAAGTTGGTAATCGGAGCAGACCCGTTGTTGGATTTCTTGGCAGGGGTCTCGTGCATGCCTTGACCACAGCTGTAGAGGTGGTGTCATGCTTGGTCTCCGCTTGAAGGTTCGTGACGGTGTCCTTTCGATCCCATCTGTTTTGGGTGTTGGTGATGACGGCGTCTTCGTAGCCGCATGCTTTCTCGAGGGCATGCGTCCAGTTTGGCGAGCTCGTCATAAAAGTTCTGGGGCAGCTGTTGCACGTTGGTAGTGGTGGTGGAAGCCATGGATCGCTTGGACTCGCAATACCAGATGTAACACGTCCCTTGGTAGGGGACGTGTAGGGGATGGCGGCTGTGGTAGTGGAGGAGGTGGCGGCTAGGGTTAGGGGGTGGTGGTGGCGTACAGGAGCAGGGAGAGAGGGCTGTAGGCGCAGACATGGGAGGAGGGATAAGCCCAAGGGCTATTTTCTTCTTAATTTGCAATGAGTACAATACCCCTATATTTATAGTCCCTAATGGACTTGTCTCTCAAGTAACTATGGGGAATATCCTTATAGATTGGATCCCCCTTTCCTAAATAACCCAAACTCTGATCTCCTAATTTATTTCTATTTCTATTCCTTATTTTCTAATTCCTTTTGAGGGAAGTAAACATCGAGCCGCCGCCGCTGTTGCGTCAGCGCTGGCCATGAGTGCTTCCCCTCTTGGGTTGCTCGCCCCCTCCTGGGCCACGGCTGGCCCATTGCCCAGGGCTGGGGAGGTGCCCCATTAGGCCCGTGACATGAACCTTACAGGATTCTTCCCTTTACTGGGTTCAATATCTAAGTCACTACACTGGATCCAGGTTGTTGCTATTGGACTTTATTCAGCTTGGTGTTGGAAGTGAGTTCTGATTTTCCTCCCTTCAGAGAATGTTTTTTTTCTTGTATGATTATTGAAAATTGAAGGTGAAACGATCTCGATTTTCCTCGAAGGGAAAATCCACATATACGATTTATAATGTAGTAGATCACGAGAGCAATCCATCACATTATCAATTATCAACTGATATCATAGTCATACATCGTAGAATTACAAGTTACAAGACTTTACAACACTAATTAACATATCTATTACATTGTATTCTAGCGGAAACACACGCGTCTTCATCAGAGTCATTGTAGCGCATCAGCAGGTGAAGGCTCCTCCTTCACGGGCAATCATCAGAGTTGGCGTAGAATGTCAGCGGCGTGGACTTCATCTTCCAAACCAAACTCGAGTGTAGGAACGAGACCACCTAATCCAAGTCCTCGTGGTTGTCGTAGATTTCATCCAAACCTGTCCAAAATCTATCTGTACGATTTGTACTGGCCACTGTTTCCCACCCTATGCTTTTGTGTATGTTTTGTGGTAAGTGGAATGCAAGGGTAGATGAAAAGGCCTATATATGGCTGTAGGTTTCCTATGCAAGTTCAACAAGATTTTTATAATAATAGTTCATCCAGTTTTAACCCATCTCATCCACACATTCTCCCATCCCAAACACACATCTCATCTCATCTCACTCTCTCTCTCTAGGCGGCAAGGACGACTCCCGCTCGTACCTTGCCTCAACGGCCAAAGCCGGATCCAACACCAAAACCCAGGGGAAAGGTAGAAAGGACTCCTCTCACTAATCAAGTGAAGCGTAGGTCATAGGAATGTCCATTATCCGTGGACGCGGCTATACGTATAGATTGATCAACTCTGTAGAGCGTGTACACCTGGAAATCCACAAGATCACCATCATCGGTGGTGCCCCACCTAGGCTGATGCCGACTGCCTCCCAACCGGTACGGTACCACCCTACCACTCAGCCCTGGGCCACCCCGGAGTCCACCGAAATGTTGAGACTGTGAGACATAGTACTAGGCCCCCAAGGTCACTACGCTGTCTTAGGAGGGTGTGGGCCCCCATGCTCGTAACTCCCTACACTATCACCTTCCAACCTAGTAGTAGTGGCACCGCCCTAGTCAGTCGGGTAATCGTCTCCCGCCCATCGGGAGCGAGTGGTGTGCACGAAGGGTCCTATGATTCCGGTTCTCAAGATATACCAGTCCTTAGGGGGACCGGATAGGATATCTTCTCAAGGGGATAACCAACACCCCGTGCCTCGACGGCACCTCCATCGGGGATAACCAACACCCCGTTTGCTCACACATGCACCCGCCACAGGTACCTCTCATGAGGGATGCCCAGGTCGCACCCCTCCGGCATCACTTACCCCAAAGACTCGTTGTAGGATCCTGTCCGATTGACTCAACCCTCACCACACACCCAAGACGCATGCCATGATCTCCCCAAGTTCATTATCCAGTTTTACCAAGTTATCGGCACCACATGCCTTATCCACTCACGTTATTCCTTCACCAAGCATCACATCACAGATATAATGCGTAGTGAAAGTAAAGCAGTAAGTAGTAAGCGAGCATCTAGCCTAACAGCGGGTGTGCAAGGGAAATAGATTGCGACAAGGTAATGGCTTACAAGCAGTCTACCATGCAACCTATCACAGTTCATTTGCATAAAAGTAAAGCACTAGCATCTACGTGTAGCATGTCTAATAGGTTCTACGAGGTTGGGTGGGACGTGAAACACATGTTAAATGTCATATCCAAGATCCTCGGTGCACTTGTAGTCGTACTCCTCCATGGTCCTTCCTCCGTCCACCTATCCTTCCTCCAACGGTCCTGATCCGATCATCACTATCCTTGACACAACTACCTCGATACAGCGACAAGCAAAAGAGCAATCAGACCACTAGACCTAGAAAGACTGCGAAAAGAGAGACAACACGGCACAGAAAGAACAACTACACCGAAAGAACACAAAAGGAAGAGTGACTTAGCCCTCTCGGCGGATGTCCGATCCCTGGGCCAAAGAACAGGAGTGGTGATTTGCTAAGCACAAGCTTATGCCTTAGCCTAGCCAGTACTTCCCGGGTCGATCGTGTCGACCTGTACGGCTTACATAGAAATGGTATAGGTCTTAGCTCCTCCTAAGCAAACACCACGGCTTGCGGCTTTTGATCCAATCGTCATGGAAACTGACGAGAACCAAAAGACTACAAGCAAGAGAAGTTCCATTCTCTCTCAATCCGTACGCCATTATATTTGACGAGAACCAAGAGAGGGTAGAACGGGGAGTGAAGAGAAGCGGTCTACTCCTCCCAAAACACATATCACAGCAAAAGACGAGACATCGGAAAGGAGCGACACACAAAATAACACGGGTGCTCAAGCTCTTTGTAGGGTACCACAACCTGGGTGCACTAAATGCACTAGACATCTCCTAGGTTCTTAGCAGTGCGGTTGTCACCGCAAGAACCGAAGAAATGTTACGGTCGAAGACGGTACAAACATACAAGGGTTTAAGCATGACAGAACCAAAGACGGAAAGAGGCACAGGATTCACCTTCCTTCGATCCACTCGCCATGGCAACGACGGAATCGAAGGACTGGAATCAAGAAAGTGAAAAACACCCAACAAGCGAGGGGCTCAATCCACATCTTACTGGATCGACGGGGATTGAGAACAAGAGAGGAAGAAGAAATAATGGAACCCGCACTCCTCCAACCAACTCGTCCTGGAACAGGTGAAGATTGGAGGAAAAGAGGGACGGTACCGTGATTCAAAACCAACTCGCAGTGCTCCATGACCTAGGTGCAGAATTAGCACAAGACTGTCCCTATGGTCCTTAGCGATGAGGTTGTCACCGCAAGGGCCAGTGAGATGCCCGAGTCTAGGTGGTGCAAGCATACAAGGTAGTTAGGAGGAGAGCAAAAGGAGCGAAAGCGAAAGAGGTAGAGCCTATTGGTCATGGCGAGCGAACCCATGACCATAAGCTATACCTACACGAGTCGGCTTCCACAAGTTCCGCTATGGTTGTCCCCTGGTTTGTCTCTCATAGACTAGCTACGATGGGTTCATCACGTGTGGGTAGGAAGCGCACCAATGTCGAGCACATGGTGGCCACGCCCTAGAGCCATAGAAGGGGCCATCGATCACGGAGCTACGAAGTTGACTAAAAACGAGAGATCAAGTTACACTCAGTGTTACGGCCATGGCGGGGTGAACCCACGACCGAAACTACCGAACGAAGTACGATCCCTCGACCGGCTCGAAGGCTCGGTCCACAGACAAGACACAATCAACACCACAAGAACCAAGAACCATCCCAACATGCAACAATGCACCAAGACACGAGAACCAACACACAACGACGCGGAGTGGAGTAGCACATACCCAAAGCGGCAAAAGAGATAGATGGATAAATAAATAGACAGACCGGTGGCGACGGCATGGCACAGGCAGAGAATAGATAAAGATCATGATCATGAATAGACAACGGATATTGATAAATCAAGTATCTGTGCATAAGCAAGTATAGATGATAGATAATAAGTTGATGTATGAACAAGTGGATAAAAGGAAAAGCGGAGGTTTGCCGATGCTAAGGATAGCGTCAGCTAGGTTAAAAAAGGTTGACCTTGGGGTGGAAGGTTGTTGTGGGCTGGACACGGCCGGAAGAGTTGATGAGGGCCAGTGGCGTCACAACTTCCCTGCAAGGCGAAAATCACGGCACGAAGGCCAGACACAGATGGCGAACAACGATGAAGTGGTGCTGTTGTCCTCTGGCATGGTGGCGTTGCGGGGTCGCTTCCTCCCGTCTGTTCGGGCAGGGTGTTGCGGTCTTGGAACAGGGGCGCATCGAGGTGCTGCCACCGTGCTTGAGGCATGGACAAACATGCTACGGCAGTGCATCAAGGCGAAGGCTTGCCATTCTAGTTACAGCTTCAGCTGGCAATGCAGCTCCTGCTCTCGGCCATGGTGACGTCGGTGCGGGTCGAAGTGGAGGGCACCGGTGTGGTCTCGGTGGAGCACGACGACACCGGCGTGGAGATGCTTGTCTTGGCCGAGACGGGGTCGAGGCTTGGCGTGGCCGGGCGCTCAGCGCGGTGGTGGCCGGCTACGGTGTCCACGGCCGCGGCTGGTGGCAAGCAGCAGCTACGACGTCGAGGTGGTTCGCCTCTAAATGGCTGGCCAGAGCAAGGGATGGCGAGGCTGCCCGGGTTAGGGTCATCGGTGCATAGGCATCATGGAAGGTGCGCTGGTGGTGAAGACGCGGTCTTGGTCAGAGATGAGGTAGGCTTGGTGCAGAGCAGGAACGGCGAGGCGGGCTTGGCAGGAGCAGACGTGGCGATGGCAGACGGCTCCAGCGCGACTTGGTGGCGAGGCTCCGACTCGACATGACCGCGGAGGATGGCGTCATGGAGGGTGACGGCCGGGCTAGCGGGGCATGGACGCGGCTGTGGCGGGGCTACGGTCATCCTCGTCAGCGCTGAGTCCGGCAAGGAGCAGCAAGAAGGGGGTGGTGCGCCCACGCACGGTGCGTCGTGGCGACGCGTCTGCACGGCCTGATGGCGAAGAGCAGCAGAAATGAGGCGTGATTGGAGTGGCGGCGGACAAGGGAAGAGAAGAGCGGCAGTGGCGGCTGACTTGGGGAGAACGAGAAGGGCGTCAGCCTTTGTGGCTATTTATGCGGGGCGCTAGGGTTCGGAGGGGCGTAGGAACGACGGTGATTGTTGGGAGGCATGCCGAGGGGCACGCGGCTGCCATCGACAGGCGGAGCTAGGCACTGATGCCCAAAAGGTGGCACGGGCACGGGCGCTCTGTGTCGAGCAGCCGCGACAGCTCCTGGAATCGGAGTCGCGTTAGGGTTGGGGAGGCAGGGGCGCGCCTGGCGGGCCTGTCGGGCCTCTGCTCCTTCTTGGGCCGGTGGAAAAGGGATGGAAGGCGAACTGGGCCAGGTAGGAGGCTATGCTGGGCCGGCCCGTGCGGCTTGGAGGAGGGCAGGCTAGGCTGTAAGAAGAGAAAGGGGACTGATGGGGTGATTTCGGCCCAAGGAATAGAAAAAAATAGCTTTTCCCATTTTGATATTAGATAGAGAGGAAATATAAATAGAGATCTTTCCCATTTGCGGCTTGGAGAGATTTGATAGGTTTCCAAATAAATTGCGACAACTCGTTATGATCTTCGGGTGGATTCAAAAGGGGTTTGCATGGAATTCTAGAAGGAAATTAAAGAGAGATTGAAAAGAATTCGAAGGGAGATTCGGGAGGTAAGTCAAGGGGTTCGGGAAGGAAATCCCGAACGACGTTTGGGAGAGCTTCGAGTGGAATTTGGGAGGACTTTCAAAGGAAAATTTGAGAATGGATTTGGATGGGATTTGAGATGAATTTCAAACAGATTTTGAGATTGAAATTTCACGGGAACTTCGAGATGAGCTCGAACGCTATTTGTGATGAGTGACGATGAGCCCGAGTGGAAAATTTGAAACAAGCTTGAGAGAGAATTTTTGAAAGGGATTCGAGAAGAGATTTGACACGAGGTCAAGGAGGGGATTGGGGAGAGATTCGGAAGGGAACTTGTAATGAATTCAAAGTGAGGATTCATGAATAGATTGAGAGGTGGATTTTCAAGAGAGACTTAGAGATGATTTCATAGAGAATTTGGGAGGAGATTGCTATGGACTTGCGTACTCCAACACGAACAAGACCCAAACACGGAGACTACACAGGAGTGCACGCACTTCCTACAAGCAATTCTAGATGAGTGCAACGAGTTGTTAGTGGCTTAGGCTCGGGTTAAACCTAGAACTGCATGCTTCACACAATTGCAGGAAAAAATTTAAAAAGTTCGTATTTTTGGTAACTCGAAAACCCGGGATGTTACAGAAGGCCTGTTTGGAAGAGTAGGATTACTTTAGTAACTTTAAAAAATCACATTTGAAGTAAATTCTTCAGATTTGGAGCCCAATCCTCTGAACATGCTCTTATGGTCATTGATTAAAAGGTTGAACTTCCAAAATAAAATAACTATTGTAATGCTTTATATTAGGTTATTGAATATATCCGTGGATTTGGTAATTGCTACCTGACCAACTTGTGCAAATGCTCCACTTTCCGTAAATTACTGAAATTTCAGCTTATTGTGTGTTTAGTAAGCAAGCCAATGCCAATGTTGATGTGGCATATTGTTGTACTGTTGCCCACTGGGATGTAATGCCAGTTGCCAATCAAAAACACTGTTGTTTAGGGCTAGGGGTGTCTTTTGCATGATCTTGATAGTTTAAGGTGTCAAGTGCCTGGTTTTGAAGTCAAGAACCTACTAGGCAGTTGCTGAGGAGGGTAAAATCAATTCCTTTCGTCTTTTATCTTCTCCCAACCATCAGTAATAAGCAGTTAAGAATATCATTTCTCTGTTTCCACCTTGAATTGGACTAGATTTTTGGCAGATTATTATTTGGTGTGGCGTGAATGTACTGTTTTTTGTAGGCAGGTGTGTGGGTGTGGTATTGTACTCTTTGGTACGTCTTCTTTATGGAATCACATGTCCTACGTGTTCGAGAATTTTTTTTTTGGCAGATTTGTGATTGGGTTTTGTGGAGACTGACTATAGCAATCCCTGTGGAAACTAAACAGAAACCTTTACTAGATATCAACCTGCTTTGAAACACTAAACCTTTAGAACTTTGACCCTTCCATGGAAGTATTTGGATTTACTTGAAAATGATATTAATGGATTTGATTGTCAGTAAGTCAGTTCACATATTTATATATATATATATATATATATATATATATATATATATATATATATATTCTAATGTCAAACATGTATATTAGAGCTATACAACAACAACAACATAGCCTTTTGTTCCAAGCAAGTTGGGGTAGGCTAGAAATGAAACCAAAAAGAGACAAGAAATAGGGAGACACATAAAGGGCACAAGACAGATAGAGGTCACGGTTCAGGCACGTTGATTGCCAGTCTCCAAGCGCTCCTGTCCATAGCTAAATCCTCGGAGATATTCCACTCCTTAAGGTTTCTCTTAACGGACTCGTGCCAAGTCAGTTTAGGTCGACCTCTACCGCTCTTTACATTATCGACCCGCTTTAGAACCTCACCATGCATCGGCACCTTAGGAGGCCTCCGTTGGACATGTCCAAACCATCTCAACCTAAAATAATAGGTGATCCAGACTGGTGGGGGTAGGACTTAGTCCAAGTGCAAGGTATGAACTGCAGGCTTTAGACAGATCTTCCAACCCTGTGGTTGTGCAAAGCTATTGTTGATATTTATGGAAACTACATGTAACATTATGTGGTTCAAGCCCCACACTCCATCTAGCGCCTACACATGCACCTACACGCTGTCTAGCGCCTAGGTGCGCCCAGCGCTTAATTGGGCGCCCCAGGCCCTAAACGAGACGTTGGGCCTCTGTTTAATTGACGTTTAATCTTGTTTTTTCGAACCATGGTAACATATGCTTTACTCTGTCGAATGATCAGTTACTTCATTAGTGACGCTTTATTTTTCTTCTGTTTGATCAGATGAACGGAAGGAATTGGAGAAAATGGTAGTGCAGAATGGTGGCCAATTTTCTCCCAGTCTCACACGGAAGTGCACCCATTTAGTTGCAAATATATCCTTTGATGCTTTCTGAATTTACTATTTTCTATTTCAGATTTCAATTGGTTTAAATGAGTCAACCGGAATAGATATGAAGATCTCAGCGAAGTACCAGATTTGTTGTTAGGCCAAACTTATAATCCTCCACCCTGTATTCCTTTTCCATAGCCATAGCGCAGGAAATGAAACATAGACGAATGAAAATATGAGCAGTCTGACATGTCGTTAAAACTGGCGATCAATGGATGCACGCCACAGTTTTAAATTCATGAAAGCCGTGTATCCATCTGTCAACTGTCAATATGACCAAAAAAAAAAGGAAAGATAAAATCACTGAAAGAAATTACCACTAGCATTCCAGGATTTACTTAATGTTTGTTCCATTGTTTGGGGAACATTCGGCTTGACATTTGTTAAATTGTTTATTTTCCAAACAGCTTTCTGAAGGACAAGACACTTTGATTACTATATTGATTTCTTAACATATTATTACAAACCTGGAGGTGACAAATATGTCGTGGCCCAAAAATGGGGTAATATCCACATTGTGAATCCAAGATGGGTTGACCAATCTGTTGCTCGAAGAGGTTATTAGCTTTTGCTGCTACTATAGATTGTTCCTCCTGCAAAAGTTATAAATCTAGCAAGATTAATCTAACTTCTTGAATGCATTTCTTTATTGAAATGAAGCTTGTCAAGATGAAAATAGCTACCTCGTTTGTCAGAGTTCATCTGCTTTGAGTGGTTCAAAGAGTTCCCTTAAGGAGCAACAAAATCCAGAGATCGGTAGCGCAAGTGCAAGCTTTCAACCTATTCCAGCAACATCAGTTGATGATTCAGTAACGATGTCACAATATTTGCCTGCTTCATTTGGTGATGCTGCACGGATCAGCAACACTGATATTGTTGGTGCACCTAGTGTCCAAGAGACAAATGAGATGCAGGTTGATAGTCATGTTGCTGAGGACTCAGAGCCGGAAAATGATGACCTATATTTATCAAATTGCCGAAGGCTTGTCATGATGATACGCAATGGAGGTGGATCCTGGCATATTTTGCTAAGTGAGAAGCTTACTCATATTGGCTAAGATTATCCCCAATG
Source organism: Saccharum hybrid cultivar R570 (assembly GCA_038087645.1). NCBI lineage: Eukaryota > Viridiplantae > Streptophyta > Magnoliopsida > Poales > Poaceae > Saccharum > Saccharum hybrid cultivar. The sequence goes on from JAQSUU010000805.1 coordinate 18,193,408, forward strand.
CACATAGCTACTGAGCTTCTCTTGAAGGGTATGGAACCACCAGATTTAGTTGTATTTAAAAGTTAAAACACCCCTAAAAAAAAAAGTTAAAACAGATATTATCCATGCTTGACTTAACTTTCAATGTTTTTCTACCTTTTGAACGTAGGATTTTCACAAGTGATCATGGAAAATTCTGCTGATACACGTGAAACTAAGGTAGCCAAAAGCTCGGATTTTTCATGTTCCAACTGTCAATGACTTACATGACAAACATCATGTAAAAGATGTGTCATCTAAAAGAAAACCAAAAAGAGGCAAACATGAAAACAGTATAAGTAAAACCCGATCAGCAGCCAGTACTGCAAAATCAAGTCAACAGAATGGAATGGTCAATGTTAGCGAGATCCAGCCCCAATATCAAGTAACATCCACAATGAATTCTGGATGTAACAGCTCAAATATATTCAAAGGGAGAACATTCAGTTTCTCAAATTCATTTTCTCATGACAAGGTATGCTACTTTGTTAATACTCCATCCATTTCATGTATTGGTATCATTTGTGCCACCCCCCTTTTAAGATGACTCATGGTTTAAACTTCAATGTTCATTTGATCCCCTCTTGTTCCTTTTTTAGGATTTCATTATATATATATATATATATATATATATATATATATATATATATATATATATATATATATATATATATATATATATATATATATATATAAACACACACACACCCCACAGTAGGGTCTCCCTACTGTAAAAACATTCATTTTGGTGGGTGGTACAAATAGCAATCAGGTCATTTTTCTGTGGTTGGCAATCCGTAATAGGTGTTGAACAGCAGATAGATTGGCTAAAAGGGGGCTGCCCCATCCAGATAAGTGCCCCCTTTGCGATCAAGAAGAAAAGATGATACAACACCTTCTAACTTCATGTGTTGTAGCAAGGCAAGTTTGGTTCAACCTGTTTGCTCCATTGAACCTTTCTGGGTCGGTTCCGCGTCAGCATGAATCTAGCTTCGCTGAATGGTGGCGCAGGACTATTAAAAGAGTGAATAAAGAGGACAGAAAGGGGGTTAATTCCCTTATCATTTTGGGGGCTTGGATGATCTGGAAACATAGGAATGCTTGTGTTTTTGAGGGTGCCTCTCCTTGAGTTAACTTAATCTTGAGTTTGCTTAAGGATGAACAGTCTTTGGTGTTTAGCAGGCGCTAAGAAATTGCAAGGTTTAGACCTTGGAAGGGTCGCCTAATTCCTTAGGCGTGTCAACTCTTGGTGTTTTCTGTTTTCTTTAAGGCCTTTTTTAGTTTGGTTCCCCGTATGAGAGAGGATTTGTATGGGGACCCTCCTTTTTTTTCTCTCTAATACAATGAAATGCAGCTCTCCTGCGTTTTTTTTAAAAAAATGTTTTCAGAACTTTCCAATGCTTTTGCTGGATCAACTTGTTGAGACATTACTTTACACTGAAGTTACTGTATATAGTAGACCAGAGCCGAAAAAGCCTAGTCTTGTTCATCTAGAAGCCTAGCTTTCTTTTGATTTTGTCTAAATATTTGGCTCCCACTTGATTTGATTTTTGTTGACAAAGTGGCTATGTTCATATGAATCAGAAACCTAAGGTTGTTGATTGGGTTAGAGATGGTGGAGGCGTTATGGTGGATGACAATGACATACAATTAACTGTTGTGGATTTCATAATTGAGTGCCATGGACAAAACAGCTTGCCTTGTGACTTCTCTCATTCAACTGTTGTTTCAACTCAATGGATACGATCATGTTTGGAGGTACATGCTTCTGTGGTCGAGGTCACTTTGCTCCATTATGCTTTTGAAGTGTCAAACTACATTCCAGTTCTTATACGTTTAAAAATTTGTATAGGAGAACTGCTTAGACTATCCGCATCGGGGACGGTAAAATCATACCCTATACACGTTTAGCATAAAAATTGGCCGCAGCGGGGGACAGTAACCGCTACGTAAAATACCGGGAGGACTGTGGGACGCCAAGTTTGGCGTCGGTGGCGGAGGTGCGCTACCGGCCGGTGGCCCCACCACGCGCCAGCAGCAGCCACACAGAGTGCATGCACACGCATGCGTGGGAGATTCCAGCGCCGGGCCCCACCGTTTCAAACAACAAAAAAATGTTTTAACTCACATACCATAAGATCAAATTAAACTCCGATTACACCATTGAATTCGTTTCAATATATCCTTCAAATCAAGATCTCGCATGGATATATTTAGATAAAGTGATAAGTGGGTTCCACAGTGGATAGAGGATGATATAGAGGATGGATGGATGCAGGAGAAAGTGGTATAGAGGAGAGAATCTCGATGACCAGGACGGAATATTCCTTTTAGAGGATGAATATAGAGATGAAGAGTGCGGATAGTCTTATAAGATGTTGGGAGTCATCCTATCCTCTCTCCTTTTCGTTGTCGCATCCCGTTCCAGGATTAGAAAGCTTCGGTTTCTGTATTTCACTTTCACAATATGGAGAGAAAGAAAGACATCTGCTGAAGAACTTGTGCTTTCTACTCGGCGCTAAGTTTACAGAAAAAGCATTTAAGGGAGTAACCCATCTCGTCTGCAAATTTGCAAGTGGTCCTAAGTATGAGGTTTACACCAAAAGAGGAACTCCAACCATTACTTCCGAGTGGCTCTATGAGTGTGTAAAACAGGTATTCATCTTCAATACATAGTGTTGAGTATATTCACATCTTCCCTTCCCCCTGACAATCGAATTGTCATTGCAGGATAAACTTCTCCCTGTTGATCACTTTCAGCCGAAACCACTTACATCACAGGATAAAGATGCTGGTCCGTGCACTGTCAGTCAATATTCCACACAGGCAACCAGATTTGATTCCTCTGAGCTGCTTAGTGGTTGTCAAGTAACAATAAACAATGCAACACACAATTCTGGTAATTGTTCATTTCACAAGTTCTGCAAAGAAATTATATTCACCCCAAACTCATTGTGCTCGCATAGCTGGTATTTCTGCAGAAACAACTATGCCTGCTGTTAGTAGAAAGCGAAGAATATCTGTTCCTGGCAAGGTTAATGATACGTGCAGAAACATTGGAAGATCTGAGAAAAACCTCGACAATAGCTCTGTCCCTGATGTCGCAGATGCCATAGAGGTTCTATCATCTAAGGTAACGCTAATGCAATCCATACACTTTACTATTACAAAGACTTGGGAGATACGGAGTAGTCTAAAAGCGAAACATCCCATTTTTTTTATACTGCAGATTCAGGACGTACAATCTCCTAGCAGTTGGTGATAAATGTTATGCTGTTCTTACTCCATACTGTACTTTACAAATGTACTAGTGTTGTATCCTTAACTTCCGATGCAGATATTTGAACCTGACAATTCTGTTGTTCAAGAGCAGAAAGATCACTCCTTTGGCATTTCAAGGAGCTGGCTGAACATGTAAGTTGGTACATTATGCATTTTGTACACGCGTATGTTTGGATAGATTTGGAATGCTCAGTTTTCTGTAGAACTGTTTAGAGCCCTGAGATATGCTATTTTGGAGCATCTAGAACTTTCATTTTAACAATGAAGCATTCAATCATCATTTCTGATGACTGATAGAGCTTCCACTTCCTCACATAATAACAAAATGAATATTCACACATAGCAACATGTTCAATCTATGACATCTACGTAACAGAAAACTTTCATCTGGCAACCTGTTTGCGGTAAGGGTGTGTTTGGTTCTGGGATATAGAGGATGGGATGGTCCTGCCCCTGCTTTCACGATGGGATCATCCCTGCTTCATGTTTGGTTTGGTAACTGTTGTTTATTTTCCCTAGCACAAAGGTTCAAAACTTAAACTCGGCACCAGCCCCCTCCCCAGCTCCCACTACTTATTACCCTTTCAGTGAGACGCAGACAGAATCTCAGGTGTGTAGTTTGTCCAATCATCAACATGCTCTACTCGGCAATCGACAAAAGCATTGTCCAACTCATTTAAAGCTGGCGTCTTGTGTAGGTCGTTAGGATATGAAGAAGATTTAACAGGCAGGCAGGAGATCATAGACAGGGTTTGGTCTCAGAGCATTAATGTGACTCCGTCGAGTGAGATTCGTTAGTTGTGGAGGTGAACCAGAACATCTTGCTTGCAGCCAGATCTGACTGTCAAATTGCGACAGGAAAGATGTGTTCCTGCTTGTCGGGCAATGTTGGCTTCTGTCAGTGGCGGAGGGAGGGGGGGCACGGGGGCCTGGCACCCCCTGACATGCTACGAAATCCTGTAGTATATATGAGTATATACATGCTGACGTGCACGTATTAGCTGTTCAGCCCCTCCCAATTCAATCCAAATGTGTTTGAGGTCCAATAAGGCAATAAGAAGCAGCCCATTATGCCTATCTAGCTGCTGCTGGCTGCCTGGCCGCTGCTCCCTTCATTATTGTTCGGAGTATACGATCGATAATACGAAGCGTCAAGCCCTCACGTCGTCGCTCTGGCTTCCTCCGTTTCTCGCCCAAACTGTTCGTCTTCCTGTTGTCGATCTCCTTCGCCAATCGCCAGTTCACCGGACGCCATACACTGCCACGGCCGGCCGGCCGCGCCGCCGTCACTGTCCAAATTGACATTGCCGCCGCCGGCTGCCATCCAAATTACCTCTCGTCAGTCTGCCTCTCGTCCACCAGCAGGCAGCAGCAGCAGGTAATCCATAATCATAAATCATCCAGTGATATTCTCTTATCTAATTAACAGTCACTAGTGATTCTAAATTTCCCTTTCCAATTTCAGACAATATGAAGAAGAGAAAGACCGTGACCATTAATAGTTTTTTAAGCCGATTGGTTCAAGTGCTAATTGTATTGAAGCAATTGCAAGCCGAGGCTTTCAGAGTAATGTCGAAGTGGAAGCTCCTAACCTGGAAGGGGATACTCATAATGATCATGTGCAGAATCCTAATAATCAGAGTAGTGCTTCTTCTACCTCTGAACCAATAGAAGCCGAGGTTGCCGAGCATCCACCAGTTGTAGCTACTAGATTTGAGAGAGACCCTGGGAAACGTGTTCAAATATTGGAACTGCCAGCTGATCAACAAGATGAAGCTCGAAGATTTTATATTTCAGAGGGTCCATATCAACCCCGCTCAGTGAATTAGCTCATCGTCGTCGATTTCAGAGTAACTGGTTCAAGCAATTTACTTGGCTAAAATATTCACCTCATACAAATCGTGCTTACTGCCTGCCATGTTTTTTTATTTTCCAAGAAGCCAATTGGGAAAGTTGGATCACATACATTCATAGTAAAGGGGTTTCAGAACTGGAAGAAAGTTAATTGCGGAACTGAATGTTCTTTTCTAAAACACATGGGGGATGCTAGCTCAGCCCACAATTTTTCAGTTCGGTGTTTTAATAATCTTAAGAACACAATGGCTCAAATTGACAATGTGGTTGTTAAGCAAGCTGAGATAATGGTTGCAAGAGGAAGACGAAGGCTTGCAACTACGATTGATTGCCTTATGTAAGAACTAATAACAACAATGTCTCATGTCTTTTTTTTTTGCAACTAGAGTTTCTGCATTATTTAGATTTAACTTGCTTTCTTTCTGTACTTAGGTGGTTGACATTCCAAGGTTGTCCCTTTAGAGGCCATGATGAATCTCCAGGTTCCTTAAACAGGGGTAATTTTCTTGAAATGCTCAAGCTTTTGGCTTCGTATAACAAGGAGGTTAATGAGGTTGTGTTAGAAAATGCTCCCAAAAATGCAAAATACACTTCACCGGATGTCCAAAAGGAAATTCTAAGCATACTTGCTCAAAAAGTGCAGAAATCAATTAGAGAAGAAATTGGCAATAGCAAATTTTACATAATGGTTGATGAAGCTCGAGATGAGTCAAAAAAAAAGAGCAAATGGCGATAGTCCTCCAATTTGTCAACAAGGAAGGACTTATAAAGGAGCGTTTCCTTGATCTAATCCATGTTAGTGATACTACTGCTTTGACACTTAAAGAGTCAATTTGTGCTGTCCTCTCAGCTAATGGCCTAAGCATACAAGATATAAGAGGTCAAGGATACGATGGGGCCAGTAACATGCGAGGGGACTGGAACGGATTGAAAGCTCTAATTCTCAATGATTGCCCGTATGCATATTATATTCATTGCATGGCTCATCAGCTTCAGTTGACCCTTGTAGCAGCATCAAGGGAGGTACATGAGGTACACAATTTTTTTCAGCATGCAAATTTCATCATAAATGTTGTTAGTGCTTCTCCTAAGCGCAATGATGAGTTGCTAGCAAATCAAGCAGAGGAAATTGCCCGTGAAATTGAATTGGGAGAGCTCGACACAGGGAGAGGGGCAAATCAGATTTCCTCTCTACAAAGGCCAGGGGACACTAGATGGAGTTCCCACTACAGATCTCTTCTAAGCTTAAAGAAGATGTTTAGTGCCACAATTTCAGTCCTATGCAGTATTGCTAATGATCGTTCAGTTTCGAAGTATTCTCAGGGAGATGCCAGTGGTGCCTTACGAATCATTGTCACATTTGATTTTGTGTTTATTCTACTCCTAATGGAAAAGATTATGAAGATCACTGATGTGTTGTGTCAGACATTCCAAAAGAAGAACATTGATATCTTAAATGCGGTGGATTCTGTTTCTACCACAAAAGTGTTGCTTGGTGAGTTGCGAAATAATGGCTGGGAACCTCTTCTTGAGGAGGTCAAATTGTTTTGTGGAAAGCACGAGATTGATATTCCAGATATGAGTAAGAAGTATGTTTTCCCCAAATTATTTGAGTATGAAAGCTTAATCATATTTATTCTTTTGTAAAATTGTACTTGTTCATCAATCAATTCATATCTTCCCATTTGCAGGTATGTTGATGTGACTAAATCTTGAAACAAGAATGACAACACCACAACCTTTCACCATTACAAAGTAGATGTGTTTAATGTTGCAATTGATCAACAACTAGCAGAGTTAGAAGATCGATTCAGTTCCCAAGCAACAGAGCTTGTGTCCCTTTGTGCTTCTTTGGATCCTAGGCTGGACACATTCAACATAGACAATATATGCACTCTAGTGGAAAAGTATTATCCTGCTGATTTCTCAAGTCAAGAAAGAGCTCAATTGGAGAGTCAGCTGCCACATTTTCAAATTGACGTGTGCAACAACCCAGAACTAAAGGAATTATCAACACTTGCTGATCTAACAAGTGGACTATTTAAAACAGGTAAATATTCATCTTATCCTATGGTGGACATGTTGTTAAGATTAGTATTAACTCTTCCGGTATCAACTGCAACCACCGAAAGATGCTTTTCAGCTATGAAACTTGCGAAGACACGTCGCAGATGTACAATGGGAGATGGATTTCTGCGAGATTGTTTGGTAATTTATATTGAGAAAGAATTGGCTGCATCAATCGGTACTGATGATATTATTACAGCCTACGATCTTGCTGCTAGTCGTAGATCCAAATTTAAGTTGATAGATATGTAATTTTGTTTACCGTAAGACTTGTGAAACATGGTACTATTATTTGAGATTAAAACCAACTCAGTTCAACTTTGCTTTGCCCATTGCCCCCCTTGTACTCAAATCCTGGCTCCGCCCCTGGCTTCTGTCATACGTCTAATAAGATGGCCCTAACTGGGAAATAATGGGCCTAAGGAGGCCCAGGGAGGGGCTCCAGCCACCCAAGGAGGGGCACCTGCCAGCCCCGACACCCCCCAGAGGGGTCTCGCACGCCCAGGGATGGGGCGCCGTCACCCACTCCACCGTCATGCCTAAGAAAGATTAGATTAGGAAGGTTTACTTTATTAGAGTATGGTTTGTTATAGAAAAGAGAATCCAATCTATAAGGATCTCCCGTAGTTGCTTGGGATACAAGCCTAATAGGGGCTATATATATGAGGAGGATGTAATCAATCTAATCAAGCAATAAAGAAACTATTCCCCTCCCCTTCCTCCCTTCCTCCTCTCTGTGCCGACCTCCTCTTCCTCCTCCTCTTCTTCCTCCAGCGCCGCCGCCTCTCCTTCTGCCGCCACCTCCTCCACCCTAAACCCTAGCCGCCACCCACCAAGGGCCCCCTTGCTAACAGGGATCTTACACTGGTATCGGAGACCACTATAATCCCCACGCCGCTGCCATAGCCACCACCTCCCTAGCCCTAGGAGACTAGACGATCCATGGCTACCACCAACACCAATGTGCAACAGCTGCTCTAGAACATCGACGACGAGCTCGTCAAACTGAACGCACACTTGCACGCCTTCGAGAAAGCGTGCGGCTACAGAGCCACAGTCACCACCAACACCAGCAGCAGCCTGCAGCTGCCGAACGACGCTCCAATCACCAACTTTGGGGGCTACAATCGCCGCCAACAGCCGCAGCAACCCACTGCTGCCGGACATCACCAAACCCTCACTGCATGCTGCACCTAGCAGCGAAGATGCAGCCAGCCACGTCGCTGTCGGCCATCTCCACAGCGACCTCGCCTCCAAGATCAGGGACAACGACAATCGTCGCATTGATGAGTATCCATGCCACAAGAAGATCCCCTTGGCTCCGACAACGACAAAGACGCCACCAGCACCGCAGCCACCGATGTTGTTGTGCCTCCCCATGCTTGGCTGGCACCCAGCCAGCCCCGTGGCTGTCCAGCCAGCCTTGGCCAGCCGTCGACTCCTACAGCTGGCCTACTAGCTACCAGATCAACAGGTGCCACCACCTCCACTCTAGCATCTCGTCATGACTCGGCTGACAACCCCTACATTCGACGATTTGACGTATCCACTATCGTGGCTCTCGCGGAACCTCTTCTTCAAGCTGCACCACGTACCAAACAACCACCAAATCTGGTATGCAGTCTTTTCCCTAACAGGAGCGGCGCAACAAGGGTTCACCCGCTCAACAAAGGACGAACAGATGACCACGCGAGCGCACTTAACCAAAGGCATCATCTGTGTTCCTGACCCACCAATCGGTCGAGATACGGCCAATGACCTCGCACCTCCGAACGGCTCCATGAATGACTACACCGACAACTTCACCGCCTATGTGCTCCACGTCAGCACCGCCAGCAAGCTTCACCAAATCACCCTCTTCATCACCGGCCTACAAGATCCGCTCCAGGCGACAATCGCACAATACCACCCACGAGAGATGGAGACGGCCACCACTCTGGTACACGTTCTGGAGCATCCAGCATCTACAACCAGCAACGTCGCACGAACCTCCCCCGACTACACAGCGTACTCAGAAGTCGACGCCCCTCCGGGCAAGATGGCACACACCTCAACACCATCCCCTACAGTGACCCCGACATCGGCATCGACACTTCTCCCATTGGACGGCTACAACACCAGAGCGGCCATGCACCCCAACAATGTCACCATTGCAGCTAGTCTCACTCTCGGGGCACAGCGGGCAAGGGACGCCCCGACAGGGAGGACGGCACATACATATGCTCCTCTCCTTTCCATGGCAACACCAACACTCGACGTCCCTCCACCACCAAAGTTGCCTCCATGTGAACTCCAGATGATCAACGCCACCATCGAAGTAAATGCAGCAGCACCGGCATGGTCCCTCCAAGATGGCATTATCCGCTACAACGACCGCTACTATATCCCGGTAACATCTCCACTGCTGCAAGACTTGCTCGAATCAATTGGTACTACATCACCACGGCTTCTTGCCATCGGTCTACAAACAACGACGTCCTCACTAACAACTTAGGCATTCCCCTCAAGTATTTTATTACTGGAAGAATGGCCTCAACGCATATTGCCACCAGCAACTATCATCTTCTTCGATGACAATGGCCAACAATTCCTTTCCATCAACGACATCTACATCAGCAGGCAGCATGCCAACGGACACCCGTTAATCTCTCTAGCCAACTACAACATGGGTGACCTCCTATTCGGCCAGCTCTAGCACTTCACCACAGCTACACCATTCATCATAGCAACAGCATTGTGTTGCCGAATAAGAGGGCAGATTCAGGCAGGACAGGTATACTCGTTCCCACACCCTCCACGGGTCATGCAAATGCTCCACTTTCATGGAACACTTCCAGGTACTGCCATATATGCAGCACACTATGCCCCTGAACCTGTGGACGAACCTGAACCCAGCCACTATACCAATGGCTACTTCGGCTCCTACAACTACTACTTCTAGTTCTCTGACCACAACATCCACACCAATGACTTCAATGCCACCTTGGGACACTTTACAGTTCAACTCGCGGACATTCCTTGGGGTGATAGGCTTCCACCTGAAGGCGTCAACGATTGGACAACAATTCAGCGCGAGGACGCGCTGATCGGAGAAAGGGGGAGTGATGTCATATGTCTAATAAGATGGCCCCAACTGGGAAATAATGGGCCTAAGGAGGCCCCGGGAGGGGCGCCGGCTGCCCAAGGAGGGGTGCAGTGCCTGCTAGCCTCGACGCCCCCCAGAGGGGTCTCGCGCGCCTAGGGACGGGGCGCCGTCGCCCACTCCACCGTCATGCCTAAGAAGGATTAGATTAGGAAGGTTTACTTTATTAGAGTATGGTTTGTTATAGAAAGGAAAATCCAATCTATAAGGACCTCTCGTAGTTGCTTGGGATACAAGTCCAATAGGGGCTATATATATGAGGAGGATGTAATCAATTTAATCAAGCAATAAAGAAACTATTCCCCTTCTCTTCCTCCCTTCCTCCTCTCTGTGCCGACCTCCTCTTCCTCCTCTTCTTCCTCTAGCGCCGCCACCTCTCCTTCTGCCGCCACCTCCTCCACCCTAAACCCTAGCCGCCACCCACCATGGGCTCCCTCGCTAACAGGGATCTTACAGCTTCAAATTAAGCAGGATGGATGGAGTCTGCAAATACAGAGGCGTGAGGTTCCGCGTATCAAAAATTGAGATTTCATTGCATGGCATTAGATGAACAGAACCTCACGCTTACATCTTGAGCTTGTGGATGTAACGCCCTTGTTTGTAGACAGACTCTGAACTGAATGCTTGTGATTCGTGTGATCCTGTACATTAACAATCTTGAACTAAATGAGTCGACACATCACACATATGCTCGTCGATATAATAATGTGTTTCGGTGTATATGGCGAGCATGATAGGAAGCATGTACAAATGTAACAATTCATTTTTGATTTGATGCTTGTGTATACATGCTCAATTAGTTGAGGTAGCTGGGCATGCAAGTTCCATTGTTCTGTGGCTCTATGAACCATAAATTTGCATATCGGTAATTTGACATCAACAGTGGAGAATACGAAGACATTTTGGCACCTCCTGATCCAGTTTGTTATCAGACATTAAAACTTCTCATGTTGACTCCCATTTTTCTAAGCTTAATACATGGGTAATTGGTTCGTAGTAATATCATTATTTAATGGAGGGAGAAATGGTTCACACAAGCAAAATAATGTATCTTTGCCTTTCACAATGATTCCATAGTTCATACCAGTATCCTTGCACACAATCACTTTTAATCCAGGGGGGACACATGAACCAAAATTTCTGCAGTGCTACCCTGCATATGTCAGTTCCCTGCTTATTGTCTCTTTTGGGATTCATCTCTAGCCTACCCCAACTTGCTTAGCACAAAAGGCTATGTTGTCGTTGTTGTTGTTGTACCCTGCACATGCCATGCAGTAGTCGCTGCATGACAGGCGCTTAAATGGTGTTCCACCCTCACCGACGGCAGCGCGCCGGCGCTGTAGTCGAAGCCTGGAGGGGGCTGTCGCCACTGTATGTACTACCGGATACAGCTAGTTTGCCAAGTGGCACCTTCGACAAAGCTCACTCGCTTAAATTTAGACGGCAAACAGCTCTTGGCCGAGTGCTTTTTGTCATGAGTCGACCCTCGGCAAAAAAAACACTCGGCAAATTTTGAACCCAAAAAAATCGCGAAAAAATAGCAAATTTTTTTTAATCGGAGGAGGCCCCCACCGACAGGCAAGTCATGACATTTTTCGTGCAAAATTCACGCGCTACATGGCCAGATTCAAACCCGCTACCTCCCCCTTACGCGTACCCTCCTCTACCACTGCACCATACTGTCACTTGTGTCTAGATTCCGTTTTGGTTCCCCACATATTATACTAAACTGAGTGTAAATTGCTTGTTAGAGGCCCTAAACGAATTCAAATTAAAAAGTTGTCAACTATAAAGTTTCATAACTTTTCGAGATCTACAACTTTCATTTTTGGTAGTTTCTCCTTCCGAAGTCGTTTACAAAATTTGAATTTCAAATTTGAGAAATTCAAACGTAATTTTCGTTGACAAGATGATTTCAAATCAAAAAGTTATCAACTACAAAGTTTCATAACTTTTCGAGATCTACAACTTTCATTTTGTCTGTTTCCCCATCCGAGGTACTTTAAAAAAACAAATTTCAAATTTTTGCAAATTCAAACTTAGTTTTCGTTAACAAGATGATTTCAAATAAAAATGTTGTCAACTACATAGTTTCATAACTTATTGTGATCTACGACTCTCATTTTAGTTGTTTCTCCATCTGTGGTCGTTTGAAAAATTTAAATTTCAAATTTGAGAAATTCAAACATACTTTTCGTTGTCAAAATTAATTCAAATTAAAAAGTGTTCAACTACAAAGTTGTATAACTTCTCAAGATCTATAACTTTTATTTTGGTCATTTGTTCATCCGACATAGTGGTAGTAACATTGTTTCCAAATCTTATATATCTCTCTTCTAGTTTCATGAAACTATATGAGAGAGATATAGATTTTGTGAACAACATCGCTTTGTTGAATGAAGAAATGACCAAAATAAAAGTTGTAGATCTTGCGAAGTTACACAACTTTGTAGTTAAAAACTTTTTCATTTGAATGAATTTACTGCATCAAAATGTGCTTTGAAGTTGTCATTTTTTGAAATTCATAATTTTGAAAGTCACAAGAAAAGATAACTCAAGTAATAGCTATAAGAACACAATAAATTGATAGAGCCAGATTTTAGAAAATTTTAGAAAAAAATCCATCAAATTTGGAGTTAGTATGACGAAGAAAAACTAGTTACAAGATTTAACCGAAGATCAAAAAGAGAAATCAGAGTAGCAAAAGGGAAAAAAATCGAGTGTTTCTTGTTTGCCGAGTGTTTTGTGTCCAGCACTCGGTAAACCAGTTGTTTGCTGAGTGTTAAATTTCAGGCACTCGGTAAATAACCACTTTGCCGAGTGCTTTACGTTCGCCGAGTGTTTTGGGTTCGGCACTCGGCAAAGTGGCTGTTTGCCGAGTGCCCGATAGAATGCACTCGGCAAACTTTCAGACACCCGGCAAAGAGCCGGTTTCCAGCAGTGAGTGATGGGTGGAGCGGTCACCAGCTTGGGTAGCTGACCAAAGGTGCTGGAGACAAGTGCGCGCCGGTGCTGGCAGCCTGCGCCGGTGCACTACCCGGCCGGAGCTGCCGTGTCCAGTCCAGGCGCACGTCGGTTAGTTGGGCCATTTGGCCATCTAGGAGTGTTGTCTAGCGCGCCGGCAGCCATAAGCCGTTGCCGTGCACTGTTGACTGTACGGCACGTATATACATTAGCAGATGCTGTAACGATTCAGGTTTATGCAATGTAGTAGACAAACTCTGAACCCTGAATCTTTCTCTGAATCCGTCTGATTCCAGTGGGATCGTGACCAAACCCACCGGTGAGGCTCTCCGTGAGCGTGCCCATTGGGTGCGTACTCTTACATCAGCATCTGCTTGCCCTCGTAAAATATTGGTTCTCGTACTCAAATTTTTAGCTATACTAATAATTTTACCTAACACTTACGCCAAAATAATCATCATAACTCACAACTTAAGTGTAAATCCAATATAAGTTGACAATAACTTGTATTTCTCAAATATAAGTTCACAACTTAAGAAGATTTTCACCAAATCTTGTAAAATTTCTCAAAAAAAAAGGAAAGCACAAAAAAAATTAAATTCGGCTGCGGAGAGAAGGTAGGTACAGAGTAGATAATCCTGTTATAATTCGATTATCACCTTAAACGTGGATCCCAAGCGACTTTAAATGGCCCCCTTCTTATTATCCGAGCTTTTGGTTGTTGGACTATCGAAACACAGGTACCAGCAGCCCTTCTCTTTTTCTCGCTCCAGGGCCTTGGGCCTGAGCGGCCGCATCAGCGGCCTCCTGATTCCGCATGGGCCCTTCCCGTCGCAGATACACATTTGTAAACTGTAACGGGCCAGGCCGTACGCACATTCTTTGGGACATCCGGACATACAAATTCCACGGCCGCCTCTGTTCACGCAGGTAGCAATTTGATCATTGAGTTGATCTATGTGTGTGTCAACATGCACTTGCATCTGAAGCAACAAGATGTGTCTCATGTACTTTAGACACAAGATGACTTGGGTTAAATTTGTGCTGTATCCGCATATGCTTGCAATCACATGCCCGTAATCATATACGTACAGGCAGAACACAAGCAGAAGCATGGCTTAATATAATTTTGTTTTTTCCCCGGTTATATCCAAATTTAAATATTTGTCGTTTGCCAGAAATTTCCGTAAGTGGAGTTTGTTAAATGACCGTGTCTGCACATGTAGTTTCTCAACACGTCATCATGTACAAACATTCAAGGACAGAACACTCTCACAAAATACAGAGAAATGTATGCCAAATTCTATTCTATTAATTATAATGCTGAATTGAACCTGTACAGATTCAACCATATTTCTCTAATCTCTATGTACTGGAAACTCAAATCTGTGCATATAGCACCGTGAAAAGATTCACGGACCACCAAGCATATTACTGCCGTTTCGCGCAGCGTGGTCTCTTTTCTGTGGGCTCGTCGGATTTGAGAATTGTTGTCGACACTGATGGCCCATAACAGCCCATGTATGAGTGGGATGCAGATTTTTTTTGGTTTGATTTTTTATTTAATTCGCTCTTTAAAAACAATATAGCCCTAGTAAAAAATTGCAAAAAATGTAATCCAAAAATAACTCGATACATCCACTGTTAGGGCTAGAAATAACCATATATATATATATATATATATATATATATATATATATATATATATATATATATATATATATATATATATATATATATATATATATATATATATATATTGGTAGTTTTACCCCCTACTTTAAAGGACATTATAATTTTATCCTCATTTTTTTCTAACTTTGTAATTTTACTGTTATTTTTTACTTTGTAATTTTACTCTCTTTTTTTTATTCAAAGCCACCGTTCATTCTGTTACAGACTCTTCCATACCTCAAGGCCGAATAAATGAATTAAAGAACAAGAAAAATAAAAAATAAATAGAATACCAAACTAACTATTGACCTTATCTTAACCCTCCCGGCTTTCACCAATGGTGGATTAAGCATGTACAGCTTGTTAGAGTTTGCTTAAATTTGAAATATTAAAAAATTTTGCTATAAAAATCCTTTAATATGAAGTCAAAATAGAGGTTAAAAACAAATATAGTACTAAACACTCAAGATGAAAATTCACGTGGAAAAATAATTATTTTTAGCTGAATTGAACCGCTGTAAAAGGAACAGGAACTTTGCCTTCGTTTTGGAAAAGTATAGGCCAAATGAAAAAATTCAATAAATAGGCAAAGTCACAATTAGACCCCTGTTAACAGGGGTAAAAACACATAGCTCCATATATATGTGATTGATTCGTGATTGATTTACAGACACGGACAATGTTCTCGTAACATGTGGTGCCACTGCAATGCCAGCGCAATAAGCTATGGAGCTCTTTATGTGCAAAGCTCTTTGAAGTTACACATTGTACATGTTGGCAGAAAAACAAAACTATATCTGTATGTAAATCTAGATATGTACAGAAACAAAAAAAAAATCTAGCATCTATAGTGCCTTCTGGTGCAATCTCTCGTTCCAGTTGAGGCACCTGATCAGGCTGCGAAACCAATCACACGTTTGGTCAGATTTATTAACAGTTGGGAGTGGGTGCTGACTCATGGATATACGAACAGAGTCTCCTCTTGACAATTGCTGCCTCCTTTTGCCATCAAATGAAACCCATGCATTGCTTCTTGCCTCATCTGGTATCTAGTAAAGTTGCAAGTGCAATGGCAATCCAATAACGGTGCAAAGTTCATCAGTCAGCAAACCAAGGTACGTTGTGGGGTAAAACTTGACGAGCTAAAATGTTCATACAGTACATTAATTGAGGTTGCACAGAAACAATAGACATCTCATTAGTTGTTCAGTACCTTTAATTCAAGCCGGGCAGAATCCGGAAGGATGACAGGTCTAAATGACAGTGAGTGAGGGCAGATTGGAGTAAACAGCATGCATGGGACATTTGGATGAACCTAGACAAGAAAAAACAAAATGACCATAGTGAACTACTGTTCATTCAATTGATATGTAGGTATGCACAGGAGAACAGTTTAGAGCTTAACACACATGAATGCAACAATACACTGTAAAAGCAAACAAACAAGGCATAACACTGTTTCTAATTATTGATCCTTGACATCTGCAAAGTGTTTTTTCTCCATAGAAACATGACATGGTAGACATTATATCTGTGTAACCAAAATATTGTGATTCCATTTCCATGTAAAAGCAACAGCCCAATGCTTTACATGGAGCGAAAAGCATTTGAAGAGACAGGTCACAGGTGCCATCATGGCACAGGAAAATGTACTTTCCCATGTCATGATATGGTTTAATAATGGTTATAACTTGTAAGAATTAACCTACCATTGATCCCCCTGCTGCAGTAGAATATGCTGTGCTGCCAGTTGGTGTTGCAACTATCACCCCATCAGCTTGCACCTAGATATATTTTTGAGTTAGGAAAGTTATGGAATGTTTAAACAACAATACTGAATTTATCCATAAATACTTGTACTGAACGGAATAATATAATCTTCAGGGGTAGGAGGGTTAACTGTAGCAGGCTGGCTCAAAGTGTATCTACATTAGTATTCCAACAATTAGCTGGCAGCAAACAGTTCATGCAATCGATATATTATGCAAGAAAGTGAGCAGTAACTAATGACATTTAACTTGGAGAAAACTTAAAAGTTGGAACATAAAGTCAATACAGATATCCTTTATCATCGGACTATTTTGAGAAAACAATCATATGAACAGTTATAGAAAAAAAAGGTAATTATGGCTTCTATAGTTCAATGCAGCTGTTGACTTGGTCAAGCATAATACAGTTGAGAAAAAAAAAAGCCTAACTTCATGACTCCATCTATTGAATTACAAAGCAGAAATATATAAAATAAAATATTAGATAACACAGTGGCATGCAGTCACCAAGTGACAAGATGCAAAGAGAAAGAGATACATCTTTTTTCTAGGACTTTCTGAATCATACCTTAGTGATAAGGTGGTTATGCTCATAACACTCAATTTTTGATAGGTATGGATTGGAACCTCGATCAACAACAACTTCATTCAGCACATCAAACACTTTACCAGGCATTGCTTTTCCTTTACGAAAGATCTCACATCTTAGACGCATTCTAAGGGTTATATAAACTCCAAGTGTGTTGTTCCCATGGATTAAATCTCTCAAGTCTTGTCTGAAACCTTCGAACTGAGGTGAATAAAATGATAATATGCTTAGTTTCGACACAAAAACAGCTTAGTCTGATAAAATTATCTGAGAGAATATTAAAACGTACATTATGTGAAGTTAAGAACCCAAGAGATCCGAGATTGAAGGAGACAACAGGTGGTACAGAAGTTCTAAATAGGTTTGACGCATGCAAAATGAGTCCATCACCACCCAAGCATGTAACAAAATCAACTCGCTCATGAAGGTCACTGATTTAAACACAAAGCACTGTTAGTAAATAGTAATATGAAAATATATGCACCTTCGCACTTATCACAAACATAAATGCTGACTTTGTACCTGGTATCTTGAGTATAGAAGGTTTGCACAAAACCATAACCTGGAATTCTAGCAAATGTATCATGAACATCAGGTTCCACAAGAACATTCATCTTTTCTTGATGATGCAGAAATGAAGCAACCTGAAAAGGAAGTGATTTGAAGTTTAGAATGCCAAATGCTATGTATTTGCTGAACAAAGAAGAGAACTACTGCATATAAGAACATGAATTGTGTAGACAAAGTGACTATTAGAACAGCTTTGAAGAGAATTAAACTAAGACCATCTTTGCCTTTTTTAAGACATATGTTGTCAAAATTGATGCACTGAAATCTTTATCAATTGCTTAGCCACAGTTCCAAAATCACACCAAAGATTAACCCTACATGAAATGAGATCCACCAGTACCTCACTAGAACAGGTTATGGTATCCAATCAGTGCAATAACCAGTTCTTTTAGCTTTAAAGCGAAGCCCTTAATTGGCAATTATTAATCGACTAAAATCTTTCAACAAACTAAAACTAAATAAAAACTTTAAACTATCAAGAAACGACACATATATGTTCACTGACTAATTGTCTGTCAGGTACAGTCCTTAGATCTCTATTAATCTATTTTCTTACACCTTACCACAAAATAGTTATGTACTCGGTAGCAGAAAACAACAAAGTACCTCCAGAACATGAAACCATTTTCATGCACAAATTTCTCAAGACACATATATGTTCACTGACTAATTGTCTGTCAGGTACAGTCCTTAGATCTCTATTAATCTATTTTCTTACACCTTACCACAAAATAGTTATGTACTCGGTAGCAGAAAACAACAAAGTACCTCCAGAACATGAAACCATTTTCATGCACAAATTTCTCAAGCAGCAAATTCATTATATATGTCAAGAACCCTAAACTTCCTTGAGATGAGTAATCCATTGATACCAGATACAAGAAATTAATACAACCTGTGTAGGTATCTGAAGGATCAAGGAAAAACAATATATATGCTCTAAATGGAAATGTGACATTCACCTCTTTAGCTTCTTCCATGAGCTCATCGCCTAATTTCTTCAAAAGTAAGACAGTCTTTGGAGGTGATTTCCACATAAGCATCTGTTGCTGGGTACTAGGATGCGTAAAAGCCAGAGATGATTCTGTTACTTTTTCTCTAGTACAAGAAAATCCATCCGTACGTACTAGAAACATCTCTGCTTTTCTTCTTGACTGGAGTCTAACGACACCAGTTGAAGAAGCACACATATTTCCATCAACATTATCTGATTTGTTTCTCTCAACATAAGGGGCACCATTCTTTTCAGCAAATTTTTGTGATCCAACCTGAACCTTTCCATTAGAACTGCTGGCAGATGCTCTAGTATCAACAGTAGCGACTGAAACTTCCGTTTCCTTTTCCTCAATTAATGAGGAGGCTCCATTGTTGGAAGGTTTTCCATTAGTGATACCTGAAGCAACTGATAGAATATAATCATTGTCAAATGATTTCCCATTTGAACTTTTCAGAACTGCAAACTCTGCTGCTTCATAGTCCATGGTTCCATTACGCTCCGCGCTGAGATTTTGTTTTCTCCTTGAGACCAGCAAGCTACTTGATCGTCTCCTAGAGTTCAGAACAGATTTTGGATAAACCTTTTTGCTTCTAAAAAACTTGGTCATCTCTTTTCTAGAGAAAACATCACAAATAGGAAATTGTGCTTTAAGGGGGTTACTCTCCAGTTTAAAGTCTGACAAGAGTTCTGCCCCGGTGCCAGGCATTTCGCCTTGTT
Source organism: Saccharum hybrid cultivar R570 (assembly GCA_038087645.1). Classification (NCBI taxonomy): domain Eukaryota; kingdom Viridiplantae; phylum Streptophyta; class Magnoliopsida; order Poales; family Poaceae; genus Saccharum; species Saccharum hybrid cultivar. The sequence continues at coordinate 18,213,051 of JAQSUU010000805.1, forward strand.
GAGTGCTTTGATCATTGGAAAGTGCATTAGTGACCTCCAGATTATGACGAGCTGTCTCTATGTCTATCTCAAATGATTCCCCATTGTTCATGGTCCTATCAGATTCCGCTATCGTACCATTTTCAGTTCCATTTGTAGAGGAACTTGGGCTGCCCATGTGCTGCATGGTCTTGTAACTTGTCAGGACCTTACCATTCCCATTTAGAGAGTGATTTTGGACAGCCAATCTCTCTGAACGAGTAACATACTGTTTCCATCTTGAGACCATTGCAGACGTCCTAGAAACACCTTCTTTGCTATGGAGATAAATGGGCTTCTTTGCACCATCTGACACAAGAGCTGCAAATTGCTGAACCTGTTCAGCTGATGGTGCAGTTCCAATCTCAACTGGCATATTCACCACCTCTATCTTCCCAGATGAGACAGCTTCCTGAACTGCTAAAAGGTACAAATCATCTTTAACATCTTCTTCCCGGAGATCAACAATAGTTTTGAATCCCTTTTCTAGTAGCCATGCCAGTCCCTCCTCACTGACTTGCCCTCCCCTCCAAAATGCAATCTCTAGCTCATCTGTTCCTGAATCATCTGACACAATCGAAAGGTACACCGGAAACCAATTTGCAAATAATGTCGGACATGGATAACCATCAGGCCTTGGGAAACCTGCATCGTAACAAGCGTTCTTCAACCTCTGCATCTTCCTCCACACGTCCAATCCCCTGGGCTCACTCGGTGCAAGGTAGCTGGCAAGCGCCACCTGCATACTCTCACAGCAGCGCTTCATGTCTCCACGGAACAAGGCGAGCGGTGGGATCCTATCAGAGTTGCTGTCCTCAGATCCCTGGAAGGCACTTGCAACACCCGACCTCCCTGAGAGCACCTCATTCCTTCCCCGGTTCAGCAACGCCAGCATGCAGCCAAGGACGGCAGCGACCTTGTCTTCCAGCACTGGCAGATCCTCTGATTCCACATCATAGCGTACAGGGCACTCTCCTGTCTCCGGATCACAGAGTGCTGACATGACCGCAGTGTGGAGCTGCTCGGCAGCACGGAATATGCGGCAGTAGGCCTCAATCTCTGCGATGTCACCGGGCACCGGACCGACCCACAACAACTGGGAGAGGTCCCTTGTGTGAAAATTCTACAAGAAACCATTCGACCCATCAAATATAGCATCGTCGTCTCATCCATGACAAACGGAAGTAGGAAAATACTCAATACAAAATTGGCATGGAGCTATCGATGCAAGCAAACAAGAAAGGAAATCCAAGCTCATGTGTAGCATCATATTGCACTGCAGGACAAAATCCCCCCCAAGAATCAGGATAAACTACTTGATGAGCAAGTACAGGCCAACAGCTATATTTCGTAAAGAACTAGGAAAGCTACTAATGAATGTTGTAGAACTAGACGCTGTCAAGACCCCAGAAGCGCGTTCGGAGCTGCTCCCTAACTGTTCGACGAGATGCTCCCAGCTCCCCAACTGTTCGACGAGATGCTCAGTGCTCCCCAGCTGTTCGACGAAATGCTCAAGAACGGGGAAGGGAGGCCAACCAACCTGGGAATCGAGCCCGATCCGGGAACCGTAGGACGAGGCCCGCGCGGAGACGCCATGGCGCGCCGCCGCCGATCGCCACCACCACCTGCCGGCGACCCAGGCGACTCGCACCCCGCCGACAGACGCAGCCGGGAGCTTGACGGGCCCGTGCGGCGCGCAGACGTCGAGCATCAAGCCAAGCGCGGCGCCGGCAGCGCGGAGGAGGGGTCGGGGCCAAGAAAGACCGGAGCTTTGCGCGGGGGTAGCCACGAGCTCTCGTCGAGGGAGCGCGGCGGCGTCGCTGTCGTGGCGGATGTTGTCCCGGCGAGCGCCCCGATGGCATCCACAGGGAGCGAGGGCCTAGAGATCAGAATTGACTGGATTGTCGCGGTTGGCTCGTGAAAAAAACCGTGGCCTTTGAGGGAGGAGCAGTGGAATCGTCGAAAACAAGGGGTGAAGGTGAAGGCGAAGGTGAAGGTGAAGGCAGGTGCGCCATTGCGATTGTGTGCGCACTTGTTCCTCCTGCAACAGCCAAATGGAGCACAGTAGCGCACACAGTACACAAAAAATGTTTGGAAACAAAATGTGGCTGGAAAAAGGGGAGACGGAGGGAAGAGGGGAAAATGGAACCATGAGTTGAGATGAAAAGGGGAGACGGAGGAAAGAGGCGAAAATGGAACCGTGAGTTGAGATGAGCGCTGGAATCGACGTTTCTTGGAGGCTTGCTAAACGGATGAGGTTCGACTTGTGGGGGATCCCGATCGTGGACCACAATGTGTGGTTGAGTTTCTAGATTGGTTTGGGTTCTGGTAAAATGGATGATGCCGTAGGGAACTGGTAGATTGTTTTTGGTTTGGGGATTTTTCTTCAAACCTATCTTTGATTTTAGATTTGTCAATACAAAGAAGTCTATTTCGTAACCTAACTCTAATAAGCAAGTTTAGATGCTCGTTAATTCGTGAAACCATCTCTTTTTTTTAACACCTTTCAAACAACTCAAATAGCAACCTTTTTTCAATATCACCTTCAGACCTTATTTGGATGCACATGTGTTAACTCAATCCATGCGTGTTGAAGTAGATTGTGGTGAAACTTAATTTGATATTTACCACAATACAGACCAATCAACATATTCAACACATGTGGGTTGATGTGCGAATTGATCATAGAGGGGATGTTTGATGCTGACATGTCATATTCGACTCTAATTACCACTGCATGTAGATCACAAGTGAGACTACAAACTAGATTAATGAATAAAACAGGAAAAAAATATGTTTCATGTTTTCCATAATCAGCAATGCATTTGAACATATATGTCGGCGTTCAGTCCCGCGGAGGTCCTAAGCCAACGAGTGAATCAAGTGTTGCGTGTCTCTAATCTGGATGGTGATGTAAGGAGGATACACGGAGATTTATCCTGATTTTGGCAAAAGAAGGCCCTATGTCCAGCGGGGAGGAGGGAGTATTGTATTTTCTTGCACCTAAGTGCTTGCGTAGGGGTTACAAGCTGTGAGAGAGGGAACTGCGCTCAGGTCTCAGAGGGAAAATGAGAGTACAAGAGAGATTGGTCTTTCGTGGTCTGTGATTTGGTGTTCTTTTGCTTTGTTTGCGCTTCGGCTTTTCGCTTGTTGCCCCCTTATAGAGCCCTGGCCTGCCCTTTTATAGGGTAAGAGGAGGCTAGGACGCCGGGGGTGCCTTGAGGTGAAGTTTTGTCGATCCCTGTGGAGGTGGCTGTAGCGACGTGCCCCGGAAATGGCCGGCCATCCCTGAACACCATGGTGACGTAGAGGACGAGACGGTGAAAAGACCCCGAGTCCTGTACCACGTCGCCCTTTCCTCCCTGCTGACCGATGGTAGGTCGAGGCCGGGTCGAGGACGGGTCGAGGACGGGTGGATAAGGCCGAATCCCCGAGATCGTGGGGTACGGTCCTTGTCGTATCCTCCATCGAGGGTGATCGGTGGCAAAACAGTGCGCGGTATGGTGTGTATAGTGACAGGTTTTCACCTCCCATCCCGGGATGGGAGATAAAAAGTAAGATTTGACACCGGTACTGCTTCCACGTCGGTCATAGCTGTAGCCATGACGGTAGAAAGTGGTAGATAATAGCATTAAATGCTCTGACTTTTGTCTCAGAGTAGGTGAATAAGGTGGGTCGAGCGGTCCGACCCGGGGTCGTGCGAGTCGGAGATTTCCCGATAGTCGAGATGCCTTGTCGAACGAGCCTCGTGCGAGTCGAAACGTAGTCGAGGCGTCCCATCGAGGGTGCCTCGTACGAGTTGGAACGCAGTCGAGGCTTCCCGTCGAGCTGGCCTCGTACGAGCCAGAACGTAGTCGAGGTGTCTCGTCTGCTATTTTTGGCTTGTTTCGTTTGCGGGTAGCATTTTGTTTTTCTTAATCGTTGATTGTGGGTACCCCTAGTTTTAGGTACCCGATAATATACATACTAGAATGATATGATTCCACCTTAGTAGGGACCTGCGATGTGAGTGTTGCGTGTCGAGAAAAAGAGATGTGTTTTTGTTTTTTAATGAGGGGTAGTTTGCTCCAAAATTTATCATTGGAGGTGTGTAGCTTGAATAGTGATGATATTTTTGTCGAACATGTCTACTCAAGTGATTCGTTACAAAGAAAAGAAGGTTCAGCATCCACGATCTTAGGTACTGCCTATAAAGCTTAACAAGACCATAGGTGTAAGGATACACACGTTCCTTAGAAAAAGTCTTGCAAAACTCATTGTCAATGCCCAAGCAAAACAATCCTGCGCAACTATCACAACAGGGAAGTTAGCAAATGCAAGACAACATTCTAAGTAGCCTAGAGCTCCAAACATCTTGCCATCTATCATAATCCTCAACACTTTTAAGTAGTGTCTATAACACAAAGTCCAGCTCTAAGAATCTCTTTACATCCTTTCTGTTAGAAATAGAGATTTTAGAGAGAAAAAAACCTTCAACCCATTCTTTTGTCCGATATATTCCCTCCGTCCAAAAAAAACATAATTATGGGATCCATGTTGATCAAACTAACTCAAGTCTGACCAAGTTTATAGTAAATACTATTGACATTTATATCTCCAAATAAATTTACTATGAAAATATATTTTGTAACTAATCTAGTAGTAGTATCTATTTTGTATCATAAATGTTAGTACTTTTTATATAAATTTAACTAAAGTTCAAACTATTTCACTCATCGAAAGCTGAGAATTGCATTTTGAGTATTATAAAATAGTTGTTCTCTATCCTGTTTTTCTAGCTCGGCAGGGACGGAGGCGGGGCGGGCTTGCCATCTAGCGCGCGGAGGCCTAGCCCGTTCACGCGCGTAGACCTCGGACCATTTCAACGCTCTCCGGGCGGCCCGGAAGTAGGTCGAACCGCAGGCCCAGGAGCCCGATGTGGCGTGGGCCACCGGCCACGGTTTGCCTGGCTGTGTGCTGGAGGCTGGAGCACGTTGAGGAAGTCCGGGTGGGGCTGCGTTAGCGTCATGCCATTGCCATTCTCCTCGTGCGCAGCATAGATGGAAGACACGCAGACGCAGGGTATAGGGGCATGCAGGAACCGAGGAAGGAGTTTGGAACGGATGGACTTCCATTCAAAATTTTGTTATTAAAAAAAAGTGATGTACTTTCATTCAAAATGTTGTTATACAAAAGGGAAAAAAAAACAAAGGATCGACGACGCTGTGAAGGAGCCGGTCGTCTGCATACACAGGGGTTCAAATTGGTTAGCCACTTAAACCGTGTGCTGACGGGACGACTTAAAAGGTCCTGATGAGCCTTTGACTATTTTGAGAGGCTATTAAATAGTTTTTAGAAACGATAATGATCCAACTTGAATGTCCGTTCGTGAGTCATGTCTTGACACAACCCCGCAGGAGCGGGCCCCATCTCTCTCTCTCAGAAACTGAAGAATAAATACCCACTTCCTCGTGTGCTTATCCACATGGTTCCGAAGTAGTGTGGCCGCTCATACGTTCGCCCCTTTCTCCCACTGTGCGCTCGTCGGGCTGCCGCGCCGTGCCTTTCCCCCATCACCTCGCGCCCTCGCTCCCTGCGCCGCTCACCTGCATCCCAATCACTTGCGTCGCTCGCTCCCTCGCCGTTCGTCGCCCATCGCCATCGGGCGCGCCGCTGACCCTGCCATGGCCACTGGGGGCGCACGTGTCGTGGTGCCTCAGGTCTTCTTCCCTGGCTGAGCCAAGGGCACCCAAGAGCATGGCCAGTGCTAGTGGTGCTCGCACGTCACCGGATCCCACCCCGACGATCGGAATTGACTGGCCCGCCCTTTCCCTCGCCTATGTTGCAAATGTATGTTTCAAGTGTTTCATAGGTATATTGTAATTGTTACATGTGGATGTTGTAAAAATAGATCGAGATGTTGCACATGTTGCATATTTTTGCAAGTGTTTTCAGTGGTATGTTGTAAGCGTTTTGAAAAAATATTTCATATGTTTCAGACGTATGTTGTAGCAAGTGTTTTATTTGCATGTTGCATATATTTCATACATATGTTGCAATGTTTTATCTGATGTTGCATATGTTTCGCACACATGTTGCAAGTGTTTTATCTAGATATGATGTTGCATATGTTTCACACATATGTTGCAACAGTATGTTTTAAATGTTTTATCTATGTCCATGTATATTGCATCCAAGTGTTTCATATCGCAAGTGTTTCACGAGGGCACGATGAGTGATGGGCGCACGACCCGGGTGCCGAGGGAAGGGGTGCGGGAGTGCTGGGGACCAGCGAACGGGGGCGCAGCAAGTTGGGGACCGGCTTTCAGGTCCCGCCCACACGGAGAGAGAAGGGGCTTAGGGGGAAGGAGCAGGGCGTAGCGGGAGGGGGGGAGGGGGGTGGGGAGGAAGGGGGAGGGGGCAGGGTAGGGTGCATGTGCGAGGCAAGGGCAGGTTGCGCGGCCGTCCATCTGGACTCGAGGAGCGGCGCATGCAGCGTCGAGGGCGGGGTGCACGTGGCGACTCAAAGCAAGGCGGATGGAGGTGAGCTATGCGCGCGTCCATCCGGAAGTCCGAGTACTGGCCACAAGCGAGTGCTTTGTGTTGTGGCTTTTGTCCAGATTGGCCACGGATTCCCTGCGGCTCTTTTCCTCTTGCCTCCCCATTGAAACTATATAGTTTTCTCTGTGAGTCTAGTTGCTAGTTTTTTTTTGGGTCTGTTTCACTCAGAGAATCGTGCATCTATATTCGCAAGTTGGGTCGTTAGTGGTGCTCTTTGGTGTACCAAGTTGTATTGAGTGGTGCGGTGGTATACTCTAGTGTTCAGAGGGAGTTGATTAAGGCTGTGTGGTTCATGGATATTTATGGACAGGAGATGACGGCCTCTGGATGAGTAGCGTTTGATTCACTATGCCAGATTAGTGACGCATCTAAACAGTCATTAGTGACACAGCGCCTCCTCCACATGCCACGGGTTCGCGTCAGCAGCACCGCCGACACGTCCTACAGTTCCCGCGCCTGCTCCTAGGCACGTGCAGCCGCCACCACTGCGTCGTCCTCCCCGCCCCCTCCCTTCCTCTCCTCCTCCCCCATCCCTCTCTCCTCTGCTCGCCCCCTCTCTAGGTGCAGCCGTCAGGGATGTAGTGGAGGGAGCGGCACCAGCCAGATCTAGAGGAGGGAGGTGGCACTGACGAGATCTAGAGGAGGGAGGTGGCGCCGGCCAGATCTGGATGGAAGGAGGCGGCGGTTATGGAAGAAAGGTGGCGGCGGCGGCGGTGTACGAGAGGTCAGCGGTGGCGGCGGCGGCGTACGAGCGGTCAACGGTGGTAGAGGAGAGAGAGAGAGGGGACGGGAGCGTATGGGTGAGAGGGATGGGACGGGAACGGGTAGGAGACCGGAGTCCGGACTTGTCTCTTCGATCCACCGGATTTGATAATTTTTTCGTGTCCGCAGTCAGGTAGGAGTGACGCGTTCCTCTATATGAGTCTCTGGTAGCAGTTCTGGTTAGCAGAGACGCGTCTAATCGAAATGAGTCACTGAAAACTTATATTAGTGACGCATATTGTTCACTAGCCATGGTGCGACATCTAGTCAGTGACCCGTTCTATTTATCCGTGTCACTGATATCATATTAGTGATGCATTTCAATTCAAAGTCACTGATTAAGGTGTCTCCATTGTGTTGTTTTGGCATAGTGATTTGCGGTTGAATTGGACAGAGGCAACTGCCAAAAGAGTACATCACTTGTACATGTTGGATGGACATGCCCCTAAAAAATGAGCTCGTCCACATTTCCTATTCTTGGTCATTAGTAAATAAATTAACAATTATTAATATGTTATATTGTTACTTAGATATTATGATAGTTAAAATAAGTCCTATCTAAAAAATGATAGTAAAATAAGTTTTGATAGTTGCTACTAAGTTGATTACTTCATGTTGGTTCATCATTCATCATACCACTGTCATTTCGACTGAGAAATTATTAGTCCATCATTCAAAGGACCAAAGTCGTTCCGGGTGCTGTTGCCTTTCTAGTTATGGTTTTTAGGTCCAGTTTGCAGTAATACTAGACCTGCATTTTGTAATAAAACCCGCGGCAAAAGTTTTGCATCCTTTTGAAAGAACATTATGCCAATATTCTTGCTTGGATTTTTCAGGACTGTTTGTTGTCGTCCATTAAGCTTTGGTCCGTTCTACTCCCTCTGCCAAAAAAGCATGCAATTCTAAAATAGTGCCATGTTAAAAAAATCAAGTTTGATCAAATTTATATAAAAAAAGTTAATAATATTTATCATACTAATATGTATCATTAGATTCATCATGAAACATGCGTTCATAATATATTTATTTGATATCATAAACATTAATATTTTTACTTATATATTTGGTCAAACTTCAGACATTTTAATGCAAAATGCAATTATAATTGCATTCTTTTTTTGGGAGGGGGGAGTTCTATCTCGAGTTTTGTGCTGATTTCTTATGCAGCGTGACTAGTACGACAAACATTGTTTAAAAAAAGAACTAGTACGACCAATACAATGAAAACCTCCATATTCGTAATTCAAGTCATTTTGGACAGCGACACGGTCTTCAAAACATAACTTTAACTTCTTATTTTTATAAAAATATTTATTGAAAAGTGATATATGTATATTTTTATGAAAGTACTTTAACATGGAGTTTTCATATTTCCAAACTTAATAATTTTAAAACTATTCATAATTTATATTCCCAAGGTTTGACTCAAACCTTATCCAAAACAACTTGAATTACCAGTATGGAGAGAATAGATAAGTACGGCAACGGCTGTAACACCCTAAAATTTGGTATGATTTTAAAATAGGTGAATAAGATTTTACGCAATTTTGTGAGCATACAAACTTAGAAATAATAATAATTTTTATTAATTTAAAATCAAATATAAGGGTAGAAACATGATTGAGCATTCATGTTGCTGCATTTGAATTTTTGTATTGAGTGGTTTGATTCAAATTCAAAAGAGGATTCAAAATCTTTTGGAAAATGGCTTTGAAAAATTGGAAAAGAAAAAGAAAAGGGTATTTCCTCTCCTTTTGGCTTTTGGCCCAGCTTAGCCCGAGCGCCCCACTCTCTTGGGCTGTCCAGGTCGCAGCCCAGCAACTCGCGCCCGCGTCCGCCTCCCACCGCACGCGCGGCCCGCTTTCCCTTCTCCCCGCTTCCCGCTTTGGGCCGAGCCCCGCCATTGGCCTAGCTCGCGCGCGAGCGCCCGCGTTCTCCTTCCCCTCTCTCTCTAGTTGATGCCGCGGGCCCACACGCCAGGACCTTCTTCCTCCCCACGCCGGCATCGGATTTGGTTTCCAAAATTCCCACCGACCGAATCCGCCCCCAATCTCTTCCTTCCTTATTTAGAGCACCACCGGGCTATATAATCCGAGCTCGCGCACCCCTCCGCTCCATCTTGCCCCGAAGCAGAGGTCATCGTCGTCCCGAGGTGGCCACACTCGAGACGCAGCCCTAGCCGCCCGCCATCTCAAGCCGTGGTTCGCACTAGGACTACTCTCGGCTTCGATTTTGCCCTAGGTGAGCTCGCCATGTCCTGCACTCCCTCCCGGTGCTTTCCATTTGTTGAATGATGCCCGGAAGCGAGGTATCACGTTTTCCGGCCATGGCGCCGCCGGGCGGCTCGCCGTTGGCGACCAAAAACGCCGCCGTCATGCTCATCTCCTTGTCTGGACCGTCGGATCGTAGATCTACCGCCAGGATTAGAGGATACCGGTTCGGCCGGCAATTTTGGTAAAGAGCCCCTGTATTTTTTTTATATATCGAACCCGCAGTCCATGGCGTATTCCCGAATTACGTTTTCCTTTTCATAAAGCGTAGTTTGATCTCGGTAAATTTAAAAATACGTTTTCACTTATTTACAGTTTTGCCACTAGATTAATTCATGCATAGAATCTCCGTTTTAACTCCGATTTGACCCGTTCAAATTGCGTTAGGTTCGTATTTGCGAGCTCTACATGATAGTACTACTGTACAGTAGGTTTGTAATATTTTATTTTCGAGTTTGAATTAAAGTAATTATTTTTCTGTAGGAAATTTTAGTAAATTCATAACTTCGTCGTTTTAGCTCCGTTTTTCGTGATCTTCGCGTCTGTGTGATCCTAGCGAGTTGTAGATTCATTTTAAAGACTTTTTATCTTATTTTATTACTGTTGATGTACTGTTCTAATTATAGTCTTGTTTGTTTTTGCACGATTGCTTTTGGGATGAATGTTGTTGCCATTGTTGATCGAGTATAGACGGTGAGCAATTCGTTGGAGACCAAGTGTTTTTCTCCGAGCAAGATCTTCAGGACCAGTTTGAGCAAGGCAAGTATAGCATGGGATTGTCCTTGTTGTCCTATTCACATTAAGCAAATATAATCATTATGCATATATTCCCTTGATAAGGATGACTTAGTTTTGATCTCATACCTTGACACCTATTATATTGCATTGAGTAGCATTGCTAGTGCTTAACATGAACTATGATCATGTAATTTGACTAATGGAATATGCAATAAACATTAAAAGATGACTTTTTAGTAATATGACAAAAGGGGACTAGAGCATTGGGCTATTTTATAGAGCTCTAGTTTCTCTCCTTAAGGACTTATCTGTAAGCGAACATCCGGGATTTACAGTACAACTGTGAGGGCTATATGGCTCTGGCTTTAGTCATATAGAAGGACCTTTTCTAGCTTGTTAGTGGTAACCTTTTTGGCGTAAGAATGGCTTGACGAATCGGGTATAGTGCGGCCTCTGTCCTTATGTGTATAGGCTGCGTGTCATTGTGCCATTTGGAAGGGGGCTCTACATCTGTTTGCCGAGTGAATCTAATGGCCCTAACTTGTTAGACGAACCTTTGAAAGACTTCATAGTGTTTCCCTGCCTGCTCACCTTGGAAGTGTTTTGGGAGTAATTAACCCAGGCATATGGGCAACACGACTCACCGTGAAAGTGTACAACCTCTGCAGAGTGTAAAACTGTTATAACAGCCGTGCTCACGGTCACGAGTGGCCTTGGACCCTTATGGAATAGTTGATCATTAATAATAAATATATTTTTGCTATTCGTTAATCATTTCACATGGATCATATGTTTATTGTTTAGATTGATACATCTTGATGCTATTGATATGCTAAAATTATGCCAACTAAAAGCTACATGCTGATAAACCAATGTCATGCATTTGAGCCTCATGAACCCCATGTTACACTTGTTAAGTACGAGATGTACTTACGTTTGTTTATTTTCTTACTTGGATAAAAATCCCGGATGGGTAACAGATGGTGCAAATAGTGACTACTACTTCTACTTTCCTGAAGATTACTAGACTTGCAGTCAACCAGTCAATGTGCCTGTGCTTGGAGCTACCACGAGAGATTTACCTTTTTACTTTCCGCTACATTTGTGTAAAGACTATGTGTTAATAATCGTGATGTAATAACATTTGTGATGATACTCCCTTTATAATTTGTCAGCTTATGTGTGATTGATCTTTGGGTGCACATAAGAGTATGCATTCCATTTGGTCTTTAAATGGGTGTGACAACGGCCCAGCCCTACACCAAGCAGGCAAGAAAGCAGGATTGAATACTTATGAAACCATATGGGCCTTTAATCCACTTTTGATGAATACTTATGAAACCACATGGTCCCTAATCCGGATTTGATGATTAATGATGGGCTGTGACTAACGTATGTTTTACAACACTAGTAAGGTTACAATGATGATTGATTTATTAGGCAACAATGGTTTATTTCATGCCTCTAATGATTAGTATAGGTCTTTTGTTTTTCCTTTGGGCGTACTATTAGGGGTCTGGATGTGGGGGGTGGTTTATTATGAGCGAATATGTTAACCTTAGTGAGTGGCTGTGATGCACATTTGTGAAACGAACACTAGGTAGCTCAGATGAAGCCCATTGATCAATGGATCGGAAAGTAGAACCAATCTCAAAGGTGTTTTAGTTGGAAGAGATTAAGCAATTCTTAGAACACGAGAGCTCTCCGGTGAGGCACTAGAGGTTAGATGGAGTGCTTAAGAACAATGCAAAACTCAGTGTAAGCCTTGGAGTGGCTCCACAGCCCTCTAGCTCCTCAATGGAGAAAGCAACTGGAGCTTGACTACTTTAGAGAGCATTTTTCTTGGTTTGGAAGTCTGCAGCTCACCGAAAATAAAAAGACCATTAGACAAAACCACAAATCTGATAAAATCTGATTTGTATTGACACAAAGACAATTCACAATTCATGATTGTTTCTATACTGTGACAAAGACAAAAAAAATTTGATATGTTATGCTACAAAGACAAATAACAATTCATAAAAGTAACAATTTCCTTGTATACTCATCCAAACTAGTTGATTGTACAAAAGTGTTGCCTGAGATCATTTGAAATATAGATGCGGAAAACCAAACTAGGTATGTTACTCTGTGGAATTATTTGCGGAATGTTCGGGTTCATCCATGCATTCATCCAGGCAACCCATCAATAAGCAAAAGAACACAGACACAGCAGTAACGAGAGTACCCAAAGGACATATAGTGAGCATTAATTCCTCTGTGCTGTGGGTGGTCATGTATCTTCTCATCCAATCGACCAGATAGATCCATAGTAAGACGATCAGTCCCTGCAAATTAAACCAAGAAGCAAAAGTTTTGGTAAGAAATTATCTTTTATTATGACAACCAATATGAGTTACAGAGGAATCAAGCAAAACATGAGATATATGAATGATGTACTATATATATTGGGCCACATGTAAATTGAATGATGTATATAGGAAGGACCCATATATATATATATATATATATATATATATATATATATATATATATATATATATATATATATATATATATATATATATATATATATATATATATATATATATATATATATATATATATATATATATATATATATATAGCAAAGAGAAGACGATGAGTAAGCAGCTAGCATGCATGTATTTTGATTTCCAAAAGCAGAAATTTATTTTTCAGGGCATAAAGCAAAATATGAGTTGATGGACAAGGAACTGACCACTAATAAAGAATCATATAATATATTAAAAAACACAAAAATCTGAAAGCGCCGAAGACATATATACAATCTATCTATTGCCAATGAATTGTAACCAGCACGGTTGGGCGCGCTGCTGCCGCACCCATGATGAACAGTAGAGAAAATATCTTAAATTCGTCTGAGAAAAAAATTAGTGAATGTCGATGTCACGTTATAAACAGTGTTGAACAGTAGCAGAGGCGCTCTCTGGCCTCCAAATAACTTCTGATCGAGGGATACTTATATGCCCATATATAAAGTTGTTTCAAACAGGTTGTAAGGGAGATGTGTCGTCACCAAAATAAGGGGAACTAATAAATTTCGTGATCATATTACTCGATCTCCCCTCCAAATTAATTTTCCCTTTGCATTTTGTTTCTTTAAAGATAAAGATTAGACTAAAAAAAAGAGCACTCTCCGTTAGTTGAATCTATCGATCAGCATCGATCTCGTGCGCTAGTTCTTGAGAACGATGGATATATCAGATCCGGCCAGTAAATTAAACAAATAAACCCCACGCATATGCACGAGTACATGAATATACGTACCCGTAAGATGCACTTGATAGCTTTATCGGCGGCAGTCCCAATCTCCTCGTCCATGGCGAACTGCGCGCCGGCCACCGTCGCCAGCGATGGATCCTCCTCCCGATGTCGGTGTCGGTGTCCCTGCTGTCCCTTTTCGAGGTCCACCACCAACCCCTCCTGGCCGCTGCCGCCCCTCGGGACGACCTCGCCTCCTCTTGCTCCTCCGCCGGCGCCGCTGCAAGCGCAGACGCACGAGCCGCGCTGTATTAGCGGATTGGATGATTCTTCCATATCGATCTTGGGCGTCGGCGATCACGACTATATTGGCAATATATACATAATTTATATGCGGTAAACGCAAGCTCGCACGTAATTTATCCGGGCCTCGTGCGACTCGGGTTCCCGATGTAAAATTTGAGACCTATCTATACATGTTATTTATATATACATTATTACGTTGAAAACAAATTATAAAGGGCCAGCCAGGACTAGTTTTGTTCGACTCAGGAACGAATCAGAAAAGCGTGTGCTTAATTTGATCGCTCTATTCCCTTGTCCATCGCCGCCGCCGCCGCCGCGGCTCTCCGTCGGTGTATCGCCGGGTCATCTATAGATGCCTTGCGAAGCATGCTGCTGCTGCGACTGCAACCGCAACGCACCGACCCCGAGGAAGGAGGAGGAGGAGGAGCTGGGCGCGTTAATTGACCACGTCAAAGGACGGTACACGGAGCTTGCCGCGGAGAGGGACCCTGTACGGGACATATTGATAGCCACCAGCCTTAGACTCGCCAAGTTCATCCTCCGGGTACGTACGTGAACCGTACCACGCTGCTTGTTGTCTCTGCGAATCATGCATCATGAGTCTCCCGAAATCATGCACAGCCGCCTTAGCTAGCTAGCTTAGCTTCCGGCCGAGGTCGTTTATGGTCATGGCAGGGCAGACGTCAGACATCGAGGTTAACTTTTAGGTATCAGGTTTTCTGATTGCATGCGCAGTGGCGCGGGGTTCTGAAATATTTAAAATTTATGCATGCATGGTTTGATCCAATCCTTTTCTATCTACAATCTAATGCACTGGGACGAATAGCCATAAGCAGGCTAGGGAGAGGGAGGAAAGTTGTATCATGGTGGTGATAACTGATAAGCTTGGCTACAAAATCAAACCCTTATTAGAAACCGTGCCCTAACATTGGGTAGAAAGTTGTCATCTCTTTTGGTACTAGTTCCAAGCGCGTTGTATTCTACTGGCTATTGCAATTAGCTATATTTTCTTTCTCGATTTTAGATATTTATATGTGTTTATTATGTGTTGAGGACTTCATGTTTTATGTAGTAGATTTATTGCTATTTTTTGAGTACCTAAATGTTACTCCATACATCGTGAATTATAAGTTGTTTTGGCTCTTCTTCTTTTTTGCTATATATACACCTAAATATGCGCTATGTCTACGTACATATAGAAAAGTTAAAATTACTTATAATTTAGAACGGAGGAAGTACCTAGGACATAAGTGATTCAGTTGGGATTCAATTTTTTTCATATTTCTCTGCTTCCTATTATAAGCTATGTGTTTAGTTTCTACTTATGAGTTATCATTACTGTCTACTGGCAATCCCACTCCTCCATTGATTACTACAATTATCTATTGCTTACGATTTTCTACAAGAAAAAGAAAAGTTGATCAGATGTCTTTTTAAGTTTGAACCGTTTGTCTCTTATACCACGTAAATTAAGGTTCCTGCACTAAGTCCACAAGAGCAGGAAAGAAAGTAATCATGTTTACCACACCGTATGTGCATGGCAGTCCTACAAATTAGTTTTTTTTAATAATGAACCATTCAAATAACAGTTTGCAGGGCATATTCTAATATTCAATTGCTTCCCCTCAGCCTTTTTTTTATACGTTATTATTAGTCGTCTTCTAATCTTTTTCTTGCTTGCAGGGACTAATGATCTTACTATGGGTCATCTGTATAACTCCATGCGAAGATATGCTATCAGCTACATTGGCAGAGATACAGGATTTAGTACATTTGTTGTGATAGTTGTCTCCGTACCTATGACCGAATTGTTTTGCGTTTTTGGCCGGATCACGAGTATACAACGGCGCAGATCATATCGTTCCCGCTGAGGAAATAGTTTTATTTTTGGGTCAAGCAATAGAGTCACGATTCCAGTATACAATTGCGCAGATCGTTCCCGCTGAGCAGAAAATAGTTTTATTTTTGGGTCTAGCAATGGAGTCATGATTAAAATATACAAATCAAACTTATTATGTATTGTTATATATACATTTTTAGCATTCCAGTCTTATGAAAGTCCACTTTAGGACCTCCAACTATCGCAAAAGTCTGGATTATCTCTAACTTCAAAACCGGATAACATTGGCCCTCCAACTCTTGAAAAAATTCACTTTTCAACCTTGGGCAGTTTTCTAGGCGATTTGCATGGCACTGTTTGTGGTGCTGACGTCAGCGATGACGTCAGCACTCATTTTTAATTTGTGAAATTAATATCTTTTTATTCGAACCTCCAAATATAGCAAATAATATATCAATTTTGATCGTCTCAACGAGTTCTTTGCAACGGTGTACTCCATTTTGTTGTTTGAGATAGTTTTATTTCGTGAAAAATTAAATATTTCTATAAAACAAGTGTTTTAGCGGTCTCTAACAGAAGACGCAAAGGCAGTAGACATTTTGCGTACCGGTCGGACCACGACGCATATTTGCGTCGTCTATCACCGAAAGACGCAAATCTTCCCCGTTGTTCCTCGTCCTCCTCTTAGCTAGAGGCCCAGGTGGAGGCGAGGAGCGACCTCCAGCTCGGAGGTGGGGAGGGCCACGGGGCGGCGGATCTGGTGTGGGCCGAGGCGGCGGACGCTGATGACGTTGGTGGTGAGAGGTGTGGGGTTGGTGGAGCGGCGAGCAGCGAGCCTGCCGGCGAGCGGCTGGAGCGGCACGGCGTGACCGCCGGCGAGCAGCTCGAGCAGTGCGCGGTGTGCCCGCGGCGAGCGACAGGAGCGGCACGGCGGAGCTCTTCTACGATGGTGAGGCGGGTGGCGGCACAAGGCGGGCGGAGCTCGGTGGCGTGCGGTCGCGGGCGACGTTCGATGGCGTGCGGTGGCGGGCGGCGCTGACGGATCTGCATGGAGGACGACGGCAAGGTGGGCCCGACGATGGTGAGGCGGGGAGGGAGGCTCGGCGGGGTGCGAGGCGGGCGAGGCTGGAGGAGCTCGCGGCTCGACGGGCGAGGCGGAGGTGTCGAACGGATGGGTGTGCTGTTGGAGAGGGCAGATTTATGGGTTGGTGACTTTTTCCTGTGGATGACCCAAAACCTGGAATGGGTGTGGAGTTTAGGTCTTCATTATTGGAGACAGTCTAATAAAACTAGTACACAAAAATCAAAGTTTTATCCTCCATATTGGCCCCGTTCCCACTTGTTTTATAGAAATATTTAATTTTTCATGAAATAAAACTATCTCAAACAACAAAATGGAGTACACCATTGCAAAGAGCTCGTCGAGACGATCAAAATTGATATATTATTTTTTATATTTGGAGCTCCGAATAAAAAGATATTAATTTCGCAAATTAAAATGAGTGTTGACGTCATCGCTGATGTCAGCACCACAAACAGTGCTATGCAAACCGCCTAGAAAATCGTCCAAGGTTGAAAAGTAAACTTTTTCAAGAGTTAGAGGGCCAATGTTATCCGGTTTTGAAGTTGGAGGTTGAAATCGAGACTTTTGCGATAGTTGAAGGTCCTAAAGTGGACTTAACCCTTATTTATATAGTGTAATATATCCGTGCGTTGCAATGAGATAAAAAATATCAAAAGTTCATGGAAAACAATAACAAGAATGGTACATATGTGTTTCACCTTTCTATTGAATCTAAAAGTTATATAACTTATTTTATAATGACCATGACATCTATATAATATATAATTAAGTTAGTGTTGGCAATAATATGACAGTGTCTTGTTAAGCCTGGTTGACACAAAATACAATCTTGATAGTTGTTTCTCTCGTCGCAAAGCACATAAATATTTAGACGTAAATATATGACAACTTCAATTATCGAACTATCTATTTGCTGCCATAGTTAAAGATCATGTTTCGTTACTTACACATAAAAATGTGTAATTATTATCTCTCATTAATGTCGACAGAAGTCAGTTGTCGAAGATGTGTCAAGAAAAAAAACTACTCAAAAGTACGTACTGCTACTCTTAGGAAAACCAGCTACAATTCTTATGTTTCGGAGAACAGAGTGACACAAACAGTGAAAAATAGGTTGGTGGACAAAAAAAATAGTAGAACATTTTTCAATCTTTAATACTGCTGTATATATAACTATTAGGTATAGATATATAGCAGTTTGATCCGTGTCGATGACTATTTTCAAAAAGGAATCAGTATCCTATTAGGACTCGTTTTCTAGTATTATTATCCTATTCTTGACAATTTTTTCTTTTCCTAAATTCTATATTAAAATAGTTTGTGTTATCTGTGTTTAATGGAACTCCTGACCTAGTTGTATTCATGACAGAGAGTTGGGCTCGTATGAGTACAGGTCATAAGTCTGAGTCAAATAAAAAAAAGCAAGACGGAAGAAATTCTTCACTGTCAGGATGGTTAGGATGAGGTGGCAAATAGGATAAAATGTTGGCTCTTCAATATTACATACTATAGTATATAGATTGTAGACTAACAAATATGCCCTTGCGTTGCTTTGATCATAACAACATTGATATATTATTAGTTTTTTATAACAAACAATATACATATCTTCGATATTACACACATCTACATGTATTTGTTCTAATAAAGAAATATATATATATATATATGTGTGTGTGTGTGTGTGTGTGTGTGTGTGTGTGTGAGCTCATCAAATATTAAAAGAAGATGTTTTAAACTGTAGAAGTGCAATGCATGGTTTGAGTTGAATCATCCACAAAAGTTTAAGGGGTCATTCTTAAAATTTTGAAGATATAGATAGGTGGCACACAATTATGACATTCAATGGGGTTCCAGATACAAAAGTTCCATAGATGTTTTTAGAAAAGGGAATATATATTGATATCCCAGCCTCTGCATCAATTAATGCATATAGTTATTCCTTATTACACCACAAGCACTTAAAACCCACGCAAAATCAAACATAAAGCACGCACACCGTAGGTTCCGGACCTAATTGCCTCATCAAAGATAAAAGTGTCACACATATCCTCCAGTTGCCAGTCAGGACGTCTCCTCACGCCGGAAGCAGCACCATACCACATAGGTCATCTTGGCAACTCAAATCTGCTGGCCCCCACCTCCCACGATGACCTCTACCAACTTTGTGGTCCAATGCTAGCAAATGTGAGGCCCTCCAATCGCCATGCCAATGTCCTCCTCCTGACCACCTTCCTCCACCGTTGACATCACAAACTTGAATCCTCAACTAGGACTCCACCTTCCTTGCCACGACGTTGACCGCCATAGTAGACTGACTCAGCACAATCTTCCAAAATGACTCCTCCAAAGGAGGAACACGACGCCACTGACGCCGCCATCACCTGACCAGAAGGTCCAGGTTTTCACCTAGGGAAGACAAGCCGCCCAAAGGGAAGAGGACCGATCGATTGACGCTCCAAGGAAGAAAACGGCGTCTGGGGACGTCGCCGTCATCGGCCCAAGAGAGGCAAAGCTTTCGCCATGGCACCTCAACTCCATGCACAACATTGGCCACAACCTCTCCACCGCGCCAGTCACCGCCCTGCCTGACCGAGCCACCTGCCATCGTCAGTGCCGGTAGCCATTGTCGCCGAACTCGCCACCCCGGCACAAACCACAGCCCCCCGGAGATGAGGGCCTAGGTTGCGCAGATCTGGCCACCGGCCAGCAGCTCCAGACACCGTTGTGCCGATGACTCCCCACGCCGATGACTCCGACCACCAGGGCACCGGATCTGCCAGGCCCCGGAGCAGCCCAAGTTGGCCCCATCAGCGTCGCCATGCAAGGAGAAAAGGGAACGATGGAGAAGGGAAGGCCGCCGCCGTTGCCACCATCCTGTGCATGCCCGGGCTCTAGCCGATGCTGCCGCAGTCCCGGCCAGGCGTCCTCGCCGAGCCCCACGCGGCTCGGGTAAGGTGGCGCCCGCCGGCCTGCATCATCCTGCGCCGCCACACCACCAAACGAGAGGAGGGCCCCGCGAAGGTCCAACAGCTCAGATAAGTAACCATTAGCTAATTCATTATAAATGGTGCAAGAAAAATTCTGCGGTGCGATCTTCCCTGTACATGCAGCAAAACATACATATTTCAACTTCTTGCATATATATCTGTATGCGCTGAGAGCCTTCAGCAAAGGTGCCTCTCAATTCACTACACAGCACCTCTCGATGTACTTGCTCCACCTGTGCACCAAGACATATTACCATCCGCACTAACTCTTGCTCTGTAGAAAGAGAGCTACACTTGCAGGCTAGGCTAACTCCGCCCGGGCATGAAGGTCCAGGAGACTTGACCGACAGCTCCACAGCTGCCTCGGCTCGTGAAAGTTTACCATCGAGAAAGACCAGTGTATTGCACGCCCCTGCACAGCCATATGAAGATGCTGGTAGAAGCATGTAAAGACCCAGAGGTCCCAGCTATGCGAAGGTCCAGTCCACGGCAACGCGAAAATTTCACATGCCACTGCGGACATCAGGGTTATCTGGACCACAGAACATTTCCAGTGCTTTGAGATTCGTAACCGGTCAGCAGCGTGGACCTGCTTTTACTCGCAGGCAGAACCATGTGCCATTCCAGCACAGCAGGTTAAGTTAATTATCTTGCTATAGGAATCTTGTTTAATTCGTAACTTTCGCATTCTAGCTCCGTTTTTCATGAACTTCGCGTCTATGTGATCGTAGCGAGACATAGATGATTTTCATAAACTTTTTATCTTGTTTTATTTTATTTACTGCTGGTGTACTGTTCTAACCATAGGATTATTTTGCTTGTATGATTGTCTTCGGAATGCGTGTTGTTGGTTCGTGTTGATCGAGTTCAGACGGTGAGGAGTACTTCGGGAACCCGGATTTCTTCGAAGAACAGCAGGACCAGTAAGACTCTGTGAACCAAGGCAAGTATAGCATGGGCCTACCTTAATGTGCTATTCACTTTAATCATCTACTCATTTTACATGTGTCTAATTTTGACAACCATAAGGACTTCCTAGTATTTGATGACATGCTCCTTGACTCCTACGGGCTAATTGCACATGGGTAGATTGCTAGTGCTCTAACTGAACATGATCTGTACAATGGTTAATGGTTCTATGGAATAAAAGGTAGAACATATTTTATGACAAACTGATCCATAGGGTGAAGGTGCAAATGACTTTGTTTATGTTGCCTTAAACCCTCCGTAAGGACTTATTTGTCGGTAAAATCTGGGATTGACAGTACAACCGTGAGAGTCACATGGCTCTGACTTTAGCTCAGTAATAGGATCTTTTCTAGCTTGTTAGATGTTACCTTTATGGTGCAAGAGGGACTTGCCACTTTGGGTATAGGACTGCCCCTGTTCTTATGTGTATAGCCGTGAAGGATTTGTGCCATAGAACGGGGGTTCCTACATCTGCCTGCCGAGGAAACTTCGCGGCCCTAACATGTTAAAGAGACATATGGAAGGCTTCATAGTGTACCTTGTCTGCTCACCTTGGGAGTGTTAGGGGGTCGACGGGCCCCGGACATTTGGGCAACACGACTCATGGGTAAAGATATACAACCTCTGCAGAGTGTTAAAAACTGTTATAGCAGCCGTGCTCACGGTCACGAGCGACCCGAAAAACTCATAGAATAAATGGTTACTTATTATGTTGTTAACTCATGATGATGATGATGTTATAATGATGTTCAATGACTCTATTTGATTCCAGTATATGATCATGTGGGTTAATTTGGGAGCTTAAGCATAACTTGATACTAATCAATGATAAAATCTTGACTTACTAAAATGCTAAATGCAGTAAAACGTGTCTACCTTTTGAGCCTTATGAATCCCCATGTTATGCTTGTGGAGTACGAAATGTACTCATGCTTGTTCATTTTCTATTTTTGGATAAAAATCCCGAATGAGTAACAAATGATAGTTGGTATGAGGATTACCCAGAGGACTTCTAGGTTTGAGTCAACCAGTTGATCGTCCCTGTGTTGGAGCTACCACGTCTGAGAGTTATCTTTTAATTTCCGCTTGTGTGTAAAGACTAAGTGTTGTATTAAACGTGATGTAAGATACACTGTGATGATAATTCCTGTAATTTGTCGACTTATAGAAATTAAGCATTCTAGCCCTTTAGGAAATTAAGCATATCTATATTGTTGAAAGGTCAATATTTCCAATGGGATACTTTTTTTGAATATCATTCCAGGTATTTGACATGGCTTCTCCTATTTATGAGGTTGTCAGATTCAAACGCTTCTATATTATGACTGCCAACAACCTTATATAGGTTGGACATGGACTCTCAGAAGTTGCTTCTGGATTAACCATCGTCATGGGAGTATGGGACTGAACCTTCTAAAGGTAAAGTACTGCACAAAAATTCGCCACATTTTGATTTTAACAAAATCAAATAAACATCAAAAAAGAGGCAAACACTGGATTGGTCTACACAACTAGCTCAACAACGTCGACAACCTCACATGACCGCGCGGCAATGCCACACGTTCTTTCTAGTAATGTCTAATATGGAGAAAGTCAGAAAGATATATTGTTGAATGTTATTGCTGAAGGACACAATGCCACATAAATCATATAACGGTCACTCAATATTCGCAGTCAAGAATCAAGACTCAATGAAGGAATGGCTAATTTTTAGATCCAAAGGAATTATATGTATGGAGGTTCTCAGTACAAAAAAAAATGAAGGTACGTACCTGCAGGTTCTTGGAATGTAGCTCCATTGTTATATGCAGATGTGAAGTTTCTAGAATTCATGTGAAAATATTCCGTCTTGTCTATAGAAACATTTGGTCCTGGTAGTACAATTGACCCCAAATCTGATTGTGCTGCTAACTGTTGAGATTTCATCTACTATGTTAATAAATTGAACTATCAATTCTAAAAAAAATGACAAGCTTGGTATTCGATTCTTACCTTCTCCTGATGAAATGCCATCCCTTTAGGGACTGAATCTCCTGTGGAACTGATTAGTTGAACCCTAGCTGTTGGAATCTGTTCAGACTGGATCTGAGCACCCATTGACGCAACAGGTGAGGGCTCCACCTGGAGAACCATTACTGGCCCGATGCTTGTCGGCGGCGGGTGCTCGAATAGCAACGGTGCTGGTGGAACCATGGCCAGCGGAGCCTTGGGCGGCGGAGCTGCTGCCGGCACCAGTGGAGGCGGAGCCATGGGCGGCGGAGCTGCTGCAGGAACGGGTGGAGGCGGAGCCATGGGCGGCGGAGCTGTTGCCAGCACTCGTAGAGGCGGAGCTGTTGCCAGCACTGGTGGAGGCGGAGCCATGGCCAGGCGAGAAGTGCACGGTAGATTCGCCCCCATTGCGGCCACCTAGGGGGTCCCCTCGGGGCCCACTTTGCCGTACGTGGTCCTCGATCGATTATCTTCCGAATTGCATAATTTTTATGATAAATTTTGTTTTTGTGGTCGCGGTGTGTCACCCCCACACTTGTTTTCCTGTATATCTTTTCTGTACAACATGTGGAGACAAGCACATACCAAAAATAAAGAGAACATGTAATCATAACAAAATAATAATAACAATAAGACACCTTATTCATTCCGAGCTAATAATTAATAAACCGAGCAAATCACAAACTTAACTTTAAATTACGAACCTAAATCGAACAAATTTAACACACTTGTGCCTTATTGCTAAGATAACTAAGATATCTACTTCTTATTCTTGTTCTTCTTGGAGAGCGCAGCTACGATCCTAGTCAACCTACGGATCTCCTTAAGATCATCGGACCGCTGATTCTGCAGGTTGGTGATTGAACTGGCTTGGAGCTTGCTAGATATCTTCATAACTTCAACCGTATGGTTGAGAGCATTAAACTTTTCTTCCATCATAGCCATGGTCATCCTAGGACGCTTTGCTTCTCTCTCAATCTGGGCTGCAGCAGATCTCTTGCCAATTTCTCTTAGAGAAACATACTTGACTTGGCCAGGAGGTGCACAGATTCCATCCAGAGAGACGCGAGAGGTAGCGTACTTTGCACAAGTCACATCCCCGAATCTGTTGGTAGTCACCTTGACGAGCTTCTCATTATCTGCAGCAGGTAGCAACTTGGTGCCTTGAGGAACAGCGACTTTCGGGCCTTTTAGGAGCAGCTTTGTAGGAGGTGATGAGAGAGCGGACTGGCGAGCTTGAGCAAAATAAGCTTGCTCATAATGACGGTGTGGAGGAACTGTCGCCAGCTGCTTCAACGGGATGACAGTGAGAGGCTTGGGATCTAGCGCAAGGATGATGACTAGAGCTTCTTCCTTCGACTAGATCTGTTTGAGGTCAGATCTGTAGACGACGATCTCTTTTTCGGCCATTGGAGCTTGGAGATGGAAAGGAGCAGAATTTCTCTAAGGAGAGGAGAGGAGGCTTGAGTAGGATGTGGTTGAAGGAGGCATGTGTATGTATTTATATGAGAGTTCGGCTTGCAGAATGGGTCAAGATATAGGGAGTAATGGATCTGTACGGAAGAATATACGATTTGTCGGTTAAATCTATGGGATTTGGACGAGGAAGGGTGTAGAAGACTCACGAGGATCGAGACGAGGGGAGACAAGGAGGTAGCCCCACAGGTCATCCCCTCGGGGTGATCTCGTGCGTTGTGTCTTCTATTATTATTTACTACCCGATAAGTATTATTTCGCATATTTTCTCGTAACAGAAAAAAGATATCTAATATTGAGGCAAAATAATAAAATCTATTTCATCAACTATCTCAAAGGGTCTAATAGGTTCTAGAAACATCTTGAGACATTGGCCATTTACCTTAAATAACGTACCTTCATCTGTGTGTAGAGTTACCATTCCATGCGATGACGCGTTTACCATCGTAAATGGTCCTTCCTATTTGCTCCATAATTTTCCATGCCTGAATAATTTGACCCGAGAATTAAAAAGTAATACCTTGTCTCTGGGTGAAAACTCCTTGATTCTCTTATCATGCCATCTCTTTGTTCTTTCTTTATAAAGCTTTGAACTACGATAAGTTTTTTCTCTCCATTCTTCTAGCTCTGATTTTGCATCTTTCTTTTTTCTCCTGCAGCTTCAAAATCCATATTCCAACGCTTGATAGCCTAGTGAGCCTTGTGTTCTAGCTTCATAGGTAGATGACAGGTCTTTCCATACACCAATTGGTATGGTGACATACCCAATGGTGTCTTGTAGGAAGTCCAGTAAGCCCAAAGTGCCTCTGATAAACGATCTTTGCATGTGGTTCCCATCTCATCTACCATCTTCTGTAGAATATTCTTGATCTGCTTATTTGATGTCTCTGTCTGGCCACTTGTCTAAGGATGATATGGTGTAGTGACGTTGTGACGAATTCCATGATCTTTCAAATATAAGTGAAACTTCCTGTCAGTAAAATATGTTCCTCCATCGCTAATCACCATCCTAGGCATTCTAAACCTTAGGAATATTATTTCTTCAAACATCTTCTTGAAATGTCTTGCATCAGCATTCTTGCATGGCATGGCTTCTACCCACTTGGATACATAGTCAACTGCCACCAATATATACTCGCAATTCTTTGATTTTAGAAATGGTCCCATATAATCGATTCCCCAAACATCAAAGAGTTCTATTTGAAGATTGTTGATGAGTGGCATGGCATCTCTTGTGTTGATATTTCTATGCTTCTAACATAATACACATCTCTAGATAAAGTTCTTAGTGTCTTCATACATAGTTGTCCAAAAGAATTCACTCTGCCAAATTTTTGCATGAGTGCGGAATGCCCCATAATGACCTTCATATGGTGATGAGTGGCATTTCTGAATGATTTGAATGCCCTCCTCCGTCGGTACACATCTTCTTAGTAGTCCATCAGCACATATTCTGAAGAGGTACGGTGGATCCCATAGGTGTTGACGACTCTCATAAATAAGTTTTCTTTTATTGTCCCCTGGTGATATATAACCTGCAACCATAAAATTCACAATATCCGAGTACTAAGGGTCTAATTTTGTTACTTTGAAAAGCATGTCGTCCCTTAGTGAGTCATTAATAGGTAATTCCTGTGAATTTTTAAATTGCATTCTAGACAAGTGATCGGCAACAAGATTTTGTACTCTCTTTTTATCTTTTATTTCTAAATCAAATTCTTGGAGTAATAAAATCCATCTTATCAAATGTGGTTTAGCATATTTCTTAGTAAGCAAATATTTCAAAGCAGCATGATCAGTATAAATAATAACTTTTGCTCCTACCAAGTAAGATCTAAATTTATCTATAGAAAAACAACAGCTAGGAGTTTTTTTTCAGTTGTTGCATAATTAAGTTGAGCTCCTGTCAGAGTTTTACTAGCATAAGCAATGGCATGATGCTTTTTATCCTTTGTCTGTCCTAAAACTGCCCCCACAGCATAATCACTAGCATCACACATAATTTTAAAAGGTATTGACCAATCAGGGGATTGAATGATTGGTGCAGAGATGAGTGCTTCTTTAAAAATATTAAAAGATTTCAAACATGCATTATCAAATTCAAAAGGAACATCCTTAGCTAACAAGTTAGTCAGTGGTTTAACAATATGTGAAAAATCTTTTATAAACCTACGGTAAAAACCACAGTGACCAAGAAAACTTCGAATCCCTTTTATATTCACAGGTGGAGGTAATTATGCAATTACTTCAATTTTAGCTCTATCTACCTCTATACCTCTTTCAGACACTAAGGGTCCTAGCACTATTTCTTCTATAACCATAAAATGACATTTTTCCTAATTAAGTACTAAGTGTTTTTCTTCACATCTTTCCAAAACTCTATCTAAATTTTCAAGACAATCATCGAAAGTTTTTCCATAAATAGAATAATCATCCATAAAAACTTCTATAATTTCTTCAATCATATCAGAAAATATAGACATCATACATCTTTAAAAAGAAGCTGGAGCATTACATAATCAAAAAGACATTCTTCGATAAGCATAAGTTCCATATAAACATGTAAAAGTGGTTTTACTTTGATCATCATGGTGGATTAGAATTTGGTGATATCCCGAAAAACCATCAAGAAAACAAAAGAAAGAATAATTCGCTAAACGCTCTAACATTTCATCAATGAAGGGTAGCGGAAAATGATCTTTCTTTGTTGCTTTATTAAATTTTCTATAATTTATGCACATTCTCCATCTAGTGACAGTTCTTTGGGGATATTAATTCATTCCTTTCATTTTTAACAATAGTCATTCCACCTTTCTTAGGTACAACTTAAACAGTACTAACCCACTCACTATACGACACAGGATAAATGATCCCGGCATGCAAAAGTTTCAAAATCTACTTCTTCAAAACCTCCCTCATCGCATTATTAAGCCTACACTGGGGCTCTCTAGATGGTGTAATTTCTGGATCAGTTGGAATACGATGGGTGCAAAGAACAGGACTAATTCCTTTAAGGTCGTGGAGTAAATAGCCAAAAGCAGCACAATGCTTTTCTAACACAGTTATTAAGCGCAAAGATTCTTCTTTAGATAATTTATCACTTATGATTACAGGAGAATCCTGATCATTATTCAGAAAAGCATATTTAAGTCCAGAAGGCAAATGTTTAAGTTCAATAGGGGGCTTAGGTGGCTCTAACAATTCATCAAGAGGTTCAGGATCAATGGGATCCTCATCCTCTACCTCATTGGTGAAAAATTGAGCATCATCTCTAAATTTGGTTCGATTAATTCTTCAAGAGATGTTACCTTAACCTTTTCTATTCATTCTAACTCAAGAAATGGCTCTACCTTAGTTTTCAAAGAGTGAATTATAGGCACAGAGAGCTTAAATCCTTTCCCAAGCCTAACATTTATTTTTTCTGTTGTCTTTCTTGGATAAGTCTTTCTATAGGTTTCCCAATTAACACATCAAACTCCCAAACATCAAAGATATAGAAATTCAATTGGACTCAGAAATCATTCACATAAATAGGAAGGGCACAAAGAATTCCTGTATTTGGAATAATACGTCCTGAAAGACTTTTTAACAATTTATTAGTCGGGGCTAATGGTATGTCTTTTAATAAATGTTTAGTAAATGTAGCAGACATAATATTAACACCTACTACTGGATTATAAAGAGTTTCAAAAGGATATTTATCTAATTGACATTGAATAGTGACAGAGGAAGAATTTATACGAATAATTTCATTTGAAAACTCTGATTCTTCTAACCACTCGTCACTCAAAACAGATATTAATTCTTTTGTTTTATTTTTTAAAAAATCTACCTCATTAGAATGTGTAGGATCTATAGTTGCAAAATTTCTAGGTTGCTGAGATTTCTTTATCAAATGATAATTTGAGGCATTTTCAAAATCAGTAAATAAATTATCCTCAATATCAAACAAAAATTCAGGAAGCGAAAATTCTTCCTCTTCCTTTTGTGGTTGTTCAGGTTCTACAATAGCTAAAGGTTGAGATATTTCAGGCAAAAGTTCGGGTTCAGCTATTGAGATTTCTTCTTCTTCTAACAACTTCTCTTCAGAAAGATTATTTAAAATGTTCATAAAAATAGTTTTTGCATGCTCAGTAGTGATATGCATGAACACTTCTCCTGAGACCAAATTAAGATATTTTCTAGTTTTTCTATTAAGACCTATAATGAAATGTTGCAAAAGCATAGGTTCTGGAAAAGCAAGACTAGGGCTTGAATTAACTACAGCACCAAAACGTTTTCAAGCCTCACCTAGTGATTCATTTTTCTGTTACTTAAAACTTATGATTTCTCTACGAAGTTTAGCAACTTTAAAGATAGGAAAAAAATTATAAATAAAAATTCAAGCATAAAACTTCCCAATCTCCTTGACTGCTCTCAATGTGACGATTATACCAACGTTTAGCCTTTTCTATTAAAGAAAAGGAAAAAAGCTTCCATCTTAAAGTTTCATTGGACATGCCTTCAATGCTTAGGCATGCACAGGTCTGCTCAAAATCACCTAAGTGGGAATAGGGGTTTTCATTATCACTACCAGAAAAGACGTTTTTCTGAACAAAGTGAATTAATTCCAGGCGTAGCTCATAGCCAGATGATATGATGGGTTTAGATGATTCTAGTGGCTTAAGACACGATCCCGGTGGTACTCCGTATAGATATAAAGGTGTAGGTACGCGTTCCATGGTAAAATAATAAAACTAAATTTAAAAACTAAAATAAAGATAAAAGTATAATATAAGATTAAGCTAAACTCAAAGTCAACTCAGCAAAGAGAAAAACAACCGTTCCCCGACAACGGCGCTAGAAATGCTTGTTGGTATAAATTAAATACACACTAAAAAAGATAACTATCCGCAAGCGCACAGATATAATACCGTTGTAGCACTTCACCAAGATAATTCCGGTTTTAATATCGAACCTAAAAAAACGGTTGGCGACAATGACTGAGTCTATAAACTTAACCCAATTCACAATCAAGCTCAGATAATAGTGAAAATAGAGATACTACTAAGGACTATCTAATTCCAATCTCGATAAACTATGTTCTTAATCATTTATTCAGTGGGCGATAACTTTCAATAAGGGAATCAGAGTTCTCTCCTACCAGCATGTATAAGCCTACCTTTACCTATTAACTGGAAGTGAACTACAGAGGATTCAACGAAGCTATAAAGTCACCTTCGTGAGCTACCACTATCCAGCAAATCAAGGCATATTCACAAGTAATCCTAGCCTAAGCACCACGCTTACACTACGAAAACAACTTCAACCTAAATGTTACCAAGATCAAAGTACTCAAAAGAGCTGCAAACTTGAAGAACAATATGAACAAATTGTTGAATCAAAAATTGATTACCAAAGAGTCTCAGAAGCAAGCCCCCTGCGAAGGAACTTGATCCTGATGAACACAGCAGCAGAGAAGCACCGACAGGTCGAAACTCCTTCAGAACTCTGCTCTTCTACTCTATCTCTCTATCTCTAATTGAGACTAATCCTAAGATGAACTAGTCTACTCTTAATTGCTAGCCTAGATCTCTAGATATGAAATTGGAACTCTAGGTCTTTAGCTCTTGATCTGATTTTTTCTCTAGGGGGGTCTAGCTCTTTATTTGTACCTCGGTGGGATGCACGTGAGCCCTTCAATCAAACCGACTTAAGGGACGGCCTAGATGACTCCTCAAAGGCGGTGCAGGAATACTCCAGAAGCTCGTGAAAGGATGTAGAGGGGGATGGCCGCCCGACCACCCCTATGGTCGGCCGACCCCACTTGGCAGGGGTTGGGGCTCCGGCTCGCTCTGGTGTCTTTTGGTGTCTTCTAGAGTCTTCTAGTATATGTCTTGCAGCGAAATTCTGTGAATTATTTTAATTCGTATGTCCCTTTTGTCGACTTTCTGGATAACACCCTAAAAAATTATAAATCACCAAAACTCATGGAATTTGTCAGTATTAACCTCCTATTCTATGATATTTGTGCATAGGTGCAAGAAAATTTATTGGTTTGTAATGTACATTAACGACCGTCAACACTCACCAATACCCAACGGCAAATCAAGCCTAGCAATCAAACGGCACAGTTCAGATCTAGCAGCCTCAGGTTTATAATCCCAGTTATACACAGAACCATCAGGATTGTAAGCTAGCCTAGACTGAACTCTAGCACATTGATCAGTTTTCTGCCTATAAGATTTCTGGTGCCTCTTCAAGTGACTAGTGCCAGCACTAGATCTAGCAGACAAAGTAGTCTTATACATTTTACATGTAGCCTTAGTGCAAATCTTAACTCCATTCGCAGTTTCATAGATCTCTTCAAAATCAGCCCACACAGGTGATTTATGCTTACCAACATTACCTTTATCAGCAACAGATGGAGCAGAGCCGTTAGAGTTGGGTTCCTAGTCGCCGTCGCCCCTTCACCACCGTCGCCGTCCAGCTCGATTGGAGTAGGAGCAGCAGGGCTATCCCCAAGATCGATACCGAACAACGCAGCAGTGTCGTCTCGAGTGTGGTCGTCGTTCTCGCCCTCTGGAGCCAGGCCAGGCGGCAGGAGGCCATCGTCTTTAGCCATGGCCTCTCCAACCCCGTTCTTCAACGGTGTGAGTGGCCGCCTTGCTCGCTCTATGCCGTAGCTAGAGGACGAAGCATCAGCTACCGACCTACGCAACCAAGTAATACATCAGATCAGTGGAGGAAGAAGATAGAAGAGAAGGGTTTGGTTAGGGTTAGGGTTTTACCTGCGGAACCGGAGCCTGGTGCTAGAGAAGACGACGATGACCCAGAGGCCAGAGAAGACGACACTCTGTTAGCAAGGACAGCGAGCGGCGGAGAAGGGACAGACGGGGACAACAAACTCACATAATCACCGAGATCTAGAGGGGAGATAGGGAGAGGGAGAAGGGAGAGGCAGAAGGGAGCCAGGGAGGGGAGGACACCGGCGGCAGGCGGTTCGAGGTCATCGGAGTCGGGGTCGAAGACGGCGAGGCGTCGAGCGGTCGAGGCGTCAGGCAAGACTGGAGAGATAGGCGAGAAGCGATTGGCGAGAGCGGCGCAGCGGTGGGAGAAATGAGTTAGGTTAGGGGAGGGGGCGCGGCACCGCGGCCGTCGGATTATATAGGTGGGATTGGGGATGTGGCCTACGGGGAGAGCTGGGCCGTGGGGGCGGTGGGGATGGGGGGAGACAGGGAGGTCTCGGGCCACTGCCGAGCCAACCCCTAAAAGCCGGGTCATGCCGTGCTAGCCCGCGGGCCTGACTGGCGGCCCAGGCATGGTCTGCTGCCCCGTGCCGGGCCAGCCCGAGCCCGATGACCCTCGGGCCGGGTCGGACTCAGGTCGGGCTAAAAAATCGGGCCTCGTGCCGGGCTACCGGGTCTCGGGCTGCATGGCCAAATATAGCCATTTAAAGTTGCTTGGGACCCACATGTAAGGTGACAGGATTATCTACTCTGTACTTACCTTCTCTCCGCAGCTGAATTTAATTTCCTTTTTTTTTACTTTCCTTTCTTTTTTGAGAAATTTTACAAGACTTGGTGAAAATCTTCTCTCCCATTCCTCAATTTTCGTTATTGTCAACTTATATTGGATTTACACTTAACTAGTGAGTTATGATGATTATTTTGGTGTAAGTTTCAGGTAAAATTAGTATAACTAAACAATTGAGTACGTGAACCAATATTTTACGAGGGCAAATAGATACTAATGTAAGAGTACGTGCCCAACAGGCACGCTCACGGAGAGCCTCGCCGGTGGGTTTTGTCACGATCCCACTGGAATCAGACGGATTCATAGAAAGATTAAGCAAGAACTGGGGATACATCAAACATAGGGAATAGTTCAGGGTTCAGAGTTTGTCTACTACGTACATTGCATAAACCTGAATCGTTACAGCATCTGCTTCATATACGTGCCGGACAGTGCACGGCAACGGCTTACGGCTGCCAGAGCGCTAGACAGCCAGCCTCCACTGCTCTCGCCGCTTCTTCTGTGTTGCCGGACGCCCAACACCTGCTCTTCTTGCACATCCTGACAGGTTTCTTCTTTCTTTCTTTCTTGAACAGAGCAGCGAGCAGCCTTTCCGATCGCTGAGCAGCTAGCTGCTAGCCTATGCACTGCTGGCAAGTCCGGCGTGCGCCTGGACTGGAGACGGCAGCTCCGGGTAGTGCTCGGCGCGGCAAAGGCTGCCAGTCGTTAGCGCCGACACGCACTCGTCTTGCAACATGACAATTGAATAGGTGTTATATAGGCTGTGTTCACTTCACATGCCAACCCAAAATATTTCCTCTTCCACCCATCACATCAAATCTTTGAATGCATGCATAAAGTATTAAATGTAAGTAAAAAAAATAACTAATTGCATAGTTTGTCTGTAAATGTCGAGACGAATCTTTTGAGCCTAGTTAGTCTATGTTGGACAAATTTTACCAAATAACAACGAAAGATGCTACAGTTACTTTTCACCCACTTTTCGCGAAGTGAACACACCCATAGTCTTTTTATTACTGCAAAATCGCTAAACGGTAAATAGTCGATCACTTATCGATTTTTATCATTATAATCGAGCAAAAATGCCACTTAAATGGGCTAGACAAAGGGAGTTCCACCGTTCCACGTCGACTACCTCGTGGCAAAAGTGGCCATTATATTAGATAATAAGGGCCTGTTTGGTTCACCCCTCTTAAAATTTAGTTAGTCACTTTTAGTCACTAAAATACCAAACATCTCTACTAAAGTTTAGTGGCTTAACCAATGAACAACTAAAAGTGACTAAAATATATATGAAACAACTATTTTAGTGAGCAGAATCAAACATGGGCCGCTAAACTTGAGTGAATGGAACTAAACATGCCTAAGGTTAGCTAAGATCTATTTGTATTTTGTTTTCTTAAAAAAGGAAGGTAGATCCATGCCGACTACCTAGTACCTATCCATTTCCACTGATATACAAACTTCCCCCGAGATCCTATCGCGGCCACCTCATGGTAAAAGTGGCCGGCGGGGGCCCCCCGCTCCCCGAGGATCTCGTTTTCTCGGAGATCCTGACGCGTTTGCAGGCGAAGCCCCTCCTCCGGTGCCGCGCTGTCTGCCGCTCCTGGCGCCGCCGCCTCAACTCCGACGCCAAATTCCTCCTCGCCCATCACCGCCACCAGCGCTCCCGCTCGTCACCACCGGGGACAGGTCCACCGAGGAGAGAAGGGTCGACGCCCTGGACCACCGCACCGCCGAGCGGCGCCCCGTCGCGCGGACGACGGGCGGGACCAGCGGCGCCGAGGACGACCTCTACGTGTTCGCTTCTTGCGACGGCCTCATCATCCTCTGTGCCTACGGCGGCCTCGAGATCTGCAACCCGGCGACCCGCCAGCGCGCCCCCCTCACGCTGCTCCACGGCGCCGCCTCCATCTCCGCGCTTTACCCTCACCGCCCATCCGGGTCGTACCGAGTGCTGTGCTGCTTCAAGAGAGCCGAGAACGGCCACGCCGTGTACCACGTGCACACCGTCGGGTCCGGCGAGACCAGGTGCGTCGGAGAGCCTCCCGGCCCGTGGGCGTCCGGAGATGTGGTAAGGGCGATGCCGATGATGGGGTCGTTTTACCCGCCCGTCCTGGCAGACGGCAGGATCTACTGGCAACCGTTAAAGCCGCCCGGCGGCAACGGCAAGGGCAACAACATGCTGGTGTTCGACACCATGGCTGAGTCCTTCCAGCATTTACTGTCGCCCGTCGAGGGTGGTGGATTTCTTGAGCTGTTTGAGATGAGCAATGGCGCTCTTGGATTGTACGACACCCTTGGCCATGGTACGGCTGATCTTTGGGTGCTGCAGGATCACAAGAGCTGGACCTGGTCGTTGAACAACCGGATCAAATTGCCGGCGGATGTTCTTTCTGTGATGCCGGTACTGAACCCAGAGGGAGATGTGCTCGTCCTTTCTGGGAGCTTTGAGTGCCAACATCTGCAGCACATCTCTGGTGCCAATGGCAGTTTGTTGGCACGGTATGAATGGAATGGTTCTCTGAATCTTCGGAGGCACAGGTTCAGAGAAAGTCTTGTCCGCCATGACTTCTTCTCGATGGAAGGAAATGCTGGTGGTGTTGATGAAAAACCATTGTTCGATGCTTTGTCAACTGTGGCGCTGCTACGTGATGATAATTCTGAGCCGCATTGACAAAAATAGGTATGAATCTGTGCTGGCAAAGCTGTTGCAGCTCAGCAGGATGGAGTCACTTCGGATGATTCCGAACTGTCTAATAATAACAGCACTGCAGATTAGTAATAACCCGAAACTATACCTCGAGTCTGGTATTTATTTTCCTTTTTCACATGAGCCATGAACACACTCTTTATTTTGGTTATGTCATGCCTTTTTAACCTTGTGTCTTATTTGTAATAATGTGCAAGTATCTCTGGTAATCAAGTGATGCTGCATAGAGATTTCAATAAGCTGATGTCTGCCTCTCTGTGTAAGCACACAATTTCAATTTTGTATTTTTTCGCTGTGCGAAGTCTGGGTAGGGCGCAAAGTATCCAACATGCAATGAGTAGTAACCTGCAACCATTGCCTCAAGTTTCTGGTGCCTTTTTCCCATCTTCACTTGAGTCATGAACACATGATCAACATGTAGAATAAAGTGGTAATGCTTTGCCTTTTTAGCTTTGTATCTTTTGTTTTTAGCTGCTAAGTAACTCTGGTAATCAATTGATGCTGCAAAGGGATTTAGATAAGTAACTCCCAGTGTAAACTTCTCTACTTGGATTTCTTCGTTAGGCCTATTCCCTCTTTGTACTTGTTGTGTTTAGCACACGTTTTATATCTGTATTTTTACATCTGTATAATAATTTTTCATTTGTGCTACTCCTGGCATACCCCTTTTGCTGTTCTTGCCTTTCTTTCTTTTACTAAGCTTCTTTTTAATGTAAAACCATATATTATACTTTAAAAGCTTTGAGCTACCTAATTGTGCTGCAAGTAAAATTAGTGCTTGCTTGTGAATTTTAGCCCATTAAAAAATGACCTGCCAGACTAATAGGACCATGATGTCTAACACCATCTGACTGTAAGTCTGGTACCCTGGGTGCATTTCACTCAACTGCCCCAATGTCAATGGTAGCAGTGAGATTTACTAGCATGTTTGCTTGCCTCTGTATAACTGCTGCTATGTTTTGTTTGTTTGT
This sequence comes from Saccharum hybrid cultivar R570, assembly GCA_038087645.1. Lineage (NCBI taxonomy): Eukaryota > Viridiplantae > Streptophyta > Magnoliopsida > Poales > Poaceae > Saccharum > Saccharum hybrid cultivar. The sequence goes on from JAQSUU010000805.1 coordinate 18,248,475, forward strand.
TTGTATATGGATTGTATAGACGCATCCTACAAACATATGCTGAAATGTGTAGGCATAGTATCATACCTGATATACGCCAAATATCACACTATCAATTTAGAAATGTGCCTTTCAGAAGCTGTGTCCAGTCTTTTCAGTTATACAAAAAATAGATGTGCTTTCTGAGTTACTGATGATAATTTTGGTACATTAATGATGGTGGTCAGGATAAGAAACCGTTGTTCCAACAGTTGTCAACTGTGTTGGTGATTGTTGATGATAATTCTGGTTCTGGGTTGCATTGTAGCATGAATAAGTCACTCGTGAAGATTTTGAATTTTAATTGCTGTTTAGTATTTCTTTCTATATGTAAGTCTGGGTTGTTTGCAAAGTGCTATCCAATATACAACAAAAATCATACGCGCAACCAAGATTCGCATGAGTCACCAGCACATGATTGATCTGCATGCAGAATAAAGTGGTTTAATGATGCCTTTTTAGCCTTATAAATATGCTTTGTAACTGGTAGGTATCTCTGGTAATCAAGTGATGCTGATACTTCGAGAGTAAACACTATTTGTTTGCCGCTCTTTTTTCTTCTGTGAAATCTTCAGTATTTTAAAGCTCATTATCTATTTTTGTGTATTTCATGATTTTACTCTTGGCATGTCCTTTCTTTGCTGTTCATAGCTCTTTCTTTCCGTAATACCTTTTGGTTTTGCTATTTTGATGTGCCTAAGTTTTGAAAACGAAATTGCGGTGAGTAAAATTACTAATTGATTGCAAATTTTACCCCATCCATATATAAACTCCTTGACTAAAAGGATCATGAGGTTAATCAGTACTCCCTCCATACCGAAAAACTGGACGTCCTGGGCGTATACGTAGTTTTTGCAAAACTTGACGTTGTGGCTCCGTGACCCCGTCCGTGGACTTGTTTGCCCCTGCGGTCTGTTCGGCTGCCCTTCCTTAATTGCTTTCGTTTATCGCGCGCGCCGCCCAGAGCACTAATCACCGTCGGCCAGACCACACGACAGCGCGCTCGCGGCCAAAAAAATGGTTCAAAACCGCGCCATGCAACGAAAACTCGAGCTGCGAAATGCGAGCGCGCACAGCTAAAACGCGCCATGCAAAATGGCCACGAACAAAAAAGGCGCTTGCGGTGGGATTCGAAACGTGGACCACAGCTTCAGCCCGCCGAGGGCTTGCCACTCGAGATAAGCAAGATTCTTGAATAGAACACACCCATCTTGCTATTTAATAGGGGCAAGGATGGAAAGATAACCCCTAATTAATCACTCCTTGGTTACCACAATCATGTCCTAAACGTCAGGTTTTTCAGTATGGAGGGAGTATTGTCATAGTGCTCTAAAAAAGTCCTTAATGTTTTTATGACCAAGGTTATCAATCTGTTGAAGCTGTAGGCTGGAATAGTTCTCCTGCAATTAAGAAACAATCGCTCTTGTGTCCCCAACTCACTTAACACATTTTTGTCGAGTTTTTTTTAAGAAATTTTGTTCTGCAAAAGTTTTGCACCATACCATCAATTATTATAGATCTACCCTCCGGCTGATTAAAGACTCATAAAAATTTTGGAGAAACTAACTCAATGCATACTAAGCAGTAAGCACTAAGCCTATTCGAAAATCACCACTCATTTCCAGTGAAAATCCACCACTTATTTCTAAGGGAAATCTAATTACCGCCGTGTCCAACAAATGGTATGCCTCCTGTTGTTGTGCTACTTCTGTTATGGGTTTTTTTTGTGCTATTTCTGAAGAATGGACCAATAATGTGTCCAGTGGGTGGTTCTGAACATATATGCAACTAGAAATATTCTCTTTTTTTACTGGTAAAAAAACACGTCATTTCAAGCTAGCCAAATAGACAAGCAAATTGCATTTGCTCTCACCCAAATTTGAGAATGAAATTTTGTATGTACTTGTTGAGGTCAAGATTTAAAAAATATGTTAAATCCTACAAAGGCTGTAAGCCAAATGCAACCTGAACCGGCTCCTTGGTCAGCTTCCCAAGCTGGTCACCGCACCACCCAAACGGTGGCCCTTCGAGGCCTTCGAGGCTTCGACTACAGCGTCGGTGAAGGTGGCCCTTCGAGGCCAAGCTGGTCACCGCACCACCCAAACGGTGGCCCTTCGAGGCTTCGACTACAGCGTCGGTGAAGGTGGAGCACCATTTGTGCCTGTCGCCCGGTGACTACTACGTGCCATGTGCAGGGCAGTACTACGGAAAATATGGTTCAAGTATCCCCTCTGGATTAAGAAGTGATTGTGTATAAGTACACTAGTATGAACTATTGAATCATTGTCAAAGGCAAAGATACATTATTTTGCTTGTGTGAACCATTTCTCCCTCCATTAATAATGATATTACTACAAACCAATTAGCCATGTATTAAGCTTAGAAAAATGGGAGTCAGCTTGAGAAGTTTTAATATCTAATAATAAACAGGATCAGGAGGTGCCAAAATGTCTTCGTATTTTCCATACTGTTATAGTCAAATTACCGATATGCAAATTTATGGTTCATACAGCCACAGAACAATGGAACTTGCATGCCCAGCTACCTCCACTAATTGAGCATGCATACACAAGCATCAAATCAAAAATGAATTGTTACAATTGTACATGCTAACTTTCATGCTCGCCATAAACACCAAAACTCGTTATTATATCGACGAGCATATGTGTGATGTGTTGGCTCCTTTAGCTACTCCAGGATCTAGTGTACAAGATTGTTAATGTACAGGATCACACGGATCACAAGCGTTCAGTTCAGCGTCTTTCTGTGTTCTACAAACAAGGGCATTACATCCACAAGCTCAAGATGTAAGCGTGAGGTTCCGTTCATCGAATGCCATGCAATGAAAATCTCCTCGATTTTTGCTACGCGGATCCTCTGGCTAGGAATACGCCTCCGTATTTGCAGACTCCATTTCATGCTGCTTAATTTGAAGCCAACATTGCCCGACAAGCAGATTTCAGATTACATCTTCCCTATCGCAATTTTGACAGTCAGATCTGGCTGCAAGCAAGATGTTCTGGTTCGCCTCCACAACTATGGAATCTCACTCGACGGAGTCACATTAATGCTCTGAGACCGAACTCTGTCTATGATCTTCTGCATGCCTGTTAAATCTTCTTCGTATCCAACGACCTGCAGAAAACGCCAGAATTATATGAGTCGGCCAATGCTTTTGCCGATTGCTGAGTAGAGCATGTAGATTATTGGATAGACTACACACCTGAGATTCTGTCTGTGTCTCACTGAAAGGGTAGTAAGTAGTGGGAGCTGGGGAGGGGACTGGTGCGGAGTTTAAGCTTTGAACCTTTATGCCAGGGGTGTTGTCTTGCTTCTGTTGCCTAGAGAAAATAAACAACAGTTACCAAACCAAACGTGAAGCAGGGATGATCCCATCCCTCAAAGCAGGGGCAGGACCATCCCATCCTATATAGTTGCCAGATGAAAGTTTTCTGCTACGTAGATGCCATAGAATGAGCATGATGCTCAGTGTGAATATTCATTTTGTTATTGTGTAAGTGGAAGCTCTATCAATCAGAAATGATGACTGAATGCTTCATTGTTAAACTGAAAGTTCCAGATGCTCCAAAAGAGCATATCTCAGGGCTCTAAACAGTTCTACAGAAAAACTGAGCATTCCAAATCTATCCGAACATACACGTGTACAAAATGCATAATGTACCAACTTACAAGTTCAACCAGCTCCTTGAAATGCCAAAGGAGTGTGTATCTTTCTGCTCTTGAATAACAGAATTGTCAGGTTCAAATATCTGCATCAAAAGTTTAGGATACAACACTAGTGCATTTGTAAGTACAGTATGAAGTAAGAATAGCAAAGCATTTATGACCAGCAAAATAGGATACGCTCCTGGGAGATTGCACGTCCTGAATCTGCAGTTTAAAAAAAATGGGATGTGTCGCATTTAGACGATGTCCCAAGTCTTTGTAATAGTGAAGTGTATGGATTGCATTAGCATTACCTTGGATGATAGAACCTCTATGGCATCTGCGACATCAGGGACAGAGCTATTGTCGAGGTGTTTCTCAGATCTTCCGATATTTCCGCACGTATCGTTAACCTTGCCAGGAACAGATATTCTTCTCTTTCTACTAACAGTAGGCATAGTTGTTTCTTCATTAACTGCAGAAATACCAGCACCAGCTATGCGAGCACAATGAGTTTGGGTTGAACATAATTTCTTTGCAGAACTTGTGAAATGAACAATTACCAGACTTGTGTGTTGCATTGTTTGTTGTTACTTTACAACCACTAAGCAGCTCAGAGGAATCAAATCTGGTTGCCTGCGTGGAATATTGGCTGACAGTGCACGCATAAGCATCTTGATCCTGTGATGTAAGTGGTTTCGGCTGAAAGTGATCAAGAGGGAGAAGTTTATCCTGCAATGACAATTCGCCATCTTGTTAACCATTTCACACGCACAAGCCATTGTCAGGGGGAAGGGAAGACGTGAATATGCTCAACACTATGTATTGAAGACGAATACCTGTTTTACACACTCATAGAGCCACTCGACAGTAATGGTTGGAGTTCCTCTTTTGGTGTAAACCTCATACTTAGGACCACTTGCAAATTTGCAGATGAGATGGGTTACTCTCTTATATGCTTTTTCTGTGAACTTAGCGCCCAGTAGAAAGCACAAGTTCTTCAGCAGCTGTCTTTCTTTCTCTCCGTATTGTGAAATACAGAAATGGAAGCTTTCGAATCCTGGGAACGGGATGCGACAGCGCAAAGGAGAGAAGATAGGATGACTCCCAACATCTTGTAAGCAGTTCTCCTATACAAATTTTTAAATGTATAAGAACTGGAATGTAATCTGACACTTCAAAAGCATAGTGGAGCAAAGTGACCTTGACCACAGAAGCATGTACCTCCAAACATGATCGTATCCATTGAGTTGAAACAACAGTTGAATGAGAGAAGTCACAAGGCAAGCTGTTTTGTCCATGGCACTCAATTATGAAATCCACAACAGTTGACTGTATGTCATTGTCATCCACCATAACACCTCCACCATCTCTGACCCAATCAACAACCTCAGGAAATGGATGGAATATTAGCAAAGTAGCACACCTTGTCATGAGAAAATGAATTTGAGAAACTAAATGTTCTCCCTTTGAATATATTTGATCTGCTACTTCCAGAATTCGTTGTGGATGTTACTTGATATTGGGGCTGGTACTCGCTAACATTGATCATTCCATTCTGTTGACTTGATTTTGCAGTCCTGGCTGCTGATCGGGTTTTACTTATACTGTTTTCATGTTTGCCTCTTTTTGGTGTTCTTTCAGATGACACATCTTTTTCATGATGTTTGTCATGCAAGTCATTGACAGTTGGAACATGAAAAATCCCACCTGAGCTTTTGGCTACCTTAGTTTCACGTGTATCAGCAGAATTTTCCATGCTCACTTGTGAAAATCCTATGTTCAAAAGATAGAAAAACATTGAAAGTTAAGTCAAGCATGGATAATATCTGTTTTAACTTTTAAATACAACTAAATCTGGTGGGTTCCATACCCTTCAAGAGGAGCTCAGTAGCTATATGCATTGGGGATACTTTCACTTCCTTTTTTGCTCTATTGCAGTCTTCTAACCATTTTACTTTCACTATATTTATTACACCCCATGCAGCCAGATGTCTTACCTCCTTTTTTTCACTGTCAAGACAAATAAGCACCATCAGCTGCAACTGAAACCATCCAGAAAAGAACTAGGATATACAGGAGAAACAGTTGCATGAACTTACTCGTCTGAAGGTGTACCAATAATAATATGAGTAAGCTTCTCACTTAGCAAAATATGCCGTGATCCACCTCCATTGCGTATCATCATGATGAGCCTTAACAACTCTTTCTCTTCAAAACCAACCAGAGAAATTCGGCAATTTGATAAATACAGATCATCATTTTCCGGCTTTGAGCCCTCAGCGACATGACTATCAACCTGCATCTCATTTGTCTCTTGGACACTAGGTCCGGCAACAATATCAGTGTTGCTGATCCGTGCAGCATCACTAAATGAAGCAGGCAAATATTGTGACACTGATACTGAATCATCAATTGATGTTGCTGGAACAGGTTGAAAGCTTGCACTTGTGCTACTGATCTCTGGATTTTGTTGCTCCTTAAGGGAACTCTTTGAACCACCAAAAGCAGATGAACTCTGACAAACGAGGTAGCTATTTTCATCTTGACAAGCTTCATTTCAATAAAGAAATGCATTCAATAAGTTAGATTAATCTTACTAGATTTATAACTTTTGCAGGAGGAACAATCTATAGTAGCAGCAAAAGCTCCTGGGTATGTTACTACCTTTTCGAGCAACAGATTGTTCAACCCATCTTGGATTCACAATGTGGATATTACCCCATTTTTGGGCCACGATATATTTGTCACCTCCAGGTTTGTAATAATATGTTAAGAAATCAATATGGTAATCAAAGTCTGTTGTCCTTTAGAAAGCTGTTTGGAAAATAAACAATATTTTAAAAAATGAGCCAAATGTTCCCCAAACACTGGAACAAACATTAAGCAAATCCAGGAATGCCAGTGGTAATTTCTGTTAGGGAAAGTGACTCTTTTTTTATTTGGGCTAACTCTAGAAGGGTAGCTATATAGGTACCATACAAGGGCCACATGGGCCTAGCCTCATGGGCCTAATACATCCACACTCCAACACCCCCCCGCAGTATGAACTACCGGCGCAGCGGAGTTCCAGGCTGAACAAGAAAGAAAACAACACACACAGGACCCCCCGCAGCCACAACTAGCCACTGGAAACGTTGAGGCTGGAGCGAAACTCGGAGATGGTCGAGGAAGGGAGGCCTTTGGTGAAGATGTCCGCAAACTGGGAGGTGGTCGGGACGTGAAGTACCCGGACGTCGCCGATGGCGACACGGTCGCGGACGAAGTGTAGATCGATTTCCACATGCTTGGTCCGCTGGTGCTGCACGGGGTTGGTGGAGAGGTAGACTGCGCTGACGTTGTCGCAGTAGACGAGCGTGCTCCTGGCGAGGGGGCGGTGAAGCTCGGCCAGGAGCTGGCGGAGCCAAGCGGCTTCGGCCACGCCGTTGGCAACGGCACGGTACTCCGCCTCGGCACTGGAGCGTGAGACCACCGACTGGCGCTTGGACGACCAAGAGACAAGGTTGCCCCCGAGGAAGACAGCGTAGCCGGAGGTGGACCGGCGGGTGTCCGGGCAACCCGCCCAGTCAGCGTCGGTGTAGACAACCAGCTCGGCAGTGGAGGACCGGCCGAGGAGTAGCCCGTAGCCAAGGGTGCCACGGAGGTACCGGAGAAGCCGCTTCATAGCAGCCAGGTGGGGCTCCCACGGAGCATGCATGTAGAGGCAGAGCTGCTGGACGGCATAAGTGATGTCCGGCCGTGTGAAGGTGAGGTACTGGAGCGCGCCAGCAAGACTCCGGTAGGCGGTGGAGTCCGCTGGCCCAAGCATCGGGCCCCCAGCCTCGGACAGCTTGCCCTGTGTGTCAACCGGGGTAGAGCAGGACTGGCAGGCAGTCATCCCTGCTCGCTCCAGAATGTCACAAGTGAACTGCCGCTGGTGGAGGAACAGGCCTGAAGGTCGGGGCTCAACAGTGACGCCGAGGAAGTGGTGGAGCACCCCAAGATCCTTCATAGCAAATTCCTTCCGGTGAGAGGCAATGATGCGGTGGAGCAGAGACTCGCTGGAGGCGGTGAGAACAATGTCATCCACATAGAGGAGCAGGTAAGCAGTCTCACCCCCATAGTGGTATATGAACAGGGAGGTGTCAGATTTGGCCTCCGTGAACCCAAGAGTCTGCAGGAAGGTAGCGAATCAAGAGTACCAAGCCCGGGGTGCCTGCTTGAGCCCGTAGAGAGACTTGTTGAGCCGGCAGACGAAGTCAGGACGAGAAGAATCCATGAAACCGGCCGGCTGACTGCAGTAGACCGTCTCAGTGAGAGTGCCATGGAGGAAGGCATTCTTGACATCCAGCTGATGCACAGGCCAGGAGCGCTCGAGAGCCAGAGAGAGGACGGTGCGGACTGTAGCTGGCTTCACCACGGGACTGAAGGTCTCAGCATAGTCAATGCCGGGCCGCTGAGTGAAGCCGCGGAGGACCCAGCGAGCCTTGTAGCGCTCCAAGGAACCATCAGCACGCCTTTTGTGCGTCCATCACTTGCCGGTGACAATGTTGGAGCCCGGCGGACGGGGCACTAGGTCCCACGTCTGGTTGGCGAGGAGGGCCGCGTACTCCTCGTCCCTCGCGCGACGCCAGTGAGGGTCCGCCAAGGCCGCGCGGACGGAAGAGGGTACCGGAGAGATCCCCGGCTCGCAGGCGGCGGCGGTGAGGGCCTGCGGGCAAGACGCCTGCCTCGTCACCATCGGGTGAGTGTGACGAGGGTCCTGGTGAAGAAGAGACGGGTGGTACACCGGCGGGTCGGCGCGAGAGCGCGGCGAGGCCGGCGGAGCATGCACCGGCGACGACGGCGCTGGCGACGAAAGCGGCGGAGCTGGCTCACGCCGGCGCTCGTAGACGATGCCGAAGCGTCCGGGAGGAGGTGAGGGCGGACTCGGCTCCCGCCGGGGCTGGTAGACGAGTCCGAAGCGCCCGGGAGGAGGTGGGGCTGGTGCGCTCGGTCCCGCGATCGAAACGATAGCATCTGGCACAACGGGAGGCAGCGAAGCCACAGGGAGCGAGGGTGGAAGCTCCGGGGCTGCCTCGGCCGTGTCAGGTACCAGAGGAAGGTCCTGGTGCGAGTCCGGCGGGGGCGAGGCGGGACCACCAGGAGAGTGCGCCGGAGCAGTACCTGCAGGGTAGAGGGAGAAGGGTGGCAGAATCACCGGGTCAGTGGGAAAGAAGGAAGCCTCCGCAGGGTCAGCGGGAGGTGTGGGTGGAGAGGTGGTGGAGTAAGGGAATGCCGACTCATCAAACACGACATGGCGAGAGATGAGGATACGGCGAGAGGTAAGGTCAAAGCATCGGTAACCCTTGTGATTCGGAGAGTATCCGAGAAAGACACAGAGGGTCGACCGGGGAGCCAGCTTATGGGGAGCGGTGGCGGCGGTGTTAGGGTAACACGCACACCCGAAGACTCGAAGGTGGTCGTACCGAGGAGGGGTACCGAATAGAGCGTGGTGAGACGTGGGAGCTGGGCAGGCAGTAGAAGGAAGTCGATTAAGGAGATAGGTGGAGGTGTGCAGACACTTAGCCTAGAAGCGAGCGGGTAGAGATGCCTGGAGCAGAAGGGTGCGCATGATGTCATTGGTTGTGCGGATCATGCGCTCTGCCTTGCCGTTCTGAGATGAGGTATACGGACAAGACATGCGGAGCTAAACACCGTGTGAAAGGAAGAAGGCACGGGAGGTTGAGTTATCGAACTCACGGCCATTGTCGCACTAGACAGCCTTGATGGTGAGGCCGAACTGAGTGGATACCCAAGCGAAAAAGTGGCTGAGAGTGGGGAACGCCTCGGACTTGGCACGCAGGGGAAAAGTCCAAGAGTAATGGGAGAAATCATCGACCACCACCAAGTAATACTTATAGCCAGACATGCTGAGAACAGGAGAAGTCCACAAGTCGCAATGGATAAGATCAAACACACAAGGGGCATGTGAGGAAGAAGACTGAAAGGGAAGACGAACGTGACGGCCCAGCTGGCACGCATGGCACAAGTGCTCATCGTGAGCCCGAGGACACCGAATGTCGGAACTACGACTGAGCTGCATGAGGGCATCCCGGCCAGGATGGCCAAGGCGGCGGTGCCAAGTGGTGGGGGAAGTAGTAGCGGCGAAAGCGGCTAAGGAGATGGGAGGTGAAGAGGAAGGTGAAACAGACGCCGGAAACCGAAGTGTGTAGAGGGGTCCAGTGCTGTTACACCGGAGCAGAGGACACCGAGAGGCCAAGTCCCACACGGTGAGACCAGAGGGGTCAAACTCAACCGGACAAGAGTTGTCAGTGGTGAAACGGCGAATAGAGAGAAGGTTATGAATCATACCAGGAGCAACAAGAACATCAGGGATATGAAAGGAGCCATGGGAACTGGCAGCGCCCATGGAGGAGACAGGAATGCAAGTGCCATTGGCGACCATGATGGAAGAGGGACAGGAAGGGTGGGGAGGACGAAGAGAGGAAAGTAGACTCGCATCGGGCGTAGTGTGGAAAGTGGCGCCCGAGTCGGCGATCCAATCAGGGCTGGCGGTGATGCTGAAGGAGTAGGCGAAGGCAGCTGGGTCCCAACCGAGAAGCCCGGGCGAGGCATCGGGAGGTGTAGACCACAGGGATGTGGGGTTAAACCCAGGATTGGCGACGCCTGGGCCCCCTGCGCCAGCGGCCCCGGCGGTGGCGGCCATGGTGGTGGCGGCGCCTGGAAGAAGGCCCGGCTGAGGCGGCGGGGGAGAAGGAGCCGATGGCAGAGGGTAGGGAGCCGACTAGGCCCGGCGCGCGACACGGCGCCGGCACATGGCACGATAGGCAGCGGCGGTGGTGCCGGCGGTGGTACTGCGCACGCCCGCGTGCCAGCCAACGCCCAGGCCAGCATGAACAGCAGCAGCAGCGGGAGAAGGGCGCGAAGGGGAAGGAGGGATGCAGGACCTGGGGGAGCAGTGATGGAATAAAGGAGGAGGGATGCGGCCCTCTGGCAACGGCAGCGGTGGATGGACCAGCGGCGGCTGGAGGTTCACTCCTGCCGCGCCCTCGGCACACTCCGTGGTCTCCCCCACCGCGCCAAGGGCGGGAAGGCCTGCAAGAGTACGGGCGGCGCTGGCGCCAGGAGGCGGCGCGGCTCCAGGAGGTGCGGCTGGGTGTCCAGGAGGCGGCGCTGCTCCAGGCGGGCGGGCGCCAGGGGCGGGTGGCCCAGGCGTCTCCCAGGACGCCGCTGCTGCTCCGGGCGGGTGCCAGGGGCGGGCGGGCGCCAGGGCCAGGCAGGCGCCAGGGGCGGGTGGCCCAGGCGTCGCCTAGGACGCCGCTGCTGGCGTTGCTGCTCCGAGCGGGCGGGTTCGAGGAGGCAGCGCTGTGCCGAGCGGGCGGGCGCCAGGAACGGGCGCGGCTCCAGGAGGCAGCGCTGTGCCGAGCAGTCGGGCTCCAGGAGCGGGCGCGGTTCCAGGAGGTAGCGCTGTGCCGAGCGGGCGGGCTCCAGGAGCGGGCGCGGCGCCAGGAGGCAGCGCGGTGCCGAGCGGGCGGGCTCCAGGAACGGCGGTGCCGAGCGGGCGTGCTCCAGGAACGGCGGCGGGTAGAGTAGGGGCAGCATCGGGTGAAGCAGGGGCAGCATCGGGTGGAGCAACAGGGGTGGCGGGGGTGAAAGCCACCACCTGGGCCCAGGAAGAGGAGGATAGGGGAGGGAAATAACTAAAGAAGGAGGCAGGAGGAGGTGGGGCGCCAGCCATGGCGCCGGCGGCAGAGATCCCACCGGTGGCGGCGGCTAGGAGGTGGAGAGGGAGGAGAGAAGAAATCCTAGGCTGCTGATACCATGTTAGGGAAAGTGACTCTTTTTTTATTTGGGCTAACCCTAGAAGGGTAGCTATATAGGTACCATACAAGGGTCACATGGGCCTAGCCTCATGGGCCTAATACATCCACACTCCAACAATTTCTTTCAGTGATTTTATCTTTTTTTTTTGTCATATTGACAGTTGACAGATGGATACATGGCTTTCATGAATTCACAACTGTGGTGTGCATCCATTGATCACCAGTTTTAACGACATGTCAGACTACTCAATTACTCATACTTTCATTCCTCTACATTTCATTTCCTGCACTATGGCTATGGAAAAGGAATACAGGGTGGAGGATTATAAGTTTGGCCTAACAACAAATCTGGTACTTTTGGTGAGATCTTCAGATCTATTCCGGGTGACTTATTTAAACCAATTGAAATCTCAAGTAGAAAATAGTAAATTCAAAAAGCATCAAAGGATATATTTGCGACTAAATGGGTGCACTTCCGTGTGAGACAGGGAGAAAACTGGCCACCATTCTGCACTACCATTTTCTCCAATTCCTTCCGCTCATCTGATCAAACAGAAGAAAAATAAAACGTCACTGATGAAGTAACTGATCATTCAATTCAACAGAATAAAGCATATGTTACATGTAGTTTCCATAAATATCAACAGTAGCTTTGCACTAGCAGAGGGTTGGAAGTTCTGTGTCTAAAGCCTGCAGTTCATACCATGCACTTGGACTAACTCCTACCTAATATAAAGCATTACAATAGTTGATATTTTATTTTGGAAGTATCAACCTTTTAATCAATAAAATAAGAGCATGTTCAGAGGATTGGACTCCAAATCCCAAGAATTTACTTCAAATATGAACTTTTAAAGTTACTAGAGTAATCCTACTCTTCCAAACAGGCATTCAATTTTCAATAACCATAAAAGAAAAAAAAAACATGCTCTGAAGGGAGGAAAATCAGAACTCACTTCCCACACCAAGCTGAATAAAGTTCAACTGCACCAACCTGGATCCACTTTAGTGACACAGATATTCAACCCAGTAAAGGGAAGAATCCTGTAAGGTTCATGAGGTACAACACGATGTTCAATCCAGCATTGCTCTAACCACTTCATGGTGACAATGGGCTTCTTCAAAGTATTCAGAGCCCACTGCGAACACAAAAAGAAGCAGACACATCCAGATTAGTCATAGGCCAACAGCTCAACCAGTACCAATGCTGAAAGAGCATGAAAGTAAGTTCTAGCATCAATGCCATCTGAGATGTTCAAAGGAGTTAGCAGCACTGATGCAGCACGCAGTTATGCTTTTTAGCAGCATAACAGCCTCAGTACTCTACTACAAATCATAGCTACACAATACTCCCTGCATAATCTTTTCTTAGGTGTGAGGAGTTTTTATGGATGCCAAGGATCTGCAGGAAACGAGACAGAAGAATAATGAAGCTTAGAACTTTGGGCTTGTAGCGGCCACGTCTTTACAGCTGATTGGTTCCATGCATGCAAGGCTTCGTAGCCCTGGATGACAGCCAAAAGCATGTGTGCGATTGGATGCATGCATGCAAAAGAACGCTTGGAATTTGAGCACATGAGTATCTGAGGTATGCTCGATTGGACGCTGCTTCAAATCCACCAGACCATGCCTAGAAACATACCCCACACCCAATATAACCTCAAAACAGAGAAATCACCGTGCGCCTAATAAAAGATTATGGAGGGAGTAGGTAGGCAAAGATACATGAAACTGGGTAAAAATGAGTGAACTTTTTTTCAAATGACACAGGAGAGCTGCACATAATTTCATTAAGGAAAAAAAATACAAGGAGAGGCTAGTGGGCCAGCTCCCAGATCCGTCACTTAAATCAACAAACTCGAACTCCACCACACACCCTGACCTAACTGTCAAGGATAAGCGACCTGATGAGTAACTCGTGGAGGGCTGAAGCACCAAAAGCTACTCTCATTTGCCATTGACTGTACACTAATGGACATAGAACAATTAGCACCCTTAAATACACATTCATTGTGGTGTTCCCGTTTCTCCCAAGCCACCAGAATGATGAGGGAATTGAGTTCTTTTTTTCAAATACTTGAGCACACTTCTGACGGCACTATTCCACCAAATAATGGATAGGAGTGCATTGAAAGCAGCTATTCTCATGCTGAATCACTAACATGCTTTAGATCCTAATAACATCTCTATATATTTATTTATTTACTTATTTTCGTTTCCTGTTTTGTTGGTGGCTCATGTTGGGTTTCAACTAGTCTACCCCCAAACTGTTTGGGAATAAAAGGCTTTGTTGTTGTTGTTGTTATAGAAAACTGGTGAGCTCTTTTAAGAGTCAAAAGGTAAATATTTACTAAAAAAAGATTAAAGTTATCTTGACCAACTAGACTTGGCAACATAGTTTTCAGGCCTGTTAATGACAAATTAACAAAGCTGACTTTGGGTTTATTTAGGTTAAAAAGCCTTCAGAAGTATCAAAAGAACAGAAACAAGACTTAAAATGACTTTTGGCACTTGTGGCATCAATTAATTAAACTGGAACCATGAACCACAGAGCATATGCAGAGAAGTAAAGGAATTCAACATATAATACAATACCTTAGATTTTGTCTGCGGTAATGGAACAAGGAACTACTTTTCACAAAAGATTTGCTATATAGGATCTAACAGTATAGGATAAGCATGTAGAACATTTCATACAACATTAGCCGCAGTTGAATAAGCAGGGATTTTCAAAACTTGGATAACTTACTTTATATTTGTTAGCCATGACATCCTTCACAATTACAAAATTCACATCCATGGAGTGTTTAGGTAGCAAATGACCTCCCATGGCTGTCACTAGTTCTTCAATCCTAACCTGCAAGAACAAAAACAAACTTGAGATAAATATTAACGTATTAACTATCGAAAACTGTAACATTAAGGGAAGCACTGATACATGTACCTTCTCAGACTTTTCAAAGCCTGAACAAAGTGTTTTAACCCCATCCATTGCAAGGCAACAAGTATAACTTTGTTTAGGTAGAAAGCGACGTTCTTTAGCACAGGAAAGAATGCACTGTGGTCCTGTCCAAATTTAAAAACATTCGTAACTAAACACTTAAACACAAAAGTTAGAGGAACTTATTAGAAGATTAGCTGTTATGATTTCAACCACATAGAAAATTTATGCACTGCAAAACAAGTAATGTTTTGGAGTCCAAATTAACAAGAAAGCCTGATACTTTTTCAAGATAAGAAGATAAGCAGGTACATTATCATAGCTTCACTTGGCATGTTCTGGAGAGAGAAAGATTACATAGATTGCATCAATAATTTTCATGATCAGGTCCCTAGCAACTCATAAATAATCTGTCTACAAGTTTCAGCACTAAAACATTAAAAGGTTGGGCCCTTTGGCTGCAACAAACTTAGACAAGCAAGATACCTTAAACAGGAACCTCCTCCCAAGACATTAACAAAGTTAGAGGTCATAGAAAGCAGTATATTGTGCATGAAACTAAATTCTCAATTGAAGATTCTCTTAAGTCTTAACAAATGAAATGCAGCATTAGAGCAAGCTTTGCACACAACCTGAGGTGATAAATAAGATAGCTATCTGTAGTGCCCCAAGATCCCATCATGCTCTAGCCTACCCGCACATAGT
Source organism: Saccharum hybrid cultivar R570 (assembly GCA_038087645.1). Lineage (NCBI taxonomy): Eukaryota > Viridiplantae > Streptophyta > Magnoliopsida > Poales > Poaceae > Saccharum > Saccharum hybrid cultivar. The sequence goes on from JAQSUU010000805.1 coordinate 18,263,610, forward strand.
ACAAACGATATATACACAACCCACATAAGCTTTCATCTTCTTTTCATTTTCACACAAAAGGGTTGACAGGAGGCCATCATCTAGGATTCCTATGGCTTTTTATGTTGGTTAAGCCCAAGACTACTGCCATTCTTGCAACTGTTATCATAATACCAGGCCTAATAAAGATCAGGCTGGGGCATCAGATACCCAGATTTAACAAATTTAGCTCCATGTTGCAAATTCAGCACAATCCACTATCAAATTAATCCAGCAGTCTTAACAATTGAAGTACTTTTAAATGATAGCAGTAGACTATCTAGTTTTTAACAATCTGCCACACTAATCTCTAGTGTCATACAACTAGTACAAGTTTAGCAACACACTTAACGAATCTAACCCTAACAGTTAAAGTTATAGACCATAGATTCACAAATTGCTGAAATCCAATAATGCAGCTTCTAATCGTCAAGGCATTCTAAACAATTGAGCCTAATTTAACTTGCATCTGGAATAATTCCACTAGTCGGAAAACATAACAAAACAACTGCGCAACCATAGGGCCAAATCCCAGAACTGTGCAGATGCCTCACCTAGCAAATTGCAGCCTTTGGCCCGCAGATCGGCGAACCTCTCCTGCAGAAATTGACACACACAAAAAAAAGGAAAATAAACATTATTGGGGATTGGGGAAACCGAAGAGGCGGTCGGATTCGCGGTGGGGAAAGGGCGCGTGCGTACGTGGGAGGAGGATGAGATGACGTGGTAGTCGAGGGGTCCCGTGCGGCTCGGGTCGGCGCAGAGGAGGACCTCGGCGCCGTTGAGGCGGAGCGCGTCGTGCACGGCGTCGAACACCTCGGGGGCAACCAGATTCCGCGACAGGAACACGCTCGCGCCGGCGAAGGTCGCCGCCCTCCGCCCCCCGGCGGGCCCTGCGGGGCCGGAGCTGTAGGACGGCGTCATCGGCGGGCGGCGGGAAGTGGACGCGCCGGCGACGGTGCGGTGGAAGCCTGGAAGAGTAGGAGGCGGGAAGTGGCGGGGGACTGGATTTATTTTTTCGCAGTTTTTGTGCGAACTGACAGTCTGGAAGACTGGAAACCGGGGTTTTGGGTTTTGCACATTCTAAACCTGCGTTAATTTCATGGGTTAATTGGATCTACGCCATTACAATTTTCACGTTTTTGAAACATGCCATTGCTATTCAACTAACTATGCAGTGCCATTATAATTTTGCTGATCTTTGAGATACGTCATTGTCTACGTTTGCCGCGACCTATGGTCCACATGCGGTGTACAAGAGGAAGGTGTATTTCCGTGTAGACTGTTCTGTCCTCCCGTGAAAGGATAGGGCCCCGACACCAGCTTGGTTCATCTACCCGACGTCCAGCTTCGTCTATCTATTCCCTGTCCCCGTTCCCCACTCCCTTCTCGAGCAGCGGCACCGTGACGGCGAGGCGATTGGTGGCGGCGCACTGGACCTCGGCGTAGGGACGCATCTTGGAGCCATGGTGGTCGTCATCGTCGGCGATGGCGGAAGTCACTGACACCGGTTCTAGGTATGCTCTCGCGATCCGGAACCAGGGCCGTGCATCTTTCCTATTCCATCGCCCTGTCAATTACTCGCACTTGCTCGTCCATCCACCATTCAAATGGAGTAGAGCGAGGCTGCAGGCTGCCCCCGTCCGTAGAGCCCCATGCTTGCATTGGCAATTGGCTTATATAGCTTTCTATTGTTAGTATTATTTCTTTTGATTACTAAATGTTAAACTTTGTCTAGTTTGTGTAGAATTCCAGTATTATTTCTTTTCAGTACTAAATACTAAAGTTTGTCCAGTTTGTTAGTATTATTTCATCTGTTCATTGTTTCAATTCAGGTTTGACTGTTATCGTTTTTATTTATGTTGTGCTAGGATTTCTATGTTTTCCTTAGAGATCAAAGTTGAAGCTTTTATGACTAAAGACAATGATGGAAAAAATCATATTGTAAGGGAAAAGTTGTTAAATGGGCTATGGAGGTAGGCACGATTACATTTGAGTTGCTGGTTTCTATCCTATGCAATGAGGTCAGTTGGAGCTCTTACCAGAAGGCCATTGTCTGGTACTTTGACAAGTCTGTGGGTAAGGATGTAATGATTGTGAATGATGTTCAGTTCCAAAACTTGTTTGAAATTGTTGACATCGTTTTTTGGCACGTGTTAAGATGGTCAGAAGGGGCTAATCAATAGAAGAAAAATTATTGTGTAGGCCGATAGCCGATGAAAGTCAGCTTGTAAAGAGGGCTGCCTATGAGTGGTGGCGGTGTATGGAGAAGTTAATTCAAATTGAAGTGTTGCCGATAAGGTTAAGGATATTATTGTCGATGCCGATGAAAGAAAACTTGAAGGCTGCTGCCGATGAAACAGAGAGTGTGCCGATAAAAAGGAGGTCGATGGGGATTCCATCGTAGTTGAGGCGGACTAGGGAATAAGATAGGAATTAATTTCCTTTTCTATGTTTATTAGAGTCTGAGTTGTATCAGAGTCATATGTTTTCTTAGATTTGGATTTAGTGTCCTAGTCGTATTTGGTTACGTTTCTGTAGATCAGGATATAAATATAGAGTGAAGGACAATGTAATGATGAATCAATCAATATCAAAAACCAGCTTTTACTCTTATTTACATCTATTTACTTTTCGGCGACTTCGTCAATTTGCATACTTTTCCTTTTTACGAGTTCTCATCGATTCGGCGAGTTGCATTGCTCCAGTGCAATCTTCGACGATCCTCGAGTTCCGCGTGAGTACCTCTTGGCCGTGACTTCCGGGCGTATCGCTGTTGTCAGGACCAAAGTGCTCGTATCTTCATCCTTGTCGATTAACAGGTCAAATCGACTGGCACGCTTTGGATATCGATTTCGGGTATTAGCCATTTATGTTTGCAGATCTACTTTTGCATCAACACATCTTTTGGCACGCTCGGTGGGACCAGATCTAATCAATATGTTCAATCCTGAGATCGATGCGGGGAGCATTATCGCGGTATCAGAAGAAGATCTTAAGGAAGAACAGAAGCAGGCTATGGAAAAGGCTATAGAAGAATACAGACAGCTTTGCTTGAAGTCATTCAACTTGAACAAGAGTGGACAAGTTATCCAGAAGCAAGATTTGCCGTTGCCTCGGTAAGTTACCTTTGATTCTAATCCGGGTAAACTTCAAGAGATGGTTAATTCTGCAGTAAATCATGCTTTAATTAATCACTCCAATGTGTTGTCCAATACTGTTCATAATGCTGTGGTTCGAACTTTCAAAGAAGGGCAAGCGTCACCGCATTATGTTGGGCCTGCCTATCATCAACCAGAGTCAGCATCTGTTATTACTCCATCGGCTCCCCCAGCCGTTGTGGGTACAGAAGTTTCTTCCCCTCCAGTATCAGCAGGCTTATCTAACGTACAATCTACACCAATACGATCAGATTCAGTATTATCAAGACGAGTTCAGCTTAATACAGATCTATCGGCATCGGCTTTATCAGGTCCTGTGCCACAGAGTAACCAGACTCCTGCTAATTGGTGGGGATACGGTATGCCTCCAGAACCATCTGCTTTTAACCCTGGGTTACCTCAAGTGTTTGACACAGCAGGAAAAGCTCATGTGCCATCGGCTGGTTCGCCGATAGCTCAAGTGCCTCAATATACTACAGCAACTACTGTGCAACCAACTCTAGGAGGTTTCCAGATGCCTTTGGGTCAAACATCTAATTCAAGTCCATCGGCAAACTTGTTACCCATGCAACAGAAGGCTCCTGCAGTAAGTTAACCTGGAGTTCAGTTCATGCCTCAAGCTGGTTGTAATTATCCAGCAATGCCAACAAATTACCAGCCATCGGTAAATTTTGTACCGATAAACGCTAATAATAGTTGGTCAGGGCAGTTTCCAACTCAACATACAGTTCAGCCAAATCAGCAAGTTGCAGGGATTCATCAAGGTCATATGCAAACTGGTTTTCAGAATCAAGCATCGGCAGCTCAGCCGATGAATCCTTTCCAGCAGGTTAATGGACCACAAGTAGTGGCAAATATGCCAATTGCTGGAGATCGTGGACCACAAAGATATGTAGAGGGGTATCAGCAAGTACCTCATGTGGAAATTCAGCCATATCGTCAACAGGATGTTGATGCTTTTTGGGCCGATAAAATAGCAGAGATTATGAAGGATCAGTTTGGGATAAAGCCCAAGGTCAATACTTATTCTTATCGGACTCCATATCCTCCGGCATATGATTTAATTCCTCTCCCAAATCGGTACAAGGTACCAGATTTCACTAAGTTCTCTGGACAAGATGATACATCAACCATGGAACATGTTAATCGTTTTATTATTCAATGTGGAGAGGCAGCTAGTAGAGATGAATTAAGAGTTCGTTTGTTTTCATCATCTCTGTCTGGATCAGCATTCACATGGTTTATTTCATTACCGCCAAATTCTATTATTACTTGGGCTGATCTAGAAAAGCAATTTCACAAATATTTCTTTGCTGGAGTTCATGAAAAGAAGCTTACCAATTTAGTAAAATTGAGACAGCGCAATGATGAATCGGTGGAAGGCTTTGTGCAAAGGCTACGAGATGTAAAAAATAAGTGTTATAGCCTGGTACTGGATGATCGGCAACTTGCCGATTTGGCTTTCCAAGGATTGTTGCCACACCTTAAGGACAGATATGCTTCTCAAGAGTTCGAAAGCCTAAGTCATCTCGTGCAAAGGATTTCTGATCAAGATACTAGGATTTTTGAACCCAAAAGAAATTAGAACAAGAAGGTTTCATTTCACTACAAAAAATCTGGGCTTGTATGACAAATGCAAACTATCATGTTAAGTACAATATTTGTCATAAAAAGTACTTTATGACGAAAATCTAGCGTCATGCTGGTCGTCATAGAAAGACCGTCACATAATGTACCGTGTGACGATTTTATGTGCAACCGTCACAAAATGTCTGTACCTTTTATGACGGAAGCTATCTGTCGTCACATATTGTCGCATTTTATGATGACAGTGACCGTCACATATTGGGCAGTCAACGCGTCACATAATACATAAGTCGTCACAAATGATACGTTCGGGGACATGTCTGGATGAGTTTTTGTGACGAAGACAAGGCGTCATGTATAGTTATGTAGATTTTGTGACGCGTAGTTTTGTCATGTTTTGTAATCTTGGTAGACGCATTTTCAAGATATTTTGTGTCGAATTAGAAGTGTCATGTATAGTCTGGTCGTTCATGACAACATGCCAGCCATGTTCAGTGATGACACACTGATCTTTCATCACATTTCATAACATACACATATATACCAGCCAGACACACTGATCTTTCATCACATTTCATACCACCAACACATATACCAGCCAAGGCATTATCCTCAAGATTCCCATCACATGATATAAATCATATAGAATTGACTCAAGCCATCATGCATACACATAAATTCAAGTCCAAAAGACAGTGCTTCAAGTGCAGCTTCCAACACATAGTTCTAGAACTAGTTCCCATAGTTCCAGGTTCCAAACCTCAAAGATTCAAACATACAAACAATTCAAACAAAGTTCCAACAACAATAAGTTCTAGCAAGGTAGCAACAGCTTAGGCAAAGGCCTCACTCCTCAAAAACTGCATTCACACCTACCTCAATCTTTCTGAAGTTTCAGGACAGCTCGCAGCAGTGCATTAGTCTCTTCAAACTTTGTATGCATACCCTTGACTTCCTCTTGGGTCTGGCGCAACAAACTTTGGTTTTCTTCAAGTGCAGCCTGCTGAGCTTGAAGCTGTGCCTGCAACTCTTCCTGCTTCCTAGCAGCTTCCTCTCTTTCTGCTTGGAGTGTTGCCTCAAACTGAGCTTGCATGTGTGCTTGTGCTGCTGTCGATGAGGACCGGCCCTTCTTCGACGGTCGAGGGACACCAATGTTAGGAAGAAAGGTGGATGAACGGCTGATCTGGCTGAGATTTTCATCAACAATCTTGGAGAGAGACTTTTCTGCTTCTCCTTCTTCTGGCTCTCTTTCCTTCTCTGCCACCATTCGTTCCTACATAAAATGAATGTAATTAATAACAAGGCCATAGAACAGTGTTGAATCAGGCATTTACATGAGTTAGATGTATCCAATCATTTTGTAACTTACATATATTTCATTGGCAAGAGGTGTACGACCATTTTGGGGACTATTCATACATTCCCCAAAGAAATCAACAGCATCTGGTTCCATGTTGTACTTAGACCTCTGCAACATGTAAGAAAACATAGTAACAAACATTACATTTCACCAACATGGCATTTACTTTTGCAAGTTCCACAGGGTCAGTACAACATAGGGTCAGCATGTGAAAAGGTAAGTGGAAAAAACTAGTATTGCTAGTACCAACATGGCATTTTCTTTTGCAAGTATATATAATAAGCAAGTTTACCAAAAAAGTTTTTTAATTACTTTGATAGGTTGTTCTTTGCTGAACCTTCCAACTGTCAATCTTACCAAACTTTGAATAACAGTATGAACATAGGGCCAGCATGTAAAAAATACTAGTTTGCATTTCATAGTAACAAAAGGATGCAGCCAAACATCAAGCAATCAGGTTTGCCTCAATAACATTTCACATTTCAGTGGAAGAACTAATTGATGGCACACAATTCCATATAATTGGTGTAAACTAAAAGCAATAGTATTCGTACCAGGCTGTATCGATGGGCAATATAGGACCTAGATCCAGTCCTTTGGTGAAGCTGCACTTGGCCTCGGTTTACTTTATTCTTAGCACATTTCTCCTGCACCACAAATGCAATACAAAGTTTACATTCACATGCACAGTTTGATTGCATATTAACAAAAGCAGTGATGCACTCGTCAAAGTATTTCCTTTTCAGGTTATACCTCATCTGCATTACTCCCTTCTTAACGATATCAGTGCATGCAGCTTTGCTTGGTCCCTCATTGATAACATCCACATCCAACCTTGACTGCAGCCACACAAATGCTTTATTAGACACAATTTTTACATGGGAGTAGAGGTAGTAATGCAAGAAAGTATTTGGAGTGAAATAGCTGTCTCACCGCCACTTTATCAAGCACTTTTTGTACTTTGGCCTTCCCCGCATCGTTGTCATAAAGCTTCCAAGATGTGTAGATAGGCATGTTGTCTCTAAGGGCAACACCAGTTTCTGATGCCAGCTTTGCTGCCTGAAGTGGAACATCAGGTCTTTTCTTCCCTTCAGCCACATGGATAGGTAGCCTGTTTCCTCTCTTTATCAACTTCTCGACGCCATGACCCATGGTTTTCTTGCGGACTTCCTTTCGAGGCGCTGCATTGGCAAATAATAAGCAAAATGGGTAAGTATGGCAGCAACAAATGTAGATATTGAATGTAGAAAAGAATGCTTGCAAATAATAAGTAACAAATGTATTGATTACCTGGAACTAAGTCACTAGGTTCTTCTTCATTTGTATGACCCTCTGAATTAGCAGCATCAATTTGGTCATGGGTGTCATTCATGTCATTGCTTTGCCTTGAGCTCTGTACACCTGGCGAGGTCTCTGTAGGAACTTCCTGGGTAACACTGTTTGTGGGAGTAAGTTGTGGAAATAGGGAACGAGTGGGTATAGGACTAGGAGTAGTGTGCTCAGTGTTTGCACAAGGCATAGTCATGGCTGCACGGGTGCTAGGAAATCTAGGTGCATCAGGCGAATACATGGCTGCAGTTTGCCTGGTGTATCTTGTAGGAGTAGGCGCTGTGTTTGGAACAGGCTTAGACATAGCTGGAGTGGTCGTGATGTTTGGAGTAGCAGGCTGTGTGTTTGTAGTTTCAGTGGTCTTGCTGCCACTTGTACCGAGGTGGCCTTGCACTTTGCTGGCACTAGAAATGGGATTAGTTTTAGGGTTGGCTTTGGTAGTGTTCTTTGGAGGTAGTGGGTCCACATGTAAGTGACCCTTTTAGTCATTAGGACTTCAATTGGATTTTTGGGCTAGTAAACGATTGAAAATGGAAACGATGTCTAAAACATAGTTGTACACCTCATCGAGATGTACCATTTTGGTTATGGTTGTTCTTTCATTAGACATTTTTTGACAGTTTGAAATTTGAATTTTAAAATAATAGAATTTCGAACTAAACTTTGGGGTACTAAATACTTTTAAACTAAAAAGTGATGAATACAAAGATTGCACATCTCATGAATATGTACCCTTTTTATTTTGATCACTTGTTCATCCGACAAAGTGACAGTAACTTTGTTCACAAAAATTACATATCTGACTTAGAGTTCATGAAACTATAAGAGAGACTGTCAAATTTGTGAACTATTTTACTATCACTTTGTCGGATGGGCAAATGGCCCAAATAAGAATTGTTGGTCTTCATGATTCGTACAACTCTCGTATTCATCACTTTTCTACCTGAAATCATTTCGAGTTTTAAATTCTGGTTTGAAGTTGTATTTTTTCAAAAAATCGACATTTGAATTGTGCAAACTTTATAACATGAAAATATGACCAAAATGAATACAACAATTCGATAGATCATGATTTTTGAAATTTTTAGGGAAAAAACATAAGATTTGGAGATAGTATGTAGGAGAAAAACTTGTTACAAGATTGTCCTATATATTAAAAAAACAAATGTGCCTTATCACTAGACTGGGAGCAAGAACGGCTAATGAACATCTGGGCCCACATGTCATTGAAACGCTAGACCACTTGGCACTCAAGCCTAAACAGCATATGGGCCACATGTCATATATACAAGGGGTACTTCACTTGTGCTCCTTAGGTTTTAAAAAAAAGTGAGCACAGGCAGCAGCTCAGTGTGCCCGCTCGGCCACTATGGCTGGCCACCCCGCCGCCCAGCCTCGCCGGTGACCCCAACCTACTGCCACGCCGCCCCCTCCCCCCTCTAATCAGTAGCCTCGCCGGCCCTCCCCTCACCTGCAGCTACCGCCCCCTCCCCTCATCCGGTCAGATCGAGCAGGTGCATCTACGGCAACCCGAGATGGAGCCTAGGCGGCCAGGCTAGCTGTTGTAGCCTCGCTGGTGAGCGGAGCCGCTGCATCTCCGACCACCGTAGCTGCTACATCACCGGGCACGCAAGCTGCGAGTTGCAGCCTCGCCGGCCAAACCCAGCTGGCAGCTAGCACCTAAATTTATGCAGGTCAAGATGGATAGAAGCTGGATTTATAACAGTGAGCCATTTTCGCTAGCCTTTTTGTGTGGTGTTGAGCAATTCATGGAACATGTGAGAGCTAGATATAGTGCTGATGAGAAGATCAAGTGTCCATGTTGGCGAGTGGTACAAGAATTTGGCCACCGACATATATTTGATGTTCAAGAGTCTAACACAAACCAACCAATCCATGAACAAGTACAAATGAGATGTCAGGAGGCATACCAAGAGGAGCATATTTCAGCGAGAGATGGTGCAGTGGGAGACATTCATCCAGATATGGATTTGTTGCATATGGATAATGAACCAGGCAGCCCTATTAGTAGGGACCTTGTCGAGAACATCCATCGACAAAAACATACAGCTCAAGGTGATGAAGCAGATGACGATGATGAAGATGAAGATAAAACCTACCTTGAGTACCATAGTCCAGAAGAAGGCAATACTTCATGAGAAGATAGTGATGATGACTGACCTTTGCATTTTGTGGAGATTTGTGAACCTTGAACTTCCTGTTAGTGATTTCATTGTATTTGAATTATGCTACCACATTTGTATCTGAATTGTGAAATTGTAAGACCTTATATGCAATGATTTAGTTTTGACTGGATACTTGATGTGTGATGGAAGTTACAATGCCCAGAATTCGTGTTTTCATGACACATGATAATGTCATGTAATGCCTAGAATCTGTCATGGAATGTACATAATTTGTCACAAAATGCATTGGCTGGAAGTAACATACATTCTGCCAAAATTTCATCACACACAAGTTTGCTGAATGCACCATTCTATTTCTTTGCTTTTCATCAGAAATGCACAGGTTACATATCCATGCACACCCTGTCATCAGAAATACATGCATCCAGTAGAACAGGTTCAATACAACATGTTCTTCACACACTGCTTGAAAAAGCACCAGATTGCATTGCTTAAAAAAGCACCAGATTGTTCATACATTACAAAAGTCAAACTACACTGCAACCATAACCTACAAAGACTAAAATACATTATGCAGTGAACTTCTACTTCAGTCTGCCTGCAACATACATCAACATACAGCCAAGACCAACTGCTAAAACAAAAAGCATAAGGTTGAACTTCCACATCAGATCCTCCAACTTGGCCTCAATCTTTCCCTTCTTCTATTCACCAGCCTGCATATTCATGACCATTCTCCCAGATGATGCATCTGCTACCTCTTCAACTTCACCAATGTCCACTGCCAGTGGGAATTTCTGGATTGCGATAATGCCAAGCTCCTCCAGCTTATCCAAATACTGCCTTTGGAATTTATAGAACCCGCAAAGCTTAGGAAACTACAACAAAGAAAAAAAATAATTCTATTAACCTACCTAGATCCACAGGGATGAAGAACTTCTCAACTCAAATCATACAAGAGGATGCTCACCGAGTTCCACGGACATTTGAAGAACACACGCAGGTAGTTCTCGGTCGTGTCCTTCCCTGACCGCCTCTCTATCACCCTCGCCTTGCCACAGTCAGGGCATGGGATCAAAGGGAGCCCGGTCTCCTTACCAAGGGGATACGGCTCTAGCTCCCACCTTGAGCTTGGCTCCAGATGGCGCTCAACCATCCTAGACGCTCCAGTAGCCCCCGATTGACTAGTCGAGCTTCCCCACTTGGACATGGCGCCATCGTCGCAGTCATCGCCGGAGCAGTCGCCATGAAGCGTCCAGCGCCGTCAGCTGGGGAGAGGGGGAGCTGGCTCCGCCTAAAGGCAGCACAACGGTGGCCGTGGTCCACCCCGACCGACGCTTGCCCAGAGGCCGCCCGAACGCCGAGCTCAGCCCGCCCACCGAGCTCACCCCACCCACCGCGCTCAGCCCGCCAGCCTGCCGCGCGTGCTACGCTGGCCAACCGAGCTCCACTCCGCCGGCCCAACACCGCTCCGCTCCGCCAGCACGCCGGCGCTCGACCACCACAGTCAGCCCTATCCTCCCGCCGAGATCCGCCGCCCGCCGCGCTTCACCAGGCCGCCCGTCGAGGTCCACCTGCCCGCCCGCCACGCTACATCGGCCCACCCACCGTCGGTAGCCGCGCTCGGTCCAGCCGCCCGCCTCCGGCCGCGCTCCGCTTGCCCGGACACTGCCCGCAGCCCAGACACTGCCCGCCGCCATGTGGGAGTGGGGGATTTTGGGGAATGATTCGAAATGGCCAAGTCCACTCTGTTGGACGCATATATTCATGATTTCTATTTTTTTAAGACCAACACAAAAATAATGACGTTGGGGACCGTCATGTTAGAATTAACAAGTACTGATGCAAAAAAAGGGTCACACAAAACCACTTCAGGTCATCATAAAAACATAACCGTCGATCGGCTACTCCTGGCTGACATGTTGTGACGATACTCGTCATCTTTATGTGACAAAATGAAGAGCATCGTCATAAATAGTTCAAGGACTCATGAAATTATGACGACACATATTTTATCGTCATATTATGTTACAATATATGACGATATTTGTCCTCGTCATAAGGACTTTTGTCATAAAAAATCAGAATTCTTGTAGTGTTTGTCGGAGAGGTAGAAGATTCTGATTCGGATGAAGAACTAGTTATCGGTTTGGCTGAGTGGGTTAAGAATAAAAAACCAATATCTTGTCCCTTTGGTCAAAAAGAGCCAGAGAAGTTTACTTTTGACATCACCAAAGCCGATAAGATATTTGATCTTCTACTTCAAGAGGGCCAGATTAAGCTGTCACCTAATCATGTGATCCCATCGGCAGAAGAATTGAAGAAAATGTTGTATTGCAAATGGCACAATGCAACTTCACACAGTACAAATGAGTGCAAAGTGTTTAGGCAACAGTTACAATTAGCTATTGAATCTGGGAGAATTAAATTTGGTAATTCCAAGATCCAGAAGCCGATGAAAATTGATCAACATCCTTTTCCAGCAAATATGTTGGATGTTGAAGGAAAGACTAAGGTGTTGACATCAGAAGCTGCTGAGAAAAACGCATCAGTGAATCCCCAACATCGGATAACTACCGATGATGCAAAAGGCAAGGGACTACTAAGAGAAAGTGGCAGTTCTGGAAAGCCTCTTCGATCTGGCATTGTGGTTACCCATCGAAGGCAATAGGAAGGCTGGCGTCAGCGAAGGGACCGATATCGACAACAGCAAGAAGAGAGACGCCGAGAGGAGTAGAATCGGCATAAGGATCATTGGAGGTGTCCGTTTTTTATTCATTGTTGGGAAGAAGGTATTAAATTATCTACTGTTGAAAATTGCCCAGAGTGCAATGGTTATTATGGGGTTAATCGTTCAGAAAGGAGGTTTAAACCTGGCAATCAAGGTTTGTCCATCAATGAGCCGATCAGAGGTAAAGCATCAATACATGATCGGCTGGGGGGCAGGCTTAGTGTACATGAGAGGCTTGGTAAACGCATTGCATATTTTCCGAGAAACCAAGAGGAGCTTGAAGAGATGGCAAACGCAAGAGTTCCTGATGAAGAAATATTTTACAGGGATCCTAATATACGTCGTATAGAGTCAACTAGGACCTATTATCAGCCAGTTTGGAAAACTAAACTTCCTCAATGGTGTCCAGAAGGTTTGACAAAGACACTGAAAAGGAGGATGCAGCGAGAGCGTCAAGAGGACTTATACCGAGAAGAGAATTTCTCCAATGAGAGATCTGGTAATCAGCAGTGGCAAATAAAGCACAAAAATAAAGACCCATCGGCAGATGTCAATATGGTGTTCATGTTGCCAATGGAATTTTTGGTACTCCCTGATAATGAAGAAGAAGCTGTTTTCTCTGACAAAATAGCTCCATTAACGCTAGATCCAATGATGGCTGTTTTTGAGAAACCTGACGATGATGAGAGACAGCATCTCAAGGCTTTGTTTGTGAAAGGCAGAGTTGATGGGCAGCCTATGTCTAAGATACTTATTGATGAAGGAGCCACGATTAATATTATGCCTTATATGATGTATCGGAAACTTGGTAAGGGAGATCAAGACTTAACTAAAATCGATATGATGCTAAAGGATTTTGAAGGCAATGTGTCACCGGCTAAAGGGGCAGTGTGCGTTGAGTTGACTATCGGCAGCAAAACCTTACCGACGACTTTCTTTGTTATTAATGGCAAGGGTGCATATAATATGCTTCTAGGAAGGGATTGAATTCATGATAATTGTTGTGTTCCTTCTACAATGCATCAGTGCCTCGTACAATGGATTGGGGATAAAATTGAAGTTGTTCCTGGTGATTCTTCTTATATCATCGCATCGGCAGAATCAGACACTTATGAACGAACCAAGTGCATATCAGAAGAAGCTTGGGAAAAAGAGTTCCTCAAGGTTGCCGATTATGAAATTCCACCGATCCAAGCAGTCGGTTCTGAAGAAGAATTTTAATGGATAGGTTTGCCGATGATGGAAAATTAGGTCAAGGGTTTACATCGGCTGATGATTTAGTAGAAGTAGATATTGGTGAGGGTTTTAAGCCAAGGCCTACTTTTAGTAGTGCTAAGTTAAATTCCAAGTGTAAACAGCAATTAGTCAATTTGTTAAAAGAGTATAAAGATTGTTTTGCTTGGGATTATACTGAAATGCCTGGATTAGACCGATCGATAGTTGAACATCGATTGCCTATTAAGTCTGGATTTCGGCCACATCAGCAGCTAGCGCGCCGGTGCAATCCTAATATACTTCCTGATATTAAGGCAAAAATAACTAAATTAATTGAGGCAAAGTTTATTCGGCAGTGTCGATATGCGGAGTGGATTTCTAATGTGGTTCCTGTTTACAAGAAAAATGGGAAACTTTGTGTTTGTATTGATTTCAAGAATCTTAATAAAGCCACACCGATGGATGGTTATCCAATGCCGATTGCTGATTTATTGATTGATGCTGCAGCAGGACATCAAATTATCAGCTTCATGGATGGTAATGCGGGTTATAATCAAATATTTATGGCTGAAGAAGATATTCCCAAGACTGCTTTTAGGTGTCTAGGTCATGTGGGATTATTTGAATGGATAGTTATGACGTTTGGTTTGAAAAATGCCGGTGCTACTTATCAAAGAGCTATGAACTTTATTTTTCATGAATACATCGGCACATTAGTAGAGATCTACATCGATGACATAGTAATTAAGTCTGGAGATATCATCTAACCGATCTACATCTACGGAAGATACTGGAGTGCACAAGGAAGCATGGACTAAAGATGAATCCTAATAAGTGTGCATTTGGTGTATCGGCAGGACAATTCTTGGGTTTTATGGTGCATCAGCGGGGCATTGAAATTAGTAGGAAGTCTATTGAGGCAATCAATAAGGTGGTTGCTCCTGCCAATAAAACTGAATTACAATCTTTGATCGGTAAGATTAATTTTATCAGGAGATTCATATCTATTTTGTCGGGTAAGATCAAGGCTTTCAGTCCATTACTGAAATTGAAAGCCGATCAGGAATTTAAATGGGGAGATGAGCAGCAATTAGCCCTAGATGAAATTAAGAGCTACTTAACAAATCCTCCAGTGCTAGTTCCACCTCAACACGGGAAACCTTTCAGATTGTATTTGTCAACTGATGATACTGTTATCGGTTCAGCTCTTATTCAAGAATTTGAGGGGAAAGAATGTGTTATTTATTATTTGAGCAGACGGTTAGTGGATGCTGAAACCAGGTATTCAGCTATCGAGAGATTATGTCTGTGTCTATATTTTTCTTGTATTAAGTTGAGGCATTATTTACTGTCGGCTGTGTGTACTGTCATATGCAAAGATGACGTGGTCAAATATATGCTGTCGATGCCGATATTAAGTGGTAGAATTGGCAAATGGATTTTAGCGTTATCAGAATTTGACCTATGTTATGAATCGACTAAGGCAGTTAAAGGACAAGTTATGACTGATTTTGTTACTCAACATTGCAACATAGTGGATTCTCTGGAGATTGCTCCTTGGACACTTTTCTTTTATGGGTCTACATGTGGTGAAGGAGCAGGCATCGGCATTGTGTTAATTTTCCCTCAGGGGAAGAAGTATGAGTTTTCATTGCCGATTGTTGCTACATCAACCAACAATCAGGCTGAATACCAAGCTTTGATAAAAGGGTTAGAATTGCTTAAGGAAATACGTTGCTGATGCTGTTGAAGTTTTTGGTGATTCTATGCTAGTTATAAATCAGTTGGCTGGAATTTATGAATGCCGAAGTGAAGTTTTAATTTCATATTATGAGAAATGTCTGCAGTTGTTGAAAGGGTTTAGGAATTTTCATCTGGAACATGTTTCTCGATTGCATAATGAAGAGGCTAATCGATTAGCTCAGCATGCTTCTGGGTATCAGCCTATTCAAGAAGTATTAACATCGGCAGTTGATACCGATGACTGGAGAAAGGAAATTGTTGATTATTTAAAGAATCCATCTAAAAAGGTTGAAAGACGTATAAGGTTCCAAGCTACCAAGTATGTGCTCCTTGATGATGAATTATATTACCGTACCATAGATGGAGTTTTACTCAGATGTGTTAACATCGATGAATCAAAAAGCTTGATGGGTGAGATTCATGAAGGAGTATGTGGGGCTCATCAGTCGGCTTTCAAGATGAAATGGATGATCAGAAGAAATGGATATTATTGGCCGACTATTCTCGAAGATTATTTTAAATATTTTAAAGGATGTCAGGAATGTCAAAAATTTGGTAATATTCAAAGAGCACCCGCATCGGCTATGAACCCCATAATTAAGCCTTGGCCATTCCGGGGTTGGGCTATTGATCTCATCGGTCAGATTTATCCACCATCGAGTAAGGGGCATAAATTTATTCTGGTTGCTACCGATTATTTCACAAAATGGGTTGAAGCAATTCCTTTGAAAAAGGTGACATCGGCTAATATGATTGATTTTATCAAAGAGCATATTGTTTACCGATTTGGTATTCCTCAAACCATCACTACCGATCAGGGTACCATGTTTACATCGGGCGAATTTAATGAGTTTGCTATGAGTATGGGGATTAAAGTTTTGAATTCTTCACCATATTATGCCCAGGCTAATGGTCAGGCTGAGGCTTCTAACAAATGAATTATCAAGCTCATTAAGCGCAAAATTAAAGAATATCCTAAGAGGTGGCATACGGTATTAAATGAAGCCTTGTGGTCATATCGGATGGCGTGTCATGGTGCAACCAAGGTAACACATTATTAGTTGGTATATGGACATCACGCAGTATTGCCTTGGGAGATTAAAACTGGCTCTAGGCGAATACGTTCTCAAGATCAATTGACAGCCGATGATTATGATACCCTTATGAAAGATGAGTTGGAAGATGTGGCAGGTCATCGGTTAAAGGCTTTAGCTAGCATCGAAGAGAATAAGAAAAGTGTAGCCAGATGGTATGATAAGAAGGTGAAGATAAAAGAGTTTGTCGATGGGGATTTGGTTTGGAAGTTGATTTTACCGATTGGGACTAAAAGTTCAAAGTTTGGCTAATGGTCGCCTAATTGGGAGGGTCCATATCGGATAAATCAATCTATTCCTGGTAATGCATATATTCTCGAAACCCTCGAAGGGGTTGTGTTTCCCAGAGCATTAAATGGAAAATATTTAAAGAAATATTACCCTAGTATCTGGATAGATGCATAAAAGTATAATTGCCGATAATAATCCTATCGGCTAGAGTTAAAACAAAGTATTAATATGTCATTGCCGATGCACTAGATGAGAATTACAGATTTAACAAAGATTGGATAGTCGATTTTGCACGCAGGCAAATCTCATCGGCTTCCTTCAATTCTTTATCATCTTCATCGGCAACCCCCTCCACAGGCTTGAGTTTCTTTTTCAAGGCCAAGGCCTTGCGAGCTTGGACATCCCTTTCTTGCTGAAGGGCTTTGATGACGTCAGGAAGCTGGTCTTCTTCTTGCTTGGCGTGAGTTAGGGCTGCTTCAACTTCTTCCAGTTCAGCTAGAAGAGCTGCTCTCTTTGCTGATAGATCCAGAATCTTCTGTTTAAGATCGGCACCTGAGGTTTGCAAGTTGCTGATGCTTTTGTGCTTCTCATCGGCAGTTTGTTTTAGCTGCAGCATCTCTTCCTTGAGCTAGGCTTGAGCTGCCCTATCGGCGATACGGTGAGCAGCCGTTGATATTGAAATTGTCGGCTCTCTAGATGGACTGCTAGGAAGAGAGTTTCTTCAACATCGGCAGGAACTTGGCCACGGATTGTCTTGAAGATAGTCTTTGCAGGATCTGAATCGTTTACCAACTGAGCAGTATCTTGTTGTAACAGATTCAGAAGGGCTTCTAGCTTGCCATAGATTTCTGCCGATATTGTTCCCAGCGCTAGGGAAGAACTCGCTTCTTCTCCATCATCATCGGAGATGTCGATAGCAAAAGAAAATAAGCTATCGGAAGAATCTTGTTCCTGTGAAGAGGAAAGGAAGTCAGAGATCCTACCTAAGGATAGATATAGATATTATAAATCGAATAGGTCAATCGGTTTACCTACTTCAAGGCAATTTCTTGGGCCTGGCTGGAGGGAGCAGCTTGAAGGGGGTCATGTGAAGGATCGGCAGAGATTGCCGATGGGATGTCTTCTATGACTTCATCAATAGTTGGCCCTTGGGGTATGATGGCCGACGATACATTTTGTGCAGGAGGGTCAACTTGTTCAACTACATCGGTTGACTGACTAATTGGTGTTGGAGCAGATACAGGGACTGGCATAGATTTCTGTCGTTTTTGCTGAGCTTCGGCATCAGTTAAAGCTTTACGCTTTACTTGGATCTCAGCGACAGTTGGCTGGGGGGCATCGGCACTTGTTGATTGAGGAGCTTGAGCGCCTAGTATGCTTGCTGATGTACCCATTTGTTGCTGCAAAACGAGTGTGAGATTGGATATTTAACAAATAAAATATAAAGATAAAAGAATACCTCTGAAGGCTGGTTGGAGGTAGTGGTGCTTGATGTTGGAGGAGTTGTCAATGACGATCCAGCCGCAGCTCTTACACCGTGATGGTTGCATGTTAATATAGTTTGTATCGGCAATAAAAAAAGAGTAAATTGCACTGTGGGTACCTAAACTATTTGGTGTTTCACAGATGGGTACTCCAACTAAAAAACATAACTTCTGGGTACTGGAACTATACTTACGTAACTTCTGGGTACTTCAACTAAAAACGTAACGTCTAGGTATTGGAACTATACTTGGATAACTTCTGGGTACTAGCGCTTGAGCAGCACCGTGCCCATGTCGACGGCGGCGGCGCTCGCTCGCCGTGGGATAGGCGGAGCAGAGCTCCCGCTCGCACGCACCGCGCATGCCGCTGTAGGCGAGCTGCTGTGGGAAACCATACCTTGCCTATGGCCGCGCAGCGCTCGCGCTAGGGCCTCACCGGTGGCTGCCCTCGCCGACATGGACTGCTACGCGCTTTGGGTGTGGAGTCCGGCGGCACTGACGGCCACGCTTGGCACCAACCACGATGTGAGGACTAGCGATGAAAACAGATGGAAACGAACGGAAAAACCTTATTTCTACTTCCATTTCTATATTTTTTCCGTCCGTTTTCAACGCTAGTGAGGACCCGACAGCTCCCTCTCTCTGCTCAAGCGCCAGTACCTAGAAGTTATGTAAGTATAGTTCCAGTACCTGGATGTTACGTTTTTAGTTGGAGTACCTAGAAGTTATGTAAGTATAGTTCCAGTACCTAGAAGTTACGTTTTTTAGTTGGAGTACCCATCTGTGAAACACCAAATAGTTTAGATACCCACAGTGCAATTTACTCATAAAAAAATATATAAACAAGGTTATTACCTTAAAAGCCTTAATTAGGCTTGTAGTGGCAGCCATTGGAGTGGCTCCAGCTGTTGCCAATTTTGATTTGGAGGTGATAGTCTTGGCACGGGTCCTCTGGAAAGTTAGAGCGGCTAAGGTAAGGGCGTTGTAGCCGATCACTGAAACTGGGGAGATAGGTTGGAGGTTGAAAGGCTTCCCACTCTTGCTTATGGATGGAACTGGGTCATCAGCCTGTTACGAGAAAGATTAGCTGTCGATATATGAAAAAGGAGAAACAAAAGAAAGTTAAAAGAAACTTACTGCATCGTCAGGAATGGCGTAGTCAGGATCGATCATGTGCCGATATGTATGGACAGATGTTGAGAATAATTGTTCCTTCCATTCTTGCCACCATTGCTTATATGATTCTGTAATAAAAGACGCTGGTGACCAGGCGGAGAGATCAACATTTGAGATATCGGCATCGGGGGCGAGTCTTA
Source organism: Saccharum hybrid cultivar R570 (assembly GCA_038087645.1). Lineage (NCBI taxonomy): Eukaryota > Viridiplantae > Streptophyta > Magnoliopsida > Poales > Poaceae > Saccharum > Saccharum hybrid cultivar. The sequence continues at coordinate 18,283,026 of JAQSUU010000805.1, forward strand.
CTACCCTGCTCCACTCAGTTCCGGTGGTGATTGTTTCTCTGGGCTTGATCACATCGGCAAAGCACAGCTTGATTGGCAGTTGCCCAAAAGCCAGTTGACGAGATACTGTCGATGGATTATAGAACTCATAAGTGGTATTGGAATTTTTCTCACTACCAAATGTGTTCACCAGGATTGCCCTGGGAGTAATGATGGCCATCATAAGCTCATTATCTTGGTTCAGCTCGTCGTCGGCAAAGTTGAAGAGAAGGGGGAACTTGTTCTCTTCATCGATATAGGGTACCCAAGCCCTATGATCGTGAGGGAGATCGTTGTAGAAATTCTAGAAAAATCTGCCGATTTGATCTTCATTAGCCTCTGTTCCAGGGAGGACAATTATAGCTTCACCGAAGTTGAGAGGGGGGCGTGTTGCCGATTCCTCATCTCCAAGAACATAATCTTCGGCGATTTCTCGTGGGAATTCTTGGGCGAAGAAGTCCCACTACAGACGTTTATGCATATGGGCATTTAGCCACATATTGATGAACCACCATGGGCCTCCCAAATTGCCGATGGGTTCACCAAGTAAAAGCTTCTGGGATACTTGGTGGAGGAGGTGGTAGGTGGAGCTCAGAAGGTATCGACCGAGTGGGAACCTTACACCGTTGGCCAAGAGTTCGGCTGCAGGAAGGAAGGCGTTAGTTGGTCCTACCGATCGACCACAGAAGATAAATTTTTCCAACCACATATTCAAGAATATGGCGTGTTCCCTCTGGTTAACAGTACCAGTCCTTTGGTATTCCTAGATGTATCCTGTCCAGCCGCCGATGTTGCGTGTGTTCACTCTATATTCATCTTTTCTGCCATAAATGGAGCCTTCATCGACAGTTGAGATATCTAAGCCAGTGAGCATGTATACATCGGCAAGAGTAGGAGCGGATGGACCATGGCCAAATATGAAGGTGTTTGTTATGTCTGACCAGAAGTGAGCAGCGGCTATCATCATGGATTCATTCTTCTGCATATCGGCAATAGACAGCCTAATGCATTGGTCTATTTTCCACTCTGCCCAGTACACCTGCATCGATCTGTTAACCCTCAAATACCAATCTTTTCACCCTTTGGTGGGTTTGGGCCAGGATCGGAATATATCTTTCCATAGATTCAAAGAAAAATTTTGAGCTTTGAAGGGGATTCTGTTAGCTTCTGCGTTGATCAAATCAGTTGGATCTGGGTCGCCCATTGGACCTAGGCATTGGAGGGGTGGTTGGTCAGTTGGAATAACTAATTTGTTGCGTAGTTCCTAAGTTCGAAGGATCAAAAGAATGGAAAAAGAAGAAAAATTACCAACTGTAAGAACTCGCAAAGACCAAAGGAATCAAGGTAAAAATAATGGAAGAAGAATGAACCGCAGGAACGTTGAAGTTGATCGCCATTGCTCTGAGAAGGATGAGGGCGCAAGCTGGAGACTTGAAGTTGACGCTGGAAGGAGCTCTTGTTGGTTGAGATCGCGTTGGTTGTTCGTCAGGGTCGCCGCCGGAGAGAGAATGCCAAAGGTCGAAGTCCGAGGGTAGAAGACGAGCGTTCCGGAGAAATCTATTTATAGGCCGCTTGGAGTAGGGGTATTCTTGACTTATCTCTATGCCGCGCGCGTGTGGGTCGAGGTGGTTCAGATGGATATGGTAACTGTTCGCACGACAATCAAGGGATTGTACAGAAGATTTGATGGCAAGTAATCATGACTTGGAAGAGATCTTGGTACAGGATCTTTCAGTTCTAAAATGGTGGCGTTGTTATGTTAAGATCTTGCCGATGGGTTGTTATCTCGGTATCTCAACTGTAATTGGGGCAAGAATAGTTGGAAATTGTGCGATATTTACTGAGATGCATGAATCAGAGCTAGATTTGATTAGATTTAGTAACAGATTATGTTATGCTTGGAGAATGGGTTGAGAAAAATAGGTAAAGGTAAGCATTATCTGGAGTAAATTTCGGAGCATCAATATCTTATACTCCGAAATTGGGGGGCATGTGTTGACATCGTTTTTTGGCACGTGTCAAGATGGTCAGAAGGGGCTAATCAATAGAAGAAAAATTATTGTGTAGGCCGATAGCCGATGAAAGTCAGCTTGTAAAGAGGGCTGCCTATGAGTGGTGGCGGTGTATGGAGAAGTTAATTCAAATTGAAGTGTTGCCGATAAGGTTAAGGATATTATTGTCGATGCCGATGAAAGAAAACTTGAAGGCTGCTGCCGATGAAACAGGGAGTGTGCCGATGGAAAGGAGGTCGATGGGGATTCCATCGTAGTTGAGGCGGACTAGGGAATAAGATAGGAATTAATTTCCTTTTCTATGTTTATTAGAGTCTGAGTTATATCAGAGTCATGTGTTTCCTTAGATTTGGATTTAGTGTCCTAGTCGTATTTGGTTACGTTTCTGTAGATCAGGATATAAATATAGAGTGAAGGGCAATGTAATGATGAATCAATCAATATCAAAAACCAGCTTTTACTCTTATTTACATCTATTTACTTTTCGGCGACTTCGTCAATTTGCATACTTTTCCTTTTTACGAGTTCTCATCGATTCGGCGAGTTGCATTGCTCCAGTGCAATCTTCGACGATCCTCGAGTTCCGCGTGAGTACCTCTTGGCCGTGACTTCTGGGCGTATCGCTGTTGTCAGGACCAAAGTGCTCGTATCTTCATCCTTGTCGATTAACAGGTCAAATCGACTCGCACGCTTTGGATATCGATTTCGGGTATTAGCCCTTTGTGTTTGCAGATCCACTTTTGCATCAACAGAAATGTATAAGTCAGAGATGCATTGCCAAGTCCTCTTAGTTGTTGTGGATAGTACTGTGTTTGATGATTTAGTACAGTTGTATGCTATTCCACCTGACTCTGATCCACACCTACCACAAATGCAACCTGAACCCCACAACCAGAATCACATGCGCATCCATCAATTGATCTTGATCCACCAATGCAACCTGAAATACCACAACCAAATCTTCCAGAATCACATGCGCATCCACCAATGCAACCTGAACCACCACAGTCGAAAGGTATTGATGAAGTGCCTGCAATCTTTGATAATGAAGAAGTACATTTCAATTGCACCTTCACAGCCATCTCTAAATGCTAATGCTGATTCATCTTTGCCTTCTAATGATGCCAATGAATATGTTGCTGCTGAAGGAGCTATACCTCCTAAGACAGAAATTACTGATGCAGATCCTGATGAGATAAGGGTCCTCCATGATCATGAGAACTCAAGAATAGAGTTGGGTGCTTTATTTCCTGACATATTAGCATTCAGGAAAGCTATAAGGCACCATGCTGTGAAGACAGGATTTGAGTTAGCAAAGGGCATCAAGACTGACCCTACCAGGTATATTGCAAAGTGCGCACACCCTAATTGCCCTTGGCACATTCATGCTTCATGGATTCATGATTAGAAAACTATACAGGTACATACCATTTTTAGCTACTTGCTCCTGTTGTATTAATTCAGTCTGGATGTGCATACTACTTATTCATGCTTTGCCTTGTCCAGATTAAGACCCTACCATTTGACCACAATTGCCGCACCACGAAGCTTGTTGAAGGGAAAATGGCTTCTCAAGGCTGGGTGGCAGATAGACTAACAGACTGGTTGAAGAAGAATCTAAGCAAGGGGCCGAAGCAAGCGAAGGAGAAGGTTGAGGGAGATTTTGGAATAAAGCTCAAGTACAGCAAGGTATATTTTGGCGTGCAGTTGGCAATGCAGCAAATACATGGTAAATACTTAGAGTCATTCAAAATGCTATTTAATTGGAAAGCTCAGATGGAGATAACTTGTCCTGGTAGCATTGTATAGATAGATGTGCAGAAAGTTGGTAAGAAAATAAGCTTTAGGAGGATATTTGTAGCTCTCAAACCATGTGTGGATGGGTTTGTAGCTGGGTGTAGGCCATTCATTGGAGTAGATGCCTCTAGTCTGACTGGTAAATACACTGGACAGTTGGCATCTGCTACAGGAGTTGATGGACATAACTGGCTATATTACATTGCATATGCAATTTTTATTGTGAAAATGAGGATAATTGAAAGTGGTTTATGCAGCAGTTGAGAAGGGCTGTTGGGAGCCCCCATGGTCTTGTGATCTGTACATATACATGTAAGGGCTTGGAGAAGGTAGTTAGTGCTGTGTTTCCAAAGGCTGAGTACAGAGAGTGCATGAGACATCTTTATGTCAACTTCATGAAGCATTACAATGGAGATGTTTTCACAACCCATTTCTACCCAGCTGCTAGGAGCTACATTGAAGGGCTATTCACGTGGCACATGAAGAAGATACATGACTTTGCACCAGAAGCAATTCAATACTTGGAGGATCACCACAACAGGATCTGGTATAAGTGTGGCTTCTCAGAGGACAGTAAATGTGACTACCTGACAAACAATGTATCAGAGAGCTTCAACAGTCAAGGACATGAAAGGGTTGCTGATACATGAGTTGGTTGATGGTCTTAGAGAGATGGTGATGGAGAAGAGGTTTCTAAGGAGGAAGGTTGGAAGGGAAATGACAGGAAACATTTTGCCAAGTGTTATCAAGGAACTCAATTTTATTACCAATCACTTGAAACTAGTCAAAGTTGCAGTAAGTGATGATGATTTTGCTAAGGTAACCCTACTTGATGACTGGAACAATCTAAAAAGGCACACAGTGGATCTTGTCAACTACTAATGCAGCTGCAGGCAATGGCAAATCACTGGAAAACCATGTAAACATGCACTTGCTTGGATCTGTTCCAACAAAGGCTTGCAGATCGAGGATTTTGTGCATGAATACTACTCTGTTGCCAGGTTCAGAGCAGCATATGCAGACAGAGTTCCACCCATGCCTGATAGGGCTGACTGGGCTAAGGTGGAACTAGGATACAAACTATTTCCACCACTGCAGAGGAGGGCAGTAGGCAGACCTAGAGTGGTGAGGATTAGAGGGAGTATGGAACAAAGGGCAAACAGGAGGAAGGTGAAATGCAAAAGGTGCAAAGGCTTTGGGCACTTTGAGAAGACTTGCAAGTTGGCAGAACCAACAGAAGATGATGATGATGGTGTTGATGAGGCATCTACAGTTGCATCACTTAAAAGGTGAATCAATATATCTTCAACTAATTTTTGCTATATAAATTGATCTCACTTACCTAACAGTAACAACTGTTGTAGAGCTAGAGAAGAAGATGAAGGACCTAGCCAGCTACCAAAACAGAAGAAAAAGAAGACAAGTGGGAACAAGCAGCCGGCAAAGAAGAAAAAGACTCCTATCAAAAAGAAGCTCAAGGCTGCCAGTGCACCTAAAGCAAGAGTGGTTAGAAGCTTGAAGAGTTGGCTTGGCGTCTAGTAGATGAGACATGCACTTTTCTGGGCTTTTGATGGTCTAAGTTAGAAGAAATACTCATCTGTATGTTTTGCTGCCATGCAACTCATGAATGGTGCCTCTTGTGAACCGTTAAAGTAGCACCTCATGTGCCTTTTGTAGTCATGTTAAGTAGCACTGATTTGGGTTGGGGAGCTCAGCACCTGGAACGGTGCCTCCTGTGATCTGGTATGTTGTGTTGCATGGATGTAACACCTCGGGTGTTATAGTGGCTAATTAATCTGCCATGTTATCATATTGCACCACAAAGCATCCATGATTAGGTTAACCATGTTATGCATTAACTAAAATGAGTTTACCTTTTTATGTTGGATGTGCTTCTCAGTGGTGTGACTCGAACCGAAAACCCTAATTTTGAATGTCACCGCAAATACTTAGTTTATGCCCTACGTAATTGGAGGTGTGTGACTGTGTTACACACTAGTGCCAAGTGTAGGGTATGAACTCAAGTACAACAAATAAAATGAAGCTCCAAGTTTGAGTTTGAATTGGAATCCAAAACTTGTCACGAGTTTTTCGATTCGAATTTGAATTCAAATTTGGGACGTTATTAAAAGATTTTCAAAAGTTAAATTGGTCAACCAAGAGTGGCATTTGGTCAACCATGTGATGCTTGACTAAATGATGCCCTTGGATAATGGTTTGATCACTAATAATCACAAATTAAAGTAGCAACAAGTTTCAATTTGAAATTCTTCCGAAAACCCTAAATTCAAAAACCCTGATTTTACCCCTTTTGAAATAATTCAAAATCTAAGCAAAATTTGGGAAAAAGTTTTAAACAAAGTATGTAGATCTATTCAAGGGCTACAACTTTGGTGTTTTGAGTTTTCAAAGTTTTAGTGAAAAATGTGGAGCAATTTTGAAAAGAAGCAAATTTCAAATTTGACCCATTTTCATCCCCAAACTCAAATTTCAAAATGGAGTCAAAAATTGAAAATGGTTTGATTAGCAAAGTTGTAGGTCTTGGCTAGATGTACAACTTTGATGTTTGGAGTTTTTGAAGTTTCAACATAAAATTGAAAGTAATTTCTAAATTACCAAATTCCCGAAAAGTGTCCCCTTTTGATTTTAAATTCAAATTTCAAAATCCAGTTCGGATTTGAAAAAGTGTTCAATATAAAACTTGTAGAGCTTGAAATTCTAAAGATTTTATATCTTGGGAATTTTTCAAGTTGCTACATGATTTTGAGAGTAATTTGACAAAACAATTTGAAATTAAAAAATTTTTGGGGGGAGCTACAGTACCCGACGAATCACCGCCGGGCACCGAGCAGCATGGGCAGCGCCAAGCTGCCCAGCTGCATCCAGGCCGTCCTCGTGGGCGCTTGATCGCCACCTCGTCCGTGCGCGCACCTTCTAGCGCCGTTGGTGACCCCTATAAAAAGCTGAGCACGCCACCGTTCTTTTTCTTTGTCTTCTCTGTTTTTGGCCGTCGCCACCACTTAGCTCCGCCGCTCGCTGCTGCCGCCGTTGAGCCACTACCAGCCACACAAACTACACCATCACGTTCGCCTCGCTCTTGTGCGTCTCTTGGTCCAATTGCTCTAGCCCAATTTCGCCCGAATCGCCCGTACCACTGTTTCCTTCTCCAACGCTAGTGACCGAGCGCCACCGAGCTGCCTCACATGGCCAGTCCTCTCCACCGCCTTCTAGCGCCTCCTAGTTGCTTCACTGCAATCACTGTGAGCTCCTGTTGCTTATCGTGCACTCAATTTAGTCACTACCGTCGTGGATCGCTGAGACGCCATGAGCTGCGAGCACCGTGCCGCCATGGCCGGTGAGGTGCTACCTCTATGGTGTTTGTGGTCGCGTGAGTGGTCCGGTGAGGTTCGCGGTGAGGAGTAGATCATGTTGGATAGGTTGGTTGAGTGACCGATGTCGTGGTTGTCGGACGGCCACCATGCCATCGCCACGGGAGAGAAGGCGAGAGCGGAGGAGGGAGATGACAGGCGGGGCCGAGTTGTCAGAGAGAGAGAGCGCGAGCGAGCGAGCACGCGCGAGCAGGCCGCGTTGCTGGGCCGGCTCGGGCTTCTGGGCCGTGCGAGCGGGTGACGCAGGCGAGCGCAGGCGCGGGCGCGAGCGTGCGGGTGGGCCGCACGTTGGCTGGGCCGAGCTGAAGGAGAAGAGGAGAAGCGGCCCGATCGACGGTTTTGTTTTTCTTTTTCAAAAATGTGAATAGTAGTAGTATTTGTTTATTTCACTAGAATTTTTGTAGAGCTCCAAAAATAGTGAAAATTTTTGTGTAAGCTTTTCAAGGTGTAAACTAATTAGAAAAAAATATTAAATGCTAATTTTGATTACTTTTTGCAAGTTATTTAATTAGGTTAATTAAATATTAAATGCAACTTTCAGGAATTATAGTAATTAAAATATTAATCCAAAAATCATGAAATTTGTTTTGACACTGTTTTAGGCCATGATTAATCTATAGAAAAAGTTTAAGCTCATTTAGATGAAGTTTGATTTACTATTAATTATGCCCTAATTAATTAAGTGTTTAAATAAATGTTAAATTGATAACTTTAAGTGTTGTGTGCCCTTTTGATTGAGTGATGATCTTGGGTCACTGATTCTTGGTGATCCTTGGCACCTTAATTACTTGGTTGAGATCGTTAGTAGCGTGTTCTGTAAGAAGCGTTAGTGTTGCTTAAGTTATCGCTATTAGTGAGTAGGTTTTACTGTTTTGCGACTGTACCGCGAAGAAAGGTTGTACTCAAGTTGTTAACCGTGGCATATCATCATCAAGCATCATGTTTATCACCGCATCATGTTGAAACATGTTATGTGTTCGTGTAGTTCCCGCTTTCGAAGAAGTCGACGTTGTCGAGCAAGTCTCTGGAGAAGAGCTATCTTCGGTGGGTTTCGGACCGGAAGTTGGAGTTTTTGAGCCCGAGTTAGTCGTCTCTTCTAAGCAAGGCAAGCCCCGGTGCATTTAAACCCTACCTTAAGTTTTACAAATCTTTATTATTTATATTATGGTTTACTGCATTAAGTAATTAGGAGTTGAGTGATAACCCAATTGTTGCATTGTCATCCTTGAATATTGCGATATCACCCTTGATATCTGTTTTACTAAAAATGCGTAGTATGCTCCGCTATGCTTAATAAGTTAGGCTTTTAAATAAAATGTTTATATGGTCACAATGACATACTTGAAGAATATTGAAATGAAAGAATGAACTTGAAAGATCGGATGGGTGGTTTGGCCACTGCTAACTTGCAATGGAAAAGGAGTCTCAATGCAGTGTTTCCGCCTTATCAGTTAAGGATCGTACGTTGTTGGCCCTCGAGTCGTGGAGTTTTTATTAGTACTAGCCATGTACCCATGTTGGGTAAGCCTTACTTCGGCTATTCCATTACGAGAACGTCTAACCTCGCACTGGGAGTAGAGAGATGGCGAGAGTAGCGTGTACCCTCGGGGCTAGAATTGGGCCGAGTTCAAGGAGTACTGTGCTCTCGGGTGGCGATGTGGACACGTTCTGGTTTTGGGCTACTCGGGTAAGAGTTGATATATGCAAGACTCGGTTCTACATATGTCGTGTGGTTAGGAAGCCCTAGCTGGGTAAATTAAGCGGTTCGAATCGTCGTTACTCCACGAGAAAGGAGTCTTGGCCTTGCACCAACATCGTTGTTAAGAACTGGAATTGAAAGAGAATGAGAAAGATCTTAATGAGAATTACTTTGATCTAGATTAGGATCACTTAGAATTGGTTAATGAACCATCAATGATAAAAAAATATTGAAGTTAAGGACTTATTTTAGTAAGCTTTTCTGCGAAAGAAATTTTGATTCTTGAATATCCGTACCTTGATTCCCTAAAGCTAGCATGCCTTGGAGTCTTTTTCTTAGTCGGGTAAGTCTTGTTGAGTACTCCCGTACTCAGGTTTTGTCAAACCCCTTGTTGCAGGTGCGGTTCATAAACAAGTCTGCTTTGAGCCTTGTTGCATGACCGTTGTGGCTGAAGAAAGTGACGATGAATAGGTTGTAGGGCCTCTGGGCAAGGCACTTCATTTGTGTGTTTGTAATAAAGTTACTACTGATACTTCCCTACTACCGGTTTGTAATAATGCTACTTAAGGTTTGAAATTTGGAAACTGTGGTTTGTAAACTTAAGTTATTGTAAGACTTTCGCTACTTTAATCTAATGGTATTTTGAATAAACTGTTGTAATATTGCAATACTCCTGTGATTGGATCCTGTTCGAGGAAAGCAGGCCTTTTAGGTTATGAGGAACATAAGTACGACTGTCAGAGGTCATTATGACAATGACAGGTACATGTGGATCATCATAATTAGGAGGTTCTGTGACAATGGACAACACCAACTTGTTATGTTATCTGGGCATTGCCAACCTTTTATGTCATATTGAGATTTTCAGTAAATGCATGATATGTCATTGTGCCTTCATCGCACACATCTGAGCACATCTATTTGATATGTTAAGCCGCTCAATCATGAATTACCAATAAAGGGCGGAAGAACAGTGCAATGGAGTTTGGGCGTCAAGTAGTCATGCTCATTTGGCCTTGTTTATGCTCATTTGGCTTGCACTTCTTTTGTAGGAGACGGTTTCACCAACTCAGGGCGATTTGAGAATAGGGCACTAGTGATGGAGAAGGGAGAAGCCGATGCAGAGTGTCGTCGTCGACGAAGAGCAGAGGCAGTGGCGAATCCAGCTTGAGAAACGACCTAGGGCGGACTTATGTCATAAAAGTTTGGTTACCAACGGACAACATGCATGTTTTGGGAATAAAATTGTAGCCAATATGACCAAATCCATCACCAAAATCCAAAATTCCAAATGACCAAAATCCTAAAATTTCCAAATCACCAAATGCCCAAATCCGAAATCCCCCCATCACTCCAGCAGTAAAAGCCTGACCGCCTAGCCCTGGAGGCTGGCTGGCGGCTAAGCGCCTGCCGCCTGGGGCCTGAGGGCCGGCCGGATGGGGCTGGCCACCGGCCGAGCGCCAGCGACCGAGGCGTCGAGCGGCAGCGGTTGGGGTGGGGTCACGTCTCGCGTCGTCGGCTGGGGAGGTGGGCTGCATCCGCCGGTGGCTGGAGCGGGCGCGCCGCGCGCGGTGGCAGCGAGGCGGCGAGCGGCGAGCCTAGAGGGCAGAGGCGAGTAGGCGACGAGCAGGCAGCGGCGCAGTGCAGTCGAGCGGGAAGTCGCGGAGTTGAGCGAGCAGCAAGGTGAGGAGCGACCACTGCGAGCCCTAATTGGCCGCCTGGGGCGCTGGGCTGGGCGAACTGCTGCTAGGCCTGGACCAATGTTACCACGGCCCATGACGGCTCTGTGGTCTGCCTCGCGGAAAGAAAAAAAATGCCGCACGCGTCCGAGTTCCGCTGTCTTCGCTGCCGACTCCGGCGACCTCGTGCCTTCGTCAGCTCCGACCTCCGGGGGTGGGGATGGGGTGCTCGGCCAAGGGGGGCTAGGGCGGCCGCCCTAGATCGCCCTACTGGTGGCTCCGCCTCTAAGCAGAGGATGGGGACAGGCGGGTGAACAGAGGACGCAGGCTTCAGCGACCTTATCCTTTTCAAGGGAGGGCAAATGAGTCCATGCGAAAATATGTCTTACTCCTGTACGCGTGAAAGTGGCCCAAAGATGCCGTCGGGCGTACATAGTGGCGTGGCTCAAACAAGTGCAATGTCGAATAGTAGTGGCATGGTTCAAAAACTGCAAAATTGTAATGGTGTAGATCCAATTAACCCTAATTTCATCTATGTTTATTAACACGTGACATGCACGTGTCTATTCAAGACAATAACATCAAAATAAAATTGTAATTTTGCTTGGAACATACTCCTTAGTCATTCTAAAAGAAGAAAGATATATTATAAATACAAATTCATATATTGCTATACAATATCTGTAACTCAAATTATAAGTCATGTTGACTTCTCTAGATACATTTTTTTTGTTATGCGCCTAAATTCTATTCCCTTTATCCCTAAAAAAAGAGTCGCTATGAGAATCATGTTGGTCAAACTTTCTCAACTTTGACTAGGTTTGTAAAAAATACGTGCAACATTTATATCTCCAAATAAGTTTACTACGAAAGTATATTCAATGATCTACCTAATTGTACTAATTATGTACCATAAATATTAATATTTTGTTAAATATATTTGGTAAAAGTTAAAAGTTGTTGACTTTTTGAGAAGCGAGAATGACTCTTTTTTAGGGACAGATGGAGTATACTAAGTCTAGGTACAAAGTAAAAGCTTTGTACTAAAAAAACTAAAATGACTTATAATTTGGAATGGAGGGAGTAATAAATAGTAACGCAAAGCCAAAACATCTATTTTTCATGGAAAAACCATATGGTAGATGCGCTTTGCACTTAAATTTATGGAGAACGGAGACGAGGAATGCTATGTAACTCTTTATGATTTCCCTTTTATGAAATTTGAGAGCTATAATTTTTTGTGATGGCTAAGTGTCCAAAATATAAACTTATTAGCAGTAATACGACAATGTCAATTAACAGTGTATCAAATTAAAATACAGCCTCGATACAAATTTTCGTCTATTGCTAAGGACTAAAATATTTGTTCATCGATATATATCTTAAGTTTAATTGTTATAATATTCATGCATTGGTATAGTTAAATATCAAGTTTAATTCAAGTCAACAAGGAGTTAGTTACCCGTATGTCAAGAGGTGATATGTCCGATGATGATTATGATATGAGATCTATCTCAATGTTTCACATCACGTCATTGTTGGTGATTGCATCGGTGCATACATACAGCATGCATGAGAGCCATATCTATATCTATATATCTTATAAATGTAAACCCCACTATTGTATCTCTCTGTGATTTCGTGAAGCCATGTCATCACGTGGGCCCCACCAAATCAGCACGTTCAAACACTTGATTACTAGGTGAATTCCCCGCGTGTTGCTGCGGGAATATAAGAGTAATTTGAATTGAGTTAGGAGAAATAGGATGTAGAAGGAATCTCGTTGGTGTATAATACATAAGTATATATGTGATATAAGCAGAGAACAGATTTAGTTTTTTTTGTTAAAGGTGTAACTAAAGACAACAAAAACCATATCAAAGAAAACACGGTCACTAACCTATAGGATCGACCAGTACGGGAGACTAATCTCATCCACCCTCACCCTTCACCCCTACTATACCTGAGGGTCATCCCCCTCCCAAAAGTTTTAGGAGTTTTCCTTCACAAAATCATGCATGTTTCGGAGGACTACATATAATCCATGTGATATGTAGTTTTGTTAGGTTTTTGCTTAGAAACGGACTTTTACTTAGAAACAGTTATCAAAGAAAACACGGTCACTAACCTATAGGATCGGCTAGTACGGGAGGCTAATCTCATCCACCAGAACCCCTCACCCCTACTATATCTGAGGGACATCCCTCCTCCCAAAAGTTCTAGGAGTTTTCCTTCACAAAATCATGCATGTTTCGGAGGACCACATGTAATCCATGTGATATGTAGTTTTGCTAGGTTTTTCTTAGAAACGGGCTTTTGCTTAGAAACGGTTATCAAAGAAAACACGGTCACTAACCTATAGGATCGGCCAATACAGGAGGCTAACCTCATCCACCCTCACCCCTCACCCCTACTATACCTGAGGGTCATCCCCCTCCCAAAAGTTCTAGGAGTTTTCCTTCACAAAATCATGCATGTTTCGAAGGACCACATGTAATCCATGTAATATGCAGTTTGCTAGGTTTTTACTTAGAAACGACAGTTTTGCTAGGTTTTTCTTAGAAACGGCCGTTTAAATGTTTGCAAAAAAGTTATCGAAATATATCCATGTGGGGTCTTGTTTTGAAGAGTTTATTGCGAGGAACACTATGGTGCAATTGGATTTTAATTACGATACTTGGTTTAGGTGCTACGACTTTTTTTCTATTTCAAAAGAAATAGCTAGTGGAAGATAAATGAGGCTTAGTGGACGGATGACGTCACTTAGTAGGCGGATGACATCATTTTGCTGATGTGGCCCAATGAGAAGCTAGAGAAATAGGCTAGTGGGTCTTTATTGCGAGGAACACCATGATGCAATTGGATTTTAATTACGATACTTGGTTTAGGTGCTACGACTTTTTTTCTATTTCAAAAGAAATAGCTAGAGGAAGATAAATGAGGCTTAGTGGGCGGATGACGTCACTTAGTAGGCAGATGACATCATTTTGCTGATGTGGCCCAATGAGAAGCCAGAGAAATAAGCCAGTGGGTCTTTGCTTTATAAGAGGTATAGATAGGATCACTACTAATCGTCCATACGAAGCTGCAAGCCCGCAGCACATCCACCTCCGCGTTGCTTGATTAGCCACTATGAATTTACTACTAGCAACGTGTGATCGCCGGCACCTTTAATCACCCATGCACTGACTCATCCTCTCCTCTTCCACTTCATGTCCATCATGCTATTTGGTACATGCTCAACCGAGTCGCTTTGTATTCCGAGTCGAGCTAATTCCCTTGGCTTTCCCAAATATCTTTATATAATAGACATATGCAGCAACAGCAGCATAGACACAGACCTGGTGAATTCCTCATCCAAATGTCTACTTGCCGACTTACACGAATGGCGTACGTCTTCTCATGCTTGATTTCTCATTATTCGAGTATCTTAGTGGCACCATCCACAAGCACTTCATCAATCATGACTACTAATATATGTATTCTTTACCGGCCTTTGCTTCAAGGGTTGGGTATGTGGTATTTTCTCTTTCTATGCTCTTTCATATATGTCCCATGATGTAAAAGCTTAGTTTTTACTCTCTGCAACTTTTTTTTGTTTAATTATTTGAGCTGGCTCATCAGTGTGGCACTGAGTGTCATCCTGCCTATGTAGTACAGGTGCAAACAGATGGATAAAGGAGAGACTCATTGGTAAATAAACCGGTAATGTTCTAATCATCATTTTATATATCATGTCATACTATTTAAAATCCCTTTGTATAAGTAATTTTATTCCAAATCATCAGCAATTTCCGCGGCAACACGCCCCTGATTCTTAGTGATTAATATTCTAACCTATTTATATTCCTTCTTCATACCCGCGACAATGCGCGGAGAATCCTCCTAGTTTATTTACATTAGACTGGACAACAAACTACTAAAGATCTAATTTCATGGTTATAATAATGTGAGTTTTGTTGTTAATCAAAAGTGCATTAATAACTTAGTGTTAAGAGCATTTGTTTGTCAGTGAAAGGTCAAAATTTCAAGGCCTATTGTGTTGTTTTCATTCTTTATTATTATTACTATTTCAATGCCTAACAATGAATCCATTATTCCATCCCCGCACCAAACATATTGTGATTTTCATTTTATGCAGGAGAAGGTTGCCATATGAGCTTTGGATGTCAAGTTCATATCCTCTTGAGATCAATTGATTGATTATTCACAAAACTAGTTACTGATTAGGTATTGGATAGATTTTAACACAATATGAACCTTGTAAGCAAGGGCGATTCTTTAGATTGAGGGGGCACATTCATTAAATTCAGAAAGTATTCTATCCGGCCGGCAATAAGAGAAAGTTACTACGTTGTCGAATGTGCATAGCAAAGATTACATAGGTGTTTTGTAGTTGATATTTACCATGCATGAAACCTTGTTTTATTATACATACCAACGATTTAAGACATCGAATCATTATGGGAAAAAAATCTTTTCAAAACACCAACTACGTCCACGGGTGCCCCTTATCTCCAGCGAGTGAATAGGAGCATTACCACCACTCTACAACCAACGGAGCTCACCGCTGGACTTGGCATGCCCAACCAATGAAATTATTGCTACAACAATTGATGCCGCAATTCAATCTACTACTAATAACCTTGACACTCATTGCATAATTTCTGGATTCTTTTTTTAAGAAAAAAATATCAATGATGCAAGATAAATTAAGAAAATAAATCTAGCAAGTCTGATTTGATCTGGTATATATATGGTTATCTTTATAACTGATGATATAGCAGAATCATGTGAACAAAACAAAGGCAATGGTAGAAATAGAGATACAGTTGAATCATCATGCATAAAAATACTGGCAGGAGAGGTTAACTAATCCCTTGTGCTAATGCACATGACACAGAGCTATGCTATCTAGGATACCTCGCCGACATGATCATCTCTTGCTCCAAACTGTATCTTCTACTAGATTCTTGAAATCTCTGCCCTTCACTAGTTCGTGACGGATAGTTTTCCCCAATGCTATGATTCTCAAATTCCTCAGTAACCATATCATTTTTCTTGTACTTTTTGTTGGAACCTTGTTGAAGTCCTTCTAGTGTAAGTTCAACCTGCCGCATTGTTGGTCTTTCTTCACCTCTTATGTTTATACAGGATGCTGCAAGCATAACAACTTGTTGTACTTCTGTGCCTCCTTCCTCTAGAACTTGTGGATCCATTATCTGATCAAGGTTTCTAGAGGCAAGTAGATTGAGGAAATGTGGAACAAGGCCACCATATTCATTGGACAAATGTGAACAAGTTGGTTTCTTCCTAGTGAGTAGCTCGATGAGAATTACACCAAAGCTATAAACATCACTTTTCTCGGTAAGACGACCGGTGTTAAAGCACTCTGGATCCAAGTATCCGAATGTTCCCTGTATCCTTGTTGTCAACCCTTTGTTGTCTATTGGAATGTACCTTGAAGCTCCAAAGTCGGATATCTTTGATGTCATTGTAGCATCAAGAAGTATGTTAGCAGACTTGATATCTCTATGGATTATTGGGATTGAAACTGATGAGTGAAGATAGGCAAGAGAAGTAGCAATTTCAGTTGCAATCCTTAACCTATTGCTCCATGATAGTGATCTTTTTGGTAATTCAATATGAAGATGCTGATCAAGGGTCCCATTGGGAATAAACTCATACACCAACAGTGGCACCTCAGTCTCTAGGCAACATCCGAAGAGTTTTACAACATTCTTATGGTTGATCTGTGAGAGGATTGCTACCTCATTTATGAACTCATCTATTTCTTTTTGGAGGGTAATCTTTGACTTTTTGATGGCCACCACATTTAGATCTAATAGGATTCCTTTGTAAACAGTGCCATGCCCTCCACCACCAATCTCACGAGCTTTGTCAAAGTTGTCTGTCGCCTTTGCAAGCTCATCCAATGGTATTATCATCCTTTCTGCAATGTCTGCCTTTTGGGACAACAACTGTTGCAACAATTGTCCACGATTTTGCTTAAAGTACTTTTGTTTCTGCACTTTTATCTTGCGATGTTTAAAACTGTGGAGTAGGGACCGCATACCCAGAACCAGCAGAAGGAGCACCGGACCACTAGCAACTGACAAACCAATAATTAAACCTAAAAATGTACAAACACATACACTATTATGACCATTTTCGCAAGCTACGTATGTGCGTACAATGTCAGCAAAAGGATCATCCAGACATGAGAATCCAGTGGCTCTCACCTGTTGGGGCCTTGTTGGGGACGCAGCCGCCGTGCTCATAAGCGTTGCCATGCATTCCTCGCGGGCACCGGCACTCGTAGTGTCCAGGCAAATTGTTGCAGTAGCCGCCCAAGCATGATTTGTGTAGCGCCGGGTCGTTACACTCGTCAATATCTGTAGCCAATGATGATATGAACAATAAAGAACAATGGAAGCCTTCCAAAGAACTATAAACTAGTGAATAGAGATATGCAGGACAAGGAATATGTTCTCATTAGTGACCTTGGCATCCATCGGTGACGTAAGGGTTGCCATCGTAGCCCATGGAGCAGTGGCACGTGTAGCCTCCATTCTCTTGTCGGCAGTCACTGTTCTCACTCTTGCAAAGGCGGCTCACCACGTCCCATGGGCAGTTGCCTGATTTGTCAACTGCAGGCGCTGACAAGCCTTGCTTAACGGCCCATTGTAGAACAATGGGAGATGACATGTAATTGGTGGGACCATTCATGTTGAGGATCTTGTGCCACTGATCAGTCAACCCCACCTCCGAGATGAACGCCAATGCGTAGTCCCACGACCAATTACCATAATGATGACTGCTGTTTTTATTGAGCGCTTTGAATTCCACTCTCTTGGGCGTGCTGCCTGCAGGGATGGGCGCGAGGCAGCAGCCATCGTGGCCGGCACAGTACCCACGGTGGGTTGGTGTGGGAACCGGCGGCCTATCAGCACCACCGGAGCTGCAGACAGCTCGGCTGATGATACTGTCGCCATTGTTGCTATTGCTGTTGCTGCTGCTGCCGTTTCTGTACTCCCCGTAGAGGGTAGCACGCACGTCCCACCCAGACACGACGATGAACTCATTCCTCGTCGACAGAACATAGGGCTCGCCGATATCTGGGAGGCGAACGCCAGCCAGCAGGTAGGAGGGGCCGCCATCGATGTCGCCCATCCAGCTGGTGCTGCCGTGATGGACGACGTGCACTGTGGAGTTGCGCAAGGAGATGTGGACGACCTGGAGGGTGCCAGCGCCGTTGCCGTGGAGAAGCAGCTGCGGGGGATTGTGGCTTGTGTCACAGGTGAGGTTGAACTTGGGCCAGTAGCAGCGGGAGGGCCCAAAGCCGAAGGGGTACGGCACGCGCACGTCGCCGCAGGTGGTGTTGCAGCCGGGCGTCCCTGTCGGCACCGTAGCCACCGTAGGATACAGGGCATCTGCCAAAAAAAAAGAGAGTAAGATACCGCTGTGTCTGTGTGTGCAACCAATGCGACTCCAGGGTGCATTTGTACTGACGATACATTTTTTTTTTTGAAACATAACTGATGATACTGACCTTTGTTGAAGTTATAATCGACACAGCCACCTTGGACGTCGGGTTGACCGTAAGTTCCTTGCGGGCACCAGCAATAGTATGACCCGATCGTGTTGGTGCATACACCGAAGCACACTCTGTCTTTACCCAGTAACTTGCACTCGTCGACATCTAGAGCCAGTTAACCCACCAATTCACACACGGTGGAAATAAATAAGACTAATAATCCATCATCCTGCTTTTGCAAGGACCCATAATATTAAGAGATATAAATGTTAAATTCACTAGTCCATCAACATGTGCTCTCACACGTGTTAAAATCTTATGATATATGAGCCTTAGGTATTACTATATTCAATCATTCCTATCACTAATATAAATTACTTATATTAATTTTTAGGCTTTATCTCCATGCTACTTTGTGTAGTCACCGTCCAGTTGTGATCTTACACTACTATAGAACTTGTTGTCGGACTATCACTGCCGGTTGCATTAGAAGCGGTAGTGATAAATTTCATCATTGCAGGTTTGTGGCTTCAACAGTGAGTGATAGTATAACCACCAGTGATACATGGATTATCATTGTCGGTTCGTGGTTTTAACCGGCAGTGATAAAAATGGTAATCACTGCCGATTGAAGAGTGATAGACATGGTAGTCACTGCAGGTTGAAGTCACGATCTGGTTGTAATAGTCTACCTATCATAGCCGGTTCGCAGCTTGAATCAGCAGTGATAGCTATTTTGCACAAAAAAATCATAACTTTTTCCATATGAGATCGAAGTAAGATAAACTTTTATATTGAAAATTGTAGAGATTAAGGAGATTTAAAGCTTTGTAGTTGATAACTTTTAAATTTGAGATAGTTTACGAGTCCAAATATGAGATCATATTTGACATGATTAGCAATGTCAAATGTAGACAAAGTTAACATCGAAATTGTCGTACTTGATGAGATCTACAACTTTGCAATTAACAAATTTTTCATTTGAGATTATTTGGAGTGTCCAGTATATAAATAAGATTAAAAATGTGTAGTTAAAACAATAGTTCTAGCTATATAGACATATGTGACGTGTAGCTTAGCTGGTACATGTGCTTGAGGAAACATGAATGTTGAGGTTTCGAGTTAGAATCCCAAAAACACATATTTTTGTATTTTGGGTAGTGTTATCGACTACTAGACTGCTAATCTATATATTTTGACATCTATCCATATGTTTTTCTTTGCAAGGCATGTCCATGTCTGGTTAATATATTGCCAAAACCTTAGCTTAAACTATATTTTATGATGCCATGGATCTAGATTTAAATTTTAAAATTTGAGTCTTATTACTATAGATTTTTTATCCTAAAGAGTTGAGCTAAAACTTTTGTACTTACTGTATAATTTACTAAATCTTCTTTTTTTTTGTTTTATTGACAACAAAGTTTTTATGCCATAAATTATAGTACTAAAATTGCATACTAGTTAATTAAAACATGCGTCATATCGCTTAAGATTAGTGGTCAAGCTTGAAGTGAGATGTAAGATAAGATAGCAGTGATAACATTAGGAGGATGGTATTATTTATTGGAAATAAATCTCAAATACAAGCTATTGCAAGCTCCTTTAGTGTGTTAACCTCCACAACTTTTCATGATGTTTGAATTTCCTTATTACAAAATTATATGCATAATAATGTTTCTTTATTATTTAAAAGAGTTCTTATGATTACACTTATCAATATAGATGTGTAAAATATTTTAGTTAAATGTATGCACAAATACAAAATATGTTTTTTATAAATTATATGTCATAATTATCAATATAATTTTAAATGATTTGTTAGTATCATTAGTAAATGAGTGGAAGTATTTTTCATGAAGCTAAAACATAACATGTATATTCAACACTCATGCATGCGTGTGTATTTGATCTGCATTTTGGCACAACATGTAAATATATTAATATTAATATAGAAGTGGGTGATATAGAAACACTGTGGTTACTTAAACATTTTTGGTAATAAAAGATGTTGGTAATTTATATGTAGATTTGAGATGATATTTTAGTTTTTTAATAATGAAACAAATTGTAATTAAGATGCAAATTTAAGAGGTTAAGTAGATTATCTATCAATGGTAGATTGGTAATTATAGGAAAATTTAGGGTTACCTTAAATCATATTTTATAATGGCATAGGTGGGTAATTTACATACATAATCAAAGACTACTTTGTCTCTTTTTTCCAATTATTAATGTGAGCAATTATTTAGGAAAAACAGATCCAATGATTATTATTATCAATGGTGATTAGAGTCTACAAATTGATGTCCATATGATTGTGGTTTTGATGAGAATTTATAAGATTTATATTTGTCTAGCATTTCTTGTGGTCACAATTTAATAAGTGATTGGCTAAAATAAATAGTGCTCAACTTTCCTATAAACACGAAAGCATATGCTTCCTCTATTTTTTATATCCTCATTCAAAGTTAAACATTCTTAACTTTGGCCATTAATTTTTTTTAAAAATACGTGTAGTTAACAACATGTGAACTATATACTATAAACGCATTTCTTATATTGAATTTAAAAGTATAAATCTTACGTTGTTAACTTATAAATTATTTAAATTAGTATTAAAAATAAAAATAATTGACTTAGAATAAAAACTACTCCTAATATGCAGGCTGTGTGGATGGACGACAGGACGGGCGACCGTAGGGTCTTGGAATTTTTGGAGCGCTAAATTTGTGTAGCCCATCAATATAGTCCAGAAATCGCTGCGGTGCTGCGGCGGTGTATTCCTTCATGTTTGGCTGCCCCGTGTGTTCGACTCCACAAGCCTAGGCCCATCAAACTCGTCGCCTGGGTTAAGGTTCTGGGAACGGAAACGTTCCTGTCTCCGCATTATAAAATGATACCCTAGGTTCCCTGGAACCGCAACATGGCTGCTACTCTCCGTGAATCATTGAATCCTCGATCAAACTCCAACCGTCTAGTCAATCTCCACTATTCCACACTACCACAGTTCGCAGTTCCGTCGGACTAGCATCTCCTGATCAGGCTAGGGCACCGTTTGGATGCCAAATTTTTTGGCAAAACGCTACTGTACCGTTTTCGTTGTTATTTGGTAAATATTGTCCAATCATGGTCTAATTAGGCTTAAAAGATTCGTCTCGTCTATTTCGTCTAAACTGTGTAATTAGTTTTATTTTTTTATCTATATTTAATGCTTCATGCATGTGTCTAAAGATTCGACGTGACGGAGAATCTGAAAAATTTTACAAAATTTCTGGGAACTAAACAGCCCCTAGGCCAACCTGGCGAGGAAATCTCAAGCATACATTCTGCTAGTTTGCGAACTGGTGAACTGCCATAGAGGGCTGTGCCGTCCGCAGTGTCCCAAACTGTTTGGAAATGCTGTTGTAATTATTTATTTTGGTTATTAATTGCTTATGAAATGCTAAACTTTGGCCAGTTCCTGTAGAACTTCAGCGCTGAATTATTTCTTGAGATTAATTGCTTACTAAATCCAACAAGGCAATTTGTTTTTCTTTATTCTCAATTATGTTAAATAAATCACATGAGCTACTCATCAGTGCCGGTTTTAAAAACCGGCAGTGATGGGGTTTCTAGAAAACCCAAAAAATTGGCTGAAAAATATGAATTTTTATTATACTAGGAGAGACCCCACTGGGTAACCACACAATCGAACCCTAGACCTCCTATTTCACGTGTTCGTCCTCTAACCACTTCACCTATAAGACGCTTATTTGTTCTCCCCATTTTATACCACTCTAGCTTTGAAACCAATATTTGGGATCATAAATGAATTCAAATGAAAAAGTTGTCAACTACAAAGTTTTGTGACTTTTTGAGATCTACAACTTTGGTTTTCATTTTTTCGTCCGAAGTCATTTAAAAAATTTGAATTTCAAATGTGAGAAAATTTGACCGTAATTTTTCTTGGATAGATGAATTCAAATGAAAAAGTTGTCAACTAAAAATGTTGCACAATTTTTCAAGATCTACAACTTTTGATTGGGCATTTTTCCATCCGAGATCGTTTGAAAAATTTGTATTTTAAATTTAAGGAATCATATGTAATTTTCGTTAGATAGATGATTTCAAATGAAAAAGTTATCAACTACAAAGTTGTATAGCTTTTTAAGATCTACAACTTTTGTTTTGATCGCTTCTCCCTCCGAGATTCTTAAATATCACTACACATTCACTTATAACTATGGAACATATGACTTTAGTTGGTATTAACTCTATGAAATCATGTGAATCAAATAGAGGGACATTATAATGAATTTAAATAAAAAACTTGTGAACTACAAAGTTATGTAACTTTTCAGAATCTACGACGTATTTGGTCGCTTCTCCGTTCTAGATTCTTAACCACCACTACACACTCACTTGTGACTGTAAAACATATGGACTCCTTTGGTATTGACTCTATAAAATATTATGATGTATATTTTGATATTCAAACGATCTCAAATAAAAAACGTTTCAAGTACGAAGTTGTAGATCTCGTCGAGTACTACAACTTTGGTATAAAGCTCACCTTCATCAGACATCATCTGAGAAATTTACGAAGTTTTTTTTACAGCATGTCACTGCCGATTCGTGTCTTAAACCGGCAGTGATAAGAACTGACACCCGAATATCAGTGTTGATTGGTCCTATCACTACCAGTTTTAGCCATTATCACTGTCGGTTTTTAAGAAAACCATAGTGATGGTGCCGGCAGTGAATGTCAAATATGTAGTAGTATAGAACCACAGTGTACTAGCTTGTTCGTTCTCTATCGTTTTAATTTTATTCATTTTGTCTTATATATATATATATATGTTTGTTTAAAAAGGTACATTTTAGCATATACGTACATTATTGTCATTCTATTTTCTAGAGTTTGTAACAAGGCTCCCATTTTTCCGGTACTAATATGCCAGGTAAAAAACAGCAGGAGTATAATAATATTTTTGTACTTCCAATTGGCCCAGACTTTTGGAACAAAGGTAGTGTTTAGATGGTGTAAATGCTGGTGTAAAGTTTCTGTAGTACTTTTCGTTGTTATTTGGTAAAATTTATCCAATCATGGACTAACTAGGCTCAAAAGATTCGTCTCGACATTTACAGACAAACTGTGCAATTAGTTATTTTTTTATCTACATTTAATACTTCGTGCATGTATCCAAAGATTTGATGTGACGGAGAATCTTGTAAAATTTTTGGAATTTTGAACGAAGTAAACACTGCCAAAGTAATGGAGCTACTAACAGTATGCAGTGGTAACTAACCTTGGCACCCGCCGACGAGGTAAGGGTTGCCCTCGTAACCATCGTCGCAGTTGCATGTGTAGCCTTGGTCCATGGCACTGCAAGAGCTGTGTACGTCTTGTGGGCAATCAATGCTGCTGCGATTTTCTGGCAAGCCCTGCTTGACGCCAAAATCGAGAAGAAGGGGGACCTCCTTGAATCCGTCCTTCCACTGTGGCCAGTCGTCGATCCACCCCTGCGGCGTGACCAACACGGTAACCGGCTCAGCAGTCTGCTCCAAGGTGTGGTTGCCACTGTAGAGCCACCTGGCCTGAACTGCTTTGGGCACGCCGCCAGAAATGAGGGGCGCCGCGCAGCATCTCGATGTACCGGTGCAGTACCTTTCGATACCCGTGTTGTACACTTTATCTATGAAGTCGTCGTCGCTGTCGCTCTTGGTGCAGAAGGAGGCACAGCCGCTGACAATCTTGGTGGTTTCTTCCCCAACGATGTCCGCGGAAAGCGTCGCCATCACGTTGCATCCGAAGACGACGAGCTCGTTTTCGGCCGAAAGCAGGTAGCCCTGCTCCCTGAAGCCGCGGCCGAAATCGAGCGAGGCGTTCCAGCCGTCAGAGGTGAAGAAGTCGCCGGTTGTGTTTATGATGGGGCCTGTGCCGACCACGCGCACGGTGTTGTTGGCGAGGAATATCGCGGTGACCCTGAGGGTGCCGTCGCCGAGCAGCAGCCGCGGGGGGTGGTGGCTGGTGTCGCAGGTGAGTTTGAGCCCTGGCCAGTAGCAGCGGGAGGGCCCATAGCCGAACGGGTACGGCACGCTCACTTCGCCGCAGGTGGTGTTGCAGCCGGGCTGCCCGATCGGCGCCGTGGCTGCTGCGGCCGACTGTTGCAATGCCATCGCCATCAGCGCCACCGCCGCAGCTGGTAATACCACAGCTGCAGAGGCCAGCGTCATTTTGGACAACATATACACTGCTTGTACTTACTACTCCCTCCGTCCGGAATTAAATCCGCGTATAGGATTCAAATTTTTTCCGGAAATATTGGTCAATATAAGCTGCCACGTCATCTAAATAGGGGGTACGGCCAAGAGTTGCCAGTCTGTCATCTGCAACTCTCTTCGCCGTGTTGAAAATATCACCATAATAAAAAAAAGAAAACAAATACTTGCCTTTGAACTTCTGTCAAATTTCTTGACTGATGTCTAGTATTTTCATGTGCATGTTCATCTTCTTCAGTATCAGAGTCCTCCAGCTCCTCTTCATCGAAGGTTATGTCCACAGCATCGTTGCACACACCATTGTCATGTGTATCATCGATGATGTCTGCAAAAAAAATCAGGTAAGGCAGCATTACAAATTTGTTAAGGCTGTTGGCAAAGAAAAATCCATGCTTACTGCAAATGCAGATATGGATATATGCATTTGTTTAGTGTTTTGTACTTTAGGATGATCTCTTCATTATTACTAGTAGCCAGCAAAGTTCCTTTGCAGATTGCATTGTTTTGTTGGGATGGTGGTGCAAACTTAGTGTTTGATTAGTGGGTTCTTAAAGCACATTGGAAAGTAGGGACTTCTGGAATACTAGAACAAGATTTTTTTAAGCAAGTAAAATCTGGTCGGCTAAATTATTCTGGTTTGCAAAACATGATGTGAATACTTAGTTAGAAAAACTCTTAGAACCTAGCATAGTCAATTTACTCATTGCAAAATTAAGTACCGAGGGTTGCTGTTTTCAGCCTTACTGATTTTCATCTCTTTTGCTGACCTGAAGCTTGTAAGTTGAGGTCGAATACACCGTACTCATGTGGACCAGCAAAGTTGTTATCTCCATCTTGTTGCTGATCTGAAGCTTGTAAGTTGAGGTCAAATAAGTTGATATCTCCATCTTCTTGGTGATCTGAAGCTGGAAAGTTGAGGTCAAATAATCCATGTTCATGTGGACCATCAAAGTCTCCATGTTGCTGGTCATCCTCGGCACCAAGGACTGCAATAAGGTGGGAGAAGGATAGGTAATTGCATGTTTGAACTTGTGTTTACAAGTCATTTACTTGTTGTGAGAGTAAGAGAAACATTACCTGGAAGGTTGAGATCTATGCCATGCAGAAATCTGTGTTCCCCTTCATAGAGGAGATGAACTTGATCTTCCCCAAGATGATGGATTTTATCTCCCTGCTCATCAGGCTGTTGTTCATTGAGGTCAGGTAGTAGCTGTCCACTGCCTTGATCTGCTACTATATTTAGATCTATGGCCATGGTTGAAGAGGGAATGAATTGTAGGCTGAGGAAGATGGAGTGGATTGCATGGTGACGAGTTTTGGGTCAGGTGGAGCAAGTGGATGCCTCACAAGCAGGTGAAGTCTTTTGTAGTGGGGGCAAATGGCGCGTGGCTCAAATTTGAATTTCCAGGCGGAGTGGCTCGGTGGTGCCTGAGACGTCCTAGAAGTTTCTGTAATGGTCTTGGATGACCCTTTGTTTATTGTCTTTTGTTTGTTTCTTGTGCTATTGTGATGCCACGTGCTTCTCAGATACTGTATGAAGTTTTTGGTTAGACTTGTGGTGGGTTTATTTTATTCGCATGAGCACTGTACGTACTGTCAAAACTGGAGATGCCAGACCCATTACATAGGGGTATTTTGGTAATTTCACAGCTGGACTCAGTTGGCAAGTTTGAACCTATACGTGGGTTTAATTCCGGACGGAGGGAGTACACTTATAGCTACTACGCCGTTTCTCTACGGCGGCAGCAAGACATGCGCGGCTGGTGATGAACTGCAGTGTGCTACGCGGTGCTTATCCAGCGATGCAATCTAACTGCTGCTATGCTCAATAGAGTTCTTTGCATTGCGAGCATAGGGCCGGAAGGACCTAGTTATTATATATACATATATGGAGTTATGGACTCTCGATCGATACCTTTGCGGGTTCCTGGAAATGGGGGCGAATGTGTGTTCGCATCGATCGACGACAGATCTGTCACCGACCACGCTCGGGTGCAAGCACGCGGCTGCCTCTGTCCTGCATCGCCATTTGCGCTTAACTATTTATTCCTGTCTTTAGTTCGCGAAATTTTTTAAAAATGATACCGTGGCACTTTCGTTGTTATTTGACAATTAGTGTCTCGTTAATTTCGTCTCGTGAATTTCGTCTAAACTGTGTAATTAATTTTATTTTTTTATCTATATCTAATACTTCATGCATACGTCAAAGATTCGATATGACGGAGAATCTTGAAAAATTTTACAAAATTTTAGAAACTAAACAGCACCTAAACAAATCGGGTGTCCTGACTACTGCATTGGCCCACCCTGGCGACACTGGTATATTATTGGCTGGGGCATGCATGCTACCTGCGGTGATTACTTCCCAGATAAAAACAAGGGCCTTGTTTAGATTGAAAAAATTTCAACTCGATGAATAGTACCACTTTCGTTTTATTTGACAAATATTTTCCAATCGTAGACCAACTAGACTCAAAAGATTCATCTCATGATTTCCAACTAAACTGTGTAATTAGTTATTTTTTACCTACATTTAATACTCCATGCAAGCGGCTAAAAATTGATGTGATGGAGAGAGAGTGAAAAAACTTAGAATTTTGAGGGTACCTAAACAAGGCCAAGGCAACAGTCAAAGAACAGTAGGGCGTCCCCGACGGGGTGAAATCGCCAGCTGAGGTGTGTTCCTGTTGGTCACGGAGGGAAGAGAATAACGTGCTAGCGCTGAGATAGTCGCTAGTCTATCACGAACCCCGGAGAAACACCCTCTCTCAGCTCTCATCCCAACTTTATTCTTTTGTTTATTGATTTGAGCCTTCAGCTCAGCTAGCGATTTGTTCCCACACCTGAGGACGCCCTTAGCGCGTTAGGCATGCATGTGAACGGTGACCATGAGAAGACCTCGGTCGGAGGAACTGCCGCCTGGTCGTCCTAATTAATTAACCAAGACATCCTCACACCCTGCCCGTGATACGTCTCTCCATATAACAAGGTGCATGTCTTTCGCTAGCCAAGAGGCCATTCATTTTTTTATAATACTCTCCTTGGTCTCTAAGGTCAGTCTCAGTGGAAGTTTCACTAGAGTTTTATTTACATTTAATAGCCTGCCACATATGCATTTTTGATGACATGTCAACGTTTTAATGAAGAGAGAGAAGAATTGAGTTTCATGAGGATGAAACTCTCTTGGCACAGTTACCAACTCTCTATGAGTCATAGAATTAAATGTCTATGAAACTATGGAATGAAACTTTCCATTGAGAGTGGGTGTTTCATCCGAGTTTCATTTCATTCTATATGACATGACAGTCCTGGAAACAACAAAATGAAACTCTCCACTGAGACTGGCCTAATTAAATCACTTTCTAGACTGGGTGGACTCAATTATGCAGTGTGTACCTACGGTCACAAACCAAGCTAAAGTAAATGGAGTATTAACATATACCTTTGTGCCTGAACACGGTTGCAGCGAGCAGCGCCGGTCCTAGGATTTCGAGAGCCCTCAGACGAACTTGTCGCGACAACCCCTCTAGACCACGTCTAAAATCTTATAATATATAGGCGCTAGCAAACCTGCCACATACAGTATACCACATAATATATAGACATCTAAGGCACTGACCTAGTGTCCGCTCAGGCAACCTGCCACATAGTCACCACCTTTTTATCAGGCTGCCTCTAATAGACTAATCATATTAAAGGTTTAGTCAAAGCAGAATTATTGAAAGTTTGACTAAATTTATAAAAAAATTTGGTGTTTTTATACCAAATCAGTACCATTAAACTTTGTTATTTAATATATTTTCACATATACTTATTTGATGTCATAAATGTAGATATTTTTCTCTAAGGTCATTCTTTTTGGATATGGTAGGAGTATCTTTTGAGAGCCATTTCCCATTTGCAAAAAAAATACTACCTATGTCCAAAAAGAACCCAATTCTGTATTTGGTCCAAGGCAGACCATTTTAAGTTCAACTAAGTTAATTTATACTCCCTCCATGTTGGTAAAAGAAGTCGTTTTGGACAAGGTTTGGGTCAAATATTGGGAATAGAAATCATGAATAATTTTTAAGTTGTTGAGTTTGGAAATATGAAAACAATATGAATAGATTTATCTTGAAATATACTTTCATAAAAGTATACATATATAACTTTTGAATAAATATTTTTATAGAAAAATGAAGTCAAAGTTATGCTTTGGAGACCGTGTCGTTGTCTAAAACGACTTCTTTTACCAACATGGAGGGAGTACAAAATTATTTTGACTATTTGAATCCTAATATGTATAACATATGAAAATATATTTCCAGATGATTCTGATCATACTTATTTGGTATCATAAATATTAGTACATATTTTAAGAAACTTTGTTCAAATTGGATCAGAGATGGATTGACCCAACAACATAGCTAGAATTGCACCCCCTAGCTATTTTAGATTGCAGACAATTAATACCAACAACAAATAATACAACCATAAATGTTTCAAGGATACAAACACCCTAGCTATTTACAAGGCACTATCCAACTTTGAATAGCCTATATACAACAATAAGCCAGTTTTTTTATACGGCAATAAGCCAGATTTTCATAATATGTATATATGTTCTAGACACGTTCCTTACGCAGTTACTCCCTCCGTCCCAATGAATGTGCAATTCTCGCATCCCGAGAAATCAGCCATCGTAAATTTTGATTAAAATTATATAAAAAAATACTAACTCTTATGAGACAAAATAAGTACCGTTAGATTGATTATGAGATATATTTTCATAATAAATTTATTTCGAGACATAAATGTTAATACTTTTTGCTATAAATTTAGTCAAAGTTGACACAGTTTGAACGACACGTTTCCCATAATTGCACAATCAACCGGACGGAGGGAGTAGTATAACAAGTCACCCTGAATGGACATGTGGTCCAGTGTGACGGTACCCACCGGGGTTTACCCTGGTGTTCGCACCTTCTCCAATATCTTCTTTATGCGTGTATGGATGCACACGCGTGCGTGTGGTGTGAGTGTGGGCACAGCCGGAGCTTCCTCATTTTCTGGCAACGTGCGGCCTCGGATGCTGCTGCGCCCAGCGTCGGAGTCCGCCGCTCCTCTTTCTCCGTGCCAACGACTGCCACGACGCGGACAAATTTGACCGGTGTCGGCTTCCGCCCTCGCCCCCTTCCGCGCCAAGCTAGCAGTAGCGCCGCGTGCTACACGGCCCGCCCTGGCCCCAGCTCCGCCCCTGCACCACGCTGCGTGCACCCCTGCGCGACCATGTGCCCCAGTCAAGTCGCCGCGCCCTTGTGCTCCAGTCAAAGTCGCCGTGGACGCCAAGCGTATTTAATGCTTCATGTCCCTCCGTCCCTAAATACTTGTCACTTTCGTTTTTCGAGAAACAACTTTAACAAAATATATATTAAAAAATATTAATATTTATAGTACATAATTAGTATCATCGGATAGATCTTTGAATCTAGTTTTTTAATAAATTTATTTAAAGATAAAAATGTTGCACGCATTTTCTACAAATCGAGTCAAACTTAAACTTATGACACGAAAACCGGAAACGACTTGTAAAAAGGGACAGAGGGAGTATCTAAGATTTGACGTGACTGCTTGGCTGAAAATTTTTGGAAATCGGGGGCACGTTCCAACGACCGCGAGGATGCGGACAAATTTGACTGTTCTCGGCTTCCGTGCCAAGCTAGCAGCAGCGCCGCGTGCGACACGGCCGCCCCGGCCCCAGCTCCGCCCCTGCACCACGCTGCGTGCACCCCTGCGCGACCTCGTGCCCCAGTCAAGTCGCCGCGCCCTTGTGCTCCAGTCAAAGTCGCCGTGGACGCCAAGCGCGTGCCTGCCTCCACTCCTGCTGCGTAGAACGCCGTGGCCATGTCCACACCGGCCGGCATGATGGCCTGGCCGAGCAGCAGCTCTGCAGAGGTGACGTTTGGAGAGGCCACACGCACTCGCATCGTCCGTCCCTGCCTCTGCTTCGCCATGTCACATGAACGACTAGTGTGCATCGTCCGAGCTCACATGTCACATGAACGACTAGTGTGAACACTGGACAGCCGCAGCATCCTCCGTCCCACCGCAAACAGCCCTTACCGTCTCCCCTTTCAGACGCGTGCGCCGCGCGGACGCCGGGCACGGCTCTGCCGCAGCACCCAGAGCCGGCCCTGAGTTTTTAGGGGCCAGGGCAAAACCAAAATTTAGGGGCCCTTATATACACATGACTTAAACACTTATATGTATAAAATAGTTAATGATAGACGTTTAGCTACAATACAAAAGCGATATTCAGAGAAACAATTCATATATATTAAAATACCTTCAAATTTTCTTCTGACGTTTCTCGATGTGAGGTCATTATAATGATGGCATACTCTGGTTCCTCGACAACCATATCACTGTTTGGATCTCTTGAAGCGCTTGAATTTGGTCTGTCTACCTCGGGTGTTGGTGTTGTCACAGTCGTGTTTTCTTCGCAGCGGCTACCTAGTCGCGGCGGATACGTCGCCTTCTTCGCAGCGGCTACCTGGTCGCTCGTGGATACTTTCTTCTTTACAGCGGTTACCTGGTCGCTGGCGGACACTGTTGCCTTCTCCTTCGCAGTGGCTACCTGGTTACTTGCGGATGGATGCCGTGCTCTCCGCAGCGGCTACCTGGTCGCTTGCGGATGGATGCCGTGCTTTTCTACCGGTGGATGCTTTGCCACCATGGCTTCACCCACCCTTTGTTGGAGACCTTTGCGTGGATGTATTTCTCTTGATAGGCATAGTCATTGGGCAGTTGAGGTGGAGGTTCCCCCCTTCGTGTTTTCTTGCTGCTTGTTTTGTTGTTTTTTTTATCTTTCGGTTTTCGCTGCTAATCCTTGGATTACTTGTTCCTCCTTTGTAACCGTGTTCGGGTCTTTTCTTCGGCCTTTCCTCTTAATGAAATACGGGTACAAGACCCGATCGCGAAAAAAAGCGCTTGAATTACTCTTAAAAAACTTATGTATAAATCTCTCTGTGTGATTGTATTAATTCATCTACTCATACTCACTTTTTTATTTTCTCTGTTTGACTAGATTTTGTACAAAATATTAAGCGAGCAGCCAAGCTCACATGAACGACTAGTGTGAACACTGGACAGCCGCAGCATCCTCCGTACCCTGCTCGCGTGCCTCTTGTTCCCACCGCAGACAGCCCTTACCGTCTCCCCTTTGAGACGCGTGCGCCGCGCGGACGCCGATCACGGCTCTGCCGCAGCACCCCGTTCCTGACCCCTCTCCTCGATCAAGGCAACTGAGCCGTGGCGAAGCCACCACCCCCGCCGAGCCCCTTCCGCCCTTTCGCCCACCAGAGGACCTTCAAGGGTGAGGTCATCGAAGACGTCACCACCGCCCCTCCCACCAACCAGAGTTAGGTTTGCACCCGAAGGTCAAGCAACACATCTAGGGAGCAATCCTTGTCAACACCTCTGGATTGAATTAGTTTTTGTAATAGCTTAGATTAGTATTTACATGCAGATTTGAGAGATACTTTAGTTTGTTTTTTGTAATGGGCGGTATGGATAATTTAGATACAGATTAAAAGATGTTCTTTATATTATCTTGCTATTATGTGCATGTACATACTAGTGTGCTCTGCTGAATAGATGACTAGATGAGTGTGCAACAGGCGCGACTACTTGAGACTTGACTTGGTGGTGCCTTGGCTGCTGGTTAGAGTTGGGACTTGGGCCGTGCCGTGCCGGCACGGCACGACTGTAACACCCTGGGTGTTATAGTGCTAATTAATCTGCCATGTCATCATAATGCATTGCAAAGCATCCCTGTTAGGTTAACTTTGTTATGCATCAACTAAAACAAGTTTACTTATTTAGGTTGAATGTGTTTCTCAGTGGTGTGCTCCGAACCCGAAAACCCTAATTTCGAATGCCACCGCAAATACTTAGTCCATGCCCTGCGTAATTTGAGGTGCGCGACTGTGTTGCACACTAGTGTCAAGTGTAGGGTATGAGCTCAAGTACAACATCTAAAATGAAGCTCCAAGTTTGAGTTTGAATTGGAGTCCCAAAACTTGTCGCGAGTTTTCCGATTCGAGTTCGAATTCAAAATCTGGGGAGAAATGAAAAAGAATTTCAAAAAGTAAATTGGTCAACCAAGAGTGACATTTGGTCAACCATGTCATGTTGGTCCAAATGATGCCCTTGGGTGAGGTTTTGATCACTAAGTAATCACTAATTAAAGTAGCAACAAATTCCATTTGAAAATTCTCCCGAAAACCCTAAATTTCAAAACCCTGTTTTACCCCTTTTGAAATAATTCAAAATCTAAGCAAAATTTTGGAAAAAGTTAAAAACCAAGTTTGTAGAACTTTTCAAGGGCTACAACTTTGGTGTTTTGAGTTTTCAAAGTTTTAGTGTAAAATGTGGAGCAATTTTGAAAATAAACAAATTTCAGTTTTTAATTCATTTTTGTCCCCAAACTAAGATTTCAAAATGGAGGCAGAATTTGAAAAAGTTTTGAACAGAAAAGTTGTAGGTCTGGTCAAGATATACAACTTTGATGTTTGGAGATTTTGAAGTTCAATATAAAAATCAAAAGTAATTTCTAAATTTCTAAATCTGAAAAATGTGTCCCTTTTTGAATTTAAACTCAAATTTCAAAATCCAGTGAGAATTTGAAAAAGTGTTCAATACAAAACTTGTAGAGCTTGAAATTCTGAAGATTTCATAAATTGGAAGTTTTTCAAGTTGTTACATGAATTTGAGAGTAATTTGAGAAAACAATTTAAATTTCAAAATTTGGGGGGGCAGCTACAGTGCTCGACGTATCACCGACCGGTATGGGCGCCGGCTGATCGCCGCCGTGGCCGTTTCCATGATCTTCTCGAGCGCGCCAGGGTCGCCAGCGCGATGGCACTGCAGTGCTGCTCTGTAGACGCGTTTCCTTCTATATATACCGAGGTTCACAGTGACGTTCACCGTTTTCGCCATCACCGCCACCGCAGCTCCGCCGCTCGCCGCTGCCGCCACCGAGCCATCTCCGCCCACGCCAACCGCACCATTAGCTTCGCCTCATCCTTGCGCATCTCGTGAACCAGCTGAGCTAGCCCAATTTCGCCTGGATCGCCGGGGAGCCGTCGTCTTCCACCTCGGGTCGCCGCCGTTCCCGTCGAGCCCCGCCACCGTCGCCAGCCACCTCCAGAGCCTCTCCGCTTCAACCGATCACTCCGTCGTGATCGTGGTATGCCCCTGATGCTCCCTGACCACTCGCTTTAATCGCTACCGCTTTGTACCGACGAGTCGCCGGTCACCGTCCCCGTCGAGCCGCCACCGTCGTCGGTGAGCTATTGCCGGAGCTCGAATCGTAGTGTTTAGTAGCAAAATGGAACCGTGGGGTAGTGTAGATGATGATGGTGGTGTTGGTTTGTCGACCAAGGCGCCGTCCGTCGGCCGGCCACCGCGGGCAAGCGCACGGGTGCTCGGGAGAGCGAGAGGGAGACGGAGGAAGGCGATGACAGGTGGGGACACCGTGTCAGCGAGAGGAGGAGAGCGGGCGCGGGCGGAGCAGGCCAGCTGGGCTGGGCCGCGGCTGGGCCGAACGCGCGTGCGCGCGCGGGCGCGCGTTGCTGGGCCGATTCGCTGGGCCGGACCGCGGGAAAAATGAGAATCGGCCCGATTTCGTTTTTGTTTTTCTTTTTCATAAATGAATAGTGCAGTTATTTGTTTATTTGTTTAAAAATTGTGTAGAGTTCCAAAATTCATGAAAATTTTTGGGTAAGCTTCTCAATGTATAAACTATCTAGGAAAAATGTTAAATCATGAATTTGAATACTTTGAGCAGTAGAATTAATTAGTTCCATTAAAGATTAAATGCAACTTCCAGTAATTTTAATAATTAATTTATTTATCCAAAAATTATGAAATTTATTATGACACTGTTATAAATCATTCTTAACCTATAGAAAAAGTTTGAGCTTGTTTAGATAAAGTTTGGTCAACTTCTAATTATGCCCTAATTATTTAAATAGTAAATCATGTTAATTTGAGAACTTTAAGTGTTGGGTGCCCTTTTGATTGAGTGATGTCCTTAGGTCACTACCCTTTGGTGATCTTTGGCACCTTAATTTCATGATTGAGCTCGTTAGTAACTTGTTTAGGTTTAAAAGCTGGTATCGTTGGGAAACGTCGCTACTAGTTAGTAGGTTTTCTGTTTACGCCTGTACCGTGAAGGGAAGTTGTACTTAAGTCGTAACTCGTAGCATGTTATCATCAAGCATCATGTTTATCATCGAGCATCATGTTAAAGCATGTTATGTACTCGTGTAGTCTCCGCTTTCGAAGAAGCCGAAGTCGTCGAGCAAGCTTCCGGCAAAGAGCTGTCGTCGGTGGGTTCCGGACCAGAAGTCGGAGTCTTTGAGTCCGAGTCAGTTGTCTCGTCAGAGCAAGGCAAGCCCCGGTGCATTTAAACCCTACCTTGATATTTTACAAATATTTTATTATTTATACTATGGTTTACTGCATTAAGTAATTAGGAGTTGAGTGATAACCTAATTGATGCATTATCATCCTTGATTATTGTGATATCAACCTTGATACCTGTTTTACAGAAAATGCGTAGTATGCTTCGCCATACTTAGAAGTTAAGCTTTTAAATGAAATGTTTGCATAGCCATGATGGCATATTGAATGAATATTGAAATATGAGAATGAATTTGAAAGATCGGGCGGGTGGTTTGGCCACTGCTAACATGCATTGGGAAAGGAGTCTCAATGTAGTGTTTCCGCCTTGTCAGTTAAGGTCCGTTCGTTGTAAGCCTGTTGTGATCGAGACTTTGCAACTAGCCTCATGCCTTGGGTAAGCCCAAAATGTTGGTGATTCCATTACGAGAACGTCTAACCTCACACTGGGAGTGGAGAGATGGCGCGAGTAGCGTGTACCCTCGGGGCTAGAATTTGGTCGGGTTCGAGGAGTACTGTACTCTCGGGTGGCGATGGACACGTTCTGGTTTTGGGAGATCTAAATGAGGGTTGATATATGCAAGATTCGGTTCTACATATGTCGTGATGTTAGGGATCCCCAGCTGGGTATAATCGGTTCGAATCGTCGTTGCTCCTCGGTTATGGAGACTCGATCGCCTGATTTGCATCGTAGTTAAGAACTGGAATTGAAAGAAAGAATGAGAAAGGTTTGATGATAATTACTTTGATCTAGATTAGGATCACCTAGAATTGGTTAATGAACCATCAATGGTAAAAGTAAAATGTTGAAGATAAGGACTTACTGTAGTAAGCTTTTCTGCAAAAGAAAATCTTGATTCTGATTTACCCGTACCTTGATTCCCTAAAGCTAGCATGCCCTTGGAGTCTTTGTCTTAGTCGGGTAAGTCTTGTTGAGTACTCTCGTACTCAGGGTTTGTTGAACCCCTTGTTGCAGGTGCGGTTCATGAACAAGTCTGCTTCGAGCCTTGTTGCATGACCGTCGTGGTTGAAGAAAGCGACGACGAGTAGACTGTGTGGCCTTTGGGCAAGGCATCTCGCTTGTGTGATGAAATAAAGTTACTACCGATACTTCTCTACTACTGGTTTGTAATAATGTTACATAAGGTTTGAAGTTTGAAAACTGGTTTGTAATTCTAAGTTATTGTAAGACTTCCGCTACTTTACTCTGTTGAATATTTTGAATAAACTATTATAATATTGCAATACTCCTGTGATTGGATCCTGTTCGGAGGAAAGCAGGCCTTTTAAGTTATGGTGAACATAAGTACGACTGTCAGAGGTCATTATGACAATGACGTGTACTTGTGGGCCATCATAATTAGGAGGTTCTGTGACAACGACCCGTTCGTGCTTTGGGCCATGTCGGCCCAAGCATTTTAGGCACGCTCGGCACGTCGGGCCGTGCCGAACGGCACGACAAGATTTTCTCTAGGCCCAAGCACGGCCCATGGCCCGGCGGCCCGCCTTCGTGCCGTGCCAGCCCAAGCATGACCCTCGTTATGTTTTTACTTACTTTCTTCAACCATTGGTAATAAAAAACAATATATATTTTTTGAATGCAAAAGACATCGATTTGGGGAACATATGCCGATTAAGATGGCCAGTACCACCACGCGATCCTGCAGAGAAGTCTTTCTTGCAATATTTACAAGTTGCAGAAACTAAAACCTTATTACCATCAATGATCTTGTCGAAATGTTTCCAGCATGGTGCGCCCCCGCTCCTGGATGGCCCAGCACAGTCGTTGCCGTTGCCGGTGGCTGGAGTCTCCAGGGTGGAGAAATTGCTTGGCGTTGTATCCGTCAGGATCGAACAATTTCCAGGCTGCTCGTCCTCCTCATAGCCTTCAAGATCATCAATATCATGATCGTCCATGCCATAGTCTCCCGTACTTGGGGAGAGCTGGCGTGGATCGAGATCGATGACCGTCTCACGCACTGGAGAAGGACTAGGAGAGTGTCGGCGTCGCTTGTGTGCTATTGTTTTTGTTCTCTTTCTAGTACTCTCCTGCGACATATTTTTCTTCATTTTCATGGTGATTTGGTGATGGACTAGACTCCAGAGATGAGAGCAATGAGTAAATATAGGCACCGTGTATTAGGTGAAAGAACGTTAGTTTTGCTGTGTCACATGGAAAGAGTGCAACGTTGCCAATTTGTCATTGGTCATGCATGGAAGGTAGATTTCATAATTGGCTGATTGTTTCCGTAGAATGTATACATTAATACATGAAACAAAAGGCAGGAACTTGAAGGCGGGCCAAAACCGTGCTTGCATGCTATTTTCGTGCCGTGCCGGCCCAAGCACGGCCCAAAATGCGGGCCAGGCCGTATAGCCCATCGTGTCGAGATCCTAGGCACGGCACGGCCCAAAATATTTCGTGCCGTGCCGTGCTTCGGGTCGTGCCAAAAGATCGTGCCACGGTCCGCCCTTAAATGGCACGGCCAAGTCCCAACTCTACTGCTGGTCGTGGTCTCCTCTGTCCCTGGTCCACCACGGTGCTGTCCTCCAGTGGCGAGCAGGTCACGAGATTCTTGGTCGCCACCATTATTTCCTTGCCGGTGGCTTGTACAAACAGCTAGTGATGACCATTATTTCTAGTCTCAATGAGTGCTGGTGGACAGTGTCACCACAAGAAATGTGCCATCTTATGACGATTATGGCATGACATCTTATCAGAATGTCATTAAATTGTTCAGTTTATGATATTTGTTTTGGAACCAGCGACACTTAGTGACATTAATAAATCCACGTCATAAAAATTTTCTTAAAACTAGTAGAATGGTATATTGTGACAACATTTGTCATGTCATAACGACCATTTTGCTAAGGTCATAAATATATGATAAGGATTGTGTGTTACAAAATATTCTACTAAATCTTTTGAACGTTGTTATCTAAGGTGGCACATGAGTCCAACTACCAAAACAAGTCCCACTATCATCTGGTCGAGTGAATCCCATATGTCATATTTTTTCCTTAATTTCCTTCATGAGTTAGGTTAAGAAAAAACCAAAAAAAGCAAGTGTATCCCATATACCATATATTTTTTTCTTAAAAAATCCTCAAAAAACAAACTGCATATGTTGCGGTAAAAAGCAAACTGCATATGTTGATGGCTGGTGGTGAATAATATCTTTTATATTATATCAAGGCAGCAGAAAAATCGTCTCAAAAAAGACAGCATAAAACTAAATAATATAAAAACAAAAAATAATACTGTATTTTAGGGCCCGCGCCCTCTGTTTTATAGAGACACACATAAAGCCGGCACAGGCACCGGCGTGCCCAGCAAAACATGCATCCCGCGCACTGACGCACGCCGGCCCAGACAATTCCGCGCCCTGCCCATGAGACTGTCCGCAGTGGCATACTCTATATGATACTCTAAAGCTTTAGAGTATGAATATAGAGTAAAAACTGCTGCACTGGATACTCTAAAACGATACTCTATCTTTTCTCTTACTCTATATTTAGAGTAGTACAGTGTTTACTCTATAGTGCGCAGTGGCGGGCCCTATTAGCTAAACCAAGGAAAAAAATGCTATAACTCACAAACCAAAAATCCAAATTAAATTTCGATTGCACCATTAAATTCGTCTCAATAAATCCTTCAAAACTAGATCACTCATGGATATATTTAGATAAAGTGACAAGTGGGTCCCACAGTAGATAGAGTGGATAGAGGATGATATAGAGGATGGATGGGTGCGGGAGAATTGAGTATAGAGGAAAGAATCTTGCTGACTAGGACGTATAGAGGATGAATATAGAGGACCATGAGTGCGGATAGCCTGAGCGTCGGCCAAAGCAGTGGGAAACCTCAAACCTTGTCGTAGATTTTTGAACCCCGTGCTCCTATTTTTGAAAAAAAGGAAAAAGTCCAATTTTCCCCCTCAACTTTGGCGTGCGTCCGTTTTTCCTCCACGAACTATAAAACCAGAAATCTTTCCTCCTCCAACTTTGAAAACCGTTCGTTTTACCTCCCTGGCCGGTTTTAGACGGTGGGTTTGCTACAGTAACGATTGTTTTGTCTTTTTCTTTTTTATTTATTTCGACCGAATCTTTGAAAAATCATAGTAAATCACAGAAAATCGTAAAATAGAAAATCTAATTTTGTTGGACTCTACATGAGTAGATCTACACAGTGAACATATAATATAGTATGCTTTAATACAAAGTTTTTGTTGTAGCTTTAGATTAATTGGAAAACCTAATTTTGTCTATAATTAACTAGAATAATTTATAGCTACAGTTCCTATGATCTAATTATGATGAAATTTTTATGGTGGACTAATTATTGTATGCTCGAACTGCAGTAATTTTTTATGCCTTGGCTTTGTATAATTTCACCATAATTGGACCATAGGAATTGTAGCTATGAATTAATTAAAAAACATATATCTAAAGCTACAACAAAAACTTTGCACTAAAGCATACTATATTATATGTTCACTGTATAGATCTACTCATGTAGAGTCCAACAAAATTAGATTTTCCATTTTACGATTTTTCTGTGATTTACTATGATTTTTTAAAGATTCAGTCGAAATAAATAAAAAAGAAAAAGACAAAACCGATGTTACTGTAGCAAATCCACCGTCCAAAACCGGTCAGGGAGGTAAAACGAACGGTTTTCAAAGTTGGAGGAGGAAAGATTTCTGATTTTATAGTTCGGGGAGGAAAAACGGACGTACGCCATTGAGGGGGAGAAAATTGGACTTTTTCCTTGAAAAAACGACGGCACCCTACGTTTTCCTTTAGCGAGACCCCGCGCAGGGGGCTGCTAGCGTCCGATGGTCGGACCGAAACATCGGTCCGGCAGTTCTCCCGCCGAGCACGTCAAAACTTACGCAGAACAATGTTGGATTGCATGCTGGCCCACGGCCACCTCACCCACGCCAGCTCTGAGGTTACGCATGCAAATATTTTTTAACCAACTAAAAAAGTAATAACTGTTGAACCAAATATTTAAATTAAATTCTGATTGCACCATCGGATTTCTTGTAACAAATCCTTCAAAACAAGATCCCACATGAATATATTTAGATAAATTTTATTAACAAACATTTATCTTATAAAGATAGAACATTTTGTTTTATTGAGCAGATACGATGTTCTAGGTTCACAGAACAATGTTCTGTCTTCGTTAGAAAAATGTTCTCATTTTAGAAGAATAATATTCTAGTTTTAGGTTCATGAAATTGATATTATAATATACATAAAAATAAATAAATAAATAAATAAATAAATAAATAAATAGCATAAATAAATAATAATAAAGCTAGAGCAAAGCATAAGAAAAAAATACACACGTAATAGAGAAAAATTTAAAAGAACATCACATGAATACTTTTCAAAAACATTCTAAAATAGACTATAGAATATCACATAGATACTAAGTGAACATCACTAAATACACAATAGAATATCACCTAATACATTATAGAACATCACATATATATTACGTGAACATCACTAATTACATCATAGAACACCGTATGTGTGCCAAGTGAACATCACTAAATACACTATAGAACATTACTAATTACATTATAAAACATCGCATATATATTACGTGAACATCACTAAATACATCATCGAAAAACACATGTGCACTAAGTGAACATCACTAAATACACCATAAAACATAAAAAAAATATAATAGAACAACACATGTATACTACATCAACATCATAGAATACGTCATAGAACATCACATGTATATTGTGTGAGCATAAAAAAAATTTAGAACATCACATGTATACTACAAGAACATCATATGTATATTACGCTAACATTGCAAAATACATCATAGAACATTACATGTATACCACGTAAACATAAGAAAAAAACATCACAGAACATCACATATATACACATGAACATCACAAAAAACAACATGGAACATCATAAAAAATAATAAGAAAATAAAAAAAATGAATGATGTACAAAAATAAAAAAATAAAAAGAAAAGAAAACTAATGTATCATGTTGTTTTTCTTTGTTTCTTTTTATACACATCAACATTACAAACAACAACATGGAACATCATAAAAAATAAAAAGAAAAGAAAATAAAAGAAAAATGCAAGAAAAGAAAAAAATAATAGGAAAAAGAAAAGAAAAAAAAGAAAAAGTAACAGAAAAGAAAACACATGAAAAACATAATTAGAAAAGAAACAAAGAAAACAGATAAAAAGAAATAAAAAATAAAAGAGAAGATAAAAATTGAACGTACAACACGAGAACATAAAAAAGAATAAAAAAAGGAAAAAAGAAAAATAAATAAAAAATAAAAGAAACATAAAGTATAAAATAGTAAAAGAATAATAAAAACACATAAAAGAAAAAATAGTAAAAATAGAAAATGAAACATGAAAAGAAAAAAATAGAAAGTAAAACAAGCACGAAAAGAAAAAATAAAAAGAGAAAAGAAAAGAAAAGGAAAAAGAAAATAAAAAGAAAATAAAAGAAAAAGAGAAATCATACGTATCGTCCTGCTCTAGTCCCTGGCGTGTCGCTGCGCTTCAAAGAGTAACGCACCCTTCATGGGCCGCCTCTGTCCCAACGTTCGGGATGGAAGATTTCTACCCCGCACAGGCCTTTGCATGCGTGAAAAGGTCCCGTGCAGGCCCTACGCGTCCTTTGCATGCGTGAAAACTGAAATTGAAAGTATCAAAATAAAAAATAGAACAAACATAGGGATCAAACCCTGGGACCGGACGATTTAGCGGTATTAGTTTTACCACTGAGCTAAACGAATCTTTTTGTTTTGATTGGTAGTGAATGATTTATTATGCTCAGCGCAGACAATAACATTGGCAACAAAGATCGAACCCAAGACCTGTTTCAATAGAGTGCTGCATTAACGTACGCTTCGCCATATATGTTGCATTAATTAGTTACCACGGTCCTAGAGGTAAAGGTACTGCTGCATTGTTCAAAATTCTACCAATTTGTGAATAATAAATAGTCCTACTTTATCAGATGATTCGAAAATTTTATGATAAGCCTATGTGCGTGTCCGTTTCCTGCACAAGGTGCAGCCGCCTGCATCCCTACTCCCACCTTAAATATTTTGGTAATTGTCATTGCTCAGTGTACTTGTGTGATATTTCTTGAATGTACTCTTGAATCAGTCCCAATCAAATATCGTTCTTGAATATATGTCTGTACAGAACTGCTGTGGGTACAAACCACAAGCATGTCTAATTGAACTGTTAGGAATATATACTAATGTAGTTATTATGTCTGGTATTTTTCGTGTCCTTTATCCTTCTCAAATCAGCACTATGTTCACAGCGTGTGCTATGGTTTGCACTTATTTTTAACTTGGGGCAACTGCTGTGCAGAATTTATAATCTAATATACCCTTTGGCCCTATACTTGCAGCAAATTGGTGGGGTGATTGTTGGACAACTTTTCCAAGGATATGGCTACAAGGGTGTCTTCTCGTTGTTAGAATGAACTCATAGAGTGCTGCTGTTGCAATTTGTAGGAGCACTACACAAATGAGTAATGTGTATGGGTGTTAGTTTGTTGTAATCGCTGGCGTGTACGGTTTATGGTCTTTAGCAACAATTCTTTAATATTGTGCTTGAATCCTTAGGCTGTCAATGAGGCTGAGTTAACCATTATTTTGTATCATCAGTTTCTAACCATGATTGATAGTACTCTGTTAAGGACGCTGATCTCGAAATGAAAAATTTGTGTGCGCTGGCTGAAAAAAAGTGTGCGGGCTCAGCCTAATCAGCAAAAAAAAAAGGGCTGGTAAAAAAATTGCATTGGCTGGCCGAAAAAAACTGCATGGGCTGAAATAATACAATTAAGAAATGGGCTGAAAAAACTCTAAAACATGAAATGGGCTAAGCTGAAGATGAGCCTGAACAATGGGCCTGGCCCATTTTTGGCCTGCATACTACGTGGGCTTAGACAGGCCTAATTCAGAGTGCATATGTTAACATTCATGACATTAAATCCAATGTCATACATTTATGACTTGAACACCTAAATGTCAAAAGTGGTCATTAAAGACACTTATCTTTTGACATTTGATTTTTTTTGTCAACTTGGTGTCACAAACAGCATCATATGACATATATTCTAGGTATTATGACATATATCAAATGTCAGAAGATGGCACATTTCTTGTAGTGTGTGCATCAATGGTGGTCAGTTCTTGGTTGGTGGGGATCAATAAAAGCACATACTTACCACAAATAGCTCATGGACTCCACTCCTAGATAACTGCTATGTTACAGCAGGGACCATCTCAAGATACTGCAGGTATGATATTCTCCATTATGTGATGTTTGTGGAAAGCTCGCAATGATCACAGATTCAACAAATCCAATTGGAAGGTTACAAGGGTTTTGCATGAGGCTAAAGCTACTGATACGACTTATAATATAGCAATTGAAGATAACCCTATGCTTCAATCTATTTCACATGTTGCTACAACTCCAACAACTGCAAATGCTAATCGCTTTACTACCTTGCAGGATCAGGAGAGAATAGCATATGCTACTCATTCTACTACAATGCAGGCCCAGGAGGCTCCTAAGATTTTTTGTGATGCCTCGATTGGTTCTCACAATCCTACTACAACAAGCCAAACAGGGATTGGAGTTTGCATTCTCACCCGACCTGCTAGAAGTATCTCCCATGTTTCTTTTTTTCAGGTAGCAATTCAACAGGTCTTGGAACCATTGGAGGTTGAAGCTCGCCCTCCTTTTTGGTGCAAAGCTAGCTACAGCTCTCAATCTGCAGAACGCAACACTGACAACCAAGTGCTGGCCTCCGCTATACTTGCTGGATCGCCACGCGCTCATCCTGGACATTGGTCGATACATCCAATCATTGCTGAAATACAAGACATTATCCAAGGAAAAACTATACAGTGCACAAGATCCATATAGAGGCAAATAAAATAGCTGACAGCCTTCCTAAAAAGGCAAGACGAGCAAGTATCTTGAATTCAAGTCTTTTTTGTTGCCAGGCTCTTGCGCATCATCCAACTTGTAAAGTCAAGCTTGTGCTACAAAACAACGACCGGGGCAACATGATCCCCATCTTTGTAACATGTTTGTAACATGTTTTGTGATGCAATGGAAGTTTTACTTTTCAAAAAAAAAGCCACGTACTCCCTCCGTCTAGAAAAGAATGCAATTATGGGATCCGTGTCGGTCAAAGTAGCTTAGGTTTAACCCAATTTATAATAAATAGTATTAATATTTATATCTCCAAATAAATTTATTATGAAAAATATATTCTATGACTAATCTAATGATACTAATTTTACATAAGGAATGTTAGTATTTTTTTATATAATTTTGGTCAAAGTTTATGAAAAATATAAACTCGGCTGTCTCGCCGGTTCGTTTCCTACCATTTATGTGGTTTTAGTTCATGCATATACCTACCGTACGTACAAATACTAGAAATGTTGTAGATAGCCCATTGCGCCTATCTTTCTGCTAGACAAGGATGCGAACATTTTAACTTGCAATGAATAATCAGTACTACATTCGATCGATTCATCTTTAATGTAATCAAATGGGATATTTACGGATGGCATTTGCCCCAACTTTACAGCAAAAACCGAAGTTGTCATCATGGCATGGGTCCTAGATCCACTACCAGACTCGGCAAAGCCTTTGCCGAGTGCTACACTCAGTAGTTGATGTACCTCGCACGGTAAAACTTTAGTCGGC
Organism: Saccharum hybrid cultivar R570; assembly: GCA_038087645.1. Taxonomy (NCBI): domain Eukaryota; kingdom Viridiplantae; phylum Streptophyta; class Magnoliopsida; order Poales; family Poaceae; genus Saccharum; species Saccharum hybrid cultivar. The sequence continues at coordinate 18,327,627 of JAQSUU010000805.1, forward strand.
AAAGAGGATTTTGCCGAGTGTTTTATCTCGGGCACTCGGCAAAACCTTTGCTGAGTGCTAAAAAAACACTCCGCAAAAATGAACACTCGGCAAAAATGAACATGTGGCATTTTTCGCGCAAAATTCGCGCGCTACGCGCGCCGGCGGGATTCGAACCCATGTCCTCTCCCTCGCGCGTACCCCCCTCTACTACTGCACCACACTGTCACTTGTGTTTATATTCTGTTTTGGTTCCCCACTATTATACTAAATCAAGTGTAAATTACTTCTTTGAGGCCCTAAATGAATTCAAATAAAAAAGTTATCAACTACAAAGTTTCATAACTTTTTTAAATCTACATCTTTCATTTTGATAGTTTCTCCATTCGAGGTCATTTATAAAATTTGCATTTCAAATTTGAGAAATTCAAATGTAGTTTTCGTTGACAAGATGATTTTAAATTAAAAAGTTGTTAACTACAAAGTTTTATAACTTTTCGAGATCTACAAGTTTCATTTTGGCCGTTTCTCCACCGAGATCGTTTGAAAAATTAAAATTTCAAATTTGAGAAATTTAGACATACTTTTCGTTGGCAAAATTAATTCAAATTAAAAAGTGTTCAACTACAAAGTTGTATAACTTCTCAAGATCTATAATTTTTATTTTGGTCATTTGTTCATCCGACATAGTGGTAGTAACATTATTTATAAAACTTAGAGATCTCTCTTCTAGTTTTCATGAAACTATACGAGAGATGTAGTTTTTATGAGCAACGTTACTATCGCTTTGTTGAATGAAGAAATGACCAAAACAAAAGTTGTAGATCTTGAGAAGTCATACAACTTTGTAGTTGAAAACTTTTTTATTTGAATTAATTTACTGCTTTAAAATATGCTTTGTAGATCTTGTTTGCTGAGTGTAACGCTCAGTAAAGATCTTCTTTACCAAGTGTCTGAAAAATCGCACTCGGCAAAGAGCCGGTTTCCGGTAGTGAGATGCTCTGGCGTCGCACATCGAAAGCATGGTGACTGATGAGGTGCATATGTTGCTCGGGGTGTCGGGTGAGATTGATAACATGGGCACGACGTCAAGAACTTCCTTGCTGATGCTGATAGGAGGAACATCACTGACCTGAGTGTCCAAGAGTGGGTGAGAAAGCTAAGGGGTACCATGTAGGATGCCACCAACATCCTCGATCTGTGTCAGCTGAAGGCCATGGAGCAAGGTCCAAGGCATGACACGGGATGCTTTAACCCATTGCTCTTCTGCATACAAAATCCCCTCGAGGTAACAAAGATACCGTCGAGGTAACCGGAGCCTGTACAGCCACCGTCACCACCTCCACTCCCTTCTTCTTCATAGCCGGCGGACTGTGCCGCACCACCATTGCCTTGAGCTCGCTCCGGCGAGCTACCACTCCGTTGCCCCTCCGCCCTTGGTAAGCCTCGGTGAGCATCCCTCCCAGCGCACACACGAGCACGCACATGCGCTGCAACGCGCCGCGGAGAGCAAGCACCGGTCGTGCTCTATTCTTGTTCTGCTTTGCACATGTGTTCCTAGCTTGTTGACATCAGGATGACGTGCCAAGGCATTTTGGCCGTTTTCCTTTAAATAAACAATTCCAGAAATACTTACAAATACACATACTCCCTCCATATCAGATTTAGAAGTCGTTTTGGACAAGGTTTGGGTCAAACATTGGGAATATAAATCATCAATAACTTTTAAGTTGTTGAGTTTGCAAATGTAAAAATTATATGAATAGATTTGTCTTGAAAAATACTTTCATAAAAATATACATATATCACTTTTCCATAAATATTTTTTATAAAAACAAGAGGTCAAAGTTGTGTTTTGAAAACCGTGTCGCTGTCCTAAACGACTTCTAAATCCGAAACTGAGGGAGTATACCTGTGCACAACCTCAGCCATCCTCTCATGAAGCGTGGCTGAAATTACGCCCTGCCATCTACGGTTAATCCCAATACACCTTCCAATAAATAGTTTTCTTTATACATATGATTCTGACCTTATAAAATATTTCCTTCAACTCCATATAACGTTTTGAGTACTAAAATGAATCTACGCGTTCGTAATGTTTTTACTCGCTTTTGAGAATGGTATGCTTGGTGTACTATGTTTTTTATTTTATTGCTATTGCTTGCATGTTTGATTGTGTGGCAAAGCAAGTGATTTTCCAGGAACAAACTTTTGACGTTGCTGACCACTATTTGACTGAAGGCAAGTGTTCTTGACCATACTTACACCTATTTATATTATGTTTTTGTTATTGTAGTTAGACCTTTAGTTGCATGCAGAGTCTAAATTTGAATTCTATGATAGGGTTTACTAGATTTATAATATCTTCCTTGAAACACGGGTTGATTCATGCTTAGCCTTGTAGTCTTGGGTTGGAAAGGTTGTCATATTAAACTTGATTAATCACTTATGCAACAAGCTTGAGATGGTAATGTTCTGGTGATGTGGTGATAAATGAATCTGGTAGGAAGGTTGGTATTGGTGGACGTTTTGTTGGTATTTTTAAATATTTCAAATTTAAGCAAACTCTAACAAGTTGTACATGCTTAATCCACCATTGGTGAAAGCCGGGAGGGTTAAGATAAGGTCAACAATCAGTATGGTCTTCTATTTATTTTGATTTTTTTCTTGTTCTTTAATTCATTTATTCGGCCTTGGGGTATAAGAGTATAACAGAATGAACGGTGGCTTTGAATAAAAAAAAAATGAGAGTAAAATTACAAAGTAAAAAACAAGAGTAAAATTAAAAGTTGAAAAAATGATGATAAACTTATAATGGCATTTAAAGTAGGGGTAAAACTACCAATCTGCATACATATTTGGTTATTTCTAGCCCTAACAGTGGATGTATTGAGTTATTTCTGGATTAACATTTCTTCTTTGTGCCTTTTTTGTTTCCATCTCGTGATGCAACTTAAAATTCCACCGAATGGAGTAGCAAAATTTAAATATGGCTGTTCCAATTAGTGATAGGATTAAATTTTTGAATTTTTTTACTAGGTCTATGTTATTTTTAAAGAGCGAATTAATTAAATAAAAAATCAAACCAAAAAAATCTGCAGTCCACTCATACATGGGCTGTTATGGGCCATCAGTGTCTACAAGAATTCTCAAATCCGACGAGCCCACAGAAAAGAGAGCACGCTGCGCGAAACGGGTAGTAATATGCTTGGTGGTCCATGAATCTATTCACGGTGCTATCTGCAGATTTGAGTTTCCTGTACATAGAGATTAGAGAAATATGGTTGATCTGTACAGTTTCAATTCAGCATTATTAGTAGAACAAAAATTTGACATACATTTCTCTGTACTTTGTGAGAGTGTTCTGTCCTTGAATGTTTGTACATGATGAAGTGTTGACAAACTACATGCGCACACATGATTATTTAACAAAAAAAACTCCACGGAAATTTCTGGCAAACGACAAAAAATATTTAAATTTGTATATAACCGAGGAAAAAACAAAATTAAGCCATGCTTCCGCGTGTGTTTTGTTTATATGAGGGGCGGATTTGGGCCTAGGGCCACTAGGGCCACAACCCTAGGCATGGCCCAAAATCCCCCTTATAGTATAGGTAGTTTTCTGACTTGGCCCTAGGTGTTGGGCCGATCTGCACACTTTTGGCCCAAAGAGAAGAGAGGCAGAGATGAGAGAGAGTGCGCCCGCGGCCTGTTTCCTGCCCAGTTCCTGTCCCTACTTCTCTCGTGGTCTCGCGGACGCGGACAACTCTCCTCTTCCTCTCGATGGTCGACGCTAACCCTAGCAGCGCCACTCGCCATCCTCCGCCGTCCGCCGACCGATGGCCCTCACTCCTGCCGCACCCCCCCCCCTCCCCCCCGGCGCGCCAGCACTGGCTCCCACCCTCCCAGCCCTAGCTGCCCGGCCAGCTGGACCCGGCCACTGGCCGCAGGGCACAGCCGCGCACAGGCAGGCCAGAGGCCGCAGCTGCCAGCTAATACCTAGGGCTTGGTAATTTCCTGTTTAGCTGTTCTGTATCAGTGAACTCTTTCCGATCTACAATTACATGAATTATTCATTGGTTATGTCAATTTTTGTTTCGTAGAGTAGAACAGTGAAGAGAACCAGGACATTAGGACATTAACATCTTTTTCTTTCTCCTGCTCCTATGTCAAATTTATAACCTGTGTTACAAACCCAACATTCTGCACAAGCACGACGAAGTGGTAGAAGAAGCACAGGATTTTGAAGAACCAGAAATAATAGAAGAGCGAGCCACCTAGCAATGTTAATGTTAACAGACTAAACCATCATTAGTTAGATATTTTTTTAACCACTTGCATTATCCTATCAATTATGTTGTGGATTTAAGTATGGAGTTAAGATATCATCTAAATTATGCATTTATTAGCTAGTTTTACTATCTATCGGTAATAGACCAGTCCGCACGATATTTTGACCCGGTGTGGGTGGTATATATGCGTTTTGATAGTGGCCTTAGGCGTCAAAATTGGAGAGCTCTGCCACTGTATATGATTACGGGCATGTGATTGCAAGCATATGCAGATACAACACAAATTTAACCCAAGTCTTGTGTCTAAAGTACATGAGACACATCTTGTTGCTTCAGATGCAAGTGCATGTTGACACAGAGATCAACTCAATGATCAAATTGCCACCTGCGTGAACAGAGGCGGGCGTGGAATTTGTAGGTCCGTCGTTGAAGCCAATGTTTTAAGTATGTCCGGATGTCCAAAAGAATGTGCCTACGGCCTGGCCCGTTACAGTTTACAAATGTGTATCCCTGGGACGGGAAGGGCACATGCTAATCAGGAGGCCGGTTGATGCGGACGCCAGGCCAAGGTCCTGGAGCGAGAAAAAGAGAAGGGGCTGCTAGCCAGCTATCTGTGTTTCGATAGTCCAACCACTAAAGATGAGCATTTGGGCTGCCTGGCCCGGCACGGCCTAGCCCAGGTTAGGCACGGTCCGGCCGGGCCGGGCCGGGCAAGGCACGGCGTGCCACCGGGCCATGCTCTGCTGGGCTTCATGCCTGGCCGACAGCTCAGACACGGCACTTCGGGCTACTTTTCGTGCCGGGCCGGCCCGATAAGCACAGCCAGTCTAGCAGGCCCAATAAGCGGGGAGAGATGTTATGACCGGTTTGCAATATACTAGGCGCAGGCCCATTAGTGGCTAGAGTAGCCCATTAGTAGATTTTTATTATTCCCTCAATATTTCCCTAGAGTATAAATATTTGTAATCAGGCACAATTATGGTTAAGCAAGAGTAATCAATTTACTTGGCTTCCCTTGGGAGCCGGGATTGCCCTAGCCGCCACCTCTGTCTTCCCTTCCGCTCACACGCGACCACGGCGCCCCGCCGCCGTGCCGCAGCCCCCAGACCTCGTCCAGCCACCTCACACTCGTACAACCTCCAATCCACCAGAGGCAAGGTCCAAGTACGTATCAACCTGGTATCAGACTTGGCCATGTCGATTCCTCTACCCACCACCATTGTGCCTCCGCTCGCCGCGACGGAACCGCCCGGCACCACCGCGCCGCTCCAGGCGGCTACGTCCACATCGGCGCTGGTGCTGAACCCCTCCCTGCCGATGGGCACCCCGGCGGCGCCACGCGCCGTCTTCACACCAGAGCAGACGACGACGGCCATAGTCGACCTCAGTCACGGCATGGCCGAGATGCGACTGACGATGCAGTCCATCCTCAACTTCCTCAACCCAACGCCGCAACAGTATGGCATGCCGCTGCATCAGCCGGCCCTGCCGCCGCCCCAGTACATAGCGCCCCAGCACACGGCTCCGACCTCGTACCCCTACGGGATGCCCACCGACGCTGGGCCCTCGACCTCACCACCGTTGCCATCAACCGGCGTCCCGGATCCGCATGATCTGCTTTCCAGCATTGCCGTCCCAGATTCCAGCATGGGCGCTGGACCACTCCAGCCCCGCCCCGGACGCACGTTCCCGATCATGGGGCTCCGGTGGTGTCGGGTACCCTCTACGGCGGGATGGATGGCACCCTCTTCCACGGCAGCAGCGTCATGCCCACGGCCACCAGCGCCCCAGTCTCCAACGAGGGCGCCCGCGAGGGTGGTGCTCCTGCATCTGCGCAGGGCAACGGGCCGCCGAAGTTCCACAAGATCGAGTTCACGACATACGATGGCTCCGTCGATCCGCTCAATTGGCTCATGCATTGTGAGCAATTCTTTCAGGGCCAGTTCACTCCGGCATCGTAGCGCACCTGGATGGCATCTTACCACCTCACTGGAGCGGCCCAAACGTGGTACTACGCCCTTGAGCAGGATGAGGGCATGCCGCCGTGGGACAAGTTCAAGGACCTGTGTCGCCTTCGCTTCGGCCCGCCCATCCGCGGCACCCGCCTGGCGGAACTGGGCCGGCTGCCCTTCCACTCCACGGTGGAGGAGTTTGCAGGCCGCTTTCAGGTGGTCCTGGCTCACGCCCAGGACATCTCTACCTGCCAAAAGGCGGAGCTCTTCGTGGGCGGCCTGCCGGATCACATCCTCGTGGACGTGCAGATGCACGATCCCGGTGACCTCCAGATGGCCATGTACTTAGCGCGCACCTTCGAGTGCAAGGCCACGGCCTTGGCCGCTCCGACGCAACGTGGCGCCCGTCCTCCCCAGCAGTAATTCCACTGGCTCGCCCGGCCACCGGGGGAAAGACCTCGATCGGGACGGCCACCTCTACAGCACCGACACCTCCTGGCTCCGGCACACCAGCCCAGGGCCGCACGTTCCGCCGCCTGTCGCCTGCGGAGATGCTCGAGCGCCGTCGCCAGGGTTTATGCTACAACTGCGACGAGCAGTATGTGCGCGACCACGTGTGCCAGCGCCTATTCTACCTGGAGTCCTCGGACTACATCGACGCCGAGGAGTTCACGGCTGCGGAGGACGCCGTGGCCGGGGCACCCGAGGACCCCACGGCGCCACTGGAGGGGGCAACTGCTAATGCCCTTGTTGTTTCCATCTACGCTCTTACAGGGATCAGGACGTACCACACCATGCTGCTGCCCGTCATGATCAACGGGGAATGCCTCCTTGCCCTGCTGGACACGGGCTCCACCCACACTTTCCTCTAGGGCGCGGCAATGCGCCGCCTAGGGCTCGTGCCGCAGGGGGGTGACCAGCTCCGGGTCACTATCGCTAACGGTGAGCGCGTGCCGTGCAAGGGGATTGCTCGTGATGTCCCCGTCATGATTAGCGACGAGTCCTTCCCCATCACCTGCGTGGGGCTCGCTCTCGGCTGCTTTGACTTTATCCTTGGCGTTGACTTCCTCGGAGCGCTAGGTCCCTTGCTGTGGGACTTCGAGAGGCTCACGTGTCCTTCCAGCGGGGCGACCAGCGCGTCACAGGCAGTGCATGGGCACCTCGGGCGCCTCGATGAGTCAGCAGTGCCTGGTTGCGACCACTGCCGACTAGCAGCGCCCGCTTGAAAGCCCAAGTTTGATTTTAGTAATTAATGACACCAAGTTGCTAATGCTATTGTATCAAGTGAAATGAGTTAGGCATAAGCAACACACGCGATGAAGGAGTATGTGGCATAAAGTGATGGCCACAAGATCACAAGAGGTGGAGATGCACATAAAATGATGATCATGGTGATCAAGCATGAAGAGATGGACATGGAAAGAAGGATCTAAGAGCGCAAGGCAAAGGTATAACCATAGGGTTTTCCTTTTGCCGGTCTAAGTTGAGTAGAGAAGTGATTGACCGGATTTAGGATACATAGCCGACTATCAAGAGGGGCAATCACGGTTAGCTCAGGAATCAAGTGCCACTAGTTCAATGTCTTGAGCATATGCATTAGGATCTAGTAGAGAGCTAACATAACGCCTTGAAAATGTTTGTGAAATGCTAACACACATGCACATGGTGGTGTACACTTGGTGGTGTTAGCATATTTGCGAAGGCGGTGGAGTTTAAGCGGTAGAGAGCGGTTTGGGTTCCTCTCTCCCTCCCGCTAACATAAAGTAATGGCTAGCTGCGTACCCCTTCGCTATAAATAGAAGTTGTCCGGGGTTTGAGGATATCTCTTGCACATTTTGAGACCTAAAGACATTATTTGAGCTAGAGAACAACCCCTCCACTTATCTCTTTGCTTGGTTGCACATCTTGAGTGAGATTGAGTGAGATTCAAGTTCATTACTTGAGAGTTGCATTCTAGAGGCACTTGATCTTCGAGTTGCTGCGAATTTCTTGTTACTCTTCCGTGTTTCTCGACACGGTAGACGGCTTGGAGCAGCGGAGGTGATTGAGCTCACAATTGAAGATTGTTGGAGCCCTCACCAAGTGTTGTAAGGGGTTCTTGATCCTTCCCCGTGGGAGTTCATAAATTGGATACTCTAGTGGAGCTCGTGGCTTGGAGGATCCCCATCTTGTGTGCAGTTGTGCGGTGCCCGCCAAGGGCTCGACTCTTGATAGTCGATTAGCTCGCGAACTAACAAGTGGGTGTATCGCCACAATGAGGAGTAGCTTGCCGGGAAGCAAGTGAACCTCGGTAAAAATCTTGTGTCATCTCTTTGCCAAGGATTTTTCTTGTGGTTGATCATTGTGATTGATTCTTCGAGTGCATTACTTCTCTACATCGTTGGTATAAGAATCAAGTCACTTGCTCTTTACTTTCTTGTACAAGTCCTAGTGTAGTTTGCTTAGTGTAGCTTTTATCACATAGGAGTAAGTAGCTTAGTGACTTAGTCTTGTTGGTGTGTATTAGAGATCATAGCTTTGCTTCACTAGAATTGTATAGGTGGCTTGCATAGTGTAGTTGAGCTAGTGCTAGAATTAGCTTAGCCATCTTTTATACTAACGTGGTTGTTTAGTGAAGCTTGTAGATTTTTAAATAGGCTATTCACCCCCCTCTAGCCATTTGGACCTTACAAGTGGTATCGGAGCCGAGGCACCGTTTATTTGAGGCTTAACAGCTACGATGAAAAAGAAATGGCTCAATTAAGCTTGCACATCAACAACACCAAGAAGGCACCTCACTTTGATGGCACAAATTATGCATATTAGAAGGTTAAGATGATCGCACACCTCAAGTCAATCAATAGAGAAGTGTGGAAGGTCACCGAAACAAAATTTGAGGTTGCTAATCCGGAAGCACCTACACCGGTGGAAGAGAAGAAGCTCCAATGCAATGACATTGCCATTAGTGCTCTTCATGAGGCATTAGATGACAAGACATTTAAGCAAGTAAAGAACATAGAAGTTCCACATGATTCTTGGGCCAAGCTAGAAGAAACATTTGAGGGCACCGAAGGCACAAAGACCGCTAAAACATATATCTTGCAAGAAAAGTTTTCTAGCTTCAAGATGCAAGAAGATGAGAGTGTATCGGAAATGTTTCATCGGTTGCAAGTCATTGTCAATGAGCTCAAGGCACTTGGTGAGGAGGTCAAGGACAACCAATTCTCTATAAAGTTGTTAAGAAGCTTGCCCAAGAGGTTTGATACATTGATCACCGTGCTAGTGAGGACTACATTGAAGGATTCAACTCCTCAACAAGTATTCCAAGAAGTGATGACCGATGATTCATATAGAGAAGATGATGAGAAAGAGGAGTTGGTCAAAAAGAAGAAGAAGGAAAGTGAGAAGAAGGATGATGAGAAAAAGAAGAGTGTGGCATTCAAAGCCACCACATCCAAGGGCAAATCCAAGATTGAATCATCAAGTGATGAAGACTCAAGCTCTTGTGATAGTGATGACATTGATGAGAAGATGACTCTCTTTGTCAAGCAATTTGGCAAATTCATGAAGAAGAAAGGCTTTCATGCAAGAAGGAGGAAGAACTCATCCAAGAAGAATGAGCATACCATGAGATGCTTTAGATGCCATAGCAAGGACCATCTCATTGCAAAGTGTCCTTATGATAGTGATGATGAAGATGCTATCAAGAAGAAGAGGAAGAAGCAAGAAAAGAAGGAGAGCTCTCATAAGAAGAAGAATGATTCTCATGTTGCTACATGGGATAGTGATGATTCCTCAAGTGATGATGAGGATGACAACAAGAGCAAGAAGAAGGGACATGCTAGCATTGCCATTCAAGAGAAGGTCTTCCTCTTCGACACTCCATCGTGCTTCATGGCTAAGGCCGCTAAGGTATCATCCGACGATGAGAGTGATCATGATAATGCTAGTGATAGTGATAGTGATAGTGATGAAGAAGAATTCACTAAAGATGAACTAATCACTATGCTAGAAGATTGCACTCAACACTTTAAAGAATCTAGAAAGGAGTGCAAGGGCTTGCTTAAGGAAAAGAAAAACCTTATGAAAGAACTTGATGAGCTTAGGGCATCTTATGAGAGTCTAAAGGTAGACCATAAGAAGCTTCAAAAGTCTCATACTAAGCTTGAAGAAGCTCATTCCTCTCTAGTTAAAAAATGTGAAAACATGCCAACTAATGTTGAGAAAGCTAAAACTTGCAACATAGGCATATCTTGTGATATAATTGATGAATCTTGTCATAAACCTATTGTTATTGCTCCCACTAACCCTTCATATAGCTCATCTACATCATCCTCATCTAGTAGTGATGGTTTCACTTGTGACTCCACACTTATAGTTGAGAATGAAAATCTCAAGAAGAAGGTAAAAGAGCTCAATCACACATTAGCTAAGGCTTATGGTGGTGAGGACCGCTTGCTTATGTGCTTGGGTAGCCAAAGAGCTTCTCTCTACAAAGAGGGATTGGGCTATAACCCCAAGAAAGGCAAGGCCGCTTTTGCTCCTCACAAGACTCGTTTTGTGAAGAACAATGGTAGCTATTGCAAAAGTTACAAGCAAGTTGGTCACATAGAGCAACATTGCATGAACAAGAAATCCAATGCTATTGTATCCTCAATTAAGTTTGATTCTTTCTATATGCTTACCAAGGGTACTAATGGTGTTCATGCTAAGTTCATTGGTACACCATGGATGGGCTCAAAAAAGAAAGCCATTTGGGTACCAAAGAGCTTGGTCACTAACCTTGGAGGACCCAAACAAGTTTGGGTACCTAAAAAGAATTGATCTTGTCTTGTAGGTCAATTACAAAGCCGGAGGAAGGCATTGGGTGCTTGATAGTGGGTGCACTCAACATATGACCGGGGATTCATGTATGTTCAAATCAATTGATACAAGTCAAAATGGTGGTTTTGATGCTATCACTTTTGGCAACAATAAGAAAGGCAAGGTCAAGGGGCTTGGTAAAATTGCTATCTCAAATGACATGAGCATATCTAATGTATTGCTAGTTGAGAGCTTGGACTTCAATCTTTTATCGGTGGCACAACTTTGTGATCTTGGCTTCAAGTGCATATTTGGTAGTGATGATGTTGAAGTCATTAGTGTTGATGGATCAAATTTGATATTCAAAGGATTTAGACATGGTAGCTTGTACTTGGTTGACTTCAATGATAGTGAGACACAATTGACTTCATGCTTGCTTAGCAAATCTAGTATGGGTTGGTTGTGGCATAGAAGGCTTGGTCATGTTGGAATGAAACAATTGAACAAACTTTTGAGGCATGACTTAGTTAGAGGATTGAAGGATGTCACCTTTGAGAAAGATAAACCTTGCAGTGCTTGTCAAGCCGGCAAACAAGTTGGAAATGCACATCCTAGCAAGAGTGAAATGAGCACATCAAAGGCATTTGAGTTATTGCACATGGACTTGTTTGGGCCAACAACATATACTAGTATTGGTGGAAACAAGTATGGTTTTGTGATAGTGGATGACTACACTAGATACACTTGGGTGTTCTTTCTTTATGACAAGAGTGATGTTTATGATCTATTCAAATCTTTTGTCAAGAGAGTGCAAAATGAATTTGAAACTAATATCAAGAAGATTAGAAGTGATAATGGTAGTGAGTTCAAGAGCACAAGAATTGAAGATTTGTGTGATGATCTCGGTATTGGACATCAATTCTCACCAACATACACTTCTCAATCCAATGGTGTAGTTGAAAGAAAGAATAGAACTTTGATTGACATGGCTAGATCAATGCTAAGTGAATACAATGTTAGTCATTCATTTTGGAGTGAAGCTATCTACACGGTTTGCTATTGTAGCAACCGTCTCTATTGCCATGGGAAGCTTGGGAAGACACCATATGAGCTATTGAATGGAAGAAAGCCCAACATTGCATACTTTAGAGTGTTTGGTTGCAAATGCTATATTCTTAAGAAAGGCACTAGATTGAGGAACTTTGAAAAGAAATGTGATGAAGGGTTCTTACTTGGTTATTCTACCACAAGCAAAGCATATAGAGTTTGGAATCTCACAAATGGCACCTTGGAAGAAGTTCATGCTGTTGAGTTTGATGAAACACAAGGATCTCAAAATGAAGCTCAAAACCTTGATGATGTGAGAGGAGACCAATTGGCAAATGCAATGAGAAACATGGACATTGGTGATGTTAGGCCAAGGCAAGTTGATGATGATGATAATATTCATGTGATCAACCAAAGTGTGCAAATTAATACAAATCAAGCAAGCTCTAGTGGTACTCACAATGAAGCTCAAGATCAAGGTCAAGCTAGTGGAAGCAACAACCTCCCAATACTCTAACCTACTAGCATTGCAAGAGATCATCCATTAGACCAAATCATTGGTGGAATTCAAAGTGGTGTTCAAACTAGATCAAGATTAGCATCCTTTTGTGAGCACTACTCATTTGTGTCACTTAAAGAACCTAAGAAAATAGAAGATGCCTTAAAGGATTATGATTGGGTAAATGCCATGCATGAAGAGCTAAACAACTTCACTAGAAATCAAGTTTGAGAGCTTATTGAGAGGCCAAAGAACTACAATGTGATTGGTGCTAAGTGGGTCTTTAGAAACAAGCAAGATCAAGATGGCATGGTTGTGAGGAACAAAGCAAGATTAGTATCACAAGGATACACTCAAGTTGAGGGTCTTGACTTTGGAGAGACATATGCACCGGTTGCAAGATTGGAGGTAATTAGAATCTTATTAGCATATGCTTGTGCACATAACATCAAGCTCTATCAAATATATGTCAAGAGTGCATTTCTCAATGGCTACATCAATGAAGAAGTTTATGTTGAGCAACCTCCCGTTTTGATGATGACAAGAAGCCTGACCATGTTTACAAGCGCAAGAAGGCGTTGTATGGTTTGAAGCAAGCTCCTAGAGTATGGTATGAGAGATTGAGGGACTTTCTTCTCTCTAAAGGGTTCAAGATGGGAAAGGTTGACACCACTCTCTTCACCAAGAAGCTTGGAAATGACTTGTTTGTGTTACAAATCTATGTTGATGATATTATTTTTGGATCAACAAATCAAGACTTTTGTGAAGAGTTTAGAAAAATGATGGCAAATGAGTTTGAGATGTCTATGATTGGAGAGCTTAGTTACTTTCTTGGACTTCAAATCAAGCAAATGAAGAATGACACTTTTGTAAGTCAAGGAAAGTACATCAAGGACATGATCAAGAAGTTTGGATTGCAAGATGCTAAGCCAATGAGTACACCAATGGGCACTAATGATTAATTGGGTATTGATGCTAGTGGAAACATGGTAGATCAAAAGCAATACCGGTCTATGATTGGAAGTTTGCTCTATGTCACCGCTTCTAGGCCGGATGTGATGTTTAGTGTGTGCAAGTGTGCAAGATATCAAGCTTCACCTAGAGAAAGTCACTTGAAGGCAACTAAGAGAATATTGAGATATCTTAAGGGCACTCATGATGTTGGATTATGGTTTCCAAAGGGGTCTAATTTTGAGTTGAGTGGATATTCGGACTCCGGCTATGGTGGATGCAAGATTGATAGAATGAGCACAAGTGGCACTTGTCAATTGCTTGGAAGGTCTCTTGTTTCATGGTCATCAAAGAAACAAAATAGTGTTGCACTATCTACCACCGAGGCCGAATACATTAGTGCCAGTAGTTGTTGTGCACAATTGCTTTGGATGAAAGCAACCTTGAATGACTTTGGAATCAAATTCAAGAATGTACCATTGTTTTGTGACAATGAAAGTGCTATCAAGATGACTCAAAATCCGGTTCAACATTCAAGAACCAAGCACATTGACATAAGGCATCACTTCATAAGAGACCATCAACAAAAGAGTGATATTAGCATTGAAAGCATTGGCACCGAAGATCAATTAGCTGACATATTCACAAAGCCACTTGATGAGAAAAGATTTTACAAGTTGAAGAATGAATTGAACATACTTGACTTCTCCAACTTGAAATGAGTGCACCCCCACATTCTTATATGACATGCCTTCCCTTCGACAATGCAAGGTAAAGTTGTTTGGCATACCATCCATACTTTGCTAAGGACATGGTTAGAACATATAGACATATTTGCATGACAAATAGGCTCATTCATGAAAATCAAATGATTTTGATGTATATATGATACCACTATTGCTTCTATGTTTGTTTGATCTAGTGGTAGAATATGACATGTTTGTGGGCTTGCAAACCTAGTGTTTAATCTAGAAAATGAGCTCATGATGTGTAATTCAACATGGTCAAGATAACCCTTATACTTTATGAGGTGTGAAGAAGCTTGTCCTTGGATCAAACCGAATTACATATTCTAGGCAAGTGATCTAGATTGAACTTAATTCTCACTAAAATTGGCACCTTTTTGGTGATTGTTGACAAAGGGGGAGAAGTAAGTCACAAAGATAAAAAGTTAAGTTGCAAAGGGGGAGAGAATGACATTGGAAAGAGATCAATTAAAATTGAGCATATAAGTAGGGGGAGCAAGCTCATGAATTATTTGTTGCATTTGTATGTGCATTAACATGATGTATTGTTGCATTGCAAAGCTTAAATTCATATTCATGATTGTTTGGTGTATGCTAGAAATAGAACTTGAATGATGATTTGTTGAGAGTAGCTTTACAAGTGGTATCTAGACACTCTTTACTTATAATGTTGATCTCACGGGGTACTTTAGTATTTGTGGTCTTTACAAGTGATGTATTACAAGTGGTGTCTAGCTACATCGATGCTAAGGATGGTATATAAAGGCAACTCCGATTGGTATCACGCTTCAAAGGTCTATTCTATATACCTTAGCATCAATTTGATAGTAGTAACCCTCCCAAAATTCAAATCCATACATATGTGCACAATTGAACCAAACTCATGGAAGCACATATGTAGGGGGAGCTAATACTATCGAAATTAAAAATTAATTTCATTTCATATCTTTGTGCTGGTTGTCATCAATTACCAAAAAGGGGGAGATTGAGAGCCCAAGTTTGGTTTTGGTAATTAATGACACAAAGTTGCTAATGCTATTGTATCAAGTGAAATGAGTTAGGCATAAGCAACACATGTGATGAAGGAGTATGTGGCATAAAGTGATGGCCACAAGATCACAAGAGGTGGAGATGCACATAAAATGATGATCATGGTAATCAAGCATGAAGAGATGGACATGGAAAGAAGGATCTAAGAGCGCAAGGCAAAGGTATAACCATAGGGTTTTCCTTTTGCCGGTCTAACTTGAGTAGAGAAGTGATTGACCGGATTTAGGATACATAGCCGACTATCAAGAGGGGCAATCACGGTTCGCAAGCTCGGCGGGATTCGGTGTTTTTTGGGGAAGTGAAATGCCTATTTTCTACTGCGTCAGAAGTCAGAAAAGAAACGGAAGCGAACGGCGGTCACTGTGGTGACCGGACGCTGCACCGGACGCGGTCGTGGTTTGACCAGACGCGTCCGGTCAGTTCTCAGCAGTTGTCAGGCGCGCGAGTGTTAGGGTTTCCAACCAGCGCGTTCGGTCCCTCACGGAACCGGAGCGTCCGGTCAGGCACCCAGAGGGGCAGAACTGGTCGTAGAGGCGACCGGACGCGTGGCGCTTCCGGTCACGTGCGATCAGACGCGTCCGGTCGCGGTGGGAGCTTACTAGACTCCGACCGGACGCTAGGTACAGCGCGTCCGGTAAAACGCTAGAGCGCGTCCGGTCACGGCAACGGTTACTTCTGACGCGCACTATTTTCGCTTGTCCTGTAGTGACCGGACGCATCCGGTCAGTACATTTGTAACTGTGTCGTCTGGTAATGGCTAGCTGCGTACCCCTTCGCTATAAATAGAAGTTGTCCGGGGTTTGAGGGTATCTCTTGCACATTTTGAGACCTAGAGACATCCTTTGAGCTAGAGAACAACCCCTCCACTCATCTCTTTGCTTGGTTGCACATCTTGAGTGAGATTCAAGAGCATTACTTGAGAGTTGCATTCTAGAGGCACTTGATCTTTGAGTTGCTGCTGATTTCTTATTACTCTTCCGTGTTTCTCGACATGGTAGACGGCTTGGAGCAGCGGAGGTGATTGAGCTCACAATTGAAGATTGTTGGAGCCCTCACCAAGTGTTGTAAGGGGTTCTTGATCCTTCCTCACAGGAGTTCGCAAATTGGATACTCTAGTGGAGCTCGTGGCTTGGAGGATCCCCATATTGTGTGCGGTTGTACGGCGCCCACCGAGGGCTCGACTCTTGATAGTCGATTAGCTCGCGAACCGACAAGTGGGTGCATCGCCACAATGAGGAGTAGCTTACCAGGAAGCAAGTGAACCTCGGTAAAATTCTTGTGTCATCTCTTTGCCGAGGATTTCTCTTGTGGTTGATCATTGTGATTGATTCTTCGAGTGCATTACTTCTCTACATCGTTGGTATAAGAATCAAGTCACTTGCTCTTTACTTTCTTATACTAGTCCTAGTGTAGTTTGCTTAGTGTAGCTTTTATCACATAGGAGTAAGTAGCTTAGTGACTCAGTCTTGTTGGTCTGTATTAGAGATCATAGCTTTGCTTTACTAGAATTGTATAGGTGGCTTGCATAGTGTAGTTGAGCTAGTGTTAGAATTAGCTTAGCCATCTTTTATACTAACGTGGTTGTTTAGTGAAGCTTGTAGATTTTTAAATAGGCTATTCACCCCCCTCTAGCCATTTGGACCTTACACCGCTGCTGGACCAACTGCTCCAGCAGCATGGGGTCATCTTTGACGCGCCACGCGGCCTTCCTCCCGTGCGATCCTACGACCACCGCATCCACCTTCTACCGGGGACCGCGCCCGTGGCAGTGCGGCCCTACCGGTACCCGTAGCTACAGAAGGACGAGCTGGAGCGGCAATGCACCGCAATGTTGGAGCAGGGCATCATCCGGCCGAGCACGTCGCCTTTCTTAGCGCCGGTCCTGCTTGTCAAGAAGTCGGATGGGTCATGGCGCTTCTGCATCGCCTATTGAGCGCTCAACGACAAGACGTCCAAGGACAAATTCCCGATTCCGATGGTTGACGAGCTGCTCGACGAGCTTCTCGGGGCTCGCTACTTCACCAAGCTCGACCTCCGATCTGGCTATCACCAGGTGCGCATGCACCTGGCGGACATCGAGAAGACCGCCTTCCGCACCCACCACGGCCACTTCGAGTTCCTGGTGATGCCGTTTGGGCTATCCAACGCACCGGCGATGTTCCAGGCCTTGATGAACGACGTCCTCCGGCCCTTCCTCCACAGGTTCATGCTGGTCTTCTTTGATGACATCCTGATCTACAGCACATCGTGGTCCGAGCATCTCCAACACGTGGGCCTCATCTTCTCCGCCTTACGAGCTCACGGCCTCTACCTCAAGAGGTCGAAGTGCTCCTTCGGGGCGCTCTCCGCCGACTACCTCGAGCACGTCATCTCCGCCGACGGCGTCGCTATGGACAGCGACAAGGTGGCTACGGTCGCCTCTTGGCCGACGCCACGGTCACCCCGTGGCATGCGCGGCTTCCTCAGGCTTGCGGGCTACTACCGCAAGTTCATCCGCGACTTCAGCTCCATCGCGGTGCCACTCACACGTCTCCTGTGCAAGGAGGCGTTTGTCTGGACGGCAAAGGTGGAGGAGGCCTTTGCCTCCCTCAAACGGGCCCTCTCATTGGCCCCTGTTTTGCAGATGCCGGACTTCACCCATGAGTTCATCGTCGACTGCGACGCGTCCGGCG
The DNA here is from genome assembly GCA_038087645.1 of Saccharum hybrid cultivar R570. Taxonomy (NCBI): domain Eukaryota; kingdom Viridiplantae; phylum Streptophyta; class Magnoliopsida; order Poales; family Poaceae; genus Saccharum; species Saccharum hybrid cultivar. Next base: position 18,345,597 of record JAQSUU010000805.1, read on the forward strand.
CCGGCTTCGGCGCCATCCTCCACCAGGGGTCGGCCCCCCTGGCGTTCTTCAATAGGCCGTTCGTCACGCGCCATGTCAAGCTGGTGGCCTATGAGCGTGAGCTGATCGGCCTCGTACAGGTGGTCCGACACTGGCGACCATACTTATGGGGGCGCCGTTTCCTTGTCCGCACTGACCACTACGGCCTGAAGTTCCTCCTGGACCAACGACTTTCCACTGTCCTGCAACATCAGTGGATTAGCAAATTGTTCGGGTTCGACTTCGTGGTCGAGTATCGCCCCGGCCGACTCAATTCTGCGGCTGACACGTTGTCCCGCCACGACAAGGACATGGTGGCGGCGTTCACCTTGTCTGGGCCGTCCTTTGCCCTCTACGACGACATCCGGGCAGCCACCACGGACGACCCGGTAGCGCGCGGCCTCCTGCAGCAGCAAGCGGCGGGCGCCTTGGAGGCGCCCTGGAGCACTGTGGACGGATTCCTCCTCCACGGCAAATGCATCTACGTCCCCGACCTGTAGGACTTGCGCCACCAGGTGGTGACCCTGGCGCACACCGTGGGCCACGAGGGCGTTCAGAAAACCCTTGTGCGGCTGCGCGGAGACTTCTACATTCCCGGTGACCGCAAGCTTGTGCAAGACTTCGTACGCACGTGCGGCGTGTGCCAACGCAACAAGACGCCCACGACGCAGCCGGCTGGTCTCCTTCAGTCCCTGGATGTGCCGTCCCAAGTGTGGGCCGACATCTCCATGGACTTCATCGACGGCCTTCCCAAGGTACATGGTAAGTCCGTGATCTTAATAGTGGTGGATTGCTTCTCCAAGTACGCGCACTTCATCGCGCTCAGCCACCCCTACACCGCTGCTTCGGTCGCCCGCGCCTTCTTCGAGGGGATTGTCCGACTTCACGGCTTCCCCAACTCCATCGTCAACGACCGTGATCCCGTCTTCACCAGCCACTTGTGGAGGGATTTATTTAAGCTTGCAGGTGTGAAGCAGCGACTCAGCACAGCCTTCCACCCCCAGACTGACGGCCTGTCTAAGGTCATCAACAAGGTGATCGCCATGTACTTGCGTTGTGCGACTGGCGATCGCTCGCGCTCGTGGGTGTGGACTGGCTACCGTGGGCGGAGTACTGCTACAACACTTCGTACCACACGGCGCTTTGGGCGACTCCATTCGAGGTGGTCTACGGCCGCCCCCCGCCTCCCATTCTGCCACACCAGGAGGGGGCTGCTGAGACGGAGGCTGTGGACACCATGCTCCGGGACCGCGACACCTTCCTAGTCGAGGTCTGGGAGCGCCTCCTTCAAGTGCAGCAGCACGCCAAGGACCGCTACGACGAGCGCCACCGGGCCGTGGACTTCGACGTCGGCGACTGGGTGCTACTCCGACTACTTCACCGCCCCACCCACACGCTCGCGATGCCGGCCAAGGGCAAACTCCGACCGCTCTACGCCGGCCTGTTCTGAGTTCTGGAATGCATTGGGCCGGTCGCCTATCTCCTGCAACTTCCCGAGGGCGCACGTCTCCATGACTACACTAGTACACGGGCATACTATACAGGCGCCGTAACCATACTTGCATTTGCACGCGTAGCCCGGCCGGACACGGGGCAACCCATTCGCTGTGCTCGCTCTTGCAGATGACCCACCAGCACAGAGGGAGTGAGGGGCCAGGCCCCACTAAAATTCTGCAATACATGGAAAATTAGACCCTCTTTCTGTAGCTGATGAGGCAAACTGCTTGTAGGCCCTCACTCACTTTTGGTCTTGGGACGTCCGCCCCTGTTGTACATCTTGTGTGCAGTCTTGGTCGTGTCGCGGCAGGCTCTGTGCGTGACCGTGAAATCGAGAGCAGAAGCGGAGCCTGCAGCCCGACTACCGGTGTTCCTTGGCGACCCACCCCCGCTCCGCGACGAACACGGTCACTGGTGCAGTGTTCTGCCTCCGTGGTTCCCACCGTAGAGCCACTGGGCATGCTGCTTACTGAGGTGTGTCTAATACTTCTATAATCCTACTTAATTAGCGACGTATTCTGTATTTTCTGTTTCCTAGCTAACTACGGCAGCAGGACACGAAGCCCTGGCCTGCAGGCACACCTGATGAGCTGCTCGATCTGCAATCGAGCTGCTGCTGCCGATCGACCAGTGTGCACTGCACTGGGAGGATCTGAGGTGCTGCGCGTGCATTCCCGGCCGTGGACCGACCGTGTTCGGATGAATGATATCTTTTCTCACCAGCTACGCGCATGCACGCCCCTAGATTTGTTTAGCAAAAGTGTACCCATTGCATAATTTTAGCATTCTTTTAATAGAGAAAAGTGTCATTGTTGGACGATAAATTAAGATAAGAAATCCATCAACTTTGACCTGATCTGGTATATGGTTATCTTTATAACTGACTATATAGCAGAATCATGTGAAAAAACAATGGCAATAATACAAGTAGAGATACAGTTGAATCATCATGCATAAAAATACTGGTAGGAGAAGTTAACTAATCCCTTGTGCTAATGCACACGACACAGAGCTATGCTATCTAGGATACCTAGCTGACATCATCATCTCTTGCTCCAAACTGTATCTTCTACTAGATTCCTCAAATCTCTGCCCTTCACTAGTCCATGATGGATGGTTCCCCCCAATGCTACCATTCTCAAATTCCTCATTTACCATATCATCTTTCTTGTACTTTCTGTTGGAACCTTGTTGAAGTCCTTCTAGTGTAAGTTCAACCTGTCGCATCGTTGGTCTTTCTTCACCTCTTATGTTTATACAGGATGCTGCAAGCATAACAACTTGTTGTACTTCTGTGCCTCCTTCCTCTAGAACTTGTGGATCCATTATCTGGACAAGGTTTCCAGAGGCAAGTTGATTGAGGAAATGTGGAACGCGGCCACCATATTCATTGGACAAATGTGAACAAGTTGGTTTCTTCCTGGTGAGTAGCTCCACGAGAATTACACCAAAGCTATAAACATCACTTTTCTCGGTAAGACGACCGGTGTGAAAGCACTCTGGATCCAAGTATCCGAACGTTCCCTGTATCCTTGTTGTCAACCCTGTGTTGTCTATCGGAATGTACCTTGAAGCTCCAAAGTCGGATATCTTTGATGTCATTGTATCATCAAGAAGTATGTTACTAGACTTGATGTCTCTATGGATTATTGGGATTGAAACTGACGAGTGAAGATAGGCAAGAGAAGTAGCTATTTCAGTTGCGATCCTCAACCTATTTCTCCATGAAATTGATCTTTCTTGTCCTTCAATATGAAGATGGTGATAAAGGGTTCCATTAGGAATAAACTCATATACCAACAGTGGCACCTCAGTCACTAGGCAACATCCAAAGAGTTTTACCACATTCTTATGGTTGATCTGTGAGAGGATTGCTACCTCATTTATGAACTCATCTATTTCTTTCTGCATGGAAATCTTTGATTTTTTGATGGCCACGACATGTAGATCAGATAGGATTCCTTTGTAAACAGTACCATGCCCTCCACCACCAATCTCACGAGTAGTGTCAAAGTTGTTTGTGGCCTTCGTAAGCTCATCTAATGGTATTATCATCCTTTCTGCAATGTCTGCCTTTGGAGACAACAGCTGTTGCAACAGTTGTCCACGGTTTTGCTTAAAGTACTTCTGTTTTAGTAGTTTTATCCTGCACTGTTTAAGCTTGCCGAGTAGGGACATTATACCCAGAACTAGTAGGAGCGCTGGGCCACTCGCAGCTGCAATAATTAAACCTGAAAATGTAAATACGCATGCACTATTAATCTATTATGATCATTTTCGCAAGCTACGTATATACGTACAATGTCAGCAAAAGATCATCGAGACATGAGAATCCAGTTGGCTCTCACCTGTTGGGGACTGCTTGTTGACGACGCAACCACCTTCGACGCCGGGATCACCGTGAGTTCCTTGCGGGCACTGGCAGTCATAGGACCCGATCGTGTTGATGCATACCCCGAAGCACACTTTCTGTTCACGTGCGAACTTGCACTCGTCGACATCTGGAGATAAATCAACCCACCAAATTCACAGATGGCAGAAATAAATACTAATCTATATCTAATCTAATCTAATGTTAAAAAAGACAGGAATTCTTCCGCAGTCTATTTTTCTACCACAATGCCCTCCTGCCCCTCTATACCGTATCCGTCAGTCTAGTGACAGTATAAAGTCCGATTTCAAGACACGTCGATTGACGTTACGAAATTCAATTTCAAAACTATTGAAACAAATAACAATTATTGAACAAATCTTCAAATATGAGAGTTTCATTTACATTTAATAGTCTGCCATGTATGCAATTTTGATGATATAGCAACATTTTAATAAAGAGAGAAGAATTGAGTTTCACGGGGATGAAACTCTCATGGCACGATTACCAACTCTCTATGAGTCACAGAATTAAATGTATATGAAATCATAGAATAAACTTTAAATTGAGAGTGAGTGTTTCATCCAAGTTTCATTTCATTCTATATGACATAGCAGTCTTGGAAATAACGAAATGAAACTCTCCACTGAGACTGACCTTATAATACTACATATAATATACCCATTAACTAATAAAAGTTACTAATATTAATTTGCACACGTCTCTCTTTGATGCCATTTGTACTCACTAGCCTATTTTGATCTTATTGACTACTAATCTATTTATTTTATTATCTATATGCATATTTTTTTTCCTTCATAAGGCACCTCTGTTTATCTTGAATATGCAACTAGTTAGCTTAAAGTGTCTTTTCTCTTGTTTTTATCTTATGACACCATGAATTTAGAATTTAATTTTCAATTTTTTTCGTATTAGTTGCTACAGATTTTTTTATCCTAATAAAGAGTTGACCTAAAACTCTTGTGCTTATTATATATATATATATATATATATATATATATATATATATATATATATATATATATATACTTTATTAACTCTCATTTTGCATTTACTGAAAATAAAGATTTTAGATCATAGATTGCATTCTTATTTACTACAATGGCATAAGAATTATTTAAAACCTGCAGTTAGCGAGATAGTAGTATTTTTACAGAAATAAATCTCAAAGACCAGTTAGTTATAGCCACGTTACGGGTGCCACGTGGCCTCGCAACAGGCCCAGGTCTGGCGTGCCCCCGCCCCCTTAGCCGCCGGGGCCGGCTACCGCAGACGATGCAGCCACCCAGCATGCGGACTGGGCGCCCCGCCAGGCATCGACGATGCCGGCCAGCGCAGGCAGCGCTAGCTGCCCTCGCCGGTGACAACTACTCCACACGGTCTGGGCACAAGAATGGGCCTTCTGGGTTCGTGGGCGGCAGTCGCCCAAGCCAGGCTGTTGCAACGCCGCCGGGCACCCCCAGCTTGCCCACCCTCTTACCGAACGTGGCTCCGTTCTACCCTAGCGGCCCCGCAGGAGGGTGCACGAAGCGCCGCCAGTGGTCGAACACCGACGGCGAGGAGTTCCACGACGACCACCCCACTATCTACCTGGACACCGCTCGTTGCCCGGCGAAGCAGGTCGCTGTGTCCTCACCGCATGTCCAGACTCGTTGAATCCTGATTCTAGGCCGTGGCGCAGCGGAGGTGGGCCAATGGGGTCCTAGGCATAGGCAGAGGAAGGGTAGCCGACCATGCCCACAGCTGGTGTACGGCTTACCTTCTCGGCCAGTGGATGGCCACATCCCTGCCCACCAACGCCTCGGCTGATGCGGAAGGGTCTCCGCCCCAACGTCGATGGGTGGTGGGAGATCCTTCCCCGGTAGGAGGCGCAACCTGCGGCCGCCTCGGTTGAGCCTCACCACAGCACAAGGCAGCTTCTGCAAACCAGGAAGATCCCCGCAAAGCTTCACAACAGATGCTTCAGCTGTCTTTGTCTCCTACTCGCACCGAGTAGAGACTTGCCGGCTGCCACAGCGTTGTCTACACTACCACAGCTTTCGTCACCTCGCTAGGGACTACAAGCGGCCCAAGCATGCTGCAGCGTCGGCAGCAAAGGGTGGCGACCGACCACGCCACTCCATTCACGGTGGCAAACCCATGGGCGTCCTAGCACGCGCCACATGGCGGCTCGGACATGGCCGTGCAGGGTGCCGCAAGGGGCGCCGTCAGCACTCGACAATGACGATGGTGACGCCGGAGTATGCCAACAGGGGACATTAGCCCGGACGCACCTGCCGGCTGCGCCAACAACGCTACTACCACTGCTTCTGCATTCTGCTTCCCCGAGCTAGATCCGCTAGTGTTGGAGCAGTGCTCGAGTGCGGGGACTCCTGCGTGGGTCAACCCTATGCTGGAGGAGCTCGTCGCCTCGCTCGTCGTGAGTCACCCTGCAGCACAAGCGCCTAGGTGCTCAGCGGCGGCGGCGGCCTCTCATGATGCAGACACCACTCTTGGAGCTACCCGAAGGTGATTCGTCCCACGCCGGACACCGCCCGCGCTCCCCAAGAGGAGGAGACGGATAGCGGCGCAGAGCATATCGCATATCCCGTCGTCCAAGCGAGGTGAGCACCTTATCCTAAAGTGCCTTGGACTAACCAGCGAAATGTCATCTCGCCCTCAACATTGGCCCTGAAGGTGTACGACGAAATCTTCAGCGGTGACCACGGTAATATGCAGGCGCTACGTGAGTTGTTTTCACCGGATGACGATGTTAGTGCACGCAAGCAACACGGCCGCCGCTCCACAACACGGGCGTAGGCCTCCTAGACAGCGCCACAAGTTAGGTTGATCAATGTCCAAGGGTCTGAGCATCCATGGACTACTCTTATGACCAAGGGCATCACTAAGACGTGTTGTATTAAATTTTTCTCTATCTTAATACAAAGACGCATAAACCTTTTGAGTGATCGAGAAAAAAAAACGTTTAGTCTGCATTTACCTCAACCAGACTTTTCAAGATGTTTGCATTTACCTCAACCCCACGTTTAGCCTTTCCAAATGGACCGGACTGTATGTGCTTGGCCCCAAAATAATAAATGATATTTTGGGTTTGACTAAATTTATAGAAAAAAGACATCGATATTTATAGGATACTAAATAGGAATAATATAAAAATATGTTTCGTGATATATCCAATAACACTCAGATAGTATGATAAACAATAGTATTCTTACAAATTTAATCAGATTTGACTTAGGAAAACATAAAAATCAGTTCTTTTAGGACGGAGGGAACAGATTGAAAACTAACCTTGGCAACCGCCTGCGACGTAAGGGTTGCCGTCGTAACCATCCCTGCATCTGCACACGTAGCCCGAAGCCGGGGAAAAGCAGTCGCTGTGGTCGCTCTTGCAGACCATGCGGTGTACATCTTGGCTGCAGTTAGAGCTGATGTTTTCGCTGTGGGGCGGCAGACCCTGTGTGAGCGCGAAATCGAGGAGAAGGAGAGCCTCCTGGAACTGGAATGTGCCGGTGCGCATGAGGCGCACGGTTTGATTCGACAGAAAGATCTCGGCGACCTGGAGGTTGCCCACGGGGGTTGGTGGCTGCGGCTGGTGTTGCAGGTGAGGTTGAACCCGGGCCAGTAGCAGCGGGAGGGCCCGAAGACGAAGGGGTACGGGACGCTCACGTCGCCGCAGGTGGTGTTGCAGCCGGGCAGCCCGATCCGCGCCGGTGGCGGCGCCGTGGTTGCTGCGGCCGAGAGTTGCACCACCATCGCCATCGCCATCAGCGCCACTGCCGCAGCTGGTAATACCACAGCTGCAGAGGCCAGCGCCATTATGGACAACTTGTACACTGCTTGTTCTTACTATACTTATAGCTACTACGTCGTTTTTCTACGGCGGCAGCAGGACATGCGCGGCTGGTGATGAACTGCAGTTGCTGTGCGGTGCCTACCCAGCGATGAAATCTAACTGCTGCTATGCTGCCATTGTGCTACAATAGAGATCTTTGCAATGCGAGCACAGGGCTGGAGGACCTAGTTATATAGTACATGTGGACTCGATCGATCGATACCTCTGCGGATTCCCGGAAATGGGCGAACGTGTTCCCATCGGTCGACGACAGATCTGTCACCACTCACCAACCACTCGTGTGCAAGCACGAGGCTGCCTCTGTCCTGCATCGCCATCTTGGCTTATGGGCGTGTTTAGTTCATGGACTGTAAAGTTTTAGTGTAGCACATTTGTAACTATAATAATTAGTGTCTAATCATAGACTAATTAGGCTTAAAAGATTCGTCTCGCAAAATACATGCAAACTGTGCAATTATTTATTTTTTTATCTATTTTTTATGTTCTATGTATGTCTCCAAACATTCGATGGGATGGGGTGTAAAGTTTTTGGGTGAGAACTAAACACCCTCTAACTTATTTACTGTCTAAACAAATCGGGTGTCCTGACTCCTCGATTGGCAGCAGGCGCATCGACCATGTTTAGGTACCAACTTCACGCTGACAACGCTGGTGTATTAATGGCTGGGCATGCCACCTGCGGTGATTACTTCCCGGTTAAAAACAAAACAAGGGTACAGTCAAGAACATTAGCGCGTTAGGTATGCATGTGAGTGGTGACCACGAGAAGACCTCGGTCGTCGGAGGCACTGCCGCCTGATCGCCCTAATTAATTAACCTAGACATCCTCACACCCTCAACCCGTGATAGTACACTGTACGTCTCTCGATATAACATGCTGCATGTCTTTCGCTAGCCAAGAGGCTATTCTATTTATTATATATACTCCACTTTGTCCCTAAATCGATTTCTCGACTGCCCGACTGGGTGGACTCAGTTATGCACTGTGTAACTACGGTCACATACCGTTCGCTAGCCAAGATGCCATTCAATTTACTATACTCCCCGTTGTCTCTGAATAAATCGATTTATCGACTGCCCGGCTAGGTGGACTCAGTTATGCACTGTGTAACCATACTGAGTTAAAGTAAATACACTACTCCCTCCGTCCATTAGTCTAAATCGCCTTAGCAAAATCTAGTTTTCCACAAGTCTAAATCGTTTAAGCGCCGCTCTCGCATTTCTCTTCGTTTACAGCGCTCGCAGCTCCGCGAATGCAAGGCCATTTGAATCGAATGCATCAGGCCGTGTGGGGCTAGGTAGGTGAGCGTAACGGCGTTTTTAGCAACGTCACAATACGGTTACACGTCCATTAAATGAAAATCTTCGACGCTTTGGTGCTCCTTGGTCACAGTGCCAGAGGCTATGGGGGAGTATTGACATATCCTTTTGTGCCTGAATAGGGTTGCGGCAAGGGGGACCATTTATCGCCGTACTTGTTTTTTTTAATCTCTGCAGAAGGGTACTCGGTCTTGATACAGAAAGTAGAGGAGGGGGGCAGGATAGCTGGAATAAAGACCTATCACAGAGTTCCAAGCATCCCTCACCTGTTGTTTGCCAATGACTCGTTAATTTTGATTCATGCAAATGGGGAGAATGCTACGTATTTGCAAATTGCAAGGTATACCAGACCTCTATGAAGAGTGCTCTGAACAAGCCATCAATAAAGAAAAGCCTGTCGTGATATTCAGCAAAAACACCGAGAGTAAGAAGAAAGCAACTGTCATGCAAGCTTTGAACTTAACCCATGAAACCTTTAATGACAAGTATTTGGGTTTTGTGAACACATGGTGCAAATGTGCCCATGTGTGTGTGATGAATGATTGATATATGTGTGAGAGGTTTGAAGCTTTTCCGGTTGAGTCATATTTCATACGTGCTTGATTATGCTAATGGCTAACCGGAGGTGTTGTGTTGAGTTGTGTTGCGTTAAGTGTATTGTGCAACATGTCTTTTGGCTTGTGATGCGCAGGTGTGGAGCTCGGAGGCGGTGGTTGATAGCGAGGTGAAGGTCAAGTAGGGACGTGCCGTGCTGATGGACTGGGAGCGGTGAAGGACAGACGTGAGGCTTGGACCAAGGGACCAGGACACTGGGTGTCCAGCCACAGTGGCTAACACTTGGGGACATCGACAAGTGTAAGAGTACATGGGTGATGAAGATGGCGTTGACCAAGTCAAGGAGGCAGACGATGGCGTCGTGGCACTTGGCGGAGGCCGGACACGGATCTACATGGGTGATGTAGATGGCGGCAGTCAAGTCAAGAAGGAAAGCGAAGGCATCAAGCTTGGCGAAGGTCGGACATGCGTCACATCGGTTAGTCACACTTGGCTAGTGTGCACTAGGGTTTGGTGGGTTCGTCCTCAAAACCATCGGAGGGGTTTGGTGGCTTCGTCCTCAAAACCATCGGAGGGGTTTGCTGGCTTCGGCCTCAAAACCATCGGAGGGGTTTGGTGGTTTCGTCCTCAAAACCATCGGAAGATGGTTTACTGGTTTAGGCCTCAAAACCAGGCGTGGACGGTTTCGTGGTTTGGGCCTCAAAACCATCGGTGGCGGGTTTGACCGGTGTGGGCCTCAAAATCAAGGAGTGGTGGATCGGCGGGCACGTAGTGGCATCTCGAAGCTTGCATCGAGGTGAAGCAGAATCGAGAAGGCGCCGGGTCCGTTGGATTGACGAAGAAAAACTTGGATGGATTTACCCCTAGCGTGTATTTAGGATGAGTGCTTCATGTGAGGGCGTTATTTTCTTTTGACGGACGCCTATATATATGTGAAGGGACTGGTTGGACAGCCGTTCTCGGAAGGTCACTCTCATTTGTGTGGTGTTAAGAGGAGGCTCGGGTTAGAAAGAGAAGTGGCTCTTATTCTTGAGCTTTTTGCCATCTTTACTTTGCTTGGGTTAGGAATGGCCTGTAACCCAATATCCTGAGTTAATCCAAGGATCAAATTCATGCACCAGTCGTTCCCTTCTCGAAATCTAAATTTTATCTTTTTCAGTCATTTTCGGAGCTATTTTTGGGGATTTTTCGTTCGTCCGATTTGACAGCATTTTGGGGCAGATTCCTTGAGGGATTTTGGTGCAAGGACATGTGTTGAGCTTATATTCCAATTAAACCAAATCAATTCAACACGAGCACGATGAATCGAGCGATTTTATTTTTTGGGAGTTTTTCTCGTTCTCGCACGCGATCTGAATTTCCCGAAGGTAGAGTTTAATTTGGGCAATGATTTCTTGGGATTAGCTTACCTACTCCGTGGTGATTGCCTGTGCAAAATTTTGGGACTAATCGTTTTGATTTGGTCGAGTTTCATTCGATTTTGTGGTCGCCCTTTTCTCTGTTCGTTCAGGGAGTCGGTCTCTGTTCGTGACCGTCAGGCGTCGTTGGCCACCGGTGCGGTGTAGGGTCGAGCAGTGCAACATCTGCCTACCTCCGGTAGCCACGTTTTGCTCAGACTGCACTCGAGTGTGCCGTTCTTCTGTCGCCGGCGTCCGTTTCCCAGTGCGGCCGTCCGCGACTCTCTATCTCTGTCTGTTCGTTCTTTACAGGGGCGCACGCGTGGGGCCTAGGCGCGCCGAGCAGCATGAGGCGCACGCTCCAGGCGTCGCGTGCATCAGGCACCAGGCCGGTGCTCACCCTTGGGCCAAGCGCTCCGACCGTGCTCGCTCAGTAGAGCAGCTCGTTCATGGCTTTTGAGCGGCAAAGTGCAGCAGCCCGTGCTTGCCTCTAATTTTGATTGGTTAAGAGCTTTGTTCTTGCATAGTACGTGAATACTGCAAGCAATCATTGATAATCATTGCATGCTCCATTAAATTTAGTCATGGGCATGTAATTGATTTTGTGCTTCAACAGTGTTGCTCGAGGCTGAATTTTTGGCAGCACTTTCAGCTCGTCAGCTTGTATGTGCTGCTGTCTTCGTCCAAGGAATTTCCAGTCCGTGCCCTTGGAATTTCTGGTCCGACGTGCTGATTCGTCCGCGTCTTACGCGTTTGAGCTTCGATTAGAGTTTTCATCTTTTATGTTGGCTTTTTACCGATTCAAAGAACCTATCTAGGTACTTTCGTCACCAGTTGGCTTAAGTATTTTAGATTCGGGAACTCGCTTCTTTTCGATAGGAGTTGACTATCCTATTTTCTGTTCTTCGATTCGTTGCGAGTGCTTCGCTGACCGTTTGCTGTGTGGTGTCCCGATGTGCTCCTAGGGAATATCCACCCACTTATTTGAGTCGTGGAAATCACGGTGTTTGGTTCGTGTGTTTGGAGGTAATTTTGGGACAATGGCCTAAAAGTTTTGCGAGAAATTTTATGGCTCCCATTCAACCCCCCTCGGGTCGCCGTTTTCAGTCCCTCAGGTTCACCCATACATGTTCGGCAATCGAGAGCAGAAACCTTTGAATCTTGAAGGATATAGGGTGTGCCCATCTGGTACAAGGATGAAAGGAGCGGTTAAGGCTAGCAAAGAAGTGTTCATCGCAAGCGATCCCGACCTATGCTATGGGCTGTTTTGACCTACCTATACAAAGATATGTGCGACCAGATAAGCAATATCATCTGCAAATATTAGTGGAGTCAACAAGACAAGGAGAAGAAGAATATGCATTGGGTCAGTTGGGACAGAATGAAGCTGCCAAAAGAAAGAGGTGGCGTGGGGTTGATCAGGGACATTCACTAACATTGCGATGCTATCTAAACAAGGGTGGCATTTGGCTCAGAATTCCAACCCTCTGTGTGTGCCTGATTCTCAAAGCAAAGTACTTCCATTCAACGGATGTTCTACTTCATGCACAACCATGCAAGGCCATCATGTCGTGCACTTGGAGAAGTATCCTAAAAGGTGTGGAGTTGTTTGAAAGTAAAGGCAGGAGCTCTGCCGCTCAATTAAGAAGGAAAATGAGGTTTATGTACAGGGGCACCCACAGTGCCAAAGAACACCGGTCATAGGACCATGAAACATCCACCGCTCACGCCCGTGTTTTACCCCACAATACACATGGCTCTACGCCTTTGAACAATGTCCTCCTTGGCTAGATAGGCGACTTGTTCCGCCGTTTGATGCTCATTTTCGAAAATCCTCCTATTCCTTTCCTTCCATATGTTCCACACAATGTAAATAAGCGCTCCGTTGAACGTTCGGCGTTCTTGCTTCGGTATCATGCTTGCCACATCCTCCCACCAATTGGCCAGACACTGGAGCTCTTGTTGGGGTAGCTGCACATCAAAATTTTCCCAAGATAATACCTTGCTCCAGACGGCTTTGGCGAAGGGGCATAACAAAGAAAGGTGCAACCCTGTCTCCAGCGGTCCATTGCACAAAACGCAGTGCTCGTGATGTGGCCACCCTCTTTTTTGCAGATTATCCGCCGTAAGGATCTTGTCATGCATTAGTATCCAAGCATGTACCTTGCATTTATTTTCTGCCTTGGCCTTCCAAATGAGATCCGCCTGGAACTTGCAGTGTGAGCCACAGAATTGTATCCTATATGCCGAACGTGTGGAGTATTTTCCATCGGCTGTCCATCTCCAAACTATGGAGTCCTGCGTATCGGGTGTGACCTGCACATCCTGAATCCTGATCCAGAGGGTGATGAATTCTTGTATGTGAACGGAAGTTGTGATTCGCGTCCTGAGCGATCGGATCCAATTGCCGTTTTGCAGTTCCTGGCGCACCGTCCTGTTCTTACGGCATACAAGCTCAAAAAGATGTGGCGCTAAGTGTCTTGGGGCTTCGCCGTCTAGCCAATTATGGTGCCAGAACCGTGCCTTGTTTCCATCCCCAATTGTTACTGTGGTCGAGGCATTGAAGAGTAGACGGTCTAGGTCATTGCACGGCAATGTCGTCCCTGCCCAAGGTTTGGAGACGTGAACCCACTCCTGCCACAACCAGCGAAGGCGCAAGGCTCTTCCAAAATTTTCCAAATCTGGCACCCCCAAGCCACCCAACTCTTTCGGCATGCACACTGTCGGCCAATTTACCAAACAATGCCCTCCATTGGCGTTGTCATCTCCTTTCCAGAGGAAGGATCTTCTGATCTTGTCAATTTGTTTCCTTGCCCATACTGCCAGCGAGAATATGGTGAGGTGATAGGTAGGCATCGAGGATAGAACTGAGGTGACCAATGTAAGTCTGCCCGCTCTGTTGAGCATTCTTCCCTTCCAACCGGGTAACCGCGTTCAATGAGAGGTTGCACATGTACCTTTTGCAGGGATCTCGTGTGGAGCTGCAGAACCAAGTAGCGGCATGGGAAGGATTCCCTTGTCCCTGCAAAGGAGGCCAACACATGATGTAGCTCGATATCTTGGCATCTGATCGGGTGGACTGAACTCTTTTGGAGATTTATGTGTAAGCCTGAGACCCTGCCAAATTCCTGGAGGATTGTCGTGACAGAGTCCAAGTCGTCCTTTATTGGGTTAATGAAGATAGCCGCATCGTCGGCATACATAGAGGTCCTCCATCTGGCCGTGGCTAAGGGTAGAGGAGAGAGGACGCCTTGCAGTGTTGCCATGTCCAGCAGGCGTTGCAGCGGGTCCATAGCGAGTATATACAGCATGGGCGATAGAGGGTCGCCCTGTCGGACCCCTCTCATGTGGTAGAAAGCTGGACCCTGCTATCCATTCAGTAGCGCTCTTGATGATGCCGTGTGGAAAAGGATCGACACCCACTCCCGCCAGCGTGGTCCGAATCCTAAGGCCTGTAATACCTCCAGAAGGTAGCTCCAGCTAACAGTGTCAAAGGCCTTGTGTATGTCGAGTTTTAGGAACAGAGAAGGCAGCTTCATCTTTTGCATTGTTCGCACTGTGTTCTGAACGTACAGAAAATTGTCGTGGATGCTTCTTGTTTTAATGAAGGCGCTTTGGCATTTCGATACTAAGGAGTCAAGAAGTGGCGCCAGCCTGTTTGCGAGTAGTTTGGCGAAGTAGACATGCTGATCGAACGCCTGAAGCTTCGTCTAAAGATGGCGCGAATGGAAGATTGGGAACTGAGCTCGTGGTGCTTCGGCCGGCCAGCCCAAGAAGTAGAACTCAAATGTATACGGCCCACTCTGGAGCAATGAGTTCTGTCATTGTGTGTCAAAGCGCTAGAGAAGCCAAACAGCTGCCTGCCTGCGGCTAAAGGTAGCGATGCCCGGCCGTGTAATAGGATCATCGATTGTTTGAATGAAACTGAACTCGAACTATCCAACCTTATCCTCTGTTCATCTTCTTCCCCACACGCCAGGCGTCGCTAACATTTCCACCGTAGAGCCACATGGCCTTGGACTCCATTAGGCACGGGCACGTCGTTGGAAGTGAGGGGAGCCAGGCAGCAGCCCGACGTGCCGCTGCAGTACTTGTCTGTGGCCTAGCGGTGGTCGTTTGTGAAGCCGGCGCCGCGGTCGCTCCTGGTACAGGAGGCACATCCGCTGACGATCTTGGTCATTTCTTCGTTCTTCCCCGATGATGTCCGCGGAAATCGTCGCCGTAACGTTGCTCGTTCCGGGCCGACAGCAGGTAGCCGTGCTCCCTGAAGCTGCGGCAGAATTCGAGCAAGGCGTTACAACTGAGTGAGGTTAGGTCGCCGAGCAACGGCCGCGGGAGCTGGTGGCGCGTGCCGCAGGTGACGTTGGGCCCCGGCCAGTAGAAACGGGATCGCCCGAAGCTGAACGGGTACGGCACGCTCACAGTTTTAAAAAGAATCTGATATAAGTATTTGAAGTTGGCGCCTTTCCCAAATTGATGTCTACGAGGCGCAAACACACAGCGGTGGACCGTGTGCGCCTCATGTGTTCGCAGAATCACATGCGCTGAAGGTGTACATACAGGGAAAATAGTGACATAAAAAGGGGGGCAACTTGTACTCCGATCAAGCATGCGGGCGATCTCGACCCCGAGCCAGATGCTCTGTTTTGACAACCCGCAGTTTATGCCAAGGCACCAGGGACATCCAGTTGGCACGGCGCACTTAGCGTCGCCACAAAACAAATGACTTCCGTGTTGTGTTATTCCAGGATTACGCAGCACCGTACGAATCAACTGCACTACGGGACACAGGAGCTTTGCCGAGGGCCTACCTCTTTGCCGAGAGTTAAATATCGGACGCTCGGCAAAGAATCCTTTACCGAGAGCCTGCGCTCGGCAAAGATTGGCTCTCGGCAAATCCAAGATTTGCCGAGAGCTCGACTCTCGGCAAAGATTGGCTCTCGGCAAAGCCAAACTTTGCCGAGAGCTCGACTCTCGGTAAATAAAAAATCTAGGCAAAGCCTCAACCCCACAAACGGCCCCCTTACGCCGTCATCTTTGCCGAGAGCCTACTGTTAGGCTCTCGGCAAATTTTTTTTTGGATTTTTGCTCCCTAATTTTTTGTGGTGACTTGCTACAGTACTAGAAGCCAATATTTGAAATATGGTGTATTTTTCATCCCTCTTGCTATATTTCGTGTATTTTTTTTTCATTTTCTTGATTTTTTCCACAAGACGCACATTTGACTGCAGGTGCATGAAATAATGAATCTCAGCGATTCAAAAAATGATATTCATGCTTCCGAGGGTATTTTGACGTCGTATCTAGGGACAGACGCGGAAACTCGAGCATCTCGTGCACGCGACATGGCGACCAAGTTGCGTGAGATTTGATTTAAAAATATATAAAATGTGAACGGAGTCGGAAAATCATGAAAATGGACGGGAGGCCTCGACATCGCATGTAGAAGCTATAAAAAATTTTTGAAAACGTTTGAAGCAAGTTGCGCCGCAAGATGGTTGAAACCCTGAGATCTCCACATGTGATATCAAGATATCACATGTGGAGATATCAGGGTTTCAACCACCTTGCGGCGCAACTTGCTTCAAACGTTTTCAAAAATTTTTTATAGCTTCTACATGCGATGTCAAGGCCTCCCGTCCTTGATATCACATGTGGAGATCTCAGGGTTTCAACCATCTTACGGCACAACTTGCTTCAAACATTTTCAAAAAAATTTTATAGCTTCTACATACGATGTCAAGGCCTCCCGTCCATTTTCATGGTTTTCCGACTCCGTTCACATTTTATATATTTTTAAATCAAATCTCACGCAACTTGGTCGCCATGTCGCGTGCACGAGATGGTCGAGTTTCCGCGTCTGTCCCTAGATACGGTGTCTAAATACCCTCGGAAGCATGAATATCATTTTTTGAATCGCTGAGATTTATTATTTCATGCACCTGCAGTTCAAATGTGCGTCTTGCGAGAAAAATAAAGAAAATAAAGAAAATACGCGAAATATAGCAAGATGTATGAAAAATACACCAAATTTCAAACATGGCCACCTAGTACTATATCAAGGCTGCAGGAAAAAATTGGGAGTAAAAATCCAAAAAAAATATATATTTTGCCGAGAGCCTCCTAAAGCTCTCGGCAAAGAGCCTCGCCGAGAGCCTGGGTTTGGGGGCTCTCGGCAAAGAAAATAAAAAAAATAAAACTCTTTGCCGAGAGCCGCCTCACCTAGCTCTCGACAAAGAACGTCGGACCTAGTTAAGAAATTTTTAAAAATTATATATATTTTGTCGAGAGCTAGGTCAGGTGGCTCTCGGCAAAGAGCCTCTTTGCCGAGAGCCTGGGCTGGGGCTCTCGGCAAAGAAAAAAAAAAGAAAAACTCTTTGCCGAGAGCTGCCTGATCTAGCACTCGGCAAAGGGGTTCGTACATTTAAAAAAAAACCCGCCCCTCACCCCTCACACACGCGCCCCTCTGCCCTCACCCGAGCCGCCACCCTCACCCGACAGGACGCCCCCTCACCCGACCCGTCGCCGCCCGGCCGCGCCTCCGCCCCTGCCCCCGCGCCGGCGCCACCGCCCGGCCGCGTCCTCGCCCCGGCCCTACCGCGCCCCCGCACGTCCGCTCCCCCGCCCCCGCCCGAGCGCGCCCCGGCCCCTGGCCGTCCCCCGCCCGGCCACGCCGCGGCTGTGCAGCCGGCCCCGCGCCGCCGCTTCACCGCCCGTCCGACCGGTTGGAGAGGAGGCCGAGAGGGGGAGTAGGTGGAGGAGAAGGAGAATAGGAGGTGGAAGAAGAGGGGGAGGAGGAGCTCGCCCCGGCCGTCCAAGATCCGGTGGAGGAGGGAGGAGGAGCTCGCCGCGGACCAGTCCTGCGCCCACCTCGCGTCATCCCCACAGCCGTCACCGTCCGCTCACCTAGCAAAGGTATACCCTTCCCTTCCCTTCTGCAGTCTAAAAAATCTCCAATCCGATCAATCCTGTGAGTGGTGACCTAGTTTGCTATTCTTATGCTTACATAACCAAAATCATGAACACCTGTCACCTTACATCTGTATTAAATCGCAAGTGGTCACAAAATGTGAATCCCTGGCATGTAAGATCCAGTATCATCTAAAAAAACCAGGCCATGGTGTAACTCTATGATCAATTTCCTACCCTGTTCAGCCAATACAGCATGCCCTAATTCCTTCTAAAAGTGTAAGAAGAAACACTTAGCAGAATAGGTAACAATTTCCCCAACTGGTTACAAGCCGCCATTAACCAGATGCCCTGCAATGCCTCAGCAAAAGCAGTACATGTATGGACTGAGCGCATTGAATGGATCCAGCAAACCAAATCATGCTTGCCAATGCCATTTGATTGCTTGTGTTGTTATTACTTGGGCATAATATATGCATGTCTGAAGCTTCTACCTCTCATAGAAAAGAAGGAAAGCCTCGCACTTGAGAGACTTCTCTAATGCTATTATCATTTGCACGAAACCATGAGGAAGAGCTACTGCTCGTCTCCTGCTCACTGACAATCCTGCTTTCTCTCACATAAGCGACAAAGTGCCCCCCTGTTATGGTCCTCCGGCAATGCTCAATGACACCAACTAGACGATATTTGGCATTATCTTTGTCCCCAGACCTGAAGGTTTGCAAATTAATAATTCAAAAGGTCACACAAACAAAATGTTAGATTAGCTATCAGCATCACTAACAAGAAAATACTATCAGATTAGCAGTTTTGGCATATATCAAGTGACTAGCTCATTCCAAAACAAAAAACAGAATTAGTGTGACACAGTACAATTGTATTAATAGTCAGTTTATTTCATTTTTATGCGCACAGAAAGGGAAAATTAAATCCTTAGCTGTTCCATTTTGCGGAAAGGGATCACATTGCCATTGGCAGTTGGCACATGTCGCATATCACCTCTGTGTGAGACCCAACACTACCAGTCAGGCAGTCACTGCAATTCAATTAGACTTCCCAATCAGCGTGCAATGGAAGTACCAGATGCTAGTTGCCTATTGTCCCATTTTCACATTACAGTTAGATACTAAAAAGATACTGAACAAACTATGAAATAAAAAGTAGCTATTGCAAATGAGAAACTTTGAACTGCACAAAAGTAATAGCCATTCCAGTTAAAAACTTCGAACTTGGTTCTTCTCCCATTTGGTTTGCAGTATTTTCCAGCTCCACTTGAGTTCTGTCCTGATTTAGCGCGCTGGCATTTTGTTATCATGGCACTCAACAGGTTGCTCTTTTACTCCAGTTCTTTGTGATGGTCACGTTCAGATCGGGCCATCAAGTGTTGCACTTTCACTGATGTTTGCCACCATCTATCTTCTATCTTTGCTTCGGCAGGTGGGGCAAGAGAAAGCAAAATCTTTTCAGCACGCTGGTCCTTCCCATCGTTCCTTTCATCGCAAAGCCTGTTTATCACAAATAACACAAAAGACAGAAAGTAATAAACGCTGAAAAACATAGTAATAAATTTCTATCCACTTTCTATGTTGTTATAACACTGTATTTTTATTCTGCATAACAAACAAATATCACATTAACCCATGCTCTTCCTCTTCTTAGAAAAGTTTTTCCTCATGTGCGTGCACTCTGAATCAATAATCTCGCAGCTGGCTATGTAGCTGTAATATGGAGGCAAGTGTGACGTCCACCAGATCACCTCAAATTTCCCCTTCGGAGTAATTCTTCCATACATTACTTCATCGATAGTTATTTTGGGAGCCTGCTCATGATCAAACCCTATTCTATGTTGTTTGTCAACTTGGACAAACTGAGAAATATTCGACAATCTACTTACGTAATAGTGTCCATTTTTCATCCTGATATTCTGTGCATCAGTACAATAGGGACGTATACGTCGTAGGTTTTTCTGCCCATTTATTTTGACACATGCAAGAATATTGCGCCAGTGCTCTTTGCTAAATCTAGGCCTTAACATACCAGCAATATTTTTTAAATTAGAAAATGGACCAATGAAGTCCCCATACATATCAGTGTGGCTGTAATACTCCTCAAATATCTTCATTGCTATTGATGCCAACTCAGGATGGTCTTGAGGATCTGTGCTTCCGAACACAAGCACCTTGAAGAAGTACCAGCATGCTTCTCGAGACAATGCTCCCACAAATTTCTATCCAGTGAAGTGCTCCCACAATGCAACTAACGCCGGACCTTTAAGCCTTTAAATTAGAATAAGCCTGAACTTTAAGCCTGAACTTATCTAAACAGAATAAGCCTGAACTTTAATCAGGTTAACATTCCCAGTGCCGGTCCTGAATTGTTCAGGACCTAGAACTGAACTTAAATTCAGGGCCCTTTATAAGCATGATAAAAAAATACTTTACATGCATATAACTTTTTTTTGTCACTCAACAGTCATTTTTTTTCGAAAAGCATGTGTGGCCGTTGGTGCCTCATAGCCATATCTCAATAACAATGGCTAATGAGTAGTACGCACACATGTAACTTGCAAGTGAATCGTCGAACGTATACGCGCGCGCGCACGCACACACCGACACACGCAGCCGCTGCCTACTAAAGCCGAAGCGGCGTCGGCCGTTGCCTCGCTGGGCTACATGAGGATGACATGCGGCCTCCTGGGCTCTAGGCCTAAAGACTAACGTGTTGGCTTTCTCTGTCTTGGGCCAAGTAATATCCTAATACTACTACTAACGTGTATATACTAATCTAAATATCCTAATACTACTACTACGTATATACTAACGTACATACACTGGGGGCCCATTGGGGTTGAGGGCCTGGAACAGCCGCCCCGTTTGCCCCCCTCAGGGCCGGCACTGAACATTCCCCTGCCGGATGAGGACGATGATAACATGGATTGAGCTCAGCCAGATGCTGTGGGTCCCAGTAGCAACACCTGAACTATTTTTGAAACATCTGATGCAACATTTACAACATACGTCTGAAGACAAATGAAAAAGGTAGTGTATGTAGGTAGTGCCACAGTTTAATGCATAACTTCGACATATGGTACTAAAATTGAATGAATAATCCTTACAACCCACCAAATCCTTACAACGCCACCATCTCACTTGTTTTGCTACATTATATGTAGTTGCAGGATCGTCCACTGCGGGTCTGCCTGCACCGCTTCACCTCGCCACTGCACCGACTCGTCATTGCGCCGCTAGCCTGACTCCGCCACCACCCTAGGTATAAATAACCTCTCCTCCCGGATAAGGGTTGTAGGTCATGAACCCAGTTAGGTGTCTCCCGTCCGAAAGAAATACAGTTGGAGGTATGCAGATCTCTGCATGTCGATAATTGTATCTGTTTCGGATTGTCCACGTTACTTGGACAGCCTGCGGATGCGTAGATGAGGCTAGCTCCCATGGTCTGCCCTGATTCGAGACGGAGTTTCGGCATCACCTCCCTGTTGTTCTCTAGATACACACTCTCCCTACAGGGACGTGTATCGGGAGAACAGCGGGGAGGTGCTGCCGAAATTCTGTCTTGGGATGGGGTAGACAATGGGAACTAGCCTCGTCTACGCATCCGCGGGTGGGATTAGGACCTATCCTCACCTATTAGATGACAATAGGATGTAAGTACTTGGATGTAGATGTAAGTACTCGGATGGATGATAGTAGGATGGATGACCGTCAGTGGATGTACTCGGGCCACAGAAGCAAGAGTGATTTTAGTGATGAATGGTTGCACAAGACAGATGCTTTCTTGAACCATGCATTTGGCGCGGCTCGACGAGGAGAGATGAAAGTATTGTGCCCGTACAGCAGATGTGGGAACCGAAGAAGGCAAGACAAGGAGAACATGGGTAAACATCTTCTGAACCATGGATTCACGTCGGACTACACCCGGTGGATCTACCATGGTGAAGTACATCATTTGAGAGAGGAGGCGGTGCGACCACGTCTGCAGGACTTTGATGATGATGCTGGGGTAGCAGACCTGTTAGATGACTTCCAACAAGCACAATACGCTGCAGGACGTACGGAGGAGGAGATGGAGAAGACCGCAAAGGCGTTCTACGACATGATGTCTTCGGCACAGAAACCTCTTCATGATCGGACAACGGTTTCTCAACTGGATGCCATTGGCCGTGTGATGGGGTTCAAGTCCCAGTTCAACCTGAGTCGAGAAGCGTTCGATGGTATGTTGGCCCTATTTGCCAGCATGCTTCCGGACGGCCACATATTGCCAAAGAGCCTGTACGAGTCACAGAAACTGCTTCGTGCACTGAAGATGCCGTATGAGCAGATACATGCATGTCCAAATGGGTGCGTCCTCTTCAGAAAAGATCTCAAGGATGCAGGTTACTGTCCGAAGTGTAAAGCGTCGAGATACATGGAGGTAGACGATGGTGAAGGCCTGAAGAGACAACTTTCTATCCCCACGAAAGTTCTGCGTTACCTGCCGTTCACACCGAGGATCCAACGTCTCTACATGACCGAGGAATTCGCGAAACAGATGAGATGGCACAAACAGGGTACATGATACAGTCCTGAGAAGATGGTACATCCCGCCGATGGTGAAGCATGGGCCCACTTTGATCGCATTCATCATGACAAAGCTAGAGAGGCTCGTAATGTTCGTGTTGCATTTGCAACAGACGGTTTCAATCCCTATGGACTCATGGATGCCCCCTACACCTGTTGGCCCGTCTTCGTTATCCCCCTCAATCTTCCCCTCGGCGTCCTATTTCAACGTCATACTGTCTTCTTGTCGTTGATAATTCTTGGACACCCGGGGAATAACATGGGTGTGTACATGGAGCCTCTGATTGATGAATTGGAAACTGCTTGGAACGAAGGGGTATTGACATATGACCGAGCTTCAAGGTCAAACTTCACAATGCATATCTGGTACCAGTACTCACTGCATGACTACCTGGCATATGGGATATTCTGTGCCTGGTGTGTGCACGGCAAGTTCTCATGCCCGGTTTGCAAGATAGCTATGAGATTTATCTGGTTGAAGAAGGGTGGCAAGTATTCGGCGTTCGACCAACATCGACAATTCCTGCCTCTTGACCATCCTTTTAGACAAGACACCAAGAACTTCACCAAAGGGGTCGTGGTGACAGATCCTCCACCCCAGATGCTGACTGGTGCCGAGGTTCATGCTCAGATAGATGCTCTCAAGTTCAATGAAAGAGACGGTCGTTTTGCGGGGTATAGTCAGGAACATATGTGGACGCATAAGTCAGGCTTGGAAAGGCTCCCCTATTACGATGACCTTCTTCTGCCACATAATATTGATGTAATGCACACTGAAAAGAACATCGCCGAGGCACTTTGGGGAACACTCATGGACACTAAAAAGTCCAAGGACAACCCTAAGGCTAGACTAGACCTGGCACTCTTGTGCGATAGACCAAAGCAAGAGATGCGGTCTCCTCAACCCGGCAGGAGATGGACACGGCCCAAGGCCGATTTCGTCTTGAGCAGGCCACAAAGGAAAGAAATACTTCAGTGGATCCAGACATTGACGTTCCTTGATGGATATGCAGCGAATTTGAGGAGATGAGTCAACTTATCTAGTCTACGAGTCCTAGGAATGAAGAGTCATGACTTCCACGTATGGATCGAGTGCCTTCTTCCGGTGATGGTTCGAGGCTATGTTCCTGAGCCTATGTGGGTTGTCCTAGCAGAGTTGAGCTATTTGTTCCGCCAACTTTGTGCCAAGGAGATATCTCGGTCCGTCATTGATGACTTGGAGAAAGCTGCACCTGTGTTGATCTGTAAGCTGGAGAAGATCTTTCTATCAGGCTTCTTCACTCTGATGCTGTATTCGATCGTACACCTCCCTAATGAGGTTCGAATGGGAGGGCCTGTGCATTGCCGTTGGTGCTATCCAGTCGAGAGAAATCTGAAGACTCTTCGCAAGAAATGTAGAAACAAAGCCAAAATTGAGGCTTCCATTGCCGAGGCATTCATTCTAGAGGAGGTGTCAAACTTCACTGAACAATACTACTCCGAGAACCTTCCTAGCGTGCATAATGCACCCCCTCGTTACAATGCTGGAGAAAGTGAATCGACCGAGTCTTAGCCTTTTCCGAGGCCAGCAAGGTGCGGCAAGTGGATCCACAGTTAAGCAGTTGAACAACGAAGAGTGGCGAAAGATCATGCTATACGTGCTTACCAACCTTGATGAGGTGCAGCCGTACATGGGGTAAGTTCTCAACTATGTTCATTCAATTCGCCGACACTATTCTGCATCAAACACCCTTGTTTTTCTTCCATACAGGGAATTTCTTCATCAGTTCTGGAATGGGCCAAGGCCTCCTTCTGACCCGGTAGCCGAAACCCTAATTGTAAACTGGGCGGGGCAAGGGAGGCCCGATTTCATTTCTTGGTTCCGACAGAAGGTCCTGTCCAACCGAGGTCATACTTAGTCCGACGTTCCAACTTGCTCCTACGTTCGGACTTAATAACGTTATACCTTGCTTCACCTTGCAGGCTCAGACCGATGCGTCTATGAGTCAAGAGCTGAGACAGGTTGCAAACGGCTTTGACCGTAGGGTCAAGTCATTTAACGGTTACGACGTGAATGGATATCGCTTCCACACAGCGAGATACGAGCAGAGTCGGCCCAATCGGAAAACCACAAACAGCGGAGTTTGTACTCCAGGCAATGACAACCGTGACTACTATGGAAGAATTGAAGAAATATATGAACTTTCATTTCACGGTGACGAGCCTCTGAATCCTGTAATGTTCAAATGCCATTGGTTCGACCCTGGAGTAATGAGGCTCACACCGAATCTTGGGCTAGTTGAAATTCGACAGGATTCTGTCTATCTAGGAGCCGATGTGTATATTGTGGCTCAACAGGCCACGCAGGTTTATTACACGCCATATGCGTGCAAAAGCAAAGAGCATATCTTGGGTTGGTATATTGTGCACAAGATATCACCACATGCTAAACTACCTCTCCCCAACGATGAGGATTATAACTTCAACACAAACATGTATGATGGGGAGTTCTTTCAAGAAGCTAGGCTACAAGGGACATTCACGATAGACTTAACCGAAGCGATGGAAATGGAAGTAGAGAATGATGACGAGGACGCTGGAGATGAGGTGGTAAATGAGAAGGACATACAAATGCTAGAACGATTCCTTTTAGGCGAAGCAAATGAAGACGACCTCCCGTCTTCGGATACTGAGGAGTACTTAGACATGGTCGATAGCGATGATGACACTTATGCTCCGGCTAATCCCGATGATGCAGATTATTTCTAATTCACGTAATATTATGTTATATTCTACTCCTGTTATGTTTTTTCTTAGGATCTAGGGTTTTATTTATTTTGCATATATTTCATTATGTTATTTCTAATACAATATTGTTTGTTCTGTTTAAATGCAGGAGGTCGAGCCAAGATGCCAGGCGGACGTCAGAGGTCGATGAGCTCCCTGTACCAGGCCTCGCAGGACGACGGGCCATCTCGACAAAGGAGGGGTCGCCGCCGGAGGGAGCCGACTCCACCGGAGGACGAGGTGCCGGCCACGCCCGAGGCCGAGGCTCAGGCGGACGAGGGGCAGGAGGACCCCGAGCAGGAGGATGAGCCGTCGACCGAGGCAGACGAGGGTTCGATTGCCTTAGGGGCGTCCACGCCCTACTTGCGAGGTCCCGCCAGCCTCCCGGCCCGACCGATACCACTTCACCAACGCCCAGTGATCCGCCCCGTTGGACAAAGGTACATGTTTTAACTACTCGTTCATATGATATGTTCAAAATTGAAATAGAAACTAATAATCTTTCTGTATCACTTGTGCATGCATTGGGAGTTTGTGGAGGGTCGCGGCCGGAAACCCAATGGCATCCTGGGTCTCCTGTGCCGCGAGCACTACCCCGGCATAGTACAGTATGCCGGGAAGATAGAGCCGGCGTACACCTTTGACCACTACACCGTCGCCCCAGACCCGGACTACCCAAACAAGGCGGCGAGGGTCAGAGCAGAGCTGTGGGTAAGTCTTCGTCACACAACATCACATTCATCGTACTTTTCTTGAACTACTTAGAGTTTGTATTGCATCTGTATGCAGGACTTCTATAGGTGCGAGCAGGGGAAGGAGGCACAGGCGGAGGTGGTGAGTACAAGGTCCTGTAGGAAGCTTATCACCGACATCATCTACGAGGCGAGACTTCAGGCCATCGTCAGCTATGTTGACACTAGCTAACACCACTTGAATACTAGGTTGTCATCCCTAGCATGGTGCTAGAGCGTACTAAGGTATTTATAAACATAAAGGCTCTCTAGAAAATAATCTATTCTATCCGCAAGCGCACAGATAAAATACCTCATTGTAGCATTTCACCAGGATAAGTATTCCAGGTATCGTTATTTATAATTTTGCTTAAGAGAACGGCGAAAGCGAAAACAGGGGTAAAATCTATCAAGGCTTAGACTAGAGATAAACTTGCAAGAACATGATTACTACTGAGAAACTCGTCACACAGTCACTTGCTTTGGCAGGGGGTAAGCCATAATAATAAAGATAATGAAATATAAGCTCATGGGTAAATAACACAGCGATTAGAAATAGACTACTCCACATAAATGTAAGGTGACGTCGGACTAGCAAGAGAATGGATTCTAAGTATCTACTATTTACTAAGTCATAATCTACTCTAAGCATCTACAAGATCATATATAGCACAAAAGACTCTTCATTCATGTATAAGGAACATTGCTAAAGTAAATCAGAACATAGCAAGACTTACTCCGCAATACAAATTCTGCCTGTCCTATCAACGGAGGGTGGACTATATAAGAATCAACGAAGCTGTCACCATCGCGAACTACCACACGACCCGGCCAATAGGATACATTTGCAGGTAAATAACATCTAAGCACCACGCCTACATGTGATCTACCACTTAACTCCCACGTGAAAAGAGCTAAGCGCTTTGCAAACTCATGCATGAACTCATCATCAATCATAACTATATCACTTATAGAACTAGAGCAAACTAGGAACATAATAAATAAAGACATAATGTAATTAGAATAAAGTCGTAGAGAAAGATATGAAATAATACCAATCTTTATTGACGAAGATCCGAAATCCAGAGCGCTAGGCCCTACTTCTCTAATTCTATCTAATCAATCCTATAAAACTTGAAAGAATTGGGAGTAGCTAAATCTAATTCTCTGCGGGAGAGAGTTTCTAAACCCTAAACTTGATGGCTTCCTCTGATAATGATTTCTCCTCCTCCCCTGGGGTGGAGAGGCCCTGCTTATATAGCCCCCTCAAATGATCGTGGGCCGTCGGATCAAACCGACATTAATCGCACGATTTTCCTTGATCCTTTAGGTCGGTGGAGCATAATCCGCGAAGTTGACGCTGATTGGCCACGGGAGTAGGGCGACCGCCCCAAACCCTAGGGCGGGCGCCCTGGGCTGGGCCCCGTTCGGCCTCCCGTTCGTTCACGTGTCTTCTGGAGTCTTCTAGATGATAGAAAATTAACGCACATGTTAATATCTCTATGTAAACCCGACGTGTGGGCCTTCTCTCCGTATTTTCTGATAACCCCCTGCAGAAATAGACAAACACCAAAACTCGTGGAATTCTGTCAGATAAAACCCTAATTCTAGATGTCTAGTGCATATTGATCCTTTTCCATGTTTAGTTGACAATTAAATTTGATACTTAAGGATCGTCAACAAGCTACAACGCCACGGTCGAAGGACGGAGGGTGTCAAAGGTCGAGGCGAGAGGCATGACGCTGAGCCGGGTGCAGTACATTCAGGTAAGTGATTCCTTTTGAGATTAAGCTATGCTCATTTTATCTGACGCTTATATGTGAAATACTTGATGATGTGTAGATGGTCCCCCAATGGTGCCAGTCGTTTCTCGAGTGCTGGGAGATGATCGTGGACTGGTGGCTCTCTGAAGAGTGGACCGCCCAGCACGCCGAGGCCCAGGAGGCGCGTCTGCAGATGCCAGGTGTACCACACCATGAGGGCAACCGCAACCTCGCCGAGTACGCATAAGCTTGGGTACGTGAAACACTTTATGTATTGTAACGCTAAAATGTTGCCTAATTACTAATCATCTTGTTGTCTTCCTCGCAGACGGCGTCACACGGTGGCCAGCCTTGCAGCACGTTCATGGCATACGCCATGTCCCACAAGGGCAAGCCACCGCACCGGAGACCTCCTACAACCCCGACGACCCCCCCCCCCCGAGGCATACTCCAACTCCAGTGTCCACACCCGCCTCACTGACTACACAGAGGCGGCAAGGGCGGTCCATGGGGCCGACTTTGATCCGTCCAGCGAGGACCTAGACGGAAGCCTCGTGATGAGGGTCGGAGGAGGGAAGAAGCACGGGTGGTATTGGCTTGGCGATGGCGTCATCGACTTGTCCTCCACTCCCACTCTGTCCCAGCTCCGAGCACAGACCACGAGCGGAAGCGTCCCCATACGCCCACGCCCGTCGCCTTCGCAGTCGCGGGTCACCGAGCTCGAGGTTTTTTTTGTGTTACTCATCGTACATTGATGTTTAAATGTTTGCATTGTTCTAACATTCCCTTTGTATTATCGCAGGCCCGCCTGAAAAGAGAAAGGGAGGAGCGCCAGCTTGCCGAGGCCCAGATGCGGTCCCAGATGGAGGCCCAAGCTAAGCAGATGCAAGATCTCATCACGTTCATGGCCTCCCAGAGCATGCAGGTGCCCGCGGCGCTCATGACTCCTCCACTGCCGTCTCAAAACGCGGATGCTACTCCTGTGAGTATCGATTCCTCAGTGTTTTGTTTCTGCATTTGCTTGTCTGACATAGACATCTAATTTTTGCAGCCTCCGTCGGCGGGTTCGAACAACCCGCAAGCGCCTGGATGGAACACGCCCGGGGGTCAAGGCGGGACTGCTTCTCCAGGGTGGCCAGGGCAAGGTTGGCCATGAGTGTGTTTAAAGTGTCGCCTCTAGTAGATTGTGAACTTTAGAATGAAAACTTATTATGTTTCGATGATAACTTGTGATGATTAACTTTCGTTTGGTTCAAATATTGTGATGAATGTGCTATATGCGTGGTGTATGTGAACGTGACATATATGTGATGAATGTGATATGTACATGTGATATATGTGTTTATACGTGATGAATGTGATTTATATGTGATGAATGTGATTTGTATGTGTAATGAAATAGAAAATTAGAAGAAAACACAAAATTTCCCACTTTGCCGAGGGTTGCTCTCGGCAAAGACTGCCTTTGCCGAGTGCAAAACAAGGCTGCAAAAATACTCATTTCCTAGCTTTGCCGAGCGCAATGACCGTTGCACTCGGCGAAGGATAGGCTTTGCCGAGAGCCTGGCCATACTTGCTCTCGGCAAAGAGGTTTTAAAAAAAAAGAAAATATTTTGCCGAGAGCCAGGACAGCAAGACTCTCGGCAGAGATTTTTTTTAAAAAAAAGAAAATGTTTGCTGAGAGCCTGGAGGGACCGGCTCTCGGCAAAGAGTTTTTCCAAAAAAAAAAAGAAAACTCTTTGCCGAGAGCCAGCCAAATGGGCTCTCGGCAAAGAAGGCGGGCCCGTTAACGGCACCTTTTCTTTGCCGAGAGCCGCGCTGGCTCTCGGCAAAGCCTTTGCCGAGAGCCCGATAAACGGCTCTCGGCAAAGAAGACTTTGCCGATCGAGTTTTTGCCGAGGCAGCTTTGCCGAGAGCTGCTCTCGGCAAAGCCTTTGCCGAGGGTCTGAGAGCTTTACCGAGAGCCTGGAGCCCTCGGCAAAGCTGCCGGCTCCAGTAGTGCTGGTAAATGGGACGAGTTAGACAAAACGAAATTTAATTAAAAGCAACTAAATTATTGTATCTCATCTGGATTACACTTTTATTAAAGGTGGAGAACGAATACACTGGAATGGTGCTACCGAAACAAAAGTGATGGTGAGAAACAGTGCATTGAGTTCAACCATCTCGCACATGTGTAGTTACTCCTAGGAGAAGTTAACGAATCCTCTTATGCTAATGCGCAAACAGAGCAGTTCTACCTGGGGTACCTTGCAGACATCATCATCTCTTGCTCCAAACTATACCTTCTGCTACATGAGTTCTCATCTCTTTGCCCCGCTTGTCCACTCAGTGATGGATTGTCCATCGTAATGCTGTCATTTCTGGGTTCCAAAGCTACAATACCATCTCTGTTATACCTGTTGGGACCCTGAAGCCCATGTAGTGTATGTTCTACCTGTCGCATCGTTGGCCTTTCCTCAACTCTTGAATTTATACACGATGTTGCAAGTGTAGCAATTTCTTGGACTTCTGTGCCTCCCTCCTCCGTAACTTGTGGATCTATTATCTGACTAAGATTTCTCTCAGAAAGTAGGTTAATAAAATGGGAAACAAGGCCATCACCTTCAGAGGACAAATACAAAAAAGGTTTCTTCCTAGTGAGCAGCTCCACAAGAATTACGCCAAAACTATAGACATCACTTTTCTCGGTGAGGCGGTTGGTGTAAAAGTACATAGGATCCAAGTATCCTATTGTTCCCTGAACCCTTGTTGTCACCCCCAGTTTTGTCAATTGGGATGTACCTTGAAGCTCCAAAGTCTGATATCTTTGATGTCATTGTATCATTAAGAAGTATGTTACTGGACTTAATGTCTCTATGGATTATTGGGATTGAAACTGATGAGTGAAGATAGGCAAGAGAAGCAGCTATCTCGGTTGCAATCCTCAACCTACTGCCCCATGATAGGGACCTTGGTTCTTCAACATGGAGATGGTGATAAAGTGTTCCATTAGAGATAAACTCATAAACCAACAATGGCACCTCAGTCTCTAGGCAACATCCAAAGAGTTTAACCACATTCTTATGGTTGATCTGTGAGAGGATTGCTACCTCATTTATGAACTCATCTATTTCTTTCTGGACTGTAATCTTTGACTTCTTGATGGCTACAACATGTAGGTCCGATAAGATTCCTTTGTAAACGGTACCATGCCCTCCGCCACCAAGCTCACGATCTTTGTCGAAATTGTTTGTGGCCTTTGCAAGCTCATCTAATGGTATTATCATCCTCTCTGCAATGTCTGTCTTTTGAGACACCAGCTGTTGCAACAGTAGTCCACGTATTTGCTTGAAGTACTTTTGTTTCAGTAGTTTTGTTCTGCGTTGTTGTAACTTGCGGAGTAGGAACAATATACCCATAACCAACAGAAGGAGCGCAGGACCACTTGCAACTGACAAACCAATGATTAATCCTGAAAATGTATATACGTATACACTATATATTATGATCATTTTCGCAAGTATATATATATATATATATATATATATATATATATATATATATATATATATATATATATATATATATATATATATATATATATATATATATATATATATATACACACACTACTACTCTACAGCTGGCTATAGAATAACTTATTCTGTAGCCACTTTGAGTTACGATAATTACTATACTAATTTACGTGATTATAGTAACTCCTTCTAAGTGGTTTACTATAATGTTACGGAAAATATCCACAAGTGTTATAGTAACACAACTATCGTAAATATGTATTCACTTTATCGTAAATTAAGTATAAAAATTATCGTAAATGGAAGTGGCTACAGAATAACTTATTTTATAGCTACCTACTGAATATACTCTCCTTTTATATATATATATATATATATATATATATATATATATATATATATATATATATATATATATATATATATGTGTGTGTGTGTGTGTGTGTGTGTGTGTGTGTGTGTGTGTGTGTGTGTGTGTGTGTCAACCAAAGCATCATCGAGACAAGAGAATCAGTGGCCGTCACCTGTTGGGGACCTGATGACGCAGCCTTCGGGCTCAGAAGCATTGCCGTGGGTTCCTCGTGGGCACCGACACTCATAGTGCCCAGGCAAATTGTTGCAGTAGCCGCCCAAGCACGAATGGCGTAGCGCCGGGATGTTACACTCGTCAATATCTGTAGCCAATAAGAATGAATAACAAACAACAATGGAAGCCTCCTAAAGAATAACAAACATTGAGAAACATGCATATATATATACCAGTGAATAGATATGCATGAGGAGGAATTAGTAGTGACCTTGGCATCCGTCAGCAACGTAAGGGTTGCCATCGTAGCCCTTGGAGCAGTGGCACGTAAAGCCTCCATTCTCTTGCCGGCAGTCACTGTGCTCGCTCTTGCAAAGGCGGCTGACCACGTCCACTGGGCACTTGCCTGAGTTGTCGGCAGCAGGCGCTGACAAGCCTTGCTTAACGGCCCATTGTAGAACAATGGGAGATGACATTTTGTAACTGTAATCATCGTGGATGACGATCTTGTGCCACTGATCAGTCAACCCCACCTCCGAGATGAACGCCAATGCCAAGTACCACGGCCAATTACCATAATGACGGCTGATCTTCTTGCTGAGTGCTTTGAGTTCCACTCTCTTGGGCGTGCTGCCTGCAGGAATGGGCGCGTGGCAGCAGCCATCGTGCCCGGTACAGTACCCACGGTGGGTGGGTGTGGGGACCGGCGGCCCACCAGCACCACGATCTCCGACTGGGCCGCCGCCGGAGCTGCAGACAGCTCGGCTGATGATACGGTCGCCATTGTTGCTATTGCTGTTGCTGCTGTTGCCGTTTCTGTACTCCCCGTAGAGGGTAGCACGCACGTCCCACCCAGACAAGACGATGAACTCGTTCCTCGTCGACAGAACATAGGGCTCGCTGATATCTGGGAGACGAACGTCAAACAGCCGGTCGAAGGGGCCGTCCTCGACGATGTTGACCTCCCAGGCGGTCCTGCTGCCGTGATGGACGACGTGCACTGTGGAGTTGCGCAAGGAGATGTGGACGACCTGGAGGCCGTCGGTGCCGTTGCCGTGGAGAAGCAGCCGCGGAGGATTGTGGCCTGTGTCGCAGGTGAGGTTGAACCTGGGCCAGTAGCAGCGGGAGGGGCCAAAGCCGAAGGGGTACGGCACACGCACGTCGCCGCAGGTGGTGTTGCAGCCGGGCGTCGCTGTCGGCACCGTAGCCACCGTAGGCGACAGAGCATCTGCCAAAAAAAAAAAAGAGAGTAAGATACCGCTGTGTCTGTGTGTGCAACCAGTGCGACTCCAGGGTGCATTTGTACTGACGATACTTTTTTTTTGAAACATAACTGATGATACTGACCTTTGTTGAAGTTATAATCGACACAGCCACCTTGGACGTCGGGTTGACCGTAAGTTCCTTGCGGGCACCAGCAGTAGTATGACCCGATCGTGTTGGTGCATACACCGAAGCACACTCTGTCTTCACCCAGTAACTTGCACTCGTCGACATCTAGAGCCAGTTAACCCACCAATTGACACTCGGTGGAAATAAATAAGACTAATAATCCATCATCCTGCTTTTGCAAGGACCCATAATATTAAGAGATATAAATGTTAAATTCACTAGTCCATCAACATGTGCTCTCGCATGTGTTAAAATCTTATGATATATAAGCATTAGGTACAGTGGCGGCTGCAGGACAGGATTGAAGGGGAGCTGGTCTCTTCTTCTTCCTCTCTCTCTATTTTTCTTGTTTCCTCCACCTCTTCTTCTTTCTCATCCTTCCCATATTTCGATTGATGCACCAGCTATCGTGGATCCGCCCCTGGTTAGGTATTACTTTATTCATTCATTCCTATCACTAATATAAATTACTTATATTAATTTTTAGGCTTTATCTCCATGCTACTTTGTGTAGTCACCGTTCAGTTGTGATCTTACACTACTATAGAACTTGTTGCCGGACTATTACTGCCTGTTGCATTAGAAGCGACAGAGCATTAGTATGACCCGATCGTGTTGGTGCATACACCGAAGCACACTCTGTCTTCACCCAGTAACTTGCACTCGTCGACATCTAGAGCCAGTTAACCCACCAATTTGACACACGGTGGAAATAAATAAGACCAATAATCCATCATCCTGCTTTTGCAAGGATCCGTAATATTAAGCGATATAAATGCTAAATTCACTAGTCCATCAACATGTGCTCTCCCACGTGTTAAAATCTTATGATATATAAGCATTAGGTATTACAATAGTCAGTGGTTCCTATCACTAATATAAATTACTTATATTAATTTTTAGGCTTTCTCTCAATGCTGCTTTGTGTAGTCACCGTTCATTTGTGATCTTACACTACTATAGAACTCGTTGCCGGACTATCACTGCCGGTTGCATTAGAAGCGGCAGTGACAAAGTTTATCATTGTGGGTTTGTGGCTTCAACCGTGAGTGATACATGGATTATCACTGTCGGTTCAGGGTTTTAACTAGCAGTGATAGAAATGGTAATCATTGCCGGTTGAAGAGTGATAGACATGGTAATCACTACAGGTTGAAGTCGCGATCCGGCAGTAATTGTCCACCTATCATAGCAGGTTCGTGGCTTGAATCAGCAATGATAGCTATTTTGCGCAAAAAAATCATGACTTTTTCATATGAGATCGAATTAAGATAAACTTTTATATCGAAATTGTAGAGATTAAGGAGATCTAAAACTTTGTAGTTGATAACAATTAAATTTGAGATGGTTTACGAGTCCAAATATGAGATCATATTTTACATGATTAGCAATGGCAAATGTAGACAAAGTTAACATCGAAATTATCGTACTCGACGAGATTTACAACTTTGCACTTAACAAATTTTTCATTTGAGATTATTTTGAGTATCCAGTATATAATATAAGATTAAAAATGTGTAGTTAAAACAATAGTTTTAGCTATATAGTCATATGTGTCGAGTAGCTTAGCTGGTACATGTGCTTGAGGAAACATGAACGTTGAGTTTTCTGAGTAAGAATCCCAAAAAACACATATTTTTCTTTTTTGGGTAGTGTTATCGACTACTAGACTACTAATCTATATATTTTGACATCTATCCATATGTTTTTCTTTGCAAGGCATCTCCTTGTCTGGTTAATATATAGCCAAAACCTTAGCTTAAACTACATTTTATGATGCCATGGATCTAGATGATTTAAATTTTAAAATTTGAGTCTTATTACTATAGATTTTTTTTATCCTAAAGAGTTGAGCTAAACTTTTGTACTTACTGTATAATTTACTAAATCTTCTTTTTTTGTTTTATTGACAATAAAGATTATAGTACTAAAATTATAGTACTAAAATTGCATACAAGTTAATTAAAACATGCGCCATAGTATCACTTAAGATTAGCAGTCGAGCTTGAAGTGAGATGTAAGATAAGATGGCAGTGATAACATCATGAGGATGGTATTATTTATCGGAAATAAATCTCAAACACAAGCTATTGCAAGCACCTTTAGTGTATATTAACCTCATAACTTTTCATGATGTTTGAACTTTCTTATTACAAAATTATATGCATAATAATGTTTCTTTATTATTAAAAAGAGTTCTTACGATTACACTTATCAATATAGATGTGTAAAATATTTTAGTTAAATGTATGCACAAATACAAAATATGTTTTTATAAATTATATGTCACAATTATTAATATAATTTTAAATGATTTGTTAGTATCATTAGTAAATGAGTTGAAGTATTTTTCATGAAGCTAAAACTTAACATATATATTCAATGCTCATGCATGCGTGTGTATTTGATCTGCATTTTGGCACAACATGTAAATATATTAATAT
The DNA here is from genome assembly GCA_038087645.1 of Saccharum hybrid cultivar R570. Classification (NCBI taxonomy): domain Eukaryota; kingdom Viridiplantae; phylum Streptophyta; class Magnoliopsida; order Poales; family Poaceae; genus Saccharum; species Saccharum hybrid cultivar. Next base: position 18,381,255 of record JAQSUU010000805.1, read on the forward strand.
TAATATAGAAGTGGTTGATATATAAACATTGTGCTTACTTAAACATTTTTGGTAATAAAAGATGTTGGTAATTTATATTTAGATTTGAGAGGATATTTTAGTTTTTTAATTTAATAATGAAATAAATTGTAATTAAGATGCAAATTTAAGAGGTTAAGTAGATTATCTATCAATGGTAAATTGGTAATTATAGGAAAATTTAGGGTTTTTGAACTAGTACTAGTACAGAACTCGAAATCACTGCCGGTTCAAAATGGCCATCAGTGCCGGTTTTTGAACCGGCACTGATCAGGAGGCTCATCAGTGCTGGTTCTAAAAAACCGGTAGTGATAGGGTTTCTACAAAACCCAAAAAATGGGTTGAAAAATATGAATTTTTTTATACTAGGAGAGACCCTACTGGGTAGCCACACAATCGAACCTTAGACCTCCTACTTCGCGTGTTCGTCCCCTAACCACTCCACCTATAAGACGCTTGTGTCCATTTGGAATATTCGTTCTTCCCATTTTATGCCAATCTGGTTTTGAAATCAATATTTGAGATTCTAAATGAATTCAAATGAAAAAGTTGTCAACTACAAAGTTTTACAACTTTTCGAGATCTATATTGATCATTTATTCATTCGAGGTCTTTTGAAGAATTTAAATTTCAAATGTGAGAAAATTTGACCGTAATTTTTCTTGGATAGATAAATTCAAATGAAAAAGTTGTCAACTACAAAGTTGCACAACTTTTTGAGATCTACAACTTTTGATTGGGCGTTTTTCCATCCGAGATCGTTTAAAAAATTTAAATTTTAAATTTGAGAAATCAAATGTAATTTTCGTTAGATAGATGATTTCAAATAAAAAAGTTATCAACTACAAAGTTACACAAGTTTTTAAGATCTACAACTTTTATTTTGATCGCTTCTCCCGTTCGAGATTCTTAAATATCACTACACATTCACTTATAACTATGGAACATATGGCTTTAGTTGGTATTAGCTCTATGAAATCATGCGAATCAAATAGACGGACATCATAATGACTTTAAATAAAAAACTTGTGAACTACAAAGTTGGTCGCTTCTCCATTCGAGATTCTTAACCCCCACTACACACTCACTTGTGACTGTAAACCTCTATAAAATATTGTATATATTTTGACATCCAAACGATCTCAAATAAAAAATGCTTTAACTATAAAGTTGTAGATCTCGTCGAGTACTACAACTTTGGTATAAAGCTCGTCTTCATCAAACATCATATCAGAAATTTATGAAGTTTTTCATGCAGCATGTCACTGCCGGTTTGTGCCTTGAACCGGCAGTGATGAAAACATCATGCCGGTTCTTAGCTAAAACCGGCAGTGATAAGAACCGACACCCGAATATCCGTGTTGGTTGGTGCTATCACTGCCGGTTTTAGCCACTATCACTGTCGGTTTTTAAGAAACCGAGAATGATGGTGCTGGCAGTAAATGTGAAATTTGTAGTAGTGTAGAACCACCGGTGTACTAGCTTGTTCGTTCTCTATCGTTTTAATTTTATTCATTTTGTCTTCTATATATATGTGCATGAATTGGTGTAGAAGATTAATTACGAATATATCCTTGATTTTTTAAAGAGCACTAAGAGAATGATTTTCTTCAAGTATAAAGATTACGTAACAAAAGTTAAATTGGTACGGTTCTTGGTTTATGTCATTGCGACATAATATATATATTCTTTTGTTTAAAAACGTACATTTTAGCATATACGTACATTATTGTCATTCTATTTTCTTTTGTAACATGGCTCCCCATTTTCCCGGTGCTAAAATGCCATGTAAAAGACAACAGGAGTATAATACTCGTAGTATTTTTGTACTTCCAATTGGTCCAGACTTCAGGAAGAAAGTAATGGAGCTACTAACAGTATGCAGTGGTAACTAACCTTGGCACCCGCCGGCGATGTAAGGGTTGCCGACGTAACCAGGGTCGCAGTTGCACGTGTAGCCTTGGTCCACGACATTGCATAAGCTGTTTTCACTCTTGCAGACCCTGCGGTGTACGTCTTCTGGGCAATCGTCCAGGCTGCTGCGGTTTGGTTGCGGTTCTGGCAAGTCCTGCTTGACTCCAAAATCGAGGACAAGGGGGACCTCCCTGAATTCCTGCGCCCACTGTTCCGGGTCGTCGATCCACCCCCGCTCTGTGACGAACACAGTTACAGGTTTAAAAGTCTGCTCCAAGGTGTGGTTGCCACTGTAGAGCCACCTGGCCTGAACTGCTTTGGGCACGCCGCCAGAAGTGAGGGGCGCTGCGCAGCATGATGTACCGCTGCAGTACCTCATACCCTCGGTGTACCCTTTATCTAGGATGATGTCGTCGCGGTCGTTGAAGATGCAGAAGGAGGCACAGCCGCTGACGATCTTGGTGGTTTCTTCCCCATTATCGTCAGCGATGTCCGCGGAAAGCGTCGCCATCACGTTGCATCCAAGGACGGCGAGCTCGTTTTGGGCCGACAGCAGGTAGCCCTGCTCCCTGAAGCCGCGGTCGAAGTCGAGCGAGGCGTTCCAACCGTCAGAGGTGAAGAAGTCGCCGGTTGTGTTTATGATGGGGCCTGTGCCGACCACGCGCACCGTGCTGTTGCCGAGGAATATGGCGGTGATCCGGGTGCCGTCGCCGAGCAGCAGCCACGGGGGGTGGTGGCTGGTGTCACAGGTGAGGTTGAGCCCCGGCCAATAGCAGCGGGAGGGCCCAAAGCCGAATGGGTACGGCACACTCATGTCGCCGCAGGTGGTGTTGCAGCCGGGCTGCCCGATCGGCGCCGGTGGCGGCGGTGCCGTGGCTGCTGCGGCCGACAGTTGCAACGCCATCGCCATCACCGCCACCGCCGCAGCTGGTAATACCACAGCTACAGAGGCCAGCGCCATTATGGATAACATGTACACTGCTTGTACTTAGGAGTACTACACTTATAGATAGCTACTACGCCGTTTCTCTATGGCGGCAGCAAGACACGCGCGGCTGGTGATGAACTGCAGCGTGCTGTGCCTACCCAGCGATGCAATCTAATTACTTGCTGCTGTGCTGCCCCTGCCATTGTGCTACAATAGAGATCTTTGCATTGCGAGCATAGGGCCTGAAGGATTATATATACATACTAGACGGCCCCGCGCGTTGCTGCAGGCTGGTACTGTAGGTCAGAACCCTGTACTGTTCACCAGAGATATGTCGACTGTTGTAACCGGGCGGTACTATTCAAAGAGGACCCGTACTGTTTCAACTGGGGCGACTGTTCATGGGACCCGTCACTGTTGCAGCAGGGTGCACTGTTCATAGGACCCGTTGCTGTAGGACTGTTCATTCAGGGACTGTTCTAATAGTGGATCGCAATCTATAACTCTTATATGATATGGGGTTATGGACTCTCGGGCCTTGTTTAGATAAAAAAACTTTTCATCTAAAATTGTCATATCGAATCTTACAGTACATGCATAGAGTATTAAATATAGACAAAATAAAAAACTAATTGCACAGTCTGCATGTAAATTGCGAGATGAACGTTTTGAGCCTAATTAGTCCGTGATTTGACACTAAAGTGCTACATTATAAATGTGCTAATGATGGATTAATTAGTCTTAATAAATTCGTCTCGTGGTTTCCAAGCAAGCTATGCAATTAGTTTTTTTATTAGTATCCGAAAACCCCTTCCGACATTGCACAGAACATACAATGTGACATTTTTACTAAAAACTTTTCGCATCTAAATAAGGCCTCGATCGATACCTTTGCGGGTTCCTGGAAATGGGGGCTAACGTGTGTTCACATCGATCGATGACAGATCTGTCACTGACCACGCTCGCCATGCGCTTAACTATTTAGCCCTGTTCAGCTGATGTTTTTGTGGCGGATGATGATGCTGATGCTGATTTATTATAAAAAAACACTGTTAAATGGCTGACTGATTCTTACTGATAAGTTTAAGCGAACAGGACCTACTAGCTCGTTCCTGTCTAAACAAATCGGGTGTCCTGACTACAACAGTCAAAGAACATTAGGGCGTCCCCGACGGGGTGAAATCGCCAGCTGAGGTGTGTTCCTGTTGGTCACGGAGGGAAGAGAATAACGCGCTACCGCTGAGATAGTCGATAGTCTCGCACGAACCCCAGAGAAACACCCCCTCTCAGCTCTGATCCCAACTTTATTCTTTTGTTTATTGATCATTTGAGCCTTCAGCTCAGCTAGCGATTTGTTCCCACCGCTGAGGACAGGGGGCGATTTTTATATTTAACCCCTTTTTTAATAAATATTTCAATATTAACTGTCCCAGAAAATAATTTGCATCCGGTAGCCCCTTTTGGTCGCGTCATTCCCAATGGCGCGACGAAATAACATAGTCACGCAACATGCGTTGGCGTGACAAGATACGACACATTCGACGGCGTTTCCGACATGAAAAAGTTTGTCGCGCCACCCACGTTGGCGTGACAGTACAGTCTTGTCGTGCCACCGGGAATGGCGCGACAAGACTGAATTTTTGAAAAATCATAACTCTTCAATACGACGTCAGATGAAGATGATTTTTATATGAAAATTGTAGCTCTCGATGATATCTACAACTTTGTAGTTTTGAGTTTTTTTGTTTGACGACGTTAAGATGATAAAAAAATTATATAAACTTTCAGCATCAAAATAATCGCGTATTAGTGATTGTTGTATTATGAAAATCGTATCTTTTTTGAATGGATTCAAACAAAGATATAATTTATATAAAAATTGTAGCTCTCAATGAGGTGTACAACGTTGTAGTTCTGAGGTTTTACATTTAAGGACGTTAAGACGCTCGAGAAAATAATATAAATTTTCAGCACGAATATGCTTCTGAGGCTTTATATTATTAATGATACTAACAAATTTGACCGGTCTCGGCTTCCGCCCTCGCCCCCTTCCGCGCCAAGCTAGCAGCAGCGCCGCGTGCGACACGGCCCGCGCCGGCCCCAGCTCCGCCCCTGCACCACGCTGCGTGCACCCCTGCGCGACCTCGTGCCCCAGTCAAGTCGCCGTGGACGCCAAGCGCGTGCCTGCCTCCAGTCTTGCCGCAGACGCGCCCCAGAACTCCCGCCCTGCTGCGTAGAACGCCGTGGCCATGTCCACACCGGCCGGCATGATGGCCTGGCCGAGCAACAGCTCTGCAGAGGTGACGTTTGGAGGGCAACACGCACTCGCATCGTCCGTCCCTGCCTCTGCTTCGCCATTAAGCGAGCCGCCGAGCTCACATGAACGAATAGTGTGAACACTGGACAGCCGCAACATCCTCCGTACCCTGCTCGCGTAGTGGCGTGCCTCTGTTCCCACCGCACTCATCGTCCTCTATTTTCATCATCTATACATCCTGGTCATCAAGATTCCCTCCTCTGTACACTTTTCTTCCGCACTCATCATCCTCTATATCTCATACTCTATATCAACTAAAAAAACGGCCTCACTTGTCATCCTCTATAAATTTTATCTAAATATATCCATGTGAAATCTTGTTTTGAAGGATTTATTAAAACGAATTCAATGGTGTAATCGGAATTTAATCTGGTTATTTGGTTTGTAAGTTATAACATTTTTTTAACAAACTAAAACAGTGAGCCCCGCCAAGATTCCCTTCATGCATGCGCCAGAGAGCGCTCCTGCCGCGCGTGGTAGGGGGCCGGGCAATAGCATATGTCCGCAAGCACTAGGAATAGCGGATCCGCGTCTTTACAGGAGACTATAGCGTTCCGCGCTGCAGCTGATTTCTTCCGGCATCCCGCGTACGTGGCCGGTAGCGTCCGGCATCCCGTGAACGACTAGTGTGAACACTGGACAGCCGCAGCATCCTCCGTACCCTGCTCGCGTGCCTATGTTCCCACCGCAGACAGCCCTTACTGTCTCCCCTTTCAGACGTGTGCACTGCACGGACGCCGAGCACGGCTCTGCCGCAGCACCCAGGGCCGGCCCTGAGTTTTTAGGGGACCAGGGCAAAACCAAAATTTAGGGGGCCCTTATATACACATGACTTATATGTATAAAATAGTTAATGATAGACGTTTAGCTACAATACAAAAGCGATATTCAGAGAAACAATTCATATATATTAAAATACCTTCAAATTTTCTTCTGACGTTAGGTCATTATAATGATGGTATACTCTGGTTCCTCGACAACCATGTCACCATCTTGTTTGGATCTCTTGAAGCACTTGAATTACTCTTAAAAAAACTTATGTATAAATCTCTCTGTGTGATTGTATTAATTCATCTACTCATACTCACTTTTTTATTTTCTCTGTTTGACTAGATTTTGTACAAAATATTTAACAAAGAAATAAAAGAAGCAGGTTAAGCTTTTACTGTATGGGTGCATGCATAATCATGTGCGCTTTGAAGAGGCAAGAAGATAGTGAAGGAAGCTAGCAAATTGCTCCGGCTTTCATGGTTTAATCGAAGATGATGAAGAAAACAAGTTAGCAGCGAGTTGCATGAAATGCAACGTAATGTGCTATCTCTAATAAATAATAATATATATAATAACTGAGCCTAAATTATATGTTGGAGCCATCAGGGCCCACCGCGCTTATCTGCAGTAACCAAACGACTTCACAAAAATAGCTTGCATGAGAATCGTCAGGTTGTTGCAGTTGCAGCGAGAGGCAGCGTTACCTGCAGGCTAGCAACCACGGAAACTATTCGCTGCTTAAAGCTCTTAACCACGCAATATACGGTATATACCTAGGGTGGGGCCCCAGGGGATCGGGGGCCCAGGGCGACCGCCCCGTCCGCCCGCCCTCAGGGCTGGCCCTGGCAGCACCCCGCTCTTGACCCCTCTCCTCAATCAAGGCAACTTCGCGCGGACGTCGAGCCGTGGTGAAGCCACCACCCCCACCGAGCCCCTTCCGGCCTGTCGCACACCAGAGGACCTTAAGGGTGATGTCTCCAAGAAGATAAGATTGTGAGGTCGTCGAAGATGTCACCACCGCCCCTCCCACCATCCAGAGTTAGGTTTGCACCCGAAGGTCAAGCAACACATGTAGGGGGGCATCCTTGTTAACCCCTCTGGATTGAATTAGTTTTTGCAATAGCTTATATTAGTATTTACATGCAGATTTAAGAGATACTTTAGTTTGTTTTTTTGTAATGGGCGGTATGGATAATTTAGATATAGATTAAAAGATGTTATTTATATTATCTTGCTATTATGTGCATGTACATACTAGTGTGCTCTGCTGAGTAGATGACTAGATGAGTGTGCAACAGGCGCTACTACTTGAGACTTGACTTGGTGGTGCCTTGGCTGCCAGTCGTGGTCTCCTCTGTCCCTTGTCCACCACGGTGCTGTCCTCCAGTGGCGAGCAGGTCACGAGACTCTTGGTCGCCACCATTATTTCCTTGCCGGTAGCTTGTACAAACAGCTAGTGATGACCATTATTTCTAGTCTCAATGAGTGCCAGTGGACAGTGCCACCACAAGAAATGTGCCATCATAGGATGATTATGGCATGACATCTGATCAAAATGTCATTAAATCGTTCAGTTTATAACATTTGTTTCGGAGCCAGCTGAATTTAGTGACATTAATAAATCCACGTCATAAAAAATGTCTTAAAACTAGTAGAACGGTATATTGTGACAACATTTGTCATGTCATAACGACCAATTTGCTAAGGTCATAAATATATGATAAGGATTGTGTGTTAAAAATATTCTACTGAATCTTTTGAACATTGTTACCTAAGGTGGCACATGAGTCCAACTACCAAAACAAGTCCCACTATCATCTGGTCGAGTGAATCCCATATGTCATATTTTTTTCATTAATTTCCTTCACAAGTTAGGTTAAGAAAAAACCAAAAAAAGCAAGTGGATCCTATATACCGCATATTTTTTCTTAAAAAATCCTCAAAAAACAAACTGCATATGTTGCGGTAAAAAGCAAACTGCATATGTTGATTGTTGGTGGTGAACAATATCTTTTATATTATATCAAGGCAGCATAAAAATCGTCTCAAAAAAGACAGCATAAAACTAAATAAATAATATAAAAACAAAAAATAATACTATTTTTTAGGGCCCGCGCCCTCCGTTTTATAGGGACACACATAAAGCCGGCACAGGCACCAGCATGCCCAGCAAAACATGCGGCCCAGGCAATTCTGCGCCCTTCGGTCCCCAGTAATGTGCAGCCCACGAACGTCGGCCCAAGCAGTGGGAAACCTCAAACCTTGTCGTAGATTTTTGAACACCGTGCTCCCATTTTTGAAAAAACGCCGGCGCCCTACGTTTTCCTTTCGTGAGACCCCGCGCAGGCCTTTGCATGTGTGAAAAGGTCCCGCGCAGGCCCTACGCGCCCTTTGCATGCGTGAAAACTGAAATTGAAATTGAATTGAAAGTATCAAAATAAAAAATAGAACAAACATAGGGATCGAACCTAGGACCGGACGATTTAGCAGTACTAGTTCTATATTGATTGGTAGTGAATGATTTATTACGCTCAGCGCAGACAATAACATTGGCAACAAAGATCGAACCCAAGACCTGTTTCAATAGCGTGCTGCATTAACAGTGAGATACAAACATGTTTTTGAAACGTGGTACGCTTCGCCATATATGTTGCATTAATTAGTTACCACGGTCCTAGAGGTAAAGGTACTGCTGCATTGTTCAAAATTCGACCAATTTGTGAATAATAAATAGTCCTACTTTATCAGATAATTTGAAAATTTTATGATAAGCCTATGTGTCCGTTTCCTGCACAAGGTGCAGCCGCCTGCTTCCCTACTCCCACCTTAAATATTTTGGTAATTGTCATTGCTTAGTGTACTTGTGTGATATTTCTTGAATGTACTCTTGAATACCCATCAAATATCGTTCTTGAATATATGTCTGTACAGAACTGCTGTGGGTACAAACCACAAGCATGTCTAATTGAACTGTTAGGAATATACTAATGTAGTTATTATGTCTGGTATTTTTCGTGTCCTTTATCCTTCTCAAATCAGCACTATGTTCACAGCGTGTGCTATGGTTTGCACTTATTTTTTACTTGGGGCAAATGCTGTGCAGAATTTATAATCTAATATATCCTTTGGCCCTATACTTGCAGTAAATTGGTGGGGTGATTGTTGGACACCTTTTCCAAGGATATGGCTACAAGGGTGTCTTCTCGTTGTTAGAATGAACTCATAGAGTGCTGCTGTTGCAATTTGTAGGAGCACTATACAAATGAGTAATGTGTATGGGTGTTAGTTTGTTGTAATCGCTGGCGTGTACGGTTTATGGTCTTTAGCAACAATTTTTTAATATTGTGCTTGAATCCTTGGGCTGTCAATGAGGCTGACTTAACAATTATTATGTATCATCAATTTCTAACCATGATTGATAGTACTCTGTTAAGGAGGTTGATCTCGAAATGAAAAATTTGTGTGCGCTGGCTGAAAAAAAAGTGTGCGGGCTCAGCCTAATCAGCAAAAAAAAGGGCTGGTAAAAAAATTGCATTGGCTGGCCCAAAAAAACTGCATGGGATGAAATAATACAATTAAGAAATGGGCTGAAAAAACTCTAAAACATGAAATGGGCTAAGCTGAAAATGAGCCTGAACAATGGGCCTAGCCCATTTTTGGCCTGCATACTACGGCTTAGACAGGCCTAATTCAGAGTGCATATGTTAACATTCATGACATTAAATCCAATGTCATACATTTATGACTTGAATACCTAAATTTCAAAAGTTGTCATTCAAGACGCTCATCTTTTGACATTTGATTTTTTTGTCAACTTGGTGTCACAAACAGCGACATATGACATATATTCTAGGTATTATGACATATCAAATGTCAAAAGATGGCACATTTCTTGTAGTGTGTGCATCAATGGTGGTCAGTTCTTGGTTGGTGGGGATCAATAAAACCACGTACTTACCACAAACAGGTCATGGACTCCACTCCTTAACTGCTATGTTACAGTAGGGACCATCTCAAGATACTGCAGGTATGATATTCTCCATTATGTGATGTTTGTGGAAAGCTCGCAATGATCACAGATTCAACAAATCCAATTGGACGGTTACAAGGGTTTTGCATGAGGCTAAAGCTACTGATACGACTTATAATATAGCAATTGAAGATAACACTATGCCTCAATCTCTTTCAGATGTTGGTACAACTCCAACAATTGCAAATGCTACTCGCTTTACTACCTTGCAGGATCAGGAGAGAATAGCAGATGCTACTCATTCTACTACAATGCAGGCCCAGGAGGCTCCTAAGATTTTTTGTGATGCCTCGGTTGGTTCTCACAATCCTACTACAACAAGCCAAACAGGATTGGAGTTTGCATTCTCACCTGACCTGCTAGAAGTATCTCCCATGTTTCTTTTTTTCAGGTAGTGATTCCACAAGTCTTGGAACCATTGGAGGTTTGAGCTCATGCCCTCCTTTTTGGTGCAAAGCTAGCTACAGCTCTCAATCTGCAGAACACAACGCTGACAACCAAGTGCTAGCCTCCGCTATACTTGCTGGATCGCCACACGCTCATCCTAGACATTGGTCGATATATCCAATCATTGCTGAAATATAGGACATTATCCAAGGAAAAAAAACTACATAGTGCACAAGATCCGTATAGAGGCAAATAAGATAGCTGAGAGCCTTCCTAAAAAGGCAAAACGAGCAAGTATCTTGAATTCAAGTCTTTTTTCTTGCTAGGCTCTTGCGCATCATCCAACTTGTAAAATCAAGCTTGTGCTACAAAACAACGACTGGGGCAACATGATCCCCATCTTTGTAACATGTTTGTAACATGTTTTGTGATGCAATGGAAGTTTTACTTTTAAAAAAAAAGCCACGTACTCCCTCCGTCTAGAAAAGAATGCAATTATGGGATCCGTGCCGATCAAAGTAGCTTAGGTTTAACCAAATTTATAGTAAAAAGTATTAATATTTATATCTCTAAATAAATTTATTATGAAAATATATTCTATGACTGATCTAATGATACTAATTTTTCATAAGGAATGTTAGTATTTTTTTATATAATTTTGGTCAAAATTCAAACTGATTGACTTCTCGGGAAGTGAGAATTGTATTCTACTGTGGACGTAGGGAGTACTGTACTAGGAAGTGACTGGGATACTATGAGTACGGAGTCCATTTGTTACTGCACTTCGTGATGGTGTCAGGACAGATCAGTGATGAACACGAATTAATCTCGTCGTCGATATCACTGAGTGTTTTCTTACCGCAACGTCCCTTGTCTCCATCACCATTATTGCTGGCCAATGGCCTCAGTTCTTACCCGAAGGTACTTAGTCCATCTGGCCCTTTTCGTTTCGCTGAAATTTAGCTGGCTTATGCTAATTTGTTAAGAGAGAAAAATATTATTTTTTACTAAAAAGTACTATTGAAGTAGTGCCGAGCCTCGCGACTCTCCAAAGAATTATTGTTGGACAGTGACCTTAGCTTGTATCCGTACGTCAATCATGCACACTACTCCGTACATGAATGATTCCCGAGCTGCCACCACCAGCTCATCAGTAAACTGGGCGGCCATGGCCAACAATAAAGTCGCCTCCTTTGCCAATTTCAATTCTCAAGCAGCCAGTTGATTCATGGCCAGCCACCGCGCGCTCATAAGCCTACCGCGCGATCCTCCACCACCAGCAGTCCAGCAGCCTTCACCACCACTCCTACAGTAGCTGGGCAAGCCGACCACGACCGCGCCGCAGGCCGCAGCCGGAGCCGTCAGCCTCCGACGAACGCCGGTATCCGTTCCTGATCGTTGCTGAACTCGGCTACCTGCTTGCCTGTCGGTTCGTTTCCTACCATTTCTGTGCTTTTAATTTCATGCATATAGCTACCGTACAAAAATTAGGAAAGTTGCAGATAGTTCATGGCACCTATCTTTCTGTTAGACAAGAATGCGACTTCAATTTGTAATGAACAATCAGTGCTACTTTCCAGATCGATACATCTTTAATGTAAGCAAATGGGATATATATTTACGGATGACATTTGCTCTAACTTTACCGCAAAAACTGAAGTTGGCATCATGGCCGGGGTCCAAGATTCATGGCCAGTTTATTCTCAAGCAGCCAGTTGATTCAAGGCCAGCTCATCAGCCTACCGCACGATCCTCCACCACCGCTCCTGCAGTAGCTGGGCAAGCCGACCACGACCGCAACGCAGCCGGAGCCGTCTGCCTCCGACGCACGCCAGCATCCGTTCCTGACCGTCGCTAAACTCGGCTGTCTCGCCGGTTCGTTTCCAATCATTTGTGTGGTTTTAGTTCATGCATATTCCTACCGTACGTACAAACACTAGAAATGTTGTAGATAGCCCATGACGCCTATCTTTCTGATAGACAAGGATGCGAACATTTTAACTTGCAATGAATAATCAGTACTACATTAGAAATGTGATATTCACTACCGGACGGAGGAGCTTTGCCGAGGGCCTAGCGCTTTGCCGAGAGCCAAATATTGGGCGCTCGGCAAAGAATCCTTTGCCGAGAGCCAGCGCTCGGCAAAGCTTGGCTCTCGGCAAAGCCATATTTGCCGAGAGCTCGACTCTCGGCAAAGAATGGCTCTCTACTTTCTATGCCAAGGGCTCGGCTCTCGGTATAAAGAGGTCCTCGGCAAAGCCTCAGCTCCGCAAACGACCCACGTGCGCAGTCATCTTTGCTGAGAGCCAGCAGTTAGGCTCTCGGCAAAGAGTTTTTTTTTTTTGCCGAGAGCTTTAGGAGGCTCTCGGCAAAATATATTTTTTTGGATTTTTGCCCCCAATTTTTTTCTGGAGACTAACTACAGTACTAGAAGCCAAGATTTGAAATTTGGTGTATTTTCCATCCCTCTTGCTATATTTTGTGTATTTTTTTTATTTTCTTGATTTTTTCCGCAAGACGCATATTTGAACTGCAGGTGCATAAAATAATGAATCTCAACGATTCAAAAAATGATATTCATTCTTCCAAAGGTATTTCGACGCCATATCCAGGGACAAATGCGAAAACTCCACCATCTCGTGCACGTGACATGACGGCCAAGTTGCGTGAGATTTGATTTAAAATTATATAAAATGCGAACAGAGTTGGAAAATCATGAAAAATGGACGGGAGGCCTTGACATCGCATGTAGGGGTTATGAAAAAATTTTAGGAATGTTTGAAGCAAGTTGTGACGCAAGATGGTTGAAACCCTGAGATCTCCGCATGTGATATCTTGTTATCACATGTGGAGATCTCAAGGTTTCAACAATGTTGTGCCACAACTTGCTCTAAACATTCTCAAATTTTTTCCATAGACTCTACGTATCCTGTCAAGGCCTCCCGTCTATTTTCATGATTTTCCGACTCCGTTCACATTTTATATAATTTTAAATCAAATTTTACGCAACTTGGTCGCCATGTCTCGTACACGAGATGGTCAAGTTTCCGCGTCTGTCCTTGGATACTGTGTTGAAATACCCTCGGAAGCATGAATATTACTTTTTGAATCGCTGAGATTCATTATTTCATGCACCTGCAGTTCAAATGTGCGTCTTGCGGAAAAAATGAAGAAAATGAAGAAAATGCACGAAATATAGCAAGAGGAATGGAAAATACACCAAATTTCAAACATGACCTCCTAGTACTGTATCAAGGCTCCAGGAAATAATTAGGAGCAAAAATCCAAAACAAATATTTTGTCGGGAGCCTTTTAAAGCTCTCGGCAAAGAGGCTCTTTGCCGAGAGCCTGGGCTGGGGCTCTCGGCAAAGAAAATCAAAAAACAAAAAAAAGAAAAACTCTTTGCCGAGAGCCACCTGGTCTAGCTCTCGGCAAAAGGGTTCATATATTAAAAAAAAACCGTGCCCCTCACCCCTCACACGCACACACGCGCTCCTCTGCCCTGCCCGCCCGGACGCGCTGCCGCCGCGGCCGACCGGACGCGCCCTCGCCTGCGCCGCCGCCGCCCGGCCGCGTCCTCGCCCCGGCCCAACCGCGCCCCCGCACGGCCGCGCCTTCGCCCCCGCGCCGCCGCCGCCGTCCACGGAGGAGAAGCCAGGGATGGCGGACGGGAGAAGCGACCCGGCGTGTTCAGGTACTTCCTCCCTCTCTCTCTCTCCCTCCCTCCCTCCCTCCTCTTTCTTTCAACCAGCGACCCTAGCAATCTCAATTTAGGGCCAGGTCTATTATATTTCCAAATCGCATTAGGCCTTGGCTAATTGATGTAAAGGACATGGACACATGCTTAATTTGTTGGAACCTGGTAGAGAACTAGAGATCGGACCCAGAACAAGCACGACGAAAATTATGTATATCTGAACTTCCATCTGATTTTTACGATCCGACGAACTTCCGTCTTGCATAGTCGCTTCGACGGAGAGAGTATCTGATTCTTACGATCCGACGAACTTCAATCTGTTTAGCCCAATCGATTCGACGGAGAGAGTATCATCTGATTTATTTGTTTAGTTTGCTGGGCCTCCGTTGTTCGGCGGTCAGAGGGTGATTTATTATTTGTTTAGTTTGCTGGGTCGCCCTTGTTCGGAGTTTGGAGGGCAAGTTGGCCTTCTCTTCCATCTTTGGCACGCAGTTGTGCTGCAATAATATTTGAAATTGTTTGAACTAACCTGCCCTGGCTATTCAACTACAGAATTGTGGATGAATTGGTTAGATGTTAGTAGTAACTAAACTGCTGACGATCTACTTGCCTAGAAGATCTGGACATTTAGAAAACCTTGTACAAGTAACATATATATCAGTGAATCCATGCATTTGTCACACCTGCACTAAAATTTTGACAAAGAGGGTCAGTAACATTATGAATTCTGCATATAGTGCAAACTGCAAGTATGTGATTTATCTGCATGGAATGGTGTTCTAAAGACAAAAGCGCATTTTGCAAATTTTACTTTGAAGACACAACATAGTCTCCAGCAAATTCTTTTTACATCAATATTTGTAGAGTCAACTAAACTTGATTCCCCTGCATTTCGTCCCTTGCAACAATAATCTTATTCACACTTTATTTTTGAAAAAAAACTATGATATTTTTTCTTGAGAGTACATTTCTTTGATGTATCCTTCTAGTGAAACAATTGTTTCTCGTAAAGAAATGGAAAAAGACAGGGGGGAATTCAATGTAATTTACACTTTAGAAAAAACACAAAAAGAAATAACATATGACAATTTTATTTTTGAAAATAAGTTTTAAATTCCATGAGAAGAGTATGAGTTACACTTGAGTTTGTTACTTGTGTAAAATAGAAAGGAAACCAAATAATTTTTAAGGATTGAGTTTTCTCATGAAAACTAGTTATATGTTTATAAAGAAATGTGTATTGAAAACTGTGTACCTCATTGCTTCTTTTTATCATTTTAGGATTTCCTTTTCTTATGGTATTTCATTGATATACACACCAAGACAAGAACATGCACACTTGGGGATCAGAGAGAGAGAGAGAGAGGAGAGATAATTAGGTTGTATGAGGGTGCAAAGGAAAATTTGTCAAATTATTGTAGCAAGCGGGAGAACTTAACCGAGCATAACTCAAATGGTTTGGTTCCTGCTCATGATTTGAGTTTGAGTCCCAAGATCCGATGCATGTGTTCACCTTTCCCTTAAATTTAAATTCTAGGCTAATGCATCTTGTTTGTACCCTAGCTAGAAAGTTTTGCAGATTAACTATATATGATTAGAAACTATATTGTGGCTTGCAATCTCACTTGATGAATCTGTTGTATGCTGATGGAACACGTTGTCTCTTCTCTGGGACTGGAAACATGAAAATAGATGTGAGATGACCAAAGATAAGTAAAGTAATGACAAGAGGTAATCAACATGCTTAAGAGCACTACTAGCTAGAGAAATTGAACTTTCTATCTTTGTGTTCTGGCAATCATGAGAAGACATACGTCGTATTGATGGCACTTGTGGCTGATTGTTTGACACTGGATACATGGAAGGCGTTCGTAGATTTCTTGACGAGGCTTGCTCATAGGTCCCAAGATTGTTATATTGAAACCCTCTGTTCTGGACAATCTGTAAACAAACATCCATGTAATAAATTCCGATATGCTAGCTTCCAGTGAAAATGCGATGTTCACTAATCAATTTGTTATATGTAAATAAAAAATATTCTTGGGTGCAGCATCCAAATAAAATAGGATATGATGTGTGAAATATGAATAATAAAAATAGGATTTGAGTATCTATATATCAACATCTAAGAGGATCTGTCACTGCTTTGTTTCTGTAAAAAATCTAGTTGATATATCAAAATTATTGCATAGTTTATGGAGGGAATCTTTGATGATCTTAACTTGCTATTGCATTTAAAAGTTAGAACTGGTTTTGCACCTGGTTGTCTGGTACAGTGCGTGCCTGCTGGTGGAAGGGACTAAGGTCCATAGAAAGCACCATTGTACAATGCCCACATTTGACAGTCACAATGTTGTGGGAACAACTGTTTGGCACATTCACCTGCATGCACACGTATGCATGCATCCATGAATTAATTTATGATAAACATTATACCATGCATGCATCCATAAATAACTAATAAAGGGGGGAACAAGAGCAGGAGGAATCCCATAGCACAACAGGCACTCTTGTTTTCTGTTTGAGTGTCCTTACAAATAAAGAGTTCGACCAAATAGTACTTCCTATGTATATATCCTCAAAGTAAATGCTTGGTGCTAGACATGATTGATTAGCTGAATAAGATAGAGGACCTTACTGATTAATATCCTGCACTATGAATACTATTTAGAGCACCCGCCGTGGACAGCATGCCGCCGGTGAGCATCGAAATACTCCACCCGTTAGTAATTAATACAGTAAGTTTTTTTTTAATTCTTGCCATGCATGGTTGACGTAAATAGGCTCAGCATTAGAAGGTGTGGTGCATTTTATTCCTGCCGCGTCCTGCATGCATGTCGCATTAAAAAAAGTTGGTAGCATCCGGGACAAATAATTACGAGGGACAAATAATTACTACTGTTAATTTTTATTACTAGTCTTGTTGTTTCCTTCCATAAATAATTTTTGATGGGCTCATAGGAGTAAACTCGGCTAAGCTAATTATCAAGGGATCGGGTAAAGTAGATGAGGATAATTTTTATTACTATTATTGTTTTTTGCTTTGACAAATAATTACCATCAGGAACAAATAATTACTATTGTTATTTTTTATTACTGCTGTTGTTGTTTCCGTCGATAAATAATTACAGGCAAGCACATGCACAGTAAACTTGGTTGTGGTACTTACCGAGGCATCCTGTCTTCGGATGGATATGTTTAATTACTACTGGTTTCATTTGCTTCGATAAATAATTTCAGATGGGCCCATGCAGAGTAAACCTTTATTACTGTTATCATCTATTGCTTTGGCAAATAATTACCACTAGGGACAAATAATAACTACTTTGTTTGGGTTAAGACCTAGCGGGCCCATGGGGGAGTAAACTTTGTTGTGTTGCTAATCGTGGAACCTGATCAGTAGATAAGAATAATTATTTATTACTACTTTTATCTTTTGGTTTGACAAATAATTACCTGCATGCTATTTTTTTATTACTAATGCTATCCTAGTCACACAGACGTCCAGTCTCCAATCAGGTCATTTTTATTACTAATGTTATGTTATCATTTAGGCCAGTAAATAATTACGTCTATGCCCTTGCATAGTAATATTTGCTGTAAAATTCGGACTAGGTAATTTTTTATTTGCTGTAAAATCGGTGACCGAAGATGTCGTTCTTTATCACAGAGAAATTTACCGCTCACATCATAGGAGAAAATTATTTACTTAATAATTTGATACAAATAGTAATAAAAAATAGTCTGACCGGCATATAAATAATTACGTCTATGCCTTTGCATAGTAATATTTGCTGTAAAATTCGGACTTGCTGTAAAATCAGTGACCGAAGACGCGGTTCTTTAGCACATAGAAATTTACCGCTCACATCATAGGAGGAAATTATTTACTTAACAATTTGATACAAATAGTAATAAAAAATAGTCTGACCGGCGACCATACACGCCAATATTTAGCACATGCAAATTTAACCGCACACATCCTAGGAGTGAATTATTTGCTTAACAATTTGATACTAATATGAACCAAAAATAGCCTCGCCGGTGACCAGACATCCCGGTGATCAGCAAAGGCAAATTTACCAGGAGGGAATTATTTGCTTAACAATTTGATACTATTAGAAATAAAAATTAGTTTGACTGGTGACCCGAACATGCCAATCTTTAGCACAGAGAAATTTACCGCTCAATAAAAAATTACAAATGATGATTTTCTTATTACTACTACTATTATCATTTGCTCTGATAAATAATTACGGACAGGCTTGTGTGCAGTAAATTTGGTGCTTCTATTTACCAAGGTGTTCAGTCTCTAAGTGATGATTTTTGTATTACTACTATTATCATTTTCTTTAATAAATAATTCCTGATAGTATTTGTGCAATAAATTTAGCGCTGCTATTTACCAAGATGTCCGATCTCCGAATGATGATTTTTTTTATTACTACTATTATCATTTGCTCCAATAAAATAATTACGGATAGACTCGTGCAAAGTAAATTTGGTGCTGCCATTTTTTGAGGTGTCATTTCTCCGAGTTATGTTTTTTATTACTACTATTATCATTTTACTTTGATAAATAATTCTAGACAGGGGTGTGTGCAGTAAATTTGCTGCTGCAATTTACCGAGGTGTCCGGTCTCGAAGTGGTGATTTTTTTATTACTACTATTATCATTTGCTTCGATATTTAATTATTGATAGTCTCTTGTGCAGTAAATTTGGGACTGCACTACTATTATCAACGCCTAACTTTTAATACGGCAATCAAAGCCTGCATGCAAACCATATTTAGGCAAGTAAATCATGTTTGTTTTTTTGAAAATACTAATCTGATGAACCGGAAGTAAAAAAATGAAAACAAAACTAGATGGGATAAAAAAACTATTCAACCGTATTCTTTTTTTTTTTGAGAAATAGGTAGTAATAAAAGTGATAACAGGAGTAATAAAATGTTTGGGCCTAAAAAAAATTCCGTCAGGATTTTTTAGTAGTAAATTTTCTTGTGATTATCAATGGGGCGTATGATATACACATGATTTTTATTACTAATAATATCATTTTGGTCTATAAATAATTCCATCGCGACATATGAACAGTAAATAATTCCGTCCATATCTATGAGTAGTTAGAGTGGAATTATTTACTGCTCACATTCCAGGTTGGAATTATTCACTTTACCAATTGAGCTATTTTTTTATTACTATTGTTATCATTTTATTGATTAAAATAATTTCTTCCTCTCCCGTGAACGGTGAATTAGCCATGTGCTAATCTCTGGGTCATCCGATGACCGGTTGGGCTATTCTTTTATTGGTAATAGTATCATTTTGTCCAGAAAATAATTCTGTCATGTCCCGTGAGCGGTAAATTCGACTGTGCTAATCTCTGGGGCATGCGGTCACCGGTTGGACTATTTTCTTTATTACCAATAGTATCATTTTGTCCAGAAAATAATTCCATCATGTCCCATGAGTGGTAAAATCAACTGTGCTTATCACCGTGGCAAATTTAACCGCTCACGTCCTAGGGGGAATTATTTGCTTAATAATTTGATACTAATAATAATAATAAAAATAGCATGGTTGGCGACCGGGCATGCCGGTGATTAGCACAGGAAAATTTACCGCTTATAGCCGTGGAGGAAATTATTTCCTTAACAAAATGATACAAATAGTAATAAAAAATAGTTTGGCCGGTGACAAGATACATCGGTCTTTAGCGTAGAAAAATTTACCGCTGCCATCCCAAGAGGAATTATTTGCTTAACAAATTGATACTATTAGTAATAAAAATTAGTTTGATCGGTGACCCAGACGCGTCGATCTTTGGCACAGAAAAATTTACTGCTCACATCCTAGGGAAGAATAATTTGCTTAACAAAATGATACATATAGTAATAAAAAATAGTCTGCCCGACGACTGGACACGTCGATCTTTAGCACAGGCAAATTTACCGCTCACAGCCAAGGGAGGGAATTATTTGCTTAATAAAATAATACTATTAGTAATAAAAATTAGTTTGACCGGTGACCCGAACATGCTAATCTTTAGCACGGAGAAATTTACAGCTCACATGCCTGAAGGGAATTATTTGCTTAACGATTTGATTAACTATGATTCATCGGGACATCCGATCTCTCATCATGGTAGTTTTTATTACTATCAGGATCATTTGGTTCTATAATAATTCCGTCCGGACCATGACGAGTAAAATATTTACTGATAATCATCGGGGCGTTCAGTGTCCTGTTAGGATAGTTTTTATTACTAGATATACTTTGCTTCTATAAATAATTTCGTCTAGACATGTGAGGAGTAAAATTAACATTGATCCATAAATACCATCAAGCGAGACTGATTTTTTTTTGTACGTGAAGGGTGGTTTCTGATTAATTAGATACATACGACCGTAAAAGGTGGTTTCTAATTGGTAACGTGCCGACATGCAATAGAAGCCAAGTCAAATCGGTATTTGGTACGTCAAATCAGCTCCTATGATGCCGTGCATGGAAATAAAGTGTTCACTTCAGTTACTCATATTAATATTATTTGGATCACTCGTTATCTCTCTCTGTCATGATATTTTAGATTTGTAATACTACTCATTAGCAGTAATAATTGGAGGAGCGGTAGGAGTAGCTACCATAGGAGTAATATTTGTGATGAATTTTGTTCTTATTGATTAGTTTCTTATTGATTAGTACGCTTTTGTTGCCAAAGTGAAAAAAAAAAATTTACTCTGTAAACGATGTCGAGCAGTAATTATGATTGTTCTGTAATGATTGAAATGGATACAGCTAATCACATATTCAAAATAGCAAATTTTCAAAATCATCATTTCTTTACTGACTAGTATTACAAAATTAATTACTCATGCAATAATTAATACAGCACCAGAAGAAATGGTAGAAATGGTAACATCTTGCTCAATGCTCGCATCAGTCATTTTGTAAAAAAAAACAATCAAATTAATCTAAAAACCCATCAAATTCAACAGATTACTAGCTGCAGTTCCTGATGGGAGTTTGCATCCTCAAATCCATCACATTCGTACAAAAGTTTGAAAAAAAACATTAACAAAAATCCATTACATGGATCTAATAGAACATCCATTATTCAGAATAGTTCCTTGAGAGAAGAAGCTCCTCCACTGACCAAAGGATCCTGATTCGTGCACTCCGTGTAAGGCCTTCCGACCCTCTATGCTGTCACTGGTGGACAGAGGAACGAACAATTAACAAATTAACAAAATAAATCAACAAATAAAAAGGAGAAGTATTCAGATCCACCTGGGGATGTCACACTCACCGGAGGAGAGGACGCGGTCTCTCTATCACGGATCCCACCATCAGGGCTGTCATCCGCGCACGACGGGCATCGACAAAAACGATTCGCCTCAGGCCCGGCCGATGAACCACCTACGACCAAGCTGATGCATCACATCGTGGCCAGGTCGCGGTTCTGAGTCAACGGGGATGATGCGCACAGGCATCTGCTGCCGTCTCAGCCTCTCAGGTGCCCCTCCACCGGCCTTCCTTGACCCATCGCCGTGGCATGATCCATCGGACGAGGAAGGGACTGCATGTGAGGGAGCTGGGTGCAGCGCCGGTGGGGAGGAAGGGCCGCCGTCAGTGGTGGTGGGGACGCCGCAGATGAAGGGTCGACGACGTGCGCCGCCGCCAGGGGCCCGTCGTGCGAGGGCCACTGCCTGATGAGACGGGCGCCGCTGACGAGTGACGAGCCGAGTGGGGGGTGCGCCGGCGTAGGATGTTGTGGAGCAAGCGTCGCCGGCGTCGGTAGGGATGGGGGAGCGTCGCTGGCACCGGTGTGGCGGTGGGAGAGGACCGCTTACGCCGGCGTCGGTAGGGATGGGGGGTGCGGCGTCGCTGGCACCGGTGTGGCGGTGGGAGAGGGCCGCCTGGCATGGTCGTGGGGGGCAGGGCTGCTGCAGCGTTGCAGCCAGGGAAGATAGCTGCGTGAATGAAGAATATAAAAGGGCACCGGCGGTTGAATGCTTGCGAAGTTTGGGGGGGCAGGATGTGAATGCAGTCAGCGGATACTTTACTGAGTACCATGCTGCCGTGGTGAAGCGTGCCGCTGTCAATGGAGTAAAGGGCTGGAGGGGGTGCCACCGCCGGTAGTGTCGAGGTCGGGAGGGGGCGCCGCTGGCGGTGGAATCACGAACGGGAGGGGCTCCGCCGCTAGATGCGCCCTTGCCTGCCGCTGTTGTGTTGAGGGGCCCTTGCGCATGGCCGGAGGTGACGCTCGGGAGGTGACCCTCACAGCGGCGGCCATCGGTCAGGCCGCACGCGCGGATCTGCCCCCGCCGATGATCTGCACCACCCCCGGCCATGGCACCCAGCAGTCAACGAGAGGAAAACCAGGGCCGAGAGAGAGAAGAGGCCCCGTCACCGCTTTCATCACCGCCGCGCAGGATCCCGCCGGCAACGTCTTTAGGCGGCAGGGAGGGTCGGGTGCAGCGACCGTGACGGGCATGACCTGCGGAGTAGTCGCGCCGATGGTGAGAGGCGCGGTTGACCTTTTTGTGACTGCGGGTGGATTGGACGGGCGGCGACCCTGCCTGGAGCGCAGCGGTGGAGGAATGGCGAGGTTCTGGGGGTACGGGGCGGATGTGGTGGGCGTGGGTCACGGGGCGCAATACCGATGGTGAGAGGCGCCGTTGGTGTTTTATTATTACCTGCGTAGAAACGGAAGAGTAATAGTGTTTAGGTCCCATTAATATTGCGTCAGCTTTAATTTGTACAGCCTCCGCCGGAGAGGGGCGGCGCTCCGCCGGAGCGCTCATTAGAACTCAACGCCCAGGACTCAGAATAGTGGGTATATATATATATAACTATTATTCTAGAGCTGGCTACAAAAATAACTTATTCTGTAGCCACTTTGAGTTACGATAATTGCTATGCTAATTTACAAGATTATAGTAACTCCTTACTATGTGATTTACTATAACATTATGGAAAATATCCCCATGTGTTATAGTAATTCAACTATCGTAAATATATACTGACATTGTCGTAAATTAGTATATAAAATTATCGTAAATAGAGGTGGCTACAAAATAACTTATTTTGTAGCTAGCTATAGAGTATATATATATATATATATATATATATATATATATATATATATATATATATATATATATATATATATATATATATATATATATATATATATATATATATATATATATATATATATATATATATATATATATATATATAGCCGAAAATAAGTACTTTTGTGCAGGTAGGTTGGTGCAAATAAACTCAGGTCTCTCAAATTTGCGGCACTGTTCACCTAACCGGCCGTTTAGTCCCGTTTAAACGGTAAACAGAAGTCAGTTGTGTTGTTTATGCCCTAAACGGTGAATTAAACGGTTGGGCCGTTTAAACCGTTCAATCCCGTCTAAACGGTCTAAACAAAATCAGATTAAACGTGATTAAATGAGCTAAACAACCACTTAGTCCATAATTAAGTGAATTAAAGGACTACGTCTATCACAATCAATATGAAACTAATTAACATTGTAATTATATGAAGTGTTATGGGATTTATATTTCTTCCAATAAGATTATTTGGTAGAATATTTGATTTTTACATGTGTAAATATGTATGGGTTCTAGCAAATTTTATTTTTACATACATAAATATGTATATTTTATTGTTATTGTACAAAACCGTTTAGGCCGTTTAACTCCATTTAAACATTGTTTAAACGGTCTAAACGCTAAACGAAGGGTGACCGACTGTTTACCGTTTAATGTTTAGGAAAACATTGAATTTGCCTATATTCTTGTCTATTTTTCTATTGCCTAAGAAAAGTATTTAAGAAGGTTGACATCTTAGATCAAGATTTTTCTTATAGATAGAATAGTCAATATAAAATAGTACATATATTAGTGAAGCAGGATACTTTGCTAACCGAAAGAGCAAGGAGGCACATAATTTAAGACTTATGACATAGTCCCTCCGTGACTTTGACAGAGTTTATGAAAAACCAACATCTATAATATAAAATAGTTTAATTAACTTTTCTATGAAATATATTTTAACAGTGTATTTTATTTGAACTTGTAAATGCCACTATATTTTACTAAAAACTTTGTCAAAATTAGAGATATTTGACTCGGGAAAGGTCAAAGTGAACTATAGCTTAGAATAAAGGAAGTACAAACTAAGCGCATGTTGAGTACTCCCTCCGTCCCAAAATAGTTAATGTTGTACTATTCAAATTTTGTCCCAAAATACTTAACATTCTCGCTTCCTAATGCATCTTTCTCTTTTCTCAATACACACCTCTCTTTTCCCAATATTAGTATCTCTATCTCTATCTCTCTCCTTTCTCATGAGGGATATTTTGGTCTTTTAGCTATAACATTGGCATCTAATAGAGCAAGTGGCTAATTAAGCTACACAATACGGAGAGAGTTTGACAAGACCTATTTCAAATCAAATATGTTTGAAATAAAACCTCAGACTAAGGGGTTGAAAAGTTGTTGACTCACACTTTTAGTCGAATCTTACGTGATTAATGGACTAATTCATAAATATCTCGAGGTTTAGCTTTTAAGTGGAAAGCAAAGTAGATTTTGCAAGTATATGGTTATGAATCTAGGCTTTGAAATTCCAGTACCTTTGGTTCATTGTTGTTCAATGGAAACAAGCAACAATGGCACAAGTTCTTGTTCTAACCCAATCAGTGCCTCTTTTTAAGAGAACTAGTTGCAAAAAAAATAACGAAGTGGCACATCATTTTTGCAAGGGTTGCTAACAAAAACTTGGCAAAGAAAAAGGCTTTATATATACTAGGTAGCGTGCCCGTGCGTTGCTACGGGATAGCTAACAATTTGTACTAAAAACACATGAATCGCACGATAAGATAACAATACTGTAAAAATTAAATACCAACGTTAAAGTGACAATTAATCCAAAAGGCAAAGTTTGTGAAATTAACAGTCACGGAGAGCGCGGCGTCGCAGGCTCACAAACTCTACTGTATAGACCTTTCCGTGATGCGTCTAAGATAATGTTTTATATCGGCCGGAAGAAATCTCCGATATCCATTTCTTTTGTGCACCAATAAATCCACGAATAAGTTCCGCCGCATCTCCATACCATCCTGTACACAGGTTCGAGTATATATGTAAATATTAGTGCCTACTGCATTACGTGTAATACTGCGTCCATCACTATTGCATAGATCAATGTGAAGTAAAAAAAAAGGCCATGCTGATTGGGCGGTTTTTGACTAGTTTATAGGGAAGCAGAGCACGTTTATCTACAAGTAAATAGTTGGTCAGGTGTAGAAGCGGTCTTTGCTTTTTGTGTACTTGTGTAGGCGATATTTTTTTCCCCGTGTCAGACATGTATCTTCAATTGTGTCAAACATATAAATCCTTCGGATATCCGGTACATGTAATTATCTGTTAGGTAGAGCGGTGTATTGTGCATAACTGTATTTCAGTCATTGCTTGTTGCACTGATTTTTATGCAAAGGATAAGATGTTTTTTCATTTGTGCTTTTCAATCCGGGACTTCGATCTTGAACCTATATAAGCATTCAGTGGATGGTTTATTAATTGCTTAGCTTCATGAGCATTTTATATGTTCGATAATGCACTACTGGAAGCTCATGGCTGATTGGGTATGGTTCTAAACTAACTGTCTCAACCGGAAGCTTCAATCCTAATAGTAAAAAGATAGGGTGCAGTGTGCTTGATTTGTCTTCCTTTTCCCATTACAACAAAGATAGTGTGCAGTGTGCTTGATTTGTTATTCACAACAGAGCAATTTCTTTGTTCTATGGATCACAGAAAACATTATTTTAATCTATATGCAGTTAAGGTTTTTTCCTCGCTTCAATTGTTTATGCAAGACTGACAAGCCCTTGATAATATTCAGTTAATGTATTATTAAATTTTTAATCTATATGCATATCACTCTTCAGAAATACAGGTCTATGTCAAGCTTGTGTAGGTGCTTACTGTTTTTTGCAAGCTATTTCTGTATGTGCTGGACGAGAGGGTCTACTCTATTAGTTGTTGGTTCATTACTATTCATTGGTAGACAGTATATTGCATTGCCCTTGTTGCTCTGAATTTCACGGAAAAATGGAATTCCTGTATAGTTGTTTGCATCCCAAGGTCTATCATGAAAAATTAGCTCCTATTCATGAATCTATGAAAGAAACATGTGTTCCAGTGCAGCTTGTTCATGATTTTTGGTTTTTTTTTTCATACGACTTAGTTTATACCACTGGAGGACCTCCTGATTTCATAGTAGTGCCGCTAATTATTTATTACCACTGGAACCTCATCAAATTGTTCAGAACTGTACTAACTGAAACCTATGACTTATCGGAATCATACCAATGTGCAATTTTTATAACCACAGTTTATTTCATAGTAGTGCTTATTCTGCATAACTTTTTTCTCCCTTCCAATTACTGATTCCAATGTTATATTTTCTTGACTTCAGTTTGATGCTGTTCAAGATTTGCCACTGGTATGTGTTAACTCCGGGCTGTTGGAGCTCGTCGGAAGTTTCTCACCACCGGCAAACTATAAGCAACGTACTCAGGAACACAGATGAACACAACTGGGTCTGGGTGCTGTCAACTGTCAGCGCTTTTCAGCTTATGGATTGCAATATAAAGGGAAATACAAAGGAGCTATCCAGCACCGGCGCCACTACGATCATGCCATCTGAAGACCACGCAAGAGCCGCGCAAGACTCGGACGTGCCTCTGCAGGAACCAAACGCATGCGTCAGGCTAACTACAACCTTAACTGACAAAACTGAAACAAAGCTAAACTCTAACGAAACTGAAATTAAAATGGAAGACTGACTGACGAAACAGAGTGACGGTGAACAACTGGAGTAGATCAACGCTAGCATGGTATTGTTTAGCACTATTGTTCATTGTTACTGCTAACTTACTTCGTTTATCTCGTTCAAGTAATTTATGTTTGTAAATATGCAGGTACTAATTCGGTTGATTCCACATGGGCATATCAGAAACCCATCTACACACACTGGGGGGAAAGAATTAGCTATCTAGATTTCACCTAATAAATAAATAAAATGATGAACGGATCATATATCAACTATGTTCGTTCAGATCGGACACAGGTGAAATCACGAAGGAAACGCCTAAAAAAAGTGCAGCAGCTTCGTTTGATTCCGCTAGCTCCTTCATCAGGGATCGATAGATAAACAACCACGGCCACGGGATGTTTCTACAGCTGAGATGAGAGGAGCACTCTACTTTTTTTTTCTCGAATACGCAAAAGATTTGCGTATCATTATGTTAAGGAGAAACGTTCAGTTGAACATACAATGCGTCTCTAACAAGCGCTGAAGGAGGTCAACAAGCACGGCCGTAGCTGAACCATCCTAACAAAGTAACTTTATGACGATATTACATAAGAGAAACAACCAAGTGTGATCATCAACGCGCCCTACGAGTCTTCGATGAAGAGCTCCGCCGTGCGCCCGTTGAACGCTGAAAACGCCGCGTCAAGGGCCTCCACCTGGCTCGACGACAAGGTCCCCGAACGCAACGCGTCGAGAATACTCTTGGGCGTAGGCGAACCCGGGTTGGCCGGCGACGCTTTGCCGAACCGCTGCTCGAGAAGTATTGCACCCCGCTTGGAGGTCGGTATGTAAGCCAACGGTTGAGTGGCTATCCGTCTGCTCCTGTGCCTGATAAGCAGGGGCATCTGGTTCTCGGCTGCTGTCATGGTGGAGAAGCAATCAGGAGCGGTTCCTGCTGGACAAGCACCTCATCCCGGAACCGTGCGAGACGTCGAGCGGCCTCGCGTGACGTGGGCGTCTCGTCGTCGTCTTGGACGACGGATTGATCAACCCGAGGAGGCGCATGCAGCGCCAACTCGAGTGGCGACGACTGACGCGCGGAGATGTCGGCCACCGAAGGTGGCCCCATGGACTCCGCAGGGGCGGCTACGTCGCCAGCCGCGACGCCGATAGGCGCCAGCTCCTGCGCCGATGGCTGAGGCGAGAGGACCGCCGCAGGGGACAGCAGGTACCCAGAGGAGTCCCTCCCGGTGGGCCGACTGTAGTTGAGGGAGGCGGCGAACTTCTCCAACATCAGACCCTCTCGAAGGAGCGAACCAGCGCAGCATCCGATCGGAACCGGCGCAGCACCCCACTCTCACTATGATTTATGCTATATTATTCGTTGCGGAGAGGTTACAGGAAACGAATTGAACACACGTACGTACTGATCGGTGAATGAAGTCGCGCTCGCGCCTCGATCGATGCAGGAGATGTTCTCGATCTGGCGGCGGGCGGCAGCCCCCGACGGTGAGCAGAGGTGACGGAGGCCTCAAGCACGGGTCGGAAAAAGGCGGTGGCGAACTAGGTGCACGACACGACATACCTGGTGCCAGGGACACGGTGCTTCAACGACGTCCTGCCACCCCCGGTGACGGCCAAGTCTGCAAATGAGGGCCGGACGATTCGCGGTGAGGTGGGGCGGCGGTGAAAGCGCGCTCGAGGGTGCGATACACGGGATAGAGATCAGCCTGGTGGAGTGGTGGTACCTTTGCATGACCGCATGCAAATGAGTCTATCTCGCACAAAAAAAAAAATGGAAGGCTCTATCTCCTCAAATCACGGTGTTTGTTATGATTGTGAATGCACGATTTAGGAAGACAATTTTACATCAGAAATCATATATTATTTCTAAATTATCCTAACCACTTTTATATATTCTTTTCCTCTTAAACATTTGCATCAGGTATCCTTTCTTATTATTTAATTTTTTTTGCACCCTTTCACCTGCCGGCGCACGTTGGGAAGTGTCGCGGGATCGCACGGGAAAAGGCAGAACGACGACCCGAAAATTGTTCGCATCGTTCGGTTGTCTTATTTTTATTCTTTTGAGTTGTATAGGAGAAGACATTTAGTGAATAGTGCTGATCAAACTATGCAAGAAATTTGGCATATGAATAAACCTCTAAAATTAAAAAATTGGTACTTTAAAAAGGGGTGGAACTTGTTTCAAAAAAAATAAAAAGGGGTGGAATTTGGCATATGAATTAACCTCTAAAAATAATAAAAGCACTGGGTAACAATGCACCGTCGCGAGTCAAGGCACCGGAGGGTGAGTTGAGCAGTGCCCGATAGATGTCGTGGTTTTTTTACACGAAGGATAATATTTTTTCTGAGAGTTTTGACCCAAACCAAGCGTAAAATAAGTGGACTCGTGGCCAGTCAAACAGTAAATTCCGATTTGTATCAGAAGAAAGGTTTCTAGACCCGTAATTTTTTTACAATATTTTGGGAGCAATTACCGGCCTTGCCAAAAAATTACTAAAAATAGAATAAATAAAACATCTCTATAAAACTGAAAAGTAATAAATAGAGGAAAACCTCGCAAAAACCCCACCCCGTCCCTGCCTCTTCCCCTTACCCTTCCGGCAACCGGCGAACCCATCCTTCCGGCGGCGGCGAAGATGATCATCCCGGTGCGCTGCTTCACATGCGGCAAGGTATCGCAGCTTCCCCCTCCCCTTTCTCTCCTACCTTCCCCCTCCGATCCGTGCCTAGGCGCGCCTGCGGGTTATCTGCTCCGTGCGCCAGGGTTTAGTTGCGTCGTCTTCTCAATTTTGGGTCATAACCCATCTAATTTGTGGCTCAGGTGATCGGGGACAAATGGGATGCGTACCTCGAACTCGTCCAGGCGGACTATGACGAGAGGTAGGTTGAGTTTTCCCAACCAGTGGCTACCGCCTCTAATCTAAGAATCTATATCTGTATGATGTGACCTTTCTTCGTTGGATCACATCTATGTGTGTTCGGGAGTGGGAATGCGTTTTGGGGTAATTAGGTTTTGTTGGTGTTTGTGGATGTAGACTGTAGAGCCTTATGTTGGCTCTCGCTTTTTTCTATATGTTCAAATCCTTGTGGGATGGATTCAGGTAGTTTGTTAATTAACAAGACTCTGACAATACTCACCAGGCACGCAGGATTGGTTGGGGGTGTGTAATGTGTGCCATAGCTTTGGTGATCTACTAGGTCTGTTGTGCCGTATGGTGAATTTACATGAAGCACATATCCAGCTTGAGTTCTGTGGTGATTCCTGTGGAAGTGTGGACTAATTAGAGTAATATTGTATTTCTGAAGTGCCTTTTATCGAGGAATCTGATGCTTGTATATGATAGGAACGTCACAGTCTCACAGATTACCTGCTTCTGTAGCTTTTGGTGGTCTACACATGTTTGACCCGTGTGACTCTGTCTGGCATGTTTGTATGGTGTTCTTAAGTAGATTTGAATGTTATTAGGAATTAGGATCATCCAAATCTGTTTCTGGCTTCAAAGCAAGGTAAAAAGCAAATAAATCCTTGCAGTTAGCTGGAGCAATTCATCACATATTCACAGAGGTGCCTGTGCACAATCTTTGGGTGTGAACATACTTCTACTTTTCGCATTTTTCAAATAATGAGAAGATGCACACTTAAGAAGGAAAATAAAAGAAGATGAAGCTGCTGTTGCAATTGTTGAGGTGTGGTAGCTCTTCCCATGCATTATCCCTAGGATAACCATGCTTCACACATACCAAATAGAGTTAAACAAGTTAGGTAAAAAGGTAATTACCTGGGTCCACTGATGACTAGGGAGCACACAAAATCATTAGGATGTGACTAGAATATGGCTTCAGGAGTTTTTCCCATTAGAATTTTGATTTTGATACATGTGACTCAAACTGGCAATGCTTCGACTAATGAATTTTTTAAGTTATATATATAGCAGTTAAGCCTATACTATGATAAAACTTGCGGGGCCTGCATTTGCTTGAGATTGGATCATTTTTTAAACCATCTCAGAACATGGACTTTACTTGCAGTTTGTTTCTTTTAGCAAAACCCCCTGAACCTTTTGTCAACAGTATGTTTGCACTATAGGAGGCTATGATCTTTTATAACAAGTACAGTAATTTCTTTGTATTGCAGCCAAATCTCCTTTTCAGGCATAAGGTTGAGTTGCCATTTAACATTAATTTAGCTTCAAAAAAAGTATACACTGCAAAATTCGCAATTACTTCCACAATTAACTTTCACGTCACAGGCAGCGTTATTAAGTTGTCCCACTAATCATGATTGGTCAGGCCTACAGTTGATGGACCTTGATTATGCACTCTGGGATAACTGGTGCAGTCAGGAATCTGATTGTCCAATTAACTTGTGATTAATCATGTTTAGTCGGAGGGAGGGAGGGAGAGAGAGAGAGAGAGATGCTCAGCTGGGCCTGGGGGCACTTGGCCTTTTGTTTTTGGCCCAGAAGTAAATGTCCATGCTTGATGCTTGCTTTGTTTACCAATTTATGGTTATGATAATGTCTTTGTGCAGTGTGCAGTTGTGCTCTGGTGTAAGCTCGTATCAGTACTTAACTACTTGATGCTTAACTTAATTACTGAATACTTGCACAGTTAAATTCTATACATCCTGGGTAGTAGGGAAAGTAGGCTAGACAACTATACTGCTTGCTAGCCAACTAGCCACCTACTAATCAGATCTGATGAGCTGATTGGTACCCATATGACTAGGCTTGATGAGGTGATTTGAAAAGATTGACGATGGGTGTGCTATGAATAAAAAGGGGCAGACCCAGTGCTAGAGGCTCCCACACGAGTGGGGTCTGGGGAAGGGAATAACCGAAGCAAAGTCTTACCCCCGCAGAAATTCTGCAGAGAGACGGCTTCGAACCCAGGACCTGGTGACTCGGCGAGCTAGCACTCACCAACTGCACCAGGCCTGCCCTTCGCGGGTGTGCTATGAATCATTTAACAAAAACTTTTCACATACTTTTTTTTGTATGCAATTCCTTTTTGTTGAATTGATTGCAGATTGTCCTGTACGAATCCTCATATGTCACCTGTGGTAGTTCAGTTTATCCCGAATAAAAGAACTTGCTGAATGTGGAGAGCTGGGAGGGTTATACAAGTTTAGCAGACTTTCAAACTCATAAATATGAAAATGTTCAGCTAATCTGGACACTTCTACCAAACACCAATTAAGCAATGTTTTCCATGTACATCTATTTGCAGGGAAGCTCTGAATGCCTTGAATTTGAAACGTTACTGCTGTAGGCGAATGCTGATGACCCATGTCGACCTCATTGAGAAGCTCCTCAACTACAACAGTAAGTCGAACTGTTCAGTTCTGTCACGTGCAGTCTTCACTAAGAATCGTTTTATCTTTTCCCCAGCATGTCACTAACACTCTCATTCGTCGACAGCGCTGGAGAAGACGCCTGACACTGACAATTAAGCGAACCTGGCATGCTCGACTGCTAGTCCATCGCACCTAGTACCCTTCATCGGACTGTTATGCCGTGTTTCCTACATGTCTGGACAAACTTAGTGCTGTTCTGTGTTTCTCCTATTCTAAAGACGTGTCTACTCAAGAGTTTACTTGGAAGGACTAGGTAACTTCTGAGTCCAACCAGGGATCTGCCATTCTGCTATGTGACCGGTTCTGAACAACTTAATACAGCAAATCAACAAGAATCATGGGCGTAGTGATTGTCATGCATCTGCTCTGTTAATTGTTACCCTTAGTGTCAATTCTCCATATGCTCTGTTCTCTTGGGGTATTGTTTCTGTTCCTGCAGTCACCGATTTGCGTGACTGGAGAGCTTCATGCTCCGTATGCGCCTGTTCTTTTGTGAATTTGCCTTTGATTTACCTGCCCTTTCCACGTTTGGAGAGACCCATGACTTGCATAAATCACTTGTCCTTGCACCGTCGCGAGAGGCCTGTGACTGACTTGCCCATTAGATTAGTAGATAGATAGATTATTATCCATGGTGCAAGTGAAACGATTATTCTGATCGTTCCTGTCCACAACTGAACGGGCTGTGGCTCGATGTCGGTTTGCTCATGTTGTCATGCATGCGCGATAGTACTTTTCAAGATCCCTTTCAGTGTCTCTGGGGTTTTGTCCATGTGCGTGCTCCATGTGATGTAACATGCCCCAACTTGGCTGTTGGCTCTTGTGATATGATGATGGACCTTAGCTTTCGTTTTCTCGGTCTTTTCAACGAATCTGTTCGACCGACCTGCTCAGATCGCTCGCTGTCCTGCTGCAGTTGACAATTACCGGTGAAACCGACAGTGCGTGTATAATTCTTGGGCGTGCAGCGTCATGGCCTGTGTAGTTTATAGATTAATATAATGGTTTATCGTATTGTATTGTGATGGCATCATTATACAAGTATGAATTCTGCATCGCAAAAAAAAAAGTATGAATTCTGCAGATTCTGACTTAATTTTATCATCTTCGAGCTATATAATATAATGAATTTCTCCAAGAAAATAAAACTAGTTATGAAAATTCAAGGCACTGCATGTAGCTGAACATGTTCAGTCAAAACGCTGGCAGAATTCACTTTTCATAGAAGGCACAAAAACAATCCCTTTTTTCCTTGATAAACCATAGTCCTGAACAAGGACACTGTACAGAATAAAGATGATTGATTTGGGTGTGGAAAGAAAGCCACAGTTTCATTTCATATGATTCCTACTTTATTTGTCATCCCTTTGGATGAGACTACCTGGGTATGATGAGTCTCTTCAGACAGTAAAACAACAGGGCGCCTCTTCAGAGAGGAAGAGAGACCCCCAAAAGAAAAGAAAAGAAAAAAAAGAACGAAGACATTAATCCAAGGATTTCCTGGTGGAGGGCATTGTATGTGCCGACTCTCATCCAAGGCGCAAAATTGAAACTTAAATTAGAAGAAGAAAAGAAAAAGATCTATACACTAATAAGGGGTAACTCTGCCATGGACCGGTGGTTAGTCAAAGCTCGACGACCGGCTCCATCTTCCCTTCAGATACTCTTCCAAGGAGGTGTTGGCTGCAATGAAGTCGTTGCTGCTGACAGAGGCGGAATCGTCGTCGACATCGAACGCGAGGTTGATGTAAGACTGGATGTTGGCGTTGCTCCTCGGCGCTGGCGGTGCCATCACAAATTCATCGCTGTCGCTGCTCTCGCATGACAACCCGACTTGTGATCTTGCCCACTTGAGGATATCAGTGTCCCCTTCGAGAAGCTTCAGAGCCTGGTGTGTGCATCCAGATGCTTGTAAGAAAAATATAAACAGCATGAACACTTGCGCAAAGCATGCATCAAGAAGGGGGATACTTACAGCATCAATTTCAGGACGGCTCTGAGGTGCTTGTCTGATGCAGAGGGATGCAGCAAGGATCATCCTCTCAACTTCATCAGTATGGCCTTCAGTGGGCAAGTTTGGATCTACAAGTTGTGTGAGCTTTCCTCCTTGTATGATGGAATTTGCCTGCACAAAAGAAACAGCAATTAATTATCTGTTCCAACCAAAGGAAAATAACCATTACTTCTAACAAAAATCAAACATGAACTGACAGATAATGGTAGTTGGTAGAAACAAAATGCCACTTACCCACATCACTAGGCTCTCCTGCCCTTTTGGACAACCAGTGCAAAGCGGTTTCCTGCCAGAGATGAGCTCCAGAAGGACAACACCAAAAGCATACACATCAATTTTGTTGTTCACCTTGCCATGCATGAAGTATTCAGGAGCTAAGTATCTGTCAAGACATCTCTATGTCAGTAAGGCAATTGCTACACATGGCAAAACTGTGAAACAATTGTTCAGACAACTAACCCAAAAGTTCCTGCAACATCATTGCATGTCATCTGAGATGTCACATCAGCGGCCCAGACTGCGAGACCAAAGTCTGATAACTGCATCATCACACACATATTGAAAGTTTGAGATCACTTAGGGGGTGTTTAGTTCGCGAAAATTTTTGGTTTCGGGTACTGTAGCTTTTTGTTTTATTTAGCAATTACTGTTCAATCATGGACTAATTAGGCTTAAAAGATTCGTCTCGCAATTTCACGATGAACTGTGCAATTAGTTTTTTGTTTCGTCTATATTTAATGCTCCATGCATGTGCTGCAAAATTCGATGTGATGTTTTGGGGTGAAAATTTTTGGGAACTAAACACCCCCTTAATTTTGATACTGCACACTAACTGATGTATTCTGTGCTATCTGACAGAAATATTACCTTTGGTTCAAAGCATTTTGAGATGAGAATATTTGATGACTTGACATCCCTATGGATCACTGGAGGACTGTTGTTATCACTATGGAGATAATCCAGAGCATGAGCAACTCCCACAGCCACGCTGAACCTCTCAGTCCAACCAAATATGCTCTTGCATTCTTTTTCACCTGCACAATAACGTTAGGATCACTTTACATGGCAACAGCATAGGCAGAAAGTTAGCAGGTAGTGAAGCAGCTAAACACACCATGCAGTATCTCTTCCAGGCTGCCTCTTTGCAAGTAATCGTACACTAACAGAAGGTCATCATTCTTGAAGCAGAAACCAACAAGGGATATCACATTCTTGTGGCTGAGAGAACTGACAATCTCAATCTCTGACACAAACTCCTTCAGTACCTCATCAGAATACTTTAGGATCTTCACTGCTAGCTCCCTGCCATTTGCCAAACAGCCTCTGTAAACTTGACTAGTGCCTCCTTGTCCAACTACACAGTCTGCACAAACAACCAATCTGACAGGTTAACACTATAGGCCTACAAAAAGTTAGAAGTGACAGAGATACATGTAGAAGTAGGCGTTATAACAGAAAAACCAGATATGCATACCTGGCGAGAAATCAGAGGTGATCTTTGCAAGTTCACTGTAACTGAATGAAGAATAAATGGATGAGAATTTCTCTTTGAGCAAGGTCAGTTCCTCTGGAGTTTCCTTCTCCAATTCTTCGATCACTACACAAGACTTTCCTGAATTGCTCCTCGAGGGAACAACCACACGGTCACGGAGGACATGACTGGCGCTCGTGGAGTCCGGTCTTGTGGTTCTGTATTCTGAATGGACTGGTGATACTGCTGAATACCTTCCTGGGAGCCGCATTGCCCACTGCACCACAGACATCTTCGACTTGTCAGGCGCGGAAGCTTTCTGGTCTGGCAAGAACTTCTTCCTCAGTAGGGGCCAGCCAGTTGCTACTTCTGGCGATTCGTGCCGGCAACCCTTCACCGGGACCAATGCTAGTGAAACTTCTTTTGGCCGCGTGGGAGACCTCATTGGCATGGTGATGGCACGAGACATGCACCTTCTGTCCTTTCCATTCTCATCCCAGAGTCTGTCCCCTATCATGGTCGACAAGAGCTTCCGGTAGCTCCTCCTTGGTGTCTCAGGTACTGCATTTCAAAATCCACACTTGAGCATACTGGATTCATAGCAGCTCTGAAACCACAAAACGAACAAATGCAAATGAAATTATTGAGCCAACATACTTGCGCCAGTGCTTTGGTAGAGCTCATGTTGCAACCCGTGACCAGCATCTTTATGGTAAACGACTTTGCCATTGTTCACTGCAAGGACCGAGCAGCTGGCTGGAACTCTCTTCGAGCAGTACTTGGCAACTGATGTGAAGGAGGATCTATATGTTTTGAGGGGGGAAAACCGTACTTGTATCAGAACCAACTTAATGTATTTGGACAAAGATGGGAATACTTAGTAAGGCAATGTATCAGATTATGTACCCAAAGGACCGGGAATTGTTCGCGACGCCGAGGATGAGATGTGCAGCGCCACAAGCAGCCGCTTCTTTGACCAGAGTTTTCCGGATAGATGATCCTCCACAGACCTTGAGCTCCAGATTAATCTGTGATTGCAAATTGAAGAGCAAATTGATAAGAATTCTGAGGCAGCCTTTAATAAAAAAAATGAAAAAGTTTGCAGGCAAACTGTCTTGCCAAAATAAAATCAAATAAAGAAATCTGCAGTTGTATCGTAGGAAGAAAGTTGAATAGATCGGTGGTTGTAAAAAAAAATCAAGGTTCCCGAAACTTGAAGGCGTTGGAGAAAAAAGAGAAAAGAGAAAAACATGACCATCCAGTAACAAAGTGGCGGCAGGTCGAGTGATACGGCAGAGAAGTGGAGACTTTGAAACGAGCGAGGAATTTGACGGGGCTACTGGACTGGACCAAAAATTCATGCACGGGGAGCATCTTTGAAAGCGAAATCGAGGAGAAAAGGTCAGAGCTTTGAACGGCCAGCAGCACCGAACAAAACCCAGAGCCAGAGGAACGGCTAGCGAAAAAACAGAGCGATTTGGGAGAGAGGGAGGGAGGGAGGGACCTGCTTGAGGTTGCAGAAGCCGTCGTAGACGGCGAGCACGGAGGCGAGCGAGTCCGCGGCCCTGCTCCGCTCATCCAGCCCCACGAGCAATCCTGGAAAAAGCGAGCGAGAGTGTGAGAGAGAAGGTAAATAGGGCGGGGGATTAATTTCACCTCATCAGAACCGTGAAATGGGGGAACGAAACTGGGTTTCCAAGTTTGAGAAACGAACGAACGGAACGGAGCTCAATAATCCACACAGGCAAGCAGATCCCAGAGCAGAAACGCTCCAGGGGTTACCGGTTTCCAAACAGAACGGGTGGGATTTGTGTGGATTATTAACTAGACAAGATTAAGGAGGAGGAGGAGGAGGAGGGGCCGGCGGGCGGTACCGTCGGCGTCGGCGGCGGCGGTGGCGACGTGGAGCGCGACGACGCGGTCTCCGGCATTGGCGACCTTGACGAGCGCCCAGGTGAGCAGCTCGCGGCTGGCGGCGTCGCGCCTGATCCCCACCACGACCGTCCTGGACGGGGACGGGGTGGGGGACGCCGGCGCGGGCGCGGGCGACGGGGGCGCCTCGCACTGGAGCAGCCGCTGGCGGCGCGCGCCGTCGGGGACGAGCAGCCTCATGGCGCCGCTGCCGCCGGCGTCGGAGCGGTTCCCCCGTGCGCGCTCGCTCGCTCCTTGGGACCTGCTCCTTCCTCCGCGGCGAGGCGACACGGAGGACAGAGAGAGAGGGAGGGGAGGAGGGAGAGGGGAACTGCGAGTGAGAAGGAAAGAAGAAAGCAGAGTGGGGGGATCCGCGGGAGGCTGCGTTTAAGGCCTCCTGTTTCTTGACGTTGGGCCCTGCCTGTTCTGCCCCCACCCCCCGAGGTGAAAAACGTCCCCTCCGTCCCGTCCCGTTTCCTCTCTCTGGTCGCGGGTTTTTCGTTTCGTTTTCTACGGACTCGTCTCCAGGCGCAGGCGGCTGCGGACGCTGCCGGCTGCCTTGCTTCGATCCAACTCCTCGGCGGCTCCGTATTTTTTTTAAAAGAAAAAAAATCTCTCTGTAGCTAACGCAGACTGCAGCTGCAGCCATTAGCCTATCAGCCCTCTTCGTCCTCTATATCATCCTATTAAAAAATATTTTATTCTGATCAACAAGATTCTTTTCTCTATACATATTTCTTCCGCATCCATCATCCTCTATATCTCATACTCTATATCAACTACTAACAGTGGGATCCACATGTTTATAAATAAATTTTATCTAAATATATCCATGTGAGATCTTGTTTTGAAGAATTTATTGAAACGAATTCAATGGTGTAATCGAAATTTAATTTGATATTTTAGTTTGTGAGTTATAATATTTTTTTATTCTTGGAAACATTGGGATATGCCGTGGGACCCGCAGCTGTAGCTTTTCTCTCTCTCCTTTCTCTCCCAGGCAGTGTTTTACCGGGAATCCT
The DNA here is from genome assembly GCA_038087645.1 of Saccharum hybrid cultivar R570. Taxonomy (NCBI): domain Eukaryota; kingdom Viridiplantae; phylum Streptophyta; class Magnoliopsida; order Poales; family Poaceae; genus Saccharum; species Saccharum hybrid cultivar. The sequence continues at coordinate 18,419,960 of JAQSUU010000805.1, forward strand.
CTACGTACGCCACATATAGCTGATGGGAAGGCTCGTTTTTGTTTAGACGACCCGCACCGGGGACGCTATATGCGTCCGCTATCCGGTTTAGCGGACGAAAAACGCCGCAGCGGGTACGCCATCGGCGTCCGCAACCGGCGCTCATCCGCTATCTTTGGCGGGATAGCGGAGGGATAGCGGATGCTCCGCTACTGCGGACGTGGCCTGGGGCCCACGGCGCCGCCGCGCGCAGAGGAGGGGAAGGAGGGGCCGGAGCAGAGGAGGGGAAGGAGGCGCCGCCGCCGTCGAGCTGTGCCGCCGCGACGGAGCTGTGCCGCGCGGTGGGGAGGAGGCCCGCGCGCGCGCTCGCCGGCCCCGCGCGCTCTCGCCGGGGAGAGAGAGGGGAGGGCCGCCGCGCGCTCGCCGGGGAGAGAGAGGGGAGGGGCCCCGCGCTCGCCGGGGAGAGAGAGGCGAGCGCCGCCGCCCGACCGCGCGAGATCCGCGGCCCGCTCGAGGTCCGCGCGAGCTCGCCGGCCCCGCGCGCTCTCACCGGGGAGAGAGGGGGGAGGGCCGCCGCGCGCTCGCCGGGGAGAGAGAGGCGAGGTCCGCGCGAGCTCGCCGGCCCTGCGCGCTCTCGCCGGGGAGAGAGGGGGGAGGGCCGCCGCGCGCTCGCCGGGGAGAGAGAGGCGAGGTCCGCGCGAGCTCGCCGGGGAGAGAGGGGGGAGGGCCGGCCGCGCGAGGAGGTGCGCCCCGCCGCCGGGCCGCGCGGGCGAGGAGCTCCGCCGCCGTCGGAGTCGACTGAGAGAGAGACAGAGAATGGGGAGGGGAGGGCGCGCGGTGGAATGGATAAAGGAGGAGGGGAAAAAGAAAATAAAAGGAAAGAGAAAAAGGAAAAAAAAGAAAAAAAAATCTGACATCTGGGTCCCACAGTGGATAGAGTATGATATAGAGTATGGATGGGTGCGGGAGAAATTGATATAGAGGATGAAACTTCGATGACTAGGACGGAATATTCCTTTTAGAGGACGAATTTAGCTCAGATGGTACAGGATGCCGGTGTGACATTTTTCTTCCTCTATCCGGTATAGCGGATCCGGTAGCGGATGCCAATGCAGGTAGCCTTACAGTTTTCCAAGGGGCGGGCATCTCTAAACACCCCGTTTATTTTTTCTTAAAGATAAAGATAAAGAAATCAATCAATAGTATATCTACATACTCCTACTCCATAGTGCTCGGCTCGCCTCTACCGGGTGCCGCCGCGACGGCTAGATTTCATCACTGTAGTAAAAGAAAAACAGCAGCGGCATCCAGTACAGCCGAGCGGAGAAGTAATCTAGGACAAGTTTAGCATGCTTTTTGGGAAAATAAATGACTTTTACAAGATCCAATCTTTCACAAATGTGGGGGCACACGGTTAATTAGAGTGCCATAAATCTGCTACAGCAGGTCATCGCCGTCGCGTCATCGGACGGAAACACGGAACAGTATTGCACTTGCGCGGCTGCTATAGCCAACCGCAGAGGCTTCAATTGGTTTATTGCACAAAAATACGGTAGCGCATTATTTATTGCACACACAAAAAAAAAAGCGAGAGAAAGGATTATCTTTACACTAGAACACTACTAGTACTAGTATAGTAGTAGAATGGAGGAGAGGATAGGAGGTGGGGGCACATGCAAAGATGCCCAAAGCATGATCCCACACTGTTGAGAGTAAGTAGTCTACCCGAACATGCAGAGGCACCATGCTCTCGTCTCATCCCGGCCAGTATCCCACATGAGATCGATCTACCGTCGTTGTATCCCACATGCCCGATTATTTGAGTTTCTCCACGTACTGCTAAATCCGTTCTAAATTATAGTTCAATTGACTTTTTTTACTTTAAATTTGATCACTTGTCTTATTTAAAAATTTATGTACTTCTTTTGCTATGACTGGCTTTATTAACAAAAGTTCTTTAAAAATAACTTAAATTTGACTATATTTACATAATTTTTTTTTAAATAAAACAAGCGGTCAAACTTGGAGTCACAAAAAAATCAAATGAATTATAATTTAAAACAGGGAGAGTAGTTTTTTCTTTTTCTTTTTTTGAAAGAAACACGTACTGTACTAGCAGTCCCCTATCATGGCCTAATTTATACAGGGAAAAGAAAAGGATTTGCCACATCGTCGTGGAGTGTATGCAAATGCACGTGGCTGCCTATGTGGAATCCATGCCAGTGGGCTAGCCGTAGCTAGCCGTTTGATGACGTACGGGACGGGCGCTTTTCAGTTTTGACCTCGATCGTCGTTGTTGTTGCCGTTGGTTAGCTGCATTGCATTGACAGGTCAACTCCGTTTCTCCCAAGGCACACAAAAAAGAGCCCTTTCTGTGATCGGAGTGCAGCACGTCTCGCCGGCTGACCTCATATATAATGCATCCCTCTACGAGATCACCGGCGCGCGCACGAGATCGGATCCGACGTGTCACGTCACGTGTACGTGCACAGCTCAGCTACCGTCCGACGTACGTGGCGCCATGGCCTATATACACCTGGCCTCCTTGCTCGTGCAAGCGCGAGGTCGACGACGATACGACGACGACGACGATGATGATGCGCGGCGTGCCAGCGTCGGTGAGCCACACAACAGGAGATTATCAAATCGTAACAAGATCTCTGCCGGGATTTCATCTCTCGTGACTGACCCATCATCATAGCCACTGTAGGTCGCTGTCTGTACCCATCATCGCTGACGCACCTGGATCGCTCACCACAGGCTCACACATCCCTAATTAACATAACTCAGCTGCAGGCGTTAAGCAAGTTCATATAATCGTATATAATAAGTGTTACTAAATCCGTTCCAAATTATAATTTGTTTGACTTTTCTGACTTCAAGTTTGACCACTCGTCTTATTCAAAAATTTGTGCAAAATATCACTTCTTTTTCTGTGTCTTGCTTTATTAACAAAAGTTCTTCAAGAATGACTTAAATTTTACTATGTTTGCATAAATTCTTTGAATAAGACGATTGGTCAAACTTGGGGTCAAAAAAGTCAAACGAATTATAATTTAGAACGAAGAGAGCATTAATTAAGCAAGTCATATGGTTTTCTTCTAAAACAAATCCTTTTCAACTATACAAGATCATGAGCCGCGCACGCGCTAGCACACACACCATATATAATCACGCCAACACATATAAGCTAGAGTAGCCAACATGGGTCCTCTTGCTTCGCTCACATTACGGAGAGGGGCCGGTGCAAATGGACAAGTGGCGCGGAAGCTTATATATTAGTTAAAACAACGTGGAGAGCGTACCGTAACCAGAAATTAGATATAGCAAGCGAGGCATACATGATGAATTTGTTAACAGCTAGTAGTACTTATTAGTTTTTTTTGTGACTGTAGTACTTATTAGTTGGGGTAGGGTAATAGCTTTCGCTGCGGTGTCGCCGCGGATGTCTAGCTCCCGTGGTTGAATTTTTCTTCTCAGGAAATATATTTTTTTAGAAACAAAAGTGTCATGATAATTAAATTATTCAAGTCTTCATCTAATCTACTCTCGTTGGAAAACAGAAGTCGGCCATGATCTCCAGCGGGGAACTATCATACAAAGACTTTCAAAAGTTGGGTTTTGTAAAAGCAAATTTCCTTGCATTTATTTTTCTAATATAGGTCACACTTTGCATGTATTTTGTATGGTTAAGGTCAAACACGCGCGCACGCGAGCACATACTAATACTCACGCAATAGCACAAGCATGTCTATACACAAAGCCAGAGGTATGGGTGCTCATGTGTGCGCATGTATACCCGTTCCTGCCGTGGAGATGAAAAAGAGTAAATATCTCATTATTATTGTTCAAATTTAATAAAAAAGAGATATGTGCATCATACTCTGCTTTATTAGAAAGAGGAAGGTAGAGTGTGCTCGCAACAACCAGAACGTTTTCATAATCTGCGGTGCAGATGGGCGTATAGTTTTGTCTCTTTTTGTATCGTTTATTGTATATATACAGAGTTCTTGTTTAATCTCTCATGCTGTACATGTGAGCAATACATAATACAGGCACGAGGTCTGACTGTGAGCCAAGCATGTCTTGGAAACATAACTAATTCTATTTTAACTCCGCAGCCGCTATGTAGAAGACTCGCGCGTCTCTCTTCCATGCATGAATACTCTGTTCTTGTCATCACGCACAAAAGAAAAGAAAAGAAAAAAAGAAAAAAAAAGAAAGGAAACGCCTCTGATGTTGGCCGTGTCTGCCACACGCTGCTGCAGGAGCGAGCAGGACCTACCAGTGCACACATACGTATACGCTGATACCACTACCTGTTATTAGTGATGTGCATCCACCGGTACCGGTTGTCACCTAGCGATCCGTTTGTTTCAGAAAGATGCGTTAGCAGAACAGAGGCCACCACACCATGCATCATGATCGAAGAAAGATGCGTTAGCAGAACAGAGGCCACCACACCATGCATCATGATCGGTCATCCAGCAAGCAAAAGTTGCCTAGTGTGGTTGTCGTAGTTGTTTTGTGCTCGTGCTCGTGGATGGACGTCGTCATAACACACTCAGTCTGTCTTGTGTGGACGACAAACATGATTCTCTTGCGACCGACATGATCATCCATACGATATGATACGACGGTACGGTGGCCACCGCTCTTTTTGAGCTGGGCAGTGCCGCAGTGGGCACCCCCATCAAATAGAGTACGCAGTGGCGACGATGGCGACATGGCGTGGCTTGTGATCATTTGGATGGACTCCCGATCGTACCTTTCGCAAAGGAAAAGCACACGGTACCATCCAATCCCAATCCCATCTCCCCTACTGAATTGGCTATTGGCTGAGGAGCTACGGAAGCATCGATTCCTTGCCCTCTTCCATATAGTATGGCCTCGTGCAAGTGAGGTCGACGAGACGACGATGCGCGGCCGGCGTGCCGGCGTCGGTGAACCACAGAACGGGAGATTAGCAAATCGTAACAAGATCTCTACCCGGATTTGAATTATTTGATCTCTCGTGACTGACCCATCGGTCGTTATTATTCCCCCTGTTCGGCTGAGCTTATCAGCACGGCTTATCAGCCGTGGAACAGTATTTTTCTCTCACAGCAAAACAGCCACAGCCTGCTTATAAGCCAAAAAACAGCCTGCCGAACAGGGTCATTAGCTACTCCAGGTCACTGTACCCATCATCGCTGACGCACCTGGATCTGTCACTGTTAGATGTTTAAGCAATTTTCATGCCAATTTAATCCAGAAAAATAACACCATAAAGATGATGACATATATAAAAATTAGAATAGTAATTATAACATCATATATACTTATATGAACCATAAAACCATGATTCAAAACATGTAAGCATGGTATATTTGTCATATAAAGCTTACTAGTAAGATCATGTAGCATATGAACAACAACGACATGACCCAAAGCATTAAAACATGGCATACCAGAGAGAACATATATAAATATAAAAACAAGAACAAGAGTGAGTTTGCGGATATACCGAGAGGAGGGTCCCATGCCGAAGGCATCGGAGGCTCCACTTGCACTAGCACCTCCAGTCATGGGAACATATATAAATATAAAAACAAGAACAAGAGTGAGTTTGCGGATATACCCAGAGGAGGGTCCCATGCCGAAGGTATCGAAGGCTCCACTCGCACTAGCACCTCCAGTCATGGTGTGCAGGTTAGTGCGTTGCTCGAAGTAGTGGACCACAGTCGTTACAGGAAGGCGTTCGCAGTGCCGACTCCCACGCACCAGAGGAAGAAGACGATGGCATGCGCGGATCAGGGAAGAAGACGTCGATCGATGACGTGGAGAGAAGTATCGCATAGTCGCTCCCTAAAAACCTAATCGCCCGCATACCCTGAGCAGGGTTCTCAGGCGAGCGGTGGTTCCGGAGGGGGATGGAAACGCGAAGCAACAAGCACAACAAGCAAGGGATGAGCGCTTTGTTGCTAAAGCGCATACGTTTTCCTGCTGGGTTGGTTTGTTTTTTGGGGTGGGGCAATAAGCTTGCTTCTTCACAAGCTTATCCCCGCCCCCTTTCCTGTCCGTCCCGACCGGCAGCAGTTGGGTCTCCCCATCTCTCCTCAACTTCCTCGGTCTTCGGGCCGAGCTCTTAGCACCTCCAGTCATGGTGTGTAGATTAGTGCGTTGCTCAAAGTAGTGGACCACAGTCGTTACAGGAAGGCGTTTGCAGTGCCGACTCCCACGCACCAGAGGAAGAAGACGATGGCATGCGCGGATCAGGGAAGAAGACGTCGACCGATGACGTGGAGAGAAGTAGTCGCATAGTCGCTCCCCAAAAACCTAATCGCCCGCACACCCTAAGCAGGGTTCTCAGGCGAGCGGTGGTTCCGGAGGAAGGGGCTAGCCGGGAAGATCAGGAGATGGTAACTCACGGGATTAATGTCAAACCCACATTCACGCCACGCCTGCCCGCTCGCTTGCCTGCCTCGGCTCTGCCGCCGGCAGCGCGCGCGCGTGGCACGCCTTTATCCTTTCCTCAACCTCTCAATATAGATGGATAAAATCCAACCATATAAGTTGAGTCAACGTTTAGTCAAACTCCCATACGGTATAAATCATACACCACATAATGTTACGGATCATAGAGTTTATTGATTTATTAAATGTATTATGGGCCAAACCCACGATAAATCCAACAGTCACCACAGGCTCACCACCCTAAATCCCTAATTAACACAGCTCGGCTGCAGGCGTTAAAAAGGAGGTCCATATGTTTTTTCTCTAATTTAGACAATTCCTTTCCAACTATACAAGATCACTAATCGCGCACGAGCTAGCATACACACACCCCACAATTACGCCGACACATATAGCCAACAGGGGTCCTTTTGCTTCGCTCAGGAAATTTATTATTTTGCAAACAAACAGTAGTGTCATCATGATATACAAATTATGCAAGTCTCCGTATGGGTCTGGCTAGCTCATGGATACATGTTTTTGTTCACGTGTGCGCAAGTACCCGTTCATCCCATCGTGGTAAAAAAAATATATCTCATTATTATCTTTATATGGAATTCGGTTGAGAAGTTGTTTTAGAGCCCTACCAAACAGGGTCTTAGACTTAACAATGATAGATTTTATTTCTCATTATATATATTCTGCCTGTAACTTTATGGGCAGAGCTGATAAAAAAAGCCAGCGATGTCATGAAGGATAGGAACCTGCAAAGGGCCCTCTTGTTGGGATCCTTAGTCGCATACCTTGTGGTGGCACTGGTGCCCGCTCGGTACTTTTGGGGCCTACATGGTCTGGAGATGAACCGGCCACTCAATTATGGGACATGTAACGTGTGAGTTTTATATAATGAAAAATTCATTTCTGTCTTTTGCTATATTTAGAAATCAACATCTTCGATCATTCGTGTTTATCATTAACCCAGCTTTACAAAAGCTGTCTTGGTTTCTCGATATGCGTAAGTCTGGTACAAGGAATTGCACGTAAAAGGGGTCCTCTGCAACCGAAGGGCTCACCTAATAGGGTCATTGAAAGGATCAAGATGCCCAAGAGGGGGGTGAATTGGGCTTTTCTAAAAATTAATTGCAAGAATTAAATCCTACAAGCCGGAATTCACCCCTAGTGCCTACTTGTGTTCCTAGAGAGTCTACCGATAAAAGTTTTGCACCCTAGTTTCCAATCCTAGTCTAGCATGGCAATTCTAGGAAAGTAAATCAAGCAATGAATGTAAAAGCGAGAATGTAAATGCTTGAATGTAAAGGGGCAAGGAACACGACGATGTTTTTCCGAGGTATCGGAGAGTCGCCACTCCCCACTAGTCCTCGTTGGAGCACCCGCGCAAGGGTGTCGCTCCCCCTTGATCCGCGCAAGGATCAAGTGCTTTCTACGGGTTGATTCTTCGACACTCCGTCGCGGCGAATCACCCAAAACCGCTCACAAGATGAGTTGGGTCATCCACAAACTCCTCCGGATGATCACCAAACTCCCAATCACCACCGAGCCGTCTAGGTGATGGCGATCACCAAGAGTAACAAGCAAGAACTCTCACTTGACCACTACGAGCCCAAATGAGAAGGTGGATGCACACTTGCTACTCTCTCTAATCGCTAGTGAGGAGCTCTCAAGCTTTGATTCTCAAATCTCTATCCTCACTAGTGCTCTTGCACTCCCTTGCACTCTAAAGGGTTTTCTAAGATGTTTGAATGAGCAAGAGACCTCTAAAAGAGGTGGAGGGGTTGTATTTATACACCCCTCAAAGAAAACGAACCGTTATGTTCTGACACGGGCTGACCGGACGCGCCGGTCGAACTGACTGGACGCGCCGGTCGCCCGTAACGGTCAAAACGCGATTTTCAAACGAACGACCGGACGCGCCGGTCGGAGGTGACCGGACGCGTCCGATCGTGCAAGGGACCTTACTGTGATCGCACCGGACGCGAGGCCGCGTCCGATGGTTGATGACCGGACGCGTCCGGTCCTCTCTGGACCTTACTGGACTGTGACCGGACGCGCCGATCACAGCCAGGTCGCGTCCGACGGGCGTTCCCCCAAAGTGACACGTGTCAGCCACTGACCACCGCGTCCGGTCCTCGCGAGGACCGCGTCCGGTGGTCAGGGCCGAAACCTTAGCCGCGGTAACGTACTGACCGGACGCGTCCGGTGCTGCCGAAGACCGCGTCCGGTCAGTGGAAAACAGCCCGAAACTTTCCGAAATGCGTCGCAACTTCAACCAAGTTGCTTCCAACTGAACTTTGAGCTATTCTAGGGTTGCCTAGCGCCAACTTTAACAAGTGTGCACCACACCTAAACATAGGACTCGCCTAGGTCAAGCTACCCGTTCATGCCCCCCTTTATAGTACGGCCAAAAGAGAAAAACGAAGATCCTAACGACTATTCCGAATGTGTCTCAACACCTCGACATCCGGAACTAACCGTCCTTAATCTTGACGTCACTCTTTTGAAAACCGAAACGATTTCCATCAAGGGACACGAATACCATGGTGCCCAAAGCAGTTAACACCTCCATGACCTAACTTACCAATGTTTCTGCAAAACACACGTTAGTCATGGTAATAAAGCGTTGTCATCAATTGCCGAAACCAAACCTTGGGGCCTAGATGCTTTCAATCTCCCCCTTTTTGGTGATTGATGATAACACTAAGATTCAAAAGATTTGAGTTGAGGTTTTCGAGCATGCTTGGTTCACATAAGCAAAAAGCAATAAGCACAAAAAAAAGGGGTTAGGAATTGCTTATGTGCCCCAAGCCAAAAGAGTGTACTCATAAGATAAGACAAAAAGCGTTAGTACACATAAAGATATAGCTCATAAGTAATCGGAGTAAGGCACGGAAGCACAACCTTAGAGCTATAGCTAAAACGGTGACATATAATAATCACTGACGGATAACACATTAAGACTCAAAGTTTACGACTCGACGACAATGTCACACGAATGCAATTACTGAAAAGTAAACATGATGCATGAATGTAGCACACAAAGAACGAAAACCCTCTATCAACACTCCCCCTGAAACTACTCTCTCTCCCCCTTTGGCATCAAGCGCCAAAAAACTAAGCTAATGATCTGACGAGGGAACAGACGGAGTCGTGTCGGGTGCCGAGGTGCGCGGAGTAACCACAAAGTGTAGCGAATCGCCCTCGGAGTCTGAGCTATCTGGCTGACCCTCTGAAGAAGCACGTGACTGTGAAGCGGTCTGGGTCTGAGCAGGAGCAGGTACTGAGTGTGTAGCAACAAGTGGATCTGTCTGAGTAACCTGAGCCTGAAGTGCGCCAGTAGCTGGGGGATCTGTCGAGGCAACTGAAGAAGGGATGGTCTCTGTAGTCCCGGTCCCTATCACTGGAGGAATAGCTGCCTCGGGAGCTGACAACCCTGAAGAAGTGTTAAATGTAGTAGTATGCGAGGGTGTCGGCTGACCAGTCAACTCGCTGTAGGTAGCACTGAAATCACCAATAGGTGTGCCTGTCAAGAGGTGCGGGCGAGGCTGGTCTGACGGTGTAAACCCCGTATGAATAGGAGTGAAGCTCGGGGACTGAAAGGACTGAGGAACCTGCTGCTGTGGAGATGTAAACTGGAAGCTCGGCTGTCCCTGACTCGACGGATCACTGGAATGCAAAGCCTGAGTCATGACAGAAGCAGGCGGAGGAATCCCGACTGTGATAAGGTGGCGCAGGAGATCCATGTACTGCTGCTGACTCTGTCACTGCATCTCAACTTGCTGCCTCTGGATCTCAAGCTGCTATCACTGAAACTCGTCCTGACGAGCCTGAATCTGTGCAAGTGCTGCAGCTGTGTCCTGTGCCTGTCGCTGTATCTGCTGCTGCTGCTGCTCCTGTGCCTGGGTCAACCTCTCAAGAATAGCCACCATGGCTGGGTCTGAGCGGGAGGCTGAGCCAGAGCCACCGGCCTCGTGGTCGTGAGACCGAGGAGACCGGTACCTGGGGATGGGCTGGTAGTCCTCATCAGTGCTATCTGAAGTGACATCCTCAGGTATGTCAGCAGTCTGAGCCTCAAGGTCCGCGAGCTCTGCCTCAGCAAGCTCGTCAACACTGGTGTCCTGCTCAGCTGCTGTCTCAGGAACATCTGGGCGCTCACGCTGTCCTGGTGCTGGGGCCTGATCTCTAGTAACAGAGGCCCAAAGCTGACGAATATCATAATCAGGGAACGCTGTAGTAGTGTTTGCTATCTCAGCCCTGATCTCTGGTGGCATCTGGATAGAAGATCTGATGATAAAGCAAATCCAGTGTGCATAGGGAAGCTGACGGTTACCCTTGAAGCCCTCAGCAATGGTGTCCTCCATCTCACTAAGGATGAGATCCCAGATGTCAAACTGTCTCTGTGAGAGCAAGTGGTGAACAACCCAAAGCTGCATACGTGTCAGTCCCTCTCTGTAGCCAAGTCTAGGAAGTAGAGTGCGTCTGAGTATAGCATCCAAGACCCTGGCAAGTGGTGTCAGGCTAGCAGGCGTACGACGTGACCCTTCGCCAAAAGGCTCGCGAAAGCAGGGTCGAACCAGGTCGGTAGGTGGCACTGAACCACCGTGAGGGCGTCTGGGAGGTGGAGTCTGTCCATAGCACAACTGATGGATCCTCGTGTCAGAAGCTGGAAGTCTGAGGATCTCTCGAGCTCTGGAGCTGTACAGTCTGTGATCGCGGCCTCTGAAAGCAAAGTGAATGAACTCATGGGCAGGATCAATCCACAGTGAAGCATAAAACTCTCTGACCCATGTGCCGCAGTATGCACCTGTCCGTCCAAGAAGATCTGACAAACCAGGCATATAGGACAGGTGCGGACGGAGCTGCTCTCCCACAACATCAACCAGTGCCTCAAGTCGACATACCCTCTGAGGTCTGAAAGCAATACCACTGTCAACTAAGGCCCCGTAGAAGTCCTCCTAAAGTGGGGTATAGAAACCCTCTGAAGCTCTATGATCTCTGACTGGTGGGAACCAACGGCTGACCTCCACGAACCTCAAACTCTGCACCTGACATGCTGTAGCAGCCCTCAGGTCAAAACGCTCGACCGGGGGTGAACCTCTAACTCTGGGAGGAGGTCGTGCTCCACGACGCTGGCCCTCTGGCCTAGGTGTCACCTGTGTACGAGCACGTGTGGAGCGGCGACGTGGTGGAGACTGAGCTGGCTGCTCCTCTGTATCCTCTGTAGCCTGTGGAGCCTCGGTAGCCTGTGTAGCCTCTGTAGCCTCTGTCGGCTCTGTGGGTGGATCTACTGACATCTGCTCGGAAGGTCCAGTATCCTCGGTACCCTCAGTGGCCTCAGTGCCGAGCTGTCGACCTTCAAGGTGAAAGCGACGCTCGCCTATGTGTATGCCACTGCGTCTGCCACCTCTCTCTGCCTGCTCTGCAGCATCTGCCACGGCCTGAGCAACTTCTGCCTTTGTAAGCGTCTTCTTCTTCTTTCTGGCCATCATCTTGATGCGCTTTCCACGCGCAATCTCAGCACGACGAGGAGGACTGTCGTCCCCGTCACCAGGACCACCACCTGCGTTCTTGCAACGCACCATGCTGATCAACTGACTGAGAACCTCTGTGAGATGATGAACTGACACTCGAGAGGCTTGGCCTCAATCCGTATCCGCAGGCTTGGCCTCGGATTTAGCGAACAGATCTGACCCTGACACACCGACTGACTCGCTGCACGACGGAATAGAAAGATCTACTATAAGCACATATATAACTAAAAGGTACGAAACCCTAGAGATAGCAAGCATGTGAGATACGAAGTGAATCGTGACGCGAAGCTACCTCGGATCGACGAGACGACGGTGAGAGGAAGCGGTGACCTAGATCACGAGAATCCCCGAAAGAGACGATCGAGCACTGAAAGGATCGAGCGAGATAATCAATGGATAAGCACAGTCAAGGTTAGCCCTAACAATGGAATGACGTGACTTGAATCGAAGAACGAACGAGTCGTCACCTGAAGCGAGGGTTTCGAGCAAACCCTAGGTTAGGGTTAGGGCAAACCCTAGAAGGCTCGAGCACGGATGGAGAAGGGGAGCTAGGGCACGAGGGGAGGAGCTGGAGCTGCGGCTGGTGCGGCCCTCGGTGGTGGATGGCTCGCCGGCGGCGAGGTTGGACGCGCGGGCGCGGCGGCGGTGGCGCGGACAGTGGCGCGCGGCAGCGGGCAGCGGGCATGGCTGCGCGCGAGCAGGGGGCGAGCGGGGCGCGGCGCGGCAGGGGCCTGGCAGAGGAGACGCCGGTGGTGAACGGGACGGCGAGGATGCGGCGGAGGACGGCGAGTTGGCGAAACGGCGAGCGGCGGCGGCGGATTGGCGTTCGGGAAAAAACGGACAAGATCAAAAAACGGACAAGATCGAAAGGTTATATGAGGAGCTCAGATCCGCTCGACGCGTGACGACCGGACGCGGTGGTCGTTATGACCGGACGCGGTGGTGCAGCGTCCGGTCACACTCCAGTAAGCTCCTGGAGTGACCGGACGCGTCCGGTGCGGACTGACCGGACGCGGTCAGAGTCCGGTCGCTGGGAGCTCGGGAATTCATCGCGGAGCACCGGACGCGGTGGTGGTAGCCGGGACCGGACGCGGTGGTCGACACAGGCGCGTCCGGTGCAGCGTCCGGTGCTAGGTCTGGAAATCGTCTTCTGGATGACCGGACGCGCTGGTGGACGCCGGGACCGGACGCGGTGGTGAAGCATCACAGCGTCCGGTGCAGCGTCCGGTCCAGCGTCCGGTCGCTGTTCTTCGCCATTCTTCGTTCCAAACTTCGACGCGACTTCTCCCAATCAAGTTCCAATTCAAAGAGACACAAATAAACACCAATTGGAACCTGATATGAGTGACCTCACTCAAACCCTCAAATTTTTTAAAATATTTTGCCTTAGGCTAGTATTATTTTTAGGAAAATAGGCAATAAACACCCGAGGAGCAACGTATAGCCATGCAATAGAGTTTTTGGACGTTTAGGAGCGTCAAATGCTCTCTCTATCCATGGACGAACACAGAGGTTGCTCAAAGCTAAACCGAAAAGAAACGACAAACAAACAACCATGCACATGCAATGCAATACAAGAAAGTAAAGCTAGGTTGCTTGTCAAGTTTGATCCACGGTTAGGCTTCTTCACTCCTCCAAAGGAGGGTTATCGTAACCATTTTAGCCAAGCCCTAAATGCATTGCGATAAAATAAACATGACAAATAATACAATGCAATGCAAAGGACAACACACACTCATTTTTTAAAGTTGCTTGAATCAAGTACATTGAGTTCACTTCTTAGCCTACAAAAGGTGGCCTCATCTAAAGGTTTAGTGAAGATATCCGCTAATTGATTTTCACTTCGTACACCTTCTAGTGATATGTCATTTTTAGCAACGTGATCTCTTAGAAAGTGGTGGCGGATATCAATGTGCTTGGTGCGAGAGTGTTGTACCGGATTGTTAGCAATTTTAACGGCACTTTCATTGTCACATAAAAGTGGCACCTTTTCAAGAACAATTCCATAGTCTAGGAGGGTTTGTTTCATATATAAGATTTGTGCACAACAAGCCCCCGCGGCAATGTATTCCGCCTCGGCGGTGGACAAAGCCACACTATTTTGCTTTTTAGATGACCAAGATACTAAGGATCTCCCAAGCAAATGGCACCCTCCGGATGTGCTTTTTCTATCAATTTTGCAACCGGCATAATCCGAATCGGAATAGCCAACTAGTTGGAATCTAGCTCCTTTGGGATACCAAAGACCAATGCTTAGGGTGTGCTTAAGGTATCTTAGGATTCTTTTTACGGCACTTAAGTGAGGTTCTTTAGGGCACGCTTGAAAGCGAGCACACATGCACACACTAAACATGATATCGGGCCTAGATGCGGTAAGGTACAACAAGCTACCAATCATAGAACGGTAGAGAGTTTGATCAACCGGTTTACCTCCCTCATCTAGGTCGAGATGTCCATTTGATGGCATTGGGGTCTTGATTGGCTTGCATTCTTCCATCTTGAATCTTTTGAGAAGATCCTTGGTAAACTTTTCTTGAGAGATGAAAATCCCTTCTCTCATTTGCTTGACTTGAAAACCAAGGAAGAATGTGAGCTCACCAATCATTGACATCTCGAACTCCTTCGACATCAATTCACCAAATTCCTTGCAATAATCTTCATTTGTTGACCCGAAGATGATATCATCAACATACACTTGACAAATAAAGATCTCTCCATTAAGCTTCTTGGTGAATAGTGTGGTGTCGACCTTCCCAATGGTGAAGCCCTTCTCAATGAGGAAGTCCCGAAGGCGCTCATACCACGCTCTAGGGGCTTGCTTGAGCCCATATAGCGCCTTGGACAACCTATAAACATGATTAGGATACCTAGGGTCTTCAAACCCGAGAGGTTGATTAACATAGACTAGTTCATTTATAAAGCCATTTAAGAATGCACTTTTCACATCCATTTGATATAGTTTCATATCATGATGTGATGCATATGCAAGTAGGATACGAATGGCTTCAAGTCTTGCAACGGGTGCAAAGGTCTCTCCAAAATCAAGGCCTTCAACTTGAGAGAACCCCTTTGCAACTAGTCTTGCCTTGTTCCTCACTACTATGCCTTGGTCATCTTGCTTGTTTCGGAACACCCACTTGGTTCCAATGACTCTTGCACCTTTAGGATGCTCTTCAAGTGTCCATACTTGATTGCGGGTGAAGTTGTTCAATTCTTCATGCATGGCATTCATCCAATCCGGATCTTGAAGAGCTTCTTCTACATTCTTAGGTTCAACACAAGAGACAAAAGAGTGATGTTCAACAAAAGAAGCAAGCTTTTGAGATCGAGTCATCACTCCCTTAGTAGGACTCCCTATGATGAGTTCTTGTGGATGTGCTTGAAGTAGAGGTGAATTTCTTCTATCAACCACTTGAGGAGGTGGATGGGGAGCATCAACATCTTGAGCTTGTGCCTCGGCTTGTTCATGAGAGACATAAGTATCTTCATTTTCAACTCTCTCATTCTTGTCATCATCTTGAGGCACACGTGATGAAGATGGTGGATCAATGATTTGCACATCGTCTTCATCATCTTTTGGCTTGATGTCTCCCACCGGCATGTTCTTCATGGCCTCCCTCAAGGGTTCATCACCTACATCATCACAATTCTCAATTGCTCCTTGGGAGCCGTTAGATTCATCAAATTCCACATCATATGTTTCTTCAACCAAACCGGTGGTATGGTTAAATACTCTATATGCTTTGGACTTTGATGAGTAACCAATAAGAAAACCAATATCACAACGTCTTTGAAACTTCCCTAGGTGTTGACGCTTCTTGTAGATGTAGCATTTGCAACCAAACACCCGGAAGAATGAGACGTCTGGCTTTTTCCCATTAAGCAACTCATAGGGGGTCTTGCCAAGAAACTTTTGGAGAAAGAGGCGATTTGAAGCATAGCATGCGGTGTTGATTGCCTCGGCCCAAAACTTTTCTGGAGTGTTGTACTCATCTAGCATTGTTCTTGCAAGGGTGATCAAAGTCCGGTTCTTTCTCTCAACTACACCATTTTGTTGAGGAGTGTAGGTTGAAGAGACCTCATGCTTGATTCCAATTTCATCACAATAAGCTTCAATGTTGGTGTTGTCAAACTCTTTGCCATTGTCACTTCTAATTTTCTTTATCTTGACTTCAAATTTATTTTGAGCTCTCTTTGCAAACTTCTTGAAGCAACTTGCCACTTCGGATTTGTCATGAAGGAAGAAAGTCCATGTATACCTTGAGTAGTCATCCACTATCACAAGACAATAGAGATTACCACCCAAGCTCTTGTATGTTGTAGGCCCAAACAAATCCATGTGAAGAAGTTCTAGCACTCTTGAGGTTGACATGAAAGCCTTGGTTGGATGAGTGTTTGCAACTTGTTTGCCCGCTTGACATGCACTACAAGGTTTGTCCTTTTCAAACTTCACATCCTTCAATCCTCTTACTAGTTCTTTCTTCAATAGCTTGTTGAGAGTGCTCATTCCAACATGTGCAAGCCTCCTATGCCAAAGCCAACCAAGTGAGGTCTTGGTGAACAAACATGTCATCAAATTTGCATCTTCGGAGGTGAAGTCAACAAGATAAAGATTGTTGTATCTAAAGCCTTTGAATATCACTTGCTTGTCATCTATCTTTGAAACTTCAACTTCATTTGGTGTGAACAAGCATTGGAAGCCAAGGTCACAAAGTTGCCCGACGGATAATAAGTTGAAACTCAATGAAGCAACATAGAGCACATTTGAGAGTGAGTGATCATTTGATATTGCAATCTTGCCTATACCCTTGACTTTGCTCTTTGAATTATCCCCAAATGTGATCTTCTCTTGACATATCCCATTCTCTTCAATGGAGGTGAACATACGAGGATCACCGGTCATATGTTGAGTGCAACCACTATCAATAACCCAATGAGATCCACCGGTCTTGTAGTTCACCTACACACAAGAGATCAAGTTTTTTGTTTAGGGACCCAAACTTGAGAGGGGCCCTTGACTTTCTCAACTAGTGACTTGGCAACCCATATTTTCTTTGGCCTATTCTTGTTTGGGGGACCCAAAAACATGACTTTCATTTTTCCATTTGAATCTTTTCTTAGCATGTAATGAGCATTGAAGGCAAAGGGTCTAGCATGCTTGGGCAAGGGTTGTGGTGGTGGAGTTTTGCATTCATGAGCAAAGTGACCTTCTTGACCACACTCAACACATCTCTTTGGCTTGGGCTTTGACTTGCTTTGTTGTTGAGCTTTTGCTTTCTTCTCTTGATTTGCCAAGTACCCAATACCACTTCTATCCATCTTCATTACGGTGTTCATGAGGAGCTCACTTTGCAAATATTGACCTCTTGTGAACTTGCTTAGACCGGTCTTGAGATGCTCTTTTTCTTGCTTGAGCTTCTTGTTCTCTTCAATGAGTGACTCATTTGTTGTTTGCTTCTCAAGAGCCATCAAACCTTTAAGCTTCTTGTTCTCATTTGCAAGCTTCTCATTCTCACACTTGATCTTGGCATAATCATCATGGTTGCATGACTCAACCACACTCTTGCCTTTGCTACTAGAACCTTGCTCAATGCTTTCAATGATCAAATCATCACATGATGTAGCTATATCACACTTAACAACATTGTTAGTAGCATCATGTGTCTCAAGAGCAAGTTCATTAGCAACCACAAGACTATCATAGTCAATTTTTAATGTGGTGTATTTGTCTTTTAGAGAATTATGTCTAGTGATGAGCTCATCATGCTTCTTCTCAAATTTATCTTGTTGATCTTTAAGCTCTTTATTTAAGATTTTGAGCTCCTTGAGAGTGGAAGACATAACTTCATTTTGATCTCTAAGCTCACCACTAGTCTTTTGAGCATTTTCAAGCTTAGATGAGAGTGATTCATTTTCATTTTGAAGCTCATCATTTTCATTTCTTGTCCTTCTTATGATTTTTGTGTATTTATTTAGCAATTTTACAAGTTCATCGTAAGAAGGTGCGTCATATTCATCATCACTATCACTATCATCATCATCATCACTATCATGGTTTTGTACCTTTCGTTCACCCTTGGCCATAAGGCATAGGTGAGTAGTGGACGATGATGGTGAAAGAGGCGGTGAAGGTGGTGGTGAAGATGTCGGTGAAGATGATGGCCCCATCACAAATGCGGCAACCTTCTCTTTCTCATCATCGCTCTCATCTTCGGAGGAGTCACAAGATGATTCAATGTCGGTGAGCCAATCACCAACAATATATGCCTTTCCTCCCTTCTTCTTCTTGTAGAACTCCTTCTTCTTGCCATCCTTCTTCTTGTATGGCTTGTTCTTCTTCTTCTCATCTTCTTCATCACTTGAATCATCTTTCTTGCCCTTGTTCTTGTTCTTGTACTTGCCTTTTGGTGGTCTAGGGCATTGATGAGCTAGGTGACCAAGTTCACCACAATTATAGCAATCCATCTCCGAGATGGGCTTTGTCTTGCTACTTGTAAAGAATTTCTTTTTCTTGCCATCGAAAAATTATAGCAATCCATCACCAAGTTCACCAAGTTCACCACAATTATGGCTTGTTCACTCTTGTTGAGCTTCTTTAGCATCTTGGTGGTCTTTCTCACCATGAGTGCAAGTGATTCATCATCGATATCACTTTCACTTGAGCTTTCTTGCACCATCATGGCTTGGCCCTTCTTCTTCTTCTTGTCATGGCTAGCTTTGAAGGCCAAGTCTTTCTTCTTGGAAGATGATGAGCCCTCTTCCGGAGTGATGTGCATGTACATCTCATGAGCATTGATCTTCCCCAATACTTGTGTCGGTGTTGCGGTGGAGAGATCACTTTGATGAAGCACGGTGACAATGTGACCATACTTCTCAACGGGAAGAACACTCAAGATCCTCCTCGCAACATCCGATTGGCTCATTTGAGTGAGCCCAAGAGCATTGAGGTCCTCTACAAGAACATTCAAGCGAGTGTACATGTCATTAGCACTTTCTTTGGGAAGCATCTCAAAAGAATTAATCTTCTTTAAAGCAATATGATAGCGTTCCTCACGCTCACTCTTAGTTCCCTCATGGAGAGCACAAAGATTCTCCCACAAATCATGAGCGTTCTTTGCATTACGCACACGATTGAAGATATCTTTACCTAAGCCCCGGTAGAGTGCATTTTTTGCCTTTGCATTCCACCGGTCGTACTTCTCCTCGTCACCAATGGGGTTTGCGGGATCCTTGATAGCGGGAAGCCCTTGGGTTGCGGCTCTAAGGCACCCGACATCTATGGCTTCGAGATACGCCTCCATGCAGATTTTCCAATATGGAAAATCATCCCCCTCAAAGGTGGGAGGTGGTCCTTCCCCGTTAGACATCTTGCTCTAGGCGGTAAAGCCTAAATTAGGAGCAACACAGCTCCGATACCAATTGAAAGGATCAAGATGCCCAAGAGGGGGGGTGAATTGGGCTTTTCTAAAAATTAATTGCAAGAATTAAATCCTACAAGCCGGAATTCACCCCTAGTGCCTACTTGTGTTCCTAGAGAGTCTACCGATAAAAGTTTTGCACCCTAGTTTCCAATCCTAGTCTAGCATGGCAATTCTAGGAAAGTAAATCAAGCAATGAATGTAAAAGCGAGAATGTAAATGCTTGAATGTAAAGAGGCAAGGAACACGGCGATGTTTTTCCGAGGTATCGGAGAGTCGCCACTCCCCACTAGTCCTCGTTGGAGCACCCGCGCAAGGGTGTCGCTCCCCCTTGATCCGCGCAAGGATCAAGTGCTCTCTACGGGTTGATTCTTCGACACTCCGTCGCGGCGAATCACCCAAAACCGCTCACAAGATGAGTTGGGTCATCCACAAACTCCTCCGGATGATCACCAAACTCCCAATCACCACCAAGCCGTCTAGGTGATGGCGATCACCAAGAGTAACAAGCAAGAACTCTCACTTGACCACTACGAGCCCAAATGAGAAGGTGGATGCACACTTGCTACTCTCTCTAATCGCTAGTGAGGAGCTCTCAAGCTTTGATTCTCAAATCTCTATCCTCACTAGTGCTCTTGCACTCCCTTGCACTCTAAAGGGTTTTCTCAGATGTTTGAATGAGCAAGAGACCTCTAAAAGAGGTGGAGGGGTTGTATTTATACACCCCTCAAAGAAAACGAACCGTTATGTTCTGACACGGGCTGACCGGACGCGCCGGTCGAACTGACCGGACGCGCCGGTCGCCCGTAACGGTCAAAACGCGATTTTCAAACGAACGACCGGACGCGCCGGTCGGAGGTGACCGGACGCGTCCGATCGTGCAAGGGACCTTACTGTGATCGCACCGGACGCGAGGCCGCGTCCGATGGTTGATGACCGGACGCGTCCGGTCCTCTCTGGACCTTACTGGACTGTGACCGGACGCGCCGATCACAGCCAGGTCGCGTCCGACGGGCGTTCCCCCAAAGTGACACGTGTCAGCCACTGACCACCACGTCCGGTCCTCGTGAGGACCGCGTCCGGTGGTCAGGGCCGAAACCTTAGCCGCGGTAACGTACTGACCGGACGCGTCCGGTGCTGCCGAAGACCGCGTCCGGTCAGTGGAAAACAGCCCGAAACTTTCCGAAACGCGTCGCAACTTTAACCAAGTTGCTTCCAACTGAACTTTGAGCTATTCTAGGGTTGCCTAGCACCAACTTTAACAAGTGTGCACCACACCTAAACATAGGACTCGCCTAGGTCAAGCTACCCGTTCATGCCCCCCTTTATAGTACGGCCAAAAGAGAAAAACGAAGATCCTAACGACTATTCCGAATGTGTCTCAACACCTCGACATCCGGAACTAACCGTCCTTAATCTTGACGTCACTCTTTTGAAAACCGAAACGATTTCCATCAAGGGACACGAATACCATGGTGCCCAAAGCAGTTAACACCTCCATGACCTAACTTACCAATGTTTCTGCAAAACACACGTTAGTCATGGTAATAAAGCGTTGTCATCAATTGCCGAAACCAAACCTTGGGGCCTAGATGCTTTCAGTCATCTTGGTCCTTTTGTAAATAGGAGCTCAACTCACCTCCCAGTGCGTAGGTAAAATCAATAGTTGGGTTGTTTTTATCATGGATGGGTGCATATGTCCCCCTTCAAAACACAGATTTAATGACAAAGTCTAAAATTTCACTATATATGCACCCTCTAAGATCAAAGTCCATGCACATACAAGGAAGTTGCACCCCTTTTAATTTACTTGTGTTTTAGATGGAGCTGACTTCCAGTGAAGGAAGGTTGCTAACTACATGAATCCACTCTACAGCAGCGTTAAAATTCGTGACAACCATGAAGCTAGGCATGATTGCACTTTGGGAATGACTCGATTTCCTGCTCCCTTTTGGATGGCTCCTCGCTAGGATTGTATCGTAGCATTGAATGGACCGGTGTAGCTACAGCCTTTGCAATTTATAAGCTGTCACCGATGTTGTTGCTTCTCCTCTCCACCATCTCCTTGAGAAGCCCTATGAAGTTAGGTTCAGATGCATCTGCTTTTGTGGAAATCACATATGCGAAATCTCCCCCTTTGATCAACCCTTTACAATGTATCACGGTAATGGTGGACAATAGGGCTGCATGCAGTCTCTTACCAACATTTTGGTTTTCACATATTGGATCCACTTCGATTTTGACATGGAGGTGATCACTATGTTGTGTTTTGTTACTAGCAATGAGTATTTGGATAATCCATGACATGAATGCTCTAGTTAGTTCAATCGAGTAGCTAACTAGTAATGTATTCTTAATATTCTCCATATGTGCCAAATTTTACATATACTCCGAATTAAGGTTCACTTGATGTCTGAGTCTGGAGAGCCCTTGCTGTCACAGAACCTCCTAATTATGATGGCCCACAAGTACCTGTCATTGCCATAATGACCTCTGACAGCCGTACTTATGTTCACCATAACTTAAAAGGCCTGCTTTCCTCCGAACAGGATCCAATCACAGGAGTATTGCAATATTACAACAGTTTATTCAAAATATTCAACAGAGTAAAGTAGCGGAAGTCTTACAATAACTTAGAGTTACAAATCAGTTTTCAAACTTCAAACCTTATGTAACATTATTACAAACCAGTAGTAGAGAAGTATCGGTAGTAACTTTATTACATCACACAAATGAGATGCCTTGCCCAAAGGCCACACAGTCTACTCGTCATCGCTTTCTTCAACCACGACGGTCATGCAACAAGGCTCGAAGCAGACTTGTTCATGAACCGCACCTGCAACAAGGGGTTCAACAAACCCTGAGTACGAGAGTACTCAACAAGACTTACCCGACTAAGACAAAGACTCTAAGGGTATGCTAGCTTTAGGGAATCAAGGTACGGGTAATCCAGAATCAATTTTTTTTGCAGAAAAGCTTACTAAAGTAAGTCCTTATCTTCAACATTTTACTTTTACCATTGATGGTTCATTAACCAATTCTATGTGATCCTAATCTAGATCAAAGTAATTATCATCAAAACCTTTCTCATTCTTTCTTTCAATTCCAGTTCTTTTCTACGATGCAGGACAGGTGATCGAGTCTCCATAACCGAGGAGCAAACGATGATTCGAACCGATTATACCCAGCTGAGGATCCCTAACCTCACGACATATGTAGAACCAAATCCTGCATATATCATCCCTCATTTAGATCTCCCAAAACCAGAACATGTCCATCGCCACCCGAGAGTATAGTACTCCTCGAACCCGGCCCGATTCTAGCCCCGAGGGTACACGCTACTCTCGCCATCTCTCCACTCCCAGTGCGAGGTTAGACGTTCTCGAAATGGAATCACCAATATTTTGGGCTTACCAAGGCATGAGGCTAGTTGCAAAGTCTCGAAACACAACACAGGACTGCAACGTACGGTCCTTAACTGACAAGGCGGAAACACTACATTGAGACTCCGTTCCCAATGCATGTTAGCAGTGGCCAAACCACCCGCCCGATCTTTTACTTCATTCTTCATATTTCAATATTCATTAAGTATGCTGTCATGGCCAGGTAAACATTTTATTTAAAAGCTTAACTTCTAAGCATAGCGAAGCATACTACGCATGTTTAGTGAAACAGATATCAAGGTTGATATCGCAATAATCAAGGATGATAATGCAGCAATTAGGTTATCACTCAACTCCTAATTACTTAATGCAGTAAACTATAGTAATAATAATAAAGATTTGTAAAACTCAAGGTATGGTTTAAATGCACCGGGGCTTGCCTTGCTCTGACACGACGACCGACTCAGACTCGAGGACTCCAACGTCTGGTCCAGAACCCACCGACGATAGCTCTTCTCCGGAAGCTTGCTCGGCGATTTCGACTTCTTCGAAAGCGGAAACTACACGAGTACATAACATGCTTTAACATGATGCTCGATGATAAACATGATGCTTGATGATAACATGCCACGAGTTATGACTGGAGTACAACTTCCCTTCACGGTACAGTCGCAAACAGAAAACCTACTAACTAGAAGCGACAACTCCAGCGATACCAGCTTTTAACCTAAGCAAGTTACTAACGAGCTCAAACATGGAATTAAGGTGCCAAAGATCACCAAAGAGTAGTGACCTAAGGACATCACTCAATCAAAAGGGCACACAACACTTAAAGTTCTCAAATTAACATTTATTTACTATTTAAATAATTAGGGCATAATTAGAAGTTGATCAAAATTTATCTAAACAAGCTCAAACTTTTTCTATGGATTAAGGATGATTTAAAACAGTGTCATAATAAATTTCATAATTTTTGGATTAATAAATTAATTATTAAAATTCCTGGAAGTTGCATTTAATCTTTATTGGAACCAATTAATTCTACTGCACAAAGTACTCAAATTTAGGGTTTAACATTTTTCCTAGATAGTTTATACAATGAGAGACTCACACAAAAAATTTTATGAATTTTAGAGCTCTCCAAAATTTTTAATGAAATAAACAAATAACAGTACTATTCATTTATTTGAAAAACAAAAACAAAAACAAAACCGAACCGGGCCGATTCGTCCCCTCTCTCTTTCCGGCTCGGCCCAGCCGATCGGCCCGCTCGCGCTCCCGCGCTCGCGGCCCAGCAAGCGGCCCGGCCTGCTCGCACCCCTCCCTCTTCTCTCTCTCGCGCGGCCATGGCACCACGGTGGCGGCCGACGGTGAACTCGCCGACGACACGCTCCCAGCGTGATAAAACTGCACCAGCAGCATCACGCGAGCTCCGCGAACCCTACTACACTATCCTACGGGCATAACATCGCTCAGAGGGGCCTGACCGCGGCCATGGCGACTACGGTGGCGACCTGAACGACGATGAGGCGGCTGACTCCCCTTCCCAAGACGGTAGAGATTAAAGACAGGCGAGCATCACGCTCGGGAGCTCACCGTGAACTCAGTGACGAACTCGGTGGGGGTAGAGGTGGTCTGGAGTGGCCGGTCGACGGTGAGGCAGTGAGGGCGACCCGGACGACGGCGACAAGGCGCTGTTCCGACGAACACAGGGCACAAAAAGGAGAAACATCATCGCGAGGAGCAGCACAGCATCGAGTAGGACCTTGAACACAAAGTGGTTGAGCTAGAGACTCACCGAGACAGGCTGGCCACGGAGAGCTCGATCACGGCGGCAATGGCGACCGCCACGAAGGAGAAGACGACTCTAACTAGCTCGAGATGAAGGGAGGCACTGCAATGGGGCTCAGTGCATGCGCGAGGGCAAGGCGAAGCTGGTGCCCTGGTGAATTGGATCGGGAAGCAGCAGCTGGCGGTGAATTTAGCAAGCACAGCAAAGGGCAACGGCGGCGATCAACGGAGAAGAAGAAGTCGAAGACGGCGACTGGAGGTTATATAGGGGAGGCGGGTCAATGCGAAGGCGACACGCAAGGGCGGCCCTACTCGCCGAAGCAGCAGCTGGCGGCCACGGGCGCGCCTGGAAGCAACCCGGCCGCTCGCCGGCGCCCATGCCGGCCGGTGGCCGTTTTCCATTGGCACGACACTGTAGCATCCCCCACAAACTCTGAATTTCAAACTGATTTTTCAAATTACTTTCAAAATCATGTGGAAACTTGAAAAACTTCCAATATATGAAATCTTTAGAATTTCAAGCTCTACAAGTTTTGTATTGAACACTTTTTCAAATTCTAACTGGATTTTGAAATTTGAGTTTAAATTCAAAAGGGGACACATTTTTGGGATTTGGTAATTTAGAAATTACTTTTGATTTCATATTGAAACTTCAAAATCTCCAAACACCAAAGTTGTATATCTTGACCAGACCTACACCTTTTCTGTTCAAAACATTTTCAAATTCTGCCTAAATTTTGAAATCTTAGTTTGGGGACAAAAATGAGTCAAATCTGAAATTTGTTTATTTTAAAAATTGCTCCACATTTTACACTAAAACTTTGAAAACTCAAAACACCAAAGTTGTAGCCCTTGAAAAGTTCTACAAACTTGGTTTTGAACTTTTTCCCAAATTTTGCTTAGATTTTGAATTATTTAAAAAGGGGTAAAACAGGGTTTTGAAATTTAGGGTTTTCGGAGGAATTTTCAATTGGAATTTGTTGCTACTTTGATTTGTGATTACTTAATGATCAAAATCTCACCCAAGGGCATCATTTGGACCAACATGACATGGTTGACCAAATGCCACTCTTGGTTGACCAATTTAGATTTTGAAATTCTTTTACATTTTTCCCCAAATTTGAATTCGAATTCGAACCGGAAAACTCGTGACAAGTTTTGGGACTCCAACTCAAACTCAAACTTGGAGCTTCATTTTAGGTGTTGTACTTGAGCTCATACCCTACACTTGGCACTAGTGTGCAACACAATCGCACACCTCAAATTACGCAGGGCATGGACTAAGTATTTGCGGTGGCATTCGAAATTAGGGTTTTTGGGTTCGGAGCACACCACTGAGAAGCACATCCAATCTAGATAAGTAAACTTGTTTTAGTTGATGCATAACAAGGTTGACCTAAATATGGATGCTTTGCAATGCATTATGATGACATGGCAGATTAATTAGTACTATAACACCCGGGGTGTTACACTTGTAATACGAATTGAGATCAAGATAGACTAGTTTGGATAGGCTACCCAAATGTGGAGGTATTTTCCCACCAAACAAGGGCGGATCTACGCGAGGGGGGGCACACCGTTGTCAAGCCCTCGTGGAGTCCCTTGAGCCTCCCCTAAGAATTTGCGCCATGGTTAAGTGGAGAAGACGAGTTGAGCCGCGACTAAAGGTAATAAAATATATGTGAATTATAAATTGCTTCATATCATCTTAAGCTTTTGCATGTAGGCATAATAAATCCAACCTATCCTGCATAAACCAAATCAATGCACCGCGTGAGATAGACCTATGATTTTCAACCCACCGCAAGCATAGTTTAGGCACTTTGAGTAATGAGTCTTCATTATCATGCTTCTTTGGAGGACCTTTGAGTAAATAATTTTTGCCTTTATAATCCTCGATGCACCAATATTATCTATGAATATTTCCACAAATACCAAAAATATTGGAGACATCTCTGCCACTGATTTTCACCCTCAATGGAACTTCCCTGATAAATGAAAGTTCATCCGTAGCTACCACTTTACCCACCGGTTTTTGCTATAAGCTTTACTGCATCCTCTGTTCTAGCAATGGAAGGGAGACCTTAGACAATTTAATGCAACTAGTGCCTAAGGATCAAGACTTGGTATGTTCACCTTGGTATGAACGTTGTATAGAGCCAGTTCCATCCCCTTAGATCTTGATAATGTGTCTAGAATGGATTCAATAGGGAATGTCGCTAGACATCCATCCTCTACAATATTTTTCACCTTCCGTTGGTTGCATTTATTATTAACTAAGTTCTTCAGCTCTTTAACATTGTTGACATCTACATTTCCCCTAACGACTTGGATGACCCACATTCGGTCATTTCCGACCTGTGTAGTCAATCATGGAATTTTTAGACTAGAGAACCCCTAACCTAAAATACCAAACCCATACATCTTCATAGAACTCCCTTGAGCATCAGACATCTAGCAGCAAAGTGACCCTATTTTTCTTGCAGCTGTGACAATAAGGTTTCATTGGTACAGGTAGCCTGGTGGTGTCCATCTTGTCCACAATGCCTGAAAACAAGTAGCAAAATCTTTCAGCTTGAATCCCCTTTCACTCCCTCACTCTTTCACTTGATTATTGTACTGATTATATTGTATGTACTAATGCAGGAGGAGAACCTCATTATTTTTCTAATATAGGTGAAACTTAACATTTATTTTGTATCGGTTAAGGTCAAACACACGTGCGCGCACGCACGCGAGCACATACTAATACTTGCGCAATATGGTTGTGTCCTGGCACAAGCATGTCTATACACAAAACTAGAGGCGGCATGTCCATGTGTGCACATGTATATATACCCCTGTTCCTGCTGTGCTGATGAAAAATATCTCATTATTATTGTTCAAATTTTAATAAAAAGAGAGATGTATATCATTCTGCTTTATTAGAAAGAGGAAGGTAGAGTGCTCGCAACCATAACGTTTTATAATCTGCGTGCGGTGCAGATGGGTGTATATATGGTTTTGTCCCTTTTTGTATTGTACTCCTTTTTCTTTTGTGACCTGGTAGTCCTCCCTATAGGAAGGTAGCCTGTGGGCTCGGCTGTAGCCATCTCATTATACTGAGGGCTTGTTTAGATTGCAAAAAAAATGAACCCGATGAATAGTACCACTTTCGTCTTATTTGACAAATATTATCCAATCGTGGACCAACTAGACTCAAAAGATTCATCTCGTGATTTCCAACTAAACTGTGTAATTAATTATTTTTTTTACCTACATTTAATACTCCATGCAAGCGGTTAAAAATTGATGTGATGGAGAGAGAGTGAAAAAACTTGGAATTTGGATGGCATCTAAACAAGCCCTGAGTTAACATTTGCTGTATCTTTAATCGGTAATGCTCCTATTAGGACGCCGCCTCCTACCTTGCGTCGTGTGCCCTGCGCCTCGCGTCTCGTGCCACGCACCCTGCTGTGCCTCGCGTCATCCGCGCCTCGCGCTGTGCTCCCCCGTGCCACGTCAACTAGTCTCCATTGGGCAGCAGTAAGTAGCATGTGTTGCAACCGTATGTTTCATACGTTCAGATGTATGTTGCATATATTTTATCTGGATGTTGCAAAAGTAGATCTGGTGTTGCATATGTTGCAATGGCTATACACGTATGTTACAAGTGTATGTTACAAATGTTTCATCTGTATGTTGCAAGTGTTTTATCTAGATATTGTATATGTTGTAGTGGCTATACATGTATGTTGCAAAGCATGTTCCAAATGTTTCATCTATTTCAGACCTATGTTGTAAGTATTTCATCTGGATGTTGATATGTTTCAGACATATGTTGCAAGCGTCTATTCAAAGCGTTTCATCTGTTTCAAACGTATGTTGCAAATGTGTTTATTTGGATGTTGTAGTTGCTATATACATATATTGCAAACATATGTTTATAAATGTTTCACCTGTATCAGATATATGTCGTAGAAGTGTTTTTATGTTGCAACATTAGCAAGCGTAGAAGGCGAGTGCATGCAGATGTGGTCTCCACTTGTATGCGCATTAGCAGGCACGAGGCGCACAACTTTCATGCGTAGGCGCACTAGCATGCATGCAAGGGCGGGTATGCAGGCGTAGCAGTTGCATGTGGGACGCCTAGGCGTAGAGTTGCATGTGGGGCATGCTTACGTGGCAGACTTAGCAGCATGCGTGGCAAACAGAATGGTGCAGCAGGCGGTGCGGGTGCGAGCGTCCGGACAGGGCTAGCGTCCGGAGGTTCGGGTGCTGGCCACGCCGTTCTTTAATCTCTCGTGCTGTACACGTGAGCAATATATAATACAGGCACGAGGTCTGAGTGAAGCATGTCTTTTAAACTTATTTTAATTCTAGTTTCATTCCAGCCACTATATAAACTCGCGCCGTCACTGTTCATGCATGAATACTCTGTTCTTGTCATCACGCACAAAAGAAAAGAAAAAAGAAAGAAGAAAAAAAGAAAGGAAACGCCTCTGATGTTGGCCGTGTCTGCCACTCGCTGCAGGAGCGAGCAGGACCTACCGGTGCACACATATATGCTGGTAGTACCAGTTATTAGTGATCTGCATCCACCGGTTGTCACGTACGCATCACGTAGGGATCCGTTTGTTTCAGAAAGATATGCGTGAACAGAGGCCACCACCCTCATGATCGGTCATCCAGTAAGCAAGTTGTGTGTGTGCTCGTGCTCGTGCTCGTGGATTGAGATAGCACACATTCTGTCTTTTCCTGTGTGGATGAACATTCGACGGACCAGGGCTGCAGCACAAACATTCTCTATCTTTTGCGACCGACATGATCGTCAGTACGATATGACGACGGTGGCGACCGCTCCTTTTTGGGCTGGACAGTGCCGCAGTGGGCACCCCATCAAATAGAGTACGTAGTGGCGATGGCGTGGCGTGTGATCATTTCGATCGCCTCTCGATCGATCGTTACATTACATACCTTTGGCAAAGGAAAAGCACACGGTACCATCCCAATCCCAATCCCCTGTTATTGGCTATTGGCTGAGGAGCTAAGGAAGCATCGATTCCTTGCACTGTTTGCTTCTTCCATCCATATTTATCCCTTATATTTATTATTAGTAGTACGTACTGCCACTACTAGTAGAACATAAAACTTACAAGCATGGAATTAACATGGATTTACATTATTCAGGCCATACAAGAAGCACCCTACGCAACGATAAGCTAGCTACCTGCCCGTGGATTAGGTTATCTGATTGATCGAAGCAGCAGCAGCAAGAGCTACAGGATCAACAAGGGGGTGGGCTGGTGGGGGCACCCATAAAAAAAAACAAAGTGAGCTACTGGGGCCATGTTTAGATCCTAAAATTTCCCCCAAATTTTACTGTGCAAAAAGAAAATTCTCATCACATCAAAATACCGACACATGTATAAAGTACTAAATGTAGATAAAATCAAAAACTAATTGCACAGTTTTGTTGTACTTTGCGAGACGAACGTTTTGAACCTAATTAGTCAATGTTTGGACAATTTTTACCAAATACAAACGAAATGCTACAGTGCGCTACAGTGCTCTACAGTGATCCGGCCGGCGCCAAATCGGCCGAACTAAAAAGGCCTGGGTCCTTGTTACCCCGCGTCATCAAACAGGATTATATGAACCAGTACTTATCTGAAAGCGAATCCGATTCCAATCTATGCGTACGGTTTATGTTCGTATCAAGAATATTATTGGGGATTTTTTTTTACAACTACTATATTGGGGGATCTTTATTTGTGTCAAACCAAAAAAAAAACGATAAAAGGGCGGGCAGTTACTCCGGACGTGATCGAGGACAACTTGGAACCATCGACAGTGACAGCGACAGCACGTTCTTGGTCCATCTCGTCGGAGCGAACCGAGCGCGCGACGGATAGCACGAAGGGCACGGCCGCCGCCGGCCGGTCACAGAGGCAAAAGCCGTCCGGCACGGCTGGTGCGTGACGCCATTGCTCTGGTGTCCCTATCTATCCATCTATCCATTGTCCTTGCCCGACCGCACCTGAGTGACTGCCTGCCACCGACGAACGAGCCAGCGGGAGACGTTTGCAGATCAACAATAGGCGTGCAGGAATGCATGCTGTCGCCCGACAAACTTGAAACTTAATGAAGTTAATTATATAAACCCCCGGCGGCTGATGGATGGAATCGAAGGAGCCCAACTTGATTTATACTTTCATTCAGGTACGTACATGCACATGATCAATCTTTATGTGTACTTTATTTAATGGGTATGCATGGGATCATCACGATCTATTTCTATCTTTGAGAGACTACGTGTCCATCATCAATAGAGCTTATTAGTGCTTGTGGTGATTTGGTTAACTTAATTAAACTTAAAGATTATTGACCAGTTTAGTCTTTTGGAAATGTTTATGGATATAGAATTTGGGTGCGTACTATGACAGCGGCCGGGTGCGTGCACAACTGCACATATACATATTCGTGTGGATGTCTGCTGCTGCCTCTGTACTCTGTAATTCGAAAACAAAAGGATTATTTAGCCTCCACTGTATATATATATAAAAGGAAAACCGATCGTCATGCGAGCGACAGAATCGACTTTAGGAGGAGGTAGGTAGAGTGACCACAACGATCTGTATTCAGTATACATTAATTTATTTAATATATGTACGTAACTAAGGGCATCCCAAAAGCGAAATCAAATCGCCGAGAGAGGGAGTTCTCTGGTAGTCCATGCGAGACTTGTGACATGGGAAGCGCTAGCGCGGTATCCTCTCTCATCTGCAGCCAATCAAATTTCACTTGCGCTGTCGATTTGGACACCGTTGAGGACGCCCTCAGTGCAGGCAGGTCCATCTTTCTCTCCCTCTTTGATACTACTCTATAAGAAGTTAGCCGGCTTGTAGCCATCATCACCACACAACAGAATTCGCATGTGTGTATTATTGATATGCATATTTTTTTTGAACACCACCAGGAGCACTGGCATATCATGTAAGACTCGTATTAAACACCTATACTGACTGCACACTCAAGTACAAATGAGACTGTCCGAAAAATCTCGGAACGCGTCTACCGGGCACACACGCCACACACTGCTCACACACACCCACCCGGTCCCCTTAGGGGAAAATTCCCCGGTGAGGCGCGCAGGTTGGCCCAGCCAGAGCTTGATCCCATGAGCGCCCGCTTCCGCACCTGGGAAGCAGGCCACCCGAGCTATTGCTCGGTCCTCGATATGCATATATGTATATGTAATATATGCAATGCAGGCAAGAGGTTTAAGCGCCCACCAAAGTACTCCCTCCGTCCACGAAAGAATGCAATTCTCTGATTTTGAGGAGTCAAACAATGTATACTTTGACTAAATTTGTATAAAAAGTACAAACATTTATAATACAAAATAAGTACCATTGAATTAGTTATGTATTTTTATAATAAATTTATTAGGAGACATAAATGTTAATACTATTCACTAAAAGCTCGATCAAACTTGGGCTTTATTGACCTGCACAAATACCATAATTGTTTTTTTCAGGTAGTATATTTTTTGCACGATAGCCCATAGACAGACGTGTCAACGTTTCATGACTTGTAGTGTTGGCAGTGTCACATACAGTACACGTGCAGCGCCAGTACTGCATCCTGTTGTGCACGGCAATAACTTGGCACCGAATTGATTAATGTTGAAGTTCTAGGCCTTGTTTAGATGCACATGAAAAGTTAGAAATTTTTCACTCTCTCTCCATCACATCAATCTTTGGACCCATGCATGAAGTAGTAAATGTAGGTAAAAATAATAACTAATTACACAGTTTTGTTGGAAATCACGAGATGAATCTTTTGAGCTTAGTTGGTCCACGATTGGACAATATTTGTCAAATAAGACGAAAGTGGTACTATTCATCGTGCTGAAATTTTTTCAGCATCTAAACGAGGCCCTATTTCCAGAATGTTGCTCACTCCATACCATGAACCATCTCCATCGATCCATCTGTACCTTATCGTGCACGTACTGTTCCTTCTATTTTAGACGGAATCGATCGCATGTACAAGGCGTTGCTTGTGGTCTTTGTATAAAGTTAGGTGGCTCCCTACCTTTTGGTTTTGGGGTAAGCGATGATTTGCATTGGGATCGGGAGTGTCGTCGATCGCTGCTTTTGTAAGCCAGCAGCATATATAATCCCTGTTGATTGGTTGAGTAGCTACGGAAGCATCGATTCCTTGTCCTGTTTCCCGTACTAGTAGCCAAAGCTTGGAATTAGCATGGAGTTTTCATTCGCAAAAGCAGACGATTAATTTTCTGAGAGAAAAGTTGGGAGACAAAGCTGATGCTAGCTACTACTATATTTGTATTACCTTCTTTTGTTTTCTATTTTTTGTTCATATAAATGGGATATTGATAAAGTATCATAGTGATGAAATAAAATATATGTTATAATTTCGTATAGCTAGCAAATTTGCACGTGACATGCACATGTTTATAAAACGCTATTGCAAATGCATCTTAGGTTATTTCGATACATAATGCACTTACTATTGACCAGATAAACAAAATGTGATTACTAGGTATGAAGTTGGCCTCTTGCTTGGTCGGCTGACAATGCAGAAATGAATTCGCGGCTGCACACTACCTCAAAAGGACACAGTAAGAGCCCGAACCATTTTACTGTAAGGGCGGCTGGTGATTAAGCCACCCTTACAGTGGGTTGGCCATGCACCGGATCACCAGCCGCCCTTACAGTGACCACAGTAAGGGCGGTTGGATAAGGGCACTGTAAGAGCGGCTGGTGATCCAGCCGTCCTTACTGTGGTCACTGTAAGGGCGGCTAGTGATTTAGCCGCCCTTACAGTGGACGGCTGTATAAGTGGCTGCACCCTACCTTCTTCCTCCTCGAGCCACTCACTCCATCTTGCAAAAAAAGGTTGGGAGGCCTTGGGCTCCTCCCAAAAAAATTGCTCTACTAAGGGGGAAGGTTTTGATCTCAATTTCTTTGGTGGAGAGCTTGTTGAAGGTAAGAAAATGCTATTCCAAACCCCAAATTTAAGTTCCAATGGTTAGTTAGTGAGTAAATTAGAGTTTTGTTTTCTCTCTCTTCCATGGTGCTTGAGCTTTGTATGGAGGTAATAGACCCTAGTTTTGAAGATATTAGTGTGGATTAGCTAGAAAAACGAGCTCACAACCTTTATTTAGTGGCTCTTGCTTGATTTTAGTGGAGATTAAACCCTAGTTTCATGTATGTTTCATGTAGATCTATTTCTAGATCTAGGATTTTTTTTAATTTTTGTTTCATGAAATTGAAATGGGGTTGGTATGAAAGATACTGGGTAAAATAATAATTGGTGGTAATTGTTCTCTTTGAAATATTTTTACCATTAGATATATATTGTCTTTATAAATATTTATATATGTATTAATAGGCAATTAATTAATTAATTATCCCATACCATGGATTTTTATAATTGTTCTTAAGTTATTAATTATTAATTAGCTCTATTTCAAGCTTTTAATTGAAGTGTTAATGATTTATTAGTAAGTAAATTAGAGCTTTACTTTCTCTCTCTTCCATGGTGCTATTAGAGTAGATTAGTTAGAGAAATGAGCTCACACCCTTTATATTTAGTCGCTCTTGCTTGATTATAGTGGAGATTACACCCTAGTTTTTCATGTGTGTTTCATGTAGATCAATTTCTACATTTAGGATTTTTTCATTTTGTAATTAATTCTCAAGTAGTTATTTATCAATTTGATTCTTTTCATGTGTTTTCTTTTGTTGTTTTTTTAAAAGATGGAGTACATAAAGTCTTGGATGTATGGTTGGTCAAGGATCGATGAAGGTTTCTATGAAGAGGTGGACAAATTTATTAAATCCGCAAAGAAGCATGCATCAACGTTGAGATATAATAAGGATACAATTATTTGTCCCCGCAAAGATTGCAAGAACCGTATTGCATTTGCAGATGTTGATACCATCAAATCACACCTAGTTATGCGAGGATTTGTTCCGGACTATACGGTGTGGATTCATCATGGTGAAACAGTGGTTGTTGATGACGATAACAATCAACAAGAAGAAGACGCGCTTCTGTACCAATACACAAATGAGTTTGATGAAGACATGGGCTATGACCCTGGCAATGAACAAGGTGCTGGCTTTGGCAATCAACAATGTGCTGATGATGCTAGTGGTGCCGGCGCTGATGCTGGAGCATGTGAGGGGAATAAAGATGACGGTGACCATTTGAAGGACATGCTTCGGGCCATTGGACCAGAGATATTACTACAAAAGAGAGGTCTACAAAATCTAGAGAGGGTGAAAATAGCGTCGAAGGAGACTGTGTATGGTGTTGACAAAGGTTGTCCGGCACACTGGACCCACCTGAGCCTTCTCAATAGACACGGCCGATACACAAACAAGGACTGTCTTCTGAAAAAGGAGATGAGGGGGCGCATGAATCGGAGACCCGAATGAAGATTCCCTACCATACAAGGCCAATGTTTACTCCGATGAAAGACGTCTCGACGATTTCCAAGTGGTTTGCTCATGACTAGTTCAAGCCTGAGAACCAAGTGAAACATGTCTACGCACGTGCTTCTGAGCCGCCTGACACTAGCGAACTCCACCAAGAAGTAAAGAAGTATCCAAATGTTGATGAGATCAACTGGACAAAGGATGTCCCGAAAAAATACGAAAGAGGCAAGAACTTCCTACCAAACCGAATCATGCAGCGCATGCCAATTGGAATGAGAAAGTTCCATGATTGGTACTTGTGTGCTCATCCGACGAGACTAAACGAGATAAAAGCCGTCTTCCCTAAAGGCACATTTGGCGGCGCAGCTGGCCATGTAATGTTTGACTTTGAGGACATGCAGGAATGCTTTCACCTCGGAATGATGGAAATAAATATAGTTCGCGTGTGGTGCCTGTAAGTACTTTCCCTCTCGATATGATATGAATGAAATATTGGATTTTATTGTAACTAACCACATCGTGTTTTGTAGAATACAAACACATATTGTGAAGAAGGTGCCAACTCTAAGAGCCGGGTACATAGACCCTTGGTTGATATGTGGATCAATATTCCAGTACCCCAAGGACTGGAAAATGGATTACGAAGAACTAGCTGCCGGAAAGACCGTTGAGGAGAAAGAGGCCATCCGGAAAGATAAGATGTACAAAGAAGGCCTTAAGGTTGCGGCACGGATTGCCAAATTTCTTAAGAATCTCCAGGATAACGAAATGATATGGTTACCATACCACTTCGGGTAAGTTCGATTCTATACTGAAATAAAGCATTGTTCGATATATTTAGTTCGATGTAAAAGAGCTTGTTTGTTTCTTTAATGATTAAATTCATGCAGGAAACACTGGATTCTTGTAGGGGTCAATGTTGGGCTAAGCATGGGAGTTGTCTATGACTCAGCAGATTATGCGCCGGAGACGTACATGGATTTCATAGCGATTGTCAAGACGTATAATCCTCATTAGCTTATATATGTTTGTATATATACTTGTAAACTTCACTTTTGGATACTAACAAGTTGCATTTGCTAAAACCATTCGAACAGGGCATTCAGGCACCATGTCAAATATCATAAAGGAAGGCATCATCCAGAAAGGAAAGAGAATTTGGCTATCAAAACTTTATGTCCGGTACGTGTAACTTATATCGGTACACTCCAGTACGTGGTATGTCAATAGCATTATTTAATATTTTCATATGCGAAACACAGTGTCTCAAGCAGAGGTTTGGGAGTCTACACTGTGGATATTACGTATGTTGTATGATGAGTAACACTGGTGCCTACAGGAGACACCCCAATCTGGTTAGTTTGACACTTTTTCTGCTCGTAGTATGAAAGCTTAGCTTATCTTATGAAATCCTAGACCTAAACTTGGTCTCTTGTAGTGGAAGGAAGAGAGAGACAGGACAAGGGATGTATACAAGGATGATGAACTCTTGGGGCTCGTCGGCGACCTTTGCGGCTTCATCATTGATGAGATTATTTCTTCCAGAGGCGCTTACCATGATCCAAGTTCCGACTTAGGTAGAAATCCAATGTACCAACACCTTCGTGAGACCCACATGCTCGCTCTAGGCCGTTGAATGGTTTGGACTTGTGGA
The DNA here is from genome assembly GCA_038087645.1 of Saccharum hybrid cultivar R570. NCBI lineage: Eukaryota > Viridiplantae > Streptophyta > Magnoliopsida > Poales > Poaceae > Saccharum > Saccharum hybrid cultivar. The sequence continues at coordinate 18,456,620 of JAQSUU010000805.1, forward strand.
ACTATTTAAACTTATAAATTCTGGTTATGTAATGATGGACTTTGTGAATTAGACTTGTGAAACTTTTAAATCATGGACTATAATGATGGTTTATATCATGCTGGTGTGTTTGTGGATGTATATTTATATATATGGTGGTCAGATTTGAATTTGAATTTGAATTATATATTACATGATGTGGTCAGATTTTAATTTTAATTTTTTTTTCTAGAAAATCCACTGTAGGGGCGGTTATAGATTGAACCGCTCTTACAGTGACCCACTGTAAGGGCGGCTGCATCACCAGCCGCCCTTAGAGTGACCCACTGTAAGGGCGGCCGGTGATGCAGCCGCCCTTACAGTGACACACTGTAAGGGCGGCTGCACCACCAGCTGCCCTTATAATGGGTCACTATAAGGGCGGTTTGCCCAGCCGCCCTTACAGTGCCGAGCACTGTAAGAGCCAGCCCGGAAGAGCGGCTGGGCTAGCCGCCCTTACAGTACCCTGGGAGCCGCTCTTACTGTGCCCAACTGCAGTAGTGGCAGTAGGCACTGTGGCATAGACACAAGTCGCTACCATCATGAGAGATTTATGGTCTATTTGGATCCACTTGCATTAAAAGGCCCTTAGGATGGACGATGCCCAGACAAAGAGACCGACAGCAAGAGACAAACAGTTAAGGAAGTTCACGCATGTATTAAGTGCGTATAGACAAACAAGAAATGTACTATGAACGTGAATTTAGATATGCATGTAGATGAGGGCATGATTTTACCAATTGGCGTCGACACGGGCAGGAGTTATTTCACCTCGTATGTATGGCAGCCAAAAAAAAAGAAGAAAAAAATGTACACATGGATAAAGAAAGAAACACAGGGACATGAGAGAAGTAAAATTTTAATAAAATTGTAACTTGATGAGTGAACGGTTTAATAGTGTGATGAAATTAATAAATAATATTAGAGGGCCGCTAAGTGTTCCAGATGAGTTGTAGATTTTTTTTATCAATAATCAGTTTTATAGTAGCTTCTAAAGCTGCGTGCTCTGCCTCCACATCAAGAAACAAAAACGAAAAAAAAAGAGAAACCTGCGTGCTGAACCTCCAGTCGTAGAGCGTACCGGCGGGCGGGCGGGCGGGCATTGAAGTCTGCAACGGTTTGGCCGGTTTGTCGGTTATTGGTTTAATTAGTTGTGGTACAAGATGTGAGACTCAGAGTTGCTCTCCGGTTGATCCGGCCAATCCCAACTTTAAACTACTATTCTGTCTGAAAAAATGCAATTCTATATACATTATTGATTAAATATATAACTAAAAATATTAGTATTTATGATATCAAATAAATACATTATAAAAATATATCATGTGACAAATCGAATAATATCTATTTAATATCATAACTATTTGTAGTTTTTTATATAGGCTGTATTTAGTTCACCAAATTTGGAGGGCCAAAATTTATTGTAGCGACACTATAGTATTTCGTTTGTATTTGGTAATAATTGTCCAACCGTTGACTAATTAGACTCAAAACGTTCGTCTCGCAAAGTACAACCAAACTGTGCAATTAGTTTTTGATTTCATCTACATTTAGTACTCCATGCATGTATCGTAAGTTTGATGTGACGGAGAATCTTTTTTCGCATAGTGCATTTTTCAAGGAACTAAACACAGCCATAGTTAGAAAATCTTGAGATACTTTAACTCAATACTGTGCTAGAATATTTTTATGTAGTTAAGGGAGTGAATAATGACAAGGTACAGCTGTACTTTAAATGAAAGCATAGCTGCATTTAGCAATGAGGTAATGAATATGGTTTCCACTCATGTCATTTGGAAGCCGAGAATTTTTTTAAGAAAAAGAAAGAACATACTCCCTTTGCCCCAAATGAGTGTTGCTATTCGGGTTCTGAGCATGTTAAGCTTTCTTAAGCCGAGATTTTTTTTAAGAAAAAACAAACAACATACTCCATTCGCCCCAAGTGAGTGTTGTTATTTGGGTTCTGAGCATGTTAAGCTTTCTTAAGCCGGGATTTTTTTAAGAAAAACAAAGAACATACTCCGTTCGCCCCAAATGAGTGTTGCTATTTGGGTTCTGAGCATGTTAAGCTTTCTTAAGCCGAGATCTTTTTTTTAAGAAAAACAAAAAACATACACCCTTCGCCCCAAATGAGTGTTGTTATTTGGGTTCTGAGCATGTTAAGCTTTCTTAAGCATCTGTGTATGTTTATCCATCACCGCGCCGCGCGAACGCATGGTAGCACGAAGGCTCCGATCGATCTAGTTGCGTGCTTATTAGACTGTCCGCAGTGGCATACTCTAAATGATACTCTAAAGCTTTAGAGTATGAATATAGAGTAAAAACTGCTGCACTGGATACTCTAAAACGATACTCTATCCTTTCTCTTACTCTATATTTAGAGTAGTACAGTGTTTACTCTATAGTGCGCAGTGACGGGCCCTACTAGCTAAACCAAGGAAAAAATGCTATAACTCACAAACCAAAAATCCAAATTAAATTTCGATTGCACCATTAAATTCGTCTCAATAAATCATTCAAAACTAGATCACTCATGGATATATTTAGATAAAGTGACAAGTGGGTCCCACAGTAGATAGAGTGGATAGAGGATGATATAGAGGATGGATGGGTGCGGGAGAATTGAGTATAGAGGAGAGAATTTTGCTGACTAGGACGTATAGAGGATAAATATAGAGTACTATAAGTGCGGATAGCCTTATTCCCCCGTACCGTACGTGCCGTGCCGCCGTAGTGCAAGCTCCGATCTTCGCCGCCGGACGTGCAGCCAACAGGATGGGACGGCCGCCGTCGAGTCCAATCGAAGCCACGAGCCAGACAGACCAGCAGGTGGCGCGTGACGCGGACGCCTCCGGCCGGTCTCCCTCCCCGTCGGCATCCATGCATCAGTCCGTGTCGGCTTTTGTCCCTGTCCGACAGCACGCCACCGCCCACCGGCTACCTCTCGCGTTTTTTTGTACGACGATGCCCGCGCGCGCGTCCACGCACCGACGGATTCACGTACTGTATCATTCATGCTCTGTCTTTGTGGCTAGTGGCTACCCGACCGGCAACCGGGCCGGGCCTACTCGATCGCCGGAGCCGGACCCAGCTGCGCCGTCCAAGTATATATAGGTTGGTGCCACACAAACACGCTGTCAGGCTGTACAAGTACAGCATTCCGATAATCCACGCTCTACGTACAGTACGACTCCAATAATTAATCCATCCTGCAAGTTTGGTTCCACCGCCTAAACTTTAGTAGCTGTCTTATCGGATATTCGACACATGCATAAAGTATTAAATATAAACTAATTACGAAACTAAATACATAGATTAAGATTAATTTGCGAGACGAATCTTTTAATCCTAATTAGTCTATGATTTGACAATGTGGTGCTATAGTAATCATGTATTAATCGCAAATTAATTAGGTTTAATAAATTCATCTCGTGGATTACTGACGGATTCTGTAATTTATTTTTTTTATTAATACACCTCATGTGACGTCCGATGAGACACCTCCTAAGCTGCTTGCGGACCTAAATCATTGAGCCACCGATGATTACATGCATGATGGATTGTTATAGCATATATTCTGCCACCATGTCGCCTTGCTTGGAGTATGCACTGCGTGCACACGCATCCATCATCATGATGCAACATTGGCACGTACGAGTACACGACCTTTGCTCTGCTCACTCTTGACAATATATCGCACGCAGAGAAAATCACACGCACATGTAGTCTGTTTTGTAAACTTGTTTGCACTTTGGGGATCTACAACTCGACCAACATCAAAGAAAGGGGGCAACGCAAATCACTTTGGTGGCCGGTAACTCACATCCAACAAACCTGGAGTATAATTAAAGCACTGGAATTACATATTACTTCGTATTTCAATTCCCAAACAATGCTTTGCCGAACCAACAATATCCATCCCCATTCTGTCTACGTTGACTTTTAGCATCGTATATGGTAGCATGCAGATGCAGTAGGTGGTTGATCGAGTTCGTTAGCCACCTGTGGTGCACGTGTGTACGAATGCACAACGAGGTTTCCTCTCCCATCTCTGTTTAGTTAGCTCCCTTTTATAGTGGAGTATCTTTCTCTTTTTTTTTGAGTAAGAGTATCTTTTGTTCATATATATACTACTACTCCTACGGACTACAGTAGTACTTGGGATACCTAGGGCCTTGTTTAGTTTGGCCAATCCGGCGCCGCTGAAATCATTGGGCTGCACTGGAGCGCACTGTAGTATTTCGTTTGTATTTGGTAATAATTGTCCAACCATTGACTAATTAGGCTCAAAACATTCATTTCGCAAAGTACAACTAAACTGTGCAATTAGTTTTTGATTTTATTTACATTTAGTACTCTATGCATGTGCCGGCATTTTGATGTGACGAAAAATCTTCTTTTTGCATAGTAAAATTTAGTGTCAAATTGGGAAACTAAACATGACCTAGCTATAGAAGTGGTTAGCAGACAGCAGCATCGACCTACAGCTCACCGCACTGTTGGCCTAGCTATAGAAGTGGTTAGCAGACAGCAGCATCGACCTACAGCTCACCTCACCTCAACGGTGCGTGCCTATGCCTACGTACGCGCCCTAGTACTTACATCCATACACTGCATATATAATACAGTATAACGCAGGGGATCTTGTTGGGATCATATACCCAAACAATTTCCTTATTTCCCCAACTAACAAATAGATCCATCCTGATTCCGAGTTGACCTGGGATCACAATTATTCTAGTAGTACCGGCACAATTTGTTATCCTCCTCTCCTCTGTTGCCTAGCTAGCGAGCAAGTACTGACGAAGAAACACCTCCTCTCTGAACATCTACCGACTTGGATATCATGCATTTGCAGTTTGTATGTACAGTACCAGATTGATGACGGTTTAACATCGTGATCTCTCAGCTGCTCTTGTGTCCGGATCGTATCTTAGATAAAAATCACACCGGCGACAAATAATATCGTCGGTTCTGTGTATTATACTCTGCGACGTTTTTTTTTAATCTGAGGAACAACTAAACAGTCACTGACATTTTTTGGATCAAATCAAAATATATGGCACGTTTTCCATGCTACCTTTTGGGTTCGACGACGGACCGTTGGAGTTGTTGATTTCGGTGTGGCGTTACGACCATGCTGCTTAACTGTTTTTTTTCTTTTCCCAGAATGAGCTTAACTGCTTATTAGCTTGCAGCGTCACACAGTCACGATCCCACAGTCACCGTAGGGAGGAGGCACACGACATGCAGCGGTTGAGGCTGCAGCCTGCAGCCTGCAGGAGGGCCTAAATCATGCGTACGTTTGTCAATCCGGAAGGTCTAACGCCTGGACGTCTGGACGGATGGCGAGTCCGGACGTAGCTCCTGCGCCACCTCTGTCACGTGCGCTCGCGTGATTCGCTCACCCGCACCCAGGCGTACGCGGAGACCATTCGAGCCAGCTCCATCTGGACACAGTTCCCGTACCTCCGCTGTTACGCACGCCCGCAGGAAGCCCACTCTGTTTCACATGCCCATATGCGACTGGGACCGGTCCCAGTCACCTGCCCCTCCTGCATATGCGCGCTGCAGATCCATCTCCCGGCCTTAGGCACTCGCACGGTGACCCACGGTGGCGCCCCGCAGCAGCAGCAGTAGGCGACTGCGGTAGGCCGCTGTCCGCTAGCCACCGGTTCCATTGCAACGTGTACTCTACCAGATCTACTTTTGAAACATCTAGATAAAACATTTGAAACATATGACTGAAAACAAATGAAACATACGCTTGAAATATGTGTGTATAGCCATAGCAACATACGCAACATCCAGATCTACTTTTTGCAACATCTAGATGAAACACTTGCAACGTATATATGAAACACACAAAACAATTGAAAACGTACGCTTGAAAAATGCATGTTATGCAACATCTAGATATACTTCTGTGACATCCAGATGAAACATATGAAACGTACATATGAAATAACTAAAACACTTAAAACGTACGCTTACAACATGAAACATATATACTCTTGCAACATGCGTATATATCCATTGCAACATTTGAAACACCCAGATGAAATACTTAAAATATACGTTAGAAACACCTGAAAACACTTGAAACACGGCATTGCCGGTGGTCATAGCCTACCTATTTAGAAACTGCGGTAGCCAGTAAACTCGTGTTAGGGGAGACGTCGAGAACAATGACCCATCGTACACCTCCGCCGTAGGCCGCGCCACGGTGCAGGACAGTGACGTGGATTAGGGAAGATCAACAAGGAGGACAGGGAGTGGATGGAGATCGCCCTTGTGGAGGCGCTGGAGTAGCTAGAGGACCAGGACGGCGCCACGGGACGAACAGTGGAGGACTATGAGGAGAAGCTCGGGGAGGTGGAGGAGGTGTGCGGCCCAATCATCAAGCATGTGGGACGCCAGGGATGGGGCATGGCGCAGGATGGGCGTGTGGCGCGGCGCAGGGTTGGTGCACAGCGTGGCGTGGGATTAGCTTCTGGTGAACAGAGAACGGATAAGAGAGGGAAGATGAGCGATGGACTGCTTTTTAGTGGGTTGTGGGCATGGATCCGATGCGTTTAGACGTCGAGGAAGTAGCATTATCGTTCTCAATTTGTTCATGGGTGTAGAATTGACGGCAGGAGATGCGTGTGCGATCATATGCAACCATACTAGTAATCAGGGGGACCGGCCGGCCGGGTTAGTGACGTTAAACTACCTGTCGGCCCGAGCTTATCGACACGATACTAATATCCATCGTATCCCTGAATGTTGCGAGTGGTAGTATATTTAATTAAGCAACATCGACACAAACAGATGCGTGCATGCAACAAGTACGTACTATATACTACGTTGCTTGTACGTGCCCGTTGTTCAATTAGTGCTCTGCTTACTACATTACATACTTTGGTTTAATCATCATCAGGGTTTTCCGGCCGTGATTACTTGTTGCGTAATCGTAGTACAGTACGTAGGTGGTGGCACTTGGAATTAGGGTGTGTTTAGTTCGCGAAAATTTTTGACTTTGGCTACTGTAGCATTTTCATTTGTATTTGTTAATTAGTGTCCAATCATGAACTAATTAGGCTCAAAAGATTCGTCTCGTGGTTTTCTACCAAACTGTGTAATTAGTTTTTTTCATCTATATTTAATGTTCCATGCATGTGTCTAAACATTCGATATGACGGGAAATCTTGAAAATTTTTGGAAACTAAACGTGGCCTTCATCATACGCAAAAGATTGCCCTGTACGGATGGGCATGTACCTTGTTTCAAATGAGTTTTTTTAATTCATGTTTCAAATGAGTATGTATATATACCTCCGTTCCTGCCGTGCTGATGAAAAATATCTCATTATTATTATTCAAATTTTAATAAAAAGAGATGTATATCATTCTGCTTTATTAGAAAGAGGAATGTAGAGTGCTTGCAACCATAACGTTTTTATAATCTGCGTGCGGTGTAGATGGGCGTATATAGTTTTGTCCCTTTTTTATTGTACTCCTTTCACTACGTAAGGCCAGGTCTTTAGGGGCGGCTGCTGAAGATTTGTAGCAACGGTTTTGGTAACCACCTCTGCCAAACCGTTGCTACAAATCACCGATTTGTATGGGCGTTTGGCTAGCCGTCCCTACAAATCGATTTGTAGGTAAATCTATTTCTAGAAATCACGAAAAAAGAGGCAAAAAATAGCAATTTTTTTATTCCTTTGTAGTTGCAGCATTTTTGCAAGATTTTTACATACTTTGCGTCGGTCGGGATTCGAACCCTTGACTTCTCACTCGCGTGTACCCTCCTCTACCACTATACCCCACAATCACTTATGTCTGTATTGCATTTTGGTTCCCTACATATTATACTAAATCGAGCATAAATTATTTTTTGAGGCCCTAAACGAATTCAAATGAAAAAGTTGTCAACTATAAAGTTTTATAACTTTTTGACATCTACAACTTTTATTTTGGTAGTTTCTCCATCCGAGGTCGTTTACAAAATTTGAATTTCAAATTTGAGAAATTTGAACGTAGTTTTCAATGACAAGATGATTTCAAATGAAAAAGTTGTCAACTACAAAGTTTCATAACTTTTTAAGATCTACAACTTTTATTTTTGTTGTTTGTCCATCCGAAGTCGTTTAAAAAATTCAAATTATAAATTTTTAAAAATTCAAACGTAGTTTTTGAGAAATTTGAACGTAGTTTTCCATGACAAGATGATTTCAAATGAAAAAGTTGTCAACTACAAAGTTTCATAACTTTTTAAGATCTACAACTTTTATTTTTGTTGTTTGTCCATCCGAAGTCGTTTAAAAAATTCAAATTATAAATTTTTAAAAATTCAAACGTAGTTTTCCTTGACAAGATTATTTCAAATCAAAAAGTTGTCAACTACAAAGTTTCATAAATTTTTGAGATTTACAAATTTTATTTTGGTTGTTTCTCCATCCAAGATCATTTACAAAATTTAAATTTCAAATTTGAGAAATTCAAACGTAGTTTTTCATGACAAGATGAATTCAAATGAAAAAGTTGTCAACTACAAAGTTCTATAAATTTATGAGATCTACAACTTTTATTTTTGTTATTTGGTCATCCGATATAGTGGTAGTAATATTGTTCACAAATTTTACATATCCCTCTTATAGTTTATGAAATTATAAGAGGATACATAAAATTAGTGAACAATATTACTTTAACTTTGTCGGATGAAGAAATGATTAAAATAAAAGTTGTAGATCTTGATGAGTTCTATAACTTTTATGTTCATGACTTTTTTAGCTGAAATCATTTAGTGTTTCAAAATGACGTTTGAAGTTTTCATTTTTTTAAATTCAAAATTCAAATAGATAAAACACAGTCACATGAAAAGATGGATAAAAAGGATAGCCGTAAGAACACAATAAATTGATAGAGCATGATTTTAGAAATTTTTAGGAAAAAAATCATCAAATTTAAAGTTAGTACGAGGGAGAAATACTAGTTACAAGTTTTAGCTAGAGATTAAAAAGAGGAATCAGAGTTCTTCAATAATTTTAAAATTGTATTTCAAACACCATGTTGAAAAAGTAAATGATTTTAAATGAAAATGTTGTAAACAATAAAGTTATTTAACTTTTCAAGATCTACAACTTTTATTTTGGTTATTTCTCTATTCGAGGTCGTGTGAAAAAAATTCAAATTTTAATGCTTAATTTTTAATACTCGGTGTCTATCTGTAGGAGCGGTTCAATATTGAGCTACCCCTACAAATTCGGGCGGTAGGATATAGAGCCACCCTTACAAATCGGGCCATTTATAAGGGCGGCTTATTTGACAACCATTTGTAGGGGCGGCACAATATAGTGTCGCCCTTAAAAAAAGGAAGACGTTGCTACAAATCGTTTTTGTAGTAGTGTTTTTTTTAGTCTGTCCACTTGGGTGTTTTACCCCAACTCCACACCTGAATTTTTTTGGCACTATTCATCTTCTACCTCCAGCTGGTCGCTGCACACTATTCGTCTTCTACCTTCAGCCGCCCGTCACCGTGCCCGTGGTACTGTTCATCTTCTTCGTTGGCACAGATCATAGATCACAAGAAATAATTTTTTATGAAAGGACAATGATAAATCGCGGTAGTGTCGGCACAGATTGCAAGCAACAAATCATGGCGGAGCGGGCACGGCCGTGCCGCGGGTACGGCGACGGAGGTCCGGCTTGTGGGCGGCGGAGGCGACAGCGGAGGTCTGGCCTGAGGGCGGCGGCAGAGGTCCGGCCTGGTGGTGACGACGGAGGTCCGGTCCGGCCGGGGGCTGCACGCGGCGCCATCACCTGGGCACGAGGAGGCGCGGGCACCAGGAGGAGCTCGCCGGTCCCGTCACCAGAGAGAGAGAGCACGCGGAAGGGAGGATGGGAGTGTGGAGGGGAGGAGTCGGTCGGAGCCTCGTGTCAGAGACACGGAAAAATTCGTGTGTTCATAGGTGCTAAACACCCTGTGGTGTTTAACATTCCTATTTTTTTTCGACCTGGTACTCCTCCCTATAGCAAGGTGTAGCCTGTGGGCTCGGCTGTGTCGGTCGGAGCCTCGTGTCAGAGACACGGAAAAATTCGTGTGTTTATGGGTGCTAAACACCTTGTGGAGTTTAGCATTCCTGTTTTTTTTCGACCTAGTACTCCTCCCTATAGCAAGGTGTAGCCTGTGGGCTCGGCTGTAGCCATCTTATTATACCGAGTTAACATTTATTCTTTCTTTATAGTTATATGAATGAAACTATCTTAAATTAATTTTAGAGGATGGTTTGACACATCGATGTGGATAGCTAAATGCATGTTAGTGGACGAAGAGATAATTATTATAATTATATGTGCTAGTTGGCTATAATTGCAAGTTTTAGGGGATCGTTGATGTGGATAGCTTGCGAACATGTTGAAAGAAATCTCCAATGGGGTTTGGCTTTATTAGGATAGGAGATTAAAAAACCACTAAGCGTTCAGAATGAGCTGGAGACGTTTTTCTTTTGCATCAATAATTATAGTACCTGCAGATTGAATTTGAGGCCTATCAGTGGCATCACCACGACGACGGGTCGACGGCGATGCGGCGATCTCAGAAGGTGTCCCGACGGCGCCATGATGACCTAGCTAGCATCTGTAGCCATCTCCATCACCGCGCTGCGCGCCATGTGCTGATGCCCCGATGGCTGGTGGTGAGGCGTGAGGCACGGCACGGGACGGGACGGCCGCCGTCGAGTCCAATGGAAGGCAGCCGGCCAGCCAGACCAGCAGGTGGCGCTTGACGCGGACACCTCCGTCCGGCTCCGGTCTCCCTCCCCGTCGGCATCCGGCATCCATCCGTGTCGGCTGTTGTCCCTGTCCGACCGCACGCCACCGGCTACCTCTCCCTCGTTTTTTTTGGTTGGGCCTTGTTTACGTACCCAAATTCACTCCTAAATTTCACTATAAAAAAGAAGATTTCCCATTACATCAAAATGCTGGCATATATATAGAGTACTAAATATAGATGAAATCAAAAACTAATTGCACAGTTTTATTGTACTTTGCGAGACGAATATTTTAAGCCTAATTAATCAATGTTTGGACAATTATTACTAAATAAAAACAAAATTGCTACAGTACAGCACAATAAATCGGGACACGCTGAATCGGGCATCTAAACATGGCCTTGGGCCACGTTTAGATTGCAAAAAATTTCAAACCGATGAATAGTACCACTTTCGTCTTATTTGGCAAATATTGTCCAATCGTGGACTAACTAGGCTCAAAAGATTCATCTCGTGATTTCCAACTAAACTGTGTAATTAATTATTTTTTTACCTACATTTACTATTTCATGTATAGGTCCAAAGATTAATGTGACGAAGAGAATAAAAAAATTCTAACTTTTAAGTGCATCTAAAGGCCTTGATCGAAAATGCCCGCGCTCGGCCACGCACCGACGGACGCACGCTGTGTCTTTGTGGCTACGTACCCGACCGGCAACTGCGCCTACTCGCCGGACCCACAGCCTGCGCCGTCCATGTATGCGGGTGCCACACAACACAGAAACGCTGTCAGTCTGTAGTACAAGTGCACGCCATTCTTATGATAGATAGGTCTTGTTTAGTCTCTAGGTTTGCCTCCAAATTCTACTATGCAAAAGAAGATTCTCATCACATTAAAATGTCAGCATATGCATGGAGTACTAAAGGTAAATAAAATCAAAAACTAATTGCACAATTTGGTTGTATTTTGCGAGACGAACATTTTGAGCCTAATTAATCAATGTTTGAACAATTATTACCAAATAAAAACATAATGCTACAGTACACTACAGTGCTGGCACAATGATTTGGCAAGCCCAGGGCAACTAAATAAGGCCATAGATAATCCACGTTCTACTTACAGTACGACTCCAATAATTAATTACTCCAGTGGCCTCCTGTCCCCCAGCTTCAAGACCCCCCAGCAGTTGAGCCTGAGTTCCATTATATTAACTCCAGATGCCTTGCATCACATGCTGATGATGATGATGATGATGGGTTAATTAACGTGCATCATCTACTCCTACTTGCGGGTCTGAATCATTGAGAGAGCCACGGATGTTTACATGATGGATTGTGATATTCTGCCACCGTGTCGCCTTGCGTGTTGTAGGATCGGAGTATGTACCACGTGTGTACGCACATGCACATGCATCCATCGTCATACGTCATGCAACGTAGGCACGTACTCTACTCCCGATTGATGAGTAAGAGTACAACTCACCGCTGCTCTGCTCAATCTTGACACTAGCAGTAGCAGACGCAGAGTACTCTGTCAAACAGAGGCAAACAGTGTCCACTACCAGCCCCATATCAAGTTTAGCTTATTTACTTATGTATGTATGCTCATGTTCAGATACGGGTTCGAGCACCAGCATACTCTATACTTACAACCGTATTTCTTTCTGACAATGCAACTCGATCGTTTAATTACAACATGCACCAAGATCAAACAAAAGGGGGCCAAATCAAAATGTAAATCGAACAAACGGGTACCAATTCAACAAAAGTCGAGCACCCAACAAACCTGGGGCATAAGTTAGCGGAGTAGTATATTTGAATTTCCAATCAGTTTGCCCAACTAACAATATCCATCCCGATTCTAGCTACGTTGACTTCCAGCATCGTATCGTATGGTAGCATGCAGCAGGTGGTTGGTTGATCATCCAGTTCGTTATGCACAACGAGGTTTCCTTTTCCTCTCCCATCTCTGTTTTATATATATTTTGTTCGTATATAAGTACTCCTACGAACTAGTACCTGAGGTACATACGTAGCTATACAAGTGGTTAGCCGACAGCAGCAACAACCTACAGCTCACCTCAGGCCAGCCCCATCGCTCCATGTTGGCTGGGTGCCCCCAGCGTCCACGTTGACGCGCAGCATCCAAATCACCGTCGCTGGTGGTTTCGCAGAGCATCAGTGGTGCTTGCAGAAGTCACTGCTGCCTGAACTGACAAAAGGCTGAAGAACTTGCTAAAGGCCGTGTTCAGTTGCCGAATTCGGCGTGCAGATTTGGTACAGTGCGCATTAAATACGCACTGTAGTAATTCGTTTGTATTTGGTAAAAATTGTCTAAACTTTGACTAATTAGGCTCAAAATGTTCGTTTCGCAAAGTACAACAAAACTGTGCAATTAGTTTTTAATTTCATCTACATTTGGTACTCCATACATGTACCGACATTTTGATGTGATGGAAATCTTTTTTTACATTATAAAATTTGGGGTTAAAATTTGGAATCTAAACAGGCCTAGCATGCGTTGGGATGGAAACTATTGATGCCTTATCCCAAAGAATAGAAAAAGGTCTGACAAAAGCTTCTGACAAAAAGTAAACGTTTGCACTGCTCGCGTTGGGGAATTAACACCTTCGCTGTTTCCTTGCATGCGTGCACTGACGATTTTAGATGGGGCATACTCTGGTGTTAGCCTGCATTGGGCATGCTCTCAACGGTACTAGTGCAGTAAGACTAACTCCAACAGATGGAACCCAAACACACGACGCATTCACCAATTTGGGTCGGGCACAGCGAAAGGGTACGAAACCCATAACCTCCCCTCTCCAACCGCAGACGCAACAAAGCGGACGCATCTTCCCTTCCTCCTCTTGCGAGCGCCGAGCCCCGACTCCGTAGCCGCCGCCGCCGCCGCCTCCTCTTCCCTTCCTCTCGCGGACAGCAAAAGCGGGTTGCCGCCCCTGGAGCAGATCCACGGTGGCCTCCCCCTCCATCTCCCCTCGCGGATCCATGCTTGTCCCCTTCGTCACCGATGGCGGTGGCCTCTGGGCGGCGGCGCGGCCACCGGCGGGGACCGGGGACGCCATGGCTGCGCGGACCGGCGAGCGGTGGCGTGGACCGGCGACATCCAGGCCAACCTCAGCGGGGTGGACCGGCAACATCCAGGCGCGGACCGACGAGCGGTGGCGTGGACCGGCGAGCGGTGGCGCGGACCGGCAAGCGGTGATGTGGACACAACCTCCCCCAGCGGAGCTTCCAGGTGCGCTTGCGAGCTGCCTCTGCGCGGACCTCCCCGTCGTGGGTCCGCCATGGTCGCGCTGGCGGCTCCCCGTCCCGGGCCCACCATCGTCGATGGCGCAGATTTGGGTAGAGGAGAGAGAGCGACGCAGTTTTTGGTTCCCTCTCACCGCCGACGCAAAATGGGTGCTCGCATTGCGTTCTTTGTTGGAGGGCGTTTTTTACTGTACACTAGGCATTTTAGGTATGGGTAGCCTTTTGCGTTCCTTGTTGGAGACAGTCTAAGGGGATCTTATTTGGGATCATACCCAAACAATTTCTCCAACTAACAATAGATCCATCCCGATTCTGCGCGTTGGCTGGGATCATAATTATACTAGTAGTATCGGCAAAATTATCTCCTCCTCTGTTGCCTAGCGAGCAAGTATAAAAATCACACCGGCGACAAAGAATATCGTTATCGTTGGACGGCGTGTTCTTTTCAGCGAAGCGAACAGGACCACTGACATTTCGATCGAAATGGCACGTTTGCCTTGCCATTTTCTTGGGTTGGACGGACCATATGCAGTTGTTGATTTCGGTGTGGCGTTACCATGCTGCTTAACTGCTTTTGCTTCTTTTTTTTTCTTCCAGAATGAGCTTAATAACTGCTTAGCTTGCAGCGTCAGACAGTGACCGTAGGGAGGAGGCACAGGACATGCAGCGGTGCAGGCTGCAGGGAGGGCCTAAATCATGCGTGCGTTTCTCAATTTATTCATTCTTGGGTGCTGAATTATATTAACGGCAGGAGATGCATGTGCGATGCGATCATACGCAACCTGCAACCATACATGTAATCAGGGGGCCGGCCGGGTTAGTTACGTTAAACTACCTGTCGGCCCGAGCTGATCGACACGACAGTATCCATCATATCCCTGAATGTCGCAAGTGATAGTATTTAATTAAGCAACATCGACACAAACAGATGCTGAGATGCGTGCATGCAACAATTATAGGAGTACGTACTAGTACGTTGCTCGTGCCTGTTGTTCAATTAATTACTGCTCTGCTAATTCGCAAAAAAAAAAGCTCTGCTTACTACATTACATGCTTTGGTTTAATCATCATCAGGGCTTTCCGGCGGTGATTAATTGTTGCGTAGTACTGTCGTAGCTGGTGGCACTTGGAATTAATCATACATAAAGATTGTCCTGTACGGACGGGCATGTAAGTACTTTGTTTGTTTGAAATGAATTGATCTCAGATAGCAGTGTTCCAGGGACGGACGGACATGTGAGAGTAGCTAGCGCACACACGCATCCCGGGGCCACCCTTCGATCAGATCACCGTGCTTATGGGTGTTTGGTTCCCTTGTTTTTTTTACGCCTATCACATCGAATGTTTAGACATATGTATGAAGTGTTAAATATAGATTAATTATAAAACTAATTACATAAATTGAGATTAATTTACGAGACGAATCTATTAAGCCTAATTAGTCCATTAGTATCCGAACATCCTATGACCAACCCTATGGTCAACACCTGTTAAAGTTTAATAGAGCGAACCAAACAGGCCCTCAGTAAACCAAGAAATGTCTGGATATCCAAGTTGGTGACGTGTCATGGCTACCGATTATATGTTGTGTTCCGAACCACTTGGGTCCACTTATAAAGAGGAAAAAGAGGCCACCACCAAAGCATCTCAGGGACTGTTTACTGGAGTATCGTTCAGAAGAAGAATGTTTGACGAAGTCGTGTAAACATTATCAGCTATCATCATATTCTTCAAAGTGAAAAGCTGGGAATGATGCTTCGAACTCAACATTTGCCCACCTTTAATTTAAGGAATCTAAAGTGCGATCATTTCGAGGAGATGATATGTAGTACTGCTGCTTCATTTCTAAGGCTGTGTTCGGCTGGTCTGAAAATCCAGCTGGAACACTATTCTGGCTGATTTGTGTTGAGAGAAAAATACTATTTCAGCTGAAAAATAAGCTGAAAAATACAGATTATAATAGAAACGAACAAAGCCTAAGGATGCCGTATCTAGTACTACTAATTTTTTTTCTTTAAGAGAGTAGTAGGAGTACGTATTATATTCAGATCATCGGTTTGGGTTACAACTTTTAGTTGAAAATGAAAGCATTTTTATTAGCCGACGTTACAAGGATTATCGTGGTTCACGGTAGCCGATCGATCTGCGGAAACACTGAAGCGTATGTAGCCGCCCTGCCGGGGCACATGGACTCGAGGCAAACAACTACGAGTGGATCGAGAAAACTGCTGCACAAGTGCAGATGCAGCGGACGAGCGGTTGGCAGTTGGGCACGAGATCCGAGACCCAGAATCAACCCACTACTCGTCATGTTTCAGGACTCCAACCCCAAAGAGGGCAGTCGACGCTCTGGGCTGTGCCTCAAGCTGGGCAAAAAACCCCAAGACACCGAACCCGAACCCGAACAGACCGAAAATTCGGTCCTCGGTCTTTAGTTCGGTTCCAGCTTGCTAGAAACCGAACGGTACCTCGGTTAATCGGTGTGTCTGTTCGGTTACCCGAGAAGACCGAACATGTATCAGCCCAGTAAGAATTAGCCCAATGTCCAATGCTCCAGCCCAACATAGAACTTGCGTGCGTCAAGTCGTCGGCCTAGAGGCTGGAGCAAATGACTCGGACCTGAGCCAGTGTGCGGTGTGCCACGCCACTCGCCCACTCCCACACCAACCCTAGCCGCCGCCACCACCTGTGCCGAGCCGTCGAGCGGCGCTGTCTGCCACTCAGCCGTCCGCCCTCACCGAGCCGCGGTACGCCGTCCCGTCACCGGCTCACCGCTTCACCGGTCCACCTCCACTGGCCAGCTACTGCAGATCCATCCACCAGTTGACTGTCAAGCAGTGGAGCCTCCTGCGCCGTGAGCGGCGAGCGGAGCTGTGGTCTGTGGAGGTGTTGTGCTCCCGCCGACCGCTATTCTGCAGTTTTGTCACCTGCTGGGCGACTAGAAGAAGGATCCAAGGAGGAGCTTTGCGTCTGCAGAAACGAAGTCACTGGATTCTTGCAACGTAAGTAAACTCGATCTCCTGAAACGTGAATCATGGTGTTTGTGAAGTTATCAATTGCGCAATACGTCCTGCTGTAGTGTAATATTTGATTTTAGACGATGCAGACTTATAGCATTTCCTGATTTTAGGCTGTAGATTTATTAGTCTTCTTGGCTTCTAATTTGTAGATGCCCTCTGAAACCGAAGACAAAATTGAAATGGGAACTGAAGATATGGAACTGGAGGATGCAGGAGCAAGGCGCAGTGAGGACGTTGAGGAAGTCCTTCAACTTGAGGGACAGGAAGAAGAGAAGGGTGAAGATGGAGATCGCAATGACAAGGAAAAAAATACAAGAAAACCAATGGAACCAAGGTCTGAAATTTGGCAGTACTTTATCATGATAAAGGATGAGAATGGTGTGGTGAAGAAGGGGAAATGCAGGTACTGTAGTCAATTAATCAAGGCTGATACATATATCAATGGTACTACTGCAATGAAGAGGCACTTTAATATTTGCAAGCGTAATCCTCATGTCAACAACAAGGATCCGAAGCAGACAACTTTGGCAGCAACTAAAGGAGAAGGCATCACCACTTGGAGGTATGATCCTGAAGTGATTAGGGAAGCTTTTGCTGAAATGGTGATAGAAGATGAACTCCCTTTTGTAACCGGAGAGAAGAGAGGATTTAAGAAATTTATAAGTGTAGCTTGCCCACGTTGGAGTACACCATCTCGAAGGACGACAACTAGGGACACTGTTCAGATTTTTTTTCAAGAGAAAGCGAAGCTGAAGCTATTTTTGAAGGATAGTTGTCAAAGAATTTTCTTAACTACTGATGGTTGGACATCTCAACAGCAACATAGCTACATGGCAGTGACTGCACATTTCATTGACAAAAATTGGCAATATCATAGGAAAGTCATTAGCTTCTTTAAAGTAAAGGGGCATAAGGGGGATGACATTGGGAAGAACTTGCAAAGGTGCTTGCTTGATTGGGGGCTAGAAAAGGTCATGTGTGTCACGGTTGATAATGCAAGCTCTAATGACAGCGGTGTAAGTTACTTGAGGAGGCACATGAATAATGCAAAGACAAGTATAGCTAAAGGAAAGTATCTTCACATGAGATGTGCTGCGCACATTGTCAATCTTATTGTACAAGATGGCCTTAAAGAAGTGGATACTTTAGTGAAGCGTGTCCGGGCTGCTGTTAAGTACATCAAGAATGACACTTCTCGATTGGCTAAGTTTAAGGAGCTTGCTGAGGAAGAGAAGGTTGACACCAAGACATTTCTGCATGTAGACATTTGCACTAGGTGGAACTCAACATATCTAATGTTGAAAGCAGCCACCAGCTATGACAAGGTATTTGCAAGGTACTTTGATGATGATCCATGCTATGCTATTGACTTGTCACCAGCTAACAAAGGTCCAGGGCATCCAGATGAGGAAGATTGGGAGAATGCAAAGAAAATGGCTGAATTCCTTGGTCATTTCTATAAACTCACTGAACGCCTTTCTAAAAATGTGCATGTCAATTCACATAATTTCATGTTTGAGATTTGTGAAGCCAATTTCTTAATTACCAATTGGATGAGCAGCAAGGATCCTTTGCGCCAAGAAATGGGCAAGAAGATGAAAGAAAAATTTGACAAATATTGGGGAAATTGGCATGGTCGGCCAGCTACTAAAGTCAGACCTGTGAATGAGAGAGGGAAGGGGAAGGGAAAGGAGAAAGAGAAGGAGAATCTGAACTTGCTTATTTTTGTTGCTGCAGTACTTGACCCAAGATACAAGCTATCAGAATACATCAAAGTAGCAATTGAGGAGATATTTAATGAGAAAAATGGACCAAAAGTTTGGGCTGCTGTTAAAGCTTGTGTTTATGACTTGTTTGAAGAATATAGGAACATATATGCTCCATCGTCTAATGCGACCACTGTTCGCCTAAATGGCCGTTTAGTCCGTTTAAACACCGTTTAAACGGTAAACAGAAGTCAGCCATGTTGTTTAGACCCTAAACGGTGAATTAAACGGTTGGGCCGTTTAAACCCGTTTAAACCGTTCAATCCCATCTAAACGGTCTAAACAAAATCAGATTAAACGTGATTAAATGAGCTAAGCAACCATTTAATCCATAATTAAGTGAATTAAAGGACTACGTCTATCACAATCAACATGAAGCTAATTAACATTGTAATTATATGAAGTGTTGTGGGATTTAGATTTCTTCCAACAAGATTATTTGATAGAATATTTGATTTTTACATGTGTAAAAATGTATGGGTTCTAGCAAATTTTATTTTTACCTACATAAATATATTTATTTTATTGTTATTGTACAAAACCGTTTAGGCCGTTTAATTCCGTTTAAACACCGTTTAAACGGTCTAAACGCTAAACGAAGGGTGACCGACTGTTTACCGTTTAGCGTTTAGGAAAACATTGAATGCGACAGCACAAACTGATGAAGCCCAGGAACCAGCTCAAGCAGATGCAGTGAAGTTGAGAATTGCCCAAAAACTGAAGCGACATGGTGTTGCAAGTGGAGGCAACAAGTCTGAACTTGAAAAATATCTTGGTGAAGATACTGAACCTGAAGATACCAAGTTTGACATTCTAGCATGGTGGAAGGTTAATTCATCAAGGTTTCCAGTATTAGCACAGTTGGCTCGTGATGTATTAGCAATTCAGATTTCAACTGTCTCATCAGAGTCGGTATTTAGCACAACTGGTCGCATACTTGATGATTTTAGGACCTCCCTGACTCCTTTTATGGTGGAGGCACTCGTCTGTACTCAAGATTGATTACGAAGGGCCACTCCCCTTAATATCCAGGAGGACATGGAGCAACTAAGTGAACTAGAGAAAGGTATTTAACCAACCGTTGTCAAATTATTTCTATACTTTGTAATGGAATAAAAAATCACTAATTGTTTCATCTCAATTTCAGAGTTGATTGCGGAATATGCTGATGGGAAAGGTAAACGCAAGGCTGATTCACAATCACAAGGTGAAAGCAAAGCAACAATAACACCCACCAGCACTTCCTAAATATGGTGAGTTCACTGAGTTGGCTGGTTGTTCACTGAGTTCTATTATTTAACATGTTCTTTTTATTTGCTAGCTACTGTCAAGTGTTAACTGTGTTGCTGTCAGCCTACAACTGATGTTGAAGTCCTGCTGGTTGGTGCCTTGGTGGTGGATGTGCCCATGTTGATCTCTTACTGTCTTAGAACTCTGCTACTTTGTTTCATTTGTGAACGTATGCAACATTTTATTTAGTGTTGTAAGTCTGTATCTTGTCGCCTGAGCCCTGAACTGTAAGCGTGTGTGTTGAACTGTAACTATAAGCCTGCAAGTCTGCAGCCGTGTGTTAATGTCTTGAATTCTTGATGACCGAACATGTCTGCACATCGGTCCTTTTCGGGCCAACCCAAACAGACCGAACAAGAAATCGAACACCGAACTGTCGGTCTCTCAGTTTTGGGGCAGAACTTCGGTTCCCAATAGCAGAAGACCGAAATAAAAAGAGACCGAAAAACCCAAACTGAATTTTCGGGTAAGACCGAACGCCCAGGTTGATGTGCCTCTGAAAGCTCTATGTTTGGTGTTGGTAATTAGTGACAATGCTTAAGTACTAATCCTATGCCTAAGTTGTATGTAGCATATGAGGATTAGTACATTCCAAGGTTGATGGCAAGATGGACATGGTGATCATGATGGCCACACTTGGATTTGGATGCAACCCTATGTGATCAAGGCAAAGGTATATGCTTAAGGGTTGTGTTTTAGTAACCAAGACACCTAGTGGGTGTGGTTACATTATAGGATAGATAGCCGTACTATAAAGAGGGGAATGACGCGGCTATTGAACTCCTAAGTGCCTCTAGGTGTGCATTTCATGTCATATGCATTTGGATAGAAGTAATAACGCCTCGAAAAATGATTGTGAAAATGCTAACACACATGCACATGGTGATGATCACTTGGTGGTGTTAGCACATTTGCGAAGGCGGTGGAGTTTGAGCGGTAGAGAGGGTTTGGGTTCCTCTCTCCCTCCCACCGAGCGTGCGAGCGCGGGATTCAGGCGATTTCGGGGAAATGAAATGCCTATTTTCTACTACGCCGGAAGTCGGAAATCAGTCGGAAATCGAACGGAAGCGAACGGAGGTCACAGTGGTGACCGGACGCTGCACCGGACGCTGCACCGGACGCGGTCACTGTTTGACCGGACGCGTCTGGTCAGTGTCCAGTGTCTGCGCGTTTTTCGGTTTGATGATCGGACGCGGTGGCGCGTCCGGTCACTATCGACCGGACGCGTCCGGTCGTCCAGGGAGCTTACTGGACTCCGACCGGACGCGGGCACTGTGGCGTCCGGTCAGTTCTCCAGCGCGTCCGGTCGCTGGTTCGTTTTGCGCGACTCAGTGTTGACCGGCGCGTCCGGTCTGTCACGGGACCGGCGCGTCCGGTCGTGACCAGCGCGTCCGGTCGTTGCGACCGGCGCGTCCGGTCAGCGTTTCGAAAACTAGCCGTTACGCGACCGGAGCGTCCGGTCGTTACGACCGGCGCGTCCGGTCAACGCGTGTTCAGCTGTTTCAAGTTTCTAACGGCTATATTCGAAGGGGTACGTCTATATATACTCGTTGGACGGCTCAAGGCTCTCTCTCTTGAACATTTGACATACTTGTGAGCACTTTGAGCTAAGCAACTCCCCTCCCACTCATCTCTCTTGCTTGTTTGCATATTCGAAGTGAGATTGAGTGATCCAAGTGCATTTGCATTGTGAGATAGCATCTAGTTGGCACTTGGTGGTTGATTTGCTACGGGACTCTTGTTTCTCTTGGTGGTTGCCGCCACCTAGACGGCTTGGAGCAGCTTGGAGGCGTTGGCAAGAGTTGGTGATTGTTCTTGGCCACCTCCGGTGTTTGTGAGGGGTTTGTGCCTACCTCGGCGAAGCGCCAAAGGCAACATTAGTGAATTGCTCGTGTCATTCCAACCTTTTGCCATTTGGTAGGTTCTTGTGGTGCCTTTTGAGAGGCTCGGTGTGAGACCGATTAGCCACCGAACCACGTGGTGAAAAGGGACACAACGGGGACTAGCGTGCCGGCAAGCACGTGAACCTCGGGATAAATCTTCGTGTCATCACTTTCATAATTGTGATTGATTGATCCCGGTGTTCGGTTATCTTGGTATTCATTGTTGATCATATTGGTTGGCTCAATACTTCGCCTCTCGGTGAATCTCTCCTAACTCAACTACGCATTACTTTCTTAGTTATCTTTGCTAGCTAGTTAGCTTGGCTAGAGTAGCTCTTTTGTGTAGCTTGCTAGTTGTAGTTGTAGTTACCTTCTCGGTTTGACTTGTGCGGTTGAGTGCAAATATACTAGAATTGTGAATTGGATAGGTGGCTTGCAAACACCCCGTAGGCTAAGCAAAACTCGCATCTCGCTATTTGTTGTTTTGATAAACTTGTTTAGCTTGTCATTGTAGAAAGTTTTAAAAGGCTATTCACCCCCCCTCTAGCCATCAAGACCTTTCAAGTGGTATCAGAGCCGTGGTCACCGTTTGTAAGGCTTAACAACCTCGGTGTAAGATGGCTCAAGTTGTGTTCAACCATGTCGGGGGCAAGCCTCCATTCTTTGATGGTGTCTCATCTTTTGATCATTGGAAAAGAAAGATGAAGCAATATCTTGGCTCTATCAATGAGAAGGTTTGGGAGGTGACACATCATGATTATGCTATCATTGATCCCGACAACCTCACCAATAACGACCGCATCAACAACCAATGCAACACTATGGCTCTCAACACTCTTTACAATGGAATTGATGCAAAGGTCTTTGAGCAAATCAAGGATCTTGAGATGGCAAGTGAAGTGTGGACAAGATTAGAGGAAACATATGAGGGCACTTCAACGGTAAAGAGTGCCAAGCTCTATATGCTCAAGGATAAGTTTGCAAGCTTCAAGATGAAGGATGATGAGTCCATACCGGAGATGTTCTATAGGCTACAAGTTATTGTCAATGATCTCAAGAGCCTAGGAGAAGATGTCAAGGATAAGGACTTCTCACATAAGTTCTTGATGAACTTACCTAAGAAGTTTGCTATCTTGAGGAAGATGATCCAAAGAGAGGGTTTGGACAAAGTGACTCCAAACCAAGTGCTTGGAGATGTCATGACCGATGCTCAATATGATGATGAAGATGAAGATGAGAAGAAGGAGATCAAGGTCAAGCAAGAGAAGCCCATTGCATTCAAGGCTTCATATTCTAAGGGCAAGAGCAAGGTGGAGAGTGATGATGATGATCCATTCGATGATGAGACCATGGCCCTCCTAGTACACAAGATGGGGAGGTTCATGAAGAAGAAAGGATATGGAGCAAGGAAGAGAAAGGACTTCATGAAGGCAAAGGAGGTGCTTTGCTACAATTGCAATAGCCCCGATCATGTAGTGGCAAAGTGTCCCTATGAAGACAAAAGATATCATGATGGGGAGTTGAAGTTGAAGAAAAACAAGAAGGACAAGAAGGAGAAGAAAGAGAAGAAGAGCTTCACCATCAACAAGAAGAAGAAGGGTGGTGGTTATGTGGTCACTTGGGAGAGTGACAACTCCGATAGTGATGATGATGAAAGCTCTAGTGATGATGAGAGGACCACTCGGCGAGCCATTGCAAGCATCGCCCTCTCCAACAAGTCATCCATCTTTGACACTACATCGACATGCCTTATGGCCAAACCTACCAAGGTAAAATATGATGATAGTGATGATGATTCTTGTGCTAGTGATGGTTGTAGGAGTGATGATGAGGAGGATGAGGACTACTCCAAGAATGATCTATTGGGCATAATAGATCAAATGAGCAAGGGCTACAAGAGGACAACCAAGAA
Source organism: Saccharum hybrid cultivar R570 (assembly GCA_038087645.1). Classification (NCBI taxonomy): domain Eukaryota; kingdom Viridiplantae; phylum Streptophyta; class Magnoliopsida; order Poales; family Poaceae; genus Saccharum; species Saccharum hybrid cultivar. Next base: position 18,480,532 of record JAQSUU010000805.1, read on the forward strand.
GTGCAAAATCTTAGAGCAAGAGCTCATTGCCAAGAGCAATGAAAATGATACCTTGATGGAGGAGCTTGTTGCTCTCAAAAAGAGTAAGGAGTGCAAAGGAATTGAACAAGAGCTCAAAGCTCTTAGGAAATCCTTTGATGAGCTAGAGGCCTCTCGTGAGTGTCTAAAGGAAGACCACGAGGACCTTGAAGTTGCTCACACTAGGCTTAAGGAAGCCCACTTCTCTCTACTTGAGCTCATCAAGGAGAAGGACCTCAAGTTGGAGAAGCTCATGAAGGAAGCTAAGGAGGAGCAAGTAATTGTCACTTGTGATATTGGACTAACATGTGATATTATTGATGATTCTTTATTTGTTGGTCCTACTAATGCTTCATGTAGCTCATCATCATCCACTATAACCAACTCTACCTCTACTACTAGTGATTCATCACTTGTGGTTGAGAATGAGACTCTCAAGAGAGAGGTGGATGATCTCACCCGCGCATTAGGCAATGCCTATGGTGGGGATGCCCGCTTGCTAAAATGCTTGGGTAGCCAAAGGTTCTCTCTTAACAAAGAGGGTTTGGGCTATACTCCCAAGAAGGGCAAGGCGGCCTTTGCTACTCCAAAGTCTCGCTTTATGAAGAGCAATGGTCGTTATTGCAATAGATGCAAGCAAGTTGGGCATCTAGAGATTAATTGTAATAAAATGAACAAGAACAACAACAAGTTTCATGCTAAAATGGATTACATTCCTTTTGATTCTTGTTATGTGCTTACCAAGGGTGAGAAAGGTGTGCATGCTAGGTTTGTTGGTACACCAATTGTGGGTCCAAAAAGGAAGGCTATTTGGGTACCAAAGAGCTTAGTGACTAACCTCCAAGGACCCAAGCAAGTATGGGTACCTAAGAAACATTAATTTGTTTTGTAGGTAAATTACAAGGCCGGAGGAAGGCATTGGGTGCTTGATAGTGGGTGCTCTCAACATATGACCGGTGATTCAAGAATGTTCAACTCTCTCAAATCAAATGATAGTGGCATTGATAGTATCACATTTGGTGATAATAGCAAGGGTGATGTGAAGGCTCTTGGAAGGATTGCAATCTCAAATGATCATAGCATTTCCAATATGCTCTTAGTTGAAAAGTTGAACTTCAATCTTCTCTCGGTTGCTCAATTGTGTGATCTAGGTTTCAAGTGCATATTTGGTGTTGATGATGTGGAGATAGTTAGTGTTGATGGCTCTAATTTGATCTTCAAGGGCTTTAGATATGAGAATCTATACTTGGTTGATTTCAATGCTAGTGACACTCAACTCTCAACATGCTTGCTCACCAAATCAAGTATGGGTTGGTTATGGCATAGAAGACTTGGTCATGTTGGCATGAAGCAATTGAACAAGTTAGTGAAGCATGACTTAGTTAGAGGCTTGAAGGATGTCACATTTGAGAAGGATAAGCTATGTAGTGCATGTCAAGCCGGAAAGCAAGTGGGCAACACTTATCCATTGAAGAGCATTATGAGTACTTCCAAGGCATTTGAGTTGTTGCACATGGATCTATTTGGGCCAACTACATACACAAGCATTGGTGGCAACAAGTATGGTTTTGTGATTGTGGATGATTTCACTAGATACACATGGGTATTCTTTCTTGTGGACAAGAGTGATGTATTTGACATATTCAAGAAGTTCATCAAGAGAGTGCAAAACGAGTTTGAGACCACAATCAAGAAAGTGAGAAGTGACAATGGAAGTGAGTTTAGAAACACAAGAGTTGATGAGCTATGTGAGGAGCTTGGAATCAAGCATCAATTCTCGGCCAAGTATACACCTCAATCTAATGGCCTAGTTGAGAGGAAGAATAGAACTTTGATTGATATGGCAAGATCAATGTTAAATGAGTATAATGTGAGTCATTCTTTTTGGGCCGAAGCAATCAACACGGCTTGCTTCTATAGCAACCGTCTCTATTGCCACAAGTTTCTAGAGAAGACACCATATGAGATCTTAAATGGAAGAAAGCCCAACATTGCATACTTTCGGGTATTTGGTTGCAAATGCTACATCTTGAAGAAAGGCACTAGATTGAGCAAGTTTGAGAAGAAATGTGATGAAGGATTCCTACTTGGTTACTCAACTACTAGCAAAGCTTATAGAGTTTGGAATTTGGCTAGTGGTTTACTTGAGGAAGTTCATGATGTTGAGTTTGATGAAACAAATGGCTCTCAAGATGAGGAAAATAACTTGGATGATGTGAGAGGAACTCAATTGACCAATGCTATGAAAGAAATGGATATTGGTGATATTAGGCCAAAGCAAGTGATTAATGTGGATGACAACAAAGAGCAAGTGCTCCAAAGTCCAATTACACAAGCTAGTGGGTCTCTAATGCAAAATCAATCTAGTACATCATCTCAAGTGCAACAAGATCAACAAGTGGCTAGTTCATCATCCCCAACTCATGATCAACATCAACATCCAAGCAATCAAGTGCAAGTGCTTCAACCAACCAACATTGCAAGAGACCATCCATTAGATTCCATCATTGGCGACATACAAAGGGGAGTTCAAACTAGATCAAGATTAGCATCATTTTGTGCTCACTCTTCTTTTGTGTCAATGGAAGAACCCAAAGACATTGATAAAGCATTGAGAGATCCGGATTGGGTAAATGCAATGCATGAAGAGCTCAACAACTTCAAGAGAAATGAAGTATGGGAACTAGTTGAGAGGCCTAAGGATCATAATGTCATTGGAACAAGATGGGTCTTTCGCAATAAGCAAGATCAAGATGGGATAGTAGTAAGGAACAAAGCAAGACTAGTGGCTCAAGGTTACACACAAATAGAGGGTCTTGACTTTGGTGAAACTTATGCCCCGGTTGCAAGATTGGAAGCAATTAGGATCTTACTTGCCTATGCTTGTGCTCACAATATCAAGCTATATCAAATGGATGTGAAGAGTGCATTTCTCAATGGGTACATTCAAGAAGAGGTGTATGTGGAGCAACCTCCCGGTTTTGAAGATGACAAGAAACCCAATCATGTCTACAAGTTGAGAAAAGCTTTGTATGGATTGAAGCAAGCACCTAGAGCATGGTATGAAAGATTGAGGGATTTCTTGCTATCCAAAGGTTTTGTCATGGGCAAAGTGGATACTACTCTCTTCACCAAGAAGATTGGGAAAGACTTGTTTGTATTGCAAATATATGTTGATGATATCATTTTCGGTTCAACCAATCAAGATTATTGTGATGAGTTTGGGAAAATGATGGCAAATGAATTTGAAATGTCAATGATCGGTGAACTTAGTTTCTTTCTTGGACTTCAAATCAAACAAATGAAGGAAGGAACATTTGTGAGCCAAACCAAGTACATCAAAGATATGCTCAAGAAGTTTGGCATGGAAGATGCAAAGGGCATTACAACCCCAATGGGCACTAGTGAAAGTTTGGATAGTGATAAGAGTGGCAACATGGTGGATCAAAAGCTATATAGATCAATGATTGGTAGCCTACTCTATGTGACGGCATCAAGACCCGATGTGATGTTTAGTGTTTGCATGTGTGCAAGATTTCAAGCCTCACCAAGAGAAAGTCATTTGAAGGCAACAAAGAGAATATTGAGGTACTTAAAGCATACACAAGATGTTGGATTATGGTATCCCAAAGGTGCAAGCTTTGAGCTAGTTGGATATTCGGATTCCGACTATGCCGGTGACAAAGTTGAGAGAAAGAGCACCTCCGGTACTTGTCAATTGTTGGGAAGATCACTTGTCTCATGGTCATCCAAGAAGCAAAATAGTATTGCACTATCTACCGCCGAAGCCGAATACATCGCCGCGGGTAGTTGTTGTGCACAAATCTTGTGGATGAAGGCAACATTGAAGGATTTTGGAATCAATTTCAAGAATGTGCCATTGCTATGTGACAATGAAAGTGCCGTGAAGCTAACCAACAATCCGGTTCAACATCAAAGAACAAAGCATATTGATGTTCGTCATCATTTTATTAGAGATCATCAACAAAAGGGTGACATTGCTATTGAGAGTGTGGGCACCGAAGATCAACTAGCCGATCTATTCACCAAGCCACTTGATGAGAAGAGATTTCACAAGCTAAAGAATGAGTTGAACATACTTGACTTCTCCAACATGAGTTGATGCACCCCATATATGACATGCCTCTCCTTCGAGCCCCAAGGTATAATTGGTTGACATGTCATACATTCTATACTAAGGACATGTTTAGTGCATCTAGTCATGATTTCTTATGTTCTAGGCTCATTCATGAAAATCAAATGAATTTAAAGTTTGTATGGTGCCACTATTGTTTTCATGACTTGTATGATCTAGTGGTAGCATATAACTTGTTTAAGTAGCTTGTGATCCTAAGTGTTTAATCTAGATCACTTGTCTAAATATTTGCTTCAACATGGTGCATGATAACCCTTCTAGTGAGGTGTGAAGAAGCTTGCCCTTGGATCAAACCGAAGCATTTTATTTATATAAGCAATCTATGTTGAATCACAAACTTGATCCTCACCCCATAATTCAACATGATAATCTATCTAAAATTGGTCCCTTATGGTCATTGGTGCCAAAGGGGGAGAAAATATTGTTCACAAAGATAGATTATAAAGGGGGAGAAAACCTAAGGGGGAGAATTGGTAAAAGAAGGGGATCAACTAAAATTTTAAGCACACAAGTAGGGGGAGCAAGCTCTTAAACATGAATGTTGCATTTCTATGTGCACTTCATATGTATGATGCATAGTTATGCATTTCCTTTTTCTCCGATACATTGCTTGTGTGGTGACTTGCTAGTATATAATTGAATGGTATATTGAAGTACTAGCATGAATAGGAAGTAGTTAGATTTTTCTTGCTTCATGTTTTCCAAAGTGGTACTAGAGCCTTGCTTATAATATTGATCTCACGAGGTTTCTAGTTATGTTTATGCTTTTCCAAGTGGTATCTAACTACACAAGGTGCTAAGATGGTGTTTATCGCTACTCCGATGGTATCACGCTTCAAAGGTCTATAATCTCAAACACTTAGCACCTATTGATAGTCAATGCTCCTAATCTTTCCTATCTAACATGTATGCTTCCAAAATCCAAACATATAGCATACATGTAGGGGGAGCCATTGCTATCAATTTGAATTCATGATCACTTGTCCATAATTCTTACATATGGTGATATACTTGGACAATGTGACATGGGTTCAATCAAAATTTTATCATAATATCTTTGTGAAAGGATTGTCACCAATTACCAACAAGGGGGAGATTGAAAGCTCTATGTTTGGTGTTGGTAATTAGTGACAATGCTTAAGTACTAATCCTATGCCTAAGTTGTATGTAGCATATGAGGATTAGTACATTCCAAGGTTGATGGCAAGATGGACATGGTGATCATGATGGCCACACTTGGATTTGGATGCAACCCTATGTGATCAAGGCAAAGGTATATGCTTAAGGGTTGTGTTTTAGTAACCAAGACACCTAGTGGGTGTGGTTACATTATAGGATAGATAGCCGTACTATAAAGAGGGGAATGACGCGGCTATTGAACTCCTAAGTGCCTCTAGGTGTGCATTTCATGTCATATGCATTTGGATAGAACTAATAACGCCTCGAAAAATGATTGTGAAAATGCTAACACACATGCACATGGTGATGATCACTTGGTGGTGTTAGCACATTTGCGAAGGCGGTGGAGTTTGAGCGGTAGAGAGGGTTTGGGTTCCTCTCTCCCTCCCACCGAGCGTGCGAGCGCGGGATTCAGGCGATTTCGGGGAAATGAAATGCCTATTTTCTACTACGCCGGAAGTCGGAAATCAGTCGGAAATCGAACGGAAGCGAACGGAGGTCACAGTGGTGACCGGACGCTGCACCGGACGCTGCACCGGACGCGGTCACTGTTTGACCGGACGCGTCCGGTCAGTGTCCAGTGTCTGCGCGTTTTTCGGTTTGATGATCGGACGCGGTGGCGCGTCCGGTCACTATCGACCGGACGCGTCCGGTCGTCCAGGGAGCTTACTGGACTCCGACCGGACGCGGGCACTGTGGCGTCCGGTCAGTTCTCCAGCGCGTCCGGTCGCTGGTTCGTTTTGCGCGACTCAGTGTTGACCGGCGCGTCCGGTCTGTCACGGGACCGGCGCGTCCGGTCGTGACCAGCGCGTCCGGTCGTTGCGACCGGCGCGTCCGGTCAGCGTTTCGAAAACTAGCCGTTACGCGACCGGAGCATCCGGTCGTTACGACCGGCGCGTCCGGTCAACGCGTGTTCAGCTGTTTCAAGTTTCTAACGGCTATATTCGAAGGGGTACGTCTATATATACTCGTTGGCCGGCTCAAGGCTCTCTCTCTTGAACATTTGACATACTTGTGAGCACTTTGAGCTAAGCAACTCCCCTCCCACTCATCTCTCTTGCTTGTTTGCATATTCGAAGTGAGATTGAGTGATCCAAGTGCATTTGCATTGTGAGATAGCATCTAGTTGGCACTTGGTGGTTGATTTGCTGCGGGACTCTTGTTTCTCTTGGTGGTTGCCGCCACCTAGACGGCTTGGAGCAGCTTGGAGGCGTTGGCAAGAGTTGGTGATTGTTCTTGGCCACCTCCGGTGTTTGTGAGGGGTTTGTGCCTACCTCGGCGAAGCGCCAAAGGCAACATTAGTGAATTGCTCGTGTCATTCCAACCTTTTGCCATTTGGTAGGTTCTTGTGGCGCCTTTTGAGAGGCTCGGTGTGAGACCGATTAGCCACCGAACCACGTGGTGAAAAGGGACACAACGGGGACTAGCGTGCCGGCAAGCACGTGAACCTCGGGATAAATCTTCGTGTCATCACTTTCATAATTGTGATTGATTGATCCCGGTGTTCGGTTATCTTGGTATTCATTGTTGATCATATTGGTTGGCTCAATACTTCGCCCCTCAGTGAATCTCTCCTAACTCAACTACGCATTACTTTCTTAGTTATCTTTGCTAGCTAGTTAGCTTGGCTAGAGTAGCTCTTTTGTGTAGCTTGCTAGTTGTAGTTGTAGTTACCTTCTCGGTTTGACTTGTGCGGTTGAGTGCAAATATACTAGAATTGTGAATTGGATAGGTGGCTTGCAAACACCCCGTAGGCTAAGCAAAACTCGCATCTCGCTATTTGTTGTTTTGATAAACTTGTTTAGCTTGTCATTGTAGAAAGTTTTAAAAGGCTATTCACCCCCCCTCTAGCCATCAAGACCTTTCAGCCTCTCTGCTCCTTGATGTATGCCTGCATCTGCATCTGAATTCAGGATAAGCATATGGTCCGGTCTGCATTCTGCGCACATGAGGCCAGGTCCAGTCTGTTCTCGTGCCAATCTGAATGGAACATTTTCCTTGGGATAAGCGTAGTATGAGATTCCGATTCTAGCGGGGATCAATTTTTTATTAATATAGAGAATAATGTGCATGAATATATTTTTTTCCACACAAGAAGTTCCCATTTCCATTAACAGATTAACGTGGTTTAATTTTTCTTTTTAGGAAATTTATTATTTTGCGAACAAACAGTAGTGTCAATATATATGAATTATGCAAGTCTCCATATGGGTCTGGCGCCATGCATGTATATATAGCTCACGGATGCATGCATGCATCCTTTTGTAAAGAGGAGCTCAACTCACCTCCCACTGCGTAGGTAGAATCAACAGTTGGGTTGTTTTCACCATGGATGGGTGCATATGCCCCCCTTCAAAACACTAAAATTTCACTATATATGCACCCTCTAAGGTCAAAGTCCTTGCACACACAAGGAAGTTGCACCCCTTTTTAATTTACTTGTGTTTTAGATGGAGCTGACTTCCAGTGAAGGAAGGTTGCTAACTGCATGAATCCACTGTACTGCAGCGTTAAGATTCATGACATCCATGAAGTTAGGTGTGATTGCCCTTTGGGAATGACTCAATTTCCTGCTCCCTTTTGGATGGCTCCTCGCTAGGATTGTATTGTAGCATTGAATGGACCAGTGTAGCTACATCCTTTGCAATTTGTAAGTTGTCACTGATGTTGTTGCTTCTCCTGTCCACCATCTCCTTGAGAAGCCCTATGAAGCTAGGTTCAGATGCATCTGCTTTTGTGGAAATCACATATGCGAAATCTCCCCTTTGATCAACCCTTTACAATGTATCGCAGCAATGGTGGACAATAGGGCTGCCTGCAGTCTCTTACCATCATTTTGGTTTTCACATGTTGGATCCATTTCGATTTTGACCTGGAGGTGATCACTACGTTGTGTTTTGTTACTAGCAATGAGTATTTGGATAACCTGTGACATGAATGCTCTAGTTAGTTCAATAGAGCAACTAATTAGTATTGTATTCTTAATATTCTCCGTATGTGCCAAATTTCACATATACTCTGAATTAAGGTTCACTTGATGTCCGAGTTTGGAGAGCCCTTGTAATATGAATTGAGATCAAGATAGACTAGTTTGGATGTAGGCTACCCAGATGTGAAGGTATTTTCCCATGAAATAGGTGCAGATCTAGCGGTTGGGGGTGGGGTGAGGGAGGGGCTCGAGCCCCCCCCCCCCCCCACCGTTGTCGAGCCCTCGTGGAGTCCCCTGAGTCTCCCCTAAGAATTTGTGCCATGGTTAAGTGGAGAAGACGAGTTGAGCCGTGGCTGAAGGTGTAAGTGAGAGGAGATGTTAAAGTAAAGTGAATTATAAACTGTTCCATATCATCTTAAGCTTTTGCATGTAGGCATAATAAATCCAACCTACCCTGCATAACCCAAATCAATGCACCGCGTGAGATAGGCCTATGATTTTCAACCCACTGCAAGCATAGTTTAGGCACTTTGACTAATGAGTCTTCATTATCAAGCTTCTTTGGAGGACCTTTGAGTAAATAATTTCTGCCTTTATAATCCTCAGATGCACTAGTCTTATCTATGAATATTTCCACAAATACAAAAAAATATTGGAGACATCTCTGCCACTGATTTTCACCCTCAATGGACCTTCCCTGATAAGTGAAAGTTCATCCATAGTTTACTGCATCCTCCGTTCTAGCAATGGAACGGAGACCTTAAACAATTTAATCCAACCAATGCTTAAGGACTTGGTCTGTTCACCTTGGTATGAACGTTGTACAGAGTCAGTTCCATCCCCTTAGATCTTGATAATGTGTCTAGAATGGATTCAATAGGGAATGTCGCCGCCCCAGACATCCATCCTCTACAATCTTTTTCACCTTCTGGTTGCATTTATTATCAATTAAGTTCTTCAGCTCTTGTTCAACATTGTTGACGTCTGCATTTCCACTGACGACTTGATATGATGACCCACATTCGGTCATTTCCAACCTGTGTAGTCAGTCCTGGAATTTTTAGACTAGAGAACCCCTAACCTAAAATACCAAACCCATACATCTTCATAGAAATCCCTTGAGCATCAGACATTTAGCAGCAAAGAGGCCTTGTTTCTTGTAGCTGCAACAATAAGGTTTCATTGGTACATGTAGCCTGGTGGATGGTGTCCATCTTGTCCACAATATGGAAATAAGTTGCAAAATCTTTCAGCTTGAATCCCCGGCCTTTCACTCCCTCTCTCTTTCACTTGATTATTATACTGATTATATTGTATGTACTAATGCAGGAGGAGAAACGATGTCATTATTTTTTTAATATAGGTCAAACTTAACATGTCTATACACAAAACTAGAGGTAGCATGTCCATGTGTGCGGATATATATATACTTGTTCCTGCCGTGCTGATGAAAAATATCTCTTCAAATTTTAATAAAAAGAGATATGTATATCATTCTGCTTTATTACAAATAGGAAGGTACAGTGCTTGCAACCATAACGTTTTCATAATCTGCGGTGCAGATGGGCGTATATATAGTTTTGTCACCTTTTGTGTTGTTATTACGTTGACATACTCCTAGCTATAACAAGTACTACTACAGTACTAAAGGTAGCCTGTGGGCTCGGCTGTAGCCATCGTCATTATACTGTATGAGTTCACATTTGTCATTTCTTTAATCTCCATGTGAGCAATATATAACACAGGCACGTGGTCGATCTGAGTGTGAGCCAAGCATGTCTTGTAAACTCCTCAATTAATTCTAGTTTGATTCCAGCCACTATGTAAACTCGCGTCGTCACTGTTCCATGCATGAATACTCTGTTCTTGTCACCCACAAAAAGAAAAAAAAAACAAAAGGAAATGAAACCCCCCGATGTTGGCCGTGTCTGTCGCACATACTCTGTTATTAGTGATCTGCATCCATCGGTTGCCACGTAGCACGCATCACGTAGGATCCGATCCGGCCGTTTCAGAAATATATGGGTGAACAGAGGCCACCACCGTGCATCATGATCGGTCATCCAGCAACCAAGTTGCGTACTAGTTGTGTGTGCTCGTGCTCGTGGATGGAGATAACACACGTTCTGTCTTGTCTTGTGTGGATGAACATTCGACGGACCGGAGGGGCAGCACAAACATTCTCTTGCGACCGACATGAGCATGAATACGATATGACGACGGTGGCCACCGCTCCTTTTTGGGCTGCAGTGGGCACCCCCATCAAATAGAGAGTACTAGTGGCGAGTGGCGACGACGGCGTGGATTGTGATCATTTCGGCTCCCGATCGTACCTTTTCGCAAACGAAAAGCACATGCTACCGGCCCAATCCCATCCCATCCCCTGTTGTTGGGTATTGGCTGAGGAGCTACGGAAGCATCGATTCCTTGCACTCTTTGCTTCTTCGTTCCATATTTAGTGGCCATATATACCACCAGATAGCATACGGTACACGCATGGAAATAACATGGATTTATTCAGGCCATACATTTGCATGCGTTATGATTCATGCATGCATTCCGCGAAACAAGAAGCACCCTAGGCAACGATAATAAGCTACCCACCCGTCGGTTAGCCGATTTGATTGATGTATGTAAGCAGCAGCAAGAGCTACAGGATCAACAAGCCAAGGGGTACGGTGTGGGCCGGTGGGGGCGCACACACACAAAAAAAAAAGCTACTGCTACTGTCTCTTGTTACCCCGCGTACGTCATCAGACAGGATTATATGAACGAGTACTTATCTGAAGGCGGATCCGATTCCAATAATCTATAGTACGGTTTATGTTCGAACGAAGAATATTGGGGATTTTTTTTAACAACTATATTGTGGATCTTTATTTGTGTCCAACAAAAGAAACGATAAAATGGCGGGCAGTTACTTTCGACGTGATCGAGGACAACTTTGGAACCGTCGACAGTGACAGCGACAGCACGTTCTTGGTGCATCTCGTCGGAGCGAACCGAGCGCGCGACGGATAGCACGAAGGGCACGGCTGCCGCCGGCCGGTCACAGAGGCAAAAGCCGTCCGGCACGGCTGGTGCGTGACGCTATTGCTGTGGTGTCCCTATCTATCCATTGTCCTTGGCCGACCGCACCTGAGTGACGGCCTGCCTGCCACCAACGAAGGAGCCAGCGGGAGATGTCTGCAGATCAACAAGCTAGCTGTTACCTACGCGTACACGAATGCATGCTGTCGCCCAACAAACTTGAAACTTGAATGGAGTTAATCTATATCTATACTCTATCATCTGTGCTCCCGCCCATGTAAACGCCGTATCTTCGTATCGGGGTTGATTAAAGACTACTCCCGATTGCTCGCACCACAGCATTCCGAGCATCGGTGGCCTATCGCTGCGTCGACATCTGTCTCTGTACATTTTGTGAAAAGGCCCTCAAAGTTTCTAGGAACTAACCCACATTCCGAAGTCGACCCAATCCGCGAATCGCTTCCGCACGCGCACGGGCAATTTGGGTGGCCCTGAAAACCCTAGCCGCCGCCATCTCTCCTCTCCGCCTCGCCGCCGTCATCGCTTCCCTCCTCTTCTCTCCGCCTCGCCGTGTTGGAGCCTTGGAGGAGCGCACCCAGATCTATGGGGAGGTGGTGTTTGGCCATGGCGATGTCGCGGCGGGTCGCGGCCATGGTGGAGCGGCAGTGCTCGCATGCTCAGAGCCCAGAGGCAGGACAGGGCGGGGTGCCGCGGTTCTCGGCTTCTCGCGTGCTGAGAGCAGGCGGCGATGCGAGCACGAGGGTACAGCTCAGCAACATCTCCACATCCTCTCCGAGATTAGTTCACCAAAGTTGAGCTTTCTCTTCTCTCTTTCAGATCTGACCATGAACTACTCGAAGGCGCAGGCTTGCGCTCGGATGAGGCTTCTGGATGGCCTCACGGGGCCTCGGCGGTGGCGGGCAGCGGCAGCCCGGAAGGCCAGCATCCTCCACCTCCAACTTAAGCACGCATGCCTTAGCAGCTCCAAGGCGTCTACACCCTGTCCCGTCCCCCACGGCGTCCTGCAGCCCCGCGCCATTGATGCCCCCGTCCCTCTCCATTCCCCATCCCGCGCTGCTTCTTCAGCATTTAGGAACTGCATGTGCCTCAGATGCTTTGCCCAGCGGCTGATAAACGCAGTATGTTCTTTTTTTTATTCCTTACATGTTGATTTTTTTTCTGTGGTATAGATGATATGACTTCACTGAAATTACAATGTTTGACAAACAAAAGATACAATCCTATATTCAAGTGTTTTTTGCATTCAAAACATGCAGGCTGCTAAGTGCTAATACATGTTCCCTTATGTATTGTTGTCATCCATACCTGTTCCAGAGCTGAAATTGGTCCCAGCCATGGATATTAGAGTCGAAACCAGCATTGTGCAGCAATAGGATTGGTTGTGCAATTAACCATGAAAATATTGATAAGCTATACATATTGCAAGAAAAATATTGCCCTTAATTTTAGAAATTCTTCTGATACATTTCCACAACTGGCATATTGAATCAATTGCTGCACTTCCTGTTTTTAATTTTCAAGATGGTAGAGAAAAAAAATGTAGTACATTTGTACTCAAGTTTCACCATAGTAACATGATCAGAAGAGTTTCTATAGTCATGCAAATTAGTTTTTTCAGAGTTAGTGCTTACCCCATTAATGTTGTTTTCGCATGTTCTAATGTATTCTTGCCCAATGTCATACCTAATTAGTTCAAAATAAATCAATTGCATTATATCTTTATATGTCTTTATTACTCTTTTCTTTGATTCTGTGCACTCGACTCTGAGCTTGCACGTTCATAAATTCACATATTGTGAAGTCCTGAAAGCATCTGACTTAGTTACAAATTACAACCAGAAATGACAGACCAGTCTTCTTTTTGAAAAGCTTTATTTTAGAATACAAGATGCTCAATACTGATGTGCACCAAATATACGAGGGGATGGCATGCCAAATGTGCGTCCCCAATAACCCCGAATATGTTAATTAATCTGATTTGGCTGATAATATAGTACTATCTTCATATATATAGCTTCCTTTTTGTTATTTCCTGCCTTCCATTGGGCATCGGCAACTTTATGCCACCTTCAACCAAAGTGTTTGCCTAATGCAAAGGTCTTCAAGATGTCTGATGGTGTCCGTGCTTTAATTTAATTTAGTTGTTAAGATAGTCCAAGATGTCTGATGAAGTTAATGACTTGTTCTTTCATTTCTGTGAAAAGAGTCCATCAACCAAGGTGCTTTGCTCCAAAACACAAATTAATGTTTCTAATATCAGTTTTATACAATGCTACAGATGTTTATATTATATGACACTATTATTTTTTCAAATATATGTACTTTGAGCTGTAATTTTCCCTATTTCCTAGAACTGAACATTCTGACTTGTGTTTTTTTTTCAGGATTCTTGCACATTGACAGTCAGCAGTAGTGTCGAAGGAACAGAAGATGATATACGTTCAGGAGCTTGAGCATATTGTGTACACTTAGTAAAACCGTCATTTATGGTAAGTCAATTTTTGCAGCTTGCCTTAGTAATTCAGTCTCCAGAGTGCCCCAAGAAGAGGCTAGCGACACCGACAATAAATTTCTAAAATCGTTTCATCTCCGTATTGCATGGTGAGCTTCTGTGTATGTAGTATGACAACTTATTAATTCTAGGACTTGTGCGTCACCTACCAAAGAAACAATCGAGGAACTTTTCACATATGGTGCTGCAGAGCCTATAGGTACCTCCTCACTCCACTTTACTTGCCTTGATCGAACTGTTCAATGATGAGTAATAATGATATAATGATATAACATGCATTAAAATTTTACTCCATGTTACAATCTATAAACATCATACCTGAAGGCTTTCACAAACTGGTTTAAGTAATGTATCTCTGATGACCTTATTTTCTATTTATAGGGTAGTTTGACTGCTAAAAATATTCAGCATCATGGGGCCTTGCCATTTTAATGATCAGCTCTGCGTTTTTTAGAAACCTCATGGCTGCAGATTTCAAATGTGTAGCTTATCATTCTATTGTCGACGTTTTCTAACGTATTCTAATAATGACCTCTGCACATCTAGATTAGCATTCTAGCTATTTTCACTAAGATGTTCTGTAGCCATATAATGAATGACTATCTGACGTGTGGCTCAATTAGAACTATAAGGGCTAGCTGTAGAGTGCAGTGATCATGCATGTACTGAATGGCTATGTAATGGATGGCTGAACAAAATCATCACGTGTTGTGGTGGCCATATAAACCGTAATTGTGCTATTGGAATGGGAGAAGTGATTGGTTTCATAATTTTTGCTACATATTTGTTAGTGTGATATACCTAATTTTAGGTGCTGACAACGTGGTTATGATGACAATGACTATAAAAACCAATGTTTGTGGTTAGATATTAGTGTTATTACTATTTAAAATTATAAAACCATGTCTATCTAGCGAGGACAAAAGCTTTTCTTTTTAAATCATTATAGGGCGTCCGAAGGGCGCCTGATGTTCTAATAATAACGAAACATGCCCCATCGCTCGGGCCTCGTTCGCGTGCCACGTCGCCGGCAATTCCCGTCCGTTGGATCGGGCGCGTATACGGCCCAGATCGGGCGAGCTTCGGTTATTTTGCAAAAAAAAACCCTCCAACTTTAGCAAAATCAACCCGCAGTCCCACCTCCTCTCTCAAATCTTTTTGCGGAAAAGCCCTCTAGCTTTTACAAAACCAACCCGCAATCCAGGACTTCTCATGGGCCGGCCTGCCTTCCGCTCCCTGGGCCTTAAAAGGCTGAATTCGGCCCGAAGCTGGTATCCCTTATCTATTAATTTTTTCTTTTATGAATACATTTGCTCAAACTTTGAAATTGTGTAATAAATCACAGAAAAATCGTAAAATAGAAAATTAAATTGTTTCTGAATCCTCATAAATAGATCTATGCAATGGATCCATAATATAACACGTTTTACTAGAAAGTTTAAACTGTACATTTTTTCCTATGTTTTCTAACGGTAAATATGAACATCAAATAAAAATCGAAAAAAAACAATTGCCAAATTTCATAATTTGAGGTCGAATTCTCCTCATTTCACAATTACCTTAATCTTCTGGCTACTTATGCTCCTCCGTCCTTAAAGAGAATACTTAATCAATACTGTGCTTCCTTAAGCGAAACTGTGCTTGTGTTCCTCTCTACGTTCAAAGACGGATATTGACCACCATCTGAGTTCAAACAAGATCAAAATAATATTAATGGAGTGTCATGAATCCTCACATCAATCATGTGACATCCCTAAACCATCAGTAGTGCTCCAACCAGAATGGAGATTCCTTTTTGATCAAATAAAGACTCAGGTTGAACACCCATTATTAGCATCAATTCAATTTCTTAAATAAATAACACGATTAAATCGACATAGAAAGCTGAGGGTAATATATGAAAAAAGTTTGGCGCCAACGGCGCGCCCAGTTTTCTAGTTATCGTTAAAACTCAGAGTTTGTTACGACCGTCCTCCGAACGGGAAAAAAAAGAAATCGGAAAAGGAAACCCCTCCGCAGGCGGCGGCGCATCGCGGGGACGCCGCCTCTCCCCCATCGGCCGCCCACCCAGCCCTCGCGGACATGTTGCTCGCGTCAACGGAGGTGTTCGGAAAGGCCGGCCTCGGCACGTCGTACAACGCAGTGCTGGAGGAGGACACCGCCATGGTGGTGAAGCACCTGCAGGATGTTGCGGCGGCACGGCACGGCGAGTTCGCCACGTGCGTGGAGGCTGCGGCGGCGGCGGGCCGGTGGCCGCGTAGCACCGCAACCTCGTGGACGATAAGCTGCTTGTCCTCGACTACTTCCCCGGCGGCGCGGGGAGGGGCCTCCGGACCGACGCAGACGACGACGGCGCGGGGAGGGGCAGAGGTGGCGCGGCGCTGCCTCTGGCCGCGGGCGCGCGCAGCGCTACTGTGGCCCAGCTACGCGCTCTCCTCCAGCCAGCCGCGCGTGCTCGGGCTCCTCCGGTGGCCAGCCGCGCGTCCTCTTCCGCGGCGGCCTCATGGTGGACCACAAAGCGCTGGTGCGTGCGGTGGAGTCCTGGAGATAAGGTGCGTGCGTGGACACAAGAGATAAGGTGGAGAGAGAAATAATTGAGGAAAAAAATTGGTGAAACAAACCAAAAAAAAGAAAACAAGAAAAAAATATATTATAAGTATTTTAGTGTTTTTCAATGCCCGGGGAAGCTGCTTTTACCTACTTGTTCCATTCTGACAAACACAAAAGTGAAAAGACCAGCACCATATATAATCCCTGTTGATGGGTTCAGTAGCTATGGAAGCATCGATTCCTTGTCCTCTGTTTCCGTACTACTTTCCAAAGCTCGGAATTAGCATGGATTTTTCACAAAAGCAGACGATTAATTTTCTCAAAGAAAAAAGTTGGGAGACAGAGCTGATGCTAGCTACCATGTATTAACTTCTTTTGTTTTCTACGTTCTGTATCATATAAATGAGATATTAATGAAGTATCATAATGATGAAATAAAATACGTTGTAATTTTTTTGCTAATAATTACATAACTAGCAAATTTGCACGTGTGACATGCACACATGTTTATAAAACACTATTCCAAATGCAGCTTAGGTTAATTCGATACATAATGCACTTACTATTAATCACATAAACAAAATGTGATTATTTGATGTGAAGTTGTCCTATTGCTTGGTTGACAGAGGATGGAAAATTGTAACTTGTTGAGTGAAAAACTCGCTGTATGGCGGCCAAAATAAACCATGAGAGGATATGAATAAAAGTTAAAATAAAAATAAACCTCCTATCCTATGTATGGTGGCCCAAGATAATAAAAGTAAAAAGTAAGAGAAATTTTACAGTGCTTGAAAAAAAAACTAGAGCCATCTATCTAAACAGATCTAATGGTTATAAAATGAGAAGAACTAATACAGAAGAACTTAAGTTATGGGCCGAAACCTATAATACGTGGGCTAGGAACTAGTTTCAAATTTAATCGCAAAGGTACCATAGTATTTTCACAATCTGAGCAGCTCCTCATCATCTCCCGTCTGCGTTATCTGTCTCTGTTCTTATCGGAGTCGCCCACCTGGCCCGCTCGTCCACCGCCGCCGCGGCTGCCCACCGCCAGGCGACGGAAAAATTCCCGTTCCGACCCGTTCCGTTTTCCACTTTTGTCCGTTCGTTTCCGTATTTGCGGGGTCCCGTTTCCGTATTTACGGAAATAGGAGAGAGGTTTTTCCGTCCGTTTTCGCGGGATTCCGTTTTCACCCGAAATTGACCCGTATTTATTCCGTTTTTCGTCCCATTTTAAATCTATATGAGATGTGTAGAAATTAATATGTTCATAAATATATTAATCACCAATTATGCATGTTAACACATGGCATGCTAGTGAATACTAGACCAATAACTTCATATGTGTATATTAATTTGTGACTTTGCTCATGTATATTCATGAATATTTAATTATATTATTCTAACTTAATTTTCCGGCTCTCCATCCGTATTTGTTCGTTTCTGTGCATCCGTATATCCCGATTCCGTTTTCAAACCCGTATTTTCCGAACCCGATCCCGTTTCCGCCAAAAATATAGAAACGAAAGTAGAAATAGGGTTTTTCCGTCCGTTTCCATCCGTTTTCATCGCTAGCCACCGGCCAATGCCAGCCTAAGTAGGCACGCCAGCCATGGCCGAGTAGACATCAACCCCCAGCTCGAGCCGTCCAATCGTGGACCTCCAGTGCAGGAGCAGCGGCTGCGGGCTGGTGTTGGGGGCGGCGCGACGGGCTCGGCTCAGTAATTGGCTCGAGCTACCTCGGTAGGCCCATGAGCTAGAGAGAAAAAATTTCACTCAGCAGAAATCAACGTTCAGTCGCTCACGTATCTTTGATTCAGTATAGCAAATTAGGAAAATTTCACTTCAAGGAACAAATCAACAAATAAGTGATTCACGTGTCATTGGTTCAGTGTCAAAAGCAAGAAGCAAATTAATGTATTTTGAGAAAATCACACAGCAAGATCCGTAGAATCCATGAAAGACATGACCGGAAGTCACGGCGCAGCAGCTCAATCTCATATTCAAAGCAAGCAGAGCTTTGAGGGAGCGTCCTGACTGCTCTGCACCTTGGCAGCTTGCACAGCCACATGGGGCGTGCGGCCGACGGGGTTGTCGCTTGGGCTTGGGCGCTCGACAACCAGGCGCCAGGCGAGGTGTCGCCCGGTGCACGGTGGAGGTGCTGCTCCTGCTCGGTGGTTCAGGGCGGCGGCCGCTGGCTCTCGCGAAATCCAGCGTCCGGTACTCGGCGTCCGCCTCAGGGATTCAGGGAGTTATTATGTAGGAAAAGTACTTAACTGCCCTTATACATAATTAATTAGTTTTCCTATTCGTAAGAGATGAACCGGTGGTTCTCGCCAAGCACGCCTGGATAAAGAAATAAACACGGGGGCATCTGTAAACATAGCTTCTTCAGAAACCTGCGTGCTCTGCTTCCTCATCAAGAAACGGAAATGGGCGGACCGAGCCTAGCTCGAGTGG
Organism: Saccharum hybrid cultivar R570; assembly: GCA_038087645.1. Taxonomy (NCBI): domain Eukaryota; kingdom Viridiplantae; phylum Streptophyta; class Magnoliopsida; order Poales; family Poaceae; genus Saccharum; species Saccharum hybrid cultivar. The sequence goes on from JAQSUU010000805.1 coordinate 18,499,387, forward strand.
CAAGTGCCCAGGTGCTGGAACTTGCCGACCGGAGTTCAAGCCCCCAAGGGGCTCAATTTCTGGTACCCCACCCACAGGAACAGTAGTTCCCTAAATAATTTCAGTTGCTTCACACGTGGATGCGGCGCAATGGTCAGGATGACATGCCCGTCATGTGCGAAGCCTCGAAGACTTCGGATACCTCTCGGCCACGTGCAAGTCTCTTCGTATAGGTATACGTCTAGCTTGCGCACTAGTATGTGCGTGTGTGAGTTTGTGTGTGTGGTGATGACGTGTGAGTTAGTGCATGAGTTCATATACTACAGCTCTGTACCTGAAGAGCTTAGGCTAAAAAAAACAAAAATAGAAAAAAAGAAAAAAGAGAAGGAAATCCAATCCTATAGCTATAGCTAGAGGCAGCGGTGGGCGGCATTGAAGTCTGCAACTGTTTCGCCGATCCGTCAGTTGCTGGTTTAGGGCCTCTTTGGAGGGCTCCCGCCGGCTCCAGATTCTCTGCCAAAAAATACTATAGCAACACTATTTATAAAGTTACTTTTCTCTCTCCTCTCTCACAAAGCTGCTGGGAGTAGGTAGGAAAGAGGAGAGAGAAAAGCAGCTTCATAAACAGTATTGCTACAGTATTTTTTGTCGGGAATCGGGAGCCCTCCAAAGAGGCCCTTACTCAAGAGTTGCTTTCCGATTGATCCAGCTGATCCCAACCTAAGAAAGCCCTCTTTCTGTTTATTTTTAACTGTGGTTCGCACTTCTCGAAAGATCAAACATACGTAAATTTGGTTAAATATATAAAAAACATTAATATTTATGGTACATAATTAGTAGTATTATTTGAAATTGAAATATTAAAAAAAGAGACGAAAATGCACACAGAGCCACAGAGTACACTAGTATGCTAGGTGACATGATTTTTGTTCTCCGTTGTATATGACGAGAGGCGCTTTGTCGTCGTGGGAGTGAAGCACCTGTGTGACTTTGAGAGGCCTATCAGTAGGACGGGTCGACGGCGATGCGCGCCGGTCAGAAGTTGTCGCGCGATGGATCATATCGATCGTGCGTACTATGATGACCTAGCATGTGCATCCATCACCGCGCCGCGCGCCCATGAATGTGCCGATGCCCGGACGGCGCGGCGAACGCATGCTAGCACGAAGGCTGCGATCGATCTCTCTGGTTGCATGCTTATTCCACCGTGCCGTGCCGAACATGACGGATGGTGATCGAAGAGGCACGCGACGGCCGGCGTCGAGTCCAATCGAGGCCAGACAGCCAGCTAGGCCAGCAGGTGGCGAGTGACGCGGACGCCTCCGTCCGGTCTCCCTCCCCGTCGGCATCTGCACCCGTCCGTGTCGGCTGTTGTCCCTCTCCGACCGCACGCCACCGCCCACCGGCTACCTCTCTCGTTAACGTTTTTTTGGTTGAAAATGCCCGCGCGCGGCCACGCACCGACGGACGCACGTATCATGCTCTGTCTTTGTGGCTAGTGGCTACCCGACCGGCAACCGGGCCGCCGGGCCTACTCGATCGCCGGAGCCGGATGAATCATCCAGGCTCCAGCCTGCGCCGTCCACCTATGGTGCTGCCACACAAACACGCTGTCAGGCTGTACAAGTACAGCATTATGATAATCATCGCTCTCCGTACGACTCCAATAATTAGGGGGTGTTTAGACGTAAAAAAAATTAGAATTCGGCTACTGTAGCACTTTCGTTTATATTTGACAATTAGTGTCCAATCGTGAACTAATTTAGCTTAAAAGATTTGTCTCGTGATTTATAACCAAACTGTACAATTAGTTATTTTTTTATCTATATTTAATGCTTCATACATATGTCTAAAGATTCAATATGACAGAGAAAGTGTAAAAATTTAAAATTTGGAAGGCATCTAAACCGGGCCTGGCCTGTCCCCCAGTTTAAGACCCCCTAGCAGTTGAGTCTGACTTGCATTAATTCCAGATGCCTTCTTGCACCCGATGATATATGATGGGCTAATAACGTGCATCATCAACTTGGGGACCTGAATCATTGAGCCACCGATGGTTACATTACATGCATGATGGATTGTTATAGTATATATTCTGCCACCATGTCGCGTTGGGTGGAGTACATATGTACCGCGTGTGTACGCACGTGGACATTCATCCATCATCATCACGCAGAGAAAATCACACGCACAAGTACCCTGTGTTTGTAAAACTTGTTTGCACTTTGGGGATCTAGAACTCGTCCAACATCAAAGGGGGTAAATCACTTTGGTGGTAACTCACATCCAACAATTCTCCTAAAAAAAACTCACATCCAACAAACCTGGAGTTATTTCAATTCCCAAACAATGCTTTGCCCAACTAACAATATCCATCCCGATTCTATATACGTTGACTTTTAGCATCGTACGGGTACCATGGTTGCAGTAGGTGGTTGATCGAGTTCGTTAGCCAGCTGTGGTGCACGTGTGTACGAATGCACAACTCCCATCTCTGTTTAGTTAGCTCCCTTTTATAGTGGAGTATCTTTTGTTCATATATATGAGCTACCTAGGTACGTATATACAAGTGGTTAGCAGACAGCAGCAACAACCTACAGCTCAAATCAACGGTGCGTGCCTACGTACGCACCCTATAGCTAGGAGTACATCCATACAGTACGTATAATAGTGCAGGGGATCTTATTTAATTGGGATATATCATACCCAAACAATTTCCCCAACTAACAATAGATCCATCATGATTATTGGATCAAAATTATACTAGTAGTATCGGCAAAACTCTTATCCTCCTCTCCTCTGTTGCCTACCTAGCGAGCAAGTACTGACCAAGAAACACCTCTCAACATCTACCGACTTGGATATCATGCATTTGGTGCTTTGTATGTACAGTACCAGATTGCAGAATAATGAGCTTAACTGCTTAACTTGCAGCGTCACACAGTCACCGTAGGGAGGAGGCAGAGGGCAGGCAGCGGTGCAGGCTGCAGGGAGGGCCTAAACCTTGCTTAGTGCGTTTCTCAATTTATTCATTCATTCATGGGTGCAGAATTGACGGCAGGAGATGCGTGTGCGATCATACGCAACCGTACATGTAATCAGGGGGCCGGCCAGACGGGTTAGTTAATTACGTTTACGGTTTACCTGTCGGCCCGAGCCGATCGACACGACAATATCCATCATCATATCCCTGGATGTCGAGAGTGATAGTACTTATATTTAATTAAGCAACATCGACATCGACACAAACAGATGCGTGCATCCAACAAGTACGTACGTCCTACTACGTTGCTTGTGCCTGTTGTTCAATTACTGCTCTAGTGCGCTTACATGCATTCCTGTTGTTTAATCATCATCAGGGTTTTCCGGCCGTGATTAGATTGTTGCGTATAGTATGGTAGCACGGTACGTAGCTGGTGGCACTTGCAATCATACGTACATAGAGAGATTGCCCTGTACGGATGGGCATGTACTTTGTTTGTTCGAAATGAATTGATCTCAGATATATAGCAGTGTTCCAGGGACGGACATGCGAGAGTAGCTATCACACACACGCATCCCGGGGCCACCTTCGATCAGATCACCTTGCTACGTGCTTAATAATATAAACTAAGCAATGTCTGGAAATCCAACAGTCTGTTCGTTTCGCTGGATTATTGTGGCTGAAAGTACTGTTCGCTGGTTTATTGTGAGAGAAAAATACTGCTGGATGGCTGCTGATTCCGGTGAACCAGCGAAACAGGGTGCAAGTTGGTGTCATGGGGCTACGGTCTACGGATTATGTTGTGCTCCAGACCACTTATAAAGAGGAAAAAGTGGCCCACCGGGCACCACGAAAGCATCGCATCGCATCGCATCGCAGGGGCTGTTCTATTGTAGTATCGTTCAGAAGAAGAATGATTGACGAAGTCGTATAAACATTACCTGTCAATCATCATATTCTTCAAAAGTGGAAGCTGTGAATGATGCTTCGTACTAAACATTTGCCCACCTTTAACTCTAGACAGAGGTATCAGAGAGTATTTTCTTCTTCTTCTTTATAAAGGAATTTAAAGTGCCATCATTTCAAGGAGATGATATGTACTACTGCTTCGTTTCTAAAGATGCGTAAAGTGGCCGTACCTATTTTTTTTTTCTTCTTTAAGAGAGTAGTAGGGGTAAATATGCTCTATATTCAGATCAGCGGTTTGGGTTACAATTTAGGCGAACATGAAAGGATTTTATTAGCTGACAATACAAGGGGGTTATCGTGGTTACAGCTATGTATCGTCAATCGATACAGAGGCTGAAATATTAATACATATTTCCGTTTCTAGAAAAAAAAGGTTATCGTGGTTCAGAGTAGTAACCGATCTGCACAAACACTGAAGCATAGCCGCCCTGCCACGCGGGCACATGGACTCGGAGCAAGCAACTGCGGGTGGATCGAGAAAACTGCTGCACAAGTGTGGGCGAGCGGTTGGCGGTTGGGCGCAAGATCCGAGACCCAGAAACATTTCAACTCCAACAACCTGATCGTTTCACTGGTTTATTGTGGCTGAAAGTACTGTTTGTTGATTTATTCTGAGAGAAAAACACTGCTGGATGACTGCTGATTTGGTTGAATAGCTCAAACGAACGGGATGCAAGAGGGCGCTTGCCGCTCTGTGCTGAGCCTCTCTGCTCCGTGCTATATGCTCATTTGAAGTCAGGATGCCTATCTGAATGGGACAGTTTCCTGGGGATAAGGGTAGTATGAGATTCCAATTCCAGCCAAGATCATTTTTTTGGGGGTTAAGATAGGAAATATTGTGCAGGAGTGTATTACTGTATATAGGACCAAAAACTAAGAATCTACATAGAGCCTGTCATTAGCTGCCGAAATCGGCCGGTTCAGACACGGTCTAACAAAGAGCTTTTTTTTTTTTGACTTGGTCTAACAAAGAGCTTTTAGCATAGCAGGCACACCACAAAGTAGGAGCAACTTTTGGTTGGACAACATTTTGGAGCATGGTTATCTTGGCAGTCGTCGCTGACTTTGGGTCACGTCTGCAAATGATTTTTTTTTACTTTTTCGCGACCAACAGACTTGAGTTGGCCAATATACCCGACGGTGCTAACTTAATGGTACCGATGATCTGATCGTGGGGTGTCGATATATACAAATAAGTAACAGGCATTGAACACTATAGCTAGTCTACATTCTGCTGGATGATCGTGCCAATGCATTAGCCACTACAAACTATCTTCTCCAAACTTGAACACCACTCACTCTAGCACTCTTCCGTTGAGGCAGCAGGATGATGCATGGATTGGATTCCGGCCTTCCTCCGTGTGCCCTGCGCATGCTTGCGGGATCGAGGAAAGGTAGCACGAATTTGGGTTCCTACCCCCACTCACGGGCTGAGCCCACGCAAACGTTTCCACACCCATCCATTCAGGCCCAGTGAGCATCTGTTGCTGCTCTTGCCACTTCGGAGGCCATCCTCGACGCAGGACGCGTTGTTCAAATAAGGCTGGGCCGATTCCTCACCGCCGACCCACACTCCCTTGGATGGGCCTGACAATTATCCAACCCCATACTGCGGGCGGCTTCTCAGTGCCACTGCTGTGGCCATGAGCCCAGGGGCAATGTGTGCATCAATTTTTTTTTTGTTTTATTTTGCCATACAGCAATGTGTGCATCAATGATTTGTGCTAGTTTTCACGTACTAAATGTATTTTAAAAATTCCAGCACAAACACAGGAGAAATATAGATGAATCAGTAACTATTGCGTATAGGAGCAAACAAATGCTACTAGTCGCGATGACAAGGCCTTACGGTAGATAATATATACTTCATTCCAGATTATAAGGCGTTCTAAGAATCTTGAAGAGTCAAAACATCTTAAGTTTGACCAAAATTATAGAGAAAATTACAAAAATTTATAACATCAAATAGGTATACTATGAAAATATAATTAATGAAGAATCTAATGATACTTAATTGGTGTCATAAATATTATTATTTTATCATATAAATTTGGTCAAACTTGAGATCCTTTGACTATTCAAGAATCTTGGAATGGCTTATAATTTGAGATGGAGGAAGTAACTTAAACATTGATGAGGATGATAACCAGTATGTGATAAGATAATTTTCTAAAAGTGCATGATGTGCCCGGTGGAGCTTGCGCCCATGGCTGGCGGAGCCCGCCTTCCCCTCCGGCAGCGGCGGCCTCGTCCATGTCTGGCGGTGGCGGCCTCACCCGTGCTCGAAGGGAGAAGAAGTTGCGCATGCGATGAAACGAACAAAGGCTTTCGATGAAATGAACATTTTGGAAACAACGCTCACTCGTTTCGTCCCTATGAAACATTTCTCTTCCCTCTTCTCATCGATACATGCAAAAGTTCTATTTCTACTGATGTGACACCCTATCTAATGTACATAAAATTTGCATTGAGACTGGCTTAAGAGCCTCAATTTTTAGTCTTGCCCTGGACCCCCAAATTCTCAGGGATGGTACTGTAGCCTTGCCTGGCCAAGGCGTTTCAGCAATTAGTTGTTCTCAAAAATGTTTCTCCCCCTGGATACATACATACATGCATACATCTTGCGGTGATCCTGCGTGTTTGATTTCATCTCATCAGATATTTAAGTCAGGATACAGGGATGTATGGCGACTTGTAGATACAAACGGTTTTTTTTTATCTCAGATTGGATCTTGTTTGAATAACAGCTTGTTTTGGCTTGCTCTAGGTAATGCATCGTGTAAGCATGACACAAAGTTTTACGAGCTACCCTGTGGTTAGGCACGTAAATGTCACGTGCCGCACGGGTGGTTGGGACCAGAATGCCACGTTCATACGTGGCCCAGCCCAGCACACCACGCACGAATAGAGGCAATTCTCACATGGGCCTCACAGCGTTGCGTTTGGAGGCCATGTTTCCTGGGTAAGTAGTAGCATGGAAAAAGTCCATTTTACCTTCTGAACTATCTTTAAAATTTAGTTTTCCTCAAACTCAAAAACCGGGTAAACTACCTTCCATAACTTTTAAAACCGTTCATTTTATCTCCTTGACCCGGTTATAGGTGGTTTTCAAAGACGGTTTTATCTTTTCTTTTTTATTTATTTTTACTGAATAATTGAAAAATCATAGTAAATCATAAAATAGAAAATTCAATTTTGTTGGAGTAGATCTACACAGTAAACATATAATATGATATGCTTTAGTGCAAAATTTTTGATATAGCTGTAGATCTATGCTTTTCTATAATTAATTCATAACTGCAGTTTTTATGGTCCAATTGTAGTGAAATTTTTATGGTGGTCTAATTATTGTATGGTTTAACTGTAGTAAAAATTTCATACCCGTTTCTATTTTTACACACTTTTAACTATTTTAAAACAATTTAATAAGCATAAAACTAAATAAATCTATAACTCAGTTATGCATGATTCAATGAGCATAAAATTTTTACTACAATTCAATCATATAATAATTAGCCCAAATAAAAATTTCACCACAATTAGACTATAGAAACTGCAGCTTTGAATTAATTATAGAAAAACATAAATCTAAAGCTATATCAAAAATTTTATACTAAAGCATACCATATTATATATTCGTTGTGTAGAATAGTTCAGAGGTAAAATGAACTTCTTCGCAGTAGTATCTCCCTACACTCTCCTCGATGGGCCTGATCACAGCCCAACACGTGCCGATCAAATCAAATAATAAACACATCCTCTCTCACAAAATTAAAAAGAAAACACACGAAAACATCCAAATCCTGTGTGCCGGATAAAATCACAAGGTTTTTACAGTCCACCACGCATCGTGTGACAACGTAACCATCATTCATTAGGCCTGTTAGAGCAGGGCAATCTTTGTTTGTATGTACTGTAAGTGAGGGTTCACAAATACAAAAAGTTCTTCGTTAACCGCATAACCAATTGCTAAACCACAAACTGTATCATAGCGTGGCTTTTGCCAGGTTAGAAGAGGACATTTGAGGCCTTCGTTTTCTACGGAGGGGCATGGAGAATCGACAGAGGGTAGGTGTTGAGGGGACTCCGGCGACCTCTCCAGCGAATCGGCTACTGCATCCGATGGTAGTGAGAGGAGGAAGAGGAATGATGCTTCGTGCTCAACATTTACCCACCTTTAATTCTAGAGGTACCATTTTTCTTTTTTCTTTCACCCCTTAAAAGTATGTAACTTCATTTCTAAAGATATGTAAAGTAGCGGCGCCTTTTTATATTTACATCATCGGTTGCAGTTTAATAAAAAAGGAATGGATTTATTAGCTGACATTACAAGGACTATTGTGATTCTGAGTCTTCTGACTGTTCGTTTCACTAAAATTTAGCTGATGATGCTGGTGATGCTGATTTCTTGTGAGAGAAAAACAATATTCCTTTATTAAAAAGTAGTGCTGAAAAACAGGTGTCAAACACTGAATCGTAGCCATCACGTGCATGTACTCGAAAACTGCAGAAAGTGCAGATGCAGTGGACGAGCAGTTGACAGCTGGGCGCGAGATCTGAGACCCAGAATCACTCCACTACTTGTCATGTTCCTTCCAAATTGCAAATTTTTCTAACCCGATAAATAGTACCACTTTCGTTTTATTTAACAAATATTGTCCAATCGTGGACCAACTAGGCTCAAAAGATTCATCTCGTGATTTCCAACTAAACTGTGTAATTAGTTATTTTTTACCTACATTTAATATTCCATACAAGCGGCTAAATATTGATATGATAGAGAAAGAGTGAAAAAATTATAACTTTTGGGGTACATCTAAACCAGGCCCAGGGATCCAACTCCAAGACGGCGCTCGCCGCCCTGTGCCTCTCTAACCTTTGCTGTGCATCAGGATAAGCATATGGTCTGGTCTCGTCTGCTCACATGAGGCCAGTTCAAGTCAGTTCCCATGCCCATCTGAATGGGACAGTTTCCTTGGAGGAAGGGTAGTATTAGATTCTTCCAATTGCAGGCAGGATCTTTTTTTATTGGCCTTGTTTAGTTCCAACTTCTTCCCAAATTTCACTATACAAAAAAAAAGATTCTCCGTCACATCGAAATATCAGCACATGTATGAAGTACTAAATGTAGATGAAATTAAAAACTAATTACACAATTTTATTGTACTTTGCGAGACGAACATTTTGAGTCTAATTAGTCAAAGTTTGGACAATTTTTACCAAATACAATAATGCGCACTGTAGTAATTCGGGCGCCCCCGATTCGGGAACTGAAGAAGGGCATTGTTAAGATAGGGAATAATGTGCAGGAGTGTAGTAATAACTAGTAATAAGGACTGACTCTGACATAGAGCCTGCCATTGGGTGATGAAATCTGCCAGTTGAGATGACTCGGTCAAACAAAGAGCTTGCAGCAGCTACACTACAAAGTAGGAGCAACTTTGGCGTTGGAGTTGGACAACATTTTCGCTGGCTACGGTGGTCACCTATATAGCATGGTAGGTACTCTCGCAGTCGCTGCCTCTGGGTTCAATTCGGCCACGTCTGCAAATGATTCTCCGGTAGTTTTACACCCGGCCCTTTTGACCACCAAATATCTAATGGCTTGGGTTGGGAAATATACTGACGGTCTTTTTACCCCCGGCCCTTTTGACGACCAAATATCTAATGGCTTGGGTTGGGAAATATACTGACGGTGTTAATTAAGTACTCGTCTGATCGTGGACTGTCGATACAAACAGTAACTTTGCATATTGAACACTATGGATTCGGGACTGCTAGCGCCCGGACATCCGATCTGGGCGCTAGCGTCCGGACGCCGGGCCCTTCGTACCGCACCTCACCCACCCGCCCGCATGGAACAGAATAGAGATCGGAACCGCCCTTCCTCCGCTCCCCGCAAACAGAACCCACCCGACCCGCCCCCAACGCCCACGGAACCCGCTCGCCCCCAACCTCGCCCGCCCCCCGCACGGAACGAATCGAATAGAACGGGTTTCCCATCCGCCCCCAACCTCGCTCACCCCCAACGCACTCCCATCAGAAAATTGTTTGCAATATCAAACAAAAGCGCAATGCGAGGTGAAATATCAGAATAAGTCTACTGCAACACCAGAACAAAGAGCGACTGCAACAATACAATAAAGCTACTGCAATACGAGATACAACATCAGAAAAAAAATACTAATGCAACAAAGAAAAATTACTTGTTCCAATAGCAAACCAAAGCTACTGCAACAACAGAAACAAAGCACAATGCGAGATGCAACATCAGAAAAAAGACTAATGCAACAAAAAAATTACTTATTGTAGCAGCAAACCAAAGCTACTGCAACAATAGGAAACACAAGCGCAATGCAAGATGCAACATCAGAAAAAAAGACTAATGCAATAAAGAAAAAAAATACTTGTTGCAACAACGAAACAACATTACTGCAACAACAGAAAAAACGCAACGCGAGATGCAACATCAGAAAAAAAGAAATAATACAACAAAGAAATATTACTTGTTGCAACAGCAAAACGACGCTACTGTAAAAACAACAGAAACAAAAGGCTCAATGCGAGATGCAACATCAGAAAAAAAAACTAATGCAACAAAGAAATATTGGCCCTGTTCGGCAGGCTGTTTTTTTGGCTTATAAGCCGGCTGTAGCTGATTTGCTGTGAGAAAAAAACACTGTTTCACGGCTGATAAGCCGTACTGATAAGCTCAGCCGAACAGGGGGATTACTTATTGCAACAGCAAAACAAGCCTACTACAACAGAGCTCGTCGGAATCCTAGCCACCGCCGCGTCCCTCAGGTCCAGTTCGAGAGGAGGAGGAGGAGGAGGAGAGCTCAAATCTAGATGAGGAGGAGAGAGGAGGAGGAGCAGGAGAACTCAGATCCAGAGAAGGACCCACCTACCTTGTCGGAAGCTGCCGCCATCGCCCTCCTCTCCGGTGGCATGGAGGTCATGGAGGAAGGGAGGGAGGGAAGGAGGGAGGGAGAAAGGGAGGGAGGGGCGGCTCGCCGGAAGCCGTCGCCGTCGCGGCATGGAGGTCACGGAGGGAGGGAGGGTCGGCGGCGTGCGAGCAAAGCGAGAGAGTGGAGGAGTAGGGAGGAGGAGAGGGCGAGCAGAGCAAGAGAACTGGGGCGCGCGAACACGGGATGGGATGGGGGAGGGAGTCGAGCGGGCGGATAAGGCGAGGCGCCGGTTGAGTCGCTATCTGACGTGTGTCCGGAACGTCGGACATTCGAGTCATAGCATTACCGCTATGGATTCAATAGGTTTCCACTCCTGCTGGATCGTGGCAATGCATGCAATAGCCGCCGGATGCCCTGCCCACTGCACATACTTCAACTGCAAGTCTGCAACTTCGTTTTATGTGCTTGCGGAAATTGCTGTACGTGTGCCTTCAACGTTCCTCGACCCAGGCCTGTACATTAGCAGGTGCAAAGTGTGCTACTGTTCAGGGTCTCTAAAATTATAGGGCTTCCAGATTTACATACTACACTAAGTAGTAGGTAGTAATTAATTAATAGTCAGGTCTGCAATCAATAATTTGTTAATTGGAGTTGGCCCAATGTAAGACCCATGGCCATCCGCCATGCCTAGCCCATCAGCCTACTTGGGTGACTCCTGGCTTCTCGGTAGGCCCATAGGTACAAATTGGCCGGCGGCGTTTCATTTTCCTTTGCTGCAAGCCAGATCATCGTCGCGCCGCTGCTAGACGTCGGCAGTTCGGCACCGCGGCGACCGCGCAACCATCGCCAAGATGCCAAGCCGTCGTCCGCCGGGGGCCAACACGTCGGCAGCTCGGTACGCACACGGCTTTCATCTCCAATTGTTTACGGTTGTATCTACTATCTTGAAAAGCAAATTAGTCTAAAAATTTGCACTATAATCAGGGAATTTTATAGGAGATTTACATAATTGCATCATGCTTTATTATTTTCTTATAAATTTTAGGGCCATATCACGCATTTCGTTCAGGGTCTTCCAAATCGTAGGTACGGGCCTTTCCTGCCAGCTTAACTGTGGCATCTCGCTCCGGGTTGGATTATCGAGGAGCAAGGAAGGATTTGTTCAGTCTTAGCCCACATGACCAAACTCCTTCCTTCCTACTCATGGGCTCAGCCCACACAAACGTTACCCAGCTGTTCATAGGCCTAGTGAATTAGCGTTGCTCCTCTAGGCCCTTTAATTTGCCCACTTATCCAAGACCAGGCACATCTATCTATAGATTGATGAAGTTCAGCCCGCTGGGCACCTCATTTTTTTCAGACATGTCACTTACTTCTAATCAAATACTATCAACAATAAAGACAATATATAAGAGAAACTCGAAGGGATTAGCCAAAAAGATATTCCAAATTCGCCGATTATAGCTATTCTCGAAAATAAATCCTAGCCAAAAAAACTAGGCCACTACAATAGACTATGTAAAAATTGTCATTCTCTATTTTCAACACTGCCACATCACCATTAATTTTTCAAATCTATCTTGTCAAGACTAATTATTACTGTGATGCTAGCATATTTGCTTATTTGATTGAGGTTTAATACTTATTCCATTTATAAGCGTCCAAATCAATTTGGGTTTTAGTGCAGAGTCTCTAACCTGATTCATGGATATAGGGCCCATATAAAACTCCAATAAGTAAATAAGCGTTCTAACAAGGTATTACGGTTAACTATGCATAATGGGATCCTAGCAGCGATTATATGCAGCTGACAGCACCTTGGTCTAGTCTTACTGTTGTATTAAGTGTGAACATAAGTTTAAATCGAACATAAATATTGTTAGCTGTTTGATCAAGTGGGAGAATGTTGGATGTGATTTCGACTAGCCGAGACCAACTTGGTCCATAATTAAGTAAGGTCCGCCAGTTAGTGCCAAAGCTGTTAAGTTATTTGCCGTCATCAACACCAACCCTAAGGGTTATATGGAGTCAGCACTGGCCCATAGTGTGTATATAAATAAGATGAAAGGTGATTTCGGGATTAAGTTTTTTCCTCGACACCTAAACCCATCTAACCTATCAATTACATGCTGCGAGGGGTTTGGAAGCTCGGCTCCCTATTCTAGGAGACGAGGACGTTGCTAATCTGCATCTACATCGAGTTCTTCATCAAGAGAGAGCCCTAGCTCTCAGATTGGTAAAGATTAGTTCATCTACACCAACCCCTCCTACAACTATAGAGGGACAAATGATATTTACAGGCTTTGATCCCTGCTTAGCAAATTTGAAATTGAAAGATTTAGCAACTTTTATTACGAGTACATGGCAATACAAAAATTTACAACTATACGCAAGAAATAAAGACTCAAGTCTTAATCCGGTTCTTGTTTCTCCATCAAATTTGTTGAAGAGCTCCATCACCATCACTTCTAACATTTTGCATCCATCCCTTAATATAGATCTTGTTTTCTCTTTAGACAGCTGCGCCCGTTGCCTGATCCAATATGTCCCTGCGAAGATGACCTGCAAGAATGAAGTAGGTACGGTTCTTTTAAATACAACATCATTTCTACTTTACCAAACTGCCCAAAACAGGGCCACAGTACCAATTAAAATATAATTTCTTTGCTTAGAAGATATTGGATGGTGGTTGAATATTAAAGCAGATAGAAACCACATTCTAAATGGACTTTGCCAAGTGTCAGTCAAAAAAATAGATGTTGGATAGTCTCCTCTGAATTACAAAAACTACATTTTGTTAAACCCCTCCAATTCCTTTTTGCCAAATTATCCTTGATTAAAATAACTTCTTTTTTAGGTACTAAAGAAACACTAAGATATCTTAACCTTCAATGAGCATCATAAACATTGGGAGGCTTGATAAAACAAATCTGGATCTATGGTAGTCCAATTTATTTAGAATTCCCTTAGGAATTGGTAAAAAAGACATCATAAACATTGGGAGGCTTGATAGAACCAAATTGATTAACACAAGCCTCCCTCCAGCTGACAATAACTTGTCCTTCCAACTGAAGTTTTTTTTTCTGAAATTGTTCCTCAATGAGCATCCAATCCTTATTCAAAAATCTTACAGTAATGTATAGGGATTCCTAAATATCTAAAAGGAAAGATCCCTTCTTTACAAAACATAGTCTCTATTTCAATAATCCTTGGCTGCACCAAAGCAAAAAAGCCCACTCTTATGAAAATTAATCTTGAGGCTAGAAAGTTTTCAAAGGTACATGGCTAGTACCAGTTTCAAGTTCTTTGCCTCTTCTAAATTATTTTCCCTAAAATTTGGTATTGTTTGCATACTGAAGGATTGATAAACCTTCCTCTATGGTTTGGTACCAAACCTCTAAACTGTCCATTGTTTTTAGCTCTACCTGCTATGACAAGAAAAAAAATATGCAAGAAGCGATTGAAGACGTGTGGCAAATACTCCAAAAAAAATTGAAGTGTAGAAATAAGTCTTACCTGTGGGAATAGAAGCATTCTGCCAGCGAATTCTTTCCCACATGTTCTCCTCAGTTAATTTAACACTAACCCTTCGAATGTGGCTAATCTTCATACACAATTCACTACATTCATTTACTTCCCGCCTAAGCTTCTCTATAAGCTCCTGTGCAGTGTCGTACAGGTACAAATCCTCAAGGGATGTAAGGCACTCAATGCCATTAGGGAGGCACTTCAATTCTGGGCACTGTAGAAACCATAGCTTAACAAGGTTTCTCAGTCCACCTTCCTCGATTTCAACTTGGCTGAGCTGTGGAGCACCCCATATTCCCAGTTTTTTAAGTGCAGGAAATGACAATGCAGAGAAGCACAATTTCTTCCCATCATACGCATTACCAAGCTCAAGAAAGCATAAACCACGTAACACCATGAGGCTAGAAAATGCGTCTTCATCAAGTTTGGAGAAAAACAGAGACAATCGAGTGAGGTTGTGAAGGTGCGACCAGGAAGAGATAATCTGTGGCATCCGTTTCTTTTCCAGCTGCCCAATCAATTCAAGTTTAGAAAGAGTTTTAGGTAAATTTAGTTCTTCCAATAGTAACACTTCAGTTTCACTCGATGCAACCATTGAGAGGCTGACAAGATGCCTCATGTTCGTGATAGCATTGCACAAGTTTGGAGAGTGCTCACTGGTTACATCGGCAATTGCAAATGTTCTTAGTTCTGTTAAAGCCGCAACCTCACATATAGTCTCTAAGCTTGCTTTAACACTTTGCAGAGCATGAAGTCCAGTCAAGTTCATTATACCTCTTGGCACCTTAACTCCGCCAAAACGTGTGAGATTTCCTTCTGTGAGCCTTGCGTTTGCATACAGGAACCTACGTTTTTTTAGTTTTGTTATATCTTGTGGTAATGAAAGCAGAGCAGTACCAAAAGCATCTAATACTTCTAAGCTTTGTAATCTTCCGACGGCCTCAGGTAGAACCTCAATTCTTGTATGTCTAAGACCCAAAAATCGTAAATTAAACAAACTGAAGACCTCGTTAGGCAGCATGTTTATTTGAGTACCTTGCAAATCCAATGTTGACAGCAAATTTGAAGATGCAAGGATAGGCCTCAACAGATCAATATCAACATAACTTGTGAAATCATATATTGCTCTGATATGAGCTGCACCAGATTGACCCAGCATTGCAATATCGGTGCTTTGTATCGACAGTCGGCGTGTTGTAGTGCCTAGAGAAAATGTCTTGGAGCCCTCATAAACTTTAGCGAAACATTCTTTTTCTGTACAGGATATTAACTTACTAGAGGAAAAAGATGTCTTTATGTGGGGTTTGAACACATCTGGAAGCTTTACGGTCAGGTCTATGTATGCTATGTTAATTAACAATGAGGTCAGAGTGTCACAAGACATATGGCAAATTAAAGTACCAATGAAAATAAAAGTTTTTCTATGGTATCTAAAGAAAGGGGTGATTTTAACTAAAGATAACTTAGTTAGGAGAAACTGGAATGGTGATAAGAAATGTTGCTTCTGTCATTCTCCAGAATCCATACAACATCTCTTTTTAGATTGTGCTTATGCCAAATTCCTGTGGCGCGCTGTACATATGCTTTTTGGAATTTCGCCACCCCGAGACATGAATGACCTTTTCATTAGGTGGTCAAAAGTAGCAACCAAAAGATATAATTCATTGTTATTAACAGCAGCATCAACGCTTTGTTGGGCAATTTGGATAACAAGGAACGAGGTGGTTTTTGACAAATGTAGACCAAAATCGTTTTTGCAGGTTCTTTTCAGGGGAACGCACTGGCTTCGGGAGTGGGCAAGATTGCAGCGGCGTGATGATCTGCGGGAGCAGCTGACTCTCGCTGGACAGCATTTAGAGACTTCAGCTCTGTAATTTTTCAGTTCCAATGGATGGTTATCTACAAGACATATTGGTCATGTTTAGTTGAAACCTTTTTTTTTGTCCCGGTTGTCTGTATGGTTGGCTTTAAACCTTTACCTGCAGTCCGTGTGTGTGCCCTCGGGCGAATCTTTGTAATAATTGGCCTGATTCTATCTGTTGATAGATGAAGCCGGATATGAACTATCCATTATCTAAAAAAAAGGGCAATAGAGTGGACGACGTCATGCATTCGGCAATGTTTCACTCGTCCAAACTCATTTGTCTTTACAACTTGTAGTAGGCTCCGGTTGACAAGTTCATTTAAGTACCCCTCTGCCACTTGTTCCAGTGTTTTCCTCTCTTTTTCCTTAATGAACCCTGCAGTAATCCAGTGTCTAATTAACCTCCTCCTCTTAATTTGATAATCCTCCGGAAATATAGCACAATGTAAGAAGCAATTCTTCAGTTCGCATGGAAGGTCTTCCAAGCTTACTTTTAGAATTATATCAACGCCTGGAATCGCATTTTTTGTCGACTGCAACTGTAACTCCTTGTATATATTTTCCCATGCTGTGTATGTTAAAGGTTTACAAGACAGTAAGCGGCCTATGCATGCGATAGCAAGAGGCAACCCTATGCACTTTTGTTGGAACTTAGCAGACAATTCCTGTAATTCTGATGGGCACCTTTTGTCCATATTATCCCGGAAAGCTACATTGCAAAATAGCTTCCAAGAGAGGTTTTCCTCTAGTGGCTCCAACTTAATTGTGCAGTTAATAGTTGCCAATGATGCAACTTCATATTTTCTTGATGTGAGAACAAACCGGCTCGTGCAATTTGTAGGAAATACATCCATGATATTAACCCATGAATCCGCTTCCCAAATATCATCTAAAACTATGATGTACCTTTTGCCTTTAAGAGAGCTACGGATGAGTTCAACTAACCTTATCAGTTCCATGTTTCTGGCATCAGCT
Organism: Saccharum hybrid cultivar R570; assembly: GCA_038087645.1. Lineage (NCBI taxonomy): Eukaryota > Viridiplantae > Streptophyta > Magnoliopsida > Poales > Poaceae > Saccharum > Saccharum hybrid cultivar. The sequence continues at coordinate 18,516,593 of JAQSUU010000805.1, forward strand.
GAGATGGCCAACTCTCTGGCAATGTTTGCTAGCACCTCAGCAACTTTGTAACTCTTTGATACAGTTACCCATGCAGCAGTATCAAATTCCTCTTTCACAGCCTTGTAGACATGATGAACCAAAGTAGTTTTCCTGCTCCACCCATTCCCCAAACTGTGACGATTTTGTTTTTCTTTTCTTCCAAATCACCTAGTAGCCACTGTGTCATCTTGTCTACATTATCCTGAATACCCACCAGATCCTCCTCCCTTGCAAAACACATAGTTTGATTGGTAGATCTGGTATCATGACAATCATAGTAGCTTCCAATGTTTCTCTCCATCCCTGGCACAGCATAGCGGTTCCTCCTTTTAATAGCGTCTTCAAGCTCATTGTTAATGCTACGAAGCTCGAAACATAGACGACTCCAAATGTTCACATGCCTGACTCTCTTCTTCACCATATCTGAAAGTGCTTCATGCTTGTCACCCTCAAGCTTGTAAGTGAACTCGTCCACAACATCCTCAATACGGAAAGCTAGATCTCGAATTTTCTTGACAAAGATGCCAGTGGTCTCGCTGGTCTCCTTGAACTTATCTGAATCATGTAAGTAGGCCTTGATGCTCTCCAACTCCTCCTTGGCTTTGCAGATCTCACCAACAAGACCCTTGAGGTTGGAAGCTTCATTGGAAAGCTGAGATACACCATAGGCTAGCGCCTCATTCCTTAAGGCAGCACCGAGCTTGCCAATCAGAACTCCGACAACAGTGTCCGCCATATATGGTCCAGGTTCTTCCCTGTGTTTGCTGGAGAGCTCAGAGTTACAAGAGTAGCTGCCAGATCCCATTTCAAAAATTAAATCAAAACCTTTTACTAGCTTTTTATCTGAACAATGCGGACTTCCAAACTAATACTAATGTTGAACAAAAATTTAACTGATGAATTTTGGTAGAGGGTTACCGGGATAGCGGAACAAAACAACCACACACGGTGCAGACTGAGGCTGCGCGTAGAAGGTAGACGTGGGAGCCAATGCAAAAAATGTGTATAGAGGGAAGCTGGATCCACCGGCGAATAACTCAATATATATATGTGGTCTTTACCGGCCGGCGGCCCATTATTAATAATTATTTGGTTGAAATGAAAGCACCAATCACGTTAGAAAGCGACAAATCAAGCCGGCGTTTTTGTTTACCTCTGCGGGGAAAGAAAAGAAAAGCATACAAATACATAGTGTTTGAATGGGTCATCCGTCTAAACCAAAGCTCACCAGAAGAAAACAATGTTACAACCTTCGCAATATACCACATCTTTTGGTTACATATGCGGCAAAAACAATGTTATGCAATGTTTGCGATAATTAAATTATCATGTCATAGAGGAACCATACGGATTGGGCAAACAAAAAAAAAGATAGTGTATATATTCAAACAAGTTGTGATAATTGAGGAGCAGTGGAATAATCAAAATGAGCAAACCAACTTCTCACAAGTATATCATCGAACACCTTGTGTCTATGAAATAAACACAGAACCACAAGCTGTCCAAACTTCCAACAACAATATACTTGCATCAACTAGTTCAATAGACACCAAGCCCCATCATGTTCATCTCCATATATCAAACAACACAGATATCCCTTTCATGCCAACATATCAATACAAGCAACCACTTGATATATGGAACAATAACAAGCAAGATGGTGACTTAATCAACAAAATATGGCAAGGAAAAGACCGAATTAAGAGAGAACACCAAGATTTACATGAAAACCCCTTGCGGGGAAAACCATGGGTGATGATGAGACGAATCCACTATGAAATGGAGCAATACACGCGATGGGAACCAACAAATGAGGGGAGGTTCCAAATCCCCCCCCCCCCCCCCCCCCCCGCCAATCTCTCTTTTATTGGTGGATTTGATGATCAAACTCCCTCTCTCTCAGTCTCCCTAACCCTAGCTCTCTCTATTACTTTGTTTCTCTCAAGAAGCAGATAAGCTCACTCTAGGAGAAGGAGGTGGTCACCCCTTCCTGGGCTGGTTTGGGTGCTTTGCTAAAGAGTCCCTGCGATTTGGAAAGCATTACAACTATGCCCCTTAGTTGGAATTATTTGGAGCTGCAACTCTCACAATTCTCCACCTCAGCGGCAATTAACCCATACACAAATGCATCAAGTTTATTGATGCCAAATGCCCAATCTTCAAACGCTTCAGTATTGAGTGAATAAATCAATAAGTAACAAACTCATCGCCGCCAAAGCTCCACATGGAGCAAGCTCAGGAAAGAACGAATACCTACCAAGTTCAAGCAATGCTCAAACTTGGCCTTTAGGACCACTTTGGATAACATATGAACTGGGTTATCTTTTGTGCCAATTTTCTCAACATACAAATCCTTCTTCTTCACATGAAGGCAAATAAAAGAATTCTACACATCAATGTGCTTGGTTCTCTCATGAAACTTTTCATCTGTTGGAAGGTGAATCGCACTTTGACTATCACAAAAGACAACACGATCTACCATGAGTAAGACTGTACTCAGAGCGCTTATTCCAACATAAATATTTGGTCGATGCAATAGGAGTAACTAAAAAGAATTTGTATTCATTGCAAAAAGCATGGTGTGAGATAGAATATGACACGCTATGCTTAAGTTGCTACATTTTAAATAGAAATATGAGTAGCTCAAGTAAAAGTTGTACAAATGCTCTCACTACTATGGAGCTAGAGGTAGAACATAGTATCGTCCAAGGACATCATGCCTTCTTCGAAATCTCTACAGATGTAAAACTGTACACCCACATGGGAGTCTAGGACGAACCTCCATATGCATGCACGGATAAGGGCTGCCTCAAGGTCCCAACATTTCCATAGTGTGACCAACTAATCTATGAAAGGTATGGCGATGAGCTGTGGTGCTATCTCTTTCTAGCTACCCCACGCTACACCCTAAGCCGAATCCATGTGATTAGGTAGTCACAGCTAAGTACTCAACTTGTCACATCCATATATGACATGTGGTCTTTACAGGTGGTCACTCCAACTCACTATGACAAAGAGATGGTCCTTAGAGGTGGTCACTCCAACTCACTATGACCAAAAATTGGGGGAGGTATTGGGGCACTGTTGGAGCATGAAAATTGATCTATCTCCCCCAATAATTCTGTTTTATGGGAATGAGGGGTTGTATTGGGGATTTGTTGGAGATGCTCTTAGCTACTCCACGAGCTATGGCACTCAAGATGCAACACTTGCAGTGACCTTACCCCTCGCTTGAGTCATCACTTACATTCAATTGATCAACTTATTCAAATTCATAGTTGACCTAAGTGGGGGAGAATGTCACGATCCTTCTCCGATCCTCTTCTCCTCCAATCTTACCCACTACTCTATCGCTAACAATGATACATACTGCTGCTTCATTTGTGAAGGAGAGTAGTATACGGAAAAATTTTATTAGCTGACATTACAAGGATTGTTGTGATTTTAACGAAGGTAGGATATTCAGAGTTGTTTTTTTTGTGATAATGTCAGGGGGTGGGAGAAGCCCCACCTGTATATATTGCTCATTGGCCCTTGCAGCCTGATATCACAAACACAAAGTTCAGGTTACATTGGAGTTTGAGCTTTACTGCTCTTGTGCTCTAAAGCACGTTATTACATAATAGCTTGTGAAGCGCCATTGCCCTGGTTCATGATTGTCATAAACATGGAGCCCCAGACAGCGGCTGTAGTTCTTGTCTCGGCCGGAAGCCTGTGACTCCATAACTCTATTCTAACAAAGGTAGGATATTCAGAGTTGTTGATATGCGCAAACACTGAATCGTAGCTGCCTGGCACATGTACTCGATTCTTGAAGCAACTCCGAGACGAGAAAACTATTAATATATAGGCTCTAAAAGAACATATATTCGGCAACATAGAAAATGATACATTTTTATGATTATTTTTACGAAATGTAATATACTTAGGACCTAAAATATCTTCCCACACAATCACCCTATGAACATGTGCATGCACACTATACCTCATGAGCACTTCTAAGAGGCTGGGTCGACATATCTTTAAATTAACAAAATTACTAAAAGCATCTCTCACCATTTGACGTATAGGTAACCTACCAAAGAAAGAATAGAGTTGTTAACTTTTAGAAATAAATCTAAAATATGCAAACATATGTGATGAATCTAGAGAATTTAGATTTTTTTGTGGAAAAAAATCTAAAACATAAATCTAATTATGGATGGGTTCCAGCACAAGAAATTTAACCAACCGAGCCTATCTACTCTCAATTGGAAAGGGTCATGGCTGTCCCTGTATACATGTGCTGCCGCAGGTCAACTGGTAGCAGCTCGCACACAGCTTGCATGTCTCTTTCTCCTTTTTGTACTTTTGCAGTGTTAGCAGTTATATAACCGTGAGTGGTGTTCGAGGAAAAATACAACGTGGTGATTCATCAATGTGATGATGCATTGTCCTACCAAGCGCCAAATGGTTCCAACTAAAGTCCTGTTCTTGTTTTACTAGTTTCTTTTGCTGTGCTTAGCCATTAGTATGTCATTGATTAGCTCAGCGGCCGGCCATAAGGTATATATATAACTGCTTTTCAATCCTCATAGTCAAGGTGAAGGATGGATGGAAGTTTACTAGGAATCAGTAATCTCCTTATTTGTATCCGATTGGTTCTTATATCATATTATCAGAAAATATTGCATGATTGTGTAGCACTGTATTTCTTCAAGGACAATATGACATATTTCTTTTGAGTATAATTTGTTTTGAACATAAAACTGGGAGTTTTTTTTTTTCCAGATTTGTATTTGTATTAATCATAAAGACCGTTTCAAGTTTCAATCTTTGACCACAGCCCCCATACTTAATCAAGTACTCAACTAGTGCAGCTCAACTTGAACGCACATTCTGTTGTACACCTTCAGCTTTGCTTTGTTCTTCTCATGTTCCCAAATCATTAGGTCGGTCCATACGTAATAAGACAAGGTTAGGATTAGGATGAGATCTTGTATGCTAGTGTGACAAAAGATTTGTATCTGGAATCTTACATACCTGCGCCTCCAGTGCCACTCTAATGCGCTACTCCTTTTCTTCTCTTCTGCAGGGGAAGTTTGCTTTAAATCAAAATGGCTGAGATGGCCGGTTCTGCCATTGTTGGGGAGGTAGCTCGTCGAATATTTTCTGGTATCATCAACAAGCACAAGGATGGATCAGATGGAGACAGTAGCAGCATAGAGAGGCTGGAGATGGCATGCCTCAAACTCGATGCCACCATTGAGATGTCGAACCAGTGGCAGATCACTGACATGGCACTGCCGCGTTGAAGAAAGAAGCTGAAGCGTGTTGCTCTGGAGTGCGATGATGCTCTTCGAAGATACAAGCAGCGATCTCTTGAAGACAAAAAGACCAAAGATAAGCTCAGGCAGTCCTCTATTCCCAGACGGGTAGCTCACAGTACCAAATCATTATTATCTTCTCTTGTCGGTCACCAAAACGATGGTGAACCCTCAAGCAAGGCCATGGTTCAAAGATTCGAGAGGATAGCAAATGGTGCTGATGATTTCCTCAGGTTGGTGCAGTTAGGTGGAGCACCGCGACCATATATTTTCCTTGGTCCCCTTGGCCGGTACCTCTTTGCAAGCAAATATGCACAATATCATATGTTACAGCACCAGGGAATTATGCTCAATTGTTTCAGCATACGGCCAATGAGTTTTGAGGAGCGCGGGCTGGAGGTAATGCTAGGATTCATCCATGAAGATCATGAGGCACCCAAGGAGAATTTTCGCTTGGGACTTATGCTGCGTATTTCTGAGAGTACAGATGTTATTGGGATTACTGTCAAGTGTGTACAGCTCACGCGTCACTTCAGCTCTATCAGTGAGCTAGTCATCGGAGAGCATACTCAGCTTCCTATGCAAGACTTTACCTGGTCACCTACGTATGATGAACGAGGTGACATGGAACACTAGAACCAAGTTCATGACACTTTGACTCGATGGTTCCGTCCAGATCCCTTCTACTGCAAACAACATGAGCTCCAAAACATGCCCACAGCTTGTAGCTGCTGCTGCAGCTGCACAAATACATCGAGGCTATCAAGCATATTCCCAGAACAAGTCATTGGAGTGTTTTTGCAGCGTCACATCTTACCGTCCGAGTATGCCATCTTTCCAAGAGGATGTCTCACTTCTGAAGCTGGGGATTCTCTTCATGCTGCATCACCCTTTGGAAGACATCAACTTTGCTACTGAAGCTGAGAGCTCTCCAACAGAAGCAATTGGAGGGAAGCAACAGTTATTAGATGCAAATGTTCATCCGCACCAACTTGACAGGCTCATGCTGCCCAAGGCGATAGATTATCTTCACCATAATGCTGAGGCGACGATGTATCAGATATCTTGGAAGTCTAAACATGGCAGTGCACACCTCTGTGTGGAGAAAACAAGCAAAGAGATGATGGGAGCACCGAGAGCTACAACACGACAAGGCTGGAGGAACAAATAGCAACGCCTTTATGGCATTCGACGTAGAAAGCGGAACAACAACTGTGGTCGATTTGGGAATGGTAGCGCTTAGTGTGGTGGGCTTCCTCCTTGCACTTGCCCTTGTGCGCACAGCCATGATTGCTCGTCAGTGATTTGGATGAATAAAGAATAGTCCATTTGTCGGAGGTCTTGCTCAACAACACTAACACTATATTACCATCTCATCCGTTTCACAGATGACGGGTGAGATACTGGTCCTGTCATGCTTTGCTTCAATAATGGATATTCGGTGCCCCACAAACTACTCCTAGATCCTCAGCAGTTATGGTCAATTTGAATATGTATTACCATCACTAGGTGTCTAGGTTATGTCTGAACCTTGTCTTGTCATGTGACTTTGGAACGATTCAGAAATCAAGACACTAGGTGTATCATCTTGTTGTTCTTGAAAAAATATATATAGTGTACCTTGGTTTTGATTACAATGTGAAATCGAAGAATTCCATGACACCAAGTAGAAGAATGTTGGAATGGATAACTTCCTCTTTGTCTGTTCTGCAGACTTTCACTTAGATTCTATGTTAATTTTGGTCAAATTCTGCAGATGGAGATTCCAATGAATATGATTCCAATGAATACAGTTGAAAGTTGAAATCACACCTCTGGGGCATGCCACTAGGAAAGAACATGGGCACTGGGGCATGATCGACAGTTGCAGTTGAGCACATATTTTGCCCTTCTAATTTGAAATTAAGGGCAGCATAACGGCTGCTGCCTGCTGGGAGTATATGTTAAAGATTATATAGCTGTATATGTTGTACTCGTATTCTTGTATTAGTACATATGTAACGGCCGGACATGTATGCTATGCAGCAGGCATGGCTCTAAGTCTAAACTAAATAAAATACTGGTGCTAGAGGTGCGTGCGATTCATCTGAATTTCAACCTGAGGCGAAGGCATCAAGCTATGCTTGCGGCAATACAAAAGCAGGCATCTATACACCTAAACCATCTATATGTTTTCTACTGTAGCAACAATCATATCCATATCTATATATGCAAAAAATAGCTCTATTTGACATCTTCCGATGATTTTAAAAGGCACTAGCTAGGGCTACACAGTAAATTAAGCATAAATTAAACATGATTAAGTTTTTTTTCCTACTAGGAGCACGATCGAGAGGTACTGGCACAAATGAAGGCCAAAATGATGTGTTCTAAAGGCACAAACAAACTCGCAAAGGAAAACAAAAGAAAGTTGTATTTTGTAGAGAAATGATCAAATGAAAAACATGTTCATATGTGAATAACTGAATATTAAAAATTCAGAATATGTTATTGATACCTGCTCCTGCATAATTGTTCTTGACTTCATGTGAATCAGATACTTGGGACTTGGCTTCTTGAATAGACAACAGCAACTAAAATACAAATAGATAAGAACTAATAATAAACTAAAAACAACAGTATCTAAACAACAAATCAACAATAATAGAAGGGAAAAGAGTAGAAACTTGTCTCAAAGGGACAGCCCCAGTGTTGCACAGGCACGTCTAAGGTTCCCAACAGGTTCACTAATCAACAATAATAGAAGGGAAGGCCGTTCACTTGGATGAGTCCCCCTCGTGGTGGTCAGAGTGGTCTGCTTCCGGCTTCATTCATCCAACAGATGATTGCTTGGTCAGACCTACTGGGCGATGGAGGGCTCGTTCGCCGAGCCTATCACTCAGCACAGAGTGTACCCAAGATGCTTTGTTTGGTGTCTAGCGGGGGGAAGGGGGGCCTTGGCAGGGGCAGGGGTGAGGGGGGTGTGGGTTGTAGTGCACCTGCTGGGTGTATCCCCCGAACTTCTAACTGATTGGAAGGACCATATTTGGGAGACAAAAGAGGCATTTTCTGAATTGAGAGACTGAGAGCCCACCCACCACCCTACTTAGTTGAAAGGCGTAGCTCCTGCCATTGCGTTCAAAAAAGAACCCATCCACCAACCCTCGCCGGCGACCACTGTTACCTGGCCAACAATTGGTGTCTAGAGCCTAGGTTTGGGAGTGCTCAGCCATGTCCACCTCCAGCGAGCGCAGACGCCGTGCAGCCGCCACCAATGTCGGGAACAGAGCGGTGATCAACCCCGCTGCTGGCACGGTGGATCCGGACGCCGATCGGGCTCAGCGCTTGGCCGCTGTAGAGGCTGTAGCCGCAGAGGCAATCGAGGCTGCCAGGCAGGCAGCGGCTCAGGCCACAGTGGCCGCAGCTGCCGTGCTGCGCGCGGAGATGGAAAGGCAGCCCAGAGGATCGCGGAGCCCTGCACGGCGCCGCGCCCCTTCAGCATCGCCGGAGCGCCGTCGCGGACGCGGAGGCCGTCACGGGTCTCCTGCGGCCATCCAGATGGTGTTCAAGGACTTCGGCATGGGCGCGTCGTGGCCGATTCTCACCAAGACCAACTACCATGAGTGGAGTCTGCTGATGAAGGTCAAGATGCAGGCTTGCTAGCTCTGGGAGGCCGTCGAGTATGGCGATGTACCATACCACGGCGATCGACGGGCGCTCGATGCTATCCTTGCCGCCGTGTCGACGAAGATGGGAGCCCTGCTCACTGACAAGGCCATCGCCAAGGAAGCGTGGGACTCCATCGTTGCAGCGCGCATTGGCATCAACCGTGTTCGCTGCGCGACGTTGCAGCGGCGACGCAATGACTGGGAGAACCTCGCCTTTCGCCCCAGTGAGCAGATTGAAGATTTCACCCTTCGTCTTTCCACTCTGAAGCAGCAGATGGCCCGTCACGGTGATGAGGATCTCACGGAGGAGCAAGCGGTGGAGAAGCTCCTTCGAGCCACGTTGAAGAAGTACGCCCAGCTGGTGATCGCAATAGACACTCCTCGACTTCGAGGACCTCACTATCGAGGAAGTCACAGGGAGGCTGAAGATAGTGGATGACCTCGAGGATGCACCTCCCACCAAGCTGATCACCATTGGCGGGAAGCTAATGTATACCGAGGAGCAGTGGCTCGTTCGGCAGAAGGAGAAGAAGAAGGGCGGAGACAACTCTGGCTCATCTAGCACGTCCAAGGAGCACCGCCGGCGTCCTCACGGCGGCAAAGGAAAGCCGAAGGGAGATCGTGATGGCGGCGGGCAAGGAGAGAAGGCAGGAGCTGCCGGCGGCGAATGTGAAAGTCCAAGTTTGGTTTTGGTAATTAATGACACCAAGTTGCTAATGCCATGTGTTTAGTGGTTTAAGTTAGGCATAAGCAACACATGCGATGAAGGTGTATATGGCAAGGAGTGGTGGCCACAAGATCACAAAGAGATGGTGCATGGACATGAAATGATAATCATGGTGATCAAGTATGACGAGATGGACATGGAACAAAGTGATCAAGGCAAAGGTATAATCATAGGGTTTGCTTTTACTGGTCTAATATGAGTAGATAAGTGATTGATCAGGTTTAGGATTGATAGCCGACTATCAAGAGGGGCAATCACGATTAGCTCGTGAATCAAGTGCAACTAGGTCATCATCTTGAGCATATGCATTAGGATCTAGTAGAGAGCTAACGTATCGCCTTGAAAAATGATTGTGAAAATGCTAACACACATGCACATGGTGTTGTACACTTGGTGGTGTTAGCATATTTGCGAAGGCGGTGGAGTCTGAGCGGTAGAGAGGGGTTTGGGGTCCTCTCTCCCTTGCACCGAAGGATGGAACCGAAGGCGAAGTCACGGAGGTGATCGTCGCTGTTTTCCGGGCGATAGATGCTGGCTTCGCAGGCGTCAGATGCAGCAGCCATGTCTAGTGCTTTGCCCTAGGTGGTGTGCGCTGTTCTCTATGCGACGGACGCTAGTCTCGGGAGCGACGGACGCTGACGTCAGTGTCTGTCGACTTACCCTCATTCGCGCGCTGCTGAAGGAGGCAACGGACGTGGTGGTGCTCAAGCGACGGGCGGGTCTGATGCGGCTCCACGCAGTTTGGGAGCTGACTGGACTGCGTCCGTCGAGCGACGGATGCGCGGCCTCCGTACCAACGGACGCGTCTGTCGCGCTCAGGCGAACACATACCTTACTGGACTACGTCTGTTGGTACGACGGACGTTGGGGCTGTTCTCGACGGACGCGTCTGTTGATCGGGTTTTTGACCGTTGGAACTTCAAATGCACAGGACAAGTGGCGACTCGAGGTGCGACGGACGCGGCCGACCGTGTTTGTTGCCTAGGCGACAGACACGTCTGTTGCCCCCGACCAGGGCATAACGGTTAGTTGCTTACCCCTTCGCTATAAATTGTTGGTGGCCGGTTTTTGAGGGTACTCTCTTGCACTTCTGAGATATTGAGACATCCTTTGAGCTAGAGAACACTCCCTCCACTCATCTCCTTGCTTGATTGCTAATGCTAGTGAGATTGAGTGAGATTCAAGTGCATTGCATTGAGAGTTGCATCCAGTGGCACTTGATTCTTGAGTTTGCTGCGGATTGCTTGTTACTCTTGGGTGTTTCCCGACACCCTAGACGACTTGGGGCAGCGGTGGTGTTGAGCTCGTGATTGGAGATTGTTTTGAGCCTCACCAAGTGATTGTGAGGGGTTCGCGAATTGGCTACTCTAGTGGAGCACGTGGCTTGGAGGATCCCTATCTTATGAGTGGACGTGCGGCACCCACTGAGGGTTTGACTCTTGATAGTCAATTAGCTCGTGATCCATCAAGTGGGTGCATCGCCACAACGAGTAGCTTGCCGGGAAGTAAGTGAACCTCGGTAAAAATTCTTGTGTCATCTCTTGCTGAGGATTCTCATTGTGATTGTGTGTGATTGATTCTTTGGATACATCTCATCTCTATACCATTGGTACAAGAATCAATTCTCTTCCCTTTTACATTCATGCACTATATTTTGTCTAGTGTGCTTAGAGTAGTTTGTATCACTTAGGGGTAATTAGTTTAGAGACTTAGCTTTGTTGGTGTGAACTAGAGATCATAGCCTTGCACTAGAATTGTATTTGTGTCTTGCATAAAAGTAGTTGAGCTAGTGCTAGAATTAGCTTTGCCATCTTATATACTAACTTTGTTGTTTAGTGAAGCTTGTAGAAAATTTAAATAGGCTATTCACCCCCCTCTAGCCATTTGGACCTTTCAGAATGCAAGGCGAATCACGACGGCACCTACCTCAACTGCCACCGCGCCAGCCACTGGGCGAACGACTGCCCCTAGCCTCGATGCGAGCGTGGCGGTGCAGCGCACGTCACGGACGCAGAGGAGGATGAGGTGGCTCTCCTCCTCACCCACGGCTTCCTGGAGCTAGATGCAGAGGAGAACGTTGGGAACGTGCAAGCTTCAGGCTTTTGCTCCAAGACCGACGCCTGCCTCGACATTGAGGAGCCGTGAGCCCATGCCTTCCTCAACATCGGCTCCAGCGAGGACAAGCTTAATGGTTGGTAACTCGATAGCGGCGTGACCCACCACATGATCCTCCATCGCGAGCTCTTCTCTGACCTCGACACCTCTGTTCGTGGCTTGGTGCAGTTCGGCGACGCGTCAAGGGTGGAGATCCAGGACATCAGCTCGATCGTGTTCCAAGGCAAGACCAGCGAGCACCGCATCCTCTGCACGGCGTCTACTACATCCCGGCGTTGCACAATTCCATCATGAGCCTTGGCCAGCTCGATGAAGGCGGGTCCAAGGCGGAGATCGACAAGGGCGTGCTCCGGATTTGGGATCGGCACGGGAGGCTTCTTATCAAGGTTTGCCGTGGACAGAGCCGCCTCTATGTCCTCCACCTCGAGACGGCGTGACCACTCTGCCTCGCCACAAGGAAAGATGGTGAAGCCTGGCGCTGGCATGAGCGGTTCGGCCACCTCCACTTCGAGGTGCTTCACAAGCTCGGTAAGGAGGCCATGGTGCGCGGGATAATGGTGATCAACCATGTCGAGCAGCTCTGTGACACCTGCATCACGACGAAGCAGCGCAGGCGCCCCTTCCCTTGCCAGGCCTTGTACTGCGTGCAGGAGCAGCTCGAGCTTGTTCACGATAATCTTTGTGGACCCATGACACCGGCAACTCTAGGCGGGCGGCGCTATTTCCTCTTGCTGGTGCATGTCTCGCTTCATGTGGGCCGTTCTGTTGCCGTCCAAGGATGTACCACGGATGCCTCAAGCAAGTTCAGGCCACGGCAGAGAAGGAGAGTGGCCACGAGCTCCGGGTGCTGCGCACCAACAACGGCGATGAATTCACCGTCACCGAGTTCCCTACCTACTGTGCCGACGAGAGCATTCAGCGCCACTTCTCAGTGCCTTACTCACCTCAGCAGAACGGCATGGTGGAGCACTAGAATCAGACCATAGTAGCCACGGCCCGGTCGCTGCTGAAGCAGAGGTTCCGGCCAAGTATTGGGGGGAGGCGGTGATGACGGCGGTTCATTTGCTCAATCGATCACTGACTCGGAGGGACATCGGCAGCGGCGGCCACTCCTCCAGCACCACAGTCGGCTTCACCAACACCACCGCTTGCGTCCCCTGTTGTCCCAACTGCTTCATCTGGTTCACCGGCAGCAGCAGCGCCTGGCCATCAAGTGGAGTACACCACGCCGCTAGAGGATGACAAGGAGCGACTCGCACCTACTATGAGGAGTGACTCGGCGCCTACTACGATGACAAGCCTCTACGCTACCGCACAATGACGAACATCATCGACGATCAGCCCCCACCTCCACCGCCGCAGTGCCTCTTTGCCGAGCCGCACCTGACGCGCGCCGGTGAGCCTGCCAACTACACCGAGGCACGAGATGATCTGGCTTGGTGGGCGGCAATGGAGCAAGAGATCAAGTCCGTGGAGCAGAATCGCACCTGGGAACTGGTGCCACTACCCGACGGCCACCGCCCCATCTCACTGAAGTGGGTGTTCAAGCTCAAGAAAGATGAGCTGAGCACGATGATCAAACACAAGGCGCGGCTAGTGGCGCGCGGCTTCGTCTAGTAGGAGGGGATCGACTATGATGATGCGTTCGCTCCCATGGTGCGCAAGGAATCCGTCAGAGTCCTCACGCTAGCGGCTCAAGAAGGCTGGCGCATCCACCACATGGATGTGAAATCCGCCTTCCTCAATGGCGACCTCAAGGAGGAGGTGTACGTGCAATAGCAGCCCGGCTTCACCGTCGCTAGAGAGGAAGGAAAGGTTTACCGCCTCCGCAAGGCTCTCTATGGTCTACGGCAGGCTCCACGAGCCTGGAACGCAAAGCTGGACCCCATTCTCAAGGACATGGGCTTCCAGCAGAGCGCTCACAAGGCGGCGATGTACTGGCGGGGCAGCGGCGCTCTGTCCTGCTCGTCAGCGTCTACGTCGATGACCTCATCATCACTAGTGCAGAGGAACGTGAAGTGGAGGCGTTCAAGGCAAAAATGAAGATCTTCGACATGAGCAACATCGGCCTCCTCAGCTTCTACCTTGGCGTCGAGGTGCGCCAAGATGCCAGTGGCATCACCCTCCGCCAGACGTACTACGCCAAGCGCATCCTAGAGCTCGGCGGCATGGCTGGCTGCAACCCTGCCCATACTCCAATGGAGGAACGACTGAGGCTTAGCAAGCACAACATGGCGGACAAGGTCGACCCCACGCACTACCAGCGGCTCATCAGCAGTCTACGCTACCTGGTGCACACTTGCCCGGACCTGGCATTCGCCGTCGGGTTCATCAGCCGGTTCATGGAGCGGCCCACGGTGGAGCACCAACAAGCTGTCAAGCGCATTCTTCGGTATGTGGCGGGCACCCTCGACTTTGGTCTTCACTTCACCAGGGCGCCCCGCACGGCATGCTTCATCGGCTACTGCAACAGCGACTTTGTCGGTGACATTGACACAAGCAAGAGCACGAGCGGAATGTTGTTCTTCCTCGGTAACTGCTTGGTCAGCTGACAATCTATCAAGCAGAAGGTGGTGGCACTATCAAGCTATGAAGCCGTGTACATCGCCGCCACCACTGCTGCAACACAGGCTCTGTGGCTGTCAAGGCTACTGGTAGAGCTCCTCGGCAGGCATGTCGAGGTGGTTGAGCTCAAGGGGGACAGCAAGTCTACTCTCGCTCTGGCCAAGAATCCAGTCTTCCATGAGAGGAGCAAGCATATCAGGATCAAGTGACGCTTCATCCGAAGCTGCCTGGAAGATGGAAGCTTCAAGGCCAATCACATTCCAACCAATAATCAGCTAGCTGACATTCTCACCAAGTCTCTGGGCAAGGCCAAGTTTGAGGAGATGAGGGAGAGGATTGGCTTGAAGCAGATCGCCTCCAAAGCTTAGCACAAGGCTAAGGGGGGAGAAATGAGGGTTAAGCCTAGTGCCGATACCTCAATGTATCTAGTTTACTTAAGTTATTTACTATTCATTGTCTAGGCTATTTACTATTCACTATCTAGATATTTTTAGGTGCCTTAGCACCCAAGTAGGATCTGCTTTATGCAGGTAGAATATGATGTAGTGGTTGAGGACCTTCTTGTATCCCAAGTTTGCTATTGCTATATAATACAATGAAGCGGCCTATGGCCAGGCGGCCCTCTGGCAGATCAAATTCCACTTGTGTGTTACCTGGCGAACAACCACCACCAAATCACCGGTTGTAGCCCCGATATCCACTAGCCCCACCCCCGCCCCATGCCCTGATGCGGAGATCTTCTCACCCTAGGCACCGGAGGACGTGTATGAAGGGAGCTCGTCGATTGGGGTGATAGGGACATTAATGTCTCACCGTGGCCATTGGAGATTTCGGGACAATGAGATTTCGGGAGGAAAATGCAAAGTCGGTTGGCCGCTGGTCATGGGACCAATGCAGTTTGGAGGCCTTGGTATTCTTGATTTGGAAAGATTCAGCAGGGCACTACGACTACGATGGCTTTGGCTATCCTGGAAAGGCACACAACGACCATGGGTGGGCATGGAGTCAACGGTTGATAAGACAGATAGGGCGCTGTTTGCAGCAGCCACAAGAGTGACGATCTATGACGGACGAAAGGCCTCTTTTTCGCACTCAAGCTGGATCGATGGACAAGCACCCACATCCCTCTTCCCGCTGCTCTTCCGGCATAATAGTAGGAGAAAAAACAGGACAGTCAGAGAGGCCGTCCTCAATGGGAAATGGATAAGCGACATTGCATACAACCTCAATGCTGGCCTCATAAGTGAATTCTTCATCCTATGGTGGCACATACAGTCTTTGGAGTTGGATTGGAGTGATTCATAGGCAGCCCAAGAAGATCAAATAATCTGGACCCTTGAAAGTTCAGGGGAATACTCTGCAAGCTCGGCCTACATCATCCAATTCAGCGGCCAGATCGTCTCCAATTTTCCAAGACTTGTATGGACGCCCTGGGCACCCCCACGATGCAAATTTTTCCTGTGGCTGCTACTACAAGACAGGATATGGACCACAACAAGACTACAACTATGAGGATGGAAGAACAATTATTTTTGTGCCCTATGTGAAAGGAGTCTGGAGACCTCTCTTCATCTGTTCATCGAGTGCCCTTTCACATGGAAGGTATGGGAACTAGTGGCAATTTGGAGCAACTGTGCCAACCTTCGCCCAGCTGCCTATACACAGCAAAATGACATGGAGGATTGGTTTCTGGCTATGACCAAAAGTGGCACAAAAGCAGCACACTCACTAGCAATCCTAAGCTTGTGGAAGATCTGGAAGCAGAGAAATGCGGTAGTTTTCAACAGCGACAGAAGGTGAGGGCAAGTGGTTTTCTGAAGAATAAAGGATGAATGCTCAGACTGGGTCTCGGCCGGGGGAAGAGTCCTCAGACCCTTAATGATTGCCCATCCGTTAGTGAGTAATTAGCTTTTAATTTTTACATCATATGGCTGTCTGCCATGTGAGAAAGCGCTCCTCGCGCATGTAGCCTTGCAACTCTGTACTCTCTTGCTTATTAATACAAAGCCGGGTAACCAGATCTTTCAAAAAAAAAAGATAACCCAGGTTTTGGATACTCATCATTGAGTTCTACTCTCAATTGGAAAGGATCATGGCTGTCCCTGTATGCATGTGCTGCTGCAGGTCAACTGGTAGCAGATTCTCGCATACTGGTAGCAGGTCCCTTTCTCCTTTTCGTAGTACTGGTAGCAGATTCTCGCATACTGGTAGCAGATTCTCGCATACTGGTAGCAGGTCCCTTTCTCCTTTTCATAGTATCAGCAGTTACAAGTTGCAACGCTGTGAGCAGTGTTTGAGAAAAAAAAAACAATGCCAACTAAAACGCTCCAACTAAAGTCCTTTTGTTTTACTAGTTTCTTTTGCTGTGTTTAGCAGCCTTAGCCGCCATAATATGCCATTGATTAGCTTGACGGCCATAAGGTATAACTACTTTTTAGTCCTTACAAAGTCACACTTATTTAGTTACAGTCAAGGTGCAGAATGGATGGAAGTTTACTAGGAATTGGTCATCTCCTTGTTTGTTTCCTATTGGTTCTTACATCATATTAATAGAATACAGTGCATGATTGTGTAGCACTATATTTCTTTAAGAACAGTTTGACGTATTTGTTTTGAATACAATTTTTAACATAAAACTAGCAGGTGATATGCCAGATTTATATTCATATTAATACTCTTGTATTGATTACAAAAATGATTTCAAGTTTCATTGTTTGACCACAGCTTCCATACTTAATCAATATTGCAGCTCAACTGGAAAGCACATTCCATTGTACACCTTTCAGCCTGCTTTGTTCTTCACTTCTCCTCATGCTCCCAAATCACTAGGTCCATACGTAATATAAGATAAGGTTCGGATGCATCAGATCTCGTTTGCTAGTGTGATAACAGATTTGTATCTGGAATCTTACATACCTGCAGCATCTGTGCCACTCTAATACTACTACTTTTGTTTTCTTGAGCAGGGGAAGGTCGCTTTACAAATAGTCAGCAAGACAGTTAGACAGATTGCAATGGCTGAGATGGTCAGTTCTGCCATTGTTGGCGAGGTAGTTGGTCGAATATTTTCCGGTATCATAAACAAGGACAAGGATGGATCAGATGAAGGAGACAGTAGCAGCATAGAGAGGCTGGAGATGGCGTGCATCAAACTTGATGCCACCATCGAGACGTCAAACAAGTGGCAGATCACCGACGTGGCACTGCTGCGCTGGAGAAAGAAGCTGAAGCGTGTTGCTCTAGAGTGCGATGATGCTCTTCGAAGATGCAAGCAGCGATCTCTTGAAGACAAAGAGACCAAAGATAAGCTCAGGCAGTCCTCTTTTCCCAGACGGGTAGCTCACAGTACCAAATCATTACTATCCTCTCTTGTTGGTCACCAAAATGATGGTGAACCCTCAAGCAAGGCTATGGTTCAAAGATTCGAGAGGATAGCAAATGGTGCAGATGATTTCCTCAGGTTGGTGCAGTTAGGTGGAGCACCGCGACCATATAGTTTCCTTGGTCCCCTTGTCCGGCATCTCTTTGCAGGCAAATATGCCCAGTATCATATGTTACAGCGCCAGGGAAGTATGCTCAATTGTTTCAGCATACGGCCTATGAGTTTTGAAGAGCGTGGGCTGGAGGCAATGCTAGCATTCATCCATGAAGATCATGAGGCACCCAAGGAGAATTTTCGCCTGGGACTTATGCTGCGGATTTCTGAGAGTACAGATGTTATTGGGATTACCGTCAAGTGTTTACAGCTGTTCACGCCTCACTTCAACTCTATCAGCGAGGTAGTCATCGGAGAGCTCACTCAGCTTCCTACACAGGACTTTAACTGGTCACCTACCTACGATGAACCAGGTGACATGGAACACTGGAACCAAGTTCATGACACTTTGACTCGATGGTTCCATCCAGATCCATTCTGTTGCAAACAACATGAGCTCCAAAAGATGCCCGCAGCTTGCAGCAGCAGCAGCAGCACAATTACATCGAGGCTATCCAACATATTCCCAGAACAAGTCATTGGAGTGTTTTTGCAGCATCACATCTTACTTTCTGAGTATGGAGAATTGCAGGGGTCAAAGATGACATGTCACAGTATGTCATCTTTCCAAGAGGATGTCTCACTTTTGAAGCTGGGGGTTCTCTTCACGCTGCATCACCCTTTGGAAGACATCAACTTTGCTACTGAAGCTGAGAGCTCTGCAATAGAAGCAATTGGAGGGAAGCAGCAGTTATTAGATGTAAATGTTCATCCGCGCCAACTTGACAAGCTCATGCTGCCCAAGGCGGTAGACTATCTTCACCATAATGCTGAGGCGACGATGTATCAGATGTCTTGGAAGTCTAAACATGGCAGTGCACACCTCTGTGTGGAGAAAACAAGCAAAGAGATGATGGGAGTGCCCAGAGCTACAACGCAACAAGGCTTGAGAAACAATAGCAACACCTTCATGGTGTGCGAAGTGGAAGGGAAAACGACGAACGTGATCAATTTGGGAGTGACAGCGCAAAGGGTGGTGAGCTCCCTCATCAGCCTTGCTCTTGTGCGCACAGCCTTGAATGCTCGTCAGTGACCTGGATGATTAACGAATAGTGCATTTGTAGATGTTGCTCAACAATACTAATACCACATTACCACTCAACAGTTTCATGGATGGCCGGCACAACACCAGCCCTGTCCTGGTTTGCTTCAGCCTTCAATACTGGATAATCAGTGCCCTCACAAACTGCTCCTGGACCTCATCAGTTATGGTCAATTTGAATATGTACACCATTCACTAGGTGTCTTGGTTATGTCCTAACCTTGTCTTGTCATGTGATCTGGGACGATTCAGGACACTAAGGTGTAAGCAAACCTCAGTTCACCAAAGAAAAAGCATGCACCATCTTATTGTTCTCGAAAAAATATATATAGTGTACCTTGGTTTTGATTACAATCTGAAGAATTCCTTGATACCAAGTAGCGGAATGTTCTAATCAAAGTTTTGATGTCGGAATGGATAACTTCCTCTGTGTCTGTTCTGCAGACTCTTCACTTACATGCTGTGTCAATTATGGTCAAATTCTGCAGATGGGGTTTCCAACGAATATAGCTGAAAGTTGAAACCACACCTCTGGGGCACGCCACTGGGAAAGAACATTGGCACTGGGGCATGATCGACTACAGTTGAGCTCATTTTTCCCCCTTCTAATTTGAAATTTGAAACAACAGCAGGACTGCTGGGAGTATCTGTTAAAAATTGTATAGCCATATATGTTCTACTTGTTGTATTCTTGTACTAGTACATATGTAATGGCCGGATATGTGTGCCATGCAGCAGGGATGGCTCTAAAGTCACTAAATAAACTACTGGTGCCGGAGGTGCATGCGATTCATCTGAATTTCAACCTATGCCTAAACCATCCATATGGCTTCTACTGTAGCAGGAAATCATATCCATACCTGTATATGCATAAAATAGCTCTATATGACATCTTCCCACGATTTTAAAAGGCGCTAGGGGCTACACAGTAGATTCGGCACAAATTAAACATGGTTAAGTTTTTTTCCCTAGTAGGAGCAAGAGCGGGAGGTACTGGAGTGAAGGTCAAAATGATGCGTTCTAAAGGCACAAACAGACTTGCGAAGGCAAACAAAAGAAATTTATACTTTGTTTGACAAATGGGCAAATGAAGGACATGTTCATATGTGAATAACTGAATATATAAATTCAGAATATGTTATTCATACCTGGTCCTCCATAATTGTTCTTGACTTCATTTGAATCGGATACTTGGACTTGGCTTCTTGCATAGACAACGAGTAAAAATCAAAGATACAAGACCTAATAAACTGAAAACCAGCATCTAAAACTAATCAATAATAATAATAGAAGGGAAAAGAGTGGAAACTTATCTCAAAGGGACAGCTCCAGTGTTGCACAGACACATTCAAGGTTCCCAACAGGTTAAGTAATGCTGTACATTTGTCAGGTTCAGTCAATGAGAACTTAAGAGTAAGAGTAATGAAGTAATACAGGGCACTAGCAATCAGCAATCAATGATTCAGAAGAAATGCAAGTTTACATCAAGATCTCTATGTCTAGCCTTACAGGTTCTCACAGGTTCAGAAACGAATTCAGGGCACTAGCAGTCTAGCACACAACCATTAAGTATTACAGGTTCAGAAATTAGAACAGTCAGGGCACTGGCAGTGTAGCACACAACACATCAAGGCTCAGAGTGGTCGGACAACAACCTGCCATTTAGACATTAAATGCTTAATCAAATGATGGAAAAGTTAAGATGTGCATAAAAATGGGCTAATCACAAGAGAATAGTCCATGATGCCTGGCTGGATTGCTGCTTGCCAACCTGCCGTGGACGCATCCGCCGTCCGCGCATGAGTGACGGCGTGGTGGCGACGTGGCCATGAGCCGCAGGCCGCAACGCAGCCAGGCGGCCGGCGCCCCGCTGCTCCACTGCGGCCTGCCGCCCCGCCCCCGCTGCTGCTCTGCCAGTGCCACTGCGCCTCTGTGGCCGCTGGCCGGCCTGCCACCTGCACAACCACGCCGCCGCCGCTCCCCCGCTCCGCCTTGGGCCGCGCCGTGCCGTGCCTCTGCCGTTCTTAAGGAGGGAGTGAGGCCGTTCGCAATTGCCATAATGCCTTACAGGGCCGAAGGGCCTTTTCCTTCGTCACTTCATAAAGCCCAAGCCCTCCAGGCATGCTCAGCCCACTGACTAGTTCGTTGGCCCAAGTCGCTATTTCTCTAGCCCCTGCCCCTCCTTACTGCTGATTCTGAAATTTTTAGGTGTCTGCGATTAATTGGCATGCAGCAGCTGTTGCACGTACCTCGATACTTAGATATCGGACATGTTTGGTTACATGTTTCGTTTTCTTGTCAGCTACTGTAGCATCTCGCCTCGCCCAGTAACAGGTCAGAACAGTAACTGCATTTAGATCCTTTGCCCACTGTCTCGTTGCCTGTGAAAGCCCTGTTCGTTCATTGAAAAGTACTGCTGAAACAGTGCTAAAGAACAGGATAAGGTTTTTCCTAGCCAGCTTGGTGAACCAAATCGGCTCTCCTAACATGGCAAGGCTAGCCTTGCTTACTGAGGTGAGGCAAGCAAGCTAGGCAAGAGAACCAAGAAGCTGACCCATTATTGGCCTTATCTGATCAAGATGCATCTGAAACTGAGGGTGTGTTTGGCATGGCTCTTTCGAGCTTCGGCTTTGCGCTACAGAACCAGAGGAGCCATGAATCGTGCCTTCTCTCGGCTATAGTTCATTTCGACAGGAGAAAGAAAAACGACTCCTGTAATACAGTGTCACTACAGTATGAGATGCAGGAGGAGCCGGAACCGTAAAATGCTCGCCAAACACGCTCTGATTATTCTTCAAATGGTTCCCCCCTTTCTGCGAGACCCAGGATAGATCTTGCATGTTCTGAATTATGTGAGATATATATATATATACTATATCGAAACGTCTTTGGTCTCAGATTGTTGAATCTAACTTGAATCATTATTTTGGCTTGTTCGTTGCAGCAAAGTATTAATACTAGTAGGAACAGGTCATGTATAATCGTACAGACGCTAGAACAGGTCATGTATAAGTATAATCGTACAGACGGTAGAACAGGTCATGGTAGCATTATTTTGAGAATATAATCGTACAACGCACACGCTGAACTAGTCTTTCCGAATGTTTCAAGTTACTAACTCCGTTGACTTTGAGCTGGCACCGCTGGAATCGTATCAGCATATTTACTCTATGGCGTCAAATCAAGCAATAAAGTGAATCACATATGCTCCAGGATCTTCTCACAATCTTGCATGATGGGATTAACTAGATCTCAGTTACATTTTGGGGCATGTTTCATACCTCCTACATATATAAGGATAATGCAAATACTACCATTAAGACGTCCGTAAGACCGGACACCTCGTCGCTCTGCTCCACTCCGCTTCGGCCATTACCTCTTCCGCACTCCTAGTCCCCTGCCCCAGCGCACCAACGCCCGACGTCCTCCGCCACCGGGAGGCTCCAACGCCTTCAAATTTAGCGGCCCTCTCCCCCACCCAATGAGATCCATGGAGCAGGAACGAGATCCACTCACCTCCGGTGAGATCCATGGAGGTGGTGCGGAGGTGTAGCAGGGGAGTGGGCAGCTCTCCTCCACCCCGGCGCGGTGCCCTCTCCACCCCCGGCGGGCACCCTCTCTCACCCCGGTGACCGAGCTCCCCCCACCTCGGCGGCCATGGCGCTCCTCGCCCTCCATCCCCCACCGTCGCCGCCAAGCCAAGCCCAGTATTGGTGGCACTGGTGGCGGTGGTGCTCGTGCGCTGCGGCTCTCGACCCCGAGGGCTGGAGTCGACTGGCCCAGGCTTTTCTTTTCCTATGTTGCAAATGTATGCTTCAGTTGTTTTAAAGGTATGTTGCATTTAGTTTCTTATGGATGTTGCAATAGTAGATCGGGGGATGTTGCACATTTTGCATATGTTACAAGTGTTTCAGAAGCATGTTGCAAGAGTTTGTTGAAAATGTTTCATCTGTTTCCAAACGTATGTTGCAATTGTTTTTTATCTGGATGTTGCATATGTTTTCACATATATGTTGCAATAATATGATCTAAATGTTTTAATTGTTTCAGTTATATGTTGCAGTAAGTGTTTTTTCATGTTGCAATTATTTTTATCTGGATGTTGCATATATTCTCCCACACATGTTGCATGTGTAAGTCCCAAATGTTTTTCATTTGTTTTAAATTTATTGTTGCATTCAAGTGTTTGTTATTGCAAGTGCAGATTGCCGGTGTTGGTGTCCATGAGGGCGGGCAGGGCCAAGCCACGGCCACCGACATGTGGAGGAGGCGCGGGCCTTATGGCGGCGGTGTGGGGAGGAGGCACAGAGTGCACAGTGCTGTTGTGGAAGAGGCGGGGGCAAGTCTTCCGAGCAACGTGGGCAGCAGATCTAAAGCGGACGATTTAGATGCGAGCGCGAGAAACGGAGCTGACGCGGGCGGCTTGCAAATCCAAGCGGACGGGGCGGAGTAGCCAAGGACGTCCGAACGTCCAGGCGCTAGTCAATCCATAAACGTCCACTTTTTTATTAGGACATGGCCAAAGAAGAGGGGCACCCGGCACCTGCAAATTTGTTTCTGCCAAGTTCCAACGCAAACAGGGAGGCTGCCTGCCTTCAACTGCAGTGTTTTCTCGAAGCAGAGAGCAGCTTGCTACCTGCTACTCTGTTTTGCTTGAAGCAGGGCAAGTTTTGGCGCAGCCTCACGCTCATATTGGGTTTGGACGCGGTTAACACGTGACTGGTCGCGCTGTCGCAAATCGCACGACCCCCTCCATCCGTGTGACCGGCTTCACTCCCCTTGTCGCCCTTTCCTTTTCCGGTCCACCCAACCATCCATCTACAGACAGCCAGCCACTCCTTTCCATCTGCATGATGTCAGCCAATATGTCCAGGAAAATAAAGTCTAAAGAGTGCAGTCCCTTTCAGTATGACATCAAGGTAACACAATAAAAAAAAAGCGAACCATATTATTTAAATCTCTATAACTTTTGAATGGTGTGTCTTTTTTCAATCCCGTTGGCACCGGCATGTTCTACGTGACAAGGCGAACAGAACTAGTCTACTATACCCTAGTTGCCTATGTTTTGAAGAATTTTATTTTAGTAGCAATTTATGTATAAAAATGTACTAGAAGATTTATGAAAGGATTTGCTACCATGTAATACTAAACTTGCTACCAAAAAATATACTAAAGTTTTTACATGGTATGCACATCGATTGTTACCATGAGAATACAATAAATTTGTTATATAGTATTTACATAAAGATACTAACATCAAAAGAGAGTAATACACCATAACAAAACAAGCTGCAACATGGAGAGGCAAATTATTTAATAAACATTGCATAAACTGCCAATTAAAGGAGGCAAGTTATTATACAGCAAATTACAAAAAGCCAAAAAACATGACTTGCTGTCAAATGTGGACATTTATTAAAAAATAAGGGTAGTGATACAAAATAAGACAAATTATTAGAACAAACAATGGATAAGCTGCCAACTAGAAGAGCAAGTTATTATAAAACCCACTATATGAACCGAGAAATATGACTAGCTGAAAATTAGAGGGACATTTATTAAAAAGACAAGAAACATGAGTAGCTGAAAATTAGAGTGACATTTATTAAAAAGATAAGAGTAGCGACCTAAAATAAGATAAGCTGCACCATAAGGAGCAAATTATTAGAAGAAACATTGCATAAGGTGCCAATTTAGAGAGTAAGTTATTATACAACTAATATGTAGAATTTAGGAATGCATTCGAACCTGTAACTAAAAATTGAAAATAAAAAACATTTAAAAAAACTTGACTAGAAACTAAAAAAAAAAGACTGAAAACTTGACGAATAGACTATGAAAACTAAAGTAGACACAATGAAAAAAATTCTAAAGAAAACTAAAACTGAAAGTACAATTAACTAGAATTGAAAATGACAACTAATAATGAAAACTGAAATTGATAAATAAGTTGCTAGACACTTAATACATAAGTTGCTACACGCTTAATACATAAGTCGCTACACGTTTGCTAGTATATATAATTTGTTGGAAAATTAATAGATAGGTTGCTACACTCTTAATGCATAAATAGCTATTGAATATATAACGTATATTGCTAGTACATACAAACTATTTTGAAACATAGACATCATAGTCTTATTTCATACATCTCACCACAAGTGGCTCAACAGTACAAACCAATGAAAAAAACTGAAACTGAAATTACCAGTGACTAAAAAAAATTAACAATCAGAAAACAAAACAAATAATTGAGAAAAAAAGAAATAAGTTATTATATAACTAATATGTAGGATTTATAAATGCATTCAAACCTAAAAGGGTGATTAAGAACTGAAAATAAAAAACATTAAAAAACATGACTGAAAACTAAGACTAAAAAACATGACCAAAAACTGAAACTAAAAAAAACAAAACAGAACTTGACTGAAAACTAAAACTGGGAGGCAAATTCTTTTGTGGCAACTTATGTTGCAATATGTATTTTTTTTTGTAACAACTTATACATCGCAAGTGAGATAACTAATATGCAGGATTTAGGAAGACATTCAAACCTAAACGGGTGGCTGAAATCTGTAACTAAAAAAAAGACTAAAAAATGAAACAAAGAAACAATGAAACAAAAAATAACTACCAATTACGAAAGACATTTGAACTTGAAAAGTAAAACTGAAATTGACAACTAGAAAATTTAACTGAAATTGAAGAAAGGAAAAAGAAACTGAAACCTAAAGTAGACAAAATGATAAACAAATAAAGGAAACATAAAACTAAAAGTCTAAAACTAAAATTGACAACCAGAAAATTGAATTGACATTGACAATTTTAGTTCCGAAGACTAAAATAGACAAAATAAAAGAATGAAACGTAATACTGAAACTGAAATCGACAACCAGAAAATTAAACTCAAATTGATTGTGTGTGGCAAGTTTAATTACAAAGTATGTTGCAAGTTATATTTGGAGCAAGTGGCAAGATATCGTGAAATGACAAATTCTGAGAATTATGACTTCCGAACACATGAAAAAATTAAACTGAAATTAAAAGAAAAAAAATGAAAGACAATCTACAACCTAAGACGCAAATTATTAAAACAAGCATTACATAAGCTCTCGGCAAAATATTAAATAGCAAACAGAAACTAAATATGAAAATAACAACAGAGTTGTCACCTGGGTAAAAGACCTATTGTTACCTGCTCGACTGAACAGAAAACAAGCTGGCCTTGATTAACTCAATGACACGATATAATAAAAAAAAAATACCAAACACAAACATGGTGTTCAGAGTCAAAAGAACATAAAGCTCTTGAATTGGCATTACACGTCTGAATTTTGACCAAGCAAATCTGAAAGTTTTTGAACAGAAAACCGCGAAGAATGTTATCACTTGTCACAGGCAACCTCGCGCAGCGCCACCGCCTCCTCGACCAGCAACTGACGTCCATTGCCTTGCAGGAGCAAAAGGCATCCTCCACCAATGGCCCAAACACCACTGCTTGCGCCGCCATGCAGCCAGGTTGCTTGCGCCCACTACTACAGCCAGGGTTTTTAAGGGCGGGTCTCAGGGGTTTTTAAGGGCGGGTAGCCCAACCCCTCTTACCAGGGGGCTTTTAAAAATCAGCCCACTGTAAGGGCGGTTGGGCAAACCGCCCCTACAGTGGGTTTTTCAGGAAAAAAAATATAATTTAAATTCAAATCTGACCACATGATATAATATATAATTCAAATTTAATTTCAAATCTAACCACAAGAGCCATTATATAGTCATAATTCACAAGTACCATCACAAGTAGCCATAATCCGTACGAACCACAATTACATGCCATAATTCAAAGTCCTTTAGTCCATACAAACCACAATTACATGCCATAATTCAAAGTCTTTTAGTCCATACAAACCACAAGTACCATCACAAGTCCATTATAAAGCCATAATTCAAAAGTTCAAAGAGTTCGAGAAGCTCAAACCATTCAATGGCCTAGTTGAAGTCTGTGAGTCTCACGAAGGTGTTGGAAGACAATATTACTACCTAAGTCAGAATCTGGGTCATGGTAGTCGCCTCTGTAATCGACAATCTGGTCAATGATGAAGCCGCAAAGGTCGCCGACGAGCTCTAAGAGTTGGTCATCCTTGTATGGACTCCTTATCTTGTTTTTTTCTTCTTTCCACTACAACAGAACAAGTTTAGGTCTAGTATTTCATAACAAGAAGCTAAGATTCCATACTAGGGTCAAAGAGGTTCAAATTTACCAGCTCGGGGTGTCTCCTATAGGCAAGACTGTTACTCATCACAGAACACACGTAATATCCACAATGTAGACTATTAGGCCTCGGCTTGGGACCCTGTATATTTCGTATATTAAAATGTTAAGTAATGTTATTGACAAACCACGTAATGGAGTGTACCAATATAAGTTACACTTACCGCCAATAGAGTTTTGATTCGCAATTTGTCCTTAAATTGTGGATCATGCACTCCTTTATGTTCGTTGACATAGTGCCTGAATGCCCTGTTCGAAGGATTTTAGCAAATGCAACTTGTTACTATCCAAAAGGCGAAGTTTACAAGTATATATGCAAACATATAAGTTAATGAGGATTGTCAATATTTATACGTCTTGAGAATCGCTGTGAAGTCCATGTATGTCTGAGGCTCAAAATCTGCTGAATCAAAGACATATGCCATGTTGTTCCCGAGATCGACGCCAAAAAGAATCCAGTGATTGCTGCACGAATTTAATCAAAGAAGAAACAGATAATCCCTCTTGCATCGAACTATATATATCAAACAAAATTGTATTTAGGTATAGAGTCGAGCTTACTGGAAGTAGTATGGTGCCCATATGGTTTTGTTATGCTCGAGATTCTTAAAAAATCGGGCAATCCGTGCCGCAACCTTGATGGCCGCTCTATATATCTTATCCTTCCGAATGACCTCTTTCTCCTTAACGGTCTTCCCATCTTTTAGTTCCTCGTGATTCCGAGGCTAGTACTCGGGGTAATTAAATTTTGCTGATGATATATAATAAGGGTCTATATACCCGACACTTAGACTTGGCGTCTTCTTGACATTATGTGCTTGCATTCTACAAATCACGATGTGGGTTAGTTATCAATAAATCCAAACATCACATTGATATCATATCGAGAGGGCAAGGACTTACAGGCACCACACGCGAACTAGATTAAGTTCCATGGATCCGAGGTGAAAGCATGTCTGGATGTCATCGAAGTCAAATAATAGTGCCCCAGGTGGGCCTCCAAATGTGCCTTTAGGCCAGCATGCTTTTATCTCGTTTAGTCTCGTCGCCTGGGCACGCAAGTACCAATCATGGAACCTTTTCATTCCAAGTGGCATGAGCGACATCATTCGGTTTGGTAGGAAGGGCTTGCCTCTTTTATATTCCTTTGGGCAATCCTCTGTCCAATTGATGTCATCGACATTTGGATACTTCTTAAACGATTGGTGGAGTTTGCTAGTGTCAGGCGGCTCATTAGCACGTGCGTAGAGATCTTTAACTTGGTTCTCAGGCTTGAACTTGTCACGAGAATACCACTTGTCAATCATCGGGACGTTTGGCATACCAATAAAAGCTGGCCTTATATGGTAGGGATGCTTCGCTCGGACTTCCCATTCAGCCGCGCCCTCATCTTCTTTTTCGGAAGGCAGTCCTCGTTTACGTATCGGCTGCGCCTGTTGAGGAGGCTCTGGCATGTCACGAGCCACTTGCTCGGTATGAGTAGTTGGAGAACGTTGTGGCACCTCATCATGCCCTTGCTCGGTATGACGAGCTGGAGAAGCATGTGGCTTGTCAGTCAAGAGCTTGCTAGGAGTTGGGGAAGAATGTGGCACCTCATCATGCTCTTGCTCGGTATGATGAGCTGGAGAAGTATGTGGCATGCTAGGAGTCGGGGAAGAATGTGGCACCTCATCATGCTCTTGCTCGGTATGACGAGCTGGAGAAGTATGTGGCATGCTAGGAGTCGGGGAAGAATGTGGCGTATGAGGCATGTGGTCGTCACGAGCCGGTGAATATACCCCCCTGTCCTCAACAACTCGCTCCAGATGCACGTCGCTCGGAGTTGGCGAAGAAACATTCAATATAATGTCCTTTTTGTGCCAGAGGATGAACTGTTTCGTGACTTCTCCAAGATGAACAAGCCCCTCTTGAGTTGGGTGATCTATCTTATGCCTCATGTACTCGGGCTTCACGGTATGCACCTCGACCCTAGTGTAGTCCTGCGGGAGTTCACGATGATGGCAAAGGCCGAATGGAGGATGTGCCACACCCGTTGCCACCTCAAGCATCGTGTCCCCCCTGCCCATTGGAACCAATAGGGTGCAACTAGTTGGCTCCCGTATGCGATCGACGGCGGTTGTGGTTGCATTGGAACCTTGGCTGCTAGGAACATCCGGAGGGCTGCCAATTACAGCCAGCTCTCCCAGTGGTGCCATTTGTGTCCGCAGCTCCAAAGACAGACCTTGCTCTAAAAGCACCTTCTCAACTATAGCCTTCACGTGGACCTCAAGGTCGGCTTTTCGGCATCTGTCATGTTTCTTGTACATGTTGTCCTCTTTGAATCCTTTCTTCCAGGTTGTCAACTTCCCTAGCCCCCTGGTGCGGCCTGGGTGCTCAGGGTTGCCCAAGCCAAAGCTCAGCTCGTCCCTCTCTCTAGAAGGAATGAATGTGCCGTTCTCTGTGTCTTCAACATATTTTAGTATCTGTGATACTGCCTGTTCGGTCTCTGGCTTAGCAAACTTGAGGTCGGAGGAATCCACACTCCTTGCATATATCCATTGCTTCAAACGTGGCATCAAATTCTTCACTTTCTTTTTCTTTGGATCATCAGAAGCTTCGGCCAACTCATCCATCTTCCTAAACACGTCTTGCTTGCCCTGGTAGCCACCGGGGCCTAGGCGAGGGTGGTGTTTGTTCTTCTTCGCCTGCTGTCTATTACGTTGACTGATGGCCACTGCTTCAGGTGAAGTCTTCTCAGCCATGAGCTGCGCCCATTGATTATGAGTTATGTTGCCAAACTCGTGGAATGGAGTTAACCCCCTCTGGATAAACCTCCTATTTAGATCCGACCTCCAACGTTGGAAGGCATGGCCCATTATCTTGTAAGCATGTTTTCTTACGAGTTCATGCTTTCCCTCTGGCAACCTGAAATTGACCATCAACCATTTATCCCATATCTTGTTCTTGTCTTCCAAAGGTACACCTTGTTTGCCAGTCCAGAAACGGATTGCTAGGTTCAGTTGATCTCTTACTTTTGCCCCGATCGCATTACGCCATCGGCTGATGTACTCTCGTGGCTCTAGGATCTGCCCTTCTTCCCCGACTCTCGTTATCACATAACATGTATCCTTATCTGGATATTGGTTTGCCATTCTCTTCCCACGTCCCCTCTTTGGTTGGGTAGTCGAGGTCGTGGTTGTGCCTTGAGGCTGTGGAGCAGAGGCTACAATGTTAGTCTCTGTGGCTGTTGCCTCTTCCCTCCTTTCCTGTCCGGCTTGTTCGGCATAACGTGCCGGACGTCGACGTCGTCTTTTCGAAGGTCTAATAGGGACCTACATATACGACAGGTCAAAAGCGTTAGCAGAGGTAATAGAGCCAAAGCCTTAGACAATTTCACTGGCTACAAAGGCTCCATCCATACCTCATCGTCCGGGTTGAAATCCAGGTCCAACGTATCCTCCGTTGGCTTCCGTCTAGGTGGTTGTGGGTGAGGATCCTCGGGGCTTTCATATCCACCGAATGAGTCCTCGTCATCATCTTCTTCTTCGCCTTCACCAGCCTCTCCTCTTCCCTCTGCTCTTTCTTGCTCCTCGTCACACTGGTCTTGAGTAAGAATCAGATCTACATCATTTTCTAACTCGCCGTCGAACTGCTCCTGAGTAAGCTGGTCCTCTAGCTCTTGCCTTTCATGGGTTGGCTGATCAGAATTTCTAGGGCCTCGGGCTGCACTGTCTGCTTTCCTCGACATTTTGTGCTTTGTTCTAACAGATGGAAGAAATCAAAAGGGTTGTAGTTGCAATTGTAGTTGTAGTACTAGTAGTACTAGTAGTAGTAGTAGTAGTAGGTAGAAGTAGTACTAGTAGTAGTAGAACTAGTCTATATCCAATATATCTGAAAAAATAGGTAGTAGAAGTAGTAGAGGCCTCAGAAACATGTCAATCATCATTTGATCATGAACTTGGAGCATAAAGGCATCATAGCAGAGAAGAGAGGAGAAGATAATGTAAGAGCAGCTGGTAATGATGCCAAGTTCCTCACAAGTTATGGATCATCAGCTCATATTTCCATAAAATGAATGGACTTTGACAATTTCATCATCGGCAAAAAAACGAACAGGAGAGGAGAGGGGAGAGTTGGCACAAAAAAAAAGCAACAGCTGCTTACCAATCATACATAGAGGTGTCAAAAAAAGCGGCTGCTGCTTCCCAAACATAGAGGATAGAAAGGTGGCAAAAACAGCAACAGTTTACATGAGGTAGGTAAAAGGTCTGGTACTGAATTTCAAAACACTGAACACTTGAACAGTCCAAAAGAAATAAAAATTGACCAACCCAAGAGGATCTAAGGTGCCTTTTAAATTGCGGAACACAAATTCTAGTCAAAGAGGACTAAAACATGGGAGGTGCAGAGTGTACACCTACAACAAGTCATCTATTCGTCCCTAGTCAACCATGGGACTGACCAAGCAACTAGTTGTGATTAGTCATCGACCACACGACTAGTTGGGCCCAGTCGGTCCTAGTCGCCCTATATATTTCAGGACATATATATTATGCATACTATATAAACCTATATATACTATATAGTATATACAATAAAGCAATCATCAAGACTACATGGCAAGAAGATTCAGGCCTTCAGGGTCAAGGGCATTTGCACGTATACACATACACCACAAGCAGGTTTAGGCCTTCAGAGTCAAGGGCACTAACACAACACCACACCACACTCTAGAGGCTACTAGAGCAGATCACCAGAGCATCAAGTAGCCAGGAGTGTTGCACACAACAGAGCAGAGTAGCAGAGAGGCAGTGACATAGCAAAGCAGAGTAGCATAGGGGCAGCAATGCAGCAAAGCAGAGTCGATGCAGGAGAGGACGAATCGCAGAGGGAGAGGACAGAGGGGGAATTGTGCAGGTTCGTGCCAATTTCTGGTGCCTCCCATGTCTGACTTTTGGTGGAGCCCTGGGAAGTGGTATACTGATATGCTAACCCCTACCATGCCAAATTGGCAACCCAATAGCTTGCATCGAAGCCCAGTGGAGCAGACCCGCCCAAGGCAGCAGACACCCTGGTCATCCCCTCCCTAATCAGATGACTAATCTATCGACGACTAGTTGGACAACCAGAAATCTAGTCAAGCTAATCACCTTGGTACCCCATGATAGAGTTCAAGGGACTGATTAGGCTGACTAATCACGATTCACGATTAGTCGAACAACTTGTAAACACTGTCACTACAACCAACATTGCTGGTAGAAAATTTTACTTGGGTGAAACTAATAAAGAGAATATGATAAACCAACAGAAGAAAGCCCTTCTCAATTTTGCTGAGACTAAGACACACTCACAGTCTAAGAGAACCATGAACTATTTATAAAACAGTTTTTGATTTAACGGAATGAAATCTTTTTGGCAAAATGGTATTACTACTGTAAGCACATAATGGAAGCTTGAATAAGAAGTTAGGACTCACTTTCTTTTGATCTCTTCTCATTCCAGATCAATTGGGCTCCAGAAAGAAGGGAAAGCAGCTACCATAACTTTATTACCATCATGTTGTAAAGGTAACGAGGCTAGTCCAAAGTCTAAACAAATCTAGCAAAGCCATATCAAAATTGTTTTCTCAAACCTGTGAACTGAAAAGGACAATACACGAGGATCATCATAAAACATTTTCTGAGTGGCATTTCCATGGTGAACATCCTAATCAACAATCAATATCTTCTTTATACCTAAATCAGTCTACAATGTCAAGAAAAAAGTTTCAAAGTGAGCACACCAAGAATTAGATTGCATTTTTTTCCACAACGGTAAAGCCGAATTTCATTACCAAAGCAACAAATCACAATGTCAGCATATTCACCTGAATCAGATTCAGTTGTAGCAGTAATATACTCACTCCGTCAAAAGAAAAAATATAATCCTGTATTTAAATTTTATCTTAGAAAGAATGTAATTGGGCAAACTGCAGGAGCCCCAAACTGCACCCCCAACTGCATTTCAAGCCCCTAATCCTCATAGGAGCATTTCAAGCCCCAACTGCAGGAGTATGCACTAATCACACTAAATATAATCCTCGACATTTTGTGCTTTGTTCTAATAGATGGAAGAAATCAAAAGGGTTGTAGTTGCAATTATAGTTGTAGTAGTAGTAGTACTAGTAGTACTAGTAGTAGTAGTAGTAGGTAGAAGTAGTACTAGTAGTAGTAGTAGAACTAGTCTATATCCAATATATCTGAAAAAAATAGGTAGTAGAAGTAGTAGAGGCCTCAGAAACATGTCAATCATCATTTGATCATGAACTTGGAGCATAAAGGCATCATAGCAGAGAAGAGAGGAGAAGATAATGTAAGAGCAGCTGGTAATGATGCCAAGTTCCTCACAAGTTATGGATCATCAGCTCATATTTCCATAAAATGAATGGACTTTGACAATTTCATCATCGGCAAAAAAACGGACAGGAGAGGAGAGGGGAGAGTTGGCAAAAAAAAAGCAACAGCTGCTTACCAATCATACATAGAGGTGTCAAAAAAAGCGGCTGCTGCTTCCCAAACATAGAGGATAGAAAGGTGGCAAAAACAGCAACAGTTTAGGCATCATTTGATCATGAACTTGGAGCATAACAATATATCCCAAAAAACCCAAGTAGTAGTAGTGGCCTCAGAAACATGTCTAGCATCATTTGATCATGAACTTAGAGCATCAAGGCATCAAAACAGATAACAGAAGAGAAGGGACTGTAGGATTGGCCGGTAATGATGCCAAGTTCCTCACAAGTTATGGATCATCAGCTCTTATTCTAAAATAATGTATGGAATTGGATAGTTTCATCATCGGCAAAACAAAGGATGATACTTATAGTGACCTGCATAACAAGTGGTGGAGAGAAAGAGATAATAAGCAGAAAGCGTACAAGTGTATACTCATCATTTTTCATATGGCTCAAGGTTATGTATCCCTATGAACAAATTTTACATCAGAAAAGTGTAATATGAGTCATGCCTTCTGAATTTTTAAGATCCCTCGCGACAGGGGATCAGACATGCAATCCTCTGGAAAGGGGAGGAGCCTGACAAGGTTAGCTGTGGGCATTGCCTAAACGGGAAGAGGTGGTTTGGGCATCTTATATCTAGAATGTTTCGCAAGGGCTTTAAGATTAAGTTAGATTAGATGTGGCTCAGGTGGAAAAACAAAGAAAGAACTTGGTCTGGACTAGACATCCCTTGTGAGTTGTGACAAGACAGATAGGGACCTGTTTCATGCTTCAATTTTGGTCACGCCAGGGAAGGGGAATATGGCTCTGTTCTGGTTCTCAAGTTGGATTGAAGGAAGCGCCCCTAGAAACAATGCCCCTTTGCAATTCGAAAAGGCAAGCACGATAAAATCTTGGTGAAAAATGCCTAAAAACAACCATTGAGTCGGGCACACGCTGCCAATTTCAACACCAGCAGACACAAGAATCTGTATTCTCATTGTGTTCTCATTGTGTTGGTGACTTGACGTCCTGTACAGCCACACAAGACTAGATTTTCCAGATATTGACGGAATTAGGGAACAGCATGCACAAGATTCTTTACCATTTAGTCTTAAGAAACTTGTAAGAAAGTGCATCAAAAATATCATAGGGCTTCTTAATGTTGATTTTAGATGAGAGGAAATACATGGAGAGGAAGAACCCGTCATACCTGCACGAGGCGCGCACGAGGAGCTGCGGGCGACGGCGGGCGGCAGCGGGAAGCCTGGCGGACGAGGCGGCCCTTCTGGTCCTCCGAAGGAGAGCGGAGGAACCGAGGAGGAGAGCGACAGCCCTTCTGGATGCGGCGGTGCCGAAGACGGAGGTCTGAGGGAGGGGAGAGCGACGACCCTTCTGGATGCAGAGGAACCGAGGAGGAGAGCGACGGCCGGGAATGGGAAGGAAACCCTAGCCGCCCGGTGCCGAAGACGGAGGTCAGAGAAAGATGGGGCGGCAGGGTCGGGGAGGGTGAGGGAGGGGGAAGGATGCAGCGACGGAGGTCTGAGGGAGGGGAGGCGGCGACGTACGGCGCCGTGGATTTGGGCAGCCTGCCGGCGTCACCGGTGAGTCATTTCGCCCAGGACTTAGCCGCTGGTGAGGGAGACGGCATCATTTCGCATATATACATAGGGGATTTGTAAGGGCGGGTGCAGATGGAACCGCCCCTGTAGTTTCATTTGTAGGGGCGGTTCCTAATTAACCCGCCCCTAAAAATAGTTTTTTAAAAAAATAGTAAATCAAAATCTATTTGTAAAAATAGATTTATATAAGTTTAAAATCCTATAAAAAATATAAAAAGTTTTCATTATCTTACAAATTTTTACGTAATCATTTGAAATTTCGTTTGCACCAAAATATTTTACGTAATGAGATGAACAAAATAAGACCCCACTTACCTATATTTTTAAAAAACTTATTTTAGTAGCAATTTATGTGTTTAAATATGCTAGGAGACTTATTAATACATAAATTGCTATAAAAAAATTCTTGAGTTTACTAAACTTATTTTAGTAGCAAAACTTATTTTAGTAGCAATTTAGTAGCAAAATATTTTAAAACATGTGACTTGAGTTTACTAAAACTTTTCCAAATGTCATATAGATTACTTTTTCATTTGACAAAGTGTCAGGAAAGTGTAGTTCTAAATTGACTAGTGTTAACTAACACATAAATAAATGTAGTCTCTCACACAGCACCGAAATATAGTCTCACACACATACATAAATGTAGTCTCACACACATACACAAATGTAGTCTCAACACACTCTTACACAAATATAGTCTCACACACTTATACAAACTAGCTAGGCCCCGCCGCAACAACTTTCCCCTTTCCACCTTTTCGTTCCCATGGCAATATGTCTTTGGGTAGGTTCTTTTCCACCGCACTGATCTTTGTACTAAAGTCTATGAATAGTGGCATCTCTTTGTAGTCATTGTAAGATTCCTCATCATCCACGCCATCAACTCCGATAATGTGTTGTTTTCCGGAGATAGCCACATGCATTGTCTTCTTCTTCGGGGGGGCGGTTACTTAGCGGGTCAGCCATGTAGAAAACTTGTGCGACACGAGAAGCGAGCACCCAAGGGTCATCTGGGTAACCTACATTGTGGAGGTCCATGACTGTCAACCCGATCTCATTGACATGATATTGCTTGATCCAGCGACATCGAAATAGTGCCACCTTTAGATCAGTTCCATAGTCAAGCTCCCATATATCTTCAATTATGCCAAAGTACGGGACCTTTCGCCCATGTTCGTCTTCCGCCTCATATCGAACGCCACTATTTTGGTTCACACTTTTACAATCCTTTGTGTGGGTATAGAATGTGTACCCATTGATTTCATAAGCATTCCAAGACGTCACTTGTCTTGATGGCCCCGCCGCCATACGACTAACGGCAATAGAATCATCACTTTCTCCAGGCGGTATGTTCTGATCCCTCAACCATTCAGTGAGGCGTCGCCTATGCTGTTTCATGACCCAGTCATTTGAACGACTGTTCCTCTCCTCCATAATGATAGATAAGTGTTCGTCAACGTATGGTTGCATTAGTTTTGTGCTCTGCAAGACACAGCAATGCGCCCGACTAGTTTCTTCGTATTCCCTATCGATGAACATTTTTCTACCACTTGTGCCCTTCCCGGCCAGCCTACCCTTGTAACGAGAATCTGGATTGCCAATCCCTCTCTATACTTTCAGGTACTCTTGACAACACTCGATGACTTCTTCGGTACTGTAACCCTCAATCATGGATCCCTCTGGGTATGCTCGATTATGCACGTATCGGCTTAGGACCGACATGAACCGCTCATAGGACCACATTTCATGCAAGTAGCAAGGGCCCAACACCTCTATCTGATGAACTATGTGAATCATGAGATGTTCCATTATATCAAAAAAAGCAGGCGGTAGACACATCTCAAGTTGGTTCTGGGTCTCCACTACGAAATCATGTAGGTCTCTCAGCTCTTCCCTAAGAAACTTCTTCTGTGAGATCTTTGAAAAGAAGTAGCACATGCGGGTGATAGCCATCTTCAGGAACTCTGGCTTTATAACCCTAATGACAATTGGTAGGTACACTGTCAGCATCATATGACAATCGTGAGCCTTGCAGTAGTGAAATGATAGGTCCTTCATCGACACTAGCTTCTTTGGGTTCGCCGAAAACCCAGTCGGGACTTTGATCCCCCTCACGGATGTGAGTAAAGCTCTCCTCTCTTCTATGTCTAGGTTGTAGCTAGCTGGGGGCAGAGTGTACTTTCCATTTTCTTGAAGTATGGGGTGAAGCTCTGGCATCACGTGTAGCTGCTCCATGTCCCTCCGTGCTTTCAGACCATCCTTTGACTTGGCTGTGTCCATCAAGGTACCGATGAGACTCTCGAAGACATTCTTCTGCACGTGCATAGCATCAATGGCATGGGGGATCGCCAATTCTGGCCAATAAGGCAGATATCGAAAGAAGATCGATTGTTTCTTAAAAGGTATGCCTTCGATAGGAGGTGTGCTTCTATCTCTGATCGTTCCATCTGGATTCTTCTTCCCATAGACGATCTGTATAGTTTTCACCATTTTGAACACATATTGTCCATTATGTCGTCTCTCTGGAGGGGGTTCATCCTCCGGGATGTCGCCATAGTATCTTAAGTACAATTTGCTGCGGTACTTGTGATCCATCTTTAAGAAGCGACGGTTCCTTAGGTAAACAACCTTCTTAGATCCATCTAGGTACACCCATTTAGTATCATCCAAACAAACTAAGCATCCCATCTTGCCTTTGATCTGTCCAGACATGGCAAACAACGCGGGGTGATCGTTGATAGTCACAAATATTATTGCCCTTAATGTGAAGTCCTCCTGTCGGAACGCATCGTACATTGGCTCCCCAACCCTCCATAGTCTCTCGAATTCTTCCATCACAGGCTCGAGGAACACGTCTATATCAATGCCTGGTTGTTTAGGGCCAGAAATAAGAACGGTGAGAAAAAGGTACTTTCTCTTCTGACTCAACCATGTCGGGATGTTGTACATGGTCAGGATCACTGGCCAAGTGCTGTGGTCGGTCATCCTCTCATTGAAGGGATTCATTCCATCGGTGCTCAAGGCGAACCGTACATTCCTTGGGTCTGAGCTGAATAGTTTATTGTTATCATCAAAGTCTTGCCACTGACTACCATCGGCCGGGTGTGCGATCACATCATCATCGACCTTGCGCTCATCGTCCCACCATGTCATGAGCGCGGCTTCCTTAGGATTCATGAAGATACGCCTCAAGCGGTCGGTCACTGGCAGGTACCACAAGACCAAGGCAGAAACTTTTCTCTTCTTTGCATCATTGCCTAATGGAGTATCATCTGGGGGTTGAGATTCTTGTACCGCCTTTTTCGCACCCTTCTTATTTCTCTTGCTCTCCGTGGAGGCTTCTTCGCCACTATAAAGGTCGTTGTCCTTGTACCGGCTGGCCCCACACCGAGGACATCTGTTCAAATCTTTGAACGTTTTGCCACGAAAAAGGATACAGTGGTTGGGGCATGCATCTATTTTTTCAACACCCATTGTCAATGGACTTATAACCTTCTTCGCATAGTATGTGTTGGCGGGAACTAAGTTTGGCTGTGGCAGCACCAATGATAGGAGATGCAATAGATCATTGAAACTACAGTCAGACCAGCCGTACTTAGCCTTCAGGATGAATAGCTCAAGCACAAAACGGAGCAGTGTCCATTGTGTCGAACAACCCTTCTCAACACCATACACAGTCTCCTTCGACGCTGTTTTTACCCTCTCTAGATTTTCTAGACCTTTCTTCTGTAGCAATATTTCTGGTCCAAGTGCCCGAATCATGTCCTCTAAATTGTCACCATTGTCTTCATCCCCCTCACGTGCTCCGCCATCAGCGGTGGCACCACCAGCATCATTAGCACCTTGTTCGTTGCCAAAGTGACCACCTTGTTCATTGCCACAGTCATAAAACATTTCTTCATCATCCTCGAGTGTGTATTGGTGCAGATACCTTAGGGTGGTGGCATCTTCTTGTCGATCAATAATGTTGCTGTCATCAACAACCGTTGTTTCACCATGATGAATCCACACGGTGTAGCCCGGAATAAACCCTCCCATAATCAGATGTTCTTTGATGGTATCCACATCTCTAAATGCCATAAGGTTCTTGCAATCTTTGCAGGGACAAATAATTGTATCCTTATTATATTTCAACGTTGATGCATGCTTCTTTGCGGCTTCAATAAATTTGTCCACCTCTTCACGGAAACCTTCATCGATCCTTGACAAACCATACATCCAAGAGTTCCTGTACTCCATCTTTTAAAAACAAAACAAAAAAACACAGGAAACAAATCATATTAAACATACACGAAACTAGGGTGTAATCTCCCCTAAAATCAAGCAAGAGCGACTAAATAGAGGGTGTCAGCTCATTTCTCTAACTAATGTACACTAATAGCATCAAAACTAGGGTCTAATTAGCTCTACTATATACAAAGCTCAAACATCATGGAAGAAAGAGAGAAAGCAAAACTTTAATTTACTCACTAACAAACCACTAATAAAGAGTGAGCTCATTTTTCTAACTAATAGTTGTTAGTAACAATTATTTTTGATAATTATTAGCAACAATTATTTTTGATAATTATTAGCAACAATTATTTTTGATAATTATTAGCAACCATTATTAGCAACTTTTTTTGACAATTATTAGCAACAATATATACAAAATGGTTAAAATATAACATTTTATAAACAACAATTACCAACGATTATTATTTTACCAACATCCTTTCATGCCAACCCTATTCTAACTTCATGAAATATAAATTACAAAATAAAAATGGAAACCCTAGATCTAGAACAAGGGTGCAAGCTCAAATCTCTAATTAGAGTGCAAATCTCCACTAAAATCAAGCAAGATCAACTAATTGAGGGTGCAAGCTCAAATCTCTAACTAATCTACACTAATACCTTCAATACTAAGCTCTAATTTGCTCCACACAAAGCTCAAGCACCATGGAAGAGAGAGAAAATAAAACTCTAATTTCCTCACTAACCAACATTAAAACTTGCATTAAAGGGTTGGAATAGTATTTTCTTACCTTCTACAAGCTCCCCACCAAAGGAATTGAGCTCAAAACCTCCCCCTTAGTAGAGCAATTTTTTGGGAGGAGCCCAAGGCCTCCCAACCTTTTTTTGAGTGGAAGAGTGAATGGCTCGAGGAGGAAGAAGATGGGGGCAGCCACTTATTCCTACAGACCACTGTAGGGGCGGTTCAATCACGAACCCCCCCTACAAATGCCCACAGTAAGGGGGTTGGTGATCCAACCGCCCTTACAAATAGCAGCCATTTGTAAGGGCGGTTGGATCACCAACCCCCCTTACTGTGGCATTTATAAGGGCGGTTCAAGACTCTTTGTATAGCCAGCCCACTGTAAGGGGGTTGGATCGTCAACCCCTCTTACAGTGAAATAGCTGTGGCTCTTACAAACCGTTTTTGTAGTAGTGGCCGTGTGCTGCACTGACCGCTGCTTGTGCTGGCTTGCTGCGCCGTGGAAGGCCGGCTTTCTGCTGATTATGGCCCCTATGGGGGAGGTTCTTCTCCGAGCAGTGAAGTTTGAACTCAAGAAAACCAGCGACCAACATCTTGGCACTCCATTATTCCAAGTCTACTTCCACGAATCAACACCTTGATTCACAAGCAAATATTTCTTTTGAATAATTTAGAAATAAAATGTTGCCGGAGTAAGCTGGAGACTGAATAAACACATGCTCGGGAGTTCGCCGCTAATCCTTGGCAAGCTGCTGCCTCCGCCTGCTGCCTTGCCATGTCGCCCGCGCACCGCCCATGCCCCGCTTGCCATGCCGGAGCCAGTCTCATAGCAGCTGTGGGTGCCGCCTGGAGCGGAGCCGCGCTCTGCGGCGCAGCCCTAGCTGCCATAGCTGTTAACTCTGGATCTCGCGCTCATGACGCCGCCCCCACCGCGTGACCTAGAGTGGCGGAGGGACCGACAAGGGCGTCCAGCGCGGCACGCATCGGGTGATGGCCGTGACCGAGCAAAACCACTGCTTGCTCGCTCATCTAGTCTCAGTCACGGCTTCTGGGAGGTTTGGCTGGAGCGCAGAGGCTAGAGCATCTCTGGCAGTTTCTCAATAATCTTTCTCCAATATACATGTATTGAGGTAGCCCAATATCGTCTTTTGTCAATATTGGGAGAGTTGTTGCAGCAGTACCTCAATATATCTTCCCCAACACCCATATGGAAGGTGAGTCCCACAAGAGTGTAAGAGCATCTCCAAGAGTTTGCCAAATTAACTTGGCATCTATTTATTTTTGGCAAAACAGAAAAAATTGTGCTCCAACAGTTTGGCATCCAACTTGGCAAATTTTAGCAACTTAGCAAATCTCCCCCCTCCACGAGCATATTTGCGCGCTGAGCGCGAGCGCGCATCCGGCTTCACGTGCAAATTTAAGCGGGGCTCTTCGTTTCTTAGCGGGGCTCTTCGTTCGCTTAGCGGGCCTCTTCTTATTTTACCAAGTCCAAATGGCAAACTCTTGGAGAGAGTCTATTTTTTCACTTGCCATATATTTTAGCGAGTTGCCAAATCATGATATTTGCCAAGTAAATTTTGGCAAACTCTTGGAGATGCTAAAATATGACTGAAAAATGATAGTTGGAATGATCTCTATGGTATTGGGGGAGTTGTATCTCTCACTTTCTTTGAGGAGAGATGAGGGAAATATTGGTGGCTATAAGAAAATAGGAGAGGTATTAGGGAACTGCTGGAGCAAGAAAAAAGTATAGTTGTCCCCAATATGACAGTTTTACAGAAATAGAGAGAGGTATTGGAAAAAGATGCTCTTACTTGTGAACGAAGAGGTGGAGGAGACGCCCGGATTGGGATTGGTGCTTCGGGCCCGGGAAGGCGATGGCCACTACTAGGCTGTTCCGTCGTGGACTGTTGTCACGCGCTAGAGGCGGAGCGTGACCAGTCGCTTAGTAGACTTTGCGATTGGGTTTGTAGTGTAGATCGCGCGCAGCTGCTCTAGTTTGATTTAGCTATGGTGTAGTATTTCAGAGTGCCCCATTGGGCAAGCCAATTCTTAAATGGGCCATTGTTGTTCACTTTGTACGGGCGAAGGCCAGGTTCACTTTGTAGATATGAGCAAACCCAGTCTAGCCTGGCCTGACCAGATGGGCTAAGTCTGGCCTATGGCAGCATTATTAATTTATTATGGCTATAATTCAGTTATTTTTTGTTCTCTTAAGTTTGCATCTTCTGGGAAAATAAAGGTGCTCGCGACAGAGTAAACAAATGATGTTTCTTACCGTTACTAAAAATAGTCTCCACTTATGATGAATGAAAAGGAATGATTCTCTTAAATGCATATTTTTGAACAAAAACTCATGTGGCTTGTTAGGCTTGAGGCACGGGTGTGAGTGTGGGGTGGTTCATTGGTGTGGGCCTGGTGCATTTTTTTTCATATTTTCACCCTATTTTTTTGGAATTGATTTCTATGGGTGGTTGCTAAAGAGAATTAGTTGCAGCTAGAAATGAATTTTATACTGACGGTCGATTTAATCAAACCACCACTGATTTTTTTTTATTGGTGATATGGTCACTGTCGGTGGAAATGCCATGTTTTCACTATTCTTTTATATTTGCGGTCAAACACAAGACCACTGACCGTAGAAATCAATTTTTACGGCTAATAGAAATAGTTTTTTTGGCTTGATGACGTGGGTATAGGTCATGGTATGTACTCTCTCCATTCTAAATTATAAAATATTTTGGCTGAGATTCATAGCTTCTACTATGCACTTAGATCAATATATGTTATGTTTAAATACACAATAAAAGCTATGAATTTAGAAATGCTAAAACGCCTTATAATTTGGAACCGGTGAAAGTATTTTATTAATAGGTATAAAATCATAAACTTTAGTTACTGCTTTGAAACAGTATACATTTGTGGTGGCACGCATATATATAGCAGCTCATAATTTTAGAAATAAAAATGCGCCTTATAAAGGATGGGCAAGAAGAGTAGCGCCAATAATGACACCTATTTCATGACATGACATACTTGTGGTTCTGGCCTATATAAGCAAGCACCCGCAAAACGAACGAGCATCAAGAAACCATTAGTCTCTACATATATATACACACACATATATACATTCCAAGAAAGAAGACTTACCAATCCTCATGGCGATGAGCTCCAAGAAGATTCAGGTCTTCGTCGCGGTTGCGCTGCTGATGGCTCTCCTCGCCGCAGTTGCATCGGCGGGCAGGGCCAGTTTCCAGCTGGAGCCGGAAGCTAAAGCTCGATGCACTAGAGCTGATGCCTGTTTGGATAGCTTGTGCATGGACAAGTGCGCCACGCATTCTGCACGTGTCGGGTTTCAATATTAGGATACCCGGAGAAGGGGAACTAATGATCATCAACATTAATTCACCTGGATGACCGAGGGCATGACTACGGTTCCGGCTGACCCCTCCGGGAAAGATTCTGTCTCGCCCGACCCCAAGGGCACAGGCTCCGACTCGCCTGAATTTAGAGGTGCAGGCTCCGTCTCGCCCGACCCTCGAGGGCACGGGCTCCATCTTGCCTGACCCCTTGAGGGGGGACTCCGCCTTGCCCGATCCCAGGAAGCGAATCCAACCTTGGCGAGAGCGTAGGCCCCCCGCGAGGGCCGCACTATCTCCAACCACCATGGATGTGGAGGCGTGGGCCCAGGACCATGCTCCTAATGTCAGGAAGGGAGCAGGCACGTCTCGACATGACCCATGGTCACGACGGGCCATACTTGGGAACCCATGTCACCAACAGAGTTGGGCAGGCCAACAGAAGGGCGCCTGTTGACCACGCCGTATTATTGTGCTTTCGTACGTTTCTGAACCGGTGCGATTTGTAGCAGGTGGTTTTATTTTGAAAAAGGCAAGTCATTCAGTTTGGTTTGCGAAGTTTCTTACCTGACCTAACTTATGGCTTCCGTTTTTTACTGCGTCTTGCATGTTGAGTCCGCGGTACCATGCTGTTTGCTCTTGCCAGGGTCTTTTGCTGCGGCTCCGATATGGTTCAGTGATTGCCATTGTTAAGGGTGTATACAGTCGGGACGATTTGGATCCTCCTACAAATGTTTTAGATCTAGATTATCTCTATAAACATTTTTTTCTGAATTAAAATCACTTCATGAAACCATTTGGTTACTTTATTGGATTCTTGAAACTGAACTAGAATAAGGAGAGCCGGATTTTGGATGTATAAAAATAAGAATCAGTTCCAAGTGTTTTCTTTTCATAAAACATTTCTCTTTTTGTGACGTTTGACAATGATTCTAGTGATTCTACTAAGAATCTAAAATATTTCTCACAGCCAAATGCACTATTAGTAGTTTAGTATCATGGATGGGAATGGCTGGCTTGACTTGGCCCGTGGCCTCAAAGCAATAATTTTCTTAGCCATGGTT
Source organism: Saccharum hybrid cultivar R570 (assembly GCA_038087645.1). Lineage (NCBI taxonomy): Eukaryota > Viridiplantae > Streptophyta > Magnoliopsida > Poales > Poaceae > Saccharum > Saccharum hybrid cultivar. Next base: position 18,561,294 of record JAQSUU010000805.1, read on the forward strand.
CAACCCATTTTAGCTAAAGACCATGGTCTCATTGGTCCAATAAGCACAAGACAATTTAAATATTTTCATGCTACCATGGGCCATGAATACTATCAATATTTTAAAAGAATGACATGAGATTGAAAATATTATGAATTTATGATAACACATTAAAATTATTATACAATGCATCAAATAAATCAAGCTAAGTGAACACTACTACATAAAGGATTTTACCATAGCGGTTCCCTGATTAACATAGGACACTAGAAATCAATTAACAAAGGCAAACATTCTAAGGGCTACCTTTACAAATAGTTGTCTTAGAAAAGTCATAATTTTTTTCCCATATGAACTCAATGAAGATAAACTCTATACCGAAGTTGTAGACCTCCATGATCTACCACTTTGTAGTTGATGAATTATTTATTTGAAATTTTTTAGAGTAGAGTTCCAAAATTTTGTTTTAAGTTCTTATATTTTGAAGTTCAAAATTTAAATTTTCAAATAATCTTTTTATGTTCCAAGATTTTGAAATTTCAAATGGCATTGAACGTTGATATGATCTATACAAAAGTTTACTTGTCAATATAATCTACAACTTTGTAGGTGACAAGTTTTATATTTGAAAACATTTAGAGTTCCAAATTTTTCTTCAAACTCTCAAATTTTCTGATTTAAATTTTTGAAAATTTAAAACTATTTAGATGGAGACACACCCTTCATCGAAATTATAGAGTTCGATAAAGAATCTTGTCGTTCCAACCTTGTCATTTGATATCAGTTAGGGGCTGATGAAAGCCCTAGTTTGGTTTTAGTAATTGAGTGACAATGCAACTAGTGGACTAACAATGTGCTTAAGTGTTGATAAGCTGGGTCTAGTCCACACCAAGTGTTGAGCAAGAGGATGCTACCATGGAGGAGATGATGATGGCCCCAAGTTCATCAAGTACTTAACATTAGAAAAAAAAGGAGATGAAGACAAGCTAGAAGGCAAAGATATATGCTTGGGATTTTTATTTCACCAGTCAAGGTGCAATAGAGTGTACAGTCAGGTTTAAGATAGATAGTCTTACTATTAGGCTATCACTGTCGGTTTAGGAGTAGAACTGACAGTGAGATGTTGGATATCACTATCGGTTTGAGGTAACCAGCAGTGATAGTAAACCCCCATCACTATCACTTGCCCACTGTTGGCTCACTTTTCAGCAGTGATAAGGGATTCAGACCCAGCAATGAAGTGTTGTTCTGAGGTAGTGAGACGTTTTCTTGGAGGCACTATTGGAAGACATGAAGAAAATTTGGGGTATGGATTTGGGATGAGTACCGAATGGAGTCGTTCACGTTAAAAGCTTATCTATGTTACCATCGATACTTCACTCTCTTAGAAAAGTCGCCTCTATTATTAGTAGAGACTGGTCATGCATGCTTATGCCTCTATTGATAGGTTTATATAGGTCAACCTGTAGGGCATCCACACAGAAAAGATACTACTATAAGGACTCCAAAGACATGTCAACACAACCAGACATCTAGCGCAATGGTGAAGACGGTCCATTCCGTGCTCTGGGTCCCGGGTTTGACTCCCAGGTCCTAGTGTTTTTTTGAATTAGATTTTATTAAACACCGGCAGCACACAAGCCATTGGGTCCCACAGGTAGGATGAAGATGGAGAAAGGTCCCACAGGTAGACGTGACACGTAAGCTATCGGGTCCCATAGGTCAGATGTAGAAGGGTCCCGCATGTACATGTCGGATGGATAACTGCAGGCACTGTTCGCCTAAACGGCCGTTTAGTCCGTTTAAACACCGTTTAAACGGTAAACAGAAGTCAGACGTGTTGTTTAGGCCCTAAACGGTGAATTAAATGGTTGGGTCGTTTAAACCCGTTTAAACTGTTCAATCCCGTCTAAACGGTCTAAACAAAATAAAATTAAACATGATTAAATGAGCTAAGCAACCATTTAATCCATAATTAAGTGAATTAAAGGACTACGTCTATCACAATCAACATGAAACTAATTAACATTATAATTATATGAAGTGTTGTGGGATTTAGATTTCTTCCAACAAGATTATTTGGTAGAATATTTGATTTTTACATGTGTAAATATGTATGGGTTCTAGCAAATTTTATTTTTACCTACATAAATATGTATATTTTATTGTTATTGTACAAAACCGTTTAGGCCGTTTAACTTCGTTTAAACACCGTTTAAACGGTCTAAACGCTAAACGAAGGGTGACCGACTGTTTACCGTTTAGCGTTTAGGAAAACATTGACCGCAGGTCTCATAGGTACATGTTGGACGTCTGGTCCCACAGGTCTGATGCAGAAGGGTCCGGTAGGTACACGTCAGATGGAGAAAGGACCGAGCAGAGACTTTTATGATGAATTGCAAGCGTCATGGATGAGTAACAGGGATGTCCCACAGGTACACGTCGGATGGAGAAAGGACCGAGCGGAGACTTTTATGACGAATTACAAGCGTCACGGATGAGTAATTGTAGGTCCCACAGGTACACATCGGATGGATAAAGTACCGTGTGCAGATCTATGACAAAGCCGTTCGTTACAGATTGAATATTGTTTGTCATAGATGTGTAATTAGTTCAATGACGAAGCCCTGTTCATCACAGTTTTAAAGGAGATCGTCACGATGAGATGCGTGAGTGATCTATGATGAAAGGGAGGGTTGAGGATTGTCACCATTGATCTATGATGAAACAGAAATATTCGTCATAAAAAGTGATCTTCTATGATTGTTTCGGATTCGTTATTAAGATTTTCGTCAAAGAAGTGGATTTTCTAGTAGTGTTCAATCCCTTCACAATAAAGCCAAAGAAAGAAATCTTTTAAAACTTCCAATCCCTCTAAATCACAACACTGATTTTCCAATAATCTAATATGCTGATGATACCCTTATCATCATGGAAGGTGACTCCAGGCAACTCCTTTTTCATAAAATCTGTCTTGCATTCCTTCTCTGAATCCTCTGGATTGAAAGTCAACTGTAGCAAGTCTTTGATGCTGCCAACCAACCTCACACCTAAAAAATTCAATCACCTGGCCAACACTTTTGGGCGCTCTGAAGGCTCTTTCCCCTTCACTTATCTTGGCCTGCCTCTTGCCATTACAAAGTCTAAGGTGGATGACTTCCTTCCACTTATTTCCAAATGTGAGAGAAGACTGTCATGTACCTCTAATTTCCTCTCCCAAGCAGGAAAGTTAGAGCTGACAAATGCAGTTCTTACAGCCCTACCTACCTTTCTTTTTTCTCGATCACGCAAAAGGTTTGCGCGTCTTTATATTAAGGTAGAGAAAATGTTTAATACAGCACGCCTTAGTGGCGCCCTGTGGGGTCAAAAGAATTGTATATGAACGCTTAGACCCACCCTAGTGTGCTAAAATCTATGGTGTTACATTGGATACTGATCAACCTGAAAAGATACGCTGGCTAGGAGGCCTGTGCCCGAACAGCCGAGTGGCAATGGCACCGCTTGTTCGCACCCATGTTGCCCTTTGGTGGGAACAACTCATGAAGCGCCTGCATGTTACCGGGGTCATCGCTGTAGATTTCTTCGTATGCCTTTTATGGCGGATGTGGACGGAGATGGCATCCCGCTGGTTAGTCCTAGGCGCTTCAAGACAAGGTGCTCACTTCGCTTAGACGCCGGGATATGCAATAGACCCTGCACCGCTATCCGCTTGCTCCTCTTGGGAGCACGGGCAGTGCACATCTGTCGTGGTCCACATCATCTCCAGGCAGCTCTAGGAGAGGCGGCTGCCCCGCCTTTGTGACTCGTTCGATAAAGCGCTTGAGACGTCCACCGACGGGGGTCACTCGAGGGGATGGAGTGCTGTTGACGGCATCCATGGCATCCACGACCGTCATGCCTCCCATGGTGGCTGCCCCGAACAACACTTGGTCAAGGCACGCCTCAGCATCCACGACGCCAGGGTGTGCCCCCTGTGGTGGCATGACGTGTGTTGTCCCCTGCACATGCGACGGTGGAGGCGGATCCGTCATCCATTGTGTAATCTTCATCGGAGAATGGATGTCCACCAACAAAGCGTCCGCTTCATAAGAGCCGACCACCGAAGCAGTCAAGCACCCAGACGCTGGTGCTCCTGCTGAGGGGCTCACAACGAGCGAGGCATCGAGCTCCTCCAGCATTGGGTCAACCCAAGTGGGGGGCCCGAGCACGCGCACAGCTCCAACGCCAGTGGATCTGGCTTGGTGGTGCGAAAGCAATGTGGAGCAGTAGCAGCGGTAACAGCCTTGTCGTCAGCCGACGTGTCCATGCTGATGTCCCTCAACGGCTTACTCCGGCATCGCCACCGTCGTCATCAGGTTCTGCTGGCGCCCTCCGTGCCACCCTGCACAACCCCACCCGAGGTCAGAGAACGGCCGCGGGGTGCGTGTTGGGAGGCCGGTGGGTTGCCGCCATGAGCGAGGTGCCATGGTCGGTCGCCACCCTTCGCCAAAGATGCCATAGCATGCCTGAGCCGCTTGCAGTCCCTGGCAAGGTGGTGGAGGCCATGGCAGCGCAGGCAACGCCATGGCAACCGGCAAGTCGCTACCCAATGCGAGTAGGGAAGGCAGTTGAAGCATATCCTATGAAGCCCGCAGATACCTTCCAGATCCGTAGAGGTCGCCTTGTGTCACGAAGAGGACCAGCCGAGGTGGCTGCACATCACACCTCCTGCTGGGGGAGGATCTCCTACTACCCATCGGCATTAGGGGTGGAGACCAGTCTGCATCGGCCAAGGCACTGGCGGACAGGGATGCGGCCATCCACTGGCTGAGGAAGCATGCCACACACCAACTGAGGCCATGGCCGGCTGCGCCTCCCCCGCCTCCTCGCAGGACCCTATCAGCCTGCCTCTGCTTCGCCATGACCTAGAGACACGACTGAATGAGTCTGAGCGTGGGCAGAGGCACTCCAACCGGCTTCATCGGGAGATGAGCGGTGTCTAGATAGCTGGTGGGGTGGTCATCATCAGACTCCTCGCCGTCGACGTCTGCCCGCGGTGCTGCTTCATACGCCCTCTTGTGGGACCGCCCGGGAAGAACGGAGCTGCGCCCGGGGAGAGGTTGGGCGAGCTGGAGACGTTAGCCTATGACTGACGGGATGGCGCCTTCGGAGGTGGACTCACATTCCCCAGTCCTCGGCACGGCTGGAGCGGCTTCCCCAGTCCCTAGCACGGCTGGAACGGCCTGCCTCGCTGGACTGACCTCCGGAAAGGAGCCGCCTTTCCCATCGATTGGGCTTCCCCTGGCCTCCGGTGACCCAGCCCCCAACGTAGGCAGCTCTGGCTGGCCGGCATGGACGAGGAAGAGGTCGAGGGGGTCAGAGCACCCGAAGCAGCTAGAGCAGGAGGTGCCCTGCAGCCATGGCGTACCATGTAGTGACGTTTCCGCGGCAGGCCGAGTGGTCGGCATCGCCTTAGCAGCTCCAAGCAGCCGCCTATGGACCCAACAGCGCTCCCATCTCCATCCTGCTGGCACGGCGCATAGGATCCGAGTGGGCTGGCCGCAACGTCACCTGTGGCAGCGGCGGAGTCACTTCCCGGCGGTGTTTGTGCGCCGTCGGCGAGGGCATCTCCCGGGGTGCGCGGAGGGGGTGAGCACCCGTGCTGGGCCACTGTGGTGGCGCCGGAGTCCATCCCTAACGTCGGAGGTGTCGCGGGCGGCTAGGCGGCGCCAGCGGAGGAGCCCGATTCGGCTGGCGTTGGCGGCCTAGCCACGCGCGCGGCCCCGGACATGGGTGAGGAGGGAAGGCGGGGGAGGAGGTGGGGAAGGAGGGGGGAAGGAGGCGCCGACACCCCTGCAGCAGTTGACGCGGGCTGCGGCGGCGGTGGCGCAACTGCACGCAAGCGCACTCGAGGAGGGGAGGAGATGGTGGAGCTAGGCGGGGGCGTAGTGGATCTAGGACGGGGAGGCGAGGGGGAAGCGGGGACGGGCGCCAGCGCCGTGGAGGCGCCTAGCGCCGCCGACAGTGGCAGTGGTGAGGGGGCCCGTGGAGGGTCTATGGTTGGGGATCGCCCTACCCACTTTTCATATGTGTGCTCTCTTTTTGCCTAAAGGGGTCATTAAACGGATTGATAAATACAGAAAGCACCGTCTCTGGAGAGGGACCGAAATGGATTCAAAAAAGCCCCTAAAGACAGCTTGGGAGATGGTTTGTGTCCCCAAAGATGAATGTGGACTTGGGGTCAAAGATTTGGAAAAGGAAAATGAAGCCCTTCTTATGAAAAACCTTGACACATTCTTCAATAAAAAAGACATTCCATGGGTCTCAATGATTTGGGAAAAACATTATAGCAATGGCAAGTTACCCAACAGTACCAGGAAGGGCTCCTTCTCGTGGAGAGATATACTGATACTTCTGAAAACATTTAAATCTTTCTCCAATGTTCATGCTCAAGCTGGAAATAAGTGCTTCTTCTTGAAAGATAAATGGATTCAACAACCATTGAAGGAAGAGTAACCAGAGTTATATTCATATGCTTTAAAAAAAGATATATCAGTGAACAGAATATATGCACAGCAACATTTGACAGATCACTTTAGCCTGCCTCTTTCAACCCAAGCTTTTGAGCAGATGCAGGTGGCTCAATCATTCATAGATCACTTTCCCTTGAAAGACCAGGAGGACATTTGGACATCTCTCTAGGGTGAGTATGCACCCTCAAAAACTTACAGGTTCTTAGTTGGTCAGAGAAATGTGCACCAAGTTTACAAATGCTCTGGAAATGCTTTTGTCAACCAAAGCTTAAGGTATTTTGTTTGGTTGGCTGAAGGATAGACTAAGCACAAGAAACATTTTAAGAAGGAAGAATATGAAGTTCGACTCTTTCCTTTGTGTCCTTTGTAACAATTCAGAGGAGGACGCTTGTCACCATTTGTTCATTGATTGCCCTTTTGCCAAAGAATGTTGGAATCTGCTGGGTATCTCTTTTCAGAATAACTCAGACATAAATGAATGTATTATTCAGATCAAAAGTCAGACTCACCCAGTTTTCTTTATGATGGTGGCAATTCTAATGTGTTGGGGGCAATCTGGTCAGTAAGAAACGACTTCATCTTCAAGAATATTTAGCCAAATGTCCAGACAACAAAAGAAATCTTCAGGAAAGAGTTAGCTCTCCTGTCACTCAGAGCTACAGCCAAGGTCTCAATCAGTTTTGATTTATGGATTCAAAATCTACTGTAATCTTTCTTCTTAGCCTTATTTTTTTTTCATTTCCTTCTTTGTCTCTTAACTGTTTCCTCTAGCTCTGCTTCTGGCTTTTTGTATTATTTCTGAAGACCTTTACTTTTTGTTTAATAAATTCCTGTAGGGGCTACGGCCCAGTTCTGTCAAAAAAAAACATTCACATTCTCTCAAGCGTACTATACAACTTATGTTATTTTTCTGACTATATAATTCCGAATCTTTTATTATATATTTGACATTCTAAACAATCTAAAATGAAATATTTTTAAGAGCATCTCCAATAATTCCAAAAACAAATTCGTAAATCAATCAATTTTTCAAGAGGCTAAAAGCCTCGGGAGCACATTTGCTGTGTTCCAGCAACAGTTTCATGGACAATCAAACTCATCCTCAGCTAAAAGACCTTATTGAGCACCTATGGCAGCACCATCTGAATAAATTTTAATTATTTTCAATCCTCAAATATTTGGTTTATGTAAATATTGTTGGATTAGTATATTTGTTTGGAACCTGAATTATGGCAGCAGCATCCGGATAAATATTAATTATTTTCAATTCCCAAATATTTGATTTATGTAAATATTGTTGGATCAATATATTTGTTTGGAACCAGAAATTATACCCTGTATGCATGTTCCAAAAATCCATTTGTAATCTTTTAAAGTTCTGCAGCAGTCTGTCAGTCCTACCGATCTGTTGCAACATGTTCACTATAGCATGTTCACTGTAGTTGAGAAGTTTTTTTTTATTCAAACATGTATAGAGTCCCAAAATATTGTTTTAAGTGTACAGTTTTCCAAATTTGAATTTTAAAATTTTCAAACACCTCGGATACTGACATGGTCTATATCAAAGTTCTCAATACAATCTATAACTTTGTAGATGAAAAGGTTTTGAAGTTGTTTAGAGTCCCAAATATGTGTTTTAATTTCATAGACTTGAATTTAAAATTTAGAATTTCTAAACAACCTTGAATGTTTATATAGTTAGTACCAAAGTTGTAGTGGCCGACCTAATCCTTATGCTTGATGTTTATAAGCTTTTGATTTGAAGTTTTAGAGTTTCAAATATTTGTTTTAAATTCACAAATTTTGAGATTCATATATTTGAAAATTTTAAACAATTAATCTCAGATGGAGACATGTCCTATACCAAAATTATAGTGCTGACAAGATATAAAACTTCATTGTTGAAACTTTTTTTTTCACTAGATACATGCCCGTGCGTTGCACGGAGGTCATAGATTTTTGTGCATGCCTACGTCGATGCATCGTGGCTTACAGCTTATAGATAAACATATTAAGAAATCTATAAATATAATTACATAGAAAATATAAAGGCCGACCATTTCGTGATCTTCATTATTTATATCGTGTAGATTCAATTTATAGAAACATAAAAAATTGGTTTTGATTTTTAAAATATCTGTATGAATTTATTATTAAGCATTTTACATGTCTCAGTTTAAGCTGATTTGAATTTATTAATATAGTGCATTGTGACTTCTATGCAATTCTCATGTATAACCTAAAATCAACAAAACTACAATATGGTAGAAAATTTTCTTCAGCTTTTCCTATATAAGTTCTGTTGTGCAACGGGAGAGTAGAATTTAGATACAGTCAGCGTGGGCCGTGGTTCAAGTCGGAGCTGGTTGCGGTGTCGTCGTGCAGTTCCAGATCGAATCGGACGATGTTTCTGTGATTAGCGTGGTGGCCGTTTTGATTAAGCGGCGAAGCAGCGTGCGCGCGCGGGAAGACGCTGGGCAGCGAGGGGTGAGTGTGTCGACCGATTAATGCAGCCGATTACCTTCCATATTTTTTACGTGGACGTACTCCCAGAACGGGCGGAGCGAGGGAGGCGAGCGAGGCGACGTCCGACGATACCTTTAGGTATTTTTTAGCTGCAGAGAAGAGATAGAGAAGAGAAATAGATATACATAGGGAGCCTGCAGATTGGTACTCGTTTTGTATCAGAGTCTGACTCAAGGATTTTCGGATTTTTTGTCGAAGGCACGCGCACGAGCATATGAGAGTTGGAGTTCGCGAGGCATGCGCTCGAGCGTATCATAGCCGGCGTTCCCGCGCGCAGGCAACGGCGCGAGCGCGAGCGTGTATCAAAGTCGGAGTTCGCGTGCCCAGGCTGCAGCGGCACAGGGAAAGCAGTGTGCGCGTCAAAATTGGACCCAGATGGTGCCCAGCGTGCAAACGAGCGCGCTGGAAATTTCCGGCGAAAGCCGAGAGGCTGACTCTGAGTTTGACGTACGGGGGCGCGCACACGATTCTTTTACGTGGACGAAACCAGTCGGTATATTTTAAGTAGTAATAACAGATTTGAGTTTATTTAATAGCCAAAATATTCAATACAAGATTATGATATGTATAAAATGTTTATAGTCCATCTTATATATACTCACTGGTGTTATTGTTGTTGTTTGTCGTGGGTTCGAGTCTGCTATCGAACTGCCTCTGTAAATGGGCCACCATAATCGATTCAGACCTCCTCTGTACGTAAATGACAATTAGCAGTTAGAAGTTTTTTTGGTTGTCCCAAGACATCATTGTTCTGAAGGAGCCTACTGGCTTGCTATCCAATCGCCTCTTTAATAAATATACATCTCTGTGACTCTGTCAATCGATTGTGACCACCTTTGTAAACGGCAACCAAGAGACGTCTTGGTCCCATCTAGAAATAAGAAATACCGACCTCTGAAATCCATTCTGTACTAGTGTTAGTCAAGCACTACCAACCAAGACATCTTTATCCTAAAATGGAGCCTACTGTCCCGCTGGGCCATCCTGCATTGTATTCGAGTCAACGGTTCAATGGAAACCCAGTAACCCTGCGGCTTTCGGCCTTCATCCAGTTGGGGAAGATAATACTGTAGCTCTGAATCTCTGATCCGGCTCAGGCATGCTTAATCTTCGAGTCAACGGTTTAGATGGGAACCCAGTGAGACCCTGCGGCCTTCGCCCTTTATCCCGCTAGAGCGCGAAGATAATCCCTCCGATCCGGCTCAGGCATGCTTAATCTGTCCAGGTTAGTAATAAATCTTCTCCACGCATGATATGATGAGTTCGTAGCCAATAAATAATTCATTCTAGAGGCCCCCGCACGGGCGGCTCCCGCAACGCCGCCACCAACCCTCTCGCTCCTCATCTCCCTCCCCTCGTCGCCGCCCGAGCTCGCTGGCGGAGGTCCGCCCGGCAGCTATGAAGGCGGTGGCGGGGCCTCCTTCTCATGGGCTCTCGCCCCACCCTCGCCATCAGGCTTGCCACCATGGTAGCAACCTCGGTGGTGGCTGGGTGGCGGGTGCTCTCCTGTTTCGGGCCGCTGGTGGCAGATAGGGCGACGTGGAGGCCGGATCCAGCAGTCCTCGGTCCGATCCTTCGTTGTGGACTCCTGTGGCTGCTCGGGCGGAGGTGACCCGTAGGAGGCAGCGTCGGCGGCAGCACGACGGCGCGGCCCCCGCGGCCCCCAGGCCTCTCCGCCGCCCCTTGCCCAAGCTCCCACGGCCCCCTGGAGTGGCTTGACGGGCCCGGTGGAGCTGGCCATGACGGCGGCCATGGCGGACGGCGATGGCTGCGGCGGGCACGGCCCCGAGCCTGCTTGGTAAGCGTGCTCGCGGGGAAGGAGGAGGTGAAGGCGGTCTCCGTGGCGCTCTAGGCAGGGGTTTTCGTAATGAAGTTTGGTAGGGAACGGCAGCGAAGCTCGAGCTTGTTTGCCGGCCATGGCGGGTGGCGAACGTGTCACTGCTCCTCATCTAAGCCCACTCCTAGAGAAGCCCAAGCCGAGGCGCGGCACAAGGGCCCGCACCAGGAGTTCTCGCGTGAGTGGTCCGTAGTGGGCCTGTATCCGTTGTGAGCCCGCTAAGGAGTGATACATAGGCAGCAGGGCAGCGAGAGTGAGGGATATCGAACATATACTATCTAAACTCTACTCCTTGTTAAGGAAGAAGAACACCTCTGTAACGTGACCTGTTGGCCGGTGATCCCACTTCTCTTCTCTGTTCGCGATCCGGTGATTGGGTCGCTGACACAGAGCCGTCGAGCCTCGGCGCCGGCAAACTTTGGAGTCCACACCGGCCACCCACGACCGCTACACCTGCCTGCAGCGGAACAAAGGAGCCATGGAACCCAACACCGTGAAGATGTTCCACGAAATGCTCAAGCGACCTGATGAGTTCGATTCACGGTCGACGGAGCGTTGGGTGCTGGGAGAAGCGGTTCGAGGATGCGGAGACTACGCTGCAAGAGCGCGAGAGAGCCATCGACGAGCACCTCTCGTCCCTGGAGCAGTTCGCCTCCGCCCAGTACACTGCTGCGGTCGTCGCTGACAACTAGGGATCCCACTTCGACTTGCGCGTGTCTGACCTCGAGCATTGTATGATCGATGTCGAGCTGATCGGCATAGCCGAGATCAACGACGAGCACGACGACCGCGTCACGGCGTTGGAGTCCGTGGTGGAAGAGATTCAGTCCTAGGGCTCGGAGATCGACGGCCACGTCAGCGATATCCGCTTCGAGCTCCGGCGACTTCCGAAGCATACCGAGCCGGCGCCACCGCCACCCCGGCCGCAGGTGCCACTGGAGTCGGCTGTTGTGCACCCACCTACCGGATCTCCGGCCGGCTAGCCCAACCGGCACCGCATCGCATCGACTACATGGGAGAAGGGCTATGTCTCGGTCACGACCATAGCTCCGACCCTGGCCAATGGTAAGCACTTTGCTCCCCAACCCGATCCCCCTCCCGATTACCCATCCTCTTCCGCCTTCCTCCACGGCCCAACCACCCTCCGAGCTCCCGTTCATCCTCACCCACCACCCCAAGCCACGCACCCCATTCACCAACCCCACAACCTAGATCTCGGTAAACTCCCGAAGATGCACTTCCCTCAATTTGACGGGAACAATCCCCAGCTTTGGATTACCCATGCCCAAAACTATTTCGAGATGTACTTTGTGGATTCTTTTGTTTGGATCAAATGCTCTACCATGCAGTTCATCGGCCCCACCAAACGCTGGCTGCAGTGAGTCCAGCGTTGTCTTACCACCCTTAATTGGCCATCCTTATGTAAGTTGATTCTCGACAAGTTTGGTCAACATCAACATGAGCTTCTCCTCCGCCATCTCTTTCACATTAAGCAAACAGCCACTGTTCAAGAGTATGTCGACAAGTTTACCGAGATCATTGACAACCTTTCAGCCTACACCCCAAATACTGACATCCCTTCTTACACAACCCATTTCATTGATGGCCCTCGTGATGATATTCGTGCAATTGTTCTAGTTCAGCGACCATCGGATTTGGATACTGCTTGTACATTGGCCCTTTTGCAGGAAGAGGCCGTGGAGGCGGGGCACCGCAAGGAACTCAAGAAGTCTGATGGATTTCCATTCACCAAGCCCCATGTTACCAAGGGGCCGCTGCCGTTGCCCCCACCACCCGTGCGGCCAGCACTCCCTCATGTACCTGCTGACAAGAAGCCACCTAAAGATAGGAGACCTGCTCCCAAGCCGGGTTTATTAGATGACAAGCTTTAGTCACTCAGAGCTTATCGCCGTGCGTGTGGTCCGTGTGTTCGGTGCGCCGAGAAGTGGCAACCTGGCCACAAATGTGCGCCGGTCCTGCAAATTCATGCATTACAAGAGGTGTGGAATCTCTGTCAAGATCAGTTTTCGGAGCCTGACGACACTGAAACACCACAGGCTGAAGACACTCCGCAGATATTCATGATGATATCCGCAGCGGCACTTCTGTCCAGCCGTCCGCTCATTCTCTGCAACTTCAAGGCTCTATTGGTGGACAAGATGTTCTCATCCTAGTCGATTCAGGCAGTTCCCACTCCTTCCTCCACACAAGGGTGGCTCAGTCTGTACCTGGAGCTCGTCCGCTGATTGCTCCGGTCCAAGTGCAGGTAGCCAATGGAGGACTCATAGCTTGTGATTAGGAAATTCCTATGGCTGAGTGGTAACGCAGGGTTACAAATTTCATTCAACATTGAAGATTCTCGACATTGGTCTCTATGATATAATTATTGGGATGGATTGGCTTCAAGCATTTTCCCGAATGAAGGTTCACTGGCAAGATAAGTGGATGCTTATCCCATATGGCCATATGGGTCTGTTCAGATCGCTCTGCAAGGTATTGTGCCTGAAACTGCTTCCTGCTCCATGGTACAGTTGTTTCATGTCGCTGATGATCCAGAGCAACAACAGCATGTCGTTCCGCCTTCACTACAGTTGGTAGTGGATGAGTTTGCTTCCTTGTTTGCTGAACCAACAGAGCTCCCACCACGACGCAACTGTGATCATTCAATTCCGTTGGTTCCCGTAGCTCAACTAGTCTCGGTGAGGCCGTATCGCTATGCCACTGCCTTGAAGTCTAAGATTGAGAAACAAGTAACTGATATGCTCCAAACCGAGTACAAGTGCATTTTCCTCCCCACTGCTCTTGGTCCATAAGAAGGATGGTGATAGGCAACTGCGCTCTGTGCCTTGTCGATCGAAGGTTGTAGGTGTGAGAGATCGGTGGCTGGGGCTTGAACGTCGTGCGGCGGCGAGGCGCCGTGGTCGCACGAGAGAGAGGGAAGTGGCGGCTAGGGATTTTTGGAACTCCCGGCTCCCAGTGGGAAGCCGAGTAATATGATTACTCTTGCTTAATTCTGTCCACGGGTATTACAACTCCTATATATGGCTAATTGCTCTACTAATTATGGAAATTAAACAATTAAAGATAAATATGGGCTTTTAGCCCCCTAGCTCCTGCGCCTAACCTAGCCACTAATGGGCTTCCTCCTGGCATACTGGATGCCGGTCATAACACCTCTCCCCGCCTACACAAACAGCTCGTCCTCGAGCTGGAAGTCGGGAAACTGCTCGCGGAACTCCGTAAGAGACTCCCAAGTGGCGTCGTCATCGGGAAGGCCTTGCCACTTGACCAGCAGGCGCCACTCATCGCGACGCTGTTGAGCCTGCAGGATGCGCTCGGGAGCAGGAAGATGCCGGCCGTCGAGGACCGGGGGCAGCTCGCGCAGGAGGGTCACCACGGTGGGGCTTGAGCAACCCCATGTGGAAGACGTCGTGAAGCCGTGCGCCCTCCGGAAGCTGCAGGCGGTAGGCGATGGAACCGATGCGTTCCAGAACACGGAAAGGACCGGCAAACTTCGGACCGAGCTTGCGTTTCGCCCGAGGGTCAAGGGACTGAGCCGTCCGGTGGAGCAGGCGCAGATAGACCCAATCCCCGACCGCAAACTCCACGTCGCGGTGCCTGGCGTTGTAGTACTTCTTGGATAGCTCCTGCGCCTAGAGAAGGCGCTGACGCACCTCGGCCAAGATCATGTCCCGGTCTCGGAGAAGCATCGCGGCAGCCTCGGAACAGGCCGACCCCGGCTGGTATGGCAGGATGGGCGGCCGAGGGCGATCGTAGACCACCTCAAATGGCATGGCGCGCAGGGCCGTGTGGAACGAAGTGCTGTAGCAGTACTCGGCCCAAGATAGCCAATCCACCCATGCGCGCGGATGATCACCTGTGACACATCGAAGATACATGGCAATGACCTTGTTAACCACCTCAGACTGGCCGTCAGTCTGGGGGTGGAAAGCCGTGCTCATGCGCAGCTTGACGTCGGCGCATCGGAAGAGGTCGCGCCAAACATTCCCGGTGAACACCGGGTCCTTGTCGCTAACGATGGAGGAGGGGAACCTGTGCAACCGAACGATGCCGTCGAAGAAGGCGCGAGCGACGGACGCGGCGGTGCAGGGGTGGCCGAGCGCGATGAAGTGCGCGTACTTGGAGAAGCGGTCGACCACTGTGAGAATGACGGATTTTCCGCCCACCTTGGGCAGCCCCTCGATGAAGTCCATGGAAATGTCCGCCCACACTTGGGAGGGCACCTCCAGCGACTGCAGCAGGCCGGCTGGCTGCAATGTCTCCATCTTGTTGCGCTGACAGGTACTGCAACGGCGCACCCAGTCCTGGACCAGCGCACGATCACCCGGGATGTAGAAGTTAGTGCGCAGGCGGTGGAGCGTCTTTTGGACACCCTCATGGCCGGCCGAGTGAGCCAGCAGCAGCGCCCGGTGGCGCAGGTCGCCGTGGTCGGGGACGAAGATCCGGCCGCCATGTAGCAGCAAACCACCATCCATGCGCCAAGGGGCAGCCAGCGCCCTGTCGGCCAGCTGCTGGAGCAGGTGTTGGGCGTCCTCGGCCTCCCTGGTGGCGCGGCGCACGTCGTCGAGGAAGGCGAAAGAGGGGCCCGAGAGAGCACACGCCGCTGCACCCTCCATGCCCTCGGCCTCCCGCTCTGAGTCGCGGCAAGACAAGGCGTCCACCACGGTGTTGAGGCGGCCGGGACGATACTCCACCGCGAAGTCGAAGCCGAAGAGTTTGCTGATCCACTGATGCTGAGGCATGGTGGACAAGCGCTGATCCAGAGAAATTTTAAACTGTAATGGTCAGTGCGAATAAGAAAGTGTCGTCCCCAAAGGTATGGCCACCAGTGGCGCACGGCCTGCACCAAACCGATGAGTTCACGCTCGTAAGCTGCAAGCTTAAGATGTCGAGCCACGAACGGACGGCTGAAGAAGGCGAGAGGTCCCGCGCCCTGGTGAAGGACAGCGCCAAACCCCACACCCGAAGCGTCGCAGCCCACCATGAACAGCTTGTCGAAGTGAGGGCGCGCTTCAGCGCCTGGAAGGCCTCCGCAGCCTCCGCGTCCCAGTCGAATGCGTCTCGCTGCAAGAGACGCGTCAGGGGAGCCGCGATGAGTCCGAACTCCCGGATGAACTTCCGGTAGTAGCCCGCCAAGCCCAGGAAGCCACGAAGTCCCCGAGCCAAGCGAGGAGGCGGCCATGCCGCGACTGCGGCCACCTTGTCGGCGTCCATGGCGACACCGTCAGTGGAGATGACGTGACCCAAGTAGGCCACTGACATGGCCCCAAACGAACACTTCGAGCGCTTGAGGTGGAGGTGGTGCGCCCGAAGCTCATTGAGGACGATGGCGATGTGCTGCAGATGCTCCGCCCACAACGAGCTGTAGATGAGAATATCGTCGAAGAAAACCAGCACAAACCTCCGTAGGTAGGGGCAAAGCACGTCGTTCATCAACACCTGGAACGTCGCCGGCGCGTTGGAGAGCCCAAACGGCATGACCAGGAACTCATAGTGGCCATGGTGCGTGCGGAAAGCAGTCTTGGCGATGTCGTCGGGGTGCATCCGCACCTGGTGGTAGCCCGACCGCAAGTCGAGCTTAGTGAAGAAGCGAGCCCCATGGAGCTCGTCGAGGAGCTCGTCCACCACCGGGATCGGGAACTTGTCCTTGGACATCTTGGCGTTGAGGGCGCGGTAGTCGATGCAAAAACGCCAAGACGCGTCCGCCTTGCGGACCAACAACACCGGTGCGGAGAACGGCGAGGTGCTCGGCCGGATGATGCCCTGGGCGAGCATGGCCTCGCACTGGCGTTCCAGCTCGTCCTTCTGCAGCTGGGGGTAGCGGTACGGTCGGACGGCAACCGGGGCCGTGTCGGGCAGCAGGTGGATGCGGTGGTCGTACGGCCTCGCCGGGGGTAGACCGCGCGGCTCGGCGAAGATGGCCGCGTGCTGCTCGAGGAGGTGATCCAGCAGGGGCTGCTGGCCGGCGGCAGCAGCCGTCGCAGCCTGCTGGGAAGGCTCGGGTGGTTCAGGGCCGCCCACGCCCATCCATTGGATCCGGTGTCCACCTCGCCAGAACACTATGGTCTTGGCCTCCAAATCCCAAGTGATGGGGCCGAGCGTGCGCAGGTAGTTGTAGCCGAGGATGAAATTGAAGCAGCCCAGGTCGATGCCGGCGCACGTGATGGTGAAGGTCTCCCCCTCGATGGTGATGGGGACATTCCGGGCGATCCCAGCACAACGAAGTTTGTCCCCATTGGCCACCGTGACGCGGAGGTGTTCCCCGCCATCCGGAGCCAACCCAAGGCGCCTCATCGTCGCCCCACTAAGAAAATTGTGGGTGGAGCCGGTGTCGAGCAACGCCAGTAGGCGCTCCCCCTTGATCATCACCGGGAGCAGCATGGTGTTTGATGTCCGAATGCCTGCAAAAGCATGGAGGGAGACCGCAAGGACATTAGCAACATCGGCCTCGGGGGCGGCATCGTCCTCTTGCAGAGCCGGTGCGACCACATCCTCTAGTGGCGGCGCGGCTTCCTCGATGATGTCGTCGGCGGCCAAGTAGAGGAGGCGCTGGCACACATGGCCCGGGGTGTAGAGCTCGTCGCAATTGTAGCAGAGCCCCTGGCGGCGCCATTCTTGCTGCTCGGCTGGCGTGAGTCGCCGAAAGGCGTGGCCGCCTGGGGCGCCCGCTCCCGCTGCTGGAGGAGGCGCAGCCGGCCCGGCTCCTGGTGCGCGCGGCGCTAGAAGGCCCACCCGCTGGACCGGTCGGGCGGCGCGTGCAGGAAAAGCCGGAGGAGTCGCAGCTGCCCGCCGCTCAAATGTGTGGGCGTAGTACATCGCCGTCTGCAGGTCCTGCGGGCGGTGGATCTCGACATCCACCCGGATGTGTTCCGGTAAGCCGACGACAAAGAGCTCGGCCCGCTGGCGCGTAGAGACGTCCGGTGCATGACAGGCGAGCGCTTGGAAGCGGTCGGCGAACTCCTGGACGGTCGTGGCGAAGGGCAGCCGCCTAAGCTCAGCCAACCGACTGCCATGTAGTGGTGGCCCAAAGCGAAGGCGACATAAGTCGCGGAAACACTCCCACGTCGGCATGCCTTCATTGTGCTCCAAGGCATAGTACCAGGTCTGCGCGCCCCCGCGGAGATGGTAGGACGCAAGCCAGGTACGGTTGGTCGCCAGCGTGCGCTGGCCGCGAAAGAACTGATCGCACTGGTTCAACCAATTCAGCGGATCAACGGTGCCATCGTATGTCGAAAAATCAAGCTTGTAGAACTTGGCCTGCGGATCATAGCCGAATGGCGGCTGGCCACCCTGGTTGCCATAGTTGGAGGCGCCGAGTGGCGGCTGGCTGCCATAATTTGACACGCCACCAATATAATTTGGGACGCCCCCGTAGGCAGGCCCCCCTCCATCCGGGACGGGCGCCGCTGAAGGGTAGGGCGACGGCATGCTGTTGCCGTGGTACAACGGTCCGTCGGTGCCACCATAGAGGACCCCCGGGGTCGGAGCACCCCCATAGGAGGACCCGACACCGGCGGAGGACGGTGGTGGAAGCCATGGCTGCGTCGTGGAGGATGAATAGGCCGGCGGCGCCGCGAACAGCCCGGGCGGCAGTGGGGACGGGGAGTGCGGAAACTGAATTTGTTGGATCGGCACCCCACCCGATGGGATCGACACGGACGGGCGTGATGATGAGCCGTGCACGTCGGACGGCAGGCCGTACTAGGGCGCGACCCCTGACGTCGCGATCGCGGGGGACGGCGGCGGCGGCAGTTGTTGCTGCGGCGGTCGTGGTGGGAGTTGCGGTTGGGTAGGCGGCTGCACGTGATTTGATCCGCCCAGGAAGGCGCGAATCTCACCCACCGCACTGCCCAGATCGCCCACCGCGCGGCCCAGATCAAGAATGGCCTGCATGACCTCCGCGGGCGTGAGGACGGCCGGCCCGCCGTTGGCAGCGGATGCTCCTGTGGAGCCTAGCGGCATCGGGGACGATGGAATCATGGCGCTGGTGGTAGAAGGTGGCAGTGGCACGGAGGTGGACGGCAGCGGAACGGACGTGGAGGGCACGATCGGTGGTGTGGAGGAGGTGGGCAACGGAAGCGACATCGAACCTGAGATCGCTGATACTAGGTTGATAGGCAACTGCGCTCTGTGCCTTGTTGATCGGAGGTTGTAGCTGTGAGAGATCGGTGGCTGGGGCTTGAACGTCGTGCGGCGGCGAGGCGCCGTGGTCGCACGAGAGAGAGGGAAGTGGCGCTAGGGATTTTTGGAACTCCCGGCTCCCAGAGGGAAGCCGAGTAATATGATTACTCTTGCTTAATTCTGTCCACGGGTATTACAACTCCTATATATGGCTAATTGTTCTACTAATTATGGAAATTAAATAATTAAAGATAAATATGGGCTTTTAGCCCCCTAGCTCCTGCGCCTAACCTAGCCACTAATGGGCCTCCTCCTGGCATACTGGATGCCGGTCATAACAGATGGTTCTTAGCGCTGTTGCGTCAATTACAGGATGCTCAACGCCCTGACAGTCAAAAGCAAATTCCCAATACCAGTCATCGATGAGCTGTTGGATGAGTTGTCTTCTGCTTCTTGGTTCTGGTTCTCCACACTCGACTTAAGGGCTGGGTTCAATCAGATATGCTTAGCCCCCGGAGAGGAACACAAAAATAGCATTTCAAACACACTGAGGTCATTTTGAGTTCAACGTCATGGCTTTTCGATTGATTGGCGCGCCTAATACTTTCCAGGGCGCCATGAACAACACCTTGCATCCACTGCTTCGCAAGTGCGCACTGGTATTCTTTGATGATATCCTAGTCTACAGCACCACATTTGAAGAACACATTGAGCACCTAAGCCAAGTTTTCGCTCTCTTGGCTCGGGATGGTTGGCAGCTCAAGATGTCGAAGTGCAAATTCGCCAAACAGAGTATTTCATACCTCGGCCATGTTATCAGCTCAGGCGGCGTAGCTACCGATCCATCAAAAATTGTTGCCATCCGCGATTGGCCAGCACCTACTGACGTCAAGTAGCTGCGGAGTTTCTTGGGCCTTACCGGCTATTACAGGAAATTCGTCCAACACTTTGCAGTGATCGCTCGGCCGCTGATAGAACTTCTCAAGAAAGGATGCTTGTTTGTCTGGACATCTATCCACGTTGGATGCTTTCTCTGTGCTCAAGCAGTCTCTGATCTTTGCTTCGGTACTGTCCTTACCAGACTTCTCCAAGCCATTCCCGATTGATGCAAGTGAATTGGGGGTTGGTGCAGTGCTTCTCCAGAATGGTCATCCTCTAGCCTTCATTAGCAAGTCTCTTAGGCAGCGTACTAGAGGGCTCTCCACTTATGAGAAGGAATATTTGGCGATTCTTGTTGCTGTGGAGCAATGGCGCTCTTACCTTCAACATGGAGAATTCACAATATTTACTGATCAGCGGAGTCTCATTCACATCACTGACCAATGCCTACACACCCCATGGCAGTTGAAGCTCTACACCAAGTTAGTGGGTCTCCAATACAAAATTGTCTACAAACCGCGCTCTTCTAACTTGGCTACCGATGCTCTGTCTCGTCACCCTGCTCCTCTAATGCAACTTGCTGCTATTTCTTCTTCATAGTCACAATGGTTACTGGATGCTCAAGCTGGTTATGCCAATGATCCTTCTGCACAAAAGCTGTTACAGGAGTTGTCTGTCCAACCTGATGGCCACCTCCCATATTCTTTAGTCGACAGCATCATTCGACTGAAGGGGCGCGTTTAGCTGGGCAATAATTAGGCCTTGCAACACAGAATCATTTCGGCTTTCATAACAGCGCACTCGGTGGACATTCAGGTTTCCAAGTAACATTCAGTCACCTTAAGAAGCTTTTCACCTGGCGCGGGATGAAGTCGGCTGTCAAGACATTTGTCTCCTCTTGTACTGTTTGCACACAGGCTAAGCCTGATCGGGGCTCAATACCCTGGCCTCCTTTCTCCACTGCCGGTGCCATCTGAGTCTTGGCAAGTGATATCCATGGATTTCATCGAAGGATTACCTCACTCCAGCTCAGCCAATTGCTTGATGGTGGTCGTTGACAGGTTCAGCAAATTCGCCCACTTCATTCCACTCTCACACCCTTTCAATGCTTAGCAGGTTGCGCAGGCCTTCCTTGACAACGTCTACCAGTTGCACGGGATGCTGACTCACATTGTGTCAGACCGCGACCGCATCTTCACCAGCGCATTCTGGCGTGAACTGTTCCGCCTGGCGCAAACTCAGTTATGCATGAGCTTGGCATATCACCCCAATCCGACAGGCAAACAGAGCGCGTCAACCAGTGCCTTGAGACGTATCTTCGCTGCTTCGTTCATTCATGCTCACGATAGTGGATTAAGTGGATTCCTCTGGCCGAGTACTGGTAGAACACCAGAGAGCACTCTTCCCTTGGCCGTGCTCCATTCGAGGTACTCTACGGCCACCCCCCTCGTTATTTCGGGTTGTCGGAGGCTTCTAGTTCTTCTGCTGCTGACATCGAGACGATGCTATTTGAACGCACTACTATGATGGCATCCATCCATGACCACCTTCACCGAGCACAACAGCGGATGAAGTCGCAGGCTGACAAGCGTCGATCCGACCGCATCTTTAACGTCGACGACTTCGTCTACCTCAAGCTCCAGCCCTACATCCAGTCGTCGACACTCTGCAAGTGCCAGAGCGCATCCTTCAACAACGCATCCATCAGCGCGACGACAGCACAGTGCCACAAGTCCTCATCAAATGGTCTGGCCTCGACGAGTCGCTGGCGACCTAGGAAGACACTGAAGCTCTCTGCTAGCGATTCCCAGCTGCTCTAGCATGGGGACATGCCGCTCCTCAAGGGGAAGGGGATGTCACCGCTCCTCATCTAAGCCCACTCCCAGAGAAGCCCAAGCCGAGGCGTGGCACAAGGGCCCGGACCAGGAGTTCTCGCATGAGCGGTCCGCAGTGGGCTTGTATCCATTGTGAGCCCACTAAGGAGTGATACATAGGCAGCAGGGCAGCGAGAGGGAGGGATATTGAGCGTATACTATCTAAACTCTTTTCCTTGTTAAGGAAGAAGAACACCTCTGTAACCAGACCTGTTGGCCGGCGATCCCACTTCTCTTCTTTGTTTGCGATCCGGTGATTGGGTTGCTGACAGAACGGAGCAAGGGTGAGAGCAGAGGGAGAGGGGCCCGACATAGCGACATCAGCAGCAACTGCGCATAGCTGACCGTAGGCAACATCGGCAGGGGCAGGGGCGGTGTCAGTGCAGACGCTGCAGTTGTGCGGCGGCACATGAGAAGAACATGGCTGGCACAAGTTGCACGGCGCCGCACAAGAAAGACGCGAGAGAGGAGAAGGTTGATGTAAAAGATCCTAAGGGTAAAATCATCAGTTTAGGTCATGATTTTGGGTCATATGGATTAAAAGAGGACTAAAATTGCGAAATGGCATTTTAGTGTGTGTCACCTCTTTCACGAGGGCACATGGACGAAGCCCACAACTTTGGATGAAACCCACTTGCCATAGGGGCAAAATTTCAATTTTCTCCGTCTACAACGGTCGAGGTGGACGTAGCTGGCACCGACGCCCGTGGCATCTGGGAACATCAGCTTCGACCTCCGCCATGGTTCTGCCGTTCGTGCGCGGTGCATGCCACGGCAGCGTGCCTGCCCGCCAGATCTACGTCTAGGGGACGTGGCTGTGCTCCATAGGCACTAGGTGGCGGCATAAGCGTGTTGTGCCCTTCACGGCCCTTTTCCCCCGCGAAGGCGTGGGTGGCGGCACCGGTGAGGTATAGCATGGCGTGACAGCTTTTGCAGCGACTTGTGCGATCTGCACAAGAGTTTAGGCCGTACCTATTGCTACCTTGGCCACCGGAGCTAGGACGGTTGAGGTCAGGGCGAAAGCCTAGATGACGACGTTTGTGGACGTCGCTTCCTCTTTGGAGGCATCGACCCTGTCCTATATATGCTAGTTTCCTTGGGTGAAAACCCTGCCTATTTGTGGGCTGGCAACGATGGCACCAATTGGTGTCGTGGCCTTCCTGAAGGCATTGTCATCGTGGAAATTAAGCGTTGTGTCTAGCGCCCCTTGACTGGTGATGGCAACCATTTGTGGCCTATGGGAAGTCGGAGCTGTTGCGCCGAGGTTGATGAGCTTGGCAACGATGGCTCGAAGCTGTGTTTGGTTTGTGTGGCTGTGGTTGGCAAGGAGAACCTTGTAGACTTTTTATCTAGCCAGTTGCCATCTTGGTGCTTGACAAGCTCCGTCGCTTGTCATAGTTGTATACAGGTTGTAGTCATAGTCTGTAAGTAGTGGTATGTTGTATAGTTTTCAGGCCCAATTTTCCTTATAAACTGGGTTAATTCTCTTCTTATTATTAATATATGCTGAAACAATATGTTCTTGGATCTTTCAAAAAAAAAAACAGAGTTCTTAGCCATTTCCTTTATCAGATCAGAAACCTGGCTTGCACCGTGCTTGTTTGGACTATTTAATTTTCTGCTAACAATTAAGGCTTTTGTTTACATTGATTTATATCAGGTATAAAGCACAAAAATGGATCCTCTCATCTATTGCTGAGACTGTCCACTAGTCTCTCGTGTTCTTGTGCTTGCTTGCTGGGATCTGCCTCGGCTCAGAAGGAGCACGAGCCAAACGATATGATTCTTCACTTCTCCTTCTGGCTCTAAGCTTTAGGTCAGTAATGGGTACAGTGATTCAATTTAGCAGGCCTAATTTATTTATCATATAACAGAGCTCTAATTTGGACTAGATTTAGATCCAATTGAGTGATAATACCTCCTTATCGTACATTCACTTACTGTGTGTGTAGCTTGTTCTACTCATCCGTAGAGCGTAGAGTAGTGATGCTTTGCCTGTTTTTGCACCTGCAGTTTCTTTATAATGGAGAAAAAAACTGGTCAGCTTGTCTTCAACAACAACAACAACAACAACAACAACAACAACAACAACAACAACAACAACAACAACAGCCAAGCCATTCAGTCCCAAGCAAGTTGGGGTAGACTAGAGCCTTTCCAATTCCAAGAACTAGTACAGGATCATTGTGAGCTAAAATCCAGAGAGTTTAGTCTATTGGAGAACACTCTAGTACAGGATCATTATGCAATCCCGACTTGTGTACCATTGGAATTTCTGAAGGTCATCACCAGTGATTTCTCCAAGGAGCGGGAACTAGGAAGAGGTGGGTTTGGAGTTGTTTATAAGTTATATCCATCATACCTCTCTGTATCAGTATATATTTCTTTCTTCTTCACTTATGACTAAATTCTCTAATATATGGGGATGGTACAGGGCCTTCTTAAAAATGGGAAGGCGATAGCTGTGAAGAAGCTTTCTGAAATGAACCTAGATGACGATCAGTTCCATAATGAAGTTACTTACCTTTTCGGGTTGAAGCACAAAAATATTGTCCAGCTAAAAGGTTATTGTGCTGAATCACGGTGGGAAGCGATCAAATTACCCAGGAAATATGTCTTGGCTGAATCTCGGAAAAGGCTGCTGTGCTTTGAGTGTATAAATAATAAGAGCCTTGATAAGCACCTTTCTGGTATGATAATATTATAACATTCTTAAATTAAATTTACAAATGCAATTATATTACTTGTATTCTTTTTTAGAACTGGCTAAATTTCTTCTGATGGAAACTTTCCACCTAGTTCGAGTCTTTGGCTTGTCATAGGTATAGTTGTATTTTCCCCAATTTATTCTAGGAAGGACTAATATATCATATATGCATAGCTGGGTTTCTTTATAGTGGTCAAAGTATGCGCCCACCGCCCAAGGTACCTAATGCTAGATCTACAGATTTGTTTAGAGGTGTGCTAGGAGGAAGCTGCGTGGTCGCGTGGGTGTGTATGGGCATGAGTATGATGTGCATCAGTAAATGGTTTAATTTGTGTCCAACAATATATTGCCTAAAACTGTTATTTTGTTAACTTTTCTCTTTAGATAGATATTCACTGCAGCAGTGCCAGAACTACAAGTGGGTGATCTCACGAATTTCTTCATTTATATGTTCCTATACAGCTGAATCCCATGGGATCGAGTGGCATATGAGATATGAGATTATCAAAGGAATTTGCCATGGTTTGCATTATCTTCACACAGAATGCCAAATTGTTCATTTGGACCTTAAGCCTGAGAATATATTGCTGGATGACAATATGGAGCCAAAAATCACGGATTTTGGTATGTCCAGGCTGTTTGGCCTACAACAATCCAAAATTATCACCAAAACTCGTGGAGGAACACTGTAAGTTAAATTAAATAGTTTCATTTTCATTTTCAGAGTGGTATATATGAACCTTGTTTTGTACTCCATCTAACCATATGTATTCTCATGCTGCAATGCAGTGGATACATGGCACCAGAATACTTACTAAAAGGGTTGATTTCAGTGAAGGCCGACATATTCAGTTTGGGCGTTATAATCATAGAGCTGATGACTGGAGGCAGGAATTATCCTACTTGTGAGAAATCTTGCGAGCAATTTGCTGTTGATGTAAGCTGAAAGAGTCCTTTCCATATTTCTCACACCAAAGAAAGTTATATATGATTGCATCTTCAAATATATATTGACACATGATTACTATATATACGCTACGGACAACAGGTCGTTGGACGCTGGGGGAAGAGGTTATTGGAGGAGGCAGGAAGGTATATACCCTTGGAAAAATACGTTGAGCAAGTAGAGGCATGCATCTTGATAGGACTCTTGTGTGTCGATGCTGACCCAAATAAAAGGCCCACGACATTCGACATTATTGAAAAGCTTACCAAAGTAGATATTACCAACACTGACAGAGGGACACCCAAAAGTACGGACGCAAGAGGGCGCCCCCACCTCACAACTAGATCTTTTCTTGTCAGGTTCCGCCGAACCATCGTGATAGTGCTGCTGGAGCTCCATAAAATCGGCACGAATGCAACCGGAAACAGATCGTTCTTGGAGAGGCTCCACGCAAGCATTACCATGGCCACACTGGTGCAGGAACTGCATTCCTTGGACTTGGATCCATCGGCGTCGCTGTGTATGGTGGTGCAGTTCTTGGCGCTGGAGAATATGCGTGGAAAAAACAACGCAAGGCGAAGAAGCGAGGACATTTTGCTGAAGGAGCGGCCGGAGCAGATCTGGTCGGTACTGGAGAATGGCGCCAGGACCAGGCTCAGTGATGAGGAGGACCACATCCCGTCGGTGTCGGTGCAGCATGAAGACTGGGAGGCCTTGCAACGACAGCGCGAGGTCCAGGTTCTGACTATGCAGTTTGAGATCAGTGATCGATCTAGGAATTCAGAGCTGGGTGTTCCCAAAACGAAGTTGTCTAAGCTACGCGCCACCGCGCCGGTGTGCATGTCAGCAGTATGGTTGGCGGCCGGCATAGGATTCCTGTGTGGATTGACTTTAGGAGAGATGAGAGGATCAAGGCGGACGAGGGTGACGAACGTACGTGATGCCAATGTGCCCACATGCTCTGGACTATGGTGTTTGATAAACACATGGCAAAAAAATGTCACTGCTGTGGACCAGGCATGAATTAAGCAGCACTTGGGAGAATACATATTCTACATTCATTTACAAATTCTGTATTAAGGAACTTGAATGTTGTGTGTGTGTGTGTGTGTGTGTGTGTGTGTGTGTGTGTGTGTGTGTGTGTGTGTGATTGTGTGTCTGAGGAGGTGGACCAGGTTGTATTGTTTCTGCTGGTGTCTTGGCATATATAAGCCACGGAGTGTATCGGATGAACTTGAACAGAAAATATGCAATAGAACCGTGTTGGGGGAACCTTCTGTCCTCCAGCTACCGTCTCTCGATTCTATCCGGATTGCTTCTCACATCCCAGCGATTCTAGTGGGGTTATCGGTTTCCGGGCGACGGCGAATATCATTGTGCTTGTGGCAGCGCCGCGGCGGTATCTTGCATCCGTGGCATTATAGGGTTTTTCAGGCTGCGGTGGACATCACGTGGAGTCAGACTGCATTGGTGCCGATCTCAACCCATCACAACTCCGCGCGAGTCGGTGTTCAGATCTCGCGCATTGGTCAAGCACTACTGCACAATTTATATCACTACCGGTTTGTAACCCCTTTACAGCCAGTTCTCACCGGTGTTTGTGAAAGTTGTTGATGATAACCAAGCTTTCACCACTGTCTCGAAACCAGTGGTGACAAACTAATTCATCACCGTCAGCTCGACGTACGGTGATAAAGTGGATATCATCGTCGGTCCGGCGTACGATCTGACGGTGATGTCTTGATCATCAGCGCCGGGGCGGCGTTTTAGTCGGCGGTGATGTCTTGATCATCATCACCATTTTTACCATATCACCAAAGGGTTTGTGTAGGCCGGCGGTGATAATACAGTTTTCAGAATGCTAATTTAAATTAGCATAGTAATTAATAGCATCAGTAATGTGATCACACCGGGCCCACAACCTACACAATGCATCAAAATATACACCGGGTTCGAGTCACGGGTCCATACATCAAATCCAACCACAATGTTCTCTCAAGAACGTGAGATATAAGTTTGAGAACACAAGTCTAAGCTAACACACAAATATATATGACATGCTTTTACAGGGTGAACAAGACGAATCAGAGTTGCATCTTGATTAGATAACACACAATGGTCTCCATATTGATTCACGACTTGGTCCATAATGAAATCAGCAAACTCTTCTTGAAGCGTTTCTATCTCTATATCAATCAACTCCACAGTACTTGACTTTAACTCTACTTCTTGGAACACAAGAAAAAGGTGAAAACGCTATCAGGACATGCATTGCAATATACCAAAATTAGTTAGCTAGGTCGCCAATTGATCAAATTTAAGAACCTATGTGCCGGACTAGCAGTCTCCAATGAGGGTGCGCATATAATGCATGACATAGATTCATAGAACCCGTATTGATCATTGCGAAAAGGCTGTGTTGTGATCGAATTGGCCTCATTTATAGTAAACCCAAAATTCGAAAAAGGTCAATATTCCTGGCTCTTTTTCGGTACTTCTCGAAACCCCTATGTGACATACTCCCTCCGTCCCACAATACAAGACGTTCTAGCGGTGGACAGCGATACCAAGAACGGTGCCAAGAGACCTGTATGCCCCTACTCTGCTGCTTCCTCTGCTGGCGCACGTTCTCTGTCATGCTCTCCGGCTGCTGCTGTCGGATGGGCAGGACCACAAGCTGCACACGAATCGTGAAGGTCTGAAGGCTAAGCCTTCTCCACCGGCTGTTTTTTTATTCTTTGATTGTGGCCGACAGGGAGCCAGCCAGGTGATGGATGAGATCGGTGATGTACAGAGTATAGAGTGTCCAGACCTAGTAGAAGCTAAAACGACCTTCTTTTTTATACTTCTTTCGAATCCTACAACGACATCTAATATGGGACAGAGGGAGTATTATAGAGTGAATATAATTTGATCGAAGCTATTAAAAATCCAATATTTGGCAGAATGGAGTGATTAGCTTGTCTTCGTGTCTACGAAGGGTTGGATATGAGTTTGTTCTCTCCTTCTCATGTCAAAAATAGTGACAGTGCATTTCTCTAAGTTCATGTCGAGAAGACAAAATGGCTACTACATTTACAACACACCGATGCAAATTAGGCTCAACCTTGACATATATAATAAAAATAGGGACAAATTAGGGACACATACGTGCAGTTGTAGGGTAGAAGTATGGATGATTTGTCTTGTTGGACAAACAAGCCTTTGTCAATTCATCGTTAGCACTATTGTCCTATATTGTCTTCTCATTATGTTGACTAATTATATTTGACTCTATTTTATGTCAGATAGGGTCTACGAGAAGCACCGCAAAAAAGAGCAACAAACATAAATCTTTTTCGTCATTTAGTTCACTGTAAATGAGGCCAATTCGATTGCAAAGTATCCTTTTGGTAATGATCACCGCAAGTTCTATGTCATGCATTACATGGACACCCTCACCAGAGACAGTGGCTAGTCCGACAGTGATGATCATGTTTGTACATTTGGTCAACTAACAACACATCATCTTCTACAGTTCTACCTCCACGCTTTGCTCTTCTAAGTTTTTATTATGGCTCAATATTTATTTGGAAGAGAGATCTAAATGGACCCCATGCTCCCAACACTAGGGATGGGGTGATGGATGGAATCCAATTCTAGTAGCCCCAAACTCTAAACCCATACCCATCACTGACATTTATGCCATCACTTTTATTCATCTCAGAAAAACTTTTCTACGTTTGAGACATACTGATATTTAGAGGGCGTGAAAAATTAGTCCTTTGGTTCGTTACTACAACTTGTCACACCGTAGTTTTTTTAGACTTGCGTTTGGTTCAGGTCATAACTATGGTGTGCCAATTTTTTTTACTAGGGGTGTAAATGGATTGAATACAATCGGATATATATATACGAATACGAATACTTACGGCCACATTTAAGTTTTCGGATACGGATATGTACAGATAATAAATCTACGGATTCAAATATAGTGAATTTCGGACGGATACCCTTCGGTCGGTCAGTCAGAAAATATTCATACCGTGTACGCCTCTCTTCTTAGCTAGTATATGCAGCATAGGTCGTGAACTTATTTTGGTGCCAAACTTATCATAATTTGGCGCCTTATTGGTTGACCATATTATTTTTTTGTGGCTATCACACTTTATCTAACCTTCTGGCAAAGTTAGTAATCAACAAACAGGCCCTGTGAAGGATCTGACAACTACTAGATAGAACTCTATCACTGTTTGGCCATCACAGTTCTCGCTAGTGACAAGCGACTGCCTCCCTTGTCCCTTGTATGTAGGGACGCAGTGTAAGAGACACAAACCACAACTGGAGGACCCACATCCACATTTGACTATGTGAGCTCTTCCTCTCCTCCGAACTTCCATGGCCGCCGCCGGCCCGCCGCCTCGCTCTCCTCCGCCTCTTCTGTTCCCTCTGTTCTGCGCCGCCTCTATTCTCTCTGCCCCTCGGTTCTTCTGGATGAGTGGATCCAAAACCACCTCCGGCCGATTCAGCCCCATCCCCATCCTAAACCTGATGCATGGTATGGTATTTCCTGCCCCGCAGGCCGCCGCCGCCTCCTCCTACCACCACCGGTCCCGCAGCCAACAAGGCGGGTTCTTCAAT
Source organism: Saccharum hybrid cultivar R570 (assembly GCA_038087645.1). Classification (NCBI taxonomy): domain Eukaryota; kingdom Viridiplantae; phylum Streptophyta; class Magnoliopsida; order Poales; family Poaceae; genus Saccharum; species Saccharum hybrid cultivar. The sequence goes on from JAQSUU010000805.1 coordinate 18,591,316, forward strand.
TGACCTATGCAGCGCCAGCACATGGGTGCGAATGCCTCCTGCCGCGCTGGAGCTGCCGCTCCGCAGGCTCTCCGACGAGCAGGTGGGCCTCGCACGGAACTCCTGCAATTCCAGCTCTGAAGCCGAAAGATCTGTTTCTCATGAATGTTCGATGTGCAGGTGATTATTATGTCAAGGCGAATACGGCGGAGTTCGACTGAGGAGGAGACGCTCGCCGACTTTCAGGCTGCTACTTTCTGCATTTTCAGCATCTTGAGGGTCTCCATTCCTTTGGTCTTACAGCTTACTGCTATTCTCTGGTGTGCTTCTCCTGAAAAAGAAGAAAGAAGAAAGAATATCCGATGAGCTAGTGCTCGTTTTCTCGTCCAGAGCTTTGACGTTGTATGGGATATTCATTGAAACCTTAAAACTTCAGTCATCTGGATAATCCCGGATAATTCCGCTGCGCGCAGTTGTTTTGCAGACGAGTCCTGAACGTGGTCGGGTCCACAGACATAGCCATTCTGAACGGTCATTTCTTTATTCGCAGGCCCTTCCACGAAGCTGCAACCTGCAAGAAGCCAAGAACAATCTCTCTTGTTGGTCCAGGGTTCGTTGGTCGCCGTTTGCAGCATCCTTGCTCCCAGTCCCAGATTGCAACTCCTCCCACTCCACCGTTGTTGACCAGCGGCTTTAGCACGGCCAGATCTGTATTCCACCTTCCACAAATCCTCACATTCAGGTATCAAATTTCGTCAGTTTACATTTTGTTCAATGTTGGTTCCAGTGTTCAGATTGTTGACCTGAAAACAAACTCTAAAGATTGAACTGATTTGTGAGATTTAGGTTCGGAGGTCACAAGCTTGCTTACACAGTTACACTTTCTGACTCCAAGCACTCAAGCAAGGGCACGCAATCACCATGGCCTCCATGCGATGTGCTCCGGTGCTCTCCATCTGAAAGGGGGCGCACTGGCAGCATATGGATAAGTAGCAAGACCAATATCATCCGTGTTAGCTAGCTTCAATAGAAGGTCATCTAGAGACTAGAGGAGAATTACATACATACCGTGATTGCCCTGGGAGGGGGCTTGCTTGCGATATGGCCAGCTTTGATTTTTGGTCGGAAGACGAGACGGTTGCATTGGAGTACTGTACTGTAGTGTACTTATATTAGACCCGCATCCGCAGGGTAAGCTGAACTGCATGGATTGGAGCTCTCTAACTCGGCATCAGTTTCCTCGAAGTTGAATGCCACTCGTAGTTGTGCGATATGGAGGAAGGGGCCTGACGCTCACCAATACGTCAACACTACCCGGCGCACACTGTCGTTTGCCGGTGTCCGAAGTGAATGAAGGTGAAGCCTTCAGAACTGTCCTTGGCAGGCCCACTACTAATAGTTAAACAGCCTATATATACCTCGAACAAGAAATAAAAAGACAAGAACAAGAAGACTTAGAAGTCGTCTCCCGTGTCTACTGCTCAACAAGAAACGTAAAGCTTGTCGCTATATTTTCTAGATAATGGAACAGACTTCCAGCCTCTAGTCCTCTACCAGTTTGTCGCCATATGAATCACGGAGACCGTTTCCTCTTACTACGACACAAAAGGGGTACGCTTTGGACACTTGCATGTCGCATTCAAATTCCCAAGAAAATATATATAATTTCGTGCCGGCACGGAATCCATAATATTTGTTCTAATACTGATAGGCAACGTTTTGGAACTACGTACTCAGCATAGTTTTTGCTCCATCCGGCGCTGCTACATAACAGACCATCAGTGCCGGATAATTTTAAACTGACAAATAACCCAGCTTATCACTGACCATCACTGCTGTTTGAAGACATTCTTCAGTAGTGGTGCGTAGTTGGGTAATTAATTTAAAACAAGCATATGATTAGTGAAATGAAAAAGACAGCCAGCTGCTCTTAATTTGGAGGATCACTCCATCTCATATTTATTACCTGCAGAAAAGAAAAGGAATATATTTTTTGCATACAGGACTACTCATCAAGTAGTTTTTGGTCCAGGTCCAGTATCGATGAGCAGTATGAGTACCTAACACTTCCTTAAATATACGAGCTGAGGGAAGGCAGCAGTACCTGTAGACTATCACGTACGTACCAACAATTCAGCAGTAGATATATACTAGTACTAGTTCTTCACTTCACAACTCGATCATGCCTTCTTCAGCCCACGCTCTGTTCATCCCCTACCCGGCGCAGGGCCACGTCCTTCCACTGCTCGAGCTAGCGCACCCCTTCGCCGACCATGGCTTCGGCGCCGTCACTTTCGTCAACACGGACTACATCCACGGCCAGCTCGTAGCCGCGTCACCAGATCTGCTGGCAAGACAAGATGGACCGCCACCTGAATCGGGCCAGATGCGCTTGGTCTCCGTTTCTGACGGCTTCCCGCCGGACGGCGACCGTAACGACCTTGAGTCCTTGACACGCTAACCAACGCACTGATGAGCTCCCTGCCGGCGGCCGCCGAGCACATGATCCAGAACGGCAACTTCCGCTGCATGGTCGTCGACTATGGCCTAGCGTGGGTGCTCGGCATCGCCAAGAAGGCTGGCATGCGCACGGCGACGCTCTGGCCGTCGTGCGCCGCCGTGATGGCAGCGGGGTTAGACTTGCCGGAGCTGATCGCTGATGGCATGCTCGACAAGGATGGTAGGAACTGTGTATAGAAACATTAATAAGATTTTTGATTCATTCAAAATTATTGGTAGCAGATCCAAGCTAATTAAATCCTCTGGCGTTGCAGGTTTACCGACGGGCAAACAGATACCTCCAGTAGGCGACCTGCAGATGAACCTGACACCCCTCGCCTGGAACACCATGGGCACGGAGGAGGCGCAGAAGCAGAAGCAGATATTCCGGCGCCTCAACAACATCTTCAAGGCGCTGGGGCAGGGCACCGTCGACCTCACGCTGTGCAACACTGTCAAAGAGCTCGAGGAGGGTATCCTGTCCCAGCACCACAGCATTGTCCCCATCGGGCCATTGCCGACGGGTCTCCGTGAGGGAAAGCCTGTTGGGAATTTTTGTCCCAAAGACAACAGCTGCCTGTCATGGCTGGACACACAGCCCGACAGGTCAGTTGTCTACGTGGCATTTGGTAGCACCGCTGTGCAGAGCCAGGAACAGTTCCATGAGCTCGCTCGTGGGCTGGAGCTGTCAGGGAAACCATTTCTTTGGGTGGTCCATCCTGGCCTAGCCAATACCGACAATTACCATGACGGATTCCTAGAGACTGTAAAGAAAAGGGGTAAGATTGTGACATGGTCACCTCAGCATAGGGTTCTTGCCCACCCAGCGGTGGCCTGTTTCATGTCGCACTGCAGGTGGAACTCAGTGATGGAGGGCGTGAGGAACAGGCTGCCATTCCTGACCTGGCCGTACTTCGCCGACCAGTTCATCAACGATAGCTACGTCTGCAATGTCTGGAAGACCGGCCTGCACCTAGTGAAGGACGCTAGCGGCGTGGTGACGAGCGAGCACATCGCTGCGTGTATAGAGAACCTGCTGAACGATCCAACGACTGTGTCTAGGGTGCTGGAGCTGCAGCATGTTGCGTCCAGGAGCATCGGCAAAGATGGCACGTCGTTTAACAATCTGATGGCCGTTATTAAGGACATGAAAGGCTGATGAGACTAGATGCACTCATCATCACCCCGTAGCAATGCCGCATCAAAAGGCTAAAAAATAAAGGGCCTGTCATTGGCCAAAAAAAGGGCCTGAAAAAAAAAAAGATGCACTCCTACAATATTGTTTTGCTCAGAACAAGCAGACAGTATTGAATAGAAGAATATGCAATATAAACAATAGAAAACTAGGGGGGCCGCACGTTGCCACGGGAGGGAACCCGGTCCAGAACCCGAAGAAGTGGGGGCGAAAAATCAAGGGGGTAAAACAAAAAAAAGGAGCGATGAACAGGTGAACAGTGTGGACAAGTGACGAACATGTGAACAGTGTACAGTGATGTGGTCTCAGAAACTATATCTTTGTATGATATGAGTCTAGAGTTATATAGCACATGTATTAGTGTATTACAAAATTTCAGATCTTTCTTTCGGCCAACACCGAAATTACCAAAATTCGCGAAATTTCGGCGAAATCTTCACTGAAATTTTGAACCCTGCATATCCATCAGTTTCATGGCATTCGTCATTTGAATTCTTAAACCATTTTTCTATCAACAACTGATATGAGAATACAAATATGATGACTCACTAAACTTAGTTTTGAAAGTCACTAAGATTCCAAATGATTTGCACAATGAAAAGTAAACCAATTAGGAAAGTGGCACACTGAAATTGTGTAGTTATCAAAGTGTTTAACCCTATAGTACATCTTAATATATAATCTTCACCCATGTTTCATCAAATGTCATGTTATTAAATCTATAACTTCAAAAATAATTTTATAGAAGTCGTAGGTGTGTTCCACCAGACCACCATCAATGATTTTTGCATGGTATCTACCCTTTTAGGATGCCCACCAGTTGAATAGAAGCATGTGTAGTATCGATGATGTGTTGTATGCTTGTCTTGCTTTATGTGTTGATGTGTTGTGGACTTGGGTTCACAATGACATCAATTGTTTGGCCGGGTTACTCCATTTCCAGTTCTATACCATCCTTGCCTACCCTTGGTTTTCATGCCTTCTTCTTTATCCCAACTCAATGAAGGACAAACACACAGAGAACACATCATCAGTAGCAAAACCTTCAATAAGTGATGGCTTCAACATCATCGCCAAGTGGAACAAGGCTCTTGTTAAGTGGGGTAGAGTAACCTCTCCCACTCCTCACATCTCAGATAGAAGGAAGCTTGAAGTTTTGAGGACCATCCTTTGTCCACCTCGCTAGCCTCTTCGAATCTCGGAACGAGATTCTTGTTAAGGTGGGTGGGTGGTGTTTGTGTGTTCTTTAAAGTGGTAATCTCTGAAAGAATCCCCTGAAGACAATTCCGACGAGAAGATGTTCTCTTGGACGTTTTCGAAGATAAGCAAGAATTCTGTTAAGTGGGGTAGCGTCCGCTACAACATCATCAATCTCAAGTATCTCGAGTCACAAGACATGAAGATGTAAAGATCAATCTTTATCTTCTTATCATCTTTTGCTAGTCTTTGCTCCTTGTCCTTACACCTCATAATGTGAAGACCTGAAGATTAACATTTACCTTTATTTTCAACATATGCCAATCTTAAATCCTTTCATCATGAATCTCGGAACAACCCTGATGCTCAGTTTTATCTTTCTCCCTAGTTTCTCCGAATCTCGGGACGAGATTCATATTAAGTGGGGTAGTTTCATCACACCCCAAAATTTCTATTTTGGGTTGTGAATAGAAAAACATTAAATAAAATAAAGGATTTAATAATTTTTCTAAATTGTCCCAAGATTTATTTATTTGTTGGCAAAAATATGGATTATAAAACTTTTACAAAGTTAATGAAATTATGTCTGATGCATTCATGCTGCTGCTTAATTCTATTGTTTTCCCTTGTATGCTTAGCTTAGTTTTTAAATCGATTTTGTGAAAACCCTTTCAAATTTCCCTTTTAGAAAAATGAAAAGCCATTTTCTTCTTCTCTCCTCACCTCTCCTTGGCATTTGGCCTGCTCCAGTGCCAGCCCAGCCGAGCAACCCTCCCTTCCCCTTTTCCCCGCTCGCACACGGCCTAAGGCCCAATCGCGGCCCAAGCCGCAGCAGCAGCCCACGCCCCTCTCTCCCACTGCCACGTGGGGCCCCCGCGTCAGCGCCCCGGCCTGCTCCCTCTCTCTCACACGCTTGTTGACAAGTGGGGCCCACCCATCAATGGCTCCACCCGCCGGTCGTCATCCTCCCCGCGCTATGCGCTCGCCCGTGCACACAGCACCAGTTCCACCCCGTGCCGCCGCTCCGAGTCTGCGCAGCCGCTTGCCTCGGTCAGCCGAGCGCGGTCTCCGCGCTCCCCACCCGCGCCCCACCGCTGCTCGCCCGCCATGCGGGACGTCACAAAATCGCAGCGGCCAGTGGCGCAACCTCTATAAAGGGCAACCTCCACTGCCCCCTCACTCCCTCACTCACTCGCCCTCAGCTCACAACTCCCAAGCGCCTGTTTCCGCTCCTCACTGCCATTCCCGAGCTTGCCACCGTCGATCTCCCTCCACGCGTCCCAGTCCCGCCAAGCTCGCCGGCGAGCACCCCACCGGACTCACCGCGCCGCCTGCACCCGCCCCGTGCCAGCCGCGCAGCCTGGGAAGGCCCGCAGTGCCTCCCCGCTGAGCTTGATGTCGCCGCGTCCAAGCATTGCCGGTACACCGTGGACTTGGCCCACAGGCTCGGTCCACGGTCGGTCCACGAGACCCCGTCGACAGCCCCTAGCTGTTTTGCAAAATGGCCCCTGCCCTTTTTCTAAATCAACCCACTGCCCTGTTTTCATAAATGAATTTCTGTTTTATTTATTTAAAACCCAAAAATAGTTTGGTGTATTTACAGTTTTGCCACTAGACACTGTTTTAGCCATATCCCTTGCGTTTTAGCTCCGTTTTAGCCCGTTCTTGTTGCCTTGTGTTTGTGCCAACGTAAGCTACACATTAACATCAATCTTTACCATGTCTCATGCTTTTCAATTTCAACATAAATGTTAATTTGATTAATATTTATGTAATTGAGTTTTTAATTAAAAGCAATGTAGGGTTTAATCTTTGTCCCTTCATAATCAAATGATTAACTTCATTAATACCAACGTAAATGTTTCTTTTAATTATAACTTGTTTAGTTGAAATACAATATATATAATGATTCGATTAGTTGCTCTCACATGTTCTATGTTTTTCTAAATTACATGTTTAAATGGCTTAAATGATATATGATCATTTGTAATTAAAATATGACTAAGGTTGCACCTCGTATTTTCAAATTGAAGCTTAATTTGACTTAATTGTACTATAGGATGTTTCTCTGAAATATCCATCACCTCATTTCGTTAACTAAAATGAATCAAGCATGTAGTCCATCTTCTCCATTATGTTGCAAACATCTCGATAGCCACATCCTTTCCAACGATAGCTCTGTCGTTTATCGTTCTCACGCTCTCACAACCATAGCAACGAGCCGTTCCTTTTAGTACGCTCTTTTCAAAACTTTTCCTTTTGAGTAATGTAATGTTCTTAGTTGTGTCTGCTTGTTTGTCTGTTTTCTACTTGGTTGCTACGAGTAGAAGGAGAGTGGTTCGTGAGTGTTGATGACTGACAGGTAAAGCAAAAGCTAAAGACCAGAAGATAGAAGCTAAAGACTTTTGAGCAGCTAGAGTCTGGGTGGCAGGCAAGTGCAGGCACATTCCTTGATCATATTGTTTACCCATTTAACTTTAATTACACTTTACTTTTCTGCTTGTGTCTTAATTTGGTAAAACCCTAAGGACTTTGACTAGCCCTTTTAATCCTTCCTTGCACCCCGGGTTTACATGGGTAAATGTAGTTATGCTTAGTTGCTCCAACCCACAATGGCACATGTTACCTACTTGATGATGATATAATCCTGACTAATGGCTTATTGCAAAATGCTAATGTAAAAGTTGTCTTTGTAGCAACCTAGGGGGAATAAGTAACTATGGCTTTTGGGGTACTTATGTTCTCCCTCCCTAAGAAACGGTTCATGGAGCGACCACCTAGGATATACCGTACAACCCCAAGCTATTATGGCTCTGGCTTGACATATTAGGAGACCTTCTGCTAGTAGTGCAGCAGCTTACCGGGTAGGCACAAAAGGGGGGGGGGGGTCTTGGTTACTAAGTATGGTTGTCCTCGCTCATGAGAGATGTTGCAAGTGGCTACTTGGGCTCCCTACGGGGACGACTAACCATTGCCAGACTGAAACCTAGCGGGTTGCTTCCTACTAGTAGAAACTGGGAAAAGTCTCGTAGTGAAACCCTACCCGCTCACCTTGGGAGTGTTTGTGGGTCTTGCAAACCCTGGGCAAATGGGAATCACGACTTGGGGTGAAAGTATACAACCTCTGCAGAGTGTAAAACTAATATATCAGCCGTGCTCACGGATACGAGCAGCCTAGACCCTCACATGATTAGAATTGGATCTCACATGATTAGAAATGGAATTTTTGGAACTTGTTGGACATGGCTATGTCGTGTGATGAAGGAGGTTTTTTGGAACTTGTTGGACATGGCTATGTCGTGTGATGAAGGAGGTGGCTACGTCGGAACTATTTTGGGCATGGCTATGCCGTATGATGATGGAGGTGGCTAACTCGGATTTGTATTATAATTAATCATGATACTCTCTTTTAACTAAGGATTTGGGATCTCTCTTTATTCACTTAGTAAATACAGACTGTTTTAATAAAACTTTACCAACTAAAATTGCTAATCTGTAGTAAGCCCGAGTCAACTTTTTCCTTGTTTTAAGCCTTGCATGTCATATTTTCCTGCCTATACTTGCTGAGTACGACAAGTACTAACCCTTGTTATCCCACCCCCACACCCCCAGTCTGTAGTAAAAGCTGCTCAGAAGATTGATGAAGATGTTGTGGAGATTCCCAGAAGTCTATCAGAAGTGCTTGGCGTATGGAGCCCACAGTCGACCTTCCTGTGGAGTGGAGCTCAGCTACGAGTTTAGAGTTTCCGCTTGTGCTTTGTAAGACCTTTGTGTCTCTTTTGTAAGAATATTATGAGTTATATAATAAACATGGTTTTGATCCTAGCATACATATAGTTTGCATTTGATTTTGGCCTTTAAAATTGAGTGTGACACCAGCCCAAGTCTCCCGCGCGTATTTACAAAGTTTTGCTCAAATTTGCTTTTCTACGACTCCTACTTTAGCTTACAAAGACTGCTTCCCCACCCTGTCTGCCTCCTCCTTAGTGCTACTATTTCCCATCAGTGCCACTCACCAATCTAGTGCTCTGCGCCGCAGTGCCGGTATGCCTCACCGGCTCACACAGATCCACTGGTGACCAAGGTGGTACTCACTATCGTTCTCACTCAAGCTCACTGCTGCAAGATCCAAACGCAAGGATAATGCTTTCGTACTTCCCTTATCCGTGTTTCTTGGTTTTTATTCCCCTCTTGACTCATGTAAGTAGGAATCAAGCTTCCATCTGATTAGTGTGTCTGTTGCTCTAGCAGATCCTTGTAAAGATGAAGAAGGTCCCTAACAAGATGAATGGAGTGGGCATCCTCACAGACCATGTCTTGGTCCTCATCCTCCGCCGCCTCACTGCCCGCTCCTTTTGCAGCTACAAGTGTGTCAGCTGCTCCTAGAACCACCTCATCTCGGACGCCGAGTACCATAAGGAGCTGCTCCAGATTGTTGCCAAAACCTTCTATCGCACCTGGAATGGCAAGCACCACTTCATCAGCGTCACTGGTGAACACCCTTCCTTGTCCTCCTTGCCCTTTCCCATTCAGGATGTTGTCTCAGATTGCTGCAGCGGCCTCATCCTTTGCTGGTGTTTTGGGTGTTGCTATGTTGTCTGTTGTCCGGTGATTAACAAATGGTTGCCACTGCCAGATAACCTCCGTTCTTGTGGCGAGGCTCGCTTGGGGTTCAATCCGACAGTCTTGTCCGGTGAGTAGTTGTTTTGATTCTATATATAGGCTAATTTGGGCTTGGTAACTAAAGGAATGGTGTGTTGAATATCATTAATTCTGCTGCTTTGTGCAGGTGGAGTATGAGTGATTTTGAACAATTTTCTTGTATTAGCTAAGGGAGGAAGAAGAGGGGTTCCATGGTGCATTGGGTACTAATCCGAAGGATGCACTAATTATATTCATTTTTGCCTGGCAAGTAGGAGTGCCACATAGGAGCAGTACAGCTACGTCGTTTCGTTATGTAAGTCTATAGAGATCAGTACCTTTAGTTTGCAATCTATGTACCGATTGTGTTAGGACATCAGTTGAGAAAGATGTTATGATAAGCGTCCATTGTTATTGTAAGAACATGGTTTATGGATGTAATGATTACATCTGTATGCTTTATGTTTAATAAGCTATTCAGGGCTATTTATTGTTTTGTTATCACCACCATTGTTGGTGGTGCAAACGTCCAACACCGTCGCTATACGTATGCTGTGGCAGGGATTAAAAGTGTATCACCGCCGAATCGTTTAGTAACCCAGCACCGACTAACTGATCATCAAACGCGGATCGTGGTGCAAGGCGATGGTGACCATGACCTTTGTACTGACGGTTCATACGCTAAAGCGACGGTGATGTTTACCTCTACAAATGTCTCAGCCGACAAAGTGACAGCGAACCTGCATCGCAGACAGTCGGGTCGAAGTATAAGGCAACGGTGCTGATAACCACTACACAGGCGGTTGATGTGCCCACACGACGGTGATGATTGCCTCCACACAGGCAGATCATTTGCCAATGCAACGGTGTTAGTGTATACCCACACAGCCGGGTCGTGCTCCAATGCGACGGAAGTAAGGACCTTATCACGGACGGATGATAAGACAATACGGCGGTGTAGTGTACACCATAGTCAGTCTTAGATGCCGACGGTGAAGGCTATGACCATCACTGTTGATAGCTTACTGCCAATGCCAAAATTGGAATGTAGTAGTGATTATACCCCCTTGCCCGGTTTATAGATCTGCAACTCTACACAATGAAATGGGTAGCATTGCGGTTTTTTTGCCTCACATGGATGGATAGAATTGAATTTTGATGTGCAACCCCTTGGCAAACATCGGTAGTGTTTGGGTGGTGTGCCACTGAATGTAAAACATTAGACTGATTCGTCTCCTTGAAATTGGATCAAGCCAAAATATCTGTCCATTACAGAAAAAAATGTCTATAACTTACAGAATCATAGACTACTGTTCCAAATCTTGATCAGCCTGATGCATGGGATTCTTTGATTGTGCTCACCCAATTCGGTATGGACTAGCTACAAGGCCTTGAAATTAGCATTTTAAGAACATCTATATACTTGTAGGAAAACATCATGTGTATCTGATAGGAATAACAATAGTATAAATAATGGAGTAAGGTATATCGATATATGCCACGTTTGGTTGAGAGGCTAGAAAATTGGCCTTGTTAACTGAAAAAAGGAGAAATCAGTAGAAGGTCTGTTATCTAGTTTAAGCACTTGAAACATTTTAGCGGCGAACACCATGGATCAAGGCAGTGATAAGCGTGATCACTAGCAGGACCTTCAGCAGGATGGCCAGGTACTTGGCATGAGGTTTAAGAACCGCAGTCCTCACCGTTGTGACCATCATCAGATATAGCCCGAGAGCCATAGTATAGAAGAAAAAGAATCCGACTGCAGTAACTGGCCCTACCATAAAGTTTCCAAAGACCACAGTGATGAGGCCGCCACAGTTGACAATATCAGCTGATACTTCGAATATACGGTCAAAATGCTGACCATCTTCTTCATCGGCGCCATTAGCTTGAACAGGAACCTCGATATCAACAGTATGATCACCTTCGTTGTTGTTAGACCTTTGGTGTTGCACCAGTCCAGGCAGCAATTTATGTTGAAGGAGAGCAGTGACGATAGGGAGCGGCACTGGGAGTATGGCGTAGCCATAGTACTTGTTGAACGAGACAAGTAGAAGGTATGACACTAACACTAGAAGGAAGCATGAGAGGTAGACTAAGGCACTGCCCATCTTTGGTGGCATCATTATTGAGAGCGTGGCATCGGCGATGAAGAAGGCTCCAATAGAGATCTTGAAGACCATGTTTCCGGTGGAGAATAATGTTGATGCTGAACCCAGATAAGTGACCAACGTAGTAATCGCGAACACAAGAGCCTTGACAGAGTATTTTGACCAACGTATCTGCTCCTGCTGCTGCTTGACGAACTCATCAACCAGGGGCACAGTGTAGTTGACGACCTATGTATTTTAGAAACAAAAAAGAAGTTTAGCCATGTTCAAAATGAGAAAATATGGGCATTTTTGTAGTCAGCCAAAATCAATATGTTGACTGTGTATCTTTTTATGGTTACCCACCATGCTCGGTGGCTCCTCCATAATCTCGCTGCTCGCCTCCATTTGCTCGTTTCTGCCCTCATGATGACACAGCACTAGAGCCTGGGACTGGGACCCGGAGGACTGCCCCTCCTGGTCGTGGCCGTGGCTGCTGCCCTCGTCGACAGCCGCAGCATAGGTGCCCGCGGCCTGTCCAGTGTTGACCAATCCGTCTTCGTCCTTGGAGAGAGGCTAAAGATTAAAATGAAAGATCCATGAGAAACCTCAAGCAGTGTTTAATTTTAAAATTCTACTAGTTTCTTTTCAAGCATAGGCCCTCGATGTACAATACAAGGCATTTCGCTTCAGTGCTTGACAAGAATGCTGCAGGACCAGAAACCAACCAAGCAGGGACAGGTTTGCTATCAGGATCATCGCTACATGAATGGAAATTCTAGCTAACCAAGGATGGTGACAGTCGCTACGCTACCTCATGAAGACCACTGTTGCTGCCACATCGGCCTGGAGCCATATGGAGGGTTGAATTCTCCTGGATGTTGTAGTAGGCCAGGGTTCTGTCGTCGTCCAGTGGCTGCCCGCAGAAGACGAGGTGCTGTTGTGTCTGCCGAATACCCTCCTGTGAATGGATCATGCACCTGACGTCAGAGATGAGACTCGTGAGGCTCCACACCTTGACCGCGAAAGTCTCGCCGTCGAGCTTCGTGACAAATATATTAATCTTGCAATGGCCACCGCCACGGAGACGAAAGACCAGAATGATATTTGTTCCATACTGGAAGCCGTATTCCTCCAAGGTACAGTAATCCTTGCGAGCATCCACTCCCTTGATTACCAATCTCTGTTGTGTCAGAGGAATGCCTTCCTTTTCAAAAATCATATCCTTGACACCCTCGATGGATTCCGAGAGGTCAACTTCTTCTAGCTTGATAGTCCTACCTAATAAAGTCTTTACAATGATCGACTTCGCTCCTTGGCTGGGGCGCCGAAGCTCTTCTGAGGCCATGGCCTCCATGCAATGTGATCCGGTGCCCTCTTTCTGATGAAGAGTGAACAATATAGATGTTTATGAATCAGTACTGAACGAATCAGACATGCAGGGCTCAGTTCCAATTATTTATTTGATAACAACTAGTCTATAAAAAAAACATATAAGTATTAGAAGTTTGTAAACAAATTTAGCACATGCAAACAAGTAACAAACTCAATTATCATTGTCTCTCTTTTATTTTCTAACATAATCTCCGATCCATATGCCATTGGTATGATGGGTAATTTAAATACTAATTTAAGATGCTACTTTATGCTATTTTTCATAATGGAGAATGTAGGCAACCTTGTAAAAAAAATAATAGGTCCCATGGTTATTACTATCATTAAGGTTTCAAGTCTATGAAATCGATGGCCTGACTTTTTATATTTTTTTATCAGAATTGTAATATTTTTTCCTATCATATCTTGTGAGAATTAACATGAATACTTAGCTGGAGGCCTCCAAGTCCAATTAGCAATAGTAAAATGTGCTTTTAGGAGGAATGTGACCATGATTGCGCTATATAAAAATATGCCTTTTTCACTTTTTTCTTATATATTTTTTAAAGTATGATTATACGACCATCTCTCTAGCCAAAACTGTTTTGCCTAGCAGCTCGAGTCGGAGCTCTCAAAATTCTTTGCTACCGGCACGTAAAAGCATCTTCATCAGTTAAATAGCACCAATCTCTTTTTTCTAAAACCAGCAATAAAGATGATTGTAGTAAAAAAGCATGCTCGACCAGATCCCCTTTTCAATTATTTTTTCCTAATTTTTCCCCTCAATTGAGAAAATCATCAACCAGTAAGTTTTCTCAATCCCCATTCTTCCCACACCTGTCACTGATATATCGGGACCAAGTCTATATGCTAAACTGCATTGACAAAATTCTACATGCAGTTGTATATATTTGGAAAGAAAGCAAGGATGGCGACATGATAATCGTTGTATTACCTCCGGAGGATCGCCGCCATGGAGGCGAGTGTCCAGAAGGAGAGATGAAGACGGCCCGTGCTGGACGCCATAATCAGCCAAGGTACGGTGGTCGTCGTTGAGCTGCTGTTCTCTGAATATCAGTACCTGCTGCGTTGGGTGAGTGCCCTCCTGCTCATAAATCATAGACTTGACCTTGGCGATGGTTTCCGTGAGATCCAGCTCGAGACTGAAAGTACGATGACCCAAGAGACTCTCGACACGGATCGTTTTCGCTTCGGGGCGGTGGGGGCGGCGACGCCGCCGGAGGCCATCTGAGGGCATGGCTTCCGTGCGATGTGCTCCGGTGCTCTCCATCTGAAAAGGGGCGCGAAACCAGTATCATCCTAGTTAGCTAGCTTCAATACAAGGTCTAGAGACACCACAATGAAAAGAGAGGAGAAAACATACATACAGTGATTGCCTTGGGAGGTGCTTGCTTCCGATATGGCTTTGATTTTTGGTCGGAAGACGGTATATGACTTGTGCTGTACAGCACTTATATTAGACCCAAACATCCGCATGCGGGGAACTCACGCGGTGCAAGGACGCAAAGCATGTGAACACCGCTGGGTAAGTTTCCTCGAAGTTGAATGCCACGCGTAGTTTACCATTCAGCACCGACTTTCGTTGCCATGAGATGAAAGTCTGGGCGAGTCATTGGTTCCCTTGCTGCTGCTTCTGGCTTTGGCAAAACAATGACTCAGAGCAAGTATAATAATGGACTGTAAATGAGCTGAATGCTGACGTGGAGGAGAGGAGAAGACATAGAAGAGAAGCGGGTTATAAGCTTACAACTAGCTTATGCACAGAAACCAAAAAGTTCTGTGAGACAGACAAGTGGGCTATAAGCTGGCTAACTATTATATGACTGGGCTGATAGATTGATTGTAAGTTTCCATACAGCCAGCAGTCGGCTGTATAATTAGTCTTACTCTTACGGGGACATGTTTAAGAGCATGGCTAATAATTTAGTCTGCTGCTGGCTGGATAACACTGCCATGTCACTTCTAGCCAACCATATAGGCCGCTTGTATAATAGATTGTCTACTAAGCTAGCTTGGAGGTTGATTATATTAAATATATAATTATTCAACATCTGCATGTGCATACATCTTGTGTGCTCTCCATCTTTGTGGCCATTCATCAAGACAACGTAATCTGAAAACCATACCAAGTCAAACCAAATCACACTTCCTACGAAAAATTTTGAACACTTGGTGTCTAGTTTGTACAGAACTAATTAATTTGTTGTATCCCAAGAATAAAAAAGGTACCCGGCTATCCTCTAACTTCTAATTAATTTGTTGTATCCCAAGAATAAAAAAGGTACCCGGCTATCCTCTAACTTCCGTACGCAAGCAAGATAAAAGAACACGCAAAAACGAGTGTTTCTATCCTACTGCGAAATTCAATCAAGCACAGGCACTCGGACCTTCTTCTTCGAGGATCAGCTTCAGTACCCAGCAGTCCATGCCGTCTTTGGAGGCTGTTGGGGGCTTGGGGCATTGACTGGGAGTGAGGTTGGAGGGTAGCCGATGTGCCATGGTGAGGCTGCCCACATATATCTCAACTGGACCTGAACTCACGATACATGCAATATCTATATCTATACTTTAATATATAATATTAAAGAATGATGTGATTCTTCCATCCTCTTCTTTTTATTTCCCACAATGCCCTCGCATCTTTCCTTGTCTCATCTATGGCTCGGACTCACGACCGGTGCTCATACGAGTTAGAAACGCGTCTGTTCATGTGTCCAATGATGATATGGAGTTTGATTTCAATATATATTGAGACATACGACGTGATTGTTACATAAACCTCCGAAATGCATGTCGCTTAGGTGACCGCGCAACAAGATATGTGTTCTGTTGCAGCATGCATGCATGTTGGCTATCTATAGTTGCACTACTACACTAAACATTTTCGAAGACGGTCAAAAAGCTTTAACGCAGGCAGGCAGGGCAACCGTCTCCAACACCACAGCCGTGTAAATTTAGATTTATAGAGGATTTTAATAAATAAAAAAATATAAAAATAGGGAGCCCGTTGATGGGCCTGCTGAACCCATCTGCAAGGCATGCTAAGCCCAACGACACGCTACCACCCCTCCCCGCCAGATCTGTGTGCGCCACAAGCCCCGTGGCCACCCTTGATCTAAGTTGGGATTTCTAATTTTTTGCCACTCTTATGGTGGCTGCCTCTCCGTTTGCCAATTTTATCGTGCCAATTACAAAATTGCCCGAGAAAATAGTAACCTTGCTAATATTTTGTCATTTTCGTTGACGTGGCACGCCACTTCAGTACTCCACCGTGGAACTTGATGCCTTCGTCTCCTAGCCTAACTGCGCCAGCAGCTTGCCCGTCAGCTCCCCTCTCTGCTACTCACTGCTAGTGGGGCCCACTTGTCGGCACCTTCTTCCTCCCTCGTCTCTTCTTTCTTTCATCTCCACGAGCGCTGCAGGATGCAACTGTGGGCGACCACGTGGGAGGCTGCAGACGAAGCACGACACAGCTGCGCACAGTGGCAGATCTCTGATGAAAATCCAGGAGGGGCTTAAGTTCACACGGGGATAGAGACATGAAGCTTAGTTAACACTCCAGCATCGTCTTCAACCTTAGCTCAATGCTCAAGCTCCTCCTTTCCTTCCTCCAATGGTAGAAAAATTTATGGAGGGGCTGAGGGGGCCTTCACAGGCTCAACGACGGTAGGGGGGCTGGAGTCCCTCTAGCCCCCTGGCAGATCCGCCCCTGGCTGCGCGCCTACACCATCTCCTGCAGGTCCTCGTCCGCCCCGAACACGGCCACGCCGCCGACTCCGCTGCAGCCACGCCGTCGTGAGTCGCGCATGCCCACGCCGCTGTCCGCGTGGCTGCGAGTGCAGCGGAGCTCGCCATGAGGCCGAGGACATCACCGGTTGGAGGCGCACGAAGTAGGTGTGTCCGCTGCGGAGCTCGAAGCTGCCCATGCGGCCGAAGCTAGCTGCAGCCTCGGTTTGGGCCCAAGCAACTGCTGCGCTCGAGTTGACTCCCTACTGCTAGAGCTAGCTGCGGGCTTGGATTGGCGACGAAGCTAGGAAGGTAGCCGAATCCCAACTCCTGTGTGTGCGCCATCGCCTCATCGGCCGTTGCTGCTGTGCCCCTCCCCAGCCACTCCCGCCCGGAGCACACCGTTGCCGCCGCTGCGGGCACGCACCGACGCCGTCGCGTCGCATGGATATGGCCCCCGCGCCCGTCTCCTCCAACCTGCGCTCGGTCGAGCTCATCCACGCCCTCGATCACCTCCGGGCGCAGCTTGGCGAGCACGGCCTGCACAGGTGGCGGCACGCGGCTGAGGCGAGAGGCGAGGCCACCGCGTGCCAGCGTGGCTCGGTGAGCGCAGGCAGTGTGGGCGGCCGCATGCGCGCTTGAGCTCCAGGGCCTGGAGCGGCAGAGGCGAGTGACGAGGCGTCCCTGCAGCGGCACGTTGCAATGGGGAATCTTGCTTGCGATGACGGGGAATCGGGCCAACCACGGCGGCGTCTACCGCCTCTCGCACGGCGGCGCGCGCTGACACCATCTCCCTCGCGCTCGCTCATCTGCCCAGCCGAGTGGTGCCACCACGCGCTCGACGACCCACTCATCACTCCATTGCGTGAGGAAGCAAGTGATGGACGGGTGCGCCAGCAAGCGATCCTAGGGGCTCCACGGCAGTGACGACACCACTGTGTCGTGCTCAATATGGAGTCCAGGAACCCCCTTAGGAGCAACGGCCGGGTATTGGGGCGGACTGCTCGTCGTCCATAGATAAAGGCAAGGTTTTGGGATTCGTTTTGGAAAAAAATTCAGTCCCAACCGAAATGGACGAATTTAGGGAAAATTCGGATGAATTTCAGACTCAATTCGGTGAATTTTTGGAATGTGAAGCGTAAAATTCGTTTTGGACCTCACCGAAATGTGACGAATTTCGCTGAAATTCGGACTATTTCGGTCGAATCTAGAACCTTGGATAAAGGCTGAAGGAAGAAGAAGGTACTGACAACTGGGTCTCACTAGAAGAGAGATGGGGGCTGACGGGAGCTGCTAGCGCCATTTAGCTGGGCAGACGGGGATGTCAAGTTCCATGCTGGCGTGCTGAAGTGGCATGCCATGTCAGCGAAAATGGTAAAAATATAGCCGAGTTACTGTTTTTGGGATATTTTTGTAGTTGGCACCCTAAAGTTGGCAATTGGAGAGGCAGCCACCGTAAGAGTGGCAAATAATTAGTTATCCCATCTAAGTTGGCCCCCGGAGGGGACCCGCGCTGCAACCAACGGAGATGGACCTGCACCGCCACCTCCACCGGAGAGGGCCTTGCGTGAGCACCGCAGCCAGAGAGATGACACGCTTGCTACCAGATCCCAGTCCGCCCGTGCAGGTGCCACTGGATCTTGCGCTGCCCGCGCTCTCACTAATGGGATTTCCCCAAGTGCGCGCGCTCGCCACCGGATGTCCGCCCGCCCGCACCACAGCCGTCGAGGAAGACACTGATGAGGAGGACAGGATGGTTCATCAGCCAGGCAGGGAGGACGCAAAGAGGAGGAGTATGGCGGTGGTAGGAGACCTACGGGCGGAGCTGCACTGCAGCCGACAGGTCCACTCGCTGGTGGGGAGGCCACCGACAATGGAGAGGAAAGATGAGATTGGCGGCATCGGGTGGAGGGTTTTCTGGTGTTAGGTTTTTTTTATAAAGTTGAGGTTTTCTGGTGTTATATAGTCTGAAGTCAATACCGGGCTGAGATGGGCGAAGATGAGCTCGACCTCTTTAACACAGACAGGCCTCTTAAGAGGTCCGCCTATAAAAATGGAGGCCATTTTTAGAGGCAGGCCTATGGTTTTCTTGTGTTATATATATTCCGAAGTCAGTATGAGGCTAAAATGGGCTATGATGGGCTCAGCGTCTTTAACATAGGCGGACCTCCTCTAAAAATGGAGAGGCTATCCGCCTCTGTTAAAGAGGTCGTGCCCATCTTAGCCCATCTCAAGCAGGGACCAACTTCAGACCATATAACACCAGAAAACCCTAACTTCAACAGAAAACCCTAACACTCGCTTTTGTTAATTGATTTAAGGAGGTGGTGCCTCCTAAAACTATTTGTCCACCGCCTCTGAAAATCAGTATGTATTTTAGGAGATAGCCACATTTCGTGACTGCCTCCGTAAATAAAATGAGTAGTCTTTAAGGTGCTGTTTGGTTCAATATTACGTAAGGGAATTGAAACGGGATCAGCTACCGGCGCTAATTGTTACATGGGAATGGAAAGCGCTACTTGTTTGGTTCACTGCCGGAGTGCTTCCCAGGGCAAGTTGACGTCATACGTGAGATGGGCGAGTACGAGAGGTGTGGGCTACAGGAGGCGTGCATGCGGCGAGGGCAGCGCTACAATTCTTTTCGCGAGTCCCTCCGCTCCCAGCAATCGGATACCGCCCGGGGAGGAGGGGCAACGACTTTGTACTGGGCCGGATCCATTCCCAGCGTGATCTGTTACGGAGGAAGCCAGCCAAACGCAAAATAATGTGACCTCTTCACGCTGTAAACTGTTGGCGGGGCAAAAACGCTGAACCAAACAGCTCCTAAAATATTTTATGTAGTAGTGTTATATCTATCTATCCATGTATGTACCTTAATATTAAAGAGTGAAATGATTCTTCATCCTTTATTGCTCACAACTGTCCGATGGGATCTAATGTACTGTATATATTAGAGTAGGGTGTCCAAGCACAATTCGGAGTTTGATTTGAAAACAAATTAGAATATGGAATATTTCCGTGATCCACTCTCTCCCATGCATGTATGAGTTAGTGTTTAGGCATGATATAGAGTCTAATTCTAAAACAAATTAGAATGCATGGCACGATCATTGATAAATGATATGTAAACCTTCACGGCCAATGTGTTAGATTAGTATGGAGTTCGATTTCTATAGATAAATTAAAATGCAAAATGTGATCATCAAATAAATCTTGAAGCCACAGGTCATTAAGGTAACCACACAACAAGCTGAGTTGCATGCACGAGTAAATTTGCTAATTTTGTCTTAAATCGAATAGTAGTCATTTTGGATGAACATTTCTTTATTAATCTGTACAGGTGTTTGACGTACATCTCGAACGTCTTTACTGTTTCCATCGTCGCGTCACAAAACAAAAACACTAAATAAACACGAAAGCCCAACACCAACACACACATACACCTGTAACTCCGGGTACCCGGGTTAGACCGTCTGATACTAGCCGCCCCAGAACAGAAATATTCTGAACGGACCATTTTCGTTTTTTATATTATGATACCGTTTTCTAACATAAAAAATTGTCAGTTTCAATTGGTTTTACAACCATTTTTAACTATTTTTTTGTACTCTTTAATTGCTAAATATAGAAATATCCCGAACCGATCGCTTTCGTTTTTTCTATATTATAATATCGTTTCCGACTGTTTTCATCCTTACCCATATGTACTACATGTCACATCTGTGAATAAACAACATGTTCAACAACTACATTGTACAATAATGACTAGTAAAATATAGACTTATTCTGGTCACCTGCTCCCACTATTATTAAACAAATCTTTCCCCTTTTTACTCACTCCTTTCTACGCTGCTGGTAGCGTGGCTGTCCAGGTACACAATAAGCTTCGTCCTTTCTTCCACAAAAGACGAAGGCACAAGCCCACAACCACTTCTTGTCTGCCGTTGACTAGTTGAGTCCTGGTCTCTGTTCTAGGGCCTTGTAGCATGGTTCCTTAGTACTTACGGGATGCAACTCCAGAACGTACTCCTACTCCGCCTTGGTTGACAGTGGCTTCAACTTGGCCAGCTTCAGCCCTCAAGGGACTTTTTGGCGAGATCCGCAAAGCCGAGAGGGAGTTGGAGAGCATGAAGGCCTAGCTGCGTCAGCTAGGCAGAGAAGTTCAAGGATACTGATGAGACTACTGGCATCTTCATCAAGAAAGACTAGCAAAAAATAATCATCTACCATAGCCATAAAATGAGAATTACCGTGGTGTCTTCGTTTGGCGTGTCTACTGAGAATTACCATGGTGTCTCCGTTGGAGCTTCTAATTAGTAATAGTAAGATAAGACCAACCATAAAATGTGCCAGGTCAACATGAGCTACCATAGCCACCAACAAAGACTAGCAGCAAAGATTTGATAAATGATCTATTGGGAAAAAAGATAATCATTTCATCGTCCTACGTAAGAAATGTAAAGCTAAAGGATAAAAGAACAATCACTAGTAAAATAAAGGCTTATTTTGATCAACTGCTCCTTAAACAAATCTTGGCATTGCTTTCTCCTTCTCACTCATTTCTCTGCAGCTGGTATAGGCCGGGTGGTTACCCAATTACAATCAGCGCAAAGGACAAGAGGATAATTAATATTCAAACTAGCATCAGTGCCGGACCAACATCATGAAGACATTTTCCACGAAGCTGCAAGAGCCACATCTCCTTTTTTTTGCGAACAAATAAACTTTATTAAAGATCAAATGAAATCATTATAGACCAAGGACAAAACAAACTCAATAAAAGAACTAAAAAAGACTTGACTACGACTCGACCTAAGAGCAAAATGAGCAATTTCATGAGCTACATAATTTTGACACCTACTAATCTTAACCACATCTAAGTGACAAAGATCATTCATATGAAGCCGCGCCTCCTACAAAATCGACCACACCAGCGAGTGGTCTTGCTCCCTGCTTTTCAGCTTGTCAGCAACAACCGCCGAGTCAGTCTCTAGCACCATAGGGAGGTCAGGCCATCTTGCCGCCATGGCAATCCCTTCACGGCACACCAGCGCCTCAGCATCCTCTGCATCCCTGCAATGTAAGAGTATGCGCCATGCTGTTAATTTTATATGACCTTCATGATCTCTGATGATCACACCCACCGCAGCTCTGCCAGATTCATGAAGGAAAGCACTGTCAACATTAATCTTTAGAGTACCAGCATCCGGCGGCATCCACCGTTTACGCACTTTTGAAACTTGCACCGACCTTGATCGTCGACTACCAGTCAGCAAGCACTGCTCACTGCTTCCCTTTAGCATCATTCTGCAGGCACTTGTGGCAAAGGAGCACAAGAGACTCCATATAACGTGTTAGGAAGGTAACAGAGCCCTCAATTGACGGTGTCTTTCCAGCCCAAAGTATACCATTTCTCACACTCCACGTACGCCACATGATCATCAAGAAGTTGTCCATCACCTCCGAGGGGTATCGGTTCAACAGAAGAAGTAAGCAATCAGGCCCCGTTTGTATCAAATCCTCTTAGTAACAACCAGTGAGCTCTCATAGCATGTCGGAGAGCAATAGCATGGGGGCACTGCACACAAGCGTGAAAACAATCCTTCCTCCCGAAACCACATAACTCACACGATTCAACCTGCACAAGACGAAGGTAACACTTATTAGCTTGTGTAGGGATGCCATTGTTTGCCACCTTCCAAGCAAAGACCTTCACTTTTTCAGGCACCTGCACAGCCCACAGAGATTTCCAAACCTTCCTACCATCAAGGTTAGTGGTACTGCTTCCAATCTCTCCTTCCCCATGTGTCCGTCTCATAGCTAGCCGATAGGCACTTCTTACTGAAAATAGACCATTCTTTTCATAGTTCCAGGCCACATAATCCTTACATTCAGTGCGGGGGGAGTTTGATCTTCAGGATTTCATCAACATCATAGGCATAGAAATATCTCCTGACAAGGGTCTCATCCCATGATCCTGAACCAGCCTCAATCAAATGCGAAACCTGTCTGAGCCTACAAGGCCGACAGCTACCAACTGGCTTCAATCCATGCACCCTGGGGATCCAGTTATCTATCCAGATGCGGATACTTTGGCCATCCCCCACCCAATACACCACACCTTGTTTCAAAATCTCTAAGCCATGTTCCATTCCCCTCCAGGATGGAGAAGCATCCCCAGCCATAACAGTGTCCAACAGGTTGCCTTGTGGAAAATACTTGGCCTTTAAAACTCTAGCTCAAAGACTATCCGGGAAGTGAACCAATCTCCAGGCCCATTTTTAGAACCCCACCAATAGCCTCTGATGTGGCGCATTAAATCTTCACACAGAGTAGCAGGCAATTTGAACACACTCATCACATAGTTGGGCAAGGCTTGTGCAACCGATTTAATTTGAATTTCCATGCCAGCAGCAGACAAATCTTTTTCTTTCCACGCGGTCATACGCTTCTGGAATTGTTCCTCCAGCTGTTGGAATGCTCCTCTCTTAAGGTGACCATGTGGCGTCGGCAGTCCCAAGTATTTAGCTTCAAAATCAACACGTTGTACCCCCAAAACATCTCGAACTTGGTTGCACACTGCTATATCTCTGGAATCATTCATAAGCAGAGAGCACTTACTCGGGCTAAGTGCGAACACAAGGTTGACAAGTACCCTTGTGTGTTTGTTTTGTGATGAGTGATTGTCAATGTGATCTACGAAGTAGGTTGAGTGGTGACTAACCCTACCATGGCGAAAGCTATGTGTGCATGTCTCTTGGCTTGTGTTGTGCAGGTGTGGAGCACGGAGGCGGTAGCCGACGGTGAGGTAAAGGTCAAGGAGGATGTGCCGTGCCGATGGACCGGAGGGGTGAAGGACGGACGTGAGGCTTGGACCGAGGGACCCGGAGGCCGGGTGGCTAGCCGCAGTGGCTGACACTTGGGACATCGACAAGCGCGAGAAGACATGGGAGTGACCGTGTTGACCGTGGAGGTGACACGTGTCGAATGGCGGGGGATGCGTATGGAGTGCGCTACTCGCGGAGCGGTTGGATGGTTTGGGCCTCAAAACCATCAGTGGCGGGTTTACGGGTTTGGGCCTCAAAACCCGGGCGGAGGTTCCGAGGAGGAACGGACGGCACGTGGCGGCATCGGGAAGTTCGCGTCGAGGCGAAGCTACCGGTGAGGAGGCGCGGTGGCCGTCGGATGAAGATGACACAGGGTTGGACCTTTACGCCCTTGGGCTAAATGGTTTGGCTCTTTTGTATCCAGGGGCGAAACTGGGAATGTGTAATAGCCCTGTTAAATTGGATGAGGGAGCCCCCATCTCCCTCACCTCCTCCATTTTCATTTTCACTTTCTCTTTTAGGGTTTCTTCCTCTAGTTACTTGTGTGAGAGAGAGGTCCACTAATTCATCGATTAGTGTAAGAACCATGAATCTTTGAGGGAAGGAGGTCCCGAATCCTCCGGTGTCCTCCGGTGTTTGGTGGAGAAATCAATTTGTGAGTTCATGATGTGTTCTTCGCGTTCTTCATTTTCTTCCCTCTAGTTCTTCCTTCGATTCGTCGTTTCTAGACCATTTTGGTTCGTTTTTGTTGCCTTGATTCGTGCTATGACGTGAGTAGAATCTTTCCACCGAAGGAAATCCATCAATTCCTCACAAGCAAGTAGATCAGGACAGTCCGCCATTGACTGTTGTTGTCAGCCGTGTGTCGCCGGACAGTCCGCCAGGGTGACCCGGACAGTCCGAGAGCTATCCTATGAACAGTCCACCACCCTAGTCCGGACAGTCCGGCACTGCGCAGAGAAGGCATCTCTTGCCCGTTTCTTTGAGGGATTGTTTTAGGCCTCTTTCGAAGTTGTTCCAACGTGCCTAACATTTGGCGTGGGATATCTTGCTACCGGTTAGCACGTGTATCACTTGCATCTTGTGTGAGTTTACTTTTAGGGTTGTGGATAGAGCCGAGGACCAAAGTTTTCGAAAGAAATTTAAGGCTCCCATTCACCCCCCCTCTAGTCACCATTTCTGGTCCTTCAATTGGTATCAGAGCCGGTTAAGGATCATTCCACCTTAATCGGTCCGTGATCCACGAAGGCGACATGGAGCGTGGTTCCGGCAAACCACCGTTCTTCGATGGAACAAATTATCCCTATTGGAAGATCCGCATGGCCGCGCGTCTCCAGGGGATTGATTGCCTTGTTTGGGAGATTTGCGAGGATGCTACTTATGTTGTGCTTGAACCCTGTGCTCGTGTCACGCAAGATCAAAAAGATCGGCACAACGCTAATAGCAGAGCTCGCGCAGTTCTTTTCTCAAGTCTTTCTCTTCCAGAGTTCGAGAGAGTCACCGATTGTACTACCGCTCGAGAGATCTGGGTGAGGCTTCAGAGTTATCACGAGGGGACCGCACAGGTCAAAACCAGACTCTACGAGACGTACAAGAGGGAGTATGAGAACTTCACCCAGCTTGATGGCGAGTCCATCGATGCCATGTTTTCTCGCTTTCAGACCATCGTCAACAAGATGCGAGCAAACAAGGCACAGTTACCTTATGACGATCACAAGAGGGCACTCAAGCTTCTATATGCCCTAGATCGGAAGGTATGGGATGTGAAGGTGACTGCCATCATTGAGTCTTCGGGGTATGAGACCCTCACTGTGGATGAGCTTTTCAGCAAGCTCAAGTCCACTGAGATCGACTACCAGACCCAAGCCAAGCTCAAGAATCCCTCTGCACCGACTATGGCTTTGGTCTCAGGTAATGGCTCAAGTTCTTTGGCTAACTCTTCACAGGTGTCTTTTGCCTTGTCTTCTTTGGTGTCTGTCACAGAGGAGCAGATGGAGAGTCTTGGGGATGACGAGCTGGCGTTGATCATCAGCCGGTTCTCGTGGTTTCACAACAACCGCTTGAATCGCCGGCGTGGTAGTGGTCCGAAGAAAGGATGCTACAGCTGTGGAGATCCCGACCACTTGGTCGCCCACTACCCCAAGAAGAACAAGCACTCCTTCGACAAGTACGACTCCAGCAAGCGCAAGGACAAGCGCGAGTACACCTCCAAGCACAAGTTGAAGGGAGGATTCGACAAGGAGGCGCTGAAGAAGAAGTACTTAAAGGAGGCCAAGGCCCAAGAGCATGCCTTCCTCGCCTCCCTCAGCGATCTCGACAACGACACCGACGACGACCGGTCTTCTTCTCCCTCGAGCGATGATGAGTCCGAGAAGAGGCATGAGGACAAGTTGACCGGGCTTTGCTTCATCGCCAAGTCCATCCACGGAGGCTACTGCACCATGGCCGTGGATGAAGGGGTGAAGCCCAACAAGGACGTGCTTCCCGGTGATGACAACTCTACCGAGGTAAAACCCTCCATCGATGCTCTTATTGCCGAGCTTGATATCATGACCGATACTTTGATGAGTCGAGATAAGCTGCTGAAACGTGCTGCTCATGAGAGGAAAGAGTTTAAGGACAAGCTAGAAGTTATGGAGAAAGTGCTTGAGGAAGCTAAGAAGCTTATTGTTCATGTGTCTGACGAGGTTGAGTGCGATGAATGTGCTGTTCATATGACAAACTTTTCTGAGTTGCAATCTAAGTATGCTGCCTTGTCAGATGAGAACAATGAGCTGAAGGCTAGGTCTAGCTTGTTGGATGCATGCAAGTCTTGTTCAGTCTTGCAATCTGAGCTGGCAGAGAAGAATGCCAAGATCCTTGCTCTTGAGAAGGCCAGTTCAGATAGCACGGTTGTTGAGTGTGCACGTTGTGATAGCTTGGTGTTGGAGCTTGAGTATTGCAGGCATGACAAGATGAGATCCGAGGAAGACAACACATACCTTCGGTCCATCTTGAATTGGGTGTCTTGTAGTGAGCCGCAGTTGGGCATGATGATGAGCCAGTTCAGGCGGGGAACTAGGACATCGGGAGTAGGCTTTGCTCTAGGTGGGAAGGGTGAAAATGTCTATGGCAAAGTTGGTGAGTTCAGTGGTTTGAACCCAAGTGAGAAACCTTCCACTACTCCAAATTGATCAAGATCAATCTACCTAAGCCTACCGAACCCACTGTGAAAGATGGAGTGTTTGAAGAGCCTCTAAGAGCTCCACCCTAGAAACAAGTTTAGGTTCCAAAACCAAACCATCTCAGGAACCCACTTGATACTCTACCGAACATCTCTGAGGATCCCCTTCCTAAAGCCAAAAGGCCATCAAGAGTGACACATACACACAAGAAAGCGAGCCAACAACCACCCAAGAGAGAGGTGAGGTATCACTGTGACTATTGCCATAAGGATGGTCACCTTGTTGAGTTTTGCTTTAGGAGGAAGAGAGAGGAGCGGCGGGAGTATGAGTTGAACAACTGGAACATGTACCGTCCGCCCCATGGCGTACATGTGCCGCCTGTTCAGAGGCGCAATGCTAGGCCAAGAGGTGCAATGCCTCAAGGTGCTAGGCCTCAGGTTGCTAGACCATGCGGTGGTCGTGGTGGTCGTGCCCGGCGTGGTTCTGGTCGTGATCAATATGACTTTGGACCTCGCGGCGGTGGCTTTCAGTCCTACAGTTCTAGCGAACCACGTTTTCCCCCACTTGGTGCCCGCTTTCCTCAAATGGGACATGGCATGTTTGGTGTTTTTCCTAACACTTTTTCAGGGCAAATGAGCCAACACTGATATTCTCCACAGTTTACTAACCCTAGTGTTGCGCCATTTGCTCATCCCATGGCCTTCTATTGATGCAGGACGGAGGCCTGGAGAACATATGGCTCATTGATTCCAGCTGTTCGCGCCACATGACCGGAAGTTCAAAATGGTTCTCCAGCCTCGACCCTGTGCAATGTAAGGAGTACATCACATTCGGGGATAATAGCAAAGGTAAGGTGCTTTCTCGTGGGACCATTCGGGTCAACGAGAGTTTTGTCTTGAAGGATGTTGCTTTGGTTTCGAATTTGCATTTCAATTTGCTTTTTGTTTCGCAACTCCTTTAGGATGGCTTTGAAGTGCGCTTCAAGACCGGCTTGTCTCGAGTTCTTGATTCCCAAGGAAATCTTGTTTGCCAGATTGTTCCTTTTGGCCGTGTCTTTCGAGCTGATTTTTCTCACTCTTTCGGCTCTTCTCAATGTTTGGTGGCCGAATCCTCCTCTGAGCTTTGGAAGTGGCATAGGAGACTTGGTCACTTGAGCTTTGACTTACTAGCTAGGTTGAGCTCACTTGATCTAATCCGAGGATTGCCCAAGTTAAAATTTGAGAAGGATTTGGTGTGTCACCCTTGTCATCACGGGAAGATGGTTGCCGCTTCTCACCCTCCTATGACTCAGGTCATGACCAAGGGACCCGGTGAGCTACTCCATATGGACACTATTGGTCCGGCTCGGGTTCGGTCTGAGGGAGGGAAGTGGTACATTCTAGTGATCGTGGACGATTTTTCTCGCTACTCTTGGGTGTTTTTCATGGAGGGTAAGGATGAGGCTTTTTCTCATGCTCGAGATTTGATTCTTCGGTTACAGACTGAGTTGCCAAAGAATGCCATGAGAGCTATACGCAGTGACAATGGCACAAAATTCAAGAACTCTTAGTTTGATAACTTTTGCTCTTCTTTGGGTCTTGAGCACCAGTTCTCCTCGCCTTATGTCCCTCAGCAGAACGGTGTTGTTGAGCGCAAGAATCGGACCCTTGTTGAGATGGCTAGGATGATGCTCGATGAGCATAGGACTCCTAGGAGATATTGAGCCGAAGCGATCAACACTGCGTGTCATGTTTCCAATCGCATCTTTCTTCGAGCCTTCATGAAGAAAACTTCTTATGAGCTGCGATTCGGTCGACTTCCCAAGGTGAGCCACTTTCGAGTGTTTGGATGCAGGTGCTTCATTCTGAAACAAGGTAATTTAGACAAATTTGAGTCTCGATCCTCGGATGGTGTCTTTCTTGGTTATGCTTCACATTCTCATGCATATCGAGTACTTAACCTTGAAACTAACCGAGTCGTAGAGACTTGTGAAGTCACTTTCGACGAGACCATGCCTTGTTCTGTTCCTGTCTTTGAAAGTGCAGGTGATCAGGAGATTGGTGAGAGCATCTTCATTGAGGAGAATGAGGAAGATGCTGATTGGGGAGATGCAGAACCAACCTCTTCGGCTGCTCCAGTCGAGTCTACGACGACTACATCGGCTCACGGACCAGACCCATCTTCTTCCACTACATGGGTTCCGCACGAGCCGCCTCCTCAGCCTACGCCGGCTGCACTTGAGGAGGCCCCAGTAGCTGTTGAGGGGGAGGCGACATCTTCGAGGGAAGCCCCTTGACACATCCAGCGTCGCCACCTGCCTCAAACCATGATCGGTGACATCAGTCAGCGTGTTACACGCTCAAGGTCATATGAAATCTCACATTTCGCTCATTCCGCTTTTGTCGCTAGTTTCGAGCCACAAAATGTTGGACACGCACTTTCTGATCCCGATTGGGTCAATGCTATGCACGAGGAGTTATAGAACTTTGAGAGGAATGAAGTCTGGGTCTTAGTTCCACCTCCACCTGAGTGTCACCCTATAGGTACAAAATGGGTTTTCAAGAACAAGCAAAGTGAGGATGGAGTGGTGGTGAGAAACAAGGCTAGACTAGTGGCTCAGGGGTTTTGTCAGAAAGAGGGAGTAGACTTTGAAGAAACCTTTGCTCCTGTGGCCCGTATCGAGGCTATAAGGATGCTCTTAGCTTATGCAGCTTCGAAAGGGTTCAAGCTGTATCAAATGGATGTGAAGAGCGCTTTTTTGAACGGGTACATAGAGGAAGAGGTGTATGTGAGACAACCCCCTGGCTTTAAAAATCCCAAGTATCCCAACCATGTTTACAAACTCCACAAAGCCTTATATGGGTTGAAACAAGCCCCAAGAGCCTGGTATGAGCGTTTGAAAGCCTTCTTGCTTGCTAAGCGCTTTAAGATCGGTTCCGTAGATAAAACTTTGTTTCTCCTCAAGCAAGGCACTAACACACTTTTGGTTCAGATTTACGTGGATGATATCATTTTTGGTGGTTCCTCTCACACTCTTGTTGCAAAGTTTTCTGAGACTATGAGCAGGGAATTCGAGATGAGCATGATGGGCGAGTTGACATTCTTCCTCGGGCTACAAATCAAGCAAACACGCGAAGGAACATTCGTGCACCAAGGCAAGTACACCAAGGATCTCCTGAGGAAGTTTGATATGGGCGAGGCCAAGCCTCTTTCGACGCCCATGTCGACTACGACGGCCCTGGACGAGGACAAGGAAGGAGAAGCCGTGGACCAGAAGGAGTACCGAAGCATGATCGGGTCGTTGCTGTACCTGACGGCGATGAGACCGGACATCCAGTTCGTGGTCTCCTTGTGCGCACGCTTTCAATCTTCACCACGCACGTCGTATCGTCAAGCCGTCAAGCGGATCATGAGGTACCTTCGTTTCACACCTGAATTTGGTCTTTGGTTTTTGACTTCCTCCTCTCTTTCTCTTTGCGGTTACTCTGATGCGGATTATGCTGGCTGTCGTACTAAGAGGAAGTCTACTTCTGGGACTTGTCAGTTTCTTGGGTCTTCTCTTGTGTCTTGGTCTTCTCACAAGCAGTCCACTGTAGCCCAATCCACCACAAAAGCTGAGTATGTTGCTGCTTGCTGTTCCTAGTTGCTTTGGATGGTAGCTACTTTGCGAGACTATGGCTTAGAGTTTAGGTGAGTGCCTTTGTTCTGTGATAGCACCAGTGCCATATGTGTAGCCAAAAACCCCGTTCTCCACTCCAAAACCAAGCACATAGAGGCCCTTTTCACTTCTTATGAGACCACTATGAGAAAGGGGACATTGACCTTTTTCATGTGGACACCCACAACCAGCTCGCAGACATCTTCACTAAACCCCTTGATCAAGCCTAGTTTGCTCGCTTGCGAGGAGAGCTTGGAGTTTGCTTCCCTTTTTAGCTTGGGAAGTTTTGGTTCTTGTACATTCTTTTTTCTTTAGCTTTTGCTTTTGCTTTTGTATCATATTTGCATATCATATCATCATGTATCATATTGCATCTTGAGCTTCATCTTTATAGTAGCTAGATTGGCACTATGCTCTTGTTGGGGATGTTATGGATATACATGATGTGCTTTGCTTAGGCTCACTTTGATATCTTGATATGAGCTAAAAATGCCTTTTTCAATTGTGAACTTGAATAACACTTGATGAAACTTGAAACATGTTCACCACTACTTTGTGGCAACTAGCATGTAGAGGTGTGTCGAGAACCCTTTTGCTTCATATATATGCTTAGTTGCTACGGCTCATACCTTGAGTTACACACTTGCTTGAGAAACTTGAAATTGTGCTAAAACTTAAAAAAAAGCAAGGTATGAAAAGATCGGGATGGATCTTTGCTGTGCCATGTCAGAGTATCGAGACAACTCCTTATTGCACTTAAGGGTGAACTTGAGCTCTGTAATGGATACCAAGACCACTTTCTTAAGCTTCTGATTGCTTTTGGCATAGGCTTGACATGATCGATATGTCAGGTTTTGATGGCATCGATAACCTTCCACACACATTTGTTTGACAAACCTTGGTGATAAGCTGCATAACTCCGATAAAATTCAATTGATTGAAAATTTGATCAAATCACAAGTTTGTCTCATGACATAATGTGTGAACTTTGTTTGGGGTAGTTCACTTTGCATACATGTGTAGCACAAGGTTGATCTCCTGTCTATATTTGCTATGTGCACATTTGGTGGTGAACCCTCTTTTAAATTGCTCAAACTTGATCAAACTTGCTAAAATGCCATATTTCATCTCATTTGGTCATTTTGAGCATTTGCTAGCACTTGTATGTGTTGCTATATATACATGACAGCATCAACTAGAGCATCTTTTCAATCTACTTGCTATAATCTTGAAGCTTCTGCATTTGTGCTTTTCTGCATTCATAGCATGTTTTGAGGGGGAGTTGTAATCCTTGGGCTCTAGCTTGATAAGTGCATGTGTCAACAAGGGGGAGAGATATGTCACACTCACCATGTCAACAAGGGGGATAAGTTGTCAACAAGGGGGAGAAGTCTCCATTTCGTGCATTCATTTGAGAGAGATTGCACTTGTTTAGGGGGAGTTGCACTTGAGTTGCTTTTGCTTGCTAGATGTGTTGAGCCTTTGCCTCTTCTAGAGGGTCTAGCAGTTTTTCAGCTTTTTGAGCTTTGCTAGTGGTGTTGAGCCCGTTGCCTCTTCTTGACGGCTAGCTTTGTTTTATTTGGTTGCATCGAGCCGTTGCCCATGTCTTTGGGGACCAAGTTTTGCTCATTTCAAATGACCTGTTTTGACTTTTCTTTGGCTTTTGGTCATTTGGTTGAGCTCTTTACTTTCTCATCTTCTTCTTTTTCTTTGGCTCAAGTTGTTCGTGTATGGGTGTTGACAATGCACTCATCAAGGGGGAGATTGCGAACACAAGGTTGACAAGTACCCTTGTGTGTTCGTTTTGTGATGAGTGATTGTCAATGTGATCCACGAAGTAGGTTGAGTGGTCACTAACCCTACCATGGTGAAAGCTATGTGTGCATGTCTCTTGGCTTGTGTTGTGTAGGTGTGGAGCACGGAGGCGGTAGTCGACGGCGAGGTGAAGGTCAAGGAGGACGTGCCGTGCCGATTGACCGGAGGGGTGAAGGAGGGACGTGAGGCTTGGACCGAGGGACCCGGAGGCCGGGTGGCTAGCCGCGGTGGCTGACACTTAGGACATCGACAGGCGCGAGAAGACATGGGAGTGACCGTGTTGACCGTGGAGGTGACATGTGTCGAATGGCGGGGGACGCGTATGGAGTACGCTACTCGCGGAGCGGTTTGATGGTTTGGGCCTCAAAACCATCGGAGGCGGGTTTACGGGTTTGGGCCTCAAAACCCGGGCGGAGGTTCCGAGGAGGAACGGACGGCACGTGGCGGCATCGGGGAGTTCGCGTCGAGGCGAAGCTACTGGTGAGGAGACGCAGTGGCCGTCGGATGAAGATGACACAGGGTTGGACCTTTACGCCCTTGGGCTAAATGGTTTGGCTCTTTTATATCCAGGGGCGAAACTGGGAATGTGTAATAGCCCTGTTAAATAGGATGAGGGAGCCCCCATCTCCCTCACCTCCATTTTCATTTTCACTTTCTCTTTTAGGGTTTCTTCCTCTAGTTGCTTGTGTGAGAGAGAGGTCCACTAATCCATCGATTAGTGTAAGAACCATGAATCTTTGAGGGAAGGAGGTCCCGAATCCTCCGGTGTCCTCCGGTGTTCGGCGGAGAATTCAATTTGTGAGTTCATGATGTGTTCTTCGCGTTCTTCATTTTCTCCCCTCTAGTTCTTCCTTCGATTCGTTGTTTCCAGACCATTTTGGTTCGTTTTTGTTGCCTTGATTCGTGCTATGACATGAGTAGAATCTTTCCACCGAAGGAAATCCATCAATTCCTCACGAGCAAGTAGATCAGGCGATTTCTCGGTCTAGGTCTCAAGAACCGGTGTTTTTCGCTCTCCTTAGATTTGCCGTTGTTTTGCTTCAAATTGGGCGATGACCTCTTAGAGGTAGCTCACCTACCGCCTTGTGATCATGCTCACCAAGTTTCATGGCAGTTGGTGAAGATTTGGGCACAAATTTGTGGATCGAAGTGTAGAGGCGATTTTTGAAGCTCCCTGTTCTTGCTGGAACGCGATTCGCGGACAGTCCGGCCCTCGGGAACAATTTCTAGCGAGTTTCTGGAGTTGCTGATTTTTGTAGTGCGGATAGTCCGCGCCCTGACCCCGGACAGTCCGTAGTTCATTTCTTGAGACGTGTCCAGAACTGTCTCGGTTCAGTGTGTTCTTCGGTTTTTCACCTGCGGACAGTCCGGGATTATACCCGCGGACAATCCGCCATTCACTGCTGAAGTGTGTCCAGAACCAGTTCTTTCAGTGTGTTTTCTGGGAGCTTGCCTGCGGACAGTCCGCCCCCTCGAGCCGGACAGTCCGCTGTTGACTGTTGTTGTCAGGCGTGTGTCGCCGGACAGTCCGCCAGGGTGACCCGGACAGTCCGAGAGCTATCCTGCGGACAGTCCGCCACCCCAGTCCGGACAGTCCGGCACTGCGCAGAGAAGGCATCTCTTGCCCGTTTCTTTGAGGGATTGTTTTAGGCCTCTTTCGAAGTTGTTCCAACGTGCCTAACATTTTGCATGGGATATCTTGCTACCGGTTAGCACGTGTATCACTTGCATCTTGTGTGAGTTTGCTTTTAGGGTTGTGGATAGAGCCGAGGACCAAAGTTTTCGAAAGAAATTTAAGGCTCCCATTCACCCCCCTCTGGTCGCCATTTCTGGTCCTTCACTAAGCTGTTGGCCTGTGCATTTTTCAAAGACCGCCAAAATTTGCTTCACAGTCCTGGCTTGCTGCAGATTTGCTCGAAAGAAAAGGAGACTGTCATCAGCGAACAATAGGTGTGTTATGCTTGGAGCACGCCTGCAGACCTTAAGCCCTTCAATCTGACCCAGACCTTCATAGCGCCTTAACAAAGTAGAGAGGCCATCAGCAACGAGGAGGAATAAATACGGGGATAGTGGATCACCTTGTCGTAGACCACGAGTTGGGGAAAAGGAGTGCGAGGGCACCCCATTGAAGTGGACTGTGTAGCGAACAGTAGATACACATGTCATGATCCACCGAACCCACTTAGGCTGAAAGCCTAGCTTCTCCATCAACATTTTTAGAAATCCCCAATCAACCCGATCGTACGCAGGGGCGAAGCCACGTTGGTTTTCCCTGGTGCACGTGCACCATGGTAAAAATGAAAGTTTACTAATATATGCCTCAAATTTTCCATATATTTCCTTTCAAATATATACATTCCTGTAGAGTGTGCACCAGGGTCGGTTTTGACTTGGCTTCGCCCCTGATCGTACGCCTTCGATAAATCCAACTTGTAGGCACGGAACTCCTCCCCCACATTTCTCTGTATGGCATGGATACATTCAAAAGCAATTAAGGCATTGT
The DNA here is from genome assembly GCA_038087645.1 of Saccharum hybrid cultivar R570. Taxonomy (NCBI): domain Eukaryota; kingdom Viridiplantae; phylum Streptophyta; class Magnoliopsida; order Poales; family Poaceae; genus Saccharum; species Saccharum hybrid cultivar. The sequence goes on from JAQSUU010000805.1 coordinate 18,625,987, forward strand.
CCGTTATCAACCTGCCTGGAACAAAAGCACTCTGCTCCTTAGAAATAATTTGATCAAGGTGCAGCTGGAGACGATTCACCAAACACTTAGATATAATCTTGTATATCACGTTACACAAACTGATAGGACGAAAATCTTTGAGCTCTTCAGGATTGGCACCCTTGGGAATGAGGACAATCGTTGTATCATTTATCACTTCAGGGAGGCAGCCATCCACAAAAAACTGTTGTACAGCAGCGACCACATCATCTTTAAGCACATCCCAGTGGCGTTGATAGAAGCAAGCAGGGAACCGATCCGGCCCAGGCGCCTTCAAAGGCCCCATCTGAAAGAGAGCGTCCGATATCTCCTCAACTGAGAATTGTTTACACAAGGCTTCATTAATATCATATCATCTGAGATTTTACTCTCCATTAACTCCACAAGCTCAGAAGGAGCCACCGCAGGGTCTGCAGAAAAGAGGTCTCTGAAAAAATCAACAGACATAGATTGCATCATTTTTTTTCACGAACATGCATTGCATGTATATCATTAAGAAGGAATAGAAGTTTTTGTTACAAAGTAAACTCCGGACGGCCTAGAATGCGAGCGGCACACCGCGGTTGCACAAAAGTAACCCTGCAACAAATAATGATCGTAGCACCTAGAGAATTTTACATGATGATAGATTTTGCGACTTTAGGGGGGTGTAAACTGTCACCCAGCGTCTCTGGACGCCCATAGCGCAGCAAGGTGGCTGTACCCCGCCTGCGACCAACGCTCAATCTCACTATAGTTGAGGCCGCGCATGTTCCAACACCATGACTTTTCTTGATCCATGAACACAGGATTGCAACGAGGTAAGGGCGCAGCTACACGGCGGCACACCGCGACCCAAACCGCTTGCGTGCCGGGAACAGCTCTCTCATGGCCTCTTTCGTGGATGATGACAGGGGCCGGAGAACGTTTTGTGGAAACGACGTGCGCCGGAATCCTCTGAAGTGGACAGCGGCACATCCCTGCCAAGCTTCTTGAGCATAACATTTGTGGCCTAGATCTCAGGGTTGGACGCCTTCGGCTTGTCAGCTAACCTGGTGCTGTGCCTAGGGACGACGCTGTAGTCTAGCACCTGAGACACCCTCAGCCTGGGGGGCGACGTCAGGATCGGTGTGCTGAGGTTAGAGGAGATCGACGAGATGAAATCGTCGACGGAGGTCACAGTAGGCGTAGTGGCAGGTGCAGCAGCCGCGGTGGCCACGGTCGCATAGGTAGGCACCACCACGTCTGGGGCCCATGTGCGCAATGCCGACATGTCGGTCGTGTGCGACGAGGGGAGGGCCTCACCTGACAATAGCTCCGGGTCACCATCCACCCCCGATGCCTCAGCATCCGCGGAGCTGAGCTTGACACCACTCATTGTCCTCAGTTTTGAGCTTGGTATTTTTTTTTTCTTTTGAGCCCTCCACACTGCCTGTCTATGGAAGTAGCGAGTATTACGATCACCCTCACGCAGCCAGGCAATACGGGATCGCTGAAGCCACATCATCTCTTCACGATACAACAGTTCATCCATCCGATCAGTGACCTGTCTTATGTCTGATCTGGAAAACTGAGGATCATCTTTCATGGCCTCCAACCTGCTCCTCAGCCCCTCTAATTCTTTAGTGACAGCACCAAAATTTTCTTTGCTCCAGGATCTCAAAGCACACTGCACATGCTTCAGAGCACTAGCAATACCTCCCAGCCCCTCTCTGTTCGGGGCAGTGCGCCAAGCATTTTTAATTTCTAGTGCTAACAACTCAAGACGCTCCCACATTATTTCGTATCGAAATATCCTAGTCTTGTGCCTTTCCCAACTTTCCTTCTTAATCTCTAGCATCAAAGGACAGTGGTCAGAACGAGAAGAAACTACATGATGTAAAGAGCCACATCTCCTTCGGTAGGGCCTCATGCAGCATCTTCTCATCTTCAATCTGCAGAGTGAGGTTAACATTGGATTCAGTAACAGCATATCCATCTGCAGTGCAAGCTTGTTTTCTTCTAGAGCTTCACACCTTGTTCAGGTATCGAAATTTCACCAGCTCACAGTTTGTTCAATTTTGGTTCCAAGTTTCCTATTGTTGACCTGAAAACAATTAAGCTCCGGAAAGTCGGAGACTGGATTAGATTAGATGTTGAAGGAGCGCATCTAGTGCACTGATTGGCGTTCAAAGAGCTACAGTTTTCCTTGTCTCCTTCATCCTCGAAGTACCAGGAAGATTCAGCTTCCTGTATTTTTCTGTCTCTTGTAGTTGTGTGTCGCCGGTCATCATCCTCTGGCCCTGCAGAATCGCTGCTTGTCACTTGCCAGATGCAACTCCTCCAACTCTGTGGACGTTGACTGTGGATGCAACAAGGACCGATCTGCAACCATTCATGCTTTCTTTCTGGTTTCCTGATATTCGGGTAATAATCCTCCGTGAAATTTCATCGGTTTAAAGTTTGTCCGGTACCCATTTGCATGTCCAGATTCTTAAGCAGAAAACAAGCCCTGCAAATTCAATTGATTTGTGAAATTCACTCGTGTACAGCTTCAAGTTGTTTCTCCGCATCTGTCCTTCCTTCAACATGTTAAAGAAGAACCACTCTATTATTAGTCACTGCTCGCCGGGTGCTCCTCTAACACGTTGAAGTATACTATCATTCAAACAAGAATCGATCTGCAACGTGTCTTGCTTTCATCTCCTATTCAGGTAACCCACCACCTAATTTCACCAGTTCAAAAAGAAATTTGGAAATATTGTTTTGGAAGTTCAGATTGTTCAGTAGAAATAAAGCTAGCTCTGAAAATTGAACTGATTTTTGAAATTTGTGTATATGGATAAGTACTCAGAGTAGAACAAATAAAGTCTGGATGATGTAATTTGCAAAACTTTTAGCCTTACGGCTCTTAACAATTTAATACAAATTCAAGTGGGGATCCTCTCCCCCCCCCACACAACCACAACCACCATGGCCGAGGCTATTGTGGGAGTGCTGATCGGCAAGCTAGGTGCAGCCTTGGCGAAAGAAGCAGCAACCTATGGAGCATCCCTGCTTTGCAAGGAAGCTTCAGCCCTCAAGGGTCTTTTTGGCGAGATTCGCAAAGCCAAGAGGGAGTTGGAGAGCATGAAGGCCTACCTGCGTCAGGCAGAGAAGTTCAAGGACGATACTGATGAGACCACTGGCATCTTCATCAAGAATATCAGGGAACTATCATTTCAAATCGAGGATGTAATCGATGAGTTCATGTACAAGCTTGAGGACAACAAGCATGGAGGATTTGCAGCCAAGATGAAGAAGAGGATCAAGCATCTCAAGGTTTGGCACCATCTAGCTCTCAAACTCTGTGATATAAATGCTGAGCTTGAAGAAGCTACAAAAAGGAGGGCCCGTTATGTCATCCCAGGAATGCAGGGATACTCTGGGAGCAGTGACCATCATGGTAGATCCACCAATCAAAATTTGTATTTTGCAAGGGAAGATGATGTAGTGGGTATTGAACATAATGCAACCAAGCTGAACCAGTGGCTAGTGGGTGATCTGAAAGAAAAGAACTCCAAAATAGCCACAGTGTGGGGAATGGGTGGTGTGGGTAAAACTACTTTGGTTGACCATGTCTACAAGATTGTGAAACTAGATTTTGATGCTGCAGCCTGGGTAACTGTGTCACAGAGTTACCAAGTTGAAGACTTGCTAAAGAGGATTGCAAGAGAGTTTGGCATCGTAACTGATGCTACTAATATGGAAATTAGAAGCTTAGTTGAGATCATCCGGAAATGTCTTGAAGGTAAAAGGTATATCTTGGTTCTTGATGATGATGTTTGGGAAAAGGATGTATGGATTAAAGATATCATGGAAGTCTTTCCAACTAATTGTACCAGCAGGTTTGTCCTCACATCAAGAAAGTTTGAAGTTGCATCATTGGCAACTAGCAATTGCACTATTAAGCTGAAACCACTCGGACAAAAACACTCTTGGAAATTATTCTGCAAAGCAGCTTTCCGGAATATTGATGACAAAAGGTGCCCATCAGAGTTACATGATTTGGCTAGGAAGTTATTACAAAAGTGCAAAGGCTTGCCTATTGCCATTGCATGCATAGGACATCTATTGTCTTTCAAAAAACCAACACACTCTGAATGGGATAGCGTGTACAAGGAGTTAGAATTGCAGTCAACTAATAATGTGATCCAAGGTGTCGATAGTATTCTAAAACTCTGTTCTCGAAAAAAGTTTTCTAAAACTCAGCTTGGAGGACCTTCCATGTCAACTAAAGAATTGCTTCTTACATTGTGCAATATTTCCAGAGGATTATGAACTGAAGAGGCGAAGGTTAATTAGGCACTGGATTACTGATGGATTTATCAAGGAAGAGGAGAACAAAACACTAGAACAAGTCGCAGAGGGCTACTTAAATGATCTTGTAAACCGAAGCCTGATGCAAGTTGTGGGGAAAAATGCATCTGGACGAGTGAAATGTTGCCGAATCATGATGTTATCCGCCATCTTGCCCTTGAAAAAGTAGCAAAAGAATGTTTTGGTAAAGTTTATGAGGGCCGTGGGACATTTTCAGTAGATGGAACACATAGACTGTCAATAAATAGCATGGGCTGTTCTACAGAAGCCAACTTTATAAGATTTGGTTTTAGTGGCATCTCAACAATTGGTGCGGGTGGCCAAGGAGTTTTTTACCCAGGCACATGGGTGGCAATCTAGTCTTCAAATTGAGTGTTATTAGTGTGTCTTTCTGTTTTAAGATCTTTTGTAAGGCTGTGTGTATCCTTATTATACAGAGGCCGAAAGTGTTTTAAGGTCTTTGTATCATCTCGATGTAACGATATTGAAATTAATAAAGCTTTTCTTATAAAAAAATCAATAAATAGCACCAATGTGCCATTGAATCCATCTGGTGCGACACATCTCCATGTAATCTATGTTTTTACTTGTTCTACTGACATCGATTTGCTGAGGTCTATCCTTACATCCTCAACATTGCTGTAATGCTGTCAACATTGGATCTGCAAGATACTAAAATTGAGGTGCTCCCTAATGAGGTCTTTAGCATGTTTAATCTGCGTTTCTTGGGTCTTCAAAATACTCAAATTGAGATTCTACCAGAGGCCACCGGAAGATTGCAAAACTTATAAGTACTGGATGCAGCAAGGACTCGTCTAGTATCTTTACCAAAGGACGTAGCAAAATTAAAGAAGCTTAGGTACCTATATGCATCCGCACTGGTCCATGAAGGATCTTTCTGGCATTACCGTGGAGTAAAAGTGCCTAGGGGCATAATAAAGAACTTGACAGGACTGCATGCTCTGCAAAACATTAGAGCTAGCTCAGAGACTCTACATGATATCACAACTTTGACGGATTTACGAACATTTGCAGTTGATGATGTGACAAGTGAGCACTCACTAGTCTTGCATAGTGCTATTCGGAACATGAGCAATCTTGCCAGTTTGTTAATTACTATGTCAAGCAAAAATGAAGCATTGCCATTGGAACAACTTAGTTTACCAGAAACTGTTTCTAAACTCGGGCTGGTAGGGCAGCTGGAAAAGAAACAGATGCCTCATTCTCTCTTCCTGGCTGCACCTTAACCATCTCAGTCATATGTGGCTGACATTCTCCAAACTTGATGAGAACTCATTTCCAAACCTCAAGGTGCTGCGTAATTTAGGCTCACTTGAGCTTTCTATGGCTTATGATGGGAAGACAATATGCTTCTCTGCGCAGTCATTTCCTAGACTGAAAGAACTACGTATACGGGGTTCTCCGCAACTCAGCCAAGTAGAAATAGAAGAAGGTGCACTAGGAAGCCTTGTTATGCTATGGTTCGCAAGCTGCCCAGAATTGAAGTGCCTCCCTGGTGGCATTGAGTACCTTACGACGCTTGATAAATTATATTTGCAATGTAACACCCAAAAATTTCAAATTTTAGAATTAATGGGTTTCAAATAATTTAGATAACATTTAATGGGGAATTAGGATTTAAAAAAATTAGAAAAGAATATTTGATGATGCACTCATGCTGTTGCATTTATTTTACTTTGTGGTGTCGAATTTATTTTATTTGATTTGGTTTAGAAATTCTATTTGAAAAAGCTTTTGGAAAATAAACAAATGAAGAAAAGAAAGAAGAAAAAAAATAAAACAACTTACCTTCTTACCTGGCGGCCTGGAAGCCTGCCCATGTCGGCCTGCTCTCCCGCGCTCGCACCTAGGCCGCGCAGGTGGGCCGCTGCCGCCTTTCCTTCCGCGCCCGCGCCGCGTGGGCCGGCCCAGGAAAACACAGCCGTGCGCCCTCCTCTCCCGTTTCACTGACGGGTGGGACCCATTTGTCAGCCACGTCTTCTTCTTCATGTTCGTAACCGAGCCGGATGCTACCGACGCCATCGGATCCCGAAAACCCCGGGATTCTTCTCGTAATCGGTTCATCCTCGTCCTATATAGGGTCACATAAGTCACCGCTTTCCATTTTTTCATTGATTTGTAGCGAAGTTGCCCTAGTTCGCGGCCACAAGCTTGGAGAACCCTAGGACGCCGCCGTCGGCTTCGATTCGGCGAGTATGTTACTTCTCCGCCACCCTAAGTTTTTCTAGTAGCTTTCTCATGTACTTGCGAGCTCGAGGGTGTCCTCAATTGGATTCGTTGGGTTTTAATGCGTCGTCTTTGTGTATAGCCGCATTGCCGACCGCTTCGTCGAGCTGCCCTTCATCCTCGTCTTGTGACCGGTAGATTCGAGGTCCTAGGTGAGTTCGCGCTGAGCTCCTCTTTCGTTTGGTACCGGCCGTGAGCCAAATGATGGTCAATATCGCGAGAACGGTGAATCCGGCGAGTTTTTGCCGAGGCCGGCAATGGCGCCGCCGCGTGCTGGCGTTTTCCGGCGACACCGCCGCCGAGTCGTCTCCTAGGGAGGTTTCCAGCCGTCCGTTCTCTGATCAACGGCCGAGATTAGAAGATACCCCTTCGCGGGGTAATCTTTCTAAAGAGTCCCTGGGTTTTTTTTGGATTATAGAACCCGCGGTCCTTGGCGTAATTCCTGAATTACGTTTCTGTGTTTTGAAAGCGTATTCTCTCGCGGTAAATCAAAAATACGTTTTCAGATATTTACAGTTTTGCCACTAGGATTGTTTTGATCATAAAATCTTCGTTTTAACTCCGATTTGATCCGTTCAAGTTGCGTTAGATTCGTATTTGCGAGCTCTACATGTTAGTATAGTTGTACAGTTAGTTTGGATAATTTAATTTTCGAGTTTATAATTAAGTATTTATTTATCTATAGGAAATCTTAGAAAATTCATAACTTTCACGTTTTAACTCCGAATTTGGTGATCTTTACGTCTGTGTGATCGTAGGAACGTGTAGAAGAGTTTTATAAACTTTTATTACTGTTTTGTTACTGTTGGTGTACTGTTCTAATTATATCTCTTTGTTTACTTCGTGTATGTTTGATTGGATGCATGTATGTTGTTGATTGATGATCGGGTATAGAAGGTGAGCAGTTTCTGGACGATCAGGAGTATTACTTTGAGCCAGATCAGCAGTATAACATGGGACTATCCTTGTTACCTATTCACTGAAATTATCATACATGTGTATGTGCTTTCCTTGGCAACCCTAGAGATTATAACTTAGTGATTGATATCCTGATTCCTTGTTACCTACGGGCTATGCATTTGGGTAGTTGTTGCTAGTGCTAAGTTATGAACAATGATCTTGTAATTTGACTAATGGGTTAAGCAATCAACCATTAAGATGATTTTATTACTGTTGACAAAGGGGACTAGAGCATTGTGTTGTGTTGATTGTTGTTGCTCTAGTTACTCTCCATAAGGACTTATCTGTAAGTGATAACCGGGATATACAGTACAGCTGTGAGGGCTATATGGCTCTGGCTTTAGTTGCTTAAAGGACCTTTTCTAGCTTGTTAGTGGTTACCTTAAATGGCATAAGAATGGCTTGCCACGTCGGGTGTAGGGCGAGCCCCTGTCCTTAGTGTGTATAGGCTGCGAGTTGTTGTGCCACTGGGAAGGGGGTTCTACATCTGCCTGCTGAGTGAATCTAATGGCCCTAACTTGTTAGACGAATCTTTAAGTGGCTTTATATGATTTCCGGTGTTTTGGGAATGGCCTCCCCATGCATTTGGAAGTTATGACTCACAGTGAAAGTGTACACCTCTGCGTAGAGTTAAAAACTGGTATACTAGCCGTGCTCACGGATACGAGCGGCCTTGGGGATTCTTACGGAATAGTTGATCATAACTGTTATATCATGCGTAATTACTGTTGTTATTATTATGCTCATGTTAATGCTATTCATTATCCTTATTACAATTGATCATTGGTTCATTAACGGGAAGAGGTTTACCTTGATGCTACTCAATTGCTAAATACATGATAAATAAAAGCTAAGCGCAGTTAAACAGTGTCTAGTCTTTTGTGCTCTATGAACCCTGTGTTGTACTTGTTGAGTTCAATATGGACTCACCCTTGCTATTTCCACCATAACAGATGATGATGATGAGGAAGATTATCGTAATGAGTACTAGTCTTGGTGTCAACCAGTCAACCGTGTCCCTGTGTTTGGAGTTTCCGCTGGAGATCTACTATTAGTCATTATTATTTATCGTTCAAGACTTTGTGTTAAATACTTATTCGCTATGTAATAAGCACTGTGATGATACTATGTAATTTGTCTACTTGTGTGTGCGATCATGTCCTGGGGCACACATGAGTCTTTTATGCATCCTATTTTTGTCCTTAAAAATTGGGTGTGACAAATTGGTATCAGAGCCGTGTTGACTGTAGGACGCAAGCCTAGTTAGAGTGGCCGTTATTAGCATCCATGGTTCACTCATTTCATGCTTATTTCTTTCACCTTGTTAATTACTAAATTTTTATGCTTCCTCTACTTTATTATATTGCGAAAATACATTGATTCTATCTAATCTATGTCTAAATCTTGTAGATGCCTCCTCATCCCCGTCTGTCAGCTGCACAGTACGTTGCCTGTTTCAAACCCCAGGAGCCCCATGTAGATGGTGACCAAGAGCTATCTGATGCTGAATCAAGAGTTGGTGACACACCAATGGAGGATTTAGTTATGGGGTGGACCACGAAGTTTCAGATCATGGTTCCTAAAGCTGATGCTTTCTTCCATGACATACTGACAAGAACCTTGGACAACTATTACTACGATTGGGAAGCTACGTTGGAGTATCGCAGTACGGAGTATAGTCATCCATGGATGGATTCCTATTGGGAAACTGAGCTATGGGTCAAGGCAAGGGATCCTACCACTAAGGAGTCTAAGGTGGAGTCAAAGTTCATCACCCGAGTGAGCCGGGCAACCGTAGAAACAAGCATGGAGGATGTCGCCTACAATGCGTTTGTGTACTACCATGGTCTACGCTCGGACAAGACATTACAGGGTGCACTTTGGCATTTTCCTTGTTTCTTACATGACAAGGGTGTCTGGACCGTGCCGCTTGCAGATGATTCATCCTTGACCTTACAAGCTACAGTGGGACTGGTTCGTGAATTGGCTCTCCATGAGGTGGATTTGAAGGATGAGTTGCTAAGGGAAAAAGAACTTAAGGAGCAAGCTTATAAGGAGATCGACCAATTAAGGGTGGAGTTAGGCCGTCCCAAGATTTATGAGAAGCTTAATTAAGATAAGGAAAATCCCTATGTAATAAGAACGATAGTAGTTGCGAGTCAATTTTGAGTTTGGTTGTTTCGAGAGTCAGTTTGTGGTGTGAACAATTGTGTGATTGATGTATTGTTATTATGATAATATGTGATTTGGATCTTTGTAATGTGTGCTGGAGTTTTGTAGACATGTCTACAAGTTCCATGGTTAAGAATATTAAGTTTGATCAAGAATATATTAGTTGGGTGTGAGGTAAACTTAGTTCTGTCCTTTGCTGATTTCTGGATCAGTCTGGGATGTTTTAGAAATAACTTAAAATCCGTTAGTGAGAAATTTAAGAAATTTTACTGGGAATAATTAGACTTCTTTATCTTTCCAACCCCATAAGAATCACCTTATTATCTATTATGAGCTAAGAGATATACCTGTTCCAAGTTGGGGTCACTGCACAGTCTGGAATTCTGAAACCGTTTCGGTTAAGTTCCGTTTTTGACTAATTTATTGACAGAATCAGAAAAATTGTTGTGAATAAACGTTGTAGATAATTTTGTAGGCTTTCCAACCATGTAAAGATCATCTGAATTGGACGTCTGTAACTTGAGATATGGCAGTTTTACTGAGTTGCTGAAATTGGAATTCGCCCAGAGAAATCAGATTTTGCTTATCTGTTGAATACATCATCTTGGATAATACTGAACTTTATTTTCTGTATTTTGAAAACAGATGTTAGGCAGAGGCCGTGGCAGGGGTTGTGGAGGTGCTAACCCACCTATTACTATGGAGGAACTTATGCATACTCAGAATCAGATGATGCAGATGTTTATGCAGCACATGCAGAACAATCCCCCTGCAGGAGGACCACCACCTGTTCAGGTGAGAGATAAACGTGGGGAATTTTTGAAGGGACGCCCTCCAGTGTTCTCTCATGCTACTGATCCTTTGGAGGTGGATGATTGGGTGAGAGCAGTTGAGAAACAGTTGAACATCGCTCGATGCAATGATATGGAAAAGGTGTTATTCGTATCTGGTCAGTTACAGGGGACAGCTCAGACTTGGTGGGAGTCGTATCAAGCTACACGTCCTAACAATGCTCCTCCTATCACTTGGAATGAGCTTGTTAGAGATTTTCGAGCTCGTCATATTCCTGAGGGTATAATTGAGCTGAAGCAGGAAGAATTCAGAAATCTCAGGATGTGACAGATGAGTGTTAGTGAGTATCATGACAGGTTCATGCAGTTGGTTCGCTATGCTCCTAATGAAGTGAGGGAAGATGCAGATAGGCAGCGTCTTTTCCTAAAAGGGATTTATTATGATCTTCGTTTGCAGTTGAAGGGTAATAACTATGCCAGTTTTCAAGAGCTTGTGAATAAAGCTATTGTGCTTGATAATGAGCGCAGGGAGATGGATAGGAAGAGAACGATGAAAGGACAAGGTTCAGGAAGCAATAACCACCAGCGTACTAATTCTCAGCATGGCTTTCATCAGAAATTTCAAGGACCAGTTAGCCAGTGGAATCACAATCCAAATCAGAAATGGTCTCAGAATTGGTAAAACAATCAGTCTCAGCAACGTCCTTCATACCAGCAGCGTCAACAGTATTAGCAGAATGGACAACAGACTCCTCGCACTGGAAATTCTAATGCCACTCCAATGAAGAACAGTGCTCCCAACACGCCTACTAGATGCTACGTCTGCGGTAAAGAGGGACATATGTCTTACCATTGTCCTGAGAAGCAGAACCAGCAGACTCCTCAGAGCCAGAAAAGCAACCAGAGGTAATCCGGTACTGGAAGGGTGAATCACGTGTCTTCTGATACTGCTCATGTGGCACCAGAAATTATGATTGGTACGTTCAATATACATTCCACTCCTGCAACCGTTCTTTTTTACTCTGGAGCTTCTCATACATTCATTTTCCACATTTTTGTTAAAATGCATAGTATACCCATGCTTGCCATGAAAGAACCCCTCTTAGTAAACTCACCTGGAGGTACCATGCAAACCAATAATCGTTGTCTTCCAGTTAGTATGATTTTAAGGGGGGTAGAGTTTAAAATAACTCCTATAGTGTTGAGGACATCGGGTATTGATGTGATCTTGGGTATGGATTGGATGAAACAAAATAAGGCAGAGATTCAGTGTCAGCAGAAAGTAGTAGTTGTGACTGCACCTAATGGGGATAAAATCAACGTGGATGTAGCAGTGCAGAAGCAGCCAACCGCTTTGGTGAATCAGCTTGAAGATGCTATCAACGAGAATTCAGTTATTGAGGAGTTTCCGGATGTCTTTCTCGATGATTTGCCAGGTATGCCACCTGACCGAGACATTGAATTTCTTATTGAATTATTACCTGGAACTGCACCTATAGCCAAACGACCATATAGAATGTGAGTAGATGAATTAGAAGAACTTAAGAAACAAATTAAAGAATTACAAGACAAAGGTTTTATTCGTCCTAGTTCATCACCGTGGGGTGCACCAGTTATTTTTGTTGATAAGAAAGATGGTGGTCAGAGGATGTGTGTTGATTATCGGTCACTGAATGAGGTAACTATCAAGAATAAGTACCCTTTGCCCAGAATTGATGATTTGTTTGATCAGTTGAGAGGTGCTTGTGTGTTCTCTAAGATTGATTTGTGTTCTGGTTATCATCAGTTGAAGATTCGTGCCTCTGATATTCCAAAGACAGCTTTTACTACGAGGTATGGGTTGTATGAGTATACTGTTATGTCATTTGGTTTGACCAATGCACCTGCCTACTTGATGTACATGATGAATAAGGTGTTCATGGAATATCTGGATAAGTTTGTGGTGGTATTTATTGATGATATACTGATATTTTCCAAGATGGAGCAAGAGCATGCTGAACATTTGAGGTTGGTATTGTAGAAACTTAGAGAGCACAAATTGTATGCTAAGCGAAGTAATGTGAGTTTTGGTTGAAGGAAGTTTCTTTCCTTGGTCATATTGTTTTTAATGGAGGAATATCAGTGGATCCAGGCAAAGTAAAGGATGTATTGAATTGGAAACCACCTACTGATGTTAGCGAGATTCGTAGTTTCTTGGGTTTAGCAGGATATTACAGACGGTTCATTGAAGGGTTTTCTAAACTTGCTAAACCTATGACATCTCTGTTAGAGAAGAATGCCAAGTTTGTATGGTCTGATAAATGTCAAGCTAGTTTTGAGGAACTGAAGAAGAGGTTGACTACAGCACCTGTTTTGGTATTGCCAGATTTGAGTAAGAAGTTTTCTATTTATTGTGATGCTTCTCGTCAAGGTTTGGGATGTGTTCTTATGCAAAAAGGCAGAGTGGTTGCTTATGCATCTAGACAGTTGAGAAAGCATGAGTTGAATTATCCTACGCATGATTTGGAGTTAGCAGCTATAGTTCATGCTTTGAAGATTTGGAGACACTATTTGATTGGACATAAGAGTGATATATACACCGATCATAAGAGTTTGAAGTATATTTTCACTCAGTCTGATCTAAACCTGAGGCAACGTAGATGGTTAGAGTTGATTAAGGACTATGATATAGAGATACACTATCATCCTGTTAAGGCCAATGTAGTAGCTGATGCTCTTAGCCGGAAAGGTTATGCCAATGAGATACGAACGTTGTCCATGACTAGTGAGTTATGTGCTGAATTTGAATATTTGAATTTGGGAATTGTTACTAATACAATGGAATTAGTGATAGAACCTACCTTAGAGCAAGAAATTTACAAGGGTCAGTTGAAGGATGAGAAACTAAAGAAGATAGCAGAAGATATAGTGATTGGTAAGTCACCAGGGTTTCGAATGGATGATAATGGGATTTTGTGGTTTGGAAAGAGGTTGTGTGTACCTGAGGATCAAGCTGTTAGACAGGCAATTCTTCGTGAGGCTCATGAGTCAGCTTATTCTATTCATCCTGTAGTACTAAGATGTATTTGGATCTCAAACAGAAATATTGGTGGGTTGGATTGAAACGAGATGTGGCTGAGTATGTGACATTGTGTGATACTTGTTAGAGGGTGAAAGCTGAGCATCAGAGACCTGCTGGATTGTTGCAACCAATGAAGATTCCTGAATGGAAGTGGGAGGAGGTTGGTATGGACTTTATAGTAGGGTTACCACGTACTCAGAGAGGTTATGATTCTATTTGGGTGATAGTAGATCGGTTAACTAAAGTTGCTCATTTTATACCAGTTAAGACTACCTACCATGGACCAAAATTGGCAGAGTTGTATATGGAGAGGGTAGTATGTTTGCATGGAGTTCCAAAGAAATTGTATCTGATCGAGGATCGCAGTTCACGTCACACTTTTGGAAAGTTGTACATGAATCTCTGGGAACAAAGCTGAATTTTAGTACGGCATATCATCCACAGACAGATGGGCAGACTGAAAGGACCAACCAGATATTAGAGGATATGTTGAGAGCTTGTGCATTGCAATATGGAACCAGTTGGGATAAGAGTTTGCCTTATGCAGAATTCTCTTACAACAACAGTTATCAACAGAGTCTTAAGATAGCACCGTTTGAGGCTTTGTATGGACGTAAGTGTAGAACTCCATTGTTTTGGGATCAGACAGGTGAGTCTCAGGTGTTTGGTATGGATGTTCTTAGAAACGCAGAAGATCAAGTGCGGGTGATTCGTGAGAATTTGAGAGTGGCCCAGTCTCGTCAGAAGAGTTGTGCTGACAATAGGAGAAGAGATTTAGTTTTTGAGGTAGGTGATTATGTCTATTTGAAGGTGTCACCAATGAGAAGTGTGAAGAGGTTTAACATGAAAGGGAAATTAGCACCAAGGTATGTTGGGCCATTTAAAGTTATTGCTAGGCGTGGAGAAGTTACTTATCAATTAGAGTTGCCTGAGAATTTGTCTGGAGTACATGATGTGTTTCATGTTTCACAACTTAAGAAGTGTTTGCGTGTGCCTAAAGAGCAGATACCCTTAGATGAATTGACAGTTAAATAGGATCTTACCTATGAAGAGTTTCCAATCAAAGTTTTAGAAACTGCTGAAAGAGTTACTCGAAGTCGGATTATTAGGATGTGCAAGGTTCAGTGGAATCGATATTCCGAGGTAGAGGCAACTTGGGAAAGAGAGGATGAATTGAGAAAATCATATCCGCAGTTATTTGAGTAAGTAGTCCAATCTCGAGGACGAGATTCTTTTAAGGGGGGTAGAATTTGTAACACCCAAAAATTTCAAATTTTAGAATTAATGGGTTTCAAATAATTTAGATAACATTTAATGGGGAATTAGGATTTAAAAAAATTAGAAAAGAATATTTGATGATGCACTCATGCTGTTGCATTTATTTTACTTTGTGGTGTGGAATTTATTTTATTTGATTTGGTTTAGAAATTCTATTTGAAAAAGGTTTTGGAAAATAAACAAATGAAGAAAAGAAAGAAGAAAAAAAATAAAACAACTTACCTTCTTACCTGGCGGCCTGGAAGCCTGCCCATGTCGGCCTGCTCTCCCACGCTCGCGCCTGGGCCGCGCAGGTGGGCCACTGCCGCCTTTCCTTCTGTGCCCGCGCCGCGTGGGCCGGCCCAGGAAAACATAGCCGTGCGCCCTCCTCTCCCGTTTCACTGACAGGTGGGACCCATTTGTCAGCCACGTCTTCTTCTTCATGTTCGTAACCGAGCCGGATGCTACCGACGCCATCGGATCCCGAAAACCCCGGGATTCTTCTCGTAATCGGTTCATCCTCGTCCTATATAGGGTCACATAAGTCACCACTTTCCATTTTTTCATTGATTTGTAGCGAAGTTGCCCTAGTTCGCAGCCGCAAGCTTGGAGAACCCTAGGACGCCGCCGTCGGCTTCGATTCGGCGAGTATGTTACTTCTCCGCCACCCTAAGTTTTTCTAGTAGCTTTCTCATGTACTTGCGAGCTCGAGGGTGTCCTCAATTGGATTTGTTGGGTTTTAATGCGTCGTCTTTGTGTATAGCCGCATTGCCGACTGCTCCGTCGAGCTGCCCTTCATCCTCGTCTTGTGACCGGTCGATTCAAGGTCCTAGGTGAGTTCGCGCTGAGCTCCTCTTTCGTTTGGTACCGGCCGTGAGCCAAATGATGGTCAATATCGCGAGAACGGTGAATCCGGCGAGTTTTTGCCGAGGCCGGCAATGGCGCCTCCGCGTGCTGGCGTTTTCCGGCGACAGCGCCGCCGAGTCGTCTCCTAGGGAGGTTTCCAGCCGTCCGTTCTCTGATCAACGGCCGAGATTAGAAGATACCCCTTCGCGGGGTAATCTTTCTAAAGAGTCCCTAGGTTTTTTTGGATTATAGAACCCGCGGTCCTTGGCGTAATTCCTGAATTACATTTCTGTGTTTTGAAAGCGTATTCTCTCGCGGTAAATCAAAAATACATTTTTAGATATTTACAGTTTTGCCACTAGGATTATTTTGATCATAAATTCTTCGTTTTAACTCCGATTTGATCCGTTCAAGTTGCGTTAGGTTCGTATTTGCGAGCTCTACATGTTAGTATAGTTGTACAGTCAGTTTGGACAATTTAATTTTCGAGTTTATAATTAAGTATTTATTTATCTATAGGAAATCTTAGAAAATTCATAACTTTCACGTTTTAACTCTGAATTTGGTGATCTTTACGTCTGTGTGATCGTAGGAACGTGTAGAAGAGTTTTATAAACTTTTATTACTGTTTTGTTACTGTTGTTGCACTATTCTAATTATATCTCTTTGTTTGCTTCGTGTATGTTTGATTGGATGCATGTATGTTGTTGATTGATGATCGGATATAGAAGGTGAGCAGTTTCTGGACGATCAGGAGTATTACTTTGAGCCAGATCAACAGTATCATCCGGAGAGTTTTGATCAAGGCAAGTATAACACGTGACTATCCTTGTTACCTATTCACTGAAATTATCATACATGTGCATGTGCTTTCCTTGGCAACCTTAGAGATTATAACTCAGTGATTGATATCCTGATTCCTTGTTACCTACGGGCTATGCATTTGGGTAGTTGTTACTAGTGCTAAATTATGAACAATGATCTTGTAATTTGACTAATGGGTTAAGCAATCAACCATTAAGATGATTTTATTACTGTTGACAAAGGGGACTAGAGCATTGTGTTGTGTTGATTGTTGTTGCTCTAGTTACTCTCCATAAGGACTTATCTGTAAGTGATAACCAGGATATACAGTACAGCTGCGAGGGCTATATGGCTCTGGCTTTAGTTGCTTAAAGGACCTTTTCTAGCTTGTTAGTGATTACCTTAAATGGCATAAGAATGGCTTGCCACGTTGGGTGTAGGGCGAGCCCCTGTCCTTAGTGTGTATAGGCTGTGAGTTGTTGTGCCACTGGGAAGGGGGGGTTCTACATCTGCCTGCCGAGTGAATCTATTGGCCCTAACTTGTTAGATGAATCTTTAAGTGGCTTTATATGATTTCCGGTGTTTTGGGAATGGCCTCCCCATGCATTTGGAAGTTATGACTCACAGTGAAAGTGTACACCTCTGCACAGAGTTAAAAACTGGTATACTAGCCGTGCTCACGGATACGAGCGGCCTTGGGGATTCTTACGGAATAGTTGATCATAACTGTTATATCATGCGTAATTACTGTTGTTATTATTATGCTCATGTTAATGCTATTCATTATCCTTATTACAATTGATCATTGGTTCATTAACGGGAAGAGGTTTACCTTGATGCTACTCAATTGCTAAATACATGATAAATAAAAGTTAAACGCAGTTAAACAGTGTCTAGCCTTTTGTGCTTCATGAACCCTGTGTTGTACTTGTTGAGTTCAACATGGACTCACCCTTGCTATTTCCACCATAACAGATGACGATGATGAGGAAGATTATTGTAATGAGTACTAGTCTTGGTGTCAACCAGTCAACCGTATCCCTGTGTTTGGAGTTTCCGCTGGAGATCTACTATTAGTCATTATTATTTATCGTTCAAGACTATGTGTTAAATACTTATTCGCTATGTAATAAGCACTGTGATGATACTATGTAATTTGTCTACTTGTGTGTGCGATCATGTCCTGGAGCGCACATGAGTCTTTTATGCATCCTATTTTTGTCCTTAAAAATTGGGTGTGACATGCAAGGTGCTGTAGATGAGCTTATAAAGATCCTTGGCAGGAAGGTGAAGCAAATGCATGCAGAGAAGAGCTAAATGAAAATTAGCCACATTAGAATGGTTGGTTTTACTGTAACTGGGGAAACTTTTTGCGAAGAGTTGTAACCAGAGAAGGGAATGCATTCGCTGGCTGAAGGTTTGGATCCTCGCTACTATTTCAGGAGTTCACGTACAAGGCAAAGGTATGGGTTTTACACTGCTTCTTGTTTATTATTGGACCGGCCGGAACACAACCGAGGCTCTTAAAATGTCTCGTCCGCTTCATTTCCTCAGGTTGCTGCCGGCTTTGTCCTGCTTTGGACCTTTGGTGGTTCGGTTCAGCTGTTAGTGAACATGTATTGAGCTAGCGATGGAGGAAGCAAGGGAAGTGCATGAGTTTCGAATGGGTGCAAATTACAAAATAGAGTGTCAATACGAATTTACTAAATCAGTTTGCGAACTAAGCGCAAGCACTGTTGTGATTTTAGCTGCTCCGTCATGTTGTTTGTGGTGTACATCAAAACTTTGTGCCTGGTGCAGAGACTAGAGGTGCTGGCTTCATTTGGGTTTTCTTTTAGTCTCTCTGGTCGGAATGGATTGGCCTGATGTCCTTTATGGGTAAGCCATCTCCCAGGTCTGTAATAAGATTGTCAGAGTCTTTACTTCTTGTCACACTAGTAGTACTAGTATACCTCGTTGCATAACCGTGAGAGATCCAATATACAAATAATAAGTACGAGAAAAATATTCAGTGTAAACCACATCTAAGTGGATCATGAAAAACCTCTAAAAACATATTTAGCAGTTTTTAAAAAATAAAACTATAATCTATAGTGTATCTATAAATATACGATGCCACAAAGTTTGAGATGAAAATCATTTTGTAAAAATTCAAAATTGTAATATATGTGTCGAATATTAATGTGCGAGTTGATTATGTTAGGACTCTGAGTTATATTTGACAATATACGGTAGAGTTGAAGTCAAACTCTCTAACACGGTCTTCTCAAAAATATGAGAGGAGGGTTGTTGTTGTAACCATGGCGACATAGCAACAGGCTCTTAGATAGGCGGTGGCATTGTTGGGACCCTAGAGTGGCCGGTGCTGCTAGTATGGGGATTGGACCCAAAATGCAGCCGCTCCTGGCCCAACCGAACATGCTCATAGCTAGCTTGGAATGTTGAGGATGATGTGGGATGGGATGGATCAATCTTTTTTTTGTGGTGTTTGGTTGGGTGACAATGAGGACAAGGTTCATCCCTTATAGAAATATTATGGGGATATACTAGTAAATCAAGGATATCCTCCTCCCTTGCAGAAAACGTGGGGACGGGCACATTCCTTTCTTCTTCCTCCGTCATGGCCGAGTAGGGGCAAGTGTCCATAGCATGCACAGGCGAGCCATCTATAGAGTGGCACACGACAATAGCATAGGCGGCCAATCTGGCATGTGGGTGGGCTGCTGTACGGCGAGCATCCGAGGCGGTGGAGCACCGGGCGAGAGCGACTTTTGGTGCCAACCAGGGTGACACTACTGGACTCGCATGCTTTGCCGAGGGCCAGGCCCAAAAACCCTCGGCAAAGGCTTTGCCGAGGGCGGCCCTCGGCAAAGAGCCCTCGGGAAATTTTGAGACGGCGAAGGGGTCTTTGCCGAGGGCCCTTTATCGGGCACACGGCAAAGCCTTTGCCGAGGGCTAAAAAAACCCTCGGCAAAGAAAAACCCTCGGCAAAGAAAAAATAAAAAAACCCGAAAAAAATAGCAAAATAATTTTATTTTTTTTTGGAGGCGCTGACGAGCCATCACTACCGCCCGCGGGATTTTTTGTAGCATTTTATACAGTATTTTTGACCCTATTTGTAAAGTCGTGGTCGGTGGGATTCGAACTCATTACCTCTCACACCCTCTCTCACTTACCTCCTCTAACCACTCCAACCCTTTATCACTTGTGTTTATATTCCATTTCGATTCCCCATATATTATCACAAACCGAGTGTAAATCGATTGTTTGAGGCACTAAATGAATTCAAATGAAAAAGTTGTCAACTACAAAGTTTCGTAACTTTTCGAGATCTACAACTTTCGTTTAGAGTGTTTCTCCATCCGAGGTTTTTTTCAAAATTTCAAATTTCAAATTTTAAACTTAAGACGCAATTATCGGCAATTAGATGCTTTCAAATGAAAAAGTTGTCAACTACAAAGTTTCATAACTTTTCGAGATCTACAACTTTCGTTTAGAGTGTTTTTCCATCCAAAACTTTTTTTAAAATTTGAAATTTGAAATTTCAAACTTTAAATATAAATATCCTCAAATTAACTCAAATAAAAAAGTTTTCTACTACAAAATTGTTTCACTTTTTAAGATCTACAAAGTATATATTGGTCATTTCTTCATTTAACAAATCAATAGTAATGTTGTTCACAAAATCTACATCTCTCTAATAAGTTTCATGAAACTACTAGAGAGGATATATAAGGATTGTGAAATATTTTAGAACCACCACGTCGGTTGAACAAATGACCAAACAATCAAAATAAAGTTTGTAGATCTTGAGAAGTTATAAAATGTTGTAGTTGAAAACTTTTTCATTTGAAAGCATCTAATTGCCGATAATTGCGTCTTAAGTTTGAAATTTGAAATTTTGAAAAAAGTCTCGGATGGAGAAACACTCTAAACGAAAGTTGTAGATCTCGAAAAGTTACGAAACTTTGTAGTTGACAACTTTTTCATTTGAATTCGTTTAGTGCCTCATAATGTATTTTGAAAATTCTCTTTGCCGAGGGCCAACGTTATGGCCCTCGGCAAAGAGGGTCTTTGCCGAGGGCCAACCTTATGGCCCTCGGCAAAGAGATTTTTCAAAAATTTTCAGATGGAAAAACACTCTAAACGAAAGTTGTAGATCTTGAAAAGTTATAAAACTTTATAGTTGACAACTTTTTCATTTGAAAGCATCTAATTGAGGATATTTATATCTAAAGTTTGAAATTTAAAATTTCAAACTATAAAGTTTTATAACTTTTCAAGATCTACAACTTTCGTTTAGAGTGTTTTTCCATCTGAAAATTTTTGAAAAATCTCTTTGCCGAGGGCCATAAGGTTGACCCTCGGCAAAGAGAATTTTCAAAATACATTTTGAGGCACTAAACGAATTCAAATGAAAAAGTTGTCAACTACAAAGTTTCATAACTTTTCGAGATCTACAACTTTTGTTTAGAGTGTTTCTCCATCCGAGACTTTTTTCAAAATTTCAAATTTCAAATTTTAAACTTAAGACGCAATTATCGGCAATTAGATGCTTTCAAATGAAAAAGTTGTCAACTACAAAGTTTCATAACTTTTCGAGATCTACAACTTTCGTTTAGAGTGTTTTTCCATCCAAGACTTTTTTTTAAATTTGAAATTTTAAATTTCAAACTTTAGATATAAATATCCTCAATTAGATGCTTTCAAATGAAAAAGTTGTCAACTATAAAGTTTTATAACTTTTCAAGATCTACAACTTTCGTTTAGAGTGTTTTTCCATCTGAAAATTTTTGAAAAATCTCTTTGCCGAGGGCCATAAGGTTGGCCCTCGGCAAAGACCCTCTTTGCCGAGGGCCATAACGTTGGCCCTCGGCAAAGAGAATTTTCAAAATACATTATGAGGCACTAAACGAATTCAAATGAAAAAGTTGTCAACTACAAAGTTTCGTAACTTTTCGAGATCTACAACTTTCGTTTAGAGTGTTTCTCCATCCGAGACTTTTTTCAAAATTTCAAATTTCAAACTTAAGACGCAATTATCGGCAATTAGATGCTTTCAAATGAAAAAGTTTTCAACTACAACATTTTATAACTTCTCAAGATCTACAAACTTTATTTTGATTGTTTGGTCATTTGTTCAACCGACGTGGTGGTTCTAAAATATTTCACAATCCTTATATATCCTCTCTAGTAGTTTCATGAAACTTATTAGAGAGATGTAGATTTTGTGAACAACATTACTATTGATTTGTTAAATGAAGAAATGACCAATATATACTTTGTAGATCTTAAAAAGTTAAACAATTTTGTAGTAGAAAACTTTTTTATTTGAGTTAATTTAGTGTCTCAAAATATATTTTGAAAAATCTCTTTGCCGAGGGCCGTAAGGTAGGCCCTCGGCAAAGACTCTTTGCCTAGGGCCAATAGGGAGGCCCTCGGCAAAGATTTTTTTTTTTTGCCGAGGGCCGTTTCTTTGCCGAGGGCTGGCCCTCGCAAAGGCCTCTTTGCCGAGGGCCTGTCTTTGCCGAGGGCTCCTTCGGCCGGCCCTCGGCAAAGAGGGCCTTTGCCGAGTGCCCGATATTTGGCCCTCGGCAAAGCCGGAAGCCCTCGGCAAAGGCTGCGTTTCCGGTAGTGTGAGCTGCTTAGCCGACCTCCCAGCAAGCTCACATGGGGAGATGCATCTACGAACACTGAGCTCGCACGAGGCAAGATGTGGCTGCGGATGGCGAGCTCACGTGGGGCAACTTGTTAGTGCAGGGCAACAAGCATGGGCGCGGCAGCGCTGGGGGCGTGGGGGCCCTTATGGCCTCACGTGGGAGGGAGCAGCGTTGCTAGTGGGACAAGACGATGGCGCTGGCAGTCCATTAGGAAGGAAGAAGGGGAAAATAAGGAAATAACGTGGCCCATGTGTCAGATAGTTGATCCTATGTTCTGAGACCCTAAAACCAAATGAAACGAAATACCAAACAAGGGTGAACCTCTCCTAAAAATAAAGATGAGACCATCCATCCCTTACTGTCCCCAAACCAATCACAGACGTCCTGGAATCTCCGGTCTGATGTGTCCATGAATGAAGGCTGGTGGACGTAGAGCATTGGCTAAAAAACCCCACCAGTCAGCGGTCCACACGGTGGACGCCTCGTGGCATGCCACGTCAGCTACCCAAACAACCTCCAGGACCTAGAAATGTAAATTGGGACTTTTGGGATCTATCTGACACTTGAAGACAACTTCAGAGACCTAGAGTGAATTTCACTCTTGCTAAGATTAACAACGGATAAAGTTTATCGGCCATGAATGAATCATAAATAACTATAAACATTCATGCAAGGAAAGAGAGAAACTAACATAAGAAAAATGAGATATATTAATGGGAGAAAAAGTTCAATCAACTAAAAGAATTAATCAATTGGAAAAATCTAATTTAATAAAACCATGCGTTGCAACAACATGAAGGGAATTACTAGCGCCCAGATGTCCGGATGGACACCTGCATCCGGACGCCCGAGGCTGCTACATGCCCGCGCCAAGTGAGGACCACCTGTGCCACTTCCCACGTTCCCCCCTCTGCTTCCCCACGCCCGCAGCCGCGCAGCGCTCCATCCCTCTGCTTCTCATATGCATGCACCGCTCCCCAACAAGGCGAGTCACATTGCAACAAATACAACACCCAATCTACTTTTTAAACATCCAGATGAAACATTTGTAACATGCGTCTGAAGACAGATGAAACAATTAAAACATACATCTGAAGACACATGCAAAAACACCTGCAAACACTTGAAAAGCCATTGCAAAACATATGCAACATCCAGGTAAAAACGATTGCAACATATGTGTGAAACATATGCAACATCCCAATCTACTTTTGCAACATCCATTGCAACATACCTCTGAAACAATTAGAACATTCGTTTGCAGACTCGTCCCTTGCCGACGCCTGATAAGCACATGGTTGAGAGGTCGATGTCTCAGGTGGAACAAAGTTCTCATCACGATCACAACGATCAAAGTCCCTATCCACTATTCCACTCACTCGAATAAAGTTATGCAGTGCCACGCATACTATGATTATTTGACTTTGCTTCTGAGTTCTCACGGATGAGGACACGTCGCGACCAGCTATTGACAGTCATTAACATCAATTATAAACCATCAATATAACCTGCATATATACTTAATTCCATCACCAAGCATAGGTATAGGGGTTTAAACTAATAAATTCCATGAGTTTTGGTGAATATGTGTTTGCAGGAGGATTTATCTAGAAAACGAGCAAGGTGGACCCAATCGTCATATTTAATCACGTTTATCTGCGACGTAAACAACTCAAGAAGACCCCAGAAGACTCTCCACCAAAGATCGAGCCGAGAGGCTGACAGGGGGCCCCACCTGTCAGGCTCCCCTTTCTACGTCGATTCTCCACCGCCTTAAAGATCGCATCTATGTTGTTTATTCAAGTTGGTTTGATCCGAGGGTCCAGAATTGATGCTGCCCCCTATATATACAGCCCTGTACCCCCCCTCCCTGAAGCCATCCTAAAACCCTAATTCATATCCTCCTCATCAAGATCAGAGCTAGCTATCAAGAGAAGATTAGTCTTCCATATGATCTAGTCTTATAAATAGAAATAGTAAGATAGAGAGTGAGGGAAGAATTTGGAGGAGGTGCCGGCCTATCAGTGCTCTCTCTACGGCTTGTACCTTGGCAGATCCAAGCCCTATCTGAGCTTGCCTCTAAGATTTCTCTGGTAATCAACTTCTGATTCAAATAAGCATCTTATTTATATTGTTCATCAGGTTCACAACTCGTTTGAGTGCTTTATTCTTTATCCGGGAAGAGTAAAGTAGTAATTATAGTGTAAGCGTGATGCTTAGACTTTGACTACTTGTGGATGCACCCTACATTCCGGATCGGTGGTAGATCGCGATGGTGACTATAGCTCATGGAGTCCTTTGTAGTCCACCTCCCGTCTATAGGCCAAGTAGGACCTGGGTACTACGGAAAGCATCCTCTGCTAGTATCTTTCCCTAAGTAATGTCCCCAGTTGAATAGTAGAAGACATAGCTTACCAAAGTCAGAACAAGAGAACCTTAGTTATCCTCTCTATGCTCCCGTTTATCCTAACCTTGTTGCTACCCTTAATTAAGTTAGATCGTAGTTTGTCTCAGACATTTCCCTGTGGATATAATACTTGGAATACTTCCAGATGAAAGCTACAGCGGTATCCGTACGTTTCTAGATTTATCTGTGTGTTAAATATACCAACAAGCTTTCTGGCACTGTTGCCGAGGAAATGGTTGCTAAATTAACTATGAGCCTAGCTTAACCTTTTATCTTTTATTTTCTTTTGTTTTAATTTTTCTTTAGCATGGATAACACACCTATATATCAATATACTAAACCCACGAGCGCAAACCTAAAGCCACCAAAATCTTCTGAGCCTATCATAACACTAGGTTATAAAGTTATGCCCGTGTTTAATAAAATTGATTCAGGAACAATCCTTCTTGAGAGAAGGCAATGAAAACACATACTCATACCCATGGGAGTTTGCACTGACCTATGCATGCTTGCATATTGCTGGCATGTCTAACAAGACCTTAAGATGGAAGTTGTTTCTGTTCTCTTTAACGGGAAGAGCTAAACAATGGTATAGTCGAACCATAGGGAGTATGCAAGGAATTGGGAAATGTTATACTCTAAATTTTGTTTACGTTTCTTTCCCATCTCTAGAATGGTTAGCCTTCGGAAAGAGGTTCTAAATTTTAAACAACTAGAAGAAGAATCTCTTGCCACATCATGGGATCGTTTTAATGACCTCATTATTACTGGCCCGGACCTTGCCATTTAAGACCCGGTACTTCTTCAACATTTTTATATGGGTCTTAGCAACGATTCCATGCAATCCCTTGATCAAGCCTCTAGAGGAGCTTTCCTTCGTTTGTCTGCTAGTGAAGCAAGGCCTATGCTTGATAGAATTAGTGGAAAGACTCCCTGCACTAGCATTCATAATGAACTCCTCGAGGAAGAGAAGGAATCATCTCCCGAACAAGAAGAGGAAGTTTCGATAGCCAAATCAGAACAACTTCAATCCCAAGATTTAACTATCAACCCCGAACCATCAATACCCCAAAATCTAAATCCTCCAAAAGAAGAAGAAATTCAACCTTTTAAAATTTCTTATGAGGAAGATCTTTTTTATGTTGATTTTGGGAAAGCTTAAACTTTCAGTTCCATAAGAGACCTTCGAGCGAATATAATTCAAATCCTCTCAAGAAGGGATCTCTTAGAAAGCGTCCTTATTCCCATGTAGGACATTAGAAAAAATTTAAGGATGGCATGTCTAGTGAACCCATAGAAGGAGAGCTAAGCCATCTAGAAGCTATTCCTATCTTCTCCCCTTCTATGCCCATATTAGATGTCTTATCTGAACCGATCTCTAAACCCATCCTTGACCCTGATGATTCCCTTTATGCTCTTTTCCTGAGTCTCATGATAATCTAAGAAATCCACCAAGTCACCCAAATCATAGGAGTCATGAAGGCCACAAGGAAGACTAAGAAGAACAACAATAATGGCTGGAGGATATTAAGAATGTATGTGTCGTTGCCACTGAATGGATGGAAGGGACCTTAGACAAGATTAACTCAAGATTCACCAATCCAAGGGAATCCTAGACAATGATATGTCCAATGAATGCCATAAGCATGGAATGATGGAGTTAAAGTTTTTGCCTATGGACATTCAAGAAGGATCAAACCCTTAGAACTTGAAAAGGAAGATGACATAGACGAGCATGGAAGTTATTTCATGAATACCTTATCAAATCCATGCTCACATGAGAAATCTCCTGAATCAATTGGTCTCTCTAACATTGCCATACACAAGATCTTTAACCCCCTTATACTCCTTGTTCATAAAGACTTTGAAAGGATAGTTGTAGATTCATTTGTTTGTCATAAACATTGCAAATCTCGTTGGCATGAATCTTGAGATAGGCACACAAAGGTTGGTGTTGGAGGGGAAACCACTTCACCAACTTAGAAACACAATTCGAAGGTTTCCCAAGGATGATCTTCTATCCTAAAACAAGCACTTTTGGGGGACAACATGAGCTTTCACCTTTTGCTGTAATGCCCTTGTGAAATGAGCATAGAAATATAATTGTGAAAATATTCTTTCGGGTATTTTTGTCACTAACCATTCCAGGTTTGAAGTAAGAAGAATGAAGGATGACGACGCAGGTATGTCCAACCAATTATCATGCAACATTTAAGCACATCCATACAAACTTGATTTTGCTACAAAATTCAAGCTGGGAGATAGACTTCTGTGAAAAATCCTATGTCATGTTGCTAATTTTGGTTGTCTTTACCTTTAAGCTATGCTCAATTTGTTAAATAACAACCATGTCATTTCATATCCATTTGAGTAAATCTCTATAATGCTTTCATACTACCTTTGTTTGCTATAGTATATGCATAGGTTTCAAAGTATTTTCATACACCTTTTAAATTAGGCATGGTGCTTAGTTTAAACTGTTTTCCTGAATTAAATTAGACGAGGTGTCTAGTTTGATTCTTAAACCAAAAGGTGTGCTGATTTTACTTCCAAAGGCTTTTAAATTAAGAGTGGTGCTTTGGTTAAAATACCTTCCTAAATCAAATTAGACATGGTCTCTAAGTTGATTTTTGAGCCGATAGTATACTTTAGTAGACATTGGATAGTTTATTGGACTAATCCCTCCAGGAAACTCTTGATTCAATTTGGATAAGTCACGAGATGAATTCAAATCGAAGTTGAAGCAAGGCACATGATGAACTCCAATAACTTTGCACAACGAAGGCACAGTTCACTCATCATGGATGGAAGAACTCTATGGATCAAAGAGGAAGAGGATGAGTGCCATAAAACTTGATCTGCAATCAAAGCACTCGCTCATAGAAAGTGGACAAGCAAATCAATAGATCTGAGGCATAAAACAAAGAGTGGAGCGAAAGGTCCAACAAGATGTCAAGATAGAAGAAAAATGACATGACAAAAGGATAAGAAAGAAAGAGTGCAATTTAGGAGACAAGAAGCTCATGAACAGCTCAAGCTGCGAGGCTAGCCGAACAAGGAAAACATCAAACAAAAAGGGAAGGACCATCACAAGTCATACCATTCGCCATGTGGTGTCATCACACTTCAATGATGAAGGTAACATCCTAAGGTAAATGGTCATTATTTAAATAGTTTTCCTTGATTCGGGTAGACACATAAATAAAAAAACAAACATGTTTGAGTTACAACTTACTTGATCCAATCTGATTAACTCAATATGTTTAGTTCTTTAAGCTTGTTACTAGCACCATTTACTTGATCTCATAGCCTTAATCAAATGAATTGAAAAGTGCACATCCTATCTCTAAAAGATGGACAATCCTTTCATGGGTTAAGCAATTCAACTCTTTGGGCCAAATGTACATAAATGCTACATTCATTCCCAATCTTCTGATCTTACCACTCATGCTATAATTGAACAAAGCACATAACATCAACTCTATCATATTCAATGTGCTTAAGGTTAGAGAGGAATAAATAAAATTTTAGTTCTATTGGTGTTTTCTCACTAGCAGAGCCCATGCACTTCATCTCTATCTTGTCTTTATGAGTAGAACACACATCAAGCAAAGTGTGGGGGAAGATAGTCGATTTCCTAATTTATACAAGAGAAAGTTCTAAACCTATCAAACCAAAATCCAAACTCAAAAGCAAGACGGGTTTGGCGGAAGGAGGTGACATCACCATTAGATGCATCATCACAAGAATTCTCATCTTCAGAGCAAACCAAGGTATTTGGTCAATGACCTTCACAAGGAGAAGTCCGATTCGAAGGACTTACAATACCAAACCCTCACCGAAAGAGCTAGCTTGAGGGAGAAGCACTCCTGTGTATCCAGGTAAGTATTCTTTCCCTTTTGTTTTATGTTTTAGTTTTTTTTAAATAGCTAAGAAAATGATGAATGAAAAACAAAATAAAAATTTATCTTTACATTAGTAATTTATAGTAATAATGCATGGTCTAGTAAGATTAAAAATAAAATAAAAATGTGTGTCTAGTTTGCTTTAATTTGTTTTTAAGAGCTGAATAAAATAAAGAGGACTAGAATAATCTCTTAAGTGGAAATGATGAATAGTTGATCTGTTGTAATTCCTTTCAAATACCTAGTTTTCAGCCTTGAATTCTTCCGAGTTTGGATAAAATTGTATTGATACAAGGATTTACTTTGAACTTGAAACTCGTGGGTAGCATATGCTTGATCTAAGTCTAGGTAATTGACGAATATGATATGAGAAGGTCTGAATTGTTGTTTATCTTATTCCAAGTGACATTAAAGTTCTGGAGATTTATCTTTTAAAAAATACAAAAATATTACATGATGAGTTCCTGTATGATAAAGCTTGAATTCCTACTAGAGCCATACATGTTATTTAGGCTAGAAAAACTTCCACATATAAAGCATTGAGTGTAGTCAAGCTTTGTGACCCTTATGAGAGATTTATCATGCTCTTAAAATCGAGATCACGTACACACCACCCAAATATGCACTACTCCTACACTGGGTGTAGGCCCCAAAACATGTCTTTCATCTTGATCCACCTAAAAATATTTTACTCCTACACTGGGAGTAAACACAAAAACATGCTTGATAGGTTTTACAGCCACCAAATAAATGCTCAAAGTTTTTGTTCCTATCTCTCAAAAGTTTTGTTGCAGAAAAGAGGCATAGGGTTATGCAAAAGTTATTCAGAAAAAAGAAAGAGAAGGGAAATAATGGACACAAAAGTGTCCGAGATATCTAAAAGAATGGGTACTTAGATGCCCGCCTGAAAAAAAAAGAGAAGATGAATAAGATAGCCCCTGTTCTCTAGCAAACATTTCCAGGTTTCAAAGCAAAGATAAGTTTACAAGGAGCAAAATAGAATTAGGTTAGCCACCATATATATCCACCATATATCCATACATATGCACATCTTGATTTAATTGTATGACTCAACTCTCTTTGGATCCATTGTTTGACTTTACAATATATGCATTGCAAGTATGCCCTAGCTTTCTCCCTACCTATGAACTCCACATAAGCCTTAGTGGTAGGAAGAGAAAAAGGCATAACATCTTTATTGCGTTGGTCAGGATCCACAAATACCACATATATTGAGAGACTTGAGAGTGTCATACAATGGAATCTCTGAGTTTTATTTTGAAAACTTATAAAAAAACTCTGGAATAATGGTGGAACAAAGAACTTGAGACATAGTGCTTGACTTGATCGTTTTGTCTTTCAATTGATCAAGACTCAAGAGAAGGCTAAGAAGCCCCATGGTTGAAGGTAATATGGGTAAGTTTGAAAGTCAAATTAGTTTATTGTAATCCGGAGGAGAATTCTTGATTGAACGCCTTTGTACTTTTGAGGCGTCAATGCACAGTAGCAACTCTTGATCCATTGTTAAGTTTAGCTTTGCTCAGGGACTAGCAAAGGGTAAGCTTGGGGGAGCTTGTTGACGGTCATTAACATCAATTATAAACAATCAATATTACCTATATATATACTTAATTCCATCACCAAACATAGGTATAGGGGTTTAAACTAATAAATTTTATGAGTTTTGATAAATATGTGTTTCCAGGAGGATTTATCTAGAAAACGAGCAAGGTGGACCCAATCGTCATATTTAATCATGTTTATCCATGACGTAAACAACTCAAGACGACTCTCCACCGAAGATCGAGCCGAGAGTCTGATATGGGGGCCGGCCACCCCACCCCTAGGCCGGCCGGCCTATGGGCCCTACCTGTTAGGCTCTCCTTACTACGTCGGTTCTCCACCGCCTTAAAGATCGCATCTACGCCATTTATTCAAGTCGGTTTGATCTGACGGTCCAGAATTGACGCTACCCCCTATATATACAGCCCTGTACCCTCCTCCCTGAAGCCATCCTGATGCCCAATTCATATCCCACTCATCAGGATCAGAGCCAGCTATTAAGAGAAGATTAGTTCTCCATAGGATCTAGTCTTATAAATAGAAATAGTAAGATAGAGAGTGAGGGAAGAGTTTGGAGGAGGTGTCAGCCTATCGGTGCTCTCTCTATGGCTTGTACCTTGGCAAATCCAAGCTCTATCTGAGCTTGCCTCTGAGATTTCTCTGGTAATCAACTTCTGATTCAAGTAAGCATCTTGTTTATATTGTTCATTAGATTCACAACTCGTTTGAGTGCTTTATTCTTTATCCAGGAAGAGTAAAGTAGTAATTATAGTGTTAGCATGATGCTTAGACTCTGGCTACTTGTGGATGCACCCTACATTCGGATCGGTGGTAGATCGCGATGGTGACTATATAGCTCATTGAGTCCTTTGTAGTCCACCTCCCATCTATAGGCCAAGTAAGACCTAGTTACTACGGAAAGCATCCTCTGCTGGTGTCTTTCCCTAAGTAATGTCCCTAGTTGAATAGTAGAAGACATAGCTTACAAAAGTCAAAACAAGAGAACCTTAGTTATCCTCTCTACGCTCCTGTTTATCCTAACCTTGTTGTTACCCTTAGTTAAGTTAGATCATAGTTAGTCTCACGCGTTTTCCTGTGGATACGATACTTGTAGTACTTCCGGGTAAAAGCTATAGTGGTATCCGTGCGCTTACGGATTTATCTGTGTGCGTTAAATATACCAACACTGGCCATGGCGCCTCCTCCATCAGCACTGCGAACCACCACTACTACACTCACACCTTTCATAGCCGCGTCGTAACCCACATCGCAGCCCAATTTCGGCCTCGATAGTAAGTTGTCGGCAGTGATAGTCATAGCCACCGCCGTCACTATCTAAGACCGACTGGAATGTTCACTACACCACCGTTTTGGCTTATCATCCGTCTGTGATAAGGTCCTTACTTTTGTTGCATTGGACCATGGCTCGCCTATGTGGGTATTCACTAACACCACCGCATGGCTTATGATCTGTCGATGATTAGATAATTATTCTGTCGCATTGAGGCCAACCCACCTGTGTAGGTGTACACTAACACCGTCGTGTTGGCTTATGATCCATCCATGATCGGGTCCATATTTCCGTTGCATTAGAGCACGACCGGCCTGTGTCGAGGCAAACATCACCGTCGCTTCAACGAATGAACTGCCTGGTCATAGGGCATCATCACTGTCACATTGCAGTACGATCCGCCTGTGATGATCCTTTAGTCGGTGTTGGATTACTAAACGATTCTGTGGTGATACACTATTGACCCCTGTCGCATTAGACGAATAGCGGCAGTGATGACAAAACAACCAACGACCCGTACATCCGACGGTGGCAGAATTGCTTTCGGTTTTCACAATGTATTTACTAATGACTTACTGAACACACACACCATACAGATATAATCATTACACATCATTCATCATGTCCACAATGAAGAGTACTTGTTATAATAAGATAGCATAATAAAGGTTCTGCTCCCTATAGACTTACATAAGGTAGATGTGCTCCGCTCATTCAGATTGGCACTCCTTGATCAGCTTGGCAGCCAATGCACGATGGAACCCCTCTTCTTCCTCCCATAGCCATTGTAGGAAAATCATTCAAAAGCACCGAAACTCCAAAACCTGCACAATGCAAAGTAGCAGAATTAATAATTAACAATATTCAACATACCATTAGTTTAGTTACCAAGCTAAAATTGGACTATATATAGACTGAAAACAACTCCCTACCTGAACAAAGACATGTCCTAACAACAAAATACAGCATATGCACGTTTACTGCTCTGCTAATGACTCCATGAACAAGGGAACATAAGGAAGATAGTGAGGTCCGTTGATACATAGACTCTAGTTAGGTCTAGGATAGCGGATGACCCATGTAGGGAGGACATGTACTTTTTCCGTGGTTCATGTCATATGCAAGCAATGTTCTGTCTTCCCCAACAAGGAAAATCAAATTCCATTCAAGGTGAACTGCAATCACTCTGTACTCCACATCACAAACCTCGTAACCAAATTCAATATTGTTCTGTCCAAATATCTCCAGTGTGGTCACCATATGCTTCAATGTCCATCTATTACTACCATAGTCTTCAAGGATCTAGATTGAAAGCTAAGTCATAGTGTAAATGTCAGTAGTACATAAATACAACTGACCCTAGGCTTCATGGATGGAGATTGCATTACCATGTCGCTTCTGTATTTTCGTCCATGTCTTTCCATCCATATCAACAGCAATGATCTAGGAGAACTCGAGCCAGTGCATAAAACCATTAAGAAACACACTTCTTGCATATGTGGATACTATAATACCGTCGCCCCATTCAGATTCTTTAAAGATCCAAGCTGCACTATTAGATGAGTAGATGCTCACACCTATGGACTCACCCTCCCTCATCTTCCCATACTCAAACACATGAAAGTGCAAGGAGACTGTTAGATCGAACCCCAAGCAAGCCTCGCCACAAGAACGGAGGTTATCCGGTAGTAGCAACCATTTGTTAGTCGCCTGATTGCAGACAATATAGTGACACCCAAAACACCTGTAGAGGATGAGGCCGCTACAGCAATCTGAGACGACGACATCATGAATGGGGAAGGGCAAGAAGGACAAGGAGGGGTGTTCACCGATGATACTGATGAAGTAGCATTTGCCTTTCCAGGTGCGATAGAAGAATCCGGCAACAATCTGGGGCAGCTCCTTTCACTACTCGACGTTAGAGATGAGGTGGTTTTAGGAGCGGCAGACACACTTGTAGCTGCACAAGGACTAGGTGGTGAGGCGACGGAGGATGAGGACTAAGACAATGGTCTGTTAGGATGCCCACTCCCTTTATCTTGTTGGGGGGCTCCTCCATCTTGATAAGGATCTGCTGGAGCGGTAGACACACACTAATTAGATGGAAACTTGCTTTCTACTTACATGAGTGAAGAGGGGAATAAAAATCCAAGAAACATGGATGAGGGAAGTGTGAAAGCATTACCCTTGCGTTTGGATCTTGTAGCAGTGAGCTCGAGCGGGCACGGCGGTGATGAGTACCACCTTGGTCACCGGTGGATCTATGCGGGGCGGTGAGGCATACCAGTGTCATGGCGCGGAGCACTAGATTGTCGGCGGTGAGCGGTGGTGATGGGGAATAGTAGCACTGAGGAAGAGGCAGACAGGGTGGGGAAGCGGTCTTTGTAAGCTAAAGTCGGGGCCACGACAATGCAAATTTGAGCAAAACTTAGTAAGTACGCGCGGGAGATTTGGGCGGGCTTGGAAATTGACGATAGCGGTGCCATCCTGACCGCCTGGAAGAGGCGGTGAAGTCTACCGGTGGTGGTGGTTGCATGTTATGAATATCACCTAACGACGAACGTGACATACGGTCGTGAAATCTAAGGTGCTCGGGGGCTACCATCACACTACCGGTCATAGAAGGCCGCTTCCCCATCACACAAAATAAACATCGCAGCAAAGATAAGGAAGATCCCAAAAAATACATAAGTTAAGAACATTTCATATTTCATGTAAATAAAACATACATATTCTACGCTAAAAATTCAGTACATAAAATAAAATCCTACTACAAGACTAGCTTCAGCGGGATGCGGATGACCCTCCGTCGGGCCTTCTGCCAAGCTTGTAGTAGGGGCCCTTTCCTATGCGGCGCGCGGTCCGCTATTTTAATTAAAATATATATAGTTAGTTTTGATTGGTGACAGGAACTACGTAGTAACTTATAAAAAATTGAAAGAAGGTTGATCACAAAAAATATCATCACACAGAGTTATTATTTCTTTAGTACCTTCTCCTTGCGTCCTTTCTTGTCGGCCTTATTCGCCGCGTGGCGCTTGTCCCTGTGAGCCTTCACCACCTGATTGCCGCCACAGTCCCCATCTCCACCAAGCTCGTGGTCGTGGGCCATGGCGTTGTTGCTCAGGATATACTTGGCCAAAACACTATGCTCTGGCCTAGAGATCCCCTCGCCTCTACGAGACTTCCCATTCGCGTGCTGCAACAACTCGTGAAGACTCCATGATGGCACTTTCTTGCCGCAGCAAAAAGGACACACAATGGTGCCCTCGCCACGACCACGAAACCTGACGCCTCCATTGGAGAGGCCGAGTAGGATCTCGCTCTCCTTCTCTTCGAATTCAAAATCGTCTGAATATAAGTTTTCGATCTCGGAGTCACCGTGGCCTGCCATGCTTGCGGAGAAAGTTGAAGAAAGAAAGAGAAAGATCAACTGCAAAATTTTGCAAGTTTAGAGTGGAGAAAGCAACACACCGCACCCCCTTCTTATACGAAGCAATGGCGACGATTCGCATGACAACGTCGACTTCCCTAGGCGCATGTTTCCCATCGATTCGCCTCGCGATGTACCCAACGCATCCATTCAATGGCGATCATTCTCTTGGCAGCGTTGAGTTCCCAAGGCGTGTATTTCACGTTGCTTGGCCTGACAGCGTACCCAAAGCATTCAAAAACATTAAAAACGCAACTGCCACAATGGTCATCAATTAGGAGTGCGATTCACACGTAAGAACATGCCGTACCCAATTGCGATGTTGTGGGCTACGTCATCGAGATCACGTCCAACATCCAAGATCAAGTGGCACCATGCACTGCGTGGCCGGACAATACTCTTTAAACAACTAGGAAACAAATTCATCACAATACTCCCCCTCAATTAATCAAATTAAATTTTACAAAAAAAACTTCTCAATCAACGTACGTCACGTCGTTGTGCCTCTCCAGCCCTCCGGCTCACCGTACCTCCATCCACGCCAGCAATCATGGCGACAAGGTGGCACCCCACGTCACTGACGGCACTCCCTATCGAGGTGCAAATTGAGATCGCTGGTCATCTTGTTGCAACCTCGGAGTGGCCCATGGAGACCTCCGCAGACTACAGGCGACGTGCTCGTCCATGCGCGGCATCTGCGATGACCCTGCCGTCGGTCGACGCATGGCAGTGGGTCGCTGTAGACGTGGGGCGAGGTCATCGAATGACCTTGTCAACTACTTCACCCTCCTTGCTAGACTGACCCAAGTCGACAACCTAGAGGCTTGTTTGCTCATCGGGATACAAACTATATTTGCGGAAAACCATAGCCACGGCCATGCCTCGACTATCTCACCCATGCTGCCGTTGGCGGGCACAATGTGGCGGCCTATCTGGTCGCCATATTCCTCTATAGGCACAATGGTGATGCCGGTGATGATAACACTATGAGGCGGTACATAAGATGGTCAAGGACGTGGAAGAATCGCGGGCAGCGGCAGCGGGCAGCAGCGGCAGACCAACAAGTAGGCAGCTCAGCAACAAGGGGTGTCGGTGGTGCCACGAGGCGGCTGCAAAAGTGATCCATGAAATGACGTGGTGGCGCAACAAGTGGCCGCCTACGCCGCCGGCACAAGTACACGGTGATTTTCTGTGCGCAGGCGGCGACTGTGGCGTTCCAAAAGGATAGAAAGAAAGGACTCTGTTTTGCAGCGAGGACTATAGGCTTTGCCGTGAAATTATTTTGTTCAAAAAGGCAATTGGAATAGGAAACTAATTCAATCTTTAAATGCAAGAGTGAATTATTAGTTAGGTTTTGATTTTCTATATAAGTGTTGTACTACAGTACTCTTCAATATAAGTGTTCTACTACAGTTTCCGTAATTCAATATATAAGTGTTCTACTACGAAATAGTTAGGAAACTACTCGGTAAATCAATATGAGTGTTCTACTATAGTACTCTTCGCGCAACTAACGCTGAATCAGCGTTTGAAATGGCGACGGGAGCTGTCATGTCACCGAGAATTGATGTCTAATTCCATATTCATCGCATAATAGAGTTCATCCGATCAAGTCTTGCGTCACATTTTTTGTGAGGAATTAAATTAAAAGCCAAGCAGAAGATAGTACACATGACCACGTTCCTCTATTAAAAGCCAAGCAGAGGAGCCATTGGTGTTGAAATGTTATTATAATACCACTGTAACGCATATGTGCACCAAATAAATAATTCAATTTACAAACAAAACAAAGATGGCATGCTAGTTTAGCTGAAATAATGACAACATCCATCATTGAGGAAATTAACATGTCCATAGACAAGCAAAGTCCAATTAAAATTTATGACAGAGAGATACATCAAATGCAGCTTTATTGATTCTAAGAACAGGGAACATAAGGTAGATAGAATGGTCTGCAGTTGAACTCTTTTTTAACGCTACGTCTAATATACCGAAAGACATGGGCAGGAATGATATGAACTCTTCTACGGTCCATGTCATATGCGATGATTGTTCCATCCTCCCCAACAAAGAAAATCGTATTCCATTCTGGGTGAACTGTAATCACTATGTACTCGGCAACCCAATCCACGAAACCAAATCTAATATTAATCCTTCCAAACAGGATCCGCGTGCTGACCGTATGCTTCAATATCTAATTATTAGTATCATAGTCTTCAAGGATCCAGATTGAAAGCTTGGAATCATTGGGACCAGCAATAGTACATACACACAAGTGACCTTGAGCTTGATACATGGAGTGTTGAAGACCACTAGGCCTATCAATTCTTCTCCATATGTTTCCCTCCTTATCCACAGCAAGTATCATAGAGTACTCTCTAGAGTGCCCCATAATGTATAGAAAACCATTAAGAAACACACTTGGTTGTCTGTAAAATGTCACATCAGTATCCTGGCCCTTTCAGATTTCTTATAGATCCATGATGCAGTTTCAGATGAGTAGATCTCCACACCTGCGTACAAACCATCGACATCCACATACTCAATCACATGGAAATGCGAGGAGGCTATCGGATCGAACCCCAAGCAAGCCTCACCAACAGAATAGCCAACATCATGGGTGCTAGGTGGCAGTATATTAAACTTCTGGGTCATTGGATTGCAAACGACATAGCGGTACCCATCAGCCCCAAGGCACCAGCATAGGATGAGGCCGCTGCAGCAATCTGAGACAGCTATATTGTCAGGGTTGAAGGACAAGAATTCGAAGGAGGGGGCATACACCAGAGACGCTGGTAAAGTTTCGATTGTCGTTCTCACTATCGTAGAAGAAGCCGACCACAGTCTAGGGCAGTACCTAACTGTTGTTGGAGATGAGGTGGTTCTAGGAGCGACATACATATTTACAGGAGAACAAGAAGCGGGCGGGGAGGCGGTGGAGGATCACCAAAACAAGATCCTCTATGAGGCTAGCCTTTGCATTCCTATTGTTGGGGGCTGCCTCCATTTTGAAGAGCCTGCGATCATCATTGTGCAGTAGGATGAGAGCTTCCTTAGTAATGACATCACTAAAGAGGAAAATAATCCGACAAAGACCCATCAGTGAAGTGCGAAAGCATATCCTTGCATTTGGATTTGGCGGCGGCATGGCGCGAGGAGTGCAAGGGTTCACACAAATTGCGAGAGGAACAATGCGCCAACCTTGAAGATGGAGAAGTGGGATGGTGATGCAACTGTGTCGTGGGTAGTTGGGAAATGGGGAAATAACTCACGCTGAATTTACTACCACCGGTAGACCAAACGGTCGTGTAGGGCCGGCGGCCAGAACACCTATCCAGTCGGCTCTGCTTTTCATGCGACGGAGAAAATACCACTGCCGCATCTACTGTTAATCCGTTGGTGGTAGAAGTCTCAACTGCCGGTTTCCTTCAGTAGGAGGCCTCGCTATTGGTCCAACCGGCGGTGGAAGTAAAACACGGTCGCTTCTATTGCAACGGCAGTGAAAGTGGTGATAGTGATAAGTCAATCTGTTGTAGTAGTGCGCACATATGCCGAGGGTATGACTGCCGCTACGGGCGCGAATGGGAGCGGGGCCCATACTACCGCCGATGCCTCCATCTTCCTCGCCGGACTGAAGGAGGCCCTGATAGGCCATCATTCCGGACCACCCTTCGCTCTGAGAGTTGAGGTTGACTTCCTCCATGCCAATCTAGGGAGCATGGATGCCGCTCGAGCCTAGAAAGGGATCTGCCGCGTCGGAGAACATGTCGTAGCCACCGGTGGGGGAATACGGATCAGGCTGCGAGAAGAAGTCCCTGGTGCAGTCGCAGTAGCCATCGCCGCTGTAGCCTTCCATCTGTGCCGCGCGGATCTAGATCTAGCGGCGGGGAGGAGGAGATGGATCTGGGCGGTGGCAGCAGGCGGAGCTAGGGTTGGCGCGGAGGGAGAGAGCGAGCGCGGCGGGGGGTCAATCGAATGGATAGGGTTCCGAACGCGGGTGGGTGGGTGCAGGGTAGTGGGCGTCCAGCTCGCGCCCCCAGACGTTTAGCCCAGTTTGAGCCTCTTGGGTGGAAAATGGACTACTCCTTACATTTCTGGATTTACTCTTTTTTGCTCCACCTGTTTAGATCCATTTGCCCAAAAAATGGGCTAAAAGTGCTGGGCAAAGTTTTGCAACAGGATACAAACAGGGCAGTTTCTTTAAAACCTGGTATATCGTGTCACAGAGACAGGGTAGTTTGTCATCTTCCTATCCTTCAAGTCCTTCAATTTGATCTGATAAATGAAGCAAAATGTCCTTTCTGCCTAACCTGCCAGCACATGCTAAATAAGGTACTCATTTTATTCAGCTTTCTAGGCAGCGGTGACACGTTATTATAGTAGTTGATGCCTTGCTTCAGGTTGTTGATGCCTTACTTGCTCTGCTTTTTTTAAAACGAAATGCTTCCTCTGCTTTGGTGGCACAGTTCGGTGGTGCCTTGTGCTGTGCTATGTGCTTTGGGGAGATTTAATGATTTTTTTTAAACATAGGGGAGATACTGATGAGCTGCTGGGTTCCTGCGAGAACGTTGCACAGTTTGGTGGACTGCTGTATACCGTACAAGTCTAATGCGCAAGTCAGTCTAGACATTTTGTGAATCTGTCAGACAGCACTCACTTGATGGACGCTGCACTAGAGTAGGTACAATAAGGCCTCGTTTAGATGCTGAAAAAATTTCAGCCCGATGAATAGTACCACTTTCGTCTTATTTGACAAATATTGTCCAATCGTGGACCAACTAGGCTCAAAAGATTCATCTCGTGATTTCCAACTAAACTGTGTAATTAGTTATTTTTTTTATCTACATTTAATACTCCATGCAAGCGGCTAAAAATTGATGTGATGGAGAGAGAGTGAAAAAACTTGGAATTTTGATGTCATCTAAACAAGGCCTAAGATAACTTAGCTTGGCTTTATAGCCAAACCTAATTCCTCTGTAGCGGGAATGAGAAAAGAGGAGAGAGAAGGTAATCCGCGCCAGCCGCGTCGACCATCACAACGCATACTCCAAGACATGGCCTGGGTCCACACGTACTTTCTCTCCCCCTCCCTCGGCGCTGCCATCCTTCCACCTCTCTTGCAACTTGAGCGCAGCAGATCGACGGCGGGCTAGCGGCCGAGCAGGGCCACGCGCAAAGCGGACGACCGTGTGCCTGTGCTCCGGCATCGCGCCGGCGCCGGTGGAGTCTCTTGCCCGCGCGCATTGCAGCCCTACTCCGCTGCGCCTGCTACAGGAGGAGGCACCAAGCTACGGAGGGCGGCGAGCTTATGGCCGACGCGGCGAGACCGAGTTGCGGAAGCCATGTCACCGACGAGCTTGTGGCTGGCCGGTCAAGATGCGAACGACGGTGAGCTGTGGTAGAGCGACCTGCTATCCTGCTTCTATGGCTGAGCATGGACGAGACCAGGAAGGAAGGGATAAGGACGACGGCCTTGGTTGATTAAAAAATAACGTATTGGAACATGTGAATCGTCATATTGTTGTATGAATGACCTCTACACTCTGCTCTATGATGACATGACTATTACACAAGCTTATTGGCCTTGCTCTTAGGTGATGGCCTACGCATCGATTGGTGCTTTTAACCAGACAGCATCCGATGCACTTATTGATTATGTAACTTTCAATCAGCCACTACTACTGCAATGACGCATGCCTTCCCCTTTCCATCTCTGACGCTGCGGGTTGCAGCATGGTTGTTCGATGGATGCAACTCCTCCCACTCTCCCCCAGTTAACCGCGACTAAAACAAGGCCTGATCTTCAAAGTTCAAACGTGCTTGTTCTATAGCGTCTCGTATTCAGGTAACACTCAAATTTCATCAGTGCAAGGATTGAATTCATTTGTTTTTTCTTTAAAAAAGTTCAGATTGTGGAGCTGAAAGGTAACTCGAGTTAATTTTGTGATATTTGGGGTTCAGATTGTTGATGCGCACATGTAACTCTGACAAGCACACTTCCACGTTTCTTACCTTCCATTAAGCCTTAGAGCAGTACAGCGCTATTTCTTGCCAGATGTAAAACAAAGGCCCGATCTGCAACGCTGCTTGTTTTGTTCGCCTATTCAGGTAATCCTTAGTAAGATTTCATAATTCGAAGTCTGCAACATTATTGGTTTGGCCATTTACACTGATTAGCTTAGTTTGAAGATGGAATTGGTTCCTGAACTCAGGGCTTTGGCTGCAGCTAGGCAACTACACTAGTATCTCCTGGTAAATCGGAGTCTAGCACAGCAAGCGCGCACAACCACCATGGCGGAGGCTGTTGTTGGAGTGTTGATCGGCAAGCTCGGTGCAGCCTTGGCGAACCAGGCAGAAGCCTATGGTGCATTCATGCTTGACAATGAAGCTTCTGCTCTCAAAGGTCTCTATGGCGAGATCCGCAGAGCCATGGAGGAGCTGGAGAGCATGAAAGCCTACCTGCGTGAGTCAGAGAAGTTCAAGGATACCAACGAGACCACTGGCATCTTCATCAACAAGATCCGAGAACTCTCTTTCCAGATCGAGGATGTTGTTGATGAGTTCATGTACAAGATTGAGGACGACAAGCATGCAGGATTGGCTGCCAAGTTGACGAGGAGGATCAAGCATGTCAAGGTTTGGCATCGTCTCGCTCACAAGCTCCGTGATATCCTTGCTAAGATTGAAGACGCTACAAAAAGGAGGGACCGTTATGATACCCTAGGAATCCAGGGATACGCTGGGAGCAGTGGCCGTCATACCAGATCCACCAATCAAAATTTGTGTTTTGCAAGGGAAGATGATGTAGTGGGTATTGAAGATAATGCAACCAAGCTCAAACAGTGGCTAGTAGGTGATCTGAAGGAAAAGAACTACAAAATAGCCACAGTGTGGAGAATGGGCGGTGTAGGTAAAACTACTATGGTTGACCATGTCTACAAGATTGTGAAACCGGATTTTGATGTTGCAGCCTGGGTAACTGTGTCACAGAGTTACCAAGTTGAAGACTTGCTAAAGAGGATTGCAAGAGAGTTTGGCATCATAACTGATGCTATTAACATGGAAATTAGAAGCTTAGTTGAGATCATCCGGAAATATCTTGAAGGCAAAAGGTTTATCTTGGTTCTTGATGATGTTTGGGAAAAGGATTTATGGATTAACAATATCATGGAAGTCTTTCCAACTAATTGTACCAGCCGGTTTGTTCTCACATCAAGAAAGTTTGAAGTTGCATCATTGGCAACTAGTGATTACAGAATTGAGCTGGAACCTCTAGGATATAAACACTCCTGGGAGTTATTCTGCAAAGCAGCTTTTCGGAATAGCGATGACAAAAGGTGCCCATCAGAGTTACATGATTTGGCTACAAAGTTCTTACAAAAGTGTGAAGGCTTGCCTATTGCCATTGCATGCATAGGCCGCCTATTGTCTTTCAAACAACCAACACACTCTTACTGGGATAGTGTGTACAAGGAGTTAGAATTGCAGTCCGCTAATAATGTGATCCATGGTGTTGATAGTATTCTAAAACTCAGCTTGGAGGACCTTCCATATGAACTAAAGAATTGCTTCTTACATTGTGCAATATTTCCGGAGGACTATGAATTGATGAGGCGAAGATTAATTAGGCACTGGATTACTTCTGGATTCATCAAGGAAAAGGAGAACAAAACACTAGAACAAGTGGCAGAGGGATACTTGAATGATCTTGTAAATCGAAGCTTACTACAAGTTGTGAAGACGAATGAGTTTGGACGACTAAAGAGTTGCCGAATGCATGATGTTATCCGGCATCTTGCCCTTGACAAAGCAGCAAAAGAATGCTTTGGTAATGTTTATGAGGGCCATGTGACATTCACAATACATGGAACACGTAGACTATCCATTAACAACACCAATATTGTACCATTGAATCAATCTGGTGCGACACATCTCCGTGCAGTCTATGTTTCTACAGGTACTGTCGATATTGAATTGCTGAGGTCTATCCTTACATCCTCAACATTGCTGACAATATTGGATCTGCAAGGTACTAAAATAAAGATGCTCCCTAATGAGGTCTTCAGCTTGTTTAATCTGCGTTTCTTGGGTCTCCGGAATACTGGAATTGAGACTCTACCTGAGGCCGTTGGAAGATTGCAAAACTTAGAAGTACTAGATGCATTCAACACTTGTCTGCTATCTTTACCTAAGGATGTAGGAAAACTGAAGAAGCTAAGGTACCTATATGCAACTGTAAGTGTCAATGAAGGATCTTTCGAGCGTTACCGTGGAGTAAAGGTGCCTAGGGGCATAATAAAGAACCTGACAGGACTGCATGTTCTGCAAAACATTAAAGCTAGCTCAGAGACTCTACGTGAAGTTACAGCTTTGACGGATTTACGAACATTTTCTATTGATGATGTGACAAGTGATCACTCGTTAATCTTGTGTAGTGCTGTCCGTAACATGAGCAATCTTGTCAGTTTATCAATTACTATGTCAAACGAAAATGAGGCGTTGCAATTGGAACAACTTAGTTTACCAGAAACTCTTTCTAAAATCGGACTCACAGGGCAGCTGGAAAAGAAACGGATGCCTCAGATTCTCTGTTCCTGGTTGCACCTTAACTATCTAAGGGCATGTTTAGATTGCAAATTTTTCTAACCTGATGAATAGTACCACTTTCGTCTTATTTGACAAATATTGTCCAATCGTGGACCAACTAGGCTCAAAAGATTCATCTCGTGATTTCCAACTAAACTATGTAATTAGTTATTTTTTTTACCTACATTTAATACTCCATGCAAGCAGTTAAAAATTGATGTGATGGAGAGAGAGTGAAAAAATTCTAACTTTTTGTTGTATCTAAACAAGGCCTAACTTATCTATGGCTGGCGTTCTCCAAACTTGATGAGAACTCATTTCCTAACCTCATGGTGCTGCGTAATTTATGCTCAC
The DNA here is from genome assembly GCA_038087645.1 of Saccharum hybrid cultivar R570. NCBI lineage: Eukaryota > Viridiplantae > Streptophyta > Magnoliopsida > Poales > Poaceae > Saccharum > Saccharum hybrid cultivar. The sequence goes on from JAQSUU010000805.1 coordinate 18,669,680, forward strand.
TTCACCTTTCTAAGGCTTACGATGGGAAGACATTATGCTTCTCTGTGCAGTCATTTCCTACACTGAAAGAACTATATATATCAGGTGCTCCGCAGCTCAGCCAAGTAGAAATAGAAGAAGGTGCACTGGGAAGCCTTGTTAAGCTAATGTTTTCAGGGTGCCCAGAATTGAAGCGCCTCCCTTGTGGCATTGAGTACATCACAACGCTTGATGAAGTCTATTTGGTACATGCTGCTGATGAGCTTATAAAGATCCTTAGGCAGGAAGGTGAAGCAAATGAATGCAAGGAAGAGCTAATGAAGATTAGCCACATTAGATGGGTTCGTTTTAGGGCAACTGGGGAAGACTTTTGGCAAACAATTGTAACCAGCGAAGGGAATGCATTTGCTGGCTCAAGGCTTGGATCCTAGCTACGATTTCCGGAGTTCACGTACAGGGCCAGAACGCACTGCCTTTCCTCTTAAAAATGCCACGTTCGTTACATTTCCACAGGTTGCTGCTGCTGGCTTTGTTGTTCTGCTTTGGACCTTTGGTGGTTCAGTTCAGCGATTAGTGAACATGTATTGAGCTAGGGACGGAGGAAGCACCGGGACATCCGCCCATCAGCAAGATAAATGCCTTAATTCTGCATAGGCGCAGATTACAAAATAGAGTGTCAATACGAATTTATACTAAATCAGTTTGTGAGTTAAGCGCAAACGCTGTTGTTATTTTAGCTGCTCCGTCATGTTGTTTGTGGTGTACGTCTAAAAATAAAAATTTATGCGTGGTGCAGAGACTAGAGAGTGCATGCTTTCGGTTTTCTTTTAGTCTGTCTGGTCGGAATGGATTGGCCTGATGTCCTTTATGGGTAAGGCATTTCCCAGGTCTGTAATAAGCTTGTCAGAGTCTTACTTTTCGTTTTGCAGAACATAAACTTTTTATTTGGCGATGCTTTGTATTGTATGGAGCTAAAACTTTTAAGTTTGAACCAGCAATTGGTTTAGGGATGATTTCATCAGATGAATGGAATATGGGTGTAATTAGCCTAAAAGGGTACTCCTGTGGCTGAATACGTAGGTCTTCAAAAGTTGGCAATTTGTATGTTCTTTTTAATTGGCAGCGGGAGTATATGACTTCGTTCTAGCTATATGCATAATAACATTTCTTAAAGAATGCATGTAGCACGTCTTGGATACGATGAAACACGGAGGCAAAATGGGCGCCAACATCATACTAGTACTAGTATACCTCCTTGCATATATGGAGCAGACCAAGCCGCCAGAGAAATAAATACGAGAAAAATATTAAGTGCAAACCACTTGTGAAAATTCTCTAAAAATATATTTAGGAGTTTTCAGAAAATTTAAAACTATGTACATCCACAGTGTATCCACAAATGTACATTGCCACAAAATTTGAGATTCAAAATTGCTTTGTAAAAATTCAAAACCGCCACTAGAGTCGGGGTAGGCTGGAGTGACGATGGGAAAGACGTGGTTGATCGGGAAAGAATACACATGGGTCTTAAATGAATTGGAAATGCTCTCTGTAGGGTGTTCGGTCATCCAGACGATGGCTTTCTAGGCCTAAGCAAAGGACCGGCCCAATAGGCCCGCGCTTCCCTATTAAAAAACAATTGCTGGATGCCGATTATCCAATCCTAGCTCTCCTCGCTCACTCGTTGCGGCATTCTTCACCGCCGCACCATGCCATCATCCGCCGCGGTAGATTCCACCGCGTCGCCCGCCCCTCGCCTTCTCCAGCGCGGGGCTGCTCGCCGTGACATTTCTCAAGTGCGGGGGCAGCCCACCGCGAGCATGGCACCAGCCCACCGCGACCTTCTCTAGCAGCAGGGGGCACCTCGCCATGGGAGGCCGCACCCACCTAACCGCCACTGCTACCGCCAGCCTCCACCGTGGGGGCCACACGCCAGGGGCACCACCACTCATCGAGAGCCCGCACCGACGCTAATTTCAGTGCGGTCCACGACAACCACTATGGCACACTCGGGCACCTACTTCACGCCATCCTTCCTCTCTCCATCGCGCTGAGCCACCCGCCTACCGCCATCGTCGCTCTCCACTGCACTACTCAAGCGCCCTTGCTGGCTACCGTAGTTCCCCACAATGTAGGTCGTAGCCGGTGATGTCCTGTTTCAGACGGTGTTTCAGATGTATGTGTTCAAGCATTTTATCTAAATGTTGCATATGTGTTGCAATGGCTATACACGCATGTTACAAGCATATGTTTCATATTGGAAGCATATGTTCAGGTTTTTGAAACGTATGTTTCAAGTGTTTTCATTAGGATGTGTTAGAGGTATATCTGGATGTTGCACAATATGCATGTAGCAAGCGTATGTTTCAAGTGTTTCATATATATGTTGCAACTATTTTATCTGGATGTTGCAAAAGTAGATCTGGATGTTGCATATGTTTTTTGCAATGAATTTTAAGTGTTTCAGATGTATGTTGCAAGTGTTTCAGCCGTATGTTGCTAGATGTTGCAAAAGTAGATTGGGATGTTGCAACGAGACCCACCTGCTGCAGATGTCTGCCGCTACTACTAGGGCGCCGCCTTGGGTCACCGTGCGGGGGCCTGGGGCCGGCGGACGCCTCCGCAGGCGGGGTAGGTGAATATCTAGGACCCACGTGGGTTTCCCGTGTGCGGGTGCACAAGTCATCGAGCGAAATAGAGTGAGCACGATGGTAGGGGCGGGAAGCAGCGTGGGTCCACTTGGTGGTGCGCACAAAAATAGGCGGGCGCGGGCTCTTTTACGCGCGCGGCAACGTCCAGACGCTAGCACCCCGGACGGACATCCGGGTGCTAGCAAGTCCGTAAATGAATGCATGTTTCATCATGGGACAGGAAAGTTTCCACACCTTGCTGGTTTATAGGAGTTGGCCCCATAAACCAGTCATTATCATTCTTGGCCCAACCAAACATATGCCCATAGCTAGCTCCGAGCGTCTTTTACAAATGTCCTTACAAGTTCACGTAGACAAGGTGTAACATAGGAGGACACTTTGAACCTAAAGGCCCAACCGAACCCTAATAGATTGGAATGTTGGTATATTCAGTTTTCAGGGCTTGGGTTCTATCTAGATTCTAATTTTGCCCGACCTTTGTGTTGGATCAGTTTTTGACTTACAATACCTAAATAACCCAAGAATCTGAATAAAGAAAAATAAGTAAATGACGAGTTGACCGAGCAGGCTTGGAATAACCACCACCAAGTGTTGCCCTGTAAAAGGGTAGGTACATTGCTACATGTCAGCCGTTTGATAGACTGTCTCATGCAGTGCCACATTGGATTTTGGATGATGTGGAAGAGAGAGAAAGGAGAGAGAAAGTCAAGTTGTTGTTTCGTGAAACAACGAGCTCATGTCCGACATTTCGCTGGATGAGACGACTCCCGCTCCATTGTACGCCAAAGTCATTGTTTTGCTGGATCCGCCCGCGCCAAATCCTCTGCCAGCGCGAAATTCTTCCTCAGTCCTATTTCTGGCGCCAAATTCTTGGTCCATGGCGCCAATGTTCCCTGTCTTCATATCCGCAGACTGCAACTTCCTCTTCCTGATTTCTTTGCCCCCAAAAACTGAGCCATCCCTCTCCGACGGCGCTGCCCATGCCGGCCGCACACAGGAGTAGAGCATATGGCTCCCCTGCGCGCTGCCAAAAATGGTGGCCGTCCCCGGCGCCCGAGCCTGCCGTGCATCGCCCCGTTGGCCCAGGCTACGAGCATGCCCCTTCCGTCGCCGTCACCGGCAGCGGTAGTGGCACCAGCACTGGCGACAGCCACGGGCCCAGCAGCACATGCCACTCCTGGTTCCTTCGACACTTACTCGACATGGCTACCGATGCCACCTGCGTTTGTGTCCAACTATTCTGCCCCCATGGTCCAAACTTAAATCTGAGTGCCTCGAGCTGTTCGATGCAAGAGGAATGGTACGTATTCAATGTTTCCCTAGAAAATTACATGAATCACTACAAATTAGTTATGCTTGACATATGGAAACCATCTATTGCTTGTGATTAACCTTTGGCATCTGTACTGATTGGAACGGAGGGAGTAATTTGGATGCATTTTGAGAGAAAGAATGAACAGATTGCTTAATTCTTTCCAGTGAGGGTTCAGACTGCTTATTTAGGACCTTTATTAAAGTTGTTTGCTTTTCCGGTTTGCTTAATAATTTATTCAGTTATCATATTGCAAGATTTTAGTGTCAACTGATACTGACATCTAATACATGGTAGTCCTTTGTCTTTCCTTGCTACAAGAAACTGAAAATCAGTTTCCAGATATTTGCTATGCTATGACTACTTGCACTTTAAGTTTTTTTTGGGTAGCATAAATGCATAACATATTCATGATTTTTCTCCAGTGATATGAGTTCGTACCCACCTGGTGGTTTTCTAAATTTCATGCAACATTCTTCAAACTACTCACTTCAAGAGAATCGTCACCAGGCACCCATGTTGGGTAATTTTGTTAACCCAGGTAGCCGTGCTCAATATGCTCCATTTGAGGCACAACAACCGCAGATGGCTAAAGCAAAGTCATCTCATTCATTGCCTAAAAAAACACACCACATTCAGCACTTGGTTCCCAGGCTGCCGCTGCTCATATAGTGGACATTGATAATAATGATGGTAATGGAGGCACTCCAAGCACGTTCACTAAAAAAGACACAGGAGGAAATAGGCCTGCAAAGAGGATGATATGGACACCTAATGAAACCATGAGACTGGTAAAATCCCTGTATACTCTCTACATACGTACCCATCTTTTGTATAATGTTTGTGCATCTTATAACCTTCTATGTTGACATGTAGGTTAGTGCTTGGTTGAAAAACTCAAACGATACGATAGGAAACTGGAAGAGAAATGTCAATATTGGGGATCAGTAACTGCCATGTTCAACAGCACGACTCCAGGTGATAGAACCAGAGAAATTAAACAACTGAAGGAACAATGGCATCGTGTGAACAAAAGTGTGAATCACTTTCAAGGCTATTAAGCAGAGCGACTTCGTGGCAGTGGGGATTCTGATGAGCAGGTAATGGACAATGCCAAGGCTTTCTATGAGGAAGAGTCTGATGATGGTGTGTTTAAACTTGAAGCTTGTTGGAAGGTTCTTCGAGATCAAAAGTGGCATGCATACAATGAGGACCTTAATGGATCTCACAAAAGAAAGTATTCTGAGACAGAAGCTATTGACCTGACAGCCTCTGCTAATCCGGTCACTGATCTGCTGTTAGAACCGGTGGTGACCACCGAGTTCACGATCTTGGAGCTGGCTTGCAGCCGGTCCGGCTCATTACCACGAGCCTGCGCTATCATAGGTCCCAGGTCCACTGCAGCTATAACATATAAGGTCTTGGGTCTTCCCAACACAAAAGACTAGCCTTATAGGTGGGGGTTCTCCCTTCTTATATGTTGTGTTTCCCCACCATCGCTACACGATGTGGGACTAAACCCCAACATTTGCCGCGTCCAACTGGGTGTAAGAAAGCTAAGGAGGAACTCAACAGGAAGAGAAAGGGGAAGGTTTCTGTAACACCTTTGATGTTACGAGCTCGCTTAGCGTCTTGATTAAGGCCTAAAAGAAATTAATAAACCAAGTTTTTGGATTCTAAGATTTTAAAATCACAGAAAATGATGATCAAATTGTATGCCTCATCTGTACGGAGAAGAAGAATCGAACGAATATTGTAAGTTAATTTATTTAATGTGTAAATCTGCTCGCGAAGTCCGAATACGAAAAATAGAATAAATTGTTTAATTGTTGGCATGAAAAACAATTTCGATAACCGAAAGTGCAATATAGTTTATAATTGAAAAGTACCATTTTCGGAGAATTAAATTGTGCAAAATCTTTGAACAATGCCTACAAATTTGGTTTCTATAAGTTAGCACGAAGTGTGCGCTATGTCATGCTATGTTGTTAGTTGGAATCGACAAGGTTTATACCTTTTAGAAATTGTGACAAAAGTGTTACAGGATGTTAATTCTAATTGAACCATAGATATTCCCAAGTCCGAAGTAGTGATAGACAATGTCATTTTGGTAGTTGAATTCTAACAAAAATAATTAAACACTAGTTTCATGTTTTTGTCCTATTATTTGCCTCTAAGTAGGTACTTGAGTGTGGTGTAGATCGTAGTTCGTACGGAGGTCCTGTTGTTTCCCCAAAAATTTGCCCAAGCTTGGTCTGAACGCGCGGCCAAGCACGTTAGGCACTTGGTTCGTGAACCGGCGTCTAGTGTGACGAACCATTTTGGCATCACTCCATCCCCCTCTCTGGTCATCCTTTTGTCATGCTGTTTATTTCTTTGGGAAGCTGTTAGGGCCACCTTGAGGGCAGAGGAGTTGGTCTAACCTCAACTGAGACAAGTAAGAGTTGGTACGCGCTTTAAAAGTCGTGCTTGGCACTTGCCTCAAACTGCCAGGCCGGGGTACGCGGTCACCTCGTGTGGACGCGCCCTGTGCGTCGCGTTGCCCTCTGCTCCCCGGTCGTGCTACCATTGTGTCTGCCTGCGGCCTGGCCCCGCTACTGCGTGCGCGTCACGCTCGAGCGGCTGGCCCCGCACGCGCTACTCCACTGCGGAGTCGGCTAAGTGCGGGCTTGCGCAGCCTGGCTGACTGGCACGAAGTGGCAGTCGGCTTAGCTAACTCTGGGTGTTGGCTAAGCCGACTAGAGGGGGCAAGCCGGCCAAGCCGACTAGGCAAATTGGCTAAGCCAACTGGCTTGGCTCATCGGTGGCTCACCATCTTCTCCATGTATTTCGTTCGCTGTTTTGTCGCGCCGTCTGACCTCCAACGTGTCCAAGACATCTATAACTTATTCATGGTGCCCGGAACCGTCTTAGGATATTTTTGAGTGTCAACACAATCTTGCTTAAAATTATTTAGTGCCTACTGCCTGCCTCCATTTGTTAACGTTTGACATTTTGGACACGATAATGTTGTCCTAAACGTGATACAAAACGGAAGTAGCAGTACTATACTATACGTGCTTAATCCATATTCCGGTAATGATGTACTATCTTACTATTACTAATTAGAGGCCCCAACGGAGCCAGCACGTTAACTCTCACCAGACACGCTAGAAAAAAAATAAATCCAAGAAATTCTCACAATAATCAGAAACATCTAGCCTTTAATTTGGTGGACTCTAATCATCATCTCCGATAATAACCATTGGATCTGTTGTAATTTTTTTAAAAAAATACCCACCTCTACCATTATGAAAAATACTTAAAGTAACCCCCTTATTTTGCATATAAATTACCCACCTATGCCATTACGAAAGATAATTCAAAATAGCCCCCTAAATTTGTATATAAATTACCCACACTTGTCATTATGAAAAATAATTCAAAATAACCCCCTAAATTTGTATCTAAATTACCCATTTTGTCATTATAAAACATAATTCATAATAACCCCCTCACATTGCATCTAAATTAACCACCTCTCTCAAATCTATATGTAAATACTAATATATGCTATTATAAAAAAATCCATATTCATAAAGTATGAGACATATATATTTCTAAAATACAAACTTCTAGAACTATGAAATTAAATAATCACAATGCTATGTTTGATCATGTATATATGAGACATATATATTTCTAAATCACAAACTTCTATAACTATAAAATTAAATAACCATAATGTTATGTTTGATCATGTATACCAAGTAAAAATATATACTTAGGATAAATATTTATTTTAATAGCTTATAAGCATGAAAAATGTTTAATTAACAAACCATATAGCAATAACATAACACCGGCAATTCCCTTTAAATTATATTAATACTCCCTAATAATAAATTACATAAGTTGTTTTTAAATAACTTTATATATTTTAACTGAAACATTATGTCATATCAATATTGGTGATTCAGTTTTTAGCACTCTATCATATATAAAATAATACTACATACATATAATTTTGTGATATAACAAATTCAACAAGTTCAGTGCTAGATTGCAATATGAGTTTCAACTTAATTAACATGCTGAAATCAATATTACTAAGACCTAAACTATTTTTAATAAAAATAAATTTTGAATATAGAATAAAAAACACTAGAGTTTCTACTTAACATGTGAAAAAAATTATACAACTTGGTTAAAAGTTAAAAGCTAAACTATAATTCATAAAGTCACGGAAAAGGATTCAATAAGAGTTTATATATCTTATGATTAGGTTTAAACAAAACACATGTCATTCTACAAAAAAGAGCGATACTAGAAATGCTAACTAGAGGTCCTTAATGGAGCCTCCACATTAATCCTCACGATACACAATAGGAAAATAAAAGATAGATCCTAGAAATTTCTCACAAAAATCTAAAGCATTTGACCATCAATTTGGTATAACCTAATCACCATTGATAACAATAACTATTGGATCTATTCTATTTTTTTAAATAATTACCTACCTCTACTATTACATAAAACAATATAAAATAATTCATGACTATATTTAAACTCCCCACATATGCCATTAAGAAACACGATCTAAAGTAGACCTAAATTTGCATCTAATTACCCACATACTCCTATTACAATAAATAATTTATGTAATCCAATTTTCATCTCATTGCTAATAAAATTAACTATCCTCTCAAATCTACATCTAACAAATAATCAATATATTCTATTAAAATTGTTTTAATAACCATAGAGCATGTAGATTTTTGTAGATTACCCACTTCTATCAATATTAATATATTAAGATTTGACTAATATAAGCATATACATTGTGTTAGCATGCATGATCGATAAATATATATGTTATGTTTCATCAACAAAATATTTCCTTAATAATTCATATACTAATGATGCTAGCAAATTTTTTAAAACCATATTAGTAACGATAACATAATTTATATAGGTTGTAACTTTATCTATATTTATATATGTTAACTAAATGTTTGACAAGTCTATATTGATAGTATAACCATAATTGCACATATAGTTCCTTCATAGGAAAATTCAATCATGTTAAGAATTATGGGAGACTACCGATGGCTATTTTTTTGGCTCTTTAATATTACTCTAGAGTAATTCGATCATTATAAAGCTTAATAAGATTTAAAATTCTCTTGAGGTTAGCACGGCTACCTCCATCCGAGATCTTATTTCAGGCTCTATCACTTATCTTAGATGATATAGTTCAAGTTTCAAATGATTGCATATGCTATTGTAATATTTAGGAATGTACTATAAGACCTAAAATCCTCATCTTAAAACAGTCCAATATGAGAGTTAGTAAAAGATACAATAAGTACAGGAGTTTTAACTTGAGGAAAAAATTTGTAGCAGTCAATAAAAATAAAGTTAAAAATCAAAATTCAGATTCATAACTTAATATATATGATGCAACAAGGGTCACCATAGTTAATGACAAGGTTTCAAACTAATTGTATATTAAAATATACAAGGTGCCACGCAAAGTAAAAATATGAATATGCATAAAAATATATAAATCAATCCCTTGCAAAAAAAGTAATTAATAAGTTTATGATCATTAGATATATACTACAAAGTATCTATTATGTCTATTTTGTACAAAATAAACACAGAAAAACAAAAAAATTAATATATGTAATTTTTTATTAATCAAATATATTAATAGTACATCTTTTAAAATTCTAGCCCGTGCAAGAGCACGGGTTGATGGACTAGTAACAATACCTAGTAGGGGCTACCATGCTTGGGGTCGCACATAACCAAGATCGTTGCAAGAATGCAGTAAATCAGTGAGACCGACCAGGGAGCCAATCATACCGATTCGACGCCTGTTGTTCGCTTGGTAGACTCATGAACACCTCCCGGGAAGACCTGTCGGTGAAGGACACAGCGAGGTTGTCCTAGGATCGGCAAGGCCACCTAGAACACCGTCAAATCTCATCGAGAGACATAACAAACAACAAGGATAGAGATAGTTATGGCAAAGGGGGTACTAGATGTATTTTTTGGTGATTGAAGTTTGATTTTTCAATCGGCCGTGAACCTCTCGTTTATATAGAGAGGGTAGTCTTATCCCAATAGAAAACATCTTCAGGACGCGTCCCACAAGTTTCCTATGCGAAAATACGTTCCAAAACCGAATTTGAGTCCAACCAGTCTCGGAACAGCAGGAAAACTGGCCAGCCAGTTTCTTCAGGGCCATGCTCCTTTGCCGGGCTGGCTACAGGGCAACCTGCTTAGCCCGTTTGGCACGATTTGGGCAGGGCTGAACCCAAATCTTCCTTTTCTTTCTTTCAATATCTCGATTCCAGAAACTTGTTAGAAGTGTCCATTATCCTTGTTGGCACGATTTTGCCCTCAACAAGAGATGAAAAAGGATGTGAGAAAACTACGTAGACGTTGTCTGGGACCGTCTTTTTTGTTTTTTTGCCCTTTTTTGAAAGATTCTCTCAAATAGGCCCCTGGCGGAAAGATTTCAAAAAATGGACCCTCAGCTTGGCGCCATGGTCGATGGCGCCAAGCTATAACGTCATGGCGCCAGGAAACATGGCGCCAAGATCCATCCGACGTGGCCACGTGTAAATCTACGTGGCTCCAAGGCTTGGCGCCACGGATCTTGGCGCCAAGGCTTGGCGCCACGGATCTTGGCGCCAAGTCCCTGCAAAAAAGTCGGCCCCTTCCTTTTCTTCTTCCTTCTCTTTCTTTTCTTCTTCCTTCTCTCTTCTTCTTTCTTTGTCCGGCCGGCCCACGCCCGACGCCGCCGCCACCCGCCCGACGCCGCCGCCGGTCACCGCGCCGCCCCCACGCGCCGCCGGCACCCGCCCGACGCCCCCGCCGGCCTCCGCCGCCCGCGCCGGCGCCGCCCCCCGCCGGCCGCCGCCGCACCCCCCCCCCCCCGCCGGCGCCCCCCCCCCCCCCCCCCCCCCCCCCCGCCGCCGGCTGCCGCCGCCGGCCGCCGCCGCCGGCCGTTCGGTATGGTTTTTTTTTAATAGTTAGGATTAGTTAATTTTAATATATATTTTTTAGTTAGTATTTATTGTTTAGTTTAGTATGAATATTTATATTGTTTAGTTTTAATATATATTTTAATATTGTTTAGTTAGTATTTATTTTGTTTAGTTAGTATTTATTGTTTAATTTTTTTTATAGTTTAGTATGAATATTTATTGTTTAGTTTGATTATTTATTTTTTAGTAGATATGATTATTTATATTTTTAGTATGTATTTTTAAAATATTATTAATTAGTTAGTTATTTAGTTAGCTAGTTATTTTTTAGTATTAGTTAGTTATTTTTTAGTTATTATTTTTTTCGAGTTAGTTATTTAGTTAGTTAGTAGTAGTATGCTTAATTAGATAGTTAGTTGTTGACTAATAAAATGTGCCTGTGCTTTTTAGTTAATTAGTATTTTTTAGTTAGTAGTAGTTAGTATGTAATTTTTAGTAGTTAGTAAAACAATTATACTAAGTTATGTTTTCGAACTAGATGGACAACCTAGTGAGCATTTATTATGGAGGAACTGTAGAACGAGATCGCTATGGATATGTTGAGCTTGTTGATATGCAAAGTGTGCCTGTGCTATTCAATGAGAGGCCATCATTCAGTGAGTTGACTGCAAGAGCTCGTGAGGAGGTACATTGCCGTAGAGATGATGGCATCATAGTTGAGGGTGTACTTCACCTTGGTTACCCTCCCAGCATGTTAAGGAAGATGATTCCAGTAGGTTGTGCAGATCAGTGGGACAACTATGTGAGATCGGCTATGAAAAGCCAGTTCCAAAGTTTGGATGTGGTTGTGCAGCGGGTGCTCGTTGATCCAATCCCTCTTGGGTTGTCCCCGCCAATGGGTGAGCAGGCATATTTTGAACCTCCCGTCCCGGAACGTGATGTGGATGCGGAGGTCCCGCCTACGGTTCCCGATGCACAATCTGCCCCCAATGATGTGGCACATCCTCCTCAGGAGATCCCTTTGACACAGAATCATCCGAGTAAGTGTCAATTAGGTGTCCTTTTTTTCTTTGAAACTTAAGTCTTTTCTTTTCATCCACTCTTCTTATCATGTCTTCTTCGTTGTTGCAATGTTGCAGGAGATGTTCCCGATAATGAGGGCGCTCCTGCTGCTGATGCTCAAGTCCAGATTGGAGATGGAATCCGCGCCTCCAATAGTGTTGAAATTATGAATGATTCAGAGCCATATGAGATCGCAAGGGCTGTTGATTCTGACGATGATCGTCCCGTTGGAGAGCTCACGGAGAGTGACGTTGAGATGCTTAGGCGTATTTTTCCCGGCCGTCGTGATCCTATGGTTCATGAGTTCAGTGATCTTACTCATTCAGATCAGGCGTTTGCAGAAGGACGTGATGATGAGCTGCAGGAAGCTCCAGAGGCTGGTCCTAGTATGGAGATAGAGAAGGGGAGGGTTTTCAATGACCTCCCTGCATTGAAGAGGTGGTTGCAAGCGTTTGCAGTGTTACGCAAGAGACCGTATAAGGTCCTGCATTCCTATGTGGAGCGGCGTTACACGGTTGTGTGTGACAAGGAACGCTGTCCATGGAGAGTTTGTGCAAGGAAGCAAAAGGTCTCAGGAAAGTGGAAGATCACAAGAGTTGTTGGGCCACATACCTGTTCTTCACATGACCTCAGCACAAAGCATCGGCAGTTGACATCAACCCTCATTGCCAAGCGGTTGATGAAAGTATTACAGGGAGAGCCGAATATGAAGGTCAGGACAATTATCAAAATAGTTAATGAGGTATATGGAGGATATGACATAAGTTATGGCAAAGCCTGGAGGGCTAAGCAGCGTGCGTGGAAGATGATATATGGGGACTGGGAGGATGGCTACGAGCAGCTTCCAGTACTTCTTAATGCAATCCAAGCAGTGAATCCCGGTATGCATTACGAGTACATCCCTAGGTCAGACGCATGGAAGGATGGGAGGCAGATATTCTTCCGTGCTTTCTGGTGCTTCCCTCAGTGTGTCGAGGCCTTTAGGCACTGCCGTCCAGTCTTCTCCATTGATGGTACATTCTTGATTGGCAAGTACCGTGGCACACTACTCATAGCCATATCGTGTGACGCAAACAACAAGCTTGTTCCTTTGGCATTTGCTTTGGTTGAGAGGGAGAATAATGATAGCCAGTGTATCATTTTCCTGTCGAGACCAAGAGAGATTTCACCAAAGAGTGTCCACTCCGAGGATATGATAACCGGAAAGAAGATTGGCCAAAATGTAGGCATGGTGAGGACTGCTTAGTGCAGATGTTCGTGGAGGGTTTGGATGGAGGTCGCCGATTCTTCAAATGTCCGCGAGCAGAGGTAACTGGTTTTAAAATTTGTTACTCAATTTTTTTCTCCATTATTTTGCATCTCATAGGCGTTACTAACTGCATGTTCAATGAAATCTTTGAAATGCAGTGTTCAGAGTCCAAAGAAAACTGTGGCTTCACTAGATGGGTCGATCCTAAACCAATCTATCCCCACGCACAGTACATCTACTACTTGCAAGACCGTATCTTCGAACTAGAAAGGGAAGTTAGCAACGGTTACAAGGACGAGGAAGCAGACGATACCAGTAGTGGTGCTGTTTCACAGGACGGACCATGCCATGATCCATATTGCAGCTGCCCTAACCACAAGAACAACGGGCCTCCGCCACCACCCCCGCCACCTCCACCATCAACAATGGGAGGGTACTATGGAGAAGGGGCTACACAGTTCGCTATGTGGCCGCACTACTAGATAGAACGAATCTAGCATATGCACATGCCATGTAATGTACTTGTTGTTCGATCTAATTACCTAAGGCATGTTAGGTTTAGTCCAGGACATATGTGCCCTTGTTTGGTACAAGTTCTGGCATGCCATGTCCTATGTTATGCGTGGTGAATTGTGAAATCCTGTACTTCCTTATGTTATATGTGCAACTCGATAACTAGTTTCAGTAACTCAGTCACATTAAACATGATATATGACAACACCAAGCAAGGTCAAAAACTTAAAGTGCATATGAAGTATATGACGACGAATTAAATAACACAGAACATGTCCTACGTACATGATTTACCTAAAGTACATCGACCATGTTCTGGGCATACAACTAGCATACTACTGAGTACAACGAGGCCACTTTCCCTTGTTCTGGGCATCGGGATTCTCCTCCATCGCTGCCTTCGCTCGGCGCACGCGCTCAAGCTTCCTCTCTCTCTCCTCCCTACACGCAGCAACACGCCTCATTTCCTCCTCTTCCTTGTGCTCCTTCGCTGCTGCCTCCTCTCTACGTCTCTTCTCTAAGATCTCCAGGCGCTCCGCATCCCACTCCTTCAAGCCTTGTAGAAGCCGCATGTCAGCCTCCTTGATCTCAGTGTCGATCCACTGCTCAAAATCACATAGCGGTGGAGGGGTCTGCAGCAAATTCAATTGTTTCAAATCCAATTATTATGTAAAACTTCATATGACACAAATTAATTAATAAACAAAAGCAATTTCTCACAATAAATGTACTGCGGCGCTGACGCTCTGTTGGTTCCCATGCAAAATTAGAACACATCCAATATCTCTGCTTATATGTTGCCTCATCTTCGGAAATTTCTACCTTGCAAGGATCACCACAAAAGCACATGGGTATTGGCACACCGCTAAGGAGCGGCTTTAGGACGTATGGACTTTCGGTCATCCGTCCATAGCTACAAATCAATAAATTCGGTTCTAATATAACAAAACAAATAACAATAAATCTTAAAAATAAAGGTTTATTATACGATGAAATGAATGTACACATACCTTTGTTTTCTAGCTTTTCCACGCCTAGGCATCCTACGGTTGCACAATACATACGTATTTTAAAATGTGAAGTTCATAGGTAAAGAATATGCCTTCATTTTACCAAATCGATTCGAATAAATTAAGGAAGGGTGACAGGATACCTACCTCTCGAAGATCCACGGATAAAATCCAACTTCTCACGGTCCAATTGCTCGATTAAAGAGCAACGGCAGAAGTGTCTAAATGAAAAACCCGAAGAGAAGGAGTAAGAAAACGAGAATGACTCGGGGAGAAAGAGGGGGGCCAGGTTAAAATATGGGTGCTTGGCGCCAGGGACCATGGCTCCAAGGCTTGGCGCCAAGATCCAAGGCGCCTTGGCGCCATAATACATGGCGCCAAGCTATGCCACGTAGATTCACGAGTGGCCACGTCGGATGGATCTTGGCGCCATGTTTCCTGGCGCCATGACGTTATAGCTTGGCGCCATCGACCATGGCGCCAAGCTGAGGGTCCATTTTTTGAAATCTTTCCGCCAGGGGCCTATTTGAGAGAATCTTTTAAAAAAAGGGCCAAAAAACAAAAAAGACGGTGTCTGGGACAACGACCACGGACGGGTCATTCCCTAAGAGTGAATAATTGCTAAATTGGATTTGCCGTCATTTTCCTATTCCAAACAACCGATTTGTTCACCATCCACGGAGCAGTCGACGGTCTGTTCGTTTGGCTGATAAGTCATGACTGAAAGTACTGTTAGCTGATTTGTTGTGAGAGAAAAACACTGTGCTATAGCTGATAAGCTAGGCTGATAAGCTCAAGCGAACAGGGCGTAGGCAGTCGACAACCCAATAAGTAAAGGGCGTAAAATTAATTTGCATGAATATGAGACAAACTGAAGAGTTCATAGGAATCTACTTCAACTTAGCCTCGGATCCTCTTAGAAACTTGGAGTGGCTCACACGGCATAAAAGTTGTACAATGAGCCACTGCACGAGAATGAATGGCGTGGACAACAAAGACACGACAGCCTTGCCTTGCGCTTTGCTGTTTAATGAAATCTTTAGCCTTTACCTTTACAAAATCCTGTGCAATGACTAGAGCAAGCTGGAAGCAAAGAACAATTCTGAGGACCACAGACATAAAATAAAGAAAAGGCCTTGCTAATAGTACTGGATGCACATGCACGTAGTACATTTGCCAAAAACCAAAGTTTATCTCTCTGCCACACACAAGGTCACCAGCTCGCCAGAGTTCTGAGTTCTGACGCCGCACAAGTGTCCGGGCTCGGCGGCTCGCGGCTCGCCAGCCTCCCCGGTAGCTGGTTGGATTGGAGCACGGGCTTGCCTCGCCGGACTCCAAGAGATTGCAAGAGATCGCCGGCTACCGCACGGGCAACACGTTGCCTTGGCGTCCTCCACGCTCTGCTTCGCGGACCTCTATCTCCATATGCTTGACGGTAGGTGATGTGCGTCCTTGTATCATGCCCACGAGCATCCACATTCTGCTTTTAAATCGAGCAAGCACACTCTAACTTATTTTTCTTTCTTTCCCTGTTTCTTACCTTCCATTAAGCCTTAGAGCAGTACAGTGCTGTTTCTCGCCAGATGTAGCTCCTCCGGCCCATGTCGAAGGAAGCTGACCATGACCTGAAACAAAGGCCCGATCTGCAACGCTGCTTGTTTTGTTCTCCTATTTAGGTAATCCTTAGTAAGATTTATCATTCGAAGTCTGCAACATTATTGGTTTGGCCGTTCACACTGATTGGCTTAGTATGAAGATGGAGTTGGTTCCTGATCTCGGGGCTTTGGCTGCAGCTAGGCAACTACACTTGTATCTCCTGGTAACTCGGAGTCCTCTAGCATAGCAAGCACCCACAACCACCATGGCGGAGGCTGTTGTTGGAGTGCTGATTGGCAAGCTAGGTGAAGCCTTGGCGAACCAGGCAGCAGACTATGGTGCATCCCTTCTTTGCAAGGAGGCTTCTGCTCTCAAGGGTCTCTTTGGCGAAATCCACAAAGCCAAGGAGGAGCTGGAGAGCATGAAAGCCTACTTGCGTGAGTCTGAGAAGTTCAAGGATACCGATGAGACCACTGGCATCTTCAACAACAAGATCCGGGAACTATCTTTCCAGATTGAGGATGTTGTCGATGAGTTCATGTACAAGCTTGAGGACGACAAGCATGGAGGATTTGCAGCCAAGATTAAAAAGAGGATCAAGCATCTCAAGGTTTGGCTCCGTCTAGCTTACAAGCTCCGTGATATCAATGCTGAGCTTGAAGACGCTGCAAAAAGAAGGGCCCGTTATGTCATCCCAGGAATACTGGGACACACTCACAGCGGTGACCATCATGCAAAATCCAACACTCAAAATTTGTGTTTGTCAAGGGATGGCGATCTAGTGGGTATTGAAGATACTGCTGACAAGCTCAAGGGGTGGCTAGTCGGTGATTTGGAAGAAAGGAACACTAGAATCACTACAGTTTGGGGGATGGGTGGAGTGGGCAAAACTACTTTGGTTGATCATGTCTATAACAATGTGAAAGTCGAGTTTGACACTGCTGCATGGGTAATTGTGTCCAAGAGTTACCAAATTGAGGATTTGCTGAAAAGAATTGCAAGGGCGTTCAGCATCTCAATCGATTCTAGCAATATGGAAATGAGAATTGTAGTTGAGGCCATCCGTAACCATCTAGAAGGTAAAAGGTACATCTTAGTGCTCGATGATGTTTGGGAACAGGATGTCTGGATTAATATCATGAATCTTTTTCCTACTAACGGTACAAGCTGATTTGTTCTCACATCAAGATTATCCGAAGTTGTGTCATTGGCAACTAATGATTGTGCAATTATGCTAGAACCACTACAAGAAAATCACTCTTATATGTTATTTTTCAAGCTAGCATTTGGAACAACGAGGACAAGAGATGCCCTTTGGAGTTATGGGATTTGGCCACAAAGTTCTTAGAAAAGTGTGAAGGTTTGCCTATTGCTATTGCTTGCATAGGCCGCCTACTGTGTTGCAAAGCCTCGACTTACTCTGAATGGGAAAAGGTGTACCAGAAGTTAGAGTTGCAGTCAATCAAAAACACAATCCCTGGTGTTGATACCATTTTGAAAGTCAGTTTGGAGGACCTTCCATATGAACTGAAGAACTGTTTCTTACATTGTGCACTGTTTCCAGAGGATTATGAATTGAAGAGGAGAAGGTTAATAAAGCACTGGATTACTTCTGGATTCATCAACGAAAAAGAGAACAGTACACAGGAAGAAGTTGCTGAGGGCTACTTGAATGACCTTATAAACCGAAGCCTGCTACAAGTTGTTGGGAAGAATGAGTTTGGAAGAGTGAAGAAGTGCCGAGTGCATGATGTCATCTGCCATCTAGCTCTCAAAAAAGCAGAGACAGAATGCTTTGGTGAAGTTTTCCTGGGATCCAGGACATTCTCGGTATGCAACTCACGTCGACTATCAATACAAAGTTCCAATATTTCATCATTGAGTCAATCTGGTGCAACACATCTACGGGCAATATATACTTTTGCGAGTTCCATTGATATTGAAATTGCTAAGGCCTATCCTTGCATCTTCGAACTTGCTGTAATCTTTGGATCTGCAAGGTACACAAATCAAGATGTTGCCTAATGAGGTCTTCAACTTGTTCAATCTGAGGTTTCTCGGTCTTAGATTTACTGCAATTGAGGTTCTACCTGAGGCAATAGGAAGACTGCAAAACTTAGAAGTGCTGGATGCACTCTTTACTTCTCTGCTATCTTTACCAAACAGTGTAGCAAAACTGAAGAACCTTAAGTTTCTGTACGCAGGTGCAGTGGTAATCGAAAGAAATGTACGACATTTTAGTGGAATTTGGGTGCCTAGAGGCATAAGGAATTTGACCAGCCTGCATGTTCTGCAAGAGGTTAAAGCAAGCTCTGAGACACTTTGTGATGTTGCCGTTTTGATAGAGTTGAGAACATTTTCAGTTTGTAATGTGCTAAGTGAGCACACTTCCAACTTGTGCGGTGCTATCACCAACATGGGTCATCTTACAAGACTATCAATTAATGCATCCAATGAAAACGAAGTACTACTACCACTAGAAGCACTCTGTTTACCAGAGACTCTTACTAAACTTGCTCTGGAAGGGCAGCTGGAAAACAACTTGTTGCCTCGGATTCTCTCATCCTGGTCGCACCTTAACAACCTTTTTGAGTTGTTTCTGAGATTCTCCAGACGTCATGAAGACTCATTTTCTAGCCTAATGGTGTTACACGGTTTACAATATATTGTGCTTCGTGAGGCTTATAATGGAAAGACATTGTACTTCCCTTCTCAGGCGTTTCCTAGACTCCGAGTGCTAAGAATACTGGGTGTTCAGCATATCAACCAAGTCATAATAGAAGAAGGTGCACTGGCAAGTCTTGTTGAGTTAATGTTATCGGACTGCCAAAAACAGAAGTGCCTGCCTCAGGGCATTGAGTACCTTAGAACCCTAGAGGAATTATACTTGGAAGACACTGCAGAGGAGCTTATACAGAAGTTTAGCGATGGACGTAAAGAAATTGCCTCGAACAAAGAACTTCAGAAAACTATCCACATCAGAAAGGTCGTTGTTAAATTAACTAAGAAAAATATTCGGCGAAGAATATGCTAAGAATGAATGCTTGGATGCTGCAATTTCGAGAGGTAAGCAAATTTCTTGATACCACTTACCTAAATTCCTGTGCTCATTGTCCATACATGCTCAGTTAGTCAATTGCTTGTTGCTTCATTCGTGCCTTTTTCTTCCACGTTAATGTGGTTACTAGTAGCGAGCACATGAGCATGAAATAGCTAATAGAATCAATTATATCTTCTCCAAGTATGTTTTATGTTATCCAGTAGCGCATGAATTAATTTAAATATAGTGACTAAAGCAGCCTTGATATGTGCATGCGTTGGTGGGTTCAGCAATGCAACGTTGTTATCTCTTTGAGTGGCACCAGTATTTTCGGTTATTCTGCAAGCAGGGGCGAAACATAAGTGCATATTTTCATACATGGTTATCCTGTTATTCGCTCTTATTTTTCTGGTTTTAGCATTCGATTACCGCTTGGGCATAATACTACATACAGAGAACACAAGTCAGAAGATGCTACATATGCTACTAGAACAAGCGGCAGGAATGATGCATGAGACACCTGCTGGAGGAATAAACTGTTTTTTTTCTTGTTCTCTGGGAGCTTTTCTTTTGCTGGATGCTAATATTTCTTTTGGTTTCTATTTGGTGATCACTTGAACAATGGTGTATGAATTGTATTTTGCTTGAAGTCCTCCATGGTCATGGTGGGACCTGTAATAAACTTGCAGAGTGTTCAGCTTTTGCTGCGCTGAACCTGTTACATATAGGTTCTTCATTTTGGTGCTTTGGTTTGATATAAGGTTTGACATCATTTTTGCCTGTCCGGCTTTAATTGACCCTAATTTCATTTTCAGAAAAATGAGTTAATATCAGGTACACCAGGGTTGTGTACCTCCCCGCTTGGATCATAATCGGAAAGTGTATAGAAGAAGAGCATAACCAAATGCATTGCATATACTTACTGAAGAGTCTGAAAGTGAGGTTGCCTACTCTGTTGTCTGGAAAGTAAACACAGCAAGTTGCGTTGTTGTATTCTGTTTCCTTGAAGCATAATGTATCTAGTTTGTCGCAAGGTGCAGCAGGACCCTGGGTCGACAGATTGCGTTGTCGTCTACAAAATCAAAGTGAGAAGATGTCCATGCAGCTACTAGTACTAGGGCACGCGACAGAAGATGTCCTTGCAGCACCTGGAGGTTGGCCTCGGGCAGTTTCGTAGTTGGTTGCTTCGTTTCATTGTCAGGCCCGTTCCTACTTCAGTGGCTTCGGCTACAGACTGCCTTCGCCTCGTCTGAAAGTTTTCCGGCAACACGCTCCGCAGCTGTGTCCGTGAATGGGCTTTAGGAGAAGAGGCCGAACCAGCCCAAGACCAAGAATGTTTGCCTATGCGGCCTGGAACGGGTGCCCAAGTGACAATTGTTCTCGTCTGGCCAGCTCGTGCATGGCTCATCGATTATATATGCTGTGGCTTCTTGCGATCTTGTCGGAGGGGGTTAACCTTGATGAACCTGTAAACAATTGAATCCTGTACTAAGTAGTCCTTGTCTCGCCCTATCTCGTTTTTGCTTTCGCCCCCAAATTCCAATTCCGTGCAATTGCTAACAATTCATGTGGGTCCTTCAGTTGGGCACTTTGGTTTGATACAGCAAAATTAGCGAGGTTGCCCTGCTGGGCCGCTGGCTGCTCTGTTTCCTTAAAACAGAGCAAATTCCCGTGTGGTAAGGTACTCTGTTTTCTTGAAGCTGATCGGCGCCTCTTGCAGCACCGCCGGAGTAGGAGGTCTGCTTCCGTTGGACAAAGACACAATTCAGGATTTGGATGAAGTCAAAACTTAATAAGTTTAACTAAGTTTATATATAAAGAGAATTAAATTTCTTAGGTGGTGCATCACAGCTGACTGTGTTTAGGACTTTGTTTTTAACTCCTCATATACTTCATGTTTGAAAAAAGGGGAAAAAATATAGTAACCCCTCCTCTGTTTTTGCGGTCGACTGCTGGCTGCCTCTTCGGCGGCCACCGTGCTACGCTACCGCTCGCACTGCGTTGTCTGCCACAGCCGTGTTCGAGCGTCGTTCTGCGACGACCTAGATGGCACCAATATGTAGCCGGCGTCAAGGAGCTGGTGAGCCGCGGCACGATCGACGAGCTTTCTCTCGAGATTATCGTCAACGCACGTGGGGCTGTCCATGCTACCCGTCGATCACACCACGCACAGCTTCCTCTCAGAGGCGGTATATGGGCACGCGCGGGCCCACCTCGGCGGCGGCATCCAATACTCGTGGGGCTGGAACTGTGATGTAGCTATAGGTCCGGTCTAACAGAGCTCCTTAAGCGAGTTCGGTGTTTCGAATCGAAAATACTTCAACTAATCTCATCGTCCTATGTAAGAAATGTAATGCTAAAGGATACAAGAACAGTCACTAGCAGTAAAATAATGGCTTATTCTGATCAACTGCTCCTTAAACAAATCTTTTTTTTTTTTTTTTTTTTTTTTTTTTTTTTGACAACTTCAACGGGAGGGATTGCTCCCCACCTGATTTTATTGATTTATAGCATTGGCAACCAGATTACAAAGATGTTTACAAGTGTTGGGAAAGAAATTGCCTTTTTAGGCTAGATTACATCCACAGAATTGTTCACCGTCATTTCCAGAAAGGAGGACCAGGCTTGTATGACCATTTTGCTTTTCTTTGGCATTCTGACCTTCCACTGAAAGGCCTCTGATCTGCACGAAATTATTATTGTCCTCAGATTTTGGTGAACATCTCGAAAGACCACCTCGTTTCTCCTTTTCCATAGCTGCCAGCAACATAGGATGATGAAAGCGCTGTATTGGTCAGCAGGGAGGTTTTGAAGTTTCTGAAAGCAGTGCAGGTTTTTGGTCTGAAGATTGTGGACGTCTTGGAGACCCAACGTCGACCAGAACTGGGCAGCAAAGGGGCAGTGCAGGATTATGTGGTCCGGAGTTTCTTGATCCGCCCCACAGACTGTACATGCTGGCGAGTCAACAATCTTCTTGCGATATAAGTTTGCTTTGCACTGTATTCTTCCCTTGACAAGCAACCAAGCAAAGAGCTGGACCCTCGGCGGAGCTGCATTCTTCCAGATGAAGATGGACGCTGGATCATTGGGTTGTCCCTTTGCCTTGAGAAGCCTATAGATGGTCGATGTGTCGAGCTTGTCCGGCGTCCGGCTAAATTGGGACAGGCGTTTGTCCGGCTCATCATTGAGGCACGTCAAGTGAACGATTTCAGTCAAAGCAATGAGTTCCTGTTGTGCTTGCGGTGACAGCCGGTTGACAAAAGCTCCATGAAGATTTGAGCCTAAGGCTTAATCAGCGCAAAGGACAAGAGGATAATTAATATTCAAACTAGCATCAGTGCCAGACCAACATCATGAAGACATTTTCCACGAAGCTGCAAGAGCCACATCTCCTTTTGGTAGCTGTTCTAGGGCCTCATGCAGCATCTTCTCGCCTTCAATCTGCAGAGTGAGATTAGCATTGGATTCAGTAACAGCATACCCATCTGCAGAGCATGCTTGTTTTCTTCTAGCTTCAGACACCTTGTTCAGGTATCAAAATTTCAACATTTCACAGTTTGTTCAATTTTGATTCCTAGTTTCGTATTGTTGACCTCAAAACAATTAAGCTCCGGAGACTGGATTAGATTAGATGTTGATGGAGTGCATCTAGTGCACTGATTGGCGTTCAACCAGCAAGAGTTTTCCTTGTCTCCATCCACGAAGCCACGGGAAGATTCAGCTTCCTCTCTTTTTCTGTCTTGTAGTTGTGTGTTGCCGATCATCATCCTCTGGCCCTGCAGAATCGCCAAATGCAACTCCTCCCACTCTGTGGACGTTGACTGTGGATGCAACAAGGACCGATCTGTAATCATTCATGCTTTCTTTGTGGCTTCCTGATAGATATTCGGGTAATAATCCTCCGTCAAATTTCATCGGTTCAAAGTTTGTCCGGTACCCATTTGCATGTCCAAATTCTTATAAGCAGAAAACAAGCCCTAGAAATTCAATTGATTTGTGAAATTCACTCGTGTACAGCTTCAAGTTGTTTCTCCGCGTCTCTCCTTTGTTCAACAAGTTAAAGAAGAACCACTCTATTAGTCATTGCGCGCCGGGTGCTCCTCACTTAAACAAGAATCGATCTGCAACTTGTACTTGTTTTCATCTCCTATTCAGGTAACCCACCACCTAATTTCACCAGTTCAAAATAAAGTTTGAAATCCTTGCTTTGGAAGTTTAGATTGTCCAGTAGAAATAAAGCTAGCTCTCAGAATTGAACTGACTTTTGAAATTTGGGTATGGCAGCCACATGCACACACCTGTGATTCTGAGCACTCAAGGAAGTCCACACAACCAACATGGCAGAGGCTGTTGTGGGAGTGCTGATCGGCAAGCTCGGTGCGGCCTTGGCAAACCAGGCAGGAGCTTATGGTTCGTCCCTGTTTGGCAAAGAGGCTTCTGCTCTCAAGGGTCTCTTTGGCGAGATCCGCAAAGCCAAGGAGGAGCTGGAGAGCATGAAAGCCTACCTATGTGAGTCAGAGAAGTTTAAAGATACCGACCATACTACTGGCATCTTCATCAATAAGGTCAGGGAACTATCTTTCCAGATCGAGGATGTTGTTGATGAGTTCATGTACAAGCTTGAGGATGATAAGCATGGAGGATTTGCAGCAAAGATGAAGAAGAGGATCAAGCATCTCGAGGTTTGGCACCGTCTAGCTCACAAGCTCCGTGATATCAATGCTGAGCTTGAAGAAGCTGCAAAAAGAAGGGCACGTTATGTCATCCCAGGAATGCAGGGACACGCTGGGAGCAGTGACCATAATGCCAGATCCATCAATCAAAATTTGTGTTTTGCAAGGGAAGAGGATGTAGTGGGTATTGAACATAATGCAACGAAGCTCAAACAGTGGCTAGTAGGTGATCTGAAAGAAAAGAACTACAAAATAGCCACAGTGTGGGGAATGGGTGGTGTAGGTAAAACAACTTTGGTTAAACGACAACATCTTTGTCTGAAACGTCCGTGGCCTGCTGCCTGCTGTGGAAGGAGCGCAATGCCTAGACGTTCAGAAGTGAAGCCTCGGTTGTTCGCGAGTTTTGCTTGACGTTCCTGCAGGTGGCTGCCCTTTGGTTGCGGGCCGGTTACTCGAGGCTGTTGTTGCTCTTCGCTCTTTTGTAGTCTCTCTGTTGTGGTGTTGTTTGGTTTCGGTTTTTTCCGTTCTTGCGGCTCGTCAGGGCAACCTTTGGTTACCCTTTGTCGACGCTTTCGGTGTTTGTTCGGTTGTTATCTATTTCCTCTTAATGAAACACGTGCTACAGTGCACGTTCGCGAAAAGAAAAAAAAACTTTGGTTAACCATGTCTACAAGATTGTGAAACTGGATTTCGATGCTGCAGCCTGGGTAACAGTGTCAAAGAGTTACCAGGGTGAAGACTTGCTAAAGAGGATTGCAAGAGAGTTTGGCATTTTAACTGATGCTACTAACATGGAAACTAGAAGCTTAGTTGAGATTATTTGGAAACATCTTGAAGGTAAAAGGTATATCTTGGTTCTTGATGATGTTTGGGAAAAGGATGTATGGATTAATGATATCATGGAAGTCTTTCCGACTAATTGTACCAGCAGGTTTGTCCTCACATCAAGAAAGTTTGAAGTTGCATCATTGGCAACTAGTAATTGCAGAATTGAGCTGGAACCTCTAGGAGATAAGCACTCCTGGGAGTTATTCTGCAAAGCAGCTTTCCGGAATAGTGATGTCAAATGGTGCCCGTCAGAGTTACATGATTTGGCTACAAAGTTCATACAAAAGTGTGAAGGCTTGCCTATTGCCATTGCATGCATAGGACGTCTATTGTCTTTCAAACAACCAACAGTCTCTGAATGGGATAGCATGTACAAGGAGTTAGAATTGCAATCAGCTAATAATGTGATCCAAGGTGTCGATAGTATTTTAAAACTCAGCTTGGAGGACCTTCCATATGAACTAAAGAATTGCTTCTTACATTGTGCAATGTTTCCAGAGGATTATGAACTAAAGAGGCGGAGGCTAATTAGGCACTGGATTACTTCTGGATTCATCAAGGAAAAGGAGAACAAAACACTAGAACTAGTGGCAGAGGGATGCTTGAATGATCTGGTAAATCGAAGCTTACTACAAGTTGTGATGAAGAATGCATCTGGACGAGTGCAATGTTGCAGAATGCATGATGTTGTCCGCCATCTTGCCCTTGACAAGGCAGCAAAAGAATGCTTTGGTAAAGTCTATGAGGGCCATGGGACATTCACGATACATGGAACACGTAGACTGTCAATTAACAGCACCAATATTGTACCATTGAATCAATCTGGTGCGACACATCTCCGCGCAGTCTATGTTTCTACAGGTACTGTCGATATTGAATTGTTGAGGTCTATCCTTACATCCTCAACATTGCTGTCAATATTGGATCTGCAAGGTGCTAAAATCAAGATGCTCCCTAATGAGGTCTTCAGCTTGTTTAATCTGCGTTTCTTGGGTGTTCGAAATACTCAAATTGAGATTCTGCCAGAGGCCATCGGAAGATTGCAAAACTTAGAAGTACTGGATGCAGCAAAGACTTGTCTACTACTACCTCCGTCCAAGAAAAGATGCAATTATGGGATGCGTGCCAGTCAAACTGACTCAAGTTTGACCAAGTTTATAGTAAATAGTATTAACATTTATGTCTTCAAATAAATTTATTAAAAAACTAGATTCAAAGATCTTTCCAATGATACCAATTATGTATCATAAATATTAATATTTTTTAATATAAATTTGATCAAAGTTCAAACTGTTTGACTTCTCGAAAAGCGAGAATTGCATGTTTTTGTGGACGGAGGGAGTATCTTTACCAAAGGATGTAGCAAAACTGAAGAAGCTTAGGTACCTATATGCAAGTGTGATTGTCCATGAAAGATCTTTCCGGCGACATCGTGGAGTAAAGATGCCTTGGGGTATAATAAAGAACTTGACAGGACTGCATGCTCTGCAAATCGTTAAAGCTTGCTCAGAGACATTACGTGATGTTGCAGCTTTGACACATTTACGAACGTTAGGAGTTGACGATGTGACAAGTGAGCACTCATTACTCCTGTGCAGTGCTCTCCAGAACATGAGCAATCTTGTCCATTTGACAATTAATATGTCAAACGAAAATGAAGCGTTGCCATTGGAACAACTTAGTTTACCAGAAACTATTTCTAAACTCGGACTGATAGGGCAGCTGGAGAAGAAACGGATGCCTCAGATTCTCTCTTCCTGGTTGCACCTTAACCATCTCACTCATCTACGGCTGATGTTCTCCAATCTTGATGAGAACTCATTTCCTAGCCTCATGGTGTTGCGTAATTTATGCTTTCTTTGGCTTTCTAAGGCTTACGATGGGAAGACATTATGCTTCTCTGCACAGTCATTTCCTAGACTGAAAGTACTACGTATATTTGGTGCTCCGCAACTCAGCCAAGTAGAAATAGAAGAAGATGCACTGGGAAGTCTTGTTGAGCTATATTTTTCAGGGTGCCCAGAACTGAAGCGGCTCCCTCGTGGCATTGAGTACCTTACAACGCTCAATGAATTATATTTGGAAGATGTTGCTGATGAGCTTATAAAGATCCTTAGGCAGGAAGGTGAAGCAAATGAATGCAAGGAAGAGCTAATGAAGATTAGCCACATTAGAAGGGTTCGTTTTAGAGCAGCTGGGGGAAGACTTTTGGCTTAGAATTGTAACCAAGGAAGGGAATGCATTTGCTGGCTGAAGGCTTGAATCCTAGCTACTATTTCAGGAGTTCACATACAAGGTACGGTTTTTACGCTGCTTCTTGTTCAATGGACCGACCAGAACACAACCTTTGGCTCTTAAAATGCCTCGTTCGCTTCATTTCCTCTGGTTGCTGCTGGCTTTGTCTTTGGACCTTTGGTGGTTCAGTTCAGTGGTTAGTGGACATGTATTGAGCTACGATGGAGGAAGCGCAGACATCCGCCCATCAGCAAGAAAAATGCCTGAATTCTGCATGGGTGCAGATTACAAAATAGAGTGTCAATACGAATTTACTAAATCAGTTTGCGAATTAAGCGCAAACACTGTTGTGATTTTAGCTGCCACGCCATGCTGTTTGTGGTGTACATCTAAAAATAAAAATTTGTGCCTAGTGCAGAGACTTGAGAGTGCTTGCTTTGGATTTTCTATTAGTCTGTCTGGTCGGAATTGGATTGGCCTGATGTCCTTTACGGGCATCTCCCAGGTCTGTAATAAATTTGTCAGTCTTTACTTCTCGTTTTGCAGAACTTAACCTTTTTATTTCGTGGTGCTTTCTGATGTATGGAGCCAAAACTTTTAAGTTTCAACCAGCAATTTGTTTATGAATGATTTGACCAAATCAATGGAATATGGGTGTTGCCTATGCTGTTGCCCTATCTCGTTCTTGCTTTCACCCCCAAATTCCAACTCCGTGCAATTGCTATCATTCATTTGGTCCTTCAGTTCGGCACTGTGGTTTGATAGAGAATAAATTAGAGAGGTTGCCCTGCTGGCTGCTCTGTTTCCTCAAAACAAAGCAAATTCCCGTGTGGTAAGGTACTCTGTTTTCTTGAAGCTGATCGGCGCCTCTTGCAGCACCGCCGGAGTAGGAGGTACTGCTTCCGTTGGACAAAGACACAATTCAGGATTTGGATGAAGTCAAAACTTTCTTGATTTTAGCTAAGTTTATAAATAAAGAGAATCAAAACTTCATGTATATCACCCTTTATCCATTCGCAAAATTTGAAAAAAAGGGAAAAAAAATATAGTAACCCCTCTGTTTTTGCGGTCGACTTCTGGCTGCCTCTTCGGCGGCCACCGTGCTACGCTACCGCTCGCACTGCGTTGTCTGCCACAGCCGTGTTCGAGCGTCGTTTGGCGACGACCTAGATGGCACCAATATGTAGCCGGCGTCAAGGAGCTGGTGAGCCGCGGCACGATCGACGAGCTTTCTCTCGAGATTATCGTCAACGAACGTGGGGCTGTCCATGCTACCCGTCAATCACACCACGCACAGCTTCCTCTTAGAGGCGGTATACGGGCACGCGCGGGCCCACCGCGGCGGCGGCATCCAATACTCGTGGGGCTGGAACTGTGATGTAGCTAGGTCCGGTCTAACAGAGCTCCTTAAGCGAGTTCGTTGTTTCGAATCGAAAATACTTCAACTAAATTTATTTTTCATTTTAAAAAATAAAAAAATTGGATACCAGTGACTTTCCACTTCGGCTTGAGCTTGTTAGGCTCGGCTCATTAAAGCTCGGCTTTATGTTAGATCTCAAACAATTCATGAGATCATGATAGATTATAAGATTATATCAATTTTGAAAGCCAGCTCTATGTTAGATCTCAAACAATTCATGAGACCACGATAACTTATAGGATTATATCAATTTTGAAAAAATAGAACTCTTAAAAATGCACTTGGCTCGTTATCCACACCTAGGCATTGCAGACCCACGGAAACGGTGGCCAATGTCAGTGTGATCTATTTTCTTCTTTTTTCTAAATGCAAACAGAGTGAGGGTGAGACAGATGAAGTATATAAGGGGTTAAAAGTCACAAAGCCAGGTGGACAAAATGTTCAAGTGGCTAATAAGGACCTGCGGTACACCAGTTAACTATTTTACTAGCCCAAAAATGTATTTTAACCTAAGTGTCAACCCTTGATAAGTTCAGCTGCCGCTAATGCATTTAGCTATTATAGGAAATAGTATCAACATTTCTGACTCCAAATAGATATTTAAAGAGTTCTTGGAATCATATATGTTACCCTCTCTGTCCCTAAAAAAGTGATGTTCTAGGATTTTTCAGACAGATTAGTGGAGAAGAAAAATTTTCCTAATACCTTAGTTTGTTGGACTTGATTCCCTAAAAAAGATGTCCCGTGCTTTACTTGCCTAATTAACATGTGCTGCATGGAAGCAAGTAGACTTCCTATGGGTCAAAAGCGTGTCTGAAGCTCAGAACATCATTTTTTTGGGGGGACAAATTTCAAATCACAGAACATCACTTTTTTGAGTAGTATTTTATATAAACTTAGTTAAATTTGAAATTGTTTGTTTGTGCAGTTCACGGCCAGCATACGAGGCGGCGTGTGAGACAACCAACGTGTCGCCAGGGCCGGCTCTAAGGGGTGGGCAGGCAGTGCGACCGCCGGGGGCCTATGGAGCTAGGGGGCCCAAGACCATATAGCTAATTAGTATATATAATTTTTTATTTGGCATAATAAGTATTTGAAGGCCCATCACAAATTAGCCCAAGCCATAGGTAACTCTTCCTTCTAGTCCTATTCTACATAACCAGGATCCATCGAGCGGAGCGCAGGCGACGTTTAGTTTGATCGTTTCCTGCCGCCGCGACTCTGCTCATCAACGCATTATCTTGGTTGAGGAGAGGAGACGCCGACGCACATCCGATTCGCTCCTCACCCGGCGACTGGCAACAGCAAGGACATTGATCTCATTTTAGTTTTTTTTTGTTACACTATCGTTATGTTTATGAGCTATACATATATTGCAAAGTAATTTTTATTATTTGTACTATATATTGTAATTTTGATATTAAAAATTAGTTTAACAGGCCCTTATCTTCTTACTTGACCAGGGGCCCTTAAAATTATAGAGCCGCCCTGCGCGTCGCGTGGCCAGGCAGCCGAGGTGGCGCGGGCGCGGCCGGCGCTCTCTACGGGACGGCCGGCGCTCGAGCACAAAGCTGAGCGCTCCCGCCGCCAGAATTCCGTAAAAATATTGTATCTTTGGTGAAAAGAAGGAGCACACAGCCCTAACTGCTTCAGAGTCATTGGATCTTGAATGGAGGGGTGAGATGGATGGAAAGTTACACCGTGACTTTATGAAGCAAAGTCACTTAATCCTGATCTATGCTATATATGCTACTAGAACAAGCGGCAGGAGCGATGGTGCGGCACCTGCTGGAGGAGGACACTATTGTTTTTCTTGTTCTCTGGGAGCTTTTCTTTTGCTGAATGCTAGTATTTGTTTAGGTTTCTGTTTGGTCATCACTGGCACAGTGGTATGAATGGTTTCTTTTTGCTTCATGTCCTGCATGGTGGAGGCTGTAATAAACTTGAAGTTGCAGAGTGTTCAGTTTTTGCGCGCTGAACCTGGCTTCCTTTCATATAGGTCCTTCAGTTTAGTGCTTTGGTTTGGTATAAGGTTTGACATGATTTTTGCCTATCTGAATTTAATTGACCTTAATAAATATCTTTTTTTATATAAAAAAATGACTTAATATCAGGTACATCAGGGTCATGACTTATGATTATATACCTCCCTTTTTATCATTATCGGGCAAGTGTAAAGAACAAGAGCATGCATACTGAAGAGTCCGAAAGCGAGGCTGCCTACTCTGTTTTCTAGAAAGTAAACAGAGCAAGTTCGGTTGTTGCACTCTGTTTTCTTGAAGCTGCATAATGTATCTCGACGCTCCCACTACTGAGTCAAGCAGTCAGCAGTGTGACCAAAAACAAATGCTTGTGCAATGATCCAAGGATTATATTCTACACCTAAGAGGACCGAGCGTAGCTCGGGTGGCAAGCTCAGCTAGCTGTGAGCTTGCCGGCCAGAGTTCGAGCCCCGTGGCTACGAATTTCCGGTCTCTCACCTAAAAAAATCCCCCTCGCTGTGCACGCGACCTGTTGAGCTGCGTCAATCCGTTTGATGTTCTGGTCCAGGTCAGTCTGGCCCTTTGGGGCACGTGCCAGGGTTCCGAGGGTGGGTTTTCTAGACTGGGATATTTGTATCCCTATTTCTTAGAGAAAGCTGTGGGGGCGGTTTTTCCCCACCAGTCTATTTTTTTATATATTCTACACCTAACGTACCCTTTTTCATCCACACAGAAAAAATAAGAATGAATTGCTCCAATCTACACCTAACGTACCCTTTATTTCATCTCTTATATACTCCTATATGCTCCTATATATGCACTAAATCTCACTGTTTTATTTCATCTCTGATTGCCCTATGTTTTGTACGGTTGTACGCCTATGCACAAAGTGCTAAACGCTAAATGTACATCACATATTGTTTAGCCAACTAAGCGGTCTAAATGTAAATTTAAATAATTTATACAACATTTAAGTAGGCTAAAAATACACTTAAACTGATATTACTAGCCATCGTGTAGTGTTTAGATGGATTTAAATAGATATCAAAATGGTTGTATGGCCAAATAATTTTCATGCATGCTAACTTCTCTATAGGACTTAGTAGTAGCCCGCCATAGGTTAATTTTAGTTCCAGATCCGCCACTGTTGTCTAATGTGCCCGTTCTCGAGGAGTTCAGTGAGCTACCCCACGTCGAGGAGTTTATTCTCGGGGCGGCTATCGTCACTGCCTATGGGGTGTTTGTGCTGCCGGCCAATCATCTCACGCGCACGACTTTCTCTCAATGGTAGTTAGAGATGACAATAGCTATCCGAGAGCTAAAACCGGACGGGTTTTGACTGTATTAGGGCAAGGGTATGGGTCAATTTCTCTATTCATAGATTTTTTTAATGGGAAAAAGTTAGACCTAGCGGGTTTGCAGGCGTGTGGTACCCAAACCCGAAGACGCATGAGTAGCTCATATCAGTCTATAATATCCTAACTTTCTCAACTAGATTGATCCATTTAGAGGCGTATATAAGACAACTTTCCCATCCCAAACCCTAACCTAGATCACTCCTTCGCCCCTCATCCACCAGACCACACTATGACGACATGGCGCACATCTAGATCACACATTCACTCTCAAGCTTATGCAACACACCGCATCCGAGAGGTTGAGATTCTAGCCGGTTGATATATATATATATATATATATATATATATATATATATATATATATATATATATATATATATATATATATATATATATATATATATATATATATATATATATATATGTCATTAATATATGCATTATGATGGCCGGGTATTGTATGGTTGGATGAGATCTGATTTCTCATTTATGTTATTTTTCATTGCACCATGCAGTATGAATAAATGAATATATGATAATTGTGAATATGTACTATACTTACTATATGTTTATTGGTGGTGACTTGGTGTGCTTGCTGTTGTGGGCATGGGCGACCCGTTGAGTACCCATGAACCGAATGGGTATGGGTATGGGCATAAATTTAAATCTATTATAGGTCCTAGGTTTTTTAGCAGGCACATTTTATGTTTATGGGCATGTGTTTGGATTGAAAAAACCCAGCGGGTTTGTGCCCGTTGCCATCTCTAGTGGCGGTATATGGGGCACACGCTAGCCCACCTCAACGGCGGCGCCCAAAGCTTGTGGGGCAGGAGCTGTGGTGCTAACGGACCCACGGTAGTGGCGTCCAATCTCGTTGCGGCCTTTTTTGTGTAATATATAACAAATTCAACCATTGTGATATAAATATAAACGAAACTTGCACCATACATTTGGACCATGCGAGTTGAAATGACCATTCCTACCATTGTAAGAACCTAGCGAGTAACCTAGTACCTACAATCTCCTTAAATAAAATAAGAAATGAAAACTTAGAATAAAATTACAATAAGTAACAAGTACTAGAGATTTCTCTTACCACACAAATAAAAATTGTAATAATTAGATTAAAAGTTTAAATTATTAAACTTTAAAGTTTTATGACGCCACACACAAAAGGATGTAACAAAAAGCTTATATAACTTATGCTTAGGTATATTGCACTAAGAAAAAATGTAAATTCTTTTTTAGAAAGACACTCAATAGAGTGTCTCATATCTGAATATATCAAGGCAAACAATAGCTCATACAAAAGCACAACTCAACACAAAAAGACCTCTGAAAAATAAGAATATATTGAAGAGCCAACCAGTCATCTTCTTCCTATCGAAGATTGGAAAACGCATTGAAGAGATAGCAAAAGAAAGGGACACCTACAAACACCCTCACCATACAAGGCTTTGAAGACCGCAAAATACACTCGTCGCTAACAACCAGATATAGAACCCACTAAAAGAACATTGGCTCGAGGAACCCTTCGTTATTTAATAATTTTAAATAATGGTTGTTTCATTAGTAAAATTTTAAAATGTAAATTCTAGAAAGCCTAACTAGAGCTCCTAAGTAAAGCCTCCATGTTAATCCTCTCAAGACTCGCTCAATTCTATTTAAAAAATTCTAAAAATTCTCATAAAAATCTAAAATGTGTAGCCATCAATTCTACCGACTTTAATCGCCATTGATAATAATAACCATTAGCTCTATTCTATTTTTAAATAATTTCCATCCTCTAGGATTGTGTAAATCAGCATTAGGTAACCCATGAAGCTATATTTAAATTACTCACATATGCCATTCCGAATCATCATCTAAAGTTAAACTAAATTTGCATCTAATTCACCACATACTATTATAATAGATAATGTACGTAGCCCTTGAATTTGCATCTAAAATACCACTTTCGGTCATTAATAGAAAAAGCAAAAATATCCCCTCAAATTCACAGCTAAATTATCAACATATTCTATTACAAAAATGTTTAAACGACCATAAAGCATATATATGTTTCTATATTATTCACTTCTATTAATATTAATATAACAAAATTTGATTAAAATAAACAAACATATTGCCTCATCACATAAATCAAGTACACATGAATGCGTGAGTAATAAATATATATGTTTGTATGTTTTAGCAAATATAAAAATTTTCTTCTGAACAACACAAATACTAATGATATTAATAACCATTATATATAGTCTATAAAAGTTATTACTTTAGATATATTTATACATTTTAACTAAAACATTTGCCATATCTATATTGATATTATAATCGTTACTACACACATAACTCTTCGATAAGAAAAATTT
The DNA here is from genome assembly GCA_038087645.1 of Saccharum hybrid cultivar R570. Lineage (NCBI taxonomy): Eukaryota > Viridiplantae > Streptophyta > Magnoliopsida > Poales > Poaceae > Saccharum > Saccharum hybrid cultivar. The sequence goes on from JAQSUU010000805.1 coordinate 18,703,940, forward strand.
AAACATCTTGAGAGATGGCAGACCACAAGTGGCTATATCTAATATCTTCATAGCCTTTGAGATTCTTTTCGAGTAAATAGTCACTGTTATAAGGCCTACATACTAATATCCTTCTAAGGTCAGTACTGCTACCCACGCAAGAACTCCTTTCAAACTCTACCGCTGACCTAAAGCTACATGATGAAGGTTTTAAATGATACGTCCATGTAATATTTGGGAGTGTAGTCTACGACCTAATTAAGATCCATATTTTTGTAAAATTATAAAAAGGGAGTTTTAATAAAAGATACAATAAGCACAATAGTTTCAATATAACTTGAGGGTAAAAAGCCTGTAGCAAGTAATAAGATTAATAGTTAAAAATCACAATTTAGATTTCTAGAACCATAAGATATGGGCTGCATGTGACACCCTAAATTTTCGTATTATTTAAAAATAGATAAATTTGATTTAAATATGAATTTGTTGTGCATTCAAATTTAGGGAATAATAAATTTTGGGAAATTAAAATCAATCATAAGGTTAGAAAAATGTTCATGCATGCATGCTGTTGCACAAATATTTTGTGATGAGTGGTTTTGATAAATTTTTGAAAGGATTTGAAAATCATTTGGAAATGTGATTTGAAAATTAAATCTGAAAAAGGAAAATAAATTCTTTCCCGCTTTCATTTTTTTCCTCGGAATTCGGCCTGTTAGCCGATTCCCGGCCGGCCCAACAATTTCCTCCCCGCGCTCCTTCTTCCCCCCCCCCCCCCCCCCCCCCCCCCGCGGCCCAGCCTGGCCCAACTGAACCAGGCAACCGTTCCCGCGCCCGCTCTCCCCCTTGAGCCGCTGACGCGCCGGGCCCACTTGTCGGCACCTCCTCCAACCTCCCGCATCGCACGCACGGGTGGAACCGCCGGCGCCCGCGCCCACGTTCCGCACGAGTGAGAGCGTCGCCTCTGCCCCCGGCCTTCAAAAGGCGTGTGCGACCCCGTCTCCGCCCTTCCTATCCCCAGTTTCCCCTCTCTCTCACTCGTTTGAGCAACCAGAGAACCGCCGCGGCGACTCACCGGAGAAGCCGTCCGCCCCGCCGCGTCGCCACCGTTCTCAAGCCGCTTCAACTCTGTTTTTCCTCCCGGTGAGCTTCGCCTCGTTCCCCGCTCCCTCCCCATACTTCTATTTCCTTGATTGGTGGCCTCTAGGGCCATGTCCGCGAGCTCCGACGGGTTTCTCGCCGCCGTCCATGGCGGGAGCCGCTCGGGCTCACCCCCGGCCGCGTTTAGTGTCTAGGTTTGATCGCCTCCATCCTCTATTCCTTCCCGTGCTCCCAAATTGTCGAATCGTGGCCTCTAGGGTGGCATTTCACGTGCGCCGGTGAGGTCCCGATCGCCGGCCATGGCGGACACGCCGCGCGGGTGACCCCGTGGCCGCGTTTTGTTTCGGGGCGAGTTCGCCATCCTCCCCTCTTCGCTCCGGACCTTTTACTTTTCAAAAGGATGCCCTGTAGCGCCCGGGCGAGCAACGCCGGCGAGCTCCACGCCGCGGCAATGGCGGCGCCGCCGTGTTCACCCTCAGCTCCGGCAGCCAGCCCTCTCTCCTCTCCCCCCTTTCTTTCTTAACCGTGCATCTCAAGATCAACGGCCCTGGTTGGCCGATACCCCTTCGCGGGTCTTTTTGCTAAAGAGACCCCCCACTTTCATGAAATTGAACCCGCAGTCCTTGGCCATTTGAATAAATCCGAATTTTGATTTATTTTAAATCCGAAAATAGTTTGATCTATTTACAGAATTGCCACTGCAGTAAAACTGTATAAAATCGTCGTTTTAGCTCCGATTCGACCTGTTCAACTTGCGTTAGTTTTGTAATTTCGTAATCTACGTATTAGTGCCACTGATAGACCTGTTAGAAGCTTTTAAGTTTCTCGATTAAGTCTAGTTTAATAGCTAGTTTTGGAACCTTGTTTAGCGCGTAACTTTTGCGTTGTAGCTCCGTTTTTCATGCAATTCACGTCAATGTGATCGTAGCGAGACGTAGATGATTTTGGTAAACATTTTATTCAGATTTATTTATTGTTGGTGTACTGTTCTAATAGTAGCTATGTTTTGCTTGTATGTCTGCTCCGAATTGCGTGTTGTACTTCGTGTCGTTCGAGTTCAGACGGTGAGGAGTATGTCGGAAATCCGGACGCGTACGAGGAGCAGCAGGACCAGCAACAGTTCGTGAACCAAGGCAAGTATAGCATGGGCCTACCTTGTTGTCCTATTCATTATATAACATATTCATTATGCATGTGTCTAATATTGTTCGAATATAAGGACTTCCTAGCAAATTGATGACCTGTACCTTGATTCCTATGGGGATTATTTGCATGTGGGTAGAATGCTAGTGCTCTAACTAAACATGATCTACACAATGATTAATGGAACCAACGGATATACATGATGATAGTAGTGGAACTAAAGGGTGATGGTGCAAATGATGTGTATCATGTTGCCCTAAACTCTCCGTAAGGACTTATCTGTAGGGCAAAAGCTGGGACTTACAGTGCAACCGTGAGAGTTAAATGGCTCTGACTTTAGCTCAGTAGTAGGATCTTTTCTAACTTGTTAGAGGTTTCCCGAAAGGGCGCAAGAGGGGCTTGCCACGTTGGGTATAGAACTGCCTCTGTTCAGATGTGTATAGCCTGCGGGAATTGTGCCATCGAAAGGGGGTTCTCTATATCTGCCTGCCGAGGAAACCTAGCGGCCCTAACTGGTTAGAAAAGGCCTATGGAAGGCTTCATAGTGTACCCTGCCTGCTCACCTTGGAAGTGTTAGGGGGTCGACGGGCCCCGGGCATATGGGTAACACGACTCACGGGTAAAGATGTACAACCTCTGCAGAGTGTTAAAACTGTTATAACAGCCGTGCTCACGGTCATGAGCGGCCCGGAAAACTCACAGAATAAATGGTTACTTGATATGTGGATGAACTATGATGATGAAAATGAGGTCACACTGATGTTTCTCTTCTTAATTCTAGTAGTGGATCATGTGGGATAAATGGGAGCTTGAGCATCACTTAATAATGATTAATAATGAATTGTTGAACTACTAAAAGTGCTAACTGTAATCAACCGTGTCTAACCTTTTTGAGCCTCATGAATCCTCATACTATACTTGCGGAGTACAAATGTACTCACACTTGTTGCTATATTGTTTTTGGATAAAAATCCCGGATGGGTAACAGATGACAGTTTCTACGAGGACTTCCCGGAAGATTTCTAGGTTTGGGTCAACCAGTCGTCCTTCCCTGTGGATCAGACACTACGCCTGAGAGTTGCTATTTACTTTTTCGCTTGTTATGTAAGAACTACGTGATGTAATAACGTTATGTATGTACTCAGTGATGATACTCCTGTTAATTTGTCAGCTTATGTGTGCGACTACTCCTGGGGCGCACATAAGATGTATGCACTCTATATTGTCCTTTAATTGGAGTGTGACAAATTGGTATCAGAGCTGTGTCGACTGTAGGACGCAAACCTAGATAGAAATGGTCGTTTCTAGGAGTTTGACTTTATTTATTTGCTACTACCTTAATCTTGATATTTTATTAAAAATTTTATGCTCTATTCTTTATTCTATTGCATAAAATATTGACTCTGATAATATTTTATATCAAAACTATAGATGCCTCGCCTCAGTGCCGCTGCCTACATCGCCCAGTTCATTCCAGCAGCACCTGCTCCACCAGCACCACCAGCAGTACCACCAGTGGAGCCAGAGGTCGTCCACATCACTGACGAGGAAGAGGAGGAACCCATGGAGGAGGAGGCATTTTCAGCTGCTGCATCTGATGGACCCGCTTCGACCCCCGTGGCTACACCCATCCCACATGTGGATGCGCCAGTCCCCGCTGCTACACCTCCACCAGCTTCTCAGACCGCTTCTGCACCAACACCAGTGCCCTCCCCCGCTGCATCAGAGGAGCCAGAAGAGATAGGATGGACCACCAGGAATAAGTTTAAGGAAGCTCCCGAAGATGCCCATTACCACAACCTCCTCACCACCATGCTAGCTAAGTACTATCCAGAGTTTGCTGCCTCGGTGAAGTACTACTGTGCGGAGCACACACATCTAGTGGAGGCGACATACTGGAAGACCAATGTGATCATCACCGCCTGGAACAACACCGACCAATCTCAGGATGTTGTGACCACCCATAGCCACCGAGCCAGGCGTGCCAGTGCCTATGACAGCATGGAAGATGCTGCGCAGGCAGCGTACCTGCATTACCATGGTCGGCGTTTTGAGGATATGCAGAATGATCGCTACCGGTATCTTCCACGCTACGACCCAAGGGAGAAGACATGGGCGGTGTTGGCTCCTCCAGCTTCTGATCCCACCTTGGACACCACAGTGAGGCACCTCAGCGCCATGCAGGAGGTCAACGAAGCACTCAGGGAAGAGCTTCGTGCAGCGCAAAAATCTGAAAAACGCCTTCAGAACCAGATAGATGAGATGGCCGTTCAGTAGGACAGCCTACCATTTACAAGAAGAAGGCCAGGGTGTTCACCATGGTGGATCGCGCTCCTTAGATGTCTGCAGCCCCCATAATGGATGCGTTTTAGATCGAGAGTTGTGTCAAGTTTGTGTATGTTTTGTGAACCTTTCGTTGTATCGTTGGTTGTGTTGATGGACTTGGATGATTTGGAGTTTGTGTGATTGCTGGAACAGTGTGGGCTTGTCCACATGTTCTTTTTATCAAAACCTTAAGTTAGTGTTTGTTTAACTTAGTTGGGGTTTAATTTCTGCTTTACTGCTGTGCTGTTTCTCAGAGCAGTCTGCGATGTTTGTCTCATACCTCTAAATCTCTACGTCCAAAAATTATGAAATTTTTGTGGAAAGAACTAGACTTGTGTACCTCTCGTTTCCCACTGGAATCACCTCATTATCAATTCTGGTTTGAGAGATATGCCTGCTACAACCTGGCAAGTCTGTGCAGTCTGTAACCTAGAACAGAAATTGTTTAGCTCAGTTTTTGATGATGTTGCCGTCTGTATCAGTGAAAAAGTTCTATACAAAAGTTGTAGCAGACTCTTTAAGCTTTCCAACGATGTATGCCACGCCTATTTTGGATTTCTGGAACTTGAGTTACACTCCAGTTTTCGGTCTGCTGTTGTAGACACTCGTCCAGAAATTTTCAGTTATGTTGTTTACCTTTTGTAAATAATTTGTAAATTTTTGGAGATCTCTAAAAGTTTGCACATTTGCTTGGAAACAGATGGCCGCCAGAGGAGGACGTGGCCGAGGCCGTGGCCGAGGCCGTGGCCGTGGTCGTGGACACGGAGCTTTGGTGGATCCACCTCCGCCACCGCCGGTGACCATTGAGCAGTTGATGGCCATGCAAGCGCAGCTCATGCAGACAGTGATGGACCGTCTCGGTGAGCAACCCGCAGGAGCACCCCCACCTGTGTAGGTCCGTGACAAGCGTGGTGAGTTTCTGAAGGGACGCCCACCTGTGTTCACACACGCCTCTGAACCTATGGAGGCGGATGACTGGCTGAGAGCTGTGGAAAAGCAGCTAAACATTGCACAGTGCAACGACTTGGAGAAAGTCTTGTACGCCTCAGGCCAACTCCAAGGAGCTGCTCAGGATTGGTGGGAGTCATTCCAGTATGGACATCCAGAGAATGCTCCAGAGGTCACATGGAAAGAGTTCACGGAGAACTTTAGGTCCTATCACATCCCTGAGGGACTTATTGAACTGAAGCAAGAGGAGTTCCGGGCTCTCAAGCAAGGGTCCATGTCTGTGGCGGAATACCGCGACAAGTTTGCACAATTGTCGCGATATGCCCCGGCTGAAGTGGCTAGGGATTCTGACAAACAGCGCCGTTTTCTGAAGGGGCTGTATGATGGACTCCAACTGCAACTGATGTCCAACAAATATGCCAGTTTCCAAGAGTTGGTGGACCGTGCCATTGTAATTGATAACAAGCGTAAGGAAATGGACCTCAAGAAGAGGAAGCTCCAGGGACAGGCATCGGGTAGCAACACTCGCCCGCGAGCCTTCCCGCAGCAAGGTTTCCCGCAGAGGAACCAAGGGCCACCCAACCAATGGAACAAAGGCCAGTACCCCCAGAGGAACCAGTACCAGCAGCGCCCCCAGTACCCACCGCAGTTGGGTAATCAGAGTCAGTAGCGCCCCTAGCAACAGCAAGCTAGCAATCAGGCGCCACGTCAGGGAGTGCCCAACAATGCCCCAATCAAGAGTGGCACCCCAAGCAACCCCAATGCCTGTTACAACTGTGGAGAGGTGGGACACTATTCGTACCAGTGCCCGAAGAAGCAGAACCGGCAGGCCCCGCAGAACCAGCAGAACAACCAGAGACCCAACGCTCGACCTCCGTTCACTGGCAAGGTGAACCATGTGTCGTCGGAATCAGCTCAGGAGGCGCCTGAGGTTATGCTGGGTACGTTTAGCGTCAACTCCATCTCCGCTACCGTACTTTTTGATTCCGGTGCCTCGCATTCTTTCATATCCCAAGCTTTTGTTAGAATGCATAGCATACCCCTGTGTGCCATGAAGGATCCCATGTTAGTAAACTCACCGGGGGGTAGCATGCCAGCAAATTATTGGAGCCCTTCTACTAGCATATTTTTAAGGGGGGTAGCTTTCAAGGTAAATCCAATTATTCTGAGAACCGCTGGAATTGATCTCATCCTGGGAATGGATTGGATGAAGCAACATAGGGCAGTGATACAATGCCAGGAGAAATCCGTTGTTGTGACATCTCCAAGTGGTGATAGAATTTGCGTCGATGTGGAAGTGCAAGCTCAACCTACCGCCACCGTCAATCAGCTGAGCGGTGATGCTAATCAGGAAAACCAGGTGGTGGACGAATTTTCGGATGTGTTCCCCGATGAATTACCAGGTATGCCACCCGATCGCGACATCGAATTCCTTATCGAGCTTTTACTTGGAACTGCACCCATAGCTAAGAGACCATATAGAATGGGGGTAAATGAATTAGAAGAACTAAAGAAACAAATTAAGGAATTGCAAGAGAAAGGTTTTATTCGTCCTAGTTCTTCACCTTGGGGAGCACCTGTTATATTTGTGGATAAGAAAGATGGCACACGAAGGATGTGTGTCGACTATAGGTCCCTTAATGAGGTCACAATCAAAAACAAGTACCCACTCCCTAGAATTGATGATTTATTTGATCAGCTGAAAGGTGCTTGTGTGTTCTCAAAAATTGACCTCCGTTCTGGATATCATCAACTAAAAATTCGTGCATCTGACATACCCAAGGCAGCATTTACTACCAGATATGGCCTTTATGAGTACACAGTGATGTCTTTTGGACTGACAAATGCACCTGCATACTTTATGTATCTAATGAACAAAGTATTCATGGAGTATTTGGATAAGTTTGTAGTGGTATTCATAGATGATATCCTAATATTCTCCAAAAATGAAGAGGAACATGCTGAACACTTAAGGTTAGTCTTACAAAAACTCAGGGAACATAAATTGTATGCAAAAAGGAGCAAATGTGAGTTCTGGCTGAAAGAAGTATCTTTTCTGGGACATGTGGTCTCTAACGGTGGAATAGCCGTAGATCCCAGTAAAGTGCAAGATGTGTTGAATTGGAAAGCCCCAGTCAATGCTAGTGAAATCTGTAGCTTTTTGGGTTTGGCTGGATACTATAGAAGGTTTATTGAAGGGTTCTCTAAGCTAGCTAAGCCTATGACAGCCCTATTAGAGAAGAATGCCAAATTTGTTTGGTCAGACAAATGTCAGGCTAACTTTGAGGAACTAAAGAAAAGGTTGACAACAGCCCCAGTGTTGACCCTACCTGATTTAAGTAAGAGCTTCTCTATTTATTGTGATGCATCTCGCCTAGGCCTTGGATGTGTGCTTATGCAAGAAGGAAAGGTTGTGGCCTACGCATCCAGGCAGTTGAGAAAGCATGAACTGAATTACCCAACCCATGACTTGGAATTAGCCGTAGTTGTCCATGCTCTGAAAATCTGGAGGCATTATTTGATCGGATATAAGTGTGACATCTACACTGACCACAAGAGTTTAAAATACATTTTTACTCAGTCCGAGTTGAACTTAAGGCAACGTCGTTGGCTGGAATTAATTAAAGATTATGATCTGGAAGTGCATTATCATCCTGGAAAGGCAAATGTTGTTGCCGATGCACTTAGCCGGAAGAGCTATGCCAACGGACTTCAGTTGACATTTATACCAGCAGAGTTGCGAGCTGAAATAGAACATCTCAACTTGGGTTTTGTCAATAATGTAGTAGAATTGGCTATAGAACCTACATTGGAGCAAGAGATACGTAAAGGTCAGTTGGAGGATGAGAAATTAAAGGAGATTGCTGAGCATGTAGTGGTTGGAAAGGCACCAGGTTTCCGGTTGGATGAGAATGGTACTCTGTGGTTTGGAAAAAGGATATGTGTACCTGAAGTGAAGGCTATCCGTGATATGATTCTGCGAGAGGCACATGATTCTGCTTATTCTATACACCCTGGAAGCACCAAGATGTACTTGGACCTCAAAGAGAAGTATTGGTGGTATGGTTTGAAACGGGATGTGGCTGAGTATGTGGCCATATGTGATACTTGTCAAAGGGTGAAGGCTGAGCACCAAAGACCTGCAGGATTGTTGCAACCAATGAAAATACCAGAGTGGAAATGGAAAGAAGTTGGTATGGACTTCATTACTAGATTGCCCCGCACTCAACAAGGATATGATTCGATCTGGGTAATAGTGGATCGACTTACTAAGGTAGCCCACTTCTTGCCAGTCAAAACCACTTATAGTGGTGCAAAGCTAGCAGAGTTGTATATGGAGAGAATAGTATGTCTACATGGGGTTCCAAAGAAGATCGTATCTGACCGAGGAACTCAGTTTACATCACATTTTTGGCGTAAGGTACACAGTGCTTTGGGAACCAAGTTAAATTTCAGTTCGGCGTATCATCCCTAAACTGATGGGCAGACTGAAAGGACCAATCAAATCTTGGAAGATATGTTGAGAGCTTGTGCTTTACAGTATGGTACTAGTTGGGATAAGAGTTTGTCATATGCTGAGTTTTCATACAACAACAGTCACCAGAAAAGTCTCAAAATGGCGCCATTCGAAGCTTTATATGGACGAAAGTGTAGAACACCTCTATTCTGGAATCAAACAGGTGAAACCCAAGTGTTTGGACCTGATATCCTACGCAATGCAGAGGAACAAGTGAGGATGATCAGGGATAATTTGAGAGTAGCACAGTCTAGACAGAAGAGCTATGCTGATACCCGAAGGAGAGAGTTGAGTTTCCAAGTAGGTGACTATGTGTATTTGAAGGTGTCACCAATGAGAAATGTGAGAAGATTCAATATGAAGGGCAAGTTAGCACCGAGATATGTGGGACCTTTCAAGATTCTAGAGAGACGTGGAGAAGTGGCTTATCAATTGGAATTGCCAGAAAGTTTATTAGGTGTGCATGATGTGTTTTATGTTTCACAGTTGAAAAAGTGTTTGCGGGTACCAGAGGAGCAGATTCCCTTGGAGGAGCTTACTGTTAAAGAAGATCTCACGTATGAGGAGTATCCGGTAAAGATTCTTGAAACTGCTGAAAGAGTTACCAGGAGCCGCACTATAAAGATGTGCAGAGTGCAATGGAATCGTTATTCAGAAGATGAGTCTACGTGGGAAAGAGAAGAAGATCTGAGAAAGTCTTATCCACAGCTTTTTGAGTAAGCATCATCCAATCTCGTGGACGAGATTCTTTTAAGGGGGTAGAATTGTGACACCCTAAATTTTCGTATTATTTAAAAATAGATAAATTTGATTTAAATATGAATTTGTTGTGCATTCAAATTTAGGGAATAATAAATTTTGGGAAATTAAAATCAATCATAAGGTTAGAAAATGTTCATGCATGCATGCTGTTGCACAAATATTTTGTGATGAGTGGTTTTGATAAATTTTTGAAAGGATTTGAAAATCATTTGGAAATGTGATTTGAAAATTAAATCTGAAAAAGGAAAATAAATTCTTTCCCGCTTTCATTTTTTTCCTCAGAATTCGGCCTGTTAGCCGATTCCCGGCCGGCCCAACAATTTCCTCCCCGCGCTCCTTCTTTCCCCCCCCCCCCCGCGGCCCAGCCTGGCCCAACTAAACCAGGCAACCGTTGCCACGCCCGCTCTCCCCCTTGAGCCGCTGACGCGTCGGGCCCACTTGTCGGCACCTCCTCCAACCTCCCGCATCGCACGCACGGGTGGAACCGCCGGCGCCCGCGCCCACGTTCCGCGCGAGTGAGAGCGTCGCCTCTGCCCCCGGCCTTCAAAAGGCGTGTGCGACCCCGTCTCCGCCCTTCCTATCCCCAGTTTCCCCTCTCTCTCACTCGTTTGAGCAACCAGAGAACCGCCGCGGCGACTCACCGGAGAAGTCGTCCGCCCCGCCGCGTCGGCCACCGTTCTCAAGCCGCTTCAACTCTGTTTTTCCTCCCGGTGAGCTTCGCCTTGTTCCCCGCTCCCTCCCCATACTTCTATTTCCTTGATTGGTGGCCTCTAGGGCCATGTCAGCGAGCTCCGACGGGTTTCTCGCCGCCGTCCATGGCGGGAGCCGCTCGGGCTCACCCCCGGCCGCGTTTAGTGTCTAGGTTTGATCGCCTCCATCCTCTATTCCTTCCCGTGCTCCCAAATTGTCGAATTGTGGCCTCTAGGGTGGCATTTCACGTGCGCCGGTGAGGTCCCGATCGCCGACCATGGCGGACACGCCGCGCGGGTGACCCCGTGGCCGCGTTTTGTTTCGGGGCGAGTTCGCCATCCTCCCCTCTTCGCTCCGGACCTTTTACTTTTCAAAATGATGCCCTGTAGCGCCCGGGCGAGCAACGCCGGCGAGCTCCACGCCGCGGCAATGGCGGCGCCGCCGTGTTCACCCTCAGCTCCGGCGGCCGGCCCTCTCTCCTCTCCCCCCTTTCTTTCTTAACCGTGCATCTCAAGATCAACGGCCCTGGTTGGCCGATACCCCTTCGCGGGTCTTTTTGCTAAAGAGACCCCCCACTTTCGTGAAATTGAACCCACAGTCCTCGGCCATTTGAATAAATCCGAATTTTGATTTATTTTAAATCCGAAAATAGTTTGATCTATTTACAGAATTGCCACTGCAGTAAAACGTGTATAAAATCGTCGTTTTAGCTCCGATTCGACCCGTTCAGCTTGCGTTAGTTTTGTAATTTCGTAATCTACATATTAGTGCCACTGATAGACCTGTTAGAAGCTTTTAAGTTTCTCAATTAAGTCTAGTTTAATAGCTAGTTTTGGAACCTTGTTTAGCGCGTAACTTTTGCGTTGTAGCTCTATTTTTCGTGCAATTCACGTCAATGTGATCGTAGCGAGACGTAGATGATTTTGGTAAACATTTTATTCAGATTTATTTATTGTTGGTGTACTGTTCTAATAGTAGCTATGTTTTGCTTGTATGTCTGCTCCGAATTGCGTGTTGTACTTCGTGTCGTTCGAGTTCAGACGGTGAGGAGTACGTCAGAAATCCGGACGCGTACGAGGAGCAGCAGGACCAGCAACAGTTCGTGAACCAAGGCAAGTATAGCATGGGCCTACCTTGTTGTCCTATTCATTATATAACATATTCATTATGCATGTGTCTAATATTGTTCGAATATAAGGACTTCCTAGCAAATTGATGACCTGTACCTTGATTCCTATGGGGATTATTTGCATGTGGGTAGAATGCTAGTGCTCTAACTAAACATGATCTACACAATGATTAATGGAACCAACGGATATACATGATGATAATAGTGGAACTAAAGGGTGATGGTGCAAATGATGTGTATCATGTTGCCCTAAACTCTCCGTAAGGACTTATCTGTAGGGCAAAAGCTGGGACTTACAGTGCAACCGTGAGAGTTAAATGGCTCTGACTTTAGCTCAGTAGTAGGATCTTTTCTAACTTGTTAGAGGTTTCCCGAAAGGGCGCAAGAGGGGCTTGCCACGTTGGGTATAGAACTGCCTCTGTTCAGATGTGTATAGCCTGCGGGAATTGTGCCATCGAAAGGGGGGTTCTCTATATCTGCCTGCCGAGGAAACCTAGCGGCCCTAACTGGTTAGAAAAGGCCTATGGAAGGCTTCATAGTGTACCCTGCCTGCTCACCTTGGAAGTGTTAGGGGGTCGACGGGCCCCGGGCATATGGGTAACACGACTCACGGGTAAAGATGTACAACCTCTGCAAAGTGTTAAAACTGTTATAACAGCCGTGCTCACGGTCATGAGCGGCCTGGAAAACTCACAGAATAAATGGTTACTTGATATGTGGATGAACTATGATGATGAAAATGAGGTCACACTGATGTTTCTCTTCTTAATTCTAGTAGTGGATCATGTGGGATAAATGGGAGCTTGAGCATCACTTAATAATGATTAATAATGAATTGTTGAACTACTAAAAGTGCTAACTGTAGTCAACCGTGTCTAACCTTTTTGAGCCTCATGAATCCTCATACTATACTTGCGGAGTACAAATGTACTCACACTTGTTGCTATATTGTTTTTGGATAAAAATCCCGGATGGGTAACAGATGACAGTTTCTACGAGGACTTCCCGGAAGATTTCTAGGTTTGGGTCAACCAGTCGTCCTTCCCTGTGGATCAGACACTACGCCTGAGAGTTGCTATTTACTTTTTCGCTTGTTATGTAAGAACTACGTGATGTAATAACGTTATGTATGTACTCAGTGATGATACTCCTGTTAATTTGTCAGCTTATGTGTGCGACTACTCCTGGGGCGCACATAAGATGTATGCACTCTATATTGTCCTTTAATTGGAGTGTGACACTGCAACAAAAGCCACCATAGTTTAAACTAAGTTTCAACTAAATGTATATTGAAGATACACAGAGGTGTCGCAAAATAGGAAAAAAAAACTATTGGTATGAATGAAAAAAAAACATATAGATTAGTAATTTGTAAGTTTATCATAGCTAGATAAAGACTACATAATTTCTAGAGTACAATGCACCAGAGGTCCATTAACTTTTGTGGGAATGTCACTTAGATCCATCGTCAACTCTCAAAGTGTATTTATGGGTCCATAAACTTTTTAAGTGATTCCCCAGACATCCATACCCTTTCGTTTCGCAATTAGATCTGGCGTGGCAGGTCCATTCAGCAGCCAGCGTGGCGGATATATGCAATTAGCCCCTTTCTTTTTACCATCTTTCTTTTCCAACCCCTTTCTTCTTCCTCGGTCTATCACGCCAGCATGGCTATGCCCTCCATGCTCGCGCTTGCTGTAGCTGGCGGGGTGGCCAGCGAGGGCCACAGGTATTAAACAATCTTAATTCTCCTAAGACTAGTTATACTTTAAATGCCATGGACCAATATGTTCCTTGTGACAACGACCCATTCACCTCTAAGTTGTTTTGGTTCGGAGCTTTGTTTTTGCCTCACGGTATGTCAGTGACCCACGCACATATTAGTATTCAGTGCGAAAGGGCCTCCAGCCTAGTAGTTGGAACTCCTCAGTAGCACCCTAGCAGGCCAGGTTCTAATCTCCACAGGGACGAATTTCTGGGCTGGGTGAAAAAACAAAAAAAGGTAGGGGGGCACCCCTGCCGACGGTTAAAAAACATATTAGAATCTAGTAGCTTTGTTTTCTCTGTATATGTAACCAAAAAATGCCCGCTGTTTGACATGGAGCATGTTGTATTGTTGACGAGTTCAATGGAGGCCATCAGATACCCAAATATTATGTTACATTTAAATTGTATTTTGGAAATGAAGTACCACCGCCGGCATAGTAAAATTGTTGGTGATATGGTAAAGGTTACTATGATTATCAAGACAATAATGCTGGAACAAAACGCCGCTTCAACGGTGATGGTCAAGACATCACCGCTAGAACAAACGATGAACCAACGGTGATGATGAAGACATCACCACCGAATCAAGCACCACACTGCCTATGCTGATCATTTATCACCGTCGGATCATATATGCCAGACCGACGGTTTTGTGTCCATCATCACCCGCTGGACCGTACACTAGACCGACAGCGCCGTGTTCTGCTGTGTTCATCAACACTGTTGGATCGTGCACCAGGACAACAGATCGAACGCCTACCTGAAGGTGATGGTAACGATATCTGGTGAAACCAATGGTGATAACTGAGGTTATTATCACCAAGAACTTTCACAAAGGACAGCAAAAATCAGTGCTCAAGGGGGTTTACGAACTAGCCGTGCTCAGCAATCTATAGTTGTGTACTTCCGCTGTCTCAAAATAAGTGTTATTATTGCTTCCTTAGAAATCAATCATTTTAAACTTTAACCAAATATATACAAACAACAAACAACAACATAGCCTTTTGTCCCAAGCAAGTTAGGGTAGGCTAGAAATGAAACCCAAAAGAGACGAGAAACAAGGAGACACATAAAAGGGCCTAAGACAGATAGAGGTCACAGTTCAGGCACGTTGATTGCCAGTCTCCAAGCGCTCCTATCCATAGCTAAATCCTTGGAGATATTCTACTCCTTAAGGTCTCTCTTAACGGACTCGTCCTAAGTCAGTTTAGGTTGACCTCTACCGCTCTTTACATTATCGGTCCGCTTTAGAACCCCATTACGCACTGGCGCCTCAGGAGGCCTCCGTTGGACATGTTGTAAGGTCCTAGATGGCTAGAGGCGGGGGTGAATAGCCTATAAAAAATTCTACAAAAACCATGACGGTGGAGTGAAGATGTTGCCAAACACCAAGATGATATACAATCAATCAATATTGACAACAACACAATATGAAGACCAATCACCGGGAGACAAGAGATACAATATTTTTGTTCACCTGGTGTTCACTTGTGCACCGACAAGCTACGTCACCGGTTGTGTCGACCAACACTTAGATGGTTTCCTGGTGTGACCCTCAAGTCACTTGCCCCTCAAGGCACGCCCCGCAAGGCACCGCAAGACACCACTCTCAAGTGAGGTAACTCAATGACACGCGCATTCCACTAGAGTTGCTTTTAGCGTCCCGCCGAGGAAAGCACAAGAACCTCTCACAATCAACCGGAGGTGGCCAAGAACAATCACCTTCTCTTGCCAACGCCTCCAACAATCTCCAAACCGGCTTGGAGCGGTACTCTCCAAGAGTAACAAGAAATCCACCGGCTAAACCACCCACAAGTGTCACTAGATGCCCTCAAGCTATGCAATGCACTTTGGGATCACTCAATCTCACTTTTGATTTGCAATCAAGCAAGAGAGATAAGTGGGAGGAGAAGCTTTAGCTCAAAGGATGCACAAGAGTGTTAGAAATACCAAGAGGCCTCCCCAAAGGCCGACCAACACGTATTTATAAGCACCCCAAACAAATAGAGCCGTTAGCAATCCACTGGGCGTTTTTCGCGAGCGACCGGACGCGCCGATCAAAACTGACCGGACGCGCTTCACCGCGTCCGGTCGCCCTGCACCGTCCACGTGTCCCTCCAGATTCAACTGCGGCCGCTAGAACTTCCAACGGTCACTGCGCGCCAACGGTCAAATGCGACGACCGGACGCGCTCCACGCAACGACCGGACGCGACAGTGCCAGCGTCCGGTTGGAGTCCAGTAAGCTCCCCTCGCGACTGGACACGTCCGATCACGTGTGACCGGACGCGTCGAGCGTCCGATTGACTCTTCGCCACTCTCTGCTCCTCTGGGTGCCAGACCAGACGCACCGGTCCCGCGAGTGACCGGACGCGCCGGTTGCAAACCCTAGCCCGCGCGCCTGACTGCTGCGTTATACTAACCGGACGCGTCCGGTCAAACCGTGACCGCGTCCGGTGCAGCGTCCGGTCACCTCTGTGACCCCCGTTCGCCTCCGTTTCTTTTCCAACTTCTGGCGTAGTGGAAAATAGGCATTTCTTTTCCAACTTCCGGCGTAGGAACCTAAACCCCTCTCTACCCGCAAACCACAGCGCGACCAACGCCACCTTTGCAAATGTGCCAACACCATCAAGTGTACATCTCCATGTGCTTGTGTGTTAGCTTTTTCTCAATCATTTTCAAAGGTTTTCCAGTTAACTCACTAGGCCCTACGTGCAATGCACTTCATGAATTCACCTAGTGGCACCCGTGCGTCGAATAACCGATAAGACTTCCCCTCTTAATAGTTCGGCTATTGACCCTAAACCACTCACACCCTCTATGGTGTCTTGAGTGTAAAACAAAATGGCCCTATGGTTATACCTTTGCCTTGAGCCCATTTTGTTTCTCCAAATGATATGATCCATTTCATATCATCACATGACCGTCTCGATCCATAGACCTTGACTTCACTTGCTCTTCACCGTTGCATCGGTCCGTCGGTGCCAAGTCTTGCTCAAGCTTCACCATCACATGGTCCTTCGCTTTGAAGCCTCGACTTGCCCTTCACCTTCACAACCGGTCCATCGAGCCAAGCTTCATCTTGGTCTTCACCATCTTGGTCATATGAGTCAATGTCATGTCTCATATTCAATGACCACCTTTATCTAAATCATCCACTTAGATACAAAGGTTAGTCCTAGGTTTCATCAATTAGCCAAAACCAAACTAGGGACTTTCACATGTCCAAACCATCTCAACCGATGTTGAATCAATTTCTCCTCAATTGGTGCCACCCTAACCCTATCCTGAATATTGTCGTTCTGGACTCTATCCCTCCTTATATGCCCACAAAACCAACGCAACATATGCATCTCTGCTACACTCAATTGTTGGACATGTCACCTTTTTGTAGGCCAACACTCAGCACCGTATAACATCACCGGGCGAATCGCCGTCGTATAAAACTTACCTTTCAGCTTCTGAGGCATCCTTTTATCATAGAGGACGCCAGAAGCTTGACGCCATTTTAACCAACCAACTAAAATTCTATGCCTAACATCTTCATCAATGTCACCATCCTTTTGTAACATTGATCCTAAATACCGAAAAGTATCATTCTTGGCCACCACTTGCCCATCGAGGCTAACGTCTCCCTCCTCCTGCCTAGTCACGCAGAAATCGCACCTCATGTACTCGATCTTGGTCCTACTAAGTCTAAACCCTTTTGACTCTAACATGTGCCTCCATAGTTCTAACTTCTTATTAACCCCTACCCTACTATCGTCAACTAGCACCACATCATCAGCAAAGAGCATACACTAAGGGATATCACCTTGTATGTCCCTTGTGACCTCATCCATCACCAAAGCAAATAAATAAGGGCTCAATGCTGACACCTGATGTAGTCCTATTTTAATTGGAAAGTCACTGGTGTCACCATCACATGTTCAGACAAACGTCACTGCATCCCTGTACATATCCTTGATGAGGGTAATGTACTTAGTTGAGACTTTATGCTTTTCTAAGGCCCACCACATGACATTTCTCGGTACTTTGTCATATGCCTTCTCGAGGTCAATAAAGACCATGTGCAAGTCCTTCTTCTACTCCCTATATCTCTCCATCAATTGTCGTAATAAGAAAATTGCCTCCATGATCGAACTACCAGGCATCAACCCAAATTGGTTTTGGGTCACACTTGTCACTCTTCTTAGGCGATGCTCGATAACTCTCTCCTAGAGCTTCATTGTATGGCTCATCAACTTAATCCCATGGTAGTTAGTACAACTTTGAACATCTCCCTTGTTCTTGAAGATAGATACTAATATATTTCTCCTCTATTCTTTAGGCATCTTGTTAGACCGAAAAATGAGGTTAAAAAGCTTAGTTAACCATACAATCGCTCTGGCGTCTAGGCATCTCCAAACCTCAATGGGGATACCATCAGGGCCCATTGCTTTACCTCCCTTCATCCTCTTCAAAGTTTCCCCAATCTCTGCCTCCTGAATTCTCCTCACAAAGCGTCTGTTGGTATCATCAAATGAGTCATCCAACTCAAAGGTAGGACCCTCATTCTCCCCATTAAACAACTTGTTGAAGTACTCTCTCCATCTATCCTTGATCTCCTCATCCTTCATTAGAAGTCGATCTATCCCATTCTTGATGCATTTGATTTGGTTGATGTCCCTTGTCTTCCTCTCGCAAATCCTAGCCATCCTATAAATGTCCTTCTCCCCTTCCTTCGTGCCTAGCTGCTGATAAAGGTCATCATAGGCCTGACCTTTTGCTACACTCACGGCTCACTTTGCAACCCTCTTCACTATTTTATAGCCCTCGATGTTGGCTACACTCTTGTCATGGTGGAGGCGCCTGAAACACTCCTCCTCCCTAATAGCCCTCTGCACCTCGTCATTCCACCACCAAGTGTCTTTCGCTTCCCCTTTGCCTCCCCTACTCATGTCAAACACTTCCGATGCCACCTTCCAAACACATGTTGCCATATTTAGCCACATGTCGTCTGCATCTTCTCCTTCTTCCCAAGGCCCCTCGCCTAGCATCCTCTCCTTAAACATTTGCGCTACTTCCTCTCTAAGCTTCCACCACTTCATTCTCGCAATCTTGGCCCATTTGTCCTAGTGGACACATACCAAAAGCGAAAGTCCGCCACCACAAGCTTGTGTTGAGGGACAACACACTCCCCAGGTAACACCTTACAATCAAAGCAAGCACATCTATCCTCCCTTCTTGCAAGGATAAAGTCGATCTGGCTCGAGTGTTGTCCACTATGAAAGGTCACTAGATGGAATTCCCTCTTACTAAAGAGGGTGTTCGCTATCAACAAGTCGTACGCCAATGCGAAGTTCAAAACATCCTCCTCCTCCTGATTCTTACTACCTTACCCAAACCCCCCGTGCATCCACTCGAAACCTAAATTAATCGTCTCCACATGGCCGTTGAGGTCTCCTCCTATGAAGAGTTTCTCACTGATAGGCACGGTACTAACCATGCTATCAAGATCTTCCCAAAACTGTCTCTTGGTGCTCTCGCTAAGACCTACCTGAGGGGCATAGGCACTGATCACATTCAGAGCCGAATCTCCAACTACCAGCCGAACTAGGATAATCCGGTCACCTTGCCTCCTAACATCGACGACTCCATCATTAAGGCTCCTATTGATCAAGATGCCTACACCATTCTTACCCGACGTTGTCCCCATGTACCAAAGTTTGATGATGTGTTGTACACAAATCACGCCTTTCTAGTGTCTCACGGACAATTTCTCAGAATCATAATGTAACACCTCGGGTGTTATGGTTGCTAATTAACCTGACATGTCATCATATTGCATCGCAAAGCATCCTTGATTAGGTCAACCCTATTATGCATTAACTAAAATGAGTTTACCTTTCTAGGTTGGATGTGCTTCTCAGTGGTGTGATTTGAACCGAAAACGCTAAATTTTGAATGCCACCGCAAATACTTAGTCCATGCCCTGCGTAATTTGAGGTGTGTGACTGTGTTACACACTAGTATTAAGTGTAGGGTATGAACTCAAGTACAATACATAAAATGAAGCTCTAAGTTTGAGTTTGAATTGGAATCCAAAAACTTGTCACGAGTTTTTCGATTCGAATTTGAATTCAAATTTGGGGAAATATTAAAAGATTTTCAAAAGTTAAATTGGTCAACCAAGAGTGGCATTTGGTCAACTATGTGATAATAGACTCAATGATGCACTTGGGTGATGGTTTGATCATTAAATAATCACCAATTAAGGTAGCAACAAATTTCAATTGGAAATTCCTCCGAAAACCCTAAAATTCAAAACCCTGGTTTTCCCCTTTTGAAATAATTCAAAATCTAAGAAAAATTTGGGAAAAGTTTAAAACCAAGTTTGTAGAACTTTTCAAGGGCTACAACTTGGGTGTTTTGAGTTTTCAAAGTTTTAGTGTAAAATGTGGAGCAATTTTGAAAATAAGCAAATTTCAAATTTGACCCCTTTTTATCCCTAAACCCAAATTTTAAAATGGAGACAAAGTTTGAAAATGGTTTGAATAGAAACGTTGTAAGTCTTGGCTAGATGTACAACTTTGGTGTTTGGAGTTTTTGAAGTTTCAATACAAAATCCAAAGTAATTTCTAAATTACCAAATTTCCGAAAAGTGTCCCCTTTTGATTTTAAACTCAAATTTCAAAATCCAGCTCGAATTTGAAAAAGTGTTCAATACAAAAATTGTAGAGCTTGAAATTCTGAAGATTTCATATCTTGGGAATTTTTCAAGTTGCTACATGAATTTGAGAGTAATTTGATAAAACAGTTTGAAATTGCAATTTGGGGGGAGCTACAGTGCTACGGCGAATCACGCACGGGCAGCACACGGCATGGGCGCCGGCGAGCCGCCGGGCTGCTTCCAGGCCATTCTCACGAGCGCTTGGTCGCCACCTCGATCGTGTGCGCCTTCCAGCACACCAGACGGGTCGGAGACCCCTATATAAGGCCAAGCAAGCCGTTGTTTTTTCTTCCTCTTCTTTCTCTGTTTCACCGCCGCCGCTTAGCTCCGCTGCTCGCCACTGTCGCTGTTGAGCCGCCACCAGCCACGCAAATCGCCTCAACATGTTCTCCTCGTCCTCGCGCATCTAGTGGTCCACCTGAACTAGCCTTTTTCCCGCCCAAATCGCCGCGCCACCCGTTCCCGTTCCCAACTCCGGCGACCGAGCCGCCTCACGTGGCCAGCACTCTCCACCGCCTCCCAGCGCCTCCTTGTGGCTTTGCTGCAACCGCTGTGAGCTCCTGTTGCTCCTCGTGCTTTCGTTTTAGATGCTACCATCGTGGATCGCCGGGACGCCGGTCACCGTGACCACCGTTCCGCCATGGCCGTCGGGAAGGTCTTCCCGGAGCTGTAGCGTGGTCGTTAGGTGTTGAAATCGATTCGCGGTGAGGTGTAGTTGGTGTTGAGCAGCTTGGTTGGGCGACCGACGCCGTAATCGCTGGCCGGCGGCCGTGCGGACATGGCCGGGTCACGGGAGAGAGCGAGAGAGACGGAGGAAGAAGATGACAGGCGGGCCGGGATGTCAGCAAGAGAGAGAGCAGGCGAGCGCGCGGGCGGATGGGCCGCGATGTTGGGCCATGCGCGTCTGCTGGGCTGCGCGAGCGCGCGACGCGGGCGAGTGCGAGCGCGCGGCTGGGCCGAGCCGGAGGAAGGAAGGGAAGGCGGCCCGCGATGAAATTTTGTTTTTCTTTTTCAAAAATGTGAATAGTAAGAGTATTTGTTTATTTCATTAGAATTTCTGTGGAGCTCCAAAAATAGTGAAAATTTTTGTGTAATCTTTTCAAGGTATAAACTAATTAGAAAAAATATTAAATGCTAAATTTGATTACTTTTTACAAGTTATTTAATTAGTTCAATTAAAAATTAAATGCAACTTCCATGAATTTTAGTAATTAAAATATTAATCCAAAAAGCATGAAATTTATTTTGACACTATTTTAGGCCATGATTAATCCTTAGAAAAAGTTTAAGCTCATTTAGATGAAGTTTGATCTAATATTAATTATGCTCTAATTAATTTAATATTTAAATAAATGTTAAATTGGTAACTTTAAGTGTTGTGTGCCCTTTTGATTGAGTGATGACCTTGGGTCACTAATTCTTGGTGATCTTTGGTGCCTTAATTTCATTATTGAGCTCGTTAGTAGTATGTTCTTTAGAAGGTGGTAGTGTTGCTGAAGTATCGCTATTAGTTAGTAGGTTTTACTGTTTTGCGACTGTACCGTGAAGGAAAGTTGTACTCAAGTCGTAAACAGTGGCATATCATCATCAAGCATCATGTTTATCACCGTATTATGTTGAAACATGTTATATGCTCGTGTAGTTCCCGCTTTCGAAGAAGTCGACGTTGGCGAGCAAGTCTCCGGAGAAGAGTTGTCGTCGGTGGGTTCCGGACCAGAAGTCAGAGTCTTTGAGCCCGAGTCAGTCGTCGCGTCAGAGCAAGGCAAGCCCCGGTGCATTTAAACCCTACAAATATTTATTATTTATACTATGGTTTACTGCATTAAGTACTTAGGAGTTGAGTGGTAACCCAATTGCTGCATTGTCATCCTTGATTATTGCGATATCAACCTTGATACCTGTTTTACTGAAAATACGTAGTATGCTTCGCTATACTTATGAGTTAAGCTTTTTAAAGAAATGTTTACATGGCCATGATGGCATACTTAATGAATATTGAAATATGAGAATGAACTTGTAAGATCAGGCGGGTGGTTTGGCCACTGCTAACTTGTATTGGGAAAGGAGTCTCAATGTAGTGTTTTCGCCTTATCAGTTAAGGACCGTACGTTGTTGGCCCTCGCATCATGGAGTTTTTATTAGTATTGGTCATGTACCCATATCGGGTAAGCCTTACTTCGACTCTTCCATTACGAGAACGTCTAACCTCGCACTGGGAGTGGAGAGATGGCGAGAGTAGCGTGTATCCTCGGGGCTAGAATTGGGCCAGGTTCGAGGAGTATTGTGCTCTCTGGTGGCGATGGACACGTTCTGGTTTTTGGTTACTCGAGTAAGAGTTGATATATGCAAGATTCGGTTCTACATATGTCGTGTGGTTAGGAATCCCTAGCTGGGTAAATGAAGCGGTTCGAATCATCGTTGCTCCACGAGAAAGGAGTCTTGGCCTTACACCAACATTATAGTTAAGAACTGGAATTGAAAAAGAATGAGAAAGATCTTGATGAGAATTACTTTGATCTAGATTAGGATCACTTAGAATTGGTTAAGGAACCATCAATGGTAAAAGTAAAATATTGAAGGTAAGGACTTACTTTAGTAAGCTTTTTCTACAAAAGAAATTTTGATTTTTGAATACCCGTACCTTGATTCTCTAAAGCTAGCATGTCCTTGGAGTCTTTTTCTTAGTCAGGTAAGTCTTGTTGAGTACTCTCGTACTCAGGGTTTGTTAAACCCCTTGTTGTAGGTGCGGTTCATGAACAAGTCTGCTTTGAGCCTTGTTGCATGACCGTTGTGGCTGAAAAAAGTGACGACGAGTAGACTGTGTGGCCTCTGGGCAAGGCACTTCGTTTGTGTGATTGTAATAAAGTTACTACAAATACTTTCCTACCACCAGTTTGTAATAATGCTACTTAAGGTTTGAAGTTTGGAAACTGTGGTTTGTAAACTTAAGTTATTGTAAGACTTCCGCTACTTTATTCTGATGGTATTTTGAATAAACTGTTGTAAACTTGCAATACTCCTGTGATTGGATCCTGTTCGGAAGAAAGCAGGCCTTTTAAGTTACGAAGAACATAAGTACGGCTGTAAGAGGTCATTATGATGATAACGGGTACATGTGGGCCATCATAATTAGAAGGCTCTGTGACATATAAGACATGTCAAGTGTGAACACCTTAAGGTAAAGTTGAAATGCATGGAGTTCTGGCAGCTTAACCCGTCATCAGTTTCCGCGAAGTTGATGGCACGACACGCGCGTAGTTGTTGTGCAACTAGGTACTGTTGTGGCCATCACATCACATTGAGATTGTCAGCCAGATCAACCAGTCATTCAACAGTATTTTTCTCTCAAAAAATTAACCAGTCGTACTTTCAGCCATCAGATTTCAGCTCAAGTGAATAGGCTCGGACTCTGCACTGACAAGTCACCAATGCGAATGCATCACTACCTCAATCAAATCATTGATATTCACTGTAGTTAATTATCGAGTCACTCAGATGATGCTCACACTCACCCTATTCGTTTATACTAAAATTTGATTTATGCTGATGTTTATGCTAAAATATTATGAAAGAAAAATAATATTTTTTAATCAGAAAGTAGTTCTGAATAACCGGGAAAGAGAAGCGGCAGCGGCTGCCTGCTCATTGTTAGTGCCCGGAGTGCAGTCATGAGAACTGTCCTTGCCAGGCCCACTGGTCAGCCAGTGCCTATGCTAAGAAGAAGACGACAACGACGACGACTCGAAGTCGTCCCATCCGTGTCACCGAGCCCCTGTGCCGTCGTCTGGCTCAACGAGTAAATAGTATTATTTATTGATTTGCTATAAAAATATTTTTATAATCAATTGAATGATATTTATAAGAAGACGACAACGACGACGACTTGAAGTCGTCCCGTCCATGTCTACTATCCTGTGAACACGGGAGACAGCGCATGTGTCATCGTCTGGCTCAACGAGTAAATAGTATTATTTATATCTCCAACTTGATTCACTACAAAAATATATTTCATAATCAATTGAATAATATTTATTTTATATCATAAATGTTTATATATTTTTACATAATTATAATTAAACTTTAAATCGTTTGAATTCTCAAAAAAATAAGAATTATAATTTTTTATGGACCGTGGCAATACTATACAAGTATGCATGCTTAATCCATATTCAGGTAACGATTTACTATTACAATAATTGCCCGAGTAATCTTGAATGAATATATGCTTTCCATCCTTTAGTATGACCAGCTGGAGCACACTTATCCTTTCCCAGCACACCGGGTCACCAGCTCGCCAGATTTCTGAGCTCTGACGCCCCACTAGTGTCCGGGCTCGCAGCTCGCTGGTTGGATCGGAGCGAGATCGCCTCGCCGGAATCGAAGAGCTCGCCGGCTTCGCACGGGCGACACGTTGCCTTGGCGTCCTCCGCGCTCTGCTTCGCGGACCTCTATCTCCATATGCTTGACGGTAGGTGATGTGCGCAGTGCGCTCCTCCACACTCTTCCCCTGTCCCCAACCCCATTTTACCTCCCTCCACAGATGCGTCCTTGTATCATATGCCCACGAGCATCCACGTTCTGCTTTTAAATCGAGCAAGCACACTCTAACTTTTTTTTTCTTTTTTTCCCTGTTTCTTACCCTCCATTAAGCCTTAGAGCAGTACAGTGTTGTTTCTCGCCAGATGTAACTCCTCCGTCCCGTGTCGAAGGAAGCTGACCATGACCTGAAACAAAGCCCCGATCTGCAACGCTGCTTGTTTTGTTCGCCTATTCAGGTAATCCTTCGAAGTCTGCAACATTATTGTTGGTTTGGCCGTTCACGCTGTTTAGCTTAGTTTGAAGATGGGTTGTTTCCTGAACTCTGGGCTTTGGCTGCAGCTACGCAGCTACACTTGTATCTCCTGGTAACTCGGAGTCCTCTAGCATAGCAAGCGCATACAACCACCATGGCGGAAGCTGTTGTTGGAGTGCTGATTGGCAAGCTAGGTGCAGCTTTGGCAAAAGAAGCAGCAACCTATGGTGTATCCCTGCTTTGCAAGGAAGCTTCTGCCCTCAAGGGTCTTTTTGGCGAGATCCGCAAAGCCGAGAGGGAGTTGGAGAGCATGAAGGCCTACCTGCGTCAGGCAGAGAAGTTCAAGGATACTGATGAGACCACTGGCGTCTTCATCAAGAATATCAGGGAACTATCATTTAAGATCGAGGATGTTATCGATGAGTTCATGTACAAGCTTGAGGACGACAAGCATGGAAGATTTACAGCCAAAATGAAGAAGAGGATTAAACATCTCAAGGTTTGGCGCCGTCTGGCTCAAAAACTCTGTGATATCAATGCTGAGCTTGAAGAAGCTGCAAAAAGGAGGGCCCGTTATGTCATCCCAGGAATGCAGGGACACGCTGGGAGCAGTGACCATAATGCCAGATCCATCAATCAAAATTTGTGTTTTGCAAGGGAAGATGATGTAGTGGGTATTGAACATAATGCAACGAAGCTCAAACAGTGGCTAGTAGGTGATCTGAAAGAAAAGAACTACAAAATAGCCACAGTGTGGGGAATGGGTGGTGTAGGTAAAACAACTTTGGTTGACCATGTCTACAAGATTGTGAAACTGGATTTCGATGCTGCAGCCTGGGTAACAGTGTCAAAGAGTTACCAGGGTGAAGACTTGCTAAAGAGGATTGCAAGAGAGTTTGGCATTTTAACTGATGCTACTAACATGGAAACTAGAAGCTTAGTTGAGATTATTCGGAAACATCTTGAAGGTAAAAGGTATATCTTGGTTCTTGATGATGTTTGGGAAAAGGATGTATGGATTAATGATATCATGGAAGTCTTTCCGACTAATTGTACCAGCAGGTTTGTCCTCACATCAAGAAAGTTTGAAGTTGCATCATTGGCAACTAGTAATTGCAGAATTGAGCTGGAACCTCTAGGAGATAAGCACTCCTGGGAGTTATTCTGCAAAGCAGCTTTCCGGAATAGTGATGTCAAATGGTGCCCGTCAGAGTTACATGATTTGGCTACAAAGTTCATACAAAAGTGTGAAGGCTTGCCTATTGCCATTGCATGCATAGGACGTCTATTGTCTTTCAAACAACCAACAGTCTCTGAATGGGATAGCATGTACAAGGAGTTAGAATTGCAATCAGCTAATAATGTGATCCAAGGTGTCGATAGTATTTTAAAACTCAGCTTGGAGGACCTTCCATATGAACTAAAGAATTGCTTCTTACATTGTGCAATGTTTCCAGAGGATTATGAACTAAAGAGGCGGAGGCTAATTAGGCACTGGTTTACTTCTGGATTCATCAAGGAAAAGGAGAACAAAACACTAGAACAAGTGGCAGAGGGATGCTTGAATGATCTGGTAAATCGAAGCTTACTACAAGTTGTGATGAAGAATGCATCTGGACGAGTGCAATGTTGCAGAATGCATGATGTTATCCGCCATCTTGCCCTTGACAAGGCAGCAAAAGAATGCTTTGGTAAAGTCTATGAGGGCCATGGGACATTCACGATACATGGAACACGTAGACTGTCAATTAACAGCACCAATATTGTACCATTGAATCAATCTGGTGCGACACATCTCCGTGAAGTCTATGTTTCTACAGGTACTGTCGATATTGAATTGTTGAGGTCTATCCTTACATCCTCAACATTGCTGTCAATATTGGATCTGCAAGGTACTAAAATCAAGAAGCTGCCTAATGAGGTCTTTAGCTTGTTTAATCTGCGTTTCTTGGGTGTTCGAAATACTCAAATTGAGATTCTGCCAGAGACCATCGGAAGATTGCGAAACTTAGAAGTACTGGATGCAGCAGGCACTCGTCTACTATCTTTACCAAAGGATGTAGCAAAACTGAAGAAGCTTAGGTACCTATATGCATCTGCACTGGTCAGTGAAGGATCTTTCTGGCGTTACCGTGGAGTAAAGGTGCCTAGGGGCATAATAAAGAACCTGACAGGACTGCATGTTCTGCAAAACATTAAAGCTAGCTCAGAGACTCTACGTGAAGTTACAGCTTTGACGGATTTACGAACATTTTCTATTGATGATGTGACAAGTGATCACTCGTTAATCTTGTGTAGTGCTGTCCGTAACATGAGCAATCTTGTCAGTTTGTCAATTACTATGTCAAACGAAAATGAGGCATTGCCATTGGAACAACTTAGTTTACCGCAAACCATTTCTAAACTCGGACTGATAGGGCAGCTGGAAAAGAAACGGATGCCTCAGATTCTCTCTTCCTGGTTGCAGCTTAACTATCTCACCTATCTATGGCTGTCGTTCTCCAAACTTGATGAGAACTCATTTCCTAACCTCATGGTGCTGCGTAATTTACGCTCACTTCACCTTTCTAAGGCTTACGATGGGAAGACATTATGCTTCTCTGCGCAGTCATTTCCTAGACTGAAAGTACTATATATATGGGGTGCTCCACAGCTCAGCCAAGTAGAAATAGAAGAAGATGCACTGGGAAGTCTTGTTAAGCTATATTTTTCAGGGTGCCCAGAACTGAAGCGGCTCCCTCGTGGCATTGAGTACCTTACAACGCTCAATGAATTATATTTGGAAGATGCTGCTGATGAGCTTATAAAGATCCTTAGGCAGGAAGGTGAAGCAAATGAATGCAAGGAAAAGCTAATGAAGATTAGCCACATTAGAGTGGTTCTTTTTAGTGCAACTGGGGAAGACTTTTGGCAAAGAATTGTAACCAGCGAAGGGAATGCATTCGCTGGCTGAAGGCTTGGATACTATTTCAGGAGTTCACGTGCAAGGTATGGTTTTTACACTGCTTCTTGTTTATTGGACCAGCCGGAACACAACCGTGGCTCTTAAAATGTCTCGTCCGTTTCATTTCCTCAGGTTGCTGCTCGCTTTTGTTGGTCTCCTTTGGACCTTTGGTGATTCATCAGTTCAGCGGTTAATGAACATGTATTAAGCTATCGATAGAGGAAGCACAGGACATCTGCCCATCAGTCGTCAGCAAGGGAAGTGTTTGTCAGTTCTGTATGGGCAAACACTGTTCGGCAGGCTGTAAAAGCACTGCTGAACGGCTGATGCTGATTTGTTGTGAGAGAAAAATACTGTATGTGCCTGGTGCAGAGACCAGAGAGTGCTCACTTTGGGTTTCCTTGTCTCTGATCTGGACTCGAATAGATTGGCTTGATGTCCTTTATGAGTGAGGCATCTCCCAGGTCTGTAATAAGCTCGTCAGAGTCTTTACTTCCCGTTTTGCAGAACATAACTTTTTTTATTTGGCGATGATTTCTGATGTGTAAGTTTCAACAACCAGCAATTTGTTTATTATTGATTTTACCCTAAAAGGCTACTCCTATGACATTTTAAGGGCTGAATACGTATCTTTAGGCTGCAACATTGTTCAAAAATTGGCAATTTGTATGTTCTTTTCAAAAATTGGAAAATCTGGTAATATACTTAATAACATTTTTGAATCATGAAAAATGTCTCCAAGCTTCTAAATTCTGAAAAAAATAATCCTAGTGATAGATTGGAAAATGACAAATATAAATCAAATATTTAGTTGTAGTAAAAATATCTCTAGAAGCTTCTAAAATTAGATTTATAGCTATAGAAAAATGAGAAAATATCCAAAAAAAATATGGAAGTTTCTTGAAACATGCTAATTGATGTTTAAACTTTGAAAACTTTACAAAATAAAACATGAGAGGAAAACAACATAAATTCATTCAATTTACATGATTGTTGCATCTTGTATTTTTTATGAAAATTTTCAAAACATGATTTCATATCAATTATGATGTTTTGGAATTTTTCCAAATTTTGTGGTTATTTTTTCATTTTTTGTAGAGATGAATATAAATTTTAGAAGCTTCTAAAGAAAGTTTCATGAGCTTCAAATATTTTATTTGGATTTGTTGTGTCTCAATCTATCTTTTAAGTTTTTTCAGAATTTTTAGAAGTGTATAGACATTTTTAGTATATTAAAAGCTTCATTAGTTTATTCTGGATTTTCTAATAAAACAAGATAAAAACACTTTGAAAGCCCGGGCATGAAATAATTTAAATGGTTTTGATAGTTATTAGGGGTATAATGTGTGATACTAAAGTTAAAATAGACTTCCCCATCCGATCGCTCAAGGACAAGGGTCATGAGTCACGATGATCTCTCTCTCCCGATCTCCCACGTACTGTCCTCGGGATTGTGTATTCATTTCTTGCTAAAAGAGTGAAATTCGTTCCCAGCTCTAAAGTTGTCTTCAAGTGTGTCCCAAAGTCCCAAATTGCATTTGGAGGTCCTTGGAGTTTGTTTAGGTCTCACTGGTCCTTGGAGAAATACAAATTGGGACTTTGGGTACGTATGTGACACTTGAAGACAGTTCCAGGGACTTGGTGTGAATTTCACTCTTGCGAAGATTAACAACGTATAAAGTTTATCGGCCATGTAGGAAATTAATCAAGATGATGAATGAATCATAAATAACTATAAACATCCATGCAAGGAAAGAGAATAGAAATTAACATAAGAAAATGAGATATATTTCTACATCTATACCTACCTAATCTATACCTATAATAATAAAGAGACAAAATTTCCGCGTAAGATGTAAGTAAGATTCCTACTCAACTAAGATTACATGTAAGACTAGGTTGATACTAATCCAAGAGGCAAAATTTCCGCGTAAGATGTAAGTAAGATTCCTACTCAACTAAGATTACATGTAAGACTAGGTTGATACTAATCCAAATAGATCAAACTCTGACTCGAGTAAGACTCCTACTCAACTAAGATTACATGTATATGCCCACATGAGGCAAAATTTCCGCCATAATTTTTTTCTACCAATGATCTTACGTGTAAGATATAAGATGTAACCATCCGTGACTCAATCTCACGAAAGACTCAATCTCGTGTCAACACGACAGAAAAATGGATATGCACATATACAATCCTAGACCGACTCCACAAAAAGAAAGAAAACTGCACTCGGTAAATGCTCGCAGAAAAAACGTCAATTAAAATTCCGGAGGTCCGGCGACGGGCTGACGTCCAACTCACGGCCCAACGTAGCGCAATGGAACACACAGATAAAAATTCGAATTTAATCCAAATAGAAAAAGAATAATCCATATCTATTCTATATAATATAATATTTTTTTGGTTCAGGACTGCTGCCGTAGTCGTATGTGGTTCGCTTCCAGACTTCCAGTCCGCTTTCAGCCCGCCTTGGAAATCTCAGCGAGGAAACCACCCACACCTATACGTCAGAAGGAAACGACAAAAAAATACAAGCCTACTCGTACACCTGTGCAGCAAAAATACAAGCCAGGTCTCCATATAAATTACAAATAAATAAATAAATAATAGGAAACTATATATAGATTATAAATAAATAATACTAAAGTAACCGCTTACCACCGCACCACATGTTTTATATGATCTATCTATAAAAAAAATCTATTCTGTGTGGAGTCTGATTCTAAGACAAAACATGTGAATACAAGTTTGTAGATCTAGCCACTTAGGCGTAATTAACTGAAACTGAAAGAATCAAAAGCGAAGAGAATTCGGTTCCACATATTTTTATGAAATGCACATCCATGCATGGTAGAGAGTTTGATTCTAAGACAAAACACATCAATACAAGTTTGGAGACCTAGCCACCTAGGCATAATTAACCAGAATCAAAAGCGAAGAGAATTCGATTCCACATATTTTTATGAAATCCGCATCCATGCATGGTAGAGAGTCTGATTCAAAACGAAATGAAATTGATGAATGCAATCACTGCGTGGAGTCTGATTCCAAGACAAAACACGCCAATACAAGTTTGTAGACCTAGCCACCTAGGCATAATTAACCGAAACTAAAAGAATCAAAAGCGAAGAGAATTCGGTTCCACATATTTTTATGAGTGCTTCAAAAAGTCATCGAACTCGATACCTAACTCTACCAATACTACAAAATTAAAGTTATGATATTACTATGGGTAGATTTTTTTGTGCCTTATGACAAAAGAAAAAAATCTGACAATATTGTGTTTTACCTTAACATTATATTGTTTTTCCCGTTGCAACGCACATGCATATTTGCTAGTAATACTAAGGAGGCAAAATTTCTGGTAACTTTATATTTTCGTCCGACCTAATTATGGGCCTAAATTTGCTCGAACTCATGTTGGGCCTAATTCTACTAGGACTCCCGTTCAGCCCAAGACTTCCTTCTTTCTAATCCGTCAAGACGCAGCGCCACTGTCCACAGGCAGCGCCAGTTTCCCAAGAATCTCCGTGCAGCTCGTGCTTCCCTCCGTCTCATGCTGTGCTGCCCCAATTTCCTCGGTACGGTCGCCGCTGCCACGTTTTATGGCAAAGTCGCTGCGTCAGTGCAACCTCCGCTGCTCCCCCGCCTTGTTGTTCTTAAAAATCCTACATGCCGTCGCACACGGCCTCGCTGTCAGCTACCCGGCCAAGCTGTCTCGGGCTATGCGGAGACGGACACAAGCGAGCGCCACTCCCGCACGCACGTACAAAACATGCCGTGCTCTATTTTGCTCTGCCAAGGAATGTCATATGCCTCGAGTCGTCGTTAGCTTGATGACATCACCATAACATCATGCCTATGCGATATACGGCCATTTTTCTTTAAAAAAAGAAATCCAAATATATCATCTGAATACATTAGTCGTCCGTCACCAGAAATTTAATCGTCTCAAAATACCCCATCATCAAGAACTTGGTTCACGGTGAACCGCACACACATCCCATCGCCCGTCCACAACTCATGGACCAAGTCCGCAACATGTGCACGTATACTTTGCAATCTAGCCCCTCCGCTTCTGCCTAATAAAACCAATGTTCGCTAAGTCACAGAGAACTTATCCTCTTTCCCCAAAAATCTATAGTTAGTACTGCATAGGTCCCTGCAACAATAAACCTTCCAAAATAATTAGTTTACTATGTAGAGATCTCATAGAAGGAGAGAGAAGGAGGCAATCGATCGAGTAGAGAGGATAGAACAACTTGGGCTACACGTGTGTATGTGTATGAGAAGGACGCGTGAGAAGAAATTTGCTCTAAACTGAGCTATGGGACCCAGAGAGATGAAGACAAAAAATACTGTGATACATAATTTCTTTAAGTGGTCATTGCCTAACAATGCATTAACTATCATTATTATAATAATGCTTCAATTTTACTTAATTCTAGCCTATAAATTTTATGTCATGGATCCACGATGAATCTTTATTAGGAATTATAGCCCTTTTTACACAAAATCAATTTAATAATTTATGATTGAATTTTGACTAAAGTGGTTTACATAATAATGGATTTATAAAAAATTAAGTTTCTTCTCTCATTGTAACGCACGAGCACATTTCCTACTATGGGAGAAAAAGTTCAATCAACTAAAAATGCCTAAACCTAGCGCCCGGACATCCGGCGCGCTAGACACGTCTGAACGCCGAGCCCTTCCCCACCACGCCCTCCCAAACCCGTCTACCCCCGCGGGAATAGAACGCGAACAGAATGTCGCTCCTTGCTCAACCCCACCCGTCCACCCCGCAGGAATAAGAACAGAACGCCGCTCCTCGCTTTCCAAAACCGCCCGCCCCGCCGTGGGAATAGAACGGAACCCGACCGCTCCCCGCATCACCCCGTTCCCCCACCGCGCCCCCTGCCCAAAAGAGCACGAAAACACTTCAAGTGCAACATTGCAAAACATATGGAAAAACTATGTAGCGCAACATCGGAATATGAATACTGCAACATTGCAAAAATATGTACTGCAACTTTAAAAAACATGTACTGCAACATCGAAAATTATGTGCTGCAACATCACAAAAACATGTACTGCAACATCGAAAAACAAGTAATGCAACATCGGAAAATATGTATTGCAACATCGAAAAATATATGCTGCAACATAAAAATTATGTACTGCAACATCAAAAATTATGTGCTGCAACATTGAAAAAAATACACTGCAACATCAAAAAATATGTACTGCAACATGAAAAATAGGACCATTCAGGGAAACATCTGTTGCAACAACCCAAAAATCTCATTACAACATTTGAAAATCATTTGTTGCAACATAAAAAAACCCATCGCAACTGGAGAAAACAGCAAAAAGACGTAAAAACAGCAAGGAGATGTGTTCGAGGTACTGGCTGCTCCAGCCCTGGCCCATCGCCTCTGAGCTCGCCGGAGGGAAGAGGGGAGAACCCCTGAGCTTGCCAGAACCCTTGCCATCACCACGTCCCTCAGATTCAAAGGAGGGGGAGGAGGATGGCTCAAATCCAGAGGAGGAGAAGGAGGAGGGGGGCTCAGATTTAGAGGACTACCTACCTCGTCGGAGCTGCCGCCGCCGCCGTCGTCTTCGGTGAGGGGCATGGGAGCTAGGTCGCTAGGGCATACGGGGGTGCAATGGAGGTTGCGGAGGGGAAGAGGGAGGAAGGGAGGGACAGAGCGCCGGCGGGCGGGACGGCAGCGAGCGGCTGGGGCACGCAGTGTGCGGATGGGGAGTAGTGGAGTGGGACAATGCAGACGTCCTCGTTTTGTTTGGCAGGGTCATTCTATTGGGCCGCAGGCCCAGGTGCGTGGCGTCTTGACGGGACGGACGTCCGCACAATATCATTATCGACTAAAAATTACTCAGTTGGAAAAAATCGTTGCAACATAAAACGGTGCATGTCCTCGGTCCCTCCAAATTTATCACTCCATCCGCATCCACCTCAAATCCTCTACGATCGCAGTCTCCCTGCCATGTGGGGACAACTTGTCAGTTACAGAGCATGTCCCACGTGTAAGTAATCTCCTCCTCCATCCTCCCCTCCCTTCCCCTGTTCTTCTCATCCCAACTGGCCGACTCCCATGGCCGCCGCCTCCGCCGGCGGCTCTCTCTCCACCGCCTCCGCCTCCCTCGTTCCCACTCCCACCTCAGCCCCGGCCCCTCGCCTCCTCCGCAGGCGAAGCACCAAGCCCGCCCCACGAGCTAGCTCCAACCCCAGACCAAAAAAGCCGCCTCCTCTCTCCTGCGCGGCCGCAGCCACTCCCACCCCCGCCCCCGCGGCCGCGTCCAAGTCGGCCGGGTCATGGAGGGACCTGTGCAGCCTCAACGCCTGGGTGGTGCGGGACTACCGCCGCCTCGTCGACTCCGTCGGCGCGCTCGAGCCAGCGCTTCGGAGGCTCTCGGACGAACAGGTGGCGTGCGGAACTAACACTCCCCTCCCCTCCCCCTCTCAGCGAGTCTTTCATCGATTCAGCTTGTTTGCTAATGGTTCTGCTTTGCTCGGTGTGGCTGACGTGGACAAACAATGTGCGCGTTTGCGTGCAGTTGAAGGCGAAGACGGCGGAGTTCCGCGGCCGCCTAACGCGCGGGGAGACGCTCGCCGACGTCCAGGCCGGTGCGTCTGCTGCTCTTACTTACTGCTATTGCTGAGCTGCACCGTTTCCTTGGGGAGTTTGGGTTGGTTGGTGGTTGTCTGATGTGCTGATGCGTCTCTCCGTGTCTGTCCACTCCAGAGGCGTTTGCTGTGGTACGTGAGGCGGCTAGGAGGACGCTTGGGATGCGCCATTTCGATGTCCAGGTACCCCATGTTTGTCCACACGGTTGGAATGCTAAGGCACGAGTTGGTTCTCGTGATTGAGTTTTGTTTCGTTGGTGTAATTCGTGCAGATAATTGGTGGTGCTGTGCTCAACGACGGCTGCATTGCAGAGATGAAGACAGGCGAGGGGAAGACGCTTGTTTCCACACTTGCAGCTTATCTAAATGCCCTTACAGGGGAAGGGGTTCATGGTACTGTATGAAATCTCATCTTTTGAATTCGTCCTGTAAACCTATCTGACTTAGGTGGTCCCACTCCATCGGAATACCGACTAGGTGGTCCCACTCCATCGGAATACCGACCAATGTAATGTATGCTCTTAGCTTTGCATATGTCCTTTGTAGTGGTTCAGTTGGACAGCTGAAGATAGTGCACTATTGTGCATCTCAGTTATTTGTCAAGTCAATATGAACTTAACTTTCAAGCAAATTTTAGGTTGTGTGCTTGGTAATTGGTTGTCTTTGCAAGGCCAACCTAGTATAGTGGGATCTGAAGCCCAAGCTGGCTCAGTGGAAGTGGTTTGGTTTGTATATGATGAGGGATGGTTCTATTTTGCTGAAGTTTATATTGATATTCTGTTTCTGTAACACGCATGAGTGATCTTGTGCATGTTATTCTACCTCTTTTGATGCTTTTAAGAGATAGATTGATTAAAACTTGTTTAAACATTGCAGTACCACTGTTGTTTAAACATGATTAAATTTGAAGTGGTTGCAGTTGTAGTTACCATGAAATCCATGCTTGTTGGTCAATGGTCATGCTTAATACTGAAGATAAGCAAATATACGATCTGACCCGCATTGCACACCTAGTGTTAGGCTCTGCTTTAATTAGCTCTCAATGTCTGTCTTCCCTATTTTCACAATTAAGCACCATGGTCCTTTTTTCAGTGGTGACTGTAAATGATTATTTGGCGCAGCGTGATGCTGAATGGATGGGCCGTGTTCATCGCTTTCTTGGTCTTACTGTTGGTCTGGTTCAGGTATATACATTATGATAAATAAGGCTTTAATAACAGTGTTTCACATTTCATATCACCTTCTGACAGTTTGGAAATACCTGATGTTGCTACAGTAGTTTGTTGAATTAGCAGAACAGGCAAACATATAACCATCTTTTGCTCTTCTTTTGTATATGTGGCATATGCATAGGCGGGTATGAAGTCAGATGAGAGAAGAGCCAGCTACAGATGTGACATTACATACACTAACAACTCGGTGAGATGCTCTGTAAAAAAAAACAGCTCTATTTTAATCTTATCTTGTGGTTATCCAGCTTAGAGGGACAACCTTTTCTGGTGGTAATTTTGTATGACCTTGCTACGGTGAAATGCTAACTTGGGATAAACAATCATGTCCGGTCATTGAGGACTTTACTTGCCATCTTAGTTATCTGTTAGTATGAGTTGAGATCTGGAATTCTCATTATATCATAGTTCTCAAAAGCTGCACATCCCCTGCAGGAACTTGGATTTGACTATCTTCGTGACAACCTATCTCGAAACAAAGAACAACTTGTTATGAGATGGTACATTTGGGACTGTTTTCACTCTCACTTCGCAAAAATGTGATGTCTCTATATTTGCTCTTTTTCTAATTATTACTGCATGATTGGATAGGCCAAGGCCATTCCATTTTGCCATTGTGGATGAAGTGGACTCAGTACTTATAGATGAGGGGAGGAATCCATTATTAATAAGTGGAGAGGTTTAATCACTCAGTACTTCTTGAACCTGATTCCTTCAATGTCGTTTGAGTTTCTTGACCTGGGAAATGTGACATACTCCACCGTTTCACTAGGATAATAGAGATGCAGCTCGGTATCCAGTTGCTGCTAAAGTTGCAGAACTTCTTATGGAGGGTGTTGTGAGTATTTTGTTATTGCTAGAAACTACATGCTACGATAGCTCACAGTTCCAATATTAGTTCCTTCAAATGTTTGTCTATGTTGATTTATTTTTGCAGCATTACACCATCGAACTAAAAGGCAATAATATAGATCTGACAGAGGAAGGTGTAGCACATGCTGAGATTATTCTTGGGACAGATGATCTATGGGATGAGAATGATCCGTGGGCAAGGTGCTGTTCTCTATTTGTTTTTTATGTAATATGTACCTTTTTGTGTGATTACAATCATTTCCCTATGTGCAACTTTGGATCAATTAGCCAATTTTGCTATTGAAATGCAATTTTGGATATGCCCTCTGCTACAGAATATACGTATGTGTGCAAGCAACGAAGTGAATCAGACATGTTACAATTCTTCTGTGTCAGCCTTAAGTCAGATCATTGTGCACCTTCTTTGCCATGGTTGCAGTTAGCTGCTGAATCAAAATGATAAATAATGGCATCACACGATGGGAGCAACTAACTTAAATGCAAGTTGGGACATTCAATGCCTAGTGAATAACCATTATTGTTATTTGGGGAGATTTTGCACTGGTGTGTCCCCAGCACACACACCCACACTCTCTATTCATTTGCTTTCACTTTTACATAGGAGTCCTCTTACAAACTTCTATTCACACCAACACTCCCCCTCAAGATGGGCTAAAGATATCTATCATGCCCATCTTGTTACAACTCAACTCATTTTCACTAGGTCCTAGACCCTTTGTGAAACAATCTGCTAGTTGACTACGTGATTTTACATACCCTAGCCTTAGAATCCCACTATCAAGCTTCTCCTTGATGAAGAATCTATCAATTTCCACATGCTTTGTGCGATCGAATTGAACTGGATTGTTTGCAATATTGATTGCAGCTATGTTGTCACAATGCAGCATTAGTCGCTCATTTCTTAACAGTCGCAGCTTTTTCAATAAGCCTTTTAGCCACATCATCTCGCATAGACTCACTGCCATTGCCCTATATTCTGCTTCCGCAGTAGACCGAGCCACAACTGCTTGTTTCTTGCTTCGCCATGAGACAAGATTTCCTCCCACAAACACACAATAACCGGAAGTAGACCTCCTATCATCCCTGCTACTTGCCCAATCCGCATCACAGTATCCCTCCAAATCCAAGTGACCATTCTTCTTGAACCATAAACCTCTTCCAGGGGTTCCCTTCAAGTACCTCAAAATTCTATAGACCACCTCCATATGTCCTGTTCTAGGGTCATGCATATATCTGCTTACCACACTCACTGCATAGGAAATATCAGGCCTGGTATGACACAAGTATATCAATCTCCCGACCAGCCTTTGATATGCTTCTTTATTAACTGGATCTCCAGATTGGGCACTTGTTTGATGATTTTTTGTCAATAGGAGTATTACATGGTCGACATCCAAGCATTCCAGTTTCTGTCAACAGATCAAGGACATATTTCCTTTGAGAGAGAACAATCCCCTTAGGCGACCTAGCAATCTCAAACCCAAGGAAATATCGAAGCGGTCCTAGATCTTTTACCTCGAAAGTTCTTCCCAGATTCTCCTTCAAACATTTAATTTCCTCTGCATCGTCTCCAGTAATCACAATGTCATCCACATATACTGCCATAATGGTAATACATGTCCCTCTATGCTTGTAGAAGACGGTATGATCACCATTACACTGAGAGTATCCCATACCACACACTGCCCTCCTAAATCTGTCAAATCACGCCCGGGGTGACTGCTTTAGTCCATACAATGATTTTTTAAGTCTACACACCTTCCCAATAGTTTGATTATTTGCAAACCCCGGTGGAATCTCCATATAGACCTCCTCCTGTAGGTCACCATGAAGGAATGCATTCTTTACATCCATCTGATGGAGTGGCCAACCAAAATTAACTGCACAAGAGATTAAGGTCCTAACAGTACCCATCTTTGCCACAGGAGCAAAGGTCTCATCATAGTCGATGCCATATGTTTGACTATATCCCTTTGCAACCAATCTTTCCTTGTACCTATCCACCTCTCCTTTTGAGTTTTGCTTCACAGTGAAGACCCACTTACATCCCACTGCTCTCTTCCCTTTTGGAAGTGGGACCAGTTCCCATGTCTTGTTCTTTTGAAGAGCATGCATCTCTTCCTCCATTGCTACCTTCCACTTAGGATCCTGTTTTGCACACTTCCAGTCCCTTGGAATAGGCACTGTTTGTAAGGATGCAACAAATGCTCTATATGCAGGTGAAAGACGTGAGTATGAAAGGAAATTAGCAATGTCATGATCTGTACTAGGATGCTCAAATCCGTAGCGAACAGGAGGTTTCCCAAAATTAGATCTAGTATCTCTACGTTGTGCAAGAGGTACCTCTACATGCTCGGGAGTAGAAGAGATATTACCACTTGACCCAGATTGGGTCGAGGAGCTCAATGGAGAGAGGTCCGAAGAAAGATTTGGGACTAGTGAAACAGGCTGTTGTGGCTGTGATGCATCGATTTGCTCCCCCTGACTCTTGAACCTCCTCCTTTGATACACTATTGGCTCCTTCATAGCTCTTTGCTCCCCCTGACTCCTGAACCGCCTCCTTTGGTACACAATTGGCTCCTTTGCAACTGTCTCCCTATTCTCCGCTAAACATGGGTTCGTCCCAACAATCACCTCTTCACTCCGTTCGACAATCACCTCCTCACTCTCATCACCAATCATCTCTTCATTCTCCTGGCCACCACTCCTCATATCCACCATCATATCCTGATCCACCACATCCTGAACTGCCGCAGGCAATTCCATTGGGCATGGAATAGTTCCAATAATCACTTCCTTTTGAGCCACCCCTTCATTCTGCACATAATCATCCTCCCTCTCTCTAATTTCACTCTCAGTGACTGAAGAGAATTCCTCCAAGAATGGATCAAGATTCCACGGTTTTGTGTAGTATGGTTCAAACTCACGGAATGTCACATCCATACTCACAAATAACTTCTTTCCAACAGGATCCCAACATTTGTATCCCTTCTGTGTAGAGGAATATCCAACAAAGACACATTTCACTGCTTGAGGATCCAACTTTCCTACTGAAGGTCTATGGTCCCTGACAAAACAAACACAACCAAACACCTTGGGGGGTACTTTAAACTCTCGTTGACCCAATAAAAGCTCTGCAGGTGACTTCATACCAAGAATCCTGGATGGCATGCGGTTGATTAAATATGCTGCTGTTAGCACTGCTTCACTCTAGAGATATTTAGGCACATTCATTTGAAACATCAATGATCTTGCCACCTCCAACAAGTGTCGATTCTTTCTCTCAGCTACTCCATTTTGTGGTGGGGTATTAGGACATGTGGTTTGATGTATAATTCCATGATTTGAAAGATATGCCACAAAGTCATTGTTCACATACTCCTTTCCATTATCAGTACGGAAAATTCGAATCTTAGCATTAAATTGATTTGCAACCAATTTATGAAAATCTTGGAAGCATCGAAGAACCTCATGCTTACCCCTAAGCATGTAGATCCATGTCATACGGGTATAGCAGTCAATAAAAGTGACAAACCACTTAAATCCGCTCAAAGATGTAATTGAGCAGGGACCCCAAACATCAGAGTGTATTAACATAAAGGGTTCAGTACTACGAAGACCAACACCAGGATAAGCTGATCTTGTGTGCTTCCCAAGTTCACAAGCATCACACACAAGTTTGTTTCTATCCACATTCTTAAAAGCATCAGGATACAATTTATTCAAGCTTTCAAAAGGCACATGTCCTAACCGACAATGAAGCAAGTAGATCTCCCTCTCTTGTGCTCCAACAGCTGCTGCCAATGCTGACTCCGCCTGATTGATGCACCACAGCCCATTACGCCTGACTCCAGTCCCAATCACTCTCGCAGTCCTCTTCTCCTGAAAGGTACAAAGATTTTCATCAAATGTAACAATGCATCTGAACTGATCAACAAGTGAACTAACAGAAAGAAGATTGATTGGGAAGGAAGGAACATGCAAAACAGATGATAAACAAAGAGATGGAGTGCACTCTATAGACCCTACACCATGAATGGGTTGAGAGGTACCATCAGCAGTTTGAATAGTTTCAGAATAAGAATGCGGAGTATATGTTTTAAAGACACTAGAAATGCCTGTGACATGCTTAGAAGCTCCAGAATCAATGACCCATTCTACGTTATGCCTATATGTGGATGCAAGTGCCTGTGCCTGAGTACCTTTGCCCAAGTGGGCATAGTTGGCAAAGTTACCAAAGTGACTGGTGGTGGCAATCTCAGATTCAGATAGAGTAGTTCTAGAAATATCACATGCTTTGCTCTTCTGCCACTGTTCCCACTGCTTGACCTGCTCCCCAGTCAAGATTAGAGATGGAACATCCTCTGTGGTAGTAGTGTTAACTTGAGAACTACTCTCCATGGTAGCAACATTGGCTAGAGGACTACGACGACCTCTGCCACGACCCCCTGCACGACCTCCTCCACGGCCACCACGGCCACCTCCTTGATCACCACGAGCACCACCACGGCCTCCACGAGTTCCACTCCTACCACCATAGTTTCTAGGAAGAGGACAAGTATAGCTCAGGTGTCCCTTCTCTCCACAGTTGAAGCACACCTTTTCTGCCACTGTGGTATAGGCTGACTTCACAGGATTGTTACTACTCATCATCCGAAGCCTACTCTCCTCAATGACCATGGCTGATACAGCCTCCTCCATGGTAGGTAAACTCTCCTGGTGACAAAAAGCAGCCCTCCTACTCTCAAACTCAGGATCCAGGTTTCTCAGGAAATGAGTCACCCTCCTGTCCTCTACTGGACATCTCGAGCATCCTGTGGATCTCTCATCTGGAGAGGGGCATAGTGGTCCAACTCTCCCCACAGGTACTGCAACTCACTAGCATATTGCTCCACTGGTCGCCCTGCTTGTTTCACTGCATCAGCCTTATTCTGAATTTCCATCATCACCATCACATTCCCTCGCTTGGAATACATGTTGCTCAGTGTTCTCCATATCTGTGCCGCAGTGAACATAGCTTCCACCATTTTACCAACAGAAGGTGACATGGATGCCAATAACCATGCCACTATGGTAGAATTTGTCGCACGCCAAACTCTCCACTCAGGGCTAAGCTTATTAGCCGGCTCAACACAATCCTCCAACAGATAGTGTTCTACTCCTTTTCCTCCTAATATCACTTGCACTCTCCTGGACCAACTCAAATAGTTCTTGCTTCCTTCTAACTTCACATCATTTGGTACAAGTTCCAGTTTTAGCTTCAGTTCAGGTGCCACCCTAGGACCAATCATACCCATCTCCAAGAGTTCCTGAATCATGGACCTCATCTCATTCTTCATCTCACTCTTAGTAATTGGTGGATCACCTCCACCATTACTACCACCGGCATGGTCACCTGATGCCTTCTTTGCATCATCTGCTGCTTTCCTCTCTGCTTCCTCCTCTGTATCCATCTCCCTTTTGGATCAAGACTCCCCCCGAATCACCACCAAACTGCAGTACAGAGCAGCAGCAACCTCTCCTTTTTCCCTTCGGAACCAGCTACACCAGCAGCCTCCTTCCTTCTCTACTCTTGGCCACGCACAACACAAGCACCCAGGCTCTGCTCTGCTCGCACCCGTACACGTGCGGCGCCCGCACAGCCCCAGCACGCACCTCGCGCCTCGCGTCCGTGGCACCCGCACGCGAGCGCACCTTCTCCTCGCGCGTCCACGCAGGTCGCTCGCCGCCGCCGCCTTCTCCTCGCGCAACCGCGCAGGCCGCTCGCCACCGGACGTCCGCACCACCTCCTCGCGCAGCCGCGCAGGCCGCTCGCCGCCGGACGCCCGCACCACCTTCTCGCGCAGCCGCGCAGGCCGCTCGCCACCGGACGCCCGCGCACGTGCGTCCACCACCTGCGCGCCGGTGCTTTTGGGGAGATTTTGCACTGGTGTGTCCCCAGCAGGCCAGCACACACCCACACTCTCTATTCATTTGCTTTCACTTTTACATAGGAGTCCTCTTACAAACTTCTATTCACACCAACAACCATAACTTCTCAAATGCTGCAGGTTTGTGATGAATGCTTTGAAAGCAAAAGTGTTCTACCGAAGGGATGTCCAGTATATTGTCAGGGATGGGAAAGCTATTATAATTAATGAGGTACTCTCTGAGTTTCAGTATTTCTGAAAAGAATGCCATTAGTTTCTTAGTAGCTGTTCTCAGAGGCGGAGCCAGCGATTTTGATTAAGGGGGGCCGGACAAATGTGATCGCATTTTTTAGTGTGATAAAATATAAATAATTAAATGTTTCAACAACTTTTCAAAAAAATTTGCACTATTTCTAACCAAAATCATGATATTTTAACAAAAAAATGGGTGAAATTGATATTTTTTGTGCTATAAAAATACCAAGATTTATATAGTTATTTAAATGAATCTACTGTGCTTGGGGGGGGGGGGGGGGCACGGCCCCTGCTAGCCCCCCTGGCTCCGCCTCTGGCTGTTCTTATTATTTGTATATGTTCCTAGTTGTACTTGGCAGCTTGTGCAGGAGAGGCTTTGCATATGTACACACACATATGCACTTGTATATCTGCCTATTTGAGTTTTTGGAAGGGATATTGGCACTTTACTGAATTACACTTTAAATGCTCATGGAAGCTCATTAATGTTTTGTTAAAGAAAGTTATAAATGTTTACTGGGATACCAGATTTCTTCTCAATGATGATACATTTTGTCCACATGTTTTTTTCATGTAGATAAAAATCGGAACCAGTATCATCCTATCCAATCAGCCTTTAGCGGTTCCATGTAACTGGCAATACACCAGAGAAAATATCTTTGGACTATCCTATACAAAAAAATGAAGTAAAACGTCAGGACACAGTTCTCTTCCTAGTATGTATCCACTAGCTATCGAATCCATCCTGCAGCTGGTATTCTGTCTTAGAGGCTCTTTCATTTTGATAATCCTGGGCAACTGAGCAGTTG
This sequence comes from Saccharum hybrid cultivar R570, assembly GCA_038087645.1. Taxonomy (NCBI): domain Eukaryota; kingdom Viridiplantae; phylum Streptophyta; class Magnoliopsida; order Poales; family Poaceae; genus Saccharum; species Saccharum hybrid cultivar. The sequence continues at coordinate 18,747,479 of JAQSUU010000805.1, forward strand.
GTAGCAAAAGGTTTCTATGACAACACATGCAATTTGACAAGCACAATGTAACGAATACTGATTGATGATGATGTGTTGTGTGATGTGCCAATGAAAATGTCCATGCACACTAATAGCTTGTGATCAGTTTTTGCATGAACAAGCCATTCATGACTTATTGAAAGTTCCTTTTGCTGATTAACTCTTTTTCTTATCATGCTTTTATCAATTATGTCTTGGAATCTTTTTATGCTTTGAAGAAAATTTTCTGTGTACCTAACGTCCTAAGATAACATTCATCCATACTGATCCAGCGATCCTTCAATTTGGCTGAATGTTCTTCAGCACATGCACTGTGTTTTTTTTTTGGGTAACATAACATCAGAACATTTCTTTTCATCACATTTGTGAACTTTGATTGACGTCTATCATATATCTATTATGTTCTCTTCATCTCTTGATAATATAATTCACATTGCCTATTAGTTCATAACAATTGCATGCTTTGGAAATCCTGTGGTTGGATGATAATATTAATTCTTTTCCAGCTAACTGGCCGAGTTGAACCCAAAAGAAGATGGTCTGATGGTATCCACCAAGCAGTAGAAGCAAAAGAAGGCCTACAAATCCAGGTCATTATTGACTTACACATTGCCACTTTACATTGATGGAGCTACTATTTTTATAATTTTCTGAATGTTTATGATAGTTTCTGGTGTGCAATGCTAATTGCAATTTAATCAGGCAGACTCAGTAATTGTGGCTCAAATCACATATCAGTCACTGTTTAAGCTTTATCCTAAGCTTTCTGGGATGACAGGAACTGCTAAGACAGAGGTATGGTGTTTATTAGGTTGCTTTCTGAATAATCTATTCATCTGTACAGTTTATTATTCCAAACTGACAGGATCATGCTGCTTTTACAGGAAAAGGAGTTTTTAAAGATGTTCAAGATGCCTGTTATTGAAGTACCTACGAATCTGCCAAATATACGGGTGGACTTGCCTATCCAAGCTTTTGCGGTGAGTCTTGAGGAAGTGGTTCCTCCCTTTGGTACTAGAAAAAATTTGATTGATTTTGTTGCTTTCGTAGACTGCAAGAGGCAAATGGCAATATGTACGGGCTGAAGTAGAGTCTATGTTCCAATTAGGCCGCCCTGTTTTAGTTGGAACTACAAGGTGAATTCTATTTTTTGTTTTAATAGTTAATACAGATTTTATCTCATCACCACCATATAATACGCCTCCGTGCCTACTGGAAAATTTGGTTGTATCAGTATGAGATTATTAGTATTAGTTTTCTTCAACACTTTTATCTCCATTCATTGTTGTTTGTGATTTTATGCTGCTGGGAATTTGGTTTTTAGCAACATTACCTTTAGATGGATGCTGACAAAGTAAATTAGCTAGTTCCTCCTTTGCATTAGCAAAAATGAAGTGAACTGAGAAAGCAGAAAAAATTAGTTTTACTACTGCCTTTGTCCCTTGACACCTTTTTATTAGAAAATAAAGAAGTAAATTTGGGTATTGATTTGTGGGAATGCACCCTTATTTACTTTGGAGAAAACCTTCAAATTTAAAGGGGCAGTGCAGTAATTATGACCATGTTATTTGCAGTTGCACAGTAGCAACAGCTCCAAGATACCTGTCTGTTTCTGTTTTTGTTAAAAATAGATAAACTACTGAAGATAAGATTTTGATATGTTTATTTTGGTTCTAAGATGCTAGGAGATAAAAATTTGGTTTAGAGATCTTTTCATAGGATGAAAACCTGTTCATAAAGATGTAGGGTGGCTTATTGTTATCATGACCCAACTAGTGAAGTGAGAGAAAGGGGTAATGAGGATGCCCACTGTAGTTCCATATTTTGCATGTGCAGTTCTGGATATAAAGCTCACCTTGTGTGGGCTGGATTCCTCCTCCTTGCATAATAATTAAAGGTAGCGCTGCCTAGAAATTACCTTCCCCAAACCTCACCTTGTGTGGGAGCTTTCAGCATTGGGTATGCCCTTTACCGTCTTGGGATGCTTTTCATGCAGCTGTCTAAACAAATGGTGTCTGTATCTTTGGCAGTGTCGAGAGTTCTGAATACTTGTCAGAGCTACTTAAAGTTCGCAATATTCCACACAATGTCCTTAATGCAAGACCAAAGGTTTGTAAAATGTTTGCTTTAGTTTAACTTCTTGTCTTGTTCTTTTCCATTGATAAAGCTAACTGCATTATTCCTGACAGTATGCTGCAAGAGAAGCCGAAATAATTGCCCAAGCTGGAAGAAAACATGCTATTACAATTTCAACTAATATGGCAGGCAGAGGAACTGACATTATTTTAGGTGGTAATCCAAAAGTAAGTTCATGCATATGTTTAGCACTGCTCACCAAGACTCCTTTTTGAAAATGTACAAAAAGTCAAAATCGATAGCAGCATTGTTAGTATTTTATTTGTTCACACCTAACAGAAATATGGTCCATCTTTTCATTTCCAGATGCTTGCAAAAGAAATAGTAGAAGATAACATACTTCCATTTTTGACCCATGAACCTCCTGATATTGACATGGAAGGGGAATCCACATCCCACAAGGTGGTTCATTCAGATCCTTTTCTCTGACCCCAAGAACTTGGCAGGGTGTTTCTCACTATTTCCTTTTATCATGGGCAGGGTCTCTCAAATATAGAACTTGGTCCATCATCAGTAGGTCTGCTTGCCAAAGCTGCAATCATGTGTAAGTACTCGAGTGTTAATGGTTGTATATTAACATATAATGACTTACCTTTGTGTTATTTGGCTAACTCTTTCACTCTTTTCACATATGCTTCCAGCAAAATATATTCACAAAAGCGAGAGAAATGAATGGTCTCTTAGTAAGGCAAAATCCACTATTGCTGAGTCTATAGAAATAGGTCAAATGATTGGGATGGAGAAACTGCAAGAGCGCTTGACTGAAGAGTCTGAGATGTACCCTCTTTGTGATGCAATAGGACTTGCTTATCTCAGTGTTTTAAGGGATTGTGAAATTCATTGTTCCGCTGAAGGTGCTGCAGTGAAGAGATTAGGTGGGCTCCATGTAGTAGGAACTTCTTTGCATGAGTCACGCCGAATTGATAACCAAGTAAGATGCTGCTGATGTGGCAGGAAGCACCTGAGCCTTTGCATGCTGCTTAGCCCTTTATATCATATATAATATATAGCCCTATGATTCTGGATTAAAATAGATATATTATCCATCAGCAGCAGCTTTCATTATCTTACACTGCACGCATCAATGCACTGATGCAGTATTAACTAGCACAGTGTCACAAAAAGAACCTGTAGAAATTCTGTCTTCATATGTTGTTATGCATTATTCTTTTTAGTAAATGTATTTTTTATATTAATGAATTTTTATGTTCTTTTCTGTTCCCTCAGACTAATCTATCTGAGTACTTTCAAATAATCATGTACTAATTTATTAAAAGGCATATTTAGAAGTTGGGACATATTAATTCTAGCTAAAGTAATGTTTCCTTGCCCAATTTCATGTATGTATTATATCATCTTTTTGTGATCTTGTTGGGTTTCATTTCTAGCCTATCCTGCTTGTGACAAAAGGCTTTCTTGATTTTGATGCTCTTGTTTGCTACCACTGTACAATTAAACCGGCAAGCTTTGTTTTTCCCAGCTGCGTGGCAGAGCAGGCAGACAGGGTGATCCTGGGTCGACACGGTTTATGGTGAGGTATGTTTGTTCCCAAACATAAATACTTTAGCCTGCTAAACTTCTGTAACTTCTAAAATGATGATCTGATATTATAATATATGCTTAATGAATTTGACAGTGTAACTTTTTGTACTCAGCTTACAAGATGAAATATTCCAGAAATTTAATCTGGACACTGAATGGGCTGTGAGGCTAATATCAAGGATAACGAATGATGAAGACATAGCTATTGAGAGCAATGTTGTTGTGAAGCAGGTCAGATTTGTATTTTATTACAACGCCATATTCAAGCATCGTATGGTTGGTGGCATCACAGTGATAATCTTGCTTATGTTCATGGAGTCTTCAAAATGCAGCTTCTAGGCCTTCAAATCAACGCAGAGAAATATTATTTTGGAATAAGGAAAAGTCTTGTTGAGTTCGATGAAGTCCTGGAGGTATGCAACTGCTCCAATTTCCAGTACTTGTATTCTGTAGTATGACTTTTTGCTATTCACTTGCATGAATACCTCAGGTAGCAATCTCCTTTTTTTAACAGGCACTCTTCTTTTACTATCATTTCTATTGTGAATACCCACTTTTACTCTTGTTATCCTTTTCTCTTCAAATCATGATTGACAGATCTTGTTGTAGGAGTGCAAATTGGTGCCCCTAAGGGTCTTCACTAACCCTTGTTAGTTTAATTATTAGTACTAGCTTTTTCCAAATTTGGTCTCATTTTGGAAAAATTGTATTCATGAGTATTGGCAATAGAAATTATAGTAAAAAGGTATTCACAGTACAAATGATTGTGAATGCCTTTCAGTTTCTAGTAGCATCACAAATATTCATGTGGATTATTTTGTTCATACCTTTGATAGGTCCAAAGAAAGCATGTATACAACCTTAGGCAGGTGATATTATCTGGTGACTCTGAAAGCTGCAGTGAACAAATTTTCCAGTAAGTTAACTATTGCCTCTCGCATGAAGCTTTTCGATGTTGTTTATGAAATGGTAGAGCTATAAAGCATATTCTTTTGAATAAAAAATGTGGTGTAGAAAGAATTAATAATCCATCTTACTTTAAAGTCATTGTTTTTCCTCACTTTGTCAACACACCTTTCCAAAACGATGTTTGGCTCTTTCTTAAATCATTATATGTAGTCACTGTTTTGTTCAAAATGCTGCTATTTTATTTTATTTTTCATTGACAAGCCTTTAATTGAAATTTTATTAGGTACATGCAAGCGGTAGCTGATGAAATTGTTTTGCTAAATATTGATCCCCAAAAGGTGATTGCTCTGTCCTGATCATTAAGTTCATTTCTGAAAGCATTTATTTTCAGTGCCATGTCAGTTGTCAAAATTATATATTTCTTTCAGCCACCCAAGGCATGGAATCTGGTAAAGCTTTTGGATGAATTTGTCTTTCTAGGCGGAAAACTACTGAGTGGTAATATATACAAATTATTTTTAGTTCATGTTATTCTATAATGGGTATTCTGATTCCTGAGATGCTCTGCAGAAGCATTCAAGGACATCCAAGAGCAAAACCTACAATCAGCACTTGAGGAAATGCAAGGTTGGGGCCCAGTGAAGGCTGATAATTTTGCTCTTCCAAACATGCCGATGCCGCCCGATTCACTTAGAGGAATTCGAAAGAAAACATCTTCTATAATGCGGTGGTTTGCCATTTGTGTTGATGATACGTCAAAGTATGTTGTGATATGATACACCTATATATATGGCACAATATAGCATTCAGAACAATAGTTATTGATTTGAAAGTTTATATGTTGCTTCTTTTTTATAAACAATACAGGAAAGGGAGATATACAAACACTGCCAATCTGCTGAGGAAATATTTTGGGGATTATCTAATAGCTACCTACTTGAATGCTGTGCAAGAGTCCCGTTACGATGATGGATATATAAGTGGAATCGAGGTACGATTCTCTTTTGAATTTGTTCACAAAGTTTGTCTGGTTATAAACCTTACCCAAGCAATATCCATGTTTTTGTGGACTCTGGAGGAAATTCTGTTTTCCCCTGCATGAAATCTTATTGATTGTTTAAACATCAACTCTGTAAATTTGGTCAATATGAACACCTTCCTGTATGTAGCATATTTGATTTATTTATAAACATATTTATCTCTGTTCAATTGCAGCGGGAAGTACTTTTGAAGACTCTTGATACGTTATGGAAAGACCATTTGGTAAACATGAACAAGCTTAGTTCTGCTGTAAGTCATGCCTTGAGATGTTTTGCTTTCGAAATATTGACATGTGCTCTTCTTTTTTGAGAACATGTTCTTCAAGTTAAATAAAAAAGGAAAATACTGTAGATCAAAGAATGTTGTCTGTGCTTTAATTGTCTGCTGTAGCCTACCCCAACTTGCTTGGGACAAAAGGCTATGTTGTTGTTGTTGCTGCTGCTTTAATTGTCTGCTGATGTCTTATTCTGAATACTGTGGTGTTGACTGGATTTTAAACCTTTTTGCTAGGTGAACGTTCGGAGTTTTGGACACAGAAACCCACTGGAAGAATACAAGATCGATGGCTGCCGCTTCTTCATCTCAATGTTGAGTGCCACACGGCGTCTCACCGTGGAATCCCTTCTGCACTACTGGTCGTCTCCCATGGAATCCGAAGAGATCTTCAACACAGAGGAACAATAGCAGAAAACATGCATCACGCCTAGTGTGGACTTCTGCTGCAAGTTGAAGACAGGTTAGGGACTAACATGGTTAATTAGCAAAGGCACAAGTGCATAAACAGAAACCATGCGGTGTGTGTTAACCGTGTAAAACCACAAGCTGACATGGCCACAGTGGCATGGATTTCGCGCTGTGGCTGTGCCCCCCTACATAATACATCTGAATGCACAAGAGGATAACTGGATAAGTGTGGACTGCAAGACAGTGCACCCTACTGATCACGCATCAGCAATACGGCGGAGCCGCCTGTAAGGCCGTAAAGTTGGAGCTTGTTTGCACGCTACAGCTTGGAAGTGGCTTAATCTCGCCCACATTGTACTGTGGTCCTTAGATTAGATCGTCATGATGATGACTGTTCTCTCCGCAAAGTCCGCACTGTACCTTTTTCTGGGAGTGACAATATTTGCCAACCCTGCCCGACTGCCCGAGCACCAACTGGTGTGGTGTGGCACCACGGCAAACAGGAGCTCATGCGGAATCTCTTGCTTGTGGACGCCGAACTCTTCGTGCAGGTAGGTACGCAAGCTAGTGGCCATTCTTTGACATTGCCAAGTTGATGCTTTTTAATTTTTGTCGCGTGTGATGTTGGCAATTTGTGAGTCAACTCTCCGGAGTTTGGTAACGATTTAACCTGTGTGTGTTTTGGGCTGGTGGCCAAAGTATGTATATGCTGCTGTTCCGGCCTTTTTTTCAGTGTATGGATAGCACAGTGATCACTGATCAGTGATACCGTGCACTAGTTTGTGTTTGTTACGCACTTACACGTGGGAAAAGGATGGTGCAAGTGCGATGCATCGGAACATCTGGGCCAGGTTTCAAGTAGCCTTTTCTGTTGGATGGGTCCTGGTCCTGCCAATCTGCATCGCACACACACTGACGCACACCGAGCCAAACACAACACACCTTTGCATCGCAGTGCATTGCCTATTTGCATTTTCACGCGTCTGTTTCGCGTGGGCGGCTCCACCTGTGTGCCGCCCGCCTTTTCAGGCAGCGTCGCGGTCGCCGTCAGCCCATCGTCGCGACGGCGACGCACGCAGGCCAGCCAGTGGCGGTTCCTGACGCGCGCGCAACCACCGGCGTTGGTTGCGTACACTTCGCTTCGGCTTTTTTATTTATGCTCCGTCGTCGTCGTCGTCGGGGTGGGCTGCTGGATGCACAAGCTGCTGTGGTGTCTGTCGCCGAGACACAGTGCTCCTCCATGGCTCATGCCTACAGTGCAGTGCAAATTACCTTGCCATTAGGGAAGCAGTGCCATCCACACGCAGACGTTGACTTGGACCTACCTACCTACAGCGCACTGCCACCTGCGTGCTTGATGCTCAGGTACTCGAGACTTGAGCCTTCGTCAGTCAGGGACGACATTGACTTGGACCAAGACCGAGTGGTGCGAGTGCCGTCCTCACTGTGCTGGGAGTTGGGACACGAGACAGGAGACTCGCCGGTGCTGTGGCTGGCACTCAAGTAAACGTATAGACTACTGAATCGCAGCAATGGTGCGGATTTCCGTCTCTTCTCTGTTGAACCAAGACCCTTCCGATCCGCATCATATCTGTGCCCATGTGGCCATGTGGTCAAAACTCAAAACCCAAGGATACGGGTTTTAAGTAGTCTTTATTGGTGATTTAATGTGACCAAACTTTACCATATATATGCTTTCACGACTTTATTTACAGCTTTCATGAAGATGCCTAAAAAAGTTGATACCTTCACCTACGTCGATCTAGACTCTGGAGTCTAGAGGCTTTACTAGTATCGATCTTATTATAAAGCTTTCAGCTCAATATGCTACAATATTTATAATAAAGCACGGGTACGGTGTGCTAAATCTTGAGGTTTACAAAATTTCGCAACAAGGCAATTGAAAACAGGCCTGCTATACATGCATGGGAATAGATATATAGATGCTGCATAGTGCCACAGGAGGAACCACTTGCACATGGGAAAACGATTGATGAGCCTTGGAAATAGATAGATACCACCCACGACCACGAATCACAAGATGCAACATCATCTGGTTAGTACGTTGTAGCTGCGTTTTCTTTTGAGATCCTTTGGCTGTGGCCGTGGCTGTTGCTGTCAGCCTAACACATACGCCAGCCAGCATACGTATGAGGACCATAATAATATTAATATATATCTATATCTACATCTACATCTACATCTATATCTAATAATACTATAGAAAGTGAAGGGGTTTTTTTGTACTGCTTTTCACTCTTCTTAGGGCCTTTTTGGTTTGGGTGACTAAAAGAGGCCTTTTTTTTTGGATAAATGGGACTAAAAGGTGATGTTTAGCTCCGTTTAGTCCTGTTTAGCTCCTCCTTAGCAGCTAAACCTTAGCTCCCATTTAGTCCTTGTGTTTGGTAAAAAGTGGACTAAATGGACTAAAGTTTAGCTAGTTGTCCAAACAAAACACCCCCTTAGACTGGGTCGGCGTCTTCCATGTCTTCCGTATCCGGTATGTAATCCAGACTCGTAACTCATACATGTCAAAGCAACTCACGTTCAAGGATTATAATATAGATTCTGATTATAAGATTGACGTATTAAGTGCAGCATATAAGCATGTTTGCTAATAATACACTAGTTCGTACAAAGCGATGACTGACTGTCTCCCTTTCTCCTCGATGCAGCCTTCCAGGTACACCACGCACACACCACCCACAGTACCTTTTGAGCTAGCATAGCATCGCTGTGCATGCTGTCATGAGATTCATGCATGATGACGCGAGCAGCGAATGTTCCGGCGACGTCATCAGATCGATCGATCATCTCAGCTAAAAACGTGAAGGATATAACTATTGCTGCCATGCGTGTTTCATCCCCAGCACAGCAGCTTCTAGGGCTAGAATTACGTGCCTAGCAGGGAACTCGTAGCATCCACGGCATTTTTATGTGGACACGCTATTCAAACGGCCATGACTCCAAGTGGACTTTGTACACGACCGGATCGATCGTGTAGTAAATGTCCTAGCGATAGCGCACACGACAGGTCTACAGGATGCCGCCACTCAACAAAACTAGCTACTATTTCTAAAATTACATTCTAGTAGAATGTAATTAGAGTAGTGTTAAGTCAAATAATGTTAAGTTTGATTAAATTTACAGAAAATAGGCTAATATTCATCATACTAAATATATATTGTTAAGTTTCTCATCAAATATATTTACATAGTACTATCCATTTAAAGTTATAAATATTATTTTTCTAAAAGTATAGTCAAACTTAAGATAGTTTGAGTATATAGAATTATATTTTTTTCTGAACAGAAGGAGTATGTGTCTATACTCTACTTCTTCCGTCTATAAAGAGAGTTGTTGTGAGTCAAATAGCTTTAACTTTGACTAAATATACATAAGAGATTATTATTAGTTGTGGCGCATAATAAATATCAATTATATTAATCAACCATTGAATATATTTTCGTAATAAACTTATTTGGAGATATAAATGCTGTTAATATTTTTGTACAAATCAAGTTAAATTTAAGGCAAAGACAATTTGACTTGCACAAAATTCTAGATGACTTTATATTTTGGAGAGCAGGAGTATATTATTATTCACCCTGCTTGTTAATGCTGAAATTTGGCTTATGCTAATGTTTATGCTAAAGTATTGTGAAAGAAAAATACTATTTCATGACTGAAAAGTAGTGCTAAATAAGCTCAAGCGAACATGGATGCCATTGTCCACAAGATACTGACAGTGCCACTGTGACTGTGCCTATAGCTGTGTCACCCGGGTGACGTTACATACGCGGCTCGGGTACGCCACACCCTAGCTAGCTAACGTAGGTAGCCTAACAGAAGCAAAGGACGGCGGCGATCTCAACGTGGAGCCAATGATTTGGCAGATCAATCAGTGAGGTCGTGTCAACTCACTAATTGATCTCATACTCCTGGCCTAAGGCCAGTCTCAACGGTAAATTTCATTACGTTATTTTCAATACTGCCATATCATGTGAAATAAAATAAAACTAGAATGAAACACCCACTCTCAATAGAGAGTTTCATTCCATAGTTTCAAAGGCATTTAATTTTAAGACTCATAGAGAGTTGGTAATCGTGCCAAGAGAGTTTCATCTAGATGAAACTCATTTCTTCTCTCTTCTTAAATACACTGCCATCAGAGGCGGAGCCAGTGATTTTGATTAAGAGGACCAGACAAATGTGATTGCATTTTTTAATGTGATAAAATATACATAACTAAATGTTTCAACAACTTTTCAAAAAAAATACACTATTTCTAACCAAAATCATGATATTTTAATAAAAAATGGATGAAATTGATATTTTTTGTGCTATAAATACCAATATTTATATAGTTATTAAAATAAATTACTGTGCTTGGGGGGGGGCTCCCCCCCCGACTCCGCCTCTGACTGCCATGTCATCGAAAATGCCTATGTGACAACCTATTTAATGCAAATGAAACTCATATGAAATTCTCAATGAGACTGGCCTAAGAAAATCAGTGAGTGTGAGTCTATACCTCAATTAACTAGGGTGGAAGGTACGATCAAGATTTGATGATGTTGTTCTTTCAATAATTCAATAATAGACGATGTGCTTGTCAATAACTACACGCCTGTGATGACCTCATTAATTTTGAGATCTGCTGGCTCGATCTTTAGAAAGTGCTCGTAAAAGTAGAATATATATATGCGTGTGTGTAGCTAGTTTTATTTCCTTTGATTGAAAAAACACTTGGTGATTCTTGGTTTGTTACATCTTAACAATCCATGCTCACAGTGTAACATACTCCATATATACTCCTACTTTTCGTTAGGACTGTTGGAGCTTAGCCTTCCAACCAAACCAGTCTTTTGGTGGCCAGTGAGAGTCATCGCTCATGGAATGCGTGCAAATCAAAATGCCGGTCGTCTCGGGCCCCAGCAGGCTTCGTTGTCGGTTGAACGAAGACCGCGACCGCGTGTGCATCTTCTGAGAAATATAATATTTGAATAAACCTTGCCTTGAAATTCGGCAGCTATCCCGTGTGGTTTTGCTGTGTTTACGGTCACGGCACCATCTGCATCTCTACCTTTTTTTTCCCTCCATTTCTTTAGAGAAAATATAGTCACAATACATCATTTTGAATTTTCTAAATATATACTTCTTCAGTCTCAAATTATAAGATGTTTGGTTTTTTCTAAATAAATTGTTTTTACTATAGTATCTAGATATAGTGTATACTTAAGTGCATAGCAAAAGCTACATACACTATTACAGATCCGCTTTTTGTAGGCGGGCAATTTTGGTTCTTCTAGCCAAGCATCACGTTCACCTCAGACAAAACGACTACATTAATCATTTTTTTTGCAAAGGGTCATGTGCCCGCCTGCGAAAGTCGAATAAAAAAACAAAAAAAATCCACGAGCCCATTACCAGGCCTGCCATTGAGCCCACTTGCATGACGATCTTGCTCACGCCACTGAGAAGACCACCCGTGCGCCGCCGGGAGATCCGCGCCGGGCCACGCGCGAGATAGTGATTTATACAAGTTCAGACCGCTGAATAGTGTAATACCCTATGTTCTGTGTGGCATATTGCCTTGCGTTGGATTGCTTTGTATGATGTGTTACAAGGGGGTGCATAATTCTAGTCCTAGTCAGTTACGACACAAGAGTTATAATCCTATTACAGAGATAGACGTTCGGTAATCCCACTAGGTCGGTTCTTCTTACCTTCAAATGACGCCACCCTGTTCCATGTCTTCCTAGCAGACTGTGGTGTCACACTCCAATTAAAGGACAATATAGAGTGCATACATCTTATGTGCGCCTCAGGAATAGTCGGACACATAAGCCGACAAATTAACAAGAGTATCATCACGGTGTACATACATCACGATATTACATCACATAGTTCTTAACATAACAAGCGGAAAAGTAAATAACACTCTCGAACGAAGTATCTGCTCCACAGGGAAGGACAACTGGTTGACCCTAGAAATCTTCCGGGAAATCCTCGTAGAAACTGTCATGTTACCCATCCGGGATTTTTATCCAAAAACGAAATAATAACAAGTGTGAGTACACTCGTACTCCGCAAGTATAGTATGAGGATTCATGAGGCTCAAAAAGGATAGACACGGTTGACTGCAGTTAGCACTTTTAATAGATCAACATTCCATTATTAATTATTATTAAGTTATGCTTAAGCTCCTATTTAACCCACATGATCACCTACTAGAATTAAGAAGAGTAATTGAGCATCAGTATAATCTCGTCATCATCATCATAAGTCATCCACGTGTCAAGTAACCATTTATTCTGTGAGTTTTCCGGGCCGCTCGTGACCGTGAGCACGGCTGTTATAACAGTTTTAACACTCTGCAGAGGTTGTGCATCTTTACCCGTGAGTCGTGTTGCCCATATGCCCGGGGGCCGTCGACCCCCTAACATTTCTAAGGTGAGCAGGCAGGTACACTATGAAGCCTTCCATAGGCCTCTTCTAACAAGTTAGGGCCGCGAGGTTTCCTCGGCAGACAGATATAGAGAACCCCCCTTTCGATGGCACAATTCCCGTAGGCTATACACATCAGAACAGAGGCAGTTCTATACCCAACGTGGCAAGCCCCTCTTGCGCCCTTTCGGGTAACCTCTAACAAGCTAGAAAAGATCCTATTACTGAGCTAAAGTCAGAGCCATATAACTCTCACGGTTGCACGGTATGTCCCAGCTTTTGCCCTACAGATAAGTCCTTACGGAGGGTTTAGGGCAACATGATCAACATCACTTGCACCTTCACCCTATAGTTCCACTGTTACCATCATGTTTATCCATTGGTTCCATTAGTCATAGTGTAGATCATGTTTAGTTAGAGCACTAGCATTCTACCCATATGCAAATAATCCCCATAGGAATCAAGGTACAGTCATCAATTAGCTAGGAAGTCCTTATAGTCGAGCAATATTGGACACATGCATAATGAGTATATTATATAATAAATAGGACAACAAGGTAGGCCCATGCTATACTTGCCTTGGTTCACGAACTGTTGCTGGTCCTGCTGCTCCTCGTACGTGTCCGAATTCCCGAAGTACTCCTCACCGTCTGAACTCGAACGACACGAAGTACAACACGCATTCCAGAACAGACATACAAGCAAAATATGACTACGATTAGAACAGTACACCAACAATAAATAAATCTGAATAAAATGTTTACCAAAATCATCTACGTCTCGCTACGATCACAACGACGCGAAATGCACGAAAAACGGAGTTACAATGCACAAGTTACGAGTTATTTACGGTTCCAAAAGCTAGCTATTAAATTAGACTTAATCGAGAAATTCAAAAGATCCTAACAGGTCTAACAGTAGCACTATTGCGTAGATTATGAAATTATGAAACTAACGCAAGTTGAATGGATCAAATCGGAGCTAAAACGACGATTTTATAAACGTTTTACTACCGTGGCAATTCTGTCATTAATCTGAAAACGTATTTTTCATATAAACCGAAGAAACTACGTCTTCAAAATGGGAATGCGTAGTTCGGGAATACGCCAAGGATGGCGGGTTACATATGCCAGAAACTGAGGGGCTCTTTTAGAAATAGAACCCGCGAAGGGGTATGGATTGATCGTGGCCTTTGGATTAGATTTGGACGGTCGCGATTAGATGGGGGGAGGAGAGAGAGGCCGGGTCGCCGGAGTTGGGGAAGAGGCGGCGGCGCCGCCATGGACGGCGATCGGGAGCTCGCCGGAGTGGTCCGAACCGGCGCTATGGTGCACGGTTTTCAAAACCGAGAGCACCAGGGTGACGCGGGGAGGAAGGCAAACTCGCCCCGGAACAAAATACGGCCACGGGGTGGCCCGCGCGGCGTGCCCGCCATGGCCGGCGGCGGAGAGCTCACCGGAGCGATGAAATTGAGCGCTACGGAGCCCCATTCTCCAAATAGAGGCTACGGGGAAGATACGGAGGGGATGGAGAACTCGGCCATGTCACAAGTGCGGCCGGGGAAGGCCCGAGGGGCACCCGCCATGGATGGCAGTGGAGAAGCTCGCCGGCGTTCGCGGACACGGCCCTAGAGGCCACCATTCGGGAAAATGAAGGCATGGGGAGAAGGAGGGAACCATGGGGAAGCTCACAGAGTGGTAAAATTTAGACGGGGCGGCTCGAAGACGATGGCGACGCGGAGGAGCGGACGGCGATGCGGAGGAGCGGACGGCGACTCCGGCGAGTCGACTCGACGTAGCGCTGTGGTCTCTGTGACGACTTGGGAGAGAAAACCGCAGCAGGGGAAGGAAGACAGGGTCCGCGTCCCTTTAAAACGAGTCCGAGTCGTGGGGACGCTCCCACTCGCGCAGAACGTGGGCGCGGGCGGCAGTTGCCGTTGGCTGCGCTCGATTCGGAGGAAGGAGGGAGAGATGACAGGTGGGCCTGCATCGTCAGCGAGAGGGAGAAGGAGAAATGAGGGAGCTGGCGGTTCCTGGCCGAATTGAGCCGGCCCAGGAAGGATTGCGGAAGAACGAGCGGGCCAAGGGGGAAGAAACGGACCAGCAGGCCAAAATGAGGGAGAGAGGGAGAATGAATAGGAATTTCCTTTTTATTTCCTAAATTGATTTTCCAATTCCAATTTCAAAAGATTTTTAAATCCTTTTGGCATTTGAATAAAACCAGTCATCACACAAAATATAATACAACAGCATGAGTGCAAAAAAACAAGTTGCTAACCTTATGATTTATTTTAATTTTACAAAAATTTATTATTCCCTATATTTAAATGCACACTCAATTACACAAATAAATCATATTTAACTATTTTGTAATTATGAAAAATTTAGGGTGTTACACGTGGGCCGGCCCATCTCCTTGCCCGGTTGTAGGCCCTATGGAGAACCCTTAGGATCTTGGTCCGTTAATGGCCTCCATTTTCGGAGGCAGACCTCTAAAGAGGCCCACCTTCGTAAATTCATTTTATGAAATGGTCAATTTTTATCGTCTCCGTAAATCAATTTTAGGAGACGAACAATTTTCAACCGCCTCTGTAAATAAAGCGCCCGCCTCCAAAAATCCTCAGGTATTTTAAGAGATGGTTAGATTTTGTGACCGCCTCTGTTAATGTCTGGGCAGTGCCTCATAAAATCTTTTGTGTAGTAGTGGTATCTAAAAAAGCCAAAACGTCTTATAATTTAGAATGAAGGGAGTAGTTTTTACTATGTATGTAGACTTATAATTTGGAATTGGAACAAAACTACTCCCTCAATTCTAAATTATAAGCAGTTTTGACTTTTTTGGTTCATCCATTTTGTTATGTATCTAGACATATTATTATATCTAGATGCATAGCAAAATAGATATACCAAAAAAGTCAAAGCGACTTATAATTTGGACGGAAGGAGTACTTTTTAACAAAATAAATTGCTAGCTGGTTTGGTTCCATACCGTGCCTTGGATTAGCTAGGGTGGAGTGAGCGTCCAAAATATAACACACATATTTATTTATGACAACAAACTAAAAGCAGAATATTACATATTTTAAATTTTTGCACTCTTATTTTGTCAACAAAAAATTCCCCTTTTGTGAAACCAAGTGGATAAGAACCTTGGTTAGCCATAGTAGGCTTTTAGGAAGCCACGTAGATTTTCTCATGCACGTGTGGTCCTAATGATGGCACCAAGTTCAATGTTGATGCTTCTTGTTCTAAGTCCCAAGGGACCTCTCACTTGAAGGAGAGTGGTGATTCGTCCTCCCGGACTATGCCTTCCAATATGTCAACCGTCATGTACTTATCAAAGCCCCTGACGTGATGCCGCACCCTAATCCGTAAAGTATGGAACAGTTTGATAGCACACATGGCATGTAACGTCGCCGAAACGTAGTAAGCCGGCAGTTGAATCTTCCTTCTGAGAATTTTAGCTTCTCAAGAGTAGTCGGAGTGAAGCCGACTAAGTTGTGGCAATAGCCGAGCCCCCGGGCTTAGTGCCAACTAAGCTGCGGAGGTGAAGAAATCTCGTCTTGTGGAGCAATAGTCAAGGCCGTGCGGAGAGCATGCCTCACACAACAATGTAGTAGCTGAGTAAAGCAGCCTACAGAGAAGCTTGCTTCACCCAGCAAAGTAGAGGCCAAGTAAGGCAGCCCGCGGAGGGCATGTACCTCACCCGGTGACATGGTACAGATATGATCCCTGCAAAGTAAACATACAAAAGTATGTAATAATTGATATACAAGATATCAAGTTGGAAGCGTGTCCCAGCATTATAAAATGCGAGTGAAATAGTAAGTCGGGAGCATGTTCCAGCATTACAAAATGCATATTAAATTTTTTTCGCATCTTGCTCTTGCTAGACCATATAATTTCCCCGAGTAGGTGTCCTGTTACGTTTAAGCACCTAGTCCCTGTTTTAGCTGTTGCTTATTGTCGAGACGTTAGGCGTGACAGAAGAGCTGAGGTTTCACGGATTAAGGTGTGTGTTACCCGAGTACTTTTGTGACTGTTAAAAGAAGACTAGAGCAGTCAGCGCTGCGCGAAAAAAGAATATACACGTTAAGCACAAGCTATTCCGACTACTAGCGCGGAGCCATATGGGTAGTCAGGAACGCAATTATGGTACCCCAGCATCAGCTTGACCTTTGTGGCCGAGTAGTCGGACACCACAACCAATTAGTCGGCCTCCACAGCAGAGTAGTCGGATACCGCAGCTGGGTACTCAGTTGTTGACGAAGTAAACCAATCAGGCGACCCGTACATCGAGCACTCGGAAGCCGTCCCTGTCTGGCGCGTCGGGTCCGAGTAGTCGAAATAGTCAGCGAGTTGCTTGATATGCAGGCGGACGAGGTTGATTCGTGTTGAGAACGTCAGCTGAACAGCGGCCAATCTGTCTGTGTAATGCACGAGTACACGCACAAATCTTCCAATAATTAGCACAAGGTTCCGTACAGATTCTTTGTTTATTTGCTTGTTGGCTGATTCCGATAAAACATGACGTGATTAATATGAAACACTGCTTGCACGTATGCCATCGTCCTGAACTCGATTGGTTCTTTTGGCAATTGATCGTTGATGCATGTGGTGGCCAGCAGTAATCATTGTGCGAATCCGATCAGGTTATGCAGTCGGTGGCAATGAGATCCTGTGTCTGTTGCCTTTCGTCGTGCAGAAACCTATCCAAATCCGAGTCCGAGTAAGATGCACTTCTGATGGGTCGATGGCAAGAGTGATGGAGTCTGACGTGTACGAGCACTTATCCACTTTGAGTATTCCGTCGTGTCATCGCGTACGTCATTTTTTGGCTGTGTACACGCTTGGATTTGAAAGCTTGATCGGCTGATTCTGGAACCATCCAAAAACGTCGAGTCCCACCTCGAGTAGAATTACGGTGCCGCAGGATACCGTCGAGTCGGCTTGGTGATCAAAATCATGTGGATCGGACGATCTCGATCCCACGGGACGACATCAACTGCTGGTGCCCTGAGTTCAATTTGGAGGTGGGGACCCTTAGCCCGATTCGGCTTTGTGAACACGCTGAGGCTCTTGTGCAGCATCTCGATTGGGTGTTGCGGCCAGCTTGCTGGTGTAGGTGCACCTCCCTAGTGGCAGCCCGTACAAGCGATTGGATGCACAGGCTGTCGCCAAGGACGTGATGTTGATCTTGAGGTCCGTCGAGCTCTTGATCGCAACACCGAAAGCCTCTACCTGGCGCGCCAGCTGTCGATGTTTATTGACCGGCAATTTGTCACAGGGTTACCCGGGACGATGGTTTGAGGGACTTCGGTGTATGCAGAACTCGATGGTAAACGCGGAGACAACGATTTATACCGGTTCAGTACACCGAAGTAGCGTCCTACGTCCAGTGTGGGGTGAATAGTATATTGCGCCTTGCGTTTGGGGTTTAGACCATGAGGTCCGTTGTCTTGGGGGTGGTCATGCCAATGTTAGAAGCCCTGCCCTCCTTTATATAATCCAGGGAGCAGGATTCCTAGTCGGTTACAATAGAGAAGTCCTAGTAGGATTACAAGGTAACGATACTACTAGAATTACATACGGAGAATCCTAGTCAGACTAGGTCTTCGTCTTTCCTTGCGGGGTACCCTCCGTCACCCCCCCCCCCCCCCCAAAGAAAAAAAACACACGCCGTGGTTTTGATCCATGCATGGTGTCCTGTTGTCTGAAAATGTAATCACAGTGGAAGAAGTTGGTGAGGAAAAATGGTGTGCTGTTGTCTGAAAATGTAATCGTGAGCAGAATGCAAGATAAAACAATATACTTTTTTCTTGTGATATCAAACTCCATACATGTGAACGACATGGACAAGGGAAAAAGTTCGACTATGATTTTCACTTGACAGATACGATGTACGGTGTCCTTGCTCCTGATGATCATGACGAAAAGTGAGAACCCTTTTTCGATCATGTCCACACCTCAAAAGACAAAAGTGGGAATGTAAAAACAAGAGAAGGTGGCAAATAAAAAAACAGGAAATGCCAGTTGTCCACGGAAAATATATAAATAATAACAGGACAAAATGCCGGAACTATCAGTTAATGTCTTCACTCCACTAGTCCAGTGACACGTGCACACCAACTAAACTGTAATCTAGAAGGTAAGATTGTTCAGCCAATGACAAAACTGATTTGAAATAAAAAGCAATGAAATCCGGCTTCAGGTTCTATATGTCAAACACATGGTGAATATATATATATATATATATATATATATATATATATATATATATATATATATATATATATATATATATATATATATATATATATATATATATATATATACGGCAGCGCTATTCTACACCCTAGGTGTAGAATAACTATTCTACACCAAGACACATTCAGCTACCCGGTCGGACTGCACCAACCAGCCAACCCCACCCCGACTCGACTGCACCTGTACTCGACTCGCAACCGCACGAAGGAAATCCATCACCCCCACCCTTTCTTCTTCCCCCAACCCCGCGACGGCCTTCTTCCCGAGCCGCAGCAAGCCGGCGGCACGTGCCCCACCCACTACCGACGGCAACCACAGGCGGCGCGCGCCCCCCGATCCGCGAGCACGGCGACCGTCAGCGACAGCGCGCCCCTGATCCACCGGTACAGCGGCGTCCGACGGCGGCGCAGCCTGATCCACGGCGCGCGGCAACTCCCGGCGGCTCCTCTCTCTCGGCCGGCAGCGGGCCCTCTCCCGCAGTGGATCTCAAGCACAGGAAGCAGGTCGCTGCGCTCCTTCCCTCGGCACCTCCGACCATGGTGGTCACCCCATACCCATCGATGGCGGCCGCGGCGGGTCCCCACCGGCCTCCCCTGGCGCGTCCGCGATGGGAGCATAGGCAGTACACCATCCGTGACCCATTGTCCGCGGCCGCGCCGATCGCCGCCGTGCCTTTCCCAATTCGTCCGTCTCTGTTGCTCCATCGAGATGAGCTGCTCTACATGCCTCCCGCCTCCACAACGCAGAGACGGAGCTCGTCAGATACACCAGCCTCAGAGTCACGGCGCCGCCAGGAGCAAGCTCGTGCTCGCAGGAATTGCCGACGTCCAGTTCAGATCTCGCGTGAATGGCTGTGCTCTGAATACTGTTAAATGTTACTAAGAAATACTGAACACTGAAACTGACATATACTAGGAAAATGAGATGAACTAATGAGTACTAATGACATATACCGAGACATACTGAACACTGAAAACTGACATATACTGAGTGATACTGAAAAATGAGATGAACCAATGAGTACTAATAACAGATATACTGAGATACTGAAAAATGAGATGAACCAATGAGTACTAATAAGTAATAACAGATACTGAGAGTTATGAATACTGAAAACTGACATATACGGAATGAAAAATCATGCGAGCTACTGAAACAAGTACTAACAAGTACATTCAACATATCAACATGTGAAGAAGGATTATACTGACCAGGAAGATACTAGATACCGTTAAGTACTGAAATAAAAATATTCATAGCTACTGAAAGCGACTAATGGAATCATAGTACTGATATAGTACTTAAACATACTTAAATACTGACAACTGCCTAAAGATAATAGCAACTATAAAGATCAGTATACTGAACGATACCGAGCAATACTGACTGATACTGAAACGTACTGATAACTACAGAATCAAAAATTGACAGATACTGAAGGATTATACTGACAAGTACTGAAATCAACATATCAACATATACCGAAGAGTACTAATCAAAAGGAAAAGAGAAGATAATACTAACAAATACTGAACAATTGTACTAACAAAAATACTGAAGCTAACCATAGTACTGATATACTGCATGTGGTCCCTATCATGACTGCATGTACTCCGTAGCTTTCTAGCATTGTCTTTTAGCGTGTCAAAATTTCTAGTATTGTGTCTAGCATTTGGTGCATGCAGCATGCAGCATACAGTGCGTGTCAGGCGGCAGTGGGCCCATGGTAGGAGCGGCACGGGAGTGCATGCGAGTGGAGCGGGCCCACGGGATGCGGGCGCGTGAGGGGCGCCTGCGGCGTGACTGAGTGGTGCGCGCGTTCGGTTCGCGTTCCGTTTTGGGGTCGAGCGCGCGGGGACGGGTCGGGCTCGGGCGCGATTATTGCGGGGCGCGCGAGGGGCGCGGGTGGTACGGTGGGTCTGATTAGCTAGCTGGGTTGGTCCATGGTGTAGAATAGTATTCTACACCTAAGGTGTAGAATAGCACCCGTATATATATATATATATATATATATATATATATATATATATATATATATATATATATATATATATATATATATATATATATATATATATATATATATATATATATATATATATATATATATATATATATAAACTGCACACCAACCCACAAAGTGGCACTGTGGCATGGATGAACACTACTACACATATCTTATCATCGCCGGGTCGAAAAGACCTACCACGGCCAGTTTTGCTATTGTTTTGACATAGCCAGTTTTGCTATTTGATGCTAATAGTCCACGGTGAAAATAAAGCTCATCACCTCTGGTTACAAACCAACGGTGACAAATGAATAAAAAGAAATTAAAAAAACACTGCTAGCCAGCTAAGCATGTTAAATGTTATGAGCCCAATAAGTAATAAAGTGGCTCAGAACATTTAAGCGGGTTGAACTAACTTTAGTGAGACTTACTTAGTTGATTAAGAAACAATGGAATAAGATGCAACTATAAATGAACATGTATCACATGAGTAACCAAAGTAAGGGTTATTAGTAGCGGTGCCTGCCTGTCATGGAGTCCCAATGATCAAGGGTGATCTTGATGACTTATATGCGTATCTCACACCATAGCTAGGCTAACCTGCATGAGATCCTTTGGACGAATTGGTGTTGAGATTGCTCAGGAAGATCGATGAACTTGAGCGATAAGAGACATAAACTTGTGATCTATGTTAGAGAGCTCTTTGGATGAATCAAAGGGTGAACTAGTGTTGCCTTAGGAGGTATCTAAACATGTGCTCAGATGGTTGGGTTCAAGGTCAAGGGTTTACAGAAATAAATATTCATGAATATTTCCAGACGATTTGGTGTGCTCCCAAATAGTCCGCGAGTGCATTCCCAAAGAAGATGTTTTCTAGGTTGGGGGTTTGATGTTCTCGCGGACGGTCCGAGGTTCCTCTGGACAGTCCATGGGAACATTGTCAGACGGTTCAGTGGATCGGTTCAAGTGTGCACTTCCCTAGTATTGGCTCTGGTGATCCCATAGACGGTCCAGTGTTCTCCCAGACGGTCCATGAGGATGACGTCGATAGAACCTAGGTGGTTCATTTGTTCTTGGTGTTCTTGAGTTTAGGGCTAGGGTTTCTGGGTGATGTTTACCATAGGGATGTGTGGTGACCATTTAGGAGTGTTTGGGTGAGGTGTTAGGATTCTGCAACTTAGGATTTTTCCTTCCAATTGGGGGATGAAGCTAGTGATTGAGAATTGACCAAACTTGAATAAAAAGAAGAATTTCATGAACCTGAGTTTTGGTGACTTAGCTTTGATGAGTAGATGACCCTTGGGCCACTAAGACCATGCTCTTTTTCGTACGAAAACACATTACTCAAATTAGAGAGCAATTCAAGGAATCCATGAGGTGATTGAGTGAGAAAGGAAGGGGGCTTACACTTGAGGTGGATTGAGTTGCTAGCACCTTTATCTTCACTCATGCGAGATGAAATCATGGGTTAGGGTTTGGGGATGACATTAGAGAATAAAAGGAGATGTTTCTTGAGCTCACTCAAAGGATGGAGACGGAGATGGTGATCTTCATCTTCTACTTGAGATTGCGATGCTTGGCCAAGGTGGCTTGATCTTCCTTTCTTCTTCTTCTTCCTTTTCTTTTCTTTCTCTTGCTTCCCCTCTTTTCTCTCTCTAGTCTTGCTTTCTATGCCTTGTAGAGAGAGAGGGAGAGGGATGAGGTGAGAAGATAGGAGGAGTGGTCTGAACTAGCTACCTTGGAGTCTCCACTTTGAGCCGACAAGTGGGGCCAAGAGAGGGGAGAGGAGGACATAGCTCAGCTAAACTGGTTCTATTGTATACGTGCTAGCAGAAGGTCCATCAGATCATCGGATGGTCTGACAACATAAAATTGGGGATATTGGATTTGGAGAGGAGAGATTATAATTGAGGCCTTTAATCCAACTCATAGAGATTGTAAAAACCATATGAGATTCAGAGATCACTTCTTGGGTGATAGCCTTGAGAATTTTGCTAAGTCAACCATTGTGTTGACCAAGGTTGACTTGGTTAGACTAGAGAAGGTTATGAAGAGCTAGATCCAATAGTTTCTGATAAGTTAATAGTAAAGTCGTTCTTTACCAGAAAGGAGATAAAAGGTGATTGGCTCGTGCCAATGTTGATGAAGACTCATGATCCAAGCACATTATGAGGTGTAGCAGGGTTTCAAGTCAGGGTCCAAGGAGAAGTTGGTTAGGTTCTCAAGCTTCCAAGGCGTTTTTGAAAATATTAAGTTGGGACCTTAATTTGGGTTGTGACAAAACATAGCGTCAGGTGGTTGGATGGATGCTAGATTCTCTACTACAAAAATCTTTTTGGAGGCGAGCTATTTGGATTAACGGAGACGGGCATTGCATCCACCTCCAATCAAATGTCACAGTTAGTGCAAGACTTACGGAGGCGGTTGCTTTGCCCGCCTCCGTAAATCGTTTTCAAAAAATAAAAAATGAAAGTCCACTGGCGAGCCCGCCTGCTCCACTTAGCCACCCCACCGCCACCGCCACCTCCCCGTGTGCCGCCGCGCGCCGTGCACCACCGGATTCGACATCCCGGCACCACACCGTCACCAGATCTAGTGTCCCCGCGCCGCACCACCACCAGATCTAGTGTCCCCGCGCCGCACCACCACCAGATCTAGCGTCCCCGCGCTGCCCCCCATAGGATTTGCCATCCCTGTGCCGCGCCGCCACCGGATCCAAAGGGAGGAGGGCCACGCCGCTGCAGGGAGGAGAGGGGGCAGCGCTGGAGGGAGGAGAGAGGGCCGCCGCCGGGAGAGGGGCGCAGATCCGCCATGCGCCGCTCCGCCTCCTGCCATGTGCCGGTCCACCACCGTTGGTAGAAGGTCCGCCGCCGTAGCAAGGAGGGGAGGGGTGGGGTGGGGCGCCGGGCTGGGAGAGCTGAGAGCCGTAGCAGGGAGGGGAGGGCCACCGAGGGAGGAGGGGAGGGGTGGGGCGTCTTGAGGGGCGCCGGAGTGCCAATATGGAAGATGGGCGGCGGGATGGGGAGCGGCGGTGGTCTGGGATAGGGGCGCGTCCGGATGGGGAGCCGCCTGTAATGCCGCAAAGTTGGAGCTTGTTTGCACGCTACAGCTTGGAAGTGGCTTAATCTCGTCCACATTGTACTGTGGTCCTTATTAGATTAGATCGTGATGATGATGATTGTTCTGTCCACAAAGTCCGCACTGTACCTTTTTCAGGGAGCGACATTATTTGCCAACCCTGCTCGACTGCCCGAGTATACCAACTGGTGTGGCACCAAGTCTGATGAGGTCCTTTCACTCGCTCATCGCTCGTCAGACGGGGAACAGGAGTGCGTGCGAAATTTGCACTGTTAGGTACTCTTTGTGCAGGTAGGTACGCAAGCTAGTGGTCATGCTTTGACATTTGCCAAGTTGATGCTTTTTCTTTTGTGGCGCGTGTGATGGTGCCAATTTGTGAGTCAACTCTCCGGAGTTTGGTAACGATTTAACCTGCGTGTGTTTTGGGCTGGTGGCCAAAGTATGTATATGCTGCTGTTCCTGCCTTTTTTTCAGTGTATGGATAGCACAGTGATCACTGATCAGTGATACCGTGCGCTAGTTTGTGTTTGGCCTTGTTTAGATGGCCAAAAAGTACCAAAAAATTTTGCATAGTAACTGTCACATCGAATTTTTAGATGCATGCATGAAGCATTAAATGTAGGTAAAAAAATAACTAATTTCACAGTTTGTCTGTAAATGTCAAGACGAATCTTTTGAGCCTTATTAGTCCATAGTTAGACAAATTTTACCAAATAACAACGAAAAGTGCTACAAGAATTTTTCCCCAAAAAATTTCACAACTGAACGGGGCTTTGTTACGCACTTACACGTGGGAAAAGGATGGTGCTGCTGCGTGCACGAACCCATGCAAGTGCGATGCATCGGAACATCTGGGCCAGGTTTCAAGTAGCCTTTTCTGCTGGATGATGGGTCCTGCCAATCTGCATCACTGTGCCGCCTTTTCGGGCAGCGTCGCGGTCGCCGTCAGCCCGTCGTCGCGACGGCGACGCCCGCAGGCCAGCCAGTGGCGGTTCCTGACGTGCGCGCGCAACCACCGGCGTTGGTTGCGTACGCTTCGCTTCGGCTTTTTTATTTATATTTATGCTCCGTCGTCGTCGGATCGACAGGCGACACACACGGGCTGGATGCACGAGCTGCGGTGCTGTCTGTCGCCGAGACACAGTGCTCCTCCATGGCTCCATGCCTACAGTGCATCAGGGAAGCAGTGCCATCCACACCACACGCAGACATTGACTTGTACCTAACCTACTGCGTGCTTGATGCTAAGGTACTCGAGACCTGAGCCTTCATCAGTCAGGGACATTGACTTGGACCAAGACCGGGTGGTGCGAGAGTGCCGTCCTCACTGTGCTGGGAGTTGGGACACGAGACAGGAGACTCGCCGGTGCTGTGGCTGCCGGCACTCAAGTAAACGTAGACTACTGAATCCAAGCAATGGTGCGGATTGCCTTCTCTTCCCTGTTGAACGAAGACCCCTTCGCACCACATCTGTGCCGATGTGGTCTACTCAAAACCCAAAGGCTACGGGATACGTACGTTCCAACTCATCTCTCTCTCTCACTCTCTCTCTACTAGTCCTGTGTTGTACTTCCTACAAATGCAATTCTCGCTTTTTGGAGACGTCAAATGAATTCAAGTTTAATCAGATCTATAAAAACATTAATTATGATATTATTTATAATTACATATGAAACCTATTTGGAGATACAAATGCTGATATTATTTTTCATAAAGTTGACCAAACTTAAGAAAGTTTGACTGACCCTAAATCTTTAATTACATTCCTTTTAGGACGGATGGAGTAGAATCAAAACTGATTAACATATTTTTAATAAGCAGAATGAGCACCAGAATGCAGTCATTATCATCTATGAACACAAATATGATTTAATATTCATTAGAGCAAGTACAGTAATGGGCTTATAGCTAAGCTAGTCAACATTTTTGTTGATGCGGAGGAGAGAAGAAAGGAGAGAGAAGAAAGCTTGGCTCTTATTCTTGCATCAAGCTGGGCACGGAAGCATAGGCATCTGTGGCCCCAAACATAATGTATGTGAGGAGGAGTAGGAAAGAAAAAGTAAGACATGATACCACATAATAATAAAAAAACATTTTTATAGCCAAATAAGATACAATTATTGTATGACTTGGCTTTTAAAACTTGACTTATAGCTGAGCACTTGGCTCTATTATTGACCTTGCTCTTATAGGCTTGTTTGGCTGTGAACTGGCGGAAGCTGCCTGACTAGCCATCATTCCTAGGTGTTGTTGGATTTTTCCACGCCTGGGGCTCGGATGGATGCCGGGCTATAACTGTTTGACTCGGAGTCCCAACCAAACACATCCTATGCCGTTCATGGTAAAAAAGGAATAGAAAAAAATAGAGGTAGTATACTAGTATGTAGTCTTTATTGGTGATTTAATGTGACCAAACTTTAGAAAACGAGATGGTATAAAATTGTTACTTTTCACCATATATATGCTTTCACGACTTTATTTACAGCTTTCATGAAGATGCCTAAAAAAGTTGATACCTTCACCTACGTCGATCTAGACTCTGGAGTCTAGAGGCTTTGGAGCCTTATTCTTGGTGCACAAGCACAACTATATAAAGAAAAAAAAGTCCGTTACTCAAAACGGGAGTAGCAAATGTTTGATATCTTTGTTATTGCCCCTATAAGATGTGACGGCACTTAAGATTTCCACTATGAAGCCAGCTGTTAGCGCACAAACATGAAAAGATTATATTATTGACACATGCACAAACAAAAAGGTAGTGGACAATAGTAGAATAACAAGAGGTGCACAAAGATCAAGCTTTCCTTATCAGAAGTAAAGTGCTTTCTTACTTAATACAAAAGTGCAGCAATTTACAGCTCAATTAGGCTTTATTAGTATCTCATCTTATTATAAAGCTTTCAGCTCCATATGCTACAATATATATAATAAAGCACGGGTACGGTGTGCTAAATCTTGAGGTTTACAAAATTTCGTAACAAGGCAATTGAAAACAGGCCTGCTATACATGCATGGGAATAGATATAGAGATAGATGCTGCATAGTGCCACAGGAGGAACAACCACTTGCTCGTGGGAAAACGATTGATGAGCCTTGGAAAAAGATAAATACCACCCACGACCACGAATCACAAGATGCAACATCATCTGGTTTAGTACGTTGTAGCTGCGTTTTCTTTTGAGATCCTTGGCTGTGGCCGTGGCTGTTGCTGTCAGCCTAACACATACGGAGTACGCCAGCATACGTATGTGGACCATAATAATATTAATATACTCCCTTCATATCGGATTTAGAAGTCGTTTTGGACAAGGTTTAGGTCAAACATTGGGAATATAAATCATCAATAACTTTTAAGTTGTTGAGTTTGCAAATGTAAAAATTATATGAATAAATTTGTCTTGAAAAACACTTTCATAAAAGTATACATATATCACTTTTTCATAAATATTTTTTTATAAAAATAAGAGGTCAAAGTGTGTTTTGGAGACCGTGTCGCTGTCCTAAACGACTTCTAAATCCGATACGAAGGGAGTATATCTATATCTACATATACATCTATATCTAATAATACTAATAGAAAGCGAAGGGGCTTTTTGTACCACTTTTCGCTCTTCTTAGACTGCATCGGCGTCTTCCGTGTCTTCCGTATCCGGTGTGTTTTCTAGACTCATATGTGTTAAAGCAACTTAAGTTCAACGATTATAATATAGATTCTGATAATAAGACGTATTAAGTGCAGCATATATATAAGCATGTTTGCTAATACACTAGTACGTACAAAGCGATGGCTGCCTATATTGTATTTGTACCGCTTGTTTCGCGTGGGCGGCCTCTCCCTTTCTCCTCGCTGCAGCCTTCCAGGTACACCGTACACACACCACCATACCTTTCGAGCTAGCATAGCATCGTTGTGTATGCTGTCATGAGATTCATGCATGATGACGCGAGCAGCGAATGTTCCGGCGACATCATCATCAGGTCGATCGATCATCCCTTCCCAGCTAAAAAGGTGAAGGATATAACTATTGCTGTCATGCATGTTTCGTCCCCAGCACAGCAGCTCCTAGGGCTAGAATTACGTGCCTAGCAGGGAACTCAGTGCATCCACAGCATTTTTATGTGGACACGGTATTCAAACGTCCATGACTCGAAGTGGACTTTGAACACGACCGGATCGATCATGTAGTAAATGTCCTAGCGATAGCTCACACGACAGGTCTAGGATGCCGCCACTCAACAGAACTAGCTACTATTTCTAAAATTACATTCTAGTAGAATGTAAATTTAGAGTAGTATTAAGTCAAATACTGTTGAGTTTGATCGAATTTATGAGAAGTATGCTAATATTCATCGTACTAAATATATATCATTAAATTTGTCATCAAATATATTTACATAGTACTATCCATTTAAAGTTATAAATATTATTTTTTCTAAAAATATAGTCAAACTTAAGATAGTTTGAGTATGTAGAATTATATATATATTCGATTGGAGTATCTATAGAACTCTACTTATTCTGTCTATATAGAGTGTCATTCTAAGTCAAACATTTTTAAATTTGCCTAATTATACACATGATATTATTAATAGTTGTGGTGCATAATAGATATTAGTTATATTAATTATTTAATATATATAGTAAATTTATTGAAAGATATAAATATTGTTAATATTTTATATAGACCAAGTCGAACTTAAGAAAATTTAACATGTACAAAACTCAGGTGACTTTCTTTTTTAGAGTGGAGTATAGTTCGGCAGGCTGTTTTTTGGCTTATAAGCCGGCTGTGGCTGATTTGCTATGAGAGAAAAACACTATTCCACGGCTGATAAGCCGTGCAGATAAGCTCAGCCGAACAGGGGATTATTATGTCATTGTTCACAAGATATCGACAGATGTCACTGTGACTGTGCCTATAGCTGTGTCACCCGGGTGACGTAACATACGCCGGATCGGATGCGCCACACCTAGCTAGCTAGCGTAGGTAGCCTAACAGAAGCAAAGGACGACGGAGATCTCACCGTGACCCTGACACAGAGCCGTTTTGGCAGATCAATCAGCGAGATCGTGTCAACTCACTAATTGATCTCGTACTCCCGGCCTAAGAACAGTATTTTTCTCGTCCATAGCGAGACATCTATAATGACCTTATCAATCTTGAGATGCGCAGCAAGGCGTCCGTGAGGACCTCATCAATCTCGAGACGTGCACTCAATCTTTCAAAAGTGCTCATAAATATAGAATAAATATTTGTGTATTTATAGAAGTGGATGTGCGTACATATACAAGTGTCTACGTCTCGACCATGTAATTCACCCAAAAATAAAAAACACTCCGTTCAACTCCTTTTAAATTTAATTTGTATGTCTAGTTTTATTTCTTTTTATTGAAAAAACCACTTAGAGACTATGAGTTGGTCACAAACAGTCCATGCTCACAGTGTAACATATACTCCTACTTTTCTTTAGGACTGTTCGAGCTTAACTTTCCAACCAAACCAGTCTTTTGGTGGCCACTGAGTCATCGCTCATGGAATGCGTGCAAATCAAAATGCCCGTCTTTTGTCGGTTGAACGAAGACCGCGACCACGTGTTGCGTCTTCTGAATGAAAAATATAATATTTGAATAATCCTTGCCTTTCTTATAACAAAAAAAAAATCTTGGCTTGCCTTGAAATTCGGCAGCTCTCTCGTGTGGTTAGTTTTGCTGTGTTTACGGTGTGATGTGAAGAGTATCGACGGGTGAGCCTGACACTATCTGCATGTCTACCTTTTTTTTCCTCCATTTCTTTAGAGAAAATATAGTCACAATAAGTCATTTTGAATTTTCTAAATATATATGTATATACATACCTCTTCTGTTTTAAATTATAAGATTTCTTTGACTTTTTTAGATACATTGTTTCTACTATGTATCTAGATGGGTCAGTCTCAATGAAAGTTTCATGAGAGTTTCATGCGCATTAAATAAACTGACGTGGTATAGTTTCATGGGATGAAACTTATTTACACTATTTCCAATATTAGGCAGTTTTGGAAACATAACCATAAAACTCTAACTCAGACCGGCCATATAGACATATAGTATATACCTAAGTGCATAGTAGAACCTACATACACTATTGCATATCCACTTTTTGCAGGCGGGCAATTTTGGTTTCTGAGGAGGGCATCACGTCCGCCTCGGACAAAACTACTGCATTAATCATTTTTTCAAACAGTCCCGCGCCCACATGCGAAAATTGATTACAAACAAAAAGCACAAGCCCACCAGCGAGCCCACTACTAGGCCTGCCATCGAGCCCGCTTGCACGCCGATCCTATTCGCGCCGCTGAGAAGACCGCCAGCGCACCACCGGGAGATCCGCGCTAGCACCGCATCAGACCGAGCGATCCACGCAGGCGCCCGCATGCGAGGGAGAAAGATGCACGGGAGGAGAAAGAGGGCACCCATCGCCGCCCCCATGCTTCGGGGGGAGAGAGAGAAACGGGCGGGAGGAGAGAGGACACCCCCCGCCAGCCCTGTGCTCCACGGGAGAGGGGGAGAGAGAAAGAGAGCCACACGGGAGAGAGAAAGAGCGTCGTGTGGTTGAGAGAGGGGGTGAGAATGAGAGAAATCCTAAGTCCCCGCATATATACACCGAGTGTGACATCTGGCCAAGGCGGGCTGCCTGGGCTTGGCCACATTAACAGAGGCGGGCCTCTTTAGAGGTTCACCTTCGAAAATGGATGTCGATTTCTGATGATCGGCAACCTTGCTACGGGGTTACCTGGAGCGATGATTGGTTGGGCTTCGACGTAAACTAAACTCGATGGTTAAACGCGAGATAACGATTTATACAAGTTCAGGTCGCTGAATAGCACAATACCCTACGTCGTCCTATGTGGCGTGTTGCCTTGTGTTGGATTTGCATTTGTATGATGTGCTAATGGGGGTGGCCCTGTCTCTATTATATAGTCTAGAAGGCACGCGCACAATTCTTGTCCTAGTCAGTTACAACAGAAGAGTTCTAATCCAGTTACCGAGATAGACTTTCGGTAATCCGACTAGTTCTTTTTGCTTGGAATCACGCCACCCTGTTCCATGTCTTCCGGGTAAACCGTGGGCTGGCCCATCTCCTTGACGGGTAGTCAACCCTGTGGGGAACCCTTAGGATCTTGGTCTGTCAATGGCCTCTATTTTCAAAGGCGGACCTCTAAAGAGGCCTGTCTCTGTAAATCCATTTTACGAGACGGTCAATTTTTGACTGCCTCCGTAAATGAATTCTAGGAGACGGACAATTTTCAACTGCCTCCGTAAATTAAAGTGCTCGCCTCCAAAAATCCTCAGGTATTTCAGGAGACGGTTGAATTTTGTGACCATCTCTGTTAATGTCTGGGCAGTGGCTTGCAAAATCTTTTATGTAGCAGTAGTATCTAGAAAAGCCAAAACATCTTATAATTGAGAATGGAGGACGTCTTATAATTGAGAATGGAGGGAGTAGTTTTTACTATTTATCTAAAATTATAATTTGGAATCGGAACAAGAGTACTTTTTAACGAAATAAATTGCTAACTGGTTTGGGTCCATACCGTGCCTTGGATTAGCTAGGGTGGAGTGATCGAGCATCCAAAACATAACGTGCCTATTTATTTATGTCTACAAACTAAAAGCAGCATATGACATATTTTAGATTTTCGCACTCTTAGTTTGTCTAAAAAAATTCCCCTTTTATGAAACCAAGTGGATAAGAACCCTGGTTTGCCATAGTAGGCTTTTAGGAAGCCGCATAGATTTTCTCATGGCACGTGTGGTCCTAATGTTGGCACCAAGTTCAATGTTAAAAGCTTCTTGTTCTAAGTCCCAAGGGACCTCTCACTTGAAGGAGAATGGTGATTCGTCCTCCCAAACTGTGCCCTCCAATATGTCTTCGTACAATTGCTCTTTGAGAAAGATGGGCATTAGAAGACTTTTTCCTATCAGCGTGCCAAAGGCATGCCATAAGCTTGTGCTTCTAGGCCTTTGAATGTTCATAGCCCTTCCCACGGCGTGAACACTTATGAGCCTTGTAAGAAGTTTTTTTTCATTGGACTCTTTGACTCCTTTTCTAGAGGGTTAGGACATGATCATGGACATGCTACTAATGCTTCTTGTGATGGTCCATGATGAGATTGTCACAGTGCTTGTGATGGTTCTTCTCATAATACCTTGAAAGATCATTGCCTATTTGCTCGTTGTAGCACTCATTTTTTTTCTTCTCGAGTTGTCCTTTTGAGGCATGCTTCCAACAGAGTTTCAAAATTGCATTGAACTGGCATTTGCACCATGCTAATCCACATGATAAGTTATTAAGTGCTTCTTTTAGCCGTGTGTCCAATCCTGGATTTCAAAGTATATATGCTTGCTAACTCTCGAGATCCAAGACTTGCGTTTCTTTGTCCCCTCATGTTTAGGTATAAGGACAAATGATGGAGAACATGAGTTTAATGGAGCTTGATCCTTTGCAAACAATGATCAAGAGGCCTTTGTATTCTTTGTATAATGAGTTTCTTTTTTCGTATACACTTGTTCTCACTTGTATTTGTTTTGGCATGAAGTATACTTGTACTATGCTTTTATATCTAGTTTAGCATGTTTTATCTTTGTTTATCATGTGCCATACTAGTTTTGTGTATAACTTGGTGGATTAGACACTTTTCATGTTACCATGTGATCCTCATGAACATATTGTCGCGATTTACCATGTGTTTTAATTATGTAATCAGTATGGTGTTCATTTGGTATCATGTTTTTTGGCGCATTTGTATAGCTTCTTGTACCTTGTTGGCATGTTCGCTAGCCCAAGCTTTTAGGCATTTTAATTGGTATCATGTTACATGCTTTAAGTCCTCACAATTGATATCATCTTTGTGCAATGTAGCATGTATTGAGAATTGTCTTGCTTTTGGGCTTGCCTTGTCTTTTAGGATGTGTTTTGCAACCTTGATTTTTTTTCTTTTTTCAGTTGGTATTGGAGCTTTTATTTTGGTTGTGTCATTTCTTTTTCTAGATTTGTTTTACTAGGCGTTTTTGGTTGAGCGGGAGCTCAGCTTCTTCAAAGGGGTGTTGGTCCAGTTATGTTCTTTCAGTGTTTCCCTTTCTTTCTTGTCCAGACCTCAAAATGAAAGATGAAAAGGAGAAATGTAAACATCAAAAATGCGAAAACAAAATGAAAAATTCTTGGTCCACATAATAAATATGATTTAATGCACTAACTATAAAGGGAATGTCCTCACTCGACTAGTCAAGTGACAAATCATCAATTAAAGTGTAATCTAGAAGGTATAGGATTGCAACAAAGAACATAGCTGATCAGAAACAAAAGCACAATTTTATTGGTTTTGTACTTTGGAAGCTACTACCTTGGCCCTAAAAAGAATGCAACTCTAGCATAGTTCTAAGCCAAAGTATTTGAAGTTTGACGAAATTGATATAATAAATTGCAAATATTATTCTATCAAATATATATATTTTTACAATGTACCTATTTGGGGTCATAAAGATTGATACTCTTTTCTAAATTTGATCACATTTAAAATAGTCTGACTGACAAAACTAGGGTTGCATTCTTTTTTTGACAGAGAGGTGTTTACCAATTAGTATAGCCATATCAGTTGAAATGTTCTGACTCCACTAATCTAGAAGGTATAAGCAGATTTCAACCAAGAATAGAACTGATCTGAAACGCACAATTTTAGTGGCATTGGAGTTTGCAAGGTATTTACCAATTACCAGTTTACCATGCCTGCACTGAAGAAAATTCTTTGCAAATGATGCCTTGAGCGTGCTGCCTAACTACTTCTCAACAACTCCAGATTTCTTTATTATAAATTAGAGCCCAGTCTTCAGTATGAGATCCGGCTACCATAACTTTCTAACACCCACCCCCCACCACCCAAAAAAAACACGCCGTGGTTTTGATCCATGCGTGGTGTCCTGTTGTCTGAAAATGTAATCACAGTGGAAGAAGTTGGTGAGGAAAAATGGTGTGCTGTTGTCTGAAAATGTAATCGTGAGCAAAATGCAAGATAAAACAATATACTTTTTTCTTGTGATATCAAACTCCATACATGTGAACGACATGGACAAGAGAAAAAGTTCGACTATGATTTTCACTTGATAGATACGATGTACGGTGTCCTTGCTCCTGATGATCATGACGAAAAGTGAGAACCCTTTTTCGATCATGTCCACACCTCAAAAGACAAAAGGGGGAATGTAAAAACAAGAGAAGGTGGCAAATAAAAAAAAACAGGAAATGTCAGCTGTCCACAGAAAATATATAAATAATAATAGGACAAAATGCCGTAACTATCAGTTAATGTCTTCACTCCACTAGTCCAGTGACACGTGCGCACCAACTAAACTGTAATCTAGAAGGTAAGATTATTCAGCCAATAACAAAACTGATTTGAAATAAAAGACAGAAATGAAATCCGGCTTCAGGTTCTATATGTCAAACACATGGTGAATATATATATATATATATATATATATATATATATATATATATATATATATATATATATATATATATATATATATATATATATATATATATATATATATATAAACTGCACACCAACCCACAAAGTGCCACCGTGGCATGGATGAACACTACTACACATATCATCGCCGGGTCGAAAAGACCTACCACCGCCAGTTTTGCTATTGTTTTGACATAGCCAGTTTTGCTATTTGATGCTGATAGTCCATGGTGAAAATAAAGCTCTCATCACCTCTGGTTACGAACCAATGGTGACAAATGAATAAAAAAAATAAAAAAAACGCTGCTAGACAACTAAGCATGTTAAATGTTATGAGCCCAATAAGTAGTGAAGGGGCTCACGACATTTAAGTGGGTTGAACTAACTTTAGTGAGTCTTACTTAGTTGATTAAGAAACAATGGAATAAGATGCAACTATTACTGAACATGTATCACATGAGTAACCAAAGTAAGGGTTATTAGTAGTGATGCCTGCCTGTCATAGAGTCCCAATGATCAAGGGTGGTCATGACGACTTATTATATGCGTATCTCACACCATAGCTAGGCTAATCTGCATGAGATCCTTTGGAGGAATTGGTGTTGAGACTACTCAGGAAGATCGATGAACTTGAGCGATAAGAGACATAAACTTATGATCTATGTTAGAGAGCTCTTTGGATGAATCAAAGGGTGAACTAGTGTTGCCTTAGGAGGTATCTAAACATGTGCTCGGATGGTTGGGTTCAGGGTCAAGGGTTTACAGAAATAAATATTCATGAATATTTCCAGACGGTTCGGTGTGCTCCCAAATAGTCCGCGGGTGCATTCCCAAAGAGGATGTTTTCTAGGTTGGGGGTTTGATGTTCTCGCAGACGGTCCGAGGTTCCTTTGGACAGTCAATGGGAACATTGTTAGACAGTTCAGTGGATCGGTCCAAGTGTGCACTTCCCTGGTATTGGCTCTGGTGATCCCATAGATGGTCCAGTGTTCTCCCAGACGGTCCATGAGGACGACGTCGATAGAACCTAGGTGGTTCATTTGTTCTTGGTGTTATTGAGTTTAGGGCTAGGGTTTCTGGGTGATGTTTACTATAGGGATGTGTGGTGACCATTTAGGAGTGTTTGGGTGAGGTATTAGGATTATGCAACTTAGGATTTTGCCTTCCAATTAGGGGATGAAGCTAGTGATTGAGAATTGACCAAACTTGAATAAAAAGAAGAATTTAATGAACTTGAGTTTTGGTGACTTAGCTTTGATGAGTAGATGACCCTTGGGCCACTAAGACCATGCTCTCTTTCTTACGAAAACACATAACTCAAATTAGAGAGCAATTCAAGGAATCCATCAGGTGATTGAGTGAGAAAGGAAGGGGCTTACACTTGAGGTGGATTGAGTTGCTAGCACTTTTATCTTCACTCATGCGAGATGAAATCATGGGTTAGGATTTGGGGATGACATTAGAGAATAAAAGGAGATGTTTCGTGAGCTCACTCAAAGGATGGAGATGGAGATGGAGATGGTGATCTTCATCTTCTACTTGAGATTGTGATGCTTGATCTTGGCTTGATCTTCCTTTCTTCTTTGCTTCCCCTGTTTTCTCTCTCTAGCTCTTGCTTTCTATGCCTTGTAGAGAGAGAGGGAGAGGGATGAGGTGAGGAGATAGGAGGAGTGGTCTGAACTAGCTACCTTGGAGTTTCCACTTTGGGCTAACAAGTGGAGCCAAGAGAGGGAAGAGGAGGACATAGCTCTGCTAAACTGGTTCTGTTGTATACGTGCTAGCAGAAGGTCCATCAGATCATTAGACGGTCTGACAGAACATAAAATTGGGGATATTGGATTTGGAGAGGAGAGATTATAATTGAGGCCTTTAATACAACTCATAGAGATTGTAGAAACCATATGAGATTCAGAGATCACTTCTTGGTGATAGCCTTGAGAATTTTGCTAAGTTAACCATTGTGTTGACCAAGGTTG
This sequence comes from Saccharum hybrid cultivar R570, assembly GCA_038087645.1. Classification (NCBI taxonomy): domain Eukaryota; kingdom Viridiplantae; phylum Streptophyta; class Magnoliopsida; order Poales; family Poaceae; genus Saccharum; species Saccharum hybrid cultivar. Next base: position 18,784,099 of record JAQSUU010000805.1, read on the forward strand.
ACTTGGTTAGACTCGGCCCTATTCGCTTTGCTGAAAAGTCAGACTGAAAAGTATTGTTCCCTGATTTGTTGTGAGAGGAAAACATTGTTCCTTCACTGAAAAAGTATGGATGATAAGCCAAGGTTTAGGAGTTAAATTTGGGCTACCTTGTCCTTCAAGAGCTAGATCCAATAGTTTCCGATAAGTTAATAGTAAAGTCTTTCTTTACCAGAAATGAGATAAAAGGTGACTGGTCGTGCCAATGTTGATGAAGACTCATGATCCAAGCACATTATGAGGTGTAGCAGGGTTCAGGTCAGGGTCCAAGGGGAAGCTGGTTCGGTTCTCAAGCATCCAAGGCGTTTTTGAAAATATTAAGTTGGGACCTTAATTTGGGTTGTGACAGAACATAGCGTCAAGTGGTAGGATGGATGCTAGTTTCACTACTACAACAATCTTTTTGGAGGCAGACTATTTGGATTAACAGAGGCAGGCATTGCAACCGCCCAATCAAATGTCACAGTTAATGCAGGACTTACGAAGGCGGTTGCTTTGCCCATTGTTGACGGTAGTTAAAGTATATCGTGAACCGTCAACCTTTCTTTCATAAATGATCAAAATGGATAAATACTATAGAGTAGGAGGTTATTACTGGCAGTTTCCATGAGTTTTGGTGAATTTATATTTTCTGCAGGATTTACACAGAAAACCGCCAAAGAGGACCTAAATATCAAAAGATATCACGGGATAATTTTGTGGCGTATACACGGGAAGGTTCCAGAGGACACCAGAGGACTCTACACTGAGGCAGGGCTCGAGAGCCTGCCAGGTGGGGCTGGCCAGCCCCAGCCCTGTGCCGCCCGGCTCCCGGTGGTGGGAAGCCACCACGAGCTTCTGGAGTATTCTTTCACCGCCTCCTAGGATGCATCTCAGCCATACGTGAAGTCGGTTTGATCCAAGGGCTCGTATTTAACCTCCTGGCTATAAATAATGGGCAGAACCCCCCTCCTGAAGTCAAGTTAGATCCAGAGTCAGAAACTCTAATTCCTATTTCATCAGGATCTAGACCAGCAATCAAGAGAAGATTAGTCCTCCATAGGATTTAGTCTTAGTTAGAGATAGAGAGATAGCGTGAAAGAGTAGAGTTCTGGATGAGTTCTGGCCTGTCAGTGCTCTCTTCTACTGTATTCTGTAGGATCAAGTTCTTCTGGAGCTTGCTTCTGAGATTCTTTGGTAATCAACTTCTGATTCAAGTAAGCAATTTGTCTCTATTATTCTTCAAGTTTGCAACTCTCTTTTGAGTGCTTTGATCTTGGTAGCTCCATGATTGAAGTAGTATTTGTAGTGTAAGCATGGTGCTTAGACTAGGGTTACTTGTGAATATCCCCTAATTGACCTGAAGGTGGTAGATCGCGTAGGTGACAGCTGCGTTGAGTCCTTTGCAGTCCATCTCCCATCGATAGGATTTGGTAGGCCAATTGGTGCTCGTAGGGAAGGAACTCTGATTTTATTCCTTGGGAGACATCACTGATGAATTAAGCTTTAGTTGACAAAGTTTATCGAGATTGGAACTAGACAGTCCTTAGTAGTTTTCTTTATTCCCCTTTTATTGTCTGACATTGATTGTGAATTCGGGTTAAGTTTATAGACCAGCTAGTTAGAACACACTCACATACTGTTCCTTTGGGTTCGATATTAAAACCGGGATTATCTTGGTGAAGTACTATGACGAGATAGATTTATCTGTGTGCTTGCAGATACCTTATAACTTGTGTGCATTTAATTTATACCAACAAGCATTTCTGGTGCCGTTGCCGGGGAACGGTTTGCTGAGTTAACTTTGAGTCTAGCTTAATTTGGTATTATACTTTTATCTTTTATATTTTTAGTTTTTTTATTTACTTTTTATTATGGAGCCCGTATGTACCCTTCTTTACCAATACGGAGCACCCACGGACCTGAGCCTTAAGCCAGCCGAATCATCTAAACTCATCCTATCATCTAGTTATGAGCTTAGTCCGGAGTTAATTGCAATGGTTAAGGATCAATCTTTTTCTGGCAAAGTTAATGAAAACCCCTATTCCCATTTACGTGAATTTGAGCAGATTTGTGCATGTCTTCACATTGAGGGCATGTCTAATGAAACTTTATGATGGAAGCTTTTTCCTTTCTCTTTGATCAGAAAAGCTAAGTACTGGTATAGACGTCACGTTAAGAGGAGTAAAGAAAATTGGAAAGCCATATGTTTTAGTTTTTGTTTATAATTCTTTCCCATTTATAAGGTTGTCAAACTTTGTGCAGAACTTTTAACTTTTAAACAACAGAAAAGTGAACCTTTGGGTAAGGCCTGGGAACGATTTAACACTCTTGTAGATTCTGGTCTCAATCTTGCTTTGGCTGAACCCATTCTTCTCCAACACTTCTTTGTGGGCCTTAATAAGAAAACCATAAAACATCTTAATTCATTCGCAGGTGGTTCATTCATGCATATCACAGCTGAATACGCTAAAGATATTCTTATAAAAATCGTAGATAACCTTCCTTAGGAGAATGAGAAGTTGTTAGAGGAAGAAACCAAAATAGCTAAACCTGAAATTTTGCCTGAACCATCCCAACCTCTAGTTTTAGCTATTCTAGATCCTGAACCACCGAAGGAGGAGAAAACTCCAATTTTGGATTTTATGCTTGAATTCGAGGATGAACTTTTTGATGATTATGGAAATACCTCGAAATATCATATGATGAAGAAACCTCAGGAGTATAAAAATCCATCATTCATAGACCCTTCTGAGAAAGAATTCTTTAAAAAGGCAACAAAAGAACTTGTGTCTGTGTTGAGCGACGAGTGGTTAGAGGAATCAGAGTTTTCACCTAAGATAATTTGTTTAGATTCACCCTCTATCGTTATTCGGTGCCAACTTGACAAAGCTCCTTATGATACTTTTTATAATCCAATAGTAGGTGTTAATATCATGTCTGCTTTTATTTGCCTAAGATTTTTTAAAGGACATGCCATTAGCCCCTACTACCAAATTGCTGAAAAGTCTTTTAGGATGCATTGTCCCAAGTTTGAGAATTTTGTGTGCCCTTCCTATTTTTATTAATGGTAGAATTCGATGTGTTGATAGGGCAACCAATAGAAAGACTTATTCAAGAAGGACAAATGGGGAAATTGAATATTAAACTTGGGAAAAACTTTGAGCTCTCTATGTTTATTACTCATTCTCTTAATACTAAGATAGAGTCACTTCTCGAGTTAGACCCAATAGAAGAGGTTAAGGTAGCATCTCTTGATGACCCAATTGAACCCAACATAGAAGATGATGCTTAGCCCTTCATTGATGAGGAAGAGGATGATCCTATTCCCGATCCTCTTCATGAATTGCTAGAATCCCCTAAACCCTCTATTGAACTTAAACCCCTGCCTTCTGATTTGAGATATGCTTTTCTCAATAATGATTAGGATTCTCCTGTGATCATAAGTAATAGACTCTTAAGAAGAATCTTTGCGCTTAATAACTGTTTTAGAAAAGCATCGTTCTGCTTTTAGTTATTTACTCCAAGACCTTAAAGGGATTAGTTATGTTCTTTGCACCTATCGCATCCCTACAGGTCCAGATTGTACACCTTCTAGGGAGCCCCAACGTAGGCTTAATAACACGATGAGGGAGGTAGTGAAGAAAGAGACTTTTGCATACCGGGATTATCTATCCTGTGCCGCATAGTGAGTGGGTAAGTCTGGTTCAAGTTGTACCTAAGAAAGGAGAAATGACTGTTGTTAAAAATGAGAAAAGTAAATTAATCCCACCAAAGAACTATCACTGGATGGCATATGTGTATAGATTACCGAAAACTTAACAAGGTAACTAAGAAAGATCATTTTCCGCTACCTTTCATTGGTGAAATGTTAGAGAGATTAGTGAACCATTCTTTCTTTTATTTTCTTGATGGGTATTCAGGATATCACCAAATTCCAATCCACCCAGATGACCAAAGCAAAACTACTTTTACATGTCCATATGGAACTTATGCTTATAGAAGAATGTCATTTAGATTATGTAATACCCCAGCTTCTTTTCAAAGATGCACGATGTCTATATTTTCTGATATGATTGAAGAAATCATGAAAGTTTTCATGGATGGTTTTTTTGTTTATGGAAAAACTTTTGATGATTGTATTGAAAATTTAGACAATGTTTTGCAATGATGTGAAGAAAATCACTTAGTCCTTAATTGGGAAAAATGTCATTTTATGGTTAGAGAAGGAATAGTGCTAGAACACCTAGTATTTGAAAGAGGAATTGAGGTAGATAAAGCTAAAATTGAAGTAATAGAACGACTACCTCCACCTGTGAATATCAAATGATTCCAAAGTTTTCTGGCTCATTGTGGTTTTTATCGCCGATTCATAAAAGATTTTTCATATATTGCTAGACTACTGACAAACCTGTTAGCTAAGGATGTTCCTTTTGAATTTGATAATGCATGTTTAAATTCTTTTAACATTCTTAAAGAAGCACTCATCTCTGCACCAATCATCCAACCCCCTGATTGGTCATTATCTTTTGAAATTATGTGTGATACTAATGATTATGCTATGGGGGCAGTTTTGGGACAAACAAAAGATAAAAAGCATCATGCAATTGCTTATGCTAGCAAAACTCTGATAGGAGCTCAACTTAATTATGCAACAACTAAAAAAGAACTCCTAACTATTGTTTTTGCTATTGATAAGTTCAAATCTTACTTAGTAGAAGAAAAAGTAATTGTTTACACTGATCACACTACCTTAAAATATTTGCTCGCTAAGAAAGATGCTAAACCTCAATTGATAAGATGGATTTTGCTACTCTAAGAATTTGATTTAGAAATAAAAGATAAAAAGGAGTAGAAAATTTTGTTGCCGATCACTTGTCTAAAATGCAATTTGAGAATCCGCAGGAATTACCTATCAATGATTCGATGAGGGACGACATGCTCTTCAAGGTCTCCAGATCAGACCCCTAGTATGCGAATATTATCAATTTTATGGTTGCAGATTATATACCACCAGGGGAGGATAAGAAGAAGCTCGTTTATGAAGCCGTCTCCACATATAGGATCCGCCATACCTCTTCAGAGTCTGTGCTGATGCCTTGCTCAGAAGATGTGTACCGGCAGAGAAAGGCATTCAAATCATTGAAAGATGCCACTCATCACCATATGGAGGACATTGTGGGGGTATTCCGCACTCATGCAAAGATTTAGCAGAGTGGATTCTATTGGCCAACCATGTATGAAGACACAAAAGATTTCATCTAGAGATATGGAGTATGTCAGAAGCACATGAATATAAATTCACGCAATGCCATGCCACTCACTAATAACCTCCAGATTGAGCTCTTTGATGTCTGGGAAATTGACTATATGGGACCATTCCCAAAGTCAAAGAACTGTGAGTACATCTTGGTGGTAGTTGATTATATTTCCAAGTGGGTTGAAGCCATGCCATGCAGAGCTGTTGATGCTAAACACTCCAAGAAAATGTTTCATGAAATAATATTCCCAAGATTTAGAGTGCCAAGAATGGTGATAAGTGATGGAGAAACACATTTTACTGATAGGAATTTTCATCACTATTTATTGAAACATGGGATTCGTCACAATGTTGGTACTCCATATCACCCTCAAACAAGTGGCCAGGCAGAGACGTCAAATAAGCAAATCAAGAATATTTTACAGAAGACGGTCAATGAAATGGATACCGCATGGAAAGATAAACTACCCGATGCACTTTGGGTTTATCGTATGGCCTACAAGACACTATTGGGTATGTCACCATATCAGTTGGTATATGGAAAGACTTGCCATCTACCTATGGAGCTAGAATTCAAAGCTCATTGGGCTATCAAGCAATGGAACATGGACTTTGAAGCCACAGGAGAAAAGAGGAAGATACAACTCTCTAAATTAGAAGAATGGCGAGAGAAAGCTTATCACAATTCAAGAATCTATAAAGAGAGAACTAAAAGATGGCATGACAAGAGAATCAAGAAGAAGGAATTTGCTCCCGGAGATAAGGTATTACTTTTTAATTCTAGGGTTAAATTATTTGGGCATAGAAAGCTACGAACCAAGTGGGAAGGACCATTTACGGTGGTAAGCACTTGATCGCATGGAGCGGTAACTCTTCAAAACAACGAAGGTATATTATTCAAGGTAAATGGCCACTGTCTCAAAATCTTTTTAGAACCTGATAAACCACTTGAGGTAGTTGATGAATTAGATTTTATTATACGATAACTACACCACTGCCATCCTCCGTTGCGAAATAAAATGCGAGTATATGTTTTTCGAGAAAGAAATAGATTTAGGAACACACGAGACAAAGATGACCCTGAGAGGATGATAGGTGGGGCTGCCCGACCCCACCTCTGTGCCGCCTGGCCCCCCTCCCCCTCTCGCGCGTCGCCAACTCTCACGACCCTTCTACACCCTTCCAAGAAAGAATGGCATCTAGTTACGATTCATTCGGATATTCTTTCACACGGAGCTATCCAGGGGAAGATTTTGACCTCTGCTGCAAGTCAACCCCTATATAAACAACCCCATGCCTACTTTGAAACTCATTCCATTCAAACCTTCTCTCCTCTCCATAGCAAGACTTTTCTCCTTCTCTAAGATCTAATGAGGGGAAAAGAGATCGTAGTTTTCGGAGTTGACTTTAATAAGAATCCTTCGACACACTGGCCATCGTTTCTGTAGAAGAAGCTCTTCCCCTTGCTGTCGTTCATCCCAAGAAAGTAGTGCCTGTGCCATCCAAGAAGACCTATGGGCGTCTTACTATGCCCAAGCTCGTCAGTATACGCTCCTAGCACCACAAGAGCATCTACTCCTAAAGGATGCACCGAAGGGACCAATGGTTGTTGTGCTGAAGAACATCAAGTAGCTGCCTCCACGAGCCAATGAGAGGATTGTGGGTGTGAAAACCAACAAGTTGGGGGAGGTAACATGTATGAAATACACTAATGCCACTCCCCGTGTCTCTCTGGATGGAATTCGTGCTGCTCCAAGTCAAGTCAAATTCATGCTACCAAGAGAAGCTCCTAAAAGATCTGCACCTTCTTCCTTGTAAAGAGAAGCCAAGTGCCCTAGAACGACCATAGCCATGCTTGAAGATAGGGTTGAATCTCTCAAGCAAGCACTTGCACTTATTACTACTACCGTTCGTACTATGAGTAGGCAAACCGAGATGAATATATTAGAAATTAGCAATCTCAAGAAAGAGAATGAGAGGCTTGTTAGAGAGATGGATAGGCTAGCCAAGAATGATTAAATTTTGTATCTGAGTGATAGGGCACAGTTAGGTTAAGAGTTAGGTTTGTCACTTTGAATTGCTAGGTTCGTTTTAAATATTACGATTGGTTTGTTAGTTCAAATGTTTAGAAGATTGGTTCGGAATAATAAAGTGCCTTATTTATTTTTTTATAAATCTTTTGATATGATTACCTATTCTCTATCTCTCTATTATTTTTGGATATGTGTTTGTCTCCACATGTTGTGCAGAAAAGTTTATAAAGGAAAATAAGTGTAGGGGAGACACATCGTGACCAAGGAACGAAATTTGATCAGGAAAATCATGAAATTGGGAATATAATTAATCAGGGACCTCATACACCAAAGTGGGCCCCAAGGAGACACCAGAGGGTGTTGCTCGGCCACCCTATTAGGCCAGCCGGTCCACCACCTCGTCGCCTCGCCTCGCGTTTCGTCCAAGGTCAGGTTTGAGCCCAATACACTCCAGTTTCATATGTTTCGCCTTCCGTTTCGAACTAAATTGAAAATCACATGCTAAGACATCTTAAAAGAGACAGGAAAGATTATTTCAATCATGACTTAGGAATAAATTCACATAACACTTTTCCTAGAAGTCTTGCTACTGTTGGGAAATTATTTTAGGGACCCCATGATTGCTTAAGTTGTTAAGGAATATGATATAGTGGAATAATGAGAACCTAAATCTTGAAATTTTGTCATTGAAGAATTTTATTTCAAAAGTAAAATGAATAGCTATACCTCTCCTTTTGAAAGGTCCTTGTTTGGTTTTGGTAGTTGAGTGACAACCTTAAGTAGACTAATTGTGTCTAATGTGAGATACACAGGTAATTAGTCCACAAGTGATTGTGTCATGAAGGAGCTTATTGCATATGAGACATGACATGGAGTCATGTGATCAAGGTGGAGAAGATCGAGATGAGGCTTGGCTCGACGGACCGGTTGCGGGTGTGAAGGGTAAGTCGGAGGCTTTGAAGTGAGGGACCGCGTGTGACGGTGAAGCTTGAGCAAGACTTAGCACCGATGGACCGAGGCAATGGTGAAGACCAAGTGAGGTCAAGATCGATGAACCAATACGGTCACGTGATGATATGAAGTGGATCATATCATTTGGTGATTGGTTGGTGCATGTGTTGCATCAACATCGGAGGAGATGGAGTGGAATGCACAAGGCAAAGGTATAACCTAGGACATTTCCATTTCACTGGTCATAGGTGTGTAGAGAAGTTGATGACCGGGTTTAGGATAGATGGTCGTACTATCAAGAGGGGCAAACTTGTTTGCATATTGGTCATCTAGTGCCACTCGAGTGATCTAACTTTGCATCGTTGCTAGGATCAAGTGGCATGGCAAGTTGAGTGGTTAACTCCTTTGGAAAAATAATTATGAAAATGCTAACACACGTGCACAAGGTGGTGAACACTTGTTGGTGTTGGCACATTTTGCGAAGGAGGTGGAGTTTGAGCGGTAGAGAGGGGTTTCGATTTGGCGCTTTTCGGGAAATAAAACGCCTATTTTCCACTGCGTTAGAGGCGAAGAAATGGAGGCGAACGGAGGTCACTGAGGTGACCAGACGCTGAACCGGATGCGGTCTCAGCACGATCGACGCGTTCGGTCAGCGGTAGCAGCTATGCGTGGCGCGGGGTGCTAGGGTTTGCAACCGGCGCGTCGGTTCCTCGCGGAACCAGCACGTCCGGTCAGGCACCCAGAGAAGCAAAGCATGGCGTAGTTCTGTGCAGATGTTGCGGCGCGTCTGGTCACATGCGATCGGACGCGTCAGGTCGTGTGTGGGTGCTTACAGGAATCGACCGAACGCTAGCACTATGGCGTCTGGTTCGTCAAGCATGCACGTCCGGTCACTGTCTCGCTGGCGCGTGGCTGTGCATGATCGGACGTGGCGTGGCGCGCCCGGTCGGTTGAGCGGCGCGTCCAGTCTCACCTAGTGTCCGTTGGAGCAGTGCTAGCCATTGGAGATCTGCGGCTGCGGTTGAATCCGAGGGGACACGTGGACGGCTGTGAGTAACCAGACACAGTGTAGCGCGTCCGGTCGATGCGAAAAAATGCCCAGTGAGGAGGTAATGGCTATATTCGTTCGTGGGGCTATAATAGAAGTGGTGGCCGGCCTTGGCTGGCGCTTGGCACCCTTGGGACTTAGTGTCCATGCTTTGGGAGTGCTAGGAGAGCCTCTAACTCACTTGTGCTTGCAAGAGTGCGAATCGATTGCGAGTGAGTGTGATTCTAGTGCGTTGCATCGTGAGGATTGCATCGAGTGGCACTAAGTGTTCGAGTTACAAGCCGGTGGTGCTTGTTACTCTTGGAGGTTGCCACCTCCTAGACAGCTTGGTGGCTTGTGGCTCTGTCGAAGCTCGCAAGAAGATTGTGTGAGGCTCTGGAGAAGCTTTGTGAGGGGGATTGTGCTCACCCCGTGGGGATTGCGAAGAGCAACTCTAGTTGAGCGTGTCATTGAGCTACCACACTTGATGGTGGGTTCTTGAGGTGCTCTTTGGGAGAGCTCGGTTGTGGATACCGATTAGCCACCGAACCACGAAGTGTTGGTCGACACAACGAGGATATAGCTTGGTGGCAACCAAGTGAACCTCGGGAGAAAATCACCGTGTTAACATTGTCTCATCTTCTCGGTGGTTTGCCTTCATACAACACAAGCTTGTATTTACTTTCATATATATCTTGCTTGTGTAGTTGCTCTTGTATCTAGTTGTGCTTGTGTAGCTAGCTAGATATCTTCTTGCTTGTGTAGCTAGAAGTATTTCCTTGCGTGGCTAATTTGGTTTGTGTAACCTTGTTAGTCACATTGCTTAGTTTGTGTAGCTAAGTAATTTGCGCTCTCTAATTTGGCATTGGTTGCCTTGTTATTGAGCTTTGCTAGTGGGCTTAGGAGCGTTGTGCTTTTACTTACTAGAATTGTGTAGGAGCTCTCCGGTGCTTGAAGTACTAGTGCATAGGTTTGTGTGACCTTGCTCTAGAATTATTTAGGTGAGCTCTTGCTAAGCTTGGCACCTTAGTTGCTTAATTAGGATCCTTACAAGGTGCTAGAGAAACTTAGATAGAGGGGTGTAGTCTTGACTAAACTGATAGTTTTAATTTCGCACTTGTTTCGGTTAGCCTACGCGATTAAGTTTTAGAAAGGACTATTTACCCCCCCTCTAGTCCGCCATCTCGACCCTTCACTTTTGTAGTAATAGTAATGTCCTACCAGAGCCATATATAGGATAGATAAACCTTCTACATATACAACTTGTATTTATATTGAGTTTGGTCAAACCTTGTGACCCTTGTTGAGAAATTTATCATACTTTCAAGATCAAGATCATGTACACTCCACATATTTTCTGTTGTTCCTACATTGGGAGTACGCAATGACATGTTTTTCATCCACCAAAAATGTTTTACTTCTACTATGGGAGAAGACACAAAAATATTTGTTAGGAATAAATGCTTCAAGTTCTTGTAAATATCTTTCTTGAAATTTTCCAATTACAGAAAGAGATATGTGGCTATGCAAAAAGAAAAGTATAGAAAAAATGGACAAGTGTCTAAGTATCTAAAACAATGGGTACTTAGATGCCTGCTAAAAAAAGAGAGAGAAAAAAGAAAAGAGATAGCCCATACTCTCTAGCAAAAGTTTTCAAGTGTTGAATAAGAGAAACATGTTTCAAGGAGCATAATAGAATTAGGATTAGCCACTATATATTCCACACACAAGCACATCTTGATCTAAGAGTATGACACTTTTCTCCTTGGATTCTTGTTTTAACTTTACAATATATGCAATACAAGTATGTTTTCACAATTTCATACCTACCTAAGATCCACATAAGCTTTTAGACGTAGGAAGAAAGAAGACAATGTCATTTATGCCTTGGTAAGGATCCAAAAATACTAGATATATCAGTGATTTGAGAGTAATGCAAAAGGAGAAGGTAAGCTATGTTTTTGTTTTTTTAATCTCAACTGTTTCTCTGATTAACTCAACTGAAAGAATAAAGGTGATCTGTTTCACGCTGTTATGTTCTTCAACCGCCTAAAATTTCATGGTAAACACTTTGAATCCTGCTGTACATGCATTACTAGGAACAGCCTTATGTTGATGTTTTGCTCTGAAGTTATGTCTTAAGTAATCCATCCTTTTCTCAAGGACGAGTAAAAGCCTAAGTGTGGGGGAGCTTGTTGATAGTAGTTAAAGTATACCGTGAACCATCAACCTTTATTTCATAAATGAACAAAATGGATAAATACTATAGAGTAGGAGGTTATACTGATAGTTTCCATGAGTTTTAGTGAATTTATATTTTCTACAGGATTTACACAAAAAGCCACCAAAAAGGACCTAAATATCAAAAGATATCGCGGGATAATTTTGTGGCGTATACACGGGAAGGTTCCAGAGGACTCCACACCGAGGCAGGGCTCGAGAGCCTGCCAGGTGGGGTCGGCCGGCCCCACCCCTATGCTGCCTAGCCCCCTGTGGTGGGAAGCCACCACGAGCTTCTGGAGTATTCTTTCACCGCCTCCAAGGATGCATCTCAGTCATACGTCAAGTCAGTTTGATCCAAGGGCTCGTATTCAACCTCCTGGGCTACAAATAAAGGGCAAAACCCCTCTTGAAGTCAAGTCAGATCCAGAGCTAGAAACCCTAATTTCTATTCCATCAGGATCTAAACCAACAATCAAGAGAAGATTAGTCCTCCATAGGATTTAGTCTTAGTTAGAGATAGAGAGAGATAGAGTGTAAGAGTAGAGTTCTGGAGGAGTTTCGACCTGTCGGTGCTCTCTTCTGCTGTATTCTACGAGATCAAGTTCTTCTGGTGCTTGCTTCTAAGATTCTTTGGTAATCAACTTCTGATTCAAGTAAGCAATTTGTCTCTATTGTTCTTCAAGTTTGCAACTCTCTTTTGAGTGCTTTGATCTTGGTAGCACCTTGATTGAAGTAGTATTCATAGTGTAAGCATGGTGTTTAGACTAGGGTTACTTGTGAATATCCCCTAATTGACCGAAAGGTGGTAGATCGCGTAGGTGACAGCTGCGTTGAGTCCTTTGTAGTCCATCTCCCGTCGATAGAATTTGGTAGGCCAATTGGTGCTCGTAGGAAAGGAACTCTGATTTTATTCCTTGGGAGACATCGCCGACGAATTGAGTTTTAGTTGACAAAGTTTATCGAGATTGGAACTAGACAGTCCTTAGTAGTCTTCTTTATTCCCCTTTTATTGTCTGACATTGATTGTGAATTCGGGTTAAGTTTATAGACCAGCTAGTTAGAACACACTCACATATTGTTCCTTTGGGTTAGATATTAAAACTGGGATTATCTTGGTGAAGTGCTACAACAGGATAGATTTATCTGTGCGCTCGTGGATACCTTATAACTTGTGTGCATTTAATTTATACCAACACCCGTCTCCGTAAATCATTTTCAAAAAATAAAAAAATGAAAGCCCACTGCCGAGCCCGCCTGCTCCGCATAGCCCCACCGCCATCGCCACCTCCCTATGCGCCGTCGCGCGTCGTGCACCACACCACCACCAGATCTGGTGTCCTGCGTCGCACCATCACTAGATCCGGCGTCTCTACACCACCCCCACCGGATTTGCCGTCCCCGTGCCATGCCGCCAACGGATCTAGAGGGAGGAGGGCCATGCCGCCGCAGGGAGGAGAGGGGGCAGCACCAGAGGGAAAAGAGAGGGCCGCCGCTGGGAGAGGGGCGCAGATCCGCCATGCGCCGGTCCGCTGCATGCCATGTGCCGGTCCACCGTCGCTGGTAGAGGGTCCGCCGCCATAATAGGGGAGGGGAGGGGTGGGGCGGGGCGCTGGACTAGGAGAGCTGAGAGTCGTAGCATGGAGGGGAGGGCCACCGGGGAAGGAGGGGAGGGGTGGGACGTCCTGAGGGGCACGTGAGTGCTGGTATGGAAGACGGACAGCGGGATGGGGAGCGGCGTCAGTCTGGGATAGGGGCTTGTCCGGATGGGGAGAGGAGGGGTGTGACTGGGAGTGAGACGGGCTAGGAGCCTGGGAGTGTGCTAGGTTAACCTAAGTCTGCCTTATAGTGTGCCCGCCTCCAAAAATAGATTTACAAAGGCGGACGTCCACCTCCGAAAATAGACTATTTTTGAACCGTCTCTGTAAATCGATTTTTGGAGACAGGCATTTCCTGACCGCCTCTGTTAATTGCCCGGCATTAACTGAGGCGGTTGAATTTTATGGCCGCCTCAGTTAATATTTGGGCAGTGCCTCCTAAAATCATTTCTGTAGTAGTGTTTTTTATTATAAAACATGAGGCCCATACTTAAAAGTCAAAATAAGGGTTCATTTTTGCACTGTAGCGCTTAGCAGAAGTCTGTGAAGCATCTTGAGACTGGATTCACCAGCGTTTCCTGTTTACTAGTTCATTTTGGTCTGGAGAGAGAAAAAGAGCTTACGTTAGAGTGCCACACAGTACAACTACAGTAACACTACAATGCTTTGCATGCTCAGGCCAAGTCCAGGCCACTCGAGCTGTTAATAAAGAAGGCCTAGGAGCGTTCCAGCGGTCCCCTTTCCTAATCCTTAATGAAAAAACTGTTATTTCAGAGATCTTGAAGCTCGAGCAGTTTTTCAAATCCAACCCTAATAAAAAAAAATTAGTCTCTTAAATCATAGCCTCCCACTCCTCAAATAAAGGGGAGACCTCTCCTCCTTCAATCCACTATTTTTCTCAATGAGGATTGATTTATCTCGTTCCACTAGAGAAAAGACCTTCAAAATCGCAAAACATGTTTTGTATCTCTCCAATAACTAGTTTTTATGGTTGTAGTTTTCTCTTGCCGCTGGAGATGCTCTAAGCTATAACCATTGTGAAGTATGCAACAGTTATAGTTTATATACTTGGGGCCACCTTAAAGTGTACAGGAGCAATTTACGTTGCCTTTGCCCTTCTATAGGGATCTCCAATTAATTATTGAGAAACTTTAACTCAAGGCACGAATGGCCCTATGGTCTAGTAGTAGGACATTTCAGTGGGACTCTACTCAACACTGGTGTTACACTTTTTTATGGAATTTTTTCAGACAATTTAGGGTACACGTATGCATGCGCGTTTAGTAGTACTGCACGTTTCTCGAGCACCAGAAGCTAGCCTCCCAATCTCTTCTTTGCGTGTGTATAAACGCATACGTATATGTGTGCGTGTGATGTGAATGTGGAATGTATAGATTGTATGTGTCAAATTGTGCCCGATAAAAAAAAACTCGAGGCAAAAGGAAAATTGAATACTCGAGGACAGACGAAAATATTCAAACGACACATGCATTCTTGTTCATATTTTCTTGTATATATGGTGTAAAAATTAAGCAATAATAAGAATATATATGATAATGCTAGAATTATATGTTCCACATATTAAATAACAACATTTAATTTTGGTTGGCGCAGGGATTATGTACAGAATCCGTTCGAGCATGTGTTCACACCCGCCGCGGCATGCCTGCGTGACCAGAAGTATTTTATAGCGATGATCGCAAAAAAAAAAAAAAAGAAGTATTTTATAGCGACCTGCCACTGCCAGAACGCAGTCCTTATCGCTGATCAAAACAAATGTTTAGGCCATGTTGAGATCAAAAAGACCAAAAAAAAAAATTGTAGAGTACTCGTCACATCAAATTTTTAAACGTATATATAGAGTATTAAATATAGATAAAAAAATAATTAATTATATAGCTTGTCTATAAATATCGAGACGAATTTTTTGAGCCTAGTTAGTCTATGGTCGAACAAATTTTGCCAAGTAACAACGAAAGTGATATATGAATTTTACCAAAAAAAAAAAAATTAGGATCTGAACACGCGAGCAGGAAATTTTGGGATCTGAACACGCGAGGAGAGGACAAGTTAAAAGAATAGCAAGAGAAGTACTACGCAGGGGTCCAGTATATGCAGTGAACTAGTAGAGATTTGACCACACATTAAATAAAGAGATATACTAATATATTCATCATAGCCATGGATAAAATATGCCTTTACAACAACCTTGAGGATTTTACAGAAAGATGCCCCCAAAAGCTGAGACCCTCATCGGATCCGATGATCGGAGCTCCTCATCACATCAGGTGATCTGGACTAGATCTATCTCCTCCTTGCTTCAGTGTTTCTAGCAGGAGCATATAAGTAAAATAAATCTGAAAGGTTAAATGTACTGGGGTGTTTAGTTCCTCTCCTAAAATTTTTCACCCCATCACATTGGATGTTTAGACATATGCACGGAGTATTAAATATAGACGAAAAAATAACTAATTACACAGATTGTGATAAATTTGCGAGACAAATTTTTTAAGCCTAATTAATCCAAGATTTGACAATGTTGTGCTACAGTAAATATGTGCTAATGATGGATTAATTAGGCTTAATAAATTTGTCTCGCGGTTTCCAAGTGAGTTATATAATTAGTTTTTTTATTAGTATTTGAACATCATTTCCGACATCTCATAAAACATCCGATATGACATCATAAATTTTTCACCCCAGGAACTAAACACCTCCTTAAAAGGGAATTGCAAAAGGTCACCTTTGCCCATTTGGAGTGCAGTGTAAGACATGATGCCACTTAATTATATTTTCCACCACTATGAATTCAATTAGCATACACATGAAAATTAGCATAGATGCACATACAAAAAAAGGTACACCGTATTAGAGGATAGAAAAGCAATCAGCAGAAAGGCCAAGCTTTCTTTTATCACCAATGAAGTGCTAGCTGCATATGAAAAATAGTACAATATCTTTGATATCAGTAATTTAAACATTTGTAGTATTCATGAATTAGCATTTTAATAAAAGAGTCATATGTAGTTTGAAAATAATTGAACTAGTTAAATATTTTATAGTCTTTCCTAATGTAGCTAAATTTAGTCTAAAATTATTGGTTGTTTGGAATAATAAAAAAAATAGTTTGGTGAATCTTCCAATGATACACAAGTAATAGCTTATATGTCAAAATCAATACAAATTTAATCGATTAGTATAAGAAAATAACTTTTTTTGAAAAGTTGTACTCCCTCCATCCAGGAAAATAATAAGCATATATATTGATCATGAAGAAGTCAAACAAAATAGATTTTGACTGTTAATTTCTCTTAACATATATTGCCATTTGCTAAAGAATCAGTATAATCTCAGAGCCGCTTTGAATACAAATCCCTTGATACAAGTTTCATATTCTAGACTTGTATATAATTTGAGTAATTGTTGGTGAAAGTTTGTATAAGTTGACATTTTCTTGTTTGAAATATGATTAACATTTCGTGACGAAGGAAGTAAGTAACTTGCAGAATATTATTAAATGCATTTTAGTGGGATTAAAAGTCTAAATGATAACCTATTTGCGAGAAGCTCTGTTAAACTTGTTTATTTACACCACTTAAATGTGTATTTAAAAAAAATGATATCCTAGTAATTTGTGTCTTTTTAATTATTGTTTAAAAATCCATAAATGTTTTTCCCTTTTAAAAAGATTTAGAATAAATACAAAACAAAATACCCACTAATACCTTTAGAAAAAATATTCAATTCTAAAATAGTGTGAACTCAAACCATCTTAGGTTTGATCAATTTACATAAATTACTAGTCATTATTCTATTAAATATATATATCATTAGATTTGTCATAGATTATGTTATACATTTTCATATCATGGCCCAACCCAAAACATTTAAGTATCCACAGGATATAATCACAAGGAGTACAATGTAAGCCACTAAATTATGGAGGTCCTTTATGCAAAATTCACCATACCATTTGACCCCTGACCAGTGTGCCCCCTGCCCCACTTCTTCCTCCCCAAGACAGAGCCTGGCCGCCAAATTAAACTTGACCACTTCCTCTCTTTCTCTCTCAACTCCAAAGTCCCTCTCTCTCCCTTTCTCTCTCTACTCTCTCCATCCCCCCTTCTGGGAAGCTCATCAGCCATGGACGACGCCGCTGGAGAGGAAGAAGCTTCCATGTAAGTTCCTCCTCCCAAATTTCCATCGCTTTTCCTCGCTTCAGCACTTATAAATACTTGCTGCATCAGTCGCGCACAATAAAGCTAGCTGCTTCGTCTACCTTTCCAATTGGAGGCACACACCCCGAACCAAAAAAAAAGAAAAAAGAAAGATGAGAATTTGATGCCACAAACAAGCTCAAATGCGTGGTCCTTTTGAAGGTTCGAGACCAGCCATGTCCTGGGCGCGCTGCTGGCCTCCTCGCCGCTGCTGGCGCGCGCCTGGGACCGCTGCACGGCCGCCACCTCCGCGGCGCCCGGGTTCGTGCACGGCGAGGAGGACGGCGGCGGCAAGGTGTACGTGGGGTTTTCCGGGGTGCAGGCCGCGCTGTCGGCGGCAGGCGCGGCGGTGGCCGGCGGCGGCGCCGCAGACGTCTTCGCGCCGGTGGGGCTCGGCGGGGACGCGGCGGGACGGATGTTCGCGCCGCTGGTCACCGCCGAGCCCGACCCGGCCGCCGCTGCGGGGGAGCCGGTTGCCGTGCAGGCGCTGGCGCTGCAGTGCTTCTTGAAACTCTGCGGCTCCCCTGATTTCCAGGTAACTTAACTCACTGATTACTACTCCTCCATTGAAAATATCTGCCTGATTAGTATCGTTTACTTTATGCTTAGCGCGTTAACTGGAGCAGTTTGCCTTGCCCACTAATAATTTGACTAAAAAATTGTCATTTTTTAAGCTGCGCGTTCATGTGATGATCTGATATTTTTGCTTCTCTGGTTGGCTGGGCAAGGAGTTATTGTGATGGTGATGTGCCTGGCTTTGGTTGTTGCCGTGTCGTCGTGTTCAGACTTACAGTACGAGACAGATTCACTGAGAGATATTATAATTCCAGTGTCGTCATTCAGTATTTAATATATCAATAATTTAGTCAATGTGAAATTTAACAACATTGTGGTATGAAAACAAAACGAAAATCCTTCTCTCCTCTGGGCAAACATCCGGAAAGATCAAATGACGAGATGCTATTACCACTTCAGTGCCTATGTTCTTCTCTCTGGTGATTTCATTTCTTTTGGCCCTGTTTGCGTGAACTATTTTAGCAGTACTTTTCGGTGAACAAATAGTATTTTTTTCTCACAACAAATCAGCATAAGCATCAGTATAATAAGAGTTTGTGAAGTTACTACTTGAGACCTCATAGCTCAAAGCTGGGTTTGTGTGTGTACAGAGAACAATCCCTGTCAAATTTGGCGGCTAACTTGAGATGCTATGCATCTGTTTTTTTGATGTGTCCCAGTGCAAACAAAAAGTACAAGCACATGGCTAGTAGGGGTGTGTTTAGTTGTCCCTGTAATTTTTTTGGAAGCACAGTAACTTTTTCGTTTGTATTTGGTAATTAGTGTCCAATCATGGATTAATTAGGTTCTAAAGATTCATCTCGTGATTTACAACCAAACTGTGTAATTAGTTATTTTTTTACCTATATTTAATGCTCCATGCATACGTTTAAAGATTCGATGTGATGGGAAATCTTGTAAAATTTTTGGAACTTTGAATGAACTAAACGCACCCTAGACCATATAGATCACAGTAGCCACCAAAAGTTGCTGTTGCTCCTTTATTGTCGTTTACCGCTGCTGATGCATTTCTTACGGCCCATGAGCAACAGAACAGGTGATAGTGATAAGGCATTTAAAATGCACTGCAGTGTGGCTCATGATTGGACAGCTTTATGCACCAATTGCATAGATACAGATATTTCGAATTCTTAAAATGCTTCGACTAAGATATGGAGAATGACTGATCTGGAGGAATAAAATCTAGTAACCATGGTGAAGAGTTGTACTTCTGAGTTTACCCGTCATTCAGAATTCAGGCTGCTTTCATTGGACATTATCTTCTGCTCTTCTATAATATCACAAAAAATCTGTGATTACTTTACTTGTGATACTTGAATTTGAACTAAATTCCAGTATTGTAGAATAATAACCTAAATGACGACAGCCTTGTGCTCCATCACAGATTCTATTCTTTTGTTGGCGGAGTTTAATTCAGTTCTTCAAATAACTGATGAAGAGAATCTTCAGGTTTCGTAGATCTTTTCATTTAGGGCCCATAAGCCTTGGGAGGACATTTCAGAAGACCACACCTTGTCTCCATCTTCTTCTATGCCTTTATCACTTTTGCCTTTTTAATCGAGTGACCTAATTATTGTTCATAAAACTATTGAGATGATCATTTTCCATGAATTTTTTTTGTTCTAGTATGAGTACTGTTTGTCACTTTATGCAGCTAATGATTCCAATCTTTACTTTTCAACCTGCCTCACTGAAATTGTGCTACTAAAAGTTCACATTGTGTTTTGCCACACTGAAACTGTGACTTACTCATCAAAATTGGTTGACATTGCAGATGCTACTGAATGAGATCAGGGGCAAGGCAGTCGTGTTCACGGGCCACTCCCTCGGTGGCGCCATTGCCGCCCTCGTGGCGCTACACTACCTCTGCATCTCGTCGTCAAGCTCGCCATGGGCACCTGCTCCTCCTGTCCTGTGCGTCACCTTTGGAAGCCCACTACTAGGCAACGCGGCGCTGTCCAGGGCCATCCTGCGTGAGCGCTGGGGTGGTAACTTCTGCCACGTAGTCTCACAGCACGACGTCGTCCCAAGGCTCCTCTTCTGCCCACTGGACACCGTCCCTGCGCACATCATTGTGGGAATGCAACTGCATCAATGGCCGGCACGGACTCGCCAGACAGGTGCGGTGAGCACGGTCACCGGGCGTATGGCGGACACTGACAAGGACGCGCTCCGGCAGCTGATACAGACGCACGTTGGCGCTGTGGCCATGGAGCAGAAGCTTGCCGCTCCTGATGAGACCACAGGTGGAAGCCCGTACCGGCCGTTTGGGACGTACGTTCTGTGCTCCCCAGAAGGCGCGGCGTGCGTGGACAATGCGACCGCCGCGGTCCAGATGCTGTACGCCACCTTTGCCTCTCGGAGCTCGCCTGGCGCAGAGTCCCCGGAGGTCGCGCACTCCTGCTACGGCGAGCTCGTGCTGAAAATGCCACAGCACTTGCTCCTCAAGAGACGCCTGCGTGTGGATGACACGCCGGCCACGCCCAACTACGACGACGGCGTCTCCCTCGCGTTGGAGGCCTCCGGCATCGACGCCATGGTGAGGGCACGCGTACATACTATTTGTCTGCGTGTACAAAACTACAGTTCGTGTTCTGTGTAGTACTATATATCTTGCCTGACATGGCATTGCCATCGGCGGCGGCAGGCCATGGAAGCGTCGACGGCGCGGCAGTGGCTGAAGACATCGAAGCGGGCAGGGCGGCGGCCGAGCCTGAACTGCGCCCGCCTGGCGACGCAGCTGGGCCGGATCACGCCGTGCCGTGCGCAGATCGAATGGTACAAGGCGCTGTTCGACGCGGAGATGGGGTACTACGACGCGTTCAAGCAGCGGCGGTCGCCCAGGAAGTATAGCAAGGTGAACTTAAACCGCATCAAGCTGGGCCAGTTCTGGGACCGCGTGCTCACCATGCTCGACGCCGGCCAGCTCCCCCACGATTTCCACCGCCGCGCCAAGTGGGTCAACGCCGCCCGCTTCTACCAGCTCCTCGTCGAGCCTCTCGACATCGCAGACTACCACCACCACGGCCACCACCGGACGAGCGGGAGCTACATGACGCACGGCCGGGAGAGGAGGTACGAGCTCTTCGACAGGTGGTGGCAGGAGAAGGCATGCACGGGCGGCGCTGGCGGCGACGTCACGTCCTCCATGTCGGCCGCGTCGGCGAGCAGCCGGAGACGCAGCAAGTACGCCGGGCTCACGCAGGACCCGTGCTTCTGGGCGAGAGTAGAGGAGGCGAGGGAGCAGACGGAGAGCGCCCGGGGCGAGCGCGACGTGGCGGAGATGGCGATGAAGCTGGAGGAGCTGCAAGAGTTCGAGGGCTACTCCCGTGAGCTAGTGGCGAGCAAGGAGGTGTCCGTCGACGTGCTCGCGCCGCAGTCGAGCTACACGCTGTGGGTGGAGGAGTGGAACCAGCTCAAGCTCAGGGATGAAGTGAGGACAATGTTGCTTCGGTTTTGAGCTATGGGTTGCAAACAGCTGATGAATTCGTAGGTAGCTGATGGGCATTCTCCAAATAGTTCAGATATGCATGAATCATTGGGTCATGGTCCATGGATGCTAGTATCGGTAATTGTAAATATATCTAAACCTAGAAGCACTGCAGTGGATTGCAATATATTTGTTCTTTCATGCGTACCTTGATGGCCTGGCCCTGATCGTTCAAGCGAACAGGGCTGATTTACTTTATTAAGTATTGAGCAAAGTTTCAGATATGGATGGATGGATGCCAGTAAACTCCAATATATATAGGTGTTACCTTACTCCCATCACTCTTTTTCTATCGATTCTTGCTGCTCGCACCTCTCTTCTTCCATTACTCGGTTCATTATCTCTTACACACAAAATCTTCATGGCATCACACAACTCATATCAGGGCCTAGCGCTCACACAATTTATTTCCTTATTATGACTCTTAAGATATAAATATATAATTAAAGAGCGCTCTTAATTAAAATAGGTCTTGCCAATTAAATCTAACAAGATAGCTAGCTAATTATGGGTCATAGGACCATACAATATGTCATGCATCCCGTGCAATTCATGCGTATGTTTGCTAGTAAAATATAAAATAAGACCAAGTTGCATTTAGCGACAGTTTAGAAACAATTGTTTTTTTCTAGAAAGATGTTGAAATTCAACTGCTTTATATAAAAAAAATCACATAAAGCTCTGGTGCTTGAAACAGATTCTTTGGTGTGCAAACCATATGAATATTGTATGACCGAGGGGTGGGGGGGAGGGGGTGGGGCAGGTGTACAGTTTCATTCAAATTTTCAAATAATTTAAATAAATTTTAAGGACAATTGTACTGCTAGCCCCCTAAACAAAATAAAAATCCCATTTATGGTGAGACAGATTTAGGTAGATGCTAAAAACCAAGCATGATCCGTTTTGCATATATCCAGCATCATAGCTTATGTAGTTTTGAAATTAAAAGTTCTTCCCGAAATGTTTTATTTTAATTTTTGGTTATGCTATTTGCCTTCAAATGTTTTGTAAAAATCTTGGAAAAATCATCTAAGTTTATTATTAAGAAAATAATATTTTATCATGCAATTTTTCAGCATATGTGGTTTGGGGAAGTCTAAATTTTTCTAACGAAGTGCATGCTCAAAACTATTTGTTTTTAAAATTTAATTTAGAACGATTAAAAACAATATCAAAGTTTTCAAGCATGCTAAAGATATTTCTTTGAGGTTTATAAATTTTTGGGCCATTATACTAGGCTCTATTGAAATAAGAAGGTTTTTTTTTAGATATGAAGGTTAGGTGACACACAGCTTCCATTTTTCTTACAGGGCCAGTGTTAGCCCACGAAGAAGTGAGCAAGTTCCATTTAGTTTTTTTATAGGCCATTTGGCCCATGAACGCGCGTGTCGTCTTATTCGCTAGCCGCTGCGTTGGAGGAGATATGGGCAGGGCCGCTGGACCTCTTGCATAAGTTCTCTTGAACCTGGAACAACTTTCTGGCATTGCTAGAACATTTATCGTTGGGGCCTGCAACATTTTCTTGCGAATTAGGCATATTTTTTCTGGTGAAGTTGAAACATACTCCTAAATCTGAAAATAATTATCGTGAATCTAGAATAATATTGTCCCTAACATGGGACAATTTTCTCGTTAACCTAGAACAATGTTCTCTAAATAAAATGTTCCATTCACATGAGGAAAATGGTTCCACGAGAATATGTAATCCAAATGTATCCAATTGCAATCTTATTTGTGTTGTAAGAAATACAATGTTCAATCGAAATTCAACTTGCCAGTTCATTTTGGGAACTTTGGTTGTGTTAAGTTTTTAGATAAGATGTTTATCTGTTGCAACTGGATAAGAGCATCTCCAGCAGTTCCTAAATAATCTATCACCAATATGTATGTATTGAGTTAGAACAATATTATTTTTTTGAATATTGGAATAGTTGTTGCAGCAGTACCCAATATATCTTCTCCAATACCTTATATGAAAGGGGGTCCCACATGAATGCAAGAGGATGGCTGAAAAGTGGTAGTTGAGGTGGCATACAACTTTCCCTTAAGATAATGAAATATTGGTGACCACCAAAAAAAAAGGAGGGGTATTGAGGTACTGGATAAGAAAAGCAACTGTGCAAGTAATGGTAGAAAGGGTACGGGTATACGACACAAGCGCAGAACAGTAAAAGCAAGCTAATCATCAGGCCCACTACTCACACAGAACAATGAACACCTTATTCGCTTGAGCTTATCAGCCAAATCAACCAGCTATTCAGCAGTATTTTTCTCTCACAACAAATCAGTGAACAGCACTTTCAGCCATAGCTTATCACTTATCAGCCAAGCGAACAGGGCGACCTTGAAGGTGGAAAGTAGATGGGCCTCGGCCTACAAACTTGGGATCACAATTATGTTGGGGGCTTTTGCTAAAAAAATCATGTTGAGACACACAAGTATCGTCAATGCAAATCGCATGTGTTTCTGGTTTCTGTTAGCTTTCCTCACAAGTCACAACAAGCTTGGTTCCAAGCAAATCTCTCAGGCTATATACCCTTTGTATGTAGTGCACAGTCTATCCCTGGCACAATTATTTTGTTTTAGAAATATAATGATGTTACATAATTTCCTTGCCTTAACATCGTGGTTGACAGAGGTGAGGTGACGATCGATGATGTTGTTCCGCTCTTAGAGTGAGCAAGCAAGCTGAAAGGAAAGTAAGTGGCCCAAAATATTTCTTATGGTACATGTGAACTTTTGATCCAAGGTGGTCCTAGACATTGGGCAAAACTCTTGCTCCTAACCGGCATAGGCTCAGCGAGTCTCATCCTGTCCTATCCCATACCCTTTCGCCCTTCAGCTGACCCTGACTCCACGATCGAATTTGTGAGTGTCGCAATCCTGATCGTGACTCTTCACTGTTCAGAGGTAAATGGCGAACGATTAGGTATATTTGTAGGGTTCAGAGGCAGTGGCAAATGCCTAGGTTTATCTTTAGGGTTTTGACGCGCAGGGGGGTGTTGGCTTTACGCAACCATCCCACTTAAGCTCAGCCTCTGAAAATCCTCCTAGGCTTAGATGTTACAATGTACACATAGACGGTCCAATTAACACTTGTAACTGTCTCTAAAAGGTAAATGAATTTTCTCCAAAAATCAGTTTATAGTAGTGTTTTCTCTCGAGTTGGATCCGTTTCCATTGGTGCTTTGTGGGCGTGAGGAGGGCTAAGTCGTTGGCCTTTGGACTGGTCCTCTACTCCTCTTGCCATATGAGGGCATGTTTAACGCCTGTCTAAATCACATCTAGATTATTAAAATCTAGATTATGTATAAGATTATTATAATTGAGAGTATGAAATATAATATTCAGAGTGTTTAGGTACCAGAATTATTGTGATTGACTATGGTTTGTTAAAGCGAGAAAATCCTTATCCTTTATAGTTTGGCAAGTTAGACAATTGGTTGGGGGCAAGTTGGATACCTCTACAACCTAGTCTCACTTGGAGTATGGGATTATGGTAATCTAGAGGTTTCATTATAATAATCCATCATATAAGCAATCTTGTTTGATCGAAATTCCATTATATAATATGATTATTAAAATCACAGAGGTATCCAAATAGGGCCTTAATTTGATAGTAACCGTAACATATCATGTCATAGCTTCGGCATGCCTGCAAGGCTTGTTTGGTATAGCTCAATTTCACTAGTGAAATGGTTATTTTAGCTTTGGTTTCATAAAGTAACTTCACCAGGGAAACTAAAGTTGTTTTCAACATATTTTGTAAAATAAATTCTCAGAAAAGAAAAAAAAGAGAAAGTTGAGAGAAGCTAGTATTTTCAGCTTTACGTGGAAAATTGTGTCTGTGAGAGAAGATATAAAACAGCTAATAGGGAGAAGCTGTTTTCATTAGGATGTGCTTGCCAGGAGAAGCTGAAAAATAGCTCTGTGAAACTGAGGAATTTCTACCAGGCTAGTATTTGGTTGTTTACCGGAACTTGACGTGCCAAACAAAGTCCGGCGATCAAGTGTATTGCCGCAATAATTCTCGCCAAGAGTGCGTCCTGTTGACATCTTGAAAATTATCTTATATAATGAAAGTACCTGTAAGTAAGAATGGTACTGTACTTCCCCACCAGGGCATCTCCAAGAGTATCTAAGACACTCTTCCAATCCAGGATTTTTGGTAGGATAGAAAAAAAAATCATCTCCAACAACTCCTAATCCCACCTCCGAATCTTTTAGCACTTGGGAAAAAACCCTCCCTTGCGCGTAAAGATGCGCGGACTGAAAGTCACGCGTATCCCCTCCTGCCCATCTAAACGTTTTATGGTGCGGTCAATCTAAAGGTGGTAGGACGGGGAAAGAATAAAGAGTAGTAAAGGGTTCCTGATGCAAATGTACGAGAGAGAAACAATGGCCCCGTTCGGCTGTGCTGATAAGCCGGCTGAAAAACACTGTTGGCTGATTTGTTGTGAGAGAAAAACACTATTTCAGCTGAAAAAACAAGCTGAAAAATACGAATTATAAGCCGGATGAACAGGGCTAATTTATAAAAGTGATTAGGATAATTTAGAAATAGTATATGATTCTTGATGCAAAATTGTATTCTTATTTTAGAGGTGGATTATTAGAAATTGTTGGAGATGATCTTATTTATTCCTCTCAATATCTTTTTAGGAGTTAAAAAACAATATGTTTTTGGGAAGACAAAATAGGGTACTCTTGGAGATGAACTCTTTATACATGTCAGACAAAAGTTATTTCTAGGACAATTTTGTTTCCATTGATTGGGTCTTCTTTAATATATGTATCCTTCACTTTGCCTATTCGAGATTTTAATGTCCATTTGTTTGGTGACAACTCTATCATCATCATCATCAAGCTTGGATGGACGTCTCATAAAGTCTTTCCAAGTGAAAAGCATGCCACATGCTAATCACAAACTCTCTTGAAACTTCAAACCAAAAAAGATTGTTGCTAAATGTAGAAAGTGCACTATCCAGTTCGCGTCTGATCCGTTTCTACTTTCTACCCTACGTGGTGATAGTAGGCAGCAAGAAAATTTGGTTCAGACTTGGCAATTTTTTTTCTCCTCTGTTACTTTTCACATGAATGATGTTGATACAATTGGTATTCTGTGTCAGCAACTTTACTGAATCGTCCTGCTAGAATGACATGTGGCAATTCACACGTAGAACACACGGTCATTACTCATATGGGCGGATGTGTCAATTTATCATGACGGCGGCCTTATCTATAAGATATCATGACCGCGAGTTGCGTGGCCTGTAGCTAATGGATGTATATGCATATTCCCCGGATGAGTAGGAACTGTAAAATCATCCTAAGTGAAGAAAAGAGAGAAAAATATGAGGTATTTACTTTTTTTTAAGAAGTTTTCCGTTTAACTTGGCTTTGATTTCTGAAAAAGATTGAGGAACAGGTGTGCCAGCTTAGACGGCCGGCCGGTCACTACTACGGCATTTCCAGAAGCTTCACGAGGAAGATGACCAGGGGGACAATATGCACCTACCAGCACATCATTGGCGGATCGCTACCGTTGTTTTTAAGTTTCTCACGCATCAACAACTTATGAGGTGCATTCTAGAGAGCACCTACTGCTATGGACTACTGTGCACCGGATTTATGTGGTGGTGCGCCAAACAAGCTATATCAGAGTTACGATCCATAGGAAGCCAAGCCTAACTCAACTGATTGGGTGAGAGGTGTGGCAATGCACAAAACCACTCAGGTTTAAGTCTGATCTTAGGCTGAATTTGGGTGTCTATTTCTCTTCTTAACGAAAAAACACCTAATTCTTCCTAGGTTTAGGTTGGATCTCATTTTTTTAGAGTTATGATCAACGGTTCGCAACGACTAGTTGATATAATAAAGGGCAACAGATTTCTCCAGTATCATCATTGATGAGCTTCAGTACACTAGGCAAATCAAAGCAAGTCCTAGCTCCCAGTGGCTAGTTGGTGTTTGTGGAGCTATATATACCCACACCGCCGACCATTTGGAGTGGGTTAGACTGTGCAGAGACTGTAACTATATGGTTGTGCTCTGGCCATCACTTGTGCTAGTTAGAGACCGCTTTAGTGCTTGCTTTAGATTTCAAACTAGAGTTTAGTGAATTTTGCATATATACATGCTTGATATCGGTGCTTGTGAGTACCATGAGTTGTACACGTCGAGGCTTGTAACTATTGTGAGATCCTCAAACTGCATCTGTGAAGTAGTGGCCATCGATGGTGTACGAGGGGCCAGAGGCCCTCAGCATTTTGGCTGAATATCTCATAGCGGACAATGACGGGCTAGGAGTAGTCTGGGAGAGGCTTGACGAGGACCTACTTATGCGTGGGTTAGGCCCGTGAGATGCCCACAAAGTTACTCGGTCTGGCGCTTGGCTCCTACGAGCACGTCCTTGTGAGGGCCTCCAACAAGAACTAGTAATTTCTGATACCTCAGAAAAAACGTCATCGAGTGGGAGTTTTCTTTGTCTAGCCCCCAAAGGATCAAAATACCCAAGAGAGGGTGAATTGGGCTAATCTATTTTTTTGCGGAATTTAAAACTATCACTTAGCCAAATTCACCCATTGTGCCTATCAAGTGTTCTATGCCCATCACACAAAAGTTTTGCAACCTACATTTTAACCATATACTAGCATGGCAATTCTAAAAAAGTAAATTGCAAGAAAGTAAACGGGCACTATAAAGAGGGTAAGATTCATGTCAATGTTTTTTCGAGGTATCAAAGAGTTGACACTTCCACTAGTCCTCCCTATAGCACTACGCAAGGGTTTGCTTGGTTGTCCTTGTTGCTGTCGATGACAAACAACTTGTTTGTCAATCCGTCCACGATGTCGGGGATACCTGCCTTGAGGAATGCACATCTAGCGGCCTCCATGTCTTGCTTGGTTGCCGCCTCGAGCTCCTTGGTGGCAGCTTCATGTTCCATCTTTGCCTTTGCTACGTCAGCGATCTCTTTCGAGCCTCCTTGCTCGATGTTGGTTAGCCTGGCATCAAGCATGGCGACGTTGTTCTTGACATCATTGAATTGTTTGGTGATGTTGGTGATGAGGTTCTGGAATGTCTTCATCTCCGTGATGGTGTTGTTGTCGCCCATGGATGCGTTTTGGTCTCCGAGATACCAAGTGTCAAGGTCCGATCTCTCGAGGACCAGCTGGGTGGCTAGGCTAGGGCAGCGGGTAGCTGCTGGGGCGATAGCGGTGTGAGCGAGAGGAAGGAGAGGGCGGTGACACAGGGAAAGAGGGAGGCACAAGGAGAGGGGGGAGAGAGAGATAAGGGAAAGAGCAATTGCTCAATTCTTGCTTTAGATTGAATAATTACATCTCCCCTATATTTAGGGTCCCTATTGGACTTGTTCCCAAGCAAACCTAGAGAAAGAGTCCTTATAGATTTGATTGTGTCAAGTTCTAATCCCGGGGGTCCGGTTAGCGCGGTCGGCTGGGCCGGGTGGCGGCTGGTTGGGCTGAGGCGGCGGCTAGGGTGGCGAGTGCGCAAGAGAGAGGGAGGATTGGGCTGACAGTGGTAGGAGAGGAGATAAAGAGCATAGCTCTGTTCATTGCATAGATTAAAATAGTTATATAGCCCCTGTATATTTATAGTCTCTGTAGTACTTGCACTCCAAGAAACTATAAGAAAAGTCCTAATAGATATGGACTCATCTACCTATAGGCCTTGCACTCAAAAGAAAAAAAAAACTAAAGAGTCCTGATAGATTTACACTAGGAGAAAAAAGCATGCAGAATGGGAGCGAGATTAGAGGTGGACCCACAAACGGAAGCGCTGCGGAGTTGCTACCGGCATCGTTGGCCCTGTTCGCTTGAACTAACGAATTGGCCCGTTGTCTCTGCCACCTTTAGAAGCGTGGCAGAGGAAGTTTTTCCTCTCCAATACGCAAAAGATTTGCATATCATTGTAATTAAGAAGGAGAGTTTAAACATACACATGACACGCTTGTAAAGAGAGCCCTAGGAGGTCTTACAGTTATGACCGGACCTTCCTAGTTGACTGCTACAAACTTCGATATTACACAAGAGTATACGACCGAACTAGTAGTGTCGGTGTTCGGTCCCGTGGGGGTCCTAAGCCGACGAGTGAATGCTGCGTGTCCCTAACCCAGATGGTGATGCAAGGGGAATACACGGGGATTTATCCTGATTCGGGCAAAGAAGGCCCTACGTCCAGCGGGGGGAGAGAGTTTGTATTTCCTTGCACCAAAGTGCTTGCGTAGGGGTTACAAGCTGGTGAGAGAGGGCGCCGAGCCCAAGTCTCAAAGAGAGTGAAAGAGTACAAAAGGGGGGTTGCTTGAGATGTTGATCTCTGAGTTGGGTGCCTTTGCTTGCTGGTGCTTGGTTTCTGTCTTGCTCTGTTCTTCGTTGCCCCTTGTAGAGCCCGGGCCTGCCCTT
This sequence comes from Saccharum hybrid cultivar R570, assembly GCA_038087645.1. Lineage (NCBI taxonomy): Eukaryota > Viridiplantae > Streptophyta > Magnoliopsida > Poales > Poaceae > Saccharum > Saccharum hybrid cultivar. The sequence goes on from JAQSUU010000805.1 coordinate 18,813,906, forward strand.
TTATAGGGTAAGAGGAGGCCGGGACACCGGGGTACCTTGAGGTGAAGTTTTGTCGGTCCCTGTGGAGGTGACTGTAGCGGCGTGCTCCAGGAATGGCCGGCCATCCCTGGACACCGTGATGACGTCGGGGACGGGACGGTGAAATGACCCGAAATCCTGTGCCACGCCGGTCTTTCTTTCTCGCTGACCAGTGGTAGGCGTCGAGGCCGGGTCGAGGCTAGGTCGAGGCCGGACGGATAAGGCCAAATCCCCGAGATCGTGGAATATGAACCTTGTCGCATCCTTCCTCGAGGGTGGTCGATGACGAAACAGTGCGTGGTAAGGTGAGCATAGTGACAGGTTTCACCTCCCATCTCGGGATGGGCGGTAAAAAGTGAGGACTGACACTGGTATTACTCCCACGTCGGTCACGGCTGTAGCCATGTCGGTAGGAGGTAGCAGGTAATCGCATTGAATGCTCTGACTTTTGTCTTAGAGTAGGTGAATAGAGTGGGTCGAGCGTTCTGACCCGGGGTCATGCGAGTCGGAGATTTGCCGGTGACCGAACGAGCCTCGTGCGAGCCAGAACGCAGTCAAGGTGTTTTGTCGTACGGGCCTCGTACGAGGCGGGGCGCGGTCGAGGCGTTCCCGTCGGGGGTAACTCGTGCGAGTCGGAGTCGGAACGCGGTCGAGACGTCCCGTCGAGCTGGCCTCGTACGAGGCGGAACTTGTACGCGTATCGAGGTGCGCTGTCTTTGTTGTAGTTAATCGTTTCGTTCTTTTTTATCGTTGGTTGTTGGTACCCCTATTCTGTAGGTACCGACAATAGCCCCTGAGCCTTTGGGTGAGTGTGTGGTCACTCTCTCAGAGGCTCATTGGTTGATGAACTGGAGTCATAGCGTCGTGGTTTTTTCCGGTGGGGGCGCGCGAGCGCACCCGCCGGGTGTAGCCCCCGAGGCCTCGGTGGAGTATTTGAACTCCTCCGAGGTCTTTTATACGTTTTATTTGGGAATGGCCTCGAATTGTAGCGTGATCTATGCCTTCTCGTTCGAGGTTCGGTCTGTTGCGGTCGAGCCCCCGAGCCCCGTACGCATGAGGTCGATCAGGGTCTTGGCCGTCTTCTGTCGTTCGGCCCTCACGCTTCCTTTTTAGGAAAGAGGAGGAGGGGTGGGGATCGTCGCACTACCCTCGTTTGGGCGAGTCCCGACGGTCTCCGACGAGCTACTAACGGGGAAATTCGAGTGTGAGCCCGTGCTCCATTCGATAGGAGTCGGCTAGTGGCCCAGAGGCGCTCTCAAGAATGCCAAGGAGCGGTCGTGTGGGTCTCGATTCCCTGCGATGGGATTCAAGGGCTCGATGCCTCCCTCCGAGGGGATTCTTGTGTCGACCTTCTCCTACAGCCTCAAATACATCTCGGGGTGCCTCGAGAGCGTGGCTCGAGCCCTGGCCATGTATGGGCGCATCCCTAGTCGTCCCTAACTCTGTCGCTCGAGGGCAGCTGTCGAACCCTAGTCGAGGGCCAGCTTCCGCTCCCTCGAGACTCATACCGGGCTCGGAGCCCGTTTCCCAGGTGTCTGGGAATATCCGTCCGCGGATCCTTCCCCCGCCCATTTGTCGGGCGCGCCTTTTTAGGAGGGGAGGCGAGATCGGCGCGGTAGTGGGCGGCGTGGTGTGACGGTTACGACATGAATAGTGGCCATGTGCCCATATCTGCGAGTTTCGAGGGAACGGTTAGGTGAGGGCATTAAATGCAAAAGCTGCTCCTATCTTTTCGTGCGCCCGTTGGGCTTTCATCGGGGCTATAAGAGCAAGGCCCGGGAGTCCGTTTTCTTCCACAGGCCATTCGCATCCTCGCCTTCTTTGCCCTAGATCGTTTTCTCCGCCCCCTTGCGCCCTTCATCCTTCATCCTGCGCCGCCGCCGTCACCTTTCTTTGCCCACGTAGCTTCCCGGTTGCAATGGCAGGCAAGAGCCAGCTTCTCCCTACTGACGAATGGGCCGCCTCCTCGGTGACGGAGAGGAGGTTGGAGGAGTTGGTCTGCGACGGACTGCTATGGCCGAAGACAAGCCGGTCCCGGCTGGAATGGATCACGCCGCCGTTCGACCACCGGGAGCCGGCGCCCCCGGAAGGCTACGTGGTCAGCTTCATCTGCTTCCACGAGAGGGGGTTCGGGGTGCCGGCCAGCCCCTTCATGCGCGCGCTTCTCCACTACTACAAGGTGGAGCTGCACCACCTCGCCCCCAATGCCGTCTCACAGGCCGCCATTTTTGCGACGGTCTGTGAGGGGTATCTAGGGATGGATCCACAGTGGAACCTGTGGCTCCATCTCTTTAGGGCGGAGTTCTTCACCAAGAAGGCGGAGGAGCGAGGGACGTGGCGCGCGGTGCGCGCGGGGAGCTGTGTGCTACAGGTCCGGTCCGGTCGTAGCGACCAGTACATCCCGGCGCAGCTGATCTCCTCGAACAGCGGCTGGCACGACGGCTGGTTTTACCTCCGCAATGACGAGAGTCAGCTGCCAAGGTATACCGGCCGGGTGCTGATGGCTCAAGAGGAGAACTAGTCGTACGGCGTTGTGGACGTCAAGAAGCCGCGGCTGGACCCGCTGCTCACCGCGTTGCGGTAGCTCCGCCAGCATGGGTTGACGGCGGCGGCGGTGGCCACGGCGTTCCACCGTCGGAGGGTGATGCCGCTGTCGCTGCGTCGGCTCCGGCTCGACCAAATGACGCCGGAGGCGCCGTTGGAGGGGAGCAAGATGTCCCACGAGTCCCTCCCTCTCGACGAGGTCGTCCGGCGTGCGCGCCGGATGGTGGGGAACTTCAAGCCAGAGGACGTCGATATGGTGCCGATGCGGCCTACCCAGGGATTCGAGCCCTTGGTAAGTGCTACTGCGAGTATTTTTCCAGTTTGTTTGTTTTCGGACTCTTTTTACTGATTTAGTCGAGGTCGATGTATAGGACTTGTCGGCGGTGAGGGAGACGCGGCCGCCGCTCCCAGAGGACCAGCCTGCTCGGGAGGTTCGACGCCAGCAGACATCCCAAAAGAAGAAGAAGAAGAAGGATGCCGCCAAGAAGCGCCAGATTCGCAAGGCCAAGGAGCGGGAGGAGCTGAAGAAGTGTCGGCGTCAGTAGAGCCTCGACGGGCTTCCCCTCGAGGAGTCTCCCTCCGAGATAGTCTCGGGGGAGGACGACTATGACGACGACGACAGTGATGGGGACGACGACGCCCTGTCGCGATATGACGCCGCGACCGGCCTGGCGGACCTCCCTGATGTGCGCCCCTTCTTGGAGCCCATTGGGGGGTCGACCTCCCGAGCGTCAGGGTCGGCCTCGGTGTCAGTCGAGGTGGTAGAGGAGCCGGAAGAGGTGGGGGCTGGAGCAGGCCCGTCAGCGAGAGGGGCCGCCTCGTCAGGGGCCCCGCAAGAGGGGTCGACGGCGCTGCCCCCGCGAGCCCAAGTTTCGCGGGTTCAGCCGGTGGTTGGGACAGCGCTGCCAGCGTCGACATCCGGGGCGCCGCCTACGGGTGTGAGGACCCGAGGCCAGCTAGCCTTGGAGGCGCAGAGGGCCCAGAGCGCCCAGGCAGCCAGGGCTCCAAGAAGCGCCCGGCCTGCAGGGGGGCCTACGGCAGGGCCGCCGCAGGCGCCGTCAGGGGGTCTCCGACCTGCCGGGGTCAAGGCCCTTGCTTCCCCTTTCTGGGTAAGCTTTTCTGCCCCATTTTTTGTAATTATCGGTCCTGTTTCTTAGTCTGACGTATTTACTTATTTCTCAGGCTCAAGCGCAAGGCGGAGCTCGCGGGCCCGACTCCCATGAAGGCGCTCCGGTCGAGCGCCGCCGTAATGACGCGGACGGTGGCAGACGACATTGCCTGGGTCGAAAGACTCCAGGCTGCGATAGAGCATCTGAAGCAGCAGGAGGCGGCCGCCCAGGCGGGAACGGGCACCCAGGAAGCTGCCGGTTCTGACCCTGCCGTGCAGGGGTCGGGGCCGCCAGAAGCGGTGGCGCCCAGCACTGTTGGGCCGGAGCCTGGGCCGACGTCAACAGCCTAGGCTTCCGTCGAGGCCACGGAGGCCGAAGCATCCGCCCGCGACGCGAGGCGGGCGGATGTTGAAGAGGAGGCGGTGGAGGTCCCGCCGGAGGCGGGACAGGAGGCGGCGCAGCCGGGGGAGCCGCAGCCGCAGCAGGACCGGCTGGCGGAGCCGGCGGTCGAGGTGGAGAGTGGGGCTGTCGCGCCCCCGCCCGTGGTCTCGGTGTTGGTGCCGGTGATCGAGGCGCCAGCCCTGGCACAGGGGCCGACCCCGGCGGTGGTCGACCTCACCCTTGACGATTCCCCCGTCGACAAGGGGAAGCAAGTAGTGGGCGTCGAGGAGGTCGAGGCCATGGACCAGGCCGGTCCCTTCACGGCGGTCAAGGGGGCCGAGGCTGCGGATCAGGCCCGTCCCTCTGCGGCGCCGGAGGGTGACCTGGCCAGGGCGCCGGCCGCATGCCCGGACCTTGCTAGGCTGGCCCTTTGTGCGGGCTGAGGAGGAGCTGCCGCGCTGGGGGGGGGTCGACCCTCGAGTTTAGGGACGCATCCAACCCTGGCGCGGAGCCTGTATTCGCCCTCGATGACAAGGACGAGGTGCACCACTGGGAGTACCTCGAGGGTCTCTGGCAGCACACGCTGCGATCTCTTCGTGTGGCTTCGGAGGCCCTGTCCCGAGGCATGCTAGACGCCCTTCAGGTAAGTCAAGTTTGGTAGTTTTTTTATCCTCTTTATCTGGTTCTGATTTTCTTGATTTTTGAACCATGGTCAGGAGCTTAAGGAGCGTTCCCGCCGCAAGTCACTTTTCATTCGTAATGAGAGCGGCGTGTGGGCGGCGCTCACCCGGCAACGGGCTCTGGTTGAGGAGGCCAACTAGCGGCTTTCCCGTCAGAGCACCGAGGCGGCCGAGCTTCGCGTCGCCTATGCGGCAGTGAAGGAGGAGGCGGTGCAGGCCTGGGCAGCCGAGGCCGTGGCGCGTGAAGACATGACAAGGGCCCAGGAGGAGGCTGCCAAAGCCCACGAGGATCTCGTGCCATTGTCAGCACGCGTGAAAGAGCTTGAGGAGAACGTCGCCCTTGTCGGCAGGCATCGCGACATCCTCAACGTTCAGATCGGGCAGGTGACTGCTCGCTTCGAGGCCTTGAAGAACAAGGTCGCGACGCTGAGTGGAGCCGTCCAGGAGAGGGACGAGGCTCTCTCGAACGCCCGCCAAGAGATCGAGACGTTGAGGGCGGCCATTCATGACAGGGATGGTGCTCTCCAAGCGCTTGAGAAGACGTGCGGGGGACTTCGTGACGAGGTCGTGGGCTAGCAGACCCATTCCGAGGGTAAGTTTTTTTTGTTATACAGTGGCCTTGGTGTCGAGGTCCCAGACTTGCGCTAACTTGATACTTGTGTTCCAGAGTTGGAGAAGGAGCAGCGGGTTGCTCAGGCGGCGGCCACCTCCCTCCAGAGCCTCTTCGAGGCCGAGGCCCAGCGGACTCAGTTGCTCCAGGGCGCGATCTCCTCCGTGTGTGACGGCCTAGGGGTTGAGCCCGATGCCGATACTGAGGAGGACGCCCCGGGGAACTCCATTGTCCGTCGGATGGTGGCGCTAGGCTGCCTTGTCCGAGAGAGGATACGAGGCGGCCTTCACCACGGCGTGAAGAGGGCACTGGCCGTCGTTCGATCCGGGTTCGTGTACGACATGGAGCTCGTTGCTGATGGCTTCATCACTGATCCGGACCGGACGGACGAGGAGAATGAGGACGCCTGCCTAGGCTTAATTGGAGCCGCCGAGGGGCCTGGAAGTCGTCTGGCCAAGCTGTTCGAGGTCGAGGTGGTTCCGCCTGCTGGTGATGAGGGCCTGTGAGCCAAATCTGGGCGCAGAGGCCCGTGTAATTAGTTAGCGTTTTTAACTTTGGTCGTGGTGGTCTCGGAGGCCTTGAATCACTCGAAATGTAAACCTGCACTGGTCGTTTAAGTTTTATTCGAGTTTTTCTTCCCTTTATCGCTTGAATTACATTCTCGCATGATTTACTTAGCACGCCATCGCACCCCTTGTCGTAAGGGAGTGAGTGGAGGTACCACAGCCTTGGAGGCATGAGTGATCTCGCGGCTCGACTGCCCTCGAGCTTTAGGGTGCTCTTGCGGCCTCGCAGATCATGTAAGAAACTAATTTAAGCGACCGAGGATGTACTCTTTTTCAAAGTTATGAACCGTCATTAGGTCTACCTAGCGTGCGGTCGCGCCCCTAGGCATGAGGGGTGAGTGGAGGTACCGTGGCCTCGGAGGCGTAAGTGATCTCGTAGCTCGGGGACCCTTTGAGCCTCAGGGTGCTCCCGCAGCGCTGTCGACTTAAGTGGCAGTTCTATTTTTTGAAAAAGGATATAAATTTTTTTGGGGACAGAGGGTTCCCCCCTTGCAGCCCTCGAGGGAGGGTCGAGTCTGAGAAAACAGAGTCGATCCTACCTGGTTGTTATGAAAACAAAGCTTTGAATGTTGTTGTATTCTTTATCGAGATTAAAAAGAAATTATAGAGCCTCGAGGCTTTAAGGAAAAAAGCGACGTAGCTATTCAATGTTTCAAGCGTTGGTGAAGATTTCGCCTTTCTCGTTCGATAACTTGTAGGTGCCCGGTTTTAGTACTTCTGCGATGATGTACGGCCCTTCCCACGGAGGTGTGAGCTTGTGCCGTCCCTTGGTGCTCTGGCTTCGACGTAGCACCAGGTCACCGACGTTGAGGTCGCGCCTGCGGACATGTCTGTCGTGGTAGCGTCGGAGACTTTGCTGATACCTAGCAGAATGCAATAGAGCCACATCGTGGGCTTCCTCGAGCTGGTCGAGGGCATCCTCTCTTGTGGCGTCGTTATTTCTTTCATTGTAGGCCTTCAACCTCGGGGCTCCGTATTCTATATCAGTTGGGAGCATAGCCTCAGACCCGTAGACTAAGAAGAACGGAGTGAACCTCGTGGCTCGACTCGGCGTTGTTCTTAGGCTCCACAGGACCGAGGGAAGCTCGGCAGCCCATCTCTTGCCATGTTTGTTTAGCTTGTCAAAGATTCTGGGTTTCAGGCCTTGTAGGACCATGCCGTTAGCACGTTCCACTTGGCCATTTGTTTTTGGATGAGCTATGGCCGACCAAAGCACATGGATGTGGTGGTGGTCGCAGAAATCCAGAAACTTTTTACCAGTAAATTGGGTGCTATTGTCCGTGATGATACAGTTGGGAACCCCAAAGCGGTGGATGATGTCGGTGAAAAAGAGCACAGCTTGCTCGGACCTGATGCTGGTGATAGGACGGGCCTCGATCCACTTGGAAAATTTGTCAATGGCAACGAGCAAGTGGGTGAAGCCACCAGTTGTCCTTTTCAAGGGCCCGACGAGGTCGAGCCCCTAAACAGCAAACGGCCATGTGATAGGAATAGTCTGTAGGGCGTGAGCTGGGAGATGGGTCTGTCTCGCATAGTACTGGCAACCTTTGCAGGAGCGTACTTGCTTGACAGCGTCGGAGACTGCGGTTGGCCAATAGAAACCTTGTCGGAAAGCGTTTCCGACGAGGGTTTGAGGCGCTGCGTGATGACCACAAGCCCCCGAGTGTAAATCATTGAGCAGGTTTCTGCCTTCCTTGTTTGTGATACAGCGTTGGAGGACACCAGTAGGGCTGCGGCGGTACAGCTCCCTACTGTCGCCAAATATCACAAAGGATTTGGCCCGACGAGCGATCCGTCGAGCCTCGATCTTATCCGGGGGGAGGTTCCCTCGAGTGAGATAGTCGAGGTACGGAATGCGCCAGTCAGGCTCGGGGTCAGATGGTGGGGTCGAGCCTTCCACCTGCATGGCCTCAGCCTTGGTCGAGGGGGCTTCTGCCTCAGGTGGGGGGTCGAGTGATGGCCCGTCGACCCCTCCGTCCGGCCCAAGGTCGACGGATGGTTGGTGGAGGTCTCTTGCGAAAACGTCTGGTCGGACCATAGCTCGGCTGGACGCGATTTTCGCGAGTTCATCTGCAGCCTCATTATACCTGCGTGCGATGTGGTTGAGTTCGAGACCGTGAAACTTGTCCTCGAGGCGCCGTACCTCTTCACAGTAGGCTTCCATCTTGGGGTCGTGGCAGCTCGAGCTCTTCATGACCTAATCGATCACGAGCTGGGAGTCACCTCGAACATCGAGGTATCGGACCCCTAGTTCGACGGCGATTCGCAAGCCCGTGACGAGTGCCTCATATTCGACGACGTTATTCGACACAGGGAAATGAAGCCAGATGATGTAGCGCATGTGAACTCCGAGGGGTGAGATGAAGAGTAAGCCCGTGCCCGCCCCAGTTTTCATCAACGACCCGTCGAAGTACATGGTCCACAGCTCAGCTTGGAGCTGAACTGGGGGGAGTTGAGTGTCGGTCCACTCTGCCAAGAAATCCGCTAGTGCCTGGGATTTGATGGCCTTGTGTGGTGCATATGAGAGGGTCTCGCCCATGAGCTCTACCGCCCACTTGGCTATTCTTCCCGAGGCTTCCCGGTTCTAGGCTATCTCTCCCAGGGGGAAAGAAGAAACCATAGTCACCGGGTGACCTTCGAAGTAGTGACGGAGTTTGCGCCGTGTCAAGACGATGGCATATAGCAGCTTCTGGATTTGTGGGTAGCGTACCTTAGTTTCCGAGAGCACCTCGCTGATGAAGTAGACCGGCCTCTGGATGAGTAAGGTATGTGCTTCCTCAGCCCTCTCGACAACCAAGACCACGCTGACTACTTGTGTTATCGCGGTGACATAAAGTAGGAGCGGTTCCCCTGGGGTCGGAGGGACGAGGATCGGTGAATTGGAGAGCGTAGCTTTGAGTTTTGCAAGAGCTTCTTCGGCCTCGAGGGTCCATGAAAAGTGCTCCGATTTCTTCAGGAGACGATACAGGGGGAGCGCATTTTCGCCGAGGCGCGAAATGAAGCGACTGAGGGCTGCCAGGCAGCCCATGACCCTCTGCACGCCCTTCAGATCTCGGATAGGGCCCATCTTAGTTATCGCGGTGATCTTTTCTGGGATGGCCTCGATGCCACGCTCGGAAACGATGAACCCCAAGAGCATGCCTCGAGGAACGCCGAAAACACATTTCTCAGGGTTGAGCTTGATGTTTTTTGCTTGGAGGCATTTGAACGCAATGTCGAGGTCATTTATCAAGTTATCGGCCTTTTTAGTTTTGACAACGATATCATCGACGTAGGCCTCGATGGTTGGTCCGATGTGTTCCCCCAAAAACATGTTGCATGCATCGCTGGTACGTAGCCCTCGTGTTCCGGAGACCGAAGGGCATAGTGACGTAGCAATACATGCCAAACGGGGTGATGAACGAAGTCGCGAGCTGGTCGGACTCCTTCATTTTGATTTGGTGGTAGCCGGAATACGCATCCAAGAATGAAAGAGTTTCACACCCCGCAGTGGAATCAACGATTTGATCAATACGTGGCAAAGGAAAGGGAACTTTTGGACATGCTTTATTTAAACTAGTATAATCTACACACATCCTCCACTTCTCACTCTTTTTCTTAACTAATACAGGATTGGCTAGCCACTTGGGATGATGAACCTCCTTGATGAATCTGGCCTCCAACAGTTTGTGTATCTCCTCACCGATGACCTTGTGCTTCTCCTCGTCGAAGCGGTGCAAGCGCTGCTTCACCGGTTTGGAGCCGGCTCGGATCTCCAAGGCGTGCTCGGCGACTTCCCTAGGTATGCCCGGCATATCCGAGGGACTCCACGCAAAGATGTCGACGTTTGCGCGGAGAAAGTCGACGAGCACTGCTTCCTATTTGGGATCGAGGGTGGCGCTGATGCTCAACGCCTTTCCCTTTGGATCGGTGGGGTTGAGGGGCACGAGCTTGACGTCTTCAGCAGGCTCGAAGCTGCCGGCATGGTGCTTGGGGTCAGGGATCTCGTTGGCCAAACCGTCGAGGTCTGCCGCCAAGGTTGCTGACTCCAAAACGGCTTCCCCGTGCTCGACGCACTCGATGTCGCACTCGTAGGCGTGCTCGTATGAGGGCCCGACAGTTATGACACCATTAGGGCCTGGCATCTTGATCTTGAGGTACGTGTAGTTTGGGACTGCCATGAACCGGGCATAGCACGGGCGCCCAAGGATAGCGTGGTATGTCCCACGGAATCCGACCACTTCGAAAGTGAGGGTCTCCTTTCTGAAGTTGGTGGGAGTACCAAAACAGACAGGCAGGTCGACCCGGCCGACGGGTTCTGCCCGCTTTCCTAGTACGACTCTGTGGAAGCCCTCGACGCTGGGTTGGAGGCGCGTCCTCTCGATCCCCAGGAGGTCGAGGGTCTGAGCACAGATGATGTTAAGGCTGCTGCCACCATCCATGAGCACTTTGGTGAGGCGAGTGTTGGCGATGATGGGATCAACAACAAGAGGGTAGACCCCTGGATTGGAGACGTAGTCAGGGTGATCATCACGGTCGAAAGTGATGGCAACCTCAGACCAGTCAAGGAAGAGGGGGATCGCCGGCTGCACGGAGAAGACCTCTCGCCGTTCTCGCTTGCGCTGGCGCGTCGAGAGACGTGTTGAGGGCCCTCCATAGATCATGAAACAGTCATGGATCTCGGGGAACCCCTCATCCTTGCCGTCACCCTTGGGATCTTCCTTCTTGTCATCCTTCTTGATGCCTATGCCCTCAAAGTACCTACGGAGCATGTGACAGTCTTCGAGGTTGTGGTTCGTGGGCCCCTTGTGGTAAGGGCACGACTCTTTGAGCATTTTGTCAAAGACGCCCCCGCCGGGGGGCCCTCGAGGTTTCTTGCATTCAGTGGCAGCAACAAGCTCGTCGGCCGGGGCCTTGAGCTTGCTCTGCTGGTTCTTCTTCTTCTTCCGGTTGTTCCTTTTAGAGCCCCGGTTGGAGCCCGCGGGATCATCGACCTTCTGCTTCCCCTTGTCCTGATCACCGCCAAAGATAGCACCAACTGCCTCCTCACCGGCGGCAAAGTTGGTGATGATATCCATCAATCCGTTGGCGGTGAGGGGGGTGTTACGGCCTAGCTCTCGGACCAACTCTTTGCAGGTGGTGCCAGAGAGGAAGGCCATGATCACGTCAGAGTCGGTGATGTTGGGGAGCTCGGTGCGTTGCCTGGAGAAACGCCGGATGTAATCCCGGAGGGATTCACCTGGCTTTTGCTTGAAACTCTGGAGGTCCCATGAGTTGCCGGGGCGCATGTAGGTCCCCTTGAAGTTTCCCTCGAACACCCTCACGAGATCGTCCTAGTCGTGGATCTGCCGAGGCGGAAGATCCTCGAGCCAGGCTCGAGCGGTGTCGGAAAGGAACAGGGGGAGTTGTCAGATGATGACCCGGTCATCGGTGGCCCCGCCCAGCTGACACGCCAAGAGGAAATCAGTGAGCCAAAGTTCGGGTTTGGTCTCGCCGTTGTACTTGGTGAGAGTCGTGGGAGGGCGAAACCGAGCCAGGAGTATCGTCTCACGAATGGCCTTGCTAAAGACCCGGGGACCCGATGTCTCGGGTGATGGGCTTCGATCTTCTGAGCTGTCGTAGCGCCCGCCTTTGTGCACGTGGTAACCTCGAGCCACACCGTCACCGTGTTTGCGCGTGCGGCGTTCGACGATGTTGCCATGGGTGTCTCGGAGTTCATGATTATCGGTGATGTGCTCAGGGACAGGGGCTGCCCTATTTCGTTGGACGTGCTCGAGATGAACCGAGGCCTCTTTCTCCTGTCAGGAGGGCTCGGCAGGCTGCTCCGAGGCAGGCCCGCGTCGCCTCGAGGCAGAACTCTCGGCCTGCTATAGTGTAGCAGTCTCGAGGAGTCCTCGGATTTCATCCCGGGCTCGTCGGGCGTCGGGGTTCGATGGCTCGGGCATGTTGCGAAGGAGCATGGCGGCGGCGACTACGTTCTGGCTGGCTCGGGCGAAAACCGACGGATCGACTGCCCGATCCTCGGCAATGCGACGGTTGACGTCGCGAGCTCTCTCTCGAGCTCCTCCGCCATGTGCGCGTGCCGCACGCTCTTGCTCGAGAGTCTGTCGTAGTAGACGTAGGTTTTCTCGTTCCTCGTCGAGCCTGTCCTGTAACTCACGGATTTGCTCGAGCTGCATTCCTTGATCCGCAAGGAATTGAGCCTCATCCCGCTCGGCAGGAAGCTCGACATGAGGTGGCGTGTTCCTTCCTTCAACGGGTGTCTCATCCTCCGAATCCGACGCGGTTGCCCCATCGATGTTGAAGCACTCACGAGTCGGATCGTAGGTGTCATCGGCAGAGTCAGAGTCAGGAGCGCCAAGGTAGTAGTACGATGGGTGTATGTGAGGTCATCGCCAATCATCTCTGAGGTCGTAATGTCGAGGAGCAGTCGCACGGGGCTCTGTTTCTGGGGTCTCCGTAGAGTCCAGGTACTCAGAAGCCGGCGTGGATGCAACAAGGTCCAGAGTGGAACGTAGATGGTGCCCGGGGAGTTCCTCATAAGCGCCTATGCTGGTGCTTACAGAGGAAGCATACGCCTGGTCAACCGTGTCTAGTCCAAATGGAAATGGCAATGAAGACGTCGTTCTTCGCGCCGGTGTAGTCGAACCAGGTGGTGGTGGCGTCACACCGGACGGGGGAGCGGCGGAATTCTCCGTCGGCATCTTACCCTCAGCCAAGCTCATCCTACACAGACCCTCAATGAGGAAATCTAGGTTGGCGTCTAGCTGAGAGGCGCCGGATCGGGGAGTCCCACCGCCCTCCGTGAGGTGATGACAGTGGTTGCGTCGGGCTCGTCGTCGTCTGGCGGCTCGCGCCTGAGAGTGGCAATGCCGGCGCAATGCTCCCCCAGGCTGGGAGAGCTCGTAATCCCCGTCGGTCGGGTGCCTGGGCGGGAGGAGGACCATGTCGTAGCCGTGGCCAAGCGACATGAACTCCAGACTCCCAAACCAGATCACCGTGGCCAACGGGAGAGGGCGTTCGGGGTCAGCCATCCAGGAAAATGGCGGGAAAATGATGTTGGCACGCAGCGGTCCCCTACCTGGCGCGCCAACTGTCGGTGTTCGGTCCCGTGTGGGTCCTAAGCCGACGAGTGAATGCTGCGTGTCCCTAACCCGGATGGTGATGCAAGGGGAATACACGGGGATTTATCCTGGTTCGGGCAAAGAAGGCCCTACGTCCAGCGGGGGGAGAGAGTTTGTATTTCCTTGCACCGAAGTGCTTGCGTAGGGGTTACAAGCTGGCGAGAGAGGGCGCCGAGCCCAAGTCTCAAAGAGAGTGAAAGAGTACAAAAGGGGGGTTGCTTGAGATGTTGATCTGAGTTGGGTGCCTTTGCTTGCTGGTGCTTGGTTTCTGTCTTGCTCTGTTCTTTGTTGCCCCTTGTAGAGCCCGGGCCTGCCCTTTTATAGGGTAAGAGGAGGCCGGGACACCGGGGTACCTTGAGGTGAAGTTTTGTCGGTCCCTGTGGAGGTGACTGTAGCGGCGTGCTCTAGGAATGGCCGGCCATCCCTGGACACCGTGATGACGTCGGGGACGGGACGGTGAAATGACCCAGAATCCAGTGCCACGTCGGTCTTTCTTTCCCGCTGACCGGTGGTAGGCGTCGAGGCCGGGTCGAGGCTAGGTCGAGGCCGGACGAATAAGGCCGAATCCCCGATATCGTGGAATACGGACCTTGTCGCATCCTTCCTCGAGGATGGTCGATGACGAAATAGTGCGCGATAAGGTGAGCATAGTGACAGGTTTCACCTCCCATCTCGGGATGGGCGGTAAAAAGTGAGGACTGACACTGGTATTACTCCCACGTCGGTCACGGCTGTAGCCATGTCGGTAGGAGGTAGAAGGTAATCGCATTGAATGCTCTGACTTTTGTCTCAGAGTAGGTGAATAGAGTGGGTCGAGCGTTCTGACCCGGGGTTGTGTGAGTCGGAGATTTGCCGGTGACCGAACGAGCCTCGTGCAAGCCAGAACGCAGTCGAGGTGTTTTGTCGTACGGGCCTCGTACGAGGCGGGGCGCAGTCAAGGCGTTTCCATCGGGGGTGCCTCGTGCGAGTCAGAGTCGGAACGCGGTCGAGACGTCCCGTCGAGCTGGCCTCGTACGAGGCGGAACTTGTACGCGTATCGAGGTGCGCTGTCTTTGTTGTAGTTAATCGTTTCGTTCTTTTTTATCATTGGTTGTGGGTACCCCTATTCTGTAGGTACCGACAAGTAGCAGCTCGGAACCTACAGAGCTGGACGGCTCTGCTACTCGCCGTGTGACCCTATTTCGTCATCCGAGAAGAATCTTCTACTAGTCATAGCATTGGCCGCCGGGAACAGCGCATCCAGAGCCTCTACTTCGCTCGACGTCAAGTTCCCTGTGAACAAGTCGTCGTAAGCTCGCTTCGACGTGGATGAAACTGGAGCTGCCGGCGGTGCGAAGCCCATCCTCTGCATGAGGAGCACCTTGCCCCGCTTGGAGGTCGGAATGTGCGCCAGCGGCTGAGCGGCAATCCGTCTGCTCCGCTTTGGCAGGGGTTCCTTCTGGTTGCCACCATCTATCTTGGCGGGCTGGCGATTAACGGCGACACTCGCCTGATCAGCACCTCCTCGGTGAACCGTGCGAGACGCCGAGCGGCCTCAAGCGGTGTGGGTGTCGTGTCGTCGTCCTCAACGTCGAGCTGTCTCGCCCGAGGAGGCGTGAGCTGTGGCAGCTCCTGCACCGGCGGCTGAGGTGAGGGAGCAGCCGGTGCCGGAGACGGCTCCGCAATCCCCGAAGAGGCGGCCTCCAGAGAACGGCTCATGATGAGCGCGGCGGCGAGCTCCTCCAGCATCGGGTCGAAAGAGACGACCAATACGGGAGGTCCTGTGCTCACGCACATCGCCAACGCAAGCGGGTCGAGCTCGAGGAAGCAAAGTGCGACAGTAGGAGGTGGCTTGCTGGCGTGGTCGGCAGGCGCACCCGAGGTGTAGTTTGGTGTCGCTTGGGCGACCCTAGCCGACCGCCCGTGGTTGTCGGTGGCGACACTCGTTGCCGCAGCGGTGTCGTCCCCCTTCGGTCGGCGCCGACGTTTGTGACATCTCCACCGTCGGCGCCCACTGCCACCGCGTGTAGCCACACCAGGCACAACTACAGTCGCACCTGGTACAGCACTAGCCGCGCCTGACGCGCCGCCCTGGGTAGGCGGCCAGTTGTCTAAGATACGCTCCCGGACAGGGCGTCGTAGTCGGCCATCTGGGGCACCAACTATGCCGGAATTGGAAGGAGGCACCTTCCGCTGCTGCTTACAGTCCCGCGTGAGGTGTCGGAACCTCTTATAGCGGAAGCAGCGTGAAGACAGCTTGTAGGTTGCCACCTTGTGCGCGGTGCAGAGGCAGTGGAAGTTAGAAAGGAAACCAGACTTCTCCTCCCTCCTCTAACCTTCCACGCGGCAGGAATTGGAACAAACAGCCACTCCCACCACCACCATTTTTCCCACCAACCAACATCAGTCATCACTATATAATTACAATATATACGCATTCATATATCCATGCTCATCGCGGCAAGCTAAAGTTCAGTACCATCCCTCCTGCTAGCAACCTGATCACACTGGTCCGAAGCAGCTTCTGCCTTCTAGAGGACCAGCCAACCTTGGGAAAGACTCGCCGTGCGTGATGGCTGCGAAGGCAGGCCACGTGGGCAGGGAGGCGTTGGAGGTGTCCGTGGAGGCAGGGGACCGCGCCGACGACGACGCCGCGCGGCTAGACGACGACGACGGGCGGCGGCCGCGGCGGACGGGCACCATGTGGACGGCGAGCGCGCACATCATCACGGCGGTGATCGGCGCCGGCATCCTGTCGCTGGCGTGGGCGATGGCGCAGCTGGGCTGGGCGGTGGGCACCGCCATGATGCTGCTGTTCGCCGGCATCAGCTACTACACCTCCACGCTGCTCGCCGAGTGCTACCGCTGCGGCGGCGGCGACCCGGAGTCGGACGCCGGGACCGGGAAGCGCAACTACACGTACACAGAGGCCGTGCGCAACCTCCTCGGCGGCGCCAAGGTCAGGATCTGCGGCGTCATCCAGTACGCCAACCTCGTCGGCATCGCCATCGGATACACCATCGCCGCCTCCATCAGCATGAGGGCGATCAAGAGGGCGGATTGCTTCCACGTCAGAGGGCGAAGGAACGCGTGCCGCAGCTCCAGCAACCCCTACATGATCCTCTTCGGCGCCGTCGAGGTCGTCTTCTCGCAGATACCGGACTTCGACCAGATATGGTGGCTCTCCATCGTCGCCGCGGCCATGTCCTTCACCTACGCCACCATCGGCCTCGCACTCGGGATCGCGCAGACCGTCGCCAACGGCGGGTTCAAGGGCAGCCTCACCGGCGTCGGTGTTGGCGACGGGGTCACGCCGATGCAGAAGGTCTGGCGCAGCCTGCAGGCCTTCGGCGACATCTCCTTCGCCTACTCCTACGCCTACATCCTCATCGAGATACAGGCAAGTTAATAGATGCTCTGTTTTTTGCCCTGGTTTTGCTCTGTTTTCTCTGATTCGAAGTCGAACAATACGATCAGGACACGATCAAGGCGCCGCCGCCATCGGAGGAGACGGTGATGAAGAAGGCGACGATGGTGAGCGTGGCGTCGACGACGGTGTTCTACATGCTGTGCGGGTGCATGGGCTACGCGGCGTTCGGCGACGCGGCGCCGGACAACCTCCTGACCGGGTTCGGCTTCTACGAGCCCTTCTGGCTGCTGGACATCGCCAACGCCGCCATCGTGGTGCACCTCGTCGGCGCGTACCAGGTCTTCTGCCAGCCGCTCTTCGCGTTCGTGGAGAAGCGGGCGGCGGCCAGGTGGCCCGACAGCGTATTCATGGCCCGGGAAGTGAGGCTGGGGCCCGTCGTCCTCGGCGTGTTCCGCCTCACCTGGCGCACGGCGTTCGTCTGCCTCACCACCGTCGTCGCCATGATGCTCCCGTTCTTCGGCGACGTCGTGGGGCTGCTCGGCGCCATCTCGTTCTGGCCGCTCAGCGTCTACTTCCCCGTCGAGATGTACATGGCGCAGCGCGGCGTCCGCAGGTGGAGCACGCGCTGGGTGTGCCTCCAGACGCTCAGCGCCGCGTGCCTCCTCGTCTCCGTCGCCGGCGCCGTTGGCTCCACGGCCGGCGTCATAAACGCAGTCAAGTTGCACCGGCCGTTCAGTGGCTGAGAGCGTGTGCTCTACTGCTCCGTGGAGGCTAGTCTTCTCTCCCGCTCCATCGCAGTCACAATTTATAGAGCCGACCAAACTAAGCACTCCTTTTGCTACATCCCGCTCCGTATGTTTAAATTTTTTATTTACATTTGAAATTTAAAAATTTCAAATATTTTGAACAGAGAAGCGACCAAAACCAATGCGACAATGATACAATTAAGACGTCCGGATGGACGGACACCACCCTTCACTCACTCCTGCACGCGTCGCTCACCTAATGACCCTATTCACTCGTCTCGTTTGCGCGCCTCGATGCTCACTGCGCCATTTCCTCCTTGCATCGCCGTGCCCATCTGCTCACCCCGCTCCGCCTTGCCGCTGCCGGTCCCTTCGCATCACCGTGGCCCCGCCGCGGCGCGCCCCATCCTCTACAACCTCCTCCGCGTTGCATCCCCGCACTGCCTCCTCCACGCCGCATTCCCACCAAGCACAGTCTGCCTAGCCCGCCTCCACCGTGATGCCTCCTCACCTCGGTCAGCCCGCTCACCACGACCGCCTCTACCGAGCTGACGAGCCGCGGCCGCCTCCACCGAGCCGGCGAGCCTCCATGACGGATGCTCCAGCAAGCAAGCGAGGGGGACGAGATTCATGTGATGCCGCGTTCGCCGGCGAGTTGCCCATGCTGCTACCACACAACGAGGTCTATGCGTTGTCGTCGACCTCTGCACCGGCATGCCTCCATTTGTCCAAACAAAGCCTATGTTGCAAGAGTATGTTTCAAGTATTTCGAATGTTTCATCTAGATGTTACAAGCGTTTCATCTTGATATTGCAAAGATAGATCGGAATGTTGCACATGTTGCAGTGGCTATACACCTATGTTTCAAGTATATGTTCCAAATGTTTCATCTTGTTTTCCGGACGTATGTTTGCAATTGTTTCATCTGGATATTACATATGTTTTTACACGTATGAAGTGTTTTCAGGTGTTTTTTCAAGTGTTTTATACGCATGTTCCAAGTATTTCAGCTATTTCGTATGTATGTTGTAAGTGTTTCATCGGGATGTTTCAAAAGTAGATATAGTGTTACAGCTAGTATTTCATATGCATGTTTCATGTGTTTCATCTGCCTTCAGATATATATTGCAAGTGTTGCATCTAGATGTTTTAAAAGTATATCAGGTGTTGCATCTCTGTCTTTGCTTTTTTGTTGCCTCACCTTTGCATTGGTGTCTCCTCCTCCCTATGGCGGCTCTCCATCTCCCTCTTCTGGATGCTGGCGTAACCACCCGCTGTAGTCACCTGGTGTCGCTGCTGGTCGCGTGCATGGGCGTGAGAAGCGGATGGAGCATGAGCGGGGACTCCCCACACGCAGTCGGGCGCCGTGGCCCTGCGTTAGACGGAAAAAAATTGTATGCAGCCTGGCCGCACACTTGCTCGGTGCAGACCACGCCTGATGGAAGCCACGCGTCGGGAGGAATTGATCCAGCGGTTGCACAACTGCTTCACGCGGCCACGAGCAAGGCGTAGACGGACGTGGGATGCATATGCGCGGGGGAAGCGTGGAGTTTTGAAACCTTTTCCATTTGAATTCCATCTAAGAACTGGTCATGTAATTTACCTTTTTTTTTTTGGAGAGAGAGATAATTCCATCTACTATTATGTTCCAAGCCCAAAAATTACCACACGTCCACACAGCCCAACAAAGTCATGGACTCACGGCCCATTCGCCTGAGGCCTACACTGCCTTTCTCCAGTGTCCTGCCTGTGTCGAAGATGGCGGCGGCGGCGGCGACGGCGCTGGACATCGCGGAGCTCCCCTTCTCCGACCTAGTCGTACTCCTATCTCCCGACACGCCTGCTGACGACGGCCGCTGTCGACGCGTTGTGGACACCGTCGCGGCCGAGCTCGGCCGAGGCGGGTCCGGGCTGCTGGCCATCGCCGGAGTGCCGCGTGTGGGCGCCCTCCGGCGGCGACTCCTCCCCTTGGCCCGACGCCTTGCCCTCATGGACCACCCGATCCGCTCCCAACTCCTCAAGGTACCCCTCCCCGCTCCCCTTTCCTTCTTCTCGTTGTTGATGTTGAGACTGCAATGTGCCTTGATATATTTCCGTCGATTATTTCAGAAGCACGGTTTGGGCAGCGATGTTCCTTTGAAGAAGCTCGATCGGTCCGTATCCTCGTTCGCGCAGCTTTTAAGGCATTCAGGTGAACTCAGCTTGCTTGAGTCTGTGAACAACAACAATGGCTTTAATTCTTCGGATAAGATTCAGGATTGTAACCAATTCGAGGAGGCTAACGGTGATGATGATATGGAGAGTCTTGGTGGCCTCGTTAGGGAGCTTGGTTTGTACATGATGGAGCTTGGGATTTTGGTTGCACGAGCTTGTGATACTGTCATTGGTAGAGGTCAGCTAGAGCAGAGCATCACTGACTTTGGGACGGCAAAGGCGAGGCTCATTCACTACCACTCTGAGCTGGATAACATTGTTATCAGGGATAAGAGCACAAAGAGGAAAGGTTCGGTGAATAAAGTGGCAGTAAAACCTGATCAGTCATGTTCTGGAAGGAGGTCTGGAACACTGTGCCCGTGCTGCCTTAAGTCAGAAGATGGGACTACTGTAATGTCAACAAAAGAAAATGATTCTAAGGATGCCTCGATTCAGGGTCAGACTGCTGAGATTTCCCTGTTAAACCTATGGCAGGAATGGCACTATGACTATGGAATCCTCACTGTTTTAACAGCACCATTGTTCCTGAGAGCCTCTGAGGATGAAAATAGTTTGGTCAACCTGGAATGTCATCCTCCTGATGGGCACACACACTTGCAGTTATGCAATGGAAGGAAGATATTCTCTGTTAGATGCTCTCCTGAGAACTTCATTGTTCAGGTTGGGGAGGCAGCAGACATCTTGTCCCAAGGGAAATTGAAATCTACACTTCATGCTGTGAGTAGACCTTTGAGTTCCACAGACATCAGCCGTGAGACTTTTGTTGTCTTCCTACAGCCCTCATGGGACAAAACTTTAGCTTATCCTGGTTACTCTTTAGATGAAGGTGAATCCATTCTTAGCAAGGAGACTTCAGCCATCGGGGATGGATCAGCAGGGTCTTGTGATGAAGATGCATTTATGCAAGGAATTCTGAAAAAAATCCCCCCTCTGTCATCAAAGCTAAAAGAAGAGATGACATTTGCAGAATTTTCTCGTCAGACAACAAAACAGTATTATGGTGGCAGTGGCATCCAGCAAAACAATTGAGCACTAGCAATACAATGGCAGATGCATGTAGTTGTAGCACACATTGGACTGATGTATTGAGTATTGACTTGCATTTCGATACCAATGTGAATGTGCAAAATGAAAGCGTCCTGGTAAACAATGCATACTGCTCATCCTACTCGACTAAGTTTTGCAATTATTCACATAACAATTGGCGTTTTTAACTGATGTTGGCAACATATCCAAGGACTGTGGTCCAGAATTCTGCTAGGCCTTCTGTTTTGCAGTAGTTGAATTAATTACATAAGCAGCCTTTATTCATGTCTTGGGATGCTGGTTTGAACTTTTTAGTGTGAAAGCTGAGGGTTGCTTGGAAATCTTTCAGATAGAAGAGCACTAAGAAAATTAAAATTAAGGTGGCCATTCATATAGAACATGCATGATGCTTAGTAATTGAAGAAATGTCAATGAAAATTTATCCGGCCATTCATATTGAACTGGACCATATTCTTGTTTAATGCTTTCATGCACTTCCTAGGCCAATTGAAGAAATGTCAATGAAATGAAGGCAATCTTTTCTGTTAGTGTTTTAGTTGAGGCTAGAAGTTAATGTCTACTCTAAAAAATTAATGTTCTGGCTTTGTGAGTTCACAATGGTTGCAGTACCTACAGTTTGTGTGTGCGCCCTAGCCCTTTTGGCAGAATATCTGGCAGTGGTTAGGCAATAGTCTGAACATTGCTACTGAGAACCTTCACGCCTGGAGTCTGATGATTCATTATTTCCAAATCTAACTGTATCATCTTTTATTTCATTACAAATTTTATTAATAGAATATTGATTGGATTGTCAGAATATTCAATCCCATTCTGTTGGCTAACACCTAACAGGGTTTCACACATGGAAATTCTTCTTAACTTTGCATTTTTAACTAAGGTAAACTTTCCCATTCATGCTGGCTATTCAATCATTATCCCTCTGTTTTCTTTGAGAAATGTTAATTTTCATAATGAAAGCAGAGTATTGGTTAGCAATTTTGCTGTATTATCCTGGTCTCATAATGAGAACTTTTCTGGACTGGTTTCTCTAACTCTGGTGCTAAATGGTCACATCTTTTTTATTGTCAAATAATAAATATTTAGACGACACATAATATTTTTGTTTTATACCATTGTTTAAATTAGTGCAATTTTTGTGAGGACAATTTGAATTAGGGGTGTATATTATACTGTAGCCTCTTTTCATGCCTTGGGTTTGTTGTTTTGAGTTTTTAGGGTGAAATTTGGTGGTTGTTTGGGAAATTCAGTATGCAATGGTAAAATTTCTTTTGCAATTTGGCATTTTTAAACCAGTACTCTATAGTCTCCAAGTGTGTGCTCTACATACATGAACAAAGCATGGTGCCAACCAGTATTCCCTCGCGGCACCACGGTCCCAGGTACTGCGCTTGCGCTCGAAGGCCGCTCGCCAGTCAGGTCGCAGGCTCGCAGCTGCGCACACCAGCCGGGGCCGACGCGCCCTCGCCGCCGCCGCCGGAGTCCGCTGCTCCGCCGACGCCACCAGTGCGGCTTGGGAAGAAAACGCCAGAGAAAAGGAGTGAACACAGACTACACGAGCGAACCATGTGCCGATGTCTATATGCTCTCTAAATAGCGGTGCGGCCCGTATGCTGCCTGGCGTGGGGGAAGTTGGGCCACAGGCCGCTGGGCCATCGAGTGGGGAGGGAAATCTAAAGAAGGAACCGCAGAAGAATGTGTGTATATTTGGACTGAATTCTTACAACGTTTGGCTTTATTTTCTCCTTTTTCTAATACACATACATATCTATTATCGACTCGTTCGCTTGTTTTATAAGTCGTACTTTTTCAGCCAACGAACAATATTTTTCTCTCACAATAAATCAGCGATATATCTATTGTTTCTCAAAACAAATCTACTATATTTGTATCTATATATATTTGTGCAATATTAAAAAGACAAAATTTCTCATCTCCTACTTTTTTGTGTCCACCTCCCCCTAACTATCCTGATAATAGTGAGTCCAGTCTTGTATGGATCCGGACACATGATCCATACTCATTATGAGCTAAAACAACTCGCGTCTAGCGAAAATAAATACAGAGTCTTATTTTCTGTATGTACTGGTGTCCGTTATAACGCATGGTCACGTTTGCTAGCATACAAAAGCTTCTTGCAATTCTTTTTGGGTATTCTCCCTGGGCCCTACCACCTCACGACGCACGCAGCCATTATTGCTAAAGGTTGATTTTTTTTAAAAAAATGGCTTTAACGAAAATAAGCACCTTGTAATGAAAATACAGAAACGAAGCATTTTGTGTGCACACAGGCTATGGTTTCTATCTGGAGACAAGCTTCTAGCGTTGAAAACGATGAAATGTATGATAGAGTTATATATATAGACTCGGCACGACATTATATTGTAACTAATATAAATAGTTATTGGTTTCAGTAATGATGAATCTGAGTTGTGATACGAATTGAATCGTTATTGTAAGTGTTTTATTATTATAGAAATTTACTTGTGAACGTACATTCATGTATGGTCAAAAAGCCCTCCTTGTCCCCGCGTCGCCCAGGCGACTCGGGCGGCCGTAACCCTAGCGCCGCCAGCAGCCCTCTCCCCTCCCTTCCTCCCTCGCCGCTGCCGGAGGGGGCTGCCGGGATGCCCACACGGGCCCACAGGATGGTGGCGGTGAGGCCTTTCGCCCAGGCTCGCGAGCTCCCTGTGTGGGGCGGCGCTCGGCGGCCATGACGGCTCGGTCCTTTCGCCCCCGCCCTTCCCGTCTCGGCCGCCACCGGAGCTCGCTGCCGGTGCCCCGGTGGAGGGCAAGGATGGCGGTGGCTAGGCGCCTCCTCTCCTCTCCATCCCTCTTCCCCTCTCCCTCCCCCTCCCGGAGAAGAGCTACGCTGCCGTCGTGTGTCTTCAGGGTGGTGGCTGGTGGCTCGGATCCGGCCTCCCTTTGGGTGGATCTGGGTCCCCACTGGCTAGATCCGGTTCCTGGTGGCGTGGAGGTGCTGCCGGCGCTTCTCGGGCTGGCCCCTAGGCGTGCGGGAACCTGGAGGCCGGTCTGAGCGGGGGCTCGCCGGTCTATGGCTGGTGCGCGCGACGACGGACCGCAGTTGGTGGCGGTCAGCTTCCACACGGGGGTGGCAGCCCCGGGTGGTCGGCGGCCGGATCCTTGGGTCCGGTGGCTAGAGCTTCGAGTTCGGCGGATGGAGACTCGTGGGGGGCGGTCGGTTGCGGCCAGGTGGTAGGGGTTGGCGGGCTGGGTGGCTAGGGCTTCTACCTCCACTTCCCTAGCCCCCTTTTCTCCCCGTCATCTTCCTTCACCCTTACTGCAGCCCCGTTTGGCTTGCTGCTCCGGCGGCGGGATTCCTCTTCGGCGTGCTTTGTCCAGCTTCTCTCTAGGCTGGCTGGTGGCTGCAGCTCCCCTTGGCTCGTCCCGTCGTTGTCGGGGGCTTTGTCATGCGTCTGCGCTTGCTGCGAGGACGCTCGTGGTTCGCATGGTGGCGTCGGGTGTCGGCGGGGATGCCCGTGTTCGTCACTGGCGCCTTTTCTTCGTGACTGTCTCCTTTGTGGGGGCCTCGGGTGGGCGGTGCTGGTGCGGGGGTGAGAGGTCATGGCGAAAGCCTGGACGGTGGCGTCTGCGGATGTCGCTTCCTCCTTGGAGGCGTCCTTCTTGCACCTCTCCTCCCGTCCATTTTGGTTTTGCAGGTGAAAACCTTCCCTTGCGGGCTTGCGATGTCGGCGCCTTCGGCGTCGTGTCCTTCTCGGAGGTGTCGCGAGGCTTTCCAACTCCGCTCTGCTGCCCCGTTCCCACTGCCGGGTCCTGGTCGTACTTCTAGTGGCTTCGCTAGGGGTCTTCTGTTCCTTTGTTTTTTCTTTCTGTCTTTCTTTCTTTGAGTTGTTTCCTTGCTTTAGTTGTTTCCCTGCTAGTTGTTCTTCGTGTAGGGGCTAGTTGGGTTGGTTTTCGACCACATTGAGTTGTAGGTTGAGTTGAGTTGGCTCTGTGTTTTTGTCGGAGCATTCAGTAGCGAGGAGTTGTTAGTTGAGTAGACCCCGGCCTCTCTGCTAGAGACGGCGTGTTGTTCAGGATGAGTGATTCACTCTCCTCAGTGGGTGGTTTTTGGGCCCGGTTTTCATTCACTTAAAAAACTGGGCCGCCACTTTGTTTTTTTTTCTTCGTCTAATAAAAATAGCGGCAAAACTTTTGCCGTCCCTTCGGAAAAAAAACGTACATTCATGTCTTCTAGCTTTTAGTATATAGAAGAAAACAAAATGTAGATTCAATTGCTATTGTTCCGGGGATGGGTTGGAGTCTTCGTGAGAATTAATTAACATGAATCATTTTTCGGAACCTCTCCAATTAGTGTAACTAGTATCTGTCCACGTGTACGAACGAGAGCACAATGATGGACATGCATGCACGGCCGGGCGGGGCCCTTTATTAAAAGTAGCACATATGCTTTGCTTGGTCGATCCTACTACTACTACAGTCTACAGATGCTGAGATGGATGCCCATAAAAAGCAAGAGCGCTTTGGAAGGTTAGTATTTCTTTTTCTAATCCCACGCGCGCTTACGCGTGTCCATGCGTGCGTGTTTGCAAGAATAATAATCTCATTCTCATCTATCACGTACGTAACGAAATTCTTGTTCCTCATCACCCACGACCGATTCGCCACACGCATGCATGCTTTACGTAGTGGGCCAGGAGCTCCCACACGTACCTAATTTCGTTTGAGGCCGTGTTTAGTTTCAAAAATTTTTCAAGATTTTCCGTCACATCGAATATTTGGATACATGCATGAAACATTAAATGTAGATGAAAAAAAAACTAATTACATAGTTTGGTAGAAAACCACAAGACGAATCTTTTGAGCCTAATTAGTCCATGGTTAGACACTAATTAATAAATACAAACGAAAGTGCTACAGTATCTAGAGACAAAATTTTCCGCGGACTAAACACATCCGGACTCAAAGTGTACAAGGACACAAAGAACAAGCTTTGTGTAAGGTGATCTCCACCTGATGATCATCGTTAAAAAAGAATGGAAAGGGCGCAAAAGGATCGATTTTCCACTTTTGGTTGTACGTACTGAATATGCCCATATTTATATTTATATATATATAGTAGATTTATCTTCTTGGATCGGACAAGACTGCTCCTTGCTGATATATCTTCTTGGATCGTACTCTATAGCTAGCTATAAAATAATTTATTTTGTAGCTATCTCTATTTACGATAATTATATATATTAATTTACGACAATGTCAGTATATATTTACGATAGTTGAATTACTATAACACATGAGGATATTTACCAAAATGTTACAGTAAATCACATAGTAAAGAGTTACTATAATCTCATAAATTAGCATACCAATTATCGTAACTCAAAGTGGCTACACAATAAGTTATTTTGTAGCCAGCTGTAGGGTAATAGTTATATATAAGGAGAGTATACTCTATAGCTAACTATAAAATAAGTTATTTTGTAGCCACCTCTATTTACGATAATTTTATATACTAATTTACGACAATGTCAGTATATATTTACGATAGTTAAATTACTATAACACACGGGGATATTTATCATAATGTTATAGTAAATCACATTGTATGGAGTTACTATAATCTCGTAAATTAGCATAGCAATTATCGTAACTCAAAGTGGCTACAGAATAAGTTATTCTGTAGCCGGCTGTAGGGTAATATATATATATATATATATATATATATATATATATATATATATATATATATATATATATATATATATATATATATATATAGGGAGAGTATACTCTATAGCTAGCTACAAAATAAGTTATTTTGTAGCCACCTCTATTTACGATAATTTTATGTACTAATTTACGACAATGTAAATATATATTTACGATAGTTGAATTACTATAACACATGAGAATATTTATCATAATGTTATAGTAAATCACATATTAAGGAGTTACTATAATCTCATAAATTAGCATAGCAATTATCGTAACTCAAAGTGGCTACAGAATAAGTTATTTTGTAGCCAGCTGTAGGGTTATATATATATATATGAAAAGGAGAAACAGGCGTACGTGTCTGCCTGCTATAGCCGACCGGTCACTCACTAGTCACTACTGCACTTCCAGATGCTTCGCGGGGAAAGACGATGGATGTTGTGGCGCCGAAGAACATGCATGCACGCGCATATGCGTACCAAACTTACCTACCAGCACTGCACGTCACCGACTGCCCATAGATCAAATGATCAATGATGTACTATGTGCGAGCATGGCGCTGGTGCGCTGGTCTTTTTGTTTTGTTTTTCCCTTCCTAATTAATGTTGCTTCTTGTTGGAACGTGTACGTACGTACTGCTCGTAGTAGAGATTCGTAGTGCATGGCACCTAGCTGACCAAGTACTTACAAGCAGTAGCAAGATAAAGATGCATGGTCCCTACAAATGTACGTGCACGCATGTAACAGTCGTATATACGTATAGGCTGGTTATCAAAAGGAGGAAGAGCACATCTAATAAGCAAAGCTGCTAGCACTGCACGTGGAGGCTCGCAGTCGCGTACGGGGTTTTACCTAGCATCCATGCATATATCGTACGCTCGCGTCGTGCGTATGACACCGACTTGCACGTACGTACAATGCTAGCTGGCGCATGCGCGCATTGCGCGCAGATTGTCTCAGTGCGCGGTAGATGCCGGGAGAAGATGGACCGCGGCAGGAGACGCTTATCTGATATCCACGACAGGGAATCACACTCTCACGTAAATATTCGTGCTCGTCTCTTCCAACGACTGTTCCACGGTACGTACGTGCTCGCTGCCATCTGTTGCCATCACAACTCACAACTCAGATTTTAAGACTCTGAGGGAGTGTTCAGTTCCCGGACGTAAAATTTTTAGATGTCACGTCGGATGTTTCGTGAGATGTTGAAAGGTGTTTTCAGATAAAAAAAACTAATTACGGAACTCGCCTGTAAACTGTGAGACGAATTTATTAAGTCTAATTAATCTGTCATTAGAGCATGTGCTACTGTATCAGTTTAGTGTCTAATCACAACCTAATTAGGCTCATTAGATTTGTCTCGCAATTTACAAGCAAACTGTGTAATTAATTTTTTATTTCGTCTATATTTAATACTCCATGTAAGTGCCGTAACCATTCGATATGATACTTTTGGAAATTTGAATTTTGAATCTAAACACTACCTGAGTATTAAATTTGGGCTCTGTTCAGGGTGCGGATCGGCTCGCCCAGCCCAACTTAACTTGGTGGGCCCGGCGACGACGGATGAGATCGACCGGTGGGGTTGGCCGGGTCACTGCCACTGCCGACCTGCCACTTGGCCGCCACAGCGGACAGTGCACCGTTGTGCGAACCACCCAGGCCCACGTGTCAGCCGTAGGCCTTCCTGCAAACCAGTCGGGGAATGCGGATGTGGTGTCGTCGGTCCGACCAAGGTCAACGCGAGTCCCTGATCTCCTTTTCTTCTGGCTGCAAGCAGTATGCAATTGGTAAGGTCACCGCGCACCGTCCGAAAGAACGAGCAAGTTTCAGACCCATCCTCTGTCTCAACTCTCAAACAACATTGAGGGCCTCACCAATTTTTTTTTAAAAATCAAATATATGAGCTAACAAAGATTGACGGGCATGGTTGGGGTAAAATCAAAATCAGATATATGGACTGGAATTCGTGTGATGTCATTCAAGCAAAGTATATACATACGTATAGGCTTTTCTGCTCTTTATCTTTCACATTGAATTCTGCAAACAAAAACTTCCGCAGAATCCATTTAGTTCATGGCATTCTAATTGGTTCTCTGAATGTGATACTGAACGAAGTCCTTCAATATATTATTGATGATTCACTAAGGCGCATGCAATGCTAGCTCATCCCTTTTTAGCACTGCATGCACCCTTCTGCGGAAAGAAGTATCCTGTTTTGCTTTCGCTGCATACCCTCTTTGTGTAAGCAATAATGCACGCCTTAATTAGCTAGTTTGCATGTGATCGCTCGCAAACTGGCAGGGACATTATGGGTTTGCACATATACCTCATTCAGCAAATCCTGTGGTACGCTAATAAAAGGAGCTCAACTCAACATCCCGAAGCGAAACACAATTGGCACCAAACCACGCATGTGTGATGAACTGTGAACCATGTGGCCATCATGCATGCCGTTGCCCAATCTGTACTCCGTAGGCGGCGCAGGCCACATCGCCTTGGTCTACTCCCTCCTCACTCATCTCAAATTCTCAATTGAGGGCAGAAAAGCCTCTGCCTTTCTTTTTCTCCAAACATGTCACGCCCTATCCTCTCGTCCTTGTAATCATTATTTCCTCACTCCTCACAGCGATGATTAGCGTGCGTGACAAACCAGTGCAAGACATGAATACACGTATCACACAGCCCAAATTGCAAGTTGTTTTGGTTTTTTTAATTACCTCCTCCCTCCATTACAATTTGTAAGTTGTTCTTGCTTTTATAGACACGTAACTTTTGCCACGACATATACATTATTATGTCTAGATACATTATTAAATCTAATCTATGTATCTAGAAAAGCCTGAGTAATTTTTATAATTTAGAAATTAGGATGTATGGAGTATGTGTAGGGATGGAAACGGATTGGGTTCGCATGGAATCAGATCCTGGTGTCATCTTTTACCACATTTTAATTCGGAATCGAATAGAGATACTGATCTTTTCGAACATGAATACAAAATGAATGTCTCGGATTCGAATTTCTATTCGGATATTCAATCAATTCAACTCATCAAAATGCATATTGCTAAATTCAACATAGATAAATATAATTTAATTTATTACTAAGTTCGTCGATAACCAAAGTAAAATAAAACCAAAGTACACTTCTAATAGTCTCCAATATCGAAGTAAACTAAATTATAATGGATATTATTTAATAAAATAATAATTTAAGTGAAGAAATTTAAACAATAAAGGTAGACAGCAAGTAGCCATTTTGCTTTATCAATTACATTATGATTACAAAATTACTACACAATATAGAGAATAAAGTATGTAGGTCTATAGACAAGAATAGATCATAAAAAATAATATAGTTATAAATTAATATTTAATAATTCAATATATCTAGTAATGAATCATTATTAATATAATACTTATCATGAAATTAAAAATTATATAAAATAATTTACATCAGCAAAAAATAAATTAAAGTATTAAAATAATTTGCAACAATAAAAAGATTAGATTTAATCTAAATTAGAAAAATACTAAAATTATTTTAATATTTCTATATCATTATAATATTAAACTAATATTAAAAAAGTAGAGAATTTTTACAATGGTTGGGGAGGCATCAGGAAGCATCGGCTGTGTCTATGATTGGTGGGCTCAAATGAGGGGAGGCGTTGAGAGGCATCAATGAGAGTAGCATATATGAATCCCTTATTTTGGCCTAAATACATTAAATAAGGTTTCAGACCAGTATCACCAAACTCTCTCTCTTCTTTCCCAATTAGTTGATTAAATCCTGATGGCTTAAACACATTCTTCTAAGTTCAAGATCAAATGGTTAGCTAAACGCTACTTCCACTGCATCACAAATTGATAGTAACTATAGTTTTGTGATTATGACCAAGTCGTTAAAAGTTGTAGAACATATCACTGTCAAGTGTACTGTTATAGGAAAATCCATCAGATAACTTAAGTTGTTTATACCATTGACTGCAAAGATGTAAAGATAAACTAGTTCATATGCTGGAAATATATATTCCCTCACTACTTCACTAGCCACTAGCAGTCCATCCACATCCCGCTACGGTTAGTTCTTAACTCAACCGTCCAAAATGCCTAAGATAACTCTATTCTGTAGTACCAAGCACATAATTCTGTAGTACTAGCCAATGTGTCAGAGGAACATTTGACAGTGCCCTCTCAATTCATAGGAACAAATGTAGTTAAGGAGTACTACAGATTATTCAAGTTGCTAGGGATAGGAATATTCCTATTTATTATCTAACAGATCTCTGGTGCTTGAAAAATGACGGCAGTGAAACATTGGCAGTAATCAGCTCTACTGGACAATTGGCTGGTGAGTATTACTAGCAACTTTTCATGTCATTCACATATTTCTCAAGCAACATTTCTTTGGTAGCATTTCTGAAATTGTGATTCCCTTGTTTAGATTAGGACATCCTGTTTGCAAAACATGTTTCTCACCATTTAGCAAATTACCTGTCAAAGTATACTAGTAAAAATGGAGCTATATTCCATGCTGGCAAATTACACCATGCAGAAACATGCTGAATAGGATAGTTAGAGATATTATAAACATTTCAACTTTAGGCAGTTCATTCTATTTCCAAATTCTTTCTACAAGGACTGACACTAACAATGCTTTCATTATTTCCTTTCAAAATTTTGGGATGTAACTTGCAGTAAAACAGCATCACAGAACGGTGGAAAGTGCAGTTATGTCAGAGGAACTAGTTGACCTCTTCTACCTTAAGCATAGACTACAAGAATTAAGGAGCAAGGAACAATACCACAATCATTTCTAGTATTCGTATTTGAATGACACCTAATAAAAGGAACTGATTTTGAGCAAATCTGTGTAGCTCCAGATCCTATAATGAAACTTTTGTACTCTTTCTCACCAAGCTACAGTTTTTTTTTTCTATAATGGTCGCTGTACTTAGTATCATTCAGAATCAATGTAATTAGTATCATTGAGAGAGAGTTGATAGGGTTACAGGACACACACCTTGATTGTCTAAAGCTTGGTGACACGACCACAGCTGCCGTGCCGGAGATGGGGAGCTCGCTGCCTTGGATTCCCTAGCGCCGCGTTCAACGAGGTTGAGACGAGGAGAGCAGCCGGATCCGCCGCTGCCTGGGGGACGCGCCGGCCTGAACCGCGCCGCTGCCTGGGGGGCACGCCGTTGGCTAGGTGCCGCGCCGCTGCCTGGGGGCGCACCGTTGGCTGCGTGCCGCGCCGCTGCCTTGGTCCGGCGCCGCTGCCTTTGTTCGGCACCGCTGACTTGGGGCCGCCGTCGTTTGGGGTGCCGCCGTCGACTTGGGGCTGAGGGCACAGCGGTCGCCTCGATGAGTGAGGGAGAAGGCAGGGCCGCCGGCGCGACGCTGTGCGAGGGCAGCGGCGGCCGCTAGAGCGAGAGAGATAGAAGGACGGCGGCGGCTGCTAGGGCGAGGGAGAGAGCGAAGTGCGAGGGATGGGCGCTAGTGTTGGGCTAGGTACGTGGGTGGGCTGGGATATGGGCCGGCGGGGGTTTGAGTTGGCTTTTGCAAAATGACAAAAATGCCCTTGCGCCAATAAAATCAATAAAAATGGATAATTTGCAGAGGCATCGGGAGGCGTTGAGAAGTGTTAGGAAGCATTTCCAACCATTGTAAAAGGTCTCTTAAAAGTATTATAGATATACTACTAAATAGTTTCAATGCATCATTAGTAATATTGAAATTAAATAATTAGTCACTAGTCATGAGAGGATTCTTTTAAATAGATTCTGTTCCTCGCGCATGTGGATATATGTCGGATATTCCATATATTTTTTCGGAATACGGATCTGGAAATGAAAAATGAATTCGGATACACTCATTTAATATCCACATTAGAAACTGATATGAATATTGCTAAATGATATAGACCATTTAATATGGATATCCATGCTACAAGTTTTAACGGATACAGATTTAGATAATTTGGATTTCTAGACATCTATTTCCAACCCTAGGTACGTGCGTACACGGTTGCTGGGCTTTGCACCGTCGAGTGATTAGCAAAAGACAGAGAGCGCTGACTGCAGGAGAAATAAAGGCAAAGGTTGTTAGTCGTTATACCCTCGGAAGGAGGAGTATGTAGGAAGAGTGGTCTGCATGGAGGTGGCCACAGGAGCGGTGCCAGGTGCCACCGTTGGCAGCGCCAAGTGGAAGGGATGTATTGGGAGCTTGGAAAAGCCATTGTCCCTGACGGCTGATGCTCTGGCTGACCATCCACGCGGACGCCCGGCCACGGGCAGCCACCGCTCGCTGCCATGGCACACGCTACCCACATGCGGCGCCGCTCCTGTCCCTGCCGTCTTCTCCTCGTCTCTATATATACCTCCTCTCCCCTTCTCCCCAGTTCATATATACATCACAAACACCGCTAGGAGTAGTAGGCTCTCGGCTCTCCTATCCTAGTAAGCTACTAGCGGCGTCCCGTCGACAAAAAATGGTGGCGAAGAAGCAGGCCCCGTTCGACGAGCTGTCGCTGGTGGAGGCCCGCGGCGGCGACGACGACGGGGGCCGGGACGACGACGGGCGGCCGCGGCGGACGGGCACGGTGTGGACGGCGAGCGCGCACATCATCACGGCCGTGATCGGCTCCGGGGTGCTGTCGCTGGCGTGGGCCATCGCGCAGCTGGGCTGGGTGGCGGGCCCCGCCGTCATGCTGCTCTTCGCCGTCGTCATCTACTACACCTCCACGCTGCTCGCCGAGTGCTACCGCTCCGGCGACCCCGTGGCGGGGAAGCGCAACTACACCTACATGGACGCCGTACGCGCCAGCCTCGGCGGCGCCAAGGTCACGCTCTGCGGCGCCATCCAGTACGCCAACCTCTTCGGCGTCGCCATCGGTTACACCATCGCCGCATCCATCAGCATGCTGTAATACTAATGCTTGCTTCGATTAATTTATTAATCAATCAATCTCTAGTACTTATCTCTCAATCTCATCATCTGAATTTGTGACGAACGACGACGACGGTGCAGGGCCATCAAGAGGGCGGACTGCTTCCACGCCAAGGGCCACCGCCACGCGTGCCGGAGCTCCAGCAACCCGTACATGATCCTCTTCGGCGTCGCCGAGGTCGTCTTCTCGCAGATACCGGACTTCGACCAGATATGGTGGCTCTCCATCGTCGCCGCCGTCATGTCCTTCACCTACTCCACCATTGGCCTCGTCCTCGGCATCATGCAGACCGTCGCCAACGGCGGGTTCCAGGGCAGCCTTACCGGGATCAGCATCGGCGCCGACGTCACGGCCACGCAGAAGGTCTGGCGCAGCCTCCAGGCCTTCGGCAACATCGCCTTCGCCTACTCCTACTCCATCATCCTCATCGAGATCCAGGCATGCCTACTTGCTCTGTTCTGATCACCTGCAACAGGGTTACGCCGCCGCTGCTCTGTTCCTGACCATGCATCTACCCAATGTTTGTTTGTTCAGGACACGATCAAGGCGCCGCCGCCGTCGGAGGCGAAGGTGATGAAGAGGGCGACGATGGTGAGCGTGGCGACCACGACGGTGTTCTACATGCTGTGCGGGTGCATGGGCTACGCGGCGTTCGGCGACGCGGCGCCGGACAACCTCCTCACCGGCTTCGGCTTCTACGAGCCCTTCTGGCTCCTCGACATCGCCAACGTCGCCATCGTCGTGCACCTCGTCGGCGCGTACCAGGTCTTCTGCCAGCCGCTCTTCGCCTTCGTCGAGAAGTGGGCGGCGGCCACGTGGCCCGACAGCGCCTTCATCGCCCGGGAGTTCCGCGTGGGACCCTTCGCGCTCAGCGTGTTCCGCCTCACCTGGCGCACGGCGTTCGTCGCCCTCACCACCGTCGTCGCCATGCTGCTCCCGTTCTTCGGCGACGTCGTCGGCCTCCTCGGCGCCGTCTCCTTCTGGCCGCTCACCGTCTACTTCCCCATCGAGATGTACGTCGTGCAGCGCGGCGTGCGCAGGGGGAGCACGCACTGGGTCTGCCTCCAGATGCTCAGCGCCGCGTGCCTCGTCGTGTCCGTCGCCGCCGCCGCGGGCTCCATCGCCGACGTCATCGGCGCGCTCAAGGTGTACCGCCCGTTCAGCGGCTAGTTTAGATAGGGCCCCAACGAGTCGTGTGCCGTTGTGCACATGAGTAGTGTACCTACCTACTGGTAGGGGTCCTACACATTGACTGTGGGTCCCGGGATGTAAGATATAACAAAATGAAAAACAAAGCCACTGAACTCGTGTGGCATTTTGTCACATAGCGCCTTGTAGATTCTCGTATTTGCTGCGAAACTTAATTTGTTGTACAAACCCCAAACCCAACCATTAAGGCTGGGTACTTTTTTCGAAAACTGAACCCAACCAAACGAACCGGTTGTTTTGGGTTTTGGTTTTGAATTTCTGGAAGTTCGGTTGTCAACTGTCTTAGTTTCTGTTTTAGGGTCACAAAGAACCGAACAACCTTAAAACCAAAATGAAGCAATTCGTAGCTCCTAGACCCAGCCCTACTCACCGTCTCTCCTAGGTCATAGTCCACCGTCGCCCATTCTCC
Organism: Saccharum hybrid cultivar R570; assembly: GCA_038087645.1. Taxonomy (NCBI): domain Eukaryota; kingdom Viridiplantae; phylum Streptophyta; class Magnoliopsida; order Poales; family Poaceae; genus Saccharum; species Saccharum hybrid cultivar. Next base: position 18,848,540 of record JAQSUU010000805.1, read on the forward strand.
AACCAGCCCACAACCCCCACACCCCTCCCACCAAGCCCGAAGTCCCCAACCAACCCCCTCAACTCTCAGGCTCTCACTCCCAATCCCCAAAGTACCAAACCCTCCTGCTCTAACAGCCTGGCTTGCGCGGCGCGCGCGAGTAGGGAGCGCCCGTGGGCACAACGGTGGCCAACAACGAGTAGGGCTGCAGGTGGAAGCGGCGACGTGAGCAGGCGCAAGGGGTGAGGGGCGACAGCAACCTGGCAAGCAGAAGACTTGAGGACTTCGACTTCTTTTTTTTTTGGAAAACCAAACTCGCCAATTTCTGGCTCTAGGAAAAACTGATCGGTTAGCTTATTCTGAAAACCGAAGTTTCTTAAAACCGAAAAACCCGAACCGAACTTTCAATTTAACTGTTTCTCCAGTCCTACCAACCATTCTCTAGTGCATTTCGAATTTTTATGCCTTTTCTATTAGACCACATGATTTTAGTAAATCTTTACTACCTCAAATACGTTTTTTTGGAATATAAGTGAAATCACGTTCTAATTTTTCTGAATTCATAATCTTCTTTTTACATATGAGGTCTTTTACTTCTTCTGTTCTACTAGTATAGTCAGTCTACGGTGCCGTGCGTTTTCACTGTAACCAATTAACATGGGGGGGGGGGGGGGCTATGGCCTGCTAATAGCACAACCATTATTTTTTATTTAATATATAGTTTAATGATTTTTTATATTAAAAAGATATAATAAAAAATTCTTGTTATATACTCTATTTATATAGGCTTTTCTAGATACATTATTTTTGCTATGCACTTGGATATACTCTGTGTCTCGATACATGGTGAGAACAATGTTTTTAGAAAAGCCAAAACTTGTATTTTGGAATTAATGGAGGGAGTAACTATCTATATCTCTCATAAAGCTAATCCCTACTACAAATCTATCTAAACATACAAGCCATCAACATCATCCTCCACTAACTACCCACATCATCTTTCACTAATGGCCATGTCATCTACTAATTTCCAACCTCTAATTGCAAGCTATCCACATACATCCTCTCCACTCAATTTCATTCCAAATTCTTCGTAATCTCGGAACAACGCGTGGAGTATCTTCTAGTTTTCTAGACAACAAAATCACACAAAACACAATTAGATTTAAATATTTTGATGCATCAATACTTTATCATCATCAAGCTTATTGAGTGGCACTGTTATTATGTCAACTACCTTTTTATGTGCATGTATTCTCACCCATATGAACTCCTACCCCACATGAGCACCTTTGAAATAGGGTTAATTGGATACACACCACTGTAATTTTCATGATTTTGAAAGACGCCATTACTATTCGTCTAACTGGGCTGGTGCCATTACAATTTCGCAAGAGTTTGAAATATGCCACTATCTACGCCTGAGACCGTCGTGGACCCACTATTCAGGCGTACATGAAGCTACTATATTTCCGTATGGCCACTTCTGCCCTTCACGCCACGCGAAACGATAAGCCCTAACCCCACGACGTGCGATGCCCGTGACACGTCCTTTCTGTTCGCTGTCCCCGACTCCGCATTCCTCACTCCCTTCCTCAACCCAATCCGTAACCCTAGAACTCGAGAGCGACGACGAGGCGGTTGGCGGCGGCGACGGACTTGGTCTCTGGCGGAGGAGTGGGGCTCCACGATCCATGAAGGTCGAGTGGGCTGTGGCGGCGGTCCAGTAGGCGGCGATGTTCGTTGCGCTAACGGCGGCGGCGCCCGAGGTCGCCGGCGGCTCAGCCACGGACGGCTCCAGGTATGGTGTTTCGAAGCATCACCCATACTCGCTGATGATTTGGGACCGAGTCACTCTTCGGGTACTCACTTTGTTCCACTAGATTTAGCTACGGTCACCACCTCTTTCTTGTTCAATGGAATAAGGAAGAAGATTTCACTACTGCTAACTTGCTGGGAACACCAAATACTCGTTGGCAAGCATGCAGAGAATAGGTGTTCAATACAATCCAAGACTACTGTCACTCTGTCAGAGATACCTTTTAGGTAGATGGAGTCAAAGAAAAGTTGTATGGTTGGTTCGGCGTGGAGTAGATGCTGTTTTTTCTGGAGCTTTTGCTAGTCTAAGTGACCTGGTGTGTTCTCTATGAATTTCCTGGTCTAAGTGAACCAATGTGTATTTTGTAAGTGACCTGATGTGTTTGGGGAACTATGAACCAATCTGTATGGATGTTAAGTAGGATGTTTGCGAACTATGCATGTGGACTGGTGGAATCTTTCCATCTTTACTTCTGGAATGTTGCGAACAATGTTCAGTTTGTATGAAAATGCATGTTCAGGAACTATGCTCAAAGGGAAAAGTGAAGATGCATGTTTTAATTATGGAAATGTGTGCATGAAAATGCATGTTTTATTTCTGGAAATATTGTATCTGTGCTTGATATGTCAATATGATGTATGCATGCCGCTGCTCGAGTTCTTTTTTTTTGATAAGCCACCGATCGACTCAGCAAGTGTGGGAATGGACAGACAAACTGATCGTCGTGGGCTCATCCTTTCGCGGGAGGGCAGAACGGTCCATACGGAAATACAACACAGTCCGCGATGGCGTCGGGAGTAGATAATGGCGTCTTTCAAACTCTTGCGAAATTGTAATGGCACCAGCCCAGTTAGGCGAATAGTAATGGCGTATTTCAAAATCGTGAAAATTACGGTGGTGTGTATCCAATTAACCCTTTGAAATACTAAGGCGATAAGATTTCGAGAATCATGTCACAGTCACCACAAATGACTCGTTGTCGACAGACACGGTTGCGTATCATGGATAGAATAGCATTATTAAATCATCAAATACTAGAATAATTATAAAAAATAGGAGTCGCTACATCGATGACTAATTTGGGTGGTCAGGTTTCTACCAAAAGAACTTAAGTAGATAAGTTATGCTTAATTCACATATATCGAATCTCTTTGACCAGCTTCCTCTATGTATAATTTCTGACTCTGCTCCTGCCGATAAATGTCATGGGTGGGCTACTGTTTAGTGGGATATAATTTTTATGAGCATGCTTGATCGAGAGAATAACTAGTATGGGGAATGAATCTCTATGCAACATGGTGGAGATGAGAGATAAATGGGGACTCTTTGCGGCGGGCAATGGTGGTACGTGGTAGCAAATCACACCACCACCCAAGATACAAAAAGGTAACAGTACTCCTAGCAAAGGTCGCGAATGAAGTGATATGTAATGCTAGGAGCCACATCACCAAGAATGCAGCTACAACGATACAACGACTTGTGAGAGAGTGCCAGAGTGAAGAGTGGAGTGTGGTGGTGCCAAAGAAGAGTCAATGGATTGTCGATATAAGAAAAAAATCCAGTTCGAACACGACGCATGCTTTATTTTCCCAAACGTTGGTAAGGAATGGTGCGACTCTTGGATTCGGTTAGTGCTTCTTTTTAGTGAAAAAGGTAAGAAGAAGATGTTAGAAATCTAGGCAATTTCAGTATTAATTTAATTCAGAAAAAGATTAAGAACAAGTTTGTGACCTCATATATGTTCACGTGTAATCTAAGTGACACAAACATGTAGATGATACTAATAATCATAGATACTAATAATCATAATTTTAATCGCCGAAGATAGGGGATGAATTAGAACATACCTAGCGGCACCAGAGCTAGTTGCGCTAGTTGACATAGCGCCTGTTGGAGCAGTCGTCCCGCTCGATGCAATGCAAAGAAGTTGCAGTGCCGATCTCCTGCCACTGCCATGAACGCCGGGAAGAAGATGAGGTTTGTCAAACGATCGAGCAGTCGTGTAGTCGCTCTCCAAAAACCTGATGGCCGCCTTTCACCTGAGCAGGTGAACACAAAGACGACTCGCTTTCGAAGGCCTGCACTCCCTATTCCTGTACTCACAGGAACCGGGACGGGAAGACTTGGCTACAACGGAAGCGTGGATGTCTTGCACGCGTGAGTGACTAGAGTAAGGCTGACTGTTGAAGCGGGTCTTGCTTTTATCACGTAGCCAGGATGCCGAGCGGGCGCAAGTGCTAGCAGCAGGAGATCAAGAGTCAAAAGTGGAAGAGACGCTCACGAAAGAAACTTCCGTCATCATGAATGAAAATTCCCGTAACTCTCACCAATAGGAGTAGAAACTCACGTAACTCTTGCCACTAGGAGTAGAAACTCTTGTAACTCCCTATAACTCCCGCCCACATTTAGGAACAGAAATTCCTGCTCATAATTGGCTTGAGTGGCAAAAGCAATTCATGCACCACACCACGTTGCATCGTGTCGCCATGTCGGGCTCAGTATGGTCATGGCCGCGGCTATGGCGACAGTGCATGTGCACGTGCGGCTCATTCTTATCCTTTCTCAACTTCTCAATATAGGCAGACATAGTCCGCACATATAAGTCGAGAACATCCCGTCAAAATCTCGTAAGGGATTAAATAATATTGCATACATTTTTAATCTGGTCTTTGAATTTTATATGATTTAATTAGATAATATATAGAACTGGCCTACGTTAAATCTAACAGAAGACCCCCCCGGAAGCCATCGACTTTAGGGGTTAAAATGAAAATGGAAGATCCTGTTTACTGTAAAATTATATAACTGTTTTGAACCATTACCATATTTAACTTTTTGATTTTCTAATTAATTTCTATCAGCATCCTATCGATATAGTTACTGAATAGTTCAATTGAAATATGCCGAGCTTCCGACCAACCAGAAATCGTTTTCGTATAGAAGATTTCATTACTAATCGTTTTCACCTCCTACTCGACGACTTCCAATAAACTTTTGAGATCAATACATCCAAAACAATGAATTCATAGATACATAAAAAATGATATGCTTATATTATGATCGATGAGGCCATGTTGTCACACTTAGATTTCATTTCAAGAACTTTTCCACGGCGCAAACACTCAACTCAGTAGGTGGAGTACTAGATAGGTGAAAAATGAAGCCCTTTTTACACATGAGATGTTTCTGACCCGACCCCCCCCCCCCCCCCCCCCCCCCCCCCCCACACACACACACCCACCCACCCACCCCATGAGACCATGACAGATTGACACGTTGACAACTTTGACATGCCAAGGACCTACACCGTACCCCGTACCTATCTATCTAAGATCCACAAGGCCCACACATTGCTCACATGACAAGCCCAACACACACCACATCATGACACAACGGACCCATTGGAGATCTCAGGTAGGAATATCTCCCATCAATCAGAGGAGAATGAAGTGGTGAATCCACTGTTGGCCGGATCATGACAGCTGATGATGAGTCCCCTTCTTGCCCTTCCAAAAGCAGCGGACAGGCGGACATGGCGAAGAGGATGGCAAGAGATAGGATGAGATCGCATGTGCACTGCATCCAGGCAGCAAAGGTCGTTACTGGTACTACTGCTCCAGGGTGCTCGCCTGGACCATCAGGCCAGGTGATGGCTGTGCCCTGACAGTGGCCAGAGATCCTGCAGGTGCAGCCAAAAGAATGGCTCACGAAAGACGGGAATCTCCGCACTCCTCTGATGGGTGGATCCTCTCTGATATTTTGCAATCATGGGCGTGTGATGGGTAGATTTGCTTTGCATGATTGGGAGCCAATGGTTTTGGTCGAGGAAATCTTTTTTTCGTTTAGCGATTTCACCCCTTCAATTTCTCTTTAGGGGTGGCCCTAATGGCATTGTGATGCAGTGTGTTCAGTAGTGCTGTTGTTGGTTGCTTGGTTGTACTATGAAGATGGCAGCACGCACGTTGTTTGTGAATGAAAGAAATATATAGATGGACACAAGTCAAACTGACTAGGTTCAGTTACTTGTTTGGTTTGTGGAATGAAGTAGTCCATTATCATCTTACTCTTTTTTTTTGGCTTGTGAAATTGAATGAGTTGATTCATCGCCACCTCTTTCCTCACAAGCTAATAAATAGTACTAGTACGAGCAATGAAGCTATTTCATTAACTTTGAGGAATGGACTTATGATGAATCGCTCCATTTAGTTGGTTTCCCAAACCAAACGCTCCATTAGTGTCCTTCTAGAGCTAGCACAGTTGCTATATATATATATATATATATATATATATATATATATATATATATATATATATATATATATATATATATATATATATATATATATATATATATATATATATATATATATATGGAGTGCATGAGTAGCTGGTGGCCGGCTGTTCATGAACAGCCTAACTCTAAGATGCATTTGCACATGATCATCTGTTTCATTGATAGCTGTTGGATGCCGAATTCTATAATAATGTGTCTAGTCTACAGGATACTCAGCCGGACTAGCTGACCTCATTTTAGGAGCTCTTTAGAGGTAGCCAAGAGCATGTCACATGTGGACATGCCCTATGCAAATCGAATCATATGCATAGTGTGTCGGAGCAAATTTGGTTTTGCTTTTGGTGAATACTCAAGGCTTTAAATTACTGAATCCCACTAGTAGAAAGATGATTTTTCCCAATGCCTGCTTTTTTTTTACTGGCGGTTTTAGTTATCACACGCCAATAGAAATGAAACGGTGGACCTCAAGACCAAAACCGCCTGTAGAAATGGATTTCTACAGGCGGTTTGTTAAGACAACCGCCTATGAAAATAAGACATTTCTACAGGCGGTTGTCTTAACAAACCGCATGTAGAAATCCATTTCTACAGACGATTCGTTAAGAAATCCGCCACTAGAAATACCCGTGTTTTTTAAAATTTGATTTTTTCAAACGATCTCATATGAGAAAACACTCAAAATAAAAGTTGTTCGTCTCAAAAAATTATGAAACTTTGTAAATTACAACTTTTTAATTTGAAAACATGTGTCAACGAAAACTACGTTTGAATGGTCTCAAATTTTAAATTCAAATTTTGTAAACGACCTCGGATGAAGAAATGACCAATACGAAAGTTGTTCGTCTCAAAAAGTTATGAAACTTTGTAAGTGACAACTTTTTGATTTGAAATCGTTTAGGACCTCAAACAAGCAAATTACACATGAATTTGTATAATACGTGGGGAACCGAAAGGGTATATGGACACATGTGAGTGTGTGGTGCAGTGGTAGAGGAGCCTTCGCGCGAGGCCGAGGTCGTAGGTTCGAATCCCACCCGGAGCGCGTAGCAAAAAATTGCGCGACTTGCGACTTATTTTCGGGTGGGATTTTTGTGTGAAAAATTGCGCTAGACGGTGGGGTCCTCCCCTAATTAAAATTTTTTTTTTGCTATTTATTTTCGGGTTTTTTCGGAAATTTTTTGCAATGCATTTCCATAGACGGTTCGCTAAGTGAAGCGCCTGTGGAAATCCATTTCCACAGGCGGTTCACAAGCAACCGCCTGTGGAATTGGCCCATTTCTGCTGGCCTCCAGCGCAGGCGGTGCTGGAAAACGCCAGTAGAAATAGGTTACCAACCGCCTGTATAGTATGCCCGTGTACTAGTGTCCAGGACAATGGTGATTGTGCAATAATCTAAGGGTTTTCCTAAAAAATGTCTGTAAATTAAAGTTAACATGGTCTCTATTTATTTCAGAGCCGTTTAGCTAGTGCGTTTTAAATTTTCTTTCTTCAATTTTTATGGACATTTTTCCAAAACTCTAGGACGGAATCTTCTCAGTTAATTTTTTTTATCGGTCAACGGAGGGGGAGTCCCCCACCTGATTTCATTGATCAAGTGGCTCAGTTAATTTTTAGGACAGCTTTTCACTTGGTTTCTTATTAGAACAACTTTTTCTAGCAAACTTCTCTGAAGAACATTTCAAGTAAAATTTTCAGGAGAGCTTTACTAAAACTGCTCTCAGGAAAACTTCTTCCGAATAAGTTTTTTGAAAAAACTACTATTTTTATGAAACTTCTTTATACAATAACTGTCTGGAAAACTTATTTGGTTTTTTTCTGGTGTGGATTAAGCCTATCAACGTCGCTCTCTCTCGGTGAAAGAATTAGGTTGAAGACGTGGAAACAAATTAGGCAAATATTCGATCTGTACATGTACATCGTTCTCAAATTTCTACTGCTTGTGCCGTTTTCCAAGAAAAAATGCATGGCCAGCATATATACGAGACGATCAGCTACAACGTCCAGATAAGTTATTCGTCACGCAAAGCATATATCAGTGGACTGTTTGCACAGTTCAGGCTTGCACGCATGCATCAGTGTCTCGGATATTATTCAGTATATTATATGTAACCAAAATATGTGCGTTTTTCTCACTGAAGCAACATCTGAAAGCTTCTGCGATATTATGGGTGAGCGGATATATTCGGTTCCAGTATTCAGGATGAGTATTCTGTGCTCCACTTTTAGGCAATTTGCTTCACGGACAATAGAAATATTTGTGGGTTTATGTGTTGGGCCGCATCCATTCGCAAGGAGGTTTCCATTGGAAAGAAGCCCAGTAACATCAATCATTTTACGGAGCACTAGATTTGGCAGAGATTTTTGCCGATTCGGTTCACTGCAGGTTTCAAAATTGAGCAGGTTTGTTAGAATGCCAGTTTCACTAGTCAAAGGATATTTTATTGACATTTTCCTTCTAGGAGATTGAATGCCTATCAATTATTTTTGAACGAACCGACACTAAGCTGTGTTTGTTTCCCTCTTAAACTTTAGTCCCTGTCACATCGGATGCTTAGACACATGCATGGAGTATTAAATATAGACTAATTACGAAACTAAATACACAGATTAAGACTAATTTGCGAGATGAAATTTTTAAACCTAATTAGTCCATGATTTGATAATGTAGTGCTACAGTAAACATGTGCTAATGACGGATTAATTAGGCTTAATAAATTTGTCTCGCAGATTATTAAGGACTTCTGTAATTTGTTTTATTATTACTATTTGAACACTCGATGTGATGCCCCTATATGACACCCGATGTGATAGCACTAAACTTGTCCCCTGTTAATCTATATCTATATCTATATCTATATCTATATCTATACTCTATACTCTATACTCTATTCTATATATCTTATATTCCTTAAACCCCACTAGCATTGTATCTTAGCACATGCAAGTTGTCCACCTCAGTAATACACTATCACAAACAATTTAAACACACCAACACATGCAATTATACGATGTTCACGTCAGCGAGACACAACATTTAGATGTCCACGTCAGCATGCAATACAATACACTAATATTAATTTATAATAGTTTGTTCATTTGTATAAGTAATTGTATATAATCAAATTTTATTCTAAATTATCCACAATTCCCATAGCAACGCTCGGGATATGCTACTAGTATAGTTCAATTACAAGCTTGTAACCCTGAGAGGCTACCTATAGAAAAAAAGTAAAGAAGGAACAACAACAATAACAACATTGTACTTAGTGGATGATCAAACCAACAACATACATCGCAACATATTACCACTACCGGTCACTGCAACAACAGACATTTACCAACTATCAACACCACTAGCCCCAAGCACCAACACAAGGCAGACAACCATCACCTCAACACCTAGTCGAAGTCACCTTCAAGACACTAGTAGGTGGTCGATGAAGATCTATTTGTGGTTCTGCATCGTCGAAAATCAAGAGAAGCAGATCACACCACACTGAGAAGGACACCACATTGAGTGACCTTTCACTATAGTGTTGCTGCAGCATCACACCCAACAAAACAAGATGATTCCACCCGATCCATGGGCCTCTGAGATTGCCTTGTAGCACTCACCATGAAAACACAATGCACGAGGTCTCGTCGCATCCACCGCTGGACCCTAAATCTCACTCTCAATGCCTCATAGGATCAAGCATGTGGGTGGTTCACCACCGTCGCTCTGGAGGAGTTAGATTCTATCATCCACTCCTCCTGCCACCACGTACACTCTAGGTCTGCGATTCCTTTATTTAGAGGACTGGGGGATCATAGTTGGGGTTGTCATTATGGGCATAACATAAGCAGGGCTATCTTGATGGGATTGTCGCCCATTCAAGTGCCACAACACATTAGGCCCAATATTCCTAGCTAAATCTTATTTTCTAAGTGGCCTAGACCGTTCCAAAGTCTAGACAATCGCAATGTGCCTTGTTTGCTTTCAAGTTTTAACTCTTTGTCCCCAAATTGTTGTCTATGTGACTCGGCCTCTCACTCAAGTGACACTACCACAAGGCCAGCAGGTGCCTAGTGAGGCCTTCTCCGCTTTGCTCATTATGTTCATTCAATGGTAGCAGTCAAGATATGTGCAACATCGGTCAGTATTGTAGGCTCATGTTGCTACCTTGATGGGTGGGTGTTGTACAGTGCACCTCACAAAAACTCAGAAGGAGCCTTTGTTTGGTGGGTGTCATATAGTGTAGGTTCTAGGGATAACATAAATTCACTTATAGGCACGTAAATAGTCGGTTAAAGTTTGTTAGAAAGCTATAAAACTCAGGATCGATAGCATTAGATGTCCATACGTCTAAAAAAGCCCAGCAAATCAACTCACAAAGGGATCATCATGTAATATGATAGATGGTACATCAAGGCAGTTATGCTTGAGGACCATGTGAAGTCTACCATAGTGGTAACATGTCTATGTGATTGGAGATCCCATGAAATAGGATGAGGAAACTAGCTAGTGGTTGACTATGATGAGAGACCCTTAACACGTTCCATGTCGTTTGAGATGTAGTACGAGTGGCTTATTTAAACAGAGATGTTGTCCTATAGAACATCTATTATGAGAATCCACCGTATATGAGTTTGACTACTAGCCACAACATATGACATTTGGGTTAAAGCCATTGCTTCTACCTTGTTAATTGTAGCTAAACCTATGTGGTAACCTAAAATCTAGTTTGGATGTATTGTTTTGCAACAGAGCAAGTGCCAGTCAGGCAGGGCGCTATAATGCCATGTCAAGCATGTCACATCAATAGGTGATGTGTATGCCATGTCAGCGGGTTATCTTGTATGTAGTGGAAATGGCTATGAAAGATGTAATCTATGCTTAAATGGTTCTATTTCTGTTAGTTAAACATCAAGGCCTACTAGCAAAAGTTTCCACTCAATAAGCTAAAATTATTTGTACACTTTTTTGGAACACATTCTCCTTCCCACTCAACATGTTAGCCTCAACTTCAAACTCTTAAAATTTGAAAGGAAATATATAGAGAAAGAAATGTTGGCTAGGATCTCATCAAAACTTACTCGGGTCATTGCCGTAGCGAAACCCAGCAGTAAGTGGCCCAACATGGATCAGTTCGGTGCTTCGGCAGCCTATACGTTTAGTGGCAGACACGACTAACATGACTGTTACCAATCTAAGACTATGACGAAAAGTTATATGGATGTGACACTGTGTACAAGTAGATTGTGTTGTTGCGTATTCCTTTTGTGAGCGATCTACAGTGGCTGGCGGATGTTTGGTTGGTTGCGGTTAGTTTAAATTTGGACAAGCATGATAGTGATTTGCCACACTTGCCTATGGCTAGCTCGCCGCCACTATGACAACAGGCAGAAGGCGGTCCTTTGTGGATGGTAGCCTGCACCAGGTTCACGTGGCATTGTCTTCATGCTTATTGGATGGCGACGTGTAGTGGATGTGGTGACACTTGTTGTACTGGTGTGGGACCAAGGCATGGCGGCTCCTGGTGGTTGGTGTCTAGTGGGGGGATGGAGGCACAACCCTTGTCGTTCGACATGGTGTTGACAGGTCATGCATGTTTGTGACCAGATCGGTGTGTGGTAGCAATCTCTTGTTGGCGGCGGCCTGCTACAATCATTGTCTTGGTGGCTTGTCTCATATGGCGATGTCAAGTTCGGTGTTGCAACGGTGGTCAACATCATGTTTGGGTGTGGGTTTCGAGGTTGAGGACTTTCAGGCGAAGGCCCTACACAACTTCATGTTGTGGCTAGCAATCATGATGTTTTTGGTGCCATGCTCCTCGGTTGAGGCATTGTTGTGAGGTCCCAAAACTCCTAGGCTTTCATATGTGGATGTTGTTTTCCTTCTTTGAGGCATTGCCCCGGAGAACATTCCCCTGCCCCAAGCGCTTTGCTTGTTTTCTGTGGCATGCATGGTGATGTTTGCTTGCCAATGCTTTGATGGTTTTGCTAATAATGTGTTCATATGGTGGTTGTCATGTTGTTGCTTCTTTGTGAGAGTGGTTGTTTTTTTGTTCTTTTATATAGTTTGTTGTTGTACTTTGCTTCTTCTCTATTAATACATGTCTACAAATCTCTTACTGGGTCTGCAGCAGAGCAAGTGCCAGTCAATCAGAGTGCTAACATGGCATGTCGACCCTGCCACATCAGCAGGCGATGTGTATGCCAGGTCAGCAAGTTGTCTGTTATGCTGTGGAAATTACTATGCAAGAGGTAATCTATGCTTAAATGATACTGTTTCTGATAGTTAAAGATCAAGGCCTTCCAGCTGGCAGCAATTTCCAACCCAGCAAGCTAAAAAGAATTTGTACAGTTTTCTGAACACATTCTCCTTCCCCACTCAACAAGTTAGGCTCAACTTCAAACTCTTAAAACTTTGACAAGAACTATACATAGAAAGAAATGTTGGCTAGGATCTCATCAAAAATATATATACAATTTCTCTGTGTGAAATGGGCCTTAGAGTTCCAGATTTTTGGCATCCTCCACTTGACATCAATTTGTAGATTGAGCTGAACAGATTTAGTTCCTTCGTCTCCTCATGTCGTTTTGCATCTTCAGCGATCCTATAACACTGCAAAACGCAGACGGAAACAAGCATACGATCTTAATTTCTCAAATCAACGACTGTAAACAAAAATCATGTAGTACTCATCAATCAGTAATTGACCTGAAGGTCAATATACAGGGCAAAGTGCCTTACAGTCATTGCTCATGAGCCGGAGCGCGAGCACATGCTGCCGGGCGCCGGCGCGACGGCCATTCTGCGCTCGGCGGCCCGCGCCCTGGCGCACCGGTACGCGCACGTGACGATCCAGAACGCCCACGGGAGCGCGACGAGCGCCAGGCCGACGGCGGGGAGCCACGCCGGCGCCTCGTGCGGCGGCAGCACGATGTAGGCCGCCAGGCACGCGCCGCCGCCGAGCAGGGAGAGGAGGAGCAGCACCGTCACCAGCCACAAGCACACGCTGCTGCCGCCCGGCGCCCCTTGGCCCTCCCCCTGCTTGTCCGGCATCGTCGTGGTCGCTCGTCGGCGGCAGATCAGCTCGATCGGCACCGGGGCGCTGGCTAGGCGCGCGTCAAGAACAGCGGGGCGGCGATATGCGTGACAATGACATCAACCGGCCCGTCGCCCACTTCTGCTCTTGTTCGTGGATGGGAATGAAATGAAACAAAGAAAACGTGCCAAAAAGTTCTGATCTGTTTCGTTCTTCGCCTTTTGTGGATCTTGGTTGGAGGATGAGAAGTTAGCAATGGAGATTCGCGTCGCAGGGCGGCAGCATGGCCAAGAACGGAGCGAGAGGCGCAGAGCGAATTCTGGACAGAGTTAGTTTTGGACACCCAATAATAGGCCACTAATGGTGATGAACTGAGGGCATGCCGAAAAATGGACAGAATTAGCTTTGTCAGTTCCACTGCAGAGCTTACAGTTTCTGCATCAAGCGTAACACTAACGTCTGAAACTAGCAGCGTGTCAGTCAGATTCAGTGAACTTTGCTGTCATCAGTCATCACACGCACTCTGTTCCATTCATGACCCTGAAGTTACATCAACATGTTTGTACATCTACACAAACGCAACTTCCCTGCACAAGCCACGCAAACAAGAACATCAGAAAAAGAGAGGAAACAGCCATCAAAATAAGAAAAAGTGCACACAATGCAAGCTGCCATGCCACACAGATGAGCACACTGCACACAGAAGCACTGGCCATCAGCCTAGCCTAGCACGCCGTAGAGATCGCCACTGTAGAAGCCATCGTCACCCTTCTCCTTGGTGCTCTTCCTCCTGGAGAAGAGGATGTCACCGATGAGCGGCACGATGGGCTTGACCTTCTGCGCCTTCCTCCTCCGGCTGCCCATGAGCTCGACGTCGTCCATCTCGCCGAGGCTCAGCGCGTGCGAGAACGACGGCAGGTACTCGCTCGCGGCGAGCCTGTCGCCCCACCCCTCGCTCCGGAGCGTGGACGACGCCACGTCGGTGTCGCCCCCGATGCTGCGGCGCCCCGCCGCCGCCGCCGCCGCCTTGTCGGCCTCCATCTCGGCGAGCTTCGAGAGGCCCCGGTGGAGCTGCGCGCTGAGGCTGGCCAGCGCCATCTCCATCTCGTTCCCGCGCTTCCTGAGCTGCGCGACCTCCTGCTGCGTCTCGGCCACGTCGGCCTCCAGCTTCTGGATGGAGCGTACGATCACGAGACCACCGGCCTCCTCGTTGCCCCGGTCGTCGTTGCCACCGCGGCCGCTGCGCGGCTTGACCGGCGAAGGTGACGACGCGAGCGATGTCGGCGAGGATGGAGCCGAGTACATGGGCACGGTGGCGGCCATTATCTCCGCCTCGCTCTCGGCCATTGGGGTGGGTGAGAAGGTCATGGTGCTGCTGCTGCTGCTTGCTTCATGCTTGGCACTCGGGGTGGCAGCAACGCTAGTAGCATTGCCACTGGCGCTGGGGGTGGCAATGGCGGCCGCACTGCTACTGCTGTGCCGGGAATGGCTGTTGCCGAAAAGTATGCGGTCACCGAACACTGCCACCGCCTCCTTGACGGACCGGAAAGGGCGGGCAGTGTCGACCTCAGCACGGTCCGAGGCCGCAGCCATGCGGAGCAGGCAGCCAACGACAAGGATTATGGCCTTTCCTCCAAAGGATCAGTTGTGAACCGGACTGCAGACAGCACAAGCTGCCTGGAGGAATATATGGAGGCAGGAGAGGAGGGTGTCTTTGCTTCCACTTCAATAGCACGTTGGCCTGTGTCCACCAGCTTCCAAGCAACCAGTTTCCCAACTGCAACAAGCAAGGAGGATGACTTGCCACCTAAAAGAAGTCCAAGAGAACTCGGAAATAAGCCTGGAGTAGAGTTCTGCAGGAGTGCCGCTGAAGCTGCAGGTATGCTTTTTGGGCACTCTTGGCTGGCGATACAAGGAGACCACGGTAACAACTTGTGTCAGATCAGTCACCGGATCACTGTCGTAGCATAGCAACATGTTTGCGTTGCAGCATAAAGGACTGAAACAGAAATTCTGGTGTGTCATGTAAGTGGTTGGGAGAAATCATAGTTTTTCCGGTTGGGGCGCAGTTCACTAGCAGAGGATTGGAACATCATAACAAACCGATCGATTATGTTATGGGCTTATGGCAATCAGAAACATGATTGTAGTGAACAGAAGCAAACTAAGTCAAGCAGTGCCTCAATTTTACAATCAGCTAGTAGAAAAAAAGAAAGCTTTTCACTTTCACTTTTTTTTGAGAAACTTTTCCCTTTCTTTTCTGGGGGTAAGGAAAAACCATAAAAAGGCCAAAAGGGTGACCGAAGCTGCATACATGCAGGCCTGGGCCTGGGCCGCCTGGCGGACTGGGGGAGCTGGGAGCAGACGGGCCAGGGAAAATGGGAGGGAGGAAAGAGAAAGGCTGCGGTCTTCTTTTTTTTTTTTTGATCCTTAGGCTGCGGTCTTCTTGGCTAGGTCAAGTTTTAGAAATAATGTGAACTTTGTTTAAATTCCAGGAATTCAAACAAGATTCGGATCCAAAATAGACATGACCCAAAATTTCTGGAAAACTCACGGAAACCACTTTATGTCTCGGGAGTCAGGAGCTTGTGACACAGCTTCAAACCCATCTTCTCCCCAGGGAACCATTTTCATAGTGACTTGCCCTCTCTGGTTTGTACTGCGAACACATGGTCGATATATATCCATGTGATCAGTTTGTGATGAGTGATTGTCAACGTGAGTAGCGCTTTGGGTTGAGTTGTTGAACTAACCGAGGCGTGAGTTTGGGTTGTGCAACATGTCTCTTGGCTTGAGGTGCGCAGGTGTAGAGCTCGAAGATGGTAGTTGACGGAGAAGGTGAAGGTCAAGCAGGTTCGTGATGATAGATTAGAAGCAGTGAAGGATGGATGCCAGGGCTTGGACCGAGGGACTGTAGAAGCCGGGTGAATGACCATAGGTGGCTGACACCTGGGGTCATCGACATGTGCAAGAGTACATGAGAAGTGGACCGTGTTGACCAAGTCAAGACGACGGTCGAGTAAGTCAAGCGGAGGCATAGGAGGACTTGATGGCTGGGCAGTCAAGGACGATGTTAGCACGTGTCGAGTTTGTGGGGCAAGCGTATGGTAACACCCTGTGTTTTGCATCATAATAAAAACCACTAAAAATTTGAAATTTTTAAAACATTACAACAAATTAAAACCTAACTATTTATTTTCTATAAAACTATTTAAAAGAAAACGTTTTTCAAAAATGCTGTATCAAAATTCACCATATACATTTAGGTTAGAATTTTTGGAGTGACGAAATGCTTGATTGAATGCATGTATGTTTGCCCTAGAATTTATTTGGCACTAAATAAGCCTCCTTGACATTCTTCACCCAAATAACCTCTTTGACTCTCCCTTGATTTTCCAAGCTCTCCACATTTCAAATTCCCTTGAATTCAAATTTAGATCCATTCAAATTGTGCCTTAGTTTACTGGGAAATAGAAAAGGAATTCATAAAAGGAAAATGGTGCTTGGGCTCATTCACCTTCTCTTCCCTCTCTGGCCCGCGTCGTGGCCCACCTCCTCCCCGCATCGGACCAACGCTAACTGAGCCCGCGTCGCGCCCTCCTCCTTTTCCCTCTCATGCATGGGCTGGCCCAGCGGCTTGCCTTAGCCACATGGCCCAACTGGCACGAGCCCACACCCCTTTCCTTCCCCTGTCTACCTCACTGACATGGCGGCCCCACTCATCATACCTCAAGCTCATTGCCTCGCCCAAGCTCCCCAAGCGGATATGGATGGAGAGCGTCACCTGAACCCACGAAGCTTCGCGACACCACCGTCTCCCCTCTTTCCCCGCTCCCCGTGGACACGTGGCAATGCTAGGTCATTTGACCGTTGCCGTCACCATGAACGTGCTCCAGCCCAGCTTGCTGCCAGCCAAGCAATGGATAAGCACGCACTGTGCACCACCTCCTTAGGTTTGAACTCGTGCACGGGAAAGGAAACGTGACGCACGCGGAAGCGAGGCACCCAGAGGAAAATATCTCCCCGGCGAACTGCCATTGGCGGCCTATAAATAGGCCTCCCCCGAGCCCCTCCGCTTCAACCAGAGGTGCCATAAGCTTTGCCTAGTTCGGGAACACCCCATCTCTCTCTCGCCTTCCCTTCTCCCTTCCTCTATCAAGCTCTAGCTTGATTCTCCCCAATTCGGCCGCCATGGTCGACATGGGAATCAAGCTCTGAGCTCTCACTCCTTTGTGCGTCTTAGGTCAATAGGACTCTCCCGCATGCCCCTCGACCTCTCCGCCACCCACTCCGCCACCACTAGCTCTCCCTCCCTTTTCTGTGCTGCCATGTTCCCGAGCAAAGCCCGCAGTCGAGCCACCGCCATCGTCTGCCCCCATGACACCCCTCCTTGGTTGGTAGAGCACCTCACAAAAGCGTCTACCCTTCACTACAAACTTCTAACCCTTGCGCAACGACGAGAAAACGTTGCAATAGGCCCAATTTTGTTGCAAAAGGTAGTTCATACCACAAAATCGCATTCATTGGCAATGGTTGCAAAAAGTCACGTTGCAATAAGAACTTGCAACCGTTGCTAGTTTGGCGTTGCAAGAGTTAGCTTTTCTTGCAACGTTACCAAGCATTGCAATAGGACGTTATCGCAACATTCACTGGCGTGGCAATACGAGCACTTGCCACGTTCGTCTTCGTAGCGAGAGGTGGTAAATACGAGCGATAGCGTGGCAATAGATTTTTTGTTGCCACGCTAGAATTTTGTTGCCTAAGGTGTTGTTGCCACGACCGTTGTGTCGTGGCAAGTAAATCATTTGCCACGCAAATGTAATCGTTGCGAGAGAGTATACATTATTGCCACGCTTGTCTTGGTGTTGCAATAGTATCATTTGCCACACAAATTTATCTGTTGCGAGATACCGTTCATTATTGCCACGACCGCGTTGCCGATGCAACAGTATCATTTGCCACGCAATTTTATTCGTTGCGGTACTATTTATTATTGCCACAACCTCGGTGCCATTGCAACACTAGAATTTGCCACGCAATTTTATTCGTTACGGAAGATTAATTGTTATTGCAACAATAGTCATGTCATGGCAATAGTATTATTTGCAACGTAAATAAGTCTGTTGCCATACAGCATATTGCCACGCATCACGGCTCGTAGGTATAGCTTTTATTGCAATGCTAGTAACATTTAATTTTGGTTTAATAAATCATCATTGCAAATCAATAAACCATATCAAAAGCAATTGCATTCACATATATTAATTATAATTAATCATTCAATATGTTGCCAAACCCATGAAATAGTAGCTAAAATTATAAACGAGTGTACAATTAACTCATTATTTGACAACTTTTTACAAACTTCCTAACATCTATGCAGCACTTGAGAAATTCCTGGCAGCCCAACATGTCATCTCCTCGGCTATGTCCCCGCTTGATTATGAGCCTCCCACTGAAACCTTGTCCACCTACTGCCAAAAGAATATGATTGGGATATTAGAACAATATTAAGTTTACTAATTCTTGCACAAATGTAAAGAGATGAAGACATAAAATGGTTCTAATTTCTAATTTCATATACAAAAGCCATCAACCAAGCTTTTGCATAGTTGAAGTTCTACTGCAATTCTGCAAATGAGCAAATGTTGTCGATCTAGTTGCTGCATTTCCTTTTTCCACGAAAAAGATGGAAGTCATGTTCCATTGTTCCAGAACCACAAACGTATGAATCAATTTTTAGTATGATTTCACTGTGCCACCGCCCGCTGCTCCGGCAATTCACCCCCATCGCGATGAACCCCCATAGTCGTTGAGGACCTCCCAGACAGCTGCGGGATCACCTCGCGAGCGCCGGCCACTGCTTGGCATCAGGTTTCGGTCACCAACATCACGGCGTAGCCAACTCCGACGAGCTCTGGGTGCCCTCCCCTATTTGCCGTCGCGCCGACGCCGCCACCATAGACGCCGTGCTGTCTACATTTCCCCTCACTCTCTCTGTCAGGTGGGCTAGACTCAGAACGCCGTCGTCGTCCGTCTAAGTGAGGAGGCTAAGGATGGTCCACACGTTAGTGGCGCATGACACTGACGTCCTGGACCCACATGGCAGCCACATCAACGCCCTCTCCATCCTCCCTCTTCTTCCGTGGACTTGGTCCACATAAACCCTGAGAGAGAAAGAGAGGTCTACAACATAGTGAAGGACCTGGCGCGTAGCACAGTACCAACAACTGACCCTGCCCGCGCTGGCCTGTGCGTCAGCCACTTAGCCAAGAGGAAAACGCTTGGTACACCCGAGCCGTGTACACCAAGAAGTGAATATCCATTTTCCTTGCATGGAAAAATTCCTAGAAAATTCCTAAATAAACTAGGTACACCCCAAATCCTACCCAAGCCATTTCATACCATTTCCATTACTCCAATTTCTAGAACTATTTTCCAAACTATATTCCACATATTCTTTTCTTAGTAAAATATTTGATAAATCATATCTTTCTCACCCCAACTCCAAATCCATTGATTCTTCCACCAAAAACCTTCTAAATTCAAGCTCTATTTATTCATACCCTTTGTTCTATTATTGGTGATTATTTAAATTCTAGTTTGATTGTTTCCCTTTCCTATATTTAATTTAATACTAACTATAGTAGTACCCTCCACCATAGTAGTAGCTAACCCCGTATATTTGCATAGGTGTATGTACCATGACACATACTCGAATGTATCCACACCCAATCACCTAAAATAATAGGATATGTATACATGCATGGATATGATCGAGTATAGGACACATAAATAACCGGGTGTACGCCTATGTATGGCTAACTTTACGTCTTGCCTTTTTTCTTTTCTAACTAATATGAGGCACATACATATGCATGTGTGTATGTGCCACTAACCCCATGGACCTGTAGAGGTCAGACAGGTCATCTATGATGACTTGGTGAAAGCCCTAGTTTGGTTTTGGATAATTGATGAAACCTATGTGAACTAGTCCTTTGCTCTAAGTGATGTATGAGATAGATTGGTTCACATCCATGGTGGAACTAGATGGCACTTATGTGATGGAGATGGCCAAAAGATTGTGATCGAATGCTCTAACTTTGAAAAGAAGAAAGAGAAAAACAAAATGGGCTTAAGACAAAGGTATATTTGAATGGGCCATTTTGTTTTGCCACTCAAGACACCATAGAGGGTGTGAATGGATTTAGGATAGATAATTGTACTATATAGAGCGAAAATCTTTAATTGCAATGGTTACCTAATGCCACTAAGTATGAGTCTCATTTGCATATACTTAGCGCTGAGTGACGTGGTGAGATGCATGAGAAAGCCTGTGAAAAATATTTGTGAAAAGCTAACATAAGTGCCCAATTTATTTGGGTATATTTTGGTGAAGTTAGCAATTTGAAAAGGCTTGAAAAGGTGCTAGAATCTCTCAGAAGGTGCACTTCTGTCCAGTTGAAAGGAGTTGGAAGGAGTTGTTGCTGCTTCCTTCTGTTGGTGCTGGGCGTTGGCATTTGGGCAATGTGCTCGCAGGCCCAGGTGCGCTGTCAGCACATCTACCGCTGGGGCGTGGGCGGCTGCGCGCTCGGCCTCTTGGGCTGGCTCGTCGAGTGGGCTGCTGAGGGCGCTGCTGTCTGCTGCTGGGCCGGCCCATCGAGTGGTGGCACTGGGACGCTGCTGCTGGCTTGTGGCCGAGCCCGCACTGGGCGTGCCCGAGCGGCTGGAGCCGCGCGGTCCGCTGGGGCTTGCGCGTGTTGCGTGCGGCCGTGTGGGCGCTCGCTCCGCCAGCGTGTACGGTGCCTGGGGCCCGCCCTTGGCCGTGGGTGGAGAGGCGAGCGCGCCGTTCCGAGGGGGAGTTTCGACGAAGCTTCTTCAGCGTGACTGGCCGGTTGACCGCTCGTCCTTGTGGACCGAGGGAGGCGCGTTTGGCTGCAGGGCCCGCGCGTCAGAAGTGAAGGCCAGTGGGAGCCGCTGGAAGGCTACGGTCCAGTGACCGTTTGGCTGGGCTGGCCGAGTGCCTGGGAGATGGGTGCGCGACTTGGGGCGGGTTTGCGACCCTGCACCTGGGCGGCCTGGCCAGCCGTACTGGATTAGGTCTGAGCAAGCCTGTCCCAAGTGGTGCAAGAGCATCTGTTTGTGCACCTGCATCGACAGAGCTCGGACCAGGCGAGGTCGTGTTTGCGACCCAGCCCTCAGCCGGGCTGAGAGACCAACCGCCGCCAACTGCCAAACCGAGAACGTGTTTGGCAGCTGGCTGTGGTTAGCCTGGTCCAGAGATCAAAAACAGATTTATAGCTTGATCAATTGAGAATGTTTGACAGATGAGCAAGAAGATCATGAACATAAGCATGAGCATCATTACCAAACCATACACAATCAGTGCTGACATTAGCACTTGGCCTTAGACAAATTTCATAACGTTCACATTGCATTATTGGCTACAAGGAATAATCAAACTAGAAGAAAGAAGTACAACAGCATAAGTTATGTTTGAAGTCCAGCAGAAGAACAAGAAACAGAATTGGTAAAGCAAAATGACATGTAGCCAGCTAATTAGTCTGTCCACATTGTCATCATCCGCTTAATGAAAACAATTTCACTTCTTGCACACGAACAACAGGTCGAAGCAGATCGAGCTCAAGTCGAAGAAGACGGGGACGGAGAAGAGGAGGAAGCACCAACGCCACCGAGTCCTAGCAGGAGCCGGAGCAGGAACGCGGCGAAGAACCCCCAAGGCGCAGAACGGAGCAAAAGTACGCCGGAGGTCGCCGCCGCCGCCACGCACTCACCGCCAGTCTCTCAGGAGGGAGGTGGAAGGTGACCAGAGCGAGAGGAAGAAGGAGAGGCAGGGGGAGCGGCCGCACTTTATAGGTGCGAGGATTCGCCGGCGGGTTTTCCTTCCCGCGCGGAGGGAAGCGCGTGCACTGAAGTTTCCCCTTCCCGCGTGAGCCATCCGCCGCCGCCCCGAAATCGCCCGAGCGCGCCGCGCGCAGCCGAGCTTGCGAGAAACGAACCCTAGCGGCGTTTCTCCGGAGCCTGGCTGCGGCGTCGTTTTTGGCTGCGGTGAGTCGGGCTCCAACGCTGGCCAAGGCCGCAAACACGAGCAGGTGCAGCCCATGAGCGCAAGGCTGTGTTGGGCCACCCTCGCAAACGCACCCTTGGTTTCTGGCTGTAGGGTGCCTGGTCTATTGTGGGATAAGTCAGAGACGTCTCCCTTCTCTTCTCTCTCTGACTTCTTCCATGCAACTTGAGAACAAACAGAGAGGAACAATGCTCTCTCCTCCTCTCTCTCTCACTCCCTAGGATTTGTGCTCCAATCAAGTGAGAGATTGAGCTCTAGTGTTGATCTTGAGAGCTTCAAGAGCTTCTCCTCCCTCTCCTCTCTGTCTCCAAGTGTGGTGCCCATTCTTGAGAGGATTTGGGAGAAACCCTAGTATGTGCATTTGAGGTCGCATATTTGGTGGCACTAGGTGGTGATTGTAATTGTGAATTTCTTGTTACTCTTGGCGATTGTCATCACCTAGACGATTGGTGATTTGTTGATTGGTGAGGGGATTTGGTGATTGTGTCCACCCCCAATCAAGGATTATATTTGGGAGGGGTTCTTGACCTTTTCCCCATGGAAGATCGCAAAAGGTACTCTAGTGGATTGCTCGTGTCATTGAGTTACCCGCACTTGTGGGTAGGTTCTTGCGGCGCCCATTCGTTGGGCTAGGCTTGTGAACGCCTATTAGCTCGCCAAACCACCAAGTGAATGGGCGACACAATGGGGACTAGTTTGTCGGCAAGCAAGTGAACATCAGGAGAAAAATCGCGTGTAAATTGATTCATTGGCTCCCTTGGTATTCATTATGATTAAATATCTCTTGCCGGATTTGGTACACATCTCTACCTCACTTGTATTATAATTCATTGATATACTTGTCCTATGGTAGCTGCTAGTTTATTTGCCTAGCCTAGTTGACCAGTTTTCTTGCTAGTTGTTTAGCATAGTCGTAACCGGTTGTAACTAGTTGAAACCAGTTGTAACTAGTCGTAACCAGTTTTCTCACTAGTTGTTCTGCTTAGTCTTAACTGGTTGTAACTAGTTCAAACTAGTTCTCTTGGTAGCCTTTCCCGTTGCAACTAGTTGTAACTAGTTTTCTTGCTAGTTGTTTAGCACAGTTGTAATTTGTTGTAGCTAGTTGTGTCAATCTTTTGTTAGCTCTCAAGTTATAGTTGTAGTGCAAAAGGTTGCTTGGTTGTGTGCCATAGAGATCATAATTCACTAGAATTTATTGGATAGGTGGCTTGCATCTCTTGGTAGAGCTAGAGCAAAATTCGCAATCCGCCTTTTGTTGTACTAATTATTTTGCTCTAGTGATTTGTAGATTTTTTATTAGGCTATTCACCATTCTCTAGCCATTTAGGGCCTTTCACTTGGTCAGACTTTCTCTTTTAGGTTCACATAATAGTGAAATATAATAATATGACCAAGTCCACCTCACCACCTTAGCCTAACCCGTAGGAGCCACATCCTGTTGGATGGAATCTCTCTATCCAACCCTTACTTCAAATTGACATAATAATGATAACCTTAGATAACAACCCATCAACCAATAAGAGCTAACCCATCTAGGACCATTTCCTTTCTTTGATTGCTTATGCTTATTATTTTCCATATTTGTGTTTTCTTGCATGTCCACGCTAGACCGCATAGGATAGAAGACATAGAGACAACCCGATGGAGTCCAAAAGACAAGAGCAGGAGACATAGGAATTGGAGTCTTGAAGTAAGGATATAATTGTCAACGAATGGAGACAAGTCCTAACCCCCACCTATTCCTTTCCCACCATTTTATATACCATACCTTAACTACACCCTTTCCACCACCACATATTGCTAGCCTCCACCATAAACCCTCCACCTCCCATTTCCACTAATTAATAAACTCAACTTATATTACTTAAATCCTCATTTGTGAATTAATGGAATTATAATGAATCATGAGCTCGGCTATTATATTATCTTGATACGATATAAGCTTGACTATGATATTATGATTAATGATGATATGGTAAAAGGTTACCTTGATATGATATGAGCTCCATGAATTCGAGGACAATAATTGTTAAACTTAAAACTGGTAAACCTGAACTAAACAATGATAGGGGTGAGTAAGGGGTGACTTGTGTGGTACAAGTTACCTTGGCAGGATCACCTAGTGAGGGTTCCCGTTGGGAGATACTCGCCTCAGTCACATCAGGACCATTTCATAGTCCCTCTCACTGAGATATTACGTACAACCACATGTCTAATATGGGAAGCTAGTTAGCACTGAACTAATGAGGACAAGTTGCCCCCCCGATAGAAAGTAGTTTACCTTTCCAACTACAAAGTTTTTCATGGACTTTCTCCTCAATGCAAGCCCAATCTTTATTTGATAATTTTGTATGATTCATTGGGATGCCAAGATATCGGAAGGGGAAACTTCCTAGGCGACACCCAAACAGATGAGCATACTCCTATTCACAATCCTTTGCTTCGCCGTAGCAGAAGACTTAACTTTTGCGAAAATTAATTTTCAATGCTAGTAGTTGCTCAAAGGCGCTAAGCACTAGTTTTAGCTCCCTGGCCTGCAATATGTCATGATCCACAAACAAAATGGTGTCATCCACATATCGTAGGATTGAAAGACCGTCATCGACTAGATGTGGAACAACTCCTCTGATTTTTTCCATCGAACTTAATCCGAAGAATTAGAGTTGCTAACATATCTTCCACCAAATTAAATAAGATAGGAGATAGGTCTGGAAATAATGACCCACATCATCATTCACTTTAATGTTTACACTACCACCCTTCACAATTTAGTCTATTCAACCACACCATACAGGTGAGAAACCCTTCATTCTTAAGGTTTGCTAAAGAAAGGACCATTTAACCTTGTCATAGGCTTTCTCAAAGTTTAGCTTTAAGATAACCCCATTTAATCTTTTCCTGTCCATCTCGTGTAAGGTCTCATGTAGGATAACCACCCATCCAGAATATTTGTACCTTCCATGAAAGCCGATTGAGAGGGTTGGATCAACATTTTTGCCACTAGGGCTATTTGGTTACTCAACACCTTGGTGAAAATTTTGAAACTGACATTGAGTAGACAAATGGGCCAGTATTGTTGGATTTTTGTCACCTCTTTCTGTTTTGGTGTAACAACATAATTGTACCAAAATTGAGACTAAAAAGGGGTAAGGTACCCTTGTGAAACTCAGCCAGGAGCCCATCCGTTCCAGGGGCTTTGTTATGCTCCATTTGAAAAATAGCCTCTTTGATCTCACTTTCTAAGAAATGAGCCATTAGGATCTCATTTTCAAGCTGTGAGACTTGTGGGATGTCACGTAGTGGACTCCACCATTGAAAAATGGTTACTAGCTGGCTCACCAAAGAGGCCTTTATAATAATTGGTGATGAATTTCTTTAGATTTACATCACCCTTTACACCTTCGTCTTGATCTAGATGAAAAATTCGGGTCTTTCGGTGTTTGCCATTAGCCACCAAGTGAAAATACTTAGCATTGCAGTCACCTTGTAACAAGCTATAGTTGTCTTGGCTCTGATACGATTTGACTTCCTCTTCCCATAAGAGAAGGGCTAGCCTCTGTTTGTAATAATTTTTAAGGTCGATTTCTACACTATTTAAATGCTGCACCTCTGCTTTTTTGTCAAGAGCACCATCTTTATTTATTAGCTTTGCCTTATCTTTCTTGTAATTTCCACTCACGTTTTAGCCCAACCCCTTAGGAACTGTCTAAGCCTTTGTATTTTACTTTGCCAATGTTGTAGCAGAGTATTACCTCCTTGTTCGCTTTTCTAGACTCCAGTAACCAACTCATTAAAATCATATCTTAACAGCCAACCGAGTTCAAATTTGAACCCAGCTTGCTTGTTGCCATGAGTGCCATTACCAATGTTCTAAAAGCGGAGTGTGAACTGAAATTTCCCATGTCAACGCTTAAACCGTTGCTAGCGGGTATTTGGATTCCCATTCTATGCTAACTAAGGCTCGATCAAATCTTGCATATGTGGGTTTTTCCCTTGAATTTACCCAGGTATATTTCCTGTTAGAGAGTTCTAGCTCTTAAATCTCGGCTATCAATAATAGCATTGAATAGGAAAGGCCATCAATCCTCATATAGTGATCATCATTCTCTTTCATGTGATAGATTGATGACTAGCTTGTTTTATCGTGGATTTATGGTCTTATACTATTATACTCTTGTCATCTTTTGAACCTTACACTACAAATTAGAATTGTTAATTAATGTGTTGAAGGTGTTCCCATGTCTTGGTTCTATGTATCAGTTTTCTCTTTCATTGTGAATCCCATTTTTGTTCTCTTTTTTGGGCCTTCCCAATTTTGATTTGGTTTCTGTAAAAAATGTAAAATTGAAATAGTAGAGGGTTTTGTTGATAGCCAAATTATGACTAGATCAACGAAGATGGATTGAAAAATCACATGCATATATGAAAAAAAGATCAATTTTGGATGAAATTTGGCAAATTTGCAATCTCCTAGAAAAATTGGCCTAGGCCAGTTTTGGTTGCGACTACATGAACACTGTACAAACCATCCTTGGCCAGATTTGAAAACCAGCCTCAGCTAGTTTTGTACCTCCAACTTGTGTCTTTTCTTTGGAAATCAATCCGATCTCATGGGTAGCTTGTAAATTATGTGTGGAATATGTTTTCTAGTGGGATAAGATCACCCCTCTATTTATATGAGAGGTTCACGGTTAATCGAGAGATTCAACTATCCAATCATCAAAAAAACATATCTACCTTTACTTTTTATCTCCTACCTCAAGCTCTTCAGCCCATTTGCTGTCCAGCACGTCTCTCAATGAGATTTGCTGACGTTCTAGGTGGCCTTACTGATTCTAGGACATCCCTGCTGTTTGTCTCCCCGGCAGGTCTTCTTGTAAGGTGTTAGTTGTTTTTGTGGACAAAGAACGAGCTTTAAATCGGCCTTATGGACCTGTTTGTCAGCTTTGTCATTACCCCTGCCACAGTGTTGGTTGGATTCAACATCAACGGGTCTATCAAGACCGATCCTGTTCGTTTTCATCCTACTTCTAGTCCACAAAAGCTAAACTGTACCATACTTTAGTTCGGAGGAAGTTGGTCAGCCAGAAAATTTTGAGTTTTGCAAGAAAAAGCAATAATTGTCGGCGTGGTTGCCTTTGAATTGAACCGAACCACACGTACATGCAGAGAGGCTATAGCTAAGCTAGAGAGGAGGTCAAACACAGGCGACCTCGGTAGCCGGCGGCGGCACAGAATAAAAAAATTAACGCCGCGAGGACGTCTGCGGCATGGTAAGATACGATGGCTGGCAAGGATCGGGAAAGAATGGAAGACCAAAGGAGGCATCAGGCGGCTAAACGTAGACGCTTTACCCACAAAGGACGGAAAGCAACGTGCTTGAAGCCGGCAAGCATTAGCTGTGGACTTTTGGAATAGCTAACTATAACTTCTCGCAAGGAAAAAGTATTTAGCTTTGAGTCGGAAAAATTAAGGTGTGCGTCCGTGCTCTAGGAAAATGTCTTTGACCAGGATGTTGTTTCATTGACTATTCAGCCCAGTCAGGGGCGGATTCAGGCCCCGGGCTGCCCGGGCTGCAGCCCGGGGCGTGGCCTAAAACCTTCAGTAACAGTCCTGTTGTGCAGCCTAAAATGTCTAAATTAATAGTATTTCAACCCCACTCGATATTGCCAAAACTTGACCTCAACGCCTCCAGCCCGCCCCCAACAACGAGAAGGAAGCGCAAACGGTGCCAAAATTTCTAGCCTTTTAGAATTTAGCCCCTCTTCTAACTCATTTCTAGATCCGCCACTGAGCCCAGTGATTCCGCAGTCATCGAGCCAGAGTCAATGGCTGCTAACAGTCGGATACAAGTACAGCGACCGGCTGCTAATAGTCTCCTGGTTTTGTATTTAAAAAGCATCTTGATACTCCCATTGCGCAACAAAAGGGTAGCATAAGAGCGGACAGTAGCGAAGAGGAAAACAGAAGGTTGCTATCAACCAAGAAAAAAAAAGAAATTAGCATGGAGGAGAGGAGGATGCATGGTTTTTCTGTTAGCCAGTTGTGTAACTTGTGTTTACAGATGTGTATCTTGTTGTTGTGTCGGCTTCTGCCGACGGCCTCCACACAGCCCTCAGCATTGCCGCCACTGCACACAACACAAGAAAGCATCATGAGAGACCTTGCCAGCCTCATGTCCTCCACAGGTGTACAGGTACCTGAGGGCTGGGGTAAAAAGGCCTCAAATCCATGCCTATGGAGTGGGGTGAGCTGCTCTGCATCTGAATCTTTCCTCTTCTCAGTTGTCACCAAGCTCAACCTTTCTAACTCTGGTATTTCTAGCCCCATGATCCTTGCTTGCATATGCCCTCTTGATACCTTGCAATCTCTTGATTTTTCTAGAAACTCCATTGCCGATCTCCCAGCCAGATTTGTCACTTCTGATTGCGACATGATGGCTAGTTTAACGGCTCTCAATCTCAGTAGCAACAGATTGATTGACCAACTCCAAGACTTCTCTGGTTTCCGTCAGCTGGAGATTCTTGATTTGTCCTTCAACTATTTAAATGGAAGCGTAGGAACCAAGCTGAGCTGTCTGCGCAGACTGAGAAGCTTGAACCTTACTTCCAATAACCTTGATGGTCATATTCCAACAAATTTGGCTGGTTCTTTAGAGGAACTGGTGTTGTCTGAAAACCATTTTCGTGGTACTATTCCTAGAGGGTTGTTTCAGTATGGAAATCTTACATACATGGATATCAGCCAGAACCATCTAATGGATACCATCCCAGATGAATTTCTAAAGCTCCCAAAGCTCCACACGTTGCTCCTGTCAGATAATAGTTTGAGTGGTGCAATACCGAGTAGCTTGTCAAACATCGTGACACTATCTCGGTTCGCAGCCAACCAGAACAATCTAAGTGGCGCCATACCATGTGGAATCACCAAACATCTTACGCATTTCGATTTGAGTTTCAATAAGCTCAGTGGTGACATACCATCTGATCTGTTCCTTGCACCTGGTCTGGAGACAGTTTATCTCACTAGCAATATGCTACAAGGGCCCATTCCGTCGGCTTTCTCCAAAAGGCTCTGTGGCCTTCTGCTCGGAGATAACATGCTCAATGGGAGTGTCCCAGAATCAATTGGTGAGGCCTCAAACTTGGTTTATCTTGAGATGCACAGAAACTACTTGACAGGGATGATGCCTTGGCAGATTAGCAAATGCAAGAAGCTCTGTCTCTTGAATCTGGCAATGAATGAATTGCAGGGTCCCATCCCTGATGAACTGGGCAATCTAGATAGCCTAGTTGTTCTGAAACTCCAAATGAACAACTTTGATGGATATATACCTAATACACTTTCTGGTTTGTCAAACCTGTGTACACTGAACCTTAGCTATAACTCATTCCATGGAGAGATACCTCAGGGAATATTCTGCCTATCAAAGCTGTCTACCTTGAATTTACAAGGCAACAGGATCACTGGCACCATTCCAACTTCCATCAGTTCATTGGATTCATTGGACAGTCTCATCGAACTTAACTTGGGGGGCAACAAGCTGACTGGTACTATCCCCACTATGCCGAAAAGTTTGAGTACCCTTCTCAATCTGAGTCACAACTGTTTTAGCGGATCGATACCTTCAAATTTGGGTATGTTGTCAGATTTGGAGATTCTAGATCTGTCTCACAATAAATTATCTGGTCAGGTACCGTCCTCACTAGGTGCTTTGCAAAGCTTGACACTACTTGTGCTTTCCTATAATGATCTCTCTGGGCCCCTTCCATCTTTTCCTCGACATGCTGCAGTCCAGTTCACTGGGAATCCAAAATTGCATGTTAACAGTGCTCCACACAATATGGTGCCAGACGCTCAGGAGTATAGGTCAGCTATATGGGTTGCCGTAGTTTCATTTGTATTTGGTTTTGTGGCCTCTTTCTATGGAAATGGGATCAAACAGGGGTGGTTTAAAGAGCTGATTTAATACTGTCAATGTATCTGCATTTAGGTGCATAGTTTTGATAGCGTAGAATCACGGGTAAACAATAAAGATATGCCTAGTTCCCGTGCCTGCGTTTGGTGTGCTTGTCCTCGCCACCTCTTGGTCGCCAGGCATGTCACACAGGCAACTAAGTAAAATGGCATATCGTGCAGTGTGTGTAGCGTGGCAGGGAAGAAGTTGTATGCATGTTTCCCATTCCAAATATTAGCAATGAAAAAGGCCAAAAAGGCTGCAACACTTCTGCAGCACATATCGTGTTCATCTTCCAACTTTCGCTTGTGTATATGTATTCATGGTGATCGCGCTCAGCGTTACGGAGTTCGTCCGCACCGATTAGGAGCTTGGTGGTGTCATCACCGGCTCTAACAACTTGTATCAGAGCTAGTGTGTTGGCGTCCTAGTCGTTGGCGATCTCTAACTGATGGTGTCTTGTCGTTGGATGTTTCAATCTAATTGCAAGGGCACCATACACCGAAGAGACAATGTGTTGGAGGCCAGAAGATGACTGGAGGTGATGGCTGCTCTAGTTAACGTCGTGTGGTGAAGGAGAGTTCTCTAGTATGGCCAATGCTGATCTGTACCAGCTACACCGAGTGGGCGATGCTGATGAAGATCAACTATGAGGCCAAGGAGGTATGGGAGCCGATCAATCCGTGGACCTCAATGCAGCACAAGATGAACCGGCAGGCCATGGGCGCCTCGATGCAGTCAGTCCCAAATTAGGTGTTGGTGACGCTAGGGTCCGTGCGCTCGATGAAACGATCATTCTTTCTTTGATGGAAATGTAAGGAAAACACTGATCCTTCATATGTTTTTTACGATTTTCAAGGTTGTTGCGTTTTAAATTGTACTTTACTAGTCCATCGACCCGTGCTTCCGCACAGGTTAGAATCAAAATTAGTTAGTGTTTTCTTTGTTTATTCTCTAATACAATAGGAGATACTCTATAGTCCCTATCCAATTGTGATAAACTTATCTTTAACTAAATGTTTTCTACATCCATAGTTTTCCCTTTGCATGTCATCTTTGTGTAACTTTAATATGCATTTAGTTGAAACCGCATCAGCTTAGCTTAAACTATAATGACTCTTGTTGCAGCCCATATTTTATATGACATAATGAATCTAATTTATTAATTTTAAATTTTGATCTTATTAATTCCTGGAAATTTTTTATTATCAAATAAAGTTGAAACTCTTGCGCTTATAATATCTATTATAAACTCTCCTTTCGTACTTTCTACAAATAAGAGTTTTTGGTCATAAAGCACACTCTTAAGTACTATGATGGCATAAATAATCATTTATAACTTGCATCACATCGCATAAGATCAATGGTAGAGCTTGAAATTGTGATACAGGATGGGGTAATGGTTCTAATATCAAGAAGATATGAATCTCTAAGCTTTACAATGACTATTTACTCTAATGAAATCTTAAAGGATAGAAGTGCAAATTACTCATCCATTCCTCAGCCTCATCGAATAGTTAGCAGGCCGAGTGGCCCATGGTACGCTAGGAGGTGAAGGCCCAAACGATTGAGGCCCAGCTGAGCTAAGCAGACCAGGCCAAGCACGGAGGCGGGGGCTAGCTGCGACCCCTCTACCTGACTTAGCCGCACATGTAACGAGGATCCACGACCTCTCACCGTCTTGACCCCTGGGAACAATGGGGAGAGGTCGAGCCCGGCCAAGCGCGTTTGCTCTGACAAGAGCAGGCATGCCGTACTGACTCCGCATGGACTGAGGGGATAGCAGTCACCTCGGTCCGGTCAGATGTCATCCTTGTGCCACGTAGCACAAGACAAGACAACACTGCCCAGCGGTAATGGCGTGTACGGTGCCCCACCATCCAAATACGGCCCAACGTGACATATGTACGATTCCACCCACCACGGGATGGGATCCACGATGATGGCCTTGACTTAGAGGCCAGCCACGCCAACAGGTGCCATGACCCCATGGCTTGGGATCGTGGCCGCCACCTCCACAAGCCAACAAGACGACCAGCGACCTGAGGACGGCTACCAACTCATATACAACGTCCCCGAGAGATCAGGAGGCGATGACGAAGGCCGCGGCGGAGACCATGTCGCACAGGACGGCTGGTGAACCACCACCATGTTTACAGTACCTCCATGGCCGGTACTAGCACCAGGCCACACCTTACCATGATGTGGGCACAAGATCATGACGACAACCATGCCCGGACATGCACCTCAAGACGGCATTACTTGCAAGCCAAGTTAGCTAGGTTCCCTCCCTCAGCCTCACGATAGCACGGTCGAGAGAACCTCCTTATTTGTATGAGCCATGGCCCCAGACTCTATATAAGGACAGCCAGGGCACCCATTCATCTATCTTGGAACTCATTCTCTCATTCTCACCGTAGTAGGGCTCCTGAAGCTTCCCTTCGGGCAGTCCATCTCCTAACTTTAGGTCTCCTACCTCTTCCACTATTCTTGCACCCCCATTCATTGTAAGAACTTCAGAGCATTCAAGTGAGGAACATGTACTTGATCATCTCTAAGACTGGATGTAGGGCCTTGGCCTGAACCAGTATACATCCTCGTGTCTTTTGGATGCTACCATCATCTTTCTTGAGTAGCACGACAATCGTATAAGTTTACTAGTCTGGTTTACAAGACACTGACAAGTTCCTTTCACCGAAGAATGGAGAAGTCCCATGAAAGTGCACCTGAGTTGAATATCAACTTACTGGCAAGTTTTTGACACTAAAAAAGACATTGACTTTTTACTTGCTGCAAAACATGGTTAGTCATTTCATATAATATGTGAGAAAAAATGCGGGGCTGGGCTATCAGCTGAAGGGAGAGAGGGGAGCAACACCCGCGTGGCTTCGGCTGGCCTGGCCCAAGAAGATAAAGGAGGGGAAGGCGAGTGGGCTTGGACGCTGGGCCTGTAGCCATGGAGGAGAGGGGAGGAGGCCAAGCGGGCCGAAAGGGAGAAAGGAGGGAGAGAGAAAAAGGAATTCCTTTTCTTTTTTGAATTTTTCAAACGTGTTTTCAAATGGGTTTTGAATCCTTTTCAGTTTTGATCAAAACGACACAATATAAAAATAAGAATGCAACAGCATGTATGTATCAACATGTATCTATCCTTGTATTTGATAATAATTTCATAAACTTTATTATTTTTTCTACATTTGAATGCACATAAAAATGCATAAATAAATTTATTTTGAAAAGATGCAATATTTAGGGTGTTACAATTGGACTAAATGATGTTACTGTTCACAGGCACAACAACCATTCAGCATGCATCGGACCGAGTCATTAGTGGAGCATCGGACAAATACGCAGTAGGGTCCGATGGTCTCCAGAGAGGATCCAGAGAGGCGCAACGGGCATTGGACACATCCGGTGTTCAGCATCGGACAAATCGCCAGCGTCCGATGTGAAGTACGCGCTAACGGTCAGCTAATGGTCATCTCTAACAAAGTGACCATTGAGAGACATCTGACAACGGTAGTGTCTGATGCTTCAGACAGTCCGATGCTAGCAGAAAACTAGGGCGCGGCTCCAACGACTGGTTCTCATATTGGGGCTATAAATAGGACCCCAAAACGACCAAATGGGATGTGGGGGAGCAAGGGAAATGTTTTAGGGATCGAGGTGATACTCCACTTTGGTGCTCTCCACAAGCATAGGGCTTAAAGAATTACTCGATGATTAGCGTAGGTGCTTTTGTAAAGTGCTTAGGTTAGTTAGCCCACGCTCATATGTGCTTGGTCTAGGTTTAAGCCTAGTGTTTAGTGAGGTTTACACATCTCTTACCACTCGGTGCTTGCACACACCATTGTTGTACTCGATGGGGCTTGTAAGTCTTGTGAGACCACACCAACTGCGTTTTTGGTGTGGCTGTCACCATGTACGAAGGGAAGAAGGCCGTGGTGTTTTGGCCAGAAGCTTGAGAGTGAAGACAGTAGGGAGCGATCCGGGAAAGGCTTGCCGGAAGGCACATCGGAGACCCACTTGCGTAGGGGGAAGGCCTGATGTTATCCATGGAGTTACCCGACCAGGAGCTTGCCCTATTGCGAGGGCTTCCTTTCGAGGGGCTCTAATGAGGACTAGGGGGAAGCTTGCGTACTTCTCAATACCTCAGTAAAAATAATGGAGTCGTTGACAAGAGTTTGCATCTCTACCTCATCTTTCGCTTCTGCATTTATATTGCAATCTTGGTTGAATGCTTTACCTTTTCTAGCTTAGTTGATAGACTAGTTGATAGGATTGGAATCTAGGTTGCATAACTATTGTGCAGCAAAGATAGCAACACACTAGCAAAACCGTAGCTGATGTTGGCATTTCTTAGCATCACTACCAAGAATAGAGATAGAACCTATCCCCGGCAATAGCGCCAGGAATGCTTGTTGGCGTTTCTTAACACGATCACCAAGAATGGGGGTTTAGGCCCACCCATGGTAACGGTGTTGAAAACGTTTGTTGGCATTCCCTAGCATCGCTACTAGAATTGGTTTATCCTAGCAGCAATACTCAGGAATGTGAACCGATAGGTCATAACGTTTACATAGGTTATTCGCAAGCGCACGGATCTATCATTGTAGCATTTCACTCGGAATATCAGGGTATCATTATTTATATTTTCCCATAGGAAGGCATGGTAGTAAGAGTTCTAATATGGATATGAGCAAGATAGACATACGTGTATAACTAACTAGATGAGCATACAGGGGTAAACAATCATAGTGTAGATAGTGGACACACACATACACATCTGACACTCCACTCTGGGGGAGAGGAAGAATGAATAAAGAATAAAAGAATGTCCTACGAGGAGTAGAATATCCCAATACAGTTATATGCTATGAGCAAAGTAATCATACATATACATGAGTTAGAGCTAGGCCTATGTGAGATGGATGAGGAGGCCACCGAGTACTGGTCTGCCAGCAACCTCATGTGACAATTTACGTACTCCTACACCATGACCGAATGTGGAGGATTACGAAGGACGGACAGGGCTATCACCACCTGTCGCCTACCTCTCAACCGTGGGACATGAAATGCATTCACCCGCCGCTATATATGCGGGCATGTCGCTCGTATACATAGGAACCACCCAAATCCCCCCAGGTCCCTGACCCTACGGATCGCTAGGTAAAGGACTTGGGAATACCCGAAAGCATGATGAACCACCACCACAACATAAGTCTAAATCTATTCATGAACATGGTATGAACGATAAAGCATTGAGCCAAGTATGATATGAACATGACATAGGGACTATATTTTAGTTCATATATCACGAATATATCAACATGACTAGACTCTAGTTCATAGCACAAACTATATTCATAAGATGAAGACATGGCTATTTGGAGAAAAGCTAACACTTTTATTCTCACCAATTCTTCTCCAAGGAGCCAAGCCCTCTAGGGTATCTTCTCTACTCCTCTACTACTTCTACTAAACTAATTCTAACCTAAAGAGTGGAGAGAGGGAGCTAAAGTGAGAGTGTGATGAGGTGTAGTGAGGTGCGATGTGGGCTTCCTATTGGGTCTAGGCTTCGGTGGTGATGTGGGTTGTCCCATGTTTTGTTCTCTGGTTGGGCTTCTTTCCCTTCTTTGCTAATTACGCCTTCCTGAAAGCGCCTTTCTTGTCATGTTTCACTTGTTTTTGGCTTCTATTTCTACAATCATATCAAATCTACTGATACAAGTGGAAACATGTCAGTAACAAAGGTATATATCTGTAGAAGTGTATGTTTCTCTCCTTTTTGGTCTTATGTTGGTGGTATAAATATGTCGATAATGACCGCCAACAATATCCCCCAAGCTTACCCTTTGCTCGTCCTCGAGCAAAAGCTAAGACATTGGATGTTGATCAGGAGTTGCTACTATGCTAATAACATTTCAAAGATGCCATGTATATAACAAAGTTTTCTTCTACAATTTGAATGAATTGGCATTTTGTCCACCTATTATTATCTTGTTACCTATGGGGCTTTTTATCCTTCTTCAAGTCTTGAGTGGTTGCAAGACAGAACATTTTTAACAGGCCTGCTTATCTTTCGTTCTTTGATTGACCATCTATCTGGAGGTTTTGAAAGTTTTTTTGCAAAACAAATTGTAGTTCCTCAAATGATACACTCGATCGCTCAATTGTGTATGTATTCCTCACCAAAGGCTTTTGACTTTGCCTTTCTTTTATCCTACCATCTAAAGGTCTTGTGTGGAGCTTGTGTAAGTATAAAAGTGGCATACTTGTATCCTGTCATATTGCTAAGTCACAGACCGGACCATATGAGACACTAGTCATACACTTTGATCAAGATTGTGTAAGTGTGTGAAATATTTTTGGGTTTTTGTGTACTCCAATGTCATGCCTCTCTCTCTTTTGCTATTTCAAAAGTGTGGGCTATTTTTTCTTTCTCTTTTTTTGGCTCATGCTTCTTTGACATGGCATATGTTATTTCTCTCTCTTTTTTTGGCTCATGCTCTTTGGCATGGCATCTTTTATTTCTCTCATATTTTTGCATAGCCCAAACTTTCTTTTTGGTGGAATTTTGAGAGAGAGGTTCACAACATGAATAATGGAGTTGTTATTTAGTGGATGGAAATGCATGTTTTTGCGTAACTCTCAGTGTAAGAGTCAACATTTTTATTTGTGGATGTACGTGAATCTTGATCATGGGTGCATGAAAAGAATCTCAACATTGGTCACAACAATTTGACAAAGCTCACCATGAATACGAGTAGCATATGACTATATGAATGTGTCATATGGCTTTTTGGTAGGAATTTTGAATCATCGAGGAACTTCTGATTTTTGCATTTTGAAAATAAAAACTCCGGATGTCAAGTCTTTCTTAGAACAAATTCATAGCAAAGTCTATTGCACTATATCATGTCAAGCAACTAGTTAGACTAGATTAAACTTTTGCAACCCATAAGTTTTAAGTTTTTAGGATAGGACATTTTTGGCCAATAAACTCAAATTTTGGAGAAAACTTAAGCTATAAGCTAGGCATAGTTGAAACATAAGACAAAGTAACTATTCATCATCTCAACAAGGATAGAACTAACATTTCTACAACACATATATATGGAGTGGAATAAATATTTTTTTTATATGCATGGTAAATAAATATGCAAAGAAGGAAAACAAATGCAAGAAAATAAATATGCAATGCATGATACCTGTGCGGAGCCCTCCCCCAAGCTAGCTAAAGGCCAGTGGTCCGAGGTTGCTTGATGAAGACTCCGGGGTAGGTACATTATTTTATATTTTGTTTTTAATTTGTAGTTTTTATCCTTGTTTTGTACTTAGCAGTTTTGGAACGGTGATCAAACTAAACAGTTGTCTAATTTGATCAAGGTAGACAAGTCAACCTAAGCACCATGCTTAATTTGAAAAGTCTATGAAAATATGATCGCTACAAATCATATTTTCAAACCAAGGCATACTAGCATAAACAAGAGTTTATTTGAAAGACAAATGTTTTTTATGACTTTGGTTTATCATTCAAAGTTTACATTTGGCAAGTTTTAGAACAATGATCAAATGTGACATTTAATCAAGGTAGGCCAATTAACCATAGCACCATGCTAGTTTAAAGAGCCTATGAGGACATGGTCATGCACAAACCATGCTTCAAACCAAAACATACTTCATGTAAAATTTGAAGATTAACCAAGATTTTATCAAATGATAAATATTATCAAATATTTTTTATTTTATTTTATTTTATTTTCCACATCATATGCAAACAGTTTTAGCTCAATGACCAGACTAGGGATCTTAGTATGATCATAGCAGGCTAAATAACCCAAGCATCGTGCTTGCGTTATAGAACCTATAGGGCGATGATGGATCGCACATCATTTCCCCAAGCCAAGACAATTTGTATGGAGGTGAAATTTTTGGTTTGGAAACACCATATTTCCATTATTTTTATTTTCATGATTATTATTTATTTTATACTAGCAGTGTTTATTTATAGTATGAAAATAAAAGGGGTAGCTACCGATTACCTTCGGCGAGGGTTCATGATTTAGAGTCCAATGAACAGAACTTTCTCCCCCATTCATTGTTTGCTTGATGAAGGGATATCCGTGCCCGGGGAGTGGGACGGATGTGTCCTTCTTCTTGGGCCTCCACACCATTTTGTTCTTCTTTGGTGGTATGGTGGTGGACTTTGGAGCTTCTTCTTGATGTTTCCACACCTTCTCTTTCTTAGAAGGTGTGGGGACAACCCTTAGGGATTCCTTCTAGTGCTTGGGGTTGTTCTTTTTCTACTTCGGCCTCTTCTTGTTCTTCTTGTGCGGCCCTCCACCATGTGAGGTTGGTTCTCAACCTCCTTGATTCCTTGTTGGTTCGGCCTATACTCGATTCGAATCATGGAACATTGCTCCTCTTTTGCCTGCCATACCTGTCTGAAAGGTTTGTTCGTTTGTTTCTTGGGTTGCTTGTTCTTATCATGTTTATACATGTTAAGCCCATTAAATGGGCAGGTTAATGTTTTCCCTTGAATATAGAAACGAGCAACCCCTGTTTCCACATGTAATTTGGCATGTGCTGTGTTAAGGAATGGTCTCCCAAGGAGGAGAGGAACTTCCTTATTCTGGCCCATGTCTAGGATGGCGAAGTCAGTGGGGACATATTGGTCTTGTATTCTTACCAGAATGTCCTTGGCTATCCCCACTGGTTTTCGTGATGACTGATGTGCCATCTGCAATCAAAAATCTGCGGGGGCAAGAGGCCCTCCCAGAACTATATCATATGTTACCTTGGACATCACATTGATGCTAGCTCCAAGGTCACAGAAGGTGTTCATGAAGACATGTGGTCCGACAGCACAAGTGGTCGTTGGGCGGCCGGGATCTCCCATCTTGGTAATGAAAGGCAGGTCTACAAAGTAGCCTTGCCTTCTCTAACATTTACGCTTACCGTAGTTCGTGGAGACCATGTTAACTGATTCGAATTGAACTTCAGGTTTCCCTGCAGTCTTCTCCAAATCAGAGACAGGTATAGCGGCCGCAAGTTGAGCTATTTGTTTTTTCTAGTGTTTTATTAAAGCTCAACTTGTTTTGGACAGTGGCAGATAAGCTTTCAAGTTTTGAGTTTATATTTTCTAATATTTTATCATTATTCAACATCTTTTTGGTAAGGTTTTCATTTATTTTAGTTTGGCCTAGAACCAAATCCTTAAGTGAAGGTTGATTCGAATTGAAATTTGACCTTGGAATGGTGGACGAGGTTGGTTACTTCAGCCATTATTGTTGTCTCCTCCTTGTTGGCGATACTCATTGTTGATGTATTGTTTCTCTTCGCGGGTCTCGGGGCAGTCATTCCCCGAATGGCCAACATTACCATAGACTTCGCACATCATTTGCGAGTCCATAGCTTTGACGGTGCTAGTGTTGACGTTGGTGGCACACTCGTCAAACTTCTTGAGGAGCAGATCTATTTTTGTAGCAAGCATATCTGTCTCCTTCACGGTATGCATTCCTTTTTGTGTTTTGGCCGGAGTTCTGTCCTCCCCCTAGCCTTGATTTGCCACCATCTTCTCGATTAGAGCTGTAGCCCCGTCGGTGGTGAGCGATAGAAATGCGCCACTAGCAGTGGTGTCTAGGTGCCCCTTTG
Source organism: Saccharum hybrid cultivar R570 (assembly GCA_038087645.1). Taxonomy (NCBI): domain Eukaryota; kingdom Viridiplantae; phylum Streptophyta; class Magnoliopsida; order Poales; family Poaceae; genus Saccharum; species Saccharum hybrid cultivar. Next base: position 18,888,362 of record JAQSUU010000805.1, read on the forward strand.
ACATGGGTGTTTACCCATTGTAGAAGTTCTGGAGCACCAGCCAGTTCTCCATCCCATGGTGAGGGCATGCTGGGATGTATTCTTGCAGCCTCTCCCACGCCTCTGGGATGGGTTCCATTGATGTCTGCTAGAAGTTGGCGATTCTTCCTTGCAGGGCATTGGTTTTGCCCATAGGGAAGAATTTCACAAGGAATGCCATGGAGCATTTGCTCCAGGTGTTCACAGCTTCCTTATCCTTTGTAGAATCACTGTTTCACCTTCCCCAAGGGAAACAGATGGAGCCGGATAGCCTCGGGTGCGATGTCTTTGATGAAAATTGTGTCGCACTGTTCAAGGAAGTGTGCCAAGTGAGCGTTGGCATCCTCATCGGGTAGTCCACATAATGGACTGGCCTATATCATGGTGATCAGTTCAGTCCTAAGCAATGTTAGCCTAAACGTTAAACGGTGAACGGTCGGTCACCCATAGTTTAGCAAAAAGTCGGTATACACGGCCGTTTAAACGGCCTTTTAAACGGTCGAAACGGTTTTGCACGGCTTTATACGGCTAATCGGCCTACACGGTTACCCATTGAGTAGCGTTTACACACCGTGTAAACGGCCTACACGGCCGTGTAGGCGAACAGTGGTCCTAAGTTCGAAATTCCTGTCACCAATGTTGACAGCGGGTCTGGTTGGCACATTGGCAACAGCCAGGACAGAGAACTCACGGAGTGACTTCTGGGCCATAGCGTTGGTAGCAGCTGGTACAGGAATGAGCGGTTCAGTTATTGGTGGAGTGGCAGAAGAAGTAGAGGCATGAGACCCCTTCTTCCTCAGGAGTGCCTCCGGATCTGGAAAAAAGTTATCTAGCAAGTCGAAACCACTCATGCACTATCCTGTTTTCACTCACAACAGGAGAAAACATAAAAGATTAGCCTGTATGAGCAAATAGCTACCATACATGCATGCTATCATGATCATATCATGCTAGAGTCTTATTATCCAATGCTTTCCCCAGCAACGGCGCCAGAAATGCTTGTTGGCATTTCTTAGCGTCACTACCAAGAATAGAGATAGAATATATCCCCGGCAATGGCACCAGAAATGCTTGTAAGCGTTTCTTAACACGATCACCAAGAATGGGGGTTTAGGCCCACCCATGGTAACGGTGTCGGAAACGCCTATTGGCATTCCCTAGCATCACTACTAGAATTGGTTTATCCTAGTAGCAATACTTAAGAATGTCAACCGATAGGTCATAACATTTACAAAGGTTATCCGCAAGTGCACGGATCTATCGTTGTAGCATTTCACTCGGAAGTATTATCAGGGTATCGTTATTTATATTTTCCCGTAGGAAGGCATGGTAGTAAGAGTTCTAGTATGGATATGAGCAAGATAAACACCGTCGTAGTGTAGATAGTGGACACACACACATACACATTTGACACTCCACTCTAGTGGAGAGGAAGAATGAATAAAGAATAAAAGAATGTCCTACGAGGAGTAGATATATCTCAATACAGATATATGCTATGAGCAAAGTAATCATACACGTACATGAGTTAGAGCTAGGCCTATGTGAGATGGATCAGGAGGCCACCGAGTACTAGTCTGTCAGCAACCTTATGTGCTCCTACACCATGGCCGAACATGGGGGATTACGAAAGACGGATAGGGCTGTCACCACCTGTCGCCTACCTCTCAACCGTGGGACATGAAATGCATTCACTCACCCCTATATATCTGGAGCACCTCACCCACATACATAGGAACCACCCAAATCCCCCCGGATCCCCGACCCTATGGATTGAAAGGTAAAGGACTGCGGCGTACCTGAAAGTATGATGAACCACCACCTCAACATAAGTCTAAATCTATTCATGAACATGGTATGAATGATAAAGCATTGAGCCAAGTATGATATGAACATGGCATAGGGACTATATTCTAGTGCATATTTCATGAATATATCAACATGACTATATTCTAGTTCATAGCACAAACTATATTCATAAGATGAAGACATGGCTATTTGGCGAAAAGATAACTCTTTTATTCTCACCAATTCTTCTCCAAGGATCCAAGCCCTCCAAGGTAGCTTCTCTACTCCTCTACTACTTCTACTAAACTAATTCTAACCTAAAGAGTGGAGAGAGGGAGCTCAAGTGAGAGTGTGATGTGTGTAGTGAGGTGTGTGTGATGAGCCTGCCCTCCCTCTCTTATATAGGGACTACCTGGTCGGTTTGGGGGGGATATTTCCGGATCCACCCCCGCAGCGCTAGCCCCTACTTTTGACCAAACTGCCATAGCGAGGAGGGCCCAGGTGGCAGAGGGGAGGGCGCGGGCGCGCCCCTGGCGCACCCGCGCTTGGGCTGGCCCAGCCCATCCTCTCCTTCGCGCTGTGGGCTTCCTGTTGGGTTTGGGCTTCGGTGGTGATATGGGTTGGCCCATGTTTTGTTCTCTGGTTGGGCTTCTTTCCCTTCTTTGCTAATTATGCCTTCCTGAAAGCACCTTTCTTGTCATGTTTCACCTGTTTCCGACTTATATTTCTGCAATCATATCAATTCTACCGATACAAGTGGAAACATGTCAGTAGCAAAGGTATAGGTGTGTAGAAGAGTATGTTTCTCTCCTTTTTGGTCTTATGTTGGCAGTATAAATGTGTCAATAACGACCGCCAACAGCTGCACATTTAGATTGATTACTTAATTGCATAGATTTTGCTGAGGTTAGAAAAAGAGGCCATAGTTTATAAGTAGATTTTAAGTTGCCTAATTCACCCCACCTCCTAGGCGTCACATTCCTTTCACAGACCACATCAAAGCCGGTAGTCAATATTAGCCCCGTCAGCTAAGAAGCAGCTGCGCTTCCACGGGCATGGCTCCCTGAAGATGATGAGGCACTGCAGCGCTACCCTGTGGATGACATCACTTAGAAGATAGCTTGTGAGCTGCACATTCCCATGGGGAACCTAACAATTATGGTGGCGTTCGCTGTTCTTTTTCCTGTGGACCATGAAGCAGCAGTCATCCATGAGAATCAGACTCCAGCTGGCTATGCTAGCGTCGGGCTGGATAGAGTTGGGAAAGATTATAGGGAACTGAATCTTGAGATTCTTGGAGGTGATGGGGACAAGACTCTAGGACAAGCAGAGCATGCATTCATTCTATGGCGCAAGCACTACATCGTGATTCCCGGGACGCCGCCTAGGCCACCGTTGCCTCCTCAACAACCTCGTCATAGGTATGGATGAAAGTAAACAAAATTGTATTTTCAATGAGTTTCAATTGGCTTCTCGTAACCATTTAATCTCAATTATTTTTGTACTCACAGGTCCCCCAGCTTAAGTCTAGTTCGATCTCCAGATCAAGAGAGTGCTCTAGATGGTGCGTTCCATCACACGGGTGCATCTCTATCTCCATCTCCGTCACCGCGGCGGTCTCCGCCTCCTCTGTCATCGCGGCTATTTCCACCTCCTCTGCCATTTGAGGATTTATGGATGACGACAGGTTCTGGAACAAGCATGGCGAGGAAGGTGTTAATGACAGAGATATGTGTGCAAACCAGCGAGCTGAGGAAGGACGCTCAGTTTTTTTTTTTTTTTTGAGGGGATGGAAGGACGCTGAGCTGATACAGGGATGTAGCAGGACCGGAGCAAAGTTATTGATGAAGACAGCCAGCTGCCACCAGAGGCGGACTACAATGTGGGATAGGCCTGGCAATGACTCACCGAATGGTCAGCAGGATAGGCCCCTACAACCGTGCCCTCGTGTACGTGCCCGTGTAGTCCGTCCAGGCAATGACTGATGTGTATCTTAAAACATGTGGGATTAGTACAAACAAGAAACCTTCACTCTACATGGCCTGCTGCTATGTACTATATAAATGATTTGCCGGCATTCCTATTACCTCTTATATAACACTCCCTCTATTCCAAAATTATTAGTCTTTTGGGTTTGTTTAGATAAATAGCTTTTGTTATGCACCCAGATACTACACTATGTCTAGATCCATAGCAAAAGCAATGAACCTAGAAAATCCAAAATAACTTATCATTTGGAGCAGAGGGAGTAGGTAATATATGATAATATCTATACAAATCGATGATCCACAATTATTTGAAAGTATCATAGCATATCCCATAAGAAATAGAAGTTTAGCTAGCATGATCTAATATGTAAATTGTGCCATACGACTAACGAAACGGTAAATCACCTCTGCATGGATTACCCTTTTACCGAACAGGGTCTGGAACATCATCATCGGCTGGGGAAAACACTCATCAGTGAGCTGCGTGGGTTTCAGCGGCTCACCGTACAAGTGGTGGAGAATGACAAGATTAAAGATTGATGAGACAAGAAGACGAGACTTCGATGGCTTAATTCCTTATTTCTGGTGGAACATTTGAAATGAACGCAATAGAAGGACCTTTCAACAATTATCAAAGCAACCTTTGAACATAGCCTTTCTGATTAAAGAAGAAGCGGTACAGGTGTACAGTCGAGGAATTCCCCCAAATAATTTCTAGTTGTTTTGGTGTTTTTCTTTTTCTCTCTCCTTTTTTCCTACCCTCTTCATAGTGAAGACAGCTTTTTTTCTTGCTTTTGTTTTGTTTTTTTATTTTTCTTCTAATAAAAATGTGGCAAAGCTTTTGCCGTCTGTTAAAAAAAAGAATATTAAAAGGACATGTATTCTCGAATGTTGGGATGGATTTATATATACCAACACCGTGCTTGGTGCTATATACACGGTCCCAGACAGAGGGCGCGCGACAGTGTACTTCTTCGTAGTGCATGGAGAATCTAGCCCAATATATATATTAGTCGGAGATGCAAGAGAAACATTAATGAAGTCAACGGGAAAGTATCCAAACGAGACATTGTAATAACAATCTGGGCAATATAATACTCCCAATACATATACGTATCATCATATCCTGTGTGCACACAGGCGTGTTTATTCTACTTCTACGTGGGAATTTGAAACATGTAAGCATCCAGGCAGATGATATTTTGAAACAAACTCTAGGAAACAGGTCACGATTATTTGAAAATAACTTGCACTGAGACTGGATCAGGGATTGGACAAGAAGCCTTCCATCTTCCATAGGACGTTATCCGCAGAATGGTGAGCAGGATAGGCCCCTACAACCGTGCCCTCATGTACGTTCCCACGTAGTCCGTCCAGGACCAAACCTCCATCTTTGTAGCAGGACCGTATCTTGTAAAAGCCATCGCAGAAGAGCGGGGTGTCCTGCGTCCACAGCGCATACGCAGGCACGTTCCAGGGGCCGTATCGCGCTAGCTTCATCATCTGTTACATTACATACTTTTTTTTTTAGATAATGGATGGAAATTGTTCCGGCTTGCTTCAACCTCATCAAAGACAAGGCATCAATATATATATATATATATATATATATATATATATATATATATATATATATATATATATATATATATATATATATATATATATAGGGAGAGTATACTCTATAGCTAGCTATAAAATAAGTTATTTTGTAGCCACCTCTATTTACGATAATTTTATATACTAATTTACGATAATGTCAGTATATATTTACGATAGTTGAATTACTATAACACATGAGGATATTTACCATAATGTTATAGTAAACCACATAGTACGGAGTTACTATAATCTCGTAAATTAGCATAGCAATTATCGTAACTCAAAGTGGCTACAGAATAAGTTATTCTGTAGCTAGCTGTAGGGTAATAGTTCTATATATATATATATACTCCCTCCGTATCGGATTTAGAAGTCGTTTTACAATAAGTTTGGGTCAAATATTGGGAATATAAATCATCAATAATTTTTAAGTTGTTGAGTTTGCAAATGTAAAAATTATATGAATAGATTTGTCTTGAAAAATACTTTCATAAAAGTATACATATATCACTTTTCCATAAATATTTTTTATAAAAACAAGAGGTCAAAGTTGTGTTTTGGAGACCGTATCGCTGTCCTAAACGACTTATAAATCTGATACGGAGGGAGTATATATATATTTACCGGGTAAGGACCGTCTTCAAGGATCATCATTGCCCGCATCTCACTCTTCTTGGCGAGGTTCACCAGCGAGAACCGATTCTCAGAAGGGTAGGGGAAATGCTGAACCCACAGCTGCACGAATATATGCATGGATGCAACGAGCGTTCACATTAATGTATGTATAATCAAAGGGAAACGGCAAGACATGCATATAGATCGATCATATCAATGGGTGGCTGTGGTCACAAAAAAAATCAATGTGTGGATGCAGCTTCAATTCACGTGAGCCTTCTTGCGTACCTGTCGGAGGTCCCGGCAGTTGGTTTTGGCAAGAACAACGTTGCCGTTGTCATCAGCGGCTATGCTCAGGCTAGTGTTTCCCCTGCTGATTATCCTCAACGGCGGCAACCTGACAAGGAAGTCCAATACAATAGGAAAGTCTAGGGGAAGGTAACCACCAGGACGAAACTGCAAACACCCGGTAACTGGATCTGTTGGAAATGGCTCCTCCAGGAGCGGCTGCCCATTTCCGGAACAAATCCCGGTGGCAAGCACTAGGACGGCTGACAGAGCAAAGCAAGCCGTGAGTCTCGCCATCATAAGTCGATCGCACTGTGCTTGGGGGGTGCGGGGGGTTGTTGTCGTCGTTGTGTGCTATCTGGGCTCGCCTTCCTTTTTTAGACAGGTTCAAGATGGCTGATGCTGGTCTGGAGGGCTGCAGAAACATGGCCACTTGGCCATGTCATCGATTCGATCACCAATAAGGGCATCCGTAATAGTAAGAGTCAGGTATTACCTTTAAGCTAACCTCTTTAATAGTGTTAGCTTTTAGCAATGACTCATTGTATGATTACGCCCATATAACACTCACATATACTTTCGGAATCTGTGTATGAGTCTAGCTCTTTATCAAGAGCTAGTTTTTCTCTTTTCTATTAAAATATAAAAATAATGCTTAGAGCTAGTTTATGAGTCACACATTGCGGCTGGCCTAGATGAACTGCACGCAGGCAAATTACTCCAATTGACTAGTAGCCCAAGTCAACTGATCGTCACTTTTAATCTCTAACATCAATACAACTCTTCATCATCAGCCTAGGGCGTGGAGAATAGTTTCACACGTACCAAGAAATTTCACATAGAGAATTGGCGCATTAATGAAAGTGTTGTGGACTGCGCTGTATGTATGCATGCATGCAGCTAACATTGCTGCCCACTAAAATCAACCAAGCTTGCGTGCCGTTGGTCCATCGTCAAAAAAATGCTTCGTATTCACTGCGTATGAGCAACTCGCCGATGTTTGCACATGGACTTTAGCCTCGGTACGTTCCCCACGCCTAATATATAGTAAAAACTGAGAAATCACCTTTACGCCTACCAAATGATAATGGCGGGAGTATGAGATAGTATCAGCTAGCTCATACATGTCATATCATTACCACTTTATTATGTGAGTCCCACGTGTAAATGATTTTTAAGTTAAATGCATAAGAGGTCCTTGAACTTGTCATGAGGTGTCACTTAGATCCCTAAACTTTGGAAATGTATTTTTTGGTTCATAAACTTGTTGAATAAAACATCGTAGGTCCATAGTTGCCACGTGGCAGAAAATTATGCACTGACCCCTGAAAAATATGCCCCCTGAACCGAACCTCCTCCCACCCGCGCTGCTCTCCAACTTCCTACGTGCTCAGGCGCGTGCTGCCCCTTCTGCAAGAACACGAGCCTGAACTGCTACTTTGCCAAGAACAAGCACATGCTAGTGACCAACTGTATCTTCCGCGTGGGCAGCGCGCGCGGCGGCACTGGTGACGGACGTCCCCTCCCGGCGCGCGGACGCCAAGTACGAGCTGGTGCACACGCTACGGACGCACCACGGCGTGGATGACGCGGCCTTCAATGCGGCATTGCAGATGGAGGACGAGGAGGGCAACCTGGGCGTGACACTCACCAAGGACCTAGTACGCGTCGTCGGCATGGCGCTCTGGAGGCACATCACCACGCTGGGTGCGCAGGTGCTGCCGGTGTCCGACATGCTCCACGGTCAACATGCTGACCTTGAAGGCCGCCGAGGGCATGGACGCCTCCCTGGGCAGGAAGATGAGGTTGTCGTGGAAGATCGCTCAGAGCTCCACGGAGAAGGTGTCCTTGAATTTGTTAGGAGTGTGGAAGAGTGTGGAGGTGGAGGGCCCTGCTGTAGGCGCAGGCGCAGGTGTCGCACAGGCCCTGCCGCGAGGACTTCAAGTACGAGGAGCACGCTAGGCAGCGCACCACGTCGGAATGGCACCAGCATCGACACGACCAGCAGCGACGCCATCATCGCCATGAACAACAGCGGCAGCTTCGTCTTCACGGTTGGGGGCTGATCTGTTCAGTGGCCATATTTTTCAGGGGGTTCAGTGCATAATTTTCTGCCACATGCAACTGTGGACCTGCGGTGTATCATTCAACGAGTTCATATACCCAGAAATGCATTTTCAAAGTTCAGGGACCTAAGTAACACCCCATGACAAGTTCAAGTACCTCTCGTGCATTTAACTCATGATTTTTTATTCTATATCTTCTCTTCTTCCTCTCTCATTCTTTAGGACGTCCTCGACAATATGAGATAGCAACTAGCTCATATATGTTATTACCACTTCATTATGGGAATCTCACATGTCAATGATTTTTTATTCTATATCTTCTCTCCTCTCATTATTTATGAGCTGGCCCATAAACTACCTCGTTTTCTGAGTGAGATATGTGGAGATAAGAGATAGTCTCTTCTCTTTTTTATCTTCTATCTCTTCCACGTAACAAAACTCATGACATGCGTTCCTATGAGCTAACTGAGATGGCACTATTAGGGATGCCCTTACAAGCATGCCAACAAACTATCTCGTTTTCTGAGCGAGGTAGGTGTTGAAATATGAGATAATCTCTTCTCTTTTCCATCTTCTCTCTTCCACGCAATAAAAGTGCTGACATAGATTCTTATGAGCCAGATGAAGTGGCAATGTTGGGGATGCCCATACGCAGCATCAGTTACAAGGTATTTTTCAGAAATCATCCGCTTCAAACAGCCGGACGGGAGCCACGCGTCGAACAGTGCCGAGGCCACACATGGGAATACTGGGCGGGAGGCCACGCGCGGGATAGTGGGCTGGAGGTCACGTGCGGGAGCAGTGCAGGTGCGGCTACGTAACCGTTTGTTTTTCTTTTTCTTTTTCCTTTCTTTTTTTCTTTTTGTTTTCTTTTTATTGTTTTATTTCCTTTCTTCTATTAATTCTTCCTTTTTCTTTTTTCTTTTTAGTTTTCTATGTTTTTCATTCTTATTTTATTTTCTTTCCTCTTCTTATTCTTTTCTTATTTATTTTTACCTTTTATTTTTCTCTTTTATTGTTTTTCCTTGCTTTCTATTTATTCTCCCTATTTCTTTTTTAAGTTTTCTATGTTTTCATTCTTATTTTATTTTTTTCTTTCTTTTCAATTTTTTTTCATCCTTATTTAAGTTATTCATTTATTTTATTTGTTCTATATATTTATCATTTGTTAATCATGTTTTCATGTGTATTTTCCTTCTTTATTGTTGTACACTAATTAAATGTTTTAATAATTTTATTTGTTCTTTTTTCTTTTCGTGCATCATTGATTTTTTTATTTTTTTCTATTTTATATGTTTATTATTTTTTATTATTTTATTTTTTCTTTTCTTTTATTTCTCTTTTGTTTTATTTTCTTTTCTTATTATTTTATGATGTTCTATGTTGTTTTCTACGATGTTTATGTAGTATACATATGATGTTTTATATTTTTTTAATGTTCACATGTTATACTTATAATGTTTTGTAGTTTTTTTATGCTCATGTGGTATTCATGTAATGTTCTACGATATATTTTGCGATATTCACATAATATACATGTGATGTTCTATAGTGTTTTTTTTTATGTTCATGTAGTATGTATGTGATGTTCTATGTGATATTCACGACGATGTTCTATAACATTTTTAGTGATGTTATATGGTGTATTTAGTGATGTTCACTTAATATACATGTGATATTTTATGATGTATTTAGTGATGCTCACGTAATATATGTGTGATGTTCTATGTGTTTAGTAATGTTCTGTAGTGTATTAGTGTATTTAATGTTATTCACTTAGTACACATATGATATTCTATAATATATTTTAGGATGTTTGAAAAGTGTCCATACGATGTTCTTTTATTTTTTTCTATTACGTGTTTTTCTTATGCTTTGCTCTAAATTTTATTATTATTTTTTATGTTATGTATTTATTTTTTATTTTTATGTCTATTATCATGAACCTAACTAGAATATCGTTCTTTTAAATTGAGAACATTCTTCTATTGAAGACAGAACATTGTTCTATGAACTTAGAACATAATCTCTGCTCAATAATGTTCTACTTTCATAAGATAAATGTTCATTAATAAAATTTTATTTAAATATATCTATGTAAGATCTTGTTTTGAAGGATTTATTATAAGAAATCCGGTGGTGTAATCGAAATTTAATTTGGAAATTGATTTGAGAGTTATGACTTTTTTAAATCCGTTAAAAGCTGCATGTGACGTGGGTTTGTAGGCCTGATGACAGCAGGCATCCGTCTGTGCACGCCCACGTTCCTTGCTGCACTGGGCGGGAAGCTAAGAGACGGGGTCAGTGAACAGGAAAAGTGACGGGAATCGGCAGGAGGATACGGTCCGATCGTCGGACGCTAGCAGCCCCCGGTATTTTTGGGCCAACCAAAAAAATAAAGGCAACATCGTCATATGCCATGTGGAACTTAATTTCTTTCCTTTTGCAAACAAAATTATTTATTACAACCAATATTGGTGGGAGTCTTCCACAAAGTTAACATAGCAGGTAAATGCCAATAATACTATTGCATGTTACGAAATGTTCAGCAAAAGGTCCAAATTGTATAAAAATACTACACAAAAATAACTTGGATTAGACACGGCAGAGAATGTGCCTGTAATTGATCAACACCTCCAGCTACCCACACATCGATCAAACGAGCATGCATGCAACCGAAGATTTTTTATTTTTTTCTCTCTTTTTAATATTGATGAATCCATTGTTAATGACGATTAATACGTAGACTTTGCACATTTACATGCGTACCATCCAACGGTGTGCATGTTAGCGGGCGACGTGGCCATATCCATCGCCCGAACCTTGGCTCAAGATTCGAAAGGAAGAGATTATTGAATGATTTATAGCAAGTTTTTTTCTTTGCACATAGGCTCAATGATTGGAAATAATACAAGTAACATGGTTGGGCTGGGTCCATCTTGTTGTTTCTATAATTTGAAAGTCCTGATGATATTAATTCAGAAGTCATTCCTAGCTCCGGCAAGACAGAGACTAAGACAGCTGACTATCTAGGGAGCCTAAGAAGATTTTAAGGTTTGTGTACAAACGCTTCATCAGATATCTGTACATGGATAGCCTTTGTTTTAGGAACAACATTTTTTTGGTGGGATTAAAACATGAGTATAAACCATGGATCATGGATCCAGTGCGAGAGTCTTGCCAACCTCTTAAACATGTATGATTAAATAAAATACATGCTTATAAGGTTATACAGCCAAAATATTTCTAAGGTTTTATTATAATTTTACATATTTTGTAACATAATAATTCCCATAATTAGAATATTTGAAATCTTTACAGTAGATTTTGATTGTTTCAAGCTGATGTGTAGTTGCATTTGCCAGATTGTTCAACCTCAGTGGCTAGAGAACAAGGATGTTTTCACCAAAGTTACTTATTTTTCATGGTTGAATAATGAGTTGATTCATACTGAATGATGTGTTCAACTTCTCTTCAGATCCAATGTAAACTTTCTGAATGTTGTGCAAAGATGGAAGAGAAATAGGTTTAAGTTGAGATATAGAGCTCCATTGAGATTCTACAACTAAATTGTTTTTTTCCAAGTGATAAGATCAATAGCTCTAATTCTAACATGGAGTTTGGGTGCTTTTATGATCTCAAATTTTAGGGATATGGAATTTGGGTGGTTTTACGATCTCAAATTTTAGACGGGCATCATAACCGCCTCAGTCAAAAGGTTGCGGTAAATCAAAATTTCCTAAGGCGGTTCAAGTGCCCGCCCCGGTAAATCAAATAAAAAAAAGAAAAAAAAAAGAAAAAAGCCTGCAGCCCAAACCGGGATTGGGCTGTGCACCGCCGACGCCACAAGGGAAGCTCGATCCACCACCAGGGAGCTTGATCTGCACGGGTGAGGTTGATCGGAGCTCGATCAGCCGCCCCCAGGTAGCACTGAGAGGGAGGAGCTCACCGCCGTCGCCAAGCTCACGGCGCCATGCCGCCGAGAGAGAGCAGAGGTAGAGAGAGAGAGCGCGCTGCGCTTGGCCGAGAGAGAGAGGGGTGGGAATTATTGAAACCCTAAATCACCGTATATATACTCAAACAATGATATTAGGCCGGTTTGGGTTTTTCTCATTGCTAGTGGGCTCAGCCACGATTATCCGAGGCGGAGGCGGAGGCCTTAATAGGCCCGCCTCCATAAATAGATTTACAGTGGTGGTTGTTTCCTAACCTCCTGCGTAAATAAAACGGCCATATGTATAAATCGATTTTGCAAGGCGGTCATTTTTTATGTCTCGGTAAATAAAACGACTGCCTCCATTAATCGCCGGGTATTTTACGAAGCAGTTGGATTTTGCGACCATCTCGGTTAATGTTTGGATACCGCCTCGAAAATCTTTTGTGTAGCAGTGCCTGGCGTGCCTGGGAGCAGTCCAGGCACAGCCCTATGCGTTGGGCTGGGCCAGCCCAGGTCCACATGGTACTGGGAATAACGGGTTTCGTACCGGGCTATCAGACCGCGGACTTCCTGGAGAACTACAGATGTGCATAGACAAGAGGAGACCATGCATGACGACGCGTAATGGTGGTTGGTAACCTTGGTTTGTTTTCCAGCTGGGAACAGTTAATTACACCTGGGGCCTAGCTAGGGCTGTGAGGGTAGGTGGGGTGTAGCAATTCAATCCTGTCCATCCAATTTTCAATCGTTCGGTTCAGATCCTTTGGCGTGCTGTAATGGGACGTCGTGCCCTATTTTACTAGCTAGCACAAACGTCTAAACTCCACTGGTCGGTGACTGACCTCATCCCGCTCCATTTCTAAGCCGCCGCCATGTGAAGCCAATCCCAGCTCCTTGCTCGATCGCCTCTCCTCTGAGTTCTCCCTTGCCGATCCAAACCCAGGGCGCGTACGTGCAGCGCGCGGCAGCCCAGCCACTACCTGCTGCACGCCGCGTCATGCCGCCGCGCGGTAGCAAGAAGGCCGCCAAGCGTGCGTCGACGGAGGAGCCATGCCTCGACGGGGACATGATCAGCGCGCTGCCGGACGTCCTCCTCCAGCACGTGCTGGGCTTCCTGCCGGCGCAGGACGCCGTGCGGACGTCTGTCCTCGGCACCCGCTGGTGCCACCTCTGGCGGTCCATGCACCGCCTCCGCGTCACCGTCAAGCCGCTCTGGAGCGCCGAGAAGCAGCACATGTTCGTCAACCGCGTGCTGCTGCTGCGCGACCCGAGATCCACCGTGGATCACTGCGAGCTCGACCTCCGTGGATGCAAGGAGGCCAACCGCAATTACACCGAGCTCTGGATCCGTCACGCGCTGCTGCTGCAGGCTCGGGTGCTGGAGGTCAGGTACACCACTGTGCTCGAGAGCTGCCCTCTCGTTTCCAGGTTCTTGGAGGTGTTGCGTCTTGAGCGTGTGTACTTCGAGAGCCATACTGCTCTTGATCTTTCGAGCTGCTTTGCGCTGGAGGATGTCGAGTTCTCCATATGCGAAATCGGCATCTATGAGATTAGGTGCCCACCATCTGTGAAACGGTTGAGCATGGTGAAGTGCCGTTTTCATGATGTTGTCAATGGCCGGCATAACGATAACCACATTCGTATCTCTGCCCCGAGTCTCACTTCGCTCAAAATAGATGGCTGTGATGGTCTGCCTCCTGTGCTAGAAAGCATGCCATCGCTGCAAGCTGCGTCTGTTTCGTTTGGCTGCTCGTTTGAAGGTGACAGAAGCTGTTCTGCCGGTCCATGTGGCAAATGGCTATGCTTTAGCTGTAATGAAGATGTTTTGCGCAAGAAAGATGGATGCGTACTTCTTGGTGGTTTATCCAATGCTACAAGTCTAAAGTACAGAGGCTCTTTCGGAATGGTATGTATGATTACACTTCAAACTGTTACTTATTTTATGTTCAGTTTCCATCTAGATTAGAATCTTGACCGATATATCTGCACTCCTTTTCGTTTCAGGCTACCTTCCAAATGGATTTGGCATTCTGCCCAGTATTTAAGAATTTAAAGACATTTTACCTTGAGAATTGCTGTTTGACTGGTGATCTCCATGCACTACTTCGCTTCCTGCAACTCACGCCAAACCTAGAAAAGCTCACTATTGAACTCTGTGAGGTATGTCTTCCATATATACAAAAGTTCATTTTTTACATTCTTTGACCAGCAGTGCATGCGTGCAATCATGAGAAATTTCGTTTATTTGTCTACAGAAGAAAACATGCTCACAGCTGGAAGTAGAAGACTACCATCCAATTGATCCACCAATTTCATTGAGGCGACTTAAAAAAGTTAACATCAAATGTCTGACAGTGGATGAAAGGATTCAGAGAGCTTTGAAGACAGTCTTTACGGATGCTGGGATTGGAAACCTTGACAAACTTAACATATAGAACATTAAGATTACACATTCAACTATAAGGTACCATGCATTCTTTCTAACCATGTACTTCTGGTATTCACCTGTGTTTGACGCAGAAGGAACCTATCCTAATTAACGCTGCTCAAGTTTATTGAGAAAACAAAGATCACAAACCTTTCCTTGGCTTTATAAAACATCAAAGCATCAAACTAGTTATCACACAAATATGTTTAACAACAGAAAACTGAGTTACTGTTGACACCCAACGTCCCAACCATGTTAAACTTTTGCAGTTCTGCTGGAGCATCCATGGCACTGAACTCCACAAAAATTATCAGATTTACCTTGAATTTTTTGCATAAAAAGCTGAAAGTTTAACTTAGGGACAATTTTTTTTCCATTGTGATATTACTTTGTATTATTTTGTTAAGATCGTGATTTTGGACAGACACGTTTAACAGATTGTTTGGCTTTAAAGAATAATCAAATTTCTGCAGATGCATTAGAAATTGCCAATTGACATAACTAGAAAACTCTCCCAAACTACTAATCATAATATCCAATTGACTCCATATTTGTAGAACTTTTTCAGATTATAACTTCATGCTGCTGGTCATCAATTGCTTATCCATAGAATCCTGTTATTTTATTTGAAGTTTCCTTGTAGAGTAACTGGAACTTTTTGTTTCTCCTCATGTAACATTTCTCTAAGCTTATTTTGTGCGATCAAACTTTTTCAGGTATTGATTACTGAGTGATGTTGGGCCCTATATATGGCTATCGATTAATGGATCCATTGTCTCTTTGTGGTGCATCAAGTATGGTTTCTTTTGTATGTGCGATTTTATTCTAGGATCATTTCAAGTACCGAATTGGCAATATATAATGTAGCTAGTTCAGTCTACTGGTTGTAACTGGTTTTTCAAAACATTTTATTTCATTTGAGCTTCAAGTTGTGTGTGTATCTAATCAGCCATTGGACTCATGGGGTGATCATGTTGTTATTGGTACATTTTGCTACCATTTATTACCCTTTCGAATTAAGTGGACCTGGTCTCTTGCATATGTATCTTATATGTTTATCGCATGTATTCTTTTTTCGTGAGCACTAATATATCAAAAATACAATTTACAGTTCTATATGTCAGTTGGTTTGCCACGTATATGCATATATCTAGACACATTTCTGATCTCCCCTGCAGATGATGACAACGAATGGGAATTCTAGCTGCCACACTTTACATAACTATAATATTTGCTAGTTTAAAATGACATGGACGACCAGTCCACCAAACAAGTGTAGAGAACATGTGCAGAACTATTTTTAAAATAATGAATGTTTTAAAAACGATTTCTTATCAATTTCTGAAGAACAAGTGTGCAAATTAGAAGTGATTTAGAAATGGAGAAAATGGCTTGCATACACACTAACAGTGGCAATGGTATAGGAGTATTTGTTTGTTATCTGCACTTTTATGCTAATGGAAAAACTCAGCTGAACATAAGGCCACTATTGCAAATGGATTGTTACATTTCCTAATCATGTATATATGTGACAAGATCACTTCATAGTTTGAATAGACATGATGCAGAATGTTTTCATCATCTATGTACAGAAGCGTGTTGTTGGGGACGCCCACTTCAATCGCTATTCGTTACTACGCTTGCTTTCAGCTGGAATGATATGAGCCCCCTTTGACAACATCAGAGAGGCCATGTACAAGTTCACATCTAAATGAATCCGTCTTGCGGTTTTACTAGGCCAGATTGATCTTGGCACAAAACAATAGAAAATCAAATGGCTAATGGTTTCATGCTCTGCACATAAAAGGCCAGACAATCTTCTTCCACTACACTTCTTAAATCTAGATTGTTTCTAGTGAGCAGCATATTTATTAGCAAGCAACAACAAAGAAAATCAGATTGATGTCTTATGCTAACCATGAAGTTTTGTTTTTGTTAGTTCACAAAAAAAGTTTTGTTTTTGTTTTCATATGAAAACATATAACTCAAAGTTGTATATTGGAGATTATCGCTGTGTTCATGTCTAAAATTGAATTCTCCCATGTTAGTCAATTAGTGTTGCTTGAAATTCTCTTGTGTTATGTTATCCCTCAGCATGTGTGTGCTAGGTCTTGATCTGTGCAAGTTTAACCAACTAGGATACAAGGGACCAATCGTATGTACATCATGCTGCCATGAGCTAAAGTGACGCACCACAGGACAATTGTGCTACCTAAATGACCTCTCTTTTCCATTTGCTTGAAGGTATAGAATCTTAAGTATGCATAATTGAAAGATAATGTTCTTGATCTTTGAAGCTGCCGCACAGTCAAGGCTCAGAAAATCATCTCCCAGTCATTAAAACATTTGATATAATTGGTGAAGTGCACTTTAGGTATTGACACAAGTTAAAGTACTTGTGTTTATTCCCTAATTGCTAGTTAGCTGAAACTAGGTGATACAGACAGTCTGACTTCTTTGCTTCAAACCATGCCCATTATAAAAAACTACATCCACTACTAAAAAGAAAAGTTTTATGGTGACAAGCCTCCTGATTAAAGCAAAGGCAGGCTGGCTGGGCTACATCAAATGCAAATGAGTTTTAACTGCATATATATGTCATCCTTTTTGTAGCATATATAGTGATCCATTATAGGTCAGGATGCTTCTGTGAGGACACAAATCCAACACAAGTTAATCCATGAGTTTCTGCTACTCCTTTGTTAATCCTCACAGTTGCGAAAGAAAATGTTCATTTCCATTGCGGATATGCATGCGTCATTTCTAAGGAATGTTAATATCTGTATGCTGGATAAGTTTGATTCACACAGGAAATGTCAACAAGCAACTGGATAGGTAAATGCAGTTTTTTTTTTTGAAAAAAATCTAAGTGGTTGCATTTCTTCTGTACGTCTTAACAAAATATATATTCAGCTCATTGTAAAATTGATGAATAGGTATAGGTAGCATAGTAGTGTACCAGTAAACCTTGGGAACAGTCCCATGAGTGTATAAGGATTTCTGTTTTTACAAAATCCATTGCATTTGCTAGTCTTTGCTTATTATTAATTTATTCATGATACAACAAGTTCCGACACGATTAGTGTTACTAGCCTATTTGAAAACTGGTTTGTGTCTGCTATATATATAACAAGATGTAAAAATAAATGTCCATTGAAACAAGAAATGTGGAACGAGAAATGTGGCTGATATGTAAGAAGCAGACATCAGTGCCATTGTTGTACTTTATGATTTCTTCTTGCTGCTTATTTGTTATAGTATTTGGAAACTATGTTGATGTTTTTGGAAATACGTGATATCACTACAAGAAACCTGTTAATACATGATAGTTACATTCCATCACACATCGCTAAAAAACCATCACAAAACAGCATCTATGATGGTTTCAATATCGTCATCTATTGAGCGTCATGGATTCATGTGTGTGACGGTTGTTCGACAACCGTCATGAATTAACACAATCCATGATGGCTTTAGATCGTCATAGCTCAGCCTGAGGCCCACTTAGCCCAACCGTAGTTCAATGTTTGTAATAGAAAATAACCGTCATGAATTGAATTGAAAAATCATTATTATAGTGATATGGAGGCTAGCATCACAAACAGTGGCCACGTGTTTAGTACATCATTAGTGCAATAACATTCATCACAAGAAATACCACTCAAACAAGTGGACATTTATTTATTCATATAATAATATATAAGTTAATGTATACAATGGATTTAACGTACACAAATTTATTCCAATTTCAGCCTTGAATCTAAACAACAGCAATAGCAAGGTCTGTAACAGCAGCACCATCCTATAGACTTAAGAAATTCAAGGACCCTTTGCATGTCATGATCATCAATGGCCCGGCCAATTACAGATGCTGCAGCAATAGCAAGGTCTGTCTGTAACAGCAGCACCATCCTGTAGACTGCAATATCTGATACGAGAAAGAATGAAATCAATACAGAAAAGTACTAGGTGATGAAAGGTAAATGAACAAGACATCAGTTAAGAAAACTATGAGAGATAGTAATTTCCATTAAAGTCAACCATTAGAAATGGCAGAAAAAAATTATGCTTCCACAGGACATAAACGTGTCTCATTGCAAAGACTGCTGCCACGATTAAATTTCATAAGAAAAATGGTATTGGATATATAGTTTCTCTAAGAACAAACTTGTGCTCAGTGCCACAAAATATGGAGTTTACAAGTTCAGTTTAACAGTTTGGGTAGAGAGTGGCTAAGTCATCTGATTCCGCTAGTACTGTGTCAATTCCAAAGTAAAATATGCCTGTACACTTATAGTACAGAGCACAAATTATTAATTTCACAAAAAATGATTTGTAGGTAAGAATTGCTTTTCCACTTCAGCAGATTAGTTGCATACTTATTGGATATATCACTAGCAAATGTCTAGCAACGGAACTCAATACGTATATGAATCGGCTTTTGTATTATCGCTAGATGCGAGCTGTTTTAACTTGTATGTTGCCATCTATTCTTATTTGTCTTGGAATCAAATACCATAACATGACGTACGTTGCTCTAACTGGTACTCTCTCCGTCCCAGAATAAAAGTCGTTATGGGATGCGTGTAGGTCAAACTTTCTCAACTTTGACTAGGTTTGTAGAAAATACGTGCAACATTTATATCTCCAAATAAGTATATTATGAAAGTATATTCAACGATCTACCTAATGATACTAATTATGCATTATAAATATTTATATATTCTTATATATATTTGGTCAAAGTTTAAAGTGTTTGATTTCTCGGGAAATGAGAATGACATCTATTTTGGGATGGAGGGAGTATATGGACACGAATCACAGCCATCTTGGGATGTCTATACACTTTAACTCATACAAGCACGGAAGAGTGTAGATGTAATATTATTGATTTTTTAAGTGCCTTGAAGTGTCTCCTAGCAATATAGAAGTACAGAATACAAATGATTTTATTTGAATGATACCTAGGCGCCAGTGATGGGTTCAGACTAAAAATCCACCAATGCTGGACTTTTTACTATTAATTTAAGTGATGGGGAGCAAGCATATAAAAAATAGGAGACAATAATGCAGCGAAATAAGAATGTATATAAAAGATATCATTAACTCATAAATGATGTTTCAAATGGACAAAAAGATCGACTTGTCACTCATCATTGGTTTCCTCGTGAAGTTGTGATTGTCCTATAGAAGCAGCAACCTGTGCTTCTGTTTTGCATTTGAAGTTGCAATCGTCTTCCTTTGTGCGGGTGCAGCAGTTGACGTAACATCAATTCTTTATATTCAAGCCCAAAGCTCCAATCATGATTGGTGCAGGTGCAGGGATGGATCCTCGGTCTCGTCACCTCACCATTGGACCTTTTTTTTATTGGGTACAATTTGAACGCACAGAACCTACACACTCCACACTCATACCACAAGCACGCGTGCACGTCCGTACATACGTAAAAAAGACATTAGGAGGCCTCGCCTCGGGTACATGGGAAACGTGCAGTACCACCGAACGGGCACGCGTGCGTGTATCCTAAAATTTCTGGAAAAAATCCAGAAAAAGGTGCGATCACTAAGGAAAAATTCCACTGGACAGCCCTACCACTGGACCATAAGCTCATTCGCACTTCACCATTGGACCTTGGACCTTGGTGAGTGCGGCCAGGATGGGAAACTGAGAATCGGTTTGCCTGGAACTTGCTTGTTCGCCTTCTCTACTAGGCCTGGGCTTTAGATTGCATTACTTGTTAGTGGTCAAGCGGCCCATTAAGTCGAGCCATGTGTGTCCAACAACTCCAATCAGGTGCTCGCACACGCAATAATGTCGTCTTCCTCGCGGAAACAACAGTCGAAGAACAAAAAAAGGCCGGCCATGACAGGAGGGCTAGCGGATCTCACTGTCGCTGAGGTCTAGCGTACCGCCATATTGGTAGATCTGCACCTGCCTGGCGTGGCCAATGTTGCCCTCGATGTTGTCCAGCTGCTCCCCCTGCGCGGCCACCAGCACGGCCATGTCGTTGAACACCTAGGGATACCGAACATGTACCTACTGCAGCTCTAGGAGACTGTGCTCCAGCTCTACCACGGCGCCGTGCCACTCCTGGATCTTCGCCACCATGCTCAGCAGTCAGCACCTCCCCGCGCTACTGGCCCTGCTTCGCGATGGCTCGCTGCAGAAACCGCTCCCCTTCCCCAGAATCTGCCACCGCGTGCAGCGTCACCTCGTACGGCTACGCTCCCCGTCACCATGCATCAGCGTCTATGGCTTCGGCTTCTTAGACGCCGCAGGTTGGGCCACCTCGATCACGCGCAGATCATGGCCGGCCTTGTCGCCCTGCGCGTCCCTAAGAAGTACGCACGGGCATCCAATAGAGGCCGGTATCTTTTATGAGCTTCTATATATAGTTTTTATTGGCAAGGAGAAACACAAGCCAGAGATTTTGACGCAATGTGAGCGAGTTGGGTTCGTAGACAAGCGCGGTGCCTAAGTTTCCAAAATAAACACAAAAGGAATCCGATTGGAACATCTTGTATTTGATCGGGATTCCTAGTTATATTCAAGATTTTTGAAGATGCCATACATATGTCATATATATAACGTGAGAGCTATAGACAAACGTGAAGAGGGACAATTTTCACATTTATAGAGTTAGTTAAGGGAAGACGGAACAAAAAAAATGGACAGACAAAAAATGGACTCAAACTTTACCTCTTTATTATTACTACCAAAATTACCCGTGCGTTGCAACAAATTAATAAAAAACATATACTAATTTTTATTCGACTCAAGATTTAGGTGTAAAAGAAATAATTGTTTATGTCAAAAGATCGAATTTTATTTAGTGTGTAAATACCCATGGCAGTTGTGGTTCATCTCCTTCGCCTCGTCAATCGACCTCCTCAAACACCGCTACTATCTCCTCTAGCTCGCCATTTAGAGCACAGCATCCTGCACAGAGGTGCCTCATTGCATATGCGTCAGAAACACGCATTGATAGAAAGATCAGGATTCCATGGCTCAAAGGCCACGGTGGTGAGGCGACCTCATGGTGTTCACGGAGTGCGATGCCATGGAGCGGTGGTGTGGAACCAAGCTCGACAACTATGGCTCCAATCTCTACAAGCTCAACGGTGATGCTATATGTGAAGAATCCCGTTGGGGCCAGCGCCCACGATGAGGCTCTGTTTGGGACACTGCTCATCAGTGGTGGATTAGGTGTGGTGCTAGCGTTCCGACCACGCTGCACCCTATCCTGCATCACGCATTACGCTAAAAGCAACGACGTACTGGCGTGGTGGGAGTGCACACTTCAGAAGGTATAGAGGAAGCGTGTTGGCGGCAAGACCAAGCATATGGCCGAACCATGTAGATACACAATTTTTGTAAGCGGCTGATGCAGCAGTGTGCGGGCCGCCTGTAGGAGTATTAAGCCCACTTGCATCACTATTTGTAGGGAGATAGACTTGTCACCTGTGGTGGTGTGGCCTCGAGTGCTTTGTGCTCCTACATTGTATGTTATTTGGACCGTTTTTTCTTTTAAACTTTAACTCGGTCAATATGTGTCCATTATATATGAAGTTTTTACCATAGATTCTACACATCAATAGAAGATTAGCATAAAAACTTCACTGCAAATGGACTAAAGAAACATCCTCTATTAGTTTATGAAAGAAAACGTAGATCTATAACTACACCAAGTATTTTATTCTAAAATGTAGACCTAGTCAAAAGGAGTTAAAAAATAATTTTGCTATTTTTTATTTTTCTATTTGTATAATTTTCCACATCATTTACAAGTTAGTTGCTTTGCTAGAAAAAACGAAAAAAAAGAAAATGGGACAGGCCATGGCTCGGTCCAGTCCACTGGCACAAAAGGCTCACGCGGCAGATTTCAGCCCAGTAGGAGGAGGCCTAACATCGGCTGAACTTTTACATGAGAAATCCCCGGGTCTCTAGATTTCAATTTAGATCCTTCCACCTTTTCTTTCTCTGTTGCACTTTTCACCTAGAACCCTTCCTTCTCTTCTATCTCTTTTTTCTCATCCTCTTTCCCAAACCAGCGCCCGATCTCAGGTAGATACGTGCCGGCGGAGAACAGATCGGACACGGACACAGGATTAGGCTGGATGAAAATTTATACGTGACAGAAATTTTGCCTTTTTATTATTAGGTATAGGTATAGATATAGATATAGATATAGAGGTATAGATATAGAAAATTATTAGTATTTTTTATATATTTAGTTAAATTAAAAAAGAAATGGCTCTTTGAACAAATGGATGTGGTGCAGGCAATGAGAGCGGCGGACAGTGGTCCAGGACTGATTACAGAGGCGTGCATGGAAGGGGAAGGCGTTGAGAGATGGACGCCATATATCGATCCTCTCCTCTGGAAGTTTGGCGTGAACGGCTTGATAGACAGGTGGAGCTTGGCATGAACGGCTTGGCAGACCGGAGGAGCTAGATACAGCAGGGGGACGTCGGTGGCTGTTGGTTTTGGTTTATTTAATTATTTTCTAGCTGGAAAGAATACTACACATACTGGGTCTAGGGTAGCGAGGGTAGGTAGGGCGGTAGGCTAAAGTTGCAGTCCAATCCCGTCCATCCAATCTTTGATCGTACGGTTGAGGGCTTCTCCAGTGTGCTCTACTGGGATAGCGTGCCCTACTTTGCCAGCAGCAGTGTCTCTACCTGCACTCCACCCCCAATTCCGCGCCGCCGGCCTCCAGTTCTTGCTTGCCGGTTCGGTCGCCACTTCTCCACAGTTCTTCCTGTCCAATCCAAAATTCCAAACCAGCCCAGACTCTACCTGCTGCACGGATCGATCATGGCACCGCGCGGAGGCAAGGCCACCAAGGTAGCGTCGCCGACGGAGGAGCTGATCCCCTGCGAGGACCGGATCAGCGCTCTCCCGGACGCCGTCCTCCAGCACGTGCTGGGTTTCCTGCCGGCGCAGGACGCCGTGCGGACGTGCGTGCTGGCCCAACGCTGGCACCACCTCTGGCGGTCCCTGCCTCGCCTGCGCATCACCAACGACAACGAGATGTTCGTGAACCAGCTGCTGCTTCTCCGCGAGCCGGGATCCGCTCTGGATCACTGCGAGATCGATCTCCGTGGTTGCGAAGGCTCCAACCATAGGTACATCGACCTCTGGATCCGGCACGCTCTGTTGCTGCGAGCTCGTGTGATGCACCTCAGGCGCTGCGCCCCGCTGTGGAACGAACCGCCTGGGCCTCTCGTTTCCATGTGCTTGAAGGTCTTGCGTGTTGAGCATGTCGCGATCCTCATCGCTGTTGATTTTTCCAGTTGCCAAGTGCTGGAGGATCTCCAGATCACCTCGTGCTACTTAGACGTCTTTGAGATAAGATCCCCATCCGCAAAACGCTTGAGCTTGGTGAAGTGCACTTTTGGTACCACTGCTTGGTTAGATATGGACCGCGCACATATTTGTGCTCCGAGTCTGATCTCTCTTGAAATACTGGGCTGTGATGGTATAAATCCCGTGCTTGAGAGTATGCCACTGTTGCAAGATGCATCTGTTTGGTTTGCCTGCTCTGATGAACGTGGCAAAAGTTGCTCTGCTGGTTCTTGCGGTCAAAAATGGGGGCTATGCTTGGCTTGTGATGAAAAGATCCGTAAGCACGACAATAATGATGGGTGTGTACTTCTGGGCGGTTTATCAAATGTCACAGCTTTGAAGCTCAGAGGGTCCTTTGGATTGGTATGTTTACATTTCATTTGAAACCGTTGCACGCATTTCCATACCATTTATTTGGCGAAACTAGTTAAGTTGCACTTAAATATTTATCCATCTATTGAGTTTGGTAAGCTGTCATTATTAGCCAAGTAGTCCATATGAATTGTCATGCATATACAAGGGCTTTTTTGGCTCATGTTGTGGTGAATATGTATATATAGCAACTTTTTACATATATGTCTCTAGTACATGTGCACCGTACTTTACTAAATTTCTCAGATAATGTGTATAGCTAAATTGGAATAATTGTTGGTTCACCATTTCATTGTGTATGATGAACTTATTAAAAATGCTACACATATGACAAAAATATATACAAAAAAACATCTTATTGTCGATGTAGATGAACTTAATACATGTGGTATGGTGTTTTATTTAATTCCCATTTCCACTTATGTATCATTGAATGTGATTGCATCTTGAGTTTAGCCTTGACCATATTATGCACTCCTTTTCAATTTCAGTATACTTTCAGAAAGGATTTGCCGTTCTGCCCTACATTTAACAAGTTAAGAACCTTTTATCTCGTCGATTGGTATTTGACTAGTGACATCTCTGCATTACTTCGCTTTCTCCACCACACATCAAATTTAGAGAAGCTCACTCTTGAGCTCTGTGCACTACAGCAGCCAGTGGCTTCCCCGAGTGCCAGTTGCACTCGGGGAAGACCCAATTGCACTCGGGGAAGCCTTCCCCGAGTGCAACACTCGGGAAAGAGCCTCCGGCTAATCCTCTAACGGGAAAGGCGGCTTCCCCGAGTGCCGAAAATCGTGCACTCGGGGAAGGCTTCGCCGAGTGCCGTGCTGGCACTCGGGGAAGATTTGACGCCGTCGGCCGACGGCCAAAGCCGTTTTCTTTTCTTTTTTTTTATTTTCTTTCCCGAGTGTTTTTCTTCCCCGAGTGCAACACTCGGGGAAGATTTTTGTCTCTTTTTTTTTAAAAAAAAAAACCCTCTTCCCCGAGTGCCGCAGCCTAGGCACTCGGGGAAGAAATTTATCTTTTTTAAAAAAAACCTTTCCCGAGTGCCGCAGCCCAGGCACTCGGGGAAGCCTGTTTTTTTATTTTTAAAAAAAATCTAACCACAGCATGTAATATATGATTCGAATTCAAATTCAAATCTAATGACCACATATATACATATATTCATCCACAAACGCACGAGCACGATTTAAAACATCATTACAAGCCAAATTCAAAAGTTTCACAAGTCCATTACATAGTCATAAGAAACAAGCCATAATCCAATTTGACCTACATAAATCACCAACAGAAGAAAGCCATAATCCTAAATTGTAACTAAAGTACGTCTAGGAATGTGTTTGGTTGTAGGTCTAACACTAGCAAGTAGCAAATGTGCTCCTATAGCTATTGTCGGAACCCAGTATTTAGTAATAGTTCAGCCTCAGAAAATAAAGACACACACATATGTAATAGTCCATGATTAGCTAAATCCTGAATGAACAAAATACAGTGGAAGGGTTTAAGCAAAATATTCATTGAAGCTATTTGTGTTGTACAGCACCATGCAAGAAGGAAAAAGCCACATTCATTGGTACATATATCTAAATACATTGAAGTTCCATACTAAATTCTATTATCTGAGCATTAACTTGTAAAGATAAGGTGGTACAGATGTTTACCTGATTGACTGTTCGGTGCAAATGGATGGTAGATGTTTGTTCACAGTGGACACTAACAATATCAGCACCTGCCTTGATAAAATCAGGGACTCGCTGCTCAGGTTCCACAATCATCTGTGATAAAAATAAGAAATCTCCACATTCAGAAGGGGTCAACCAGGGATGAAAGCACAGCACATAAAAACCTGACTGGGGCTTCCAGAACAGTACCAGATGTACATCCAATGGAAGATCAGTGACTGGACGCAGAGCATCAACAACCAAAGGTCCAATTGTGATATTTGGCACAAAGCGCCCGTCCATGACATCTACATGAATCCAGTCGCATCCTGCCACCTCCACAGCTTTTACCTAGTAATATGTAAACAGCATGGCAAGATGAACACAAGATATTCGCCAATTGACATCAAGAAAGTGCATAACAGTGCTTACTCTATTGCCTTATTTATTGTGAAAGAAGTTGGGAAAAAAGTTGCTAATGAGCTGGTGGAACACGAATACATTGTGTGAGGCCAAATTTTCTGACGTGATGAGTAAGGCATTACCAAGCTATTCCTTCAATAGTAGCCTAACATGTGTGTACTACATATTCACGAGTAATCGTCAGGGTAACGAATCATCTCAAGGAAATGGAGTTTGGTGGATGCTACTATCTCAACAGACCTGATCACCAAGCTTGGCAAAGTTTGCAGATAGAATCGAAGGGGACACAATGATGTCACTCTTTGAGAACTTGTCAACACGAGCTGATGCCCTCACTTGGAATGCCTTCCTAGAAATCATAAAACAGATTTGTTAAAAAAAACCATAAAACAAAAATAAAGAGATAAGCTCATCATTCAGAACCAATGAAGTCATGAACCAAATTACACAGCATCATCAAGTGGCATGACTAGATTTGTTCGGCCATTTCCCCTGCTCTCTAGTTAACAGGTAACACGGAGCAAATATCACTCATAGTAGAGAGCATCATGAGAACTGTTAACTTAAGCATAAGCAAGCATGATCTATTGCAATTCCAGACTGACAAACTCCTCCATAAGGGACATCAAATGATCAAAGTAGCATAGCCAGTGAGGCCATTTGATCCAGAGCCTACAGAGCTCATCACCAGCAACTTGGGGCACACACTAGTAAATTGCTGTGATTGGAAATAATAGACATGCATATGCCCAGGAGGCTCCCACTTGAGTGGAACATTAACCAAACTAGAACATTAGGCGCCCTTCGGGCGCCCTGTCCTGACTATTGGGACAAATTTGCAAGTAATAAAATATTTAGCAGAATTTATAACAATAATTTTCTTGTTTCGGAAAAGATTTCTTCATAATAAAAATTAAATTAAAGCATGAACGTTGTCAGACATCTTTGAAGAAATGCATCAGGCATCACTTTAAAGTGTCATTCTACAAGTCTTATCTGGTTGGCTGGCTCGTGTTAGAGTTGAGCTAGCGACCACAGTTCAAATCCCCCTGTGCACAGCATTAAGCCATCTTATGGCCTTCCCATGATTTTTACTAAATAAATTAATTTAGTTTTTCACCTCAACATACATGGGCATGTAGAGCCCCAAAAGCAAACGGTGGCACCAAAGTCTAAAAACAGGCAAAGGACTGATATAGATCTAGCCAATCCTATTTCAATACCAACATCTAAAAATAGGCATAGCAAATTATTTAGATAGATCCCGCACATGTCAGTATAATGCAACCTTGGCCATCGCAGCCCATAGGGTCCTATATAGTCATGTTCAAATATTACATGTTATGAGTTAGTATTAATCCAAATGAGCATTAGAAGTGCTACAGCAGGTTCAACACATTTTGCAGCTATGAAGTTACAACAAACATTTACCTCATTAAGCATAGTAGAGTCATGATGCTAAACGTCAAATGCTGAGCAGCAGCTGGTCTGATCACACAGACAATATAATGGTAGAGACAAAGGCAGGGAGTCATGATGCTACGTTGTCATGCTCTCTTGTGTCTTTGTAGAATCAACAGATATATCTGTATCAGCGCCAGCGTACCATAGGATCATGTTAGACCATGCATATAGGAAACCAGTAAATAAACAGACAATTATACCAATCATGTTGTAGACAGTAAGAAAATAATTAAGGTATGACTCTCGGATTTGGTTAGCCCAAGAGGCCAAGACTGCATCTTCTCTGATGTGTATACAAACTAATGCAGTCCTATCACAAGGTCAGGTCATCAACAAATGTGTATACGAACTAAAAAAAGCTGTGCATGATTACTTGCAGCAAGAACAGATAGTTTGTTTAGAGTAAGAGAACGAAGATACGTAGCTCCTTTATTTGTACTAAACATTATGAGTAACATCAAGGGGGCATATAATAACAAAGAAAGAAGACTAATTGCCTCTACATCTTGACCATCCATATGCAGACTGACGTAGTTTTATTTCTTCATAGGCAGACTGTTGTAGTTTTATTTCTCCATATGCGACTGCGGATTTTTTTGTCAATCCTTCATATCTGAGCATAGCCCATGGCCACACCAGATCGCAGTGAATAAAGCTATATTGAAGGTAGAACGAAAGAATATAGGAAACTTAAAAGCTCGTCTTGGTGTCATTTCAACAATTGATGCAAACAAAAACCTACGTAGACAACTTCGTCCTCAACCTCAAGTAGCAGGAATGCTGGTAGAGAGAACACGGAATTTATGTAAACAAATTTTAGCTGTGAACCCATTTCTTCCAAAAGAACCGACGTTACTTGGACTGCTGAACTTTTAACCAAAACCCCTATAACTGCATGTACCGTGCTACATGCCCTGTTTTAGCTTTTAGAAACTCATGCCCCAACAAGTACTGCTACCAAAAGAATACCAACTATGGGCTTTGGTGCAGCAGCCAAGGCATTCGCAATAATGAGAATGGCTGGTAGAAGGAAAAGTAGTACACAATTTTTTTTCAGAGCAACAGTGAAGAATAAAATAAATTGGATGCCAGAGGATAAGATAAGTATAACACTATGCAAGCACACTTCTAGTCCTGCTCTTGCCGTTGAAGCTCAGTACTCTAAACTCAAGCTTAGCCTGAACCATTCTCACATGCGCATTATTATGAGTTCCTTTTTATGCCATATAATATGATGATTCTTTATGCAATATGATATGGCGATTCTCAGGCAGGCAGAACACATTGATTCAAGGTATCAAAAGAGAGCTTGTACTGAGAAACAAAGTAATACCTGTAGAAGTGTAAAGACGAAGAAACTTCAGTTGGCGAGTCTTGTCGACTTGCATCTTTGACTCCATGACTGCCTCTCTGCGTTTGTGAT
This sequence comes from Saccharum hybrid cultivar R570, assembly GCA_038087645.1. Taxonomy (NCBI): domain Eukaryota; kingdom Viridiplantae; phylum Streptophyta; class Magnoliopsida; order Poales; family Poaceae; genus Saccharum; species Saccharum hybrid cultivar. The sequence goes on from JAQSUU010000805.1 coordinate 18,917,790, forward strand.
GGGACATTCTGAATCATGATGATGATTAGAGGGAAATTAACAGCCACCAATTGGTACCCAAGAGAGGAGAACGAAGCAGGCAACGGGAGCGGATCTAAGCAGCAGAAATGGGGAAGGGAAGCCTACCAGCACCACTCGCAAAGACCATGCCGGCTTCAGAAGAGGTGGGCAACCGTAGTGTGCTGGCAGGGTCCAAGTGGGAACCTCGTCCATGGATGCGTTGAGGAAGGCGGACATCCCTCCTCCACGGATCGACCGACAAGGGCAGAGTCGGGGCCGCCACCTCACCAAGGATGCCTTCCAAGCAAGGGGCATGGGCAGAAGCAGATTATCAGCCTAGGACAGCAGATCCAGAGCGTGTGGGGAGGGGGAGGGGACTCACACATAAAGCGGTGCTGGTAGACACCTCGATCTGCTCCAATCATGACAGGATCAGCGATTGTCGAGGCCGGATCTTAGACAAAATACTCGTGGGAGGAGGAGGTGGCTGCTCCATTTGGAACGCGACCGGAGATTAGGATGAGGCCGAAGATCCTCAACGCCGGTTGGGGGTGGACGAAGGGGAACCTTGGGGAAGGAGCGGCAGATGGAGAATCGCCCTCAACGACGAGCAGCGCGCGGAGTGGGCGTGTGGTGGCCGAGACGCGGTGGCTGAGTCCGTGAGTGTGTGGCGGCTGTGGGGGTGGTGGGTGGTGGAGGATAGTTAGGGTTTGCGATGATGTGACTGACTGGTGGGCCGCTCAAGTTTATGTGGGCGCAAGTGGGCTGGGCTGGGCTGGGCGTGTCAAAAATAAAAACGGGCTATACCGACCGATAGTTGGAATCTAATACAAGTTTTTAGTGACCGATCATTGGAGGAAACTGCTGATTATCCAACGTAAAAGCAAAAAAATCTATAGCAACGGACCATCCATCGCCGTATTCAATTTTAGCAACTGACTGTCCTTCACAAATCTTTAGCGACTCACCGTTTAACGCTAATTATCAACTTTTAGCAACTGCAGTTAGATGCTATTAAAGGGTTGTCATGTAGTGAACATTTTCTCAAATACAAAAATGACCTATATATAAAATGTAGATCTTGATGAATTATTCAATCCTGGTATTCAAAAGTTTTCCATTTGAGGTCATTTAGTGCCTCGTGTGATCAAGTTTGACCAAGTCATGTCTTGGATTTTTTAAACATGTGACTAGAGTTTACTAAAACTTTCTCAAATGGAAACATAAACTATGTAGAAAATGTAGACCTTGATGAGTTCTAACACCTTTGTATTCAGAAGTTTTTCATCTGGGGTCATTTAGTGCCTCATTTGATCAAGTTTGACCAAGTCAAATTTTGGATTTTTAAAAAATGACACTTTAACTGAACCCTAGATGGTCTCAAATACAAAAGTCATGAATACAAAGTATGTCAAACTCATCGAGATCTACATTTGGTGTAATGGTCAACTTTTCATTTGACAAAGTTTGAACCACTGAAATTTTGAATTTTGAATTTTTCACAGCTACATGCCAGTTTTTGAAACCCCAGATGGTCTCAACTCGAAAAGTCATGAATACCAAGATTGGTCCACTCATCAAGATCTACATTTGATACACAGGCCATTTTTGCATTTGAAAAAGTGTTAGGAAAGTGTAGTTGTAAATCCACATGTCTCGCACATAGTTTCTTAAAGTCTACGTGAGATTTAAGATTTTGTGACTAGTGTTTACTAACACTTTCTTAAATGTAAAAATGGTCTATGTATCAAATGTAGACCTTTATGAGTTTTAACATCTTTGTATTTAAAAGTTTTTCATCTGGGGTCATTTAGCGCCTCATTTGACCTCCTCATGTGATCACATGTGGAGATGTCCGGAGATGTCTGGGTTTTAGGCATCCGACGTCGCTAATTGCTCGAAACCTTCTCAATTTTTTATCATAGCCTGTACATGCTATAACACGATGCCCAGTCAAGTTTCATGATTTTCGGACTTCGTTTGGATTTTATATAATTTAAATACACTTTTTCCGCAAGTTGTTCGCGATGGTACGTCGACAAGATGGTAGACATTTCATGTGGCTTCCTGGAAACGGACTCAACATACACCAAATAACATGAATATGATTTTTTGAATCACCATATTCCATTATTTCATGCACCTGCAGTTCAAATCGGAAGTGTGCAAAAAAATCAAAGAAACGAAAAAAACTAACGAAATATACCAAACAAAGTCAAAATTGTCCCAAATTTGAACAAGGAGTTTGAAATGATGTGGGAAGGCATCACAAAAAAACTGGGGCAAAAAAACAAAAAAAAAATAAAAATTCTTCCCCGAGTGCCAGGAGGAGGCACTCGGAGAAGAGGCCTCTTCCCCGAGTGCCAAATTCTGACACTCGGGGAAGAGGCCTCTTCCCCGAGTGTCAGGAGCAGGCACTCGGGGAAGAGGTCTCTTCCCCGAGTGCCAAATTCTGACACTCGGGGAAGCTTAAAAAAAAAAGAAAAAACGTAACGGCGTGCGAAGATGGACCGTCATGTACAATTTTCTTCCCTGAGTGCCTCTCTTCCCCGAGTGCAACACTCGGGGAAGAAGACCTTCCCCGAGTGTCATTCTTCCCCGAGTGCCTATAAATCTGGGGCACTCGGGGAAGTCTCTCTTCCCCGAGTGCATTTCTTCCCCGAGTGCAACACTCGGGGAAGAGCTAGTTCCCCGAGTGCACGTTTTTTGGCACTCGGGGAAGCCACAGACACTCGGGAAATTTCAGTTCTCCTGTAGTGGTGAGGTATATATCTTCCATTTATATAATTTAGTCAATTATTAGGTTCTTCAATATGTAATGCATGAGACCATGGTTGACTTGTTTTCATTGATTCTTATGCTGCAGAAAGAAATGTGCTCACAAATGGAAATCCAAGACTGCAATCCAATCGAACCACGAATTTTGTTGAGGCAACTTAATACAGTTAAAGTCAAATATGTTAGCACACTACGGGAGAACTGAAATTTACCGAGTGTCTGTGGCTTCTCTGAGTGCCAAAAAACGTGCACTCGGAGAACTAGCTCTTCCCCGAGTGTTGCACTCGGGAAAAAAATGCACTCGGGGAAGAGAGGCTTCCCCGAGTGCCCCAGATTTATAGGCACTCGGGGAAGAACGGCACTCGGGGAAGGTCCTCTTCCCCGAGTGTTGCACTCGGGGAAGAAAATTGTACATGACGGTCCGCCTTCGCACGCCGTTATGTTTTTTCTTTTTTTTAAGCTTTCCCGAGTGTCAGAATTTTGCACTTCTCCGAGTGCCAAATTCTGACACTCGGGGAAGAGGCCTCTTCCCCGAGTGCATGCTCCTCGCACTCGGAGAAGAATTTTTATTTATTTTTTTGTTTTTTTGCCCTAATTTTTTTGTGATGCCTTCCCACATCATTTCAAACTCCTTGTTCAAATTTGGGATAATTTTGACTTTGTTTGGTATATTTCGTTAGTTTTTTTTTCATTTCTTTGAATTTTTTGCACACTTCCGATTTGAACTGCAGGTGCATGAAATAATGGAATATGGTGATTCAAAAAATCATATTCATGTTATTCGGTGCATGTTGAGTCCGTTTCCAGGAAGACACATGAAATGTCAACCATCTTGTCGCCGTACCATCGCGAACAACTTGCGGAAAAAGTGTATTTAAATTATATAAAATCCAAACGAAGTCCGAAAATCACGAACCTTGACTGAGTGTCGTGTTATAGCATGTATAGGCTATGATAAAAAATTGATAAGGTTTCGAGCAATTAGCGACGTCGGATGCCCAAAACCCAGACATCTCCGGACATCTCCACATGTGATCACATGAGGAGGTCAAATGAGGCACTAAATGACCCCAGATGAAAAACTTTTAAATACAAAGATGTTAGAACTCATCAAGGTCTACATTTGATACATAGACCATTTTTACATTTAAGAAAGTGTTAGTAAACACTAGTCACAAAATCTTAAATCTCACATAGACTTTAAGAAACTATGTACGAGACATGTGGATTTACAAGTACACTTTCTTAACACTTTGTCAAATGCAAAAATGGCCTGTGTATCAAATGTAGATCTTGATGAGTGGATCAATCTTGGTATTCATGACTTTTCGAGTTGAGACCATCTGGGGTTTCGAAAACTGGTATGTAGCTGTGAAAAATTCAAAATTCAAAATTTCAGTGGTTCAAACTTTGTCAAATAAAAAGTTGACCATTACACCAAATGTAGATCTCGATGAGTTTGACATACTTTGTATTCATGACTTTTGTATTTGAGACCATCTAGGGTTCAGTTAAAGTGTCGTTTTTTAAAAATCCAAGATTTGACTTGGTCAAACTTGGTCAAATGAGGCACTAAATGACCCCAGATGAAAAACTTCTAAATACAAAGGTGTTAGAACTCATCAAGGTCTACATTTTCTACATAGTTCATGTTTCCATTTGAGAAAGTTTTAGTAAACTCTAGTCACATGTTTAAAAAATCCAAGACGTGACTTGGTCAAACTTGGTCACACGAGGCACTAAATGACCTCAAATGGAAAACTTTTGAATACCAGGATTGAATAATTCATCAAGATCTACATTTTATACATAGGTCATTTTTGTATTTGAGAAAGTGTTCACTACACCACAACCCTTAAATAGCATCTAACTGCAGTTGCTAAAAGATGATAATTAGCGTTGAACGGTGAGTCGCTAAAGATTTGTGAAGGACAGTCAGTTGCTAAAATTGAATACGGCGATGGATGGTCCGTTGCTATAGATTTTTTGCTTTTACGTTGGATTGTCGGTCGCTATACATCAGTAACAGCGTTGGATCGTCCGTTGCTAAACAAATTTTCCAGGTTTTTAAAATCCCATAGGACGTGAGATTCTCGAATTTTAGAATTTTTTCTAGGTTTTTAAAATCCCATAGGATCCAAATGGGACTCTAGTCAAGCAAGGAGGGCAACGACGCAGACTTTGCAGTTTGCAGTGCTGTGTCCTTCACCGACCAATTTAGTTCAAGTAATGATAACTTAGCACTAGAGTCGTTGACCGTTGCAAAAAAAAAGCACTAGAGTCGTTAATGTCCCTGATTTGGTTCCTCACCGATCTACCGTATCCCCCTCCCACCAGCAATTAGAAAAAAAACCTCCAGCCCTCGAGTGTCCAGTACCTTCCGTCCTCCACCCGAACCAACGCCCATCCCGAACCCTAGCACCTCCGACGCGCCCGCACCTGCCCCCGCCCCCGCCGGTCCGCAGCACTCGCCTCCCCGTTGCAGCCCTCCTCTCTCCATCTCTCCCGACGTGGTGGCGCTGCGGATGGCCCAGAGCGCCGCCACCCCGGCGCGCTTCGCCCGCCTGGCCCGGCAGCACACAGGCATGGCGGCCCGGCCCGCACGCCGGGACTGAGCGTCGGCGGCGGCCAACGTTGTTGCCTGCGGCGGCCGGCCATCCCCCGCTCACTCCCCCGTGCGGGCTCCTGCAGTCTGCTCGCTGGTTTGCTCTTCCCTCTCTGTCTCCCTGTCTTTATGCAGTCCAAATGCCAACTGCAGTGCCCTTGCTCTACGATTTCGAGGCAATCCCACAGGCCAAAGTCAGTTTAACCGTAGATCTATACTCTCCTTTAGTCATGTACTCACGTTTCTCCTTTTCCTTACAGATTCTCCAATTTCTTCCCTACCAATTGAACTTGCTGCGGACACCAAAAGTGCATAAAACACATGGTATGCAAAACTGATTTAGTACATTTTAGTTTACACTTCTATGGCTTCAGTTAGATTACTGGAAGATTTTTTTCCAATGTGCCAATGAATCATTTTATTTAGGTTTCCGGTATTGGATTATTGGTGTAGTAAACTCAGACAGTATATAATCCTGCTGCATATTTGTTCAAACATTAACATAAGTGCTGATATCGTCTCTCTTTTTTTTACAGAAATATGCTCAAAGAAGAGGTTGCAGGGCTCACATGAAGAACAAACAATTTCTATAAAGTTGTATGCTTCAGGTACGCTCCCATCTGTCCAGTCCAGATGGAAGATTACAAGTACGCTCGCTGCTTTGTCTCCGTCAGCGTTACACGAAATTGATTCCTTTGTTTTCAGGTTCTGCGTTTTTCACCCATTCGAATAACCTAACAATTCCTTGGCTTTCTCGCTGACACAACATCGATGTTCCTGTTTGCCATTTTCTTATAGGTATGTTCAATTCTGAAACTCTGTAACCGACAAGAACTGCACTTCAGGGTTATTTTGAGGAACAAAACCAACACTCCTGTCATACAGCCCTACCTGCCATTCACAAAAAGGTTTGTTTTAGGTTCAGTGAGTCAGCCCCATGATCTTCAAATTTATTGTGCTATCTTCTGTCATTTAGGTGGTTTACATGTTTCGGTGCCATGGATACTCTAAATTCAGCATGCTCTTCTTATTAACAGTACATTTCAGATTGCCTGCCTATAACTTGCTGAAGGTGTCCTGGTGCTAATCCTAAAAAAGGGTATGCTGCTGTTGGTCCTAAAAAAAGGTATACTGATTTTTTCATTCTCCTGCTTCTCCATTCTGCTGATATCAGTTAGGGTGTTTACAATATATATGTCTTCTGGATTTCTTTGTTCAGATACCTAAAGTCAGTTGTTAGTTGTTACCCCAAAAAAATTCCCAGTTTAGTTGTGACGTTGGGTATATGTACTTGCTAGAATAATTCTATGAGTCCGATTATGCCCTCCATATAGCTTCATAGAATTGTATGGCTACATCCCGTGTTCTATTTTTTTTACCATAATGATTCCTCGATTTTTCCCTTTCTGGATCTAATTACGACACTATTGTTACATATACATATGTTTTGCTTATTTCAGTGCCATGGATACACTAAATTCAGCAACCTCTTCTTCTTAACATTATATTTCAGATTGTCTGCCTATAACTTTCTGAACGTGTACTGCTGCTAATCCTAAAAAAAGGGTGTGCTGCTGTTGATCCTAAAAAAAGGTCAACATGTCTAAGACCATCACCCAGACTGCCCACACAGGACATAATGGTAAATGCTATCCCTTTGCTCTATTACGTTTTCAAACACCTAATGAAGCGTTTAGTTCTTGAGGTAATCTATACATAGCCCGACAAAATTATGATAGCACTAATCCTTTTAATTTATATTGAGCAGCGCATTCACTAAACCTCACCCTCTACAGAAAAGAATGACACAACTATATTCAGATTGTTATATCAGTGTTCAGATAAATTCACCATGGGATTAATGCCTTCTTTGTGGCAAACAAAGTCATGTGTTCCATGCCAAATTATTCAATGGACATTGAACTCTCTGTTTGCCCATTGTCTTGCTTCATACTTTCATGCAATCTTCATGAATTTATTTCTATATTTGATTGCTGGAATCATCACATGTTATTTGCCTTAACAGGCATTTCAATATACAGTGATTGTCCCCCCCCCAAAAAGCTAAGTACTAGATAGAAGTATTCAAATAAATCTAGCGTGCTACCTGATGTACATATGTATATATGCAAACAAATGTCTTAATTACCTTTCTTCTGTATATGCTTGGAACGGGCATGTAACTTAAAGCTTTTACAATTTTTTTTATCCTAATCGACAACTATATGGTACATATGCATGTAATTGATATTGCTATTCTTGCTCATGCCCGCGCAATGCGCGGGGGCACTGGCTAGTTATTATGATACTAGGGTACCTTTGCGGATTAAAGTTTGTAGGTATATCAGAATATCAGATTCCCTGCAGATGATGGAAGCTTGCTTATCTTGGTATTACCCAAGTTTTTTTTTTATAACCGGTATTACCCAAGTTGAGATATCTCAAATGAGTCAGGTTGCTAGTTTCTTTTGGGAATGTTTGAACTGTTTCATCCATCTGACTCAGTATTTTTAGTGACCCCTGCTAGATAAGAGCTTCAGTGTGTGAGATGTTCTGCTTAAAATAAATAGGGATATAACGTTGCGCAAATACACATCCCTTGGAATTTCTTTTACTGTCACATGAACTGGCTGACATTGAACCTGTTAAAGCGAGTTGCTTAGACTGTCAATTGTTGTACAGAAGTTCTCTTCCTCTGTTTTTTTTTCCGAAGCTTCTAACTCTTTGGTCTTCAAATTGATATATAATGCTCTGTAACCTGAAGTGTATAAGAGCATAGCCTTGCATGGTTCTGTTATATTTTGAGAAGTGAAATAACCATTGCATAGAATCATTTTTTTGTTATGCTCGTCTTCGTAGGATGGAAGTTCTGGCGAGGTTACAAAGTTTCTATGGAGCGTGAGGAAAGGCGCCTAACTGAGCTTGGTCAGAAGATACTAGACACATTTGTGCTATCTCATATATTTAGGTAACAATTAATCTATCCATTTTAATCTTTGTGATTACTTAAACACTGTATATCCTTTCTAATATACAGTTGAGTGTTAGCAAGGCATCAATATCATGCCATTCTATTGTAGGTATGTTTTATTTTCTGAATTTTACATTCATCAAACTGCTATTTGTGATTTTTCATTAACCATAAATGTCAACTTCTTCGGTAACCATTAATCACCTGTGTCCCAGCCCACTTAGCCTGCAGAACTGAAACTGCAGTCATGGTTGTCTAATTAGTTGAAACATACATATTGGTGATGCAATGAAACATACATATTAGCTTGCACGACGCGCATGGCGGGCTGCTGCTGCCGCTGCTCCCACTTCCGCTTCCGCTGCCGGCCATGTTCTGGCTCCTCAGTCACAGGGGTTTAGAGCAAGCAGTTAAGAGATCAGATTGTTTACATTAACTAACAGAGTATCATGTCAGGACAAACATGATAGAATATAGATTTGTGATTAGTAGTAGTACTCTATCGTCATACATGATAGTATTGAGGAGATAGTCTATCATCTAAATGTAGTTTTATGGTATCATCTAAATGTAGTTTTATGGTTTATCTTTTCTAGATGTATTGTAATGACCTTCCTTAGCTTCCAGCTAGATCACAAGCACAGCAAGCATGTTATTGCTGTGTAGTGCTGTACCAGTACAATGTGTATGGTTTCTATGGTTTTTCTTTGTCTGTATTTAGCAGCCACGATCGTCGCAGCAGCAGGTACAGCTGAGAAAGTCTTTATCTCATTAGATTTGAATTTGAATTCAAATCATATATTACATGCTGTGGTTAGATTTTTAAAAAAATAAAAAAACAGGCTTCCCCGAGTGCCTGGGCTGCGGCACTCGGGAAAGAGGTTTTTTTTAAAAAAAGATAAATTTCTTCCCCGAGTGCCTAGGCTGCGGCACTCGGGGATGAGGGTTTTTTTTTTAAAAAAAAGAGACAAAAATCTTCCCCGAGTGTTGCACTCGGAGAAGAAAAACACTCGGGGAAGAAAATAAAAAAAGAAAAGAAAACGGCGTTGGCTGTCGGCCGACGGCGTTAAATCTTCCCCGAGTGCCAGCACGGCACTCGGCGAAGCCTTCCCTGAGTGCACGATTTTCGGCACTCGGGGAAGCCGCCTTTCCTGTTAGAGGATTAGCCGGAGGCTCTTCCCCGAGTGTTGCACTCGGGGAAGGCTTCCCCGAGTGTAATTGGGCCTTCCCCGAGTGCAACTGGCACTCCGGAAAGCCACTGGCTGCTGTAGTGGCAGCATGGATGAAAGAGTCCTGCGCCCACCTCGCGTCGTCCCCACAGCCGTCACTGTCCGCTCACCGGCAAAGGTATACCCTTCCCTTCCCTTGTGCATCACTGCTCGTTGTAGACCCCATAGGTGTAGTTCTACAGATTGCATATGTGTGAATTCACCAATGCTGAGATGAGTCTGATTATGTGATCGATCCCATACAACGATGTTTGTGCCTGTGCCTTCGGACGATACCCTGCTGTCAAGTATTGAAAAAGGTAATGATACTGAAATGGAAACCTAAACTATAGCGTGCTTGACATCTTAATTATTCAGGCTTAGATATATTAGTGCTCATGAGCATGCTCATGTACACTATCTCAGGGGAAAGTATGTGTAAATGATGATTGAGATGGTCTAGCAGTGCAACTTCCTCAAATATCATTACTGAGTGTGAGTAGGTAGATACACAATTTGTGTCGGAACTACCGCTTCTTTTCGCTATATTTTAATTATAGAAGCCACCCCTAACCCACACTCCCGCATTCATTTAGTGCAAATCATTCCGTTTCCTTTCAAATGTTCAATGCTTCCATGTAAAATTGAACAATTGTTAAAGCATTTATGCAACAACTTGCAATGAAAAATACGAATACCTGAAACCATGGTGCAAAGTGCAAACTATTGGCATGGATGTCGCCTATCCAGTAGCAAGTCATCAACATAAGTAGAAATGCATTGCTAGTTAGATACATGTCAAACTGAATCCAAAGGCTGTTGTCAAAAAAAAATCCAAAGGTGTAACTCAGACTGCTGACGTCAGTATGTCAGAGAATGTATGACAGTATTCCATTACTAAGACATTATTGGCGTGTCCTTCAGTATATGTCCTTATGTCATTTGAAGAACAACAGAAAACTCTCCGAGAGCTTATCAAAAAAAGAAAAAAAAGAAAAGAAAACTCTCCGAGAGTCCATGCATATATCTCAAAGAGTTCTAAGTAATCTACAATGCACAACAGCAACTAAACCTACTGGCCAAGAAACAGAGACAAGCTATCACATACTGCTGATTGAAAAAACAGCATAAGCCAGAACCCACAACCGCTGGCACTAGACACTGAGCCTGGCATGCTACTGACATAAATAATTGCAACAAAATGCCGTGTGTAAACTTCACAAGCTTAGGCTGACCTATATTTCTTTTGTTAAAAATGTCCAATCTAAAAGGTATATTAGATCGTTAGATGAGGTCAAAACTGACCTGACAGAGCAAGCTTAGGCTGACGAATCAGATGGCATGGACCAGATATCATATCAGCATGCACCGTTGAGGCTTTGTTCTTCACCAACCACAGACAGGAATTTTAAGTCAAGTCATAGTCTAGTAACTGATATGATTAAGTCTCCAACCAAATGAAGGACGGCAACCTTCTGTGTTCTTGCCACTGCCAGAAATAGGCGACTAAGGGGATGGGGGCCATCTGTACCAAGCCAGAAAAAGGCAATCCTTCCACACTCTTCAGTTATTCAAACTAAAATATGAAACAATAGCTGAACTTGATCGATCTTCATGTGTTTTGTGTTTATCGTTTGAAGAAGCATATGGATGGTCTGTGAATTGATGGTCTGTGAATTGAGGGACAGTTCTATACAGTATTTATTTAAATTTGCACACATCTAATGACAAGTGCATGTTGATGGTCTGTGAATTGCGAGCATACCATGCATGTGAGCACCCTGAACTCGATCTAATACATAGTAGTTTCATGATCTTGCCAATGTCATCCTTTATGTTCTCTTGAGCCAGTCTTGCACATAGTGTCCGCACCACTTCTTTCCTGATAGGCATTCTTGCTGTGTCACTATAGCTAGCAGTACAGGCGTAGGTACAGCGGGTACTTAAATTGATCATGAATATACTGATATAACTGAACAAGGTCTTCCTGTCTAAAGAAATGATGCTTAAAAATGTGGGTTGGAGGTTTTGAGTAATTTTTGCTATATTTTCATGGAAGGTTTTCCATAAAGAAAAGAAATGATGCTTAAAAACTGGCTATGATTTGCTAGGCCCTTTCATGGCAATTAGTAAAGATGAACAGTAAAAGATAGAACTTCAGTACATTGTATTTTATTCCATTCATTCACATGTTCTTCACCACTCAGTTTCATCCTGCAAGTGCTGCAATGTAGTGCTGTAGGAGGGGAAGGTTTCAAACATTTTTGTACCCTACCTCTGTCCTTGTCATTGAGCCACTCGCCAACATACAAACTCTGTGCTGGCAGGCCTGCAGCTGGGCCCCCTCTCTGGGTACGAAGAAATGAAGCACAGTTTTCTTCTGTAGTTTTCATTATCTGTTCTTTCTACATTCAATGAGATAAACGGTTCTGGAGTCATGTGTTAAGAGTAGGATTAACCAGGTGCCACCTAGCATCCGTCATTTCTGCACATTGTCCTCGGACAAGCTTGTAGCCTGCGAAACCCTTCCCATCCGGCTGTCATTTGCTAGTCTGTAGATCAGCAAAAATACAGTGCACTTTCTCATCTTAAGTTGTTTTAGAGTTTTCTAATAGCCTTCTGTTGATAACTGTAGTTGCAGGATCGTCCACTGCGGGCCTGCCTGCACCGCTTCGCCTCGCCACTGCACCGACTCGTCACTGCGCCGCTAGTCTGACTCCGCCGCCACCCTAGGTATAAATAACCTCTCCTCCTGGATAAGGGTCGTAGGTCATGAAGTCAGTTAGGCGTCTCCCGTCCGAAAGAGATACGGTTGGAGGTATGCAGATCTCTGCATGTCGATAATTGTATCTGTTTCGGATTGTCCACGTTACTTGGACAGCCCGCAGATGCGTAGATGAGGCTAGCTCCCATGGTCTGCCCTGATTCGAGATGGAGTTTCGGCATCACCTCCCCGTTGTTCTCCGGATACACACTCTCCCTATAGGGACGTGTATCGGGAGAACAGCGGGGAGGTGCTGCCGAAATTCTGTCTTGGGTTGGGGCAGACAATGGGAACTAGCCTCGTCTACGCATCCGCGGATGAGATTAGGACCTATCCTCACCTATTAGATGACAATAGGATGTAAGTACTTGGATGTATATGTAAGTACTCGGATGGATGACAGTAGGATGGATGACCGTCAGTGGATGTACTCGGGCCGCAGAAGCAAGAGTGATTTCAGTGATGAATGGTTGCACAAGACAGATGCTTTCTTAAACCATGCATTTGGCCCGGCTCGGCGAGGAGAGATGAAAGTATTGTGCCCGTGCAGCAGATGTGGGAACCGGAGAAGGCAAGACAAGGAGAACATGAGTAAACATCTTCTAAACCATGGATTCACGCCGGACTACACCCGGTGGATCTACCATGGTGAAGTAGATCATTTGAGAGAGGAGGTGGTGCGACCACGTTTGCAGGACTTTGATGCTGATGCTGGGGTAGCAAACCTGTTAGATGACTTCCAACAAGCACAGTACGCTGCAGGACGTACGGAGGAGGAGATGGAGAAGACCGCAAAGGCGTTCTACGACATGATGTCTTCAGCACAGAAACCCCTTCATGATTGGACAATGGTTTCTCAACTGGATGCCATTGGCCGTGTGATGGGGTTCAAGTCTCAGTTCAACCTGAGTCGAGAAGCGTTCGATGGTATGTTGGCCCTATTTGGCAGCATGCTTCCGGACGGCCACATATTGCCAAAGAGCCTGCACGAGTCACAGAAACTGCTTCGTGCACTGAAGATGCCGTATGAGCAGATACATGCATGTCCAAATGGGTGCGTCCTCTTCAGAAAAGATCTCAAGGATGCAGGTTACTGTCTGAAGTGTAAAGCGTCAAGATACATGGAGGTAGACGATGGTGAAGGCCTGAAGAGACAGCTTTCTATCCCCATGAAAGTCCTGCGTTACCTGCCGTTCACACCGAGGATCCAACGTCTCTACATGACCGAGGAATCCGCGAAACAGATGAGATGGCACAAACAGGGTACACGATACAGTCCTGAGAAGATGGTACATTCCGCCGATGGTGAAGCATGGGCCCACTTTGATTGCATTCATCATGACAAAGCTAGAGAGGCTCGTAATGTTTGTGTTTTGTTTGCAACAGACGGTTTCAATCCCTATGGACTCATGGATGCCCCCTACACCTGTTGGCCCGTCTTTGTTATCCCCCTCAATCTTTCTCCCGGCATCCTATTTCAACGTCATATTGTCTTCTTATCGTTGATAATTCCTGGACACTCGGGGAATAACATGGGTGTGTACATGGAGCCTCTGATTGATGAATTGGAAACTGCTTGGAACGAAGGGGTATTGACATATGACCGAGCTTCAAGGTCAAACTTCACAATGCATATCTGGTACCAGTACTCACTGCATGACTACCTGGCATATGGGATATTCTGTGCCTGGTGTGTCCACGGCAAGTTCTCATGCCTGGTTTGCAAGACAGCTATGAGATTTATCTGGTTGAAGAAGGGTGGCAAGTATTCGGCATTCGACCAACATCGACAATTCCTGCCTCTTGACCATCCTTTCAGACAAGACACCAACAACTTCACCAAAGGGGTCGTGGTGACAGATCCTCCACCCCGGATGCTGACCGGTGCCGAGGTTCATGCTCAGATAGATGCTCTCAAGTTCAATGAAAGAGACGGTTGTTTTGCGGGGTATGGTCAGGAACATATGTGGACTCATAAGTCAGGCTTGGAAAGGCTCCCCTATTATGATGACCTTCTTCTGCCACATAATATTGATGTAATGCATACTGAAAAGAACATCGCCGAGGCACTTTGGGGAACACTCATGGACACTGAAAAGTCCAAGGACAACCCTAAGGCTAGACTAGACCTGGCACTCTTGTGCGATAGACCAAAGCAAGAGATGCGGTCTCCTCAACCCGGCAGGAGATGGACACGGCCCAAGGCCGATTTTGTCTTGAGCAGGCCACAAAGGAAAGAAATACTTCAGTGGATCCAGACATTGACGTTCCCTGACGGATATGCAGCGAATTTGAGGAGATGAGTCAACTTATCTAGTCTGCGAGTCCTAGGAATGAAGAGTCATGACTTCCACGTATGGATCGAGCGCCTTCTTCCGGCGATGGTTTGAGGCTATGTTCCTGAGCCTATGTGGGTTGTCCTGGCAGAGTTGAGCTATTTGTTCCACCAACTTTGTGCCAAGGAGATATCTCGGTCCATCATTGATGACTTGGAGAAAGTTGCACCTGTGTTGATCTGTAAGCTGGAGAAGATCTTTCCACCAGGCTTCTTCACTCCGATGCTGCATTTGATCGTACACCTCCCTAATGAGGTTCGACTGGGAGAGCCTGTGCATTGCCGTTGGTGCTATCCAGTCAAGAGAAATCTGAAGACTCTTCACAAGAAATGTAGAAACAAAGCCAAAATTGAGGCTTCCATTGCAGAGGCATTCATTCTGGAGGAGGTGTCAAACTTCACTGAACAATACTACTCCGAGAACCTTCCTAGCGTGCATAATGCACCCCCTCGTTACAATGCTGGAGAAAATGAATCAAGTCTTAGCTTTTTCCGAGGCCAGCAAGGCGCGGCAAGTGGATCCACAGTTAAGCAGTTGAACTATGAAGAGTGGCGAAAGATCATGATATACGTGCTTACCAACCTTGATGAGGTGCAACCATACATGGGGTAAGTTCTCAACTATGTTCATTCAATTCGCCGACACTATTCTGCAACGAACACCCTTGTTTTTCTTTCGTATAGGGAATTTCTTCATCAGTTCTGGAATGGGCCAAGGCCTCCTTCTGACCCGATAGCCGAAACACTAATTGCAAACGGTGCGGGGCAAGGGAGGCCCGATTTCATTTCTTGGTTCCGACAGAAGGTCCTGCCCAACCGAGGTCATACTTAGTCTGACGTTCCAACTTGTGCCTACGTTCGGACCGTATAACGTTATACCTTGCTTCACCTTGCAGGCTCAGACCGATGCGTCTATGAGTCAAGAGCTGAGACAGGTTGCAAACGTCTTTAACCGTAGGGTCAAGTCATTTAACGGTTACGACGTGAATGGATATCGCTTCCACACAGCGAGATACGAGCAGAGTTGGCCCAATCGGAAAACCACAAACAGCGGAGTTTGTACTCCAGGCAATGACAACCGTGACTACTATGGAAGAATTGAAGAAATATATGAACTTTCATTTCACGGTGACAAGCCTCTGAATCCTGTAATGTTCAAATGTCATTGGTTCGACCCTGGAGTAACGAGGCTCACACCTAATCTTGGGCTAGTTGAAATTCGATAGGATTCTGTCTATCCAGGAGCCGATGTGTATATTGTGGCTCAACAGGCCACGTAGGTTTATTACACGCCATATGCGTGCAAAAGCAAAGAGCATCTCTTGGGTTGGTATATTGTGCACAAGGTATCGCCACATGCTAAACTACCTCTCCCTAACGATGAGGATTATAACTTCAACACAAACATGTATGATGGGGAGTTCTTTCAAGAAGCTGGGCTACAAGGGACGTTCACGATAGACTTAACCGAACCGATGGAAATGGAAGTAGAGAATGATGACGAGGACGCTGGGGATGAGGTGGTAAATGAGAAGGACATACAAATGCTAGAACGATTCCTTTTAGGCGAAGCAAATGAAGACGACGTCCCGTCTTTGGATACTGAGGAGTACTTAGACATGGTTGACAGCGATGATGACACTTATGCTCCGGCTAATCCCGATGATGCAGATTATTTCTAATTCACGTAATATTATGTTATATTCTACTCTTGTTATGTTTTTCTAATATTCTTAGGATCTAGGGTTTTATTTATTTTGCATATATTTCATTATGTTATTTCTAATACAATATTGTTTGTTCTGTTTAAATGCAGGAGGTCGAGCCAAGATGCCGGGCGGACGTCAGAGGTCGATGAGCTCCCTGTACCAGGCCTCGCAGGACGACGGGCCGTCTCGGCAAAGGAGGGGTCGCCGCCGGAGGGAGCCGACTCCATCGGAGGACGAGGTGCCGGCCACGCCCGAGGCCGAGGCTCAGGCGGACGAGGGGCAGGAGGAGCCCGAGTAGGAGGATGAGCCGTCGGCTGAGGCAGACGAGGGTTCGGCTGCCTCAAGGGCGTCGACGCCCTACTTGCAAGGTCCCGCTAGCCTCCCGACGCGACCGATACCACGTCACCAACGCCCAGTGATCCGCCCCGTTGGACAAAGGTACATGTTCTAACTACTCGTTCATATGATATGTTCAAAATTGAAATAGAAACTAATAATCTTTCTGAATCACTTGTGCATGCATTGGGAGTTTGTGGAGGGTCGCGGCCACAAACCCAACGGCATCCTGGGTCTCCTGTGCCACGAGCACTACCCCGGCATAGTACAATATGCCGGGAAGACAGAGCCGACCTACACCTTTGACCACTACACCGTTGCCCCAGACCTGGACTACCCAAACAAGGCGGCGAGGGTCAGAGCAGAGCTGTGGGTAAGTCTTCATCACACAACATCGCATTCATCATACTTTTCTTGAATTACTTAGAGTTTGTATTGCATCTGTTTGCAGGACTTCTATAGGTGCGAGCAGGGGAAGGAGGCATAGGCGGAGGTGGTGAGTACAAGGGCCTGCAAGAAGCTCATCACTGACATCATCTACGAGGCGAGACTTCAGGCCATCGTCAACTACAACGCCACGGTCGAAGGAGGGAGGGTGTCGAAGGTCGAGGCGAGAGGCATGATGCTGAGCCGGGCGTAGTACATTCAGGTAAGTGATTCCTTTTGAGATTAAGCTATGCTCATTTCATCTGACGCTTATATGTGAAATACTTGATGATGTGCAGATGGTCCCCCAATGGTGCCAGTCGTTTCTCGAGTGCTGGGAGATGATCGTGGACCGGTGGCTCTCCGAAGAGTGGACCGCCCAGCACGCCGAGGCCCGGGAGGCGTGTCTGCAGATGCCAGGTGTACCACACCACCAGGGCAACTGCAACCTCGCCGAGTACGCACAAGCTTGGGTACGTGAAACACTTTATGTATTGTAACGCTCAAATGTTGCCTAATTACTAATCATCTTGTTGTCTTCCTCACAGACGGCGTCACACGGTGGCCAGCCTTGCAGCACGTTCACGGCATACGCCATGTCCCACAAGGGCAAGGCCACCGCACCGGAGACCTCCTACAACCCCGACGACCCCCGCCCCCCGAGGCGTACTCCAACTCCAGTGTCCACACCTGCCTCACTGACTACACAGAGGCGGCAAGGGCGGTCCATGGGGTCGACTTTGATCCGGCCAACGAGGACCTGGACGGAAGCATCGTGATGAGGGTCGGAGGAGGCAAGAAGCACGGGCAGTATTGGCTTGGCGACGGCGTCATCGACTCGTCCTCCACTCCCACTCTGGCCCAGCTCCGAGCACAGACCACGAGCGGGAGCGTCCTCATACGCCCACGCCCGTCGCCTTCGCAGTCGCGGGTCACCGAGCTCGAGGTTATTTTTGTTTTACTCGTCGTACATTGATGTTTAAATGTTTGCATTGTTCTAACATTCCCTTTGTATTATCGCAGGCCCGCCTAGAAAGAGAAAGGGAGGAGCGCTAGCAGATGGAGGCCCAGATGCGGTCCCAGATGGAGGCCCGGTTGGAGGCCCAAGCTAAGCAGATGGCAAACCTCATCGCGTTCGTGGCCTCCCAGGGCATGCAGGTGCCCACGGCGCTCATGGCTCCTCCACCGCCGTCTCAGAACGCGGATGCTACTCCTGTGAGTATCGATTCCTCAGTATTTCGTTTCTGCATTTGCTTGTCTGACATAGACGTCTACTTTTTGCAGCCTCCGTCGGCGGGTTCGAACAACCCGCAAGCGCCTGGATGGAACACGCCCGGGGGTCAAGGCGGCACTGCTTCTCCGGGGTGGCCAGGGCAAGGTTGGCCATGAGTGTGTTTAGAGTGTCGGCTCTAGTAGATTGTGAAATTTAGATTGAAAACTTATTATGTTTTGATGATAACTTGTGATGGTTAACTTTTGTTTGGTTCAAATATTGTGATCAATGTGCTATATGCGTGGTGTATGTGAACGTGACATATATGTGATGAATGTGATATGTACATGTGATATATGTGTTATATGTGATGAATGTGATTTGTATGTGTAATGAAATGAAAAATTAAAAGAAAAAAAACAAAATTTCCCACTTTGCCGAGGGTTGCTCTCGGCAAAGGCTGCCTTTGCCGAGTGCAACGGTCATTGCACTCGGCAAAGCTGGGAAACAAGGCTGTAAGAATAGCCATGTCCCAGCTTTACCGAGTGCAATGACCGTTGCACTCGGCAAAGGATAACGTTTGCCGAGAGCCTGGCCAGACTAGCTCTCGGCAAAGAGTTTTTTTTAAAAAAAAAGAAAAATATTTTGCCGAGAGCCAGGCCACCAAGACTCTCGGCAGATATTTTTTTTTTTGAAAAAAAGGAAAACGTTTGCCGAGAGCATGGCCAGACTGGCTCTCGGCAAAGAGTTTTTCCAAAAAAAAAAGGAAAACTCTTTGCCGAGAGCCAGCCAAATGGGCTCTCGGCAAAGAAGGCAAACGCCGAGGGCCTGTTAACGGCGCCTTTTCGTTGCCGAGAGCCATCGAGAGCCTGATAAACGGCTCTCGGCAAAGAAGGCTTTGCCGATCGGATTTTTGCCGAGGCCGCTTTGCCGAGAGCTGCGCTCGGCAAAGGCTTTGCCGAGAGCCTGGGGCCCTCAGCAAAGCAGCCGGCTCCAGTAGTGAGTTCAGAGAGCTTTGGAGACAATCTTTATTACCCTTGAATGTCCAAACCTGGAGAAGCTTAACTTCCAGAATATTTAGGTTGCAAACTTTCGCTGTAAGTCACCAACCTTTCTCCCACTTGCATTGTATTTTCTATTCACATATGTTTGATGCTTCAACAACATGCTACAAGTAGGAGCTGTATTGAAAAAGAGAGGCTGGGAGTGGAGTGAAAGGTGTTGTTTAATTATGTGAAAACTTGGGGAGTATAGATCACATTTTCTTAACTTGTCCTGTAGCTAGCTTTGCACGGTACATTATGAGGGAGAACTTCAACTAGATGGCCCCACCCAATATCTGAATTAGATTTTTATGGAATATTGGTTAAATCTAAATTTAAACTTAATATCTCTCAACCCACATCAATGTTCTGTTCGCAGATTTCGCCTGGACGTTTGGAACAGGTGTAACAAAATGGGGATCAAGAAAAATTTTCCAAACAATCCAGCTAATGTGATGTTATCAACTCTATCATTCTTGCAGAAGTAGTCCATACTGCTCAATCCAAAGGACAAGAAAGGAATTGACAAGATCATTAAAATCATCTACAACTGGATGAGTGCTATGAAACCAGCCTTCGCTGATATTGGGGAAATATAATTGTAATAGGCTAGTTTCGAGTTACTGTTAATGCTTTTGGTCTCTTTACTTCTAAGCTAGTAACCCCAGCATGACTGTGATACTCGTGTTTCTTTCTTAAAAGCAGAGGAAACTCTTTTTCTTAAAAGAAACATATGTTTAATTTGATGGTGAAAGGAACTCCTAAACTAAAGATGCTCATGCTTATCGAGAAGACAAACCGAAGAAACCTTCCCTGGTTTTTTTAGTTTCCAAAAAAAAATTGAATTCATCACACTAGTTTGCATTCAGGTATGTTAACAATGGAACTTTGAGACAGTCAACCATAGTAGTAATTTTCAGTGAACCTCAGGTGCATAGGCAGTGATGTCTCATTGTGATGCAACTAATAAGTATATGGTTTCTTTTGTCTCGGGGATTATGCTAGAGTCAGTTGAATGAGAGCTGCAGAATTGGTAATATATAGCTAGTTTAGTCATTTTTGTTGTACCTGTTTTACGATCCAAACTGTCAGTTGTTTGTATCTATTCGCCTGTTGACTACTCTTGGCTTATCAACTCATTTTCGGCCACTAACGGTGATAAAAGAGATATCACTGCTGGTTCAGGTCTCCACCCAACAGTGATTTGCTAATGCTAGGTCATGGCTTGACCCGATAGTTATATGACTGTTGGGTTTTTCGTTGACCCGACGGCCGGAGACAAGGACCATTGGATTCACCTAACAACCTAATACTTGCTTCTCCACCGTGTAATGTAACTACTATTATTGGTTCTCATCACTACCACAAAAACTATTTTCACAATCTCATTGCAATCGTACTGTTAATCACAAACAACAAAGGCGTTGCAAATGCTCTCCTTTAGAAATCGAATTAAAAAACAAAAAAGGGCCACCGCTGTGGTGGAGGGCCGCACCACCGCTGGCCCACGTACGAGCTGGCTTCCTGTGCGAGGAAGCTCCACCAGGGGAGCGCCTCCGCTGGGGGAGCTACTGGGGGATGAGCAAGCGCCGCGCCGGGAGACGAACTTAACGCCGGGAGAGGAGTGAGCGCCGCAGCCAGGGGAGGAGCTCAGGGGAGGAGCAAGATCCGGATCTGGAACCTACCGCAGCATCGGGCCGCCTGCTGTCGTATCCAAGACGCCGCCAGGAGGATCCCCCCACGTGCGCACCCACCGTAGTTGCGGATCCGTCGCTGCCGGGGACACCCGCGTGTGGCCCTGTGCCTTCGCGGTGAGAAGTGACTGAGAGCAGGGAGAGAAGGAAGAGAGAGGCCAGACCACATATGAGAGAAGAGAGAGAAAGTCCGGCTGAGAGGCTCTCAAACCCTAACTGGTGCTTATATACGTGAAACCTGCTAAAGGACTTGCTGCAACACGAGCCTTTTTACGGGCCTCCGAAAATAGCTCCATTTTTGGAGGCCATATATCAATTTTAGTAGGTGAACATTTTCTGACCATCTCCATTAATCGATTTACACGGTCATTTTTTGGTGTCTTGGTAAATAAAACGACCACCTTAGTTAATCGTCAGCCATTTTACGAGGCAGTTAGATTTTTGTGACCGGCTAATAAAATGGCACCGCCTTACAAAATTATTTTTGTAGTAGTGTATATTCATGCAAAATTTTAGAATGAACAAAAAGTGATGAAAGCATCCAAGACTGACTAGCGACGCGTGGAAGGCGTCGAGATGCATGGACGCGGCGTGCATCGATCCTCTCTAGAAGACTGGAACTTCTTTGTTCTTTTAGTGTTTTTTTTGGAAATTTTTTCTTTTATATTTTTTGAAAGCGGCTCTAGACCTGTGAGAGACAGGGGAGTAGAGAGCAGGGCGACGTACAAATGGAACGGTGTTAGCCAGCTAGGAACAGTCATTACATTTACACCTAGCCTAGGGCCTAGCCATTGGAGAGTGGGAGGTGGGTTAGCTGTAGCAACTCAATTCAATCCTGTCCATCCAAATTTTGAATGGTACGGTTGAGGTTCATAGCATCAACCGGCAGTGGTACTCATGACTACCACTGTTGGACTGACTCTTCAACGGGCAGTGATATAGTGAGTAGATATCACGGCCGGTTTAGGTCATGACCCAATGGTGATAATAGTTTGTCACTATCCCTAGCGGAGCCAAGGCCCGGCCACCCTGGGCCGGTGCCCGGGCTCACCCGGTGAATAGGTTATTACTTTTATATTAGAAAATATTACGTAAGCCTCTTTTTCCAGCTTTATTTATTTATTAATTCTTTATACTTATGTAGGAGTATACAGTGGTGGAGCAAAGGCCATCTCCTTTTGTTTTTTATTATATTCATGTTTCTTTTTAAAATGTGGTAGGGAGATGGACCCACTACATAGCTACTATCTTGGAACCTGTACTAGGGAGATGGATTAGCTTAAAATTATTGTTGTTCTCTAATTTCGCTTTCATGTACAATGCTCTACATTATGTTAGATCCTCATTGGTGGGGCTCTGGAAGCGGCTTCTCGCGGCTCCTTGCAAGAAGTCCGGCTAAACATGCTTCTTATAAATGGCTCCTTGCATGAGTCTGGAGGAGCTAGAGATGCAGAAATGTGGTTTCTCTCGGCTCCTCACAATTCTAACACAAATTATTACAAAATTATCACTGAGGCTGTTTTTGCCAAACATTTTTCAAAACGGCTTCAGCTCCACCAAAAAGAGCTACTCCACATGAGGAGCCAGAGCCCTGCTAAATAGGTCCTTAGTATTACGTTGCGTCTTGCCCAGGCTCCATACAAAAATCCTAGCTCCACCACTGATCACTGTCAGTTCAAAGCATCAACCGGTAGTGGTACTCATGGCTATCACTACTGGATTAGCTCCTCAACTAGCAATGATATATTGAGTATCACTACCAATTTAGGCCATGACCTGGCAGTGGCACGCATGGCACCACAGGCGGAAGTGTGCACACCCGGCAGTGAATTGTTGAGTGGCATTGCCTATCCAATGCCACACCTAGTAGCTATTACTATAACACACTAGAGAACTTTTATTGTCATCACATTTCTCACAAGATAGAATACATCATATCTCTACACCTAAAAAATGTAAAAGGGAACTGTATGTACGCACCTACACCCTCGACCCGCTCCACCTCACTCCGTGATTGAACCCCCAAGCATGCAAAACCGAGACCAAACCGAACCAAGGTCCCTCCGCACAGCAGCAGCACTTGGACTCGTCAGCTAGCCTCGTCCTCACCACACCGTAATGGAGCTGTTGACCCAAGCACCCGTGCTAGGGTTCACTGGCGACGGCAACGCCTGGGCCGCCACGAGCCACATTGAGGTCGCCCTCACTAGGGTTAGCCATGCGCGCCATCCTTGCCATGGCCGGCACTCAGGGCATCTGCGCCATTCTCCGAGATGTTGCGTGCCAGCTCGCGCTAGGCCCACCGTGCAGCCACGGTGTACCGTCATGCTGCACACCGGAGGTGTAGAGGATGAGAGATCCTGGACTGTCTTCGTTGAAGGAGAACCTCGCACAGCCCACGCCGAGGAACACCGCTAACCCGTGCCTGCGCCCTGCTGGAGGCTGAGCAGGAGACACCACGCCGCGGTACTGGGCGTCCGTGCCGTGGTTATCGTCTGTGCTAACAAATCGCCCCGCTCGCCCCTACACCCCTTCGATCCTGACGCGTTCCGTCCAGTGCCTCGAGCACCCATGTTTTCATGTGTATTTATATTATTATTATAGCATTATTTATTTTTTGGTGCAACGTACGGGCACTTATTATCTCTAGTAATCTAAAATTCTAGGATGTGCGGGGAGACGGGTTGATAGAGTAGTGTGTTTGTTTCAACTATTTAGAATATGGGTTTGTAGTTTTAAGGAAGCCGAGAAAGTACGTGGAACCGCGAGACCAAGAGCCGTACGTGCAGGTAATCACACGAGTTAAGAGAAAGCGAAAGACAGATCACCATCGAGATGTAGTATTAAAGAGAAAGCGATAGACAGATCAAAGCGGGCGAATCGTTTTTATCAAAAAAAAAAAAATAGGCGGGCGAATCGTTGCTTTGCTGCTTCTTTGGGCAACATCTGATTCGACTCCCTAGACACAAGAGTTCCGCCTCCCGGAGATGCTAAATTTTAAATTCAAAATCTACACATAGCCTTCGAACACATATTTAGGACTCTGGAACAACTTCAGATAAAAAACTTTTCAACTACATAGTTGTACATTCTATTGAGAACTCGTATAGACTATGTCAACAACCAAGACTATTTGATAATTTTAAATTTCAAATTCAAAATCTGTAAACTTACAACAATATTTTAGGACCCTAAACAGTTTTAGTTCAAAAAAGTTTTAACTACAAAGTTGTTGATCATGTCGAGGGTTATAATTTTGATATAAAGTTTATCTTTATCCGATTTCATATGAAAAAGTTATATATTTTTTATGCAACTATTTACCGAGGCAGACATCTTAAGACGTCTGCCTCCGTAAATTGATTTTAGGAGATGGGACTCTAATCGCCTCCAATTTTAGGAGATGGACTCTTAGAATGTCCGCCTCCAAAAATCATCGATTAATAGAGATGGTCGTCTTAAGATGTCTGTCTCTGAAAATCGATTTACAAACACTACTAGAGAACAGGCCTTTGGTCGATGTCCAAAATTTGCAATAGTCTCGGCGAAATCTGCGCCCGAGACAAAAAAGATATTTAGTCCCGGTTGGTAACCCAAACCGGGACTAAAAAGATGACTGGACCTTTTGTCCCGGTTTACCAAGCCATGTCAGTGTGAGAAACTTTTAGTCCCGGTTTGAGACACGAACCCGGACTAAAAGTGTGACTTTTAGTCCCGGTTTTAGACATGAACCCGGACTAAAGGTACCTTTAGTCCCGGTTTGTGTCTCAAACCGGGACTAAAGGTGTCCCCAGAGTGAATTTAAAAGGAGAGCGTATCTTATCTAAGTCAGATGTGTGGTGGGAATTGAGATGGCAACGCGTGTAAGGGCTGAAGTGGGAGGTCTTGGGTTCGAATCTCTATATATGCATCTTTTTTTACCCAATAAACACATTTAGTCCCGGTTGTAGGAACCGGGACTAAAAATCAAGACCTTTAGTCCCGATTCCGTAGTCCCGATTTCAAAATCGGGAGTAAAGGGGGTTAGGAATCAGGACTAAAGGTAGGTTCTCTACTAGTGAAAGGCTGACGTTCTAATTAAGACGACCGCCTTCGTTAATCAATGATTTTTTCCGTAAATGATTTTGGGAGGCGGGAATTTTTCTTGAGCTCTCCAAACCATTTCGGAGGCGGACGCTAGATGTGCCCGTCTCCATTAATATTTTGGCCAGCCTCGCAAAATCATTTTTATAGTAGTGATTATAGCATTATTTGTTTTTCGGTGCAACGCACGAGCACTTATCAAGTATTTTAAAATTCTACGCTGTGCAGGGAGACGGGTTGATAGAATAGTGTATTTGTTTCAGCTATTTACAATATGGGTTTATAATTTCAAGCAAGCTGAGAAAGTACGTGCAACCGCGAGACCAAGAGCCGTTCAGGTAAGCACATGAGTTAAGAGAAAGCCATAGACAGATCAGCACCGAGATGTAGTAAAGAGAAAGCGATAGACAGATCAAAGCGGGCGAATCGTTGCTTTGCTGCTTCTTTGGGCAACATCTGATTCGACTCCCCAGACACAAGAGTTCGCCTCCCGGAGATGCTAGCGTTGGCACAAACTAAAGCAACTTCCAACCAACTGACCCGATCGAGGTATGAGGTATCCTTGTATCATTCATCTCCACATACAGTCCATCCATCGCAATCATGTATCAGCTGTGTCTATATCTATATATATAGAATAGAAGGCTACACACGAGCTGTAGTAACCGAGGAGGACCATGGCCGATGGCGTCGGAGGAGGAGAGACGAGCGACGGCGGCGACAGATGCTGCACGCCGAAACGCCGGCGTGCTCCCGTCGTGCCGCACTGCCGCCTCTGCCGCTGCCGCGAGAACTTGAGCTACTTTTGAGCAAGTACGTGCTGTTCCATATGTACCTGCTCAAGGCGGTGACGGGCTTAGGCTATCTGGCGCTTACGTGGTCAACCGTTGTCCTCCTGGGTGGCTTCATCACTGCGCTGACCAAGAAAGACTTTTGGTGCATCACCGTAATCAGCTTGATGCAGGCAGCAAGGTCAGTAATATATAATAATGCCCTAGCTATTCTCGGTTTTTAAAAATATATATACTATAGTATCTTCCTCCCATCATGACTCGCTCCCTACTAGCTAACGTAGGCAAGTACCTAGAGAATGGTCCGCCTTAGACCACCCGCACCGGAGAACGGTAAAGCTCCCTGCAGGACGACATACCGAAACAAGAAGTTGCAGCGAGCACGATAAAGCTTACGCTATGCACGTGACGTTTGCTATATTTGGAGTTGAAGCGTTCGTCCGGTATTGCCACAGGCCCCACCACGTGTGAGACAGACAGCATGCGCGCGAGCCAGCGTGGGAGTGAAAGCATGCGCATGTGGCGAGCCCTACTTTTTATACTAACTAAAAATTGTTATAGCTCACAAACTAAAAAACCAAATTAAATTCCGATTGCACCATTAAATTCGTTTCAATAAATACTTCAAAACAAGATGTCACATGGATATATTTAGATAAAGTGATAAGTGGACCCTACAGTGGATAGAGGATGATATAGAGGATTGATCGATGGATGGATGCGGGGAAACTGTATATTTTATGATGACTAGGATAAAAAAATCCTTTTAGAGGATGAATATAGAGGTCCAGAAGTGCGGATAGTCTTAGGCTATCCACACTCATGGACCTCTATATTCATCCTCTATATGTCCTAGTTATCATGATTCTTTCCTCTATACCTAAATCTCCCGCACTCATCTATCCTCTATATCATCATCTATCCACTGTTAGATCCACTTGTCACTTTATCTAAATATATCCATGTGAGATCTAGTTTTGAAGTATTTATTGAAACGAATTTATTAGTGTAATCGGAATTTAATTTGGTGTTTTAGTTTGTGAGTTATAACATTTTTAGTTAGTTAAAGTAGTGGGGCCCGTCGCATGTGCTCTCTCTCCTCCAATGCACGGGGTTTTCTCCTCTGCGGCAGTGCGGCATGCGCTCTCTCTCTCCTTGGGTCGCGCATAGCGCAGTACACCGTACCTCCGCCACACTTCGCGAGTGGGAGGCTGTTCGCAACCTTTACAGGCGCTTTACAGTAGACCACTGCGGGAGTTTTCGCACGGTATACGATTTACCGGGGCCTTCACAGGCTCCAGTGCGGTCGGTCTTAGCTGTCTTACCAATCACATACTCCCTACATAAAATATTTTCATAATACTCTCCCTTTAGTATATCAAAGTAAGGTGTAGTTATCGCGGTATTTGCTCTCTCTACCCCCTGATTACATGCTTCCATAAAAAAAAGTAGTTTAATAATATACAATATCTTGTGAGCAGCCGCTATACCAGATGGCTAGCAGTCCCGCGTCGCACCTTGCGACTCAGGTTGAGTCCCACAGGACACGTTTCGCTGGGCGGAGATGAAAAAATCTCATCGTCTGCACCACGCCAAAGCACAGGTCTAAGACAGTCCAGTATCATGAGAGTTGGGTGCCACTATATACAGATAGGGCAGAGATTCAACGGTTTTCTCAACCTGCGTACGAGGGTCTTTTTCTTAATCACAATGGGCATCCCCTCGTCTGCCCCCATACCAAAACACAGGTCTAAAACCAGTCAGTTTGGTTGTCACTATGTATGGATTGGGCAGAGATTCAAGGGTTTTCTCAACCTGTGTGCGAAGGTCTTTTCTTAAGCACAATAGCCGGCGGCTGTCATACATGGGTCAAGGTGTTTTTTAATTTTAATATATATAATATCTTATTTTTACTAATTAGAGGCTTCGATCAGGACTCTAGGTTAGTTCTCATCAAATAAAATCTAAAAATTCTCATAATACGAAACACCTCAGTCTTAAATTTGATACACTTTAATTATCATCTCCAATAATAGCCATTCGATCAATTCAATTTTCTAAACATTACTCACATGTACCATTATGAAAAATACAAAGAGTAAATCCTGATTTTACATCTAAATTATCCACCTTTGCCATTATAAAAACATAATCTAAATAACTCCTAAATTTATATATAAATTATCAACCTTCTCGATTATAAAAGAGATTCTAAAATAATAACACCCTAAAAATTTATATCTAGGTTACACAACTTTGCTATTATCAAAGATAATTAGAAATAACTCGCTAAATTGGTATCTAAATTATCCACTTTATCATGATATAAGATATATAAAATACAACCCTAATTCTTTTATAAATTACCCACCACTATTGTTACAAAAGATAATGCAAATCAAACCCTAAGTTCGCTCAAATTACCCATATATGATATTATAAAAAATAATGTAAAATAACACATGGTAATTTATATGTGAATTATCAAATTCAACCATAAAATAAACAAAAAATATCTATCAAATCAACATGTAAATACTAATATAAGCTATTACAAAAATAATTCAGCATCCTTAAAGTATGCATATATATTTCTAAATTTCAATCGTTTCCCACCGTTAAGTTAAAAATAAGCACAATGCTATGCTCCACCATGTGGATCAAGTAAATATGTAGACAAATACTTATTTTAATAGCTTACCAAGCATGAAAAAATATTACTGGCAGTGGATTTAGCATCCAACTAATAATTAGCGTATCGCGTGTAGCAGAACATGGGACATGGGTTTATACTGGTTCAGGCATAGGGTGTCCTTTGTCCAGTTAAATGGGAGCTTCGTTTTGTGCAGTCCGTGCTGGGAGCAGGGGGTGCTGATGATGGTGGACAATGGATCTCCCAATCGAGCGCACCCTACTTCTCCTTATGTGGTCTGGAGGTAGGGTTTACAAAGGAATCCCCAATCTATTAAGGTTGGTTTCCTAGTTTTTTTACGAGAGATCATGTCGGATCTACACAAATTAGTGAAATTGTATACTCCAACATCCCCTAGGACTATCTATACCTTTTCCGTCAAGTAGATGAAATATCCCCACCTAGTTAGACCTCAGTCAGAATAACCTGTCACTGGCTGCCGAGTAGATTTCCCTCGTGCGGAGGATAATCGTGACCATATTGAGCCCCTAAGGTCTTCGCGAGGAGCCCTTCATCTTCCTGATTTGTGGATTGCACCTATTGCTTCGTGTTCTGCGTGACATCATCTTTGTCCTCTAGGTCATGGCGTATTGAAATTATATATAGATCAGATCTATCATGCATGGCATACATACTTCTCATTTGCATATGGAGACGGCAAGGGTGGTGGTGAAGAGGCGGTATTGTTGATGATGTTAGTGAAGATGGGTCGAAGGAGCTGGCGACAGAGACAATAGTACACGACACCACTTGACTTGGACGAAAGACGAGCCGTCGTGGAGGTCGCGAGCAATCACGCGAAGGTGTTTCCCTAAAAACCTTTTCACCCTCTCCCCTTGCAGGATCACAAGGTGAGCGTTTCCAGACTTTACAGAGACCTACTCTCCCAATTGCTGGCACACGCTGGCGATCAGGTGATGGAGAGGCCATGACGGTAGCACAGCAGCAAATGGAGGCAAACCCTAGCTTGAATAGATGTCGTTATGGCGGTGGCCAATAGGTCGTATATAATGAGAAGACATGTATGATCTCAGATCACATCACAATCAGATCTAAATGATTAGGCTTCCAATTTACAAACTTAAACGCCAAACAACCAGAAAATAAAACTGCAATAAGAGGCCATGGTCTCAGAAGGTGATGGGCAGAAATTTGGCGGACCATTGACACAGGTGCCCGTGGTCACGATCTGCAAGGCGAGTGAGCTCATACGTGGGAGTTCCCTTCTCTCTTCCCCCTCTAGATAGACAGAGCTTCGATATTTAAGCATGTCATCCTCCGCTTGAATGAATAATGTGAGACTAAGTTCCACCACTCCTATATATGCACACACATGAATAGGTCTTTGATGTTTGTTTGGCCCATTTTTTCCAACATAATATATACTTTTCTCGCGAATAGGGTATACACGTATTTCATTAAGACGAAGAAAATTACATGACGTAGCTACGAGAGAACCCTTATGGCACAGATTACAAACCGCAAAGATAGTGGTGAGTGACCAGGAAAGAAATGTTAGAACAATAAAGAGAATTAAAGAAAGAGAGCGACTGCCACAACCCCTATATCCACCAGTGATTACACCCACGGCCAAGCATTCGCCGGGGAAGAAGCAACGCCCACTGTGGTAGAGCATCCACAGGGGGGACCGGCCGTGACACTCTTGGCAAAAAGCATCCGCCAGAGAGGAGACCAATGACAACGGTGGCAAAGTCTATGCCAGAGAAAGGCGACGACAACAATGTCAAGAGTTGCAGGACAGGACATTGCGAGAAGAACACAGGCACAGACATGCACAGCGAGGAACTCCACCAGAAGCCGACGAAGGCCACACGGAGGACAAGCAGGCTCCGGCGGACGAGGGTGGTGAAAGTCCTATGTTTGGTGTTGGTAATTAGTGACAATGCCTAAGTACTAATCCTATGCCTAAGTTGTATGTAGCATATGAGGATTAGTACATTCCAAGGTTGGTGGCAAGATGGACATGGCGATCATGATGGCCACACTTGGATTTGGATGCAACCCTACGTGATCAAGGCAAAGGTATATGCTTAAGGGTTGTGTTTTGGTAACCAAGACACCTAGTGGGTGTGGTTACATTATAGGATAGATAGCCGTACTATAAAGAGGGGAATGACGCGGCTATTGAACTCCTGAGTGCCTCTAGGTGTGCATTTTTTTTGATCATATGCATTTGGATAGAACTAATAACGCCTCGAAAAATGATTGTGAAAATGCTAACACACATGCACATAGTGATGATCACTTGGTGGTGTTAGCACGTTTGCGACGGCGTTGGAGTTTGAGCGGTAGAGAGGTTTTGGGGTCCTCTCTCCCTCCCGCCGAGCTTGCGAGGCGGGATTCAGGCGTTTTCGAGGAGTTGAAATGCCTATTTTCTACTACGCCGAAAGTCGGAAATCAAACGGAAAAGAAACGGAAGCGAACGGAGGTCACAGAAGGCACCGGACGCTGCACCGGACGCTGCACCGGACGCGGTCACTGTGCGTCCGGCGCGTCCGGTCAGTGTCCAGTAACTGCGCGTTTTTCAGTTGCTGCACCGGACGCGAGGCGCGTCCGGTCACAGGCCACCGGACGCGTCCGGTGGTCCAGGGAGCTTACTGGACTCCCACCGGACGCGGTCACTGTGGCGTCCGGTCGGTTCACCAGCGCGTCCGGTGGTTGGTTTGTTTTGCGCGACTCGGTGTTGACCGGCGCGTCCGGTGAGTCACGGGACCGGCGCGTCTGGTGGTGACCAGCGCGTCCGGTCAGTGTTTCAAAAATTAGCCGTTGCAGCACCGGCGCGTCCGGTCTGTTGCACCAGCGCGTCCGGTGAGCGCGACTGCTGCTGATTTCAGTTTCTAACGGCTATATTCGAAGGGGTACGTCTATAAATACTCGTTGGCCGGCTCAAGGCTCCATCTCTTGACTTTTTGACATACTTGTGAGCACTTTGAGCCAAGCAACTCCCCTCCCACTCATCTCTCTTGCTTGTTTGCATATTCGAAGTGAGATTGAGTGATCCAAGTGCATTTGCATTGTGAGATAGCATCTAGTTGGCACTTGGTGGTTGATTTGCTGCGGGATTCTTGTTTCTCTTGGTGGTTGCCGCCACCTAGACGGCTTAGAGCAGCTTGGAGGCGTTGGCAAGAGTTGGTGATTGTTCTTGGCCACCTCCGGTGATTGTGAGGGGTTTGTGCCTACCTCGGCGAAGCGCCAAAGGCAACATTAGTGGATTGCTCGTGTCATTGCAACCTTTTGCCATTTGGTAGGTTCTTGTGGCGCCTTTTGAGAGGCTCGGTGTGAGACCGATTAGCCACCGAACCACGTGGTGAAGAGGGACACAACGGGGACTAGCGTGCCGGCAAGCACGTGAACCTCGGGATAAATCTTTGTGTCATCATTCTTATTGTGATTGATTGATCCCGGTGTTCGGTTGTCTTGGTATTCATTGTTGATCATATTGGTTGGCTCAATACTTCGCCCCTCGGTGAAACCATTCTAACTCTATCTTGTATTACTTTCTTAGTTATCTTTGCTAGCTAGTTTGCTTTGCTAGAGTAACTCTTTTGTGTAGCTTGCTAGTTGTAGTTGTAGTTACCTTCTCGGTTTGACTTGTGCGGTTGAGTGCCTATATACTAGAATTGTGAATTGGATAGGTGGCTTGCAAACACCCCGTAGGCTAAGCAAAACTCGCATCTCGCTATTTGTTATATTGATAAAATTGTTTAGCTTGTCTTTGTAGAAGTTTTTAAAAGGCTATTCACCCCCCCCCTCTAGCCATCAAGACCTTTCAAGTGGTATCAGAGCCGTGGTCACCGTTTGCTAGGCTTAACAACCTCGGTGCAAGATGGCTCAAGTTATGTTCAACCATGTTAATGGCAAGCCTCCATTCTTTGATGGCGTCTCTTCCTTTGATCATTGGAAAAGGAAGATGAAGCAATATCTAGGCAATATACATGAGAAGGTTTGGGATGTGACAAAAGAAGGATACATCATTCTTGATGAAGAAAATCTCACTCCAAATGACCGCATCAACAAGCAATGCAACACGGCGGCACTTGACACAATCTATCGTGCCATTGATGACAAAGTATTTGAACAAATCAAAGATCTTGAAAAGGCAAATGAGCTTTGGATAAGGCTTGAAGAAACATATGAAGGCACTTCAACGGTAAAAAGTGCCAAGCTATATATGCTCAAGGACAAGTTCTCCACTTTCAAGATGAAGGATGATGAATCCATCCCGGAGATGTTCTATAGGCTCCAAGTCATTGTCAATGATCTCAAGGGGCTTGGAGAGAAGGTTGAGGACAAGGACTTCTCACACAAGTTCTTGATGTGCTTACCCAAGAAGTTTGCCACCTTGAGAAGAATGATCTTTAGAGAGGGATTGGACAAGGTCAAACCAACCAATGTGCTTGGAGATATAATGACCGATGCCCAATACAATGATGATGAAGATGAAGATGAGAAGAAGGAGACCAAGGTCAAGCAAGAGAAGCCCATCGCATTCAAGGCTTCATCTTCTAAGGGCAAGAGCAAGGTGGAGAGCGATGATGATGATCCATTCGATGATGAGACCATGGCCCTCCTAGTGCACAAAATGGGGAGGTTCATGAAGAAGAAAGGATATGGTGCAAGAAAGAGAAGGGACTTCATGAAGGCAAAGGAGATGCTTTGCTACAATTGCAATAGCCCCGATCATGTAGTGGCAAAATGCCCCTATGAAGACAAAAGATATCATGATGGGGAGTTGAAGTTGAAGAAGAACAAGAAGGATAAGAAGGAGAAGAAAGAGAAGAAGAGCTTCACTATCAACAAGAAGAAGAAGGGTGGTGGTTATGTGGTCACTTGGGATAGTGACAACTCCGATAGTGATGATGATGAAAGCTCTAGTGATGATGAGAGGACCACTCGGCGAGTCCTTGCAAGCATCGCCTTCTCTAACAAGTCATCCATCTTCGACACTACATCGACATGCCTTATGGTCAAGCCTACCAAGGTAAAATATGATGATAGTGATGATGATTCTTGTGCTAGTGATGATTGTAGGAGTGATGATGAGGAGGACGAGGACTACTCCAAGGATGATCTATTGGGCATAATAGATCAAATGAGCAAGGGCTACAAGAGGACAACCAAGAAGTGCAAAATCTTGGAGCAAGAGCTCATTGCCAAGAGCAATGAAAATGATGCCTTGATGGAGGAGCTTGTTGCTCTCAAAAAGAGTAAGGAGTGCAAAGGAATTGAACAAGAGCTTAAAGCTCTTAGGAAATCCTTTGATGAGCTAGAGGCCTCTCGTGAGTGTCTAAAGGAAGACCACGAGGACCTTGAAGTTGCTCACACTAGGCTTAAGGAAGCCCACTCCTCTCTACTTGAGCTCATCAAGGAGAAGGACCTCAAGTTGGAGAAGCTCATGAAGGAAGCTAAGGAGGAGCAAGTGATTGTCACTTGTGATATTGGACTAACATGTGATATTATTGATGATTCTTTATTTGTTGGTCCTACTAATGCTTCATGTAGCTCATCATCATCCACCACAACCAACTCTACCTCTACTACTAGTGATTCATCACTTGTGGTTGAGAATGAGACTCTCAAGAGAGAGGTGGATGATCTCACCCGCGCATTAGGCAATGCCTATGGTGGGGATACCCGCTTGCTAAAATGCTTGGGTAGCCAAAGGTTCTCTCTTAACAAAGAGGGTTTGGGCTATACTCCCAAGAAGGGCAAGGCGGCCTTTACTACTCCAAAGTCTTGCTTTGTGAAGAGCAATGGTCGTTATTGCAATAGATGCAAGCAAGTTGGGCATCTAGAGATTAATTGTAATAAAATGAACAAGAACAACAACAAGTTTCATGCTAAAATGGATTACATTCCTTTTGATTCTTGTTATGTTCTTACCAAGGGTGAGAAGGGTGTGTGCGCTAGGTTTGTTGGTACACCAATTGTGGGTCCAAAGAAGAAGGCCATTTGGGTACCAAAGAACTTAGTTACTAACCTCCAAGGACCCAAACAAGTATGGGTACCTAAGAAACATTAATTTATTTTGTAGGTAAATTACAAGGCCGGAGGAGGGCATTGGGTGCTTGATAGTGGGTGCTCTCAACATATGACCGGTGATTCAAGAATGTTCAACTCTCTCAAATCAAATGATAGTGGCATTGATAGTATCACATTTGGTGACAATAGCAAGGGTGATGTGAAGGCTCTTGGAAGGATTGCAATCTCAAATGATCATAGCATTTCCAATGTGCTCTTAGTTGAAAAGTTGAACTTCAATCTTCTCTCGGTTGCTCAATTATGTGATCTCGGTTTCAAGTGCATATTTGGTGTTGATGATGTGGAGATAATTAGTGTTGATGGCTCTAATTTGATCTTCAAAGGCTTTAGATATGAGAATCTATACTTGGTTGATTTCAATGCTAGTGACACTCAACTTTCAACATGCTTGCTCACCAAATCAAGTATGGGTTGGTTATGGCATAGAAGACTTGGTCATGTTGGCATGAAGCAATTGAACAAGTTAGTGAAGCATGACTTAGTTAGAGGCTTGAAGGATGTCACATTTGAGAAAGATAAGCTATGTAGTGCATGTCAAGCCGGAAAGCAAGTAGGCAACACTCATCCATTGAAAAGCATCATGAGTACCTCCAAGGCATTTGAGTTGTTGCACATGGATCTATTTGGACCAACTACATACACAAGTATAGGTGGCAACAAGTATGGCTTTGTGATTGTGGATGATTTCACTAGATACACATGGGTATTCTTTCTTGTGGACAAGAGTGATGTATTTGACATATTCAAGAAGTTCATCAAGAGAGTGCAAAATGAGTTTGAGACCACAATCAAGAAAGTGAGAAGTGACAATGGAAGTGAGTTTAGAAACACAAGAGTTGATGAGCTATGTGAGGAGCTTGGAATCAAACATCAATTCTCGGCCAAGTATACACCTCAATCTAATGGCCTAGTTGAGAGAAAGAATAGAACTTTGATTGATATGGCAAGATCAATGTTGAATGAGTATAATGTGAGTCATTCATTTTGGGCCGAAGCAATCAACACGGCTTGCTTCTATAGCAACCGCCTCTATTGCCACAAGTTCCTAGAGAAAACACCATATGAGATCTTAAATGGAAGAAAGCCCAACATTGCATACTTTCGGGT
Source organism: Saccharum hybrid cultivar R570 (assembly GCA_038087645.1). Taxonomy (NCBI): domain Eukaryota; kingdom Viridiplantae; phylum Streptophyta; class Magnoliopsida; order Poales; family Poaceae; genus Saccharum; species Saccharum hybrid cultivar. Next base: position 18,953,608 of record JAQSUU010000805.1, read on the forward strand.
ATTTGGTTGCAAATGCTATATCTTGAAGAAGGGCACTAGATTGAGCAAGTTTGAGAAGAAATGTGATGAAGGATTCTTACTTGGTTACTCCACTACTAGCAAAGCTTATAGAGTTTGGAATTTGGCTAGTGGTTTACTTGAGGAAGTTCATGATGTTGAGTTTGATGAAACAAATGGCTCTCAAGATGAGGAGAATAACTTGGATGATGTGAGAGGAACTCAATTGACCAATGCTATGAAAGAAATGGATATTGGTGATATTAGGCCAAAGCAAGTGATTGATGTGGATGACAACAAAGATCAAGTGCTCCAAAGTCCAATTACACAAGCTAGTGGGTCTCTAATGCAAAATCAAGCTAGTACATCATCTCAAGTGCAACAAGATCAACAAGTGGCTAGTTCATCATCTCCAACTCATGATCAACATCAACATCCAAGCAATCAAGTGCAAGTGCTTCAACCAACTAACATTGCAAGAGACCATCCATTGGATTCCATCATTGGTGACATACAAAGAGGAGTTCAAACTAGATCAAGATTGGCATCATTTTGTGCTCACTCTTCTTTTGTGTCAATGGAAGAACCCAAGGACATTGATAAAGCATTGAGAGATCCGGATTGGGTAAATGCAATGCATGAAGAGCTCAACAACTTTAAGAGAAATGAAGTATGAGAACTAGTTGAGAGGCCTAAGGATCACAATGTCATTGGAACAAGATGGGTCTTTCGCAACAAGCAAGATCAAGATGGGATAGTAGTAAGGAACAAAGCAAGACTAGTGGCTCAAGGTTACACACAAATAGAGGGTCTTGACTTTGGTGAAACTTATGCCCCGGTTGCAAGACTGGAAGCAATTAGAATCTTACTTGCCTATGCTTGTGCTCACAATATCAAGCTATATCAAATGGATGTGAAGAGTGCATTTCTCAATGGGTACATTCAAGAGGAGGTGTATGTGGAGCAACCTCCCGGTTTTGAAGATGACAAGAAACCCAACCATGTATACAAGTTAAGGAAAGCTTTGTATGGATTGAAACAAGCACCAAGAGCATGGTATGAAAGATTGAGGGACTTCTTGCTATCCAAAGGATTTGTTATGGGCAAAGTGGATACTACTCTCTTCACCAAGAAGATTGGGAAAGACTTGTTTGTGTTGCAAATATATGTTGATGATATCATCTTTGGTTCAACCAATCAAGATTATTGTGATGAGTTTGGGAAAATGATGGCAAAGGAATTTGAAATGTCAATGATCGGTGAACTTAGTTTCTTTCTTGGACTTCAAATCAAACAAATGAAGGAAGGAACATTTGTGAGCCAAACCAAGTACATCAAAGATATGCTCAAGAAGTTTGGCATGGAAGATGCAAAGGGCATTACAACCCCAATGGGCACTAGTGGAAGTTTGGATAGTGACAAGAGTGGCAACATGGTGGATCAAAAGCTTTATAGATCAATGATTGGTAGCCTACTCTATGTGACGGCATCAAGACCCGATGTGATGTTTAGTGTATGCATGTGTGCAAGATTTCAAGCCTCACCAAGAGAAAGTCATTTGAAGGCAACAAAGAGAATATTGAGGTATTTGAAGCATACACAAGATGTTGGATTATGGTATCCCAAAGGTGCAAGCTTTGAGCTAGTTGGATATTCGGATTCCGACTATGCCGGTGACAAAGTGGAGAGAAAGAGCACTTCCGGGACTTGTCAATTGTTGGGAAGATCACTTGTCTCATGGTCATCCAAGAAGCAAAATAGTATTGCACTATCTACCGCCGAAGCCGAATACATCGCCGCGGGTAGTTGTTGTGCACAAATCTTGTGGATGAAGGCAACATTGAAGGATTTTGGAATCAATTTTAAGAATGTGCCATTGCTATGTGACAATGAAAGTGCCGTGAAGCTAACCAACAATCCGGTTCAACATCAAAGAACAAAGCATATTGATGTTCGTCATCATTTTATTAGAGATCATCAACAAAAGGGTGACATTGCTATTGAGAGTGTGGGCACCGAAGATCAACTAGCCGATCTATTCACCAAGCCACTTGATGAGAAGAGATTTCACAAGCTAAAGAATGAGTTGAACATACTTGACTTCTCTAACATGAGTTGATGCACTCAATGTTATGACATGCCTCTCCTTCGAGCCCCAAGGTACAATTGGTTGACATGTCATACATTCTATGCTAAGGACTTGTTTAGTGCATCTAGTCATAATTTAAATGTTCTAGGCTCATTCATGAAAATCAAATGAATTTGAAGTTTATATGGTGCCACTATTGTTTCCATGACTCGTATGATCTAGTGGTAGCATATAACTTGTTTAAGTTGCTTGTGACCCTAAGTGTTTAATCTAGAAAACTTGTCTAAATATTTGCTTCAACATGGTGCATGATAACCCTTCTAGTGAGGTGTGAAGAAGCTTGCCCTTGGATCAAACCGAAGCATTATTTTTATGCAAGCAATCTAGGTTGAATCACAAACTTAATCATCACCCCATAATTCAACATGATAATCTATCTAATTTTGGTCCCTTGTGGTCATTGGTGCCAAAGGGGGAGAAAATGTTGTTCACAAAGATAGAACTCAAAGGGGGAGAAGCACAAAGGGGGAGAAAGTGTTGTTCACAAAGAAAACCTAAAAGGGAGAATTGGTAAAAGAAGGGGATCAACTAAAATTTTGAGCACACAAGTAGGGGGAGCAAGCTCTTAAACATGAATGTTGCATTTCCATGTGCACTTCATATGTATGATGCATTGTTATGCATTTCTTTTTCTCCGATACTTTGCTTGTGTGGTGACTTGCTAGTGTAATTTAAATGATGAATTGAAGTACTAGCATGAATAGGAAGTAGTTAGATCTTACTTGCTTCATATCTTTCAAAGTGGTACTAGAACCTTGCTTATAATGTTGATCTCACGAGGTTTCTAGTTTTGTTTGTGCTTTTCCAAGTGGATCTAACTACACAAGGTGCTAAGATGGTGTTTATTGCTACTCCGATGGTATCACGCTTCAAAGGTCTATAATCTAAAACACTTAGCACCTATTGATAGTCAATGCTCCTAATCTTTCCTATCTAACATGTATGCTTCCAAAATCCAAACATATAGCATACATGTAGGGGGAGCCATTGCTATCAATTTTGAATTCATGATCACTTGTCCATACTTCTTACACATGGTAATATACTTGGACAATGTGACATGGGTTCAATCAAAATTTTTATCATAATATCTTTGTGAAAGGGTTGTCACCAATTACCAACAAGGGGGAGATTGAAAGTCCTATGTTTGGTGTTGGTAATTAGTGACAATGCCTAAGTACTAATCCTATGCCTAAGTTGTATGTAGCATATGAGGATTAGTACATTCCAAGGTTGGTGGCAAGATGGACATGGCGATCATGATGGCCACACTTGGATTTGGATGCAACCCTACGTGATCAAGGCAAAGGTATATGCTTAAGGGTTGTGTTTTGGTAACCAAGACACCTAGTGGGTGTGGTTACATTATAGGATAGATAGCCGTACTATAAAGAGGGGAATGACGCGGCTATTGAACTCCTGAGTGCCTCTAGGTGTGCATTTTTTTTGATCATATGCATTTGGATAGAACTAATAACGCCTCGAAAAATGATTGTGAAAATGCTAACACACATGCACATAGTGATGATCACTTGGTGGTGTTAGCACGTTTGCGACGGCGTTGGAGTTTGAGCGGTAGAGAGGTTTTGGGGTCCTCTCTCCCTCCCGCCGAGCTTGCGAGGCGGGATTCAGGCGTTTTCGAGGAGTTGAAATGCCTATTTTCTACTACGCCGAAAGTCGGAAATCAAACGGAAAAGAAACGGAAGCGAACGGAGGTCACAGAAGGCACCGGACGCTGCACCGGACGCTGCACCGGACGCGGTCACTGTGCGTCCGGCGCGTCCGGTCAGTGTCCAGTAACTGCGCGTTTTTCAGTTGCTGCACCGGACGCGAGGCGCGTCCGGTCACAGGCCACCGGACGCGTCCGGTGGTCCAGGGAGCTTACTGGACTCCCACCGGACGCGGTCACTGTGGCGTCCGGTCGGTTCACCAGCGCGTCCGGTGGTTGGTTTGTTTTGCGCGACTCGGTGTTGACCGGCGCGTCCGGTGAGTCACGGGACCGGCGCGTCCGGTGGTGACCAGCGCGTCCGGTCAGTGTTTCAAAAATTAGCCGTTGCAGCACCGGCGCGTCCGGTCTGTTGCACCAGCGCGTCCGGTGAGCGCGACTGCTGCTGATTTCAGTTTCTAACGGCTATATTCGAAGGGGTACGTCTATAAATACTCGTTGGCCGGCTCAAGGCTCCATCTCTTGACTTTTTGACATACTTGTGAGCACTTTGAGCCAAGCAACTCCCCTCCCACTCATCTCTCTTGCTTGTTTGCATATTCGAAGTGAGATTGAGTGATCCAAGTGCATTTGCATTGTGAGATAGCATCTAGTTGGCACTTGGTGGTTGATTTGCTGCGGGATTCTTGTTTCTCTTGGTGGTTGCCGCCACCTAGACGGCTTAGAGCAGCTTGGAGGCGTTGGCAAGAGTTGGTGATTGTTCTTGGCCACCTCCGGTGATTGTGAGGGGTTTGTGCCTACCTCGGCGAAGCGCCAAAGGCAACATTAGTGGATTGCTCGTGTCATTGCAACCTTTTGCCATTTGGTAGGTTCTTGTGGCGCCTTTTGAGAGGCTCGGTGTGAGACCGATTAGCCACCGAACCACGTGGTGAAGAGGGACACAACGGGGACTAGCGTGCCGGCAAGCACGTGAACCTCGGGATAAATCTTTGTGTCATCATTCTTATTGTGATTGATTGATCCCGGTGTTCGGTTGTCTTGGTATTCATTGTTGATCATATTGGTTGGCTCAATACTTCGCCCCTCGGTGAAACCATTCTAACTCTATCTTGTATTACTTTCTTAGTTATCTTTGCTAGCTAGTTTGCTTTGCTAGAGTAACTCTTTTGTGTAGCTTGCTAGTTGTAGTTGTAGTTACCTTCTCGGTTTGACTTGTGCGGTTGAGTGCCTATATACTAGAATTGTGAATTGGATAGGTGGCTTGCAAACACCCCGTAGGCTAAGCAAAACTCGCATCTCGCTATTTGTTATATTGATAAAATTGTTTAGCTTGTCTTTGTAGAAGTTTTTAAAAGGCTATTCACCCCCCCCCCTCTAGCCATCAAGACCTTTCAGGTGGCCCACGGGAGCAAGCGACGAGCTGTAGGTGATTCTTCAGCGATGCCTTCGGCAAAGGTGGGTGACGCCCAGAGGTAGCACCACGGACCCCACCGCCGCTGCCCTCAGGGCCCTAAGGTGGGGCTTACGCTCAGAATCCGACACTGTCAACGCCGAAGCATGGGTTTCTTCAATGACACCTCCAAGGAGGTATGTAGCGCCCGAGGCGTAACCATCATTGGCTTGGCCAAAACCAGGCTGAGCTTTCTCCAGAAACTCCATGCATCCGAAGGCATCCTCCAACGCGAACAGAACTAAACTGGAGATGCTTCCACCACAAAACTGGGGCACACGACCGGAGCCGTAAACGCCGACATTTGCGGAGTCTGCCCGACCGCTAGGAGCACAAATGCAGGGCACACAAGCCCTGGTGAGCCTGGCTCCCTGGCTAGCTAGCTGCCTGCGCCCAGGCCACCACAAGCCGCGAGCCGTAGGGTCGCCAGGCCGTGCCCGTCCACATCGGGGCCGCCTAGCTGCTCAGCCGCTACGAGCGCGGGCCCCTGCCACTGCTTGGCCGCCTGGCCAGCTGGCCCCGACCGCAACACTGCATGAGAGCAAGCCCTGCCAGGCCACGGTGCCCGACGTAGCGCCACCACCGGAAGCGAAGCCTGATCCGGCACAGGCGGGGGCGGAACACGCCGCCGGCCAAAAGGGGGAGCCGGGGGAGCTAGGCGCCAGTGACCCTGGCCCGAGCAGACCCACGCAGGCATCCCGAGCCCGCGACCTCCCGGACCACGGGCGCCGATGCCTTGAGTCGTTGAAGCGCCATGGAGAAGCTGATGGCTCTCACGCTGGACATGTTCTACTCCCTGGTCCTCCTCCAAGGCGGGCTCCTCCTGGTCTGGCTCTACCATGAGTCCTGGTGGGTAGATCACCTCATCACGATCCGTCAACACTGCAAGCTGCCGGAGACGGAGTGGTGCCGCCTGGCGCTCGTGGAGTTCCTCTGCGACACCAGGGCGAGATGCTGGCGGCACCTCTCATCGATCCGTGGCCGGAAGCTCGTCGACTACGCCGTCAGCTTGCTTGAGTCCGGGTCGTGGGACGACAACCTGTCGGGGGCGAGGCTGCTGCACGAGTTCATCAGGCACGGGTACGACGTAAGGTCGCTGCTTCTTCCTTCCAGGCCCAAGATCCAGAAGCTGATCGACTCGCTGGGATGGAGAGATGGCCGGCGACCAGAGGACGCGGAGATGAGGAAGCTCGCGGCACGCATCGTGGCGCACCTCGCCGGCGACCTCCACCTGGCCCAGTTCCCCGGTGCCATCCGGTGCATATCCTACCTTCTTCAGGACGAGGCCACGCTGGCGTACAGCGACCAACAAGGGCTCACCCATCGTCCACAAAGGAGGCTTGCATCAGAGAAACAGGCCATGATCCTTCGCTTCGACTCCAAAAGAGAGAAGCGCGTTTCCAGAAAAAACTCATGAATAGACGACAACGAGATGGTGCTCGCCTGCAGCAGCAGGAACAGGAAGTCGCTGAAGCTGACGCTGACGGCGGCTCCTCCGGAGGCGGTGGCGGTGCCTGCAACGAGCTGATCCTGCAAGGCCTGGCGATCCTGGAGAGGCTCTCGTCTGACCACCACAACTGCGGCGAGATATGCAGCAGTCCCGGCCTCCTCGCCAAGATCACGGCACCGCTCTACTCCGGCACCTTCGTCCACGATAATGATATCCACGTCGTCACTGACTGGATGCACATTGTCAACGCCACCTTGAAGGTTCTGTACCAGCTCATCCATGCGCCTGGGGAGACGAGCACAAGGCTGCGCGCTGAGATCGCCGAAAACAAGCAAGCAATGAGCAACCTCGACGCCATTGTTCGTCAGGAAGCCCAACAGGAGCTCAAGATGCGAGGGATGGAGATCCTGACAGAACTGGCCTTGGATTCGTCTATCAACCTCCCCAGGGAAACAAAAGAAACTCTCATGAAGAAGCAGATGCACATCTTCCTGCATACCGCTGAAGGGGACCTCAGAGCCACCGCTGGGAGAACACTAGCGTTAACCAAATGTGGAGATGAGAATTCTTTTGATCCTCTAGTTCAAATTATTGATGATAAGAACATCAAAATCAAATACAGGATGATAGCAGAGGAGATCTTGGAGAATATGTGTGCACAATGCGACAAACAACGTGTGAAGGATATACTACTACCAAAGGTGAGTGCCCAAGTCTGTTTAGCAAATTCAAACATCTCTGGCTAGCACCACGATATTGCTCTTTATTTTATTTTCTTTCTTTCTTTCTTTCTTTCTTTGCTTGCCCTATACCACTAACCCACCCACTCATCAGGTAGGTCATGTTTCTATGCTAGTTTATTCCTGATGCAACATTCACAATAAATGTTGAATTGTTTCATTTGTGGCCACAGAAAACAACATTTGAAGCTTCCATTATTCTAACTTAATAGTATATTGTGGGTGGTTATTTAAATTTTTCTCCAATTACTCTGCAGGTTCTCTCAAACATAATGTCGTCTAAAATAGAGAACACACAAAGTCAAAATTCTGCACTGAGGATTCCTGCACGAGGACAAGATATAGAAAACCAAAACATTTCTATCCAGCTAGTTAACACACTGATTCAGGGGACTCCTTCATCGAGGGACCAAAATAAATCATCTGATGAAGGAAATGAGGGGCAAACTGCTACAAAGGCATTGCAAGCAAAACTTCTGTCGCTTACTCTGGTGATGTATGTTAATAAACTGGAAAATGTAGATTTCGGCAATGCGCTTCAAAACAATGGCTCAACATTTGTGGACAAGCTCAAGACTATGGTACAAGAGAACTGTGAGGCCACAGTTGCCAGTCTCAATATTGTGAAGCTTTGCGGTCAGATAGCCGTATCAATGATGAAGCGCAACCAGTATACTGAATACTTCAAAAACCAGGAATTCGTGAACTCACTGTCTAAGGCTAGGAAAATCATGTCTAACCTTGAAAGTTGTGTACTGTTTGCCGGAAGGGATCATGGACTGAGGAAGATGGCCAGGCCTCTCCTCTTGGATCTTGAGAAAGAAGCACGAAAGATGGTTGGTTAGAATCCTCATTGTGATTGCGATCTTATTGCTACCCCATTTACCCAGCAAAAATTATATAACTACTTATATTCTCTTGTTTTGGACGATGCTCCTTTTGTCCTGTTTTATTTCTCACTTTAGCTCAAAAGCAATCATGGACTCTTGCAAACATATCGTACCAGTGCTGAATATGACTATACTGTTTGTTGGTATTTCTGCAATGCCACAGTTTTCTTGCATTTTTCTTTATCTCTATTGATGTGATGTGATCACTGTCAGCTCCACGTGTTTGCTGTGATATGAAAGTTTACTGTCTCGGTAATGCTCGCTACCGGGCGGGACGGACCTGCCTATGCGAGCGCCTCGTGCCTCGCTCGCCCCATCCACACCTCGTGCCTCACGTCGTGCGCCGCTTACGCCTCATGCCTCGCACTACGCTCTGTTGCACCTCTCGCCTCCCGTCCGGACTCGTGCTACGCACAGCCAAGGTCCGGCCTCCGCACCGTGGCATTGAGCTCCGTGCCGGCATCAAGCTCCGCGTCAACGAGCGTCTATTGGGGGCAGCAAATAGATGAGCATATGTTGCAACCGTATGTTTCATGCGTTTCAGATATATATATTGCATATGGTTCATCTGGATGTTGCAAAGGTAGACCTAGTGTTGTATATGTTGCAATAACTATACACGTATGTTGCAAGTGTATGTTTCAAATGTTTCAGTTGTTTTAAATGTATGTTGCAAGTGTTTTATCTGGATGTTGCATATATTGCACTGTCTATACACGTATGTTGCAAGCGTATGTTTTAGCTATTTCAAACGTATGTTGCAAGTATTTTATCTAGATGTTGCATATGTTGCGGTGCTCATACACATATATTGCAAACCTATGTCGTAAATGTTTCATCTGTTGCGGATGTACTCCCTCCGTATCGGATTTAGAAGTCGTTTTTTACAAGGTTTGGGTCAAACATTGGGAATATAAATCATCAATAACTTTTAAGTTGTTAAGTTTGCAAATGTAAAAATTATATGAATAGATTTGTCTTGAAAAATACTTTTATAAAAGTATACATATATCACTTTTCCATAAATATTTTTTATAAAAACAGGAGGTCAAAGTTGTGTTTTGGAGACCGTGTCGCTGTCCTAAACAACTTTTAAATCCGATACGGAGGGAGTATATTGTAGCAAATGCTTTATATTACAAGTGTTTCATGAGCAGGCGCGGCAAGGGGGCGCAGGCGAAGGTGGTCCCCTCGGGCGCAGCGGTCCCCGTGTGTATGCGGGAATCGAAGTGGGCGCAGCAGCAGGCGCAGAGCACAAAGCTTTTATCCAAGGATGTGACAGCAGGCGCAGAACACGAAGCTACATCCATGGGCGGACAGCAGGCGCAGAGCACAAGACGAAGCGGAGCACCAAGCTGCACCCATGGGCAGGCAGCAGGCATGGAGCACGAGATAAAGCAGAGCACGAAGTTACATCCATAGGTGCTTTGAGAGTATCATTATTGAAAATAGACGGACAGCAGGCGTGGACGTCTGAATGGAAGCACCCGCGGAACTACGTGGGGGCCATTGTGGGCTCTGCCACCACCACCACCCCTGCCTTTGTATTTTTTATACGAAGCATGTATACTATTGAGTCCATATCTCGGAACCGAGCCACAAGCTCAAGCTGTGTCTTGCCGCTGGCTCTCTCAATCTCGCTGCATCCCTGCCCTCCGCGACTCCGCGTTCGTGACTGCCACTGTCCGCAAGGACCGCAGCCACCGGCCAGTAGCTAGGCCAACAAGATCAGGCCCGCTCCAAGCCCCCACACAGCAAGCGTGCTCCTACTGCTCAGATCTTGCTTTGCTTCTGCGTACAGCTTACAGATACTGCTTTTACGTTCTTATTCTGTTGTCAATTAAAATCTTTTGTTGCTTTCTTTTAAAGAGAATTTAGGTGCTTTACTATTTGATTTGCCCTATGCCCCTATTCACAAGAACTATGACTAATTCTCCACCACCTATGTATATTTTGGTTTAATTGGTCAATTGGCCCCTCCTCACAAGAACTGGATGGAACCTTGAAACATGAGTCAGCAACAGCGTGACACCGATGGGCAAACAAAGTGATAGTATTTTTGCTATACTCCCAAAATATTGTAGAAATACAAACAACGTATGTCCAATTATCTGTTCAAGTGTATGATTACAAACAAGTGATTATATTTTTGGGTTGACCTCACAGTATCTATTGGACCAGCGAGGCCGAAAGATTTTTCATATTGGGGTCAGCCCATGGCCTTGCAAATTGGCCATGAGGCCACAGGGTCAAGTCCAAGCCGACCCATTCCCATCCTGAAATAATATCTATATTGAAAGTTTATATAATCGACACGGCTAGCGTCCGGACGTCCGAACGATAGCCCCCGTCGGACGCCCACGCCTGCCCTGCTTGATGCGCAGGTTGTTGCCGCCCGCCTCGCCTATTGCGCGCACCCGCGCGCCAGTTACTGCTGCGCACCTACGCATGCTGCCCTACCTGCTGTGCATGCTGCTACTGCTGCTCCGCTTGCTATACGCACCCGCATGCGCCTGCTGCACGCACCCACATGCTCACAATTTTTGAGTGGGAAGCGAACGCGTGTGGCCCTAGTTTCCAGTATTGCATGGTCACCGATCCTGGTCATGGACCCTAGCTACCAGCACGAGATTTTATAGTACTCTGCATGCGTCTGCTACATGGGCCCGCATGGGCCTGCTGCTACTGCACGCCTATGCACGCCATGCTGTTATGCATGAACGCGGGGACCGCCTCCGCCTACGCTCGTTTTCTGTGCCAGCTAATCAAAACACTTGCAACATGAAGCCATTGCTGCAACATACGTTTGAAACAGGTGAAACATTTGGTACATACACTTGCAACATATGTATATAGTCACTGCAACATATGCAACGTCAAGATAAAACATTTGCAACATACTTCTGAAATCGCTGAAACATTTGAAACATGCACTTACAACATAAGCCATTGTAACATTTGCAACTTCCAGATAAAATACTTACAACTTGTAACATGAAAAAATATGCTGCAACATAAGACTGAAATAGATGAAACATCTGGAACATACTCTTGAACATATTGTGAAACATATGCAACATCCAGATCAAAACGCTTGCAAACATATGTCTGAAAAGAGATAAAATATTTTGAACAAACGCTTGCAACATTCATCTGAAACACTTGCAATATATGCAACATGTGCAAAATTCTTGATTTACTTTGTAACATCCATATGAAGCACTTACAACATACCTCTGAAATATCTAAAACACTTGAAACATACATTTGTAACATGCATTTTCAACGCAGCGCAACATCTCCTTGCTGCTTAGGAGAATGGAGGCTCGTTGACGTATAGAGTTCACTGGAGGCAGCGGCCCAGCGGCGGCAGTTGTGCGACGCGACAAGAAGGACGTGGCAAGGAGGCATTGCCCCGCACGACTAGGAGAGGGAGCCAAATCCGCTGGGGAGCCACTCGTGCCGGCCCCTGCCGCGCTGGTCTACCCATGACATGGGCCGTCGGCGCCATTGCGTCGCCGTGTCGAGGGCTGCTCGGGCCTCCTCGTCGTGGCCCGCTCACGCCGAGGCCACTACGCCGCCGTGTTGGGACGCTCACCCGCACCGCAGAGGGAGGGAGGGAGGGAGTAGCGCTGGAGGCACGAGAGAGGAGTGATGGCTGATAAGGCACGCATGTGGGCGCAAGCGGGTTAGGGTCGGGATATAGGCGGGGGCAGGTCGGGGTCCAGGTACCGGCACAGGCGGGGTACAGGTACAGGTGCGGGCTGGTCAGGGTCGTCTGGACGTCCTTGTCCTATCATTAACATTATATTATTCAATTGTTGCTGTTGCTAACCTGTGAGGGTGGCCAGCCTGGATAATGATCAAACGTAATGTACTGCTTTCCAACTATCCAATTAGGCGGAAATTTCATCGTCATATATTCGTATGGACCTAAGAAGATATAGTGATCTAAAATGTCAATCATGAAACTTTCTTTGAAAATCACATACAACAAAAAAGAATTTTTGTGGGAGGTCGAAGTTGTACAAGTAGAGCAGTACGGTGGTCCTATTCGGTCGGGCAGTATGGTGCATACGTTCAATTATTTTATTTTAAATATAGCCCCTTCAGATGAAGAAGAGAAAATTAGGATTCTTGTCGTTTTGCATAAAACGCATGCAGGCAATGTTGCATGGGACCCCTCTTTTTGCCTGTCACACCTTGAAATTTTCAATTTTGGATCGTGAATAGAAAACACTAAATAAAATAAATTATTTAATGATTTTCTAAAATTTTCCAAGATTTTATTTAGTTTGTTGTCAATTTAAGAGAAGTAAAAATGTGGTTTATACAATTTTTACAAGTAAATGAAAGTGAGTTGATGCATTCAAGCTAGCTCCATATTTAACTTGAGTGAAAAGAATGAATTTACAAAATATGTTTAAGCCTCGAATAGGTTTTGTCCTCTTTTTTACAAAATTAGATCTTCCAAAATGAGTTAAGAAAGATTTTCAAAAGTATTTGAAAATGTGATTCGAGTGCATGGATTAAAAAGGATTTGATAATGTACTTAAAAGGGTCTGAAAATAAGCTGGTCTAAAAATATTTACTTTCTTTTCCAATTGAAAAGTTTATCTATTCAAAAGGCTTTGCTTCGAATTTGTTTTGATGGTTTTGAATTAAAAAAAAAGAGTTTTATTTGGAACTGGCCCGAAGCAGCCCTTCTGCTCCCTCCCCCGGCCTGCTCCCTTCCTCCAAGGTCTGTTTTCTCCTGCAAGGCCATACCGGCCCAGTTCCACCACTCCCTATCAGTCGCAAGGCAAAAGCCCAGTACGACAGCCCAGCACACCTTCGGCCTAGCAGGGACCCGGGCCCGCGTGGAGCACCCCTCTCTCTGGGTTCTCTCTCTAAGGCCACGGAGCTCGTAGAGCTGAAGGCAAAGAAACTTTTTTTTTTTTGACGCCTCTCATCTAGGTACAGTTGTAGCATCTGTTCGTACACACGCACACCCACTCAACACACGCACACTACTCACACCACCCGTGTACAAACAAACCTACAACTACACTCAGATCTGAAGACCGCGTCCTTCTTGAGATCACCGAAATCCTCTGATTTCGTAGACGACGGGCACGTCACGATCCCATTGTGGCTTCACGCGTGAGAGAGGCAGAGGCTTGAACCATCCAAGCAGGGACTTTAATCACGGGAAATAAATCGTCGTGGGTGAGGCACCCGGTGAGTCTCAGCACTCGAACCCGAGTGGGCAGCCTGAGCGTACGTTCAGCTGACCAACCGAGCGCTGCTCGGTTCTCTGAAGGCAAAGAAACTGCTTGACCACTCAGGTTCTTTTGTGTCTGAGGTCGTCACAGCACTATCCACATCAAGATTTGGCCACTCCAATGCCACCATCCTCACCAAATCTCTCCTTGCTCCACACTGATACCTTGTAATCTCTTGATCTATCGAACAACTTGTACACCAGTTTGCCAGACCAAATATCTCCTTGCCCCATGAAGGCTTGAGTGCATATGCTAAATTTCAACAACAATAGGCTTTCTGCTCAACCTGCAAATTCTCCGGCTTTCCCAATCTTGAGGTTCTTGATTTGTTCTTCAACTTTTAAGGCTCTGTTCATCCGGCTTATAATCCGTACTTTTCAACTTGTTTTTTCAGCCGAAACAGTATTTTTCTCTCACAACAAATCAGCCAACAGTATTTTTCAGCCGGCTTATCAGCACAGCCGAACGAGGCCTAAGTTCGCAACAAAGTTATTTGAGAGAATTATGTATTTGACACTGAAACAAATCAGTCTTTCATATTTGGCATTAGAAAATTTGAACTTTCTTATCGGGCATCAAGCTGAAATTTTCTTACGTAAATGACACTACCGTCCATTTGGTGTATCCATTCATCAGATGACTCTGTTGACCAAGTCAGAAGTACCAAAATACCCTCCGGTACTGTCGCGGCTCGTCTCCTGTCCGACGCGTTGTCACGCACGCTTCCTCCCCTTCTTCCTATCGGTTTCAACTTGCTCTCCGAAAAAAAAGAAACGGTGGAGGAGACGAGGTTGGGGCGGAGGAGCCTTCGGCGCCCAGGAGCTCGCGGTGCCATCTCGCGCCTAGGAGCTCGCGGCGCCATCTCGCGGCGGGCTTGGCGGATCGAGGCGCGGGGGACGCGGCGGGAGTTCCTCGCCCGCCGGCGCAGGTCCTAGCTCACGGCGCGGGGCCGCAGAGCTCCATCTTTGGCAGATTTTGCGGCGACGCCCCTCTGCTCCATCGTCAACGCCGGCGGAGCCCCTCTGCCGCGGCGCTCCAGTCCACTCTGCAGATCCCGTCGCGCGCGGCACTAGCCCCGGCCCCATCGTCCTCGAAGGCGAGCTCTACCTCCACCGCTACCTCATCCGTCGTGCACAGCGAGCAGCTTTTCCGTCGTGCGCAGATCCGGCGTACGAACCTTCTCCTTCACGATCCCTCTCTGTTACGGCCATTCGGGGTGATGAACTGTGAAGAAAGCTATCATGCTCAAAAAAAAACTGTGAAGAAGCTAGCTATTGTCATTCTACCTGTGCTGCTGTGCATTCATCTGTTGCAGAATTCATTAGGAGATCATTAGAACTCCGCAAATTTGTGATTCCAGTTTTGTTTGCATTCCCAGACCAGACACTTCAACTGAAAAAATTGTGATTCCAGTTTTGTTTGCATTCTGAAAATTATTGGTTATTAATTTTCAGTTTTCGATTATCAAAATCTCATATTTTAGTTCACAAGAACAAATGATTTCCTTATTTGACGATCTATTCATTTATTCTTTCCCTATATGGCCACCAAGGACTCATGCTATAAACAAGGGTATTCATGTCATTTCGTCCGTCACTTGACACCGGTACTAGCCTAGATGGACGGCAGTGCCAATGCATGGAAGAAAATTTCAACTCGGTGTTAGACAAGGAAGTTCAAATTTTCTAGTGCCAGATATAAAAGACTGATTTGTTTCAGTGTCAAATACATAATTCTCTCAAGTTATTTACCAAGATTGAAGAGCTCGAACCTTAGGGCCTATTTGGTTTCAATGTGTTAAAGTTTAACTCCCATCACATCAATATTCCCTCAAATGCATGGAGTACTAAATGTAGACTAATTGCATGTATGTCGACACAGATTAGGAGTAATTTACGAGACGAATCTATTAAGCCTAGTTAGTCCAAGATTAGAAATTTTTTGTCAAATAAGACGAAAGTGCTACAGTGTTTATTAAACTTTAACTCCTCGAACCAAACACCCCCTTAAATCCAATGACTTGGAAGGCCCTAACCCTACAACCATGGTTCCCTCTTTGGAGAAACTTGGCGTGTCCAATAATAGTTTCAGTGGTTACATTGCCATGGGTCTATTTGGGTAATGAAATCTTACCATGTTAGACCTCAGCCAGAACAATCTAACAGGGGATTCCAGATGAGTTCTTGAGCCTTCCACAGGATGGTCATGATGAAGCTCCAAATGAACCTTGATGGACATGTCCTAAATTCGTCATTTACTGGAGATATGCCTTCCACAGTTATTCAGTTGCCAATTATCTGCTATACAAATTTGCGTGGCAAACAAGCTCAATGGAACAATTCCATCTTCGATCAGTTCAACGTAGTTTCTAATGACTCCTGATCTCGGGAACAATGAGCTAACAGGAACCATTCCCGTGATGCCAACCAAATCGAGTTTTATTAAACTAGATCACAACTATCTTGATGGGCATATTCCTTCAAACATTGGAAATTTGGAATGTTCAACAGTTTTTTCATCTTTCATTCAAACAAAGACCAATCAGGTCAGGTACCATCCTCACTTGCAAGCCTGAAGATGTTAACATATCTGTTCCTTTCTTACAACCAACTCTCAGGACCCTTGCCTGACTTGCCTAGAATGCTAGAAGGAATGCTTAATGTGACTGGAAATCCAGGCCTGAAAAAAAGGTACAGAAGATAGCAAGACTAAAGACAATATGGCACACACTGAAGATGACTTCAGGTCAGCTATTTGGGTTGTAGCAGTTTCTTTTGTAGTTGGGGGGTGCAATCTCCTTTTATGTGGCTCCTGTCAGAATGTAACAATCTCAAGATCAAAGGAGTCCGTTACAGTTAACAAACACAGACACAAATCTGTTCTTGTCATTCTGTCAACCACTGTGATTGTCACACTAGCAGTCATCTGATTCAGTTCAACCCTCTGATGCATGTAGCCGTTCTTCATCATGATAATAGAAACAATTCATGTCCAAGGTGGCAATATTTATATTGTACTGGGATAAGCATAATAATAGCAATTCAAAACTTGGTTGCAAGTTCTTGTAAGTAGTTAACAGACATATTATAACTGATCCATGGTAAGATATCATTCTCTTCATTCTTCACCTTGGACCTCAAGTTTAAAGCTGCTACTAGAGCTTTACAGAGTTGGAGTGATAAAACAGTTGGTCATGTTAATTCACAGCTAGCCCTTGCTCGTGAAATCCTTCATCAATTGGAGATCGCCCAAGACAGTCGCAACCTTTCGCCAAGAGAAAATTGGCTGAAAAACAATCTTAAGAGGCACAACCTTGCTCTTGCATCCCTCAAGCGGACAATTGCCCGTCTTCGCTCAAGAATTGATTGGGTATGTGTCACACCCAAAATTTTCTATTTTGGGTTGTGCATGAAAAACACTAAATAAAATAAATAATTTCAATGTTTGAATAAATTTATTAGATAAGTTAAGTTGCTGCTAAATTAAATATAGAAAATTGTGGTTTTAAACTTTTTCATATTAATTTAATAATGTGGTGTTTGTGTGATGCTTGTCTTTGGTGTTGGTGAGTGCTATTATTTTCAAAATACCGTAGGACGACGTTTACTTCTCATCGGAAAACTTTTTGGTATTTTCTGGATCCAAAATTCCAATTTCCGTGAGCTTAATCTTTTTCCTTGATCTCTTCATCCATCTTTTCATAAGCTCCAAATACTTTATTTGGGTTCCTCATGTTCCATAATGTCTCTAGAAAATTCCCTCGAATTTTCGGAGTTTTCGGAGTATTTTTCGCGGCTTAAATAATAATTCTGGACTTTTCTAGAATTATTTTATCCACGAAATTAATTAATTCCGAAAATAATAAATATCTTATTTTCCACCAAAGCTTGTGTGCAATAATCCTAAATGTCCATTCATTTATTTACTAATGGGCTTTAATAATTAATTAGGCCTATTAGTAAAGATGGAGGGTGCAACGTCAATTAGCACCATATCGTTAGTTGACGTGAAGGTGGAGAGTCTTCCTCCCTATATATATGTCCGGCCTGCCTGCTAGCCCTGTTTTCCAAGCCCTATGCTGTCGCCGCTATTGCTGCCGCCGCCGCTGTTGCCGTTCGCCGCCGCCGCTGTATCAGCCCTAGCCGCCGCCGTTGCCGCGCACGATCGTGATCTCGCCGAGCTCGGTCCTGCGAGGTCTGCTGCCTCGTCACCATCTCCGAGCGCTAGTGCCACGCCACACCATCTAGCCACATGCACCGCGTTGGAGACTCGAAGTCAACTAGCCCAGGTCTCCTCCAACAACCAACATACTTCTGTTCGCATTAATCCTGAATCTTGATAAAGCATCATCTACTCCTACCTCACTGGTTGTCGCCCTTCCCTGCTTATTTCCTCTCCTCGTCATCTCTTCAACGAGAGTCGGCCATCGGCAAGATTGCTTCAGATATATGAATTATGATTGACGAACGACACAATACAAGGGAGGTGCCAACAGATTTCCCTTGGAATCTAGTAGAAGACATTACAAATGGTTTTGCGGTGGAGCAAAAGATTGGTAGTGGTGGATATGGGGTGGTTTACAAGGGAGTGCATCCAAATGGACAAGAGGTAGCTGTGAAAAAACTTCACCACATGCCAGGATTAGACGAGGATCAGTTTCAAAATGAACTTCGAGTCCTTACTGGAATTCGCCATCCAAACATTGTCCAGCTCGTTGGGAAAAGCTACATTGAGCGAGATAGATGTATCGAACACCGAGGCAGACTAGCATTCGCTACAATGATAGACAGGGCAATATGCTTGGAGTTTCTGCCTGGAGGAAGCCTTGAGAAGCATCTTTCTGATGAACGGTTTGGACTTCGTTGGCATAGTCGCTACAAAATAATAAAGGGGATTTGTGACGGTTTGAAACACCTTCATGGAGAAAGAATTTTCCATCTTGACCCCAAACCTGGATACGATTCGCATCCAGAGCGTTGTAGCCAACCCGGATACTGAGGACCTTTTTCGTTTTTCTATTGAAGAAAACATTGACAGCTATTTTACCAAACCAGGAGCGGTTTATGATGAGACGAAAGAGGTGAAGATAACGAGCACCTCTCCCTCGACAAGCGGCACGCCCTCGAGGGCGAGATCGTCCGCAAGAGCCTCGCTCGCACCGACCAGCAGTGTTCGTTCGTGGAGCACCGGAACTACAAGGTCGTGTACAGGCGCTACGCCTCCCTTTTCTTCCTCGTCGGCGTCGACAACGATGAGGACTTTGAGGCGCTGACGCTTAACCTTCTTGCACGGACCATTGAGACAGTTGAGGGTGGTGGTTTGATAATCCTGCTGCCCTCGCTTCGCCCCGATTCGCAGCGCTATCGAGCCCTAGTTTTGTCCGATGCCGTGGCGACCCTCCGCTTGAAGTTTATCCGATCTCGCCGAGCATGTAACTTCCCCATGCATGGCAGCAGAAGCAATTGGCCAATGGGAGAATATCTGTCCGCAACATCTAATTTCTTGTAAGCACTTTGGTCTATCCACCTTCTATCGTTTACTGTTTTCACATCTAAATTCCGTTGTAGTTCAATCTGGTTGCGCTGCGCTAGTAGTGTCATGATTTGCATGTTAGTGTCGACGTTTTTCGTGTTACATATTTTTCTGTATATAGTTGAATGTTAACTTGATTAATTAGCGTACAACTAGTTTTACCATTAAAATCAAATAGATTTTATACTCCAGTGTTTTATATACAAATATTAGTATAGTTAATTGCTCACATAAATGTTTTCTTTTAATTTTAACTTTATCAGGTAAACACGTTGCATTTGTGGTAAATTCTACTTAGATGCTCTTCCATGTTTATTCTTTCGCAAAGTAAAGTTTAAATAGCTTAAGTAATATGAGATAAGTTTATCAAATAAAATATGATTAGCTTTAACTCGATTAGTATTAGATGGTTCTTGATTATAATTTGTTTATTTTAAATATAAAACATGGGATGGTACGGATAGTGCTGGAATATGTGTCAGGTTATATAAATTATAAATATTTGATTGGAATAATTAATGTTTATGTCATGCTCCTTTAAATTTAAAATGACATAGGTTCATGCGTCGACACTTTCTTAAAATGTTAACTCGATTAATATTCACATTAATGTGTTTTTATTTATAAATTGTTTATTAGATGCAAATCATGGCCATTGAACTCTTGTTAGCATGATGACATCATCTCGACATCACCAACACTTTATTGCCGTTTTTCTTTAGTAAAACAAATCCCGAAATACAGTAGAAATACGTATACACATACATTCTTATTTAGACCATATCTTCCACGTTTTAACTCCGATTTGACCCGTTCAAGTTGCGTTAGGTTCGTATTTGCGAGCTCTACATGTTAGTGTAGTTGTACAGTAGGTTTGGAAAATTTAATTTTCGAGTTTATATTAAAGTAATTATTTATCTATAGAAAATTTTAGAAAATTCATAACTTTCACGTTTTAAGTCCGAATTTCGTGATCTTTACGTCTGTGTGATCGTAGCAACGTGTAGAATAGTTTTGTAAGCTTTCCTAAATGTTTTTCTACTGTTGGTGTACTGTTCTAATTGTATCTTTTGTTTGCTTCGTGTATGTTTGCTCGGAATGTTTGTATGTTGATGCTTGGTGATCGAATTTAGACGGTGAGCAGTACTACGACGATTAGGAGTATTATTTTGAGCCGGACCAGCAGTATCTATCGGAGAACTTTGATCAAGGCAAGTATAACATGGGACCATCCTTGTTACCTATTCACAGAAATTATCATACATATGCATGTGTCTTCCTTGACAACCATAGAGATTGTAATTTAGCTATTGATATCTTGTTTCCTTGTCACCTATGGGTTATGCATTTGGGTAGCTATTGCTAGTGCTTAATTATGAACAATGATCTTGTAATTTGACTAATGGATTATGCAATCAACCATTAAGATGATTTTATTACTGTTGAAAGGGGGCTAGAGCAAGGGGTTATATTGTTGCTCTAGTTACTCTCCATAAGGACTTACCTGTAAGTGATAACCGGGATATACAGTACAGCTGTGAGGGCTATATGGCTCTGGCTCTAGTTGTTCAAGAGACCTTTTCTAGCTTGTTAGTGGTTACCTTAAATGGCGTAAGAATGGCTTGACACGTTGGGTGTAGTGCGAGCCCCTGGCCTAGTGTGTATAGGCTGCGGTTGTTGTGCCACAGGAAAGGGGGGTTCTACATCTGCCTGCCGAGTGAATCTAATGGCCCTAACTTGTTAGACGAACTTTTGAGTGGCTTTATATAACTTCCGGTGTTTTGGGGAGTCGCGAACCCATGCATTTGGAAGTTATGACTCACAGTGAAAGTGTACACCTCTGCGCAGAGTTAAAAACTGGTATACTAGCCGTGCTCACGGATACGAGCGGCCTTGGGGATTCTTACGGAATAGTTGACCACCATTGTTATATCATGCTTAATTATTGTTGATTATTATTATGCTCATGTTAATGCTATTCATTATCCTTATTACAATTGATCATTGATTCATTAATGGGATTGGATTACCTTGATGCTACTCCATTGCTAATTATATGATGATTAAAAGCTAAACGCAGTTAAACATTGTCTAGCCTTTTTGAGCCTCATGAACCCCATGATATACTTGTTGAGTTCGACATGGACTCACTCTTGCTATTTCCCCCACACTCCAGTGTGTAGTAAGATGCTACTCGGAAGAAGGACAAAGGTGTAGTGGAGTTTCCAGAAGACTAGTAGAAGTGCTAGGCATATGTTACCCCCAGTCAGCCGTCCCTGAGAAGAATGGAGCCTGAAGTTTAGTCACCGTTCCGCGATACTCTGATGTAAGTGTTAATATAGCTATGTATACATTATATAATAACATTGTTTCTGATACTTTTTCATTCTGGCATATGTGTGGACTTCCTGGGCACACATATGATTAGCCTGGTTTTGTTCTTTAGAAAACCGGGTGTGACAGTATGTGATGGGGACGCCAACACAAAGCTTTTTCAACTCCATTCCCGTCACCGCAAGAGGAAGAACTTCATTGGCAAGCTAGTTTCTGGTGACCAGATCTACACCAAGCATGAAGAGAAGGCAAGATTGATAGATGAATTCTATGAGGATTTGCTTGGGAAAAACATAGACAGAGAGCGCACTATCAACCTTGATGAGCTTGGGATCCTCTCCCATGATTTGGCTGATCTCGAGCTCCCTTTTACTGAGGAAGAGGTGTGGAAAACAATCAAGCAGTTGCCTCCGGACAAAGCGCCTGGTCCAGATGGTTTTACTGGCCGCTTCTACAAGGCCTGCTGGCCGGTTATAAAAAGTGATATTATGGCTGCAGTTTCTGCTGTGTGGAGTAGGAGATTTGCTGGTTTTGAGGTGCTTAATGCAGCCTACATCACTCTTCTACCTAAGAAGGAGGAAGCTGAGCAACCAAGAGACTTTCGGCCTATCAGCCTGGTACATAGTTTTGCTAAGTTGATCACTAAAATGTTGGCAAATCGGCTTGCATGTCGGCTGCAGCAGATGGTGTCTCCCAATCAAAGTGCTTTTATAAAGGGGCGTTTTATACAAGACAACTTCATGCTTGTTCAGCAAACGGCAAGATTTCTCAATCAACAAAAGCAGCCCAGAATTCTATTAAAATTAGACATCTCAAAGGCCTTTGATTCAGTTTTCTTGGCCCTTTTTGCTTGAGGTTTTATAGCACTTAGGCTTTGGCCAGATTTGGAGGGACATAACCAGTGGGTTACTCTCCTCCTCTTCTACTCAAGTGATGTTGAATGGGATACCTGAGGAGCGTATTTCTCACCGACGAGGATTAAGGCAAGGTGACCCGTTATCGCCCATGCTTTTTATTCTAGTTATGGACGTGTTGGGGCATATGGTAGCCAAGGCAGCCGCTGATGGTATTTTGCAACCACTATCTTCTCGAGCTCTTCAACATCGTATATCCCTCTATGCGGATGATGTGGTTCTTTTTCTCCGCCCAAAGGCAATGGGTATTACTGTCACAATGGGCATCCTCCAACTCTTCGGTGAAGCTTCAGGTCTCAAAACCAATTTGCAGAAAAGCAATGTGTTGCTAATCAGGTGTGGGAATATAGAAATGTCTTTGGTACAGGAACTTCTCCCTTGTGCTCTCATGGATTTTCCTTGCAAATATTTGGGGTTGCCTCTCTCTCTCAAGAAGTTAACTAAGGAACACATCCAACCTATAATAGATAAAATAGCTGATCAGCTACCGGGATGGAAAGGAGATCTCATGACACGGGCAGGACGAAGAATTCAGGTGCAGTTTGTCCTCACTGCCATGCTAATTTATTTGGTAATGGCAATTGATTTCCCACCATGGGCTATTAAGCCGTGGACAAGCTTCGGAGAAGTTTCCTTTGGAGGGGCCGCAAAGATGCTCGTGGAGGACATTGTCTTGTGGCTTGGGGAAAGGTTACCCGCCCGCCTGAACTCGGTGGGCTTGGCATTTCTGACCTCAAGCATCTCAGCTGGGCACTAAGGATGAGGTGGGTTTGGCTGAAAAAAACTAAGCCTCATCGTCCATGGGCAGCCCTCCCTATTCAGATCCCGGACCAAGTTAACTCCTTCTTCTCTGTAGCTGTTGTATCGGAAGTGGGCAATGGAAATCGCACTTTGTTCTGGACTGATCGTTGGATCCATGGACAGTGTATTGCTGATCTTGCACCTCGACTACTAGAAGCCATCCCAAAGAGAAGGGTGAAGCGACGTACTGTCCAGGAAGCTCTTAATGGTCGCAGTTGGGTTTTGGATATTAAGGGAGCCCGCACTGTTGGTGTTATTGTGGAATTCCTCCATCTCTGGGATTTGCTGTATAACTTTGAGTTAGAACCTGATGTCGAAGATGTCCACATATGGCGATTTTCTGCTAGTGGGCAATACTCAGCCAAGTCTGCCTATGAGAGTTTCTTTCTGGGATCTACTCAGTTTGGACCATATGAGAGGATCTGGAAGACCTAGGCACCGCCCAAATGCCGTTTTTTTCTTTAGTTGGTGGCCCACAATCGGTGCTGGACGGCAGATCGCCTTGCGCGTCGTGGGCTGCCTCATCCTGAGCAGTGTCCTCTTTGTGACCAGGAGGATGAGACTATTAACCACCTCCTTGTCTCCTGTGTCTTTGCTAGACAATTTTGGTACCTCCTTCTAAGACAGGTCGGCCTCCACTCCTTGTCACCACAGCCTTCAGATACTTCCTTTGATAGCTGGTGGGAAAAGGCTAGTGGAGCAACAAGTGGATTGATACAAAAAGGTCTCAACTCTCTCATTGTGCTTGGAGCTTGGACTCTTTGGAACCACCGGAATCGTTGCGTTTTTTATGGTATTACCCCTAACCTTGGTGGTGCTCTTACCCTTGCTGGAGAAGAGCGCCAGTTGTGGAATCTAGCAGGAGCCAAGGGTCTGTCTTCCTTGACAGCCCCTCTTTTTGGTGGTTAGCTTCGTGCTAGTGTTTGGTCGTCCTTTGTCCTTTTTCAGGTGCGAATGTAATTCCTGGGTTTGTGTGGGATTGTGTGTGGTATGCGTTGTAGAGCTCTAGCCCCTTTCTTTCTTCTTAATATAATGAGACGCGGTTCTCCTGCGTTTTCGAGAAAAAAAAAGATATCATTCTCTTCATGTGGAATAACTTTTTGAAAAGTCATATTTAGGATTGGTTCATTCTGCTAGGTAAGGAAAGACATGTAACACGTGCCATTTGATAATTGAAACAAAAACATGATGGCATCAAACCCTAAACAACAAAGCTGATGTTCCTTAGAAATAAACAAAATGGAACTTTCACAAAAGAGAGAAACTAAGTCCCGTGATCAATTCATTATCTAGGATTATGCTTGATGGATTATGCTTGATGTAGATAATCATATCATATCACACATCAGTTAAGAGACATTTAATCATGCACACAATGAGCATAGCACAGATCAACGTTAAAGTACCTGCATATACACCCGTAACACCACAATCATACAGTCCTATTTTAGATGTACCTGCAACATATTGGGTTTAAGCTTAGAACAGGTTATTTTTTTCTAATCATATACACCACAATACATTATCCACAATCCAAGTTGAGGTAAATTTTTCAGAAGAAACTGTTGCACTTAAGTTTTTCAAAACAAGTTCAACAGATTTTCTAAGCAAGAACAGTAGAACCTACAAAGGAGTAATCATAAAAGGGCTGTAGCAAATAGTATTAGCAACAGGGAGCAACAAAAAAAAGGCAAAAACAGTTCATACAAGAATGCTTTCTTTACCTCAAATTGATGACTAAGTATAAGAATATGTTTGAGGAGAAACCCTTTGGTCCTCCCTTAAAAAATCACTTCCGTTTCTTTCTGCATCCAGGTATCCTGCAAACTTACAAAGTTTGGCAACTGATACAAATTTAACGCGTTGGCTGTATACTTGTAATCACTATCCAAGCAAACCTTCCTGCTTTAATCACACTTATGGCCCCAAAAATGCATTTTTAAACAGTAAACACTATTAAGAATGAAAAACAATGGTTATCAATGAGGCACACACTCAGAAAAATATTAACAATGTGAGACATATGAATTAGAATGATCTGTTTATCCAAAGGGGTCCCTTATCAGAAAGTCTGAATTGATATACTTACACAGACTAAGTATACACAATGACAACTGGGCAGCAATTTGAGGTAATTACAGGTAAAACTGAAGCCTGACGTTTCTATATGGCGTCGTCCTATTAGAAATCAGATAAGATCACATTGCAGCTACCACATGACGTCCTAAAATGAGGGGAAAAAATAGTATAGTTGGTGACACCACTGTATCTAAGTACACTTCGAATGCTTTTCCAGAACCAGTATTACTGGATGACTAGCACTTAATTGGCCTGAATGTGGCATCCTTCTGGCTTGCTCCTTCGCTAAAATCATCATCAAGATACAGGCAAACCACAGTTGACAACTTATAATCCGTAGTATCTATCTATCCAAGGCCAGGTTGACGTAAAACTGCCAGTTCCAGTTCTACATCAATCAATCATATCTGAGAGCAAAATGATTCTCAACAGCTTCCTGCCAAATGTTGGCGAAGAATTTTTTATCAGACAATACTTGAGTCCTTGTATCTAAGAAGATGCTCTTCCTTTAGGTAACCATTTTCAACCTTGGGAAGTGACAACGTCAAGGTCTCATCATCTATAGAATCTTGAAATTTTAGTGGCATGACTTCAATTGCAAACGCACTCTGACTAGCATGCTTTGGCCGTCGTGTGGACAAACATTGTCCAGGACCTGTTTGAAAAGAAAAATTCAAAAGACAAAACCAACCATTCTCAAGGGGTGTGTAAAAATTCATGAATCGTGACATACTATCAGTCATATCTTTTGTCTTGTGAAGAAGAAACGTCCCAGATAGGATAGTCATAAAGCCACACATCTCTGTAACAATTTGTGTTGGATTTTGATGGTCCCAATCCTGCGCATCAAGAAACAAAGCGCTGATAAACTGAGAAGATATACATTTGATGCAGTAGGTAATTCACATAAAAAGCATGATCACCATGCATATATACATATAGAGAGAGAAAAAGAGAATTATGTTAATATATAGATAGAACTAGCACAACTTCAACAAGTATATATATAAAGAATAGAAGACCTAGTGTGTGAACTTCTGTTAGTTAATATACTGAAAGCGAAATGCCTATCATTGTGAGATCTAGTTTCTAGTAAACCAACCCCACTTATAGGAACAATATATAGTTAGATCAAGGCAAGAATAGAATCAAACAGCAAGCAAGTGAATTTCTTAACTTTTTTCAACAAAAGCATTCACTTAACAACAATAAATGGTAATAGTTTCTCATGAAAGTAATAAAATGGGTTACCTTGAACATTATCACACTGGCTATAATTGTTAGTGATGTAAACATCACGTAATATATCGGTGAGACTACTGCTGTATTAAATGTATCCAATGCCTGCAATTTAAAGAAGAAAGCACATTAACTTAGCTTGCATGTAATTCTTAACCACATTTTTAAAATATCAGAAGACCAGCTTGATACAGTAAGAACTGCAAGCTACAGTTCAAAAACATAGCACATATTATAAAATAAGCTTTGTATGCTTCCTTTTGTTTGCATAACAGCATAAGTAATAACATCCTCCCTTCCCTTATCAAAACCAAATATGTATCTTCAGAAGGCAGATAATGCAACAAGTAATGAATTAGACAAGCTGCTTAAAGAACCCTTGCTAATCCAAATGTCCAGATTCATATTTTGTATCAAAACTTGATCCTATATTAAAAGGAATCACTTCAAATGCTAATAGGTCTGGTATCTATTGTGCACTCACAGAATGAGTTCTGGAATAAAGTAACGTGGAAGCTTACAAGGCTAAATTCCATTCGGTTAGATGCATACTAGAAAGACGTTCTGATGACTAAAAATGCTGCTAAGCCACCCAGATATGCGACTTTTTTAATGATTCTAGAAAGGACAGAAATAACTAAGGTAATAATCTCTTCAGTGAATTTGGTGAGCCTCATATGCTTATCATGGTGGTCAAACTTGCATGTTTCAGAAAAACTGGATACTTTCTATATCTAAATATGATTTGTTAATGTAGTCTATAGTCTATAATGAAAAATAAGAGTTGCAAAACAGAACAATTACCTTATTTAGATAGTTAATCTGGGTGCTCACGCAGGTAGCTACAATTAGTGCAAAGGCCCAAGTCTGAGGATAGAATAATTGGTTTGTTCCTGAGAATGTTAGCTTCAAGGCAATTCCAAGAGCTCTTACACTCATAACCTGCAAAACTTCTTACTATCAGATAGAAAAATGGAATTTTGTGAAATTCCAGTTGACAAACATAAAAAATATCATGCTTGATCCATATATACTTGGGAAAAAACATACCGTGAGTGACCCCAGAAGAGAACACACTCCAATGTACACCATTATGTTTGTTTGTCCATGATGAGGGACAACAAAATATATAAGCACTAAGGCTGCTGCAACTACTATAGCCGCATAGCAAAGGAAAGCTGCAAACACAATGAACCGATAAATAATTAATAAATCTAGTTCATTGGAATCGTAACAAAGTCATAATGATGTTAACCAGTCTTGGAAACTCAAGTATACTAAATACCTGTTTCCAAAAAAAAAGAATAGTAAATACCTGGTTCAGTTGCAAGATTCCAAACTTCCTTTACAGAATCAATGTCACGCTCTTGCGGAGCATGGAGCACAATTGTGATTGATCCGACAACACAGAGAACACAACCAAGTATACCAAATGTGTGCAGTTTCTCCTGTAGAATGGCATGTGCAAGTGCAGCGCTGCAGAAATTACAAAAAATTACCATTCAATTTAATAACTAGCTAGGTAAAGCACAATGCTATTAAGTTTGACATAAACATTTACCTGATGATTATACTGAGTGCACCAAGAGGAGTGACAAGAATAGCAGGAGCGAATGCATAGGCAGCAAAATTAGCAATTTCACCTACAATCACTGTGCACAAAAGACATGTAAGTGAACATATTTCAAGTTTCTCTCATTCAAAAAGCTTCAGTAACAGGTTCTCCTAGAAAAGATTGTAGCAGCAGTTTTGTGCATACAGACAACATTTAGCAAACTTAGTACACTACATAATCTCATTCCGTCCACATCCTATTAAGTTCAGCAAAGATTTTGCACAGAATGCCCTGGGAGATCAAACAGCCACAGGCATTGTTAACAATGAAGTGTACCATTCAGATGATAGGATCTCAATTTTACTAACATTTTTCATGAGCCAGTATTGGTCCACTAACAAATATCTTACTAATATCTGTATGTACATGCACCTATGAAAAACTATCAAAAGCTGCTTTCTTGAATGAATTCTTGCTCTCCCTAATACAAGTCAGCCATATGTATCTCAAATTTTCAACATGATTTTTTCCTTTTTTTTTGCATTTTTTTCTATAAGGAATATCAACACAGGCAGTGTTAGCAAAGCGGGGTGAGAAGTGAGAACCAACTAAACTCACTAGTGTTGGTAGGCCAAGCAAGAATAATAATAGGGGAAATATTCAAATGGAATATGATATGCTTTAGATTAGAAGGAAAACACCAATAACCCCAATGTGGAAAAAGATTGCATACATATACTCCTTCCGTCCCAAAAAAGAATGCAATTTTAGGTTTTGAATAAGTCAAACTTTTCTGAGTTCAACTAAGTTTATAGGAAACGTTAGTATTTTTTTGTATAAATTTGCTCAAACTTAAAATTGTTTGACTCCTCGGGAAGTGAGAATTGCATTCTTTCTTGGACGGAGGGAGTAAGTGACAAAGGAACTGAAGGAATTTAGTAATATAAAAGGTCAATAATATGATTTAATAAGAATGGATAGAAGACTTACTAGAAATCATGCCTATCCACCAAAGTGGCTCCACTAAGTAAGAAAACCCGCCATATCCTGGTTCATGTACATAAAAACATCTAATTAAGCTCTGCACTAAACTAAAGGAAAGCAAAAGGGCATAATTTATGAAATACAAATGAATAATATCGGTATATTTGCCTGGCTCGTCATCAGTCATGCAATGCAGTACTGTTAACAAAAACAAAGATTCACTCAGCTTGTTTCTAATAAAAGCCATGGCAAATGTAAAACAAAAGTGGCAAACAAACGTTTTCGTCTTTGACTAGTTGAGCCTCCTTTGCAAGTTGCAACTGAAGAGCACAAGCAAACGCCCTTGACTCGATTGGACTACTTATGCAAGCAAACTTTTCTGCATCACCATAGACCCCAAGTCTCCGGTAAGATTTGCCTGGCCGTCAATGATTGCAACCTTTTTCTCCACCAAGCAAAGAGAATCAATCCATCCACCCAATTACAGTAGGAAGAATCAGGAAGCATCTTTGACTGAATCTACTGGGCTGGCTGACACAATCGAACTTTGCTCTCATGGTGGTCAATTTCCGCCATGACCAAATCTACCACGCCCAAAGAAATTAACCTTTTCTCCGGAGTCAACTTGGCTCCTCTGACAAACCAAATCAAGAAAAGAACAGCTTCAGGGCTTCAGGAAAGAAAACTCTGATCAGGATCCCCAAATTTCCACCATGAAAGTAATTTCTTGGACTCGACTGGACTTCCACCATCGAGAAGAACAGCCCACCACATTTTTTTTCTACCGCGGGAGATCCCTCTCACCAACCAAACCAACAACAGCCACCCGAAACCGCGTTGCAAGGGGAACCCAAAAAAAACAAGAAATCAATTTCAAAGCTTCAACCCGATTCCCAGTAGCCAGTTAAGCAACCACATGGCTGGCACACAGCCCAACAACTCGACCCGCCTCGCCGTCGTGCGAACCAACCAACCCAGCGCCGACACCCACCGGCCTGGGAGGAGATCCAGACACCAGAGCGGGCATCCCCCGACGGACGCGGCGAACAGAGCCCCCACTCACCCGCGCGGACGCCGGAGTCGGCGGCCCTCCTGAGCCCCATCTTCTTGACGATGAAGCTGGCCCCGATGAAGGCGCTCGACGACACCGCGAGGACCAGGCCCTTGGCGTTGTCCGACGACATGCCCCCGCCTCGCCCGGCCGCCGCGGAAGCCGGCGCCGCCATCTTCTTCCCCCGCGCGCCCCCGGTTCCGGCGTCACTGCGAG
This sequence comes from Saccharum hybrid cultivar R570, assembly GCA_038087645.1. Lineage (NCBI taxonomy): Eukaryota > Viridiplantae > Streptophyta > Magnoliopsida > Poales > Poaceae > Saccharum > Saccharum hybrid cultivar. The sequence goes on from JAQSUU010000805.1 coordinate 18,983,919, forward strand.
ACCGCTGACTCAGGGGCCTACGACTCCGCCGCCGCCGCCACCACCGTCGGCATGTGGAGTGTGAGCGGAGGAGAAGAGAAGCGGTCGGAACTCGGAAGCGGGATGAAAAAGAGGGAAGACGAAGAAGTGGAATTTTAAGGGGCCCGGACTTTTATATGCCGCGTAGCCCTCGGAGAATCTCATATTTTCATGTGGGTTTATATACGAAAAAAAAGTCTCTAGAAAATCTATCAATTTTCAAAGCTTAAAAAATGTCCCTAACTTTATTTTTGCGAAGATCATGTCTGTATCTATGTCTATGTCTATGTCTATATATTATGCTTTAGTAGTAAAGAGAAAAAGTGATTGGTTTCTCCTATCCTTTTTACTTTTTGAGGTGTCCTTGTGTCAGTCTTGATCTATATCTACCTTGGACTCACGCCCCGTACTCATATAAGTTAGAAACACGCATGTTTGTGCATCGAGACAGCACAAGGACACATGGTCTTATTACTATCTTTACATAAACCTCCGAGCCATAAATCATTCATATAGCCGTGGAACAAGTTTTACATTCCGTTCTTACAACATAGGGGCACATCTACTAGTAATGGTATATGGTCTCGCTCACCACTACAAAAGCCATTAGGAGAATCACAACAGGCTCCTAATAATATATCATCCAATGTATAGTCTAGTAGGTATCTAGGTAGCCTAATGCTATTTTTATAAATATATTGACGTAGTTATTACACTAGTATACCAATATATCTCCCCTAATACATATATTGAAAGGTGGCCCATAAAGTACGTAGGAGGAAGATGGGTGAAAAGTAACAGTTTTAAGTGAGCTCATACTATTGGGTGACATGCAATTCCCCTTTTATTTGAGAGTATATAAGAAAAATGTTGGTCGCCACAAAAAAGATATTGGAGGATTGTTCGAACAAAGAAAAATTATAGTTATCTCTAAAATAACAGTTTTATAGAGATAGAAGGAGATATTAAAGAATCACTAGAGATGCTCTAGTAGATGAAGGAAAGGTCATATTGGCACCTCAACCTCAATCTTCCTCCTTCCACCTCCCTTCACGCTTCACATGCTCTTTCTTCCTTGTAGCGAGAATTTCCGCATGCTCGCCTTCCTTCGCCACCATCCCACCTAGCAATGGTGATGCCACTATCACTAGCGTGACAGGTTCTCTATCAAAATAGTACAAATACCTCCTTCATTACAAATGGTAAGTCATTGCTTTTTAAGATACATTGTCTTTACTACACACCTAAATATCCATTTATGTTTAAATACATAGTAAAAAGCTTATCTATATCTATACCTAATAATAAAGAGGCAAAATTTCAGGCATTTTTTTTCGTCCAGCCCATTCAATTCGACCCAATGTCCCGCTCCACTCACTTGGTCCGGCCCATTCGCTCACATGCAGCGCAGCCCACAGACATTGACTCTCCTCACGCCACGTCGCCTGTCCTCACGCCGATGCCGCGTCGTTTCCCTCTCGCGCCGCAGATGCCGCATCGATTCTCTCCCGCGCCACCGATGCTTCCATTCAGCAACGCCGACGTCGCTACCGGCGGTCAACCAGGACAGCTTCGCCTAGCGCCCTACTGGCGGCCAACCAGGATAGCTCCACCGAGCGCCGCCACAGCAGGCCGCCCGCCGACATGTTCCGGACATCGCAGGCTACCGTCCGCCCGGCCTCCCGGCCGCTCGTCCCGGACGTCGCAGGCTGCCGCCTGCCGGCACGGGAGATGATGGCGGCGCGGTCGCAGGCCGGAGGAGTGCCTCCTCACCGGGAGATGGACGGCGACGTGGGTGCACGTTGGAGGAGCGTCTCCTCGTCGTTTAGATCTAGGGCGGCATCCGCGGCCACCCAGGCTAGCTCCGTCGGCAACCAAGGCTGCCCGGCGCGGCCACAGCCAGCTGGCCGGCTGCCCGTCCCGGCCATTGTAGGCCTCCAGTGCGTTCCCCTACGGGAACCCAGGCCAACCGGAGCGGCCACATCCGCCCGCCCTCCCTCCCATCCCTGCCACCCACAGCCCACCTGCGAAGTTCTTCCGGGTTGCCGGTGCCGCCGTGTTGGTCGATGGAGTCACAATCAGATCGAATTGGATTGGAATCCAACCGAACATCACATCTATGGTATGTTATGAACTCCACGTTCTACACGAATTTCTTTTGCTTTTTTGTTCGGTTGGATCTTATATATAAAACCAAAAGGTGCCATTGGGATATCATGAACAAGCAGAACAATAGTTGATCTCGCCGAGCAGAGAAGCGCCTAGCCAGGCAGAACAAGTAGCTGATCTCGCCGAGCAGAGAAGAATTGGCTTCGATTGTTCTGACGGCCAGACGCTGCAGTATGTATTCCGTGTTGCTCTGTATAATTCTGCATATACATACTGCCCCACCATGCATGCCATGTCAGGCTGTCAGCACTACGCGTCCCGTGTCGTGTGGAGAACCATTCAGAACTGTTGTATACTGAGAACATAGATCTATTATTAACTTTGATTTACATTAGATGAAATACTATTATGGGTGGTTAATTTACAAGTCAAATTGGATATTATTGGCTAATTGATATGTGCTTACTCCATTCAGATTGGAGCTGAAATATTTGTTTTAAGTTTAGAGCTATATTGCATTATCTCTTATTTTGACATTCTGTGTATTCCATTCAGATAAATTCAGAACAGTTGTATTTTGAGAACATAGATCTATTATTAACTTTGATTTACATTAGATGAATTACGAGAACATAGATCTATTATTAACTTTGATTTACATTAGATGAAATACTATTATGGGTGGTTAATTTACAAGTCAAATTGGATATTATTGGCTAATTGATATGTGTTTACTCCATTCAGATTGGAGCTGAAATATTTGTTTTAAGTTTAGAGCTATATCGCATTATCTCTTATTTTTACATTCTGTGTATTCTATTCAGATAAATTCAGAACAGTTGTATTTTGAGAACATAGATCTATTATTAACTTTGATTTACATTAGATGAACTACTATGATGGATTGTTAATCTAAAAGTCATACCGGATATTATTGGCTAATTGATATAAGTTTACTCCATTCAGATTGGAGCTGGTATTTGTTTGAAGTTTAGAGCTATAATTACATTATCTCTTATTTTTACATTCTACTAATTTTAGTTTTTTTATTGTCTTACATAATATGGATCCTTTCAATATTGAGCCGATGCTTGGAATTTCCCATGGACAGTGTCTTTCAATGTTCTGTCTTGCAGTGCAACTGAACCTTCCCATGGCCTGATCTATCTGTGATTCAGTTCACTTAAAACTAGGAATTAGTTGCCTCAAGCATGGCAGTGCAAAGGTTTGTCTGTACAGGTTCTAATTATATGTTAACTCCAGGTCAATCACATTTTCTCCACTACTATCCACTGTTGTTTTATTCAGTGCTGCTTTAGTTTTGTAAATTTTGTGTTGCTATCTTTGTAAATTGGATTATGCACTACACTGTACTGACTACTCCTTATTGCGTATTTATTTTCTGCTATATGTACTATCTTCATTAAGAAGACAAAATGGACAAAGGAATGTATTTCAGGACAGGAAGAAGATTATTAAAAGTTGAAGGGGCACATGAAGCTTGCTCTAAGTGATTTTGGATGTCTTGTCAGTAATGACTGTATTTATTTACAATTCTTTTGCTCTTAAACTATGAAATATTGTGACCGGTGAAGCGTTTCTCCCTTTTCTAGACAAGATTCAAGTTTGTTCTTGCAAATGGTTTGGTTTTACCCTCAGTCGTCCTCTGCTAACACAACTCTTTTTTTATCCAGTTCCTTATCTGCATTATATGCATTGTTGATGACACAAAGCTTGTTTCTAAGGTTGATTAGCACCTACAGTCTGTTTTCTAAGAGAATCATTCCTCTTGTTGCAAGCAGTCAGAAATGGACGACACTAACAGTTTATCTTTGACCTGGTAGACTGTGATTCAAGAGCTGCCAAATCAGTTTCCCTTTGTTTGAATAGTTTATTTTTATTTCATGTTCTGTAAACTTGTGCACTTAAAACTTTAGTAACTGATCTATTTGCTGGAACAGAATGGGAGACGACCATTACTGCAACTACTTCACCCTCTTTGCCCACGCTATCTTTCTCCGGATGATCTGGCTTGTCTGAACTACAATGTGCCTTCTCTTACGCTATCTTTCTCCGAATGATTTGGCTTGTCTGAACTACAATGTGCCTTCTCTTAGTTCAATAGAGGCAAGTTAACTACTCTTTTATGTCCAAGTATTCTATAGACAAACACATCCTAAGACCTAAATAGTTGATGTTTCTGGTTCAGGGTGAGATATCATAGAGTGCTACGGAAGTTATATTGGAAAATAAAGTAGATTGTGTGATTGATGGCGATTCCAATGGCTTAGTAGGCATGCAAATTGTATCTGAGAGCAAGAAGGATTCATTACAAAGGCGACATGAATTGTTGATTAAAAGTGAGCTTGTCGAGGTGTTGCCCGTACCTATTTCATTAAAGTGACACATATCATTCTTTTAAGAAATGTGTTAATTCTTGCAACATGGGTAGGTACAGTTTAATCGCAGAAATTCTAATTCCAAGCTGCTGATCTCAGTGCACAATGTGTGTAAACAACCATGGTTATAGAAAGGAAGCAAAATAAGTGGACATAAATTATGTGCAGTAGCAGGTCACCTGCAGCATTGCTTGTGTATCCACCCTTTTTGTCTGCGTAGTGACTAATTTGTATCCTTTGAAATAAGATAAGTTATTGCCCTTTTGTTTCTGAAGTTACCAATGATTGTGATTATATTTCTGCGCCTTGGTCTATCTTGTCATTGCACTTATCTCGATGGAATTCTATTTTCTATGTACTGGAAGCATACTTACTAAATACTAATATGAAATACCTCGTGGATGGAAATTGATGTATTGGAAGTTACATTCACTCCTGTTTGCAATTTGGCTCTGAGCTTAGGTCATGTATAATGCAAGGTGCTTAAGCATTTTAGTGCTTAAAGAGAGAATACTACGTAATTAAGCATGTCTTTTTAAATTTAGTGAACAGACTGTACAATTATATATTTAAGCAAATAAATGATTTTTCTTATTTTTATACAATTCTAAAGTATAGAAGGATTTATTTCATCCCCGTTGCATCACACGGACACTTTTGCTATGTATCTAAAAAGACATAACGACTTGCAATTGAGAATGGAAGGAGTAGTAGCTATATTTACTTAGGTACAAAAAAAAAGAAAAGAAAAATAATATTTCATTTCTACGAAGAGAACACAAGAAACATATAAGTTATTGCGGATGTGTTTGTATTGTGAAAATTACATGATTTTATTCGTGTGTACTTTAACAAAACATATAACGTACTTAATTTTGAACTAGACTTGAGAATTTAGCCTAACCCATATACGGTTTGAAGCTCGCCACGACTATAACTGCTTACGATGGGATTGAGCAAAGACAGGTAAGCACAAAATTTTTTGGAGGACTGAATTGAGGCCAATACACAACATTTAAATCAACCATTTTTCAATTAAGTCATCCAACCATGCCTAAAGTCACTGTCCAGACAGTAGGATACACATATTTAAAGCAATTAGTTTTCTATACAAGTCATATGGACAACCTGACCTAACCATGGTCCAAAGTCGTTGACCAATAGGATTACTGAACAAGACAAGGGCAGCCATTTCAGGTCCGGTCGCCCTGACGAATGCTTATATCTAATTTGAACCTAGCTCTTGCTTAGTTGCTTTAAGCGGTACTCCCTCTGTCCCTGAGTGTTTGTTGCTATGAGTTACGTGTCGGTCAAATTTTTTCTTAAGTCTGACTAGATTTATAGAAAATATATTAGCAATATTTATATCTCCAAAACAAACACTACTACACAAAAATCTTTACCGGGGCGGGCAAAATTGATTTATCGAGGCGAGCATTGCAACCTCCTTGGACGAAAGGTCAAGGTTAATGGGACCTTTTCCAAGGCGATTGGATGCCCGCCTCGGTAAATCGAATAAAAAAACAAAAAAAAGGAAAACCCGTGGATAAGCCCGCCGAGCCCATCCACGAGCCGCTGCCACCGCAGCTGCTCTCCGGTGCGAGCATCCTCGCTGGAGACGCAAGTCGGAGATACCAAATCCACTGCACCCACGCCGGATCCACTGTGTCCTCGCCGGAGACACGGGTCGAAGACGCTGGATCAACACGCAGCCCATCCACGATCGCCGGATCTGGGAGAGGGTCGCTAGTGGGGGAAGAGCGCCGCCGCCAGCCACACCACGCACCTGGAGGCGCCGCCACCGCTGGAGCCTGACTGGAGGCTGCGCCATCAAGCCCCACCACCATGCCACCGAGCTCTGCCACCGCGCCCCCGAGATCTGACGGGAGGCCGCGCCACCGAGCCCGAATCTGGCGCCGGGAGAGGAGGGGGCGCTACCGGGATGGGGAGGGGAGGCCGCGCCTCCGAGATCCGACGGGAGGCCACGCACCGAGCCCAGATCTGGCACCGGGAGAGGAGGGGAGGGGGGGGCGTCGGCATCGGGAGGGGAGGGAGCACCGCCGGGATGGGGAGGGGAGGCCGTGCCACTGAGCCCCACCACCGAGCTGCCAGAGCCCGACGGGAGGCCGCGCCACCGAGGTCGGATCTGGCACCGAGAGAGGAGGGGAGGGGGTGGCGCCGGCATGGGGAGGGGAGGGGAGAGCAGCGGGAGAGGAGGGGAGAGGGGCGTCGAGAGGGGAGGGGCTCGCGTCGGGTTGGGGAGTGAGAGTGAGGGAGAGATGGCTGAGTGTGGGGGAGAAGTGAGTGAAACCCTAGCTTCCTCCTGTATATATATAAACCCGTTATGAATTGGATATAGGCTTTTTGCTGGGCCTCAAAAATATTAACCGAGGTGGGCCTTATAAGGGGTCCGCCTCCAAAAATAGGGATATTTTTGGAGGCTACATTTTAGGAGACGGTTCTTTTTAACCGCCTCGGCAAATCGATTTTGCGAGGCGATTGACTGTAACCACCTCGGTTAATAAAAAATGACCGCCTCGGTTAATCCTAGGCATTAACCGAGACGCTTTAAAAGCTTACCCGCCTCCGAGGCAAATTTCAAAACGCCTCGCAAAAGATTTTGTGTAGTAGTGAAATGTATTATGAAAATAGTTACGTACCATAAGTAGGGATGAAAACGGATCGGATACGGACGAATATCATTGATATCGTATTTGTTTTCATATTTATGTCCGGATTAGGATTCGAATACGGATAGTATAAAAAATACCGGATATGATATGATTGGATATCGACATCATAAATATATGATTTAAATATTCGGATACGAATACGGTATCGGATGTTAAATATCCGGACTCGGATACGGACGGATTAAAACCCTTCTAAACGGATTCGGTCTCGAATACGGTCAGAAAATATCCGTACCGTTTTCATCCCTAACCATAAGTATTAATATATTTTTATGTAAATTTAGTCAAAGCTTAGGTCCTGTTTGGTTGAGCTGTGGCTTTTGAAAAAGTTACTGTGGGCTGTGACTTTTGAAAAAGCTACTTTAGAATATGAGTTGTGACAAAAGTCAAAAGCCCTTTGGTTGAGCAGCTGTGACTTCTGTTCAAGCTACTGCCAAACTCTCTCACTAGCAAGTGGACCCTGCGTGTCATCCTCACAGCATGTTCTTCTCTCTCTTGAATCGGACTGGAGAGGGACTGCGCCGTCGAGGCAGAGCACGCACCAGGGCAGGGCGGCCGGAACCACCGCAGGAGATGTGGTCAGAGCCGCTGGAGAGCTATGGCCGGAGCCCGCGCCGGAGCAGCCGCCGGAGCCTGCACCGGAGCTCACTGCCGCAGGGGAAGCGCTCGCGCCAGGGCAGGGCGCCGCTCGCGCCCACGGTGAACCGGAGGAGCCGCGTCCATGGCGAACTGGAGGAGCCACGTACACGGCGAACTAAAGGAGCCGCGTACACGGCGAACTGGAGGAGCCGCGTCCACGGCGAGGAGGCCGCTCGTCGGTGCGATCGGCGGAGATCGTCGCGGGCCACTCTGACGAGGCAAGGAGGTGCCGCTAGCACAGGCTGGGGCTGTGCGCCAGGGCGGAGGTGCCACGCGCCGGGGCTGGAGAAGAAAGGCCGCCGAGGTCGGTGGGGGTGCTGGCGAGCCGAGGCCACGGGGCCACACCGCCTGGGCTTGAGGAGGAGCACCGCCGGGGCTGGCCGCTGGCGCTACGACTCATTCGCGCCTGGGGAAGAAACGTCGGGACGGGTTGCGTCTCACGTGGGGAAGAAAAGGTCGCGGACAGGAAAGAATAGAAACAAAACGAATCAGTATCTTCGTAATCAGTGACAGGTGGATAATTTTTTTCCTCAAAATAGCTGAAAGCAGAGAGAGAGAGGTGCTTTGAGTTTTGAACTACAAAAAAACAACTTTTTGATCTAAAGCAGTTGTGGCTTTTCATTCCTTTGATTGACTTTTGGCTTCTGCGAAAACAAAAGCAGATTGAATAGCGCAACCAATCGAGGCCTTGGTACACTTGACTTTCGAGAAGCGAGAAGACATTTAAAAAATGGACGGAGGAAGTATTCGCCTATATATACCAGCGTGTAGAACAATTACACGGCTGTACACACTATTTGCCAGGTGATCGATCGTGTTGTTTACACTAGAAACTGTCAGTTACTACACGGCCGAGCCGTTGAAATGGTCAAACACGGTAAAAAAAAAGGACGTACGCGGTCTACGAGGAATGGTAGCAACACGTTTCTTGTATGGTGTGTTCGATGTGTCATGGCATTAGCTCCTTGGGGTTTAAAATTATAAGACGTTTTGGTTTTTTAATTCATAGCTTTTGTTATACACCTACATCCTGTTCGGTTGAGCTATTCAGCGGAATCAACAGCCATCCAACAGTATTTTTCTCTCATAATAAACCAGCGAACAGTACTTTCAGCTACAATAAACTAGCGAAATGAACAGGCTGCTAAATATATGTTATGTCTTGATACATAGCATATGCTATGAATCTAGAAATACCAAAACATCTTATAATTTGATATAAAGGAGGCAGATAATAGAGAGTTTCTCAGTGGGAGATGAAAATTTGGGTGAACATGCTTGACACTAGAGTCCTAGATGCATGCATAGATTTTTTTTCAAACTGAGAGAAGAACAAAAAAAGAAATATTTAATTCACAAATTCATTATGCAGTCGTTCTCACATGAAAATATAACTTTTTTCACTTAATATACACATGGTGTTACATTTAGGGTATGTTTAGTTCTCCGTTTCACCTAAAAAAATTTGGGTTTTGACTCATCATTTTGTAGAATGGAACTAAACACTATGCAAATTTTTGGCAAAAAGGTATCTATTCTTCATTTTGGATTTTGGTCTCAAGAGGCCAAAAAAAAAGCCAAAAAGCCCTCACCCACCCCATGAAAAATTTGGCATTTTAGATGATGTTAAATACATCCATAAAAATTTTGGCATTTTTGCATTTTATTGTTCCAAAGTAGTTTTTGCATTTTGCATTCCATGGGGAACTAAACACAGCCTTAGGGTATGTTTAGTTCCCTATTTCACCCAAAAAATTTTGGGTTTTGACCCATCAATTTGTAGAATGGAACTAAACATCATGCAAAATTTTTGGTAAAAAGTATTCATTCTCCATTTTGGATTTTGGCCTCAAGAGACCAAAAAAATGTCAAAAAGCTCTCACCCACCCTATGAAAAATTTGACATTTTAGATGTAACTAAACACACCCATGAAAATTTTAGCATTTTATATTTCATCATTCCAAAGTAATTGGCATTTTGCATTTTGCATTCCATGGGGAACTAAACATAGCCTTATTTATCTTTACAAATAAAGTACAAAAGGTGTAATGCTACAGGGGACCTTGCCGACTATTTACCGTGTAACGTTTAGGCTAACACTGGCTTTAATAAGTATAAAAAAACAATCAAGTATCTTTTTTTTTCTCTTATTGACTAGTAGGAGTAGTAGAACAAATTAACTTGTGCATAGCCCAAGCCATTGGTATGTTTTTTGGCAAAAAGTTTTATATCTTGCCAAAAAAGATTTTAACAGCAACAGCCAAGAAACTGCGGCAAAAAGATAAATATCGGCGGAGAGGAAATATTTGCCAAAATCTAGTGTCAGATCTCATGGGTTGCTAAGCGCTGAATTCGATTCCGGCAAAGATTACCCTGAATTCCAAGAAATTCAACCTGTAACTCGTAATAATGCTCTTGTTTAGTTCCTAATTTCTACTCCAAATTTTACTATGCAAAAAGAAGATTCCTATCACATCAAAATGCCGGTATATGCATGGAGTACTAAATATAGATGAAATTAAAAACTAATTGCACAGTTTTATTGTACTTTACGAGATGAACATTTTGAGCCTATTTAGTCAAAGTTTGAACAATTTTTATCAAATACAAACGAATTGCTACCGTATCGATCCGGAAGCCCGGAATCAGGACCTAAACACGGCCAATACTCAAAACGCACATGGACGTGCCTGCAAAAGCGTCCAGTCTCCAGGTGGGTCGGAGTAAATTATCGGTGTCGGCCTCGTGGACACCCCAAGCCCCACAGGAGGCAACGCGGCCGTCTCCGTGGATTTCTCTTTCTCCACGCGGACGCACGGCGCGATCCGCCGTCCGCTGCCGCATCCGACGGCCTGCAACCATCGCTTCGCATGGACCGTGTCCACGCGCGCGGCCTGGCCATGTAGGAAGGTGGAGGCGGGGCCCGGGACCACGGAAGGGAAAGGTATCTGCCACGCTGGCACCTCGTTCCGGCCTTCCTCCAAGGCTCTGGCTTGTTTGGCTTCTCAGCATGTTTCTATCCGTTTATATATATATTGCTGGTAAAAAAAAATACTACTAGTGGTTGTTTCCATTTAAAAGGTTTGAGCGTAGGAGTGGCCGTGGCTAATTCAATTTGGACGAGTGAAAGTTACGGGGCAGCTTTAGTTTTCCGGAGGATAAAAATTCAGGTGGGCCATCAATTCCACTATTTGAGGTCCCACCAGCTTTGGGGTAGGGGGATATGCTCTCGTATGTGCTTGTTCTGGGGTCTTTTGAAATGGACTTGTTCATCTTCTCCTAGGTCCGCGGTAGACAGCAACTTCTGATGACTCTATCAATAAATCATACAGATGCCCAATTCACCACACTTCTCTGGAACAATTAGAAAATAGTAACCCATCTCTCTCTCTCTGGAAATTGGATCAACTTTATATATATATATATATATATATATATATATATATATATATATATATATATATATATATATATATATATATATATATATATATATATTTCTTATTCATGAGCAAATACAGATAAGAACTGGGTGTTCTTTACCAGAGGTTTAAAAGATTGAAAGAGGAGGTTACAAAAGACTGCATGTTCTGTTGTGCAGTCGACTGGTTGTCCTGCAAGGCTGCAAGCACCAACTAACCAGCCAGAGCCAGGCCTTGTTTAGATGCCAAATTTTCCTCTAAATTTCACTATGTAAAAAAAAGATTCTCCATCACATCAAAATGCCGGCACATGCATGGAGTACTAAATGTAGATGAAATCAAAAACTAATTACACAGTTTAGTTATATTTTGCGAGACGAATCTTTTGAGTCTAATTAGTCAATGTTTGGACAAAAATTCACAAATACAAACGAAATGCTACAGTAGAGAAGATTCTACTGTGCAAATTTTGGGGACCTAAATCGGCCCAACTAAACACGGCCAAGGTTCAGAAAGGTTCCAAAACGAGGGTAGGTGTGGACGTGTGGTTCAGCGTGAAGACAGCAAGTACACCTGCAACGTCTGTCCAGCGAGCGCTCTCGCCATCAGCCAGCAAGGCAACAAAAGCGGCTACTGTTTGCTAGTGCTTTGCCCCGCTCGTTCGGCAACAGCTTATCTTGTCCCCTTGTCACTGAGACATTTCAGAGATTTTTTTTTACTGCTGGGTAACACTAATGTTAGCTTTTTCGGGCTCGCCGAGTTTACCGCTCCGCAACGCGTCGATATATTTGGTAATCGAATGTGAGTGCTTGGGTTCAAAATCCCTCCCAATTGAAGTACGGTATATATAGTTTTGTAAATACCAAAATTACTACCGCTACGGAAGAGGAACGTCGGAGGTACTGAAACAGAAATTTTGATTTAGTAAGCATGGGAATTTTGAAACAGAAATTTCACGATACATTTTCAGACCGGAGCACTAGACTATCATTAATGTGTTGCCCAAGTCTAGTCAATCAGTAAACCTCTGTTTGAGAACGTGGGAATTTTACTTCAATCTTATGTTTTCCTTTTTATGAAACTAAGCTGATTTCTGTAAGGTTCTCTTTGAAATGCTTGAAAATTTTCTGAATCCCATGTTTTTCATGTCAGATTAAATTATTTTCTATAAGTTTCATGCATGATCTTTGTGAAAAATCCTACATTGCTAAGGGACCCTAAAATTCCTATACGATTTATGTGAAACTTCTATGTTCCAAACGGACCTTAACTACTTTTATGGTGCATAATAAGCTACTACTCCCTCTGTCCCATTTTAATGGCCGTTGTAGCTTTGAACCTAATGCAGTGAAGATGCCTTACCTAGACTCTGCGTGTGTCCATGTGCATGAATGAGACAATGAATACAAACACTTTAAATCGGAACAGAGGGAGTATGAACTAAGGTGGGGAATAGTGTTTTGGGTATTCATAATACAAATATTTTAGTCTTTTTTATAATCGAAGTGTTGTTTAGCGGAACATCGAAGTGGTTTTGGACCTGTTTTTCAGTTGATTCATTATCATAGAAAAGAAGAGCACCAAGTCCAGCCTAAATAAAAAAATAAAAAGAAAGATAGTCCAGCCAAAAGCACATCATGCCGTACTCTTCTTTTAGTTCAAATTTGAGGGAGATGCATCAGCATGACTGGCAGTAGAGAGTGTGAGCCTTCTAACAATCATTACGCAATCATTGTGGTCACCAAAGAAGCCTGCTCATACTATAGTCCTTGTTCACTGGAAAGTAACTATATAAATTTATATTTTCTCAATCTTTAGGGACCACACTGTGAAGCATGCATATTCTAGTTTTTTGGAACCTCATGAAAGACGTGACAAAAGGTTTCGGCTACAGGTCAAATTAGGCGTGCACACACAGGCGTGCCTCCGATGTCAGCTAGCTAGCGGTGTCGTCGTCCTCGGTAGAACGACGACCGTGCACAGCCTGTAGTACACTCAACTCGAGTACACTACACCGTCCTTGACATGGTCCATCTCCATCTCCATAGTAGTAGTATTAGCTTGGTGTACCGTACTGCTCCTCCCTAAGAGTTGCGTTAGTCATCACTTTGTGTACTCCGTACACATCCATCCAAATCACCAACTTCTGGTGTAGACGTGTAGTAGTATATACATAATACTGTACTGCCTGTCCATGTATAATCCCATCGTATTTGACTACCGGTTTTGTCTAGGAATGGAGCATAGGAATCTCAGCTCAAATTAAATGTCATGTACCAAAGTAGACTCCATTGATGGGTAGTATTCTATGGGTCGGCTGGTTTAGCGTGAGCTATCGAAAAACTAGAATAAGTTTTGAGCTATGAAAAGGTTGCTGTGACTTATATACTGTGAAAAAATTGCAAGTCGTTTAGTTGAAATAAGTATAACTCTCCCTATCTCTCTTGAAACATCTCTAGAATGGTTCTCTATTTGTACCCATTTCAAAAAGCAAAAAGCCAAAAAGCAGGGTGGTTTCGAAATTATAGGGCACGGAAGCTGCTGCTTCTGAAAAAGTAGCTTCATATTACACTTGTTTGGTTGGCTTTCTGCTTTTTGACAACAGAAATATTTTTGACAAGCTTACTTATTTGATCTCTTATGTAGTGTGAAAATATAGTATTAAAATGTTACCGATTTTTACCTCTTATGTACAAAAATATAGTATTAAAATGTTACAGATTTTGACCTATTATGTATAAAAATATAGTATTTTAATTATAGGGTACCGATTACTTTGTCATGAAAACTTCGTACTACTGTATTTTTACTACACCCGTTCCAAATTATATTGGCCAAGTTTTATCGTAAATTAAATTTATCCAATTTAATGACCAATTTTTTAGAAAAAAATATATTAACATCTACAAGTGAAAATAAGTGCACTATCGAAGTACATTTTCTGACAAACTAATTTGATGTAATACATGTTAGCGTATTTTTCTATGAATATAGCCAAAGTTAAAGAAATTTCACCATAAATTAAAGCGGCCTACAATTTAGAATGAAGGATGTAACAAATGTATGAACAAAGTAATAATTAAATACTACGAACAATGAGTCAACTTCTATAGCGGGATTAGTTATTAGAAAAATTGAGCCAAGGAGCAATTAATATTTACCACCATAAGGGTCTATTTGAATCTTATATGGCTAATAGTTAGCTATTAAAAATTAGCCAAGGTCCTCAGCTAATAAAATCTCATATAGCTAATAGTTAGCTGTTAAAAATTAGCCGAGGTCCTCAGCTATTAAACTAGCTAATATTTTATCTACCACCCAACTAATAATTAGCTATTAGCTGGTTTCTTTAAGCTAACACAGCTAATAGTTACTCCTAGGACACCTAGATTATAGCAATTAATTGACTACCAATCCTAATCCTAGGTTGGCAGGTAGCATCTCCTAAGGCCCCATTTGGATCAATTTAGCTAACTATTAGATGTGTTAGCTAGGAGAAATCAGCTAATAACTAATTGTTAGCTGGAGTGGTAGGTAAGACATTAAGTGAGGATCTAAATAGATCCCAGTTAACTATTTTTAGAAGCTGACTATTAGTTGTAGTGACCTAAGACTACCCGCAGTGGGTACTCTAAAACGATACTCTAAAACTTTAGAGTATGAATATAGAGTAAAACTTGCTGTACTGGGTACTCTAAAACAATACTCTATCCTTTCTCTCACTCTATATTTAGAGTAGTACAGTGCTTACTCTATACTCTACAGTGGCGGGCCCCACTAGCTAAACAAAGAGAAAAAATACTATAACTCACAAACCAAAAATCCAAATTAAATTTCGATTGCACCATTAAATTCGTCTCAATAAATCCTTCAAAACTAGATCACACATGGATATATTTAGATAAAGTGACAAGTGGGTCCCACAGTGGATAGAGTGGATAGAGGATGATATAGAGGATGGATGGGTGCGAAAAAAATGAGTATAGAGGAGAGAATCTTGCTGACTAGGACGTATAGAGGATGAATATAGAGGTCCATGAGTGCGGGTAGTCTAAACATGCCATAAGGCACCTAGATTTTTCTGTAGCAAGTAATTGACTACCAATCCTATTCCTATTCCTAGGTAGGCAGGTAGCATATCTATGGCAATCGGCGTTTTTTTTTTCTTTTGTTATATCCATGACTTTCCCCCCTTTTTTCTGGCTGTCATTTTTTTTTGGTCACGTAGGTATAAAGAACATGGGGCCAATCGGCAAGTCAAAATGGTCCTTTTCGTTGCTTCAATAATGGACGGTCACCTTATGTGCTTTGCAAGATAAAGACTCGGGGCCACGCATGTGGCTTCGTGCAGTGGGCCGCGTCCATCTCATCGATACCACTATACGGAGCATCCCTTAGCTTGTACATGAACACATGATTGCGCCTCCTTCCTATAAACAGATTCGTTTAATTTGTAGGGAATTAGTATTTTATTGTGATTTTGATACCACAACGCTTCTGAATGGAATAAATGACGTTTATTATGGATGGATGCTACCTCAATCTCCTTTGCATACATATCTCCAAATAAAATATTTATATAAACCCTACAGTGAGAAATAAATTGAAACAAATACTAATAAATAAAAGAAAAATGGGAAGGAGGGAGGAAACTGTTCAGAGTTCGCCAGTCTCTGCATTTTTTGTTTTCTTTATTTACAGCAAACTGTTACGCCAGGGGAAGGGCGGATTTGCACTTTCCTTTTGCATTTCTTTGCAGCAAAACATAAAAAAAAGAGAGGAACTGTGCATGTGGACACTGCGCAGGTGCCGGCTCCCCCACATATGAGCAGCTGCAAACCTGCAAAAGTACTACAAAGTGCATATGAGGTTCGGGTCTGGTTCCATCGTCGTTGAAAGAAACAAATCCAAAATTAATGTTAATGTCATCTATCTGTTAATGTTCTATTTAGAATTATTTGGGCATTATTCCTTTTAGATAAATAATGAACACGACAACAAGCAATAAAGCAACAGAAACAAAAACAAATCAATTCCAAATAGCTATATATATAAATCATAAATATGAAGATAATATTTCTAGAGAAATGATACTAGTTTATTTTTTCTGATTTTAAATGTATTAATTATGGATTTTTTAGAGATCAAACAAGATTTTTATTATTTTTAAACATATAAAACCATTAATGAAACCAGCAAAAGGATGAAATTTATCCCGTTTCGATAGTTGGACGGCGTTCATTACCTGGTTTTATAGTTCAATGTTGAAAATTAAACTGATGTACAATTTAGAGGTAAAAAAATGCACTTTACCTCAAATGAAAGGAAGAACTAATATAGCCTAGAACATAATGCCCAGCTGCATATATCAATGTCATGGCCAAGGAGCTAGTTGTTGAATTGGGCCAGAGTCAGTTATGGCCGAACAGTGTGCCCCAACCAAACTGAAATACAAGTGTACGCTACTTCACTTTTATTTTCGTATAGGACCATGTACTGCACGCCATATATCCGACTTGGCACTAAATGATGTTGAACTCACCTCTTGTACATTGACATTACAAATAACGACCACTGTACCTGTATTCACAACCGTGTCCACTGGCGCGTGGAGTGCATACTCGTCAAACTGTGCCGTCTCTCTCAGCAGATTTTGCAGAGATCCAGCTACTGGACCGGTTCTGGTTATGGGCCTGCCACACACGTCCTGTTCGGCTGGCTAGAAAAATAGCTGATGCTGATTTATTATGAGAAAAAAATATTGTTATTTCGCTGAAACGGTATGACTGATAAGTTCAAGCGAATAGGGAGACAGTTGGACTTGGGAGCGTTTGCCAAGAGGCCCCACATACTAAATGAGTGGCCCACGGCATCGTGCTTGGAGCCAAAGCACACAAATTGGTTTCCCTAAAAAAAGACACAAAATTTGGTTTTTGCCATGCTGCTAGCTGATCAAGTGGGTTCTTCTACAAATAAATAAATAAATAAAATGATCAAGTGGAGCTATGTAGGCAAACCCTTTTCCCTTTTAAGTGGTGTTTCAACAATGAGAAATAGTGTGTGGGAATGGAATATTAGTTCTTTGGAAAATCTATGTTTGGATTCTTGGGAAGGGATAAGAGGAAGGTAAGGGAAAGAGAAATGCAACTCATGTCAATATGTATAGAGGATAAATATTGAAATAAATTGGTCTAGCCAGCTTATAGGAACATATAAGCTTGGGGAGCATGAATTATATAAGTTGTATTACACAAACAAGCCCTAAAATACATAGTAGGAGGTGGGGATAGAGATGAGAAACATGAAAAATTACATATTTGCCCTTTACTATGAAAGGGCCGCCTCTTTATTCTAAAAGGACATTATGATTATTTTAAATGTTTCCCTACTATATGTCTATTCGCAAATGAAACCATGGTCGGGGGCAAAAGCCTTATAACTCTATCTTATACTCACCCTGTTTTATCCAACAACATGTTCCTTTCCCTTTCACACCTTACATTTAAACTCTACCTAGCATCCATTTCTACTTTGTCTAGGCATTTTTTGATTTATTTTGCGCTCACATATGAATTATTGAACTAAATCTTTTTCTTTGCTTTCTTCTTTGTTCTTGACCTCCACAACCCTCTCCTAATTCCACACCTAAACCACTACGACATTGCCCTTGTTCCACCTCCCTAGCCCATACCCGCCTCTAGTAGCTCTACCTGCTAGATTTTTCACCACTAGCAAACCCATAAATCGTCAACGAGAGATTGACTTCTCGCCCCACTTCAACCCTACCTAACAACCCATATATCATCAACGGTGTCCCTACTGACTCGCCCCCATCCACAATCGCCGCCTCCTTTGAGTATCCATATCTTCACGGACTCCATAATAAGTCTACTATGCTCCTTTGAATCCCTGCCGCAAACTAGCCCAAAATCCGAACCCTAACCTCACTAAAGCCAAAAATCTCAAGAGATGGAGAATATGGGCCCAAGATCGCCGGAGATGGGGAAAAAGGTGTTGGATCTCACCGGAGATAGGGAGTTACGAGTTAGAGAAGAGAGGGAAAATTTTGGGTGCCAGTTCTCTTCAAAATACCAAGGTATCTTATCTCATTTCGTTTCTTTATCTATAGTGGTAGTCAAATTACATGTGGAATTGTGCGGCTAGCTAGCTTTGAAATTACACTTCTATTCACTGTACATGTCTATTCAAAGAGTTTCTAGTGTTTTCTCCGCACAAATTTTTTCCTCGTAAAGATTGTTGAGTTTAGTCATCCAAGTGTTCTTTTTAAAGGAAGAAGAGGAGAACTGTCTATTATATTGGCCAAGAAGAAGTTAGGTTTGGACTGGGCAAATCATCTCGGCGTTATGTATATTGATGATGCGAGTGAAGTAGTCCAAACACTTCAAAGAATTGCTAGTAGATTGGTAATGACGAATTTTGATAAAACTTTCTCTATTTTTAAAAAGGAAATGTGCTTCTCCTACTTAAGCAAATCATTCCTATGTACTAAACCAAGTTGAGGACCATAAAAATTAGACACAATAGAGAACAATCCGTGCATGACTTTATGAAATACTATCCTTTCCTGTTAGACATACCATAAAAGTGGTAATAAGACGTATGCAATCCAATGGGTAGGGTAGGCCCTGATATTGCATTTGCTTTTGGTCTCTTGAGTGCATCCTTCTATTTGGTTCACATCATGATGAGATGATGTTTCGTTGCACAGTAGACCAAGGAATCTTAAACATGCCAATTATCTACACCATGGCCGATCCAACAGGAACTAAAGAAAAAGGCCTGCGCTTATATATATATATATATATATATATATATATATATATATATATATATATATATATATATATATATATATATATATATATATATATATATATCTTTTTTCAATAAAAAAAAATCTCTAGTGATTGGATTCTCTCTCACCTTGGCTTCTTTGAACCAATCCATTATTCGAGCTCCAGTTCCAAATAAGGGCTCGTTCGGTTATCAGGGATTCACTCCTGGAACGATTTCTAGCTGGATTACTTGCCTAATTTATACAACCTTTCATCAGCTGGAATGATTCCTGGGGAATCCAGGTTAATCGAACATGGCCTAAATTGCCAAAATATTTTTTCTTGGACAGTTTTGGTAGTATGACACGTCCACTTGTCGTTCTTGATATTTTTCTCACGCTACTATACATGAGTGGAGTGGGCTCTGGGCTGCGCAGTTCCCAAGTTGCAAGTCAAGCACATGCCATCCTTCCTCTGTTGTGAAAGTAAACAGTAATAATCACATATCCTTTTCAGTTGAAACCTTGCATAATTATAGATACCCTACATGGCTTGCTATTTGTCTAAAAAAATCTCATCTAGGCAGTTCGCAACAGTACATATTCAGAATCTTATCTCGCCAAGATGGCAACACCAAGGATGAAAACCATGAAGAGCCAGCCAAAACAATCTCTGTTACCCAAGTCCATTTCACAGACATTTTTTTCCTCCAAAGTGGAAGACACTGCTGAATATAAAAATATATTCTCTCTCCCGAGAAGGCTAGAAGAGCATAGGACATGCTCTCTCCATTCCAGAATGAGAGTCACATCCTCCGCAAAATAACTGTACACTTTCATTTTTTAAGAAATCATTTTTTAGGTTTGACTAGATTTATAGCAAATATCATCAACATTTATATCTCTTAATATGTTTATTATAAAAATATATTCTATTAGTAATCTAATGGTACTTATTACACATAATAAATATTAGTATATTTTTATATTTGGTGAAATTAAAAAGATTGACTTAGAAAAGCAAGATGTGTAATTATTTTAGAACAAAGAGACTAGGATAAAGACATACTCTTTGTGTCCCACACAGAGTCATTTCAAAAGTTAGGGATATCAATGTTGTTAGCAAATGACCAAAATACCCCTACACAAAAGTTAGGCTATGGCTCTGTTTGGCCGAGCTCTAGCTCTAGGAAATATGTGGATTTTCTAGAGCTGATCTCCTATACTTTTATGAAATCCTGGATCTAGAGTTGCAAACATATTAAATGCATTTACATGAGTCACTTCATTTAAATTTTAAATTAAATAAAAATATTTAAATCACTTTAATTTAGTCTATAAATTACATATCTAACATAGATATCGGATTTAGAGCTATGCTAAACGGACCGTATATTGTCTTTCCTTGTAGGTTGAGCTAGAGAGTAACTAGGCGGAACCCACATGTTTATCTATAGTGTATTTCTTTATGGATTAAAATTTGAATGCTAGATGACTCTCTTTGTGCGAGGGTGATTCTTGCTTTTCAAAGAGTGAATTAATCATAAAGTTTGATTAAATATATACAAAAAGGTACTAACATTTATAATGTATAATAAGTATCACTAGAGGAATTGTAGAATACATTTTCATAATAAACATATTTAGAGATACAAATATTGATAGTATTTATAATAAATCTAGTCAAACTTAAGAAAATTTGACATCCCAACCCATTCTTTTTGGGAACATAGACAGGAAGTAGGCAGATCAGATACCTTGTTTCCAAGCAACATCACATCTTCAGCAGAAAGCCATCAGAATGCATGCCATCTGGGCTGTTGCTCTCTCTCCAAGAGACCAGAACCACTCAAATACTGCTGATCTACATGTTCATGGATTCCAGGCAGCCACCCTTTGCTTCCCAATCACCCCAGCCATGCAGCACCAATTCCCCTTTTCCTTCAAAATGTACTGGCTGTTTGGTCCAACCAGCAGCATCCTTTATTCACAGCTTCTGTTAGGCAGGCCAGACCCATGAACACTCTTTAAGGTGCACTCCACAACATGCACAGCCTTTTGCATGCCCCTGAACTTCTGATCATCTGAAGCATCAGTGCCCGTGATTTGGCTGAACAGTGTGCATTAATCACTGAGCAATTATTGCTTTGTCATCCATGTCTTCAAAGTTGAACCTCCATGCCTGAAGCTATACCTTCAATTCAACAGACAAGCCAATTTCAGGTAGGTAGATTAGGATGTTGCACCATCCATGCCATGACTACTCTCGTACTATAACTGCCAGTAGTACAGACCAAGTGTTCCATATATATATATATATATATATATATATAGGACTGCGCTAAATAGTACCCTGGGTACTGAATATTAATCAGTACCCGAGCCCCTCCCTGCACCCGCCCGCATCCTGCCCCTACCGCCCGTCCGCACGAGAGCCCGTGCCCGCATATGTCCCTCCCTGCCTCCGCCCGCACAATTCAAAAAAACCCGTACCCAGTCCCACGTTCCCAAGCGAGGAAACAGCCGCTGACCCACGCACGAGACCGCCAGCAGGCCATTTTTTTGGGCCAAGGCTGAGACGGTCCGGCCGATTTTTCTATCCAGGAATGGCGCCCGCAATGCCAATTTTTTTTTGTTTGCAGCTTTTTTTCACGTTCGTGATTTTTCCCGTGCAACCTTTTTATTTTTACCTTCGTGATTTTTTTCCCATGCAGCCTTTTGACATCCCTGATTCAGCCAGTTTTATAGTTTTAGCAAATTGTGCGTCCAAGATTTGATATTGAAAAACAACTTTCCATTTGGTCGTCACAAATTTCTTTTAAATAGATGAAATTTGTATTCAGCACAAAACTGCTGCAAGACATTCATGAAAACACAGTACAATTCATTTTAGTTTAATAAAAATATGATTCAATTGGAATTAATACAAAAACACAAGGCAGAAAAATAGATGGGGCATGCCTACTTATTCAAATTATATTTTTTTGCTCTATTGTATGATAATTGACCATACGGTGAAGACATGCGTTACATTTGCGTAATAAGAAGGCTAAAAAAACGTCAGAATCATGTGTACATGCCAAAACTGGCCACATGGTTCCTAAAGCTAGTAAAAATGCAGCGCCCGCAGACATGAAGAACACGATCATTCAAATCCACTAGATGGGAAGACTGATGTTTGAAGACGAAGCTTGGAAGAATGCCCCAGGATTGTCTTCGGTCGAGGAAGTCACAAGTCCTGAAAGTCTCCAATCTCTCATGCAGGTACTAGCATATGTTTGCATATGATTCACAAGACGGTTGTTAAACAAATTTAAAAGAACTACAAATTCTAGTATGTCTAGACTCGATCATCAAGATGATTGTGAATATAAGTTTTGACAAGGACAAGTTCAAAACCCAAAATAAACAGCATAATGTATGGTCAATCAGATTTTCCAATGCTTAATTTGATGAGATGGCCAGTAACGCACCCATTTACTGATCCATGAACCCCACGAGGTCATGGTCTCACAGTAGCAAAAGCACTAGGTAGAGTCATAGGCACAAGAAGTAGGCATAACAGACATAGCATTCCTATGGAATTGTAGCCATGGCATGAGTTTTTATAATTGACTTGAACAAAATTATAGGCGACTTCTAAAGTTGCAATAGCAGTTACTACTACACTGGATCCTGGTCCACCCTGCGCATACTTGTTCAGCCAGCTAGCTGGAGACTTTTGAAATTGTATCATTAAGCATAACAGAGAATTAGGTGCAAGATGATTTCAGATTATATGATGAAAAAGGAACCAGGAAACATGACCAGAGAATCCTAATTAGAGCCCTTTAAAACAATCACATGGAAGCATCTTCTCTTGCATCAGACCACCGGCATGCAGTAGCAATATTTTAGGGAAAGGAAAAGGTTGTGATGCTACCCTTTTGATTACCTACTATAAGGATCTGCACAAGAAAAAAAAGAGAAAAATTATGTCTCACATACTCATATCTTATTGTTAGTTTTATGAGAAGTTGAACTAATTAACAGTTAAATGATATTATGTGTTTCGCCCCAATGGGACTGTACCATCAAAGAAGGGGGATTGGCATATATGTAAAACAAATGGACATAGATCATTCGCAACATGACAACGGCATGGACATGAGCCATACCACAATCCCATTAGCTCCTAGTGTCCTCAGACTGCAGAAGTGATAGTGAAAAACAGAACAGAGAGCAGAGGAAACAGTCAGCCCCCAAAAAAGTATTGAATGCATGCAACAAAGCATGAAGGAGTATTGAGCATGCCTACTAAAACGGTCTAAGCAAAAAACGCGAGCACGCCTGGTATACCGGAACTAAGGGAGTAAATACATAATAAATCCAGAAGACTTTTCAACCAACTGTAATAACAAAAAAAATGATTCATAAAAAACACCTTAAGCTCAAAAGGACATTTTTAAATAATAGCCCTAAATCATGATAGCATACTAATCTCAGAGACTATTCTGGAACAAATGTGTTCTAAAATGCCAACCATTATAAACCTGACAAGAATCTCTGAGATAAGACCAACATCCTATAACATTAAATAGGAACTAGTAGAGATATAATTTATAAATTACAATAAGATAGCTAGCAGCCCACAGAAGATGGAATCTGGAATTATTCAGGTACATAAAAAATCCACAATTGAACAAAAATAATACTAAACACTTCAACAGATATGCACTGACCTGTTTATTTGTGGTTCAGGCCTTCAGGGATGGACACACCCACTGCACAGTTAGAGACTACCATAAATGATGTTACTAAGTAGGACACAAACTAATTCAATCAAATAGCATTGGAGCAACAAGGGGGGAAAATTATCTGGCACCATCAGAAAGAGATAGCTAATTGAGGTAGCAAACAACATCTGTCATGTTCATGCCAATTGCATTGAGCTGCACAAAAGGTATTGGCACAGCAATGTGACCTCATCACAGATTAGTATTACCAAAAATATCAAACTGAGTCAAAAGGAAAAAAAAATGAACAGGGTGTAGTCTCTTGGCTGAGTACTTTTTCACCAAGTGTAAGTGCGATTTGTCACAGGATATGAAGTAATCTAGCTTTCTATCAGATCATTACTTATAAGATTCTAGGGAAATTCTGAAGTTGTGGTTGTTTGGCTGACCTACTTGCTCGTGGACCTGCTATCTCAGCTCTTCTCACCCAATGCCATTCTCAGCTTGTCGAAATCTTGCTCCAAATGACTATCCAGCTCAATCTGAGTTAGCTGCAGCAACATATCTATGAGTGCATATAAAGATAGAGAAAGAAAAAGGTATTAAAATATAAAAGCATGCTTTAAGTGGCATAGCTGCACATCGGATTGGGGAAAATTACACAAGACCCTAAAGAACTTCTCGATTTGAAAACTTTCCTTCACAATAGATATTTTTATATATGACACACATATATATACGGACTGGTGCAGTTTTCGGCTTTTCACTACTAGAATTTGACCCTATATATGGTAACCACAATTTTTATTTGACAAATTTTATGATGCTTGGGAATAATGAGAGCCCTTCATATGACTAGATCGAATGGTTAATAATTAGGTGGAATCAGTTCAGAGTAACTTAAGTCGTGGACCAAAACCAAATATTAGTGGGCTAGGAACTATATCCAAATTAAAGTTGAAGGATCAAATTTTACCTCCACAGGTGGTGTTTCCTGGCTCGCCAGGTCGCCACGATCCAGACTAGCTGGCGAACACCAAATACAGCAACCCACGATTTAGGATGAAGCTGATTCTATTCATCTGCAGACTGCAGTGGCTAACGAATCGACACCAGCAGCTGAAAAATCAACACCAGCTGTGATGCCCTATCTCAATCAAGCATGCTCCATGCACACAGTCGGCAGCGAGCCCCCTCAGATAGTCAAAGGCAGTACCTTGCTAGCGGCCGGCATTGAGCCCATATAGGCGGGTGGCTGCTGCGAATCTGCGATCCTTGCAGCCAACTAACTTGCAGCCCCTTGCAAGTGTATGCAGCGAGCCCGTGCAGAAGGTCTGTGTTGAGGCCATGCAGGCGACCATTAATGAGAAACGCACAGGCTGCCGGGACCAGGGTTATCCATGGAGGCGGCATGTAGTGTGTTTGTTAATTCATGTGATAGGAGAGAAGAGATGGTAGATGTTTGTTGAAATTTATGTGCAAAGCAAAATGACTAAAGTATCCTTAACTACGTTTAATTAATTGGAAAAATTTACGACGAGAGGAACCACCGGTTCCTCGCAAGCACTGGAACAAAGCTCTCTTTATTTATGAGCAAGAAAAAACACAGATAACAAGTAGCAAATCACATTATTAGAGCAGTGTTGCTTCGATTCATATTTGTTTGAAGCCTTATAATATGCTGAAGCTGAACAAACCAACTAGCTCTGAATCTGAACTAATGAGGGAGGATTTTACTGACCTTTGAGGCTTGGAGGTGCACACCACAGTTAATATCTGGCAGCTAGGAAGGGCAGTTTGCAACTCGAGCTTCTTTTTCATGATCATCTGCTTCATCCCTAACTGTTGCTGCGAACAACTCACAGCCCAAAAAATCAATCAAAAAAAAAAGACCACTGGATCAGTTATCAGTAGCACTAATTGATTCCATTAACTTTCTAGCACAACTTAATTTAGGGCATGTAAAGGGAGGGCAGGACTAGCACTAGTACTAGAGGTAGTACTGCTGGATGCTACATCGATCTACTCACGGCAGGGGAAAAATCAAAACAAACAAGGAGTGAAAGGAAAAAATTAGGAAGGAAAAAATCAGGAAGGGAAAAAGTGCACATGCACAGATGTAATATGCATATGTAATAAAACATAAATAATGATTCATAGTATGGTCTTGATAGCTAGCAGCAGTGATTTTGCTAATGCAGTCACCATGATTCATGAAAACAGAATCATTACTGAATCATCCATGCAAAAAATGAGCTTCACTACCTCTACAATAACCACAACTGTAAAACATAACTAATGATCCACAGTATGGTCTTGAAGGCTACCAGCAGTGATTTCGCTAATATAGTCACCATGATTCATAAAACAGATTCATTGCTGAATCATCCACGTGAAATGAGTTTCAGTACCTCTACAACGGCCGCAATTGTAACTTTAATATCCATTCTTAACATGATCCTGGTTTGCCTAATATACTATACTACTGGTCTGACCAACAGCGAATAACAACTATGGATCAGAATGAAGCAACAAAGTCTCTCAGTTGGTTAATAAATTATTGGAGTGTTTGATTTGCAGAATGGGATGATCTATCATCTTCTAACTCCTAACTTTTTTTGTTTTGGTTTGGTAACAAGTAATTTGGGGTAGAAGATAGGAGCCAATATGTGGTTTTGAAAAATAATTTTTTATGGTTAAGAATAGTTTGGACGCAATATGCGAATCTAACAAAAGAAGCAAATTTTGTGGCATAGATACAGCAATCCATGCATTATTAGTTGCAGAGGTCAAAGACAAAATAGTACCTAACTAAAAGTTCAATATACACAATTTAAGAAAACATGACAAAGACAAACTGATGATGCCACTGACAGGATCTCAAAAAAATTAACCAAACCAGAATTGACATGATTTTATATTGGAATTACATATGAGCATTACATTTTTAAGCCGAATCAAGTTCCATATATTAGCATGTATACGTTACCATAAATGAAAACCACTCCAGATGATATGAATGTAGTATTTTGCAGTTAATTAAGCATATAGTGAAAGAAAAGACCTTCTAGTTGAGCAGTCCCATTGCTAGCTAAGGATCCTTTAAAGGGCCTCTGATCTACAGACACAGGGAAATTAGTAGTGGTGAAAAAAAAATTACAAATACAAAATCAATGATGGAACAT
The DNA here is from genome assembly GCA_038087645.1 of Saccharum hybrid cultivar R570. Taxonomy (NCBI): domain Eukaryota; kingdom Viridiplantae; phylum Streptophyta; class Magnoliopsida; order Poales; family Poaceae; genus Saccharum; species Saccharum hybrid cultivar. The sequence continues at coordinate 19,010,895 of JAQSUU010000805.1, forward strand.
TAATATAGAAAAATCATAATTGGAAAACAAATTAAATATTATAGTCAAAGGGCTATTAACATGCACTAGAAACCGAGAAACAACGATTCCTTGTGTGTATGGAAACCTCGGACACTGAATAAACAAAACTTTTGGCACCTGAATTAAACCACTACCTGCACAAATCATCACCACCAAAATCAAAAGCGAAAAAACTTGATGCTTTCTGGTTTAAATGAAACATGTGTGGACTAATTAACCTAGAGATGCTACAAATCAGCTATGCATGTTCACAATTGTATGTCAATTGCCCCGTGACCTCCTCCTTGGATCCTGTAAAAGTCACACGATATTCCTGTGAGATTAAATTATGCCTGAGGCACGACATCCCTTTGAGGAGGAAATTACATGAGTGCAGATTGATTTTATGAAGTATGAAAGGATTTCAAAGCATTATCTGTGCATACTGCTTACCAAAACTATAAAATAAGAAAACAGAAGTAAACATCGTAATAGATGAATCAAACTTTTAAGCACAGAAACAGTACCCATGACATAGAATCTAATAGTGAAACCAATGGGAACCGGCGGGGGAGGTTGACGACTTGAGGAGCAGCAACGGCGATGCGGGTTGAGACGGGTCGATGGCGACGGGGGTAGTTGAGGATGGCGGCCGACGCGGGGGACGTTGAGGAGCAGCACTGACCGAGCTTGGACCGGCCGAACTTGGAACGAGGAGCGACGCCGGACACGGGAGATACGAGGTGCGCAGGCGAGGAGAAAACCGTCGCTGCCCCACGCACACCAGGCGAGGCCGCCGAGCCGCCCGTACCCCGGCGAGGAGAACGGTCGCCGACTCCTGCAGACTACCGCCGAGGTCGACGACCCGCATCGCCACCGACGAGGCCGCCGCCGGGGCTGCAGAGGCAGCGGTCGAAGGCTGCGGAGGCGTTGGAGGTCGGGGGAGAGGGGCGAGCTGGGCTTGTGGCGGAGGTGGCGGCGAGCCGTGCTCGTGCGGGGGAGGGGGCGGCGAGCTGGGTGAAACCGGCGGAGGGGGCAGCGAGCTGGGCAAACCGGCGTCTCGTCCCCTCCCCACGATCTTGAATCGAAATTATAGAACGGAAAAACAAAAAACGATACGGTAAAGAGGAGGTGGGACTATGGGAGTGAGGGGAACCGGCGCTGCCCGTGGTTGGCTTGGGTCCGAGGTGTGAGCGGGGGAACCGGCGCTTTGGGCTCGGCGATTTTAGACCCGGGTACTGATTATTATTCAGTACCCAGGGTATAGTATAGAATATATATATATATATATAAATAAATAGATACAAAGGGGCTAAAGGAGGAGTAGTAGTACACATACATCAACACCACACATATACTCCTACACCTTAAGGATTTGCAGTCAGGCATCAAGCATGGATGACTTCTGTTATGACCGGCCTCCCGTATCGCCGCCGTAAGCCCACCAGTGGCTAGGATGAACCGCTGGTCAAGGCAGCGGCGCAAGGCTTCATGGGCTAGGCCCAATTTATATTTATAGTATTATTAGAGATTGATTAGAATTAAGAGAGAACTCTATATATTGTAAACGATGGATTATGGAAAAAGTAAGCCGATTGCAACCTATTGTTGCCGGTTTCCCTTGGGAGACCGACTCCCCAAACCCTAGCTGCCTTCTCTCTTCCTCCTCGCTGCAACCACGGCGCCTCAGCGCCGTAAGTCTCGCTTTAAGCTCCAATCAGCGATCTCGCACGACTACAACCTTCGCACCATCCGTGGTAGGATTAGGGTACCTATCAATCTGGTATCGGAGACCTTCGATCCTGCTGCATCCACCATGAGTCTCCCACCACCAGCACCATCCGCCTCCATGCCCGCCTCCACCGCCGCCATCTCCCAGCCCATCGCCTCCACCCAGCCGCCAGCAACGCCAGCCACCACCTCCTCCATCCCCACCATGACCAACGAGCAGCTCACGAGCTCCCTCATCCACTTCGCCAACGCCATCCACACCCTACAATCCGACGTACAATCCATCCGATCCTATCTGATAGGGCCGCACGCGCCGCCGCCGCTCCCCACACCGCCACCGCTGCCGTTCCTACCAGCGCCGGCTGCGGCGTCATCAGCCCCTGATGCATCTGTCTCGGTGCAGCCGTCCACCGGGCTTCCGCTCCACATGATCCACTGGCCTCGGTCGCCGTCACCTCTGCCGCCCTGGGCCACGGGGCCACTGCCTGCCGCGTCGGCCACCTACACCACACCGATCACGGCGGCAGTTCCGCTGTCATCCGCGAACACGACGACCATGGAGACGCTCGGGGGCGTTCCAGCCTCGGGCACCCTCTACGGTGGCGTGGACGGTCCGCTCTTCCCCTCCCTGGCGGGCTCCTCGTTCGTGGGAGGTGTGCCGCCCTACGACCGCGCGTCTCCAACACCACCGCCGGCCACCGATGGTGATCGCCTGCCGCCGAAGTTCTACAAGCTCGAGTTCATGACCTACGACGGCTCGGAAGACCCCCTGAACTGGCTCAACCACTGTGAGCAGTTCTTCCGCGGCCAACGCACGTTGGTCTTGGATCGGACATGGTTGGCGTCCTACCATCTGCGTGGGGTGGCGCAGACCTGGTACTACGCTCTGGAGCAGAGCGAAGGCATGCCGTCTTGGGATCGGTTCAAGGAGTTGTGCCATCTCCAGTTTGGGCCTCCTGTGCGCGACTCTCGATTGGCCGAACTGGGGCGTCTACCGTTCCGGTCCACGGTGCAGGACTTCTCGGAGCGCTTCAATGCAGTCCTATGCCACGCTCGCAACCTGGATAACCTGCAGAAGGCCGAGCTCTTCGTTGGCGGCCTCCCTGATCACATCAAGGTGGACGTGGCCATGCGCGCGCCTCAGGACTTGCCAACGGCGATGTACCTGGCCCGCGCGTTCGAGCTGCGTGCCAACGCGATGCTCGCCATGCTCCCTTCGACGCCGTCCCGGCCATCTCGGCCTCCACAGCAGCGGCAGCAGCAGCCGGCCCCAGCCCTGCCCGGTGTGGCGCAGCCAGGAGCAGCCCCGCCGCAGGGGGGCGCCCCGCCAGCCAGCCGGCCTTTCCGTCGCCTCACGCCGGCGGAGCAGCAAGAACGACGCCGCCTCGGCTTATGCTTCAACTGCGACGAGCCTTTTGTTCGAGGCCACCATTGCAAGCGGGTCCTGTTCCTTGAGGCCCGGGAGGACGCGGCGGACTTGGAGACCCCGGCCACGACCGAAGACGAGGCCGCACCGAGCACTGAAGGGCCGACCACTGACGCTGCTGTCAACGCGTTGGTCGTCTCCCTCTATGCCGTGGCCGGCATCCGCACAGCTAACTCCATGGTGGTCCCTGTGCAGCTCAAGGGCGAGCAGTTCCTCGCTCTCCTCGACACCGGCTCTACCCACAGCTTCCTCCGTGGCGGCACCATGCGCCGTTTGGGGCTGGAACCTTCCGACAGCGCCAACTTCCGGGTCACCGTGGCCAACGGCGACCAGCTGCCATGTGCCGGCGTCGTACGCAATGTCCCCATTGTCATCGGGGGCACCGCTTTCTCTGTTACATGTGCAGGCATCGACTTGGGCAGTTTCGACCTTATCCTTGGCGTCGACTTCCTGAGCACCTTGGGCCCCATCCTCTGGGACCTTGCTGCGATGACGGTGTCCTTCTGGCACAAGGGCACACGGGTCCAGTGGCAAGGCGTGTTTCCCCCGGGCGCCGGGGCACCACAGCGGCAGGTGACTGCCCTCACCGTGGGCGTCCAGCGGCCTATGCTGGACGTGCTGCTGCAGCAGCACGGCGCCATCTTCGACGCGCCCTCCGGCCTCCCTCCGGCACGCCCGTACGATCATCGGATCCACCTCCTGCCGGGAACGGAACCGGTGGCTGTGCGCCCCTACCGGTACCCGCAGCTCCAGAAGGATGAGCTGGAGCGCCAGTGCGCGGACATGCTCGCCCAGGGCATCATCCGGCCGAGCACGTCGCCGTTCTCCGCTCCGGTCTTGCTCGTCCGGAAGGCGGACCGCTCCTGGCGTTTCTGCATCGACTATCGGGCACTCAACGCCAAGACATCGAAGGACAAGTTCCCAATTCCGGTGGTCGACGAGCTCCTCGATGAGTTGCATGGGGCTCGCTTCTTCTCCAAGCTGGACCTGCGGTCTGGCTATCACCAGGTGCGGATGTGTGCGGACGACATCGACAAGACCGCCTTCCGCACCCACCACGGCCACTATGAGTTCCTGGTGATGCCGTTTGGGCTGTCCAACGCCCCGGCGACGTTCCAGGCCTTGATGAACGATGTCCTGCGTCCCTACCTACGGAAATTTGTGCTAGTTTTTTTTGATGACATTTTAATTTACAGCACTTCCTGGGCCGAGCATCTGCAGCACCTCGGCCTCGTCCTTCAGGCACTCCGGGCGCACTCCCTGCACCTCAAGCGCTCGAAGTGCTCCTTCGGGACGTCTTCTGTGGCCTACCTCGGCCACGTGATCTCGGAAGGCGGCGTGGCCATGGACGCCGACAAGGTGGCTGCGGTGGCAGCATGGCCGCAACCCCGCTCGGCGCGCGGGCTACGCGGCTTCCTGGGCCTTGCGGGGTACTACCGGAAGTACATCCGCGACTTCGGCCTCATCGCCGCGCCTCTGACTCGCCTGCTGAGGAGGGACGCCTTCACATGGGACGACGACGCGGAGGCTGCGTTCCAGGCACTCAAGGGCGCTCTCACCACGGGGCCGGTCCTCCAGATGCCGGATTTCTCCCGGCCCTTCGTGGTGGACTGTGACGCGTCAGGGGTGGGGTTCGGTGCGGTGCTCCACCAGACCTCCGGGCCCCTGGCATACTTCAGCAAGCCGTTCGCCGCCCGTCATCTTAAGCTGGCAGCGTACGAGAGGGAGCTCATCGGCCTGGTGCCGGCCGTTCGCCACTGGCGCCCTTACCTTTGGGGGCGCACGTTCCTGGTTCGCACCGATCACTATAGCCTGAAATTTTTACTTGATCAGCGGCTCTCTACTGTCCCCCAGCACCAGTGGCTTAGTAAGCTCTTTGGCTTCGACTTCACTGTGGAGTACCGGCCCGGGCGCCTGAACACGGTGGCCGATGCTCTGTCGCGCCGTGATGCCGAGGCGACGGCACTGTCCAGCCCTGTCGACGCCGCGGGGGCCCTCTACGCCATCTCTGGGCCCTCCTTCGCGTTGCTGGATGAGATCCGAGCGGCTACGGCCGCCACCACCGAGGGGCAGCAGCGCCTACAGCAGCTGCAGGCTGGCGACCTAACAGCCCCGTGGCGCTTCAGTGACGGCCTCCTTCTCCATGGCACGCGCGTCTTCGTGCCCGACCATGGCGACCTCCGCGACCAGGTCCTCCGCCTGGCGCACTCGGCCGGGCACGAGGGCATTCAGAAGACGCTCCACCGGCTGCGCAGCGATTTCTACCTTCCGCACGATCGCGCCCTGGTCCAGGACTGGGTGCGGTCCTGTGTCACCTGCCAGCGGAACAAGACGGAGACATTACCGCCGGCGGGTCTGCTGCAGCCGCTCGAGGTGCCGTCCCAGGTGTGGGCGGACATCTCGATGGACTTCATCGAGGGGCTGCCCAAAGTCCATGGGAAGTCGGTCATCCTCACCGTCGTCGACCGCTTCTCCAAATATGCCCACTTCATTCCGTTGGGGCATCCGTACACGGCGGTCTCCGTCGCGCGCGCGTTCTTCGACGGAGTCGTGCGCCTCCACGGGTTTCCGGCCTCCATCGTGAGCGACCGGGACCCCGTCTTCACCGGCAACGTGTGGCGCGACCTCTTCACCATGGCCGGCGTCAAACTCAAGATGAGCACGGCATTTCACCCGCAGACAGACGGCCAATCCGAGGTCGTCAACAAGGTCATTGCTATGTATTTGCGTTGTGTGACAGGTGATCGACCCCGGGCTTGGGTGGAGTGGCTATCTTGGGCGGAGTATTGCTATAATACTTCCTTCCATACCGCTCTTCGGGCCACCCCGTTCGAGGTCGTCTACGGCCGGCAGCCGCCGCCATTGCTGCCCTATCGGCTCGGGACAGCCAAGACCGAGCTGGTGGACTCCATGCTTACATCTCGGGAGGAGGTGCTGGACCAGGTGCGGCAGCGCCTTCTTCAGGCCCAGCAGGTCGCCAAGAAATACTACGACGCCGCCCACCGCGACGAGGAGTTTCAGGTGGGCGACTGGGTGTGGTTGCGTTTGCTCCACCGCAACACCCACTCGCTGGATCCCCGTGCCAAGGGCAAGCTCGGGCCACGCTATGCCGGTCCCTTCCAGGTTGCTGAGCGGATCGGTTCGGTGGCCTATCGTCTACATCTTCCTCCGGGCTCCAGGCTGCATGATGTGTTCCATGTGGCACTGCTTAAGCGCCACCGTGGTGACCCACCGGCGGCTTCAGGCTCGCTGCCGCCGGTGCTCGATGGGCGGCTTCTTCCTACACCGTCCGCGGCGCTTCGGGCTCAGCAGCGACGCGGCAATTGGCATGTATTGGTGCAGTGGCATGGCCTGTCGCCCGAGGACGCGACGTGGGAGCTCCTGGAGGACTTCAAGCATGAGTTCCCCGACTTCCAGCTCGAGGACGAGCTGTTTGTGCAGGCGGGGAGAGATGTTATGACCGGCCTCCCGTATCGCCGCCGTAAGCCCACCAGTGGCTAGGATGAACCGCTGGTCAAGGCAGCGGCGCAAGGCTTCATGGGCTAGGCCCAATTTATATTTATAGTATTATTAGAGATTGATTAGAATTAAGAGAGAACTCTATATATTGTAAACGATGGATTATGGAAAAAGTAAGCCGATTGCAACCTATTGTTGCCGGTTTCCCTTGGGAGACCGACTCCCCAAACCCTAGCTGCCTTCTCTCTTCCTCCTCGCTGCAACCACGGCGCCTCAGCGCCGTAAGTCTCGCTTTAAGCTCCAATCAGCGATCTCGCACGACTACAACCTTCGCACCATCCGTGGTAGGATTAGGGTACCTATCAACTTCACTTTCCCCACTTTCCATGAAGGAGGGCAGCTTCTCCCATCAGCAGCATTCCGACACCAGCTCGGCGGCTCGCCTTTTCCGTGGTTCCTCTCCGCTGCCGGGGAAGAGGAAGAGGAGGAGGAGGAGAAGATGGACATGCTGTGGGAGGACTTCAACGAGGAGCTCGCGAGCGTGCCGCCGCTGTGCCCGCTGAGCCCCGTGATCAACAAGGGAGCGCTGGCGATGGAGGCGGCCGGCTGGCTCGGCGACGACGGCGAGATGATCGTCGTCGACCTGGAGAAGCACGGCAAGCATCCCCGCCCACAGCCACAGGACGGCAGGGTGGTCCGGCGCCGGAAGTGGAGCCTGAGGCTGATGCTCAGGCTCCTCAAGAAGCTGTTCCTGGTCAAGAAGTCCAGGAACCCGAGAACTGCACCTGCACCCATCTCATCTGATCTGATCTGATCTGATCTGATCTGATCTGATCATGATGGGCTTAGGTTGCCACCCACCTCCAAGAAATCAATGGCGGATGAGATGAGTGATACAAAACAGAGTAGTAGTGTGTGTGAGCGTATAGTGCTCTATACAAGTTTCAAGTTTTTTACCTGACGTTTCTCTCTCACCAGCTTGTTTGTTTTCCCTCCTCAAAGTCGTTGTGTTTTTCTTGCTATCGACAGTACTATCCTACTACCTGTGTTTTGACACTGAATTCGATACATTGTTACTTTGTTAGCGTTTAAATTCCTCAAAAGTTTGTTCTCGATGATCCAAATGCAGCAGCATCTGTTCTGTTCATCAACCAGACCACAGCACGTTGGATCAAAATTCTGCATGAAACAAATCTGAAGTGTTTGTCGGTTTGAACTACCGGCATTTGATATGTACTGTCGACTTAAATTATGGTCAGGAATTAGATGCCATCAGCTCGCAGCGACCTCGTAGCCGTAGATATATGTGGATTCGCCAGCAAGAACCTACCGAAATGAAGGGGCTATTAACTGAAGATGAGCCAAAGTTTTCTGGTGGTTGCACCAACATCTCCGCGGCTCAGAATCTGATGCCATCCAAGTCCCGACCTCATAAAACAGTGCACTAAACCATTGCAACCAACAAGAATTAAGCTGCAATCAGAGTACCATTAGTGATCCAAATGCGCTACATTATCCATCACTCGTCTTAATCCGGCTCTCCTAATCACCCCATGATCAATGAACAGTTGTACACCCTCTCCATCCCTTTTGTTGAACTTTTTCCTCGTCCTTGGGAAGTAGTACTGACTTGTAACTAATTCTATATTTCTATGAGGAGATACCAAAATCAACTCTAGCTAACTGTAAAAAATGCTTGATCACCAAGAACAATCACAGGATGTCAGGATGACGACTCTAACTAACTGTAACATCAAAAAGCTATTTTGCTTTCACCTGTTTGTCATTCTCATGTCCTTAACCTGCAGACTGAATCATTGAGCAAATGATTGGATTAGATCACAGTCCCAGCTAACCTACTTCAGATGCCACATGTTCAGCTTAGCTGTTGCTCGTGCCTCACTGATCACCAGTACGTACTGCAAAAAGGGCCTGCTGCTGAGGAGTGAGCTTTCTCCATTTGCTGAAGCACTGAATTGAGTAGAAAGGAATTAAAGGGAGGCCTGAGCTGAGCTGAGCTGAGCTGCCGAGCCTGACTGAGACCTCAACACGTGGTCTTGTACCCATCTGCAGCAAGCGTCACCCAACAGAGAAGAGAGCAGAACAGAGTGAAGCAACAAGGAAGGAGGTGGAGGGCCAAGAGCACAGCCATGAAATGGATGCAGCAACCAACAATGCAGGTTGGTCTCCAACAGCAGGAATTAGCTGCAAAAGTTTTGTGCCTGCCACGTACGCTGTCGTAGCAATTCCCATTTCACATGCAAATATTATGTTGAAATAAAATAGAAACAGAAAGACTATGCATTGCTGCTGATCTTGTGCTCTGTAAGATTCTACTCCCTCCATTCCAAAATAATAGGATGTTTTGGCTTTTCTAGATCCATTGATTTTACTATGTATCTGGACATAAATGTATATCTATATGCATAGCAAAATCTATGCATCTAGAAATGCCAAAATGTCTTGTTGGAATGGAGGGAGTAGAATGCCTGGGCTGCTATCTCACAAATAACATAAAAAAAACATCAGCGATTGAGAAAGCATGGTGACACGAAAGAACAGTTCAGCAACAGTTCCAGAAAGGAACCAAGGGATGGCCAGACTATTTCATAAAGCAATCAGTTTTTTGGTCAAGACTTCTGTTTCACCCAAGAGCCACATGTTGCAACTACCACTCCACCAGCCAAGGCAAAACTGATGAGATAAATTGCGACAGCTTTCCTGTTTTTTCTACTACTGAAAGGTACGTTTCTGTTATAAACCGGAAGAAAAAAAATTAATGGGGAAACAACAGTACTATTCATATAGCAAATCACTCTAATGGCTGCAAGTTCACAGCGATATGACGGTTAACCAATACACCAGGGTTCCAACCAGAACATGAGCACATAACAACTCTGTTTATAGTCACTAATTTGTTTCGGGAAATTATTAGTGTGCTCTCTCTTGAACGAGCACAGAAGCACTTTCCAGCATGTGAATGACCAATCAGTCTTCTTATTCTCCACTAGCCGCAGATCAATAGGATCGCACCCTCGAATGTGCAAAGGAATGCCTAGTCTCTGTTGCTGGCACGGAGGAGCGGAGTTATCTCTGGGACAACCCTGTATATGTGCACTTTTATGTTGTCCTCCTTGAAAAGCTCAAAGATGCAGACATCAAACTTCTCCAGATTGTTTCCTAGAGCAAATTTACCCCAGCCACCACTGAAAGCGCCAACAGAGCGGTCGCTATAGTAAACATAGTTAACTTCCCAAGCCTTCCCTAGGGGATCCCAGAGCGTTATCTTCTTGTTTGTCTGGGGAAGTGACTCTCTGACAAATTCGCAAGCAATGTTCTGAAATACATGGGGATTAAGTTAGAGAAGCAATGACAATGTAAACAAGCCAATGGTAAATACATGGGTATATAGCAAATTCTATCCACTAGTAGACAAATGAAAAACTTAAAACATAATACTAGCTCAGTTTTTGGTATTTTTTTCTGCGCTTCTTGTGCTTTCAACATTAAAATCAGACAGTACCAAGCTAACTTACACATGACAAACAAATGTTTCCTAATCTAATGAGATTGGAAAAGTAGGGAAGCAAAAAGTGGGTACATTAGCCAAACTAAGCTAGTTGTAAAAGTTACTGGGAAAATGCTTGAAAAATGTTTACTGCTATAAGAACAGTGATCGGCAAAGAGTCAAGAAGCACAAGTCGGCGACTAAGGAACTATATTCATGCAGGGACTACAAGGAATAATTTTGAGCTTGATTGGGAAATAAGTGACATTACCATGAAAAATCCCACATAGACATAAGATTCCATCATTATTTGCACGGTGAAAGGATACTTTGACTTAAATTCATTTGCCTTTCTAAGAGCAAGGTCCTTCTCTTCCTCAGTTACTGGGCGCCTTTGAGATATCACAACTGGTGCCCTGCTGGTCTTCAAAAGGACTGAAAAGCGCGATAGCATCAATTTATTCACAGGTATCACACAGTCCAAAAGAACTGAATCTCTTATCAACAATAATGATGGCAATTTCCCTGCAATAGAATTGTTCGAGGAAGAAAAACTTACATTTACCACTCCTAGGCACATTCTTATCTCTGATCTGAGTCTTGTTGAAAGTCTTAGATTCGTCCAACAAACTGAAGGTGGCATCTGTGATATGCAAAAGTTAACTTGAATGGAAAGTACATGGATGGTGATTTTGAATGAATTCTAGCTAGAAAAATAATGGTTGCTCAAGAATGCTCAACTGGGATTGCAATCCTGTTTTGACATAATAGAGCACTTATTTTTATTAATACTCAGAAGTGAGAGAAATCAGCGATAATCTTAGCCAATATCCACCACCAACAAAGAGCCTAGATATGGGATGTTATGGCAACTACAAGCCTACAATAGCACAGCACATGGCCTCCTAAGTTCTGACCATGCAGTACAAGTAATCAACAGTATGGTTTAGTCATATACTCATATTTATACCACTATCCTTGCACTCAACTTCATGTTGTCAATGAAAACACACTAAAGAATAATTTCACTAGTAACTGTCAATAACTGCACTTTGTGTTTATCTCAACAGTGAGACATCAAAACAATTATTCAGGTCACACCCCATAAGGAAAAAAATCAGGTTAGCTTTCATTATTATAAAAAAAACAAGGTTCTTTTATCTTTCTTACTGTGAACAATTGGTGGCGCATCCTTTGAAGTTCCAGCTTGATGCCTCCTCTTGTCAGCTTTCTTTGCGACAGTAGAGTGCCTCTTTGATGCATTGGCCTCTGCTGGGATATCACTCGTTGCTCTTTTTCTCTTTCCTGTTACCCCATGGCCCTCTTCTGTGGGAAGAGGTGGTATCTCAGTGGCGCCACCAGTCATTGCTCTTGTTCTCCTTCCTATTACTGCATTGCCCTCTTCTGTGGGAAGAATTGATACCTCAGAGGCGCCACCTGCATCCATGTCCCCTTGGACTCCTTCATCCTCTTCAATCTCAACGACTACCTCATTCGTAGGCTTTGCATCCAAAGCTGCTGGGTCGATGATGCCTAACGGAGAGAACACCGCCACGGAGAACTGAGAGGTCCCATCATATGTGAAAACCAAGAAGTAACCTTTCTTGAGGGAGTGATCTGTCACGAATTCCTTCCATCCCTGCTCAAAGGACCACACTTCGGACTCTGAAGCAAGTGTTGCCTGCCATTTTTTGCCACTAGGACCTTTCAGAGAAACTGGTCCAGTAGGCTGCTCCTTGAGGTGCTGGTGGAACATGGGTGGAATTTTCTGCAATGGATCAACACATTTAAGAAGATGTTAGTTTTTTTTTCACCTCCATAATGCACATATGAACCTGTTGACACTGAAACGAGCTACATGCGTGATGAAACCTCAGATAAAAAATAAGGCCAGTAATATATGGAATATATGCAAATCATAACCATTAACAATGAGATGAACCAAGTCGTATTTGGTGTTTCAAAAAAAAAAAAAAGAACTTGCCAAATCAACACATGCACATGACAAGCAATCAGCTAACGGGTAGAACATTAGGGGAAAAAATGTAACTCAGGAGGGGAAAAATTCCCATTTTCTTTGTTGAGCATTGCAAGAAACAGGATTCAGCTATTCAGATTCCTAATCGGAACAGATCATCGCAGCATCTAACAACCAGAAGCAATGATTTGTATCTGGGAAAAGAAAGTACTACCGAAAGTAATAGAACAGTCCACGCATTGATTCATGGATTAATTAAACAAAACAGGGGATGGGATGATGGACGGGGTGAAGAAGCTCACCAACCGCTCCCTCGACTGCTCGGGGAAGAAGACCTTGAAGAACTGTGGGCGGACGTTCTTCTCGGCGCCGGTCTTCTCCTTCTCCCTGTCGTTCTGCTCGCCGACTTCAATCACCTCCGTCTCCTTGTCCTTCCCCTTCGCCTTGCCCTGGGGCTTCTTCTGCTTCTCCTTCGCTGGCTCCTTGCCGTCTCCACCCATCTCCGTCTCCTTCCCCCTGCGCCTCGGCCTCCCTCTCGCCGGCTCCCTGCCGGTTTCCCTCGCCTCCTTCACCTTGCTGGCTTCCTTCTCCTTCTCCTTGTTGCTCTCCCTCCCCTTCACTGGCGCGGCGGCCGAGCTCGTGGTCCCCTGCTGCTTCTTGGGACGGCCCCTCATCGTCGGCTTCTTCTCTGCAAGCAGAGCAAGGAGGAGCACCGGTAGAATGAACAAGATTGAATGGTTCACGCGGGGTGAGGCAGCAGCAGCTGTAAATAGACTGACTGTAAACAGTTATCACTGGCCGGCTGCCTTTCTCGGAGTTTGGAGCAGCGGCAGCATCCTCCTCTCTCTCTCCCCTCTCCTCTCTCTGGAGCCTGGACCCTCTCTGAGTTAAGGATGAAAACGGTCGGAAACGGTCGAAAACGAACTTACGATATAGAAAAACGAAAACGGTCGGTTCGGGATATTTCTACATTTAGCAATTAAAGAGTATAAAAAATGGTTGAAAATGGTTGTGAAACCAATTGAAACTGACAATTTTTCATGTTAAAAAACGGTTCATAATATAGAAAACGAAAACGGTCAATTCGGAATATTTCTGTTCCGTTTTCATCCCTACTCTGGGTTTAAGGAATGGTGGCTGCTAGAGCAAGGACAAAAGGGCCAGCCTTTTTTCACGGAAACAGGGGAGACGGGATGGAAAGGCGATGGCCTGAACCTCCGCTCTGGGGTTGTTGGGCAGTGGGCTTCTGGAGTTATGTAAGGATGCATCAGCAGGAGATGCCTTCAGATATAGATTTTGGGTTTTTTTCTTTGTAGGGACAGCCATGATGGCTGATGATCACCTGAGATGAGATAGTCACCATCTGGCAGGAAGGGCTGGATTCCTCTCCATACGGTGAGGGGTGTTTTTGAGTGTGTTCTTGCTCTCAAATTTAAATGCTGTGATAAAAATTGCGGTGGAATTCCTTTTCGAGACGATAAAACTAGTTGTCGAATCCTTTGTATGATATCGGAGAAAATTCTTTCCATCGCAAAATCTTACCGTTATCAAAATCTTACCGCTGTATAATATGAATCCGCGAAATTTGGAGGGGCGGCTACGCGTGCGAAATTGGAGAGGCAGCTAAGCAGCATGGGCGCGTGAGCAGGAGTTGGACGCCTTTCCCACTTTCCATCTTCAGTGGACGATATTCGCGGCGCCATCTAGACACTCTTTGCTCCTCAGATCTATAGCTCGATTAGGAAAAAAAGAAATTGGATACAAAAATTTCAAGTTCAGATTTACAAAGTGAAGGTTCATCAAACCTCTCTCGGAGGAGTGGCCGTGCAGAGCGGAGGAAGAGCAGGCCGCGTGGGGCGAAGGAAGAGCAGGTCACGCGGGCGTCGGCTAGGAGGCTGCGTCGGGAGAAACAACGCCGATGCCGAGGACAGAGGAGAAGCCGCAGAGGCTAGGCCGCACGCCCGTCAGGAGAAGCTGCGGCGGGGAGGCCGCGTGAGCGTCGAGGGAAGCCACGACCGGGGAGGCTGCGTGGAGGATTAGAGAAGACGCGCCGCTCCCTGGGATGGAGGAGGCCAGATCTGGCAGAGGCAGCGGCGGTGGAGAGAGCGTGACGGGTGCTGTCAGGAGGAACCGTCGGGTCAAGGAGGCATGAGCATTGGGAAGTGGCATGAGAAGGGATCCGTAGCGACACATGAGAGGAACCGCAGAAACGGTCGAGTAGGGACTCCCTCTAGAGTTCCTAGGAACGAGGGCTGGAAGAGGGATTTGAGGGCCCCTCATATTTGAGGGCTCTAGTACCGGCCTGCTGGACCTTTTTTTGTGACAAGCCCTCAAATTTAGTTTTAAGAGCTCAAGTAGGGGCCTGCTAGTAAGGATGGAAAATGGAAATGGATATCCGAATTATCCGATATCCATATCCTCTAAAACTTGTAATATGGATATCCGTTTTCGTATCTATTACTAATATGGATATTAAATGGATACATCCGAATTCGTTTTCAGTGTTTTTCTCTATCCGATTTCAGATCCATATTCGACAATATCTGGCAATATCCGTATCCACAAAGAAAACAAGGTGTCATGAACCTACTTAAATGTTTTCTCTCCATAACGAGTGACCAATTATTAAACTTTATTATTACTAATAATACATTGTACCCATTTAATAGTATATCTAATTATCTATAAATAAGTTTTAGTTTTAATTTAAAAATATTAATGATAGATAAAGATTAAATTAATTTTAGTATTTTTTATAATTTAGTTTAATCCAAATATATTTGTTTTTTAAATTATTTTATTGCTTTAGTTTATTTATTGATTGATTTAAATTATCTCAAAAATTTATAATTTCATGATAAATGTTTAGATAAATATAATATTGATTGATTAATTGACATACTTAATTATTAAATATTTATTGATAACTATATTATTTTTATGTGCTATCCTTGTCTATGTTATATACACAAATGCTTTAATCTCTACTTTTGTGATAATTTTGTAATTCCAATACTATAGATAAAGTAAAATGGCTATTTGTTTTCTACCATTTTTATTTGAATTTCTTCACTTGAACTATTACTTTATTAAATATTATCCATTATAATTTAGTTTACTTCGACATTGGTGATTATTAGAAATGTACTTTCATTAGTTCACTTTGGTTAACGATGTACTTAGTAGTAAAATTTTATCAATGTATGTTAAATTTGACAATATACATTTTTTAGTTGACTTGAGTAAATATCCGAATAGAAATCCGAATCCGAGACATCCGTTTTGTATTCGTATTCGAAAATATTTGAATCAGTATTCGTATTCGAATTAAAATGTAGTAAAAGGTGATATCCGGATCTGATTCCATGCGAATCCGATCCGTTTCCATCCTTACCTGCTAGAGCTCTTATGAGTCCACTTAGATGCTAAGAGCACCTGCCTAAAACCGACACTCAGATCGCTTACATATACTTCGTTTTTTGTGTTGGGCATTTGTAGTAATGACTTGTGCATAGAGTTGATGTTACCTCAAGATTTTTTCCGAATGAAGATATAGGATCCGACTGTCATTTTTTTTCACAAGTTATAAATCATCTCGTGACATATCCATTGATTAAAGGATTTTGTTAACAACATCAGAAGAGAGATCTTCCCTCTCTCTATCTCGTGATGTATCTATGTACTAAAATATGAGCCAAGATGTCATTTACATATTTAGGTCCTATGGATGCATGTAAAAAAAATAGCACAAAGAAATAGGGATAAACATGCCGAAATAGCACAGTCAGCAAAATGTATTGACCGTGCTATCAAGTGGGAAGTTTTTTATTGCACCAGAGTATTAAGTGTGCACAGTCAAAAGGGTGAAGGATAGGAGAAAACACTTGGCCAAATGATCCGGTGAGAGAAGAATACATGGACCATAGTATTGGGTTCAGTATGTTCTCGCTCATCTATATGTCAGGGTAAAATTTAAATTCTATGATAAAACTAGTTGTCAAATCACCTTTCGTGAAATCAGAGAAAATTCCTCTGACCGCACAAAATCTTACCGCTACCTAATATACATCCGTGCAATTTGGAGAGGGCTAAGTGGCATGCGCGCGCGAGCAAGAGTTGGATGCATTTTCCACTTCCATCTTCAA
This sequence comes from Saccharum hybrid cultivar R570, assembly GCA_038087645.1. Classification (NCBI taxonomy): domain Eukaryota; kingdom Viridiplantae; phylum Streptophyta; class Magnoliopsida; order Poales; family Poaceae; genus Saccharum; species Saccharum hybrid cultivar. Next base: position 19,027,142 of record JAQSUU010000805.1, read on the forward strand.
AGGGCGATGCCCACGGTTCCATCTAGACACTCTCCCTTAGGACTATAGCTGGTTTAGAAAAAAAGGGAACCAACAGTTTCAATTCAGGGGGAGATGAGTCGCGACTGTTGCCAGTATGGCAACGGCCGCCGAGGGCGACGACTGACACTAGCTCCGGCTACCAAGCGAGCGCTGAAGCCTTCTTCTCCGTCTGCTGGCCAAGGCGAGGAAGAGGCAGTTGACGACGAGGATCGCCGGCGAGCAGAGGGGCGCGCGGCCCTATCTCGGGACGTCGCCGTAGCCGCAGAAGAGACGCAACGCCCGAAGCCAATCCATGGTGTCGAGCCTGCTGTTGCTTTGCGGTCCAGGTTCTGGGCATGTTCGGGAGATCCTGAGGACTTTGAGGACGACGACGACGAACCGGCGACGCCAAAGTTCATTAGCGATGCCGTCGCTGCCGGTTTCACTCGAAATCAGCTTTTCAGGGCTGAAAAGGCTCTGGACTCAGGTAAGTCAGCTTGTTCAAGTGACGTCAGATTATCCAAGTCGATTGTTGAGAAGCTTGTGCATGGGAAGATTACTGGTGAGCCATGGCGAGGACCTTTGCCATCTCCTCGAGTGTCACCACCAAGGACTTTGGGTGACTGTCTTGCCATGGCTACATACCACAAATCTCCGTGCAGGAAATCGGCTTCGTGGACGGGGGTGTCAAGAACACCGGTGAGATCTACTTTGACGTCGACATCTCGTTCGGCCAGTTCGCCGACGAGGTCGAGTCCGGTGATCCACGAGGAGGATTCAAATTTTTTTGAAAGGCAGTGCCTTGTTCCGATTGTTACTCCAGTCAGTTACGCGGAGTTTCCGTCTGAGAAGGACGCGTGCGCCGTGAGTTGCGAGACGGAGAAACCGGTTCAGAGGTTACAGTCAAGTCCTAAGCGGATTCAACTCGGGCCGGGGAAGGTGTTTAGGCCCATGCCGGGCCTCTGTGCGTTGTTTGTCAGGACAGGCACCAAGACATCCAAAACCCTAGCCAATCCTAAGCCGCCGTCCAGGAAACCGCGATCTTTCGCGGACGTGGTTCGACAAGGTCCTGCAATGGCACAGGATGGAGGTGGCTTCGGAGGTTGGGGTGGAGGCCGTGCGGCAGGTGGTTTTAATCCGGGCTTCAATCCGGGTTTTAATCCGGGGTTCGGAGGCAATGGAGGGGGACGTCAGCGTCTACCACCACGAGGGCGTGGTCGCGGCCATGGTGCTCATGGCGGTGATTTCGGCCATGGATACGGCGGCTACCGAACCTATGGACGTGGGGGAGGTTGGCACAATGCTGGGGGAAGAGGGCGTGGCTGGGATCAGGGTCGCCCTCATCCCCAATTGATGGCGCCGGCTGCGGGTCAACATGCTGCAGGTGGACGGGGCCCTGGCCAGCAGGTGCTGCATGGACAGGCAGCAGTGGAGTCAGCTGGTCACCCTTCTCCCCAAACCAGCCAGGGGGGGGAGTCTTCTATGGCAGCTGCTGTGGCTGCACCCATTCTGAACAAGGGAGCAGCACCGCAACCCGGGTCAGCATCAACAACCAAGACATTGCAGGGTGCAAATGAAGATGCTATTGCCCTGCAAACTGCTACCACAACCGGTGTTCCAAATGTTGAACCAGAGTCATCCCAAAAAGGAGCAATTCCAAAGAGCAAGGGTAAACCCTACTGCTATCGTTGCCATACAAAAGGGCACACAATTTCTGTTTGTACTGCAGTTTTGAGTTGTGAGCTTTGTTGTGGGGATCATGTTAGAAAAGTATGCCCAAATCTCAAGAATTTGCAATCTACTGCTATACCATGTGGCTATGCAGTAGAAGGTCTAGGCTTTTATTTCATACCTGTTGTTGAGAATCCTAAGATTGTTGCTGATGATAAGTCCGCAGTGGCACGTGTCTTGGAGGGTTCTTTTACTGCTGACCAGTTAGCAGTGGAACTTGACAGACTACTACCTGGGAATAGTTGGGTTATAGAGGAGAAAGGCAATGATGCCTTTACCACTATTTTCCCATCCTCAGAAGTACTCAACCACATGGTGAACTGGGGCCCAATGGACACAAAAACTGTGAAAGGAAAGATTCGGTTTGAAAAAGGGGCTGATAATGATGTTTTCAAATATGAGATTGACAAGGTTTGGGTACAGTTCAGAGGTCTACCAAAGGAACTACAAGAATTTCCTATCATTTGGGCAATTGGCTCAATTTTAGGTGTTCCTCGTGCGGTGGATACAAAGTTCACTAAGAAGTTTGGTAGAGCAAGAATGAAAGTAGCTGTGCTTGACCCTCACCTCATCCCGAACCTCGTGGATGTAGTCATAGGGGATTTTGTTTACGAGCTGCAGTTCAGAGTTGAGATAGACATGCCTGATGGTGAGCCTCAAGTCATTGACATGGACTCTACCACGGACGAAGACAAACCTCCGGAGCAAAAGGGAACGGAGGATATGGATCTTGATGGAAAGAAAACGACTGATGCTCCAGCGGATCAAGCACCCGGCAAGCAGACCAACGCTTCAGTTGCACCTAGTGGACAGCACACTAAAACTGCCGCAGGTGCACTTACTGAGCAGTTGGACCTGGAAGTGGCGAGTCAGCCTATAGGAGTCGCTGGTGTCCAGGACTCTGTGGTGGCTGTAGCTACTACAAACCTGATCGACAGTCTGATTCACACTGGATTAGACTCAGTTGAAAAGAATAATGCTTCCAAACCTGTGGTGCTGCTGTCTCAGACAGGGATGACTCCAGAAGGTTCTGCTCTTTGGAAAGCTAGCTTGATGCAGTCAAAGGGTCACACAGGTCTTCTTAATAATACCAAAGTGCTGAGTAGTGGGACAGTGTCACCAGTGAGAGCAAGCAAAAGAAATGCGTCTACTTCAGAGCAAGATTCATTGGAGAAGGCTACGAAGTTAAAGGCGTACAAAAATCTGGATACTGCTTCACTCAAAGGTAAAGAAACTCAACTGGGTTCTTTTGATACACTTGATGACTCTATTTTGCTAGCTGCTACTAGTTCGTTAGGGATTTCTTTTGGTATTAATGAGCATGAAATTTCAAGTTCTTTGAAAGCTTTGAAAGACCTAGAATCAGTTAGATGGGCTGAGAACTTTAATTTGGAAGTAAAAAAGAATGTTGATGATGCTTCCTCTGTTTGCTCCATAGATGAGAATTTGGATTTAGATGCTCTAAACCTTATTTGTGCAGAAATATCTGAAGACCTGGGTGATGGGGGATGTGACTCTGTATGTCTGCAGACCCCTTTATCACATTTTAAAAAACATAGGTCAAAGTTTAACAATAAAAAATCTAAAAACCAGTCCAGATGAAAGGAATCTTTTGGAATTGTAACGGTTTTGCTGATAAGAAAAAGTATAGATTTCTCTCTGATTTGACAAAAGAGAAGGACTTAGATTTCATTGCTTTATCGGAGACTGGGAGAGCCAATTTTTCACAATCTACCCTCAACAGTATTTGTGCGGGCAGGGATTTTCTTTGGCATTGTATGGCTCCCAGGGGTCGGTCCGGTGGCATGATTCTAGGAGTAAATCCTTTAACTTTTGACATTGGTCAGATAGAAGAAGGGGATTTTTTTTATTCGTTTCAAATTACGTCTTAAGGAGGTTGATTTCAAGTTTAATTTAATATCAGTCTATGGCCCAGCTCAGTTAGATCTCAAATCAAAATTCTTATCCGAACTGGTTAGAGTGTGTTCAAAAGAAACTATACCTATTATTATAGGTGGTGACTTTAACATTATTCGAAGGCCGGAGGAGAAGAATAATGAAAACTTTAATGACAGGTGGCCTTTTCTTTTTAATGCGGTAATTGACACGTTAAACCTTAGAGAGTTAGAGATGACAGGCAGAAAGTTTACTTGGGCAAATCATTTACAGAACCAGACCTTTGAAAAACTGGACAGGGTCCTGGTATGTATGGATTTTGAGTCCAAGTTTCCACTTACGACGGTGACTGCTCTGAGCAGGGAAATTTCTGATCATACTCCACTCTTATGTACAACAAATCATCCTTCACATGTTTACCAACCCCAGTTCAAGTTTGAATTAGGATGGTTGCTTAGAGAGGGATTTTGTGACATGGTGCGAGATGTATGGCTTAGTGTAACTACAGAAGGCAGCCCATTAGAGAGGTGGCAAGCTAAGATTAGAAGGCTTCGCCAATACCTCAGAGGATGGGCAAAGAACATGAGTGGTGCTTATAAGAAAGAAAAGAAGGAACTCTTAAACAAACTCGATGAGCTAGACAAAAAGGCAGAAATTTCTATCCTCAGTGAGATGGATTTAAACCTAAAGCATGTGTTAAGTGAGAGGCTTGCTGAGTTACTAAGGGAGGAAGAACTTAAATGGTACCAAAGGGCCAAGGCAAAACACCTTATGGAGGGGGATGCCAATACAAAGTACTTTCATTTATTAGCTAACGGTAGACACCGAAAAACTCGCATCTTCCAGCTGGAGGATGGGGATACTGTAATAAGTGGTGATGCTCAGTTAAAACAGCATATCACTAGTTATTATAAGAACCTATTTGGCCCCTCAGAAAGCTCATCCATTGAGCTAATTGAACAACAGGTTCACGATATCCCACAAGTCTCCGAACTGGAAAATGAGTACCTAACAGGTATTTTCTCGGAATCTGAGGTGAGGGCAGCAGTGTTCCAAATGGAACATAACAAGGCACCTGGACCGGATGGTTTTCCACCAGAGTTTTATCAGGTCTTTTGGGACTTAATAAAAGAGGACCTGATGGCTATGTTTATGGAATTTCATGTAGGAACCTTGCCGTTGAACAGTCTCAACTTTGGAACGATAATCTTGCTACCGAAAAATAAAGATGCGAAAAAGATTTAGCAATACAGACCAGTATGTTTGTTGAATGTCTCTTTCAAAATCTTTACCAAAGTAGCAACTAATAGATTATCTACTGTGGCCCAGAAAATCATTAGACCCACACAAACTGCCTTTCTCCCGGGCAGAAACATTATGTAAGGAGCAGTCATACTCCATGAGACAATACATGAACTTCACTCGAAAAAACAAGACGGGATAATTCTTAAAATAGATTTTGAAAAGGCCTATGACAAAGTTAAATGGAGCTTTCTGCAACAAACTCTTAGGATGAAAGGTTTTTCTCACAAGTGGTGTTCATGGGTTCAGCAGTTTACACAAGGAGGTAATGTCAATATTAAAGTTAATGATCAACTTGGTTCATACTTTCAGACTAGAAAAGGTTTAAGGCAAGGTGACCCAATGTCTCCAATACTATTCAATATAGTGGTAGACATGTTGGCCATACTCATTGCCAGAGCTAAGGAAGCAGGTCAGGTAGAAGGGGTCATTCCACATCTTGTCCAAGATGGTTTGTCCATCTTTCAATATGCAGATGACACAGTAATCTTTATGGGTCACGATCTAGCCAAGGCGTTGAACATGAAATTAATTTTAAGTACCTTTGAGCAATTTTTGGGGCTCAAAATTAATTTCCATAAGAGTGAAATCTTTTGTTTTGGAAAAGCAAAGGATCATGAGGAGTTTTACTCACAGTTGTTTGGGTGTGCGATGGGTAAATACCCGTTCCGCTACCTAGGTTTGCCTATGCACACTAGAAAGTTGAGTAATAAAGATTGGCAGACAATTGAAAATAGAATTGAGAAAAAACTTAGTGGTTGGAAAGGCAAGATGCTCTCGGAAGGAGGTCGTTTGACATTAATAAACTCGGTGCTTTCTAGCTTACCAATGTTTATGATGTCTTTTTTCGAACTCCCAAAAGGGGTTGTACAAAAGATTGATTGTTTTAGATCAAGGTTCTACTGGCAGAATGACCAACACAAGCGTAAATATAGGCTAGCCAAATGGGAAATTTTGTGCCAACCAAAAATACAAGGGGGGTTTAGGCATACAGAATTTGGACTTACAGAACAAATGTTTGCTGAGCAAATGGCTTTATAAATTGTTAAATGAGGAGGGACTGTGGCAAGAACTTTTGAGGAATAAATACATAAAAGACAAAACTCTAGGAAGTTGTACTAAAAAGCCGACAGATTCTCACTTCTAGAAAGGATTGATGAATGTTAAAGATACTTTCATGAGTTTTGGGTGCTTCAATATCAAAGATGGGTCACAGACTCGTTTTTGGTTGGACACCTGGTTGGGTAATCAACCACTGAAAGATAAATTTCCCTTGTTGTTCAATATTGTGAGAAGAAAGCAGGATTTGGTGGCTAATGTACTTGCTTCTATCCCATTAAACATCTCCTTCCGGCGAAATTTAGTGGGGACAAACCTAAGAGATTGGCATAGAATTGTTGCTTCTCTACAAGATGTGAATTTACAGGGGGAAAGGGATACGTTTGTTTGGTCTTTGCATTCATCAGGTTGTTTCTCAGTCAGCTCTATGTATGCTGCGTTAATTAACAATGGGGTCAGAGTGTCACGAGACATTTGGCAGATTAAAATTCCCACAAGAATAAAGATCTTTTTGTGGTATCTAAAAAGAGGTGTGATACTAACAAAAGACAACCTTGCTCGACGTAACTGGAGTGGTGACACAAGGTGTAACTTTTGCCATTCTCCAGAAACTATTCATCACCTTTTTTTCGAATGTGTTTATGCCAAATTCTTGTGGCATGCTGTACATTTATTGTTTGGGTTATCACCTCCCCACAGTATAGATGATTTATTTGTTAATTGCTCTAAGAGGGGTGGTACCGTGCATAATGCTTTGTTATTAATAGCAGCATCGGCTTTATGTTGGACAATTTGGATAACTAGAAACGAAGTGGTTTTTGACAAGTGTAGACCAAAAACTTTTTTGCAGGTACTCTGCAGGGGAACCCATTGGCTACGACAATGGACAAGACTGCAGCGGCGTGATGATCTACGGGACCAGCTGATCCTGGCTGCTCACCATTTGGAGACGTCAGCCTTGCATTTCTTTACCTCAAGCGGATGTCTTTCGAATAGGTTTCTTGGTCCTTCTTAGTCGAAACGTCTCTTTCGGTTTAGTTTTTGTTAAGCTTGGTTGTAAGTTTCGGATGCTTGGTTTTGTGTGTTGCACGTTTGGTCGTACTTTGTATTAGTTGGCCTGATTCTACCTTATGGTAGATGAAGCCGGGTATAAACTATCCTTTATCTAAAAAAATAGTTTCAATTCAAAATTTACAAAATGAAATTTCGCAACACAATGTTTTAGCTCCATTTTTTTTGCATCACCAAAAGTCTAGCACAAAATAATCTTGGAAAAAATAAGTCACGAAGTCTTCATTATGTCTTGTGTGGCATGATGTGATACCATCTTCTACCGTGCCTAGCACATCACAAGGCCTACCTATGATGGTAGAGATGGAGGTACGCGAGAGGTCGAGATGATCTTACTAGATCTCAGTGGACTCCACATTCCACACTTTTGTAGACCCCATGCATGTGAAATGATTTCAATTTTTTTTGTATTTACACCTGTAACATCCAACCACCAACTAACAATTTCAATTTTTTTGTATTTACACTTGTAACATACAAGCACCAACTGTCGATATCAAATGTTTTTGTCTTTTCTCGTGTGTCAAGTCCTTGACTTAAATGCAGTGGATCTTAGTTCTTTTTTGTAGAGATGCCTAATGTGAGGATTATGGCCCCTTATACTATACTTGCTATGATTTGGTGATTGTAGTGACACCGCACCCAATGGCACTAAAATATGTGCTAAGATGTCATTTATACATATTTGGGTCCTATGTATACAAGTCAAGAAAATAGCACGAAGAAACAGCAGAACATGCCAAATAGCACAAAGTCATTGCCAAATGTATTGACCATGTTATCAAGTGGGTATTTTTTGATTGCACAAGAGCATTAAGTGTGCACAATGAAAAGTGTGAAGGATAGGAGAAAACACTTGTATTGACACCAAATAAGATCCAGATCACACACCATGAAAGCCAAGCATGCCCATGGTCGACAAACAACCTTGATCGCAACAAGAATGCAATGGATCAGTGAAATCGATCTAGAGACTGGTTATGCCAACGTTGAGCCAGTTATTCACAAAATAGACTACCAAACACCTCCCAGGAAGACCTTTCAAGGAGGAGCATGTGTACGGTGTGTCCAGGGTCGGTAAGGCCACCTAGAACACCGGCAAATCTTGCTGGGAGACGTGATGGACAACAAGGTAGAGATAAAGTAGGGCAAAGAATATATGTGTTGTGTTTTTAATGATTAGAAGTTGGAATCCTCAATCAGGCATGAGGACTGACTAGTTTTCATGAGGGCTGGATAGTCACATGCCCAGGCAAACTAGCCTAGCCAGTTCTGCTATAAGTCCGATGCAGAAAATCTTCCGAACTCCAAATGTGGCAACCATATAAGTTTTTCAACCAGTTTGACGAGAGGAACACAATGATGCAATCCATTCTTGCATTTGACAAAATTGGTCAAACCGGCCTGGCCGGTTATGGCTGGTCAGCCCCTTGGAAAACTATTTTCTTTGTCTGAGCTCCAGTTGAGACAATCCAAAATATGTTTTCTAACTATCTCATTGATAGCAATATAATGGTGGAGTCCATTTGCACTTTGACCAATTTCGAGTGTCAACAACTTGACCAGATGATTTGGTGAGAGAAGAATACATGGAATATATAGTATTGGCTTGAATAGCAAAGATAGAGAAGAACTAGGACACCAGATAATTCAATGCAAGAAATACTTGCAGCAGAGTATTGTGTATATAGTGCTAAGTTGGCACGAAGAAAACATTGCAACAGATGATCTTGTGGTCCTCAAGAATGACTTGACTAGGGGATCCATTAGAAAGGGTTACAAAGTTAGAATCTAAGAAATACATGCATCCGATGATCTAGGCATGTACTAGGTTTAAGTGAGGGCAAGACTGAGTGCATTATACTACCTTAGCCTGTTACATTGTGTATCACATCCATGGCCCCGTTCATCTGGCTTATAATTCGTCTTATTCGGTTTGTTTTTTTAGCCGGAACAGTATTTTTCTCTCACAAAAAATCGGCCAACAGTGTTTTTCAGCCGGCTTATAATTCCAGCCGAACGGCCCCCATGTGTGAGGAGCAACTTCCACACCGTGTATCATGTGTAGTTAAGCTAGAGCCCAAGGACTAGAAAAGTTTTTAAGTGAGCCAATTCTAGCATCCCTATTTTATATCACATCCATGCGTGCAATGCATTTTGATTCCCTACAATTAAGAGCATCTATATCATACCCAAAATTAGGGGTCCCTACTTTGAAAGTAGAGGCTCCCCCTATTTTGTGGGGGCCTATCCTCAGTCTCCAACCCTAGCAACTACCCTAAACCTTACCCCACATTTTGTGTGACCGACCATAAATGTATTGCCTTTTTTTCATTTTTCTCCACATCTACCCACTAGTAGATCCTTCCACTAAAGATGGCAATAGGGGACCCACGACCCAATACCCTATGGTATTTACTCCATTAGGGTATGAATGTGAACTAAACACGCTACCCACGGTTATATAAATGGGCAAAACTCTTCGTCTATTGGGTACGTGGGTATTGGAACATTCTAGCAATCCTCAAGCCCAATAGCCCATGAGTGAAAAATACTCGAGAACCCACATAGACATTCCATCTCCCTTGGCTCCAAATCAATGTAGAATATCCCAAATAAGTAAAAACCCTAAGTATTTAACCCATTCCCCCTACCGGCCAATCCATCACCCCTCCCTCACGCCACCGGCCCACCACCCATAGCTCACGCCTTCCTTCTAGCTTGCCAACTGCACACCACCCATAGCTCACGCCTTCCTTCTAGCTTGCCAACTGCACACCACAACCCACCGATCACCAGAGAACCTTTCGCACCCTTCTACTGTTTGTGGGTATGACCTGCTGGTTCTAGTTTACCTAGGCGAGTATGGATTTGGGGAAAATTCCCCACCTGCAGCTGGGTATGGGGATTTTGGTGGTATTAGATTTTTTTTGGTGGACATGAGTATGGGGTATCAATACTTGATGTGGATTACCCATTGCCAACCCTAGCTCCATAACAACCATCCATCTTCCACTAGCTGCAACCTCAATGAGGGAGATGGAAAGCGTGAAATTGCCATTGCAAGCACACAAACTTGAAAGAGCAAGGAGATTGCAATAGAATTGGGTTGATTAGGACATCACCTCTTTGGATGCGCACAATGCTCATCAAATGTCTATGGAAGGGCCAATTACTAGAGCTCAACATAATGATGTTATAAGTCTTAGGGATTTTGGAGAGGATCAATAACTACTTTGAGAGAGAGGCATGGAGACGGAGAAGATCAGCGTGGGCGTCAAGCGAAGCACTAAAATTGACACCCAGATCGCATACAACTCCATTTTTTGTGTCGGACATTCATAGTACTGACATGCGCATGGAGTTTAAGTCATCTCATGATTTCTTTCCAAATAAAATTATAGGATCCAATGACATTTCAATTTTTTTTCTCAAGTTAAATTGTCTCATGGTGTATCTATTGACTAAATAGTTATGTTAACTACATAAGAAGATAGACTTTTTTCAAAATTGAATTTCAATGCTACATGTGTTTGTACAAAGACACACAAATATACTCATTGCATTGGCGATAATAGCACTGATAAAAGATGTTTTGTAGAAAGTTGCATATGAAAATTGAATTGAAGACTATATGTAACAAACATTGGAAGGATGATAGTTTCATCTATGAGATATTTCCATAATTCCAAAATGTGTGGAGTACTTCCCACTAAAGTAACAAGCCCAAATAAAAGTAGAGGAGCATAGCCTAAATAAATGTGTGTAGGCTGCTGGAGGTGTGTAGCATTAATAGATTTATCTTTTTATATAAAACAAAATCTTTTTAGAGACAACCATCATGGAAGATCACTACCTGAGATGAGATATAGGATTGGATTCCTCTCAAAGAGTGTATTTAAGTGTGTTCCTGCTCTTTTCTATTGGGGTGAAATTTAAATGTCATGCTAAAACTAAATGTTGAATCCCTTTACGTGAAATCTACGAAAATTCCTTCAGTCCCGCAAAATCGTGCCATTATCTAATGTGAATTTGTGGATTCTTGGATAACTAAGTGGCACGAAACTTGTTTTTGGCTAGAAGACTAGTCTGGTAACATACTGAAAGTAAGGTTTCCTCAACTATTCTCCTTTGTGAAGAAGCCCAAATCTTCACTCATGCATTTGAGAAATTCAAGGCTTGACAAGATCTTCAGCCTTCCACTTTCCACTCAAGTCAGCCTTCCACTTTCCACTCAAGCTTTCTCCCAGCTCAGTACCCTCCAAGCTTCACTGCAAAACAGAAACATGGATCCAGATATGACTGACACATGGAATTATCTTTGGGGCAGTTTTTTCAGCTCTAGTAGATCCTATAAACAGATAAGAGGCACAGTGGAAGCTTCTCCCCTCTTCAGATGGCTCTGGGGCTCAAGTAACCCATGAAAGCATGAGTTCTTTTTCTGGCTGTTATTGAGAGATAGGCTAAACACCATAAACATGTTAAGAAGGAAAAAAAGAGTTCTGGAAAATTACAACCGTGTACTCTGCAATAGTAACTGTGAAGAAACTCTCTTCCATCTCTTCTTCAGCTGCCCCTTCAGTCAGACATGCTGGAGCTCCCTGCATATCAGTTGGAGTGCTAATCTTGACCCCCTTGATATGATTATTGAAGCAAGAAGACTGTTTGGCCATTCCATCTTCAGAGAACTGATGATCACAGCCTGCTGGGCTATATGGAAGACTAGAAATGCCATCATCTTAGACAATGGAAACTGCAACTTTTCAAGCTGGAAAAGAATGTTCAAGGAAGAGCTCAATTTGGTTTGTCTTAGAGCCAAACCTGACACAAGAAGCAAACTTTTGGCATGGCGAGACAATTACTCCTAAGGCTTTTCCTTCTTTTTGCTCTTGGGCCTAGTTGCCTTCTAACTCTTGTAACCCTTTTTGTACATTCTTCCCTCTCTTTCTCCATCCTAGTTCTAGTTTTAGTTGTAGTGTTCCCTCTGTTTTGTTGTTGCTGTTTTTTGGACTTACCTTAATGAAAATAAAAATTACAGGAAGGGGACTCCCCTGCCCATTCTTTAAAAAAATCTAAGTGGCACAAACACATGACCATGACACTTTTTCCACTTTCTATTTGGAGAGGTCACCTTGATCTCTTCTTCATCCCCTCCTCATATTTATAACAAGTCAAAAAAGAATTGGAACAAAAAGTTTGAATTCAAAATTTACTAATAGGAATTTTGCAACAAAAAGTTGGAATCCTTTTATTACATAAATGTTTTCAACTCAAAACCTTTCCATGATCCGTGATGAATTCCTTCCATCCCTGTTGGAAGCATAGCACTTCGGACTCTGAAGCAAGTGCTACCTGCCATTTATTGCCACTTGGACCTTTCAGGGAAGCTGGTCCAGTAGCCTCTTCTCTCAACGAATTTTCTTCAACCAAGTAACATCAAAACAATGACTGCACCTTTGTGTTGATCTCAACAATGTGACATCAAAATAATTATTTAGGTCACACCCCATAAGGAAAAGAAATAATCAGGTTAGCTTTCATTATTATAAAACAAGGTTCTTTTATCTTTTTTACTATGAACAATTGGCGGCAAATCCCTTGAAGTTCCAGCTTGAGAACTCCTCTTGTCAGTTTTCTTTGAGATAGTAGAGTGCCTCTTTGTTGCATTGGCATCTTCTGGGAGATCACTCATTGCTCTTGTTCTCTTCCCTGTTACTCCATGGCCCTCTTCTGTGGGGAGAGGTGGTATCTCAGTGGTGCCACCCCTCATTTCTCTTGTTCTCATTCCTGTTACTGCATTGCCCTCTTCGGTGGGGAGAATTGATACCTCAAAGGCGCCACCTGCATCCATGTCCACTTGGACGCCTTCATCCTCTTAAATCTTAACGACTACCTCATTTGTAGGCTTTGAATCCATGGCTGGTGGGTCGATAATGCCTGATGGAGAAAACACCTGCTACGGAGAACTTCCATTGGGGTGAAATTTAAATGTTGTACTAAAACTAAATGTTGAGTCCCTTTACGTGAAATCTATGAAAATTCCTCCCACAAAATCATGCTTTTATCTAATGTGAATTTGTGGAATTCGGGGATAACTAAGTGGTACGAACACATGGCCATGAATTGAAAATTTACTCATAGGAATTCCTCCCACAAAAGCATTTTGAACTCAACTTGGTTTCCATTAGAGAAAATGTCAACCTAATTTTTTTCTTAGAAAAACAAAATGAATAAATTTACCTTTTCTCTTTTGTTGATACCATATAATATAAGGTGCAACACCTCATGCCACCTCGTTCTTTGATGCTGTCAAGGGTGACACCTTACGATGATAGTACATACAAAGGCCTCTTCTTGCATGGGTTCGTTAGGAAGAGGAAATAATGGAAATAACGAAAAAGGGAAAAATGAAAGAAGAAGATGCTATTGTGGACTCCACACTAATATGTGGACCCGTGCATGTGAACATGATAGCTTGACTATGGCCTACACACATCTAGTGGCCCACATAATTCTATACTTACAGAGGTGTTGAGATGGTTTATGGTTCTTATGTCACACTTAAGGATGTTTGTGGGATTGATATGTGTGATATCAAAATGTTTCGCTGAAATGATTAGATCTTTGGCACTTCTGTTTGATGAGGCAACGATAATAAAGATGAAGGCAACGATAATAAAGATGAGGCAACGATAATAAAGATGAAGGGGTTATATATTGTGGACTCCACACAACTGTGGAATAATGCATGTCAACATCACAGTTTGTGAGAAATAGACATGTAATGCGTCCAAGCACTTGGCAATTCTTTTTTGTCTTTAGACGTGTGGCATCCAAGCACAAACTAGCAATTTTGTTTTCTTTGGGGTCTTTTCTCATGTGCCAAGTCCCGAAACCCTACATTCTAGTTTGCTCTAATTTAACCAAGTTTACTAAAGAGTTAAATGCATCAACGGCCCCTGAACTTATCAAGGGATGCCACTTAGACCAACGAACTTAAAAATGCATTTTTGATCTACGTATTAAGTGGTGCACCGCACATCCCTAATCTTGTAAAAATGGTGCACTATAGGTCCATTTTTGGATCATACCGACCACTGCAGTGCACCAGTTAACAAATTTAAAGATCTAAAAATATGTTTTCAAAGTTCATGGACCTAAATGACACCCCTTGATAGGTTCAGGGGCTGCTTATGCATGCAACTCTTTATTAAAATACCAATATTTTGTATTACCGATGAATATTACTATATTGACTATAGAATATTCATGTATATGAATTTGTTGTCATAAATGTCCATAGTCTTATTTGTAAATAAATCTGTCTAAAACTTAAGATAGCTTGATTTGGACAAGACTAACTATAATAAAAAGCAGTGTTGTGTTTTTATGCTTTTTTTTGCTTGGATAAACACTAAAGGGTATAACCATCAGGTACGTGTATAACAGGAGATGCATTATGCAAAATTTGATTATTCGTCTGCCTTGTATTCCCATCAATTTGTATGCCCCGTGCTTTCATCTGTCCCCATGCTTCGTCCACTGGCCCCTCTCCCTTTCAGATATTTTGTCGTTGTCTCCAATATATATTTCCATCTCCAAAACACCTTAGGTCTTGTTTGGATGCGCATGTATTCATCGTAATCCACATGTGTTGAAGTGGATTGGAGTGAAATTAGACTAAGTTTCATTCCAATCCACTCCAACACATGTGGATTGAAGTAGATACACATGCGTCCAAACTAGGCATTAAGGTTTGTTTTCTACACACCAATCTATCCTAATCAACATAGATTACATGTGGATTGAAGTGCACTAGTATGCGGCGAAATAAGATGACAACATGCGCTCCTTGCATGTTGAGGGCGGGTTCCTTGAGCTCCCACTATCCGCCCTCTGCTATGACCACCACGATTTGTATTGCTAGTACACCAGGAAAGTGCCACTGTGTCTGTTGTGGAGGTAGGAGAATCACCATGAGACGAGATCTATCAAGCTAAGGAGCATGACACCAAGGTAGTATTATATACGACTAACTCGAGGCCAATTTAGATCCACTAGGGCTAATAGTTATTAGCATCTAAAATTAGTACTAGTGGATCCAAATAGACATATTATTAGACCAACTAACTATTAGCTAGAGGCCTAACCACCTGTTGATAGGTGTCAGTCTACTAATAGACCAACTTACTACATGTTGATAGGTGTCAGTCTACTAATAGACCAACTTACTATTCATTTCTGCTGCCTCTAGCACTTGATAAACTTTGAGAATGCATTTCTATTGGCTTCACCCTGTTGTAATTGTCCCATTGACATAGCCAATACGGTCCTTTGAATATAACACGCAAAAAAAATTTGTGCCGACACTTGTCAAAAACTTCATCTTTTGTAAGCCGTATTTTCCAGGAAATGACTGCACATCCTTTCGACAACAAGGATTGATTTGAAACCCCCCCTGTTTGTACCACTTGTAAAAAGTCATGTATATCTTTTGGGGTTTCAATCTTAGTACAAGTGAACCGATCTCTAAAGAAATTTAGCATATACGTTATCAAAGAAGAGGTGTTTAATTGTTTTATTCTTAGTGCAGAAAGCACATATTTTTCTCCCATTCTAATTTCTTCTTGTTAAGTTATTTTTTGTTAGAACAACACCACATTTTAGGAACACAGAAAATTTAATTTTAAGTGGTACCTTTATACGCCAAATTTTATAGGAGACCTTTATTCCTCTGTATATCTATACATGGAGTTTACTGCAAAGGAAACACTATTTTTTAGCGAGTGAAAAAATATCTCTTCCTACATGTAAATCAATGTTCACAATTCTTGCTACTAGGTGTTGCCACTCTAACAACTTGCTATCTACTAATGCTCTTCTAAAGAAAACATTAAGTGGTATAGTGCAAAGAATTGTTGCAACAATAGCTTGTTTGTTCCCAACTATATTATACAAGGTAGGATATTGGAGCTTAAGCATAACAATTCCTAGCCAGGTATCCTCCTAGAACATGGTTTGGGTTCAATCTCCTAGTCGAAACATGCTTAATTTTAAGAACTAGTCCTTCATCTCCATCAAGCTCATTGAAAAATGGGAATCGCCAGCATTTTTATGAACTGAGATAGGGTTTTATCTTTAACATACTTATTTTTGAGTACTTGTTCCTACAAACCATCTTCATTATATAACTTAAACAACCACTTACTTTATAGACATTTTGTCATAGTCCTTATTGGGGTTGGTCGGTTGTGGGCGGCCTAGGCCTAGGCATGGGGCGGTTTGGGTGTCGCTAGGGGGGGGGGGGGGCGGTGGCGTGGAGGCAGGGGTGGTGGCACTAGGGCAGGGTGGCGGTGTGGGAGAGAGAAGAGAGGGAGGTGGCACATTAGAGAGATAGAGAGAGAGGAGAAGGGGATAGGGGTGCTCAAGCTTGAAAGGTTACATCGTCCCTCTATTTATAGTCCTAGGAGACTTAGCCTCTAAGCAATCTAAACTTATCCTCTAAGAAACTAAGGAAAGAGTCCTTATAGATTTGGACTACTTAACAAGTAAAACTATTTATTTCCTAATAAATATTGATCTATTTCTTCTAAGCAATTATCTATTTATTTTCTAACTCTTTTCGGACTTTTACTTTTTATTCTGGGTCGGGAGATCTCATGGCGGAGGCGGCGCCCTTCATGGCGCCGGTCTAGCCCAAGTATAGGCCTCTCGACAGCCTGTTGGGCTCGTTGTGGTGGGCCCTATTTGGGCGCGTGACACATTTATTTTGTATGTCAGGTTTTGTATGCCTATTCCTCCCTCCCGTTTGGGCTGGCAAATGATGGACCATTTTGCAAGTCAATACTTCCTTTTCTATTGATCGTATTGCCAAAAGAACCATGATTTATAGTACTCAATTTTTAAGGACCCCTCTAGGGACCTCAAAAAAAAAGATAGCGAAAACATCGCTAAACTTGACAACAACAAATTAATCAACACCAGGCACACCCTAAAGAGAGTAATTTTTCTTTCCAACTTGAGAACCTGTTTTTGATCTGTCGGATTGTTTTGCTCCAGCAATATCTAGCAACGTGATCGCGTATACGGAATCAGATGGTAGCACACGAGACATAGGGATTTATATTGGTTTGTTGCGCGGTGCGTGCTAATCTCTACTCCAGTGGTGCAGCTGCTCTTGTATTCGTATGCTCAATTACAGGGGTTGTTGTTCCTAGCTATGAGGTAGATTGGAATAGATAGAAGGTGGATCCCGTGCCCGAGGTCCCTACCTTCCTTTATATAGGCAGGAGAGGTAGAGTTACACAGAGGGCAATCATGTTAAGAGATTGGGTTCATAATTTGTTACACGATATGCGCAACAGATTGATCCTAGCTATCGTCCAGATGAGCCCGTCTTGGTTTGCCTTGATCTCCACATTGGTCGATCACGACAGGCCTTGTGGGCTTCCTCCTTGATGGCTATTGGACCGATAGCCTAGTGGTGGTCACATATACGGGTGGTGTAGGTACCCTGTCCCATATATCTGATACAATCCTTTCTTCAGTGACTTTTCAATGAAGACATTGTCAACATCAAAATTGTAGAGATCTACTCCCTTCATTTCAAATTATAAGACATTCCAAGAATCTTGAAGAGTCAAAGCATCTCAAGTTTGACCAAATTTATATAATAAAATAATAACATTTATGATATCAACTAAGTATCATTAAATTTCTCATTAATTATATTTTCATAGTATACTTATTTGATGTCATAAATCCTCATAATTTTCTCTATAATTTTGGTCAAACTTGAGATTTTTTGACTCTCCAAGATTTTTGGAATGTCTTATAATTTAGAATGGAGGGAGTACAACTTTACAATTAACAATATTTTTATTTAAGATCATTTAGAGTGTGAAATATACAATATAAGATTCGAAATTGTATAGTTTAAAGAATACAATAAGTTGTATATTCATAAGTATTGAATAGCTTAGTGATATAGGTGCTACATAGAATGCAAACCTTGGGGTCTAAGGCTTAAATCATATAAACTCATATTTTCTATCTTTTTACCACCAGGTCTAGAACCGGCATCGTTATCGATTATCCACTAGCATAGTATGTGCATAAATGTATAATTCTCTACCACAAGGAATGTCATCCTTCACAAAGGAATGCCATTCTTTATTAAAATATAAAAGAACTTAGCATCCTTTTGTGCAGATTACACGTAGCCCGACGATCATTCCAAAATTTAGTATCTTTCTTTATTTTTTCCTTCTTAATGTTAGAACTTTTTTTTTCGAGTGGCCAGAATTTAGGATCTCCTTGCATGCGACGGGAACGAATGGGGTTTTTATCAAAAAAAAAGTATCGGGTCAAAATGAGACTTTTATATATTTGTAGCCAAAAAAAAACAGACGAATGATTCACAGTAGTCGTCACTGGGCCAATAGTAGGGAGTACTTATATTAGTTAACGGTGATCAATCTGGCCCAATCCAGTTGGATCACAACTTGTATTTCAGCCCAAAAGCTCAACCGACACGTGTTTTTTTTGCTACGGAAAAGAAAGAAAACTGCTGACTGCCGTCGTCTGCTTGGCTCGATCTCCTCCTCCTCTGTCTATATCTATTACCTAATAATAATCTATATCTATATCTTTTTTTCTATATGTATCTCTATCTATGCCTATTAATATATATATATACCTATTAATAAAGAGGTAAAATTTTAGGCTCTTTTTTTCGTCCATCTCATTCTAATTTAGCTTTGTTCACTCACTCGCGCGGTCCACTCACTCAGGTCCAAATTCAGCTCGCAGTCACGTTTGAAAATAATGCCAAAATACCAATATCAAGCTACACGAGATTGTGCTTTCGTCCCCGCTTCGTGCAAAAGGATCGATCCGAAGTTAACAGTCTCTCAGATCCAAGCTTTTAAGCTCGTCTAGCTTTTCTTGAATCCCAGTATGGTACTAAACTAGGACTACTATCTTATCACTACAGTATCACGAATTTGATCCGGCCCAACTGGCCAAATGGGCTGGGTCACTTAGCGTGTATGTATATAAAAATATTTATCTTTTTTCTATTAACATTTGATAGTTTATTTTTTTTCCTATTGCAACGCATGGGCATATTTGCTAGTCTATACCTATATTTATATTTATATAATAATAAAGAGACAAAATTTCTGCCAAGATTTTTCTTCCGCTTGTAAGGTATAAGACGCAACCGTCCATGACTTGTAAAAATAGATGTAAGATTTTTTTCCACTTACATGTAAGAGATTATTTGTAAGATGTAAGACACCTCCTAAACTAAGATTCAATCTCAAATAGGTCTATTTTAGGAATATAAATCAAGTACGACCTCTATGTTGACCTGCACCATTATTTTTCTTGGACTCCAAAAGGAATTTTCTAAGCGCTGAGGCATGGGAACATGTCGATTGGTTATGGATAGTGGAGTCCAGGTGCTGCACGTTGATCAGGCAAGCCATGTCCAGAAGCGGTTCTCCCACTTGACCTGGCTGTTTACATGAGGGAAAGCAAAAGCAAATAAGAAAATAAACATACGGCCGGTGGTTTCCTTGGTTCGGCGAAAGAAGTTGCATGCATGTAGGAGGACAAAGTTCAGGAAACATATATACGTACATGACTAATGATGTGTTATTTTGGGATTCATTGGCGGGACAGATGTGCATTGTACATATATATGCCTAGCCGAATTAAATAGATACTTTATTGTATTCAGTCTGAGCTATCTATACCTATACACCTAATAATATAAATAATAAAGAGACAATTTCTTTCCCGCTAGATTTGGTCTGGCCCTGGCACCGGTCCTCACCCATGTCCGTTCACTTAGGATTAGAAGGGAGGAAGCATATAGATAGAAATATAGGATTCCAGATATAAATATGCCAGAAAGAAACAAAAGGTGGAAAGGTCTCAATAATTTTTAAAACAGATCGGGGTTCCTAATATAAAATGTGTAGTATAATAGTGCTTTCAAGTTCTAGCAGGATATATAATGACCAGACATTAAATTCGAAGTTACAAGCGTATATGGCAATCTGTGTTAATACAGCGTTGTATTAGTGAAAGGCATGATGATGCACCATACATATCTTATCACTTAGATTTTACGATAACACATTGAACAATGATCGGGGTTCCTAATATAAAATGTGTAGTATGATAGTGCTTTCGAGTTCTAGCAGGATATATAATGACCAGGCATTACATTCGAAATTACAAGCGTATATGGCAATCTGTGTTAATACAGCGTTGTATTAACGAAAGGCATGATGATGCACCATACACATCTTATCACTTAGATTGCACAATAACACATTGGAACAATGATATACTTCATAAATTTGTAGAACTGATGACAACAGTCAAACTCCCAATAAAACAAATCATTCATATTATAGAAACATGCATGCTCATGCCAGCACGCATCGCATTTAGTTTTGATATTTAGTTGTCTTCAAATACTCTAGGATGGCGTGTCTCTTGCAAGTCTTCAGTTGTACCGTCATCAAACTTAAATAATTTTAATAGATCTTATAAAATATCAAACATGATTCATTAGAACACACCGTACTATGAAATATATTATAATAACAGTGTGTTTATTTGATATTATATATGCTAATATATTTTAATATATAATATGGTCAAAGTTAGAGACGACTTAGAACCTATACCTACATAACTGTATAATGAACCCGTTGCAACGCACGGACATATTTACTAGTTATTATATAATAATAAAAAGATAAAATTTCAGCCTCTTTTTTCGTCCATCTCCTCTTAACTACCCGTCTTTGTTTATTTATATCACATATATATCCGGATTCTTAAAGGAACTTGATAGGAATAGGGAATCCTAATACAAACATGAATATGAATCCAAATCTCTTTCTCTACTTGATATCAAAACGATTTTTTCAAACCGCGTTTTTTATTTCCTAATAAATTACCTCTATTTCCGTCCGTGAACTCCCACATATACTATCTTGTCTGCGTCGCCCTGAGACCTACCTTTCTTTCTTCTTCACGCAGCTATTGAAAAGTTGGAGTCCTATTGGCTTTCTTGTTCGATAGATTCTCTAGCATGTTCCAAAAATCAAATCCACGCAGCTCCAATTCTCATATATATCAAACAATGAAACAAATAATAATAAGCAAATAGCCAAATTATTACAAATTCAAGATTCAAGATTGAAAGGGTTGCAGCCGCTTTTAGAGTGGGTTTGGCTTCTGTCCGGGAAAGACGGAGCGGGAGCGATGGGCACGCGGCCAACGTGGTAACCGCACGGCTAGCACAGGCCTGGGGCGGGGTGAGGGCGCGTGGACGGCGCGGAGAGCGACATGGCGAGCATACGGTCAGCAAGGCGAGCTTGCGACGGAGACCAAAGCTGCGAGAGTCGGCGCGGGCCCGGAGTACGGCGAGCGTGCAACCGTCGCGGAAGGTGACGCAACGATCGTGCACGGCCACCGCGGTGGGAAGGACAGCTGGTTCCGAGGACAAAGAGTCGGTGCGGCGGATGGCGGCGGAGCCAGGCTGTGCGTTTTCACCATGCGGGACAGAGGGAGCGTTCTAGGCAGAGCATGAGAGCGCGGACGCATTTTCCTATGGTAGGCTGCTCCGCTCTCGCACACCGTCTGTGGCGCCACATCCCTTCCGCGCCGCACCTCGACGCCCGTGGGCGCCGCCCACCAGCCCCAACTGGACGCGGGCCTCAAATCCCCGGCCTCGCACGCCGCTCTCCCCCCTTGATGTGGCCACCAGACGCCTCCAGATCGTAGAGGGCATAGCCGCTGTGCTGGGTTTTGTGGTCGACGAAGGGGCCGTAGTGCACCGGACCGCCGCCATCGGGCCACTGCAGAGACCCGGCCTCGCCATGAAGGAGGCACATGCGTTGTGATGCCAAGAAGCTGGAGTTGGAGCTGTGGCATGTGTGTTCCCACCAAGTAGGACATGTGTATCAAGTTTCTGCTTGATTAATTCGATTCAATAACTTCATGGACCGCTCCATCAACAAGCTTGCCAAATGCTAAAGTGCTCGGATGCACGAACGATTTGCATGATGTCTTGGTGGAAGTTCACTGGATATGAAACGCTGAGGACGCACACGAGGTGCACCTAATAGGAGGACTTCCTACTTCGGAATCACACGCAGCAGTGACCCTTGTTCGCACAGAGCTCATCGACGTTGTCTCAGCGGAACCACGTATGGCTGGACGGCGTCTCAGCATCGCACTGTTCGTGCTCCTCAGAAAGTGGCCTACAGACCATCACCTCCTTGGAGCAGCGGGCGCAGAACAACTCGGGCTCCTCCGGGCGGTGGGCGCACAGGACGGCTCGGCGCGCGACACCGGCGCGGTTTGAGCAAATAAGCAGGTGCTCTAGCTTATCTTCACGGAGGAAAACCAAAGTCTCCAGTTAAAATTCAAAATGCTGACAGCCATCAGATCTTACTTCGACGGTTCATGTAGGCACGAAAGTTACACTGTAACATGAGAGGAAAGTTACACAGTAACGTGAGAGGCTCAGGGCCACAAAGCGGCGCTGCCTTGGCCGTCGTGCGGTAGTGCGCCAACGCTCCCGGCGCCACGAGCTGCAGCCTGCGGCCGCGACCAACACACTGTTAGTTTTATTTCCTTCCTAATTTCGCGTATCGAGTTGTAATCCAGCTGTAACGTGTGTAGTGCGTAGAACCGCGGATGTGGATGGAGATGTGCCCAATCCATATGTGGCCGCACAGTTGGGTGTGTTGGTCACCGCCACCATGCGATCGCCGTGCATGTCGCACAGACTGGCGTAAGAATCGGATCTGTGCAACGACCATGTGGTAACGGGCTCTAAAGCCCATGTATCTATGCTATTATGGCCCCGTTTGGCAGGGGTTCTCTAGCGGCTTCAGAAGCCGTTTGAAGCCGCTTTCTGTCAAATAGGGTAAAATAATAAAACAGTTCCACCGATAAAGCCCCTAAAAACATGCTCTCACATAGCTTTAAGATGGAAAGGAGCCAAAAAAAATAGTGGCTTCTCCTGGCTTCACCTCATTTTATATGGCATTCTGTGAGAGCATATTTTAAGAAACTCTATATATAGAGCTGTTTTGCCAAACGATTTACTAAAATGCCTCCAGCTCTAATAATAGAGTTGTTCGTAGAGCTGAAGCAAAAAAAAAAAAGCTTCACTGGTAAAGTGGAGCCGTACCAAACGGGGCCTATAAGCAACGAAGAGACCCCAGAAAAGCTGTGGCTGTTGCGCAGCGAAACCTATGTGTTTACCGATCCAATCTCGTGTGTGTGTCTGCATTCGTGGTGATCGCGATCACCGTTCCAGAGTTCCTCGCCGGAGTGATCACGAACTCGGTGGAAACACCGGTTCCAACACACACTCTATCCAGTCCAGCCTCACAACGAAGTAATCTAGCAGCTGCTCTTATTGTGCGCTCGGTTGCCGCCACTTCGCATGTTGGCCGTCGTGTTCCTGTGTATTGCATTTGCATCACCAAGTCATGAGCGCGCTTCTGGCTGCACCACATGGATGGATTAGATTTAGCCTTTTACCCAAGGTACTAAATAGCGAATAGCGGGTTAGTAGCGGATTGACGTCAAGGTAGCGGATTGCGGATAGCGGGCGATATTGCGGACGATAAGTTTCAATAACGGCACCCCGATAGTCCCATATAATTTTAAGTACATATATCATGAATAATGAGTATAAATAATTTTAAGTGCATATATCATGAATAATTTTAAGTTTCATAGCCGATGCGTGAGTATTTGAATTTGAGGTGTGGGTCATAGTGAGGTGGACTAACTAGGGATATTCGCTTCCATGCTATTGCGGCCTGCTACGCGCAATTGCGGCAGCAATATTGGACCGCTATTCAAAATTGCGGCCGCAAAGTTCCAAGATGCAAAGTTCAGAGCGCTACCTCATAGCGGTAGCGGCAATGGACCGCTACCGCTATTGCGGGTGCAATTGCGGCCGCTACCATTGCTATTTATTACCTTGCTTTTACCTATGTGCCATTAAGAAAGATGGTGCTAACTTATAGGCCCCTAAAAATTTTGAACGCACCTGGTGTCATGACGCTAAACTTTCTTGCCTTCCACGCAATTCTATCGATGTTCTATTTGGTTTTCACGGTTCAAGACGTTGACATGTAGGTCCAGTGACTCAGTGAGCCAGAATCAAAATGCCCTCTCCCTAACCCTATCCTCTCCACATGCTGCGAGCGCTGTGGTATGAATACGACGTGGCGCGGAGGGTGGAGGCCGAGGAGGTAGTACACGGGGCCTAGCGCTCCTCGCGCTCGAGGCCAGCCCTGACGACCTCCTCGCTGGCGACCCCGACCTCGTCGCCCTACGCCACTTCCTGTGCCGGCTCAGAGCCCATCATGCTCCCTCGACCTGTGCTCCGGCTCCATGTCCCTGCGCGTGCGCGGTGCCACCGGTGCGGCGTGCGGAGGGCGGTCGAGCGCGTCGCCGGCGAGATCCAAGCGTGGGTCAACGGTCAACCGCGAGGCCATCGCACGCCTCGTGGCCACGCTGCGCGGTGGTAGGACGGACGCCCACGTGCGCTCCTCGAGGCGTGGCTGCTGTCTGCGGGCGGGCAACAGCTACGCGGCCGCGGTGACGGCGCTGGTGCGCTTCAACAAGAAAATTTTCGTCGAGCCTATCCTCATGGGCTCCGCCGTCGGCGTGCTGTTGGTGTTAGGTCCTATGGTCGCAAGGAGGTGGTGGACGCGCTCATCGCCGAAGGCCTCGTGGAGCGCCTCCTCTGCCTTGAGCGCTCCGACCTCGGCGGCTTGCTCCGAACATGGACGAGAATGAGGACGGCTGCCCAAAGGCTAAGCCCGGTGACGCCAAAACCGGCGGCTCCCTCCTCCTGGCGTGCATTCGGCCTTCCCCGCTGTGGCTGTGGCGGCGTCACGAGGGGGACAGCGCTGCGGACACGGACGAAAGGCGAGGGTGACGGCACTAGCTTCACCGCTGACCTGTGGGCCCACGCGCTCGTGCGCGCTGTCACTAGAACCGGAGAGCATGCCGAAGTTTAGCAAGGTGTTCATCAATGAGCCCGCCAGCATGTTGTGCACCAATGATACCAGAGGAACAGGGGGAGTCCAAGGTGTGTACTGCATAGCTGCGGCAGACTCTGGCGTGGCAAGGAATAGGGGAGATCGTGGCAGCCAAGTGCAGGTCGACGCCTCAGTGTATACCTGGGCATGCAGCCCGGGTAGGGATGAAAACGGAACAGAAATATTCCGAATTGACCGTTTTCGTTTTCTATATTATGAACCGTTTTTTAACATGAAAAATTGTCAGTTTCAATTGGTTTCACAACCATTTTCAATCATTTTTTGTACTCTTTAATTGCTAAATATAGAAATATTCCGAACCGACCGTTTTCGTTTTTCTATATCGTAAGTCCGTTTTCGACCGTTTTCATCCTTAAGCCCGGGCCCATTGGCCCGGCACAGGGCCCGGGCTGGCATGGCCTAGGGGAGCAGGTCTGCTCCCCAATGGGAGGCCCAATGAGGCCCGGCGCCCCAGCGACTCTCCCCCTCTCCTCGCAGGCCGAATTTGGCCTGGCCCAATTCTCCATATATAATCAGGCGGCCAGAATCCCCTCTACTCCCCAAACCCTAATCAGAATCCCCTCCCTGGCTCCCCAGCGCAGCGCCGCAGCCCCCTCCTCACGCCACAGTGCCACTGGCCGCTGCCACACTCGCTCCTCCTCTTCCTCACCTCTGCGCCGGCGCCGCAGCCCGCAGACACCCCCTCCCTTCCCTCGCATTGGCCGTCGGGCGAGGCGTGCATGTATGGCGTCGAGCGCGGATGGCCTCCTCCATGCCCCCTCTCCACTGGCTGCCGGCTTCGAGCACGACGGCGTTGAGCACGGTGGCTGACCTCAAGCGGCTCCTCTGGAGCGCCGGCGCCGCAGCCCGCAAACGCCCAGTCCCTTCCCTCGCGTTAGCCGTCAGGCGAGGCGCGCATAGACAGCGTCGAGCACGGACGGCCTCCTCCATGCCCCCTCTCCACCTGCTGCCGGCTTTGAGCACGACTGCGTCGAGCGCGGTGGCCAACCTCGAGCGGCTCCTCCGGATCCAGCTTTGAGGGCGTCGCCCTCGTCCACCGCTCCACGCCTCCTGCTCCTGCGGATCCAGCGTCGATCTCCTCGGTGGCGACTGGCGAGCGCGCCGGCGTCCTCTGGATCCGGCCTTCCCCTCTCTCTCTTGGTAACTAGTGGGCCTTGGGCTGGCACGGCCTGTGAAAATGGCCGTGCTTCTCAGGCCGGCCCGGCACGACAATCGGCCCATAGGGCCATGCTTGGGCCCAGGGACGAAGCCAGACAAAAATTTAGGTGGGGCTGAACAAAAGTGCTACGGCGACTTAGCTCTACTATAACCCCTCAAAATAGAAAAAAATATGATAGCTTCAAATAGTCTTATGTTGAAAACATCGATTAACAATGAAATTCACAAAATACATCATAAAAAATAAAGGTTTCAGCCCACCCTACTTTACATATTTATGTCTAAAATTGAAAGAAGAGCACTATAAGCTATACTAGCTCGGCAGCGGTAGGGGGGGCTGGAGCCCCCCTAGCCCCACCGCTAGCTCCGTCCATGCCTGGGCCGAAGGCCTGGCTCACGTGCCTAGTAGGCACGGCCCGTAGGGCCCGCGTGCCTTCTCGGCCTGTAGCCTATCGGGCCGTGCCGGCCTGTTGCCGTGCCGTGCCATGCCGGGCTGGCCCGTTGCCCATATATACCTCGGTGGTGCACTCGGCAGAGGTCTACGACCACCGCAGTGGCCCATGAATGCTCTCCCGCGGAGGCAGCACCGTACCACCACCGCAACAGCATCCAGGAGGCGGCGCGCGGCGCGCGGCCTCCAACCGGCCTGAGCATCGCGGCATGCGGCCCTCTCGTCGGCGGCGCAGAGGTGGTGGCCGTACGACTGCCACCGTGGAGGATCATAAAGCAGATGGGAGGCGGAAGGATAAGAACAGATTGTAGAGAGAGGATCATAAAGCAGACAAATGGTCTGGAGTCATATAACAATAAAGCGTTCAACCTGTTGCAAATTTTTCGTGTTATCAACGATCCTATACAATCTTGTGTTCATGTGTGTCATCATGGCATTGCAGGGTATTTTCTTCTTTCGTTTATTCCATGATATGCATTTATGCTCATGTAGGCATGACGGATCTATATATGGTCCAGCTTGGCAGAGTTCCTACTTCGATTTCTTATAGCTTCTTACAAGGTGTCCTGTCAAATGTCCATCTACGAAACGGCTCCTTATAAAGAGTCTGGAAGAGCTAGAATCACAAAAATGTGACTTCTCCCGGCTCTTTCTCACAAACTTGACAAAATCATAAAGAGTCTGGAAGAGCTAGAATCATAAACACTTTGGGTCTGTTTGCTAAATATTTTACAAAATGACTTCAGCTCTACTAGCTAGGGAAGTTGATGCTCCACATGAATCAGAACCAAAGTCTTTTTAACACGGGCCGAAGTCCTACCAAACAGATCCATAGTGTTTCGAGACGTCCATTATTTGCCGTTGCAACACACGGGCACTTTTGCTAGTAAGAAAAATATTAAACCATGCTGTACAAAGAAGGAAAATTGTGTAGTTAAAATATTACCATAAAATATATAATCATAAGTATTGTGTAGCTTAGCTAATATGCCGCTTGATAGAATGCGAACCTTGAGGTTTATGGTTTAAATCCTAAAAACACACATTTTTTACCACCTATCACTACCAGCTGGTAGTGATAAGTCACCCCATCATTTACCTATTATACATTGACATAGTGTGTACATATAGGGGTGGAGCCAAGGCTCGACCACCCTAGACCGAAAACGATGACCCCATGGTAAGGGCGTCCGCAATGGTGCTAGCTAGCTAGCTGACGTGGAGTTGAGAGATAATAGTAAAGACTATTTTGTATATATTTATTGTTCTATTTATTATTAGACCCACGTGCTTCTCTCACATATTATTGGACTATGTGAAATAGATCAGCGATTTGCTTATCGCTAATGACTACTCTCTCTTCTGCTTTTTTTCGATCCACGTCACATCTAGCTAGCCAAATATCTAACCATTGGGGACGGCCTAACTGATGACTCCCTGGCTACGTACTCCATGGCAACTGATAACTATGGCATGACCAAAACGTTTCGAAAGGACTTTATCATATATAGCTGCGACAAGTGCATGTTTTGCATTTCGACGAGTCAAATAATATTAACTTTGACCAAACATGTAAAAATATTAAGCTTTATGATACAAAATGCACATAATTAGATTAACCATGATTTATATTTTTATAGTAAATCTATTTAAAGATCTAAATATTAATATTATTTTCTATAAATCTAGGCAAATCTAAAATTGGTTGACTCCATGACGTACGAGATGTACACATATTTCGAGAGGGAGAGTACACAGATGATATAGGCAGCGGGCACCATCTAAGACTTAGTGATTATTTTAATTTAAACTATTATGCTTATCTAATTTTGCTTGTATATTATATAATTATGTGTGCTAATTATGTAGCTTTGTCAATATTAGCATGACATTATGTCTCGTTCAGCCTCCACAAATACCTGGCTCGCCATTGTGTACATATATGTGTATATGGTATATAATGCTCTACCACAAGGAGTGTCGTCCTCCACAAAGGAATGCCATTCTTTTCAGATATATAAAATAATTTAGCATATTTTGTGCAGATTACACATGGTCCGACGATCATACCAGAATTTAGCATCTTCCCTTTTTTCACAGTATAATGATGCTTGCAGGTGTCCCGTCTGCCGGATGTTCTGGGAGGGCCGCGATACCAGCCCAACTATCATTAGTATAGAGACATGCTATATAGGCGGGTCTATACCTATTTTCACTGGTGTTTTCCAGCACCACCTGCGCTGGAGGCCAGTGAAAATGGGACCACAGCACAGGCGGTTGCTTTTGAACCGCCTGTGGAAATCCATTTCCACAGGCGGCGGTTTACTAAGTGAGCCGCCTGTGGAAATGGATTTCCACAGGCAGTTCAAAAGTAACCACCTGTGATGTTAGATATTTTTATATTATTAAATATATACATATACATTGATATTGGAACTACTAAATCTTATTGGATGGTGTTCAAATATAGCAACATATAATTTAAATATTTCATACATACATTTATATACATCAAAGTTTTGTGCTCACAAACATTAAGTTACAAGAGTATCTATACATCACACATTATATACATCAAAGTTTTCACCTGTTGTCTAATAACTGTCTCGACTAAGTTGAAGCCTACTAATCTCTGTGAGCATTCTATACTCTGGGCGTGCTAAGACGCTGGTAGCATCGTGATATTTCTCATCGCATGGAATGACTTCTTTCAAGATGAATGAGCACAGGTCCTCAACTATGTTGTATAAAGCACGTTCGGTCATGTGCTTAGCCTTTTTTACATCAGATTTATGAAAAAGGAGGTTTATAAACATCATATATTTACACTTGATAATACATTTGCAAATTTAATGTCAGAAATACATACATGACTATTACTTATATTACCTTAGAAGAGTTCTTGATGTATCGTCCGTTCTCTCTCATGAACTCGCACACGTAGAATCCACGGTGGACCGATCTAAGTGGTTGCTTGTGGCACTATATAACGGGAAAGTGGCTATTTACTTGCAACATCGTCCTATGTATTATACATGTATGATATGTATTCATAAATTTTCATACGTACCAGTCAGTTATGATATATTTTCAATGGTTGCCCTTGTGTTGATGACTCGCACATTCCACCTTTAATCTTGTAATACCTATATGCCCTATAATCTCGAATAGAATCACCTTGTTATTCTCAACATCTCATCGATTAAAGTATGCATGCAAAATCTCGACTTACAGCTCTAAGTGCATATTTATAAAGAAGTAATAATTACATCATACATGTTTATAATGAAATAATAATTACATCACACATATATATTTATAAAAAAATAATAATTACATCATACATATTTATCAAACAAAGCAAAATAAAAAAGGCCGCCAAACAATTGGGCCGACCCACTAACTCGTAGGCCGGCCCAACTGCTCGGCCTGCCCCCGCCACCGCACCACCTCCGCCGCCCCCTGCGCCCGCCACCGCTCCGCCACCGCAGCACCTCGGCCGCCGTAGCACCTCCGCCACTGCACCACCTCCGCCACCGCACTACCTCCGCTGCCCCCCGCGCCCACCAACGCACCTCCGCCACCTCACCACCTCCGCCACCGTAGCACCTCCGCCGCCGCACCACCTCCGCCACCGCGCGCACCACCGCCGCCACCGCGCCAATGCGTAGAGAGAGAGAGAGGAGGAGAGAGGAAACGCAGAGAACTCACCGACGCGACGATGATGGTGAGGCAGCGCGACGCGGCGGAGGCGGCAGCCGGTGGCGGATTTCGGCAGCCTAACGGCATCGATTCGAAAAACTGGCCCGCCAAGACACTTAGAAAATTTCAGGGCTCCTGCGCTTTCTTATATAGGGTGCACATTTCTACAGGCGAGTGGCATTGACCACCACCTGTAGAAACATATTTCTACAGGCAGTTGGCATTGACCACCGCCTGTAGTAATGTATTTCCAAATTTGTTTCTGGTTTTTTTAAATGAATTTGGAGAAATTGTTTAAAAGCTTCAAAAATTCATATTTTGAGAAATATTGGTCCAAAATTAGTGAAAATTTTTTTTGTGGTGTTTCTCTTGAGATGATCTTCATGTTAAAAACATGAAATGCCATGTTTAAGAAACTTTTATATGTAGCTTTATTTAAAATGATTTAAATTGAATATATGCCTCATATCTTGTTTAATACATAAATAATTCTAGGGATACTAAAAAAATGTGAATCCAATTTTGTTAGCTTTGTTGTACTGTGTAGATGCTGTGAAAAATATATTCCTTGGTGCTCTTGTTACATAGAGGAAAATATATCTATTCTTTTTTTTATTTGTGTTAGGTTTTAGCTAGGGTCATGAAGGCGAAATAAGCATAGGGTCTCATATGTAAAAACAGAGAAGGGTACGTAGCATAAGGTACACATTGTAACATAAATGGATTAGATGACAAATGACAAATATAATCTAGGTAGCTACTATTCTTCCTTGTCCATCGTGGCGCACCCACGGAAACGAATTATGTGGGATGCTTTGCTCAACATTCCTTATCTTTACTGGATGGTCATCTACAAAGAGAGACATATCGTTGAACTCGTTAAATTCATCCAGGTCAGATACACCATCAACTCCTATAGCTTTTGCTTTCCAGGAAAAACTACATGCTTCGGCTTGTAAGTACTTTTCTTCTCATTAGGAGAAAGGATCTGTTCAGCATAGAAGACCTATGCAGCACGGTTAGCCATTATCCACGGATCATCTTTGTAGCCTACCTTACTTAGATCAAGAACTCTGACCCCATAGTTGTCCACTGTGACATGTTTGTCTTCAACCCATTGACATCGAAACACAGGGATTTGAAATGTACCATAGTCTAGTTCCCATATGTCCTCAACGAAGCCAAAGTATGTAGTTTCCTCACCAGTTTTAGAGTGTAAGGCGTCACATCGAACTCCACTATTCTATGACATGCTCTTTTTGTCCTTGGACTTGGTACAGTATGTGAAGCCACTAATGTCATAGGTTTTCCATGTCGTGACCTGGCGTGATGGTCCAGAAGCCAACACCTTGATGGTGCATTCCTCAATTGTTTCCCCATCTAGAATGTCATGCTCCCTTAGCCATGAGGTGAACCGATTCTTGTGTTCCTTCATTAACCATTCATCTGTGTGCCCATGATTATGTTCGCGAAGCTCATCAATGTGTTCCTCGATCAAAGGCTCCATTATCGAGAGCTGATGTAGGATGATGTGATGTGCCTCGAGGACTATATTGTAATCTTGCGGGACGAATGATTTCTTTCCCATCCTCCCTCTTCCATTCAGCCTACCCTCGTGTCGTGACGAAGACAAACCTATTGCAACCTGGTCTTTTAGGATCCTGTTACAGAATGGACCTCCGAACTCAATTGCCTCTTCGGTTAAGTACCCCTCTACCATGGACGCCTTAGGACGAGCACGAGTTGATACATAGCCATTTAGTATTGACATGAAACGCTCATACGTCCACATCCCATGCAAGTACATGGGACCCAATGCCTCTATTTGTGGAACCAAGTGCACCACAAGGTGAACCATAATATCGAAGAATGCTGGGGGAAAACACATCTCAAACTGTGCCGAAGCTTCCCATCGTCTTAGCTTTATTAAATCACATCAACCTTTGCATGGTTACCATATCCTTGTTTCAGTTGATTATCACTACGATGAGTGGTTAGTGGGTCAAGTCTCCTTAACCGAGGAGGACGACGATTCGAACCGATTAAACCCAGCTGGGGATCCCTAACCACACAACATATGTAGCACTTAAGCTTGCATATGTGAACCTGCCACTCAGGTATTCCCTATATCTAGACTGGGGGCACGCCACCCGAGAATACAGTACTCCGCCGCTTTAGTCCTTTAACTTGGTGGGTACACTTTATTCTTGCCATCTCTCCACTCCCAGTGCGTGTTAAACATTCTAGGTATAGTGTCACTGAAGTCAGGCTTACAAAGGAGCATATCGCTAGTTAAAGTCTTGACCCTCAGGCCTACAATGAACGATCCTTAATCGACAAGTAGGAGACAGTACATCGAGACTCCATTCTTCATGCAAGTCTACCTACCGATCTCAGTTTCATAGTTTCCATCTCATTCCACAACAACCCTTCAAACTTTACTAAACATGTTTCATCTTTCACGTTTAGCAAATCTAAGCAGATCTAAGTATTCCAATGTAAAGGTAACAAGGAACAGGTATCAAGTATACAAGGAAGGGTAATGCATCAAGTAGGTATTCACTCAACTCCTATTCACCTAATGCATCAATCAATAACTCAAGTGATATAAATTTTATAAAACACAAGGAAAGGGTTAATGCATCCGGGGCTTGCCTTGATTTGCAGGGTAGACGGACTCTTTAGAAAGACCACCACAATCAAATCCTGACTCAACTCAGGCTGACCTTTCTCAGTTCTGGATTCCACAATCACAACTTCTGATTCGGGAACTACACGTGACATAATGCATGACTTAGAGATGCTCATGATGCAATGCATGCTTAACTTAATGTAAACCTTGAATACAACTTCCCTTCTTGTTAAAGTGATACATTAACTAAGTTAAGGTACTTTAACTACTTTCATTTTAACTCAAGAAGTTGCATAAAATAAGTCAACCAACTATCATAAAAGAATAATCTATGTATTGTGTAATTAAAAATTATTCTCATAATTAGTTAATTATTAATTAATATAACACATGAATGATAATTATAGCTTAATCCTTGCTTAACCACTAATGAACTATGGTTAGGATTCATGATTAGTTAATTAGTACTAATGAAATCAGATTAATCAACATTATTCAAGTTAATTAACCTTTATGGAATTAATTAATCACTTAATTAATTAAGACTATTATTAGGGATAAAAATAAAGTTTACCCAAATGATCCCAAAATTTTAATTTAGCAAGATATTAGCCTAAGTAAGTCTCAAAATTAATTTTATGATTTTTGGATTAATAGATTAATTACTAAAAATCTAGAAATTGTATTTATTAATTAATTGAGAAATTTTTGTTACCTCCAGAATCTACCCCAAAGTCATGTTTTATATTTTTCTTAAATACTACACATATCAAAGAGTCTATAAAAATAGTTTCATAATTTTTGTAGTACTACAGAATTTTGTACAAAAATAACAAAAACAGACACTATTCATTTAAGAAAATAATCTCCTCTCTCTCACTGACACCTCGGCCCCACCTGTCATCTCTCTCTTCTTGCCTGCACAAGGCGCGGCCATGGCGACACTTGCCGGCCGGCGATTGAAGAATCACCGTGCGTTCTCCTCCGCCACAACCGATCACCCCGATCGGACCTCTGACCTTCCCCGCGTTCACCTGACCTCTTGTCCGTGTCTCTCGTTGACGGGAACCAGCCTAACCACAACCGTAGCGGCGCTCCCAACTCCGGCGACCTCCAACACCCATGCACAGCACGGTAGCGTCCAAACAAACAACAGAACTAGCTTTAGGAGCTTACCACGATCACGGATGACGCACAAAACACACCAAAGCAGCACCGAAACACCACTGGCCACGAACACCACCTCCTCGAGCGACGGCGAGCAACTCCGCGCGAGGAATTAGTCACCTCCTAAGGCAGTAGCAATCAAATTGAGGATTGGTTAAGCATCTAGAGATCAAGGCGAAACAAAGGGAGCAAAAGAGAGACTCAGAGATGCCCTGAGCTACTCTGACCATGGAAGCAGAGCCACGGTGAGGTGAAGTTGCCGGTCGTGGAGAAGACGACGGCGACAGGACGCTTCCGGTGACCAATCAAGGCGCAGATGGGTGCAACGGACGCGCATGGAAGTGGCGAGGCTATGGGCGAGATGGAGCAGCCAGAGATTGAGCAAGGCGATGAATTCGGAGGAGTAAGGCGAGCTCGACGGCGGCGACCGAGGTCGGGAAAACAGAAACCCCGACCGGTGCAATGGTATATATAGCCGTTGAAGCGCTGCAGGAGCTTGACATCACACCCATGACCTTGCCACGACACTACGCACGAGTCCAGGCGTGGCCACGGCGGTGAAAGGGGGCGGCGGAGCGGCAAGCTGGAGGTGGCGCTCTGGAAGTTCCCCGATCTCCACTAATTACGAAACTGCCACTGATTTTTAAACTCAAATTACTCCCAAAATTTGAACTAGACTAAAAAATCTCCAAACACCAAAGTTGCTCCAAATTTAAAGCTCTAGAACTTTCTCCACAGTCACATCTCCTGAATCTACCTAGAACTTTGCTTTTTAGCCCAACCCCAAATTCTTTTTAGTTTTTGAACAACAATTAAAGGACTAACTCACATGTTTGAATTGTTGATTTATTTGAACATTATCTTTTATTCATTTTGTCATTTTAAGCACAATTCATGCAAAAGTGACTTTGCTTAGGTAAATGCATCTCAAAATTTGAAATTTTCATGAAATGATGCAATGCATATGATGATATGGTTCCAATTTAGCATAGTAACACCAGGGGTGTTACAACTTCGGTTGTTTCAGATGTACGTTTCAAGTGTGTCACATGGACATTGCGAAAGTAGATCAGGATGTTGCATATGTTGGCATTGTTGCGCGTGAATGTTGCAAGCGTCGTTTCCCAATATTTCATTTATTTTTGTAGACGTATGTTACAAGTTTGCTTATTTGAATATTGCATATGTTACACATATAACGCAAGTGTTCTATCTAGATGTTGCGTATATTTACAATGACTTTCAAGTGTATTTTACAAGTGTTTTAAATATATATCGCAAGTGTTTCAACTGTGTCTGACATATGTTATATGCGTTTTTATCTGTATGTTACAAAAGTAAATCGAGAAGCGTATGTGCAAACACACGGGAAGTGGGCAGAGGCGGAGGCAGTCCCGCAACCGTAGACAGTTCCACGTGCGTGCGGAAGCGAGACAGTTGAGAGCGGTCCCACGGAGCAGCGCGGGCGGGCAGGCAGCAAGCCGCCCGTCCGGGCGTCGGCCAGCAGTACCGAACCTTTTCTTCGTGTGGCTAGAATTTTTTTTGTTTGAACCTTTTTTCAAGTGGCCAGAATTTAGCATATCCTTGGATGCGATAGGAACATATTGGGTGGAAAACAGAGACGGAACAGGGTGGTCAGCAGGGGCCGTGCCCCCCCTATGCACAGTAGTTCATGTAAATACCTACAAAAAATTTGTATTTATAGCACAAAGAATAATAATTTCACCTTTTTGTTAAAATATGATGATTTTGGTTAGAAATAGTGTAATTTTTTTTAAAAATGTTGTTGAAACATATAATTTTGTGTATTTTATCACACTAAAAAATATAATCATATTTGTTCGTCTCCCCTAATCATAATCGCTGGTTCTGTCTCCGGTGAAAAAGACACTTTAGTTATTTATTTGTAGCAAAAAAAAAAAAACAGATGAATGTATCCCCGGTAGTCTTCACTGGGCCGATGAAGTAGTACTTATATTAATTAACGCTCATCAATCTGACCCAATCCAAGTTGGAGCACAACTTGTAATTCGGCCCAAAAGCTCAACTGGCACGTGTTGCTACGGAAAAGAAAACTGGCCCAAAAGCTCAACTGGCACAACTTGATATGCATGTTTCTATCAATCCATGTCGTAGCTTCTGTTGTGAAAATACGATGGGCGACGACGCGACGTATCAACGATTCAACAAGCGCACAGCAATAGATAGATGGCCTCTCGATCCGCGCGCGGCATCTCACGTTTGTCAGCACAAGGCGTTGCACTTGACTGGAACGGCTGGTTCAAGCCACAAATCAGTTTGCTCTTGGATCACATAATGGGATGTTTCAAGGTTTCAGCAAGAGTTCAAATCCGCACGAGACCCCTGTTTCCATGCATCCAGTGCAACATCTTTTTTTCAGGTTGCCATGCCATATTACATAGGACCCTTGGAGGCGGAAGTATACGCGCTACTACTGGGGCTAAGTTAGCCGCCACTTTCTCACTGACAATGAGATGGTCACTACTGCTGCCCAAAAAAAATTCTCTGCGCCTCAGTCCTGGCCATTGGTCCCATCAAACCCATCCTTGCTG
This sequence comes from Saccharum hybrid cultivar R570, assembly GCA_038087645.1. Lineage (NCBI taxonomy): Eukaryota > Viridiplantae > Streptophyta > Magnoliopsida > Poales > Poaceae > Saccharum > Saccharum hybrid cultivar. The sequence goes on from JAQSUU010000805.1 coordinate 19,064,006, forward strand.
AAATGGCAACAACCACTCAAGGACTGCAACATTCGATCAAAGGGAAACACATAAAGTTGCTGATAAGCTAGGCTAGACAAGCAACTGTTACAAGCTCTTTTCTGTATTTCTGTGAAGTGTTTACACACTCTCGTTCTTGTAATATGCAACGGGCACTTCAGAACTTTCAATGAGAAGTGTTTCGTCCCATCTCTGTACTATGTTTGTAACTAATAATAAATATCCTTACCTTTCAAATAAAACCCAGAAGTCGTTATCACAGCATTGCATATCACAACACCTAAACCAAACAGATGGCCAAAGAAATCCGATACATTTACAAACCCAATACGTTTTTTGCGAAAGAATGAACAGCGCCATTTAACCAAACATCTTCATGAACAAGAAATTGACATAATGCGGTGACATCTGGACATTTTATCCACTGCAACAATGCTAGAAGTAGATAGGCCAGAATATCAAACTTCACGAAATACAAGTGCTCGTTCCCTAGCGCAGGTTCAACATAGCCATTAGCTAGCAACTGTCCTACAGTATTAGGTTTTCTGATACATCAATAGGAAACGAACAAGTACGAGATACATTTTGCTTGAGCAAAGCTATTAAGAAACAAGGTAGGCTGAACTGCATAGCGTGGCACGACACCACACGCTGGCTACCTGATATAAGTACTTGTGCTGCCTTATTAGTTGATCGACCTTAAACCTGACTTGATGAAGTGATAGTAGGTCCATTCTCATGCATAGGCTTCTATCCTCTGAACTGAAACCCTTCACATATACCAAAGGCATGCCATAAGTTGACAAGCATAAAAAATATGCATGCAAAACATATAGAAATGGTAACAATAATACTTAGACAGGAATAGACTTCAGCACATAGGAAAATAACCAAACTACACAATTAAGACAATTTGTCTCAAGGCTTGACAGAAAATTTTTTAGACTAGTAGGTGATGACAATTTAAATGAATAATGTTACACAATAATTATATTAGTATTATATATTGATGGACGGATGCTGTTATTTTTTTAAAATAACCACAAAAATTAATGGTTGTTTGTTCTGAAGTGTCAGAAATTTCTAAGGAAGTGTTACCAATTTCCACAAAAAATGCAGCAATAAATTAAAAGTTGGCACAAAAGATAACACTCAGTATGCAAAGGAAATCAATCAATGTTACATTCTCATTTGAACTACAATTTGTATTCTGGTATGACACTATTCATCTATTACATACTCACAAAAAGGCTAATGGTCATCCTTTTATGTCTTTCGCAGAAAGAAAGAAAAATGAAATGGTATGATTGAACTTAAACTGCAATACAACGTTCTAAGCTGGTGGTTATGATAAGAATAGGAAACAAAATTTACCAAATGATTATCATGAGGCAAAAGTAAAACATTTAAAAAGACTAAAAACAAGCAATTGTATTTCGTTCATCAGCAATAAAAGTAAAACATTTAAAAAGACAAAAAAACAAGCAATTGTATTTCGTTCATGAGCAATAAGCAAGATGACACTATGGTTCAGAACTAATACTAAAAATCCAGACACTTCCATTCATATAATTTGGAACCACTGTCAGTTAACTTACATATGTTAAGTTGTTTGCTAAGAAACGTCAAAACATTGTCAATTCTCTCGTCATACAATTCGCACTTGACTTCGAGTGCCTTAAGGTGGTGTGATATTGCAGCTGACATCTCCAATGGTTTGCAGCTCAGTTTAATCTCCACTTTATGTTGAGGTCCCTGTAGTAAAAATATATTTATTTTGCCAAATCAATCAATAAACTACAATAATAATGCATTCTAGTTTATACAATACAGCGATTTGAAATTATATAGCTTTGAATATAATTGAAGAGTAAGCTTCTCTAACACTGGTGAAAGATTGAGGAGGCAAGCTAGGGCGCTGAAATCAGCAGGCTGGCACCAGTATTCATTAACGAGCAAAAACTTCAACTTGTTGAAACTAGAGCAAAATCTCAAGTCTCTTCTGAAAATAAACTAGACAATTGCAAACAAAGAAACATCAATAAAACCTAAATGTAAGCATGAACATTACAGCTCAAGTGTGTATGGATACCATGTCGGTGTCATGAGATATCAGCACCAAGTTCTGAGCTTCCGATAAACCTTGCATGAGAATACTTTGGTTGTTATCATCATTAGAGTCAAGGGTATCCAAATCATAACCGTGGATTTGGATAAATGCTGTTAGTAAGGATGGCATCCTCTGAAGCGATGGAGTCCTGCCACTACGGACTTCAAGCCATAGTGAAACAAGATTCGGGGCACAGATAGGCAAGCGCCATTCTTCACAAAAATTACAACACTGGATGGTTAGACGCTTTAGGGATTGTGACGAGATGAGTAAGAGATCCCATAGGTTGCAGTCATCAACCTCAAGGTCTTCCAAATTTGGGCAGCATGAGAAATCAAGCAATCTGTTGGGAAACGTAACAAGTGTACCAACCTCTAGCTTCTTCAGGTATTGAGAGATGAAGAAAGGATGGCCATCAAGAGAAGGAAAATTCTCAAAACCCGTATAGTTGAGCTTGAGCTGGAGCACCCGGACTTTGCATTGGAGAGCTATACGGATTCAATATATGACGCGACTCATAAATTCCAGTTTTTTGTGAAGCTGCTCCATTTTAGAGTTCGTGGATATATATGTGCATGTAGCCCGAGCCCGTCAGCCCAGCACGAGGCCCGTTTTTTTTAGCCCGGCCCAAGCACGGACCTGCTCGGTGGCCAGCAGGCCCGGGCTGGCATGGCTCAAGGGAACAGGCCGTGCCTGGGACGCACCCCAAGCACGCCAGGCGGCCCGGCCCGGCCTGGCCCGTAAAATGGCCAAAGGCTCGGTGAGGCCCGGGAGAAAAATGGCCAAAGGCCCAATAACAGCAGCAGCCCAGCAGACCAGACTCTTAACCCTAGCGCCTCCTCTCCTCCCCCCTATGCCGCCGCACCGCACTCTCCTCTCGCGGTCTTGCTCAGTCGCTCACTCGCTCGCCTCACCGCACTCTCTTCTTCGCGACTCGGCGACGGGGCACACCACCGCGGGCTCCTATCCTCCGCAGCCCCAGCGCCGAGCCGCCGGCGCACTGCCTCCTCCTCACTGCAGCCCTGCCCCGCGCTGCCTCCTCCTCACCGTCCTGTGCTACCGCCGGCTCCTACTGCTCCTCCCCATGCCTCCTCTGCGTAGATCCGGCCTCCTCATCGCTCGTCCTCCGCGGATCCAGCCAAGTCTGGCCTTGAGCTCCACCTGCCAGTGGGGTGCACCGCCACGGGTAGACGAGCACGGCCCCTCACGGTGCGCGTCCGGCCTCCACCACACCTCTACCGCATCGACCCTGAGCGCAGCGGCGTCAACATCCTCCACCACGGCCAGATTTGGGGGCAACAGCGGCGGCTTCGTCATCCGCGGATCTGGCCTCCCCATCCCTCACCTCCGAGCCTGGCTTGCGAATGCCGGACACGAGGGCACCCGCCGCCGCCGCGAACACCGGCCCTACTCCACCCCACACCTGCGGCTCCATCCTCGCCTCCCCTTCCCTCTCTGTGGGCCTCGGGCTGGCCCGGCCTGCCTGACAGGCCGTGCTTATCGGGCCAGCACGACACGAAAAGAGGCCCAACAGGCCATGCCTGGGCCGAAGGCCAGGCCTGCATGCCTAATAGGCACGGCCCGCTAGGCACGGCGTGTCTTGTCGGCTCGACCCCCATCGGGCTGTGTTGTGCCAGGCCGTTGCACATTTATATTTGTGGAGCAGTTCAAAACACCTCCATAAAATGATTGAAAACATAAAGTTGTAGAGTGCTCAGAGCATGGTATATTTGTCGTAGGCTCTTCAACGATGGTATTTGCTGATGGACACCTCAATGTTGTCTTTGCTAGAAGACACTCTTCAATTTGTGGTAATTGGTTTTTGGACACTATGTCTACTAAAATAAGTGAAATTTTGGGGTCTGATGGTTTAAAACTAGGAACAACCAGAGAGGAAGGATTTAAGTTGTAGACTGGAACCAAAAAATATGTGGGCCTAAAACTGATTCATAATTAAATTTGGAGGTATAACAGTATTTTGATGTCTCAGGTGCTGCTTCTCTGATTAAAAATGGAGACGCTTCTCTGAAAAAAAAGGAGTTACTTCTATGAATAAAAAAAAAAGAGCTATGTTGTCTTTGATAGAAGACACTCTTCAATTTGCGGTAATTGGTTTTCGAACACTATGTCTACTAAAATAAGTGAAATTTTACCATGGTTGGGAGTAATGGGAGCCCTCCTTTTTGTGGGGTCTCATGGTTTAAAACTAGGAACAACCAGAGAGGAGGAATTTAAGTTGTACACCGGAACCAAAAAAATATGTGAGCCTAAAACTGATTCATAATTAAATTTGGAGGTATAACAGTATTTTAATGTCTCAGGAGCTGCTTCTTTGGTTAAAAATGGAGACGCTTCTATGAAAAAAAAGAGAGTTACTTCTATGAATAAAAAAAAAAAAGGAGCTGCTTTCCATCTTAGCATCTTGGGTCACGTGCTGCGGTAGGCAGCGGCTTGGGTCAAGCGTATAGGAGGTGGCGAGCGGCGAGGAAGAAGGTGATGGCACGGCGGGATGTGCAGGGCCCACAAGGCCCCAGTTCTGGCTGCGTCTTGGTGATGTAGGCAGAAGCGGCTCCCTTTCGTGCCTTGGTGTGGAATTGGTTGGAATTAGAGATGGTGTATAAGAGAGCAAAAGTACTAAAGTAACATTAAACACAATTAATTTTCTTAACTAATAGCTGAAGAATTAATTTCAAGAGAGGAACCGGTGGTTCCTCCAAAGCATCATAACAGATCTCTTAAAATAATATTATCTAGGAGTGGATGGAAGCAAGAAGTTAAAAGTGCTTTTATAGTTATCTAAAAAAATTCATAATCTTTACAAAGTCGAATGAAGACAAACGTTATATCAAAACTGTATAGCCTAGTTGGATCCCAACTTTGTAGTTGGCAAGTTTTTTTTATCTAAAACTATCAAAATTCTCAAAACTTATTTTTTAAAATATATACTAAATTTAAATTTCAAAAATATGAGAATTTTAAATAATTTCTCATACTTTAAATATTTTTCAATCAAAAAGTTGTGAAGTACAAAATTGTAAATTCCATTGAACCTAAAATTTTGATATAAAGTTTATCTTCATCCGACTTTATATGCAAAAGTTATGAATTTTTTAGATAACTATAAAAAGTTGTACCGTAATAGTCAGAGCACTATCACCGTCCTCCACCAAGTGGATATTTCCACCACTGCACCAACTCAAATATTGAGAAAGATCAATACTCATGAGATGTACATGCATATCACCCCTCAAGGTGGCTCTTCTTCAAAGAAGAAGAAAGACATTGCTTTCAAGTCTAGCCCCAAGAGAAGAAGAGCAACATCAAAGAAGTCATCATTGAAAGCTAAGTGATTATGAGAGTGGTGATGAGAAGATTATTCTCGTGGTTCAGAACACCACCAAGTGCTCAACAAGCTAAATAAAAAAAAAGGGCATCAAGTTCGATTCAAAGAAGAAGTTCTTGACAAGCCAAATAAACCTACTACACCAGCCCACAAAGTCACCAGAAATTGCATCCCGTCTCCCGTATCCTCTCCCTCTCTCTAGTTTGGCTAATTAGCAATTTAGCGTCCTCACTCCGTGGCACAACGCCTCAACGAGCGAGCTGCGGCACATCAACTCAGAGAGTCGGAAGCGTCGGCAACCGGCGGCTATGGCTCAGCCAAGACCCTCCTTGGCTCCCTCTTAGGCCCCCTCCCAACTGTTGTCTACTTTGACTCGTCCCGTTGCTCCTGCAGTCGGCAACCAGATCCAGCGACAGAGCTGACGTCGTTGAAAGTAATGGTGGTCATTGCAGTTTGCAGCGACCAGCACAGTAGCACCCCTCTCCCTCGGTGGCTCGCCCCTATAGCTCCGCTTGACTTAGCATCTCCGGTCTCTCGCTCCCAGATCTATTCTCCAGTATAGATTTTGTTTTCTTCTTTAATCTGAAACAAATTGAAATTTTAATTTATGAAATCAGAGTGAATCAATCACTACAATCCAACATATTGCTGTATTGAATTTTTTTTGTATGTGAAATACTCAAATTCCTGGCTCTGCCATAGCCGCCTTCATCGACACCAAGCCCAGCATCCTATGACGATGGTATGACATCTATGTCATGTTCCAAAAATAGTTCATAGACTAGGTAGTGTGACTGTGCGTTGTTACGGGACAACTAAATTTTTCTAGTAAGGACCTGTTTAGTAGGGATTCACCACGAAAAAAGTGAATCTGGGCCTGGGATTCACCGTGGATTAGATCCATCGTGAATCTGAGATCCATCATAGATCTATTAGTGAAACTGTTTGGCAAATGCAGCAGCTCCAGATCCATGCAAGGGTATTTTTGTAGGAATGGCCAGATTTACCCTTGGCAACGGACCCACCTGTCAATGCCTGTCATCTTTATTCCTCCTCAAATTCACAGGAAGGTGGACCGGGGCAGCGGAGCATGACCTGCAGGGCGGCCCGCGGCTAGGTGGTGGGGTGTGGCCCGCGAACAGGCGCACGGTGGGGCTGGCCGAGCGTGTTGGGGGTGGCGGGGCGCGACCTACAGGATGTTGCCGCAACCTCCCGTGGTGCTGGCCCCTGCTGGACTCCCATGGTGCCAGCTGACCTCGCGCGGTGGACGGGAGCAACTATGAGCGCAACCAGTTGCGAGAGCCGCAAGCAGCTAGACGGGAGGGCCACCAGCAGGGGTGGATCAACGGACGGGAGGGCGAGGGTCGCTGGATGCGAGGGCCGCGCGCCATCGATTGGGAGGGTCATGCGGTGTTCTTGGCTTGGATCACGTGGGGAAGATGAGCGGAAGGAATAGAAACAAACCGGTATGTAGGTTGGGGTGTGTAATGAGTGGCAGTGGTGGGCAATTTTCTCTAAATCCACCCAACTTCTTATACTGAGTAAAAAGTTCACTTCATATGTTAGAAATTGATCTTGCTATCTAATTTACTTTCAAAAAAAATCAATACAGAACGCAAGCACCATAGAGTTGATATCAAAATACTGTCAATAAATTGGAGCAATAATGAGAATAATGCTGACATATTTATATCTTTATTAGCACCATGCTTAATTAGTGCTTGGTGTCTGATTGGGGTCTTGCATACGCGGCGCTGGTGGCAGCTTACGTGACCGCGCCAAGGCTAGGCCCTAGTTGCCGTCCTCGCGCCAGGGCAGAGTCAAGGCCCAGGGTCGTTTGGTGCCCATGCCCACACCACCACCTAACCATTGTCAGGCGCCTGCGTCGTGATCTCCCGCCGTGCAATGGCTTCGACAACTAACTGGGGTGGAGGAAAGATTTGGATTAGATTGAAACCGAATTAAACCTTATTAGAATAAGGAAACCATTCTTCTCCTATTTGATTCTACTGGTGGCCACTGCCACACGATAAGAGCAAGGCTAATGGTTTAGCCCACCGTCGGCTGAGAGAAGCTGCCATGTCACTTACAGCTAATCATACAGTCAACTTGTATAGTGAGCCGGCTGAGAGGTGTACTATAATAAAAATACAAGCATTTAATGTCAACATGTAGAAGCCCATGTACATGCCATCAGCTGTGAGAGCGAAGCGTCGGCTTCTCGCCGATAGCGAGCTAGGAGACGGCTGCGAGAAATAAATTTTGTCTCGGACCATGAGCTGCAGGCGGGCGAGATGGGAAACGCTCGCTCAGTAATCTCTCTCCGACGTGGCCCTTTTCTGTGTCGATGTGGACTCCTCCCAGCCGGCTAAAAAACGTTATTATACTTGCTCTAAGGTAACTTCAGTTTCATCATCAACATGCCCCTAATGCAGAGTTCTGAAATCAGCACGTAAACAAATTTTCTTGAGTGGGAAACTTTCATTGCATAGAACATTCAGTACAACACACATAGAACTGCAAGCACAGATGCAGTAAAGGACATGGGTGTACACATGTATGCATGATTATCTTTGGAAGGGAACAAAGTTAGTAGGCATAAATACATGTCCGACCACCTTCGTGTGGGCTGACATCATGTTGCAAGGGTGATACATCTATGTGATCTCTACTATAACGGAACACTTAAATTATGCTTGGTCCACCCAGTAAAACATCCCCCGCAGAGAGCCTCTAACTATTGTACACTTAGAAAATTACACACAAGAATCTGTCTCTATTAAAATCTATACTATAATAGAATTCTTAAATTACACTTGGTCCACTCAATAAAGTGTCCCCCGCTGAGAGTCTTCAACTACTGTGTACCCAAGAAATTACACACAAAAATTATACACTATTAAAATCAATGGCTAATAAAACACGTAAACCGAATCTGATAGTCAGAATTGGAGGTGGAAAGCCAGGCTTCTCACCCGGATCCTTCCCACGCGCTTCTCACCCCGCGCCCAACGCTGCCAAGCCAATCATCAACGTCGCAGCCACGCTTCGATACTCGGGTTCATCGTATTCTTTTTTTTCGTCTCTTTTTTTCACCCGTGACTCCTCCCGTTCCGCATCTCATTATTCTCCTCCCGCCACAATCCTCTCCCCCAGGCATGATCTCCGGGGAAGGGAGGCAAGGCCAAAGGGGCGGCGGCGCCGCCGGTGACGACCGCCGCAGCCGCGACTGCCGGATGCCTCCGCCTGATGACGCCGTCGACCGTGGCCATATCCATCCACGCCAAGCCTGGCTCCAAGGTCGCCACCATCACAGGTCCGATCTGCTTGTCCCTTTCTAGCGCCTCCATCTTGGCTGCCATGGTGGTCTGTTCCTCTCCCTCCTTGCTCAAATGACGACGCGCGTATGTGTGGTGTTCTGCAGAGATCGGAGACGAGGCGGTGGGCGTGCAGATCGACGCGCCGGCGAGGGATGGTGAGGCCAACGCCGCGCTTGTCGACTTTATCAGCTCGGGCTCGGTGAGTAGTTCATTTATCACTGTTACAGAAACATTTGTTCAATACGAATTGGCTTCGATTTGCATCATAGTGTATAGTCTAAAGTTCATCTTGTTCCTTCTGTGGATCCACCGTCTACCTCCCTCTGTGGATCCATCTTTCTTCCTCTCTTCCTTTCTGAGACCCATTCTCCGCCCCTCCCTCCCTTCCCCCAACCCCCCCTCTCTGGATCTAACATTTCACACAATGCGAGCAGGGTAACAATTGCAAGCTATCATGTTGTTTAAACTAATCATTTTCTGCTTTCGGATGCAGCATAGGTGTTCAATGGTATTCCACTGAGAAGAAGAGGTTTAGGTTCAGTCCTCTGCATCTTGGAGGTATGAGTGAGAAGTCCTCTGGATCTTGGAGGTCTGAGTGAGATGTATAAGGTCTGTTTCTTGCCTGTAGTTAAAGTGCCATAGGGTGCTACTGCTAAATATTTAGTCACCACCCGAAAACATTTCAATAACTGCAAATACTAGCTGTTTGTTATATGTAGATGCATGCTGTTCACCTGTGTTTATACATCCTAATTTTGTTAACTTTGAGTGCTACTGCCAAATATTTAGGCACCAGCATATGTTCTATAAATTTTCTTTGGGTGTCAACGTATTTCTTAACAATACACATATCTGGCTAATTGGAGCACCTCTATTAGTTAGTTTCTATTTATATGTCCCTGTTGTTGGCCAACTAAATTAAAAGCCTTATGGTGCTCTATTAAACTTGCTTCGCTGTCTGCAAGCAAATCTTGCATGTCCTGGGTAACTCATTTGCTTCGCTGTCAGCTGCATATGAACTTCAAGTTTTGGATGGTTGCAAACAGTTTTGTGTTCCTTTATGCTCTGTTTGGGGTGGAATATGTAGGGCACAATAGTACTCATTTTGGTTCTTTTATTTTGTTAGATTAGATAAACAAATTAAAATAGCTGACATTGGTTTTATGAATGAAATTTCTTTGCACTTTAACTGGACAAACAATCATCATAAAGAAGTGCCACAAGCATGTGGCCATCACAGAGGTCCACGTCATTTGTTTGGATTGTGACAATGAAGATTGCTAATTATTTTCTTTTGTAAAATTATTTGCCACAGTTTTGGTCCATCCTCTTATTTGATGCTTCGTTTTTCATAGCCTTGTGATGTCCAAGTGTATTCAAATTGATCTTTCGCCAACTTAATGTAGGTGTTGGCGGCTCTTTGTCTAAAGTACGTATTATCTAATCTTTACTAATAAATTGTGTAGTCTGATCAGTTGATCTGCCCAATTTTTCTGCAGCATGAAGTAGGTAATCGATCTGTACGACTCCCATTCCAAGAATCTCCAGAAGTCTGAACCGCTGCCTCAGCTGCAGTCACATGTGAGCTACAATTCATCCTGTAATTGTCAACGTTTATTACTCCAATTTGTGAACAGAAACACAATGGCAGAATGGGTACACCGATGTTGGTCATTACAGCTTTGGGTTCTGTGATATGTGTGTGTTGCAGATTGATGACGGCACTTGTGCAAGACTAAAGGAGGAGCTTGCTGAAACCAGCTTAAGCTCAGGTGCACATTTATTCCACAATTTAATCTACACATACACATGTAGTTCAAAAGCGGGACAATAATCTAAGTTTTATCTTTCGGGACAAAACCCTTCTTTTTTATTTAAGCAACCTCAAGGATACACAATTTCCACTACTACATAGACGATTTAGAAAATCTCCCATTGTTTCACGTCATCGCCCTTCTACCAACGACGACATCGCCCTGCTGCGCGCTCAGGTCAGGCTTGCCATTCCCTGTCATGCTGGATTGCATCGTGATTGGAGAGGTATTGATCTGAATCTCCGATGATTTCTCTCTGGTCTGCGGGATTCACTCTGACTAGCGTCTGATGCGGGCACGGTAGGGTTGCACGCCATCTGTTCAGTTGTGTAAAATTCCGTAACCTAGATCAGGATGTGTGGCAGGTGATTTGCCAGAGCACCAATTGGGTAGGTTTCTAGGCATGGATTTCTTAGTTGTTGTTCCATGTGATTGGTTCAGTTTGTTATATGGTATATCTGGTAATCCTCACTTGTGAATTCTACCATGATTAGATAGCAGATTAGGAGAGACGCTTGAGACCAAAGAGTGCTCAAAAAACAATATTTTGATTGCTCAAGAAAATATGAGATGCATCTATATCCCATAGGTGTCTTTTGTTTCAATGGCCGAGATTCCCTGAGAATAAGAAACTCAATGATTTTTCTTATTTTATAGGATTTTTTATTTATAAAACGAGGTTGAATTCTAACTTTTGCGACAAAAGTACATATGTTTTTTCTGAACATGCATCGCTTCAATTTTTAGGGTATAGAAATATGTTTTGATTGAATTTTAATGAAGTACTTCAAATTTGATAGAATTATAACTTGGAAGCAAGTGACGATCACAGGTTATTTAAACCGATTCCCTTGGAATGTTACGTAGTTTCACTATACATCCTTTTTTTAGAGTTGTTTTCCTTGGTCAGGTTATGCGTGAGCATCTAAGAATAATGGCTTAGCACTACTCAATTAGGAATTTTGGTTAATTTCCAATTGATAGTCACCAAAAAAATAATATCCAGTAGAATAATATGTAAAGTCCTTGCTGCTAGGGCTATTCAAAAGCAAATGTGGTACATGGTTCAGTACTCTTTAGGTCTTCACCATGTGTTGGTTGATTCAGTAAGAAAATGTATATTACTGGGTACACAGTTTTTTTTTGCAGTAATTTGTAGGAGAAGCGGCTATGGTGCGGTAGCGAGGGAGGAAGTGATGGGCACACAAGCAACCTCAAGGGGGGTCAGCTGCTGAACTCGTGGCGCTTGCCGCCAGTGTCAAGGGCATCCAAGGCCACCGACCAGTGCGCTCTAGGCCAACGTTTTTGAGGACGTTAGGAAGAGCATCGGCCGGTGAGTAAAGCGCCACCCAAATTCTCAGGATTCAAGTTCATGTCGTTCTGGGCTTCCCGCGCATGTCCTCCTGATTTGGCAGCTTGGCCAAGCGGTAAGGCGGGGGACTGCAAGATACGTGATGAAAAGAAATTGTCTAAGCATCTATCGGCGAAGCAACTATGCAAGCAAACTCGACCTTTGCCTGATGTGACTTTATTTTCATTCTAACTAGCGTCCCAGTACCAAAAATTTATTATGCTAGAAGTAACTTTATTATGCTTTCTTATGCAAAATTGTTTCCCGAATTGCATATATGTTCAAATACAATTATGTAAAAGTTAAACTATGGAAAAAAATCATTGGTTGTTCCCATATGCATCCCAAGATAAAACCGTAACGTTAGCACGGGCATTATACTAGTCAAGGGCTAATGCAATGCCATTACCAAAACCGATGCCAAGATTGGATGCGGGAATCCAGGCTTCTCACCCCTCGCCCAACGTTGCGACACAAAATCACCCAAGAAAAAAAACGCCGTCCGTAATCAACGCTGCAAAGCAAATCACCGGAGGGAAAAAAACGGCATCGCGTGGCGGAAGGGAGGCTGCGCCGATCGGGACTGCACTGTCGTGTCTGCTGTGGCCGCACGGCGGAGGGTGCGGCCAGGGCACTGTCGTGCCTGCTGTGGTCGCGCGGTGGAGGGGAGGCCGCGCCGATCAAGACTCCGCCTCCGCCTCCTGCTGTTGTCTGCTCGCCCTCTTCTCTGCTCCTTCAGCCCCATCGGAGATCCGTCCTGGCGTTTCCTCTTGGTAAGCCTGGCCACGGTCAGCATCAAATTTCTCGTTTGATTCATGGAAAACCATTCCGGGTCCCGCGCAGATCATTTTGTATGGATTATCAGGGATTGATGAATTAGCCGCCTTCTTTTTGTTTGGGGGAGATGGGGATTTTGAAGTTAAATTCATAGTCCTGCATGGAGGCCGATGGCCGTGGTTGCGGGGCCGCCGGCCGCAGGAGCAGGCCACGGAGGCGCGGAGGCTGCACGGGGCTGCCAGCCACGGGAGCCCGCAGTGTTGGCTCGCCGGCTGTAGGTGGGCTCACCGGCCACAGATCCCGTCGCCTGCCCCAGCGTAGCGTGGGGCCGTCGGCCGCTGGACCTGGCAGCAGGGCCGTGGGCGCCTTTTGGACTCCCCGTAGGTGAGGTCGTCGCTTTCCGTGTCACATGCGAGGGCGAGGCTTCACTTTGCTTCACTTCGGGATCTTGGCTCAGGAAGCGATGGATGAGTGGGATTCAGCCACTGCTGCGGTCTCCGTTTTATGATTTGGGTAAGCTTGGCTGTGTGCTTTGTTTTCAACACTTACTTGTTCCATGTGATGCAGAGTACATTGTAACAGCGATAAGCATCATGATGCAGATTTGCTTAATGGACTCTTTGCTCAGTGCAGTATGTGTGGGGCAGATCCAGTGCCAGAGGCTCCCACACGAATGGGGTCTGGGGAAGGAAATAACCGAAGTAAAGTCTTACCCCTGCAGAAATTCTGCAGAGAGACGGCTTCGAACCCATGACCTGGTGACTCGGCGAGCTAGCACTCACCAACTGCAGAAATTCAGTGCAGTATGTGTGCTTAGTACATTTTGTGTGCTTTCTTCTTCAAAATATTCGACTTTTTTGGCAACGATTTCATGAACCTTAAGCTGCTATTCACAAGTCTTGGGTACTTCTGAAAAAATGGGAAAGATCTGAAGGATCTGCTCCTTTGTGGCTGGAGCAAATGCTAAAAAAAATGTATATTATTATGGTGGGTGGATGATTGCATGGCATGAGAAAAGGTAGAAAAAAGGACTCTTGGTAGGAATAAACTCAGCTTTGTAAATAACTAATTTTTATATTTATAAATTTATCATGTACTCGGCTTCATACAATCTTATGTACTATTATGAGCAAATTCAACTTGACATGTTTCTAATTATGGGTTTAAAAATAGAATTTCGCCTCGTGCTAACAAATGGGAAATTTTTATAAATCAATCAGCATATGTGTTTGTTTGTCTTATTTTGCTCAGTTTATTTGACCACTGGATTACTGTTTTTTTTCACTCATTGCCAACCTGCTTATTTGTCTGCCTCATTCTCTGATGGGACAAGACTATTATGTTAAAATATTTGTTTGTCAAAATTGTGATCAGTGACCTGTGCTTATTTGTATGACTCAGTTGAGAAAAACATTTCTTTTACAGTTTCTTAACCTTGCATGTGTATTGTAGCTACAATGATGTGTCAAGCTTTTTTTTTTGTTTATTTTCTTCCTCCAGATATATGAGCAACGAGATGCCAGAGCTTAAGTTGATATGAGCAGCGAGATGTGCAGTTTGCCTATATCTCTTGCTCCCTGCAATTCTTGATTAGTTGTAGCACAGCTAGGCAATGTTCTGAAGAGAGTATATGCAGAACAGGAGCCTTTTGATAGCTTTAAAAATTTCAGTGAGAGTTTTGAGATTTCGTAATTTTGATGCCCAACTCAGAATTCAGAATTTTGTTTCACAGGTGGTGATTCTATGAATTACCGACCCTCGACAACACCAGGTGAAGGACGCACTGCGCACTTGATGTAACAAACATACATGCTCCAGGTACATTCATACATACATTTTGCCACAAGATACATATACAACACCATGTATATAAACACCACCATGTCAACAGCTTGCAGCGAAGAACAACACGAGAGAGAGGAATATGAAACAACGTGAGTACCACGCACAGGGTAAGGACTCAAGAAACCAACGAGGAAAGGGAGAGGAATAAGAGGCAGCTGAATCAAGTGCACATTCAAATGCAATGGATCAACCAAGTGCACGATCTTCGAAAATATTTTGTGGTATAAGAATACAATATTTAGAACATGTGGTTGCTATCGAATTATTAGCATTGTTTATTTTGTTCATGGACCTTGCCCTGTTTACTTCAACGGTGCCCTGCCTACTTAAGGTCATAGGCATATTGTAAATTAGATGGTTAAAGCGAGACATAACTTTATTATGCCTTGTTATGCACAAGTGTTTTCTGGATTATATACATGGTCATATACGATTGTGTGAAAGTTGAACTATGGAAAAATATCATTGTTCAGTTGTTTTCACGTGCATCCTTAAAATGAAGCCGTAGCGTTAGCGCGGGCACTATACTAGTGTTATTAAAGAATCATCTTAGCCATTCTCTACATTTATGTGCATTACCCACTGGAAGAAGGGAATCGTCATCGCCACCACCAGCTATGACCGGCACTGCTGAGTGTTGCCATGATGCACTCTGTTCCCATCATTACTGCATCAAAGAAAAACACTTTGATCAGCAAACCAAGAGGTACGGTGGAACTAAGATAGTTAGAAACAAAAAAGATAAGCATATACAAATGCTTACTGTTAAGCTACCAAGGCAGCCACGAAACATCAATATAGGTAGCGTCTTTTTTCTGATGCAACAATTTGCATGGCATATTAGTTGGAGACAGGGTACAACTTATTATCGTATTCATATTGTTCCAAACCAAATCATTGAAATGATGCAACGGTTTGCATGTTGTGTTAACTGCAGACAAGGTACTGCTCACCTGCATTTGCCACACCATTATACCTACACTGAATCTGTGAAATTGGGTTAATGAGACGTCCTCTCCTGGACTCTCGGTTTCATGTTAAATAGATCAGGAAAAGCCCCTGATGTGGCTTGTACAACAATTCAAGTTACAAGATACTCTACAACAAACTAAATAATGTTTACAAGATAATTATCCTGCCTAACAACCTACACGCCTAGAGCTATCCTGCGCCATCCAGACTTGTAGGCCAAGCCGTTGGTCTTCAACAACCAAGACAGACATTTTATAACACTCCCCCTCAATCTCAACCTGCCACGAGATTGAGATCGTTCCGAAACTTACCAATTCTTGCTGCCACAATTGGTTTAGTAAACCCATCAGCCACTTGATCTCCAGAATGAATAAAACGAATATCAAGCAATTTTTGAGCCACTCTTTCTCTGACGAAATGAAAATCAATTTCAATATGCTTTGTTCTCGCATGGAACACATGGTTCGCTGCAAGATAGGTGGCTCCAATGTTATCACACCATAGCCGAGCAGCAGGAGGATGAGAAATTCCCAATTCATCCAGAAGTTTTTGCACCCACATGATTTCTGCAGTAGCATTAGCGACTGCCTTATACTCCGCTTTTGTAGAGGATCTTGACACCGTCGCCTATTTCTTGGCACACCAAGAGATTAAATTAGAGCCAAGGAACACTGCAAATCCTCTAGTAGATCTTCGGTCATCAGGGCACCTAGCCCAGTCAGCGTCAGAGAATGCGCTGATCAACATGGACTGTGACTGACCAATCCTGAGTCCCAGACTGTGTGTGCCTTGTACATACCATAGAATCCGTTTGACAGCACTCCAATGTGTCGTGGTAGGCTCATGGAGGAACTGACAAACTTTATTCACTGATGAGAAAGAAATATCAGGCCGAGTTAATGTAAGATATTGCAATGCCCCTACCAATTGCCTGTACCTTGTAGAATCTTCAGGCCCCAGCTTCTGTCCGTCATTTGCACTAAGACGCTCGGAAGAGGGAAGAGGAGTAGACACAGGCTTGCAATTCTTCATCCCTACTTGCTGTACAATATCAGCAGCATACCTTGTTTGAGATAATCTCAAACCATCTTTAGACCGATTTACTTCTATTCCCAAGAAATAATGTAGATCTCCCAAGTCCTTTAATGCAAACTCCTTCTCCAAATTCCTGAGCAGAGCACCTGTTGCTTCTTGAGAGGAACTTGCAACAATTATGTCATCAACATAAACCAAGATAAACATAGTGAGATTTCCCTTATGAAAATAAAACAGTGATGTGTCCCCCTTTGAAGGAGTAAACCCCAGTGTTTCTAACTTCCCACATAGGCAAGCATACCATGCTCGTGGTGCCTGTTTAAGACCATAAAGGGCTTTATCAAGCTTGCAAACATAGTCTGGTCGTGTTCTGTCTGCATATCCAGAAGGCTGATTCATATATACTTCCTCTTCCAATATTTCATGCAAAAAAGCATTTTGTACATCAAGCTGTCGAAGAGACCATCCTTTTGACACAGCAATAGACAATATTAGTCGAATCATGGCGGATTTAACCACAGGACTAAATTTGTCTTCATAATCTATTCCATATTGCTGCTTAAAACCTTTTGCAACCAGACGCGCCTTGTATCTATCTATAGTTCCATCTGCCTTCTTCTTAACCTTGTATACCCGCTTACAATCAATAATATTTTTATTCTTTGGACGCGGTACTAGATGCCATGTTTTATTATGTAGCAATGCCTGATACTCACTATTCATAGCAGAAACCCAATTTGGAGATTTGAGAGCGTCATGTACTGAGCTGGGTTCTTCAGGGATGGATGAAGTCATGCACCAGCGCATAGTGCCGTCTGTGTATGCTCTAGGTTTGGAGATTCCCCTCTCTAACCTGGTTACTGGTCGAGAAGGCGCGGACTCAGGCATCATCGTCGTAGAGGATCCGGAGGAGGAGATCACCGTCGCCTACTCCACTAGATGCGACGTAGAGCCGATAGGCACAGGAGGCGAGGACAATCCTGCCCCCCTGTGTCCGGATCAGCTGTGCCGATGACCGCACCGCTTGGAGGCGAGGGAGAAGAGATGGCCGCAGAGGATCCCGTGTCCACCAGTGACGACGCTGGCTCAGTCGAGGAAGGACCGGGCACCAATCCCGAATCGGATGTGCCGCTGGACTACAGGTGTGGCAGATGATCATCCTGCGAGTCCGCGCTAGTTTGCTGTGAACACATAAAAATGACGGCCACGTGGGCGCTGTTCACCGGCCGAAAAAACACCGTTCTGATCTGAATTTTTTTCTGTATTACCTGCAGACACACCTGAACCACATACTGATTATGCATAACTGCATCCCCAAAACTAGATGATGGGTTGAGCAAAACATCGGGAAGAATTGAAAGTTCAGACCTTAGGCGAGCACTAGCGTTGGGATGCATTTGGGAAAAAGGAAACACAGATTCACCAAATACAACATCCCTAGAAATATAGACCCGACCTTCTGAGGGATCAAGGCACTTAAAACCCTTGTGCTCGTTATTGTAGCCAAGGAACACACATCGACGGGAACGAAATTGAAGTTTCTTGGAATTATATGGTCGAAGAAGGCGCTGTCCAAGAAGGCGCTCACAGGTGTTTCATTTTGTATGACCTTGGACAGCAATCGGTTAATAAGAAAAACAGTTGTGACAAATGCTTCATCCCAGAATTTCAAGGGATTAGATGCATGGGCAAGTAATGATAGGCTAATTTCGACAATATGACGGTGTTTATGTTCAGCCGAGCCATTTTGCTAGTGAGCGTGCGGGCAAGAAACATGATGCTCTATTCCTATATGTTTGAAGAAGGAATTAAGAGATTGATATTCACTACCCCAATCTGTTTGGATGGTGCAAATTTTTCGATCAAATTGTCATTCAACTAGATTCTGGAAATCATGAAATCGCTGAAACACCTCAGACTTATGTCACAATAAATAAATCTAGGTAAATTCACTGAAGTCATCAATAAAACTCAAATAATAATTGTTTTGACCAACTGATGTTGGTGCAGGACCCCAAACATCTGAAAATACAAGATCTAATGGACCAGTAGACACACTAGTCGACCGTGGATAAGGGAGTTGATGACTCTTTCCCTTTTGGCATGCGTCACACACACCAATTTTATTGGACTCTTAGCAACAAGAAGTTTGGGGCGGCTTAGAACCTGCTGGACTACATGAGTGGAAGCATGGCCTAGCCTGGAGTGCCACAAAGATGTAGACGGCTTGAAGGCGCCTAAAGCTTGTTTATTCAATGATGACTTCAGGGGGTACAATCCTTTCTCACACCGGCCTCTGAGAAGGGTCCTCTTTGTCCCTTGTTCCTTGATAGCAAAATAGTGTGGATGAAATTCAAGAAAGGCATTATTATCACAAGCCAAACGGTTTACAGAAATAAGATTCTTGTTAGCCTGAGGAACATGCAACACGTTTTTGAGATGAATTTTGCTAGTTGGGGAATGCAAAAAGCTATGACCAACATGACGGATCTCCATACCTGCACCAGAGGCGGTGTGAATGTGATCGTTGCCATTGTACTTATCATGGATCGTCAGCTTCTCAAGATCGCCCGTGATGTGATCCGTAGCACCAAAGTCCATCTACCAGTTGGTGTCGACTCCATACGATGTAGCAGTAGAATACGTGGCAGTCTTCTGTGGAGGGCCCGTGAATGTCGCGTCAAACCTCTTGAAGCAGCGGAGGACAGTGTGTCCGTCCCTGCCACAGAGCTGACAGATGACAGGAGTCGATGTAGATCCATGAGAGCGACCGAAGCCGCCGCATCCTCCCTTCTGATGTCGACCACCTCCACCGTTGCAGCGGCCAAATCTGCAGCGACCGTGGTGATTATTGCCACCACGACCACCACGTGAGGCCATGTTGGCGGAGGACTGGGTACCACCACCATGCAATTCCAATCTCTGTTCATGACTAATTAGCTGAGTATACAACTCACCAAGTGATATAGGCTCGACTCTGGCAGCGACGGCCAACACCACGGGATCAAAGTCGAGGTCGAGACCCATGAGAATGTAGGAGACCATCTCTTCATCTTCTAGACATCGTCCTGCTGAAGCCATCTCATTAGCGAGCGATTTCATCTTGGTGAAGTACTCGCTGATGGAGGACACGCCCTTGGATGCCGTTGCCAGCGCCATCCTTGTGCTGATCAAGCGCTCTCTAGATTGAGACACGAAGATCCCTTCAATGGCCGCCTAGGCTACAGCTGCAGTTTCTGCTGCCCCATACTCCTTGTTGAGAATCGGCGCCGCTTCCTTGTCATCCTCCTCTTTCTTCGTCAGATACTTTGGTGGGGGCTGCAACGTCGGGCTCAGGAAGTCGAAGAGCTCGGCCCCCTTGATGGAGGAGAGCACATGGGCTCGCCACAGCGGATGATTCCCGTGCGTCAGCTTCTCGCTGACGGGCAAGAAACCTAGGGAGTACGCAGCATGTGGAACGGAGGAGGAGGCCATAGCGTGAGTCCGTGAGGAGAAAGGCTCCGATAACATGTGAAATTGGGTTAACGAGATGTCCTCTCCTGGACTCTCGGTTTCATGTTAAATAGATCAGGAAAAGTCCCTGATGTGGCTTGTACAACAATTCAAGTTATAAGAAATTCTCTACAACAAACTGACTAATGTGTACAAGATAATTATCCTGCCTAACAACCTACACGCCTAGAGCTATCCTGCGCCATCCAGACTTGTAGGCCAAGCCGTCGGTCTTCAACAACCGAGACAGACATTTTCTAACAGAATCACCCATCTTCAACACGCCAGCCGCTACAGTACATAAGGCTGCAATCGTGTGTATGAAACATCAATATTACGTAAGTCTATAATAAAGATTCAAATCACATGCAGATCTGAACTTTTTTTCCTTCAGATTCAAGCCAACTAAATCACATGCAGCCGAATTATTGTATTCTAATATCGTACAGAGATAAACTATAGACTAAAAATTTTATAAAGGTGAATTCATAATCGTTAGAATGGTATAACTGAGACAGTGCACAGCTGCCCACTTTGCGTGCTCATTCAGAAATAAATTAGAACATGTCAATTTGATATTCTCGATTATCTATTACATTCTTGTTCACATCATAAAAAAGTGATCATTATCCTTCACAATTTGCGTGACAAGTAAGCAACTTCTAGCTTTGTCTCCTGACCGTTAGTAATAAAACATAAGTTCGGTGGCTTACTGCCAGAAGAAAGCTGACATATCTGAAATAAACCTAAGCACCTCAACCTCATCAAACTTATCTGCTACTGCATAGTGGATTCAGAAACATGTAACCACAGGGGAAAAAAGCTCTGAGTTTTCCCTACCTGATCATATCATTTAGTAACTGATGGATGAGCTTTCTTATTTATCTGATAAGCTTTTAAGTAGCTGATGTTCTTCTGTTTATCTTGGACAACTCAAGACATGTACTAGTACGTTCATCAACTGTAATGTAAATGTGCAAGCATGATCTATGTCCAATGAAGGACATTTGGTGTGCACAAGAACAACTGATAATCTTTGAATGGGATCAAAATTAGTTGCAGCGAAGAGAAGGGGTGGCATACTTGTTGGGCGCTCATTTCTAGCTAGCAGTTGGCGCCCAACGGCGTGGAGCAGCAAGGGCACGAAGCAGCGAGCCAGCGACGGCAGGGCAGGTCGTGGAGATGGTGGTGTTTTCAGTGGCATGGAGGCAGTGGCGCGTTCAGCGGCGGCACGTCTAGGCAATGTCGATGGCAGGGCAGGTCATGGCGTGGCGGTGGTTTTTGTGGAGGTGAGGTGCCAGTGCAGTGAAAACCCCTCCTAGGCACGATAAGAATAGACACTACTGGAGACGCCAGATATGCTGAGTGTAATATGCTTTGCCGAGTGCAAAACATCGGGCACTCGACAAAGAGGTCATTTGCCTAGTGCAAACTAAAAAGCACTCGGCAAAGAAAAGACACTTGGCAAAACTGCGCTATGCCGAGTTTTGACACTCAACAAAGAAATACACACAGCAAAATAGCCATTTTGCCGAGTGTCAACTGTGCACTCTCGGCATATCGTGACGGAGGCAGCCGCCGTTAGGAGTTTGCCGAGCGACCTCCATTGACACTCGGCAAATTAGCACTTTGCCGAGTGCTCGCACTCAGCAAAGCAATTTTTTTTTCAATTTTACCATCCAAACTATTGAAAGCCTATTGAATGATAAAAATTGATTACAACTATTATGATGGAAATTAATGAATGATGACGATGTGTGTTGATGCGCAGGAAAGAGGCCAACTTCGGCTACGCGTTCATCAACTTCACCCCGCCGTTTGGTCGATTCACCACCCATGTCTGCAGCTGAGGACCATGCATTTATACTATGGATTCGAGCATTAGGTGGAGGAGTAGGTGGTTGTGCAGCATGTCTCATGCATGTCATGTGTAACCATACCCTACTAAAATGGAGTTCTCCTAGTGTTTTTAAATAGTTGTAAAACACTACAACTACTCATAACACTAGGGAATTCTCACTAGGAGGCATTTAGTAGGAAAAGTTTGTACTAAATTTTGAATACTAAAACAATAGGAGAACTCCACATCACTAGGAGAAGTTGAAAATTCTGGTTGTGATAATCTGTGTTGTGTGCTAGGAGGTCTAGGGTGGCAGCAGCAGAAGCTGTCTACCTAGGAGTAGGGTACTAGGAGTACGAGTAGTAGGGAAATGTGTGCCCCGCCCCTTTTCCCACCGCTGCCGGGCTTGTTCATGGATCATGGAATTGGTAGTACAAGTAACATTTTGTATAGGTTTTTAAAAGTTTTCCACTATCTTTCTTACTTTTGAAAAAATGTTCCATCATAGTAGCTTGCTTTTGAATGGCTTGTTGCTTCTTGAATTGTGCAGCTTCCTTCTCAAGGCGCTTCTGTTCTTTCTCAGCTTCCTCTTGTTGTTTGTTCTGTTGTTTCTTTATTTCAACTTCTTCATTTTCACGTCGCTTCTGTTCTTCCAGTGCTTCCTCTTCCTGCTTCTTTTGTTGTTTCTTAACTTCAGCCTACTCCTTTTCACATCTCTTCTGTTCTCTTAGGGTCTCTCCACCACGACCACCGCCACCACCACTCCACCACCACCGTCGCTGCCAGCCACCACAACTCCACCACCACCACCACCACCACTGCACAGTAAGAAAGGGAAGGGGAAGGGAAGGGTGTGACCATGTGTGTTGATGTGCGGGAAAGAGGTCAATTTCGCTACGCGTTCATCAACTTGACCATTGCAGCGGGCAGGCCCTTGGAGGTGTACCAAACAAAACCCAAAAGGTGTCTGGCGGCATAATTATACATGTTAACCAAAGAAAAAAACCTAGATGGTGGTTATCAACTCTATTTCACTATCATTGTCTTCTCATTCCGCGGTTATCAACATGAAATACACCCTGCCATGCCTATGCGATGATAGCCATGTGCAACTTGCAACCCCACTGCAGGTTGAGATTTTGCTAAATTTGAAATTCTGCAAAATGGATGGATGCAAGAAATGAGGTATGGGGTCAAAAGAATACCACAAGCCTATGAACAAAATGTCAAAATCCATTAGAAGCCTCTGACAATTAGTGGGCAATCTCTTCTCCTTCATGCAGAATCAATCGACAGCATTGAATAGCATGCCTCGTCAACTAGGAAGGTCGCCAGGATCGTTTGTTGGGCCTCATCTACCCGGACAGCGTGCCTTGGGTTTCTCCACCAAGAACCCTGGGAGACTTTTTTGCCAAAGCGACTTACCAGTACCGGTCGGCAAAAACGCCGGCGAGTTCAAGCTCTGTGAGCGGCAGGTCGCCCTCGACGTCTCGACCGGCAAGAACGCCGGCGAGGTCGCCGGCGAGTTCAGGCTCTGTGAGTGGTAGGTCGCCCTCGACGTCTCGACCGGCAAGAACGCCGGCGAGGCCAGGGTCGGCAGGGGCTGATCCAGGTTCAAAAAACTTTGAAAATTCAAATCCACGGAATCTTGATCCGATCTTTCCTCCCTTGAACCCCGCTGAGCTACTGGTCGTAGTTATGTCCGCGTGCGTCACCGGGAAAAGGTCGGACGAGAAGGATCACGAGCTGCGTGAGATTCCTAAGCTAATCACTATTGGGCCTGGAAAATTCTTTCAGCCCACGCCGGGCTTGTGTAGTCTGTTTGCGAGAACTGGAACCAGGAAACTCCAGAGGCAGCCGCCAAAGCATACCGTGACTTCACCCTTTGTGGAAACAAGGCGCAACCCTAAGCCGCATCCTGTGACACAGCCAACGAAAAAATTATTTGCCGACGTTGTTCGGGAAGGAAAGACTAGGGCGGCTCAGGAGGGTTTCGGCGGACGGGGCAGAGGAAGGTTCAATTCGGGCTTCAATCCTGGCTTCAATCTAGGGTACGGAGGGAGAGGTGGAGGACGTGGTCGATTCCCGCCGCATGGAAGAGGTCGTGGCCATGGTGGTCACGGTGGCCATGGTCATCACGGTGGACAAAGCTATGGAGGCTTCAATGGAGGGTATCATGGGGCAGGGCAAGGAGGCGGCTGGCACTACAACAATGACGGTAGGGGTCAGGGCTACGCTGACCGGAACCATCAGCCGGTGCCGTCTGGCCCCAACCATGGCGTGCCGCCTCCCATGCCTCCTCCCAACCATCACTCACAGCCCCAGGCGAGTGGCCAGGCCACTACCACCGGACATGGTCAGGCGCATCCAGGGAGCCAAGCACCAATACAGGGACACGGCATGCATGGCCAGGCACCTGTGCATGGGCATGGCACGGCTATAGTGCAAGGCACTGGAGCCAACCTACAGGCGGCGCTAGGCGCTGCCTCCAATCCAACCATGGGGGCAGCATCTTCGACTACGACAGCACCGGCATCAGCTGATCTCAATCCAGCCACTGCCCCCACCAAATTCCAACAATGCAATGATTCAGAGTGATGCACCAGAGTCATCCCAAAAAGGGAATCAAAAGAGCAAGGGTAAACCCTACTGTTATCACTGTCATACCAAAGGGCATACAATTTTAGTTTGTACAGCAGTTCTTAGCTGTGAGATTTGCTATGGGGATCATGTTAAAAAAGTTTGCCCAAATTTGAAGAATCTTCATTCTACCGCTATACCATGTGGTTATGCTGTTCAAGGTCTAGGATTCTATTTTATACCTGTTGCGGAAAATCCAAAAGTAGTTTCAGATGATAAATCAGCTGTGGTACGTGTTCTGGAGGGTTCTCTTACTGCAGATCAATTGGCAGTAGAACTCGACAAACTACTACCCAAAAACAGTTGGGTGATTGAGGAGAAAGGCAATGATGCCTTTACCACTAATTTCCCTTCTGCTGAAGTGCTCAATCACATGGTGAATTGGGGTCCAATGGACACCAAATCAGTGAAAGGAAAGATTCGTTTTGAGAAAGGGGCTGAAAATGATGTCTTCAAATATGAGATTGATAAGGTTTGGGTATAGTTTCGGGGACTACCAAAGGAACTGCGAGAGTTCCCTATCATTTGGGCAATTGGCTCCATTCTAGGTGTCTCTCGAGCTGTTGATACTAAATTTACAAAGAAGTATGGCAGAGCAAGAATGAAAGTAGCCATGCTGGATCCCGCTCTCATCCCAGATCTTGTGGATGTAGTCATTGGGGACTTTGTCTATGAGCTAAAATTCAGAGTGGAGAAGGATATGCCTGATGGTGAGCCACAAGTCATTGACATGGACTCTACCATGGACGAGGATAAAGCACCAGAGGAAAAAGGGCCGGAGAACATGGATCATGATGGTAAAAAGATGGAAGACCCGCCAGCTAGTCAAACATCTGAAAAGCAGCCTGATGCCTTAGTTGCACTGAGTGGACAGCACAAGAGTAAGGCTACCACTGTTGTTCTTACTGAGCAGGAAGACATTGCAGCCGCTGGGACCTAGGAGGTTTCTATGGGTACCTCAGAGGTACCCCCATTATGTTGATAAGGAAGGCAAAGTTTCCAACTATGTCAGGAAAAAGCGATGTAGTTAAACCTGTGGTGCTACTTACCTAGACTGGGATGACTCCAGATGGATCTGCACAGTGGAAAGCTACCATGTTGCAATCCAAGATTGACTCTAGCACTTTGAATAAGACTAAAGCACTAAGTGGTGGGGTAGTGTCGCCAGTGAGATCTAGTAAAAGAAATGTGTCTACTTCATAGAAAGACTCATTGGAGAAGGCAACAAAGTTAAAGGTGCATAGGAACATGGATTCTTCTTCTATCAAAGGTAAAGAACAACCACTTTCTTTTGATGTTTTTGATGATTCTTCTTTACTAGCTTCTACTAGCACAATAGGCATATCACTTGGGGCTAATGAACAGGAAGTTACATTGTCTTTGCAACATCTTAGAGACATAGAATCAACCAGAATGTCTAAGAGTAACTTGTTAAAAGTAGATAACAGTTCTTTGTTAGGGGATGCTTCAACTGTTTGTTCAGTAGATGAGGACCTAGACTTAGTTGCTTTAAATCTCATTTGTGCCGAAATCTCTAAATACCTAGGTGATGGCGGCTGTGACCCTTTGTGTCTATAGACTCCCATATCACATCTCAAGAAGTCTAGGTCCAAAAACAATAAGAAAAAACTAAAAAAAGAATCGCAATGAAAGGAATTTTCTGGAATAGCAACGGTTTTGCTAACACAAAAAAATAATTTTCTTTCTGATTTAACAAAAGAGAAGAACCTAGAGTTCATAGCTATATCGTAAACCAGCAGAGCCAATGTTCTGCAATCCACTTTGAATAATATCCGCGTTGGCAGAGATTTTCTTTGGCATTGCATGGCTCCAAGGGGTCGGTCTAGTGGCATGATTCTAGGGGTAAATCTATTAACCTTTGACATTGGACAAATAGAAGAGGGGGACTTTTTTATTCAGTTTAAGTTGAGACACGAGGAGGATGATTTTAAGTTCAATTTATTCTCAGTGTATGGCCCAGCTCAAGCGGATCTTAAGTCACATTTCTTATCTGAACTAGTCCGAGTATGTTCAAAAGAAACATTACCTCTTATTATAGGTGGTGATTTTAACATTATTCGTAGACCGGATGAGAAAAACAATGACAACTATAATGATAGATGGCCTTTTCTGTTCAATGCTATAATAGATACTTTAAACCTTAGAGAATTAGAAATGGCAGGAAGGAAGTTTACTTGGGCGAATAATTTATAAAATCAGACCTTCGAGAAATTAGATAGAATTCTTGTTTGTACGGATTTTGAGTCCAAGTACCCAGTTTCTAGTGTCCGAGCATTGAGCAGAGAGATTTCTGATCACACTCCACTGTTTTATAGCACAAATAGCCCATCTCCGGCTTACCAGCCATAGTTCAAGTTCGAATTGGGTTGGTTGCTCAGGGATGGATTTTGTGACATGGTGAGAGATGTGTGGCATAGTGTGCTCATCAATGGCAGCCCCCTAGAGAGGTGGCAAGCAAAAATCAGAAAGCTCTGCCAATACCTCAGTGGATGGGCAAAAGATGTGAGTGGTGCCTATAAGAAAGAAAAGAAGACCTTGTTAGACAAACTCGATGAGCTAGATAAAAAGGCAGATAACTCTTTGCTTGATGAGTCAGAACTAAACTTAAAACATGTGTTAAATGAAAGGATTGCTTAAATACTTCGAGAAGAGGAACTCAAATGGTACCAAAGGGCAAAGGTTAAGCACCTACTGGAGGGTGATGCTAACACAAAATATTACCATTTGTTGGCTAATGGAAGACATCGGAAAACTCATATTTTCCAGTTGGAGGACGGTCACACTGTAATAGATGGTGATGCTCAGTTGAAGTAGCATATTACCAATTATTACAAGAGTCTTTTTGGTCCTCCGGAGAATTCTTTTATTGAGTTAGATGAACACTATGTTCATGACATTCCACAAGTCTCCGAACTGGAAAATGAGCACTTGACAGATGCCTTCTCAGAATCAGAAGTAAGGGCAGCATTGTTCCAAATGGAACATAATAAGGCACCAGGCCTAGATGGTTTTCCACCAGAGTTTTATCAGGTCTTCTGGGACTTATTAAAAGATGATCTGATGGCTATATTTATGGAATTCCATGAGGGAACCTTGCCTTTAAATAGTCTCAACTTTGGAACGATAATTTTGCTACCAAAAAAGAAAGATGCGAAAGTGATTCAACAATACAGACCAATATGTTTGTTGAATGTTTCCATGAGGGAACCTTGCCTTTAAATAGTCTCAACTTTGGAACGATAATTTTGCTACCAAAAAAGAAAGATGCGAAAGTGATTCAACAATACAGACCAATATGTTTGTTGAATGTTTCTTTTAAAATCTTTAACAAAGTTGCAACTAATAGATTATCTACTGTTTCCCAGAAGATTATTAGACCAACACAAGCAGTGTTCCTTCCAGGTAGAAACATTATGGAAGGCGCACTAATACTTCATGAGACAATACATGAACTTCACTCGAAAAAACAAAATGGGATAATCTTCAAGATAGACTTTGAAAAGGCATATGATAAAGTAAAATGGAGCTTTCTACAACAAACTTTAAGGATGAAAGGTTTCTCTCAAAAATGGTGCTCTTGGGTGAAGCAGTTCACACAAGGAGGAAATATAAATATTAAGGTGAACGATCAACTTGGTTCCTACTTCCAAACAAAAAAAGGTTTAAGGCAAGGTGACCCAATGTCTCCAATACTATTTAATATAGTGGTAGACATGCTGGCTATACTGATTGCTAGAGCAAAGGAAGCAGGTTAGGTAGAAGGGGTCATACCTCACCTTGTCCAAGATGGCTTGTCCATCCTCCAATATGCGGATGGCACAGTAATATTTATGAGCCATGATGTTGAAATAGCGAGAAACATGAAGTTAATTTTAAGTACTTTTGAGCAACTCTCAGGGCTTAAAATTAACTTTCACAAGAGTGAGATCTTTTGCTTTTGTAAGGCAAAGGATCATGAGGTGTTTTATTCGCAGCTGTTTGGATGTGGGGTGAGTAAGTTTCCTTTCTGTTACCTTGGCTTACCTATACACACTAGGAAGTTGAGTAATAAAGATTGGCAGACAATTGAAAACAGAATTGAGAAGAAGCTTAGTGGTTGGAAAGGCAAGTTGCTTTTGGTAGGAGGCCGCTTGGTTTTAATAAACTCAGTGCTCTCTAGCCTACCAATATTTATGATGTCATTTTTCGAACTCCCAAAAGGAGTTTTGGAAAAGATTGACTGTTTAAGATCAAGATTCTACTGGCAAAATGATCAATACAAGCGCAAATATAGGCTGGCTAAATGGGAAATTTTGTGCCAATCAAAAATCCAATGTGGCTTAGGTATTCATAATTTGGACTTACAAAACAAATGTCTGTTAAGTAAATGGCTTTTCAAATTGCTAAATGAGTATGGCATGTGGCAAAAATTATTGAGGAATAAATACATAAAAGATAAGACTCTAGGGAGTTGTACTAAAGCCAACTCACTCTCATTTCTAGAAAGGCTTTATGAATGTTAAAGATACTTTCATGGGTTTGGGTTCATTCAGAGTGAAAGACGGATCACAAACTCGTTTTTGGTTTGATGCTTGGTTGGGTAACCAGCCACTAAAAGATACTACTCTGTCCCTTAATGTTGGTCGTCCGGGAAGCGTGTCTGTGAGGGAAACACGGTTTTCTAGAGACAGACATTTAGGGACGGAGGGTGTAGATTTCTTGCGATGTTCAATATTGTGAGAAGAAAACAAGATTCGGTGGCAAGAGTACTTGCTTCAACCCCACTTAACATTTCCTTTCACCGCAATTTAGTGGGTAGGAATCTAAGGGACTGGCTTAGAATTTTTGCTTCTATACAAGATGTGAACTTACTGGGGAAAGAGACACATTTGTTTGGGCTTTACATTCATCAGGTAGCTTCTCGGTTAAATCTATGTATGCTAAGTTAATTAACAATGGTGTCAGAGTGTCACAAGATTTATGGCGGATCAAGATCCCTACAAGAATAAATATATTATTGTGGTACCTAAAAAGAGGTGTAATCCTAACCAAAGATAACCTTGGAAGACGCAACTGGAATGGTGACAAAAGTTGTTGCTTTTGTCACTCTACAGAGACTATTCACCACCTTTTTTTCTAATGTGCTTATGCCAAATTTATGTGGCACATTGTACACTTATTATTTGGAATAGCACCTCCTCTCAACATAGACGATTTATTTGTTACTTGGTCTAAGATGGGTGGTGTTATTTATAACTCATTGTTATTAACGGCAGCAGCGGCTTTATGTTGGACAATTTGGTTAACAAGAAACGAAGTGGTTTTTGACAAATGCAGACTAAAAACTTTTTTGCAGGTGCTCTTCAAGGGAACCCATTGGCTACGGCAGTGGGCAAGACTGCAGCGACATGATGATCTACGGGACCAGCTGACCTTTGCTGGGCAGCATTTGGAGACTTCAGCCCTGCATTTCTCTAGTTCCAGTGGATGGTTATCTACTAGGTTTATTGGTCTTTCTTAGTCAAGACTTCTCTTCATGTTTTGTTTCCCAAAGTCTGGATGTGAGTTTCTGAACCTTGAAAGTGGTGTGCTGTGAACTTTGTAATAATGGGCCTGATTCTACTTCGGTAGATGAAGCCGGATATAAATTATCCTTTATCTAAAAAAAAAGCTACTGTGAAAACAGAAATACAGATTCAAATCTAGTGAACGATCAGACAGGCCCCGCGACTTTTCATTTTAGGCAAAAATATTTTTCGCAACTTTCCTTTTAGAAAATTTTCTATTTTTGTCTAAAAAAATCTGCAACTTTCCTTAGTTACAAAGTTATACATCTAACTTTTACATGTAACTTATACACATGACTTCAACGTACATCTTCAATGTGACAAAGTTACGCATATAACTTACATGCTTTTTTGAACAGAGAGAGTACAACTTAGATATATAACTTGATGAATGACTCAGATGTAAAGCTGGACATGTAAGTTATATTCAATAACTTAGATGTATAAAGATATATATATAACTTGATAAATGACTCAGATGTAAAGCTGGACGTAGAAGTTATATTCAAGAATTTAGATGTACAAATTAATATCACAATGTATTAGCAAAAAAAAATAACTATGTATGAAAAAAAATACGTAGTATAATTTCTAAATATATAACAAAAAGGAAAAATAGTAGAAAGAACAAAGAAAGAAACAACGTTCATACAGGTGCAGCCAATGCTGCTCGGGCGAATCTGACCAACATGTCTAAAAATATTTACATGCACGGAATATATTGACATGCCACCGAAGGAGGAAATATATTTGAGAACCAATAAAGAAAAGGGATGATACAAAAGAGGTCTGCGCTGATGGGTCATTCGCCGAAAAGCAATCGAACGATCGCCCAAATGGATTTGCGCAACCACAACTCTCCCAAACAATGCACACACATATAATAGCCCATACATATCTAGTTGCTGCCTTTCCAAGACGATAGTGGAGGCGTCTCTGAATCTCTCCAGGTGTAGAAGGTGCTGTGGTAGCGTTCACCGTGGACGTCATCCATGGCAGCGTAGGACTCGAGCTCGACCATCTCCTCCGGCGTGAGATTCACCGACAGCGCTCCCAGGTTCTCGTTGAAGTTGGCGATCTTTGTGGTTCCAGGTATGGGGCAGACATCGCTTCCCTAGTGGTGAACCCAAGCCAGCGCAAGCTGCGATGATGTGCAGCCTTTCCTTGCAGCCATCTGGCTCACGCGCTCGAATATCGGCGCGTTCTTCTCCATGTTCTCTGGCTGAAATATTGGTAGAATCTGAAAGAAGATCATATCGAATGGCATTTCATTCAGTACAGGATGAAGCACAATATAGTCACTTGGAGATGGATGGATCATGAACAGAAATAGAATAGGATAGGTCGCCATACCTTGCGGAAATCGTCGTCCGGCAGCTCAGTGACAAGAAGTTCGGCTCCGCTGGAGAAGAACCCTCTGCCTAACGGACTGTATGCCACAATTCCAATTCCAAGTTCTCTGAAAATTGTGAATAAAAACAAAAAAGAGAGCAGCGTCATCATATTATGTACCTTGGCTTCTGATCCGTCCCCAACAAAGAGTATGCTCCGTTCCTAGTTACTGATAATGAAGCAAACAATGTCTGTATATATATAAACATAATTTGTATGTACCTGCATGTTGGGATTATATCTTGTTCAGCATCTCTTGACCAGAGAGACCACTCCAGCTGGACGGCAGTGATTGGATGAACTGTGTGGGCTCTTCTGATTGTTGATGCCGACGCTTCCGATAGCCCGATGTATTTGATCTTGCATTTTTCTACCAACTTTTTGAGCTCACCCATCTGCACATATACATATCAAAGCTCAGAGAATGCCGGTATAGTGTAACTTTGTGTCTTTGTCAACGCATGAATGCAATGCAAGTACTCCTACGCAACTCGCTAACTCACCGTGACCTCGACGGGCACCTTGGTGTCGATGCGTTGCTGGTAGTAGAGGTTGATGCAGTCGATGCCAAGCCGCCGGAGGCTGCCCTCGCACGCCGCCCGCACGTACGCTGGGTCACCGCGGACTGCCTTGAAGTCCGGCGTGGCGCCGAACTTCGTGGCCACCTGCACCTGCTCCTGCACAGCCCCATCGTGGAGCGCCTTGCCGATGAGGACCTCGTTGGTGTGCGGGCCGTAGATGTCAGAGGTGTCGAGGAAGGTGACCCCGGCCGCGACGGCGTGGCGGAGGAGCGCCACCATGTCGGCCTCGGGCTTGCGCTCGCCATATGCTGCCGACATGCCCATGCATGCAGCCCAGGCCCTGCGACGAGACCTCCAGCCCCTGCGACCCCAGCTTCATCATACGTGGCCGCGGCGGCGAGACACACGCCGGAGCTGGTGTTGCCGCCTATATTGCTGCTCTCGCTGGCCTTGCTCTTGTTCGCGCTGGGTGCACGGTGCAGTAGTAGGCCGTAGGGCGCGGTTGTTGTCGCGTTCCCGTGCACGGCTATTTCTAGTTTGCAGAACCCTGCAGCTGGCGTCACGGAGTGTGTCAGATGGGCTTTTTTTTTTAATCGGGTACAACTTTGGATACACACAACCTAGGTCTTGTTTAGATATCAAAATTTACCTTCAAAAAGCATCACATTTCACTATAAAAAAGAAGATTCTCCGTCACATCAAAATGCCGGCACATGTATGGAGTACTAAATGTAGATAAAATCAAAAACTAATTACACAGTTTTGTTATACTTTGCGAGACGAACATTTTGAGCCTAATTAATAAATATTTGGACAATTTTTACCAAACAAAAACAAAATCGCTACAGTAATCTACAGTAATTTGGGGTGCCAAGATTTGGTAACTAAACAAGGCCCTAGACACTTCACACTCATACCGCACGGCACACGCTTGCGTGTCCCTACACAAAGAAGAGATTAGGAGACTCTCCAGCCTCTAGTGCGTGGAAAACCCGTAATGCCACCAAACGCGTAGGCATGCGTCCAGAGAAACACATAAAAGTCGGGCACACATAAAAGTCCAGCAAGGCCCACCTGAAAACGAGTGTTGTCAAAAGGTTTATCAGTAACCGCGCGGCATCTACATTTTTTTTTTGCCAATTATCTGTAAGCTACACATAATTAAAAGCATTTCTTGAATGGTTGATATAAGACAGTGAATAAAGCAGTTATGCTAGCCAACCAAAGGGATACATAGAAGTGTGTTAGGAAAAGGAGTAAGCCCGAGCATGGAAAGGAGTTAACCGCTGCTTGCTTCGAACTCAGTCTAAATGCAATCCTCCGTAACACGGTTCCCTGAAAATTTTTCTTCTCAATTTCTACTAGAGATAGGTCGTTAGCGTGTTTCCTGTCTTGTATCTCAAGGTAGATATTTTGTTATGGTTATATCTATCCTTTGTGCCTGACTTGTTGTACACAAGCCAACCAAGACTGTTCCTAATTTCTATAAGCACGCAACCGAGACCTTAGGGAGAGGCAACTAATTCTACACCTTTCACACTAAGTTACTAGAAACCCACGCGGCGTTGCCGTGTCTACCATAAGCTTGCCATTCTATAGTGTTATTTATTCTATTCTATATTATAGTAAAACATATAAGGTACAATGGATATTATGTAAGAATTTATGCGAATGAATTGTAAAATCGCTATGAATTTAGAATTTACTCTATAATGAAGCTGCAGCTTTTGAAATTATGAATAACTTTTTTTTGAACACCTTTTAATTTGAAAACATTTCGATGTCTAAATTGTAGGTACAACCGATTGCATATAAACATTTATGCAAATGCTTTGCGAAAGCGTTATGAATTTAAAAATTTATTCTATAATAAAGTTGTAGTTTTTGTTTTTTATCATATTTTTTATTGAAGAACTTTTGATTTGAAAATGTTCTCGCCAGTATAAAACGCCTTTTCTTTGTTGTATAGCAGAACTTTAGGTTTTGAAATTTTGAACAATTTTTTATATTCAAAACTTTTTTGGCGTAACAATGTTTCGAAGTCCAAAACACAGGTACAATGGATCCTATGTAAACATTTATGCGGATGAATTGTAATAGCGCTTTGAATTTAGAATTGTACTCTGTAATAAAGTTGTATTTTGAAATTTTGGACAACTTTTGTATTGAACATATTTTAATTTGATAAAGTTTCGGTGTCCAAATTGTAGGTACAACGGATCGCATGTAAACATTTATGTAAACGCATTGCAAAAACGTTTTGAATTTTAATATTTGTTGTGTAATAAAGTTTTAGTTTTTAAATTTTTGATCAAATTTATATTGAAGAACTTTTGAGTTGAATGCGTTTTGGTGTTCAAATTGTACGTATAATGTTGCCCGTGTAAAATAAACGAGTGGAACGGATTGTAGTTTGGTTCAAATTAAAATCTAAGGGTTTTTCTAAAAACAATCTAGAGAGAGGATCAGGACTGCAGGTTGGATTTCATAAAAACTTAAGGGTTTCTTTATAAATTTTCATGAACCATGGAGGCGGGACTGCAGGTTGATTTGGAAAAAGTTTTGGGTTTGTTCGCAAACAAACCTGAGAGAGGAGACCGGACTAAAGATGGCAACGGGCAAAATCCGCGCGGATAGTGCCTTCTCTTGCCCGTGCCCACGAGCAAAATCTCATGCCCGTGCCCGCGCCCGCCACCCGCCACGGGTAGCATTCTGTGCCCGCACTCGCTATCCGCGGGCATGCCCGCATGCCCGACAGCGACCTGCACGGTGGGGACGATGGCCTAGGTCGGAGCCTCGGAGGCTCGGAGAGGGGAGGCTGGCGGCCGGCGGCCGCCGTCGGAGGCTCGGAGGATGGCAACCGGTGTCGAAGTGCGCTAGATCTGGAGAGAAGTCGCGCGTGGAGACTGGAGAGGAGGCGTGCGAGGCGTCAGAGTACGCTGGATCTCAGAGGAGTCGCGCGAGTGGGGGGAGGTGCTGCAATCGCAAGTGGGAGCCTCGGAGCGGGAAGGCCGGCGTCCGCTAGCTATCGGAGTAGGGAGGCCGGAGGCTGGCGTCGGGGTGGCGCGAGTTGGGGAGGCGTGACGCCCTGTGTGGAGGAGCCGC
Source organism: Saccharum hybrid cultivar R570 (assembly GCA_038087645.1). Lineage (NCBI taxonomy): Eukaryota > Viridiplantae > Streptophyta > Magnoliopsida > Poales > Poaceae > Saccharum > Saccharum hybrid cultivar. The sequence goes on from JAQSUU010000805.1 coordinate 19,099,130, forward strand.
GCAGACGCCGCGAGTGGAGGAGCCGCGCGCGACTGTGAGTGGGGGAATGGGGAGGCCGTCTGGGGGAGGCACACGCGGGCGGAGGAGCCATACTCACCGTGACTGGAGGAGCGATGTCGGTCGCGTGGGCGAGTGGAGGCGTGGAGGCCACGACCGGGAAGTGGGAGGCGTGGGTCGCGTGGGTGAGGGTGACGGCGGCTGCGGGATTGGGGAATTTGGGATGAGTGGAGTGAAACCCTAGAAGCTAAGGTTATATACTCTTCTGCAGTGGCCCCACATGTCAGTGCAGGTTTGGCGGGTTTGCGGGTGCGGGCATACTCTTTTCTTGCCCGTCTACAAATGCCCGTTGGGCACAACTCTATGCCCGCGTCTGTGCCCGCGGGCACAGGTTCACGCCCGTATCCGCACTCACCGGGTCGGGTGCCCGCGGATACATGGGGTTTTTTTGCCCGTTGCCATCTTTAGACCGGACTGCGGGTTGGTTTCATTATTTGTCTAGGACTTTTTTTGTAAAGTGGCCGAAGCTCGCCCAATCTGGGCCGTCCGTGCGCCTGATCCGACGGCCGAGATTTGTAGGTGACGTGGCCTGCTCCATTGGTCATAGCTTCTCCTGCAGGTTCGATATTAGAAGATGGGCATATATTCCCTTTGTTCTTTTAGTATATATGAGGTTGAGAATATAACACTTTTAACAAACTAGCTTGTAATAAGCATCATGTATTTAGAAGATCAGGGAGTATTAAAGTACAACAAACAAGTTCATCCAACATAAACTAAAGTCTATGAATGTTACATATTTTTTTGTGAACGATGTATGTTAAATTTATGTTTGTATGTATTCCGACAGGAAGGAGAGCCCTTGGTAATCATCTTGGCAATCATTCTACAACGTTATCAGGCACCTACTTCACGTGTAAAGGTTTCTTGGTTCGTCACTACTACTTTAAACTTTTTCGAGGCGGGCGAAATGGACTTACCGAGGTGGGTATCACAATCGCCTCGGGCCAAAGGTCACGGTAAATTATTTTTTACCGAGACAACTCAAATGCATGCCTCGGTAAATCAAATAAAAAAACAAAAAAAATGAAAAAATGTGGATAAGCATGCCAAGCCCATCCACGGGCTCGTCGAGTCCATTCACGCGCCGCCACCGTCGCTCGCTGGATCTAGCCTCCCCGCCGCCAGATCCACGGCTGCGCCACCGGCGTGCCTTGCCCTCGAATCCGGCCACCTCGCTCGCGGATCCGACCACCATGGCCGCAGATCCGTCTAGAGAAGCTGTCGTCATCCACCCCGACGGGAGGTGCTGCCACACCACATGAGCGGGGGCGTGCCCACGCCTGCGAGGCCACGCCTCCCGCGCCAGAGAGGGAGAGGGAGGCCACGACTGACTCGGAGAGGAAGAGGGAGGTGTGCGCTCGGGAGGAGACCGGTGCTATCCTATCAGGAGAGGGAGACGAGAGAAGAGTGAGAGATGAGAGAGTGGGGAGAGGAAACCATAAGTCGTGTTTTTATACATGGTCGCGTCCATCGGGCCTCGTCTGGGCTGTCTAGGCCTTGGCGTTTTTTTAGGCGGACCATTTAGAAGGTGCGCCTCCAAAAATGTTGGTGGTAGGCCTCTTATAAGACCTGCTAGGTTAATAGATTTTAAGAGGTGGTTATTTCTTCGTAAATGTATTTTGCGAGGCGGTTAGTTGTGACCACCTCAGTTAATAAAAACGACCACCTCCGTTAATCCTAGACATTAACTGAGGCAATTAAATTTTGTAAATGCCTCGGTTAATAAAAGATTCCTGCCTCAGCAAAATTATTTGTGTAGTAGTGGTTTCTTATTTCGGTTGATGTATGTCTCTACCCATGATGGACCAAAATCGTGAAGTTCTCCATGAGACCTTGTCTGACCATACATATATGTGATTAGCACGCTATCCCTCGGTCCAATTGCCAAGTGTGAGGAGCATGTCTCACTGGTGCAGAAATGGGCTACAGTCCTAGTTGGAAAACCCCTTTAGTCCAGGTTTCTCAACAGGCCAGGACTGCGAATCTAGAACTAAAGCCACTCCCTTAGTTCGGGGTCAGAGAACCAAGACTAGAAGGGAACCTTGAGGCAGGACACGTTAGTCTCGATTGATGTTAACAAACGAAACTAAAGGTCCTTTTTATTTTCCTTGTCTTTTCAATCTTTTATGGTTTCCTTTTTTATGGTTTCTTTTCAAACTTCTTGTTTTAATTAATTTTTTGTGTATGTATTCTATGCTACTAATATACGTTCATACATATATGTTTTCGTTCAAGCATTATACATATATGTGCACACAGAAGATGTTTGAAACTATACATATATTTAGAAAACTTGTACATGGAACTATACATAATAAGCTAACAAAAGCTTGTACAGTCCTTGAGATTACATTCTATCAAAATCTTCAGGAAGCTTGGGATCTAATTTTCCGTAATTGTAGTACCGTCCCTTGCGATCTAGGACCTGGTCAACAATAAATCCTGCCAATGCCTCTTGAACTGCTTTGATTAGGTCAGATTATAGGACCTTATCTCTCCTCCAATTAATAAGTTGTGAATGAAAGAAAAATATGAATATAATAAATGATGAATCAATGAGTGACTTATGAGATGCTCGCAAATGTAGTATCCACATAAGTTGTTTCCCGATTCCTACCTCAGATATAATAGTACTTTACGAGAAAACGATCTCACCTGCAAAAGCATGTGTTGGTAGCTGTTGGGCCCCTCTTGTAAAAGCCTACATCGGTAGCTGTTGGACAAGGGACTTTTAGTCCTGGTTCGTGGCTCCAACTAGAACTAATGCTCCCTTTAGCCTTGAGTCCAACACTGACCGAGACTAAATGTAAAAACCGAAGGTACGTTCTCTACTAGTGTAGTGTTCCGACTGGGGATGATGCTAAGCCTGGCTTATTAGGGTTGAGTCAGGTGGGCTCCTGACTGGCTAGTGGCGACCGGAGCTCGTGCTTCTTAGTTAGAAACCGTCGAAGCGTGCGAGCGTATGCTGATCGAGGATGTGTCCCCCAAGTCCATGGCCGATTGAGAGCAGTCGGCTTGGGACTTGACGTTGGTTGATACTTCGTTGTCAAGTCAATGTGGATATCTGTGGTGAAAGTACTTGTCCGCAGTGACGGAACCAGGGGGCAGCAGGGGTCGTGGCCCCCCTATGCACAGTAAATTCTTGTAAATACATATATAAATATTTATATTTCTAGCACAAAAAATATTAATTTCACCTAATTTTTATTAAAATATGATGATTTTGGTTAGAAATAGTGTATTTTTTTTGAAAAGTTGTTGAAACAAATAATTATGTATATTTTATCACACTAAAAAATATGATCACATTTGTTTGGCCCTCTTTAATCATAATCGCTGGTTCTGTCTCTGCTTGTCCGTACAGTGTTCTTTGTCAAGTCGAGGTGGATACCTATAGTACAATTAACTCATCAGTCATCAGTAGCAAGTGCACCGGGTTGATCCTTGATGCACCGGAACCTTCGAGGGGGCGTCTACACAAACATATGTTTTATCTTTTCGATAGAAAGCTCAGCCCGTCAAGAACACTTAAAGAACGCCATTGGGCATCGCAAGTTTATTGTGAGCTATGAGACTCAGATCATCGCAGTGTTCAATGGCTAGGTAGACCATCGCAAATTGAATGGCTCGTTCAAACCAGTCATCAATATACTCATTGCATCACATGCATAATGGGAGAGTTACGTTATGCCGATGTCTCAAGGTTTCAGCAAGAGTTCAAATCCTCACGAGACCTGTTTGCATGCATCCAGCGGCATGAGGAACCATTATATACGATAGTATTCGACATTTCACTCGGCTCAAAGCAAGCACCATATCTCTCTCACTCTCTGATAACACTATTATAAATAACCTAGAAATCATGACAGCAGACTTTAAACCATAGTTATTTGGACCAAACCGCACATTAAACAAATGAGAACATCGGTTCACTAGTTCATTGGTCCAACCGTTAAGAACCGATTAAACTGCTGGTTCGATTGTTTTGGACTGAATGAATTGAACTGCCCACAAATATTTCAAACCGATACAATATATAATAATGATATACAACAAATAATTAGCCACATATAGTTGATCACATATAAAGAATACAACCATAATGCATCATAGCAAGATAGATCTTAATTTAATCTATCTATCTACAACTAAAAAGACACGGACGTCATTGTCACCGTCGCCCCCCTCCCCCCTCGTGTGGTCGCCCCGTCATGCGCGCCTCCATCAAATCCCGTAAAAGGGTACGGGTGGGAGGGTAGAAAATAAAATAAAAAGTAAAAAAAGATTCCTGATGCAAATATATAAGAGAGAAAGAATATATAAAAGTGGTTATAATAATTTAGAAATAGTATAGGATTCCTGATGTAAAATTATAGTCTAATCTTTAGGTCGCTGGTTCTAATCCGGCAGGTCAGATGTTTTTTCTTTCTTTCAAACCTTTTTTGCAGTTTTATTTCTTCTTACCCAAATTTATTTATTTCTTCGTTCCCAGACTTTTTTTTGTAGTTTTATTTCTTCTTACCCAGATTTATTTATTTCTTCGTTATTTCAGGCAAGCTACCGGTGAGGCAACGAGCTAGACACGTGAGCCGCGGCGGGAGGTGCAGGTGTGCTCTCCAATTGCCACGTACTCCTATCTGGGCGCATGGCCGGGACAACAGGGTGATCTTTTTTTTTTTCAAAAATACGCAGGCTGTGCCTACCATTTATCTCTATAACTAAAAAGACCCAAAGGTCATAGAAAATAAAATAAAAACTAAAAAAGGTTCCTGATACAAATATATAAGAGAGAAAGAATATGCAAAAGTAGTTATAATAATTTAGAAATAATATAGGATTCCTGATGTAAAATTAGACTCTATAACATATCGGCCATGACAGGTGAGAGGGTAGAAAAAATATAGAATAAGAAATAATTCCTGATGCAAATATATAAGAGATAAAGAATATATAAAAGTGGTTATAATAATTTAGAAATAGTATAGGATTTCTGATGTAAAATTGTCTTCTAAAATAAAATAAAAATTTTAAAAAGGTGTCATACAACTAATATAAAAACTTATTTAAGGTACATAATAAAACTTAGGAAATAAAATTGAGAAAAATACAGTGTCACACCATCACCCTTACATCATTCGCAGTCTACGGAGATAACATGTGAGCTTGAAGATAGGTAATGTCATGACATCACCATGGCATAATTTGTTGTATAAAAATAAATGGTCAAGTACAGTATATATATATATATATATTCCTGTATAAAAATAAATGGTGAAGTACATAAATATATGAAAGAGCACGATAGTGCTTCGTTTCAAACAAAAAAATAGGTATTCACAAATCATAATCAATAAGTAGATATAGAAACCAAAATCAATCTCGTGAATGCATAGGGCACCCGACGTTTCTATCTTTAAAACCAAAACCAATCTCGCTCAATCAAGAGATACATATAACTAAAATCAATCTCGCTCAATCAAGAAATACATAGATAGAAACCAAAACTAATTATGCTCAATCACAAGCTAACGATTCTCAGTATTAATATCTTATCATGCGATTATTGTGTTTTTAGTACAAAATTTAGCTATCCCGTAGCAACACACGGGCACGAACCTAGTAAGTTTCACAAATTTTGGTGCTCTATAGTTATTTTATAGGATATGCTATAAAAATACACATAAAAAGATAAGAGAAAATAATATGTGGAGCACTTACAAATTGGTAAAAAAATGACTTAAATAGTAATTAAAGTATTCACCAGTGTAAATGCTGAAATAAAATACACCATTGCGTAGAACTCATTGAAATAATAAAAATGGATATTATAAACCAGACCAGTCTATCCAGTTTTTACTAATCTTATTGTATGGTCATTTAACTGAACCGAACCGCTAATAACTATGCTTTAAACCTAGACATCGTTACATCCAGGGACAGAAAATGTGGTTACTAGGCTTAGGAACTAAAGATTACGGCTTTTGGCCTGATCTTAGGTCCCGACATTATAACGTGAGTCCTCAATTAATAACTGGTACATACTATTTCGATTCCTTTTTCTTTGACTCTGATTTGTTCAACTTTGAACTGAGCAGAATCAAACAAGTGACAGTAGAACATTGCCATGGAAAATCACATGCTGGTTTCAATCGTTCTTGAAATAGAAAAACACAGTACTGCATGCTAGTTTTCTCGCTCATTTATCTAGCTAAGCTACAACCCCTAAACCAAACACCATGACCAAAAAATCAGATACATTTTCAAACCCTATAGTACATTTTTTTAAACAACGAACCATTTAATCGAGCATCTTCAGCAGCACATCTGGATAATGACAAATTTCAGATACATCTCTGGTATGGAAATTCGAAATAGTCTGTTACCGACTTCATCGTTCTAGAGTTTCACATGTGCAAAATGCGGGGCCATCTGAACATTTTCTCCACATGCTACAATGCTAGGAAAAATTAATAGAGACTAGAATACTTCACTTCGAGAAATATGTGCTCATTACATAGCACAGGTTCAAATAGCAAGCAAATATTAGGTTTCTAAGACATCAATAGGAAATGAAAAGGTACGAGGTAGCTTGAGCTTGAGCAAGGTATTAAGAAATAAGGTAGCCAGAACTGCATAGCATGGTACCTCGCTGCCTACCTGATTATGGACACAACACTACATCCTTAACACTAGTGCTGCTTCCTTAACCTTGACTTAATTAACTGATACTAGGTCCATCTTCATGCAGAGCCTTCTATCCGCTAAATTGAAACCCATTCACAAGCAATAGGGTAGCAAGAACTGCATAGCATGGTACCACGCCGGCTTCCTGATTGTGCACACAAGACTACATCCTTAATACTAGTGTTGCTTCCTTAACCTTGACTTAATTAAGTGATAGTAGGTCCATCTTCATGCAGAGGTTCCTATCTGCTGAACTGACCCTTCATATACATCAAAGTCATGGCATAAGTTGAGAAGCATCAACAATAGATGACAAACACATAGAAATGAATCGCAATATTCAGAGAGGAATAGACTTCTGCACACAGGAAAATAATGAAACCACACTACAAGACATTTGTCTCCAGGCTTGACAGAAATTTGTTTAGAATAATAGGTCATCACCTTTTAAATGAATATTGTTTCAAAGTAACAGTATTATATAATCACAAGCACCAGGTGTTATATATTTTAACATAACCGCAAAAATTAATGGTAGTTCTGTTCTGAAGTGCCAGAAAACATTAATACTGTTAGCCATCCAGGGACCAAAGGAAATCAAATCAATGTTACATTCATGTTTTAAAAACAAGTTTGTATTCTGGCATAACACATTCCATGTACTAGATACTCAAAAAAGGGTTACGGTGGTCATCCTTTTACATATTTAATGTGATGCAACAAGACAAGGTACAAAAATGTACCAAATGGTTGCCACGAAGCAAAGGTAAACTGATGATTAACAAGAATTAAAAAATGCAATTGTATTTTTGTTCATAAGCAATAAGCAAGACGACACTACTATGGTTCAGAACTAATAGTATCATTGCTCAGTACAGCTAAATTCAGAAACTTCGGTTCATATAATTTGAAACATAATACTGTAAAAATAAGAAAAACATGAACAACAGTGTCAGAGTTAACTTACATATGTTAAGATGTTCACTAAGAAACGTCAAAACATTGTGAATTCTCTCGTCATACACTTGACATTTGACTTCAAGTGTCTTAAGGTGTTGTGATATTGCAGTTGACATCTCCAATGGTTTGCAGCTCAGTTTAATCTCCACTTTATGTTTAGGTCCCTGCAGTAAATGTCATAATTTTGCCAAGATCAATCCACGAACAAGAAACTAGAATAATAATTTGTTCAAGTTTCTACAATGCAGCATTTGCATTTGAAATTATATACCTTTGAATATAGTTGAAGAGTGAGCTTCTCTAACACCGGTGAAAGTTTGAGGAGGCAAGCTAGGGCGCTGAAATCAGCAGGCTCGCACCAGTATTCATCGAGGAGCAAAGACTTCAACTTGTTGAAACTAGAGCAAAATTTTAAGTCCCTTCTGAAAATAAACTAGGCAATCCAAACAAAGAAACATCAGTAAATCTAAATGTAGGCTGTAGGCATGATCAGTATGACTCAGTGTGTAAGATAATACCATTTCGATGTCGGGAGATATTAGCACCAAGTTCTGAACTTCCGATAAACTTTGCAAGAGAATACTTTGGTTGTTGTCATAAACAGAGTCAGCGGTATTGACATCAGAACCATCGATTTTGAGAACTGCTGTTAGCAAGGATGGCATCCTCTGAAGCGATGGAGTCCAGCAGTCGAAGACTTCAAGCCATAGTGAAACAAGATTCGGGGCACGGATAGGCAAGCGCCATCCATAAGGAAAATAACCACGCTTGATGGTTAGACGCTTGAGGGATTGTGACGAGATGAGGTCAAGACCCGATAGGATACAGTTAACAATCTCGAGGTCTTCCAAAAATGGGCAGCAGGAGAAGTCAAGGAATCTGGGCGACATGTCGTTGAAACTTTCAAACTCTAGCTTCTTCAGGTGTTGGGAGATGAAGATGGGACGGCCATCTGGAGGACTGGAGATGGGCAACAAGTCCCGACAATCAAGCACACTGCTCAACTGGAGCACCCGGACTTTGCACTGGAGAGCTATACGGATCCAAAGCAGGATGCGGCTCATGTCGAACTCTTCATAGTCGTCGTCGTCGTCGGGACACAAACGGAACTCGCACATTTCGAGCGGCGTGTCTTTTTCACGGATTTGCAGGCGTAGCCGTTGGTCCACGAACTCAATCTCTTCCTTCGTTCCGCAGCACACGAAGCGCAGGCAGGTGGTGGACTTCCACAAGTGGCGCCAGCGCTTGGCGAGCACACATGTCCGTACGGCGTCCTGCGCCGGTAGGAAGGAGAGTATGTTCTGTAGCACGCCGTCCGGGAGGCTGCTGATGTGGTCTCGATCTTCGACCGGAGCTGCGGCGGCGGCTGACGCAATTTTGGGCGCTTTCCGCGGACGCATGCTGCCGGTTGTCCGATGGAGTATGCCACTAGGCACTGTGGGTGTGGGACAAAAGAAACAGTGAAAGAACACAAGAGGTTAGCTACATTGAAACAGCTAGCAGATAGATCCACGGAGGAAGACGAGGAGATGGATGGATATGCATCTGCATCAATCACCTGAGAGAGAGAGGCAGCGGCGGCGGTGGCCGCGCAAAACGATTCGCTTCCCCTCGGTTCTGCCCTATCCCTTCTCTCCCCCGTCCCCCTCCGTCCACTTCTCCTCAGATCCGTGACGACCTCCAAGGGGCGGGCAACAGCAGCGGCCCCCAAGGGAGGAGCGTCGTCGGCGGGCGGCTTGCTAGCTTAGAGAGGCGGCGGCGGCACAGGTTGCGGCTGCGAGCAAGCTCAGAGTCGAGTGTCTCGCCGTCCTTCCGTACAGCGCAGAATTTACTGTGGTTGACTAGTCAATCGCGCTTTACTCTTCCTTCCACGGGAAGCCTCACAATTTCGAGCTTTTATTTCCACCGTGTCCATAAGGACTGCCTCCGTCCTATATAAAATACTCCATCTATCCAAAATTATAAGACGTTTAATTTTTTTACACCAAATTTGATCATTCATCTTATTTAAAAAATTAATATAAATATAGTCAAATTTAAGTTATTTTTGAAGAACTTTTATTAATAAACTAAGCCATAACAAAAGAATTAATATTTTGTACAAAATTTTGAATAAAACAAGTGGTCAAACTTGGTGCTAAAAAGGTCAAACGTCTTATAATTTAGGATGAATTGAGTACTGTTTTTGTTCAGTCAAAAATATTATTATTTAACTAAGTTTATAAAAATAACAATATTTATACTTTAAATATTCACAACTATTCTAAACTCTAGGGTAGAATAATATTCTATATCAAACTATTATACTAAACAGAATTCATTATGTTATACGTGTAGTACTGGCTGATACCGAACGAGGTTTAGTAGTATGTGATATTTTTATTTTTTCTTTTCAGTTTTGGTTAATAGCACTGCCTTTTTAAAAATATATTTTTTATAAAAAAATATATTATAGTGATACCAATCTCTCCAACTCTTGCCCTCCCTTGACTTCACTTTTGACCATCTCACACTATTCCTTTACCCTTAGGGGTGTTTAGTTAATGAAAAATTTTGCATTTGCCTACGGTAGCACTTTCGTTTTATTTACCAATTAGTGTTCAATCATGGACTAATTATGCTCAAAAAATTCGTCTCGCGATTTCCAACCAAACTGTGCAATTAGTTATTTTTTCGTCTATATTTAATGCTCCATGCGTGTGCCGCGATATTCGATGTGACACTTTGGGGTGAAAAATTTTGGGAATTAAACACCCCCTCATTCATCTTTCTCTGTTTTCACATCAACCTCGGTACTCCTTTTCCTAATTCTTGGGTGAAAATTTATTTATATTCAAATAAAGGCCATGTTTGGTTCTAAAAAATTTTCCCAAAAAGTGCTACAGTACACATCACATCGAAACTTGTGATATATGTATGGAGCATTAAATGTAGACGAAAAAAAAAACTATTTGCACAGTTTAGTTGTAAATCGTGAGACGAACATTTTGAACCTAGTTAGGCTATGATTGAACAGTAATTGCCAAATAAATATGAAAGTGCTACAGTACCAAATTTCGCAAATTTCGCAGAACTAAACGGGGCCAAAATAGATGTCTAGTAACAAAGCTCATAGGTGCCCATAGTATAAACTTGTCTAAAACAAGAACGAGAACTGTAGCATTTTGAAATGATAAAATTAAACATTTGTTGATCCAATATATACCCATGTACACGAGGCCACCTCATGCATATAGATTTAAGTTGTCTTTGCCAAGTCGCTTATGTTTTCAAGACTGCCCTATGGATCATTCATATTCCTCCCCTTCCAAATTATAAGATGTTAAGGCTTTTCTAGATATGTTTACTTTACTACACATCGTCTCTTCGGAGACATCTGATAAAATTGGAACGATACTTTACTACACATCTTACTATAGTGTATATATAAACGCATAGTAAAAGCCATTAAAATAGCCAACACGTCTTAAATTTTAGGAAAGAGGGGGATTACTTTGCTTTTATGTTGCATGTTCATTCCTAAGTCGATACCATTTTCCTCATTCTAAAGTACATCAGTTGGTTGGGAATGTGATCCTTTTAAGGATTATACATGAGCCCTTTTCTTAGCATTTTCAATGGTAGGACAAACCTACTCAACCTACTCTATTCGTTTGGCTGGCAGATTTGGCTAATAAGTATTGTTCGCCGATTTGTTGTGAAAGAAAAACACTGCTGAATGCCTGTAACACCTCTGGTGTTATGAGCTCGCTTAGCACTGAGGTTAAGAATCGAACGTAACTAATAAATCGAATTAAGTTCTAGAAATTCATAAATAAAATGATAAACTGATTCTGTCAACAAAATAAAATGTAACTTGTGTGAAGTGCTCCAGAGAAAACAGGCATGAGTTACTCAATGTTCAATTGTTGAATAAATATGTTAGTATTTTGGGAGCGTAGAAATCAAACTAAGAAGCAAAGGCAAGTTGTTTTCGCTAAATCGGCAAACGCGAACTCCTATTTTAAAGGTATCAACATCGGTGAATTTTTTTTTTGAGCAAATGAATTATAGAGTGCCCTAATATTTCGTTTTGGTATGTTGGTATCTAGTACGAACTAGGTTACGCTTTGGTCGTTAGTCAAGATCGGCAAGGTTTCGACCATTTAAAAAATTAAGACAAGATGCTAAACGCTAATAGTTTTCACCGAAGCCGTAAATTCGCTAAGTTAGAGAAGTTGGTGGCGACAATGCTATTTTCGTGACCGAATTCTGAAAAATCTAATTAGACGCTAGTGGGATGTTCCTGCTCCGTTTGTTGCTTTGACGTGCGTATTTGGGCTTGGTATAGGCCGTCTTTGGGGTAGGTGTCACCTGGTTCTCGTAGAAATTGCCGAAGTGCAGTAGAACGTGCGAAAACCCCGTCGTTAGCACTTTGTTCGCGTTTCGGCACGACCGGGACGAAGCTATGAGGGCACTCGTGTATCTCCCTCTCCAGTGGCCCTTTAGCCATGAAGTCTTGTTCAGCATGGGAGCTAGAAGTGTGGGCTCTGGTTTCGTGGTTTTGGTTGAGCCTTAGCCGAGTTGGATTTCTGCTTTCGGCATGATTTAAAAATCGTGCTCACCACCAACGCACTTGTTTGGATTGAGTCCGTGGTCACCGCGTGCGCGCATGCTCTGTTGGCGTCCTGCTCAAGCCGCTGCAGGCCGCTCGCGTCCGGTGATGCCACGCAGCGCCTCGGCCTAGCGCCACGCTTCTACGTGCGCGCCGCACTCGTGGTGCCGCTGTGCCGTGCGCGAGACCGGGCGAGCGCCACAGCAGCCGCCATCGGAGCAACGTGGCTCTCTCCCCGCCGTTCAATTCGACTACCCGCCTCGACGCCGCCTGACTCCGTGGTCACATCGCGTTATTGCCCTTGTCGCGGTGTCGTTGTCCTCACTTCGTCGTTTTGTTGCATCTACCCTGCATGACGGCCCCGCTCGCGATCGTGCGCCTCTGCTCATCGCTCTGTGCGTGACCGCTCGAGCTGGCTGTTGCAAGTCAAGTGTGTCGCGACAAGGCATCCACTGCTAGCACTGTTGTCACCAACTAGAGCCACTCATTTTAATCCGCTCGAGCCTCCTCGTCTGCTCATTCACCGGACGCGCCTTGCGCTTGCCGCCGCGCCCGGTTTCAATTCGCCGAGCTCGGAGCTTCGCAATCCAAATTCCTCATGCAAGCAGCTTTGAAGGGAAGTTTGCTATCCTGCAAACCACCCTTAATCCACGTCCGTGCCTCATCGATGGTCAATTTGGAGTTTCCCCGTCATCGGCCATGAGCACCGCCGCGGTCTACGATTTGGGGGTAAAAGCTCTAACCATTGGTAGCAGTTCAATTGCTTGTACCTTCGAGCTCACCATGACGTCCTCTGTTCAGTGCTCGCCCTATTTTGGCCGGAGCGCATGCTGGTGATGCAGTGACGCGGCCATGTCGGACTCAGAGCGCCGCCGCCCCGGCCGCTCGCATGTGGCCAGACCGTTGTGGGTCGTCTCTGACTCAACCGTCACTCCGGCCGGTCCCAGGGTAAGACAGTGATGCTCGCACGCCATCCCCCTCGCTCTCACCGTCTAGCCTCCTCCATGGTCGGCTAGGCTACGCTGCGGTACTCCTCCGAGCTCTACCAGCCTCCTACCCTCGCGCGTTGGGTCGTAGGTGGGAGTCGGTCCCGCAGCGGGGCCAGAGCTAGTCCTAGGTGCCCGGCGTGGCGGTCGTTTGCCGGCCAGAGCCACGAAGTCGTGCGGGGGTGGGGGCGCCAGGGACTGCTCTTTCATGAAGGTGAGAAGTCTGGGGTTCTTAGTGCAAACCTCACCTCTTGGAGAATAGTAACCCTAGTGTTTGCACAATTAGACGCTAGCGCGAGGCCTCTTTGCATTGTCAGAGTTGTGCACGCCACACTGCCTCCTTGTGCTCCACTAGAAAGGATGAAGATGCCATGGCAAACGGCCATGCCACCACTACCTAGACCTCTTCCCACTGAAGTTGAGTTTGAGCCCCAGGCGGATGTCACGATCGCCCTACTCCCCAAATCTGCAGCTGAGAGCTTCATCGGCCGAGAGAGAGACCCTAGGAGGCGATAGGAGCCACAATCGAGAGAGTAAAGGTGATGGAGTGTAGATTTTTCACATGTATGTGTGGCCACTAGGGCTATCCTAGCCATAAGAAGGGCGTAAAGATTATTGCGGCTCAGAATAGGCATTTATAGGGCGGGGGCAGAGGCTGGGGACACGGCATGGGGAGACACGGGGTGGTGAAGGACAAGGTGGCATGGCGAGGAGGCACTGGAGGACGGGGCTAGAACCAGGGTAGCTAGGAGGCCAGGGTGACACCCGCGTGGTCGAGGCCGGGGCCAGAAATGGAGCTGTGGTCGGTGGAGGTGGTTGGGGCCAAAGCTGGCATGGTGGTTATTCACACCAAAAGGACCAAACACTCCTACTCCCTCCGTCCCAGTATTGAAGTCGTTTTGGCTTTGATTGAGGTGCATTGAAGGGTCTCTGTACCAGGCCATTGGAGCGCGTCCATGTACATGGATGAATGAATGAATCTGGACAGTCTGATGCCGTGCTAGAACGTCTTCAATACTGGGACAGAGGGAGTACAATTTAAGAGATATGCTTAGAATCTATCTTAGGGGTAGGGATATTTTCATCATTGTGGCGCTACAAATAGTGCTACTGGTAATGGAGCGGACATAGTATTCTTTATTGAAAATAGCATCACGCTCACTTGCATTCACACGACTAACACTACATTGTCCAAACAAAAAGGGATAGCGGTCTCAGTGAAGAGTTTCATAGCGTTGTTTCTAAGATTGCCACATCACATAGAATAAAATGAAAGATGAATGAAACACCCACTCTTAGGGTTTAGCGTGTCCTTTCCTATAAGCTATAGGTACAGATAATGAAGAAGCTTTGTCCTTCACATGTGTCTCAAAAAATGACAACAGAAACACTATAGCGACTCTTTCATCTTTTTCTGCAGAACAAATTTTAACTATTCCCTAAACCCTAAACCCTATAGGCCAGTCTCAGTGGACAGTTGAAAGGTCCTTGTTTGGTTTTAGTAATTGAGTGACAACTTAGGTGGACTAATATGTGGTTATGTGAGATACACAGGAGATTAGTCCACATGTGATGGTGTCATGAAGGAGCTTATCGCATATGAGACATGACATGGAGTCATATGACCAAGGTGGAGAAGATCGAGATGAGGCTTAGCTTGATGGACCGGTTGCAAGTGTAAAGGGCAAGTCGGAGGCTTTGAAGCGAGGGACCGCGTGTGGCGGTGAAGCTTGAGCAAGACTTGGCGCCGAAGGACCGACGCAACGGTGAAGAGCAAGTGAGGTCAAGATCGATGGACCAAGGTCACATGATGATATGAAGTGGATCATATCATTTGTGATATGGTTGGTGCATGTGTTGCATCAACGTCGGAGGAGATGGAGTGGAATGCGCAAGGCAAAGGTATAACCTAGGGCATTTCCATTTCACCGGTCATAGGTGTGTAGAGAAGTTGATGACCGGGTTTAGGATAGATGGCCGTACTATCAAGAGGGACAAACTTGTTTGCATATCGGTCATCTAGTGCCACTTGAACGATGTAACTTTGCATACGTGCTAGGATCGAGTGGCGAGGCAAGTTGAGTGCCTAACCCCTTCAGAGAAAATGTTTGTGAAATGCTAACACACATGCACAAGGTGGTGATCACTTGTTGGTGTTGGCACATTTGCGAAGGCGGTGGTGTTTGAGCGGTAGAGAGGGGTTTGGGGTTCTCTCTCTCCCGCCGAGCTTGCGAGCGTAGGATTCAGACATTTTCGGAAAAATGAAATGCCTATTTTCCTTTACGCCGGTGTTGAGAATTGGAGGCGAAATCACAGAGGAGTTTCATTAGCTAAAACATGTGCTTTAGTGATACACATATGTTGGATAGCTCTTATGTGAAAGAGTGGAACAAGTGGAGCAAGCAAAGGTGGAGTTTTCGCCGTGTTACAGGCGACAGACGCTGGAGCCACGTCTGTCGGTGGCGCGATAGACGCTAGCCCTAGCGTCTATCGGGCGGGCGAGCTCAGGCTTCAGCAGAGAAGGCGACGGACGCGCGGGCGTTCGCGCGACAGACGCTGACGTCAGCGTCTGTCGGCTACGCGTAGAGGAGGCGGAGTGTGTTGTGGAGCGATGGACGCTGAGCCGCGTCTGTCGATCGACCGACAGACGCGTCTGACGCTGGGAGTCGACCGTTGGCGTTCGAGCACGAGGGGACACGTGGCACGCTATGGTGCGTCGGACGCTACTGTGCAGCGTCTGTCGGGTAGGCGACGCCCAGTGAGTTTCCAACGGCTCTATTTGTTCTTGGAGCTGTAAATAGAAGTTGTGGCCGGCCATGGCCGGCAGCTGAGCACCCTTAGGCCTTGGTGGCTTGTGTTGGTGTGCTTGGGAGCCCTCTAACTCACTTGTGCTTGATAGTGATCATCCGATCGAATGAGAGAGCGATTCTAGTGCGTTGCATCGTGAGGATTGCATCGAGTTGCACTAGGTGATCGAGTTGCAAGCCGGTGGTGCTTGTTACTCTTAGAGGTTGCCACCTCCTAGATGGCTTGGTGGCTTGCGACTCCGTTGAAGCACGCGTGGAGATTGTGCATGGCTCCGGAGGAGTATTTGTGAGGGGGATTGTGCTCACCCCGCGGGGATCGCGAAAGAGCAACTCTAGTAAAGCTCGTGGCTTGGAGGATCCCCATCTTGAGAGTGAATGTACGGCACCCGCTGAGAGTTTGACTCTTGATAGTCAATTAGCTCGTGATCCATCAAGTGGATGTATCACCACAACGGGGACTAGCTTGGTGGCAACCAAGTGAACCTCGGTGAAAAACCACCGTGTCAGCATTGTGTACATCTTCTCGGTGGTTTGCTTTCGATTCACAAGCTTGAATTTACATTCATATACTTGTGCTTGTGTAGTTGCTCTCATATCTAGTTGTGTTTGTGTAACTAGCTAGATATCTTCTTGCTTGTGTAGCATAGAAGTAGCTCCCGTTGCGTGGCTAATTTGGTTTGTGTAACCTTATTAGTCACATTGCTTAGTTTATGTAGCTAAGTAATTTACGCTCTCTAGTTTGGCATTAGTTGCCTTGCTATTGAGCACTGCTAGTGAGCATATGTGGCTTTGTGCTTTTGCTTACTAGAATTGTATAGGAGCTTCCCGGTGTTACAAAGTACTAGTGCATAGGTTTCGGTGACCTTACTCTAGAATTGGTTAGGTGAGCTCTTGCTAAGGAAAGCACATTAGTTGCATAATTAGGATCTTTGTGAGGTGCTTGTGAACTTAGATAGAGGGGTGTAGTCTTGGCTAGACCGATAATTTTAATTCCGCATTTGTTTCGGTTAGCCGACGCGATCAAGTTTTAAGAACAGACTATTCACCCCCTCTAGTCCGCCATCTCTACCCTTCAATAGTTTCACAACGTTGTTTCCAAGAGTGCCATGTCATATGAAATAAAATAAAATTTAGATGAAACACCCACTCTCAATGTAGAGTTTCATTCTATGGTTTTATTGGCATTTAATTTCATGACTCATAGAGAGTTGGTAATCGTGCCAGGAGAGTTTTATCTTGATGAAACTCGTTTCTTCTCTCTTCTTAAATACACTGCAATGTCATCGAAATTACTTATGTGACAATCTATTTAATGTAAATGAAACTCATGTGAAACTATCATTGAGACTGACCTTAATTGGGTGTTTTATTATATAGTTTTAGTAAGCATTTAATTTTATGACTCAGAGACAGTTTGGTATTCGTGCTAAAAAAGTTTCATCCCATGAAACTCACTTCTTCTCTCTCTTCTTAAAAGTCTTGCCACAGCATCAAAAATGCTTATGTGGCAGCTTATTAAATGTAAATAAAACTCTGATGAAACTTCAACTCAAACTGGCCTAAGCACCATATATATAATATAACACAATTATAACGGCTGCCCACGAAAAGATCTCGTTTCAACTTTAGAACCTAGAAGTCCTTTACATCCGTGGACATGCATAGAGATAATGTGGTTGCTAGGGCTTTGGAACTAAATATTAGAACTTTGGACTTAGCAGAATCAAACAAATGGGAGTAGAACATTGCCATGGAGAATCACATGATGCCTCCTTCCTTTTTATCATACTGAGGACGAGTTCAGTTATCTATCGCTCTTGAAATATGCAAACACATGGTACTACATGCTAGCTTTCTGATTCTCGTTTATGTAGCTAAGCTACAACCCTTAAACCAAACACCACGGCCAAAAACATCCAATACAATTTCAACCCCTTTACATTTTTTGTGAAAGAATGAACAACCATTCAACCAAACATCTTCATCAATACATCTAGATAATGAGAAATTTCAGATTTATATCTGGTATGGAAATTCGGAATGCCTTTATTAATTTACTGACTTCATCGTACTATAGTTTCACATGTCTAAAAATGCGGTGACTTTTCAACATTTTCTCCACTGCTACAATTCTAGGAAACAATAGAGACTAGAATACTTGACTGCGAAAAATATACGTGCTCATTACTTAGCACATGTTCAACATAGCAGCAAGCAAATATTAGGTTTCTGAGCCATGAAAGGAAATAAAATGGTATGATGTAGCTTTAGATTTAGCAAGCTATTAAACAAAATATGGTAGCCAGCTACTTGATTATGGACACCCTTTAATACTAGTGCTGCTTCCTTAACCTTGACTTCATTAAGTGATAGTAGGTCCACCTTCATGCAGAACCTTTCTATCCGCTGAACTGAAACCCTTCACATACATCAAAGGCATGCCATAAGTTAAGAAGCATCACCAAATAGATGAGAAACATAGAGAAATGAATCACAATATTTAAATAGGAATTAATAGACTTCTGCACATAGGAAAATGACGAAACCACACCAAAAAAAACATTTGTCTCAAGGCTTGACAGAATTTATTTAGACTCACTACCAGATTCCTGATATTTCGTGAGAGGGAAAAATAGTCACAAAAAACGGTTTTACTCTCACGAAAATAATGCGTGAGAGTACACCGTCACGCATCACCTCTCATGGATATAGACTCACGGAATACACGTTTTCGTGAGAGTTTACCGCCACGAATTATTTTCATGAGAGTTCTTCGTGACGGTCACACTCATGAAAATAACGTTGCCGCCAGGTTTGCATCGGTATTTTCATGACGGTTTTTTTGGGTATTTCGTGAGAGCTCACCGTCATGAAGTTATTTCGTGAGAGTTGAATATTTCGTGAGAGCTCACCGTCATGAAATTATTTCGTGAGAGTATGGTATTTTCGTGAGAACTCACCGTCATGAAGTTATTTCGTGAGAGTGTGTGTATTTCATGAGAGCTCAACGTCATGAAGTTATTTCGTGAGAGGTTGGGTTTTCGTGAGAGCTCACCGTCATGAAGTTATTTTGTGAGAGTTTCAAAACTCACAGGGAAAGTAGTATTTCATGAGAGTATACCATCACATAAATATATTCTGACAATCACAAATATATGATTTCCTGAGAGTGAACACCGTCATGAAAATTACATAACAGGTGCATCTCAAACCAAATAGTTTCAAATGCACACATTATCCAAATGCCAATCCAACACATACAATAAAATTCCAGCACAAAGTCTTAGACATCCAACATGATAGCACATAGTCCAACCACTGCACTAAAAGGGCTTACTACCTCATAGTCTTAGACACCCAACATGATAAGTTCCAGCACATAGTTCCAACCATCCAATATAACAAGTTGCAGCAGATACACATAGTTACTACAACACCAAAAGAAGCACAAAGTGCCAGCACATACACATACTTACTCCATCCAAGTGTTTAAACCAACGGCAAGCATAGCTGGTTCGCAAAAGAAGCCAAAAGGTTAGCAATGGTTAGGTTTCATCACATCCATTGCATCAATTATCACTCACATAAGGCCCATTGTTATCAGTGCCATCATTTTCGTGGTTGCTACTTATGTCGTCATCTTCTCTGCCCCTTGAATCATCACAACCATCATCTTCACTGCCCCTTGAATCATCACAGCCATCATCTTCACCAAAGTCATCATCGATATCGTCGTCATCATCATAGTCGTCATCATAGCTATTACTGTCATCCATCTCATTGTAGTCATAGTCATCATCATAAGTGACTGTTATTGGCATCACTAAGCATTTCAAGTGGGTGAGTGGCAGCATGTAATGATATAGAGACCTAAAAATGATCAAGTAAAAAGATCAGATCAGCCATTGTACATGTTTCTGCATTTTTTAACACTAGCTGGTAAGTCACAGAATTTTGACTTGCACACTAGCTGCTACTGACTTGAAAAATATAGAACAAATAGGCTAAAGCTGCTACTGACTTGCACACTAGCTGCTATTGTCTGAGAACAAAATATAGAGGGACTAGACGGCCCTAAAGTTCTTAATAATTTCAACCTGTAACTAAAACCAGATTATGCAGGAATAGACTAAACCTGTGTACGTACTAGATTTGGCATTAGCATGACCGAACAGACGCTTGCACCGTTGTCATGATAGCACTAGATTTGGCATTAGCATGATAATTTCTTTCTTTATAGATTTGATTATTTTTTATGCCTATTAGTACCTTCATCTCAGTATGTTCTTTAGCTGACATTAGCATGATAATTAAACCTATTTTGTCTCAAGTTAACTTTGACCATGCAGTGCAGTAGTGAAACAAACCTTGCACAGTTCAGTTCAATTTGGACCCTTTCACCAGCATGCACAGTCAGACATGTCTACTTTCATTCACGCACCATATATAACTAGGAGTACTAATGAGAAGCATGTACATGTACTACATCCATCCATGCTGGACTACAAGCAATATAGTTAGCTAGCTATGAGTATCTACTGTTACCACAATCCAGTACGTACACAGATACCTGATACTAGTAGTTAAGAAAGGTAACAATTGAAAAGAGTCGATAGCTTGCTAGAGTGCTACTAGGCGAATTAATAGTACTACTAATTGCACTGGTTGGCCAGACCATAGATGGTGCGGTGAATAGAACTACACTTACCTGATGACGACGGGCATCAAGATTTGCCAGACGGTCCATTAGATCAGCAGGTGGTTCCTTATGAATATCTTGAAAAATTCTCTGCAAGTTTTGATGTGTAAGCACATGAAATCAAATGAGTGCGATCAGTTTCAGGAAAACTATCATCATGTCCACCTTGAACATAGGTACAGTCAAGTCCCTCACCATGTGCTGTCCATATTCTGTAGTCTTCCTTAAAGCCATTTCTACATAAGTGCATCTCTACTGTTAACCTATTGTGCCTAAGACAATTGCGACATGTCGTGCAAGGACACTTCATGGTGCCATCTTCAACTAGATTAGGCATAGAGAATGCACGATCCAAAAATTGGTTGGTGTTTTCTATCCAATCCTCAGAGGGGGCCTGTGTACGGGACCAACCAGTGTACATCCACTCACGTTCCGCCATTCCTTTTGTTCTAGTTTAAATAAAAAAAATCTGATTTTAGATACAAAACAAATTCACACGGCTATCAAACAAAGAAGAACAATATTTTCCAATAAGCAAATATTTTCCACCATACAATCGAACATCAGGGCATCTGTGTATATATAGATCAATGCAAAACTAATAATGAACACACCATAGTGTCAGTTAAGTTCAGATGTGAGGCACAAATGTTTTGTCAAAGAACAGGGGCGGTGTCAGTCTTGGAGGAAGGGCCATGGATGCAAGCCAGAGTAGTGATGCCAGCAAATGGTGGGCAGGGCAGTGGGGCTCATAAGTTCAGATGGTGCTCATAAGTTCAGATGGTGCCAATAAGTTTAAAGTTCAAAGAAAAAAAATACGGTAAGCCTGAATATATACAGCAATCTCCTATTCAGTTCGAGAGAGAGAAAAAAAGTTCAAAGAAATGCAGTAAGCCTGAATGGGAGTGGGAGTGAACTACTTTGACAAAATACTGACATAATTCCAGAGAGGAGCCATATTTCTGGTGACCACGGCACAAATGTTTTGTCATGACTAGTCTATTTGTGTGTGAATATATACAGCAATGTGACGTAGCATATAACAGGACCTCCTCATTTCCAAATCTCGCAAACTGAGAATCAGGACATACTCAAAATCCCAACATCACAAGTTTAATAGTTTATTACTAATATACTACTACTCCCCTCTTTCAAACTGTACAGCTATGCGTTGCAGTCATGTCAAATTGAGGCAAAACTAATGTGCGGAAGATCAAACCAAGTTATGCATCCAGAAAGTATATAACTTAAGACAATGCAGATTGGAAGCTTTATTACTCACTACGATTGGAAGCAAGAAGCACAGATCGACGAAATGCAGGACCCTGTCTCCTCCACGCTTGGCTCGGGATCACTGCTGCGTTGTCCTCTAAACGTAGCTCGGTGTCGCTGCTACTTCTCCTCAAAGCTCCCACGGAAGCTGGCGGCTGGATCCAGGGCGTCGGCAGACTGAGAGGTGGCGCAGTTCCGGCCTAGGGTAGCGGCGGCTTGAGAGAAGGGAGGGAGCTGGCCAGAGACACGGTGGCGTCCACGGCGGCGGCGGTATCCTGACACGGACTAGAGCAGCGGCGGCTTGAGAGAGGTGGCGCATAGGGGGTGAAGCTAGGGCGGTGGGGAGCTGAGAGAGGTGGCGGTGCTCCAGCCTAGGGCGGTTGGGCCATGGAGGGCGGCGCGGCTGGCAACTAGGACTGCGGCGGCATGCGGGGCGGCGCCATGGGGTAAGGGCGGCGACCTCGCTCGGTCCTGTTTCGCGAAGTTGCGCGCGCGACTGGAGAAGGACGCGAGGTGAGGCGCTAAGTCAGGGAGAGGGGATAACAAGAAGTTAGGGTTTCAGCTTTATGCAGATCTCAACCGTCCGATTGTGGATCAACGGACAGAAAATTTTGGGCCGAACTGGAAATCATGGCCCAAATAGGAAATCATGGATCTATTTTTTTCTTTTTTTTCTTTTCTATAAATTTTGTGAACTTCTACAGTTTTGGATTAGTAAATGATTTCCGGTAAAAAAGTTGTCAACTACAAAGTTCTGTAACTTTTTGAGATCCACAACTTTCATTTTTGTCATTTTTTATGTGACTTTGTTTTATAAATTTAAAATTTTAATTTCAAAAAATATCAAATTGAAACAATATTTTCATATAGTAAATGATTTCAGCTGCAAAAGTCGTAAACATACAAGTTGTACGACTCATCAAGATCTACAACTTTTATTTTGATCATTTGTTCGTCCGACAAATTCATAGTAACATTGTTCATAAAATTTACATCTCGCTCTTAGAGTTTATGAAACTCTAATAGAGAGATATAAGATTTGTAAACAATTTAATTATCAGTTTGTCGGATGAACAAATGACCAAAATAAATATTGTAGATATTGATGAGTTGTATAACTTTTATGTTCATGACTTTTTCAGCTTAAATCATTTATTGCTTCAAAATGTTGTTTGAAGTTGCCATTTTTTTAAATTCAAATATTGAATTGATAAAACAGGGGCACATGAAAAAATGATAAAAATAATAGTTCTAAGAATGCAATAAGCTGATAGAGCATGATTTTAGAAACATTTATAAAAAAGAATCATCAGATTTGGAGTTAGCATGAGGGAGAAAGCCTACTTATAAAACTTCGCTACAGATTAAAAAGAGAAAACGTTGGTTCATGCATGTTCTTCAATTTCTAGTATTTGAGCAATTATTTTTGTACTAAAAAGCAGCCAAGTTTTCATCAGTATTTTCATGACGGTTTTTTTGTTGTATTTCGTGAGAGTTCACCATCACGAATGAATTTCGTGAGAGTTTGCTAATTTCGTGAGAGTTCACCTTCACGAATGGATTTCGTGAGAGTTTGCTAATTTCATGAGAGTTAACCTTCATGAATAGTTGATTTTCATAACGGTGCATGGAGCACTCTCATGACTGTATTTTCATGACGGTTTTTTTTGTATTTCGCGAGAGTTCACCGTCACGAATGAATTTCGTGAGAGTTTGGTATTTCGTGAGAGTTAACTTTCACGAACGAATTTCGTGAGAGTTTGCTAATTTCGTGAGAGTTCACCTTCATGAATAGATGATTTTCATGACGGTGTGTGGAACACTCTCATGAAAACATATTTTCGCGACGGGGATTTACGTCACTCTCATGAAAATGATTATTTTCATGAGAGTGTGTTTTTTACTCTCACAAAAAATGAACCCTCTCACGAAATATCCATTTTCTGGCAGTGACTAGTAGGTCATCAGCACACACAAGCATAAGGTGTTAAACTAACCACAAAAATTAATGGTCATGCTGTTCTGAACTGTCAGAAAATACTGATACAGTTAGTCATCCAGACATGAATGGAAATCAAATCAATGTTACATTCTCGTTTAAAAAAACAATTTTGTATTTTGGTATGACAATCGTCATCTATTATACTATGTACTCAATAAAAAGTTAGTATGGTCATCTTTTTACGTATTTAATACAATATATAACATTCTAAGCTAGTGGTGATCCTAAGACAAAATACCAAAATGTACCAAATGGTTGCCACGAAGCAAAGGTAGCCTGATGATTAACAAGAATAAAAAACAAACATTTGTGTTTTCCTTCATAAGCAATAAGGAAGATGACACTGTGGTTCAAAACTAATATTATCACATAAGTATAGAAAAATCCAGACACTTCCAATCATATAATTTGGAACCATACTGTAAAAATAAGGAAAACGTGAACTGTAATGTCAGTTAACTTACATATGTTAAGTTTACTAAGAAACGTCAAAACATTGCAAACTCTCTCATCATACACTTTGCATTTGACTTCGATTGTCTTAATGTGCTGTGATATTGCAGCTTACATCTCCAATGGTTTGCAGATCAGTTTAATCTCCACTTTATGTTTAGGTTCCTGTAGTAAAAGTTACAATTTTGCCAAGATCAATCCACAAACAACAATAATGATTTGTTCAAGTTTATACAATGAAGCAGTTGTATTTGCAATTATTATATACCTTTGAATATAGTTGAAGAGTGAGTTTCTCCAACACTGGTGAAAGTTTGAGGATGCAAGCTAGGGCACTGAAATCAGCAGGCTCGCACCAGTATTCATTGAGGAGCAAAGACTTCAGCTTGTTGAAACTGGCGGAGCAAAATTCCAAGTCCCTTCTGAAAATTAACTAGACAATGCAAAAAAAATAAACATCAGTAAAACCAAAATATAAGCATGAACAATACAACCAAAGTTTGTAAGGAATAAGGATACCGGTTGGGTGTGCTGAGATATTAGCACCAAGTTCCGAACTTCTGATAAACCTTGCAAGAGAATACTTTGGTTGCTGTCCTTACGGATAAGGCGATCATAACAGTGGATTTTGACACATGCCGTTAGTAAGGATGGCATCGTCTGAAGCGATGGAGTCTCGCCTCCACGGACTTCAAGCCATAATGAAACAAGATTCGGGGTACAGATAGGCATGCGGCAGTCTTGTTGAAAATAACAATGCTCAATGGTTAGACGCTTTAGGGATTGTGACGAGATGAGTAAGGCACCCACTAGGTAGCAGTGAGCAATCTTAAGGTCTTCCAAATTGGGGCAGCAGAAGTCAAGCAATCTGCTGGGCACCGGGTCTTTTTTGCCGTCAAGTCCATCAGGCTCTGGGCCAGTGGCGGATCTAGGAAATAAGTTAGGAGGGACTTATCTCATAATCTTTCATCCATAGTCTCTCCTTCTAAGCTTGAATATGTGCAAATTTATAACGGGGGCTTAGGAGGGGCTCCATGGTCCGAGCACCGGTAGCGGGGGCTCGAACCCACCCTGCCCCGGTGCTGGATCCGCCCCTCTCTGGGCCTGTTTAGTTCCACGAAATTTGTGAATTTGATACTATAGCTCTTTCGTTTTTATTTGGCAATTACTGTTAAATCATGGCCTAACTAAGCTTAAAACGTTCGTCTCGTGATTTACAGTCAAACTATGCAATTAATTTTTTTTATCTACATTTAATGCTCCAGGCATATATCGCAAGATTCGATGTGATGGGTACCGTAGCGTTTTTTTAGGAAAATTTTTGGAACTAAACGGGCCCTCTAGCTCCTTCGGATATTGGGAGACAAAGAAAGGACGGTCATCGAGGTGCTCAATGCTCTCACAGATGACCTGGAGCACCCGTACTTTGCACTGGAGAGCTATACGTATCCAAAGGTTGATGCGACTCATGTCGAAGTCGGACTCATTATCCTCGTTGTCAATGAGAACGAAACCGAACTCGCACGTGTCGAGCGGCGTGCCTTTGCGGATGCACAGGCGCAGCAGATGATCCACGAACTCTTGAATCTCCTCCACGGACCCTGGTTCCATCAATCCGCCGCACACGAAGCGCAGGACGGTGGTGGACTCCCACATGTGGCGCCAGCACCTGGCGAGCACACATGTCCGCACGACGTCCTGCGCCGGCAGGAAGGAAAGTATGTGCTGCAGCACGCCGTCCTAGAGGCTGCTGATGTGGTCGCGGCCTTCGACCGGAGCCGCCGGAGCTGCGGCGGCGGCAGACGCAATTTTGGGCGCTTTCCGCGCAAGCATCCTGCTGGTCGTCCGATTGAGGATGACACCAGGTTAGCTACATCGAAAAAGCTCGCAGATCGATTCACGGAGGAAGACGTGGAGATGGATATGCATCTGCGTCAATCACCTGAGAGAGGCGGCGGTGGCGGTTCAGGCGTGGGGCGGCGAGCAGCAGCGGGCGGCCCGCCAAGGAGGAACAGCAGCGGCGACCCCCAAACTACGAGAAACAGCGAGGGCAGGCGGCTTGCTAGCATAGGGCGGCGGCGGGTTAGGCGTGGGGCAGCGAGCGGTTTGCTCCAGCAGAGGAGAAAATGGGGATTTTACCCTCACGTGGGGGTGAGTTTCGCTGGAATGCCGTTAAGTTTATGGGCTTCGCCCATTTACCCTTATCAAACGAGTGACACCGGTAGAATGCCCTGAGCGTGATTTGTTGGATCAAAAAAAATTTGGGGCATCAGATTTTTTTGGACGGCTTTGCCCCTGCCCTATCTCTTCCTTTCCTTTTTCCTTCAGTCACGGTAACGGGAACGGCTCGCTCACGGGAGAAACACGGGCGAAGAGCGGAACAAGCCTGGACGGCTACGGCGCCGCCCCTCCGCTCTCCTCCGCGCCAGCCTGCCCGTGCCTGAGCCTGGCCGTCGCCCCTACCCCTCCGCGCCACCCTACCCGTGCAGCTGACCCAACCTTCGACGGCTGACGCTGCCCCGCCCGTCCACGGCAGCGAGGACGACGCCCGGACGTCCACGGCAGTCCACCGGCGCCGACCTCCGAGCCTTCATCGGCGGTGGCATCCTCCCTCGAACTTAGGTGAGCTTCTCGGCGCCCATGTATTCTGGATTGATTCGTGGTTTTAGTGGGTGATTTTCTGATTTAGGGTTTAGGGTTCGACAGGAGTAAGAAAGAGTGATTTTGTGATGTGCTTTGGCTATGGATTGCAATTGGAATGATCTAGTTTCCGGGTATGCATCATCATTTACTCTTTGTTGTTCCGGCATCTCTAACTACTAGTTGTATGGCACCAGTGTAGTGTTCTTACTGTGTAATGGGTGTTTTTTTAGGCTCGATGCGGAGCCTGAGCTTAGTTTAGTGGCTGTAGATGGTGCCGTTCCAGAGCAGCAGGGACATGTCGTTAATTGGGAGGAATTACAGATCGAGGAAAGGCTAGATGATGAAGGGGAAGGAAGGATGGAAATTTTCAATGAGGATCAGTTGTATCGTTTACTAGGCCTGAGAACCGAGGATGATCATGACCAGGGTGCTGCTGATGGTACTTCAAATGTTGACCATGCTACCACAAATAATGATAGTACAGTCCCTAATGTTGACACTAGAGGTGCAGCTATCCCTGTTGATGATGCAATACCAGAGGAGAGGGTGATGGTGTATGACCCTAACAATCCGTGCATGGATATTGGCACTGTGTACCCCAACATGGTTGAGTTTAGATTGGTTGTTAGGCAATTTGCCATTAATAAAGAGTTTGCACTACACACTGTGAAATCAGACACAGAGAGGTTTGTTGGGAAGTGCATGGCACCAGATTGCCCATGGCATATTAACGGTCGAAAACAGCGTCATTCGAAAACTATTATGGTATAAACACAATTTTTTAGTTGTATGACTTCCTTTTGTGAGTTGTGGCAATGTTTTCTAATATTTGTAATAATGCAGGTTATAGCTTTGATTGATCAACACAATTGTTCATCCGGTGCGAGGAGACTTACTACTACATCCATTGTTGCCTGGGTGGCTTCAAGGGGTATCAAGTGCCTCAGAAAGGACCCAAGTATGGGCCCAAAAGCTATATGGAAGGAGCTACAAGATGAGCATTAATGTGAAATTCACTATGACACCGTTTGTAGTGGGAGAAAGATTGCACTGAAAGAGTTGTTTGGCAGCTAGGATGAAAGCTTCCAAATGCTCTACAATTGGAGGGCAGAGGTTCTGAAGCACTCACCAAACAGCGTCATCGAGATTGATGTCAAGATGGTTGACGGTGAGGTATACTTTCACAGATTCTTTTGTGCTTTCAGTCCATGTATTGAGGGATTTTTAGAGGGGTGCAGGCCTTACCTTGGTATAGACTCCACTACATTGAATGGTAGATGGTGTGGACACTTAGCAGCAGTCACTGCTCTAGATGGTCACAACTGGATGTACCCTGTTGCATTTGGTTTCATAGATGGTGAGACAACAGATAATTGGGAATGATTTATGAATCAGTTGCATAAGGCCATAGGAGACCTACCTCTTCTTGCTATTTGCACTGACGCATGCAAAGGCCTAGAGACAGCTGTTAAGAATGTGTTTCCTCATGCTGAACATAGAGAGTGTTTTAGGCATCTTATGCAGAATTTTATTAAGAAGTTTGGGGGTGATGTTTTTTCAAAGATGTATCCTGCAACTAGAGCATATAGAGTTGAAGTATTCCAATATTTCTTCAATTTTGTTAAAGAGGCCAGCGATCAAGTGATGGAATGGCTTGACAATCATCATAAATTTTTGTGGATGAGAAGTGGATTTAACCCTAAAATTAACTGTGATTATATAACTAACAACATTCGTCAGTTGAAGATGAGAACCAGAGGCCTGGGTCACTTGACAGTTATCTCCTCTGATAGTTTTGCTGCAGAGATATGGGAGCTTAATACCATCCATAACAGGCATGTAGTGAAGACTTATCTCCATGAGTGCTCATGCCTTGAGTGGCAACACACTGGTAAGCCATGTCAGCATGCTCTAGCTTTGATTACAGCCCAACAAACCGTGGATGTGGATCTTGAGGGATTTGTACATGAGTACTATTCAGTGGAAAAATTCAGGAATGCATATAAGAGATTAATAGAGCCACTCCCAGATAAGACTCAGTGGCCACATGTGCCACTTCCATTTAAAGTTGGGGCACCATTGGACAAAAAGGGTGTTGGTAGGTACAGGAAGTTGCGGATAAAAGGATGTCTTGAGGGAGGAAGTGGTGGCAAAGGGAAAAAGGCTGCAAAGGAGGCTGCCAATGAGGCTGATCAAGCTGCTGCTGAGGAGGAGGCTATGCAAGCGGCTAAACCTAAGAGGCAATTGGTAAGAGAGAAAAGAATGTGCAAGAGGTGCAGAGAATTGGGTCATGGAGAAACAAGCTACATGTGCCACCTAAATGGGACAAAGAAAAGGTACTGATTTCTTTATTATTTGTTTACTTCCATTTTTTGCTACAAATGCCTAAATTGTTCCAACTTGCCGGAAGAGGAAGCCTAGGACTAATACAACCAAGTATGGGAAAAATGGTACCAAGAAATCTAAAAAAAAACTGCTGCAAATGCTACTGCACAGCCACCAAATGAGGCTGATCAGGCTGTGCAGCCACCAAATGATGGTACTGTGCAGGCAGACAATGAGGCTGATCAGGCTGTGCAGGCAGCAAATGATGGTAGTGTGCAGCCAACAATTGATGCTACTGTCAGGGCCAACATTTTGTCAACAACTCCAGAAAGGTTGACTAGAAGGTACTACGATTCATTCATGAAATCCATTATAATTCTTTGGCTGCAGCTGTCCATTACAATTCATTTTTCTTCCAGCCGACTTGCTGTGCTGCTTGGAGAAGGGTCAGAACGTTGCTAAATAATACATCGCCAAACAAGAAGGCGACATCTTCGCCAAAGCCAAGGAAGAAGGCTACAAAATCACCAAAGAAGGGAATAGCAAAGAAATTGATTCCAAAGAAGCCGAAGGCGAACCGAGCTGACACTGTGAAAACTCATTTGTATTGCCTATGTGTGAAAACTCAGCTGTATTGTCTAATGTAATGCCTATGTATCTGGCCATGTTTTCTGGACCTATGTTATTGTAACTCAAATGGACCTATGTTATTGTAACTCAAATGGTACCTACGTATTGTGTGAACTTTTATGAAATCCACTATATTTCTGGAATGTTATTGTGATCATGAAATTGTGTCAAATTGAGTTTCAGATTCTGTCAATTTTAAAAAAAATTGAGAAAATATTCAATTCATGTGTTTCTCATTTTGGGAATGATACAACCAGTGTTTTTGACTTGCACATGGATACCTATGCTTGAGTTCAGTGTTCTCTGAACTCTCTGAAACTTAACAACTGAGCTGGACAGAAGGAACTACACCAAGCAGGCACTTTGAGTTCAGTGTTGTCTGAACTATCTGAAAATAGAGAAAATACTACAACTATCATTCCCAAACAATGATGCATGTGTTCAAAACCTGAGAAAAGCATGTGATGCAGAGTTGTTTTCTCCCAGGCATAGTGCCCACGCACTGTACTGTGCAGTTTAGACCAAATTCAAACAAAAGTGCATGATGACACACAGGCTGTAACTCATGGCTGTACCTCATGATGGCACTAGATAAGAATCAAAGATACAATTTCATTTCAGGAAAAGATCTACATTCCATGGCACTTAGATGTCATTCCAACACATTCTACAAACCAGTTAGTGAACACAATTTACAAATCTTGCTTCACTTGCTAATAAGCACTACCACACCTAAAAGTACTAGGACTGCAATTACTAAACACAACACCACCAACAGCTGCACCAAAACAATAAGCTTGTCCATCTTGAGATCCATCCTCTCTTTCTCATAAATTCTGAAATTAGGCTTCATTTCAACCAATGCTTTAGTTTCACCATGACCTTCATATGCCACTGCACCTTGCATTTCTTCTTTAAGCTTCTTTTCCATATCTTGTTTAATCTTCTTTGCGGCTACTATCTTGTAAGCATCAATTCACCTAAAGAATGGACATTTCTTTACTGCCTGTGGAAATGAAAATACATAACACAAATTGTTTATCCAAATCTGAACACAGTACCTAGCTCATCCATTTGTATATGACAAAAATTGATCAATATACTCACTGATTCATCGTAGTTTATGCATTTGAAGAAAACTCTTCCGTTGTTCTTCCAGGATTTGCGTTCCACTACTTCATCACCACATTCTGGGCATGGGATGAGAGGGATCCCACTAGGGCCAAGTGGATACAGAAAAAGAGCAGCTGTTGGGATGAACGACGAACTAGAATCCTCACCCATACCGTGCGGTGGCCCTAGCTGCGGGCGTAGAAGAGGTGGCGGCCGGAGCCTTGAGCTGTGCCGGCGGGCTGCCTCGAAGGGGTGGAACGACGGCCTGGAGCGCGTGCGGGCGGGCCACGTCCTCACTGCCCTGGACGGGCGGGGCACCGCCGCTCGTCGAAGGGCGAGGCCGCTACGCCGGCAGGCTTGCGCGGAGGACCGAGGCCGACGGCATGGAGCAGGCGGCCGGCGGCGCAGGCGGAGGCGGCGGCGTAGCCTCTGACGGCTCCGTCTCTCACGTCTCCCGTCTCTCTCCCGTGAACGACAGTGACTGAACTCTCCTGAACGATGGATGAAAAGGATAAGGGCAGGGGCAAAGCCGTCCAAAAAAAATCTGACGCCCCAATTTTTTTTTATCCAACAAATCATGCTCAGTACATTCTGCCGGGTGTCACTCGTTTGATAAGGGTAAATGGACGAAGCCCACAAACTTGAGGGCATTACAGCGAAACCCACCTTACATGAGCGTAAAATCCCCATTTTCTCCCAGCAGAGCGAGGCGGCTCGGGCTCGGGCATGGGGGCAATGGTGGCCCGGCGGGCGCAAGAGCGGCGGCGGCTGCGAATGTCTCGCCGTCTCGGTGCCCCGGCGGAGCCGGGGGCCGGGGTGGGGGTATTCCCCTTCCACCTACCGTTAGATTGCTCTTTGTGATTCGTGCGGCAACTGTTCTGCCGAGTTGCTCGCTCTGTAGCACCCGACGTGTCCTTTCGTATACATTGCTGAATTTTACTCTTCCTTCCACAGGAAGCCTCACACCACCCTTCTGCAATTTCGAGCTTTTATTTCCACGGTGTCCGTGCGCATCCCCTCCGTCCTAAAAATAATATAATCCTATTTTTCGTTGAGTAATATTTAACTAAATTTATAAAAAAATGTTATTCTATATATTTTAAATATATTTATTATAAAAATATATTTCATTTAATGATATCTATTACAATTATAAATCGTCCTGTGGTACTACGTACTTTTTAGTGAACGAACAGTGTTTTCTCTCACAACATTTTAGTTTTTATTCGCTTGAACTTATTAGCCATGGTAAAATATTTTTCTCTCATAATAAATCAGCTAACGTTCCAAATTAAAAAACAAATCAGTCAATAGTACTTTTTATTCTGGCTTTTCAGCGAAGCGAACAGGTAAGCCAAATTTCAACTAAACAAAATTAGTGGAGAATGATAACGTTGGACCTTACAATAAACAAACAAATCAATAAATAAAAATCCACAAAGGTAGTATTGTCCGGATCTACACGAAAATTAAAGATACATGGTGACATCCGTGGAAACATGGGCTAAGCATATCAACGTAATCTAATAAAATTATATGTGCAATCGCCAATCACTGAATTGGAACAAAACTCTATTCCAATAATATGAAGTGCTACATTTATTTTTTTCTGCCTCTAGAAAAAAATACTTTGATGGATTCTTATAGTGAGACAAATCCCTCCAACTCTTCCTCTCCCTCTCTTTCACTTTTGACCTTCTCATTTATTCTTTTACTCTCACTCGCCTCTCTTTCTCTGTTTTTGCATTAACCTCTCACTCCTTTTCGTATTTCTTGGGTGAAAAATTATTTACATTCAAATAAAATAGATATCTAGTAAGGCTATCTCCAACAACGTGGACCCAAACCGGAGACCTATTCACAGGTTTGGTTCACGTACAGGCTTTGGGTCACTGACCCAAATCTTCGCTTCTCCAACCGACTACGCAAAAAGCAGAGCTCTTCCCCTTCATCCTCTCATCCCGTGCCTCTTCGACCACCCGTCCACTAGTGAGATCAGCACGCCCCCACACCTCCTCTTCCGCGCGGCCCCTCGGATCCTGGCAACGGCGGCTCTCCAAGGTCGCGCGTGGCGGCAGCTCCCCCAAGCTCACGACCAGCGGCGGCCCCCTGGCGCTCTCTTCTTCGTCAACCTCCCGTACTCGCCCCACCGTAGACTCGGCTCGCCGTGCCAACACGAGCGGGAGCGTCGGCGAAGGCCCAGGCTGCGCGCGCGTGAGCTCATATGCAAGAGCTTCGTGGAGGCCCCGGCGCCGAGCAGTTCGCGGAGATCCGCGGTGGCGGTGGGGGCGCGGTGTGGATCTAGGGCCCCAGTGTGGGCCCTTCGTCCGCCGCCTCGGAAGTGCCGCCGCGGGCGAGGCCACCGAGCTGCGAGGTCGGCCGAGATCCGACGAGGTGCGGCGCCCCTTCGCGCGAACGAGCTTCGACCGCCCTCTCCTCCCCTCGGCGGCGTGGCCCTGCGATCCGCTAGAGCGGCACCTATGATCCCCTTCCTCAACTTTGGTGCGGTGACCCCGAGGTGCTGCTCACTGGACCGGGCTCCGGTTGTCCCCTTCCAGTGTGCCCGATGGGAGACGCAGAAGGACGGAGAGAGGACGCATCTTTGCGTTGTGCGTCGGCACCAACCCAAAATGCGTCGCTCGTTTGCCTATGATGTTGGAGGTTGTTTTGGCAGGTAAAAACACTGTGAACAACCCATTTTTAGGTTTAGGTCATGTTGTTGGAGTCAGTCTAACAAAGCTCATAGGTGCCAATAGTATGAACTTATCTAAAACAAGAATGAGAACCATAGCATTCTCAAAAGATAAACATCTGTTGATCCGATATATATCCATGTACATGAGGCCACATCATGCATATAGACTTAAGTTGTCTTTGCCAAGTCGCTTATGTTTTCAAGACTGCCCTCTGGATCATTTTGGTACTGCATGCTAGCTTTTCGATTCTTTATCGCGTCTGGCCACCCGCGACCGATCACGCGCCAATGATCATGTCCGACCATCCGCGACTCAACCCCCATCCCGGTTGCGCCCCTAGCGTCAAGCCCGCCGCGCAACTTCCCCTGCCACGACGTGCTACTCCATTCGCCGTGGCACCCTTGTCCTCCGCTATGCTCTATCTCTGCCACACCCCTTCCCCTATCATAACGCCTCATCTCCTTTACAACATTCGTCCGACCGTTGCAACATATGCAACATACTATTGAAACATACTTATATAGTCATTACAACATTTAGATAAAACACATGAACATGCATCTGAAAATTTTGGAACATATATTTGCAACATACGTCTAAAACATGTGAAACATGTGGAACATACACTTAAAACACATGTATGTAGCCATTGCAATATATGCAACTTCATATCCTTTTGCAATGTCAAGATGAAACACATGAAACATACAGATGAAACACGTGAAAGATATGTATGAAACAACTGAAACACTTGAAATATATACTTACAACATATGTATATAGCTATTGCAACATACACAACATATAGATGAAACACTTGGAAACAACTTCTAAAACACACATGAAACAAAAACATGGTGCCATCGGCAGCCATGGCCTACCTGGTGGTGTAATCCTGATGGGGCGCCTTTGGTCGGGTGGGGGTGCGAGGTGAGCTAGGCTGCGAGTTGGGTCGAATGCGCTTGGCTATGTGGGACCCAAGGGTGCTAAGGTGAGCTAGGCCTGCTACTAGCTCAGGCCTCTTTCTCCTCTATTTCTTCTAATTCCAAACCCTTTTCTATTTCTATTTCTCCATTCCTAGCACCTTATATGTACACATGTATTCCATACATGTATACCAACTTAGGCCTTCTTTGGATGCATGTGTATCCACTTCAATCCACATGCGTTAGAGTGCAATGGAATCGAACTTAGTTTAATTCCACTTCCATCCACTTCAACACGTGTGGATTGAGATGAGTACATGTGCATCCAAACAAAGCCTTAATGGAGTCCATCTAGGTCAACCTTGGGGGTTCTTGATCAAGCCAGGGCCTTGCCCCCCCCCCCCCCCCACTCCCTCCCTCTCACACACACATTTG
This sequence comes from Saccharum hybrid cultivar R570, assembly GCA_038087645.1. NCBI lineage: Eukaryota > Viridiplantae > Streptophyta > Magnoliopsida > Poales > Poaceae > Saccharum > Saccharum hybrid cultivar. The sequence goes on from JAQSUU010000805.1 coordinate 19,134,415, forward strand.
TTTAGCAGTTAATCATTGTTTTATTTAATAACACATGGATTCAGAAGAAGCAACTCAAGGTTTGAATTAATGCAATGCTCAAACATCTATGTAAGGATCTACTTGTGCAACTAGGGTGGCTTCCTAGCATGCTCACTCACCAAGCAATGGCTCTTTAGGAATTTTTTTTCCTGAAAATTGGGATTTTTGGCTCTTGGAACTTTTAAGATGTGACATAATGTCTCCAAACAAGTGGTCTAAAGTTAACTCTACTTTAACACACCTTGCATTAGAGCTTTAGATCTCAAAACTAAGTTAAAAGTTCTCTTAAATTTCTAGAGCTCTAAAGTTTATGAGAAGAGATCCAACAGGCCCTAAGCCTTCTCACTAATTAGTGGTTTGGATCCTATGATTTATCACTTCAACGGATTGCATCGTAACAATTTCAAGGTTCCAGCAAGAGTTCAAATACGCAAGAGACTCGTTGGCATGCATCCAGCAGGACGAGGTACCACTGCCCGATTACTTCCAACATTTCACTCGGCTCAAAGCCACAAGCACCATATCCCGATTACTTTCAGCATTTCACTCAGCTCAAAGCCACAAGCACCATATCGTTTCAAAGTTTCAGTATCGGCAGCCTCCCATTTTAAAACCCAGAGGTCGTTACATCCGTGAACATATTGAAAATCTGGTTAGTAGGCTTAGGAAGGAGCAAATATTGGACCCACGTGGTTACTAGGGGGTGTTTAGTTCATGAAAAATTTTAGGTTTGGCTACTGTAGCACTTTCGTTTTATTTAGCAATTAGTGTTCAATTATAGACTAATTAAGCTTAAAAGATTCGTCTCGTGATTTCTAATCAAACTATGCAATTAGTTTTATTTTTCGTCCTTTAATGCTCTATGTATATGTCGCAAGATTCGATGTGATGCTCTAGGGTGAAAACTTTTAGGAACTAAAACCCCCCAGATAAATAACGCAGTACTAAAGCTCAAAAGATTCATCTCGCGATTTCCAATCAAACTGTGTAATTAGTTTTATTTTTTGTCCTTTAATGCTCCATGCATATGCCACAAGATTCGATATGACACTTCAAGGTGAAAACTTTTAGAAACTAAACAACCCCCGGATAAATAACACAGTACTGCATGCTCGCTTTCCGATTCTTTATCTAAAGGTACATCCTTAAACCAATGCAAACACCATGGCAAAAGAAATACGATACATTTTCAAACCACTGTTTTTGTGAAACAATGAACAACGATTTAACTAAACGTCTTCAGCAACACATCTGGAGAAATTTCAGATTTATCTAGCATGGAAACTCAGAATGCCTTTACTGACTTCAGCGATCTATAGTTGCACATGCCCAAAATGCAGTGACATCTGAACATTTTCTCCACTGCAACAAACGCTAGGAAACAATGGGCAGGCTAGAAAATCTCACTTTGAGAAACATAAGTTAGGCGCTGCTTCAACATAGCAAGCAAACATGTGCTATTAGGTTTATGATACATCAATATATAGTAAGTGGACAGGTACGAGGTAGATTTAGCTTGAGCAAGCTATTAAGCAAGAAGGTAGCCTGAACTACGTGGCGTGGTACCACGCCAGTAACCTGATTACAGAAAAAGACGACATCCTTAATACTTGTGCCTGCTTAGTTGATCGAGCATAACCTTGACTTAATTAAGTGATAGTAGGTCCATTCTCATGCATAGCCTTCTATCCGCTGAACTGAAACCCTTCACATAACCAAAGGCATGCCATAAGTTGGGGAGCATGAAAAAATATATGACAAACATATAGAAATGGTAACAATATTTAAACAGGAATAGACTTCTGCACATAAGAAAAATAACAAAACAGCACATTAAGACAATTGTCTCTAGGCCTGACAGAAATTTATTTAGAATAAAGATCATCACTGTTTAAATAAACATGTTACACAATAATTGTGTTAGTATTATATATTTAAATAACCACAAAACATAATGGTTGTGCTGTTATGAAGTGTCACAAAATTCCTGAGGAAGTGGTACCAATTTTTTTTAAAAAAGGAACATGCAGATAAATGTTGGCACAAAATATATCCACTCAGTAAGCAAAGGAAATCACATCAATGTTACATTCTCATTTTAAAAACATTTTTTGTATTCTGGTATGACATTTCATCTATTACATACTCACGTAAAAAGCTAATGGTCATCTTTTTATGAATTTGGCAAAAAAAAAATGGAATGATATGATTGAACTTACTTTACGGCAATACAATGTTCTAAGCTGGTGGCGATGACAAGACAATGAAACAAAATGTACCAAATGATTGTCACAAAGCAAAAGTAAATTGATTAACAAGAATAAAAAGCAAGCATTTGTGTTTCGCTCAGAAGCAATAAGCAAGATGACACCATGGTTCAGAACTAATACTATAAATCCAGACACTTCCATTCATATAATTTGGAACCATAGTGTATAAATAAGGAAAATGTGACAGTAATGTCAGTTTACTTACATATGTTAAGTTTACTAAGAAACATCAAAACATTGCGAACTGTCTCATCATACACTTCACATCTGACTTCGACTGTCTTAAGGTGTTGTGATATTGCAGCTGATATCTCCAATGGTTTGCAGCTCAGTTTAATCTCCACATCATGTTCAGGTCCCTGTAGTAAATGTAAGGATTTTTTTGTCAAGATCAATCCACAAGCTACAATAATAATTCTTCTATACTTTCTACAACGCAGTAATAGCATTTGAAATTATATACCTCTGAATATAGTTGAAGAGTGAGCTTCTCTAACACCGGTGAAAGTTTGAGGAGGCAAGCTAGGGCGCTAAAATCAGCAGGCTCACACCAGTATTCGTTGAGGAGCAAAGACTTCAACTTGTTGAAACTAGAGCAAAATTTCAAGTCCCTTCTGAAAATAAACTAGACAATTGAAAACAAAGAAACATCAATAAAACCTAAATGTAAGCATGAACATTACAACTCAAGTGTGTAAGGATACCATGTCGGTATCATGAGATATCAGCACCAAGTTTTGGACTTCCGATAAACCTTGCAAGAGAATACTTTGGTTGCTGTCATCATCAAAGTCAGGGGTAACCAGATCAACATATGTATGGATTTCGATAAATGCTGTTAGTAAGGTTGGCATCCTCTGAAGCGATGGAGTCCTGCCATCACGGACTTCAAGCCATAGTGAAACAAGATTCGGGGCACAGATAGGCAAGTGCGATTCTTCACCAAAATAACAACGCTGGATGGTTAGACGCTTTAGGGATTGTGACGAGATGAGTAAGAGATCCCCTAGGTTGCAGTCATCAACCTCAAGGTCTTCCAAATTGGGGCAGCAGGAGAAGTCAAGCAATCCGGTGGGCATCATATCGTCCCTAAGTTCAGCAAGCTGTAGCTTCTTCAGGTATTGGGAGATGAAGATAGGATGGTCATCGACAGGAGGAAGGCCCGAGCACCTGAGCTGGAGCACCCGGACATTGCACTGGAGAGCTATACGGACCCAAAGGTTGGTGCGACTCATGTCGTCATCATCAACCTGAATGAGACGGAACTCGCACGTATCGAGCGCCGTGCCTCTGTGGATTTGCAGGCGTAACAGTTGGTCTATGAAATCCTGAATCTCCTTCATGGACTTTGGTTCCTTCATTCCGCCGCACACGAAGCGCAGGACAGTGGTAGACTTCCACAAGTGGCGCCAGCGCTTGGCGAGCACACATGTCCGCATGACGTCCTGCGCCGGCAGGAAGGAAAGTATGTGCTGCAGCACACCCTCCGGGAGGTTGCTGATATGGTCGCGGCCTTCGACCGGAGCCGCGGCAGCGGCAGACGCAATTTTGGGCGCTTTCCGCGGAAGCATCCTGCCGGTCGGCTGATCGAGGATGCCACCAGGCACTGTGGGACAAAAGAAATACAAGAGGTTAGCTTCATTGAGACAACTAGCAGATCGATCCGCGGAGGAAGACCAGGAGATGGATATGCATCTGCACCAATCCCCTGAGAGAGAGAGAGAGAGGAGGCGGCGGCGGTGGCCGCGCAAGACGAGTCGCTTCCTCTCGTCTCTGGCCTATGCCCTTCTCTCTCCCTCGCCCGTCCCTTCTCCCTCCCGTCCCCCACCGTCCACTTCTCCTCAGATCCGTGACAGCCTCCAAGGGTCGGGAAACCAGCGGCGACCCCCCAAGGGAGGAGCGGCGGCGGTGGCCCCCAAACTGCGAGAAGCAGCGAGGGCGGGCCCCAAGGGGCGGGCAGCGGCGGCGGGCGGCTTGCTAGCTTAGGGCGACGGCGGCACAGGCGTGGGGCGGCTCGCGGTTTGCTGGCTCGGGCATGGGGGCAGCACGCCCTCCGGGAGGTTGCTGATATGGTCGCGGCCTTCGACCGGAGCCGCGGCGGCGGCAGACGCGATTTTGGGCGCTTTCCGCGCAAGCATCCTGCTGGTCGTCCGATCGAGAATGACACCAGGTTAGCTACATCGAAACAGCTCGCAGATCGATTCACGGAGGAAGACGAGGAGATGGATATGCATCTGCATCAATCACCTGAGAGAGAGGAGGAGGCGGCGGCGGCGGCGGCGGCGGCGGCTCAGGCGTGGGGCGGCGAGCGGTTTGCTCGAGCAGAGCGAGGCGGCTCGGGCTCGGGCAACGGTGGCCCGGCGGGCGCAAGAGCGGCGGCGGCGGCGGCAGCGAACGTCTCACCGTCTCGATGCCCAGGGGGGAAGACGGCGAGGGGGTATTATTCCCCTTCTACCTACCGTTGGATTGCGCTTTGTGATTCGTGCGGCAGTCCGTAGACTGTACGCACCTGTTCTGCCCTAGTTGCTCGAGCTTTTATTTCCACGGTGTCCATGCGCACTGCCTTGGTCCTAAAAATAATATAATCCTATTTTTCGTTGAGTAAAAAGAAATAATATTCTACTTCGTTGAGTAATATTTAACTAAATTTTTAAAAAATGTTATTATATATATTCTTAAATATATTTATTATAAAACTATTTTTTATTTAACGATATCTATTACAATTATAAATTATATGTTCTGCAGCACTACTTTAACAGTATTTTTCAGCAAACGAACAATGTTTTCTCTCATAACATTTCAGTTCTTATTCGCTTGAACTTATCAGTTTAGCTTATCAGCGATGGTACAATATTTTTTTTCTTATAACAATTCTGTCAACGTTCTAAAAAAACAAATCAGTCAATAGTACTTTTCAGTCTGGCTTTTCAAATTTCAACTAAAACAACCTGTGGAGAATGACCTTACAATAAACAAACAAATAAATAAATAAATATTATCAAGCTATAAATAAAAATCCATAAAGGTGGTATTGTCCAGATCTAGACGAAAATTAAAGATAGAGTTAAATGTACAGTAGATCTATTAATTTTAGGTGGTATATCATTCAGGTCCATTAATTTTTAAATTATATTTTTGAGTCCATTAATTTTTAGTGGTGTGTCATCCAGATTCATCAACTTTCAAACTGTATTTTTGAGTTCATTAACTCTTTGTGGTGTGTCTTTCAGGTCTATCAACTTTTAAATTCATTTTTAGGTCCCTAAACTTTTTAACTGGTTCACCGTAGCTTCATACCCCTTTGTTTAGCGAATAGATCTGACATGACACGTCAAGAAAGCAGCCACCGTGGAATATAGGATGAGATCACCATCCGAAGATAATCTTTAATACGAAGAACCTGATGAAATTACGTTTCTCCCCGTGAAATAAACTCTACAATAAAATCTCAGTACAAGGCCGAAGGCCACATGTATAGGCACGCAAGCCACCTGACCCAAACAAAACTCTGACTCCACCAGCCCAACTAGGACCGATTGACCCTGAGTCCTTGATTCGGCTAACATGCATGGCACGTCTAAACACAACCACCAATTTAATTCACGTACACAGGTGCATGCTGGCACTAAAAGCTAGATGCTAGATAAAAGGTCGTGTATCATAACTGGATAGGAAACTAATGCATGGAAATAACAAAATACTACGGCAACGATGCTAATCACGTTGGGAAAATTCCATTGATGATCTCCACCTCTTTAGAATTAGTACTGATGTATTTTGTTGGCTTTATTTTCTCCTACTTTCCATGCAATAATAATGCAGCCACCAATTTTATTTGCTAAACCGGATATAGACCTACCGTGAATCAGTTAAAAAGTTCAGGGACCTAAAAATATAATTTGAAAGTTAATGGACCTAGATGACACATCACTAAAAGTTAATGATCTAAAAATACAGTTTAAAAGTTGATGGACCTAGATGACACACAACTAAAAGTTAATAGACCTAAAAATGCAATTTAAAAGTTGATGGACGCAGATGACATACCTCCAAAAGTTAATGGACATTTGGTACATTTAACTCTTAAAGATACCTGATGACATCCGTGGAAACATCATATTCTAGTGGCTAAACATATCAGAGAACCTAATAAAATTATATGTGCAATCGCCAATCACTGAATTGGAACAAAACTCTATTCCAATAATATGAAGTGTTACATGTATTTTATTCAGCCTCTACAAAAAAATACTTTGATGGATTCTTATAGTGACACCAACCCCTTGAACTTTCCTCTCCCTCTCCTTCACTTTTGACCTTCTCATCTATTCTTTTACTCTCACTCCCATCTCTTTCTCCATTTTTGCATTAACCTCTCACTCCTTTTTGTATTTCTTGGATGAAAATTTATTTACATTCAAATAAAATAGATATCTAGTAACAAAGCTCATAGGTGCCAATAGTATGAACTTATCTAAAACAAGAATGAGAACCATAGCATTCTCAAAAGATAAACATCTGTTGATTCAATATATATCCATGTACATGAGGCCACATCATGCATATAGACTTAAGTTGTCTTTGCCAAGTTGCTTATGATTTCAAGACTGCTGAAAGTCCTAATATGGCTAGAGGGGTGAATAGCCTATTTAAAATTCTACGAAGCACTAGAGCAAAGTAATTAGTCCAACAAATGGCGAAGCAAATTTTGCTCTATCTCTACTAGTGTGGCAAGCCACCTATTCAAGCAATTCTAGTTGCTATAATTTCTATGTCAATCAATGACTAAGTCACTACTAGATAAACAAGGTGACTTACACTAGCAAGGTAAGCTACACAAAATAATTTCACTAAATACTAGTTTGCGGGAATATAAATGAGAGGTTTGTGATCTTTATACCACCGTGTCGTGGATGTATCAATCACAATACATGATGGCCAATCGCCGGGAGAAATTCAATCATACATAAGATGAACACAATATTTTTCTCTCGAGGTTCACATGCTTGCTGGCATGCTAGTCCTCGTTGTGTCGACCAACACTTGGTGGTTCGGCGGCTAAGAGGTGTAGCACGAACCTCGTCCACACGATGGACAATGCAAGAACCTACCCACAAGTGAGGTAACCCAATGACACGAGCAATCCACTAGAGCTACCTTTTGGCTCTCCGCTGGGGAAGGTGCAATACTCCTCACAAATCACCGGGAGGTTGGCAAGAACAATCTCCTTCTCTTCCCAACGCCTCCAACAAGCTCCAAGCCGTCTAGGTGGCGGCAACCACCAAGGGTAACAAGAAATCCGGAGCAAAATGACCACCAAGTGCCTCTAAATGCAACCACACAAGCAAATGCACTTGGAATCACTCAATCTCACTTTGAATTAGCAATCAAGCAAAAGAGATAAGTGGGAGGGAGTGTGCTCAGCTCACAAGGGTGTTAGCAATGTCAAATGTCCAAGAGTTGTGCCCTAGGAGCCGGCCAACAAGTATTTATAAGCCTCCCCATCAAATAGAGCCATTGCCTCCTGTAAGGTCCTAGATGGCTAGAGGGGGGGTGAATAGCCTATTAAAAATTCTACAAATACCACTAAGCAAACTTGTTAGAATAACAAACGGCGTAAAGCGAGTTTTGCTTAGCCAAAGGTTGTGATGCAAGCCTCCTATCCACAAGTCTAGTAGATTAAGATCTCTAGTTCACACAAGAGCTAAGTCACTAAAGTTACACTAGAGAACAAGCTAACAACACTACTAGCAAAGCTACTACTAGAGCTACACAAGATAATCTAGTGAATGTAAATGCAAGAGAGAGGATAGTGATTCTTATACCGACGGTGGAGTGAAGATGTTGCCAATCACCAAGAAGATCTATAATCAATTAATATTGACAACAATACAATATGGAGACCAATCACCGGGAGACAAGAGACACAATATTTTTGTTCACCCGGTGTTCACTTGTGCACCGACAAGCTACGTCACCGGTTGTGTCGACCAACACTTAGATGGTTCCCCGGTGTGACCCTCAAGTCACTTGCCCCTCAAGGCACGCCCCGCAAGGCACCGCAAGACGCCACTCTCAAGTGAGGTAACTCAATGACACGCGCAATCCAATAGAGTTGCTTTTGGCGTCCCGCCGAGGAAAGCACAAGAACCTCTCACAATCAACCGGAGGTGGCCAAGAACAATCACCTTCTCTTGCCAACGCCTCCAACAATCTCCAAGCCGGCTAGGAGCGGTACTCTCTAAGAGTAACAAGAAATCCACCGGCTAAATCACCCACAAGTGCCACTAGATGCCCTCAAGCTATGCAATGCACTTTGGGATCACTCAATCTCACTTTTGATTTGCAATCAAGCAAGAGAGATGAGTGGGAGGAGTAGCTTTAGCTCAAAGGATGCACAAGAGTGTTAGAAATGCCAAGCGACCTCCCCAAGGGCCGGCCAACAAGTATTTATAAGCATCCCATCCAAATAGAGCCGTTACAACTCCACTCACGTTTTCCGCGGGAGCACCGGACGCGCCGGTGGTAACTCACCGGACGCGCTCAACCGCGTCCGGTGCCCCTGCGACGTCCACGTGTTCTCCGAAATCAAATTCGTCCGTTAGATCCACCAACGGTCACTGCGCACCAACGGTCAAACGAGCCACCGGACGCGCCGGTGCGCACAGTTCCCGCACGCGCGAAGACAAGACCGGACGCGCTCCTCGCAACCACCGGACGCCACAGTACCCGCGTCCGGTGCGAGTCCAGTAAGCTCCCGAGACCACCGGACGCGTCCGATGGTGTGACACCGGACGCGCACCGCGTCCGATGACTTCGTGACTCGCTGTTCGCTAGACCGGACGCGCCGGTCCCGTGGGTCACCGGACGCGCCGGTGTCAGACCCTAGCCCGCGCGCCTGACGCCCGCGCTGCACTGACCGGACGCGCCGGTCCACAGAGACCGCGTCCGGTGCAGCGTCCGGTGCAGCGTCCGGTGCTGCGTCCGGTGCTGCGTCCGGTCACCTCTGTGACCGCGTTCGCCTCCGTTTCTTTTCCGACTTCCGGCGCAATGGAAAATAGGCATTTCATTTCCCCGAAATCGCCTGAATCCCGCGCTCGCACGCTCGGCGGGAGAGAGAAAGGAACCAAACCCCTCTCTACCCGCAAACCACAGCGCGACCAACGCCACCTTTGCAAATGTGCCAACACCATCAAGTGTACATCTCCATGTGCTTGTGTGTTAGCTTTTTCTCAATCATTTTCAAAGGTTTTCCAGTTAGGTCACTAGGCCCTACATGCAATGCACTTCATGAATTCACCTAGTGGCACCCATGCGTCGAATGACCGATAAGACTTCCCCTCTTAATAGTTCGGCTATCGACCCTAAACCACTCACACCCTCTATGGTGTCTTGAGTGTAAAACAAAATGGCCCTATGGTTATACCTTTGCCTTGAGCCCATTTTGTTTCTCCAAATGATATGATCCACTTCATATCATCACATGACCGTCTCGATCCATCGACCTTGACTTCACTTGCTCTTCACCGTTGCATCGGTCCGTCGGCGCCAAGTCTTGCTCAAGCTTCACCATCGCATGGTCCTTCGCTTCGAAGCCTCGACTTGCCCTTCACCTTTACAACCGGTCCATCGAGCCAAGCCTCATCTTGGTCTTCACCATCTTGGTCACATGAGTCAATGTCATGTCTCATATTCAATGACCACCTTTATCTAAATCATCCACTTAGATACAAAGGTTAGTCCTAGGTTTCATCAATTAGCCAAAACCAAACTAGGGACTTTCACCTCCCTATTCCCAACCGTTACGGGGTCACCGGACACTCAGGTCGAACACACCGGACGCTACACCCACGTCCGGTGCTTGGATGAGCGCCATGTGTCCCCAACTATGAATTTCAATTGTTAGATCGCAACGGTCGACTCAGCTCGCGTCACAGTCAAATTAGCATCGGACGCTCCAGTGCAAATCGCTGTGCTACCACCGGACGCACAAACCCCAGCATTGGGTCATTTCCAGCAATCTCCCAGACCGCTAAAATCCGCACCGGACGCGTCCGGTGCACCCCGACCGGACTCGCCCTAGCGTCTGGTGAATTATAGCGCGCGAATCGAGAGCAGCCACTTCACACCGGATACGGAGCTCAGCGTCTGGTGCTCTAACCTAGCAGCGTCCGGTGCTCCCTCAAATCACCACACGTACACCGGACGTGGAGCCCAGCGTCTAGTGCTCCAGAGGCCAGCGTCCGGTGCACGTTTCTCCACCGAAGCATCACCGGAAATCGCCGAATCCTCTCCTACCTCTCAAACTCCACCCCATTTGCAAATGTGCTAACCCCACAAGTGTATCTCCTTTACGTGTAAGGTGTGTTAGCATTTTCACAATCATTACAAGGGGTGTTAGTCACTCACTAGGTTCCTAAATGCATAACCTCATATGGATTCACCTAGTGGCACTTGATAACCGTTTTAACCATGAATTTCCTCTCTTTATAGTACGGCTATCTATCCTAAACACACTCACACCCTCAATGGTGTCTTGAGTGCCAAAACCAAAATCCTATGCAATACCTTTGCCTTGATCTCCATCGGGTTTTGTTTTTCTCTTTCTTCTTTTCCAAGGTGGAGCACTTGATCATCACTTTTGGTCACCATAACATCCCGTTTTTTCAAGCAACCAAAAATACGAGCTTTTTAAATTTTTTTCCTGTATTTGTGTGGAACATGTACTCTCTAGGTCTACCCGAGTCCAACTCGCTAACAAAACGTTGCACGCATATAGAATTGTTTGTAGGAGTGTGCCGGAGTTCTTTAGTTGGTTAGGGTTTTGTGTTGGAGTGCACAAATCCATAGCAAATCCCTTCTCGGATCCCCATCCGAAATTCTCCCAACTTCCAATTGAGTCCTTTCAAAGAACTCCTCCTTGAGATTCCATCTCCAATCCTCTTTGAAAGTCATCTCAACTCCTTTCGAGATTCTCGGGCTCACCGTTGAACGCGTCTCAAATAGCGTTTGAACTGGTCCCAAGTTCCCGTGAATTTTCCCAATTTCCTTTGGGGATTCCCACCTCAAACTTCTCCTCAAATTTGATTCAAATCTCTTTTGATTTTATCTCCAAACCCCAAAACTCAAAAGAGAAAATAATTTTCCTTTTCCCCCTTCCAAACAGCCGCAGCAGGCCGGCCTGCCCCGCACTGCCTCGCCTGGCCTGGCCCGCTCTCCTGGCCAAGCCACCGAGCGGCCACAGCAGGCCCCCGCTCGCGCTCCAAGCTGCAGGGCCAACTGGCGCAGCCGGCCTGGCCTCCTCCTCCTGGCCCACTCGGCCTTTGCCTCCTCCCTTCCTGAGCGCGAGGCCCGCCAGCCAGCCGAGCAGGCCACCTTCCTTCCACCTTCTCCTTTCACAGCCCAACTGCGCCCTCCAGCCAGACCCTAGGAGCGCTCGCTCATAGAGCCAGCCGCCGCCGCCGCCGCTTGCACACACGCGCGCCCGACCCTCTCGGTGTCCGTGCCGCACGATGCGCGCCGCGTGGATAGGGGTACGGACGTCGAGGATGGACGTCGTCCATCACCAAAACCCTAGCCCTCTGCTGGCTATAAAAGCCGAGCCGCAGCTCCTCTTCCTCCATTTCCCCATCACCAGCCGCTGTTCCCTGTTCCTGCCCCCTGCCAGCGCCGCCATCTCCTCCCTCCCTTCCTACCCGGCTACATCACTGATGTCCCTCACTGATGCCATGGTCCGCACGGGTGACGCCGCCGTGTGGCTCGCCTTGCTGTGTCACGGCCTCGCCGTGGCGCTGCGGGTGCACGTCTGCCACGCCGCGCTCCCTGTCCAGCCTGGTGCATCGCCACAGTTGCCGCGGTAGGTGTCCAGCGCGTCCACCACACTGGCTACGGATAGCCAGGGCCACGCCTTCCTCTCCGGTCAAGCCTCCTCTGCCTCGGCCTGAACCACGACGACCCCAAGCTGGCGCCTTGCCCCGTTGTCCTCAAGGTGTTGCACGGCGCCCTGGAGCACCTCCACGTTGTGAAGCCCGAGCACCTCGACACCCTTCTCCAGGCCGTGGCGTTGAGCCGTGACCTCGTGTCGAAGCCCCGGCCGTCCCCTGCTTCAACCTTGCAACCACGGCGCCGCCCAAGCCTGCCGAGGAATGCGACCGGCAGCCCCTACCTCGGCCCTGCTCCAGCCAAGCATCGACGGGCCACGACTCCAAGCTGGGGCCTTGGACCTCGCCGTACTCCCTGAAGCCGCGGTCCCGACATCCTTCCACCCCGGCGCCGTGACGTCACCCGCCTTGGCCGTGTCCTGCTTGGCCACGGCAACGCCAAGGATGCGCCTGACGTCCTCTGCCTACCCTTCGTCGAGCTCGCGCCTGCCCTGCATCTTCCTCGCCTCAAGCCAGTCTGTTCCGTCTCCATCGCCGGCCTCGCCCTGACGACCGTGGGTAGCAACGGTACCCTGCCTCGCCACCACTACCACGCGGGGCTTGGGGCACATGGACCTGCGCCTGCTGATTGGGTTGTGGCCGTCGTCCTCGCCAAGCCTCGCAGCAGCATCGTCCTCACCGGTGACCGCGGCTAAGCCACGTAGTCGACCACAGCAGCACCCTCACTTCACTGGAACTCCATTTCCACCTCCGGTGAGCCACTAGTGCCGGAAGATCTCGCCTTTTCTTTCACCTTTCCTGTCTATTGCCATGCTTGCCTGAAATCGGCCCCACCGCCATCATGCCTTGTTGTTGCAGGAAAGGCACACCTCTGCTCCTGCACCAAATCATGTTCAGCAGCAGCACTACCACTATGGCCTCGCCACCAAGCCATCTTCACTGCCACCAAGGAGCTGCAGCCCTACTATGCCATTCTTCGGCAACTGGGCAATAACGCCAACATCGTCGTGCCCTCTTATGTGTCGCCGGGCCTTGCTACTGCTCTAAACCACCGTCTAGCAGTGCCTTGGCGATTCGACGCCTCGCCAATTGCCCATCTTGTGTCCGGCCTTCGTGCCGTGAAATTTTTGCCTTGCAGGGAGACTACGCCTCGTTCTCTTTGGAGTGGCTGCCTTGTCCCACGACGCTGGTGCGCTGGGACGACCGCAACCAGCCCCTGGTGCCTGCAATAGGGCAACAGCCAGCCAGCCCACTGAAGCATGCCGCGGCTTGCCTGGACACTCCGTGACAAGCATCGCCTTCCCTGCTATCATCAAGGTTGACCCCTTGCACCTAGTCGACGTCGTACGCGACGTCGGCAACACCCTTGCCCTCCATTTCTTGATCCCTTCATACATGTTGATACATAATATATCAATATCATCTTTCATACACTTGTTACATGATCATGCTATCGATACCTATGCCTGTGTTGTGCCTTCGCCGCCGGTCTACCTACCTAACTATCTCTTGTGCTATGGACGTGGGTGCTACTCCTCCATCGATCGTCGTGTCGTTGGTGTCGTGGTTCTCTTGTGCTGTTCATGTTGTTTGCCTATGGACCGTGCCTTCGAGTCGGTCGGGGGGGAACGTGGTTTGTTTGACCATTTCGGTCGTGGGTTCATCCCACCATGACCGCGATGCCAAGCGTAGCTCATTTCCTCGTGTTTTAGTTGGCTTGCGGTGCCGTGATCCTTGGCCCCCTCCTACGTCTCTATGGCATGGCCACCATGGACTCGACACCGATGCGCTTCCTACCCACATACGATGAGCCCATCATGGCCTAGTTTATAGGAGAAGAGCTAGGGGACGACAATTGTGGTACCAACAGAAGCCAACTCGTGTAGGTGATGCTCATGGCCGCGAGTTGCCTCGCCATGGCCTTTGGGCTTTACCTCTTTTGTTCGCTTGTCTATCCGAGCCAACTCGTGTGTTTGTGCCATATCACGGCATTTCTTCGGATCTAGTGATGACAACCGCATCGCAATGAGATGTAGGAATAGCCTTGTGCCATTTAGTTGCACGGTCGTGGCGCCCTACGAGTGGGTTTGGATTGGGGGATCGTGCCTCTTTTATTCCAACTTTCGTCCGTTCCATGACAAGTTGGATGAAAGGGTACGAATTCCATTGTCTCTTCTCTCCTCTTTTGTTCTCAACCCCTGTCGATCCAGTAAGATTTAGGTTGAGCCTCTTCGCTTGTTCGGTGTTTGTTCCCCTTTTGATTCCATTCCTTCGATTCCCGTCAAATACCATGGCGAGTGAATCAAAGGAAGGGGGGTCCCGTGCCTCTCCCGTCTTTGGGTTCTACCGTGTTCGAGCCCGTGTATGCTTGTACCCTTTGGACCATAGCATTTCTTTGGTTCTCGTGGTGACAGCCGCACCGCTCAAACCCTAGAGATGTCTTAGTGCATTTAGTGCACCTAGGTCATGGTACCCTACGAGTAGCTCGAGCACTCGTGTTCCTTTGTGTGTCACTTCTCTCTGATGCCTCGCCTTTCGCTGTGGCGTGTGTATTAGAAGAAGTATACCGCCTCTCTTCTTTCTTTTCTTCTCTTTCGTTCCACTCTCTCTTGATTCCTGTCAATATGATGGCATTCGGATTGGGAGAGAACGGAACTTCTCTGGCTCGTAGCTTTCCAGTTCTCGTTATTCTCCATGACGCCAGGATTGAAGGCCACAAGCCGTGGTATTTGCTTAGGATGAGCTAAGGACTATGCCATTTATCTTTAAGCCGTACAGGTTGACACGATCAACCCGAGAAGTACTGGCTAGGCTAAGGCTTAAGCTTGTACTTAGCAAAGGACCACTCCTGTTCTTTTGGCCCAAGGATCGGATATCCACCGAGAGGGCTAAGTTGTCTTCTCCTGGTGTTCTTTCAGTGTTGCCCCTTTCGAGAGTATTGATTGTTCTCTTGCCTTGTGTGACACTCTCGCGAGGTAACGTTGTTCAGACTGGAACCCGTTGGAGGAAAGGAAAGCCGAGGGTAGCGGAACCTGTGGAGTGGAGCTGACCTGGGAGGTGGAGACTCGTACCGATTGACTGCACCAACTAATAGAGACTTGTACCTCTACTACCTCGACATCGCAGGTGTCATGGCAGCACCTTATCTTTAGAGAATCCTATTAGGCATGCAATAATGTAGATGCTAGTGCTTTACTTTTATGCAAATGAACTGTGATAGGGTGCATGGTAGATTGCTTGTGAGCCATTACCTTGTCGCAACCTTTTCCCGTGCACACCCGCTGTTAGGTTAGACGCTCGCTCGCTGCTTACTGCCTACTGCTTTACTCTTACTCGCATTATATCTGTGATGTGATGCTGGTGAGTGAGAGGCGTAATGAGATAAGGCACGTGGTGCCAATAACCTGATAATAATGTGATAATGAACATGGAGGGATCTTGGCGTGAGTCTTGGGTGTGTGGTGAGGGTCGAGTCGATCGAGCAGGGTCTATGACGAGTCGCGAGGGTGAGTCTTGCTGGAGGGCGCTACCTGGGTGTTCGCCATGTGAGATGCCTGTGGTGGGCAATGTGACAGGGAGAGGTCCCAGGGTGGAGTGTCTTCGTGAGACAAAGCCCTGGGATGGGAGGTGCTATGATGGCACGGGGTGCCGGGTGTCCCGTCGAGTGGGAAACGGTTGCCCCTTGTGAAGATATCCTGCTTAGTCACCCTAAGGACTAATATGTCCTGTGAACCGGGTCTTAGGAAGCCTTACGCTCCCATTTGCTCTAAATGGGTACGAGGCGGACGTTCGACTTTCTAGTGCGGTGCCACTACTATCGGGAGGTTAGCGGATAGTGTAGGGAGGTACGGGCGTCGAGCGCCCACACCCTCCTAAGACAGCATAATACCCGAGGGGCCAAGTACTACGTCTCACAGTCTCAGCGTGCCGGTGTACGGGGTACTCCGACACGGCCCCAGTTCTGAGTGATAGGGTTGCATCGTGTCTAGTTGGAAGGCGGCCCGTTATTAGCCTAGACGAACCGGATCGTCGATGATGGCGATCTTGTGGGTAGTGTAAACCTCTGCAGAGTTTCTGGTTGATCGATCGATACATATGCCGACTTGTCAGCTATGGACCTTTCCTAAGTACAGCTTTACTTGACTAGTGAGAGGAGTCCTTCTACCTTCCCTGGTTTTCAGTGTGTGATCCGGCCTTGGCCGTTGAGACATAGACGAGAGGGAGTCGTCTATGCCGATGAGAGAGTGAGATGAGATGTGGTGTGGTGATGAGATGTGATGGGATGGGAGAACATGTGTATGAGATGGGTTAAAACTTGATAAACTAATATTATATAATTATTAATGAACTTGCATTATAGGAAACCCACAACCAAATATTTAGGATCGCCAGATCCTTTTTCTCTTTTTTCCACTAAAGCTCATCGGTGCTGACCATGGCCTGCACACATCTGGTGGTGTGCAGATTTTCTAACTTGCAGTATTAGCGAAATTGGAAGGATTAGGTGGTCTCGCTCCTATGCTCAAGTTTGGTTGAAGATGGAGTCTACGCCCGCTGTCTTTCTACGCCAACTCTGATGATTATCGTGGAGGAGGAGCCTTCACCTGCTGACGCGCTACAACAACTCTGATGAAGACGCGTGAGTTTCCGCTAGATTACGATGTAATAGGTGTGTTAACAAGTGTAGTAAAACTTTGTAACTTGTAATTCTACGATGTATGACTGTGATATCATCTGATAATTGATAATGTGATGGGTTTCTCTCGTGGGCTATCACAATATAATTCGTATCTGTGGATTTTCCCTTCGAGGAAAATCGAGATCGTTTCAGTCACCTTCATCATCATGACCATCATCGAGCTCCACCACTTGGCATGGGACTTATCATATTATGTCTACACACTTAGCACAATGGTTAGTCCCTAGGTTTCATCAATCATCCAAAACTAAACTAGGGCTTTCAACTGCCCTCTGGATCATTCATATTTTCCCCTGTTCCAAATTATAAGACGTTAAGGCTTGCCTAGATATATTGATTTTACTATATATCTTGTCATAGTGTATATCTAAATGCATAGCAAAAGCCATAGACTTTAAAAAGCCAAAACATCTTATAATTTGGAACGGAGAAACTACTTTACTTTTCTGTTGCAGGTTCATCCCTAAGTCAAGATCATTTTCCTCATTCCAAAAGTGCACAGTTGGTTGGGAATCTTGATCCTTTCAAGGATTACATGAGCCCTTTTTCTTAGCATTGTCAATGGTAGGACAAACCTACTCAACATAATCTCCAGCATCAAAAGCATTATTACCACCAATGGGTTGCTTGTCCTCCATTACATCATTGGTATTCCAATGATCTTGCTTATCATTAGTGATGTCACAAAACATCACCTTTAGGCCATCCTCGTTCTGGAAGCCCTCTTCCTAACTTTCTGCATCTAGTATTTTTCGAAAACATTTGATAATTTAAGAAATTAGACATCAATACTAGAAAGCAACAAATTATAAATATAACATTATAATAGAAAATAGTCAAATGCTCACATGTTTTGTCTTCTTCCACCACTTAAGATCCATGTTGATCACCCCTCTTTTCATTGTTCCAAACCGTTCATGTTTGTTTCCTCATTAAATTTTACCATGCAGTGAAAACACCCCTCAACTTGTCCCACTTCTTCTTTAGTTACCTTTTGCTCAACATGATTCTAGTACACTAAAAGATACTATTTGATACCTCAGCAAAGCGCATAGTGTTCAAATGAGTGTCCGACTAGTTTTCTTTTCTAACCTGTTCGATGAACAACTTGCAAAAAAGCATGGCATGCTCATCATTCCAATCCATTGAATCACCCTCACCATGATTTCCCCACAACATTTGTCAAATTCCAATTCACATATATTTTCATATAATTACACTATGAAACGATCCTATAGCAGTGCGGATCTCTAATTCACATACTTGACATTACGCTCCACAATCTATTAAAGCTATAGCAATAAAATAGGAATAGAAATTGATAACTCGTCATCCTTTGTCCTCTTGCTAGCTGATGGAGTAGATATCTTCACTTGTGTCACTAATGGGACCATTGCCTGTGATTTATGCACTTAGAAAGACATTGTCAAGTCCTCGTCGAAGGTGTCCAATCAGTGGATTTTAGCAGATGCAATGGTTACTATGGCTGGGACAGCATGGGAGCTTCGGGAGATGAACAATCGCGCCGGGGAGAGGAGGGGATGGACATAAAACAAAACATACAGGTACCGAGGGTTGGGATTGGGTTTGTAATCAATGGCATTATGGATGATCGCCATCTTACTCCACGAGAAGGTATGGATGATACAGGTACTTGGGGGGTCTATGAAATTCATAATGACATAAAACAAATTCAGGTACCGAGATCTATGAAATTCATTAATCCGCCCCTAGCTCCATGTTTTTATCTATATTTCATGGACTCAAGTGTTTGGCTTACATTTCGTGAAGTAGAACTATTTTTCTGCAGATCTGAAATTGGTGGAGCACACCCAAACCGTGCCAGAGTTCGATATGCTACCATAGCAGAAGATGTGTTTATTCTTTCATTTTTGGGATCTGTAGAATCATTACTGCCTCAGACATGATTTTACCATACACCCATTGTATCATCCATTGAATTTGTTAGGCAGTCCCAGAAACTAGAGTGGTTTCTATGTACATTAATTAGGATATCAACTACTCAAAAATGATGTCTAAGGGCATATATTAGAACTAAAGAAGGGAGAGAAGGAAATGATTTCTTATAACAAAAAACTATGTCTAGATGAGAACTAATAAAATATGTTATAGATGTACGTACCATAGAAGAAAAAGGATATGTTATTGAATATAATTTTATTTTGTAGAGAATTATCCATTGAGATACTATTTTTTTTATATATTGTTATAGTTTTAACTTAGCAAAGTATAGAAACAATCTCATCATCATTTTTAGATTGAGACTATCCTCAACAGAAATTCTTCGTGCCGAGAACGAACGCTCTCTGTAATTGAGCATTGTCATCGCAGTATAGATGAAAACGGATCAGATACGAACGGATATCAGTGATATTATATTTGTTTTCATATTTTTAGTCGGATTCGGATTCGAATACGGATAGTGTCAGCCATGCCGGATAGGATACGATTGGATGTCGACATCATAAATATACGATTTGAGTATACGGTATCGGATGTTGAATATCCAGACTCGAATACGAACAGATCTAAACACCTCTAAACGGATTCGGTCAATCGGATAAATATCCGTACCATTTTCATACATACTGCTCCGTCCCATAAAAAGAGTTGCCGTGGGAAACGTGCTGGTCAAACTTTCTCAATTTTGACTACGTTTGTAGAAAATGCGTGCAACATTTATATCTTTAAATAAGTTTATTATGAAAGTATATTCAAAGATCTACCTAATGATACTAATTATGTACCATTAATATTAATATTAATATTTTGTTAAATATATTTGGTCAAAGTTAAAAGCTGTTGACTTTTTAGAAGCGAAAATATTTTTTTTTTTGGACGGAGAGAATACATCGCAGTAATGCGATTTACAGTATGTGTAGTACTGCATGTCGTCTCGCATGTCTTCCCATCTCACCAAACCCCAATATGACCGTCGACGGTGGACTCCAGTAGTCTCCTAATCCTCACCATCATCACGTGCAATTAACCAACCCTCTCCAACCAATCCCCGACGGAATTACAAGAAAGCCCCTTCCTTGCTTCCCGTTCCGGCGTTCCCCCTCCTCTCCGTCGTTCATGGTGCTGGTGGCCGTCGACCGCCGCCTCCGCCGCGGGGGTCTCTAATGGCGCAGTTCAGGCAGCAGTACGGCGGCGGCTTCTCCGACTCCCGCGGCCACCACCACCAGGCGCTCCCGGACTGGCACCGGCCCCACCACGCCTCCGCCAAGCCCTCCTCCCGGATCCGCCGCCCCGGGAAGCCCGCGCCGCGCCGCCGCTCGCCGGCCGCTGCCGCTGCCGTTGCCGCCGCGCTACTCCTCCTCGCCGCCGTCTTCCTCCTCTCGCGCCGCATCTCGCGCAGCCCCGCAGGTTGGGTTCCTCGCGCCCGTTGGCCTTCTTCCTCTCGCTTTTCTCTCCTATAAAAAGATAGCATCTTTGGCGCGTCCGGGCTCTTGTGCGGTGCGATTCGGCGCCGCCCGACAGTTCTCGATCCAATTTCATGTTTCGTTGAAGCTCCCATTCCGCGCTTGATTTGAAAATTTCTCCGCCTTGCCGTCTCTGTGATTTCGTAGAGATCAACCAAGATTCGAGCGCCAGGGAGGCGTTGCCGGAGTGGAACCAGAGCAAGAGCTGGAAGGAGCTCAAGTTCGGGCATGGCGGGGGCGGCCGGAGCGCGCGGGACTCCAGGTACTGGGACCGGGACGACAGGCGCCGCGACGATGACTACACGGAGGACGAGAAGGAGAAGATCTCGGGTGGAAGTGGGACCTCCGCCGATGCTGGCGGCAGCGGCGACAAAGGTTCCACCTCTGAGGCAGGGGGTGAGGATAAAGGATTGACTCTAGAGACTGGTGGTGGCGCTAAGGATGTTCCAGAGGCGTCTGAAGGTGGGAAAGGAGGGACCTTGTACAATGAGGGTGGCAGGAAGGAGCTGGAGCAGTATGAGGCTGCAGCCATGGGAGGCACAGGGACAGGGATGAGGGAGGTTGATCCAGATGATGAGTATGATGATGGCATCGATGCACAGGATGATTTGGAGGATGCTCACCTGCATTCATCTGATGGTGGGAGGAAGCTTGGTGGTGGCAGCCATGAGTGTGCTGAGAAGAAGGACGAGGTCGCCCTTGAGAGGCACACAGAAGCAGGTGGAGGGATCGCTGATAGTCATGATATTAGTAGCCCAGACAAAAAGAAGGTTTCAGGTACTGGAGATAAGAAGCATGTGTCCAAGAAGAAACCGAAACGTAAGAAGTCTGGTAAGTTGTTTGCCTCTTTGAAGTTGCTTGCAATTTGAAAATTTTGAATCCTTATGTAATAGTTTAACTTCTTACACATTTTGATTCCAGTGAGGCAGTAGCTTGGGATAACTCAAAAACTCTGCATTTTTTTCTTTTTTGCTCTACTATTGTTCTGTAGTTAATTGGTAATTCTATGTTGTAAATGAGGTTAAAATTTTGTTTCATATTTGATTTTAGCTGTACTGACTCATAAGATCATTATTTTGTTTAGAAACACATATTCTTCTTTTATGAATCCTCTAACAGGTGCTGCGGCACCTAGTAATTACCAGCATCTTAGAGCCTGAACAACATGCCTACAGTACCTGGTGAGGGTGTGTCTTGCAACTCGAATAGCATGACTTGAATATTGGACCTCTGGTGTTGGACTGCTAGTATTATGGCGTCACAACATGTTCGTGATTTGCTCTTGGATTTGGAACCCAATAACTATGTGAAAACTTTTTTTTTTAACATAATGGCAGGAGCTCTGCCTTTTAATTAAGAAGGATAGAATTGACCTAGTTTATAAGGGAAACCAGGCCCGATTACATGCATTGGACTGCGTTATATGAGCATGTTTGCAGCACTACAAGGTCATGATGCTTTTGCCTTAATAGTTCATGCAAGTCGATTTGAAATCAGTAATCATGAGCTTCATTTTGAGGTGTATGAATATGATTTCAACATTTGATAAGGGAAATAATCAGTTCCTCCAATGACAAAAGACAGTTGCCTTCAACATCGTCATAGTCTTGAAATGACTTTTCACATGTATGAAGTATATATGCATATAGGACATTATGAAACTATATTTCAACACAAATCTACATGTTCAACATCTTTGTAAAAAGATGTTGATAGTCAAGTTGGATAGGTTGATTGCCGATGACTTAAAACTTCACTTTTTGTCACATGAGCGAGTAGCATATTGTTTTTAGATGGTTGTCTAATAAGTTGAGATAAATTTAACAGGCTCAACTTGTGAAATGAAGTTTCTCAACTCAACTGCTCAACTTGTGGAGCCTGCGAGAAATGAGAAATTCTCTAATTTTAATTTGGAGTATGTAGAAGTTGAAGAAAGGCCTGTTGGATCAGAATATTGGGAACCGAGGTTTGCCGGCCACCAAAGTCTGCAAGAAAGAGAGGAGTCATACAAAGCCCATGACCAACAGTTGAAATGTGCTTTTGTTAAGGGTCCAAATGGTACCAGCACTGGTTTTGATATATCTGATGATGACCGAAAGTACATGAGTAAATGCCACATTGCTGTATCATCCTGCATCTTTGGAAATTCTGATCGACTGAGGACCCCATTTGGCAAAACGGTATGATATTTTTCTGGATGCTAAATTCTTGACTAAATTTGTTATGCTTCCTGTGTCCTGCATACATTGCATTCGGCAGCTTATATGGATGTTTTCTAGGTTCCGTAGTATATTTTGACAGGTTAAATGATCATCATTTTGTTATGTCTTGTCTCATATAGTTATATCCTAGTTCACTCACTTTACAGTGGACTTCTATTGCTTTCTATTTTCAGAGGAACACATAAGAAACGTGCACAGATAACAGGGCTGCGAAATGCAACTTCTCTTATAATACTGCGCTGATTATATCTGTCATTAAGTCTTTTAATATGGATATATAATACACTATCAACATTCTTTTGCATCTTTTTTTTTTACCATAACCACATTCTCTAATATGTACTAAGTTAAATAGCTGTTGATCTTTCCTTCGCATAGTTCCAATGTTGCCATAAATTTTAAGATGCTTCTGAAGTTGCTGTTTGAGGATTTATGTCATGACATGTAGATCCTTTAACATCTCTTAGAAATGTCTTTCTCATTATACTTCACAGATTACAAGCCTCTCAAAGAAGACAGTTTGCTTTGCTATGTTTTTGGATGAAGTGACATTGCAAACATTAGAATCTGAAGGCCAGAAAATGGACAGCATGGGTTTCATTGGTATATGGAAGATCATATTGATTAAGAATATGCCGTATAATGACATGCGTAGAGTGGGGAAAACACCAAAATTTTTGGCACACAGGCTATTCCCATCATCGAGGTAAGAGTGAATTTCTCTCTGACAGTGCATGTCTGATTATAGTGAATTTCTTGGTAGTCTTTTTCTTGAAGTATTCTATTTTAGTGAGTTTCTCAAATTTTGACCTTGTATACTCTTGAAAAGAAGTTTACCTTTTGGTCAACACACCTTTTCAGTACCGTTATTTCTTATGTGCATGCATGATGCATGTCATCTTTTCAAGAGAACAAACAAAGGTGTTTTGCAACCCCTTGCCTTTCTCTGGGACCACCTCTCTGCTTGCAGTGCACATTACACATTCCAACAGTCCCACTTCCTGGAACTCATCACATGGCTCCACATGCTTGTCTGCATGACTGATATCTCGAAGTAGTATTCCATTCTTTCTTGAGTTGTCAGCTTATCACTGTTACTGTTATCACTTTCTAGGTCTGTTAACCTCATCTGGATGTATACAGTTCAATCCACAGGCAACAGAAGTTTTTTTTCTTTTGCAGGCATATATATACTGGTTTTGATTTGATCCAAGTAATAAGTTTATAAAGAAATCTTCTTGATTTAACTTTTAGGATATTTAAACTCAAAGCTGCAAATGTTTATGAATATTGTATGAGATCTAGAGAAACATGCAACAAGATTTTCTATATATTTTGCTGCAAATATGAGTAAATTTACATATTCACTTTATGGAAGTACCAGTGTGCTCATTCAGATAGAAGACCTTGTGCTCAATTCTGCATCCTGCAAGGATCCCTTATATCTGTTCTTTAATTTTATTTATTTTTACTTGCCACCTGTAACAATCTCGCTAAGTACATTGTTACTTGTATCAGGTTCTCAATCTGGTTAGACAGCAAACTGAGACTACAAACTGATCCTATCCTTATCCTAGAGTATTTTCTCTGGCGGCATGGTTATGAATATGCTATTTCCAATCACTATGATCGGCATTGTGTCTGGGAGGAAGTAGCACAAAATAAAAAGCTGAACAAGTTCAATCATACAATAATTGATCAGCAATTTGAGTTTTACAAAGCGGATGGACTGACAAAGTTCAACCCATCAGATCCTAACAAGCTGCTACCAAGCTGTATGCTTTTTTACCTGCTAGTATTAATATACTACTGTATGAGTTCTGTGGACCTAACAATTTACACTTTCTACAGATGTCCCTGAAGGATCTTTTATCGTGAGAGAACACACACCAATGTCCAACCTATTCTCTTGCCTGTGGTACAATGAGGTTGATCGTTTCACACCCCGTGATCAGCTCAGCTTTGCATATACATACTTAAAACTAAGAAGGATAAATCCTGACAAACCATTTCATCTCAATATGTTTAAGGTGGGTACAGTTGTCCAAAGTAGCTAGTTTGAAAATTGCAAGCCTTAATCATTTTGAATTTATTTGATGATTTTGTTCGAGAATTTATTTTGTTATTCTACCATTTTTCAGGATTGTGAGAGGCGATCAATAGCGAAGCTATTCCATCATCGATCAGAAGAGAGACACAGTGGTGCACAACTAACAAGATGACACATCCTTCCAAGTGATTGGGGGGGGGGGGGGGGGGGGGCAGAAGAGAGAGAGATCAGGGATTGTATTTTTGATATAGCTCAGGTACCCACAAGACTGTCCATTGAAACTTTATGCCCCTGTCGAGGTGTTTATACTTTATATAATGCAAGCCATCTTACACTTGTCACTGTCCAGTCCTGCAGGCCAGTTCCCGCCTTTCATTTTTTGCAGTTGACATAGGCGGATTAGGAGTTTCTAGCTGTTTGGTTTTTCATTGTTCTCCGTAAAGCTCTGTTTATTCTTTGTCTTTGGATAATATGGCCCATGGATGATCTGGGGAAGCTATGGCTATTGGCTGGGCACGGACTTCCCAGATTGTCCATGCACACAATGTATTATTACCACACCACTGTAGGATTGTGTAGTGAGGCCGTGATTCTCCTGCAATTCTCTGTGGTCTTACTGAAATGTACCATACAATAGGAAACTGCACTATGTAATTTCCTCCAGGATAACAAGTCACCGATTTTTGGCCTGAATTTTTGAAATTCTGAAACCTCTTGTGTACGTTTGATCTCTGAACCTCTTTTCACTGAACAACCAACATTATGTATGAAGTATAAAACATGCGATGTGTGTTTAC
Source organism: Saccharum hybrid cultivar R570 (assembly GCA_038087645.1). Taxonomy (NCBI): domain Eukaryota; kingdom Viridiplantae; phylum Streptophyta; class Magnoliopsida; order Poales; family Poaceae; genus Saccharum; species Saccharum hybrid cultivar. Next base: position 19,159,804 of record JAQSUU010000805.1, read on the forward strand.
CTAAGTAGTAACATTTACATTATGTAGTAGAATAAATAATTGAATTGCTAAGTGTACTTTATTCACATAGCAACGTTCTGTACGCAAAAGAATTAATTTCTGACAGACTGTCAATACAAAGTTGGTCCCACATGGAATTTTATTTCTACAAAGTATTCAGTAGTACATGCAAAACAATTTAATACTATTCAGTTTTACATGCAAAAGAATTTCATTTCTGAGAGACTGTCAATACAAGTTAAATCACAAACCAAAGGAAACGAAAACAAATCTGCACATCTACATACACATGTCAACACTGAAGATTTTTTTACATTTCTACACCACTTACAAAGCAAATCCAAATGATCAAAAAGAAATCAGCATAAAGCCCAGCATTAGTTCTGAAGACCTCCAGCCTGCACAAGGTCAATTAATCGATTGATCCAGAGGCTAATCTAAAACTCACCTCATTGTCAGGTTAGAGCCTTGTCTCTGAGGATCCCCAGCATCTCATTCCTTCCCCTGATCACCTCATCAAATACTTCGTCAAGAACACAGTCGAACATCTCCACGCCTTCCCTGAGCTCACCTGACCGTGCCCTCAGCAGCTCTTCCTGCTGCTCTCCGTGGCCGCCGCCGTCCACCTTGCCATTGACGAGGTCTCGCACCGCCATGGCGACCTTCTCGTGCTCTGCCACGGCCACGGGGCTCGGGAACCGGGCGTGGATCAGCGACAACGATTCGCACCACGGCTCCAGCTCAGGGACGACGTCGACGGCGACGGCGACGGCGGAGGCGATCGTGGGCCGGACGCCGCCGTTGTCGTCGACGGTGGCTGGTGGCGCAGTTAGAGCCTGGAGCACGAACATGGACAAGACGGACGTCGTGATCTTGGCGATGAGCGTGACGACGACCATGCCGCTAGCGTCGTCCCCGCCGGCGCCGGAAACGATGATCGCCCTCCCCAGCCGCTCCGCCTCGGCCACCGCCGCCTTCGCGTCCGCCATCTTGTCGCGGAAGGCGGCCAACGACGCCGCCTGGGCCTGGCACGGCTCCGCGGTGGCAGGGGCGGCACCGACGCTCTCCACGACGAGCGAGGCAGCAGCGGTGCCGTCGTCCTCGGCGCGTCCGACGATGACCTGCGCGGAAAAGTCGACGACCATGCAGTATCGGTGCATCCGCGACACGGCGGCCTTGAAGGCGTTGCAGAAGTCGAGCAGCGCCGCCGTCTCCTGCATGTAGTGCTCGAACCAGTCCCCGGCGGCGCCGGCGCCTGCGGCCACCGGCACGTCGGCCTTCCTGAAGATGGCCAGCATCTCGCGCTGCATCCGCTTCACGAGCCGCATGGCGTCGGCGCACCACCGCATGGACACCGTCCCCGACTGATGATCAACCTCTAGCGTGCTCTCGAGGTGCGCCAGGCCCTCGACGAGAGACGCGCAGAAGGCGGCCGTGTCGCCGCCGGGAAGCCGACATCGCCGGCGACTGCTCGGCCGGAGGCGGCACCTTATCCTCATGCCCATGCCCAATTGCCCGTGCTTATGCATGGCCAAATCCTACTGTTTTCTAGGCTAATCCTATATATCCATGTCCACTTGTGCTCGTGTGCATGTTTGCAAATGGTGGTGGCTAGGTTTCTTGGAAGAGTAGGGAAGATCATTTCAAAGGGGGAGCTGAGGGAGGAAGGAAGTTGAGGAGTGAAGCAAGAGGAGTGGCATACTATTCTATGGCATAGCTTGCTTTGCTTGGCCTTGTTCCTTGGTCTTGGGCTCTTGGCATGCATGGTTGTCAAGAGGAGGTTGGGTGTTTGGACAAAACTCACCAAACAAACAATTTGGGGGATCTGTTGAGATGATGTGGACGTGGCAACGTTATTAAGATATGGATTGACTTGTAAGGTTATGCTTCAAGGGACCCACATGAATACATGCATGGGGCCCTTTGTGGCTTTGGGATTCTTAACTACCCGCAGTGGGTACTTAAAACGATACTCTAAAGCTTTAGAGTATGAATATAGAGTAAAAACTGTTGTACTGGGTACTCTAAAACGATACTCTATCCTTTCTCTTACTCTATATTTAGAGTGACACAGTGCTTACTCTATACTCTATAGTGGCGGGCCCCACTAGCTAAACAAAGGAAAAAATGTTATAACTCACAAACCGAAAATCCAAATTAAATTTTGATTGCACCATTAAATTCGTCTCAATAAATCCTTCAAAACTAGATCACACATGGATATATTTAGATAAAGTGACAAGTGGGTCCCACAGTAGATAGAGTGGATAGAGAATAATATAGAGGATGGATGGGTGCGGGAGAATTGAGTATAGAGGAGATAATCTTGCTGACTAGGACATATAAAGGTCCATGAGTACGGGTAGTGTAAGGGATGTAGTGAAAGTGTAGCGCTGTCACTAAAAGAGGGCCCACATGGATGCACTTTTGTCGTCGCAATGGTGCACAGGATTCAGTACTGATTGAAACTTCAGAATCGATCGTCTCATTGCAGTGTCTTTGTCATATATACAGTGATCCTTCTTTTTTACTTCTTTGTAAAAGCCGGCCTTTAGTCATTTTCTTTTCATGATAATATTTTTTTTTGTCAAATACATATGAAGTTGACTAAGCCCACACTCAATATTAGTCCCTTTTTCTACTCCTTCGTCCATAAGAGTGGAAAATGGATCAAAGTCTGAATTATCCGAATTATTTATTTGTATCCCTTAATAATAAAGAAGCAAAATTTTTGTCACTTTTGTGTTCACATTTTTTTTCATTTCTGTCTCTGTTCTACTCCCGCTGCTTACTCTTTTTTTTTTCTTCTACCGCTTGTAGGTTAGGACCTACAACACCCCCTCCCCCCACGCGATTTTCCGTGACTTTTTTTTTACGTGTTGTCCTTTCCGTGTTTTTATTTTTTGTTTTTAAAATTTCTTATGAAGTAACTCTAGTTTTCCCTAGAAAAAAGATAAATAATAAATAAGATTGTATTTAAATTTAATACATAATTCATAGTAATTGTCATATTATTGCCAATATTAACTTATATTATTGATGACATGGTCATCATAAAATAAAGTATGGTTTTGAATTTTACAAATAGATTAAAAAGTAAATAGATATGTAACATTGTGATCCTTGTTTCCATTAACAAGCCCGTTCATTTGCGATTGATGCAGCAACTACTCACAACACGGACACTACAGTTGTGCAACAAGATGAAGCGAACAGGTTGGACGTTTGATAGCTTTTTTTCTCCCGTTGCAATGCACAACATGTTTGCTAGTACCACTAAAGCATGAATATTTATAGATAAATATTATATTTACAATTATTGATCTCGGTCTTGTATGTGCTGTATACAATACACTCATACTTTAATCCTTCTTCTATGACGATTTTGTTCCTCCAAAACCATCAATAAAGTAATTTAATACTCCTATTACTATCGACTAAATTGAATACAGACTTTATATTATTCGAATTTGAATTCATATCCGACCAATTAACAATATCCATGCATAATCGATCAAAATTAGAATTCACTTTACTTTTGTTGCTTTATGATGGAATTAACCCTCTTTTCTAAATTATAGTTCACTGTACTTTTGTTCCAAGTCAAACTCATTTAATCTTGACCAATTTTAAAAAAACGACATCGAATTAGTTTCATTAGAATACTTATATGCATTTTTTTGAACTTATGGATGCTAGTTATTTTTTCTAAAAATTTAGTCAAAGTCAAAGAGAATGACCTATAGTTTGGAAGGGAATATCAATGTGCAACCTGCATGAGCTAATTCGTGTCTCTCTAGGCAGGGTGGTGCATGGCTAGGTACTCGCTAGTACTCTCTCCGTTTTTTTACATATCATATTAGCTTCGTCATAAGTCAAACATTACTATGTTTATCATCCATTTCAAAAGATCCTTATAGTCAAACATTATGAAAGTATTTCTTATGGTGAATTCAAAACATAAATCTTGTGTCATGAACTATATAATTTTTTTTCAAAATTAATGGTCAAAGATACAAATGTTTGATTTAAGACAAAACTAATACACATATAAATAAATAAATAAATAAAAATGGACGGAGTACCACCAGCCAGAAAGAAAGAGAGATCAACGTCGAGGAGGTTCAGTCGTTCAGAATTGCGGGCAACCAGAGTTGAGAAGTCAGAGCCGTCCAATGGCCACGCTAAGCTTGCCCCAACTCGTCAAGTTACGAGGACTCCAAAAGTCCTGACCTCCTGTTGTGCACGCCAAATTCAAGCTCCAGGTTGGTGTTAACTACACGCCAGGCGACATTTTTTTTCGAATCTATTCTGCATATGACACTGTAGCTTCTGGCGCTTTTATATTCTGTCTTAAGAGTTAAGAATCATATGACAGAATCTGAAACAGCTTCTATATTTCGCCTACATCTGCGAAGCACGAGGATCACAGCAGTTTCTGTTGTGAAACGGTGTCTCCCGGCGAACAAGCACCTGCACACCAACAGACGCCTCTCCACTGGTGATCTCATTCGCCCGTACGACGTCCGTACGGACACTTAGGATTAGTGTTAGATTAGCAGTTAACACTGTCACCAAAGAGACATGTCCTTTGGGCAAAGGTTGTGTCCGTACCACACAACCCTTCACATGTATATAATCTCATGAGATCAATGAAAACAGAGACGGTTGTACCCAAATCTTTGAGCCTGTTTAGTTGGCCAAAGAGGCCAAAAAAGTTTGTGCAGTACCAGTCATATCGAATCTTTGGACGCATGTATGGAGTATTAAATGTAGGTAAAAAAATAACTAATTGCACAGTTTGTCTGTAAATGTCGAAACGAATCTTTTGAGCCTAGTTAGTCCATAATTGGATAAATTTTGCCAAATAACAACGAAAAGTGCTACAGGAATTTACTCAAAAATTTTTACCATCTAAACAGGCCCTTTGTTCATTCTATTCACTTTACAATGCGTTATCAGACATGTTGCTCTTCTGGACAAGAGAAGGAGAACGACAATGACCGAGGCACATGCCTCTGAACCCACATCGGTAAGCATGGCAAAGATTGACTTACCGTCACATGTTGTTCGTCAACTGTTCTTCGCCCTTCGTCGCGTTGGCGGAGTTCGCCGTGGCCCAATCCGACACCACGGCCACCATGTACAATGCCGCAGCGTCTTCAAGCGCCTTGGGCCTCGCATTCGCTGCAACGTTGCCCATGGTCATGGCCATGGTCCTTTCGGCCCCTCTAATCGACTCCACTGTTTGTGGCCTCCGTGGAAATACAGTTCCTTGCCGCCAATGGAGTCCAGTTCGGCGTGGCCGCCATGCTTCTCCACGCGATCTCCATCTGCAGAGCCAGCCATCGTCTCCTCGCCTTGGCGTGGACGGTGCTTGCCCCAGCAACGCCGCACTGCGCGCTGTGGAAGCCCCGGCACCACCCGCTATCGAAGCCTCGGCGCCGTCCCATTGATGAAGTTGTTGCTAAGCCCATCGCCGTACCCGCCTACGTCCCCATGGAGCCGATGTCGCCAGCACCAGCACCGCCTCGCTAAATGGTGCGACTTCTGCAAGGGGTTCACGCTGATGCCGCACACATTGGAGTACAACTACACGCTGTCGTTGCTCACACCGGTCGATCTGACTCAAGTGGCGGCTGACAGTGGCATGGCCGGCGGCGTCCTCAATCCATGGATCTTCAACACCGTCGCCGTGCCGATGCTCCAGCAAGTGAAGACCGAGGACGAGGACATGGTGGCTGCCCCCGGCGTCGGCAACATCTTCAACCCCGGCAACACGTGCGGGCCCAGGACCGGCGTCCCGCCGTACACCTTCCTCAACGTGGCTTGCCCCTCGGCTCCGCCTCCGGCCGTGACACGCGCGGAGGCCGCTGCCCTCATGAAGGCGAAGGCCCTCCTGGATCCTCCTCCGACCGAGACGCTGCCTCTTCCTCAGTGCATTGTCGGCACGCACGCCGGCCCCTGCCGCGACTCCGCCTCCGGCCGGCCCGGCTGCTTCTTCGACGGCAATGACGCCCCCGACTCTCAGGCGCCTCCTCGGATGCGCGGTGGCCATAGTTGACCGGCGCCTCGGCCTCCGCCGCACAGGCACATGGAACCCAGAGGATCTCAGCCTCCCAAGAGCGGAGGTGCTGAACATGGTTGGCGGCGGCAGCGGCTTCTACTCCCCCGACGATTCCAATTCCCTTTGGCTCGGCTACCTCATTATCTTTACCGTTTTGTCTATTTAATTTCAGCAGTAATTCGTATATGACTCTGTTACTCCTACTAATTATGTGCTGTAAGAATTACTATTATGTTTAGGTTGCTAACTTTCATAATTGTAATTGTGATATTTTATCATTGTAAAATATCCGTTTATGATATTGTTCAAAGCATTTGTCCCGGTATGTATGACAGATCCAATAAGCAATATCCTTGTTATTACAACTATGATCTTGCAAATTATTTATCCATTTATCTCTTTTGCAATCGATCATTTTATTTAAGACCTTTTACGCTTTTTAACTTTAAAGCACTACGCGCTTAAATAATGGATGTGACATTTTATGTGCATTTTCTCACCAATTGTATAACGCGCATGTTCTCTATTTGTTTGTTGGCCATACACAAGGTAGCACCACTGCAGCTACTGCAGGATCTACACTAAGTCCATAACTTAGAGATTATCCTCAACGTGCGTACCCAACATCACAAATTAGAACATTTGGTCTACATCTTTTCACAAAGACGACTACTAATAATTCACATTCCTATTGACCATACACAAGGTAGCACCATAGTTGCTACTGTGGGATCTACACTAAGTCCACAACTTAGAGACTATCCTCAACGTGCGTACCCAATTCGTTTGCGAATTAACTAAGGTCTACATCAACCTTGATGACTACCTTAAGACGTGTTCATACAACTTGCATAATTACTTGGCATCTACTGTTAACACAGACTATGCCCATTTAGAGGTCTACGCCTTTACGGTGACTACCTCCATTATCTTATTATGCATGTGAGATCTTTACACCATTAATAATACAAGATTTATCGTGTTTCTATTTTGCATCCCATAATTACAACACACCATAACATTTTAATAACTTAAAATGTTTCGATGGTTTGCCTCATGTAGGATCAATGACCGTCAAAGAGTTTGAATTATTAGCTCTAGACGGCCATAATTATCCCACATGGGCTGTGGACGTAAAAGTTAGTCTTGCGTCCTGTGGACTTTATCGAGCCGTGTTACCACCCAAAGAGGGTGTTGCACCACTTGTTGATCAACATGTATACACGGCCCTATATCTCATTAGGAGCCATATTCATCCTGACCTTAAGGCTGAATATTTGTTGGAAAAAATCCATGAAATCTATGGAACTCTCTTAAGCAACGCTATGAACAACAAAAGGCACTTGTCCTGCCTGTGGCCAACTATAAGTGGACACAACTTCACTTACAGGATTTCAAAACAGTGAGTGATTACAACCATGTTGTTCATAGGATTTGCTCAAAGTTGCAATTCTGTGAGAAAGAACCTACAGATGCAGATAAGATAGAAGAGGCTCTGTCTACTATGCTTCCCTCTGAAAGGATTCTTCAACAACAATACCGTGAAAGGCGTTTCCAGGTTTATTCTAAGCTTATACAAACTTTACTTGAGGCCAAAAAAACATTCTTAACTTATGGTTTGGAATAATCAGCAGCGCCCCATAGGGTCTGCTCCATTGCCTGAAGTACATGCCTACACTCAGAATAAACCCAAATTTGATGGAGGACCTTCTAAGACGACCCATCCTTAGGGAAATTCCAAGAAAGGTAAAAAACAACATAGACGCAACAAGAAATCCCAAACTCGTGTTTTCAACAATGGTAAGAACATTTCCAAACATAGGAATGACAAACCTGTGTGTCAGAAGTGTGGTTGTTATAGCCACACTACAAAGAAATGTCTACCCCAAGTCATCTTGTTGATCTCTACTTAAAGTCTATGGGTCGTGGACAAGCTGCACCAGACAGAAGTATGAAGCCCATTTCAATCTTTGACCTGACACCACCAGGGAAGAGGCTAGTTGTTCGCAACAAGTTCCCGTGGAATCAAGCAACAACATACGAGGAGGCAAGGATCTTGCTGGTACAGGGAATATGATTGTGGAATATGCATCCAACGACATATTTGGAGACTTTTGATTCGGCTCCCAATCTCTTAGATTCTAATGTCATTATGTCCTAGTGATTGTAATAATAAGCATAATTTATGTCCTATGTGTTGTAAATAGTTAATAATGTCATCACTTTTAGGTTGGATATCCAATAAATGTATTGTACACATTTGATATTCAATAAATAAAGTATGTATTCTATATATCATCAAAGAGTTTCATATCAAATTCTTTATTTATATATAGTTTCTACGGGGTCGTTCTGATGGAGGAGGAATTATGCCTAGTGGACAGTGGCACCACTAATTCTTTACTTAGGGAAGCAAAGTATTTCCAAACTCTTGCAAAAAGACAAGGAAATGTTTTGACAATTGTCGGGCGCGATGCTATGATAGTTAGCTCTGGTCATGCCACTATCGTACTCCCTATGGGTACCCAAATTATAATTGAGGATGCATTATTGTATCCCGATTCAAACCGTACCTTGTTAAGTTATAGAGATATCCGTCAAAATGGTTTTCATATAGAAACCCGTGATGACAATAATGAGGAAATTCTCCTTGTTACTAAAAATAGCAAATATGGCAAATGAATTGTTGAGAAAATTCCCTCTTTTCCATCCGGATTGTACTACACATACATCAAACCCGTACCACATGTTGCGTACAAGGTAATTTTTTAGAATGTTGACGCATTCAAAACTTGGCATGAATGCCTTGGTCATCCTGGTATAGGGATGATGAGGAAAATTATCAGCAATTCTAATGGTCATGAGTTAAATACTGCTAAATTTCCAAAATCTTTAGATTTTATGTGTGAAAGCTCTAGTTTGGTTTTGGTTAATTGATGAAAGCCTAGCTACTAACCTATGTTCTCTAAGTGTATGTGAGATAGGTTGGTAGATATTCCAAGTGGTGGAGCAAATAGATGAAGATTATGGTGGTGATAGCCATGGTGATCAAGTGCTCAGCTTGGAAAAGAAGAAAGAGAAAAATAAAAAGCTAATGGTAATGGTATAAGTGGTAGGAGCTTTTTGGTTTGGTGATCGAGATACTTAGCGAGTGTGATCACATTTAGGATTGATAGTTGTACTATTAAGAGGGGTGAAACTCGTATGAAATGCGGTTGTCAAAGTGCCACTAGATGCTCTAACTCATTGCATATGCATTTAGGATCTAGTGGAGTGCTAACACTCTTGAAAATGTTTGTGAAAAGATGCTAACACACGTGCACAAGGTGATACACTTGGTGGTTGGCACATTTGAGCAAGGGTGGTGAAGTTGGTGAAGTCGTAGAGCTCACTAGAGCTGATCGGATGCTGGACCTGTGCGTCCAGTCAGTGTTGGCTCGGTGGAGCTACCCTCAGTCGATTGACCGGACGCTGGCGCTTGTGGTGACCTGATGCACAACCTCCGAGTCCGGTCAGTGCTGGCGATAGATGACGCGAGTGGTTTGGCGAGCGCAGCTAGGACCTGACACGGTGGTGCGTCTAGTCACGTCCACCTAACGCGCCCGGTCACGGTTTTGGTGCTCAGGGAGCTCTCTGGAAACGACTTGACGTGTGGGCGCTGTGGTTTTTCGGTGCGTCCGGTTGGGTGTTGCAGTGCGCATGGTTTCATTGATCTGACACAGTGGCGGTGCGTCCGGTCACCACTTAAGTGATCACGCGAGAGCTCTTGATCATTGGGATTGGACGGTCAGCATTTGAAGCGGGGACACGTGGACGATGATCGTTGACCATACGCTGGGGTGCCGCGTGTCCGGTCACTTTGACCAGCGCATCCGGTCACCCCGTAACCAGTGCAGTGAGGAGCTCAACGACTCTATTTCATGGGGGCTTCTATTTAAGCCGCATGGCCGGCTCTAGCTCACCCTCTTGGCCATTTGCATTGACATAGCAACCTTATGAGCTTAGCCAAAGCCCTCCTACTCATCTCCATCATTGATATGACCATGCCAGCGTCGGCGATCTCGCCGAGCTTTTCCACCTCTTCACCGACCTCTCTGGCTACATCTCTAACCCCTGCAGGACCGATCACACGTAACCGCGCTAAGAAGATACAACAAGAGGTGCATGCGCTACTTTATGAATTTTAATTAAACACTAATAAGAACTTTATGCTACCTAAATCTTGTGTGTTAACATTGCTTAGGTACACAAGAGAGAACAAGCAGAATACATCAGGAGCGAACCAGAACGAAGAACCAAGCTCAAGTCAGTCCAACGTGACAGGAGTGTCAAGAAGGAACAGTCATATCTTTTGACTTCCAAAGGATATGAAGGTCATTCAGGACTTGTTGGAAAGCTCTTGAAGTCTATTTTCCAATGCTTCTAACCTCGACCAGTTTGAAGTTTTTCTCAAGGCATCCAACCAGTTTTAGTGTTGACTGGTCAGAGGGTCCACAGTCTACCTGAAGTCCAAATCTTCATATTAAACTGTATCATTCTACAAAGTTTCATAAAGCAAGGTGCACATGGTGTGAAAGCTTATCCAGTTAGCTTTCAAACGCATCCAGCCGCACGTCATTTGAAGTTTCCTAGAAGGAGTTATTGTCAAAACACTGAAGACTGTGCAGAGTCAAACAGCCACGCAGAATCAACACTGGAGCCATTTCGAGGAGGTCCTTTCACACTAGCGACGAGTTTATTTTTGCTTCGTGTTTTCACCTATTCTGGAGGGTTGTTCCATCTATAAATACTCCCCTATGCCTCAGATGTAAGGGACTTTTGATAATTTGAGATAATCCTAGATATATTGCAGCCGAGCTGCCGAGTGCTTACTCAACCCTTGTTCTTCCTTGTTCTTCCTGGACTTGTGAGGAGATCTCTCTGAGATCCATTGATTCATGCTCTACGGGTTCCAGTACGACTGCCCTATCTTGTGTGGATTAGTTCTGGTTGTGGTTCTGCGGTCGTTCGGAGATCGAGTCGAAGTCTTCGCAGTTTCGGTGTCTCTCTCCCCGTCGCTTGGTCGCATCCAACCTTGGCAGGTATAAAGCTAGTTATCCGCTGTTCTACAGCAAGTTATCTCTGTGTTCATCAACCTACTGTCGTGAAGATCGGGCTACCGATATCCGATCGGTACTTATCATGTGGTATCAGAGCCAGGTTGTCACGGTAGGTTTTGTTATCATCCACTTATATATCCATCATTCGTTTACATTTGCTTCTGTTTTCATCCATCATATATATATTTATGATTTGTTAATTTCCTATAGTCCACTAAAAAGCCACAAAAAATCCTATAGCCATTTCGTGGTATTGTTTCTTTGTGTTCATTTCGTTCATCTTGTTGCTAGTCACCATCATCGTTGTCCTTCCGCCGTACTCTCATTTTATTTTTATCCGCACCTCTCATATGTTATCTTGTGTTTGCTGAAGAAAAAATCTGAAAAAAAGGTGTGAAAGAAAGAGTAAAAGAAAAAAAAAGAAAAAAAAAGAAGAAAAAAAAAGAAGAAGCGAAGAGAAGTGGAAAGGGGTTGTGCTACGGTTTCTGAAAACCCAAGTTTTATATCTGAAAATTCAGTTTGTGGTGCACTGGATAGCAACATACATATCTTGTTTTGAACGATCTGTATCACCTTGTTATAGTACCATAGCCCTCCTTGTTAGCCACCTATAGCTCCACCAAAACCTAAACCGGGACAATCGATTCGTAATCCTTACGACCTCTCAACCACCTCCGTTGAGGCTGCCACACCAGCACCATTACAGTCCTTGAGATCAGGAAAGAACTTGGGTAAGTAAGAGGTGAGACTGTGTGTGTCCATAAATTTTCTATTCCACTTTCTCTTGCTGTCCCTAACATAGCAGGATCAGATTCAAGTGTCCATGGTGGGAACCGTGGAGATAGGGAGCCCCCTATCTCACGGGCCGAACTACGTCATGTGGCTGATTCACTTGTGGAGGCAATGGAGAGGATGCTTGATGCGCGTCTTCCCATGGCGGGAGGCCGAGGGCCACCTCGCCCTCATGAAGACCATCATCGAGAGGAATCTGGAGATGAGAATTCTAGTTTCGGCCATGGATTCAATCATTTCGGGAATGGCCGTGGAGGACATGGTGGTGGTCGCCGTGTTGATTTTGATGATCAGCGTGGTGACCGTCGTGTACATGGGCATCGTGCACATAGGCGTCATGTACGATTTGAAGATGAAGAGTTTGACGACCATGATGAAGAGGAAGGGCCTTATGGTGATGAAAATCCCTTCGGTCATGGCGGGGAATTTGAGCGGCGTCGGTATCATCGCCGGCATGCTGATTTTGAAGATAGGGGATATCGCCGTGGTCGTCGGCAGCATGAAGAACCAGACAATATTGCTCGTGTCAAGTTAAGTATTCCAAAATTCACTGACAAAGAGAATGCAGATGAGTTCCTTGAATGGGCTGAGCAGTGTGATCAAATTTTTAGAATTCATAATCTTTCAGATCAGCGCCGTGTGAACCTTGCTTCAGTTGAATTCTCTGGTTATGCCTCACTTGGTGGAATCAAATTCAGGAGAATCAGCTTGAGTTGGGATTTGGGTATATTAACACCTGGGAAGAGATGAAGCAAGTAATGAAGAGACGATTTGTACCTTCGAGCTATCAGCGAGATCTCAGGAACCGATTGCAAAAGTTGAAGCAAGGGAAGAGATCGGTTGATGAATATTTCAAGGAAATGGAGTTGCTGTTAGTGCGGACTGGAACCAGAGAAGATCCAGAGTCTAAGATGGCAAAATTTCTAGAAGGTCTCAATGAAGAAATCTCTGGTTATGTGGAGATGTTTCCATATCGTAACTTGCAAGACCTCGTTGATCAAGCTATGCGTGCAGAGAAGAAAATTCAGCAGGAGTCACGAGGGAAATCTTTTGGCAATCATACCATTGCTGCTCCATGGCGCAAACAACAGTCCAATGCCTCTTATGGTGGGGGATGATCTCAAGGAGCTGCAGCTAGGTCTTCTCCATCAATTGCTAATTCAAAGATGGCGGTTTCCACAGCATCATCACCAGCAAATCAGCAACGGTCTGCTGCAAATTCAGTAGCCCCAACCATTGCTTCTGGTGCCACTTCTTCCACTCGAAGCAGAGAGATTGAATGCCATAAGTGTCATGGCCGTGGGCACGTTGCTGCCCAATGTCCAAGTAGAAGGACCATGTTGTTGAATGAGAAAGGAGAATGGGAATCTGAAAGTGATCTCGAAGATGATGGACCGATATTCGATGAGGAAGTTCAAGAGGAAGAGAATGAGATTCAGCCTGATGAAGGCGAACACAACTATTTTATTTCTCTTCGCGTGCTGAGTGTCACTGCTAAAAAGGAAGAGAATGGGCAGTGACATAATCTTTTTCATACCAGAGGCATGATCAAGGATAAGTTATGTCGAATTATTGTTGATAATGGAAGTTGCAATAATATTGCTAGCCAAGAATTAGTGGACAGATTGGGATTGAAGCCGCGGCATCACCCTAAGCCATACAAGATGCAGTGGCTTAATGATTGTGGAACGTTGCGTGTAAGTCATATCGTGACTGTGCCTTTCTCTGTTGGTAAATATAATGATCATGTGGAGTGTGACGTGGTGCCTATGCAAGCATGCCAGCTGCTGCTAGGTAGACCATGGTTATATGATCATGATGTTTAGATTTTTGGAAGAACCAACAAGTTGTCTTTTGTGTACAAAGGAGAGCGAATTTCTTTGCTTCCTTTGACACCAGAGGAAATTTTAAAAGATGATCTCAAGAAAAAACAGCGAGAGAGCGAGAACCACTTAAGAGTGATCCACAAAAATAGTGAGGGAGAGTTTCCACAGCCAAATAAAACCCCACAGCTGCAAAGAACCCAGAAACTAGGGAAAGAAGGGTTAGTCATGATGGCTAGGAAAGGGGATCTAAAGGAGTTGAGTGAACCTAATGCCATGTTCTTTGTACTCTTGTACAAGGACACTCTTTTTGCTACTAACACCTTACCCTCTACCCCGCCAAGTGTTGTTTTTTATGTGTTACAGGATTTTGAGGATGTGTTTCCGGACGAGGTGCCACCAGGGCTGCCACCCAAGAGAGGGATCGAGCATCAAATTGATTTGGTTCCTGGTGCTTCCCTCCCAAATCGCGCTGCCTACCGCACCAACCCGGAGGAAACTAAGGAAATCCAGCGACAAGTGGAGGACTTAATCAAAAAAGGGTATGTGCAAGAAAGCCTTTCACCTTGTGCTGTTCCAGTCCTTTTAGTTCCTAAGAAAGATGGATCTTGGCAAATGTGTATGGATTGCCGAGCAATTAACAACATCACTGTGAGGTATAGGCATCCCATTCCAAGACTAGATGATATGCTTGATGAACTTAGTGGTGCTATAATTTTCACTAAAATTGATTTAAGGAGTGGTTATCACCAAATTCGTATGAAAGAAGGAGATGAATGGAAAACAGCCTTCAAGACAAAATTTGGGCTGTATGAATGGTTGGTGATGCCTTTCGGTTTGACAAATGCACCTAGCACATTTATGAGATTGATGAACCATGTGCTTAGAGCCTTTATTGGAAAATTTGTTGTTGTTTATTTTGATGACATCTTAATTTATAGCAAGTCTCTTGACGATCATGTAGAACATATCCAATGCGTGCTTGCTGTCCTACGTGAGCAAAAATTCTATGCTAACCTTGAGAAGTGCACCTTTTGCACCAACAAGGTAGTTTTTCTTGGATTTGTTGTTTCAGGACAAGGTGTGGAGGTAGATGAAGAAAAGATCAAGGCCATACGAGAATGGACGCCTCCATAGAACGTGAGTCAAGTGAGGAGCTTCCTTGGGCTTGCTGGTTTCTACCGGCGATTTGTGAAAGATTTTAGCACTATTGCTGCCCCTATGAATGAGCTTACTAAGAAAGAAGTGTCTTTCAAGTGGGAAGATGCACATCAAAAGGCATTTGATGAGTTAAAGCAGAAGCTAACAACAGCTCCAGTCCTTGCACTTCCAGATTTCGGTAAGACATTTGAGATTGAATGTGATGCAAGCGGAGTTGGGATTGGAGGTGTGCTCATGCAAGAACGAAGGCCAATTGCGTACTTCAGTGAAAAGCTAAGTGGTCTAACTCTTAATTATTCAGTTTATGATAAAGAACTATATGCTCTTGTTCGGAGTTTGGAAACTTGGCAACACTATCTTTTCCCTAAAGAATTTGTGATACACTCTGACCATGAATCTTTGAAACATCTTAAAGGTCAACTAAAACTGAACCGACGACATGCAAAATGGTGTGAATTCATTGAATCTTTTCCTTATGTGGTTAAATACAAGAAAGGAAAGGAAAATGTTGTAGCTGATGCTTTGTCCCGACGTCATGCTTTGCTTACACAACTTGATGCTAAAATTCTTGGATTAGAAAGTATAAAGGAATTATACGCTACTGATTCATACATTGTTGAACCATATACAAAATGTTGTGATGGCAAAGGATGGGAAAAATATCATGTGCATGATGGATTCTTATTTCGAGCTAACAAACTGTGCACTCCAGATTGCTCTGTTCGAATTTTACTTGTGCAGGAAGCTCATGCAGGTGGGCTTATGGGCCATTTTGGAGCCAAGAAGACAGAGCAAGTGTTGGCCGACCACTTCTTTTGGCCAAAAATGAGAAGAGACGTAGAGAGACATGTTCTTCGCTGTGAGTCATGCCACAAAGCTAAGTCTCGTTTGAACCCTCATGGACTTTACACTCCTATTCCTATTCCTAGTGCTCCCTGGGAAGACATATCTATGGATTTTGTTCTTGGGTTACCATGCACTAAGCGGGGAAAGGATTTGATTTTTGTTGTGGTTGATCGATTTAGCAAAATGGCGCATTTTATTCCATGCCATAAGAGTGACGATGCTTCGCATATTGCTGATTTATTTTTCAAAGAAGTTGTGCGCTTGCATGGAGTGCCACGTACTATTGTTTCTGATCGAGATACAAAATTTTTGAGCTATTTCTGGAAAACTTTATGGGGAAAACTCGGGACACGATTGTTGTTTTCCACGACATGTCATCCGCAAACGGATGGACAAACTGAAGTTGTGAATCGAACACTATCAACGTTACTGCGAGCTATTCTCAAAAAGAATTTAAAACTTTGGGAAGAAAGTTTGCCACATATTGAGTTTGCATACAATAGGGCAGTTCATTCGACTACTAAATTTTGCCCATTTGAAATCGTATATGGGTTCACACCCACTGCTCCCATAGATCTTTTGCCTTTACCTGTGTAGGAACGGATGAACTTCGATGCAAGCAAGTGAGCTGAATTTGTCAAGAGTCTTCATGACCGAGCTCGAACCAACATTGAGAAGATGACCAAGATATATGAGAAGCGTGCCAAAAAGGGTCGAAAAAAGATGTTATTTGAAGCAGGAGACCTCATTTGGGTGCATCTACGCAAGGATAGATTTCCTAAACAACACAAGAGCAAGTTGCAGCCCCGAGCTGATGGTCCCTTCAAAGTGCTTCGCAAGAGCAATGACAATGCTTATGAAATTGATCTGCCAAGTACTTATGGTGTGAGTACAAGTTTCAATGTGTCCGACCTCTCTCCATTCTTTGGGTTGGAAGAGTCGAGGATGACACTTTTTGAAGGGGGGAGGATGATACGACCATGCCAGCGTCGGCGATCTCGCCGAGCTTTTCCACCTCTTCACCGACCTCTCTGGCTACATCTCTAACCCCTGCAGGACCGATCACACGTAACCGCGCTAAGAAGATACAACAAGAGGTGCATGCTCTACTTTATGAATTTCAATTAAACACTAATAAGAACTTTATGCTACCTAAATCTTGTGTGTTAACATTGCTTAGGTACACAAGAGAGAACAAGCAGAATACATCAGGAGCGAACCAGAACGAAGAACCAAGCTCAAGTCAGTCCAGCGTGACAGGAGTGTCAAGAAGGAACAATCATATCTTTTGATTTCCAAAGGATATGAAGGTCATTCAGGACTTGTTGGAAAGCTCTTGAAGTCTATTTTCCAATGCTTCTAACCCCGACCAGTTTCAAGTTTTCCTCAAGGCGTCCAACCAGTTTTAGTGTTGACTGGTCAGAGGGTCCATAGTCTACCTGAAGTCCAAATCTTCGTATTAAATTGTATCATTCTACAAAGTTTCATAAAGCAAGGTGCACATGGTGTGAAAGCTTATCCAGTTAGCTTTCAAACACATCCAGCTGCACGTCATTTGAAGTTTCCTAGAAGGAGTTATTGTTAAAACACTGAAGACTGTGCAGAGTCAAACAGCCACGCAGAATCAGCACTGGAGCCATTTCGAGGAGGTCCTTTCACACTAGCGACGAGTTTATTTTTGCTTTGTGTTTTCACCTATTCTGGAGGGTTGTTCCATCTATAAATACTCCCCTATGCCTCAGATGTAAGGGACTTTTGATAATTTGAGATAATCCTAGATATATTGCAGCCGAGCTGCCGAGTGCTTACTCAACCCTTGTTCTTCCTTGTTCTTCCTGGACTTATGAGGAGATCTCTCTGAGATCCACTGATTCGTGCTCTACGGGTTCCAGTACGGCTGCCCCATCTTGTGTGGATTAGCTCCGGTTGTGGTTCTACGGTCGTTCGGAGATCGAGTCGAAGTCTTCGCGGTTTCGGTGTCTCTCTCCCTGTTGCTTGGTCGCATCCAACCTTGGCAGGCATAAAGCTAGTTATCCGCTGTTCTACAATAAGTTATCTCTATGTTCATCAACCTACAGTCGTGAAGATCAGGCCAACCTTGTACCGATATCCGATCGGTACTTATCAATCATAGATTCATCATCTTTGTGAGATTGGGAGAGAATCCAAGTGCATTGCTTGAGTGTTTGCATCTAGAGGCACTTGGTGATTGTGTTTCACTGTAGATTTCACTTGTTACTCTTGGTGGTTACCACCACCTAGATGGCTTGGAGCAGCAAGGATCGTCGAGCGGAGGAAGGTGCTTGTCTCCGGCTCCAATCATGGTGATTGTGAGGGGTTCTTGACCTTTCCCCGGTAGAGACCCAAAAGGTACTCTAGTGGATTGCTCGTGGCTTGTGTGATCCTCGTCTTGTATTGGTTGTATGGCACCCTATTAAGGGTTTGGCATGTGATGCCAATAAGTGTGTGAACCTCCAAGTGAGTGAATCGCCACAACGAGGACTAGCTTGCTAGCAAGCAAGTGAACCTCGGTGAAAATTATTTTGTCATCATTTGATTCTAAGGTGATTGGTCTTCATTGGTATTCATTCATTGTGATTGATTGACTCCATTGATGATTGGCTCACTCCTCTACACGGCGGTTTAACACTCCATTCCTCCCGTGTATTTACACTTGTTAGTGTAGCTAGTTTTGGGCAAGAAAGAATCGTGTCTAGTGGTTAGTGACGCGCTTTAGTTAGTCTTTGAGAGCTCACTAACTTAGTGTAGTGACATAGCCTTGGTGTGCATAGAGATTGTAGTCACTAGAATTGTGATAGGTGACTTGCTTTTTAGTAGGCTAGCGCAACATTTGCTTCGCCTTATTGTTGTCTAACCACTTTGCTTAATGTTGTTGTAGAAATTTTTATAGGCTATTCACCCCCTCTAGCCTTTAGGACCTTTCAAGTGGTATCGGAGCCGTGGTCACCGTGATTTGAGGCTTAACAACCTTCGGTGTCAAAATGGCTCAAATCAACAACACCAAGAAGCCACCCTAATTTGATGGCATAAATTATCCATATTGAAAGTCAAAGATGACTACTCACATCAAGTCCATCAATAGGAAGGTGTGGAAGGTGGTGGAGACCAAAATTGAGATAGAGGATCCGAAGAATCCCACTACGGCGAAAGAAGTGCTTCTCCAAAACAATAATATTGCTCTTAGTGTCATTCATGATGCTATTGATGAGAGAACATTTGAGCAAATCAAAAACATTGAGATGGCTCATGAGGCATGGAAGAAGTTGGAGGAATCATTTGAGGACACCAAGGCAATCAAGGGTGCAAAGGCATACATTCTTAAGAAGTTTGCTAGCTTCAAGATGAAGGAAGATGAGAGTACATTGGACATGTTCCATAGGATGGAGGTGCTTGACAATGATCTCAAAGCACTTAGTGAGAAAGTGGAGGACAAGGACTTCTCTCATAAGTTCTTGAGATGCTTACCTGCAAGATTTAGCATGTTGGTCACCTTGCTTGTGAGGACCGGATTGGACACAATGACACCCAACCAAATCTTAGGAAATATCATGACCGATGATGCATATAGAGATAATGATGAAAAGGAAGAAAAGAAGGAGAAGAAAGATGACAAGAAGGATGAGAAGAAGAAGAAGAGTGTAGCATTTAAAGTCACATCATCATCAAAGGGCAAAGCCAAGCAAGACACATCAAGTGAAGATGATGATTCAAGCCTTGATGATATGGATGACGAGAAGATGTCTTTCTTTGTCAAGAGGTTTGGCAAGTTCATGATGAAGAAGGGATACCGTGCTAGAAGGAAGAGATCTTCATCCAAGAACAAGGAAGAGTCAAGAAGGTGCTTCAATTGTGGAAGTAAGGATCATCTTGTTGCTCAATGCCCATACAATAGTGACAATGATGATGATGACAAGAAGACCAAGAAGAAGAACAAGAAGGAAAAGAAAGAGAAGAAGGATAAGATGATCATCAAGAAGAAGAAGAAGAAAGGTGGTTCATATGTGGTCACTTAGGATAGTGATGCTTCCTCAAGTGATGATGATGACAAGACCACCAAGAAGAAGGGACATGCAAGCATTGCCATACAAGAGAAGCCTTCTGTCTTCGACACTCCATCATGCATCATAGCTAAGGCAACTAAGGTACAAACTTGTGATGATGAACATGATAGTGAAAATGAAAATGACAATGATGATGAACCGATTAAAGATGAACTAATTGACATGTTAGAAGATGCTAAAGAATATTTTGACATTAAGAGAAGAGAATGCAAAGACTTGTGCAAGGAGATAAAAGCCTTTAAGCAAGCCTTTGATGAGCTCAATGCATCTCAAGAGAGGCTAGAGGAAGCCCATGAGAAACTTGGCAAGGCTCACAAGAAGCTTGAAAAAGCTCATTCCTCTTTGCTTAATGAGCAAAATAAGAAGAAGCATGTTGTAACATGTGACAAAGGCTTAACATGTGATATAATTGATGAATCATTCTATAAGCCTATCATTATTGCTTCCACTAATCCTTCTTGTAGCACATCCACTTCTACCTCATCTAGTAGTGATGGTTTCACTAATGATGCCTCACTAATGGTTAAGAATGAGACACTCAAGAAGGAGGTAAAAGAGTTCAATCACACCTTGGCTAAGGCCTATGATGGTAAGGATCGCTTACTTATGTGCTTGGATAGCCAAAGGGCATCTCTCTACAAAGAAGGATTGGGCTATATCCCCAAGAAAGGCAAGACCATCTTTGCTAATCATAAAACTAGTTTTATGAGGAACAATGGCCGATGTTGCAAGAGTTGCAAGCAAGTTGGTCATGTAGAGCAAAAGTGCATGAACAAGAAGTCACAAGCTAATGTGTCCTCCGTTAAGCTTGATTCTTTCTATGTGCTTACCAAGGGTGCAAATGGAGTGAAGGCTAAGTTCATTTGTGCACCATGGATGGGCTCAAGGAAGACGGTCATTTGGGTGCCGAAGAGCTCAGTGACTAACCTTCAAGGACCCAAGCAAGTTTGGGTACCTAAAAAGAAGTGATCTTCTTTTATAGGTCAATTACAAAGCCAGAGGAATGCATTGGGTTCTTGATAGTGGGTGCACTCAACACATGACCAGTGATGCAAGATTGTTCAACTCAATCAACACCAATGATAGTAATGGCTATGATAGTATCACATTTGGTGACAATGGCAAAGGCAAGGTCAAAGGGTTTGGTAAGATTGCAATATCTAATGACTTGAGCATATCCAATGTGTTGCTAGTTGAGAGCTTAAACTTCAATTTGCTATCCATGGCTCAATTGTGTGATCTTGAATTCAAATGCATATTTGGAGTAGATGATGTAGAGATCATAAGTGTAGATGGATCTAACTTGATCTTCAAAGGCTTTAGCTAGTGATGCTCAATTGTCAACATGCTTGTTCACTAAGTCTAGTATGGGTTGTTTATGGCATAGAAGGCTTGGTCATGTTGGAATGAAATAATTGAACAGATTGATTAAGCATAACTTGGTTAGAGGCTTAAAAGATGTTGTATTTGAGAAGGATAAACTTTGTAGCTCTTGTCAAGCCGGCAAACAAGTTGGCAACACTAATTCTAAGAAAAGCATGATGAGCACTAGTAAGACATTTGAGTTATTGCACATGGACTTGTTTGGGACAACACAATACACTAGCATCAGTGGAAACAAATATGGCTTTGTGATAGTGGATGATTATACAAGATACACTTGGGTATTCTTTCTAGTGGACAAAAGTGATGTGTTTGCTACTTTCAAATCATTTGTCAAGGGCATTCACAATGAGTTTGAAACAACCATCAAGAGAATTAGAAGTGACAATGGTAGTGAGTTCAAGAACACAAGAATTGATGAGTTGTGTGATGAATTTGGAATTAGACATCAACTCTTGGCCAAGTACACTCCACAATCAAATAGCCTTGTTGAGAGAAAGAATAGAACACTCATTAATATGGCAAGGTCTATGCTTAGTGAGTACAATGTGAGTCGATCCTTTTGGGTCGAAGTAATCAACACTGCTTGCTACTACATCAACTGATTGTATTGTCACCCATTAAAAGAGAAGACACCATATGAGCTCTTGAATGGTAGAAAGCCCAACATTGCATACTTTCGGGTCTTTGGTTGCAAATGCTATATCTTAAAGAAAGGCACTAGATTGGGCAAGTTTGAGAAGAAGTGTGATGAAGGATTCTTACTTGGATACTCAACTACAAGCAAAGCATGTAGAGTTTGGAATTTGGCAAGTGGTACTCTTGAGGAGGTCCATGATGTTGAATTTAATAAAACCAAGGGGTCCCAAGATGAGAATGAGAATCTTGATGATGTTAGAGGCATTCAACTTTTAAATGCCATGAAGAACATGGATGTTGGTGAATTGAGGCCTAGACAAGTGAATGATGAAGAAGATGATCAAGTGCAAGTGCTCTCTAACTCAAATGTGCAAGACGATACAAATCAAGCAAGTTCAAGTGGCTAGTACATCATCTCAATCCAATGATCAAGCAAGTACAAGCAATCAAGTTCCAATACTCTAACAAACCAATATTGCTAGGGTTCATCCATTAGACACTATAATCAGAGATATTTCTAGAGGTGTACAAAAAAGATCAAGATTGGCTTCATTTTTGTGAGTATTTCTCATTTGTATCATTCATTAAACCAAAGAAGATTGAAGAAGCATTGAGAGATGTTGATTGAGTGAATGCTATACATGAAGAATTGAACAACTTCATGAGAAATCATGTATGGGAGTTAGTTAAAAGACCAAAGAACCACAATGTGATTGGAACCAAATGGGTCTTTAGAAACAAGCAAGATTAAGATGGGATAGTAGTAAGAAACAAAGTAAGATTGGTAGCACAAGGTTACACCCAAGTGGAAGGTCTTGACTTTAGAGAAACATATACCCTGATTGATAGATTGGAAGCAATTAGAATCTTGCTAGCCTATGCTTGTGCCCACAACATCAAGCTCTATCAAATAGATGTCAAGAGTGGATTTCTCAATGGCTACATCAATGAAGAGGTGTATGTTGAACAACCTCCCGATTTGAAGATGACAAGAAGCCCAACCTAGTGTACAAGTTGAAGAAAGCATTGTATGGCTTGAAGCAAGCACCTAGAGCATGGTATGAGAGATTGAGAGATTTCTTGCTCTCTAAAGGGTTCAAAATGAGCAAGGTTGACACCACTCTTTTCACTAAGAAAATTGGCTAAGACTTGTTTGTGCTACAAATCTATGTTGATGATATCATATTTGGACCAACCAATCAAGACTTTTGTTGACACCTGTGGAGGCACATAGAGACAATATCTGCAAGCACATGGGTATCGAAGTAGTTTTCACATGGAAGTATTCCAAGTATCATATCCACATGGAAACATGTGTGTCGTCTAAACTCTAGTTTGTCTAGGGGCAGCAATCAAGGTTTGAGATATGAGTAGAGAGGATTCCTATGGTTGACCTTATTGTCACACCCATTTTTAAGGACAAAAATAGGATGCATAAAAGACTCATGTGCGCCCCAGGATATGATCGCACACACAAGTAGACAAATTACATAGTATCATCACAGTGCTTATTACATAGCGAATAAATATTTAACACATAGTCTTGAACAATAAATAGTAGCAACTAGTAGTAGATCTCCAGCGGAAACTCCAAACACAGGGACACGGTTGACTGGTTGACACCAAGACTAGTACTCATTACGATAATCTTCCTCATAATCTTCATCAGTTATGGTGAAAATAGCAAGGGTGAGTCCATGTCGAACTCAACAAGTATAACACAGGGTTCATGAGGCACAAAAAGGCTAGACACTGTTTGACTGCGTTTAGCTTTTAATCATCATATAATTAGCAATTAGGTAGCATCAAGATAATCCACTTCCCGTTAATGAACCAATGATCAATTGTAATAAGGATAATGAATAGCATTAACATGAGCATAATGATAACAACAGTAATTAAGCATGATATAACAATTATGATCAACTATTCTGTAAGAATCCCCAAGGCCGCTCGTACCCGTGAGCACGGCTAGTATACCAGTTTATTAAACTCTACGCAGAGGTGTACACTTTCACTGTGAGTCATGACTTCCAAATGCATGGGTTCGCGACTCCCCAAAACACCAGAAATCATATAAAGCCACTTAAAGGTTCGTCTAACAAGTTAGGGCCATTAGATTCACTCGGTAGGCAGATGTAGGAACCCCCTTTTCAAATGGCACACTTCCTTCTCGGCTATACTCATTGACTAGAGGCTGTCCTACACCCAACGTGTCAAGCCATTCTTACGTCATTTAAGGTAACCACTAACAAGCTAGAAAAGGTCTTTTAAACAACTAAAGTCAGAGCCATATAGCCCTCATAGCTGTACTGTAAATCTCGGTTATCACTTACAGATAAGTCCTTAGGGAGAGTAACTAGAGCGACAAACAATCAACATAACACAACGCTCTAGACCCCTTTTCCAATAGTAATAAGATCATATTAATGGTTGGTTGCTTAATCCATTAATCAAATTACACGATCATTGTTCATAATTAAGCACTAGCATCAGCTACCCAAATGCATCCCCAAGGTTGACAAGGAATCAAGATAACAATCCCTAAGTTATAATCTCTAAGGTTGTCAAGGAAGACACATGCATATGTATGATAATTTCAGTGAATAGGTAACAAGGATAGTCCCATGTTATACTTGCCTTGATCAAAGCTTTCCTGATGATACTGCTGGTTTAGCTCAAAATAATACTCCTGATCGTTCAGAAACTACTCACCGTCTATACTCGATCATCAAGCATCAACACACAATCATCCGAGCAATCATACACGAAGCAAACAGAGAAACATAGTTAGAACAGTACACCAACAGTAGCAAAACAGCATAAAAAGTTTGTAAAACTCTTCTACACGTTCTTATGATCACACAGACGTAAAGATCACAAAATTCGGAGTTAAAACGTGAAAGTTATGAATTTTCTAAGATTTTCTATAGATAAATAATTACTTAAATATAAACTCGAAAATTAATTTTCCCAAACCTAATGTACAACTATACTAACATGTAGAGCTCGCAAATACGAACCTAACGCAACTTGAACGGGTCAAATCGGAGTTAAAACAAAGATTTTATGACCAAAACAAGTTTAGTGGCAAAACTGTAAATGCCAGAAAACGTATTTTTGATTTACCGAGAAGAAATACGCTTTCAAAACGAGGAAACGTACTTCGAGTAATACGCCAAGGACCGCGGGTTCTAATAAGTAAAAGGGCAGGGACTCTATGAAATTTACCCCGCGAAGGGGTATCTTCTATTCTAGGCCGTTGATCTAAGAACCGACGGCCCATAGCACCCCAGAGAAGACCCGACGGCGCTGTCACCGGAGTTCTTCACCAGTACGGTGGCGCCATGGCCGGCGGCTCGCCGGAGTAGCCAATCGGGTGCCTCAGGCCACTATTCAACGCGAGACCGGTACCAATCGACAGCGGAGCTCAAGGCGATCTCACCTGACAAGAAGATGGAGGCGAATGCGGGTCGTGATACTCGTGCGGCTCAGAAGGGCGGGCGGCCGAGCTCCTGCTCACGGTGGCGGCGCAATAAGCAATTAGCAACCAAATTGGAGGCACCCTTATGTTCACAGGAGCATGCTAAAGCCGGTAGAGTAGCTTACGGTGGCAAAAAGATGACGTACACGTCGAATTGCTTCTCGCGGCGGCTTCTAGGGTTGCGGCGGCGGCGAGAGCTCGAACGGGGGTAGTTATTCATGATTTGATCTAAAAACGACAGGCGAGGCTCGGCTCTAGCTTAAATAGGGTGGTGGCGTGATCAATTTCGGAAAACAATCCCTTGGTTCGCGGATTTGAATCGGGGTCGGTGATAGACTCCGTCTCAGCCACGAGGAAGAGGACGAGGTGACCGACGAGTGGGGCCACGGTGTCAGCGGCACTGAAGAAGGGAGAGCTCGCGCGGTATTCGCCTGGCCAGCCCACGTGGGCGCGGGAAAGAGCGGGCTCGGCCCCGTCGACCTAGCAGCGGGGAAACGGAGAGCAGGCCGGCCGAGCGGGCCTCTAGGCCGCCTCAGCACAGGTATGCCCTTCTCTTTTCTTTTTTTCTTTTTTTTATTTGTTTGTTTTCAAAACCATTTAAAGAGATTTGCAAATCCAACTCAAATAAAATAAAAACCACACCACTCAATAAAATAAATGCAACAGCATGAATGCATCATCAAGTATTTCATCTAAAATTTTAAATTTTAATTCCCCATTAATTATTATCTAAATTATTTAAACCCATACTCAAACTCTTTCAACTCTAAATTTTTTTTTCTAATTCTCAATTTTAAATTTTTCGGGTGTTACACCTATGCAAAGCAAGGCTTATGGTTCTAATGTTCACTTTGGGACGCCACTAGATGGTAAAGCACTGTTGAAAGATTACTCTACCAACGTGACTACGGTCCTACTAATTTAAGAACCTACTTAATTCGGTGTGGACTACAAATGATAGATGGGGCTGTCACCACCCGCTGCTACCACATAACCAGAAAGCAGGGAGCAAACACAGGTAACCGATAACCTAAGCATCATGCTTACGCTAACAATTACTACTCTAATTTAGCTAGCAAGAACTAGAGCACTCAAAAGAACTGTGAACCCATGAACAAAAG
Organism: Saccharum hybrid cultivar R570; assembly: GCA_038087645.1. NCBI lineage: Eukaryota > Viridiplantae > Streptophyta > Magnoliopsida > Poales > Poaceae > Saccharum > Saccharum hybrid cultivar. Next base: position 19,186,301 of record JAQSUU010000805.1, read on the forward strand.
AGCACAAAACTTACTTTAAATAGAAATCAATTACCAGAGGTCTCTTAGATGCAGACTTGGAGAAGTCCAGAACCACCAAAGTACAAGCCGTAGAGGTAGCACCGACGGGCCGGCACTCCCTCCAAACTCTTCCCTTTCTCTCTCTCTATTTGTATACAAAGACTAGATCCTAACAAGGACTAATCTTCTCTTAATAACTGGCTCTGAGAGGTTGATCCTTTCATGGGACCCCTCTTAATTGATCCTGACTAGAGAATATGAATTAGGGTTTTAGGATGACTGCAGGGAGGGGGTACAGGGCTATATATATAGCTCGGAGCATCCAACGTGGGCCCTTGGATCAAACTGACTTAAGGAATGGCAGAGATGCAACCTAGGAGGCGGTGGGAAACCGACATAACGAGGCGAAGGCTGACAGGTGGCCCTAGGGGTCGGGCAGCCTACAGTTGGGGCCGGTCGGCCCCACCTGGCAGCCCCTCGGCTCTCGCTTCAGTGAGTCCTCTGGAACCTTCTAGTGCCTGTTTCACGGTGGATAAGCATGATTAATTCTGACATGTAGGTCCGCCTTGACGGTTTTCTGGATAAACCCTGCAGAAAATACAGATTCAACAAAACTCGTGGAATTTGTTAGTTTAAACTCCTAGACCTTTGTTGGTGATCACAATTGTGCCCTTATACATGTTTTATTGACGGTTTATAATGGTTGTTAATTACCATCAACAAGCTCCCCCACACTTTGCTAGTCCCTGAGCAAAGCTAAACTTATCAATAGATCAGGAGTTGCTACAATGCTTTCACGCCTCAAAAGTACATAGGCGTTCAATCAAAAATTCTCCGCCGGATTAGAATAAACTGATCTGACTTTCAAACTTACTCATATTACCTTCAACCATGGGTCTTCTTAGCCTTCACTTGAGTCTTGAGCAATTGAAAGACAGAACGATCAAGTCAAGCACTATGTCTTAAGCTCTTTGTTCCACCATTGTTCCAGAGTTTTTATAAATTTTTAAAATAAAACTCAGAGATTCCATTGTATGACACTCTCAAGTCTCTCAATATATATGGTATTTGTGGATCCTCACCGAGGCAATAATGATGTTATGCCTTTCTCTTCCTACACTAAGGCTTATGTGGAGTTCATAGGTAGGGAGAAAGCTAGGGCATATTTGCAATGCATATATTGTAAAGTCAAACAATGGATCCAAAGAGAGTTAAGTCATACAATCAAATCAAGATATGCATGTGTGTGGATGTATGGTGGATATATTTGGTGACTAACCTAATTCTACTTTGCTCCTTGAAAACTTATCTCTCTTTTCAAACTTGGAAACATTTTGCAAGAGAACAGGGGCTATCTTATCATCTCTTTTTTCTTTTCAAACGGGCATCTGAGTACCCATTGTTTTAAATATTTTGGACACTTGTCTATTTTTTCTCAACTTTTTTCTCTTCTTTTTATGAATAACTTTTGCATAGCCTCATGTCTCTTTTCTGCAACAAAACTTTTGAGAGATAGCAATAAGAACTTGGAGCATTTATTTGGTGGATGGAAAACCTATCAAACATGTTTTTGACATTCACCCCCAGTGTAGGAGTAGAACATTTTTTGCGTGATTCAAGATGAAAGGCATGTTTTTGTGCCTACCCTCAGTGTAGGAGTAGTGCATATGTGGGTGGTGTGTATGTGATCTTAATTTTAAGAGCATGACAAACCTCTCATAAGGGTCAACAAAGCTTGACAAAACTCAATGCAAAAGCAAGCAGCATATATATGGAAGTTTTCCTAGCCTAAATAATATGGATGGCTTCGGTGGGAATTCAAGCTTTGTCATACAGGAACTCATCCTACAATATTTTTGTGTTTTTCAAAAGATAAATCTCCAAAACTTTAGTGTCACTTAGAATAAGATAAGCAATAGCTCAGACATTCTCATATCATATCCGTCAATTACCTAGACTTAGATCAAGCATATGCTACCCATAAGTTTCAAGTTCAGAATAAATCCTTATATCAGAACAATCTTATCCAAAACTCGGGAGAATTCAAGGCTGAAAACTAGGTACTTGAAAGAAATTACAACAGAGCAACTATTCATCATTTCCATTTTAAGAGATTATTCTGAGTCCTCTTTATTTTATTAGCTCTTAAAATTAAATTAAAGCAAACTAGACACACTCTACACATAGTTACTATAAATGGTTGTAACTATTTATTTTGTTTTTAGTTTTTTTTACATATATATAAAGAGCAAACTTAAAAACAATAAAACAAATAGGGAAGAGATACTTACCTGAATACACGAGAGATGCCTTCTCCCCCAAGCTAGTTGTTGTCATGGTTGCTTGAATGATGTCGTGCTTTGCTTGGGATGGTTGTACCCCCACACCTGAATTCTATTACCTTGCGTGAACAACATGTGGAGACAAGCACCAACAAAAGACTAGAGAGACCTTGGCAATACTTTAGCAGGCAAACATGGTTTTTAAGGGTTTTTCACATAGTAAAGAAGAAGAGCTAAATTGAAATTGCTATTTAAATTCTATGAAGTTAATTATATCCAATTCTTCTTCTGGTAATTGTGTGTCATGGAAAACTTTTAAACGTTGATCATTTACCTTGAAAAGCGGACCTTCGTCATTTTAAAGTGTGACTGCCCCATGAGACGATGTGCTAATTACCTTGTAAGGTCCTTCCGATTTGCTTCGTAGTTTTCCATGTCCAAACAACTTCACTCTGGAGTTGAAAAGCAACACCTTGTCACCTGATTTGAATTCCTTCTTTTTCAAACTTTTATCATGCCACCTCTTTGTCCTCTCTTTGTAGAGTTTTGCGTTATGATATGCCTTTTCTCTCCATTCCTCTAGCTCAAAGAGTTGCATCTGTCTCTTCTTCCCAGCTGCTTCAAAGTCCATATTCCACCTTTTTATGGCCTAATGTGCTTTGAATTCCAACTCGACAAGTAAGTGACATGTCTTCCCGTAGACAAGCTAGTATGGTGACATCTCAAGAGGTGTTTTATAGGCTGTTCTGTAAGCCTATAGTGCTCCATGTAACTTATCTTTTCATGTTGTCCTCATCTCATTGACAGTCTTCTGCAGAATGTTCTTGATTTGCTTGTTTGACGTTTCTACTTGTCCGCTTGTTTGAGGATGATATGGTGTCATGATGTTATGATGGACCCAATGATTGGATAAAAAGCGTCAGAACCTTCTATCAATGAAGTGAGGACCTCCATCACTTATTACCATGCGTGGAACTCCGAAGCATGGAAAGATGGTCTCTGAAAACATCCTCTTGGCATTATTAGAATCTGCAGCTCGACATGGTAAAGCTTCAAACCATTTTGAGACATAGTCGATTGCCACCAAGATGTATTCACACTGTCAGAATTTTGGAAATGGCCCCCCATGTAGTTGATTCCTCAGACATCAAAGAGTTCTAACTGGAGGTTGGTGGTGAGTGGCATGGCATCTCTTGCATTGATATTCCCATGTTTCTGACATGGGATGCACCTCCATATGAATTCTTTGGTGTTTTCATACATGGTTGGCCAGAAAAATCCACTTTGCCAAATCTTAGCATTACTGCAGAATGTCCCATAATGTCCTCCATATGGTGATGAGTGGCATCTTTCAATGATCTTGGTCACTTCTTCAGCCGACTCCTGAGCAGTCCATCGGAGCAAACTCGGTAGAGGTACGATTCATCCCATAGGTGAAGGCGACTTTCATAGATGAGCTTCCGCTTATTCTCCCCTGGTGGTACATAACCTGTAACCATAAAATTAATAATATTTGCGTACTAGGGGTCAGATCCTGCGACCTTTAGGAGCATGTCGTCCTGCAGAAAATCATTAATGGGCAGTTCCTGTGGATTCTTGAACTGCATTCTTGACAAGTGATTGGCTACAGAATTTTCTATCCCTTTCTTATCTTTAATTTCTAAATCAAATTCTTGAAGCAAAAGGATCCATCTTATAAGTCGTGGCTTAGCATCTTTCTTAGTAAGGAGATACTTAAGAGTAGCATGATCAGTGTAAACAATAACCTTGGCTCCTACTAAGTAAGATCTAAACTTATCGATAGCAAAAACAACAGCTAGGAGCTCTTTCTCAGTTGTTGCATAATTAAGTTGAGGTCCTGATAGAGTTTTACTAGCATAAGAAATTGCATGATGCTTTCTATCTTTTGTTTGACCCAAAACTGCCCCCACAACATAATCACTAGCATCACACATGATTTCAAAAGACAGCGACCAATCAGGGGGTTGAATGATTAGTGCAGAGATGAGTGCTTTCTTAAGGATTTGAAAAGCATTTAAACACTCATCATCAAACTCAAAGGGAGCATCTTTGGCTAACAAACTTGTAAGGGGTCTAGCAATATGAGAAATGTTTTTTATAAAGCGGCGATAGAACCCCGCATGACCAAGGAAACTTCTTACCCCTTTGATATTTGTAGGTGGAGGTAGTTGTTCTATCACTTCTATCTTAGCTCGGTCTACCTTAATCCCATGTTCAAACACCAAGTGTCCAAGCACTATGCCTTCTCTAACCATGAAATGATATTTTTCCAATTAAGGACTAAGTGCTTTTCCTCACATCTTTGTAAAACTTTGTCTAAGTTTTCTAAGCAATCATCGAAAGTTTTTCCATAAACAGAAAAATCATCCATAAAAACTTCCATGATTACTTCTATCATATCAGAAAATATAGACATCATGCACCTTTGGAATGAAGCTAGAAAGTTGCATAATCCGAAGGATATACGATAAGCATAAGTTCCATAGGGGCAAGTGAAAGTAGTTTTGCTTTAGTCATCAGGATGGATCAGGATTTGATAATAGCCAGAATACCCATCAAGGAAACTAAAGAAAGAATGCTTTGCAAGCCGTTCCAACATCTCATCGATGAAGGGTAACGGGAAGTGATCTTTCTTTATTAAGTTTTTGGTAATCAATACACATCCGCCATCCTGTGACTGTTTGTTGTGGGATTAATTAAACTTTTTCATTTTTTACCACAGTCATGCCCCCTTTCTTTGGTGCAACTTGTACCGGGCTTACCCACTCACTTTACGGCACGGGATAGATTATCCCTGCATACAAAAGTTTCAAAATCTATTTCTTAACAACTTCTCTCATCGCATTGTTAAGCCTACATTGGGGCTCCCTAGAAGGTGGATATGTTGGATTTATGGGAATGTGATGGGTTCAAAGGGTAGGACTAATCCCCTTGAGGTCTTCAAGTGAGTAGCCGAATGCAGAATGATGCCTTTCTAGAATAGTAAGGAGCCAGAGGGTCTCGTCCTTAGAGAGTTTGTCACTAATAATCATAGGAGACTCCCTATAATTGTTTAGAAAAGCGTATTTCAAACCTGAAGGAAGGGGTTTGAGCACAATGGGGGTTTTAGCGGCTCTTGAGTTTCATCTAGAGGGAAAAGGATCTCGCGGTTTTTCTTCGTCTTGGATAAAATCCTGGGTGACTTCTTCGAAATTTTTGTCGGAAGCTTCTAGGAGAGAAACTGCCATAATCTTCTCCATTGGATCTTGCTTGGGACTCAACTCTGTCTTAGCATGTATTGAGTGAGTGATGGGAATGGAAAGGTTTAGGTTTTTTCCGAGTCTTGCATTTATACTCCCCTTTCTTTCTTCATGTAGGAGTCTCTCTATTGGATGCCCTATCAGAAGATCGAACTCCCAAATATCAAAAACATAGAAACTAAGATACACCTTGGTTTTGTATACTTTGATAGGGATGAGGTGAAAAATTCCTTCACTAGGGAGGATTTGTCCGGAGAGACTTTTTAGAAACTTGGTTGTTGGAGTTAATTGAAAATTTTCAGGAAGTGTATGTGCAAAAGATTTAGATATAATATTTACTCCTACAACCAGATTATAAAAAGCATCGAAGGAGGTTTTATGAATCTGACAATGAATGGAGGAGAGAGAATCTAAACGAATGACTCCTGGAGAAAGCTTGGATTCTCCCAAACACTCATTGATTATGGTCATTGCCAATTCCTTCACAGTTTTTTTAAGGAACTTCTCTTCGATTGGGTCAAGAAAATGTTGGTTAGGTGCTGATTTTGCAGAAGATTTCCTTATTGCAGAATAATTCGAGATGTTCCCAAAATCGAAGAAAAGCTTATCCTCGAATTCAAGAATATTTTCCAAAGGTGGAATTTCTACCTCCTTTGGTGGTTTGGGAACTTGGAGGACAGTTGAGGCTTCAAGTGGTGTAGTTAAAGGCTCAGGCTCAACTATCACAAGTTCTTCCTTCAGAGTTTTCTGAATTACATCTTTTGGACCATCGTCATGAATGCTGGTGTTGGAGACATTTTCTAAGATTTTTTCTAAGGATATTTCTCCCTTCACTAGCAGAGCAATGCAAGAAGGCACCTCTAGAAGTTGTATTAAGAAGCTATGCGGTCTCTCCATTAAGACCCACATAAAAGTGTTGTAAAAGCTATGGTCTTGAATGGCAAGGTTGGGGCTAGAATTGACTAGGTCCTTAATACGCGGCCACGCGCACCAAGAGATTCTTTTTTCTTTTTTGTTTAAAGGATAGAACCTCTATTCGAAGACTAACCACTCCAGAGATGGGAAAGAAAGATAAGCAAAAGCTAGAGCATAGAGCTTCCCAATCTCCTTGTACACTCCCTACGGTTCGCATATACCAGCGTTTAGTTCTTCCCATCAAAGAGAACGGAAATAGCTTCCACTTCAAGGTTTCATGTGACATGCCCACGCTACGCAAGCATGCACAAGTTTGCTCAAACTCTTATAGGTGGGTATATGGGTTTTCATCACCTTCTCCTAAGAACGATTGTTCCTGGACCAAACTTATTAAAGATAGACACAACTCATAGCTAGGTGTAAGGATGGGTTTCGATGATTTTGATGGCTCTAAGTGTGTGCCCGAGGGAGCAGCAAATTGATTGATAGGCGTGATATTATCCATGCTTAAAGATAATAAAATAAAATATACAAGGGCAAACCTGGTTCGACGAAATCACAGCAACCGTTTTCTCGGCAACGGTGCCAGAAAACTTGTTAACACTTGTGGAGGCACATAGAGACAATATCCGCAAGCGCATGGGTATCGAAGTAGTTTTCAACCAGAAGTATTCCAAGTATCATATCCATAGGGAAACATGTGTGTCATCTAAACTCTAGTTTGTCCAGTGGTAGCAATCAAGGTTTAAGATATAAGTAGAGAGGATTCCTATGGTTATGACCCTATGCAAAGCAAGGCTTATGATTCTAATGTTCACTTTGGGACGCCACTAAATGGTAAAGCACTGTTGAAAGATTACTCTACTAACGTGACTATGGTCCTACTAATTTAAGAACCTACTTAATTCGGTGTGGACTACAAATGATAGACGGGGCTGTCACCACCCGCTGCTACCACATAACCAGAAAGCAGGAAGCAAACACATGTACCCGATAACCTAAGCACCATGCTTATGCTAACAATTACTACTCTAATCCATCTAGCAAGAACTAGAGTACTCAAAAGAACTGTGAACCCTTGAACAAAAGAGCACAAAACTTATTTCAAATAGAAATTAATTACCAGAGGTTTCTCAGATGTAGACTTGGAGAAGTCCAGATCTGCCAAAGTACAAGCTGTAGAGGTAGCACCGACAGGCCGGCACTCCCTCCAAACTCTTCCCTTACTCTCTCTCTCTATTTGTATACAAAGACTAGATCCTAATGAAGACTAATCTTCTCTTGATAACTGGCTCTGAGAGGTTGATCCTTTCATGGGACCCCTCTCAATTGATCCTGACTAGAGAATATGAATTAGGGTTTTAGGATGGCTCTAGGGAGAGGGGTACAGGGTTGTATATATAGCCCTGAGCATCCAACGTGAGCCCTTGGATCAAACCGCCTTAAGGAACGGCGAAGATGTAACCTAGGAGGTGGTGGGAAACTGACATAACGAGGCGGAGGCTGATGGGTGGCCCTAGGGGTCGGGCGGCCCGCAGGTGGGGCCGACCGGTCCTGGCAGCCCCTCGGCTCCCGCTTCGGTGTGGTGTCCTCTAGAGTCCTATGGAACCTTCTGGTGCCTGTTTTGCGGTGGATAAGCATGATTAATTCTGACATGTAGGTCCGCCTTGATAGTTTTCTGGATAAACCCTGCAAAAAATATAGATTTACCAAAACTCATGGAATTTGTTAGTTTAAACCCCTAGACCTTTGTTGGTGATCACAATTGTGCCCTTATACATGCTTTATTGACGGTTTATAATGGTTGTTAATTACTGTCAACTATAGAGATGTCAATACTGAGCATGAAATGCGGGGAAACTCAAAAGAGGGACTTTCATGCTCATTTGTGGAATCATTCATTTCAAGCTCTAGAGTTGATGTTTTGAGTTTGTCCATGGCCAACAAATTTTCTTTCTCGAGGGTTATATCGTGTTGGCCAGAGGGACATGGCTCGAGTCCGTGTGAGGGTGATGATGGATGTTCAGCTTCACACAGATGTGAAATGAATGGGGAAATGAACTTCACCTCCTCGTCCAGATTATGGTTGGGATTATGCTTTGCCATTGGGATTTCTGAGTGTATGTTAGGAATGGCAGAAGCAGTTTTCCCAAACTTCTCATCAAGCTACCTAAGGGAAGATTTTTGTTGAAAAAGTTTTTTCTAGAGGGTAGCCTTTGAGAATATCGAATTCAAGGATGGCATAGATGTGGAAATCTAAGTGAACCTTGATTTCGTTTATTATGATTGGCATGGCCCTAGCAATCCCACAACACTCAAAAAATAGTCCTAAAGGACTTTTGAAGAGTTTATTGGTCGGCACTAGCGGCATGTTGCCCAAAAGGTTTTTCGCTAGGAATTCTGACATGATACTAGTCCCGACTATGGGGTTGTGCAGGGCTTCTATGTTTGTCATTCCCCTTAACGAGCAAGGTATGGTTGTGGAAGGTGAAAGAATCTAAATTGCTTCAGAAGAACATTTCACTTCCATTCCTTTGATGGTTCTTCCTTGGGGGAAACTTCCTTGTGAGGATTGTGCCAAAAGTGTTTTGAGGTATTGCCAAAATCCTTGAATTCGATAGGGAACTCCGAAGGATGAAGCATTGTTTCCTTCGGTGTTCGTGGTTCAGGTGGGGGCTCATAAGTCGAATCTATGGATGGTATGTGGTTGGTTTCGACTGATGAGGACTCCCCCACACTTGACATGACATTCGCCTAGAGGGGTTTGGTTCTCATGACGAAAGAAGTGTGTTCGGCTATGAAGTGCTCAAGAAATTCTACTTGTTCCGTCATAGGTTTATGTGTGAAACGACCCCGGTGGTCATGTTTAGGCATAGGTTAGTATTTATGTCAATACCCAAACAAAAGAGTCACAGCAATATACTATCGGGTAAAGACAAGTCTGGGCCGGCATGTATTAACTCTGAAAATCGGGATCATGCTGCACCTGTAGACTCCTTCTCATTCTGCTCGAAGTCAAGGATTACCCTTGGTAGAGAGCTAATACGGGACATGGGGAAAAATGCAAGACAAAACTTGTCTTTAAGTGCATCTCAGTCCCCATTCATACTCTCTTCGGCAAATGTGTACCATTGTTTTGCCTTCCTTGTGAGAGAGAAGGGAAACAACTTCCACCTTAGGGTTTCTTGTGTCGTGCCTGAGATGCTCAGGCACGAACACATCTTCTCGAATTCTAGCAGATATTGGCAAGGGTTTTCATCATCGTGCCCTGAGAAGGGCATTGCCCGAACCATGGCTATTAAGCCAGGGTGGAGTTTAGCCAGATGAACGGTTTAGTTTTGGAGAAAGTGGTGGCTCATGGAACTCCCCCTTTGAAGCAGAAGGGTTTTGGATAAGAGTTGGGTTCATGATAGAAAAGATAAAAGAAAACTATTTTTGTTTTTATAAAAATAAAGGATACAGATACGAGGATGAACTAGGTTCGAAAGAAATAGCAACTGTTCCCCAGCAACAGCGCCAGAAAGCTTTTGATATTTTTTAACGTTTACAGAAATTAATACGCAAGCGTATGGAATTACCATTGTAGCTTTTACCCGGAAGTATTCAGGGTATCGTGTTTCCATAGGGAATGGAGGTATTTCTTCTAGCTAATTCATCCAAGGACAACACAAGATAGCTGATAAGGGTAGAGAAGGATTACTATGGCTTAGGGTCTAAGAATAGATAAGCTCTACTTCTACTTGCTCACTTCGGGCATCGGCTTACGCCTGGTCTGCTAAGCAATACTGGCTTACGGCTCTACGCCATACCCAAATGTGGAGGATTACAAAGGACGGACAGGGCTGTCACCACCTACCGCCTACCCCTCAACCGTGTGATATGAGACAAACGAAGATAGCTTCTAGCCTAGAAACCACGTCTACACTATCGACTACTACTCTAGTGCGTCGACAAGGGTTATCCGTCTTTATCAGGGCCCTTCTACTAGAGCATCCGTCACGGGGACAGACGACGAACCCATAAGCAAGTAAAAGTAAAACTTAACTATTCAAAGACTTTATAACCAAAAGAACCCTGAACACTTACTAAGATACCCGCTGAGGTGCAAAGCCGGTGTTCGCCGAGGTACAAGCGGGGGAAGGTCACCGACAAGCCCGTCACTTCTTCCCCGAACTCTCCCTCACATCTCTCCCTTACTAAGTTGCTAGAGCTAGCTAGGGCCTAGGCCCATGGAGTGGAGATGCTCTTGCTCTTGCTTTGTGATGCTCTTGTTCTCTTGTGTGTTGTTGTTTGAGGAGGGGAGAGGCCTCCTTTTATAGGTGGAGAGGAGGGGGTCATTTGGAAAAGTGCTTCCTCCCCACATGGAAGGTGCAAACCGACCTCAAACCGCCATGTAGGTGCATTGAACGTGGCCATGACCTGGTGAACCACCTTGAGGACGTCGGTTTGAACCGACTAGATGAGGTTAGGCTCGAGGTGAGCCACCTAGGGTACCCTGGCTGGCCCAGCCTGAGTCCATCTTCGTCGGGAGTTCTCCTCTGGTCTTCTAGACTTGGCCCATGGTGGTGTCGCATAGAAATGAGTCGGTTTGGTTTGGGTTTTGGCCCTATTCTCCTCTTGTCTAGGCCCACATATGCCTAGCATGGGCCTTCTCCCCCTTGGGCTTCTTTCGCCTTGTGCAAGATGGTGTTACACTTTGTCTCTTTGTGCATTTTTAGCCCTTTTTCGTGTATTTCCACAAATGCCCTCCTGCAAATGAATAATCACCAAAACTTGTGGAATTGATTAGTTTTAAGCCCTATTTCTAGTTTTGGTGTTTATATGCTATGATTTTATGTGAGAATTGACGGTTAGAAATGGGAGTTAAGGACCGCCAACAGTTACATAAAGAGCAATATCACTAAGCACATTGCTCCTAAGCTATTTTATCCCCATGAATTACAAGAAAGCAGGAAAATAAACATCTTGCAAATCAAGTCATGTGATAATCTCGCTGACCTATTTACTAAGTCCTTACCAACTTTTGTGTTTTAAAAATTGGTATATGGAATTGATATGCGGCGACTTCGAGATTTGCAAGAATCAGGGGGAGGCATCTCCTAGATGCCACCTGTACCAGTATCATATTATACTCTTTTATTTCACAAGTTTTACTCATAAGGTTTCTTGTTAAAGTTTTTAATGAGGTAATATTAACATAAGCATGTGTCATATTTTCTATTTTCCCCATTGGGGTTTTTGTGGAAAATATCAAAGACACATATTGCCCTCATAACTCATCTATGGTTTTTCCTTGAAAAGGTTTTTCATGAGAGTTATCCAAGAGGCAATACCAATAATATGTCGTCATATTTTCTCCTAATTTTTCCACTGGTTTTTACAGGAGTTTTAGCAGCACATCTCTTTATATTGCTCCTCATATTTTTTTTCCTAAAAAGGTTTTTGGGGCAGTAATCTATATGTCGTATCTCCAATATTTTTTCTCCACTAGAGTTTTTAATGGGAGACCAATGACATAGTGATTTATTTAAATCACACACATATATGTTATTTTTTCCTTATTTTCCTATAAGGTTTAAAGGAGTTTTTATGGCATATCTATACATAAATATACATAAATATTCCTCGGATTTTTCCCACAGGGTTTTTCGAGAAATCCAAGCTTACAGTTGCATTGATCTCAAGAAAGATTCGATCAAGAGGGAGTGTTGTGAAACAGTGTCTCCTGGCGAACAGGCACCTGCACACCAACCGACGCCTCTCCACTGGTGATCTCATTCGTTCGTACGACGTCCGTACACACAGTTAGGATTAGTGTTAGATTAGCAGTTAACACTGTCAGCAAAGGGACATGTCCTTTGGGCAAAGGTTGTGAATCCCATGAGATCAATGAAAACAAAGACGGTTGTTCCCAAATCTTTGTTCATTCTATTCACTTTACAATAGTTTCAGCCGTGCCATGTGTGCATACCTACAACCGACCAGTAGCATTCTGACGTGCAGATTACAGTGAACTTCTACTATACTATAGTATTCTTAATTTTCTATCAGTGCAGCGCAGCGAGCCCACAGCAAAATCACTGTCAAGAGTGGTGGCTGGCTGCCTCCTCCAAGACGGTTGCAAGCTTCTTGCAGTCTTGATCGACACATGGAGTACTTTTCAACGAAGGAATAGTATTTTTCTCACAACAAATCAGCATCAGCATCAACCATATTTCAACGAAACGAACAAGGAAGATTAGATTGCAACAGAAAAAGATATGCCAATGAGATTTGAAGCTATTAATTGTATCCAAACTTTCAAGCGATTATGCAGACGCAATACATAATGGAAAACTTCATACATTACAAATCTGATTCGAATCTTCAGGTGTTCATCACATCATTTGTTCAAACTTCAATCAAGCTAAGCATCAGAATCAAAAGAAGCATAGAACTGGACAATAGTCAATAGGCACTGGGCAATAGCCACATTTCTAGGTTAAAAAAATTCACACCTCATGAGAATACAGCCCAGCTCATTGTGTGCGTTGCATACATGCTGGAAGTTTTGCTCCAAAAAAAAACATACTGGAAGTGAGCGGTTTCAAGTTCTTTGGTCTCCTCCACATATTGCTGGAAGTGAGCGTAGCAAGGATTGAGCCAGGAGGCAATCTACGCCAGCAGCAATCCAAGTACTATGGGAACAAAGACTATGGTAGATTCGTCTACCAAGTACTACTAAACAATATACATTACCATTTTATACAATATATAATAACGCGGTTTTAACCTTAACTCTACCACTCCATTTGAACAATCACTGGATTTTGAATTTCACAGAAAGGAAAGTTAAAATGCAATAGCATCTGACCGTTTCCAGAGCTGCTATCCTATAACCCGACAACAATGAAGATAATATGATGACTCCTACAGATGAAACAAAAAGGTTGACAACAATGAAGACAATATAATGACTCCTAGAGATGAAACAAAGTATGGTCCCGTAAGGCCGTAACACATATGCACATGTTCGACATAGTAAAACAAGTTACTGCTACTAGGTTCTTGACACATAACGGAACCAAACAGGCACCATGAACTGGCTGTTAGGCACAATGGCAACAAAGACCACATAGCATAGCCCTAAATAATTAATAACCGATTCTGGAGATCATGTTCCTAAGACTAGAAGTAGGAGTGAAAAGACATACAATATAATCGTTAATACTATGGTACTTCCCATGACTGAGTCCGGCATTGATTTAGTGGAATAATATATAATAGTTAAGTCATAGTTGTTTCATCTTCATGTGGAGCATTCTGTCACTCCGTGTTGAAACCTGCACAAACATGAGAGCCACGGTAAGTTCGGAGGGCTTCAAAAGCAATATGGGAGACAATACAGGTATCTATTTAGGAATGGAATTCAATGCATAAGGATTTAATTCACCAACTGCATCATAAGCTAATAAGTCAGATACTTTATTTGAATGGAGCAAGAATTGAAAACTAAGATAATTACTGAAGAATGAGTTTGTAAGATCTTCCATCTTTTCAGAGAATATTGTTAAAACAAAGTTGTAGAGGTACTATGCCTAAAACATTTTCTAGCCAATTGAATGATATTATCTCTCGTTGGGAAGTGAGTCTCTAAATACCTTTATCATGGTTTTATATGAGAAAAACGAATAAACAAGTTTTATTATCTCAAATTTCTAGAAAAGGATGAAAGTATTAATGATATTGAAGGTAAATTGTATACCAATTTGTTAGTGTTTTTCTTACCTACATCTTTCAAGCATATTCTGCCACATGCAAAGGTAAAGCATATAAAAATTTAAGCAAGGTTGCAATAGTGTAGCTACCACATTTTTTTTTCCACGCGAGGAAACCACATTTCCATTACATTCATAACGGAAATACAAGCATGTTTAGAGAGAATTCAGATAGCTAAGAAGCAAAAGGAAAGGACCATGAAGGAGAGCTACCAGTAGATCCTAAGACTCTGCCTTAGAGAGTTGCAGCGATAAGAGAGCAGTCTACATTGCAGCGATAAGAGAGCAGTCTACACCACCTCAAGACTAAAACAACCATACCAACATTTTAATACATCAGACAGAACATAAAACCAAGTTTCCTCCCAGAACTCTAGTATCAGCATCACAGACAAAAAACTGTTGCCATCAGTTTTTAGGATCATGAGCTTCAGACAGCGTCTTCCTCTGGGTCTTGTGGTTCCCCATCTGTGAGCTGAAGATTGCCGCCGTGTCTTGTATGTTGAGCCGCCATGAGACCTTTCGCCAACTCCAGCATGAGATTAGCACCTTCCACTAGCTGTTCCTTATCCACCTCAGCATACAGACCTGCCTAATAAATCATCAGCGCACAAGCATGGCATATGATTTCTAATGGGTTTTTGATGATCTTCCCCTCAAAACAAGCTTTGTTCCTACACTTTGCCACAACCGACCAAATAACTTTTGATATAGGGCAATTAAAAAATAAATGAGCTATTGTTTCATCCTCATCACAAAAGGTACAGCTATAGTCTCCAATCCACTTCCTTTTTCTAAGATTATCTTATGTTAATATAGCATCATTAGTCACGAGCCATAAGAATATCTTTATCTTAGCAGGAATTTTACCTTTCCATATTCTTTTATGAAGCAGGCTAGAATCAGACTTTGTCAGACCATTGTAAACAGACTTGACAGTGAATCTATTAGTTTTTCCAAGTTTCCAACCAATTATATCAGGATCACTAGATAACTGAAAGGTCGTCACATCAGTTCCATATAAGGTCCCAGGTAACTCTTAATTCTTGAAACAGCCATCTTCTAAAAGTAATAGGTTCACCACTTCTAGCCTGAGCCACAGTAATTTCTTTATTATCACACAATTCAAACAACACAGGAACCATCAAGTATAAAGGTTTTTCATATAGCCAAGAATCAAACCAGAATCTGGTGTTTTTCATGTAGCTACCACATGCAAGTATAAAGTATAGAAATGTAAAAGACAATAAGTACTGGTCGTTATCTTACATATATTGAGTGTGCTCAGAAATTTCAGAACGTTTTGAACTCCTTTATGGACAGTATTGCATTTAACCTTGACTATCTTAAGGCATTGAGTTGTCAAAGTTGATTTAGCTGTTGCATCAGGGCGTCCTTCCAATACAATGTCATATTCAAGTTCAACCTGCAGCAATGATAAACGAAGTCGCCAAGGTCAATAAACAATAATTTACTATATATGTGAACCTCAAATGCTATAGTTGCCATTTAGAAGTCTTCTACCTTTTCAGAAAATAGGACAGTGAGCTTCTCTAAAACTGGTGCATGTTCAAGAATACAAGCTAGTGCACAGCAATCTGCAGGTTCACACCAGTAACCATTCAGTACCAGATCCTTCAAGTGGGAAAATGTTGGGCACGACCTCAGATCCCTTCTGAAAATATACTGGATAGATGAAAACGAAAAAGAAAACACAGTAAAAATGGCTGATTTATCTGGACAAAGCTACAAAGGTGGACATGAACCTATTTAATTTACTTAGGATACTCAGATGTGGGAATGCAAGAGTGTCAATTAGTCAATATATATGACTGTCATCAGCAGACACGAACATGACTGGATCCCATATTTTCTTATCAAATGGTAAATAATTGATGGGATTGAAAAAAGCATATAAGGTCAAGGTCAAGTGTACCATTGAGTGCTGAGCTAACAGCACTAGATCTTTAGCTTGTGCTAAACCTTCAAGCACCCACCCCATTTTCCTCCACCAATATGAGTCAATCCTGACATGTGCCTCCACCAACTCTGGCATGCTCTCCAGAAGGGGAGCCCTGAATTTCCCGACCTCCAACCACAGCGAAACGAGACACGGAGCACTAATTTTAAAGCTTAGATGACCTTTATTGGAGTCGCATTCTGTAATGACCAGGCGTTTAAGTGATGGGGACATAATCTTCCTCACACCGGCCAAGTAGCATTCATTAATCTCCAGATGTTCCAACACAGGACAGCCATCCAGGTTGAGATTAATACACTCGAACCATAGGCCACTGAGCTCTAGCCTCGTCAAGTGCTGTGAGATGAGGGGCCTGTCGCTCATCAGATGAGGGACCTGTCGCTCGTTGAGGACCCGAAGCGCCTGGACTTGACACTTCAGGGAATGGTGGATCCAGCGGTTGACAGTGCAGCGGGTGTCATGGTCATCATGCATACCGATCATGATCTCACACTCGTCGAGGGGCACGCATTTGAGCCCGTTGAGTCGGAGCCGAAGCAGGCGGTCCACGAATTCCCGGACCCCCTGCACGGTGCCCCCCGTGATTCTCAGGCGTCTGGTGAACTTCCAGACGTCGCGCCATGCCCGCGCGAGGACGCACGTGCGCACGGCCTCCTGCGCCGGCAGGAACGACAGGATCTGCGCCAGGATTTCGTCCGGAAGCCTGCTGAGGCGGTCCGCGGGGTGGATCACAGGAGGTGCCGCGGCAACGGCAAGGGCTCTCTTCCGGCGTCTCGTCAGAGGCGCCATCGCTTGGTACCCACCGAATCAGAGCGCTGTCGCTGACTGCAAGGGAGATGAGCGATGAGTTCTGAGTAGAGAGGGTCAGGAGGATGGCAGGGCACGAACAGAGTGCAATGCAAGCAAGATCCCCAATTCACCTCGCGAGCTGCGCCTGGGCGGCGGAGAGATTGCTTCGAGCACTTCTCCAGTCCCCGATCATGCACTCGTCGCTTCAAGGAGAGCGCGCGGGAGTGTGGGACGCAGCATTGTGTGTGCGCGCAAGCGCGGCGGCGAGATGGAGCGGCGGCGGCGGCGACGACGGCGGCCGGATCGGAGGGTTTGGGGATTTGGCGTTTCGGTTGGAAGGAGCAGCTCGTCAGTCAGGCTGGGCCTTGGGCCTTCGGTAAACACTCCGTTCTGAGCGGACAAAGCATAGTACAGGCTAGAGCCCAGTTACACACGCACCCCTTGTGAACACGTTGAGAATTTCAATTTGGAGTTTACAACTTTTTCATTTATAGAATAATTTGGATAAAGGATTAGTACCCTGGTAGTCCATGCCGTAAACGATGAGTGTTCGCCAGGAAAAAACTTCGAATTGGGAGGGCGATCCTCCCGGTGAACTGACCGTACCCCAAACCGACACAGGTGAACAAGTAGAGTATACTAGGGCGCGTTGAGAGAACCATGTCGAAGGAACTCGGCAAAATGACCCCATAACTTCGGTAGAAAGTTGGCTATTCTTGAGGCAGCCCCGCACTTAAAGTAGTTTGTGTTTGAACATCAAATTTTGTTTGAGTTTTCTTATTTTGAAATTCAAAATTTTTGAGTTTTTCAAAAGATCTCAGGTTGACCGAAACTAAAGTTATAGATTCAAAAAGATATAAAATATTATAGTTGACATCTTCTTGTTCGAGATAATATATGGTATGGAAATTTAATTTGAAGTCCTCACATAATAAAATTTAAAAATTTCAGATGACCTCGGATGGAGAAATGACAAAAACTAAAGTTGTAGATCTCAAAGAGTTATACAACTTTATAGTTGATAATTTTTTCATTTAAAATTATTTATCCAAGAAAAAATTATGTTTGAATTTCTCACATTTGAAATTCAAAATTTTCAAACGACCTCGGATAGAGAAGCGACCAAAACCAAAATTTGTAGAACTCAATGATGTCTACAATTTTGCAGTTGAAATATTTTTCATTTAAACTCCTTTAGTATTAAAAATAATCATTTCAAAATCCTAAAAAGATAATACGAGCATAATGAATATGCCTTACGAAGACAACTGTCTTTGTGGTGGAGTGGTAGAGTTATGTGTGAGGCCATCGCTCAGGGTTCGAGTCCCGATTGGCATGCGAAAATTTATGTGTCTTGCAACCGTGTGGCTACCGGGTGAGGTTTTCTTGGGTTTTTTGCTATTTTTTTTACCCCAATTTATGGTTTTTATGATTTCTGAGCAATGATTTGTAAAGGCAGTTGTAATCAATTTGGATATCTACAACAGCCTCTAGATATACAACCCGTAGTAGTGTCACTCAAGGCTATCATGCAAATGATTCATATTTCATTAGTCCATTTTTAACTGTCGTTCAAGAAGTTAAACGTATTCAATTTTGACTAAATATACACAAGAAAATATTAATACTTATAGTATATAATTAGTATCATTAGGTACGATTATTTTCTGATCATATACGAGTCTGAATCCGTTTAGAAGACTTCAAATCAATCCGTATCTGAGTTTGGGTATTCAACATCCGATACTGTATCATATCCGAATACTCAAATCGTATATTTATAATGTCAAAATCTATTCATATCCTATCCGACATAGCTGATACTATTTGTATTTGAATTTGAACCTGAATAGAAATATGAAAACAAATGTAATACCAACGATATCCATTTGTATCCGATCCGTTTGCACCCTACCTAGGAGGAAGAACATGTGGACCCGTCTATGCAGCAGGAAGAAAAAAGTGACATGTGGATTCTTCTTCATACACTTTCTCTCTCCTCACAAGCAAAAAAAATGAATAGTTTTATTTCCTTGTGGCCCTAATTGAGCACGGGTAGACCAAGAAGGCCAAGAAAAACTCGAATGAGAGTGACGTAATTAGATCTTTTTTTCTAGGATAGGCCTGTCCAGCTTGCCTTTCGACATGTTAACTTTTTACCTGGCTTCAGGGGTTCACTCTAGTGGTGCTTTTTTCGCGAATACGCAAAAGATTTGCGCATCATTGTATTAGGTAGAAGAGTTTAGACAAACATACAACGCGCTTCTACGAGCGCCGAAGGAGGTCAATGTAACACAGCCGTAGCTAGACCATCCTAGCCGAAGATCTCTAGGTCGATATTACATTAAAAAAAGAACAACTAATATCTACGCGACAGGGCGACCTAGGAGGTGGCCTTGTCTTCGCGGCCGAACAGCTGGAAAGAGCTCGTCCAGCGCTTCGGCATCGTCCGCCGCCAGAGGCGATGGTGTTTCTCCTTGGTTGTTTGTAGATGTTTTATATGTTGTTTTGGTAGACCTGTGGTGGGTTTGCCGGTGGTGTTAGTGTTTTTCTCAAGGGTTTTCTAGTTGTCTGTCTTTTTCTATTTGATTTCTGCCGGTGCTCTTTATTTTTCCTAGTGACAAGGAAGCAAGTAAGACCAAACTTCCACCTGCACAGTTGCACCGCATATATATATATATATATATACCATCAACTTGCAGTACGAGAGAGACCATGAGTAATTAAGATCAGCGTATCCTGCGGCTAAACGCAGAGCTGCACATTTGCATTTAGGTACAGCACCACCATCTGAGGAAATAGGGATGACGTCGAGCAGGTTCAGAGTTGCGGGCAACCAGAAGCAGAGTTGAGAAAGTCAGAGCCGTCCAATGGCCATGCTAAGCTTGCCCCAACTCGGCAAGTTACAAGAGTCCTGACCTCCTGTTGTGTACGCGTGCACCCTAAACCTCGCTGTCGCTGCGAAATCTCCAGATTTGTACTAACTACACGTCAGGACTCAGGAGACATATTTTGCAGTAGAATCTGTTCTGCATGCGACAGCGTAGCTTTTGGCGCTTTTTATATATTCTCTCGTAATCGTATGGTCTTGGTATCTGACAGAATCGGAAACTGCTTACAAGTAAAGAGGGTCGCAGTTTTAGCCGTGCCATGTGTGCATAGCTACCAGTACCATTCTGAACTAGTGGGAGACCCCGCGCGTTACACGGGGGAAGGGGGAGGGAGAATTGGTTCATTATCCGGCATGGAAAGAGAATGGTTGAAAAGAAGGGAAAATGAAGGTACGAGACACTAATGGATTTGGTTGGTCCAGTAACAGGTTTGTAATGTTCGTGACGGGTGTTAACGGGCGGCGGGTTTGTACTATTTGTAACAGGTTTGGACTATATGTAACGGGCGTGGACTATTCGTAACGGGTATGTACTGTTTACAGGATCCGTTGATGTTTTATAACACTGTAGCTAGTGTTGATGTACAGTGGTCTGTGAGAGAGACGGTGGTATACAGGTTTAAGAGTATAGGTTAGATAACCACGGTAGCTACTGTTGATGTACAGTGATCTGTGAGAGGGACGGTGGGATACATCTTTAAGAGTATAGGTTAGATTCCACAACGACGGTGCAGATTACAGATTTACAGTAAACTTTATGCTAGAATTCTGAATTCTGTCGGTGCATGCAGCGAGCCCACGGCAAAATCAGGTTCACATCCAGGCCAAGGCTTCCTCCACTCTCTCTCCTCTCCCATGCTCACATCCACAATCGTCCGCAAACATACACACCATGGGTTTTCTACAGCTCGCCCTTCACGGACTCAGCGGTGGCGGCTGGGTCTGCAGCGTCTCGGGGGGCACCGTTGTCGGCCGGGCAGTCTCCTTGTTCTTCTCGACGAAGTCCACAACCTCATTGGCTGCCCGGCCACCGTCGTAAGCTGTTACCTTCCCGCTGGCGGTCACCAGGTACATGGCTGGATAGCCTTGGCAGCCATCAAACTCGCTGGGCACATCATTCGCGGTTGCGTCCTGCAAAAATGATCACAAAGTAGCTAAAGTTAAGCTTAAGCCTTTTTTTCGCAACAGGGGTTCAGGAAGAACAGTGATCAACTCGAGTTCAAGACACACGGGAAAGCAACGTACCATCTTAGCGACCACCACTTCATCATCACTCTGAAGAGTGGTGGCTGCCTCCTCCAAGATGGGTGCAAGCTTCTTGCAGTCTCGACACCAGGGGGCATAGAATTCAATAAGAACTGTGACAGAAAAAGATATGTCATCAAGGGGATTCTAAGCTATCATATAGAAACTTCCATCACAGGAACAAAACCAAGAACTACATGCCGAGCATAATTCTGTTGGAATTATGCCTACCAGAAATAGTTCCTAACTGACGAAAGAACAGATCAATCAGGATGCATACCATTTTTGCCAGACTTGAAGACCACATCGTGGAGACTGTCAGCCACAACCACCTTAACTGGCTCATTGTTGACCTCAGGAATTGACTGAGACTTCTTGAACGGCGTCAATTTGCCATCCTACGAATATAACAGATCAAATGAGCTCTAAAATCATATGAAATGAAACAATTGATCACAAGAGTGTATTGAAGTTTGAAGCGGTACTTACAAAGTACTCCTTCAACCAAGAGACAATCTGGTCTGCCTCAATGTGATTCTTCAAGAACATGGATTCACCATGCCGAATGAGGATAAGGGGTGCCTGGTCCTTTTTCAGACCAAAGTACTGTCATTTCAACAGATGGATTGTTAGCATACAGGGTTTAGGAATAAATTAAAAATACATCGTGTAGAAGGGGAAGTGAGAATCAAACCTGCAAAGCACCCTGGCTGGCTTCAGTGTCACCAATAAGGAACTTGATTTCCTTGTCCTTGAAATACATTGCGGCAGCATAGTAAGTAGACTTGAAGGAATCAAAAGTTCCAGCAGAGAAGTTCAAAAATAGCATAGCCTGGTGCCAAAGAACAGTGAAAATTTTCACTTATCAACAATTAGAACCCACTGCAAATACTATAAACAGCCTTTGTCAATCCAATAGGTTCTGTCAAGTCACAACTAAACAACTGAAAGATAAATGGAACAAGATGTTGGATATTTACCGAAAGTTCATTGATGACAATAGAAATAGACTTCATATCTAAGACAGAGAAATGCAGACCTCAAATATGCCCGCTATTGCATTCAATAGAGTAAAATGGCACGCTAAAAGCTAGTTGGATGCAGACATGGTAGCTTGTGCTCAAATTGAGTAGTTGGATTGGATGCAGACACTAAATGTTGTCAAAACTTGGTCAATTTAACTAACAATTGGCTGATAGAAGTAGTACTACATTTTCTTACCTTGGGTGCAGAGCTTTCGTAGAATTTCAAGAGGTATGAGTGATTATCAGGGGATTTGTCAAGTGTGACAACTCTAGGAGTGCTGCTAGTATCAATAAACTTCTCCAGAGCAGCGACATCAAACTCCTGCACAATGTACGTAGCAGCAATGTGTCATTAATTAGTGACAATCACACATGACGGTATCATATATAGTATACTTAATGAACTGTATGAAGTACATGAGTTCTAGCAAAACTATCTGCAAAATGTAACAGAGGATGAGAGTAAAACCTTGCTTTCAGCAACAAGCTCGTCAAATGGCTTAAACAGTCTAACAAATGGCCTCTCCACCATTACATCACCACCACGCGGGAGGTAGTTGGCGTGCAAAGTGTGGGCAAAGTCATAGTCAGACCTCAGCCTCTCAGCGACCTCCATGAAGTTTGAGAACTCAGTGCCACTGAATTCTGCGAAAACACCAACCTGTAAGATTGCAATCACTATTTACAGTCAGTAGCCAGCTCAAGAGCATCATCAGTTCAGCACTGCATCATATTACACTGGTTATTGTTAAATAAAAAGTGCAAAAATGAATTGGAAGCTTACAATGTAGATCGTCTCGTCACTGGTCAGGACCACCACCGCATCTTCCGGTGACTTGATGTCCTTGGACGCAGGGCCAACCTGTTTCTTCAAGTACTCCACGATGCCCTCGGCCTCCCTGGGGCCCTTGTATTCCTGAATGTTGTTCCCGTAGTTCCTGAATATCTTGACGGTTGGGAACCCTTCGATCTTGTAACCGGTAGCGAGCGGCCAGTTCTTGTCGTCGTTACCATCAACCTTAACGAGAACAATCGGTGGGTCATGCTTGCTAAGCAGCCGCACCGCCTTCTCATACTGAAACACCGCAGAAAACGCAAGCTGTTTAGCATATATGAGATTAAAAAATGTGTGTCAGCATAGGACCTTGGGGGTGGTGGGGGACTTGTGTAAAGGGAGTGGCCGGCCAGGATCGTTGAAAGAAGCTTTTACCTCTGGAGCAAGTTTCTTGCTCTGTCGACACCTGCAAATTCGATTTGGCCACCGTAGGTACAACAGCTAGAACAAGTTAATTAGCATGGATGATGAAAGCGTCGCACCAGTAATCATACAGAAGCAATGAAGCAACACATCAGCGAAGAAGCTAAGTTGTGCTCATCACACAGAGAGAAGTAGCAACACAAGAGAAAATTTGCCGGGGCCGCTGAAAACGAATCGGTAATCCTTCAGGCGGCAGGGAAAGGCGGGAGCACTCACCAGGGAGCGTGGAACAGGGCGACCACGAATGGGTGCTTGGCGACGGCATCGTCGAAGCTGTCGGCGTCGAGGGAGAGCACGGCCTCCCCCTCCCCGTCCGCCGCCGACGCCGACGCCGCCGCGTCGGGCTTCTCCACACGCCGCGGGCTCAATGTTAGAGGCGTTTGACTTTGACTGCGCTTTCTTTTAGGACGCCGCATGTTTGCCAGCACAGCACAGTGGTAGCCAGTAGGTTCTCCTACTTCTACTTGGGTAGCGCTCAGCCTTTGACTCTCAGAAGGAAGGAAAACTTCCACTTGCAGCATCTGTAATTCCCTTCTAGTCTAGCAATAGAAGTGGGGGTTGTTCTCCTCGGTTTGGAAAAAAAAACTTACACCATCAACTTGAGATAGAGACTAGGAGAGATTATTAGCATATCTTGGAGTTAAACCCTGTTCGCTAACTCAGTGTTTTTCTTTCACAATAAATCAGCGAATAGTACTTTTCAGTCTAGCTTTTCAGGACTAAATTTAGAGCTGCACATTTACATTTAGGTCCTCCTTGAACCTGACGGCACCAACGGAGGAAATAGAGGTCCAGAGTTGCGGGCAACCTCCATGAGAAAGTCAGAGCCATCCAACGGACGCTGCCGCACTTCACATGGAGCCCGAGCCGCCCATTTCCCGCACCTGCGCTCCCATGTAGGACCACGTCTCGATCTACGTCCCGCTCCGTTTTCCGCACCTACCGCTCACGCCCCCTCCGCTTCCACGCGCATGCACACAGGCCCAGCAGCTATAGCAGGCTGGTGCAGCAGGTGGGTCCAACTGCAACATGTGCAACACCATATCTACTTTTGCAACATCTAGATGAAATACTTGCAACATACGTTAAAAACAGTTGAAACACTTGCAACATACGTATGAAACACTTGCAAAACACCAGAAAAACACATGAAACCACGTGTGAAGCCGTTGCAAACATTCAGATGAAAACACTTGCAAACATGCGTATGAAAACATTTGAAACACACTTGCATATATATATATATGCAACATCTAGACATTTGCAACATCCAGATAAAACACTTGCAACATACGCCTAAAACAGATGAAACATTAGGAACCTACACTTGAAACATACTCCCTCCATCCCAAATTATAAGACATTCCAAGAATCTTGAAGAAACAAAGGATCTCAAGTTTGACTAAATTTATATGATAAGATAATAATATTTTTGACACCAATAAGTATCATTAGATTCTTCATTAATTATATTTTCATAGTATACCTATTTGATGTTATAAATTTTTGTAATTTTCTCTATAATTTTAGTCAAACTTAAGATGTTTTGACTCTCCAAGAGTTTTAGAATGCCTTATAATTTAGAATGGAGGGAGTACATGTATAGCCATTGCAACATGTGCAACATCCTGATTTACTTTTGCAACATCGATGTGAAAACACTTGAAAAACATACGCTTGCAACATACGCTTTCACCGCAATATCACCTTTCTGCTTGGACGAATAGAGGCTCATCGTTACGGAGCGCGAAGTCGGCGCGGAGGTCGGTGACGACGCATGGAGCTTGCCGGTACCCTAGCAGAGGCAGCGTCGTCGGTGCCCTAGCGGAGGCACTACATTAGGTGAGCACCTCATGAGGTCGTGAGAGTAGAGATGGGCGAGCACCACCTGCAGCACCCCCTGGCGAGCGGCCAGTAGCCGATGAGCACCCCTGTCTGGCGAGCATGAGCAGGGTAGCAGCTGACGAGAACTCCTGGCTGGCGAGCACGAGCACCACCTGTTGCGCCAGTAGCTGGCGAGCACCCCCTGGCTAGCAAGCACGCTGAAAGCTCTATGTTTGGTGTTGGTAATTAGTGACAATGCCTAAGTACTAATCATATGCCTAAGTTGTATGTAGCATATGAGGATTAGTACATTCCAAGGTTGGTGGCAAGATGGACATGGTGATCATGATGGCCACACTTGGATTTGGATGCAACCCTACGTGATCAAGGCAAAGGTATATGCTTAAGGGTTGTGTTTTAGTAACCAAGACACCTAGTGGATGTGGTTACATTATAGGATAGATAGCCGTACTATAAAGAGGGGAATGACGCGGCTATTGAACTCCTAAGTGCCTCTAGGTGTGCATTTCATAATCATATGCATTTGAATAGAACTAATAACGCCTCTAAAAATGTTTGTGAAAATGCTAACACACTCGCACATGACGTGATCACTTGGTAGTGTTAGCACATTTGCGACGGCGTTGGAGTTTGAGCGGTAGAGAGGGTTTGGGGTCCTCTCTCCCTCCCGCCGAGCTTGCGAGGCGGGATTCAGGCATTTTCGAGGAGTTGAAACGACTATTCTCCACTACGCCGAAAGTCGGAAAAGAAACGGAGGCAAACGGAGGTCACAGTGGTGACCGGACGCTGGACCAGACGCGGTCTCTGTTTGACCGGACGCGTCCGGTCAGTGTTCAGCTTTTGCGCGTTTCTCAGTTGTCTGATCGGACGCGGTGGCGCGTCCGGTCATTGTCAACCGGACACGTCCGGTCGATCAGGGAGCTTACTGGACTCCAACCGGACGCTGGCACTGTGGCGTCCGGTCAGTTCTCCAGCGCGTCCAGTCGCTGTTTCGTTGTGCGCTGCTCTGGCTGGACCAGCGCGTCCGGTCGAGCCCAGCGCGTCCGGTCCACGCGACCAGCGCGTCCGGTCGGCGGTTCGCGAAAGTAGCCGTTGTGTGATCGGCACGTCCGGTCAGTTGGACCAGCGCGTCCGGTCAGCGCGACTTTGGTTGTTTCAAGTTCCTAACGGCTATATTCGAAGGGGTACGTCTATAAATACTCGTTGGCCGGCTCAAGGCTCTCTCTCTTGGATATTTTGACATACTTGTGAGCACTTTGAGCTAAGCAACTCCCCTTCCACTCATCTCTCTTGCTTCTTTGCATATTCGAAGTGAGATTGAGTGATCCAAGTGCATTTGCATTGTGAGATTGCATCTAGTTGGCACTTGGTGGTTGATTTGCTGCGAGATTCTTGTTTCTCTTGGTGGTTGCCGCCACCTAGACGGCTTGGAGCAGCTTGGAGGCGTTGGCAAGAGTTGGTGATTGTTCTTGGCCACCTCCGGTGATTGTGAGGGGTTTGTGCCTACCTCGGCGAAGCGCCAAAGGCAACGTTAGTAAATTGCTCGTGTCATTGCAACCTTTTGCCATTTGGTAGGTTCTTGTAGCGCCTTTTGAGAGGCTCGGTGTGAGACCGATTAGCCACCGAATCACGTGGTGAAGAGGGACACAACGGGGACTAGCGTGCCGGCAAGCACGTGAACCTCGGGATAAATCTTCGTGTCATCACTTTCATATTGTGATTGATTGATCCCGGTGTTCGGTTGTCTTGGTATTCATTGTTGATCACATTGGTTGGCTCAATACTTCGCCCCTCGGTGAAACTCTCCTAACTCAACTCCACATTACTTTCTTAGTTATCTTTGCTAGCTAGTTAGCTTTGCTAGAGTAGCTCTTTTGTGTAGCTTGCTAGTTGTAGTTGTAGTTACCTTCTCGGTTTGTCTTATGCGGTTGAGTGCCATTATACTAGAATTGTGAATTGGATAGGTGGCTTGCAAACACCCTGTAGGCTAAGCAAAACTCGCATATCGCTATTTGTTGTATTGATAAACTTGTTTAGCTTGTCTTTGTAGAAATTTTTTAAAAGGATATTTACCCCCCTCTAGCCATCAAGACCTTCCACACGCGAGTTTGAGACGAGGAGGAGAGTCACAGGCTCCATGACATCCTTCCTCTCTCTGTTGTTTTGAATGGAGAGACGGAATGAGAGATTGGGAGAGACGGAACCGAAGTGGACAAGTTTAGCCATGTAACAGGAGTAGATATTTGTGTGGTCAAAAAAATACGTGGACCACGAGAGGCCACGTAGCGTCCGTCGTTTGAGTGCGGGACGGACGCTCGAGGTGAAGCATTACCGTTGTTATGAAAGCCTCAAGACAGCTGACGGCCAAGCAAACCAAAGAAAGTTGGGGTAGGCAAATCCAAGTTACCGTTGTTATGAAAGCCTCAAGACAACTGATGGCCAAGCTAACCAAAAAAAGGTGGGGTCTGTTTGGTTCGTGACCAAAATGTGTCATGTCCCAAGTTAGTCATGCCACAGTTTTTCTAGCAACTATTTGGTTTGTTGCCACAGTTACGGCTGCCACACTTTCTTAGCACACTGTCCCACACGTCATAGACTCATTTTCTTACCAAATTTTATCATAAATGTGGCTTTAATTTTCTTCGCCGAGCTTTCTCTGGCAACCACAGTTTACCAAAAGTTTGGCGTGGCAACCTACGGCACCAACCAGACAGGCCCCAATTCTCTTCGGGGGCAATAATGAGATTCAGTGCTAAATCGCTCTGCACTGCTACATCCTCGCCGATCCCCCAACGCTCCAATTACAATTCCCTACTGCAAGACATTCGGGGTAAGGGGTTTCGGTGATTGACGACCCTACTACAATCTTCAAGATTCGAGAGCGTGCTACTTTGCAATGGCAATACAAGGAAAGAGCTATCTGTGCCCCCTACCTGCCATTTCGTCATTTATTTTTTGCTCCCCGTTTTGTTGCTTGCACGTTTCGTCAATTTTTTTTGCTCCCCGTTTTGTTGCTTGCAGCATTAGTTTTGCGCACATCACAAAAAAGCCTATCTCATGACTCGCCATTTATTCATTCAATTAAACCCAACCATCACAAAAGCGCCTCTTTCATGATGGCGGACTCGCCATTTATTCATCCATTCAACCCGACCACAATCAGTTTCTTTCTACTGTCACTTCTGATAATTAACCAAAAAGGTACGGCTGACTGCTTGTAATTGTACATAATCTCAATGGGATACAGAGACATGCCGCGCCACAGAGCAGCAAAACACGTCACAGATCCCTCGCATTCTCTCTCTCTGCCCCCTCCCCTCTCGCAAAAACTGAAGTCGTTGGAGGCTCGGCGCTGCCAACTGCCAAGCATGTTAGCGCCAGGTGTTCTCCCCCTCCTCTCCCATGCTTACACAGCCACAGCAGTCCACGCCTTGGGTGTTTACAGCTCGTCCTTGACGGGCTCGGCCTTCTCAGCCGCGTCAGCTGCCGTCTCGGATGTCGTCGTCGCCTGGGCGGCACCGGCGGTCTCCTTGCTCTTCTTGATGAAGTCGACGATATCGTCTGCAGTCCTGCCGCTGTCGTAGGCGGTGACCTTCCCGCTGGGGGTCACGAAGTACATGGTTGGGTACCCTTGGACCTCGAACTCACTGGGCACGTCATTGGCGGTCGCATCCTGGAAACAAAATAGGGGTTAAGCCACAATGGTTTTTGTAACAAGGGTCCTGGAGGAACAGTGACCAAGTCTAATGGGGTAAGAAACGGACCATCTTAGCAATCACAACTTCCTCATCACTCAGGAGAGTGGTGGCTGCCTCTTCCAAGACCGGCGCCAGCTTCTTGCAGTGTCCACACCAGGGGGCATAGAATTCAATAAGAACTGCAACAGAATTAGATATATCAAGATTATTTCAATCTATTATAAAAAAGACTTCCATCCCTGGGACAAAGACAAGAACTACATGCTAAACAGAATTAAGAACTACAGAATTAGATATATCAAGATTATTCAATCTATTATATAAAGAATTCCATCACTGGGACAAAGACAAGAACTACATGCTAAACGTAATTTCTGAAATTACGCCTACCATAAACCTAATTTGATGAAATAGAACAGAATAATCAGGATACGTACCATTTTTGCCAGACTTGAAGACGAAATCGTGGATGTTGTCAGCCACAACAACCTTAACAGGCTCATTGTTGACCTCAGGAATAGGCTCAGACTTCTTGAACGGCGTCAATTTGCCATCCTACAAATATAACAGATCAATGAGCTCTACAACCATATCATATTAATTAAACAAAACAAATAATCACAAGAGTGTATTAAAGTTCAAGCAGTACTTACAAAGTACTCCTTCAACCAAGAGATAATCTGGTCAGCCTCAATGTGATCCTTCAAGAACTTCTTGGAATCACCATCCTGGATGAGGATAAGGGGTGTCTGGTCCTCTTTCAGACCAAAGTACTGCCATTTCAACAGTTTGACTGTTAGCATAGAGGGTTTTGGTATAAAATTAAAAAGCATCATGTAGAAGGGGAAGTGAGAACCAACCTGGAAGGCACCCTGGCTGGCTTCAATGTCACCAATAAGGAACTTGATTTCCTTGTTCTGGAATTCCTCTGCGGCAGCAGAGTAAACAGACTTGAAAGAATCAAAAGGTCCAGTGGAGAAGTTCAAAAACAACATAGCCTGCCAATCATTTGGTGCCACAGAACAGTGAAAATAGTCAGTAATGAATAATTTAAAACCATTGTGCAATGCTGTAAACATCCTTTTCCAATGCACAAGAATTATAGCTTCAAACTAGAAAATTTAAAATATGAATACAACAAGCTGTTATATGAATCCAGAAAGTTTGTTGATTGCACTAGAAATATACTTGATAATTAAGTGATGCAGACTCCAAATTGCCAAGCATTGCATTCATTCAATAGAGTTAACATGGCACACTAAAGCTAGTTGGATGCAGACATGGTAGCTTGCAATCAAATTTAGTTGATATCCAGTAGTAAATAATAAATAAAGTTATAAAAAATGGCCAAGTTAACCAACAATTGGCTGATAGAAGTACTCAGACTATTTCAAGCAGAAATGTCATGTTATTACCTTGGGGGCTGTGCTTTGGAAGAACTTCATGAGGTATGGGTGGTTGTCAGGGTTCTTGTCAAAAGTGACAACCCTAGGGGTGCTGCTAGCATCAATAAACTTCTCAAGAGCAGCGACATCAAAATCCTGCACAATGTAGCAGCAATGTGTCACTAACGACAATCACATGACATTAATATAGATGGTATGCTTCATTGTCAGTATGAAACACATGAGTGCTACCAAAACTATCACCAAATGTAACAGAGAATGTGAGTAAAACCTTGCTGTCTACAACAAGTTCATCAAAAGGCTTCAGCAGCCTGACCAATGGCCTCTCCACAGCTGCATCACCACGTGGGAGGTGGTTGGCGTGCAAAGTGTGGCCAAAGTCATAGTCAGACCTCAGCTTCTCAGCGACCTCCATGAAGTTTGTAAATTCAGGGCCCCTGAATTCTGTGAAGACACCAACCTATAAAATTGCAATTATCAGTCAATTGTCAGCTCAAGAGCATCACTTGACATGCGCATCATAATACTGATTAAATGATTACTGAATAAAAACAGGTGAAATTTTTTAATTGGAAGCTTACAATGTAGATCTTCTTGTCATCGAAATGGGTAGCGACATCTTCCGGTGACTTGAGCTCCTTGGACGCAGGGCCAACCTGCTTCTTTAAGTAATCCACAATGCCATCAGCCTCCCTGGGGCCCTTGTATTCCTGGATGTTCTTCCCCTGGTTCCTGAAGATCTTGAGGGTTGGGAACCCTTGGATCTCGTACTTGGTAGCAAGCGGCCTGTTCTTCTCCTCGTTAGCATCAACCTTAGCAAGAACAATCGGTGGGTCGTGCTTGCTAAGTGCCTTGGCCGCATTCTCATACTGAAACATCACAGAAAACGCAGTTTAGCATATGAGATCGAACCAATGAGAACAGACTTTCTGTAAGTGAAGGGAGTGACCACAGGATAGGAGAAGCATCATTACCTCTGGAGCAAGTTTCTTGCAGTGTCCACACCTGCAAATTCGATTTGACCACATTAGCTATAACAACTAATCAATTAATACAGATCATGTACTGATAGCAACAGTAATCACACAGAAGTGAGACATCGGTAAAGTTACAACTTGCAAGTGCCCCAACAGTAATCACACAGAAGCAAGAGCAGTACAGCACATCAGCACAGCTGCAAGTGCGGGCCTAATTAGTCACAAAAAAAAAAAGTGCGGGCCTAATTCTGTAGTACATGTGACAAAAAAAAGCATCTAACCTCCAAAAAAAAAAAGCATCGCACAGACGTCAAATCAAGCACACCAACCGCAGAAAACGAACAAAACCGGCGATTCATCATCCTTGAGCCACCGAGTACCCAGACCAAACAACAAATCGACGAAAACAACTACTACCAGAACTTAGCACTACTCATCTGAGTGTGGACCTGGAACTTCGCGCTGCCGCACGGGTACACAGTAACCAAAACAAATCCACGCGAAGAACAGCGACTAAATCAGCGCAACTGCGACCCCAAACGCCGCGTCACATCACCAAAACCCAATCCGAGCACAAGTCCAGCGCATCTGAACAGAACACCCAACCCAAGCATCTCACCAAGCCCACAGCGGGATCCCCGATCCGAGCGCGCTAAACCCTCGCGATCCGAGCGCGAGATCTACCCGTACGAACCACCACTAGACGAATCGGCCATGCGTGCGGGGCAGCGCGCGCGAGCGACTCACCAGGGGGCGTAGAACTCGACGACCATGAAGGGGTGCTTGGCGACGGCCTCGTCGAAGGTGTCGACGTCGAGGGTGAGCACGGCCTCGGCCGCACCCTCCGCCGCCGGCTCCTCCGCCCGCGCGGGGAGCGCGACGGCGGCGAGCGCGAGCAGCAGCGAGATCCAGCAGGCCGCCTTGGAGGAGCGGATCGCCATGGCGGGCACGGGCGGAGCAGCGCAGTGTGAGCCGGGTCAGATTTCGTCCGGAGGGAGGGAGGATGACACTGCTGCCGTGGGGCGGTGGGGTTTAATAGGGCGGGGCACGCGAGGAGTCCACAGGGGCTCCGGGTCCACCAGGACCGCGGCGGGCGGGTCCCTGCCGCCCGGGCCCACCGGCGGCGGGACCGGGGATCACGAGATATTTGCAGGTCACGTTTGCGGTTGGGTCCCTGTGGTTATCGCGAATCGCTTTGGATAATCGGCGTCATTAAGAGGCGTTAAAGGATGGTGGGATAGGAAAAGACCGTGTCGCCTGCTTTTCTAGGATGTAATTAATCGTAAATTAGGGGGCTACTATAAACAGTGGGCGGTCCTAAACAGGAGGAGTAGTAGGCTGGAGTAGAGTGTCCTGGCGGCACGGCTCGCGCGCGTGGCACGCGCCGCCGGGGACACGGTGGCGGGCGGCCACGTACATGGGCGGAACCAGGCCAATCGGGGCGCGCCACGTCACGGATGTGACATGTCCACGGCCTCTGATTAGCCGCGCGACGTAGGCCGTCGTAGGCCCCCGGGGCGTATACGATCAGGACGACGTGGAGAGAGGTGTGGCGAATACCGTATATTTTTTTGATGAAGGCAAACGAATACCGTATATTGCTGTGAACATCGTATGTGTAGGAGTGTAGGATTAAATTGAATACGGTTTTGTGACAAAATTAAAGTGGGATCGTATGTGTTCGACAGAAGGGCGTATTTACTGCTCTTGGAATGGTAATTTTTCCAAGGGTATGGAATAATAAAAAATTAGAAAGGAAGAGGAAAAAATGAAAAAAAAAAGAAGGACACTATGGATATTTCGTTCTTTCTATCTAACAGTCAGCCGAAGAAACTGTTTTTTTACTAAACATGTTTTCAAAATTGCTTTGGCTTAACCAGAGAATCTGCTCACCACAGACGTCACAGCTAGAGCTATTTTCGTCGCAAGCTAAAGCCTCTGTCCCGTTCGGCTATGCTAATAAGCCGGCTGAAAAAACAAGCTAAAAAGTACGGATTATAAGCCGGATCAACAGGATATCAGTCAAACGGTCCGTATTCTTACCGTACTGGGTGATGCTGTGGTGTTGTTGACTCGTTCACGTGCGTGCGTATATGGATCGATCACGAGTTCACGAGACGTGATCCTGGTACACCTAGTCTGTGACAGCTAATCATACACCGCCAATACAATGCACGATCCATCGATATCATTATCAACCATTAGATACAGTAGTGCTATACTAGAGGGAGCAGATATATACGATCCACGTCCGCCAATCAACATCACATCCCTCTCATCCAATCTAGAAAACAAATGGCCTCAACTGTTCTATTCTCATTCCGCGCGGAAATCACAGAGAAGCAAAGCAAGCAATGACGGGGTCACGGGGAGCACACCTAGATTTTCGACTTTATTTGGTGGCCCAAATGGAAGTGGATCAAGCAAGGGCAACTCGAGATTCTCATAAATAAAATAAGTGGATCAATGCATGGCAAATCCAGACAAAACCATATTTGGTGTATATTGTGCTTGCTGTAAAGAAAAGTATGCGATGATTTTTGGTCGGATTGGGACGAAGATACCAAAGGTTCGCCGCGCTGTACATTTTGTTCGCTTCCTAACGGTAATAAAGTAGGCGATTTTTCTTTTGTTGTTCTATAGATGACGACATCAGCAGCCTCTCTTTTGCTCTGCTACGCGGGGGGGGGGGGGGGGGTGAGGCCAAGCAAGTCATGCGCAAGCAAAGTACCGGCGGACTTGGGTCATTTTTACAACTCCATCTCCATGATAGATACTTAGGGCAGTAGCAACGCAAACCTACGCCAGGGTTAGCCTCAGACTAAAGTTCAATACCGTGTATGCAAGGTAAAAAAAATTAAGACCACTATCCATCAGTCACCGAAGGTCCCATCGCTCCGCTTCTACTGAGCTTAAAAGAATGCATGCAACAGCTTTGCACCATCTTTTCTCCTCCTCTCTCCTTTTAAGTGGTCACTTCTCTCACGCAGCACGCCCTTTCAAACATTTGCTTCTGCGAAGTGTCAAGTAAAGATGCTGGTGCCTCGTCACAACAATCTCTGCTAAACCACTACTTTTTGGTTCTTCTATGGATTTTATGGGCATTCACTCACTTGATATTAAAGTGAGCTTGCATTGAGTTTTATAGTTTTTGATCTAAGGATTCTAGGGCGTTTATGCACTCACAGTATGTCGAAGTGATTATCTTAGTTTTTTTTTGTCCTCTGGAATCGAGGGCATTTATACTCACGAGTGCTTGCACCATAGTTTATCAGCTTTTTTCTGACTTTCCTCTGATTGCCACAACTTTCACACCCAGACTCCACATTGGTGAACATATGTCTGATTGCTGTACATTTTGTTCGCTTCCTAATAACGGTGTGTCTTTAATTTGTTGTTCTATAAATGACGACATCTCTTTTGCTCTGCACGGGGAGCAAGTTTTATGCGCAAGCAAAGTGCTAGCAGCAGACTTGCTCATTTTTGCGGACATACGGCTCTCCAGATTAGGTATTGCTCAGTTCGTCTATGGATTTCAAGGCATTTGCACTCGCTGGATATTGGTTTTAACGTGATTACCGGACTTTTCTTATTCTTTTGTAGTAGTAGATTCTAGGGCATTTACACTCACTGGATACAAAGCTGGATTCTCCTTTCTTCTCTATATTGAGTAACCCTTGATAACCTTCGACCGAAACAAAATCCCGAACATCTATTCTGTAATTCTCCTGGCTCCAAAGATTATGAATAAATTTGCTGGATTCCTCATGAAATATTAAATCATTATTTAAATATAATTTTGAACCAAAACAATGTCTACAAATCTACAATTTTAAATAAAATTATAAAATCCTTTGAGCTTGTTAATTATATAGTTAATTCTCTAATGCTTCAAAATTATGAAATCAATCTTGGTAGCTTCATTTCTTTTAACATAGGCTATCTAGGAGAATTACTTCTTGCATCATGAGCATTCATCATCAAATTACATATTTGCAAAAACTAGTCAAGAGCTTCAAAGTTTGGCACTGCGTGCTGTGCATGGACGGACGGTCTGTCCGGATGTATTGGACAGTCTATCCGATCAAGTCAGAGTCCATCCGAACACTAGCATGCAGGAAGTAAACTGTTTAGCTCTCCTCTTGTGTGGCCCCACCAACCAGCACGTGTGGCATCCCGATCCACATCCACCCCTGCTCTCTGAACCCCCAAGACGCCCAGCCCACTCTTTATTTCTTGAATCATGAGCTCTACAACCTCAACCAAAGTAGCACGAGGGAGGAACTCCCTGTTCGTGTGGCTAAAAAGTCATGGCTGAAAGTACTATTCGCTGATTTATTGTGATAAAAAATATTATTTATTGGCTAAAAAAGTACGGTTTATAAAACAAGCGAGCCTAGAAAGCTGAAAAAACTGAAGAGGAGACTAATGGCATGTTTGACACTACTTTAATAACTTTGCTCCACAGACTCCGCTGTAAAGTAGCTGTATAAAAACTTAGAGTTTTCGAAACACCTCTTTAAATACTCTCTCAACTGTACTTTTTTCTGAAGTAGAGTATATGAAGCTATACCTATTTAGCTGAAAAAATATAGAGCAGAGATGAAAAAGTGGAGTGAAGCAACCCTAACATGCCTTAAGGACGACATCTATATATAAACTAGGAGGATTTCCCGCACGTTGCCGCGAGTATGAAATATGAATATAAATAGGTTAAAATGTTAATTACTAAGAATCAGAAGATGTATAAATATAGATGTATTAACACAATTGTGGAGATTATATCCATTGACATATATGGTATAGATCATTGAAACTAATGTCTGAACTCCGAAGTAAAGTAGTATTGAACGAAAATTTTTAAAATGATTTCAGGGGCAAGTGTCTGTTCGTTTGGTCTTCAATTCAATCTAGTACATATGTGTCATGCATGCGTTGAGGGAAACTGAAGAAAGTGTGGAGATAGAATAGTGGGTGCCTAACTCATTGTTAATGAATGAGGCTTAGTGGGCGACGATGACGTTACTATGTTGATATGGCGCAATGAAAACGCAGAGAAATACCTTTGTGGGTCTTTGCTTTATAGGAGATATAGATGCCTTTGGGCAAAAGGACCGGTTTCATCTCCAAATATAATCACTTATCCTACATACTCAGGTACCATACAAAATTCTTTATATATAGTTTTACGTTTTTTCTTGTAGAATTAAATTGATTTTGTAAATTTGCTATACCGATTATTAAACTTTAGCCTTAAGCCTTAGAGTTTTTTTTATAACTAAGGTTCTGTTTGGATCCCTCCAGTTTTTGCCAGTTTTTAAGAATCTGCCTTTTAGAAATTGGGTGGGATCCAAACACCCCTAGTTTTTTCTGCCAGTTTTTGCTGGATTGTTAAAAATTATGAAGCTGTTGATACCCAGCTTTTACTAGTTTTTGTGACCTATGGAGTAATAAATGAAGCTAAATTCTTAAAAACCAGGGGGGTCCAAATACCCCACTAATTTTTTGCTCAGAATCCATATTCAACTAGCAAAAAAAAACTGGCTTTCAAGAATCCGAGCGAGGGAAAACAATAATCACATCGTGCGAGTCACGTGGGTAATAAAAAAGTAAAATACAGAAAAGAGAACAATCTCCAAGATATACTACTTCCGTAGTACTCCCTCCATTCCAAATTCCAAATTACAAGGCATTCCAAGAATCTTGGAGAGTCAAAACATCTTAAGTTTGACTAAAATTATAGAGAAAATTACAAAAATTTATAACATCAAATAGGTATACTATAAAAAATATTATTTATTGGCTAAAAAAGTACGGTTTATAAGACAAGCGAACAAGGCCTAGAAAGCTGAAAAAAACTGAAGAGGAGACTAATGGCATGTTTGACACTGCTTTAATAACTTTGCTCCACAGACTCCGCTGTAAAGTAGCTGTACAAAAACTTAGAGTTTTCGAAACACCTCTTTAAATACTCTCTCAACTGTACTTTTTTTCTGAAGTAGAGTATATGAAGCTATACCTATTTAGCTGAAAAAATATAGAGCAGAGATGAAAAAGTGGAGTGAAGCAACCCTAACATGCGTTAAGGACGACATCTATATATAAACTAGGAGGATTTTCCGCGCGTTGCCGGGAGTATGAAATATGAATATAAATAGGTTAAAATGTTAATTACTAAGAATCAGAAGATGTATAAATATAGATGTATTAGCACAATTGTGGAGATTATATCCATTGACATATATGGTATAGATCATTGAAACTAATGTCTGAACTCCGAAGTAAAGTAGTATTGAACGAAAATTTTTAAAATGATTTCAGGGGCAAGTGTCTGTTCGTTTGGTCTTCAATTCAATCTAGTACATATGTGTCATGCATGCGTTGAGGGAAACTGAAGAAAGTGTGGAGATAGAATAGTGGGTGCCTAACTCATTGTTAATGAATGAGGCTTAGTGGGCGACGATGACGTTACTATGTTGATATGGCGCAATGAAAACGCAGAGAAATACCTTTGTGGGTCTTTGCTTTATAGGAGATATAGATGCTTTTGGGCAAAAGGACCGGTTTCATCTCCAAATATAATCACTTATCCTACATACTCAGGTACCATACAAAATTCTTTATATATAGTTTTACGTTTTTTCTTGTAGAATTAAATTGATTTTGTAAATTTGCTATACCGATTATTAAACTTTAGCCTTAAGCCTTAGAGTTTTTTTTTGATAACTAAGGTTCTGTTTGGAACCCTCCAGTTTTTGCCAGTTTTAAGAATCTGCCTTTTAGAAATTGGGTGGGATCCAAACACCCCCAGTTTTTTCTGCCAGTTTTTGCCGGATTGTTAAAAATTATGAAGCTGTTGATACCCAGCTTTTACTAGTTTTTGTGACCTATGGAGTAATAAATGAAGCTAAATTCTTAAAAACCAGGGGTCCAAATACCCCACTAATTTTTTGCTCAGAATCCATATTCAACTAGCAAAAAAAATGGCTTTCAAGAATCCGAGCGAGGGAAAACAATAATCACATCGTGCGAGTCACGTGGGTAATAAAAAAGTAAAATACAGAAAAGAGAACAATCTCCAAGATATACTACTTCCGTAGTACTCCCTCCATTCCAAATTCCAAATTATAAGGCATTCCAAGAATCTGGGAG
The DNA here is from genome assembly GCA_038087645.1 of Saccharum hybrid cultivar R570. Lineage (NCBI taxonomy): Eukaryota > Viridiplantae > Streptophyta > Magnoliopsida > Poales > Poaceae > Saccharum > Saccharum hybrid cultivar. The sequence goes on from JAQSUU010000805.1 coordinate 19,224,781, forward strand.
AGTCAAAGCATCTTAAGTTTGATCAAAATTATAGAGAAAATTACAAAAATTTATAACATCAAATAGGTATACTATAAAAAATATTATTTATTGGCTAAAAAAGTACGGTTTATAAGACAAGCGAACATGGCCTAGAAAGCTGAAAAAACTGAAGAGGAGACTAATGGCATGTTTGACACTACTTTAATAACTTTGCTCCACAGACTCCGCTGTAAAGTAGCTGTACAAAAACTTAGAGTTTTCGAAACACCTCTTTAAATACTCTCTCAACTGTACTTTTTTCTGAAGTAGAGTATATGAAGCTATACCTATTTAGCTGAAAAAATATAGAGCAGAGATGAAAAAGTGGAGTGAAGCAACCCTAACATGCCTTAAGGACGACATCTATATATAAACTAGGAGGATTTCCCGCGCGTTGCCGCGAGTATGAAATATGAATATAAATAGGTTAAAATGTTAATTACTAAGAATCAGCAGATGTATAAATATAGATGTATTAGCACAATTGTGGAGATTATATCCATTGACATATATGGTATAGATCATTGAAACTAATGTCTGAACTCTGAAGTAAAGTAGTATTGAACGAAAATTTTTAAAATGATTTCAGGGGCAAGTGTCTGTTCGTTTGGTCTTCAATTCAATCTAGTACATATGTGTCATGCATGCGTTGAGGGAAACTGAAGAAAGTGTGGAGATAGAATAGTGGGTGCCTAACTCATTGTTAATGAATGAGGCTTAGTGGGCGACGATGACGTTACTATGTTGATATGGCGCAATGAAAACGCAGAGAAATACCTTTGTGGGTCTTTGCTTTATAGGAGATATAGATGCCTTTGGGCAAAAGGACCGGTTTCATCTCCAAATATAATCACTTATCCTACATACTCAGGTACCATACAAAATTCTTTATATATAGTTTTACGTTTTTTTCTTGCAGAATTAAATTGATTTTGTAAATTTGCTATACCGATATGTTAAACTTTAGCCTTAAGCCTTAGAGTTTTTTTTTGATAACTAAGGTTTTGTTTGGATCCCTCCAGTTTTTACCAGTTTTTAAGAATCTGCCTTTTAGAAATTTGGTGGGATCCAAACACCCCCAGTTTTTTCAGCCAGTTTTTGCCGGATTGTTAAAAATTATGAAGTTGTTGATACCCGGCTAATTTTTGCTCAGAATCCATATTCAACTAGCAAAAAAAAACTGGCTTTCAAGAATCCGAGCGAGGGAAAACAATAATCACATCGTGCGAGTCACGTGGGTAATAAAAAAGCAAAATACAGAAAAGAGAACAATCTCCAAGATATACTACTTCCGTAGTACGTGGTAGTACTGTAGCACATATCGCTAGCCGTGCAGGGTGGTGATGCGTGCGTGCGTGACCACCACTACCTTAAACTAGAGAACCAAGAGACAGATGGGCGTGAAGCGGCTGGTGGTGTGCTACTGTACCACGGGCCGGGGCGCCGGGCATGCGGATGGCGTGCGGCCGTGACGCGGCGCCACCGAACTGAACATGGCCCCACCCACCCCTACACCGACACCGACGGGGTCGTCGCTCGTTCGCGCAGGTAGGCCGCCGCGTACTGCTTGCTATCGCTGTGCGTGTCAGCGTGTGGGCTGCTGCAGTCGCTGCCGCATCTGGGTGACGACGGGCATGGGCTGCTGATGGCTGCGGCCGCCCGTGAGAGGTGAGACTCGCGCGGCGGGACCAGGACAGCAAGGAGAAGACGGTGTCCGCCAGGCATTTGTTGCATGACGACTTCCGTGTGTTTCCTGCTGCATGAGGCCAGCCCCAACGCGGGCAGTCAGCGGCATATGCTTGAGCCAAAAAGTACAGGACACGTAGACAGTGTGTGCATAGGATTACTGATTTACAACGCAAGTTAACAACTACAATAAAAACATCACCTCATCATTTAGCTTTTTGTCACTGCCTTCTTATCCTGTTCTCCTCACAACCTCTGAAAAAGCACAAGCCAGTTCCGCTGCTCGCCGCCCACAACGCATGCTTGTCTAGGCGCCTTGAACTTTTGTCAGCTAAGGCTGTCGCAGCCTCAGCAGGTAGCTATGAGCTGCTGCGGAGCCACCACAGGGTATGATTTGGAGCTCACGCGCAGACGTGGAAGACGGGGCCACAAGCCAGCTTGGCGCATTGGGGGTGGCCTGAAACGAAAACCAAAAACGTTGCAACATGACATCATCCCTCGCATCACTAATACGGACGACTCTTGCCGGAACTGACGTCGTTCCAAGCCGTGGAGGTGGGTTGAGATACTGCCGTTGCATTGTAGGCATCCCCAATGGCGTTTTTTCATGAGCTGCATTATCAATAAATAAAATAAACCATACTATTTTCATTTTTGAAATAGCATCTCCTATACTAATCTATATCTACAGTTATATCTCTATATCTATCTATATCTATATCTAATATTAAAAAACTAGAAACTCCTTTTTCCATATTTTTTACTTTGCTTTCAAATTTTATATATTCTCAAAGTACCCTCATATCATTTTTTTCTTGTCATCCATTATTCCCGAACGAGAGTTCATCATCGGCCACACAGGTCCTAAGTTGTTTCCGATTCCTTCGACAGACGCGTACCATCGTATGCTTTCTAGTTCATTTACGTTTTAATGTTTGGATGCACATTTATTCACCTCAACTCATGCGTGTTAAAATGGTTTGGCGTAAAATTTAGTTTAAATTCTACACCGAACAACTTCAAATACATGTGGATTGAGTTGGATACGGGGTATCCAAACAGGGCCTTATAAATACAGTGAAAAATAAACTAACCTAACTCGTACCCTGGTTCTACAATAATTGTCCAATTCAAAGGCCTGTTTGGGTACTAGTTGGGGCTACAATATTAGCTTAAATTAGATATGATTGGTTAGCTAAAAAAAATAACCCACCGATTAGTCTCCCCTCCTTTTTTTTGAATGCACTAAGGTAGTAGGGCTAACTTAAGTTTAGAATTAGCTGCTACTCCCACTATTCCAGGCATAATAGCATATGTCGTATGTCTAGATACATAGATACATGGTAAGATTGATGTGCCTAAATTGTCCAAGCGATTTAGAATTCAGAATAGAGGGAATAACAACTGTCCCATGGTATTAAACACGCCCTACAGTCCAAAGCAAGTGGAAGCATGTGGCAATTCTTCTTTTTTGATGAAAGGGAGATTAGCATACCGTCCGACGCTGACGCTGATGGCAGACGTACAGGCGGAGAGACGGGGGTAGGGGCGTTTTTTTTTTCAGTTTCAGTGGCCCGATCCCCTGTCTGCCCTCCACAATCCACATGCACGGCGCCGCGTGTCCCTCCTGCGGGGGCTGCACCAGGTCACCAGTGTTGCACGACGGAACGGCGGGGATTTCTTCTGCGGGAGCAAGGAACACGAGCTCTCTGCTCCGCAGAGAAAGGATTCTTGTGCACAGAGCATGGAATTCCACACGACCTGGCCTTTGGTCAGCCTGACAAGGGAAACCGCCTGCCAACTGACCAAAGGCAGCTACGTAGCTAACTCGCGGTTTTTCCACGCTGATGAAAACGGGCATTTAGCAGTCTCTCCTCTACAGCTGCTTCCATGGATTTGAGTCACCGAACCGATAGGTGAAGAACTTAATTCAATCAGGCCCACTTGACTGCAGAGAAGACGATGACAGAGGAACTAATAAGACTTCTCAAGTTCCAAACTACACTACTACACTACATGGCATTACGAATATCGCTGTCCGAATTGAGTGGCTGATCGAGAACAAAATAATGGTTTTCACAAAAAAAAAGAGAACAAAATAATGGAAGTAAAGCCAACAGCACATGTGTTCATGAGCAGGAGGAGCAGCTCCTGCAGCTAGGCATGCTAATGGGTTGGGTTTAAATGGGTTTAATGGGTTGGGTTTTCAAATAGGTGCACTCTGGATGGGTGGGAATGCGTTGATTTATTTAGCGGGTTGGGTCGGGTTGGGTTTAATAGAAAACTGGGTTGGATGGATCGGGATTGGGTTCTTTTTTTTTGGGTTTGAATGGGTTGAGCCCATGGATTGATGTTGAATTTTTAATATATCATAGTATACATATATATTGATTTGTAATTTGTTTAGCTTTTGATGTAGGGCCCACATGCATATTTTGCTATGCTAATTGGCACGGATTAGCCTCATGACATTTTGAATCCAGCTTAATTTATTTTGGTCAATTTCGACAAAATTTTATAATGTGAACACGAGCTTTTATTTCTAGGGCCCGGCTTCGAGGTGGGGCCCACATATTCATCTGGTAGTGCCAACTGACATGAAATAGCTGCTTGTTACATTAAATCATCTGCAATAAATTTTAGTCAATTTCGACAAAATTTTATAATGTGAACGCGAGCTTTTATTTCTAGGGTCCGGCTTCGAGGTGGGGCCCACATATTGATCTGGCAATGCCAACTGGTATAAAGTAGCTGCTTGTTACATTAAATTATCAGCAACAAATTCTAGTCAATTTCGATAAAATTTTATAATGTGAACGCGAGCTTTTATTTCTAGGGTCCGGCTTTGATGTGGGGCTCACATATTGATCTGGCAGTGCCAATTGGCATAAAGTAGCCGCTTGTTACATTAAATCATCTGCAATAAATTTTAGTCAATTTCGACAAAATTTTATAATGTGAACGCGATCTTTTATTTCTAGGGTCCGGCTTTGATGTGGGGCTCATATGTCTTATCAAGCATATATATACATTTTTATGTAAACCCATAGATTTTTATAGCAAACCCGTGTGTTTAATTAGTTTATGGGTTGGAATGGGTTGGGTTGAAACTATAAAAATATGGAATGGGGTGGGTGGAAGAAGAGAGTTAATTTATTATGGGTTGGGTTAGGTACGGGGTGGGTTTTCACCCATTAGCAGGCCGACCTGCAGCCTCTCTAAAGCCTGAGATGAATAACAGAGGATGAAGGATGCGAGTCCCGGCTGTAGTGTACTGTGGTGTCCACTTGCAGGCAGTTGACGTTAATTGCGGGTTTGAGAGAGGAGATGGAGTTGTGGTAGAAATTGAGACAAGGTCCTTTTCTTTCTAGTGCTCGGCTGCACAGGGAGCAGGCTTTGTTGCTATATATCCAATGCTTGGTGGTGGCAGAGAGCATGGAACTCTACACAAAGCTTTGCTGCTCGGCCGAGTACCAAAACACAAGCAGCGAACAATTGACCATGGGCGCCAAATTTATCCACACTGAAAATAGGCAGCCAAGTCTTGTCCTCAAGTTGCAAACTCAACTATGAATAGTGCTGTCCAATCGGGTAACATATATATACACAGCTAAGTAAAAAGAAAAAAAAATGGAAGTAAAGCCGACAACACAGAGATTTAAGAGCAGCTAACTAGACATAACACACCCAGGATTATGACCAAGTACTGTCTGTATCTGACAGCTGTGATTCTAAACGCAACCAAAATAATTTCCCATGCAATGCAATGAAAACCAGTCTTCAAACGCCCTTATTTCATTGGTATATATAATCTAAAGCCCCTAACCTGTGAAATGAATAGCTGGACGACTCAATGTACATGTACCGCACAAGTCGTTTCAGCGGGTCCTGCGGCTGTTGGCTGGTTTCGACGGAGATGAAGGATTGGTCTTGGCAAAGTCGACCAGGTCCTTGAAAAGGGAGTCCTCGGGTTTAGCCTGGCGGGATGCTGTCGGCCGTGATGCACTCTTCTCATTCTCACTGCTACGTGGGTTCAGGGAGAGGTTTTCAGTCTGTGTCAGCAGTCCATCGTACCCACCTCCGTTGCTCCCACCAGAGTACACGTTTTGCTCAAAGTACTGCTGTCTCTGGCCATACCTCGCCGGAGGTGGCGGCAGGGCACCTGCAGCAGCAGCTTGTGATTCCCATGGAGCTTTTGGAAGATCTTCACTAGACTCCTTAGTAGCCGAAGACGACGAGAAACCAGGAAGAGCAGTTGGGTTTATGAAGTCATCATCAGGTAGACTCTCCTGCTGCTTCATGGACGAGCGGATTGGCTCCTCATTTGTAGGACGAGAAGGTGCAGAGAAGCTAGGCGCAGTTGGGTTTATAAAGTCGTCAGACACACTGTCTGGCCTGCTACTACCATAACTTGGTCGCGGATATGCTTCTGGCTTTGAATTGGATGATGTAGATATATTAGCTGGAGCAGTTGGGTTGATGAAATCATCTGATACCTTTTCTGACTTATAGGAGTCACCACTAAGATAGTCAATACCGCTTGCCTCAGTGTAAACAGGCCTCTTAGATGCTGGTGGTGGAGGAAGAAGTGGGCTTGGGTATGATGGCCTTTCATTTCTTGGAGCAGAAGGCAGGTTGTTCTGTGCTACTGCGCCATCCCTTGCAGACCTACAAGCATATAATGTACATCAGCCAATGAATAAAAGAAACCTATATGTTTCTTTCTGCAGGCTTTAGTAACACAAAATGAACCAAAGAAAAACTTGCTTTCTACAGTTTGTTTTAGTTTTATATAATTTGATATGATATAACAACAATCCCCCAAACTTGAAATAACAGTAGCATGTATCAAAATAACTTGTATTATGTTAAAAATTAAATAACTTACCTGCGGGAAAGCACAAAGAACTCATCTTCCGGTTCATCGTCCTCGTGTACATTTAGAAGTGGAGAAAATGAAACCGCAGTGGACCTAGGTGGGGCAGTCCCTTGGTTGACATTTGCAGAAGCAGGTACAGGTGCTCCAGTACCAGGAGGGATCCCCTTTGCTATGTCATCATGACGCTGAACAACACGCTGTAACTCATCATTTAGTCCTAGAGCCTGAAATAGAAGGCTCTCATCGCTGCAGAGAGAATACAGGATGCTCTGTTACAACATAGGTGTAAAATACAAGGAAAAGGAAACAACAAAATAAAATCATACCCAGTACTGTTAACAAGATCCATGACACGAGATTGATATGATCGGCATTGGCCAACAAGGTCAACAATGACCTCCTCCCTTACACCCTACAGTATGAAGCCCAATCAGAACCAAAGAGCATGATAAAAGATTAAGAAACAAAGAGACAAGACTGCCTAAACAAATAAAAAAATTATACTAAAGCACTTGTTTAAATGCACTTGCGCTGTTGAGATTCTCATTTGTCATTGAAGACGAAAAGCATTTTGACAAAGGTAGATTTATGCAAAATGAGACCAACTTCTAGAAAAGATTACAGGGCTGAAATCTCAATCGAATTCCTGCACCCTGAGTCCTTATGGAAAACATGGTTCATTAGGAGCCCAATGGAAAAGTAGTTACACGACATTTCTGTTTGAACAAATATGATAAACTCACAATGGAATAATATACTTGACTCAAAACACATATATAAATCAGGAAATGGGTAAAAATACTTAAAATAAAAGCAACCCAATGTAAACTTGATTAATACTTGCACAGCAACATTGATAATCCTACCTACGAAACAATTGGAGTAATACCAGCTATCAACATGACAATATAATAGATGTGACTATAATTTTACATAGCATAGCACAAAGATCATTGACAGATCAAATGGTTTATACCAAAAAATTCTTTAATTTTACAAAAAAATGGGTATAGTAGAGCTAACATCACTACAAAATAACTTGTACGGAATGACAAAATAAAACTATAGAAGTGATCCAAGGATTGTACTGAAACATTATAAAACTTAGTGCTTTATAAGAAAGTCACCTCAGGATGCTGGTGGTCCAGAGCATTTAACATTTCATCTAACACATCCACAATCCCTCGAGCACTTTGAATCTCGCTCAGACTGTACAAAATAATGGACGCAGAAAATAAATAAACTAAAATTGCACTGCAAAGATTTTGTGAAACAAAAATTATGAACAGTGAAAAACTTTCCAGAATTTGAGTTGTTTGGCATGAAAATGGATATTGACTCCTAAACTAATTACGTAACTAAGAAGTTTCACAAAGGAAATAAAGAACAAGTTCTTTTTGTATTGACAGTAAAAACATGTCTCGTAAATGTTTGGTCAAAGAACTGCCAATGCAATAAGAACTTTTTAAGAATAGCTTGGACCTAGTTTCATGAGCATGTGGCCTGCACAATGGGGGCACAGCAAATATAATCATAATCAAGGTACTGCCACATTGCTACTTGCTAGTATGGTTTGAAGTTGATTAAAACCAACAAGGGGGTAGCAGCAACAACTGAGATGAAATTAATAAACTCGAAAATGCATTCATCATTTCATCACCATCATCCCAGCTACCTAGAAGTGACCATCAATAGGCTTTATATAAACAGTTTAAAATTAGTCCTGCAAAATTGTTGTGTGCTGAGGCATATTCTGTGGACGCCATGTGTTTGCTGTTTTATGGGCTGTAGATTTTGCAGACCTCAAACATGCTTATTTCAACAATTCTACCATGTTTTTGTGTTATCTAAAAATCTTGTATTTACAGGAAGTATGAAAAAATGTGAGCAATCATTCAGAATAGAATTTTTACAAATTATTAAGCATGGGCTGCAACAAGGAGAAAATAACAAGACAAGGTACAACCAACATAGAAGCATAAATATAAAATATCAACATAAGACGATGATACTATAGTGGTACTCTTTTCAACGCTCGGACATTAAACATAAATGATGACTCCTCAATACAGAAGAAACTAAATCAGAAAGGCCAAAGCTCAGAAATCACATTGGTAAAGCACATAAAAGACTACCTGAGGGGAGGTGCAGGAGGGGCAGATTGAAGAGAAGCTTGTATGGCAGCATCTTCATAACTTTGACCTGGAGGTGGATATAGATGTGGATGTCTTAGTGGTTGAGTTTGAGGTGGTGTAAACAATGGGACTGAATTTTCTTCACGAGGTGGAAAATCAACACCAGCAGCCTGCAAAAATTATGATAGCAATGTACTAATCAAGGTTCGGCTAACTAATAAAAGTATGCAGTCCAAAACCCAGAGAAAAGATAAAATCGAACAAACTACAAAATGGGAAACAGTGTAACTAGAAAATTCAGAATCCATGATCACACATATATAAATAATAAGAACAGGGCAAAGAAAGAGTTCGGTAACAAAAGCTGATGGTACCCTGAGTTCTTGGTAAGCCGCATGATACTGTCGATATTTTCCAGATGGACCTCCAAAAGCCACTTGCCATGTGTCAATCAAACTCAATATCTTCTCTCGGACGCTCAAGTCTGGCTGAAAAGTTGAAACAAATATCAAACATAGAAGCACATGAATGCAGAAAAACAGTACATCAAACAGGTATTCTCATCACCTTTTTCTTTACTATCTTAACCATTTCACTCAATATGTCACGCTCAACGATCTGTTGATGAACAATATCCCCACAATTTTTGCTTAGAGTCTCTAGCACCTGACACAAGGGAACAAGTCAGAATCATCACATCAGCTCAAATTAAAGAAGCATGAACATCAGCAAAAGCTGTTATGTTCATAATTTTCCAAAACTAAATAATGGAGGTGCTAATGTAAAACCTAAATGACTAAACTCTGTGTTTATGAAACAAGTCGCAATGTGGAAACTAGATTCTAAAAGCTTTTTTTTCCATGATGTTAGCAAATGAATATCGCTAATCTTGTACGATCCAAACATTGCTAAGTGAATTCACGATATGTAAAAATTCTGTTTTTTTTTTAAAGTAAAGGATAAGTCTAGTAGAAGTGTAGAACTCACATAAAGTGTTAGAATTTGCACTTTTGAATTCTTGCTTCCAAGACGTTTCTTTAGGAGCTTGAGTGTATCCTTTGCTTGTCTGCACTTCAACAAGCTTCGATCAGCATGTTATGAACCATATAAAATGATAAATGGTGAATGGTAAATGACATAAGAAAATGCAAACTTCCTATTAGTAACTTTTGAAACTCCACATTCAACAATCCAGCACAACAAACAAACTTTGTGATAAGCATCACCCAACCATGACAAGACACAAACAAATAGTACAGAGCAAAGCATATTATAGTTACATTCCATACCTAATAATATTAGTAATATAGAAAGTCCATAAGTTACCACAAAAACACTCCTCAGAGGGACATGTTAATCAACATTGGAGCATAGGTAATTCAAGGCACCCACAGAGACGACAGAAGCTTAAGCGCACTCTAGACAGGATTAAAAGTTACCAAAAATAATAAATCTTTTTTTGGTGTAATGTCAAAAGCCCTCACTGTTCACATTTCATGACTAAACATGATGTCACACCAAACCAGCACCTCAACAACAAATGCCACAAAATTTTAGTGACCCTCCACAAGACCATGACTCAACTAACCAACAACAAACTATTCATCATTAAATAAAAATCTCACCCCATTCCAACAACCAGAAACCTAAGATTCCAAGTTCCTAATCACGTGCAAAGAAAAGTACAGAGAAATCAAAACAGGAAAACACATTCATTCACAGAAAGCAGTAATGAAAACACAGTGCAAGTGGAGTAAACTCAAAGGACCATAGCAGCACCGCATAACCGCAGGATAACTGAATTTACATGACTGTTCTAAAACAATGTAAGTTCAAGACGTTTGCAGTGGATAACAAAAGGAAATTACAACTAAATCACTGCGAACAAATCAATAAGTTAAATAATGCCGTCAAAACCCTGTTCGATCTCCCATGATAAATACTGTAGCAAATTAGTAACTCAATTTTACACTGTTCGGCAGCAATACCGATCCAGACATATCAAGGAACAGACAAATCATACAGAAAGCAGATAGGGAGGGAGACTTTAGTCAGACCCGGGATCCATGTTGATGATGTCGCACAGTTCGATGTTGACCGCCCAGTCCGGGCCGATCAGCATGTCGTTGGTCGCCCTCTCCGCGCACGCCACGGCCGCCGACATCGCTCCCGGAGGCACAAACCGATCACCACCACCGCCTCCAAAACCCTAAATCCTGCAGCGCGAAACCCGCCGAATCAGCGCCAAGATCCCACCTTTCCACCGATCCCGCGAAGGAATCCGCCCGAAGAACCCACTTTGACCCCGCAAGAACCCGAATCCTCACCAAATCTGAGCGAATCGCCGCGAGATTCGCCCGCAGGAACCACCAAGGAGCCTCTTTTTTCCCGATCCCTGAGCGCCGGGCAGCAGCTGATCGCGCACGAACTGGGTGGACGGTGCGGGTGGTGGGAGGTTTCGGGGCGGATTCGAGATGAGCAGCTGGTGGGATTGGTTGGAGGATTTTGAGGGGGCCAAGAAAGGTGGCTGCAGCTACAAGACGGGATGAGTAGACCCGGCCGGCGGCACGAAAGGGAGAAGAGAAAAACGCGGAGATGACTTTTTTTTTTTGTCAGTGTGAATACGAGGGCTAACAATAATTGTTTTTTTTTTTTCTGTCGGTTTGGAATTTTGGACAGAAATTTTGAACATCTAGATCAGGATGGTTCTTGTATTTCAGGTTTGATTTTGCTACTTGGGTCAATTTGATTTATTTGGTGCAAATAGATGGCCCGCGGTTTATTTGTCTTTTTTTTTTCAGTTGGTTTCTTTCAAGTTCTGGGCGAGGTTTAGCCACCATGTAGATCGTGATGTTTATGTGTTTGACTTTGCTTTTTGGATCAAGTTTTTGGTTGGGCCACGTTTGCAATTTATTGTGTGTGAGGATAGATGGCTGCAATTTTTATTTATTTTCAGTTGGTTTTAAGTTTTAGGAGAGGTTTGGGCACCATCTTGACGGTGATGCTTTTGTATGTATTTGATCGATTTCGTCATTTTGATCAAGTTTTGGTTTGGCTACTATGCCATTTGTGAGGTTGTTACTGTCACAGAAAGTTGAATGCTGTAGCTGCGTGGTTGACATGCGAACGATGCCAATTATCATTTTTATATATGTGATGGTGATATGGTTGCTTAGCTTGCAAGTAATATTCAGTTTTCTACGTTGTCTCTCGCGTATTTTTTACTTATAATAACTGAAGAAGAGAAGAGCAAATTAATGTTACTTTGTGAAAACACAGCAAAGAATCAATTTGCCAAAATATTGGGGAGTGTCTTGTTTTTGTTAATTTGTTGTTACATTTTGGTATATATAAAATGTTCATAAGAAATACAGAACAATTTGTTGTATAAATTCAAAAGCACTTTTTAGATAGATCTGCTGCATATTTATATTGACAGGTGTTTGATCTCAACATCAGATGGGTCTAAATGATCCAAACGGGGCTATCTTCCTTTCCAAACAGAAAAACACTATTTTAGCAATCCCCGGGTTGCTTGATTGTGTGCAATAACATATTATTTTGAGCTTATATTTTTTATAGGAATCTTACGGTTCTAGCTCCAGCACGATTTGTGAAGATTTTTGAACCAAGACAATAACCAATAGAACTAGCAGGTACCCCCGTGCTTTGCACGGGGCAGAAAACTGGGAATACCAAATATAGCCCATCATACGAATATATAGGGAACCCAGTAGAATTAGTTGGAAATGGAGATCTTTTTTGATCCCTACCCAGAAGGGGAAATTAGTTTACCATAGTACAGTAATGTCCCATATGGAGAGTGATGGTCCTGTAGCCGCACCGAAATGCAGTGCTTACCTAAAAAAAAGGCAGCAACACTGAAGGCAGAATGTGTACGGACATTTTCCTGGAAAAGTTTTTTTTTTAATTTTCATGGTGATGGTCAGGAATCATAAAATTGAGTACAGATACCTCTGTTTGTATCTTGTTAGTTCGTTGTTGGTAGCGTACGGATGGAATCCAAATCGCATACCTTCATGCAAGTCAAACATCTGCACCATGCAATATGTGCTTAAAAACTGAAGCAATTTTGAGGACATTGCAATTCGGAATGTAGCAAATACATGAAGGGATAACATTAACAGACAGCATTTTTTATGTGAATTGTGGTAGGTCACTGTAAGGGGGAAAAGGGACAAATTTACGGTAACACCGAGCAGCTTTTAAGTAAATTAGTACTTTGTTGTTTTGTGCAGGCTATATGGCGATCAACATCAATACTGGATAGTACCTGTGGTATGGATGCAAATCATCCTTGCAGCAGAAAGTGATAGCAATTAAATGTATTTTTGTTGGGTGCCATAAAAATGAATGAAACTATGACCTCTTAGTCAAGTGATAAGGAAATACGTTGTCTTGGGCTGGAAAATGGCTGTTACCTTTATTTGCTGCTATATTTAAAAATGGGAAACATTTCTGTATATTATATTGGGTGTATTAAAAAGGAGGGGGAAAATAAATTATGGCTAATTTACAGGCACACTAATTAAGTTGTTGTGGATATATAATGACACATCTGTTAATGAATATAACACGTCACAAATTGACAGTAAGTGAATGTTTATCTGGAATACCTTCGAAATTAGGTATGCGCGCTTCAAATTTGCATCGGTGTTCTCATTCTTTAACCAAGCTTGCGAAAAATTAAAAAAAATAGTGGTTAGTGCCATAACCTGACAAAGCTAGCACTTTTAAAAAATAGTAGGATGTTAAAAAAAATTAGTACCATAACCAAGCTTGGGATATATATTTTTTGAGGAAAAGAAGTGCACGACCAAAAATGGGAAAAGGAGAGCACGAAATGCGACCTGTTGTTAGTTTGTTATGAACATATTAATGGAACCTTAACAACAGAAGAGAAATTTAAAAATCTAGAGATGTATATAGAAACATGAAGGCATAATTATATAGTCCATGAGGCAGGTTTTTGGTGATGCAGCAATAAGTTGCTGAGAAATATGAACAAAATAAATCGCTTACAACTGTCATGAGAAAAGGGAATAGGAACTCACTGCATTTTTTCGTTGATGAGTTTAGAAAATCAATAAGCAAAGGATCCCCACTCGGAAGTTTTGGAACTAAGTCCACAAATGTCCTGTAAACAGTGTAGTTAAATTTTAATGAACAGAATGTCAGGTATTATTTGTTTAGACAGAACACAAAAGAATAAATGAACTCCCATAATGTCGACCTCCCAGCAGCATTCGATATTATGCCATAGACAATTGATGGATGAATCCCAGGTCGAACACCAAGAGACATTGCCTCAATATACGCAAGGAAATGAGTGCCGTCCAGTAAATCATTCAGGACCCTAAGTTTGCTGCAGACATAAAAAACATATAAACCACTGAAAATGTATCCATCCAGAAGGAAGACATCCTTCTTCTCATCTGTACGGTAAATTAAGTTAGGTAAGTACCACCAAGCTAAGGTCCTCCATGTGCATCTCAGACGAAAACTGAAGCCACGTTTAAACTCAAACAATTAAGTGTGAGAATTTGACGGTGTAAGTGTGCAGATTCGCTATGTCTAAAACATAAAAGTGCAGCTGGACCTCTGGGAACAGTAACCATTCCAGGCTGGGAAGCGAATCAAAGTATTTTACCTGTAAGCCATGTCCGTGTCCATTGTCTCACGGACAGGGACGACACCACACCGGTCGACCTGTCAATGGCGCCAAATGGGAAGATAAAGGAGAGGGGATCTGTGGGAGGATCCGTGATACAGAGGAGGAGCAGAAGAGGGTGACGAACCGGGTGGAGCCATCGAGGTGAGCCACCGCCGTCGGCAGCGAGGAAGAGGGCAGGTAGGGTTTCGTGGAGCACGGGAGCACGCGGATTGACGGTAGGAGGCAGCACGTGGGGGTGGGGCTCACTGACGGCCACCGCGGTCGAGGCCGCTCGCATCGCCGAGGAGGTGGCGTGCAGAGGCGCGGGCGGGGGCGACCGTCCAGGCCACTGCCGGCGAGGGCCGTCGCGCCGGGGCTGACGCGGCCGGGTGCTGTCGCGCCGCGGGGGAAGGGCGGGCGCCGGGGCTGCCGCGCGGGGGGCGGCCGTGCCAGGCCGCCGCCGCAGAGTGCCGCGTCGGAGGAGGGGCAGCGCTGGGCCGGGGCGGAGCGGACGACGGTGCGGGACGGGAGGGGGAGGGGAAAGGGAAACGCGTGGGAGCATGTGGTGGGCCTGGAGCAGCAGCTGGACGCTTCTGGATTGATGTTTCAGTGGACGCATAGGCAGATGAAAGTCCCTTGGATGGCTTGGCTGGCTAATCGGGCGGGCAAGGATGGCTTGGCTGGCTAATCGGGCGGGCAACATTAAACGACGACGTGGCCTTCGGAGGTGGCGTTTTGGTATACAGTCATAAAGGTAATAGTTAGATATAGAATAGAATCACGTTTAGGAATGCGGGTGAGCGGATCGCAAAATATGGATATACCACAACAACAAAAAAAAAAGAAAAAGAAAAGTGTCGCCCTCAGATCCAGGCTCTGGTAATTAAGGGCACGTTTAGTTTATTTATTTGGCACTGTATTGCCGAGTTTCCTGAGTGCCAGCAGGCAAAGGCAAGGTACGAGTGGGAACCAAACATATCCTAAGGGCACGCTGGCTATGCCGACTAATGAAATCGAAATAATCAAGCAAATGCACACAACGACATATAGTATTTTTTTGAAATTTAAATCCTACAAAGATGAACCTGTCGCCGAACGCTCACGCTATCCACGGTAGCAAAAATTGTTTCCACCGTTGGATCTCAAGATTTACGGCCTTGGTTTCTCCCACCGGTTTATACTGTGCTGCCATCTAGAAATATCTGTCCCGTCTCTATCCGCTCCCTTCCTCCAGAACCATCGGTGCACACGCCACTTCCTCGACGCCTCCGCTCCCCGAGCTTATGCCTGCCCCCTCATAGCTCCGCCGCCGCCCTCCCTAGCGCCGGTGCTCCTCCCCTTCCCAGCTCCGCTGCCGCCCCTCCCCAGCGCCGGTGCTCCTCCCCTTCCCAGCTCCGCTGGCGCCCCTCCCCAGCGCCGGTGCTCCTCCCGGCTCAGTTTTACTCCACCGTACCCTCGCTCTACAGTCTTCCGCCCTTGTCCCCAAGACAAAACATCGAAGAAAAAAAAAAAGACGCCGCTCCCTCGACTCACACTGGCCCTCCCCGTGTCGCCCTAGCCCGCGCCGCCGTCTCTCTCTCTCCCTCTCTCCCCATGCGGCGGTGCACCGGCTGGCCACCTGCGCTGGCCGCTCTCCGACACCGGATTCCGGCCATGGCCGGAGCCAGGGCGCGGCCACAGACCGGGCGCATCTCCTCCTCCCCCTCTCCTGATGTGGCCTCGGTGCGGATGGGTCCCGACCAGGGCGTTGCCCTCCGGATTCCGGCCATGGCCGGAGCTAGGGCGGCGACGGCTCTACCCTCCCCTGTGCCACGCACGCCTCCCTCTCTCTCTGTCCCTATCCTCTACCGCTGTGGCGGTGGCCGCGGCCGCAGACCGCGTGCATCTCCCTCTCCCCCTCTCCCGATGTGGCTTAGTGCAGATGGGTCCCGACCATGCCGTTGCCGGTGCAGGGCAGAAGCATGGCCTGGAAGCCGCTCGTCCTCATCTTCATCCCTCTCCCTTTGTCCCACTGTGGCCGCGCATGGCCCTCGATGGTGCTGCATTTTGTTCAGAGCAGCCTCAGGTGATCCCGTTTTCCTCTTATTTTGTGATTTTGCTTTTGTTCCTCTGGTTTCTCACTACGTTGCCTATGAATCGTGTTCTATTGTTTGGTCTAATGCCTGCAGCTCCAATGTTTAGATTGCCAAGGCATCACTTCTGCTTGCCATCTTATCTGACGAGATTTTCAAAGTGGTGCTCACATATTTCCCTTGTCAACAGAGCAGCGATGAGTGGTGGCCACATATTTCTCTTGTCAACAGAGGAGCGATGTTCAACTCCAGTAACATTCTGCATAGGCAGACTACTCTCAAGTATTGCCATCTACCATTTCTTTTTTCTCCTTGAGCCTATGATGAAAAATTCCATAGCCATTGTTCAAGGATATGATCTAATGTTTATTCACTTGTGAGGTACTAGGCATGACCTGTTACTTATATTATGCAATTTCTGAGAGTAACCCAGTTGTCAGCATGCCTTAAAGCTCCAAGTTGAAGAACAAATGATGATTGAATTTTTTTCTGAGGCCTCGAAAAATCTTGTCTTCATTGAAAAAAATTACCTTTTTCATTGCAGCAGCAGAAATTTTGCAAGCCTTTAAAAGACCATGTTAGTTTGCAAAGAGAAATGCCACTGGCAGTTACTATTATTTATCTTACCGTTTCCTCTGAATTATATAGGCACTACAGTTGTATTTCCATGACATGTTTATGGCATACTCATAATTGAACCAACTGAAAGTGAGACCGAGGTAAACATATGTAACTTTTCTCTTACCGATCGACATGGAAGACGTGTAGGATGTAGTCCAGAATAGCTTCACAATTGTTCCTTACATGATTTTTTGTGGTCATAGATTGCTCCATAAACTGCCTGCAATGCTGTACTACATGTCTAGATGGGTTAATTTGTGACAGTCTATTTTTAGATAAAAATGATTGCAGGTTTATACAAAAACAATGGATACCTTCATTTGTATCTGCACACCCAGCCAAAAATGGTCTCATGTTTAACAGAATGAAATTTTGGGATGGTTGCTGTAGGTTTGGCTCTCAACTTTTTTTTTTCTTTTTTGCCTACATATCTGCTACATGCCAGATTTCTTTTCCAGAAGTCCCTTTTCCAACCTTATTTATATATATAGATGGTAAGGTCTGTGCTCTTTTATATCCATTTGCTTATTGTTGTATGATAAGCTGCAATTTAAACATAGCTTCTTATTTAGATTCTGTATATTGCTGGATGAAACTGCCAGTTTTTTTGGGTACAAAATTGATCCTATTGGTGTTTAATACAATACATATTGAATCTCATGTTCTGTTTGCTGGCTGTACATCAGATGATCCATGGAGTCCTTATCAAAGATAGTCCATCCATTTTGTTACTTCATGTACTCTTAATTGCCGATTTTTTTTGGTACAAAATTGATCCTATTGGTTTTTAATACAATACATATTCAATCTCATGTACTGTTTGCTGGCTGTACATGACATGATCTACGGAGTCCTTATCAAAGATAATCCATTTTATTACTTCATGTACACTTATACTGATATATGATGGTATGATAATTCCTGCAATTAATTGGTTCAAAGCCTTAAGCCATTTTTTACGAAGGCCTCCTAATTTTTTGACTGCGCCCACTGACCTTTACAGTATGCCGTCGGATGAAAACCGTGCGACCCAAAAAGTGTCAGTGGACAAAACTGTGTTAGGAACAACAAGCATAGGGGCATTGGTTTACAGGTTATGAGCTTCCTTCATGCCTCATTTGTACCAAGGAATGTTTGTTTTCCATTGCAGAGTGTGCATACTAATTTTCAGAAATTTCAGCCTCATGACACTTAAACCTAATCAGAAAGTTGTTTTTTCAGTTGAGTAGCCATCGGCTAGCTCAGATAGAAAGACGGCTGCAAGATCTTGAATCTACTGTCCCACTTGACAATGGTTTGGAAGAAGTAGCATCATGTATGTTGAGGTGAGAAAGCATCATATATGCACATGGAAGCCCTTGAAGGCTTTTTGTTGCACCCAAAAAAAATCAATCCACTGAACCTACACACATGAGTAGCCTGTTCATAGCATGTTCTTACTGGAAACAATTTTTTTTTGGTTCTCCACATGCTAAAGCCTCCCTGTTTTTATTAGGACAACGATCTTGGTTCTTTGACAATAAGGCATCATATATGTAACAACGATCTTGGTTCTGACCTATCTGTCCTTATTTCCTAAAGTTTATGTTCAGATTTCAACCATTATAAGGCATACATGTGTTTCAATTATTTTCTTATATTTTCCAGCCCTAAAATATACACATCTCGGCTCCAACAGCCCTGAACTCCCGTCGCCAACAACTAAACTGTGCTTGCTTGTGCTAATGCTGGCTCTTCATCGCTGATTTGGTCATTCCAATCACGAAATTTTTGGGTTCTCCTGCAGGTTGTGGTCATTTAATTTTACTTCCATTTGTCATGTACCTTTTTAAGCCTTCTATATATATTCCCTTCCAATTTCAGTTTTCATTTGTTTTTGAAATAGAATGTCTATAGTTTTCATAGATGCAACTTTACTCATTGGTCGATATTATTTCCTCATTTCTTTCCTTTGTACAACAGAGAATAAGGTAAAGAAGGCGGTCGCATTTGCTATACATAGTAGATCAAGAAAATAGTTGCACGCCTCTTGCTGAAGGTCGTCAAGGCATTGGCCAACAGATTATGTGAGAACCCCTCCCGCCCTCTTTCTAACTCCCTTCAGCTACTACTTGATGAGAATCTCCCCTCTTCAACTAGATTAACAATTACTTTAGTGTTTTACCAAATTCATCATGACTTTACTGTATGATCATGACTTTACTGTGTGGCCTCAGCTCCAATGCTATTTGCTCAATCGACGCAGGACTTCCAAATACATATGGTAAATGTTACACTGCATCCTATACACATAAGCCTCATATATTGCTGGGAACGAGAATTACGAATCTTATCTACAAATACACACCTCCATGCAACCAGACAGTAAAAAAATGAATTTTGGAAGTGTGCTTTTTTTTTAATAATGTCTACAATAAGAAACCCGCAATAATCCGCACTGAATCCTACAGCCCACTCATAGGAGCACCGTGGATCAACAAAAAGCAAGAAATACCCAACCGATAGCCTGTTCACTGTATAATATTCAGGCCAGTATACTTCAAACCATAATCGGTTACTTATAAACGCAGGTTTCTACCAAAACTTGACCCATGTATTCCAAACCAATAACCTCTCTACTCGCCCAGCTGGTAGTGTCTCGCATAACCTTTGTCATATTGTGCCTACATGTTAAGTTACCTAAGACATAACTAAAACTCCATGTGATATTATATTATGCATGTTTGTACTTAAAATACTACTATATTTGCTTTACCATGCGTACATAGGTCCTTTCTCAAATGCCGTATTTGCTTCTGACCGCCTCAGAAGCTAAAAAACCTATTTTCAGAAACCCGTGAAACCCAAAAAAAACACGGCTACAAAACATATGGGTGCATATCCAAAACCACTGCACCTAAATCATTTTTAGGTAAACTTAATCAAACCCTCAGCTATCGCGCGCAGGGGCGCGCGTTTCCACTATAGTTGAACGACATAGTAGGAAGGAAGCTAGCAACGACGAACGAGTCGTGAGTCCGTTGGTTTTGGTTGGGCGAGTTCGTGGTTGGACCAGAGCAGAGATGTCTCCACCACTCACTCACTGACAACGCCCGGCGCCCGCTTCGTTCAGCGGAAAGCTCCGCATTTGACGACGATCGGCAGCGTGCGTGGGCCCACTGCTGATGATGCAGAAACAAACAAAAAAAAAAATGTCCTGCAAGTGTTTTCATCTGGATGTTGCAAAAATAGTTCTAAATATTATGTATACATGTATGTTGCAAGAGTATGTTTCAAATGTTTTAGGTGTTTTATACATCTATTGCAAGTGTTTCATCTAAATATTGCGTATGTTTGTAATTGTTTTCAACTGTTTTTCAGGTGTTTTTACAAATATTTCAGACACATATTTTAAGTGTTTCATTTGTCTTCTTTTGTATGTTGCAATTGTTGCATCTTGATGTTTTAAGAGTATATTGGGTGTTGCACATGGGATATGCGTGTGAAGCGGCTAGTGGTGTGGGGGACGTACAAAGCGGCACGGCCCACTGCTGGGGCACTCGCTTGCAAGCCCGACACGCTGGGATGCTCGCTCGCTCGCTGAGTGAGTACCGCCTGACGCTAGCGTCCCAGATCGGGCGCCAATGTTGTCACCCTGTAAAAGTTTTTTTCCCCTCTCTCTTTCTGGTTTTACCTTATCTGGAGAGAACATGCCTTTTTCCTAACTTGAGTAGATAAAAAAGAAGACAAGACATTATCTCATCTGAAATAGAAAAAAAAAGCTGAAAACTCGTTTTGACCATGGCTCAAGTGGGAAATAAATTAGGACAGCTTCCCGGAAAAAAGGGGCCTACGAGATGACTCTTACATTCTGAGTGGGCCGGATTTAGGGCCCATTCACATAGACAGGGCTGGTAATTCAGCCCACCTAATGTGTCCCAAACGGAAGCCCACCATAAAAGCGTATGGCTTGGCTGATTGCGAGTCCATTCATTGTTTACCTTCACCTTTGCTCACACGCATAATCCTACGTCTACGTGTCTGGTCATATCCGTCTTCATCACAGAGTTCGCTGTGATAATCTTGCTGTTCCTCAACAAGCCACCAGAAAGGATAAGGCCAAGAAGGGCTAATCCTCACCAAGCAGCCGCTGAGGATTATCTTGCTGTTCACCGATCCAGCTTCTGACAACCATTATATATCGTATCCATGAAGAAAGGCATAACAAGATGAGTGACTTTCCATTGGTTGCTTCAGTTTCCTGTGAGCTGCATAAAACATGTGCGGCGTAGGAGGGAGGGATATGATGCATGTTCTTTCGCTGGGTTTTGCTTATGCTTAATCTTCGCTATAACAGTAATTGATAGAGCACTACTTTGACCTTCAGCGACAGGGGTATTTTCAGATCCAATGAATTTGTCTGCAAGTACATAACAAGAAGTCCGTTGAAATCATTTTAGTGCCTTGAAATTATGTTTTAAGTTTTTTGATTTTTGAAATTTATTGTTTTTTAAAATTTTCAAATGACATTGGACTAAGAAACGATTTAACTTAAAGTTGTAGTATTCTAAAAGATACAAAATTTTCCGGTTCAAAGATTTTTTATTTCGAATTTATTTATGTTCTCAAATATGCATTACAGTATTATCTACGGTTAGAAAAGAATGTGTCAACTACTAAGTCACTTTTAGGCACAGTGATTAAGAAAACAACGTGTGGGGGCCTGAGGTCGTGAGTTCAAAACTCTAGTGCCTGCACGCGTGCGTACTTCACGCAAAAAAAATCGAGCCACCTCTAGAAATCAATTTCTTTCTAGAGGTGCCTGGAAATCAATTTCTCTCAAAACCTTCTACAGCTGCTTCTAAAAAGGCTACCTATAGTAGTGAACTAATTAACATTGTTTAATGAATTCAGTTGAGCCACAAAGTGACATAGATTGACTGAGCTGTGAAGATTCCATGAATAGAAATGGATATCTTCAACATAAATAAGCATTTAAAAGTATATCCAGGACTATTTTTCTTAAATAACAACATATCATGAATATGTCTTTCACCAGTATCCGATTCAAAGTTGAAACATTCCGAGGAAGCTTACCATCCATGAAAGAACACAATTCTCACTTTTCGAGGAGTCAAATAGATTGAACTTTGTCTAAAGTTATATAAAAAAGTACTAACATTCATGATACAAAATAAATAACATTAAATTAGTTATAGAAATATTTTTATAATAAATTTATTGGAGACATAAATGCTAATACAATTGTTCTATAATCTTGGGCACGGATCCTATAATTGCATTTTTAAAATAAATAGCATTAAATTAGTTATAGAATATATTTTTATAATAAATTTATTGGAGACATAAATGCTAATACAATTGTTCTATAATATTGGACACGGATCCTATAATTGCATTTTTTTCGTGGACAGAGGGAGTACCTATGCAGGCAGTTTGGTTCCTATATATATAAGGGAGAGCATATATGCATTGGAGTTCACGACTGATCATTCGTTTTGTTCCTAAACCTAGTTTATCATAGTGCAAGATCGATTAGCCTCAAGAATGTTTTTTTGGTAAACTGGCAATTGCGATCTTGGTGCTGGCAATAGCTTGCCCCCACCTTGTCACAAGTCAAAGGCAGCCAATATGTCGTAAGATACAGAAGCTAAGAATCCTCCACATGTGTCGAGCTTTCACGAAGAAAGGATCCACCATTCGTGCTGTATCCCCACAGAGCAAGTGTTGTGAGGAGGTGAGGAAGGTTCAGGACAGGGACATGCGCTGCGTCGTCTCCATACTCACAGATAAAGAGAGGAGCGAACACGACACAGACAAGATCTTGGCCCTTGAAACGCTCTGCGAAATTCCGTCCCCTCCTAACCAGAATAAGGTAAGAATCCTTAATTGTTGATCTTATTCTCACAACGTACAATATGCTATGCTAATAGAATGCTAATTAATCCTTGTGTCCTACCAGACCATGGCGTGAAGGGACGACTATCAATACTAATAATGGAGTCAAGATCTGAAGTAACTAGTTGAACACCTTGCTAGTTTGTACTCCATCTGTCCATGAATAAAAATATTTCTAGCTTAAGAATTTATCTACGAATAAAGCAATCTCTAGAATGTTAAATGGTCCATCAATCCATTAAATTTCTCGGAGTTGCCTCGCAATTACTGCACCCCCTCCTATCTTCCAATCCAGTGTTGAGTTTCTGTAGGTGGATGTGTGTAATAAATGCTATAATTAGTGTTCTTTGGAATAATAATCGATCAGTGGGCAACTACTCCGGTTAACAAATGGTACTATGATCTTTTCTTTTGTCATACTAATTTGTCCTAAACTTACTAGGAATTTTTTTATCCAGAGATAAAGGGAGTACCAACACAAGTGGAGATAACACATATATCTTTTGAATTATCATTGAGAAATGCATGCGTACTCTCAGATGCCAAACTGAGAAACACTAAACTAATATCTAATAACTACTCGCTCTATCGTGAAATAAAATATATTGTGAGGTAAAACTAATGACACATGTAGCCCAGTGAAAGACCCAAGGTTTGAAAGTTGGGTATGCCCAAACAAAGATCAGAGTGATTTGAGATCTTACCTCTGAAATTGGTTAAGAAAGAAATCAAATCGAGGATTCAAGATCTGCTCGGACTTCCACCTTCCATCTGTTTTGTGGCTGTGTGGCCTGGCCTCCTGGCCAGCCACCGGCGGGCGGCAGTTATGCTGCGAGCAGTGCACTTGCCGGCAGTTGAGGCCGAGCAGTGAGCGCTTCTGCGTTGGATGGACGGTCGAGCGCCCATGTGGGCTGTTGGATCCACTCCTAGGGCAATAGGGTGCTGCAGCGCTAGGGAGCCGAGATGTGTCGGGTGGGCAGTGGTAGCCGTTATAGGCTTCCTACTTCGGTGGTTCTGCCTCTCGATGTCTTGCAGACTTGTGGCAATGCGCAAAGACGACTCAATGTTGAGAGGACCAGAGGAGACCATGGAATTAGGAAAGGCCAGATGGCACCGAAGTCTGGTCGGTCAGGTGTGGACGGTGGGGAGTGGGTGGGTGTGTTTGGATGAATAATATGGAGAGAGTAGCAATTTTCGAAGCTTAAATATATATAGGAAATATGTCCGTGCGTTGCAACAGGAAAATCAGACCATACACATTATTGTTAGGTAATATGCTTGTTTTACAAATATTTAAAATAGTTCTCTAAAAGTTATAGATTTAAATAGATACCTTAGTTTTAAAAAACATTTCTTCTATGCAGCCCAACAGTTTAAATTAACTACAATAAATAAATAATAAAAAACAATTTTAGGAACAAGTGATGAGATACAGGCCCGATCTTCCGAGAGGTAACCGGTAAGTTCGACTTGTGGAGATCTCGACGTTGGCGATCCGGCTTCAAATTAGACACGATTCGAACCCCGCAACCGTTACACCACTGCTCCGTTGGTTATCAACCAAGCACAACTTGATTGACCTCGCCAAGAAGGCTTTTCCTGCAAGCGAATCGAAGAACACAAGCAAGAAGGTCAAAACACGCAATCTAAAATTGCAAATACGAATGATGCGATTATCAATAGAGGGTTCAAGAACTCGATTCCAAAGGACTAATCGACACAGTGGAGGAGATCAAGAACAGGGGCCCTGGATCACTGTAAAAGGATTTGTCACCACAGTTACAATGAACGATTCAGTTTCTCGATGAAAAACTAAACTCTAAATAAAACCCAATTGTCTAGCAGCAGCGGCGGCTGTTTTTATAGTCTAAGACTCGACCTAGGGTTGAGGACAGCCAGGGGTTGGGTGCCCACAACTTGGGCTTAAGGCCCGACACGATACATGGCCAAGTTGGCCCAAATAGGTGACGCAGCACCTTGCCGTGGTCACACAGAATGATCCACGGATCTTCTGGAGCTGGGACCAGATCCAAAACGACGGCGTCGTCGTCCCCTTTCCAACGCATCCAAGAACGCCCCGTTTCGATGTCGTATGAGTGAGTTATGACCAAAACAGTGACGACGTGTCTGCTGAATCCGAGGGTGACGTGACAGCTGAGTTGGGGATGAATTGCAACTTGGGGAAGACCATAGCGTCGGTGTGTCTAGCGTGGCGATGTCCTCATCAACGAGAGTGAATTATTTGTGTGTTGTCCTAAGGTTATAGACTCAGCAACACCAATAGTTAAGCAGTTCTTGCAATTCTCCTATTTGTGTGTTAGTATATACTGTATATGAATTATTTGTTATATTTAAAGCTAGAGTATTGTTGGCTATACATATATAGAAAAATATGTATTACTGGGAAAAATTACCTTTTTTTTTGTGGTGGTAGAATCTTTATCGTTTTCCATGTGATAAACATGTAATAGCCTAGAAGCCCATGCTTTTATTATTTCTCGAGAATGACTAAGAGAAGTTGGGAAAGAATCATCATCAAAGATAAACATAATTATCAATTGCAAAATACTGAAAATACATAACCTAGATGAAACGATGTAATTGATGAAACATACAAAACAATAATTGTACAACCTCCTGGTACACTTTTCTGTATGTCCAGCAGATAGCTTCTCAACTCTTGGTGGCTTCTTGTATGCGCTTAGCAACATTCACCAACGTGTAGGATTTCATATGAGCGGCAATTTCTTTGCTGCCTTATAAGGGCACCGTGGCCACGCCTCGCCGCATGGGCGCACAGATGTCATGCACTATCGCGTTGTGACCAGCAGCCTGGTAGTTGTGCCTCTGCCGGCCACCGCGCTTCCTCGTCCGCACCGCTGCCACCCATCGCGGTGCTCGCATGCATGATTTCAGTCGCCTATACAGCCACGGCCCTTTGAGATCGCCAGCCGCAGACGACGTTTCTGCCGTGAAGCCTCTTGTGCAGGTTGCTGCGCATTCATAGCATACTCTGACAACACCTTATCTGCACGTACATGAAGAGAGAAGAAAAAAATCTGTGCTATCTTGTATTGTATCTGCGCCGTGGATCAAGGACCTCGCCTTGCCGCTGCACGCGATCCAGTTCGCCGCCCAGGCGGGCCAGCCCTCGCTGCTCACCGCGCGCCCATGCACGAGGTGCCGCATAGTCACCCGCTCGGCCGCTCCGCACTGGCTGGCCTTCGCAATGCCGCTGCACGCACACCGGCCTTCACCCGCCACGCGCCGCTGTTGCCCTATGCTTGTTGGCCCTAAGCTCGTCGGCCTCAGCGAAACCATGTGCGAGTCATCATTGGCTCGTCCGCTCCCGCGCTCCAACCTTCGCAATGCCGCGGCTAGCGGGCCTGGTGAGCCCATACGTTTTCTTTGTGGAATGAAATAATCTGTTGAAACCGACCGTCCTTGATGCACACTCCCCATTTCTACATACGCCTCTACACGGACTCGACATGCCATAGTCCACGTAAGTTTAGGCCGAAATAAAGCCAATGATTGGGTTGGATAAAAATTAAAAGTTGGTAAGAAATTTTGCCGTTACCTGACTTGAATCGTGTGGAAGAAACATGGGGACATTTTATTATTTTGTTTATAGAAATAGAAAAGTAAAAAAAATCAATGAAAAAAACATTTTCTCTTCAGATCATGTGTTGTAATGGAATATATGTATATTGCGTCATCAATTCCAATACATTTAGAAATCGGATTCTACAGCGTGGTTGGACGTGCAGAATTCAAACTTGTATACAAGTACGGATCATGACTCGTGAGTTTGAGTAACAGATGAGACAATAAATGAATTAGGACGCTTACCTCTGCAATCCAAAACAGAATCGACCGTGCATGCATGAAGCCTGCAAGTAAAGAAAAACAAACAGGACTCTAGCCAATCCAAAACGGAATCGACCACTGCCAAGTAAATAAAAAAGTTCAGGACTCTAGCCATGGACGGAAATAGGGAGTTACTTGGATTATAATTAGAATTCATAGCTATTTAGGTGTTTATATAAAATAGGAGGGTTATAGAAGGATTCTATTATCCGGTAGTTAGAGGGAGATGGACAAAAAATGGATAGACGAAAAAAAGAGCCCGAAATTTTGACAGATGAGACAATATAAATGAATTAGGACGCTTACCTTTGCAATCCAAAACAGAATCGACCGTGCATGCATGAAGCCTGCAAGTAAAGAAAAAAAAACAGGACTCTAGCCAATCCAAAATGGAATCGACCACTGCCAAGTAAATAAAAAAGTTCAGGACTCTAGCCATGGACGGAAATAGTGAGTTACTTGGATTATAATTAGAATTCGTAGCTATTTAGGTGTCTATATAAAATAGGAGGGTTGTAAAAGGGTTCTATTCTCTGGTAGTTAGAGGGAGATGGACAAAAAAAATGGATGGACGAAAAAAAGAGCCTGAAATTTTGCCTCTTTATTATTAGGTATAGATATATATTATACATTTGTATAACCTACTAACTACTAATTTTTTCTCTGAAATTGTTGGGTATGCCCGGTAATACCCAGGCACAATGGCAGGGGCCCCCTGATATAGCCCTCCTAATCATACGAGATATTCATCATAGTTATGCATGTGAATGTTACTTTTTAAAATGAAGTTGGGGTTACTTCATCCAGAACCCTTATAATTTATGACAAAATTTTGAATACATAGATGCCTTACATTTCAGGACAGAGGGAGTAGCGAAGAAACACATTTTTCAACCCATTCATAACCCCTTTAATACCAGCTTTATAATATTGACTGATACACTTTCCTCATGGTTGAGTGAAGGGATCGTCACGACCTAAAAGGAAACTATGGACAATTTCTTTTTTGTAAATATAAAATATACACAATATTTATCAAGATGTATATTAGGTTTTTTCTCTTTGTTATTGTCTCTACCGCATAAAAGTTTATTATCCTAGGTTGTACTCCTAGCAACTACACAGTACACCAAAACAAAATTAATTCCTTGGCCGTCAAAAACAGCCAAGTAAAATATGAAAACCGCCAAAGAAATGTTTCTTGAGGTGCACAAGTAAATGAAAAATATAAACTTATACGAAAGGGCAATATATAAACTTATACACATGCAATTATAGGGACGTAAAACAATCTTAATCAAAGGTGGATAACTAAATGCAAAATATAAAGAAAGTTTACAGTATAAACTCCCGCATTGGGATATTTTAACAACGTATTAGAGAGCTAGCAGTTTCCCGTAGTTCTCAGTAGAACTCCGTCCCTCTTGTATGGAAGACCTCACAAGGATGACTAAGGTCCTAGTTAGGCAACATCATGGGATGAGACTTCTCAATGCACATGTAGATCCTTGCATAACCTCTACTAGAACACTCCCCTTCTCGTCTGCGGTAGAGAGTTTGGCCAAAACAGCAGGGCATTTGCTCCCTCACAAAACATTGGCATTTGGACGGTCTTGCAAGACCTACATTATAATATCTGAATAACAAACACCCACGAGCAAGAGGTATGTAGTCCTCTCCTATCAAGAAGTTAACAACTAAATAAATGTGCTAATAGCCTAAAGTACACTACTACAGAACACACAATCCTAGACAATTGTGCATGAGCCGATAGTGATATTGCTTTACTGTAGGATCATAAGTCTAGGATCTGGGCAATGATTCGGGATCCTATTAACCTGGTAGTGAAGCCCTCTATCACTATCAGGTAGAGCCATGACCCGACAATAATATTTCACTACTGGTTTGAACAAAAAAATTGGCAGTGATAGTGGGGACATAGCCTTGAAAATTTCCAAGTCTACACCACATCTACATTATAACTTAATACTCTAATTGTGTACACAAAGATTAATTAGAGCACTGGGTAAAGGACGGTGATCAGGTGCAAAGGTATACTACCACTATCTTACTAGCATATAACTATGACTATGCTAATAACCACTATAACACAACTAGGTATGTTGCAATAAAGTAAAACACTTAGGCAAAGTAGAGAAGATAACTATATAAGATAACTCAAGTCTTACAAAGAAGAAAAGGATACAAGATCTATACCAGACTACCATGAAGACTAGACTAGCTCGACTCACTCTAACTCTCACACTAAACTATTCTACTACTAATAATGTTATGGAGCACTTTATCTTCTTCTTGTGTGTCTTGGAAGTGAGGAGATACCCCTCTTTTATAGGGATTAGAGGCAGGTCCATGGTCCAAGTGCTTGTAATTAATGAAGGCCATGGGATTAGACCAACATAAACCGACGTGGAGATCACTCCTAAGTGTGCTTCTTTGCATGTTGACCGAGGAGAGGTGGTGTATGGCACCTTAGAGGGTCGGGTCACCCTAAGGGGGGGGGGGGGGGTGAGGGGGCGACGCCCCACTGCCCTGTGGGGCTTCCCCCTATGGTGAAAGAGCTTGGCCCACCTATCTTACACGCTTCCATGCTGTGTTGTTTTATATACTTGGTGGTACATTTATTTAGAGATGTGGGTCCTTCAACCCACGTACATGCAAATACATCCATTAAGAGGAAATACACACTTCATCTAATGGTCAGGACTGCTTGGGAGGGTGCTTTATCTCATTTAACCAAGATTGGGGGTCAGGGGGGCACCAGGGGGTCGGGTGACCGGTGGAAAGGCCCCCTTGTTCCTACCCTCTTTACTTTTTGCATTTACTTTCATGCAATTTACAATCTTAATGTGTATTAGTGTGGGGTTGTAACCTAGGGTGCAATGCTTTGTGTAGTAGGCATAGAGCACTTGTTAGGCACAATGGGTCAATTTTGCTAAGCAATAGGTTTTATTTCTATGACAATTTTAAAATTAGTCGAGTCCACTTCCCCTCTAAGACATCCTGATCCTTTCGCATGCCACTGCTGAAAGGATGCTTGTAGATGGATATGTGCCATTCTTGGCAGTGTTATATCATGTATAATTTGTTGAGGCCGATGAATAGAATACAAACAGTTTTTTTCCCCGAGTTCATTTAGTCTCTCATTTTACATTCCGTTACTAATAAATGCAGTCAAAATAAATGTCACACTCCAATTAAAGGACAATATAGAGTGCATACATCTTATGTGCGCCCCAGGAATAGTCGCACACATAAGCCGACAAATTAACAGAAGTATCATCACTGAGTACATACATAACGTTATTACATCACGTAGTTATTACATAAACAAATGGAAAGGTAAATAGCAACTCTCAGGCGTAGTGTCTGATCCACAGGGAAAAACGACTGGTTGACCCAAACCTAGAAATCCTCCGGGAAGTCCTCGTAGATACTGTCATCTGTTACCCATCCGGGATTTTACCCAAAAACAATATAGCAACAAGTGTGAGTACATTCGTACTCCGCAAGTATAGTATGAGGATTCATGAGGCTCAAAAGGTTAGACACGGTTGACTGCAGTTAGCATTTTTAGTAGATCAACATTTCATTATTAATCATTATTAAGTTATGCTCAAGCTCCCATTTATCCCACATGATCCACTACTAGATTTAAGAAGAGAAAGCATCAGTGTGATCTCATCATCATGGTTCAACACGTATCAAGTAACCATTTATTCTGTGAGTTTTCCGGGCCGCTCGTGTCCGTGAGCACGGCTGTTATAACAGTTTAAACACTCTGCAGAGGTTGTGCATCTTTACCCGTGAGTCGTGTTACCCATATGCCCGGGGCCCGTCGACCCCCTAACACTTCCAAGGTGAGCAGGCAGGGTACACTATGAAGCCTTCCATAGGCCTCTTCTAACCAGTTAGGGCCGCTAGGTTTCCTCGGCAGGCAGATATAGAGAACCCCCCTTTCGATGGCACAATTCCCGCAGGCTATACACATCTGAACAGAGGCAGTTCTATACCCAACGTGGCAAGCCCCTCTTGCGCCCTTTCGGGTAACCTCTAACAAGTTAGAAAAGATCCTACTACTGAGCCAAAGTCAGAGCCATTTAACTCCCACGGTTGCACTGTAAGTCCCAGCTTTTGCCCTACAGATAAGTCCTTACGGAGGGTTTAGGGCAACATGATCAACATCATTTGCACCATCACCCTTTAGTTCCACTTCTATCATCATGATTATCTGTTGGTTCCATTAATCAATGTGTAGATCATGTTTAGTTAGAGCACTAGCTTTCTACCCAAATGCAATTAATCCCCATAGGAATCAAGGTACAGGTCATCAATTTGCTAGGAAGTCCTTATAGTTGAGCAATATTAGACACATGCATAATGAGTATGTTATATAATGAATAGGACAACAAGGTAGGCCCATGCTATACTTGCCTTGGTTCACGAATTGCTGCTGGTCCTGCTGCTCCTCGTACGCGTCCGGATTTCCGACGTACTCCTCACCGTCTGAACTCGTACGACACGAAGTACAACAAGCAATTCAGAGCAGACATACAAGCAAAACATAGCTACTATTAGAACAGTACACCAACAATAAATAAATCTGAATGAAATGTTTACCAAAATCATCTACGTCTCGCTACGATCACATTGACGCGAATTGCACGAAAATCGGAGCTACAACGCAAAAGTTACGCGCGAAACAAGGTTCCAAAACTAGCTACCAAACTAGACTTAATCAAGAAACTTAAAAGCTTCTAACAGGTCCATCAGTGGCACTAATACGTAGATTACTAAATTACAAAACTAACGCAAGTTGAACGGATCGAATCGGAGCTAAAACGACGATTTTATACACGTTTTACTGTAGTGGCAATTCTGTAAATAGATTGAAAACATTTCGGAATTAAAATAATTCGAAATTCTGAAAATTCATTAGAACCGAGGACTGCGGGTTAATTACTGAAAATAACGGGGTCTCTTTAACAAAATTTGCCCCGAAGGGGTATCGGCTGCCCACGGCCGTTGATCTTGTGATGAGTGGCTAGGAAAGAAAAGGGGGAGGAGAGAGGAGGTGCCGGCCGCCGGAATCGGAAGTGACAACGGCGGCGCCGCCATGGAGCTCGCCGGCGCTGCTCGGCCGGGCACTACAGGGCCCCATTCTCCAAACAAAACCCATAGGAAGAATGCGGAGGGGATAGGGGTTCCATTTTTGCCACAAACGCGGCCGGGGGAAAGCCCGAGGGGCACCCGCCATGGCCGGCCCGGAGGGGGCTCGCCGGAGCAACTAGCTAAGGCCCTAGAGGCCACCAAACATCGAATTGGAGGTACAGGGAGAGGGAGGGGAGCACGGGGAGTCTCACCACGGCTTCAAACGGGACGGGGACGGCTCGGGGGAGACAACCGACGCGGTGGGGCGGACGGTGCTCCGGTGGATTGCCGCGGTGGTGCTTCGGTTGCCCAAGCGGGTGGGTTTGGAGCGGAAAAAGTAGCACGGGAGGCGGTGAGGGGTCCGGCTCTCTCTCTTTTATGCAAGCCAGGGCGCGGACGCTCCCACGACGCGGGAGGAAGTGGGCGCGGCGACGGTTTCGGCCTTGACCGAGAGAGAGGCGCGGGAGGTTGGGGAAGGAGAAAGCGCCGACATGCGGGCCCCGGCTGCCAGCGACTGTGAGAGGGAGGGCAGCAACGGTCTCTGGCGAGGTGGGCTGGGCCGCGGCCCAAGAAGGAAGGCGCGGGCGAGAGGGTGATGGGCCGGCCGGGGAAACGGGCCAACAGGCCGAAAACGGAGAAGTGAAAGCGGGAAAAGTTTATTTCATTTTCCTTTTTCAAATTTGATTTTCAATTCACATTTCCAATTGATTTTCAAATCCTTTCAAGAATTTTTATCAAAACCACTCATCACAAAAATACTTGTGCAACAGCATGCATGCATGAACATTTTCTAACCTTATGATTGATTTTATTTTTCCCAAAATTTATTATTCCCTAAACTTGAATGCACAACAAATTCATATTTAACTCAAATTTATCTATTTTAGAATAATATGAAAATTTAGGGTTTCACAATTCTACCCCCCTTAAAAGAATCTCGTCCTCGAGATTGGATGATGCTTACTCAAAAAGCTGTGGATAAGACTTTCTCAGATCTTCTTCTCTTTCCCACGTAGATTCATCTTCTGAATAACGATTCCATTGCACTCTGCACATCTTTATAGTGCGGCTCCTGGTAACTCTTTCTGCAGTTTCAAGAATCTTTACCGGATACTCCTCATACGTGAGATCTTCTTTAACAGTAAGCTCCTCCAAGGGAATCTGCTCCTCTGGTACCCGCAAACACTTTTTCAACTGTGAAACATGAAACACATCATGCACACCTGATAAACTTTCTGGCAATTCCAATTGATAAGCCACTTCTCCACGTCTCTCCAGAATCTTGAAAGGTCCTACATATCTCGGTGCTAACTTGCCCTTCATATTGAATCTTCTCACATTTCTCATTGGTGACACTTTCAAATACACATAGTCACCTATTTTGAAACTCAACTCTCTCCTTCGGATATCAGCATAGCTCTTCTGTCTAGACTGTGCTACTCTCAAATTATCCCTGATCATCCTCACTTGTTCCTCTGCATTGCGTAGGACATCAGGTCCAAACACTTGGGTCTCACCTGCCTGATTCCAGAATAGAGGTGTTCTGCACTTTCGTCCATATAAAGCTTCGAATGGCGCCATCTTGAGACTTTTCTGGTGACTATTGTTGTATGAAAACTCAGCATATGACAAACTCTTATCCCAACTAGCACCATACTGTAAGGCACAAGCTCTCAACATATCTTCCAAGATTTGATTGGTCCTTTCGGTCTGCCCATCAGTTTGGGGGTGATATGCCGAACTAAAATTTAACTTGGTTCCCAAAGCACTGTGTACCTTACGTCAAAAATGTGATGTAAACTGAGTTCCACGGTCAGATACAATCTTCTTTGGAACTCCATGTAGACATACTATTCTCTCCATATACAACTCCGCTAGCTTTGCACCACTATAAGTGGTTTTGACTGGCAAGAAGTGGGCTACCTTAGTAAGTCGATCCACTATTACCCAGATCGAATCATATCCTTGTTGAGTGCGGGGCAATCCAGTAATGAAGTCCATACCAACTTCTTCCCATTTCCACTCTGGTATTTTCATTGGTTGCAACAATCCTGCAGGTCTTTGATGCTCAGCTTTCACCCTTTGACAAGTATCACATATGGCCACATACTCAGCCACATCCCGTTTCAAACCATACCACCAATACTTCTCTTTGAGGTCCAAGTACATCTTGGTGCTTCCAGGGTGTATAGAATATGCAGAATCATGTGCCTCTCGCAGAATCATATCACGGATGGCTTTCACTTTAGGTACACATATCCTTTTTCCAAACCATAGAGTACCATTCTCATCCAACCGAAAACCTGGTGCCTTTCCAACCACTACATGCTCAGCAATCTCCTTCAATTTCTCATCCTCCAACTGACCTTTACGTATCTCTTGCTCCAATGTAGGTTCTATAGCCAATTCTACTACATTATTGACAAAACCCAAGTTGAGATGTTCTATTTCAGCTCGCAACTCTGCTGGTATAAATGTCAACTGAAGTCCGTTGGCATAGCTTTTCCGGCTAAGTGCATCGGCAACAACATTTGCCTTTCCAGGATGATAATGCACTTCCAGATCATAATCTTTAATTAATTCCAGCCAACGACGTTGCCTTAAGTTCAACTCGGACTGAGTAAAAATATATTTTAAACTCTTGTGGTCAGTGTAGATGTCACACTTATGTCCGATCAAATAATGCCTCCAGATTTTCAGAGCATGGACAACTGCGGCTAATTCCAAGTCATGGGTTGGGTAATTCAGTTCATGCTTTCTCAATTGCCTGGATGCATAGGCCACAACCTTTCCTTCTTGCATAAGCACACATCCAAGGCCTAGGCGAGATGCATCACAATAAATAGAGAAACTCTTACTTAAATCAGGTAGGGTCAACACCGGGGCTGTTGTCAACCTTTTCTTTAACTCCTCAAAGTTAGCTTGACATTTGTCTGACCAAACAAATTTGGCATTATTCTCTAATAGGGCTGTCATAGGCTTGGCTAGCTTAGAGAACCCTTCAATAAACCTTCTATAGTATCCAGCCAAACCCAAAAAGCTACGGATTTCACTAGCATTGACTGGGGCTTTCCAATTCAACACATCTTGCACTTTACTGGGATCTACGGCTATTCCACCGTTAGAGACCACATGTCCCAGAAAAGATACTTCTTTCAGCCAGAACTCACATTTGCTCCTTTTTGCATACAATTTATGTTCCCTGAGTTTTTGTAAGACTAACCTTAAGTGTTCAGCATGTTCCTCTTCATTTTTGGAGAATACTAGGATATCATCTATGAATACCACTACAAACTTATCCAAGTACTCCATGAATACTTTGTTCATTAGATACATAAAGTATGCAGGTGCATTTGTCAGTCCAAAAGACATCACTGTGAATTCATAAAGGCCATATCTGGTAGTAAATGCTGTCTTGGGTATGTCAGATGCACGAATTTTTAGTTGGTGATATCCAGAACGGAGGTCAATTTTTGAGAACACACAAGCACCTTTCAGCTGATCAAATAAATCATCAATTCTAGGGAGTGGGTATTTGTTCTTGATGGTGACTTCATTAAGGGACCTATAATCGACACACATCCTTCGTGTGCCATCTTTCTTATCCACAAATATAACAGGTGCTCCCCAAGGTGAAGAACTAGGATGAATAAAACCTTTCTCTTGCAATTCCTTAATTTGTTTCTTTAGTTCTTCTAATTCATTTACCCCCATTCTATATGGTCTCTTAGCTATGGGTGCAGTTCCAGGTAAAAGCTCGATAAGGAATTCGATGTCGCGATCGGGTGGCATACCTGGCAATTCATCGGGGAACACGTCCGGGAAGTCATCCACCACCTGGTTCTCCTGGTTAGCAACATCGCTCAGCTGATTGACGGTGGCGGTAGGTTGAGCTTGCACTTCCACTTCAACGCAAATTCTATCACCACTTGGAGATGTCACAACCACAGATTTCTCCTGACATTGTATCACTGCCCTATGTTGCTTCATCCAATCCATTCCCAGGATGAGGTCAATTCCAGCGGTTCTCAGAACAATTGGATTTACCTAAAAGCTACCCCCCTTAAAAATATACTAGTAGAAGGGCTCCAATAATTTGCTGGCATGCTACCCCCCGGTGAATTAACTAGCATGGGATCCTTCATGGCACACAGGGGTATGCTATGCATTCTAACAAAAGCTTGGGATATGAAAGAATGCGAGGCACCGGAATCAAAAAGTACGGTAGCGGAGATGGAGTTGACGCTAAACGTACCCAGCATAACCTCAGGCGCCTCCTGAGCTGATTCCGACGACACATGGTTCACCTTGCCAGTGAACGGAGGTCGAGCGTTGGGTCTCTGGTTGTTCTGCTGGTTCTGCGGGGCCTGCCGGTTCTGCTTCTTCGGGCACTGGTACGAATAGTGTCCCACCTCTCCACAGTTGTAACAGGCATTGGGGTTGCCTGGGGTGCCACTCTTGATTGGAGCATTGTTGGGCACTCCCTGACGTGGAGCTTGGCTGCTAGCTTGCTGTTGCTGGGGGCGCTGCTGACTCTGATTACCCAACTGCGGTGGGTACTGGGGACGCTGCGGGTACTGGTTCCTCTGGGGGTACTGGCCCTTGTTCCATTGGTTGGGTGGCCCTTGGTTCCTCTGCGGAAAACCTTGCTGCGGAAAGGCTCGCGGGCGAGTGTTGCTACCCGATGCCTGTCCCTGGAGCTTCCTCTTCTTGAGGTCCATTTCCTTACGCTTGTTATCAATTACAATGGCACGGTCCACCAACTCTTGGAAACTGGCATATTTGTTGGACATCAGTTGCAGTTGGAGTCCATCATACAGCCCCTTCAGAAAGCGACGCTGTTTGTCAGAATCTCTAGTCACTTCAGCCGGGGCATATCGCGACAATTGTGCAAACTTGTCGCGGTATTCCGCCACTGACATGGACCCTTGCTTGAGAGCCCGGAACTCCTCTTGCTTCAGCTCAATAAGTCCCTCAGGGATATGATAGGACCTGAAGTTCTCTGTGAACTCTTTCCATGTGACCTCTGGAGCATTCTCTGGACATCCATACTGGAATGACTCCCACCAATCCTGAGCAGCTCCTTGGAGTTGGCCTGAGGCGTACAAGACTTTCTCCAAGTCGTTGCACTGAGCAATGTTTAGCTGCTTTTCCACAGCTCTCAGCCAGTCATCCGCCTCCATAGGTTCAGAGGCGTGTGTGAACACAGGTGGGCGTCCTTTCAGAAACTCACCACGCTTGTCACGGACCTGCACTGGTGGGGGTGCTCCTGCGGGTTGCTCACCGAGACGGTCCATCACGGTCTGCATGAGCTGCGCTTGCATGGCCATCAACTGCTCAATGGTCACCGGCGGTGGCGGAGGTGGGTCCACCAAAGCTCCATGTCCACGACCACGACCACGGCCTCGGCCACGTCCTCCTCTGGCGGCCATCTGTTTCCAAGCAAATGTGCAAACTTTTAGAGATCTCCCAAAAATTTTACAAATTATTTACAAAAGGTAAATAACATAACTGAAAATTTCTGGACGAGTGTCCACAACAGCAGACCGAAAACTGAAGTATAACTCAAGTTCCAGAAATCCATAATAGGCGTGGCATACATCGTTGGAAAGCTTAAAAAGTCTGCTACAACTTTTGTATAGAACTTTTTCACTGATACAGACGGCAACATCATCAAAAACTGGGCTAAACAAATTCTGTTCTAGGTTACAGACTGCACAGACTTGCCAGGTTGCAGCAGGCATATCTCTCAATCCAGAATTGATAATGAGGTGATTTCAGTGGGAAATGAAAGGTACACAAGTCTAGTTCTTCCCACAAAAATTTCATAATTTTTGGACATAGAGATTTAGAGATATGAGACAAACATTGCAGACTGCTCTGAGAAACAGCACAGCAGTAAAGCAGAAATTAACCCCAACTAAGTTAATCAAACACTAACTTAAGGTTTTGATAAAAAGAACATGTGGACAAGCCCACACAGTTCCAGCAATCAAACAAACTCCAAATCAACCAAGTCCATCAACACAACCAACGATACAACGGAAAGTTCACAAAACATACACAAACTTGACACGACTCTCGATTCTAAAACACATTTAGCAAGACGGGGCTGCAAACACCTAAGGAGCGCGATCCACCATGGTGAACACCCTAGCCTTCTTCTTGTAAATGGTAGGCTGTCCTAGCTGAACGGCCATCTCATCTATCTGATTCTGAAGGCGCTTTTCAGATTTTTGCGCTGCACGAAGCTCTTCCCTGAGTGCTTCGTTGACCTCCTACATGGCGCTGAGGTGCCTCACTGTGGTGTCCAAGGTGGGATCAGAAGCTGGAGGAGCCAACACCGCCCATGTCTTCTCCCTCGGGTCATAGCGTGGGAGATACCGGTAGCGATCGTTCTGCATATCCTCAAAATGCCTACCATGGTAATGCAGGTACGCCGCCTGCGCAGCATCTTCCATGCTGTCATAGACACTGGCACGCCTGGCTCGGTGGCTATGGGTGGTCACAATATCCTGAGATTGGTCGGTGTTGTTCCAGGCGGTGATGATCACATTGGTCTTCCAGTACGTCGCCTCCACTGGATGTGTGTGCTCCGCACAGTAGTACTTCACAGAGGCAGCAAACTCTGGATAGTACTCAGCTAGCATGGTGGTGAGGAGGTTGTGGTAGTGGGCATCTTCGGGAGCTTCCTTAAACTTGTTCCTGGTGGACCATCCTATCTCTTCTGGCTCCTCTGATGCAGCTGGGGAGGGCACTGGTGTTGGTGCAGAAGCAGCCTGGGATGCTGGTGGAGGTGTAGCAGCGGGGACTGGTGCATCCACATGTGGAATGGGTGCTGCCACGGGAGTCGAAGCGGGTCCATCAGATGCAGCATCTGAAAATGCCTCCTCCTCCATGGGTTCCTCCTCTTCCTCGTCAGTGATGTGGACGACCTCTGGCTCCACTGGTGGTACTGCTGGTGGTGCTGGTGGAGCAGGTGCTGCTGGAACGAACTGGGCGACGTAGGCGGCGGCACTGAGGCGAGGCATCTATAGTTTTGATATAAAATATTATCAGAGTCAATATTTTATGCAATAGAATAAAGAATAGGGCATAAAATTTTTAAGAAAATATCAAGAGTGAGGTAGTAGCAAGTAAATAAATAAAGTCAATCTCCTAGAAACGACCATTTCTACCTAGGTTTGCGTCCTACAGTCGACACAGCTCTGATACCAATTTGTCACACTCCAATTAAAGGACAATATAGAGTGCATACATTTTATGTGCGCCCCAGAAATAGTCGCACACATAAGCCGACAAATTAACAGAAGTATCATCACTGAGTACATACATAACGTTATTACATCATGTAGTTATTACATAAACAAATGGAAAGGTAAATAGCAACTCTCAGGCGTAGTGTCTGATCCACAGGGAAAAACGACTGGTTGACCCAAACCTAGAAATCCTCCAGGAAGTCCTCGTAGAGACTGTCATCTGTTACCCATCCGGGATTTTACCCAAAAACAATATAGCAACAAGTGTGAGTACATTCGTACTCCGCAAGTATAGTATGAGGATTCATGAGGCTCAAAAGGTTAGACACGGTTGACTGCAGTTAGCATTTTTAGTAGATCAACATTTCATTATTAATCATTATTAAGTTATGCTCAAGCTCCCATTTATCCCACATGATCCACTACTAGATTTAAGAAGAGAAAGCATCAGTGTGATCTCATCATCATGGTTCAACACGTATCAAGTAACCATTTATTCTGTGAGTTTTCCGGGCCGCTCGTGTCCGTGAGCACGGCTGTTATAACAGTTTAAACACTCTGCAGAGGTTGTGCATCTTTACCCGTGAGTCGTGTTACCCATATGCCCGGGGCCCGTCGACCCCCTAACAATTCCAAGGTGAGCAGGCAGGGTACACTATGAAGCCTTCCATAGGCCTCTTCTAACCAGTTAGGGCCGCTAGGTTTCCTCGGCAGGCAGATATAGAGAACCCCCCTTTCGATGGCACAATTCCCGCAGGCTATACACATCTGAACAGAGGCAGTTCTATACCCAACGTGGCAAGCCCCTCTTGCGCCCTTTCGGGTAACCTCTAACAAGTTAGAAAAGATC
Organism: Saccharum hybrid cultivar R570; assembly: GCA_038087645.1. Lineage (NCBI taxonomy): Eukaryota > Viridiplantae > Streptophyta > Magnoliopsida > Poales > Poaceae > Saccharum > Saccharum hybrid cultivar. Next base: position 19,264,915 of record JAQSUU010000805.1, read on the forward strand.
CTACTACTGAGCCAAAGTCAGAGCCATTTAACTCCCACGGTTGCACTGTAAGTCCCAGCTTTTGCCCTACAGATAAGTCCTTACGGAGGGTTTAGGGCAACATGATCAACATCATTTGCACCATCACCCTTTAGTTCCACTTCTATCATCATGATTATCCGTTGGTTCCATTAATCAATGTGTAGATCATGTTTAGTTAGAGCACTAGCTTTCTACCCAAATGCAATTAATCCCCATAGGAATCAAGGTACAGGTCATCAATTTGCTAGGAAGTCCTTATAGTTGAGCAATATTAGACACATGCATAATGAGTATGTTATATAATGAATAGGACAACAAGGTAGGCCCATGCTATACTTGCCTTGGTTCACGAACTGCTGCTGGTCCTGCTGCTCCTCGTACGCGTCCGGATTTCCGACGTACTCCTCACCGTCTGAACTCGTACGACACGAAGTACAACAAGCAATTCGGAGCAGACATACAAGCAAAACATAGCTACTATTAGAACAGTACACCAACAATAAATAAATCTGAATGAAATGTTTACCAAAATCATCTACGTCTCGCTACGATCACATTGACGCGAATTGCACGAAAATCGGAGCTACAACGCAAAAGTTACGCGCGAAACAAGGTTCCAAAACTAGCTACCAAACTAGACTTAATCAAGAAACTTAAAAGCTTCTAACAGGTCCATCAGTGGCACTAATACGTAGATTACTAAATTACAAAACTAACGCAAGTTGAACGGATCGAATCGGAGCTAAAACGACGATTTTATACACGTTTTACTGTAGTGGCAATTCTGTAAATAGATTGAAAACATTTCAGAATTAAAATAATTCGAAATTCTGAAAATTCATTAGAACCGAGGACTGCGGGTTAATTACTGAAAATAACGGGGTCTCTTTAACAAAATTTGCCCCGAAGGGGTATCGGCTGCCCACGGCCGTTGATCTTGTGATGAGTGGCTAGGAAAGAAAAGGGGGAGGAGAGAGGAGGTGCCGGCCGCCGGAATCGGAAGTGACGACGGCGGCGCCGCCATGGAGCTCGCCGGCGCTGCTCGGCCGGGCACTACAGGGCCCCATTCTCCAAACAAAACCCATAGGAAGAATGCGGAGGGGATAGGGGTTCCATTTTTGCCACAAACGCGGCCCGGGGAAAGCCCGAGGGGCACCCGCCATGGCCGGCCCGGAGGGGGCTCGCCGGAGCAACTAGCTAAGGCCCTAGAGGCCACCAAACATCGAATTGGAGGTACAGGGAGAGGGAGGGGAGCACGGGGAGTCTCACCACGGCTTCAAACGGGACGGGGACGGCTCGGGGGAGACAACCGACGCGGTGGGGCGGACGGTGCTCCGGTGGATCGCCGCGGTGGTGCTTCGGTTGCCCAAGCGGGTGGGTTCGGAGCGGAAAAAGTAGCACGGGAGGCGGTGAGGGGTCCGGCTCTCTCTCTTTTATGCAAGCCAGGGCGCGGACGCTCCCACGACGCGGGAGGAAGTGGGCGCGGCGACGGTTTCGGCCTTGACCGAGAGAGAGGCGCGGGAGGTTGGGGAAGGAGAAAGCGCCGACATGCGGGCCCCGGCTGCCAGCGACTGTGAGAGGGAGGGCAGCAACGGTCTCTGGCGAGGTGGGCTGGGCCGCGGCCCAAGAAGGAAGGCGCGGGCGAGAGGGTGATGGGCCGGCCGGGGAAACGGGCCAACAGGCCGAAAACGGAGAAGTGAAAGCGGGAAAAGTTTATTTCATTTTCCTTTTTCAAATTTGATTTTCAATTCACATTTCCAATTGATTTTCAAATCCTTTCAAGAATTTTTATCAAAACCACTCATCACAAAAATACTTGTGCAACAGCATGCATGCATGAACATTTTCTAACCTTATGATTGATTTTATTTTTCCCACAATTTATTATTCCCTAAACTTGAATGCACAACAAATTCATATTTAACTCAAATTTATCTATTTTAGAATAATATGAAAATTTAGGGTTTCACAATAAAACATTTGTATGCCACTGATTATTTGCTTACAATAAGGCGATAATTGTCTCTGGATAATATCTAAAAACCACAATTCAATTGTATCAGACTGACTTCTTAAATGTAGAAATCTATAAATAACAATAAAATGATTTACCAACAATGATTTGCTTCATTTAATTGGCATGCATCTATTCAATCGAGAAGCTAGGATGACACCAAAACTGGAATGGATATCTTCCATATAAATAAACCTTTTAATGAATGATGAAAAACTACTATTCATAAATGATAGCACATCCCGCACCATATTGGGGTGTTTGGATCTAGGGACTAAAGTTTAGTCTCCGTCACATCGGACATTCGGATGCTAACTAGGAGAATTAAATATGAGCTGATTATAAAACTAATTGCACAAATTGAGACTAATTTGCGAGTATTTATTCGTAGAAGTATCCATATCCAGCATTTTGAGCATCCATCCATAGCATTAAATATGCACAAATCTACTGGTGGCACGCTTCCTCTGACATATAAATACAGTGCAAGGGAATGAAGCAGTGAAGCATGTGTGTGCAGTTCTAGATAGATAGATAGATTAACGGTAATGATATACACAGGGCGTCCGACGTCGGACGCCCCGCGTCCACTCGCTCGCTGCGGTTCGGTCTTATCCACTCGCCCGCCTCTTCTTCTTTCCTCGCTTCCTCCGCCGCTCCAAGCTCGCACGCGCGCTTGCTCCTGCACCCGCGCGCCTCCTCCCTTCGCGCCGCCAGGGAGCCTTCCTCCCTCCCTTCCTCTCTTCCTCTCTCCCTCCCCTCCCCTCCCTCCCTCCCTCCCTCCCTCCCCTTTCCCCGCTGCGACTTGTACGCCCTCCTCTCCACTGGAGTGGGGGGCGATGGCGGCGGCTTCCGGAGAGCCCGCGTGCCTCCCCTCCCTCCATGCTCTCTCGTGCTCACGCGCCGCGACCTCCATGCATCTAGAGACGAGGACGACGGCGCGGGCTTCGACGAGGTAGGTGGGGAAGGTTCTGGATCTGAGGCGCCCCTCCCCCTCCTCCCCTCCTCTGGATCTCGATCTGGTCCCTCCTCTTCCTCCCCCTCCTCCTCCTCCTCCCCCTCTAGATCTAAGGTTTTGATGACGGCTAGGGTTTGTGGCGAGTCAGATCTAAGCTACATGCAACAAATGATGTGAAATGTTTGCACGATTATCTGATGTTGCAGTAGTTTTTTTTTTTCTGAGATGTTTCAATAGTGTTTTTTCCTTGTTTGCAGCAGCATCCCCCCATGTTTCCCGACGTTTCATTAGTATCACTTCTGATGTTGCAGTAGCTTCTTCTCCTTTGTTGCAGTAGCTTCTTCTCCTCTATTGCAGTAGCTTCTTCTCCTTTGTTGCAGTAGCTTCTTCTCCTTTGTTGCAATAGCTTTCTTCTCCTTGTTGCAGTAGCTTCTTCTTTTTTTTGTTGCATTAGTTTTTTTTCGATGTTTCAACAGTTTTTTGTTTGTTTCATCAGTTTTTTTGGTTTGTTTCATTAGGTGTTTTCCGATGTTTCAATAGTTTTTTTTCCGTTTGTTTCACCAGTTTTCTCCTATTTGTTTCATTAGGAGTCCTTCGTTGTTTGCAATAGCATATATTCCCCTTGCGTAGCTTGGGGGTGGAGTATGGTGGTGAGCTGGTGACGGGGCGGATGTGCTGGGGTCAGGGAGGTTACGACGGGGGGCAAATCCGTGCACGCTGGGGGGCGCGGGTTTATTCTCCGTGCGGGGGCGGGGCGGGGGGTTCGCGGGTTCCCGTGCGGTAGCGGGGCGGGGGGTTCGTGGGTTCTCGTGTGGTAGCGGAGCGGGGGTCACGTTTTTCTTTTTTTCGTTTTCATTTCCGTGGGGGGCGGGCGGGGCTGTTGCGGCGTCCGGCGCTAGCGCCCGGATCCGGACGTCCGGGCGCTAGCAGGACCCATAGATTAACCAGGCTGAGTCTTGTTCCTTAATAATCAGCCTAGTTTGATCATAAGTGTCTGCGATATTAGCGACGAGATGTTTTCTGGGAAATTGACCATTGCAACGTTCGATAGCTTGGCCGTACCTGCTAGTGACTGTTACGGCGAACACCAGAATGTACCGTGGAACAGAAGGAAAAAAATCCTCTTACATTGGGTCTGCTTGTTGGCTTCTAATTCTTGTCCAACCAAAATCATGACCTTGCCAAAATTTGTAGTCGTCGATTGGTTTTTTGCCAAAAAATTGGCACACTAATGTTTATGGCTAAAGTTTTGGTAAGTCTCTAGAAAATTCTTAAGTTGCATAAAAGAGAAAATTATCAAGCCTTGATTTTAGCAGTCAAAACAAACCTATGTTTTTTGCCCTAACTTTAGCAAACCTTGATTTTGGCAAGCCTAAGTTTTGGCTTGCCATGATTTTAGTTGAGCAAAAATTGATAGCCAACCGATCAGACCCATTGTATAACTTTTGTAGAGCGTGGAGCTCCCAATATTACTGTACACCCAGAGAGTGTCGTCTTTTGCGAGGCGTTGAGAGCGGTGAAGAGTAGGGCAATGAGCTGCATAGTGTTCTCGCTTACAGCTGAAGAGAAGAACAAGCACGATGTAGTCAGGATCTTGCTCCTTAAAAAGATCTGCGAACTTAAGGTAAAAATCGTTGATTACATTACAGTCCTGATCTATTTCATAACACTGTCCGTCTACATACAAACATGAATTAATGTTGATATATATAAGCTAGCTAAAAAAAGACTAATCCTAGCTATTTCATTCCAGATCATGGTGTGAGGAGGCCGTACGTCGTCGTCAGATATAAGGAAAAAGTCTACTTCACCCCTCAACTATGGGGTGGTCTACTTTACCCCCAAAGTATGAAATGGTCTAATTTACCCTATGAACTTTGCAAAATCGGTCAAATCACCCCCTCAAGTGGTTTTGGACGGTGGTTTTGTTCGAGTAACAGTGGTTTTGCTACAATAACAATGGTTTTGTCTTTTTCTTTTTTTATTTATTTCGTCTGAATCTTTGAAAAATCATAGTAAATCACATAAAAATCATAAAATGGAAAATCCAATTTTGTTGGACTCCACATGAGTAGATTTATACAGTGAACATATAATATAGTATGCTTTAGTACAAAGTTTTTGCTGTAAATTTTTATCTATTTTTTCTATATTTAATTTGAATAATTCATACAACAAAAACTTTGTACTAAAACATACCATATTATATATTCATTGTGTAGATCTACTCATGTGGAGGGCAACAAAATTGAATTTTTTATTTTATGATTTTTTTGTGATTTACTATGATTTTTCAAAGATTTAGACGAAATAAAAAAAGGAAAAGACAAAACCGTTGGTACTATAGCAAAACCGCTGTTACTGTAGCAAAACCACCGTCCAAAACCGCTCGAGGGGGTGATTTGGCCGGTTTTGCAAAGTTTAGGGGGTAAATTAGACCGTTTCATAGTTTGGGGGTAAAGTAGACCACCCCATAGTTGGGGGGTGAAGTAGACTTTTTGCTCAAATCTAATGAAGTGTATGTATGGCCAATATACAAGGAGTTTAATGTGGATGAAGAAACATATGCTAGTTAACAAAATCGATCAAAGCGTGAACATTTTTTTGAATAATAAAAGCGTGAACTATATATTAAATAAAGAACTGTTTGGTCAAGCCTTCGAGGCTTCAAGCACAATTCAGGCTGCGCTTGCACATGTTTAGTGCGAAGGCCTAAATCTTGTTTGAATTTATTGCACAAAAGATTTAGGCGAGGACCAATACTAAGCTCCCCGCAAAACCAACAAGAAAGGACGACTTCTGATAGCAAAACGATAAGGCCAAAGGCTAATCCTCAACAAGCTGTCACTCGATAAATGACTTTCCATTGGTCGTTGTGGCGTCTAAGGGTCTGTTCGCTTGGCTGATAAGTCATGACTGAAAGTACTATTTATTTATTTATTGTTAGAGAAAAACACTGTTCACTCACTGAAAAAATATAGCTTATAAGATAAGCGAACATGGCCTAAGTCGATCAGATATCTCAAATATGATCATTATTACTTCGGATCTAATATGTTTTTCCATTTTTCGTCCAGCAAACGTAAAGTCATGCCTATGGCTTCTTGTTCGCCTTTGGCTTGATGCTTTGTAATCTAGTTCTGTGCTCTTTTTTGTTTATAGTTGTACACAGCTGTTAGCTTCCTTTGCCTCCTCTTCTCCTTTGTAATCGGTGGTAGCGGTTTCTCAAACCGTCCGTGAAAACCCATTTTAACTGCCTCTAGAAATCTTTTGTGTACTAGTGGTAGCCTCTCCCTCTACCCTGGGCTTTGTCTCTTTTTCTTTTTCTTCTTTTATTAAAAATCTTTTAAACAACGTGGGGACTCCCCCACGGTTTTGCGTAAAAAAACGTAAATTCATGCCATCTCCTCAACTCAATCAAAAGGATATTCAAGAAATACAGGATGCTTTATGCAATTTCCTGATGGGCGAGGTGATCAACATGGAAGCCTATTTCTATGACTTCAAGTTTGGTTATGCACTTGACCCTCAGTACAAGAGACTTCGTGCTGCGGGCAATACGCCTTTCTTATTGTTATCATCATGAAACATTGTTAATAGTTTGTAAACTATGTTTACTTTATTAACTAGTAGATTAATGTATAAAGTGATTTTGAGATGGTGAAATTTTGGGCCACGATACATGAAATTTGGCATGCAAAACATATTTCAATATGGCAAGAAATATAAAAAAAATCAAAAGTATTATGCGCGCCAGCTGTCGCGGGGTCAAAACCATGGCAAGCATTGTTGTTCGTCGGGTGTCACTGAGTGTGTGTCTCCAGTGGCTCGGGTAGACTCAAGAACACAAATCACAGAGAGGACACAACGGTTTGTCCTAGTTTAGGCTATCGGGGCCTTACATCCAGCAGCAGATGATCCTTATACTCAAGAGCATCCAAAATCGGTGGGTTACAACAGAGTTTAAGAGAGATTTGGCAGGGCATCGCTTGGTGCTGATCCTAGGGGCCTCGTCGCCGATGAGGTCTCCCCCCTCGTCGAAGAGGAGGAAGATGATCGAAGAGGGTAGGAGCTCTCGGTACTTTTCTCAAGGTGGCTTTGCTCTTGCAGCAGAGCTCAAGCTCTTCCGTGAGGACAGGAATGATGTATTTGGAATCGTTCTCCCCCACTCTAGGATTCGACCTCCCCTTATATATCGAGGTAGGTCAGGTACATGGCGGTTTGGGGGAGCTTAGCCTATGGTCTATGTGCGCCGGAGTCCAAGAGAGTCTTGCAGCGATGTGGCATGGACCTTCGCATTGTCTTGGAGCCGAAGAAGCTCTGGGCATCGTCCGGCTGCTCTGTTCTGACACGCTGAGTGTCAGGCTTTGTCGGCTTGGACTGGCCTCGACAAGGTGCACCTTCTGGAGGCTTCTTGGTGATGAAGGCGGCCAGCTTGAGGGGCTGACACGCGGGCCCGGAAGCCCCCGAGCCCATGGAGCCTATGGAGGAGTTTGTCTTCTTGCGTCACGCCCTATGTGTGACCCTATCAGAGGGTGGTTGATAGCACCGTGCCTGCTGGGTAGCGTTGGGGAGCCCCCGAGCCTTGGAGGCTCGGGGCGCCTGCCCCCGAGCCTTGGAGCCTTGGAGGCTCGGGGCGCCTGCCCCCGAGCCTTGGAGCCTTGGAGGCTTGGAGCCTTGGAGGCTCGGGGCGCCTGCCCCCGAGCCTTGGAGCCTTGGAGGCTCGGGGAGCCTTGGAGCCTTGGATTGTGAGAACCAACCGAGGCATCACAAAAAAAATCTTAGGAGCATCCTGGCCTGCATTGTAGTAGAATGAGTAGCATATGCTATTCTCTCCTGATCTTGCAAGGTAGTAAAGCGAGTAGCATTTGCAATTGTTGGAGTTGTACCAACATGTGAAAGAGATTGAGGCATAGTGTTATCTTCAATTGCTAAATTATAAGCCGTATCAGTAGCTTTAGCCTCATTCAAAACCCTTGTAACCGTCCAATTGGATTTGTTGAATCTGTGATCATTGCGAGCTTTCCACAAACATCACATAATGGAGAATATCATACCTACAGTATCTTGAGATGGTCCCTACTGTAACATAGCAGTTATTTAGGAGTGGAGTCCATGACCTGTTTGTGGTAAGTACGTGGTTTTATTGATCCCCACCAACCAAGAACTGACCACCATTGATGCACACACTACAAGAAATGTGCCATCTTTTGACATTTGATATGTCATAATACCTAGAATATATGTCATATGTCGCTGTTTGTGACACCAAGTTGACAAAAAAATCAAATGTCAAAAGATGAGCGTCTTTAATGACCACTTTTGACATTTAGGTATTCAAGTCATAAATGTATGACATTGGATTTAATGTCATGAATGTTAACATATGCACTCTGAATTAGGCCTGTCTAAGCCCACGTAGTATGCAGGCCAAAAATGGGCCAGGCCCATTGTTCAGGCTCATTTTCAGCTTAGCCCATTTCTTAATTGTATTATTTCAGCCCATGCAGTTTTTTTGGGCCAGCCAATGCAATTTTTTTACCAGCCCTTTTTTTTTGCTGATTAGGCTGAGCCCGCACACTTTTTTTTTTCAGCCAGCGCACACAAATTTTTCATTCCGAGATCAACCTCCTTAACAGAGTACTATCAATCATGGTTAGAAATTGATGATACAGAATAATTGTTAACTCAGCCTCATTGACAGCCCAAGGATTCAAGCACAATATTAAAGAATTGTTGCTAAAGACCATAAACCGTACACGCCAGCGATTACAACAAACTAACACCCATACACATTACTCATTTGTATAGTGCTCCTACAAATTGCGACAGCAGCACTCTATGAGTTCATTCTAACAACGAGAAGACACCCTTGTAGCCATATCCTTGGAAAAGGTGTCCAACAATCACCCCACCAATTTGCTGCAAGTATAGGGCCAAAGGGTATATTAGATTATAAATTCTGCACAGCATTTGCCCCAAGTTAAAAATAAGTGCAAACCATAGCACACGCTGTGAACATAGTGCTGATTTGAGAAGGATAAAGGACACGAAAAATACCAGACATAATAACTACATTAGTATATTCCTAACAGTTCAATTAGACATGCTTGTGGTCTGTACCCACGACAGTTCTGTACAGACATATATTCAAGAACGATATTTGATGGGGACTAATTCAAGAGTACATTCAAGAAATATCACACAAGTACACTGAGCAATGACAATTACCAAAATATTTAAGGTGGGATTAGGGAAGCAGGCGGCTGCACCTTGTGCAGGAAACGGACACATAGGCTTATCATAAAATTTTCAAATCATCTGATAAAGTAGGACTATTTATTATTCACAAATTGGTAGAATTTTGAACAATGCAGCAGTACCTTTACCTCTAGGACCGTGGTAACTAATTAATGCAACATATATGGCGAAGCGTACCACGTTTCGAAAACATGTTTGTATCTCACTGTTAATGTAGCACACTATTGAAACAGGTCTTGGGTTCGATCTTTGTTGCCAATGTTATTGTCTGCGCTGAGCGTAATAAATCATTCACTACCAATCAATATAGAACATTGGCAACCTCTACTTGTTTTCGGTTGGTCTGGAAATCAAAAGTCTACGACAAGGTTTGAGGTTTCCCACTGCTTGAGCCGACGTTCGTGGGCTGCACATTACTGGGGACCGAAGGACGTGGAATTGCCTGGGATTTTGCTGGGCATGCTGGTGCCTGTGCCGGCTTTATGTGTGTCTCTATAAAACAGAGGGCGCGGGCCCTAAAAAATAGTATTATTTTTTGTTTTTTATTATTTATTTAGTTTTATGCTGTCTTTTTTGAGACGATTTTTATGCTGCCTTGATATAATATAAAAGATATTGTTCACCACCAACAATCAACATATGCAGTTTGCTTTTTACCGCAACATATGCAGTTTGTTTTTTGAGGATTTTTTAAGAAAAAATATACGGTATATAGGATCCACTTGCTTTTTTTTTTGTTTTTTCTTAACCTAACTCGTGAAGGAAATTAAGGAAAAAATATGACATATGGGATTCACTCGACCAGATGATAGTGGGACTTGTTTTGGTAGTTGGACTCATGTGCCACCTTAGATAACAATGTTCAAAAGATTCAGTAGAATATTTTTAACACACAATCCTTATCATATATTTATGACCTTAGCAAATTGGTCGTTATGACATGACAAATGTTGTCACAATATACCATTCTACTAGTTTTAAGACATTTTTTATGACGTAGATTTATTAATGTCACTAAGTTCAGCTGGCTCCGAAACAAATGTTATAAACTGAACGATTTAATGACATTTTGATCAGATGTCATGCCATAATCATCCTAAGGCCCTGTTCATCTGGCTTATAATCCGCCTTATTCAGCTTGTTTTTTCAGCCGGAACATTATTTTTCTCTCACAAAAAATCAGCCAACAGTATTTTTCAGCCGGCTTATAATTCCAGCCGAACGGGGCCTAAGATGACACATTTCTTGTGGTGGCACTGTCCACTGGCACTCATTGAGACTAGAAATAATGGTCATCACTAGCTGTTTGTACAAGCCACCGGCAAGGAAATAATGGTGGCGACCAAGAGTCTCGTGACCTGCTCGCCACTGGAGGACAGCACCGTGGTGGACCAGGGACAGAGGAGACCACGACCGGCAGCCAAGGCACCACCAAGTCAAGTCTCAAGTAGTAGCGCCTGTTGCACACTCATCTAGTCATCTACTCAGCAGAGCACACTAGTATGTACATGCACATAATAGCAAGATAATATAAATAACATCTTTTAATTTGTATCTAAATTATCCATACCGCCCATTACAAAAAAACAAACTAAAGTATCTCTTAAATCTGCATGTAAATACTAATATAAGTTATTGCAAAAACTAATTCAATCTAGAGGGGTTGACAAGGATGCCCCCTACATGTGTTGCTTGACCTTCGGGTGCAAACCTAACTCTCTGGATGGTGGGAGGGGCGGTGGTGACATCTTCGACCACGTCACAATCTTATATCTTCTTGGAGACTACACCCTTGAAGGTCCTCTGGTTTGCGAAGGGCCGGAAGGGGCTTGGCGGGGGTGGTGGCTTCGCCACGGCTCAGTTGCCTTGATCGAGGAGAGGGGTCAGGAACAGGGTGCTGCGGCAGAGCCTTGCTCGGCGTCCGCGCGGCGCACGCGTCTGAAAGGGGAGACGGTAAAGGCTGTCTGCAGTGGGAGCAGGGTACAGAGGATGCTGCGGCCGTCCAGTGTTCACATTAGTCGTTCATGTGAGCTCGGCCGCTCGCTTAATGGCGAAGCAGAGGCAGGGACGGACGATGCGAGTGCGTGTGGCACGAGAGTGATGATTGACTTGCCTCTCCAAACGTCACCTCTGCAGAGCTGCTGCTCGGCCAGGCCATCATGCCGGCCGGTGTGGACATGGCCACGGCGTTCTACGCAAGGAAGGAGCTGGCAAGACTGGAGGCAGGCAGGCGCTTGGTGTCCACGGCGACTTGACTGGGGCACGAGGTCGCGCAGGGGTGCACGCAGCGTGGTGCAGGGGCGGAGCTGGGGCCGGGGCGGGCCGTGTAGCACCGCGTCCTCGCAGTCATTGGCACGGAGAAAGAGGAGCGGCGGACTCCGACGCTGGGCGCAGCGGCATCCGAGGCCGCGCGTTCGCACGAGCGGCAGCGGCGGCTGCTACCGTGCTCGACGAGAGGAAGAGGAAAGGGATGGGGTTGACGGGTGGGCTCCACGCGCAAGAGAGAGAGGGAGAGAGATGAGGAGGCGCTGGTGGGCTGGCTTTGACCTGGACGCTTGCTCTCCTGCCGCTGCCGTGGCCTCTGGAACGGATGCCTACCATCCTAAGGGTAACAAGGGCACGGAGGTAAGTTGTTTCCTCTGTTTTTGTTTCTTTTTTTTCATATATTGACCTAATTATTGCAGTCGTCAATCTATTCCCGCCAGCAATAGGAAGAGCTAAGGTGCATACCCGTCCCACGCGTTTTCACAGTGCCAAATGGATTTGGTCTGCCTTTTAACATGTGGGAGTGGGAGTGTGGGACCACGTTTTAGCTCCTTCTCATGTCAACATTTTGATTTTTCCTTGAATGAAGGGGGTGTTTAGTTTCCAAAAATTTTCACTTCAAAACATCACATCAAATCTTGCGGCATATGTATGGAGCATTAAATGTAGACGAAACAAAAAAACTAATTGCACAGTTCACCGTGAAATCGCGAGATGAATCTTTTAAGCCTAATTAGTCCATGATTAAACAGTAATTGACAAATAAAACAAAAAAAGCTACAGCACCTGAAACAAAAAATTTTCACAAACTAAACACCCCCGAAGTTTCGTTCACTACGCCAGATTCTTACTGTAGGAACGGGACATTTTTACTATAGGGGCGGCTGGGGTTGGGGGCACCCCTACAGTGGGCGTCCTCGGGCCCCAGCATCCTAGCCGCCCCTACAGATGGCACTGTAGGGGCGGCTGGTAACCTGAGCCGCCCCTACAGTTGGGGCTGATCTGTAGGGGCGGCTCAATCACCAGCCGCCCCTGCAGTGCCCATTTGTAGGGGCGGTTACTGGCAGCCGCTCCTGCTGTTCGACTGTAGGGGCGGTTGAATCACTGGCCGCCCCTACTGATGGCGCACGAATAAATAGCAGCCACCACCTTCTTCCACCTCGGGACACACTCTTCTACACAAAAAAAGTTGGGAGGCCTTGGGCTCCTCCTAAAAATTGCTCTACTAAGGGGGAAGGTTTTGATCTCAAATCCTTTGGTAGAGAGGCTTTAAAAGGTAAGGAAATGCTTCTCCAACTCTTTATTTGAAGTTTAATTGGTTGGTTAGTGAGTAATTTGATTTTTGGTTTTCTCTCTCTTCCATGGAGCTTGAGCTAGTTATGAGTGAAATTGAACCCTAATTTTCACTATACTAGGGTAAATTAGGTAGGGAAGTAAGATTGCACCCTTTGTTAGTACATCTTTGTTGATTTTAGTGTAGTATTAGTGAAGTTTGGTACATGTGTCATGAAACCCTATATCTAGATCTAGATCTAGATCTAGGATTTTGTTTTTTTCTTTTTCAATTTTTTCTTTATGTGACTAGGGTTTGCATGTAGGTGAATGTGTAAGATTTTAATTGTTGCTAATGTGTAAAATATCCTCTACCATGGCTACTAATTATCATTTAATATTTATTTTGATTCCTTTCTATAATGTGTAAGATTTTTATTTGACTAGGGTTTGCAGTGGTTGGAGCAGTGCTTTTCGGAATGTCTATACATGTGAAAAAAAGATGATGTGAATTGGTATGTGTTGTGTGTACCCGTGGGAAATTAAAATGGATTTACACCAAGAGGTTTGGCCATTGCCATGTATGACTCCCAATGGTCTACTCCGGAAACCTGAAGTCCATGCAAGCACGAGTATTTAACATAAAGCCCTGATGTTTGACTCATTAATAGAATCCAGATTTATAACCATGATGCTTGATAGCTCAACTAATATGCCAGTTATCAACTTATCAAGCATAAAGTCAGAATGATTTTGGGTGCTTTGCCATGCAACGTAGGAATCCAAAGTTGATGAATATTTAGCATGAAACCCTTAACTGTTTTATCAGTAATTGTAGTTCTCATGTTGCAAATGTCTGTTTTAAGCTTTAGTAATTGTAGTTTTCATGTTGTAGATGTCTAACCTCTCTTTATAATTAAGTCTTATCAGTATCTTTGGGGCATGTTATTGTATCATATAATATGGTATTATGATACAAGCTTTAGTAATACATTATGAAGCTTGTGTTATTATGATGTGGCATGTCACCTTCATATTGCTGTTTGAAAGATGGATTTAACTTGAGATACTCAAATACATTATGATGCTTGTGTTATTATGATGTGGCATGTCGTCACTTCTATTTTCTGAAACAGTGGGATGCTTCTGTTATTATAGCATGTCATCACTTCTAAATGGCATGTCAACACTCTACTATATACTGCAGGGGTCTTGCAAACATGTGGCAGCAGTCTGTTCAACATATGTTGCTTTTTTTCGCCTAATCTACCCTCTCCTCTCCTCTCCTCTCCTTTCCTTTGTTTTGCCAATGATGATATTGTCTAATCCATTACATGACATGGATTATGAGTTGATGATCAACACTTGTGAGGAACTTGGCATCATTCCCTCAGCTCTTCGTCCTGTGTTTTTTTGCCAACCATGTGGCAACCGTTGCTGTTTTTTTTCCAACTCTTCCCTCAGCTCTCCTCTCCTGTGTTTTGCTAGTGATGAAATTGTCCAAGTCCATTTAATATATAGATTATGAGCTGATGGTCAACATTTGTGAGGAACTTGACAACATTTGTGATGAAATTTCCCTCTCCTCTGTTATGATGCCATAGAAGCTCCAAGTGTATGATCAAATGATGATCGACATATTTCTGAGGCCTCTCTTCTCTCTTCTCCTCTGTTATGATGCCATAGATGCTCCAAGTGTATGATCAAATGATGATCGACATATTTCTGAGGCCTCTCTTCTCTCTTCTCCTCTATACTATGTCTTGATCATTGTTTAATGTTTACCGGTCTTTTTTGAGGGGGTGGCCTATGATCCACATGTTTACCGGTCTTGATCACTGTTGCTGTACTACTACTACTAGTACTAGTACTATTACTTGTACTACTAGTACTACTACTTCTACCACTAGTACTACTACTTCTACTTATACTACTTTATTTCTTGCATCTCTTAGAACAAGGCACGAAATGTCACGAACATCAAAGAGTGCATCTCGATGCCCCGTGAATGATGAGCAGCCATCCCATGGAGAGCAAGAACTAGATGACCAGCTTACTCAGGAGCAGTTCGATAACGAGTTAGATAAGGGTCTAGAAGTGATGCTTACTCAGGATGACCTTGTCGATGATGAGGATCCAGTGGGGGAAGCCCAAGGAAGAGAAGGCAGAGAGGATGCCCAAGGCGAAGAAGGGGATGATGATGAGGATGACGACACCTCATCAGGGGGATATGTAAGTCCCGAGGATCCTTTCCCATGAGAACCCAGACAGAGGCCAATGGAGGACGAGTTGGACAATGATTTCGATCCGAACGATGAGGTACGGATAAAGCCTTAGTAGCTTGTAAATTTGGCTAATGCTATGGCTATATGTTACCTCTGCTAACACTTTTGACCTACCGTATACACAGGTCGTCCCTACTCAACCTCTGAAAAGACGACGTCGGCCTCCGGCTCGTCTTGCCGAACAATACGTAGCAGGGCAAAGGAGATCAGAGGAAGGAGCCACAGATACTCACAATGAGGCCTTCACTCCACAACCTCAGGACACAACCACGACTGAGACTGCCCAGCCAAAGAGGAAACGAGGGGGATTAGAAAGCCAAACCAATATCACGACAAGGCATGCTATGTGATAACGGAGGTCGGGCCAAACGGGCAGATCCTTGAGCTATATACATACAGGGCGAAATTCCGTAATCACATCGGGTTTGTAGTTAGAGATAAGTTGAACCCAGCTATCCGTGGCTGGAATCTTGTACCTATGAGGCAAAAGGTAGACCTATGGGAGAAGCTGAAGCAGAACTTCAGGTTTCCGGAGGGAACGCATGAGCTGGTACAAGAAAATGCTTTTAAGATAATGTGGCAGAGCTTCCGACGTTGGCGGTCGGATCTGAACAAGAACTTTATCCAACAGAAGTTAACTCCTTTCCATGAGTATGGCAACATAACTCCTAGTCAACGGGAGGAGCTCATGGCTAAGAAGACTTCAGAGGCATCATTGGCCCTCAGTTCCCGTAACAGCGAGCAGGCAAAGAAGAACCAGCACTACCCTCGTCTAGGCCCCGGTGGCTACGCTGGCAAGCAAGAGGTCTTTAGGAAGATGGACGCAGAGGCCGAAGTTGCTGGGAATACAGAAGTGCCGAAGTTGAAGCCACGCCTCAAACAGTGGATATACGGGAGGAGTGTGGATTCATCCGGTAGTAGCCTCAAGTTTGCTAAGCTGAAAACCGGAGAGGTAGTATCAAAGATACTGAAACTTGCTAAAGACAAGGAGAAGGGCGCATTCAACCCTTCCAGAGAGAGGGACCAGCTTACCGTTGCCTTGGGAAACCCCGAGCACACAGGACGCACCAGGGGGCTAGGGAAGAGGACGTCCTAGAAGCATAGATTCGTAGAGGAGGGGCACATGTACAAGAAACATGGCAGAGACCGAGAGTCTAATCTTGAGCGCCAAGTGAAGGCTCTAGTTGAAAAGATGTTGGTGGAGAGAGGACTGTCTACGATGGAGCCACAGACACTAATGAGGCTGCCCGGAGAATTGGTGGTAGTTGGCAGCCCTCCGGATGTTCCCAGCAGTCAAGGTTCGAATGCAACCGGAACCCTAGTCGATCGCATACTGGCGCCAACCAGTTGCAAATTGGTGGTTCCGATGGGCAGGCAAACCGTGATCATTGAGGTGGCAACGGGCGTGGCACATCCTCCGGGTGGCACGTGGCACAACAGGGACATCCCGCAGGACTACACTCAGGTCGAGGTGCATACCGTGAAGCCTGAGTTCATGACTTGGAAGATAGAACACCCTACTCCTGAGGGGCTCGTGTTACTCGGAGACGTCATGAACCAGTTCATCCTCTGGCACAGACGGGACATTGTATTGACCGAGTCTTCACCAACTCCGACTGAAGTTCATCCTCTGGAGCGACCCATCGAGGACGGGGAGGTATACTCACCGGCCCATGACCATGACCACCACATGCAAGAGACTTCTCCACCTCATACCGAGCAAGGGCACGATGACATGCCACATCCTTCTCCACCTCATACCAAGCATGGGCATGATGACATGCCACATCCTTCTCCAGCTCATACCGAGCATGGGCATGATGAGCAGCAATTGCCTTGTGAACAGCCGATACGTGAAGAACAAGTGGCCCCTGGAGCAGGGGATGCACAAGTAGACAAGGACATGCCCGAATGGGAAGCTCGAAACAAAATCCCAATCAAGATAAGGCCATCGTATGTGGGCATTAATGATGTCTCGTCGGTGCACAAGTGGATGGCCCATGACCAGTTCAAACCTAAGAACCAAGTAAAAGAATTCAGAGCACCAGCTTCTGAGGAGGGCACCACTAGCAAACTGTACAAAGGGTTTAACAAGTATCCAGCTGTTGATAACCTCAAATGGTCAAATGATTGCCCGGATAAATATGAAAAAGGCAAGAACTTTCTACCAAACCGAGTCATACAGTGCTTGCTGCGTGGAATGAGAAAGTTCCACGATTGGTACTTGCGTGCTCAGATAACAGAACTAGAAATCTTACAAGCATGGATCCCTGCCGGCACATTTGGAGCCCCAGGTGGGCAAATTGCCGTTGAGTTTAAGGATATCCAGGCATGCTTCCACCTCAGACGAATGGAAATGAATCTTATTCGCATGTGGTGCATGTACGTCCTTGCCCTCTCGATATGATATGAATGTAATCTTTTGATTTTGTTGTAACTAACCCGCACCGTGATTTGTAGAATGCAAGCGGATTTTGTGAGAAAGAGGCCAGCTCTGAAACACGGGTATATAGACCCTTCACCTATAGCATCAATAAATTTTAATTACCCTAAAGAGTGGAAACTAGATTGCAAAGAACTAGAAGCTGGAAAGACACTTAAGGAGAAAGAGGACATCAGGAACAAGAAAATATTGAAAGAGTCCCTCAAGGTTGCGGCATACATTGCCCTATGTTTTAAAAATCTCCAACAACACGATACTATATGGATACCATACCACTTGAAGTAAGTTTGACTGTATACTTGGCTTTGTTCAATATACTTTGTTCGATGCAAAAGAGCTTATGTGTTCCTTCTATGACTAAATTCATGCAGCGATCACTGGATTTGCATAGGCGTCTGGCTCTCACATAGCATGGCATGGGTCTTTGATTCAGCGGATTTCCCAGTCGAGACATACAAAGACTTCATAGCGATTGTCAAGATGTATACATATTGACAATCCTCATTTTAGCTACTATGTTTGTATACATACTTGTAAGGTTCAATGTGGGATACTAACAAGTTGCATTTGCTAAAACCATTGGAACAGGGCATTCAGGCACTATGTCCAGGAACATAAGGGGAGGCATCATCCAAATAGAAAGGAAAAGTTGTATGTCAAAACTCTATGTGCGGTAAGTGTCATTTACTTTGGTACTCCATATATTACGTGTTTGTCAATAGCATTACTTAACTTCTCCATATGCAAAACACACAGTGCCCCAAGCAGAAGCCTGGGAGTCTACATTGTGGATACTACACATGTATTATGATGAGTACCATTGGTGGCTACAACAGAAACCCCAATCTGGTAAGTTTGAACCTCTTCGCTCGTAGTATGAAAAGTTCGCATATGTTGTGATATAGTAAACCTAAACTTGTTTTCTTGTAGTTGGAGAAAGATAAAGACACGAGAAGGAGCCCATACAAGGATGACGAGCTCTTAGAAATGGTCGGTGACCTTTGCAACTTCATAATGGACCAGATTGTGTACCATAAAGGCACTTATCATCATCTTCTTTCCGACTTAGGTAGTAATCCTCTATACCAACACCTTCGTGAGACTGATAGGCTAGCCCTAGGCCATTGATGACAATGTGGACTTGTGGTATGGTTTGGATCAGACTTTGGAACGGTTTGGACTTTGTTTTGCATGTGGACTTGTGGATTTCTTAATGGACTATGTTACAATGATGACTTCATAATGGAATATGTTGTAATGATGGACTTTTGTGAATTATGACTTCTGATGATGTTCTAAATAATGGTCTTGTGTTTGTGGATGTATATATGTGTATATGTGGCGGTCAGATTCGAATTTGAATTATATATATATATGTGGTCAGATTTGAATTTGAATTATTTTTTTACTAGAAAATCCACTGTAGGGGCAGTTCTTGATTGAGCCACCCTTACAAATACACACAGCAGGGGCGGTTGATGATACAGCCGCCCTTACAGAAGTCCACTACAGGGGCGACTGATATTACCAGCCACCCCTACAGAGGGCACTATAGGGGCGGCTGAAAACACCAGCCGCCCCTATAGAGGGCACTGCAGGAACCGCCCCTACAGAGGCACCCTCTGTAGGAACACCCTGGGAAGGGCGGCCGCCCCTACAGAGGCTCTAGAGCCGCCCCTACAGTTAACTTCTGTAGTAGTGGTTGCGCCTTCTTTGTCCATGTCCACTGTCTTGACTGCACCCTCCAAGTCTCCTTCATCGTATATGTCTTTCTTTTTATTATTATAATAATCTATAGAATAGAAGTATCCGCATCGGTCATTACATTTGGTGGTGTTCAGCAAGTATACATGACAGGGAAGAACTGCACTGGAGCTACTAGCAAAAGCACCAGCAGTCTCTCTACAATCTAGCTAAGCTGCAGCTAGCGCCTGCCTTCTGCAGCTTTGCATCCTGAATCCAAGAAGCTGACTTTGGGAACATGGAGTAGTAGTACCAGAGAAGCTGATCCAAGCTGGGACTCAAGTTACTTGCTCTGTACTCCTATCCAGCAGACTTTGTAAGTATTAGATGAAACTATGAAAGCAGACGACTTCATCTGTTCCTGCTTGCTTCTTCAGTAACCACACGCTGCTTTGTTCTGACTCTTCTCAGTGAGAGCCACACATATAGAGGTCAAAGTTTGAACTGTTAATCAGCACAAGCGCCATACTGCAGTTGCTGCTGCTCTAGCCTTTTGGAAACATATTTAGCATCCTTAAGAAACCTTCTGCAGCCATTTGGAGACTTTTAATGTCTTCTGAAGCATTTTTTAGGGGTTAATGCCTTTTGAAAGTAGCCATCTGGGCTCATCTGCTCCATCACTTGGCACAAGATTGTTATGTTGTTCACTGTTTACAGGACTTGTGAAATTCTGATTGCATTCAATTTAGTTACTTTTTTCCCCAAATAGTTTAGTTAATTTTTAATGTGGCAGTCATATTCTATGGCAAACACGATTTTCAGGATCAAGAAATTTTCCTGTGTGGTGCATGATAGGCGTAAGCCTTCACCACACTGTTCGTCTGTTCCTGATGTTCTCACTGGAGACCGACCTAAATTTAGACTTATCAAGCTTTTGCTTGAGGTTGCTTGTAAGTCTTCTTGTAACACTCTTAACTTCTTCGTCTGTTCCTGATGTTCTCACTGGAGACCGACCTAACTTAGCTTTAGCTACACTTCCTTTGCACAACTTATCAGAAAGTGCACTTTTCAGTCATCCACTGCAAAGCTAATTGCAGCATATTATATATATTTTTTTATGTGGCAGGCAATTATCGTCAGTCCTTTTCCATTTGTGCTTTGACTGGATCATCGTTGTTGGCATCTCTGTTCCTCACTTGATGATATCCTAGAGAAAATATGTCAAAGCACTTGTTAACCAAGTATAGATGACAGGAAGTATTGCACTTGGAGCTACCAAAAGCTGCATGGTTTTCCAGCTATAGCAAAGTGTATAAAAAAAAACAGACCATCTAGCTAAGCTGGACCTACCTTCTGTAGCTTTGCATCATGAACACCAAGTTCTGATTTCAGCAGCTCCATGGAGCACAGTTGCTTGTATTCGCATCAAACCAGATTGTCAGCAAATATAAAAGTTTATCCTTAGTGCTAGCACGGGCAAACATTTAAACATGGATCTTGTGACTGGGGCAATTAGTAACCTCGTTCCCAAGCTGGGGGAGCTGCTTAAAGAGGAATACAAGCTGCAGAAGGGTGTGAGGAAGCGAGTGGAGTGTTTACAGATAGAGCTCGAGAGCATGAGTATTGTCCTCCACAAGGTGGCCCAGCTAATGCCGGACCAGCTCGATGAGCAGGTCAAAGCATGGGCCCATGAAGTAAGGAAGGTGTCATATGACATGGAAGACATCCTTGACACCTTCCTGGTTTGCGTGGAGCGACATGAGCCTGCTACCATGGACAGGTTCAAACGCCTCCTGGAGAAGATGGCCAAACTGTTCAAACAAACCAAGGCACGCCATAAAATTGCCACCGCCATCAAAGATATCAAAAAGCAGCTCCAGGAGGTGGCTGACCGACGTGGCAGGTACATGGTTGGTGATATTATTGCTAAGTCTACTGTAACGATTGTTGATCCTCGCCTATCGGCTCTGTATAATGACGTGACAAAGCTTGTTGGCATCAACAAGGCAAGCGATGGCCTCATATCTATGCTGTCACCCCAATGTGATGATGGGGCATACATGATGGACAAGGTGAAGAAAGTCTCTATTCTTGGACCTGGTGGATTGGGCAAGACCACTCTGGCCAAAGCAGTGTATGAGAAACTTAAAATAGGTTTTGGCTGCGGGGCCTTTGTTCCTGTTGGCCGGAATCCTGACATTAAGAAAGTTTTCAAGGACATTCTCATTGATCTTGACAAGCAACACTACACAACATGTTTCAATATGATGATACTAGATGAAAGGCAACTCATTGATGAGCTTCGAGGATTTCTTAAGAACAAAAGGTGCAAATCACCCCACCCAATGGTTTTATGTCTTTAGTGCTTTTTTCTATTCCAGTAATTGTACAATTACTGCATAAATCTTGTTATGTTGTAGGTCTCAATGCAATTATCTTCATTATGTTACTTTGTGTGATATCCTCTACAATCGTGCATCTTTGATATTCTTCTTTTGAGAAAAAAATGTAGGTTGATTTGTTTCTTTCTAAAAAGTCTAGAAATTTTGAGTCAATTAAACTCAAGTGATGCCTTTTCTCTAGCATATTAAAACATTACGATGTTTTGTTGAATCGAATCAGCATTTGGATAGGCTCTTCATATAATTTCTAGTAAACAGTACCTAATGCTCACATATATACATCATATAGGCCCATCTGTCCAAAGCTCAAACAGTCATAACACTACCCACATATATATATCAGAAGTAATATTTGGCTAATTAAGATAAGCATAAAAGAGTGGATTGATTAATTCAAGTAACTATACTTTGTAACGAAATGATCCATTATTTCAAATATAATTATAGGTCCACATGTTGCTATGTACATTGCACTCATGTAGATATTCCTTTATTGCTGATGTCAGGAAGTGGAGAGAAAGGAAAAATAAAAAAATGTGGGTCACAGATCACATGATATGTAGATGAAGTTCACCAGCAACATAAAACCATCATTGCAGTACAATGGAAAAAGACCATAAACATTCTGAGTGTAGATTAGTCTATAACATAATTAAGTTGTAGTACACTACAAAAACAATTAAATTTTAAACTAAAGGCAGACATGAGCAACTGTTGTTTTCCTGATGGCATTATGAAGTATAAATCACTCCTCTTCGCTCAGTTTGATAAACTCCATCAGAAAATATACTATCTCTATATGTTTATAATTGATAATAACGATTTTATGACTTAACGATCAGCTAATTGCTTCAGTGTTCAACATAGTTTTACTAAATCAGGGCTCTTTGCATTGTCATGCATAGGTACTTCATTGTTATTGATGACATATGGGAGACACAATCTTGGGAAACAATCAAGCTGGCTCTGATTGAGAACAATTGTGGAAGTAGAATAGTTATAACTACTCGTAAATTCAGAGTTGCCACGGAAGTCGGTGAAGTTTATAATATAAACCCGCTTTCAGATGATGAATCTAGAAAGTTGCTCTATTCAAGAATATTTGGAATTGAAGCTGATTGTCTTGGTAATTTACCAGATAAAGTGTCTGATAAGGTATTAAAAAGATGTGGTGGTGTACCATTAGCCATCATCACAATGGCTAATTTGTTGGTGGGTAAACCAATTGAGGAATGGCCTGAAGTGCACAACTCTATTGCCTTTAGTAGCCATAAAGATAACCATCACATTGAGAGTACAATGAGAATATTGT
Source organism: Saccharum hybrid cultivar R570 (assembly GCA_038087645.1). Lineage (NCBI taxonomy): Eukaryota > Viridiplantae > Streptophyta > Magnoliopsida > Poales > Poaceae > Saccharum > Saccharum hybrid cultivar. The sequence goes on from JAQSUU010000805.1 coordinate 19,287,831, forward strand.
CTTTTAGCTACTATGATTTGCCTTCTCATCTAAAGACATGCTTACTATATCTAAGTATGTTTCCAGATGATTCGGTTATCAGTAAAGATCCTTTGATATGGAAATGGATAGCAGAAGGTTTTGTTCATAAGGAAAAAGGAATTGGGTTATTTGAGCTTGGAGAGCAATATTTCAATGAGCTCATTAATAGAAGCATGATCCAGGCTGTGGAATTAGAAGAACAAGAAGGCATCGTACAAGGTTGTCGAGTTCATGATATGGTGCTTGATCTCATTCGTTCATTGTCACATGAAGAGAACTTCCTCTGTATATTAGATGGATTAGATAGAGAAGAAACATTACCACAAAGCAGCGTACGCAGGCTATCCCACCAAAATAGAACTGTGGAACATAACCCTCAAGCTAGAAATATGGGCATGCCACAACTGAGGTCATTTGTTACCTGTTATTGTGCTATTGGCAAGATGATCCCACTTTTGAGCTTTCGAGTATTACGTGTGCTAGCTATTGAGTATTGCGAGTTTAAGGAAGGTTACCAACTTGAGCATCTTGGGAATTTAGTTCACTTAAGGTACCTTGGACTAATAGAGACAAACATCCGTGTGCTCCCGAAAGAAATAGGACATTTGAGGTTTTTGCAGACACTGCTGTTGAATGGAACGGGGATAGAAGAACTGCCATCAAGCCTCCGGTTGCTGCCACAATTGATGTGCCTACGTGCTGACTGGAAGACGAGAACACCAAATTGGATAGGGATGCTTACGTCCCTGGAGGACTTACGGATATACCGTGGTGCCAACGACAGGTCTGCAAGACGGTTTGTGAAGGAACTGGGCAGCCTAACTGGACTGCGGGTCCTCCGTGCTGGCATTGCTGTGTTGGATGAGGACATGGAGAGAGATTTGGTGAAGTCACTATGCAATCTGAGGAAGATCCAGTATCTACAACTAGAAATTATACTCCCAGGTATTGATGATACTGTGGTTGCTTCGCCCTGGATGAGTAAAGTGAGCTGGGAGGCAGAAGGTTTTGTCCTCCCTCGGCATCTCAGATGTCTGCTGCTAGGATGCATTGTCTTCTCAAGTCTGCCGTCGTGGATTAATCCCTCCTGTCTTCCCAACCTATCACAATTGTGTGTGCATGTGGTTGACATGGATGAGCAGGATCTCAAAGTCATTGGTAAGATGCCAGAGCTCCATGATCTCCTTCTTCCAACAAGCTCCACGGTGACAATCAGTAACATTGCCGGAGGTGGGTTTTTCAAGAAGCTGAGGTCCTGTTCGATGCTTTCTTCAATGGTCCAGTTTCTGCGAAATGAGGACTCCAGCATTTCATTTCATATGTGGAATGCGGAGGATGCTGTGCCCTTTGGTACTAAAAAGGATGGTGAAGGCAGTGTAGCACCTACCATTATGCCATGCCTTGAATTCCTCGAATTCTTTTTCTTCGTCCAGACCATAGAGGATTGCAACGGTTACTGCAGCAGTATTGGTCTGGAATACCTCACCGCACTTAAGAAAGTCACCGTCAGAATTGGCTGTCAGGGTGCCTCTGTGGTGGAGGTGGAGGATGCAGAGGCTGCACTGAGACGCACTGTAGAGGTCCATCCCAACCACCCCACCCTCGAGCTAATCAGACATTTTGAGGACAAGATGATCCTAGCATCCGATCAACAAGGAGTGGAGGCCATCCGGTGCTAGCAAGAGCTGCAATGGATGTTTGCTGTTTCGGTTCCTCAGAAAATGACTCTGTTTGTGAGTACCATTCACCTCTGCTTCTGGAAACCATTCAACTCTGTTTTTGTATGTAGATCCACATGCTGTGACAGCAGAGTTTGGTGGCCCGTATCAGGGTGCTACAAATCATGGATGTCTGCCATACTCATACTGTTTTTTTTACCATTTTAAAGTGTTTTGATTTGAGTTCCATAATTTCCATTTGGACAGATTACAGATGATGAATTTAGATTTAAGTGGGTAAAAATTATGGTTCTTTCACTGAGAACTAGCTACTAATGATTATTGTTACATATTTCTCATGCAAGTAGATCTTTTTTCTATTTGATACGCTTACCTAAACCCGCCTGCATCCCCTGGGAACTAATGAAGTTTACATTTACTGTTAAGTTGCTGCTTTGACTGAATAGTTTATTCACCAGTCTATGCATGGCTGTATAGTTCCTATCATCGGTTTGGGTGTTCTGGCTAGCTATACCACTTTGGCACGACAAATTGGCATGGCAACAAGATGAAGGAGCTAGCACTTCAAATACACAGTATCCTTGTCCATGTATCGCTAGAATTTTGCTGGGAGAACCTTTTCAGCAACAGTGACGGATCTGACCATAAATTTGAATGGCGGTACTGCCTCTAGCCATTGTAAAAACTTTAGCGACTTAATTCTGTTCCATCTTCAAGTTTATTGTGAGGTCTTTGTTATGGTGAGGTACTGCCTCTAGCCATTTTAAATTCTAAGCCTATATTCAACTTAATCATCTTACCGGAAGATGATTATTGGAGTTCTTCAATTCTTCCTCAAGAGTAGGACAAGCCAAGTACATTGCATTCGCCGATTTCTGAAAAAATTCGAGTGTTGTTTAGCTTTCTGAAAATAAATTGTTGGGTCATGGAATTTACACCAGATCCTCTGTTCAACATCCATTCATTCCGAGATGTTGGGCCAGCAGAAATAATAACTTCTCTTGCTTAATCATCTGAAGTATAGTTATTACAAACAAAAATGCCGGATTGCTGGGCTCCACCAGGCATTCTCACCTGCAAAGCATCATCAGCCGTTTGTGCTGATCTGTTCTTCCCGCTCCATTCCATTTCAAGAAATGATCAGGTCTAAAAAGTCACCTTATTTTTGTCCTATATTGTTAGGGTAGGTATCATCTGAAGCAGCACTATACTATGCATTGGGCCATAGGATCCAAAAAGAACCTAAAAAACAAAGATATTTGTAGATCTCCTGGGATCTTCTCGTTGATCATTTGGAGGACACAAGTTCAAAGAAAGAGAATGGTTCGTCAAGATTGTACATCATCATCGTCAAGATTGAACAACATTAAAAAAAAATGATGCGTCATCATCGTCCACAACCTCTGTTTTCTATTAACGACTGACAAAGATTGTACATTAGCACTGAAGGTTCTCAGTAACGGAAAGATGTAGGATATGTACAAATAGAAGATAGTACAGAATAGAATGTGACCGAGTCAGGGAAATACAGGAGATTTTGCAAGTATTCATTGGCGTCACTGCCTCCAGTGTCCTATCCTTAATATTCTCTATAAAGTGTGAACCAGTCAAACTATTGTATGCTACACATTACATGTCCTTTTGTTTATACCATGAAGATCACATGCCAAATAGAAAGAAAAGGACGACAATTAATGCCGAGATGCCCGATATTTGTGTACAAAAATCAGGCACTGCATAGCATCAATTTAGGTATGGAGATTTGTTGCTTGCTTGAGCTTCTTGTGCTGTGTGACAGTGCTGATGATGGTTTCCACGAACATTTCACCGGAGAAGCATTTTCCCTTTCCATGGTGGCCTTGTCATCATTCTAGTCTTGGTTCACTCCGTTTTTGCCCTTGTTTGCCCTGAAGAAAGCATAGCACCCAGTCCGCTTTCTGCACCAAACAAAGAAATGCTAATTAGATTAGTGATGGTTAGACTAGCAAGACCTGAACTGAATTAGGTATGCTTTAGTAGTTCTTAGTGGCAATGTAATGATGGTATTAACAATAGCAGAATAAGACATAAAGCATTGCTGCAATGATTGGGCTTCATCAGTGGCAATAAGTCAGCCTTGTGCTTTGGCGTGACAGAAAGGGGCCAAAGTAGGCTACATGAACAGATAGGTCCCAAAAGAGATGAATTGATCTAACGGACACTTGCTCAAATGATGCTACAAAGATGCAGTTTCATATTAAACAACTTAACTACCGTTGCAGGTGATTATCTGATCATCTTATAGGGTCTTTGGTCAGGTCGTTCATCTCTGTCATAGGCGATTAGTTTCAGTCAGTAAGCATGCGTGTGTGTTTTGGTCTCTGTATGACTCCTTTTCTCTACTATTAATACAATGATACGCAGGCGTATTCGAGAAAAATATTAAACAACTTAACTACCGTTGCAGGTGATTATCTGATCATCTTATTTCAGGAATAAGATCATCTGACTAGCTAAGTAATCGCGATTTTTCATGATATTAAGCCAATCAGTAGCAGGAGGATGGCTCAGATCTGTTGCTACAGCGCTACGCTTAGCTGCTGTGTTTGAGTTTGTTCAGAAAAACTTTTATCAGGCAATGCTACGACTTCAAAAATTAACGCTCAGTTGTGGAATCTTCTAGTAAAACCATCAAGAATTGCTGGGACTAGAGGAGAAGACGACCACAGAAAGCATCATGTGAAGTCGTGCTCGTGCTCCGTTTTGGAGTTCATACCAAGAAAGAAGAAAGCAGAGCAGCAGGAATTGACAGCAAAGCTGGATTGTGATGCAACAAGAATTGACTTCAAGCCACGACTCGATCTGCCGTGTTGACCGGTTTTTTCTCCGTTCCATGCTTGCTGACTTCACAGGGAATCGTGGCATGCTTAGCTGCCTAAACCGTGCAAGTTTTTTTTTTTCACACCAGACGTATTCAGTGACAAAATAGATGGCTGTGCTTTGATCCAGTCTATTAGAGCAACTCCAACAATTTGCCATCCCTCCTCCCCATCCTTCATTTTTTGGCAAATTAAGAAAAAACACTCTCCAATAGTTTGCCATCTCTCCTCACCATCTTTACCGAGTTTGCATAATTTGCTTGACAGCGCGCATATATGCGCGCTCGTGACCCGCGCGCATCCAGTCGCGAAACGCGCTGCCGCGTTCTTTCCGCGAGCGCGAAGGCAGATGCAGGTCCAGATGCAGTGAACTGCTCTAGCTGCTGCTCCTGGCGTGGCCGGCATGATGCAGGTCCAGATGCAGTGAACTGCTCTAGCTGCTGCTCCTGGCGTGGCCGGCATGATGTGACATAATTTTTTTCAACTGCTCCTATTCTCTCGACAGAAGATTGCTCCTGGCCATGTCAATGTGCTGTGCTAATGACAGAGGATAAACAAAGATAAAACAAAGATTGCTCTGATAAAAACAGAAAATGATAGTTACAGATAGCACACAGGATAAACAGGTAGCACAATAACACTTTATGAAAAAATTGTTCATTACACTTGCCAAGTGAATTATGGGGAGATTGACTTTTTTTTCCTTTGCCATATCATTTGGGGAGTTGCCAAACTCTAGGATTTGGGAAACAAAATATCCCAAACTGTTGGAGTTGCTCTTACTACCATCTCCATCCTTGGAACCTTATAGGTGGTTTAGTGTGTACCTCTGACTTCAGTAGATGACATTTTCCAAAATTGTGTTTTTTTTTGAAACTAACCTACAAATACACGTTCTAGAAGACTACTAGAAGTCTAGAACAGCTGCTTGTCTCCTCCATTTGTTGAAAAAAGTTTGTTTCCTCCATTTTGTTATAGAAATAAATTTCTTCTAGAACAGATTTTTGTCTTCTCTTGCATCTGTTGAAAAAAGTTCCTTTATCTTTATCTCTATCTGTAATGCCGAAACCAAAATTTTCTAGCCCTTTTCTGCTTCTCAAGGAAAACTGAACAATACAGAGACTGAAATATGCTGGTTCCTTCCTCAACTAAAATTGTTCAAATGGCATTTTTATACTAACTTATTTCTTTCTAGTACTCTTTATAACAGCTCTAAGAGATAATTTGTATAATTTTCACTTTTCAATAAAAAAAGATGAATTTCTAAAGAAATTACCAAAAAAATCTGCCAAACCACCTGATGTGCTGCTAAACTGAAACTTGAACGAATTAAGAAGGGAAAGGCAAAGGAGTTTGTTACCTGCTCCAACTCCTGGCCGGCGCTCTGGGATTGGCACCGCCATTGACGACATTCCTGACGCTGGCGGCGCTGCTGTTGCTGTTGCTGCTGCTGGTCCGGCTGCTGCTCCCGGCCTCGCTGAACTCGCTCTTGGTCCACCACTCCTCCTCCTGCTGCGCCGCCGGGGCCGCCGCAGTCGCCACCGCCTCCTTCTTCTTCGTCCCCTGCTTCTTGTCGCTCTTCTTCTTCTTCTTGTCGTCGTCGGGCTTGGGTGAGACCTTCTTCTTCTTGCCGCCGATGGAGAGCGGGAGGAAGAGCTTGATGAGCAGGCCGGTGTCGAGGCTGACGCTGCGCTCCAGGCCCCGGCTCCGCTGCTTCCGCATGGTCCTCTGCTTCTTCCCCTGCTTCTTGCCCTTGGAGCCGCGCTGCCTGTTGCCGCCGCCCTCGGCGTCGGCGGCGCCCGTCGCCGCCGCGACGGCGTCCTTCCCGGCGCCGGCGGGCTCGTCCTTCTCCTGCGCCGCGGGGACAGCGCGGCTCGTGAGCAGTCCGGCGGAGCTAGGAGGCGCCAGAGGAGCGCGAGGCGGGGACGGGTGGTGCTCGACGATGTCGCGGAGCGAGAGCTCGTATGCGGACTCCGGGAGTCCCCGGACGAGGTCGAGCATCTCGCGGCGGTACCCCGCGATGGCCTGCGCCCGCGACGGCGAGCTGCCCGCCGACGCCGGGTACCGGCTCGCCCACAGCTGCGGCGATGGCGTGCCCGACCCCGACCCCGACCCGCCGGAGCTGTAGCTGTAGCCCGGGTCCGGCGAGGCCTGCAGCGACGCCTGCAGCCACCGCACCTCCTCGTCGTCCCCGTACCGCGGCGCCGCCGTCGGGTTCGCCGGCGGCCGCGGCGGCAGCCCCCCGCGCGCCGGAGACGAGCCCGCCGGGAAGCTGAACTCCGGCCGACGATGCATGGCCAGCCTAGCCTAGAAGCCGATCGGTGGGTCGGTCCCGGTACAGCGCAGCTGCTGTGCAGACTGCAGAGACAGAGAGGTGTGTGTCCCGCGCGTGGGGAGGGGAAGGTGGAGGCGGGGGAGACGGCTGGGTAATAACGGCGTCGCCCCGTCGAGCCGCACCGCAAGCCGGGGAGGAGGAGGCGAGGAGGGCGGTGAGGTGAGCGGAAAGCGATGGGTGGGGTGGGTGCGCGGAGTCGTCGCGGGGATTTAAAGTTGCGCTGGTTTTCGGCGGCTTTAAATTCGCCTAGAGCACGGCACGACGTGGCGGCTTTTCATTTTCATTTTCGGGCCGGGTGCAGTAAATGAAGACAGGGCACGGTTCACGGCTCACACTCTACGCCGTGGGACTGGGGGAGGGGTTCCAACCTTCGAGGGCACTAGTGATCAGGTGCCACGTGTTGGAGACAGAGTAATCGAATTGCCAGGAATTCAGATACTCCGGGGGGTGTTTAGTTGAAAAAAAATTAGAATTTGGCTACTGCTTGTTTTAGGCCGTGTTTGATTCAAGACTAAAATTTAACAGGTGTCATATCAAATATTATATGAGGTTGATCATGAAGTGTTCGGATATTAATAAAAAAACAAATTACATATTCCGTGAATAATTCACGAGACGAATTTATTAAGCCTGATTAATCCATCATTAGCACATTTTTGTACTATAGTAATTAGTGCTAATCATGGACTAATTAGGTTTAAAAAAATTGTCTTGCAAATTAGTCTCACTTTATATTTTTAGTTTCGTAAATAGTCTATATTTAGTACTCCATGCATGTGTCAAACATTTGATGTGATAGGGACTAAAAATTTAAACCAAACACGGCCTTACTTTTACACGTTTGGGTGAAAAGAAGACGCAAGTGACTGCGGCGTGTATGTACTTATAAAATATGATTTTCTTATACATGGGATTATCAAGTGCATGTTTAAAGGGTCAGGGGTAGTAGCATTCACGGTAGATTTTAGCCCGATTGCATGCATATACGACGCACACTAGCGTGTCGCATGCGTGGCAGACAAGCTACTGTATTATTTGAGTTTTTCACCAAAATAAAGCGCCACTAGATCTTGACATTGACAAAGTTAATATAACCGTCACATCGTTAACACGTGTGTCATCTATCCCTAAATGAAAAAAATTCCTAAAAAAAATACAAGCACCATACAAGGTCAGAGAACTTGAACACTGATAAGTGCTACCAAAAAAGTTGAAGCTCTTCTACTTATATCCCTGATGTAACTCAACAAAACTTTGATCACATAACTGAGTATACATACTATGTTATAAATATTTTGACCACTTTCTAAGGTATACACCGTTCCTTTTAGTGCAATGAAAGTTCCAGCATTTGGTCGAGAAACTAAACAAAAAAATCTGTACATAATACCCCCAACATATATTGATGGTCGACTATATAACTCCTTAGTTAACTATGAAATCAGATGCCATAGTCCTCTAAGTATCTAATAATGTTCAAATTACTCCAAATTATTTTTGCAGTGCTACATCCAATTCAAATGATCCCAAGATTGTTTTGCTATGTTAGATACTTTAATTTAAGGGCTGCAATATAATAGGTTTTGTGGTTAATAGATTTATATAACGTTCACATAATTACATAGACTCTTTTAAAAAAATATGTTCAACGGAACATAGTATATTTGTCTTAAAGGACTAGTAAATTCCAGTGATTGTATGACGTCGTTGCACCACGTGTAGCTTGGACAAATCTTGTGAAACTGGAGACAGTGTGATGCCTTTGCGTGTTTTACTGTAATGACTTATGCTGGTGGATGATAGTGAACAAAATGCCACACCTTTTAATGACAAAATGCCAAAAATTCGGAAACTCAGGCAGGTATGGCATCCCATTCAGTAAGACAAGTGTTGTATCATTCTTCATTGTATATGTCGACGTACTTATAGTAGTGTCTTAAAAGGTTGAGGTGGACCGTAGGAATGTAGGGAGAGTGGCGGCTTCGTGAAGAGGTTTCTTGCCCAATTATTCTATTTCTCCCTCTTTTCCTATCTCAAGTGATGGATGATGATTGACTGTATGGCATAAGTTACCGATATTTGAGACTCTGTTGTCATAGATGTAACGGCAACATGTCTTTTAGCATGAGTTTCTCATTGTTTTGTGTGTGTCTCTTAAGGCCACCCAGGTTTTTTCTCAATCCCCGTCCAATTTGAGAATCGTCCAATCCTCTCAGATTGGAGACTTACCTTCGTTCCAGAAAGGATATATAGAATTCTAGCAAATTGCTAAATCAAATAATCCAAAAACCGATTAAAGTTATAGTACATTTATTTGTGATTATAAATGTTGATAGTATTATATTTTTTTATAAATTTAGTTAAACTTAAAATAGTTTGATTTTAACCAAACCTAGAATTGTCTATTTTGGATAGAGGTAGTAGAAAGATGCTCAGTCCACCTATCTATTCGAGGAAAAAACCTCGTAACTCATCGTAGATGACTCTCTGTAGAAAAACATTTCAATACGTTATCGTTATTTAACCATGAATTTTAATTTTTTTATATTTAGCAAATGGTCAAAAGACTGTATCCTTGTCCAAAAGGACTACCGGACAAGAGAGATAAATGCATATACTGTATATGCCAATGATTGAGCCACGTGTGCGATCTAAGTTTGGACAAATAAATCTTGTAAACGTGTACGTAAAGTGCCTTGTGTGTGTCTGGCTCTCTGTAGTTTCTAGCTGATTTCTAATATCCCGAGACATCTACTTTTGTGAAATCGAAATCTTCCTTGAACAAACTCTGAATTTTTTTACTGCAACTGTCATATTTTGCATCGCTATCGATCCACACAGATGTATATATGTGTGTTTGATGGAGAGGAGATGAGCAAGAGGACAGCAGCAAAAGTCCTGGGCTTCTAGATGAAGACGAGCGTGGTTTTGTGCAGGTGGTTGAGGTGCGGCGCCACATGCATGGTCGCCACACTCATAACGGAAACGGGCTTTTGAAAAACGGGGCACCGATTTCCTGTTGGGGTGCACAGACTTCCCGGTCCGGCGGATTCTAGCTGGCTTTTCTTAGCTTTCAAGTTTCAATTTACAGCGATGTTGCGATTGTTTTCTATGCCAAAATTATTCCTACTTTATTATTAAAAAATAATACAGTTTGTGCATGGCGCCGACAAATCTTATTTTCGCGCGCTGAGAATTGGACTGATGAATTACTCCATCTGTTCCAAAATAGATGATGTTTTTGACTTTAGATACCATGTTGGACTATTTATTTTATTCATTTTTTTTGTAAATAATAAAATGAATAAGTCGTTATTAAAGTATCTCTAATGATAAAATAAGTCATAACAAATAAATAATATTTATATAAAATTTTGAATAAGACGAACAGTTAAACAAGATGTCTAAAAGTAAAAAACGTCATGTATTTTGGGACGGAGGGAGTAAATGATGTTTTCTTACGAGTTCTTAAGATTTCTCAACTCCATTATTGTCATGATGACTGACGCTGCTAGTTTTTTCTCTGTTATGATTCTATATGGTTTTTATTTTCACATCATCAGACGACGTCCCAGATAAGTTAGCATGTGCAATGGACAGACGTGGTTTCGCATATTGTTAATGGAAAATACTGGTATATATTCTCCTTCTAGATGATGATATCGTTATGTGTGGCGACGCTGCATGCGTGTGGTGTGGCTGGGTTGCATTGGTCTTCCGTGACTTGACTAACGACCTATGATCAATGACCACCAATGCCCTCTCTACTTTGTATGACAAATTTGCTCCGGTTCAGAGTCGTCTCTACCAAACAATTTAAATAAATAATTTCACATTGAGCGATACCAGGACTACTCTATCCGTTCTAAATTATGTCTTTTAACTTTCTTGGAGAGTTAAATCATCTTAAATTTGACCAAATTTATAAGGTCTGAATCAAATTTTATAAGATTTATAATTGACTTCGCAATTGGTTTGAATCCTCCTATGCATCAAATTTGTCCTCCGCTGAACAATCATAGAAAAGGACCTCGATCGGAGAGCCACGAGACAAGTGGTCACTCAGTTGTACTCCAATTAAACAGGAGGAACGATGGATCTCATGCTCGACTCGACTGATTTGTTGATGGAACGTGCGCTAGCTGGCCCGTCGTCCTCTCCTTGCTACCGAGCTTGATCGCACGGCTGCCAGCCGGGTAAACCCTGCTGCCGCCCGTCCTGATCTAGTGCCACCGCCGTACGTTCAGATCGAGGCGGTGGAGGTGGATCGACCACGAAACATATTGAGCGAGTACGTTATTTGCATCCGTACATACACGTGTGCACGCATCATTGATCTTCAAAGTTGAACAAGGAACTATACTCGATCAATGTCGATCCATATGTATTAAGACATATCTCACTTTATACATGTCTCTTCCACACCTCATAGGTCGCCATCAAATGATGACCGAGTTAATTAGCTATAAATTAAACTCGATCCAGTGTCAAGTCAGGCCGTGTGAACGTGATCACTTTCGAAATGACCCGTTGCGTGTGAATAGCTAGGGTAGCATCGCACCACGTCGCTGGTCACCATAAACTCAGGCTGTGTTGTTTATATGATGAAAAGCACGAGTTTGTGGCGCGAAATGTCTATAAACTCAGGCTGTGTTCCTGGATCACGAGAGATTTAGGGCTTGTTTGGTTCCATGCTAAAGTTTAGCTACTAAACTTTAGTCACTTTATGTACTAAGGGCTAGTTTGTTTTCCCATGATTAGATTTAGTTACTAAAACTAATGACTAAACTTTAGTCACCCCTGTTTAGTTTAAGTAACTAAAAGTGACTAAAGGCTATTAAAGCAATTCAACAAAGGCTTTCCGTCATTCCCTGGTTGTTCTTTTGTTGTTCCCTCACCTTTCGGCTTGCAGTTGTTCGAGTGGCACCCGAGTGTTCGAAGGCTAAGGCCTAGGACAACAAAATCAATTTCTAGACTTTGGGTCTTGCTCTCTTTTAATATGTAATGCCGCCAGGGGTTCTTTGCCCCATGGTTTTCGTTAAAAAAAACTAAATGTTAGTCTGATAGACCTAAACAAGACTTTAAAAAACTCTCCGTTGACACACATAGGACAGATAATAGCATGGATATTTCTCTACCTACATGATTGTTTCTTGTGGTGGACACCCTAAAATTTCTAGAATTACTGAACTCAAAATCTTTCTTGTAATTTGCTGTGTGTTTCTATGTATGTGTGAAGGAGCTAGATTAGCTATATCATACCTATCAAATATATATTGCAAATAAATTCGCAATTATATTTGAAATAACTATTCCAGATGATGATCAAATTAAGTTCATGTGGGGCCGGCGCCACCCCAAATTCACTAATATAGCCGGTCTCCTCGTTAACAGGTGTGTCATCATATCTATCACTAAAAAAGCGTAAAAAATTTCCATAATTAAATTTAAAAATACAAGCACCATGCAATGTCATAGAACTTGAACGCTGGTAAGTGCTATAAAAAATTGAAGCTCTTCTACTTATCCCTGATGTAACCCAACAAAACTTTTGTCGCATAAGAGCAATACTAATAATAAAGCTTGCTGTTGGCTGTACGAATCGTTGCATCTCACCTCACACCGCACCCATATAGTAGTGAGCTCTTTATTATTAATATATGGCCCACTTGTCCCTCTCACAAAGGCTCCTTTGTGTTCTTCCATCTCTCCTCTAGCTCAGCATAAAAAACCCATCTAAAATCATTTACTATACTTGCTGTATGTAATACTATGTTATAAATTTTCTAACCATTTTTAAGGTATACACCGTTCCTTTTAGTGCAATGGATGTTCCAGCATTTTATCTTGAAAATAAATAAAAATGTTCTATATAACGACCCCCAACATACCGACGTGGCGGCGTTTAATTATTTATCATTTTCGGGCCGGGGGCAGTAAATGAAGACAGGTCACGGTTCACACTTTACACCGTGGGAGTGGGGAGGGGGTTCCAGGCTTCTGTGTTGGTGGGAGATGGTGATCCAGATGCCACGTGTCGGAAACAGAATAATCGAAATTGCCAAGAATTCAGAATGAACGGGCCTGTGCCGCAGTCCGTTTCGCAAGCTCACGCGCCCACGGGGTCCGCGCTGCCAAACCGCGCAGGGACTTCCGTTTTCCATGCGCATGCATGCAAGAATATCTGCGTCTGCTCGGCGGCACCCCAACTACTGCAGCAGCCTGCTGTAGGAGGTGAGTCTCACAACTTGTATGACATCCAGATAAAACATTTGTAACATACGTCCAAAATACTTGCAAAACACCTTAAAACACTAAAAAGCCATTGCAAAATATATGTAACATCCAGATAAAACACTTGTAACATATGTGTTAAATATATACAACACCCAGATAAAACATAATTGCAATATGCGTCTGAAAAACATATGAAACACTTGAAAAAGACGCTTGCAACATACGTGTATAGCTATTGCAACATATGCAACATCCCGATCTACTTTTACAACATCCATGTGAAACACTTGTAACATACCTCTGAAACATCTGAAACACTTGCAACATACCTCTAAAATATCTAAAACACTTGATACATGCGTTTGCAACATGTGCTTTCAGCAAAACCTGGCAGGCAAGTGGAGCACTGCACAACGAGATCCGTGCAGTCACGGTAGAGAAGGAGAATGACAGCGGGTGCATGGCTATGCGCTCCTGGTGACTGGTTGTGCTGCCCCCCGTGATAGGGCATGTGCGGTGCCCCTGTGTAGGGTCAGATGGCGAACTAGAGGAGGGTGAATAGTCCTTTCTAAAAATTAAATGCACTGGCTAACCGAAATAAATGCGGAATTAAAACTATCAGTCTAGCCAAGACTACACCCCTCTATCTATGTTCTCAAGCACCTTAAAAACATCCTAAATTAGCAACTAAGGTACCGGGTTAGGTAGAGCTCACTTAACCAATTCTAGGAGTAAGGTCACACAAACCTATGCCACTAGTACTTCAAGCAAGGGGGGAGCTCGTACACATGCTAGTAAGCAAAAGCACAAAGCCACCAAAGCTCACTAGCAATGCTCAATAGCAAGGCTACACAGCCAAATTATAGAGCGCAAATTACTTAGCTACACAAACTAAGCAATGTGACTAACAAGGTTACTCAAACTGAATTAGTCACGCAAGGGAGCTACTTCTATACTACACAAGTAAGAAGGTAACTAACAAACTACACAGGCTAACTAATTGCAAGAACAACTACACAAGCACAATATATATAAAAGTAAATACAAGCTTGTGTATGGGGAATGCAAACCAATGGGAAGAACAATGTTGATACAGTGAATTTTCTCTCGAGATTCACTTGGTTGTCACCAAGCTAGTCCCCGTTGTGTCGACCGTTCACTTGGTGGTTCGGCGGCTAATTAGCATCATCCGCCAAGCCCACACGTTGGGCATCGCAAGAACCTACCCATAAGTGAGGGTAGCTCAATGACAGGCTCTACTAGTGTTGCTCTTCGCGGCTCCTGCGGGGTGAGCACAATCCCCATCACAAATCACTTCGCTGAAGCACCGCACAATCTTTTTTACGTGCTTCGACGGAGATCACCACCAAGCCATCTAGGAGGTGGTTGTTGGTATTTATTAACGCACACAGAAAATTTCGTAAGCACACGGATACCGTTATAGCTTTTACCTAGGAGTGTTCCAGAGTATCGTATTTATCCACAGGGAAACAATGGTTAAAGAGATTGATAATTCACCATTATGTATTTACTAATTTAATACACCAACTAGTCTAAAGTGGAGGTAAATGATAAATAATATGAGTTATGAATAATGACACACACTTAGGAGAATTATATGAATAAAGAGTAGATTAATTAAACTGAGAGGACAACGGGAGAGTTCAAGGTTCCTAAATACTTCTCTATTGCTTTGGTTCTATTCTAGTCAAGACTAGATGATAACTGAAATATGGATAAATATAGCGATCTCACAATAACACTTCGGAGCAGCAATACCTTTCTGACTCTCGAGTGGGGTGAGAAAGCGTAGTTGGGGGAAGGATACCTAAAGCTCTATGAACACCAATCCGAACGTGGTGGATTACAAAGACCTGGTCAGAGCTGTCACCTCTAGGGCTACCACAACTATTCATGGGATTGAGCGCAATCTCAGGTAACTCGTAGCCTAGACACCATGTCTACACTATTGATTACTACTCTAATCACATATAATAACTAGAGCACTCAATACGAGCAGAGATCCCATACCAAAGTATAATAACTATACTAACCATACACATGAAAGACATAAGCAAATAGAGAAGATAATATATTAAAGCATAAGTCTTGCAAAGGTAAAGTACAAAGATATACCATACCTCTGAAGAATTCTCTAGAACCTGAGCGTAGCTCGACTCTCCCTAAATCTCAACTAGAACTAATCTACTACATTGGAGAGTCTAGCCCTAATTCTCCTAGTGTTGTGTCTTAATCTGAATGATAGATGGCCTGCTGGAGGGGGTCTGGGCATCCTTATATAGGGGGAGATGGAGTAGCGACCAAGGAGGTGCCACGTCATCGATCTGTGTCACTTCCCTCAACCACCGTTGGATAAACCGATCTGAAACCACCTTAAAATCAACGAAGTAGATCGTATAAAGGAGTACGAAGCGGTAGAGGGTGAGCGGGCTCCGCGCTGGGCTGAGCGGCCTCCCCCATGGGCCGACCGGCCCACTACGGTGGAGTCTCAGCTCACGCTTCGTCGTGGTGTCTTCTAGAACCTTCTGGAGTTGTCTTTCACAGTTTTCGCGAATAGAATCACTTGTTGTTGTCGGTTTGCTTGTTTGGAGTGTATGACAGTGGTCCTCGGGCTGTTTTCTAGATAAATCCTCCTGCATACAAATATTCATCAAAGCTCATGGAATTCATTAGTTTAAATCCCCATACCTATGTTTGGTGATGGAATCAAGCATAAATGCAGGTTATATTGACGGTTTATAATTGGTGTTAATGACCGTCAACAAGTTCCCCCACACTTAACCTTTGCTAGTCTTTGAGCAAAGCCAAACTCAATAATGGATCAGGAGTTGCTACAATGCTTTCACACCTCAAAAGTACACATGTGTTCAAACAAAAATTCTCCTCCGGATTAGAATAAACTGATATGACTTTCAAACTTACCCATATTACCTTCAACCATAGGGCTTCTTAGCCTTCACTTGGGTCTTGAGCAATTAAAATACAGAATGATCATGTTAAGCACTATGTCTCAAGTTCTTTTTTCAACCATTGTTCCGGAGTTTTTATAAGTTTTCAAAATAAAACTCAGAAATCCCAATATATGACACTCTCAAGTCTCTCAATATATGTGGTATTTGTGAATCCTTACCAAGGCAATAAAGATGTTATGCCTTTTTCTCTTCCTACTACTAAGGCTTATGCGGAGTTCATAGATAGGAAGAAAGCTAGAGCATACTTGCAATGCATATATTGTAAAGTCAAACAATGGATCCAAAGAAAGTTAAGTCATACAATCAAACCAAGATGTGCATGTTTGTGCATATATGGTGGATATATATGGTGGCTAATCCTAATTCTATTTTGCTTCTTGAAAACATATCTCTCTTTTAAAACTTAGAAATAATTGCTAGAGAGTTGGGGCTATCTTATTTATCCTTTTTTTCTTTTCAGACGGGCATCTAAGTACCCATTGTTTTAGATATCTCGAACACTTGTTGTCCATTTTTTAACTCTCTTCTTTTTTTTCTTTACTTTTTTTGAATAACTTTTACATAGCCCCATGTCTCTTTTCTGCAATAAAACTTTTGAGAGATAGCAAAAAGAACTTGGAGCATCTAATTGGTGGATGGAAAATCTAGCAAACATGTTTTTGTGTTCACCTTAGTGTAGGAGTATAATATTTTTGGGTAGATCTAGATGGAAGGCATATATTTGCACCTACCCCCAGTGCAGGGGTAGTATATATGTGGGTGGTGTGTACGTGATCTCGATTTTAAGAGCATGACAAACCTCTCATAAGAGTCAACAAAGCTTGACAAAACTCAATGCAATTGCAAGCAACATTTAAATGAAAGTTTTCCTAGCCTAAATAACATGTATGACTCTGATAGGAATTCAAGCTTTATCATACATGAACTTATCATAGCATTTTTTTTATGTTTTTCAAATGATAAATCTCTAGAACTTTAGTGTCACTTGCAACCAGATAAACAACAGCTCAGACCTTCTCATATCATATCCGTCAATTACCTAGACTTAGATCAAGCATATGCTACCCACGAGTTTCAAGTTCAGAGTAAATCTTTATATCAAAACAATTTTATCCAAAACTCGGGAGAATTTAAGGCTGAAAAATAGGCACTTGAAAGGAACTACAACAGAGAAACTATTCACCATTTCCATTTTAAGAGATTATCTCCATAGTCCTCTTTATTTATTTAGCTCTTATAAGAAATTAAAGTAAACTAGACACACCTTTTATTTTTAATTTTACTACTATAGGAATAACTATTTATTTTTTAATGTTTAAAGCGAATTAGAGATAACAAAAGGAAATAAATACTTACCTGGATACGGGGATGCCTTCTCCCCCAAGCTGGTTGTTGACGTGGTCGCTCAACGAGGTAGCCGAATGTGAAGGTGCTGGAATGGCAGCTATCCTCTCATCAATGGTTATGAGCCTGTTGTCGATTTAGAACTTCCACTTGTAGAATTTGGGGGACTAACTCCCCCACACTTTACTCGAATTGTGTTCTGCTCATCAAGACAAGGTAGAGATCAAGTACATAGGCTCTGTTGGTGGAAAAACACCAACAGAACTAAAACTTTATTTACTCTTCTCTAGCCATAGGCATATTGAATTATGATAAAATTAATATTGTATGTATTTTTCATTTATAACATGGTTGATAAGATCAGATGGATGAGCAAGAATGTAGCATTTTGACTGTGACAAAAAGAGTGGAGTTGTTTAACCTATGGAAGGATTGTCCATCTTTATAATGTATCAAACTTTACATAACTATGACTATCATCTTCCTAGGGTAAGATATGCAACATTTTAGCTCATTTAGTTAAGACTATGAGATCATGAAAATGGTGCTATGAACAAACTTTCCTTCATGCATATGCATACCATCTATCGTTCATCACAAGTCATGTTGAGTTATTCAGGTTGGATTAAGCAAAGTTGTAACTCGAACATGTTTGTTTCTTCATGTATATGCATACCACGGTCAAGAAGAAAACGATGACCACTTACTTTAGGATATTACCTTCATCATTGGAGCGTGATGATACCATGTGATGAACGATAGATGAGTTGTGGTGGTCTTTTCTTCCTGCTTGAAGCTTTCCTTGCTTGAGCTGTTCATGAGCATCTCGTCTCTTATATCGCACTCCTTCTTTCTCATGCCATCTTTTTGTTCTTTCCTTTATGGATCTTGTCATTCTGTTGGACCTTCTGCTCTACTTATTGTTTCTTCTCTACAAAGGATTAGTGGATAACACATACCCAAAGGAGTATACAAATGATTCAAAATGAGGATAGTGTTTTCATAGAGCTAAAGGTCATCTATATCCCATGTTTTAAATAATGTGCCTTTATTATTCACCACTACTTCAATCTTTCAACAAGGCTAAGGTGTGTGAAATCATTTTGAAGAATACCTCTAGCCTTGATTTGTTTCTACGAATGATCTCTAAACATTTCCAACAAAAATTTGAATATTTTACTACAAGGGTTAGTCTACATATATAACTAAATTCTATACAAGTATGTTTTGATTCAATGATTATGTTTGAATATTATTTCAAACCATACTTATTACAGAACAAGGAAGATTAAAAGACTAAAGAGATTCATTCAAGTAGAACCAAGAATATGTATGGTGAACTAAAGAGCATGATCATTAAAATTTGTTTATGATTTAGCAGGTTGAGCATGGCATGAAGGTAGAGATACCCAAGACAAAATTAACAACATGTCATGAGATGTTTTGGGAGAACTCTATCCCCCACACTTGAATTTTGCAGAATGTAGAATCAAGTTTGGTTGATGGAATTCTCCTATGAATGTGATTGTATGTTGCATAATACTTGGTTGAATCTACCTCGTGTTTTTCTTTGTTTTATCAAAATGATAAGTGACAAACATACCCGAAGGAAACTTGTCCGATGTACCTATCAGTGAGGGCTTCATGGCTTTAGGTCCATTGAGCAGGACCTTTTCTTGTCTTCAGCTTTTCTTTGCACCTTCTAATCCTAGAGATGAGGTTACAGACAATTGCATGCTTTCCTTCCATCAACCTTTTTTGATTTTTGTTGATCCTTGGTTGATGAGTTGGGGTTCATTGGAGATGCAAACTCAAGTTCCTCCTTGATTGTCTTTACCTTCTAGTGGCATGGCGGAGAGTTATTCTTCTTTGTTTGTTAGCAATACGCTAGCCGTCTTAATGGTCAAGGAAGGAACTTCTTTGGAATTTGCATAAAAGCTTCATCTCCAATGACTTAGAGGGTGTCATGTGTGACCATGGTTGTTCATGGCTTCACAAGACATGGTCGACAGTCCACCATTGATCGTGCTGCCAACGTGCAAGATGGTGTCTTTGAAGACGATGAAAATAGGTCTCAAATTGGATATTATGAGCTGAGTTGCACCTTGCTTCTCATCAGCATCCTAGCTTGAGTGTTGGAAAGACTCAATGCTAGGGTGTCTTCAACCTTGCTCATAGCCTGTCGATTTGCTCGCTCACTTCCTATGAGTGAGTGTTTTTTATGGCACCTGTCTTCTTCCTTTTTGTTCTATTACTGAAGTGGCGGTTTGGTTTGGATTTGTAGCTTCATTCCAAACCATGAACAGGCATAGCTTCTATTAATTCTTCCTGCAAAATGTTACTGGACACATACCCGAGGGAATATAGTGAATTTGAAACATGGGTTGTTGTCCATAACTTTTGTAATTTCCTCTATGCTAATAAAAAGATGTTTTTTAATTATCTTAGCATAGGTTTTGTTTATTAACAAATTTTATGTGTTGGCTGCATTCTAGCATGGTTCAAGGCTGTTGACGGTTGTTAAAGTATATCATGAACCATCAACCTTTCTTGCATAAATGATCAAAATGGATGAATATCATAGAATAGGAGGTTTAAACTGACAGTTTCCACGAGTTTTGGTGAATTATGTTTTTAGCAGGATTTATATAGAAAACCACCAAGGAGGACCAAAATATCAAAAGAGATCGTGGGATAATTTCATGGCTACTACGTAGGAATGTTCTAGAGGACACCACGCCGAGGCAGGGCATGAGACCCTGCCAAGTGGAGCCGGCCGGCCCCACCACCATGCCACCCGGCCTGCCATGGTGGGAAACGCCCACGAGCTTTCAGAGTCTTCCTCCACCGCCTCCTAGGATGCATCTCCATAGTACCTCAAGTCGGTTTGATCCAAGGGCTCGTATTCAACCCCTAGGGCTATAAATACAGGGTTACACCCCCTTCCTGAAGCCAAGTCAGATCCTGAGAGCTGAAGACCCAGAAACCCTAATTCCTCTCCCCACTAGGATCTGACAGACCCAGAAGCCAAGTAATCAAGAGAAGATTAGGGCATGTCAGAAGACCCAGAAGACCCACTTAGCTTCCTCAGGATCTGACTTGGCTTCCTCACCCTTCTCTTGATTAAATGCAATGTCAGAAGACCCCCTTCTCTTGATTGCTGGCCTCAGGATCTGACTTGGCTTCCTCACCCAGCAATCAAGAGAAGATTATTCCTCCATAGCATTTAATCATGTATTAGAGATAGAGATATAGAGTGAAAGAGGAGAGTTTTGGAGGAGTTCCGGTCTGTCAGTGCTTCTCTACGGCTTGTACTCTATGGGATCAAGTTCTTCTGAAGCTTGCTTCTGAGATTATCTGGTAATCAACTTATGATTCAAGTAAGCAATTTATTTATATTGTTCTTCAAGTTTGCAACTCTTTTTTGAGTGCTTTGATCTTGGTAGCTCTTTGATTGAAGTAGTATTCGTAGTGTAAGCGTGGTGCTTAGACTAGGGTTACTTGTGAATGCCCCCAATTTTTCGGATCGGTGGTAGATTGCGAAGATGACTTGTATAGCTTCGTTGAGTCCTACGTAGTCCACCTCATGTTAATAGGGCTTGGTAGGCCAAACGGTGCTTGTAGGGAAGAAACTCTGATTTTATTCTTTATGAGACATCGCCCATGATAGAACGATAGAAGGCAAAGTTTATCGAGATTGGAACTAGATAGTCCTTAGTAGTCTCCTTTATACTCCCTTTTTTCTGACCTTGGTTGTGAAGTTAGGTTAAGTTTATGGACTTAGTTATCCTCACCTATTGTTCCTTTGGGTTCGATATTAAAACCGGGATAATTTTGGTGAAGTGCTATGGTTGTAGTTTTATCTGTGCACTTGCGGGTACCTTATTTTCTTGTGTGCATTTAATTTATACCAACAAGCATTTCTGGCGCCGTTGCCGGGGAATGGTTTGCTGAGTTAACTTTGAGTCTAACTTAATCTTGTATTATACTTTTATCTTTACTTTTAGTTTTTCTTTACCTTTTTACCATGGAGCCCATAGCCACCCTTCTTTACCAATACGGAGGACCCACGGGCATGAGCCTTAAGCCAGCCGAATCATCTAAACCCATTCTATCATCTGGCTATGAGCTTAGTCTGGAGTTAATTAATATGGTTCAGGATCAACCATTTTCTTGCGATGTTAGTGAGAACCCCTATTCCCACTTATATGATTTTGAGCAGACCTATGCATGCCGACACATTGAAGGCATGTCCGATGAAACTTTAAGATGGAAGCTTTTTCCTTTCTCTTTGACGGGAGAAGCTAAACACTGGTATAAACTTCACTTTGGGAGTAGTCACGGAGATTAGGAAGCCTTACGTTCTAGCTTTTGTTTATAATTCTTCCCCATCTATAAGGTTGTCAAACTTCATTTAGAAATTTTGAGTTTTAAACAACAGAAAAAAGAATCTCTAGGTAAGGCATGGGAACGCCTTAACACTATTTTAGATTCTGGTCCCAACCTTGCTTTGTCAGACCCCATTCTTCAATATTTCTTTATGGGCCTCAACAAAAAAACCACAAAACACCTTAATATAGCTGTAGGAGGTTCGTTCATGCACATCATTGCTGAACAAGGGAGAAACATTCTTATAAAAATCTTAGATGACCTTCCTGAAGAGAGAGAGTTGTTAGAGGAAGAACTCCAAATAGCTGAACCTGAATTTTTGCCTGAACCATCTCAATCTTTAGCTATTCCAGATCTGAACCACCAGAGGAGGAGGAAACTCGAATTTTGGATTTCACGCTTGAATTCGAGGATGAACTTTTTGATGAATATGGAAATACCTCGAATTACCACATGATGAGAAAACCTCAGGAGTCTAGAAATCTACCATCTATAAAATCTTTAGACCCTTATGAGGAAGATTTCTTTAAAAAGACAACGAAAGAGCTAGTGTCTATTTTGAGTAACGAGTGGTTAGAAGAATCAGATATTTCACCTAAAATAATAAGTTTAGATTCACCCTCTGTCACCATTGAGTGCCAACTTGACAAAGCTCCTTTCGATTCCTTTTATAATCCAATAGTGGGTGTTAATATCATGTTTGTTACATTTGCTCAAGATTTATTAAAAGATATGCCATTAGCCCCAACTACTAAGTTGCTAAAAAGTCTTTCAGGACACATTGTCCCGAGTTTGGGAGTTTTATGTGCGCTTTCTATTTTTGTAAATGAAACCCAAGTCCTGTTGAATTTCTACATCTTTGATGTTATGGAATTTGATTTGTTGATAGGGCAACCAATAGAAAGACTTATCCAAGAAGGACAAACGGGGAAATTAAATATTAAACTTGGGAAAAACTTTGAGCTCTCTGTGCCTATCACTCATTCTCTTAATACTAAGATGGAGCCACTTCCCAAGTTAGACCCAATAGAAGAGGTTAAGGTAGCATATCTTGATGACCCAATTGAACCTAATCTAGAAGATGATGCTCAATTCTTCATTGATGAAGATGATGAAGATCCTATTGATCCTAAACCTCTCGATGAATTGTTAGAACTACCTAAGCCCTCCATTGAACTTAAACCCTTGCCTTCTGGTATGAGATATGCTTTTCTTAATAATGCTCAGGATTCTCTTGTGATCATAAGTGATAAACTCTCTCAAGAAGAATCTTTGCGCTTAATAACTATCCTAGAAAAGCATCGTTCTGCTTTTGTCTATTCACTCCAAGACCTTAAAGGAATTAGTCCTACTCTTTGCACCCATCGCATCCCTACAGATCCAAATTGTACACCTTTTAGGGAGCCCCAACGTTGGCTTAACAATGTGATGAGAGAGGTAGTTAAGAAAGAGGTTTTGAAACTCTTGCACGCCGGGATCATCTATCCTGTGCCGCATAGCGAGTGGGTAAGCCCTGTCCAAGTTGTACCTAAAAAGGGGGGGGAATGACTGTTGTTAAAAATGAGAAAAATGAATTAATCCCCCAAAGAACTATCACTGGTTGGCATATGTGCATAGACTACCGGAAACTTAACAAGACAACTAAGAAAGATCGTTTTCCATTACCCTTCATTGATGAAATGTTAGAGCGATTAGCGAACCATTCTTTCTTTTGTTTTCTTGATGGATATTCAGGGTATCACCAAATTCCAATCCACTCAGATGACCAAATTAAAACCACTTTTACATGTCCATATGGAACTTATGCTTATCGAAGAATATCTTTTGGATTATGTAATACTTCAGCTTCTTTTCAAAGATGCATGATGCCTATATTTTCTGATATGATTGAAGAAATCATAGAAGTTTTCATGGATGATTTTTCTATTTATAGAAAAACTTTTGATCATTGTCTTAAAATTTTAGACAAGATGTTGCAAAGATGTGAAGAAAAGCATTTAGTCCTTAATTGAGAAAAATGTCATTTCATGGTTAAAAAAGGCATAGTGCTAGGACACTTAGTGTCTGAAAGAGGAATTGAGGTAGATAGAGCTAAAATTGAAGTAATAGAATGACTACCTCTACCTATAAATATCAAAGGGATCCGAAGTTTTCTAGGTCATTGTGGTTTTTATCGCTGATTCATAAAAGATTTTTCATATATTGCTAGACTACTGACAAACCTGTTAGCTAAGGATGTTCCCTTTGAATTTGATGATGCATGTTTGAAATATTTTAACATTCTTAAAGAAGCACTCTTCTCTGCACCAATCATCCAACCCCCTGATTGGTCTTTACCTTTTGAAATCATGTGTGATGCTAGTGACTATGCTGTGGGGGTAGTTTTAGGACAAACAAAAGATAGGAAGCATCATGCAATTGCTTATGCTAGCAAAACTCTGACAGGAGCTTAACTTAATTATGCAACAACTGAAAAAGAACTCATAGCTGTTGTTTTTGCTATTAATAAGTTTAGGTCTTACTTAGTAGGAGCAAAAGTGATTGTCTACACTGATCATGCTGCTTTAAAATATTTGCTCACTAAGAAAGATGCTAAACCTTGATTAATAAGATGGATTTTGTTACACCATGAAATTGACTTAGAAATAAAAGATAAAAAGAGAGTAGAAAATTCTGTTGCTGATCACTTGTCTAGAATGCAATATGATAATCTGTAGGAATTACCTATCAATGATTCAATGAGGGACGACATGCTCTTCAAGATCACCAGATCAGACCCCTAGTACATGAATATTGTTAATTTTATGGTTGCAGGTTATGTACCACCAGGGGAGAATAAAAGAAAGCTCATCTACGAAAGTCGTCTCCACATATGGGATCTGTCGTACCTCTTCAGAGTGTGTGCTGATGGTTTGCTCAGAAGATGTGTACCGGTAGAGGAAGGCATTCAGATCATTGAAAGATGCCACTCATCACCCTATGGAGGACATTATGGGATATTCTACACTCATGCAAAGATTTGGCAGAGTGGATTCTATTGTCCAACCATGTATGAAGACACAAAAGATTTGATCAGGAGATGTGGAGCGTGTCAGAGGCATGGGAATATAAATTCATGAGATGCAATGCCACTCACCAACAACGTCCAGATTGAGCTCTTTGATGTCTGAGAAATTGACTATATGAGACCATTTCTAAAGTCAAAGAACTGCAAATACATTTTGGTGGCAGTCGATTATGTCTTCAAGTGGGTTGAAGCCATGCCATGCAGAAATGCTGATGCAAGGAACTCAAAGAAGATGTTTCATGAAATAATATTTCCAAGATTTGGAGTACCAAGGATGGTGATCAGTGATGGAGGAACTCATTTCACTGACAGGAAGTTTCATGCATATCTGAGGAATCATGGGATTCGTCACAATGTTAATGCTCCATATCACGCTCAGACAAGTGGCTAGACAGAGACGTCGAATAAGCAAATCAAGAATATTCTACAGAAGACGGTTGAAGAGATGGGAAGTGCATGGAAATATCAACTACCCCAAGGCACTTTGGGCCTATTGTACAGCCTACAAGACACCATTGGGTATGTCACCATATCAGTTGGTATATGGAAAGGCTTGTCATCTACCTGTTGAGCTAGAGTTCAAGGCTCACTGGGCTATCAAGCGATGGAATATGGGCTTTGAAGCTGTAGGAATAAAAAGAAAGATGCAACTCTCAGAGTTAGATGAATGGCGAGAGAAAGTATATCATAATTCAAGAATCTATAAAGAGAGAACCAAAAGATGGCATGACAAGTGGATCAAGAAGAAGGAATTTGCACCTGGAGATAAGGTATTACTTTTTAATTCCAGGGTTAAATTATTCGGGCATGGAAAATTTTGAAGCAAGTGGGAAGGACCATTTATGGTGATAAGCACTTCGTCACATGGAGCGGTAACTCTTCAAAACAACAAAGGTACGTTATTCAAGGTAAATGGCCACCATCTCAAAATCTTTCTAGAACCTAATAAACCACTTGCGGTAGTTGATGAATTAGATTTTATAATTTTACCTTAATTACACCACTGCTATCCTCCATTATAAAATAAAATGCGAAATTATATTTTTTTGGGAAGGAAATAGAGTTAGAAACACACATGAGGAAGTTCACTCTGAGGGGATGACAGGTGGGGCCGCCCGGCCCCCCGTCTCTGCCTCTCGCGCGCCACCAACTCTCACGCCCCTTCTAGACCCTTCCAAGATAGAATGACATCTTTTTCCGGTCCATTGGCATATTCTTTCGAGCGAAACCATCTAAGGGAAGATTTTGACCTTTGCTGCTAGTCAACCTCCCCTATATAAACAAGCCCATGCCTGCCTTCAACCCCATTCCATTCAAGTCTCCTCTCCTTTCCTTAGTAGAGATCTCGTCCCTTTTTCAAGATCCAATGGCCGGAAGAGAGATAGTTCCCTTTGGAGTCGACCTCAACAAGATTCCTTCGAAGGAAGACGTGCTGGCCATCATCCCCGTTGAAGAGCCTCTGCATCTTACCATCATTCCTCCCAAGGAAGTAGTGCATGTGCCACCAAGAAGGACCTATGGGCAGTCCTATTTTTCTCAAGCTCGTCAACCAACACTCCCGGTGTCACAAGATCATCTACTTCTAGAAGATACGCCGAGAGGACTGAAGATCTCTATACCGAAGGACACCAAGCTACTACCTTCTAGACCCAATGAGAGGATCGTGGGTGTGAAGACCAACAATTTGGAGGAGGTCACATGTGTGAAATACACTACGGCCACTCCCCGTGCCTCTCTCGAAGGAATTCGTGCTTCGTGAAGCCAAGTCAAGTTCATTCTGCCAAGAGAAGCTCAAGAGATCTGCACCTGCTCCATTGGAAAGAGAAGCCAAGCACCCAAGGAGAACCATAGCTATGCTATAAACTAAAGTCAATACTCTTACCAAGCAGTCACTCTCATCACCAGTACAGTTCGTACCCTGAGTAGGCAGATAGAGACGAATATGTTAGAAATTAGCAACCTCAAGAAAGAGAATAAGAGAATCATGAGGGGGATGTTTTCTAAGGATGTTGGAAAGAATTAGTTATCTAGCTGATAAGGCACGAGTTAGGTTAAAGTTGTTAAGTTCGTCGTTTTAAATATTAGGTTCAATCATTAGCTCAGTTAATTAGAAGATTGTTTGGCTAGGTTTGGAATTAATAAATAAAGTGCCTTATTCATTTTTAATGAGTCTTCTTATTACCTATTCTCTATCTCTATTTTTGGATATGTGTTTGTCTCCACATGTTATGCAGAAAAGATTATACAGGAAAACAAGTGTGGGGGAGGCACATCGCGACCACGGAACAAAATTCAATGAGGAAATTCACGGAATTTGGAAGGTAATTGACCAGGGACTACGTACGACAAAGCGAGCCCCGAGCAGCTGTAGTAGCAGGCTACCCGGCCTCCCTATAGGGCTGGCTAGCCCATCACCTCGCCTCCTCACGTCGTGCTTCATCCACGGTCAGGTTTGAGCCCAATACACTCTGTTTTCATATGTTTCACCTTCCGTTTCGAACCAAATTAAAAATCACACTCTAAGACAACTTAAAACAGACAGGAAAGATTATTTCAGTCATGACTAAGGAATAGACTCACATGATACTTTTCCTAGAAGTCTTGCTACTGTTGGGAACTTATTATTAGGGACCCCATGATTGCTTAAGTTGTTGAGGAATATGATATAGTAGAATAAAGAGAACCTGATTCTTGAAGTTTTGTCATTGGAGAATTTTATTTTAAATGTAAAATGGATAGCTACACTTCTCCTTTGTAGAAAAAGTAGTGTCCTACTAGAGCCATATATAGGATAGATAAACCTTCTACATATACTACTTGTATTTGTATTGAGTTTGGTCAAACCTTGTGACCCTTGTTGAGAAACTTATCATGCTCTCATGATCAAGATCACGTACACTCCACATATATTCTGCTGCTTGTACATTGGGAGTACGCAATCACATGTTTTTCATCCACCAAAATGTTTTACTCCTATATTGGGAGAAGACACAAAAATATTAGGAATAAATGCTCCAAGTTCTTGTAAATGTCTTTCTTGAAATTTTTTTAAGTATTGCAGAAAGATATATGTGGCTATGCAAAAAGAAAAGTATTGAAAAAATGGACAAGTGTCCAAGTATCTAAAACAATGGGTACTTAGATGCCCACCATGAAAAAAAAGAAGAGATAGCCCATGCTCTCTAGCAAAAGTTTTCAAGTATTAAATAAGAGAGACATGTTTTCAAGGAGCATAGTAGAATTAGGATTAGCCACCACATATATTCCGTACACATGCACATCTTGATCTAAGAGTATGACACTTTTCTCCTTGGATTCTTATTTTGACTATACAATATGTGCAATGCAGGTATGTTGTCATATTTTCATCCCTATCTGAGATCCACATAAGCTTTTAGAAGTAGGAAGAAAGAAGGCAATATCATTTATGCCTTGATGAGGATCCAAAAATACAATATATATGAGTGATTTGAGAAGTACTGCAAAAGGAGAAGGTAAGCTATGCTTTGTTTTTTAAAATCTTAACTATTTCTCTAGTTGACTTAACTAAAAGACTGAAGGTGATCTGTTTTATGCTATTCTGTTCTTCAACCGCCTAAAGTTTCATGGTAGACACTTGGAATCCTAAAGTGCATGTCTGACTAGGAATAGTCTTATGTCTATGTCTTGTTTCGAAGTTATGTCTTGAGTAATCCATCTGTTCTCGAGGACGAGTAAAAGCCTAAATGTGGGGGAGCTTGTTGATGGTGGTTAAAGTATATCATGAATCGTCAACCTTTCTTGTATAAATGATCAAAATGGATGAATATCATAGAATAGGAGGTTTAAACTGACAGTTTCCATGAGTTTTGGTGAATTTATGTTTTTAGCAGGATTTACACAGAAAACCGCCAAGGAGGACCTAAATATCAAAAGAGATCGCGGGATAATTTTGTGGCTACTACGCAGGAATGTTCTAGAGGACACCACGCCAAGGCAGGGCATGAGAGCCTGCCACATGGGGCCGGCCGGCCCCACCTCTAGGCCGCCCGGCCTACCATAGTGGGAAATGCCCACAAGCTTCCAGAGTCTTCCTCCACCGCCTCCTAGGATGCATCTCTACAGTACCTCAAGACGGTTTGATCCAAGGGCTCGTATTCAACCCCAGGGCTATAAATACAGGGCTGCGCCCCCTTCCTGAAGCCAAGTCAGATCCTGAGAGCTAAAGAGCCAGAAACCCTAGTTCCTATCCCCAACAGGATCTAGGCCAGCAATCAAGAGAAGATTAGTCCTTCATATGATTTAGTCTTGTATTAGAGATAGAGATATAGAGTGAGAGAGAAGAGTTTTGGAGGAGTTCCGGCCTGTCGGTGCTTCTCTACGGCTTGTACTCTACGGGATCAAGTTCTTCTAGAGCTTTGCTTCTGAGATTCTCTGGTAATCAACATCTAATTCAAGTAAGCAATTTGTTTATATTGTTCTTAAAGTTTGCAACTCTCTTTTGAGTGCTTTAATCTTGGTAGCTCCTTGATTGAAGTAGTATTCATAGTGTAAGCATGGTTCTTAGACTAGGATTACTTGTGAATGCCTCCTATTTTCGGAATCGGTGGTAGATCGCGAAGGTGACTTTTATAGCTTCGTTGAGTCCTACGCAGTCCACCTCCCGTTAATAGGACGTGGTAGGCCAAATGGTGCTTGTAGGAAAGAAACTCTGATTTTGTTCTTTATGAGACATCGCCCACAATAGAATGATAGAAGACAAAGTTTATCGAGATTGGAACTAGACAGTCCTTAGTAGTCTCCTTTATACTCTCTATTTTCTAACCTTGGTTGTGAAGTTGAGTTAAGTTTATAGACTTAGTTATCCTCACCTACTGTTCCTTTGAGTTTGACATTAAAACCGGGATAATCTTGGTGTGCTACAATGGTAGTTTTATCTATGCGCTTGTGGATACCTTATTTTCTTGTGTGCATTTAATTTATACTAACAAAGGCTAAGGTAACTTGCAACAAAAGATAAGTGAATAAATCTTGATACTCACAGTTCTTCCTTCCATGAAGAATGAACTGGGCCCTCTTTTGCGTAAAGTTATTGGAGTTCATCGCATGCCTTGATTCATCTCTGATGTGAATTCATCTCTTTGACTTACTTCGATTGATTTTTAGAGTTTTTTGCAGGGGTTAGTCCAGCAAAATATCCAGTGTCTACACAAGTAATTTTTAGTTCAGTAACCAAACTAGACTCCATGTCTAATTATGATTAAGGAAGGCATTTCAATCTAAGCACCACACTTAATTTAAAACCCTCTGGAAGTGTGTCAAATACTTCCAAACCAAAGCATACTATAGCAGTTAAAGGTAGCATGAAAGCACTATAGAGATTTATTCAAATAGAGATGAAAGAGCATGATCATGGTGAGTGATTTTTTAAGATAAAGGATACAAGTGGCATGAATATATGCACGGAGCTAAACATGCTGTGGATTTGATATGAAAGAATTCAAACTAAATGGAGTGGATGCATGGATTATATAAAGTAAACATGTCATGTTATGCAAAAATTAAAAGATAACTACTCATTAAGTTTAAAGTCTATGAGCAAGACTATCTCACTTTTCTTGATCGTACTTACCATGACTCGCATGATGAAATTTATGAGTAGTGCAACGTCTGTTTCCGTCACTTGGGATGTGATTTGAATTCTTGTGACGTCGACCTTTTCTCCCATCTACACATGGTTGGAATAATATATATATATATACACACACACAAACCTGTGAAATGACTGGGTTCCAGAGTTGCTGGATCATAAATGTTTAGGCACCCTGTGTTCTTTAATGTTTCCCTCATCTTTTCTTTTCTTGTGGAAGCTTGCCGGAAGGTCGAAACGGCTTCTACTGTCCTGTCTTATTCCACAACTCAACAAAACAGGGGTAATCCTACTAAAGCTAGTGGTACACTAAATTAGCAAATATCAACATCAATATCAAAATCTTTACACCAATTGCTTCCCCGGCAATGGCGCCAAAAAGCTTGTTGGTATTTATTAACGCACACAGAAAATTCCGCAAGCGCACGGATACCGTTATAGCTTTTACCCGAGAGTGTTCCAGAGTATCGTATTTATTCATAGAAAAACAATGGTTAAAGAGATTGATAATTCACTATCATGTATCTACTAACTTAATACACCTACTAGTCTAAAGTGGAGGTAAATGATAAATGTTATGAGTTATGAATAATGACACACACTTAGGAGAATTCTATGAATAAAGAGTAGATTAATTAAACTGAGAGGACAACGGGAGAGTTCAAGGTTCCTAAATACTTCTCTATTGCTTTGGTTCTATTCTAGTCTAGACTAAATGATAACTAAAACATGGATAAATATAGTGATCACACAATAACACTTCGAAGCAGCAGTACCTTTCTGACTCTCGAGCGGGGTGAGAAAACGTAGACAGGGGAAGTTTGCCTAAAGCTCTACGAACACCAATCCAAACATGGTGGATTACAAGGGTCTGGTCAGAGCTGTCATCTCTTGGGCTACTGTTGATATTTGGTAACGCAATTAGGAAATGATCCGCAAGCGCACGGATATCGGTGAGCACTTCACCCAGGATGTTATCCAGAGTATCGTATTTATTTTTTTACCACTAGGAGAAAGCGTGCATCTGACTAACCAAATCTATTACTACTAACCTTTAGGCTAGGGGTCAGGGGTCCTGCTTATATAGTCCCTTCAAGTGAACCTGGGCCGTCGGATCAAACCGACATTAATCGCACGGTTTTCCTTGATCCTTTAGGTCGGTGGGGCATAATCCGCGAGACTCATCCTGATTGGTTGCAGACCTAGGGCGGGCGCCCCAGGGTCCAGGGCGGGCACCCTGGTCCCGGGCCCGTTCGGCCTCCCGTTCGATCCCGTGGCTTCTGAAGTCTTCTAGATGATAGAAAATCGGTGAACACGTTAATATCTCTATGTAATTCCGACGTGTGGGCCTTTCCTTTGTATTTCCTGATAACCCCCTGCAGAAACAGATAAACAACAAAACTCGTGGAATTCTGTCAGATCAAACCCTAATTCTAGGTGTTGCTTGCATATAGGTCCTTTTCCTTATTTATTGGATAATTAAAATTGATACTTAAGAACTGTCAACAAACACCCCCATACTTAGGCTTTTACTCGTCCTCGAGAAAAGGATGGTTCAGAAAAATAACTGGGGTTGAAACATTGTAAAGCATTCTTTTTATACCTGCAGGGTGTTGTGAATGTCCACTGTGCACTGTAGTCAGGGAAATATATGGTTGAAGTAGAGATCCTTTCTTCTTCTCAATCCTGTCACTTGGAGTTTTTTATATATTTTTGAATAGAAAACTTAGCATACCTTTATCCTCATAGGGGCTCTCAGATCACTCATTTATCTTTTGTATATCTCACTGAGGCTGTTTTAATTTGTAGAAATTCTCAAGCATACTTACTTTGCATATATTGCCTAGGTCAAAACGGGATCCGAGGAGAGGAATGCCATACTCTTAGATCAAAGACTTTGAAAATTAAAACTTGTCAACTCTTACTGGCATATTGCTTATTAGAGGGACCATGGGCTATCATTTTCTTTTTACCATATATATTTTTATCATCTCATTTTTTTTTCTAGGTGGATACTGAGGTACCCCTAATTCTACTTCCGGAAACTTGTTCATTTTTCTGCGAGGTTGTCGAGCACTTGCTCCTTTTTATTTCCTCGAAATATATTTTTGCATAGCCCATGCCTCTAATGCAATAATACTTCGGAAGAGTGAATCTTTCTGAATAAAAATGTCTTGATCTTGGGAGCATGATAAATCTCTCAACAAGGGTCTAACTCGTTTTGCACAAACTCAATACAAAGCAAATTAATATTTTTAGGTTTATCAGGCATATAAAATATTGAGGATGGTAGCTATATTTTTGAAGTTTTTGAAAAGAAAATCTCCAAGCGACAAAGATTTCAAGAATAAGATACTCATATTCTACCATCTCACATTCCACAATGACTTGAGTAACACATGGTTTTTAAAATGATTTTCAATAAATGCAGGTTTTCAGAAATATCACATAGTGAGATTGATCATAATTAGAAATATTTTTGTCTTTTTAAATTATCATGTTAGGAACAATATTCTACACAGCCCAATATGTATTTGTATATATGTAAATAAAGCGTGCAGAGTATGTACCTGAATCGTGGAGTGGTGCAATCGAAGTGCTTTTACCATGTCGAGGGGATTCCCCCATACTTGTTTCCTACTTTCTTGCATAAAAATAAAGTGGAGATACACGAGGTATAATAATAATAATAATCTTTATTTGTCTTGAGGCATTTATTACACTGACTAATGAAGCGAACTAATCTAAACTGAATTGAATCTAACTGAATCTAATGATGAAGACTAAGACACACTACCTCAAGGTCTAATCTAGATAGCTCAGTGTTGCTCTAAATCCCTGATCCTAGCAAGGGCATCAGAAAGGTCACGTTTAAGCGCGAGCACAGTAGTGTTCAGGTTGGAGACCTGCCTACTAAGGGAGCTAACTGTGGACTGAAGTTCCATAATATGTCTATTTGCTGTCCTGATGTCCTCATCCACATCTGCTATGGTCCTGCGGCGCTTCGGTGGTGTCTCAAACGAATTGAGAGCGTGCTTAGGAGCTTCCTTTGGTGGGATGAAGCGAACTTTTGCTGTCCTAACTCCTTCGAAGCGGGGCCTCTCCTTCTCCGTAGTGTAGTGGACGCTGCTGATCTCGCCGCTCCGGTTGGTCTTGACGCCTACAACCCGCTCATTGGGTTTAGGTGGTAGGATTTTCATGCCGGCTGGTACCTTGACGATGGCTTCTTGCTTGGACGACGGTCCCTTGAGAAGAAGGGGCTGCGGTGGTGCAGTAAGAACTGGTTGGGCGTAGTAGGATGAGATTGAGCTGCGCTGGTTTGATGGTGGGGCTGCTAGCTGTCGCTCTGTGTTGGCCGGGACGTAGGCGTCGGGGTCATCCTTGGGCTTGCGGTTGAGGTCGTAAGGGACGATCTCCCAGTTGCGGTGGGTCTTGTCGGCCATTGGAGAAGCAAGGAACTAGACAAGCTCTAATTGAGGAGGAGAGAAGGATTGAATGAATTGGTGTTGAAAGCTGACGTCAGGGGTCTGTTTATATAGGGGTCAAAAAGTGCCTCTAGGGTTTCCATAGATCCATCCCGCCGCCGGGCGTGCGTAACAACCCATTCGCGGAATTTTCTGGATAACCATAGATGAGGAAAGCACGTCGGAAGAGGCCGGGGCTGAGGGGACTCCAGGGCAGGGTGCCCGCCCTCATCCTCAGGGCGCCCGCCCTGGGCCTGCCTCCTCTGCGGGTCCGCTTGCTTGAGCGTGTTTCTAGAAGTATTTTTATCCCGAAAAATATGTACGTGGCCCAAAAATGTCAGATTAAAAAGGTCGGGCTTTAATTCTCCATCGGAAGGTAAAAATGGATCACGTCTATTTCTTCTAATTCTTTATTGGGTTCTAAAAATAATTTAAGACGTTGACCATTTACCTTGAATAACGTACCTTCGTCGTTTTGAAGTGTAATAGCTCCGTGGGATGATGAATTGACTACCTTGTATGGTCCTTCCCATTTACTCCGGAGTTTTCCATGCCCAAAAAGCTTCACCCTGGAATTAAAAAGTAATACCTTATCTCCGGGTGAGAACTCCTTCTTCTTGATCCTCTTGTCATGCCATCTTTTGACTCTTTCTTTGTAGATCTTCGAATTGTGATATGCTTTCTCTGGCCATTCTTCCAATTCTGATAGTTGCATTCTTCTATGATCTCCAGCAACATCTAGGTCCATATTCCATCTTCTTATGGCCCAGTGTGCTTTGAACTCTAGTTCAACAGGCAAGTGGCAAGTCTTCTCGTACACCAATTGGTATGGGGTCATTCCAATTGGGGTCTTGTATGCTGTCCGGTATGCCCAGAGTGCATCGGGTAACTTTTCCTTCCATGCTGTTCCCATCTCATTTGTAACAACAGTCATGCCTCCCTTTTTAGGCACAACTTGAACAGGGCTCACCCACTCACTATGCGGCACAGGATATATAATCCCTGCATGCAGCAACTTTATAACTTCCTTTTTAACTATTTCTCTCATCGCGTTGTTGAGTCTACGTTGGGGTTCCCGAGAAGGTGAAACAGAAGGATCTGTCGGAATGCGATGGGTGCAAATCATAGGACTGATTCCTGTAAGATCTTGGAGTGAGTAGCCAAAGACTGAGTGATGTTTTTCTAAAACGGTCATTAATCGCAGAGTTTGTTCCTGAGTGAGTTTATTACTAATGATCACAGGAAACTCTGGATTATTGTTTAGGAAAGCATAGATAAGACCGGGTGGTAAAGTTTTAAGCTCTATAGGAGGTCTGGGTGTTTCTGCAAACTCATCTAAAGGTTCAGGTTCAGAAGGTTCAGCTTCCTCTTCTATGAAGAAAGGGGCTTCTTCTTCTAAGTCTGATTCATTTAAAAGCTCTAGAGACGCAGCTTTTACCTCTTCCATAGGATCAGACAAAAGAGATGACTCGATCTTATTATTCAAGGAGTGAGAAATTGTCATAGGGAATTTAAAATCCTTTCCAAAAGAAATGTGTAGCTTTCCAGTTTGACCTTTATAAAGGAGTCTTCTAAATGGTTGTCCTATCAACAGGTCGAAGTCCCATGTATCAAAGATATAAAAGTTCAAATGAATCATGGAGCCTTCTACCATAAAGGGTAGGACATTCACAATTCCAAGACTGGGGACCAATCGTCCCGAAGATTCCTTCATGAACTTTGTTGTGGGGGTTAAAATTAATTTTCCAAATAATTTAAGTGCAAAAGCTTCAGACATGATATTGATCCCCACAACAGGATTATAGAGAGCATCAAATTGATCAGAATCATAAGCACATCGTATAGTGATAGGAGGTGTATCCAAACGGATCACTTCAGAGGAAAGCTCTGACTCCTCCAACCATTCGCTACTCATGACTGAGATAAGCTCTCTCAATTGATATTCACTTGGTAAACAAATGCTATAATGGCCGCTTTGGGGTTTGTCTATAGAATGGTAGTTTGAAATGTTTCCAAAATCGGCAAAAAGATCGGATTCTATATCCAGCATGAAATCAGGTGGTGGAATTTCTTCCTTTTGTGGCTCAAAACTTGGGATAGCTGAAGTAGGTGAAGAATTCGGCAGAGTGTCTACTTCGGCTTCGTAGGTTTCATCATGGAGGGTATTATCCATCTCAGCTTCTAGGATTCTATCTAGGATCGCTCTAGCTTCATCAGTAGGGATACGAAAGAAAGAACCTCTAGACATTGTATGTAGCATTTGTTTATGATCTTTCTGAAGACCTCGAAAGAAATGAAAAAGGAGAATAGGGTCTTCAATATTGAGTTTTGGACCAGATTCTAAAAGATCAGAAAAACGTTTCCAGGATTTTCCCAAAGTTTCATTTTCTTTTTGTTTAAAAGATAGAACTTCGAGTCTAAGGTCGGTGATACGATCGAGGGAATAAAAATCTAAACAGAAGTTGGCTCGTAAGACTCCCCATTCACCTCGTTGTTGACTTACCTTCTGACTATACCATCGTCTAGCTTCTCCTCTTAAGGAAAAAGGAAAAAGCTTCCAACGTAAAGTCTTATCAGAAATGCCTTCAATGCGAAGACAATCGCATGTTTGCTCAAAATCTCTAATATGAAGGTAAGGATTTTCGTCTTCCTTTCCCGAAAAGGATAGGTTCTCAATCATGGCAATTAACCTTGAACTTAACCTATACTGGGATGTTTGGATAGGCTGTGATGACTCCCATGGTAAAAGGTCAGTTTCCGAAGGTGTTGCAAATTGATAGATTGATTTAGAATCTTGGTTCTCCATAAGGTAAGAATAAAGAAAAGATAAGGAATAAAAAGATAAAGAAAGATAAAAGTATAGGTACAAGCTAGTAGTAAGATTCAAGGTTATCTCAGCAAACCGTCTTTCTCCCCGGCAACGGCGCCAGAAATGCTTGTTGATATTTGGTAACGCAATTAGGAAATGATCCGCAAGCGCACGGATATCGGTGAGCACTTCACCCGGGATGTTATCTAGAGTATCGTATTTATTTTTTTACCACTAGGAGAAAGCGTGCATCTGACTAACCAAATCTATTACTACTAACCTTTAGGCTACAACCACTGTGATTTGATGTGAGCGATGTATAGAGAAGACTGCAACTGCACTCTCATTCTAACCTTGGTAAGGATGATCTACTGCTCTATTGGGGAGGCTCACGGAATCTAGACACCTCAAAGGATGTTCGACCCGCACCTATAAACCCTATCGATCCTGCTAACGGGATATGGAATACAAAGGTAGCTACGGAAATGTCACGTTCCTCGCTACTACCACGGTCCGGCTAGACAGGGGATATCTATGAGTATCCTAGCCCAAACACCACGTTTACGCTAGAGATGATTACTCTAAACTCTACGCGAAGAGATTAAAGTAAACTCATAAACCAAAGAACAATAAAACAAAGAACTTACTAGAATTTAGAAGTCGAAATACTGAAGAATCCTAGGAGCAAGCCTCGGGTTAGGAGAACTTGATCCTGCAGGTACAACCTCGAAGTAGTCACCGACAGGCCGGGCTTCCTTCGATCTATACCTCCACTCTATCTCTCTCAATCTAGAAGAACTAAGTCTAATCTCACATTGGATGCTAAGCCCTAATGAGGTGGGAACCCTAAGGGAACCTCTCTCTCTGAATCCTCTCTGGAAAATATGAAAATAATGGACTTGGATTCTCCTCTCCAGGGGCCAGGGGTCCTGCTTATATAGTCCCTTCAAGTGAACCTGGGCCGTCGGATCAAACCGACATTAATCGCACGGTTTTCCTTGATCCTTTAGGTCGGTGGGGCATAATCCGCGAGACTCATCCTGATTGGTTGCAGACCTAGGGCGGGCGCCCCAGGGTCCAGGGCGGGCGCCCTGGTCCCGGGCCCGTTCGGCCTCCCGTTCGATCCCGTGGCTTCTGGAGTCTTCTAGATGATAGAAAATCGGTGAACACGTTAATATCTCTATGTAATTCCGACGTGTGGGCCTTTCCTTTGTATTTCCTGATAACCCCCTGCAGAAACAGATAAACAACAAAACTCGTGGAATTCTGTCAGATCAAACCCTAATTCTAGGTGTTGCTTGCATATAGGTCCTTTTCCTTATTTATTGGATAATTAAAATTGATACTTAAGAACTGTCAACAGCTACCACAACTATCCGTGGGATTAGGCGCAATCTTAGGTAACCCGTAGCCTAGACACCATGTCTACACTATTGATTACTACTCTAATCACATATAATAACAAGAGCACTTAATACGAGTGGAGATCCCATGCCAAAGTATAATAACTATACTAACCGTACACATGAAAGGCATATAAGCAAATAGAGAAGATAATATATTAAAGCATAAGTCTTGCAAAGGTAAAGTACAAAGATATACCAGACCTCTGAAGAATTCTCTAGAACCTAAGCGTAGCTCGACTCTCCCTAACTCTCAACTAGAACTAATCTACTACATTGAAGAGTCTAGCCCTAATTCTCTTGGTGTTATGTCTTGTTCTAAATGAGAGACGGCCTTCTGGAGGGGGTTAGGGCATCCTTATACAGGGGGTGATGGAGTAGCGGCCAACGAAGTGCCACGTCATCGATCTGTGTCACCTCCCTCGACCACCGTTGGATAAATCAACCTAAAACCGCCTTAAAATCAACGAAGTAGATCATAGGAAGGAGTACGAAGCGGCAGAGGGTGAGCGGGCTCTGGGCTGGGCCGGGCGGCTTCCCCCATGGGCCGACCGGCCAACTACGGTGGAGTCTCGGCCCACGCTTCATTGTGGTGTCTTCTAGAACCTTCTGGAGTTGTCTTTCACAGTTTTCGCAAATAGAATCACTTGTTATCGTCGGTTTACTTATTTGGAGTGTATGACAGTGGTCCCAGGGCTATTTTCTGGATAAATCATCCTGCATACAAATATTCACCAAAGCTCATGGAATTCTTTAGTTTAAATCCCTATATCTATGTTTGGTGATGGAATCAAGCATAATTGTAGGTTATGTTGACGGTTTATAATTAGTGTTAATGACCATCAACAGTGGCAACCTCCAAGGGTAACAAGGACCACCGGCTTGCAACTCGAACACCTAGTGCCACTCAATGTAATCGCACTAGAATCACTCACTCACAATCGGATCGTCCTCTTGCAAGCACAAGTGAGTTAGAGGGCTCCCAAGCACTCCTACACAGGCCACATATGCGTGAGAATGCTCAGGTACCAGGCCAAGGCCGGCCACCTCTTCTATTTATAGTTCCAAGGACTAAAAGAGTCGTTGCCCCTTCGCTGGGCAAAACCCACAGCGACCGAACGTGCCGGTCGTGATGTCCGGATGTGCCAGGCCCTACATCCTATCGCTCTTGGACAACCACGTGTCCCAACTGTTTCAATGTAGCCATTGCCGCCAATGGCTAGCTCACTCATCCGCTCGCTCCGCGAGACCGGACACACCTACTGCCACGACCTGACACCTGAGCCACTGAGTCCAGTCACGAACAAGAGCTCCCAGAGCCTCAATTCCACGACCGGATGCGTCCAAAGGACCATGACCGGACGCTCCTCATAGTCTAGCCCTCGCTGATCAAACGCCACTACGCTACATTAGCGTACGTCACCAATGACCGGAAGCGGCCCTTGCGCATGCGATTCTGTGCGTCGCCAGCATCCAGTCACAGACCGACGCCGCGCCTTCACTGCAACACTGACTGAACGTGTCCGGTCCTCTCGGAGCCAATGTCCGGCCGGTGACCTCCAGAGACATCTTTTCGCCTCTCTTTCTTCACCGAGTTGATCCACATCAACTTCAGCTTCTTCTCCTTTACAAATGTGCCAACACCACCATGTGTATGTGTGTTAGTATTTTCACAATCATTTTCAAGGAGTTAGTCACTCAATTCACCACACCACTCGATCCTAGCAATGTTGCAAAGTTAGATCACTTGAGTGGCACTAGATGACCAATATGCAAACAAGTTTGCTCCTTTTGATAGCACGACCATCTATTCTAAACCTAGTTATGCACTTCTCTACATAATCTTTGACCGGTGAAATAAAATGCCCTATGGTTATACCTTTGCCTTGCGCATTGCATTCCATCTCCTCCGATGTTGATGCAAAACATGCACCAACGTGATCACAAATGATATGATCCACTTCATATCATCACATGACCATATTGGTTCATCGATCTTGACTTTACTTGCTCTTCACCGTTGCCTCGGTCCATCGGCGCCAAGTCACCACTTAACTTGCCCTTCACACTTGCAACTGGTCCATCAAGCCAAGTCTTAATCTTCTCCACCTTGGTCACATGACTCAATGTCATGTCTCATACGCAATTAGCTCCTTCATCACCACATGTGTAAGCTTTGCAACAAGTCTAAGCCATTTCACCTCCATGGCAAGTATTGCTCACACACATGTACTTATGGACTAATCACCTGTCTATCTCACTCAAACACATATTAGTCCACCTAAGGTTGTCACTCAATTATCAAAACAAAACAAGGACCTTTCACCCCGATGAGCACGACACTCGTGGTGGAGGCGGCAGCGGCGGTTGGGCGGGTGCAGCCTTGCGCGGTGAGCCGAAACACCTGTGCAGTCGCAGGGGGAGCACGCCGCGGCGGTGCGGGTGCGGCGGCGCGGTTGCGATGGATTGGGTTTGGGAATGGAGACTATGGAACAAAAAAAAAGTGAGAGCTGAGTTTTTTTAGCAACGCGAGTTAGGTGAGAGCGTTGGGCCGTTCAGGCGGGCATCGAGACCTACAAACAGGAGCGTCCGAGCAACCAGACGCCCGCTTCCTAACATTGCCGTTTACTTTTACACGTTGGTGAAAAGAAGACGCATGTGACTGCAGCGTGTATAATATACGATCTTCGTGTGTGACACGTGTTATACACCAGATTATTAAGTGTTTAAAGGGCTGGGGGTAGCATTCACGGGAGGATTTTATTAGCCTGATCGCATGCATATACGCGGCGTGTTTGGTTTGATGCCGGACAATCTTACCAGCCTGTCGGATTTGGTTGCCTGATGGCTAAGATCGTTACGTGGCAAACAAGCTGCCTATCACGTCACTAACTAAACATGTCCACTTTCTTATAAATGCTTGCATGCATACTAGATCTTGAGATTGATAAAGTTAAGATTATCGTCTCATTTGTAATAGGTGCATTATCTATCGCTAAATGAAAAGTGACAAAAAAAATTGTTAGAAATAAAATAAAAAAAATACAAGCACCATGCAAGGTAAAAGAACTTGAACGCTGATAAGTTGTACCAAAAATGTTGAAGCTCTTCTACTTATCTCTCATGTAACACAACAAAAATTTTATCGCATAACTGTGTGTATATACTATGTTATAAATACTTTGACAATTTTTCATATAAGGTATACACCGTTCCTCTAAGTGCAATGAAAGTTCCAGCATTTTATCTAGAAACTAAAAAAAAAACTATACATACCCCCAACATACTGATGGTGACTTAATAACTCCTTAGTTAACACTATGAAATCAGGTGTTGTAGTCTTTTAAGTACCTGATAATGTTCAAATGACTCCAAAATTGTTTTGCAGTGCTACTTTCAGTTCAAATGATCCAAAGATTGTTTTGCAGTGTTACATACTTCAAGGTCTACAATATACTGGTTTTATGGTTGATAGATTTTTATAGTAAACGCTCCAAGAGTTACATAGACTTTCTTTTATAAAAAAACGATGTTCAACAAAACATAGTATTTGTCTAGAAGGACAAGTAAATTCCCGTGATTGTATGACGTCATTGCACCACGTGTGTAGCTAGGACAAATCTTGTGGAACCAGAGATAGTGTGCCTTTGCGTGTTTTACTGTAATGACTTGTGTTGGTGGATGATAGTGATCAAAATGCCACACCTTTTCAATGACAAAATGCCAAAATTCGGAAACTGAGGTTTTACTGTAATGACTTGTAGTTCTTCTGGCATGCCATTCAGTAGGACAAGTGTTGTATCATGTCATTCAGTAGTTATGAGGCTTCGAGAGGACGATTCTTGCCCAATTATTCTTTTTTATCCCTCTTTTTCCCAACTCAGGTGCTGAACGATGATCTGCTGTACGGCATCAGTTACCGATATATGAGACTCTGTTATGTGTGCGTCTCTTCAGGCCACATTATTTGCGTAATAAGCAATGTTTAATACTCTCCTCAGTCTTGAAAGATGAAATTTTAGCAAAGTATTAGTCAAATATCTAAATCTTAACTAAATTTGTATAAAAATACTACTCCCTCTGTTCCAAATTATACAAGACGTTTTGTGTTTCTAGATATATATAGCTTTTTCTGTACACTTAGTATACACGATGTTTAGATATATAGTTAAAGCAATATATCTAGAAAAGTTAAAACGTCTTATAATTTGGAACTAAGAGGATAATATATTATATTAAATAAGTATAATTTGATCATCATGGAATATATTTTTTTAAGTATATCTACAAGGAGTCATACATGTTAATAATATTTGGTACAAATTTAATTAAATTTAAAATAGTTTGAATTTAGCTAAAACTAAAATTAATTATATCATACGACAGAGGCAAATAGAAAGATGCTCAGTCCAGCTATCTATTCGAGAAAGAACCTCGTAACTCAACGTAGAAGATTAGTGTAGAAAAATATTTCAATACGTTATGTTCCATTAAAGAAAACATTTCATTACGTTATGTTCCGTTCAAAAAAAAATTCAATATGTTATCGTAATTTAACCATGAATTTTAATTTTTTATATACTTAGCAAATAGTCAAAAGACTGTATCTTTGTCCAAAAGGACAACTGGACAAGAGAGACAAATGCATATATATGCGAATGATTGAGCCACGTGTGCGATCTAAGTTTGGACAAATAAATCTTGTTAACGTGTACGTAGGGTGCCTTGTGTGTCTGGCTCTCTGGAGTTTGTAGCTAGTAATTTCTAGTATCCCAAGACGACATCTACTTTTGTGAAATTGGAATCTCCCTTGAACAAACTTTGAATTTTTTACTGCAACTGTCATTTTCTGCATCGCTATCCACACAGATGTGTGTGTGTGTTTGATGGAGAGAGAGGATGAGCAAGAGGACAGCAGCAAAAGTCCTGGGCTTCTAGATGAAGGCCTCGTTTAGTTACCAGAGTCGGGGGTGGCCGATTCGGCACAGTGCCACCCCCGACACTGTAGCACCTTTTGTTTTTAGTGGTAATAATTGTCCAAATTTTGATTAATTAGGCTCAAAATGTTCGTCTCGCAAAGTACAACAAAACTGTGCAATTAGTTTTTGATTTCATGTACATTTAGTACTCCATATATATGCCGACATTTTGATGTGATGGGGAATCTTCTTTTTGCATAGTGAAATTTGGGGGTGAATTTTGGAATCTAAACAAGGGGGAAGATGAGCGTGGTTTCATGCAGGTGGTTGAGGCCCGTCGGCGCCACATGCATGGTCGTCACACACGCTCTAGAACGGAACGGGCTTTTGAAAAACGGGGCACCACCGGTTTCCTGTTGGGGCGGACAGATTCCCTTTCCGGCGGATTCTTCTAGCTGGCTGGCTTTTCTTAGCTTTCAAGTTTCAATTTACACCGATTTTGCGATGATTTTGCTACGCTAAAATTATTGCTACTTTACTATTGAAAAAAATATTACGGTTTGTGTTGTGTGTGGCGCCGACGAACCTTATTTTCACGCGCTGAGAAGTCGACGGATGTTGATGGCCACCATTAATAAAGAAATATATTTGATTAATTAAGTGATGTTTTCTTACGAATTCCTAAGATTTCTCAACTCCATTGTTATTGTCGTGACTGACA
The DNA here is from genome assembly GCA_038087645.1 of Saccharum hybrid cultivar R570. Lineage (NCBI taxonomy): Eukaryota > Viridiplantae > Streptophyta > Magnoliopsida > Poales > Poaceae > Saccharum > Saccharum hybrid cultivar. The sequence continues at coordinate 19,331,699 of JAQSUU010000805.1, forward strand.
CGTACTGCTAGTTTTTTTCTCCTACGATTCTATGGTTTTAAGTACGTGCGTGGGTGCGTGCATGTTATTTTCACATCATGAGACCCATAAGTATATAGCCCAAAGAGGTCCTAGATAAGTTCTACCATGTGCAATGGAAAAACTTGGTTTCGCATATTGTTAATGGAAACACTACTGGTATTCTCCATCTAGATGATGATATCATTACGTGTGACGTGACGACGCTGCATGCGTGTGGCTGGCTTGGTCTTCCGTGACTTGACGACCAATCCCATCTCTACTAAGGGATGGAAAATAGAAATGGATTTCTGAATTATCTGATATCTCTAAAACTTATAGTATGGATACCCGTATTCGTATTCATTTCTAATATGAATATTAAATGGATACATAGGAATTCGTTTTCAGTGTTTTTGTCTATCCGATTCTAGTCCGTACTCGACAATGTCCGACAGATCTATATCTGAAAAAAAAACAAAGTATCATGAACCTATCTAAAAGTTTTCTCTCCATAACGAGTGACCAATTATTTAAATTTATTATTACTAATGATGCATTGAAACCATTTAATAGTATATCTATAAATAACTTTTAGTATTAATTAAATTAAAATTATTAATGATACATAAACATTAAATTAATTTTAGCATGTTTTTTATTTAGTTTAAACCCAATACATTTGTTGCTGTAAATTATTTTAATACTTTAGTTAATTTATTTATTAATGTATATTATTTTATATAATTTATAATTTCATGATAAATATTTATATAAATAACAAGGTTGATTAATTGATAATTTTAGTTATTATAATAGTATTAATAACTATATTACTTTTTATGAGCTATCCTAGTATATGTTAGATACACAAATACTGTAATCTCGACTTGTTAATAATTTTGTAATTCCAAAAATATTGATAAAGCAAAATGGAAATCTGTTTTCCACCATTTTTTTTAATTTGTCCACTTGACCTATTATTTTATTAAATATTATCCACTATAATTTAGTTTACTTGTTAATAATTTTGTAATTCCAAAAATATGGACCGAGTGCAAAATGGATATTATTAGAAGTGTATTTTCATTTAGTTCGCTTTGGTTAACGATGAACTTAGTAGTAAACTTTTATTCATGCATATTGAATTTAACAATATACGCTTTGAGCTGAGAATTGTTGATGGCCACCATTAAAGAAATAAAGATTAATTAAGTGATGTTTCCTTGCGAATTCCTAAAATTTCTCAACTCCATTATTGTCATGAACGCCGCTGCTGCTAGTTTTTTTCTCTCTTATGATTCTTTATGGTTTTAAGTACGTTCGTGGGTGCATGTTATTTTCACATCATCTCAGACGTCCCAGATAAGTTAGCATGCATGTGCAATGGAAAGACGTGATTTCGCATATTGGTAATGGAAAATACTGGTATTCTCCATCTAGATGATATCATTACGTCTGACGTGATGACATCATCAGAGATTTAGTCCTTGTTTAGGTTTAGGGGTGTAAAGTTTTGAGGTGTCATATCAGATGTTTCATAGGATGTCGGAAGGGGTGTTCTGATACTAATAAAAAAAAACTAATTACAGAACTTGACTCTAAACTGTGAGACGAATTTATTAAGAGTAATTAATCCATCATTAACACATGTTTATTGTAGCATGACATTGTCTAATCATGGATTAATTAGACTCAAAAATTTCGTCTCGTAAAATACACGCAATCTGTGCAATTAGTCATTTTTTTAGTCTACATTTGATACTCCATACATGTGTCCAAATATTCGATGTGACAGGATGTAAAGTTTTGAGAAAGAAAAGGCCTTAATTCTTGGTCCGATGAGTGTGCTGGAAGGATTCAAATCAATGCACACACGTTTCCATCTCGAGGCTTGACCTAGATAGATAGCTACACTACTACACACAAGATTTGTAGGGACGGCTCATAACTATTTGTAGGAATGGTCTGGCTAGCCGCGCCTACTAAATCGTTGCTACAGATGGCTGATTTCCGTGGCTGCTGATTTGTAGGGGCGATCATTTTCCAGAAATCATAAAATCGGGCAAAAAAAATAGTAAAAGAAATTTTATTAACCCGGGGAGGCCCCCACCGGTCAGCCATTTTTTCGCGCAAAAACGCAGCCGTGAAATCCAAGTCGCGCATTTTTTCACGCCAAATCACGGGCTTCGCGGCTGCAACCTCCCTCTCACGTGTACCCTCCTCTACTACTACACCCCACACTCACTTGTGTCTATATTGCATTTTCTTTCCCCACATATTATCCTAAACTGAGTTTAAATTGATTGTTTGAGGCCCTAAACGAATTCAAATAAAAAGATGTCAACTGCAAAGTTTTATAACTTTTCAAGATCTATAACTTTTATATTGGTAGTTTCTCCATCCGAGATCATTTACAAAATTTAAATTTAAAATTTGAGAAATTCAAACGTAATTTTGCTTGGCAACATTATTTTAAATCAAAAGGTTGTCAACTAAAAAGTTTCATAACTTTTCGAAATCTACAACTTTCGTTTTTGTTGTTTGTCCACCTAAGGTCGTTTGAAAAATTCAAATTTCAAATTTTTGAAAATTCAAACGTAGTTTTCCTTCATAAGATGATTTCAAATCAAAAAGTTGTTAACTAAAAAGTTGTATAACCTTTTGGGATCTACAACTTTTATTTTGATTGTTTCTCCATCCGAGGTCGTTTAGAAAATATAATTTTAAATTTAAAAAATTCAAACGTAGTTTTCCTTGACAAAGTGAAAAAGTTGTCAACTATAAAGTTCTATAACTTTTCGAGCTTTACAACTTTTATTTTGGTCATCTGTTTATCTGACATAGTGGTAGTAATATTGTTCACAAATTTTGCATATCCATGACCCCATGATATTACCACTTTGTCGGATCAGAAATGACCAAAATAAAAGTTATAGATCTTGAGTACTTTAACTTTTATGTTCATGACCTTTTCAGCTGAAATCATTTAATGTTTCAAAATGACGTTTGAAGTTTGAAATTCAAAATTCAAATAAATAAAACATAGTCACATGAAAAAATAAATAAAATAATAGCTGTAAGAACACAATAAATTGGTAGAGCATGATTTTTAAAAAAATTAAGAAAAAAATTATCTAATTTGAAGTTAGCACGAGGGAGAAAGACTAGTTACAAGTTTTAGCCAGAGTTCTTCAACAATTTCAAAATTAAATTTCAACAACATTTTGAAGCCATAAATGATTTCAAATGAAAAAGTTGTAAACAATAAAGTTCCGTAATTTTTCGAGATCTAAAACTTTTATTTTGATCATTTTTTCATCCGAGGTCATTTGAAAAAAATATTAAATTTTAGTGTCTAGATTTTACTATTCGGTGTCTATTTGTAAGGGCGGCTCAATAGTGAGCCGTCTGTACAAATCGGGCTATTTGTAGGGGTGGGGCACCATCCGCCCCTTAAAAAAAGAGAACGTTGCTATAAATCATTTTTTAGTATTGCTAGCTCAATTGCAGTGTATGTCAGATAATAATTAAAATGTGTAAAATATATATTTTTTATTATGCAATAAAGTTGGATATGTTTGCCTTCATCTTTTGATATTTCTTTATTTAAGAAGTGACCTTCTGACGCTGGCTAAGGCTATCCGCACTTATGGACCTCTATATTCATCCTCTATACGTCTTAGTCAGCAAGATTCTCTCTTCTATACTCAATTCTCCCACACTCATCCATCCTCTATATCATCCTCTATCCACTCTATCCACTGTGGGACTCACTTGTCACTTTATCTAAATATATCTATGTGTGATCTAGTTTTGAAGGATTTATTGAGACGAATTTAATGGTGCAATCGAAATTTAATTTGGATTTTTGGTTTGTGAGTTATAGCATTTTTTTCCTTTGTTTAGCTAGTGGGGCCCGCCATTGCCCACTATAGAGTAAGCACTGTACCGCTCTAAATATAGAATGAGAGAAATGATAGAGTATTATTTTAGAGTATCCAGTGCAGCAGTTTTTACTCTATATTCATACTCTAAAGCTCTAGAGTATCCTTGAGAGTACCTGCAACTAGTCTAAGAGCTCTAGAACGGATCGCGGAGAATGTTGAAACTAAACAAAGAGCCTGACAGGAAGGTCAAACGTGGAAGATCGTTGCACGTGCAAATTTGCTGCACCCATCCGTGTCCCCTGATGACGTCTTTGGGCGTTGTTTAGATTCCAAAATTAGGATCCAAACTTTGCATAGTAAGTGTCACGTCACACTGTAGCAATTTTGTTTTTTTGTAATAATTATCCAAACATTGATTAATTAGACTTAAAATGTTCGTCTCGCAAAGTACAACAAAACTGTGTAATTAGTTTTTTATTTCATCTATATTTAGTACTCCATATATGTGCCGGCATTTTGATGTGATGGGGAATATGAATTCTGCATAGTAAATTTGGTGACCAAATTAGGGAATCTAAACAAGGTCTTGGTTAGGTTTTTGCAACGGCTGTAAGCAGGCAAGTCAACGGCTAAGAGCTCTAGAACGGATTGCGGAGAATGTTGAAACGAAACAAAGTGCCGGTAGTTAACTTACCTGTTCGATGAACTAGGACTAATGATTACTCTTAACTTTTATATAAAGATTAATGAACTTATTTAGAGATATAAATATTGCACGTATTTTCTATAAATCTAGTTAAAGTTAAAAAAATTTGACCAGCACAATTCTGATAAGGACTGTATTTTTGAGTCAGATGTAGTACATGCGAGGTGCCGCAAAAAGGATTCAGCTGTAAACTACACAGGTGTCACTTCGGAGTTAGGTACGTCTAGACCTAAATGGGTCCGCCGAACATTCCTTTAGTAAGGTACCTTTTTTCAGAATTTGATTTGACAAGCATTTGCTCACTCACAGTGATGTAAGCAAAACGTCTTTCCTGCAATTTTGTGGCATAGTGTCAATTTTATTTAAAGAGATTAGTTAGAATTGCTCCAACATAATACGTGCGTAGTAGTACACTCTCACACAATGATTTTTAGACGCATTCAAAGTCAAATTTTAAGTGTGGTTTTCCAAACCGCTACTATGCAACAAATTGTCAACATGAGTTATATATTATTAGATTTGTTACCGGTCTTTGAGACTCTGTTATCACAGATATAACGGCAACATGTCTTTTAGCATGAGTTATCTCATTGTTTTGTGCGCATGTAATGAACAATGTCTCCCTTAATTAACATCGCGTCCGTTTCAGAAAGGATAGAATTCTAGCATAGTGCTAAGTTAAACAATCTAATATTTAACTAGATTTGTATAAAACAATGCTAAAATTTATTATATTAAATCATTAGATTAGCTATCAAATATATTTTTTATAGTATATCTACCAAGAATCATATATGTTCATACTATTTTCAATAAATTTAGTTAGATTTAAAATAGTTTAATTTTAACCAAACCTAGAATTATTGTCTTTTTGCTTGGTCCACCTATCTATTTGACAAAAATACCTCGGAACTCATTGTAGGACAAACATTTCAATACGTTATCGTAATTTAACGATGCATTTTATTTTTTATATATTTACAGCCTGTTCGCTTGGGCTGATCTGACTGGCTAAAAGTACTGCTAGCTGGTTTTTTGTGAGAGAAAAACACTGCTGGCTGGCTGATTTGGCTAATAATCTCAAGCGAACATGCTATTAGGAAATGGTCATAACACTGTATCCCTGTCCAAAAGGACAACTGGACAAGAGAGCTAAATGCATACATATGCCAATGATTGAGCCACGTGTGTGATCTAAGTTTGGACAAATCTTGTAAACGTGTGCATAGAGCGCCTTGCGTGTCTGGCTCTCTGGAGTTTCTAGCTAGAACCCAATTTCTAATATCCCAAGACATCTACTTTTGTGAAATTGAAATCTTCCTTGAACAGACTTTGAATTTTTTACTGCAACTGTCATTTTTTGCATCGCTATCCACACACAGATGTTTGCTTGTTTGATGGACAACAAAAGTCCTGGGCTTCTAGATGAAGATGAGCGTGGGTTATGCAGGTGGTTGAGGCGCGGCGCCACACGCATGGTCACCACACTCTGGAACGGAACGGGATTTAGAAAAACGGGGCTCCCATTTCAGGTAGATAAAATAAGTCATAGCAAAAAAAATAATTAATATTTATAATTTTTTTTTTGAATAAGACAAATAGTATAACAAAAGTTGAACGACATCTGATAAATAAAGGGTTTAAATGGTAAAGTTGCCGATCCACTATGAAACGCATCGTGAGATAAAGTAGACGTAGGTACAAATTCAATTACGGGGACGATGAATCCAGATATATCACGAAACACAGATACAAAATGAACATGAAAACTGAATCCAACTCGGACTTGATCTGGACTGTCAGACTGGATGCATGGGACCCTCTGGTGTGTCACACCCATTTTTAAGCAGCAAATGGAATGTATAATCTTATGTGTATCCAGAGATCAATCACACATAAGATGACAAATATAAATAGTATCATCACAAATGTTTATTACATAACGAATAATTTCACAGAGTCTTCACGTAATTAAGCGGAAACATAGAATAATTCTTGTGGTAGCTAGCTCCATAGCACAAGCACGTCAACTGGTTGACCACAAGTCTAGTAATCTTCAGGGAAATAGTAGTAGTAATCACTATTTGCATATTCGGGAGTCCATCCTGTGGTGTGGGGGAATGCAAGGGTGAGCACAAAAGTACTCAACAAGTGTAACATGGGGTTCATGAAGCTCAAGTAGGATAGACACTGGTTCAACTGCATGTAGCTTTTAGTTGATCATATTTTAAGCAATTGAGTAGCATCAAATAGGTGATATTCCCATAATAAACACATGATCATGTAAAGAGAATAATGAATAGCAAGAACAAGTAAATTAATAGTGATCTCTATTCCGTAAGGGTCCAAGGCCGCTCGTGACCGTGAGCACGGCTGATATACCAGTTTTACACTCTGCAGAGGTTGTACACTTTCACTGTGAGTCGTGATCCCCAAAAGTCCGAGGTCATGACTCCCCATTGGACAGTTAAGTTTCACTATAAAGTCTTTTCAAGGTTCGTCTAACAAGTTAGGGCCGCTAGGTTTCTGTGGCCTGCAAATGTAGAGCCCCCCTTCTGTATGGCACAATGACACGCAACCTATACTCATAAGGACAGGAGCCGCACTACACCCAACCCGGAACACAACCCCTTTTGCGCCATAAAGGTAACCACTAACAAGCTAGAAAAGGTCCTCTTATATGACTAAAGCCAGAGCCATGTAGCCCTCACAGCTGTACTGTAAGTCCCGGATGTTCGCTTACAGATAAGTCCTTACGGAGAGGAATCTAGAGAAAACTCTAGCCCTCTTGTTCCCTGTTGCTAACAATCATCTTTTAGAGTTATTGCATATATCATTAGTCAAATTACAAGATCATTGTTTATGTGAGCGCTAGCCACTACCCAATGCTAATAACCATAGGATTCAAGGAACAAGATCAATACTAAAGCATCCTTAACAAGGAGACACATGTAGCATGAATTAAGTGAATTCAAGTGAGTGGGTAACAAGGATAATCCCATGCTATACTTGCATTGATCTAGCTGATCCTGTTGATCCGACTCGTAATAGTACTCTTGATCACCAACGAACTGATCACCGTCTATTCTCGATTAGCACATCAACAACAATCATCCAAGAGCAATCATGCAAAGCAAACAAAGCTACAATTAGAACAGTACACCAACAGTAGAAAAATAATATGAAAAGTTTTTAAAACGAATCTACATCGCACTAGGATCACACAGACGCGAATTTCACGTAAATCGGAACTAAAACGGAAAAGTTATGATTTAAACGAGATTTACTTTATCAAAGTAATAGATTAAATCTAACCTCAAAATTTAAAAGTGGAAAACCTACTAAACAGTAGTACTAACAGGTAGGGTATGAAATTATGAACCTAACGCAACTTGAACTGGTCAAATCGGAGTTAAAACGGAGATTTTATGACCTAAATAAACCTAGTGGCAAAACTGTAAATACTAGAAAGCGTATTTTCATCTAAACCGACTGAGTTTACGCTTTCAAAAGAACAAAGCGTATTCGGGCTTTACGCTATGGACCGCGGGTTCAAATACAAAGAAACAGAGGAGCTCTTAAGCAAAATAACCAGGCGAAGGGGTATCGGCCGATCTCGTTCGTTAGATTAGATTTGAACGGCCGAGATTTGACTGGAGGGAGAGAAGAAGGGGATTCCGACCGGCTACAGTGACCGGCGGCGGAAAACTGGCCGGCGGCGAGCTAGGCTCGTCGGCGTTGCTCAATCCGGCGACTTAGAGCACGATTCGACGAACGGTTTTCACCGGAAGATAAAGGAGACTAGCGCGAGCTCACCTGAGATGAAAACGGAGGCGAGAACGGGCGGTGGACGACGTGCAACCTCCAATGGCGGGCGGCGGACCCCTGTGCACGGTAGTGTGACAACATGAGCCAACCAAACCAAAATTCGATGAAGCAAAGGATCGAGTCGACCTCGGAATCGCGACGCGGAGCTTGACAACGAACTTACAGCGATGATTGGCGTCGGAAAACGCCTCGGCGAGCTCGGCAGCGGCAGCTTAGATGGCGGCAACTAGGGCTAGGCTTGCGGTGTGGCTCGCAGCTAAGACTTGATGGAGGGAGGCGGTGGAGACGGGCCACTATTTAAGGGCGGCTAGGCTTGCGGGCCAAGGCAGAGGGAAGGGGAGACGGGGCAGCGTCGGACTCGGTCGGGTGACCGGCTCGGTTACGAGCGGGAGGTGGAAGAGATTACTTACAAGCGGGCTCGGCGCGTCATAGAGACAAGAGAGAGAGGGGAAGGCGCGGTGGCTGGCAGCAGCACTTGGGCCAGCCCGCGAACACGACGCGCGGGAAAGGAGGCTGGGCCTCGGGTGAGAAGGCCGAACGGCCCGGGAGGGAGAGAGGAGAAGCTGGGCCTTCGGGCCGAAACCAAGGAAAGGTAAATTCCTATCTCCTTTTCTTTTTTCTAATATATCAAATGCATTTTCAAATGATTCTTGAAATAATTTCCTTCTAGAAATAAACCAATCAAAACAATTAAAAATATGCAACGGCATGTATGCACAAACACTCATTTTAACCTTATATTTGATTTTATTTTAAACAAAAATATTATTTCACTAGGTTTTCATGCACACATAAATGCTTAATTAAATCAAATTCCCTATTTAAGAATATTCAAGAATTTAGGGTGTTACATGGTGTAACACACCTGCCCGTCCAGTGCGTTCAATTTATGCAGGTCTGCTCAATTTGACCGCGGACAGAACTCAACCATCTGGAAACCGTAGATTCTAGCAGCCAACTTATCTGAATCAAAATTTGTAATTGAATTATTAAAGGATCCCAGCAATTTCCTCGAATCCTCCTATACATGAAATTTGTCCTCCGCTGAAGGCTGAACAATCATAGTAGAAAAGGACCTCAGCTCGATCGGACAGCCGAGAGACAAGTGGTCGATCAGTTGTACTCCAATAATTAAACACGACAGGAGGTACGTACGGTGGATCTCAATCTCATGCTCTCGACTGATTCGTTGAAGGAAAACTGCGCTAGGTGTCCGTCTCCTCCTTGCACCCCGAGCTCGACCGCGCACGGCTACGGCCAGCCGGGTAACCCCTGCTGCTGCCCGTACGTCCCGATCTAGCTAGCGCCACCGCTGTACCTGTCTGTACGTTCAGAGGTGGATCCACCACCAAACATATTGAACGAGCGAGTACGTTAATTATCATGTACATCCGTACATGCACGTGTGTGCACGCATTTCATGCATCTTCCAAGTCGAATAACAAACAACTACTCGATCAATGTCGATCCCACATGTATATATATGTGTATATAAATATCTAGATATCTCACTTTATATATGTCCCTTCCACACGACATAGGTCGCCATCGGCCATCGATATCGCCACCCCCGAACGGACTGACCGAGTTAGCTGCAAATTAAAACCGATCGATCGAGCGGCAAGTTCATTCGCCGTCATCAGGCCGCCGTGTGAACGTGATCACTTTCGCAGTGACCCGCACGCATTACGTGTGAATACGGTAGCAGCACCACGTCGCTGGTCGCCATAAACGTCTCAGGTTGTGTCGTTGATGGAAAGCACGATCGAGTTTGTGGCGCGAAATGGTCTAGCGCCGTAGCGCGGCCAGGCCTAGCTAGGCGATTAATTTGCATCATGAGAGATTTCATCCCTGAATTGGTCCGTTGAGCGTGCTGGAAGGATTCAAATCAATGCACGCACGTTTCCATCTCCAGACTTGACCTAGCTAGCTCCATTAGCGTAGATTAAGGGCGTAAAATCAGTCGAAGATATTGTATGTATGACGAATGCTTTTGATAAAGGGAAAATTTGAAGACTGCTATTATAATTTTACTAAATTGAAGATATGTCATCCTGTCCCACATGTCATTGACTCATTTGTGCCCCACATACACATGCATGTGATGGCCGGCCGTTTCCTGTATACGGACAATAGTGTATTGTACATACGTTACTTGAGCATTCTTCCTACCCTAGTAGAGTTGAGATTGAGACTTGGACATACCGCGATCGATGTAGGCCGCCTAGAGTTGTACACGTGTACCGGTGTGCTTATATTAGCATAGAATGCAGCTTTACATTTACATCCTCTATGGATCAACAAATTGTACATGAAGAGCCTACACAAAAAGATTAAAATATCTTGAACTCTACTACCAAGTGCACACGCACACGGAGTACACCCAGCAGCTAGCCCGCACGCTTTCTCTCTTCTTCCTCGCCTCCTCGCCCCCACCTCTCTCTCTCTCTCTTATCTTTTGTTCTTCTTCTTCCTCACGCTCCCTCGCAACTACCTATGACATCCCTCGCAGCTACCCTGCCTGGCTCGAACTACCCAAACATGGGGTGTTTTCAGATCTAAGACTTGGGGTGGATGACAAATGGGTCCATCTATGTCCATGAAACGTGGGTTCAGTGTCAAATCTGCAAACACCCCATGTTTGGAGTCCTATTTTTGCAATTTTTTCCTCGACCACGACCACCCCTAACATGAGCTTCTCTCTAGATCTGGCATGAGCGCCATTGCCTCCACCACCTCTCGGGCTCTGGTGGCGCACTGCTGCCTGGTCCTCCGTCGTCGGCTCGACCACCACCATCGTCAGTCCAGCATATCCTCCCCGAAAGCTCCTCATAAGCTCGGAGAGCACAAAAACCCCCAAAACCCAGAACCTAATATCGCGACCTGCTTCATCTCCGACAATAATGGGTGGCGGTAGCAAGTGAGTTTGCCTACAATTTTTTTTGTCTTCTACAGCGTGCCCCAAAGTCGGAAATTAATATTCTCCTCGTATTCGAAGTGCATAGCAAAAACTATGTATTTAGAAAAGTCAAAACATCTTATAACTTAGAATAGAGGAATTATATATAACACTGGTCCTGCTATTTTTTTGAACAACATTATGCCAGCTAATTCAATCAAATGTGTAAAATATATTATTTTTATTATGCAATAAGGTTGGATATGTTTGCCTTCATCTTTCGGTATTTCTTTAAGAAGTGACCTTCTGACGCTTGCTAAAAGCTCTAGAACACATCGCGGAGAATGTTGAAACTAACGATAGGAAACAATTAACAAAGAGCCTGACACACGTGCAAATTTGCTGCACCCATGTCCCCTGATGATGTCATTGGTTAGGTTTGCAACGGCTGTAAGCAGGCACTCGACACAAGCTAAGCCAGTAGTTAACTTAAACTTGTTTGATGAACTAGGACTAACGATTAGTTCTTTTAACTTTTATATATAGATTAATGAATTAACAACTAATACTCCCTCCATACTAAAAAATCAAGTCGTTTCAGGGTGTGGACTAGTTTTCACATATCAAGGGCCGGTTTAGATCTAAAAAATTTTGCAAAATGGCACTGTAGCTCTTTTCGTTGTTATTTGACAAATATTGTCTAATCATGACCTAATTATGCTTAAAAGATTCGTCTCGTCCATTTCGTCTAAACTGTGGAATTAGTTTGGTGGCACTGTATTTTGGACGAGATTACCCCCATCGTTTCTTATCCGATTGCCGAGTCCCGAGGTAAACATTCACCCTGTTCGGCAGGCTGTTTTTTTGGCTTATAAGCCGGCTGTGGCTAATTTGTTGTGAGAGAAAAATACTATTCCACGGCTGATAAGCCGCGCTGAAAAGCTCAGCCGAACAGGGGATTTAATCGCGCGGCCGCGCATGCGCATGCAGCTATTCGATTAAAGAAGGCAATGGCGGCTTTCTTGCTTGGAGGCTCCACAATCGGGTCCTTCATCTTACTCGTAATGCTAGCATCCACCTTCTTTTTACTTGTCTGGGGAGCATTACCAACCGAAACTGATGACCTCTTGTGTTGCGAGGTCGAACCTGATCGCACTTTGGATTTTCGCGGAGGAGGAGGAGGTGTCTTCTCCTTTGGCTGTGGAGGAGGTGGAGGAGGTGGAGGAGGTGTTTTCTCCTTTGGCGGTGGAGGAGGTAGAGGAGGTGTTTTCTCCTTTAGCGGTTGAGGAGGTAGAGGAGGTGTTTTCTCCTTTGGCGGTGGAGGAGGTGTCTTCTCTTTCGAGGCAGGAGAGGGAGAATGAGGATCTTGCAGAGGAGAGAAACCTCTTGGCGGCAGCGATGCCGATGATTCACTGACATCCTCATCATCCGAAGATGGCTGCTCATCCAGCTTGATGAAGCGTTTGCGCCAAGCCACATGAGTGCCCAAGTTGTGAACAAGACGCGGCCTATCTTCCTCCACTAGAAAATCAATGTGTATCTTATTGTACTTCTTATCCAAGATCTTATCAATGCTGACCCTGGCATACCGCATACCCGGGTGGCATTGGCTTGCCATGAATGATGCCGTCTCCTCTTGGAAATGCTTGTCCGACCGCCACCTTGTCTTTTGTCCACTGCTGACGGATGTACAACCTGACATTAATAGGTCCAGTGATGTTGTCCACCGGATGAGGAGCATTGACCTCTTCTTCGTCAAGCATAGGGGTTGAGCCGCAGCTACTGCGACCCTTGGGCACTGGGCTATTCAAAGTCAGGATAGGCTGCGGTTGTGTCGAACACATGGATTGCATAGCTGACATAACTCGTGCATCAACTTGAGCAGCTATCCGTGCTTCCATGCTATCTTCGATTTCCTTTCGAAACCTTTGGAGCTCTTCTTCTCTTTGCGTTCTAGCCCTCGCCCGGCTCCTATAGGATGAAGATTCACCTTCGAATGCTTTCACCCAAGGAACATTCCCGGCTCCTCTAGTGCGACCGGGGTGCTCCTTGTTTCCAAGTGCTTGTGTGAGCACGTCATTTTCTCTATCGGACTTGCGGTTACCTCTATTCACTTCCTCAGTTAAGGTTGAAATCCTCTGGAGGAGATCGCTGACGGGTTCACTACTGGCATTAAGGCTCCCGTCACTATTGTATTGTGCCCCCCTTGCGAGTAGGTAGTTTACTGATCTGGGCTGCCAATCGCTTGTCTGAGGCCTAACGCCGCGCTGCTCTAGTTTCTGGACTTCCATTTCCCATTCCGGAATCTTCCGTACATAGCCACGCGATCCTAGGCGATGAGGATCATTTGCCTTAAGTGAGTTTGCTCTATTTCTTTCGCTTGATGCCTTGGCCTCTTCGGATAGCTTGTAAGCCTTGAACTCCTCCCAGAAGTCTCTCTGCTTGGTGTATTGACCTCCTTCAAAATTCGGTTCTCTGTCCTCCTTGATTAACTTGTACAAGGTTCCCTTGAAAGTCTTGAACGAGCGACCCATGATTTCCTTGGCCTTCTTCTTGACTGTCGCCTCGTCATAGTCATTAGGAAAAGTGAAATACCCTTTCAACTTATTCCAAACTAGCTCCTTCTCACTTTCTGGAACCCTCCATGGGTCATCCTCACGACCAGTCCATTTCCTGTATTTGATCGGGATAAAGTCTCTTACAAGTGCCCCGATGACACTCTTGTATGGGCCTAATGCTGTAAGAGGCTCCACCGGCTCCCCTACTTGGTCGAACTCAGAGATGTGCCAATGTTTACTTGTTTGAGGAAGCTTTGTTGCACCACGCTTAGTCCTGCTGGTACCCTCACCACTTGGCTCTTGCGGCGGAACCTGCTTCAAAATTCATAAATAAGTCCCCATCAAACTTATCTAGCGTGATTTCTTACTATCGCGTTATTAGGTATGACCTAAGTTATTACCTCGTCTCCTTGGTCTAGCTGCAGATAATGGCTAGGGCTCCAATCGTCCTGATTACCACCACCATTAGTTGGATCCTGCGGCGCTCCTGTCGCAGTGCTCTCTGCTTGTGGGGTATCAGTAGCTCGGCGACGGGTGGTGAATTGGCGATGACGAGTCATGTTTCTGGACATGCAATCAAAGGCATCACGAACATTGAGGTGGGCATTCAAAGGCATCACGAACCTAACAAGCTTGCTTGAGGGTGGCTGAATTGCCCATAAGCTATGTTGCCTAATTAGTACATGATTGGACACTAATTGCCAAATACAAACGTAAGTGCTACAGTAGCCCAGATTACGTCATGTGTCTCGTGAACCCACACTATTTGAAATGAGACTGCGGTGTTTAAACTCAATGAAGGGAAGGAGGTACTTGAGTGCAAGGTTCAGGTTGAGACAGAAATGTTATCCCCATTTGACCTGGCGGCTAGTTGGAGGGCTCATCAGGAGTATTTTCAGCCTTCAAGGGTGCGAGGGACCCACGATGTCACTATCAACCCTGGGTTAGAAGGCAGGGCCAAGGTCTGTTTCACTGTTTTCATTTTATATTTGGACGCACATAGATCAGTGATATGCATAGAAATTTAAAAGTTGCAAGACTGGTTATAAAAACAACTATTTGACTAGTGACACCGGCCACAGTCTAAATGGTTCCCAAGCAATGGCCGACACCTAACGGTCTGATACTTTCGATTCTGCTGTTGTAGATGTAGACAACTTGGCACATTTTGCAACTTGGTTGTGGGACTTGACAATTCTTTGGACCCTAGGAGAATACATTTATTCCAAGTGTTGTTTTTTCTATTATTAGTTGATATTGACATGATGAACTTATTGGAGATATGTGAGTGGGACTGTAAATATTTTAGCAAAAATATTATAGAATTACGAAGCATATCACTATGAAGAGTATGAGTGTATGCCCATCTTTTGGGAAAATGTCAAGATGTTTAATGGCCTGTCTCGAACTGTAATGAGGATTTGTGACAATTGGAAATCTTTGCATAAATGCATTAAAACTTGATGACTCTTTTACCTCAAGAAGAGTTGCAAGCATTTAAAACGTACTATACTAACTTGTCATCATTGAAAGTGAGAAACCACAATATTTCTTAGGTATAGATAGATCAGACATTGCAAAATATGTCCAACCATAAATGGCTGAGTTAAAGTAATTATTTTGGTCAAGAATAGTGTGGGTTCACGCATGCTTTTAAAGGAACACTCTTCCCACAAAGATAATATTTTGACAGGAGCTGCATACAGAAGTAATACACAAAAACTATGCTTTGCTAACATGAAAATGTTCTTACAATTCAGCTAAGTTGCATTGACATGGCATATAAAGTAAAACATGGCTACAATAGTATTAGTGGCACAGTAAAAAACAGGTTGTAGAAAGAGACAGGTAATTGACATGGCTATGTAAAAGCCGATGGTGACACCATGAATAACTAGCTGTAAATTCAGTACATGGCCTATGGAAGCTGTCCAAAGAAAAAAGCTACTAGCAATATGCACAAGAGGTATGCAGTGTAAGGTTTTACTCAAATTTAGTCACTATACTGTTGGATGAGGCATTGTATCGAACACCTTATGGGCACTCACCGACAATGCAGGGGTGGCGCGACAACGACGTGGAGGAGCTCCTGGCGGCGTCGAGGACGGCGGCGTCGGGCTGCGGCGTCGTGAACGGCGTCGTGAATGGCGTCGTGAACGGCGGCGTCGGGCTGCGGCGTCGTGAACGGCGCGTCGGGCGGCGGCGGCGTGACTGGCGGGAGCGCGAGCCCCTTTTATAACCCCAGCATCACTGCCGGTTGGCTATTAGAACCGGCAGTGATGTCCCATATCACTGCCGGTTCTAATAACAAACCGGCAGTGATATGGGACATCACTGCCGGTTCTAATAACCAACCGGCAGTGATGTGGGACATCACTGCCGGTTGGTTATTAGAACCGGTTTAGTTTTACTATTTTAAGTTTGCTATATTTGTTAAAAAAATAAAAAGATGTATAACAAACAAAACAAAATAAAAATTTATCCTAGTGAGTTATATATATTAGTAAGGTGTGTTTAGTTTACTTCAATTTGATTTTAAGAGTTGTTAGTAAATAAGAGGGCTCGGAGAAATCTCTTAAATGAAAATTATGAATAGTTGCTTTATCGTAATTCCTTTCAAGTACCTAGTTTTTATCCTTGAATTCTCCCGAGTTTTGGATAAGATTATTTTCATATAAGGATTTACTCTGAACTTAAAACTCATGGGTAGCATATACTTGATCTAAGTCTAGGTAACTGACAGATATGATATGAGAAGGTATGAACTACTGTTTATCTTGTTCCAAGTGACACTAAAGTTTTGGAGATTATCTTTTGAAAACACAAAAACACTACATGATGAGTTCCTGTATGACAAAGCTTGAATTCTCATCAGAGCCATAAATGTTATTTAGTCTAGTAAACCTTCCACATATATGCTGCTTTCTTTTGCATTGAGTTTTGTCAAGCTTTGTTGATGCCTTATGAGAGGTAATGTCTGCCCCAAAAGGAGCCATTTCTTGATAACCTTTGTACTCTTCTTCGTCCGTCACTCCTTCAACACCGACAATCTTCCTTTTGCCTTGCATGACTACTTGTAGTCTTCCCTTTGTATTGTTATCCCTTGCATAGAAGATTTGCAAAACATCCTTTGCAAGGACGAAGGGGTCATCTCTGTATGCGGTCTTGGATAGATCAACGGTAGTGAACCCATCATTGTCGGTGTTGATTTCATCTAGCCGGACCCACTGGCAACGGAAAAGAGCGACCTTCAACTGTCGTCCATAGTCTAGCTCCCATATCTCATCTATGAAACCATAGTATGTTGCCTCCACCATGCCGTATTCATCGTGGGCGTCGAAACGAACAGCACTATTTTGGTTGGTGCTCTTTCCATCCTGTTTTTTGTGTAAAATGTAAAACCATTTATATCATAACCTTGGTACATCATCACCGTAGTCGAAGGTCCGGGAGCTAAGAGATCTAGCTGACATCCCGACACCATTCCTAGCCTGCGGCGTCGAAACCAGTCACCGAATTCCTCCTTATGTTTTTTCTCAAGCCAAGCCTGTGACCTACCGATGTGCTTACTTTGCAGTAACTGCTTGTGCTCATTAATGTATGCCATCACACCGTCGGCCTGCTGGAGAACAGCGAAGTGTGCCTGTCTGAAGGAAACCACTTCGACTATTTTGACAGCTTTCTCACCTATCGTTCCTTTGCCCCCTAGTCTTCCATCGTGACGAGATACTGGAACTCCGACCCGATTGATGTCCATATAATATGTGCAGAACTCAATGGCCTCCTCCGTTGTCCATCCTTCTACCATGCTCCCTTCTGGTCTGAATCTATTCCTAACATACCGCCTGAAAACTTTCATCAACCTCTCGAAAGGAAACATCTGGTGTAGGTACATTGGGCCAAGGGCTTTAATTTGGTCCACAAGATGAACAAGTAGATGCACTGATATGTCGAAGTAAGTCGGTGGGAAATGCATCTCAAGCCTGCATAGAATCTCGGTTATCTCCTGCTTCAGCTGGTCTAGCTTGGCCCCTTCAATGACCTTTTCAGAGATCGCGTTGAAGAACGAACACAACTTTATGATTGGGGCACGGACCTTGTCAGGGAGGATACCTCGTAGGGCAACTGGGAGCAGCTGAGTCATAATGACATGACAGTCATGGGCCTTCATACAACCATAGTTAAACTTAAGTTCTCTCATGTTAACTAGCCTCTTCGGGTTCGCACAGTAGCCAGTTGGCACTTTGAGATCATTAAAGAAAGAAATAAGCATGGTCTTTTCTTCCTTTTTCAGTGTCCATGATGCCACCGGAAGTTTCAAGTGGCCATCCTCAAGAGTTATTGGGTGCAACTCCTTCCTGAGGCCCAGGTGTTGCATGTCCAAGCGTGTCGCGAGAGAATCCTTTGTTGTTCCCCCGGTGTTCATCAACATGTTAAGTGTGTTACCGCACACGTTTTTAGTTATGTGCATTGGATCAAGACAGTGACGTACACTCAAAAGTGGCCAATAAGGTAGTTCCCAAAAGATTGATTTTTTCTTCCAGATACTACCGGTTGGCGCTGGTACTGCACCTTCCCCCTTCCCAAGGACAACATCTGTGAGTTTGCTTACTTGTTTAAGTATCTGTTTCCCGTCTCGATACTTTGGAGGTCCACGTTTCTCAGTAGTCCCATTAAAATCTTTTCTATTCCTGCGGTAAGGGTGATCCCTTCGTAGGAACCTACGGTGTCCCATATAGACCATCTTCTTGTTTTCTGGTAGATGTATAGCATCAGTCTCGTCCAAGCACTCGACACACCCAGTGTATCCTTTTGTCTTCTCTCCAGACAAGCAACCTCGCCCTGGCAGGTCAGTGATTGTAGCGATAAGTATAACCTTTATCGTGACATGTTCTTTTTTGTACTCATCCCAAACATCCTTCACACCCGTCTCCCACATCTGTAGTAGTTCATCGATCACTGGTTGTAGAAGCATATCGATATCATTACCAGGTTGCTTTGGCCCTTGGATTAGTAGTGGCATCTGGATGTATGACCGTTTCATACAAAGCCAGGGTGGAAGGTTGTATATACATAGCGTCACTGGCCAAGTGCTATGATTGCTTCTAACCTGGTCAAACGGATTCATCCCATCTGTGCTCAAACCTATCCAAAGATGCCTTACCTCTCCACCGATGTTCTTATAGAACATAGTGTTGATAGTCCTCCAGTCCGACCCGTCGGCGGGGTGCCTCAACATTGTATCTTTCTTACGCTCTTCGCCGTGCCAACGCAACAGTTTGGCTGACTTTGCATTTGCAAACAACCTATGCACTCGTGGAGCTATAGGAAAATACCATACGACCTTTATGGGCCCTCCTCTGGTCTTGCTTCCCTGATTTGACGGCCCTTGCTTGTATCGGGGAGCTTTACACTTGGGACATGCATCCAAGTCTTTGTATTTTTCTCCACGGTACAATATGCAATCGTTGGAACACGCGTGTATTTTCTCAACCTCGAGGCCGATTGGGCAAATCATTTGCTTGGCCAGGTAAGTCTTTTCTGGTAACTCGCTACCCTTCGGGAGCAGTTTATGCAGTATACCTAACAAGCTATCGAAGCCTTTATCACTCAATCCATTCGTTGACTTGAACTCTAATAGCATGATGTTGGCTTCCAGTTTGCTTATTGGGCAGGTCGGATACAATGGTGTTTTTGCATCCTTTCTCATGATCTCCAGTTTTTTCAACTGTGTAGCACTAAGGAATCCGCCATGCACATCATGTAGAAACTGTGAAATGCCATCATTTTCCTCTGTGTCGTCAACTAATGTATTCCTAAACACATTATCGTTGGTAGGCACAGGTACTGTGTAGCATTGGTCATCATCAATAGGCAGAAATGCGTTTAGGGATACGCTAGGCATGGGCACATCATCATTGTTTTCTTGTGCAACATTTTGACCAACCTCCCCATGCAAAGTCCAAATCGTGTAGTCTCTCATGAACCCCCTGGTAATCAAGTGCAATCGTATATGCTCCACGTCGCCCCATTTTTTCGTATTCTTGCAATCTTTGCATGGACAGAATACAGGCTGTGAGTCCCCAGCATTGGCTCTAGCGAGCTTGATGAAATCGTCGATGCCCGTCAAGTACCGTTGGTCTGTACATGACAGATCGTACATCCACCCTCGATCCATGTCTGCACAGGTAAAATGGGCCGGGCAGAGGAAACATAGGAAAGTTTTAATAAGAAACAATTATTGCACAATATTGAAGAACAATTATTCTACTCCATGCAACATAAAAATGGAGACACTAATTTAAAAAAAGACTAAATTTGGAGACATGATCATGAATAACAATGTAGCTCCAAACAATGCCCATATAAATTAAAAATCGCAGCCCCATAAAAAATAATTATTGCACAATATTGTAGAACAATTATTCTACTCCATGCCACATAAAAATAGAGACATTAATTTAAAAAAATACTAAAATTAGAGACATGATCATGAACAACAATGTAGCTCCAAACCAGTGGCCGATGCAGGATGATAATCAAGGGGGGGCTAAAAACAATGGAGATGTTGATTTGCATGAAGATTTAATGGTGATTTGAGATTTTTGCTACAGTGTTTCTAGTAGTAAATCAAGTCATTAGGGGGGGCTGGAGCCCACCCAGCCCCCCTGTAGATCCGCCACTACTGCTCAAACAATGCATTGTTTGGTGACACATGAGTTAATTTGCTCATCAACATTGTAAAAGAATCTACTCTACTCCTAAGAACCAATTATAACATCACATACTAACAATGCATTATAGCCATGAATTAGAAAAGTGCTCTGTAGAAGAATGGAGAAATAAGAATGAGAATCAAGCATTATAGCCATCAAAAGAAAGCTAATTAAGCAACAAAATCGAAAGAATGGAGGCTGGTTACTAACCTTAAAGCAAAAAGATCAAGCCATTCTTCCAAATCCAAGTGGTAGCTTCATGGATTTGGGCGACCGCAACATTGGAGGGAGTGGCCCAAACGCGCGCCTCTGTTCTCGGGATAAAAGAGTGGAGGAAGAAGATGACGGCTACAACCTTTTTGTGCTGTCAGGCTCATCACTGTCGGTTCTATCCTAGAACCGACAGTGATAGAATCAAATCACTGTCGGTTCTTGGATTGAACCGGCAGTGATAAGTGGAGTTGTCATCACTGCCGGCGGGAGGCACAAACCGGCAGTGATAGTTGTCATCACTGCCGGTTCTCGCACCCCCCAATTATTTTCTGGTTGTCAGAGCCTAGAACCGGTAGTGAAGGGTCATCACTGCCGGTTGTCCTAATTTCGGCAGTGATGTGGCCGGCACTGTTGACTGTTTCTGTAGTAGTGTGGAGCCACAAGGCATAATGAGTATATATCGTACCAATTGGGCACGGCTTAGAAACGATTGTGGTCTCGTGATTAGTCAGTGTCGAAAGAGGAGTCGTCCATGGATACATATCAAAAGACTTTTTGCTTGTGTACACGGTTTTGAATTTGGATCGCGAGGTACTGCAAAAAGGATTCAGTTGTAAATTACACAGGTGTCACTTCGGAGTTAGGTACCTCTAGACCTAAATGGGCCCGCCGAACATTCTTTAAGTAAGTTCCTTTTTCCCGAATTTGACAACAGGAAATGCTCCAACACGGACATCTGGATTGTTTCTTTCGTGTCAGACACTGTTTTAACTGGACCACAATGCATATGGCCTACGAATGGCCCAACAGTTTCCACCTAACAGACTTCTCTTCTACACCGCTACTCCTCTCCACGACGTCGCTGCTATCTCCGCTCGCCTTTCTCCTTCGCTGCTGACCGCACGATACTCCCTCACTACTTATTTTCCTCCCTCACGGCCCCACCTAACCCATGTTCATCCTCTTTCTTCCATCGCCGTTGCACCTGCTCGCCTTCCTACCTTGCCTCCATGCGCGCCGTCAAGCTCCACGCATGCTCTACCAAACTGATGAGCCTCCACAACAGATACTCTAGCAAGCAGGCGAGTGGAGGAGCTTCGTGTGACATTGCCCAGCTGATGAGTTGCCCGTGCTGCTGCTGCACCAGTGAGCTCTGCGCCACTACAAGCTCCATGCGCCGCTACCGACCTCTGTGCCAACATCGAGCTTCGCAACGATAAGCCTCCATTCGTCCAAGCAGCAAGGTGACATTATGTAGAAAGCGTATGTTTCAAATGTTTTGGAGGTATGTTGCAAGTGTTTTATATCGATGTTGCAAAAGTAGATTGGGATGTTGCACATGTTGCAATAGTGTTTCAAGGGTATGTCCAGATGTTTCATCTGTTTCAGACATATGTTGCAAGTGTTTCATTTTTGCATATACATGCATGTTGCGTATGTTTCAAGTGTTTTATCTGGATGTTGCATATGTTTGCAACTACTACGCACGTGTTTTTCAAGTGCTTTTAGATGTTTTGCAAGTGTTTCAGCTATTTCGAGCATATATTGCAAGTGTGTTCATCTGGATGTTGCAAAAGTAGATCTGGTGTTGCACATGTTGTAATGGGATCCCCTGCCGCAGCGTCTGTTGGGGCACCGCCAAGCAGGCACAAACGTCCGGACAGGGGAAGCAGAGGAGCGCGAGCGGTCCCCACATCGAGTCGACTGACCCGGTGATGTCCGGGTGGCGTGGGCCCACATGGGCGTGGGAAACAGGGTGTAGGCGTGGGAGTCTGGACGTCTGGGAGCTAGCACTACCGATTTGACAAGCATTCGCTCACACATAATGTCTTTCATGCAATTTTGATATCGCATAGTGTGAAATTTATTGAAAGAGATTCGTCAGAGTAGCAACTTTAAGATTCATCAACATAATACGTGCATAGTAGTATACTATCACACATGATTTTTAGACGCGGTCAAAGTCAGATTTTAGCTGGATGCGGTTTTCAAAACCGCTACTATACCGGATAAAAAAAAAAGAAACCGCTACTATACCACCAATTATAGAAATGTGGCTTTTTAAAGGGCAGTTTTACTAAGTCAACCGCCCCGAAGATCAATTTTTGTCTAGTTGACTTCGAAGTTAACCACCCTGATTTTTTAATCACCTTTAAAATATTTTCAGGGTCGCTTTACATAAAACAATAGGAGGTAATTATAAAAAATTATCTGTGCTGTGGTGTCATATATATATCCACTCAATTCTTTTTAGTACAAATGTAATGGTTTCCGCTAAAGATGTATGTTTTTTTTACAATAATAATTGGTTTTATTTCACCCTACCTTATTAGCTTGCTAGTATTTTTCCTATGTTTTAAGAGGCCATTAGTTCCATGATGACCCATCCGGTAAAACCCAATACTAATGCATGGAAAATTTCATTTTGCTGTTTTCCAGAGTGCCATATCTTTTAGAGTGCTTTGATTTAAGGAACGAAACAACACGATCCAATGATTAGTGTAAATTTGTTGTTTCATCGCTGTATAATAGCCCATTTTTGCTACGTCGCATAAAATTTGAACAAAATAATCATTATTTCAAAAACATCATGTAGAACACATGTCATGGTGATTACAAATGCAAAAGCAAGATGCTGGCCAGGCAAAAACACAGTTCAACTCGCACAACATATACAGTTAAGACAACTTTTATTCTCGCATTACATATTCCAGACCCATTCAAGACAACTAAATTTGGAGTTGGGCAGCTGGAAACTTTGCAAGAAAACAATAGAAATAGTTAAATGTCCATAAGTTGCACTGACTCATGCACATCCCTTGATCGTCCAATGTTACTAACCCAAATCATAATGTAATATATTTACAGTTGGATTTATGAGAGTTTATATAAGAGTAAATGTTTTGGCCAAGATTTGACAGTAATATTCCAGAAATAATATCCCAAATCATAATGTAATATAGAGTTTTTCCATTCGGGAAAGTTTTTATTATAAAACCCTTAGCTTTAACCAAACGTCCAAACTGTACCACCCGATCTGAATGATGAGACATTCAATTTCACTTAGAAAGAAAAGTTGACATGAATGATTAACTTAAATAATGCCATGACATCTTACTGTTTCAAATACTGCTGGAATACAAGAACATTCAAGGTATCATGATTCACTTAAAGAAGAAATGAAGTATCCAATATAACAGATAAGCAGAGGTTAGTAAACCAAATACTACTCTCTATTAGGTTCTTGAAACATAACAGGAAAAGGATAGGAACATTGAGCCAGCTATGAGCTAGGCAATCTGGATGCCAAAACCACACAGACAAACAGCATGTTCGTTAGAGTGGGAATATGAGCAGACAAACAGTATGCTTCCTAATAGTATGGTGGTTCCCATGACGAAGGCGCCTTTGCTTTATGGCATATATATTTACCAGTTTAGTGAGATAGTTGTTTCTTCATCATTTTTTTGTTACTCTGGTCTCAAAACCTGCACAAATATGAGAAGCATGATAAGTTAAGAGGGCATTGACAGTGATAGTGAAACATGGGAAGAATTTATACAAGAATAGAATTCAGTGCATAAGAATTTACTTCCTGAAAATGAATCATAATAAGCTAATTACTCAAATGTTTTGTTGGAATGAAGTATAATGGATACCTAAGATAACTACTCAATAAGTCTCAACGAAATACAACCGCTGCCTTAGAGGTTTACATTCTTGAAATTTGACATCATTTTTTACTAGAATATAAAATTTTTGCTATTATCTTTTAATAGAATATAGAGTAAAGTACACTGGCGCTCCATAAACTACGCACTACGTCATTCCCATCTTGGTCACGAAACTATAAAATTGTATATCTAGGTCCCTAAACTATTTAAGTACCCCAATTTTGGTCTAAAGCAGCCACATCACAACAAATTAGCTGATGTGGTGCTTTAGCGTGGAACCACATGTGGGTTCATCATAGCTCATAAGTACAAGGTTGGTGCCTAAACTATTACGTGATACACACCTGTGTCCCCAAACTATAAATTTGCAAAGGTCCCAATCTAAAGTATTCTATCTCAGCCCAAAATAGCCCCCCAACATACTCCATTCATTGTCGTCTAGCTCGCCAGAGAGGCTTGGAGCGAAAGCTCATTCTTGACCATCTTATCATCCACATGCTATCTTGCCTTGGTGCAATCCACGTCTTGGAACCACTTGCCATGCTAGCAGCACAATGTGACTGGATTCAGATAGTGTTGTCATCATATAACCTTGTAAAAGACCACCTACACGACCACCCAATGGCAACAATTCATTCTGGGCAGCTGCATGGAATCATCCCAAAGAACATACTATAGTTGAGAACCCTGCATAGCTCATTCTAGTAGTGTGCAAGGACACAATTCGTTCTTGGTGAATGCTTGGATACTCTCTATGGCCAAACTATACAATTCTTTAATTTGTTAGCTCTGTTGGGTATCCTCTCTCTGGACAATGCTACGTAGACACTGATGCTTGCTTGAGTGCATCATCCATCTAGCGGTGGAGGAATAGCTGCTTTGGACCGAGATTGTAGTACTTCAATGGATTTTGGACCTAAATTGAAATTTCATAGCCTAGGGATCAAGGTGAGAGTCAGTAATTGTTTAGGAACCAACCATGCAATTATGAGATGTGCACCCACATATTGCTCCCTTGCAGGAACATCACACAAGCTATTTTCCTGTGATGTAACTGCTTCAGGCTGAGATGGAGGCACTTATTTAGTTTAGGGACATAATTAGATTTGTACAATTACAGAGTTTGGGGTCAGATATAAAAGTGTGACAGTGTGTGATTTCGAACTACTTGATCCAAACTAGCATATGTTTTCCTATTCAGAAAAACTACTTTTGTGTGGGTAACAACTGAAATAATATGAATCAGGTTACTCTTCCTGTTCTGCAAAAAAGGGGCTACCTTCATTTATCTTGAACTGTTGGTTTAAATCTACATTTCTTTTACTGTTTTTTATTTATAGTATTCTACCATGTTTCACCACATGTGCATAAACTTTACCAAGACAGCGTATTGTGTTTCCACCATATTCCTAATATAAATTAAAACATACAATTGTAGAGTAAAAGCAGAGTTGATTGTTATCTTACATATGTTGAGTGTACCCAGAAAATTCAGGACATTAACAAATATTCCATTGACATCTTCACAAATGATCTTTACTATCTGAAGGTGTTGCGATATTTTGGTCGATTTCACTTTTGCATCAGGGTATCCTTTTATTTCCACTTTATATTTACCGTCCTGCAGTTCCTGAAATGAAGTCACCAAGTTCAATCAGTAATAATTCACTACCCACCCAATCAGCAATGCAACCGTGGTTCCCCATTTAGAAATATTTTACCTTTTTTAAAGTAAGTGTGAGCTTCTCTAAAAGTGGTGCATGTTCAAGCATACACTCTAGTACACTGCAATCAGCAGGCTCACACCAGTAAACCTGAGTGAGTACCAAGGTCTTCAACATGGAAAAAGTGGGGCACCACCTCAAATCCCTTTTGAAAATAAACTGGACAGATTGCACTCAGAAGAAAAAAAAAAGATAGTAAATAAAAATTGTTTAGATGGTGGGAATGCATGAGCGTAGAAATATATAATTGCTATCAGTAGGGACAATTTTCTGACTCGAATTATATATATACTTTAACAGTGAATAATCCACAAGGACAAAAGGCATATATGTTTGAGTGTACTGTACCGTTGCGCGATCAGCTATCAGCACTAGATCTCTAGTTTGTGCTAAACCTTCAAGGACCACACACTTTGTGGTATTTTGTCCAGCATAATCACCTGAACCTTCTTCGCTGTCATCGCTATCAGAATCAATATCTGAAGTGTCACCATCCCGCGTAATGTGGTAACAAGCCATGGGATCATCACAATAGCACTTATCCCAATATGAGTTAATCCGGAACTTTGCCTCCACCAACTCTGGCATTCTCCCTAGCAGGGGAGTCCTGACATCTATGTTACCCAGCCACAACAAAGAAACTAGACGTGGAACACAAATCTGAATGCGGTTCCGAGCGCCATTGGACTCGCAGGATGTGATGACGAGGTGTTTCAGTGACAGGGAAGTGATCTTCCTCACGTCTTCCAAGCAGCATTCATTAATCTCAAGATGTTCCAACGCAGGACAGACATCCAGGTTGAGCCAATGACAGATGAACAATACGCCTGTGAGCTCTAACCTGGTCAAGTGCCGCGAGTCGAGGAGGCGCGTTGTGCTCATCTGCAAGTAGACATCAAAGCTGGTTCGAGCAGATATGTCGACCCGGAGCGTCTGGATTTGACATTTCAGAACCCGACGAATCCATCTCTTGATGCTGGCCATGTCCTCATCGTTGATGCTGGCCTCCTCGTAATCCTCCACCTCCACGAACGGATCGAACCTGATCTCGCTCGCGTCGAGGGACGCAAGCTCGAGCCCGTCGCAGCGGACGCGAAGCAGGCGATCCACGAATTCACAGACCTCCTGGACGGACTTGCCCGTGATGAGCAGGCGTCTGGTGAACTTCCAGACGTGGCGCCAAGTCCGCGCGAGGACGCACGTTCGCACAGCCTCCTGCGCCGGCAGAAACGACAGGATCTGTGCCTGGATCTCCTCCGGAAGCTTGCTGATGCGGTCGGCGGGGTCGATCACGGAAGCTGGAGGTGCCGCGGCAAGGGCTGTTTTCCGGCGTCTCGTCAGAGGCGCCATCGCTTGATACCCACCGATCAGAGCACCGTCGCTAGCCGCTGCGAGGGGGATAAACGATGAGTACAAAGATGGGTGGCACGAGCACGAACAGAGTGAAAGCAAGATCCCCAATTCACCTTACTAGCTGCGCCTGGGCGGGCGGCGGAGAGATGCCTCAATCACTTCTCCTCGATCATGGAATCATCGCTTCGAAGAGAGCGCGGCTGTCGCAGGGAAATGGGGATGCAGCATTGTGCGCGCGCGGCGGCAAGATGCCGAGATGGAGTGGCGGCGGCGGCCGGAGGGTTCGGCGATTTACCCTTCAATCATCAGTAATCAGTAAGCCCTTGTTTAGATACCCAAATTCCACCCCAAATTCCACTATGCAAAAAGAAGATTCCCCGTCACATCAAAATATCGGCACATATATGGAGTACTAAATGTAGATGAAATCAAAAACTAATTGCACAGTTTTGTTGTACTTTGCGAGACGAATATTTTAAGCCTAATTAATCAATATTTGGACAATTATTACCAAATAAAAACAAAATTACTACAGTGTGACGGGACATCTACTATGCAAAATTCGGATACCAAATTTGGGATCTAAACAAGGCAGCAGCTCGTCAATCGGGCTGGGCCTTGGGCCTTGCGTATGGACCAGGTTGCTCCTGCCTGCTGTGTGTACGTACTTGTGTATTCTAACGTTTCTAAAAAAAAAAAAAACTTGTGTATTGTGGGCAGGCTAGAGCTCAAGGCAGGATCATTACTCCTGCTCCCTTGGTCCTAAAATAAACAAAAAAAAATGAAGTTTCTCCAAAAGTTAACTTTTTCTAAATTTAACTAATTATATATAAATAGTATTAATATTTATACCTCTAAATAAGTTTAAAACAAAAGTACATTCTATGATTTCTATATAAAATTATGCTTATTACACATCATGACTAATACTCCCTTTGTTTCAAAAGTTGATGTACCAAAAAAAAATCAAAACGACTTATATTTTGGATCGGAGAGAGTGTTATTTTTGTGTGTATATATTTTTTAATTTAAAATTTTTAACTTATCGATAAGTTAAACGGAAATAATTGGACGCGGGCGTCTGCTCGCGTCGGTTCGGACGCGGCTTCCACTCTGCTCCGCCTCGCTCGTCTCTCTGCTCCGTCTCGCCCTCTCCATCTCCAGGTCTCTCTCGTATCCGCTTGCATGAGCAGAGTCTCGCGCCGCCACCATTGCTTCCTTTCTCCACCCAAGGCGACCATGCCGTCTCCTCCCTCAATTCGAGCGGTGCCTCCCCAGCCTCTTCCCCAATCCAGCGTTGTCAGAATGCGTCGCTGCCGCTGCCGCTGCCCCTGCCGATGGCAGCTGGGCATAGGTGCCGGGGGCACCTCAGGTCGTCTTCGCACGCCCGAGAGTCCGAGGCTCTGAGCCTGCCTGCTAGTGCCCGCACGCACGAGGGGAAACCAACCAGGAAAACAGCGTACCCTGTCCCATGTTCCCAGGAGAGGAAACCGTCGCTGACCACGCGCTCCAGGCGAGACCACGGAGCAGGCCATACATCGGCGAAACCCCGCCGCGCCACCAACGAGGTCGCTATTGGGGGGGGGCACCTCGGAGGCGCGGACCCGCCCGGAAGCCCCTCTTCTTCTTCTTCTTCTTCTTCTTCTTCTTCTTCTTCTTTGAGGCCGACACCCCTCTTCATCCTCATGGACGGGCGGAGGCGCCTGAATCGCGAGAGCTCACGAGAGGCAGGCGGGCGGCGGCGGCATGAGCTCGGACGGACGAGAAGCCCTCGTCGCCAGTGCTGCGGTGGCCGCTGAGACTCCGCTAACCCTCCCTTGCAGAGGAATCTGCTCGCCGAAACAGCGCATTAGGTGTGAATTACATGAATTGTGAGCTTGTTTTCATAAAATTAAAAAATCTGAGTGAACGAGATGGATTTTAGCTTGTGGAGCAATGCTTCTGCGGGTGATGTCTTCACTTCTAGTGGATTAGATCAGAAGTAATAATGTGTGCTTGTTTTATGTTTCACATGGGACTTCTTTATGGCTATCTAGTAATCCTTATATGTTTCCGTGATGTTTCTCAGATTAATGGTTATTTGAATGAATCGAAGCTCCGCCACTAGTCAGTAAAGTTATTCAATCAGAATTCAGAATGGGTATTCGGAAGCAGCTGTTTGGCGAGGAAGGCAATTGTAAAGGGTCTGTGCCTGAATCGTCAGCATCGCAGACAATGCACACGACTAATGTGGCTATGGCAGATGGAAGAACAGGACAAGGTCACGATGGCTTACCTGCAGGTGTTTCAGAAGCAGGAACATCATTGTGCACACCACGCTGTAACAAAGATGTTGTGGCTGGCATTTTAGAAGCCGGAACATCATCCAGCGGACGAAAAGAAGTACACCCATGTGAGTAGCTTGTTTGTGACATTTTAATAAGGAGTTCGAAGATTCTGCTATGTGAATATGAAATAAAATTAGGTCTCAAAATTACCAAATGATCAAAGTTGTGATGATGGGATTCAAAAAATAGAGTTGAGAAGTATTTAGACATGAGAAATAATAAAAAAAAGTTCAAACTTGACATAGGCTGTAATAGGCATGCTTATAATATTTAGATTGAGGAACCAGTCATGTTCAGGTCCTGTATAGGTTGAAAATCACTGCATTATATTTTGTATGAGATAAAAATTCGAGCAATTTTGCATTGCCTCTTGGTCTTTTTTACCTGTACCGGCTGAGATCCCTTCATGATGTATTGTATTCAGCCATAAAAACTACGTGTGGTGTTAACTCTATGCGGAAAATGGAAATAACTAATTGCATATGTTGTACGCAGAAAGAAGACATTGATCCTGCCCTCATCCCTAGGCCTGGAATGTCATTCAGAGACCGAAATGAGGCCAGGGCTTTCTATGAAGCGTACGCCAAGAAGGCTGGATTCGGTTTGAGCTATGGAAACAGTAAAACATATTCATATATTATACACTGCAGCAATGAGGGGGTTCATACTTGCTTTAAGAAAGATGAGGACCTGCATGTTAGGAACAATACCTCAAGGAAGACACACTGCATGTCCAAGATGGAGCTAAAAAGGATTTATGATGAAAACAAGAATGAAATATCAGTGGTGATTGAGCAAGTGGATCTAATGCATAACCATCCATTATTTAAAAAGAAAGAAGAAACAGTAAATATGAGATCACACAAGGAAAAGGATCCGATATTTCTTGAGTTTGTTGATGACCTCCAAGCGGCGGATGTCCCGCCCGCATCATAGTATATAGAACATTTGTTAGAGACATGCATGGGGGAGGTGAAAACGTGCCGATGACAAGGAGGGATCTTGAGAACAGGTCAGTGTGTGGCAACTCATATTCCATTCAATAAATAGGTATTGTCGATTACATTTTTGTAATAGTAAAAAATTTTGTAGGAAGGCGGCTAATGTGAGGGAAGAACATGGCAATGACATTGCGAAGCTTCTAGAATTCTTTGAAGACTGCAAGGCGCATAACCCACAATTTCATTGGTACGTCAAGCTCGATAAAGAAGGGATGATTCATAGCTTATTCTGGAGTCACGCTAGCATGCAGGCAGAATATATTGATTTTGGAGATGTGATGACATTCAACACCACGCACAAGACAAATACATATGAGAAGCCACTAGCTCTGTTTGTAGGTGCAAACCATCACCTACAGAACACCTGTTTTGGATGTGCACTGTTAGGCAATGAGACAATAGAAACATTCCGGTGAGTATTTCAAGCTTTTAAGAAATGCATGGGAGGACATAGGACTAAGTGTATTCTCACAGGTAATGTTCATCTGTATAAAAAAGTGGCAAACACCTTTTAGGTAAAATGAAAAACATTTTCAAGCTGTTTTGGCCTCATGCTCCTATGTGTGGCAGATCAGGATCAGGCAATGGAAATGGCCATAGGACTAGAACTCCCTAGTGTTATCCACAGGATTTGTCGTTGGCATGTGGTTAACAAGCATATGCCCAACCTGAATGAGATATTCAGCCTTTATGAGAAACAACACTTCAAGAAAAAATTCAGGTCGGTGCTGAATCACCCCTGACACCCGAAGAATTTGAGAGAGCATGGGAAGAACTGATAACAGAGTTTGATCTGCAAGGAAATGCCACTATGGAGAGCTTATTCCAACAACGAGCTAGGTATATCCCAGCTTTCTTTAAAGATGAGAGCAGTAACTATGCGATTAAGAAGAATTTTGTGGGTAAGTAGACATGTTTGCTCAAGTTTGCAAAGCGTACACTAGATTTCATGAAGACACGGAAAATGAAGGAGGGAGCTGAAACATACCTTGCAACGGTAAAGCGAATTTAAACATTGAATGTACTGTGATTGAAATGGTAGTACACTATGCAAAGACTTATATTTCGATTGTGTTGTTTGTTGATGCAGAGCAAGATACTTACCAAGAACAAATGGCCACTTGAGGTTCAATTGGGAAGGATCTATACACGGGCAGTGTTCAGAAGCTTCGAAAAAAATGGTCAATTGCACCGCGTATAACATAGAGGCTGATCCAGAGCTAGGCGAGCATTGGTACAGGATTTGTCACACAAAAAGGTCAGAAGTGATAAACTGGGGACAACACAAGTTCAAAGTGAAGGCAGATAAAGTCAACAGATCATACAGTTGCGAGTGCAGGGAGTGGGAGCACACAGGTATTGTGGAAACACTACAACAAATCTGTTAATCTGTGACGGATTACTAGTGACGGTTTAAGAAAGCGTCACGGTACACCATGAAGCCCACTATAAGCCCACTATGCGCCAAACCCTAGCTTTCGTTCCTCTCTCCCCACGCGCCTCCCGCACAGAGCCGCCCTTGCGCCTCCCTCATTCCACAGGCTGCTGGTACGACCCTCTTTCTCTCTCACCACATTCCCTTCGTCAACCCTCGTTCCCCCTGGTGCCGGGCAGCTACGGAGAGGCGGTGGCGGCGCCACGGCCCGCGCGGACACCCAGATCTAGGGGCCCAGCACCCGGCAGCGTGCGCAGGCCCCTAGTTGCTGGTGGTGCCTCGTCGCTTTTGCTCGCCCCTGCTCCGCCCCTAGGGATTATCAATGGTGATGTCTCGGCGAGGCGCGAGTGCCACTACCACAGCGTCCCAGCATCCAGCAAGGCAAGCTCCTCCCGTCCCCTTTATCCCACTCCCCCTCTCTCTCTCATGGCATCCTGTCTTCTCTGCACCGGTCCATGGCATGGAGGTGACGAGCGAGGTACCCAAATCAATGTCTTCTGTTTTTTGCTGAGGTACTGCTACTAGATCTGTGTGGCCTTCGGCTCCTCCTCAATGTCTTCTGTTTTTTGCTCAGGTAGTGCTACTAGATCTGTGTGGCCTTCGGCTCCTCCCTTCTGAATTATTAGGCAAATTTGATTCTACAACTTAGATAGGAGTTGGGAAAGGGTGGCATGGACAGGAACCACCGAGCTCTTGCCAGGCCTGATCTCACTTACAGCACATTCAGTCACCTAAAGCAATTCAGTCAGGGAAAAGTAAAATAATAAAGGCACTATAGTTAACAACCAGAAGTACTATTTTTATAATCCAGTATATTATAATGCTCTTAGATGAGGACTTAACAGAAGTACTATTTTTATAATCCAGTAGCATTTTTAGTGCTACATTTGTTCTGAAGTAGCTTGTCATTACTAAGTAGTTTGCGCAACATTGGCTCACTAATTCATTATTTAGCTTTATTTTTGCCTGAATGAAAAAAGTGGTGGAATAATTATGCCTTTTCCCTTGCTAACAGGATGAGTGCGATGATCTTATTTCTTTGGCTGAGAAAGGACTACTGAAATGCATGGGCTACTGTTGTAAGATCACATTCTGAAGTCTTCTTCTTTTTTTAATTCACTTGAAAATTGTTCTTTCAAACAGCAGCCATTTAGTTTTGTTGTAAGCTGCAGCCAAATGCTGGTCCATCAGATATGTTCATTGTCACCTGAAATCAAAACCAGACACATCAGTCTATAGAACTTGAACAAACAATATTCTGAAATATGTGTTTTTTAATGTATAGCAGATCGCAACGGCATGATAACTTGCTACACTAAGCATCAGTTGTTTGCACTATTCATATCAGAGCAAGTTACCTTTTTTTCGAACAAATGTGTGTGACGATCTGATTACACCAAGTCAGCTAATACCATCCTAGATTGGTGAATTACTAAAAGGGGTACATTCAGGACAAGCAAGTTGGACTGTGTTTTATTTATTGCATTTATTGATTTACTAGTCTAGTTGCAAACTGGAAAAGAGAATATGTTTATCCTGAACGTGCCACTATTAGCATCCTATCAAGCCAATATGGTTCATTGTAATAGCTAGATAGCCTTCAGGATAATCAAATGAAACTTTTGTGAAAGATATATTAATATCCTGTAGTTCCTGTTCAGTTCAGCAATATAGTAACAACAAAGTAGTACCCTGTTCAGTTCAGCAATTCTAGTTCCTGTTTGGTGTGCTATCTGCATGTTGTACTTTTCTATTTCAGAATTAGCATCAACTTAGCTGTTAGTTTAGTTTAAAACCTTTAGCTTAGCTGTTTGCTTGCCTTGGTTCAGTACAGTACACCTTATTTTAGAATTTTCATGTCTTTTAATGTGTGCTGATTTTATATCCTGGACAAGAAAAATGAGAGCTGACCACTTGTTGATGCTTAACAATAAGTTCTTTTTATAATTGTTGTGGCTGTTCAGAAATATATCAAGTTGTTACTGCAGCCAATGGAGCAGCTAGCACTGCTGATCGAGTGTTGATTAACAGTTGTAGCATTGCAGCAGTTCTCTGGCACCTAAGGCTACTTATTTCTTTAATTTTTGTATTTGCTTGAATAATATGTATCTGTGCTTGCATAGGTGCCAATGTACTTCTAATATTTGTGGGATAAAGCTAATCTGCACACTGAATTGGCCCTTGCAATCATACATTAAATATGACTCTGCATACTAAGATTAGTGCCATTGTCCTACATGCGTTTTTTTTTCTTGCAGCTTGTAGTTAACCTCTTTATAGCTGCATTCTGAAATTTTCAGTTGAAACTTAACAGCTGCAGGAAAATTATGCATGCACCCAAAAGGGCTCATATCTCTTGTTTGCTAAACAAATTTAATAATTTTAAAAATGTGCTGGACATTTTTTATAGTATAGCAGGCAGTAACAGTAGCACTTAGACATCCAGAAAATCAAGGGTGGAAATTGAGATTTCAGAAAACTCAAAAGTTCGCTAGTTTCTACTTCGACTGGTATGTATCTGTTTGCTACCATAATTCAAAACTGATGCTTCCTTGGCAAATCATGTATTTCTCTAGCTGCACTAACTGACAATTAGAATGTATTTCCATGTATATGTGAGTTGCACTTATTTCTATTTTTGATGAAATAGCTGTCAGACTATTGAATAGATGCTTCAGTTTTTTTTACATTAATTAATAGATTTTTGTGTTGTAATTTGTAATTCACCAATCGGTAGTGTTACATTGGCTTTGTCATTGCAGTGGTATTTGTTAAGTTCTTTGAATCTCTATTTGATTGAACGTTTCTTTGTCGTGGTTGCAGGAAAGGCTTCAGGGCAGTGAGCTTGACGAATGAACATCATTCCAGTTGGCTGCATTGCTTATTGCTGCATGGTGGATAAATAATGTAGGCTGTATGAATTAGTGTTGTTATAAATTGTGTGTAAATGGCATCTTTGTATATATAAACATTATTCTACCAAATGGCTGTAAACCCATAATCGGGAATGCTATAAAGCAATGTCATCATCTTGATATTTGCCATTCAATAAATGCGCTACCTTTGATTTTAGTCTATTAATAAATGAGCTGACATTTCTTACAACAAATAAAATATGTGAGCAAGGCGGTGATGTAAGCATCCATGTCATTATCCATATAAGCATCTAAGATGACGTGGCACTTCATCCATGATGGTTTAGAACCGTCACAGATATTGGGCTTGGGTTGGGCTAACTGGGCTTTGGGCTATTCTATGACGGTTTAAGATCGTCACAGATTTCATTAAACTGTGATGGTTTTCGGAAAACCGTCACAGAGGTTAATTTATGACGCTCAATCCATGACGATATTTAAAACCGTCATAGATATTGTATTGTGACGGTTTTTTAGTAATCTGTGACGGAAATTTTTCGTCATGGATTAGCAAAATTCTTGTAGTGAAAGCCGCCGGTTGAAACGATTTATGAAAGTATGACGGTGTGCATTTAAAGTTACTAAATGTTGTTGTGGATGCAGGACTATTTTGCGTGCACCTTTTGTGTGCCTTCATTCATGTCCAAGTTGAGAAGATTCCAATTCAATACATTTTTAAGCGCTATACAAGGTTCGCTAGGAGGGAGGTGGACTTTGATACAAGCGACAAGCTTCTCACCGGGGAGGATGGCAACACACAAAGCTATAGAACAAAGACTCTAATACCAAAAGCTATGAAGGCGGTCAGATCAGGGAGCATGTCTAACGCTGCTTACAAAAGATTGCTTGAAGTAAGAAGATGTCACGAAGGAAATAGACAATATCCGCCCAGACATTGGCGTAGAAGCGAGGAAGGGACAAGGTCAAACAAGGATAGAGGTAAAGACATGTTAGTAAAACAGGAAGTATTTTAGTGTACATTGGGTAATTAAGGATGTCTCTAAATTATATATGGCATGTAGGACAATTCTGGAGATAGCAGCAGCGACGATAGCATTGAAGAAGGAAGATGTGATGAGACAAGGATAATATGGGTATGATTTTTTTCATTAAGTAATGAAACAAGTGGGGATGAACCTAAATGAACCATATATTCTAATTATGAACTATATATTTGGAATTGTGGACAGAAAAATTTACCAGCTACGAACCAAGAACTTGATGGAGGTTGTTCAAACTAATTGAAGGCAGCAGCAGGAAAGGTATAGGTGAAATGGAGATGTGGATTTTGGTTTATTTCAAATGCTAGATTAGATCCTATATTAATGCTGCCTGAAATTTGACCATAGCACTTAGCCCTTTAAGAAAAAGATAGTTGTACAATATGTGTCAGTTTGCTTGTGATTGCAATGGAACATCTGAAACCTATTTTTCTTTCCTGCCGAGTAAGAACGAATTTTGAGTATGAGTTGGTAAAGAAATAAATTTGTAGGGGAAGTAGCTGGTTTAAAATAAGTCAGGTAATTCCTTGTTTAGATAGTTGTATTAACTAGTTACTAAAAAAACTCATTTCATTAGTAGTAGTGCTCCTTATCTATAACAACTGTTAGTATTAGTCGCTTTTGTTTGTGTTTATTCCTATTTGTAAAAAAAGTGGTTCTATTGTTTCCAATTCGGGTCACAAGCATAATGGGTTAGCTTTACATTTTTTTCATGCATGACAGGCACTAGTACAAGTTAACTAGTTATTATTTTTATCTGAAAAATTGGCAAATCATGCTGGAGACCACCATGTTGACTTGATGATATCAGATAATTTTTGTGAATGACACCATCATGGATGAATGCAACATATGGCATAGTTCATGTGCTCTAGTGTATTTGGCTTGATAATGTACCATGATCTTCATCCAGATCTGAAATAAATTTGTAGTAGCATAGACATGATTATAGGCTGTCGAGTGAATAACCAAGGGGTGATTTTGATTTTTATTGATTCTATGGACTGATAAATGTAAAACATGTGGCAGGAATCTGGGACCACATGTAGAGTTGAGGCTAGCCATGTGCTGGAATGCAATAAAGACATTGGGAACAAAAGGGCAGCAGCAGCAACAAGTGAAGAAGTGTCACAACATGGACAGGTAGATGAGCAAGCATGGAAATCAAGAGACGTTGGGCAATAGTTGATGTGTGCATTTGTTCTTACTCCGAAACTTGTATTCTCAAAGACTGACAAACCTGATTTTGTGTCTGTAGGATGTAACAACATTGATAAGCCTAGTGCCTCCTAAAAAAGCGAAGCCTAAGGGCAGGAACAAGACGGAATCAGATAAGGCAGCAATAACACTTGAGGCATCAGGCGAGAAATTGGGCACGAGAAGGTGCAAGGCTTGTGGGCGGTACGCTACACATAATGCGAGGACGTGCCTCAAACATAATAGAGTGAGGCTTGAAGCAATGAGGAACAAAAAGAGAGGGAGGCCACCAGGCGCTAAAAATAAGAAGGTTAGTTGGAAGGAGGTTACTGATCACGACGAGGAGGACAATAGAGTGAAGACACGATAGAAGGTAGTCACAGAAAACACCTATACTGATCAGGGTAGTGACAGCGAGGGAGAGAATGAAGAGGAGGCGGGGAGTGAGTAGTACAAAGAGACTGGTTGGAGGAGGAATCCATCAGAGCAAAAGGCTATGAGAAGGGGTTCTGCGATGTGAGTATGAACTAGTGGTATGGTTTGTCAATCATTGTACAAAATTTAAGATCAGAAAAGTGAAGTCCACGTATATAGATTGGAAGTTTTTCCACTTTTTAGAAAAATGGAAGGACAACCTTACATTGGCAACACTATAAAAAGCAGGAAAACGTAAAAAAAGGAGAGAAAAATTGAAGGATGAAATAGAGAATTATTTAGGAAGAAAATGAAGAATTGTTTAACTCACGTACTGAAAATGCAGTCGAATTTATAAATGAATATAGTGTCAAATTGCAAATCCTGCTCGTACTAAACAGATTGAAGCTTACACCATCCAATTTACCATGTTCCTCGTCAAGGCTAAATGAAATATGTCAAGTTGATCCATACAAAAATGTACACATTCAAGTAAACAACACGCCTTTATATCTTATAATCAACTACTTGCATGCCCATTTCTCTAATACTTATAATTAAGTACATGCATGAGTATTTCACCATTCAAAAATGTGTTGTCCGCAACCATTTATGGCCCTTGGATGCAAACATTCTTTTTTTTGATACATATGTTTGGCACACCGCAACTCGATTTGGCACCCCCACAAGGCAATGACGACGACATTGACTGGGCGATTGGCGGACGGCGCCCGTGGCCACAACATTTACCTTTCAATACATCAGGGCCCTAATTGATCAACTTTTTTTTGCCTTTTTTTTATCTATTCTTCCGATTCTTACTTGTAGCCTCTTCCCCTTCCTCGTCTACCTCATCCTGCATGATTTTGTTGACCACCAACTGTTACCTCTCATAAACTTTGTATAATATTCCCTTTAACTAAGTAAAGTCTTGTGGATCGCCTCTTACCTTGGTTATCTCACCCTTGGTAGATCCATTCCATGCCAATAGTGGTGGTAATTCGCCGTCTACCAGGCATAGCTCCTCATAAATTTGTTTTCCATGCCAGTACCGCCAGTCGAATACCTCTTCTTTCTTTTGATTCGAAACTTTGTTAGTATATCATCACAAAACTCACAATCAAAACAAAACAAAATGGATTAGTGCAAGCTATTACCTTGTTCGCTCCATTTTGCCTTTTGTCCTCAATTTCACCCTTCCCAGATGCCTTCCTTGTTCCCTCCATATTGCGTTGTCTATAGTACTAATGAGTGACAAGGAAGTAACAATGACGTAATGTGTACTTGCAACCATTCGCTCCTTTTTAAAGCACTCTATAACGGCTTGTTCTCACTTGTGCCGCTTGTATGGATGCATGCAGCCGCATAGGACCGTGTCCGCATGCTCATTCTCATGCACGCCATATCTTACTATCATGCATCGGCATAGGGCGAAGCGGCTTGTTCCCCTCAGCCGCTTCAACAAGGCGCATGCAGCGGCACAGGACCGTGTCCGCTCATTCACATGCACAGCTTGTTCTCACTCGCGCCGCTTCTACAGGCGCATGCAGCGGCATAAGACTAGGACGGTGTCCGCTTATTGACATGCACGGCTTGTTCCCACTCACGTCGCTTCTACAGCGCATGCAGCGGCACAGGATCATGTCCGCGTGCTCATTCTCATGCACACCAAATCTTGATATCATGCATCACCATAGGACCAAGCCGTACTCAGACCACACAGGACCTAGCCGTGTTATAAAAGTGGATTAATTTCTATTCAAATTATTAGTACCACAAATAATATGTAGAGTTGGAATGACCCACCACACAACCTTCATTCGCAGCTTCGCTCATGCACCATCTAAAAATAAATATAATATAATTAGCGCTACAAGAATGCCCCCTTATTTTTGGTAATTATTTTCAACAACTAAGACCTAAAATTGCCTTAACATTCTCTTGACAGCGGTGGTAGTTTCCTTACTTGCCAAAGGGTGAAGATGCATATCAAAGAGTTCTCCGAGGTGACCTGGATGCATTTTGCTTATTCATGGTGCTATTAATTTCCTTTTGGATTAAAGGCGTCTTGAATAATGGTCATGCTATATTATCACGAGTTTGACTCGTGTTACATGTGATCTATTGACTTGTTACTACTTTAGCTGAACCATATTCATGTGGCTCCTTCCATTTTTAATTGCAATATTTTTATATACAATTTCACATAATCCGTCTCCCAAGTTGTGAACAAACCTTGTTAGTTGTTTTTTCAAACCATGTATTCTTCATACAACAAACACATGTAGATGGAACTATTTTCTTGCTTTACTGTTGATCAATCCATAATCCAAACAATAAAAAACTAAAAATTTTACAATAAAAATTTGTGCATGTCAGTACTTTATTACTGACATGACACCTGTATACACCTGCAAACCCATAACTCACATGAGAGCACAAACATGTCTATTATTTCAAATGCAATTGCCTACATTATGTAGATCAATTTTCAATCATGTGTTTGCACAAACTGCCTAACTCCATATGCATCTTCATTGGAGAGTCACAATTTGCTGGCTCATTGTCTTCGTTTCATCTCCATTTGTAAGTTCTTCACCTTCATTACTCATTTCAAATCCTGCAAGTAAGATACAAATTTACCCCCGGTTGCCATGTTTCCTCTTTTCTAAATTGGTTTCATACGCTTCTCCATTAACTAAACTTTCTCTAATATTTATAATCAAGTACATGCGTGACAGGTTTAAAAAATTTACATGCATGACCATTTCTCCTATCAGAATTGCGTGGTTTGGATCCTTCCGTGTAACAACTAACTAAAGCCTATTTTGCTTCGCAACCACCTGTGTCCAGTACATGCAACCATTCAGTATGAGCATGCCTATTTTGGCACAACGCAACTGGATTTTGGTGCCACTAAGAGCGCAGAGCATAGAACGATATTGTAGGCATGCAGAGTACAAAACGAGACTGTAGGCATGATCGTCCGCGCCCTTTGACTTACAACCAAATCACGTTCAATTCCAGCTTCCTAGTCGTCTTCCCCTTCTCCCTCTCCAGATCACTTGCTGTTGGCTGCCATGGCCGTCGAACCTATCTTAGATTCTTATCTGTTGCATGTACAGTAGGCAAAAAAAGGCATATTTGCCTCTCGAGACCTGCTTGCATTTGGCCATATTTTTTTTTTAAAAAAAACGTGTTTGCTTACAAACTGAAGTAACCCAAAGACTGAAACTTTTGCAGGAAGATGGAGATCGATGCCCCTTCTTTTTTTGGAAGAGAGACTGAAGATTTTCTAGTGAAAGAAGCAAAGTAAGATCAACAGAAGCAAGAGCTGCTGGACAAGAATCAAGGGGAAGGAGGCCAACGACACTGAAAAATTAGAACCTGTGGTTTGTCCCATCAGCTTAATGTGTTAGCAGGAATTGGAGAACAAATTAGAACATGTGATTTGTCCCATCAGCGTAGGCACAAGAGAAGTTCTTGCATCTTAATTGTAACCATCTTCATAAAACCCATGCAAAGTTTTGATGCCTCAAACCTGATAAGCACAGCATAGCATGACCTATATTGTTTTGATGCTTATAACTTTACAAAAGCTGCTGATATGCACAAAAAGGCATGACAAAACTACTCAATGTCTTGTTCAAAAGCTATATAGTGTAATTCAGTGTCCAAAATTGTGAACAGCTAATTTTGTTGCATCTAAAATGACTTGGCCTCATCCTTAGAGTTTCCTGTTGCTTCTTCACGTGCCACCTTGGTCTTCTTGATCTCCTTAGCTGCTGCTGCCCTACAAGGCTTGGAGCTTGTTGTGGATGAGCTTAGATTGTCATCCACCTTCAGGAATAAGGTTGCCTTGCACTAATAAAACAGGGGATGGAAGGAAGAATGGAACTGTCCAAGGCGGAACTGAAGAAGCTCAGGAGGAGCATGGACTCTGTTGGCAGCATGGAAGGCAAAATATTGTAGCATTTCTGCCCTCATCTCCCTTGATCAATCCTGCAAGGAAAAAAGGTTAGATAGAAGAAAAATAAATAGAGGGATATATTAACAAGGAAAAGGATTCATACCGGATCTAAAGTAGTCTGCAAAGAACCATGACCCTCATCGTCATAGAACTCAATAAACTTCATGGAAAATATGCCAAAGTCGCAGATATTCTTTTGAAATGGAAGCCGAATGGGCACATGTCTCCGGTTTGCAAATTGGGGGAATTTGTGGGGTGCAGCTAAAGAGAGTGCAGCACTAAGGCGTTCCATGAATTTTTGGGCCATTGGAGAATGATGTGTATCCCATGTGGCCTCATTGCTACTTCTATAATCCATTGAGTCTAGGACATCGACACGGGCTTGACCAAGATTAATACAATATACAAACCAGTGACGAAGATGTAAGACCGGAAGGATGTCACACCCGGTTTTAAGGACAAAACCAGATATACACTATATGTGAAATAAAGGAGTCAAATCTCACATATAGCCACAGATAAGTGTAATATCAAGAGACAAATGCTTAATAAACATAACGCAATAGTATAAGATATAACCTTAGAGAGCAACACAACGGCAAGACAACTCTGAACACCGGGTGTAACCTTCACTCCAGGATCAAACTGACTGGTTGATCACAAGCCTAACAATTCCAGAATCTAGCAGTC
This sequence comes from Saccharum hybrid cultivar R570, assembly GCA_038087645.1. Taxonomy (NCBI): domain Eukaryota; kingdom Viridiplantae; phylum Streptophyta; class Magnoliopsida; order Poales; family Poaceae; genus Saccharum; species Saccharum hybrid cultivar. Next base: position 19,374,207 of record JAQSUU010000805.1, read on the forward strand.
TGGTACCCTTCCTGAGATGTGGGGGGAAATAGCAAGAGTGAGTCCATGTCGAACTCAGCAAATATATCATGGGGTTCATGAGGCTCAAAAGGTTTGACACGGGTTTACTGCAATAGCTTTTAGTGAGTCATCTTTTAGCAATTGAGTAGCAACAAGTTTAACATAAGCCCAAATAACCTCATAATCGTGTAAACGAGAATAATGTATAGCAAGAAACAATAATCATTAGTGAGCATCAATATCATCAATATTAACATTATCATCAGTGTTCATCATTTATTCTGTAAGGGTCCAAGGCCACTCGTGACCGTGAGCACGGCTGTTATAACAGTTTTACACTCTGCAGAGGTTGTACACTTTCACTGTGAGTCGTGATTTACCCTTTCGCCCGAGGTAGCTAATCTCTTGACCCACTTCCAAGGAAGGTCGGCAGGGTTCACTATAAAGTCTTTCAAAGGTTCGTCTAACAAGTTAGGGCCATTAGATTCACTCGGCAAACAGATGTAGAGCCCCCCTTCCAAATGGCACAATGACATGCAGCCTATACACATAAGGACAGAGGCCGCACTATACCCGATTCGTCAAGCCGTTCTTACGCCATGAAGGTTACCACTAACAAGCTAGAAAAGATCCTCATACTTGACTAAAGCCAGAGCCATATAGCCCTCACAGTTGTACTGTAAGTCCCGGATGTTCGCTTACAGATAAGTCCTTAAGGAGAGAAACTAGAGCACCAAAAATACCCCATGCTCTAGCCCCCTTGAGCCATGTTGCTATAAAGCATCTTTTAAACGTTTATTGCATATACCATTAGTCAAGTTACAGATCATGGTTATTTATCTTGAGCACTAGCATAAATACTACCCAATGCAATGTCCTACGGTGTCAAGGTACAAGATTCAAAAGCTAGGATATCCTTAGTGGTAACAAGGTAGACACATGCACATGAATTAAGTGTATTAAAGGTGAATAGGAAACAAGGATGATCCCATGCTATACTTGCCTTAACTTAGATCCTTCTTCAAGTCCAAACCTCAATGAACTGCTTCTTGATCACCACATATAGCTCACCGACTAGACAAGATCATGAAAGCACCACACAAGCATCCATTCAATCATACACGAAGCAAACAATAGATCTAAATTATAACAGTACACCAAACATATGAAATAACAAGTGAAAAGGTTTTAAAGATGTTCTACGCATTGCTACGAACACACAGGCGCGAAAAGCACGCTAATCGAAACTATGGTTGAAAAGATACATCTACCGAAAGATTTTGTTGTATAAAACAGAAAATTATAGGTCTCATTTGTTTTAATTATATAAAATCATATAGTTCATTTGTTTTAAAATACTTTTTATAGATATTCAAAAGTGACTTAGGCTAAATTACATTTAAATTTAGAAAAGTAAAGGAGAAATCAATAATATTTTATTTATAAATCTAGTTGCACAGTTATTAATCAAGTTAGATCTAAACTATGAAATTCTAGAGATTTTGATAAAGAAAACATTAATACTAATACGTAGTTTATGTTGTTATAAATCCATTGCAATTTGAACAGATTAATTCAGAATTAAAACAAATAAGTTATGAATTAAACGAGATTTTCTTTAGCAAAACAATAGATTAAATCTAACATCGAATCTTAAAGGTGGAAAACCTAACCAACAGTAGCACTAACATGTAGATTATGTCATCATTAATTGAACGCAAAAGAAAGACCACGTGGCTTATGAAGGAAGCTGACAAGATGATATGAATAATATGTACGTAATTTTCAGAGGAGCTCAAAGGAAAAGAAATAGCTGAATCATGGTAAAATCGGAATGAAGCTAGCATGACGTGGTCATGGGAATGGAGTTAATAAGGCATATATGGTGTAATCCACGGACGCTTCCTGATCTCATATAGAAGATTAAATATTCTTTAATCTATTATTGCTATTGAATAAAAGCTAGACAGGAGTGTTACAGCCACTTGGTAAGCAGAGAGAACTTACGTATGTTAAGATGAGATGACTGAAAGTACTAAGAGGCGGTGAACATATGCATGGCCGATAGCTACTTCTGAACTGCTTGGAGAACAATTAGCAAGGCGGCGCCCTCTTGCGTCTTCCAACTCTGAGCGCTGCACTGCTGTTCCAGCGACACGACCGCCGCTGTGACTACGCCGGTGGCCCGGCGAGCTGGATAGGATTCGGCTGCGACGATGTCCAACCACGATCAACGGTCGGTTTTCTACGGGAAAAGCACTGGAATATAAAGGGAACACGATCTCACCTCGGCACTTCGCACGGACGGAGGGAGGCGACGCTGGGCTGCGGCTGCTTCCTGAAGACGACGACGAGGCTCAGCGGCCCGGGATCACGGCGCCGCTTTGGCGAAGCCGAACACAGAACAGAGAGCGAGAGATAGGGCTTGGCCGACGGCGACAAGAAGAGAGAAAATTATATTTTACTACACGAGAGATTTCCCAAACTAGGGGCTCCTCTACGGTAGTTTTTGGTGTGCTTTGCCCATGGGGTAGGTACGTATATATAGGGAGGAAAACTCTTCACCTCCATGTCAACTAGCGATATAGTGCTAATTGACGTTGCACCATCCACCTCCGCTAATAGGTCTAAGTAATCATTTAAGGCCATTAGTAAATAAATGTATGAGCCTTTGAGATTTATTAGGATTATTGCACATGGGCTTTAAGCGTTGGAAAAAAAATGAGAGATTTATTATTTTCGGAATTAATTATTTTCATGGATAAAATAATTCCAGCAAAGTCCAGAATTATTATTTAAGCCGCGAAAAATACTCCGAAAGCTCCGAAAATTCAGGGAAATTTTCCAGAGACATTATGAAACATGAGGAACCCAAATAAAGTATTTGGAGCTCATGATAAGATATTTTGGAGCATCTAAAAATTAGACTATGCTCACAGACAAGTGGAAACAAGCTACAGAAAAAGTCGAAAAAAATCTCGAGAAGTTTGTAGAGGTTGATTGATGGATGAGAAACAAGAAATTTAATTGTAGAAAAATGATATATGTATATCAGAGAAGGAAAATCGACCTAAACGCATTTAAAAAACCAACTTGAATTCATTTTGATCTTTGGTCAAAACCAAACAATATAAAAACACAAATGCATCAGCATGTATGCACAACAATGTTGCTACATCCTAAGATGAATTTTAATTCAATGAAAATTTTGTTTTACTATGTTTCATGAGCACAAAACATTCATAATTAAATCATTTTAGCTCTATTTCCAAAGAAGCAATTTTTAGGGTGTTACAAAGGAATATCTGCAAGATGTGTATACGAAAAAAAATGAGGTTTTAGCGGTAAACTACTGGGATGAAAGCTAGGAAGATAAAAAATATACACGTCTTTGCCTTTTGTAAGTCAGTGGGAGGGAGACATCTCTTGATAGCTTGTACTACAATATCCTGGCTGCATTGAGGCTGAGTGTTGTCAATATTGAAGGAATCCGACTTAAGAATATCCTATACAGTATGATTGGAATGTTATAAGAAAAGAAAATTTGACATGATTAGTTTGAAAAATGAGGGGGACATACCAAGACAAGAGGTTGTAGAAATATTCTGAACCCATGGCATTCAGGATGAACATTAAAGTCATCTTCAGCTATGCATTTGACAAATGCATCCATGAACACAGGGTCAATGAAGTTCCCAACACCAAAGGACAATGCAATATGTCGGCCAGTTAATGGGTCTGTCCCAAAGTGCATCAAAGTTTTCCTGAATGGAATTCAATAAGCATTGTGGAAAATGGAAGGAAGACTATCAAAGCTTCAAAATGAAATCAGAAAGAACCTTTTCAATGGAGAGTCATCTGCACAAAGGAAGGCATGCATACACAATGAAAACTCTAAATTGGATGGAGGACGAGACAGAATGCCAGGCTTAAAGGGTGAATAAAACTTGGACGGTTTCTTAGTTAGTCTCTTTCCAGGCAACTTGAACATAGGCAGATCATCTAGAATCGGCCACTTTAATGCAAAAGTGGTGTCTTTTCTGGTTGTTTTGTGATTGCCTCCTTCAGGAAGTTTGGGAGCATAAGGAGAGTTATCCTCAGAACGGGAATGGTGGGAGGCAGATGAAGCAGGGTTAGCTGCAACATCAGAGAAGCCTTGTGGCTAAAAGAAGAGAAAAAGGAAAGGATAAGATGCTTGATCAATATAATTTAAAGCTCGAACTAAAAGACTACGGATTTATTGAGAGAACAAGAAACTAAGTGAGTAGAATATCAATGGAATAGTAGTGTGCATGTTAAAAATCAAAAGAGGATATGACATTGAAATTGGCATGCAGACGTACATGACAAACTAAACAACAATTAGGAAAATGAAAAAAGGTATGGTGGACAAATAATTGAATGTTCAAATAAAAACAGTAAAATAGTATTAATAAATTGGTTTACAAGTTTAAGATCAAATAAAAGCTGCTGTCGATATTCAGACATGTCAATGAAAAGCACTGTGCACTAAATACAGGACAAAAAGTATCCCATTTCTGTTGAATCAGAAAACCAGTGACTTGTGGCAGTAAAATGTTATCTAGCAGCATACAGGATGGTACCAAAAACACAAGCCTGTATAGAAAACTAGTGTGATTGAATGAATAGCTAGGTGCACTTACATAAATAATTTGGCCTGTATGTAAAAGAGGATCCTTTTGTACCAACTCAGTCTAACAAAAAGAGCAAAATCAGGAAACTAGTAGCGGATGCCACCTCAGGAATATTAGAACTAAGGAAAAGATAGATGCCTTATCAATGTAATTTAGTTGTTAGTCTGAAAAGAATGGTGGAATGAATTTTGGGAGAACCTTAGACGGACTCACATATGTATGGCTGTTCACAGGAGACGATGATTGTCGCTAGCCTGATTGGTCCATTGTTGACGGAAAAAATGGGAAATAATCGAACCCAGATACTAAAAGTACAGAGGATGAAAAAAAAAACAAAAATAAAATAGAGTGAAAAACTATGAAGCAAAAAGAAACACATGGTAACCGGGTGGCTAAGGTGCTGGGCTGCCGTCTTCCAAGGTGGTGCTTCGTACTGGAGCCATAATCGGAGTATGAACTGGACTTTTAGGATGAACAGTAGGATCATTTGTGACAATGAAGGAACCGGTGTGGACGAATTGGAAATAAAATATATGGTTTCAGTCTGCTGTAAGAACTGAAATGTAAATATGAAAAAGAGGCCGTGCACATACCTGAGGTGGGAAATGTGTTAGGAGCATGATAGAAAACTGAAGTATCAGTCAAAGAAATCATGATAGAGGATAATAAAAAGTGATGCAGTTAGAAAAATGGAACAATAGTAAAAAATATGAGGAAAAACAAACTATGAGGGGTGCACCAGAAACATGTTGTGAAGAGGTGGGCATCGGTGCAGTCGATGGACCAGTTAATTCCTCAGAAATGTGAGGTGGTGATACTACACAATGAACAGGGGAGCCAAATGGGCCTATCAGTGATGTGGGGTTAAATAAACTAGGACGTACAAATGTACAAGTCATGAAACATAACGAGAATGACATAGGAAAACAAATAGAAATAACACAGACTGGAGATTAAAAACATGCAACCGGGGAAGTAGACAATACCAGGAGTGTTGCAAACGGGTGATTGTTCATCAATCTGGCTCTGAAGTAAAGTACCAGTAGAAACAAAGGTACCATGAGAATAAATCTGATGACCTGGGCATAAATGGAAAAAAGGTGTCACTATATTTGATATGTAGCAATAAGACACAGGGTGAGATAACGTATTTATCAACAAAAACAAGAGTTTGCCTGGCATTGATGGCGAGATACAATGGCCTGATTCACGGGTATCATGATCGCTGGGTGTATGCATTGTCCTAGAAGTGTCACCTGGAATGTTGGTGTCCTGGGATTGTGATGCCACAAGTTCATGAATGAATGGACGACATTGTTCAGCTAGCCGAAACTAGGCTCTCACAATGTTTCCAATAGAATTCTCAATGGACATTTTGTTCTGAGAGAGTGTGTGATCAAAGTCAGAAAAGAAACCCCGTACTCTCTCTCTATGTGGGGCAGTGAGATCATCTATCGGCTCAGATAACAAATCCTGGAGGCGTGGGATGTCTAAATTGGGTATTCCTGCCATAGGAACGTTTATGTTTTGGCAGGGAACACCACGGACATCTGTAGCAGTGTAGCAGGTGGTACTCCATGGCTTGAACTGTAAGAGATAGTGTTGAAGTAAAGGAAACAGGATTGTTATTAATATGGTTGTAAAATGAATAAGAATAGAATAGATAAGATAGGTGACTAACAGGTTTGGACACCAAAAGTAAGTGCACCCTCGATGGTTATAGTTGTATCAGCATTTGTTAAGCGATCTATCAGAGCATTATCATAAAAGGTGAGGCGCGGAGTCGAAGTCTGGTCCACCAACGAGCCGGGGTGGTCAATGTTGTCGAGATAGTATACCTGTTGACGAAAAATAAGGGGTGAAAAAATTGGCACAGCCATACATTGTTAGGTAGTAGCAAAAGCTGCAAAAAAAGAAATAAAAAGAGTGATGGATGAAAAGAAAACTACAAGCAGGAAAATGGCACAGCCATATATGTTTTGAGTAAGTTGTTTTTTGTCCCGATCATGCCAGCTGCGAACAGCAATCTGGAGATCATTGAATACAGCCTGGGACCAGTCAACAACTCCAAACAATTGGTGATCCATTGTCCTCTTGATGTCAACTGAACCAATGAAGTTACTGCTGCTGGGAAGTAGAAGCCTGTTGCGTAGTATCATGAAGAAGCATCTCTTCATGAGAGGGTTCACATTTCCCTTTAAGATCTCTTGTTGCAAGTTTGATATATGTATGTCACAATCTTCAGTGAGACCTTGGTTTAGATCAGAGATAAGCTGCTGGCGAAATATGATACCTTCCTTCCATGAGTATTGCTTGAAGTTTTCACCACCTATTGGCAAACCAAGAACCATGCTAATTATTTGTGGGGTGATCGGAAGGACCTTGCCTGCACCAATCTTAATTAGCATTTGATCAGAGGATCGGTGTGGTCCAATAGCCAGATTAGAAGAATCTTGTTCTGTACAGCATCGATCTTCATTCTGAGCAAGTGACCAAAACCATCAGCTTCGATAACAGCATATTGCTGTGGGTTCAACAAATTAGTGGTGATAATAATGTCTCTGGGATTGCACCGAACATTTACAATGGAGGAACGGCTGGTAGGTCTCTTTTTGCTTTGTGTTGCCTGTGAGAAATAACAAGAATTTTCGAAATAGTAAGGTTATGAATGGATAAAAAAGAAGAGACACTCAGAATTCTGGGAAACGCTGTAGAAATGATAAGCTGATGCATGGGTACTCGAGAAGAAGATAGATTTTAAATAAAAACTAATAATTGGGGAAAGGGATGTAGAAATGATAAGCCAATGCAGGGGTAGTGTAGTTGAAAAAAAAATGCAGGGGTCGTCAAAAAGCAAGAGAGATATAGAAAAGTAAAGATTTGGCAACAAAGACATAAGAGTAGATTTGTGGTATATTGAAGGAAAAAACAAACTAACGATCCATACGAAGAGAAGCTTTAGAATGGTTACTCTTATGAAATGAAAGTGCAAAAGTAAATAAATGGTATACACCTCTGTACATGCACCGGTCAACAATCCTGCTCGTGTTTGCCTAGTCTTCCTCGGACCAACATCCTTAGATTTGTCGATGAGTGAGGATGAACGGGCATTGGGAAAGGGCATGAAGTCGTCATCACCACTGTCGTGACCAGCTGCAGAAGGCAACACATGCTCTGGTCGAATCTGATGCTCAAACCTAAAAAAGGCCACAAACAGATAAACTATATCAACAGACTAAGAATTAAAATTAAACGGCGATTCACAGACATGAATAGAATTAGTAGAAATTGAAACACTTATGGACCTCTCCTGCGAGCTCTCAAAAACCACCCTCTTCAGGTTACACGGCACCCTATCCACAGTACGCTGAGCAGCATGAGTCCTACAAATGAATAGGAAAAAATGATACATGAACTTTTGGGGAGCACATAAAACCAGGGGTATGGTTACATAGGGGATAGAAGAAGCAGATTTGTGTACAGCATGTTTGTACAGAATATACAAATTAGAAGAGCACACTGATATGCCTCCGATTGTGATTGGGGGAAATTTGGTAAGCAAGATTGCGCAAAAACAGTACCTTCTGTGTGAGTGGTCCAGGGAAGTAGGTGCTACCGCAGGGTGCTTAGATGGGGAACACCTTGCGTCTGTGTACCAAAAGGACCAAACAGGGAAAATAATAAACAACAAAGATGGAATTATAGGCTGTGGCAATGATACATGAATTTAAAGAATGGAAAATCTTGTGTGGTTTCAGAACAGGAAGAAAAGTGTTAATTGACAAAATGACAAGCCAAAGTGCAAACAAAGAGTACTGGTAATTTAGGATAGCAAAATTTACAATCCATGAATATTAAATTGTTCTCTAATTATGTGTCCATGCATCAGATCATATAAATATAAATTTAAAAAATAATCATAAACAAGATTAGATAGTCTGTAAATGAATGTATTTAATTTTGTCTAGTCATTTGTAATATACTAACTCCATAGTGCAACAGATTAACATTATAGAACAGCCATTCCCCTTTGCACCTCTATTTTGTGGAGCCGATGCAGAGGTTCTACCAGGTGAGGAGGGTAACCTCTCGTCTCGTCGCAGAGGGACCTCATACCTAAATGGGCAATAATCACATCAACGGAGAGAAAAGCAGGTACAACTCATGAAAAAGGCCGCTAAATTTTTTTAAAAAAAAACATGTACTGACCGCTGTTGAGTGCTCTCAAATACAAGGGTTTTTGGGTTGTCAGGCATCTTATCAACTAGCTCCAACCGGATTCTGAATTCAGAATAAATTTAGAATACTGCTTTCGTATACTCTACAGCTTAAATTTACAAGCTCACTCCACAGAACAATGTAGTTAAACTGCTGCGTCAATATGAGTGTATAAACAAATAAATATAACATAATGGGAATATGAAACAAAAGAACCTTTTAGTTGCCGAACCAGGACCTTTTCCGGCACGGGCATCCTCAGCAAATTCAGAATAAGTAGAATTGCTTTAGTAAACTATAATCACGGCATAAGTAAAAAAATACGTGTATGATCTGAAACAAGAAAAAACAATGCAAAGCTGAATCAATGTCTATGGTTGTAAGAAACCAATGTGTCGGTGTCTGGTCCCGTGGGGATCCTGAGCCGACGAGTGAGTGCTGCGTGTCCCTATCCTGGATGGTGATGCAAGGGAAATACACGGAGGTTTATCCTGGTTCGCGCAAAAGAAGGCCCTACGTCCAGCGGGGAGGGGAGAGTTTCATATTTCCTTGCACCGAGGTGCTTGCGTAGGGGTTACAAGCTTGCGAGAGAGGGCACCGAGCCCAAGTCTTAAAGGAAAAAAGAGTACAAGAGTGATTGCTTGAGATGTTGATCTCTGAGTTGGGTGCCTTTGTTTGCTAGCGCGTGGCCTCTGACTTGCCTCTTGCTTCGTGTCCCCTTGTAGAGCCCTGGCCTGCCCTTTTATAGGGTAAGAGGAGGCCGGGACGCCGGGGGTGCCTTGAGGTGAAGTTTTGTCGATCCCTGTGGAGGTGGCTGTAGCAACGTGCCTCAGGAATGGCTGGCCATCCCTGGACACCGCGATGACGTCGGGGGTGAGGCGGTGAAAAGACCTGGAGTCCTGTGCCACGTCGATTCTTCTTTCTTGCTGACCGGTGTGGGCATCGAGGTCAGGTCGAGGCTGGATCGAGGCTGAGCGAATAAGGCCGAATCCCCGAGATTGTGGGGTACGGACCTTGTCGTATCCTTCCCCGAGGGTGGTCGGTGGTGAAACAGTGCGCGGTAAGGCGTGCATAGTGACAGGTTTTCACCTCCCATCCCGGGATGGGCGGTAAAAAAGTGAGGACTGACACAGGCGTTGTTCCCACGTCGATCGCAGTTGTAGCCATGGTGGTGGGGGGTAGTAGGTAGTTGCATTAAATGTTCTGACTTTTGACTCAGAGTAGGTGGGTAAGATGGGTCGAGCGATTCGACCCGGGGTCATGCGAGTCAGAGTCTGCCGGTAGTCGAGATGCCTTGTCGAGCGAGCCTCGTATGATTCGCGATGCGGTCGAGGCGTCCCGCTGAGGGTGCCTCATATGAGTCGGAGTCTGAGCGCGGTCGAGACGTTCTGTCGAGCCGGCCTCGTGCGAATCGGAACGTGGTCGAGGTGTATCGTCTACCATTTTTTTAGCTTTGCTGTGTTGGTATATTAGTGTTTCGCTCTTTTTTTATCGTTGATCATGGGTACCCATATACTATTGGTACCGACAGTAGCCCCCGAGCCTTTGGGTGAGTGTGGTCCACTTGCTTAGAGGCTTTATCGGTTAATGAACTGGAGTCATAGCATCGTAGCCTTTTCCGGTGGGGGTGCGCGAGCGCACCCGCCGGGTGTAGCCCCCGAGGCCTTGGTGCAGTACTTGGACTCCTCCGAGGTCTTTTACACACTCTATTGAGGAACGGTCTCATATCGTGGCGTGCTCTGTGTTTTTTCGTTTGAGCTTTGGTTTCTTGCGGCCGAGCCCACGAGCCTCGTACGTGTGAGGTCGATCAGAGTCTTGACCGTCTTTTATCGTTCGACCCTCACGCTCCTTTCTTAGAAAAAAGGAGGAGGGGTAGGGGACGTCGTACTACCCTTGCTTGGGCGAGATCTGACAGCCTCTGATGAGCTACTAACAGGGGAATTCGAGTGTGAGCCCGTGCTCCGTTCGATAGGAGTCGGCTAGTGGCCCAGAGGCACTCTCAAGAATGCCAAAGAGTAGTCGCGTGGATCTCGATTGCTTACGATGGGACTCGAGGGCTCGGTGCCTCCCTCCGAGGGGATTCCTACGTCAACCTTCTCTCTTAGCCTCGAATACGTCTTGGGGTGCCTCGAGAGCGCGGTTCGAGCCCTGGCCATGTATGGGCGCATCCCTAGTCGTCCCTAACTCTGTTACTCGAGGGATGCTGTCGAACCCTGGTCGAGGGCCACCTTTCGCCCCCTCGAGATTCATACCGGGCTCGGAGCCCGTTACCCAGGCATCTGGGAATATCCGTCCGCGGATCCTTCCCCTGCCCGTTTTCGGGCGCGCGCTTTTTTAGGAAGGGAAGCGGGATCGGCGTGGTAGTGGGCGGCGTGGTGTGACGGTTACGGCATGGATCGCGGCCACGTGCCCATATCTGTGAGTTTTGAGGAAACGGTTAGATAAGGGCATTGAATGCAAAAACTGCTCCTACCTTTTCACGCGCCCGTTGGGCTTCCGTCAGGGTATAAGAGCAAGGCCCGGGGGTCCTGCTTTTCCTCACAGGCCCTTTGCATTCTCGTCTTCCTACCTCAGATTGCTTTCCTTGCACCCTTCAACCTCCATCCAGCGTCGCCACCGTCAACCACCTGCACAGTTTTCCCGGCGACGATGGCGAGCAAGAGCCAGCTCCTCCCTGCCGACGCCTGGGCCGCCTCCTCGGTAATGGAGAAGCGGTTGGAAGAGCTGGTCCACGATGGACTTCTGCGGCCGAGGATGAGCCGGACTCAGCCGGAGTGGAGGGCTCCGTCGTCTGACCACAGGGAGCCGGCACCCCCGAAAGGCTATGTGGTGAGTTTTGTTTGCTTCCACGAGAGGGGGTTCGGCGTGCCAGCCAGCCCCTTTATGCGCGCGCTTCTCCACTACTACAAGGTGGAGCTGCCGCACCTCGCCCCCAATGTCGTCTCACAGGCCGCCATCTTCGCGGCGGTCTATGAGGGGTACCTAGGGATGGATCCATTGTGGAATCTGTGGCTCCATCTCTTCAGGGCGGAGTTCTTTGCCAAGAAGGCGGGAGAGCGGGAAGCGCGGCGCGCGGTGCCCGCGGGGAGCTGCGTGCTGCAAGTCCGGTCCGGCCGTAGCGACCAGTACATCCCGGCGCAGCTGATCTCCTGAAACAGCGGTTGGCATGACGGCTGGTTCTACCTCCGAAATGACGGCGATCAGCTGCCGAGGTATACTAGCCGGGTGCTCGTCGCTCGAGAGGAGAACTGGTCCTATGGCATCGTGGAAGATGAGAAGCCGAAGCTGGACCCGCTGCTCGACGCGCTGTGGAGGCTCCGATAGCGCGAACTGACGGCGGGGATGGTGGCCACGGCGTTCCACCGTAGGAGAGTGATGCCGCTGACGCAATGTCGACTCCGGCTTGACCAGATTACGCCAGAGGCGCTGTTGGAGGGGAGCAGGATGTCTCACGAGTCCCTCCCCCTCGACGAGGTCGCTCGGCGCGCGCATCGGATGGTGGGGACTTCAAGCCGGAGGACGTCGACAGGGTGCCGATGCGGCCTACTCAGGGATTCGAGCCCCTGGTAGGCGTTGCCGTTAGTGTCTTTCGAGTTTGTTTGTTTTCGGACTCCTTTTACTGATTTAGTCGAGGTCGGTGTACAGGATTTGTCGGCGGTGAAGGAGACGCGGCCGCCGCTTCCGAAAGACCAGCCTGCTCGGGAAGCTCGACACCACTTGGCGTCCCGGCAGAAGAAGGCGAAGGATGCTGCCAAGAAGCGCTAGATCCGCAAGGCCAAGGAGCAGGAGGAGCTGAAAAAACATCAGCGCTAGCAGAGGCTCGACGGGCTTCTCCTCGAGGAGTCTCCCTCCGAGACGGTCTCCGGGGAGGACGACGACGATAGTGACGGGGACGATGATGCCTTGTCACGGTATGACGCCGCGACTGGTCTGGCAGACCTCCCCGACGTGCGCCCCTTCTTGGAGCCCATCGGGGGGTCGACCTCCCAGGCGTCGGGGATGGCCCCCCGTGACCGTCGAGGTAGAGGAGGAGCCGGAAGAGGTGGGGGCCGGTGCGGGCCCCTCAACGGGAGGAGCTGCCTCATCCGGGACCCCACAAGAGGGGTCGACGGCGCTGCCCCCGCAAGCCCAAGCTCCGCGGGCTCAGGCGGCGGGCGGGGCGGCGACACCATCGTCGACGCCCGGGGCGCCGTCAACAGGCGTAAGGACCTAGGGTCAATTAGCCTTGGCGGCGCAGGGTACTCAGGGAGCTCCACCGACCAGGGCCCCAAGGAGTGCCCAGCCCGTGGGAGGTCCGACGGTAGGGCCGCCACGGGCGCCGTCGTTAGTTTCTGGTGGACCGGGGTCGAGGCCTTTGGTTCCCATTTCTGGGTAAGTCTGTTCTGCCCTGTCTTTTTCGTGATTGGTGATTGTATTTTTTGACGCGGTTGTTCGTTCCTCAAGCATAAGCGCAAGGCGGAGCTCGCGGGTCCGACCCCCGTGAAGGCGCTCCGGTCGAGCGCCGCCGTTATTATGCGGACGGCGGCCGACGACGCAGCCTGGGTCGCGGAGTGCCGGGCTGCGACGGAGCGGCTCAAGCAGCGGGAGGCGGCTGCCTAGGTGGCGGCGAGTGCCTAGGCGGCTGTTGATTCTGTCCCTGCCGCTCAGGGTTCGGAGCCATCAGCGGTGGCGGCGCCCAACACTGGCGGGCCGGAGCCTGGGTCGACATCGACCGCCCAAGCTTTCGTCGAGGCCGCTGAGGCGGAAGCATCCATCCATGATGCGGGGCGGGCGGATGCAGAACAGGAGGTGGTGGAGGTCCCGCCGGAGGCGGGACAGACGGCTGCGCAACCGGAGGAGGTGCAGCCGTAGCGGGACCAGCCGGCGGAGCCGGCGGTCGAGGTGGAGAGTGGGGCAGACGCGCCCCCATCCGTCGTCCCAGTGGTGGCGCCGGTGGTCGAGGCGGCAGCCTCGGCGCAAGGGTCGACCTCGGCCCTGATCGACCTTACCCTTGACGATTCCCCTGTTGACAAGGGGAAGCAAGTGGTGGGCGTCGAGGGGGTCGAGGCCGTGGATCAGGGCGGTCCCCCTGCGATGGTCGAGGGGGCCGAGGCCACGGACCAGGCCGGTCCCTCTGCGGTGCCGGAGAGTGACCCGGTCGAGGCGCCGGCCGCATGGCCGGACCTTGCTGGGCTGGCCCTCGTGCGGGCGGAGGAGGAGCTGCCGCGCTGGGGGAGGTCGCCCCTTGAGTTTAGGGACACAGCCAACCCTAGCACGGAGCCCGTCTTTGCGCTTGACGACAGAGACGAGGTGCACCACTGGGAGTACGTCGAGGGTCTCCGGCAGCACACGATGCAATCTCTTCGTGTGGCTTCGGAGGCCCTGGCATGGGGTATGTCAAACGCTTTTGAGGTAAGTCGGATTTGGTAATCTTTCGTTCTTCTCTCTGCCCCTTTTTCCCTGATTCTGATTTTTTATTTTGAATCGTGGTCAGGAGCTCAAGGAGTGTTCCTGCCGCAAGTCGCTTTTTATTCGCAATGAGAGCGGCGTGTGGGCGGCGCTCTCTCGTCAACGGGCTCTTGTCGAGGATGCCAACCAGCGGCTCTCCCGCTAGAGTGCCGAGGTGGCTGATCTTCGCGCCGCTTATGTGGCGGTTAAGGAGGAGGTGACACAGGCCCGGGCGGCCGAGGCCTCGGCGCGTGAAGACGCGGCGAGGGCTCGGGAGGAGGCTGCCAAAGCCTGTGAGGACCTCGCGCCACTGCTGGCACGTGTGAAGGAGCTCGAGGAAGATATTGCCTTGGTTGGTGGCCAGCGCGATGCCCTCAACGCCTTGGTCGAGATGGCATTCGCCCGCGTCGGGACCTTGGAAAACGAGGTTGTGACATTGTCAGGGGCGGTCCGAGAGAGGGACGAGGCTCTCTCGGGCGCCGGCCGGGAGCTTGAGGTGCTGAGGGCGGCACTCTGTGACAGGGACGAGGCTCTCCGAGCATCCGAGAAGACGTGCGGGGAGCTGCGCGACGAGGTCATGGGCTGGCAAACCCACTCCGAGGGTAAGCTTCTTGCAACGCAGTGGCCCTGGTGTCGAGGTCCCAGGCTTGTGCTAACTTAACGTTTGTGCTCCAGAGCTGGAGAAGGAGCAGCAGGCGGCTCAGGCGGCGGCGACCTCATTCCAGAACCTATTCGAGGCCGAGGCCCAGCAGACTCAGTTGCTCCAGGGCGCCATTTCCTCCGTGTGCGATGGCCTGGGGGTCGAGCCCGACGCCGACACTGGGGAGGATGCCCCGGGGAACTCCTTTGTCCGCCGGATGGTGGCGCTGGGACGCCTTGTCCGAGAGAGGATACGAGGCGGCCTTCATCATGGCGTGAAGAGGGCACTGGCCATCGTTTGATCCGAGTTTGTGTATGACATGGAGCTCGTCGCTGACGGCTTCATCACGGATCTAGATCGGACGGACGAGGAGAACGAAGCCGCCTGCCTAGACCTGATTCAAGCCGCTGAGGAGCCTGGAAGTCGCCTGGCCAAACTCTTCGAGGTCGAGGTGGTTCCGCCTGCCGACGATGAGGGCCTGTGAGCCGAATCTGGGCATAGAGGCCCATGTAATAAGTTAGCGTTTTATACTGTAGTGGTGGTGGCCTCAGAGGCTTTGAACACTTGGATGTAAATTTGCACTAATTGTTTAAGTTTAGCTCGAGTTTTTCTTTTTTCTTTGTTGCTCAGATCGTGTTCTTGTATGATTTACTTAGCGTGCAGTTATACCCCTTGGCACAAGGGAGCAAGTGGAGGTACCGTAGCCTCACGGCTCGACTGTCCTCGAGCTTTTAGGGTGCGTTTGCGGCTTTGTAGATCGTGTAAGAATTTGATTTGAAGCGACCGAGGATGTTTTCTTTTTCAAGGTTATAAAGCATCACTGGGTCTATTTAGCGTGTGGTCGCTCCGTTTTGAGTTTTGGGGTGCTCCCGTGGTATTGTCGACTTAAATGACAGCTCTCCTTTTTGAAAAAGAGTATGAATTTTTTCGGGGATAGGGGTTCCCCCCTTGTGGCCCCCGAGGGAGGGTCGATTCTGAGAGAGCAGAGTCGATCCTTCCTGGTTGTTATGAAATGAAGCTTTGAACACTGTTGTTTTCTTTATTGATGAGATTGAAAAGAATTTACAGAGCCTCGAGGTTTTTTAAGGGAAAAAGCGACGTAGCTATTCAATGTTCCAAGCGTTGGTGAAGATTTCACCCTTCTCATTCGATAGCTTGTAGGTGCCCGGCTTTAGTACTTCTGCGATGATGTACGGCCCTTCCCATGGCGGCGTGAGCTTGTGCCATCCCTTGGTGTTCTGGCTTCGGCGTAGCACCAGGTCACCAACGTTGAGGTCGCACCTGCGGACGTGTCTATCGTGGTAGCGTCGGAGACTCTGTTGATATCTGGCAGAATGCAACAGAGCCACGTCGCGGGCTTCCTCGAGCTGGTCGAGGGCGTCCTCTCTCGTGGCATCGTTATTCTTCTCGTTGTAGGCCTTTAGCCTCGGGGATCCGTATTCTACATCAGTGGGGAGCATAGCCTCGGATCCGTAGACCAAGAAGAACGGAGTGAACCCCGTGGCTTGACTCTGCGTTGTTTTTAGGCTCCACAGAACCGAGGGAAGCTCGGTGACCCATTTTTTGCCATGTTTATTTAGCTTGTCAAAGATTCTTGGTTTCAGGCCTTGTAGGATCATGCCGTTGGCACGTTCTACTTGGCCATTTGTCTTTGGATGAGCTATGGCCGACCAGAGCACACGGATGTGGTGGTTGTCGTAGAAATCTAGAAACTTTCTACCAGTGAACTGGGTGCCATTATCTCTGATGATGCAGTTGGGAACCCCAAAGCGGTGTATGATGTCGGTGAAGAAGAGCACAGCTTGCTCAGACCTGATGCTGGTGATAGGACGGGCCTCGATCCACTTGGAAAATTTGTCAATGGCAACGAGCAAGTGGGTGAAGCCGCCAGTTGTCCTTTTCAAGGGTCCGACAAGGTCGAGCCCCCAAACAGCAAATGGCCATGTGATGGGGATGGTTTGCAGGGCATGAGCTGGGAGATGGGTCTGCCTTGCATAGTACTGGCAGCCTTTGTAGGAGCGTACTAACTTAACAGCGTCGGAGACTGCGGTCGGCCAATAGAAGCCTTGCCGGAAAGCATTTCCGACGAGGGTCCGAGGCACTGCGTGGTGACCGCAAGCCCCCGAGTGCAAATCATTTAGCAGGCTCCTGCCTTCCTCGTTTGTGATACAGCGCTGGAGGACGCCCGTAGGGCTGCGGCGATATAACTCTCTACTGTCGCCAAAGGTCACAAAGGTTTTAGACCGGCGTGCGATCCATCGAGCCTCGATCTTATTCGAGGGGAGGTCCCCTCGGATGAGATGGTCGAGGTACAGAATGCGCCAGTCAGGCTCGGGGTCGGACGGTGCGGTCAAGCCCCCCACCTGCATGGCCTCAGCCCCGGTCGAGGGGGCCTCTGCCTTATGTTGGGGGTCGGGCAACGGCCCATCGACCCCTCCGTCCGATCCGAGGTCGACGGATGGTTGGTGGAGGTCTCTCGCAAAAATGTCTAGTGGGACCGTAGCTCGACTGGATGTGATTTTCGTGAGTTCATCTGCGGCCTCATTATACTTGCGTGCGATGTGGTTGAGCTCGAGGCCATGAAACTTGTCTTCAAGGTGCCGTACCTCTTCACAGTAGGCCTCCATCTTGGGGTCACGGCAGCTCGAGCTTTTCATGACCTGATCGATCACGAGTTGGGAATCACCTCGAACATCGAGGTGTCAGACCCCTAGTTCGACGGTGATTCGCAATCCCGTGACGAGTGTCTCGTACTCGGTGATGTTATTTGATGCAGGGAAATGGAGCCTGATGATATAACGCATATGAACTCCGAGGGGTGAGATGAAGAGCAAACCCACACCTGCTCCTGTTTTCATCAACGACCCATTGAAGTACATGGTCCACAGCTCAGCCTGGAGCTTAACCGGGGGGAGCTGAGTGTCGGTCCACTCTGCAAGGAAATCAGCTAGTGCCTGGGATTTGATGGCCTTGCGCGGCGCATATGAGAGGGTCTCGCCCATGAGCTCCACCGCCCACTTGGCTATCCTACCCAAGGTTTCCCGGTTCTGGGCTATCTCTCCCAGGGGGAAAGAAGAAACCACAGTCACCGGGTGGCCCTCGAAGTAGTGACGGAGTTTGCGCCGTGTTAAGATGATGGCATATAGCAGCTTCTGGATCTATGGGTAGCGGACCTTGGTTTCTGAGAGCACCTCGCTAATGAAGTAGACCAGTCTCTGGACGAGCAAGGTATGTCCTTCCTCAGTCCTCTCGACAACCAAGACCGCGCTGACTACTTGTGTTGTCGCGGCGACATAAAGTAGGAGCGGTTCCCCTGGGGTCGGAGGGACGAGGATCGGCGAGTTAGAGAGTGTAGCTTTGAGTTTTGCTAGAGCTTCTTCGGCCTCGAGGGTCCATGAGAAGTGTTCTGATTTCTTCAGGAGATGGTACAGAGGGAGCGCTTTTTCGCCGAGGCGCGAAACGAAGCGACTGAGGGTCGCCAGGCAGCCCGTGACTCTCTGCACGCCCTTCAGATCTCGGATAGGGCCCATCTTGGTTATCGTAGTGATCTTTTCTGGGTTGGCCTCGATGTCACGCTTGGAAATGATGAACCCTAAAAGCATGCCTCGAGGAACGCCGAAAACGCATTTCTCAGGATTGAGCTTGATGTTCTTTGCCCGGAGGCACTTGAACGCAACGTTGAGATCGTTTATCAAGTTATCGACTTTTTTGGTTTTGACAACGATGTCATCGACGTAAGCCTCGACGGTGGGTCCAATGTGTTCCCTGAAAACGTGCTGCATGCATCGTTGGTACGTAGCCCCTGCGTTCCGGAGACCGAAGGGCACAGTAATGTAGCAATACATGCCAAATGGGGTGATGAACGAAGTCACGAGCTAGTCGGACTCCTTCATTTTGATCTGGTGGTAGCCGAAATACGCATCTAAGAATGAAAGAGTTTCACATCCCGCAGTGGAATCAACGATTTGATCAATACGTGGCAAAGGAAAGGGAACTTTTGGACATGCTTTATTTAAACTGGTGTAATCTACACACATCCTCCACTTCCCAGTCTTTTTCTTAACTAGTACAGGATTAGCTAGCCACTCGGGATGATGAACCTCCTTGATGAATTCGGCCTCCAACAGTTTGTGTATCTCCTCTCCGATGACCCTGTGCTTCTCTTCGTCGAAGCGGCGCAGGTGTTGCTTCACTGGTTTGGAGCCGGCCCGGATCTCCAAGGCGTGCTCGGCGACTTCCCTAGGTATGCTCGGCATATCCGAGGGACTCCACGCAAAGATGTCAATGTTTGCGTGGAGAAAGTCGACGAGCACTGTCTCCTATTTGGGATCGAGGGTGGCGCTGACGCTCAACGCCTTTCCCTTTGGATCAGCGGGGTCGAGGGGCACGAGCTTGATGTCTTCTGCGGGCTCGAAGCTGCCGGTGTGGCGTTTGGGGTCGGGGATCTCGTTGGCCAGACCATCAAGGTCCGTTGCCAAGGTCACTGACTCCAAAACGGCTTCTCCGTGCTCGATGCACTCGACGTCGCACTCGTAGGCGTGCTCGTATGAGGGCCCGACAGTTATGACGCCGTTAGGGCCTGGCATTTTGAGCTTGAGGTAGGTGTAGTTTGGGACCGCCATGAACCGAGCATAGCATGGTCTCCCAAGGATAGCGTGGTACGTTCCACGGAATCCGACCACTTCGAAAGTGAGGGTTTCCTTTCTGAAGTTGGTGGGAGTGCCAAAATAGACAGGCAAGTTGACCCGGCCAACAGGTTCTGCCCGCTTTCCTGGCACGACTCCATGGAAACCCCCGACACTGGGTTGGAGGCGCGTCCTCTCGATCCCTAGGAGGTCGAGGGTCTAAGCATAGATGATGTTAAGGCTGCTACCGCCATCCATGAGCACCTTGGTGAGGCGTGTGTTGGCGATGATGGGATCTACAACAAGTGGATAGACCCCTGGGTTGGGGACATAGTCGGGGTGGTCATCATGGTCGAAAGTGATGGCGACCTCGGACCAGTCAAGGAAGTGGGGGATCGCCGGCTGTACGGAGAAAACCTCTCGCCATTCTCGTTTGCGCTGACACGTCGAGAGGCGGGTCGAGGGTCCTCCGTAGATCATGAAGCAATCGTGGATTTCGGGGAACCCCCCATCCTTGTCGTCACCCTTGGGATCTTCCTTCTTGTCGTCTTTTTTGACGCCTATGCCCTCAAAGTACTCTCGGAGCATGTGGCAGTCCTCGAGGTTGTGGTTTGTGGGCCCCTTGTGGTAGGGACACGGCTCTTTGAGCATTTTGTCAAAAATGCCCCCGCCGGGGGGCCCTCAAGGTTTCTTGCGTTCGGTAGCAGCGACAAGCTCATCGACCGGGGCCTCAGGCTTGCCCTGCTGGTTCTTCTTCTTCCTGTTGTTCCTTTTAGAGCCCCGGCTGGAGCCCGCGGGATCGTTGACCTTGAGCTTCCCCTTGTCCTGATCACCGCCAAAGATAGCGCCAACTGCCTCCTCGCCGGCGACAAAGTTGGTGATGATGTCCATCAATCCGTTGGCAGTGAGGGGGGTGTTACGGCCCAGCTCTTGGACCAACTCCTTGCAGGTGGTTCTAGAGAGGAAGGCCATAATCACGTCAGAGTCGGTGATGTTGGGGAGCTCTGTGCGTTGCCTGGAGAAACGCCGGATGTAATCCCGGAGGGATTCACGTGGCTTTTGCTTGCAACTCCGGAGGTCCCACGAGTTGTCGGGGTGCATGTAGGTCCCCTTGAAGTTTCCCTCGAAAACCCTTACGAGGTCATCCCAATCGTGGATCTGTCGAGGTGGAAGGTCCTCGAGCCAGGCTCGAGTGGTGTCTGACAGAAACAGAGGGAGTTGTCGGATAATGACCCGGTCGTCGGTGGCCCCACCCAACTGACATGCCAAGCGGAAATCAGCGAGCCAAAGTTCAGGTTTGGTCTTGCCGTTGTACTTAGTGAGAGTCATGGGGGGGCAAAACCGTGCCGGGAGTATTGTTTCTCGAATGGCCTTGCTAAAGACCCGGAGACCTGGTGGCTCGGGTGACGGGCTTCGATCTTCTGAGCTGTCATAGCGCCCGCCTCTGTGCACGCGGTAACCTCGAGCTACACCATCACCGTGTTTGCGCGTGCGGCGCTCGACGATGTTGCCACGGGTGTCTCGAGGTTCACGGTCGTCGGCGACGTGCTCAGGGGCAGGGGCTGCCCGGTTCCGTCGGACATGCTCGGGATGAACCGAGGCCTCTCTCTCCTGTCGGGAGGGCTCGGCGAGCCGCTCCGAGGCTGGCCCACGTCGCCTCGAGGTAGAGCTCTCGGCCTGCTGCATAGCAGCGGTCTCGAGGAGTTCTCGAATTTCATCTCAAGCTCGATGAGCGTCAGGGTTCGATGGCTCGGGCATGTTACGGAGGAGCATGGCGGCAGCGACAACGTTCTGGCTGGCTCGACCAAAAACCAAGGGGTCGACCACCCGATCCTCGGTGATGCGACGATTGACGTCACGAGCTCTTTCTTGAGCTCCACCGCCATGTGCGTGTGCCGCACGTTCATGCTCGAGGGTTTGTTGGAGTAGGCATAGGTTTTCTCGTTCCTCGTCGAGCCTGTCCTGCAACTCGCGGATTTGTTCGAGCTGCATTCCTTGATCCGCAAGGAGTTGAGCCTCGTCCCGCCCGTCAGGTAGCTCGACATGAGGTGGCGTGTTCCTTCCTTCGACGGGTTCCTCGTCCTCCGAATCTGACATGCTTACCCCGTCGATGTTGAAGCACTCACGAGTTGGGTCGTAGGTGTCATCGGCGGAGTCGGAGTCAGGGGCGCCGAAGTAATAGTAGGATGGGTAGATGTAAGGTCGTCGCCACTCGTCTCTAGGGTTATAACGTCGAGGAGCAGTCGCACGTGGCTCCGTTTCCAGGGTCTCCGTAGAGTCCAGATACTCAGAAGCCGGCGTGGACGCAACAAGATCCAGAGTGGAGCGTAGATGGTGTCCGGGGAGTTCCTCATAAGCGCTCATGCTAGCGCTCACAGAGGAAGCGTACGCCCGGGCGACCAAATCTAACCCAAACGGGAAAGCTGATGGGGGTGTCGTTCCTAGAGCCGGTGTAGTCGGACCGGGGGGAGTGGCGTCTCACCGAGCGGCAGAGCGATGGAACTCCCTGTCGGCATCTTACCCTCAGCCAAGCTCATCCTACACAGACCCTCAGTGAGGAAATCCGTGTTGGCGTCTGGCTGAGAGGCGCCGGATCGGGGAATCCCGCCGTCCTCCGCAAGGTGGTGACGGCGATTGCGCCGGGCTCGTCATCGCCTGGCGGCTCGTGCATGGGAGCGATGGTACCGGCGCAGCACTCCCCCATGCTGGGAGAGCTCGTAGCCCTCATCGGTTGGGTGCCTAGGTGGAAGGAGGACCATGTCGTAGCTGTGGCCAAGCGACATGAACTCTAAACTCCCAAACCAGATCACCGTGGCCAATGGGAGAGGACGTTCGGGGTCAGCCATCCAGGAGAATGGCAGGAGAACGATGTTGGCACGCAACTTCCCCTACCTGGCGCGCCAACTGTTGGTGTCTGGTCTCGTGGGGATCCTGAGCCAACGAGTGAGTGTTGCGTGTCCCTATCCTGGATGGTGATGCAAGGGAAATACACGGAGGTGTATCCTGGTTTGGGCAAAAGAAGGCCCTACGTCCAGCGGGAAGGGGAGAGTTTCATATTTCCTTGCACCGAGGTGCTTGCGTAGGGGTTACAAGCTTGCGAGAGAGGGCACCGAGCCCAAGTCTCAAAGGAAAAAAGAGTACAAGAGTGATTGCTTGAGATGTTGATCTCTGAGTTGGGTGCCTTTGTTTGCTAGCGCGTGGCCTCTGACTTGCCTCTTGCTTCATGTCCCCTTGTAGAGCCCTGGCCTGCCCTTTTATAGGGTAAGAGGAGGCCGAGACGCCGAGGGTGCCTTGAGGTGAAGTTTTGTCAATCCCAGTGGAGGTGGTTGTAGCAACGTGCCTCAGGAATGGCTGGCCATCCCTGGACACCGCGATGACGTTGGGGGTGAGGCCTGTGCCATGTCGGTTCTTCTTTCTTGCTGACCGGTGATGGGCGTCGAGGTCGGGTCGAGGCTGGATCGAGGCTGAGCGGATAAGGCCGAATCCCCGAGATTGTGGGGTACGGACCTTGTCGTATCCTTCCCCGAGGGTGGTCGGTGGCGAAACAGTGCGCGGTAAGGCGTGCATAGTGACAGGTTTTCACCTCCCATCTCGGGATGGGCGGTAAAAAAGTGAGGACTGACATAGGTGTTGTTCCCACGTCGATCGCAGATGTAGCCATGGTGGTGGGGGGTAGTAGGTAGTTGCATTAAATGTTCTGACTTTTGACTCAGAGTAGGTGGGTAAGATGGGTCGAGCGATTTGGGGTCGTGTGAGTCGGAGTCTGCCGGTAGTCGAGATGCCTTGTCCAGTGAGCCTCGTACGAATCGCGATGCGATCGAGGCGTCCCGCCGAGGGTGCCTCGTACGAGTCAGAGTCGGAGCGCGGTCGAGACGTTCTGTCGAGCCGGCCTCGTGCGAATTGGAACGTGGTCGAGGTGTATCGTCTACCATTTTTTAGCTTTGCTGTGTTGGTGTATTAGTGTTTCGCTCTTTTTTATCGTTGATTATGGGTACCCCTATACTGTTGGTACCGACACAATGTCATGATCACATAGTGAATTAATGAAGATGAAAAGGATTTTGAACCATTATATGAGCATAAATATTACCAAAAGTAAAATAAAAGGAAACATATAAAATGAAGAGGAAACGCGTTGATCATTCTTTTTTAATGAAGAGTACACATATCAGGGAATCTAATACTGAAACCAATTGGACACAACCTTAATGGGACATCAAATCAAAGTGAGATATGTGAATAAGGATGTAAAGGAAACCTGAGGGACCGGGCAGCTCCATCCCAAATGGTGCAAGCTTGGCTATCAACGTGTGTGCTCGGCAATCAAGGGGCGGCACAATGCCTTTGCCCCGGCCGAGAATGCCAGGACAAGCGACGCGATGCGTCTGTGGCCGCACACCGCTGAGCGTCGATGGGGCAGGGCGAGACGTTGGGGAACGCAGGCCGACAAGGTCCGGCTGTGCGGCGCGCTGTGTCTGCGGCCGCACGGTGCTGGGGGAGGCATGGCGGGACTGAGTCGTGCAGCGGTGAAAGCTCTATGTTTGGTGTTGGTAATTAGTGACAATGCCTAAGTACTAATCCTATGCCTAAGTTGTATATAGCATATGAGGATTAGTACATTCTAAGGTTGGTGGCAAGATGGATATGGTGATCATGATGGCCACACTTGGATTTTAGACGCAACCCTACGTGATCAAGGCAAAGGTATATGCTTGAGGGTTGTGTTTTAGTAACCAAGACACCTAGTGGGTGTGGTTACATTATAGGATAGATAGCCATACTATAAAGAGGGGAATGACGCGGCTATTGAACTCCTAAGTGCCCCTAGATGTGCATTTCATAATCATATGCATTTGGATAGAACTAATAATGCCTCAAAAAATGATTGTGAAAATGCTAACACTCTCGCACATGATGTGATCACTTGGTGGTGTTAGCACATTTGCGAAGGCGGTGGAGTTTCAGGCGTTTTCGAGGAATTGAAATGCCTATTTTCCACTACGCCGGAAGTTGGAAATCAAACGGAGGCAAACGGAGGTCACAGAGGTGACCGGACGCTGGACCGGACGCGGTCTCTGTTTGACTGGACGCGTCCGATCAGTGTTCAGCGTTTGCGCGTGTTTCAGCTTTTTGATCGGACGCGCAGCGCGTCCGGTCACTGTCGACCGGATGCGTCCGGTTCGTCTGGGAGCTTACTGGACTCCAACCGGACGCTGGCACTGTGGCGTCTGGTCAGTTCTACAGCACGTCCGGTCACTGTTTCGTTAGTGCGCTGCTCTGGCTTGACCAGCGCGTCCGGTCAGTTACGGGACCAGCGCGTCCGGTCGAACCCAGCGCGTCCGGTCCGCGCGACCAGCGCGTCCGGACAGCGCGACTTCAGCTGAATCTCATGCCTAACGGCTATATTCGAAGGGGTACGTCTATAAATACTCGTTGGCCGGCTCAAAACTCCCTCTCTTGGACATTTGACATACTTGTGAGCACTTTGAGCTAAGCAACTCTCCTCCCACTCATCTCTCTTGCTTCTTTGCATATTCGAAGTGAGATTGAGTGATTCAAGTGCATTTGCATTGTGGGATTGCATCTAGTTGGCACTTGGTGGTTGATTTGCTACGGGATTCTTGTTTCTCTTGGTGGTTGCCACCACCTAGACAGCTTAGAGCAGCTTGGAGGCGTTGGCAAGAGTTGGTGATTGTTCTTGGCCACCTCCGGTGATTGTGAGGGGTTTGTGCCTACCTCAGCAAAGCGCTAAAGGCAACGTTAGTAAATTGCTCGTGTCATTGCAACCTCTTACCATTTGGTAGGTTCTTGTGGCGCCTATTGAGAGGCTCAGTGTGTGACACAACGGGGACTAGCATGCCGGCAAGCACGTGTACCTCGGGATAAATCTTCATGTCATCACTTTCATATTGTGATTGATTGATCCCAGTGTTCATTTGTCTTGGTCTTCATTATTGATCATATTGGTTGGCTCAATACTTCGTCCCTCGGTGAAACTCTCCTAACTCAACTCCGCATTACCTTCTTAGTTATCTTTGCTAGCTAGTTAGCTTTGCTAGAGTATCTCTTTTGTGTAGCTTGCTAGTTGTAGTTGTAGTTACCTTCTCGGTTTGACTTGTGCGGTTGAGTGCAAATATACTAGAATTGTGAATTGGATAGGTGGCTTGCAAACACCCCGTAGGCTAAGCAAAACTCGCATCTCGCTATTTGTTATATTGATAAACTTGTTTAGCTTGTCTTTGTAGAAATTTTAAAAGGCTATTCACCCCCCTCTAGCCATCAAGACCTTCCAAGTGGTATTGGAGCGGTGGTCACTGTTTGTAAGGCTTAACAACCTCGGTGTAAGATGGCTCAAGTTGTGTTCAACCATGTCGGGGGCATGCCTCCATTCTTTGATGGTGTCTCATCTTTCGATCATTGGAAAAGAAAGATGAAGCAGTATCTTGGCTCTATTAATGAGAAGGTTTGGGAGGTGACACATCATGATTATGCTATCATTGATCCCGACAACCTCACCAACAATGACCGCATCCACAACCAATGCAACACTGGCTCTCAACACTCTCTACAATGGGATTGATGCAAAGGTCTTTGAGCAAATCAAGGATCTTGAGATGGCAAGTGAAGTGTGGACAAGATTAGAGGAAACATATGAGGGCACTTCAATGGTAAAGAGTGCCAAGCTCTATATGCTCAAGGATAAGTTTGCAAGCTTCAAGATAAAGGATGATGAGTCCATACCGGAGATGTTCTATAGGCTACAAGTTATTGTCAATGATCTCAAGAGCTTAGGAGAAGATGTTAAGGACATGGACTTCTCACATAAGTTCTTGATGAACTTACCTAAGAAGTTTTCTATCTTGAGGAAGATGATCCAAAGAGAGGGTTTGGACAAGGTGACTCTAAACCAAGTGCTTGGAGATGTCATGACCGATGCTCAATATGATGATGATGAAGATGAAGATGAGAAGAAGGAGATCAAGGTCAAGCAAGAGAAGCCCATTGCATTCAAGGCTTCATCTTCTAAGGGCAAGAGCAAGGTGGAGAGCGATGATGATGATCCATTCGATGATGAGACCATGGCCCTCCTTGTGCACAAGATGGGAAGGTTCATGAAAAAGAAAGGATATGGGGCAAGAAAGAGGAGAGACACTATGAAGACAAAGATCCTTTGCTACAATTGCAATAGCCCCGATCACATAGTAGCGGATTGCCCCTATGAAGATATGAGATTTCATAATGGGGACTTGAAGCTCAAGAAGAACAAGAAGGATAAGAAAGAGAAGGAGAAGAAAACAAAGAAGATGTTCACATTCAACAAGAAGAAGAAGGGTGGTGGTTATGTAGTCACTTCGGATAGTGATAACTCTGATAGTGATGATGATGCAAGCTCTAGTGATGATGAGAGGACCACTCGGCGAGCAATGAAAATGATGCCTTGATGGAGGAGCTTGTTGCTCTCAAAAAGAGTAAGGAGTGCAAAGGAATTGAACAAGAGCTCAAAGCTCTTAGGAAATCCTTTGATGAGCTAGAAGCCTCTCGTGAGTGTTTAAAGGAAGACCACGAGGACCTTGAAGTTGCTCACACTAGGCTTAAGGAAAGCCCACTCCACTCTACTTGAGCTCATCAAGGAAAAGGACCTCAAGTTGGAGAAGTTCATGAAGGAAGCTAAGGAGGAGCAAGTGATTGTCACTTGTGATATTGGACTAACATGTGATAGTATTGATGATTCTTTATTTGTCAGTCCTACTAATGCTTCATGTAGCTCATCATCATCCACCACAACCAACTCTATCTCTACTACTAGTGATTCATCACTTGTGGTTGAGAATGAGACTCTCAAGAGAGAGGTGGGTGATCTCACCCGTGCATTAGGCAATGCCTATGGTGGGGATGCCCTCTTGCTAAAATACTTGGGTAGCCAAAGGTTCTCTCTTAACAAAGAGGGTTTGGGCTATACTCCCAAGAAGGGCAAGGCGGCCTTTGCTACTCCAAAGCCTTGCTTTGTGAAGAGCAATGGTCGTTATTGCAATAGATGCAAGTAAGTTGGGCATCTAGAGATTAATTGTAATAAAATAAACAAGAACAAGAAAAATGCTAAGGTACCTTACATTCCTTTTGATTCTTGTTATGTGCTTACCAAGGGTGAGAAGGGTGTGCAAGCTAAGTTTGTTGGTACACCAAGTGTGGGTCCAAAGAAGAAGGCCATTTGGGTACCAAAAAGCTTAGTTACTAACCTCCAAGGACCTAAGCAAGTATGGGTACCTAAAAAATATTAAATTGTTTTGTAGGTAAATTACAAGGCCGGTGGAAGGCATTGGGTGCTTGATAGTGGGTGCTCTCAACATATGACCGGTGATTCAAGAATGTTCAACTCTCTCAAATCAAATGATAGTGGCATTGATAGCATCACATTTGGTGACAATAGTAAGGGTGATGTAAAGGCTCTCGGAAGGATTGCAATCTCAAATGATCATAGCATTTCCAATGTGCTCTTAGTTGAAAAGTTGAACTTCAATCTTCTCTCGGTTGCTTAATTGTGTGATCTTGGTTTCAAGTGCATATTTGGTGTTGATGATGTGGAGATAGTTAGTGTTGATGGCTCCAATTTGATCTTCAAGGGCTTTAGATTTGAGAATCTATACTTATATTAGGATAGAATGCAGCTTTACATTTACATCTTCTATGGATCAACAAATTGTACATGAAGAGCCTACACAAAAAGATTAAAATATCTTGAACTCTACTACCAGGTGCACATACACGCGGAGTACACCCGGCAGCTAGCCCACACGCTTTCTCTCTTCTTCCTCGCCTCCTCGCCCCCACCTCTCTCTCTCACGCTCCCTCGCAGCTACCTGTGACATCCCTCGCAGCTATCCTACCTGGCTCCAACTACCCAAACATGGGGTGTTTTCAGATCTAACACTCGGGGTGGATGACAAATGGGTCCATCTATGTCTATGAAACGTGGTTTCAGTATCAAATCTGCAAACACCCCATGTTTGGAGTCCTATTTTTGCAATTTTTTCCTCGACCACGACCACCCCTAACATGAGCTTCTCTCTAGATCTGGCATGAGCGCGCCTCCACGACCTCCCGGGCTCTGATGGCGCACTGCTGCCTGGTCCTCCGTCGTCAGCTCGACCACCACCGTCGTCGGTCCAGCATATCCTCCCCGAAAGCTCCTCATAAGCTCGGAGAGCACAAAAACCCCCCAAAACCCAGAACCTAATATCGCGACCTGCTTCATCTCCGATAATCATGGGTGGCAGTAGCAAGTGAGTTTGCCTACAATTTTTTTTTTTGTCTTCTACAGCATGCCCCAAAGTCGCTTGTGACTCAATAGCAGAAATTAACATTTTCCTCATATTCTAAATGCATAGCAAAACCTATGTATTTAGAAAAGTCAAAATATCTTATAACTTAGACTAAAGGAATTATATATAACACTGGTCCTGCTATTTTTTTTGAACAACATTATACCAGCTAATTAAATCAAATGTGTAAAATATATTATTTTTATTATGCAATAGGGTTGGATATGTTTGCCTTCATCTTTCGGTATTTCTTTAAGAAGTGACCTTCTGACGCTTGCTAAAAGCTCTAGAACGCATTGCGGAGAATGTTGAAACTAACGATAGGAAACAATTAACAAAGAGCCTAGCACACGTGCAAATTTACTGCACCCAGGGGCGGATCTGCAGGGGAGCGGGGGCTGGGGGGGCTCCAGCCCCTCCTACAGCTGGTGCAACAACGGAGGTATGGGGAGGGTGAGGGAGAAGAAGAGGTCGAGGAAAGAAGAAAAATGGAGAGAGAAGAGAAAGAAGAAGAGATCAGCCCCCTTTAATCGTGTTCTGCATCCGCCACTGGCTGCACCCATGTCCCCTGATGATGTCATTGGTTAGGTTTGCAACGGTTGTAAGCAGGCACTCGACACAAGCTAAGCCAGTAGTTAACTTAAACTTGTTTGATAAACTAGGACTAACGATTAGTTCTTTTAACTTTTATATATAGATTAATGAATTAACAACTAATATGACTATTGGATTAACAATTAGTTTGCCTATTTACATCTTTAAAGACTTAAAAAAAGTCATCAACTAGTCGCTTTGAATTATTTCAATAGTACTTTTTAGCAAACGAACAGTGTTTTTCTCTCACAACAAATTAGCATAAGTATCACCATAAGTCAAATTTCGGCGAAACGAACAGAGGGGCGCCTTAGGGATTATATATGCCCAATATCTTGTAGATGGTACATGCATCAGGCAATCCCTCCAACAATGTACTAAGAAGTCACTAAACACTCTCCTATAATAATAATTTAATTTAATACAGGCCAAAGTAGCTACCAACAATCTTGTCGTACTCCTATTGCCTCTTCATTTGTCCACGTAGGACAAATAATAGCTAGCATGGTTATTTCTCTACCTACCTGATTATGTATCTTGTGGTAGACACCCTAAAATTTCTAGAATTTACTGAACGCAAAATCTTTCTTGTAATTTGTTGTGTGCTTTTATGTGGGCCTGACTGTATGTGGGAAGGAGCAAGATTAGCAATATCATACCTATCAATATTTTTGGAGTGGAATCATACCTATCAATATATATTCCAAATAAATTCGAAATTATATTAGAAATAACTAGTCCAGATGATGATCAAATTAAGTTCGAGAAAATCCACGGCAAACAGCTGGTCTAACATTTGAAGCGGGGCTCGATCTGAGAGCTGGAGCAACAAGGCATAATGAGTATATATCATACCAATTGGGCACGGCTTAGAAACGATTGTGGTCTCGTCATTAGTCAGTGTCGAAAGAGGAGTCGTCCATGGATACATATCAAAAGACTTTTTGCTTGTGTACACGGTTTTGAATTTGGATCGCGAGGTACCGCAAAAAGGATTCAGTTGTAAATTACACAGGTGTCACTTCGGAGTTAGGTATCTCTAGACCTAAATGGGCCCGCCGAACATTCTTTAAGTAAGGTTCCTTTTTCCAGAATTTGACAACGGGAAATGCTCCAACACGGACATCTGGATTGTTTCTTTCATGTCAGACACTGTTTTAACTAGACCACAACGCATATAGCCTACGAATGGCCCAACAGTTTCCACCTAACAGACTTCTCTCCTATGCCGCTGCTCCTCTCCACGACGTCGCTGCTATCTCCGCTCGCCTTTCTCCTTCGCTGCTGACTGCGCGATACTCCCTCACTACTTACTTTCCTCCCTCACGGCCCCGCCTAACCCATGCCCGTCCTCTTTCTTCCATTGCCGTTGCACCTGCTCGCCTTCCTACCTTGCCTCCATGCGCGCCGTCAAGCTCCACGCATGCGCTACCGAACTGGCGAGCCTCCACAACAGATGCTCTAGCAAGCAGGCGAGTGGAGGAGCTTCGTGTGACACTGGCCAGCTGACGAGTTGCCCGTGCTGCTGCTGCACCGGTGAGCTCCGCGCCACTACAAGCTCCATGCGCCGCTGCCGACCTCTGTGCCAACATCGAGCTTCGCAACGACAAGCCTCTATTCGTCCAAACAGTAAGGTGACATTATGTAGAAAGCGTATGTTTCAAAAGTATGTTGCAAGTGTTTTATATCGATGTTGCAAAAGTAGATTGGGATGTTGCACATGTTGCAATAATGTTTCAAGGGTATGTCTATATGTTTCATCTGTTTCAGACATATGTTGCAAATATTTCATCTTTGCATATACATGCATGTTGCGTATGTTTCAAGTGTTTCATCTGGATGTTGCATATGTTTGCAACTGCTACACACGTGTTTTTCAAGTGTTTTTGATGTTTTGCAAGTGTTTCAGCTGTTTCGAGCATATATTGCAAGTGTTTCATCTGAATGTTGCAAAAAGTAGATCTGGTGTCGCACATGTTGTAATGGGATCCCCTGCCACAGCGTCTGCTGGGGCACCACCAAGCAGGCACAAACGTCCGGACAGGGGAAGCAGAGGAGCGCGAGTGGTCCCCACATCGAGTCGACTGACCCAGTGATGTCCGGGTGGCGCGGGCCCACATGGGCGTGGGAAACAAGGTGTAGGCGTGGAAGTCTAGACGTCTGGGCGCTAGCACTACCGATTTGACAAGCATTCGCTCACACATAATATGTCTTTCATGCAATTTTGATATGCAATAGTGTGAAATTTATTGAAAGAGATTCGTCAGAGTAGCAACTTTAAGATTCATCAACATAATACGTGCATAGTAGTATACTATCACACACATGATTTTTAGACGCGGTCAAAGTCAGATTCGGTTTTCGAAACCGCTACTATACCACCAATTATAGAAATGTGGCTTTTTAAAGGGCAGTTTTACTAAGTCAACCACCCCGAAGATCAATTTTTATTGCTAGTTGACTTCGAAGTTAACCACTCTGATTTTTTAATCACCTTTAAAATATTTTCAGGGTCGCTTTACATAAAACAATAGGAGGTAATTATAAAAAAAATTATCTGTGTTGTGGTGTCATATATATATCCACCCAATTCTTTTTAGTACAAATGTAATGGTTTCCGTTAAAGATGTATGTTTTTTTACAATAATAATTGGTTTTATTTCACCCTACCTTATTAGCTTGCTAGTATTTTTCCTATGTTTTAAGAGGCCATTAGTTCCATGATGACCCATCCGGTAAAAGCCAATACTAATGCATGGAAAATTTCATTTTGCTGTTTTCTAGAGTGCCATATCTTTTAGAGTGCTTTGATTTAAGGAACGAAACAACACGATCCAATGATTAGTGTAAATTTGTTGTTTCATCGCTGTATAATAGCCCATTTTTGCTACATCACATAAAATTTGAACAAAATAATCATTATTTCAAAAACATCATGTAGAACACATGTCATGGTGATTACAAATGCAAAAGCAAGATGCTGGCCAGGCAAAAACACAGTTCAACTCGCACAACATATACAGTTAAGACAACTTTTATTCTCGCATTACATATTCCAGGCCCATTCAAGACAACTAAATTTGGAGTTGGGCAGTTGGAAACTTTGCAAGAAAACAATAGAAATAGTTAAATGTCCATAAGTTGCACTGACTCATGCACATCCCTTGATCGTCCAATGTTACTAACCCAAATCATAATGTAATATATTTACAGTTGGATTTATGAGAGTTTATATCAGAGTAAATGTTTTGGCCAAGATTTGACAGTAATGTTCCAGAAATAATATCCCAAATCATAATGTAATATAGAGTTTTTCCATTCGGGAAAGTTTTTATTATAAAACCCTTAGCTTTAACCAAACGTCCAAACTGTACCACCCGATCTGAATGATGAGACATTCAATTTCACTTAGAAAGAAAAGTTGACATGAATGATTAACTTAAATAATGCCATGACATCTTACTGTTTCAAATACTGCTGGAATACAAGAACATTCAAGATATCATGATTCACTTAAAGAAGAAATGAAGTATCCAATATAACAGATAAGCAGAGGTTAGTAAACCAAATACTACTCTCTATTAGGTTCTTGAAACATAACAGGGAAAGGATAGGAACATTGAGCCAGCTATGAGCTAGGCAATCTGGATGCCAAAACCACACAGACAAACAGCATGTTCGTTAGAGTGGGAACATGAGCAGACAAACAGTATGCTTCCTAATAGTATGGTGGTTCCCATGACGAAGGCGCCTTTGCTTTTATGGCATATATATTTACCAGTTTAGTGAGATAGTTGTTTCTTCATCATTTTTTTGTTACTCTGGTCTCAAAACCTGCACAAATATGAGAAGCATGATAAGTTAAGAGGGCATTGACAGTGATAGTGAAACATGGGAAGAATTTATACAAGAATAGAATTCAGTGCATAAGAATTTACTTCCTGAAAATGAATCATAATAAGCTAATTACTCAAATGTTTTGTTGGAATGAAGTATAATGGATACCTAAGATAACTACTCAATAAGTCTCAACGAAATACAACCGCTGCCTTAGAGGTTTACATTCTTGAAATTTGACATCAGTTTTTACTAGAATATAAAATTTTTGCTATTATCTTTTAATAGAATATAGAGTAAAGTACACTGGCGCTCCATAAACTACGCACTACGTCATTCTCATCTTGGTCACGAAACTATAAAATTGTATATCTAGGTCCCTAAACTATTTAAGTACCCCAATTTTGGTCTAAAGCAGCCACATCACAACAAATTAGCTGATGTGGTGCTTTAGCGTGGAACCACATGTGGGTTCATCATAGCTCATAAGTACAAGGTTGGTGCCTAAACTATTACGTGATACACACCTGCGTCCCCAAACTATAAATTTGCAAAGGTCCCAATCTAAAGTATTCTATCTCAGCCCAAAATAGCCCCCCAACATACTCCATTCATTGTCGTCTAGCTCGCCAGAGAGGCTTGGAGCGAAAGCTCATTCTTGACCATCTTATCATCCACATGCTATCTTGCCTTGGTGCAATCCACGTCTTGGAACCACTTGCCATGCTAGCAGCACAATGTGACTGGATTCAGATAGTGTTGTCATCATATAACCTTGTAAAAGACCACCTACACGACCACCCAATGGCAACAATTCATTCTGGGCAGCTGCATGGAATCATCCCAAAGAACATACTATAGTTGAGAACCCTGCATAGCTCATTCTAGTAGTGTGCAAGGACACAATTCGTTCTTGGTGAATGCTTGGATACTCTTTATGGCCAAACTATACCATTCTTTAATTTGTTAGCTCTGTTGGGTATCCTCTCTCTGGACAATGCTACGTAGACACTGATGCTTGCTTGAGTGCATCATCCATCTAGCGGTGGAGGAATAGCTGCTTTGGACCGAGATTGTAGTACTTCAATGGATTTTGGACCTAAATTGAAATTTCATAGCCTAGGGATCAAGGTGAGAGTCAGTAATTGTTTAGGAACCAACCATGCAATTATGAGATGTGCACCCACATATTGCTCCCTTGCAGGAACATCACACAAGCTATTTTCCTGTGATGTGACTGCTTCAGGCTGAGATGGAGGCACTTATTTAGTTTAGGGACATAATTAGATTTGTACAATTACAGAGTTTGGGGTCAGATAGAAAAGTGTGACAGTGTGTGATTTCGAACTACTTGATCCAAACTAGCATATGTTTTCCTATTCAGAAAAACTACTTTTGTGTGGGTAACAAGTAACAACTGAAATAATATGAATTAGGTTACTCTTCCTATTCTGCAAAAAAAGGGGCTACCTTCATTTATCTTGAACTGTTGGTTTAAATCTACATTTCTTTTACTGTTTTTTATTTATAGTATTCTACCATGTTTCACCACATGTGCATAAACTTTACCAAGACAGCGTATTGTGTTTCCACCATATTCCTAATATAAATTAAAACATACAATTGTAGAGTAAAAGCAGAGTTGATTGTTATCTTACATATGTTGAGTGTACCCAGAAAATTCAGGACATTAACAAATATTCCATTGACATCTTCACAAATGATCTTTACTATCTGAAGGTGTTGCGATATTTTGGTCGATTTCACTTTTGCATCAGGGTATCCTTTTATTTCCACTTTATATTTACCGTCCTGCAGTTCCTGAAATGAAGTCACCAAGTTGAATCAGTAATAATTCACTACCCACCCAGTCAGCAATGCAACCGTGGTTCCCCATTTAGAAATATTTTACCTTTTTTAAAGTAAGTGTGAGCTTCTCTAAAAGTGGTGCATGTTCAAGCATACACTCTAGTACACTGCAATCAGCAGGCTCACACCAGTAAACCTGAGTGAGTACCAAGGTCTTCAACATGGAAAAAGTGGGGCACCACCTCAAATCCCTTTTGAAAATAAACTGGACAGATTGCACTCAGAAGAAAAAAAAGGTAGTAAATAAAAATTGTTTAGATGGTGGGAATGCATGAGTGTAGAAATATATAATAGCTATCAGCAGGGACAATTTTCTGACTCGAAATATATATATATAGTTTAACAGTGAA
The DNA here is from genome assembly GCA_038087645.1 of Saccharum hybrid cultivar R570. Lineage (NCBI taxonomy): Eukaryota > Viridiplantae > Streptophyta > Magnoliopsida > Poales > Poaceae > Saccharum > Saccharum hybrid cultivar. The sequence continues at coordinate 19,409,742 of JAQSUU010000805.1, forward strand.
TAATCGACAAGGACAAAAGGCATATATGTTTGAGTGTACTGTACCGTTGGGCGATCAGCTATCAGCACTAGATCTCTAGCTTGTGCTAAACCTTCAAGGACCACACACTTTGTGGTATTTTGTGCAGCATAATCACCTGAACCTTCTTCGCTGTCATCGCTATCAGAATCAATATCTGAAGTGTCACCATCCCGCGTAATGTGGTAACAAGCCATGGAATCATCACAATAGCACTTATCCCAATATGAGTTAATCCGGAACTTTGCCTCCACCAACTCTGGCATTCTCCCTAGCAGGGGAGTCATGACATCTATGTTACCCAGCCATAACAAAGAAACTAGACGTGGAACACAAATCTGAATGCGGTTACGAGCGCCATTGGACTCGCAGGATGTGATGACGAGGTGTTTCAGTGACAGGGAAGTGATCTTCCTCACGTCTTTCAAGCAGCATTCATTAATCTCCAGATGTTCCAGTGCAGGACAGCCATCCAGGTTGAGGCAACGACAGATAAACAATACGCCTGTGAGCTCTAGCCTGGTCAAGTGCCGCGAAACGAGGAGCCTGTTGCTCATCTGCAAGTAGGCACCAAGGTACCCTTGAGCATCTATGTCGACCCAGAGCATCTGGATTTGACATTCCAGGACACGGCGGATCCATCTGTTGAGGCTGGACGCGTCCTCATCGTCGAACTCCTCGCACGGATCGAACCTAATCTCGCTCGCGTCGAGGGACGCGAAATTGATCAGCAGCCGGTCCACGAATTCCCGGACCTCTTTCACGGAGTCGCCCGTGATGAGCAGACGTCTGGTGAACTTCCAGACGTGGCGCCAAGTCCGCGCGAGGACGCACGTTCGCACGGCCTCCTGCGCCGGCAGAAACGACAGGATCTGCGCCTGGATCTCCTCCGGAAGCTTGCTGATGCGGTCGGCGGGGTCGATCACCGGAGCTGGAGGTGCCGCGGCAAGGGCTGTTTTCCGGCGTCTCGTCAGAGGCGCCATAGCTTGGTACCCACCAATCAGAGCACCGTCGCTAGCCGCTGCGAGGGAGATAAACGATGAGTACAAAGATGGCTGGCACCAACAGAGTGAAAGCAAGATCCCCAATTCACCTTACTAGCTGCGCCTGGTCGGCGGAGAGATGCCTCAATCACTTCTCCTCGATCATGGAATCATCGCTTCGAAGAGAGAGCGCGGCTGTCGCAGGGAAATGGGGATGCAGCATTGTGCGCGCGCGGCGGCGAGATGCCGAGATGGAGTGGCGGCGGCCGGAGGGTTTGGCGATTTACCCTTCAATCATCAGTAATCAGTAAAGTAAAAGCAGCAGCTCGTCAATCGGGCTGGGCCTTGGGCCTTGCGTATGGACCAGGTTGCTCCTGCCTGCTGTGTGTACGTACTCCCTCCGTCCCATTGAAAGTGTCGCCCGGGAAACGTGTTTGTGAGGGGGACACGGTTTTCCAACGACACTTTCAATGGGACGGAGGGAGTACTTGTGTATTCTGACGTTTCTCAAAAAAAAAAAAAACTTGTGTATTGTGGGCAGGCTAGAGCTCAAGGCAGGATCATTACTCCTGCTCCCTTGGTCCTAAAATAAACAAAAAAATGAAGTTTCTCCAAAAGTTAACTTTTCTAAATTTAACTAATTATATATATAAATAGTATTAATATTTATACCTATAAATAAGTTTAAAACAAAAGTACATTCTACGATTTCTATATAAAATTATGCTTATTACACATCATGACTAATATTCCCTTCGTTTCAAAAGTTGATGTACAAAAAAAAAAGTCAAAAAGACTTATACTTTGGAACGGAGGGAGTGCTATTTTTATGTGTATATATATTTTTTAATTTAAAAAATTTTAACTTCTCGATAAGTTAAACGGAAATAATTGGACGTGGGCGTCCGTCCGCTCGCGTCGGTTCGGATGCGGCTTCCACTTCGTTCCGCCTCGCTCGTCTCTCTGCTCCGTCTCGCCCTCCCAATCTCCAGGCCTCTCTCGTATCCGCTTGCATGAGCAGAGTCTTGCGCCGCCACCATTGCTTCCTTCTCCACCCAAGGCGACCATGCCGTCTCCTCCCTCAGTTCGAGCAGTGCCTCCCCGGCCTCTTCCCCAACCCGAATGCGTCGCCGCCGCTGCCCCAGCCGATGGCGGCTGGGCACAGGTGCTGGGGGCGCCTCAGGTCGTCTCCAGCTGAGCCAAGGGGCACCCACAAACGTGGCCAGTGCTGGTGGTGCTCGCACACCACCGGCTCCCACCGTAACGGCCGAAATCGACCAGCCTTATTCTCTTCCTCCTATGTTGCAAACATATGTTTCAATTGTTGCAGATGTTTCATAGGTATGTTGCAAGTGTTTCATATATATGTTACAAAAGTAGATCGGGATACTACATATGTTGCAATGATTATATATATTCGGTACTAAATAATATTCGGTACCCGAGTCTCCGCGCCAACCCGTGCACGCCCGAGAGTCCGAGGCTCCGAGCCTGCCCGCTAGTGCCCGCACGCACGAGGGGAAACCAGCCAGGAAAACGGCATACCCTGTCCCACGTTCCCAGGAGAGGAAACCGTCGCTGACCACGCGCTCTAGGCGAGACCGCGGAGCAGGCCATGCACCGGCGAAACCCCGCCGCGCCACTGACAAGGTCACTATTGGGGGGCACCTTGGAGGTGCGGACCCGCTCGGAAGCCCCTCTTCTTCTTCTTCTTCTTCTTTGAGGCCGGCACCCCTCTTCATCCTCGTGGACGAGCGGAGGCGCGTGAATCACGCGAGCTCACAAGAGGCGGGCGGGCGGCGGCGGCACGAGCTCGGACGGCCGAGAAGCCCCCGTCGCCAGTGCCGCGTGGCCGCCGAGACGCCACTAACCCTCCCTTGCCGAGGAATCTGCTCGCCGAAACAGCGCATCAGGTGTGAATTACATGAATTGTGAGCTTGTTTTCATCAAATTAAAAAATCTGAGTGAACGAGATGGATTTTAGCTTGTGGAGCAATGCTTCTGTGGGTGATGTCTTCACTTCTAGTGGATTAGATCAGAAGTAATAATGTGTGCTTGTTTTATGTTTCACATGGGACTTCTTTATGGCTATCCAGTAATCCTTATATGTTTCCGTGATGTTTCTCAGATTAATGGTTATTTGAATGAATCAAAGCTCCGCCACTAGTCAGTAAAGTTATTCAATCAGAATGGGTATTCGGAAGCAGCTGTTTGGCGAGGAAAGCAATTGTAAAGGGGCTGTGCCTGAATCGTCAGCATCGCAGACAATGCACACGACTAATGTGGCTGTGGCAGATGGAAGAACAGGACAAGGTCACGATGGCTTACCTGCAGGTGTTTCAGAAGCTGGAACATCATCGTGCACACCACGCTGTAACAAAGATGTTGTGGCTGGCATTTCAGAAGCCGGAACATCATCCAGCGGACGAAAAGAAGTACACCCATGTGAGTAGCTTGTTTGTGACATTTTAATAAGGAGTTCGAAGATTCTGCTATGTGAATATGAAATAAAATTAGGTTTCAAAATTACCAAATGATCAAAGTTGTGATGATGGGATTCAGAAAATAGAGTTGAGAAGTATTCAGACATGAGAAATAATAATAAAAAAATGTTCAAACTTGACATAGGCTGTAATAGGCATGCTTATAATATTTAGATTGAGGAACCAGTCATGTTCAGGTCTTGTATAGGCTGAAAATCACTGCATTATATTTTGTATGAGATAAAAATTCGAGCAATTTTGCATTGCCTCTTGGTCTTTTTTTATCTGTACCGGCTGAGATCCCTTCATGATGTATTGTATTCGGCCATAAAAACTGTGTGTGGTGTTAACTCTATGTGGAAAATGGAAATAACTAATTGCATATGTTGTATGCAGAAAGAAGACATTGATCCTGCCCTCATCCCTAGGCCTGGAATGTCATTCAGAGACCGAAATGAGGCCAGGGCTTTCTATGAAGCATACGCCAAGAAGGCTGGATTCGGTTTGAGCTATGGAAACAGTAAAACATATTCATATATTATACACTGCAGCAATGAGGGGGTTCATACTTACTTTAAGAAAGATGAGGACCTGCGTGTTAGGAACAATACCTCAAGGAAGACACACTGCATGTCCAAGATGAAGCTAAAAAGGATTTATGATGAAAACAAGAATGAAATATCAGTGGTGATTGAGCAAGTGGATCTAATGCATAACCATCCATTATTTAAAAAGAAAGAAGAAACAGTAAATATGAGATCACACAAGGAAAAGGATCCAGTATTTCTTGAGTTTGTTGATGACCTCCAAGCGGCGGGTGTCCCGCATCATAGTATACAGAACATTGTTAGAGACATGCATGGGGGAGGTGAAAACGTGCCGATGACAAGGAGGGATCTTGAGAATAGGTCAGTGTGTGGCAACTCATATTCCATCCAATAAATAGGTACTGTCGATTACATCTTTGTAATAGTAACAAATTTTGCAGGAAGGCGGCTAATGTGAGGGAAGAACATGCCAATGACATTGCGAAGCTTCTAGAATTCTTTGAAGACTGCAAGGCGCAGAACCCACAATTTCATTGGTATGTCAAGCTCGATAAAGAAGGGATGATTCATAGCTTATTCTGGAGTCACGCTAGCATGCAGGCATAATATATTGATTTTGGAGATGTGATGGCATTCGACACCACGCACAAGACAAATATATATATGAGAAGCCACTAGCTCTGTTTGTAGGTGCAAACCATCACCTACAGAACACCTGTTTTGGATGTGTGCTGTTAGGCGATGAGACAATAGAAACATTCCAGTGCATATTTCAAGCTTTTAAGAAATGCATGGGAGGACATAGGACTAAGTGTATTCTCACAGGTAATGTTCATCTGTATAAAAAAGTGGCAAACACCTTTTAGGTAAAATGAAAAACATTTTCAAGTTGTTTTGGTTGTATTATTAACAATCCTCATGCTCCTATGTGTGGCAGATCAGGATCAGGCAATGGAACTGGCCATAGGACTGGAATTCCCTGGTGTTATCCACAGGATTTGTCATTGGCATGTGGTTAACAAGCATATGCCCAACCTGAATGAGATATTCAGCCTTTATGAGAAACAACACTTCAAGAAAAAATTCAGGTCGGTGCTGAATCACCCCTGACACCCAAAGAATTTGAGAGAGCATGGGAAGAACTGATAACAGAGTTTGACCTGCAAGGAAATGCCACTATGGAGAGCTTATTCAAGCAACGAGCTAGGTATATCCCAGCTTTCTTTAAAGATGATTACTGTGGGATGATGACTTCAACACAGCGTAGTGAGAGCAGTAACTATGCAATTAAGAAGAATTTTGTGGGTAAGCAGACATGTTTGCACAAGTTTGCAAAGCGTACACTAGATTTCATGCAGACACGGAAAATGAAGGAGGGAGCTGAAACATACCTTGCAACGGTAAAGCGAATTTAAACATTGAATGTACTGTGATTGAAATGGTAGTACACTATGCAAAGACTTATATTTCGATTGTGTTGTTTGTTGATGCAGAGCAAGATACTTACAAAGAACAAATGGCCATTTGAGGTTCAACTGGGAAGGACCTATACACGGGCAGTGTTCAGAAGCTTCGAAAAAAATGGTCAATTGCACCGCGTACAGCATAGAGGCTGATCCAGAGCTAGGCGAGCATTGGTACAGGATTTGTCACACAAAAAGGTCAGAAGTGATAAGCTGGGGACAACACAAGTTCAAAGTGAAGGCAGATAAAGTCAACGGATCATACAGTTGCGAGTGCAGGGAGTGGGAGCACGCAGGTATTGTGGAAAGCCGCCGGTATCTGAAACGATTCATGAAAGTATGACGGTGTGCATTTAAAGTTACTGAATGTTGTTGTGGATGCAGGACTATTTTGCGTGCACCTTTTGCGTGCCTTCATTCATGTCCAAGTTGAGAAGATTCCAATTCAATACATTTTTAAGCGCTATACAAGGTTCGCTAGGAGGGAGGTGGACTTTGATACGAGCGACAAGCTTCTCACCGGGGAGGACAGCAACACACAAAGCTATAGAACAAAGACTCTAATACCAAAAGCTATGAAGGCGGTCAGATCAGGGAGCATGTCTAACGCTGCTTACAGAAGATTGCTTGAAGTAAGAAGATGTCACCAAGGAAATAGACAATATCCCCCTAGACATTGGCGTAGAAGCGAGGAAGGGACAAGGTCAAACAAGGATAGAGGCAAAGACATGTTAGTAAAACAAGAAGTATTTTAGTGTACATTGGGTAATTAAGGATGTCTCTAAATTATATATGGCATGTAGGACAATTCTGGAGATAGCAGCAGCGACGACAACATTGAAGAAGGAAGATGTGATGAGACAAGGATAATAAGGGTATGATTTTTTTCATTAAGTAATGAAACAAGTGGGGATGAACCTAAATGAACCATATATTCTAATTATGAACTATATATTTGGAATTGTGGACAGAAAAATTTACCAGCTACGAACCAAGAACTTGATGGAGGTTGTTCAAACCAATTGAAGGCAGCAGCAGGAAAGGTATAGGTGAAATGGAGATGTGGATTTTGGTTTATTTCAAATGCTAGATTAGATCCTATATTAATGCTGCCTGAAATTTGACCATAGCACTTAGCCCTTTAAGAAAAAGATAGAATAAAGATAGTTGTACAGCATGTGTCAGTTTGCTTGTGATTGCAATGGAACATCTGAAACCTATTTTTCTTTCCTGCCAAGTAAGAACGAATTTTGAGTATGAGTTGGTAAAGAAATAAATTTGTAGGGGAAGTAGCTGGTTTAAAATAAGTCAAGTAATTCCTTGTTTAGATAGTTGTATTAACTAGTTACTAAAAAAACTCATTTCATTAGTAGTAGTGCTCCTTATCTATAACAACTGTTAGTGTTAGTCGCTTTTGTTTGTGTTTATTCCTATTTGTAAAAAAAAGTGGTTCCATTGTTTCCAATTCGGGTCACAAGCATAATGGGTTAGCTTTACATTTTTTCATGCATGACAGGCACTAGTACACGTTAACTAGTTATTATTTTTATCTGAAAAATTGGCGAATCATGCTGGAGACTACCGTGTTGACTTGATGATATCAGATAATTTTTGTGAATGACACCATCATGGATGAATGCAACATATGGCATAGTTCATGTGCTTTAGCGTATTTGGCTTGATAATGTACCATGATCTTCATGCAGATCTGAAATAAATCTGTAGTAGCATAGACATGATTATAGGCTGTCGAGTGAATAACCAAGGGGTGATTTTGATTTTTATTGATTCTATGGACTGATAAATGTAAAACATGTGGCAGGAATCTGGGACCACATGTAGAGTTGAGGCTAGCCATGTGCTGGAATGCAATAAAGACAATGGAAAGAAAAGGGCAGCAGCAGCAACAAGTGAAGAAGTGTCACAACATGGACAGGTAGATGAGCAAGCATGGAAATCGAGAGACGTTGGGCAATAGTTGATGTGTGCATTTGTTCTTACTCTGAAACTTGTATTCTAAAAGACTGACAAACCTGATTTTGTGTCTGTAGGATGTAACAACATTGATAAGCCTTGTGCCTCCAGAAAAAGCGAAGCCTAAGGGCAGGAACAAGACGGAATCAGATAAGGCAGCAGTAACACTTGGAGCATCAGGCGAGAAATTGGGCACGAGAAGGTGCAAGGCTTGTGGGCAGTACGCTACACATAATGCGAGGACGTGCCTCAGCTTGGAACATAATAGAGTGAGGCTTGAAGCAATGAGGAACAAAAAAAAGAAGGAGGCCACCAGACGCTGGGCGTGTTCGCTGGTCTCAAACTTGGCTGGTTTTGGCTGGTTTTGTGAGGGGGATCAGCCGGCTGGTCTGGATGGACCAGACCAGCGAACACTGCCGCTAAAAATAAGAAGGTTAGTTGGAAGGAGGTTATTGATCACGACGAGGAGGACAATAGAGTGAAGACACGACAGAAGGTAGTCATAGAAAACACCTATACTGATCGGGGGTAGTGACAGCGAGGGAGAGAATGAAGAGGAGGTGGGGAGTAAGTAGTACAAAGAGACTGGCTGGAGGAGGAATCCATCAGAGCAATAGGCTATGAGAAGGGGTTCTGCGATGTGTTCAAGTATGAACTGGTGGTATGGTTTGTCAATCATTGTACAAAATTTAAGATTAGAAAAGAAAAGTCCACGAATAAAGATTGGAAGTTTTTGCACTTTTTAGAAAAATGGAAGGACAACCTTACATTGGCAACACTATAAAAAGCAGGAAAACGTAAAAAAAGGCGAGAAAAATTGAAGGATGAAATAGAAAATTATTTAGGAAGAAAATGAAGAATTGTTTAACTCACGTACTAAAAATACAGTCGGATTTATAAATGAATATAGTGTCAAATTGCAAATCCTGCTCGTACTAAACAGATTGAAGCTTACACCATCCAATTTACCATGTTCCTCGTCAAGGCTAAATGAAATGTGTCAAGTTGATCCATACAAAAATGTAATATTCAAGTAAACAACACGCCTTTATATCTTATAATCAACTACTTGCATGCCCATTTCTCTAATACTTGCATGAGTATTTCACCATTCAAAAATGTGTTGTCCGCAACCATTTATGGCCCTTGAATGCAAACATTCTTTTTTTATACCTATGTTTGGCACACCGCAACTCGATTTGGCACCCCCATGAGGCAATGACGACGACATTGACTGGGAGATTGGCAGACGGCGCCCATGGCCACAGCATTTACCTTTCAATACATCAGGGCCCTAATTGCTCAATTTTTTTTGCCTTTTTTTTTTATCTATTCTTCCGATTCTTACTTGTAGCCTCTTCCCCTTCCTCGTCTACCTCATCCTGCATGATTTTGTTGACCACCAACGGTTACCTCTCATAAACTCTGTATAATATTCCCTTTAACTAAGTAAAGTCTTGTGGATCGCCTCTCACCTTGGTTATCTCACCCTTGGTAGATCCATTCCGTGCCAATAGTGGTGGTAATTCGCCGTCTACCAGGCATAGATCCTCATAAATTTGTTTTCCATGCCAGTACCGCCCAGTCGAATACCTCTTCTTTCTTTTGATTCGAAACTTTGTGAGTATATCATCACAAAACTCACAATCAAAACAAAACAAAATGGATTAATGCAAGCTATTACCTTGTTCGCTCCATTTTGCCTTTTGTCCTCAATTTCGCCCTTCCCAGATGCCTTTCTTGTTCCCTCCATATTGTGTTGTCTGTAGTACTAATGAGTGACAAGGAAGTAACAATGACGTAATGTGTACTTGCAACTATTCGCTCCTTTTTAAAGCACTCTGTAACGACTTGTTCCCACTCACGCCGCTTGTACGGATGCATGTAGCCGCATAGGACCGTGTCTGTGTGCTCATTCTCATGCACGCCATATCTTACTATCATGCATGGGCATAGGGCGAAGCGGCTTGTTCCCCTCAGCCGCTTCAACAAGGTGCATGCAGCGGCACAAGACCGTGTCCACTCATTCACATGCACAGCTTGTTCCCACTCGCGCCGCTTCTACAGGCGCATGCAGCGGCATAAGACCAGGACGGTGTCCGCTCATTGACATGCATGGCTTGTTCCCACTCGCGTCGCGTCTACAGGTGCATGCAGTGGCACAGGACCGTGTCCGCGTGCTCATTCTCATGCACACCAAATCTTGATATCATGCATCGGCAGTGGCGGACCCAGGAATCGATCAAGACTAGGGCCAAATTTTCGTAGCGAAAAGTTAAAAACTACACTATAATCTTTATATATGTGTCACATATAGAAAAATAGGTATTACGAAGAAAAGTTTTTAAGTCGGAAAGTTCTCCAATATAGGCTTTTAATAGTGCGATATAATAGTTATAAGTATATAACATTGAACATGCACAATAAATACCTAGCGATGATTTGGTACATTCGCATTTTCCATGTCCTCTTCAATAGCACCTCGACGGTGGACTTCTCTTTTTGTTAAGAACAGAACAGATGTAGTAGAAGAATTACAGTTGCAGGGGATTTAATTACTTTGTAAATTGGATCAGGTCCTTATGTGAAGCGTTGGTTTATCTTCTCCTGCCCCGGCCTTCCTCTCAACGATGATGTGGTCTTGCGGCCTGCACATAGATGAATCCTAGTATCTCACGCACACCTCCTTGTCGACGATGACATGTACTCCTACAACAGATCAGGCAGGCATCTTGTGGCCGGGATGTAGGGATAGGCTCACCAGCTGATAGGCGCCGGCGGTCGCCTAGTCGCTGGACTACAGCGCGGTGATTACTGAGGTGTAGTACCTAGACTACGTGGACTACGACTAGGGCCTTGGCCCTAGTGGCCCTAGGCCTGGGTCCGCCAATATGCATCGGCATAGGACCAAGCCGTACTCAGACCACACAGGACCTAGCCGTGTTATAAAAGTGGATTAATTTCTATTCAAATTATTAGTACCACGAATAATATGTAGACTTGGAATGACCCACCACACAACTTTCATTCGCAGCTTTGCTCATGCACCATCTAAAAATAAATATAATTAGCGCTACATGACTGCCCCCTTATTTTTGGTAATTATTTTCAACAACTAAGACCTAAAATTGCCTTAACATTCTCTTGACAGCAGTGGTAGTTTCCTTACTTGCCAAAGGGTGAAGTTGCATATCAAAGAGTTCTCCGAGGTGACCTGGATGCATTTTGCTTATTCATGGTGCTATTAATTTCCTTTTGCATTAAAGGTGTCTTGAATAATGGTCATGCTATATTATCATGACTTTGACTCGTGCTACATGTGATCTATTGACTCGTTACTACTTTAGCCGAACCATATTCATGTGGCTCCTTGCATTTTTAATTGCAATATTTTTATATACAATTTCACATAATCCGTCTCCAAGTCATGAACAAACCTTGTTAGTTGTTTTTTCAAACCATGTATTCTTCATACAATAAACACATGTAGATGGAACTATTTTCTTGCTTTACCATTGATCAATTCATAATCCAAACAATAAAAAACTAAAAATTTTACAATAAAAATTTGTGCATGTCAGTACTTTATGACTGACATGACACCTGTATACACCTTCAAACCCATAACTCACATGAGAGCACAAACATGTCTATTATTTCAAACGCAATTGCCTACATTATGTGGACCAATTTTCAATCATGTGTTTGCACAAACCGCCTAACTCCATATGCATCTTCATTGGAGAGTCACAATTTGCTGGCTCATTGTCTTCGTTTCATCTCCATTTGTAAGTTTTTCATCCTCATTACTCATTTCAAATCCTGCAAGTAAGATACAAATTTACCCCCTGTTTCAACAAATTTACCCCCTGTTGCCATGTTTCCTCTTTTCTAATTTGGTTTCATACGGTTCTCCATTAACTAAACTTTCTCTAATATTTATAATCAAGTACATGCGTGACAGGTTTAAAAAATTTACATGCATGACCATTTCTCCTATCAGAATTGTGTGGTTTGGATCCTTCCGTGTAACAACTAACTAAAGCCTATTTTGTTTCGCAACCACCTATGTCCAGTACATGCAACCATTCAGTATGAGCATGCCTATTTTGGCACAACGCAACTGGATTTTGGTGCCACTAAGAGCGCAGAGCATAGAACGATATTGTAGGCATGCAGAGTACAAAACGAGACTGTAGGCATGATCGTCCGCGCCCTTTGACTTACAACCAAATCACGTTCAATTCCAGCTTCCTAGTCGTCTTCCCCTTCTCCCTCTCCAGATCACTTGCTGTTGGCTGCCATGGCCGTCAAACCTATCTTATCTGCTGCATGTACAGTAGGCAAAAAAAGGCATATTTGCCTCTCGAGACCTGCTTGCATTTGGCCATATTTTTTTTTAAAAAAAAATTGTGTTTGCTTACAAACTGAGGTAACCCAAAGTCTAAAACTTTTGCAGGAAGATGGAGATCGATGCCCCTTCTTTTTTTGGAAGAGAGACTGAAGATTTTCTAGTGAAAGAAGCAAAGTAAGATCAACAGAAGCAAGAGCTGCTGGACAAGAATCAAGGGGAAGGAGGCCAACGACACTAAAAAATTAGAACCTGTGATTTGTCCCATCAGCTTAATGTGTTAGCAGGTTTTGGAGAACAAATTAGAACATGTGATTTGTCCCATCAGCGTAGGCACAAGAGAAGTTCTTGCATCTTAATTGTAACCATCTTCGTAAAACCCATGCAGAGTTTTGATGCCTCAAACCTAATAAGCACAGCATAGCATGATCTATATTGTTTTGATGCTTATAACTTTACAAAAGCTGCTGATATGCACAAAAAGGCAGGACAAAACTACTCAATGCCTTGTTCAAAAGCTATATAGTGTAATTCAGTGTCCAAAATTGTTAACAGCTAATTTTGTTGCATCTAAAATGACTTGGCCTCATCCTTAGAGTTTCCTGTTGCTTCTTCACGTGCCACCTTGGTTTTCTTGATCTCCTTAGCTGCTGCTGCCCTACAAGGCTTGGAGCTTGTTGTGGATGAGCTTAGATTGTCAAACACCTTCAGGAATAAGGTTGCCTTGCACTAATAAAACAGGGGATGGAGGGAAGGATGAAACTGTCCAAGGCGGAACTGAAGAAGCTCAGGAGGAGCATGGACTCTGTTGGCAGTATGGAAGGCAAGATATTGTAGCATTTCTGCCCTCATCTCCCTTGATCGATCCTGCAAGGAAAAAAAGGTTAGACAGAAGAAAAATAAATTGAGGGATATATTAACAAGGAAAAGGATTCGTATCGGATCTAAAGTAGTCTGCAAAGAACCATGGCCCTCACCATCATAGAACTCAATAAACTTCATGGAAAATATGCCAGAGTCGCAGATATTCTTTTGAAATGGAAGCCGAATGGGTACACGTCTCCAGTTTGAAAATTGGGGGAATTTGCGGGGTGCAGCTAAAGAGAGTGCAGCACTAAGGCATTCCATGAGTTTTTGGCCCATTGGAGAATGATGTGTATCCCATGTGGCCTCATTGCTACTTCTATAATCCATTGAGTCTAGGACATCGACACGGGCTTGGCCAAGATTAATACAATATACAGACCAGTGACGAAGATGTAAGACCGGAAGGAATATTTGCAATATGTGTATACGAAATAGTCGCACACACAAGTTGACAAATTACATAAGTATCATCACAGTGTTTATTACATAACGAGTGAATATTATCGCATAATCTTACACCAAAAAAATGTAGCAACTAATAATAAATCTCTCGCGGGAGCTCCAAACACAGGGACGCGGTTGACTGGTTGACACCAAGACTAGTACTCATTACGATAATCATCATCCCAATCTCCATCTGTTGTGGTGAAAATAGTAAGGGTGAGCACATGTCGTACTCAACAAGTATAACAAGGGTTCATGTGACACAAAAGGCTAGACACTGTCTGACTGCATATAGCTTTTATTCATTATATAATTGGCAATTAAGTACCATCAAGGTATTCCAAATCCATTAATGAATCAATGATCAATTGTAATAAGAATAATAAAATAGCATTATCATGGCATAATAATATCAACCGTAAGTAAAACATGATATAACAATGGTGATCATCTATCTGTAAATGTTCCAAGGCCGTCCGTATCCGTGGTTACGGCTAGTATACTAGTTTTTAACTCTGCGCAGAGGTGTACACTTTCACAGTGAGTTATAGTTTTCAGTTGCATTGGGGTTATAAATTCCAAAACACTAAAAACCATATAAAGTCATTCAAGAGTTCGTCTAACAAGTTAGGGCCATTAGATTCACTCGGCAGGCAGACGTAGGAACCCCTTCACAAATGGCACAATTCCTTCTCGGCTATACTCATAGACTAGAGGTTGTCCTATACCCAACATGGCAAGCCATTCTTATGTCATTTAAGGTAACCACTAACAAGCTAGAAAAGTTCTCTTGAACAACTAATGCCAAAAGTCATATAGCCCTCACAGCTATACTGTATGTCCTGGATGATCACGTACAGATAAGTCATTATGGAGAGAAACCAGAGCATCAAAATAACCCACATGCTCTAGCACTCTTTCAACAGTAGTGAAATCATCGTTAAAGGTTTGTCGCATAATTCATTAATCATATTACAAGATCATTGTTCATAATTAAGCGCTAGCAATAGCTACTCAAATGCACAACCCATAGGCAACAAGGAAACAAGATATCAATAGCTAAGTTATAATCTCTGTGGTTGTCAAGGAGGACACATGCATATGTATGATAATTTTAGTGAATAGGACAACAAGGATGGTCCCATGTTATACTTGCCTTGATTAAAGCTTTCCTGTTGGTACTGCTAGTTCGGCTCAAAATAATACTCCTGATCGTCGTAGTACTGCTCACCGTCTAAATTCGATCACCAAGCACCAACATACAAACTTTCCGAGCAAACATACACGAAGCATACAAGAGATACAATTAGAACAGTACACCAACAGTAGCAAAACAGTGTAAAAAGTTTATAGAAATATTCTACACATTGCTATGATCACACAGATGTAAAGATCACGAAAAACGGAGTTGAAACGTGAAAGTTATGAATTTACTAAGATTTCCTATAGATAAATAATTACTTTAATACAAGCTCAAAATTTAAATACTACAAACCTACTGCACAGTAGCAATAACATGTAAAGCTCGTGAATATGAACCTAACGCAACTTGAACAGGTCAAATCAGAGTTAAAACGAAGATTCTACGCTTTAAAACATAATTAGTGACAGTTTTTTAAATAACCAGAACTTATTTTTGAAAGAAAATAAATGAAATCTGATTTAAACAAGATCCGGACTGCAGCTTGCATGGACGGCTGAGAGTGATTGTATGTATATGTGTATTTCCTTGGTATTTCGGGATTTGTTTTTCTAAAGGAAAACAGCCATAATATTTATATGACATCATGATGGCGTCATCAAGCTAGCCAGGAATCGACCCATGCTTCGACATGGCTGCGTTTCTTGCACATGCATGCACAGGTGGCTGCGCTCTCGTCTCGACTGTGGGTTGAGCACGGCGCCGCTGGAGCAGCCAGCACCTGTGAATAAGGCCGGCGCGGCGGTCCTCCATGAGTAACGGCGAGAGCTCACCGGCTTAGCACGAACAGGGACTAGAGATCTCAGTCGACAGTGAAAAAAAACACTGGGTGAAAGAGGAGATCACGGAGGACTCACCTAGGGTCTTCTCTTCGGCTAGGAAGACTTGTCGGTGATGCGTGGTTCGAAGAGGCGGAGGGCTGCTTCCTGTGAATAACGGCGATGTCGTGTGAGCAACAGAGACCGAGATGGAGAAGGATATGGCACCTACGGCTTCTTCACCTCAAGACCAAGGGCGGTGGATGGCTTTTCGATGTCAGCGAGGCAGCGGCCGGCGGGCACAATAGTAGCAGTTTCAGCTCCAAACTCGGCGAGATCCAAAAGCAGGGGCTGCGCACGCGGGGCTAGGGCTACGGCTCACATGCTAATGAGGAAACGGGAGCGCGGATGAGGCCCCGGGCTTCATAGGATGCCTAGGCGTGATCCCCACGTGGAAAATCCCAACAAACGCGGGATCGGGCAGGGGTGTTTCCATCGGACTGGAGTCCATCTTGGCTACGGGAGATATTTGCCCTTTTTCTTTTTATATTCTGAAATCTATTTCCAAATCCGGTTTTTTTTTTAAAACAGTTTTGAATCAGTTCAAATTTTTGGATCAAACCACTCATTGTAATAAATGATATGCACCGGCATGTATGCAAAAAAACAAGTTACTAAACCTTATGATAAATTTAATTTAATGAAAATTTTATTTTACTATGTTTTCATGAGCACAAAATGGCAAAAATTAAATCATTTTTCCATCTATTTCAAAAGGGGAAAATTTTAGGGTGTTACAATATCCCCATGTGTTATAGTAATTCAACTATCGTAAATATATACTGACATTATCGTAAATTAGTATATAAAATTATCGTAAATAGAGGTTATAGTAAATCACATAGTACGGAGGTACTATAATCTCGTAAACTAGTATACCAATTATCGTAACTCAAAGTGGCTACAGAATAAGTTATTCTGTAGCCAGCTATAGCTTAATATATATATATATATATATATATATATATATATATATATATATATATATATATATATATATATATATATATATATATATATATATATATTGCAAGTGATTTTATTTGGATGTTGCATATGTTTCACATATATGTTTGCAAGTGTCTTTGTCAGGATGCTGCATATGTTTTGCAATGGCTTTTCAAGTGTTTTTAAGTGTTTTCGCAAGTGTTTCAGGTGCATGTTTTAAGTGTTTCATCTTTTTCAGACGCATGTTGCAAAATCTTTATCCGGATGTTTCAAAAATAGATCGAGTGTTGTACATGTTGCAATGTGACTCACATACCATAGCTACCTGCTGCAGCTGCTGGGGCACCATGCATGCGTGTGGGAAGTGAGGGGACAGAGCGTTGTGCGGCTGTGGGCGTGGGAAGTGGCGCGGGCGTGCAGCAGCCGTGGGCATTTGTCTGGGCGCTAGTACTGCCCTAAGTAAAATGTGTACTTATTTTGGAACGGAGGTGTTAGCTAACAGAATGTGGTTAAGGCAAACTGGCAAAGTGATGTTTGCTGGTTTTCTTATGTGGGAATTCAATCAGCGAGACTCTGAGTGGTAGGCCCTCCTTGCTTACATTACATACATGCACTTCAAATCCATTTTCACATCTCAGTACATGTTCTATTTCCCAAGGTAACATATCATCTCCTCTCCACGTGACGACATAGGTCATCGTCGAATGGATCTCTGATGAACAAAACGTTGCCTCGATCCGTGTGAACGCAATCACTTTCACTAGCCTAACTCTGGTTTGTGCTTGACGCATGCGCCTATGCTACCTCAGTGTGATAGACAAATTGACAGCTCTAATTAATTTTCTTTGCGTGGCGGAATAATAACTCAATAATGCACCTTCCATTTCTTGACCCTTAAGAAGAGAGACGATGAAAGTTTCAGGGGATAAAATGAGTTTTATGGAGATAAAACTCATTTACACTGTTTCCAACACGTACTCCTTCCGTCCCCCCCAAAAAAAACGGTGCTTCTAGCGCCCGGACGCCCGGATGCACGGGGCCGTCCGGACGCATCTAGATGGTGCGCGCGCTCCGCACAGAGCGGCTCCCCCCACAAGAAAAAAAAACAGCCCCCGCTCCGCCTGCAACACGCGCAGGATCCGCTCCATCGCCGACCTCACCCGCCGTAGCATCTCCGCACGACCGCCAGCTCGTTCTCCAGATCCCCAGCTTGCACGGGTCCGATCGTCATCCTCGCCCGCCGTAGCACCTCCACACGCCCGCCAGCTCGTTCTCCAGATCCCAACCCCCCAGCTTGCACAGGGTCCGTCCACCAGCGACCTCGCCTGACCCCCAGCACCTCCGCACAGCCGCCATCTCGTTCTCCAGAGGCCACCCCCTTCCCTTGACGCTGCAACGGTAGGTGAAGAAACTGAAACAACAGAGCAACACTAGTGAAATATCAGCTGAAACCCTATTGCAACATCAACTGAATATTTGTTGCAACAAAGAAAATTGCTTGTTGAAACACCAAATCAGAGCAAGTGCAACAAACAAAACAATGCTACTGAAACTTCCAAAAAATAGTAATACATACATGTTGAAACAAAAGGGACTTACTCGTTGAAACAGCAAATCAAAATAACTGAAACAAACATAACAAAACTACTGCAACATCCGGGAAAGTGCTAATGCATACGTGTGCAACAGCAACCCAAAGCTACTGCAATAAACTGCAATGCAAGAATGAAACATCAGGAAAAAAACTAGTGAAACAAAAAGAAGAAAAAGCTTGTGCAACAGCAAAAAGACACTACTGCAACAACATAAACATGCCTGGTGCAACAAAAAATCGCCACAAACCCTAGCCCCACCACTGCGTCTCAGATCCAGTGGAGGAGTGAAGAAGCAGGAGGAGGAAGGCCAGATCCAGAGGAGGAGGAGGGAGGAAACCTCAGATCCAGAGGAGAATGGGGGGAGGAGGAGAGGATGGCTCAGATCCACGAAGGATCCACCTACCTCGTCGAAAAACAACTGTTGTAGAGCTTCTCCAGTGCTGGAGGTCGCGAGATTGAGGGAGGGAGGCAGGGGATGGGAGAGGTGGGAGCAAGGAGGAAGGGGGGAGGGGAGGGGAGGGGAGGGAGGAGGGAGAGGGAGGAGTGCGGCTTGCCGGTGAGTGCTCCTCCCCACCACGGCGCCGCTGTCGCGCCTGACACCAGTGCCATGGAGGTCACGAGCGAAAGCAGCAGCGATGCGCGGCGAGTGGAAAGCAAGCGTGCGACACGAGCAGGGCGGAGCGAGCGAGGAAAAATAATCGTCACGCACTCGAGGAGGAAGACAGGTGGGCGAGCGGATAAAAGGATGGGAGCTGGGTCGGCGCGGTCGAGACGAGACGCAGCTGGGTCGCGCGGTCGAGTCGAGATGAGGCGTCGAGTCCGTCCGATGCGGACGGACGCTCGTGAAGCAGCTTTACCGCAAAAAAAAGAGTCGCTATGGGAATCGAGTTGGTCAAACTTTCTCAACTTTGACTAGATTTGTAGAAAATACGTGTAATATTTATATCTTCAAATAAATTTATTATGAAAGTATATTCAACGATCACCTAATGATACTAATTATGTACCATAAATATCAATATGTTGTTAAATATATTTGGTCAAAATTAAAAGTTATTGATTTTTTGAGAAGCACTCTTTTTTAGTGACAGAGGGAGTAGAGTTTTGGAAACTAGGATATGAAACTTTCCATTAAGACTGGTCTAAAGACACACGCATGTCACGTGGTAGCCTAGACAGCACCTGTTTGTCTATAAAATCACACAATATACTTCAATCACCTGAAGCGCGGTTATTTCCTATGCATACCAGCAAATAAGATTTGGTGATGGCAAAGCTAACCAGCTGCTTTGGTCTCGAAGATCTCTTGCTAAAAAAATAAACAAATCTTCTGCTTGTCTCCTTGTTGGCAGTTCGAGAATCGTCTGCTGAGAATTGAGTCCTTAGTTCCAGCAAGGCCATTATCACACTACACGGTGAAAACTTGAAGATGAACTAGCTTTTGCCAAACAGGTTCTGATTGAGAGCAGTAGGCAGTAGGAACAACACTTACTTCCTAACACAGTACAAGACTTTCATAGAAGGAAAGGAGATTCTGAAACTGAACAAGATTCTCATGCAACAAGATACCAGCCCAGCCAATACAGAAATCATGGACAGCAGCACATCCATCCTTTGAGCAACTCACGACTTATTACAAGCATAAAGCAATCTTGGAGCAAGTGCCAAAGAAATGTCAATACACTACACTGTTATCTCTATGGTCAATTGCTAAACACGAAGCAGGTTCACATAAGATCCCAGTGGATAGGAGAGCAAACATCGATGCACTCTTCAGTCTAGCAAATCTCGACAGTCAAGAAACTGCATAGGCGTAGCAGATCAATCACCAGAGTAGATCATCATTCTTCTGGAAGCTGTAACCTACATGAACATGGAGAGGAATAGGAAGGTAAATTCCTCACTAGGGCCATAAACTTAGAAGCATCACGACCAATATGCAATTTGATGAAATTGTTGTGAAACTGGATAAGTTCTATTTTTTCCCTTTAAAACATTGTTTCAAGTAGCACTCTGGCTCTCCTTTTTTTCCTGATATATGAAACTCTAAGCAATAGAATAAAATTAAAAAAAGTAACACATCCACATCCTCGATTCGAGCGAGGGTCTGTGAGAGATCTGTAAGATTCCACATCATTTTTCAGCACAACCATGACACTTAAATTAATGATAACTTCCTAACACAGTAATCAACATGACCACTACTTGGGCAAAGCCAGAAAGTAAGTGGGTGAGAGCACCATCTATGTTTGTATCTACAAACCACCATAAAGGTGTGAGAAATCTTTTAAAAAATGTGGGGATAGTTGGCAGTGTAGTATTTTAAGCTGTGAACTACACCATTGTCAATGCTACATTTGAATTAATTACTTGAGTAATACTGGGCAGAAACATATAAAAATATAACTACCCTCTGGAATCTGCAATATGAAAGTTTGTAACTGTAACGAATTTGTGTGTTAATGCATTGCTTAATGTTACATCTCTGGAACTGAGATCATAGATAGCAGCAGCTGTTCTCTGCCCATCCGCATTCCAAGTAACTTGACCATGACAACAGGGAGTTGGTGTGTGCATGGATGTGGTTGAGAATGAGAGAAATCGATGAAAGAATAGACTTATTTTTGCTTTATAAAACCAATGAAATTGCCATTACCATTAATTGGCCACTCCTAATAAATGTAGCTAATGGAGAACAAACTACTCTTTTAGCTGACAAAACGATTAAATTAAGATTAAATAAAACAGCCTAACCAAGGGATGAAGGAGCCTAGCTCTAAGCTATGATGGCCTCCAGCACATCCTAGCTGTCACACACTAGCACAGCCTAGCAGTTGAAGCCTCACATGACATTTGTTTTTGTGAAAGCGTGAGAATAAAATAAAAGAAGCCAAAAAGGTGGAAATTGCCAACTTACATTCAGAACACCTCTCGGAACACTCAATAGTGACCTTCTCAACATATGTGTTGTAGATGCTCAGAATCCTTGAAATCTGGTGAACTCTCACATCAAACTTTTCACACTTAATTTCAATTACTCTAAGTTTCTTAGATGCAAATGGCTCTTTGGATGGAACATATTTTCCCCTTGGTTTCACCCAATTGTCGGGAGCCTGTATCAAATATAATATTTACCAAAAATCAATCAACGTGCATGATAAGTACAATATGACAATGAGATTTATTTAACATATACCTGACGAAGTTGAAGAGTGAGTTTCTCTAGAACAGGCGTATGTCGAAGCAAGCATATTAATGCGCAGAAATCAAGAGACACACACCACTCATTGAGTAGCAAGGTCTTCAACTTGCTAAATATAGGGTGCCACATCAAATCCCTTTTGAAAATAAACTGAACAAATTGCAAGTAGGAATAGTTCAATGTAAGAAATTAAGTGAAAAACAAAACTATGGCCACAGTATCAGGAGAGGTTTATTATTGTCATACTTTACATCTATCCCTGAGTGCTTTTCTATAATACATGCACAGTAAAGTTTCAACTTTGATTAAGTTCACATTTATTGTGAAACAACACTTGCCTGAGGTAGCATATACCCAATACCAATACAACTACACAGCACTGATGTGTATCAAGGTAGTAGCAGTTTATTTCCATTTAAAAGGAGAAAAACCCAAACTTCCCTGCAGACATTGTGGTTTACTCCTATGATAGAAATGGGCTGAGCAAAATCTATCTCAGCACCACCAAACCTAGATTGCATGACACCTCCAAACCGCACCTGAAGGTACTGAGAGGACTTTATTTTTAGTGCAGCATGTTCTGGCTTTTTTTTTTTACTATTGAAGATCAAATTTAGTACAAATTATGATTTCAGAAGTTAGCTAATACTGAAAAGGGGCAAAATACAGTTTATGAGAAATGTCTTTCTTGCTGAAACATGATTTCTAAAACATCAAATTGGTGACCTCACACATAAATGACAGTGTATGCCAAAGAACAATATAAATGTCACAATAGAAACAGGTGATCAAAGAAGAGTATAAAGGGAAGTTGGTACAAATATACCGTGCCAGCTCATGATTTCTAAAACAATATAAATCTCACACATAAAGGGAAGTTGGTATAAATACACTGTCACAATATAAATGACAGTGTTTGACAACGTTTTCAAACGGATTGATAATGAGCTCACAGACATCCAGTGGTGCATTGAGGTCCCGTTCACGCAGCAGATTGGTCACAAAGGTGTTCAGATCGTCGAACTCTTGCTGCGTGATCCATTCCCAACGGGGTCCAGAGGTGATGCGCATTATAGGTATGGACCTCCAGAGGTGGCGCCAGCGACGCGTGAGCACACAGGTCTGCACGGCCTACCGCGCCGACAGAAACGAGAGCACGTGCTGCAGAGACTCATCCGGAAGTACGTCTATCCCACAGTAGTCGCCGCAGCCCACATCACGCGCCTTCTTGAGCTTGCACCGGCGGTACACCTTTACTTCTTCCTGCGGCATTGCGTCGAACTGGTGGCGAGCACCGGTGCTGGGAAGAAGTAGACGCAAGTAAATAATCAAGAAAGGTAGACTCCACGCTCCGCCACACACAACAACCTCCAAATCTTTGACGGTCACAGCTTGTTTTACCTTTGAAGCTTGGGATCGGAGGGGTCGACTGGAGCGGGGAGCAGGTAAGCTAGCTGACAGCGGCTCATTCATGGGGCCGCCCTCCCTAGCGACTCGCCGTACGCCACCCATCTCTGGCCATTCCTGACTGGCAAGCAGAGTTTGAACAATGGATTGCACACTGGTGTTCCTTAGGTCTAGAAACTTCTGGAAGGTGGAGAGGAAGAGGACGACGAAATCGGTCGATTCGAGTTCCGGGGGTGGGAATTGGGAAGTGGGAAAGGGTAACTCTTGGGTCTTGACAACTGCAAGCGTTGGCCCAGCAGTCAGCGCCAGACTACAAGACCAATTTTTATTAGACGATTATAAGAGGAGCTCCAACAAAAACCTTAAAGCCCCTCCTTTATGTTTTTGTGTTAGAGTAAAAAAATTACATTTAATAAGACCCTAACTTGAGTATCTACTTTGTAACTATTTTTTTGAGCAAATCACCAGAGGGGATAAGATCTCCCCACCTAAATTTTCATTCCAAAGATGTCGGGCGAGCCGGTGGGTGGAAGGGCCTGGCGCCAATCCGGATACAACAGTTCAGAGAAATACAAAGGGGAGCGAGGGATTACAACACCAGCACTAACAACACTAACAGCAACAACACTTAACAGACTCTAGGGTAAGCCTAGACGCAAGCTAAAAGACGTCCGTCGATCGTCGACTTGTGCCTCCGCCGAACAGCATACTTGCCAGTTTCGCCGTGACCATTGTGCCCTGCACCACTCCTTGTAACTACGCCGCTCCACTGCCGCCCTCCATCTGAGGACCGACCACTGGAATGGGGACTAAGAGTGGTGTCGGACACGTAAACCAAAGTTCATTGGACACGACGACCTCCTTTTGAAGCTGATGGTGAGACATACAGCACATCTGGGCCCACATATCACCATCCAACGCTGTCCATGGGGAGGAAGCCTTGGAGGAGAATGGCGGTAGCGGTGGAAACACCACCCAGCATAAGATTTTCTAGACACCATCAAGGAGAGCGCCGACGGAGCAGAGACGCCAGAAGAGGATACTCATCAGAGCACCAGCAACAATCAACAACCAGGGTCCGTCTTACCCTAGAGGGAAGCAAAGGAGCAGGGAGGCACACAACGAGAAAGGAGAAAGGAGAGCAGGTAGAGCACAGGGACATGGCTAGCGGGGGGAGGGAGCAGGTGTGCTCATGTCGATGCCTTCAAGAGGGGGAATGACGTCCATGGACGCCAGCATCGACGATCGAAGCACCAGGCTCGGTAAGGCTTTCGCCCCGGGACCTGCTCGGCTGGTGCAATGGATGGGGTTGAGAAACTTCAACGGCGCCTCAAGCGAGGGATCTGACCCCATATGCGCCATCGCCGCTGGCCTAGTATAACCACAAGGCAGGGTTTCCACTCAGTTTCCACAAGCCTGCCACCAGCACTGCCCGGTCCGGCGTCGCCGCCCCGGCCGCAATCGTAGCGTCACGATGGCTGGCGGCAGCCACAACCTAGGGGCATGGCCTGGACTCCTGAGGGCCAGCATGAAGACAAGCACCCCCGACCAGAGCCCCAGCCAGCCACTCCAGGTCTAGCCGCCGCACGGTGACCTGGCTGGGGCACGCCCGACCGGCCGCAGCGAGCCAGATTTGGCCATTCGCAGAGCAGCACACGCAGACGGACCAGGCGTGGCCTCCCATGGCCACGAGCTCGCACGCGAGCCGACCGGGGCAAGTTCGCGCCGTGCGCACCACAGGAGACGTGAGGATCCGCTCGGACGGTGGCCTCCATAGCCCACGCACGGCAGCAGCGCCATGGCGTAGGCCAGCCTGCGCCGCTCCACCTCGCCCTTGGGCTGCACTGGGGCGAGGAGGACTGTGGTGGACCGGTCCACCTCGCACCGATGGAGGAGGTCTATTGAGGACAGAGGGCCAGCCGCGCCACCGCCCGCCCCTGACTGCCACAGGCTGGTGACGTCCGTGCTCGGGGTCAGGGCCCAACCGTCACGGGTCGAGGGGTTGCAGGACTGGCCGCCTTCTCCATGGCCGGCACGCACGGGGCGCGACCGTGCCGGTCGCCGCCTGATGCGCCGTTCACCATCAACCGCCAGCCGCGCGCTGGATCTAGGACAGGGGTCGCCATATCCGGACCTAAGGCACTCGGATCTGGCGCGACTAGCTCGCTCCGTGCGTTCCTTGCCGCCGGACTCCATAGCACGGAGGGGGAGGAAGAAGAAGAGGGGAGGGGAGGGGGAGCGGAGGAAGCAGCTACAGCAGGGCCTTTGTGGGTGCCGCAGCGGGCCGCCGCCACCGCTAGCCGGAGAGCGACGGCGGCGGCCGGGGAGGTGGCGCGGCGGGGGAGCTCCCGCAGGCGGCAGCGGAATCGCCCCCGAGTCACCCCTGTACGGACGACGCATGGGGGGTGCGCAACTCTACTTTGTAACTATTAACCCGTCTTCCAGGATATATAGGGACCTCTCTATTTCTTTGAGAATTTTTTTCAATGCACAAACTAAGCCGCTCTCATGCGTCTTTTTTATCCCAACTCTCTCCCATCCCCCCCCCCCCCCCCCCCCCCCCCAATTCCCTCTCGTCGTGACACCACCAAGCCTGAGCTTGCCCCTCCCATCCAGGTCCTCCCCTCTGGTTGTGCTGCCACCGAGGCCAAGCCTGCCTTTCCCCAGATGGTCCCTCATCCCCGGCCTCCTCCTTGGCGCAATCCTCTGTTCTTGCCACTTGCCGAGAACGGGAGCAACAGAATAGGAGAAAGGAAAAACAGTAAGAGTAATATGACTGCCAAGTAAGTCTAAAAAATAGGAGTCCTAATTTGAGGGCTTGAGATCTATTTTAGAATGCTATTATTGAAGTTGAGTCAACACAATTCACATCACTACTCCTTACATGAGAAAATTCTAAACATTGTAGCAAAAACATAATCCTAACATGTAGTATTATACAAAAGATTTGTAGAGGCTTCTCGTTTTTCTAGACACAAATGTAATTCCCAACCATATCTGCAAAAGGTTGTAGAAACATACCACCTTAGTAGTGTGGAAATAGTCGCCGCACAAATAAATGCATATTTTTTAAAAATAAATCTAGATAAAAGACAATGTTTTTGAAAAAATGTAGAACTAGATGAGATCCGAAACTTTATAGTTGAGGATTTTTTTTATTTTGAGATCAATTACAGGACCAAACATATGTTTTAAGTTCTTCAATTTGTAGATTCAAATTTCTATTTTTTCTTCAAACGACCATGAATGAAGGCACACATTATACCTGTGCTTCGGTGAGATCTAAATTTTGTATTGATTTTTTTTTTCATTTGAGGACATTTAAGAGGCAAAACATACAATACATGGTTTGTAGGAGTTAATATAAAAGTATAGCATTACATACTGATCATGTGATATTGTGATTAGTGACTCACAACATGCTGCCAATGTACTTACATATTGAGCTTCTCTAGACTTAATTCTGGCTTTTTTGGAGTTATTTTTTAATTTTTTTAAAACAATTTCTAGAGGCAATTTGCATTACTGCACCTACAGATGTCCTCTTTCTCGAGACGCTTGAGCCACAACAAACCTTTTTCAACCAATCCTGAAAATGTCCCCTGCAATAGTGATGCTTGTATATCTCAATTGGTGAGAGTAATGCAAGCTTCATGATTCATTGACATTTTACTCCATTCAAGCCCGTAGGGTGGACAACTCTTCAGGGCCTCCAAAATTTAATGGTCTCCAAATTTACACTAAAAATCGTATATTTAACAATAGCTATTAATATAAATAGAATATGCGATGTATCCAAACAATCCTGCAATTGCTAGTTTGTTAATTGGACCAACTCGCCCACACAAGGCCCAGTGGCCATGTCCACCGGTCTGCTGGGCTCCTTCGCTTCCGTGTTCATCATCATCCCACGGCCCTGAGGCACTGCACCCAGCCTGCAGTGGCGGGCAGTAGGCAACAATGAGTCTCCATTTTTAGTTTTTAATTTGTTACCTGCTGCACCGTTTACTCATTAATGGACCAAGGATTATTATTGCATCCCATTTTGATATGATATAGATGTAGACATGTTGTGGCAGTAATGAAGTTGATGTACAAATAAATCAGTTCTGAATCTTAAGATACTCCTGATCGTTGCGATTGTAGTTTCATTTGTACTTCCTCCGTCCCAAAATAAGTGATGTTTTTGAATTTTAGATATCTCCTTATTTAGGGTGCTCTTATTAAAATATGATTTTTCCACTGCTTGAGAGAATGGGAGACAACCTGCCCCTTCTGGTGTTTTTTTTGGAGAGCGGGGGGGGGGGGGGGGGGGGGGGGGGGGAGGGGGTGGGGTGGGGGTGGGGGGGTGGTGGTGTGAGTGGAGGAATACATCTATCTTTGTGAACAAGATGAAATGCCTCAGGACAACATCAAAACACTGAAACATTGCAATGGTTCAAGGTGCTCATTTCTGGCAAGCCAGTGTTGGCGCCGAGTGCCGGAATGGCGACCTCGACGGCGATCGGCAACGCCGATGAACTCTCAACTCTCTGGAACGGAAACTGAACACAGAGAACGAACAGAGAAGAATGTTTCACCGCGAATGCTCCGGCCGTTTTCGGCTTTCTTTCTTTCTTATTGATTGGTGTACATTGGATGCTGGGATCCGCTATCCCCGCCACGCCGTGCACGCTGCGACGTGCCCGCCTAAAGCGCGGGGCCGTTTTACATCCGTGCGTGGCGGAGGACCTAGTCGCCGCATCGTGAACGCAGCACGATTCTTGCGCTACACCAACTCAACATGCAGCTACTAAACTTAGGAGTTCAACTAGAGGATGAGAAACAAACATGCCAATGCATCTAAACTTAGTTACATCATGCTCATGATCGGATCGTGCTCGGGATTGTGATCAACATTTCACCCCCTAATCCCGATGCACATCTACAACTCCCAGTTGCTGCCGAAGCTCCATGAATCTGACCCTCCCGAGCGCCTTCGTCAGGATGTCTGCAAGCTGTTCATGAGTACTCACATGGCCGATGTCAACCTGTCCTTTCTCCACACAGTCACGGATGAAGTAATACCGTGTATCTATGTGTTTACTCCTATCATGGTGAACTGGGTTCTTGCTTAGAGCAATTGCCGATTTGTTGTCAACTAGCAGCTTCACCACTGGTGCCTTGATCCCCAAGAGTTCTCCAAGCAGTCTGCTAAGCCAAATACCCTGACAGGCTGCATTTGCACTTGCAATATATTCAGCTTCACAGGATGATAATGCCACAACTTTCTGCTTTTGAGATGACCATGTCACTAGGCTTGTTCCAAGCAGGAACACTGATCCACTGGTGCTTTTTCTATCATCAATGTCTCCAGCTAGATCACTGTCGCTGAAACCAATCAGATTAGGCTCAGCTGTTCCTTGCTTTCTGTAAATGCAGCCATAATTCACTGTACCTGCAATGTACCTTAGAATCTACTTGACTGCTGACCAGTGACTACCTCTTGGGTCCTCCATATATCTACTGACAATGCCAACTGAGTAAGCAATGTCAGGCCTAGTGTTCACTAGGTACCTTAGGCTACCAATGACACTTCTGTACTTGGTTTTGTCAATAGGGAGAGACTCGTCATTTCTTGCTCAATCTGAGTTTGTTCTCCATAGGGACATGACAAGAGTTACATCCTTTCATTCCTGCATTCTCAAGAACTTTTTCTGCATATGAGCCTTGACACAGAGTAGTCTCATTCTCCCTTTGATCAACCTGAATTCCCAAGTAATAAGTGAGCAGGCCAAGGTCACTCATACTGAAACTTTTCATCATTTCCATCTTGAACTCATTTATCACCACATTGTTTGAACCTGTGATGATCAGATCATCTACATATACTCCCACAAGGAGAAAACCTTGCTTATTAGCTCTTCTGTAGACAGCATGTTCTAATGGATTCTTCTGAAAACCAAGTTTCAGTAACTCACTGTCCAACTTCTCATTCCAGGCTCTTGGGGCCTGTCGAAGTCCATACAATGCCTTGTTTAACCTGAGTACCTTTCCACTGCTGCCCTCAACAACAAATCCTGGAGGCATCTGAACATATACCTCCTCCCTCAAGTCACCATTTAGGAATGCCGATTTGACATTCATGTGATGCACCTTCCAGCCTTGCTGTGCAGCCAAAGCAATTAGCAGCCTTACTGTTTCAATCCTGGCCACTGGTGCAAATACTTGATCAAAATCCACCCCCTCATGTTGTGCATACCCTTTTGCCACTAACCGAGCTTTGTGCTTCACAATTCTCCCCTCGGGGTCCTTCTTGACTTTAAACACCCACTTTAGCCCGATTGCTTTGTGACCAGCAAGTAACACTGACAGAGACCATGTTTTGTTTGCTTGGATTGAATCCATCTCAGCTAGCATGGCCTGCCTCCAACACTCTTCAGTTAGTGCCTCATCAACATCTTTAGGCTCCTCTGCAGCAAGAAAACACACCCCACTGTACTCAAAATCAGTGAGAGGATCAGTTGTTTCATTTATGTTTTCAATAGTTCTGAATCTCATCTGTCTCCCTTCTGAATCAACTGACTCTCCTGTAGGTGGAGTGGAAAACTGAATATTCTGCCCAGCTGGACTGCCTGGTGGTGTTGACATGTTTGAGCCACCACTGGAGTTAGTGTTATTGTCCCAATTCATCTGTGGAGGTGATCCATGATCATTTGGCTCTGGATCAGCTGCTGCATTTGCTGCATCTTCTGAATTTTCAGGTTCCGTCGGTTTTCCGACAATAGAGAAATACTCCACATCAAACTCTGACGCCAATCCAGTTGACTGTTTTCCTTGCTCCCAGTCCCAACATTGATTCTCCTGGAATATGACATCTCTTGATATGTGAAGTTTCTTTGCTACAGGGTCATAGACTCTATAGCCTTTTGTTCCTTTCTCATAGCCCATTAACACCATAGGTGTTGATCTGTCAGACAGTTTATTCACACCAGGTCCTGTCTTCTTTACATGAACTAAGCTTCCAAATGTTCTCAAGTGATCAACTCTGGGTTTCTTATTATACCAAGCTTCATATGGAGTCCTACCCTGTAGGCTCTTGGTTGGGGCCCTATTCAGCAAGTACACTGCAGTAGTTACTGCCTCTCCCCAAAATTCTCCTGGCACCTTTTTACTCTTCAGAAGACAGCGAGCCATTTCAACCACAGTACGATTTCTCCTTTCAACAACACCGTTTTGTTGTGGTGTATAGGGTGTAGTGGTGAAATGTTTCAGGCCCTGTTCATCACAGAATTCCTTAAACTCAATTGAATTGAATTCACCACCCCTATCACTCCGAAATGCTCTCAGCTTGCTGCCCTTCTCATTTTCTGCAAGAGCCTTCACTTTCTTGAAGCATTTAAATGCCTCATCTTTGGTTGCCAGTAATTCAATCCACATGAACCGGCTATAATCATCTACAATGAGTAGGAAGTAGTTCTTACCACCTGGTGTTCTTGGTCTGATCTGGCCACACAGATCAGTGTGGAATAAATCCAATGGACTGTCTGCTCTGAATTTGGCCACCTGAGGAAATGACTGTCTTGTCTGCTTGCCAAGAGCACAACCATCACATAATTCTTCTACCTTATTTATCAAGGGCATGCCATCCACCATTCCTTTTACACCAAGCTCACGAAGAGCTCTGAAATTAAGATGGCCAAATCTTGCATGCCACATCCAAGCCACATCATCTGCTTTGGCCACTAAACACACTGGTGCTGCAAGGTGAGTTCTCAACAGATACAAATGATTTCTGACTCTAGGTGCTCGAACTAGCAAAGCTTGTTCAGAATCAAAGACATTGCAGAAACCATCCTCAATCACAACAGTGCAACCACCCTCCTCTAGTTGACCCAAACTGATAATGTTACTTTTTAACTTAGGAATGTAATAAACCTCTGTGAGTACCTTGTGTCCCTTGGCTTTTGACTGTAGCATCACTGAGCCAATTCCTTCGATCTCGACGAGCGACCCGTCACCGAACCGAACAGTGCCACACACCGTCGTGTCCAGTGATGCCATTGCTTCTCGCCGTCCAGTCATGTGATTGCTGGCCCCCGTGTCGAGGACCCAGGCATCACGATCTTGATCACCTTCTGCTGGATGCACCTTTCTCTCATTCAGGTGCACGACTTGGCGCACTGCACACCTCGCCACCGGCTCAGCGTCGCGCGCAGTGACATGAACTGCGTTCACCGTGGCCAGCAGAATCGCAGGATGATCAGCATCAACTTGAACATGGTGTGCCTCCTCCTTGCGCTCCTTCTTAGGCCTTTTGCAGTCTTCCTGCCAGTGCCCATAGAGACCGCAGTTTCTGCAGCGGCCTTTGCGCCTGGGCGTGCCCATGGACGTCAACTTGACGACGGGCTCCTTCTTGTCGCCGCGATCACCACCGCGTGCGCCACCGCCTGCGCCACCGCCGCCCTTTGGCTTCCAGGGCTTCTTCCCGCTGCTGCCTGATGACGAGGACTCCGGCATCAGACGGTGCTGGTACTTGGCAACCCAGTCCTCCTCCGTGAGCATGAGGTTGCCGACCCGATCCGTCACGGCCTCGGCATCGAAACGGTCCTCCGCCATCTTGAGCCGCCCCACCAACTCCTCGATGGTGAGGGTCTTGAGATCAAGCAGTGTCTCGATCGATATTGCAATTTGCACGTACCGTTGCGGTAGAACGCGCAGCATCTTCTTCACCACCCGGGCGTCCTCCATGCTCTCGCCGGAGGTGCGCAGGTCCGCCGCCAGTGCGCCGATGCGCAGGGCGAACTCGTCCACCGTCTCGCCATCTTTGAATTTGATGTTCTCAAATTCCTTGAGCAGGCGCTGAGCGTTGGCCTCCTTGACGCGTTCCGCGCCCACCCTCATGCTCTTGATCGCCTCCTAGGCTTCTTTGACGGTTTTCTTCGCGCCGAGCATCGTCCACATCTCTTGTGGCACGGAACGCAGGATTCCGGCCATGGCCTGCCTGTCCCGCGCCTGCTTCACGCCCGCGCCGCCGGGATCGATGGTGTCCCAGATCTCGAGGGTCTCGAAGTTGCATTGAAGCAACATCGCCCACTCCGCGTAGTTTGATCGGGTGAGCATTGGCCACATGAGGGAACCCTCACAGACCCGCTCCGCGCCCGAATTGCCGCCGCCGGTGTCGCCCATCTCCTTCTCCTTCGGGCACCTCCGAGGGACGACGAACTTCTTCCTGGCCGGCTCTCGCGGTGGGCTGATCGAGCCACTGTATTGCATACAACGCTCCGATACCACGTGTTGGCGCCGAGTGCCGGAATGGCGACCTCGACGGCGATCGGCAACGCCGATGAACTCTCAACTTTCTGGAACGGAAACTGAACACAGAGAACGAACAGAGAAGAATGTTTCACCGCGAATGCTCCGGCCGTTTTTGGCTTTCTTTCTTTCTTATTGATCGGTGTACATTGGATGCTGGGATCCGCTATCCCCGCCACGCCGTGCACGCTGCGACGTGCCCGCCTAAAGCGCGGGGCCGTTTTACATCCGTGCGTGGCGGAGGACCTAGTCGCCGCATCGTGAACGCAGCACGATTCTGGCGCTACACCAACTCAACATGCAGCTACTAAACTTAGGAGTTCAACTAGAGGATGAGAAACAAACATGCCAATGCATCTAAACTTAGTTACATCATGCTCATGATCGGATCGTGCTCGGGATTGTGATCAACAGCCAGCAAGTGCAAAAATAAGACAAAGCAGGAAAATGTCATCACGAGACAAGCACATAGCTACTTCTTTTTTTTTCCTCGACATGAGCTACTTATGTAAATTGAGACCACTATAAAGGAGTGTTAATCAAAACGAGATGGTTGAGATAGATGCATCATGACCAGCTTAATAAGCAGCATGAACCATGAAAACAGATTGCTAATTAATGGTGAACTGCACAGGGTAACAAACTTGGACTAAGAAACTTCCCAAGCGCTGTTGGAGACAATAAATGATTACATTTTCATATGCCAAATAGGGCCATTTACATAAAGAGTGCCATTAGAAAAAAATAGAGTTTTGTACTTTAGTGTTCAAATTAGTATGGAAATTTGTCAACTTTATAGTCTCTAAATAACATGGTGTTTCTACACTGCATGCTTTGTTTTTGCATGCAACTTATATAGAATCAAATAGAAAACTTACATTCAGAGCCCCTCTCAGTTTTCTGGACGTTGATTCGCTCAATGAATACACAGTGGCTGCTCAAGATGCGAAAGATTTTCTGCACCCTCTCATCAAACCTTTCACACTTAATTTCAACACATTTAAGTTTCTTAGATGCTAATGGATGCTTAGATGGATTATATCTCTTTTTCCTTCCCACCCAATTCATTGGTGCCTGTACCAATCAAAATTGTTACATAAAATCAATCAATTAGGCATGCTAACTTTAACAACAAAATATATAGTTAGACATGTAAACACATTTACCTCACAAAGTTGAAGAATGAGCTTCTCAAGAACAGGTGTATGATGGAGGAAGCATAGTATTGCTTGGAAACCATTCTCAACACACCACTCATTGAGCAAGAGCGTCTTTAAGTTACCAAATATTGGGCACCACAGGAGATCCCTTTCGAAAATAAACTGAGCAAAGTGCAAAAGGAGTACGCCATTAGGAAGGCTGAAAGATTTGAATTTTGCATTTCAAAGTGGAACAGGAGATCACAAGAATTGACACTAAAACTAATTAGGGCATAATCATTGAAGAGGTTTGGAAACCACATCATATTTCGCCTACCTACATAAATAAGTGTATATATACTGTTTCAGGATAGATGCACTACAACTTTTTAGCTATGATCACAGGCATAAATAATTGTATCTTTCATGGGCACGTTAATTATTACATTTATCATAAATGAAAAAATAACAACAGTGTTTTTTAGCTCTTACCAATATTTTATTACAAAGTTATATGGTTAGCAATGGAAAATCGAAAGCTATACCTACTAAGTAATGTTTCTTATGCAAATATACTACTAAATTTTTAGAAGTCATCACACTGCAAAAATATAATGTATAATTTATGAATAGCATCTGAAACAATCAGCTAATAACAAAAAACAAACCCCTTTAAAATCCTACACTGGTGGACAGGCACATAAACAGAATGTGCAATGCTATCTCACAATGCTATGCTATAGATATAGGAACAAGCATAGCAGATCACAAACAACAGTTAAGAAAGTAGTAGGAAGAAACATACGGTCCGAGGTTCAGCTACCAGCTCCAAACTTTCAGCCTCTGACAGACCCTTGAGAAGGACGGAATATGTGCTTCCATCACTTTCGTCATCATACTCATGTAACTTATCACATCTATCACCAGAACATGAATGCCCGTACATTTGACGGCAAACATCAAGGCTTCCATGAAGTCTAATAAATGCTTTTGCTAATTGAGGCATGGTTTCTAAAAGGAGCCTTCATAAAATTATCGGTTAGTTCTAGCTGAACAAGATTTGGAGCAACAACCCGAGTACGGATGTCCATGCCACTGGCAGAGAAACAGTTCATTATGGTTAGCTGTTCAAGGGATTGGGATGAGATCGTCCCAGCGTCAATGGTGCACAGATTCATCAATAGCTTCTTCAGTGCTGGGCAACTCGAAAAATCGAGAAATTCGCTCGTTACCCATACACATGAAAGCTCTAGCATCATCAAGTGCTGGGAGGTGAGGTGTTGTTCTATAACCAAATATGTGTCATCGAAGTACTTAATTAACTTAAACCTGAGAGTCTGAGCCTTGCACAGCAGAGCTTGTTGGATCAAAATGCCGAACTGTGGACTGAGCCTGTCAGCATTCTGGGACTCCAACTCATTGATGTGAAACTCACACAGATCCAGTGTCGTGTCACGCTCGCGGCGGAGGAGGAAATTGGTCACGAAGATGTTCAGAGTGCTGAACTCCTGTTCCGTCAGCCCCCGGAAAAGGACACGTTCGCAGAGGCGCAGAGCGGGTACAGACCTCCAGAGGTGGCGCCAGCGCCGGGCGAGCACGCACGTCTGGACCGCCTCCTGTGACGGCAGGAACGTCAGTATGTGCTGCAGGGTCTCGTCAGGAAGGACGTCAATCCCAGCCGCGGGCGGCTTCTGGCTCTCGCGCGGCGAGCAGACCTTGTCGTCTTCTCCAAAAGGATTACTTCCTCGCTCCATCACTTGCCGATCCTGGGAAGAATTGCGTCGAACAGGTGGCGAGCGTGCTGGTCCTTGGCTGTGAAGAATTCCGAAAAAGGAACAAATCAAGAAAAGTGGATTACTTCCTCGCTCCATCACTCGCCAATCGGCGCTACATAACCTTTGAAGCTCAAGGAGATGTTTTACTTACGCGTGAAGGTTGAAATCAGATCGGAGGTGCGGTTGGATTGGAAGGATCAACAGAGTAGCCTAGCTTGGCACCGTGGTCCGTGGCACAGTTCTTGGCACTGGCCTCCTCGCGCTGCCGCGCGATGCGCCGATCGGAGATGGAGCAGGGCGCCCAAGACGAGGATCGGAGAACGGGGAAAAGAACGCGATGCGGCGATCGGAGATGGAGAAGGACAGCAAGAGGAGGATCGGAGAACGGGGAAAAGCAGAAGGGAGGGCGGAGTGAGTGCGGGGATCGGAGAAAGAGTGTAGCGTGAACTCGAAGCAGCTTGCCGTTTTGAGCTACGCGTGCGTCCGTCTCGTCCTCGCCTCATCTTTTGGAAACCACGTTGTCCCTTTCCTCTCTTGCTTGCCTCGTGACTAATAATAATAAATAAACAAACTAAAGTTTTTAATTTCGTCCGAAAGAATTTCCATGTTTATCTCCAAACAATTTGAATTTGAAATGGTGCCGAGTCCCTAAGGGAAAAAATCAAGAAAAAAATCAAGTTGGTCTCAAAATGGTTAAAATAACGGTATGGCTAGCGTCTGAACGTCGGGGACGGACACGCGTGTCCAGACACCCGCGCAGCCCGCCCCATCCGCCTTTGCCCCGCCCCAAGCGTGCACTCCGCCCTCGTCTATGCACCCACCGGTCCTTCGCCTATCCCCTTCTCTTTCTCTCCACGTGAGTGGTACTCGGGAGCCAGGAAGAGCAGATGAGGACGAGCACGCCCACGGCGTGACCTGACCACAGCACCCCTCGTCCACCCACCCCCAGCGCCCCTGTCCGCCGGCCCCCAGCACACTGTGCGCCTCGTCCACCAGCCTTGGCTCGCCCCCGGCCAAACAACGCAAGACACTTGCAACGTGAAAAAACATTTAAATGCAACATAAGTCTAAAACACAGATGAAACATTTGGAACATGCACTTACAACTTATGTGTGAAACACGTAAAAGATACAAATAAAATATTTGCAACTTGCAACATGAAACCACTTGCTGCAACATAAGACTGAAACAGTTGAAACATACTGTTGCAACATTTGTGTGAAATATGTAACATCCAGATAAAAAACGATTGCAACATAAACATTTCAAACAAACGCTCATAACATCCCTCTAAAACACTTGCAACATATGCAATATGTGCAACATCAAAATGAAGCAACCACAACGTACATCTGAAATGTCTGAAACAATTGAAACATACATATGCAACATAGGAGAAGGGAAGGACGAGGCCAGTCGATTCCAGTCGTCGGGGTGGAAGCCGGTGGTGAGCCGCGGCGCGCGAGCGCACCGCCAGTATCGGCCACGTTCATGAGTGCCCTTGGCTCAATCGGGGAAGACCTGAGGCACCACAGCACGTGTGCCCCAGCAGCTATGGCGGGGTCAGCGGCATGCGCGACAGCGGTGGGGGACGGATGAACAGCGAGGGAGCGAGCAGCGTACGTGATTGGAACGGGGCGCGTGCGCAGTCAATGACGGGGTGCGGCGCGGTAGGGGGAAGGCATGGTGCGGCAGCCGACCAGCACGCGGTGGTGGAAGGGGGCGGGCAGATGGCCACGCCGCGTCGGGCAGATGAGCGGAGTGAGGATTTTTTTTGTGAGATAATGGGGGGCCGGTCTTGCGTAGGCATCAGGTCTAGGAGCCGCATCCGGACAGGAGTCACGAGACGGATGCCCGTGATGTATCATTATCATTAAAATAAACGAAAAAAGATGTATAAAAAAACAGCGTGGATATCAGTGATATGTGTGTATAAGTTATGTTATTTGTGTATAAGTTTATTATGTAAAGTCATGCCGTAAAACTTATGTAAAAAATATTATATGTATAAGTTATATGTATAACTTTATCGTGCAGGAAGTTATACGTATTATACATATAAGTTATGTGTATAACTTTGTAACTTTTAAAAAAGGAAGTTATAATTTTTTTTGTAAAAATGAAAAGTTACACAGGTGTAGGAGCGATCCGCAATTCTAATCTAGCATTCGTTAGCTCGAAACAAACGAATTCTAATGGGTGGGCCATCCACACACGTATATTAGTCACTAGCAGGAACCCGCGGCAAATGCCGCCGGCGCTAGGCTGGTAATTTGGAAGAATAGACATATTCATTCATTATTATTGTCTAAAAGGAGCATCAGAACAACACACACACACATATATATATATATAATTAATGTTCAAAGAAGATTACAAAATAGAAATCATCCGAAAGTCAAAATCGCCTATGAACAGATTATCTATAGTAGGTACAACCTAAGCCCTATTCTTTCCGTTTAAAGTAGATGAAATATCAGAATTCACAGCACACTATGATCATATGCAACATGGCCATCACCACTCTTTGCTTGTCGAAAAATGATCTGCGAAAAGAAGGGAAAGCTATCACAGTGTTCAACACAGCTTTCGATGGGTTCAGACTTCATATTGCATAGAAGCAAGAAGAATTAAATAGGAAGGTTCTGTTAACTGTAAACTTCTTCGGCTGGCTGGTGGCTGGTGTTGATTTGTTGTGAGAGAAAAATACTGCTGGCTGATAGGTGGCTGGTGGCTGATGCTGATTTGATGTGAGAGAAAAGCATTACTGGCTGGCTGGCAGCCTGCCAGCCGAACAAGCTGAATGTATTAGCTGGTCCATTTGAATGAGAATAGAGGTTTCATGGACTGATGGTGCCAGCAACTGTAAAAGCTTGTTGTGACACTATTTAGGTAGGCAAGCTAAGCTGTGTTTGTTTGTTTCAATTAGCAGAACCATTTAAGTATGATATACAGAGGAGGTGGTGCATATCAGTGGTCATTATTGTCAGGTGCTTAGTACAAAGCATTATTGAAACTTTATGTGCTCCACATAACGTTAAAGGCATCATTGCAGGTCTGAATATCACCAACTAACCATGATGCATAAATAATTAGGTAATTTGGATGCCTCAATCTCATCAGTTAGAATGGTTGCATTAGGAAAAAATTATACAGTTTGTACGGAGGCAATGAGATCAAGAGCTTTTTCTGTACCAAAGCATAATTAGCCTGGACTATGATATTATGGATCCTTTCACTTCAGATCGCAATGGTTGTCATACTGTGTTGTCAACTACTCCAGTACAAATAGCCATCTAAAGAATTGCTACTAAGCCAAGATAAGCAGATTCACCTGTTCGGTGTCAAGAGAAATTGCAGGCAAAGAAACTAAAAGAACTCAACTGGTACTTTGGATGCCACAATCTCATCACCCAAATTGGGCAAGCACTTAAATATGCACAAACCTACATCTGTGAATACCTTGAGGAGATGGAAGCAGGTATACGATCGGATGGCTTCTTGAAGTGGGCAGCCACTACAGGGCAGCTGCAACCAGAGAGGTGCCGGAGTAGCGATCTGCGTACAATAAATATAAAGATGGGCACAATATGATGAAATGATACAGATCATTCTAAACATGAAACAGTACTTCATATCATACACAGCACAACTGGTAAAAATATAAGAAAAAGGTAGCATCAGCACACAGCACGCAGTCTGATCCATAAGACCATGCAAGAACCAACAGTACGAGGGCAACAGAACAAACGGTTAAACCCGGTTCAGTTACAGGTAGATAGTTATACTATAATTATTATCCCAGATTCCCAGTACACATCGAAGAAGTCGCAAGCTTATGGCTGCAAGCTTTTAAGAGATGCATAGAGCAGGCCCATCACCAAGGTAAATCCGCCTGGAAGCTGTAACCTATATGAACAAGAAAAGGAGCTTAGTAACAAGACCACAGGTATGAAGTGTCATGAAAACAGAAGTTTCGATAAACATGCGATTCATATAATCACAGCAAAGCTGGATGATGTATTGTTGACTTAAATTCTAAAGATTTGGTTGGTTCTCTCTTCCTATTATCAAAAAATTGATGTGGCCAAATATTCATTAATTATTCCATGTCTGATATCTCCGGCTCCACCGGTGGCGCACTGGGGGTGAACAAAGCACGGTAGGCTGCAGAGCTGAGATGAGCGATCTTCAGGTCATGAGGCATCTATAGATTTAGATTAGAATAGGATTAGAATCAATAATTTTATATAATAGAATAAAGAGTAAGAGCATAGTAATTTTAACAAAATAACAAGACTAAGGTAGTAAGCAAGAAACAAGTGAAACAAAAGATACTTAAACGACCATCACTACCTAGGTTTGCGTCCTACAGTCAACCTTGCTTTGATACCAATTTGTCACACTCAATTTTAAGGATAAAATGGAGTGCATAAACCTTATGTGTGCCCCAGATCAGTCGCACAAATAAGTCGACAAATTACAAATAGTATTGTCGGTGTTCTAGAACGGGGGGTGTCTAGAGATGGGACAAGTGAATGAAGCTGCGCGTCAGAGCCTCCGGTGGTGTGCAAGACGGACACAAGATGTATACTGGTTCGGGCTGAATGTCCCTACTTCCAGTGCTCGCTGCTGCTCGTGTAGCTTTGCACCGAAGTGCTTGTAGTAGGGGGATACAAGCTAGTCGAGAGAGGGATAGCTCCCAGGTCTCTGTGTGTGGGTGTGTTTGGGTGTTTGAGTGTGCACTTAGTACATTGCCATTGCATGGTGTTGTCTCACTATTGTCTGCTCGAGGGTCCCTCCCTCCCCTTTTATAGTATGCAAAGGGATGGGTCGGGTTACAACTTTTGGATGTACGAAAATAGAAAGAGAATGCCCTAAGGTGCTCCTTATTCTCAGCTTTCCTCTCATTTCGTGCATTCGCACAGTCGTGGTGGTGGTGGTGGCATGCCATGGCTGTAGATGACGCGGCGAGGCCATACCCTGACATGGTGTCATGATGAAGAAGATTTCGTGGCCTTGAAGCTGCGCCGACGAAAAGGTGGGGGGGTGGGGCTAGACTGTCGTTGCTCCCCATCCTATTGAGGTGGACATGGTAGGGTGTGGTGTAGCGTAGCTTCTTCCTGTTACTGCCGTGGGGGCGAGAAAGAACCGTGGAAGCCTTGACCGGATTATGAATCAGGTGTTTCAAGTTCCCAAGCAATCCTGCACGACGCGGTGAGCTCCTGTTCCTTAACAAGAAAGGGTAGGGGGCCGTGTGTACCCATGGCAGTGTGTTATAGTGGGGGGTCGAGTGAAGCAGTAACTATGCAAAGGGGTCAAGCGCCTTGATGATGTCAAGGGCTTGGGCGCCTAGATGATGTCACGAGGGTCGAACGAGATGGAGAGGGGTTGGACAAACCGGAGGAGCACTGGGGGGGCATGGGCACTTGTCCTTTGGCTTTGGTTTTGAGCAGAGTAAGGCCTGGGCTGGCTATGATGGGCCGTGGACCATAATATTGCCTTGGTGGATGGTTTTTGCAGTGAAAATGGGGTACCCTATTTTGCTGGTACCCGATAGTAGCCTCCGAGCCTTTGGAGGAATAAGTTTTATTCCTCCAGAGGCTTAGAGATGAGCGAGTGATTTGTTTTTGTGTTCTCGAGGGTTTTTCTAGTGGGTGCGCGCGAGCGCACCCGCCGGTTGTAGCCCCCGAGGCCTTGGAGGGGTAGTGTACCCCTTCAAGGGCTGAGATTCGAGCATGCGATCGTAGAGTTCTGGGCAACCTTGGCCGTTCGCTAGGCTGACAAGGTGGGGTCAGCCCTCGAGCCCTTGCTCTATGAAAGTTGGAATGCTTTAGAGAACGGGCGTCCTTGACTAGCCATTGGCTGGTCATGGTGGGGTCCACCCCCAAGCTCCTTCTCTTTGCAATAGTTCTTCATGCCAAGTCCTTCGATTCCCTTCGCAAGCCTCTGAAACTTGGCTTGAAGTATGTGGGTCGTCCCAATCACTGTCCGCCGGCTCTTGGTACAGTTCTGGTGTATTATGTTGGGCCCAAAGAAGGCCTTTCCGGGTGAGTCTTGGTGAAAGGTG
Organism: Saccharum hybrid cultivar R570; assembly: GCA_038087645.1. NCBI lineage: Eukaryota > Viridiplantae > Streptophyta > Magnoliopsida > Poales > Poaceae > Saccharum > Saccharum hybrid cultivar. The sequence continues at coordinate 19,450,323 of JAQSUU010000805.1, forward strand.
TTTTTCCTCTTACCGTGGCCCATGGTCAGCCCATGGACGTGCTGGTGATCAGTTGTGAGGAAAGGAAGGTGAAAGGGTGCAGTGGCGGTTTTTGTTAGAGGTAATTGAGTGCGATTTTGACGCGTCGTGGCTTGGTTGGTGGAAAAAGTGGGTGACGGTTAGTGATTTGGAACTTCGTGGTCTTGGTGAGGGGAGAGGGCGGCAGTTCATGAATCGAGACCACATTGATTGCCTCGGGAGCCTGTGGAACCGAACGGTCGCTTGGGGTCTATTTATACCGGCTCGGAGCTCGACCCTTTCACTATCCTTGCCTTCCTTTTCCTTTTCCCTCTCCCACTTAGTTCAGCCTTGATGGGGTGCGGTGACTCATCGAGGGGGTCTCGGGCGTCCGAGGAGGTGGACAGCCCCTGGCGGGGCGGCGCCCGTACTGATGACCGAGCCTTTGCCGGGTCTAGCCGTGTGCTGAACACCGGCGGCCTTTCTGTCGGCGACCTCTTTCGCATTGCTGCCGAGGCTCGGGCTGGCCCATCGGAGCCGGTGGTGAAGGAGGCAGAGGAGCGGGCGCTGGCGGGCGCCATGGCCACAGACGTCGAGGAGAGGGCAGACACCCTCATCAAGCAGCTTGAGGACGCCGATCGCCATGGCGTTCGTACGTGTTCTTCCTTTTGAATCTAGTTTCTTTTGTGCTTTCATCTGATAGAAATGGGGTTTTTTCAACAGAGGCGACGATGGAGCTAGAGCATCTCCGTGCAGTGGCAGACGCTTTCCTTGACTTCCTGGGGGTTGCGCTAGGCGCCCGGGAGGAGCGCCTCTGGAACGTGCGCCGCTGTGTCCTCGACGCTATTGAGAGCGGCGTCCGTCATGGCACTGGGGTTGCCCTGGCCATGGCAGAGGTGTCGGTGGAGGCGGACCTCACAGGAGTCGATGGCTTCCCTGCGGGGGAGGAGCTACACCGCCACTAGGACCTGGTAGCGCGCTACGGCCCAGCGAGGGAGGCGGTGGCCGCCCATGTTCCTACTTTGGAGGTGCTGGCGAGGCTCCCCCTCATTAGGGTTTTTTCTTGTGTTTTGCTTTGCTTGTGGCGCATCGATGCCTTTTATTTTGTAACGGACCTTTTGTGATGAATTAATAGGTGTTTAGTTTTATCACTTTTGTTTACATTTTTGGGTTAGCATGTGGTTAGTATAAAACATTGCTGGAGCATCACCGGCGGCGAGTTTGGTGGGGTTCCCTATGAGGAAGGAACCACTCCTGGGTGCGCGTAGCATATTAGGGTCGATATGACTACTGCTACTGCCGTGTCCCGAGACAGGGTCGGTGTCCCTTAACGTAGACGCATGGAAGGGACAGCCGTCAGCCAGACTTTTTTGCCCTCAGGCGCTTTCGAACTCTGGGCGATGGCCCGGGTAGACGTCGTACCTATACATGGGCCTCGATGGGCCTTTGAAATAAGAAAGTAGTTATGCGTATGAATTTGGGCCTCCAAAAATCTTCGCCCGTGCGTCGATCTGGTCAAGAGGCCCAATGCATTCCCCTCGTGCTTCTTTTCCGCAAAGAAGGAGGGGTTGGACAGCGGCACGTCATCCCTCTTGCCTAGGGTCGAGACGTGGTGCCCGTTTGAGTTGCTAACGGGTTTCTTAGTTCGAGTGGGGCCCGGTTCCCATTCGATAGGGATCCAACGGAGGTAGCTAGTGACTGACTCCTAACTCTTGATGACCGGTTCAGCAAGGTAATCAGGGTCATTCGACCGTCCCCGGTGGCTCATTGCCTTTTTTTGATAAAATACCCTGGACCTGTGTTCATCAAGACTCGAACATGGATCGAAGAGTCCCATATGGTGCTCGGTGCAACCGGGTACTGGCCGCTAGTGTGCCACTCCTCATTTCATCCCTCACTCTGTTGGTTTGGAGCGACTGTCGAAACCCCTCCACAGGGCCAGCTTATGAACTCCAGAGCCAGATTCGGACCGTGTGCAAATGATGCATGTATGACCATGATGCATATGATGACTTTGTATACACAGCATTGCAAGGGATATGAAGAGCAACTTAAAGGAAGATTTTTAAGAAAAGCTTAATAGCAGTATTAATAATGAAAACAATGGGAGGTGGGCTCGGTGATTGTTTTACCAACTTCTGTATGGGGACCTAGTTGTTCCCTTTATGTGCATGAAAGCTCGTGGCCGTCGAAGTGATCAACGAAGTCATCATTGCACGGCTCGTCATTGAGGAGGTAGTTGCTGATGCGCAAAAAAGCGTTGCATCTCTCAAAGCCTGGTAAAGCTGGTGCCACCTTTGTTGTCGTTGTCATTGTCAAAGTTGAGGAAGTCGGAGTTGGATCTTGTCTCGGCCGACGCCAGGATGTCGGTGACGGAGCACATGAGATGTTAGGGTAGATCCTCCGATACCTCTCCTGCCTCTAGATTGAGATGAGAGATGTTTGTTGACGATTTACGAACCTTCTTGTTGTGGCAGGGCTGGCCAACTCGTGGTATGCTGGGGTAGCTGAACTTGTCAGGCCATGTGCCCTTCAATTCATCGGAGCGAAGTCGTAGGTTGGCCGCCGGCTCGAAGAAGCTGGCGGGCTCGCTGGTCGGTGGAAGGAGGTCAAGGTCATAGCCCTCCCCGACGATGATGAACTCAAGGTTCCCAAACCAGATGTGGGAGCCCGGAGCAAAGTTGATGTTGTTTTCGGCCATCGGAGACTTGATGGAGTAGAATGTGACACGCAAAGTTCCCCTACCTGGCGCGCCAACTGTCGGTCTTCTAGAACAGGGTTGTCTAAAGATGGGACAAGTGAATGAAGCTGCACGTCGGATCCTCCGATGGTATGCAAGGGGAACACAAGATGTATACTGGTTCGGGTTGAACGTCCCTACTTCCAGTGCTCGCTGCTGCTCGTGTTGCTTTTGCACCGAAGTGCTTGTAGTAAGGGCATACAAGCTGGTTGAGAGAGGGATAGCTCCCAGGTCTCTTTGTGTGGGTGTGTTTGGGTGTTTGAGTGTGCGCTTAGTACATTGCCATTGCGTGGTGTCGTCTCACCGTTGTCTGGTCGAGGGTTCCTCCCTCCCCTTTTATAGTATGCAAAGGGAGGGGTCGGGTTACAACTTTTGGATGTATGAAAATAGAAAGAAAATGCCCTAAGGTGCTCCCTATTCCTAGCTTTCCTCTCAATTCATGCATTCGCACAGTCATCGTCGCGGTGGTGGCATGCCGTGGTTGTAGATGATGCGGCGAGGCCATACCCTGGCACGGTGTCGTGATGAAGAAGATTTCGTGGCCCTGAAGCTGCGCTGGCGAAAAGGTGGGGGGGCCTGGACGGTCGTTGCTCTCCGTCCTGTTGAGGTGGACATGATAGGGTGCGACGTAGCGTTGCTTCTTCCTATTACTGCCATGGGGGGCTAGAAAGAACTGTGGAAGCCTTGACCGGATTATGAATCAGGTGTTTCAAGTTTCCAGGCAATCCTGCACGACGCGGCGAGCTCCTGTTCCTTAACAGGAAAGGGTAGGGGCCCGTGCGTACCCGTGGCAGTATGTTACAGTGGGAGTCGAGCGAAGCAGTAGCTGTGCAAAGGGGTCGAGCACCTTGATGACGTCACAAGGCTCGGGTGCCTGGATGACGTCACGAGGGTCGGATGAGACAGAGAGGGGTCGGACGAAGCGGAGGAGCGCTGGGGGGCTCGGGCGCTTGTCCTTTGGCTTTGGTTTTGTGCAGAGTAAGGCCGTGGGCTGACTGTGACTGGCCGTGGAACGTAATATTGCCTTGGTGGATGGTTTTTGTGGTGAAAATGTGGTACCCTATTTTGCTGGTACCTGACAAGTATCATCGCAGTGGATATTACATATAGTCTTTACATCACAAAGTGAAATAAAAGGATAACTCTCTCTCGTGGTAGCACCATCACAGGGACTACCAACTAGTTGGCTCAAACCTAGAAATCCTCAAGGAAATCCTCATAACAACTGTCACCTATTACCCATCTAGGATTTTTATCCAAGTAAAGAAAAAACAAGCATAAGTACATATCGTACTTAGCAAGATATCATGGGGTTATGGAGCTCAAAAAGGGGGTGACTCTGGTTGACTGCGTTTAGCATTTTTAGTAAGTCAAGATTTTGGCATTAAATAGTATCAAGTTATGCTTAGCCCAGTTAACCCACATGATCATATGACAGAACCAATTGAGTAATGAAACATCATCATAATATCATCAGAGTCATCATGCATAAACAACAATATAAGTGACCATTTATTCTGTGAGTTTTCCGGGTTGCTCGTGACCGTGAGCACGACTGTTATAACAGTTTTTAACACTCTACAAAAGCTGTGCATCTTTACCCGCGATTCGTGTTGCCCCAAATGCCCGGGTTAATTACTCCCATAACACTACCAAGGTGAGCGGGCAGGGTACATGATGAGGACATCACTCTTTCAGATGCACCCACTGTTCCTCCATCCATTATGCAAGGAGGTCCAATGACCTGAGCCCGAAGACGACAACTTAATTTAGAGGTGAGCTCATTCTTAAGTGATCCTTTTTATACTTTTGAGAATGGATTGCTACCTAACGATGTTATATTAATTAGGAATATTGGAGAGGGTCATGAGGAACTTAGAGGAAGTGGTGGAGGCGATGATGGCCAGCCAGGACGTCCAATAGAAGTCGGAGGCCCGGTCCAACATGATTTTGAGTCTGCTTCAGCTTTTAGGACTAGTCTGCCATGAACTGGTCACCCAGGACGCGTTTGGACTCTGTTTTTGATTATCCACATATGGTTGGAAAGCTAATTTGATAAGGAAGCCAATCCAAGTGGTCTCATGTCAAAAGCTCTTCGGAATCCATGGGAATTGTCGAAACAAGTCAGCGTCCAGATTCTATTCAGGTGCTACGTCACCGTATTTGGTCCAATGAACCGTGTATCGTCTTTGAGCCCATTAGGGGGCGCGTCTAGGGTAGGCGACGACCCTAAGACCTTTATATTCATGCGCCACTGCTGTCATTAGGTTTGGGGTTTTGCTTAGATCAATTTGTCCATTGACAGTCGCCGTTTCATAGGTTTGTGAGACCCCACTTTGAGAACTTAATCATTTATTTGCAGTTTGTCCCAAATCTTGAGTTGCGTTCTTTCGAGTTCTTGCTTGTGTTCTTCATTTCATAGGTAGGGATTAACCTTCATGGTGAGGTCAACCGGTTCGAGACACGATTGATAACTAGAGGAGTTGTGGTGCTAAGATTGCAGGGTTCGGTCTTTCGATCTGAAGCCGGATTGGTGTGTCACTCTCGGCCTAAAACGATAGTTATCATCTACCTGACGGAAGATCAGGAATCACATTCCCATCAGTACACTATGAAGCCATTCACAAGTTTCTCTAACAAGTTAGGGCTGCTTGGTTTCCTCGGCAGGCAGATGTAGGAACCCCACTTTCATATGGCACAAATCCTTCGCAGCTATACACATAAGAACAGGGGCAGTCCTATACCCAACGTGGCAAGCCCCTTTTTGCGCCATAAAGGTAACCTCTAACAAGTTAGAAAAGGTCCTATTACTGAGCTAAAATCAGAGCCATGTGACCCTCACGGTTGCACTATCAATCCCAGCTTTTGCCGACAGATAAGTCCTTACGGAGGGTTGGGAGCATCATGATCAAAAGTCATTTGCTCTTTCGCCCTATATATAGTCCAGTTGTTTAAAAGCAAATTTTACCATTTTGTTCCATAGAACCATTAGTCATTTTGTAGATCATGTCAGGTTACGTTGAGCGCTAGCAAACGACCCATATGCATTTAACCCATAGGAATCAAGGAACCATGTCATCAACAACTAGGATGTCCTTACAGTTATCAAAATTAGACACATGCAAAATGAGTAAGTAATTAATGGTGAGTAGGACATCAAGGTAGATCCCAAGCTATACTTGCCTTGGTTAATAAACTCCTGCTGGTCTTGCTTGTCTTCAAAGAACTCCAGGTTCCCAACGTACTCCTCACCGTCTGAACATGACCAACACGGCAACATACAACGTTTCAAGGACATTCATGCAGAGCAAACAAGCCTATAGTTAGAACAGTACACCTGTAGTATAGAAAACAAGATAAAAGGGTTTATGAAAAGAATCTATGTCTCACTACGATCACATCGACGCGAAGATCACGAAAATCGGAGCTAAATCGTGAAAGTTACGAATTAAACAAGTTCTCATATAGACAATTAAGTAATTAAATTTAACCATGAAATTTAAAAGTTGCAAACATGGTTAACAGTAGCATTAGTACATAGATTACACAATTACGAATCGAATGCAACTTGAACGGATCAAATTGGAGTTAAAATGAAGTTTTTATGAGCAAAATAGTGTAGTGTCATTTTTGTAAATAGATTGAACTATTTTTGAATTTAAATAAATCAAAAAGGAAATTCAAATTTGATTTGGACGAAGGACCGTGGGCACAATTTGCCAAAAGCTGAGGGGCTCTTTAACAAAGTGACCTGTGAAGGGGTATCGGTCGATCTTAGTTGTTGTTCATGCGATGAGAGGCTCAGATTAGATGGGAAAAGAGAGAGGGCTCGGCCGCCGGAGAAGAAGGGGTGCGCGGCGGTGCAGCCATGGCCAGTGATGAGGAACTCGCCGGCAAACACGAAACCAGCCCTATGGGCCACAGTTCGACGAACCGATAGCACCAGGAGAAAGAGGAGGGCTAGGCGATCACACCTAGGCCCAAAAACGTGGCCGGGGAACATGACTGACGCGGTGACTGCCATGGCCGGCGGCAACTCGCCGCCACGCGCGGAAATGACCCTAGATTCTATGATTCGAGACGATAAACGCGCAGGGAGATAGAGGAGATGAAGGGGATGCTCACCGGGATGAAAACAGAGGTGGAGACGAGTCAGAGACGGCAAGCAGCGAGGGATGGTAGACGACGGAGCTCCTACACGTCGGCGACGCAAAGTGAGCGACCCGAAACGAGAGATAGCAAAAGAAAAGCCCTGGGTGCTTCCTTACGGCTCGGTGAAAGATCAACGGGGACCAAAACGCGGCGGTGGAGCGGTGGCACGGCGGTCACCATGGCAGTGGCTCCGGCGAGCACTGCGCTTCGGTTCAGCGAGGGGGAGAGGGGGAACTAGGATAGGGAGTAGCACGGGAGCGGCGTCAAGGCCTGGGCTTCCATTTAAAGAGGCCAGGCGCGGGGGGGGGGCACTCCCACGACGCGAGGAGCGAGAGTGGGGCAGCGGCAGTTCCGCCTCAACCGCGCGCGTTCGAGTCCAGCGGGAGGTGGGCGATGGCGCTGCCAAGTGGGCCCCGAGTGATAGCGGTAGAGAGGAGGGAGGAGGCGGCAACGGTTGCCTAGCCAGACTGGACCGACCCAAGAGAAAAGAAAGCGAAAGGAGGGGGAAGGGAAGAGCGAGCTGGCTAGCTGGTGTGGGTGGGGAAGCAGGCTAGCTTGCTAGGCTTCAAGAGGAACAAGGCCGAGCGGGCCAGAAAAATGAGGGAGAGAGAGGGAAAGGAATTTCCTTTTTCTTTTTCCAAATCAGTTTTCCAAATTCACTTTCAAAAGATTTTTGAATCCTTTTAGCATTTGAATCAAAACCAGTCATCCCAATGAATAAAATGCAGCAGCATGAGTGCATCAACATGTATCTATCCTAATGGTTGATTTTAATTTCACAAAAATTATTATTTTCTACATTTGAATGCACACATATTTGCATAAATAAATCAAACTTAACTATTTTCGAAGAATGCAAATTTTAGGGTGTTACACAGGTGCGGTCCCCCACATGCAATTTTTCCCCTATCAGCTGTCCAAATGCCTATACGCTGATAGATCTTCAATTTTTACAATTTTGCTATCTAGCTTTTCGTTTTTCTATGAAAACAATAATATTTTAAAAAAAGTATAACAACTAGTATGGAGAGAGGTTATATTTTTATAAAAAAGGTGGAGAAAGGTTTATGAAAGAAATATCAAGGTTTTAGAGCAAATTTGCATAGATAAAGTTTCAAAAAATGTCGTACGGATATTCAACAGCTTTGCTATACTGTGCCCCGTGAAACCTTGGCCCCAAACCTGAACTTGCATTCTAATGGCTCATTTGGCGTGGCTTCTAGGGCTCCGTCTCGAGCTCCTGCACTATTATAGAGCACTGTTTAACACAGTAAAATTAGTGTAGGATAGGAGAAAACGGCTCCGGCTCCGCCCATAACAAACTGCGAAACGGAGGAGCCTGAGGAGCGACGATATATTCGGTGTTTCTTCTAGGCTCTGTTTAGTTCCCAAAATTTTGTAAAATTTTCAAGATTTTCCGTCATATCGAATCTTTGGACGCATGCATGGAGCATTAAATATAGATAAAAAATAAAATTAATTACACAGTGTAGACGAAATTCACGAGATAAATCTTTTAAGCCTAATTAGAATATGATTGGACACTAATTGCCAAATAACAACTAAAGTGCTATAGTACCATTTCCTAAAAAAATTTACGAGCTAAACAAGGCCCTACTACTACTACATTATTCACTACCGGAAACAATATCTTTGCCGAGTATCATATGCTTTGCCGAGTGCCAAATATCGGGTATTCGGCAAAGAGGCTCTTTGCCGAGTGCCGCTTTTGGCAAAGTAAGACACTCGGCAAAGATCGCTTTGCCGAGTGCCTGGCACTCGGTAAAGAAATACACTCGGCAAAGAAAGTCTTTGCCGAGAGGCCAGCTCTCGGCAAAGATTTACACTCGGCAAAGACGTACTCACAAACAGTGAGCCCACACTCGGCAAAGACGTACTCACAAACGAAAACGGTGAGCCCGAACGGTGATCCTTTGCCGAGTGTCTGCTGTTAGGCACTCGACAAAGTTTTTTTTAATTACTTTGCCGAGTGCCAGAAATCTGACACTTGCAAAGAATTTCTTTGCCGAGTGTCAGAATCTTGGCACTCGACAAAGAATTTAATTTTTTTTTCTTTTTGCACCCAAATTTTTTGTGAAGCCCTACTATAGTATTAGGAGCTAGATTTTAAAATTTGGTACAATTTTTATGTTTTTTTGCTACAGTTAGTTAATTTGTATCATTTACTTGAATTTTTTTCATAAAAAGCAAATTTGAACTGCAGGTGCATGGAATATCACACGTGGTTTGTCTGGGTTTCAAGCAACGTACGTCACAACTTCCTCGAAATATTCTTAATTTTTTATCATATCCTCCACATGCGATATCATGACATCTTGACAATTTTTGTGATTTTCGGACTTCGTTTGTATTTAATATAATTTAAAAACAAATCGCCCACAAGTCGGTGCCCATGTTTCGTGAACATGATGTTCGAAATTTCGGGTGTGTTCCTAGATAGTGCCTCATAATACACTCAAAAGCATGAATATCATTTTTTGAATGGCTAAATTCCATTATTCCATTCACCTGCAGTTCAAATTTGCTTTTTACGAAAAAATTCAAGTAAATGATACAAATTAACTAAGTGCAGCAAAAAACATAAAAAATGTACCAAAATTTAAAATGTAGCTCCTAATATTATAGTAGGGCTGCAAAAAAAAATTGGATGCAAAAAAAAATTAAATTCTTTGCCGAGTGCCAGGATGCTGGCACTCGGCAAAGAAATTAAAAAAAATAAAATGCTGAAAATTCTTTGCCGAGTGCCAAGTCGTGGGCACTCGGCAAAGTAATTTAAAAAAAATTAAATTCTTTGCCGAGTGCCAGATCGTGGGCACTCGGCAAAGCAATTAAAAAAATTTGGGTGCAAAAAGAAAAAAAATTTAAATTCTTTGCCGAGTGCCAGATCGTGGGCACTCGGCAAAGTAATTAAAAAAAACAAAATTCTTTGCTGAGGGCCAGATCGCCGGTACTCGGCAAAGAAATTTTTTTAAAAAAATTTAAAACTTTGCCGAGTGCCGCCGATCTGGCACTCGGCAAAGACTTTTTTTTTAAAAAAAAAGGCTTTGCCGAGTGCCAGATCACCGGCACTCGGCAAAGCAATTTTTTTTTAAAAAATAAAAACTTTGCCGAGTGCCGAATCGCGGGCACTCGGCAAAGCAGGTAAATAAACCTGCCCGAGGTGGCCGCTTGGACATTTCTTCCACCCGCCTCGTCCCACGCCGCCGTGCCCCACGCCGCCGCTCGCCGCGCCGCAGCTGCTATATATACAGCACGGTCACACAGGCAGACAAGCACAGCCCCCCATCAGCTAGAGCTTCTGCGAGCCTGCGCTGCACGCAGCTCCAGCCACAGCTACGACTAGTTTCCTCGCTTGACCAGGAGGCAGGAGCCAGCCAGCCATGCCGGCCTTCGCGGGGAGCGCAGCGGAGCCGCCGCTGGCAGACAGCTACTACGCGCTGCTCCGCCGCAATGATGAAGCAGGCGCCTACGCGACGTCGATAGCGCCTTCAGACGACGTGCCGGTGGCGGAGTGCGAGCTCCCGATGATCGACGTCGGGTGCCTGACGAGCGACGACGGCTGCTCCTCGGAGTCCCAGCGGGCCGTGTGCACGGCCGCCATCGCGCGCGCCGCCGAGGAGTGGGGCTTCTTCCAGGTGCGCAACCACGGCGTGTCGCAGGCGCTCCTGGACGCGATGCGGCGGGAGCAGGCGCGCCTGTTCCGCCTGCCGTTCGAGGCCAAGGCCACGGCCGGCCTGCTCAACGACTCCTACCGCTGGGGCACCCCGACCGCGACGTCCCCGCAGCAGCTGTCCTGGTCCGAGGCCTTCCACGTCCCGCTCGCCGGCGTCTCCGGGTCCGCCGCCGGCACCTGCTGCGACTTCGGCGAGCTCACCACCCTCAGGTTCGTACGTATATACCACTTCGTTTCTGTTAAGTGTGAACGACTCCCCAAATTAGCTAAACTACAAGTGCCGTGCTTTTTCTTCATTTTTGTGCCTTGCTAGTTTTTTTAGGAACAAGCTTAGTCGTACAGCGCTCGACACGTGTCTACCCGTTGTCGATCAGATTCTTCTATTCTATCGATGGCCTTGTTTAGAAGTCGATTCGGGGCATCCCGAATTCACTGAACACGGTAGCAATTATGTTTTTATTTGTTAATAATTGTCCAAACATTGATTAATTAGGCTCAAAATATTCGTCTCGCAAAGTACAATAAAATTATACAATTAGTTTTTGATTTCATCTACATTTAGTATTCCATGTATGTGCCGGTATTTTGATGTGATGGAGAATATTTTTTTTATAGTAAAATATGGGGTTAAATTTAGGTATCTAAACAAGGCCGTCGTGCAAGTTGAACTAGTTCTGCCCAGCATTTCTTAATTCAGTACCAGGAATAATATCTATACAAATAAAAAGCTTTCCCGTCCTAGCTAGAGGGACTGATGACTGGTAACTAAAAAATATATATGATTCGATAGGGACTGATGACGGAGAGAGTACGATGCTGATTAGCTAGTGCGGCGGACGGAATAAGTAGCTACGACGACGTAATTTGGCCGGGAAAAGGATGGGCGCTGTTCGATTTACGGCGGTTAATAAGCTGGCTAGGCACCATCATCCAAAGTGTAGTGGCTGGTGGGTAACTCACGTCTGTCTGATGTCCATCGGTGGATACTCATGCAAAATTATTCGCTGACCCATGATGAGTAGTACTCTCTCCGTCCTAAAAGAATAAAATTCTAAAACATAATCATGTTTTTATTATACTAAGTTTGACCAATTATAAATAAAAAAGTATAAATATTTATAATATCAAATAAATATCATTAGATTAATTATGAAATGTATTTTCATAATAAATTGATTTTAAGCCATAAATATGAATACTATTTACTAGAAACTTGGTCAAATGTGAAACAATTAAATTGGCACGTAGTTTTATCCTTTCCTGGAGAGAGGTAGTACAACTACATGATTGATTACTATTCATTATATTTCACGGCTAGCAACAATTAGATTAAATAAGTGTGCATGTGTCCTATCAGTGGTCCTCTCATGGGTCTATTAAATTCCCAAGCTGGTTGGGTTGATCACACAATCAATCAAGTTAATGAAACATGGATTTGTTTTCGTCCATGTTCTTGTCCTATTTTTCTATTCTTGCTATAGAGTATATAAGAAATTTGATTTTTCCAATAATAATTGGCCGGGCTCGCTCGAAGCATTGAATCTTGTTAGTACTAGTTGCATATTATATAAAATAGGGGGAAATTATTAAGGTCTTCAAGTCGGCACAACAACATATTATAAATATATACAGTTGTTATATCATATCATATATAGGAGTGAGTAAGTAAGCCAGGAGTGAGTAGTCAAGTCATGGTGTGCCGACGTCGCTGTGCAGGGATGTGACTCGAGAGGTGGCGGGCGCGATGTCAAAGCTGGCCGGCACGCTGGCGCGCGTCCTGGCGGAGGCGGCCCTGGGGCGGCCCGCGGAGGAGGGCGAGCGCTTCCCGGAGGGGTGCGAGTGTGCGACGAGACGACGTGCTTCCTGCGGCTGAACCGGTACCCGCCGTGCCCGATCTCCGCCGACGCCTTCGGCCTGGTCCCGCACACGGACAGCGACTTCCTCACCGTGCTCTGCCAGGACCAGCAGGTCGGCGGCCTGCAGCTCATGAAGGGGGCCAGGTGGGTGGCCGTCAAGCCATTCCCCGGCGCCCTCATCGTCAACATCGGGGACCTCTTCCAGGTACCTTACGCGCATCATATCGATCGTTTTGCACGTTGCATATATATATATATATATATATATATATATATATATATATATATATATATATATATATATATATATGTATATATATATATATATATATATGCTGTCCTGTAAGTATGAATATGATTGTTTAAGTTTGTATGTTCATGCTTAGGGTCAAACCGTAACACTACTTGTAGCCTAGTGGATTATTGTCTCACACATGCAATGTCTTCTCCTTTGTGCAGCCTCAATCGGCGGGTTCGAATAATCCACCTCTCGGACCCTCGAATGATCCAGTTCATGGTACATCACAGTCTCAGTGGTGAGCTTTGGGATCTGGGTAGTTGTCTTTCTAGTTATTGTTCACTTGGTGATGAACTTATGATGCACTAGTGTTAGTTATTTGGACTTGTGATGAACTTGTGTTAGCTATTTGGACTTACGATGCACTTATGTTATATATGTTGTGATGCATCTGATCTATATGAGATATTTATGATGTATGTGAGATATATGTGATGAATTTGATATATATGTGAAATATTATTTTTGTCGCGATGGAATGTAAAAATTCAAAAAAATAGGGCGGTTATGGTCACTTTGCCGAGTGTAACACTCGGCAAAGGAAGCCTTTGCCGAGTGCAATCACAAAAACACTCGGCAAAGCTGGGAAAAGCAAGCCAATTTTGGCAAATTTCACAGCTTTGCCGAGTGCCAGGGAAGAGGGCACTCGGCAAAGAATTTTTTTTAAAACTTTTTTTTTGCTTTGCCGAGTGCCAAGCAGAGGGCACTCAGCAAAGAATTTTTTTTAAAAAAATTTGCTTTGCCGAGTGCCAAGCAGAGGGCACTCGGCAAAGAATTTTTAAATTTTTTTTCTTTGCCGAGTGCCACTCAGAGGGCACTCGGCAAAGAATTTTTTTAAATTTTTTTTTCTTTGCCGAGTGCCCAGCTGTGGGACACTCGGCAAAGAATTTTGAAAAAAAAAATTTTTGCCGAGTGCCCAACTGTGGGACACTCGGGAAAGCACCCGTTAACGTTATCTCCCCCATCACGGCAACTTTTCTTTGCCGAGTGCTGTCGTGGCACTCGGCAAAGCCTTTGCCGAGTGCCCGACAAAAAACACTCGGCAAAGAGGTCTTTGCCGACGAATTTTTTGCCGTGTACTCTTTGCCGAGTGCGGCACTCGGCAAAGCCTTTGCCGAGTGTATTTATGGCTTTGCCGAGTGTCCTGCACATTCGGCAAAGCGCCTGATTCTCGTAGTGATTGTCATAGCCGAAGCCAGGAACAGCCTCTCCAAACGGAGACTAAGCAAGTGATGATGCTCAAGGCTCGTCTTTGGGGTGTGTGGATAGAACTTTTACCCATGTGAGCAGTAGGCATGTTCTAGTTCAACGATGCTAATTAATGCAGTATCATTTATTCCTCTATCATTAATTAATGGAGTATATGTCACTGTATCTCCTATGTTCCTTTGTATTTAGCACAATATCACTACTGCGAAAGACATTGGTAACATGGCTGATTTTGTTTCTGCCCATTCTGCTTTTGAATTACAATCTGAAGCTCTTACCAAGAATTTAGCCAACCGCCTACAAGTGATCATCTCTGTGGTTAAGACAAATCAATATGGCTTACAAAGGTAAACAATTCATGATTGCTTAGCCTGCTAGGATTTTCAATTCCTACATATTTGCCATCACTCTAGACGCGAGATTGTGATCTTCTTGAAGCTGGATTTTGAGAAGTCCTTTGGCAAAGTAGAACACCACGTCAAGGGCTTCTGTCCCAATTCCCAAATGGGTTGGTTGAATTGATGCTATTTTATTGTATGGGACTTTCTCACTGCTGCTGATAATGGTGAAAATCATTGAGATGATCCAATGGTGAGAGAGATTTCAAAGACGGATCAGAAGAGATGAGAAGGCCGTAGCAAGTCCTGACAGCCCAGGCCAGCCCATGACAATAGGAATAGGAACTCGACTCGATATAATATAGGAAGAACTCAAACCACGACGCAGCCCTAGTTGGGAGTAAGGATGAAAACGGTCGGAAACGGTCGGAAAACTCCTCAACCATTTTCTACTTTTACATTTGAATACGAAAACGAAAGCGAAAACGGTAAAGCCGGACACGAAAACTAACGCGAACTTACGGAATATCGAGAATTTTGAAAACGAACCCATTCGAGCGAAATTATGTCGAACACGGTCGGTATACGAAAATTCAATACGGAATACCGATCCACAATGCATAACAATTAACAAATGCCATCTTGACAAATTTCGAATACAAGAGAGAAGACTTATCAATTTGGTTTCTTTGGCAAGAGAAAAAAAGAAAAGAAAAAAAGGAAAAAGAGGAAAATTTGAGATGCCATCGGTACTAGACTAGAAAGGATAGTAACAACGCCTAGCCCATCTAGCTCTCTCTCTTTTGGTCGGCCCAGTCACATGCAATGCAACAACAACGCCGCGTGAAGCCAGATGCAGCCATGCAAGCATATAGCACCGTGCGAGGTGATTAGTCCTACCTCGATGACTGAGGGAGGCGCGACGGGGTGAGCTGCCTATATAATGCGGCCAATGGGCATCAGTGCTCCACACTTGCCTTTGCCTAGTTGCCTGGACAATAATGATTGACAACAAAATTCGGTTTAAACTTTAAACTGAATTTTGAATTCGGGATATTTCGAATTAAAAGTAGAAAAGTAGAAAACGGTCGGAAACGGTCGGAAAATGTCTAAACCGTTTTCTACTTTTACATTTCAAATACGAAAACGAAAGCGAAAATGGTAAAGTCGGACACAAAAATACGAATTCGATCGGATAAAATACAGAAAACGATGCGGTTCGGTTCGGGATATTTCCGTTCTGTTTTCATCCTTAGTTGGGAGGGATCCGTGATGCCCGCCGCAGCAGTTCTGCCGGACAACGCGCTCTGGCGGCCTTGGGCGGACCTCCCTTTGGATCTCCTCCGCGACATCTCGCGCCGCCACCACGCCACCGCCGACTACGTCCGCTTCCACGCCACGTGCAAGCCCTGGCGCGACACGCTTCCGCCCACGCCGTGCTATCCCGCGTTCCTGCCATGGCTGCTCGCGCCGCCTGACTGCACCAAGCACCGGAAGGCTCGCTGCGTCTTCTCCTCCTCCAAGTCGACGCGCCGTGGCACCGGCGCCGCCACTGAGATACGGGTTCGAGATCGGAGGTGGGTGATCAGCCTCGTAGACGGCACTGAGGTCTTCACCCTCACCACCAATCCCTGTTCCGGTTCCGGCCCTGGCGGCGGCGGCCTCACCGTCGACCCTCTACCTCCCTTGTCGTCATGTGACGACGAGACCAAATGGTGGGTGGACCACGCCTACGGCGCTGTCTCCAGCGACGGCACAATCCTTCTATATTTGATTGGTCCCGTCTACAGGCCGTATTACGTGCGGCTGTTCTATGCTGCCCTCCTGCGTCCTGGCGATGCGGCTTGGACAATGGTGCGTACACAGCACTTCGAATTGGACAAGTGCAGCTGCATTGCCCATCACGATGGCAAGATCGTGGTACGCAGAAGTTCCTGGTCTTTGTTCTGCATTGAGACGAGGCAGGTCTACCACCGCCGGTGGGATACCCAACCGCCATCTGAATATGGCAAGGCACTGCAGGCCAGCTACCTCTTGGAGTCTCGAGGCGAGCTTCTTCTGGCAAATGTCCTCGCCAATGATTGCCTGCAGGATTACCCCTATACCATAGCCAGCTTTGTGGACGGGCTGTCGGTTTCACTCCACGCGCTGCAGGAGGCGGAAGGTGGAAAAAAGCAGTGGGTGAAGAGGGACGGTCGAAGCTTTACTGATCGCGTCATGTTCCTAGGGAGGCCAAGCAGCTTTGCTGTGGATGCCGCACGGTTTGGCGTGATCAGCGGTGGGTGCGCCTATTTCGTCCTCAAGAGCCGGCTCTATGGGGCGATCTGGAGCAAGTTTGCCATCAAACGGTGTCGTGTGTTCATGTACAGCTTCCAGGACGATAGGTCGGAACTCATCGAGCAGCTCCCAGCCGAATGGGACGATGACGCCTGCATGTGGCTCACACCGCCACAACCTTCCGTCGCTTCAACTGAGGTAATCAATTGCAAATCTTAGCTTGCACGATCTCAACTTTAACTGTTTGTACTGAATTTTGTAGTGTTTCTACAAGACCAAGAGTATCATATCTGTTTGTCATATCTTATATTCTACTTATCCAAGCATTGATTAGTAACATTCATTTCCATGCACATGAAGGAAATTAGAGAGAGGCTTGAGCCTTCACACAGAAAGGCTGCAGCCGCAGGAGGGCCACATTTTGGGCCTTATTTCAGGATTTATGTTGGCAATCTGCCATGGAATGTGGATAGCTATCGATTGGGACAGTTCTTCAGCAAGTATGGCCAGGTAGCTGAAGCAAGGGTCATGTGCCACATAAAAACCAAGCGTTCACGAGGGTTCGGATTCGTGACCTTGGCGACCATATTCGATCATGAGCAGGAACATGCTATTGCTAAGATGGATGGGCAGGTACAGGTTTATTGGTGCTTAATTTTTTTGAATAGCTAATTAGCCAATCGATGTGATGAATGAATGAATGAAGGATCACCTAGACACACATGCATGATAAACTGTTCTGGTTGATCAATTTTTCAGATGTTGGACGAGCGTCCCGTGCGAGTGAAGCTTGCAGATCAGAATAAGGCACATGTGGCTTGCTAGTCTACCTAGTTATGTTTAATGTCCTGTAATCAGCATTCTTGTAATAATCACGAATATGTATCACTAGTACAGAAGTGACATATACTCCCGGTTGCCCAACTGAGAGTACGTTTTCGGGAGTAAAGCTTTCGAAACCGGGAGTAAAGGGGAACTTTTATTCCTGGTTGATAATACCAACCGGGAGTAAAGAGTCAGCTGGGCCCGTGGCCTGGCAGACACCTTTACTCCTGGTTGGTATTATCAACCGGGAGTAAAAGTCCTCTTTTTTTTCCTTTTTCTTTTTCTTTTTCATTTCAATTCATAATTCATTTTGATTTTAAAATAAGTTTTTGTATACGATTTTTGCCCTACAAATAATATATGCATACACATGCGTATAGTAAAGTTTGGTTTCGAGCAATGTACGGAAGTAACCCAACTAAAAAGAAAGTATATACAAACAATTTGTGCACCATATATACACTATACCACAGCCCAAACTGGCGTCCAACTAAGGGTCGCTAAAAGTATCGAAATAGTGTTGGACGGTCGGTCGCTATATATTTGTGGCAAACGGTCGGACGCTATATGTTACTGTTACATCTGAAGGTTGGTCAGTATTTTTATTTTGGATCAGCGTCCGGCGGTCGGTCGCAATAACTGATTAACTAGGTCAGTCAGTCGGTCGGTATATCAAATTGGGCCTGCGCACCCATGATTTAGCCCGTTTCATGCCTAAAATTTGGAAGGCCCACACGTCAGAGCAAAGTTGGTGCTGGTCTCTACCGCAAGTGGCATCTAAAATTTAGGGTTGGAAAACCCTACCTTCAATTACATCCAGTCACGGCGGCGGCAGCGCCTGCCGTCATCAGCACGTGGTGGCGGTGCCCCTTAGGCCACGGCGGCGGTGGTGCAGCGGGAGGCCCAAAACGCGGACTGCTGCGCCGCCAGCCGCTGCATCCACCCTCCGATGCCGCCTCCGTCGTCCCTGCTCCCGCCCGAGCCTCGACGAGAACCAGGGCTTGCCGCGCCGCCGCGTCGTTCTGCTCTGCCACACGCCTCCGAAGGTCCGAGGAGGGCGGCGGAGTGGGGAGCCGCGGACAGGCTACGTCACGGCGGAGCGACGGCCGCGGGACGCGCGCTACAGCGCGCAGGGCTGCGGCGCGACGGAGCACGGGCCGCGCGGATGGCCGGCGGCACGACGGTGAGGCTCCTCGGCCCGCGTTGGCATGCCCTCCTCCTGCCGCCGCCGTTGTGGCCGTGGCGGGCCGAGATTCTCGACCGTCGCCTCGCAAGCCCCTCCTCTCCTACGTCCTACTCCTCGACGACGGTGGTGCTGTTGCAGCAAGCTAGCCACCGTGGCGGCACAACCCCTGCCTCCGCAGCCGCCCTCGGCACGGCCAAACTGCCGGCCGCCACCTGCGCCCCTTCTCCTCCGGTGCGCCCGGGCCTCGATGGCACCGGCGTACCTGGTCATCCCATGTGCATCCCCTGCTCGCTCTCTCTTCCACCGCACAGAAGACCATACAGCAGCCAGCAGGTATTCATGGATGCGAACCTCGATTCACAGCAGGTATGCATGGGTATGAAAACATCGATTTCCTTCTTGGAGGTAGCGCATATGTGGTGTGTTAGGTTTTGGCTTCCTGTACAGATCCGATGTTCTCTAATCCTTTTTTGCTGTGTTGACATGAGCATGCCATCTTATATTTGCAGCTAGATGTGAACGACTCTACAAGAGGGGCGCCCCTACAAGAGCTGCATACCATGTGCTCGATGGAATGCTTATGTGAGATATGGTTAGTAACTTACGTTTGCTGCCCTGTTCATGTATATTAGCTCCAACATCGATTAGTTGGTCACCTCATATGCTAATTATGTTCCTTTCAGCTTCCTTTTTGAACGCTTCGAGCCACTATTTTTACACCATATTATTTGTGATTCGCAACATACATGTATGACATAGGGAGGTGTTGCTGTTAGAATGACTGTTTCACCCATTCTGTTTAGCCTTTCTTACATGTTAATAACCTGATGCAGGGTTTGTCTCTCTCAGATGTCATGTTTGTCACAAAACACAACATGGCAAATGCTGTTCAGAGCATGTCAAAGCAGTTGGAGCAAGTTTTGCTCTGTTCCAAACTTCATTTCATTTTGACTTCAGCATCTTTCATCTCTATAAGTGCAATTAATTTCAGAAAAGAAAAGGACATCTAACTCAACGGCTTGGCTTAGTGCTAATCATTTATAAGGACTTACTTTCATGTGTGTATTGTATTCTCAATCATTCCTTTGCTTTGGGGTTCTGATTATATACTGTTGCTTTATTTGTATTGAAAAAAGGAACTTGACATCAACATTTACCTTCCTTATTTAAATTATGCGAGTGTCTACTGATTTCACTTATAATATGTCCTATGCATTTATGTGCATTTACTTTATATATATCCATCATACAGTGACTTTGAGATGTACTCTGACTGGCCTATTTTTCTGCAGCTAATGTTTATCATTTTGATTTAAAGCCAAAAAATATATTAGCAAATGCTAACTACAAACTGAAGATATGTGATTTCGGGCTAGCAAGGGTTGCATTTAATGACTCTCCTACCACAGTTTTCTGGACGGTATGTTATTTTACAGTTCTACTTAGTTGATTCACAGTGTCACTTTTTTATGGAAGCCACTTATGAGTTATCAGCAACATTGTTGATTTAGTGTGTTCTGTACCAAAGAGTCCTGCTTCGAACTTAAGCCTCACTGTCTGCCCTAAAATGATTGCAGGACTATGTTGCTACTAGATGGTACAGGGCTCCTGAGCTATGTGGATCTTTCTTTAGTAAGGTACTCAATTTTCTCATACTATTGTTTTGTCAAGTCGTATCGGTTTTTTTTTTTGGTTTCCTCCACCTTCAATATTTTTTGGTGTCCCCAAAATTTCCACAAGCTCGACCACGTCGAGATACTGATGAGCGCCGGCCAGGCGTGCGCATCCTAGCGCCGTGCCGTGCGGGACAACCCCTCGCTGTGGCACTTGATCCAGGTCGATCTCCACAGGATGGCACAGGGCGCTGTACGACATGCCTTCCTACTCTTCCTTGGGAGCAGTAAGAATTCATTCCTTTGATTAATTTTCCCTGGAAATTGACTGTGACAAGCGCTACGACCATGGATAGATTGATTCATTGTTACCATACAATAGTATTGTAAGATTTTGGTAGCTTTGTGTCACGGGTGTTGGGTGGTTCTGATAATCCTATTTGATTGTGGATGGCGATATCATCGAATAACAGAGTTAATTTCCTAAAATGTATTTCACTACGAGGAGTAGAGGAGTCACCCCACCAATTTCCTTGTACTACTAACAGTCTCCAATATCATTTCACCTTCTTTTTTTCTGCAATACTTCAGGTGGATTTACGTGCCAAATTACTGAATTTATGCAGCTGTATCAAACTACAAATAGTGACTACAGACTAATTGACATTTCTCCACCTACAACTGCAACAATGGGAAGAGTACCGGTTCTAACATTAGCAACTCAAGGGAGGAATACAAGTTTCAAAGGCCTCAACGCCTCCAATGACACCATATCGACATCATGACCATCATCGATTTGTTTAAATCCTGTACTGGCCCTCCACGGAGGGCGCGGCAAAGCCGCGCCGGTCTTTCTAGTATCTCTACTTTTCAGTTTATATATCTTTATTTCAGCTTATATCTCTCACATAGCTGAAAAAATGAGCGGGCAATTAGAAGTGCTACTTAGTATACATGTTTATCTTGGCCTTCTTATACTTTGCATGGATAGGCTAAGTTTTATTTGTTTGGCAACAAAGAGGTAGCAGTATTTACAGAAGAACTGATGGATGTAATTGTAACACCCTAAATTTTTGAATATTTTTAAATAGGGAATTTGATTTAGTTAAGCATTTATGTGTGCATGGAAACTTAGTGAAATAATAATTTTTAATAAATAAAATCAAATCTAAGGTTAGATACGTGTTTGTGCATACATGCCACTGCATTTTATTATTTGTGTTGATTGGTTTTTATTTCAAAAAGAGAATCATTTCAAATAATTATTTGAAAATGTATTTGAAGTATTAGAAAAAGAAAAGGAAAAAGAAATATTCTCTTTCTCAGCTTCGGGCCGAAAGCCCAGCTTCCCGCTCTTTTCCCTGCTGGCCCGTCGGCCTTCTCACCCGATGCCCGCGCTGCGTAGTGGGCCGAGCCCAGCTCGTCGTGGCCCGTCAAGCCGAACCGCTGCCGCGCCCTTCTCCCTCTCCGTTTCGCTGACAGCTCGGGCCCGCTTGTAAGCGGTGCCGTCTTCTATCTTCCGCTCATAACCGAGCCGGACACCGGTAATGGTGGCCGATGCCGCCCCGATCCCCTTTGCCTTGCTTGCCCATCACGTTGTCAAGCCCTCTTAAATAGCGGCCGCGCCTGCACTGCCCCTCCCTACAACCCTATTCGCAAGCCACGTCTTCGAATAAAGCTTGGCCGCCGCAACTGAGTCGCCGCCGCTCAAGCTCGGGAGCCGTCCGCCTGGAGAAGCCGCCCGTCGTCAAGCCTTTATCTCCGATCCCGTTTTTCGCCCCGGTGAGTTCGCCTTGAGCTTCTCTCCCTTTTCATCTTTTTCCCGAGCTCGATAGTGGTTTCTAGGGCTGAATCCAAGAATGCCGGCAAGGTTTTCGCCGTCGGCCAGGGCCTCCACCGTGCTCGGCACTGTAGCCGGCCGGAAATTCCCCTCCCCTCTCCCTTGATTGATCTCAGCCGTCCAAATCTAATCCAATGACTGAGATCGCGAGATACCCCTTCGTTTGGCATTTTGCTAAAGAGACCCTGGGTTTTCTAAAGTCTTAACCCGCAGTCCACAGGCGTACAGGCCGATTACGCTTTATCCTTTTGAAAGCGTAAACTCAGTCGGTTTAAGTGAAAATACGTTTTCTAGTATTTACAGTTTTGCCACTAAATTTGTTTTGGTCAAAAAATCTCCGTTTTAACTCCGATTTGACCCGTTCAAGTTGCGTTAGGTTCATAATTTCATACTCTACGTGTTAGTACTACTGTTTAGTAGGTTTTCCACTTTTAAATTTTGAGGTTAGATTTAATCTATTACTTTAATAAAGTAAATCTCGTTTAAATCATAACTTTTCCGTTTTAGCTCCGATTTACGTGCAATTCGCGTCTGTGTGATCCTAGTGCGATGTAGATCCGTTTTAAAAACTTTTCATCTTATTTTTCTACTGTTGGTGTACTGTTCTACTGTAGCTTGTTTGCTTTGCATGATTGCTCTTGGATGATTGTTGTTGATGTGTTAATTGAGAATAGACGGTGATCAGTTCGTTGGTGATCAAGAGTACTATTACGAATCGGATCAACAGGATCAGCTAGATCAAGGCAAGTATAGCATGGGATTATCCTTGTTACCTACTCACTTTAATTCACTTAATTCATGCTGCATGTGTCTCCTTGTTAAGGATGCCTTAGTATTGATCTTGTTCCTTGAATCCTATGGTTATGGCATTGGGTAGTGGCTAGTGCTCACATAAACAATGATCTTGTAATTTGATTAATGATATAAGCAATAACTCTAAAAGATGATTTTTAGCAACAGGGAACAAGAGGGCTAGAGTTTTCTCTAGATTCCTCTCCGTAAGGACTTATCTGTAAGCGAACATCCGGGACTTACAATACAGCTGTGAGGGCTACATGGCTCTGGCTTTAGTCATATAAGAGGACCTTTTCTAACTTGTTAGTGGTTACCTTTAAGGCGCAAGAGGGGTTGTGTTCCGGGTTGGGTGTAGTGCGGCTCCTGTCCTTATGAGTATAGGCTGCGTGTCATTGTGCCATACGAAAAGGGGGCTCTACATTTGCAGGCCACAGAAACCTAGCGGCCCTAACTTGTTAGACGAACCTTGGAAAGACTTCATAGTGAAACTTAACTGTCCAATGGGGAGTCATGACCTCGGACTTTTGGGGATCGCGACTCACAGTGAAAGTGCACAACCTCTGCAGAGTGTAAAACTGGTATATCAGCCGTGCTCACGGACACGAGCGGCCTTGGACCCTTATGGAATAGAGATCACTATTAATTTACTTGTTCTTGCTATTCATTATTCTCTTTACATGATCATGTGTTTATTATGGGAATATCACCGATTTGATGCTACTCAATTGCTTAAAATATGATCAACTAAAAGCTACATGCAGTTGAATCAGTGTCTATCCTACTTGAGCTTCATGAACCCCATGTTACACTTGTTGAATACTTTTGTGCTCACCCTTGCATTCCCCCACATCACAAGATGGACTCCCGAATGTGCAAATAGTGATTACTACTACTACTTTCCTGAAGATTACTAGACTTGTGGTCAACCAGTTGACGTGCCTGTGCTATGGAGCTAGCTACCACAAGAATTATTCTATGTTTCCGCTTAATTACGTGAAGACTCTGTGATATTATTCGTTATGTAATAAACATTTGTGATGATACTATTTATATTTGTCATCTTATGTGTGATTGATCTCTGGGCGCACATAAGATTATACATTCCATTTGTTCTTTAAAAATGGGTGTGACAGATTGGTATCAAAGCTATGTTGACTGTAGGACGCAAGCCTAGTTAGTAATGGTCGTCTTAGTTCTCTTTTCTTCACTTGTTTCATGCTTATCACTTTACTCTTGATAATTGCTAAATTGTTATGCTTCTTTCACCTCATTCTATTGTGGAAATATTGTCTCTAATTCCAACTTACCCTTGGCCTAAAATCTGTAGATGCCTCGTGCCCGCAAGACTGCCCGTATCACCACTGGAGGCTACTATCCACCCCGTTCCCTGTACGAACCAGAAGAGCCTCAGGAGGAACCAGAAGACACTACACCAACCCCGCCACCATCACCAGATCAGGCGCCAGAACCAGTTTTGCCCCAAGAAGAACTTGAACCTAAAGAGGAGGTTATCTACTTGAGTGATGATGAAGATGTTGAGCTTGCCCAAGGGGGAGAACAGCCCCCGTCGCCTCCACAAGATGGTTCCGCTAAAGTTGGTGTGCCGTCCCTTCCTATGGGTTGGATTACGAAGATCCATCATAAGCCAAGCCATGACACTCCTTCACACCACCGACTGGTTGGCATGCTAGTGCCTACTTCACAGATTGGGATCCTGCGTTTGAGTATGTCTGCTGGGAGCATAAGCACCCTTTGGAAGCTACTTATTGGAAGTGCAATGTGCGTATCTTTGTTAAGAATGAAGAGATGGATACTTATTTGCTGGACAGGTGTTTTTCCCATAGTGGTCGTCGTGCCACTATAGAAGAGGGCATAGAAGATGCAGCCTTTGAAGCATGCTTGGGACTTCGTCACCTTCGCTATGAGGTTATGCAAGATGATCAATATCGCTATTTTCCTCGTGGAGACCCAGAGCAAGGATGGGTAATGATGAACCCTGGGAATTTGGAATTAGTTCCTCGAGTCATGGTGGATTTTGGTCATGACATGATGGTGACGAATCGTCGGTTGGTAGCCCTAGTTAAAGCTTTGGGGAAGGACGTCAAGAGGTACCAAGAAGTGATAGATGGCCTAAGGATTGACCAAGGCATGGAGGCGATCTATGATTATCATGAATATCAAGCCCGTCCCTAGGAGTTGGAATACCATTTATCTAATAATACGATAGTACGAGTAGTGTCGAGTTAAGTTGAGTATTGTGGTGTCGTGTGAACCTTGTGTGGTTAGTTGAGTTATTATTGTGCCTATGTGTGAGTTGGTTTTTCCGTGTAATGAGTGCTGGAGCTTTGTGGGCTTGTCTACAAAAGTTCCTAATTAAATAATACTAAGTTTAAATAAATAGTTTAGTTGGGTTAACTTTTCTCTCTGTTCTGTCCTTTCTGGAGCGGTCTGTTTTTCCTTTTATGCTTAAAATTAACTGTTCAGCAAAAAATTCTGAAATTTTTATGAGAGAATCTAGACCCACGTACCTTTCCAATTCCTCTGGAATCACCTTTTTATCTATTCTGGATCATGAGATATAATCGTTACAAGATGAAGTTACTGCGCAGTCTGGAAGTCAGAAACAGTTTCTGTTGTGTCCTGTTTTTGAGTAACTTTGTTACAGAATCTGGAAGTGTGAGTTAGATAAAAGTTGTAGATAATTTCATAAGCTTTTCAACTGTATAAAGTACACCTCTACTGGATATCTGTAACTCGAGATAGGTCTGTTTTACCGAACCACTGAAATTGGGATATGTCCAGAGGATTATCAGATTTTATTCTCAATCTCTAGAATTATCTATAATGTGGTAATCTCTAAGATTTGATATTGTATTGGATAACAGATGTCTGGAAGAGGATGAGGTCGAGGCCGTGGTCGTGGAGTTGGTCCACCACCTACTATTCATGAGCTTTTGGCAATACAGACACAGTTGATGGAGGCTCTGGTGAACAATCAGCAAAATCAGCCAGTTGGAGGAGCACCTGCGCGTGATAAGCGTGGTGAATTTTTGAAGGGTCATCCCCCAGTGTTCACTCATACCACTGATCCATTGGAAGCCGATGATTGGCTTCGTGTAGTGGAGAAGCAGCTCAACATTGCTCAGTGTAATGATCAACAGAAGGTGTTGTTTGCTTCGGGATAACTTCAAGGAGCAGCTCAAGACTGGTGGGATTCATATCAGTATGGCCGTCCTGCCAATGCTCCCGCCATTACTTGGCAGGAGTTTATAGAGAGTTTTAGGTCCTACCATATACCTGAGGGGGTGATAGCACTGAAGGCAGAAGAATTCCGCAATTTGACACAGGGATCTATGCCTGTAGCGGAGTATAGAGACAAGTTTGCTCAGTTGTCATGTTATGCGCCGAATGAGGTGGCTAATGATGCCAATAAGCAGTGACTTTTCTTGAAGGGTCTACATGATGGTCTTCAGTTGCAGCTAATGTCCAATGCTTACCCAGATTATCAATCATTAGTGAATCGCGCTATTGTGGTGGATAATAAGCGCAAGGAGATGGATGCCAAAAGGAAGAGACTTCAGGGACAGGTATCTAGAAACAACACTCGCCAACGCACTGGTTTTCAACAAGGTTATCAGCAGAGGTATCCGCCCAACCAATGGAATCGTGGTCAACTTCCTCCACGTAATCAGTTTCTGCAACGTCCTCCTTATCAGTCGCAGAATGGCAATCAACACTCTCAGCAGCAGAATGGGAACCAGAATCAATGACAGAGTACCCCCAACAACACCCCAGTGAAGACTAGTGCTCCTAATACTCCAACTAAGTGTTTCCATTGTGGGAAGGAAGGTCACCTGTCTTATAACTGTCCTGAGAAGGCCAATCAGCAAACCCCTCAGAAGCAGAACAGTAACCAGAAGCCACCATACTACGGGAAGGTGACTCACGTGTCGGAGGAAACTGCCATGGCAGAGCCTGAAGTTATGCTCGGTACGTTCGATGTCCACTCCATTCCTGCCACTGTTCTTTTTGATTCTGGAGCTTCGCATTCATTCATATCTCAAATATTTGTTAAGACACATAGCATCCCTTTATGTGCCATGAAAAACCCTATACTAGTCAATTCGCTTGGGGGAAGTATGCAAGCTTCCTATCGATGCCTCCCTATTAGTTTAATTTTAAGGGGGGTAGAGTTCAAAGTGAGTCCTATAGTGTTGAGAACAGCTGGGATTGATCTTATTCTAGGACTAGATTGGATGAAGCAAAATCAAGCAGTGATTCAGTGTAAGGAAAAGGCAGTAGCCCTGACAACACCGAAGGGAGATCGAATTAGTGTGGAGATTGTAGTGCAAAAGCCGCAGACGGCTATAGTAAATCGACTTGATGATAATGTTAATCAAGAGGATCCAGTTGTGGATGAATTTCTGGATGTATTCCCCGATGACTTGCCAGGTATGCCACCCGACCGCGACATTGAGTTTATTATTGAATTATTGCCTGGAACTGCACCTATAGCTAAGCGTCCATATAGAATGGGGGTTAATGAATTAGAGGAACTTAAGAAACAAATAAAAGAGATGTTGCAGAGTATGTTGCACTATGTGATACGTGTCAGAGGGTTAAAGCTGAACATCAGAGACCTGCAGGATTGTTGTAACCGATGCAGATACCTGAGTGGAAGTGGGAAGAAGTTGGTATGGACTTCATAGTGGGGTTACCACGCACTCAGAGAGGTTTTGATTCAATATGGGTTATAGTGGATCGTTTGACTAAAGTTGCTCATTTTATACCGGTTAAAACAACGTATTCCAGTGCAAAGTTGGCTGAACTGTATTTGGAAAGAATAGTAAGTTTACACGGAGTTCCAAAGAAGATCGTGTCAGATCGAGGTGCTCAGTTTACATCATATTACTGGCAGAAAGTACAAGAGTCATTAGGGACTAAGCTGAATTTTAGCACAGCATATCATCCTCAGACGGATGGGCAAACCGAAAGGATTAATCAGATATTGGAAGATATGTTGAGAGCTTGTGCTTTGCAGTATGGTACAAGTTGGGATAAGAGTTTGCCATATGCAGAGTTTTTCTACAATAATAGTTATCAGAAAAGTCTACAGATGGCACGTTTTGAAGCTTTGTATGGTAGGAAGTGTAGAACTCCGTTGTTTTGGAATCAGACAGGAGAAAGTCAAGTATTCAGTCCCGATATGCTTAGGAATGCTGAGAAACAAGTAAGAATGATCCGAAACAATTTGAAAGCAGCTCAGTCACGATAGAAAAGTTATACCGATACTCGACGGAGAGAGTTGACTTTTGAAGTGGGAGATTATGTCTACCTGAAGGTGTCACCTATGAGAGGTGTGAAAAGGTTTAAATGGAAAAGGAAAGTTAGCACCGAGGTATGTCGGTCCTTTTAAGATCTTAGAGAGACGTGGTGAAGTGGCATATCAATTAGAATTGCCTGAGAGCTTAGCAGGTGTGCATGATGTGTTCCATGTGTCTCAGTTAAAGAAATGTTTGCGTGTACCAAAAGAACAAATACCATTGGAAGAACTCACTGTTAAGGAAAATCTCACTTATGAGGAGTATCCAGTAAAAATCTTGGAGACAGCGGAAAGAGTTACCAGGAGCCGAGTTATAAAGATGTGTAAAGTTCAGTGGAGCCGATATTCGAAAGCAGAGGCTACGTGGGAGAGAGAGAGGAAGATTTAAGAAAAGCGTACCCACAGTTGGTTGAGTAAGCATCGTCCGAATCTCGGGACGAGATTCATTTTAAGGGGTAGAATTGTAACACCCTAAATTTTTGAATATTTTTAAATAGGGAATTTGATTTAGTTAAGCATTTATGTGTGCATGGAAACTTAGCGAAATAATAATTTTTAATAAATAAAATCAAATCTAAGGTTAGATACGTGTTTGTGCATACATGCCACTGCATTTTATTATTTGTGTTGATTGGTTTTTATTTCAAAAAGAGAATCATTTCAAATAATTATTTGAAAATGTATTTGAAGTATTAGAAAAAGAAAAGGAAAAAGAAATATTCTCTTTCTCAGCTTCGGGCCGAAAGCCCAGCTTCCCGCTCTTTTCCCTGCTGGCCCGTCGGCCTTCTCACCCGACGCCCGCGCTGCGTAGTGGGCCGAGCCCAGCTCGTCGTGGCCCGTCAAGCCGAACCGCTGCCGCGCCCTTCTCCCTCTCCGTTTCGCTGACAGCTCGGGCCCGCTTGTAAGCGGTGCCGTCTTCTATCTTCCGCTCGTAACCGAGCCGGACACCGGTAATGGTGGCCGATGCCGCCCCGATCCCCTTTGCCTTGCTTGCCCAGCACGTTGTCAAGCCCTCTTAAATAGCGGCCGCGCCTGCACTGCCCCTCCCTACAACCCTATTCGCAAGCCACGTCTTCGAATAAAGCTTGGCCGCCGCAACCGAGTCGCCGCCGCTCAAGCTCGGGAGCCGTCCGCCTGGAGAAGCCGCCCGTCGTCAAGCCTTTATCTCCGATCCCGTTTTTCGCCCCGGTGAGTTCGCCTTGAGCTTCTCTCCCTTTTCATCTTTTTCCCGAGCTCGATAGTGGTTTCTAGGGCTGAATCCAAGAATGCCGGCGAGGTTTTCGCCGTCGGCCAGGGCCTCCACCGTGCTCGGCACTGTAGCCGGCCGGAAATTCCCCTCCCCTCTCCCTTGATTGATCTCAGCCGTCCAAATCTAATCCAATGACTGAGATCGCGAGATACCCCTTCGTTTGGCATTTTGCTAAAGAGACCCTGGGTTTTCTAAAGTCTTAACCCGCGGTCCATAGGTGTACAGGCCGATTACGCTTTATCCTTTTGAAAGCGTAAACTCAGTCGGTTTAAGTGAAAATACGTTTTCTGGTATTTACAGTTTTGCCACTAAATTTGTTTTGGTCATAAAATCTCCGTTTTAACTCCGATTTGACCCGTTCAAGTTGCGTTAGGTTCATAATTTCATACTCTACATGTTAGTATACTGTTTAGTAGGTTTTCCACTTTTAAATTTCGAGGTTAGATTTAATCTATTACTTTAATAAAGTAAATCTCGTTTAAATCATAACTTTTCCGTTTTAGCTCCGATTTACGTGCAATTCGCGTCTGTGTGATCCTAGTGCGATGTAGATCCGTTTTAAAAACTTTTCATCTTATTTTTCTACTGTTGGTGTACTGTTCTAACTGTAGCTTTGTTTGCTTTGCATGATTGCTCTTGGATGATTGTTGTTGATGTGTTAATTGAGAATAGACGGTGATCAGTTCGTTGGTGATCAAGAGTACTATTACGAATCGGATCAACAGGATCAGCAAGATCAAGGCAAGTATAGCATGAGATTATCCTTGTTACCTACTCACTTTAATTCACTTAATTCATGTTGCATGTGTCTCCTTGTTAAGGATGCCTTAGTATTGATCTTGTTCATTGAATCCTATGGTTATGGCATTGGGTAGTGGCTAGTGCTCACATAAACAATGATCTTGTAATTTGATTAATGATATATGCAATAACTCTAAAAGATGATTTTTAGCAACAGGGAACAAGAGGGCTAGAGTTTTCTCTAGATTCCTCTCCGTAAGGACTTATCTGTAAGCGAACATCCGGGACTTACAATACAGCTGTGAGGGCTACATGGCTCTGGCTTTAGTCATATAAGAGGACCTTTTCTAACTTGTTAGTGGTTACCTTTAAGGCGCAAGAGGGGTTGTGTTCCGGGTTGGGTGTAGTGCGGCTCCTGTCCTTATGAGTATAGGCTGCGTGTCATTGTGCCATACGAAACGGGGCTCTACATTTGCAGGCCACAGAAACCTAGCGGCCCTAACTTGTTAGATGAACCTTGGAAAGACTTCATAGTGAAACTTAACTGTCCAATGGGGAGTCATGACCTTGGACTTTTGGGGATCGCGACTCACAGTGAAAGTGTACAACCTCTACAGAGTGTAAAACTGGTATATCAGCCGTGCTCACGGACACGAGCGGCCTTGGACCCTTATGGAATAGAGATCACTATTAATTTACTTGTTCTTGCTATTCATTATTCTCTTTACATGATCATGTGTTTATTATGAGAATATCACCTATTTGATGCTACTCAATTGCTTAAAATATGATCAACTAAAAGCTACATGCAGTTGAACCAGTGTCTATCCTACTTGAGCTTCATGAACCCCATGTTACACTTGTTGAATACTTTTGTGCTCACCCTTGCATTCCCCCACATCACAAGATGGACTCCCGAATGTGCAAATAGTGATTACTACTACTACTTTCCTGAAGATTACTAGACTTGTGGTCAACCAGTTGACGTGCCTGTGCTATGGAGCTAGCTACCACAAGAATTATTCTATGTTTCCGCTTAATTACGTGAAGACTCTGTGATATTATTCGTTATGTAATAAACATTTGTGATGATACTATTTATATTTGTCATCTTATGTGTTATTGATCTCTGGGCGCACATAAGATTATACATTCCATTTGTTCCTTAAAAATGGGTGTGACAGTAATCTTTTATTTGCAGGTGGGAGGTAATGGCTAGAGGGACCTGATGCATGCTAACTAGAGATGAATGCTTTTGGACATATCCTAACTAGCTAGAGATGAATGCTTTTGTTAAGACTTAAGTGATGAATTGTAATGAGTGCAAGCAAACCATGAGATGTGAACTGTGCAACTAGTGCAAACATCTGAGTTATGTATTATTCTATCTTGATGGCCAAACTGTCTTGATGTAACTTGTTTATCCAAGTTGTGAGCTTATGGATATATGATATAATTGTGAGCTATGATGAGCTTCATTGTCATGATTTTGTATTGTCCAAAATGAAATTGGCGATTTTGTGGTTCATTGATGGTATGTTTGATTGCATGATTAGTGCTAATCCTAAGGTTAATTAAAGGACAATTATGCTGTTAATTTCTTGCATTGATAGCGTCTAATGGTTGGACGCTATATAATATATCGCGTCTGACCATTGGTCGCTATAAGTTTGTAACTGGCGTTGAACGGTCGGTCGCTATATGTTTAACGTATCGTCCGACGGTCGGTCGCTATAAGTATGGTCGGACGCTATAACTTATAGCGACGCCACTTATAGGGACCGTTCAAGTCGGTCGCTATATGTTTATAGCGACCTACCATAGGTCGCTATACTGACTTATAGCGACCAACCGTAGGACGCTGTAGATAGGCTGTGGTATAGTGATAATACAAGCTTGCATTGTATACTTTCATCATCATATTTGACTTTCATCATCATGTCTGCCATTTGGATCCGATAATAAGTTGTCATGACCCATTACATTCAAAATAAAGTTATCATGACCCATTACATTCAAAATAAAATTATCATGACCCTAATTTTTTGGAAGCCATTGTTCATCGGGGTTAAAGTAGAACTCGGCACCGAGCTTTAAGACTTGTTCATTAAGAAATCCTGCTATCTCTCTTGCATTGCTTTGAGATGGTGTGTTTGCAGGGTTTTCCCTTTCAAATTTTTAGTCTGCAATTTGAGTTAAAGAAATATTATTAGTGTACATATCAATAATAATGAAAAATCAAGAAAAGTAGTAGTATTTAGATACGTACTTTTTCGTACTCTAGATTAGTTCTTTTTTAGCACAACTTCAGGAACTCACAAACATAGTATCTATATTGATTGGTCCCATGTGACTGCTGCAGAATCCACTTTAGGAAAAAAACAGATTCAGTATCCGATTCGGTATAGGTAAATTGATACATATAGGAAGCAACATAGGGAAATTGAACTTATAGAGCAATATAGTACTTACTCAAAGTTTATTTACATGCAATGGCGCTTTGCGTTGTGTCATATGGTGTTTCTGAATGAATTCTTTCCAAACACTGTCCAATAAAATTAAAAATGTTTGGAGTATTAATTATTGCATATAGAGAGACTAATATATACATATATAGAGTTGTGCTAGAGAGACTGCAATTACCCCTGGATAATATCTATCATTTCTTGGTATTATTTTTGCTCTTTTCTCATCGAGTCCCAGATGGCTAGAGAAGATATCTCTAGATCGATTTCCATCAATATCCAGTGATTGCTACGTGTGTATGCATACGAAGGTACATAACACTCATTATTTAACTTGTTAGAGTCAACATTATGAACACTCACCTGAAGTTGTAGGGGAAGAGTATAACCTTCTTGTTGCGTTGCTTCTCTAAGAACATCTTGATATTGGCCACCATCTCCGAGTACCATGTTGGTTGGGGTTTAGGGTCTTTGAATACAACATGTGGATCAATGAAACCAATATTGGTACACCCTCTCTTTTTGAACTCTCCCATCTCAAATCTGCATACATATATATAGTGAGGATAATGAACACACATTATAGATGTACTTACGTAGTGAC
The DNA here is from genome assembly GCA_038087645.1 of Saccharum hybrid cultivar R570. Classification (NCBI taxonomy): domain Eukaryota; kingdom Viridiplantae; phylum Streptophyta; class Magnoliopsida; order Poales; family Poaceae; genus Saccharum; species Saccharum hybrid cultivar. The sequence continues at coordinate 19,483,525 of JAQSUU010000805.1, forward strand.
TTATTGTTAACTAGTAGAAAGAATCACTTACAGACAATAGCAGCTTATGATAGTTTTGTCTAGAGAGTATAGGTGACATAGTTGGTGTAATTCAGAAAACTCCAGGTACATGACATCATTGCCCCAGAACCAATGTTCGTCTCTAACCCTGATAGAAATAGCACCTTCTTTCCGGGCACACGCATCGAGGTACCAGTTGTTCAGCGTGTACATTTGCGTCCCCAAATCATTGAGTTTTTCAGGATCCCATAGACTCCTGCCATGCTCATATTTCTCCCAACTTGAGACTACCGGCGCGGTTGCAAAGAGCATATCGGCAATGTCGACACCACGAGTGGTAGCATAGAAGTTACAAAGTTGTACCAAGTTGACTGGTCCATCATCTTGAGGTATTTGTAGGAGGTCTATGTTTGATCCATATTCATTACCAATAACTAGTGGGGGGTGTGATTGCAATTCTTGTTCTCCGAGTTGTGCAACAACCTTGCTTACTTTAACCATTTTCTTATATTCCATGCTTATAGTGCGGTCATAGTTGGATAGGGGCGAGGGCTTACGAGATTCCTGCCTCTTTTTTTGTACATCATCCACCATCCGCCTTAGTTCAGCTGGAGGTAGGTGGAAGTGCTTCTGCTCCATCAGCTTCTTCGCCCCCTTGGCCATCTTTGAGAAGAATAAATTATTCGTTTCTTTGACCGCATCATCTAGTTCCTCTATACTCTTTTCACCAGCCAATTTTTGGGGAATTTGCCTTGTTGGGTGCACGGGGGCTTTCTTCCTCGTCTTTGTCAGCGGGGCAGATGACTTTGTCATGGCAGGACAAGGTGTCGGGGCGGTTCTCTTCTTGGTAGATGCGTTTGTCAATTGAGGAGGCGGCGGTGGCGGTGGTGGAGACCACCTTGGAGATGGTGGGGATGCACCTGTCATGGGAGGAAGCAGTGGCGGTGGAGACCACCTTGGAGATGGTGGGTATGGTACCATGTCTTCTCCATCGTAACCACCGCACGGAGCACTATGCTGGTCTGGGGATTGGATTATTGGCCTGTTGTATGAGTTCAGAAAAGAATGAGGTATGAGTACATTGTTATTTAAGTGCTAATAGAAAACTAATGAAAAATTTTGTTTTGACGTTAAGTTTCATCCGTACCTATGGTCAGGTACTTGAGGAGGCAGCGACAGCATCCTAGGAATAATGATGCAGTGCTTGTGCCATGCAATGAATGACTTCTCTGCTTCTCCTACAGTAGCAGAACCATCACCTCCAGGAATGTCAAGAGGCACATCTTCAAAACCTCTAACAGCTTTATCCACTGAGACGGAAGCGTATCCAGCTGGTATTACTACACCATGGATTCTTGGTGTCTTGGTACGATCTCTAGGACCCACAACACCAATAGCCACCATCACTGTGCCATCATCATTTGGAATGTGCAGCTCACATGCTGTAAGTTTATCGATGTCATCCACGGGGAAACGCTCATCTTGCTTTGGCAGCTCTGTGGAAGCACAACTGCTTCTCAACGTCTGATTCACGGGGCTAATAATGTTGGTTCCCGGAGCTACTGTAAGCCCCTAGGAACTCATTACTATTTGCACTTGCCTCTTTACTTCCTCTTGCATTCTCGCTTCCATTTCTTCCTCTCGCCTCTTTGCATCAAGAACATACCGTTGCAAGATGTGGAGCTTCTCTGCCTCCTCATCCTTCTTTCTCTGGCGGCTTCTATAGGTATCTCTCCATTGAGGGAAACCATGCTCCCATGTAACCGCCCCAAAGCCTCTTGTTCGGCCAGGATGCTCATAAGTCCCAAGGATACATGTCAGTTCATCCTTCTCTCTGTTGGGCCTGAATAGTCCACTAGCCTTAGCTTTTAGAATTTGAATCAATTTTGTTGTTGCTTCTTCCAGTTTTTTTGCCATGAACCATCTTTCTGGTGAGTGGTTCCAGTGATCCCCCATGAGCTAAATACCAACGTCTCGTGCGTTCAGGCCACTTGTCTGATTCGGGTTCGATCCCCTTTTCATGAAGTTTTGCTTCTGCCCTTTCCCACTTTTGAACCGCCGTTGGGTAGCCACCTGATCCCATGTTATGGTGGTATTGCTTTTTGTGGGAATTTTCTTGGTTCCTTCTTGCCCATGCCATACCCTCTTCCGATGTCTTGTACTGTACAAATTCCTCCCAGCAGGGCCTCTGCTTCGCGAGTAGGCCCTTAACGACACACAAATCTTGAGTCTCATCATTGTTGACGTATTTATTGAACAGGTCCTTCTTCCAAGTCTAAAATTGTGTAGCCATCTTCTTCATAGTCCAGTGCCTAACTAGTTCCACCAACCTTTCATTGGTGATGATGTCACCGTCATGATAACGCTCTGTGTCGAACGTGAAATGGTCTTTAATATCAGACCAAAGTGCCTCCTTATCAACATCAGAGACGTAACTAATATGAGGAGCATGAATCTTCTTCTTCCATTCACAGGCACTGATCGAGAGCTTATCCCTTACAAGGAAACCACAGTGGTACCTATATTTAATAGCATATGGTCCTAGTGGTTTCCCTGTAACCACGTCGAATTCTGTGATGATGAAGCGGCCTTCCAACGGCTGTTGGGGGCCTCGGACATTCTTGCTCTTGCCCGGTGTCGTCTTCATCGATCCAGAGGGCTACATACATAGAAACACAAAGATATTAAAAGGAAGCTTATCTTAAAAAATGATAGCTAGATATATTCAATAATATACCTCGCCAACATTATCTTCAACATCCATCTCTTGTCCGTCATTATGATCAAAATTGAAGTATTCATTCCCGTAATCTTCATCAACCTGCTGGTTATTATCGCCATAAGGTTGAGTGGCTTTGTCGATAAGATCCATCATTTCGTCTTCCATGTTGTCCGTCGGCTCGGCCATCTTGCTTAATTAATATATCTGAAAACAAAACAAAGGTTGATGAACTCGACATAAAATCAAACTCGACATAAAACAGAACAAATCCTTTTGAAAACACCAGCGACATAAAACATTGTCTCAAACTCTGCTTTTCTTTCCCTTTTGAAAGGTATTATTCCCTACACTAAGTTTTAGTTTTGGGTACCTAACACTGGCAGGACTTCGAATTGTAAAAGAACACATCAAAATTAGTACAAAAACTGTTTCCTTTGGTCAGTTTAAGGAACATGACTTATATACCAATCAAAAGAGTAATCAATCTGATCACAAATGGGTAGTGACAAATATTCAGCCAATATATAATCTGATGACAAATAGGAGAATTGAAATTACAAATATTCACCCAGAACAATATCACAAATAGGAGATCTGATCACAAATGGGCAGTCACAAATGATCACAAATATTCAGCCAATGCTGCATAGGAGATTTGAAATTAATACAATAGCAGTGACAAATATGGGCAGCAGGACAATCTTTCAGAGTATATTCACCCAGAACAATATCCTTCAAGTACTCAATTGCGAACTTGTTGCTCCCTCTGCTCCCAGACATCTTTCCAATGCAAAGAAAGAGGCACTTAAAAAGCAAAGAATAGCATATTATAGCATTATATATGCACTAAACAGTTCATGACATTTTTCTGTGAATCTAAGCAATACAAAAATCTGATGACATTGTTCTAAGATTATTCAAACATGCAATGCATCAGTGGCAGCAAATTATTATTGTCATTGACGTTTACAGCATGTTTTTTACCAATATATAATAGAGTTATGGACTTTAGCAGATCTTTAAATTTGGAGAAAACATGAGCAAATTTTAATGCACATAAGCACATATATTGACCATACACATCCATCAACCATAGATTGATGCTATCATTTCATCTATCCATGTACCATTTTCAAGGATTGGCTGGATTAGACCATTTCCATCCACCTCCAATGTTTCCACTATAAACAATAATGGATGCAAACGATCTTTGGTACCTATAGAGGAGGATGATGGATACAAGCAATCTTTACAATCTCTAGAAATTACACCAGAAACTGAAAAGCATCACTGTAAAACCCTTGCACGAAAAAAGTAATCACAACAATGGTCAAGAGCTAACATGACATTGTTTCTTATAAATTTCACAGCAATCTGACTACCTATTGTCTGCAAATGGAAGACATCATCATTCAACCATAGTGTATACTGTTTCAGGGCACCAAATCTCACTTTGTTTCAAAGATTATTCAAACATCCATGACCTTGGCCCTGATCTAGAAATTATAATGGAGACAAGAGACTGCCATTAGCCATTGCTAATTCAAATGTAAACCTAACCCCGGCCAGAGCTTATGACATTGAGGTCGAGCTGCACATACGCCCTTGGGCGTGACAATGGCGCCTCACCTACGGTTTGATGGCTTGGACGAGGACGACGACATGGACAGGAGGAGGTCGGCAACGTAGCAGGGCAGAGGGCAGCACGCCGACGTGGTGAAGTCTGGCGGCAGCAGCACGACACGATGAGGAGGGACGTGGTGGAGTCCGGCGTGGTGGAGTTCGGCGCGGTGGAGTTCGGTTGGGGTAGCCTGACGGCATCGTGGTGGGCCCGGTCCGGAGTGTGGTGGGGGAAGCCCGACGGCGGCAGGTGGAGTCCGGCGTAGGGGGAGCCCGACGATGGTGAGGTGGGGTCCGGCGTGGTGGAGGGAGCCCGGCGGCGTCAGGTGGAGTCTGGCGTGGTGGGAGCCCGACGGCGGCGTGGTGGGGTCCAAATCTCACTTTGTTTCAAAGATTATTCAAACATCCATGACCTTGGCCCTGATCTAGAAATTATAATGGAGACAAGAGACTGCCATTAGCCATTGCTAATTCAAATGTAAACCTAACCCCGGCCAGAGCTTATGACATTGAGGTCGAGCTGCACATACGCCCTTGGGCGTGACAATGGCGCCTCACCTACGGTTTGATGGCTTGGACGAGGACGACGACATGGACAGGAGGAGGTCGGCGACGTAGCAGGGCAGAGGGCAGCACGCCGACGTGGTGAAGTCTGGCGGCAGCAGCACGACACGATGAGGAGGGACGTGGTGGAGTCCGGCGTGGTGGAGTTCGGCGCGGTGGAGTTCGGTTGGGGTAGCCTAACGGCATCGTGGTGGGCCCGGTCCGGAGTGTGGTGGGGGAAGCCCGACGGCGGCAGGTGGAGTCCGGCGTAGGGGGAGCCCGACGATGGTGAGGTGGGGTCCGGCGTGGTGGAGGGAGCCCGGCGGCGTCAGGTGGAGTCTGGCGTGGTGGGAGCCCGACGGCGGCGTGGTGGGGTCCAAATCTCACTTTGTTTCAAAGATTATTCAAACATCCATGACCTTGGCCCTGATCTAGAAATTATAATGGAGACAAGAGACTGCCATTAGCCATTGCTAATTCAAATGTAAACCTAACCCCGGCCAGAGCTTATGACATTGAGGTCGAGCTGCACATACGCCCTTGGGCGTGACAATGGCGCCTCACCTACGGTTTGATGGCTTGGACGAGGACGACGACATGGACAGGAGGAGGTCGGCGACGTAGCAGGGCAGAGGGCAGCACGCCGACGTGGTGAAGTCTGGCGGCAGCAGCACGACACGATGAGGAGGGACGTGGTGGAGTCCGGCGTGGTGGAGTTCGGCGCGGTGGAGTTCGGTTGGGGTAGCCTGACGGCATCGTGGTGGGCCCGGTCCGGAGTGTGGTGGGGGAAGCCCGACGGCGGCAGGTGGAGTCCGGCGTAGGGGGAGCCCGACGATGGTGAGGTGGGGTCCGGCGTGGTGGAGGGAGCCCGGCGGCGTCAGGTGGAGTCTGGCGTGGTGGGAGCCCGACGGCGGCGTGGTGGGGTCCGACGTGCGGGCACGCGGGGGAGTCTGGCGGGGAAGAGTCGCGGGCCGGGCCCGAAGTCGGAGTTGGATCCCGGCGGCCGGGCACGCGGTCCTGGGCTTGGTGAAGACGGCGTGGTGGAGGCCAGGCGGTGTGGGTGGCGGATCCCGGCGTGGTGGAGGAGGGCAGGGCGGCGCTTCACGGCGCCGTTTTGTTGGCGCGGCGGCAGGGGAGCAGCGGCCAGGGCAGGCAGAAAAGGGCGCGCGTGGGCCGGGGGGAGAGCAGTGCGGCCGCGGCAGCGCGCGCAGTGGAGACCGAAGCGGCGCGGCGGCGGATGCACATTCGAGAGAGACAGAGACGATGACGGACGCGGAGAAATGATTGAGGAGAAACCTGCTGGCGGCGACGGATGTGTTTAGGTCAGGGACCTTTACTCCCGGTGCCCAGGGATTAAAGACACTTTACTCCCGGTTGGTGTTTCCAACCGGGAGTAAAGGTCAGACCTTTAGTTCCAGTTGGTAACACCAACCGGGAATAAAGGTATTTTTTTTGGCGGGCTACGAAATAGTTATGGTGATTATGGCTTCCCGCCATTTCCAAAACAGGATTTAGGTTTTTATATTTTCTTTTATTTATAACAGGTAAAGTACTATTATTTGTGTAGAAAATAACAAAGTACTTATAAATTTTTTTGAAAAAATAAATTAGAGTTTCTTTTGCTATACTGCAGACATGAAAAATATGTAACCTAAAATATTTTATTTTTTCTTTTAAATATTAAACATAATGGAAAGAATAATCTTTATTTCATTAATGTAAAAATATAGTCTTTAAGTAATATCATTAAATCTATTGTTTTTAGACAGGAATTTCTTTTTCACATCATTTGTACGTCAAACTTTTTATTCGTGGACTCAGTTGAACGTTTAATTATCTGGTGAAGTCGCGCGGAAATTCAATTAAACTATAAAAAGTACCAAACCAATTCTGAAAAATCTCAAACCTGGCAGTTGCTTCACATAGGGCATTTGCAAGACTGAGAAAAAGTTTAAGACCAATACGACAGTTGGACCTCATAATCCCTAAGAACCCATGTGTATAGACATGGTTCGATGGAAGGTTCCGTATACCTTTGTGAAGCACGTGAACTCCACATTTGTCCAAATGGTTTGAGATTTTTTTGGCAGCCATTTACACCCAAAATATGGCCTCACACAAGATCTTTGGTTTTTCTGATCATTATTTTTATTATTACATTTTTCTACGTGCTGCATGAGACAAAGTATGGTGAATTACAGATCGAAAACTATGGAATTATGCAGCAAACTCCATAAATATTTTCCTCCTAGGGCACAAGAGACCTTGTGGCAAAGTTTGGCACCATTCCGGATCTTTTCTAGGATGGACTCAGTTCAACATAGAATTACTCGGTGAAGTTACGCGGATATTCAATTAAACTATAAAAAGTACCAAACTCATTCCGAAAAATCTCAAACTTGGCAGTTGCTTCACATAGGGCATTTTCAAGACTGAGAAAAAGTTTAAGACCAATATGACAGTTGGACCTCAGAATCCCTAAGAACTCAGGTGTATAGACTTGGTTCGATAAAAGGTTCCGTATACCTTTGTGAAGCACGTGCACTCCACATTTGTCCAAATAGTTTGAGATTTTTTTGGCAGCCATTTGCACCCAAAATATGGCCCCACACAAGATCTTAGGTTTTTCTGATTATTATTTTTATTATTACATTTTTCTCCATGCGGCGTGAGACAAAGTATGGTGAATTACAGATCGAAAACTATGGAATTATGCAGCAAACTCCACAAATATTTTCCTCCTAGGACACGAGAGACCTTGTGGCAAAGTTTGGCACTATTCTGGATCTTTTCTAGGCCCGGTGAAGTCGCGTGAAAATTCAATTAAACTGGAAAAAGTACCAATCCAATTCAAAAAAATCTCAAACTTGGCGATTGCTCCACATAGGGCATGTAAAATGTTAAGAAAAAGTTTGGGATCAATACGACACTGGAATGAATGTGCGGTCACAATTATTACATAATTAATATCTCAATACACAACATTTTTCTCCATGCGGCGTGGTGGAGGCCGGGCGGCGTGGGGGCGGATCCCGGCGTGGTGGAGGAGGGCAGGGCGGCGCTTCACGGCGCCGTTTTGTTGGCGCGGCGGCAGGGGAGCAGCGGCCAGGGCAGGCAGAAAAGGGCGCGCGCGGGCCGGGGGGAGAGCAGTGCGGCCGCGGCAGCGCGCGCAGTGGAGACCGAAGCGGCGCGGCGGCGGATGCACATTCGAGAGAGACAGAGACGATGACGGACGCGGAGAAATGATTGAGGAGAAACCTGCTGGCGGCGACGGATGTGTTTAGGTCAGGGACCTTTACTCCCGGTGCCCAGGGATTAAAGACACTTTACTCCCGGTTGGTGTTTCCAACCGGGAGTAAAGGTCAGACCTTTAGTCCCAGTTGGTAACACCAACCGGGAATAAAGGTATTTTTTTGGCGGGCTACGAAATAGTTATGGTGATTATGGCTTCCCGCCATTTCCAAAACAGGATTTAGGTTTTTATATTTTCTTTTATTTATAACAGGTAAAGTACTATTATTTGTGCAGAAAATAACAAAGTACTTATAAATTTTTTTGAAAAAATAAATTAGAGTTTCTTTTGCTATACTGCAGACATGAAAAATATGTAACCTAAAATATTTTATTTTTTCTTTTAAATATTAAACATAATGGAAAGAATAATCTTTATTTTATTAATGTAAAAATATAGTCTTTAAGTAATATCATTAAATCTATTGTTTTTAGACAGGAATTTCTTTTTCACATCATTTGTACGTCAAACTTTTTGTTCGTGGACTCAGTTGAACGTTTAATTATCTGGTGAAGTCGCGCGGAAATTCAATTAAACTATAAAAAGTACCAAACCAATTCTGAAAAATCTCAAACCTGGCAGTTGCTTCACATAGGGCAGTTGCAAGACTGAGAAAAAGTTTAAGACCAATACGACAGTTGGACCTCATAATCCCTAAGAACCCATGTGTATAGACATGGTTCGATGGAAGGTTCCGTATACCTTTGTGAAGCACGTGAACTCCACATTTGTCCAAATGGTTTGAGATTTTTTTGGCAGCCATTTACACCCAAAATATGGCCTCACACAAGATCTTTGGTTTTTCTGATCATTATTTTTATTATTATATTTTTCTACGTGCTGCATGAGACAAAGTATGGTGAATTACAGATCGAAAACTATGGAATTATGCAGCAAACTCCATAAATATTTTCCTCCTAGGGCACAAGAGACCTTGTGGCAAAGTTTGGCACCATTCCGGATCTTTTCTAGGATGGACTCAGTTCAACATAGAATTACTCGGTGAAGTTACGCGGATATTCAATTAAACTATAAAAAGTACCAAACTCATTCCGAAAAATCTTAAACTTGGCAGTTGCTTCACATAGGGCATTTTCAAGACTGAGAAAAAGTTTAAGACCAATATGACAGTTGGACCTCAGAATCCCTAAGAACTCAGGTGTATAGACTTGGTTCGATAAAAGGTTCCGTATACCTTTGTGAAGCACGTGCACTCCACATTTGTCCAAATAGTTTGAGATTTTTTTGGCAGCCATTTGCACCCAAAATATGGCCCCACACAAGATCTTAGGTTTTTCTGATTATTATTTTTATTATTATATTTTTCTCCATGCGGCGTGAGACAAAGTATGGTGAATTACAGATCGAAAACTATGGAATTATGCAGCAAACTCCACAAATATTTTCCTCCTAGGACACGAGAGACCTTGTGGCAAAGTTTGGCACTATTCTGGATCTTTTCTAGGCCCGGTGAAGTCGCGTGAAAATTCAATTAAACTGGAAAAAGTACCAATCCAATTCAAAAAAATCTCAAACTTGGCGATTGCTCCACATAGGGCATGTAAAATGTTAAGAAAAAGTTTGGGATCAATACGACACTGGAATGAATGTGCGGTCACAATTATTACATAATTAATATCTCAATACACAACATTTTTCTCCATGCGGCGTGGTGGAGGCCGGGCGGCGTGGGGGCGGATCCCGGCGTGGTGGAGGAGGGCAGGGCGGCGCTTCACGGCGCCGTTTTGTTGGCGCGGCGGCAGGGGAGCAGCGGCCAGGGCAGGCAGAAAAGGGCGCGCGCGGGCCGGGGGGAGAGCAGTGCGGCCGCGGCAGCGCGCGCAGTGGAGACCGAAGCGGCGCGGCGGCGGATGCACATTCGAGAGAGACAGAGACGATGACGGACGCGGAGAAATGATTGAGGAGAAACCTGCTGGCGGCGACGGATGTGTTTAGGTCAGGGACCTTTACTCCCGGTGCCCAGGGATTAAAGACACTTTACTCCCGGTTGGTGTTTCCAACCGGGAGTAAAGGTCAGACCTTTAGTCCCAGTTGGTAACACCAACCGGGAATAAAGGTATTTTTTTGGCGGGCTACGAAATAGTTATGGTGATTATGGCTTCCCGCCATTTCCAAAACAGGATTTAGGTTTTTATATTTTCTTTTATTTATAACAGGTAAAGTACTATTATTTGTGCAGAAAATAACAAAGTACTTATAAATTTTTTTGAAAAAATAAATTAGAGTTTCTTTTGCTATACTGCAGACATGAAAAATATGTAACCTAAAATATTTTATTTTTTCTTTTAAATATTAAACATAATGCAAAGAATAATCTTTATTTTATTAATGTAAAAATATAGTCTTTAAGTAATATCATTAAATCTATTGTTTTTAGACAGGAATTTCTTTTTCACATCATTTGTACGTCAAACTTTTTGTTCGTGGACTCAGTTGAACGTTTAATTATCTGGTGAAGTCGCGCGGAAATTCAATTAAACTATAAAAAGTACCAAACCAATTCTGAAAAATCTCAAACCTGGCAGTTGCTTCACATAGGGCAGTTGCAAGACTGAGAAAAAGTTTAAGACCAATACGACAGTTGGACCTCATAATCCCTAAGAACCCATGTGTATAGACATGGTTCGATGGAAGGTTCCGTATACCTTTGTGAAGCACGTGAACTCCACATTTGTCCAAATGGTTTGAGATTTTTTTGGCAGCCATTTACACCCAAAATATGGCCTCACACAAGATCTTTGGTTTTTCTGATCATTATTTTTATTATTATATTTTTCTACGTGCTGCATGAGACAAAGTATGGTGAATTACAGATTGAAAACTATGGAATTATGCAGCAAACTCCATAAATATTTTCCTCCTAGGGCACAAGAGACCTTGTGGCAAAGTTTGGCACCATTCCGGATCTTTTCTAGGATGGACTCAGTTCAACATAGAATTACTCGGTGAAGTTACGCGGATATTCAATTAAACTATAAAAAGTACCAAACTCATTCCGAAAAATCTCAAACTTGGCAGTTGCTTCACATAGGGCATTTTCAAGACTGAGAAAAAGTTTAAGACCAATATGACAGTTGGACCTCAGAATCCCTAAGAACTCAGGTGTATAGACTTGGTTCGATAAAAGGTTCCGTATACCTTTGTGAAGCACGTGCACTCCACATTTGTCCAAATAGTTTGAGATTTTTTTGGCAGCCATTTGCACCCAAAATATGGCCCCACACAAGATCTTAGGTTTTTCTGATTATTATTTTTATTATTACATTTTTCTCCATGCGGCGTGAGACAAAGTATGGTGAATTACAGATCGAAAACTATGGAATTATGCAGCAAACTCCACAAATATTTTCCTCCTAGGGCACAAGAGACCTTGTGGCAAAGTTTGGCACTATTCTAGATCTTTTCTAGGCCCGGTGAAGTCGCGTGAAAATTCAATTAAACTGGAAAAAGTACCAATCCAATTCAAAAAAATCTCAAACTTGGCGATTGCTCCACATAGGGCATGTAAAATGTTAAGAAAAAGTTTGGGATCAATACGACACTGGAATGAATGTGCGGTCACAATTATTACATAATTAATATCTCAATACACAACATTTTTCTCCATGCGGCGTGGTGGAGGCCGGGCGGCGTGGGGGCGGATCCCGGCGTGGTGGAGGAGGGCAGGGCGGCGCTTCACGGCGCCGTTTTGTTGGCGCGGCGGCAGGGGAGCAGCGGCCAGGGCAGGCAGAAAAGGGCGCGCGCGGGCCGGGGGGAGAGCAGTGCGGCCGCGGCAGCGCGCGCAGTGGAGACCGAAGCGGCGCGGCGGCGGATGCACATTCGAGAGAGACAGAGACGATGACGGACGCGGAGAAATGATTGAGGAGAAACCTGCTGGCGGCGACGGATGTGTTTAGGTCAGGGACCTTTACTCCCGGTGCCCAGGGATTAAAGACACTTTACTCCCGGTTGGTGTTTCCAACCGGGAGTAAAGGTCAGACCTTTAGTCCCAGTTGGTAACACCAACCGGGAATAAAGGTATTTTTTTTGGCGGGCTACGAAATAGTTATGGTGATTATGGCTTCCCGCCATTTCCAAAACAGGATTTAGGTTTTTATATTTTCTTTTATTTATAACAGGTAAAGTACTATTATTTGTGCAGAAAATAACAAAGTACTTATAAATTTTTTTTGAAAAAATAAATTAGAGTTTCTTTTGCTATACTGCAGACATGAAAAATATGTAACCTAAAATATTTTATTTTTTCTTTTAAATATTAAACATAATGGAAAGAATAATCTTTATTTTATTAATGTAAAAATATAGTCTTTAAGTAATATCATTAAATCTATTGTTTTTAGACAGGAATTTCTTTTTCACATCATTTGTACGTCAAACTTTTTGTTCGTGGACTCAGTTGAACGTTTAATTATCTGGTGAAGTCGCGCGGAAATTCAATTAAACTATAAAAAGTACCAAACCAATTCTGAAAAATCTCAAACCTGGCAGTTGCTTCACATAGGGCAGTTGCAAGACTGAGAAAAAGTTTAAGACCAATACGACAGTTGGACCTCATAATCCCTAAGAACCCATGTGTATAGACATGGTTCGATGGAAGGTTCCGTATACCTTTGTGAAGCACGTGAACTCCACATTTGTCCAAATGGTTTGAGATTTTTTTGGCAGCCATTTACACCCAAAATATGGCCTCACACAAGATCTTTGGTTTTTCTAATCATTATTTTTATTATTATATTTTTCTACGTGCTGCATGAGACAAAGTATGGTGAATTACAGATCGAAAACTATGGAATTATGCAGCAAACTCCATAAATATTTTCCTCCTAGGGCACAAGAGACCTTGTGGCAAAGTTTGGCACCATTCCGGATCTTTTCTAGGATGGACTCAGTTCAACGTAGAATTACTCGGTGAAGTTACGCGGATATTCAATTAAACTATAAAAAGTACCAAACTCATTCTGAAAAATCTCAAACTTGGCAGTTGTTTCACATAGGGCATTTTCAAGACTGAGAAAAAGTTTAAGACCAATATGACAGTTGGACCTCAGAATCCCTAAGAACTCAGGTGTATAGACTTGGTTCGATAAAAGGTTCCGTATACCTTTGTGAAGCACGTGCACTCCACATTTGTCCAAATAGTTTGAGATTTTTTTGGCAGCCATTTGCACCCAAAATATGGCCCCACACAAGATCTTAGGTTTTTCTGATTATTATTTTTATTATTACATTTTTCTCCATGCGGCGTGAGACAAAGTATGGTGAATTACAGATCGAAAACTATGGAATTATGCAGCAAACTCCACAAATATTTTCCTCCTAGGGCACAAGAGACCTTATGGCAAAGTTTGGCACTATTCTAGATCTTTTCTAGGCCCGGTGAAGTCGCGTGAAAATTCAATTAAACTGGAAAAAGTACCAATCCAATTCAAAAAAATCTCAAACTTGGCGATTGCTCCACATAGGGCATGTAAAATATTAAGAAAAAGTTTGGGATCAATACGACACTGGAATGAATGTGCGGTCACAATTATTACATAATTAATATCTCAATACACAACATTTTTCTCCATGCGGCGTGGTGGAGGCCGGGCGGCGTGGGGGCGGATCCCGGCGTGGTGGAGGAGGGCAGGGCGGCGCTTCACGGCGCCGTTTTGTTGGCGCGGCGGCAGGGGAGCAGCGGCCAGGGCAGGCAGAAAAGGGTGCGCGCGGGCCGGGGGGAGAGCAGTGCGGCCGCGGCAGCGCGCGCAGTGGAGACCGAAGCGGCGCGGCGGCGGATGCACATTCGAGAGAGACAGAGACGATGACGGACGCGGAGAAATGATTGAGGAGAAACCTGCTGGCGGCGACGGATGTGTTTAGGTCAGGGACCTTTACTCCCGGTGCCCAGGGATTAAAGACACTTTACTCCCGGTTGGTGTTTCCAACCGGGAGTAAAGGTCAGACCTTTAGTCCCAGTTGGTAACACCAACCGGGAATAAAGGTATTTTTTTTGGCGGGCTACGAAATAGTTATGGTGATTATGGCTTCCCGCCATTTCCAAAACAGGATTTAGGTTTTTATATTTTCTTTTATTTATAACAGGTAAAGTACTATTATTTGTGCAGAAAATAACAAAGTACTTATAAATTTTTTTGAAAAAATAAATTAGAGTTTCTTTTGCTATACTGCAGACATGAAAAATATGTAACCTAAAATATTTTATTTTTTCTTTTAAATATTAAACATAATGGAAAGAATAATCTTTATTTTATTAATGTAAAAATATAGTCTTTAAGTAATATCATTAAATCTATTGTTTTTAGACAGGAATTTCTTTTTCACATCATTTGTACGTCAAACTTTTTGTTCGTGGACTCAGTTGAACGTTTAATTATCTGGTGAAGTCGCGCGGAAATTCAATTAAACTATAAAAAGTACCAAACCAATTCTGAAAAATCTCAAACCTGGCAGTTGCTTCACATAGGGCATTTGCAAGACTGAGAAAAAGTTTAAGACCAATACGACAGTTGGACCTCATAATCCCTAAGAACCCATGTGTATAGACATGGTTCGATGGAAGGTTCCGTATTGTGAAGCACGTGAACTCCACATTTGTCCAAATGGTTTGAGATTTTTTTGGCAGCCATTTACACCCAAAATATGGCCTCACACAAGATCTTTGGTTTTTCTGATCATTATTTTTATTATTACATTTTTCTACGTGCTGCATGAGACAAAGTATGGTGAATTACAGATCGAAAACTATGGAATTATGCAGCAAACTCCATAAATATTTTCCTCCTAGGGCACAAGAGACCTTGTGGCAAAGTTTGGCACCATTCCGGATCTTTTCTAGGATGGACTCAGTTCAACATAGAATTACTCGGTGAAGTTACGCGGATATTCAATTAAACTATAAAAAGTACCAAACTCATTCCGAAAAATCTCAAACTTGGCAGTTGCTTCACATAGGGCATTTTCAAGACTGAGAAAAAGTTTAAGACCAATATGACAGTTGGACCTCAGAATCCCTAAGAACTCAGGTGTATAGACTTGGTTCGATAAAAGGTTCCGTATACCTTTGTGAAGCACGTGCACTCCACATTTGTCCAAATAGTTTGAGATTTTTTTGGCAGCCATTTGCACCCAAAATATGGCCCCACACAAGATCTTAGGTTTTTCTGATTATTATTTTTATTATTACATTTTTCTCCATGCGGCGTGAGACAAAGTATGGTGAATTACAGATCGAAAACTATGGAATTATGCAGCAAACTCCACAAATATTTTCCTCCTAGGGCACAAGAGACCTTGTGGCAAAGTTTGGCACTATTCTAGATCTTTTCTAGGCCCGGTGAAGTCGCGTGAAAATTCAATTAAACTGGAAAAAGTACCAATCCAATTCAAAAAAATCTCAAACTTGGCGATTGCTCCACATAGGGCATGTAAAATGTAAAGAGAAAGTTTGGGATCAATACGACACTGGAATGAATGTGCGGTCACAATTATTACATAATTAATATCTCAATACACAACATTTTTCTCCATGCGGCGTGGTGGAGGCCGGGCGGCGTGGGGGCGGATCCCGGCGTGGTGGAGGAGGGCAGGGCGGCGCTTCACGGCGCCGTTTTGTTGGCGCGGCGGCAGGGGAGCAGCGGCCAGGGCAGGCAGAAAAGGGCGCGCGCGGGCCGGGGGGAGAGCAGTGCGGCCGCGGCAGCGCGCGCAGTGGAGACCGAAGCGGCGCGGCGGCGGATGCACATTCGAGAGAGACAGAGACGATGACGGACGCGGAGAAATGATTGAGGAGAAACCTGCTGGCGGCGACGGATGTGTTTAGGTCAGGGACCTTTACTCCCGGTGCCCAGGGATTAAAGACACTTTACTCCCGGTTGGTGTTTCCAACCGGGAGTAAAGGTCAGACCTTTAGTCCCAGTTGGTAACACCAACCGGGAATAAAGGTATTTTTTTTGGCGGGCTACGAAATAGTTATGGTGATTATGGCTTCCCGCCATTTCCAAAACAGGATTTAGGTTTTTATATTTTCTTTTATTTATAACAGGTAAAGTATTATTATTTGTGCAGAAAATAACAAAGTACTTATAAATTTTTTTGAAAAAATAAATTAGAGTTTCTTTTGCTATACTGCAGACATGAAAAATATGTAACCTAAAATATTTTATTTTTTCTTTTAAATATTAAACATAATGGAAAGAATAATCTTTATTTCATTAATGTAAAAATATAGTCTTTAAGTAATATCATTAAATCTATTGTTTTTAGACAGGAATTTCTTTTTCACATCATTTGTACGTCAAACTTTTTGTTCGTGGACTCAGTTAAACGTTTAATTATCTGGTGAAGTCGCGCGGAAATTCAATTAAACTATAAAAAGTACCAAACCAATTCTGAAAAATCTCAAACCTGGCAGTTGCTTCACATAGGGCATTTGCAAGACTGAGAAAAAGTTTAAGACCAATACGACAGTTGGATCTCATAATCCCTAAGAACCCATGTGTATAGACATGGTTCGATGGAAGGTTCCGTATTGTGAAGCACGTGAACTCCACATTTGTCCAAATGGTTTGAGATTTTTTTGGCAGCCATTTACACCCAAAATATGGCCTCACACAAGATTTTAGATTTTTCTGATCATTATTTTTATTATTACATTTTTCTACGTGCTGCATGAGACAAAGTATGGTGAATTACAGATCGAAAACTATGGAATTATGCAGCAAACTCCATAAATATTTTCCTCCTAGGGCACAAGAGACCTTGTGGCAAAGTTTGGCACCATTCCGGATCTTTTCTAGGATGGACTCAGTTCAACATAGAATTACTCGGTGAAGTTACGCGGATATTCAATTAAACTATAAAAAGTACCAAATTCATTCCGAAAAATCTCAAACTTGGCAGTTGCTTCACATAGGGCATTTTCAAGACTGAGAAAAAGTTTAAGACCAATATGACAGTTGGACCTCAGAATCCCTAAGAACTCAGGTGTATAGACTTGGTTCGATAAAAGGTTCCGTATACCTTTGTGAAGCACGTGCACTCCACATTTGTCCAAATAGTTTGAGATTTTTTTGGCAGCCATTTGCACCCAAAATATGGCCCCACACAAGATCTTAGGTTTTTCTGATTATTATTTTTATTATTACATTTTTCTCCATGCGGCGTGAGACAAAGTATGGTGAATTACAGATCGAAAACTATGGAATTATGCAGCAAACTCCACAAATATTTTCCTCCTAGGGCACAAGAGACCTTGTGGCAAAGTTTGGCACTATTCTAGATCTTTTCTAGGCCCGGTGAAGTCGCGTGAAAATTCAATTAAACTGGAAAAAGTACCAATCCAATTCAAAAAAATCTCAAACTTGGCGATTGCTCCACATAGGGCATGTAAAATGTAAAGAGAAAGTTTGGGATCAATACGACACTGGAATGAATGTGCGGTCACAATTATTACATAATTAATATCTCAATACACAACATTTTTCTCCATGCGGCGTGGTGGAGGCCGGGCGGCGTGGGGGCGGATCCCGGCGTGGTGGAGGAGGGCAGGGCGGCGCTTCACGGCGCCGTTTTGTTGGCGCGGCGGCAGGGGAGCAGCGGCCAGGGCAGGCAGAAAAGGGCGCGCGCGGGCCGGGGGGAGAGCAGTGCGGCCGCGGCAGCGCGCGCAGTGGAGACCGAAGCGGCGCGGCGGCGGATGCACATTCGAGAGAGACAGAGACGATGACGGACGCGGAGAAATGATTGAGGAGAAACCTGCTGGCGGCGACGGATGTGTTTAGGTCAGGGACCTTTACTCCCGGTGCCCAGGGATTAAAGACACTTTACTCCCGGTTGGTGTTTCCAACCGGGAGTAAAGGTCAGACCTTTAGTCCCAGTTGGTAACACCAACCGGGAATAAAGGTATTTTTTTTGGCGGGCTACGAAATAGTTATGGTGATTATGGCTTCCCGCCATTTCCAAAACAGGATTTAGGTTTTTATATTTTCTTTTATTTATAACAGGTAAAGTATTATTATTTGTGCAGAAAATAACAAAGTACTTATAAATTTTTTTGAAAAAATAAATTAGAGTTTCTTTTGCTATACTGCAGACATGAAAAATATGTAACCTAAAATATTTTATTTTTTCTTTTAAATATTAAACATAATGGAAAGAATAATCTTTATTTCATTAATGTAAAAATATAGTCTTTAAGTAATATCATTAAATCTATTGTTTTTAGACAGGAATTTCTTTTTCACATCATTTGTACGTCAAACTTTTTGTTCGTGGACTCAGTTAAACGTTTAATTATCTGGTGAAGTCGCGCGGAAATTCAATTAAACTATAAAAAGTACCAAACCAATTCTGAAAAATCTCAAACCTGGCAGTTGCTTCACATAGGGCATTTGCAAGACTGAGAAAAAGTTTAAGACCAATACGACAGTTGGATCTCATAATCCCTAAGAACCCATGTGTATAGACATGGTTCGATGGAAGGTTCCGTATTGTGAAGCACGTGAACTCCACATTTGTCCAAATGGTTTGAGATTTTTTTGGCAGCCATTTACACCCAAAATATGGCCTCACACAAGATTTTAGATTTTTCTGATCATTATTTTTATTATTACATTTTTCTACGTGCTGCATGAGACAAAGTATGGTGAATTACAGATCGAAAACTATGGAATTATGCAGCAAACTCCATAAATATTTTCCTCCTAGGGCACAAGAGACCTTGTGGCAAAGTTTGGCACCATTCCGGATCTTTTCTAGGATGGACTCAGTTCAACATAGAATTACTCGGTGAAGTTACGCGGATATTCAATTAAACTATAAAAAGTACCAAATTCATTCCGAAAAATCTCAAACTTGGCAGTTGCTTCACATAGGGCATTTTCAAGACTGAGAAAAAGTTTAAGACCAATATGACAGTTGGACCTCAGAATCCCTAAGAACTCAGGTGTATAGACTTGGTTCGATAAAAGGTTCCGTATACCTTTGTGAAGCACGTGCACTCCACATTTGTCCAAATAGTTTGAGATTTTTTTGGCAGCCATTTGCACCCAAAATATGGCCCCACACAAGATCTTAGGTTTTTCTGATTATTATTTTTATTATTACATTTTTCTCCATGCGGCGTGAGACAAAGTATGGTGAATTACAGATCGAAAACTATGGAATTATGCAGCAAACTCCACAAATATTTTCCTCCTAGGGCACAAGAGACCTTGTGGCAAAGTTTGGCACTATTCTAGATCTTTTCTAGGCCCGGTGAAGTCGCGTGAAAATTCAATTAAACTGGAAAAAGTACCAATCCAATTCAAAAAAATCTCAAACTTGGCGATTGCTCCACACAGGGCATGTAAAATGTTAAGAAAAAGTTTGGGATCAATACGACACTGGAATGAATGTGCGGTCACAATTATTACATAATTAATATCTCAATACACAACATTTTTCTCCATGCGGCGTGGTGGAGGCCGGGCGGCGTGGCGGCGGATCCCGGCGTGGTGGAGGAGGGCAGGGCGGCGCTTCACGGCGCCGTTTTGTTGGCGCGGCGGCAGGGGAGCAGCGGCCAGGGCAGGCAGAAAAGGGCGCGCGCGGGCCGGGGGGAGAGCAGTGCGGCCGCGGCAGCGCGCGCAGTGAAGACCGAAGCGGCGCGGCGGCGGATGCACATTCGAGAGAGACAGAGACGATGACGGACGCGGAGAAATGATTGAGGAGAAACCTGCTGGCGGCGACGGATGTGTTTAGGTCAGGGACCTTTACTCCCGGTGCCCAGGGATTAAAGACACTTTACTCCCGGTTGGTGTTTCCAACCGGGAGTAAAGGTCAGACCTTTAGTCCCAGTTGGTAACACCAACCGGGAATAAAGGTATTTTTTTTGGCGGGCTACGAAATAGTTATGGTGATTATGGCTTCCCGCCATTTCCAAAACAGGATTTAGGTTTTTATATTTTCTTTTATTTATAACAGGTAAAGTACTATTATTTATGCAGAAAATAACAAAGTACTTATAAATTTTTTTGAAAAAATAAATTAGAGTTTCTTTTGCTATACTGCAGACATGAAAAATATGTAACCTAAAATATTTTATTTTTTCTTTTAAATATTAAACATAATGGAAAGAATAATCTTTATTTCATTAATGTAAAAATATAGTCTTTAAGTAATATCGTTAAATCTATTGTTTTTAGACAGGAATTTCTTTTTCACATCATTTGTACGTCAAACTTTTTGTTCGTGGACTCAGTTAAACGTTTAATTATCTGGTGAAGTCGCGCGGAAATTCAATTAAACTATAAAAAGTACCAAACCAATTCTGAAAAATCTCAAACCTGGCAGTTGCTTCACATAGGGCATTTGCAAGACTGAGAAAAAGTTTAAGACCAATACGACAGTTGGATCTCATAATCCCTAAGAACCCATGTGTATAGACATGGTTCGATGGAAGGTTCCGTATACCTTTGTGAAGCATGTGAACTCCACATTTGTCCAAATGGTTTGAGATTTTTTTGGCAGCCATTTACACCCAAAATATGGCCTCACACAAGATCTTAGGTTTTTCTGATCATTATTTTTATTATTACATTTTTCTACGTGCTGCATGAGACAAAGTATGGTGAATTACAGATCGAAAACTATGGAATTATGCAGCAAACTCCATAAATATTTTCCTCCTAGGGCACAAGAGACCTTGTGGCAAAGTTTGGCACCATTCCGGATCTTTTCTAGGATGGACTCAGTTCAACATAGAATTACTCGGTGAAGTTACGCGGATATTCAATTAAACTATAAAAAGTACCAAACTCATTCCGAAAAATCTCAAACTTGGCAGTTGCTTCACATAGGGCATTTTCAAGACTGAGAAAAAGTTTAAGACCAATATGACAGTTGGACCTCAGAATCCCTAAGAACTCAGGTGTATAGACTTGGTTCGATAAAAGGTTCCGTATACCTTTGTGAAGCACGTGCACTCCACATTTGTCCAAATAGTTTGAGATTTTTTTGGCAGCCATTTGCACCCAAAATATGGCCCCACACAAGATCTTAGGTTTTTCTGATTATTATTTTTATTATTATATTTTTCTCCATGCGGCGTGAGACAAAGTATGGTGAATTACAGATCGAAAACTATGGAATTATGCAGCAAACTCCACAAATATTTTCCTCCTAGGGCACAAGAGACCTTGTGGCAAAGTTTGGCACTATTCTGGATCTTTTCTAGGCCCAGTGAAGTCGCGTGAAAATTCAATTAAACTGGAAAAAGTACCAATCCAATTCAAAAAAATCTCAAACTTGGCGATTGCTCCACATAGGACATGTAAAATGTTAAGAAAAAGTTTGGGATCAATACGACACTGGAATGAATGTGCGGTCACAATTATTACATAATTAATATCTCAATACACAACATTTTTCTCCATGCGGCGTGGTGGAGGCCGGGCGGCGTGGGGGCGGATCCCGGCGTGGTGGAGGAGGGCAGGGCGGCGCTTCACGGCGCCGTTTTGTTGGCGCGGCGGCAGGGGAGCAGCGGCCAGGGCAGGCAGAAAAGGGCGCGCGCGGGCCGGGGGGAGAGCAGTGCGGCCGCGGCAGCGCGCGCAGTGGAGACCGAAGCGGCGCGGCGGCGGATGCACATTCGAGAGAGACAGAGACGATGACGGACGCGGAGAAATGATTGAGGAGAAACCTGCTGGCGGCGACGATGCACATTCGAGAGAGACAGAGACGATGACGGACGCGGAGAAATGATTGAGGAGAAACCTGCTGGCGGCGACGGATGTGTTTAGGTCAGGGACCTTTACTCCCGGTGCCCAGGGATTAAAGACACTTTACTCCCGGTTGGTGTTTCCAACCGGGAGTAAAGGTCAGACCTTTAGTCCCAGTTGGTAACACCAACCGGGAATAAAGGTATTTTTTTTGGCGGGCTACGAAATAGTTATGGTGATTATGGCTTCCCGCCATTTCCAAAACAGGATTTAGGTTTTTATATTTTCTTTTATTTATAACAGGTAAAGTACTATTATTTGTGCAGAAAATAACAAAGTACTTATAAATTTTTTTGAAAAAATAAATTAGAGTTTCTTTTGCTATACTGCAGACATGAAAAATATGTAACCTAAAATATTTTATTTTTTCTTTTAAATATTAAACATAATGGAAAGAATAATCTTTATTTCATTAATGTAAAAATATAGTCTTTAAGTAATATCGTTAAATCTATTGTTTTTAGACAGGAATTTCTTTTTCACATCATTTGTACGTCAAACTTTTTGTTCGTGGACTCAGTTAAACGTTTAATTATCTGGTGAAGTCGCGCGGAAATTCAATTAAACTATAAAAAGTACCAAACCAATTCTGAAAAATCTCAAACCTGGCAGTTGCTTCACATAGGGCATTTGCAAGACTGAGAAAAAGTTTAAGACCAATACGACAGTTGGATCTCATAATCCCTAAGAACCCATGTGTATAGACATGGTTCGATGGAAGGTTCCGTATTGTGAAGCACGTGAACTCCACATTTGTCCAAATGGTTTGAGATTTTTTTGGCAGCCATTTACACCCAAAATATGGCCTCACACAAGATTTTAGATTTTTCTGATCATTATTTTTATTATTACATTTTTCTACGTGCTGCATGAGACAAAGTATGGTGAATTACAGATCGAAAACTATGGAATTATGCAGCAAACTCCATAAATATTTTCCTCCTAGGGCACAAGAGACCTTGTGGCAAAGTTTGGCACCATTCCGGATCTTTTCTAGGATGGACTCAGTTCAACATAGAATTACTCGGTGAAGTTACGCGGATATTCAATTAAACTATAAAAAGTACCAAACTCATTCCGAAAAATCTCAAACTTGGCAGTTGCTTCACATAGGGCATTTTCAAGACTGAGAAAAAGTTTAAGACCAATATGACAGTTGGACCTCAGAATCCCTAAGAACTCAGGTGTATAGACTTGGTTCGATAAAAGGTTCCGTATACCTTTGTGAAGCACGTGCACTCCACATTTGTCCAAATAGTTTGAGATTTTTTTGGCAGCCATTTGCACCCAAAATATGGCCCCACACAAGATCTTAGGTTTTTCTGATTATTATTTTTATTATTACATTTTTCTCCATGCGGCGTGAGACAAAGTATGGTGAATTACAGATCGAAAACTATGGAATTATGCAGCAAACTCCACAAATATTTTCCTCCTAGGGCACAAGAGACCTTGTGGCAAAGTTTGGCACTATTCTAGATCTTTTCTAGGCCCGGTGAAGTCGCGTGAAAATTCAATTAAACTGGAAAAAGTACCAATCCAATTCAAAAAAATCTCAAACTTGGCGATTGCTCCACACAGGGCATGTAAAATGTTAAGAAAAAGTTTGGGATCAATACGACACTGGAATGAATGTGCGGTCACAATTATTACATAATTAATATCTCAATACACAATATTTTTCTCCATGCGGCGTGGTGGAGGCCGGGCGGCGTGGCGGCGGATCCCGGCGTGGTGGAGGAGGGCAGGGCGGCGCTTCACGGCGCCGTTTTGTTGGCGTGGCGGCAGGGGAGCAGCGGCCAGGGCAGGCAGAAAAGGGCGCGCGCGGGCCGGGGGGAGAGCAGTGCGGCCGCGGCAGCGCGCGCAGTGAAGACCGAAGCGGCGCGGCGGCGGATGCACATTCGAGAGAGACAGAGACGATGACGGACGCGGAGAAATGATTGAGGAGAAACCTGCTGGCGGCGACGGATGTGTTTAGGTCAGGGACCTTTACTCCCGGTGCCCAGGGATTAAAGACACTTTACTCCCGGTTGGTGTTTCCAACCGGGAGTAAAGGTCAGACCTTTAGTCCCAGTTGGTAACACCAACCGGGAATAAAGGTATTTTTTTTGGCGGGCTACGAAATAGTTATGGTGATTATGGCTTCCCGCCATTTCCAAAACAGGATTTAGGTTTTTATATTTTCTTTTATTTATAACAGGTAAAGTACTATTATTTGTGCAGAAAATAACAAAGTACTTATAAATTTTTTTGAAAAAATAAATTAGAGTTTCTTTTGCTATACTGCAGACATGAAAAATATGTAACCTAAAATATTTTATTTTTTCTTTTAAATATTAAACATAATGGAAAGAATAATCTTTATTTCATTAATGTAAAAATATAGTCTTTAAGTAATATCATTAAATCTGTTGTTTTTAGACAGGAATTTCTTTTTCACATCATTTGTACGTCAAACTTTTTGTTCGTGGACTCAGTTAAACGTTTAATTATCTGGTGAAGTCGCGCGGAAATTCAATTAAACTATAAAAAGTACCAAACCAATTCTGAAAAATCTCAAACCTGGCAGTTGCTTCACATAGGGCATTTGCAAGACTGAGAAAAAGTTTAAGACCAATACGACAGTTGGATCTCATAATCCCTAAGAACCCATGTGTATAGACATGGTTCGATGGAAGGTTCCGTATACCATTGTGAAGCACGTGAACTCCACATTTGTCCAAATGGTTTGAGATTTTTTTGGCAGCCATTTACACCCAAAATATGGCCTCACACAAGATCTTAGGTTTTTCTGATCATTATTTTTATTATTACATTTTTCTACGTGCTGCATGAGACAAAGTATGGTGAATTACAGATCGAAAACTATGGAATTATGCAGCAAACTCCATAAATATTTTCCTCCTAGGGCACAAGAGACCTTGTGGCAAAGTTTGGCACCATTCCGGATCTTTTCTAGGATGGACTCAGTTCAACATAGAATTACTCGGTGAAGTTACGCGGATATTCAATTAAACTATAAAAAGTACCAAACTCATTCCGAAAAATCTCAAACTTGGCAGTTGCTTCACATAGGGCATTTTCAAGACTGAGAAAAAGTTTAAGACCAATATGACAGTTGGACCTCAGAATCCCTAAGAACTCAGGTGTATAGACTTGGTTCGATAAAAGGTTCCGTATACCTTTGTGAAGCACGTGCACTCCACATTTGTCCAAATAGTTTGAGATTTTTTTGGCACCCATTTGCACCCAAAATATGGCCCCACACAAGATCTTAGGTTTTTCTGATTATTATTTTTATTATTATATTTTTCTCCATGCGGCGTGAGACAAAGTATGGTGAATTACAGATCGAAAACTATGGAATTATGCAGCAAACTCCACAAATATTTTCCTCCTAGGGCACAAGAGACCTTGTGGCAAAGTTTGGCACTATTCTGGATCTTTTCTAGGCCCGGTGAAGTCGCGTGAAAATTCAATTAAACTGGAAAAAGTACCAATCCAATTCAAAAAAATCTCAAACTTGGCGATTGCTCCACATAGGGCATGTAAAATGTTAAGAAAAAGTTTGGGATCAATACGACACTGGAATGAATGTGCGGTCACAATTATTACATAATTAATATCTCAATACACAACATTTTTCTCCATGCGGCGTGGTGGAGGCCGGGCGGCGTGGGGGCGGATCCCGGCGTGGTGGAGGAGGGCAGGGCGGCGCTTCACGGCGCCGTTTTGTTGGCGCGGCGGCAGGGGAGCAGCGGCCAGGGCAGGCAGAAAAGGGCGCGCGCGGGCCGGGGGGAGAGCAGTGCGGCCGCGGCAGCGCGCGCAGTGGAGACCGAAGCGGCGCGGCGGCGGATGCACATTCGAGAGAGACAGAGACGATGACGGACGCGGAGAAATGATTGAGGAGAAACCTGCTGGCGGCGACGGATGTGTTTAGGTCAGGGACCTTTACTCCCGGTGCCCAGGGATTAAAGACACTTTACTCCCGGTTGGTGTTTCCAACCGGGAGTAAAGGTCAGACCTTTAGTCCCAGTTGGTAACACCAACCGGGAATAAAGGTATTTTTTTTGGCGGGCTACGAAATAGTTATGGTGATTATGGCTTCCCGCCATTTCCAAAACAGGATTTAGGTTTTTATATTTTCTTTTATTTATAACAGGTAAAGTACTATTATTTGTGCAGAAAATAACAAAGTACTTATAAATTTTTTTGAAAAAATAAATTAGAGTTTCTTTTGCTATACTGCAGACATGAAAAATATGTAACCTAAAATATTTTATTTTTTCTTTTAAATATTAAACATAATGGAAAGAATAATCTTTATTTCATTAATGTAAAAATATAGTCTTTAAGTAATATCATTAAATCTGTTGTTTTTAGACAGGAATTTCTTTTTCACATCATTTGTACGTCAAACTTTTTGTTCGTGGACTCAGTTAAACGTTTAATTATCTGGTGAAGTCGCGCGGAAATTCAATTAAACTATAAAAAGTACCAAACCAATTCTGAAAAATCTCAAACCTGGCAGTTGCTTCACATAGGGCATTTGCAAGACTGAGAAAAAGTTTAAGACCAATACGACAGTTGGATCTCATAATCCCTAAGAACCCATGTGTATAGACATGGTTCGATGGAAGGTTCCGTATACCATTGTGAAGCACGTGAACTCCACATTTGTCCAAATGGTTTGAGATTTTTTTGGCAGCCATTTACACCCAAAATATGGCCTCACACAAGATCTTAGGTTTTTCTGATCATTATTTTTATTATTACATTTTTCTACGTGCTGCATGAGACAAAGTATGGTGAATTACAGATCGAAAACTATGGAATTATGCAGCAAACTCCATAAATATTTTCCTCCTAGGGCACAAGAGACCTTGTGGCAAAGTTTGGCACCATTCTGTATCTTTTCTAGGATGGACTCAGTTCAACATAGAATTACTCGGTGAAGTTACGCGGATATTCAATTAAACTATAAAAAGTACCAAACTCATTCCGAAAAATCTCAAACTTGGCAATTGCTTCACATAGGGCATTTTCAAGACTGAGAAAAAGTTTAAGACCAATATGACAGTTGGACCTCAGAATCCCTAAGAACTCAGATGTATAGACTTGGTTCGATAAAAGGTTCCGTATACCTTTGTGAAGCACGTGCACTCCACATTTGTCCAAATAGTTTGAGATTTTTTTGGCAGCCATTTGCACCCAAAATATGGCCCCACACAAGATCTCAGGTTTTTCTGATTATTATTTTTATTATTACATTTTTCTCCATGCGGCGTGAGACAAAGTATGGTGAATTACAGATCGAAAACTATGGAATTATGCAGCAAACTCCACAAATATTTTCCTCCTAGGGCACAAGAGACCTTGTGGCAAAGTTTGGCACTATTCTGGATCTTTTCTAGGCCCGGTGAAGTCGCATGAAAATTCAATTAAACTGGAAAAAGTACCAATCCAATTCAAAAAAATCTCAAACTTGGCGATTGCTCCACATAGGGCATGTAAAATGTTAAGAAATAGTTTGGGATCAATACGACACTGGAATGAATGTGCGGTCACAATTATTACATAATTAATATCTCAATACACAACATTAAACAACATTAAATTAAGCAGGCACAGTAGTGATCTTCTTCTTGACATATGTCCCTTGGTTATGATCGTGTCGCAACCATGGAGTGTCCTCATCATTTAGCGCTATGCTTGGATCTTTGTTCACTGTGAAGGACACAATTCTAGCTTCCTTTTCATAATCTACTAACATGTCTGACTTATCCTCAATTCCCACAATGTTTGTTTTCCCTGAAAGAACTATGTGACGCCTGGGCTGATCATTGATTGGGTCTTTGTTGTTTTCCTCCTCTTTGGTTTTGTAGACATGTCCTGAACATAGAACACCTGACATACGTCCTTGGCGAGGACAAATGGTTCGTCTTTGTACCCAATATTATTGAGGTCCACTATTGTCATTCCATACTTCGGGTCGACTGTTACCCCGCCTCCGGTGACCTTCACCCATTGGCACTTGAACAAAGGGATCTTCAAATTACGACCATAGTCTAGTTCCCATATCTCCTCTATGCGGCCATAATATGTTAGCTTATTCCCATTCGGGTCTGTGACATCTATGCGGACACCACTGTTTTGGTTGGTGCTCCTTTATCCTGGGCTAATGTGTAAAATGTGTTCCCATTTATGTCATACCCTTTGTATGTGAGGACATGCCATGATGGTTGCATAGCCAACCTGTACAGTTGCTCTAGAAGACTCCCATCACCCTGGCATTTTTTTCGCAACCAACCACTGAAAGTTTCTATGTGCTCATGCCTAATCCAAGCTTCATTCTTGCCAGGAAACTCTGATCATAGGAACTGCTTGTGTGTCTCAATATACGGATGCACCAATGTGCTGTTTTGCAGAACTGTGTAGTGTGCTTTATTGAAATAATCATCCCCCATACCAATATATGTTTTCTTTCCTAGTGTCCCCTTTCCACTTAGCCTCCCCTTGTGTCGTGATTTAGGAACACCAATCGGGTCAAGGTCAGGAATAAAGTCAACACAGAACTCAATGACTTCCTCTGTTTCGTAGCCCTTGGCGATGCTTCCCTCTGGACGAGCGTGGTTGTGAACATATTTCTTCAGAACTCCCATGAACCTCTCAAAAAGGAACATGTTGTGTAGGAACACAGGACCGAGAATAGCAATCTCCTTGACTAGGTGAACTAAGAGGTGTGTCATGACATTAAAGAAGGATGGAGGGAACACCAACTCAAAGCTGACAAGAAACTGAACCACATCATTCTGTAGCATAGCTAGATCTAGTGGATTGATTGCCTTCTGAGAAATTGCATTGAGGAATGCGCATAGCTTCACGGTGGCCAGACGTACATTTGGAGGGAGAATTCCTCTTAGTGCCATTAGGAGCAATTGCGTCATAAGCACGTGGCAGTCATGGGACTTTAAGTTTTGAAATTTCTTATCTGACACATTTATTACACCCTTTATATTCGAGGAGAATCCAGATGGTACCTTAATGCTATTTAGGCATTCAAACATGCTATCCTTCTCTTCCGTGCTAAGAGTGTAGCTAGCAGGGCTTAAGTATTGGCGTCCATCATCTGTCTTGGTTGATGCAGGCTATCTCGTTCTTTCAAACACTGAAGGTCCTGTCGTGCTTCAAGTGTGTCCTTAGGCTTCCCATACACACCCATGAATACTAGCAGGTTCACACAAAGATTCTTTGTTAGGTGCATCACATCGATTGCGCTGCGGACCTCTAGGACTTGCCAATAGGGTAGCTCCCAAAATATCGACTTCTTCTTCCACATTGGTGCATGCCCGTCAATGTCGTTCAGAACAGGTTCACTGCCAGGTCCCTTCTCGAAGACTACTTTCACATCCTTTACCATCTCTAATACATCCTCACAACTCCGGTTGGCAGGCTTGGGCTGGTGGTCTGCCTTACCTTTGAAATGCTTGTCTTTCTTTCTTAGGGGGTGTGTCTTAGGAAGAAATCGACGATAGTCAAAGTACATGACCTTTCGACATTTTTTCAGGAATATACCTTTACAATCCTTGAAACAGTGCGTGCAAGCATTATATCCCTTGTTTGATTTGTCCTGAAATGTTACTTAGAGCCGGCCAGTCGTTGATTGTTACGAACAACAAAGCGCGCAGGTCAAAGTGTTCCTGTTTGTACTCATACCACACACATACACCTGGTTTTTTCCACAAAACTAGAAGTTCATCAACTAGTGGCCTCAGGTACACATCAATGTCGTTGCCAAGCTGCTTCGGGCCTTGGATGAGCACTGACATCATAATGAACTTCCGCTTCATGCATAACCAGGGAGGAAGATTATAGATACATAGAGTAACAGGCCAAGTGCTATGGCCACTGCTCTGCTCTCCAAAAGGATTCATACCATCTATACTTAAGGCGAACCTCAAGTTTCTTGCGTCATCTACAAAATCCTTTAATTCTCTATCAATTGCTCTCCACTGGGACTCATCAGCAGGGTGTCTCAACATGTTGTCTACCTTACGGTCTTCTTTGTGCCATCGCAACAACTTTGCATGGTCCTTGTTTCTGAACAAATGTTTTAGGCATTGTATTATAGGAGCGTACCACATAACCTTGGCAGGGATTTTCTTCTTAGGACATTCACCCTCAACATCACCAGGGTCCTCTCGCCTGATCTTATACTGTGCTGCATGACATATCGGGCATTCATCCAACGTCTCGTTCTCCTTGCTATAGTAGAGGAAACAATCATTAGGACATGCATGGAAACAATCATTACATATTTTACAGTTAATTGAACTAATTTTCCATAAAAGTTTATGTTGGTATTTAGACATAGATTAGAGGGGTCGTTATTTTACTTTTTATGACGATAGAATTAATTTAAATAAAAATAAAATGACATATGGGTAATTTATTTAGATGCAAAAATACATAAAATTATCCACCCATGTCAACTGGCCCTGATCAAATGCGGCCTTGGCAACAAAGTGTTATGAACAATCATGCTCGTGACCAAGGAGGATCAAACAAGAACACAAAAGAGACACAGTGATGTGAACTAGGGATCCCGATCTTCCGAAAGGTTCTGATAACTCTCGATTTGGTGGAGTCATGACACAATTCGATCCGTCTTCCGAACAACTCGGCTCTGAACCCCGCAATCGCAGCACCACGACTCCTCTGGTTATCGAACGGCGTTGCACGGTTGACCTCGCCAAGAAGGCTAAGTCCTTGCCTGCAAATCGAGAACACAAGCAAGAACACAAAGGAATGCAACCAAATTGCAGGTGAATGATTAATCTCACAAAGTTGGGGTCTCACAAACCGACGACGGCGGCGAAACTGTTATCAACAGAATAATCTAAGCAAAACCCAACCCTAACATAGGTGACGGCTACTGATTATAAAGCCTAAGGGACGTCCAAGGACCCCTATTCGCGTCCCTAGGGAGTGCCAACACGTTACAAGGCCCAAACGGCCCAAAAGACGGCGACATAGCGCCCTGACAGATTCTGGACGGTGACTTGTTTCGACGATTCCCGTTGATTCCGAATAGCTTTTGACGTGGGACCACTTGGGTTAGCTTCCTTATCAAATAAGCTTTCCATCCATATATGGATCATCGAAAACGGAGTCCGGATGCGTCCTGGGTGACCAGTTTAAGGCAGACTGGTCCTGGATTCCGAGGTGGACTCGAACTTGATTTGGTTTGGTCCTCCATCTTTATCCGGGCGCCCTCGCTGGTCCTCCACGCCTCCAAGCCCTCCTCCATGTGTCTCCTGGACCTCTCCTTCATACCTAAGCACAATATAATCATTAGGTAGCAATCTATTCTCAGAATCATATAAAGAGTTACTTAGGAACGAGCTCACCTCTAAATTTAATTGACGCGCGCGAGCTCTAGTGATTGGACCTTGAATGTCCAGCAGTGGATCATTGTGTGTATGTGAAGGAGTGATGTCCTCATCATCCTCCCCCTCTTGAATTGGAGTCATCCTCGACACCAACTCATCTTCGTCTCCCAAGTATGGCTTCAAATCTGAAATGTTAAAAGTGGGACTAACCCCAAATTCGGGGGGTAACTTAAGTTTATATGCATTATCATTAATCTTCTCAACAATTTTAAATGGACCATCAGCTCTAGGCATCAACTTAGACTTTCTCAAATCTGGAAATCTATCCTTTCTCAAGTGCAACCAAACCAAATCACCCGGTTCAAGCTTCACTTCTTGTCTACCTTTACTACCAGCAATTCTATACTTTTCAGTCATTTTTTCAATGTTATGCTTAGTTGTTTCATGCATTCGCAAAATAAAATCAGCACGTTCCTTAGCATCAACATGAATTCTATCGTAGAGGCAAAATATCAATTGGAGCACGGGGATTGAATCCATACACTACCTGAAAAGGACTTACCTTGGTGGTAGAATGTGTTGCCCGATTGTAAGCAAACTCCACATGAGGCAAACATTCTTCCCACATCTTCAAATTTTTCTTCAGAATAGCTCTCAACATGGCACCCAAAGTGCGGTTAACTACCTCTATTTGTCCATCGGTTTGTGGGTGACAAGTTGTAGAAAACAACAGTTTTGTACCCAACTTATTCCATAGAGTGCGCCAAAAGTGACTCAAAAATTTAGCGTCGCGATCTGAAACAATAGTAGAAGGCATACCATGCAAACGAACAATCTCTTTGAAAAAGAGGTCAGCAATATGAATAGCATCATCACTTTTATGACATGGTATAAAGTGTGCCATCTTAGAAAATCGATCCACCACAACAAAAATGCTATCCCTCCCCCTCTTAGTCTTAGGCAAACCCAAAACAAAATCCATAGAAATATCTGCCCAAGGAATAGAAGGAACAGCAAGAGGCATATACAAACCATGTGGATTCAAGAGAGACTTAGCTTTTTGACATGTGGTACAGCGTGCCACGAATCGCTCAACATCTCTCTTCATCTTTGGCCAAAAGAAGTGTGTGGCCAAAACATCCTCCGTCTTCTTAGCACCAAAATGTCCCATCAACCCTCCTCCATGCGCTTCCTGCATCAACAAAAGACGAACGGATCCTACTGGAATGCATAGGCGGTTAGCTCTAAATACAAAACCATCATTGACCACAAACTTGTTCCATGAACGTCCCCCTTTGCAATTTAGCAACACATCTTTAAAATCAGGATCAAGCGCATATTGTTCTTTTATTGTTTCAAGTCCAAAAATTCTACATTCAAGTTGGGACAGCAAAGTGTATCGCCTAGACAAAGCATCTGCAATCACATTATCCTTCCCTTTCTTGTGTTTGAAAACATAAGGAAAAGATTCAATAAATTCAACCCACTTAGCATGTCTACGATTCAGATTATGTTGTGAACGAAGATACTTAAGCGATTCATGATCCGAATGAATAACAAACTCTTTAGGCCACAAATAATGACGCAAAGTCTCTAAAGAACGTACAAGAGCATACAATTCCTTATCATACGTGGAGTAATTCAAAACAGGGCTATGCAATTTTTCGCTAAAGTATGCAATGGGCTTACCATCTTGCATCAAAACACCTCCAATGCCAACTCCACTAGCATCACATTCTAGCTCAAAAGTCTTACCAAAATTTGGAAGTTGCAGCAATGGTGCGTGTGTAAGCTTGTCCTTCAAAGTGTCTAAGGACGCCTCTTGTGCCCTTCCCCAATGAAACACCACACCCTTCTTTGTCAACTCGTGTAAAGGGGCAGCAATGGTGCTGAAATCCTTGACGAAGCGGCGGTAAAATCCTGCAAGACCAAGAAAACTCCTCACCTGTGTGATGGATTGGGGAACCGGCCAGCTCTTAATGGCTTCAATCTTTGCCTCATCCACCTCAATTCCCTGTGGAGTAACAACATAGCCAAGAAAAGAGACTCGATCCGTGCAAAAGATGCACTTCTCAAGGTTACCAAATAAACGTGCCTCGCATAAAGCATTAAAAACAGCACGTAAGTGATCCATATGTTCATCCAAAGACTTGCTATAAATTAAGATATCATCAAAGTAAACTACCACAAATCGACCAATGAAAGCTCTTAAAACCTCATTCATTAGGCGCATGAATGTACTAGGTGCATTAGTCAACCCAAAAGGCATTACTAACCATTCATACAATCCGAATTTAGTTTTGAAAGCTGTTTTCCATTCATCTCCAAGTTTCATTCTAATTTGGTGGTAGCCACTACGCAAGTCAATCTTTGTGAAAATTACAGAACCACATAATTCATCAAGCATGTCATCAAGCCTAGGAATAGGGTGACGATATCGAATGGTAATATTATTAATGGCTCTACAATCAACACACATACGCCAAGAACCATCTTTCTTAGGAACCAAAATTACAGGAACAGCGCAAGGGCTAAGGCTTTCACGTACGTACCCACGGTCCAAAAGCTCTTGTACTTGTCGCTGAATTTCCTTAGTCTCCTCAGGGTTGGTTCGATAAGCAGCGCGGTTTGGCAATGATGCTCCCGGAATCAAATCAATTTGATGCTCTATCCCTCTCATAGGTGGAAGCCCCGGGGGTATCTCAGCTGGAAAAATGTCCTCATACTCCTGCAAAAGGTTAGTGACAGCAGGCGGTACCGAGCTAACATCTTCATCAAGAGAAAACAAGGTTCGTTTGCAAACCAAAGTATAGCATACATCGTCATCAGAAATTTCAGCAAGGTCACTTTTTCTTGCAAGCATAACAGCACCCTTCAATTTAATTCCCTGAGCCTGAACATTAGGTGCTAACTTCTCCTGTTTAGGTGGGTAAATAGAATTTGCTACTTGCTGATTTTCAGATTTAACCTCATGCAAACTAGCAGTTCGTGCTCTATCATGTTGTACAATTTCAGCTGGGGTCAAGGGAACCAAAGTAATTTTCTTTCCTTTATGCACAAAAGTGTATGTATTACTCCTACCATGGTGTATAGCATCTTTATCAAATTCCCAAGGACGACCCAATAAAAGTGAACAAGCTTCCATAGGTACTACATCACAATCAACATAATCAACATAGGTACCAATGGAAAAAGAGACTCTGCAAGTTTGGGTTACCTTAGCTTTACCTGAATCATTCAACCATTGAATATGGTATGGATGGGGGTGTGGTCGTGTGGTCAAGCCAAGCTTCTTGACCAAATCTGTACTCACCAAGTTATTGCAGCTACCTCCATCAATGATGACACGTGCTCGTCGATTGTTGATTACGAAGAAAATCTGGAATAAATTGTGGCGTTGCAGCTTCTCAGGTTGTTGTATCTGTGTGCTAAGCACTCACTGCACAATGATGTTCATGTAGGCGGCCGTGTCATCGCTACCAAAGACTTCGCCGTCCTCCTGAACAGCTTGTTCTTGATCCTCATCATCTTCAATGTCAGAGGTGCTGATGTACCCATCGTCTGTAGCAATGTATGCTCGCTGACTAGGGCACTCTCGCTGCATATGCCCAAATCCATGGCAGCGGTGGCACTGAACGCCAGGAGTGCGTCCCGTTGAGGCGACAGAGGATGCACTCTTCAAAGGTTCCTGTACAGAATTTTTACCAGAACCGGAAGGTCGTGGAGAAGATGATTTGACTCCAGACTTATCCTTGCTCGCAGTTGGTTGCATCCGATAGGAAGATGCCTTGGGAAGCCCCGAAGATCGCGGTGTATATGTGGTGCCAATCTTGTTCTTGCCCTGCAAGTCACGCCCCTGCAACTCCTTCTTTGCAAGCATAGCAAACTGAAACAACTGGTTGACAGTGTTAAATTCCTTATAATCAACTATGTCCTAAATTTCACGCCTCAAACCCGAATAAAAACGAACAATAGAATCCTCAGGCCCCTCCACTATGCCACAACGCATCAATCCTTTTTGAAGGTCACCATAGTAATCCTGCACAGCTTTATCTCCCTGTTCTAAACGCATCAGTTTCTTACGGAGGTCTCTATGATATGATGGTGGCACAAATCTATCACGCATAGCAACCTTAAGCTCTTCCCAGGTACTAGGTGTTGCATTGTCTGCAGCTAAACCAGTCCACCAAATGATAGCAAAATCTGTAAACTCACTAGTGGCTTGTCTAACTCTATGTTCCTCAGGCACTAGGTGGGAGCTAAATTTCTGCTCGACTATCATCTCCCAATCAAGGTATCCCTCAGCATCATAATGGCCCGAAAAGGAGGGTATTTTAAATTTAACCTTAGCATAAGGATCATCGGGAGCACGATTACGATTACCTTGGTGGCGGTTGAAATGTTGAGCGCCACCCATACCTGTGGCGTTTGTGCGTAGACGATGGCGTAATCTGTTTTGTCTTGTTGCTGCTTGATCAACATTACCATCGGTGTCATATACTACATCATCGTGTCCTCCGGTGTTGCTGCCATCATGGACTTCTTGGACGGGTGGCGGCTGCGCTTCCAAGGCAGCTACCCTGTCGGTTAGTGCGGACAAACGTTTGTCCAATCTCTCAAGGGTGTTGCCAAGCTTGAGATCAATGAGCGTGTCGGTGACAGCTTTGGCTATTGCCTCAGTCATCTCCCTCTGAGCATTATCTACAACAGATTGTAGTTGGTCTTGGCTGACGCACTCCGACCAGTCTTTGGGCGCCGTATCCTCTCCGTCACCTGGCATTGTAGACACAAAACAGGAACAAACAGTGAAAGTTATCCCTAATAATCTACTACGTAGGTGGAGTAGTGCCTCTCAAGATC
This sequence comes from Saccharum hybrid cultivar R570, assembly GCA_038087645.1. Classification (NCBI taxonomy): domain Eukaryota; kingdom Viridiplantae; phylum Streptophyta; class Magnoliopsida; order Poales; family Poaceae; genus Saccharum; species Saccharum hybrid cultivar. The sequence goes on from JAQSUU010000805.1 coordinate 19,519,717, forward strand.
GCAGCAAAAAGGAGACTCCTTCTCAAGCTCTTACAAGGTTCTTACCAGCAAGGTCAAGGATACCTGGAAGACGTAGCACTGCGATTACAGGGATCAAAACTTATACTGTCCAGAAGAAGTATGTGGAGTTAAGGCAGGCAGGCCAAATATGTGAGTGGAACACAATTCAAAAACAGAAAGTAATGCTGAATTATAGTCCCAAATACTTGCTCTCGTTGCTGGTCTAACGTGTTCCAAATACCAGATGTGTGATAACAAAATAGAGAAACAAGTATGATGGATAGCAAGAGTGATAAGAAACAATCACAAGATAGCACACGCCCACAATTATAACAAACTGTCTCCTCTATGTGCTCCTCTAAATATTGTTCCTCTTTTGCCCCTCTCAATTTTTCTATTTTTTGGGCTGTCGTTGTTTTTTTGGGAATCTTTGACTTTTTCTTTTTATTTTTTTGATATTTTTTTTCACTTAGGAGCACACAAGAAGTAACCACAAAAAATTTGAGCTGAAACAAGTGAAAGACGTGGCCTATGGAAAATTCAGAAGATGGGTCCAAAATTGAGGAAAAGCTTGTGACCACGAAAAGAGAATCTTGTGACCAGTTTTTGACCAAAATAAAATTTTCGAACCCCAGCAAAGCAGGGGATGGTCGGATCCGAAATTTTTTTCTGATCGATTTTGATATCTGGAACGTCGAAATCCGAGTTCGTACGTGAAAACTGGACCAGTTTCAAGTTTGGACTCCGAAATAGAGGACAAAACTGGAACAATACGTACAAAAGTGGTCACGGTGGCTAGGGTTTCAAGGAAACGATGGGGAAAAACACACGAACTGGACTCCAACACAACCTAACCAGCAACAAGACCTTGATTAGGACACAAACTCAACACGACGGAATCTGAAAAGAATTATGCAAAAGGCTATACGTGGTTTCTGGGATAGGAAAACACTAATTTTTTTTGGCTTTTATGTGGACTCTAGGACGAAGGCGAAATCAAACTACACTAGGGTAAAATTGAACCTAACGTATACCTGAAGCTCTGATACCAATTGATGTGAACTAGAGATCCCGATCTTCCGAAAGGTTCTGATAACTCTCGATTTGGTGGAGTCACGACACAATTCGATCCGGCTTCCGAACAACTCAGCTCTGAACCCCGCAATCACAGCACCACGACTCCTCTGGTTATCGAACGGCGTTGCACGGTCGACCTCGCCAAGAAGGCTAAGTCCTTGCCTGCAAATCGAGAACACAAGCAAGAACACAAAGGAATGCAACCAAATTGCAGGTGAATGATTAATCTCACAAAGTTGGGGTCTCACAAACCGACGACGGCGGCAAAACTGTTATCAACAGAATAATCTAAGCAAAACCCAACCCTAACATAGGTGACGGCTACTGATTATAAAGCCTAAGGGACGTCCAAGGACCCCTATTCGCGTCCCTAGGGAGTGCCAACACGTTACAAGGCCCAAACGGCCCAAAAGACGGCGACATAGCGCCCTAGATTCTGGACGGTGACTTGTTTCGACGATTCCCGTTGATTCCGAATAGCTTTTGACGTGGGACCACTTGGGTTGGCTTCCTTATCAAATAAGCTTTCCATCCATATATGGATCATCGAAAACGGAGTCCGGATGCGTCCTGGGTGACCAGTTTAAGGCAGACTGGTCCTGGATTCCGAGGTGGACTCGAACTTGATTTGGTTTGGTCCTCCATCTTTATCCGGGCGCCCTCGCTGGTCCTCCACGCCTCCAAGCCCTCCTCCATGTGTCTCCTGGACCTCTCCTTCATACCTAAGCACAATATAATCATTAGGTAGCAATCTATTCTCAGAATCATATAAAGAGTTACTTAGGAACGAGCTCACCTCTAAATTTAATTGACGCGCGCGAGCTCTAGTGATTGGACCTTGAATGTCCAGCAGTGGATCATTGTGTGTATGTGAAGGAGTGATGTCCTCATCACACAGCGTATGTAGTATTATTTCCATCTCTTACCCAACTGATACAAGCAAAGAAACATGTGTTACAAAACTAGTAGTTACTGGAATGAACAATCAGGCTTTGTGTGCCACACATCTTGCGCAACACTAACCACACCAAGAACTCAGAAAATTCATTATAAAAAAGGAAAAGATATTCCCCATCATGCATCAAGCAAGCGACGGATTAATGATGGTGGATTGGACACCGACGGAGGCAGAGGGTTTTGTTGGGACGCAGCAGCAGGTGGGCACACCGCCGACGACCTTGCATTGCCCGACACCAGTGATTCCCAGGACGGCACATGTCTCCGAGCACTGATCATCCTTGCAGACTCTAACTGGGTAGCAGTATCCGCCATCCGCTTCCTTCTGGAAGCCGCCGGCCCTGCCCGCCGCCACAGACGCAGCCAGGAGAGCCATCAGCAGCGGGATGCCGACGACGAGGAAGACGAGAGACTTGTTGGAGCACGGCGCGAGTGGTGGCGCCATTAGGCGGCGTAGGTAAGGGCGTACGTACGTACAAACTAATGGCCTCTTGATTGATGCTATATTACTGCTTGTTTATAGACAGGTTGGCGGCAGAAGTAAATTTGCCATGAGCGATCGATTCAATATATTCTTCCGTTCCTGAAGCATAATTCTTGCCATTTTTATTGTTTCTTGTATAGTATGGTTCTAGTCCAGTTTCCAGGATTTCTATATTCGTGGCTGGTGGATATACCATGTATTGATGTGCAAGGCTGGCGGCAAATATATCATACCAGATTTGGTCCTCACGAAGATCCCAGCCGGATGATGATTGTATATATGACGAGGAAACAAATATTCGAAATCAAAACACAAAGTTATATTCCTATTCCTATTGTTTTAATAAAGTATAATGAAGCATATTTGCAAGCGTTTGGGACTAGAATTAGGTATTTCTTTAAATAATTTTGTTTACTATCAATTTAATTAACCAGAGAAATTCAACCATGCTCAGTACTTGAGTACAGAAAAACCCAATTAATTCGAATATCGCAGGATCATCCAGATCTTGTTGTGCATATATTTAGGGTCAAGCTGGAGGAGCTAAAAAATAGGTTGATGCAAAATGATATTCTTGGGAAGGTCTTTACACATGTGCATGGCATAGAGTTCCGAGGTTTACCACATGCGCTTGTGTATGTTGAGCAACCTCCCAGTTTTGAAGATGAGAAGAAACCCAACCATGTGTATAAGTTGAAGAAGACTTTGTATGGTTTAAAGTAAGCACCTAGAGCATAGTATGAGAGATTGAGAGACTTCTTACTCTCTAAAGGGTTCAACATGGAAAAGGTTGACACCACTCTTTTCACTAAGAAGATAGGCAATGACTTCTTTGTGTTGCAAATCTATATTGATGACATCATATTTGGATCAACCAATCAAGATTATTGTGATGAGTTTGGGAAGATAATGGCAAATGAGTTTAAGATGCTTATGATTGGAGAGCTTAGTTACTTCCTTGGTCTTCAAATCAAGCAATTGAAGAATGGTACATTTGTGAATCAAGGCAAGTACATCAAAGACATACTGAAGAAGTTTGGAATAGAAGATGCAAAGGCCATTAGTACATCTATGGGGACAAATGGAAGCTTAGATAGTGATGCAAGTGGCAATATAGAGGATCAAAAGATATATCGGTCTATGATTGGAAGCCTACTCTATGTGACTGCATCAATGTCAGATGTGATGTTTAGTGTATGCATGTGTGCTAGATTTCAAGCCTCACCAAGAGAAAGTCATTTGAAGATAGCCAAGAGAATATTAAGGCACTTGAAGCATATACAAAATGTTGGATTGTGGTATCCTAAAGGAGCAAAGTTTGAGTTGATTGGATATTCGGACTCCGATTATACGGGATGCAAGGTTGAGAGAAGAAGCACATCGGGCACATGTTAATTATTAGGAAGACCACTTGTTTCTTGATCATCAAAGAAGCAAAATAGTGTTGCACTTTCAACCGACGAAGCCGAATACATAGCCGTCGGTAGTTGTTATGTATAAATTCTTTGTATAAAGGCCACCTTGAATGATTTTGGAATCAAGTTCAAACAAGTACCATTGCCATGTGACAATGAGAGTGTCGTGAAGCTCACCAACAATCCAGTTCAACATGCAAGAACAAAACACATAGATGTCTGTCATCATTTCATTAGAGATCACCAACAAAAAGGGGACATTTCAATTAAGAATGTGAGCACCGATGATCAACTTGTCAATATCTTCACCAAGCCACTTGATGATAAGAGGTTTTGCAAGCTAAGGAATGAATTAAACATACTTGACTTCTCAAATATATGTTGATGCACCCCCATTATATGACATGCCTCTTCTTCGAGCAAAGCAAGGTAAAGTTGATTGATATGTGATTCATCCATTACTAAGGACTTGTTTTAGTGCATCTAGTCATTCCTTACATGTCTTAGGATTATTCATGAAAATCAAATGAATCTGATGATTGTATGGTACCACTATTGCTTGTATGCTTAAAATGATCTAGTGGCAGCATATGACATGTTTGTGGGCTTGTGAACCTAGTGTTTGATCTAGAAAATGAGCTATAAGTGTTTAACTCAACATGGTGCATGATAACCCTCATTTGGAGGTGTGAAGAAGCTTGCCCTTGGATCAAACCGAGTTAAATATCTTTTGCAAGAGATCTAAATTGAACGAATTTGAGAAATGATCCTCACTTATCATGGTGTCATACAATCTATCTAAATTTTGAGCTCACCTTTTGTGGTCATCGATGACAAAAGGATAGATAAATTCACAAAGATAGAGAGATAGAAGGAGCAATAAAATGAAATGACATTGTAAGGGGATCAATTAAAAAATTTTGAAGCACATAAGTAGGGGGAGCAAGCTTATAAACTTGTATGTTGCATTTGTATGTGCATTATATATATTTGCTTGCATAGCATAAGATTTTTAATTCCCTACTATGTTTGTGTGGTGTATGCTAGCTTATAGAAACTGATTGATGAAATGAAAACTAGCATGCATAAGATGATAGTTAGATATGCCTTGCACTTTTTTACAAATGGTACTAGAGCCTTACTTATAATATTGATCTCACGAGGTATCTAGTGTTCATGTTTTGCAAGTGTTATCTAACTAACCATGGTGCTAAGGATGGTGTTCAAATGGTAACTCTGATTGGTATCATGCTTCAAAGGTCCATTCTTTACACCTTAGCATAATTTGGTAGCTATTACTCTCCCAAACTTCAAATCCATGCATATGTGCAAGCTTTTAAATCCAAACTCTTAGCACATATGTAGGGGGAGCTAATACTACCAATTTAGGTTAATAAAACTTGTCCATAATTTTTACACATGGTAATATGCTTGGGCAAGCAACATGAATCTAAAAAGATTTCATTGAATATCTTTGTAAATATATTATCATCGATTACCAAAAAAGGGAAGATTGAAAGCCCTAGTTTGGTTCTAGATAATTGATGAAACCTAGCACTAACCTTTGTCATGAGTTGTGATACAAGCTAGGTTGGTGCAATCCAAGTGTGGAGCATGGTGACACTCAAGAGATGGTGATGGTCACATGAAATGATGAGATGACTACATGTGATGATAATCAAGTGCTCAACTTGGAAAAGAAGAAAGAGAAAAACAAAAATAGGCTCAAGGCAAAGGTATATTGATAGGAGCCATTTTTGGTTTGCAGTCAAGCCACCATATAGGGTGTGAGTGATTTAGGATCGATAGCCGTACTATAAAGAGAAGAAATCTTTGGCTAAACGGTTTATCGAGTGCCACTAGGTAACATCATTCATGCATTGCATTTAGGAACCTAGTGTGCTAACTTTGACCCTTGTAAAATAATTTAAAAAATGCTAACACACATGCACACAAGTTCTATACATTGTGGTTAGCAAGTTGGAAGCAAGGGCGAAGTGGTTGCAGACTTAGAAAAAGAAAAGAGGAGCTACACGTCGGCCGAACGTTGGCCACATCCTGGCCAGACGCTGGACAGGCGAGTCCGGTCATTTTTAAACCGTGGCGCGAAGTCTGGCCGAGAGCACAGGCGACGCGATCGGATGCAGGACCTAACGCCGGGTAGCGTTCGGTCATGCACAGCAGTGGAGGCGCAGTGCTTGGCGCGTGATCGGACGCAGGCAGCACAGCGTGATTGGACGCGCCGAAGAAAAGCAACTTCGCTAACATCACGCGCACACTGAGTGTGACAGTTGAGACCGAACGGTCCTGTGCGTCAGGTCGCGTTCGACCGGGCACGTCTAGTCACCGTTTTGCAGCTCTGGACCTTTACTGGACTCGACCGGACGCCACATGTTGATGAGTTCGGTCACTTTGAGATGTGAGTCTGGTCTATCTTTAACTTCGTGAGTTCGTGGACTTGACCGTTGAGATCTAACGTGTGAGGTTTGAAGCTTGGCCACGTGGCAGCCATCGGACGACCGGACGCAGGCGACCCGACGCTAGGGTGCATCCAGTCAGTCGAGTCCGATCACCCCGCGAGCAGAGCAACGACTCTTTTCTTTGAGGGGCTCTATAAATAGAAGGGGGTAGGCTCCAAGGCATCTCTCTTGGACTTTTGATATTCTTGAAATCCTTGTGAGCTAAGCAAACTCCTTTTCACTCATCTCTCTTACTTGATTGCGAATTCAAAGTAAGATTGAGTGATTCCAAGTATATTTGCTTGAGTGATTGCATCTAGTAGCACTTGAGGATCATTGTGGCTGCTGATTTCTTGTTACTCTTGGTGGTTATCGCCCCCTAGACAGCTTGGACCAGCGGAGGAGGTCCGACACGTGTTGGTGATTGTTCGTGGCCGGCTCCGGTGATCTTGTGAGGGGTATTGCACCTTCTCCAGCGAAGAGCCGCAAGGTAGCTCTAGTAAATTGCTCGTGTCGTTAAGTTACCTCACTTATGGGTAGGTTCTTACAGTGTCCTATTGTGTAGACGAGGTTCGTGCAACACTTCTTAGCCGCCGAACCACCATGTGTTGGTCGGCACAATGGGGACTAGCGTGCCAGCAAGCACATGATCCTCGGGACAAAAATCACTTGTCTCTTGTCATTGGTATTCTCCCGGTGAATGTATTGGTGGTCTTATTTGTGATTGGTTCATCTCTCTACACGACGGTGTAAACATCCCACTCACTCCTTTACTTGCTTGCAAAGTAATTGTAATAAGCTCTTTAGTGTAATTAGTTTCAAGAGCTTGTCTTACTTGCTAGCTTAGTGTCACCTAGTGGAGCTCTTTAGTGTAGCGTGTTTGAGAACTCTTAGTGAGTAGTGACATAGGCATTGCTTGTGCTTAGTGATCATAGCAACTAGAATTGTTGAGCAGGTGGCTTACAACCCTTTTAGAGCTAGAGCAAAATTGCATTACGCCATTAAGTGTACTAACCACTTGCTCTAGTGTGTTTGTAAAAATTTTTTATAGGCTATTCACCCCCTCTAGCCATTTAGGACCTTCCGGGTGGCACCAGTAAGACCTATCTATATAAGGCCCTACTCGCGAAAATACACTGTCAAAACAAAATTGTTGTGGCTACAGCTACATCTGGCGTTGCGGCTTCCATATTGCCTAGAGGGAGGACTGTCCACTCACGTTTCAAGATACCCTTAACTATCGAGGATGGTGCTTTTTGTAGTTTCACAAAATAGAATCATACCATGAAGCTTCTATGACTAAGAGACAAGCAGTAGAGGCGCTAGACAACAACCTACGTGATATAATGGATTTTCATGAACTTCCTTTTAGTGGTAAGACTGTTGTGTTCAGTGGAGATTTCAGGCAGGTCCTTCCTGTTGTAAGGAAGGGGTCGAGGGCTCAGATAGTTGGTGCGTCACTACGAAGGTCATACTTTGGGATTCCTTGCGTCACTTAAAGTTGGTGCGTAACATGAGGGCACAGAGTGACCTAGGTTTTGCTGAATATTTGTTGCGCATTGGTTGTGGTACCCAGGGGGTCAATGGTTATGCGTGTCGTGTATATAGGGAATGGCAATGAACTTGATACATTAATAGACTATATTTTCCCAAGCCTCAGTGAAAATTTGTCGAACCGAAACTACATCACTTTGAGAGCTATATTGTCTACACGAAAGGACTGGGTGGACATGATTAATATGAAGATGATAGGTTATTTCCAAGGTGAGGAGATCGTGTACCATAGCTTTGATTATGCGGTTGATGACCGGCATAACTACTACCCTTCTGAGTTCCTTAACACGTTGACCCCTAGCGGTCTCCCTCCACATGTGTTAAAGCACAAGATTGGGTGCCCGATCATATTGGTAGGGAATATCGACCCGGCAAATACACAAAAAATATTGTTAACAAAGAGGTCCTAACACCATAAAAAGGTATTGACTTCTGTTTTGTAGAGCGTTATACATTTGTGACCTTTGTTACTGACTTTTGTTGTATCCCTAGGTAATAGATGAAGTCTGACAACAAATAGGAAACAAGTAGCGTATGATGACTTGTGGACATGTTACTGATTAGATGTACTCATTATATAATAATATATTTTTAACAACTATGTGTGAATTTATGTTTAATTTGTAATTGATGGTTATTATTTCTAACATGCCTCTCTTCTTCTATGATTAATATTTAACTTTATGTCCAATAAATTGTTAATGAATGGATGAGATTTTGCATATGTTATACCCGTACTGTCATGAGATTCTATGTATATCCATAGCAACACACGGACACTTAATTAGTACATATGTGATACTCCCTCCATACTGGTAATTCAAGTTATTTTGGACAAGTCTTGGGTCAAACATTGGGAATATAAGTCATCAATAACTTTTAAGTCGTTGAGTTTGAAGTGGTGAAAACCATATGAAAAGATTTGTCTTGAAAAGTAATTTCATAAAAATATACATATATCACTTTTTAATAATTTTTTTATAAAATAGGAAGTCCAAGTTATGCTTTGGAGATCGTGTCGCCGTCGAAAATAACTTGAATTATCAGTACGGAGGGAAAATGACTTGAATTATCAGTACGGAGGGAGTACGTGGGTAGCAACCAGTAACAGAGAACTAGCCAACTCAAGCTAGAGAAGCACATGTCTTCTTCGGTGGACTCTTCTCGCGCACGTATCTGGCCGAGCAATCTAGAGATGAAGAAATAAAGCAAGAGAGAGAGCGATACATGATTGACATGGCGACGGCGACGGTGACAGCTCTTGTGGCTTAAGCGCATCGGCAGTATGCTGCCTCCTGCAGGCCCTCGGCTCCTCCGGACCTTCTTCACCGGCGGCGGCACGGGCAAGGCAGGAACAGCCAACATGCTGCGGTAGTGCCGCCGTCCGTCAGCAGTGGCTCGAATGCCTGCTCAGCAGGATGGTGAGCGACGTGGAATTTATTGAGTAAGTTTATAACTACTGCAATAAGGATACGTAGCAACGTCTCCTTTTTTTTTTTAAGGACGGCTGTATATTGAGCTGCCCTATAAATGGTGGCCAAACAAGCCGCCCCTACAATAGGGGCTGATGATGTTATTAGCCACCCCTATAAATGTGATTTGCAGAGGCGGCTCAATATTGAGCCGCTCCTACGAATAGTCGATGAATAGTAAAAATTAAGTACTAAAATTTTAATTTTTTCAGACAACCTCGGATGGAGAAATGACCAAAATAAAAGTTGTAGATCTCGAAAAGTTATGAAACTTTATTGTTTACAAATTTTTCATTTGAAATTATTTACTGCTTCAAAATGTTGTTTGAAATTTAATGATCTCTGATTTCTCTTTTTAATCTCTGACTAAAATTTGTAACTGGTCTTTCTCCCTCGTACTAACTTCAAATTTGATGATTTTTTCTTAAAAATTTCAAAACTCATGCTCTATGAATTTATTGTGTTCTTATAGCTATTATTTTATCCATCTTTTTCATGTGACAGTGTTTTATCTATTTGAATTTTGAATTTCAAAAAATGACAACTTCAAAAGTCATTCTGAAATATTAAATGATTTTAGCTGAAAAGTCATGAACATAAAAGTTATATAACTCATCAAGATCTATAATTTTTATTTTGATCATTTCTTCATATGACAAAGGGGTAGTAACATTGTTCACAAAATTTACGAGAGATGTAAATTTTGTGAACAATGTTACTACAACAATCTTGGATGAACAAATAACCAAAATAAAAGCTATTGATCTCGATAAGTTATAGAACTTTGTAGTTGATAACTTTTTCATTTGAAATAATTTTGTCAATGTTAACTACGTTTGAATGTCTTAAATTTGAAATTCAAATTTTATGAATGACCTCGGATGGAGAAACTACCAAAATAAAAGTTGTAGATCTCAAAAGGTTACGAAACTTAGTAGTTGAGAACTTTTTTATTTGAAATCATGTTGTAAGGAAAACTACGTTGAATTTTTAAAAATTTGAAATTTGAGTTTTTAAAACGACCTCGGATGGACAAACAGCAAAAATGAAAGTTGTAGATTTCGAAAAGTTATGAACCTTTGTAGTTGACAACTTTTTCATTTGAAATCATCTTGTCATAGAAAATTACGTCTGAATTTCTCAAATTTAAAATTTAAATTCTGTAAACGACCTCGGATGGAAAAACTACTAAAATAAAAGTTACAGATCTCCAAAAGTTATGAAACTTTGTAGTTGACAACTTTTTTATTTGAATTTATTTAGGGCTTCAGACAATCAATTTATGCGTGATTTAGTATAATTTATGACGAATCAAAATCCAACATAAACACAAGTGGTATTGGGTGGAGTGGTCAAAGGAGGACATGTGCGAGCCTGAGGTCATGGGTTCAAACCCCGGAGCGGCAGACCAGTGGGTGCCTTGCTGGATTAAAAATATATATTTTTTCCTAGATTCGTGAATTTTTTGAAACGGATTTATAGGGACGGCAACTCAATATCCAGTTGTCCCTACAAATAATGAGCCGCCCCTACAAATCCGAGAAACAGCTCGGCTATTTGTAGTCACCCTTTCGTAGGGGCAGTTGGCCAAACCGCCCCAACAAATCATCAGGAGCAACCCCTATAAATGGTATGTGTAGCAGTGATAGTACCTAATATTATTTATATTATTATATATGTGCTCTCTTTGCCATATTCAAAATCACCTAATTGGTACACACATTCCACACATGAAACCGCTATATGTGGCTCTAAAAAGAGACACCTCTCATAGGCTCATGGAATGTTTGAGTCAAAAAAATTTCACACTACCTGGACAATGAAGATTTTTTTTGTCCCACATTTTTTATTTAACTCAAACTTATGACCATTACTTATATGAGTTAGAACAACTCACATCTAACAATGATGGATATAGAGTTCGATTTCAATACATATGGGCTGTGCCCTTTGTATCTCCTATGCCTTGAACTCGTGATCCATACTTATACAAATTAGAATAACTCATGTCTACTGATACAGAGTCTAATTCATATACAGGTTTAGCAACGTCGCAAAGCACGGGCACGTTTACTAGTCTATTCTTACAACAACAGCAACAACATAGCCTTTTGTCCCAAGCAAGTTGGGTAGGCTAGAGATGAAACCCTAAAGAGACGAATTTAAATAAATTTATTCTTTATGCAATCGAAATTCTACTTGAATACCGGCGGCATAATATAAGAACTCAGCCACGATGCAGCCCTTGTTTGGAGGGATCCCGGATCCGTGATGCCTGCCGCAGCAGTTCTGCCGGACGACGCGCTCTGGCGGCCATGGGCGGACCTCCCTTTGGATCTCCTCCGCGACATCTCGCGCCACCTTCACGCCACCACCGACTACGTCCGCTTCCACGCCACGTGCAAGCCCTGGCGCGACACGCTTCCGCCGGCGACGTGCTATCCCGTGTTCCTGCCATGGCTGCTCGCGCCGCCGGACTCCACCAAGCACCGGAAGGCTCGCTGCGTCTTCTCCTCCTCCAAGTCAACCCGCTGTGGCACCGGCGCCACCACTGAGATATGGGTTCGAGATCGGAGGTGGGTGATCAGCCTGGTAGACGGCACTGCCGTCTCCACCCTCACCCTCACAATCTTTCTATATATGTTTGGTCCAGTCCACCGCAGGTCGTATTACCTGCCGGCGTTCAACGCTGCCCTCCTGCGTCCTGGCGATGCGGCATGGACAATGGTGCATAAACAGTACCTGGGCGTATCCTCCATAGGAGAGGACCCCTGCAGCTGCATTGCCAATCACGATGGGAAGATCGTCGCACGCGACAGGTGCTGGTGTTCGTACTGCATCGAGACGAGGCAGGTCGACCACCGCCGGTCGGAAACCCCATTGCCATCTCAATGTGGCAAGGCATTGCAGGCCAGCTACCTCTTGGAGTCTCGAGGCGAGCTTCTTCTGGCAAATGTCCTAGCCTATCATGGGCACAGTTATACCATAGCCAGCTTTGTGGACGGGCTGTCGGTTTCAGTCCACGCACTGCAGGAGGCGGAAGGCGGAAAAACACAGTGGGTGAAGAGGGACGGCCCGAGCTTGGCTGATCGCGTCATGTTCCTCGGGAGTCCAAGCAGCTTTGCTGTGGATGCCGCGCGGTTTGGCGAGATCAGTGGTGGCTGCGCCTATTTCGTCCTCAAGAGCGAGCTCTATGGGGGGATCTGGAGCAAGTTGGCCATCAGACGCTGCCGTGTGTTCAAGTTCAGCTTCCTGGACGATAGGTCAGAACTCATCGAGCAGCTCCCGGTTGAATGGGACAACGACGCCTGCATGTGGCTCACGCCGCCACAACCTTCCATCACTTCAACTGAGGTAATCAAGTGCAAATCTGAGATTGCACGATCTCATCTTTAATTGTTTATACTGAATTTCTTTTTTTTTAACTTATTTATACTGAATTGTTTATACTGAATTTCTAGTGTTTCTAGAAGAAAGATTCATATCTGTTTATCATATCATATATATATTCTACTTATCCAAGCATTCATTAGTAGTAACATTCATTTGCATGCACATGCAGGAAATTAGAGAGAGGCTTGAGCCTTCAGACAGAAAGGCTGCAGCTGCAGGAGGGCCACAATTCGGGCCTTATTTCAGGATTTATGTGGGCAATCTGCCACGGAATGTGGGTAGCTATCGACTGGGACAGTTTTTCAGCAAGTATGGCAAGGTAGCAGAAGCAAGGGTCATGTGCCACACAAAAACCAAACGTTCACGAGGTTTTGGGTTTGTGACCTTGGCGACCTTAGTTGACCATGAGCATGAGCAGGAACACGCTATTGCTAAGCTGGATGGACAGGTACATATTTATTGATGCTTACTTTTTTTTTGAATAGCTAATTAGCCAATCGATGCCATGAATGAATGAATGAAGGATCACCTAGACACACATGCATGATAAACTGTTCATGTTGGATCAATTTTTCAGATTTTGGATGGGCGTCCCATGCCAGTGAAGTTTGCAGATCAGAAGCAGCCACATGTAGCTTGCTAGTCTAGCTAGTTATGTTTAATGTCCTGCAATCAGCATTCTTGTAATGATCACCAATGTGTATGTATTGTGCAAAACATCTCATTTTATGGAAATTTGGATCTGTGACATTGGAAGATCGTCTCAATTTTAGAAATATACCATCAAACAATCTTAAATCACTTCAATACCTCCAAAATCCAGGGCTGTTTAGTAATATATGCCAGACGGTTACCTTGTTTACCAACCCAGTCGCATCACAGTCCTGCCGTTTTCTTTTATGTGAGTCGATTCAGTGCTTCTTCCTCCTCCGTGCAGCCCGTTTTTGCTGATAGCTGTTACCGCCACAGCCCACATGGCAAGGTCACCTCAGCACAACCCTGAAGGATTGTCTCTTACACTACACCATGCCTGCTTCACAGCGCTCTCCTGCTTTCCCTGTATCTTTTTACGGCCATTGTTGTCGCAGCCCCTCTTCCGCTCAGTTGGCCCAGGAAGTGCAGATCTGGCCTTGGATTAGTTCGTCCTTTTCTAGCTTATACACTACCGGAGACGGGTTCTACGCCGAGTGTCAAATGCTTTGTCGAGTGTCTTTTATCGGGCACTCGGCAAAGTGGGTCTTTGCCGAGCGCCGCTCTCGGCAAAGATTGCTTTGCCGAGTGCTGGGCACTCGGCAAAGAAATGCACTCGACGAAGAAAGTCTTTGCCGAGAGTCCAGCTCCCGGCAAAGATTTACACTCGGCAAAGACAACCTCACAAACGGTGAGCACCCAACAGTGATCCTTTGCCGAGTGCCTGCTGTTAGGCACTCGGCAAAGTTTTTTTTAATTACTTTGCCGAGTGCCAGGAATCCGAGTGTCAGATTCCTGGCACTCGGCAAAGAATTTTAATTTTTTTTCTTTTTGCACCTAATTTTTTTTTGCAGCCCTACTACAGTATTAGGAGCTAGATTTTAAAATTTGGTATATTTTTTATATTTTTTGCTACATTTAGTTAATTTGTATCATTTACTTGAATTTTTTCGTAAAAAACAAATTTGAATTGCAGGTGCATGGAATAATGGAATTTAGCCATTCAAAAAATGATATTCATGCTTTTGAGTGTATTATGAGGCGCTATCTAGGAACGCACCCGAAATTTCAAACATCATGTTCACGAAACATGACCACCGACTTGCGGACGATTTGTTTTTAAATTCTATTAAATACAAACGAAGTCCAAAAATCATAAAAATTGCCAAGATGTCATGATATCGCATGTGGAGGCTATGATAAAAAAATTAAGAATGTTTCGAGCAAGTTGTGACATACGTTGCTTAAAACCCAAAAATCTCCATATGTGTTATCACAATATCACCTGCAATTCAAATTTTTTTCTTTGCCGAGTGCCACGCAGAGGGGGCACTCGGCAAAGAATTTTCAAAAAAAAATTTCTTTGCCAAGTGCTAAGCAGAGGGGCACTCGGCAAAGAATTTTCAAAAAAAAAATTTCTTTGCCAAGTGCCAAGCAGAGGGGCACTCGGCAAAGAATTTTCAAAAAAAAATTCTTTGCCGAGTGCCCAGTGGTGGGGCACTCGGCAAAGTACCTGTTAACGTTATCTGCCCCGTCACGGCAACTTTTCTTTGCCGAGTGCTGTCATGACACTCGGCAAAACCTTTGTCGAGTGCTCGACAAAAAACCCTCGACAAAGAGGTCTTTGCCGACGAATTTTTTGCCGTGTACTCTTTGCCGAGTGCGGCACTCGGCAAAGCCCTAAATACACTCGGCAAAGGCTTTGCCGAGTGCCCTGGACATCGGATACGGACGGATATCACTGATATCGTATTTGTTTTCATATTTATGTCCGGATTCGGATTCGAATACGGATAGTATAAAAAATGCCGAACAGGATATAATTGGATATCGACATCATAAATATGTGATTTAAATATTCGGATACGAATACGGTATCGGATGTTAAATATCCGGACTCGGATACGGACGGATTAAAACCCCTCTAAACGAATTCGGTCTCGAATACGGTCGGAAAATATCCGTACCGTTTTCATCCCTAGTGATAAGGGCAACAAAAGCCAAATATCTACTGTTACTTCAATCCGATTCATACCGTACTATTTCTGTGATTTGATTATTACTAGTCGGTGGAATTGCTAGGTTGCTCTTTTTCCGGGTTTTTTTTACAATTCAGCGGGGTCTGTGCAGCATAAGGTGATTTGCTCAAAGCTTAGCATTATTTTCTGCTGATATAACTGAGGGGGGCAAATTCAGCAAGCGCTGATCCTTCCGATTTGAGAGAGAGATGAGCTGCCAAATTGGACATGTCGATGCAAGTTTTGGGCAGAGGCACGCTGTGGAGCGGGGTTGTTAGGCGGCATCTCGTGGATCTGAGCTAAGGATGTCACAGCTTTTCGTTGAGGCGGCCTGCTGTGCTGTAGCTTTGAGTAGTGGAGGGCACAGCTGGGTTGGGGTGCGGTGATATGTGCCACAGTTGCGGAGGGTCTACAGCTGGAATGATCGACATGCACAGCTATGGAGAGACCGTAGTTGGATGGCAAATGCCACAGAATGTTGTATATCTAGCACTGTGATCTTTTGGTGTCACAGAACCAAAATTTTCAGTTATTTTGTCAGTGAAGGAAGTTAAGGCATTCCTGATAGTTGTGAAATACAGTAGCATATATTGTGTTCCTAGATTTTTTATGTTGATTACAAACATGGGCAAAAATATGTATCTCCCAGATATTAAAAATCTACATGCAATGCATTCTTGTAGGTCCATACCAGGGGGCAATTTCCAGAGATAATCGATGAGTATTTGCATCATGGAACTATGAATATTGCTTTTAATCGTACAGGAATGCTTCTTTCTGTTAATTATCTTAGTTTGTTGCTCTTCAAATTGATTGAAGTGATGTTTTGTGTAGCTATCTTCTTAGTTCTTGATAAGTGTTGGTATCAAGTTCTTGAAAGTTTTTTTAATGTTAACAAGAATTAAGATTTCTTCTAGTCCACCAAAACAATTTCTTTCCCATCATCGTTGTCGTAGCTGGCAGCTTAATCAGCCTGTATATTATGGGCAGTGCCAATGGGATCCTGTACAATGTCATTGACAACATATTGCCAATGACATTGCAAATGAGAGAAAACAGAAAGGTAGTAATATGAGTTTATGAAACCCAGTTTCCTACTGCAAGTTTAGCTAGTTATCTTGCTATTGCAATACTTGTATTTAGATCAGGGAAAAGTCATACAAAACAGATTTTGACCTTTAGGTTCTACCGCAATATGTTGTCATTTGCTATTGAATCAGTGTCATCTGAGGCACTTCAAATGCAAACCTATTTATGTATATTTTATCTCCTAAACTTT
This sequence comes from Saccharum hybrid cultivar R570, assembly GCA_038087645.1. Taxonomy (NCBI): domain Eukaryota; kingdom Viridiplantae; phylum Streptophyta; class Magnoliopsida; order Poales; family Poaceae; genus Saccharum; species Saccharum hybrid cultivar. The sequence goes on from JAQSUU010000805.1 coordinate 19,536,515, forward strand.
TACATAATTTGATTAATTGTTGGTCAAAGTTTGTAAAATTTGACTTGTTCCTGTACGAAATATGATTATAGTTGTGGGATGGAGGGAATATCATGATACGTAATGGTGGTATGGAATGGTAATGGTATTGAGTTCATTGAAGTAGGAGCTTCACTTAGTTTATAGTTTTTCCATATGAAGTTGCTGCTGCATGCCTGTAAAGACTTGTGATAAATATATGAATGTTATTTGGAAAAAGTCTACTTCACCCCCTCAAGTATGGAGGGGGGATTACTTAACCCCTCAACTATGAAACGGTCTATTTTACCCGCTGAACTTTCCAAAACCGGTCAAATTACCCCCCAGGCGGTTTTGAACGGAGGTATTTGCTACAGTAACCGCGGGTTTGCTACAGTACCAGCGGTTTTGTCTTTTTCTTTTTTGTTTATTTCGACTGAACCTTAGAAAAATCATAGTAAATCACAGAAAAATCATAAAATAAAAAATCTAATTTTGTTGGACTCCACATGAGTAGATCTACATAGTGAATATATAATAAGGTATGCTTTAGTACAAAGTTTTTGCTGTAGATTTTGATCTATTTTTTTCTGTAATTAAAATCTACAACAAAAACTTTGTACTAAAGCATACCATATTATATGTTTACTGTATAGATCTACTCATGTGGAGTCCAACAAAATTGGATTTTACATTTTATGATTTTTCTATGATTTACTATGATTTTTCAAAGGTTCAGTCGAAATAAACAAAAAGAAAAAGACAAAACCGCCGGTACTGTAGCAAACCCGTGGTTACTGTAGCAAATACCGCCGTTCAAAACCGCCTGGGGGGTAATTTGACCGGTTTTGAAAAGTTCAGGGGGTAGAATAGACCGTTTCATAGTTGAAGGGGTTAAGTAATCCACCCCCATACTTGAGGGGGTGAAGTAGACTTTTATTTATGATATGCATAGTCAAATCTTTGGAAGTTGTGCAATATCTTTATTCAGTTGTGAAAATTATTTTCAATGAAATATATATGTTGACATCCATATATTTCCAGCTGGATACTCAAATGAAGCCGTGTTATCTGGGACATCCAAACAAGGGTGATTGCAAGATAATTTTTGTGATAAAGATTGACTTGCACCTATAACAAGAGACTCCTGGTCCAAGTTCCTAGCTAGACCAACCCATGCAAGCTAACTCATGTGCACGTTAGTCACAAAAAAAACTCATGTGCACATTCATTACAAGAACAAAGAGCACAATTCACATCAACCGAAACAAATTGCATGGATAAAATAAACTTAGATTCCTTCAACAAAATGCCTGAAAGTGAATGATGACATTTAGTCAACTTGATGGCCTTCACCAAAACCAAGGAATCTGATACGATTCAAGCTGGATTTGCATCATATCTTGATATGTTTCCGTGGTGATTGCTGCCAAATAAGGTTGGCACATAAAGCATCATGTGATTTATTACCTAAGTAATTTAAAGAGAATTGTTGGTGCCATTGCTATGCATTCGTTAAAGGTACATTTTTCATGATGGGATAAACTATTCAAATAGATGGTTTATCGTAATATATCTTGCTTATTTGGTCTATATTGTGCTACATATTTTTTTTATTTCAGCAGTCGTTGAAGTATGGAATTTATATAATGTACATATTTTATAGTTAATTGAACTAATTTTCCATAAAAGTTTATGTTGGTATTAAGACGTAGATTAGAGGGTAGCTATTTTACTTTTTATGACGATAGAATTAATTTAAATAAACACTATAAGAAATTCCATTATACATGACGGTTTACTTTGGTCATAGATAAGCAAAAATACGTCACAGTTAACTCATGATGATGATCGAGAAAAACGTCATGTGTATCCCACGTTATACATTTGGCACCGAAATGGACCGTCACAGGTTGGTTTTTTGGATCGTCATGGATGAATTGGTCGGCAACAATAGGAAAAGGCTATAGTGATGAGATGAACCGTCATGATTCTGTTGCCATGTCAGCTATTACCATGTCATTTGGTGATTTGGATTTGATGTGGCGGCTACCTTGCCACGTCATCAGTAGGCTGTCTATGGCCCATTTTCACCAATTAGATCCATGTTCTATGTAGTTTTTTAGTTTTAGTTAGACCCATAATGTAGCAGGTACTATTGGGCTAGCCCATTTGCATAGCAGAATTGGCCCATTGTGGACCATAACATATTAGCAGACATTTAAATTTAAATTGTACCAAAATTCAAATTCAAATCGACACCAAATTCAAATTCAAATTGACAGCACATTCAAATTTAAATTCACACAATTCAGGTCGTCACAGATCACCACAGATACATATAAATATGCCATCACATATAAATAGGTACAAGTCCCATCATCACAGATACATCTAAATATCCAACATAGCTATCGGTTATATATGAAGTTTGGCACACCACAGGCATGCATCAGACCTTACATCAGTTCATAGAACTGCATAGGACGAAGACCATGCATCAGTTCAATTCAAAGACCATGCATCCACCTGTTCACAGACTAACATTGCAGGAAGACAACTTGCCAAAATGCATCATCACCAAAAGAAGCCTTGCCCTACAATATTAAGGAACAGAATATCACCAGCCGCAAGTACGCAGGATACTCTCTATAGGTTGCACACTTTATTTATCATTCATTATAACACACAGATAGCAGGGCAATGCAACTGCTAAAAAATTTGCTTAGACGCAGATAGCAGGGCAAACTCAGGGGTAACGTGACCTGAAATGTATACTAACACTTTGTCTGATGAAGAAATTACCAAAATAAAAGTTGTAGATCTTAATAAGTTCTACAATCTTTGTATTAATGACTTTTTCAGCTAAAATCATTTAGTGCTTCAAAATCTTGGTTGAAGTTCTCATGTTTTGAAATTCAAAATTTCAATTGTTCAAGCAATGTATCGTGAAAAGATTACGAAAGTAATAGCAGTAAGAACATAACAACTTGATAGAGCATGATTTTATAAAAAATTAGGAAAAAATCTTTAAATTTGAAGTTAGTATGAGGGAGAAAGACTAGTTACAAGTTTTAGCCAGAGATTAAAAAGAGAAATCGCCTTTGTTCATCACACATCAGCATGACACGTTGGATGTTGGATGTGTGACCTCCCCTATGAGTCAGTCATAGATGACTACGGAGGTGCCAAAATGATCGGTGACGTCCAGCTATAATGATAATTTAACCAATCGTCATATATCTATCACCTTGGATTTGAACTGTCACATATGACTGCATTATGTGATGATTTGTTGGAAGGTCACAATTAAACCGTCGTGTATAAAGGAATTTTTTGTAGTGAAAAAATAAATGACATATGGGTAATTTATTTAGATGCAAAAATACATAAAAATTATCCACCCATGTCAACTGGCCCTGATCAAATGCGGCCTTGGCAACAAAGTGTTATGAACGTTCACGCTTGTGACAAAGGAGAATAAAACAAGAACACAAAAGAGACACAGCGTGGATGTAGTATTATTTCCATCTCTTACCCAACTGATTCAAGCACTCAACGATCACGCTAGTTACTGGCATGAACAATCAGGCTTTGTGGCACAGATCTTGCACCGCACTAACCATGCCAAGAACTCAACGAATTCATTAAAGAAAAAAGAAAAAGATATTGCCCATCATGTATCAAGCAAGCGAAGGATCAATGATGGTGGATTGGACACCGACGGAGGCAGAGGGTTTTGTTGGGACGCAGCAGCAGGTGGGCACACCGCCGACGACCTTGCATTGCCCGACACCAGCGTTTCCCAGGACAGCGCACGTTGCTGAGCACTGATCTTCCGTGCAGACAGTAACTGGGCCGCAGTATCCACCATCCGCTTCCTGCTGGAAGCCGCTGGCCCTGCTCGCCGCCGCAGACGAAGCACGGAGAGCCATCAGCAGCAGCGGGACCACGATGAGGAAGACGAGAGACTTGTTGGAACACGCAGCGAGTGGTGGCGCCATTAGGCGTAGCTAAACGTACGTGCGTGCGTATGGTCTTCTTGATTGATGCTTGTGAAGTCTGCGGGCCGGGAGTAATATATAGGCTGGAGGCAGAAGTAAATTTGGCATGAGCGATCAATTCAAGATATTCTACCGTTCCTGAAGCATAACTCTTGCTATTTCTATGTATAGTATTGTATGCTTTGTTTCTGGTCCAGTTTCCAGGATTTATACATTCGCGGCTAGATATACCCTGTATTGAAGTGCACCACTATTGGCGGCCAATATATCATACCAAATTTGGTCCTCATCATGAAGATCCCAGCCGGATGACCGTATATCTGACGAGAAAACAAATATTTGACATCAAAACACAATCTCTAAGTTATATTCCTATTGTTTTTTATTACAATATATACATTACCAAAAATAAAGTAATCTTTAATTAAATGTTACGCTTTCACGTCTACAGACAACGTATTTAGAAGCATATATTTGCAAACGTTTCTGACTAGAATTAGGTATTTATTTAAATAAGTTTTTTTTACTATCATATAGCTAAACAAATTCGGTAGGAATTTAACCAGAGCAATTAAAACCTGCTCAGTACTTGGGTATAGGGGAAACCCAATTCAAACTTGGTTTCGGATAAAACTTTTAGAAAATCGAACACAAATAAAACCAGCAACGGACTGGTAGTTTGGTACAAGATACAGTTTGTTGACGCAAGTATAGGTACCGCACAAAAAAGAGCTAGAATGCTCGGGTTGCAAACTGATCAAGGTGGGTTTCAGGAGTCGCCCAAGCTGGTTTCCTGGGTTTTGCCCAAGAATATCAAAGAACAATAACTAGCACGTTTACGTGGTGAAGGACGGTGAGATTTAAAGGCAAATCAACAAATGATAACTATGACGTAGAATGGCCAGCTTCCAACCAAAACTAGAAAAGATACCGTTAAGGGCATATACATTGCTATACATCAGTGGTCTCATACTTCGTCTCATGCAATGCCACGTAAGATTTTTGCTTATGTGGAGGAAAGAGAAAGGTGAGAGTGAAAGAGGTCATTGTTTCGCGAAACAACCACCTCATGAGCTAATATTTAGGACTATGAGACAACCATTAGACCATTGTATGAGTTGTTGTTGCCATGTAACTTACAAGTTTACTTTTATATTATGTACAAAATAAGTGAGTTGCTACGAGACAACTTAAAAAACAATCTTTCACAACCAAAATTTTGAACTTCTCCTAGTGTGGTGGGCTTCTCCTAGTGTTTTCCTATTCAATTTTTAATGTAAACTTTCCCTACTAAATGCCTCCTAGTGAAGATTCCCATGTGCATGACTAGTGGTAGTGTTTTAGTACTACTTAAAAATTGAAAGTAGTTCAACCTATAGTAAGATTTATCAGATTTGTGCATGTGCATGTGCTGTTAAGATGTGCCATGGCAAGACGGACATGATAATAGAAAGTGGGGAACGTCTTATGAAACCAAGCAAAGTAGTTCGCTGGGTTCAAGTCAGATGACAAGATCACAGCCCTACACCTCGACCTTGGTCCCAATAAGTATCATTCTCACTTATCAAGAAGTCAAATTTTTTTAACTTTGACCAGATATATACAAGAAATCATTAATATTTATGTTTCGTAATAAGTACCATTAGATGAGTTGTTAAATATATTTTTATAAATACTTATTTGAAGATACATATGTTATAAATGTTTCTATATAAATCTAGTCAAATTTAAGAAAGTTTGACATGCACAGAACCCAAAGCGACATTTATTTTAGGAAGGAGGGAGCATCTGATTTCAAAAATACAACTTGGAGCCTACATTGGATTATTTGTAAAGATAAATTATTGGGCTTGGAAACTTTGAGACACAAAGATGCCTTACGTTATGTAATGACCTAATATATGACGCTGAGATTTCACATTGATCTCCTTTGGTCATTATGTCTTTCGATAAAGTTATCACCAGCTCTACGCTTATAACGCTCCTTTCAGTTTTATTGGTTCGTGTTGCTCTATTATTCTCATTTTTGGTTTATGTTTTATTTTTTTCCTTTTTTCCGTATATGATTATGCCCATGAAACACATATGTCCATTCACACTAGCTAATTAGCCCCAAGAAGTCCAACGATACATCTAGACCAACCCCACTAGAACTCATTATATTTCATTAAGCACTCTCTCAGTCCCAATATAGATGACCTTATAGAATTAAAAATTTTTATTCAAAAATACTTGACCTTCTCACTTCTCGAAACACTTTTCTCATTTTCCAAAACACTTTCTCTTCTTTTTCCCAATACATTTGTATCTCTACTCCTTGAAGGACATTTTGTCTTTTGACTTCAACGTTGGTTTCTATGAGAGATTTTTTTAAGAAAAAAAACTAAAATGTCATCTAATATGGAACGGAGGGAGTATATCTTTTAGGAAAGAACAGAGGGAGTATGTAGGAAATCAACCAACTGCTTGGGCCAAATATATAGTAAATCAGGTTACTGGGCCGCCAAACATAGGAAACTAGCTTGTGCCTCGGGTTGGGCAGAGTGAGGGTCACTTCATCACCCTGCAGAGTTCCTTTAATTTTTCAGTAATGCTCTGAACTAGGCGTCTGTCCGCCTGGACGCTCCAATGGTGGGCCACAATGCCAGCCCAATAACCCACGCTCCTTCGTTTCTTAAAAAAAACTACTCATCCAGTTATTCCTATCTACTCGTTCCTCTTCCTATCACTCTTATCCGCTCGCTTGCCACCTTCGAGCGCACGACCGTTGGCCCTCCGAGGTGCAGCACGCGGCTGCCTTTGAGGCACACCGCTCAGCCGCTGGCCTTGCTAGGCATGGCATGCGGCCGCCTCCGAGTCGCAGCACTCGGCTGACGGCCCTGATAGGCGCGGTGTGCTGCTGCCCTTTCCAAATCACGCATCGCGGCCTCCCTTTCGCGACATGCAGCCACTACCGCCGGTCCGTCACCTACAAGCGCCGCCGGGCTGCTGCCTTCGGTGAACACCACTACCGACGAGCCTCCATTCTACCGAGTAGCAAGGAGATGTTGCGTGAAAGCGCATGTTGCAATAGTATATTTCAGATATTTCAGAAATATGTTGCAAGTGTTTCATATAGATGTTGCAAAAATAGATCGTGATGTTGCACATGTTGCAATGGTTGCACACATATGTTGCAAGCGTCTGTTCTAAATGTTTCATCTGCTTTTTTCAGACGTATGTTGCAAGTGTGCTTATTTGAATGTTGTATATGTTTCACGCATATATTGCAAGAATATGTTCGAAATGTTTCAGGTGTTTTAGTCTTATGTTGCAATAAGTGTTTTCATGTTGCAAGTTGTAAGTATTTTATCTAGATGTTGTATATGTTTCACACACATGTTACAAAGTGTATGTTCCAAATATTTCATCTACTTCAGACTTATGTTGCATTTAAATGTTTCATGTTGCAAGTGCTTCGTGTTTCAGAGGTATGTTCAGAGAGTCATGGGGACACGTCCCGGGCGCCAGGGGAAGGGGTGCGGCGAGCCCGGGGCTGGCAGATTGGGCACACGACGCGCCTGGGTCCTGTGGACGGGGCGTGCTCGTCCTCATCCTGGCTCCCGGATCTCGCCTGCGCAGAGAGAGAGCAAGGAGGTTAGGGGAAGGAGCGGCGGGTGCGGGGTGGGGCAAGACAGACGGGGGCGGGGTACGCGTGCGTGGCGGGACAAGGCATACGGGTAAGGACTGCGGTGATACGTTGGGAGTGCGGCGCATTTCTGCTGGGCTGTTCGATACCGTCCGATGGAATCCTATCCCATCGGACGTCCAGGTGCCAACAATTCCCTTAATCTTTCCAATAAAAATAGCCAAAAGCTTTTGATTTTGTCCGCAACGATGGTATCAGCCATGTCGAGTGCGCGCGGCACGACCTAAGTGAGAATTTCACTGATCTTCATATATGCAGCATTCCTTTCTTTTCATTTCAGTGATTTACAGATGTATCCTCCAGCCAAAGGTGAGAATTTAATTTTGCTCTTTTTGGATTGGGAAAAGCCACTTTGAAAGATGTATGGCAGACAGTTTTCGGAAAATAATAAGATGTATGGCAAACCACAAGTTTTTTTGGCATGTTCGTCCGTAAACAGCTGTTATGACATTGTGCAAAATATTCCGTTCCTCATACAATCATACAGTTTGTTCATATATTTTAAAAGAAAAAATAACCATCTGCAGCTCTATCTTGCATCAAGCAAGCGACGACAGATGATCAATGAACAGGCAGCTGGTGGACACTGCCCACGACGGATGATGTGGAGGCCGATTCTAGGACACAGCAGCAGGTTGGGAAGCCCCACATGTACCTGCATGCCCCAAGAGTACTGCCTCCCGTCACCGCACACATTCCCGTGCAAATCTCTTGCCTGAAGACAACAACTCTGTTGCAGATCTCCGCTGACACCGACGCTGCCGCGAGGAGAGCCGCCATCAGCAGCGTCGCCGCGAGAACGAGAGCCTTCTTCTTGGAGCACGACACGAGGAACGCCATGGAGGCTACCCAAAAATGTTTCTTGTCGATTGATCGATGCTCTTTGGTCTTGCTTGTGCTCATTTATATGGTACATATACCATATATTTAAGTGCATTGATTGGCTGCTAATATGTCGTAAAATGTGATTTGATCCTCACGGATGTTGATCGTAATGACAATATTTCAGGGTTCCCACGAATAGTCATCCTGACACGTCCACAATAATTTAGCTCCATAAGGCTAGCTAGCTTTCGGTCCACAATGTATTTTTAGTTCTGTATGAGATTTCGAAGATACGTTGACTCAACTTAAATACGTCAACGATGTGTGTTCCTATTGAGAAGTTGAGGGGGGCTAAGGGTGTGCCACATGCGCACGCACAACGCTGCTGAGACATAAGCTGGTGGGCTCGAGCCACACCACTCCATGACATGATGTGGTGCGGGCTGAGCTTGGATTTGCCACTTGGGATGATTGATAGAGGCATTATCGTCATTTATACCGTTGTCGGTTGCACGGAGTAGTCGCGAGAGTTGGAGAGTTTCTATCCTTAACTCTCCACGCTCGGCTGATTGATGGAGGCATTACTAGGATTGATACTATTGTCGGTTTCACGGAGTAATTGTGAGCCCGGTGATTTCGCCAATCCAGGTTCATCCTCTCGACGCTCCGACGTCTGTCCGCTCACGTATAAGGACGTCAGAGCCTCGCGCGTATGAGAATACTACACCCGTACCCTCCTTTCTCTGTAGAGCTGTTCTAGTTCTCCCCATTCCAATCTCCTGCGCACAGAAGGCTGGAAGAGCATGCCTCCGGAACTACATCCGTGTCTACGACACCTGCTCGAGTGTCCACAACATGTTCGTATGCAGCTGTTATGACTTTAGTCGAAATCGTCCGTTCCTCATACAATCACACGCATTGATACATTTTGTTCATATTAAAAGAAATAACCAGCTGCTGCTGCTCAATCTTGCATCAAGCAAGTGAGGACAGATCAATGAACAGGCTGGTGGACACTGACGACGGATGTGGAGCCCGATTCTAGGAGACAGCAGCAGGTTGGAATGCCACTAATGTACCTGCATGCCCCAAGAGTACTGCCTCCCGTCACCGCACACATTCCCGTGCAAATCTCTTGCCGGCAGACAGCAACTGTGTTGCAGATCTCCGCTGACACAGACGCCGCGAGGAGAGCCATCACCAGCGTCGCCGCAAAAACGAGAGCCTTCTTCTTGGAGTTGGACGCGAGGAGCGCCATGGAAGCTACCTGATATGCTTCTTTTCTTGCCTAGAGACTTGAGAGTAGAGGCTAGTGATAGTATATTGATGCTCTTTCGTCTTGCTATTGCGCTTGCTTATATAGACCGAAGCCACAAGCAAATTAGTCTTGCCAGATCAATTCCAGTTTTTTTTTTACCTAAATTTAAGCTTCCGTTCTTGGGATGTTATTATATATATGTTCCTAGTGTATGCTTGATTCACCAATCTTCAAATCAAATCTTTATGGTACATATACCATATATATTTAGGAGCACTGATTGTCTGCTAATATGTCATAAAATTTGATCCTCACAGATATTGATCGTAATGACAACAAGATTTAGGGGTTCCTCAGGAATACTTATCCTGACATGTCCAGAATTATCGCCGCTGCCAGCCCTTGATCCTCGCCGTCGCCGTCCCTGACGCGTAGGGCCCTCTCCTTCCTCTCTGGTCTGTCTGCGGTGGTAAGAAGGAGAAGGGTCACATCTCTCCCCTATGTAGTTTTTAGATCTAGTTTTCTTGGCGTTTAGTCTAATAAATCTACCAGCAAAATCGGATAATTTTCGATCAGGATCTTGTTAACTGTGATGACTTCAGTGATTGCAATAACGAGGTCATCGTTATAGGCATCGATATTTCATTGGCAGGAGACCAATTGGTGGCCTCTGCACTACGAGTGGTACTTCTAGGCTCTCCCAACACCGTTACTCTAGATCGTTGAACCCATGGCTGTGGCTGATGGTCGCGAAGATGACATCGAGGATTGAAGGTGATGAATCTGTGTCCTATACTGTGTCCAATGATGCAACTATTGATATTTACCCTGTTCGCTGGATGATTCCTACGGCTGATAAGCCGACTGGTGCCGTTTTATTGTGAGAGAAAAACACTGTTCCATGGCTGATAAGCCGGGTTGATAAGTTCAAGCGAACAGGGTGATTCTTTCATTGATTCAGATGCGTTTTGAACTGGTTCTAGAACGTTAGATCTTGCAGCCTGTCCAATGTTTTGGAGTTGATCGTTGGATTTGGCTGCGCTATGGCTTTGATGTTCGACAAGGCTCGGTTCGTCTAGAGCGTCAATTGCATCGAGAAACGCCATGAGGGAAAGAAGAAGATGATAAAAAAAATCTGGATAGAATATTATATATTATTTTACATTTTTATGTGTAATTTGGGGTGTATTGTGTGGAGTTTTAATATAATTCCCTCTTCCATATGAAAAAAAAACATATTTTAAATGTTCTTTGTGACAATTGTCCCATGCCTCTCCACTAGAACCGGGTCACCGAGCGGTTGAGATACTATTATCTGAAAATCAGATTTCAACAACTACAGTTCTTACAAAAGAAAAAAATATATTATCTTCGAGGTCCATGAAAAGGAATTTTTGGAGGTACAAGTGTTTTCCATTCTAGCCCAAATCAAGTTATAATTGACACGAACAAAGTGAGTTAAGTTTTAGCAATAAAACATTTCCATCCCTCGAGGAACCTTCGTGGAAATGAATTTTTTGCAGGTAGAAAATTGCATTCGATTCTAGCCCAAATTAATGACGTTATGTTTCACGTGAAATGAAAAAAGCGACTGAAATTTCGACAAGAAATCATTTCCATCGAGGAAACAAAATGAACGAAAATGATTTTTTTCAGAAGTGCCAAAAGTAGGGATGCTTGCATTCTACTATTCTAGCCCAAATCATGTTGTGTTTCACGCGTACCAAACGTGACAAACGACTCGTGTTCTTTAGTATCAACACGACAACGTGTCACTTGGCTTTTGTGTGGCGAAACGTGTAGAGTAGAGCACTTGTACGAAATAGCATCGTACAAAACCTCACTGGACGTCTATGGTTGCAAAGCCGTCCCTATCGAGGACCACATTATATCACGAGGCAGTATTTGTAGTATTTTGTTGCTTGTATGAGGTGGCACATGTACTGAGATTCCAGAATATATTTCAGTGTATAAGGTGCGTACGTCCCGTTAAAATAAATGTTGGGAATAAATGGAATAAACGGTCCACTTTACAAACTGGCTTTTCCTGGTTCCAACCATCAAATGGATTTAATTTACAGCGACCTGTAGCCTATTTATATATACCAACAAATTTCACGGTCCTATGGGTCCTTTTGGTTGAGCTTTTGGGGCTGCTTTGGCTTCTGAAAAGCCAAAAGCCCAACTAAAGAGGCTGTTTTTGGGCTGTTTTTAGAAGCAGCTGCTTTTTCGTAGTACATTTTTAAAGCACCTTAGACCCTGTTTTTGGTTTCCTACTTTCTACTTTTCGAAATGGGTGGAATGAAGAACCCTTTTATAGTTGTTTCAAAAGAGATAAATCTAGGAGGTATATTTTATACTTGTTTCAACTAAATAGCTTTCAGCTTTTCCATTGCTTACCGTCTATAGCAACTTTTCCACAATTCCCTATAGCCGCAGCTCAACCAAAAAAAGACCCTAAGACAGCCAGTTGCGCACAAGAACACGAGTGCCACTTCAGAAAAAAAAAGAGAAGAGCAACATATATACACACAAAGCATTCATCGAGCCAATGGCGACATTCCTCCATACGAACGCATTGAGCATCCCCATCACGACGGCAGCCGCTCCTCGCCATCGTTGTAGCCTCGTTGTGGCGAGGACTGCGCCAAATGTAACGAGCACCAGCAAGAGCCTGCTGCCATGGCTGTGGATGGAGCGCATGCCGGTGGGCAGCGCCAAGCCATGGTGTTGCTGGCCGTCGCTACTGTCACTGGCTCATCGGTAGCCATCTGCCAATCCGCGACAGCTGCAGGTGTGATTACACTTAGCGGACATGTGCAACATCAGATCTATTTTTGCAACATCTAGATGAAATATTTGTAACATATGTCCGAAACAGCTGAAATATTTATAACATACACTTGCAACATACGTCTCAAACACCTGAAACACTTGAAACATAGCCATAGCAACATATACAACATCTAGATCTACTTTTACGACATCCAGATGAAACATTTAATGACTTGCAACATACGTCTGAAACACTTGAAACATATGCTTGCAACATGCTTATATAGCCATTGCGATATATGCAACATCAAGATCTATTTTTACAGCATCTAGACGAAACACTTAAAACATAGGTCTAAAACACCAGAAACACGAAACATGACATCACCGGCGGCCACGGCCTCCCTGATGGGAAACTGCGATAGCCAGTAAGCTCGGGTTAGGGAGACGTCGAGAACAACAACTCAACGTACACCTAGGTGCAGGTGCAGGCCTCCCCTTCCTGCCATGGTGTCTTCGGCTAGCCGCAGGAGACGATGTCCCGCCCGGTGGCGACCTCCTCCCGGTGACGCCGAGGTGGTGGTGGCACGGTGAACGTCGTGGCCGTGACAGGTGAAGCAGACTGGGGCCCGACGTGGAATGCGGCATAGCGGGGGATGGTAGGGGATAGGGTGCGACGGGGGATGGGGCGCATGCGGCAAGGGACCGACAACGGCAAGGCAGGGTGGGCCGGGTGGGCGGATCGCACGGTGACGATATGACAGGCGAGACGAGTGGGCAAATTGTTGATGCCGGGTGCAATAGAGAGTGGAGAGATAGGGAAGATGTAGAGGTGAGCAGGCCTGTTGGGCCTGTCCGCTCTGTAAACATGAGAAGCCAGTGTTCGGACGGACGGACACCCTGATCGTATCATTATGGTTCCTTGTTTGTCCCTTTACATGCAAAGCCTTCCGTGCAAACCCATCAACCAGCAACAGCCTGCGGCTTGCGGAAATCTCCAGCGGCATGAAAATATCAGTACCTAACACATTAATTTATCCATGAACTTTAACGATCTGAAATATGTTACAGTGTACATTAGGCTAACACGATTGAAACTATGTTTCATAATTGAGAGGATCTTTTGAAAAGCGTTACACGTCCGATGCGCGCCGAATAAAAATTTGAGTTACCCGTTAGCTGTCACATAAGAAAAAACAAATACTATTAGCTACTTTCTCCATCCCAAATTATAAAGTCATCCTAATTTTCTTAGAGAGTCAAATCATCTCAAGTTTGACCAAATTTATATAATAAAATAATAATATTTATGAAACCAAATAATTAACATTAGATTCTTCATTAATTACACTTTCATAGTATACTTATTTGATTTCATAAATTTTTGTAATATTTTCCATAATTTTGGCCAAACTTAAAATGCTTTCACTCTAAAAAAAATTAAAATAACTTATAATTTGAGATAGAAAGAGCAGGGAGTAGTATTTATATCAGTTACACGTAACAAAAGTTGTCACACACCCCGTATTTGGTATTATTTTGTTTGTTTGGAAAGTTACACCAAAGATTACACATTTCCCTTTGATCACAATATAAAAAATGAACTTGCTTGCGTCCGGACGTCCGATCCGGGCACTAGCATCTGGATGGTGCACTACTGGATTCGAGCGGTTTGCCGAGTGCCTGGGACACTCGGCAAAGCGCCAAAAACACTCGGCAAACGCTTTGCCGAGTGCCGCACTCGGTAAACTGGACTCGGCACAGGTTTGGTCGGCAAAGCGTGCTTTGCCGAGTGTCAAACGTCGGGCACTCGGCAAAGTGTTTGCCAAGTGTCAAAGACGTCACACGGCAAAGGAAGGCGTTAGCGGACGAAATTCTAACGGTCGGTTTGCCGAGTGTCAACCGTTCGACACTCGGCAAAGCGTGCACAGTTTGCCGAGTGTGATATGTTTGACACTCGGCAAAGTTTATATAGTTTGCCGAGTGTAACACTCGGTAAAGTGTACATAGTTTGCCGAGTGTAACACTCGGCAAAGTATGTAAACTTTGCCGAGTGTCAAACATATGACACTCGGCAAACTGTGCATGCTTTGCCGAGTGTCAGCTCTCTGACACTCGGCAAAGAGTGCATACTTTGCCGAGTGTCAGCTCTCTGACACTCGGCAAAGTATGCACACTTTGCCGAGTGTCAAACATATGACACTCGGCAAACTGTGCACGCTTTGCCGAGTGTCAGCTGTCTGACACTCGGCAAAGTGTGTTCCCAGGCATGCCACGTGTGGTCAGTTTGCCGAGTGTCATGGAGTTGACACTCGGCAAACTGACCAGAATCTGTATTTTTTTGTTTGTTCCATTTGCGACAGAATACACAAATATATTATATATCGTATTAAATCACCACAAATTTATCATAGGAGTCATAAATCACAATCACAACAAGCTCACAAGTTCAAATATTCCACAAACACACATGTTCACATATATGACATGTTCATAACCAAAAGTCCAAATATGCCACAAGTTCACAAGTTGACAAGTCTGCAACCAAATATCTTAACCGAAGTTCACATCAAGCTGCTCATGGCGATTGTAGGGGGTGAGGAGGCCCGAGATTTGATGCCGGCGACCTTCCTAGTCAATTTGGCGCAATTTGTGATGCCGGTGACCCTTCGAGCTGATTTGGCGCAACTTGTGATACCGGCGACCCTCCAAACTGTGATGCCGATGACCCACCAACGTGATTCGATGCCGCACCCGATTGATGCTGCAAAAAAATAAAAAGAATGCTGTCAATTAAAAATTTCGGCAGAACCTCCCCTGCACGGTGAGGTTTCCAAACCCTGCAAGAAAACAAACAGCACGATGGCCGTCAAACACATATATATCAATACACCACCACCAACACCACCACCACCACCCAAACACCACAATCACCACCGCCAGAACAACAACCGCCGCCACCGCCGCCGCCACCACATTGTATGTTTGAGATTGCATGCTTTTTCTAGTTTGCCCTATGTCAGGTCAAAACAAAGTAACTAATATATTGGTACTCACCGGAGTAGCTGGCTGGGCAAGTGGAGTGATTAGGCTAGCTGGTATAGATCGACCCATAGCGGCGCCAAGAGAAGACACAAACCCCACCAGCTCCTCTATCCTCTGGTTTTGTGCCTGGTTCTGTGCCAAGTGCCTCATCTCCATCTCGTTCCGCAGCCTCCTCTCTTCTTGCAGTTCGGCCTATAACATTTCACCCCAAATGTTAAAATAATGCAAAGGTACGTACAAATCAACAAGCAACGAATAAAACAGAAATTACCTGGAGTTCGTTGACAAGGTGCGAAGCAGTGGTTGGTCGTGCTCGGATCTGGGAGAGGGAGGGAGTAGAGGACGTGTCGATGACGCCGTCGCCCATCCAGTAGCGTCCATGCTTCTTGCCTCCTCCCACCCTCATGACGATCTCTCCGTCAAAGTCCTGGGTGCTCGGATTAAAGTCTTGACCATGGACTGCCCTTGCCATCTCAGTGTACTGATTGAGGCGGCTATGGATGGTTGGGTTGGTGTACGCTGAGGGAGGGTCCTCCGGGTTGTAGGATACATCAGACGTCGCCTTGCCCTTGTGGGCCATAGCATATGCCATGAACTGGGAGCACGGCTGGCCACCGTGCGACGATGACTACAAGAAAAACAGCAAGATGATTAGAAATCATGCAGAATGGAGTGTTACAATAAAATGGGGAATTCTCGTACCCATGTTTGCGCGTATCCACTGAGGCTACGGCTGCCTTGATGGTGTGATACACCAGCCATCTGCAAACGGCGCTCCCGACAAGCGTTGTGCTGGAGAAGCCACTCGGGGTCGCACCACTTGTCCACCATCATTTCCCAGCACCGTGGATCTCCAGAGCACCAGCACGGAATCACCTACAAGTCATCAAGTATATGACATATAAGAAGTTAAATTAAATCTACCCAAGCACATAATAAATCATTATTAATGTTAGACTACATTTACCTTCATGTACTCTTCCTTGGTCAGCATCATCTCTCTTGCCTCTTTCTTCCTGACCTTCTTCCCAAGGTACGCCCCGTTGTATGTTATGACGGCCTGGACGCGTGCCTCATAATGCAGGTCCTTCACGCCTCTTTTACATGCTTTGGTTAGCACCAAAGCCGCCGCGTCCTCACAACCATCCTGACATCTGAAGAAATCCTGTATATACACGCGTCGTATCCATTCATTATTTCAAAAAATGTCCAATGAATGCGATGTATTGAACAATGTAGTGCGAGGAAGACTTACCCACAGCTCGACCTTCACCCGCTCCGCCTTGTTTGGGAATTCCCTGCCAAGCAAATCCCTCGCATTGGGGGCGTTAGCGTAGTGGGCAAACGTGTAGGGCGGCTCCTCTTTCCCGGCGAACTGAACCAAGCCAGGGAAGTGTGCCTTGAGCAGAAGGCCGAGGATGCCACTGACCGAGCGTGTGTGACAACCTGCAGACTCTACAACCATCCAACTCCTGCACAAATTTTAAGAAAAATTGTTATTTTATATTGTGATTTTCAACATATCATTTGAAGTAGTGATAACATCTCTTAACTTACTTTTCCCCATCGGGAGCAATCTTTGGGCGTCTATAAGGAGGTATCGGTCGCTGGGGGAGGCTCGCGGTACCTCGCAAGTACACACTCGGCAACTTAGAGGAAGCGTCACCCACTGCCTCCTCGTCGACCTCCTCCTCCTCGTCCTCGTCCTCGTCCTCGTCCTCATCCTCGGGCATCACCACCCGCTCCTCCTCCTGCGGTGGCGGCTGCTCCTCCTGCCTCCTCCTGCGGCGGTTGCTGCCCCTCCTCCCCAAGGACGCCGACGGCATTTGCAAGTCCTCATCTCCAGTGCCATCTACAGGTTGTGATCTTTGGTAAACCGAGGCCACTCTCCTCTGACGCCCGCCCACCATCTTTGTTCAGTCACCTACAATTCAAAACAAGAAACAATGTTGTATTAGAAATGACATAATTACATAGATGCAAAAGAAACAAACCATAATTACAAAATAGCATAGTATTACATGTATTAGAAATAATCTTCAGGATCGGGATTAGCTGGATCATAAGTCTCATCATCACTATCAACCATATCGAAATAATTGACACTATCCGTATGAGGAATGTTGTCAACATTGTCATCGCCTAACTGTAATCGGTCAAGCATTTGTAATTCCTTCACATTTACCACCTCATCTCCAGCGTCCTCTTGATCACCCCATTCATTGTCTACTTCCATTCCAATCGCTTCGGTTAAGTCTATCTCGAACCTCCCTGCTAGCCCCTCTTCTTGGAAGAACTCTCCGTCATATGTGTTTGGGTTGAAGTTGTAATCTTCATCGATTGGCAAAGGTAGTTTACCGTGTGGTGATACCTTGTGCACAATATCCCAACCCTTAAGATTCTCTTTGTCTTGGCACACGTATGGGAGATAATAAACCTGTGTAGCCTGTTGGGCCACAACATAGACATCGTCTCCTGGTAAGACGGAATCCTGTCAAATTTCAACTACCCCAAGACTATCCCAAGTCCGTCTTGTAACTGCAGGATCGAACCAATGGCATTTGAATATGACAGGATTAAGATGTTTGCAACCATGAAAGCTAAGTTCATATATTTCTTCAAGTCTTCCATAATACTCGACCCCATCTTGACCGCCCGTAAAAACTCTGGTATTTGTGGTTTTTCGATTAGGGCGACTCTGCTCGTAGGTTGATGTGTGAAAGCGATATCCATTCACGTCATAACAGGTAAATGACCTCACCTTATAGGCAAAGCCATTGGCAACCTGTCTCAACTCGGGCCTCATGGACGGATCGTTTTGGCCCTACAAGCTCGGGCAAGATAGAACATTTTATTGTTCACATGTACAAGCAACTTGGAATGTGAAAACAAGTACGAGCTAAGAAATGAAAGCAACTTGGTACCTTCTTTTTGAACCAAGAAATGAAATCGGGACTCCCTTCTCCCGCACCCTGTCTAAGAAGGGTATCACATTCCTGTGGGGTAGGTTCCCTTCGTCGATGCCAAGATTGACGAAGAAATTCGCTGTACCAACAAGAGACAAAGGGGTTGGATGCAGAATAGTGACGGTGTTATGCAACAAGTTCGTTCAGAACTTACCCTAAGTACGGCTCGACTTCGGCAAGGTTGGTCAACACATATAGCATGATACTACGCCACTCTTCAGGTTTCAACACTTTGGGGGTCGATGCACTTGCGCTTCCGAGTTGCCCTTGGAAAAGGCTAAGGTTCGATTCATTTTCCCCAGCATTATAACGAGGGGGTGGATTATGGACGCTAGGCAGGTTCTCAGCATAGTATGATGTTGTGAAGTTTGATACCTCCTCCAGAACGGATGCCTCTGCAATTGAAGCCTCAATTTTGGCTTTATTTCTACATTTTTTGCGAAGAACCTTTAGGCATCTCTCAACTGGATAGCACCAATGGAACTGCACGGGCCCCCACATTCGTGCCTCGTTCGGGAGGTGCATAATCAAATGTTGCATCGGATTGAAGAAGCCGGGTGGAAAGATCTTCTCTAACTTACAGAGCAACACAGGTGCCGCTTTTTCCAAGTCATCAACCACGGTCCGAGATAACTCCTTGGCACAAAGCTGACGGAAGAAATAGCTCAACTCTGCCATCACTAGCCAAAGAGGCTCAGGGACATAGCCTCTAACCATAGCCGGAAGAAGCCGCTCAATCCATATGTGGTAGTCATGACTCTTCATCCCTAAGACTCGTAGAGTAGATAAGTTCACTCCCCTCCTCAGATTCGCTGCATATCCATCAGGGAACATTAATGTCTGCATCCATTCAAGTACTTTCCTCCTTTGGTCTCTGCTTAAGATGAAATCGGCCTTAGGCCTTCTCCATGTCTTGCCGCCTCTAGGAGGCTGCATCTCTTGCTTTGGTCTATCGCATAACGCTGCTAGGTCCACTCTAGCCTTAGGGTTATCCTTAGACTTATCAGGAATATCCATGAGTGTAGCCCAAAGTGCCTCGGTGACATTCTTTTCAGTGTGCATTACATCAATGGTATGTGGCAGAAGAAGGTCATCAAAATAGGGGAGCCTCGTCAAGCCCGACTTATGCGTCCACATATGTTGCTCACCATATCCCACGAAACCACCTCCTTCTTCATTGGCCACGAGAGCATCTATCTGAGCATGAACCTCAGCACCAGTCATCATGTGCGGTGGGGGATCATTCACTACGACACCTTTCGTGAAGTTCTTAATGTCTTGTCTGAATGCATGGTCAAGAGCGAGGAATTGTCGATGTTTGTCGAACGACGAGTACTTGCCACCCTTCTGTAACCAAATGAACCTAACATTTGTCTTGCATATTGGGCATGGGAACTTCCCGTGAACGCACCAAGCACTGAATATCCCATATGCCAAGAAGTCATGCATGGAGTACTGGTACTAAACATGCATTTTGAAGTTTTCCTTTGTAGCTCGGTCGTATGTCCATACCCCGTCCTCCCAAGCAACGATCAATTCATCAATCAGAGGCTCCATATACACACCCATGTTATTCCCCGGGTGTCCAGGAATTATCAATGTCAAAAAGACATTCTGTCGTTGAAGGAGGACGCCGGGGGGGGAGATTGAGGGGGATAACAAAGATGGGCCAACAAGTGTACGGTGCAGACATCTGACCATAAGGATTGAACACATCTGTTGCCAACGCAACACGTACATTACGAGCCTCTTGAGCTTTGTCATGATGAATGTGATCAAAGTGTGTCCATGCTTCACCATCGGATGGATGTACCATCTTGTCAGGATTGTATCGTTTGCCCTTTTTGTGCCATGTCATCTGTTTCGCGGATTCCTCTATCATATATAGCTGTTACATCCTCGGCAAGAACGGAAGGTACCGAAGGACTTTCACGGGGATAGAAAGCTGCCTCTTCTGGCCATCACCAGTGTCTACCTCCAGGTACCTGGAGGATTTACACTTTGGACAGTAATTTGCATCCTTGTGATCTTTCCTAAATAGGACGCACCCCTTTGGACAAGCATGTATCTGCTCATGTGGCATCTTAAGTGCACGGAGCATTTTCTGTGACTCGTACATGCTCTTTGGCAGAATGTGGCCCTCCGGAAGGAGGCTGGCAATGAGGGCCAACAAACCATCGTAGGCTTTGCTACATTACAAGTTTTAATATATTTATGCATTTAATGTTTTAATATATTACAAGTTTTTTGTGAATTAGAGGCTTTGCTACATTGATGATGTTATGATTCAAGATGTTACTTCGTTGCGTATACACAATACAAAGTGTGACCACTTATCTACTACTTTTACAGCTCATGTCGAAGTGAGATAAGAAAATAGTTAAGACTGAATCTCTGTACATAGTTGTCATGAAATGGTTTAAGAAAAGAGTCCTTCATGATCTAACTGTCTACCATAAATCTCGCACCAGGAGGCAGCTCAGCTACGGCGCTTCTCCTGAACAAAATTAGGTACAGTGAACTACATTCAGGTTCTTCCATAGATACTGCTACCTCTTTCGTGCCAAAGAAATAAACCTTAGCCTATCCATGCAGGTATACGAAGGCCTCTTGACGTTATGACTAGGTCGCCTAGCCTGCTTGCTTTGCATTTTGTTTGCCATCAGTGATTCTATGATGCCCAACAATGGTACTGCCCACCCCTACAGCTTTCTTTATGTAAATTAATTGACCATGCTGTGCCTATCTGAATGACATCTACCAAACCTGCCTCCTTTGTTCTTTTCTATTGATAAACGATCAGACCTGATGTTCTCCATAAATGAACAGTTGTGGATAAGAAACTTCTTTGTTCCCATATACAGAAAGCTAAAATTCAGGAGTCACGAATTTGCTATTGATGATAATTTGTGCAATTAGACCAGGATGCACTGGCAGCACCACTGACAGAAGTGATGGTCCAGTGTCTTCTTATTGTGGTTTACAAACTGAGCAGCACTTCTAATTGCCCAGCTCATTTTTTCAGCTATGTTAAGAGACAGAAAGAAAAGGAGACATGTCAACTTTATTGAGAGAAGGAAGGGGCCCGGTTGGACAGAATCATCTAACCATATAGTTTCTGCAGCAAGTTTCCTTGCATCCAGTTCGATTTTGTTTTTCTTCCTATTCAGCATACCTGACAAAAGGGAAAGTATTGGACCCTTTGGAAATTTTACTCTGCAGTTCGTTATCTGTTGTTCAGTACTTAAGCAAAACAAACTTTTTGTACTTTGATTTGAAATAGTGCCACATCTAATTTTTTCCCCTAAATGTTCGCACATGTACCTCAATCATTTATTTCCCCTAAAAATCAAGGGCTAAAAATCAGTGCAAGGTGGAGTCACGGCACTGCTGTGCCAGTCAACCTCAGGTTCAAAAATTGAATCCAAAATCTACTCAATTCAATCTACTAAATCAACTTCCAGACCATCAATCATTCACGGAAAAACACATTCCATGAACTAGAATCAACTCATTGCATAGATCGGATCGATTTAGGGTTGAACTCACTGTTACCTTGAACGAGAAGGAGAGAGGGAGAGATGGCTCGGCCACAGCACCACCAGCTGCCGGCGCTGAAGAAGTGGAGGCAGCGGCACCACCAGGCTCGGCGAGCTTGCTCCTCCGTCAATCACCGAGCTGAAGAAGCTCCTGTGCACGGAGCTTGCAAAGCTGAAGAGGTTTTCACTTCCGTATTCTATTCTATTCTAAGGCGCTGAAGAGGTTTGCACGGAGCTTGCAAAGCTGAAGAGGTTTTCACTTACCGCATGGGCTCGTATGCACTTCATTTTACCAGAAGCCATATTCTATTCTATTCTATTCTGAGGGATATTTTTTATTTCACTTTGCCGAGTGTCCTAGATCTGACACTCGGCAAAGTTTTCAAAAAAATTTTACCAGAAAAAACATTAATAAATTGTCTATTTCAAACTTTGCCGAGTGTCCCAGCTCTGACACTCGGCAAAGTTTTCGATTTAAAAAAAAACAAAAAAGAATTATTTAATTACACTTTGCCGAGTGTCTAGGTTCTGGCACTCGGCAAAATACGAACAAGACAACTTTGCCGAGTGTCAACTAAAAACACTCGGCAAAGTGTACTGTTTGCCGAGTGTTTCTCTGGGACACTCGGCAGAATAATTATTTTTTTTGCTTTTGACTTCTAATTTTTTTTCTGTAGGCTTCCTACTACCTTGACCAACATGTTGGAATTTGACACAATTTCAAGACATTTTGCTATATTTCTTTAGTTTATTTCTTTTCATTGATTTTTTTTGGAAAATACAAGTTTGAACTGCAAGTACATCGAATAATGACATTTCATTAATGCGAAAATGATATTCATGTAACTGACTGTTGTTTGAGGCCGTATCCAGGAGAAGACTCGAAATTTCGCATATCTTCTTCTCAAAACTAGACCACGAACTTGTGGATGAATAGTTTTAAAATTGTATAAAATTCAAACGGAGTCTGAAATTCATGAAACTTCTCTACAAGTCATGATATCACATGTGGATGCGGTGATAAAAATTTGAGAAGATTTTGAGCACGTCGTCACGTACACTGTTTACAAATCCTAACATGTCAGATTTGCTCCCATGATATCACATGGAGAGATGTGAGGGTTTTTAAACAGTGTACGTGACGACATGCTCGAAATCTTCTCAAATTTTTATCACCACATCCACATGTGATATCATGACTTGTCGACAAGTTTCATGAATTTCAGACTTCGTTTGGATTTTATACAATTTTAAAATTATTCGTCCACAAGTTCGTGGTCATGTTTCGTGAAGAAGATGTGCGAAATTTCGGGTCTCTTCCTGGATATGGCCTCAAACAACAGTCAGTTATATGAATATCATTTTTGCATTCATGAAATAGCATTATTCGATGTAATTGCAGTTCAAACTTACATTTTCCAAAAAAATTCAAAGAAAAGAAATAAACTAAAAAATATAGCAAATTGTCTTAAAATTGTGTCAAATTTTAGCATATTGGTCAAGGTAATGTAGTAAGCCTACAGAAAAAAATTGGAAGCCAAAAGCAAAAAAAAAATTATTTTGCCGAGTGTCCTAGAGAAACACTCGGCAAATAGTACACTTTGCCGAGTGTTTTTGGTTGACACTCGGCAAACCAGCCATTTTGTCGAGTGCTAACGGAATACACTCGGCAAACTACTGACGGCGGCTAACCCCCCTCCACCTTTGTCATGTGTATACATTTGCCGAGTGTTAACACTCGGCAAAATGAAACGTTTGCCGTGTGTTTTTATTTGCCGAGTGTTGACACTCGGCAAAGTGGTACGTTTGCCGTGCGTATTTGTTTGCCGAGTGTTAACACTCGGCAAACTAGTTTTTTACCGAGTGTGAGATTTTTGCCGTGTGTTTCCACTCTAACACTCGGCAAACGCGGTTTTTGCCGAGTGTCCGTGTTTTGACACTCGGCAAAAGATAAAACACTCGGCAAATCTCGGGTTTCCAGTAGTGGTGCCCGCACAGGGAGCGAGTGAGTGCCTAGCGCGTCGGGCTGAGAGCGAGCACACCAACCGTGGGCTCGCGCCACCCCGAACATCGCCCGCGCTGCCAGCTGCTTCCCACATGAATCTCATGTGCAACACCCGATCGACTTTTGAAACATCCAAATGCAACAATTGCAACATACAAGAGAAGACAGATAAAACACTTGAAACAAGCATTTGAAACACTTGCAAAAAAATTGAAAACTATTACAAACATATGCAACCAGATGAAACACTTGCAAAAATAAGTATAAAATAACTAAAAACACTTGAAACATATACTTGCAATATACATGTGTATGCAACATTTAGATCCACTTTTGCAGTGTCCGGATAAACACTTGCAACATATATCTAGAACAAATGAAACATTTACAACATCCACATGAAACATACATATATAGCCATTACAACATGTGCAACATCCCGATCTACTTTTACAACATTGATATATAACACATGCAACGTACCTCTGAAACATCTAAAACATACTCTTGCAGCATGCGATTTTTACCCTTCTTCTTTCATACGACGCAACACAGAGCGGGGGAACGGCCGATTTTGGAAATCTGCATCTTGGCCACCATCATCGTAGCCGTTGCTGGGCGAGTCACCCCTGCTGGGGAGTCACTCCTCCGATCTCGTACGCATCAGTGCTGGAGACCGTCACCAAGGGAGGTAGCGGGCCTGGTGCCATGGAGAGAGAGAGAGAAATGCCGATTTGGTCGCCGCTCCTTGCCGAGCAGCCGATAGAGAGGGATGGAAACGGGCGGGGGCGTGATGAAGAATGGAAACCACACACATCAGTCGGTGAGCACGGTGGAAAGGAAAGAAGTCGTGCGACAGCGCTCAAGCGTGGTGGGGAGGAAGGATGAAAGCAGGTGGGTGGCCTGGCGCAGTGGACCATGCTTTGGCAGCGAGAAAAACTCGAAGAGTGGAGAGTATGGTTTGATCTTGTTTCTGGATTAGATTGGCTAAACTATTCTCGGTTAAGTGAGCGTAGTGGAATGTTGGGCCGTTCAGTTGGCGTCGTGATCTACCGATGGAGGCATCCGAAAGATCAGACGCCCAAGCCTAAGCATTTCTGTATAAAAAAAAAGTTACACAGTAAAGCTTGGTCCGGTGCCGTACACACGTCTCAGTATATCACGTTCTAAAAACACACCTTATATCATGTTCCAAAAGGTTACCATCATATTATGTACCATACAATGAAGGCAATAATGATTGGCATCGAAACTGTTTATCCTAGAACACATGTATCATCAGAAGACACTAGACTTATCTGTTCATTGTCAGCAATTTTTGAAATAGCATGATAACAAACGTAGGTAGGAAGAGGATAAACATGACCTCTTCCAGGCCTGTGTGAAATGGGTCAAGTTTCTTATTAGCCAGAGGATTGCCCAAGGATACAATACTTGACTTGCATTTATAGCGAGCGCAAAGTAGTTTGCCCTGGTCGCAACAACATCCTTGCAATGAAAAAGACAAATTCAAACAAAAAGAAAAGTAGAAACTTCCTCTTAATGAAAAACATACCTCATGGTACGGTTGAGAAAATGGAAAAGCAGAAAAACAATGACATTTACAGAGAGAAACAAATAAACCAGCACACGAAAAGAGAATTCAGGTGGCTTTGTCCCGTGGGATAGTCTGTGTAGAGATGATCAATGTCAAGGTAAATAGACAAGTAATCTGGTTTGCTGAGCTTGAATATTCCCCATTCGTGACAACCATCACTCTCAAATAGTCAAATTTGATTAACTGAACGGCTAATCCCTGACAAATATCAACAGATTAGGCAAATATTTCATTTTTAGCTCAGTAACGGGTCAGCGACCACACACCAGACACCAGTCACCCAACAACAAACTTTCAGCTCAGTAATGAAAACAGAGAATGAGTATGGACTGTTAAAGATTAACCTCATCTTATGAGGTAAAACTATAACAATGAAGTACATGGAAGATTCAGGTACATCCGTAGTACAAGCCACTTGACAGACCACCAAGAAGCAAATGGGCTTAATTTCATTCTAACACCATGAACATAGATGTATCTAACACACATACTACAGCTAGGTGCATTGTTCAGAGGTATCTTTAGCACAGAAACAATAACAGTGATCCTAGAATAGAAGAACACGATTAACCAGAACATGAAACCTGGAAGTCACAACAGAAACAGCGAACTGAAGAGGCAGACTGTCTGTCCATACATCACAGCTGTACAAATGGAGCACCCTGAACTCGAGAAACACCATGACAGCTGAACAAATCTATCCTGAAACCATGCTTGTCAGTTGAGTTCTGTGAGCTTTTCAATTGAGGAACCAACTGCAGATAAGGCAGCAATGCATCTCGCCTAGGTAGGACATCAGAAACCCACAGATGAACAGGGCCTCAGCAAGAAGGAATCCCATCCAGGCCCCAGAGCTGTGCTCGCGGGCCGCGAGCAGAGGAAAACCACCCGCAGCTAGAGCTCACGCCTGGAAGATAAGGAGAGCAGGAGAGGACTTGGGCGCTGGAGCAGGAGAGGTCGGTCTGTGATGTGGGAAGGAGAAGACCGTACGGTGGCAGTGGGTGGAGGGCTCGGGGTGGTTCTTCACTTCTTGCCCGGAAAGCGGCCTCCTGTGGTCCGATGCAAAAGGACGTCGGGTGGACAAGAATGGAGATGGTGAGGTTGATGAGGATAAGAAACGTGCCTGCCGTCCCGTGAGTGGTGATTGGCTTTTCTGAACACCGTTTGGTAACTTTGCTTACAAAAATAGTCCCCACAACGACTCTTTCTGAAACTACTTTTTCCAACAAAAACGGTGTGTTTTCTAGTTCTCTATTTATAACAAAAAAAAGTCCTGGCCCTATTTCAAATTATAAGTCATTTTGGAACCAACAGAGTACATAACAAAAGATTCTTACGCACCTATCAGAGGGATTCACGAGAGGGATAAATTAGAGATGGATTTTTGGTATTCTGTTGAAGAGAGGAAAAATGAAATGTTATTACTAATAGTAGAAAATCAACTATATATGAACTTTTGAGGGATAGAAGACGAGTAGTTTGTTGGAAGTGCTATGCACAGCATGCTACCTGATGCCCTGTTACGTCTTTGAACACATTAACACAGTGGGATGCGTACGGATTATGCCACAACTAAGAGAGCAGGTCATGTTACCAGGTTCGATCCTGAATCAAAGGATATGTAGTAATACAGGCACATTAATTTACTTGGAGCAGATTGTTGAATAAACCCTCATGATCTCTGAGCGAAAGAAATGAAAGTGAAATGATGTGCCAGATCCAACTACATATTTAAGTTCTGAGCAGCTTCTGCTGCCAATTTTTACACTCATAACTAGAAGTCTAACTGACATAGCATACAACACGCCCAGTTAGCTGTGCACTAGAGATGGCGACATTGTTGCAGTGAACTTTAGCCTTGAATTTCCTAACGTTGAAGGATAGTAGATCCCTAGACAGCCCAAATTTCCTAGAGCCTCATATCAGAAAGTGAAACCTGTACAACAAAAAAAGGCACAGTACTTTAGGGATGATTGTTATTTAGAGCAACAAAAAGTTCAGTTACTTGACAGAATCCTAAAACTGCAGGAACATGCTTCCTTGCTAGGAAATTCACTAGACCAAGGTTCAGCCTAATGTGACTGACATGTTCAGTTAACCTTACAATGATTAGTTGTTTGGGACATAGTTCTCTTGCTATCTTACACTACAGCAATTCCAACTTCAAACTGGAATACATCAAACTACCTTTTTGAGAACAATGCAGAGCACACACAGAAAGCTTGAACTTTGTGAAGAGAACATTTGAATGCGTTCGTTTAGGTACAAGACAACTGATGATGGGAAAAGGGAATAAAAAGCACCTCGACATGGGTTATTCTCACATCTCTGCAAACTGTACCCCTTGGAAATAAGAACTGACAAATCAAAACAGGAAACATGTGGGAATAGTTATTGGATACTGGACAGTCATGCATGAACGGGTTTGTATATAGACTGGCCACAACGTGAGCGGTACCGAAAAGAATCTCCGTACCCTGCTCATGCCGATGCCCAGAAACGATCGATCGATTACAACGTTCTGCATCGATGCTTGAGTGGAAGTGGGAACAAATTGTCAGAACTTACAGCCATTCCCTTCCCTGCCTTCCCACATCCATCAGTTGAGAAATAATTGTTTATTTGTACAGCACCAAGTCAAGAACACTACTCAATTCTTCCATTTTTACTTCAGCATCGGTTCACACAATGGCATGACACAATGCTTCAACAATCTTCTTTCAGCATCAGTAAAAAGCAACGTTGTGGCTAGTCATAGAATTGAGTGAAAGCTGATTCAGTCAATAGGGGCACCTAACTGAGATCATATCTAAGGAGCCTTAAAGAAAAAAGGAAGGCCACAGAACAATAATTCAACATAGTGTGTTATTGCTTAAAACAATTAAATGCTGATATTTATGGTATTATTCAGAAGTAATGAGCAAGCCAAATATGGGTAGCTCGGTCGTTTTGCGTTCAATCCAAACTAATCAACAGGTTAAACAGGGTGTTCGTCTGTCAATAATTTTGTAGTGAACTTTCAGGTAGAATCACGAGGAAAGTTGCAAGTTAGCTTACTTATGTTAAAGGTGCACAGGAACTTCAAAAATTCGAGAACTCTCTCATCAACAACTTGACACTTGACTTCAACGATGTTAAGGTTTTCTGAAATTTTAGCTGATCTCTCCATCAAATTGCACCTTCCTTTCATTTCCACTTTATACTTAGGCCCCTGCAGTGAAATAAATCATTTTTTCCCAGTATCAAGAAGCAGTGTATGTGTGTAACAATTCTCATATATATGCAGAAACTGCCCATTAGCGTACCTCAGAAAAGAGTTCAAGTGTAAGTTTCACAAGAACCGGTGAGTGTTCAAGAATACAAGCTAATGCACTGAAATCTTCAGGTGTACACCAGTAGTCATTGAGCAACAAGGTCTTTAAATTGCTAAACATAGGGCACCATCTCAAATCACTTTTGAAAGTAATCTGGAAAAATGCAAGTAACAGGTTAGACGAAATACTTCTCACAGTACACAATACATGCAACAGGTAAGTGTCCTATAACTAGCATCAACCTATGTTGAGTAATGATTTAGATAATGCAGGAAATAAGGGGATGACATATAGAGTTATAATGTGACTGAAGCAAAGTTTACATATACCTGGTTGGGTGCAGAAATCAACACCAAACTCTGAGTTTGAGATAAACCTTTTAGAAGCACAGAACTACCTCGGCTATCAGAACCATCACACAACAGGCAAGTACAATCCAAATCCTCTGGTTTACCACAGACATCCACACAACTCTCGGTTATTCGGACAAATGCCTTCACTAATGATGGCATGCTGTCAAGTATGGGAGTACCCCCTAAGGAATCCAGATGTAGTGAGACTAGGCTTGGGGTAGAAATGCGAATGCGGGGAGATTGGTCAAAAACTTGTACAAAAACACAATAAGTAAAGCTCAGATGCTTTAGGGATTTGGAAGCGATCTTGTCAGCATAAGAGAGATCACAATCAACCAACACAAGATGTTCCAAGGCCGGACAGCTGGAGAAGTTGAGAAAACTATTCCGGACCCGTACAGAGCAAAGGTCTAGCTTCGTCAGGTGCTGAGAAACGAGAGGCAGGTCGTCTAGCTCAAGAAACAAGTGCCAAAATACATGCAGCCTGAGCACCCGAGCTCTGCACATCACGACATGACGGAACCAGAGATTCACCCGTGGCACATCGTCGTCCTCTAATTCACTGAACCCAAACTCACATATGTCCAGAGGCGAAGTTCCACGGAGGAGGAGCAGATGGTAAACAAACTCCCTTTGCTCCTTCACCGGTGTCCCTTCATACTCACTACAGTTACCCATGCGCAGGCCAGTTGTGGTCCTCCAGAGGTGGCGCCAGCGCCTAGCGAGAACACACGTCCGCACGGCCTCCTGCGCTGGGAGGAAGCCGAGGATGTGGCCGAGTACAACGTCAGGCAAGGCGTCAAAGCAGCCTTCGCTGCCGAGCGCTGGAGGCACCGATCTCTTGCTACTTTCCCCTGGATGCATTGTGTCGAGCAGGTGGCGGGCGTTGAAGATACTGGACCAAGAAACGCTCAGATCATCAGAGAATGCGACGGCCTCAGGGGGGAGGGGGCCGAGGAAGACGGAGGCCAGTGGCGGACTCAGGATTTTAATGTTGGATATGTCCACGTACCGGCAACGCGCTGAGACGGCCGATGGCAGGGGCCGAGGCCGGGCCAGGCCAAGCGGCGAGCGTTCGTCGCTCGAGCAGACGGCCGGCGGCCACCAGCGGAGGCGCGGAGGCGGAGCTGGCGACCGTGAACCGCGACGGGCCCACGGCAGGGTCGCACCGGCGCAGGGCGGGGGCGGCGGAACACTGCCGGCAACCGGCTTCCCTAGGGTTCCCGGCGGCCGGTGTTTTTTTACTCGATAAATTCAGCGTTCTGCTTCTGCACGAGCGTCGCCGCCTCGTCTCCGTGTCTGGATGAGTCGTGGGCCGATAGGGAGTGGAGAATGCGAATTGGGAAAGGACAGATGGGCTGTCGGGTGTGTGCTGTGGTCTTGGATGCGGGCTGCTTTGCGTTTGGAGTCAAATCACAGCTAAAAACTGACAAAAATTAATAGTTTAAGTCCATAATTATATTATATTATATATTCACTCCATCACAAATTATAAGTCATTCAACTTTCTTGAAAAGTCAAAATATCTTAGGTTTGATCAAATTTATATAATAAAATAATAACATTTATGATATCAAATACGTATCATTAAATTCTTCATTAATTATTTTGTTTTATAATATATCTATTTGATGTCATAAACCTTTGTAATTCTTTGTATAATTTTGGTCAAATTTGAGATGTTTTGACTTCCAAGGAAAGTTGAAATATAACTTATAATTTGAAAAGGAGAGATTCATGTATATACCTTACAAACTTCTAAATTTTTTCTTAAAAATGTTGGGTTTGCCTAAAAATACCCGGGCACAATAGTGAGTCCACCCCCGACAGAGGCTATGACCCGTGGCCACCTCACCCTAGCGGACACCCTGTTCGTTTGAACTATTCAGCGGAATCAGCAGTCATCCAGCAGTGTTTTCTCTCACAACAAACCAGCGAGCAGTACTTTCAGCCACAATAAACCAGCGAAACGAACAGGCTGAGTTACCCCACAAAGATAGGCAACCCACGTCGTGGAGCTCGGAGAGTCGGAGGAATCAAGAAATTTGATGACAACCAAAAGAGGTGGGGAAAGGGAAGACGATAAGGCCATAGGTGGACACTTTAATATGAAACTTTTAAGAACTAATCATTTCTGTCACTCATGAGGTATTATGTGACAGATATTTAACTCGTGTTTGCCTCTTTTCATATATGTCACCAATGTGGCGTAGGATCAAGTCACGTCATTTTACTTGCCGTGAGCCCATGACCGAAAAAGTTGTCACGGCGTAAGATTAAGTGACGTCATTTTACTTCCTATGACCGAGAAAGTTATCACGTGTGTCTGTTCCTTTAGTCAATTTTATTTTTCTTTTAGTTTTTTTGTCGATCTAAAATAAAGGTTTTATGAATCTCTAAAAATCTTTAAGATCAAGATTTGAGAGAAATTAAAAAGTAATTTAATAATAAAATAAGAATCACTATATATTGGTTTCAATTTGTAGGATCCAAACATACACTTAATTTTTTTAAAGTGCTACTCCTTTCATTGTAAAATTTTAAGTTTTTTTTTTGTTTTTAGATACATAGTTTTTACTATATATATCTATGTGCATAGAAAAACACTATATACCTTGAAAAGACACAATGGTTGATGATTTGGAATGGAGAAGCAAAAGTTAAGTACGATCCATTTGCTTGGATCTAACATCATATCTCTTGTAGTCTTCAAACGAAAATCCATCCTATAATGCTATATTTGAGTTTTCTATTAAGTTATTTAGCCCCAAAATGGCCTCCAAAAATCTGAGAAAAAGCATTTAAATTCATGATTTGAGAATTTGTATTTTTTCATGTAATTTCCAAACATATGCATGTGTTCAAGTGAAATTCAAAGCTTCTTAACAAAGGACATGATAAAAATTAAGTTTTAGTTCAAAAATTAAATTAAAAGCATTCCAAACTAATCAGAAGGTACTCATGCGTGTGCTCTAAACAAATTTGGCATCTTACGGCTTAATTTTGCATGAAATGGATTTTTCTTACCTAAATATGCATGCAAGTTGGGAACCAGGAAAACGACCACTTTATTGCACAAAAAAAGTTGACACTTTTACATTATAAGAACATTGATTCGTTGTTGATATACACTTGTACTCGGGCCTGGAGCTAGAAATACATCTTTTCTATATATTCCAGCTCTTTTTTAAGTACTCTTGGAAAATTCTTGTGCTCTGTTTTTTCAAAAAGGCGACACCTCATCCTCACCTAGGCGCGACTAAGCGCTAGTCGAGGGGTTCCCGCCTGGCCTACGGGGGTAGGCGGACCCCTAGGCGGCGCCAGCTCGTCGGCGGCGCTGGTGGGAAGGAGGGAAGCGCGGGATTTGTGAGCTGCTTCCTCCCCCTCTCAGCTCTCCTCTGCTCCCTGCCTTGCTGTCTCCTTGTCTCCTCCGCTCCCCCTGTCTGGCTGTCTCCCTATCTCCTCTGCTCCATGTCTCCTCTGCTACTCTGCTCAGGGGGTGTTTAGTTCCTGGGTGAAAAATTTTGGGGTGTCACATCGGATGTTTCATGGGATGTCGGAAGGGGTGTTCGGATACTAATAAAAAAACTAATTACATAACTCGCCTGGAAATCGCGAGATGAATTTATTAAGCCTAATTGATCTATCATTAGCGCATGTTTACTGTAGCATAACATTGTCAAATCATGGATTAATTAGGCTCAAAAAATTTGTCTCGCAAATTTATTGCAATCTATGTAATTAGTTATTTTTTCCGTCTACATTTAATACTCCATGCATGTGTCAAACATCCGATGTGATGGGGTGAAAAGTTTTTGGAGAGGAACTAAACACCCCCTCAATGTCTTGCTCCATGTCTCCTCTGCTCAATGTCAAAAAGTTTTTGGAGAGAAACTAAACACCCCCTCAATGTCTTGCTCCATGTCTCCTCTGCTCCTCTGTTTTGGTTTCCTCTGCACCGCGTAGGGAAACGCCTAGAGAAGCCTAGGCTTGCCTAGCGCGTCTAAGCTCTAGGCGGAAGCTTACCGCCTAAATACCGCCTAGCGCTTTTTTTAACTTCGGTTTTCACAAACTTAAGCCAGCCAAGCATCTTACTCTAGCCATCGTTTTCTCTACTCTGCCAGCAGGCTACCAGCCTACCATAGTAGTCCATAGACCACCGCTATATACTGCTCTTGTTTGTTCAAATTTTGATCCCATCAACTTGTAATAGTACAGAGTTACTCCTTTCATGAAATGCAAAGCTTTCAGGAAATAAACTTGGCAAATGACAAATTAGACATGCCACCTTTTCTTTCCAATCTTGCTACCAGATGTCCCATCGAATCATTGCATACAACAACATAGAGAGATGAACAGATAATGCTACAAGAGAGGTCACCTTAGTAGCACAACCCTAAACCAAAGCACATATGCTAATGGGATGGGACATTAAATGGTCTAGATTGTCAAATAAACTCTCATACGCTAGATATAACCAGATATTTGAAGTTCCGAACATTTTGTGTTGCCAATTTTTACACATTCATGTAACTAGAAGTCTATGACTGAACAGAACACGCCCAACTAACTCTGTACCAGAGGTGATAACTTTGTTGCTGAGAACTTTAGCCTTGCACTTCCTAACAATGAAAGATAGTAGATTCCTTGATGCCTCAAATGTTCCTAGCGGCTCATTTCAGAAACCAAAACCTGTACAAAAATGGAAGACAAATTGAATTCAGAGTTCAATTTTTTTATCAGAAAGTTACTAGACAGAATCTTCAAACTACAGGAACACATTTCCCTGAATAGGAATTGAAATTCACTTGACCAACATTCTGCCCAATCTGATTGAACATGCTCAGTTAACCTACAATGGATCAAAACAATGACTAATTATTTAGCACATAGTTTTCTAACCATGATGAACTACAACAATTTCAACTTTGAACTATAATACACCTAGGTAAACTACCCTTTAAGAAGAAATGCAGAGCACACGTGTTTTCTAAACACTAAAAGATTGAAGTTCAAAAGAAGAGAATATATTTATGCTTGTTTTTTAGGTCCAAGAAATCTGACGGGTAAAGGGAATAAAAAACAAGAGGACATGTGTTATTCTAACATCTGTGCAAACTGCAACCCTTGGAAAGTAGGAAGACATATCAAAAGAGAAAACATGTGGGGATACACGTTTCTACCCTCTTAAAGGATGGTAAAGCAAGTGCCGAAGGAAACTGAAATAAAACTAAAATAGGAAAAATAGATCTGACACATTACAATATTATCAGAGAACACTATTAGTGATACATACACTATGAACATACTTCCATAAATAAACAGAGATTGAATAATGAGGCACCAACATAAAGATATATAAGCAATGATTGAGACACATGAATAAGTTGATACCTGCAGGAGGTGAGTAAAAGTATGCTTAATCAACAAAACTACAAAAGTATGGAAAAGCGATAGCTTCATGGTAATCAAATGCATGAATGAGCTTGTGTAAAGAATTGAGTTAGAGCTGCTTAATGACAGAGGTGTATAACCAACCATATCTAGCATTCAAGAAAATGGGGAGGCTGCAGGACAATATGTCAATACAGTTTGTGATTGCTTAGAAAAAATTGTTGGAATGTGTGTGTATTAGACCCATGAGGCTAGGCCCATGTGGCCCATGTATGGTTACCTATATAGCTACCCTTCTAGGGTTAGCCCAAATCAATTGAATCACATTCTCTAGCATGGTATCAGCAGCCTAGGGTTAGGTTTTTCCTCTCCCCACCTCTTCTAGCCGCCTCCGGCCCAGAGCCATGGCCGGCGCTCCTCCCCCACCTCCATCTCTC
Source organism: Saccharum hybrid cultivar R570 (assembly GCA_038087645.1). NCBI lineage: Eukaryota > Viridiplantae > Streptophyta > Magnoliopsida > Poales > Poaceae > Saccharum > Saccharum hybrid cultivar. The sequence continues at coordinate 19,571,712 of JAQSUU010000805.1, forward strand.
TACAGCTACTTCCCTCCCCTCTCTACCACCTCCTGGGCACATGTCCTTGCTTCTCCACCACCGGCCGCGTCTCCAGGGGGCGCGCACACTCCAGGCGGCGCTGCCGCGCCTCCAGGCGCCGCCCCGGCCGCCGGCCTCCCTCTTCCCGTCGGGGCGCCACCTCCTCTGCCCACTGCTGCCCCAGGGACCGGCCTTCTTCCTCCTGCAGCCGCCGCCCCCATCCTTGGCGCCTCCCTGCCTCCTGGAGCCGCCATGGACACTGGAGCCGCCCGCGGCTCCCTTCCTCCAGCAGCTGCCGCCCCCAGCCTTGGCGCCCTGGGCACCGGGGCCGCCCACGCCCTGGCCACCACCCCCAGCCTTGGCACGGTGGGGGACGCCACGGATGGGCTCACGGCCCCGGTGGCCGTCCTTCCTCCGCCGGTGGCACTACCTGACGGCCCACCGCCGGGGTTTCAGCCGCCGGCTGCTGCTGCCAATCTCCCTCTCCCGCATGTCGGTGCTCCTTCTCCCGTGGTCGGCTTCCAGATGGCCCCACCTGGAGGTCTTCCCCCCAGCCCGGCCTGGGTCAGGACTCCGCCCTCGCCGCAGCCCTCGTCGCTGCCCGGGCTGCCGCCGCGGAGGGGCAGGCTCGTGTACGCGCGGCTCCTCTCATGTGGGAGCGTGAGCGCCACGCGGCCGACGCCCTGGCTCGCCAGATCACCGAGGCGGAGCAGCTCCTCGCCTCGCCCGCCTCCCGGGACGCTGGGGCCACCTCCTCCGCCTCGTCGGTACGTCGCGTGTCCCACACCACTGTCCTCTGGCACGACCCGGCTGATCCGCTCGTGACTCAGCTGCACTACCAGGCCGGGGGGGTCCAGAACATTCGCCTTCTCGTTCCGGTCGTCCTCGAGCCAGAGTCACCCTCCTACGCCCGCTGGCGGGACCTAGTGTTTCTCACTCTCCGCTGCTACGCCCTCGACGACCACGTCCTTGTTGACGCCTCGGTCGCCACTCAGACTCCGGCTTGGCTCCGTCTCGACAGCATCGTCCTCTCCTGGATCCTGGGGACGATCTCCCTGGACCTCCACAACCTCGTCCGCACCTCCCCTGACGCGCGCCGGGCGTGGCTGGCCCTTGAGGGACAGTTCCTGGGCAACGCCGAGGCCCGGGCTCTGCGCCTCGACGCGAGCTTCCGCACCTTCGTTCAGGGTGACCTCTCCGTCGGCGAGTTCTGCCGTCGGATGAAGGGCATGGCCGACTCTCTTGGCGACCTCGGCTGGCCCGTGGAGGATCGCATCTTGGTCCTCAACATCCTCCGCGGGCTCAGTGACCACTACGCTCACCTCAGGACATGGATCACCCGTCAGCGGCCCTTCCCCACCTTCCTGGAGGTCCGTGACAACCTGGTCATGGAGGAGCTCATGCAGGGCATCCAGCCAGGGTCCACCACTTCTCCGGGGTCCTCGACGGCTCTGGCTGCCACTCCGCCCCGTCCATCTGCTCCACCATGGTCGTCCGCTCCACCGCCGCCGTCTCTCCTGGGCCCCCCTCCCTCCGAGCCAAGCGGGGGTGGGGGGTAGTGGTGGTCGCCGTCGCTGGGGTGGGGGTCGCGGGGGTGGCCGGGGCGGTCACACCCAGGCTCCGGCACCGGGTGGGCCACAGGGGGGGCCCATGGCCTTCCTTCCAGCACCCGTGGTCCGGGCGCATCTCCATGTGGCCCTTCCACACTCCCGGGGGTGACCCGTGTCCACCGGCGGCCATGCTCACCGGAGCTCCACCTGCTGGTCCTCCTCCCGGCGCCTTCCCTGCTACATCGTGGGCTCCACCCTCCGGGACTCTACCTGGGGTCGCCGGCTGGGACCAGGTGGCTCTGGCTCGCTCGTTCAACACCATGGGCCTGACACCTCCGGTCGGACCCGAGTGGATCGCTGATTCGGGAGCCACCTACCACACCAATCCTGACCCCGGTATACTTTCATCTCTCCACTCTCCCTCTTCCTCTCTTCCTTCGTCCATTATGGTCGCAAATGGTTCGTGTCTTCCAGTCACGTCTGTGGGTACCGCCGGTGCTCATGGCTCCTTCCGTCTTCCTGATGTTCTTGTTGCTCCTTCTATGGTTCACAACCTTCTTTCTATTCGTCGTTTTATAGCTAACAATTCCTGTTCTATAGAATTTGACTTTCTGGTCTTACTGTAAAGGATTTGGCTTCCCGGCGTCCTCTGCTCCGATGTGACAGCTCCGGGCCCCTTTACACCCTTCGCTTCCCGACGGCTACTTCGTCTTCTCCGCCGTCCGTTTTGTCAGCTGCCTTCGCCGCTTCTACTTCCTCTACTACTTGGCACCGGCGCCTCGGCCATCCTGGACATGATGCCCGATGCAGCTCAGTCGTAGTTCCGGTCTTCCATGTACTCGGGCTCCTGATGAGCAACTATGTCATGCGTGCCAATTAGGCCGACATGTTCGTCTTCCTTTTCATAGTTCTACTTCCCATGTGGCCCGCATTTTTGATCTTGTACATTGCGACCTATGGACATCTCCTGTTATCAGTCTTTCTGGTTATAAGTACTATCTTGTGGTGGTTGATGATTTTTCGCATTATTCGTGGACTTTTCCCCTTCGTGCGAAGTCAGATATATTTCCCACGCTCCTTCACTTCTTTACTTGGGTGTCCACACAGTTCGGCCTCACCATCAAGGCCGTCCAGTGTGACAATGGTCACGAGTTTAATAACTCCACCTCCCGAGCATTCTTTCTCTCTCATAGTGTTCAGTTGCGCATGTCTTGCCCATATACCTCTTCGTAGAATGGCAAGGCTGAGCGGATGATTCGCACCACCAACGACACCGTGCACACCCTTCTGTTTCAGGCCTCTCTTCTTGCTCGCTTCTGGGCTGAGGGCTTGCACACCTCCACCTACCTCCTCAACCGTCTTCCTTCTGCTGCCTGTCCTGCTCCCACGCCACACCACGCCCTCTTCGGTACCCCTCCTCGGTACGATCATCTCCGCGTGTTTGGGTGTGCGTGTTACCCCAACACCGCTGCCACTTCTTCCCATAAGCTAGACCCCTGTTCCACTCTTTATGTCTTCCTCGGGTACTCCCCGGATCACAAGGGGTACCGGTGCTTTGACCTTACCTCCCGACGGGTCCTCATCTCTCGCCATGTGGTGTTCGATGAGTCTGTCTTTCCCTTCTCCAGCACCACCACCCCTACGGTTCCTGACCCTCCCTCCCTTTTTCCCACTGACACGGTGGTCTAGCCACCTTTTCCGTGGTCTCCTGCAGGTACCGCTTCGCCGAGCTCCTTGCCGGCCTCCTGTCCTGGCTCCCCGGTGGGTCCGGGCCCGTCGTCCTCTGGCGCAGCCCCGCCCTCTCCGGTTGGCGCAGACCCGGGGCCTTCGTCCCCCGCTTCTGCCCCGGGGGGGCCGTGCCAGTCGCCGTCGCCGGATCCTGCCCCGGCACCTGCCCTGGCACCCCCGTCGAGGTTCGCCGCGCCTGTACGGGTGTACCAGCGTAGGCCGCGGCCGCCGCCACTCGCGGTCCCTTCTCCACCGGGGACACCGACACCACCACCGCAGTCCCCGTCGACTCGAGGTGCACTGCCGGTCTACCACCCACCGCTCCTTCACCGACACCCGCGGCATGTTCACCCGATGGTGACACGGCACGCGGCTGCCACACTGCCACCTCGTGCCCTTGCGGCTTCGACCGGCGACGCGGTGGTCTCCCCAGTACCCTCTTCCGTCTGTGATGCCCTGTTGGATCCTCACTGGCGCCACGCGATGGAAGATGAGTACGCCGCGTTTCTCGCCAACCAGACATGGGAGTTGGTGCCCCGGCCGCCAGGCTCCAACGTCATCACCGGCAAGTGGATTTGGACCCACAAGCGTCGGGCTGATGGCACTCTCGAGCGCTACAAGGCTCGATGGGTTCTCCGGGGTTTCACTCAGCGCCCGAGAGTCGACTATGATGAGACTTTCAGCCCGGTGGTCAAGCCGGCCACCGTCCGTACCGTGCTCTCGCTGGCGCTTGCTCGGTCATGGCCCGTCCATCAGCTGGACGTCAAGAATGCCTTTTTGCACGGCCTTCTCACCGAGACAGTGTACTGCAGTCAGCCGGCGGGGTTTGTTGATTACACCCGTCCTAATATGGTCTGCCGGCTCAACAGGTCTCTCTACGGCCTTAAGCAGGCACCCTGGGCGTGGAACCACCGGTTTGCTGCTTTCTTGCTGACACTGGGGTACGTGGAGGCCAAGTCTGATACATCACTGTTCATCTACCACCATGGAGTTGACACTGCGTACTTGCTGCTCTATGTTGATGACATTGTCCTCACAGCCTCCGGTGAGCCACTTCTCCGCCGGATCATTGCCGCTCTCCAGCAAGAATTTGCTATGAAGGATCTGGGTGAGCTTCACCATTTCCTCGGGGTCACTGTTGAGCACCGTCTTGCCAGGTTACTTCTTCACCAGCGGCAGTATACTCGGGATATCCTGGAGTGAGCTGGGATGACTGACTGCAATCCCTACTGCACTCCGGTCGATACTCAGGGCAAGCTGTCCGAGGTTGAGGGACCCCCTGTGTCTGACCCCACTGCATACAGGAGTCTCGCCGGTGCCCTTCAGTACCTTACCTTCACCCGACCGGACATCACCTATGTAGTTCAACAGGTCTGCCTTCATATGCATGATCCCCGGGAGCCTCACCTCACGGCTCTCAAGCACCTCCTCCGCTACCTCCGGGGCACTCTCGACTACGACCTTCTCCTCCACCGGGCCTCCTCCGCCGACCTCGTCGTCTACACTAATGCTGACTGGGCGGGGTGTCCGGACACTCGACGCTCCACCTCCGGCTATGCTGTCTTCTTGGGCGGCAACCTAGTGTCCTGGTCGTCCAAGCGCCAGCCAGTGGTCTCCCGGTCTAGTGCTGAGGCGGAGTACCGCGCTGTCGCTAACGGCGTGGCTGAGGCCTCCTGGCTCCGGCAGCTTCTTGCTGAGCTGCACACTCCGCCCTCCCGGAGCACACTGATCTACTGCGACAATGTCAGTGCGGTCTACCTCTCCACCAACCCCATCCAGCACCAGTGGACGAAGCATGTGGAGATCGACCTCCACTTTGTCCGTGATCGGGTGGCCATGGGCGAGGTGCGGGTCCTTCATGTTCCGACTACCTCCCAGTTCGCGGGCATCTTCACCAAAGGCCTCCCGTCCTTGACCTTCGCCGAGTTTCGCTCCAGCCTCAACATCACCAGTGGCTAGTTCCGTCTGTGGGGGGCTGTGTGTTCTTCTTGTTCAGCCTTGAACTCCACTGCGCCGGTAGTTTAGACTGCGGGGGGTGTTGGAATGTGTGTGTATTAGGCCCATGAGGCTAGGCCCATGTGGCCCATGTATTGTTACCTATATAGCTACCCTTGTAGGGTTAGCCCAAATCAATTGAATCACATTCTCTAGCAAAAATAAATGTTAATATCTGTGTTATTGTTCAGTACTAAAAAGCAAGCCAAATATGGTCGCAACAAACCAGTTAGGTCATCTTTGTCAAAACTAATCAACAGCTGAAACAGTCAGAACTATTATAGATGTCTACTTAACATATCTCAATGTCTACGCAATACATTTCAACTTCGATAACTCCATGTATAAATTTCTGATTTTATCTGCCAACTAAATTCTAAGTGAACATTTAAGAAGCAGAAAGTTGCAAGCTAGCTTACATATGTCAAAGGTGCGTAGGAACTCCAAAACTTTGAGAACAGTTTCATCAACAATCTGACACTTGATTTTGACTATGTTAAGGTATTCTGAAATCTTAGCTGATCGCTCCATCTAATTGATGCTTCCTTTCATCTCCACTTCATAGTTAGGCCCCTGTAGTGGACAAAAACAAATTTCCAAGATCAATAAGAAGTCTATAATATAAAACAATTTCATGTTTATATAATATGTACCTCAGAAAAAAGTTCAAGAGTGAGCTCCTCAAGAACTGGTGAGTGTTCAAGAATACAAAGCAATAGATTAGCATCATCAGGAACACACCAATATTCATTGAGCACCAAGGTCTTTAACATGCTGAACACAGGGCACTATCTCATATCCCATTTGAAAAGAATCAGGGGAATCTGCATGCAAAGACGATAGAACGATCTTCATTCCGAGCTTATGGTTTGAGTTTAATAAGCATAGCTGGTGGCACCACATGCAAAATCCAAATCCCATCTAACTGGCATGTATCAACTCCCAGCAATTAATGTTGTAGATAATGCTTTGGAAATAGGGTTATCCTCAATTTGTGAAGAACTCAAATCAATATAACTAAGGCAGAGTGTAAGCATACCGTGTCATACTCAGATGTAGCACAAACCAACACCAAACTCTTAGCTTTTGATAAACCTTTGAAAAGCACACAACCATAGCTGGTGCCACCACGAGAACTGTCACACAACTCACAAACACAATCTGTGATGTCTGGTTCAGATAGCTTAACGCAGAAGTCCCAACAATCCTCTGTTATTCGGACAAATCCCTCGGCTAGAGATGGCATGCTGTCAAGCATGGGAGTCAAGTTCTCAAGGCCATCTAGGCGCAGTGAAACCAAATTTGGCGCATAAATGCGAGTGCGTCCGGGAGACTGTAGAACAACAGTGAACATGAATTGATTCAATCCATCAGGGAAGCGGGACTCTGTGATGCTCAGATGCTTCAGGGCGTCAGATGAGATATTCTTGACCGGCGCCCCCAACAGGCGACTCGGGGGCTCTCGCCGGCGCCGCCCCAGCGCCCCACCCCTGCCTCCTCTCCGGCCGCCGGCGGCAGTGGCGGCCCACACAACCGGCAACCGTCGCTGACCCCTTCCTCCCTCCCCCCTCTCCTCCTCCACCCCTCCTCGCTCCACGCCTCTCCGGCGGGCTAGCCGGCCATGGGAGGGCAGATCCACACCCCTTGGTCGTGGATCCAGCCTCTCACGGTGGTTGGCGGCCCCCTGCTACCCCGGCGCGGCTACTCCCGGTCCGGCGCCACCGTGCGCAACGCGGCCGCGCTTAGGCTGCTTCGGGCACCCCCTGCTACCTCCAGCGGCCGGCGGTGCTAGATCCGCCCTCCCTGGGTCCGGATCCAACCACCCGTGTGCGGCTCCTCCTTGGTTGGTGCGGCGTCCGCGTGCTGCGTTAGGAGGACGACGGCACCCGCCTCGTGCGATTCAAGTCCGGCTACGACCTCTGCGCCTGCGGGGGCACGCGTGGCCCCCTGCTACCTCCGGGGTGGCCAGATCTGCCCTCCCCGCTGCTGGCGGCGCGTCCCCCTGCTACATCTTCGCGGTGTGCGTGGGTGGTGCGTGGGGGTAGCTGCCATGCGTCGCAGTTGGCCTTGCGGCCGGTCGGTGCCTGGACCGGTGTCTTGAGGTGAAAACCCCGCCAGGCTTCTTGCCTTCGGCCGACGACGGTGGCGCACTTGCGTCATCACCTTCTTCGAGGCGTCATCAGTGACCTGTTCACCGTTGGGGTGGTCGGGGCAAAGCTTGGGGACGTAAGTCCCCCTTGGGTGCTTCTCCCAACAAAGTTGGCGTCCGCGGATGTCATTCCCTTCTTGGAGGCTTTGTTGATGCACTCTGCCAGCTCCGTTGCGCTCGCCGGAGTTGCTCCTTCCTGTGTTGTGCCTGCATGTGCGCCTCAAGCTCATCTTCGCAAGGTTCTGTCTAGCATGTTCGATGTTGCTGCCGTCGTTTGTTTGGGCGGATGCTTTGCCGCCACGTCGCTTCGGACACCCCCCTCGTGCCCGCTATCGAGGGTGTGATGGCCCCCCTCTGTTCGGGTGGATGCTTTGCCGCCATGTCGCTTTGGGCGCCCCCCTCGTGCCGGCTGCCGAGGGTGTGATGGCCCCCTTCTGTTCGGGCGGATGCTTTGCCGCCATGTCACTTGGGCGCCCCCTCATCGGCTGAGGGTGTGATGGCCCCCTTTATCCGGCGGAGGCTTTGCCGCCGTGCTGCTTGGGCGGATGCTTGGCCGCCGCAGCCTTGTCTCTTCTTGGTGGATGCTTTGCCACCGCGATTTCATCTCTCATGCTAACACCCTTGAGTTTTTGTATTCTTACCTTGCAGGTATAGTCAGTTAGGTTAGGTGTGTGGTGAAGGGTCTCTCCCTAATGACTCTCTTTCTGTTGTGTTATGTTGTCGAACCACTTACTTTGTGGTACTGTATCCGGCAGTATGGGTTCTCCTGTGCCTGCTTTTAGCCGCTCTTCCGGCTCTTCTTCTTAATGAAATACGCGTGAAGTCGCGGTCGCGAAAAAAAAGATATTCTTGACCATCAAGAGATTACAGCAAAGCAACTCCAGATATTCCAGGGCCGGGCAGCTGGAGAAGTCAAGAAAACTGCTGTGGACCCATACTCCGCGCAGCACTAGCCTGGTGAGGTGCTGGGAGACGAGAGGCAGATCGCTTAAGATAGCGATGCCAATAGATACTGAGCGTGAACTGCCTGACTTTGCACGATATAGAATGCCAGACCCAGAAGTTGAAGCGTGGCACGTCATCGTCCTGGAACTCGCCCAACCTGATGTCGCACGTGTCAAGCGGTGAACCTCCGCGGAGGAGGAGCAGGCGGTCTACCAACTCCCGATGCTCCTTCACCGGCGGCGAGGCCTGCTCGCCATCACCCGGCTACCCAACAGGCAGGCCTGGGCCATCACCCAGCCACCCAACGCGCAGGCCTGGGGCGGACCTCCAGAGGTAGCGCTAGCGGAGGGCGAGCACGCACGTCTGCACGGCCTCCGGCGCAGGCAGAAAGCCGAGGATGTGCTCCAGGACGCCGTCCGGCAGGGCTTCGATACTGATGCTGCCTCCGCTGCTGAGCGCTGGAGGTGCCGTTCTCTTGCTACTTTCCCCAAGATGCATTCTGTCGAGCAGGTGGCCAGCGTCCAATATGCTGGAACAAGAATCGATTAGAAGATGCGAGAGGTGCAAACCAACAGGAGGAAGAGGAGGCTTTGACGCGTGGCTACTTCGCCTCACCGGCCGGCCACCGTCCCCGGCCATCCCCCTATGGCTGGACGACAATGGAGATTTCCCCAAAGCTCCAAACCTAACCCTATGCCCGTCCGCCCCGCCGTTGCCCGCGGCTGGCGGCAAGCACACCGCCGCGCGCCGCTCCGCCCTCCCCTAATCGAGGGGCCTCGCGAAGACGACGCGTGCACTGTTGCCAACGCACGCTTGTTAATCAAAGATTGGGCCTTACCTCGGCAGCTGCTGCAGCGCCGCAGCGGCAGTCTCCCGATCAAAGAACGCCAACCTTGGGCGTTGATCTTTGAGGAATCAGCAGCGAGGAGAGCTTGTTGAGTGGACTGGCGGGGAGGCACTGAGGCAGGGGGTGGGGAAAGTGTCCTGAACAGCTACGGAACACGGAACAGCGTAACAGAAGGAGTGCCGCCCGCTCGCCTAACAGAACCACGGAAAAGAAAGGAGCGCCCACCGCACCATTCGTGGCGGCCCGTCCCCCACCGCACTGCCATCGTTGAGAAGAAGGGGAGGGGATGGCGCCCGCCTGCACCTTTGATTGGGATGCCTAGCCGGCGCCGAGAGACCTTGAGACACGGAGGCAAGACAGCCAAAGGCGAGGAGGAAGTGAGATGCAACACGTACTGTTAAAACATCTAGATACAACATTTGCAACGTATGTCTCAAGACAGATAAAATGTTTGAAACATACATCTAAAATACTTAAAAAATATCTAAAATCATTGTAAAACATACGTAACATCCAAATAAAACACTTGTAATATATGTGTGAAACATATGCAATATCCAAATATACACACTTGTCACATACATCTGAACAACAGATGAAACATTGGAAACAGAAGCTTGTAACATACTTGTACATTGCAACATATGCAATATCTTGATCTACTTTTGCAACATCCTTATGAAACAATCGCAACATACCTGAAACACCTCAAAATATAGGCTTGTAGCATGCGTTTTTCACTTCTTCTGTACGACGCACTGCAAGCGGGGAATGGGCAGGTAGAGGGCAACGCTGTTGCAACCCTTTTGGAGGTGAGCGGAGAGGGCGACGGGGACAGGCCGTCGGCAAGCTTTGGCTAGGATGCGGACTGGCGTCGTCGTAGGCGGGCGAAGGGGAAGACGAGGATAGGCCAGTGATGGCGCAGGCTGCCGCCGGGCTCTGGCCAAGCAAGGGCCGGGAGGAAGGGCCTGCCGCAGGCGTAGGCGGCTGTTGGTGAGCTCTGGTTGGGCGGGTGTGGGAAGAAGGGGCCAGCAGGAGCTCTGTTTGTGCGGGGGACAGGAAGAAGGGGCCGGGGGCAGGTGCAGTGATCAGCGATGGACGGAGGGACAGAGATTTTTCTTTTTCTTATTTTTGGGAGCACGTCCAGATGGAATCAGGGAACAGACTTCCTTATGGTATCATTATTGTTCTCACTTGTCGCAAAGGGGTAGTAAATGATGGATCCGTGCACCACAAGTTACTGCTCCTCCATCTAGAGTGTCAATTTTTTTAAGTTTAGCTAGATTTATAAAAAAATATTACTAATATTTATATCTCTAAATAAATTTATTATAAAATTAAATTTTATGATTTATCTAATGATACTAATTATACATCATCAATACTAAATTTTTTTATGTACATTTGGTTAAAACTGTAAATGTTTGATGTGGCAGAATCGCCCGGTTTAGCACGCTTTCAAGGGCGCTTGTCTTCCATTAGACACTAAGTGCCTGGAAAGTGAGCTAAACCAGATGATTCCGTCGAGCACACCCGATGGGAGAACTCGAACAATCCACATTTTACACCCAGGATCCAATAATAAGTACAAACTTACAATACTTAGTCCATTTCATACAACACAGAGTCTCAGAAATAGTTATTACAATACCAGAGGTTCAGAGTGCGATAAATTAACAGCGGAAATAAAATAAACATCTAACGGAATGCAATAAGGATCCGTCTGTGCCCACTAGAAGAATCCTCCACACAAGGCCTATCTGCTCAAGGTGCACCTGCAACAAGAGTAAAATAAACCCTGAGTACACAATGTACTTGCAAGACTTACCTGACTAGGAATTATGTTTTCCGACTCTCAAGGATTATGGTAAGCTTTATGGCATGTGGGTTTCTTGTTTGCGGAAAGCAGCACTAGAAGTGTGTCCTTAATTCTGTAACTCTTAGAAGTTGTATTTTACTCATTAACCAATATTCTATATAAGCACCTAGGCTATAATAAAGCAAGGGTTGAGCAAATCAAGACAATTTCTCCATCTTTCAATTTTCAATTCTTACTAAGATGCCAGAGCGTAGTCAAGCCGTACCGTCACGCAGAAATGACGATTCGCGAATCAATGTGCCCAGCTGGGTACCCTAAAAAACACACGCCTCGCTTGTACCCTAGGAACAAGCAAGACCAACCCGCTCTCCTCCTGTCACGGGTTTCTAGGTCTCCGTCCAAACTTGAACTCCTAGCTCCCGCACTTGAAGCCCAGGCTCAATGCGGTGCTAAGACCTCCACCTATACCCGCCTCTAATCAGTCAGTCTAGAAAGAGCCGGAGCCCATGACAAGAGAGTAACAAGCCTTCCCGCTCCCATAAGCAAGTATGTGCTCGGGATAATAAATCTGTGACTTGACCAGGGTCCATACAACGAACGGTCCTTAATTGACACGGACAGAGAAACAGTGCAACCCAATGATGCCCCGTGGTTGCGGGACACAACTTGCTATACCCACCAATACCCATACAACATCCCTGCCTGGTCGCCATTTCGTTTCCACCATTTTATCCAAAATGTAATAATAATATGAGTGACTCTCTATTGTGAGTAACGACAGGTTACTCACTCTACTGATGAACCTAAGCAAAGCAACTACGCGATCCTGTACTAGTAAGACTCATGGGTAGATATATATATGCATGTGGCTATCATAAAATTCCTGCCACGTAAGTGCACAACATTTAAAGATATAAAGCTTTGCAAAATAAGGGTTATGCACCGGGGCTTGCCTTGGGCAGGTGCAAAGTCAGAGGTGTCAGTCACGGGCGGCTCCTAGAATTCCTCTGGTACGAAGATCTCCTCCTCGTACTCCTTGATGACCTCCTCGTAGTCCTGCTCCTCCGCGGCCATGTACTCAACTACTTCGTGACCTACATGCATGAAATGATAATATGACACTTAAACGATGACAACAGAAGCTCTTAAAACCACAACAACTACTAAGCTATTTAGCTAACTCTAATGGCTAATATGCTAAGTTACCCATTATTTCTACTAATCAAGAGGTGACTGATCTATCCAAACTCTAACAACTAACATGCACATCATCTTTTGATTACCGATTTACTACATAGCACTACTAGGGAAACTTAGCTACCCTATCAAACAAGCTATTCGATGGCTATAAAAATTATAGCAAGTACCTAATAACATCACGAAGCTAATGTAAAGTTTCTAGGGCTAACTCTATCCTAAACTTGCCACAAAAATTTCCACCAGATTTGATGGCTTAAAAGCAATCATTTTTTGCATCGATTTAATCGACCAAGCATCATTACAGCACTGCATGAATAGAATTTACTAATTGATGGAGCATGAATTTAGGGACTCAACTAAAGTGGTTTCACGATTTTTGGACATCTACACAAGTTGCTAAAATTCCTCAAAGTTTGATTCAAAAACTAAATTACAAAAGCATTTCTAAATTTGCTAAAAAGCGAAAACATCCTCCCGAAGCGGCCCAACTGCGCGCAGCGCGTGCCCGCGCACGCGGCCCACGAGACACGGCCTATGGCCGGGGGAGCCCATGCGCGCTGGCGAACTCACAGAAAACACCCTGAACTACACCGAAAACGACCCGCGCCCCGAACTACTATTACTCCTCTCAGTGACTTTGCACTAAAACCCTTGCACTAACCCATCCTCACCACGACGGGGTCCCTGACTATCCCCGCGCACTCCAGCGTGGCGGAGACGGCGCCGAGCGAGTACGCCGGCCAAACCAAACCCTCCCTGCCCAAACTAGCAGGCCGAACAGCACCTACGACCCTACCACCCACTCTAGGCGAAGCTATAGCGGCGGTGAAACACGCAGGCAAGGCGGCCATGGTGAGCAGCTGCCCACGACGGCAGCGCGACTACTCCGACCAAACAAGACCTCTGCGCGGCAAGACAAAAGGTGCCAGAGCATCTAGGGCTTACCCAGGATACAGCCGAAGCGCTCGCAAGAGCCAAGGTGCGGCGCAGAGGGCTAGCCACGAGCGACCCGAAGGGTGCGGCGGCGCTCCAGGATGACACGGACACACCACCGATGGCTAGTCGTCGATGGGCCTACGGGGTGGTGCGCAAGGTGAAATGGGGGGTTGAGGCAGGCCTAGCAGTGCACCCAATTCGAGACTCGGGCGAACGGGGTGGATTGCCATGGTGCACGGTCGAGCGCGGCCTTAACGGCGTGCGGGATGGAAAACTCCAAAACGGAGCACAGCGTGGCCAAATTGGAGGTGGGGCGAGTACGAACGGTGAGATCACCAGGTGGCGAAACCGCTTGCGTGGAAGATTGGCCGATGGCGGCCTCTTCCAACCAGCTTGCCAGCAGTGGCCCCGACGGCCAGGAGGACAGGGGAAAAGAGATGGGGGCAAAATGCGCCAATGCTCAGGTCCCATCCTTGGCCGAAGTGGGGTCACCAAGGTGCGCGCGAGCAGACGGAGGAACAGCGTGGCGTGCTTGCGCGGCCACCGACCGGGCAGTGGCGGTGCTGGGGTCGGCGCTGACATGACACTCGCTAACCCCGGTGGCGAGTGCGGCGTTGTGCGCAACAGAGACGGAGAGGGAGGGCAGCGGGCAGCAAGACCCAAACGCACACGCGAGCGGCCAGGCGGGTCAACCGAAACAGTATGATACGGGGGGGCAGCATATACGCGCCATGTGCGGACAGAGTCGACCGGACGCTCGGCGCGGCAACCATGAGCGGTGACCACGCTCAAGGAGGCAGCAGGCGCTGTCTGCACGCGTGCACGAATTTTAAAGATCTGAAAACTCCCAACCGGTGACAACCAACTCCCAACCAAAACCACCCAACTCAAGACGACCTAAGAAACTACCAACCCGAGCTAACACGCAACAACAGTTCCTAACTCGAATCCACAAACGAAGGCGCTCAAAACGGCAGTGCCAGGCAGTCCCAGACTCGAGGTTTTCTAAGCGTTAAAGTTGGAAGGAAAACCGAGTTGCATTTCCAAGCCACTGGAAATGATAACTAGCGACTTCTAAACACGACCACAAAAGTTGCACCAACACCTACACACTTTGCGCTTCACATTTCATTTAGGGTTCGCACATATGTTTTATAGCATTCTTGTTCAATAAAAATTAGTTTCCAACCTTAGTTGATACAATCCGGTTGTTACGTCAATTTTCCAATTAACATTTTTATTAACTATTGAGGATTACCAAATGATTCTACGCACTTCAACATTAAGCAAGAACAAAAGAAATGATGCTCATGCCAAGTTTAGGTGCAAAGGTACACACGGTAACACCGTGGTGTTACATTTGACTTCTCATTAAATGTTGATGACACTTTGTGCCAGACAGAGAGAATACTTCTCAATCAAAAAGAACGGGAAGAGTCTACTTAACCCCCTCAGCTGTGATAGTTGTCTACTTCACCTCCTCATCTATAAAACCAATTATTCTACCCTTTAAAATGTTAAAAATCATCTAAATAACCCCTTTAAGTGGTTTTGAAGGTGGTTTCGCTAAAGTGGCATATTAATTTAGGTAACCCCTAACATATCAATGGTTGACTACATAAATCGTAAATAATAAAATGTGATACTGTAGGACCGTTTGGACACCGTTTTCCACCATAATGGCCTAAGTACCCATGCTTGCATGAAGGTCCATTTGTTGCCTCCACCTTCCTACTCTTTTTAGGCTAACCTATCGTCCAATGCGCAGCACATGACATCTTGTCCCTTGCTCTACCTCCCTGACACTTGTGAATAGCATTGAGCTCAACCACCATGCTTGCACCCTCGTCATCTAGCCCATCCCACATTCTCCATTCGTCTGTCCTTCAGTTTTTTAGGTATCCACAGGAGGAGAAAGTGAGGGGGAAGGATGTGGGAGGAGTTGGATGACAAGGGCACATATGCAGTGCATGAGCTAAATGTCAGTGAGAAATGCCATGATCAGTGGAGTACGAGACAGGGGGGTGCTCATCGGCCGGTAGGCGCAAGCCTGAAAAGAGGGCCTGCGTGTAACCATGGGTGCTTAGACTAGTGTGGTGGGATACGGTGTCCAAACAGCCCTACAAGATCATCCGTGAGTTATTTGAACATTATTAGATGCTTTAAGGGCGACAATATCAGGTTTTTATAGTTGTGGGAGTTATATAAAGTCAACTCTTGATATGTTATGGGGTTATTATGTAGACTTTTTAATATGCCACGTCAATGAAACTACCTTCGAAACTGACATAGGGGTTATTTAGACGGTTTTCAATAGTTTAGAAGAGAATTTGATCAAATTTGTAGAAAATAGTATCAAAATTTTTATCTACAAACAGTGGCGGTTCCAAAAACAATACAATTCTAGGTTTTGAATGAATCAAATTTTGCTCAATTTGATCACTTTACAGAAAATATATCAACATTTATATGTACAAATAGTGGCAAATCCAAAAACGAACCAACAGAGAGGCTGAATAATAGAATGCCAGAAATTTTACTAGTCATACACTAAAATATATAATATATATATATATAATAAAGATCATAAATTATGATATCAATTCAAAATACTCAAGCAATCCATAGAACATTGAGGATATAAAAATACCAACTAAAAAACCATCCGATAACCAAAAGATCATATTCCCTTCATCCCAAAAAGATATAACTATGAGATTTATACAGGTCAATTTAGCTTGACTTTAACAAGTTTATAGTGCGTAGTATTAACATTTATGTCTCAATGTTATTACAAAAATAAATTTCATAATTAATTTAATAATACTTATTTTATATAATAAATGTTAGTTTTTTTTATGATTTTGGTCAAACTTTAAATCATTTTATTTACTTCTTGAAATATGAGAATCGCACCCTTTTATGGACCAAAGGAGCATATTATATTATCTTCATGATTCCATACCACTTTAGCCGTCATCCTTAATTGTACATAAAAAATATAAAAATGTCATGGTTCTTCAAAAATTAAGATAACATTATGAATAAAAATGTTCCTTAGTAGAATAGATGAATCACAAGTTTCATCAACATACGCAAAACGGCGATCTCCTATTTGACTTTTAATTACCTCGCTTTTCTCCTCTGCACAAGCCCTATGATATAAAATGTTCCAAACATCAATGCACTTAGTAAGAATTAGACATGGGTCGGCAGCCATGGTGGAATCTACCGGCGTGCTCCATGTCCCCACTTCCCAGTTCCCAGTCACGCTGTCAGCCATCATGGAGGAGCAGAGAGCATGACGCCCAGTGGGCCGGCGGACGACAGCCAGCCGGCCACCATGGGCACAGTCACACAGGCGATTGGAGGTGCCGAAGAGGAGAATATGAATAGTGTAGGCGTAGATAGAAAGGGGCGAGGAGCGGGCAAGCGGCTACCGCCTACGGGCAAGGCACATGCAGTGGTGGTTCTATTAAAAAAAAAGAGAGAAGAGATCATTCTATGCCAATTCATCTCAAGACAAACACACGCTAAAGTTAAAATAGGCATTGCCTCAAGAATAATCTAAAGTCTCGAAACCACGGAAAATTTACTAGCCTCAAAATTCTCATGTTTGTTTTTCTTTCCAACCTTGTGTTGTCCTTTTCAATCTTGGCACGCGACAAATAACAGGGACAGAAACAGACCAGTTACGGTGGAAGAGAACAGGTCACATTATATTACCAGCTCAACACTGAATAAAGTATGCTAAATGCAAAAGAAAATTGGTCCACAGGTCGCCGATCAATTTCACATGAACTACGAGTGCAAGTGAGATAACATGTCTATGTGTCCATACCAACTTGATTATAAAGTTCTCCCCAAATTATCCACTAGACAAAAGACAGCAGCCTTGTCACAGCAAACATCAAGCTTGCATTTAAACTTTAAACTACATTGAGACATGGCAGACCCACCATCAAGCCAAATTTTCTCGCACATCAGATCAAAACCTGAAACCTGTAGAGAAAAGAAGACAAACAAGTTCAGAATCGGATGTAACATGCAGAAGTACGCAAGGTATTGAGTTATTTGGAAGAAATTTAAAATGTTTGAACAGACGTCCATGAATAGGAAGTTCACTTGACCAACATTCATCTCAATCTGGTTTACATGTTCTAATAACCTAACCATGAACCAAATAATTCATTTTTTTGCTACATAGTTTTCTAACCATGATACACTAAGATCATTTCCATTTCTTATGATGAAATGGACGCAGACACACATGATTTCCAAACACAAAAGAGTTAAGTTAGAACTTAGAATTATCAAAAGATCACTTGAGGGTATTAATTCACATGAAAAGCAACTGACAGGGAAAAGGGAGCAAAATCAACAGTGCATGGGTTATTTTCAGAAATGTGAACTGGAATAGGAGTAGGACAATTAGAAAAGGAATGGAATGACACATCCATGAATTGTGATAAAAAATCATATACAGATTACCAGAAACAAAGAGGGGGTTGAAAAACGAAGCAACAGTTTAAATATGCCCGATTTTTTGTAATATGAAATATAGAAAATATTACTGAATTTGGATTAAAAATAAATATGGAGTAATTCTTTTGGCTACAGAAACGCATGCAATTAGGTGGTGTGAAACAAACTTGATGATGCCTGATTCTGTGGATAGGTTCATTTAACTGATTATGTCAAATGAGCCTTCAGAAAAACTGAGGGAGCAAGACAAGAGGTCACATATCATGGTACTTCTTATAGAATGGTTAATGCAGATAGAACATATATTGTTCAGAGCGAATAAGAAAGCTAGCATATAGTCAGAAAAACTCAATTCAGTAAGCATTTCAAACAAATCAAAACTAGTCAAACATTCAGAACTACAATAAAAGTAAATGAATTTTCTTATTATCTATCGATGCGATTGAGTTCAAATAACTCCACAACTTTGTGGATCCAACAAAGTGTCTATAGAGTGCAGGGTTTTCCTTTCTCTATAGTTTGTTTCTTACAGATTTGCAATCTCTTACATTGTTTTGAACAATTGAAGGTTTCAGCATTGTCAGAAATATAGAAGCACAAGGAGGTCAATTTAGCTTATGTATGCCAAATGTGCAAAGGAATTGGAAAACTTTGAGAACTCTGTCATCAACCACTTCACATTTGATTTCAACTATCTTAAGTTGCTCTGAAATTGCAGTTGATCGGTCCATCGAACTGAAGCTTCCATTAATTTCCAATTTATGTTTAGGCTCCTGAAGTGACCAAGTGGGAAAAACGGCTTTTGTAAGATCAATAAGAAGTGAAATCATTCTAAAATGAAGAAGCTTCCAATGTATGAAATGTATACCTTTTTTTTGCGACGAAAGAAGAATTATATTAGATAATAGCTGGGTTATGAAATGTATACCTTAGAAAAGAGAAGACTGAGCTTCTCCAAATTTGGCGCATGTTCAAGAATACAAGCTAATGGATGGAGGTCATCAGGCACACACCAGTTTTCATTAAGCACCAAAGTCTTTAACTTAATGAATGTAGGGCACCATCTCAAATCCCATTTGAAAATGATCTGGACAAGATTCAAACCAAACATATGTGATAATCCTCACAATACTGAATGTATAATTTAAGTTGGTACTAGCAATGCATGCAAAAAATAAAGGCCTGCCCAAGTGGTGTCTACTAATGTCAGGTGTATAAATACTGCAGCAGAAGAGTAATGAATTTATAAAGTACAAAGGAATTGATATAAGATGTAATTCTTACCGTGTTAAGTGTACCAATCAATGCCAAATTCCTAGCTTCCGATAAACCTTTTAGAAGCACAGAACCTCCATAGGCAATGTTGTTAGAACTGTCACAATACTCACAGTCACAAGTTTGATGTGCAGCCCATAGTTTACCACAGCGGTCACTACACTCTATGGTTATCCGAACAAATGCATCAACTAATGATGGCATACTCTCAAGGACAGGAGTCTTGTTCCAAAAGTCATCTAGACATAGTGCAATCAGATTTGGGGCACATATTTGCATGCGAACATTCTCACAGAATAGGGAATCTGTGATGGTAAGACTTTTAAGGGACTCAGACATGATTTTAGTGGCCAATGAGAGATCACAGAACTTAAACTCCAGGCAATCCAATGTTGGACAACCTGAGAAGTTAAGAAAGCCAGTGGGACACCGTACACCATGAAGCTGTAACCTCGTCAGGTGCTGGGAGACAAGAGGAAGGTCTTCCAGCAAAAGCCAGGGATCAACATAGTTGTTCTCATGCAGGTGGAGCTTGAGCACCCGAACTTTGCATGTTACAGCATGCCGAAACCAGAGATTCACGCGGGGCTCATCGTCACCATCTGAGAAGTCACCAACTCTGAGCTCAAATGTCTGAAGAGGTGATCCTCCACGGAGGAGGAGTAGAGAGTCAACAAACTTCCGGAGAGCATTCACGGATACTGGTTCGTCCATGTCAAGGCACCCAAGGCGCAGTCCTGTGGCGAACTTCCAGAGGTAGCGCCAGCGCTGGGCTAGCACGGACGTCCGAACGGCCTCCTCCGCCGGCAGTAGAGACAGAACGTGGTGCAGGAGCGCGTCTGGTAGAGCGCCAATCCTGTCGCCGCAGAACTCTGCAGCCACTCCCTCGTCCTCTTTTCGCCTCTTCCATGGGGGCATTCCGTCGAACATGACGCGGGCGCCGACGCTGTAGGACAAGAAAAGGTCAGAAACACGCAAGAACAGGGAGTCGTATCCTCTTGGGTACACCGGCAGTGGGAAGACGGATACGGAGGGTTTGAGCGGCGGCCACCTCACCTTGCCGGCAGCGGTTGCAGGGGTGGCCTCGCGGCGAGGAAGAGCTGAAGACGCTAGACTTGCTAGTTGCTAGTACGAGCAACCAATCTCGCGGAGGAGCAAACCCCGACCATGGGCGTGGATTTGGATCAACAACAGGTGCGGGGTGCGGAAGAAACAGCGACTGCGAGGATTGAAGCGGAGCAGAGCTGAGCGCGGGAGTGGGAAAAGGAAGGAGACGAGGGAACTGAAACTGGAGGCGCGAATGGGGGAAAAGGAGAAGACGAGGGAACTGAAACTGGCATATTGACCGGCAGTTTGACGAGGGATCTGAACTTGTTTTGAAAAATATTTATAAAAATAGTTGTAATGTGAAGTCGTTTTGAAAACATTTAACAAAACTAGTTTCTATGATAGCTTTGTAACAATATATGTTAAGTTTATAAGCAAGGATGTTTTCACGCCTAAGTCCTTTGCCCGTGTAACTCTGTTTTACTAGTAAAGCTTTTTTTTTCTTCAAAACTCAACAAACACCTTCATCGGTAGAGCTAAAACTGTTTGACAAAACAAATTTACGCATAAAGTTTCTTAAAACATGCTTCCGCATATCTCACATAGGGCCCACGAAAATAAGTGGGACCTAGGAGAAGCTACTATTTTTAACTTGTGATAGTATGTTTAAGGAACTTCTTGAGATAAGTTATTTCATTTTACCACGTTTGGCACATGCGGCTCTAAATAATTTCTAGTTGGTGAATGAGCTATGTCAAATGAGGTCTTACAAATATGGCTTTGGCTCCTAGGGACTCTAGTAAGGAGTCATTTTTTACGTGGTTCTTTGGTATGACTCCATAATAAAAGCTACAGGAAGCACCAGCATGCCCCTACATCGCAGGCTTTAGGAGTCATTGGGCTTCTTGCTAGAGATCCAACTATCACTATTTGGTCTAGCGACAATATGGACAAGCAACATTTGGTTCACAAGTAGTTTGGACAAGGATATCCACTGCAGGAGAATATTCTCTATAGATGATAAATAAGCTTGCCCATAAAAATCTGCCATACAAGACCGTGGTTTCTAAACTTTGTCATTAGTAAATAAATTAAGGATTATAAGTATGTTATCTTATTACTTAGTAATTATGATAGCAAGATTAATTTTGATAAGTGCTAATATGTTGATTAGTTCATGTTTTGTGTGCCAATTAGGGTATTAGTGGTGCTAATTAATATATTTTATTTTGATTAGTGATTATATCATGACAAAATTAGTGTTACTGCATATTTATTATTTCCTAATTAGTTATTATTTTTTATTATAGATAATTAGTTAATTGTTCTTATCTTATCCACTCTCATCTATTCAACCAAATGTAGAGAAATGACTCATTTCACATATCTAACCAAACAGGTAGTATGGATAATCTCATCCTAACATCTTTGAATGATCATATCCCATCTAACTCTGCCCTCGAACCAAACCAAATGAACCGTAGTTTGCTTGTGTTATGGAGGTCGTAGTTCCTCCAATCCGTGGCTTGGTACTTTTTTCTGAGACTGACAACTTTTCACCGCTGCGTTTGGCCTGCCCAAATATGCTTCTACTTCACTTATCCATAGGGACGGTGAAAGCCCAAGTTTGGTTTTGGTAATTAATGACACCAAGTTGCTAATGTCAGGTGTTAAGTGTTTTGAGTTAGGCATAAGTAACACATGTGATGAACGTGTATGTGGCAATGAGTGGTGGCCACAAGATCACAAAGAGATGGTGCATGGACATGAAATGATGATCATGGTGATCAAGCATGAGGAGATGCACATGGAACAAAGTGATCAAGGCAAAGGTATAATCATAGGGTTTGCTTTTGCCGGTCTAAGATGAGTAGAGAAGTGATTGACCGGGTTTAGAATTGATAGCCGACTATCAAGAGGAGCAATCACGGTTATCTCGTGAATCAAGTGCTACTAGGTCATCATCTTAAGCATATGCATTAGGATCTAGTAGAGAGCTAACGTAACGCCTTGAAAAATGATTGTGAAAATACTAACACACATGCACATGATGGTATACACTTGGTGGTGTTAGCACTTTTGCGAAGGCGGTGGAGTTTGAGCGGTAGAGAGGAGTTTGGGTTCCTCTCTCCCTCCTACCGAGCTTGCAAGGCGGGATTCGGCGCTTTTTATGGAAGTGAAACACCTATTTTCTACTGCGCCGGAGGCGGAGAAACGGAGGCGTAAGTCCGGTGTGTTTCTCTGAAAAACAATGACCGGACGCTGTGGTCGAAGTGACCGAATGCGGCTGGCGCGTCCGGTCAGTTCAGACCACAGGCAGACACGCGCGCGAGAGGGTCGCGGACCGGCGCGTCCAGTCCTTCGCGGGACCAGCGCGTCCGGTCATGCACCCAGGAGAGCATCACGAAGGGTAGGTGCGAGCGGATGTGGTGGCGCGTCCGGTCACGTGCGACCGGACATGTCCGATCATGCGGGGAGCTCTCTCGACTCCGATCGGACGCTGGGTGCAGCGCGTCCGGTCAAATGGTGAAGCGCGTCCGGTCACGGCAACGTCTCTCTCTGACGCGCACTGTTGCTGCTTGTCCTGTAGTGACCGGACGCGTCCGGTCACCTTGACGGTGCGTCCGGTCATCATGATTTTCACTGTGACGTCTTGTAACGGCTAGTTGCTTACCTCTTCGCTATAAATAGATGGTGGCCAGGTTTGGGGGGTTCTCTCTTGCACATTTGAGATATTGAGGTACACTTTGAGCTGGAGAACTTCCCCTCCACTCATCTCCTTGCTTGGTTGCATACTCTAGAGAAATTGAGTGAGATTCAAGTGCATTGCATTGAGAGTTGCATCTAGTGACACTTGATTCTTGAGTTTGTTGCGGATTACTTGTTATTCGTGGGTGTTTCTTGACACCCTAGACGGCTTGAAGCAGCGGTGGTGTTGAGCTCACGATTGGAGACTTGTTCGAGCCTTCACTAAGTGATTGTGAGGGGTTCTTGATCCTTCCCCGTGGGAGTTCGCGAATTGGATACTCTAGTGGAGCTCGTGGCTTGGAGGATCCCCATCTTGTAAGTGGATGTGCGACACCCACTGAGGGTTCAACTCTTGATAGTTGATTAGCTGATCCATCAAGTGGGTGCATCGCCACAACGAGGAGTAGCTTGCCGGAAAGCAAGTGAACCTCGGTAAAAAATCTTGTGTCATCTCTTGCCGAGGATTCTCTTTATGATTGTGTGTGATTGATTCTTTGAATACATCTCCTCTCTACACCATTGGTATAAGAATCAACTCACTTCCCTTTTTTCATTCTTGCACTTTTATCTTGTCTAGTGTGCGTAGCGTAGTTTGTATCATATAGGAGTAAGTAGCTTAGTGACTTAGCCTTGTTGGTGTGAATTAGAGATCATAGTCTTGTTCACTAGAATTGTATAAGTGGCTTGCTTAATATAGTTGAGCTAGTGCTAGAATTAGCGTCGCCATCTTTTATACTAACATTGTTGTTTAGTGAAGCTCGTAGAAATTTTAAATAGGCTATTCACCCCCCTGGGCAAACCCAAGGCCCTACCCAAACTCATCTTGTATGGACCCTTAAGGCCTACTACATCTCCACAAGCTGCAACCGTGGTGAGTTTTAGTGACACAGGAAGAGCGAGTAAATGCGCGACGCCGAAAGCAAGGCGACGCTCAGTGGTGTTCCCAATTCGAAGAAACCGTGCCCGGAGACCAAATTAGCAGGCATGGCTACAGGTACACGACTTTGTCATTCCCTAATTTATTCACAGCACTCCATCTTCTTGCGGCTCTTTCTCCTCCTGCAACAAGTAGCAGTACGGTTCACATGAGCCAATTTTTCTCTCTCCTCGTGAAATGACCTAGGAGCCTAAAGAAGCCATGTTTTGTGGCTCCTCCGGCTCCAGCTCCTCTGGTACAGTAGTATGGAACCAAAGCTAGAGAGAGCCCTGCCAAACATGTCCATAGTGCCGTTCTTTCTTTCTACCTTCATCCTCACTCCCTAGATCCCTTTTGCGTTTTTGCCTCTGCCAGGGGAAGCGCTGCAGCGGTTCACTAGTAGAAAGATGATTTTTCCCGGCGCCCGCTTTTTTTTACTGGCGGTTTTAGTTATCACGCACCAGTAGAAATGGAACGGTGGACCCCAAGACCAAAACCGCCTGTAGAAATAGATTTCTACAGAC
The DNA here is from genome assembly GCA_038087645.1 of Saccharum hybrid cultivar R570. Lineage (NCBI taxonomy): Eukaryota > Viridiplantae > Streptophyta > Magnoliopsida > Poales > Poaceae > Saccharum > Saccharum hybrid cultivar. Next base: position 19,595,876 of record JAQSUU010000805.1, read on the forward strand.
GGTTTGTTAAGACAACCGCCTGTGAAAATAAGACATTTCTACAGGCGGTTGTCTTAACAAACCGCCTGTAGAAATCCATTTCTATAGGCGGTTCGTTAAGAAATCCGCCACTAGAAATACCCGTGTTTTTTAAAATTTGATTTTTTCAAACGATCTCGGATGAGAAAACACCCAAAATAAAAGTTGTTCGTCTCGAAAAGTTATGAAACTTTGTAAATTACAACTTTTTAATTTGAAATCATCTTGTCAACGAAAACTACGTTTGAATGGTCTCAAATTTTAAATTCAAATTTTGTAAACGACTTCGGATGGAGAAATGATCAATACGAAAGTTGTTCGTCTCGAAAAGTTATGAAACTTTGTAGTTGACAACTTTTTGATTTGAAATCGTTTAGGACCTCAAACAAGCAAATTACACACGGATTTGTATAATATGTGGGGAACCAAAAGGGTATATGGACACATGCAAGTGTGTGGTGTAGTGGTAGAGGAGGCTCCGTGCGAGGCCGAGGTCATGAGTTCGAATCCCACCCGGAGCGCGTAGAGCGCGATTCTTACGCAAATTACACACGGATTTATTTTTGGGTTTTTTGGGAATTTTTTGCACAGGCGGTTCGCTAAGTGAACCGCCTGAACCGCCAGTGAAAATTCATTTCCACAGGCGGTTCAATGGCCCATTTCTACTGGCCTCCAGTGCAGGCGGTGCTGGAAAACGCCAGTAGAAATAGGTTACCAACCGCCTGTATAGTATGCCCGTGTGCTAGTGGTTGACAACCTATTCACAAGCTGTGCCAGAGCACCGCCTACACAGGCCACCAGGTGTTGTAGCTCCGCACAACTGCTATCATCTGTTCAATGATCTAGTCAGAGGTAGCATCCCTCAGTGGTGTTACCAGATTGGTATTCTCGGTTCGTAGCAAATGCTAGATAAACAGAGGAAACTTATCTAAACATGTAATTAGGTAAATTTGGGCATAACTTGATAGTTGATGATTTGGTTAATTATTTCCTTTCAGTGTTTAGTTATTTTATAACAATTCTAAAATTTGATTGCGGAATGAGGCGTTTTTTGGTTGATACGAGGAGTCATGGAAGTGGAAGTCAAGAAACTCTCCAAGATACTCAAACTTAGAAGGGCCACAGCCAAATGAAGGTGAAGTGCCAAATCCAGATCATCAGCAGCCAGATCCAAACATCGGCAATGTAACCAGTGATCAAATTCTATGCGATCTAGCTCTTAGATATGAGTATGCTCTAGAAATTCAAGACCAAGTTAGAAAAGCATATATATGTTGATGCGTCCTACACAACCAACCAATCTAATTTTTCCTTGCAAACAATATGCTATTGGTGATTGAAGAGGTCTTTGTATATCATGGTATAAGAAGTATAATTGGTTAGAAATATAGTGAGTCCAAAGATGTTGGTCATTGCTGTAACAGAACCGACCAAATTATAAGAGCACAAGTACAAAAACAAGCACCGAAGCGCTCAAATTTTCGAACTTGAGCCCATATAATCCCGGTAGTCAATCGAAATCACGAAGGATTTCAAACCAACTTGCTTACAACCAAGATCGCATCATTCAACATACACATCATACGTTACATTTCACAAGTAGTTCCGAAATAAGTTTACACACACGGAGTCGCAATTATTACAAACCAAGTTTATAAAGTAGCGGAAGCATAACACACACCAGTTATTCAACTACTGCCAGTCTTATTGATCAACAACCCGCAAAAGCATCAGGAAAGTACATAAAAGATGATCACGCCCTAGTGATTTAGTCTTCGTCACCCGCCGGGTGGAGACAAGTTTTGCAGAAGCCTTGATAGAGCATATCATCTGCAACAGGAGGGAATAAACCCTGAGTACTGGAATGTATTCAGCTAGACTTACCCGTCAAAAACCAGAAATAAGGTGATACCAAGGATTATGCAAGGCTTACACAAGAGGCTAGCTGACATCACATTTTGCATAAAGGCATAAGTAATTGAAACTCTTATAACCTGTACTAGCAGTTACTTTTAGCATTTACCTGTCATCTATCTTAGCACCTGTACTAAACATGCACTTGATTATCATCAAACAATTATTAACATTATATCCATAGCAGGTATAATTTGTGGCAACATTGTATCATTCACTTAACCATCTGTTCAATTAATGAGATCTACGTTGCCGCTGCTCAAGTCAAGTGCTCACTAACCGGGAGCGACGGCGATTCGAATCGAATTCTTATCCAGCTGGAGGGGTACTTCTAACACTTACCGAGTCACGCCTGGCGAGGGCTGCTCAGGTCATCTTTCGTATAGTTCAGGAATCGCGGGTCCGAATGATGTCGCGTCCCCAAGGGCGACACTCTGCCAGGTGATAGGGACTCTAACCCCCCTTGGTCTCACGCCAATGTCCCCAAGCACATCCTTTCTCTCCTCCAAGATGCAACCTACCATTCGATTCCCGGCCTAAACCATACTACTCGACTTCGCGGTCGGAACGACTTATCCGGCCAACTAAGTGTTAGACTGCGTTCAACATGACTCAAGGACGTACAACGAATCGGTCCTTAAACGACTCAGACGGGCATAGCTCCACACCCAAGACGTGAAGTGTCTTGCGGCTGTACTATCGAACTCCCACCCGGTCTCAATTTCATTTTAAAGCATGGTTCCATCCACGATAGCCATAAGCCACTCGTGACCCAATCCTATATCTCGCGGATGACTAGAAATCACCCGATTTCTATCGGACTAAGCAGGGCTAAGCATTGACACGTGCCTAAACCTAATTTAGAATTTAAGTACGATATCTGGACAAGGACAGGTATAATGCAACAAACGTTTTCATACAACTCCTACAACTTAATGCAGTAAACAATTAAAAGTACTCAAGATAGATTTATAAAACGATAGGTTCAGCATGCACCGGGGCTTGCCTTTTAGAAAGGTCGATGGTCGGTGGTCAGGGCACTCGGGCAAGTCTTCAGCGGCGTCTCCTCCGCCGACTGGTTCCACTGGCTCCTCTGGCTGGTCCTGGACTTCCTCCGGAATCACTTGCTCGAACTCGAGGAGCGTTACCCCCTCCGGAACACCAATTGCATGAGTGCATCATAAATCTCATGGATGCATAATGAAAGGTGCAGCATGCTCGGAATGAAATGCATTACAACACTCTTAAAGCTCTATTCAAATCACTTCAAATATTAGGTGCAAATTTCCTCTTCGGTAGAGAAGTACTCACCTAATCTACTCAACCTAAGGTATAGCTGTTCTTCTTCGGTTAAGACCCTAACACCTAACAATCACAAGAGTAACATCACTTAGGTCACCACATCCAACACCAAAATATTACGGCAAAACATTCTGGACAGCAGCTAATTATTTCTAACACAATTGGAGATTCCCAACTCCAAAAGATATGATCTAAGACAATCTGGAAAGCTTATGAAATGCCCTAAAATTTATTTTCAGACCTCAACCCTAAATTCCTAAGTTTTCCATGTCGAATTTTCCAAGTTCCAGAAGCTGTCCTCTCTAAACAGAGAGTAGCCAATTCTGGACTGTCACTTTAAACAGCACTAACTCCCAAACTACTAAGCCAAATGCTCCCAAATTTTGACACAAGCTAGTTTATCAAGTTTACTACAACTTTGGTATTTACAAGTTTTCCAGAAAACACCTTTATCAAAGGTCAAACCCAAAACTACTACCAGCTGTCCAGAAAACCTAGAATTGCAAAGATTAAATATTTATTTATGTGGCAAACTTCCCCTAAGACCAAACTAATGTTACCAAAAGTTCCCATGGGTCACAAAACACCAGAAAGTAAGGTGTGCCCACCTAGAATATTGATTTATATTCATTTCCTAATTTACTTAATTAATTAAGTGGAATTTTAAACGTATATGTAAACTGCTTCTAAAATTCTACAAAAATTACAGGAGACTCTCTGACCCAAAAAGAGACTACTGTAAAAATTTGAACTAAAATTATTCAAAGAAACTCCCTACACAAAATTCACAAGCCCAAAAGGCTGATTTTTGTATATTTAACAAATCCTATTGAAAAGTATCAAACAACAAATTTCATATTTTTCTTAGACACTTTAGGGTACCAAGACATTCTCCAAAAATTTATAAGAACATTGCACATGTATAAAAATTACTAAAATTCATTCAAGTATTTCCTAAAACAACATGATAGCATTGTAACTTGAAAAGTACTTAAGCACTAATGTCCAAATTTTTACTAGAGCTAACATAGGTATAGATTAGCCTACCCACCAAATTTTATAATTTTTGGAACAGTACAAGTCAAGTTATTCATTTAACAAATTTACCTCCCTTTTACAACACATTTCAAAGACCTATTTAATTCTCCCAAAAACTAAACAATACATATCAGATTTATATTTTTCTAAAAATACTACACCTCATGCAGAGCCTAACAAAATTTATCTCATAATTTTTGGGCAAGTAAAACCCTAGATCTACATTTTCTAATCATCAACTAAAATCTGTGACAAATATGAAAAGAAAAACAAAACCGAACCCTAACTCGCTTCTGGGCCGGCCCCTACGCGGACGCGGCCCAACTACGCGCGCGGCCTGCTCAGGCCGTCCCGCCCGCGCGCGCGTGGGGCTGACCGGAAGGCCCCACTGGTCAGCGAGAGAGAGGCGGAGGGGAGGAGCTGCGGTCGCCGGAGATCGCCGGCGGTGAGCCAACCGGCGAAGCTGAGCGGACGAGCGCGACCACGTCATCGAGCTAAGTCGATTGGTGGCAAGAACGGGGCGGCGGAACCACGGGGAGGCGCTCGCCGTCGGGCATGGCGGTCCACGGCCGCGGCTTGCCGACGCCGGTGAGCTAGACGGCGGCTCATCCCAAATGACCGGTCCCGTGAGCATCAGCGACTCAAGGCGGACCCAACGCACCCAAGAATGAAGACGGTAGAGCACCAGAGGAGCACGGCCACGCTATGGGGGCGCTCCGGCGAGGAATGTCCGAGGCGGACGGTGGCGGACACGGCAATGCCGCCTTACCTCCCCACAATTCACCTAGCTGCGAGGTGGAAGATGGAGGGGGCTTCAAGGCGGAGCGGTGTGTGAGTTTTTTGTGGACAGTGGTGCGGTGGTGCGCGCGCACGAGCTCGCCAGAGTGAAGGCGGGAGCTATGCTCGGTTGTTCTGCCCGGTGGAGGGGAGAACGGAAGGGAGAGGGAGGTGTGGCGCAAGTGAGGCAGAGACCGTCGTCGTGGCGGCCTTGAAGGCATGGTGACCTGACGGGTGGGACCGCGGCCCGCGTACGGCTGCCACCACGCGGCCACGCGTCGGCGTTGCCCTGCCGTCGGTCGGCCACCGACTGAAGAACGGTCGACTGAATCGACGAGGCCGAAACGGTGACTGACAACGTGATTTCAAAGGTGCTTATCTCCGAAAACAGCTCGAGTTAGCCGAAGGTGATAACACCAAAATTGTAGAGCTTCGTGAGGGCTACAACTTTGCTAATTGGCTCAAGAACAGATTCGGCTTAGATTTGAAACTACATAGCCCCAAAGTGGTGCCCTTTGAAACTGAAACGTAGTTTCAGTCATTAAACCGACTGAAACCCTATTTTCTTGACACTATATCTCCTAAATCATTTAGAACCAGGTGATGGTGATGTTGGCAATGTTGTAGAGCTAGATGAGTACTACAAAAGTGTCAACATGAATGGGAGCTGGTTTGGTCTGGTTTGCTAACTACAAGCTTCCAAAGTAGGTCATAGTAAAACTGGAGGGACACTTTGGAGACTTAGAAAAATTCTAAGTGCTGAGACAGCCCCTCAAGCTGACTTGTGGGCCAATTTTGAGCATGTTCTGGCCAGTTTCATGAGATGGCCATATTGAGACTTTTATTCCCCATAAAATTCCCTACAACTTTGCTTACGGGTGCTCCTCCATGCAAGGTCTCTAAGCTAGACTTTTTAATTGGTCAAACTAGAGCATCCTAGGTCTAAATGCTGGTCAACTACACCTTGGAGGGCATTTTGGTGATTTTGGTCAACATGAACCTTGCTCCATTAGTGACCCTAAGTATAACTAAGGTGATGTGAGATATAATTAGCTACTCTACCCTTTAGTTACACTAACTCCCTAGTGTCACATGATGTGAACCAAACAATAATCTAAAACAACCACATTAGTTGCAAACAATATAAAATAACATGAGATGATGCATGCTTATGCTTATGCAAATGCAATGCAATTATGGAGCTAAACACCTGAGGTGTTACAATTGCTTTCTTTTTAAGCAACCGGGAAGGGCATAATATTTTGGTTACGATATCTTTTTTTTTGAGAAACATTGGTTATGATATCTTTAATGAAACAGGTTGGAGAGATTGGAAATTGGAAATATGCATATAAATCACTACCTGAACATGTTGTTGGAGTAGGCAATGCTAGCTCTCAACAAGTGTGTTAAAAAATGTGATGATTTTAAGAATCAAAGACAGAGTGTGTCGAGTGTATTAAACAAATCCAATAAACAATCAGCAGAATTATCAAATTCGTTTAACTTCTACACATTATTCAAAATATCTCTTAAAGCAAGGACTAGCTTTTGGTGGACATGATGAGTCTTTTTCCTCTTTGAATAAAGGAAATCTTCTTGAGTTGATTGATTTTTTGAAAGATAACAATGAAGAAGTTAGATCTGCCTATGACCGTGGTGTGTTAAATTGCAAGATTACTTCCCATAAAATTCAAAACGGTCTCGCAAGATGCTGTGTAAAAGAAATAACTGAAGCAATTATGGGAGAGATTGGTGACAGATAGTTCTCTGTTCTTATTTATGAATAACGGGAGATTTCAATTAAAGAACAAATTGGGGCAATTTTAAGGTTAGTAGCTGATTCATTGTGCCATTTGTATTATTGTATTAGTAGCAGATGTCCTACTGTATTTAGCCTTACTGCTGTTTTATTTAAATTATCACATTGGTGTTGTTGCTCAGGTATGTGGACGCTAAAGGGAATGTCATTGAACGATTTCTTGCTCTTGTACATGTCATTGACACTACAACTGATTCATTGAAAGAAGCATTATTTGCAGTTCTTGATAAGCACAAGTTATCTATTTCTCGAATACAAGAGCAAGGATATTATGGAGCTTCGAATATGAGAGGTGAATTTAATGGCTTACAAAAAAAAATTCTAGATGAAAACCCATATGCCTTCTATGTCCATTGTTTTACACATCAGTTGCAGTTAGTTGTTGTTTCTATAGCAAATTGTTGTTGTTTATTCGTGAGAGTATGTCTCATTGATTGTGAACACAACAACCACATCTTGCAAGAGGAGGGACAAGCTACTTCAAAGCAATCATCAAAATACTTTGCGATGCATTGAAACAGGTGACACATCCACAGGAGGAGGCTTGAATCAAGAAACATCCTTACTAGACCTAGGGATACTAGATGGGGATCACATCATGCTACTTTGATTGATTTCTCAAATGTGGAACTCGATGATAGAGGTGCTTAATTGAAGAGTACCAAATCAAGAAGCTAGATTGATAGAAAAAATGGAGTGTTTTTAGTTTGTTTTTATCCTGGTGGTTATGTTAAAATTTCTTGGCATCACAAATGGGCTCTCACATGTCCTACAAACAAAGGGTCTTAACATTGTCATGATGTGAAGTCTAGGTTGAACACCATGAGAGAAAGTGGCCGGGAAGAGGAAAGACAATTTTGTGCAGCAAAGAGTATTCCTATTCAAAACATGTCTCAATGTGTTACCGGTGAGGGGTCGTTCAAGGTGTGATGGATTTACTGTTAATAATCTTCATCATTATCATGTTGGGATTATCTTTGTCGTTGTTGACAAAATATGTGCTGTGATGCATCATCGGTTTAGTGAAGCAACTATGGAGTTATTATTGTGTTTCTCTTGCCGTGATCCAAATAACTCTTTTTCCATGTTTGATGTCAACAAGCTTGCTCGAGTTGCTGAAATATTATGATGGGTATTTCTTTAATAATGATCATGCAATAATAAGGGGACAACTTGAGACCTATATTCTTCATGTGTGGAGGTATCATGCCTTTGCTACTTGTACTGATATTGAAAGCTTACCACAAAGATGATTGCAACAGAATAGCATCTGGTTTTTCCATTGGTCTACAAACTGATTGAAATGGCATTGTTAGTGCCATGTCAACCGCGTCTGTTGAAACATTATTCATTCTCAGCAACAAAAGTTATAAAGTCCAAATTGCACAATAAGATTGCCAACGATTGGTTCAACAACTTGAGAGTGTGTTATATATGTTAAGCGAGAATTATTCAGATCACTTAATGAAGCTACTATTCCTTGACAGTTTCAAAACTTGAACAGTTGAAAGATGCAACTTCCTTGTAGTAGTATGCTTCATAGCTGGAAACAAGCATGTATTTTCCTATTAAGTTTTACTTAAATGATCCATACGTGATCTTGTGAACATGTGCTACGATATGATTTTAGTTAAAACTATTGTGGCTGTTTTATTTTGCTTATGCTATAGTCCATGTTTCTGAGCGCTTGTTATTTAGACTATGTTCTTCGCCAGGGCTCATCAAATTCTCTGGGTCCATCACTTCTTATCCATGATGTAACACAGTAGAACCATCGCTACTACAAAAAACTAATCACTGCTGACTTCAGAACCCCCATTACTGATGGTTTTGGCCCCCTTGGTGTAAGTCGGCGGTGATCGGCGATCACTATCTCCGCCGGTGGAGAGCCGGCGGTGACAATATTTTACCACCGTTGGCTCGGCGTACTATACGGCGGTGACGGAATGTTACCACCGCCGAATCGTCGTATCATCCGGCAGTGATGATGTGTCCTTCGACGTCGGCCTGGCGTACTATCTGGCGGTGATGATGCGTCCATCGACGCTGGCACGGCGTACAGTCCGATGGTGATGTGGAGCCCATCGATGCCGGCCCAGCGTACCATCCGACGGTGATGTTGCATCCATCAACTCGGCCCAGCGTACCGTCTGGCGGTGATGATGCGTCGAACGACGCCGGCTCGGCGTACCATCCTACGGTGATGATGTTTTCAACAACGCCGGTCCGGCGTACAATCTGATGGTGATGATGCCTCCATCGATGCCGGCCCGGCGTACCATCCGGCGATGATAGTGCACCTATCATCGTCGGGCCAGCGTACCAACTGGTGGTGACTATAGACCTATCGACGCCAGTCCGACATACCATCCGGCTGTGATGATGAGAGCATCAACGCTGAAACGGCGTACCATCCGGTGGTGATTTAGGTGCCAGCGCATGCGGTCGGGGCTCTCTCCGGCGGTATTGAGGGGCAGTGTCACCGCCGCCGCCGTTGTATTTGTTCCGGCAGTAATGTTTTGTCCATTACTGTCGGCGTTACCACTATGCATCATTATTGTTCACAATACATTATAACACCAACAATAATATAGACATTTCATGGCTTTCGCATCGCCAGCAACATATATATAGAGAGACAATGTATTGTATCCAAACATACATCACCAACGAGACACAAATATCCATACAAATAAAACGATAGCGACAAACATAGTCTTCAATCTACCTTGACATAACGTCCAAATTCAACAATAGCAAATATATAATTTTTAGAACACTAGCGCCTTGATTAGAGAAGGTTGACTCCCTTGGTGCTCACGACCTGGATATAATGAAACCAGGGAAAAAGGTGAAACACAGTTAAGAAAAGCTTGGCTAAACACTCGTATGTCATGAGGTCGTCCAAATTTACTAAAGGGGCCAAGGGCCAAACCTGTGAGCCAGAGAGAGCATTGAATGGTTATTTGTTTCCCAGTGACCGGGTCAGCTGATCATTCTCCCTATTATGCTTGAAAGTACCATTAGCAACTTCCTCGTGGACTGCCTTCATCCTTTGTGCGAATTCCTCGGTTGTAGCATCCCGATAACTTAGGGAGCCATCTGGGTTGAAGGTAATCCCCCTCACAAGAAGGAACCTTACAGAGTGAGGATCCCAGTTAGATGTACAGACTGTAACACTGCTTTGGGTCAGCTGCTCCTCGTCCCATTCCCAATCTCGGTTTTTCCTCGCGTAGCTACGCAAGCCGGTGCGATGCAGCCTCATATTTTTGTGGGATCATCTACATGGCTGCACACTTGATAAGAGAGATATATTGATGTTGTTGCCAAATTAAAATAAAGTAACTTTAAACGATGAGATACATATATAGTTGATGTTGTTGCCAAATTAAAATAAAATCACCAACCACAAATATACATACATAGATGTTTAACACAAGTTAACATGCACTAATTCAAAATTAATCTATCACACTGATGTGAATAACTTGTAGGACTCCAGTGAGATCCTACACTCCTCGCTGCAGAACCTAGATCACAAGTCCCATTCTTCAAATCCGACGGGCTCGCTGCAGCCGCCGCCTGTGCACTGATGATGCCCGTCCTGGCGAAGAACGGGGTGAAGAATGGGCACTACATCATGTTGCACCATGTTCTGTAACCGCTAGTACATGTCTTGGCGGAACTGCGTACAGGTCTGGTTCTTCCATGGCAGTGCAACCGGCCCCGCTTCGTCAGCACCTTCGAGCTCCCTCAATAGGCGCTGGGCAATGTCGTCATTGCCACCGCCGGTATTGGACCTGTAGAGCACGAGGGCATAGACGTACATACCAAGTTTATGGTCTGCCTCGGCGGAGTGCTGAAGTCGTTCCATCGGCGGCGTCAACGACCTGCGGGCTTCTACGAATACAGGATGCAAGCTAAGGAGGAAGCAGGCCTCCAGGTTGCCCACCCTGGCCAGCCTGGTGGTGAGCAGGGCGCGATAATCAGCGTCATAGTAGTAGGGCTCCCAGAAACCTTGACGCTGCGGCACCCGGTGCAGTGGTATGCGCTGGCCGACTTCGGCAGTGCCGCACATCCTGCGCATGTCCAAGAAGGTTGCCCGCAGGCTGGCAAGGTCATCCATGGGGGCATATGACTGCTCAACGACACGGCCAGTGATGTCCTCGGCCACCTCCATCAGGAGCCGATCCATCATGACATAGCCGAGGAAGAAGCAGAGTCGGAGCGTGCACGCGACGAACAACGACGAATGCGGCGTCGGAGCAGAGTACGAAGGCACAACGAAGACAAGGCAGAGAGCGCTAGGGAACTAGGGCCGACGGTTTATGAAGGTGGAAACTCCGCATTCTTAAAGGATCGCGTATTGTGTAAACATGTCTTAGGGAAGTGAATCATCCAATGCGACGGTTCTTTCTTGAGGAACCAAACGCGGCCTCGCTTGAGTTCAAGGCATCTATGTAAACGTGTCTCAGAAAATTGAATTGTAGCCATGAAAGCAACAACGACCTGCATGGCGGACTAGCATCGCCTGAGAAAAATAAAAGAAAAAACAATTTGTGTTGAACAAGGCCTATTGGGCTCGCAGGTTCATCTGAGAAAAATAAACATGACGGAGAAAAGAAACAGGCAAGAATTGCAATAGAAAAAGAAAAGAAAAAACAATTTGTGTTCAACAAGGCCTATTGGCCTCTGTGAGGGTATTAACCCCTATACCCTTACGGCTAGATTTGGGCTAGTCCAGACCAGAGGGCTCGGCCCACCAGAAGACGACGCATGGCCCAGTCAATCTGCTCGGCATCCCACGCAAGTAAGGAAAGCAAACTTGGAGATCAAGTAAGATCCTGGTCGGTTAGAATAGGAATCCTTATCCAGCCAGCTATGGCAATTGTAACTAGGCAAGATTAGTTTCTAGATTTGTAACCTTGCCTCCCGGACTATATAAGGCGGGTAGGGGACCCCTCAAAACACATCTCATTACATCTCATTATGCAGAGCAATACAATCTGAGCAGGACGTAGGTATTATGCCCTCACGGCGGCCGAACCTGGATAAATATATCCTTGTGTTTGTCTTGCGTCACCATCTAGTTCGTAGCTTGCGCACCTGTCTGCCGACAATCTACTACCTTGGGCATACCTATAGGTAGACTACCGACCATGTTTCGTCGATAGTGGCGTGCCAGGTAGGGGGTGTGCATACAGCTTCCCAGGCGAGCATGATGGTCATCATCCCCGACTCCGCGGCCGTGGCGGACGGTCTCTTGTTCACCGTCGGCCAGATCACTTGGACCACCGGCGTCAATAGCTTCACCATCACTGCCACGGAGGAGGCACAGATCCGATCTGCGTCGATCACATCTTCATCGGCTATGGCTCCGATCACGCTGGCTATGGCTCCGACCACCCCAGCAACGGCTCCGACCACGCCGACAACTCATCGACCACTTCCCTGCTACAAAGGGAGGATGACTGACAATACCGACCTGATCGAAGCTATCGACCAAGTCAGCCACAAGCTCTCGCAAACCCTGACTTTGGTAGATTCAATCCAAAATCAATCTACTGAGCAGGTACTTCTTCACCACAATAGATCTACCCGACCAGTTCGGGTTCACCGTCCAACACGGCTAGATACAGATTTAGTGGTCACTGCTACTCCTAAAGGACGTGCGGTACGCCTTCGCCCAATTTCTACACCCGGCCTCAGGCTCTCTGAGTACCAAGCCCTGACGGAGGATTGCCAGGCCCTCCCATACGGCCTGAGAAACACCATCAACATGGTCAGTATCCGGGAGCATCATGAAGGCTTGGTTCATACACTTCCCGAGGATGGCGACTCCAGTACCGGATCTACACACTCTGTCCATACCGAGGTTGAACACCTCGAAGATGATGGATATGATCTGGATCTATTACCGTACCCTCCGGGTTTCTCTCAGATCCCAAGGTTCCCACCAAGACGTGGTGACATGGTGCTCAACGTCAGCAATGACGAGCCCGTTGTTGAGGGAGAAACCGACGAGCAACGGCAGCTTCGCGAACTACACAATGTCGGCCGCGCCGAATGTCGTCACCAGGAGGCTGAAGAAGAAGAGCATCGAAGGGGACCCCGACCAAGAGATCTAGCCAACACCTTTGACAGGGTTGGCGAGCGGCAAGTTTTCAGGACTCTAAGTGCCAACGTGGTTGTCGCCATGGCCAACTTGGACTGCTTACCTGACCAACCAGAAATCGAGCAGGTCCGCGAAGACATTCGTGCACATCTCATCGCTGCAATGGGCCAAACCGTTGAGCTAGCTAAACGAGCTTAGATTACCTCGAGCACGTCAATTGCATCTAGCTAGAGTCGTCGCATTTCAGAACACCCAAGTCACCAACAACCATCTAATTCACGCAATGGTCCACCCCTAGTCAACCCTCGAGGCGGTGGCGATGGCGGTGGCGGTGACGGTGGTGGTGGCGGTGGCGGCAGCGGTGGCGGTGGTCATAGCAGTGGCGACAGTGACGGTGCTCACAGAGGTGGTCATGGTCATTGGGATAACAACCGCAATCGCCGCAGTAATCGAGATCAGGAAGTGAATCAAGACCCCAACTGCGATCTCTGCCAGCAACTCCCTCCGTGTGACGCCTGCAGTCGCATCCTCAGCCGTGCTAATGACCATCAAGCTTATGAGAACATTCGTCGCATCGAATACGACACTAAGCACGATCCTCCCAGCCTAAAACAATTCACTTCTCATCTCTGATAAGTCGTATGGCCGAAGAACTTCAAGCTCGAAAAGCTCAGGAAGTATGACGGCAAGGAGAACCCTGAGAACTGGATCACACTTTATGAGATCACCGTCCGATCAGCTTCGGGTGATGAACACGTAATGGCTAATTATCTTCCAGTTGTTCTTGATCAAGCAGGTAATCAATGGCTCTTGAGCCTGCCGGAGAACCAGTTCGATAGCTGGGCATAACTCAAGCAGGCCATCATCGATAACTTCATCGCCACGTGTGACCAGCCGGGCAACAAGTACAACCTCAAGCACATACGTGACCACAAGGACGAGCCGCTGTGTGACTACATCCGACGTTTCTCGGATATGCGTCTCAAGATCCCCAAGATCTCTCATGACAAGGCGGTCTCGACCTTCATCAAGGGTCTCTGTCACCATGACGCCCTCAAAAGCAAGCTGCTCTGGAAATGGCCGACCACGGTCTTTGAGTTGCTCGCCACCGCCAAAAACTACGCGGACGAAGATGACGTCGAGAAGATAATCAAGGAAGACATGGGAGGGCCATCACGCCCCGAACACCCACCGTGCCGCAACGACAACCGCGTTGACCGTGGTCGGAACAACAACCGCGACCGTCGTGATCGGCGCATGACAACCACGACCACCGAGACAACCATGATCGGCGGCTTGACCGCCGCGACGCCTACTGAGGCAAGCATCCCTGCGAGGACGGTCATGAAGTCAACGCGGTTAAGAAGCCAAGTGGTCGCCGCGACTACCAAGATGACTACAACAAGGCCCCGAAGGGTCCCTGGCAGCTTCATCCCAAATCCAATCACACCATGGAGAATTGCCACTTCCTCAAGAACGTCTACGCCAAGTAGCTCACTACCGATGACGCTGCAAGGGTTGTGGACGACGCACAATGGCGAGATGGTGACAACGACGATGACGAATAGGATAGAGATCCTCGTCATCAATATGTCGCTCCCACCAAAACCGTCTACTCCATCTTCGGCAGAAAGGTGTCTCTGGAGTCCAAACGCGAGTGCAAACTACTCAAACAGGCTTGCATGAGCGTCACCAACGCTGATAACCTCATCACCGATCCTAGGTTTCCAGCCTGGTCTCACCGAGAAATCTCCTTCAACCATGAAGACCGGTGGGCCGTAATTCCTGAACCTGGTCGATTTCCCCTCGTTCTTGATCCCTGCATCAACAGCGTTCGGTTCGAGAGGGTCCTCATAGATGGTGGCAGTTCCATCGACATCCTATTTTGCAATAGCTTGCCTGCTCTAAAACTGAGCCAGGTTCATCTTAAACCCTATGAAGCACAATTTTGGGGTGTTCTCCCCAGACAGAGCTCTACAGCTCTCGTGCAGATCATGCTTCTTGTGCAGTTTGGGATTGCAGAACATTTCCGCACCGACTACGTCAACTTCATGGTCGAGGACTTTGACAACACCTACCATGCCATCCTTGGTCGACCGGTGCTCACCAAATTCATAGCTGTGCCGCAGTACTCATACCTGGTGCTCAAGGTGCCTACCGAGCAATGCGTCCTCACTCTCAGAGGCAATGTCTACACTACCTATACCTGTGAAGAGGAAAGTTTCAAAGTGGTTGAAGCCACCGACCTCTTGATCCGCATGGAGCAGACCTTGGTCGATGCCACCAAGACTCCCACCAACCACCTAGAGATCCCAGAGCTGGAAGCCCCGCGCAAGAGCATTAAGTCCAAGGACCACAAGGAGATCCAACTGGTCGACGATGATTTTAGCAAGATGGCCCTTATCGGGGCCAATCTGGATCCCAAATAGGAAGACACGTTCATCAGGTTTCTGAGGGACAACTTAAGCGTGTTCGTGTGGAAACCCGCGGACATGCCCGGTGTACCTCGGCACCTGATTGAGCACTCCTTGAATGTCTCGAAGGCCGCCCAACCCATCAAGCAGAAGCTACGATGGTTCGCTCATGACAAAAAGGAGGCTATTAGGGCAGAAGTTAGACGGGTTTTAGTAGCTAGATTTATCAAAGAAGTGTATCACCCGGAGTGGTTAGCCAACCCGGTACTTGTACGCAAAAAGAATAATGAATGGAGAATGTGTGTCAATTATACTGATCTCAATAAACACTGCCCTAAAGACCCCTTCGGCTTACCTCGCATAGATGAGGTCGTTGACTCAACAGCCGGCTACGAGCTGCTGTCCTTTCTCGATTGCTACTCTGGTTATCACCAGATCTCTCTCAACAAGGATGACCAGATCAAAACGTCCTTCATCATGCCTTTTAGCGCCTACTGCTAGACGACAATATCATTTAGGCTCAAGAACGCGGGGGCCACATACCAGCACGTCATCCAGAACTGTCTCTAGAACAAGATAAAGGATGACCTTGTCAAAGCCTACGTTGATGATATGGTTGTAAAAACCTGGATGGCCCATACCTTGGTCGACAATCTCCAGCGGATTTTCACGGCTCTTAACAAGTACCAATGGAAGCTTAATCCTAAGAAGTGTATTTTCGAAGTCCCATCTGGTATATTGCTGGGTAACGTTGTCAGTCACGACGGCATACGCCCCAATCCAACTAAGGTTAATGCTATTCTGGACATGCAGCCCTCGAAAAACGTCAAGGATATCCAGAAGCTCACTGGATGTATGGCCGCCCTCAGCCACTTCATCTCACGACTCGGCGAGAAGGGCCTACCTTTCTTCGAATTGCTTAAGGCATTAGAGAAGTTTGTATGGTTGGAGGAGGCAGACGTTGCCTTCACACAGCTAAAACAGTTCCTTACCTCTTCTCCAGTCCTTACTGCTCCTCAGAAAGATGATGTCCTTTTCCTCTATGTTGCGGCCACTAATCGCGTGGTCTCTATAGTCATCGTGGTTGAGCGTGAGGAACCCGGCCACGTTTACAAAGTCTAGCGCCCTGTTTACTCCATCAGTGAGGTACTCAATGAGTCCAAATCCACGTACCCTCAAATTTAGAAGCTGATCTACACCATCCTGATTACATCCCGAAAGTTGAAACATTACTTCGACGGATATCGGGTGGTGGTCAAGACCAATTTTCTGCTTGGGGACATCATCCGAAACAAGGACGCTAATGGACGCATTGTCAAATGGGCAATGGAATTATGCCCCTACTCCCTGGAGTTCCAGAGCCGTACGACTATTAAGTCCCAGGCCCTGGTCGATTTTATAGTTGAATGGACAGACCTAAGCGCACCCCCCGATCAGGGGCTACTCGAATACTGGAAGATGTATTTTGATATTTCCCTCAACATCGATGGCGCAGGAGCAGGCGTGCTCTTCATTTCACCAAATAAAGATGAGCTCCGCTACGTCCTCAGGCTTTATTTCCCCGCATCTAATAATACTGTAGAATACGAGGCCTACCTCCACGGCATGCGGATTGCGGTCGAGCTTGGTGTCAAGCTCATGTATGTCTATGACAACTCAGCCCTAATCATAAACCAGCTTAATAAAGACTGGGACACGACTAGCGAGAAGATGGATGCTTACTGCAAGGCAATCAAAAAGTTGGAAGGCAAGTTCTACGACATCGAATACACGCATGTGGTCTGGGATAAAAATAAAGCAGCCGATGAATTGTGTTAGGGTCATCCCGAGCCAAAGTCCCACATGGCATGTTCGTCTAAGATCTTGTCAACCCGTCAATCAAGGAAGAAGAAGATCATGTGGTCGAAAAGCCCCCAGACCAGCAACTGGTGGCCACAGTTCCTCCTCCGATCACTACGGAACCCTCTCTAACCACTCACACTTTGCCTTCGACCCCTGATAATAGTGACTGGAGGGTACCCTTTATCAAGTATCTACAGGATGGAATCGGTTATATTGACCGAACAGAGAATGAGCGCCTTATACGCCGTAACAAACAATATATACTAGTCGATGGCATCCTGATGTGCAAGAATGCAAAGGAAGAAGTCTTGATGAAGTGCATCATTCAAGAGGCAAGCATTAAACTGCTTGAAGAAATTCACAGTGGCACCTACGGCAATCACGCCGCCTCTCGAACACTGGTCGGTAAGGCTTTCCGACCAGGATTCTACTGGCCATCCGCCGTGGCCGATGCAATGAAACTGGTATGCCACTGCGACGGGTGTCATTTTTTCACGAAGCGCATACGTGTACCAGCACATGAGATCTAGACCATACTTGCCTCCTAGCCCTTTGCATGCTAGGGACTAGATATGATTGGGCCCTTTAAGCCGGCCCCTGGAAATTTCAAATGCATGTTCATGATGATCGACAGGTTCTCCAAGTGGATTGAGTACATGCCCTTGACCAAGGCGTCCTCAGAAAAAGCGGTTGAATTCCTCGACCAGATCATACACCGTTTCGGCCTCCCCAACAGCATCATCACAGACCTGGGGACTCAGTTCACTGGCAGTACATTCTAGGACTTCTGTGATAAAAGGAGCATTGTTGTAAAGTATGTGTTAGTGGCACATCCTAGAGCTAATGGACAGGTTGAAAGAGCAAACGGTATGATCCTCGATGCATTGAAGAAAAGATTGTACAAAGAAAACAAGAAAGCGCCCGGCCGATGGCTCAAGGAGCTACCGGCTGTGGTCTCGGGTCTCTGAACCCAGTCCAGTCGAAATACGGGTGCCTCTCCCTACTTCATGGTCTACGGTGCAGAAGCGGTGCTCCCTGCCGATATTGCTTTTCGATCACCAAGGGTCGAGAACTTTGACAAGGACAGGTCTGATGAGTCACAAGAACTTGAGGTCAACTATTCTGAAGAGTGACGACTTGATTCCTGTGTGCGTACTGCCAAGTACCTCGCTGTACTACACAAGTATTACAATAAGAATGTCAAGGAGAGGTTCTTCGTGGTCGGTGACCTGGTCCTGAAGTGGAAGGCGAATCAAGACGGCATGCACAAGCTATCATCACCATGGGAGGGACCATTTGAGGTCATAGAAGTTACACGGCCTACTTCCTATAGGCTGGCTTATCTCGATGGCACCGAGCTGCCCAACTCCTGGCATATTGATAAGCTCAGGCGTTTTTACCCTTGAAGCGCTAAAAAAGAAAGATATGTACCCCTCTTATACTTTGATTATTTCAATAAAGCATCTATGTTTTCTTCCGATCACTCAACGTGTTTGTCTGGAGACTACTTTTTATCAATGTTTTATAACAGACCAGTTGACAGACCACCATTCTTTCTCGAGTTCTCAGAGCCAGCCCTGTCTCCGACTTCTCCCCACGCGTGCATGGGACTCGCTCTCTATGCTCCGGGTCGTCGGCGGGCGCTACTTGGTCTGACATGTGTGCTCTTATGGGCGAACAGGCTCCGTGCCTCACTCTCGGACCATAGATCTGGCTAGGGCCGTACGGATTCAACAAGATGACGTATCTCCCAACTACTATAACTAAAAACGGAACACTTATACGTTCTAGCTTAGTTATCGTCCACACAATATACAAGCTTCAAATATTTTTCATACAAAAACATAACAAGATTACATTGTCTTAACAATGCATTATTACAGGCTTGCCTGACGAGGCACAAGTCTATAATAAACTAAAATTGTTCTTCTGTCTACAGCTAAAGGCTACTGGCTGGTCGGCGCTCGGGGCTCGGGCTGGGCGCTGCTCTTCGCCTTCTCACTGCTTGACAGTGGCGGTGCCGCCTTGGCTGAGGAAGCTGGTGCCACCGGGGTCAGGCTGGTCGAGACCGCAGCCTCCGGTCGCTCCACGGATAAAGATTCTGGCACCGAGGACTGACTAGTCGAGACCGTAGCTCTCGGTAGCTGATTCGAAGATGATGGCTCCTGCGCTGGCGGTGACGACGTCCCGCACAAGTTGATGTCACCTATTATTGAAGCCGACAAGTCAGGCAACTGGATTCATAGTTCATCTGCTTGCTTCGGGCCAACCGATTTGGGATACCCCAGCTCGAAGTGCTTGAAGTTGATCAGCGGGTAGTGCGCGCACACCATGCTGAGCACATGGGCGCCCGCGTATTCCTGGCCTCCTTCACGAACTGATGGAGCCATCCCAAGGCACACTGGCACTTGTCGAGTACTCCAAGCGGCGGTGCTCTGGTCTCGGTTGCCGGGAGCTCTGGGTCGATCAGGTCCAACACTGGCATGACACCGCCCACCATTTGGTTGCACCGACCCTTCCAAAGATCCCGGTCCTTCTTGAGCTCGAGAGTCTTCGCTAAATAGGCATCGCGATCTTTGATAACCTCTTCGAGGTGCTTTTTCACATTCACCTTTAGTTATACAGAGCAGCACTCCGGTCAGGGAAGTATCATATGGAAACATACTGAACTAACACAGTAAGAACAAGACAACCAACACTTATTGTTCAGCTCTAGGTTCTTCGTTTTTAGCTCCTCGGTCATCTTTCTGGAATGCTCCAGGAGCTGCGCGTGGTCTTGTGCCAGCTGGTTGTTTGCTGTTGTCAGTCGAGTGCACTCTTCGATCACGCGCGAGTTGTCTTCTCGAAGACAAGCCACTTCATTCGCTAGGCCTATAGACAGGTTGGTCAGTACAAGAATATGTATTAACAGCACTTTTCAGTGATCGAGGAGACATGGCTAGACAACTTACCTGTCCTCCCACGCTCTTTCTGGCTGAGCTGGATGATGGCGTTGCGTTGAGATGTCTCCAGCTCCGCCTTCTCCTTCTCGGTGGCCTCGAGCTTTTTGCGCAGCCGATCCACTTCGGCTGCCAGCTCCTGATTCTCCTTGAACGTTGGTTCAATTTGGTCAAAGCACCGCTTATGGTACTTTGGCGTCTTCACCATATCCTACAAGGCGAACACAGTATCGTTCAAGCAAATGCATCATGATACTGGTCTAAGAACGCACAAGACAGCAGCTTACCTGTATTTCGGCTATAAGCCGCTTTGCCACCAGCTTGACCTTTTTTTGTCTCGTTAGCTATGGGGATTTCCTCGTGGCAGATATAGTGATCCCCATGTTGATGTCACACATACACGTGTTGGCGACCATCCTGGGGATGCCCCTGAATCTCCTCAAGGATGTCGTCATCATCAGACTCCGTGGCATCGGCAGTCTTGGGCTGTTCTTGCTGCTGGCCAGCTCTGGCCTCCTCCTGTCATCGGCTCGACCCGGCATCAGCATACCCTAGGCTGCTCCTGGGCTCCGACAACACCACCGGAGTTTTCCCCCGAGCCGCGGCGTTGGGTAGAACACCCTCCTGTGTGCTCGTGGTGGATGCAGACTGCTCTAGTGCTTCTTGTCCGGGCTCAGCGACTCGCCTCTCCTCCGTTGTTGCGTGGTCCACGACCGGTGCCTTAGGAGGCATTTGTTTGGATGTCCTCTACTCGGCAGCTGTCTCCACCGTCGTCGGCTAGATGGGGACAGGTCCTAGCGCTGCCCGCTTGCTGGTTGTTATCGTGGCGGCCGATGACGGCCTCCCATTGGCGGCAAGCTGCTCGGGGATCTCCGTCGACGCCAAGCTACAATTTGATAAAAGCACAATTGATGATGCCTATTACTATCTGCCTTTACTACTAATGCTTACTGAAGTATGCAGATAATTACATGTCCACCTAGCGATGCGCGTCTGAGAATGCGCACTGACACGGTCGCCCTCAGCTCGCTTGCTGGCCAGACGAGCTCTGGCCACCCTCACTTGGTGGCGGCACGTGTGATGCAGCTGCAGTGGATGCCATCGGCATTCCCAGCGATGGTGCCGCTGCTGGTTTCGACGGCCCCTCCCGGCTTGTTTTCTCTACGCCCTTCCTCTGACGAGGAATGAGCAGATCAGCGGTCGGATTTTCTTCTTTGTCTTCATCCGACCAGCTTTGTATCATCCGACGACGCTTGCTGGTCGGATTCTTCGGCACCCCCATGGTTTCTGAGCTCCCAGGCCTCTTCTTTGAGTGTTCGGAGGCGACTGGGTGTTTATTAGCCGTCCTGCTCCCGGTGTCTGTCCCGGTGCTTGGTGATCCATCTCCCTCCTCGTCGTCGTCGACATGAGTGTAGCATTGCTACACGTTCCGTGGTGGGGGCTCCACGCTCCTCGGGTGGTCCATCTCGGGCACCAAGGACATGTACAACAAGTGTCTTTCAACGCCGTGCACCTAACACCACAAGGACCACAGGGATTAGAACAGATGTTTTTTAATCAACTATGTGATTGACATAAGAGATAGATGCTCGAGAAACCTTCAGAGCTGGTTGGATGAGCTTGTACGCATGCACGATGACGCTCAAAGAATGGTACGACAGATCTGCCAGGCTGAATAGCTCTGCAATCCTTCGCTTGATCTCGTCCTTGTGCAGCCGGTTCGGATGCATTCTGGACTGGTCGGCTAAGCCCTAGTACTTATAGCCGGCGTGCACCCTCTTCTGGCAAGGCTGTACTCGCTGACTGATGAAGCTCCCAGCTATAGCTGGTCCGTCCAGACAGGTCCACGGGAGCAGCTCCATGAGCTCCCTAACCTGCCCGGCGTACTCCGGTTTCTCGTTCCAGCTGACTCTCTTCTCCGGGATGTAACCAACGTCACAAAGGGTGGCGGTGTTGGGCTCTTCTAAGATGTAAAACCATTTTTTGTACCAATCACCAAGGGAGGTGTTCTAGGGGCAGCTAAGGTACTCAGACTTTATTCCATGGCAGAGTGTCAGGTACACTCCGCCAACGATCTGAGATCCCCCTTGGACCCCTTCTTCCGAAGACAAAACAGGTAACGAAAAAGATCGAAATGTGGCAGAAATCCACCAAAAGCTTCGCAGAGATGAATGAAGGTGGAGATGAGAAGGATTGAGTTGGGATGCAGATTGCAAATCCCAATCTCGTAGTACAAGCAAAGACCTTGGAGGAAAGGATGAATAGGAACCCCAAATCCCCTCTTCAAGAAATCCTTGAATACAACAATCTCACCGGGTTGGAGATTGGTGAAGCTTTCTGAGTCCGACGCTCTCCAACCTCCAAGCTCCTTGTCATGGAGCACCCCTAGGCCAACAAGATCGTTGATGGACGATTCCGTGGACTTTGACTTCCACCACTCCTTCCTCATCACCTCGGCCCTTTTTAGCGCCTCTGTCTTGGCCATCCTCCACCTCTCTCGCTTTGGCTCATTTGGCGGACAGGGAGTGTGTCGCTTCTAACGGCGGCAAGGTGTGCTAATGGTGGATGCAGAGTCAGAATGAAGAGTGCGGGCTGGAAGAGGAAGGTGATTGGTTTGCAAAGGCGACTATTGGGTGTAAATAGGGAATGGCCGCAAAATGGCTATTTATCCCATTAACCACGCCGTTCCACCTCCCCGAGATTTTCAAGGATCGTGCGTGTGAAACGTGGCACGCGCTGTGTAGTTTCCACTTTTTACCGACACCCGCACCACTAAATGCGCTCCCTCGGTTACCACGCGGGAGGGCCCATGCTAACGCGCCTTGACAGACGCCGACCCACAGTGTGACTGAAAAGATAAAAGCATGACTGCCACGTCACATCAGGAAGATTTTTGAGATAAAAAAAGGAAAAAAAAGAAAGAGAGACAAAATATGACAGAGAAAAAGGTGTTGGAGATACACGACGCTCGGGGATTGGTCTGACGACTACAGTCTATCTGAGATCACCGAGCACGATAAACTCCCCGATCACGCTCGGGGACTCGTTGATCACTCTCCGACTATGCTCGGGGACTCGTCGACCATGACTTACGCTGTGCTTAGGGACTGTTTCGACCACTCCTCGACCACAGCTTGAGGTCTGGTTTCCTCGGCTACATGTGAAATTTGAATCGCATACAGCTGAGAGATCAGCGCTTTTTAGACCTTGCTACAAGGCTTATACTTCGTCTTCCAGCAAGCTTGGGGACTACATCGGTACGATGCACCTGTCGGTGCATCTCAGTATCAAGTTTCCAAGAAGGTTCATTTTAGACCCTGGCACACGTGCCTACGTCACCTATTACCAGGCTCGGAGACTAAGTGGGCACACTTCACCTTACAGTGAATATGCTTATTTTTTGACCCCTACGCTTTGTTTACCCTGCTTACATTTCTTTTCAGAAATACAAGTGGGCACACTTCACCAGGAAGAAAATCTTTTTCTTTTTCTCAAGAGCACTATACATTCTTCGGACAACCTACTTCTCCGGTGATAACAGTGGTCGGCTATATTTCAAGCTGGTCGGACGCCTGCAACAATTGCTTGGATGGCATTTTGACTGGTCGGAGACGTCAAGAACTCAAGCCTCACTGTTCAGAGAAGGTCAAGACAGCGTGTCGCATCATAATGCATAGTACTCGGGGACTGGTTGTGGGGGTATTAACCCCTATACCCTTACGGCTAGACTTGGGCTGGTCCAGACCAGAGGGCCCGGCCCACTAGAAGACGACGCGTGGCCCAGTCGATCTGCTCGGCGTCCCACGCAAGTAAAGAAAGCAAACTTGGAGATCAAGCAAGATCCTGGTCGGTTAGAATAGGAATCATTATCCGGCCAGCTATGACAATTGTAACCAGACAGGATTAGTTTCCAGATTTATAACCCTGCCTCCCGAGCTATATAAGGTGGGTAGGGGACCCCCTCAAAACACATCTCATTACATCTCATTATACTGAGCAATACAATCTGACGCAGGACGTAGGTATTACGCCCTCACGGCGGCCGAACCTGGATAAATCTTTATATTTGTCTTGCGTCACCATCTAGTTCGTAGCTTGCGCACCTGTCTGTTGACAATCTACTACCTTAGGCATACCCCTAGGTAGACTGCCGACCACGTTTCGTCGACAGGCTCGCAGGTCCATCTTCTCGCTAACCCATCACTGACCACTTACCCATCTTCTGAGCTTGCAACGTCCCTTGCCAACGAATACAGCCCAATGGCGAAGACTGCCTCCTTGCTATATAAATGCAAAGTACGACTACCAAATGGAGAAACGCGTCAACGATTTTGGAAATTGGATATAGTAAATCAAGTTGCATTTGATATATCTCTCTGTCATGCATTTTAAATGGACCAATATTGTTTGCTTGTCTATAGACATGTTAATTTCCTCAATGATGGATGTTGTCATTATTTTAGCTAAACTAGTGTGTCATCTTTGTTTTGTTTGCAAATTGAATTATTTGTTTGGTGCGCACATGTGTTATGGTGGTGTTATAATAACATTTCAACACCAATGACTCCTCTGCTTGGCTTTTAATAGAGGGACGTGGTCACGTGTACCGTCTTTTGCTTGGCTTTTAATTTAATTCCTCACAAAAAATGTAACACGACACTTGATTGAATGAACTCTATTATGCGATGAATCTGGAATTAGACATCAATTCTCGCCTCACCTGGCAGCGTACCCAACGCATCCATTCAAACAATAGTTGCTTTAACGCCGGTTCATACGGTAATCCGACGGTGATAACTTGATCACCGCTGGTTCTTACTATAGCACACATGTCCTTCTTGGCACCGGCGGTAAAAAAAAACTATTATCTTTGCCAGTTTCTCCGAGCGTCGGACATAGGATGAGCAGCCGGCGGTGAAAACCCTTCTACCACAGGTTCGGCGGACGACACAGCGGCGAAGGGCGAGATTTTGCTCACCGCCGGATCATACACCGAGCCGGCGGCAAAAGCGTTCATCACTGCCGGTTATTCGGCCAGGAGGGGGTCCACAGGTCTTAAGCCGGCGGTATATCACCGCCGGTTATCTCAAAACCGTTGGTGAAGGTCCCGGCGGTGAATAGACTTTCTTTAGTAGTGCATTCCAACTGTGGTTCTCTAAAACAGATTTTTCTTTACTGTTTATATATGTCAATAAGATAAGAAATTGTTCTAGAAATAGACAAACATTACTGTTTTTAATCCTTTAACCGACCTGAACAACATATATATCGAAACAATATATTAAGTTTACAATCCACTAGCTTGATGAACAATGTAAATATTGCTAAAACAATTCTTGGCACATCACCAAAACACAAACAGGAATCTTGATCAAACCAGCTATCAGGCAAGAAGGTTGCTAAGTATCATGAGATGATAGTTCAGGCTTGACAAACGGACCACCCTTAAATTGCATTGGTGCTTCATTTTGCAGGGCTTAATATTTGGGTAGTATATTCTTCCTGAGCTGAAGCTCTCTCTTCCTCACAAGGGAACCCTGCGATTGATAAAATATGGAATGGGTAATAAGTTTTGAGTGGTATGTAGCAAACTGATATATGAAAAACCAATAAAGGAAAATTACATATACAGGATATAGAAGAATTTTACTTGACCAAACAATTTCATAACTGATTATTCCAAACAAGGGCCGATGTTAAACTGACAATTGAACATAAGAGTTGTGCCACTAGTTAGGTATTCCCTCCATTCCAAATTATAAGATGCTTTGGTTTTTCTAGATACTTAATTTTTATATGTACTTAGACACTATGTCGAAATACATAGTAAAAGCAATGTATCTAAAAAACCAAAATGTCTTATAATTTGGAATGGAGGAAGTAGTACCTATATTGCAATAATATATGTGGTGATTTGGTACATCAACAGTCTTCAGCATGAATCAAATAGATTAATACTATTTTTATTTATGTCTGACGTTATTATTTCTCCAAGATCACTATAAATACTTTATATGTAGTCATTGAAGTTAAGAAGTTTGTATTAAAAAAACTCAAGAAGTTTGACAGAAGGGCAAAAAGGCACTGCTCCCACATCGTCCCGTGTGTGGAAAATGTATGCAAGGTGACCTTGCAGTGCCAGTCTCAAGCCAAGCCACTGCTCCACCCAGCCCCCTCGTTGTGTGAGTGGACATAGGCACAAGGAAGGTGGTGGTGGGGAATCCTTGTTAGGGTGGCATATGCTCTCGCTGGCACTAGCGACAAGGGCATGACATAGCCAGCCGGTGCCACCATAGTCGGCTTTTGCTTAAGTTGACAATGCGATACATTCGAATGCTTCATTTCTCAATGGAGGCATTGTCATGCCCCTTCCCCCCACATCAGGTGGTTTTGATTGAAAAACCTTGTGCTAGTTCTTCCAATGGGGTTGATTGCATCTAGGTATTGTATCCTCCTTAGAGGCTTCACTTTGGTGCCCCTCCCCACTATGGCGTCTGTTGAAGCAAGAAGCAGGGTAGTAGCCTCTACATGCCCCTCCCCTCTTTCAAACATTTGTGTTTCTACAAGTAATCCAAAAACTATAACATATTTGAACAAACCAACCAATAACTATAACATGTTTTCTCTAAACTAACTAACAACTGTAATTAATATGCTGCTTTATGCATTACAGTGGTCCACATAACCAGTTTTATTGTGTCTCCTACTTTCCAAGAAAAATTGCAGAATATCTGTTTATCTCTAATTGGATCAATAATGTTAATTGTTTTGTTCTTGATCATGAATTTTCTTCATTTCCTTTTGTTCATTTTTTGCCAAATACGGAAGAAAATTGCAGGGTGTGTCTATGTATGTGTATATCATTTTTAACTTTTGCACCCACAGTAAGCAAGGAATTTTTATTCACCTAAATTAAAGTACAGTAGCAAAAGTTAGCTTATTATGATACAAATAAAAGGTGGAATGCCGAAATATAGAATGCAAAAGAACAGGTCCAAGTGAGCTTACATATGTTAAGTGAATCTAGGAACCTCAAAACATTGTGAAATGTATCATTGACGACATCACATTTCACTTCCACTATCCTTAGGTGTTCCGATATCATCATCGCTGGTCTCCGTACTGCATTAAGGCATCCTTTCATCTCTACTTCATATTTGGGTCCCTGCAGCAAGCATAAACACTTCAACGAGATCAATTGATGAAATTTACAGTAATTTGCATTGCCACCATATAGGAGGAAATAATATATTGTACCTTGCCCGAAAGAACGATAGTGAGCTTCTCTAGAACCAGTGAATGTTCAAGAATGCGTGCTAATGCACGGCAATCAGGAGGCTCACACCAGTAATCATTGATCAACAGGGTCCTTAACTTGGAAAATGTAGGGCACCATCTCAAGTCTCTTCTGAAAACAAACTGAGCCAATTGCAACGGAATATAATTACTGTGAACAAACAGGATGTGTTTCTCATCATTTACAATAGCAAGCAGGTGTTTCTCATCATTTACAATAGCAAGCAGTTAACTAAGATATATAGTAACACATAAACATAAAATATACACAGTGGAACAGTGGACAATACAAACGAGTAGTGAATGAAAGACAAATTGAAGAAGTGTACCATTTCGTGGCTCGATATCAGGGTCAAATCTGTAGCTTCTGATAAGCCTCCGAGAATTATACACTTTCCGGTAACTTTGCTGCTAATGTCATCAACAGAAAAGCCTTCTTCATCATGTTCATCGTCATCATCTTCAGTAGAGGAATAGCCATAATCTACTACAGCATGGTCAGATGCATAACTATCGGAATCTTCTTCATCACCGTCGTCAATGTCACTATATGAATAGCTGTAAGCAGCTTGGTTAACATGACAGCAGTCCAAGCGGTCGCCCTCACAAGTGCACTCGTCCAAACACCAGTCTAGTTTAACATACGCCGCCACCAAGTCCGGCATGCTCTCAAGCTGGGGAGTCCTGTCAGCAGAAGGGATGTCCAGCCACAGCCAGACCAGCCGTGGAACAAAAATCCGGAAGCGCCAGTTTGGGCAGGAGATGCAGTCTTTGATGCTCAGCCGTCTCAGTGACGGTGACTTCATCTCCGACACCTCCGAGAGGTCGCATTTCTCGATCTTGAGGTCTTGCAGGGCAGGGCAGCTTGAGAAGTGGGCGAAGCTTGCATTGAACTCTATGCCGTAGAGATCTAGCCTCGTCAGGTACGGCGAGAACAGGGGCAGCTCAGGTAGCGGAAACCATGGATCGTCGGCCTCGTTGTCAAAGATGTTGAGCGAGAGCCACTGGACTTTGCACTGCTGTACGACATGGTCGATCCAACGATGGACGAAGTCCTCGTCGTCGTCTTCGAACATGTCGAACTTGATCTCGCACATGTCGAGGGGGGAGTGCGAGATCATGCTGAGGCGGGTTTGAAGCAGTCGGTCCACGAAACCACGAACTTGCCCCGCGTACGTCGGCGTCGTTGTGCCTGTGATGTGCAGGCGCCTGACGAGTTCCCAGACATGGCGCCAGCTCTGGGCAAGCACACAGGTCCGCACGGCCTCTTGCGCTGGAAGGAAGGAGAGGATGTGCTGGAGGATCTCATCAGGGAGGGTGCTCAGGCGATCTGCACTGCCGATGGCGAAGGTCGGAGGCATCACCATCCGACTATGGTCTGGAGCCATTTGCTGTGCTGCACAGGAAAACAAGAATAGACAACAAGATTGATGGGGGTCAAAATTTCTGGATCACAGTGTTGTGCTAACGCACCCCCAGCACAACTCACTAAGCTAAAAGTTTGCTTGAAAAGTTTCCGACTATACAAAGAGGTTCCATATATACTTCGATTTGACTAACACATTTAATTTCACCTAGTAGTTTGTTTAAATGATTTGGATCGAACATTAGAGATAATTTTACAAGTATTTCTAAATATTGCTCAACAAAAAAATGATGAAAGAAACAGAAAGTAAGAGAGAGAAGTGTTTGTAGTGCCCCACAGACTACTACCGCTGGTTCCCATGGACTGCAGCCTGAAATGCTAGTCGACTTCCGCCATATATACCCTCATTCATTCCCCTACACCTAGAGAAGGGAGGGAGGAGGGATCTCGGAGAGAGCCAGTGAGAGAGAGAGGAATGTCAAAGACTATTTACCGTCTGCTCACTCTACATCGACGAAATTCAGTAGGGAGGTTGCGGTTTCTGGTAACACATTCGCTCCTACCACAAATAGATCTATATGTTAGAGAGAGCGAGGAATCGCATAGAGAGCTTAAGAGAGGGGGTGTAGATAAAGATGGGAAACAAAAGAAAAGCATGGCAAATAGATCCCTTACCATCTGCTAGCACCACCCCTAGTGAAATCAAGGAGCTCGAGGCCTCTGGCGACTTCCTTGCTTTGGCCGCCAATAGATCTATGCTACATAGAAAGGAATCATGAAGACAGATTGTTAGAGAGGAGCAAACAAAGGTTGGGATGAAAGAGAGGAGCGGGAAACATAGCCCTTACCGATGCTTGCACCACCCCAGTGAAGTCGAGAACGGAGGTCACGATCTGCGGCGGCGGCTCTCTAGGTTTAGCTACTAGAGAGAGCGAGTGAGGTGGAGGAAATGAGAAGGGGAGAGAACCTCGATATTTTAAAAGGGGAAAGTGGATTGGACCATCGCAGTGGACCCTACATCAAGAAAAACCATGTGAGGGACCACTCTAGCACACAGTCTACGGTTCACGGTTCTAAATAATAATAAAACAAAGCAACTTCGTATTTATGATTTTATTTGGAAAATTTTTTGATGGATCTAATTGATAAAATGTTTATTGTGGGTTTGAGACTTTCTTTTTGTCCCAATTTATGAAACCATTTCTTGTATATAAACTATTTTTCCAAACAGGGCATGGGTGATACATTATCATGATCAGTTATTGACTTTAAATCCACATGTTTGAGCTCCAAATCTTTCTTTCAGGTGGAGGGATACTATGTCTTTATGAAAGGAATTTGCTTCTCTTAGGTGAGAGACCAATACTTCTTCAAAAGTTTCTTAGCACCTTCTTTGTAACTATGTCATCCTTTGAAGCATCTCTTCAACTGCATTAGTTTTCTTAGAAAAAGGATTTTTATTTTGGTCGCTTCATAAGTTATGCACTTAACCATTCCATATTATAGTTCTAGCTAGCGTCTGACTGAATAAAACCCACTCTCAATGGGTAAACAACAAAAATACTAGTTGAAGCAACAAACTAACCATTGAGCCTATCAGAACACAACCGTTTGTGCTTGGCGAAGATCTCTAATGTCGCAATCTACAACAAATGACTTTTTCTTCTTTTGAAGGATGGATCCAAAGTGAAACATGGTTGGGCATTGTGGACTAGCTCTAAGATGGGTGCTTGGTGGTATTTGTTGATCAGGTGGGCATTGAAAAATTGGCTGTGCGAAGCATTGGTCTATTGAACATGTGCCAGAGTAAAACCAGAATCTACTTCACAGCTTCAAACCTTTTTAGACCTTGATTCTAGGAATGAAATTGGGACAGATATTTCCCGATTTCTGTCCATCCCGAAAGGGTCATAACCTTATGTAAATAGTCCATATCTGAATCCGAAGATTTAATATCTGAACGTATCTAAATCCAAATACTCAAAATTGGATTTTTGATATGTATATGAAATAGATATCAATATCCAAATGATCTATATACGATTCTAATATCCAAGAAAAAATATGGGATAAAATATGGGATATGAGACATAATGCAGGATCATTGGTGTCTGTCTGTATTCAATCCGGTCTCATCCCTACTTGATTCTGACAAAACTCATTGAGCTGGACATTTTGGTGGAAACTGAATCATAATTAAAAAATGAGAGTATGGTAGGAACAAGGCAAAATTCTCTTTGTGCCAAAGGGACAAGACACTCATCTTTATGTTTTTGAAAATAAAGTGAAATGGAAAATCAATAGATCAACTATAGGTACAACAGAAACTCAAAAACCTCATCTTATCAAGCATGGATCAAGATCAGCAAGTTTGTACCTTTATTCATTGTTTGTATTTTCGTTTTGCGCTCAACCATGTGCTATATTGAAACTACCAATGGTGAAGCAATGAGTAGTGTTACTGTATTCATGTGGGACTACAAGCAAGGGTCCTTAACTATCCGTGTGGGACGATTTGCGTGTGTCCAGGCACATGATTTATTACCAAAAGCAAATGGTGGTAGCTAGATATGACCGTAGATAACCAAGTAATAGATGGCTAGGTGGGTCCAACGGCCCCTAACACTGTCGGGTCAATCCGCAACCCGACAATGATATTCCAACTACAATTGATGGTTCATGTCTCTAATGGGCAACGATATATCACTATTGAGTCATGACTCAACTGGTAATGATAGAGGGTGTCACGGGCTCGGAACTGCGGCAAGCATGTTGCTCGAGTCGATGTTAGAGTATATGTCTCCGGTGGCTCGGGTGGACTCAAGAACACAAGAATCACAGAGAGGACACAAAGGTTTATCCTGGTTCGGGCCAATCGGTGCCCTACGTCCAGCAACTGATGATCCTTATACTCAAAAGCACCCAAAATTAGGGGATTACAACAAGGTTGTATAGAGATTTGGTAGGAGGTTAGCTCGGTGCTAATTCTAAGGTTGCCTCGCCGCCGGTGGTGCCTTCCCCTCATCGGAGAGGAGGAAGACAATGGGATGCGGTGGAGAGGCTCTTAGTGCCCCTCCATGGATTGCCTTGTTCTCGATGCTAAGCCAAGGCCAAAGGGTGGAATTGAATCTCTTCTGGCGATCTGAGTTTCCTCTCCCCCTTCTTGGTCCGACCTTATCCTTTATATAACGAGATGCTAAGCCAAGATGCCTTGGGTTTCATCCGGCTGCTCTGTTCTGACACTCTCCGTGTCAGGATGTGTCGGCTTGGACCGGCCTCCCCTAGGTGGACCTTCTGGAGTCTTCTTAGCGGTGAAAGAGGTCGGCCCCAGGGGCTGACGCGCTGGCCTAGGGGCCTTTGAGCCCCTGGAGGCCGTTAGGAAGTTTTGTCTTCTTGTGTCACGCTCCGTTCGTGACCTTGTCAGAAAAGTGGTCAGCAATGTTGTGCCCAAGGGGCAGCGCCGGGGAGCCCCCGAGCCTCAGTAGCTCGGGGCATGTCTTCTTGCACCTAGGTCTTGGTTGGCGTCGTTGGTGGGGCAGGAGCCAAGGGCCGGGCGATCCTAGAGGGTTCGATCGGGCGGTCTTCATCGTTCCGGAACCATTAGACCTAAGGCTTAACATACCCATATGTTAGGATCTCGTCAGGAGCCCCCAAGCCATTCGTGGCCTCACTTGGCGTGATGGCGATGAAGGGCTGAATTCGATATTCTAGTGACCGAAGCCTCCTTGACGGGGATGGCTTTCGCTAACAAGGGTGCTGTGCCCTGCTTGGGGCCTTCTTCTCCCATGTGATGGGTGCCGCTCGGCTGTCGAGGCTAGGCGATGATGATGTCGATCCCTTTGTGAGTCTATGTCGCATAAGTCTTCAACTTTGAGCGAGGGCTCGGTGAACTCGTCTGGGAGTTACCGATCTTAGGCCCGGGGCGCCCTCCTTTTTGACTGGGGCCTGCCGTGGGTTGGGTGATCAAGAGTGTCTGGGCTCTGGCTCGGGGCTAACCGATCAACTGGAGCACCACACCCTTCTGAGGGCTATGGTAGCAGGTCCTAGTCCTCTTGAGCTGGCCTTCTAGGGCCGACCTTCCATGGCCATAAATCAGGGTGCAAGGAGCTTACCGAGCCTCGGACGGGGGCCCTCGTTGGGCCCGTTGCTCAGCAGTTCTTGACCTAGCTCCAGGGAGTTGGTTAGTTTTGGGGGATGCTCCACTCAAGCGCCCATCGATTAGGGGGTCGGGTTGCTCCGTCTAGGGAGCTGGCGCAGCCCCTGAATCCATTGTGGGGCCTCCGTGCCAGCGGGAGTGGTGGCTTCTAGGCATGTCCGTTTCACTGACGTCATGCACAGGCGGTTGATGGCATCTGCGCCATCATGCCTGGAGGAGGAGTCTAGGAGATGGGACGTCGGGCCACATGGAGCAAATCTAGCGGAGGAGTTGTGGCACTTGGTGCACGCAAATCTAGGCCATGGATGGTAGCCGGTGGGCCTGAGGGGAGTCAGATCCCTCAAGTCCCACAAGGAGGCATACATGAAGTGGGCAGCGTGCGTGGAGGAAAGTGGAGCGGGGACTTGACTCATTGTCAATGATTCCCTGACTCTACCTTTACTAGGTGGCCGTCATCACGCAACCGCCCCGAGGCGTGCTGCGGGGATTGTGGAGACGCTCAGCCGATTCCCCAGGGCCCCTGTAGGCCATTGATGGCTGATCGGAGGGCCCAAAGCCGCTCACAACGCATCATCTGGGCTATAAAGAGGAGCCCTAGAGGATGCAACATCTTCAATCCCTTCCTCTAGCCCCTTCTCTTCTTCTCAAATCCATCTTCTTCGGCGGCGATGGCGATGATGAAGTGTGATGCTTCCCTCTAGGTGAGCTTGTCTTGGTTCATCGGGCGATTACTTCTTTGAGGGTGGAAGGACTCCAGCGAGTCGAGGGGCGCGGGCCGGGGCCATCGGGCCCGTGGTCCACCAGCCCCTCACTAGTGCAGACCTGCTCCGGTGCTGGACGGTAGGCCGCTTGCCCTGCCACCTTACACCATCTCTGTATTCTCGTCATTAGAGGTGATGTCAGTTGGGATGAGGTGGTGTTGTGTAGTCACTTGCAGGCTTCTGGTTGCCTACGGGGCTCAGGAATGCCCAAGCCGTCTGGTTAACGTGTCGTGCGCAAAGGGACACTCGGCAAAGTTTTTTAAAAAATAAAAAAATTCTTTGCCGAGTGCCCAGCAGAGAGGCACTCGGCAAAGCATCCGTTAACGTGTCGTGCGCCATTACGGCAACTTTTCTTTGCCGAGTGCCGTAGTGGCAGTGCCTGACAAAAAGTACTCGGCAAAGAGATCTTTGCCGACAAAAGTTTTGCCGTGTACCCTTTGCCGAGTGCGGCACTCGGCAAAGCCTTTGTCGAGGGCAAAATGACCTGACACTTGGCAAAGCATGCGTTTCCTGTAGTGTCGCATGCATGCAGGGATGAAAACGGTACGGATATTTTCCGACCGTATTCGAGACCGAATCCGTTTAGAGGGGTTTTAATCCGTCCGTATCCGAGTCCGGATATTTAACATCCGATACCGTATTCGTATCCGAATATTTAGATCACATATTTATGATGTCGATATCCAATCATATCATATCCGGCATTTTTTATACTATCCGTATTCGAATCCGAATCCGGACATAAATATGAAAACAAATACGATATCAGTGATATCCGTCCGTATCCGATCCGTTTTCATCCCTACATGCATGTAATGTAACTACGTAAGCAAGGAGAGGCCTACCTCTCAGGGCGTGTTTACCTTTACCATATTCTGCTGGGCGTGTAAC
Organism: Saccharum hybrid cultivar R570; assembly: GCA_038087645.1. Lineage (NCBI taxonomy): Eukaryota > Viridiplantae > Streptophyta > Magnoliopsida > Poales > Poaceae > Saccharum > Saccharum hybrid cultivar. The sequence continues at coordinate 19,630,527 of JAQSUU010000805.1, forward strand.
CTGTGGGCTCTAGCCAGGGAAAAAAATATCGGCCGGTAAAATCCAAAATTTTCGAGATATCCCGTTTATCGGCTGAGTCCGAAATTTTTCCTCTATTGTCCAAAATTTTCATATTTTAAAATTTTTCATCCAAATAGACACCAAAGCCCACCCAATACTCTATAACCTTAATCCATGTTTAATTTTCTCTCCCCTTCTCTTCTAAGTTCAAGTTGCCACCGCCGCAACACACTCAGCACGCTCCAGCCATGTCACTGCCCTCCTCATTGAATAAGCAACTGATAATATGTTTTATATAGTTTTTTATGTTAGATTGTTTATAAATGATCTATGTGCTTTACTGAACAAAATGAGTCATTTTTTTGTCTAAATTTCTTTCGATATATTTCCGATATATCCAATATTCTCGTTTATCGGTGATCATCAAGATTTTTTAAAATACCGGTAGAAAAAACCTTGGCTCTAGCGTGCCCAGCATACATAAGTACGTACACAACAGGAAGGAGCAACCTGGTCCATACCCAAGGCCCAAGGCCCAAGGCCCAGCCCGTTTGACGAGCTGCGGCTTTTACTTTACTTGAAGGGTAAATCGCCAAACCCTCCGGCAGCCGCCGCCGCTCCATCTGCCGTCGTGCGAGGTGAACTGGGGATCAAGTGACGGCGCCTCTGTACGTACTGATCGTCCACTCTGTTCGTGCCTGCCATCCTTCTTTCCTCCACAGGCCCAGGACGTACTCATCGTTCATCTCCCTTGCAGTTAACGACAGCGCTCTGATTCGGTGGGTATCAAGCCATGGCGCCTCTAACGAAACGCCGGAAGAAAGCCCTTGCCGTGGGACCTCCACCGCCGGTGATCGACCCCGCCGACCGCCTCAGCAAGCTTCCAGAGGAGATCCTGGCACAGATCCTGTCGTTCCTGCCGGCGCAGGAGGCCGTGCGAACGTGCGTCCTCGCACGGACTTGGCGCCACGTCTGGAAGTTCACCAGACGCCTGCTCATCACGGGCAAGTCCGTGCAAGAGGTCCGGAAATTCGTGTACCGCTTGCTTCACGTCCGCCGCGACGGGCTCAAGCTCGCGTCCCTCGACGCGACCGAGATCAGGTTCGATCCTTTCGTTGAGTTGGACAACTACGAGTTGGCTTGCCTCACCGGGGAGGACACGTCCAGGCTCAACACGTGGATCCACCGTGTCCTGGAATGTCAAATCCAGATGCTCCGGGTCGACGTAGCTGCTCCAGATCGAGAGAGCCTTGATGCCTACTTGCAGATAAACAGCATGCCCCTCCTCGTCTCGCGGCACTTGACCAGGCTAGAGCTCACAGGTGTATGGTTCGTATGTCATTGCCTCAACCTGGATGTCTGTCCTGCATTGGAACATCTGGAGATTAATGAGTGCTGCTTGGCCGGTGTGAGGAAGATGACGTCCCTGTCACTGAAACGCCTCGTCATATCATCCTGCGAGTCCAATGGCGATCGTAACCGCATTCGCATTTCTGTTCCACGACTAGTTTCTTTGTGGCTGGATGACTGGAATATCAGGACTCCCGTGCTGGAAAGAATGCCAGAATTGGTGGCAGCAAAGGTCCACATTGGCTCATATCTGGATCACTGCAGTTGTATAGATCCCGCGGCTTGTTATCACGTTATGCGGGCTGGTGACACTTCCGATATTGATTTTGATAGGACAGAGAATGAATTAGATTCAGGTGATTATGCTGGACAAAATACCACAAAGTGTGTGGTTCTTGAAGGTTTAGCACAAGCTAAAGATCTAGTGCTGAAAGCTAATCACTCAACGGTACACTCAAACATATATGCCTTTTTTTCTATCGTTTATTCACTGTTTTATTATAGGTGTTCCTGTGAGAAAATTGTCCCTCGATTATCCACAGTTAAACTATATATGTGTTCCAGTCAGAAAATTGTCCCTGGTGATAGCAATTATATATTCCCACACTCATGCATTCCCACCATCTAAACTTCCTAAGAAAATTGCAAAGATCCATTTCAGCATAGTCCTTATAAATACGAGTTTTATTTACTGTCTTTTGTTCTATTTCCAATCTGTCCAGTATATTTTCAGAAGGGATTTGAGGTGGTGCCCCACATTTTCCATGTTGAAGACCCTGATAATCAATGATTACTGGTGTGAATCTACAGATTGCAGGTCATTAGCATGTATGCTTCAACATGCACCAGTCTTAGAGAAGCTAACTGTCCTTTTCTCTAGCACGGTACGTAGAAAACAACTGTACCATTGTTGCAGATTCAGTTATATGTACTACATTATTATTTATTTATCTTGGTGACTTCATTTGATTGCATGCTGAAGGTTCAACCTAAATATGACATGGTCTGATGGTAGTGGAAGGACGCCCTGATACAACAGGGAAAACAACTATGATATCACAACACCTTAAGATAGTCGAGCTCAAATGTTTTGAGGTCCATCCAAGGGTTGTCAACGTTATGAAATTCCTAGGTACACTTCACATATGTAAGATAACAACCAAAATTGGTACTCTTCTCTACATTTCTATGGTTTATTTACTTGAATGTGGTAGCTATACACACTACTCTTTGCAGCATCGCTTCATAAATTTCTATACACCTTACCTCTGCATATGCCAAAATATACTAGAAATATGCAAATAAGATAAACATTACAAAATTTTTCTCTATGATTTACCTACAATATATAGCTAATAGTTTCATCGTTTTCTAGATATTTGACCCTCATATATATAAGGGTGTTTGGTCTCACTGACCAAGGTCAGACAATATTATTAGATTGCTTAAATTGTTCTTTTTAAAGCAAGCTAAAAATTGTTTCAGACATAATACCTTTTAAAATTTTGTTTAACGCAATTCTTGGAAAAGATGATGCAAAATTTGACATGTTGAGGTCATATCAGTCTCAATGGCATCATCTATACTCAGTTGGAACTCATTCAGTCATTCTCAGTAATTATATCTTAGTTTTCAATTCTGGCTCCATTGGAACAAAAGCATCCGAGTAATTAGCTTATGGCACAGTTTAATAAAGTAAAACCTTATGCATTGTTTCCATACTTATATACATCTTTGCATGGTTTTTCCATATCACTGTCAAAGACCTCCAAACTTACCACGGTTCTCATGTTCGAGCAGGGTTTCGGGTCAGAGTGGCAGAAAGTACCAAATGAAAATGAAGAAACTACCAGTAAATCAAAGCCAAGCTGGGTCATGAGAAGTACCATAGTATTAACGATTATGTTATCTGTATGTTCAGTCCTAGTCCAAGTCCTAGGAGCATGATCTCCAGGATTTCTTATTACTAATTATCCTGCAGGCTATGCAGGGCTATGTGTTTTTTGCTGACGTGTTGCCTAACTTAGAACCATTATTTTATACTTTCTTTACGTGTACTATGTCATGTGCCTATGTGTTATGGGATCACCGACCACACATCGTGTTTCACCTCTAGGAGTCATCATATTAATTATCATGATTGTTTCTCATATTATAGCAGCTTCTCTTGATAAATTTCTATATGCCTTGCCTCAGCATCTGGTAAAATATGCTAGAAATACGCAAATAAGAAAATCATTACAAAATTTCTGTACAGTTTGCCTACAAAACATTGTGGTCATCTATGTTGGGCAGCAGAAAAAAAAAGGGTCTGCGACAAGTTTTGCTGGGTCCTCTGTTACAGCTTCTCTCTAATGTTATTGTCATCAAATTATTTTTGTAGTTCGTGTGTCCATGCAAGTAGTCATATGAAAAATAACATGCCAGATTACATTCCATCATTTCCTAAGTTCTAGACATTTTTCAAATAAATATGTAGAAACTTTTTTAAAAAATGTACGTCCAGAACAAAACAAAACATTAAAACACGTGGAGGATGAATACAGCTGTGGGAGAAATTAGAGAGACATAGTATTTATTTTCTCATTGGTCACATATGTGGAAGGAGAGATTGGCGCCCAAGGGACACTAATGGTATTCGGAGAAAATATTAATAAGCCAATTTGACTATAACATAATTTCTGTACATATAAAAGTTGGCTGATAAATTCTCAACGTGCTCGGGCAAATTGTAGATTGTTATCCTAGACAAGGGCAGTGGGCAGTGCACTCCTTCTAACGCCTCACGCAAGCATGTATAATGTAAGCAAGGAGGGCCTATCATTCATGACGAATTGCCACAGAAGAAGACTGGCAGACATCACTTTGCCCACATTCTGCTAGCTAGCTAACGAGTAATGATCCAGCCTTGGGGGTACGTAACTTTGGGCTTTAGCCTGCCTCTAACGCATTACACAACTACACGTCCATACAAAGGAAATAGTACAACACTACTATAGAAAACTTAATGGAGACAGGCTTTGTCCAAAAGTCTTGGTTAATCCTGACCTACAGTGCCTGCTTCGGTTAATCCATAAATAGAGGAGCGCATCGTAAAGTGCCTGCCTCCATTAATTGATTTAAAAAAAAAGCCAAAGCAAGCCCAATCAAGGCCGTCGCCGTCGTGTCCGTAGTGCCACATCTAGCTCGAGGCTCCTCGCCACCGGATCTGGACATGCCATGGCCGGATCTAGACTCGCCGTGGCCGAATCTGGACCAGTCGTTGCTGGATCTGGACACGCCATCGTCGTAGAAGGAACGGCCATCTCCTCGCGCGTTATCGGTGAAGACGAGGATGGAAGGGGCGCTGATGAGGGGAGGGGCGCCCGTGCATGACGCTGCCAGGAGGGGCCTAGCCACCCTGCACACCGTCGTGTGGGTCCGGGCCACCCTATGTCCCGCCATGAGGGGCCCACGTCGTGGCCGCCCTGCACATCACCAGGTGAGGCCCACGCCGTGGTCGGCCTGCACTGCCGCCGAGACAAAGCTGGCCGCCATGCGTGTCCGCTGAGGGAGAGGAGAGAGAGGGAGAGACATGGAGCCACGATGGATTTAGGTGTGCTCGGCTGATGGTGGGGGAGAGAGATGGGGCGTATGAGGGAGAGGGAGTGGAAGAGAACTAGGGTTTCTCAGCGCATATATACTACAAACTCGATACCGGGCCTAGCTGGGCCACTATTTTTGGAGGCAGGCCTTATAGTGTGGTCGCCTTCGAAAATGGATTTATCGAGGTGGTCTCCTTAATACGACCGCCTCCAAAAATATGTCATTTTTGGAGGCGGTCGTCTTAAAACAACTGCTTCCGTAAATCCATTTTCGGACACGGGTATTTCCTGACCACCTCCGTAAATAAAACAACCACCATCGTAAATTGATTTTGTGAGGCGGTCATTTTTGGTGCCTCGATAAATAAAAGGACCGCCTCAATTAATCGTTCGTTATTTTACGAGGCGGTTGGATTTTATGACCGCCTCGATTAATAAAAGGGCACCCTCGCAAAATCATTTGTGCAGCAGTGCAACTAACCTCTATCAATTATTGCATTAGTCTTGGATTTTATGACCGCCTCGATTAATAAAAGGGCACCCTCGCAAAATCATTTGTGCAGCAGTGCAACTAACCTCTATCAATTATTGCATTAGTCTGATTTGCCTTCTTGAAACTGTCCTACTGACCTCTTCAGGTAGTTTTGGAAGTGGTTTTGCCTAAAGTGGCATCATGTCAGTCGTCCTATGTGGCGCCACATCACTCGGGATAGACATAAATCGAACTTTCACGATAACTTAGGATTTATGAAAAAATTGTGAAAATAATTTTTCAAATAATTCTCCAAATATTCCTAAAATAAATATGTATTTAAAAATGATAAAATCAAATTTAATATTAGAAAATTTGTTTTAACTTAGAAATATCTTAAACTGGTCCCCTTCTGAGGTAGACAGCCTCCCTAAAAATCGATGTTTTGAGATGGCTCGAAGTATACTATGGGCCACGAACCTGCACATGTCCCCTTAATCACACGACGCATTTGTCACTTGTGTTCATATGAGATATTTTTTCTCCTTATTTTTTTTCATCTGATTTTGAAATGAGTATTACAAACCTAAACGAATTCAAATGAAAAAATCGTCAACTAGAAAATTGTACAACTTTTTGAGATCTAAATCTTTGGTTTAAGTTGTTTCTCCATCCGAGGTCATTTGAAAAATTCAAATTTTCCTTTTAAAAAAATTTAAATTTCAAATGTGACAAATTTGAACGTAATTTTTCTTAGAAAGATGATTTCAAATGAAAATATTGTCTACTACAAAGTTGTACAACTCTTCAAGATCTGCGACTTTGGTTTTGATCATTTCTCTATATGAGATCGTTTAAAAATTTTCAATTTCAAATGTAAAAAATTCAAATGTAATTTTCCATAGATATATGATTTTAAATTAAAAATTGTCAACTACAAAGTTATATGACTCTTCAAGGTCTACAATTTCAATTTTGGTCGTTCTCCATCTGAGGTCTAGTGAGAATTTAAATTTTAAATGTGTGAAATTGAAATGTAATTTTTCTTAGATAGATGAACTCAAACGAAAAAGTTGTCCGCTACAAAGTTGTATAATTCTTCAAGATCTACAATAACTTCAGTTTTTATTGTTTTTCCATCGAAGGTCATTTGAGAAATTCGAATTTTATTATCTAGCTCCTATTTTTAGAGATGGCTCTATTTCCAGAAATAAAACCACCTCTAAAATACATTTCTAGAGACAGCTAAAAATAGAGACACCTCTAAAAATAGGGGCATCTCTAGAGGAGGTTGAAAATAACAACCACCTCTAGAAATGTATTTCTAGGGGGTGTTTAGGACTGCTCCGCTCCACACTCTTTAGCAAAATGGTTTCAACTCCACACACTTTGTTCCAGGAGAAAGGGCGAAGTTGTGAGAGCACCTAAAGAGGTGCTTCACAAACTCCAGTTTTTTGTGGAGCTGCCACGGTGGATTTTGTCGAGCAAAGTTTATGGAGCAGTTCCAAACACCCCCTAGATGTGGCTCAGTTCTGACCGATTTTGTAGAGGTTACTCTAGATTGAGCTGCCTCTATCAAAAAAACTACCATTGTCGAAAATCATTTCTATAGTGGTGAATCTAGCATCTTGAGCCCATTCAAGCTACCTTCATATTCGATCATGTGTTCCCGATGCATGCGCAAACCTCTCTCTATATATATATATAGGAGAGTATACTCTATAGCTAGCTATAAAATAATTTATTTTGTAGCCACCTCTATTTACGATAATTTTATATATTAATTTACGACAATGTCAGTATATATTTACGATAGTTAATTACTATAACACATGGAGATATTTACCATAATGTTATAGTAAATCATATAGTAAGGAGTTACTATAATCTCATAAATTAGCATAGCAATTATCATAACTCAAAGTGGCTACAGAATAAGTTATTTTGTAGCCAGCAGTAGGGTATATATATATATATATATATATATATATATATATATATATATATATATATATATATATATATATATATATATATATATATATATATATATATATATATATATATATATATATATATATATATATATATATATATATATATGACGATAACCATAGTTTGCCAACCAGGCTCTTAATCTTTACGAGACCATGTAAATAATTCTAAGCAAGGGACAAAAGAAAAAGCATACCATGCTTTTAAGGAAAACATGAAAATGGCTTCATATTCAAATTTTATATGTACTTTTCTAATAATAAAATAGATTCTTAATATCTTTAAGTGCATATTTATTCTAGAAAATATTGAAATTGTTTCTATATTTTTTTTACAAGTCCAAATTGACCTTAGAACGATAACGGAAGTTCGATTTATCTTTCTCGTTACTCATGTGACGTCACATCAGTTGAAACCGCATTCATCACTTCTTAGAGGGATAAATCGAACAATTTATTTTCTTGAATTACTAAATTGAACAATTTCAAAGAGTTATTAAAGAGTCTAAAAAACTATCTTTTCTACTGATGGAGGCAAATTGAAGGATTGAGCTTCCATGGGCTTTTTCCCGTACAAATTATTACCCAAGGCCCAAGGCCCAGCCCAAGACTATCCGCACTGGGACACTGTAAAGCCTCCGCTAAACGTTTTTACCAGACCGAATTGCTGCAGTGGTGCCCTGTAAACGGTACGCTAAAGTACCGGACGCCCTCCCGAACGCCAAATTTGGCGGATGTAGCGGACGCCCGCTACCACGATCTGTGGCCCCACCACGCGCTGATAGAGGAGAGAGAGAGGGACCGGGCGGAGGAGAGGGAGGGAAGAGGGCGGGGGAAGAGACGAGCCGTGCCGCCGATTCGAGTGCTCGCCATGGCCGGGAGCTCGTCCGGGCGCCAGTGATTCGAGCGGGGGAAGAGACGAGTCGCGAGCTCGTCCGGCCGCTGGTGCTTGGAAGGGGGAGAGAGAGAGGACGGCTGCCGGTCGCGAGCGCTGATGTCGGACAGACGGGGGCACGGGCGGTGCGGCCGGGTGGCTCGCCGGATGGGGCGGCGCAGCAGCAGCGTGGAGGCTGAGGCAGCAGCTTTGGGTCCGGGGCAGCAGCTCGCCGTTCGTCACCACGCCGGTCGCCGCGGGAGGTGGAGGACGGCGGGAGGCGAGGAGGCAGAGCAGGGAGAAGGCAGGCGGTGGAGAGAGAGTGGGGAGGGAGGGAGGTAAAAAAAGAGAAGAAATCTGATGTGTGGGTCTCACCTTAGTATAGAGGATGATATAGAGTATGGATGAGTGTGGGAGAAAGTGATATAAAGGATGGAATCTCGATGACCAGGATGGAATATTCCTTTTAGATGATGGATTTAGACATAGTCACAAAGTTTCTGGGTCGATGAGGTCGAGGTACGGGGTCGTGGTACACTGGTACACTACTTGCGAGAGACTTTTACACTTCGGGTCGAAAATGAACTCGTGAACCCAGGTCGGGGTCGACGAAACCCGGGTCGAGAGTCGAAGGTAGTGAACCCATTTTATGTGAATATGGATTTAGAGTACGACGAGTGCGGATAGCCTAAGCCTAATTGACGAGCTGCTGCTTTTACTGAAGGCTATCGCCAAATCCTCCAGCAGCCGCCGCCATTCCATCTCGCCGCGGCGCGCGCGCAATGGTGCATCCCCATTTCCCTGCAACAGTCGCGCTCTCTCCTTGAAGCGATGATTCCATGATTGGCGAAAAGCGATTGAAGCATCTCCCAGGCGCAGCTAGTGAGGTGAATTGGGGATCTTGCATTGCTTGCACTCTGTTCGTGCCTGCCATCCTTCTTTCCTCCACTGGCCCTGTACGTACTCATCGTGTTCTTCTCCCTTGCAGTTAGCAGCGGTGCTCTCAGGTTTTCTCTACCGGTTTTTAAAAATCTCGGTGGTCACCGATAAACAGGAACATTGGATATATTGGAAATATATCGACGATAGAAATAAAATTTCGAAAGAAATTTAGACAAAAAATGACTCATTTTGTTCAGGAAAGCACGTAGATCATTTCTAAACAATCTAACATAAAAAACTAAATAAAACATATTATCAATTGCTTATTTAATGAGGAGAGCAGTGACATGGCTGTAGCATACTGAGTATGTTGCGGCAGTGGCAACTTAAACTTATAAGAGAAGGGTAGAGAAAATGAAACATGGATTAAGGTTAAAGTATTGGGTGGGCTTTGACATCTATTTGGATGATAAAATTTTAAAAATATGAAAATTTCGTACGATAGAGGAAAAATTTCAGACCCAATCGATAAACGAGATATCTCGGAAATTTCGGATTGTATTGGCCGATATTTTTTTCCCTCCTCTGATTCGGTGGGTATCAAGCGATGGCGGCTCTGAATCAAGCCCTTGCAGCGGCAACTCCACCTGCAGTGATCGAGCCCGCCGATCGCCTCAGCAAGCTTCCAGAGGAGATCCAGGCGCAGATCCTGTCGTTCCTGCCAGCGGAGGAGGCCGTGCGAACGTGCATCCTCGCGCGGACTTGGCGCCACGTCTGGAAGTTCACCAGGCGCCTGCTCATCACGGGCAAGTCCGTGGAGGAGGTCTGTGAATTCGTGGATCACCTGCTTTGCGTCCGCCGCGACGGGCTCGAGCTCGCGTCCCTCGACGCGAGCGAGATCAGGTTCGATCCGTGGGTGGAGGTGGAGGAGTACGAGGAGGCCAGCCTCGACATTGAGGACATGTCCAGCATCAAGAGATGGATCCGTCGGGTTCTGAAATGCCAAATCCAGACACTCCGGATCGACATATCTGCTCGAACCAGCTTTGATGTCTACTTGCACATGAGCAGAATGCCCCACCTCCTCTCGCGGCACTTGGCTAGGCTAGAGCTCAGAGGCATATGGTTCCTCTGTCGTTGCATAAACCTGGATGGCTGTCCTGCGTTGGAACATCTGGAGATTAACGAATGCTGCTTGCAAGATGTGAGGAAGATCACTTCCCTGTCACTGAAACGCCTCGTCATGACATCCTGCGAGTCCAATGTCGACCGCAACCGCATTCAGATTTGTGTTCCGCTTCTGGTTTCTTTGTGGCTGGATCTCAAGGATGTCAGGAGTGGACTCCCCTGCTGGAGAGAATGCCAGAGTTGGTGGCAGCAAAGGTCCATATTGACCCATTTCAGGATTTTTGCTCTTGTAAAGATCCCATGGATTGTTATCATGTTATGCGGGCTTGTGACACTTCAGATATTGGTTCTGATAGCGATGATGACGAAGAAGGTTCAGGTGATTATGCTGGACAAAATACCACAGAGTGCGTGGTTCTTGAAGGTTTAACACAAGCTAAAGATCTAGTGCTGATAGCTGATCAGTCAACGGACACTCAAAAATATATTCCTTTCGTTCCTATCGATTATTACAGTTAAACTATATATGTGTTCCAGTCAGAAAATTCTCCCTGTTGATTATTCACAGTTAAACTATATATGTGCCCCAGTCAAATAATTGTCCATGCTGATAGCAATTATATATTCCCACACTCCTGTATTCCCACCATCTGAACTTTCTACATAAATTACATATTTTCATGTCCGCATAGTCCAGATAAAAACAAGTTTTATTTACTGTCTTTTATTCTGTTTGCAATCTGTCCAGTATATTTTCAGAAGGGATGTGCGGTGGTGCCCCACATTTTCCAAGTTGAAGACCCTGGTACTCAATCTTGATTACTGGTGTCAGCCTGCTGATTGCAGTGGACTAGTATGTATTCTTGAGCATGCGCCACTTTTAGAAAAGCTAACACTTATTTCACACCAGGTAAAATATTTCTGGATATGCAACCATTGTTGCATTACCGATTGAGTTAAGTAAATTATTATTAATTCGACTTGGTGATTTCAGCGGCTACCATCTAGAGGCAAATATAAAGTGGAAATGAAAGGGCACCCTGATGCAACAGTGAAATCGACCAAAATATCGCAACACCTTAAGATAGTGGAGATCAATTGTGAAGATGTCAATGAAAGATTCTTAATGTCCTAAATTTTCTGCGTACCTGAACATATGTAAGATAACAATCAACTTTACTTTTACTCTACATTTTCTATGTTACGTTTTATATTAGCAATATGTTAGCAACACTGTACTCTGTCTTATATGCATGTAAAGAAATATGGTAGAATAATATAAATAAAAAACAGTAATAAAACAATTATATGCTTTAGCACAAACATGAGCATAAAAAAATCCTTCATATTTTACAGTTCCCGAGCACACATTCTGCAAATAATGAAATAATAAAACAATGACGATGTTCCCAATGTCATTAAAAGCACTGTAGATATAAATGAACAATTCAATATAAATAAGATAGCCCATTTTTGCATCATAGGAAGAGTAACCTAATTCATATTATTTCAGTTGTTACCCACATAAATGTTTACTAGTGATAAATAAATTGCATCACATTAGCTGCATGTACTACTTAGCCGGGAAAGTTGAATTTGATGTACATAGCAACTAGTGGTTTCTTCGTAATAGGGAAAGCATAAGTTTGGACCAAGTAGATCCAAATCATACACTGTCACACTTTTTTATTTGATTCTTCTTATTCAAATTTTTGCTTGCTAGATTGCAACCATATGTGACATTGTTTTCATACCAATCAGTCTTGTCAACGCCAATGTAGGAGTTGCACAGTTTACCATATTAATTAGTATTTACTTTTCTTGTTTCTACTGGACAACTTAAATACATGTAAAGGATGGCCAATGTTTTTGTTTGTGAGGATGCCAATCACCAATAGCAGCATACCGTGTTTAGATCTTGCTGTGTCAAACCTTTTTGTCTTCCATCCATTATAGACATTGGAAACAAAGAATTCATGCTTTCACATTTGACATCCCTTTTTTTTCTCGAACCACGCAAGAGGACTGCATGTCATTTCATTAAGGTAGAATAAAAGTATACGGGTCTAGGAGATCCAACCCGAGCACCAAGACACACACACACTAAGAAGACAAGCACATCAACGCTCCACAAACTAACTAAAAGACAACCAGCAACTCCCGGGACTTAAGCTTCACAAGGGAGCAACCTGGATAAAAGATGTGTGAGCTTGGAGGCCCCAGCCATGCAACAAAGACCGCCCTCCGTGCACACAGCACTGATCACCTCCTGAATGTTCGGCCTTATGTTCTGGAAGACACAATCATTACGGTGCTTCCAGACCTCCCAAGCTACCATGATTATCAAAGTGTTCAAGAACTGACCATCATATATATGACTATTAGACTAATCATGGAGAAATAATATCATCAGGTTTGCTAGAAAATGTTCTTGGCACAATGCCTTAATAATTTCGTTCTAACTTATATTTTCTAGAGTAAATTACAACGGCGGTCCTTAAACTAACACATCATTCTCAACAAGGTCCTCAAACTACGAAATTATACTAATATAAGTCCCTAATAAAGTACATAATTGCCTCAATCCCTATCCAAAGCAGTCACATCATTAGTTCAAGTGGTGTTCTAGCATGGGACAATAAGTTGGTGCACAGCTCATAATTGCACGGTTGGTCCCTAAACTATTAGTGATTCTCACCTTGATCACCAGACTATGAAATTGCAAATCTAGGTCTGTAATCCATTGAAGTACTACAATTTCGGTCAAAAGCATCTATGCCTCTAGCTCTGGAAGGACGATGCACGGCAGTGACTATGCAGTAATGTTGCATTGTACAGAGAGGATGGCCAGTAGAGCTAGTTGTTGGGTAATATTACTCACACAAACACCAAAGAATAGAGTGAATTCAATTGGGTATTCATTTCATTTCTGTGAATAGTACATTTCAGGGGGTACTTATTATAGAGTTCCTTGTTATGACTAAAATATCCTTGTTCTGATTGAATACAACCCCTTTATTTCTTGGATGTAAATTGGTCATTAGATCTTCAATTTTTAATGATGCCTTCGCAGTTCCTGACATAGAGGCGGAACTTGCTGGCAAGTTAGCCCTTGAGTTGGCTGATGCTTCCGTTGCTCTTTCATACAAGGTAATCTTTTTTTGCTATGCTTTTGACTTTGTTTACAGTTTTTGGGATTTTCATCTTTGCTTGTGTTAATTTTGAAATTTTTGAGAATATTTTGTGTAGAATGCGTTACTTCAAAGGGAAATACGAAGGTCACTTGAGGCTAGCATAGACGCTTTGGCTCTTCGTGAGAAGAGGATGGCTGAGGAAATTGCTTCTTTGAAGGTTCAATTGGCCAACAAGGAAAAGGAGAGAATCTCTACAGTTGAATCTCTTCAGAATATGGAGATGGTGGTGATTAAGGCTGAGGCGATTTGTGGAGACTAAGAATGAAGAACTTGCTTGAGTTAAGAGGGAGTTAGAAGATAGCAAGAGGGAGATAAGTTATCTTGAAAAGAAATCAGTTGAAAAAGATGAGTTCTTTCTTCGCTCGGCCAATCGTCTCTAGGATTTATGCAAGGCTTGTTATGATAAGTTTGGGGCGAGGCCTGAAGAAGCTAACTGGGAGATGGGTGATTATAGCTCATTCTTTAGTTGGTCGTGCCGTCAGTATGACTTTTGTAATTGATTAACTTTTGGACATACTACATAGTTTCCTCCTGTTGGGCCTGCGTAGGATGGCGTAGAGACTTTGCCTCTTTTAATGTGTACACATAACTTCGTGGTGGAGCCTTTACTATGGCTTGAGTATCAAGCTAGTGAAACCGAAACTTCATTTGACTTGTTCATTGAGCGTAAGGGTTGTTAAAAGTTTTTATATTTTTATTTCACGGTTTGTTTTGAGTATCTATTATTTATTCTTTTAGATTGGTGCAAAGGCAAGCATGTTATTGGTAATAAAACACAATATTCTCGTCACATTGTTGATTTTAGCAAGGTTACTGAGGTTAGTGCTAAGGTGATACTTGTTCAGAGATCTCAATAAGGTGGAGTGGTTTGATCCTTGTCAATTTGTTTGTCTGTAGTCATCGTGTTCAAGTGCTTCTCCTTTTGGCATTCAATCATCTTCCAAAATTACATGAATAGCCTCACTGTGGAAGTGATTGTAAAATATATTGTTTTGAATAAGATGCTTGTTGTATATGAGTTGTAATGAATTGTTGAGTTCTATATTTATCTTTGATGAACAAAATTAGTGTGTTCTGTGAGCCAATATTTGTTTTTTTGTTATTCACTCTAGTCCTAACTTGTTTGTTTTGACAACAATCAAATAGGCTTTACTTAGAAGCTTAGTTTCACTTTTTTTTGAAAAAATGAAAATGCCGTCTTCTCACTTTTTAGTTAAGGCAGAGCGTATGCTTCGCTTAGAAGCATAGTTTCACTTTCTGTGAAAAATTGAAAATGCTGTCTCCTCTCTTTTTAGCAAAGACAACGCGTAGGCTTCGCTTAGAAGTGTAGTTTCACTTTTTTTTTTGAAAAATGAAAACGCTGTCCTCTCACTTTTAGCGAAGGCAACATGTAGGCTTTGCTTAGAAGCTTAGTTTAAGTAAAAAGTTGAAAACACGGTCCCCTCACTTTTTAGCGAAGGCAAAGTGTAGGCTTTGCTTAGAAGCTTAGTTTCACTTTTTCTGAAAAGTTAAAAATGTCGTCCCCTCACTTTTTAGCGAAGGCAACACGTAGGCTTTGCTTTGAAGCTTGGTTTCATTTTTCTAAAAACTTAAAAACGTTGTCCTCTCAATTTTTAGTGAAGGCAACGCGTAGTCTTTGCTTAGAAGCCTAGTTTTACTTTTTGTGAAAACTTGAAAATGCCATCCCCTCACATTTTTGTGAAAAGTTGAAAACATCGTCCCCCTCACTTTTTAACGAAGGCAATGCATAGGCTTCGCTTAGAAGCTGAGTTTCACTTTTTTTTGGAAAAGTTGAAAACACAATCTCCCACTTTTTAGCGAAGGTAATGCGTCAGCTTCGCTTAGAAGCTTAGTTTCACTTTTTGTGAAGGAATTATAGACTTCGCTTGGTAGTAATTTTTATTTTTTTTAGTTTGATAGTTAGCATTAATCTTTGTTTTAACAAGGGTTAATGCTACATAGTTTGCTTTTTTAGCTTTTGCTGATGTTTGAGTATTCTCTTGGTATGCTCTTCAATGCTTTTACCGACATATTTCGGGGAATATATCTCATCTATATTTCATGAGAACTACACTAGAGTCTGCCTCATCAAAAAAACACTCACCCTATAAAGGGCTTCCCGTGAGTGGAAAAAAGTGCAGCTCGTTTACTAGCTTGTTCACATCACTTCAATGTTCCATGTGTGATCAAGTTCTTCGCCATTCATATCTGCCAGATGAAATGATAATGGCTTGTTTGTTCTTTTTATGAGGTAGGGTCCTTCCCACTTCTGTTGGAAATTTCCAACCATGTCTTCATTTATTTTTCTTCAAGACAGAGTCTCCTGGTGATAATTGCCTGGGCTTTACTTTCTTGTTGTACCGCTCTTTTGTTTGCTTTTGATATTAGCTCAGATTTTGAATGGCTTGCATTCTTTCTTCTTCAAGCAAATCTTTGCTTATTATTTGTTCTTCTTCCTCAATTACTTGTATGTTTTTTCTTGGGCCTTCGAATTTGATCTCGTTGGCTGTCATTGCTTCTTCACCATAGTGTAGCTTGAATGGGGTAAAACTTCGTAAATCTTGAGACGCTTGTGTTATGTGCCCAGATTACTTTTGGCAATTCATCAACTCACTTTCCTTTTGGAAGCCTCACTAAACATTTTGAAATCCCTATGCAGATGATTCTATTTGCCCTTACTACTGCTCCATTTGACTTTAGGTGCCTTACTAATGCGAAAAAAGTTGAATCCCATTGAGTGGCACAAAGTTTTGAAGTCTTCACTGTCAAATTGTGTTCCTTATCAACTATTATTTGTCTTAGCACTCTGAAGCGACATATGATGTTTGGCCAAAGTAATTTTCTCATTGTAGTAAATGACATGTTTGTTATTGGCTTGGCTTCGATCCATTCAGTGAAGGATTCAACTAGCCCAACAGCATACTGGTAGTTTCCTTGAGCTGCTGGCAGCTTGCCTATGATATCAATTCCCCATCTTGTTAATGGCCAAGTTGGTTCGATTGTTTGCAAATTTATTGCTAGTGCTTTTACTTTGCTTACTATAATTTGGCAGTTGTGACATCTTTGCTGTCAGTTGATGCTGAGGGCATGTAGGAACCTTGTCAAAATACTTCACTACAAGAAAAACCCATATACATGACGGTTAATCGGTGACTTTTTTAGAAATCATCATAGACTGTTGTCATCTGTGACGGTTTATTCATGAGGTGAACATCTATAACGACCGGTTAAATTATCGTCACGCTTGGGACGTCACAGGTCCACCGCGCACCCCGCATCTAAATTTTGGTCGCTCAGCGCCATTCAGTTTGGGACGCCCGCGCGGCAACTCAGCTCAAAACCGTCGTGCCTCTAAAATTTCCCAATCTTATCCTCTGCCACCGCACCATAGCTCCTTATCCTCTGGTCCTCCGTCCTCCCACGCACGAACAGGATGATTTCAGGCGGCAGTGCATCCACGCAGGCTCGTTGCTTCCTGCTCCCCAATCCTCATTCTAGCATCCTCGTTCTTCAGCCCAGACGGTGACGCTGGTAGGGGCGGCGCTCCACTCCTGGGTGAGAAGCGGTGGGGCAGGTGCCGAGGACGCGGCCCGCAGCCACGCAGCTGTGGGGGGCTTGCTGCTGGCCTAGGGCTCCTTGCGGCTGCCGGATCTACAGGGTGGCGACGGCCGATGGCTACTGCATCCAGCTGCTAGGGCCAGCCAAGGGAGGCCGGGAGGGGCCGCCGTGGAGCGCCCAGCAGCACTGGCATAGCGCCCGAGTGCCAGCGTGCAGTCAACTAGTGCGACCAAAGGTGAGGGATTTGATTTCCCGATTAACGATTCAGATCCTCCCCAACTGTACTTGTCTATGCCTGGTATTGTGCTTGATTTAGGGGAGTAGATGATTGGGGGGAAGGAAGATGCAATCTGCCTGGGCTTCAACATCTGCATCCTAACCAATGTTGGTGTGTATCAGGATCTGTTTTGTTTACATTATTTGCAGTTTTTTTCTTGTGGGTCTGAATTTCGTGAGAATTTTTGCCATCATCTAATTTATTTTAGAGGAATGACATACAAGTGTAACATCTGCAACAGAGACCTAATAGCATGAAGACCGTAACATTATTTGTTCCTGGATCTCTGAACAAATGTTAATTTTGGGTGATTAGTGAACTGTGCCAACAAATTGTACAATCAATATTTCATCTTTAAGTTCATAGTTTGTGCGACATGCTTATTTGCAGATGAATGGATAAACCATTCCGCTTTCAAGCTACAGGTGGTATGTTGAATTTTGCAGGACTCATACACTAAAACATACCTTCTCTGTTCTAGTAGCTTGAATTTTCTTATTCATTTGAGAGGCATGGGTCTAGTGCTAGCTTGCCACTAGACTAGGAGGAGGAGTGCTAGAACGTGATTGGGAGAAGCAGCATGGATTTTCAGATCCTATTGAATAAATGCCTGTGTCAACTCCACAAGGTAATTAACTGATGGGGCCGAGATTTTTGAAACTTTTGTAACACTGAAGTTACTGAATTTGAGTTCCTATAATGAGTTGCACATGACTTTGCTTGATGAGTGGCTGCTGAACTTGTACATCTTTCTTGGATGCAGTAATGATGGGAACACAGCCACCGGCTCCGGTATGCATCTGATCTCTAGCTTCAGCTAAATTATTACTGCTGCTGCCCTTAAATAGATATGTTACGTGTGACCTGCTGAATTATGACAAGTTAATTAAATCTTTTCTGTCAAATCAAATGTCCTCAATTATATGTATCTCTGGAGGGCTTCAGTCTTTCATCTTAGTGTGACCCAATCCTATTATTATGCAGATTACAGTTTTTAATACAATAACACAATTCCTGATGCTTAGTTTTTATGTTGAACGCAGAAAAAATGGTTTGCCACAGGATTGTCAACTCCATAGAGTGGTCAAAGATTTCTTGTTCAGGTTGGTCACTCTTATTGGTTTTTCTACCACACATTAGGAGCTACAACCAACAGTTCATGAAGTGATTAGCTCTTGTTCATTTGATTGTTCTTAAGGTTCATGAACCAATAATAAATAAGATGTGCATTCAGATCATTACTTTGACATCAGATATTAGATCATGTTTTCTTTTATGAAACTTTAAGCTTCCTGAGTATTAAGAATAAGTTCATGAAGTGAAAAGCTTAAGGACACCTACTTAACTGAGGAGTTCCAGTTAGTGTAAGGGAATGCCATTTTTTGTGAAGGGAAAAGATGGTTTTAACTTTTTTCTTAGCCTCAGCTCTCTATGTTGATTATCATCTATTTTCGATGTGACTGCTATTGTTCACCTTAGCCAGTTTTCTCCCTACGGCTTAGAGTGTTCCCGTCCTGTGAGCCTCCTCCGTCAGGAACCATCGGCCTTCCTCTTTGTGATGTACTTTCTTTGTTTTATTTGCTAGTACAGAGCTTGACTAGTGCCTAGAACAATCCACTTTGATTGTTTCCTGATAAATAGATAGCATTTGTTTTTAGAATCTTTGCTCAGAACTAACTTATTTAATATTCACATTGATTTTCAGGTAGCTCCTGGAGATGCTTGGTAGCACATCATATGGATAACAAGGCAATTGAATTCTTAGAGATGAAATCTTAGTTCATATGTTTGTTTATTTTAGACTCCTTAGAGCTGAAGTTTTAGTTTTATGTACTTGGTTAGTTGGCTGTGAATTGATTGTCCTCAAACTATACGTGACAATAGTGGACATGCCAAGAAATGAAAGAATCAATGTTTGTATGATTGGTGTATTATGAGATGTGCTGGATGTTAATGCAGTGATGATTTCGCACTAATACGTGATGTTCTCTTTTTGTCACTATGGTTTGGATCTGGGCTTGGACATGGGCTGGGTATAATAGATGAATAACTAATCCATGACGAACTCAAATGTCAATCTACGATGGTTCATTTCATCACTATTGCCCTTTGCTATTGTTGCGATCAGTTCATCCATGACGAACGAAAAAACCAATCTGTGACGGTCCATTTCGCTCTGACAAATGTATGACGCGGGATACATGACGTTTTTCGCGATCGTCATCATGAGTTAATTGTGACGCATTTTCTCTTGTCTGTGATGAAAGTAAACCGTCATGTATAAGGGAATTTCTTGTAGTGTTTTTCCAACCATTGCTCTGTGTTTCATTCTGACTTCATTGTCAGGCTCATAATGTCCGCGAAGGTAAGCCATTACTGTAGCTCTCTAGTCTTTGCTATGATTTTTTTTTGCGAATAAGTCTTCGCTATGAATTCTGTGTATTTCCCTTAGTGCTTCTTGTTTTGTTTTATTTGATGCATGGGTTAAGGTTTGAAAGAAGACATCTAGTAGTAGACTTGCTTTCTGAGCTGCAGCCTTCGTCAGTTCATCGGCGTCCATGGTGTATGTTCTTGATATGATTTTGACTGTGAAGCCTTCAATGTGCTTTTCTTGATCTATTAGGGCTTGTAAATATTTTACAAATCTAGATCTCTTGCCTTGTAAGCTTCTCCTATGTGGCCAGCAACTACATGGGATTATGGGAATCTATTTTGATCAACAGTCTTTGTATCCCCATGGCTCTTGCTTTGCGTAGAGACCCAATAATACAGGTTGGGGGCCCTTGTTTTGTTTTGTTGAGAGTTTGCTGTTTGTCAGTTCGGGGTGGGTCGTCTTCGTCTTCAGTGTGCGTTATTTTCTTCCTGGGTCTGCCCATTGTGTTCTTGTGGTCGTGGGTGTTGTCGAGCATACAGAAACGGTGGGGGCCAGATGTTGGGTAATATTACTCACACAGACACCAAAGAATAGAGTGAATTCAATTGGGTATTCATTTCATGTCCATGAATAGTACATGTCAGGGGGTATTTATAGAGTTCCTAATCTTTGTTATTTCTATACACAAGACTAAAATACCCCCGTCCTGATTGAATATAGCCCCTTTCATCTCGGGGGTAATAAATTGGTCATATTACATCTTCAACTCAATGTCTTATACATCTCTAGTGATTTACAAAAGAGAAGCCATGGGCAATATGGCTTCGTGCCTTGGAATCAATCTGCTTGTTGTTGACTTCACTTGACAGCGAAGTATGTTGGATGACTTTGCTTCCTGGTTGTTGACGAAGTGACTTAGATGACTTCACCTCTCCCTTATTGTCATTACTTCAGAGCGAAGTCATCTTTTTGTCTTCGCTTCTTCTAAACAAATAGACCTCAAAGATTAATCCTAGACAAAGAAATTGTTAGTGAAACTTTGAAGCATCAGGGACTTGAGTTTATCTGAGGTCAAATCCCCAACGCTAGTAGTTTGTCGGTGGCTACAAAGCATTTTGCAGAGAGGATACCCAATGGAGCTAAAAAACCATAGTAGTTTAGTGTGGCCACCGACAGTGTCCGAGCATTCACTGAGAACAAACTGTGTCCAATGACATACTAGAATGAACTAGGCAGGGTTCTCAACTATAGTGTGCTCTTTGGATGGTGTCCATGAAGCTGCCTAGAATGAATTGTTGCCGCTTAGGGTGGTCATGTAGGTGATATTTTTACAAGAACGTATGTCTGACAATACTATCAACCCCAGTAACACTGTGCTGCTGGCATGGGAATTGGCGCCAAGACTTTGATTGCCGAGACAAGAGGATATGGGGCTATTTTGGGCAAAGATAGAGTAAGTAAATAGAGTAGGGACCTCTGCAGTTTCATAGTTTGTCGACATAGGTGTGCTTCATGTAATAGTTTAGGCACCGACCTTATAACTATGAGCTACAGACCCACATGTGGTTCCACGCTGAAACATCACGTCAGCTAATTTTTTGGGATGTAGCTGCTATGGACCAAAATTAGGGAGCTTAAAATAGTTTAGGGACCTATGTGCAATTCTTTAGTTTCGTGAGCAAGATGAGAATGACATAGTACTGTATTACTTTACAGACTGCCAATGTACTTTACTCTATATTCTATCAAAGTTGATGGCAAAATTTTTGTATTGTTTTAAAAAATGATGGCAAATTTCAAGAAGGTAAAGATTTACTGAGTGGTCATCTCAGGTATCAATTATACTCCATCCAACAAAACATTTGAGTAATTAGCTTACTGTTCATTTTCAGCATGTAAATTCTTATGCACTGAATTCAATTCTTGTAGAGATACTTGGTTGCCATGTTTTACTATCTCTGTCGATGCCCTCTTAACTTATCATGCTTCTCATGTTTATGCAGGTTTTGGTATCAGAGTAACAAAAAACGATGAAGAAACAACTATCTCACTAAAGTGGTAAATATATGCCATAAAAAGCAAAGCAGCTTTTGTCATGGGAAGCACCATACTATCAGGCATTAGGGATGAAAACGGATTGGATCAGAGTGGATAATGGCTTCTCCATATCCTAATCCATATTTTTTGATCAGATTCGGAGTGGGTCGGATATTATACAGATTCGGATGTGAATGCGGATTTTTTAGGATGTCAGAAATGATATGGATTCGGACCGGTGTCAGAACCGAAGCGGACTTTTTTAAGTTGGATAATATGTGCCTACGTGTTGTTTTTTAGATGAGAAACAAGTCATTAGACGCCATTTATGCTTACAAAACAATAAAAATAAATCAACTACTATGCAATAAAATATATATACTACTACGCTTCAGCACTTGTAACAGATACATCACCGGCGATTAAAAAATACTACAATATATTTGGAATATATAGCTGAGGCCTTGCGTGTGGGTTACAATATAATAATGCTAGTGTTATGGGTTGGGCTGACTTGTATTCGTATTCCATGAGTGTCTCCCATGGGAATCTGCCCTTATTGATCTGTGTTATTCAATAGGAGGATTAGAATGAGGATTCGTCAGCATCTGGGCTTGGGTTCTTTAAAAATATTCGGATTATCCTATTATAAACGTCGGATAAACCACGTTTAATTGTCGGATATTCTATATTCGCCGGATTTCGCCAATCCCACACTATGTAAAAAAAGAACATTACAGACGCACCTTTAGTGTTATCACAGACGTGCTATGGCGCGTCTGCGACAAGTCGTCTGTGACAAGTCGTCTGTCGTCTGTAGTATGCGTGGTTAGATTTGACCTTTTTTACATAGTGCCATATCCTACAAAGCATCCACATATAATCGGATTCGGATTATCCGCATCCACACGGATATTAAAAGCACTTCTCCATATCCTTAAAATTCAGCTTCGGAGCGTATCGGAGCGGAGAATTATCCATACCACTCTCATCCCTATCGGGCATCACACTGTTTATTCACCCCCACTCCTATGCGCATGTTGTTTGTCTGTATGTTTTTGGCATCCAGATTGCCTAGCTAATAGCTGGCTCAATGTACCTATCCATTGCTTGCTATGCTTTAAGAACCTACTTGTTGGTGTTTTATCAACTGACAAGTGAATTTATACGTATATCGCGTTGCTCTAGGAAGACGATGCTAGCATTCAAAGACATAAGCAATTATACTAGTTCAGGGAGATCTCCGTCTAGTCTCAGAGATAGTTCTAATGCGTGTTCCTCGGTTGAATGCTCTAAAGTTCTTATAATGGGGTATGCAAGAAGAGTGGAAAGGGTAGGAGAGTAGAGAGGGACTGCCCGAATGAAGTCTCGAGAATACGTCGCCTAAGGGAGGCAGGCCTAGTTACCCTTATATAGAGTTCGGGTGCCAGGCCCCATATAAAGAGATAGGTTCTCCCGACCGAGTGGATGTCAGCCTGAGGGAGGAAGAAATCTTGTAAACTTGGCTTGCACGGAAGACCGTCTTGTCTGCACGTCCGGACGTGGATGTCGTCATGGTCTTGTTCTCATGTCGCAGCATGGTGTGGCATGATAGGTGAGGGATGACAGGTAGCCCTGTGGGGTCCACTCATCAGCAGCGTAGAGGGAGGGGCGCGGTTTCTGCTTGGCTGGCACTGGCGCGGGGGTGCGTTCCTGGGAAAAAAATTAAATGGATACAGTATCCAATCAGCCTCCTATGCATACAAACTCTTATCAGGCACCGTGTGTCTGTCCAAGAAAATCAACGACTCTCCCTTATCTGCTGTTCACCCTACTTTGCCTCTGGTACCATGCGGTAATGCGTGGCTCCAGTCGCCCAGACTCACGTCTGCTACGGTTGCCATCGGATCCGTGCGACCTCCACGCGGCACCATCTGACGTATGTATGCATCACTATCCACGTGCATACTGGCTCCACGTGTTCCTGCTGTCGGTGGCACATGCGGGCGATTACGCCATCCGGCAGGGGTGCGGGGCTGGGCCGCTGGCTGGCGCGGGGCTCTTCTCCTTTCCCTTTTCTTTTCTAATTCTATTTCCTTTTCTATTTTCTATTTCTTCTCTCTTGCACCTATACTTATTATATATATATATATATATATATATATATATATATATATATATATATATATATATATATATATATATATATATATATATATATAGAACTACTACTCTGTAGCTGGCTACAGAATAACTTATTCTGTAGCCACTTGGAGTTACGATAATTGCTATGCTAATTTATGAGATTATAGTAACTCCTTACTATGTGATTTACTGTAACATTATAGTAAATATCCTCATGTGTTATAGTAACCCAACTATCGTAAATATGTACTAATATTATCGTAAATTAGTATATAAAATTATCGTAAATGGAGGTGGCTACAGAATAACTTATTTTGTAGCTAGCTATAAAGTATACTCTCCCTATATATATATATATATATATATATATATATATATATATATATATATATATATATATACACACACACACACATGTGTACCCACCTTATTAAGGTGGGTCAGCTAGGTCAACCTTATATGGTTAGCCATGCTATAGGGTACTTAGCACTCACTTACAAGGCAACTTTATTATAGAAGTTAATTAATTAATTATTAACGAACATAAGAACCAATAAGAAGCAACTCACATGTTGTGTTAATGCTCATGCTCACACATCTAGTTAGGGTCATGCTAGTGTATCTTGGGTCGGTTTCCTAGTATGCACACTCACAGCGCAAGGTTTTGGAAAAAGTTTTTTGAAAGTTAACATTTCTGACTTTGTGAATTTCAGGGTTGTTACGACTTTCATCCCCGAAATCTAAATTCAGGGGTGATTTGGGGTTACGAACCGGTGATTTAACAATATTTGTGTAGTAGTGAGTGGTCCAATCAAAGCCAAAAAATATTTTCTAGAACATATGTATCATTTAGGTTAATGTACTAGCTCGTGCAAACGCACGCGTTAGCGATGACTACTAGAGGCAAAAATATATATATAGAACCATTTTTACATCGCAAATTAATGCTCCTAGTACTCCTATTTTATTTTATTTTTATTTGAATTTACCATTGTTAATTATTGCTATCCCAGCTATTCAAAATTCAGAAGTCAGAGAACAAAAGTGAAGGGTCCAGCACTACTACGGAAACGGTTTTTAGCAATAGTTCATTTTTTTGTAGGGACGGCTGGGGATGGAGGCGCCCCCTACAGTGGGCGTGCTCGGGATCCACGAGACCAGCCGCCCCTATAAATGGCACAGTAGGGGCGACTGGTGATACGAGCCGCCCCTACAAATAGGTCGATTTGTAGGGGCGACTCAATCACAAGCCGCCTAAATATTTTCATATTTTTTAAAATATATTAGCTCTGCATATTTTCTATAAATGTATTAAAATCAATTTGCTATATTTGTCCATACACAACATGAACAACTTGCTGATATATATAATGATACATTTTTAAATACAAAAAATCAAAAAAATTATATTTAAATAAAAAATAAAAGTTGAATTTGTGAACTTCAAATTCAATTTTAAGACAGAAAACGACCTAAAATGAAAATGTTATAAACATCAAAGTTGTAAAACTTGTCAAGATTTACAACTTTCATACAACTCATCTTTTCATGTGACTTAGTTCAAATAGTCCAAATTTTGAATTTCATAAAATGGCAACTTCAAACAACATTTTCAAAGAATAAATGATTTAAGCTGGAAAAGTCATGAATATAAAAGCTTTATTTTGGTCATTTTTTCATGTGACTTAGTTCAAAAAGTTCAAATTTCGAATATCATAAAATGGCAACTTCATACAACATTTTCAAAGAGTAATTGATTTAAACCAGAAAAGTCAGGAATATAAAAGTTGTATACCTCATCAAGATCTAAAACTTTTATTTTGGTCATATGTTCATCTGACAAAGTGATAACAACATTGTTCACAAATTTTACATATCTCTTGTATGGTTTCATAAACTATATGAGAGATATGTAATTTTTGTGAACAATATTACTATCACTTTGTCGAATGAAGAAATGACCAAAATAAAAGTTGTAGGTCTTGATGAGTTCTACAACTCTTATGTTCATGACTTTTTGAGTTCAAATCATTTAGTGTGTCAATTTTTTTTAATGTATCATTTATTGAAATTCAAAATTTGAGTTGTTCAAATTTAGTCATATGAAAATATGACCAAACAAAAGTTGTAGAGATTGATGAGTTATACAACTTTTATGTTCATGAATTTTGCATTTGTAACCATATGCTCCTTCAATATGTTGTTCCATGTTTTCATATTTTTGAAATTCAAAATTTGATTTATTTCAAACAAAGTCACATGAGAAGATGACCACAATAATTTGATAGAGCACGATTTTAGAAAATTTAGGAAAACCCACCCCATTTAGAGTTTGTATGAGGGAGAAATACTAGTTACAAGTTCTAGCTAGGGATTAAAAAGAGAAATGACACTTGTTCATCATAGGGCGTAGAACAAGTGTCATTTCTCTTTTTAATCTCTGGCCAGAACTTGTAACTAGTCTTTTCCCTCATACTAACTTCAAATGTGGTGGTTTTTTCCTAAAATTTTCTAAAATTATGCTCTAACCACTGGTTGTATTCTTACTCTATTAGTTTGTTTATATTTTCATGTGACTTTGTTTGAACAATTCAAATTTTGAATTCCAAAAAACTACTACTTCAAACCAGATTTTGAAACACTAAATTTTTTCAGCTGAAAAAGTCATCAATATAAAAGTTGTAGAACTCATCAAGATCTACAACTTTTATTTTGGTCAATTCTTCATTTTGACAAAACATTAGCAAACATTGGTTAAAAATTCTTGAATCTCACACATAGTTTATGAAACTAGATGAGAGATATGCCAACTTATGAACAATGTTTGCAAACACTTTGTCAAATAAAGAAATGACCAAAATAAAAGTTGTAGATCTTCATGAGTTGAACAACTTTAATATTCATGACTTTTACATTTGAAATCATATAATCTTAAAAATTCAAATTTTCATTCATTCAAACAAAGTCAAATGACAAGATGACCAAAATAAAAGTTGTAGATCTTGATGAGTTCTACAACTTTTATATTGATGACTTTTTTAGCTGAGATAATTTAGTGTTTCAAAATCTAATTTGAAGTTGAAATAATTTGAAAATTCAAAGTCACATGACAAGATAGCCAAAATAAAAGTTATACATCTTGGTGAGTTATGCAACTGTGATCTTTACAACATTTTTATTTGAGGTCATTTAGTGTCCTAAAGCTGTATTCAAAGTTTTGAATTTCAAATTTTAAGTTTCAAAATATATTTTTAATTTTATGTAAAGAAGAAAATGTGCAATTATACATGTATATCAGCAAATTGTTAATATATATATTTATACATATATAGATTAATTATAAAATTTTTATATAAATTTATAAATAGAATACATAATTATTAATTAAAAAATATGAAAATATTTGTAGGGGCGGCTTGATCAGGAATCGCCCCTACAAATCCTTTTGTAGGGGCGGCTGGTGGTTTAAGCCGCCCATACAAATCCTCCTCTGTATATATTGAGCCCGTAGCAGCCAAGATTTGGCTAAGTATTTGGGTGCTCTTCTCCTCAAGGACGCCGGCAGGCTGCCAAAATTCCTCATCGTCATCGCCCTACCTTCGCTGCCGCTGTGCCCTACCTCTGCCGTGCCTTCGTGCTGACCTCCACCGTGCCCTATCTCCCCCGGCCCACCCCCTCCCCCGTGGTGACTCTGCGCGCGCGTCGCGTGGCCATTCCCCATGGCAGCTAGGGTTTCTGCTGGGGACCTCGGCGACCACTACCACCCCGGCCGTCCTCCGTCGCCGTCTCATCTCCGACCTCAAGCACCACCAGCCCCCTATGGCTAGGGTTTGAGGGCCCCCGGCCCGTTGCACCACCTCCACCATCCCTTGCGACTCCGGTGCGACGTCCGCGCCCCCTCCTCCGGCAGGACTGCTTCGGCGAGGCTTCCGCACCCCCTCCTCTAGTAGGACTCCTCCACACGCGCTCTCTCGTGCCCCGTGTCTTTGCTCCGGCATCTGTGCCCCTCCTCCAGCGTTGCAGGTGTGCCCAGCCCAAACCCCTTCCCCTCCACCCCTTTTCCTCCATTCCTGATGCACTAAGTTCATGCTTGCTCAATGTCGTTGAGACTTGGAGATGTTGCTTTTGTGGTGTAGTTCGGATGAAATTTAGTAAACAATTCATGAAATTTAGATGGTCATTGATTTTATATATGCTCCACATGCTCACTGTCTTTGCATATGCTCATTGTTTTTTTAGATGGTCACTGTTTTTTATATGCTCACTGTTTTTAAATTTGCTCAATGTTTTTTCAAATGGTCACTGTCACTATGTTTATAGAAGGTCACTAATTTTATATATGCTCCATATGCTCAATATATTTATAGATGCTCACTAATTTTAAATATGCTTACTGTTTTTATATATGCTCACTGTTTTTTAGATGGTCACTGTTTTTTATATGCTCACTATGTTTATAGATTCTCACTGTGTTTATAGATGCTCTCTGTTTGTACATATGCTCACTATTTTTATATATGCTCTCTGTTTTTATATATGCTCACTGTGTTCATAGATGCTATCTGTTTTTACATATGCTCACTATTTTTATATATGCTCTCTATTTTTATATATGCTCATCATAGGTGCTCTCTGTTTGTACATATCCTTACTGTTTTTATATATTCTTTTTGTTTTTATATATGCTCACTGTATTCATATATGCTCTCTGTTTGTATGTATGCTCACTATTTTTATATATGCTCTCTATTTTTTATATATAATCTCTATTTTTGTATATGCTCACCGTGTTCATAGATGCTCTCTGTTTGTACATATGCTCACTGTGTTCATAGATGCTATTTATTTTTACATATGCTCACTGTTTTTATATATGCTCTTTGTTTTTATGTATGCTCACTGTGTTCATAGATGCTATATATTTTTTTACATATGCTCACTGTTTTTTATATATGCTCACTGTTTCTATATATGTTCTCTATTTTTATATATGCTTACTGTGTTCATAGATGCTCTCTGTTTGTGCATATGCTCTCTGTTTGTACATATGCTCATTGTGTCCATAGATGCTGTTTTTACATATGCTCATTATTTTTATATATGCTCTCTATTTTTATATACGCTCACTGTGTTCATAGATGCTCTCTGTTTTTACATATACTTAGTATTTTTATATATGCTCCCTGTTTTTATATATGCTCACTATGTTCATAGATGCTCTCTATTTTTACATATGCTCACTATTTTAATATATACTCTCTGTTTTTATATATGCCCACTGTGTTTATATATACTCCTTTTAACAGGAAGCAACAAGTATATATACTCACTGTTTATATATGCTCCTTTTCACATGAAGCAACTACTATATATGCTCACTCTCCTACTTCTACTACTACTTTCCTCTACTCTCCTACTACTCATACTTCTACTACTCTCTTCTGTCTACCCTACTGCCTAGTCTTCTCTCCCCTCTTTGGCTGTGATGAAATTGTCCAACTCCAAAAATTATTTGGGATATGAGCTGATGATCTAGAACTTGTGAGGAACTTGGCATCATTACTAGCCGCCCCTACTGTCTTTGTCGATATGCTCACTGTGTTTATGATGCCTTTATGCTCCAAGTTCTTGATCAAATGATGATTGATGTGTTCTGAGGCCTCTACCACTTCTACTACTATTACTATTCTTTTTGTGATATATGGCAGCAACTACACCACAAACGGCGGAGGTAGGGCATGAAGGCAGCGGAGGTAGGGCGGCGGTGGCGTGGAATTTTGGCAGCCTACCGGCGTCCTGGAGGAGAAGAGCGCACAAACACTTAGCCAAATCTTGGCTCCCGTGGGCTCCTCAATATATACAGAGGAGGATTTGTAGGGGCGGCTTAAACCACCAGTGAGCATCTATAAACATAATGAGCATATATATGCTCTTCTTGGCCAACTTTCCAATCCTCTTTGTTCGGGAAGCAACTGCTTTTTTTTGCCAACTCTCCTCTCCTCTCTGTTTTGTCAATGATGAAATTGTCGAACTCTAGAAATTATCTGGAATATGGGATGATAATCATGAACTTGTGAGGAATTTGACATCATTACCGGCCGCCCCTACTGTCTTTTTCGATATGCTCACTATTTTTTATAGATGGTCACTATTTTTATGATGCCTTTATGCTCAAGTTCTGGATCAAATGATGATTGACATGTAAGAGCATCTCCAAGTGTTTGCCAAATCAACTAGGCATTCATCTATTTTTTGGTAAAACAGGAAAAATTGTGCTCCAACAATTTGGCATCCAACTTGGTAAATTTTAGCAACTTGGCAAATCTCCCCCCTCCACTCGCATATTTGCGCGCTGAGCGCGAGCGCGCATCGCGAGCGCATCCGGCTTCACGTGCATATTTAAGCGGGGCTCTTCGTTTCTTAGCGGGGATCTTCGTTTCTTAGCGGGGCTCTTCGTTCGCTTAGCGGGCCTCTTCTTATTTTACCAAGTCCAAATGGCAAACTCTTGGAGAAAGTTTATTTTTTCACTTGTCATATATCTTAGCAAGTTGCCAAATCACGATATTTGCCAAATGAATTTTGGCAAACTCTTGGAGATGCTCTAATGAGACCTCTACCTTTACTCTTTTTGTGATCTATTGCCGTTATATCAGATTAATCTATGGCTCGATGATAAAAAATGGTGTAGTGAGACAGCATGATAGTGAAGTAGTGTCATTGGGTTTCCTTTTATTTCCTCCCTTCTACTGTCATGTTAGTCTATGATCCGTGATCACCAACGGGCGGTGGATGGATGTATAGTGTAGCAACCCGCTAATTTGAGAGCAGATGAATAATGTGCCTTTGTTGATGGTCAGTTTTTATTGCATATCAATACCTCTTTGATTTCTTAGACCCTCTTGCGTATCTAAAGCACACTTTCTGGCATCTATTAGAAGAAAACATGAAATGTCACGGACAGTAGACAGTGGAAGCCGATGCTCTGAGCACGAGCCAACCTATGAAGAGGAAGAACCATATGACCAGCTTACTCAGCAGCAGTTCGATAATGAGTTAGATCACGATATAGTAGTGATGCTTACTCAGGAGGAGTTTGACGAGGAGGCTGTTGAGGGGAACAACGAGGAAGGGGGAGCAGGAGGAGCAGGAGATGATGATGATGATGATGATGATGATGATGATGATGATGATGATGATGATGATGATGATGATGATGATGATGACGACGACGACGACGACGATGACAACGAACGCCCAGGCTTACCGGCGGGGGTGCGGGGCTGGGCCATTGGCTGGCGTGGGCCTCTTCTCCTTTCCCTTTTCTTTTGTAATTCTATTTTCTTTTCTTTTCTATTTTCTATTTCTTCTTGCTTGCACCTATATATACTTATATATTTGTATTTGTATATGCTTGTACATGTGTACCCACCTTAAGGTGGGTCCACTAGGTCAACCTTATATGGTTAGCCATGCTATAGGGTACTTAGCACTCACTTACAAGGCAAATTTATTATAGAAGTTAATTAATCATTTATTAACAAACATAAGAACCAATAAGAAACAACTCACATGTTGTGTTAATCCTCATGCTCACACATCTAGTCAGGGTCATGCTAGTGTATTTTGGGTTGGTTTCCTAGTATGTACACTCAGCATGTAAGGTTTTGGAAAAAGTTTTTGAAAGTTGGGATTTTTGGCTTTGAGAATTTTAGGGTTGTTACAACTTTCATCCCCGATGTCTAAATCCAGGGGTGATCCGGGGCTCCGAACAGGTGATAACAATATTTGTGTAGTAGTGAGTGATCCATACCGGGAATTAATAGTGGGCAGAGATACTAAGGGAGATTGAAGTGAAATATTTTCTAGAACATATGTATCATTTAGTTAGCGTACAAGCCCGTGCAAATGCATGCGTTTGCGATGGCTACTAAAAGCAAAAAATCTATATAGAATCAGTTTACTTTGCAATTTTTTGCTATTAGTACTTCTATTTTATTTGAACTTTTTGCATTTACCATTGTTAGGCCCTGTTTGGCGGGGCTTCACTTTGCTAATGAATCAGTTTTTTTTTGCTTTGCTTCGGCTCCACGAACCATCTTTCCAGTGGAGCTGGAGCCGTTTTGATACCGATTTGGTAAAATAGCTCCTTAGGGTAGGTAGACAAAAGAGATGAAAAGACCATAACATCCTTCTCTTTTGTTTCTGCACTCATGTTTTCATTCCTCGCCTCGCCTCGCCTCAAGATTTATGCGCACACATCCTCGTCTGCACCAGCATCGTGCACTACGCTGCCTTGCGGGGCCCGTGCCTACACCAACAGCCAGCACCGCGCGACCTCACAGTCCCCGCGCCCGTGCCTCGGCGCCCCCGCACCCGTGTGCCAGCATGCCCTAGCGCCCGCCTCGCCAGCGCCGTGCGCCACGATGGCCCACGCGTTGTGTCCCCTGGGCCCATGCCCCAGGTGGCGAGCACTACACACCTCGACGCCCCGCATGCCCCGGCGGCCAGCCCCCATGCCTGCACCCACGCCTGCGTGCCTCGGCTCCCGTGCCCGCGCTACTCGTTCTGGCGGCCGAGGATCCCCTGCATCCGTGCGTTTCAACTAGGGGCAAACATGGATTTCATCCATGCTAGGTCCACGTGGGCGAGGTGAAGTCGGGTGAACCATTGTTTTTGGTCCACGCCTGTTTGGATGGGAGGTTTTCCAAAGGAATTTCAAAGGAATGCAAATCCTGTATTGTGCTGACGTCATGTGGTGTTTGGAACGAAGGAATGACTCTTCCCGTTCCTCCGGAAATGCTTCCTCTCCTTCACAAAACACAGGAAGAATTACATCCACTCCGATCCAAAGTTTCTTGTGGAAGCCCGAGACGCCAGCTTATTACCATGGCAAGCAATAGAGTAATAAGGGAAGCAAAGCACAGGGGAGATGGGAGGGACGAGACTGTGAGGGCGGGGCCGAGGGCCACCGGCGCGAGGGACGACGGCATACGCTACTCGCGGCAGCATGGGCGATCGAGTTGAGCAGGTCGAGGAGGAACCAGTAGAGACTGAGCAGCTCGACGGCGTCGGCGTACCCAAGCTCGCCTGACTATAGCACCGCGCGCGCCCACGCAAGCCGGGGCCTCGTCCTCGCCGTCGTTGTTGAGGGAAGAGAAAGAGATAAGCTCAAAAGTAGAAGAGAAGCAACCGGAGGGGATAATGATAAGGTCACAGCAGTATATGTCGTACGTGGCTGGTGCCTGGTAGGCTGGTCCATCCGTCCATATTATGCTTATATAATTATATTATGAGGTTTGTTACAGTACTTGGAGGAACCCGTGGTTCCTCTCCGTGTATTTTTTCAGCCACCTAAAATACTAAGTTTGCCCCTGGGCTAATTAACGTGCGAGTACTCTTAACCTGGACTAGAATTCTAGGAGCCTGGGCGCTTGGCGTGATGCATCATACATGGCCGCTGGGCACCTGGCCGCATGGCCCCTGCTTTTCTGACCGCCGGAGCAATAGCAGACTGCGCCACGTCGGGACCAGCGGGCCGCGGTAGCATCGACGGAGCGACTGGCTGAGGTGGAGTGGCAGGCAGCAGCAGCGTGCAGCACGTCCTGCAGTAGCGGCGGTGCGTCACTCACCCACGGCTCGTTGCCCTCGAGGGCTTGATCCAGGCAGCGGCCACACTTCATGGCTGTCGGCAACGGACGGTAGCATCGACATTTGGCTTCTCAGAGAGAGAGGAAACTATAGAGGCCGCCGGAGGCAGCGCACGCCGGGAGCCTCCGTGCTAGATCCTGCGTCCTGCGAGCCGCACCTGCCGGGGGCTGTCGCGACACCCACGCTTGGAGAGGGAGGAAGAAGCTGCGGGAGACATGAGAGGAGGAGAGAGCAACTTTTGAAACGTGAAAGTATTAGTTTACCCTATGAAATTAATCTAAAACTAGTTCCTGTGCCCACATAAATTTGATTCTGACCCACAACTTAAGTTCCTCTGTATTGGTTTTTCTTGTTTTATAACCATTAGATCAACTCAAATGGATGACTCTAGTTTTTTCCAAGCACTATAAAATTTCTCTTATAGTATATGTAAGTGAGCCTGCAAATGAAAAATAGTTCCCATTAGTCTAAGCAAACTTTGCTTCTAATTACTCTTACAGTTTCCTGAGCTTTTAGTATTCCTGTGTTCCAAACACCTATACACTTATAAAATTCCTGTGTTTTACAATCCTCTGTTTTCTCACTTCATATCTTTCCCATTCCTGCGTTTTTTTTCTTTTCTCCGTTTTCGATTCCCAAACAGACCCTTGAGGGGCTCCTTACATAAAGCCGTTTCATTTTACGCCGTTTAGCAGAAAACAACTCCAAATGGCTCAAGAAGCAAGTGGAGAAGCCCTACCAAACATTATTGCTAGTCCAACGATTCAAAATTCAGAAGTGAGAGAACGAAAACCGAAGAGTCCAGTCCTGTGTAAAATTCAAAATCGCTGGTTGAGAATTGTGCTGGCTTTTAAGTGCCGCCGCTAGGTGCTGGCTATTTGAAACGAGGCACTCACTGCCGGATCTGGGAGAAGTGATCGATGCGGTGTCTCTCCAATTCAGGTGAGGATGTTCTTGCCTTCTTGGTTGCACTCGGTTTTCCGTTCTTGCCTGTCTTCCTCTGCTGGTACTCTACTTATCGTTCTCTCCATGGCAGCTAGCGACGACGGTGCACTGCTCGGTGGCGATAGATGGCGCCTCTGACGAGACACCGGAACAAAGCCCTTGCCGCTGCTGCTCCTGTGATCCACCCAGCCGACCGCCTCAGCAAGCTCCCGGTGGAGATCCAGGCGCAGATCTTGTCGTTCCTGCCGGCGCAGGAGGCCGTGCGTACGTGCGTCCTTGCACGAACGTGGCGCCACGTCTGGAAGCTGACGAGACGCCTGCTCATCATGGGCGACGAGGGCGTGTTCGTGCAGGATGTCCGTGGATTTGTGGACTGCCTGCTTCGCCTCCGCCTTGACGAGCTCAAGGACCACGGGCCCATCGACGCGTGTAAGATCGTGTTCAATTGGGGTGACGATGGCAATGAGGATGGCAATGACCGCGCGCCGTCGGGAGATGGATCCCCCATGTCCTGGAATGTCATGTCCAGTGGCTCCGAGTCGACATTTGGCAGAATCGTCATCGGGACGGAACTATTCCGATGTGGGATATGCCACTCGTGTCGTCGCACTTGACGAGGCTAGAGCCTAGAGCTCAGGGGCTTATGGTTCTGTGCCTATAGAGACAGTGGCCACCTGCTGGACTGGACCTCTCAGGCTGCCCTGCTTTGGAACATCTAGAGATCACATTCTGTCACTTGGTCCATGTCAGGAAGGTGACGTCCCCGTCGGTTAAACGCCTGGTAATCAAACACTGCTTTTCCAATGAGTTTCACCGCCTCCAGATTTGCTTTCCCCTTCTGGTCTCGCTGTGGCTGGAAGACTTTTATGACAAGACTCTCGTGCTGGAGAGCATGCCACAGTTGTCGGTGGCATGTCTCCATTGTCGATGATCCTGATTGATTCAGATGATGATGAAGATGATTCAGATGATGATGAACAAGATACCACAAAGTGCATGGTACTCCAAGGTTTAGCTGAAGCTAAACATCTAGTGCTGCATTCTGACGACAACAAGGTACACTTTAAATAACTTTTTTTATGCCTTTCGTTTTACTAGTACCCTATCCATTTTTCATATATATATATATATATATATATATATATATATATATATATATATATATATATATATATATATATATATATATATATATGTCTTCCGGATCCACTCATATATATGATATAATTGTCTGCTGCTGCTGGATCCAAACATAGTTGTGTCTTCCGATAGCAGTCCTATGTTGACACTCGTGTGCATTAGGCCAGTTTCAGTGGGGGTTTTATGTGAGTTTCATTTGCATTAAATATGATGCTACATAAACACTTTTGATGACATGGCAGTGTATTTAAGAAGAGAGAGAAGAAATGAGTTTCATCTAGATGAAATTCTATTGGCACGGTTACCAACTCTCCATGAGTCTTAGAATTAAATGCCTATAAAATCATAGAATAAAACTCTCCATTGAGAGTGGATGTTTCATCTAAGTTTCATTTCATTTCAAATGACATGGCAGTCTTAGAAACAACGTAATGAAACTCCGCGTTGAGACTTGCCTTATACTCCCTCCGTCCAAAAAAACATGCAATTCTAGCACAGTGTCACGTTTTAGTATCTTAACTTTGACCAATTATAGATAAAAAAAGTATCAATGTTTATGATATCAAATAAATATCATTAGATTAATTATGAAATATATTTTTATAATAAATTGATTTGGAGCCATAAATATGAATACTATTTACTATAAATTTGGTCAAATATGAACTACTTTTTCTGACATGCAACCCATAGTTGCATGTTTTTACAGACGGAGGAAGTATATTAACATCTGAGTTTCGATGGTCATGCCTAATTTCCTAGTCTCTACAACTAAAAAATTCATAAGGGAATCGTTCATAAGGCATCGCACGCTCGCTGCCTCGCAAAGCCCAGCTAGCATCACACATTCACTCCCTCCCTGCGCGCTCCCCTCGGCACCGCCTCCAATTACGCTCCAATCACACGTTTGCCTCCTCTCCCTCCCTGCCGCAAAACCGCTCGTCACGATTGCGCCATCGACCTCGCCGACGCCAACGCCTCCTTTCTGTCCCTACACGAAGCAGCGCTACCGCTTCGCCCGCAGCCGCCGCCGGACGGGATCACCTCCGTCACCGCCGGACGGGATCACCTCGAGTGCTCCTCGCCCTCTGTGCCACAGCCGCGCCACACCGCCGCCGGGGCGGTCTCCTCTCCGTCGCGGCACCGGCCGTGACAAGAGTTCGGGGACCGATGATGGCGCAGCCGGGTCACCCCTCGCCGACGCGGCAACGTCGGGTGGCCCCTCGGTCGGCTCCCTTAGCCGGAGATGCACGCACATGCACAGGCCAGTACCGACGGCGGCGTGGCTCCCTGATTGTCGCCGGCCGCCACCTCGCGAAGGGCCAACGTCGAGTTCGTCGTCGTCTTGGTATAGGTAAATGCCCTTATTTCTTTGCCTTAGGGTTAGGGATGCACTGAGATTTGGGGATTTTGATTTCTAGGGTTCTGGTTTGGGGAAGAACAGGAGCCAAAAATTGCTTCGCAGTCGGTGTCTGACAGAGGAATTTATCCCATCCGATTTATTAGGCGTTCATGATGTCATGGAGTTTCTTGCCTTACATTATTTGGTATTTACGCATTGCAACATTCATCTACTGATTTTTCTACTTGATGCTTCTGTACATAGGTTGCAGGACCTGCTCCAGGTTTCAGAACACAGGCTTGTGGATAGAGATGCTGGATTGCTGCAAACCTGAAACTCCCGAAGGCATTGAAGAGGCATTATGGACGGCAACTTCAGAGAAATCTAGATGTTCGAGGGAATTATAGAGTTCCAGATTACTTGGAGGCTGCATCTCTGACTGAAAAGACAAGTCATTGGAACATGCATCTTGCTTATGGTTAGTACTCTATTGGGAAATCAGTAGTGTTGGGTTCTGTAGCTTCCCATGTGCAGAGGTGCTTATCATAGTTGTCGCTACTATCCTAGTGCTTTATGATTTCCTCGGTGCTGCTGACACTGGATTATTTCGTACCTTTGATACATTCATGCAGTTTGCACTAGCATTATAAAAAAAATTCATGACAGATTTTCCTGGTCATATTATCTTATGCAGGTTCTGGGGGCCAAATTGCCAACACAGGCTCTCATACTTTGGATAGCTCAACTGTTTCAGGAAAAATCAGTGCCTCAGGGTCATGGACACATCTCCTTTTCAAATCAATTCTCCTGTTCAAAAGGAAGAGTCCGCTACATCTCCTTTTGAAATCAGTTCTCCTGTTCAAAAGAAAGAGTCCGCTATGACCACATTCGGTTTTTCCAGCGCTATTTGCTTTGTATTACAGTGGTTTTCCTTCGTCGGGTATGAACATACAATAGCTTCTGCTACTGTCATTTTCATGTTACACCTTTTCGTTTTCGGTTTTTTTGCTGCAGAATGTTGGTATATTTGGATATTCAGGAAGAAATTAACAGATCAGGCCTTAAGATCTGTAACTGAGGCCAATTTGACCTGCCAGGTGGATCACCAGTATGTTATTTGCCAACTTTTCATGTTAGATTTTTGGTCATGTCAGTATCTATACTATTTCCCTTTACAGCTTTGAGATCAATATAAATAATATCATAGCCAACCCATTCTTATGCCGCCTTTGATGCTGCAAAGCATGGGTTTTAGACCAAAGAATCTGTTGTTTAGGTTGGTGCTTGACACCGCTTTGCTTCTTCCAAAGTTTCCAGTGCATGTACTAACATGGTTTACTGTCCCTTAAAAAAACATAGTTTTACTATCGTATCGTACAAAATAAAAGGCTTTACCAAACTAAGAAGAATGTGCCCTGCTGTTTATTGTGAATGCAGTGAAAATTGTGATGACAAGTGAGTTCCTCACAAGGATGTATTATGTCGACACTGTAGATGACAACAATAAGGGATGGTTAGATTAAATCCTGATTGAAATTATGTGCATGGCGAGATTATTTTTCACTTAATGGAATGAATCACTAGGAAATTGTACGGTAATATATAGTGGGTTTGTTTGAACTTTACAATAGTCTCTTCTGTTTAGCCTTTGAAATTGTCTTATCTTGGTTTTATTTATTCAGAATCTATTCATGTTTTGGCATTCTAATTCTGGATCATTTAGTTCAAAAACATATGCCCTTGCAGGTACTTTGGAAATTATGGGATAATAATCTGTGACATAGTTCACGGTCGGTCGCATTCTTCAAACAATACCTCTATCTGCCATGGAACCACATGTAAGTCTTGATAGACAGGATATCAGAGATGAAAAGGTAAGGTCATATAATCCTTTTAACATAGGAAATCGACACTACTGTGCTAGATGGAAGTTAGAAGGTGCTGCCTTTGATACATGATTATAAAAACTTTTCCACTCATGGAGGTGAAGGTTCTCAACTCAATTCGGAAAGTGGACCTTGAGGACAGGCATGGGGCTTACAACGAAGGTACAATTTATGAGTTCCATAGCTTCTATTACCAAATGTCTGAATACTTAATTTCTGATTTCAGTCACCTAATTGTGGCACTGTGCTGTTATGATCTGATTGCATTCCTATAACCTAACATCTCAAAAAGGTAGAATCAGATGTTTCAGTAGTCCACCCTGTTCTGATCACTTTGATGATAGTTTTTGCAACATTGCCACACTTTTATGAAAGAATATTACCAATTTCTTATATAGAAAAAATTATCACCTGACAAATTGATTAAGCATAACTGATGTCATCTAATCATTGATTTCCTTCAGAGCTGCGATTCAAATTCAGTTTCGCCATGTTCCATCTAGACGTTTTGTGTGATTTTGTTTAGCCGCTCAGCCAATTGGTATTACCACTTAACTATTTAATAAATCTTTTGTTCCACTTCCATCTGTCCTCTAATGTTTCACTGACCTGCCTCCTGTCATATATTTACAATTTGTAAAAAAAACTTTTGTTCCGCCTGTCCAATTATGTTTCAGTGTTTTACTAACCTGATTCCTGTCGTATGTTTAGAATTCTTAAACATGCTACCTGGTTCGTGTCGTGTGTTTAGAATTCATAAAAATACTACCCTGATATATGTGTTGCCAAACCCATAGTGTCCCTATTTCTTATTAGAAAAAGGATAGCCTGTTTCATTTCCTTCCATCTCTTTCATATTGCATTGTGCTATGTGTCTTAGGGCCTGTTTAGTTGCCGAAAATTTTTGAGAAATGCTACTGTAGCAATTTCGTTGTTATTTGACAAATATTATCCAATTATAGACTAACTAGGCTTAAAAGATTCGTCATAAATTTCGTCTAAACTGTGTAATTAGTTTTATTTTTTATCTATATTTAATGCTTCATGCATGTGTCTAAAGATTTGATGTGACGTGGAATCTGAAAAATTTTGCAAAATTTTTTGGAACCAAACAAGGCCTTATTATTTCTTTTCTTAATCAGAGCTACCATGCCCCAATACCGTCGCTGCTCCTGAGACCTGCAGGAAACATAAGGCTGATATGTTGCTCAGCTCACAGGAAGGTTCATTGTCCATACACATGTACAGCTCCTTATACTGCTTGCTGAAGGTCTGCCTTCATCTAATGCCCATAAACGTAAGTTTATTACCACAACATCATTTCCCTTTTCATATTTATTTGTGCTCTCTTCCTTTGACTTTATATTCCATTGGCATTGACCATGATGCTCTAACAGTTCATGGGCCATACCTGCTCAACCATGAAAAACATGGAAATGCAAACCTGTGGCATGCAAAGATTCTCAATGGTGGCTCTTCTCAAATCTATTCTAGATGCAGCTATATGTGCCTTTATCAAGACTGACATCACCTGCTGCGCGTCTTAATCGAGAATAGCCCTCCTGACCAAATAGACAGCACTCACAATGTCGTTTATAAGGAAATCTTCAGTCTCCATTGATTTGGCACACCTATAGTATCTTCAAACAAACATGTTAAGGTAATCCTGATAGCTTAGCTTAAAACTTAATAATACCATATGCCTGTTTTCATCCTGCTAATCGATGATGCCTCTATTATTTGAGGCATAAGCAATCCACATTCTTTTCTCACATTTTCCCTTACATGTTTCTAGATGGACACCATAATCAATTTTCTCAGATGCTCCAGTGCCAAGCTACACGCCATACTTCCTGCAACATGATGATGTACCCTGCTGTAGATATGTGCTTTAGATTAGACCTGCATCTTGATTTTTACTGTCAGCATATTAACCATGGCGAGCAATACTTACTGTAATGGTCTATTCAACTGTTTTTTTGGAGAAATTGATTCAGCTTATATAACGCTGATATGTGCTCCTGCATCTTCATTTCCTCATCCACATACTAGCATACCAGCCTAAATTGTTGTACATTGCCTCTGTTATGCTTTTGCATTTTTTTTCTTTCTACCATCATTAACCTTAACCACAAAGTTTCCTGCTGAGAAGGACATGAGCAAGGAGAAAGGCAAAGGGGAGGGAAAGAGAAAGAAGAAACCGGCAAAGGATATATTCACGAAGTATATCGTATAAGAGGTTCTAGAAACCGGCAAAGGATATATTCACGAAGTATATCATATAAGAGGTTCTAACTACATAAAAGAGGTAATATCTCACGCGTCGATACATATTTTTCAAGATTTAGCTTTAAAAAATAACAAACAACTTATATTCAGGATACTTCCAACTACAGCTTCAGCCATCTGCATGTTGCAGCTGCAAGAAGTCAGATGTCTCATCTTGGACTTGAAAATCTTCTGGATAATTTTTTATTAGTGACCAGCTACAGCTTGGACTGGTCAAAGTACTAAGAGACTAGATTCTTAATTGTACAATATATTTTATTCCTCAGCATTGATTGTGGTTAGTAGGACACAGTTTATGGTTAAGCAGAACTATTTGATTCCATAATTTTTCTTGTGACATGCAATTGTGATGTCATACTATTTTACATTAGCTTTGCACAATGAACAATATAATTTTATGATTTTTTATAATTTTATAATTTTTCTTGCTCTCGCAACGCACGGGCACTCACCTAGTAGGTAAAAAAAAATAGCACCATGTCCACAGTAGCTGTCCAGATTAAACTAGCCATTTAATTTACTGTCTTTTTTTTCTGTGTTGCAATCTGTCAGATGACTTTCACAAGAGATCTGAAGTTATGCCCCACATATTCCAAGTTGAAGACCCTGGTACTCAGCCATTACTAGTGTGAATCTGCAGATTGCAGTGCACTAGCATGTATGCTTGAACATGCACCAGTTTAGAGAAGTGTTGACGGTAGTTAACAACCATATTTAACCATCAATAAAACATGTATAAGGGCACATATGAGAACACCAACAAAGGTTTAGGGTTTAAACTAACAAATTTTAAAAGTTTTGATGAATCTGTGATCTCTGCAGGATTATTTCAGAAAGCCATCAAGGGGGACCTATTCGTCAAAAGAAATCAAGAAATTATTCCGCGACATATACATGGAAAGGTTCTAGAGGACACCACGCCGAGGCGGGGCCCGAGAGGCCGCCAGGTGGGAGCGGCCGGTCCCATCCCCATGCCGGCCGGCACCCCCTGGTGCTCCCTCACCTCCGGCTTTTAGAATGTTCCTTCACCGCCTCCTAGGGTTGCATCCACACCGTTCCTTAAAGTCAGTTTGATCCAAG
This sequence comes from Saccharum hybrid cultivar R570, assembly GCA_038087645.1. Taxonomy (NCBI): domain Eukaryota; kingdom Viridiplantae; phylum Streptophyta; class Magnoliopsida; order Poales; family Poaceae; genus Saccharum; species Saccharum hybrid cultivar. The sequence goes on from JAQSUU010000805.1 coordinate 19,672,705, forward strand.
GGCTCACGTTGGACCCTCTGGGCTACATAAGAAGACCCCAGCCCCCCTTCTGGAGGCATAAGTCATTTGGGAAGACAGTAACCGTAATCATCCTCAGAGTTCCTCTAGTTTCTAGGACATAGCTAGTTAGGCTAGGTCTAGAAGGAGGCAAGCAGATCTTCGCTTGGATTCCCTACATCGTCTAGAGCTTGGTTCGGTATAATTCTTGTACCCCTCTCTCATCGTATCTCTATTATTTTTATATGCTTTGGTACAATTGTCAAGACAATATAATATTCATCTTATTTATGTTCTTAGTTGCAATGTTCATTGTCTACTTTGATTATATACTTAGTATAGTTAGGTTATCATTATGGTTATGCATAAGTTCGTATAGCATTCACTCTAATAAGGTACCAGGGGTGGGTGGTAGAGACCATGTACGTGTGGTGCTTATATACTATTTACCTGCGAATACACTATATATTCTAGGTCATGTGGTAGATCGCGGATGTGACACTCCCGTTGAGTCCTTTGTAGCCCACTCCCCGAGCATAGGTTGAGGAAGTAGGGCCTGGTTACGAAGGAAGGGAGAGGTTTCTGTACTCAAATTTCCCTAAGTAATGCCCCTTATGTGTGGATATAATGATGATCTTAGCTATGATTACTAGGTATAATTGCACTAATCAACATATGCTTTGACTTGTAGTTAAGGATGACTTAGGAATTATTCCTGTAATATTCTAACTTGACCATGCTATTTCCATAGATAGGAGTGCTCTAAGTGATTTACTTATTATAATGTTTAATCAATGCTTATCATATACATCTTATTTCGTGACTTACCCCTGTTATGAGTAGAGTGATTGGTTATGGTTTATTTCTCCATCAATGTTATAAGTTATCATTACATGTCCAAAGCTACACCTTCCCTGTGGTAAAATATAAATACGATACGTGGTATACTCTCGAGTGAAGTGCTACAATGGTATAATTATCTGTCCGCTTGTAGGATCCTTTTCATTCATATCTTAATATTATTTTTAGTCACATAAAATGATAAACATCTACTTAGTATTATTCTTGTAGTAATGCTAGTTAGTACCAACAAACATTTCTAACACCATCACTGAGGATGACAACCTAGTTTAGTAATACTAGAGGTATAGGTAATTAACAGGTGACTACTTAAACAAGTGAGGAGTTAATAAATACTAACGAGAAGCTCACTATCCCTTTCTCTCGTACAGTATGTAGAAAACAACTATACCATTGTAGATTGAGTTGTATATATATTACATTAATATTTATTTATCTTGATAACTTCATTGATTGCATTGCATGCTGAAGGTTCAACCCAAATATAACATGGTCGTGGAAGGACGCCCTGATGCAACAGGGAACTCTACTATGATATCGCAACACCTTAAGATAGTCGAGCTCAAATGTTTTAAGGTCCATCAAAAGGTTGTCACTGTTCTGAAATTCCTGGGTACACTTAACATATGTAACATAACAACTGAAACTGGCTCTCTTCTGCTCCCTCTAGGTTGGTAAAAGAAGTCGTTTTGGATAAGATTTGGGTCAAACATTAGGAATATAATTCTTGAATCACTTTTAAGTTGTTGACTTTGGAAATGTGAAAACCATATGAATAGATTTTTCTTGAAAAATACTTTCATAAAAATATACGTATACCTTTTGTATTAAATATTTTTATAAAAATAAGAAGTCATGCTTTAGAGACCGTGTCACTGTTCAAAATGACTTCTTTTACCAACCTAGAGGGAGTAATACATTTCTATGGTTCACTTGCATGTTGTAGCTATACACACTGTACTTTGTATCATCGCTTGATAATTTTCTATATGCTTTACCTTTGCATGTGCAAAGTATGTAAATAAGATAAACATTTTCTCTATGATTTACCTACACTAGTACATGATTTCTTTCGTGTGGCGTCAACCTTTTTTGAACGGAGGCGGGCACCATTTTTGCCCATCACCATTGTTCCGAGGTAGGCCGGCCTCCCAAGCGACCACCTCGGTTAAGGTTTAACAGAGGCGGTCGCCTTAAAGGGACCGCCTCGGTTAATCACACCGCCTCCATTAATACATTAATGGAGGCGGTCAACGTTTGCCCGCCTCCAAAAAAACTATTTACGGAGGCGGGCAACTTAAGACAACCGCCTCCAAAAATGGTCTATTTTTGGAGGCGGTCATCTTAAAGAGCCCATATATGTAAATTGATTTTTGGAGGCGGGCGCACTGTAAGGCCCGCCACGGAAAAGGCTGAGGCCCAACAGACCTGGGCGAGGCCCGATAACCGCTTCGAGTATAAAACTAGCACTTAGGGTTTCTCCATCACTCATTCACTCTTTCTCATTCACGCCCCTCCTCCTCAGCCCAATAGAGGCGCGCTGGTCCTCCTCACACTGCGACGCCCCTCCTCCCTCCACTCTCATCTCCCTCCTCCCTCCCCGATGCCCCTCCTCCAGAGTGTGGCACCGGTAGCCAGCAGGTAGGCAGGGCGGCGCCCCTCCTTCCCTAGGGGCGGCGGCGCTCCTGCTCCTCCCTCTCTTGGTGTGGCGGCGCTCTCCCCCTCCCTCTCCCAGCGCAGGCAGATCCAGCCTCTGGAGGCGATGGTGGGGCACAGGGAGGCCTTAGCGCGGGATGAACCGGCCAGGTGCGGCGGGCGTGGATCTCCTCTGGCGTGGCGAGCTTCACTGGATCTGGCAGCATGGAGGTAACTGATGGATCCGCTCTTCTTTCCCTCACTCTCCATCTCTCCTCGCTTCTCTCTCTGTCACTCTCTCTTTCTCCCAGGGCTGAGGATCCGGTGGCGGCGTGGAGGTGCATGCTCTGGATCCAGCATGGAGGAGGCCGGCCGCGCCTGGATCTGGCGAGGAGGAGGCCGGATGTGCCTGGATCCGGTGACGGCGGCGGTCAAGATCCACGGCGGGCGTTGGCGGTCTGGATCCGGCTACTGGGCTACGAATGGGCTCACTGGCGGACTCGGGAATGGGCTCGCCGGTGGGCTCGTGGTTTTTTTACCGATTAACCGAGGCGGTCATTAATTCTAAAGTGCCCGACTCCGTTAATCGATTAACCGAGGCGGGCAGGATAATCGCCTCCGTTATTCAACCATTAACGGTGACCTTTAATTGGAGGCGATTGCCCTTGCCCGCCTCCAGAAATCAGAAGTGACCGCCTCCATTAAGATTTCTGTACTAGTGCTACAATATAAGTTAATAGTTTTCATCGCTTTCTAGATATTTGACCCTCAGATATATAAGAGTGTTTGGTCTTACTCACTAACCACGGACAAACAATATCATTACATTGGCTAAATTGTTCTTTTTAAAGCAAGCTAAAAATTGTTTCAGACATAATACCTTTTACAATTTTGTTTAACACAATTCTCTGAAAAGATGGAAAATTTGACACGTTGAGGTCACATCAGTCTCAAATGCATCATCTATATTCAGTTGAAACTCATTCTCAGTAACTATATCTTAGTTTTCAATTCTGGTTCCGTTCGAATAAAAGCATCTAAGTTAGCTTATGACGCAGTTTAGTGAAGTAAATCCTTATGTATTGATTCCATTCCTACATAGATACTTGCATTATTTCCCATATCGATGTTGAAGACCTCTGAACTTACCATGGTTCTCATGTTCGTGCAGGGTTTCAGGTTAGAGTGACACAAGGGTCCAAATGAAGATGAAAAAGCTATCGCTAAATCAGCGTGCCAAGCATGGTCATGAGAAGTACCGTAGTATTAAGGATTATGTTATCTCCAGAATTGCTTATTAATTATCCGGCAGGCTAAGCAGGGCTATGTGGCTTTTGCCATGCTGCCTAACAGCCAGCTATAGTAGTCATCATATTGTCTTGGTTGTTTTGTATATTATAGGAGCAGTGGAAACAATCAGATCTTACTGCATTTCACCTTTCCTTTCTGAGAAATGGACCGGTAGTGTTAAGGTTAAAGCCACATTACCATATATTATATAAAATGGCAAGATGTATTGTCTAGTATTTCCTCGGTACAAAAGTTTAAAGCGCAGTCCAATCCTCAAGCAGAGTGACCAAGGAGGCCCTAGTCTGTTCATTTCTCCCTTGTAAACACATGCTAACTGTTATGGCTGGATGATTGGCTTTATTATTAAATTGGCTAGACTTAGAACACTGACAAGGTTATGAGGCTGATCACTCTCCCTGGAGGCTCTGATCATAATAACTCACTTTTTGCCTAGTCCAGAGGCCAGTCTCAGTGGAAGTTTCGTGGCTCTGTTTCTAAGACTCTCTAGTATTGGAAACAGTGTAAACAAGTTTCATTCCCATGATATTAAACTCATTTCATCTCTCTCTTCCTTTAAACTATGCCACATCAGCTTATTTAATGCGCATGAAACTACTATGAAACTTATATTGAGACTGGCCTAAGCACATGCGGGTTACAAGTAAATAGCCATCAAGGCTAACCCACTCCCTACAATCACTCCACATCCTTCCTATTATTCCTCCTAGCCAATTGACTGAACTACATCCAACAAACCAATTGACTGAACAAGTAATGAGCCATCGCCCTACAATCACTACCCATCTTTCCTATGATTCCTCCAAGCCGCCTGCTAACCATTTTAAGTTGTGGTCTTGGTATGACTCGCGACAGCCCCACGTGACTCGTGACTCGAGCACCGCCGCCGACGCCGCTGCTCCCCGCCTCCACCCGCTGGCCCCCCTTCCTCCCCCCTCCGGCATATGACCGGAGGCCGGAGGGAGTGGGGATCCATCGTTTTTGATAAACTTTTTCAGTAGATCGAGTTCTTAGGGTTAGGGTTTCTTCATGCCAAGTTTCTTGGTTTTTGGGATTTATCTCCTCCTCCTTTCCGGCGACGGCGAGAGGATAGGGTGGAATCGTTTTCTCCATGACGGCTCTATTGAAGATGGGGGGCGACAACTACGGTGCCAGCATCCTCACCAGTATGACGACATGGAGACTTTTATTTCCGGACAGCGACATCATGGCGGAGACGGTGTCACTACCATGGAATAATTTTCTCTGGTCTCTTCTCCGTTTTATTGTGGTTAAATCTGGCCACGATGAAAGATTAGGGAGAATAAGTTTAAGATCAGTCTTCCTCATTCTTTAGTGGCAGAAAGAAGAAGGAAGACACCAGAAAGAAGAAGTTTCTCAACTCCGCCTACAAGAATGTTGGCCGTCGTTTGTTGGGCATCTGTTCTCAGGCCTTTTGCCGAGTGTTTGCCTTTTCTCAACTCTGCCTACATGAATGTTGGCCGTCGTTCGTTGGACATCTATTCTCAGGCCTTTTGCCGAGTGTTTGTCTGTGCGGTCATCCATACTACAAAGCATCGTACAGGTTTGGTTTTGAGATTTGGAGCTATTCACAGCATGGGTACAATTTAGATGAAAATCAGTTTCTGAATAATTGTGTAATCCAGAGTGCTTATAATATGTTGATGTACCTAACTATTATCTAATATAATTCTTCTTTCGTCGCAAAAAAAATTTATGGACTTGGTCTTCTTGCAGGGTGTGTAAGATTTCCCAACAAAAGTGTCCACAATACTAACACATGGGGAAGCTAACAGGGGACTCGACTGGAAGGCAGAGATGCATTCATTTGGCCTGGAATACAGGGAGCTGTGAGTGCTGGAAACCAAGTAAAACGGGAGAGAGAAGCTTAGACAATTTAGAGTTCTGGGGAACTAGTTGTGAGCCCTGGAAACCAAGTAAAACGAGAGAGAGACAAGAGTTTAGACAATTTAGACAATACTCAATGCTAACACGCTTTAGAATTTTGGACACATGGACTACTTTTCAGAAGAATTAGACTGAAATCCATACTGTGGGCTGTTGGTCGTCTTATGAAGAAATGGTTAGTTGCCACATTTGGCTTCTTTAGTAGTATAAAAGCTTGACAAAACGTTGTGGTCATCCATGGTGGGCAGCAGAAACAAAACACTAATGATATGCCACGGGCGTCCGTCCCATCCGGACAGACCGCTCCGCGCGCCCCGCCCGCGTCACTCGTGCTGCTGGCTCTGTGCGCCCCACGCCCCTCCCGCGTCACCCGCACCTGCATCGCACAGCCCACTCACGTCGCCTGTGCCGCTGGCTCCCTGTGCCCCGTGCCTCGACTCCCTGCGTGTCATTGCTCACTCCCGCCTGCGCCGTCATCCACCTCTCGTATCGTGGAAGGGGAGGCAGGGGAAGCGTGTGCCTGCACCTGCGCCTACGCCCCCCATCCACCTCACGCCGTCGATAGGGAGGGGAGGCCTGCACCACCGCATTTCCTCACCAGTTAGGCCGTGACCACCGGCAACACTGTGTTTTCAAGCATTTTAGGCATTTTCAGGCATGTTGTAAGCCATGTTTCAAGTGTGTTTCTGTTGTTTGAGACGTATGTTTCAAGTCTTTCATCTGGATGTTGCATATGTTGCTATGTCTATACATGCATGTTTCAAGTGTATGTTTCAGATGTTTTTAGACTTATGTTGCAAGTGTTTCATCTTGATGTTGCAAAAAGTAGATGTGGATGTTGCATATGTTGCAAATGGCTATGTTACAAGTGTATGTTCTGAATTATTCATCCGTTTCAGATGTATGTTGCATTTGTTTCATCTGAGTGTTGCAACTGTAGATTTGGATGTAGGTGTGGAGGAAGTCTAAGCTCTCGGTGGTCCAGCTACTGCATCTCCCGGGTGTGGCGAAGATGGAGGTCGCAAACACGAGAGTGCCCGGGACAGGATGCCGCGGCGGATTGGCCGGGATGTGGAGTAGGATGGGCATGGGCGCGGCGCGTTAGGCGAGATGGGACGCGGGCCTCCATGCTGTGTGGGTGGGGCGAAGGCGTGGGAAGCTCCGGCTGGACGAATGCTGCATCTGTAGCGGGGATGGGTGCGGGCGTGCGTCGGGTGCGGGGCATGCATGGGGCGCAGATCTGGGAGTACGTCGGGCGCGGGTGCGGGAGCAGTGTTTGGACAAACACCGCCTACAGACGTCCGGGCCCTAGTCGCTCCGGAAACAAAATGGCCTTAGACCTGTTTTCATATTAAAGACATGGGCATAGTTGCTGGTAACCACTAACAAAAAAATGAACTTATCATGTCATCGTATTTTTTTTGTAGCTCGTGTGACCATCCATCCGTTTTGCTACGGCTCATCGCCATCTCTCGGCTTGATTATGCAAGTAGTCATACAAAAAATAGCATGCCAGACTAAAATCCATCGTTTCCTAATAAGTTTTAGACATTCAAATAAATATGTAGAAACTTTTTTAAAAACCGTAGTCTAGAATGAAACAAAACAATTAAAGAGGTGGAGCACTGCTACAAAATCGACCTTCATGGCTGGTTTCACTTTAACCGGCAGTCTTCATTGCCGATTTCACTTTAGTCGGCAGTGATAAGTCTTCACTACCGGTTCTTAACTTAAAAATCAGAAAAATTACTCATCATGCCACTAATTACATGAAAATAACGATTCATTGTTCTTCTATTTTGCATCTTCCTCACCCATCCTACGTCGTTGCCGCTCCCATGGCGGCATGCGCACCCACCAGATCCCGACTGTGCCGGCCATGCCCACGAGCTCCGGCAATCCCGCGGCCCCGCGCACACCCTGCGTCGCGAGCTCCGGTGTGCCGCCCCACTAGAGGCCGGCCACGCGCCCACTAGAGCCCCAGCCACGAGAGCCTGCCATGGCCGCAAGCTCCGGCGAGCACTGCCACGCGAGCTCCGGCGTGCGCTCCAATGGCCATGTGCCCGCTCTTCCGACGGAGAGGATTCTGCCGGCAACGAGTACTTCGATGAGGATGAGGGCTCTGAGTCGGAGGAGGAAGACGAGTCCCGCGCACCCCGGCCACGTGCCGACTGTGAGGCAACCACCCCTTCCACAAGGGAACCTCCTCGGCCATGTGCCTCTGCGATGCTAGCCCCAGTGGAAAGAAAGAGATGCTGAACTGACGCGTGGGCCCTAGGTGCCAGTGAGTCAGAGGAGGGGCTGGAGCTGTGCCTAACACTTTCTAGGATCTCAGATCCATAGAAAAGCTGCTCCACAGTGGATCCAGCTGGATGTGCAACTGTGGTTGAATGGTTTTGTAGTGGCGAATCTAGCATCCTGAGCCCATTCAAAGTACCTTCCTATTCAATCATGTGTTCCCGATGCCTTCCGCTTTCTACCTTCTTGCTTGCAAACTCGTAGCTTCTTCAATACTCAGCCTAAAACAACCATCTTGAACAAGAATCTCTTCTTCAAAGCAGAATCTTAAAGCAAACCTATATATGATGACGACCATGACCACGTCCACCCATTCGTTCTCATCCAAGTCACCGAACACTACTACAAAAATGATTTTTCGAGGCACTACGCAAACATTACCGAGGCGGTTACAAAATCTAACCGCCTCATAAAATGCCTGGGGATTTTTGGAGGCGGTCGTTTTCATTTACCATGGTAGTCACAATTAACCGCCTCGGAAAATCGATTTTTGAAGGCGGTAAAAAAATAACAGCCTCCAAAAATCTATTTACGGAGGTGGGCCCCCCTCCAAAAATAGACTGAATTTTGGGAGGCGGACCTTTTAAAAGGCCCGCCTAGGAAAATATACATGAGGCCCAGCCAATTCCCATATCCAATCCACCTATTGGGCTTATATATATGCAGGAGTTAGGGTTTTACCTCACCTCTCCTTCCCTTAGCCGTCTCTCCCTCCCTCAGTCGTTTCTCCTTCCATCAGCCGTGTAACGGAACCGTCCAAATTATAAGAGCACAAGTTCAAAAACAATCGCCGAAACGATCAAATTCTTAAACTTGAGCCCATATAACTCCGGTAGTCCACGAAATCGCGAGGGATTTCAAACCAAACCGAGAGCAACCAGATCGTAATGATTCAACATAACACCACACTTGTTACAACAGTTCAAAAGTAATCTCATACATCGGAGTACAAATATTTTTATTACAAAACCAAAGTAAGGATTAGCGGAAGCAACATAATTTCTAAAACCATTTTGAGTCAAATACTGCCAGTACATAGTCACATCTTGCAAAAGCATACCAGAAGGGATACTACAGAGACCATGCCCATATGGTCTAGTCTTCACGCCCACATGGCGAAGACAATACTTGCAGCAACAAGTATGAATCTGCTACCAGCAACAGGTGGGAATAAACCCTGAGTACGAGAAGGTACTCAGCTAGACTTACCCGTCAAAAACAAGAAACAAAGGTGACACCAAGGGTTATGCAAGGCTTTATAAAGTGGGCTAGCTTGACTCATTTGCAGAAAAGCTTAATACAGATAAGTAACCATTATATGCTTAAGTATCAAGTCGATCATCATTAACCTGATAACTAGATTAGCACCTGTACTAGAGCAATCACTTTATTAAGAGCAAACAATATTAACCATAGCAGGTATAATAAGGCTATCATCATCATTATCATCAATTCCGAACCATCATTAAACATTAGTGTATCTACGCTGGAGATAACCAGTCAAGTTTCTCACTAACCGGGAGAGACGGCGACTCGAATCGATTCCAACTCAGCTGAGGGGGGTATTCCTGACACTCACCCGGCAAACCCCGCTAAAGGCAGCCGTAGATAACCTTTGGTACAACTCAGGGTGGGCCCGAACAGCGCCGCGTTCTCGGGGATACTAGTGGCCAGGATGCTCAGGACTTTTAACTCACCTGCCCTTGGACCCTCTGGCTCCCTTCCGAGGCGACTTTCACTTTTCGACTTCGCAACCTGAGTTGAGCTACTAGGCTTCGCGGTCGGCAACCTCAGACCGGCCAGCTAAATGTCAGGCATGCGTTCAAAATGACATAGAAGGCTCCAGGTCTCGGTCCTTAATCGACACAGACGGGGATAGATCCACACCCAAGACCTCCATGCCTTGTTGCTTCACTATCGTCATCCCGCCCGGTCTCATTTCATTTTATTAACACATGGTTCACTTCCACGATAGCAAGTATAGCCAACCGTGACCTGATAAAGCCCTATATCTCGCAGGTGACAGGGAATCACCTGACTTCTACCGGTCTAATTTAACAGGGCTAAGCATAGATACGATCCTGTCTACTTAGGATTTAAGGTTCGAATTGCTGGACAAGGAGTGTTATCAATGCAGCAAGGGTTTCCAACCAACTCCTATCACGTAATGCAACAATACATATAACATGTATAGATAGATAATTGCTTTGAAAGTAGGAGGCTTATAATGCTCCGGGGCTTGCCTTAACCGAAAGAAGAGAGATCAAGGTTCGGCTTCAAGAACGATTCCCACGTCTTCTCCGGCTTCGTCGGACTGGACCTCCGGCTCTCGAACGGACTTCAACTTCGGGTCCCACGCCCAGCGGAACTTCGCTCGTAACACGATTCTTGGCACACCTATTGCATGTATATGCATCCAATGAATTGCATGTATGCATCAAAGATGACATGATGATTTATGAACATGTATGAATGATATGAAGATGAATGCAATGACATGGCAACAACATGAGCACAAAATCAAGTCATGTGGCGCTCTATTCAAATCACTTTAAGCTTAGGTGCAAAACATGATATATGACTAAACTCAATTTATCTTAATCGAGATCACCAACAAATCATTAAAATGATTAATGATCACCTGTAACTCACCAAAGTATAACATTGGTACGAAGAACCTTGATTAAGCATACACATACACATACACCATCATACTATAATATAAGTGGATCATCATCTAGATTACAAATTGAACCAAACCATTCATACCACCAGATCATATGTAACTCAAACAACTCCCAAAATACTTATAGCCCCAATTAACTTAATAATTAATTGGATTTCATGCCACTTGAGAAGTAGTTATAACAGGGTCTACCAGATCTACATCTCCTAAAATTCCCAGAAAATTACAGTAGCTAATACATGCTAATTCTAGGCTATAATATAATTTGCATCTCATTTGGATAAGTATACTATCCTACACAAAAATGACAAGGCAGCACAATTAAATGGAGCTAAAAATACTTTGTACTATGAAGTATGTCAAACCATAGGTTTTTTTACATCATTAGCTTCGTCCTGGCCTAACAACAACCCACAAAAATTCTCAACCCTAAATTAGACCTAATTATTTTATTATGAATTTTCTAAGAAATAGGCAAGGAATGGCACTTGAACTAAAACCCTATATTTTTACATAACAAGTGCATATGATATATTTTCTACGGACTATTCATCTCATCACAAGACCAATGCAACAAGAATCACAATTTTAGGAGCTATATTCTAATTACTAAGCAATTTCAAAGATAAAGGCATTTATCAAAAATAATTAAAACTACACAGAAAAGTTCCACAAAAATGGCATGTAATATTTTTATTGCATAGATCTCATCACCAGAAAAATTCTGCAAGTTGAATCACTTGATTTGGAGCTCTAGAACTCCACTTATGATTTTTAGAAGATTTAACTAATCTCTGGAGTTTCATTTCTTAAAACCGAATAAGACAGACACTTTCCAATTAGACCCCTGCATTTTCAAGAAATGGCATGAGCCCGAATCAATAAGTTTCTGTGTCTGGCCGTTTTACAGAAAACCCCTTCACCTTAGTCGAATTCTCCGATGAAGTCCTTCGCGGGGGAAAAACAGGGGAGCTCGTCGGACTTGCTGTTCCCGACCGAGGAGGGCTCTCCGGCGGCCACGGGGCGGCGAGGGAGCACCGCACGGACCCTGCGCACCCTCCAGTGGCCACAGGGCTGCGCACAAAGGCCTGTAGCCTACTGGCCACGTGAAGCCGAGAGACCGGCGGCGAGGTCGACGCGGACCCTCCTCCTCCGGCGATGACACGTCACAGCAAGTGGTGGGGCGGCTTTGCGAGGTCGATACGCGTGGTAGGAGAAGGAGAGGAGCGCTGCGGGGCACCACACCGTGCTGCCCACGGTGCGGTTCGAGCTCGGTGATGGCACGTCGGCGGCACAGGGCACGGCTGCACAAGGCAAAGACGTCTTGGGCTTCCTGGCATCAATGCGGAGCAGGCACGAGCGGAACAACGGGTTAGGAGGGCTACATTGGCATGCGCACGCACATCGGCGTATGGTAGCACCCCGACGGGGCTGCGGCGGCGGAAAAATGCAAACTCCGGCTCACTTAAGGCCCAACGATGCGTCGGAGAGCTCAGCAAGGCGCAGTGGTTGCTGGTGGAGCAATAAGCAAGGTGGAGTTGACAGAGACAGGGTGGTGGCCGTGCAGCGCGCAGCGAGGCACTCGGCGGCGCTCTGACGGAGTCGAGTGAGATGAGGGAGGGAATAGAGTGAATGGAGGGGGACTTGGGGCAAGCTGGCGTGACCCTGGACCTCACCCGCTCGAGCGCGATCACAGCGGTGACACGCGGTGGCCACGCGTCGTCGAATTTCTGCTCACTGTCGGCCATGGATGCGAACGAGTTCAACACTTGAACTCTGACGAAACTGAATCAAAATCCCCGATTCAGTCAAACACGAAGACTGACAGCACGACTTTAGCGCCTCACCACTCGTTATCTAGGCTGATTCGAAGAGAGCCATAGTTAACAAAAATGTAGAGCTATAGGTGTACAACAAAATTGTCAATAGGGTCATGAGCTAACTCGGCTTGGTTAGTGAGATACAACTTGCCAAAGTAGGTCACCTAGAAACTGAAACTAAGTTTCAGTTAAGGCTCGACTGAACCCTGATTTTTAAAGCACTCTAGCTCCTAAACCAGTGAGAATTAGGTGATGGTTCTATTGACAAAATCATAGAGCTATGTGAGTACTACAAATATGTCAATAAGAACTTGAGCTAATTCAGCCTAGATTAGTAACTATAGAGCCCTAAAGTGGGTACAATGCAACTGCAAACCAGTTCATGACTTAGAAAAATTTCAAGTGCTGAAACAGCATGAGATCCTGGTTTTTCTAGGCATTTTCATGAGATGTCCATATTACAACTTTTGTTCCTTATCAAGTTTGCTACAACTTTGTTAAAGGTTGCCCAACCTTTAAACAACATTTGGTAACACTTTTGAAACTAGGAAGCAAAAGAGGTTTGTGGGTCAAACTAGGTCAACTATGAGTTAGAGGCTTAATTGGATGAGATGGTCAACATGAACATTGATCCATTAGGTGTCCTAAGCAAAATTAAGCTACTAGAGATCATGTTAGAGCATCACATGTGTCATCTATACAAAAACCCTAACAACACATAAAGGAAACACATAGAAACCACAAATGTTGCAATGTTACAAGGTCATGTTTCAAGCAAGGATGCACATGAAATGACGATGCTTATGGTAATGTCATGCCCTGATCATGCATTATGAATGCATTATGAGGCTAACTAACACCAGGGGTGTTACAAGCCATCTCTCCCTCCCTCACTTCTCCCTATCCCTCGCACGCTTTGCCGCGGCGGCCCGGCCCCCTCCTCCAGTGCAGCGGCTCGACCATCTCCTCCTCTAACGAGACCCGACCCCTCCTCCTCCAGCATGGCACCTTCTCTCCTCCCTCCAGTGTTGGCGCAGCGCGGGGATGCCAAATCCGGTGATGGTGCAGCTCGGGGACGCCGGATCCGGCGTTGCTGCGGCTCAGGGAGCCCCCTCTCTCCTCCCTCCAGTGTGGCGCCCTCTCTCCTCCTTCCAACAGTGGCGCGGTGCGGTGACACCGGATCCGGCGGTGGTGCGGCACGGGGACGCCAGATCCAGCGGCAGCGTGACGCGGGGAGCCCCCCTCTCTCCTCCTTCTAGCATAGCGCCCTCTCTCCTCCCTTTGGCAGCGGCGTGGCATGGGGATGCCTAATGCGGTGGCGGCGCCGGTGGTGGGGCCGCATGTAGCAGGCGGGCTCGCTGGTGGGCTTTTGTTTTTTAAAAATGATTTATGGAGGCGGACACTATGACTGCCTTAGTGAAAAAGTGATTTACGAAAGCCTTTGAATCGAGGCGGTTGTGATGCCCACCTCAGTAAATCGGCAATGCCTGCCTCTAGTATGTTTTGTGTAGTAGTGGAAGTCGGCCGCAATCGATTTGAGAGTATAGGGGGAGGCATAGTACCCTAGAAGGGAGATCCGATTCAGCCCAACTCAGTTCAAGGAGAAGGGACCAAGGAAGAACACACCGAAGAAATCTAGGACAACACCGAGCGATCCCCTACCAGTCTCTCTCGATTTCCACCATTGTAAACCCCCGATTGGGCATTCCCAACATAAAGATCACTATGCTAATAGACATTGGGCTCAGAAAGCCTGGTCTATGTCCTTTTAGTGTTTTGAGTGTCTAAGCCACCAGAGACCCACACATCGACCTTCGACGAACAATTCCGATGCTTGTCATGGTTATGAACCTACAACGGCTGGCACATCAGGTGGGGGAGCACGTCGTGTGTGATTGTCGCTCTACGGTGACCAGAGCCACACGCTTCGCTTCTGGAGTCGGCGACATCGCTCCCAAGAATGGCATGTGCTTCTCCGGTGAAAAGTGTCATCACCAGCAACTCCTTCGCCCTGGTCAAGTTCTCAGCTTCGGGAGCTTGGACTACATTGCCAACTACAATGGCGAGCTTCACCCCCTCGAAGAGACTTCATTAGAGGACAGCGAGTCCTAGGCATCGTACCCTACGTGCGGCATCCTGGGAGCTGACCTAGAGGTCCTCGCTCAGCAGATTCAACTTGGTCTGGGCCCGAACCCCACCATGTCGGAGCATTGCTGGAAGTTCTACATGCTAGTGAATGTACACCTCCAGAACATCGCCGTAGAGGAGCTATCACCACCTCACCGCTTCTGGTATGTCCTCCTGGACCTCCCATATGGGATCTAGAATGCTGCGGCATCGTTCCAGCTCGAGCTGGAGTGCCTCGTGAGCCGAGAGGAACTACATGGCATAATCATCTCGTGCGTGGCAGGGCCTCATGTCACCACACTACACAACTTACTGGAGATACTCTCGGGGCTTGGACCAGCGTACAACTCAGACGAGGCCGGTGGCTTCTCCCAGCCGCGTGAGTGCTTTTTCATCAGCAATGGGCACGCTATCGACACCACCCTCGAGCTCACGTGTTCGGACATGAGCCTGACCAGCCACATGTCACCTACCTCAAGGAGAAGGTCAAGTGCCTCCAAGGCCCGCAGGACGACCTCGACGCCAACCGTGCCGAGCTTGAGAGGACAAGAGAAGAAATAGAGTGGCAGCAGGCCACCAAGAGTGACAACGACAGCCGCGCCGGGACTCCTGATGTGTTGTGCTTCGCCTAGGTAGCTTACAACATGGTCGCCGCAGTCTGCCATCTCGGTGACATCTCTGACACGCTAGACCCGAGGACTAACGATAAGCCCTGGGAGGCACAGCAACTCCTTCGCATTGACCTCTAGCAACGGGAGAAAACCTTAGCATCCCGCTGCCTCAAAGGTCATCCCAGCCGATGTCGACCTTCAATGAGGCCTCTTTGATGCCCATGCCACACACACGGCACTACCAGAAACAGTATCTTTGCCGAGTGTCATATGCTTTGCCGAGTGCCAAATATCGGGCACTCGGCAAAGAGGCTCTTTGCTGAGCGTCGCTCTCGGCAAAGTAAGACACTCGGCAAAGATCGCTTTGCCGAGTGCCGGACACTCGGCAAAGAAAGTCTTTGCCGAGTGCCGGACACTCGGCAAAGAAAGTCTTTGCCGAGAGCCCAGCTCCCGGCAAAGATTTACACTCGGCAAAGACGACCTCACAAACGGTGAGCCCCAACGGTGACCCTTTGCCGAGTGCCT
This sequence comes from Saccharum hybrid cultivar R570, assembly GCA_038087645.1. Lineage (NCBI taxonomy): Eukaryota > Viridiplantae > Streptophyta > Magnoliopsida > Poales > Poaceae > Saccharum > Saccharum hybrid cultivar. Next base: position 19,688,481 of record JAQSUU010000805.1, read on the forward strand.
GCCCAATCTATAGCGTCAGACAACGGTCGCTAAAACTTAATATTAATGTCTAACAATCAGACGCTATAACCTCGTAACAGATCATCGGTCGCTATTTTTACTAGTATCCACAGTATATTGGTCGCTACAGACTTACCTCAGACCATCGGACGCTAAAAACACATCTTAGAGTCCAGCGATCGGTCGGTATAGCCCGTTTCCATTTTGGCGCGCTGAGCCCGGCCCATTGGCGCGCACTGAAATTAACAGGGCCCACTCAGCCGAAACCCTAAATCATTCTCATCAGAAAGGAAGGCCTGTCTCAACCGCCGCACTCCACACTCCTCACGCCGCCGCGCTCCACACTCCTCATCACGAGAGCTCGCGGCCGAGGGGCGCCTTCCGCGGCCACCATCCCCGGCACCATGCCCGCTGACCTCGCCATCCGGCCGCAGTCCTCGCCGTCCGGCCGCCGTTGTCGCCGTCGTCCCCGCCGCCGCGGCCGTCTTCCCCACCTCTGTCGTCGCAGCTGCCGTCCCCGCTCCCGCCGCCCACGAGCTCGAACTGGAGCACCCCCAGAGCAGGTACTGGTTCTCTTCCCTCGCATCCCCGTCCGCTGCTTCCTTCCCCTCCTATCCCCTCTCGGCATTGGTCCCCTTCCCAGGCTTCCTTGGATGCGCGCACAGCAGGTCAGCATGGAGGCGTTACTTGTTTTTCTGACTAGATGGAACCCTGTGTGAACGATGTCGCCTACATTTGATTGCACATGTATGCTGTGTCGTGTACCAATTTTCTCTGAAGTCTAGATCGAGCTACACCAGATCGATTGCTGCTAGTTGCTCGCATTGTTTCCGATAGAAGTATCGTCGTAACAGGAAAGTGCATTGCTTGCATTTCAGTTTGTCCCCAAACTTTTCCCTTTTTCTAGGGTTCTTCGTTTATCTGAAACCTGCAGGAAAGTGCTTATCTTTTGAATGGATCCAGTCGTTTATGCTTTCCCACGATGATTTGATTCCATGTTCTGAATCCCAGATCTTTAGGTTTTAATTTGATTGTTTTTGGTAATACCCTGGAAGTATTGTTCTGTGTTGTTTCTAAAGAGCAGTAACAGGCTACCGGGTGTTGTTTCTGAAGAGCAGTAATAGGCTACCTGCAATTCGTGCTTATTTGAGTCTTTTTGGTCTGTTCTTTGCGGTTGTGTCTCTCTCTGAAATTTATTTTCTTCTGAATTTTTTTGGCTTTATTTCAGTTCAACATTGTTTCTTTCCAGACCTGCTACAGCTTGTCGAGTGCTTGGTCCTATGTGTCATATTACTTCCTGGTTCCTTTCACTTGGAACTTGGAACGAAGTACGTGTAAACAATTCGAGATCAATTGTTAGGATAATTTACTGCATGGAAATATGTAGATATTTAAGAGATATGTCTGAGCAGGTATATATGCACCAGTCTGACCTCATCATATTGTAATTGCAGTTGCTCCACGTGTAGTTGGACACCTTGGGAAGGCATTTGAACGTGCTCTTGGCAGCAGCTCTACTTGTTTGTATCGGTAGGTTTTTGTTTGCCTAGCTGTTGCTCTTTTTTTTCATGTTGTGGAAGTATGTGACTATTTCAGTGCTTATGATATGTTTTTTAATTTCATATTAAAATCTGCTTGATGTCTTGCGTGAAGGTTGAACATGGATAAAACATGGATTGATGATAATGCTAGGTAAAATCCAATAACTTCACAAACTAAAAGTTCTATATACATGTCAAATGGTATTTAACTTTAAACTTTCACATAGGCACACCAAGACATATTTGCAAGGAGTGAATGGTTTCTTAGCTTTTGCTTTTAGTAATTCTGCAGTAGGTAGCAAGATATTATGCCCTTGTAGAAAGTGTGTAAACTCATTTTGGAAAGAGGCAAGTGAAGTCCGTGAGCACTTGATATGTGATGGGTTTCTAGAAGGGTATAGAACATGGAACTTACATGGAGAAGCTAGCTCTTCTGTGAATCATGGGAATTGTGATGCTGCTGAGGTCATAGAGGATTCTAGTGAGGATGATGAAATATCTGATTTGCTTAGAGACTTAGCTGCCAGTATAGATGATAGAGGAGATTTTGAAGACAATAGTTCAACTTTGGAGACTTGTCCTGAACTAGTTGCCCTTCAAAAGTTGGTTGCAGAAAATAGCAAAGAGCTATACCCAAATTGCAAGAAATATACACAGCTAAGGTTCCTAATTAGATTGCTCCACATCAAACTCCTTGGAGGATGGTCTGATAGATCTATGAACCTACTACTAGATCTACTTAATGATGCACTCCTTGAGGGTTCAAATCTACCGAGAAACTTTCATGAAGCTAAGAAATTGGTAAAATCCATTGGAGTTGGTTACAACAATATTCATGCTTGTGAAAATGATTGTGTTCTCTACTGGAAAGAGAATGTGGATTTAAATTCGTGTCCAAAATGTAAGATTTCTCGATGGAAGTCAGATAGGAAGAGTCTAGATGGGAGACATGTGTACAAGGTTCCTAAGAAGGTTCTCTGCTACTTTCCTATAAAGAAAACACTCCAAAGGTTATTTCTGTCCTCTTAAACAGCAAGTCTAACAAGATGGCATGATGAAGACCGAAAAAAGGATGGTCTGCTAAGGCATCCTGCAGATTCACCTCTATGGCAGGACTTTGATGTGAGGCATCCAGAATTTTCTGCAGATAGTCGAAATATCCATCTAGCATTTGCCACGGATGGGTTTAATCCATTTAGAATGAACAATGTTAGCTACAGTGTTTGGCCTGGTATTTGTATTCCACTCAATTTCCCACCTTCCATGTGCATGAAGCAGTCAAATTTCATCCTTTCTGTGCTCATTCCCGGTAAACGTGCCCCGGGTAATGATATAGATGTCTTTTTACAGCCACTTATTTTTGATTTGTTAGATATGTTTGAAAATGGAGTTAGAACCTATGATGCTTCAACGGGCGAGTTCTTCAAGTTGAGGGCGGCGGTGTTGTGGACTATTTCAGATTTCCCAGTTTTAGGTTATGTGTCTGGGTTTACCACTTCTGGTGAAGCAGGATGTCCTACTTGCCACCAATTTACATGTTCACTTAGACTTGGTAATGGTAACAAAACTTGCTATATGGATCATCGTAGATTCTTGCATGAAAACCACCCATTTAGGTTTGATGCTGATAAATTTGGTGGTAAAACTGAGTTTAGGCCAGCACCTACACCACTTTCTGGGGAGCAAATTTTGGACTGCACTAAGGATCTTAATACAAGTTTTGGCAAGGATCCATCTAGGAAGAAACCAGCAAGAAAAAGACGAATGGAAGGGGAGCCCTTAGTCATTTTCAAAAGGAGATCTATTTGGTTCAAACTTCCATATTGGAAAGATTTGATGCTGCGAAATAATTTTGATGTCATGCACATAGGAAAAAATGTGAGTGAAAGCTTAATTAACACATTCCTGGGAACCACTGAAAAGTCCAAGGACAATTTGAATTCTCGTCTAGACCTTCAAGCTCTAGGTATTAGAAGTGATCTTCACCCTGTTGAAGTTGACGACCAATTTTATTTACCACCTGCACCATACTCAATGAGTTCTGATGAGAAGAAATTATTTTGTCAAATACTTAAAGGGGTCAAGTTTCCTGATGGTTATGCATCTGATATACGACACAACATCCATGTTAATGAGAAAAAGATATTTGGGCTAAAGAGTCATGAGTGCCACATTATTCTTCAACACTTGCTGCCCCTTGCTGTGAGAAAAATATTGCCTGAAATGGTCAGTGCAGGAGTGATTCGTATAAGTAATTTTTTCAAGAAACTTTGCTCACCTGTCATTAGAAGAAGTGAGATGGATAGTCTAGAGGCTGATATAGCTGAAACCTTGAGCCTTCTTGAGGCTATATTCCCTCCATCATTTTTCGATATTATGGTACACTTGATGGTACATCTTCCTGCTCAAGCAAGAATAGCTGGTCCTGTCCATTTTCGTAGCATGTGGCCAGTAGAGAGGTAATTTTCTTAGTCATATAAATACTGTGACATAGTTAACAGAATTTAGTAGCTACTATTTTATAACATTATCAATTTGCCTTTTATTTTTGCATATAGATATCTAATGAGATTAAAGGGTTCTGTTCATACAAAAAGTCATCCTGAGGGATCAATTATGGAGTGGTCTATGTTTACTGAGTGCCTTACACTTTGTGCTCGCTATCTGCATGGTGCGACTCCAGTTGGCTATCAAGTTCTAACCCATGAAGATTGTAGCACAACTCCTTTCTTTCGTACCATTGGTCGAGGATTGGCTGGAAAGTGCACAATGAGTATAGACCACAAGACATGGCTGCAAGCTCATAGATATGTTTTATTCAACTATGACAATATAGGACCATACTTGGAGTAAGGCATCTAAATTATTGTACATTTCATATGATCAATTACTTAATACATTCTAAACTGATAAAATGATATGTACAGCAAGCATGCTCACTACCTATCCTCAATTGGTCTTCGAAGTAAACGAGATATCAACCGCATGCATCATGAATCATTTCATGAGTGGTTTAGGTTGCATGTAAGTAAGAAGAAACTCAACAAATGTAACTTCAAATGTACTTCATATTTAGATTAATAGAAGTTTGTCATAAACACAGGTGGAAGAGATGAGTGAGGAAGCAACAGATGAGATTAAGATATTGGCGAAGGGGCCAATGATGACTGCACAGAAATATAGTAGTTATACCATACATGGATTCAATTTCCACACAAAATCCTATGATGAGGGTAGAGCTATTCAAAATAGTGGGGTTGTTGTAGTTGCAGAGTCAACAAGCTTTGAGAGGGGCAATAATGATCAGATTATAGTTGGAAAGAAAATCTATTATGGTGTCATAAAGGAAATTCTTGAACTAAACTATCAACACAAAGGAAATGTGGTGCTTTTCATGTGTGATTGGGTTGATAACCGTGTGCAGGATAAATGGGTAAAAACTGATCAATTTGGGGCCACAACTGTCAACTTTAGGCATTTATTCAATACAGGTGAAAAGATATCAGATGAACCTTTCATTCTAGCTTCACAAGCACTTCAAGTGTACTACGTTCCTGAGGTTGATACTGAGTGGGCTGCTGTTGTTCAATCAATACCTAGTGGTTCATATAATTTGGATAATTTGGAGATTGAACATACTGATAATGATAATGGGACAAGTTATGCCTTTTGTGACTGATCTAAGTGGCACTGTGACTGTGGATATTATCAATGGGGTTATCCCTTCTATTAGAACTGACATAGATGGTATAATTGTTGATAAAAAAATCTAAACATGGGTCTAGAAAGTAAGTATTGTTTAAATAATATTGCTGCTATAATTTTTCTAATGCTTTCTTGCAAAAATTAATGATTTATTTGTTTCCCAGTGATTGCTGATTTGTTTGTCATCTTTTAGGAGGAAAAATGGCAAGCGCTAGAAGAAACAATACTTGTGACCCTGCCAACAAGTATTTACAGCAGAGGAATGCAAACATTGCAATTCTTGATGCAAAGCTACAATCTCTTAATATCCCTAGATTGAGAGAAGAGCTGAATGATCAACCTAAGACAAGGAAAAAGGTTCTGTAAGAACTTTGTTGTTAGTGATTGCATATTTCATGACAAGTACTTAATTATGCCACCATGGTACTTGCAGAGAACTCACACAGTTGTTGCTGAAACGGAAGCCCGTAATTTGCGCCCAAGGCCACCAAGAAATTTTGTTGAGAATGCAAATGAGGAGATTGATGAAGATCTGGATTGTGAACCAATTGGGGATTTTTTATGTGCCAACGAAGGTATTATAACTTGTATTTTGTTATATCTTCCAGCATGATCATATCTTGCCATTCTAGTTGTTTCTCATGTTTAAAGTTTCTTGTTACAGTTCAGACTAGTCCACACGAGAAAAGGAAAGGGAGGGGTATCACCAGAATGAAAGAAGTATTTGCAAGGACACCTGATATGCCAAAAGTCAAAGTAATTCTTAATGAATATGATCAGCCTGTAGGGTCAACTTCTAGGGAGCTTGCTAGTGTTATTGGTTGTTTGGTGAGGAAGATATCAGTTCAGTATTCTGATTGGAGGCTTGTTGATGTTGATATGAAGAGTGCACTTTGGAACGAAATAAAGGTAATTTATGGTGTTATGCATTCAATGTCAGCTGTAATTGGTGTTAAAAATAAGTGTGCACTTTGTACTTTTGTATGTGCAATGGCTGTTATCTGTTACAAAACTATGCTGTTTTGAAACTTCAGTGACCTATATTGAAACTGATTATGCATTTTTCCATGGAAAAATCAGGCTAAATATGATATTCCAGCTGATGGTAGGAATTGGGTTTTAACTACTGCTAGAAGGAAATGGAAGGATTTTAAGGCACATTTGAAGAAACAATATTTTGATGATAAAATCACAGATGAGCAACTGAAGAAAATGTATGGTGATAGAGTTAATGACAGTGATTGGGATTATCTCGTAACTCATTGGATGTCTCCTCAATTTGATGTAAGGCTTGTTGATATTAAATTCTTATTATATGCTTGTGGAACTTGAATACATCCATTTTTGCACAATCCAATAATTTCTCACTTAGGTTCGCAAGGAAACTGCCAAAGCGAATCGTGCTAAGTTGGTCATACATCATACATCAGGCACCAAGAGCTTTGCTCGTTCTAGACATGAATTGGTATAGTTATTTTTTTTCACTATCTTACATAGGTATTTTCTGTAGATTATTTATACTGAAAGCTAAAACACTTGTAGGGTCATGAGCTAGGACGTCCTCCTCGACGAGATGAAGTATATATCAAAACTCATACAAGAAAAAATGGTGTTCCAACACAGAATGCAGAACCAATCATTGTAAGTTTTCATGCATTTTTGCTGAATTGTGGTAGTTAATAATGATGGTGTATAAACATTGATCTCCCATTTATGTAGAACAAACTTAAAGAAATTGTTGAAGCCCGCCCAGAGTTGAGGGAAAGAACAATTGAACAGGGCGATGCACTTGCTGCTGCTTGTGGTGCAAAGGAGCCAAGAGGACGTGTGCGGGCTTTGGGTCTAGGACCAACTCCTCAAGACATTCGTATAGCAGGAATGAAGTGTTACCCATCTACAAAATTTCAAATGGAAGTTTTGGCCTGTAAAACAGCTGAACAATGCATAGCTGAACTAGAAGAGCAAATGAAAAGACAGGAAGAACGGCATGCAGAGGAAAGGCAAAACTTTATGGAAGTCATGTCACATAATGGTTCTAATTCATGCCACCATGCGGTATAATACTATAACAACACATCAGCTATTTATTTTGGCCTCTAAATACCCTTTGCAGATTTATCTCATTATTGCTTCCATTTGTTTGTAGAGCCCAAGGTCTACAGAAAATGTTGATGATGCACATCATCATCATGCTCCTTTCCAAGAAGATGAAGATTATGGAGATAATGAAGACCATGACACATGTCCTGAGGACGGTGAATACTTGTTTGCACGGAGGCGTCCTGCAGCCCTTGCTATGCAGTCTCATCAACATAGCCCCAACAGTGCAGCCCATACAGTGCAGACCCATGCAACCTCACCCCATCAGTGCAACCCAACGATACAGCAGCCCCTGTTGCGCAGCACCTTGCTCCCTTGTCCCGTCGCTGCTTCTCCAACAATGCAGCCCCTACAGTCCAGCATGGTGCAGCACATGAAGTGCAGCCCAATGCAGCCTCATCCCATCAGTGTATCCCCAACAATGTTCTTCCTGCAGTCCGACACGACGCAGCCCAAGAAGTGCAACCCAATGCAGCACAACGAGCAAAGCCAGTGCAGCCCCAGGTTGGAATGAATGTGATATTATATGAAGTGGTGAGATCCGATGCACGTGTGGCTCTAGGAACAATTATTTCAACAAATCCTAAAACCATTATTGGAGGTGTAGCTCTTGGAAAGCAATATTGTGAAGTTGTTGTGAACCATGTGCTGAAAAGGGATGCAGCTCTGCCTCGCACTTATCCTGGTGTCGAAAGGATGGCTGATGCTCATAAGTTGTCGATTGCATGGCCATACAACAGAGTAACAAACTATCTTTGTCATTGTTTCTTGTTTTCTCATACATGACAAATGGTCAAACTTATAATTAGTGATATTTGTGACAACTGAAGGTTAGGCAGCAGGCATCAAAATCAGTTAGGAAGGCATCAAAACCACCTCAAGATGTTTCAGGTATGTTATTCTTAGGTCACTAATCTGCTCTTGTGACAGTTGAAGGTTAGCAAGTTTGATGATGCTGATTAGAGCCTATACTCTGTCGTTTTTCACTCTGGACTTGCAGCAGGTGGAGAGAAATGCTAGAACTCAGGTAGGTAGTCTATATGTGATTTCTACCTTTTTCTTTTGAGAATGCATAAATGTTTTCTTATTTGTAATATGTGTGTGATTCATCAGGCATGGAAAAGCTTAATTGTTCGGAATCTAATGTTTGTACCTGACCAATCTAAATATAGTACTAATACATTCATGGCCATTAATACGCCATGTTATACAATAAGAATGACCTGACATCCTTAAATAATTAGTATTGTTCCCAGTACAGCACCAGGGTCACTGCCGGAATCCTGATGGCATAAGCATATAAATATATATATATGTCTCTATGTGCTCCAGGCCATCTATCTCATCTGGACCATACTGTACACACACATGTATAATATTTCTTGCTGAACAAGGGATAGCTGATTATGTGTGGTCTTTCCTATTAATCAGCCATAAAGGAATTAGGATGTGTGTCAAATGAATAATGGAGGAAAAACTGACAGTACAACACTGCTTAGAGTTTTTCTGTTATTTGAATGCAACTGTGCTGAATGTAACTTGGTTTTGATGCCTATCGATTCTTACTAGTATATGCAGTTTCTTGTTTAAACTCTCGTTAAATTTTGTGGAAGGGCAAAAAGCATAGGAATCTTGTTTGAAGCAACAGATAAACTGTGTAGTCATCTTTATCTGTATTTTTTACCTGTACAATTCCTATAATTAACTTCATCATGTGTGCACTGTGTTTTTTTCTTATTCAGGTGGGAGGGAGGCCTTGGAGGTGTGCATGATGTTGGATAGTCACCAGCAGCCATCATATGACATTTTGCTTTTGATAAGATGGAGATGAGACATTTTGTAGTGAATCAAGTTAGATTGTGCAAGCAACATATGGCTTGTGCCTGCCATTTAACCTAGCTAGGTTGTATGTGTCAGATGATATAACTATCATGGATCAGAATCTTAGATGATTGAACTTGATGTATTGCTAAATGTTGGCTTTAATGAAACTTGAGATATCGTTATCTAATGATGTGGTTGATGAGTGCTATGGGCAGCAATGGATGTATGTGGTTGATGAATAATGTGACATGTTATGGATGTTTATTAGGTTTGGAATCTAGTTAATACGAAATTAATATTATATATAATTGTGCCAGTTTATAGTGACTGGTTATTGGTTGCTAAAAAGTTTGATATCCTCAAACCATTGGTCGCTAAAATATGTAACAGATCATTGGTCGCTATACATATTTGCGTCCAGCTATCGGTCGCTATAAACCCTATCGGACGCTATAGACTTATAGCGACGCCACTTACAGCGACTTATATATCGGTCGCTATAACGTTATAGCGACCGATGATCGGTCGCTATAACGACTTATAGCGACCATTTTGGAGACGCTATAGATTGGCTGTGGTATAGTGGCTGTTAGGCACTCGGTAAAGTTTTTTTTTAATTACTTTGCCGAGTGCTAGGAATCTGACACTCGGCAAAGAATTTATTTGAAGAGTGTCAGAATCTTGGCACTCGACAAAGAATTTAATTTTTTTTTCTTTTTGCACCCAAATTTTTTTTGCAGCCCTACTACAGTATTAGAGCTAGATTTTAAAATTTGGTAAATTTTTTATGTTTTTTGCTGCATTTAGTTAATTTGTATCATTTACTTGATTTTTTTCGTAAAAAGCAAATTTGAACTGCAGGTGCATGGAATAATGGAATTTAGTCATTCAAAAAATGATATCCATGCTTTTGAGTGTATTATGAGGCACTATCTAGGAACGTACCCGAAATTTTGAACATCGTGTTCACGAAACATGGGCACCGACTTGCGGGCGATTTGTTTTTAAATTCTATTAAATACAAACGAAATCCGAAAATCACAAAATTTGCCAAGATGTCATGATATCGCATGTGGAGGCTATGATAAAAAATTAAGAATGTTTTGAGGAAGTTGTGACGTACGTTGTTTAAAACCCAAACATCTCCACATGTGTTATCACAATATCACATGTGGTTTGTCGGCAAAGAAATTAAAAAAAAAATAAAATGCTGAAAATTCTTTGCCGAGTGTCAGATTCGTGGCACTCAGCAAAGAAATTAAAAAAATGACGAAAATTCTTTGCCGAGTGCCAGATCGTAGGCACTCGGCAAAGTAATTAAAAAAATAAAACGCTGAAAATTCTTTGCCGAGTGTCAGATCACGAGCACTCGACAAAGAATTTAAAAAAAATAAAAGTCTTTGCCGAGTGCGAGATCGCCGGCATTCGGCAAAGCAATTTTAAAAAAAAATTAAAACTTTGCCGAGTGCCGGCCATCTGGCACTCGGCAAAGCAATTTTTTTAAAAAAAAATAAAAACTTTGCCGAGTGCCTCAGGCTTGGCCCTCGGCAAAGGCAATCCTTTGCCGAGCGCCAGGCTGGAGGCGTTAGGCAAAGATTTTTCAAAAAAAATTCCCTTTACCAAGTGCCTTATTGGAGGCGCTCGGCAAAGAAACTTTTTTTAAAAAAATAGTTTGCCCTTTGCCGAGCGCCAGTCCGGAGGCGCTAGGCAAAGGATTTTTCAAAAAAATATCCCTTTGTCAAGCGCCTTATTGGAGGCGCTCGGCAAAGAAATTTTTTTTAAAAAAAATTAGTTTGTTCTTTGCCGAGCGCCTTATTGGAGGCGCTTGGCAAAGAATTTTTTAAAAAAAATTAGTTTGCTCTTTGCCGAGAGCCTTACTGGAGGCGCTCGGCAAAGAAGACGTCACGGCGGCTATCCGCCGTGATCGCCGCTTTTCTTTGCCGAATGCCGCCTAGGCGCTCGGCAAAGGCTTTGTCGAGCGTCTGATAAAAGACGCTCAGCAAAGGAGCCTTTGCCGGGCATTTCGTTGCCGGGAGCCCTTTGCCGAGCATTGCGCTCGGCAAAGCCTTTGTCGAGCGTCTCAGGCGCTCGGCAAACCCGCTGTCTGCAGTAGTGGTTCCTCGCATTCGCGAAATGGTACAGGTACAAGGGACTGGATGATGGTGAACATGGGGCAGACGGGGTCTATCAATGGCAGCCAAGAACAGTGGAAGTAGACGACTGTCCTGAGAAAGCTGAGGAAGGAAGAGTAGTACGTAGACGTAGCTTCTGATTAGGAGATCAACAACCTGCTATTATCTTACTTATCCTCTCTCTAGTATATACTCTCGCGCCCTCGAATGATCTAGTTCATGGTACACCACAGTCTCAGTGCGGAGCTTGGGGATCTGGGTAGTTGTCTTTCTATTTGTTGTTCACTTGGTGATAGACTTGTGATGCACTAGTGTTAGTTATTTGGACTTGTGATGAACTTGTGTTAGCTATTTGGACTTATGATGCACTTATGTTATATATGTTGTGATGCATCTGATCTATATGAGATATTTATGATGTATGTGAGATATATGTGATGAATTTGATATATACGGGAAATATTATTTTTGTCGCGATGGAATTTAAAAATTCAAAAAAATAGGGCGGTTATGGTCACTTTGCCGAGTGTAACACTCGGTAAAGGAAGCCTTTGCCGAGTGCAATCACAAAAACACTCGGCAAAGCTAGGTAAAGCAAGCCAATTTTGGCAAATTTCCCAGCTTTGCCGAGTGCCAGGGAGGAAGGCACTCGGCAAAGAATTTTTTTAAAAAAATTTTCCTTTGCTGAGTGCCAAGCAAAGGGGCACTCGGCAAAGAATTTTCAAAAAAAAATTCTTTGCCGAGTGCCTGCCGAGTGCCACGCAGAGGGCACTCGGCAAAGAATTTTCAAAAAAAAATTCTTTGCCGAGTGCCACTCAGAGGGCACTCGGCAAAGAATGTTCAAAATTTTTTTTTCTTTGCCGAGTGCCCAGCGGTGGGACACTCGGCAAAGAATTTTCAAAAAAAATTCTTTGCCGAGTGTCCAGCGGTAGGACACTCGGCAAAGAATTTTCAAAAAAAAAATTCTTTGCCGAGTGCCAAGCAGAGGGGCACTCGGCAAAGAATTTTCAAAAAAAATTTCTTTGCCGAGTGCCCAGCGGTGGGGCACTCGGCAAAGTACCCGTTAACGTTATCTGCCCCGTCATGGCAACTTTTCTTTACCGAGTGCTGTCGTGGCACTCGGCAAAACCTTTGCCGAGTGCCCGACAAAAAACAGTCGGCAAAGAGGTCTCTGCCGACGAATTTTTTGCCGTGTACTCTTTGTCGAGTGCGGCACTCGGCAAAGCCTTTGCCGAGTGTATTTATGGCTTTGCCGAGTGTCCTGGACACTCGGCAAAGCGCCTGATTCCCGTAGTGCGGGTGGCAGCAGCTGTGACGTACACCTCCGCGGATAGCTCTAACGTCCTAGGATGAGAGGAGCCAAGCCTCGGCAGGAGCGGAGGGCCGAGCCCTCCTCCCGCCGACCTCCCACGAACCACCAAATCAGAGAAGAATGGGACATGCACAACACCATCGAGGCGAGGCTTTACACTTAGGCCAAGTCGCCAAGACGCGACCGATGGGAAGGGAGCCCGAGCTAGGACCGATTCGTCCCCAGGCGTTCAGGGCCAGAATCTGAGCAGCCTGCTACCCAAGCGCTTTTGACCCTGACTCACATCGGCAAGTACGATGGGGAGACCGATCCTAACCACTTGACCAAGGACTACTACCGACTCACGATTGGGGCCGGGGGGTCGGATGACGACTTCACGGTTCAGTACTTGCCTCGTCAAGCTCAGCATGGGCATGGCTCGAGTAGCTCGACCCTGGCAACATCCAGAGCTAGGCCGACCTTCGCTTGACCTTCATCGGGCACTTCTAAGGTATCTACGCTCGACCTGGTAACTCTTTGGACTTGCGCAATTGCAGGCAGAGGTTGGGTGAGACCCTCTGGGAGTACGCTTCTCCAAGAAGCGCAACGAACGAACTCCCCAACGCTCCTTGCAAGCCTCGCAAGTCCTCAAGTTTGAGACATACTCCACTCTGTCCCTCTTTGTGTCATTCTAGGAGTGCTAGTAGATGTCTACATTGACACAATATTTAATGCACCTATCCACCCTCTATCACTACTACAAAATTAGACATCACTGTCGGACTCATCACTCCCAAATTTTGAGAAACCGATAGTGATAGCCCATCACTACCGGTGTTTGGCTAAAACTGGTAGTGATAGGACCAACCGACACTGATATTCGAGTCTTCACTATCGGTTCATAGCACTGTCGGTTTTAGCCGAGAACCGACAATGATATTGGGTCATCACTGCCGGTTTTAGCAAAGAACCGACACTATACTGTCACTATAAGTTCATGGCTTGAACCGACAGTGATATGTTACAAGAAAACTTCATAAATTTTTCATATGATATCCGATGAAGATGAACTTTATATCAAAGGTGTAGTATCGAGATCTATAACTTTGTAGTTCAAATTTTTTTAATTTGAAATCATTTGGACCTTCAAATATTTTCATTTGAATCATCTATCTAACAAAAATTACATTTGATTTCCAAAATTTAAAATTTAAATTTTTCAAACGACCTCGGATGGAGAAACGCCCAAAACAAAAGTTGTAGATCTCGAAAAGTTATGCAACTCTGTAGTTATAACTTTTTCATTTGAAATTATTTACTACTTGAAAATGCTGTTTGAAATTAAAATTTAAAATTATTGAAGAACTCTGATTTATCTTTTTAATCTCTGTTTAAAACTTGTAACTAGTATTTCTCCCTCATACTAACTTCAAATTTGATGATTATTTTCCTAAAAATTTCTAAAATCATGCTCTATCAATTTATTGTTTTCTTACAGGTATTATTGTATCCATCTTTTCATGTGACTATGTTTTATCTATTTGAATTTTAAATTTCAAAAAACAGCAACTTCAAATGTTATTTTGGATCACTAAATGATTTCAGCTGAAAAAGTCATGAACATAGAAGGTGTAGAACTTATCAAGATCTACAACTTTTATTTTAATCATTTCTTCATCTGATAAAGTGGTAGTAACATTATTAACAAAATTTACATATCTCTCGTATAGTTTGATAAACTATAAGAGGGATATGTAACATTTGTAAACAATGTTACTGCCACTATGTCGGATGAATAAATGATCAAATGACCAAAATAGAAGTTATAGATCTCGAAAAGTCATGAAACTTTGTAGTTAACAACTTTTTGATTTGAAATCATCTTGTCAAAGAAAACTACGTTTAAATTTTTAAAATTTGAAATTCAAATTTTGGAAATGACATCGGATGGAAAAACTACTAAAATAAAAGTTGTAGATCCCAAAAAGTTACGAAACTTTGTAGTTGACAACCTTTTGATTTGAATCCATCTTGTCAAAAAAACTACGTTTGAATTTGTAAAAAATTGAAATTTGAATTTTTGAAACGGCCTCGGATGGACAAACAGCAAAAATGAAAGTTGTAGATCTCGAAAAGTTATACTTTATAGTTGATAACTTTTCATTTGAAAGCATCTTATCTTGAAAAATTACGTTTGAATTTCTCATATTTGAAATTCAAAATTTGTAAACGACCTCGGATGGAGAAACTACCAAAATGAAAGTTGTAGATCTCAAAAAGTTATAAAATTTTATAGTTGACAACTTTTTAAGTTGAATTCGTTTAGGATCCTAAATACTTATTTTAAAATCAGATGAACATAAAATGGCTAGGACGAAAATCTCATTTGGACACAACAGCTTGCAGGTGAAGTGATTAGGGGCAGAAGACACTAAGCAGGAGGTTAGGGGTTTAAACGCCGGTGGCTGCAAAGCGTGAAAAATTGTGTGACTTGTGACTTGCGACGCGCGACCGTGTGGCTCTCCGGTGATACCTCTCCCGGTATTAAAATATTTTTTTTCGTATTTTTTCAGTGCATTTTTTGGCTTTCCACGTCACTGCCAGTTTCACATTAATGTTGGTTTATAAGAACCGGCTTGTCAACCTCCATCACTGTCGGTATGCCACTGTCGGTTCAAAATCCTGCAGTGAAGGGGTTATTAAATCGACAGTGATGTAAAGATCTGGGGTAGTGTATGTCCAGGTTCCTTTTTTGCTGCACAAGTACAGAGCCAAAACGACTGACATATCGGGATGGAGGGAGTAGCCGCTAACCAATTGAATTACACGGTTTGAAGAAAAAACCTAGTTTACACTCAGATTTCTCGATTTTGTTTTTGATAAGAATAAACTACAATCTATTGGCCGTTAGTCCAATCTGAATAAATAACAAATCTTTATAGTAATCCAATGGTCGCAGAAAGAAATTGACTCGAAAACCAACTCGTGTGCCTATACAACAGATCTATATAAAGCCGTTTGCATAAAAACGAAGTACTCCTAAAATTATTTTGTGCAATTACCTTTGTTAATAATTACCCTGTATACTACTAGTAGTCCTCGTCCATAAAAACAAATCTTTATAGTAGAGTACTACTAGTCCGTACAAAGCGTCGACTCAAAATTCAGAAGTTAGAGAATGAAACCGAAGAGTCGAGTCCAGCCTGTGTGAAACTGAAAGTTTGAAACCCAAGGGGTTCGCTGGTTGGAACTTGCGATGGGTTTAATGGGCCGCCGCTAGCTAGGAGCCGCTGCCTATTTGAAGCGACGACGGCTGCACTCGCTGCAGTTCATTCTCTCCAGTCTCCGCCGGCCATCAGCCATCGGGTGAGTGAACCGTCATCTTGCCTGCAGTTCGTTCGTGTCTGACGCCTTCCTGCCCCACTGGTCCTCTACTCATCGTAGTTTCTCTCCCTCGCAGCGGCTGGCGACGGTGCTCTGATCGGCGGCGATGGAGCGTCCACCTCCGGTGATCGACCCCGCCGACCGCATCAGCAGGCTTCCTCCGGAGATCCGGGCGGAGATCCTGTCGTTCCTGCCGGCGCAGGAGGCCGTGCAAACGTGCGTCCTCGCGCGGACTTGGTGCGACGTCTGGAAGTCCACCAGACGCCTGCTCATCACGGCCGTGTCCGTGCAGGAGGTCCGGGAATTCGTGGACTGCCTGCTACGCGTCCGCCTTAAAGGGCTCAAGGTCGCGTCCCTCGACGCCAGCGAGATCAGTTTCGATCCGTCCGAGGAGGTGGAGAATCCGTCCGAGTGCAGCCTCGACAGTGACGACATATCCAGCATCAACAGATGGATCCGCCGAATCCTGGAATGCCGAATCAAGATGCTCCGGATCAACATAGATATTTGTGGGAGCTGTTTGGGCTACTTGGAGATGAGCAACAGGCTCCTCGTCTCGCGGCACCTGACCAGGCTAGAGCTCAAAGGCGTATGGTTCGTCGGTCGTTGCCTCAACCTGGATGGCTGTCCTGCGTTGGAACATCTGGAGATTAATGAGTGCCAGTTGTTGGGTGTGAGGAAGATCATGTCCCTGTCACTTAAGCGCCTCGTCATCACATCCTGTGATTCTAATCACTGTGAGAAACGCATTCGGATCTGTGTTCCACGTCTCGTATCTTTGTTGCTGGATAACACAGGTTCCCCTGCTGGAGAGGATGCCAGGACTCCCCTGCTGGGGAGAATGCCGGAGTTGGTGGAGGCAGAGGTCTGGATTGACTCATATCTGGATGAGTGCAACTGTGATGATCCCGTGGCTTGTTATCACGTTACGCGGGATGGTGACACTTCAGATGTCGATTCTGATAGCGATGACCGTGAAGACGGTTCAGCTGATTGTGCTGGACAAAATACCACAAAGTGCGTGGTCCTTGAAGGTCTAGCACAAGCTAGAGACCTAGTGCTGATAGCTAATCGCCCAACGGTATGGTATATGCCTTTCGTCCTTGTTGATTATTCACTATTAAACTACATATATTTCCAGTTAGAAAATAGTCCCCACTGATAGCAATTATATATTCCCACAATCAAGCATGCATTCCCACCATCTAAACAATGTTTATTTACTATCTTTTTTTTTCTTCTGTGTGCAATCTGTCCAGTATATTTTCAGAAGGGATTTGAGGTGGTGCCCCACTTTTTCCAAGTTGAAAACCCTGGTACTCGATGATGATTTGTGGTGTCAGCCTGCTGATTGCAGTGCACTAGCGTGTATTCTTGAAGATGCGCCACTTTTAGAGAAGCTCACACTTAACTCATCATGCCGGGTAAAATATTTCTGGATAGGCAACCACTTGTGCATTGCCGATTGAGTTATAGTATAATTTATTATTGATTGAACTTGGCGACTTCATTTCAGTGGCTGTCAAGCAAATATGAAGTGCAAATGAAAGGACATCCTGATGCAACAATGAAATCGACAAAAATATCGCAACACCTTAAGACAGTCGAGATCAATTGTGGAGATGTCAATGAAAGATTTCTTAATGTCCTGAATTTTCTGGGTACGCTGAACATATGTAAGATGACAATCAACTCTGCCTTTACTTTACATTTGTATGTGACGTTTTAGCAATATGGTAGCCAATGTTTTTGTATATGAGGATGCCAATCACCAATAGCAGCATAACGTTTTTAGATCTTGCCGCGTCAAACTTTTGTCTTTCCTTCCATTTTAGATATTTGAAAGATAGAACTGGTGCTTTCACAGTTGACATCCCAGACCATCATATATATGGCTATTTAGACTAATCATGGAGAAATAACATCATCAGGTTTGCTAGAAAGTGTTTGTGGCACAGTATCTTAACAATTTTGTTCTAACTTATAGTTTATAGTATATTACAATGGTGGTCCTTAAACTAACACATCCTTCTCAATCCCGAGCCAAAGCATTCACACCATAGGAAATTAGCTCAAATGGTGTTCCAGTTCCAGAGTAGGACAACATGTGGGTGCATTGCTCATAATTACCCAGTTCGTCCCTAAACTATTAGTGATTCTCACCTTGATCCCCAGTTTATGAAATTTCAAATCTAGGTCCATAATCCACTGAAGTACTATAATATCGTCCAAAGCATCTGTCTCTACCACTGGAAGGACGATGCACTTAGGTGTCAGTGGCTATGTAGCATTGTACAGAAAGGATAGGATACCCAGTAGAGCTAGGAGATTGTTAGCGGCTACATAGCATTTTCAAGAGAGGATACCCAGCGGAGCTAAAAAACAATAGTAGTTTAGTGTGGCCATAGACAGTGTCCAAGCATTCACCAAGAACAAACTGTGTCCATGCACACTTCTAGAATGAGTATGTAGGGTTCTCAACTATAGTCTGCTCTTTGGATGGTGTTCATGCAGCTGCCTAGAACGAATTGTTGTCACTTAGGGTGGTCATGTAGGAAGTCTTGTACAAGAACGTATGTGTGACAATACTTTCCGACCCCAGTCATGTTGTGCTGCTGACATGGAAATTATTGGCCCCAAAACTTTGACTGCCAAGACAAGAGGGTATGGGGATGATAAGGAGGTCAAGAATGAGCTTTGCTCCATGGCTCTCCGGTGAGCTAGATGACAATGTTGGGGCTATTTCGGGCAAAGATTGTACCTAAAAGGATTAGGAACCTTTGCAGTTTCATAATTTGTCGACATAGGTACGCATCATTTAATAGTTTGGGCACCAACCTTGTACTTATGAGCTACGTACCCACATATGGTTCCACGTTGAAACACCGCGTCAGCTAATTTATTGGATGTGTCTACTTGTGACCAAGATTTGGATATTTAAATAGACTAGGGACCTAGCTGTGCAAATTTATAGTTTCGTGACCAAGATGAGAATGATGTACTGAATAAGTTTACGGACTGCTGGTGTATTTTACTCTATATTCTATTAAAATTGATGGCAAAATTTTTATATTACATTAAAAATGATGGAAAAATTCAAGAATGTAAACCTGTAAGCCTGCGTTTGTATTTGTTGAGACTTGTTGAGTAGTTATCTTAAGTATCAATTATACTTCATTCCAACAAAATATTTGAATAATTAGCATACGATTCATTTTCATGAGGAAGTAAATTCTTTAATTTGCACTGAATTCAATTCTTGTCTAGATTCTTGCCATGTTTCACTATCTCTGTCGATGCCTTCTTAACTTATCATGCTTCTCATGTTTGTGCAGGTTTTGAGATCAGAGTAACAAAAAAAATGATGAAGAAACAACTATCTCACTAAACTGATAAATATATGCCATAAAAAGTAAAGCCGCCTTCGTCATGGGAAGCACCATATACTATCAGGGATCATATACTGCTTGTTCACTCCCACTTCGTCTCTGTGGTTTTGGCATCCAGATTGCCTAGCTAATAGCTGGCTCAATGTGCCTATCTGTTGCCTGTTATGTTTCAAGAACTTACTAGAGACTCTTATTTGGTTTACTTACCTGCGCATATGTGTTATATTGGACACTTCATTTCTTCTTTATGTGAATCATGCTATCTTGATTTTTCTTTGTATTACAGCAGTATATGAAACAGTAAGATGTCATGGCATTATTCAAGTCAATCTATTCATGTCAACTTTACTTTCCAAGTGAAATTGAATGTCGTATTATTCAGATGGAGTGGTACAGTTTGGTTAAAGTGTTTCATAATAGAACTTTCCCGAAACAGTATGTTGTGGATATTATTTCTGGAATATTACTATCCAGCCCTGGCCAAAACATTTACTCGGAGATAAAATTACATAAATTCAACTGTAATTGAACTTAATCAAGACAAAGTATCTCCTGAATGGATAAAAAGAAATCAAAAGAGAAAGAACTGGCGAAGCAGTTCACGATTGCATTATGAACTCCAAGAAAACATTAAACTGATGAATTGTTAAAGCAAATGTCTGTAGCTCTTGAACCAGCAGCAACATGAATATTTTTTATCAAATTTACATTCAAGCCTAGTTTGGCACATCTTCAACAACTTCATGAGCTATTGTGAGCTGTTTATTGCCAAATAAGCGTTTTCAAAACAGCTTTGTGGGTGAAACTCCTTTTTTTTCTCTCTCATAAAGGGATGTGGTGGGATAAAGCCGAAAAAAGTAGCTTATCTTGGCTTTACCAGACGCATGTGGGGCCAAGTACGTCCAAAAGATTGCATGTGCCCCAGCGTGGGGCGCGAGGACCAGCCCGTGTGAGCGGGTCGCCGTGGCGTGCATGAGCATGGCTGCTGGGGTCGAGGCGAGACAGGGGTGGAGACAAGCGCGTCGCGCCTAGGTCTCGATTCGGCGCATGGCAGGGGCGTTGATGAGGCTGCCGGCAAGGGCGGGGCAGAGGCGTGGTTGAGGCTGCCGCCGAGCGCGTGGCCACATGGGCTGAGCTCGTGGTGGGGTCGTAGCGAGGCTACGGTTGCGTCGTTGCTTGGCCTAGGATGGGGCGAAGAAGTACCCGGGGCACAGGCGAGGCCGCTGGCGAGCATGCGGCCACGCCCTTTGGGGGCGGGTGCAGCCGCTTAGTGCTCGGGTGTGCATCGGGAGAGACTCAGGGCGGCGTGGGGAAGAAAGAGAAGGGAAAACATGGAAAAGAGAAAGAAAATAAAAAGTAGAAGGGTATAATGGTCATTTTGTCTTTTTTCCATGAGGAGAAGCTGTTTTGACAAACGGGTTTCCAAAACAACTTTAGCTTCACTGACAAAGCTACACATGAAGCTAAAATTTTTAAAAAATACGACTTCACTAGTGAAGGTAAGCTATGTCAAACGGGGTCTTAAGAGACATACCTTGATCAAGCCCCATAAAATGTTAAACATTTTTGACCGAATCAGCAGGGGATATGTACAGCAAACTAGAGCTAAAAGAAAAGCATAAAATGTTAAACATTAGTAGCACCTACACACACTACTACAAAAATGATTTTTTCGGACATTGCCCAAACATTAACCGAGGCGGTCACAAAATCCAACCACCTCGTAAAATGCCTGAGGATTTTCGGAGGTAGATGTTTTCACTTATGGAGGCGTTCACAATTGACCGTCTCGCAAAATGCATTTACGAAGGCAGATAGTTTATTTACGGCGGTAGTCATGACTGCCCGTCTTGTAAAATCGATTTACGGAGATGACTCCAAAATAACCACCTCCTAAAATCGATTTACAGAGGTGAGCCTTTTAAGAGGTCCGCCTCCGCTAATGTGGTCAAGCCCAAGCAGCCCATCTTGGCTCGATATCATGCTCAATGTATATATAAGGAAAATTTGGGTTTCATTCTCACTTATCCAATCTCTCACTCAGCCCTCCCTCTCACTCTCTCTTTGTCACCCAATGGCACACCTCTCACCCGACACCCACCTCTCTCTCTCCCTCACTCGTCCTCCTCTCTCTCCCTCCCTCTCACTCTAATGCCCACCTCTTGCTGTCCGTCTCACGGTGGCATGCGAGGCAGCCCCCACCCACGGCAGCGGCGCAAGAGGCGACCACCACCCGTGGGGCGGCACACACCAATGGTGACAGTGCGCGGGGACACACCAATGGTGGCGGTGCGTGGGGCGGCCCACACCCACAGCGGCGGCGCCCGGGGCGGCCACCACCTGCCGTGGTGGCCCCCCGGCTGTGAATCGAGGGCGGCAGCGCGCCTGCACGGCGGATCTAGGGTGGGCATTCCCCCCGTGACGGATCAGGCGGACACGCTCCCCAGTGGTGGATCTAGGGCGGGCCAATCCTTCGACGGCGAGTAGAGGGCGGTGGGGCGACCCTTGGCGGCGGATCAAGGGTGGGCACGATCGGACCTAGCGATGGCGAAGGGCACGCAGATCCAGCTAGCAGTGGCGGCAGCGCCTGGATGGGCTCAGTGGGTCCATGGGTTTTTCTTTTTTTTTTTGTTTTTTCTATTTGATTTACATAGGCGGGCAATGCGACCGCCTGCGTTAACTGCGATTAACGGAGATAGGAAAACCGTGTAGGTCTGCATTAATGCAGACCTTTTGACGGAGGCGGATGGTTTGCCCTCCTTCGAAAACCTGTTTTGCCCACCTCGAAAGGATTCCTGTAGTAGTGACAGTTAGAACTCCAAAATTTGGGCGCATAATGCACGTCATATGATGCCCCACCATCTGGAAATCGCAATGGGGTTGACAAAATTCCACCGATACAGATTAGACATGGACGGAAGATACGCACCTGGCATGCTTGATGACGGCGGCAGTAGCGGAGCGCGAGCACAGGAATTGCCACCCGGACCACGCAACAATTGGCAGGTACAGGTTGAGCAGTAGGACCACTATGACCTCTACCTCTTCGCTATCCCCGACGCTCGTCACGTCCGCTTGGTTTGCCTCGGTCCGTGTTCGTTTGCCGCTGGTTGTTGTCACTGGTGTTTCACGAGTGCCGCTGGGGGTTGTGGCCAGGCGTCGCAGATGGAAGCGGCGGTGGGAGTAAGATGGATCCTTGGACGATTCATTGCCTTTTGAAGACTCTGGTCCGGATCCTCGAAGTTGTGACATGTGGGCAGATGATCTTGTGCATGGCCGAAGGTTGCCGGTGGGTGCGTTGAAGCCTCAAAGTGACCGTGTCTGTTGGATCATGGTGAAGCCTCTGTAGCATAGATCTGGGTCATTGGTTTTCATGTGGTGGGTTTTTTTTGGGACAAAATCTTGTGTGGATGGAGGAAATGTCATCTTCGTTGGGCACAAAAACCTGCGTAGAAGTGAAAGTCCAACTGTTCCTTTATAGTAGAGATGAAATTCAAACTGTTCAGGGGCTAGTAGGTAACGGGAATTGGGTAGTTGCCGGTTGCAACATTTGCTTCTTCAAGTAAAATCTTAACAAAACATTGTGGTCATCCATGTTGGGCTGGAGAAAAAAAGAATCTATGTTTAAAATTAGGATTTTAGGTCATGATTTTTAATAACACTATCATCAAAGCCCCAAAACACGGCACTCATGGTTTGACTCCTTAGATGAGAAACCGGTTGCAAAGAAAACATGCCAAAACACACACTTAAATCTTAATAATGTTTATTCTTCCACAAATCGAAAGCCCCAAAACATGGCAGCAACAAATTGAGTTGTTTTCATTGGCGCATACAATTTCTACTAAACACATGGGCATAGATGCTGGTAACCGCTAACGGACCAATGAACCTATCTTGTTATCATGTTATTTTTGTTGCTCCTGTAATTAGCACAGTAAGGCTTTTTAGAGAGATTAACACGCTTGCCTATGCGAGAAAATTGCTAAAATAAGACTCACAAACATGTGTCTTTGTTAAAATAGGATTCCTAATGTTGGCTTCGCTAAAACGATATCCGAAACATTGATACTTTATTTTCCATGACATTTTGATACTTTTAATCATATTCCTCATCTCAAATACATGTATTTTCACATATTGACTGTATTGCCCTTCTACTTAATCTCATCTATCCTTGATTCATCTACCCGTATCGATTCATCTACTGCGAGACCGTGAGACCGCGGAAAAGACCGCCCGTGCCCTAGTCCGCCGCCAGCCGCCCTCCACCCTCCGCCCCTTCTTCCCTCCCCACGCCGCCATGGATGGAGACGCGACCGCCCTTGGCCAGGACACGCGGTTTGGACAACCCCTGACGGCCAGACTGTGGCGGCCGTGCCCATCTCCTTCCTGCTGTACGCCATGGCCACGCAGTGGCTCAGGAGGCGCTGGCCGCAGCACGTCAAGAAGAGCAACACAGTAGCTGGTTCATTCTGCCGGCGATGCCATCGCCGTCGCGGGCGACGTCCTCCGCCCTGTCCAATAGCGAGGGCCTCGAGAGGACGTGGTCACCTCCAGCCTGCCGATCCGATTAGGTACGCCAATCCGATTCACATGCTCACCTCCAGCCGGCCTGCGTGCGTCGGAGATCACGGATGTCGCAAATGGCTGCTGCCGTGATGGCGTCAAGGACGGTAGCGTCAGCTCTGAAAATTCCCATGTAAGAGCAACTTCAAGAGAGTGGCTATTTGCTTCATGCAACCTAATTTAGAGAACTTTCAAAATAAATCAGAGTCCAACAGCTGTTCTATCAAGTATTCTAAAATACCAAGTTGTCTACTCCGGACTTCTCGGTCGTCAAAGAAAGCTAGCCGGCGCCGCTTGCTATCTGCATGCCGCGTCCATTCCCGCACGCGCAAGTTGCTCCTGTGTCCAATCGTGGCTGCTGCATGCTATCGGACGGATGCTCTTGGCTAAGGCTGGACGAAAAACTCGAAGCTCGTTAGCTCGCTCGGCTCGTGGCTGGCTCGACTCAGCTCGGCTCGGCTCGTTACGATAACGAGCCGAGCCGAGCCAAGATTTTAGCTCGTTAGCTATAACGAGCCAACTCGAGCCAGCTCGCGAGCCGCTCGCGAGCTAAACGAGCCAAGCTTTCAGGAAAAAAAGTATCAAAACTTGTATTAGTTTTTGTATTACTTCATGTCTTGTACTTTACAATTGACTAGTAACTAGTCTAGGCCCTATAAATTGACTGGTAACTGGTCTAGATACATTTCTTTTGTATTATTATTATTCTCAAACTTTAAATAAATACAAATATTATATTTTGTGTATTTTTTATACCTGGCTCGCGAGCTTAACGAGCCAGCTCGAGCTTTTAACGAGCCGAGCCGAGCTGGCTTTCTGGCTCGTTAGGATAACGAGCCGAGCCGAGCTGGCTCGTTATCTTAACGAGCCAGAACGAGCCGAGCCCAAACGAACCGAGCCAGCTCGGTATCCAGGGCTACTCCTGGCCGGGCGGCAAAGGCAAACACCCTGCATGCAATAGCTTCTAGCGGCCGAGGAAGCATGATAGCAGATTAAAAAATACAGAATGACAAAATTTAGAAAGACTGTTGCAGTAGCCTACTTTTTTTGGAGAGCTTTTTATTTTAGAAAATGGCTAAACCATGGATTTTGACTTTTATTTTTAGATAATCTCTTGGAGTTGCTCTAAGTGCGTGAGCTATTCTCGCTGCCACTACCTCCTATATGCACGGCAACCACAAAATCAGTGCTTGTGCGCATGCAGGACTGAAAAGATAACATGCAGGCCGATTCTATTTTTAGTGCAAGACTTAACTAACAAACGCGTCGAAGCAGGTGATGATATCGCCGTGTGTGGTGACGAGAGCAGCCGGGTTCAGCGGCAAAGGGCACATTGCCACGGCGGATGGCGCGACGAGGCTGGTGAGCGGGAGGAGCATGGGAATCGGCAAGTGCGCGGCGGCCACCGGTGGAGCTTGCTGGACGCTGGCCCCTGCCATCCTCACGCACAGTTCAAGAGCAGAAGGGCATTATGGTCGCATAGAGGCAAAATACATGTATTTGAGTTGAGAAAAGTGATTAAAGAGGTCAAATGTCATATATAACAAAGTGCCAACGTTTCAAGTGTCGTTTTAGCGAAGCCAACGTTAGGAATCCTATTTTGGCAAAGCCACATGTTTGAGAGTCCTATAATAACTTTGACTTTATTTTTCTATAAAATTATTTATTTAAAAGTGATATATGTATACTTTTATAAAAGTATATTTCAAGACAAATCTATTTATATGGTTTTCACATTTCCAAACTCAATAACTTAAAAGTTATTCATGATTTATATTCCTAATGTTTGACCCAAACCTTGTCCAAAACGACTTCTTTTACCGACCTGGAGGGAGTATATATATATATATATATATATATATATATATATAATTCTACACCACAAGCCAAAACTGATCTGAAAAAATACTGAGTACTACTAAATCACGTTCAGTATCAGTCAGTACTACACCTAATACCTCGAAAATACTGAACAATACTAAAACGCGAGTACTGAACAGTACTGAATTTTGTTCAGTATAACAGCTTGGTGTAGAATAGTATTCTACACCTAGGGTATAGAATAGCACGTGTGTGTATATATATATATATATATATATATATATATATATATATATATATATATATATATATATATATATATATATATATATATATATCCGGAATGAAACAAAACATTAAAAGAGGTGGAGGATGAATATAAGTATGGGAGAAATTAAAGATAATTTTTTTCTCATCCATCACAGATGTGCAACGAGAGATTGCTTGGCACGCAAGGGACATGGTAATTCAGAGATAACATTACCAAGGCAACTCAATAACTAACATAATTTCGGTAAGATATGAAAGTTGGATGACTTGGGTTCTAGCATGCACAAGTACGTACACAACAGGAAGGAGCAACCTGGTCCATACTCAAGGTCCAAGGCCCAAGGCCCAAGGCCCAGACCGATTGGCGAGCTACTGCTTTTACTGAAGGGTAAATCGCCAAACCCCTCCGGCCGCCGCCGCTGCCGCCACTCCATCTCGGCATCTCGGCCCCCGCGCGCGCGCAATGCAGCATCCTTTTGAAGTGACGATTGCATGATCAGGAAGCAGCTCTGTTCGTGCCTGCCATCCTTGTTTCATCCACTGATTCGGTGGGTATCAAGGGATGGCTACTCTGACGAAACGTCGGAACAAAGCACTTGCCGCGGAACCTCAGCAAGCTTCCAGAGGAGATCCAGACACAGATCCTGTCGTCCCTGCCGGTGCAGGAGGCCATGCGAACGTGCGTCCTGTCACGGACTTGGCACGACGTCTGGAAGTTCACCAGACGCCTGCTCATCACGGGCAAGTCCGTGGAGGAGGTCCGGAAGTTCGTGGACCGCCTGCTTCGCGTCCGCCTCAACGGGCTCGACCTCGCGTCCCTCGACGCGAATGAGATCAGGTTCGAACCTTACGAACCGTTCGGGCCGTGCTCCACCGCTAGTGCCGAGAGGAGAGAGAGAAAAAGGAACGGGGAACAGGGAGAAGAGTCTAGGAGGTGGGAAGGTGAAACGATAAGGATAAGACTGACCACAATGTGTGCTTTTGCCAGTGCTGAAAGAGGGGAGAGAGCGTTAGAGCACCGGTGCTTGAACATTGTGGCAAGCGGTGCTGAGTTAAATTTTTGATGAGCCGTGGCATGTGCGTTCACCGGTGCCGGAATGAATAAACAATCTTATTCCTTACCCGCTGTGCCTGCGAGCATGCAACTGGTGCTGGGCCCTGCAACATGGCAGCCGGCAGCCCAGACACATGAAGCACCGGTGCCGACGCTGTGGTCAGTGCTTGCTCCTGGCTGCTGCACACGCTGGCATGTACGGATTCGTTTTGAGGGTGGGGAGATTTTTTTGCTCGTGCGCTGGAGGCGCCTCCCACCCGCGCGACTGCGCCCTTCTTTTCGCTTCCTGTCTCTTATGCATGGGCCATACCCAGGATTGCAGCGCGCGAGTTTTGCTTTTTGGGGGCGCGAACTTGGTTTTCGGGCGCGCACAAGGCTTCCCTGACAGTAGAGGCTTCTTCCGTCTTGGCTCGCTGGACACGCGAGGGAAGGAGTAGCACCCATGACGGGAGGTTCCCAGCCGAGGGGAATGATCCACACCGTAGGGGAAAAATGGTCTGGGGTAGTGACACCACTCAAGGTACTTTCAATTATGTATAGAGCTTACATAGAAGAGGATCGAGAGGCGAACTAAGCCTAGCTCAGTTGGTTAGGTTCCTTGAGGTGGACCCTGCCCATCCGAGTTCAAGTTCTCGACTTGACATGGGAGCTCGCATTTTCCTGGATTTATTCTAGTATTTAACGGCGTTGTGCTTTTAGTGGTAGGTGACATTCCCGTCGACAGCGAGATACTTGTGGTGACTTCGTCAATCTCGAGATATGCCGGCACAGTCTTTTCGGAGGTGCTCATAGGGGTAGGGTTTGCATACGTGTGTTCATAGAGGTGAATGTACGTGCATGTTGAGTGTCTGCATTTGTACTTGTGTAATTCGCAAAAAAAAAGAGGATTGAGAGTTTGCCTGATTGGTGACTATGAGATGTGTGGCTTCTGCTACTCTCCTTGTATTGATTTAGGGGTGCTTCTGTTTCGTGGTAAACATGATGCTGTGTTGTTTGCTTACGATGAGTCCTAACATGATTTTGCAATCTCAGATGGTCATATCTTGAGATATATGAAGTAGAAAATGTCATTTTTTATTTTTTATTTAGTATGAGCAGAAGTGGCAACACTATTTGAAGCAGGGATGAACATTGGGGGACTATTTTAGGTTGATTGTGTAAGATTGTAGTCATAGTCTTGATAGGGCCTTGGTAGTTATATGGAAAGTCAGTCTCAGATGAGTATTTGTTCCTTACAAATATGTTAGGCTTCTGCATGGTACTCTTAGATCAGGATTAGTTGAAATGTTAGGCTTGTATCTACAAAGTGCATCAGTACATGAAATGTTCTGGTTCAAGTTACATTTTTTTTGCATTCTATTTTGGAGCACTCGTTTAGCATCAGTGTTCATTCTATTTTCTGCATTCTTATATTTTATACATGTTCTACATTTCTCTATTTTTTGGTACATTGCGATATTTAAATGTTCTGTAATGATTCTTGTGCATTTGGGTACAGTAGTAGCAGTGAATATTTGATCTTTTGGTTTCTATATCTTTTTGTCATAATGGTTATTGCCAATAATTTATGGATGCTCATGAGTGAGGTCAAATATATTGAATCTAGGTGTTGCCTTTTTAGCTGGAGTTTTTATTTGAGTACTGTCATTTATTGTGGCCCGTCAGTTTTCAAATATCTCATTTCGGCATAACATATCCTTTTACTTGAATGCAGCTTAACTCTGCTAAAGTCCTGTTGGCCCTGGTGATCATGATAGGGATGGCAAGCTGATCCTGTATCTCCAAGTGAAAGTGACAATTCTGTTTGTGTGCGGTGGAACAGAAGTGAAGCTCACTGGAAAATGTTAACAAAAGTATTCTATCCTATATCCAGATGTTGCTTGACTGATTGGATTAAATAGGTTTTCGAAAAAAAAAGATAGGATTAAATACAACTTGTCCAACACATTGCAGACGTGTAGTTTTGGATTATTGATGAATGTTTCTGATATTTTTTATTCGCCCTTTTATTTTTTTCTGATATTTTTTCTATGTAAGAGACGAATTTTGGATTGGTCTAGCCCCGTTTATGATTATTTTTTTTAAAAAAATACAGTTGAAAATATGGATCGGCCATGCTTTTATTTCACAAATCGTGAACAGATTGTCACGGGCATTGAGAGTCTCTCTCTCTGAAGCGATGGTTGCATGATCGGGGAGAAGTGATTGAAGCATCTCTCCGCCGCCGTGCCTCAGCTACTGAGGTGAATTGGGGATCTTGCATTGCTTGCACTCTGTTCGTGCCTGTCATCCTTCTTTCCTCCACTGGCCCTGTACCGGACGTACTCATCGTTCATCTCTTGCAGTCAGCCACGGCGCTCTGATTCAATCGATGGCGCCTCAGACGAAACGCCAGAAGAAAGCCCTTGCCGCGGCGCCTCCACCTCCAGTGATCGACCCCGCTGACCGCCTCAGCAAGCTTCCAGAGGAGATCCAGGCGCCTCCACCTCAGAGTGATCGACCCCGATGATCGCTGTCGTTCATGCCGGCGCAGGAGGCCGTGCGAACGTGCGTCCTCGCGCGGACTTGGCGCCACGTCTGGAAGTTCAGCAGACGCCTGCTCATCACGACCAAGTCCGTGAAGGAGGTCTGCGAATTCGTGGATCGCCTGCTTCGCGTCCACCGCGACGGCCTCGAGGTCGCGTGCCTCGACGTGAGCGAGATCAGGTTCGAAGCGTTACCGTTCGGGCCAGATCCTGAGCGCATTCTCGACGATGAGGACATGTCCACCATCAACAGCTGGATCCACAGTGTCCTGGAGTGTCAAACCCAGATGCTCCGGATCGACATAGATACTGGTGGGTGCTATGAGGGCTACTTGCAGATGAGCAACACGCCCCTCCTCGTCTCGCGGCACTTGACTAGGCTAGAGCTCACAGGCATATGGTTCCGTCGTTGGATAAACCTGGATGGTTGTCCTGCGTTGGAAGATCTGGAGATTGAAGGGTGCGACATGTTGCGTGTGAGGAAGATCATGTCCCTGTCACTTAAGCGCCTCATCATCAGATCCTGTAATTCTAATGACGATCAGAAATGAATTCAGATTTGTGTTCCACGTCTCGTTTCATTGTGGCTGGATGTCGAGGATGTCAAGACTCCCCTGCGGGAGAGAATGCCTGACTTGGTGGGGGCAAAGGTCCGGATTAGCTCATATCTGGATTGGTGCTCTTGTGAAGATCTCATGGCTTGTTATCACGTTACGCGTGCTGGTGACACTTCAGATATTGATTTTGATAGCGACGAAGAAGAAGAAGGTTGGGGTGACTATGCTGGACAAAATACTACAAAGTGCGTGGTCCTTGAAGGTTTAGCACAAGCTAGAGATCTAGTGCTGATAGATGACAGCCCAACGGTACGGTACACTCAAACACACATGCCTTTCGTCCTTGTTGATTAGTCACTGTTAAACTATATATGTTTCGAGTCAGATAATTGTCCATGCTGACAGCAATTATATATTTCCACACTCATGCATTCCCACCATGTGAACTTCCTAAGTAATTTTTACAGTTTCATGTTCGCATAGTCCAGATAAAAACAACTTCTTTTTTTTCCTTCTGTGTGCAATATGTCCAGTATATTTTCAGAAGGGATTTGAGGTGGTGCCCCACTTTTTCCAATTTGAAGACCCTGGTACTCATTGAGAAATACAGGCGTGAGCCTACTGATTGCAGTGTACTAGAGTGTATGGTTGAACATGCACCGCTTTTAGAGAAGCTCAAACTTATTTTAATAAAGGAAAAATATTTCTAAATGGGGAACCACGGTTACACTGCTGACTGAGTTGTAGTGAATTATGAACTTGATGACTTCATTTCAGGTACCGCAGGATGGCAAATATAATGTGGAAATTAAAGGATACCCTGATGCAAAAGTGACATCGACCAAAATATAAAGTGAAAATTAAAGGATACCCTGATGCAAAATCGACCAAAATATCGCAACACCTTTAGATAGTCGAGATCATTTGTGAAGGTGTCAATGGAATATTAGTTAATGTCCTGAATTTGCTGGTTACGCTCAACATATGTAAGATGACAATCAACTCTGCTTTTAACTCTACATTTGTATGTTTTATATTAGGAATATGGTAGCAACACAATACTCTATATCTTGGCAAACATGGTATATTACTATAAATAAAAAACAGTAATAAAGCAATTCTATGCTTTAACACAAACATGAGCATAGAAAAACCCTTCATGTTTTACTGTTTCCATGCATATATTCTGCAAATAATGAAATGAAACAATGACACAAATGTCATTAAAAGAAATGTAGTTTTAAACCAACTGTTCGAGATAAATGAAGGTAGCCCAGTTTTTGAAGAATAGAAATAGTAACCTAATTCATATTATTTTAGTTGTTACCCACATAAAAGTAGTTCTTCTGAGTAGGAAAACATATATTAATTTGGATCAAGTAGTTCCAAATCAAACACTGTCACTTTTCCATCTGACCCCCAAACTATACTAAATTTTACATACCAATCTAAGTTCCTAAACTAAATAAGCGCCTCAATCCCGGTCCGAAGCAGTCACATTACAGGAAATTAGCCGGTATGATGTTCCTGCACGGAAGCAATATATGGGTGCACAGCTCATAATTGCATGGTTGCCCACTAAACTATTACTCACTCTCACCTTGATCCCTAGACTATGAAATTGAAAATTGAGGTCCGTAATCCATTGAAGTACTACAATCTCAGTCCAAAGCATCAATGCCTCAACTATGGATGACGCACTCAAGCAAGCATCATCAGTAACTATGTAGCATTGTCCAGAGAGGATACCTCTGTGGAGCTAACAAATTAAAATAATAGTATAGTTTAGCCATAGAGAGTGTCCAAGCATTCACCAAGAACAAAATTTTGTCCATGCACACTAATAGCATGAGCTATCCATATGCAGGGTTCTTAACTATAGTTTGTTCCTTGGGATGGTGTCACACCTCAAAATTTCCGATTTTGGATTGTACTTACAAAACACTAAATAAAATAAATGATTTCAATATTTGTAAAAAAAATTGAAGATTAATTAAGTTTCTGCTAATTTAAATATAGAAAACTGTGGTTTCAGATTTTTTATTATTAATTTGATAGGCTTTCATGATGTGCTGTTAATTTGTTGTGACTCTGTGTGTTGTGCGAAGAATTTTCAAAATGCATTTAGTAAGTCATTTATTTTCTCCGGCTTGGCTGTCTTTTTCTCTAATCAAAATAGCTCCTTTTCTGTCTTAATCATTTCATCTGGAGTTGCCCTAGATCTTTTCCTTCTACCCTAAATCATTTCCTTGAGTTTATCATCTATCAACGTATCTCTGTAAACTTTTCGGGAATTGTTCTGGCTTTTTCTGGAGCTAGTTCCCACTTTCTGCGAGCATAATCTAAGTTTTAGATGCCCTATAATATCTCCGTGACCTCCAAATACTTAATTTGCATTCCTCTTGTTTAAAGATATGTCTGGAAATTTTCCTCAAATTTTTGGAGCTTTGGAAGTATTGTTCATGGCTCAAATAGTAATTCTAAATTTTCTAGGATTATTTCTAGCTGTGAAATTAAATATTCCAAAATATGTAATCCTAATCCATCTCGACTAGAAGCAAAGAAGAGTCGTTTCCTATCTCCCGTACACTGCTGCACCAGAAGTAGATGGCTCCAACTCTGCCTCCGAGTACTCCAAACCTACCGTTCTATAAAAGGATCAGATAGAGAGGCTTGGGCCATGATGTCTCAATGCAGATATCATATTTTCTAAACCCTAGCGTAGCTCCAACATGCCTGATCTCATGGTCGCCGGCTCAAGTGCACAGCGCAGCATCCTCCCTTCTTTCTCTCTGATCGGATGACCCATGGGTCCTGCGTATCTGTGACTGCCTCATCTTCCTCGATGGAAAGAGCGATGCAGCTTTCCTTGTTAAAGCCACCGGATCCTTCTCGATTTCCATCCTTTCTATACTTGGAACATCTACGACATATAAAGCGATATGCCGCACTCTGTCATCCTTTCCTGATTCCTTCGCAACAGCCGCAACGTCCGGGAGCTTCCGTGCCGCCGCGGCAAATCCTCGCTGCTGCGGCCGATTGTCCACTTGTCCGTCACTCCGTCGCTCTGCCGCCGACATCGACGCGTTGCCAAGCCTTGCCGTGCCAACATCATCGTGATCATGTTTTCTGATCCGCCGCCGCGTCTTTGCCCTAGCTAGCTCCGTTAGCCGCTGCTTTGGATCTCGTTGAGCAGAGCACGTCCGCCGCTGCCTTCAACACCGTCTGTTGCTTCATCGCCGTTCCCAACCCGTTGTCGAGCTTCAAGCCGAGGGGGTTCCCGAGCCGCCGCCGAGCCCAGCGTCATCTTCGAGCCGTCGTCTCCGCCCAAGGCTCCCTGCACTCCCTCCGTATGGACGTGATGTGCAAGAAACGCTGCTGCGCAGAAGCACCAGCCGTGCTCCGTGCGTGCTGCCGGGCTCTAATCCAAATTGCTAGCCTGCGTCATCATCGAACTAGCTACGTGTTTTGCCTGGTGAGACCTCCGTTCAAACATATCAGTACTAAAATTCTTTACCAGATATATCTTATCTCACGTACATATTTTTGCCTAGTGTACGTGCATACCTTCTTTCACCTATGGATGATTAATAATCATGCGTTGAATTAAATGTTTTTGAGTTTATAATTTTAATATTAAATTGATTAATGATAATGGAACCTAGTTTTTCAATTAAAAGGAACCTTGGACCATAATGATTGCTAGCAATGTTAATGGAAATATTAACATGTTTTTAAAATCATATATTTTACTCAAAGCATGTTACAGACACACGACATATATAACTCATTCAGTTGCTTTCACATATATACTTTTCCTTTTGCAAAGATAAAGTTAAACTTGATAAAATTATATGGTATTGTTTATAAATAAAATATGAGTAGTTCCAATTTGGTTTTTTTTAAATTAAATTATGTTTTGATTTATCTAGTCTAAATAACTTTTTACGTGGTTTTGTTCAATTAATCTGAACCAAGCAAATAGTGCCGTGCATGCTGTTGTCTTCATTTTGCTAGCTAGCTTGATGACATCACATGATGTCATGGGTATGATTTGTGGCCATTTTTCTTTAGTAAAACAAATCCTGAAATACAATAGAAATACGTATACACATATACAATCTCGTTTAGATCATATCTTCTACGTTTTAACTCCGATTTGACCCGTTCAAGTTGCGTTAGGTTCGTATTTGCGAGCTCTACATGTTAGTATAGCTGTACAATAGGTTTAGGAAATTTAATTTTCGAGTTTATATTTAATAATTAATTATCTATAGGAAATCTTAGAAAATTCATAACTTTCACGTTTTAAATCCGAATTTCGTGATCTTTACGTCTGTGTGATCGTAGTAACGTGTAGAAGAGTTTTACAAACTTTTTATACTGTTTTGCTACTATTGGTGTACTATTTTAATTATGTTTCTTTGTTTGCTTCGTGTATGATTGCTCGGATGATTGTGTGTTGATGCTTGATGATCGAGTATAGACGGTGAGCAGTTTCTTGACGATCAGGAGTATTATTTTGAGCCAGACCAGCAGTATCATCGGGAAAGCTTTGATCAAGGCAAGTATAATATGGGACTATCCTTGTTGTCCTATTCACTGAAATTATCATACACATGCATGTGTCCTCCTTGACAACTATAGAGATTATAACTTAGCTATTGATATCTCGTTTCCTTGTCACCTATGGGTTGTGCATTTGGGTAGCTATTGCTAGTGCTTAATTTTGAACAATGATCTTGTAATTTGACTAATGGATTAAGCAACCAACCATTAAGATGATTTTATTACTGTTGAAAAGGGGGCTAGAGCATGTGGATTATTTTGATGCTCTGGTTACTCTCCATAAGGACTTACCTGTAAGTGATAACCGGGATATATAGTACAGCTGTGAGGGCTATATGGCTCTGGCTCTAGTTGTTCAAGAGACATTTTCTAGCTTGTTAGTGGTTACCTTAAATGGCGTAAGAATGGCTTGCCACGTTGGGTGTAGGGCGAGCCCCTGTCCTTAGTGTGTAT
Organism: Saccharum hybrid cultivar R570; assembly: GCA_038087645.1. Classification (NCBI taxonomy): domain Eukaryota; kingdom Viridiplantae; phylum Streptophyta; class Magnoliopsida; order Poales; family Poaceae; genus Saccharum; species Saccharum hybrid cultivar. The sequence continues at coordinate 19,723,665 of JAQSUU010000805.1, forward strand.
AGGCTGCGAGTTGTTGTGCCACTGGGAAGGGGGTTCTACATCTGCCTGCCGAGTGAATCTAATCATCCTAACTTGTTAGACGACCTTTTGAATGACTTTATATGGTTTTCAGTGTTTTGGGAGTAATTAACCCATGCATTTGGAAATCATGACTCACAGTGAAAGTGTACACCTCTGCGCAGAGTTTAATAAACTGGTATACTAGCCGTGCTCACGGATACGAGCGGCCTTGGGGATTCTTACAGAATAGTTGATCACCATTATTATATCATGCTTAATTATTGTTGATTATTATTATGCTCATGTTAATGCTATTCATTATCCTTATTACAATTGATCATTGATTCATTAATGGGAATTGGAATACCTTGATGCTACTCAATTGCTAATTATATGATGATTAAAAGCTAAACGCAGTCAAACAGTGTCTAGCCTTTTTGAGCCTCATGAACCCTGTGTTATACTTGTTGAGTTCGACATGGACTCACTCTTGCTATTTCCCCCACACTCCAGTGTGTAGTAAGATGCTACTCGGAAGAAGGATAAAGGTGTAGTGGAGTTTCCAGAAGACTAGTAGAAGTGCTAGGCATATGTTACCCCCAGTCAGCCGTCCCTGAGAAGAATGGAGCCTGAAGATTAGTCACCGTTCCGCGATACTCTGATGTAAGTGTTAATATAGCTATGTATACGTTATATAATAATATTGTTTTTGATACTTTTTCATTCTGGCATATGTGTGGACTTCCTGGGCACACATATGATTAGCCTGGTTTTGTTCTTTAGAAAACCGGGTGTGACAGATGGTGTCCATGCAGCTGCCTAGAATGAATTGTTGCCACTTAGGGTGGTCATGTAGGTGGTCTTTTACAAGGACGTATGCATGACAAAACTATCCGAACCTAGTCACATTGTGCTACTAGCATGGCAAGTGGCACCATGACGTGGATTGCCTAGACAAGATAGCATGTGCATGATAAGGTGGTCAAGAATGAGCCTTTGCTCCAAGACTCTCTAGCGAGCTAGACGACAATGAATGGAATATGTTGGGGTCGTTTTGGGCTGAGATAGAGTACATAAATAGATCGGGGCCTTTGCAAATTCATTGTTTGGGGACATAGGTATACTAACCTTGTACTTATGAGCTACGAGTCCACATGTGGTTCCATCCTGAAGTACCACATCAGCTAATTTATTATGATGTGGCTGCTTTGGGCCAAAATTGGGGTACTTAAATAGTTTAGAGACCTAGGTATACAATTTTATAGTTTCATGACCAAGATGAGAATGATGTAGTAGTTTATGGAGTGCTATTGTATTTTACTCTATATTCTATTAAAAATGATGGCAAAATTTTTATATCGTATTAAAAAATGATGTCAAATTTCAAGAATGTAAACCTCGCTCTAAGGCAGCATTTGTATTTGTTGAGACTTATTGAGTAGTTGTCTTAGATATCAATTATACTTCATCCCAACAAAATATTTGAGGAATTAGCTTATGGTTCATTTCCAGAAGTAAATTCTTATGCACTGAATTATATTCTTGTATAGATTCTTTCCATGTTTAACTATCACAGTCGATGCCCTCTTAGCTTATCATACTTCTCATGTTTGTGCAGGTTTCAAGACCAGAGTAACAAAATATATGCCATAAAAAGTAAAGTCACCTTCGTCATGGGAACCGCCATACTATCAGTGATCATCCTGTTTATCTGTTCATTCCCACTCCTATGACCATGCTATTTGTTGGTGTGGTTTTGGCATCCAGATTGCCTAGCTAATAGCTGGCTCAATGTTCCTAGCCGTTTCCTGTTATGTTTCAAGAACCTATTAGAGAATAGTATTTCGTTTACTAACCTGTGCTTATGTGTTATATTGGATAGTTCATTTCTTCATTAAGTGAATCATGATATCTTGATTGTTCTTGTATTACAGCAGTATTTGAAACAGTAAGATGACATGGCATTATTCAAGTTAATCATTCATGTCAACTTTTCTTTCCAAGTGAAACTAAATATCTCATTAATTATTCAGATGGATAAAGGGTTTCATTATAAAACTCTATATTACATTATGTTTTGGGATCTTATTTCTGGAACATTACTATCAAACCCTTGCCAAATCATTTACTCTGATATAAAATTTCAAAAATCCAACTGTAATTCAACTCAAGCAAGACAAAGATCGAAACTCTGAATGGATAAAAAGAAAACATTGATGAATCAATAAAGCAAAAATTTTGTAGTTTTAACCCGCAAAAAAAAATTGTAGCTTTTCAACTAGGATCAAGATGAATATTTTTTACACAAGCATGAAACTGCTATGCTTGGTGGTCAGTGAAACCTGCCGCAAGAAAAGGGGTCATGATGAAGTAGCAAAACTGGTGAGTAAATAAAGAAATCTGCCACTTAGTGCTTTTTGCCGTGACATAGTTCTTTGAAATCAAGTCTTGCCAAAGGGAACATGTCCAAGGTAAATTGACTTTTGAATTGGAGTGTCCTTAAGAGAAATTGACACAATATGAGTAATACGAGTGGCAATAGAATATGGAACCAATGCAAGACTCAAAGAGTTTGAGAGGAAGGTCGGAGGGGCTTGAAAGTATAAGACATACTTTGACTTGGCATAGTCTTCTAAGATATCCTTTGATCTATATTTTTTCTTATACATAAATGTTTATAGCAACAAAAATACAAGTAATAACATAAGAGAGTTCATTCAAATACAAACCCAATGATATCATTCTTGTACAACAAGGTTTTGCATTTTGTCATTTGGTACACTATTATCAAATCATGGAAGAGACGAGCTACTCAATCATGCATTACTACTACACATATCTTATCATCGTTGGCTCGTAAAGGCCTATCACCACCATTTTCGCAAATTTGATGTTGATATTCGACAGTGAAAACGAAGGTCATCACAATGATTTGCAAACTAGCAACGATAACTGAATTAGTTTTGTTTTAAAAAATATGATACTGTTATTGCTACCATAAATGGCATCCTCGCTGCTGCCTCTAGCTACATGCTCCTAGCTTGGCCACCACCCAGCTGCTTCCAAGACCACAACCTCTCCGAAGCCCACCACTGATCTGGTTGGTGTTGGCTAGGAGTCCTCATAGATCCATCGAGGATGTAACTCCTACCTGAAAGGATCTAGATGGCTAGAGGGAGGCGGGGTGAATAGCCTATTAAAATTTGTCTACAAATTGTACAACACTATATCAAAGTATTTAATACAAAATGAGATCCTAATAGCATCTACTTTGTCTAGCTCTAGTTCACCTAAATGAAAGGCCCTACACAATTCTAGTAGCAAATGAAGTCTGCCACTAGAGCACACAAATACATATGGCTAGCACTACTCTAGTTGAGCTAAACTAGTGAAATAACTAAACTAGCTAATTCTACTAACTACCACTACAACTACAACTAGAGCTACCACTAAACTATAGAGCTACTCAAGAAACAACCAACTACACAAGCTATGTATATGAATGAAAACACAAGTGTAGTGATCAAATATCAAAACAAGCAAGAGAGATGACACAATCGATTTTTCTCCCAAGGTTTAGTTGCTTGCCGGCAACTTAATCCCCATTGTGGTGAGTCTCTAGGTGAGTGATTCTTGCACTAACTAGCTGCTCAAGCTAGAACCACAACTTGAGTTCTAGAAGGATCAATCACAGAACACTCCAACTAGCCATGAGCATTCCACTGGAGTAGCTATTGCCGAATATCCCATGGGGGCAATGCTCAAAAACCCCTTACAAGAGCTCAATCGGAGCCCCCGCACAACCACCATGCAGTGCTCAACTATGGTTAAATTGATATTCAGCAATGGCTAGGGTGTGCATCGGAGCCCCCACACAACTACCACTAGACATCAGCGTTGGACCAAGGACCTCTACATCGGAAGGAAGAGCACACTATGGTAGAGGAGTGCATGGCTAGGGTGTCTCATGCATGGACTGGTTTTGTTGAACTCCACATAGGTAGTGCACGAGGATCTTGATCATGACATCTCCTCGTCTCCTCTCCCCACCGCCAATGCTTGCGTCACTATCTTCGCACACGGCGGTGGTTTGCGAGCCATGGTCCTAGCTATTGCTTCCCTTGTCCTTCATCACATAGAGTAGATTCATGTGGGGAGGGAGGACACCAAGCAGATATGTGTAGGGAGTAACAACAACAAGTAGATCCATACAGAGAGGGGGCCACCATTAGGTGAATCAGATCCGAGTTTAATTGATCAATGTGAGGTATGGGCAGCACATGGAAGGGATGGCGCACGGAGAGAGAGAGAGAGAGAGAGAGAGAGAGAGAGAGAGAGAGAGAGAGAGAAGGGTAGCACCTGGAGTGAGAGAGAAAGAGAACGAAAAGCTATTATGTTAGGGTTTTGCTAGTTTTATGTGCCTTTGCTTTAATAGAGGCAGACATGTTAAGAGGCCTGCCTTTGTAAATAAATTTTCAGAGACGACAATTTTTTGTGTCTCTATAAATGGGTTAAACAAACCCTAAAAATTCTTGGTGCATTTTTGGAGACAAGGGTGATTCTATGATCACGTTTGTAGATAAAAAGCGATGTCTCCAAAAGTCATTTTTAGTAGTGGTTACATATGGCCCCCAATGGCCATGTTTTCTTCTTTGAGAATTACACAATATAATGCAGACGCTCACAATGCACGCACACTTAACCCTATGAATGCACGCACACAAACCCTACCCAGTGGCGGAGTTTGGAACTAAAGCTAGCAGGATCCAGTCATTAGTGAACAAGGCTAACATTTAACTTTTATCAAGGCAAATGGCTGCAACTAATGGAGTTTACTGAAGTTTAGGGGGTGGCCGTGTGAAGCTCCGCCACTACCTACCCTTTATGAGCTTCTTCGAAGACTTTTTGTCTTGATTCCTAGTTATTTCAATTACATAATAATTCTTTCATCTATCCAAAAAAATCTTGAGCTCTTATATACCCCTCCTAGGGGCCGGGTAACTGGAGTGTGAGATAGGAAGACCCTATACTTCAATCTTGCTAGCCACAAAATCTAGTGATAACCATAAGATTGTTCTTTCAAACAGAAATCCAATGATACTTTATTTGAATTTTGAAATGCATGCTCGCCTATTAAAAGAAAACGGATGGAGTACAATAAACCATTTGTCATTTGGTACTCTAATTGATAAATCATGCAAGAGACGAGATGCTCAATCATGCTTCACTCACTTTCTTTACTAACAACGTACTAGTTACTGAATGAATGCATCAATTAACCAGTTGCTTCATGGATTTGTGTTGACCGCAGCAGCAGTAGTACTTCCCTTCATCCACCTTACATTTGGCCACTGGACATTTGTAGCCCAAGTAGTAGAAAATTCCCTCGCAATCTTTGTCTGTGCAGGACTTCATCCTGACGCAAGGCTCTTTCAGTATCTTGACCACTTCCGAAGGGAAGCTGCCTGCAGCCGCCGCCCCTTGGATGGCCATCAGCAGCGTTGCGGCGGCTATGAAGACGAGAGTCCTTTCGAAGCACACTGTGTTCAGCGCCATGATTGATGAGGCTAATATGTTTTTGCCTTTCGGTGCTCGCTCTTTTTGGCTTATATTGCTTTGCATTGCTTATATTGACCGGCGCCACAAGCAAAATATTATTGAACAGTCAATTCCTGCCATTTTTGTTTGCTATTATGTTATTGATACCACTAGGCTGTACTAGAAGAACTTAACGAGTATCATTACAACTATCTTTGTATTGAAATTATATCCTTATTAGGTGCATTAATGTGTTTCCTAGTATGTAATTATTTATCACTGTCTTACTTGATCTTCATGAATACTGTGGAGTCTAAAAGGGAAAACATTTATTTAGGTCTGCTTATGATTTTAGACTAATTTTGGTACAGTTTTTTTTGTTTTTGACTTGAAATATAATTATTATGTTTTCAGCTCATATTTTCAGGTGTGTTTGGCATGGCTTCTCGAGGGACTTCAATGGCATGTTAGGTGAATCCCTTTCAAATTCTAATACAAAAATCTCTCTACAACACAGGCTTTAGAAGAGAGGAGTCATTTTTTCTAGTATAAGGGCCTGTTTGGTAGGGTTTCGGCTCCAGCCAAAACAGCTTCAGTCGTGGCTTCATATGTGGAGCAGCTTCGCTTGTGGAGCTGAAACAGTTTTTTAGACCGTTTGGTAAAACAGTTTCTCTAGGTGGTCAAAAAGGGTAAAATGTCCGTATTACCCTTATTTTTCTTTTTTCTTTCCTTTTTCTATTCTATCGTACCTTATCCATTCGCCGCTTGCCCTGGCAACTGCACACGTCGGGACCCCTCGTCTTCCTCCTCGGCCACATCAGGGCCCTCCTCGCCGGCATGTTGTCGTAGCTCGCACTCCGCCGCCTGCCCTAACCTCCACGTTGCCGGCGCACCAGTCGCAACCTCCACCTCGCCGGCGCACCTGACCCCACCTCCACTCCGCCACCGCCCTTCACCACGGCGGCGCTCCTGCACCAGACCCCACCTCCACCTCGCCGATGCACCCACTCCCAGCTCGACCACGCCGCCCGCCACCACCCTGCACCACACCGGCTCACCCGCCCCCACCTCCACCTCGCCGGCGCATCCGCCCCCACCTCCACCACATCGCTCGCCGCCACCCTTCCCGCTGGCGCACCTGCCCCCACCTCCACCTCACCAGCGACTACGCATGACGCGCAACCGTGCGCTCGCCCTCCCTCTCGCATGCGCCTCCTTGCCGTCGGTGGCAGATCCAACCTCCAGGCACTGGGGTCCACTAGTGGCAGATGGGAGCCGGGAGAAGCTTGGTTTTTCGGCTCCACCCGACACAACTGGCATGTGAGAGCGCGTTTTGCAGGAATCCTTGTTGACATTAATTAACGCAATCACTAAATAGCAACGGCGCTAAAAAATGCATGGTAATAAATTAACATGTCTCTAAATACTAGTCACCTTTTATATTTACCTATATTTCTTAGCATGGAACTAGGTTGTCATCCCTAATGAAATAAGCTTAGAAGTATATAAGTGGCACTATGATTTTATATGACTAGGCAGAAATATAAATAATATAAAGATATGATCAATTAAGAATAAGAAGAATTAAAAAACATCTGCAAACGGACAGATAATTATATCATTGTAGCATTTTACCTAGAGTATTACCAGGTTATCATTTATAATTTTACCACTGGGAAGGTCTGGCTAAACTTCTATCTAGAGTATTGATAAACTTTATATTCATGATAAAGAGAGTAAACCAATGTTATGCACTCTTACTTAATAACAGGGATAAGTCACATGATAAAATATATATATATATATATATATATATATATGATTAGTCATCATAAATAAATAAGTAGATACACTCTGAGCTCCCTAACTATTACTAATAAAGTAATCCAATCAGAATATTAGAGGAATAATTTCTAAGTATTTAAGTTACATGTCAAGCTACTACAACTAATAATCATCGTCAAGTAATACTACCATATGTCCCAACCACAATGGAGCCATGAACTTGAGAAGTTGAGTTCAAAAACCTCTGATATATGAATATATCCTTGACCAGACAATGCTGCTCTACTAATAATCCACTGCACAGGGGGAGGACTATAGAGGACTCAATGGACCTATAAAAGTCACACCCATGATCTACCACACGATCCTGAACAACTGGAGGCATCCGCAGATATGCAAAGCATCTAAGCACCATGTTTACATAATGCATACCACTCATCTTATGGCCAAATAAACGAGCATTTTACAAACATGTGATCGAACTAAATAGCAACCTAACTATACTAGAATTGAAGTAGACAATGAACGATGCATTCAAGAACGTAATAAAGATGAAGAATAATGTTGACATTGCAATAATTGTGCAAAGATAGAATTACAATAAGAGCGGAGAACTAGAATATTACGAAAACTCCATGCTCGCCAACGATTAGGAATCCAAGCTAGGTTGACTCAACTTGACTTCCTCTAAACCTGATCTAACTATGCTAAAGCTATGAACTAGAGGAACTCTGATGATCTAGGGTTTCTTGCTCCGGATCAACTGATTTTCAAATGATTTGATGCCTTCAGGGGGAGTCTGCCCCTATATTTATACCCCGGTGGGATGCACGTAAGCCATTGGATCAAACCGACTTCACGTAGGGCTAGGATTGATCCTCAAGGTTGGTAGAAGAATACTCCAGAAGCTCATGGAAGTGGAGAGAAGGGGCTGGCCGCCTAGCCACCCCCTGGCCAGCCGGTCCCACCTGGTAGGCACTCAGCCTCCGCTTCGTTCCGGCGTCTTCTGGGGTCTTTTATAATATACTAGTATTTATCTCACAGTGAAATTCCAAAAATTCTTTTAATAATTAGGTATCTCTCTCCACTTTTCTGCATAACTCCCTGCAAATATTAAAATTCAACAAAGCTTATGGAATTCGTCAGATAACACCCTAGTCTTCTATATTTTTATGTATTTTGATCATTCTCTCATGTCTATTTCACTATATATCGTTGACTCTAATGACCGTCAACAAAAATCCCCCAAGCTTACCCTTTGCTAGTCCCTTAGCAAAGCCTAATTAGATAAACTTAGATCAGGAGTTGTTACAATGCTTTCACGCCTTAAAAGTACACATGCTTTCAAACAAAAATTCTTCTCCGGATTAAATAAAACTGCTCTAACTTTCAAACTCACCCATATTACCTTCAACTATAGAGCTTCTTAGCCTTCACTTGGGTCTTGAGCAATTGAAAGATAGAATAATTAAGTCAAGCACTATGTCTTAAGCTCTTTGCTCAACCGATGTTCCAGAGTTTTTGTAAGTTTTCAAAATAAAACTCAGAGCTTTTATTGTATGACACTCTCAAATCTCTCAATATATGTGGTGTTGATGCAAAAGTGGATCTGCAAACACAAAGGGCTAATACCCGAAATCGATATTCAAAGCGTGCCAGTCGATTTGACCTGTTAATCGACACGGATGAAGATATGAGCACTTTGGTCCTGACAACAGCGATACGCCTGGAAGCCACGGCCAAGAGGTACTCACGCGGAACTCGAGGATCGTCGAAGATTGCACTGAAGCAATGCAACTCGCCGAATCGATGAGAACTCGTAAAAAAGGAAAAATATGCAAATTGACGAAGTCGCCGGAAAGTAAATAGATGTAAATAAGAGTAAAAGCTGGTTTTTGATATTGATTGATTGATTTTTACATTGCCCTTCACTCTATATTTATAGCCTGATCTACAGAAACGTAGCCAAATACGACTAGGACACTAAATCCAAATCTAAAGAAACATATGACTCTTATACAAATCAGACTCTAATAAACATAGAAAAGGAAATTAATTCCTATCTTATTCCCTTGTCCGCCTAAATTACGATGGAATTCCCATCGACCTCCTTTCCATCGGCACACTCCCTGTTTTATCAGCAGCCTTCAAGTCTTCTTTCATCGGCACACTTCCTATTTCATCAGCAGCAGTCTTCAAACCTCCTTTATCGACATCGGCAATAATACCCTTAACCTCATCGGCAACACCCCAATCCAACCTAGCTTCTCCATACACTGCCAGCATCCATCGGCAGCCTTCTTCACAAGTTGTCTTTTATCGGCATACACAATAACTTTTCTTCTGCCGATTTAGCCCACTCTGATTATCTTGACACGTGCCAAAAAACGGTGTCAACACATGCCCCCCAATTTCGGAGTATAAAACATTGATGCTCCGAAATTTACTCCAGATAATATTTGCCTTTACCTATTTTTCTCAACCCATTCTCCAAGCATGACATAATCCGTTACTGAATCTAATCAAATCTAGTTCTGATTCACACATATCAGCAAATATCGCACAATCCCCAACTACTCTTGCCCTAATTATGGTTAAGATACCGAAATAACAATCCATCGGCAAGATCTCAACATAATTAACGCCACCATTTTAGAATCAAAAGATTTTGTACTGAGATCTTTTTCAAGTCATGATCACTTGCCATCAAATCCCCTATACAATCCCTTGATTGTCGTGCGAACAGTTACCATATCCATCTGAACCACCTCGACCTACACGTGCGCGGCATAGAGATAAGTCCAGAATACCCCTACTCCAAGCAGCCTATAAATAAATTTCTCTGGAACGCTCATCTTCTACCCTCAGACTCCGACCTTTGGCATTCTCTCTCTCCGGCGGCGACTTCAACGAACAACCGTGCAACCTCAACCAACAAGAACTCCTTCCTGCATCACCTTTAAGTTCCCAGCCGGCGCCTTCACCTTCCTCAGAGCAATGGCGATCAACTTCAACGTCCCCGCGGTTCGTTCTTCTTCTGTTACTTTTACCTTGACTCTTTTGATCTTTGCGAGTTCATATAGTTAGTAATTTTTCCCTTTTTCCTCATTCTTTTGATCCTCCGAACTTAGGAACTACGCAACAAACTGGTTGTTCCAACCGACCAACCACCCCTCCAATGCCTAGGTCCAATGGGCGACCCAGATCCAACTGATTTGATCAACGCAGAAGCTAACATAATTCCTTTCAAAGCTCAAAATTTTTCTTTGAATCTATGGAAAGATACATTCCGATCCTGGCTCAAACCCACCAAAGGGTGGAAAGATTGGTATTTGAGGGTTAACAGGTCGATGCAGGTGTACTAGGCAGAGCGGAAAATAGACCAATGCATTAGGCTGTCTATTGCCGATATGCAGAAGAATGAATCCATGATGATAGCCACCGCTCACTTCTGGTCAGACACAACAAACACCTTCATGTTTGGCCATGGTCCATCCGCCCCTACTCTTGCCGATGTATACATGCTCACTGGCTTGGACATCTCGACTGTCGATGAGGCTTCCATCTATGGTAGGAAAGCTGAATATAGAGTGAACACACACAACATCGGCGGCTGGACAGGATACATCCAGGAATACCAAAGGACTGGCACTGTTAACCAGAGAGAACATGCCATATTCTTGAATATGTGGTTGGAGAAATTTATCTTCTGCGGTCGATCGGTAGGACCAACCAACGCCTTCCTTCCTGCAGCCGAACTCTTGGCCAACGGTGTAAGGTTCCCGCTCGGTCGATACCTTCTGAGCTCCACCTACCACCTCCTCCACCAAGTATCCCAGAAGCTTTTGCTTGGTGAACCCATCGGCAATTTGGGAGGCCCATGGTGGTTTATCAATATGTGGCTAAATGCCCATATGCATAAACGTCTGCAGTGGGATTTCTTCGTCCAAGAATTCCCACGAGAAATCGCTGAAGATTACGTTCTTGGAGATGAGGAATCGGCAACACGCCCCCCTCTCAACTTTGGTGAAGCCATAATTGTCCTCCCTGGAACAGAGGTCAATGAAGATCAAATCGGCAGATTTTTCCAGAACTTCTACAATGGTCTCCCTCGCGATCATAGGGCTTGGGTACCCTATATCGATGAAGAGAACAAGTTCCCCCTTCTCTTCAACTTTGCTGATGGCCATCATCACTCCCAGGGCAATCCCGGTGAACACATTTGGTAGTGGGAAAAATTCCAATACCACCTATGAGTTCTACAATCCATCGGCAGTATCCCATCAACTAGCTTTTGGGCAACTGCCAATCAAGCTGTGCTTTGCCGATGTGATCAAGCCCAGAGAAACAATCACCAGCGGAACTGAGTGGAGCAGGGTAGTGAGACTCGCCCCCGATGCCGATATCTCAAACGTTAATCTTTGCACCTGGTCACCAGCGTCTTTTATTACCGAATCATATAAGCAATGGTGGCAAGAATGGAAAGAACAATTATTCGCAACATCCGTCCATACATATCGGCACATGATCGATCCCGACTACGCCATTCCTGATGATGCAGTAAGTTTCTTTTAACTTTCTTTTGTTTCTCCTTTTTTCATATATCGGCAGCTAATCTTTCTTGTGACAGGCCGATGACCCAGTTCCATCCATAAGCAAGAGTGGGAAAGCTTTCAACCTCCAACCTATCTCCCCAGTTTCAGTGATCGGCTACAACGCCCCCACCTTAGCCGCTTTAACTTTCCAGAGGACCCGTGCCAAGACCGTCATCTCTAGATCAAAGCTAGCAACAGCTAGGGCTACTCCGTTAGCCGCCGCATCAAGCCTAATCAAAGGTTTCAAGGTAATAACCTCGTTTAATTTCACTCATGCCGATACAAACTATATTAATCATGTAACCATCAGGGTGTAAGAGCCGCTGCCGGATCATCATCGACAACTCTTCCAACACCAAGTACCACTACCTCCAGTCAACTTTCAGAGGTATTCTTTCAACTTTACATTTTATCTATTAAACATCCAATCTTACACTTGTTTTGCAGCAGCAAATGGGCACATCGGCAAACACACCAGGCGCTCAAGCTCCACAATCAACAAGTGCTGATGCCCCCCAGCCACCTGTCGCTGAGACCCAAGTAAAGCGTAAAGCTTTAACCGATGCCGAGGCTCAGCAAAAACGACAGAAATCTAAGTCAGTCCCTGCATCTGCTCCAACATCTGTTGGTCAGCCAACCGATGTAGTTGAACAAGTTGACCCTTCTACACAAAATGTATCATCGGTCATCATACCCCAAGGGCCAACTATTGATGAAGTCGTAGAAGACATCCCATCGGCCAGCTCTGTCGATCCCTCACATGGCTCCCTTCAAGCTGCTCCTTCCAGCCAGGCCCAAGAAATCACCTTGAAGCAGGTAAACCAATTGACCTATTCGATTTATAATATCCATATCTATCCTTAGGTAGGATCTCTGACTTCCTTTCCTCTTCACAGGAACAAGGTTCTCCCAATAGCCTGTTTTCTTTTGCTATCGACATCTCCGATGATGATGGAGAAGAAGCGAGTTCTTCCCTAGCACTGGGGACAATATCGGCATAAATTTATGCCAAGCTAGAAGCCCTTCTAAATCTGTTACAACAAGATACTGCTCAGTTAGTAAACGATTCAGATCCTGGAAAAACCATCTTCAAGACAATCCGTGGCCAAGTTCCTGCCGATGTTGAAGAAACTCTCTTCCCAGCAGTCCATCTAGAGAGCCGACAACTTCAATACCAACGGGCTGCTCACCGTATCGCCGATAGAGCAGCTCAAGCCCAGCTCAAGGAAGAGATGCTGCAGCTAAAACAAACTGCCGATGAGAAGCACAAAAGCATCAGCAACTTATAGACCTCAGGTGCCGATCTTAAGCAGATGATCCTGGATCTATCGGCAAAAAGAGCAGCCCTTCTAGCTGAACTAGAAGAAGTTGAAATAGCCCTAACTCACGCCAAGCGAGAAGAAGACCAGCTTCCTGACGCCATCAAAGCCCTTCAGCAAGAAAGGGATGTCCAAGCTCGCAAGGCCTTGGCCTTGAAAAAGAAACTCAAGCCTGTGGAGGGGGTTGCCGATGAAGACGCTAAAGAATTGAAGGAAGCCGATGAGATTCGCTTGCGTGCAATATCGGCTATCCAATCTTTGTTAAATCTGTAATTCTCATCTAGTGCATCGGCAATGACACATTGATGCTTTGTTTAACTCTAGCCGATAGGATTGTTATCGGCAATTATACTTTTATGCATCTATCCAGATACTAGGGTAATATTTCTTTAAATATTTTCTATTTAATGCTCTGGGAAACACAACCCCTTCGAGGGTTTTGAGAATATATGCATTACCAGGAACAGATTGATTTATCCGATATGGACCCTCCCAATTAGGCGACCATTTGCCAAACTTTGAACTTTTAGTCCCAATCGGTAAAATCAACTTCCAAACCAAATCTCCATCGACAAACTCCTTTATCTTCACCTTCTTGTCATACCATCTAGCTACCCTTTTCTTATTCTCTTCGATGCTAGCTAAAGCCTTTAACTGATGACCTGCCACATCTTCCAACTCATCTTTCATAAGGGTATCATAGTCATCGGCTGTCAATTGATCTTGAGAATGTATTCGCCTAGAGCCAGTTTTAATCTCCCAAGGCAACACTATGTCGTGTCCATATACCATCTGATAAGGTGTTACCTTGGTTGCACCATGACACGACATCCGATATGACCACATGGCTTCATTTAATACCGTATGCCACCTCTTAGGATATTCTTTAATTTTACGCTTAATGAGCTTGATAATTCCTTTGTTAGAAGCCTCAGCCTGACCATTAGCTTGGGCATAATATGGAGAAGAATTTAAAACTTTAATCCCCATACTCACAGCAAACTCATCAAATTCCCCCGATGTAAACATGGTACCTTGATCGGTAGTGATAGTTTGAGGAATACCAAATCAGTAAAAAATATGTTCTTTCACAAAATCAATCATATTAGCTGATGTCACCTTTTTCAAAGGAATTGCTTCAGCCCATTTTGTGAAATAATCGGTAGCAACCAAAATAAATTTATGCCCCTTACTCGATGGTGGATAAATCTGACCGATGAGATCAATAGCCCAACCCCGGAACGGCCAAGGCTTAATTATAGGGTTCATAGCCGATGCGGGTGCTCTTTGAATATTACCAAATTTTTGACATTCCTGACATCCTTTAAAATATTTAAAACAATCTTCGAGAATAGTCGGCCAATAATATCCATTTCTTCTGATCATCCATTTCATCTTGAAAGCCGATTGATGAGCCCCACATACTCCTTCATGAGTCTCACCCATCAAGCTTTTTGATTCATCAATGCTAACACATCTGAGTAAAACTCCATCTATGGTACGGTAATATAATTCATCATCAAGGAGCACATACTTGGTAGCTTGGAATCTTATACGTCTTTCAACGTTTTTAGATGGATCCTTTAAATAATCAATAATTTCCTTTCTCCAGTCATCGGTATCAACTGTCGATGTTAATATTTCTTGAATAGGCTGATACCCTGAAGCATGCTGAGCTAATCGATTAGCCTCTTCATTATGCAATCGAGAAACATGTTCCAGATGAAAATTCCTAAACCCTTTCAACAACTGCAGACATTTCTCATAATATGAAATTAAAACTTCACTTCGGCATTCATAAATTCCAGCCAACTGATTTATAACTAGCATAGAATCACCAAAAATTTCAACAGCATCGGCACGTATCTCCTTAAGCAATTCTAACCCTTTTATCAAAGCTTGGTATTCAGCCTGATTGTTTGTTGATGTAGCAACAATCGGCAATGAAAACTCATACTTCTTCCCCTGAGGGGAAATTAACACAATGTCGATGCTTGCTCCTTCACCACATGTAGACCCATCGAAGAAAAGTGTCTAAGGAGCAATCTCCAGAGAATCCACTGTGTTGCAATATTGAGTGACAAAATCAGCCATAACCTGCCCCTTAACTGCCTTAGCCGATTCATAATATAGGTCAAATTCTGATAATGCTAAAATCCACTTGTCAATTCTACCACTTAGTATCGGCATCGACAGCATATATTTGACCACGTCGTCTTTGCATATGACAGTACACTCAGCCGATAGTAAATAATGCCTCAACTTAATACAAGAAAAGTATAGACACAGACATAATCTCTCGATAGCTGAATACCTGGTTTCAGCATCCACTAACCGTCTGCTTAAATAATAAATAACACGTTCTTTCCCCTCAAATTCTTGAATAAGAGCTGAACCGATAAAAGTATCATCAGTTGACAAATACAATCTGAAAGGTTTCCCGTGTTGAGGTGGAACTAGCACTGGAGGATTTGTTAAGTAGCTCTTAATTTCATCTAGGGCTAATTGCTGCTCATCTCCCCATCTAAATTCCTGATCGGCCTTCAATTTCAGTAATAGACTGAAAGCCTTGATCTTACCCGACAGATTAGATATGAATCTCCTGATGAAATTAATCTTACCGATCAAAGATTGTAATTTAGTTTTATTGGCAGGAGCAACCACCTTGTTGGTTGCCTCAATAGACTTCCTACTAATTTCAATGCCCCGCTGATGCACCATAAAACCCAAGAATTGTCCTACCGATACATCAAATGCACACTTATTAGGATTCATCTTTAGTCCATGCTTCCTTGTGCACTCCAGTATCTTTCGTAGATCGGTTAGATGCTTTGTGATATCTCCAGACTTAATCACTATATCATCGATGTAGATCTCTACCAATGTGCCGATGTATTCATGAAAAATAAAGTTCATAGCTCTTTGATAAGTAGCACCGGCATTTTTCAAACCAAACGTCATAACTATCCATTCAAATAATCCCAAATAATCCCACATGACTTGGACACCTAAAAGCAATCTTGGGAATATCTTCTTCAGCCATGAATATTTGATTATAACCTGCATTACCATCCATGAAGCTGATAATTTGATGTCCTGCTGCAGCATCAATCAACAAATCAGCAATCGGCATTGGATAACCATCCATCGGTGTGGCTTTATTGAGATTCCTGAAATCAATACAAACACGAAGTTCCCTATTTTTCTTATAAACAGGAACCACATTAGAAATCCACTCCGCATATCGACACTGTCAAATAAACTTTGCCTCAATTAATTTAGTTATTTCGGCCTTAATATCAGGAAGTATATTAGGATTGCATCGACGCGCTGGTTGCTGATGTGGCCGAAATCCAGACTTAATAGGCAATCGATGTTCAACTATCGATCGGTCTAATCCAGGCATTTCAGTATAATCCCAAGCAAAACAATCTTTATACTCTTTTAACAAATTGACTAATTGTTGTTTACACTTGGAATCTAACTTAGCATTAATAAAAGTAGGCCTTGGCCTATCACCTTCACCAATATCTACTTCTACTAAATCATCAGCCGATGTAAACCCTTGACCTAATTTTCCATCATCGGCAAACCTATCCATTAAAATTCTTCTTCAGAACCGACTGCTTGGATTGGTGGAATTTCATAATCGGCAACCTTGAGGAACTCTTTTTCCCAAGCTTCTCCTGATATGCACTTGGTTCGTTCATAAGTATCTGATTCTGCCGATGCGATGATGTAAGAAGAATCGCTAGGAACAACTTCAATTTTATCCCCAATCCATTGTACGAGGCACTGATGCATTGTAGAAGGAACACAACAATTAGCATGAATCCAATCCCTTCCTAGAAGCAGATTATATGCACCCTTGCCATTAATAACAAAGAAAGCCATCGGTAAGGTTTTGCTGCCGATGGTCAACTCAACGCACACTGCCCCTTTAGCCGGTGACACATTGCCTTCAAAATCCTTTAGCATCATATCGGTTTTGGTTAAGTCTTGATCTCCCTTACCAAGTTTCCGATACATCACATAAGGCATAATATTAATCGCAGCTCCTCCATCAATAAGCATCTTAGATACAGGCTGTCCATCAACTCTGCCTTTCACAAACAAAGCCTTGAGATGTTGTCTCTCATCATCGGCATGTTTCTCAAAAACAGCCATCATTGGATCTAGCGTTAATTGAGCTATTTGGTCAGAGAAAACAACTTCTTCCTCATTATCAGGGAGTGCCAAAAATTCCATCGGCAACATAAACACCATATTGACATCTGCCGATGGGCCTTTATTTTTGTGCTTTATTTGCCACTGCTGATTACCAGATCTCTCATTGGAGGAATTCTCTTCTCGGTATAAGTCCTCTTTATGCTCTCGCTGCATTCTCCTTTTCTGTGTCTTTGTCAAACCTTCTAGACACCATTGAGGAAGTTTAGTTTTCCAAACTGGCTGATAATAGGTCCTAGTTGACTCTACACGACGTATATTAGGATCTCTGTAAAATATTTCTTCATCAGGAACTCTTGCGTTTGCCATCTCTTCAAGCTCCTCTTGGTTCCTCGGAAAATATGCAGCTCGTTTACCAAGCCTCTCATGTACACTAAGCCTGCCCCCTAGCCGATCATGTACTGATGCTTTACCCCTGATCGGCTCATTGATGGACAAACCTTGATTGCCAGGTTGAAACCTCCTTTCTGAACGATTAACTCCATAATAACCATTGCACTCTGGGCAATTTTCAACAGTAGGTAATTTAATACCTTCTTCCCAACAATGAATAAAAAACGGACACCTCCAATGATCCTTATGCCAATTCCACTCCTCTCGGCGTCTCTCTTCTTGCTGTTGTCGATATCGGTCCCTTTGCTGACGCCAGCCCTCCTGTTGCCTTCGATGGGTAATCACAATGCCAGATCGAGGAGGTCTTCTAGAATTGCTACTTTCTCCTAGTAACCCCTTGCCTCTTGCATCATCGGTAGTTATCCGATGTTGGGGATCCACTGATGCGTTTTTCTTAGCAACTTCTGATGTCAACACCTTATCTTTCCTTCAGCATCCAACATATTTGCTGGAAAAGGATGTTGATCAATTTTCATCGGCTTCTAGATCTTGGAATTACCAAATTTAATTCTCCCAGACTCAATAGCTAATTGTAACTGTTGCCTAAATACTTTGCACTCATTTGTACTATGTGAAGTTGCATTGTGCCATTTGCAATACAGCATTTTCTTCAACTCTTCTGCCGATGGGATCACATGATTAGGTGACAGCTTAATCTGGCCCTCTTGAAGTAGAAGATCAAATATCTTATCGGCTTTGGTGATGTCGAAAGTAAACTTCTCTGGCTCTTTTTGACCAAAGGGACAAGATATCGGCTTTTTATTTTTAACCCACTCAGCCAAACCGATAACTGGCTCCTCATCTGAATCAAAATCTTCTACCTCTCCGACAAATGAAACCTTCTTGTTCCAATTCCTTTTGGGTTCAAAAACTCTAGTATCTTGATCAGAAATCCTTTGCACGAGATGACTTAGGCTTTCGAACTCTTGAGAAGCATATCTGTCCTTAAGGTGTGGCAACAATCCTTGGAAAGCCAAATCGGCAAGTTGCCGATCATCTAGTACCAGGCTATAACACTTATTTTTCACATCTCGTAGCCTTTGCACAAAGCCTTCCACCGATTCATCATTACGCTGTCTCAATTTTACCAAATCGGTAAGCTTCTTTTCATGAACTCCAGCAAAGAAATATTTATGAAATTGTTTTTCTAGATCAGCCCAAGTAATAATAGAATTTAGCGGTAATGAAATAAACCATGTGAATGCTGATCCAGACAAAGATGATGAAAACAAACGAACTCTTAATTCATCTCTACTAGCTACCTCTCCACATTGAATAATGAAGCGATTAACATGTTCCATGGTTGATGTATCATCTTGCCCAGAGAACTTAGTGAAATCTGGTACCTTGTACCGATTTGGGAGAGGAATTAAATCATATGCCGGAGGATATGGAGTCCGATAAGAATAAGTATTGACCTTGGGTTTTATCCCAAACTGATCCTTCATAATCTCTGCTATTTTATCGGCCCAAAAAGCATCAACATCTTGTTGACGATATGGCTGAATTTCTACATGAGGTACCTGTTGATATCCCTCTGCATATCTTTGTGGCCCACGATCTCCAGCAATCGGCATATTTGCCATTACTTGTGGTCC
This sequence comes from Saccharum hybrid cultivar R570, assembly GCA_038087645.1. NCBI lineage: Eukaryota > Viridiplantae > Streptophyta > Magnoliopsida > Poales > Poaceae > Saccharum > Saccharum hybrid cultivar. Next base: position 19,743,120 of record JAQSUU010000805.1, read on the forward strand.
ATTAACCTGCTGGAAAGGATTCATCGGCTGAGCTGCCGATGCTTGATTCTGAAAACCAGCTTGCATATGACCTTGATGAATCCCTGCAACTTGCTGATTTGGCTGAACTGTATGTTGAGTTGGAAACTGCCCTGACCAACTATTATTAGCGTTCATCGGAACAAAATTTGCCGATGGCTGGTAATTTGCTGGCATTGCTGGATAATTACAACCAGCTTGAGGCATGAACTGGACTCCAGGTTGACTTACAGCAGGAGCCTTCTGTTGCATCGGTAACAAGTTTGCCGATGGACTTGAATTAGATGTTTGACCCAAAGGCATCTGGAAACTTCCTAGAGTCGGTTGCACAGTAGTTGCTGCAGTATATTGAGGCACTTGAGCTATCGGCGAACCAGCCGATGGCATAGGAGCTTTTCCTGCTGTGTCAAACACTTGAGGTAACCCAGGGTTAAAAGCAGATGGCTCTGGAGGCATACCGTATCCCCACCAATTAGCAGGAGTCTGGTTATTCTGTGGCACAATACCTGATAAAGCCGATGCCGATAGATCTGTATTAAGCTGAACTCGTCCTGATAATGCTGAATCTGATCACATCGGTGTAGATTGTACGTTAGATAAGCCTGCTGATACTGGAGGGGAAGAAACTTCTGTACCCACAATGGCTAGAGGAGCCGATGGAGTAATAACAGATGCTGATTCTGGTTGATGATAGGCAGGTCTAACGTAATGCGGTGATGCTTGCCCTTCTTTGAAAGTTCGAACCACAACATTATGAACAGTATTGGATAATACATTGGAGTGATTAATTAAAGCATGATTTACTGTAGAATTAACCATCTCTTGAAGTTTACCCGGATTAGAATCAAAGGTAACTTGCCGAGGCAACGACAAATCTTGCTTCTGGATGACTTGTCCACTCTTGTTCAAGCTGAATGACTTCAAGCAAAGCTGTCTGTATTCTTCTATAGCCTTTTCCATAGCCTGCTTCTGTTCTTCCTTAAGATCTTCTTCTGATACCGCGATGATGTTCCCCGCATCGATCTTAGGATTGAACATATTGATCAGATCTGGTCCCACCGGGCGTGCCAAAAGATGTGTTGATGCAAAAGTGGATCTACAAACACAAAGGGCTAACACCCGAAATCGATATCCAAAGCGTGCCAGTCGATTTGACCTATTAATCGACAAGGATGAAGATACGAGCACTTTGGTCCTGACAACAGCGATACGCCCGGAAGCCACGGCCAAGAGGTACTCACGCGGAACTCGAGGATCGTCGAAGATTGCACTGAAGCAATGCAACTCGCCGAATCGATGAGAACTCGTAAAAAAGGAAAAATATGTAAATTGACGAAGTCGCCGGAAAGTAAATAGATGTAAATAAGAGTAAAAGCTGGTTTTTGATATTGATTGATTGATTTTTACATTACCCTTCACTCTATATTTATACCCTGATCTACAGAAACGTAGCCAAATACGACTAGGACACTAAATCCAAATCTAAAGAAACATATGACTCTTATACAAATCAGACTCTAATAAACATAGAAAAGAAAATTAATTCCTATCTTATTCCCTTGTCTGCCTAAATTACGATGGAATTCCCATCGACCTCCTTTCCATCGGCACACTCCCTGTTTCATCAGCAGCCTTCAAGTCTTCTTTCATCGGCACACTTCCTATTTCATCAGCAGCAGTCTTCAAACCTCCTTTATCGACATCGGCAATAATACCCTTAACCTCAACGGCAACACCCCAATCCAACCTAGCTTCTCCATACACTGCCAGCATCCATCGGCAGCCTTCTTCACAAGCTGTCTTTTATCGGCATACACAATAACTTTTCTTCTGCCGATTTAGCCCACTCTAATTATCTTGACACGTGCCAAAAAACGGTGTCAACATGTGGTATTTGTAGATCCTTACCAAGGTATTAACAATGCTATGCCTTTCTCTCCCTACAACTAAGGATTATAGTGGAGCTCATAGGAGTGGCAAAACAAAGAAAAACATACTTGTAATTCATATATTGTAAAGTAAACAATGAATCCAAAGAGAGTTAATTCATACAATCAAATCAAGATGTGCATGTGTATGAAATATGTTAGATAGGTGTATATAGGGTGTCTAATTCTAATTCTACTTTTGCTCTTTTAAAGACATTTCTCTCATTTGGATTTGAAAATAATTGCAGGAAAACATGGGTTATCTTTATTTTTCTTCTTTTTTTTCAGGTGGGCGTTTGCCCCTAATTCTACTTTGGACACTTGTCCATTTTTTCTCTTTTTTATAGCCACATGCCTTTTCTTTCTGCATACAAAATATTTGAGAGAGATTGTAACAAGAAATTAGAGCATTTATTTAGGGGCTGTCCTATAGGTTAAATTTTTTGGTGTTCTCTCCGTGTGTAGGAGAAAAATATTTTAAGGTGGATCTGAGTGAAAAATGGAGAATGATTGCGCCTATTTCCAGTGTAGGAATAGTACATATGTGGGTGGTGTGTATGTGATCTTGATTTTAAAAGCATGACAAACCTCTCATAAGGTATACAACAAAGCTCGACTAAAATCAATGCAAAACCAGCAGCATATGTGAGCAAATGTTTTTCTCATCTAAAATGTATATTATATTTGGCTTTGGTAGAAATTAAAGCTTTGTCATACAAGAGCTCATCATGATTTTAAATTTTTAAAAGATAAATCTCTAGAACTTAGTATTGCTAGGAACAAGCAAATAGCAGCTCAGACTTTCTCATATCATATCCCTTAATCACGTAGACTTAGATCAAGCATATGTTACCCACAAGTTTCAGGTTCAAAGTAAATTCTTATATCAAAGCAGTAATATCCAAAACTCGGGAGAATTCAAGGTTGAAAACTAGACACTGAAAGGAATTACGGTAGAGTAACTATTCATCATCTCCAATGCAAAATTTTAATCTTCATCTTTTTATTTGATTCTTAATTAGATAGAAATATAAACTTTAATTCTCTATGATCACACCTTAATATAATTAAGATTTACTAAGAAAGGCACTTTTATTTGGTTTTAGTTGTTATGTATCATTTTTATTTTTTTTTAACTAATAGACTTGAAAAATAATAATAATACTGTAGATACTTAGCTAGATAAGCGGGGAATGCTCCTCCCCCAAGCTAGATGTTGTTGTAGTCGGTTATTGAATGAACTTCAGAGCGAATTCGTCAGCAGCAACAGGTTGCCACTAGCAGACTTTTTCTTTTGTCATAGTATTTTCCTGCAAAATTTATATTCCAACAAGAACACAAAAAACTCGAAGGTTGGATTATACAAGGGGTTAGCGGTCAGCTAAATGAGCAATTGATTATTCTTATGGGTTTATTTAACTTGGTATACTTTAGCAGGAATTATTCTATCTTCTTCTCTCTTTTTTAGGATTTTTATTTTATGATGCAATTAAGTAATAGCAAAATGATAGGCATGAATATTTATTTTTATGCCACCACAGTAAATATTCCTATGGGAAATTACCACAAGTTTATTCACATGGGGCTTTAGTATTTTTAACAATGCCTAAGTAAGAGCAATAAGGATTTTTTTCCTATGCGCAATAAAGTAAATATATTTTTGTTTTCTTAATGTGCAACAATAGTGAATATGATAGAGTATATATATTTTTTAATACGATAATGGCAAGTATGCAATAAAGTCCTTTTATTTTCTTTTTAATAATGCAAGATGTATGAAATGAATTTAATTAATAAATGTATTTAGATAACTACCATTATTACCTCATGGCAAGGGTGTAGCATTTAAGGTCTGCTGACAGGACTGGGAAGGAGAGAGTACTTACTTATCGGTTGCATCATCTGATCCTGATGACAGTTCAGATGTCTGCTCTTCTTGCGGTGTTGCGAACGTTACCTTCTTCTCCTTCCACATCTTGACTCGGTTCTTCATAAGTTACCTCATGACAATTCTTTTAATAATTAGGTATCTCTCTCCACTTTTCTACATAACTCTTTGCAAACATTAAAATTCAATAAAGCTCGTAGAATTCGTCAGATAACACCCTAATCTTATATGTTTTCATGTATTTTGACCATTCTCTCATATTTATTTCACTATATATTGTTGACGTTAACGACCGTCAACAATCCTCGCAAGGAGCACCTGCAGAAATAGCTGTTTGGTATACGGAGCTGAAAAACAACTCTAGGAGCTACCTCAAAATCACTGTAAGGGTGAAGCTATCTAAATGTGGCTTCTCCAGCTCCTCTATTGCATCTCTTATGACATGCATATACTTTTTTATTATTATTCCAATACAAATTATGTTAGTTTCTTGGAACATATGATTCCTGTTGCAATGCAAACACTACACCACAGCACCGCATCACCGTCAGACATCTGATGCTAAAAATTATATTTATCGATGGACGATCTATTGCTAAAGATAACTCACAGATGATCTGTCGTTAAAGATAACACACAGACAATCTGTCGCTAATTTCTCATTTAGTAATTCACTGTTTGTCGCTATAGGTAATCATATTTAACGTTAAACTGTCTGTCACTAAAGACAGGTATACTATCAACATATTTGTCACAAAAAAGAAGTGGCCCCACCTAGCTTGCACACACCGTGTACATTGAGCTCACGCATAAAATTTTAGCCTGGTCCATGTAACACATCAGGTGTTTAGCTTCCATAATTGCATTGCATTTCATAAGCATGAGCATCATTAATATCATCCATGTCTTTGTTTTGCTTGCAACATGGGTATGCAACATGCCTCAATGTGTTTGTTTCACCAAATGATTGCTTATGAAATGTGAGTGGTGCAAATTATAGATACAACTTTGGGTCACATATTTTGAAATATGACAATATGGTTAGCTCTTTTTGTTGGGATTATTGGATGCAACAAAGTCTTGCAACATGTGCAACATGGCATTGCAACATTTAGGGTTTTGCTTGTTTCTAATTATATGACACTAGTATTTTTGTGTAACCAAGGGGTAGAGTGACTAATTATATCTTACAACACCTTAATTACACTTAGGGTCACTAGGGGAGCAATGTTCATATTGACCAAAATTACCAAAATGCCCTCCAATGTGTTGTTGACCAATAATAGACCCTACAATGCCTTGGTTTGACCAATTAAAAAGTCTAGCTTAGAGACCTTGCATGGAGGAGCAACCTTAAGCAAAGTTGTAGAGAATTTCCTAGGGAACAAAAGTCTCAATATGGCCATCTCATGAAAATGATCAGAACATGCTCAAAAATGGCCCACAAGTCAGTTTGAAGGGCTGTCAACACTTAGAAAAATCCTAAGTCTGAGATTCGAAGTTTCAGTTTCAATGTACCTCACTTTGATGCCATATAACTCACAAACCAGGCCGAACCAGTCCTTGAGCCAATTGACAAAGTTGTAGTCCTCATGTAGCTCTACAAATTTGGTATTATCATCTTCTGCTAACTCGAGCTGGTTTAGGAGATAATCATCGACGTAGTTGCCCTGTCAGTCACCATTACCGGCATCATCGATTCAGTCATTTCAGTTCTTCAGTCAGTGTGGCCGACCGGCCATAGACTCGCGCTGACGCGTGGACGCGCGGTGGCGGCCGTACGCCGGCTGTGGCCCCACCGGTCAGTCCACGGGGTCTTCAAGAGTGCCACGGTACACCGGGGCGGCCTCCATTCCTTCTCCCTCCCTCTTTCACCCTCAACGCGGAGGAACCGAGCGCCATTGCCGCCTCCACTCCGGCGAGCTCGCGCGCGCTCACCACTGCACCACCGTGCACCAAAACTCGCCCACCGCTCCGCCTTGAAACCCCCTCCATCCTCCACCTCGCATTTGGGTCAATCGTGTGGAGGTAAGGCAGCATTGCCGCGTCCGCCACCGTCCGCCTCGGACGTTCCTCGCCGGAGCGCTCCCGTAGCGTGGCCATACTCCTCTAGTGTCTTACCGTCTCCATTCTTGGGTGCGTTGAGTCCACCTTGAGCCGCTGATGCTCACGGGACCGGCCATTTGGGCCGAGCCGCCATCTAGCTCACCGGCGTCGGCAAGCCGCAGCCGTGGACCGCCATTTTCGTCGATGACCCCCTTACCTGCAGCCATAGTCCCCTTAGGTGGTACCCTTAGGTTCGCATCGTTGAGGTGAACGTGACGGTGCACTTGGCTTCGCCGGAACCGCCACCGGCGGCGAACTCCGGCCACCGTTCCCCTCCTCTGTCTTCTCTCTCACTGCCATCCGGTCCCACCTGGCAGTCGTCGCGCGCGCGGGCGGGACGGCCTGAGCAGGCCGCGTGCGCGGTTGGGCCGCGTCAGCATAGAGGCCGGCCCAGTAGCGAGATAGGGTTTTAGTTTTAGTTTTTCTTTTATATTGTCACAGATTTAGATGATGTTTTGGGAAATTCATATCTAGGGTTTTACTTGTCCAAAAATTATGATTTAAATTTTGTTAGGCTCTGCTTGAAATGTAGTATTTAAGAAAAATATCCAACATGTATGTGATGCTTATTTTCTGGAAGGTTTAATTAGGGTTTTGAAATATGTCTTAAATTAGATACAAACTTGTTAAATGAATATCTGGAGTTGTGTAGTCCCAAAAATTGTGAAAATTGGTGGGAAGATTATCTTGTGCTTGTACTAGCTCTGGTAAAAATTTGGGTACTAGTGCTGGAGTATTTGTCAAGTTATGATGATATCATGTTACGTTAGGAAATACTTGAATGAATTTTAGTAATTTTTCTACATGTGCAATGTTCTTATAAATTTGTGGAGAGTGTCCTGGTACCCTAAAGTGCTTAAGAAAAATAAGAATTCTGTTGTTTGATACTTTTCAATGTGATTTGTTAATTATGCAAAAATCAGCCTTTTTGGCTTATGAATTTTGTGTAGGGAGTTTCTTTGAATAACTTTAGTTCAAATTTTTACAGTAGCCTCTTTTTAGGTCACAGAGTCTCCTGTAATTTTTATAGAATTTTATAAGCAGTTTGCATATAGTTTTAATTTTCCACTTAATTAATTAAGTAAATTAAGAAAGGGGTGAAAATAAATGTTATAGTTTGGCACACCTTACTTTCTGGTGTTTTTATGACATGTGTGAACTATTGATATCATTAGTTTAGTCATAGAGGAAGTTTGACACATAAATAAATATTTAATCTTCATATTTCTAGGTTTCTGGACAGCTAGTAGCATTTTTGGGTATGACCCTTAATAAAAGTGTTTGCTGGAAAACTTGTGAATACCAAAGTTATAGTAAACTTGATAGACTAGCTTGTGTCAAAATTTGGGGGCATTTGGCTTGGTAGTCTAGGAGCTATGGCTGTTTAAAGTGACTGTCCAGAAATGGCTGCTCTCTGTTTGGACAGGACAGATTTCTGGAACTCTAGAAATTTAACCAGGAAAACTTAGGAATTAAGTGTTGAAGTCTAAAAGTGATTTGTAGAGCATTTTATAAGCTTTCCAGATTGTCTTGGATCATGTCTTTTGGAGTTAGGAATCTCCAGTTATGATAGAAACATTAAGCTGCTGTCCAGAAGGTCTTGCTTTGATATTTTGTGCTTGGATGTGGTAACTTAAGTAAAGTTGTTGTGATTGTTAGGTGTTAGGGCCTTAACAGAGTTGGAACAAATATACCTTAGGTTGAGTAGATTAGGTGAGTACTTCTCTACCGGAGAGGAAATTTGCACTTATTATTGAAGTGATTTGAATAGAGCTTTAGGATTGGTTGTAGTGCATTTCATCCCGAGCATGCTGCATCCTTCATTGTGCATCCATGAAATTTTATTATGCACTCATGCAATAGGTGTTCCAGAGGGGGTGACTCTTCTTGAGTTCGAGGGAGCGATCCCGGAGGAGATCTAGGAGCAGCCAGGGGAGCCCGAAGAAGCAGTCAGCGAAGGAGGCGCCACTGAAGATCTACCTGAGTATCCCGATCACCGGCCATCCTCTTTTCTGAAAGGCAAGCCCCGGTGCATGCTGACCCTATTGTTTTATAAATTAATCTTGAGAACTTTTACTTGTTTAATGCATTAAGTTGTAGGAGTTGTGTGAAAACACTTGTTGCATTATACCTGTCCTTGTCCAGATATTGTACTTAAATCCTAAATTAGGTTTAGGCACGTGTCAATGCTTAGCCCTGCTTAGTTCGGTAGAAGTCGGGTGATTTCCGGTCATCCGCGAGATGTAGGAATGGGTCACGAGTGGCTATGTTGGCTATCATGGATGGAACCATGCCTTAAAATAAAATTGAGACCGGGCAGGAGATCGATATTGCAGCCGCAAGACACTTCACGTCTTGGGTGCGGAGCTATGCCCGTCTGAGTCGTTTAAGGACCGATTCGTTGTACGTCCTTGAGTCATGTTGAACGCAGTCTAACACTTAGTTGGCCGGATAAGTCGTTCTGACCGCGAAGCCGAGTAATATGGTTCAGGCCGGGAATCGAATGGTAGGTTGCATCTTGGAGGAGAGAAAGGACGTGCTTGGGGACATTGGCGTGAGACTAAGGGGGGGTTAGAGTCCCTATCACCTGGCAGAGTGTCGCCCTTGGGGACGCGACATCATTCGGACCCGTGATTCCTGAACTGTATCAAAGGTGACCTGAGCAGCCCTCGCCAGGCGTGACTCGGTGAGTGTTAGAAATACCCCTCCAGCTGGATAGGAATTCGATTCGAATCGCTGTCGCTCACAGTTAGTGAGCACTTGACTTGAGCAGCGGCAACGTTGATCTCATTAAATTGAACAGATGGTTAAAGTGAATGATACAATGTTGCCGTAAATTATACCTGCTACGGATATAATGATATTATTTGTTTGATTATAATCAAGTGAATGATTTAGTACAGGTGCTAAGATAGATGACAGGTAAATGCTAAAAAGCACTGCTAGTACAGGTTAAAAGAGTTTCAATTACTTATGCCTTTCTGCAAAATGTGATGTCAGCTAGCCCACTTATGAAAGCCTTGCATAATCTTTGGTGTCATCTTATTTCTGTTTTTTGACGGGTAAGTCTAGCTGAGTACATTCCAGTACTCAGGGTTTATTCCCTCCTGTTACAGATGATATGCTTTACCAAGGCTTCTGCAAGAACTGTCTCCACCCTGCGGGTGACGAAGACTAGATCACTCGGGCGTGATCATCCGTTATGTACTTTTCTTAATGCTTTTGCGGGATGTTGATCAGTAAGACTGGCAGTAGTATTTGAACAATGTGCGTGTGTTGTGCTTCCGCTACTTTATGAACTTGGTTTGTAATAATTTGCGACTCCGTGTGTGTAAGTGGATTTCGGAACTACTTGTGAAATGTAAACGTGTGATGTGTTATGTTGAATGATGCGATCTTGGTTGTAAGCAAGTTGGTTTGAAATCCTTCGTGGTTTCGATTGACTACCGGGATTATATGGGCTCAAGTTCGAAAAATTGAGCGCTTCGGTGCTTGTTTTTGTACTTGTGCTCTTATAATTTGGTCGGTTCTGTTACAGTCCACAGGTACGGTGAGAAACCCCCTTCTTCTTCCCCAAATCCCAAATCGAGGTTATTGAATTTTCTTAAGGTTGGCAGCCAAGGAAATGCTTATAAGTATTTTGATGACTCCAACTGAAAAAAACAATAATATCTTAAAGGTATCTGAAAATCCTAAAATTTGGCATGAGATCATAATATGGTTGTATTATCTTGCCATAAATTTTTCAAACCATATTAACAAAGTTGCACTATACATTATTCACAAATAGATGAATCTCTCACGTAGATGAATCATATTAACAAACTTGACTGAAAGTTAAATTGGTTAGAGGCATTTGTCGCACTTAGGTTCAAATGAGGTCTAGTGCTTTAGACGAAAACTTATATTGTACATCAGTTTAACATAACTTGTTTATACTTGCTAATTACATGGTTATATTTTCTAGGAAGTTCTGGGCACTAGCCTTTGGCTTGAGTTTCTGGAAAATAATTCTCCACATAAACTAATGGATGTGTTCTAGTTTTGACAAGTCATTTCTTTTGGTTTTCGTGTTCCTATTTCTAAGAAATGATTGTGTGCACCAACCTTAGGATGTGAAACACAAAGTACTAGTATTGGTTGCTGAGGTGTGCATTCATGTAATTATTTTTGTGCTTGACTTTGCTAGATGTGATGTACACAAACATATGGTGTACAAAGACAAACAAATTAGATGTTATATTTAGCGACCTGCATGTGATGTATATGTGTTTGTATCTTCATGTGACATGTGGACATTACATTAAGCTTGAATATCGGTTTGATATATGCTAAAAATCATATATATTTTTTTGGTATGTTATATTGTACAGTTGAACAATCTGTTGCTATAAATACATGGACCATTGGATGATCTGTCGGTATATGCTTGGTAACAGAGCATCTGTTGCTCAAAAGTAGCAATGGACTATTTGTCGCTATAAATATTCAATACAATAGACTATTTGTCGCTAAAAGTATTGTCTGTCGCTAATGATTTTTAGCAACAGGACATACACCGTCTACATATATAACTTTGTCACTATAACTTTTTAGCGACAGATCATCTGTCGCTATATCCACTTTTAGCGTTAGATTGACCATCACCAATCTTGGTGTTGTGGTGTAGTGAAAGCATAGCTAGTAATACATCTAATAGATCAATGAACCTGTTAACAATTGCATGTATCCACTATCATCTTATCGTGTACTCAGTCCATTCCAAATTATAATATGTTTTGGCTTTTTTAGGTACATAGCAAACCTATGTACTTATAATTTGGAATGGCGAGAGTATAAGTTTTGTAGTTCCTATGATCATGTTTTGCTATACCTCGTTGCCATCATCTCGGTTTGACAATGCAAGCAGGGAAAAAGAGCTCTAGTGTGATTACCCTTGTTTTAATGTCTAATTATGATATTATCCTTATTTATTTAACTTTGTGATTTTGCCCTTATTATAATAATTAATATATCAAAATACAAATAAGGCATAAAAATAAAATTAGGTATATTTCTTTCCCTGTGGTGCCAAACCGTAGGGAAAGAAGTTTTCCATGTGGACAAGCATGCCATGTAACCAAATTTCATGAAAGGGCCTCTAGCTGAGTTGGTTAGACGGCTTTAGTGACACTTGTTAAGTTATGATTTTGACGAGAAGGTCTTCTTAATGCAATGCTCAGGGGCTATCTTACCTACAGGGTGAGTTTTTTTTATGTAACCAGGTTTCCCTAGGAATCAAAGTTCCTAGAGAAAGTTTATTTTCCTAGGGCCTCTATCAAAAATGGTAGGATATAATTTCTTTCACTATGAATTATCCCTACGATACTTTCCTGACGAAAATTTCTAGGGAAAATATTTCCCTACTATTTTCTTAGCATTCGCTAGGGAACACATGTTTCCTCGTACTTAGCAATTTAAAGGGCGATTCGTTATGGCACAACAACCACACCTCGAAACATTGTTTAAGGATGGTGTTGTAGAACAACCGCCACTGAAAATGGGTTTACAAGGGTGTTGTCGTAAAGCAACCATCTAGGGGGGTTGCGGTAAACTAACCTCCCTTGAAAAACATATTTTCAGGGGTAGGTTTCTTAATGGAACTATCCTAGAAATGCTTTTCCAGGGACGGTTAAATGCTCAACGTACAAAGGCTGTATCTTTACAATCTATGGCATAGTGGCGATTTTTAACAAACTTTGTTAAATCATGGTTCCTTTTTGACAAACTTTTCTAAATCTAGACATGGTCATTACATAGAAAGCATTATATTTTAGTACAAACTAATTTTAGAAGTTACAATACACTATATTTCAGAACGGAGGAGTAATACAGAATTAAGTAAAAAAGGGTGCTTAATCATTGTTTGTGAGGAGTATTAAACTCCGTGCGTCGGATACTTGATCAATGTTCCTGTTATATGTAGTCAATGAAGCGCTATAACAGTATGAATTACGTTTAGCTCTAGGAAAATCGAAAAAATATCAAAAACATCTAGAAATTTTCCAAAACATTCTAATTGTTGTACAAACATGTTTTAAGAACTTTTCACGGTGAAAATATGAGATGTAACTAGTATGAATACAATATATATTAATCTTGAGCGCATTAACGCTATGTAGTCATGAAGGTTGCTTGTTATGTTTTTTTGTGACCAAAAGTTTTCAAAACATGTTTACATACCAATTAGAATGTTTTAAGAATTTTCTAGATATTTTAGATATTTTTCATTTTCCTAGGGATATACCTATTTTTTCCTATTTTCCTAGGAACTTTCTAAATACTATATTTATATTTAAATACTATGGAACTTTCTAAATACTAAATACTATATTCCTAGGAACTTTCTAAATACTAAATACTATATTGGTATGAATATCTATGGAAAACTTTTTGTAATTTCAAAAGTTTAGAAATATTTTTTTTGTTTAAAAGCATCAACAAGTATTTACTAAATTGTTTTAACTAAAAAAGAACAAAAACGGTTTTGATAATTCAAGTGGTAAGATTTTTTTAGAATTGTACTGTATAACACAGACCTTCACGACGCACGCACATGCACCCCTATGGTTCCATGCGCACACACAAACCCTACGCCAAAGAACATCTTCGAAGACTTGCTCGATAAATTCTAAAAATTGATGAAGTTACCACACACGCCTAAACCTTAAGATATCTAATATCTAGTTTTCTCCTACAACTAAAAAGAATGAAAGATGGACATTTTTTTCGTGCGACAATTGCTTCGTCCGTCTGCCGCTCCTCCTTGTGCGATCCCCGCACCGCACAGGTGAGACCGGCGCGGTGTCCCGCGCGGCTGCTCCCTCCATCAATCACGCCCTTCCTGTCCCGCACCCTGCTACCTACCCCGCACGGCCGCACGCCACTCCTTCCCCCGCGCGATCCTTCATTCACCCGCGCGCTCCTTCCTCTCCAGCGTCGCCTGCCGGCGTCTGAACCCCGCTGCCCGTGCTCCGGCCCCTCCCGTAGCCTCGGCCCCTCCCGTAGTCCCGGGAGCGTCACCGCCGCTGAGGCAGGCACGCGACTGTCCCATTCTCCTGCTCCTGCAAGGGGCCGCCAGCTCCACTCCGCCACAGTGCTGCCGCAAGGCCGCACCGCTAGCGCCGAGAAGGAGAAGCCGAAGAAGCGCACCCTCTCCCTGCGGCTGTGACTTGCAGCGGTTAGGGTTTGAGACCCTGGCCGGTAAGCTACGGGGCTCTGGAGTGCTGGCTAGGGCCTGGTGGGAGACAACGACATGGGTGGCCAGCAATGACCAGGTGACAGCGCGATGCCGGCGCGGGGCGACCCTGGTCCCTGCGTGGTGCTGCTGCAATAGATCCGCCCCACCCGGCCCCCGCTACCAAACCCACCTCGCCCCATGGCACGAACATGGCACGACACCCTCTAGTCGGCCGCTGAGGAGAAGTCGTGGCCCCACCTTGCCCAGCCGCCACCCTTGTCCCCCTCGATGTTGGCAACCTTGGCTGCTACCCCCAGGTTAGATGACTAATCTGCTTCATGTTTTTGTCTCTAGCTATTCGATTTAAATTTGGGGTTGCATCTGAGCAATTGATGGAATCAGATCAAGTAGTGCTACGGTTTACACGGAAGAAGGTTGATCTTTAGGAGGAGGTTGTCTCTGTTCATGTGGATGGCTGCAGTTTTGCTCTGCAAGATGCTACTCTGATGGGGAAACTCGTTTCAGGGTGCAGGTTTTGTTAGGGACTTTTTCCATTGTGAAGAAGAAGGTGATGTCCATTGGCCCCAGATCCCGGCCTAGAAGTTCAGGCTTACCAATCAAACATCATTTGCGAGGCAACATTCAAGCTGTTGGAGCAGGGCACAATACGTTCGTGGCTTCTTGTACAGGGTAAGTTGTTTAAAATTAGTTGACATAACAAATTCACTTTTATTAGTTAGCACCTTCATTTTTCCTTTTTAAGAAAGTTACTGTAACCACGGGGTGAGTAGAAAGTTACTGTGACCATGGGGTGAGTAGTCTTCCTGGAAGGTCTACTAAATCAATTTGCTGTAAGTTGATAGCAAAAGAAGGCCTCAATATTATTATGATAATTCTTCCCAAGTTAGCATCTATACTTCCATTGTTCTTGTGTAGGATTTTGCAAAGTAAAGACAGACTAAAACTAAACAACAATAGGAGTCACTGCATTACTGAGCTCAATAGATTAACTAGGCATCCCATTCTCCATTAATTATCCATCGTATCATGGTGTTTGAACATTTACATCCAATTATATTTCACCCAGTTTCGTTTCTTGAAATTACTTTGCCATTACTGAACCTATGGGTACTTAAGATGTTTGCTTTGCCTTCTAGGAAAGGATTGTTATTGCTTCCATTAAGTAATTATACAAGTTCAGTTTTTCCTCTCTATTGACATTGAAACACTTAGGCAAATCAATGATTATTCTGCTAATATAATGATCAAACTTAAACAATGAATGTCTGTTAAATATAAATATTTACAAATTTCAAAAAATAATTCTTGTACCTTCTCCAAAGTCTATTATTTGAAGGATTGCATTAGCCAGGTTTGTTATGGGTGAAATATAATCAGTCAAAATTTGGACTTCTCTAAAAAGTATGCCATGTGCCATTCTCTACTTATTTTACAAAACGTGTCCCTGTAGTAGTGCCATTATCCAGAGCTCTGATGACTAGATTGATGACTCCTCGAGATACGCTTTTAACTTAGGCATAATTCAATTGTTATTTGCTAAGTGTTCTAATTGTATGTTTTCATTAATTTCAAGAGTTGACACTGCCTTGTAAGTTTCCTTTTTCACAGTTTTACATGGAACCAAAGGGGAAATGGGCTTGTAACTTCCTTTCTGAAATGCACACTAAGGACTTGTAACTTCTTACAGTTTGGTCGAATTCTGTTGTATCGATTTTCTGTTTGGGTGTATCTGATTTCCTTAGGGCTCAACAATTTTGTGTCCTATTCTTTTCTAGAGCACTCACTATGTGGTTGTTCTCGGAGTGAACTTTAGTGGACATAGTTCGTGTGCCTTTTGATTTTTATATAGGTCTTTTCTTTTAGCTATGAACTGTTCTTTCAGTAATGACCAACAAGGTATTTAGTGTATGCAATTGAGATAGCTTATATTTTCAAAACTGGTCCATTGATCGCTAACTAACAAGTTTCACAATATAACGAAAAAAAAGTTATGAAGGGATACTTATGATCAGTTGGATTGGTGTTTGTTGCATGGAAGTGGCATACTTTGATAAAAAAAAAGTCATTTAAGTTGGTGATAAGAGAGTTAAGACTGAGAAGTATTATAGCTTAGCTTTGGACCGGATCTTAATAAGGGAGTTGGGAAATATGGAGTCTTTTCCTGTTGCTGATACTGGAAATGGGCAATTGTACAGTCCTATAATACAGTATTTTCCTGTTACTAATACTGGAAATGGTGGAGCCTTTGTTTTTTAATTGAAATGCTTATTTTATTTTTATCTTGATTGGGCAACTGTGCTCTGTTAGCTGACTCTATTCTCTGTGTTCAATGCATGTTATCAGACTAGCCTTTTATGGGGATTCCCATTATTTTAATATTGCATTGTAGGTTATTCATAAATTTTGCACTGTAGTGGACAAGAATTGCGAGCTTCAATTCCATCATTGCGTGTCAACTGTTGGTGGAGGCTCTATTTTTAAACACCTACTACAATATATGGTTTAAAATGGTTTCTTATAGAATATGTTTTCCAGTTAACTATTAATTTGAAATAGATCTTGCTTGCACCTTTGAATTATATTGAATATATAGTTCATCAATTGTACAGTTCCACTCCTTTCTCCATGCTAGAAAAAATGTTCAGCACTCTAATAGAAGCTGTGTTGTTTTTTCTTCACATGATATGTTGTTTTCCAGCTCTCTAATACAATTGGAAAATCCTTCTTTTATTGGTTTGCTCATATACTGACAATAGCTTTGTAGTTTTGAATTAGTTGGGAGCGATGCACTAATGTAGCCTTGTAAACCTGCAGGTGCTATCTGTTGCAGTTTACAATCACTATAAATGGATGTACAATCAGCCTTTACAAAAGGGGTCAGTTTCACTTCTCTGTGTCAATTTGTCTTTTCTGCAAATAATGAAATAATGAATGACATTTATTCCTGCACTTGTAGAAACTGGAATTCATAAATATCTATAATATTGGATCTACTGGACGTCGCTCCCATCTACCAGTGTCGCCGCCATTGCTGCACCTTGGTGAGATCCCTGCCCAATTCAATGCGTCTTGCTACAAATCACTAATCTGCGCTTTTGGTTCAGCACTGCTGTAGCAATGGAGCTGTTGGACTCCTCTGAACAACTCCACATGCCTGCAAGAACGGCAGGCAGCCAGTCGAGCTCTCCACACTGGTAAGTTGCTTGGCATTGGAGTTCCAATCCATTGTTTTGGTTTGTTTGCAAGGTCATTGAACTGTGAACACAAATATGGTTAAAGTGATTACCTGTAGTTATGTGTCTTAATAAGTCAGTTTAGTGTCCTAATAGTCCTCTTTCCATTTAACGATTCACTTGCACTGTTCAATGTTTTATCCTGTATGATCGACCACTGTAGTTTTCAATGCAGTGCCCAACAAACCAAACATCTTGATTGTCTGTGTCCACAAGTGCCATCAGAGTCATGCGTAAGTAGCTACTTTGGTTTTTCTTTTATGATCATATTTTCCGGCTATCGACATGAAACCTTACTAAAGTACAAAAAAAAGAAGAATAAGTTTTATCTTGAATTCTTGCATCTCATACATGCTGAATCCTTAAACTGGATAAGTTCAGACACGCTCAGAGTTTGCCTATGATTGTATGCGCTTGCTGGTCATGGTTACCAGGTGGTGTGGTGTTGTCAGCATAACTGCATTGTTTCCATGCAGAACATGTTGGAGCTAGGGACCTTGCAGATCTATTTTTTTATTAGCTGCATTGGTTTGCCAGCAAAGTCAAAGAAAACCTATTTTTAAAGCCTGTATATACATGTGTCTCAAACTTTTTTTTAAGGAATCAAGAGGAGCCAGTGGCTCCTACTGCAATTTTTTTTACCAATTTTAATAGAGAGATTTTTTGTTTCCTCCCTTAATGCATATTTCTTAGTTTGGAAGGTTAACTTTCTTTGACATTACCATTTGCAGGGCATTGGAGCAGTAGCTATCAAACTCATACACTTTGTTCAAACATACGGTATATTCTGTGGCCGTTTAAATAGATCATTTCGTCCAATACCGTTGATCAACATGTAGTTTAATTTCAGACAAGCACGACCACTAGCGGCTCAGCAAAACTGCTTTAGTTTGGATTGGTTCTTAAGACAATTCAATTTTCAATTCTGAATTTTTTTTTATTATTTTCTAACTTGTTGGAGCTATGGACCTTGCGGATGTAATTTGTCTATTGCATATGGAACTTTGGTGGATGTAATTTATAATCCATTTATTTAGGCATTGTTATGAGCGTTAATCTTTTTGATGGGCCACAGATCAGACTATGATTGCTTTCTCGTAGAATTTGCAAGTTCATGTGAGCCATGGTGTGACCCGTGCCTAATTTATAATGGATTGGTCCATGTGTTAGCTGTTTAAGAAGGCAACCAAGACAATATTGTTGTTCTGAACATTATAGTTACTGCTGGTTATTAAATTCAGTCAAGATAGTTACTGTTGGTTTATTTACAACACTGAGAAGAATGTACTAGCGTCCCTGGCGTCCTTCCCGGCGGCCTAGCACGAAGACTTGGGGTGTGTTTGGTTCCATGGATGGGACATGGATATCCATGAATACAGAGTATTTGGTTGGATGAATAAGCTGAATCTGGATATTCACAATAGGGAATATTCTGGGTAGATGTTGGATATCCTGTCCATTAAAAATCTGTCGGATGAGGACATCCACATGTTGATTAGCACATGTTTTGTGTGACAATTAGAATAGTATAGTGCTAATTAACATATTTTATTTTTAATTAGTGATTATAATGACAAGATTAGTGTAGGTGCATATTTATTAGGGTATAATTAGTTATTATTTTTAAATCATAGATATAATTAGTCACATATTCTTATCTCATCCCATCCATCCAACCAAACAAAAAAAATGATTCGTCACATTCATCTAAATAAACAGACAATATGGATATCCATATTCCGAAATACATGAATGGTCATATCTCATCCACCCTTATTTTCAAACCAAACACACCCTCGAAGAGTTCTCATGCGACCCACCTGGAGCCAATGTCATCGACGTGGACCCACCCGGAACCGACGTTGCCGACATGGATATCATTTGTTTTAAGATTTTGTGAGAGATTTTTTAAGATATGCAGTATTTACTCATATGAGGCACTAATATTTACATATATATTCGAACTTGTGCACAGGATGGTATGGAGCGTGCGATCCGTGTGTTTTTAGTATAAAATGCTAGTTATCCCATAGCAACGCACGGACACTCTACCTGAAAGAAAAATATATACTAGACGCCATTCGGTCCGGCCTACCAAAGTTTAACAAATAGTCCAAGACTCCAAAACCGAACCGAACAATTTTAGACACTGTGGACAGCAGTAGTTCTGCCCCGTCTACCCTTCTCGCCGTGGACAACTGAAGCTCACCACCTGCTCGGCGAAATGCCGAAGCGGAGCCGCGAGAGCTGTGAGGAACCGGCGGCCACGGCGGGCAACGACGACCGCCTCGGTTCCCTCCCCGACGACGCCCTCCTACACGTGTTGTCGCTGCTGCCCTCGGAGGACGCCGTGCGGACCTGCGTGCTGGCCCGGCGCTGGCGCCACCTGTGGCGGTTCACGGCCGCGCTGCGCATCGCCCGCGGCGACGACAAGCGGTGGAGCGTCTGGTGGCTGCACAGGTTCGTCACCAACTTCCTGCGCCTCCGCGACAGCCTCTCGCCGCTGGACGTATGCGACATATTTTGCCGCCCGTTCGTGTCGTACCGGGGTGGCCACGCTGCGCAGGCGCTCTGCTTCAAGGTTGCGGAGGAATGGGTCCGCCGCGTAGTGTCGGAGTACCGAGCTCGGGTGCTGAAGGTTTGGACCTACACTAACGAGAATATGCTGGAGCCTGCTGACGCGCCACTCGTCTCGCAGCATCTGACTAGGGTGGAACTAGGCGAAGTGGAATTGGGAAGCGGAATTCTAGATCTATCAGGCTGCCTTGCACTGGAGCATCTAGACCTGATATCTTGCAGAATCCAGGGCGAGAGGATGTTGTTTCCATCAGTGAAACATATTAGAATCGCTGACTCCAGTTTCTGCATTATCCCCCGCAGTAGCATTTCGGCCCCGAGTCTTGTTTCTTTGCAGCTATCTGAGAATTGGGGCTTTACTCCTATGCTTGAGAGCATGCCATCACTAGCAAAAGCATTTGTCCGGTTTGATGACAAATGCTGTGATAAATGCCCTAGAAATTATTATGGGGATTGTGGTGATAAAGACTGTGATGGATGCTATGGGAATCTCTATGATGAGGATGACGAAGACAATCAGTGTGTCCTTCTTGGGGGTTTGTCAGGCACAACGAATTTGGAGTTGATAGGTCTACCTGAAGTGGTATGCTTGCACTTTTCTAGCTTTTTGTTTTGTCTGCCTCTCCTAACATCATATCTCTTGTATATTATGCATATCTTTAGAAAGCATGTATCACCTTCTCTGTTCGCTTGAAACAGAATTGCATATGAGCTCTTTTTAGACTTTTCCACATCCACACTGTATTCCCCACAAAGCAGCATTTTGAATCAGTATATTTCTCTGTAGACATGTAGTAGTTAGTTTGTGATAATTGTCTATAAAAGATGCACACATCTGTTTGTGCTCGTGGATGTTCAAACTTATAACTTTAGACAATTCGAAAGCATACAATTTGGAATGTTTTTAGCTTCTGCTTTCACCTAATTTCTTTTGCAACTAGAAACCTGCACACATTTCATACATAATTCAGTGTTCATGGCATGAGTTAAGTGCTTTGAAGGTATACCTTGAACCATACTCCACTCCTTTGCAATTTGCAGTTTGTCTGCAGAAAGGATTTTAAATGGCGCCCTATATTTAGAAAGTTGAAAATATTGTTGCTCAATGAGTGGTGTGTTGCTGATGACTTCAGTTTGCTAATTTACTTTCTCCAACATTCACCAATTCTAGAGAAGATTACTCTTCAACTGTCCAAGGTACCATTATTTGTTTCCTACCTATGTCATCACTTGTTCGGTTAAAACTTTACATATATTGGGTTCACCTCTGTACAGATGCCAGAACCTGTTGTTAAAGCAAATGGATGCCACAGCCCAAGGGAAGGATCCATGGTATCTAAATGCCTCAAAGCAATTGAAGTCAAATATCAGGACGATGGAGTGCTTGATAAACTTTTAACGATCTTAAATACCTATGGTGTATCTTCTGAGATGGTTACCATCCAAAAGAAGGATTCTTTATCTTCTGAAAGTAAGTTAACTATTGATGCTTTTTGTTATTACAATCTTTGCGGACTATGTGTGTGTTTGTTTACTAAATCTTAATGTATACCTGGAAAAAGATAGGCAACATAAAGGTTGAAGTTTCGTGTTAGTATTATAATGATTTTTATATTGAAGAAAAGGAATTAATATGATTGATTAATTAAAAAAACCTAAAGTGGGGATTATAGCAGCGTTACTTTGGTTTTACCTTTATTTAACTATTTATTCGCATCATCGTACACACTTCTTCCTGCCAATGTTACCGTGCAATGCCAGGCATCTACTCCAGAGAGGGTTGACTGGTTGCCTGTTCTCATCAGCCATTGCCAGCATAGGTGCAGAAACCACAGCAGCCATTGCCCTGGTTTCTATGTGATATTCAGATGGGGCTACAGCCAACTTATTCTTTAGTCATCTATGAATGGCTGTCCTTCTGAGTTCAAAACTAATGCTTGAGTAGCATATGTCACCACAGAATATTTAATCTGTCCACTTTCAAGGAATGGTCTACCCATGCTAGCAAGAGCTGGCGCTTTTCAAATTTCAATAGGACCTTTCTGTCTCTGCTCTCTAAACCATTGGTGAAAATCAGAATCGCTGCACCAAAGGCAAGAAAATGTATCATGGTTCCTCCTTTTGTACTCCCAATGAGGCAACTAGCTATATGTCTGTTTTAATGTGTAGAGCTGGGACACCACATATAACCTACCAAGTACCAAATATTAAGCTAAAACTTTCAAACAGTTAGCACCATTAACACATGTTTTTCATGCTCTTCAATACTAAGTATGCAATACCATTTTCTGTATTCAAGGCCCATTACCAGGCAATCTGAAATTTAGTTTGAACATCATATTTCTCTCTTTCTGCCTTTCTAGCTCTATAAAACTCACTTTTTGTTTAATGGTTGTACAGAATTCAGTTTCGAGCAGAAGGATGAAGACTGATGCCACTGACATCTCTACTGTCTCCTAGTTATTCAGAATTTTGTCATAAAATTTGCAGCAATGGCATTGCTGGCTTTTGTCTATCTAATTCTTAGCTCAATCATGTTTCCCGGATTCAGGGGTAGCTACAATGGCTGTAGCTAGACTTGGATCAATTGCACTTTGCATGATGTATACATTTGAATGCATCGTCTCGACTTTCAACTGGTTTCATTCGGATGCACATACATTTGAATGCATCTGAGTCTCGACTTTCAACTGGTTTCATTCTTGATGCACTCTTTCTATCATTGTGTACCTAGTATAACTTCCTGATGAATATGCTTGCTTCGTTCATGGTCATATATTTAGGCTTAGTTTCCCCTGTTTTCTTGTACCCATAAGTGTAAAGAATGCATGTTTTTTCCACACTTGGAGTGGCAAGTTTGGGTGATTTGAGATTCCAGCAATTCCTGAAAACTAAGGCATGGTTGTGTATTTGTTACTGTGAAACAGCAATATTTGGCTCGAACTACACTTCTGTTACTACTTAAAAAATAAGTAGATCTTTCGGCCAACAAAATTGGTGTGCGTGCCTCCAAATTCCGAGTACATAAACCGTGAGTCCCACCTTCCTCTGGCCGAAACTGGTGCAATCTGGTGCGCGCGCGGAGAGCAGGGCGCCGTCCGCTACGGCGATGTGTTTCCGGCGGTGAGCGGGGGCCTCGCGGAGAAGCCCGTGCCGCCGCAGGACGCGATCACGATGCAGTCGGCGGAGAACCTGGTGTTCGGCCAGACGCTCAGGGGCGGGCCGGCGGCAGCCATGCTGTCCGCGGCCACAGCCAACGAGCATGGGCGCCGTAGTGCACGACCAGGCCACGGACGCCACCGCCGTGCAGGGCGTCTCCGTCTCCGAGACCCGCATCCCGGGCGGCCGCGTCGTCGCCGAGTTCATCGCTGGCCGCGCGGGACGACGATGGTGGTGCCACGGCTGGTGGTGGCCGTGCCGGTGCTGGAGCGAGAGGCGCCTCTGCTGCCGTGGTGGCCGAGAAGGATATGACGAAGGTGACGATCGGCGAGGCGCTCGAGGCGACGGCGCTCGCGGCGGGTGACGCGCCGGTGGAGCACAGCAACGCGGCCGCCATCCAGGCGGCGGAGGCACGCGCCACGGGGCTGGACGCGAACGTGCCCGGCGGCCTAGCCGCGCAGGCGCAGTCCGCCGCCGCGGACAACGCGTGGGCGTGGCGCGACGAGGACAAGGCCACGCTCGGCGACGTCCTCGCGGTACGAGTACGCCGTGCCGTTTTCGTTTCGTGCCGCTGAACACTGATATTATCTCTGACTCTTGTTGGTGCATGCATGCAGAACGCGACGGCGAGGCTGGTGGCGGACAAGCCGGTGGAGAGCGCCGACGCTCTGGGGGTGGCTGGCGTGGAGAACCGCAACAGGGACGACGCAGGGGGACGGCGAGGCCCGGAGGCGTGGCCGCGTCCATGGCTGCGGCCGCACGCCTCAACCGCGAGGAGGCGGTCCGGGAGTGAAGCAGCTAGCGCGTGCGCATGCGAGCTGCCTTGGAGAGGAGACGTGTCCCGGACCCAGAATCCTCGGTTTTCTCTGTGATTAGCACGCTCCACGTAGGAGTAGCTGCAGACTGCAATGTATCGTGTCGTCGAAAAACGTGTGTATCTTGACATCAGACGATCGAGTTGTATATATAATAGTAGTGTTGTAGCTTCGTGCAATAATAATGGCCCCGTTCGGCTGGGTCGGCTGAAAAACACGGTTGGCTGATTTGTTATGAGAGAAAAATATTGTTCCGGCTAAAAAAACAAGTTGAAAAAGACGGATTATAAGCCGGATGAACAGGATCAATGTAGTAAACGCGCGTGTCAAAGCGTGACCAATGTAAGATATGTGTACCCAGTGTACTTGCATGTTAATGGTGAAGATGTGTTAGATAAAACAAAAAATCACGAGCCCTATTTATATGCAGGACGATACTTCCAACACAATGAAGACGTTTGTTACACGGTATATGAATTACTCCCTCAGTCAAAAAAAAATTCTACAATTCAAACTGTCCCAGAAAAAACGTCCATATAATCAACAGGATAGAGTAGCAGGCCTAAGCGGGACCCGTTCTCTCGGTAAGAAGAAATATCCACGTCTCCCGTAAAAAAAAATCCATGCTGGCAAAAAAAATTAAAAAAAACTGTGCATATTCGATGTCTGCCGCTCGGTGGGGTACTCTGGATGCTGCAGCTCAGATTCAATCACGGGAAGTGTTCGGCGGCATCTATAGGGGCATTTCCGTCATGTACCAATCACCTTGATTTATGATCGAGTGCTAGAATTGCATTTTTTCTAAGACGGAGGAAGGGAGTAGGTTGTTTCAATTTCATAACAAAAAATTGAATACTCGGTGAAAAATGATAATTGCGTAAAAATGGATTGTTGCTAACATTCAAAACATAAATTATCATGATATTATTTTGCTCCCGTGCAACGCACGGGTATGATTCTAGTATAAAGCTATTTGGCAATCGGCATCCTTCACCAGCTACTCTCAAGCCGCACGGGGCCATTGCATCCTGTTTCCTGCTAGAAATTTAATCTATAATCACAGAAAGCATTTGTGATATATCTAGTTGGCAGTTCATTTTTTACCAAGCCGTGGTGATCAGTTCTAGCATATCAGCTGTAACAAATGGCAAAAAAAGTTGAAAATGGTACAAATTTGTCCAAATACGTACCTAGAAGCTTTAAGGTTTGTTGCAACTTTGCATAGCTCTATGCAAGGTATAGCTCCAAACAAAATCGTATCATGGGGATGGGAAAATTTCTACTTTTGGAGTTCAGTTACAACCTTTTGCCGCCAGAGCATGAGCTACTTTATTGCATTCACAAGTACTAGAAAACTGAATCGGGCAGCTACTAAAACTGAATCGAGCATATCATCAGAGATTTCAGTTCCAAGATAATTCGTCCACAGTGTGCCAGCCGGAAGCCATCACTTTGCATAGTGCAGTTGGTTTACCTGTATTTAACTATTTATCAGCCGCCTTGCCTTGATTCCAGCCATACATGCAAGCAGTTCAGCATGAAAAGCGTCACTTTCCCTCACCATTAGAGTCTGTTATCACAAATCCCCATCCTCCATTCTCGGAATTGCAATCAAAAGCCCCATCCGAGTTTATCTTGAGAGTCCCCCTCCCGGTCTCTCAAATGTTTGTTTCAGACTTCTTGTTGTATTTGATTCCTTCTCCATAATACGTAAAAACTAATCCTTTTGCGTACAATACAAACAATATACACTAACTTGTGGATGCGTGGTGTCAGCAGCACGGAAGGAGCCTGATGGTGTCCCTGGGTACGGGTATGGTGGTGGAAGCGTCGTCTTCGGTGCCTCCTCCTTGTTGGTGGCGTCGAACGGCTTGCTAGCCACCTCATCCGCAATCTCGGGTATGACGGATGATGTCGCTGTCTCCTTCTGTTCTTTGAGGAAGGCTCGACCAGTGGCCTCCATGGCGCGGTTGGCATTTGCCTCCAGGGTGTCGGCGGCGGCCTCGCACTCCCGCTGTGCTCGAGCAGCAGCAGCGACCTCGTCGGTTTGGCCTCCTTGCTCGATGTTCTTCAGCCGGTTGTCCAGATGGATGAACTGCTCCTTCATGACCTCGAATTGCTTGTTGAGGTCCGCGACAAGGCCATCGATCATAGCCTTCATGGCAGCGTGGTGTTGTTATCGCCGTTGGATTCGGCCTGGAATCTGGATACCAAGCATGGCAATCCAACCCAGGGGAGCGGGGTGGCGGCTAGGGAAGAGGACGTGGTGGACGGGGGTCGGCGCTGGGAGGGGGAGGACAAGAACAGGGAGAGGAGGAGGTAGGGGAAGGAGCAATTGCTCTAGCTTAGATTTGAATGATTATATTTTCTCTATATTTATAATCCCTATAGGAACGAAAGGTTACACCTTCAGGATAGGTTCTGTATTACAGGCCAATCCGACTATACTAGTACCAATAGGCAGCATATGGGAGAAAAGCATTACACCACGAAATATGAATAAACAAGAGAAAAACTTTGTTACAAATTAGCCCTTTCCTGATTGGTATCAGGGTTAGGATAACAAACAACCATCAGGTTTGTACTTTGGATACCCTTATAATCTTCAAAGGTAGTTAAAAAGACTAATTCCTCTAAATAGGAGGCGTTAAGAAAAAAATTCTTGGAGCTATCGTTTTTTCTAGCATTAATATAATTCATTGGTATTCCAAGCAACCTACGAGAGATATCCTTATAGATTGGATCATCCTTTCTTAAACAAACCAAACTCCTATCTTAACAAATTTAATCTTATTCCTCAATCCAAACTCCTAATTTAATTTCCTATTTATTCTTAATTCCTTCTGGGTGAAGGAGGTTGCGAGGGCGCCGACGCCACCCCTCCTAGCATGCATGCTCTGCCTGGGCAATCGGTTTTAACCGATAGCTCGGTTCGGTTTTCTAGTTCCTGAAAAATTCGGTTTTCCAAGAGACAGCAACCGATCGGTTTACCTCAAAACTAGAAACCGCCAACTTCGGTGTCGGTTTTTCGGTTTCAACCGAATCTGTCGCCCGCCCTAGGCGCTGGCCGCTGGCACTCGCGCTCGGAGCCGGCTGTCGCGTGCTCAAGCTTGGGGCCGCACCGCCGCCGCTGCACCTTGCTTGCACTCACGCGTGCCGCGGACGCCGCTGCGCCCTGCTCGTGCTCGCGTGTGCCGCTACCGGGCGCAGCTAGGGTTGGGGGCACCGCTTCCTGCTCCTGCTCGCTCCGCCGTTCGCCTGATGTTTCGCGCGCAGCCACTGCCGCTGCAGCGCTACGCAGGATAGGATAGGGTTTGGCTTTGGCGTGCGGGTGGGAGTGCTGAGTGGCCTGTGGGCTGTGGTTGTTGGGTTGGGCTGCTAGGGGGAAGTGAGGAGGAGATTGTGGACAGGGGCAGCGCACGGGAGCCTTGGGTGGTTGCAGGCAGTTCGGTTCCAATCGGTTTCTCAGTTCGTTTAGGGGCCAAAACTGAACACCGAGCCGATCACCAAAGTTTCCAGAATCTGAAACCGAAACTAAACCGAAAAACCAATAGTTCGGTTCGTTTTCAGTTCGGTTTAGTTCAGGGTTCGGTTTTCGGTCTAAAAGTGCCCAGCCTGAATGCACGCCCTCTCTGTGACGTGGTGGAACCGGCTAAGGCAGCCATCGCCCTCCTTTGGGCCTTGCTTGGCCCACTAATACCTGCGTGCGGGCCTGTAATTAGGCGTATGACAGTGTAATTGCCGGAAGGTATCCACATGACTGTGTCCAAAGGCATGTTTTGTTCACAACATGAGAGCGTTGATTTGCTCTAGAGATGACTGGTTTATATATAGTAATAAATAAATTTATAACATCATTGTTTACAACATCATTGCAAGGTAAATAAATTTATTATTCTCAAGAGGAAGCTCAACAAAATTAGAGTACAAACATTTCTGCTAGTCCATTCATCACAACATCGACTAGAACCTTTTGCTGTGCTCGTCAACAATCTTAATTTTGGTTTTGGAGGACTTGACTCTCCATTCTGCAAACCTTGTGATGGATGTGGTCATAAACTCTCTGGTCTCCGTCATGAACTTCCATCTCTTCCAATACAACTGCATTCTCCACGAAGAACTTTGTGAGCTTAACTTCAAAGCAGTTGAGACTCTCCAACTCAAATTCGAACCTTATCTTCCTCAAATGATGATCCAAGCAATGGAAGGAGCGTGCTTTAAGCACAGCAACCTCCGCATCGTCATCATCTCCAGATTTAATCCTCTTGATGAATGACTTGGTGGATTTCTCGAGGTCCAGCTCAGCTCTTTTCTTGTTCTTTTGTCGAATCTTCAGACGACGACGGGCCGGACGGGGAATTGCATATGGGTCGCCGTGCAAATCACACTTGAGGTGGAACTCCTGCATCGATGGGCAACATTTGGAGCAGGTTTGCTATCGCCACCGCTGTGCCATGGCTATCCTCCTCGTAAGACCCTTTCAGCTTCAGGAACCTGAGGTCGGGGAACACTTTGAGGAACGCGTCTGCCTGCTCTGGTTGGACGGCGATGTCACTGATGTCCCGGAGCTCCAACTGCAGAAATTGTAACCGGCTGAATCTGCCAATGGATTCCCAAAAGATGGCGTGGGGTTCATCAACGCCCATCCTGGAAGGAAAGCTGCAGGTACACCATGATGTGCAGAAGCAAAGCTCCATGTGCTGCAGGTTCGCTGGCGGGCCAGACGGCGTCGCCGAGCTGAACGGAAAGTGCTCCAGAAACCCAGTGTAGCGCAGAGTGCGGATGCCGGGCGCGTCGAGGTCCACGCCGTCGGTCCATGAGCAGTGGCAGTGCATCAGCGTCACGGAGACCGTGGCGTTCGGGCAGCGGAGGAGGATTCGCCGCCGCATCGACAATGCAGTGTCCCACTCGAGGCCAGCAAGCTCAAATGACGGGAAGCTGACGTGCTCGAGCCATAGGGTAGAGAGGTTCGGCGCGGCGTCGAGCATGGACTGGAGGGTCTCCGAGGAAGCGGTGCAGCCCACCACCCTCAGCGTTTCCAGGCAGCCGAAGACGGCGGCGGCGGTGTCTAGCGACCCGAGCGTGCAGCCGCTGATGTCCAGCACCCGGAGAGACGTGCCGGGGAGGAGACCTGGGGGCAGCACGTACTCCTCGCCCGTCTGGAAGAACTCGGCCGTCAGCTCCATGCGGAGCTCCTCCAGGCGTCGCATCGCCGGCGCCGCAAGAAGGGCGTCCATCCCGGGCGAGGTGCGCATGATGTCTTGCAGGAAATCGTTCTGGAAGTAGCTGTCGGCACGGACGGAGAGCCTCCTGACTGGGCATCGTCCGTCCGCGCCGATTGCCGCCAGGGCGTCGCGGAAGAACTCCCGGCCCACCTTTGCGCCGTCGTAGTCGATGTACCGGTACTGCCTCGTGTCGAGATTGATGCCGTCCGCCTCGCGCCACAGCGTGCGCCACCGCTTCGAGAGGAGGCTGGTCTGGACGGCGGCCTTGAGGTGGAGGGAGGAGAGGACGCGTGCCAGCACGGAGTCGGGGAGGGCAGACAGGCGGTCGTCGGTGGACATGGCTGCTGCTCTGGTGTGCGAGATCTTCTTTCTCGCCGCCTACGCGCTAGGCCGGCGGCGCCCGCGAAGAGCTAAGGAGGAGATTGGAGATCAGACGATCTGATTCAGATCGGAAGATACAACGTTTGGAGTTCTTTGTTGCCTTCCGCTTTTTATATGACGCCTGGCGACTGTCGCGTTTTCTATATGGATACGTCTTCTCAGATCCAATCGAAATACTACTTAAAAGTAATTTGATCTATTTTTATTTTATGATTAAATTTAGTCTACTTTTCTATCTATCTATCTATCTATCTATCTATTATATATCTCTACTATTAAAAAAACGAAGAATTAGAAAATAATTTTCACATTAATCTATGGTAACCACTCTAATCCCCTCCGTTGGATGTGTTTTAAATTTATGTCTAACGTGTATATAATTGATTGGCACACAAATAATAGGTGGACCCAATCACGAAGGCCTTGTTTAGTTGGCCCAAATTAGAGCCGGCCAAATTACTATGCGTCGCTCTAGCGCACTGTAGTATTTTATTTTTATTTGGTAAAAATTATCCAAACATTGACTAATTAGGCTCAAAACGTTCGTCTCGCAAAGTACAACAAAACTGTGCAATTAGTTTTTGATTTCATCTACATTTAATACTCCATGCATGTGCCGGCAATTTGATGTGATGAGGAATCTTCTTTTTACATAGTCAAATTTGAGAAAAAATTTGGCATCTAAACAGGGCCGAAGTATCTTACAAACCCACAAGACACGCGCGTCAGCCACCGTAAAGTGCTGCGGCGCAGTCCCCCTCTCTGTTCTTGTCTTGCATACGAATGTACCCTCCCCACAGCATATGATCTCCCTACCACGAGCACACCCAAGCCCGCGCCAAAGTTGTACCCCACCCGAGTATTTTTTATTAGGCAAAGAAGATATTTGCCGAGTGTCGTTCTCGACAAACTATAACACTCAGACAAAGAAAGTATTTGCCGAGAGCTCAGCTCTTAACAAAGATTTACACTCGGTAAAAATGTCCTCCTCTAACTAGAGGCACCCAACAGCGACCCTTTGCCAAGTGCCTGTTAGGCACTCGGCCCGAGTGCCAGGATCTTGACACTCGGCAAAGAATTTTAATTTTTTTCTCTTTTTGCACCCAAAATTTTTTTTGCAACTCTACTACAGTACCAGGAGCTAAATTTTAAAATTTGGTACATTTATTATTTTTTTTGCTCTATTTAGTTAATTTGTTTCATTTACTTGAATTTTTTCGTAAAAAGCAAGTTTAAACTGCAGGTGCATGGAATATTGGAATTTAGCCATTCAAAAAATGATATTCATGCTTTTGAGCGTATTGTGAGGCGCTATCTAGGAACTCACCCGAAATTTCGAACATCGTGTTCACGAAACATGGGCACCGACTTGCTGGCAATTTAATATCACATGTGGAGATGTTTGAGTTTTAAACAACGTACGTCACAACTTACTCGAAACATTCTTAATTTTTTATCATAGCCTCCACATGCGATATCATGACATCTTGGCAATTTTTGTAATTTTCGGACTTCGTTTGCATTTAATAGACTTTAAAAATAAATCACCTGCAAGTCGGTGGCTATGTTTCGTGAACACGATATTCGAAATTTCGAGTGAGTTCCTGGATAGCGCCTCACAATACGCTCAAAAGCATGAATATCATTTTTGGAATGGCTAAATTCTAATATTCCATGCACCTGCACTTCAAACTTGCTTTTTACAAAAAAAAAATCAAGTAAATGAAAACAAATTAACTAAATAGAGCAAAAAAATATAAAAAAATATACCAAAATTTTAAATTTAGCTCCTAGTACTGTAGTAGGGCTGAAAAAAAAATTAGGTGCAAAAAGAAAAAAAATAAAATTATTTGTCGAGTGTCAGAGTCCTGGCACTCGGCAAAGAAAATTTAAAAAAAATCTGAAAACTCTTTGCCGAGTGCCAGCTTCGTGGCACTCGGCAAAGAAATTACAAAAAAAAATCACGAAAATTCTTTACCAAGTGTCAGATCGAGGGCACTCGGAAATCAAATTTAAAAAAATAAAAAAGTGAAAATTCTTTGCCGAGTGCTAGATCGCGGGCACTCGGCAAAGCATTTTTTAAAAAAATAAAAACCTTTGCCGACTGCCGGATCTCGCACTCGGCAAAGCATTTTAAAAAAAATAAAAGGCTTTGCCGAGTGCCAGATGGCGGGCACTAAGCAAAGCATTTTTTTCAAAAAAAATAAAAGGCTTTGCCGAGTGCCAGATCGCTGGCAGTCGACAAAGCATTTTTTTAAAAAAATATAATCCTTTGCCGAGTGCCAGATCGCGGGCACTCGGCAAAAGCATTTTTAAAAAAAGTATAACTCTTTGCGGCCGCTCGCACACACACGCACACGCCCGCGAGCCCGCTACCGCCGCGCCGCTCGCCCGCGCGACTGCTACCGTGCCGCGCTGCCGCGCCAGCCCGCGCCGAGCCCGCCCGCGCCAGCCACGCCGAGCGTGCCTGCCCGGCCGCTCACCCCCCGCGCCGGCCGCGCCCGCGCCCTTCGCGCGACGCCTCGGCATCTTCACCACCGACGAGCACACACTTGGTTCGCCCATCCCTTTCTATTCATTTCGTGTAGTGCGAGAAGTAGTCGTGTTAATACTAATTGTTGTTGTAAGTGTTGTCATTGTATGTGGTTTTCGGACATCGAGCCGTTGTATGTGGATGTCGGCCATCGAGCCGTTGTACGTGAATGTCAGCCATCGAGCCGTCGTATGTGGATGTTGGCCATCGTGTCGTTATTTTTTGTTGGTCTTCGAAATCTCCCCATGCAGGGGAGGTTCTGCTGAATTTTTAATTGACAGTATTATTTTTCTTTCTTTTTTGCAGAGAAGAGCCCGTCGGAGTGGTGCCGAAGTACGTCGATCGTCTTCCTCGGCGTTGCGGGTCAGCCTGCACCGCGTCGCGTCGCCACTGCACCGACTCACCACGGCCCCGCTAGCCTGACTCCACCGACACCCTAGGTATAACCCCTCTTTCCTTATCATAGTCGTAGCTCGCGTAACTCAGTTAGGCGTCTCCCGTTCGAAAGAGATAAGGTTATTGGTCTGCAAATCTTTGCATATTTACGACCGTATCTATTTCGGATTGTCCACGTATTTTGGATAGCCCGCGGATGCGTAGATGAGTTAGTTTCCATGGTTTGCTCTGATTCGAGACATGGTTTCGGCATCATCTCCCTGATGTTCTCCGGATACACACTCTCCCTGCTAGGATGTGTATTGGGAAAACAGCGGGGAGGTGCTGCTGAAATTTTGTCTTGGATAGGAGTAGAGCATAGAAACTAACCTCATCTACACATCCACGGGTGAGATTATGACCTATCCTCACCTATTAGACAGTACGAACGACATGTAGCTGCAATTGATGGTTACTTTGCTTACTGGTATATATGTTAGAGGATGGATGACCGTGAGTGGATGTACATGGGCCGCTCAAGTCAGAGTGATTTCACCACTGAATGGATGATGAAGACCAATGATTTCTTGGAACTAGCATTTGGCGAGTCTGCTAAAGGAGCATTTCTAGTTTTGTGTCCCTGCAAGAGATGTGCAAATAGAAAAAGGAAAAACAAGGTGGACATGAGTAAACATCTTTTGAAGAATGGATTTACGCTGGACTATACTCGGTGGGTCCACCATGGTGAAGCCCATCGTCTGAGAGAGGAGGTGGTGAGACCCCGCATCGAGGATTTTGATGCTGCTGCCGGGGTAGCAGACATGTTAGATGGCTTTCACGAAGGACAATACACTAAGGACGTACGGAGGAGGAGATGGAGGCAACTACAAAGGTGTTCTATGACATGATGTCTTCAACACAGAAACCCCTTCACGATCAGACAACGGTTTCTCAACTGGATGCCATTGGACATTTAATGGGGTTCAAGTCCGAGTGTAGCATGAGTCGAGAATACTTCGATGGTATGTTGACCATGATTGGCAGCCTGCTTCCGGATAGCCACATTCTGCCAAAGAGTATGTACGAGTCATAGAAACTCCTTCGTGCACTCAAGATGCCGTATGATCAGGTACATGTTTGTCCGAAGGGGTGCATCCTATTTAGGAAAGAACACAAGGATGCAAATTTGTCCAAAGTGTAAATCATCTAGGTGCCTGAAGGTAGACTCTGGTGATGGCTAGAAGAGGTAGCTTACGATCCCCATGAAGATCCTATGGTACCTCCCGTTCGTATCGAGGATCGAATGGCTATACATGACCGAGGAATCCGCAAAATAGATGACATGGCACAAAAAGGGGAAACGATACAAGCTGACAAACTAGTACATCCATCTGATGGTGAAGCATGGACCCGCTTTGATTACATTTATCGTGAGAAAGCAAATGAGGCTCGTTGACTACGCCGGGTGGTGGTATCGCACGCCATGTCAATGGCATCCTGGGTCTTCTATGCAAGACCCACTTTCCTGGCCTAGTTGACTACGGCGGGAAGAGGGAGCCGGCCTACACCTTTGACCACTACGCCAACGCCCCCGACGCAGAGGCTGAGAACAAGATGGTGCAGGTGAAGCGAGACTTTTGGGTAAGTCTTCATCGCACCACATTGCTCAATACATCACATTCATTAGACTTTTCTTAAAATAATGAATGAATACATCGTGTCTGTATGCAGCTTTATTACAGATGCGAGGAGGGATTTGAGGCTAGGGCGGAGGCGGTGCTTACCAAAGCCTGCAAAAAGCTCGTCGTGGACATCCATTATGAGGCGCACATCCAGGCTGTCGTCACTTACCACAGGTCGATCCTTGGAGAGGATGTTAAGAAGCCATAAGCAAGAAGCATGACGCTGACCTGGGACCAGTACATACAGGTAGATAAAGAATATTAATATTAATTCCTTTTGAGATTAAGTACTCTTAATTTGTTCATCTTATATGTTAAATACTTGATGATGTGCAGATGTGTCCCTGGTGGTGCACCGCGTATCCCGAGTGCTAGGAGATGATAGTGGACAGGTGGTGTGGCTCCGAGTGGACCGAAGCGCACAACGCTGCCCGAGAGCGACGATTGCTGATGCCAGATGTACCACACCATCAAGGCAGCCACAGCCTCACCGCATACGGACAAGCATGGGTACTCGAATTCATTTCTCTATTTTAACGTTCAATTCTGCCTGATTTCTAATCATCTTGCTATCTTTCTCGTAGTCGGTGTCACATGCAGGCCAAGAGTGCACCACGTTCATGGCATATGCTATGGCCCACAAGGGCAAGGCGACGTCCGATGTCTCCTACAACCCGGAGGACCCGCCCGAGGCGTACAGCAACCCGACCGTCTACACCCGCATCAATGAGTACACGTCGGCGGCAAGGTCTCTCCTTGGAGACGACTACGACCTGAGCTCCTAGGACTTTGATCCAGAGGTCATCATGAGGATTGGAGGAGGCAAGAAGCATGGGCGGTACTATCTTGGTGACGGCGTCATCGACGCTACCTCTACTCCCTCCCTCTCCCAAATCTGAGCATGGAGCACGGACGCAAGCATTCCCATACGCCCATGGCCGGAGACTTCACAGCAGCGGATTCTATCACTCCAGGTGATTCATGTTTTATTCGTCATACATTGATATTTACATATCTTAACTTTGCATTGTTTAAACATTGTGGTGAAATGTTGTAGGCCCAGATTGAGCAATTGGAGGCCCTGTGGGAGGCCGATCGCCAGAGGATGGAGGCTATGGAGGCCCAGCGTGTTGCGATGGAGCAGAGGCAGCAGCAGCAGATGGCGGAGGTTCTCCAGTACATGCAAGCTCTTGGGCAAAAGACGGGTGTAGCTCCGCCAGCTTCGCTATTCGTTACACCGCCAACTCCACCTTTCGGGCACACTACCCCTGTAAGTATGAATATGATTGTTTAAGTTTGTATGTTCATGCTTAGGGTCAAACCGCAACACTACTTATAGCCTAGTGGATTATTGTCTGACACATGCAATGTCTTCTCCTTTGTGCAGCCTCAATTGGCGGGTTCGAATAATCCACCTCCCGGGCCCTCGAATGATCCAGTTCATGGTACACCACAGTCTCAATGGGGAGCATGGGGATCTGGGTAGTTGTCTTTGCATTTGTTGTTCACTTGGTGATGGACTTGTGATGCACTAGTGTTAGTTATTTGGACTTGTGATGAACTTGTGTTAGCTATTTGGACTTATGATGCACTTATGGTTATATATGTTGTGATGCATTTGATCTATATGAGATATTTGGGATGTATGTGAGATATATGTGAAATATTATTTTTGTCATGATGGAATGTAAAAATTCAAAAAAATAGGTCGGTTATGGTCATTTTGCCGAGTGCAACACTCGGCAAAGGAAGCCTTTGCCGAGTGCAATGACAAAAACACTCGGCAAAGCTGGGAAAAGGAAGCCAATTTTGGCAAGTTTCCTAGCTTTGCCGAGTGCCAGGGAGGAAGGCATTCGGCAAAGAATTTTTTAAAAAATTATCTCTTTGCCGAGTGCCATGCAGAGGGGCACTCGGTAGCAAAGAATTTTGAAAAAAAATTCTTTGCCGAGTGCCATGCAGAGGGGCACTCGACAAAGAATTTTCATTGAATTTTTTTTTCTTTGCCAAGTGCCACGCAGAGGGGCACTCGACAAAGAATTTTCAAAAAAAATTCTTTGCTAAGTGCCATGCAGAGGGGCACTCGGCAAAGAATTTTTCAATTTTTTTCTTTGCCGAGTGCCCAGCAGTGGGGCACTTGGCAAAGCACCCGTTAACGTTATGTGCGCCGTCATGGCAACTTTTCTTTGCTGAGTGCTGTCATGGCACTCTGCAAAGCCTTTGCCGAGTGCCCGACAAAAAACACTTGGCAAAGAGGTCTTTGCCGATGAATTTTTTGCCATGTACCCTTTGCCGAGTGCGGCACTCGGCAAAGCCTTTGCCGAGGGAAAAATGGCCTTTGCCGAGTGCCCCTAGCACTCGGGAAAGCATACGTTTCCAGTAGTGCACCGACCCTGCTTTCCCAATGCGACAAGGCCAAGCACCGATGCTACTACCACCAGTCAGAGGAATACTTCCTTCTACCTCCCATCCCATACAACAAATGTCGCCGCCATCCACAGCAAGAAGATGTTGTACCTATTGTTCGAGTCGGCCTCCGGCTACGGCTTATTCCTTATTCCATGCATATGGTAGCTCGCATAATATACCTAGGCTTCTAGATCAATCCCCACACATGTTGCACGTGCCACTTGATGATTAGCGCTGGGTGCCGCTCCCCTCGACCGCCAAGACTCATGCTCTTGGCTACCACCGCTCATTACTACAAAACTGACATTTATTGTGGCCCATTGCTGCCGGTTTCTAACAAACCAGCAGTGATAACCCTTCACTGCCGGATCATTAGTTGAATATTCAAAAAATGACTAGGGTCGTAATGACCTGATAGGTAAGGTCCCTATCACCGTCAGCTTAAGCCACAAAGCTAGAAGTGACATATCACTACCAATTGAAGCCATGAGCCGGCTGTGAAACTGAGACTATCACTGCCGACCAGTGGCTTCGACTAGAGGTGAAATGTCACTGTCAGCTTGTGGCTTGAACCGGCATTGATATAGAGCCTACCACTGTTGGCTTGTGGCTTGAGCCTGTAGTCATATAGAGCTATCATTGCTGGTTGTTGGCTTGAGCCAGCAATGATATGTGTTTAGTACAAAACCCTCCTTACTCCTTCCTCCTCCCTCTCATCCTGAGCACAGCGATCTGAGGAGGCACCTTTCCCTGCCTCTCCCTCTATTGTTGCGACCATTTTTCATCAAAATGCTATGTAATGGCTTTTAGAGAGGTCAGGTAACTCAACTTGTAACCATGACGGTATCAACTCAAACTGATGCATGTATTCTCTGTTGGTCTAGGAAAATCTCTTCATTTCTTCACAAGCCATCCTTTCTTAGAATTACCAAACAAGATTTTCATCATCGTCCTAACCAAATTTGCCCATGGGGAACTATTGGAAGAATTAGCTCCGGCAATACCTTGCAACTAATCGTGTAAGATAAATTAGATGGTAGCACACAAGACACAGGGACTATACTGGTTCGGGCACGTGGGGTGCCATATGTCCAGTTTGAAGGAGTATCTCTGTATTCGTATGCTTGGTTACAAGGGTTGTTGCTCCTGGCTATGTAGTAGATGGGGTGAAAGAGAATGAATGTATCATGATAACGAGGCCCCTGCTCTCCATTATATAGCCTAAGGGAGTAGGGTTACAATGAGGGCGACTGGCTAACAGATTGGATTCCTAGTTTGTTACATGGAATGCATATAGAGTGATCCATTGCT
This sequence comes from Saccharum hybrid cultivar R570, assembly GCA_038087645.1. Taxonomy (NCBI): domain Eukaryota; kingdom Viridiplantae; phylum Streptophyta; class Magnoliopsida; order Poales; family Poaceae; genus Saccharum; species Saccharum hybrid cultivar. Next base: position 19,779,997 of record JAQSUU010000805.1, read on the forward strand.
ATCGTTTTGAAACTGCAGCTTTGGATATTCTTGATATGTCTTGATCTTCAAGTTGGTGGACTCGCCTGGCTTTCATGGGCCTCCTTTGCCATGGCCTCTGGCCCGATAGTTGGACATAGTCAAAATTATGGATGGTGCGGGTAACCCTGGCCCATATATCCGATAGTAGCCCCCCATTGGACTTAATGACAAGCTTGTCGAATAGCTCATCCCTTGGGTGTCACAAAACACCTATAACTCTTGGTACTATGAGTCCCAACAAGCTCTTCTTGGTACCAAGGTCTTGAGTAGTGATTTTTATTGCCCTCAAGTTTTGAGGACTCCTTTATCATTCCTGCTTGGGTGCAGAGGCCGCTTCTCAGGTGCCAAGAACTTTGTTCGGGTGGTAGCACCACCTACATGGGAACTTGGTTCCCCGAGTGTTTAAATGCATGTACAAGCTTTAGTTGATGCACGTCATTGAGTCTTGTTTGAAGAAAGGATTGGGAGGACAGGGAACCCATTCGGCCTTGAACTTTGCACGCGACGTTGCTCCTGACCTGTGGTACCTGCACTTTGGTAAAGAAGAGAGGCACGATCCATCCCAATTTAGTTGTAGAATAGAAGGTAAAGAAAATTACTTGTATAGAAAGTTTTATACTTTAGTTACCACAGGTCGACCCGGTTCAGGCCATTTTTTCCCACTTAGCTGAGTGCTTCATGTTCCTTCGAGCTACATTACATGATGGGATCTTGAGTCTACGCTGGCATCTTGACTGAGAGTATGAGACAGAGCCCCATGGCCCGGAGGCCAACATTATAGTGTCTCAATTTCAGAACCACCGAGGCAAGTAACGAATGCGTGAGCAGCTGTCGACATTTTTGCATGTTACTCTTTGAGCTGATAATGGGTAGAACGAGTGAGCATCTGCATCCTAGTAGTAGGGCATGATAGGACAAAGCCTGACCATCATGGGCACGTCATAAAACTTTTTCCATAATTTGGGAGCTCGTACTTTGGTTAGATATTACCAAGTAGTGTTCTGGTTTCCCACATAGGGGCACACATCCTCCAAAAATATGGTACTTCAAGCTCGTTTGGGTATTCAGGAGATATATGAAACACTTGGTGAGAGGTTTTTGAGCCATACTGGTGGCCCTCCCGAATTCTCCCCTGACTCTATATTGGCTGGGTCGATAATAAATTACTGCTTACACTAGCCGAAGGGGTGCAAGTCAGGCTGAGTACATGATCCGAGTATCAGATCGCTCGCATGCACTGACCAGCATGATGGTTCATCGAGTTTGGACTGCTAGGCCCCACAGACACCATGGCTACTTGGGTGGATTCCTTCTTGGTGAACTCGGAGCATCGGTTTCAGTGGCCCATCTCCCCATGCGTTGTTCTCAGAGGTCACGCCTCTCAGAGATTGTGGGGACATGGCCTAGCCTTAACTCTCCCTGTTGCCTTGCGAAACTGCTGGAATTCCATCTGTCATGTGCGTACCATGCTATAAAAACATAGGGAAGGAAAGAGAGTCAGTAAGGTTGCCATGTAGCCTGTACAAACTCACATTTATTTCTTGCCGCCTCCTAATACCTAGTACATGGTTCTTGAAGGAAACCATCCATGGTGGGAGAGAAGCACCCGGTGGAGGAGCCGGCAAAGGGACCTGCCAAGAAGCAGGTGTTCCAGAGCACCCCTCTTCTTTGAGTGGAGCTGACAAATTTTAGATGAGTGTGAATCTATCCTTTAATATCATTCAAAAGGTTCTGAAGTTTCCCTTGATACAATGCCATCTCTAAGAAGTGTTCATTGCCATGGCCTTTCGCTGGCGGAGATGCACCTTTGTCATCAGGCTATCGGCAGCGGGGTCCACATCCTTGTCAGGCTCCTCTTCTTTCGATGGGTCATTGGACGACAGGGAGGACATCTGCACTGTGTTGCGGGATCTGGATGTGGCAAGCCAGGCCCTCCATAAGGAGAGCCGAGAGGTGGAGTGGCTATAGGCATGCCTCTTGATCTACCACGAAGGTGCGCTCGGCGCCGCGGACCAAGAGACGATCATGGCCAAAGTGGTGGTGATGGCGGACTTGGCGGAGCTTGCTGGTAAGGCAGCTTCATTACCCCTATGTCGTGCTTGGAGTAGTTTCAACCCTAGTGCATAGGGTTTTTATTTTTCTTGTTATCCTAGTCGTGCAAGAGCAACTGGCAGTGGCTCAGGCCGAGGTGGTGGCCCTACGCTGGGCCAATGAGGACTTGGCCTAGCAAGTGGCGGAGGCGACGTGCCTCTGCAATGAGTCCAAGGACTGGGCACGCGGTGCCGCCTAGATGTCAGTTGTTAACTATGACCGCTTTGTGGTGTTGGAGCAGGCGACGACTACTGCCGTTTGGACGGGGTTGCCGTTGGGGCCAAACTTCGTCGAGTAGGCCCATGTGCTTCCAGCATAGATTAGGGAGGTGGTGATGCACGGCGCTTGCCATGGAGCCACAGTGGCCCTAGCCACCACCCATCTTCGCCTCTAGCCTAAGGTGGACCTGCGCACGATGGAGCTTGGGTTCCCGCTGGAGGTGCCGGCAGGCGTTGGGCAGTTGATTGCTGACTTCAGCGCCGCTGCCAAAGCCATTGCGGTGCTGGTGAGCGTAGAGCAGGTCATTCGGGATGCCCCTCGTGAGGGGTGATGCCTGTGTAAAGCCGACCTGCCTTGTAAAAAGATGTTAATAAAACTTAGTTTGCAAATTTTTGATCTCTGCAAATTTATTATGATGCCGATATGGATTGATGTGATTGTAGCCCCCAAACACTTAGATAGGCTATCATAACTTATCTTAAGTGTTAGGGATAACATAATCTCCAGTTGCATCATCTTGTTCACAATAGATAGGTACCCGAATAGGGTAGGTCACGAGTGCTGTGACATCGCCCCTCAATAAGTTACAAGTTTTATAACGAGCGCGTAGCCCCTGAGCATTTCGACTGAAATCGTGTGTCTTAGCTTCTGAGGAACTAAGCCTTATGCATATTGGCGGGCTTGTATAACCACATCGAGCGGTGGTTCGACCGATTAGTATAACCATGTCGAGAAATATCTCAAAACTAAGAAAAGGAGGTCTTAGGATCAATTTGTAGCCCCTGAATGCCTTGTTATGTTAGTATATTGTTTTAAGGTATTGAGAGAAAACAGTAAAAAACATTGTGTAGAATGATAACTTAGCCACCGAGTGACTCAAAAGAGGTGATCTTCGGGATCCCAGGGGCACAAGACTTTATTCATAGCAACCTAAGACACATCTAATACTTTTATAAAGGAAAAAAAATTAAAAAATTGGGCGTGTTAACAACATAGCTAACTTTCATCTGTTATTTTGTGCCATCGACTTGCTCGGGGCTGTCCCAAGCTTTTATTGCAGAAGGTGCTTCTAATGCTTTAGATCTCGACCCAGGAGCTGTTGTCCTTGGCCGAATCGCCCCCTTGTTCCTTCGGTTTTGTTTCCTCACGTGCATCTTCAGAAATTGGAGTTGCCGACGAAGCTGATAACAAGAGGAGGGTGGGTGATACCTGCTGGGTTGACCAGCATGGTCTGGTGCTCTGGAGATGAGTGTGCATCAGGTGGTTCCCATTCTGTGCTTTATATCGATGTCGAGTCTCGCCTCATAGGGAATAACGACGCGGTCAGCCTGCTCTATGGCCTCCCTCTCACACTTGTAAGCATCCAAGAAGTTGCCAGTCATGGTGATGACACCACGCAGGCCTGGCAACTTGAGCTTGAGGTAAGTAAAGCTAGGGATTGCCATGAACTCGGCGTAGCATGACCTCCTGAAGATGGTGTTGTAGGGACCCTCGAAATCAACGACTTCAAAGGAGAGTGTCTCCTTGTGGTAGTGCACCTAGATGCTGAATGTGACTGAGAGGACTATGGTGCCAAGAGGCATAATCCAATGTCCGGGGATGATCCTGTGGTATGGAGAGTGGAAGGGGTGTAGTTTGCTCATATCGATGTTGAGCCTTTCAAAAGCATCCTTGTAAAGGATGTTTATGCTACTGCCTCCATCCATCAGGACCTTTGTCATCCTCACGCCTTCCACTACTGCACTGACCACCAAAGGGAATTAGCCTGCCTCGACGACATGGTCAGGGTGGTCACCTCTATTGAAGGTGATCGATCGCTCCGATCAACGCAGGTAGACCAGGACCGCGGGGGCGGTGGCGTAGATTTGGCGATATGTTAGCTTTTGGTGAGGGTGATCTTCATAGGCGGGGGCCACTAAAAATAAGCAGCATGTTCTGACATGAGGGTCCTCATCGCTGCCACCCCGCTTGCCCTTGTTCAGGGGATTGCCCTTTGGTGCCTCCTTACCGCCCTCCTGAGTGATATGTTGTTTGTACATGCTGCAATCTTTGGCAAGATGCATGATCAGGAAATCGTGGTTCTAGCATGTGCTGCTCATGATCTTGTCAAACTTGCCACTATTGTTTTGCTCCTGCTTTTGCTTGTTGCCACCGCGCTTCTTAGTGTGGGTGACGAACTCCCCTCTATGCTTGTGGTCTTTCTTCCTAGTTGAGGAAGGATCCGAGCAGGGCGAGGCTTGTATTTTCCATTACTGGCATTGACGCAATCTTCGTTGTTGGCATACTCATGAGTGAGGTCAAACATGTCCTGAATGGTGATATTCTTCTTTTGCCCAATGTATCGAATGGGAGTCTCATTCTTCATGCCTATCATGAAAGCGTTGATGACGTTGGAGTTAGGAACCTCCTGGAGCTAGTTTTTGCGCTAAGTGAAGCGCTTTATGCAGTCACATAGGCTCTTGTCCGCCTCATGCTTGCATCACAATAGGTCCCAAGAAGTGCCGAGCTTGGTGTAAGGCCCCCTCGAAGTGGTTATAGAACTCATGTTCGAGGTCAGCCCCCAACACTTGATAGTGCCCTCTCGTATATGGTTTAGCCAGGTTCTGGCTTAATCTGTGAGGCAGATGGGCAGGTACTGGATCATGAAGTTGGGGTCCGGCGCGGATGCGGCCTTCATGGCGAGGTGGCAGTTGACCAGCCAAATCTTTGGATCTATTTCACCATTATTCTTGTCGATGTTTGGGGCACAAAATTTCTGGGGCATTGGTGCTGATCGGATCCGGTACCCAAATGCAGGTGGCCCAACCAAATCATAGAATTCATCCTCGACGGGTAGAGCGGGCTCCCGAAGGTTCCTTAGGTTCCTGCCGTCTCGTGAGGCATTGCACTCGTCGTCTGAGTGTTAGCCGTTCTCGGCATCACAGTTACCTCCGCGACCATCACCATTGCCCCCATGTCCGCCTCTATTGCCTCCACGCCCACTGCCATTACCCTAGCCTACCTGGTGCACAAGGTTTTTGTGATGTTTGGGAGGTTGACGTGGGAATCTTTTGGCTTGGGGCGGCTGTTGAGCCCCCGAGTGTCATGGTGCCTGGCTATGCAAGATGGACGCATGACTCAATGCTGGGATCCGATCTGCTGCAGCTACCATCAGCTCTTGAATCCTTTGGAACACCTAACGCCCTTCTTTAGTTGATGGCTGCGGCATATCAGCTGCCTCCTACATGGCCCCGTCTAGGTTCTGCTTGGCTCCTGAGATTGGCGGGCTGCCCACATGATGTTGTTGTAGACTTGGCTGCCTCGCGCCACGTTCTACTCCTGGAGCTGCTACCAGAGCCGCCTATTCTCTTTGGCCAACACATCGTTGTGGATCAGCAAGCGATCACGAGCCTCTTGGCTGGTTTCGTAAGGGATCTCATGGTCATAGTCAAAGTGATTGCAAGGGGATTGATCAGGGGTGCACCACCCATTTTCCCCATAGCCATTTAGATGATCGAGAGTGCCTACGTAGCAGTGCGCATATGTAAGATGATGTCATCATCATCGTCCCTATGTCGGTGTTCTTGAGCAGCAGGTCATAGCTATCGAGGAACTAGAGAAGCCCCGTAGGGTTGGTGATTCTAGAGATATCTGTGCCACGCTAGTTGGCGCTGCACTTGAAGATGTCCGACTCCTCCTGGACAGTGCCTCCCTAGCTGAGGTTATGGATGACAATCCTGATGAATCGTGGGTCGAAGTCGTCATCGCTACACTCCCAATCAGATTGATCTAAGTTGTGACCTCCAGGTTCCTTGGTGTGAGGTTCGGTCGGTACCACCATAGCATGTGGAAGCTAAGTCGAGTAGATTGCCGCCACGTTCCTTAACCCGATTGGAAATTAAGAGGGAGCACGATCGGGTAGCGATGTCATATCTGTCTCATGGGCAGGATCCTGATCCTTCCAGATCTAGAAAGTAACATCGAGCTCATGCTCTCAACCGGCCTCAGCAAGCACGCAAGTGTGGCGAGTTAGATGGCGGCGAAAGCATGGATCGGAGGGAGTATTCTGCCTTCTGCTCAGGCATCTCGAGTTCCTGTAGGGCAGGTTCCCAAGCTGGTCAACGACAAAGTTGAGCTTGCTCAACGAGATCTTTTTGATTGGCTGCATCATCTCTGCATCATCGCCGAAGTTGAAGATGATACCCATCTGAAACACATTATGAATCTGTACGCGAAAGCCCCCTACCTGACATGCCAACTGTCGGAAGAATTTGCTTCGGTAATACCTAGAAAATAATCACATAAGATGAATCATATGGTAGCATAGAAGACACAGGGATTATACTAGTTCGGGCATGTGGGGTGTTGCACGTCCAGTTTGAAGGAGGATCTCTGTATTCATATGCTCAGTTACAGGGGTTGTTGCTCCTAGCTACAGAGTAGATGGGGTGAACAGAATGAATGGATCCCGATAGCGAGGCCCCTGCTCCTCCTTATACAGCCTAAGGGAGCATGGTTACAATGAGGGCAATCGGCTAACAGATTTGATTCCTACTTTGTTACATGGAATGCGTATAGATTGATCCTATGCTATCGTCCAGATACGGCAGCTTTGGATATTCTTGACATGCCTTGATCTTCAAGTCAGTGGATTCACATGGCCCTCATGGGCCTCCTTCGTCGTGGCCTTTGGCCCAATAGTTGGACATAGTCGAATATATGGGCGGTGCGGGTACCCCTAGCCCATATATCTGACAGGGACGATCATGAGTTGACCTATAACCTCTATACCAAGCACCAACCTGATTAGCAACAACTTGTACTATTTTGGGTATGAAACAATTCCAAAGAGATGCAATGTAGTAAGTGATTGAAGGATAGCTGGCTGACGAAGGAAGGTCTTGGATTTTCAACCATGGGCATGATCTTCTTGCTTTTAGGTTAGTAAGAAGCATCCACTCCTTTGACTTTGTAGCTTGTTTAGTTGTTTTGATGGCTAGATTGCTTGATTTTTCATGCTAGTTATTTCTCTATTTTAGAGAGCACTTTTCAGTTAGGTCTTGAGGAAGGCATTCAAATATGGTGAATCCATCTTCCAAAAGGTTAGTGTCTACGAACCCATTTACTTTCTGGCAAATGATATGGTGGTTTTTTATGATCGTTAGTATGTGATGCTTTAGTTCTTGCATCAAGTAAATTTTTTTTCAATAGGGCTACCAGTTTTAATTTTGACAAACATATACATATGACACCTAGGAACCCATTGTTTTAGCAATCATGAAGGCTAAAATTTTTATTTTCCTATAATTAGTCTCCCCAAATTTATGTGCATGAAGTAGAATAATTGTTCTTCAAGAGGGCTACCAATTTTAACTTGGATGAACACATCCATGTGAGACCTAGTGACCCATTAAATATTTAGCTATGATGATTGTTCATGACGGCTCTAGTTTAATTCTTTAATTATCCTCCTCATTTTTCTGTCCTGATGACAACTTGAGGTTTTCTTGTTGAAAACTCCTCCAATTTTGTATGAAACGTGAAAATTGTGTAGAATATGTTTCCTACTAAGGGGGTCATGGGCGATTGAGAGATCCATCTACCCAATCAACAAAAATAATCTATTAGTTTTTTTACCTTTTTTGTACCTAAACCTCTTCCAGGCCCCCTTGATGTCCAGCACGTCTTTCTATGAGATTTGTTGGCATTCTAGGTAGCCTTGATGATCTTGTGGCACCCCTGTTGTGTGATATCCTTATGGGTCATCCTGAGACGCGTTCGTGGGTCTTTTTGGTGAAGAACTAGCATTGAATCGGCCTCACCGTTTAGATCTATCTTCGATGTGTATCTTGGACATGTGCAGCATGGGTGATCAAGCCTGTGCTAGTGTGTGACACACACTTTTTATTGGCTTTGATGGGAAGAAAGCAAATAGATCAACTACTATGGCCAACGGTAAGCAAGATGATCCGACTAATCCAAGCAATCCCATGTACATCATGAAGCCTTTGGCTGACCAAATTTGCAAGATGCTAGAGAAGAGGGCATAGGCCCGACTTGCTGCTAATCTAGAGTATGCTATATTATGCTTCCTGGTGGAGCGGCTGGCAACTCTCAAAAAGATCAAAGGCATCCAAATTGATCTTATTCCTACTACAACTTCATCTGATGTAAAAACTCCTCAACCACCTCATAGAATTGGTGGGAGGGAATTTTGCTCAACTGACCATCAATTAGCTGCTATTAGTTTGGTGTGCCTAGGTAACAAGATAGTTGTTAGCTTGGTGTCCGTCTAATAATTAGCTCACCTAATAGCTGGGTCCATTCGGATCCACCACGACTAATTTGTAGCAGCTAATAACTACCAGCTGGTTGGATCCAAACAGACCCTTAAATCGTGTTAACATGATAATAATTACGATCAATATAAAATTAGCAATAACCAAAATTGAAATGGTCTATTAGCAGCCAATAAGTGCATAACAATGATCGATTAGTATGCAGTGAATCTATAACATTAAAAAATTGATTGGCAAGGATCAAAATAGATATGACATTATTAGGCAGCTTATTCCTGCTTATCAAGAAAAATATGAAATTGTAAATATATGATTTAAATAGCATTACCATTAATACAAACATTGAGCGGGTGATATATATTAGACCATATTGATACTACGAATAAAAAACTCAAGATATGGTATTTCTTATGGAAAAATGGCTGAAATTGATTGCTCAAGTTTAATATAGTTGTGGCTCAAGTCTATATAAGCAAAGACCCACAAGCATAGGGGCACTCAATTCTCCATAAGCGAACAACCACAAAGCATACGAGCATCTTCAGGGGACCAAGTAGCCTCTACGTACGGAAGCCTAGCCTAGAGCTTCATGGCGTGCTCCAAGAAGACTCTCGCTATTGTCGTTGTTCCACTGCTGATGGCTCTCCTAGCGTCAGCCATGCCAGCAAGCCAAGGAAGTCGTGCCCTATTAGGAGCAGAGCAGTGCTCCAAATTTGACAACTGCAAGCAACAGTTCTGTCAGGCGACGTGCATCATCTTGGGGTTGAATGTTGTTGGGATATGCAAGGTTGTTGTTGGGGTCTCCTCCTGTTGTTGCGTCCCAAATAAACAATCAAGCTCCATCGGCATCCGCCACTAGCTTGTTCGCTGATTCATCAATTTCTCGATTCAAGATAGAGAAATTGCATTTTTGTTAGCAATATGTAATATGTACTGTAAGGTACGAAATGTGTGGCATAATGTACTACATCCTTGCTAGCATGGCAAATAATTATGCTTTGTATCTTTAAATCAATTTAATATATAAAAAATGTTCTTGCAAAACTTCACATTGTGCCGATACACTTGGTGATTCCTCATCTTGCCTTGTTTTCACTGTATCAACCCAATTGCTAATGATTGGTAAAAAGCATTAGGATGTGTAGTTCTTCTGGTTGGTGTGCGATGCAGCGTGAATAGGCTTGCCAACCCAGCATTGTCCAGTCCTCCTAACCAGTTGTGCTTGTTGCTACTATTGGCACAGCCAGTATTGCTACAGAGGCCACCAATATCACTTCCGATATCACCTCCGAGATAGTTTGGGTGCTGGAAACTGTGATATAAGGAGATGCCGCTCCTACAGATGGCACTAGGGTAACAATGCTATAGTTGGAACTCATATAGATGAAGCTATTGATCAGCTTTGTAATGAAGATGATGAGACCAATGCCTCACAGTTCATCAAAACCTCTAGAATAGACACTTATTAGCTGCATATCCCGATGACAACTTGAGGTTTTCTTGTTGGAAACTCCTCCGATCTTGTGTGAAACGTGAAGATCTTGTGTAGAACATGTTTCCTACTAAAGGGATCAAAGGAAATTTAGAGATCCATCTATACAATCAATGAAAATAATTTATTAAACTTTTTGCCTCTTTTGTACCTAAATGTCTTCCAGTCCCCTTGAGGTCTAGCACATCTCTCTACGAGATCTGCCAGCATTCTAGGTGCCCTTGATGATCTTATGGCACCCTTGTGGTGCAATTTCCTGATGGGTCATCCTAGGAGGCATTCGTGGGTTTTTTGGCGGAGCACTAGTGTTGAATTGGTGTCGCCGACTAGCTAGTCTGCCTCACCATTTAGGTCTATCTCCGCTGCGTATCTTGGACATGTGCAGCCCGGGTGATCAAGCGTCCTAGTCTGTGACCGGAATTCGCATCAACACACATTTTATCGACTTTGCTGGGGAAGGAAGCAAACATATCTACTACTATGGCCGATGGTAAGCAAGATGATTCGACTGAGCAATCCCATGTACATCAGGAAGCCTTTAGCCGATGAACTTCTTGATGAGATTTGCAAGATGCTAGAGAAGAGGGCATAGGCCCGAGTTGCTGTTATCTAGAGTATGCTATAGTATGCTTCGGGATGGATCGGCTGGAACCTGTCAAAAAGATCACACACATCCAAATTGATCTTATCCCTACTACATCTTCATCTGATGTGAAAACTTCTCAACAACCTCCTAGATTTGGAGGGAGGGAATTTTGCTCAACGACCATCAATTCGTTGTTATTAGCTTGGTGTGCCTAGGTAACAAGATAATTGTCAGCTTGGTGTCCGTCTAATAATTAGCTAACCTAATAGCTGGGTCTATTTGGATCCACCAAGACTAATTTATAGCAGCTAATAACTACCAGCTGGTTGGATCCAAACAGACCCTTAAATCGTGTTAACATGTTGTTAGTTACAATCAATATAATATTAGAAAATTGAAATGGTGTATTAGCAGCCAATAAGTGCATATGAATGATAGATTAGTATGAAGTAAATCTATATCATTAAAAATTGCTTGGCAAGGATCAAAATAGATATGACATTATTAGGTAGCTTATGCATACTTATTAAGAAAAATGTGAAATCATAAATGTATGATTTAAATAACATTACTATTAATATAATCATTGAGTGTGTATTACATATTAGAGGATATTAGTACTATGAGTAAAAAACTCAAGATATGATATTTGTTAAGGAAAATTGGTAGGAGTTGATTGCTCAAGGTTAATTTGATTGTGGCTCAAGTCTATATAAGCATAGACCCAAAAGCATAGGGGCACTTAGTTCTCTATAAGAGAACATCCACAAAGCATACGAGCATCTTCAGGGGACCAAGTAGCCACTACTTACGGAAGCCTAGCCTAGAGATTCATGGCGTGCTCTAAGAAGACTCTCGCTATTGCCGTTGTTCCGCTGCTGATGGCTCTCCTTGCGTCAGCCATGCCAGGAAGCCAAGGAAGTCATGCCCTATTAGGAGCAGAGCAGTGCTCGAAATCTGACAATTGCAACCAACAGTTGTGTGGGGCAACATGCGCCATCTTGGGGTTGAATGCTATTGGGATATGCAAGGTTGTTGGTGGGGTCGCCTCCTGTTGTTGTGTCCCAAAACCATCCACCTCCATCCGCACCAGCCACTAGCTTGTTCGCTGATTCATCAATTTCTCGATTCATGATAGAGAAACTGCATTTTTGTTAGCAATATGTAATATGTACTGTAAGGTACAAAATGTGTGGCACAATGTATTACATCCTTGCTAGCATGGCAAAATAAGTAATGCTTTGTATCTTTAAATCAATTTAATATATAAAATGTGGTCTTCCAAAACTTCACATTATGTCGATATGCTTGATGATTCCTCATCTTGCCTTGTTTTCACCGTATCAACCCAATTCCTAATGATTGGTAACAAGCATTAGGATGAGTTGTTCTTCTTGTTAGTGTGCGATGCAGCGTGAATAGGCTTGCCGGCCCAACATTGTCCAGTCCTCCTAACCAGTGTGTGCTTGTTGCTACTGCTGGCACTGCCAGTATTGCTACAGAGGCCACCAATATCACCTCTGAGATAGTTAGGGTGTTGGAAACAGTTATATAAGGAAATGTCACTCCTATAGAGGGCACTAGGGTGACAATGCTATAGTTGGAACTCATAGATGAAGCTATTGATCAGTTTTGTAACGACGATGATGAAATCAATGCCTCACAGTTCATCAAAACCTCTAGAACAAACACTTCAGCTGCTTATCCTGATACAACTTGAGGTTTTCTTGTTGGAAACTCCTCCGATCTTGTGTGAAACGTGAAAATTTTGTGTAGAACATGTTTCCTACTAAAGGGATCATGGGCAATTTCATCTAGGCAATCAATGAAAATAATTTATTAAAATGTTAGCCTTTTTTGTACCTAAACGTCTTCCAGTCCCCTTGATGTCCAGCACATCTCTCTACGAGATCTGCCAGCCTGCCAGCATTCTAAGTGCCCTTGGTGATCTTATGGCACCCCTGTTGTGCAATTTCTTGATGGGTCATCCTAGGAGGCATTCATGGGGTTTTTTTTGGCGAAGCACTATTGTTGAATTGGTGTCATCGACTAGCTAGTCTGCCTCACCATTTAGATCTATCTCCGCTGCGTATCTTGGACATGAGCAGCCCGAGCGATCGAGCATGCTATTCTGTGACCGGAATTCGCATCAACACACTTTTTGTCGACTTTGATGGGGAACGAATCAAACAGATCTACTACTATGGGCGATGGTAAGCAAGATGATCCGAGTGATCCAAGCAATCCCATGTACATCATGATGCCCTTGGCCAATCAACTTCCTGATGAGATTTGCATGGTGCTAGAGAAGAGGGCATAGGCCCGAGTTGCTGCTAATCTAGAGTAGTATGCTATTGTATGCTTCAGGGTGGATCTGCTAGCTGTCAAAAAGATCAAATGCATCCAAACTAATCTTATTCCTACTACAACTTCATCTGATGTAAAAACTCCTCAACAACCTCCTAGATCTGGTGGGAGGGAGTTTTGCTCAACTGACCATTAATTAGCTGCTATTAGATTGGTGTGCCTAGGTAACAAGATAGTTGTTAGCTTGGTGTCCATCTAATAATTATCTAACCTAATAGCTGGGTCCATTTGGATCTCCCATGACTAATTTATAGCAGCTAATAACTACTAGCTGGTTAGATCCAAACAGACCCTTAAATCATGTTAACATGTTGTTAACTATGATCAATATAATATTTGCAATAATCAAAACAAACTTTTTTTGCAGAAGCAAAGAAGCCTGTCTTTTCTGTGATTTAGTAAGGACACGAGTCCATTCCTTCTCTTGTTCTTGTTCCCAAATCAGTTTTTCCCGCTGCCAGTGAGCAACCCCATTGTTCCAGGGATGAAAGGAGGCTTCAAAATGCCAGCCAACAAATCTTCGAAGTTGATAAATATGAAAACCCACAGCTTTATTTGACACTGAAAACCGGAAATGCTGATCACTCAGAAAAAGAACATGAAAACCTGCTGATGCACCACCCAAACATGAAGCCAGTGCAAGTGCCACAGATTGTTCAGTGAGGCAAAACGTGTATCTTCGAAAGGTGTCAAAGAGAAAAGAACGATCCATCAGGCGTAGATTCCACATGATGAATCGAGAAGCCAAAGAGTTGGAGAATCTTTTTTCGAAACTTCTTCCCATGATCAAAATCCAATTTTCCTTGCAATTCCAGCAAGAGATCCATCGCAAAAAGGGCAGGAAACACCAGCAGAACAGAGGAGCAGAGAGAACCTGGAGATCATCGAGGAGTAGGGATGAAAACGGAACAGAAATATTTCGAATTGACCGTTTTCGTTTTCTATATTATGAACCGTTTTTTAACATGAAAAATTGTCAGTTTCAATTGATTTCACAACCATTTTCAACCATTTTTTGTACTCTTTAATTGCTAAATGTAGAAATATCCCGAACCGACCGCTTTCGTTTTTCTATATCGTAAGTCCGTTTTCGACCGTTTCCGACCGTTTTCATCCTTGACGAGGAGTATATCACCATGGAGAGATGAGTGATTGTGCCCAGGGGGAAGAGGAGGATGGAACTTGTTGAGACTCTCATTTCTTGATACCTTGGTTTCATTCTACCCATTTTTTTTTGACAAAGACAAGTGGAGCATACTTTGGCAACCAAAAGCACAAGGGGGTTAGGAATTCATGACTAACGTTTAGAGAGGTTAATGCATGGTGTCAACAAGATTAACCATCACAGGAGGGGAGTGGAGAGAGATATATCCGGTAACACTGACGAGTCGAGACTCATAGTGAGGAGAGAATTCGAGTGATTTGGTAGGTTCCACTTTGAGCTTCAAGGAGGCGAGGTTCGAGAGTTAGGGCTTCTAAGGATGCTTTTGCAAAGTTTAAATTTATTGGAACGATCGACGGGTCTTGACAGTAAGGATCAAAATAGGTATGGCATATTATTAGGTAACTAAAGCATACTTGTCAAGAAAATGTGAAACCGTAAATATATGTGCACCGTCTTGGAGGTGAATGGTGTTGGGATATGCAAGGACGTTGTTGAACCCCAAAACCATCCACCTCCATGGGCATCCGTCTCTAGCTTGTTTGCTGATACTAAGATGGTTCTTGCAAAATGTTCGATATATAGACGGTTGTACAGCTTGCATTGTACGTGTCCTTACGTGATTGATGAGTGGTGAATGCGGCATGCCTAACAAAGCAAAGCTAATCAGCAACTCATGCGATTGCCCATTGCCTGCCTGCTGATTGAGGGAAAAGCGTTGGGTTATTTATCCCAACGTGAGTCAGTGGATGCAATTACAGCCCATTTCTGTCCAAGTGTTGGTGGCCCATGGCCCAGGAGCCCGAGGACGTTAGTTAGCCTGTCATCTCATGTACTCGTTTATTTAGGGTCTACTTGGTTGGCTGCCAAGTTTTACCCAACCAAAATCGTGAAGCCAAAATTTTTAGTCATCAATTAATTCATTGCCAAAGAATTGGCACACCAGTGTTTACAGACAGGATTTCTGCAAGTTTCTAGAAACTTCTGAAATTGCATAAGAGGAAAAAAGTGCTTTCTACCATTGTTATGGCACCAACCAATTGCACACCAATGTTTTTTCCTTAACTTTGGTAAGCCTTGATTTTAGCGAGCCTAAGTTTTTTCTTACCATAATTTTGGTTGGGCAAGAATTGAAAGCCAACCAAACATGGCCCTTACTTTCGACTTTGACACCGCTGCATCAGCGGAGATCCATGCAAATCAGGCAATCCGCAGAGGAAGGTGATGTTCTTACTGGCGGTGTGCCAGACCTCACCGTAATTGCGGATCCGCCCCTAATTGTAGCTCCTATTGCTGTGCAACATACTCACCTATATTAGATAAACACTTGTAGTATATTTCAGGTGCCTAAATTTTAATATGATTTCTGACACACTCTTGTACAACCAACTAGTACAAATATTGTCACTTTTGGATTTATTATTTGTCTTTGTATAGTGTTATATCAATTTTTGTCCTTGTTTGACTATAGAAACACTTGTACATTGTTAATTATCTTTGTGCTAAAACAGATTAGATTTTATCGAGTTTCTAGTTTTGTCTAAAGGGTTTTATCATTGGAATTGAAAATTAGATTATGCCTACGTAAATTGCAACGAATCGCCAGCCCCTTGTAGCCGCCTTGTTACCCTCAGCTCTTTCTCCCAAAACCACAATCGCAGTTTCAAATGTCTCAATTTTTTGAGGTCAAGATAGGCCACGCCTGCCCCATCTAGCGCCGTGCTCGCCGACCCACAGCCGGCCGTGCATGCCTCCCTCCACCGCAGCAGAGCTCGCCGACCCCCACCGTGGCAGATTTTGTGGTGGCGCATGCCGCCCCCACCATGGCTGCACTATGGAGATGGCGGCTCCCCCCGACCCACCCCCTCCCCCCGACGATGCCACATCACCCGCCCCGCAGATCGACCACACAAGCTCAAATCTCTTCAACCCACTCCCAAATCCATGTTCACCGGTTGTTGATCTACTATTCCATGGCGAAATCGACGTCCATCCGTCCCAATTTGGGGAGGCCGCAGCGACTCCCTCGACCCGTCAGTGGCGGCGGATCCACAGCCTCGGCTGCCTGTTGTGCCTTCCCTTCTTGTGCCTGTCATGGAGCAAGAACCGTTTGGCCCTAGGGAGGACCCAGCTGCGGGTCTGCTTCTGCTGGCGGCCGCCATGCATTCCGTAGCTCGGGCATCGTCATCCTCTGGCCTGAACCCGGTTGCGGCGGCTTTCAACATAGCCGGTGCGGGTTCATCAGCGCTGTCGCCGACAGCCAGGCTTCACTTCAGCAACTCGGAGGATTCCTCAGATGAGGCTTCCCTGACCCACTGACTGTGGGAGATGTGAGGAAAGCAGACATATAGGGTGTGCAGCTGCTCAAGCGGATGTCGTCTGCGCCGCCGTGCCCCGTCTCTTCCCGTGGATCCTGCTGCTTCCTTGGCAGACGCAAGGCGGGCCTGTGTTGGCTTCGAGGCGGGAGTGGTCGCACATCCTCCCTCGCATCGCCTGGCTTCGGTGGTCGTCCACCCACCTAGGCTGATTGCCCCGGTTGATGCTGATGGCTTTTAGGAGATCATCAGCCATCGTCGTTGTCGTCATCAGCGTCGTCCGTGCTTGGACACACACCGCCCCGTGCCTCCGAGCCTGGAGGGAAAATGCTTCAATTGTCTCGTCACCAACCATGTCCAGACTCAATGTCGGTCGCTGCCCTGCTGTTTTCGCTGCAAGGCCAACGGCCACCGGGTTCGTCAGTGTAGGGGCAGTTTGACAGTGGCCACGTCCACCTTGAGCCAGGGTGGCCCTAGGCAGTCCGCATCGACAGCGCACAGGTGTGCAGGCGATGCCACCATGTCCGGTCTTCGTGGTGGCCGCTCTGGCCCTTGGCCAAAGACCTCCAAGCAACCCTGGGCACGAAATACCGAAAACCGAGTACCGAACCGAATTTACCGAGAACCGAACCGAATTTATCGAAACCGAAAAAGTTGGTTCCCTGTTCGGTTCCGAGTTCCTAGGAACCAAATTTGCCTAGGTAAATACCGAAACCGAACCGAATTTACCGAACTTACCGAATTTACCGAATTTACCTGAAATGTGATGAGTTTGAGTGTTGTTATATTATTGATTGTATTATTGTAGACTATTATATTATTTATTTTTGGTACTCACACTTATAGTCTTGTGGACTTTTATATGTATATGTATTTTGCACTATTATTCTCTATGAAATTATGTCAAAATTAGCTTTTGAACCTGCTATTACATGTATCTGTGATCAATTCGGTACTGTTCGGTAAATACCGAAACCGAACCGAATTTACCGATACCGAATTTCCTCTACCGAGTTTTTTTAAGAACCGATCGGTACCAGTTTCCTGAGGAACCGAATTTCCATAGGTACCGAAGAACCGAACCGAAGAACCGAACGCCCAGGGTGACCTCCAAGTTAGGCGATGGCGGCGCCGAAGGCGACGGGCCGGGCACTCTTGGACCTAGCTGGGGGAACCCGTTTCATTGACATGGTGGGGTCCATCGGTTGCCCTCTAATGGGACCGGTAGCAACGGTCGGCGCCCCATGGTGCATGCAACGCGTGCCCGGACTTCATGCGAGGGAGCAGGCTTTGTAAGCGGCGGCGCGCTCCACGTCGCGGCCAGCGCCGACGCCAGCAGAGATGACGAAAGCTACAGGACCGGATCTGTGTTAGAGATCATCTTCAGGTCAAGCGAGTTAGCAAGATCCTGGGATCCGATGGAGGCTGAGCTGGCACAACCAGTCATGGGCCCGAGGGCTCCTGTCACCCTCACCCCCACCGCCAGAGTTTCATCTCTGGGGATGAGCTTGGGTTCGATGGGCTGCTCTATGGCATTCCGGCCCAGTGCGTAGAGACAGTCCCGGAGGCCGCTCCACTGCCAAATGTTGTCTCGCTGGGAAGGCTTGCGCCATTGGGCTCTAGGCCAGTAGAGGACGGCCGCGATCACGTCGACGATTTCTACTCCTCCCTCAAGCTGCCGATGGGAGATGCTGAGGGTCTCCCGTGCCCAGAATACTGACTTCATCCCATGGAGGAGCTCCAGGCTTACGTGCGGGACGGCGGGAGGTTCAGGCCAAGAACGTGTTGCTGAAAAAGTGGGGCTTTGAGACACCGTCAGCACCTTCTCAGGCCGGGACACCCGCTCGGTTCTCTGAAACGTTCAGAACGCTGTTGTCGAGCTCCAAGCCGGAGGCGATGCGCGAGCTGTTTCCGCACCGCGCGCAAAGCGGTGGACGGACGTTTGTGTCTGAGGGCTCGCCACGCCGATGAGCTTGCTTTGAGCGCCTTGGCCTAGCTTAAGGTAGCAAATTAGTTAGTCAAGATGTGACTCCAAATTCGTGCATGTTTGGGTGCTTGTCTAAGCGTCGCATGCGCGGTCACCACCCCTGCTAGGCTTGTCGCATTGGAGGTGTGGTATCCGTTGTAAACGATTAAAGCTTCCTCTTAATGAAAAACGCGTCAGCGGACGTGTTCTCCAAAAAAAATTTGCAACGAACTAAACTTACAATACAATTTTATTTAGTATAGAATATTTGCAATAACCTTTGTCTGAAAGAAAGTTAAAATTCACGCACCTCAATTTTAGCAGGTCCCTTAGATAAAACATAGTAGGATATACTACTCAAAGAAAAGAAAGTGATGCATCTCTCAGGTATAAATGGGCAATCAAAATATTAAATGCATTATTGTCTGTTCTTCATAAATGTTTACATATCGTGTTACATGTCTAGCAACATCTATCCCCACTATATCTTGTAAATTAACCACTGTAAGCTCTCCCCACCAAACCACTAAACAACCATTACATGTTTCCTATATATACACAACCGTATACACGATTAGAACATAAGGTTGCCAAGCACCACCTGGTACCTTAGCATAATGATGATGCGTGGGAGAGGAGAGATTCTACTTGTGCTGATAGTATCGGCCATAGTTTTTCTCCAACCACCAGTTATGGGGAAATTTCCGACATGTACCGCCACGCAGAAGAGAGAGATTCTGGCGCGATGTAGAAAATTCATTTTGCAGCAAGAGTCCAGCGTTTCCGTAAACAGTCCCTGCTGTGATGCAGTGAGAACGGTGCCAAACAGGAACATGCTTTGTGTCATCTCCCTACTTACAGATAATGAGAAGAAGAGATTCAACCAACAGAGGATCCGGTCTCTTCAAGACCTCTGCAAACCTCGTCCCTGATGAGGTAAGAATCGTCAGTTGATAATCCATTTTATGCTATATGCTAGTATATAAATCAAAAGTGTCCTGTTAAGCTAATACTAAATTATTCTTGTTCTACGTTTCAGACCATGGTGTAAACTGCAGCCAGAGCGACAGACAAGATCGACTGGATAGTTAATAAAACCTGTAAAATTTTCGTTGTCATATCATATAATTTGAGAAAGAGATCAGCGTTTGATCAAGACATCCGGTGCCAATTTTTCCCTATTAAGCTTGCCTCAGCATTTGGTTTGAAAAAACTGAGAAACAGTTACAAACTTGTGATCTATATCTATATCGCCTATCTATCTATCTATCCATCTGTCTATCTATCTATCTATACCTACTACCCCAAGTTATAAATAGCTTTGACTATCTACCTAGCAAATTGAATGTACCAAAAATAAGTCAAAACGACTTATAATTTGAAACGGAGGGAGTATAATATATTCACAGAATGTCTAAAGCTCTCATGATAAATAGACAAAAAAGAAAAAATACTTGACCATCCATATTCGCCAGGACCAATTTATAATAATCATCCGAATCAAAAAGATATATGGACAATTGTTTCCAAGTGAACGAAAAGGAAAATCCTTTTGCAACAGGTGCATACCAATTGTCATCGATGGGATTTTTTGTGATCTATCTATATCTAACTACTCTATCTATCTATATCTCTCTTTCTCTCTCTCTCATATATATATATATATATATATATTCATAAATAGTCTAGAAATTGTCATGATAAATAGAGAGAGAAAATAATTGACCATCCATCTATGCTAGGACCAATTTTTAATCATCTCGATCAAAAAGATATCTAGCCAGTTCTTTCCAAGCAAACAAAAAGGAAAGTCCTTTTTGCAACAAGTGCATGCCAATTGTCATCAATGGAATTGTATACTACAGGTCTACAACAAAAACCAACTGCTGAAATTTCAAAATTTAAAATTTAGAAATTTCAAATGACATTAAACATTGAAACAATATATACCAAAGTTGTGGTCAACGCAGTCTACAATTTTGCAGTTGATAAGTTTTTTATTTGAAACCATTTAGAGTCCCAAATATTCCTTTCAAAATTCTCAGATTTTGACAATTAAATTTCTGAAAAAAATTAAAATCTCTTGGATGGAGACACACCCTTTATCAAAATTGTAGAGCTTGACAAAATCTAAAACTTCGTCTTTGAAAATTTTTCATTTAAAATCATTCAGGGGCAGAAATATTTAATACAACATTATAAAATATTAATATAAAAAGATAGCACCCCTCGAATCCTTAAATATACTCTTTTTTTGTTTATATGGTTTTTCTAAAAGCCATTAACAGAGATGCATCTTAATGCCCCCACCTTTATAAACAGTATTAATAGAGGTGGGCCAAGGCAGACATCCTGATCGGTCGCCTTCGTAAATAGCCATTAACAGATACCATTTTACAAACTCGTCCGAAATGCTTACCTTTGTTAATAGAAAACATATACCTTCGAAAATAGTTCATGTACTAGCGAAACACAACAATATGTTAATGCATCCTTTATAAATTAAAATTGATTTTAAAATTAGATAAGTTTGACTTAAGGCAAAACTAAAAGGGTCTTTGATTTGAGATATCCCAATTGTGATTTCCTAGAACCGTTTTCATTCCATTTGTTATAGCACGGAGTACACACAGATACAAACAATTTTCATTCCATGGAGAGAGAACATAAGCGCTGTAAAAGTGGAAGCAAAAGTATGGCCGTAATTGTCACAATCAGTTTGTCATAGAAGGAAAAGCCATCTATGACAAACTGATTGTGACAATTACATTCTTTTTCTTGTCATTGTACCCCTTCTGTGACATATGACTGTTGTCATAGAAGGTGCGTCATAATCCAGAAAATCGTCATAGAAGCCCAGATTTCTTGTAGTTTCATCCTAGGCACCTTAGGATGAACGGTATACGAACATATTCATGAATTCAATAGCATTGAACTAACTATACTAGACATATAATCAAAGTAGACAATGATCATTGAAATCAAGAACATAAATAAGATAAAGATTAATGTTGCCATAACACAGTAATAAACACACAAAGATGAATAATACAATGAGAGAGGAGAGCACAAGAATAGTACCAAACTCCACGCTCTTGACAACGTCAGGAATCCAAGCTAGGTTGACTAACTTGACTCCCTCTATACCTAATCTAACTAGCCTACCGCTATAAACTAGAAAGGCTATGAGGAACTAGGGTTTTTGGCTCTGGATGGCTTGATCTCCAAATGACTTGATTCCAGTAGGGTGCAGGCTCCGTATATATAGTCCAGTGGGATGCGCATGAGCTCTTGGATCAAACCGACTTGAGGGACGGCCTAGATGACTCCTTGGAGGCGGTGGAGGAATACTCTAGAAGGTCGTAGAACGGGGAGGATTTGGGGTGCTGGGCGGCATCCCCTCCATGTCGGCCAGCCCCACCTGGCGGCGCCTCATCTCCCGTTTCGCTCCGGTGTCTTCTAGAGTCCAAACATGTATTTGCCGCGGTGGAACTCCGATAATCTGTTTGATAATTAGGTCCCCCTCGTTGGTTTTCGGCAATAATCCCTGGAAAAATAATAATTCACCACAACTCGTGGAATTCGTCAGATAAAACCCTAGACTTATGTATTTTCATGTTTGTGAACCATTTCTCATGTTTATTGAACTATAAATTGTTGACGCTATCCACCGTCAACACCTCCCTCTCTGCAGCAGCACCTAGCACTACTGTGCGGCGAGCGCTAACAACCCTGCCGAAGGCACGACACCGTCACTGTGTCACTTGTTTTCCTCATCTCGGCCCTGCCTCCGCATGTCGTCACCTCATGACCAAGCCTCCACCTTGCCATGGCCGGGTACCTCGCCGCTACCATGGCCTTTTCCTCACCGGGTTCACGGATACTGTGGCGAAGCCGCCCGCTCGCCATTCTAGCTTGTGACACGCATGCACAACACAAATCGACCTGTGGACGGTGGCCCCTGCCCTGCCACCACAGCCGTCGGCATCTCCTCGTCGATGCCTGAAGTGCTAAGCCGGCCCCCACACTCCACGTGCCTCAGCGGTGACCACCCATCCCGGAGCCCGTGGCTTCCACCCTGCGCACACACACCTGCACCGGAGGCCCCACACACCCAT
The DNA here is from genome assembly GCA_038087645.1 of Saccharum hybrid cultivar R570. Taxonomy (NCBI): domain Eukaryota; kingdom Viridiplantae; phylum Streptophyta; class Magnoliopsida; order Poales; family Poaceae; genus Saccharum; species Saccharum hybrid cultivar. Next base: position 19,802,612 of record JAQSUU010000805.1, read on the forward strand.
CACTGCACGGTGGAGTTGCAACACCTGCAGCCGGCCGCCGTAATCTGGCACGTGCCTTCAGCGCACACGCACGACAAAGGCCTTGCTTCTGCCTTGCCGCTGCCGAAAGCACAGCCACACCAGCCCGGCGACCTAGCCTACGACGTTGCAATGCGGCACACGATCACAACCTAGCCCTAAAGTTTCCACCTTTGTGTGTTTCCTTGCTGCCATCCCTGTTTGCTGGCCAGCGAGCCGTTGTCAGCGGTCAACCACGATGGACTGCAGCTATGCCACACCACCGGATCACTCCCTTACCACCTACACACGCACGGCAGCACACAACTTGGGTCAGCTCTGTCGTGAACACGCGCTCATGGCTGCCGCAGTCCGCTCATGCACTCGCATAGCTCTACTTGAGCACAAGGCCAACCCTTTTGGGCTTTTCGTCGAGTGTCCCAGGTGCACGATGGCTGCCGCCCTTCGCCATTGCATAGGCACTGGCACGCCACCACAGCTTGGCGCTCGCGGGAGCGTCTCGCATGTCCCTCACGCATGCACTCCGGGAGCACGCGCACGAGCCCTTGCACAAGAGCAATGCAAGCTCACAGCTTTGCTGTCCTTGCTGCTGCTTAGCCAGACCAAGACGCAGCCTCACCATGCCGCTAACTAATGAGACCAGCTGACCCTGCGCCACCATGACCCCAGACCTTGTTGTCACCTCGTGACCATGGTGACCGCTCGGACACTTGCACACTTGCACGCGGTGCTGCGCGACCGTGCTCTAGCACGCCGTTGCGTGAGCGCCGGCATGTCACAAACTAGCACGGAGATGCCGTGCCAGCACATGCACAGCCTGGCCCCTGCCTTGCTGTTGCCCTCGCCCGGCCTAGCAGTTGCACCCGGATGCCCCTGCTACCCAGCGCGGCATCACCTCTACTGTCGACCATAGAAATTGCGGCCACACACGTGAGCACCGCACTGCACCGCACACGTGCCTGCATGCAGTGATGCGTGGCTATGCCTTGCACGCCGCAGCCGTGGTGGACCACTCATGGTCGCGACCACGCACCGGGTCACAACCCAAGTCCTTTCGGACCTTTGCCAAACACCTACGAAGGTGCCACTGCTGTTCGTGCTCGCTTGCCATGAGCCATGGACATGCGCCACCATGGTGCCTGTGCTTGCACAAGCCCATCGTGCCTCGCCTCACCGCCACACCCCAGCGGCATCATCATGTCGTTGTTCGGGTTGCCAAGCTACGCTCACGCACGATCTGCCACAGCTTGACACTCGCGGCGCATACGAACAACATGGCGGCGAAATGACCATTGATACTGCTGCTTGGACAATCATGCACACGCACTCGCCAGCCCAAGACCTCTTTTGCCTTGCCATCGCAGCCAAGCCACTGCCTTGCACACACTCACGGTCCTGCCGAGGACATGATGCCACCGCGACCTCGCCCCGACTGTGACCTCGCACTAGCTTGAACCTCAACTTCGCCCGCACGGCCGTCATCTGTGGCTTTTGGCCACCGACCACAGAACGTCATGGACGCCATGCCCCTTGAACCCACGGCGAGCCTTCGGTCATTCAGTCGAGCATGCAAGCCGAGCACTCTTGGCGAGCCCCTCGGCTGTTTCATCAAGCACGGGGTGTGCGCTCTTCTCTCTCGCCACTGAAGGATGCGGGTGCCCAAAGCCTTAGCTATCTAAGCCTTTGTTGTTGAGTGGCTTTCGCTATGCCTTATGGTCACTAGCATCACTTGACTTGTGACCATGGGAACCGACTTGAACCCCCCACGTGACCATAGAACATCCGTGTGGCCTCACCGCACACGGTGACGTGGCACCGTGATCGCTACCGTCGGGCACGGTCATGCGGAGCCCTAAGCCACCACTTTTCCCTGTCTGCTATCACCTCCATGGAGCACGGTGAGTCTATGGCTACATAAACACCACCCGTCGAGCTACACGTCACACATGACCATCATGCTATGTGACCTCCATGCCGAGCCTGCCAAGAACCCTTCGCCGGCATTGGAAGCACCTCTGGGTGATTAGTCGTTGGACCATGACCACTTGGGTGCACATCCGATGAACACGTGGACGTCGCATTATGCACCTGCATAGCGGACCTAAATCAACAGGACTATGTTGCCGTCCTTACCCAAAGCAAGCCTTTGGCCCACATAGCCACACCGGGCATAGCCACGCTCACTCAACTTGAGCTGAGCCGAATCAAGCCTAAGGCCTTTGTCGATCTTGTCACGACACTTGAGTACCCTTGGCCTTGGCTGTCCCGCTGTTGGAGCTAAGTCGCTCACGTCACCACCTTGGCTCAGCCATAGCAGGACCTAGTAGAGTCCCAGCATGCAACCCATGCATCCTGCCTTGATATTCGAGTGTGGCAATGCTAGGACCAACCTAATCCTAACCCTTGGCATAGACAGACCTCCTCATGATAGCTTCGTCTTTACCCGAACCTAGCTTGACTTAGTTTCGGCTGTCCAACCCATATAGCCCTGAGAACTTGATGCCAACATAAGGAGCCCATCAACCCTGTGCCCATGATGAACCTAGTCTCACCATGGCACCTAACCTAGACCCAAAGCCACCTTGCGCCCACCAAAACTTAGGTTCACAGCCTTGTATGAGTGAGTTTGGTTCTTCTTCGTTCTTTTGGCTCTTTGTGATAACTCGTAGTTTATAGGTTATCGGTTGGACGTGCGTCACCTTTGGAGAACCCGTGGAGTGGTGCTGACCCTCGAGGTGGAGGTCCATGCTTATCGACTACACCGACTGACGGAGACTTATACCACTACTACCTCGACATCGCAGGTGTCATGGCAGCACCTCTTCCTAGAGAATCCTATTTAGGCATTGCAAGTAGAAATGCTAGTGCTTTACTTTTACTCCTTTGCTAGTATATGTGATGCATGCTTGCCTGAGCCTTGATTGCCTTGATTGAAACCTCTTCACCCTGACTACCCAGCTTCGCGCTCGCACTTATATATATTTTGCCTACCTGCTTGCTTGCATTTACTACCATCATTATTACATATATGCCTTGTTATGTGATGTGATGGTTGGTTGGTGATGTGGTGGTGGATTGGGGTTTGCTGTGAGGGTTTCCTGTGAGATAGATGGTAGGTTGGCGCGATGAGAGCGTTGAATCCCGAGTGGGTGGTGGTGATGAGGAGTTCTGGAGATATTTCCTTGCCCTGACCTGTTTCTTTGGTGATATTGGCCGGAGTGAGAGGATTTACCCTGGAGGGGTGCACATTGGTGCATGGAGTGCCCCAGTTCTGGTTCTAATGGATATGATGATATTATGTGATAGGCGTGTGGTGGTGACTACCTGTGAGAGGTGGGCCACGTGGTATTGGTGGAAGGTGCTTGCTCTGGCCAATTAAGGACCGTCGTGCATTGATGCCTGGGACACGGGACTATGTTAGCGTGCACACCACAGGCCCTAAATGGGCGGGGCCTATCCTATTGAGTTAGTGCGGACTAAGCCAGTTCTGTGGGAGTAAAGGTGCACGGGGGTACCCCCAGGAGCATGGTGAGAAGGATGCCGACGAGTTTTCCGGCTACCCTAATCACGATCCCAAGTGTATATGTCGTGCCATATGCTACTCCACTTGGGGGCAGTCTGGTGAGGAATGTGCTAGTTCTTGCATGGTGTTCGCCTAGACGTGTGTACAGCATTGATGATGGTGACCCTGATGGATTAAAGGTGTACACACTCTGCAGAGTTAAAACTATACGTATAGCCATGATCTCGGTCATGATCATTCCTGTGAACTGTTTCATACCCGCTAGTCTTCTCTTGTGCTATGCTTTTCTCCCCCCGAAGCTAAGGTATGGCTTGAGGCCGATTAGACGAGGGGTGCATGGAGGCCGCCTCGCCGACTAGACTGAGAGTATGAGGGTGATGTGAGGGATGATGAGATGTGAGATGTGATGATGAGTGGATGGTGAGATTGAGATTGTGGTTTGGGTTTAGAGAAGATTACTTTTACACTACTTTTGATGCTACTTCACATGCGCTAAGGATGCAAACCACAGCCAAATTGTTAGGATCGCCAGATCCCTTTATTTTCTATTTTCCACTAAAGCTCATCGATGCTGACCATGGCCTACACACATCTAGCGGTGTGCAGATTTCTTGACTTGAAGTGATGTTGAGATTAGTAGTTGGTTTCGTTCTACACTCAAGGATGCCTCTAGATGTGAGATCGCCAAGCTTCGCTTCCATGATAGAATAACGGTGTTTTGTATGTTGTTAGTTGTATCCAAACTATGGTAATATAACTATTTGTGCACTCTGATGTTGTATGACTCTGTAATCATCTGTAATATGGATGCCCGTGATAGCTAAGATATCATGGGACTATCACAGAGGGGTAAAAGGATCGGAATTTCTAGTTTGGAAATTCCGGTCTGCTACTGGAGGTGCGCGGAGGTGAGCTGAGCCTCGATGAACGGCGGTAGGGAGAGGTTGCGGACGGGCGGTACTGGCGGAGGGAGGAAATGTGGAGACCGAGCGGATGGGCCGGACTATATGGTACTGGATGCAGGGGGTGGCGATGGCGGCGGTGAGGCGCGGCACCGGCGGGTGCGTGGTGGCGCCGGCAGTAGTGCAGGCGGACGGGGTTTGGAAATTGGAACCGCAATGAAATCATGGGTGGGGTGTGGGGAGCCATGGAGCTGCTGTGCCGCTCGACCTCGTTTGGTGGGTCGGCCGGGCCTGTGAGCCGCAGGCCCCAACAGCAGGATAGGCCCTTTTGGCTGCACAATAAGATGCTGGGTACTGAATAGTTATTCGGTACTCGATCAGGTACCATATAGTAATACTATATATATATATATATATATATATATATATATATATATATATATATATATATATATATATATATATATATATATATATATATATATATATATATATATATATATATCAAGTGAGACTTTTTTTTTGAGAAATATATCAAGTCAGAGACTTAATAGACAAGGTTTCAACCCTTGCTACATAAAATCAACTCTTTTTTGAGAATCTGCAACATAAATCAACTGAGCTACACTGAGTTTGCATGGGCCACAATCTTTGACTCCTCGGCACTCTCTTTTTCATTGGGCTAACTCACCACTCTTTCTTGTTGGGCTCCCACTAATAGATGCCCCTCCGCATCACCACCCTCCACTACAACCACCATTAGTGCCTCATGCAACCTCAAACCTTGATCATCAACAAATCATTCCTCACCACAGTGGATGGCGCCTCTGCCGCCTCACCATCTTGGAGGGTTACTTGCCACTATCTAGTTCATATTTCTTTTTGTTTATTATATTTTCATTGCAGTCCCTATTTTCTTTTCAATTACCTATGACGCTTACGTGACCACTCTTTAAGTGGTCTTAAAACAAGTACCACCACTTTGTTCACATTTTTATTTGATTTTCTCAATTATATAGGTTGCAGAGTTATGAAGTACATTCTTGTTGTTTCTTGACCCCTTTACCCATTAGTTGTCTTGCATCTGAACCGAAATCTTTAGGTTCTGTTCTTTCAAAAATCCAAACCTTGATTTGCTCAGAAAAAAATTGTTCTCTGTGTTGTTCTTGAAGTAGTAGATGTTTTCTAGTTTAAGGTAGCAATTGTTATCGTGTCTATGGGGACCTTATATCTATTTGGATCGAGGAAAACCACATACAGTCACCTACAAACAACCGAGGAAAACTGACGCTCTTGTTGCCCTATGGGCAGCTCAGAACCAACCTTTAGCTCTGTAGCTCCTCACAGGGGTGAGGATGGCAACGGTGAGGTTCTCATTTCTTTGTTGTGCTCTTGCGATGGCAATTGTCTCAACCATTAGGCTAGGCCATACTTCGTTGACAAAGCTCACGACACTAGCTGTCGGTGTTTTGTAAACCAGCTAGTAAATTTATACAAGTGTCGCGCTGCTCCAGGAAGACGATGGTAGTATCCAAAAGACACAAGGAGTTATACTGGTTCAGGGCGGAGCCCTACGTCTAGTCTCAGAGATGATCGAGTGCATGTTCCTCACTTGAATGCTCTGAAGTTCTTACAATGGGGGTGCAAGAATGGTGGAAGAGGTAGGAAATGGAGCTAGAGCCTATAGAAGAGCCGCCTGAAAGCGTTAGGAGCCCGAGTGTGAGGTAGAGGATTGTGTGTTGTTCGATGCCTTGGAAGGGTGCCCTGGCTGCCCTTATATAGAGTTCGGGGCTAGGGCACATACAGAGGTGATCCTAGCTAACTTGGTTTGCAAGCAACACCATTTTGTGGTGCACGTCCGGGCATCGCCGTCATCACGGTCTTGCGCCCACGTCACGGCATGGTGTGGCGTGGCCTATAGTGCCGATCATGGCAACGTGGTCTTCATCGTCCTCTTCTGATCTCCCGGGGTCGTCGTACAAGAGTTGGTAGTTGGCCCCGAGTTTGCCGATCGCCTCGCTGCCTGTGGAGACTGTGGCTTTATTCCCTTGCATTGGGGTCGTGGCCTTCGTTGGCTTGAGCGGCCTCCAAGTCAAGGCATCCGTCGTGGTTCCCATCCTGCAATAGGTGGGATCGTACATGCGTCTCGTCGAGCCGCATTTGGACGGCGGTTCACGTACCTACCATTACCGCTGGCGGTGTTGTCTTTTCCTACTGTGTGGCAGGGATGGCATCTGACTGGACTGAGGTGATTGTTGTCCCCTCGGTCCTTACGAGGTCAGTGCGGCGTGGTTGTTCCTATCAAAGCATGCACGCTTGGTGGGACTGACCCTTTCGGTCACTCCCAAAGGTCATGACAGAGAGGTCGTTGACTACTACCTTGGCTCGTGGTTAAGGCAAAGGGAGAGCTCTTGGTAGACCCCGGCCTTGCGTTTGGCCTGGCCTTCGTAGTAAAACTAGGCCTCGGTTGCTTGGGCTTATACTGGCTGGCGTACTCGGCTTGCTAACTTATCGATGCCCTAAGATACCCAGGGTATCATGACCCCGACACTAGGCTTCCCTAGGATGGCCATGGCCAAACTTGCTCGATGGCTAGCCAGATTGGGTGCCAGCACCATTCGTCATCGTGGAGGCAACCTGAGCTACAAGCGATGCACGATGCTCTTCTTGGGTCGTTAGTGGGGTGGCAGCCGACGGCTCGTCTTTGGCTTGGTGCCGGTGGATCAGTCGTTTCCACGTCCAAATCTACAGGTGCGGAGGTGGCATGGCTATGGCCGCCAGGAGGCACTGAGTTGGCGGTGAAAGTGGCGTGGTTGCGACGGTGACTGCATGGAGGTGGCACGGTGGCCGAGCTTAGGCCACGTGTGGGGGCATGGAGGCCGCATGTGGGAAGCACGGTGGCAATGCAACGACAACATGTGTATGTTGGGTGGTGATGTGATGCACTAAATGCAGTGGAATTAAGGATGAAAACGATCGAACTCGGTCGAAAAACTCCTCAATTGTTTTCTACTTCTACATTTGAAATATGAAAAAGAAAGCGAAAGCGGATAAGCCGGACACGAAACCGAACACGAACTTACAGAATAACTTGAATTTCGAAAACGAACCAATTCGAGCGGAATTATGTCGAACACGATCGGTATACGGAAATTCAATACGAAATATCAGCCCATAGGACCAAGTGCATAACTAAGTACATGCATGATCAAGTTCATGTGCACATAATAATTAACAAGTGCATGATCCTTGGTCTTAGGTATTTGACACAATAGCCGACACACAAATACAAGTATGTGTTGTGAACAACCTATAATTGGGTTGTATGACCTGTACAGTTGGCCAAATTCGGTTTGAATTCGGAATATTTCAAATTAAAAGTAGAAAAGTAGAAAGCGGTCGGAAAAATGTCTAAACCGTTTTCTACTTTTACATTTGAAATACGAAACATCTAAAATGCGAAAGCGAAAACGGTAAAGTCGGACAAGAAAATGCGAATTCGATCGGATTAAATATAGAAAACGATGCGGTTCGGTTTGTGATATTTTCGTTCCATTTTCATTCTTAAGTGGAATGGTGCTCGTTGTGGTATGGCTGGCTCGGTGGTTATGGTGGCTATCTTTGCAAGCCGAAGTTAAGGAGGAGGTTGGCGCCACTACATGAGAGGTGAGAGGCTTGGTAGTGAAAGCCAGTGGTGGCGGTGATAATGCGCTACTGCAATCGGTGGTTTTCCAGCAATGGTCCAACTTGGCTAGATGCATGTCTTCTTCGGGTTCTCTGTCTCCTCCATGTGCTACTTCTTGTGTCATGAGATGCACTATCTTGGCCAACGGGGTTAGGACGGTTGAGGTCAGGGCGAAAGCCTTGACGACAACTCCTGCTAGCGGTGCTTCCTTCTTGGAGGCGTCCACTAAGTCATACCCTGCTAGTTTTCTCTGGGTGAAAACACTAGGGCCCATTTGTGGGTCAGTGACGAGGCCTCATTGGTGTCTCTTCTTGAAGGTATTGTTGTCGAAATCGGGTGTCATGCGCCCTTTCGACCGATGATGGCAACCGTTTGTGGCCTTTGGGAAGTTAGAGTTGTTGTGTCGAGGTGTCGATGAGTTTGACGATGATAACTTGCAGCCATGTTTGGTTGTGCCAGCAGTCGGTAAGGAAAACCTTGCAGACTTGTTCTTGGGTGATAACTTGGTGTTTTGACGAGGCTGCCTCATAGCTTGGGATCTCAAAGCTTGTAGCAACAATAGCACTTGAGGAGCTTTGTCACGTGTTAGTCATTATTGGTAGTACTGCAGGGTGTACTTTGTAAGTAGTGGTTCTACAGTTTTTAGGCCCAGTTTTCCTCATAAACTAGATCAAATCTCTTGTTATTGATATATGTTGGAACAATATGTTCTCGGATCTTTCAAAAAGAAGTCAACAATGGAAGTTTGGAACAAGGAAAACAGAGCAGTAGACCCTAGTGGTCTGAACCAACAATGGAATTTGACTTAGGAAAAAAGGACTGTATTCTGAAACAGCAAAAGAATTTGCCAAAAAGCAGAGTGCTAGTGTAGGGCCGGAGTAATCAAGAGCCATACCTGCGAAACACATTCTGCCACAGGAAATTCCTAACGTAAATAATTTGAACCCCTATAACCAAACTCCACTCCATCTGATGAACGATAAGGTATTCAACCTCACTTGAGAAAGAAAATTTGTAACGCATAGATTCACTTGAAAACTGCAATGACATCTGCCCTTTTCCACTTCTATATGCTACTATAGATTCACTTAAAGAAGAAAGTGTAACATAAAAAGCACAGGTCTGATGGTAAAATAATTATATGCTACTATAGATTCTTGACACATCTACAGAAAACGGCAAAGCACCTTGAGCCAGCTGTAGGAAACAGGGTTTGCAAAAACGATATCTAGAGCATGGAATTGCAGGGCTAGATAATAAACAATTCTTGAGATCTTGTTCCCAAGGAGTAGGACTGAACATGCAAACAACATGATCCTTGTCCTTGATAGTAGTATGGCACTTCCTTTAATTTGGCGAAGCTTGGAGTTCCTTGATTGATTGGTATATATATCATAGTGAAGTGATATTTGTCCCTTCAGTTGGAGCCTTGTCTGACGCTGAATTGAAACGCTGCACAAACACCACAATAAGTTTGGAGAGCATTGACAACGACATGGGAAACATGGCAAGGATTGTTGAAAGAATAGAATTCAGTGCAAAAAAAATTATATCATGAAAATTCATCATAAGCCAATCACTACCGCAGACGGGTTCTATGCTGAGTGCCAAATGCTTTGCCGAGTGTTTTTTATCGGGCACTCGGCAAAGAGGCTCTTTGCCGAGTGCCGCTCTCAGCAAAATATGACACTCGGCAAAGATCGGTTTGCTGAGTGCCGGGCTCTCGGCAAAGAAATGCACTCGTCAAAGAAAGTCTTTGCCGAGAGCCCAGCACTCGGCAAAGATTTACGCTCGGCAAACACGCCCTCCCCCGACGGTAAGCACCCAACGGTGACCCTTTGCCGAGTGCCTGCTATTAGGCACTCGGCAAAGTTTTTTTTAATTACTTTGCCGAGTGCCAGGAATCTGACACTTGCCAGGATCCTGGCACTCGGCAAAGCATTTTAATTTTTTTTCTTTTTGCACCTAAAATTTTTTTGCAGCCTTACTATAGTACTAGGAGCTAGATTTTAAAATTTGGTATATTTTTTTATGTTTTTTTGCTGCATTTAGTTAATTTGTTTCATTTACTTGAATTTTTTCGTAAAAAGCAAATTTGAACTGCAGGTGCATAGAATAATAGAATTTAGCCATTCAAAAAATGATATTCATACTTTTGAGTGTATTGTGAGGCGCTATCTAGGAATGCACCCGAAATTTCGAACATCGTGTTCACGAAACATGGCCACCGACTTGCGGGCGATTTGTTTTTAAATTCTATTAAATACAAACGAAGTCTGAAAATCACAAAAATTGCCAAGATGTCATGATATCGCATGTGAAGGCTATGATAAAAAATTAAGAATGTTCCGAGCAAGTTATGACGTACGTTGCTTGAAACCCAGACAAATCACATGTGATATTGTGATAACACATGTGGAGATGTTTGGGTTTTAAGCAACGTACGTCACAACTTGCTCGGAACATTCTTAATTTTTTATCATAGCCTCCACATGCGATATCATGACATCTTGGCAATTTTTGTGATTTTCGGACTTCGTTTGTATTTAATAGAATTTAAAAACAAATCGCCCGCAAGTCGGTGGCCATGTTTCGTGAACACGATTTTCGAAATTTCGGGTGCATTCCTAGATAGCGCCTCACAGTATACTCAAAAGCTTGAATATCATTTTTTGAATGGCTAAATTCCATTATTCCATTCACCTGCAGTTCAAATTTGTTTTTTACGAAAAAATTCAAATAAACGAAACAAATTAACTAAATGCAGCAAAAACATCAAAAATGTACCAAATTTTAAAATCTTGCTCCTATTACTGTAGTAGGGCTGCAAAAAAAATTTAGGTGCAAAAAGAAAAAAAATTAAAATGCTTTGCCGAGTGCCAGGATCCTGGCAGATTCCTGCACTCGGCAAAGTAATTAAAAAAAACTTTACAGAGTGCCAGCTTCATGGCACTCGGCAAAGAAATTACAAAAAAAATCACGAAAATACTTTGCTGAGTGCCCGCGATCTGGCACTCGGCAAAGAAATTAAAAAAATAAAATGCTGAAAATTCTTTGCCGAGTGCCAGATCGCGGGCACTCGCAAAGTATTTAAAAAAAAAGAAAAACCTTTGCCGAGTGCCGGATCGTGGGCACTCGGCAAAGTATTTATTTTTTAAAAAAATAAAAGGCTTTGCCGAGTGCCAGATCGCTGGCACTCGGCAAAGCAATTTTTTTAAAAAAATAAAAAGTTTTGCCGAGTGTCGGATCGCGGGCACTCGGCAAAGCATGCAAAAAATATAAAACACCATCGCGGGCACAGCGCGCACGGAACACCGCTGCCTCCGCCCGCGCGTCCGCGCCCGCGCCGCCTCCGCCCGCGTGCCCGCGCCGCCTCTCCGCCGGCGCGTCCGCGCCCGCGCCGCCTCCGCCCGTGCGTCAACGCCCACGCCCGCGACCGCTGCCACGCCGTGCCACGCCGCGCGCCTGCTGCCACCACTCGCCCACGCCGCTGCCCCTGTCGCTGCCGCGCCCGCGCCGTCCACGCGCCCTTCACGCGACGTCCCGGCATCTTAACCGCCGATGAGCACACACTAGGTTCGCCCATTCCTTTTCTATGCAATTCATGCAGTGCGTGAAGTAGTCATGTCAATAGTAATTGTTGTTGTATGTGTTGTCGTTGTACGTGGTTTTCGGACATCAAGCCGTTGTATGTGGATGTCGGCCATCGAGCCGTTGTATGTGGATGTCGGCCATCAAGCTGTCATATGTGGATGTCGGCCATCGTACCGTTGTTTTTTGCAGGTATTCGAAACCTCCCCGTGCAGAGGAGGTTCTGCCGAAATTTTTAGTTGACAGTATTATTTTTCTTTCTTTTTTGCAGAGAAGAGCCCGTCGGAGCGGAGCCGGAGTACGCCGATCGTCTTCTTCGGCGTTGCGGGTCTGCCTGCACCGCGTCGCCTCGCCACTGCACCGACTCACCACGGCCCTGCTAGCCTGACTCCACCGGCACCCTAGGTATAACCCCCTTTCCTTATCATAGTCGTAGCTCGCGTAGCTCAGTTAGGCGTTTCCCGTTCGAAAGAGATACGGTTATTGGTATGCAGATCTTTGTATATCTACGACCGTATCTATTTCGGATTGTCCACGTATTTTGGACAGCCCGCGGATACGTAGATGAGTTAGTTTCCTTGGTCTGCTCCGATTCGAGACAAGGTTTCGGCATCATCTCCCTGTTGTTCTCCAGATACACACTCTCCCTGCTAGGACGTGTATCGGGAGAACAGCGGGGAGGTGCTGCCGAAATTATGTCTCGGATAGGAGTAGAGCATGGAAACTAACCTCATCTATGCATCCGCGTGTGGGGATTAGGATCTATCCTCACCTATTAGACAGTACGCATGACATGTAGCTGCAATTGATGGTTACTTTGCTCGCTGTTATATATGTTAGAGGAAGGATGACCGTGAGTGGATGTATACGGGCCGCTCAAGTCAGAGTGATTTCACCACTGAATGGATGATGAAGACCAATGATTTCTTGGAACTAGCATTTGGCGAGTTTGCTAAAGGAGCGTTTCTAGTTTTATGTCCCTGCAAGAGACGTGCAAATAGAAAAAGGAAAAACAAGGTGGACATGGGTAAACATCTTTTGAAGAATGGATTTACGCCGGACTATACTCGGTGGGTCCACCATGGTGAAGCCCATCGTCTTAGAGAGGAGGTGGTGAGACCCCGCGTTGAGGATTTTGATGCTGCTGCCGGAGTAGCAGACATGTTAGATGACTTTCACGAAGGACAGTACACTAAAGGACGTACGGAGGAGGAGATGGAGGCAACTGCAAATGCGTTCTACGACATGATGTCTTCAGCACAGAAACCCTTTCACGATCGGACAACGGTTTCTCAACTAGATGCCATTGGACGTTTAATGGGGTTCAAGTCCGAGTGTAGAATGAGTCGAGAACACTTCGATGGTATGTTGACCGTGATTGGCAGCCTACTTCCGGATGGCCACATTCTACCAAAGAGCATGTATGAGTCACAGAAACTCCTTCGTGCACTCAAGATGCCGTATGATCAGATACATGTTTGTCCGAAGGGGTGCGCCCTATTTAGGAAAGAACACAAGGATGCAAATTACTGTCCAAAGTGTAAATCCTTCAGGTACCTAGAGGTAGACTCTGGTGATGGCCAGAAGAGGCAGCTTACAATCCCCGTAAAGATCCTACGGTACCTCCCTTCGTACCAAGGATCCAACGGCTATACATGACTGAGGAATCTGCGAAACAGATGGCATGGCACAAAAAGGAGAAACGATACAATGCTGACAAACTGGTACATCCATCTGATGGTGAAGCATGGACCCGCTTTGATTGCATTTATCGTGAGAAAGCAGATGAGGCTCGTAATGTACGTGTTGCGCTGGCAACAGATGGGTTCAATCCTTATGGATTGATGGCTGCCCCATACACATGTTGGCCTGTGTTCATTATCCCCCTCAATCTCCCCCCTAGCGTATGCTTTCAAAGACAGAATATATTTCTGTCATTGATAATTCCTGAACACCCGGGGAGTGATATGGGTGTGTACATGGAGCCTGTGATTGATGAATTGGTCAGTGCTTGGGAGGAAGGCGTATGGACATACGACCGAGCTACAAAGACAAGCTTTAAAATGCACGTTTGGTACCACTACTCTCTGCATGACTTTCTGGCCTATGGGATATTCTGTGCCTGGTGTGTTCACGGGAAGTTTCCATGCCCAATATGCAAGGAACGTCTCAGGTTCATTTGGTTGCAGAAGGGTGGCAAGTATTCGTCGTTCGACAAACATCGTCAATTTCTCCCTCTTGACCATCCATTCAGACAAGACATCAAGAACTTTACGAAAGGTGTCGTAGTGAAAGACCCTCCACCGCAGATGATGACTAGTGCCGAGGTTCATGCTCAGATAGATGCTCTCATGGCCAATCAAGAAGGTGGTGGTTTTGTGGGGTATGGTGAGGAACACATGTGGACTCAGAAGTCGGGCTTGATGAGGCTCCCCTATTTTGATGACCTCCTCCCACATAACATTAATGTAATGCACACTGAAAAGAATGTCGTCGAGGCACTTTGGGGAACCATCATGGAAACTAAAAAGTCAAAGGACAACCCTAAGGCTAGAGTGGACTTAGCAACGTTATGCAATAGGCCAAAGCTAGAGATGCAGCCTCCGAGAGGCGGCAAGACATGGAAAAGGCCTAAGGCCGATTTCGTCCTGGCTAGGAAACACAGAAGGGAAGTACTTGAATGCATGCAGACGCTAATGTTTCCTGATGGGTATGCAACGAATCCTGATGGGTATGCACGCTACTCCTGTAAGTATGAATATGATTGTTTAAGTTTATATGTTCATGCTTAGGGTCAAACCGTAACACTACTTGTAGCCTAGTGGATTATTGTCTGACACATGCAATGTCTTCTCCTTTGTGCAGCCTCAATCGGCGGGTTCGAATAATCCACCTCCCGGGCCCTCGAATGATCCAGTTCATGGTACACCACAGTCTCAGTGGGGAGCTTGGGGATCCGGGTAGTTGTCTTTGCATTTGTTATTCACTTAGTGATGGACTTGTGATGCACTTGTATTATTTGTACTTGTGATGGACTTGTGTTAGCTATTTGGACTTATAACACACTTATGGTTATATATGTTGTGATGCATCTGATCTACATGAGATATTTGTGATGTATGTGAGATATATGTGATGGATGTGATATATATGTGAAATATTATTTTTGTCGTGGTGGAATGTAAAAATTCAAAAAAAATGGGTCGGTTATGGTCACTTTGCCGAGTGCAACAATCAGCAAAGGAAGCCTTTGCCGAGTGCAATGACTAAAACACTCGGCAAAGCTAGGAAAAGGAAGCCAATTTGGCAAGTTTCCCAGCTTTGCCGAGTGCCATGCAGAGGGGCACTCGGCAAAGAAAAAATTCTTTGTCGAGTGCCCAGCAGTGGGGCACTCGGCAAAGAATTAAATAAAAAAATTTTCTTTGCCGAGTGCCATGCAGAGGGGCACTCGGCAAAGAATTTTCAAAAAAAAATTTCTTTGCCGAGTGCCATGCAGAGGGGCTCTCGGCAAAAAATTTTCAAAATTTTTTTTCTTTGCCGAGTGCCATGCAGAGGGGCACTCGGCAAAGAATTTTCAAAAATTCTTTGCCGAGTGCCATGTAGAGGGGCACTCGCAAAGAATTTTCAAAAAAATATTTTTTTTCTTTGTCGAGTGCCCAGCAGTGGGACACTCGGCAAAGCATCCGTTAACGTTATGGACGCCGTCACGGCGACTTTTCTTTGCCGAGTGCTGTCGTGACACTCGGCAAAGCCTTTGCCGAGTGCCCGACAAAAAACACTCGGCAAAGAGGTCTTTGCCGACGAATTTTTTGCCGTGTACTCTTTGCCGAGTGCGACACTCGGCAAAGTCTTTGCCGAGGGCAAAATGGCAAAGCATGCGTTTCCAGTAGTGAATTATACTCAGATGCAGTATTAAATGGAGTTACAATTAAGATAATTACACAAAATATTTTCAAAAGTATACATGATGCATTAGGGATTGGCAGTGTTCTATACATGTAAAATTGGCTATCCTCTTTTAAATGAATATATTTCTTGGAAAAAACTGAAAAGGTATTATTTTTTGAAAAAAATCAAGCCAATATGATTACACAATTTCTTCCTGGCCAGTCTTACTACCCTTATATATATACATATATGGCGGTCAAGATTGTCAAATATGAAATCAAAAGTTCTACACTGTTGAACTTCTATAAAAAGGGTTGGCCGGAACTAATTACTTATTGATAAAAAGTTTGATAGGACCAGTTCTAAACACAAAAAGAACAAAACACGAATATTCATGCATATGTGTGTTTATGCATGAAAATATGGTATGATGCTATTGGTATTTACATCCTCATATCAAAAAGCAATGACCATCTTTTAAAGTGTTCTTTTATTTTAATTGCAAGATTAAGAAAAGTAAAATAAACATAATTTATCGTGGTACACTAGCACAACAAAACTTTCTAAGAAGGCGATACCAAGATAATAAATTGGTACGAAAATATCCCAAAAAATTTTGCAACCCAGCAGGAGAAAACGGAACACTTAAATAAGATTCAAATAGAAATGATCATGAAGGGACTCTAACAGTGTCTAATTTATAACTACTTCATTCATAGCATCGTTTTTATTTTTTGAGAACAGGCCCGTTGGCCTGTGTTTCATTGAGAGGAAATTAGATTTTGTTAACGACGCATACCATTCAGACTCATCGGAGAACAACGATTGTTATCCTACAGTGAAGCCAAATGTATGCAAAACCACATTCTAATTAGACAATTATACGCACATGAGTTGCGACCTCATCAGGAAGGAAGCTAAAGCTAATTTAGGTCATTATCAACCGCGTCTCCCAGGATGGCGCCACGCCAACCTTTTGCTGGGAACAGTTCACGCAGAGCCTCGCGCTTAGATGACAACAGTGGCTCAACAGATGTCTTCGGCAGTGAGTTAGCAGCTGCCGCCCTCCATTTCTTGAGAAGCACCTTCTTCGCTTGGACCTCCGGGTTTAGGTCCCGCATTGCTGTTTTGGCCGCCAGCCTATCACTCCCTCCTCGGAACGGACACGCTGTCAACACAACGCGAGACATCCCTGAACCACTAAGTTCTAAAAATGCAATGCAACCAGCCAACATATATATACGTAAAAAAAACTTGACCAGTGATAGAAGAACCGCCCTCACGGCATTGTCACAGGAAGGGACCATATGACCCCGATCATGAAAACCCCAGAACAGGGCACATGCCCTAAAGGGCCGATTGAACCGGGACAGATTAATCAGCCGGCGTTGAGGGAGCGCACCGTTGCTGACGCAGTCAACAGGCTCGCGTGCACAGCAAGGGGATTTTTTGGGTGGGTACCAGAAATTCTGCCCCTATAGGGACTCGAACTCCGGTCAGCTAGCTGAGGCCCTAAGCCTCCCCGCCTAGCCAGTCGAGCTGAAGCTCGCTCCCAACCAACATATATATATAGTACATGCATGTAATGCAATGCAGTTTATTTTAATCTACCCTACTAATGCACCGACTTTTTCTTTACTAGACCCAACCAGAAAAACCTCCCCCGCTGAGATGTCATCCCTTCATACACCCCAGAAAATGTATCCAGAAAAATTACAACTTTGAAATGAACCGTCCATACTCTATTTTAAGTCTTCTATCTCCTTACTCACTCAAATCTAACAATCAGAATCGCGTGTATCATCCTTCATCCCTCATCCCATCCCTCCCACCAGCGCCCCCCTCCCCCCCCCCCCCCCCCCCGCAGCCAAGGTTCGAACCTCAAATCGTCTTTTCCGTCTATTATTTGCTCGAGCACCACGGAACTTCAATCCACCTCGCCGACTCTCCTCTCCCCACACGCACCGACACCTCCTCTCCAACACCAGGGATTAGGGTTGGAACCCTAACTGAGCCGCCGCCGCCGATGGGAGAGGCTACTGCCACCATGGGAGTAGGCCATCACGGGGCCACAGGCCGCCAGGGCGCCAGGGTTCCGGCCGCGAGGTCGCTGGTCGTCGGCAGCCAGGACCATGCGCAACTCCTGCTCTCCCCAATTCCTACGCACGACTCCTCTTCCCCATGTGTCCGTGCAAGACCTGATGGCAACGACAGGCCAGGCGGGCGGCCTTGCGGCAGCCAATACCGGGAACCATGATGCCAGCAATGCTAGTAGGGGCGAGATAGGCGGCCACGGGGTGGAGGCAGGGCCGGAATGGCGTCGGTCATGCGGTGCCGCGGTGCCCGCAGACCTGGAGGGTCGTGCACGTCCCGGTCGTCAGTCGTCCTAACCGAGCTGCCGCCGGGCCACCAGTCGCGAGCGCCGCCGGATCCGCCAGTCGCGACCACCGCCGTCCAAACGCGGTTGTTGCATGGGGGATGGAGCACAACCAGGCTGCGTGCTCGCAGACGCAACCGAGGAACGGGCGGCCAAGGCTCGCCGCATCGAGGACGCGCTCTAGTTGCGTGTGCGTCCGTTCCATGTGCGCAAATGTCTCAAATTTTTTTCATGTGGTTTGGCGCTCGTGCAGGTCATGAAGGATGCGCTGGACGATCTGAGGCGATGGGGCCTCTAGCTTGAGCGTGCGGAGGAGGCCGTCGGTGGCAGGAGGCGGCCGTTCGAGGGTGTCGAGCGGGGGAAGGAGCGGCTGCAGGAGCAGCTCGGGCGGCCAGGCGGCTGCTGCCTCTGTCGGGGACCGCGCGTACATGCTGATCGTGGAGGGCGTCGACATCGCCTCCGCAGTCGGACCGAGAAGCAACGGGTGGGCGGTTGGTGACTGAAATTCCTATTATTGTTGCGAGGAGTATGATGATGAAATCAAATGCTGACTCCTTGTATCTCCCTATTGTTGCTAGAAGGATACAATCTTCTGAAGGGGCTGATTTTCTGATTGTAAATACTGGCACTCCAATTTTCTTCACGTTGAATCATTTGAGTGAAGGAACTTATTCTCACTTATTCTGACTTCACATCCAGGTTGCTCCAATCTGGTGCATCTGGAGTTGTTACATCTGGAGTTGTTACATCCTTAGCTGGTATGCATGTCCTCACTGATAATCTTATAAGAAAGGACTTCTCAAATGTTGACTCATCTGAGATGCTGGAAGATGTTAATAATGTAATGGTCCTAACTCGCGATAGCTAGAAGACTAAAGTTGCTAGATTTACAAAACTGGATGAAAAAGTGGTGCAGTTGATAGAAACAAAGAATCCTATTGGGCAGCTTCTTGTATTGTTCTTTTCAGATGCTTTTCAGAGCAACTAGCATATTCGGGCTATGTTTGTATTTTTAAGTAAATTGGGCAGCTATTGGGGAGAACCTTACCATAACCAAGGTATTCAATGTATTGCCTCTGCCTAACATGTGTGCATATTTATTTATTATATTAATGTGATCCTTGGAGTTTTTTCATGTTCAATGATTGCCTACATTTCTTTGGAAGGTTGGTTTCAACCAATAATGTGGATGATGCTTCTCATCCTGCTAAAGTTGAGAGATAGCATGAGGAGATCTTTCTTCCAATAAAGAAGGTAATTCTTATGTTCCAGTAGAAGTAGACAGTTTGGCTTTGTGTTTTGCTGTCACAAGATAGGTGTCAATGGTTCTGCTAATAGATCTTCTCAATTAACACCTTACCAATTTATTTTTCAAATTTACAAAATCGTGCTTTACAATTTTTTTCCCAGTCAAGATTTGTTCCTTTTGCATATGCATGCCTCCAATTGACTATCACAAACTGAATTGGCATGGCGCCATGGCCTCCTCTGATGCCAATGTATAGTTTTATTCTATTCCTAATATTTTCATGTGGAGTATTCTTCCATCCAGTTTTATTTCTATTCCTAATATTTTGATGTGGAGTATTCTTCCGTCCAGAATGAGGAAAAAGCAAGGTTCATCATTCTTTCTAAAGAGGAGGGCGAGGAACAAGCAGTTAGAAATTTGACATAGCTCGAACAAATATGTTTCCATCTCAACATGTAAATATGTGAAAATTTATAGCCATCGCCGCTAAAAACATTATCTTTTATGGAATTTGTTTGTTTCATGATTTTTTTCTAGATGTCACCGTAGCGTTAGCACGAGCAATATACTAGCACCAATAAGTCTCCATGTAGGTAACCCTTCAAACAAAATGAATTAGATTGTCCTTTCTATTTTGCAGAAGCGTATAGTATCTTCATACCTCTATAACTGGTTTATTAATAATAATACATTATTCTGTAATTGAGGGAAACTGCAAAAATTAATATGGACAAAACATGAAAGGCATATATATGTATAAAGCATTGTACTCAAAATTCATTTGCTATTGTTTTCCTTATTTTGCATTTTTCTACCCTATTTTTCTACAGACAGGCAAGAATAGTATTGCTACCGCGTGCTAGTATGAACCATATAGAAATGTACAAGACACAACTAATGTTAGTTGTTATCTTACATATGTTTAGTGTACCCATAAAATTGAGAATACTGAGAAGTGTTTCATTGACAGTTTCACATTTGAACTGGAGTATCTTAAGGTGTTGAGATATCATAGTCGATTCCTCTGTTGCATGACGGTGTCCGGTCATTTCCACTCTGTAATTGTGTTTAACCTGTGGTGAACGAAATGAACACCGATTAGATTAACCCAAAATAAGTGTACTATAACAACAACTGGGGAAACATTTGTACTGCCTGAGTAACGAATTGCGCGACTGAAGGAGGCTGCTATGCGCTACTCGTTGTTGACGCTTCCGGCCGCAGCGGCAAACAGCTCAGACAGAGGAGCATATCCGGCAGCCATCCAACCATGAGCTTCTTCGATGATGTGGTGCAGCAGTTGCAGCGCCGTTTTGGAGACTCGTTCAAATGTTCGTCGATTGCGTTCCTTCCAAATTTCCCAAGTTACTAATAGCACCGCCGAATCGAATGCCCGCTGCAGCCCGCCCGGCAGCGACACGCGAGACTGCTGCCACCAATCCATCAGATTGGCCTCTTGGCCAGGGGCTAAGTGCTGCAGGCCAACCATGAGGAGCAACCTATGCCATATCTGTCTCGCAATGACACAGGAGCACTTCGGTGCTCATTGTTGTGTTTACCCACGCATTAGGCGGCACCTCGCCATCTAGTGTCCTCGGGCGTGTAACCGGTTCACTCTAAACTTCCCTTAATGAAATACGTGCAGCGCACGTTCCCGAAAAACAACAACTGGGGAACGCAATAGTGGTTTCCTACTCAGAAAATCTCTACGTACCTGCTGAGAAAATTCAACAGTGAGCTTCTCTAGTATTGGTGCATGTTCAAGAATGCATGCTAGTGAAGTGCAGTCGACAGGTTTGCACCAGCAATCATTGATTACCAGGGTTTTCAATTTGGGAAATGTGGGGCACCATCTCAAATCACTTCGGATCACATACTGTACAGATTGCGAAAAAGATAAACAAAAAACACTGTAGACACGAGGACTCATCTACATAAATAAAACTTGACCAAAACGGCAGCCTCATTCGTCCACATCACCAGTCGACTTCATCCGTCCGATTCTATACGTGTCGTCCATCCGACCAGCTTCCGCGCCGCTTCCTTCCGCCTGCCTCCGCTCGAACCTTCCACACCCTTCGCGTGGCCTCCCACGAAATTTGAAAAAAAACGTCAGTTAGCCGCCCCATCCCCATCCCCCTGCGCTGCCCCCGACTACCTCGCACCCACCCCCGCGTGGCCGGCTGGAGCCGCACAGCCCCCTCCGCTGCCCCAGTGCGCCGACGACAACCTCCCTGGCCTTTCCCCTCCCTCCGACGCTCACTGCACCCCGTTGGGGACCTGTTGCTGGCCGCCATAGATGGCTCCGGTGACCCGGCCAGCCAGTCAGGGCCGCCATAGTGCCCTCAGATCCATCCATCCCGTCCGTGAGGTCATCCCCGCCTCCCCACCTCACCCCTCTCCAGTCCAGCGTTCTTCTTCCTCTCTGTCTCATACTGTCCTCTACTGATTTGGTACTGCTGCTCTCCTGATTACGTACATGGATTGATTTATTAAAAGGGTCATGCAACAGTTCTCCTTAGTCAGGTCAGATCTGATTTCACCGGCCCTGTTTGTTTTGTTGCATGGGTTAGGTCATAGCAGTCATAAGATCAGATAATGGTGCCTAGCTTACCTATTTCAGATTTGGTTCATCTTCTGTAATGATAGATTCATGAAAAACTTCCCAGCCCTTATACATTAACACAATCAGCTTTTTGCAAGGGATGCTACGCAAAGCCGTCAATTATCTGATTGCTGTTTCCTCAGGCTTTGTCACCTCAATTGACCAGCAGGCAAACCAATCTATTAACCATTATGTATGTATTATATTTGTTCTCTATTTATTACTCTCCCATCTTAATATGTACGTGAACCTTACTGTCACCGTTCTTATAATGTGTTTCATATTATGTTCTCATCAGCTGGGGAAATCTGGAATCATGGTACTAAATTTGAGATCATCTTGAATCACCGTCGTATTTTTTAAAATTGCAGAAGCACACGAAACATATATTTGCAAAGGTTGTTCACATTGCATTGCATATTATGTTCTCATCAGCTGGGGAATTCTGGAATCATGGTACTAAATTTCAGTTGCAGAAGCACACGAAACATATATTTGCAAAGGTTGTTCACATTGCATTGCATATTATGTTCTCATCAGCTGGGGAATTCTGGAATCATGGTACTAAATTTCAGATCATCTTGTATCACCGTCGTATTTTTTTAAATTGCAGAAGCACACTAGATATATATTTGCAAAGGCTGTTCACATTGCATTGATCCTGACCTTGCATCCACCATGGCGATCAGTCTGCTCATCCTTTGCAAGAAACTTTAGGTACTCAACGACATTTCCATTTCCCTTTCACTTCAGGTAGTAAAACATGTCCTGTGAAAAAAAAAACCATTCACACGCAACTGAGTGTTACTTTTATGTGTACTGCTATTGCAAAGGTTGTTCACATTGCATTCATCCTGACCTTGCATCCATCATGGTGATTGGTGTGCTCATCCTTCCGAACAAGCTTCAGGTACTCAATTTGGCACGTTCCAAAGCGTCCAGAAAAAGAAAACTATGCGCTCGCTATGACACCCTAATGTTGTTCAGTTTGTCGGAGCTATCGTTCAGGACATACCTACAATGATTGTTTCTGAACTCCATGAAGAGGTAATATATAGCACCATGCCTTTTTTCCATGGAAAACAAAGTTACTGTAATCTTCAGAGCAACAAGTAGTTCTAAGTAGGGCTTTATTTATTAGTGTATATTAAAATATGAAAATTTGCCTTGAGATGGTTGCCTCCATTCTTTTTCTGTCAAACTCAAAAAAGACTCATGAAGAGGTAATATATAGCACCATGCCTTTTTTTTTCCCATGGAAAACAAAGTTACTGTAATCTTTAGAGCAACAAGTAATTCTAAGTACGGCTTTATTTATTAGTGTGTATTAAAATATGAAAATTTGCCTTGACATGGTTGCCTCCATTTTTTTTCTATCAAACTCAAAATAAGACTTATCACTCTGTAACCAAAACAAAGCAAACTTACGTACTCAAAATCTCCAGACCATCTTTTTTCATGAAGCAAATATCTGTGCTCAGTTACCATTGATGTCTCTTTAATTAATTATATATATACCAACTTTGATGTACCAAAGAAGTCAAACCGACTTATAATTTGGAAAGGAGGGAGTACAAAAATGTCTCTTCTTTTGTTTCAGAAACTCTTTCAGGCATGAAGTGACTGAACTGCGGAAGGTTGGACACCCTAATGTTATTTACTTCGTCGGAGCTGTCACTCACGACAGACCTATGACGATGATTGTTCCTGAACTCCATGAAGAGGTAATATATAGCAACATGCCTTTTTCCCATGGAAAGGCAAAGTCATGCAATCTTGAGACCAACAACTACTTCTGAGTACGCCATTATTTATTACCATACATGAAAATTGCCTTTAGATGGGTTGCCTTCATATTTTCCCTGTGAAACTCAAAAAAAGACTTATCAGTCATGCTCAAAAGGTGCTAAGAAATGGCGTTGAATGCCCGATGCATATTTTGAGTTTGCTTCGAACAATCACTTGAGAGTCATTTGCTAATGCTTCTTCCATTCATTTCACTATTAGGTTTCAGGGAGAAATCAAAATACACCATCAGTGTTCATGGCAAGCAAAATTGGTTCTGGGATTCAATGCTCTTCTAATTCACTCTCTCTTAATTTCGTCACCAACAATACTTCAGTAACCAACACGCATGTCCTGTCCACATTGGCCTCACAATTACCATCTTTCGGCATTAAACTGAATGCCCATGGTTTAGCCATTACTATTTTAGACAAGCACCAAACACTATCAATATTTTCATGACTAATATTGATGTGGTTCTCTAGCCGTTGTTGTTTGTCGCTAAGATCAATATATCTTGACGAGCATATATTTGACAAATCGCCCAGCAACTAATATTTTGTTACATACTAGGATCTAGCATTTCATCTCACAGTACTTGGCAATGTTAAAGTTCTCATAATTCTTTTGCATGCCAAAGCTAACAAATAGCGTGGTCTTGCTTGCTTCTATCGCCCGCGGCACTGCATGGGGTACTGACTAGTCTAGCATAGATCTTGGAGTTAGAGCTATGCCTCCAACTCCTCCTAAGGGCACCTCCAGCGTCGATGGAACCAAACCTGACACAAGTGGGCCTTCTAAAATCGATTTTGAGCACGGTTCGATGCACCCAGTGTGAGCATCAATCGGTGGGGATAGTTAGTGGGGACCACAACAGAATAGAAAAGAGAAAAGTTTGCACCGTTCTCTCTATGCACTCCTGCGGAAGGACAGAAGTAGTACTTGCGCAGCTGCTTTTTACTCTCTCGGTGCGAACCATATCGAAG
Source organism: Saccharum hybrid cultivar R570 (assembly GCA_038087645.1). NCBI lineage: Eukaryota > Viridiplantae > Streptophyta > Magnoliopsida > Poales > Poaceae > Saccharum > Saccharum hybrid cultivar. The sequence continues at coordinate 19,827,221 of JAQSUU010000805.1, forward strand.
AGTCGATTTCAAGAATTGAATCGAACTGCTCGGTTCGGTACTTGTAGTGTTGGAATGGAACCATACTTCTTTGGAGCACACCGGAGCTGCTCTAAGAGGGCTCTAGTTCTGGCTCCTCATGTGGAGCAACTTCTCTTCTAGAGTTGAAGTTGTTTTGAAAAATATTTGGCAAGAACAGCTCCAGTTGTAGTTTTGCAACAATTTGTATTAGTTTTGAAAAAAAAATTGACAAAAATGGCTTCGCCTGCAGTGCCAAAAATAAGAGCAGCTGAAAAGGCCCACTTTTTCAGTTGTTCGGCTCCTTAATACAAAAATTGACTCTGGTTCTTCAGAAGGAGCTGTTTTTTTACTCTCTCCGCCTTGAAATATAAGACATACATGTATTTTAAAATTTAAATTGTGTTACTAACAATTAGCCTAATTATCTAAAAATTTATACTATAAATTAGTTATATTAGATTTGTATTTGGGAATACTTTGTAATGATCAAACTTTTGTTCTTATAAATTATATGTTATTAGATAAATTATAGATTAAAATATGAGTTTAAAACTATATATTTTAATGAGACGAAGGAGTAATAATCATTTGACAGAGCTCCTCAAATGGAGAAAAAGAAAGAAGTCGCAAAAAAAAGAGAAAAAGAAATAAAAGTAGCCAGAGCCGGGGCTGTGTCGACCAGGCCGAAGCATGCATTGGGCTCACGGCCTAGGCTAAGACATGAAGTCCTGCGCCGAATCGTTAGGCCCGGTGTGCAACGAGGTACTACAAGCCCAGATTGACCTTGCAAGCTAGCAGCACAGGCTCCCTTTTTCCACTCAAAAAAAAGGCAAAGGGTCTTTTTACTCCATTGTCCCTTCCTTTCAAGGCCACGCTCACCTAAGGTCTGATACTCTGAACTCTAGCTCGTTGGATTATTTATCTGACTTGTAGCATCCAGACGTCCGATCCCGAGCTCTAGCATCGGGACGCTGCCCGCACAGGGAGCGAGTGAGCGTCTAGCGTGTCGGGCTCACGAACGAGCACACCTGCACTGGGCCTACGCCGCCCTAGACGTCATCTGCGCTGCCGGCCGTTTCCTACACAACATTCAGATGCAATAGTTGCAACATACAAAAGAAGACAGATCACTTGAAACAAGTGTCTGAAACATTTGCGAAATCGCCTGAAAAACATTTGAAAAACATTGCAAACATATGCAACATCCACATGAAACACTTGCAAACATACGTATGAAACATCTAAAAACACTTAACATATGCTTGCAACATGTATGTATATGAAACATCTAGATAAAACACTTGCAACATTCGTCTGGAACAGATAAAGCATTTGGAACATACACTTGAAACATATGTGTATAGTTATTCCAACATTCGTACGAAACATTTGAAACAATTGAAAAATATAGGCTTGCAACATGTCTGAAAACGTCTGAAAACACTTGAAAAACACAACATTGCCGGCAACCACTGCCAACCTGGGGGAACTGCGGTGGCATAGGCCTCCTCTTCCTGCCGACGACGTGAGGTGGATGGGCACAGGCGCATAGACAGGCCTCCCCTTCCGCGACGAGCGAGGTGGATGGAGGTGCGGCGCTGAATGGTGGTGTGGCACAGTGTGTAGAGCAACGAGGGAAGGGGCCAGGTGCCTTGCAGGAAGGAGCAGTGCGAGAAGGGCCAGCCCCACGGGATAGACGTCGGAGTAGGCGATTCATGTTGGGGAGGGAGCGTGAAGGAGAGAGCGCCCTGCTGCAGGGCCTTGCGGCAGTGGGGTTGGCCGGAGGTGCGGTGCAGCGAGGAGCTTGGAGCAGCTGAGGAAGACAGCACATCCAAGTGATTTTTTTTTTCTTTTTTTAGAGGCTGTTCTGCTGCAGGACTGGGAGCCGCTTCTGACGGCACGGAACGGTGGGGGAATGACTTGGCTGTGCACACCAGCTGTTTCTCCATCACCGGCACCGAATAAAAATCACCTGAGCTTAGCCGCACTGTCAGCGTATAAGATAGCGTGATTCTCAGGCGTTCATTGAATCTTCTTTTCCATCTCGAGGCAGCCAAACAAGGCATAAAGCCGCTCAAACCCTGGACCAAAAGCAAACAGCTAGCAAAAGGTTCAGCAGCCGAGCATCACGTCAAGCTTTGCAGTGCAGGCAGGCATCATATCCTCGTCCTCCATCCTTTGCACGCAAAAGGAGCAGTACTAGGAAACTCCCCCTCAAACTGTCTCGCTCGCTCGTCGTCGATCTCCCACCACCTCGACGGCGGCTCGACGCCGTCCTCCACAGGAACACAGAGAAACGAAAGAAGCAGCGAGGCAATGGGCAACTGCTTCACCAAGACGTACGAGCAGGAGATACCAGTCACCACGGACCCGCCGCAGCGGCCGTCGTCGATGCCGGCGTACCGGCCGCCCCAAGGTCACAGGGCGCGGGACGTGCCGCTGTCCTCGGGCTCGGGCTCGCTCCAGCCGCCGTCCTTCCGGGCGCTGCCGCCGCCGCAGCTTCCGGCCTTCCCGTCGTCGGGCACGGGGTCGATGGGCGGCCGGCGGGCGCCCACCGGCACTGGCCAGATTGGCCCGATCCTGCAGCGTCCCATGGTGGACGTGCGGACGCTGTTCCACCTGGAGCGGAAGCTGGGGAGCGGGCGGTTCGGGACCACGTACCTGTGCACGGAGCGCGCGACGGGGCGGAAGTACGCGTGCAAGTCCGTGTCCAAGCGCAAGCTGGTGCGCCGCGCCGACATCGACGACATGCGCCGGGAGATCACCATCCTGCAGCACCTCAGCGGCCATCCCAACGTGGCGGAGTTCAAGGGCGCGTTCGAGGACACCGAAGACGTGCACGTCGTCATGGAGTTCTGCTCCGGCGGGGAGCTCTTCGACCGCATCACCGCCAAGGGGAGCTACTCCGAGCGCCAGGCCGTCGCCGTGTGCCGGGACATCCTCACCGTCGTGCACGTCTGCCACTTCATGGGGGTCATGCTCCGGGACCTCAGGCCCGAGAACTTCCACCTCGCCAGCCCCGCCGACGATGCGCTGCTCAAGGCCATCGACTTCGGCCTCTCCGTCTTCATCGAAGAAGGTTAGCTTGGTGAAAGCGCGCGTGGACAAGTCCTTATTTGCTTTCCATCATGCAAATGATAACAATTTCCCCCAACAAATTGCAGGTAAAGTTTACAAGGACATCGTGGGAAGTGCATACTATGTGGCGCCAGAGGTATTGCACCGGAATTACGGCAAAGAAATTGATGTCTGGAGTGCTGGCGTGATCCTATACATTCTACTATGCGGGTCACCGCCTTTCTGGGCAGGTGAAGATCCAATCATCTTCATCCTGACAGACTAGGAGACTACATACTCCCTCTGTCCCCAATTAAGTGTCGTTTCCGGTTTTTTTTGTGCCCGCAAGTTTGACTCGATTTGTATAAAATACATGCAACATTTGTATCTCCAAATAAATTTATTAAAAAACTAGATTCAAAGATCTTTCCAATGATACTAATTATATACCATAAATATTAATATTTTTTAATATATATTTAATTAAAGTTGTTTCTCGGGAAGCGTAAAGTGACAAATATTTAGGGACGGAGGGAGTACATTGCCTCCAGTATGATTGCCTGATGTCAGAATTTTCGTATCTGAGCAGAAACGGAGAAAGGCATATTTGATGCAATATTGGTCGGCCAACTTGATTTAAGCTCCTCCCCGTGGCCCTCCATATCTGAAAGTGCAAAGGATCTCATTAGAAGAATGTTGAACAGGGATCCTCAGAGGCGCATTACTGCAGTACAGGCCCTAGGTAGCACTCTTAACTGCCTTTTCATATAAAACACTTGAATTATGAATGTAAAGTTCATCTGCGTTTCCACATTTTATACTTCATCCCAACTAAATGAATGACTCCACGTACAGAACATCCATGGCTCAAAGGTGGTGCACCTGACAGACCTATCGATAGCCCAGTCCTGTCAAGAATGAAGCAATTCAAGGCAATGAACAAGCTAAAGCAACTTGCGCTCAAGGTGAACCTCCTTAACAAGAATAACTGCTACTTCGTCTATGTCAGTTTAAGTTGACAAATTGTCTCCTGTCATTGTCAGGTAATCGCAGAGAACCTAACAGAAGATGAAATCAAGGGACTGAAGCAGATGTTCAACAACATGGATACAGACAAGAGTGGCACGATCACGGTCGAAGAACTGAAGGAAGGACTGACAAAACTAGGGTCAAAGATTAGTGAAGCAGAGGTTCAGAAGCTTATGGAAGCAGTAAGATTGCTTTTTCTATTTCACTTTCACTAAGTTCAGTGTATGAAATACTTCACTAATCATGCTTCGATGCAGGTTGACGTGGACAAGAGTGGCAGCATTGATTACGCGGAGTTCCTTACTGCCATGATGAATAAACATAAACTCGAAAAGGAGGAGGATTTGATCCGTGCATTTCAACACTTTGACAAAGATGATAGCGGGTAAAATTAATTCTGCCTAACCAAGAAAGCAATATACTTTCCATGCATCACCAAAACAAAGACCTATACAGTCGAACAATGCCAAAACTTGTAAAATAAAATTACACACTGCTCAAATTGTTCATAATATAACAAACTAACAATATTCAATACATGCTACTGCCACATCACATCATTTTGCTTGGTTAAACTCAATTACGAAAAACATAAAAGTTTAATATAATTAAACCGAGATAACATACATAACAACCACAGGTACATAACAAGAGATGAACTGGAACAAGCCATGGCGGAGTATGGAATCAGTGATGAGGCAAGCATTAAAGAAGTACTGGACGAAGTTGACAAAGACAAGGTGAGCACATTCTTGCTGCTAACCAATCCATTTGCATAGATTTAACAATCCACCACCCCTCCCCGCCCCTTTTGAATTCACAGGATGGGAGAATCGACTATGAAGAGTTTGTAGAAATGATGAGGAAGGGAAGTTATACCTGAGGAAACTCTGTTCTCATGAAGGAAGAGGTTGTACATATATGTTTCAGCAAATATGGCAAGTACAAGCAACAATGCAAGTTTAACTCCGAACAAGTTGCTTCTGCAGTTATGATTCGAAACTAGTATGTACAGTTATTATTAACCGAATATGCAACAAGAGAGAAAATGTTCAGTTTACTTAAAAAAATGTTCAGACTTCATGGAGTCATACATATGCAAAAAACGTATAGCTTACCAGAAAACTGGCACTAATCCTACTGCAAGTAAATTTCACTAATGGTACATTTTCTGAAGCTTTCTTTAAAATAAGTATGTGCAGCATGCTGGAACAAAATTACAAAGTTCATGGTAAACCATAATGTGTGCAGCATATGCACTTGGAAATGCTATTGCGGGGTCAGCAGATAATAACAAATACAGGGATAGGATGACATAATTTCTGTTAGGTATTGTTCACCTGAAGCAGCTGAAAGCCATCGGAAAAGTAGCTAACACTGGTAACACCACATAAGTTTACATATCCATCCATATTTCCATTTAATCCATATAAAGTTGCACCGCTGGGGAGATAGTGTATCCTTTTTCCCGTGTAAATTGCAAACTAACCTTTGTTGCTGCGTATAAAAAAAGTTATTGGTGCCCTCAACCCACATTTTCTTCTTTTTTAATAGAATACTGTATAGCCTTTTTAGACTATTCATTCAGTCTTTCACAAAAGTAACCAGGAACACATGATCTCAGGCCAAAGGTTGGCCACTAGCTGGCCAATGCACACAGCAGAAGAAATACTCCCTCAAATTCCAAATGTAGATCATTTTAGACTTGTGCACAAGGTTTAGAAAGTAAATTAAATGACCACAGTGCTCTTCATTTATACTGCATTGTAAAAGATGGCACATTTATTTTAAGGGGCAAAGAGGGAGGAAAAGTGCAAAAGATGCATAGAAGTTCTAGGGTGACTTAGATTTAGAGGAAAGTTGAAAAGGCTAAATGACATACATTTTGATTGAAGAGAGTATTTTGTTTTAAATATATAAAGCAAATAGAATGAGAACTGGCTGACCTTTTAGATATGGGCCCTACAAAATTGGGCATTGGTCAACAGACATAGGAAAATCCCAACCAAATTATTGGAGAAAGAATTCTGAGGATGGAATTTGCGACTTCAGTTCATTGGCTCTTCTGTTGATATTACGCAATGTCTCTATGTGGGGCTCATCTCCTTCAACTGCAATTATTTTGGCAAAGTCCCCAGTGTCAAAATAGTCTACCACCCTATTAGCAGCTTCCAGTCCAGTCACATATGCTTTTTCCTAGCATAAGAAAATATGAACCCATAAATACAACTTTTTATTATCACTCTGAATCATTTTTTGAAATGTTATGCCTCACTTTAGAAAAGGACCCATGTTGGTTGACAATCCAGTCACCAGCAATAAACAAATTTGGAAAGGAAGCTGATCCTCTCAGTGTGTACTTGTAGGAGCCTGCAAGTAATGCATTTCCCCATGTATCAAAGTAAATATTCCTCTGAAACGAATGTATTTCTAAACTAGTACTGATATGTACATATGCTACAAAAGTATAATTTTATTGTTATGATTCTTGATCCTTATCACAGATTCACAGCATTAATTTACAACTACCTTTCAGTAGGACAATATGCACTGATCTAAGAGTATAGCATTATCAATCATCCATAACGGTTAACAATAACTTGTCTTTATATGAAGACAGCAAATCAGACATGAAGATGGTGACTCCCCACCTCAACTAGTTATGAGTTAGGAATTGGAATTGGAACAAGAAAAATAGAGGTAAAGGATATACAGCCGAGAATGTGAATATGGGAAACAAGCAGAGAAGTTTGTACCGTTTTGTGCTATGATATCAATGTCAAATTCCTTGCTTCCGATAAACCTCCAAGAAGCACACACTTTTCTGTATCTGATTCAACGTCATCACAAGAATCCAATTCAGAATCATCATCATCGGTTCCATCAGTATCTGAGGAGCTGTAGGCATCAAAACAGTCCTGCTGACCAAAATGTTGACATATGCCAGCACCAACTCCGGCATGCTCTCAAGCTTGGGGACTGTCCCGGTCAGCGCCTCTAGGCACAGGGACACGAGGCGTGGAACACGAATGTAACAGCGGCCGATGAAATGGCTGCGTCTGATGGTCAGGCGTTTAAGCGAGGGGGAGGCCATCACCCCTGCAAGGAACAGGCAATCGTCCAGCTCCATGTCTTGGAGAGGAGGGCAGCTTGAGAAGTCGGGCTGGCCGCCATCCGTTTCGTCGAACACTATGCGGGCGAGCGCAAGCCTCGTCAAGTTCTGGGATGCCAGGGGCTTGCCGTTTGTCAAAAAATCATAGAGGTTGCCGGGCTGTGGGCGTTTCGGCCATATGTTCACCCGGAGCGCCTGGATTTGGCACTCCAGGGCGCGGCTCACGCGGAGGATGTCCTCCTCGGCGAACCAACAGAAGCTGATCTCGCAGCTCTCCAGCGGTGCGTCCTTGATCTCGCGGAGGCGGAGGTCAAGCAGGCGGTCCACGAAGCCCGGGACGTCCTCCTGCACGGCCGGGTCTTCGGCGGTGGCCGTGATGAGCAGGCGTCTAGGGAAGATGCGCTTCTCCTTCCAGAGGTTGCGCCAGGTCCGGGCGAGCACGCACGTCCGCACGGCCTCGTGCGCAGGCAGGAAGGAGAGGATCTGCGGGAGGACGTCGCTGGGAAGCGCGCTGAGCCGGTCCGCGGGGGCGATCACCGGAGCCGCCGCCGCGAGGCCGCCTTCGTCTTCCTTGGGGCGGCTCTTCAGAGGCGCCATCGAATAGATCGATCCTCGTCGTGGGAAGCGTTGCGCTCGTCACTGACTCCACTAGTAGAATGAGAAAACTCAACTCCCTATATCAGGGGAGAGGGGATCAGGGACTGAGAAAATATCATTCTAAGATATAGGGGACATGCGCTACATCAGATTGAGAATTCCTAATTCGTCTAAAAAAGATTGAGAATTCCTAATCCTCTTTATACATGGGGAGTGGGACCTATATGTCAGTTGGTAAAGAATATATTTTCTCTCATTTCTCTTCTCTCCCATCTGTTCAACGCAGCGGTACGGCGGCCGCTCATCTGCATGGAGCGATGGCACCGTGGCCTAGCCGCTTGAGCTCTCGTCTAGCTGGAGGGGTGGCGCAGCAGAGCCTGCGCGGCGCTCGCCTGAGCCCCAATAGCCTAGGCGCGGTGGCTAGCACGGGTTGCCTGTTGGTGGCAACGACATGGTGGCTAACCGCAAGCTCGCACAAAGCAACGATGACAGTGGTCCCGGCACGTCAGTGAAAGAAGAAGGAAAGGGGATTGAGAAAAATCTATGTCACTTCCCCTTTCTTCGAGGAATTGGGGGTAGGTTTTAAGGGATTGAGAAAAATATAGAGAAAGAGGATTGCGAAAAGATTTGCTCGAGCAGTATTTTTTTAACCTTATTTCTCTATATGACAGTTTTTAGGAAAAGAGAATTATTTTTCTCAATCTAGTGGAGTTGCTCTAATCTCCCTCATTTCTTGGAGTCTAGGATATTGTTTGTCTTTGTACATGGAAACCCCATTGAAATCCTGATGTTGCTCTTTGAAAACTTGCTTTGTTGCGGTCTCCCACCATTCTACAATGGACTTATAAGAAGAAGGCTTAGTGTTTGCTATATGCTTAAAATTTCTATTGTAGGACACGCTTTGAGTCATCCACTGCAAAGGAGCAAGGAAGAAATAGATGCAGCTCAGTTTCCTGCTACAGTGACACAGATCACAATTTTTTTTTCTTTTGAGGAATAGCAAAAGAAGTTTTGACGCGGCCAGCCTCTCTAACTGTCCACCATTAAAATCTTGTCTTGAATTGAAGTCCATGCAAAGAATTTGCACTTGTTCTCTACTTCTGCCATCCAAATCAATTTACATCTGAAATGCTCGAAGGAGTCGGCTTGGATTCCATCTGATAATTTGGTGAAATACTCCTCAGTGGCGGTGCATGTTGGGGCCATAGAGGGCCCGGCCCCTCTTTCCACAAACATTGTAATCGATTTTGCCAACAAACAAGTCATATATAATGTATATTTCTCTACCACTCATTCATAAACTTCGGTTCACAGTTAGAAAATTGGCCCCCTCTATGTGTTTTGATTCACGCTCCGCCACTGCCATTAGGTAGCCAACGCCATCTGATGGTGTCCTCAACCTTGAGCTGAAGATGAACTTCTTGTAGATCAATCTATAAGAAGATAATTTCTTCTATTAAAGATTTGATCCATCATCCATGTACCATTTTGCAACTCTTGGTGGACTAATCTATTTTTTCTCTTGATCAGGCTATAGAGATGTGACGCAAGGGTCCTAAGGAGAAGCCACGGCCCTTTACCCAGCTGCTATGCCACAATTTTGTGATAATAGCATTTCTAAGAGACCTTTTTTTAAATTCACTCTCCAAATTCTTATTTGAAGAGTCATTTGAAAAAAAAATCATTCTCTATATTTTCACCCTTCAACATTTTATCTATATCTTGTGCGTATTCTAAAGAGCTAGCTCTGCTCTCCACCTTCGGCTAGCATGAAATCCAGAATAGAGGATGTTGAAGAGCATTTTTCACCAAAATCTTTATTAAATCATTCCTATGAAACTTGTGGCTACCTGCCATTAATTAGTGGTTTCAGCATTAATATACTATATATCATTGAAACATATGCGGTTCTAGTTCCCAAAGCAATAAATAATGCATAATTACTACCATTAGATTAATCGTTGAATATATTTTCATAATAAATTTATTTAGATATATAAATATTGCTAATATTTTCTACTCTCTGTTCCAAATAGTAAATTGTTTTGACATTTTTGCATAGCTATTGCTACACATCTTGATACATAGTATTATGTTTAGATATGTAATAAAATGCATGTATCTAAAAAAAACCTAGAATGACTCATAATCTAGAACGCAAAGGGAATACAAAGCTAGCCAAACTTTAAAAAATTAAACGTGTGCAAAACTCTGCTCCCACTGTTCGACAAAGAGTATCATTCTCACTTCTTGGAAGTCAAAATGTTTTTAACTTTGAATAAATATATATAATAAATATGAATATTTATGATATACAATTAATATCATTAGATAAACCATTGGATATATTCTTCATAATAAACTTATTTGAAGATATAAATGTTGCTAATATTTTCTATAACCTAGGTAAATCTAAGAAATTTTGATAGCATGAATCTCATAGTAACATTTTTTTTTACGGAAGGAGTAGGCGACTTCTTTTTTTGGAAGCGAATAGCCGCTGGGATCAGTAACATTGAGCTTGTTCGTTTCGCTGGTTTATTGTGGCTGAAAGTACTGTTCGCTGTTTGTTGTGAGAGAAAAATACTGCTGGATGACAGCTGATTCCGCTGATAAGCTCAAACGAACAAGTGGACTGAATATTCCTGTGCACTTGAACTTGGATGCGTGCTGATGGGCCCACTATTCATCGATGCCTGTCAGGTGCAGTGTCCATTTGTCTGCTCCCGACAGATTCCATTCCAACCTCTTCGGCTCCTTCGCCTCCCTCCGCCTCTTCTCTTGGCTCTTGCGGCGTCCTGTCTCCGCGACTCCTCGCCGCTGGTGAACCTGCTGCCGGCTTCCGAAGGAAGGTGAGGTGGTACCCTCCGCGAGATCTCCATTGTTTCCTCCGCATCGCCGCCGTCTGTTCACGCCTTATCTTGTATACTCTTTGTCCCACAGAGCGCCGCCGCCCACCGCCTGTTCGACGGAATGCCTGAGGGGCCAGCGGCCAAGAAACCGACCAGTACGGCCGGCGCCGCCGCGGGTGACGCCTTCGCCGCCCTCCCGGACGAGATACTGCAGCACGTCCTCTCCTTCCTCCCGGCGCAGCCGGCCGTGCGGACGTGTGTCCTGGCTCGGCGCTGGCGCCGACTCTGGGAGGGCGCGGCGGGCCTGCGCATCACCGCCGCCAACGCACCCGAGCCGATACACTTACCGGAAGACCTGGTGTCCTCGGGGCAGCTCCGGGAGTTCGTGGACCACCTGCTCCTCCTCCGTGGCGGCGCGCCGCTGGATAGTTGCGAGTTCATGTTCGATGTGCGCGACGACGCGGACGTGCCCCACGTCAACCTCTGGATCCGGCATGTCGTCCGGTGTCAAGTCCGGCGGCTCGAGCTCAGTATCACCCGGGAGGAGGATCCCAGGGGCCTTCATTTTCATGTCGACAACCTGCCTCTTGTCTCCAGGCACCTTGGAAGGCTAGAGCTGAACGACACAGGATTGAATGACAGCTTTCTTGATTTATCAGGCTGTCCGGCACTGGAAGATCTATATATCAACAATGGTAACTTTGTCCATGCTAAGAGGATCTCGTCTAAGTCTGTGAAGCACCTGACTATCATCGATTCCAACTTCAATAAGCAGATCCGCACTATAATTGATGTCCCAAGTACTGTTTCACTGCATCAGGAGGACCCATGGTTCAGGACTCCTGTGCTTAGAAGCATGCCATTGTTAGCAGTGGCAGTTGTCAGATTTGGCACTGATTGTATGTCTTCGGACCAGTGCTATAATTCTGAATCTGGGGATTGTGATGATGAGCACTGTCAAGGGTGTTACGGCCTCGAAGTTGATAATTTCAATGGTAGCACTGCCAATGTCGCCAAAAAGAACAAATCTGTGCTTCTGAATGGTTTATCAGAGGCTAAAAGTTTGGTCTTGACAGATGAATCCCAAATGGTATACTTAAATTTTAGTGTTTAACTCCTTTATATTACATGTCAATGACTCAATTCTGTTGTAACAGCTATATCCGTTGTAGGACACTGATGACATTTGTGTTTTGCACTAGCTGGATTCTTAAATCATTTTTTTTATAAACGATTCTTAAATCATTATGTTCACTTTAAAGATTGCCTGACATTTTTTTTTGTTTGTACTTTCTCCAGTTCATTTTCAAACGAGACGTGAAATGGTTCCCCATGTTCAGAATGCTAAAGACTTTGTTACTAAATGAATATTGGTGTGTGCCTCCTGACTTCCGTGAACTAGCTTGTCTTCTTGAACATTCACCAGTTCTAGAGAAGCTCACTCTTCAAATTTTTTCCAAGGTACATATATTTTCTACATGGCAACTGCTGCTTACAGTATTTTGTTTCATCTATTTATCTTGATGAAATGATTTTACCATAGGGACCTGAACATAAGTTTGAAATTATTGGAAGCTACAGTCAGATGGAGGGATCTGCTGCAATATCAGAAAACCTTAAGATTGTTGAAGTCAAATTTGAAGTGGCTGACGAGGGAGTTCTGAAAGTTTATAACTTCCTGCAAACACTTAACATAGGTTTTGCTTCCTACAGTTCTGCAGTCTGTGATCATATTTGAAACTAAAACAAGCTAAAGAAGAATATCCTGAGTTTGTTAGGAAATTATCAAATAAGAAATAAAAAATTGTCTAAAAATGCTTTTAATGTTTCCACAAATATTATCTACAAATCTGTGCATGCATGTGTACTAATAGTGTAGCTTAAAAAAAAGTGAGCACAAAATTACAACTTGTGTATTTCTGAATTACTTATGTGTTGCTTAGTTCTCAATCGGCGACATGTTCATCCCAACATGTTGAGATCTTGGTCAATATAAATTGTTTGCCTAAATCAGTTTTTTTCCCTTACGTCACACTGCACTTTTGATAAGTTAAATTGTTATGCCTCAAGCTCTACATATTCATTTCAAGTTTTCTTGCCAAGTGACTCAAATCCCTTGTTTCTCATGTCACCCCTGTTACTTGTGTATGAACTTATTGTGCTTTTCATATTTGCATAGATTTTAATTTTGACGAAGAAGAGGAGACTTTGGTAGAAGATGTATCTACTACCTCTTAATTGCATCAAGAAATGGAAGGTTGAATTTACTCTGGCAAGGATCCTGTTTTTTGTATGTGAACTTTTCATGCTGCTTCTGCTTGTAATAATCTAGGACTACAACTTAATCGGAATTAGTATGAGCTGTTTAGGCCATTAAGATAGGCCTTGTATAATGTGCTATATTCGGTTTTGTATTTGTCTCCTGTTTATGTGCCAAGGACAGTGTTCTACCTTTCTTTGGTACATTAAACTTGTTGATTGTTCTCCTAATGATGTAATGTACTCTCCTTAGATCTTCTCCCTAAAAGTAATTTGTTTATTATTAGAAAATGTAGTTTGACATTTCATTTCCATAAGTTTGAAGCTGTAATTTGTAACTTGACAATAAGGATTTGTGGAGAATTTTGGGGACTTCAACCTTATTAGTTTCAACTAGGAAACCAAAAGCAGACTTTGACCTCTTGAACAAACTTTTTAGATATGATAATCCAAGGAATTTTTTACATGACTTATGCCCAGTTTGATTTAAATGAAGTCTAACATGGCATTTGTTATGATTCACATATATATGGACTAATACTTTGAAATTGGTTGTGTACTTACATTGCATTTGTTGGATGCTTATACCGAAGAAGGCAAGATGCACTCGGTTTGGTGTCTGGGAGAAAGATAGGCTCACACCACATGTCAGGGCCTGTTTGGGAGAGGGAGGGTGTTCTAGAAATCTTGAGGTTATGGTTACTTCCCTAGGGTTTACTTCCTTAAACCCCAGCTTATGTGTGTGGAATGGTTATTTTCTTCCCATGGATATGGTTAGATAAAGGATAGAATGGCATTGATCTCCCAAAGCATATAAATTGGAAACCTGAACAGCTAGTTAAGTTCGAAGGTCTATGTTCAGCTTTTCACGTGATCCTACTCTTGCAGAGCCACTTACACATTTTCTCATCCCTGTTTCCATGCATGGAAACTTGTCACTAGACTTCCAAGTGCCAGTTATCCCCAAAGGAAAGTCATTGCCTAATGAAATTTGAACTAGTATGAATTCAATCTATATAGGGTGTCTTATGATTTTGATGACTTGACAATAAGTTCTATATTGTAACTTCCATTATGTGATTTGGAGTAGTGTTTACTAAAAGTTAAGTTTTTGCATCTTGGACATGTATGGTTCATTGATGAACTGTATATGCTCACTACCTACGATATTTTTAAAATATATGTGAGAAGTCCTGTATATTGTTATAACCTCCACGACATGTATTCTAACAGGCACCATTTCTTGTAATCAGTATTTGGAGAGATTGTATTGCCAACAATTGTAGGAATAATGCTAGATGCAAGGAATTTTCTTGGAAAAAGATTATGTTAAATGATTTTACGCTTGTCTATAAAGTACTCTCTCCATTTAGAAATGATAAGTGTAATTTGATCAGGGAAAGCTCAAACAAAGTAGATTTTGACTCTTAGTTTCTCTTACAATATGTATTCAATTGCTTAAAAATCAATATCATCTTATAGACACTATGAACACAAATCTATTGATGCAAGTTTTAAGTCCTAAACTTGCATATAATTTGACTAATTCTTGATAAACTTTGTAAAACTTCAACTTTACCCTAATCAAAATCAAAAAATACTTATCATTTCTAAATGGAAGAAGTATCTTAGGGCATGTTTGTTAGAAAATAGAGAGTTCAACCATAGGACCTCTAGCCTAATTACATGAACACCAATCAATGTGATGTGTATTAGACTACTATCCATAGCCTACTGTAGACCTTGTGAAAGGTTCCCATGAGCACCCAAGAGGGGGTGGCTAACTAAAATCAAATCGTAGGGATCAAATAAAACCCCTACTTGGAAAAACCATACCCTAACACTCAAATATATACATGATAGCACAGTAGTGGGCTGCCGTAGATTAGTGGGCTGGGCCTGATTTACGGAGGTGGAAGCCTTATAAATGCCCCCTCAGTAAATGATTTACCGAGGCGGATATTTTTTTACCGTCTCCGTAAATCGATTTACCAAGACGGACATTTTTAACCATCTCTGTAAATAAAATGCCCACCTCGGTAAATGCATTTTGTGAGGCGGTTAATTGCGACCGCCTCCGTAAATGAAAACGACCACCTTCGTAAATCCTTAGGCATTTTAGGAGGCGGTTGGATCTTATGACCGCCTCAATTAATGTTTGGGCACTGACTCCTAAAATCATTTGTGTAGTAGTGCTAACTTAAGAGTCTTGTATCCTAGAACCAATCCTATCAACTAAACTAACTAATCTAGGAAGGTAAAGGTCACAAAAAACAAAGCACAAGCCATGGCTAATGAGCACACAGAACTGGCTATGAACACAGTAGATGATAATGTGTATGGTAGGACCATGTATTTATACCTGAGCAAATTGAGCCCAGCCCAAGCCCGATGGGTTTTGGCCCGCCCACGAACCTTACTGGACAGGGCCTAGGCACAGATCTTGTTGCCCCGAAAAAATTTTCTTGGCCCAAACTCGGGCCGAAGTACTATTTTAGCTATTTTGTAGTGTAAAAAGCGTGGGCGGCCTGCCCAAGCCCGGGCCCGGCCCGAGCCCGGCCTGAAGAAACGAGGCCCGACTTGCCTAGTGGGCGGTCATGGGCAGGATTTTTTTTGCCTGAAAAAACCGGGCTTTTTTCGGCCCGGCCCGAAAAATGCTTAGGTCTACATGTATTTAAGTTTCATAGAAAGAGAACTTATGTAGCGACTTCTTATTGGATCCGGGGTAAAGGATTTGTCTTCCTACGATGGCATAGACTGATAGTATTGTCATTAATTTGTAATTTCACTACTACAAAGACAACTTTTAGAGGCTAATTTCACAACTACAAAGACACTTTTAGAGGCGGCCATAATTTATTTCTAGAGGCATATGAGAAAACCGCCTATGGTCACGTGTCTCTAGAAATTACCGATTTCTAGAGGCGAGTATCTAGCCGCCACTAGAAATCATTTTTTAGAAGTGGACCAATTTCGGACCGCACTAGAAATTGGTTTCTAGATGCAATTTTGTTATATGGACCATCTCTAGAAATCATTTTCTAGAAAATGAATGGCCGTAAAAAGTAGCCAAAAAGTTTAATCTCCGAAGAAACCCACACTAGGGAACTACTGTGACAACGTGTGGCAGTCACTATAGTCATGCGTTTTTTATGAGAAATACGTGTGTGAGCATAGGGATCAAACTCAAGACCTCAAGCCTCTAGTGAGGCCGCCTTACCACTGCGCCACACAGTCAATCAAGACTGAGTATTGGATACAAACCTGCAACATTAACTTTCATGAATTTATTTTGGTCCCTAAATAGTTTCAAATGAAAAAAGTTGGAGCTGAAATTTTTTTAATCTAATCAAGAATTACAACTTTGGTTTAGGGTGTCTCTCATCCATGTTCATTTGAAAAATAAATATGAATAAATAAATGTAGAAAACCGAAGAATTTAAATCAAAATTTTGAGACTCTAAATTATTTAAATAAAGAAGTCTTCAACTATGAAGTTGTACTCCCTCCGTTGCAAATTATAAGATGTTTTGGCTTTTCTAAATACATTGTTTTATTATGTAACTAGACATAGTGTATAGCTAAATGCATAGCAAAAGCTACATATACAGAAAAGCTAAAATGTCTTATGATTTGAAATAGAGAGAGTACATCTTTTTGTTCTCTCTACAACTTGATATAAAGGTTATCTTCATTTGAGTTGATTTGGTATGAATTTTTTTGTGCTGCACCAATTTTAGAGGTGAGCCATATTTCCAACCCCTCTAGAAATTGATTTCTAGTGACGGTTAGGAAGCCAACCGCGCTTCTAAAAATGCCTGCGGTTGGGTAGTCATCCACCTCTATAAAATTATGTTTGTAGAGGCAGCTGTGTTCCAAACCGCATCTAAAAAAAAGTGATGACATTTCTATGGGTGGCTGGAAACACCAACCGCAATTGAAATTCTAATATTCTGAATTGTGACTATTGAGACAAAGGGAAGAAAAACATTGTGTAGCTTGTTCTGAAATTTGTTCACTGAACAAAGCACAAACTATGTAAGGGAACTTCAAGATAATTTGTTAGGACACGGAGGGGTGATGAATCACATTTTTTTGGACTAACAACTACCTCATGTATCTCTGTCTGTCCGTCAACCAAGGCATCATCCACCATTTTCTTGATCTGTTACTCCAAAAGAATGATGATCAATTCAAGATGCAACAATATAATCTCATATTATTAATATTGTCCATCTTCACAGTGTTCAGAGGTTTCAATCCTACCTACATGTTTGGCAACACCAGTAAACCTATGTAGCAAAAGCAATAACCAACAGGTTAAAAAAAGCCACAACATGGAGAAGAGATCAAGTATCATTGTTATAGTGATCAAATCAATCAATTTTCTTGTTCATATAGGGCGTGATTGGTTGAGAGAAGGAGCCCCAACCTGGCCCCTAGGATGCATGACTGCGCTGATTGTTAGCTGGATGGAGGCTTCAACCTGGGCTGACAGGTGCAAACCAGCCCACCCAGCCTGGCTGCCGAGAAACGACATCTGATTTCATTTCCGGCGAGCCTAGCTCGCGGTGCGCGCTGCGCATGTTCTTGCAGGCACTTTTCTCTCTATAAAGCTAGTTCACCTGTCCAGCTAAACAATACCTCTCTCTAAGCTGTCCCTACCCAGATGATCAACCGAACAAAGTTGCTCTTGCATGAGGAACCTGGTGGGCAGGGGTCTGGCTGGCTGGTACAAGCCAGGCTCAATCTTTTCTCTGAACCAATCATGCCCATATGTCCTTGAGTCATGTATTTCCAAACTTAAACTCACTATAGAGACAAACCAACATAAAAACATGCACATTTGTTGGTGGTTGTGAGTGCAAATTTAATATTAAGGATTCTGCAAGCGCACAGATTATCATTGTAGCATTTCCCTGGGAGAATTTTAGGTATCGTTATTTATATTTTTACCATAGGGAGGAATGATTGGCAAAGGATCGATTGACAAAATATATACTTATGATGAAGTCACTAACTAACACTTACTCTAAACAGGGGTAAGCCAAAAGATATGTATATGATAATAATGTGATAATTCAAAGATAGAGATAGATGCTCATAAATATAATGTAGCCAGTTAAAGTATCAAGTGAGAGAGTAAGATTCCTAAGTTATTTCTACTTCACATGTCATAATTTATACATACTCTTTATAATTATAACTATCTATCTATGCATAAGGGACACATCTCTAAAGAGTAACACAGCCAATAAATATACTATCTCCCTCGTGACCGGGTCCTACTAATCCTACATACGGGAGGTGGATTAAAGAGAACCTCGTAGTGTCACTCTACTTGGTCTGCCACATGTTCCGGCATGTAGGGTGCATCCATAGGAAAAACAATATATAAGCACCACGCTTACACGTACACTATTTGGCTACCTAACTCACTCGAGTACTGAGTCAAGCGCTCTATGATCCTATGCATAAACTTCAAGCCAATCATAACAATATCAAACACATACTTAGAGTAAACTAATAACATAATCACTAGAAACATAATATAAAATAAGAGCAAAGTCATGATAGATATGAAATATAAAGAGTACAATGGCTATACCAATTCTCTAGAGACAAATCCATAATCTTGAGTAGTAGCCCAACTCTACTTGAATCTTACTTTAACTAAACTTTAGTATCTAATTCCTAGATCTTCTTCTCTTCTCTTGATAGATCGATTCCTCTCTTGGATTGAATGGAATGAATGGAATGATGCCTCTCTAGAGAGGGTCAAGGGGTCCTTTTGTAGGGGAGATGGAGAAGAGGGCAAGCAATTACCACGTAATCGATTTGTGTCATGACATCATCTCGTCCCTTGATTCAAACCGACTTGGAAGCACGGTGGAGATCGATCCTCATAGGCGGTGGAGACTCCACGTCAAAGGGGAGCCTGATAGGGCCCTGAAAGGTCCATGTTTGGTTTTGGTAATTGAGTGACAACCTTAGGTGGATTAATTATGTTTATGTGAGATACACAGGTGATTAGTCCACAAATACATGTGTGTGAGCAACATATGCCATGACAGTGAAGATGGCTTGAACTTGGTAAAAGGCTCACACATATGATGATGGAGGAGCTCATTGCATATGAGACATGGCATGGAGTCATGTGACCAAGGTGGAGAAGATCAAGATGAGGCTCGGCTCGACAGACTGGTTGTAAGTGTGAAGGGCAAGTCGGAGGCTTTGAAGCAAAGGACCGCGTGTGACGGTGAAGCTTGAGCAAGACTTGGCACCGATGGACCGAGGCAACGGTGAAGAGCGAGTGAGGTCAAGATCGATGAACCAATACGATCACGTGATGATATGAAGTGGATCTTATCATTTGGTGATTGGTTGGTGCATGTGTTGCATCAACATTAGAGGAGATGGAGGAATGGAATGCACAAGGCAAAGGTATAACCTAGGGCATTTCCATTTCACCGGTCATCGGTGTGTAGAGAAGTTGATAACCAGGTTTAGGATAGATGGCCATACCATTAAGAGGGCAAACTTGTTTGCATAGCGGTCATCTAGTGCCACTCGAGTGATCTAACTTTGTATCGTTGCTAGGATCGAGTGGCATGGCAAATTGAGTGGTTAACTCCTTTAAAATGATTATGAAAATGCTAACACACATGCACATGGTGATGTACACTTGGTGGTATTGGCACATTTGCAAGGGTTTTGAGAGGAAAAGAAAAGTGGAGACTCTCTGGAAGTGACCGGACGCTGGCCTCAGGGGCACATGCGCGTCCGGTCAGTTTAGGTAGAGGCGCGCGTGAAGGAGCTGAGCGAGAGGATGCTGGCCAAGGAGCACCTACGCGTCCGGTCAGTTTCTGCGGAGGAGCGGACGCTGCGGACCGGACTCTGGCTGAACATTGTTTAGTGTCCAGTCACGCTAATGTGGTGGTGCGCAGTGAGGACAGGGAGGATCGGACGCTGGCCTACGTCAAGTTTGGCCCAGTGAAGGGGCAACGGCTAGTTTAGCCCTTGGGGCTATAAATAGAAGTGGTGGCGGGCCTTGGCTATTTCTAAGCACCCTTGGGACTTAGTGTCCATGCTTGGGAAGTGCTTGGGAGCCCTCTAACTCACATATCATTGAAAGTGATCATCCGATTGTGTGAGTGAGCGATTCTAGTGTGATTGCATTGTGAGGTTGCATCGAGTGGCACTAGGTGTTCGAGTTGCAAGCCGGTGGTGCTTGTTACTCTTGGAGATTGCCACCTCCTAGACGGCTTGGTGGTGGTCTCCATGGAAGCCCGCAAGAAAGATTGTGCGATTCTCCGGAGAAGCGATTGTGAGGGGTATTGTGCTCACCCCGCGGGACCCACGAAGAGCAACTCTAGTAAAGCGAGACGCGAAGGGCGACAAGTGGTCCGACCAGGTCAAGTGGTAGAGCTTGTGGTAAGCACTCCACGTGGAAGAGTGTGACTTGCGGGTCACCACTAGCAAGAGGACCGCGACCACCTTGGAGCTTGTCTCAACGAGGACTAGCTTGGTGCCAACCAAGTGAACCTCAGGATAAAAATCATCGTGTCAACCTTGCCATCCTGTTGGTTTACAATTCCCTAACACAAGCTTGTATTTACATTCACTTATATTGTGCTTGTGTAGTTGCTCTTATAATTAGTTAGCTTGTGTAGCTTGCTAGTTACCTTGTTTCTTGTGTAGCATAGAAGTAGCTCTTGTATGACTAATTTAATTTGTGTAACCTTGTTAGTCACATTGCTTAGTTTGTGTAGCTAAGTAATTTGCGCTCTCTAATTTGGCATTGGTTGCCTTGTTATTGAGCTTTACTAGTGAGCCTAGGAGCTTTGTGCTTTTGCTTACTAGTTATGTAGGAGCTCCCCGGTGTGTAAAGTACTAGTGGCTTAGGTTTGTGTGACCTTGCTCTTAGAATTGGTTAGGTGAGCTCTCGCTAGTCCGCACCTTAGTTGCTTAATTAGGATCTTTGTAAAGTGCTAGAGAACATAGATAGAGAGGTGTAGTCTTGGCTAGACCGATAGTTTTAATTCCACATAAGTTTTGATTAGCCGGTGCAATTAAGTTTTAGAAATGACTATTCACCCCCTCTAGTCCGCCATCTCGACCCTACAGGCCCCCCATAGGCCGGCTGGCCTAGGGGTGAGGCTAGCCAGCCCCCCATGTCAACCTTTCGCACTGATCTTTGGTGGTAAGTCTTGGATAATTATCTTGAAGCCCTTTTCGATTGAGTCTGTCACGGATCATCAAAATTACTTCATGTGTTATGTCTCATTTCAGCCCGTAGAATGGCTAAATTCACCTATATACAAGTATTCACTAAGACTTGTGGAATTTGTTAGTTTAAAGCCTCTAAACCTATGATGATGTTTGATTTTAATGATTTGAGGAGGTAAAATTATCGGTTTATTTTGGCGGTAGATACCGTCAACACACATCTAAATGTCACAAGTTTTAGGAACAAACAAGCTTACATTGCTTATACATAGGTCACGACTAAACATACATCACATGTATATGTCAGAATTTTTAGTAACAAACATTGCTTACATGCCAAAGAAAAACTAAACCACATTGCTTATACATAGGTAACCACTTACACATAACAAAAGAAGAATAGGTACTAACCGTACTTGTATACCCAAAAACTAAACATATATACATTGCTTATACATAGGTCACCACCTGCACATACAAAAAGGAGAACAATGGCTAATTGTAATCGCGAGACGCACGGTGCATATTGCAACGGTTCATCAAGGCTTTCACAATGCAACAACGTGATGTGTTGTTCTTGTTTCAGTCTCCATATTGACTCTAAGCATCCATGTCAAACCAAATGATCATTTCATAGGGGCGTAAAGTGACCCGTAGAAGTAATAATGGTCTCGTCTAATCAAAATCAAAGGATACCGCTAGAGCATGCATTGGGTGATAGAGGGACTGCGATGTCTACTCTTGGGACCATGTCTAGTCGAGGCCTGCAAAAGGTAAAGCAATAACTCACCCCACAAATAGCTCATCACGGGGAGCTCATGTTGTAAGATTATCTGCCTCACATGCTTTCTCCGTGAATATGACCTCTTTTGGGTGAAACCACTATGGAATGTTAGCTCCATTGGCACCGCCCTCAAGGTCATTGATCATTTGCCTTTTTCACGAGGTTTAAAAAAGTTGTCACGCATCCGAGGCAGTGCCAGTGGTGTGCATTGGCTGATCGAAACGTCACTACTACACTAAAACTTAACTGAGGCGTTTGGTTTTGGGGCTTGGAGGCGGGCGGGCCGGCTGCCCGCCTCTGTTATTCGGTGGCCGGGCAGCTAGCTCTGCAACCGCCTCGGTTAATGCTTAACGGAGCTGGGCAACCTAACGTGCCCGCCTTTGTTAATGATGATTAACCGAGGCAGTTGCCCGTTAATACATTAACCAAGGCGGTTGCCTTAAAACAACTATCTTGGTTAATCGATATTAACTGAGGCGGGCGCCTTATGCTATCCACCTCTGTTAATCCATTTTCAAAAGCGGGCACACTATAAGGTCCGCCTCCAAAAATAGTGGCCCAGATAGGAGCCCAGACAAAGCCTACACTAGGCTCATATATAAACCAGGCTCTAGGGTTTTTCTTAGTTCATTAATTCCCTACAGCCGAGCTCACTCCCTCTCCTTCCTCCCTCGCAGCGGCGGCGCTCCTCCCTCTCCCCACAGCGCGTGCCCCCCTCCGTCTTCCCCTCCTCTCCCTCTCCACCACAAGCGGCAGCGCCCCTCCCTCTCCCTCTCCCTCTCCCTCCCTCTCCCTCACAGGCGGCGGTGGCGCCCCTCCCACTCCTCTCCCTCTCCCTCTCCCTCTCCCCCACGGTGGCGCACGGGCCAGCCCCCTCCGGCAACACAAAGCAGCATCACGCGCTTCACCATCAATGCCTATAGTCACGCGTATGCTCCGAGCCCATCACGTTAAACACCAACCAGTAGAGATGGCAGCGAGTCGGATACGGGTGGAGTAAATAGCCGCCCGTGATAAATTGCCAATTACGTCATATAACAGTGACCTGCGGCCCCAACCCACTTTCATCTGTGCCGCCTGGCACCGAACCCAAATCTACACCGGCGGAATGCCTGCGGGCAAAGCGCCCAAGGGGGCGCCGCAAGCAGCTCAGGGGAGCGGCGGCGACCGCATCGGCGCCCTCCCGGATGAGCTTCTGTACCGGATCCTCTCCTTCCTCCCAGCGCAGCAGACCGTGCGGACCTGCGTGCTCGGCCGGCGTTGGCTCCGCCTCTGGAAATCCACCACTGTCCTGCTCATCGCCGGCACCAACGGAAACGCGTCGGTGCCCTTTGAGGAGGTCCGGGAGTTCGTGGACAGCCTTTTGCTCCTCCGTGAAAACCAACCTCTCGAGATATTTGAGCTCAGGGTCGCCAGCACTGCCATTGACGTTCCACGCGTCAGGCTCTGGGTCAGTTACGCCCTGCAGTGCAAAGTCCAGGTGCTCCGGCTCAGCTTCCACGGGAATCAACATGCTTCGCTCTCGCTCCGACCACAGGACCCTCCCCTCGCCTCCATGCACTTGACCAAGCTAGAGCTTCGCGGCGTCACGTTCAATGGTGACTTCCTTGACCTCTCAAGGTGTCCAGCGTTGCAAGATCTAGAGACTGAAGGCTGCTCGTTCGTGCTTACGGGAAGAATCTCATCCCAGTCCTTGAAGCGTCTAAAAATCACAAGTGCCGTATTCAATCGGAGTTCCCGAACCCGTATTCATGCCCCCAATCTCGCTACGCTGGAGCTACACATCAGCTATGGCAAAACTCCTGTACTTGAGAGCATGCCCTTGTTGATTTCAGCACTTGTTGTGTTCTGGGGGAAGTTTGACTGTTGCAGCCGTTCCAACTATGGGGACTGTGGTGACGAGAGCTGCGAAAATTGCATACCAAACGACACTTCCTCCGTGCTTTTGCATAGTCTATCACAAGCAAAGAATTTAGAGTTGGGAGCTAAAGATGATACGGTAATCTTACACCTCATAGCATCATGTTCATGTTCATCTTGTTTCAGACATATCAAGATTGTAGTAAGGATATAATGATCAACTTGATGTTGTCTGTCCAGTATATTTTCAGAAGGGATTTGAAATGCTGCCCTACTTTTAGTCGATTGAAGTCTCTGATGGTCAATGAACACTGGTGTGTGCCTGATATACAAGTGCTAGCACGTATTCTTGAACATTCACCAGTTTTAGAGGAGCTTTATCTTATTCTAATTTACAAGGTAAATAATTTCTAAATGGGAAACTGTTGGATTGTGGAAATTTATATAGATTGTTTGTTGATCTTGGTGAACTCTTTATGATACTGCAGATGCGAGAACTTAATGTGATAATGAAAGGAAGGTTCAGTCCTAAGGAGCTACCACCCACAATATCTGCACACCTTAAGAAAGTGGTAGTCAGATGTGGAGCAGTTGACGAAAGAGTTGTTCAAGTTTTGAAGTCCCTGAGTGAATTAAACATCAGTAAGTTAGCTAGTGTCTAGCAACACAATTATTTCTATGCTTTTTTTTTGTTGCTGTTTGGCTTAATATATGTGGAAAATCAAAGTGGCAAGCAATGAGGAAAACTCCATGTTAATTACTAAAGAAGTGATTTGGGTATGCCAAGTTATTCTGGGAATGAAAATCTTGCACTGCATTCTGGCATTCTGGTGAAGGGAAGCAAAAAGTACCATTTGATCCATTTTGTTCACGAATCAGAAGTGTTTGTACACTAGTACTACTCTCCAAGCTTTCGATAAAAATTGTTTGCCTCTGTATGTGGGAAAGAGAATGCAACATGTTGCACCTTTTTTGGCGTTGCAGAGCAGCAGCACAATGTGCTGCTTGCTGATTAGTTGTGTGCTGTAAAACAAGTATGTCAATATGTCGGATTTCGTTGAATAGCTCCCTGAGATGTGCTAAGTATTGTTTTCAGAAGTTCAGTCGATAACCTTCTCTTTGTTCACGGGGAATCTGTATATAATAACTAGTGTATAGTGTCTTCTATAGAATATTCTTATTTGTTCCCCTCATTTCATTTTTTTTATTGCTGGGTTAATCGTGATGACACTTTGGAGCAACTGAATATGTTTTCATCATCTTAGAAAGCTTTAGGACCCATGTGCTGGTTGAACAGTAATGAAAGCAGCCAAGTTGTATGCACGGATGCAAATTGACAATAATGTGACGTCCAAATCAGTTATGCCATGTTCTTGAACAGAGGAAGTAATTGAGTAAAGCTTCTATTGATGCTGCATTTTAGATTTTAGTTTAGTCTTTTTCCTGTGTCTGATACTCTGATGTTTACTTTCCCTTTTCACCTCTCAACCATTTCTCGATCAGATGACAACACCCCGGGGCACTTACTCTGATATTCGATCTGTACAGGTTTTAGTTTCTAGGAATGGAAGCCAGCTGAAGACGGATCTTGGACCGACCTCATTCGGTGAGGAAACTAAGTTGCATCAGCGGAAGTGCTGACGACGGACATCACTGTTTAGGCCCCGTTTAGATGGTAAAATTTTTGGGAAAAAATTCTTGTAGCATTTTTCGTTGTTATTTGGCAAAATTTGTCTAACTATGGACTAACTAGGCTCAAAAGATTCGTCTCGACATTTACAGATAAATTGTGCAATTAGTTTTTTTCCTATATTTAATGCTCCATGCGTCCAAAGATTTGATGTAACAGATACTGTGCAAAAAAAATTTTGTCCCTTTTTGGCCATCTAAACAAGGCCTTACTATTTACAGTAGCACTTGTTGGGCCAAAGTTAAAAAGTTACTCGTGGTAATTAGCTGTTTCATTTATGTAATGGCAGCTTAAGAGTTTGATTAGTTGCCTTTGTCTCCAGGATTATTTGTTTTTCAGTTGAAGAACCTGCAATGGCAGAGTTTAATTAGTTGTTCTGATAATCTAGCTGGACCTGTTTTAATTACCATGCTATGCAGTTTCTAGCAACGTTGGCTGTGTTTAGTTCTAAAAAAAGTACTATGCAAAAAAAAATTCTCCGTCACATCAAACTTACGATATATGTATGGAGTACTAAATATAGATGAAATAAAAATCTAATTGTACAGCTTAGTTGTACTTTGCGAGACGAACGTTTTAAACCTAATTAGTCAACGGTTAGACACTATTAACAAATAAAACCAAAACGTGCTGTAATACTTTTTTTATCCCTTTTCAGGGAGCTGAACACAGCCGTTGTCTCGAAGCTGCCTCCCATCCCCACACCCATATGGCCATATCCCCTGTTGTCGTGGCATCTCGTCTCTTTCTCTTGCGTTCAAGCCTTCGAGGACAGGACACCACCCTGCTACTGCTGCTACTTTACTCCTTGCTGAGCTAGCACCAGTGATATGGCTATTTTAGGGTGTGTTTAGATGGGGGTGTAAAATTTTTAGAAGCACAGTAATTCTTTCGTTTGTATTTGGTAATTAGTGTCCAATCATAAACTAATTAGGTTTTAAAGATTCGTCTCGTGATTTATAACCAAACTGTGTAATTAATTATTTTTTTACCTATATTTAATACTCCATGCATGCGTCCAAAGATTTAATGTGACGGAGAATCTTGTAAAATTTTTAGAATTTTAAAGAAAGTGAACACATCCTTATTTAAATTTATCTGCCTAATTTATCAATCATAAAATAGTATTTTTTTTCATAATAAAACAGCTTCAGCCGTCTTATCCTCCGCCGTATAAACCATTGAGACTCCTGTCCCGTCATGTGAACCTGAGCTTCGTCTGTCAGGCAACGATTCCATTCGTTTGCAAGCCAACAACGGAGCACTGTTCTAGTATGCATGTGCTTCGCTTTTGTCTCAGTAGTAGGACACGGATCAAAAGTAGAGATAGAGCTCACCTGCTCCCTCTTCTGCGTGCCAACGTGCGTGAAAACTAATAGTATTCTATTGCTCTTGGGTCCGACCAAAAATCAAGCATCCAACTCAAGAATCTTCTTGCACGGCTCCGTTGCTATACTGCGGATTGCTAAGACTACCTACACTCATTAACCTCTATATTCATCCTCTATACGTCTTGATCAGCAAGATTCTCTCCTTTATACTCAATTTTTCCGCACCCATCCATCCTCTATATCATCCTCTATCTACTCTATCCACTGTGGGACCCACTTATCACTTTTATCTAAATATATCCATGTGTGATCTAGTTTTGAAGGATTTATTGAGACGAATTTAATGGTGCAATCGAAATTTAATTTGGATTTTTGGTTTGTGAGTTATAGCATTTTTTTCCCTTTATTTAGCTAGTGGGGCCCGCCACTATAGAGTATAGAGTAAGCACTGTACTACTCTAAATATAGAATGAGAGAAAGGATAGAGTATCGTTTTAGAGTACCCAGTGCAGCAGTTTTTACTCTATATTCATACTCTAAAGCTTTAGAGTATCGTTTTAGAGTACCCACCGCGGATAGTCTAACTGCTGCATCAAAATCTGGCAGTGAAAGCCGGTTTTGAAGCCGCACATATATAATAGTTGGCGTATGGTGCTTGAAATATTTCAATAATGGTTAACATAAGCAAACCACCCTTTTCTAAAAAAAACATAAGCAAACCACATGTAGTAGCTACTTAAGTCAGGTCCTTTGTGCACCAGAAATTCACCTACTTCCACTGGCCTTGGATCAGAGGTGGCTAAACGCATTTTAGTGCACAGGTCGTCCTATTAATCAAAACACGTTTATAAGCATGTGTGTATCTAGTTGTTCTCCGGGAAGAAAAATCGTGACATTCACCATTCAGAGAAGATACTTGCAGGGCCGGCTCTAAAATTTTAAGGGCCCTTGGGCAAGCAAGAAGATAAGGGTCCATTGAACTAATTTTTAATATCAAAATTACAGTATATAGTACGAATAATAAAAATTACTTTGCAATATATGTATAGCTCATAAAACATAACAATAGTGTAACAAAAAACTAAAAACAGTAACCATTATGATTACCTAAAATAAAATATAATGCTACAGTGCCTTGTAAAAAACCGTCTTCTAACATTTCTTGATGCAAAATCTTCAAGAACAGAATCAAGATTAATATCGTCTAAAATATCCTTCTTCATGTTTTCTTTTTTTCTTTTCTGAGCACCCGACAAATGTTTCTTAGGCAACATTTATCATATTCAAATAAATACATTGCATTAGAAATTTATAACCCTAGGCAAATAAATAAATTAGAAAATACTAATCTATCGGTGTGTTGGTGTTGCTTACTGTGAAGAGCGAATCGGATCAGCACCCTTGCCATGGTCGCTTGCCGGTCGCCGAGTGAGGACTGAGGAGCGAATTGGATAGGTGTCGGCGTCTTCTCTCCTCAGGCTGGATAGTGCGTCGATGGGCGGCGACAGGAAACGATCAAATAAAACTTTGCTTGTGCTCCGCTCAATGGATCAGGTTACGTAGAATAGGACCGGAAGGAAGAGATACCTACGGCTTGGGCTGGTTTGTGATGGGCCTTCAAATGTTTATTATGTCAAATAAAAAATTATATGTACTAATTACCTATATGGTCTTGGGCCCCTAGCTCCTTGGCCCCCCGACGGTCGCACTGCCTGCCCTCCCCTTAGAGGCGGCCCTGGGTACTTGTACCTTCGAATCCAAGACATCCGTTTTGTTCCACTATTCTATTTATATGTCCCTGGCATTTGAGCTGGTGTTTATAAACATAAGAAGTATCTCATTTTTAAAAAAAACAATAAGGACACAAAAAACATCCGTTCTACACGTAACACTTTACATAAAGAAAATATAAACCAAATAATGTCTTTGTCGATATCTCTTCTACTTTGCAAAATTGCAACTGCAGCTGCAACAGCCAAGTAAACTAGTTTTTTTTTCGAAAGATCCGTTACCGGCTTTCATTGATAAGAAAAGAACAAATTATGTACGACAAGGGTAGCCAAACGTCGCGTTAAACACCATGAAAGGCTAGCAATACCACGCAAAACGCAACAGAGTACCATAGACGACCTAACTAAGATGAGACCAAGATCCCAAAGCAAGAGGCCATAGCCGGTCATCGTTGTCAAGCTCAAGCCCGTTGCAAGGCAGCCTGTACTTCTAGTCGTGACCTCACGCCCTACTTCTAGTCATCGTTGCCTAGCCTGTCGCCACCGTCGTCACTGCCAGTCGTCCTACAGAAACCTTGCTAGAGGGGCATCGACGCGCCGGCTACGCGCAGCAGCCGCACAGCTGTGTCAACCACCCCCTCCGACCAAACAATGTGTCGAAGATCAGCCTCACTCTGCCACGCGCATCCCCCTCCCGAACGCCGAAGCCATCACCGGCTGCCACCGCCGGTTGAGCACCCGCCGTCGACGCTGCTGACCTTCGCCAGACACCGACAGGCGCATGCTCCACCACGGGCACCGCCCCCTGCCCTAGGGGCGCCTGATCTGGCCTAAAGGGCACTAGACCTGGCATCCCCCGCTCACGCCGCCGTCTCCATCTTGACCATAGCTGCAGACACCGTCCTGGCCCGGCCCGTCGCCTGAACTGCAGTAGCTAAGGCCGTGAGGGGAGGGACGGCAGAGAAGAAGCACCGCCGCTCCCACCACAGCTGTCGTAGCTGCCGCCGGCCACCAAGATAGATCCAGCCGCCTGGGGACCGGATCCGGCCTCCCAGGCACTGGATCCTGTTGTCTGTGCCCCAGGCCGGTGGCCCCAGCCAACGCCTCCACCACCATCAAGAGAGGAGAAGGGGAACGCGCGGAGAAGAAGAAGACCTCGCCACCGCCCCTTGCACTTGCACGGACATCGGCCGGCGCTACTACAGCCGCGGTAGCCACCCCATCAACCACCACGCCGGTCACGCGGGGCCGGGCCGCCGGCCTGCTGCAGCTGCACCGCCAACACGACGAGGGAGAGCCCCGCCGCCACCATCATGGCCGGCCGAGCAGCCATGCCAGCGGCCAGCTCCGGCATCGGCATGGTAGGAGAGGAGAAGGGTGGGAGGGAGGCGGTGCGGCGGGGGCCACCCGAGTCGCCCCGCGTGGGGGAGCGATGCGGGGTTGGATGGGTCTATTTTTTCCCTGGTGAAACGCGTCTTAGGCAAACTAGTTTTAACGTGTATCGTCTTTTGGTGTTTATTCCTCTGCTCTTATTGTTAAGAATGATATCGATGCATTGTAGGTGATTGAGCGAGGACACTATAATCGATATCAGGAAATTATAAACGATGCTCTTATTGCTAAGAATGATATTTTGATAACCCTTTTGCCAGGCCGTGCTCGACGGTTGTTGAGCCTGTACGAGAAAATATATAAATGGCACGACGATAAATATAAAATGTGCGCATGGCCCCGAAGCCTCACTCCCACGGTCCCACTGTAGGTACGGACGATACCTCCCGGAAAAGAAAAACCTACAGTAGGCCGGCCGTCCTAAAAGCACACGGAGGCTGTGTTTAGATCCAAAATTTGGATAGCCAAAATACACTGTAGCATTTCGTTTGTATTTGGTAATAATTGTCCAATCATTGACTAATTAGGCTCAAAATGTTCGTCTCGTAAAGTACAACCAAACTGTGCAATTAGTTTTTGATTTTATCCACATTTAGTACTCCATATATGTATCGCAAGTTTGATGTGACGGGGAATCTTATTTTGCATAGTGCACTTTTCAGTGCATCTAAACACAGCCGGAGTGGTCGTTTAAGTCTCAATCGAGGTAGATACCCAAATTCATTCCCAAATTTTACTACGTAAAAAGAAGATTCTCCATCACATCAAAATATCGACACATATATGGAGTACTAAATGTAGATGAAATCAAAAACTAATTGCACAGTTTTGTTGTACTTTGCGAGACGAATATTTTAAACCTAATTAATCAATGTTTGGACAATTATTATCAAATAAAAACAAAATTACTACAGTATAACAGAACACTTAAAAGGCCCGAGCATCCTGCCACTGCCAACCCCCAATCCCATCAATCCATCATCAACAGTGCAAGGTCTCAGGTCAAGTCTCCTTTGTTTTCCCTTTCTTTCTTGTCCAGTACCACACCCCCTTTCAGCCTTTCTCTTCTCTCTTCTTCCCTCACCTCCGGCGGCTAGCAAGCTCGGTTGCTGAACAAGCGAAAAGCAGCAACAGCAGGTCGGTAGTGATCCTCCTCCATGGGGAACACCCTCAAGTGCTTCAGGGGAGAAGAGGAAGACGGCCACTTCCACGGGCGCAGAGACCGCTACCCCTACTACCAGCCGCAGTACTACAGCTACGGCGGTGGTGATCCACATCCACCCGCCGCTGCTCCTCGGCCTCATCAGCAGGGTCTAGCAGCAGGCCCCCATGGCTTCGTAACCTTCATCCCCCTCACGCAGGTTCCAATCAATCCAATCCACAACTCCACATCCAGTAACATACATACAGATACAGTGCTGTTCCTTTATTTCTTTCCCCTTTGCTTGTGTGTCCCTACTGTGTATGTTCTTGTTTTCTGACACTGCCGGCTGCAGGCCATCAGTGTGACGGTGTCACCATTTTATTACTTGTAGAATCTCAAATCCTTGAAAATATGTTTAGAGCTCCACGATCAATCCAAGTGTACTAACTGATTAGGATCCTCCTGTACCCATGTGCTGTGAGTTGTGACTGAGCCCAGAGAGTTGATACAATCTTCTAACTTGAATGTTGGTGTGATTGGGTAATTTTTGGCAGACTGCTGGTCCAAACACCGGACACCAGCAGAGGAGCAGTGGGGTTCATGACAGCAGAGTGGTGGCTTCTCAATATCAATCCAAGTGAGATGCTGCTCTGCCCTGCTCTTTGTTGCTTCCTGCTCCATCGATTGTTTCAGCCTTCAGAGTAGCTCATTTTGCTGCCTATCCATGTCCACATCACAGCACCGAGGACATCGACGAGTCGTCCGCCGAGGGCCTGTGCAGCGCCAAGAGCTACGCCAAGGCGAACCCGTTGCTGATCCAGGTCACCGTGCTGGGAACCACCAAGAAGTTCTGGCGGCTATCCGACAAGGCCACGCGAATCACCCGAAAACTCGTGCTGATCCTGAGGAGCCACCACGCCGTCGGCAAGCACCTGGCCGCTCCCCTGCAGGTGTCCAACGTCTGGATCGGGAGCACCGGCGGCAGCGTCAAGCTACGCGGGGTCAGTTTCACCCCCAAAGGCTTCGGCATCGAGCGCGTGAGAGACGACTACAAGCAGCTGTCCAGGCTCCTGCAGGCGATCATCAGAATCTCCGGTGGTGACGCCGCCATCGCCAGGCTGCCGCCGGACTACCGGGAATTCCTCGCGCTCCTGGGGAGCGACACCCTCGCCATGGACGACGAGTTCCTGATCGTCAACAACGCCGCCCTGCTGCCCATGAAAAACCGGTGAAACTTTTGTTTCCGACGACTGTCATTTTGAACATTTTTGGAAAAACAAAGAAACAGACTCATTTCAGCTACTTGTGTGATCGTGTCTGCAGCACGGAGGCGTTCCTGATGCTGCACGACAGGATCGTGAAGCACCTCGGGCGCACGCGCACGAACCGGGCGAAGAAGAGGAGGATCCTCTCGGGGCTGCCCTACGAGAGCGACTGGCTGGAGACGGCCAGGGCGAACGCGCGGATCAACCAGTGGGTGGTGAACGTGCAGCACGAGTACAGGAGGACCCAGTCCGACCTGCTGCGGCTCAACAGGAACGTGAGGAGCCACCTGCACGAGTACAACGACGACGGCGGCGGCATCGAGGAGGCCCTGTACTGCGAGTGGCCCGAGCTGCTCACGGCCATGGCGAAGCTGCTGCACCTGGAAGGCGAGCTCGAGGGCACCGACATTGAGAACAAGTTCGGCTAGCTAGTCGAGCGTCCTGCTGCGGAGGCAGAACAGATGTGTGCTAGGGTTTTTTTTTTATCGGCCGAAAGTCGCCGATATTTCCGAAATTTCCTTTCTATCCCCGGGGTCCGATAAAATTTGATATCAGCCAAATTTTTCCCTTCTTTCCTGTTTCTACACAGATAATCCAAAATCAATCACGCGACGGTCCGACACTTATAATGATTTATTCTGGTTTTGATTTATGAACAAGTGATGTTTAATATCTTAGGGATAGTTTCAAGTCAAATTCTACAATTTTTTAAAAAAAATAAATTTTTTTAAATTTGGTCCAATATTTTCGATATATCTTGTTTATCCTCTTTATCCATGACGTCCGATAAATTTTAATTTCCGATAGTGAAAACCTTAGGTAGCTCTGCGTTTGCTGTGGTGGTTGGCAAGCTATTGTTGGCTCGTCTTCAGTGAGAGTTTATGATGATGGGGTGGGATGCTACCTGGCTTATGTAATGCAATAGGCTAGTTAATTTCTTAAATTAAGTTCTCTCGACTTTTGAAGGCAAAAAGGCTTGGGTCAGCTTTATAAAATATGCTCTAAAATGTTGCCTCCAAACTCAAAACTATACCCGTTCCTTTTGGGTGCTTTTGTTCATTAAGTCGAGAACTTAAACTCAGGTGATAGATTCTACCACAAAGATTCTAGCCAGTTGGGTTACACAAAGACAAAAATACAAAATATAAAACCACAACACTCACAAATATAATGGTATTAGGTCTAGCCGCACTATTTATGTGAATCACCTTACACTACTCCTAAAATCATTTTGGGAGACGGTTGTTTTTTAATTAATGAAGGTGGGCACAGCGTCCGCCTCCAACAAAGCACCTCTGTTAACCAGGTTCCGGGAGGTGGATAACCGTGCCCACCTCCGTTAAACCTACCAACGTGCAGTACTTTCTCTATACCACTGCACCACACACTCATTTATGTTTATATATAATATCCTATTACGTTATATCAATATTTCATAATCTTATATTGGATATTTTAGCTACTAAATGAACTCAAATGAAAAACTTTTAACTTCAAGTTTTAAATTTTGTTAAGTACTCCCTCTATCCCAAAATAAGTGTTGCTATGGTCGTGCGGGTCAAACTTTTTTAAGTTTGACAAGGTTTATGGAAAAAGTAACAATATCTATATATCCAAATAAGTTTATTACAAAAATAGATTCAATGATTTGTCTAACGATACTAATTATGTACTATAAATATTAATATTTTTGTGTATATTTAGCCAAAGTTAAAACCGTTTGACTTTTTGGGAGGGAGGGAGTACTACAACTTTGGTATAGGACGTATCTCCATCCGAGATTGTTTGAAAATTTCAAAAAATTGAATCTCAAAATATGTGAATTTAAAACAAACATGCAGCTTAGGTTAGCCACTACAACTTTGGCATTAACTATATGAAAAACATTCTAGATCATTTAGGAATTCTAAATTTTAAATTTCAAAATCTATAAACTTAAAGCACATATTTTGGACACTAAACGATTTCAAATAAAAAACTTTTCAGCTATAAAGTTATAAATTGTATTGAGAATATAACTTTCTTATAGGCCATGTCAACATCCGAGATTGTTTGATACTCCCTTCGTCCAAAAAGAATGCAATTCTAGCACAGTGTCACGTTTTATATATTAAATTTAACTAATTATAGATTAAAAATATTGATATTTATGACATCAAATAAATATTATTAGATTAATTATGAAATGTATTTTCATAATAAATTAATTTGGAGTCATAAATGTGAATATTATTTACTAGAAACTTGGTCGAACATGAACCACTCTAACCGGCAAACAACCTGTAGTTGCATTCTTTCTTGGACGGAGGGAGTAATTTTAAATTTCAAATTTCAAAGTATGTGAACTTACAACAATATTTTGGGACCCTAAACAAATTCAATTCAAAAACTTTTCAAAGATATAGTTATAGATCGCGTCGAGAGCTGCAATTTTAATATAAAGTTTGTCTTCATCTGAGTTTATATGATAAAATTATGAATTATTTTCTTATGCAACTATTTATGAAGACAGACATTTTAAGACGTCCGCCTCCTAAATCAATTTTAGTAGACGGACACTTAGAACGACTGCATCCAAAAATCATCGATTAATAAAGGCGGTAGTCTTAAGATGCCCCCTTCAAAAATCGATTTACCGAGACAGACGTCCTAAGGTGTCTGCCTCCATTAATTGATGATTTTTAGAGGCAATCATCTTAGGAGGCCTAACGAGATCCTATATGGGTATGTTAAGCCTCGGAATCAAAAGTTCCCGACCGAGAGACCCCCCGACCGACCCTTCCAGGATCGCCGGGGGGCTCGGGGCTATACCCATCGGGCACGCTCGCGCATACCCTCAGGCCAAGAAATTAGGCCAAGCCCAAGCGCGACCACCGCTTTCGCTCAGGGCTCGAGGGCTTGCCCGAGCCTTAGGCTTCCGAGCGACGAAAGCCTGGACCCGCTCCTTGGCTCCCTCCCGACCTCCGGCACCAACCAAGGCCCGGGCACGAGAAGGTATGCCCCGAGCCACCAAGGCTCGGGGGCTCCGTGGTGCTGCCCCATAGGCGCAGCTCTATCAACCACTTCTCCGACAGGGTCACGCATGGGGCGTGACGCAAGAAGACAAACTCCTCTGCGGCCTCTAAGGGCCCGGGGGCTTCCAGGTCTGCGCGTCAGCCCCTCGAGCCGGTCTCCTTCGCCACCAAGAAGCTTCCAGAAGGCGCACCTAGGGAGGCTGGTCCAAGCCGACACAGCCTGACACCTAGCGTGTCAGAACAGAGTAGCCGGATGACGCCCAGAGCTTTTTCGGCTCCACGACATCACTACGGTCCACACAATGCCGTTGCAAGACCCTCTTGGACTCCGACGCATGTAGACCATAGGTTCAACTCTCCCAAACCACCATGTACCCGACCTACCTCAGAATATAAGGGAGAGGTCGGATCCTAAAACGGGGAGGACAATTCCACGCAGATGATTCGCGTCCTCACCGTTCCACTCGAGCTTGCACTGAGAGCAAAGCAACCTAGAGAGGGGCACCGAGAGCTCCTCCACTGCATCCATCGTCTTCCCCCCTCTAACGAGGGGAAGGCTCCACCGGTGGCGAGGCGTCCCTAGGATCAGCACCGAGCGATCCCTTGCCAAATCTCTCTCTTTCTCCTGTACACTTGCTACTAAAAAAAGATTTACTATGACCTTTTGAAAACACCCTTCAAGGCGGGCAAGAATTTCAATCGCTTCGGTTAATGCCAGGCATTAACCGAGGCAATCATTTTTTGTTAACCGAGGTAGTTATAAAAACCGCCTCGCAAAATTGATTAACCAAGGCGGGCACACTTAAAATGCCCGCCGCGGTTAATACATATTAACCGAGGCGGGCATCCCAACGTAACCGCCTCGATAAATCATTAACCGAGGCGAACATTTTGACTCCAACCGTCTGAAAGCCCTAGTTTGGTTTTGGATAATTGATGAAACCCTAGTACTAATCACATGTGCCTAAGTGTGTGTAGCAAAGGTGGTTAGTACACTCCAAGTGTAGGTGGCCAAGTGCTCTTGATGGTGATCATGAAGTGGAGCCTAACTTGGAGATGAAGATGAGGTGATCAAGCAACCCTATGAAGCTCAAGGCAAAGGTATATTGCCAGGGGTTTTGCTTTTGGTGATCAAGACACCATAAAAGGGTGTGATCGCATTTAGGGTCGGTAGCCCTACTATGAAGAGGGGAATTCTAGGGCTATTGATCAGTTAAGTGCCACTAGATGTCTACTTACATATGCATGCATTCATCTAGTGGAGAGCTAACATAACCCTTAAAAAATGTCTTTGAAAATATGCTAACACACGTGCACAAGGTATTACACTTAGTGGTTAGCATATTTGATCAAAGGTGGCGAAAGTCCGAATTGATTTTCTCTAAAATCAGAC
Organism: Saccharum hybrid cultivar R570; assembly: GCA_038087645.1. Lineage (NCBI taxonomy): Eukaryota > Viridiplantae > Streptophyta > Magnoliopsida > Poales > Poaceae > Saccharum > Saccharum hybrid cultivar. The sequence goes on from JAQSUU010000805.1 coordinate 19,863,959, forward strand.
GTTGTGGTCGAATCGACCTGACACTGTGGGCGTGTCTGGTCAGTTCAACGCAGCAGCGAGAAGTGCGCGGCACGAGGGTTTTGCACCGGCGCGTCTGGTGTGTTTCGATTGGATGCTGTGCGTCAGCGTCAGGTGTGAGTGACATCAGCGCTGAGTTTGTGCAGTTGCGTTGATCGGACGCTGGGTGTGTCCGGTCACCACTATTCGGACGCGTCCGGTCGCAGAAATACCTCTCTGGTAGCTCTCTGTTGTTGACCGAACGCTGGTCCCTCGACGTCAGGTGTGTTGTGCTGGCGCGTCCGGTCAGCTGCTTGGCAGCGTAAGTGTGTGGCGACTGGACGCCGAGCGTGCATCCAGTGTGTGAACACCGGTGCGTCCGGGCAGTCTTTGTTGAGCGCAGTAACGATTCAGTGACCGTTGGCAATCAAGTGAACGAGATTTAAATAGAGCCACATGTCAGCAATCTAGCGGGGAAGCGGTGGCACGACCGGACACTAGTCGCGTCAGGTCAATATTGACCTGCGCATCCGGTTAGCCCGACAGCAGCAGGGTCAAGTGCCTAACGGCTATTTTATGTTGGGGATGCCTATATATTCTTGATGGCCGGCTCTAGGGCAACCTTCTTAGACATTTTTGACATCCTAACATCCTCTTGAGCTGAGCATACTCCCTCCCACTCATCTTTCTTCCTTGGCTGCAAATCCAAAGTGAGATTGAGTGATCCAAGTGCATTGTGCTTGTGAGTTTGCATCTTAGTGGCACTTGGGTGATCTTTGGCTGCGGGATTCTTGTTTCTCTTGGTGGTTGCCGCCACCTAGATGGCTTGGAGGCAGCGGAGGAGTTATGACAAGAGTGGAGCTTGTTCTTGGCCACCTCCCGGTGATTTATGAGGGGTGTTGTGCCTTCCCCGGCGAAGCGCCAAAGGCAACTCTAGTAAATTGCTCGTGTCATTGAGTTACCTCACTTGTGGGTAGGTTCTTGTGGTGTCCACGGGTTGGACGAGGTTCGTGCTATACCTCTTAGCCACCGAACCACCAAGTGTTGGTCGACACAATGGGGACTAGCGTGCTAGCAAGCACGTGAACCTCGGGAGAAAAATCTTGTGTCCATCTTGTGTATGATTGGATTTCTCCCGGTGATTGGTCATCATATATTGTAATTGGTTCATCTCCTACGTGGCAATATAAAGATCACATCCCATCCTTTTACATTCAGCAAACTAGTTGTAACAATATCTTTAGTGTAATTAGTTTTGAGAGCTTGTATTATCTTTGCTAGTGTAGCTTGTCACCTAGTTGATCTCTTTAGTGTAGCTAGCTTTTGAGAGCTCGTAGTGACTTAGCCATTGCTTGTTATAGTGATCATAGTTACTAGAATTGTTGGATAGGTGGCTTGCAACCCTTATAGAGCTAGAGCTAGAGCAAAATTGCATTTCGCCATTTGTTATACTAACCTTTTGCTCTAGTGAGTTTGTAGTATTTTTAATAGGATATTCATCCCCCCTCTAGCCATATTAGGAACTTTTACTATCTCGGTAAATCAGGCCCAGCCCATCAGCCCACACTAGCCCACTACCATCTCCGATATATAAGCAAATCATCAGGAAACCCTAACTCTGAAAGACCAAGTTTGGTTTTTGGTAATTAATGACACCAAGTAGCTAATGCATTGTGTCAAGTCAATTGAATTAGGCGTAGCAACACATGTGATGAAGGAGTAAGGAGCATGATGGTGATGGCCATAGGATCACAAGTGCATGAAGATAGAGATGATGGTGAACATGCACATAGGTGATGGACAAGTAATGAGATGATCAAGGCAAAGGTATAATCATAGGATTCTCGTTTGTCGGTCTAAAGATGAGTAGAGAAGTGATTGACCGGGTTTAGGATTGATAGCCGACTATCAAGAGGGGCAATCACGGTCATCTCATGAATCAAGTGCTACTAGGTCCATATTCTTGAGCATATGCATTTAGGATCTAGTGAGATGCTAACTCCTTGAAAAATATTTGAGAAAATGCTAACACACGAGCACAAGATGGTGAACACTTGGTGATGTTAGCACATTTGCGAAGGAGGTGGAGTTTGAGGGGTAGAGAGGGGTTTGGGTTCCTCTCTCCCTCCCGCCGAGCTTGCTCGGTAGGATTTGGCGCTTTTGTGGAAGTGAAACGCCTATTTTCCACTACGTCAGAGGCGAAAAAACGGAGGCAAAAGGAAGTCACTGGGGTGACCGGATGCTGAACTGGACACTGGATCGGACGTGGCTGGTGCGTCCGGTCAGTTCAACCGGCAGGCGCGCGCGGCAAAGTGCGAGGGTTTGTGACCGGAGCGTCCGTGGCTCCAAGGGACCGGCGCGTCCGATCACGCACCCAGGGGAGCAGCGCGAGGGGAAGGATTGATCGGACGCCTGGGCGCGTCCGGTCACATGCGATCGGACGCGTCCGGTCGACGAAATCGCTCTCTAGACCCTTTTTGTACTCAAATCGGATGCCGCGTGTAACGCATCCGGTCAATTCTAGCGTCGTGTCCGGTCATGCTATGACTGAGAAGGTAACGTTTCGTGATCGTTGGAGATCGAACGAACGAAATTTAAAATAGGACATGTGGCGGGCATCGGTGAAGTCGCGTAGGTGTGACCGGACAGCATCCAGTCGATCAAACCTGTGCGTCCGGTCAGCGCGCGCAGAGCAGTTTCTTGAGCCTAACGGCTTTATCTTTGAGGGCTGGCTATAAATACTTATTTGGCTGGCCTTGGGAGGTCACTACTGACTCTTTGAACACTTGAGACACACTTTGAGCTAGAGAACATCCCTTTCACTCATCTCCTTGCTTGATTGTGCATCCTAGTGAGATTGAGTGAGATTCAAGTGCATTGCTTTGAGAGTTGCATCTAGTGGCACTTGATCCATTGAGTTGGCTGTGGATTGCTTGTTACTCTTAGGTGTTTCCTGACGTCCTGGACGGTTTGGAGCAACGATGGTGTTGAGCTCGTGATTGGAGATTGTTTCGAGCCTCACCGGTGGATTTGTGAGGGGTTCTTGAGCCTTCCCCACGGGAGATCGCAATTGGCTACTCTAGTGGATTGCTCGTGGCTTGGAGGATCACCATCTTGTGTTGGATGTGCAGCACCCGCTGAGGGTTTGGCTTTGGAATGCCAATTAGCTCGTGATCCATCAAGTGAGTGTATCGCCACAACGAGGAATAGCTTACCGGTAAGCAAGTGAACCTCGGTAAAAATCTTGTGTCATCCCTTGTCGAGGATTCTCTTGTACTTGTGATTGATTCATTGCTATATATCTACTCTTCAATGTTGGTATAAGAATCTTTCACTTGCTCATCTCCTTTGTGCTCTATCTCTTATTTATCTTGCATAGCTTCTATATCACCTAGGAGTAATTAGCCTAGTGACATAGCTTTGTTGTTGTGAATTAGAGATTATAGCCTTCATATCTACTAGAATTGTTTAGGTGGCTTGCATAGTGTAGTTGAGGTAGTGCTAGAGAAGCTTTGCTATTTGTTTTACTAATATCTTGATTTAGTGAAGTTTGTAGAATTTTGAAAAGGTTATTCACCCCCCTCTAGCCATTTAGGACCTTTCAAACTCCCTCACTCTCTCGGCTCCCACCAGTCCCAGCCCGAGCACGCCTCTCCTCCTCTTCCCACCCGATGCCCCTCCTCCGCCCCTTCCCATCCGCCGCCCTCTCCCCTCCCCTCCCCTTTCCATCCGACGCCCCTCCTCCTCCCCTTCGTATCCGACGGTGGAGCCCCTCCCCAAGCTCCAAGCGGGGCGAAGGTGGTGGCGGCACGGCTAGGCGCGGACGCACGGGGCGAGCACGGTGGTGGTTGCGCGCGCGGGGCCAAGGCGCAGCGGCGTGGAGGGCTCGGCATACATCAAGGGTGGCGGCGTTGACCGGCGGCAATGGAAGGTATGCCCCCCAGGCCCTCACTCTCTCTCTCCTCTCAGATCCATCCCTCACCATCTCCCTCCCTCCTTTCCTCGTAGATCGACAATGACGTCTACGGTAGTGGAAGGCATGGCGGCTGGAGCTCGCGGATCGTCGGTGCTACGGCGGTGGCCCAACTCTCCTCTGGCTCCACTCCGGCGGTGGCCCGGCTCTCCTCTAGATCAGGTGACACGAGGACGATGACGACCGAGGGGGCGAGCGGCCACCACCAAATCCGGCTAGGAGGAGCTCGGATCCATCGACGAGGAGGCCGAATCCGGCGGTCTCGTGTGGCGGCGGGGCTCCCCCGATGGCTGCAGCGGCGACGTGTAGGGGTGGCGACGTGAGGCCTAGATCTAGGCCTAGTTGGGTCTGGGCTATGGGCTTTCTTTTTTTTGTTTTTTATTTTATTAACCGAGGCGGGCATCCATTCCGAGGCGTTTTGGATGCCCGCCTCGGTTAATCCAAAATACCCGCCTCGGTTAAAATTATTGTAGTAGTGACTCTGGTGTAACCCCCAGATTTTTTATGCTCTTGAGTATAAGGATCATCAGCTGCTGGACGTAGGGTATCAATTGGTTCGAACCAAGATAAACTGTTGCGTCCCCTCTGTGATTCTTATGTTCTTAAGTTCACCCGAGTCACCAGAGACACGCACTGTGACACTACCACGAACAACAATGCTTGCCGCGGTTCCGACCCCGCGACAACGCCCTCCTCCATAAATGATTTTGAGTCGAACAGTTTTCTGGAGCCCACCTAGGCATTTACAGAGGCAGTCACTAGCAGTGCCCGCCTCCGAAATGATTTGACAGTGTCTCCTAAAATTATTTTTTTCTAGTAGTGTTACTAAAACCTTGCAATCACCACGTGAATTCGGCGATCGATCATCATTAGTCCTGTGTGCCTGGCCCGTCAAGCGAGCCCGAGTTTCCCCGCAGGCCGCAGCCCAGCACGGCCCACGGACTCATGGGTGGCAGCCGAGTGGTGCTGGACACTGACGCCGCTCTACGAGTGCAAAGAAGCCTCCGCCTCCGCCGATTTTCCTCCGACCTCCGCCGCCGCCGCCGCCGCAGATATGCCTCCGCCCTAGCTACAGTAGCAGCGAAACCAGCACCTTCCCCCACAGCACCGCCGCCCCAGTTCGTCCGCGCCGCCACCCACAGAACCCCCAATCCGCCCCGTCCCCAAATCTTGGAGCTCGCCCCCGTCGCCTCCTGCCCTGCGGAGCTACGCACCCTCCCCGCGGCCGCCGGAATGTCTGCCGGTAAAGCGCCCAAGCGAGCGCGGCAAGAAGGTCCGGAGAGCGGCGGCGACTGCATCGGTGCCCTCCCGGACGAAATCCTGCGCCACGTCCTCTCCTTCCTCCCCGCGCAGCAGGCCGTGCAGACATGCGTGCTCGCCCGGCGCTGGCGACACCTCTGGAAGTCTGCCACTGGCCTGCGCATCGTCGGCGCCGACGGGGAAGCGCCGGTACCCTTCAAGAAGAAGGCTCGGGAGTTTGTGGATAGCCTCTTGCTCCTCCGTGGAAGCTCGCCTCTGGAGACATTTGAGCTCAGGGTCGCCGGATCCGCTGTTGACGTTCGCCGCGTGAGGCTCTGGGTCAGGTACGCCGTGGAGTGCAAAGTCCAGGTCCTGCGGATGCTCGGATGCGGCCGGAGGACCCACCCCTCACCTCCAAGTACCTGACCAAACTAGAGCTCCGCGGCGTCGCGTTCAATGGTGACTTCCTTGACCTCTCGAGGTGTCCCGCGTTGCAAGATCTAGAGATTGAAGGCTGTTCCTTCGTGCTTGCGGGAAGAATCTCATCCCAGTCCTTGAAGCGTCTAAGAATCACAAGAGCCGTATTCAACCGGAGTTCCCGAACCCGTATTCATGCCCCCAATCTCACTAAGCTGCATCTACAAGTCAGTTATGGCAAAACTCCTGTACTTGAGGGCATGCCCTTGTTGATTTCAGCACTTGTTGCGATCTTGGGGAAGTCTGACTGTTGCAGCCGTTCTAACTATGGGGATTGTGGTGACGAGAGCTGTGAAAATTGCATACCAAACTACACTTCCCCCGTGCTTTTGCATGGTCTATCACAAGCAAAGAATTTAGAGTTGGGAGCTAAAGATGTTACGGTATGCTTACACCTCATATCATCATGTTCATGTTCACCTTGTTTCCCACATATCAAGATTGTATTAAGGATCTAATGATCAACTTGATGTTGTCTGTCCAGTATATTTTTAGAAGGGATTTGAAGTGCTCCCCTACTTTTACTCGATTGAAGTCTCTGCTGCTCAATGAAACCTGCTGTGTGCCTGATATACAAGTGCTAGCACGTATTCTTGAACATTCACCAGTTTTAGAGGAGCTTTATCTTATTCTAATTTACAAGGTAAATAATTTCTAAATGGGAAACTGTTGGATTGTGGAACTTTATATAGATTGTTTGTTGATCTTGGTGAACTCTTTGTGATACTGCAGATGCAGATGCAGGAACTTAATGTGATAATGAAAGGAAGATTCTGTCCAAAGGAGCTACCACCCACAATATCTGCACACCTTAAGAGCGTGGTAGTCAGATGTGGAGCGGTTGATGAAAGAGTTATTCAAGTTTTGAAGTTCTTGAGTGAACTTAACATCAGTAAGTTAGCTAGTGCCTAGCAACATTCTTGCTTTTTTTTGGTTGTTGTTTGGCTTAATATTATGGGGAAAATCAAAGTGGAAGCAACGAGGAAACTCCATGTTAATTACTAAAGCAGTGATTTGGGTACGCCAAGTTATTCTGGGAATGAAAATCTTGCACTGCATTCTGCCATTCTGGTGATGGGAAGCAGAAAGTATCATTTGAGTATGGGTAATTAAATTGGCAAGCAATGAAGAAACTCTATAGTTACTCAAGCAGTGATTTGGGTATACCAAGTTATTGTGGAAATGAAAATTGTGCGCCACATTTTTGTGATGGGAAGTGGAAAATACCATTTGATCCATTTTATTCACAAGTATCTGTACACATAGACTTACTCGCCATGCTTCCATACTACAATTGTTTGCCTCTGTATGTGGGAGAGAGAAAGTAACAAAGAAACTCCAAACTTCTTTAGGAAAGTGAATGCACTCAGCTAGAGAGAAAGAAAACATGTGCACTACTTTTTTGTGGCAAAGCAGTAGTATAATGTGTTAATTATTTCTTATCATAACACAAATATGTTCGTATGTCAATTTTTTAATAAGTCCTGCTGTATATGTAATTTCTAAGTTATGCTAACTGTTACTTTCAGAAGTTCAGTTTATAATCCCCTCTTTGTTCATGGAAGTCTCTCCCCCCTCCCTCCCTCCCTGCCTGCCTGCCTCTCACTCATACTTACTAGGGTATGAGTGTCTTAGTAGAATATTCTTATCTGTTTCCCTTCTTGTTTAATTTCTTTTTATTGTTGGGTTAACCAGTACCATACTTTGGAACCCTTGAATCTGTTTTCACAATCTTAGAAAGTTGTATCCTGGTGCTGTTTCAACAGTTATGATAGTAGAAGAGTTCTTTGCAAGGATGCAAATAGACAATAATGTGATACCCAAATCCATTTCGATTTGGCTACTTAATTTCTCAGCTTTGCTATCCACCTGATCATCTAGAATTCTGCATTAAGGGCTATCCACCTCTAATGAATATCTTGATTTTCATGGTAGTAGTGTTTGTAGTGAATTTGTTACTACGAAACTAATGAAATACTGCCTCCATCTATAAATATATATAAATATAATGTTTAGATTGGTCAGTATTTCTACAATTATGTGCAAATATATTTTATTTAAAAGGTGACACTCAAAGTTGCATGTCAAAAATGTTATCATGCTTAATATTCTGTTTAATGACCTGCTGGCTGTTGCCTCGGTTTCTGCCCTGGCGTGTTGCATGGGATTCTCCCCCTTTCTTAATTACTAGCTCGTGTTGCCTTGGATCCCCCCTTCCTTCTTAATTACTAGCTTAGTTTCTCCTATATATCCTTGCAACCTCTCTGCTGTTATCAATTAATCTAATATACAAAAGCATGTTTATGCTCTACAAAAAAAACAATAATATACCGTGATACTTATTTAGTTGAAATTCATAGTTGCATGTCAAAGGCTTCCAATGTCTAGAAGATGTATGCCCTTGAACAATGTTTTCAAGGCGTCGCTTTGTCGTCGCTTAATCGCCAAGACGCTCCACGCGGGACGCCACAGCAGACGACTCGCCTTAGATTCGTATGGCGTCTGCCTTACGACCATGGCGTCCAGAAATCGTTGCTTTGGCGTCCGATTCTCACCAAATCGTGCATGGCGGACGCCATACACGGGTCCGATTCTGGACGGCAAACAGGAGTGCGCAGAGAGAGCCGGCGTGCGGGAGAAATTGGCATGCGCGCAGAGAGAGACGCGCAGGAGAAATACAGCGCAGAGAGAGGAGCGCGCGGGAGATCTTGAAGGGGAGATGGCAGTGGCTGTCGATCTGAGAGCACTGCCCAGAGAGGAAGGGGAAGCAGGGGAGAGAGAGGAAGGGGAAGCAGAGGGGCGGAGGGAAGAGCAGAGCAGCGCATCAGGAGGAGAGGGAAGCAGAGCAGGGCATCCGGAGAGGGGCGGAGGGAAGCTGAGCAGCCATTCGTGCAGTCGTGCTGTCGTGCGGAGGCAGAATAGCAGTGGGGAGCGATGGCGCTGATGGGGGTCGGGAACTCGGGATAGGGACTTCGATGAAGCCACACGCCAGGAGGGGAAGGAGCACATGGGCTGCCTAGTGGTCTGGGTGAGCCCACTTCTTACTCGGCTCCTTTCTTTTTCTTTTTTTCCTTTTTTTTTCTTCAACTACTGCTCTAAGCTGCTGTTTGTATTTTTTAATTAATTTCTTAAGGCGTCGCCTCGCCTCACGCTTAGTCGCTTAAGCGTAAGGCGGTAGTTAGTTGCCTCGCCTTGCCTTACCGCCTTGAAAACATTGCCCTTGAATGCTGAAGTATTTTTAAGGATTCTACTGTAGCTACATTTTAGTTGTTCATAACTCCAGCTTTGGAATAGTTACAGTTTAGTCAAGTGAAATTTTCATAAGCTAGTCTTTTCCCGTATCTCATCTTTTCTTGCCTTTTTTACTTCTCAATAATTTGTCAGATGATACCCCTTGGCACTTACTATGCTTTTCAATTTGTACAGGTTTTAGTTTCAAAGAATATAAGCTTAAAGCTGAAGATGGATCTCCTGCCACTTAATTACATTAGGAAACTAAGAGCCACTGACAACTGATATTACTAAGAATGCTGCATTCTTCCTTTGGGATTGCTTTAAGTTCCTCCACAAGTTGTACCAAGTTAAGATTATCTACTTGGACCTGATGAGTTTGATCCGGGGAAGCACTTATCTGCCAATTGAGTAAGCATATATGCTGCCTTTTGTCTCTGGGATTGTTTCCCAGTTCTACCTATGTAATGCCAACTTAAGAGTCAGTGATTAGTTGTTCCTATTATCTAGCTGGACCTTGTTTACCGTGCCATGCTGTTTCTTGCAACCTTTCCTGAGTAGCTTTCTCAAGGTGCCTAGCTGCTCTTTTTCCTGGAAGTATGCCAGATCAACCCTGTTGCATGTATCTTGTTGTTATGTGCATGCCTATTGTCTTGTTCTTCCTAAATGAGACAGATATGTGGCCTGGTACTTAATGCCCATGGATTGTAACTTTGATGTGTAAAATGGCGTCCAATGATGTTCCTCCTGGTTTCCAAATAATCTCCTGACTTCTCTGGTTGCCACGTTCGATTAATGAAATGAGCATGATTCGGATACACATATCGCAAACTGATCTTATATTATTGCACAAATTGCTTGCGCCTTCTTCACTTCTACTGATTTTAAGAAATGATCAAGCAATTTTCTCTCCCAAATTAAGAAAAAAAATTAAATAAAGCTATACAGCGTTCGAGCTGGTGCTGCCGGCTCAAAATCTGGCAATCTACTTTAGTTATAGTTGGACTGGATGTCACGAGTGACGAATTGGCATGTTAGTTCGATCGCACTCTACTACTTAATGTGGGTTTTTAGGCAATCTGAGCCGATTTTTGTTCATTTGGCCTAACGGCGTGGCTAGCATCGGGACGTCCGGACGGACGTGTGCGCCTAGACGTTCGGATAGCGTGAACAGCTCATCCCAATCTGCCATCGCCCCACCCACATCTGGATTCGCCCCGCCCGACACGCGCACTCCGTCCTCATGTTAGCGCCCGCTGGTTATTCCCCAAACCTGCTCCTCTCTCCGCGCGGGTGACACTCAAGAGCTGGAACCCGGCGTGCCCTCGACTAAAGCACCCATCTGCCGGCCCCCAACGCTCCCATCTGCAGCCCCCACGATGCGCCGCGCACACCGTCCTGCTGCCCCTCCACCCCGTCAAACAATATAAAACACTTGCAACATGAAAAAAAATTAAATGCAACATACGTCTGAAAACAAATGAAACACTTGGAATATGCACCTGCAACATGTGTGTGGAATACATAAAACATTCAAAAATAACACTTGCAACATGAAACTACTTACTGTGACATAAGATTGAAATAGCTGAAATATTTTGGAACATACTGTTGCAATATATGTGTGAAACTTATGCAATATCGGGATAAAAACGATTGCAACATACGTCAGGAAGATGAAACTTTTTGAACAAACGTTTACAACATGCATCAGCAACACTTGCAATATATGCATCATGTGTAACATCCCCGTTCTACTTTTACAATATCAAAATAGAACAATTGCAATATACGTCTGAAACAGTTGAAACATACATATGCAACATAGGAGAGGGAAAGGCCGGGGCCCGTTGATTCCAACCGTCAAGGTCGGAGCCGACAGCGAGCGATGGCGCGCGAGCACCACCACCTCTAGCAGCGGGCGCACTAGCACCATCGGCACAAGCACAACACCGCCACCAGCACCAGTCTTGCCTCGGCCGGGTGGCCGGCGTGCGCGACGGGCGGAGTGAGCACCATCAGCACCAGCGCGCACGACGGGAGGGACGAGAAGCGCTCGCAACGGGGGCGAGTGAGCGGTGCCGGATGGGGTGCGCGGCAGCAACGAGGTAGAGTGGCATCCACGTTCAGGATGTGACGGGCGGAGTGGCAACCGCAAGGCGATGTGGTGGAGAGAAGAGAGCGGAAGGGATAAGAAGGTTTTTCTTTTTTGTAGAACGGCTGGGGGCGAGGAGTGGATGAGCGGTCGTTGGGCTACGCCATAGCCCACCATCGGCACCGTCCGGGCTGACGGATGCCTTATACCCAGCATTACGGTTGGCCTAATCTAGCCTGTTGTAAGGTCCAAATGGCTAGAGGGGGTGAATAGCCTATTTAAAAATCTATAAGCTTCACTAAACAACCACGTTAGTATAAAAGATGGCTAAGCTAATTCTAGTACTAGCTCAACTACACTATACAAGTCACCTATACAAATCTAGTGAAGCAAGGCTACAATCTCTAATATACACCAACAAGACTAAGTCACTAAACTACTTACTCCTATGTGATAAAAGCTACACTAAGCAAACTACACCAGGACTAGTACAAGAAAGTAAAGAGCAAGTGACTTGATTCTTATACCAACGATGTAGAGAAGTAATGCACTCGAAGAATCAATCACAATGAGCAACCACAAGAGAAATCCTCGGCAAAGAGATGACACAAGATTTTTACCGAGGTTTACTTGCTTCCCGGCAAGCTACTCCTCGTTGTGGCGATGCACCCACTTGTCGGTTCGCGAGCTAATCGACTATCAAGAGTCGAGCCCTCGGCGGGCGCCGCACAACCACACACAAGATGGGGATCCTCCAAGCCACGAGCTCCACTAGAGTATCCAATTTGCGAACTCCCGCGAGGAAGGATCAAGAACCCCTTACAACACTTGGTGAGGGCTCCAACAATCTTCAATTGCGAGCTCAATCACCTCCGCTGCTCCAAGCCGTCTACCGTGTCGAAAAACACGAAAGAGTAATAAAAAATCCGCAGCAACTCGAAAATCAAGTGCCTCTAGAATGCAACTCTCAAGCAATGCACTTGAATCTCACTCAAGATGTACAACCAAGCAAAGAGATGAGTGGAGGGGTTGTTCTCTAGCTCAAAGGATGTCTCTAGGTCTCAAAATGTGCAAGAGTTACTCTCAAACCCCGGCCAACTTCTATTTATAACGAAGGGGTACGTAGCTAGCCGTTACCGGACGATGCAGCGAAAAACGTACTAACCGGATGCACCGGTCAGAGTGACCGGACGCGTCCGGTCACTACAGGACAAGCGTGAACAGTGCACGTCAGAAGTTACCGTTGCCGTGACCGGACGTGCTCCAGCGTTTGACCGGACGCGCTGCACCCGGCGTCCGGTCGGAGTCCAGAGAGCTCCCACCGCGACCGGACGCGTCCGATCGCGTGTGACGGACGTGCCGCGCGTCCGATCAGCACTCTACTGCGCTCTGCCCCTCTGGACGCCTGACCGGACGCTCCGGTCCCATGAGGGACCGGACGCGCCGGTCACGCGCTCTTCTTCTGTGCACAGGTGAACTGACCGGACGCGCTGGTCAGGCCAGACCAGCGTCCGGTCAAAAACCCTAGCTGCACCGAGGTGAACTGACCGGAAGCGTCCGGTCAAACCGTGACCGCGTCCGGTGCAGCGTCCGGTCACCTCTATGACCTCCGTTCGCCTCCATTTCTTCTCCGACTTCGCAAATGTGCTAACACCACCAAATGTACACCATCATGTGCATGTGTGTTAGCATTTTACAAACATTTTCAAGGCGTTACGTTAGCTCTCTACTAGATCCTAATGCATATGCTCAAGACTTTGATCTAGTGGCACTTGATTCCCGAGCTAACCGTGATTGCCCCTCTTGATAGTCGGCTATGTATCCTAAACCCGGTCAATCACTTCTCTACTCATCTTAGACCGGCAAAAGGAAAACCCTATGGTTATACCTTTGCCTTGTGCTCTTAGATCCTTCTCCTCCACTTGATCATCATGTCCACCATTTTATGTGCATTCCTTCATGATCTTGCTCATCATTTCATGCACCGAATCATGTGGTCTTGTGGCCATCTCTCCATGCCATCTCCACCTCTATCACATGTTGCTTATGCATATCTTAATCACACTTGATGCAATAGCATTAGCAACTTGGTGTCATTAATTACCAAAACCAAACTTGGGCTTTCACCTGTTCAATTACTTCTTTGTTATTGTGTCCCACGATTCAAAACGACGTGAGGTAGCAAGATTGGAAACAAAAACTAGCTACACGTTGCCTTGGGCATTTGGCAAATTGTATCCTTAAAATATGATTTGGACGTGCCTACCAATTTTTCTTTGGCGCTGAGAATTGAAATCGCCTCCCGTGGCGCAAGAAGCTTTCACGGTTAATCAGAAGAACGAAGTACAGTGTATCCCTATAAGTTCTATTTTCATCCTCAAACATTGGAACGGGACCAGACTCACTTTACTCTCTCTCTGAAGTTTTGAAGCCTCCAACTAAAATTATACTCTCTCTCTTGAAAAGGACCTATCGTTCTAGATATTTTTGGATATATTAGTATGGAACTCAAATGACTAGTCCTGTTTATTAATTACTAGACATCTATTATAGAAAGATTAGTTGTCACATATGTAATTGGCTCATTTAATTGTATATGCATATTTTCTATACCTAAATAATATATCCCCACTATAAGATTTTTCTAGCTTCCAATTGTCACGACTTGATAGTCATTCCAAATTCAAAGTTTGCAAAAACACCCTTAGAAGCCCTAACTCCTAATTTTCACCCCCTTGATCCTTGAAGTAGACCTAGCTAAAAGCTAATCACCCGAAATCACTTCTAACTTCGAGTTTCGACTCATCCTTGTTACGAGATCACTTTCTTTCCGCTCTCCTTCTACAAGGTTAACCTCGTTAACGCAAGTGAGAATCCCTCAACTCTATTCTCGACGATGGAATCCTCGGAAGCAAACTAGAAGACCCCATGAGCACCGGCGGAGCTTCGTAGAGGCCAAACGGGGCCATGCCCCCCCTTGGTCGTGGACATTTTAATAGAATATATGATATACTAGACATGTTGGCCATCATTAGATTAGCTAAGTTAGCAATAATTAGAAAGAATAGCCATTGATTTCTTTCTCTCATCTCGATAGTACCTTAGCCTGTGGTTCATTTACTAGATGTTGGTCATAGTCTGAACTTTGCAGACTCCGTGTAGCAGCTCTATTTTTATTTGTGGGCCTGCATTATTTTCTCACATAAAATGATTAAAAAAGGTCCTTGCAGCCCCTCTTGCTGATTCACGTTTCACCATACTGTTAGCTTCTTGAGTATGTATTGCAAGACTAGTAGTAAACTGTATGTTAATTTATGGTAAACTAAAAAATAATATATTTTCCTTTTACAATCTTAGAAGCATGGCAAGCTCAGTTATTTAGTCTTGATTTTTTTTCTAACCTAGAACTTAATATGGGCATAGTTGTTAGCATCGAGCAAATTCCAACCGAGGCCCTCAGACAGAAGGTGACCCCAAGCTTCAACGGGTGAACTCGAAGAACTATTTAAAAATATTTTTGTAGAAAATTCAAATTTTATTTTATTATTATAAAAAAGCTAGCTAAGCGCATGCTGTTTGGGCATCGACCTTCCTAGCTGTATACACTTGACCACTTGTGATTCAGGATGGCATTCGGTTCTCGGTTCGGTTTCCTCGGTTATTGATGAAATTCGGTTTCTAGAAAATGGGAATCGATTGGTTCCAAAAATTTTTAGGAACTGATCATTTCGGTTCTCGGTTATTTCGGTTCGATTTTGATTCTAACCGAACTAACCGAATTTTTTCAGAAGACCTCAAGACAACAATAAATATACGTGTTCTAAGGCAAATTTATGTAACACTATATTCATTTTTAATTTAATAATAATAATATATAAGAAAACAATAGAAATATAGTAACACAAATATATAGCAGTTTAAATATAAAACACTACACATAAACCAAACATAATTTTACAAAATATAAGGAAGTGAAGTATAATTCATATAATTCGGTTCTTTCAGTTAATTCGATTAACCGAGAATAGGAACCGAATTTTCATCGGTTATGGCCCCGTTCGGCTGTGCTGATAAGCCGGCTGAAAAACACTGTTGGCTGATTTGTTGTGAGAGAAAACATTGTTCCGGCTGAAAAAAACAAGCTGAAATATACGGATTATAAGCTGGATGAACAAGACCTATTTCGGTTCCTCAATATCAGGAACCAAAATTTTTTTGGTTCCGGTTCTTTCGATTCTCGGTTAAATTTGCTCGGGGCTACTTGTGATGTACAGCGCCCTTCGTGTGTTGATGCAGCGTGATCGATGTTCGTAGTCGTTACAACCGCTACGGTCCATCAAGCCAGCCCAATTTTCCGCGCAGCCCAGCCCAGCACAGCCCACGGACACAAGGATGGCAGACGAGTGGTGCTGGCCGGATGCCGCTCTAACATCGTGACGAGTGCAAGCCCCAGTCCCGGCGACCTTCGCCGCCGCTGCCAGCCCGCCACCGCCGCCGCAGATATGGCTCCACCCTAGCCACAGTAGCCGCGAACCAGCACTACCCGCAGCACCACCGCCCCCAATTCGTCCGCGTCGCCACCGGCAAAAGCCCCAAGCTGCTCCGTTCCCAAATATCGCAGCTCGCCCCCGTCGTCTCCTGGCTCCTGCCCTGCGGATCTAGGCATCCTCCCGCAGCCGCCGGAATGGCTGCCGGTAAAGCGCCCATGGGAGCGCGGCAAGCAGCTCCGACGAGCGGCGGCGACCGCATCGGCGCCCTCCCGGACGAAACCCTACGCCACGTCCTCTCCTTCCTCCCCGCGCAGCAGGCGGTGCGGACCTGCGTGCTCGCCCAGCGCTGGCGACACCTCTGGAAGTCCGCCACTGGTCTGCGCATCGTCGGCGCCGACGGGGAGGCGCCGGTGCCCTTCGAGGAGGTCCGGGAGTCTGTGGACAGCCTCTTGCTCCTCCGTGGAAGCTCGCCTCTGGAGATATTTGAGCTCAGGGTCGCCGGAGACGCTGTTGACGTTCGCCACGTGAGGCTCTGGGTCAGGTACGCAGTGCAGTGCAAAGTTCAGGTCCTGCGGCTCAGCATCGTTGGGGATACCCATGTTCCGCTTCAGCCGGAGGACCCACCCCTCGCCTCCAGGTAGCGATGAAAACGGACGGAAACGGACGGAAAAACCCTATTTCTACTTCCGTTTCTATATTTTTTGGCGGAAACGGGATCGGGTTCGGAAAATACGGGTTCGAAAACGGAATCGGAATATGTGGACATACGGAAACGAACAAATACGGATGGAGAGCCGGAAAATTAAATTAAGATTACATAATATAATATTCTCAAAGTATACATATATAAAGTCATATAATAATATATACAAAGTTTAATATTCATTTACATGCTATGTACGTGAACATAACAGGCATATTTGGTGATTCGTAGTTATATTAACATAATATAAGGACATGTAATTGTTGAACATGTTGAGTATAGATTGAAAACGGGATAAAAACGGAATAAATACGGGTCTATTCCATATTAAAACGGGATTACTCGGAAACGGACGGAAAACACCATTTTCTACTTCCGCAAATACGAAAACGGGATCTCGCAAATACGGAAACGGACGGGAAAATATAGAAAACGGAACGGGACGGTACGGGAAAAATTCCGTCCGTTTTCATCCCTACCTCCAGGCACCTGACCAAGCTAGAGCTTCGCGGACTAGAATTCAATGATGATTTTCTTGAGTTTTCGAGGTGTCCTGAGTTGCAAGATATAAAGATTAAAGATTGCATCTTCAAGCATGCTGAAAGGATCTCATCCCAGTCCTTAAGGCATCTAAGTATCAGGGGAGGCACATTCAACCCGCGTTTCTGAGAACGAATTCTTGCCCCGAATCTTGCTTCATTGGTGCTATTAGTCACTTTTGGCATGACTCCTGTACTTCAGAAAATGCCCTTGTTGGTTAAGGCAACTGTTGCATTCCGTGGGCTTTGTGAAGACGGCTGTAGCAGTCCTGCTCCTAATTATGTCAGCTATGGAGATTGTGATAAGAGCTGCTGCGGTTGCACATGAGATGACACTGCCTATGTGATTTTGCGTGCTGTGTCCCAAGCAAAGGATTTGGTGTTGATGACTTCCCCTGACACGGTATGCTGAGACCTCAAATCATAATGTTCATGTTCATCTTTTTTCAAACATTATGTTTATAGTAAAAGTGCATTGACCAATCTGGTTGTTATCTGTCCAGTTCATTTTCAGAAGGGATTTGAAAGGTTGCCCTACTTTCAATCGATTAACATATTTGTTTCTTGATGAAAACTGGTGTGTGCCTGATGAGTATCCACTAGCATGTATTCTTGAACATTCACCAATTTTAGAGAAGCTTTTTTTTATTCTATATTTGGAGGTAAATAATTTCTAAATTGGCAACTTCTGCATTGTAGAACTTAATGTAGATTTTTGGTTGTTCGTGGTGAAATCTTTATGATAATGCAGATTAACCTACTTGAAGCTAATGTGCAAATTAAAGGAAGGTTCAATCCAAAGGAGTTACCGCTAACCATATCATCACACCTTAAGGAGGTTGAAATCATTTGTGGAGGGGTTGATGGAAACGTTCTTAAAGTTTTGAAGTTCCTGAGCAAACTTAACATCAGTAAGTTAGCTAGCAACACACTCATGCTTTCTATATTTCTTTTGTTTGGCTTAACATATGGGTAAATTAAAGTGGCAAGCAATGAAGAAGCTCTATATTAGTTACTAAAGCAATGATTTGGGCATACCAAGTTATTGTGGAAATGAAAACCTAGCACCACATTTTGGCGATGGGAAGTGGAAAATACCATCTGATCCATTTTATTCACAAGTGTCTGTACACTCACTTTCCATGCTTCCATATTACAATTATTTGTCTCTGTATGTGGGAAAGATAAAGCAACAAAGAAACTCCTAACTTTAGGAAAGTGAATGTACTCAGCTAGAAAGAAAGAAAACATGTGCACTAATTTTTGGGGCAGAGCAGTAGTATAATGTGTTAATTATTTCTGTACCATAACACAAATATGTCCTAATGTCGGTTTTCTAATAGCTCCTGCTGTATATGTAATTTCTAAGTTGTGCTAACTGTTACTTTCAGAAGTACAGTTGATAATCCCCTCTTTGTTCATTGGGAGTCTCTCTCCCTCTGCCTGCCTCCCTCCCTCCCTCACACTCACTAGGGTATGAGTGTCTTAGTAGAATATTCTTATCTGTCTCCCTCGTTGTTTCATTTTTTATTGTTGGGTTAACCATTATCATACTTAGGACCCTTGAATCTGTTTTCACAATCTTAGAAAGCTGTATCCAGGTGCTGTTTGAACAGTTATGAGAGTAGACGAGTTCTATGCAAGGATGCGATACCCAAATCCATTTCCATTTGACTATAATTTCTCAGCTTTGCCATCCACCTTGTCATCTAGGATTCTGCATTAAGGGCTATCCACCTCTAATGAATATCTTGACTTTCATCTAGTTGTGTTTGTAGTGAAGATGATACTTCAAAACTAATTACAATACTGCCTCCATCGATAAATATATAAAATAATGTTTAGATTGGTCACTCATTTTACAATTCTGTGCAAACATGTTTTATTTATAATGTGACAATCACAATTGCACGTCGAAAACAAAAACACAATACCATGATACTTATGTAAAATTGAATGCTGCCTGTCGAAAACTTCCATGTCCTGAAGATGTCATGCCCTTGAACATGGGAAGTAATTGATTAAGGTTTCTACTGTAGCTCAAATTTCACCTCCAGCTTTCGAATATTCCAGTTCAGTACAGTTTAGTCAAGTGAAATTTCATATGTTAGTCTTTTCCTGTATCTCATGTTTACTTGCCTTTTTTTCTACCTCTCAATCATTTGTAAGATGATACCCCTTGGCACTGACTATGCTTTTTCATCTGTATAGGTTTTAGTTCCCCCCATAGAAGCTTAAAGTTGAAGACGCATCTTCTGCCACTTAATTACATTAGGAAACTACGAGCCACGGACAACTGCTATCCACTAAGAATGCTGCCTTCTTCCTGTGGGATTGTTTTAAGTTCCTCCACTTGTTGTACCAAGTTAAGATTATCTACTTGGATCTGATAAGTTTCATCCGGGGAAGCACTTATCTGCCAGTTGAGTAAAGCATGCTGCCTTTTGTCTAGGTATTGTTTCCCAGTTACCTATGTACTGCCAACTTTGCTGGACCTGGTTTACCGTGCTATGCTGTTTCTTGCAACCTTTCCTGTGCAGCTTACTCAAGGTGCCTAGCTGTTCATTTTCTGTTAGTATGCCAGATCAACCCAGTTGCGTATATCTTCTTATTATGTGCAATATGCCGTGTTCTTCCTAGATGTTCCAAAGACTAAACTTTAGGCCCTGTTACATCGGATGTTTGGAAACTAACTTGAAGTATTAAATATAGACTAATTACAAAACTAATTGTATAGTTTGAGACTAATTTGCGAGACGAATCTATTAAGCCGAATTAGTTCATGATTTGACAATGTGTTGCTACAATAAACATGTGCTAATGATGGATTAATTAGGCTCAGTAGATTCGTCTCCCTAATTAGTCTACTCTTGTGCAATTAGTTTTATAATTAGCTCATGTTTAGTCCTCCTAGTTAGTATCCGAATGTCCGATGTGACACGGACTAAAGTTTGGCCCCTGGATCTGAACACCCATGCACATGGATTGTGACTTTGATGTGTAAAATGGCGTTCAATGATGTTCTGAGTTCTGACTTAATAGTTTGGAGTTTTTTTTTGTTTTTTTTTTGTTTTTGAAACGTGACAGTTTGGAGTTTTGTGTCATGACTAATCTAGATGCACATACTGCAAACTGAACTGATAAATTACACAAGCAATTTAAAAATGACTAATCTAAGGGCCCGTTTGGAGGGTGCTCCAGCTCCGGCTCTCAAAATTTGGGCAGAATGCAGAAGGAAGCAAATCGGCTCCGGCTCCTTTAATCATGAACTAGAAATACTTAATATCTGTACAGTGTCCGAATCTAAATACTTCAAGTTAGATTTTTTTATATCAGTTCGTATTTTAAGTATTAAAGAAACAACTACTCATTACTCGTATTAAGTATTAATAATATCCGTTCGTATCTGATCTGGTTTTATCCCTGCTCCTAATTCTTGTGGGGTTTTTTTTGGCAGTCTGGACCATTTCTTCTTCATTTGTCCAAATCTGGCCGTTCAGTTATCTCTTTGTTATTATTGTGTGTCACGATTCAAAGCGTCGTGAGATCCACTGAGAACATCGAGTGGCATGGTCATGATGAACAAGGTGGTGCTATGAGGAGGCTGATCCATTGCGTTCTTCTCATCGCCATCCATCTTCAACCATGATGGGATCATTGGAATGCTTAAAACTAAAAGCAACTCCAAGAAGTGCCATTAAACCAATCTAGAACCAGAATTGGATGTGATCACAAACAAAAAAAAAAGGACATCATCTCTAAGAACTCTATAAACTCGTCCCATCTTTTCGGGTGGTGTAAAACCACGTCTTCTACATTATGCTGAGCAGTCAAAGCACTTGTCCGTTGTTGTCCAAAAAAAAAAGCACTTGTATGTGGCACAAGAAGCTTTCACGGTTAATTAATCGGAAAGACTAGAGTTCGGACGTTCGCGCCTGCTCCGCCCTAGTCTCTTGGATTTGCGCGCTGTCCTTGCTAGCTCTGATTCTCATGCCTACGTTCGGATCGCTCCCTTCCACTCCGCTGTCCACGCCGCCCGGATGACTCGACCCCATCTCTTCCACACCCAGCCCCTTGCCCTCCTCTTCCACACCGCTTCGCGCCCACCTCTTCCACGCCGCTCGGATGACTCTCTCGCCTCTTCCACACCGGCGTTGCATGGCATGCGCCTCCTCACATCAACGCCACTAGGGCTCTCGCGCTAACTCTCTCTTCCTCGCTCAACAACCCTACATCCAGATCTACTTTTGCAACACGCGAAATAACTGCAACATATGTCTGAAACAGATTAAACATTTGGAACGTACATTTGCAACATAGCCATTGTAACATATGCAACATCCAGCTAAAACACTCGCAACATGCGTCTGAAACAAATGAAACATTTTGAATAAACTCTTGCAACATACATGCATAACCATTGCAACATGTGCAATATTTGAAAACTACCATTGCAACATCCATATAAAACATCTGAAACACTTCAAACATACGTTTTGCAACATAGAGAAGGCTAGGCCCGGTCGATTCCATGCGTCGTGGTGGGAGCCAGCGGCGAGCGTCACCAGTACCAGCACCAGCACCAACGGCGGCGCGCGAGCACCACCATCGTTAGCACCACTAGCAGCGCCTTTGGCTCAGCGAGGCAGGCGGCATGCGCGAAGGGTGGGAGGAGGCTGGATGTGCAACGGGAGGAGAGGGAGCGAGGCGGAGTGGGGCGGCAGCAGTAAACGCGGAGTGGGGCGGGTGCGCACGGTGCGTGACGCGGACGAACGACGTGGGTGGGTCGGTCCGTCCGGACGGACGGGGCGTAACATTATCTTTAATTAATCGGAAGGACGAAGTACGTCATGGCGCCATAAATTCGATTTTCATCCTCTAGCATAAAAAAACACTTTACGCTCTCCAGCTAAAAATAAGCATCATCTGAAGTTTTGAATCTTCCAACTAAAATATTACTGTCTCCATCGATCTGAAAAAACTTGCAATTTTCAAACAGCACGTGACTCAAATGATCGTGGTACTCTTATTTACTCGAATATTGGTGGTCACGTATGTAATTGGCTTGACCAAACACGTAAACTAACACTTCCCTGTAGTTTTGGAAGAACAATATCATTATGCAAGTAGAGATTAAGCTAGAAGAATATAGCACAGGTAGTACATTGAAAATAACAAAACCTCAAAAAAATAATCTAATCATTAAATATATAAAAATAAAAATCTATAAATAAATAAATATTCAATCATATAAAAATATATTAGAAAATAAACAAGTTAAAGTATATAAAATAATATTGACAACAAAAAAAATAAAAGAATATATTTAAATATAATTTATAGCAACAAATATACTCCCTCCGTCCCGAATTATCTGTCGTTCGGAGTCATGCACGAAGACCAAGATGCCCCTACGAAGAGTACACATGACAGCCATCTGTCTCCTCTGCTGTTTGCTCGATTTCCGTGTGAGGGCGGGCGATGGTGTTGCAGCGACTAGTACTAGGTGACGAGGGGATAAAAAGAGGGGGCCAGTGGGATGGGGTGACAGGATAAGGCTGCTGGATGGATGGTAGGTGTGGGATCCATGTACAGTGCCCTAGACTCACCTTGGGCAAATTACCCGCTACCCAATACCCGAACCTGAATTACCCGAACCCGGACTATCCGGACCCGAATTACCCAATTGCTACTTCGGATAGTGATTCCAGATACCCGAAATTAGTTTGGGTAATTCGGGTAGCACTGCCCGGTACCCGAATTACCCATTTTACCCGATCTTTTCAAAGCCCATCAACTACGCAGGAGCTTTACACAGGCACATAGCCTAGCAACGCAGCCAACTCCAGGCTCCAGCCGAGACCGAGCGGGCGAGCGGCAGTGGCCCCCAGATCCCCACAACCCCACTCCCCAAATCCCCCTATGCCCCCATCTGAACCCTACCCGAACGCAACCGAGCCCCCGACATATGCTGTTTTTTCTGAATATCGGGTAGTTCGGGAATACCTGAACCCGAACCCGAATTATCGGGTACCCGAAATTTCGGGTAGTGGTATTTCAGGGCTGAAATCGGGTAACGTTTTTCATTACCCGAATTTCTTATTACCCGAACTACCCGACCCGAAAAATTCGGGTAACCTGAACGCCCAGGGCTAGCCTAGACGACAGATAATTCGGGACACGGTACTAGCGTTAGAACAACATACAATACGGGACAGAGGGAGTAGGATTAAAATTAAGTTATAACAATACTAAATTATTGTTAATATTGCTATATGCATATTAAATATTTTATCCTTAGTCATTAATCATTCGTTAGAGAGAGCTTTTAAATAGTTTCACTAAACACATTAATAATGCTAAAACTAATATCATTATTCATTGTAAAGTTAACTTTTAAATTTTTTTATCATGTGGATATTCTTCACATGATAAAACTAGAGAGAGCGGTAGAGGTCGACCTAAACTAACTTGGGACGAGTCTGTTAAGAGAGATCTTAAGGAGTGGAATATCTCCAAGGATTTAGCTATGGATAGGAGCGCTTGGAGATTAGCAATCAACGTGCCGGAACCGTGACCTCTTTTTGTCTCCCTTTTTGTCCTTTTTTGTGTCTTCCTGTTTCTCGTCTCTTTTGGGTTTCATCTCTAGCCTACCCCAACTTGCTTGGGACAAAAGGCTATGTTGTTGTTGTTGTTATATGTGGATATTCTTCACGAGTATAGATGATAGTTGAATACATATTTGGAATTGGATAGAAAAATGTTATGAAAAGCAGACATCTAATATGAGTATCTATATTTAATATCAATTGTAGTATACATATAAGTAGGGACGAAAACGGTACGGATATTTTCCGACCGTATTCGAGACCGAATTCGTTTAGAGGGGTTTTAATCTGTCCGTATCCGAGTCCGGATATTTAACATCCGATACCGTATTCGTATCCGAATATTTAAATCACATATTTATGATGTCGATATCCAATCGTATTCTATCCAACATTTTTTATACTATCCGTATTCGAATCCGAATCCGGACATAAATATAAAAACAAATATGATATCAGTGATATCCGTCCGTATCCGATCTGTTTTCATCCCTGCATATTAGAAATGGAAGTGAATACGAATATCTATATTTAAATTTTAAATTTTATTGAAATCCGGCAGATGTGGGATTGGATGGGGCCAATTTGTCGGTGTCCAGCAGTTGCCGGTAAAATCCTCCCTAAGACTAACCGCACCGGAGCACGGCAAAGGGCTCGGTACGCTAAAAATAGCGTACCAGACTCCGCACCGGCCGACGCTATACAAGTCTGCATGGCTCAGTTGGGTACAGTAACACGCTAAAGATAGCGTTCCTATGTGCGCGCCTGTAAAAGGGAAGGAGGAGAGAGAAAGAGAGAGAGGAGGGAGGAGAGAGAAAGAGAGAGAGGAGAGAGGATATGAGATTATTGTTGATATAGAATATGATATAGAGTAAGAGTAACTCCAACGGTTTTGCAAATGAGCTTTGCATTCCTGTTTTTGCAAAAAAGTCTACAAAACTCCTATCCAACGGTTTGACAAATAGGCTTTGCATTTTTTTTTGTTAACTTGGCAAAATCCTGGGATAGATTGACCTATATGCAAACTCGCGATCGGCTTGGCATTCCGTCTCACGCGTACTCCCGCGTGTGCTCTTCCCTCTTACGCCGCTGGGTTTCCTTTTTTGGATTTTGGTAAGTCAATTTTGCCAAACCGTTGAAGATAACATTTTTTTCTCCTCCCCATATTGATTTGAGAGTTGGCAAACTCCATCTTTTGCCAAATAAAAAATGCAAAACCGTTGGAGTTGCTCTAAATATGTGTGCGGGAGGAGTTGGTATAGATGTGAGAATTCTGGATGACTATGACAGAATATTCTTTTAGAGATGTGTTTAGAGAGTGGTGGGGTGCGGATAGCCTAACCCTTAACCCTTCCCCATTCCTGTCCTGCCGCTGCCCTAGCTAGCTCGTCGCAACGTGAAGCCGCCGCGCGTTGCCGCGACACCACCGTTGCAGCCGGCGCCGGCGAGGTGAGGCTGCCACGCGGCATCCTGCAGGGCTTTCCGTCCTCCTCTTGTCTTCTCGGTTCGCCCCGGTTCCACTGACCTTCACGACTTCTAATCGTCTCTTGTTCCACAGAGTATCGACGCCCGCCGCCTGCTCGACGGAATGCCTCCGGGGCAACCAGCCAAGAGGGCGGTACCTCCGGTGGCCGGGGGCGGCGGCAGCATAGACGCTCTGCCGGACGGCGTCCTCGAGCACATACTCGGCTTTCTTCCGTCTGCTGAGGCCGTGCAGACGTCTGTGCTCGCCCGGCGCTGGCGCCACCTCTGGAAATCCGCCACAGGCCTGCGCATCGGGTGCCCCCTCGTCGATCCAATGTCTGTCGAGGAGCTTCGGAGCCTAGTGAATCATCTGTTGGTCCTCCGCCAAGGCTCGCCTCTCGAAACATGCGAGTTCACACTTGGAGACTTCAGCGGCGGGGACGACGTGCGTCACGTGAACCTCTGGTTCCGGCAGGCTGTGATGTGCAGAGCTAGGAGGCTAAGGATCTGTATACTTGGTGATTGTTTTTCAATGGATCCGTGGCTTGAACTAGACAACCTACCTCTTGTGTCTGAGCACCTGACGAGGCTGGAGCTTGATGGTGTGAGGGTGCACAACAGTTTGCTTAATTTCTCAAGATGTCCGGCATTGGAATATCTAGAGATTGTCTGCAGCAATTTGTCTTTGGTCACGAAATAAGCCGTTCCGGCTGTGCTGATAAGCTGGCTGAAAAATACTGTAGGCTGATTTGTTGTGAGAAAAATACTGTTCCGGCTGAAAAAACAAGCTGAAAAAGACGGATTATAAGCCGGGTGAACAGGGCCGAAGATCTCGTCTGACTCCCTCAAATATCTGTGTATCCGTGATTCTGGTCTCAGCTGTGATTCCCGCATTCACATTTATGCCCCAAATCTGGCTTCACTGCGCCTTGATGACCTCCGTGAGAGGACTCCCATGCTTTATAGCATGCCATTACTAGTGGAGGCATTTGTCAGAATAGATGAGGATTGTACAGATTGCTGCAATGGTGCAAACTATGAGACTTGTGATTGTGAGTCCTGTGATAATTTTGATAACATGGCTGATGGCAGTAGCAACAGTGTTCTCCTGAAAGGTTTGTCAGAGGCTAAGAATTTGGCGCTGATTTCTAAATCTAAAACGGTATACCCACAATTTCATACCTTACCTCTAATGCACTATTAAGTCATTCTGCTTCTGCTGCACTATTCATATCATCTTTGAAACTCTGAATTATCCATATTGTTATTGCGATTTGATAGATATCACTTAGGCAGCCTCTGTTTTTTTTTCTTTTCATGCATTACCATCACCATTCACCAATGGCTAATCCTGAATCGTCATTTTCATAATGACAACTGTTGCATCCTTTTCTCTTGCTCTTTATGCAGTTTATTTTCAAAAGGGATTTGAGATGGTGTCCTATGTTTCAAAAGTTAAAGACCTTGCTGCTCAATGACTATTGGTGTGTGCCTGATGACTTCCGTGCATTGGCAATTGGTGTCCTATGTTTCTAAAGAAGCTCACTCTTCAACTTTGCCCAGAGGTTCACACTTTATAAATGCTTAATGCCCGCATTGTAGAATTGTTACATATCAGTTGATCCTTCTGAAGTGTTTTTGTTCTGCGCAGAGGTCGCAACCTAAAGTGGAGATGGAACTATGTGTCAGTTCGACAAGGAGATCAGCTGCAATTTCAGAATACCTTAAGAAAGTGAAGCTCAAGTGTGAAGTAGTTGATGATAGTGTTCTCAAAGTTTTGAAGTTCCTGTCTACATATAACATATGTAAGCTAACTGGCAATGCTCCTTGTGCTTCTATATTTCTAACATTTACCATCACATTCAATTGTGTGAAAGAATGTATGCTCTAAGTTTGTTAGAAAATTATGAATGGCAGGACTAGGATGCCAAGTTAGAGATAAATTTAAACTTTGTGTTGTATGGACATTTTGTTGGCAGATAGCATCAATGTATCTAAACATTGAATTGCATGACACAGGCAGTAAGACAGTATGCTGATATCTAGAGTAGTTCTGAATGTTTGATTTGTTGATTAGTTTGGTATGGACACAAACAACTGAAATGGGATGCTCTGGCTACATTTTAAGTTGCTGATTAGTTTTTGAATATCTGCATGTTTATTATTCTAAACAGACTTGTGAGCTTCAGTTATCTTTCTATTTGTAGGGAATTTGTACATAACTTCTTTATCACCTATGTATCAGATTTCTTTTGTTTTTTGTTTTTATTTCAGTTATCCTTTACTCTGCGCCTTTGCAGTTTCTTGTGACACTAATCTGACCTTGATCTCATAGGCGCAGAGAACTTCAAAACTTTGCATATTGATCTCCAGAACAGCACATGATCAGTGTTTTGATTTGTTCAGAAGTTATGAATCAAAACGGCACATTCCAAAACAATCAGAAATTATGTATCAATTTTTCCCTCACGTTCAGTGTCTTAGTCACTCAATTGCTGGACATGTCGCCTTTTTGTATGC
This sequence comes from Saccharum hybrid cultivar R570, assembly GCA_038087645.1. Lineage (NCBI taxonomy): Eukaryota > Viridiplantae > Streptophyta > Magnoliopsida > Poales > Poaceae > Saccharum > Saccharum hybrid cultivar. The sequence goes on from JAQSUU010000805.1 coordinate 19,891,295, forward strand.
CAATACGGTGCTGAGTGTTGGCCTACAAAAATGCGACATGTCCAGGAATTGAGTATAGCAGAGATGCGTATGTTGTGTTGGTGTTGTGGGCACACAAGAAGGAATAGAGTCCGGAACGACGATATTCGGGATAGGGTTGTGGTGGCATCAATTGAGGAGAAATTGATTCAACATCAGTTGAGATGATTTGGACATGTCCAACGGAGACATCCTTAGACGCCGGTGCGTAGTGGGGTTCTAAAGCGGGCCGATAATCTAAAGAGCGGTAGAGGTCGACCTAAACTAACTTGGGACGAGTCCGTTAAGAAGACCTTAAGGAGTGGAATATCTCCAAGGATCTAGCTATGGACAGGAGCGCTTGGAGACTGGCAATCAACGTGCCTGAACCGTGACGTCTTTCTGTCTCGTGCCCTTTATGTTTCTTTATGTGTCTTCCTATTTCTCGTCTCTTTTGGGTTTCATCTTTAGCCTACCCCAACTTACTTGGGACAGTTGTTGTTGTTGTTGTTCAGTGTCTTAGTAATTAAGAGACATAGAGAAGCAAATGAACTGATTCCCACTTGTCACATATAGATCAAGTTTTTCTTCCATGCATGGCTAATTAAACTATCCCTGCAAGGAATATAGTTTTACTTATTAACTAAAGGAAGAGCTGGATTTTCAAAGATAGCTTTGGTTTTGTCAACATTTTCATGTTCTTTTTCAGCCTAGCATACAATTTTTTTTTAATAATGGTCTAATTTTAGAACTAAGTGTAGATGGACACTGCCAATGTAAAGAGTCTTTTCCGTGTATGCCATTACAAAAGTTTGCAATTCCTTCTGTGCCACTGAAAAAGTTTGGTGGACTTCAGTGCCATTGCTCCAAACTTTTTTGCCTTCCATGCCACTACCGTCATATTAGACTCTAACGGTGTCAAAGTACAGGTGTGAAAAGTCGAAAATACCCTTAGGTCTAAATATGTTATTAATTTTTTTAGCATCTTAACGACTTCAAATGAAGAAACTCAAAACTAGAAAGTTGTAGATCTCGTCGAGGTCTACAATTTTCATATAAAAATTATCTTCATTTAATTCTGCAAAAAAAAGATATGATTTGATATGATTAATATGTCTTAGAAAAATAATATATATTTTTTGTGAAATTAAATAAAGATAATTTTTATATGAAAATTGTAGATCTCGACGAGACCTACAACTTTCTAGTTTTGAGTTTTTTTTATTTGAAGTCGTTAAGATGCTAAAAAAATTAATAGCATATTTAGACCTAAGGGTATTTTTGACTTTTCACACCTGCAGTTTGACACCGTTAGAGCCCAGTCTAACGGCAGTGGCATGGAGGGCAAAAAAGTTTAGAGCAGTGGCGCTGAAGTCCACCAAACTTTTTCAGTGGCACAGAAGGAATTGCGAACTTTTATAATGGCATACACGGAAAAGACTCCAATGTAAATGGTCATTCTTCTCAGACAATTGCAAATAATTGTATTTATTTTGAATCTGACTAAAACAAACGATTTGTTGCCTGGTTAGTGAAGCATACTTTGACCAACATTAGACTAGTAAGGTAGCTTTATCTAGTGAATTAATTCATCTCTCTGGACCAGTTCTCTTGTAGTAACTATGATCTCTTGTAGTAAATGATCTCTTTGTTACTGTGTCTATGTGCCAAGATTCAAAGCATGCATTCGACGTTTGGCAAACAAATCGCCAATCCTCAGTCTGACAATTTTTGTTGTCCAAAAAAAGGATTAACATGAGCCACCCTATTTTGATCTCTTTGCCGCGGCACAAACTTCGCTGAAGGGTTGCAACGTTTTAAAAACTCCTCCGGGTCATAAGTTATTGTTAGAGCAATGTCAATAATAAAGGCAAGTTGTTGCATACAACATTATCTATGTCATATGTAGAGTATCTCCAAGAGTCTTTCTTAAACCTATTCTCTAAATCCTCGTTTAGAGAGCCATTTGAATAAAAATTGCACTCTAAATCTGTTTACCCTCCAACGGTTTCTCTATATCTTATACACGCTCTAGAGAGCCAGCTCCACTCTTTATCTTTGGCTAGCGAGAAATTAAGAATAGAGTATGAAAAATATTTTGAAGATACAAGTAAAGCAGTTGGAGAGCATTTTTCCAAAAAAACAAAAAACTCTGTTCTATCAATACAGGAGGATATGAAGATATTGGAGTTGAGTAATTATGGGCTGGCAATGATTTTTGTTAAAATTTGGTTACCTAAAAATAGTTTAAGGACTGATTGGTTCCTAGGACTTATCAGGACCAAATTCAAATTCGATCTTCAGTTCTAGCCTTCTAGGTTCAGTTTCGGTTATTCTCACAACTAACCCCACCTCAAATCAACAACCAGAGTCATAGAAATCAACAACCAAAATCACAAAAATCAACACCCGAGCCCTCCTTGCCCATCTACAGCACAACCTTCACATATTGTAACTTCGGTTTCTTCTGGTATTTCAGTTAACTGGGCATATACTAATCTTTTTTTTTTTGCGAACAACTGGGCATATACTAATCAAATAACCCGCGCACTATTCGGTTACTTGAGACCGAATTAGGGACCACAAATTTCTGTTTTCGGTTAGTTGTCTTGGGGCTCGGGAGTTTGGCAAATTTGTATACTTGGAGTATGATTTGGACTTGTGCCTACCAATTTTCCACACAGCCCAGACCAGCCCAGCCCAGCCCACGAACACATGTATGGGCATATGGCAGTCGAGTGGTGCTGGACGGATGCGAGTGCAAAGCCCACAGTGCCGACGACCTCTAGGCTCCCCGCGACCCCGCCGCTTCCGCCTCGCCGCCTCCACCGCCGCAGATATGGCTCCACCCGAGCTACAGTAGCCGCGAACCAGCACCTTCCCCCACAGGCCGCCGCCCCGCCACCCGCAAAACCCCAATCCGCCCCGTCCCCAAATCTAGCAGCTCGACCCCGTCGCCTCTTGCCCTGGGGAGCTAGGCGTCTTCCCCGCGGCCGCCGGAATGCCTGACAGTAAAGCGCCCAAGGGAGCGGGGCAAGCATCTCCGGCGAGCGGCGGCGACCGCATCGGCGCCCTACCGGACGAAACCCTGCACCACGTCCTCTCCTTCCTCCCCGCGCAGCAGGCCGTGCAGACATGCGTGCTCGCCCGGCGCTGGCGACACCTCTGGAAGTCCGCCACTGGCCTGCGCATCGTCGGCGCCGACGGGGAGGCGCCGGTGCCCTTCTGGGAGGTCCGGGAGTTTGTGGACTGCCTTTTGCTCCTCCGTGGAAGCTCGCCGCTGGAGACATTTGAGCTCAGCGTCGTCGCCGCTGCCGGAGTCGGTATTGACGTTCGCCACGTGAGGCTCTGGATCATTTACGCCCTGCAGTGCAAACTCCAGGTCCTGCGACTCAGCTTCCATAGGTTACCCCTCGCCTCCACGCGCCTGACCAAGCTTCGGCTGGAGGACCCATCCCTCGCCTCTAGGCATCTGACCAAGCTAGAGATTCGCGGCCTCGCGTTCAATAATAATTTTCTTGACTTCTCGAGATGTCCTGAGTTGCAAGATCTACGGATTGAAGACTGCGGATTCAAGCATGCTGAAAGTATCTCATCCCAGTCTTTAAGGCATCTAAGTATCAAAAGAGCCACATTCAACCAGAGTTCCCGAGCTCGAATTCTTGCCCCGAACCTTGCTTCATTGGTGCTCGAAGTCACTGCTGGCAGGACTCCTGCACTTGAGAAAATGCCCTTGTTGGTTAAGTGTTCTGTTATAATCTGCGTGGCTTGTAATGACTGCTGCAACCGTTCTAACTATGGGGACTGTGGTGATGAGACCTGCGGAGGTTGCATACCGGATGACAGTGCCTCTGTGATTTTGCATGGTATGTCTCAAGCAAAGTCTTTGCTGTTGCTGGCTTACCCTGATAAGGTATGCTGAGACCTCAAATCATCATGTTCTTATTCATCTTTTTTTTCAAACATCATGTTTATATTAAAGATTTATCTATTGATTTATGTGGTTGCTATATGTCCAGTTCATTTTCAGAAGGGATTTGAAACTTTGCCCTACTTTTAATCAATTGAAGTCTTTGACTCTCAATGAAAACTGGTGTGTGCCTGATGAGCATCCACTAGCATGTATTCTTGAACATTCACCAGTTTTAGAGGGGCTTTTTCTTGGTCTATATTTCGAGGTAAACAATTTCTAAATTGGCAACCGTTGCATCGTAGAACTTAATGTACATTGTTGGTTGATCTTGGTGAAATCTTTATGATGATGCAGATGGAGGAAGTTGAAATGGACATGAAAGGAAGGTTCAATCCAAAGGAGCTACCACCAACCATATCATCGCACCTTAAGGAAGTTGAAATCGTTTGTGGAAGGGTTGATGGAACCGTTCTTAAAGTTCTGAAGTTCCTGAGCAAGCTTAACATCAGTAATTTAGCTAGCAACACTCTCACTCTTTCTATATTTTTTTTGTTTGGCTTAACATATGGGTAAATTAAAGTGGTAGAGAATGAAGAAACTCTATATTAGTTACTAAAGCAGTGATTTGGGTACACCATGTTATTGTGGAAATGAAAATCTTGCACCACATTTTGGTGATGAGAAGTGGAAAATACCAGATCCATTTTATTAACATGTGTTTGTACACATGGACTCATTCTCCATGCTTCAGTATTACAATTGTTTGCCTCTATGTGGGAAAGAGAAAGAAACAAAGTAACTCCTAACTTCTATAGGAAAGTGAATGAACTCAGCTAGAGAAAGAAAACATGTGCACTACTTTTTTGTGGCAGAGCGGTCATATAATGTGTTAATTATTTCTGTACCATGACACAAATATGTCCGTATGTCAGTTTTTTAATAGATGTTCAGTTGATAATCCCCTCTTTGTTCATTGGGAGACTCTCCCCCTTCCCTCCCTTACTCGCTCGCTCGCTCACACTCACTAGGGTATGAGTGTCTTAGTAGAATATTCTTGTCTTTTTTTTCCCTCCATTTATTTTTTTATTGTTGGGTTAACCATTATCATACTTGGGAACCCTTGAGTATGTTTTCACAATCTTAAAAAGCTGTATCCTTGTGTTGTTTGAACAGTTATGAGAATAGAAGAGTTCTATGCAAGGATACAAATAGACAATGATGCGATACCAAATCCATTTCCATTTGGCTATTTTAATTTCTTAGCTTTGCTGTCCACCTTACCTTCTAGGATTCTGCATTAAGGGCTTTCTGTCTCTAATGAATATCTTTATTTTCATGCTAGTAGTGTTATAGTGAAGATGTTCAAAACTAATGAAATACTGCCTCCATCTAAAAATATAAAAAATAGTGTTTAATTATATTGGTCGCTATTTTACAATTCTGCGCAAACATGTTTTATTTAAAAGGTGGCACTCGAAGTTGCATGTAAAAAACACAACAATGTACGGTAATATTTATTTAGGTAAAATTCAAAGTTGCATGTCAAAAACACAATAACAATAGTATACCAAGATATTTATGTGAAATTCAAAGTTGCATGTCAAAGACTTCCAGTGTCTTGAAGATGTCAATTGCCATGCCTTTGAATGCAGGAAGTAATTTATTAATGTTTTTATTGTACCTACATTTTAGTTGTTTATATCTCAGAATATTCCAGTTCGCTACAGTTTAGTCAAGTGAAATTTTCATATGCTAGTTTTTTCCTGTATCTCATCTTTACTTGCCTTTTTTTTACCTCTCAATCATTTGTCAGGTGATATGCCTTGGCACTTACTATGCTTTTCACTTTTGTACAGGTTTTAGTTTCATGGAATAGAAGCTTAAAGATGAAGACCAATCTTCTGCCACTTAATTACATTAAGAATGCTTCCTTCTTCCTTTGGGATTGTTTTAATAAGTTCCTGCACTTGTACCAAGTTAAGATTATCTACTTAGACCTGATAAGTTTCATCCGGGGAAGCACTTATCTGCCAATTGAGTAAGCATGCTGCCTTTTGTCTCTGGGATTGTTTCCCAGTTCTAACCTATATAATGCCAACTTAAGAGTCAGTAATTAGATGCATAGTTTTTAAGGCATCGCCTAGGCGACGACTAGTCGTCCGAGCGGGATTTGAAACGGGGCGTCGTGGTCGCCGCGCCCTTGTCGCGTATGGCGTCGCCTCGCGGCCGAAGGCATCGCCTAGGCGTCGATTTCGCTGAGGTGGACGTCGCGGAATGGAAAAGCGCGCCGAAAAGAGCGGCGCCGCTCGCTCGCGTGGGAAAATAGCGGAGCAATGCGTGCGCTGGAAAAGATGCCGCTGCGCGCTTACATCTCCCGCCAAAGATTGCCCCCAATCCCCATCGCGTCAGTTGGGAGAGGGAGAGGGAAAGGAAGGAGAGAGGAAGAGAGAGGAGGGCGGCGGCGCACCTGAAATCCGGCGTCGGCGACTGCCCCGCGCGAGTCCGGCTCGTCCGCGACCCGCCCGCGCGAGCGCGACTCCACTTCCGGCCTCGTCCCCAACCGCGACCCGCGAGCAGCCCCGCAACTGACTCCGGCTCTGGTCCGTCAGCTCGTGTCCTCGCTCGCAGATCCTCCGTCCGCGCCTTCGACATGTGCCCCGTCGAGGACTGCCTTCTTCCGCTTCTACGTGGGCTCCGCATCTCCTTCCCCTGCTCGCTTCCCTGCCAGCAGGCTAGGCCCATCACCCTTCACGAAGGCTTACGTGTACCTCTTTTCCCCTCCTCCGCTTTTCTCTGCTTTTCCTGTTCTGTCCTTCCTCTGTTCAGAAGTCTGGATTATATTGCTTATTTGCTTATGCTTTGGATCTTGGACTTGGATGATATACTCCTATGATGTGGTATGTTTCTTGTGCTTGGATAATTGGATAGGATATAAACTGCTCTGGCTAGTGGGTGGTGGCTGCTTGCATAGAGTCTAAAATTGGCAACAAAAAGGTGCATATCAATGTGTGTTTGTCCTGCTTTAATGTAGCTGAGGGTATGTGTATGGCGTTGCCTCGCCGCGCGCCTTACTCGCCTAGGCGTCTGGAAGGGGGTGGGTCACCACGCCTCGTCTTACCGCCTTAAAAACTATGATTAGATGTTCCTATTATCTTGCTGGACCTGGTTTACTGTGCTATGTTGTTTCTTGCAATCTTTCCTGAGCAGCTTGCTCAAGGTGTGTAGCTGTTCATTTCCGGGTAGTATGTCAGATCAACCCAGTTGTATGCATCTTCTTGTTATGTGCATGCCTATTGTCTTGTTCTTCCTAAATGAGGCAGATATGTGACCTTGTACTTAATGCCCATGGATTGTAACTCTGAAGTGGGCTTTGCTTGGGCTGGGATTCACGTTTGGCCTGGGAGGTTGCGAGTGGGAAAGCTGAGATGCGCAGCCACTGTTGGATCACAAATGGATGGCATCAGGCATGGAGAACGTCACATGTGACTTTTGTGAAGGAAGTTAGAGAATCTGGATTGGCTGGTGATGGCATGTATCGAACTTCGAACAGGAGGTCGTTGCCGAGACCCGCTGCCTTCCACGGCGCCCTGACACCGCAGCTATTCCTTCCACGGCGAGGTGGTGGTAGCTAGTGTAGCACATCGTGGGGGAGGTAGCTGGATCGGCGACCGAGGTGAAACTTTGGGAGTGTTGTTTTTTTTAATTAGAAACTTTGGGAGTTGGACTGGATACATCATGAGTAGATGACATGTTGTTTGCACTCTTAGGGATAAACGGATATATGTCCGTTCTGAAAAAGGTTTAAAGAATGCGTGGTAATTTGTATATGAATTCAGTGTTTGTATCGTATCCGAATATGAATACTCAAAGTTAGATTTCTGATATGTATTCGGCACTATCTATATTGGACTCTAAATTCTAGGAAGAAATAGCTACTCGTTTTCAAAATATTTGTAATGCCAACTTTACCGTGATATGTTGTTTCTTGCAACCTTTCCTGAGCAGCTTGCTCAAGCTGTTCATTTCCTGGTAGTATGCCAGATCAACCCTGTTGTATGTATCTTGTTATGTGCATGCCTATTGTCTTGTTCTTCCTAAATGAGACAGATATGTGGCCTTGTAACTATGATGTGTAAAATGGCGTCCAATGGTGTTCTAAGTTCTGACTTAAAAATTTGGAGTTTCTGTAGGTTCCTGTTTTCCAAATAATCTCCCGACTTTTCTGGTTGCCCTGTTCGATTAATGAATGAGCATGATTCGGATACACATATTGCAAGCTGATCTTATATTATTGCACAAATTGCTTGCACCTTCTTCACTTCTACTGATTTTAAGAAATGATTAAACAATTTCCTCTCCCAAATTAAGAAAAAAAAATGAAATAATGCTGTACAGCCGTCGAGCCGGTGATGCCTTCTACGGCGGGGATGTGGGTGAGGGAGGTATAGCCGGCTCAAAATCAGGCTATCTACTTCAGTTCGGTTGCACTCCTACTTAATGTGGTGTTTTTTGGGGGGCAATCTGAGCCGATTCTTGTTCATTTGGCCTAATCCAGTAGTTCAGTTATCTCTTTGTTATTATTGGTGTGCCACGATTCATAATGACGTGAGGTAACAAGATTGGAAACGAAAACCAGTGACATATTTTTTTTCACGACTACGCCAACTAACACGTATTTCATTAATAATAGGGTACCACCACAAACACAATACAAGCCACGGATTGCGGCACTGAATAAAGAAAAGGAAAGAGATACAGGCAACAAGCTCAAGCCGAAATTACAAGAAAAAAATAGTCAGTGACCAGCGCACTAGCAGCGGAGAAATGCCCCTGAAACCCGTTGCTACCCAATGATTGGCTTCCAGCTTAGGCCTTGTTTGATACACAATCTTTCTCAACCCACGTATGTTGAAGTGGATTGAGGTGAAATTAAACTAAGTTATATTCCAATCTACTCTAACACATATGGATTAAAGTAGATACACATACATCTAAACATGGCCTTAGTGGGTCGGCAGCAACCAAGCTGGCATGGTTGCAAACTTATCGAAGAATGCTTCCTCTATGAAAGCCACTGCTCGACAGTGGTCTCAGCGTCCCGTGATCGCTGTTTAAAGTGAAAGCGCAGTTGCCAGCCTAGCCCAAACTTACCGCGTGTAGACACAATGGACGAGCAAGTGGTCCATTGTTTCCTTCTCCTGATGGCATAGCGCGCACATGTCAGTCTTGCAGGCCTCTTTTTCTTCCTTCTTGCTGTCCAGCACCTATTGTGGATGGCTAACCAGAAGAAAAAAATTAATCTTCGAAGGTGCCCTGGTCTTCCAAAGTTCCTTACTAGGTACAACAGTGCTAATGAAGTCTCCATGTTCACCACCATATCCACCGGGAGAACCTTGATATCACCACATTAATTGAGAAAAAAAATAGCTTACACGGTTAGATTGTATGTCAAAATAATGTAGCGCATGAACTTGCTCATTTTGCTATTAGGTTAGGTCGTAGTGAGGTCTTTTTTTTTTCTTCCTTTCCTGAGTTTGTCGCGGCTCTCGTTTGTAATGATACTATTTAATCTTCAATAAAGTTTCTTTTTTCGCAAAAAAAGATTGTATGATCTAATGGATCAAATTAAACAAAAAATTTGCCTCAAACGTTAATTCGTAAATTTGAATAAGAAATTAAGGAAAAATAACAATTTAATTTCATAAGTGTTGAAAAAAATACGAAAACAAAAGTTCATATAAAATACAAATAATAAAAAAATGAGCAAAAACTATGTAAAATTATTTGAAGAAAAACATAAATAAATATCCATATATGAATTATAATTAGGAATATCAAATGAAAAAAAAATTACAATAAAAAGTAAGCTAGCCGTGCTACTTGTGAGCCACTTTTCTACAGGATACACTTGTGATGTTCAGCGGCCTTTGTGCAGCACCGTTCAGCTATCGTGCATCGCTGGTTGAATTCGTGCTCAAAGTCGAATGTTCCTTTTTTTTTTGAGAAAACCGGGTTGCATTTCATTTATTCATAACATGGATTACACAAACACCCTTACAAAGACAACACTGATAAAAAAGAAAATTACATCCAAGTCCTTGCAAAGGTCTCCCGGTCGTCTTCGTCGCCAGCAACCGGAGCCACCACTCGAAACGCTGCCCCCGGAAGAGAGAAACGCCGAGCTTGCATCTTGAAGCCGGTTCCCACCTCAATGAAGAAGCTTCCAAAGAAGCCACATACAGTTTTAATGCTGCAACGATTGGCACACCGAACTTGCCGATGTACACATGAAGCACTGAACGCCCGAGCAAACTATGATGGCCACTGGCCATATCATCTTCGAGAGATACGGAATCAGACACCACAAGCACTGTTGGCGATCCCAAATCACACAACGACGAAGCAACCCCAAAAGGGATAATCCAACTCGATTTCTCCATATAGGAGTAAGCATACCTCGCAACACCATCTCTGGAAGACGCGCCATCACTGCCGCAGCCACCGGAGATGTTGTGGAGGGACAAAAGAACCGGAAGCCACAACCGTGAGCCACTGGGATCAACTGGACTCCACATGAACGACCTCGATGTGAAGAAAACTAACCCTAATCTAACTAGACTATATGTGGGTATGTACAACGGCCATCGATCCCGTGGCTCCTCTCCACCTCCGGCGCCAGGACAGTCGCCAGATGCAAAGAGAAGCCGGCGAGATCGACGCTGGATTCGAAATCGCCTCTTCTTCGCCCTTGTGTACTGTAGCGAGGGAAAAGAAAGATCGAGAAGATAGCCTCTGTTCCTAGTCCAGTTCACAACCCCTGGCCCAGTCTGATTTTCCCCGCAGCCCAGCCCAGCCCACGGACTCATGGATGCCAGCCGAGTGGATGGCAGCCCACGGACTTGTAATGTACTACACCGCTCTACGAATGCAAAGAAGCCTCCCAGTTGAGCCGAGACTTCTCTCGACCCTTTGCCTCTCTTCCTGCTACAGTAAAAAGGGCGACAGAAGGGCGATTCCGATTCCGGCGTCGTTTCCGCCTCCGGCGGCCGTTTCGGCGTCGGAGGTGGAGGGGAGACGGGGAATCAATGTCTGGTGTCATACCTTCTCCTATTAGTCTAGGTTTGCATAGGTTAGGGTTAGGGTTTTCGGTGGTGCTTGTCAGATGGCTGCCAGCTCTTTTGCTCCTCTTGATCGGCGTCGGAAGGGGTGTTTGCGATGGATCCGGTGGCGGTGCCGGAGAAACTGAAGCTCCTTCCTTCCGTGTCGATCCATGGAGAATAAAGCGTGCTCTTGTCGGATCTGGAGTCCTGTTAAGTGCTCTAGTTCTTGATGAGAGTCTCTTCGATCCCTCCCTCTTTTTCGTCGGCACTGGCACCGTTGCTGGATTCTCCGGTGGAATCCTTGGGAGGTATGTCTTCCAACTTGTGAAATCGGGTTGGTCTTTTGCTCCCACTGTTTCTGGTGGTTTGCTTCCCCTCGGGGGTGGTCTGTTGGCCGGCGTGGTGGGGTTGTCGGTGGTTGAGGCACGAGGCCCCCCAGTTGTCTGGCGATGTGATGGCTGCTGGCCATCTTGTTAGGCTTGTGCGTTCAACGGGTAAAAAGCATGTTGGTGCTGCCGGTATGCTGCTCTTGGTGCCATTTAAAACCTTTGAAGATTCTTCGTCGGGAGGGTGGTCGGCTTCAACGCGTCTGTTCTGGCCGTCGGCGATGAGGATCACCGGGGGAAGCTTGCAAGGATCTAAATGTTATTTTCCTTTCTTTCGAGGGTGTCTTTGTAGACGTTGGGGTGTAAACTATCACAAATATTTATGAAATACATTCCTGGTTTCTAAAAAAAAGCCTCCCAGTTCCGAGTTCCGACGACCTCTGCCGCCGCCGCCGCCGCAGATATGGCTGCACCCTAGCAACAGTAGCCACGAAAGCAGCACTTCCCCCACAGCACCGCTGCCCCAGTTCGTCCGCGCCGCCACCCGCAAAACCCCAATCCGCCCCGTCCCCAAATCTTGGAGCTCGCCCCCGTCGCCTCCTGCCCTGCGGAGCTACGCATCCTCCCCGCGGCAGCTGGAATGCCTGCCAGTAAAGCGCGCAAGAGAGCGCGGCAAGCAGCTCCAGCGAGCGGCCGCGACCGCATTGGCGCACTGCCGGACAAAATCCTCCGCCGCGTCCTCTCCTTCCTCCCCGCGCAGCAGGCGGTGCGGACCTGCGTGCTCGCTTGGCTCTGGCGACACCTCTGGAAGTCCACCACTTGCCTGCGCATCATCGGCGCCGATGGAGAGGCGCCGGTGTCCTTCGAGGAGGTCTGGGAGTTTGTGGACAGCCTCTTGCTCCTCCGTGGAAACTCGCCTCTGGAGACATTTGAGCTCAGGGTGGACGGCGTTGCCATTGACGTTCGCCGCGTGAGGCTCTGGGTCAGTTACGCCGTGCAGTGCAAAGTCCAGGAGCTGCTGCTCAGCTTCCATGGGAATGCTCATGCTTCGCTCTCGCTCCGGCCGGAGGACCCGCCCCTCGCCTCCGTGCACCTGACCAAGCTAGAGCTTCGCGGCGTAGCGTTCAACGGTGACTTCCTTGACTTTTCCCGGTGTCCCGCGTTGCAAGATCTAGAGATTGAAGGCTGCTCCTTCGTGCTTGCTGGGAGAATCTCATCCCAGTCCATGAAGCGTCTAAGAATCACAAGAGCCGTATTCAACTGGCGTTCCCGAACCCGTATTCATGCCCCCAATCTCACTAAGCTGCATCTACAAGTCAGTTATGGCAAAACTCCTGTACTTGAGAGCATGCCCTTGTTGATTAAAGCATTTGTTATGATCTTGGGGAAGTTTGACTGTCTCAGCCGTTCTAACTATGGGGACTGTGGTGACGAGAGCTGTAACAATTGCATACCTAACGACACTTCCCCCGTGCTTTTGCATGCTCTATCACAAGCAAAGAATTTAGAGTTGGGAGCTAGAGATGATACGGTATGCTTACACCTCAAATCATCATGTTCAAGTTCACCTTGTTTCAGACGTCATGTTTATATTGAAGATCTAATCTAATGATCTATTTGATGCTATCTGTCCAGTATATTTTCAGAAGGGATTTGAAATGCTGCCCTACTTTTTGTCGATTAAAGTCTCTGATGCTCAATGAAACCTGCTGTGTGCCTGATGATAGACTAACAGGATCTTCTAGTAGAGTATCGAGTCGGGGTACAAAAGATAGATAGTGAAGTAGATCTAGAAGTTTAGGATTTAGACCGTCGTTGGAGGGAGCGGATCCGGAGGCGTCCATGATGTTGATGTCGCGGTGAAGTAGATGTCGTCGTCCTTCGGGCCTCCACCGGCACTGACCAGGGACCGGGTGGAAGAAGCAGTAGAGAGGCGGCGCGGTGGTTCTTCCCGACGCCACTGCGCAGTGCCGATCGGATGGCCTAGGGTTTGTGGAGTGGGTTGAGAGCACAGCGAACCTTGGGTAGCGTGCCTGCGGCCCCCACTCCTCTTTTTTATAGCGCAGCGCGTCGGGGGCCCACCAACCATAGATTGGTTGGGCGCCCCCGATCAGGGCGCGATCCAGGGGGAAAGGCCCCAGCCGTTGGGCTGGGCCTGAGATCAATCCAACACTCTCCCCCTTGATCTCATCTCTGCTTTCTCGCTTTGTCAACCCACCCCATCACAAATCAGTGTATTGAGCATGTTTCATCATAACAGTTATCACTGTTAGATTATACAGCCACAGACACTTTTCTGTTCAGAGGTGAATTCTCACCTTGGGCCCCTTACTATCCAGGAATCACAGGCTTTCCCTTAAACCCATGCCGGCTACATGTTCTCTGAACACATTGGGTGGTAAGCCTTTCGTAAGCGGATCCGCTAACATCTTTTCTGTGCTTATATGTTCAAGATTTATGACGTGATCCCAGATTTTATCCTTCACAACATAATATTTAATGTCAATGTGCTTGGCGGCATTGCTTGACTTATTGTTGTGAGCATACAACACTGCTGGCTCGTTGTCACAATACAACTTTAGTGGTTTATCGATGCTGTCGACCACCTTTAAACTGGGTATAAATTTCTTAAGCCAATTCACCTGTCCTGACGCCTCATAACAAGCAATAAACTCAGCATACATTGTGGACGATGCAGTGACTATTGTTTGTTTTGAGCTTTTCCATGATATGGCTCCTTGCGCGAGACTGCGAGAGTGAATATATACCCTGAGGTGGACTTTCTATCATCTCCCGCGTAATCAGAATCTGAATATCCTACTATTTGTAGGTCATCAGATCTTCTATAGGTTAGCATGAGCCCTTTTGTGCCTTGCAAGTATCTTAAGACTTTCTTTACTAGATTCCAGTGTTCCATACCTGGATTACTTTGATATCTGCCAAGCAGCCCAGTCACAAAAGCCAGGTCTGGGCGTCTGCACACTTGAGCATACTATAAGCTTCCGACAGCTGAAGCGTATGGAACGGCTTGCATGCGATCGCGCTCGAACTTGCTCTTGGGACATTGATGTTCCCCATACTTGTCACCTTTTACAATAGGAGCAGGTGATGGTCTACACTTATGCATATTGAATTTCTTCAATATTTTCTCTATATATGCCTCTTGGGACAATCCCAATACCCCTCGGTTTCTATCTCGGTGAATCTTTATGCCCAAGACAAAAGAAGCTTCACCTAAATCTTTCATATCAAAATTTGAGGACAGAAACCTTTTGGTTTCCTGCAGCAGAGTGACATCACTACTTGCTAGTAGAATGTCATCTACATACAGTACTAGGAAAATATATTTCCCATTCTTAAACTTTGCATACACGCAATTGTCCTCAACATTCTCTTTAAACCCAAACTTTCTGATTGTCTTATCAAACTTCAAATACCACTGTCTGGATGCTTGCTTTAATCCATAAATGGATTTCTTCAGGCGACAGCCCATTCTTTCTTTGCCTGTCACAGCAAAACCTTTTCGGTTGTGCCATGTACACTCTTTCTTCTAGATCCCCATTGAGAAACGCTGTCTTCACATCCATCTGATGTAATTCTAGATCAAAATGTGTCACTAGGGCCATTATGATTCTAAAAGAGTCCTTGCTCGAGATGGGAGAGAATGTTTCATTGTAATCTATCCCTTCTCGCTGAGTAAAACCTTTTGCTACCAGTCTTGCTTTATACCTTTCTATGTTTCCTTTGGAGTCACGTTTCACTTTGTAGACCCATTTGCAGCCTACTGTTTTGGCTCCTTCAGGAATTTCCTCTAGGTCCCAAACTTTATTGGTACTCATAGACTTTAATTCATCTTCCATGGCTTCTTGCCACTTAGATGCTTCAGTGCTCCTCATGGCTTCTTCAAATGAGGTGGGTTCATCCTCCATCTGAACTTCTTCGCATTCATAGACTATGTAGTCATCTGGAATAGGAGACTTTCTCGCTCTTTGAGGTCTGCCAGAAGGTTCTGCTACTGGCATTTCTTGTTCTTGAGGCTGATCTTGTTGGGGCTGCTGTTCATCGACTATGGGTTCATTCGGCTCCTGAAAGACAGGTTCTGAATTAGCCGTAGGCGAAATTACAGCAGGTGTTGTCACCACTTGCGTAGGTCCAACAACAACAGGCAGCGTGAAGTAGGGTTCCTGCACCATAGGGATGGGCACGAACACCCGCTTCTCTTCAAGGGTGATTTCTCGCGCTGTCTTGCTCCCCCTGATCATCTGATCTTCTAGGAAACTAGCGTGTCTTGTTTCCACAAACTTGGTATGTCTACCAGGGCAGTAGAAACGATAACCTTTCGACTTTTCTGGATAGCCAATAAAATGGCAACTTACTGTTTTGGGGTTTAGCTTTCCTATGTTTGGGTTAAATACTTTTGCTTCAGCAGGGCTCCCCCAGATACGCAAATGGTTGACTGAGGGTTTCCTGCCGGTCCACAACTCATACGGTGTTTTAAGTACTGACTTGCTTGGAACTCTGTTGAGAATATGAATGGCGGTTTTTAAGGCCTCCATCCACAAATTCAGTGGCAGAGTGGAATAGCTCATCATGCTGCGCACCATATCCATTAGAGTACGGTTACGCCTTTCTGCTACTCCATTTTGCTGTGGGTCGCCCGGCATTGAATACTGGGCTACTATGCCATTTTCCTGTAAGAACCTTGCAAAAGGTCCAGGAACTTGTCCATAAGGGGTATGTCGACCGTAGTACTCCCCCCCACGGTCAGATCTTACTACTTTGATTTTTCTGTCTAGTTGATTTTCAACCTCAGCCTTGAATATCTTAAACTTGTCTAAAGCTTCTGAACGTTCTTTGATTGGATATATATATCCAAAACGAGAGTAGTCGTCTGTGAATGTGATGAAGGAATCAAAACCATCCACAAATGTTACTGGAAAAGGTCCACAGATGTCTGTGTGGATCAATTCTAGTACTCCCGTGCTTCGCTTAGCGCCTTTCTTTATGTTCTTTACTAACTTGCCTTTAATGCAATCAACGCATTGCTCTAACTCTGAGAGTTCTGGTGGTGGGAGGATTGATTCTTTGACTAAGCGTTCTATTCTCCCCCTCGAAATATGGCCTAAATGACAGTGCCATAATTTCGATGAGAAATCAATTCTTTTCCTTTTCTTGTTAGCATCTGCGGGTATTGCATTCTCAGCGTTATTACATTCAGCATTCACATTCTCAGACATAGATAATAAATAAAGTTTGTCTTGTCGGAAGGCAAGACCCACACACTTATTATTTAACTGTAGCTTACAATTATTCTTGCTGAAATGGCAATCAAAACCATAGTCTGACAAACATGAAACTGAAATAAAATTTCTGGCTAAAGAGGGAACATAAAGAACATCATGCAACTCAAGTGTGAAACCACTAGCTAAAACTAGAGATAAATTTCCTATAGCTTGAACTTCAGCTTCAACACCAGTGGCCACCTTAATCTATCTCTCCTCTTTGAAGGGTTCTCCCTCCATTGAATCCCTGCAAAGAGTTTGCAACATGAACAGTTGCACCTGAGTCAATCCACCATGTGGATCTAGCATAGCTTAGATATAAGGATTCATCAACAAAAGTTATAATGTCCTCACCTTTTACTAGGCAGTGTCTCATGAACTTAGGGCAGTCGTGCTTCCAATGCCCTGTCTCATTGCACCATCTACAGCGATCCGAGTCCTCCTGCTTCTGCTGGTTGTCTTGCTTTGGCTGTGCTTTAGGCTGTGAAAAGCTTCCTCCCTTATTATGAGAGGTGGAGGCATCTGGAGCTTTCTTGTTGTAGAATGGCTTCTTGTTCTTTCCTTTCACAAAGTTCACAGAACCACCATTTGCATTCTTTAGCCTTTCTTCTTCTTGCACACACATAGCAATCACCTTCTCTAAATCCCAGTCCTCTGGCTGTGTGTTGTAGTTAACAACAAATGTCTCATACTCTTTGGGAAGTGAGTTTAGAGCTAGGTGAATGATGAAACCATCTGCTAGGGGCATCTTTAGCTTGTCTAACTTAGCTGCCATGGTGCTCATGCTCAGAATGTGCTCTCTCACACTCCCCCTGTGAACCTCATGTTAGTGAGTTTTTGGATCAGGGTGGAAGCATGAGCTTTGGTGGAACCAGTGAACTGATTCTTTACTTTCTCAAGATATTCTTTTGCTGTGTCACATTCTGGGATGGCACCTCTTAAGCCCTCTGTGATGGTTTTCTTGATGACAATCTTGCACTTGCGGTTTGACTTTTCTCACTTATACTTCTCAAGATCATACTTTGCTCTAATAGGAGCATAGTCTCGCTTCCGATTAGCAAAAGCTTCATCGGTCTCATTTTGGGCCCTTTCGGGCTCCTCTGGCTCAGTGGGCTTTGGCTCCTGAAGAGCCAAATCTATCTCAGCAAGTGCTAGAGCTGCATCAAGTTCTTCGCGCCACAGAACATAGTTCTGTCCCGTCAGCTTTGGGATTGCACTAATGAAGTGCATCGCATTGAGCGCTTGGTCTGAAATTAAACATGATAAAATAGTGAGGACATCAACATTAAATCTAGGAAAAAATAATTGCATATCTTAATTTAACGTTGGTCAAAATCAAGATATACAAAAATTAACTCTGTACATAAATTCTAATCACCGTTGGGCAGAATAGAATAAATGCATAAAATATTAGAGCTTGCGCAGCGGAAAACTTTAATTAACTTGCTATTTTTCAGAAGCATAACTTGCTGACTTTGCTCTCTAAATAATAAACACGTTGGTGCAATTAAATAGAGTTTAACAACTGGGCAAAACAATTATTTAAATGCTTCTGAAAATCAAATGGAATTTATAAAAAAAAATAAAATTTCACTGTGCTTAAAACAGGCCGCGGCCAACTATTCGGCCCACGGCCGCTTGCGGCCTAGTCCAACTGCGCGCGCGAGGTGGCGCGCTCAGCCAGGCCGCAACCTGGGCCGGCGGCGCGAATTCGGCCCAGTGCCGAAACCCGCCTGGGCTGTTTCCGGTCCAAACAAGACTCGGCCATTGGATGACATCAGACGGTGGTCCTTCGATCTCGGATGAACAAAACCGCGTGAGCAGCCGGCCGGTGGAAACCCTAGTTCATTCTCACTGGCTTCTTCTCTCTCTTGCCTTGCTTCGCTCTTTCTCACCCCTCCGAAACGCAAGAGAGACCGAGGTCCCTGCGGCGGCCGGAGAGGAGGACGGCGCCGCCCCGAAGCCCCTGGCCAGTGCGCGCGCTCTCCCATGGTGGAGCGCGCCGCCGTCTAGAGGTTTCGAGCGCGGTGCCTCGCTGGAAAAGGTCCCCCCGGGCGTTCTGTGGTGGTTCCGATCGCCGGTGAGCCGGCGGCGGTGCGGGTACGACTGCGGCACAGGTAAGTGGATGCAACTCCCGGCCTTTCTTTTGCTTTTAGGGTTAGGTATTTCCGTTCTTGCGTGTCTGGCTAGGGTTAGGGTTTGAAAAAGAAAAAACCCCCTTTCTACATGCTCGCTGTTCTTGCTGGGTGGTCCCCGAGCCCGATCTACTACTAGATCGGCCGATACCATTGATAGACTAACAGGATCTTCTAGTAGAGTATCAAGTCGGGGTACAAAAGATAGACAGTGAAGTAGATCTAGAAGTTTAGGATTTAGACCGTCGTTGGAGGGAGCGGATCCAGAGGCGTCCATGATGTTGATGTCGCGGTGAAGTAGATGTTGTCGTCCTTCGGGCCTCCACCGGCACTGACCAGGGACCGGGTGGAAGAAGCAGTAGAGAGGCGGCGCGGTGGTTCTTCCCGACGCCACTGCGCAGTGCTGATCGGATGGCCTAGGGTTTGTGGAGTGGGTTGAGAGCACAGCGAACCTTGGGTAGCGTGCCTGCGGCCCCCACTCCTCTTTTTTATAGCGCAGCGCGTCGGGGGCCCACCAACCATAGATCGGTTGGGCGCCCCCGATCAAGGCGCGATCCAGGGGGGAAAGGCCCCAGCCGTTGGGCTGGGCCTGAGATCAATCCAACACCTGATATACATGTGCTAGCACGTAATCTTGAACATTCACCAGTTTTAGAAGAGCTTTATCTTATTCTATTTTGCAAGGTAAACAATTTCTAAATGGGCAACTGTTGCATCGTAGAACTTTTATGTAGATTGTTTGTTGAGCTTGGTGAACTCTTTATGATACTGCAGCTGCTGGGATTTAATGTGGTAATGAAAGGAAGGTTCAATCCAAAGGAGCTACCAGGCACCATATCTCCACACCTTAAGAAAGTGGAAGTCAGATGTGGAGCGTTTGACGAAAGAGTTGTTCAAGTTTTGAAGTTCCTGAGTGAATTTAACATCAGTAAGTTTGCTAGTTCCTAGCAGCACTCTCATCCTTTTTGTTTTTTTTGTCGCTTGGCTTAAAATATGGGGAAAATCAAAGTGGCAAGCAATGAGGAAACTCCATGTTAATTACTAAAGCAGTGATTTGGGTATGGCAGGTTATTCTGGGAATGAAAATCTTGCACAACATTCTGCCATTCTGGTGATGGGAAGCAGAAAGTACCATTTGAGTATGGGTAAATTAAATTGGCAAGCAATGAAGAAACTCTATATTAGTTACTAAAGCAGTGATTTGGGTATACCAAGTTATTGTGGAAATGAAAATCTCCCACCACATTTTTGTGATGGGAAGTGGAAAATACCATCTGATAGATTTTATTCACAAGTATTTGTACACATAGACTCACTCGTCATGCTTTCATATTACAATTGTTTGCCTCTGTGTGCGAGAGAAAGCAACAAAGAAACTCCAAACTTATTTAGGAAAGTGAATGAACTCAGCTAGAGAGAAAGAAAACATGTGCACTACTTTTTTTTGTGGCAAAGCAGTAGTATAATGTGTTAATTATTTCTTATCATAACACAAATATGTCCATATGTCAAGTTTTTAATAAGTTCTGCTGTATATGTAATTTCTAAGTTGTGCTAACAGTTACTTTCAGAAGTTCAGTTTATAATCTCCTCTTTGTTCATTGGGAGTCTCTCCCCCCTCCCTCCCTCCCTCATACGTACTGAGGTATGAGTGTCTTAGTAGAATATTCTTTTCTGTTTCCCTTCTTGTTTCATTTCTTTTTATTGTTGAGTTAACCATTATCATACTTTGGAACCCTTGAATCTGTTTTCACAATCTTAGAAAGTTGTATCCAGGTGCTGTTAGAACAGTTATGAGAGTAGAAGAGTTCTATGCAAGGATGCAAATAGACAATAATGCGATACCCAAATCTATTTCCATTTGGCTACTTTAATTTCTCAGCTTTGCTATCCACCTGATCATGTAAGATTCTGCATTATGGGCTATCCACCTCTAATGAATATCTTGATTTTCATGGTAGTAGTGTTTGTAGTGAAGTTATTACTTTAAAACTAATGAAATACTGCCTCCATCGATATATATATAATAATTTTTAGATTGGTAAGTCATTTTACAATTCTGTGCAAACATGTTTTATTTAAAAGGTGGCAATCAAAATTGCATGTCGAAAACAAAAACACAATAATATACCATGATACTTATTTATGTAAAATTCAAAGCTGCATGTCAAAGACTTCCATGTCCTGAAGATGTCATGTCCTTGAACATGGGAAGTAATTGATTAAGGTTTCTACTGTACCTCAATTTTAGCTGTTCACAACTCCAGCTTTCGAATATTCCAGTTCAGTATAGTCTAGTCAAGTGAAATTTTATATGCTAGTCTTTTCGTGTATCTCATGTTTACTTGCCTTATTTTTACCTCTCAATCATTTGTAAGATAATACCCCTTGGCACTGACTATGCTTTTCGATCTGTATAGGTTTTAGTTTCCCCCGATAGAAGCTTAAAGCTGAAGACGGAACTTCTGCCACTTATTAGATTAGGAAACTAAGAGCCACGGACAACTGATATCACACTAAGAATGATGCCTTCTTCCTGCGGGATTTGTTTTTGGTTCCTCCACTTGTTGTACCAAGTTAAGATTATCTACTTGGACCTAGCACTTATCTGCCAGTTGAGTAAGCATGCTGCCTTTTGTCTCTAGGATTGTTTCCCAGTTCTGCCTGTGTACTGCCAGCTGTGCTGGACCTGGTTTACCGTGCTATGCTGTTTCTTGCAACCTTTCCTGTACGTGCAGCTTACTCAAGGTGCCTAGCTGCTCACTTCCTGTTAGTATGCCAGATCAACCCAGTTGCGTATATCTTCTTGTTATGTGCATGTCTATTGCCTTGTTCTTCCTAGATGAGACATATGTGGACCGGTACTTAATGCCCATGGATTGTAACTTTGATGTGTAAAATGGCGTTCAATGATGTTCTGAGTTCTGACTTAATAGTTTGGAGGTTTTTTTTTTGAAACGCGACAGTTTGGAGTTTTGTGTGTGTATATGTAGCTTCATGTTTTCCAAATAATCTCATGACTAATGTAGAAGCACATACTGCAAACTGAACTAATAAATTACACAAGCAATTTTAAAATGACTAATCTAGCTCCGGCTCTCAAAACACTATGTAGCACTGTTGGGTACTACAGCAAAATGTAGAAGGAAGAAAATCGGCTCCGGCTCCTTTAAACATGAACTAGAAAAGGTGAAGTATTTTGGGAGTACTTAATATCTGTACAGTGTCCGAATCTAAATACTTCAAGTTAGATTTTTTATATCCGTTCGTATTTTAAGTATGAAAGAAACAACTACTCATATTAAGTATTAATGCTCGTTCGTATCTGATCTGGTTTTATCCCTGCTCCTAATTCTTTTGGGTTTTTTGTCAGTCTGGACCGTTTCTTCTTCATTTGTCCAAATCTGGCCGTTCAGTTATCTCTTTGTTATTATTGTGTGTCACGATTCAAAGCGTCGTGAGATTCACTGAGAACATCGAGTGGCATGATCATGATGAACAAGATGGTGCTATGAGGCTGATCCATTGCGTTCTTCTCATCGCCATCCATCTTGAACCATGATGGGATCATTGGGATGCTTAAAACTAAAAGCAACTCCAAGAAGTGCCATTAAACCATTCTAGAACCAGAATTGGCTTGTGGTCACAAACAAAAAAAAGACATCATCTCTAAGATCTCGATAAACTCGCTTCCCATCTTTTCGGGTGGTGTAAAACCACTGTCTTCTATATTATGCTGAGCAGTCAAAGCACTTGTCGTGGCACAAGAAACTTTCACGGTTAATTAATCGGAAAGACTAGCGCCCGGAAGCCCACGCCTGCTCCGCCCTGGTCTTTCGGATTCGCGTGCTGCCCACGCCATCTCTGTTTCCCGCGCCCGCATTTGGACTGCTCCCTTTCGCTCCGCTGCCCATGCCGCCTGGATGACTTGGCCCCGTCTCTTCCACACAGGCGCCGCTCTCGTCTCTTCCACACCGCTTCGCACCCACCTCTTCCACGCCGCTCGGATGACTCCCCCACCTCTTCCACAATGGCGTCGCATGCCCTGCGCCTCCTCACATCGACGCGGCCATGGCTCCTGCGCTAGCTCTCTTCCTCGCTCAACAACCCTACATCCAAATCTACTTTGCAATACTCAGATAAAACAATTGCAACATACGTCTGAAACAGATGAAAACATTTGCAACATACATTTGCAACATAGCCATTGCAACATATGCAACATCCAGCTAAAACACTTGCAACATGCGTCTGAAACAAATGAAACATTTTGAACAAACTCTTGCAACATACGTGTATAACCATTGCAACATGTGCAACATCCAAAAACTACCATTGAAAAACATCCATATAAAACATCCGAAACACTTCAAACATGTGTTTTGCAATATAGGGAAGGCCAGGGCCGGTTGATTCAAAGCGTCATTGTGGGAGCCGGCGACGAGCACCACCATCGCTAGCACCACTAGCAATGGCCTTGGCTCAGCCGGGAAGGCGGCGTGTGCGACGGGTGGGAAGAGTTTTAGCTGCCACGACCATTTTTAGACTGAAGTTGAGGCAATTGCTGCCAACAGTTCTTGTCTCAATGGTGGAAAAGTTGACAATATTGTTGGATCTTCTCAAGTGATCAATGAGAAGGCGCTAAAACCGTTCTCCTGCAAAGATGTCCCTTGTCTACAAAATGAATTAGTATTATTGTTTATACCCTAAGTATTAATGGATATTGCACGATCATTATCGAGCATGAACTGTCAAATCACAACTAAGTGTTGTTTAATTTGCTGATCTTATATGAGTTTATAAATAATAACTGTTCTT
The DNA here is from genome assembly GCA_038087645.1 of Saccharum hybrid cultivar R570. NCBI lineage: Eukaryota > Viridiplantae > Streptophyta > Magnoliopsida > Poales > Poaceae > Saccharum > Saccharum hybrid cultivar. The sequence goes on from JAQSUU010000805.1 coordinate 19,914,866, forward strand.
GCCATCATTCTTTTTTTTTTTTGAGGAGATTGTCATCATTCTATTGGACTTGGCTGTTTTCAGGATTGCTGGGCACTCTGCGGTATGCTCGACAGAGCCCAACAGACAGTGAGTAACAGCACCAGGAACCAAACACGTTGAGCTTGCACAGGTCCATTTGACCCAACGCAGACTTAGGGCCGTTCGTTTAATGGGGAACGGAGGCCGGGATAAGTTTCGGATAGGGCTGGATATCGAGCGAGCTTGGTTCGACTCGGTCCAGTTTGAGTTAGCTCGTTAGGCTAACGAGCCAACTCGGCTTGGCTCGTTAATATTATAGGCTAGAGGGGCAGCTCAGCTCGGCTCGTTCGCGAGCTTGAGCTGGTTCGTTTAGCTCACGAGCTACTAAAAAATAGGACAGAAATGTTTATAACATTGATGCTACATCAATTACAGAAGGTGACGTCCACCATTATGCAACCATATATGATTAATACATATCAGGTTCATCGAAAGTATCAACCATGAGATTGTTCCTCACCTCCCACTATTTATCAAATTTATCTAACATTGCAGCTGCCATATTTCGCAAATATGCATCATTTGATTTCTTTGCCTTTATCAATGCAATCTAGGATTGACCGGTTGTCTCGGTGGTGTGGGGTTGGTTGGGCATCCCTCATGAACCCTGGATTCATGGTCGTGGACTGATAGGCGTTTCAGCTCGTGAGCAGCTCGTTAAAACAGCGAGCTAGACTTCTAGCTCAGCTCGTGAAAAAATTAAAACGAGCCGGCCATGAGTCGAGCGAGTTGGCAAGCTGCGAGTATTTTGTCCGGCCCTAGTTCTGGATGGACAAATCTATTTATAGTAGCAATGATCAGCTAGATTATTTCCGGTCCTCAATCCCCACTAAACGAACCAGGCCTTATAAGGAAATCAAACACAAATCGTCCCCGGCCTGGTCCACATCCCCAGTCCACAACCCCACCCTAGCTGACCTGGGCCTGCATCTGCCACCCAGCCGGGCCAGCGCCCACAACACCCATAGTCCAAGCCCTCAGTTGCAGAGCCGCCACACTCCACAGACCACGAGCACAGGAAAACCGGCGCGCGGCAAGAGCAGGGCGCGTCCCGCCCGCCGGCCGCCGCATGCCCGCGCGCTGAGCTCCCCCCGCAGCTGCACGCCGGCGCAGGCTCCAGATTGAGAGGTGCACACCCACCAGTAGCATATCACAAACAAGAACATAAAGGGGCCGAAGGAGAACGGTGAGTGTACCCCGTCGCTGCATCTCCTCCCGATTCGTTTCTTTCCTCTTCCATGTCCCCAGCCCCCAGCACACCTGTTCGACTGTTCCTCAAGCTCCTCACTCCGGATTCGCTTGTCTCTGCTCTTCTCAGTGCAGTGTTCCACTGCTCAGATCTGTGAGCTCGCGTACCTGCCAGCGTCGGCGTCTTTGCTCTGCTCCGCGTGAAGCCGTGAACTGAAGCTGCGGCGACCTCCGGCTAAGTGAGGTGCGACAGTAATCCGGCGTGCCTGCCAGCCTCTCGGCCATATTTTCATTGCACGCTCGCCCTTTTGCAATGCGCCTCAAACAACGATTCTATGTGTTCCCGTATCCTGCAGTGGCTGGGCGCTGACGAACGCCCGCGGCCTGTTCAACAGAATGCCTCCAAGGAAGAAGAATGCCAAGAATCCGGCACTGGCGATGGGGGATGGCATCGACCGACTTGGCGCGCTCCCGGACGAGGTGCTCCACCACGTGCTCTCCTTCCTCCGGGCTCAGGACGCCGTGCGGACGTGCGTGCTCGCCCGGCGCTGGCGCCACCTATGGAGGTGTGCCACTGGACTTCGCATCGGGTGCGGCGAGGATGAATGGGCTGTCGTGCAAGAGCTCCGTGAGTTTGTTGACAACCTGTTTCTGCTCCGTGGGCTCACACCTCTCGTCAAGTGCGAGTTCTCGTTTGATGAGTACCGCGATGAGGACGTGCCCCGCGTGATGCTCTGGATCAAACACGCCATACTGTGTGAAGTACAGATGCTCTGTCTTAAAAAGATTTGGTTTGATGGGTGGCCTTTCATCTCCCAGCATTTGACAAAGTTAGATCTTGAAGACATGCTCTTGAAGGACAAGCTCCTTAACTTTTCAAGCTCTTGTCCAGCACTGCAGAATCTGACTCTTACCAACTGCTCCATCGAGTGTACCAAGATCTCGTCTGAGTCCTTAAAGTATCTGAGCATCACCGAGTGCCATTTCAGCCGCAAGTTCCGCACTCATGTTTGCGCCCCAAGTCTCATTTCACTCCGTCTCGAGGATCACTGGTACAAGACTCCTGTGCTTGAGGGCATGCCATCATTAGTGGATGCAATTGTCAGAGTCATCCATGACTCTGCAGATTGCTGCACTTATTCAAACTATTGGGATTGTGGTTTTGAGGATTGTGAAGATTGTTACGGTGACACACGTGATAATGACAATTGCGTGCTGCTGGAAGGTTTATCAGAAGCTAAGAGTTTGGCATTGGTAGCTGAAACAAATACGGTGCGCTTCAAACCCTTTCCCTCTTTCATTCATCTATGTTAACCCGTGTAACTTGACTGCACTATGCACATCAATTTGCGGGCAACCGTAGACACTTGTTCAGTCTTTTCATATGCCTTTCCACTGATTGGGTTTCTTGTATCATCATTTTTGCATTTTCACCATGAAGGATTGCTTGATCTTTTATGTATTTTGTTCAGATCATTTTCATAAGGGATTTGAAAAGGTGCCCCACATTTAGCAAATTGAAGACTTTGCTACTTAATGAGTACTGGTGTTTGGCTGGCTTCAGTGCACTAACTTGCATCCTCAAGCACACACCAGTTCTAGAGAAGCTCACTCTTCAACTTTTTTCGAAGGTCGACACCTTATTATTTACTTTAGCAGCATTAAAATTATTGTTAATTATCATTCTTATTTAATTGTTCCCTTTGCCACAGGGACCTAAACATGAGGTGGAAATGAAAGGAAGATACATTTCAATGCAGAAATCAGCGGCAATATCAGAACATCTTAAGGCTGTTGAAGTCAAATGTAAAGCAGTCGGCCCGAATGTTATCAAAGTTTTGAAGTTCCTTTGCAAATTGGGCATATGTAAGCCAACTAGTGATTGTTTTCATTTGTTTCTAAATCTGAATTTTGCTCTCCTACACATAAAATAAAAGGAAGGAATAATGAACTTCATATGTTAGCATCACAAATATAGTGAGAAATGAAATAGGTGCCCTGGATATGCTGACGCCCAAAATATAAACGCAATTAGACAGCTGCGCTTATATAGACTGCTGTACTGATAGTTATTTAAATTTAATTGCATTTTATATACATAGCATAAAGCTTAATTCTGCTGATTATGTTGACACCAAAAAAATCAGAAATGATTAGTTCTGAGCAGAAATAGATTATGCTAGCGTGCTGCTTAGTTCAGTATAATAACACAAACATGACCTTTTTTAGTTCCATGCACTACAGCTTTATTTGCGATTCTTCTCTTTGTTCATCCCGAGTCTGTATGACTCTATGTAATTGTCTGCCAGCATCTGGATGATGAGGGGAAAAAAGCATTCTCTGCAGCTTTTTCAGGGAGCAATTTACTAGCAAGATGCATTCTTGGTATTGTTGTTGGATTAAGCTAGAAAAGGCCGGAAAATAAGTCTAAGAAATGGTTATTATCAAATATAATCAATCTTCTGGGTTCCTGGCTAAGCTTCATGTTACTAGAATCAGTTAGACTAGAAATTATCAGATTAAGCTGCATGCACCATAAACGTTTCCGTGCACTGAAATCCATCCTAGTATTTCATTTGTACTATCAACTGAACATTTTTATTCTCCTGATGGCTCATGGAACTAAAATCATAAATTATTATGCCTCATGCAGATTTCTGTTTTGAGTAGGGGTCAGCAAATATGGATTAAGATTTAAGAGTGAATGTTGTGACAAGGCAGACTATGCAGATGGCTCCTGAATTTCAGAATTGTAAATCTTGAGCACGAAAGATGTTGTGACAAGGCTTTAATCTTTTGTCTACAGAGAGTTCTTATGTGGGTTCTAGTCACTGGAACAATGTATAATTGGCATTCCCTCAAGCTTTTTTTTATTAGATATTTAGATTCTGGGACCTGGTTTATCGTGTCATGCTATTCTTATTGCTGTTTTGATTTTTATTTATTCATCGTATTAATTATGCGGTTGTTTTTATCAATTTTTTCCTGATCAGCCCAGAGTGCGGAACATCACTTCTCTTGCAAATTACGAATGTTGCTGCAAACCATTGGTCAAAATAGCAAGGCACTATTGTCCATTTACATGGATACGAATCATTTGAAAACTTTATAATGTAATATTGAAACTGGAGTTTTTCCCCCTAAAATAATTGGTATGATTATACCAGGCGTATCTGTACCTGCTAATAAAGAGGCAAAATTTCTGGCCATCTTTTTTCGTCCATCCATTTTTTTCGTCCACTTCCCCTAACTATCGGTAGTCGAGAGTTTCTTCCGTCTAGACAACTATCGGTAGTCGAGAGTTTCTTCCGTCTAGACTTATATGACCCTAGATAGATAGGATAAATAGATCTCTCCGAACCTGAATAGAAATTGGAATCCTAATTCAAATAGAAAATAAATTATATTTTACTTTCTATATAGCAAAGTGTTTATTTCAACCGGGCTTTTTACTTCCTATAACATAATACGTCCACCATATTGCATTGATGCCTGCAAATTCCAAAACATCTATACCTACTAATATACCTCTATCATCTATCCCTAATAATAAAGAGACAAAATTTTCACCGTTTTTTTTGTCGGTTTGGTCTGGTCTCTGCATTCTCGCTCTTTCCCATGACCGAGTCTCGCTGCTCCAACTCGCTGATGTCTCCCGTCCCAAATAGGATAGGAGTCTAGAGTCCAAAATACGACGTCTCCCGTCCCAAATAGGAGAGTCTAGGGTCTAAAATACGATACAACTCCAAATTAGACTACCTCAATAAGGCAATAACTCTTCGATCCTCAAATAAAACCAATATAAATCCAGCATAAAAAAAACCAATATAAATCCACACCAATGGAGGCAGGGGTGCAACGAGGTCGTGGACAGCGGCGCGTCATGTTGACTAGGGAAGCAAAGCGGGTAGAGTATGACAATGAGGAGGTAGGTGTCTGGCGCGGTCAGTCCGGGTGGCGCAGCTGGCGGTGGAGCATGATGGCGAGGAGGCAGGTGTCTGATGGTGAGGTTCGGCATCGGCTCCTGGCGTTTGGGCGGGCAGTCTGCAGCGGTGTTCGAGAGGCGGTCTGTGGCGGTGTTCGGAGGGCGGTCTGCTGGCATTCGGGGCATGCGAGGCTGACGAAGATGGCGTGGCGTCGTGGGCACACCTGAAGTCATCGCGGCCGGTGCTCGGAGTCATCGGCGTCCACGGAAACAGAGGCATTGAGGTTGGCGGTCGGAGCTCGGCTGTTTGTCGATGTCCGCGCGATGACGTCCCAGGCCTTGGATGACAGGACATCGGCGCGGTCACGAATCCAGAGGGAGCCCCTGCTGGTGGCGCAGCTCTCCTCGCAGGAACTGTGCCCGCGACAACAGCCACCAACTGCCCCCGTCGGCACCGTGACACGGCGGCCCCAGGCGGGGACACGGCCAGGCATGCGCGCACGGCGGATCCTGGCGGCACAACTCAGCAGCGCATGGCCCACAGAGGAGGGGAATGAGGCTACGGCGATGGCGGTCCGACTCGGCACCTCCCCCACCTCTGACCTGGCCCTCTCCGTCCACCACCGATCCATCGCGATGCAGGTAGCGTCACTCGAGACTTGCTTTCCACATGGAGATTCTCTAGCAATGGCGAGCTCCCCGCGGAGATGAGCTCCCGGCTTCACGGCGTCGGCGCGGTCCGGAGGAGTAGAGGAAGGGAGAGTGCGCCTCCTTCGCCACGGTGAGCTAGATCACGAGTGCTCTGGAAGACGAGATGTGCAGCCAACCTGTAGTGTAGGTTTTTCTTTTCCTATAGGTGTGGTGCCTTTTTTCTGGAGACAGAAGGATCTAGATGGGGAGTGTTCTCGAAGGCGAAGCCACACGTGAGGTTGCAGCTCATGGCCAATTTATGTTCTGGGTGTAGCGCACTACTACAAAAAAATCTTTACGGAGGCAGTTGTTTTCGATTTTCGGAGGCGGGCACGGAGAACCATCTCCGACGTAAGGTCACAGTAAATGAAGATTAACGGAGGCGGTTGTTTGCTCGCCTCCGTTAATCGATGAAAATAAACAAAAAAAAAGAAAAAGGCCTGCACGGGCCTAAGGCATCATGCCACAGCCGCCGATCCGGTCACCACGACGCCGCTACAGTCGATCCAGGCCCCACGAGTCGTTTTCGCTGCCTAGATCTGGACCTGGCCGCGCCGCTGCCTGCGCTGCGCCCAGCGTGTCACCTCCGCCGTGCTAGTAGAGAGGGAGGAGAGGGAGGCCGCCATGCCGAGGGAGGGAGAGGAAGGCCACGCCGCCATGCCACTGGAGGAGCGCCGCCACCGGATCTGGCCGCTCCACCGCCAGATCCGCCACCAGGAGAAGCCCCACTGTCGGATCCACCACAAGGAGGAGCGCCGCCGCCAGATCCGCTGCCGGCCTGCTGCGTCGCTGCTTGGGGGAAGAGGTCGCTACTCCGTGGGGAGTGAGGGCCACTGCCGCCGCGCTATGCGGAGGGAGGGCCACTGCCACCGCGCCATGGGGAGGGAGGGCCGCTGCCGCCGTGCCATGGGGAGGGAGATGTAACACTCCGGTGTTATGCAATGCATTTGCATGGCAATCATACCGCATGGCATTTCATGTCATCATAATCATGTGTGATAATGTTACAATTTAAATCAAATAAAAGCTTGAAAATGATATAGGTGATGAAATATATTAATATGATAATCGCATTACACCAAAAGTCTTGCAACTATAAATCTTACATCACTTGGAACCCTAGTTCAATTTTTGGAGCAACTAGATGACTCAAATTTTGTCAAAAACTTGTTCAAAAATAATTATTAAAAATATCCAAAAATATCCCCTATTTTAGCTTTTATTCTGCCCTTCAAAATCTATTAAGAATTTTCAGTTGGCCCCTTAATTAAAGTTGTAGAGAATTTAATTCTGAGCAACTTTTATTTTTGGGCCAATTCCAGAAAATGTCTTCTTCTTGTTCAAAATAGGGTTTGAAGTTTGAAATTCATTTGATTTGAAATTTGGAAAATTGAAAAAATCGGATTTTTGCCTTAACAGGCCGCCGCCTCAGGTTCGGCCCGCGACCAGAAGCGGCCCGCGTCACCGCGCGCGCGCGCCCGCGCAGCGCAGGCGGCCCGGCCCAAGCCGCTCGGCCTCTTCCTCCTCCTCCCGCGCGCCCGCGCCTCGCTGTCCGCCGCGGCAGGGCGTGCTCGCCGCGTGGCGGCCGCATGCCGGCAACACCGGCCGGGTGGCGCTCGGTCGCCCCCACCAGCGCGCGCGCTCGCTCCTTAACCCCCCCCGCAGCGCCTCGCCCTTCCTCCTTCTCCTCTGTCGCCTTTGCTCCTTCACAAGCGCAGCAGCAGCGGTTCCGCCTCCGCCACCGCGCGCCCTCGCCGGACACGCGCGTTCCGGCGGCCTCAGCTCACCGCAAGCCGCTCCACCTCGCCCCGAGCTTCCTCTCTCTCTGGCGCAGCCCGTGCTCGCCTCAATCACCAGTGGTAAGCATCACATTCGCACCAATCGCTCGCCGGAGTTCCGGCCGAGCTCACCGTGGATTTCCACTCCGTGGAAACCTCCCCTCCGCTCCCTCTTTTCCTTCGCTCGGGCGCGCATCCCGTTCGCCCCGTCCTCCCGGTGCTCGGACGTTGTTTTCCGTGCCGCCCCGTGGCCGGAGAGGCGCTCCCGCCGGTGAGCAGCGCCGCCGAGCCGCCATGGCCGTGGGCAAGCTCGATTTTGAGCCCCTCCGGTCATGCCGTTTGCTTCAACGTAACCGCCTCATCATGGTGATCATGATGGTGGTGACCTCGTCGCCGGCGACCTCGTCGTCGTCGAGATCCGCGCGGTCAGCGCCCTCCTTTGACTCGGTGTGGCTGACGCGTGGGGCCCAGTTGACCCGCGGGCCCGCTTGTCTGTCTCTCCTTGCGCGCGCGTGTACAGGTCGCCGGGTGCACCTAGCAGTCCAGCGGCTGAAGTTTAAAAGGATTTTTGAAATTGATTTTTCAGAAAATGTATAAATGCTTTAGAAAATTCATAACTTGCTCATTTTAGCTTCAAAAATGGTGAAATAAATTTCTATGGACTCTTTGGAACCAGATCTATGATATAAAATTATTGCATGTAAAATTTGAGATACTTTTCTGTAGAGTTTTAATTAACTAGTGAAATGGCTGTTTTCTTGTTAAATGCTTAATAAATCCTAGAAAAATCAGAAAAATATGATTTCAAGTTTATTAATCCTTTTGTACCATGTACTTGCTAGGGAAATTTTATCTCATGAATGTTCTGTAGAAAAATGTATAGGTGTAGTTCAAATGCTTCCTATCACTAATATTTGTTATTTTTGTTATTTAAATAAATTTGAATAGAACATGCAAGTGATAATTTTTCTCTAATGTTTGTTTAGTGTGTAGAAAGTAGGAAAATTTCTAAATCTGTTGTTTGATACTTTTCATAATGTAAAGTATTTTAAATATTCATTTTAGGCCTTAGTTTGTTATTTTTGTATAGTCAGTTCTAGTAATCCAAATGCAGTAAAAATCTTGTGTCAGGCTAGTTTTGATATTAGTAAGCCACTGTAATTTTCTAAGATTTTTCTGTGCTACTAAACTATGTGTTGCTGTTCATTTGTAGAGCTAATTAGGGTTTACATGCACTCTTTAATGCAAAAATAATTAGTAAACTATACTTTGGTGTATCTTTGATGCATCTTGAGTGTTCAAGTGCTCTTGCATGGTAGAGAATAGTGGTGGTAGTTTTCGAGTACATGTTCTTGGATGACGTAGACTACCTTGTAGAAGAGTCATAAGTTCCACGTAATCCAATAACGTAACATGCTCATTACATCGCATACATTCATCATCATCATCTCATGTCACCTATGCAAATGCACTCATGCCTGAGGCACTCATACTTCTGCATCATACAGGATCGCAGGAAGTGACCCCGGCAGTAGTTCCCGAGGACGCAGAGGAGCAGCCCGAGGTGCCGGAGCCGGAGCTGACAGAAGCAGAAGAGGAGGCCGGTGAAGAGCTTCCGGAGTGCCCCGATCACCGTCCCAGCTCCTTTGAGCAAGGCAAGCCCCGGAGCATTTCTCCCCCGGTTTGCAATTAATTATTTATTAACTTCACTTAATTTGATGCATTACGTTTAGGAGTTGTTTGCAAACGTTGCTGCATTCTACCTTGTTTCACTTTGCTTTACCCAAATCCTTGTTACCCTGGTGTCCACGGTCAATAATTGCTTAGCTTGCTTAGACCGGTAGAAGTCGGGTGATTGCCTGTCATCCGCGAGCTATAGGGGATTACCTGGATTTATGTGAAAGCATGTCAATTGAGAATAACTAAGTGTTGAAATGCATCTGAGACCGGGCGGAAGCTTGCAGGGTTCTGGACTGTAGTGTCTTCCGTCTGTGTCGATTAAGGACCGTCCGTTGTCGGGCCTCGAGTCATGTTGAACGCATGCCTCACATTTAGCTGGCCGAATAAAGTACCTTTCGACCGCGAAGCTGGGAGATTATTCGGGCCGAGTGGATTGCCCGCAATGCACTGTACCGGAGCAGTAGTGGCAGGAAATGGGGGCACGATGATAAGGCCAAAGAGCAGTCGGGCGGCCCCCGGGTACATGTGGTTCCTGGCAAGCTCGCGACTTTACCTAAATGGTTGACTCGGTGACCAATACCTCACTTTAGCGGGTGAGTGAGGTTTGTGTGAGGAATAAATTACCAGCTGGTCAATAATCGATTCGAATCGCCATCGTTCACTGGATAGTGAACACTTGACTTGAGTTACTTCATCGTAGTAACATTGATGAAACACTTGGATAGTTATGTGGAAAATGACATGGTAATTATTGTTAATGATCAATGGTAACCCTTGCTTGCTTATGTGGTTACTGTAGCATTAATGCAAACATAGTGGATAGGGTGATAAAGATTAAAAGATTACATGCTTTTGTAAAAAGAACTGCTAAGCTAAAAATGCTTTTCTTGCAAATGAGTCAGCTACCCCACCAAAAAGCCTATCATGATCCTTGGTGTCTTTTTATTTTGGTTCTGTCGGGTAAGTCTAGCTGAGTACCTTCTCGTACTCAGGGCTTTGTTCCCACTTATTGCAGATGGACAGATGTACTATGGTTATTGTATCAACTGTCTCTACCCTGCGATGGGCGAAGCTTAGGACCATGGGCAATGGTCATCCACTACTTCTCGCCTGATGCTTTTGTTGGAAGATGACCGCGAGCTGGCACTTTATTTTGGAAAAGTGGTGTGTGCGTGTGCGTTGAACTACTGCTTCCGCTACTTCTATTCGAACCTGGTTTGTAATAACTATGTTTAAACTCCGATGTATTTTGTGCCGCAAACTTCTATGTAACTTATGACGGTAACCGCTAAACTTAGTACGATCTTGGCTGTGATATGAAATGGTTTGAAATCCGTCGAGATTTCACGGACTACCGGGTTATACGGGCTTAAGTTTGTTAAATTGTCCTTCCGTTGGATGATTTTCTTACTTAATCTCGTATAATTGGGTAGTTCTGTTACAGGAGAGGAGCGGTGCAATGGAGTGGGAGGAGCAGCGCAGTGGAGGACGGGGGAGGGGGCCGCGATCTAGAGGAGAGGGGGAGGGAGGCGCGAGCACCACACAGTGGAGATGAGTGGGAGGCGCGAGCACCGCACGGCGGAGAGGAGAGGGGGGCGAGATGGAGCGGAGTCGCTCAGGTGAGGGTGCCACACGGGGCTTAGGCTCTGCGAGTGGATGAAGGGGTAAGCTAGGGTTTGAGTGTTGTATATACATGGAATCCTGGTAACAGGCCTTCTGGGCTTCTTTGGGCCTCAGTATTTTAGGAGGCGGGCTTCATATTTTGTCCGCCTCCGAAATTTGATTTACGGAGGCGGTTGCGTTTGGATGACCGCCTCCGAAAATAGATTATTTTTGGAGGCGGTTGTCTTATAATGCCTGCCTCCGTAAATCGATTTTTGCGAGGCGGTTTTTTGTAACCGCCTCGGTTAACAAAAAGCACCCGCCTCGGTTAATCCAAGGCATTAACCGAGGCGGTTGAAAGTGCTGCCCGCCTCCGAAAAATTCCAAAATGCCTCGCAAAAGATTTTTTTGTAGTAGTGCGGCTTTTTTTCTTTCTTTTCTTGACGTGAATGAAAAAGGCGCTGTTGCAGCTGGTTCGGTGGCCACTTGCCAATCGCCTCCTCATATGTGAGAGTTAAAAAAAGCAGAGAATGAGCTGGATTGTTTGTTGACCTCGGCCAAGCGTTACCTTCACTAGAGTTTGGAACAGAGAAAGTACTTTTATCAATACCTATTACTTCCAACTAAAAAAATAATGTATTCATTCAATACTAGAAGTTTATCGTGTCTTAAATAATTAGATACACACACGCAACAACATCATACAAGATATCGCGACAAACTTTATGAACAAAGCTAGATTATTGGCCCTTGAAGTTTGAAATTGATGGTAATGATATATTTGTCCACCACCCGTTGCAACGCACGAGCACTTTTGCTAGTATTAAAAAAGATGGATATTGAAATTTGGTGTTACTGTGTGAGCTACCCTTTTATTTACTTATGCTTTGTGAGGTTTTTTAACCCAACTAGGTAAATGCCCGTGCGTTGCTACGGGTAAATATTAATGTCCCTGACATTGCATTGCTACGGGAGCCTTAAAATTTTCAATGTAATTCAACACAATAAAGTAAGAAAAAAATTATGTTAGGAGCCTCAAATTTTCAACACAGTAAGAGCATAAAAAAATAGTTGGTCCAAATTAAGACAAATGAACTTTAACTTGGCTTAGCAATATATTGTTTCGAGTCACATTCAAATAAATAAGCGTCGAGTAACAATGTCAAAATAAGAGCATGATAGATAAGTCTTTCACAACTATGTCTTTCAAAGTCTTTTGCCTGTGATGCGGCTAAGATATTCTCGTACGAATACAGGAATCATACACGGCCATGAATTTGCATCATACGCCAATAGGTTGATCACAAAATTCTTCTGTAGTCTTTGACCATAACTCAGTTGTTCATAACTCAACTGCCAAAAGAATAGCAAGTGCTTTGAGCCTGTAGGATCATACTATAGGCATGAGAGCAAAAGAGCAGCAGCTAGCTTGCGCTATGAAAATAATCACAGGCATGCACAGGTGTGTATAAACAAAAAGGAAGGGAGTATAAATGTATACATGTGTATTTGTCATGCTTTGTGCTTCTTAATTCTAAGCCAAAACCGTAAGTCTCTAACAACAAATATAAAACAAATACCATCTAATCAGAGCAAGGTTATCAACTGTCATTTTTAACATGCATATTCAAAAAAATAAAATTTGAATCAATCAATTCTGTGTGCGGTCAAGATTAGAGAGAAATAACCATGAAAGTAAACGGTAGTGCCGTGGATGAACCCAAAAATTTAATCAGTAGTAGCCAAAAGGGAAAGCATAAGCTGCTATATTCATCCAGCGAACATCATATGTTCTCCAACAACATAATAGTTTATTCATCCGGTGAAATGATTCATGGTTTCGCCAAGAAAGATTTAGTGTAGTTAATCAGAAAATTTAATAAAGATCTGAGATCAAAGAAAGCACCTGTACTAATCTAATGTCCTGAAACTGAAACTCTGAACGAAACATCTAAGAATCTAATGTCCTTAAACTCTGAAGGAAACATCTAAGAATATCTCAAATCACATTCATCCAACCACAAATCCACAAGATAGAGAGGTTGTAGTCACTGAGAGGAGAGATATACATGATCAATACAAATGAAGGCAATATCAATGTGTACACAGTGAGAATTTGCATGCAGCTTGGATATGGATACAGTTACTGATTCGTTTGCTGATTTGCTCTCAAGTTTCCATACAAACCTTCATTAAATGGATCATTTCCCATTAACCTTTTCACTTTATTTTTCCGAAATCCTAGGAATATATTGTTGGTCGCTATCAGACAGGCAACAGTTGATGTTTGGTACCCTTGGATTTCATTATTTTTATTTAGTCAACAAATCAAGTAAATTTCCAAACATCAGAAATGCAACTATTGCAGCAAATATAATGTGGGGACAGAAGCAATTGTTGGTAAGCATGGAATGCAAGCAGTCCTCTAAACGGTGAGCTCACAGAGAACAATGGTGGGTGTTTAAAGCATATTGATTTTTTTTGTTCAGATTGGCAGGAATGATAAAAGGTGAAGAAATACTATAATGCAAACCTCACTCAGCCTATTCTCAACAATGGATCTGAAACGAACTATTTTCCTGGGTACTTCCATCATTGAAGAAGGCTCCAACTTTTGCTTTGCTGGGACACTGGGACGGCGACGCCGACTCTACAGTACATAACTACACCAAAATGAGCATGGTAAAAATTGTAAGACATTACTGAAGGGATCAAGCCCCTGCCCATATGTGTTCTCATGCTGATAGCTAACCTGAGTAGTGTTGCAAGTAGCAATAAAATGTTCAGGGGACATAAAGCCCTCAATGTTCTCGTGTTCAAAAAAAATAAAATAGAGAAAATATACTTGCAATAAAGAAAAGTAACTAAAATGGAGAAAATATACAAGCTAAATTAGAAGTAACCGCTATAGCTTTCAAATAAAAGTACAGAAGATGGTCCATACAACCGTGAAAGCTTATTTGAGGCACATGATAGAATCTGGGAGCTAAATTTGAGAAAAAATAACTTTGCAGATTATTCTTATATCAAAGCTGATAACTGAGCTTTGCCTTGCCTGTGGGCCTGGAAGTGTAGATGACTTTCTGGAGGTGGGCAGGAGCGAACTGGTTACTGGATCTGCAGGTAAAGAAAGCAAATTTGAAACCTTCTCCTTGGTGAAATCTGAAGGCAATGGATAGTTGGATACAACTCTAAAGGCACATGACAAATAATTATAAACTCAAATGCCTTCTAAACCATTGGCCCTGAACATGGATTTATGGATTATTGCAAATTACTACTTCAGAAAATCGAAGCAAAGTAGTCTTGGTCAAGCTCAATTAATAAGGCAATGATTTAGGAAGGCACTACTTGTGTGAATTATGATCTGAAAATTACCCTTGCATCAGAAGTTGAGAACAACATAAGAGAACAATGTGAAACCCACTTGCTTGACAAAGGAGCAGTGGCCCTCCACCAAACATCACTACAGACTACCCTGCCTACTCTACCAGAATGTGAAAACAATCTAAATAGATATAATACACAATCTGATCTCCTAGCAATCAAGAATTGTTAGTCTTGGTCATCTCAAAAATTGAGTTAAATGTATTTCTGAAACTTCCTTGCAGTCTCCTTTCCTCTCTGTTCATTCGATGTTATCTTTTGTTCAATGGACAGTGGAGTGCTAGGACATAGAATCCAAAGGTCTCTATCCAGTGAAAATAAGATGCGGTGAGGTGGGGTGACATGAGATGCAGTGCAATCACATTATGGAACGCAGGGCCACAACCAGGACGGCTGTACCTTGTTGCCGCTGGATCCTATGGACCTTGCCGGTGAAGAGGGAATCGCAGAGGAAGATGGAACCGTCGCGACATCCGCTGCTTGGCTTGGATACGCCACGTCGTGGGCTCACGGCCTGGGGTGGACGGGAACCGTGGCGACAGCGCGTCGATGCCAATCCACGCTGGAACACGCCGGCGGCTGGACGAAGAGGCGGCGCGAACTCCGGCCGGTGGTGGAGAAGATGTGGTGGGGTTGTGAGACCGCCGGGACTGGGGCAAGGGAGCTACCGTCGATCGCCGGCTGGGACCTAGCCTCTCGCCGGCGGCCGTGGAGGGCGTGCTCCGGGCGAGGAGGACCGGTGGCCGCGCACCTCCGGCAGGAACTCGAGTGAGACGCAGAGGCTTTAGAAAGGGTGGGGGCGGCTGCTGCTGCTGGTCGATGAGAACCAGGAGCTGGTAGCGACGGCGCGGCGGCGGTCCGGCTCCCTGTTCACATGGGGTTCGGCGTCGGCGTCGGCCTGGCGCCCTGACCTGGGCAACAGGTGTTGGTGAGGGTGTCAGCGGAGTGGTGCTGCAGCGGCGGCGTCAAGCGGCGGCGGCGGCCCGATGCCCTAACCCCGGCGGCGGCCCGATGCCCTAACCCCGGCAGCGGCGTTGATGAGGGCGGGCGGCGTCAGGCGGTCAGCGGCAGGTGCGTCGTTTGAGATTGGGGATGAATTAGGAGGGTGGGGCGGTGATTGCGCGGTGATGGGCCGGGGGAAGCCGGGCGGGCGATGCGAGCGAGAGCGTGCGAAACCGGGTGAACGATTCCCTTATGAATTTTTTAGTTGTAGAGACTAGGTTTGTGCATGTGTATTGCCATGGAGAAGAAAAATTCAGCACAATAAGAATAAATTTTATAGGCTGTCCATAAATTTGTCTCAAATTCTCATCCAAGTCCTTGTGCTTGCAAATTGCACATTCCACCCTCTAAACTTGTCTCTAGTTCTCATGTTGGTTCTAGTATGCAAATTGCATATTTGGCTCCCTATACTTCTGGAGTTGCAGTGTGGAGCTTGTGGCTAGGGTGAGGTCTAGGTTGCAGCCGATCGATGGATGTCCTGTCCATGGGTGAGCTCGGCACCTTTGAACAATGGCAACCTGGCCTGCTGGTGGCACAGTTGTTCCCCGTCCTTGTGCTTTGTGTCATGCCCTACCTGCTAGCCATATCTTGCTTCTCCCGGTGCGGTGGCGGTCCTCCATGGGTAAGGTGAGCTCAGCACTCTTGGCACAATGGCGGCTGTCCATGGAGCCCACTGCTCTTTGTGCTCAGTCCATGAGCGAACCCACGGACCTCTCTTCGCTCCCCTTGCTGCTGCTGACAATCAAGTCCCTTGGTCCTTGCTGATGGTGGTTGAAAGACGAGGAACAACCTGTCCATCCTTTGTCTTTGTGTCCCTCCAATCAAATAGAAAACATAGATAACCTCGTACCTTTAATGGAACAAAGAGATTTGACCATCCCTTCCCATAAAATTATGATTGAACTGTATTGTTTTATCTTCTATGCAAACCAAACACAACCTTAGAGTCTCATTAGATCCCAAATCTCCACTGGACCAGTAATGCTCCATCGGGGTGTTGGTATTTGTTAACGCAAATAGAGAAATCCGCAAGCGCATAGATACTGTTGTAGCTTTCACCTAGGAGTATTCCAGGGTATTGTATTTATCCACAGGGAAGCAATGGTTAAAGAGATTGATAGTTAACCATTATGTATCTACTAACTAGTATACCAACTAGACTAATGTGGGGTAGGTGAAAAGATAGGAGTGATTGATAAATGACACACACAGGAGCACTCCAAGGTAAGATAAAAGAGTAGATAGGCCGAGTTGAGAGGACAACGGGTGAGTTTAGGGTTCCTATATACCTCTCTATTACTATGGTTCTATTCTAGTTCAGACCAGAGGGGATAACTAAACATGGGTAAGACATAGCGATCACACTATAGCACTTTGGGACATCAGAACACTAGCCACGGACATGGATGAGGAGGGGGCTAGGAAGCCTCGACTACGGTCCTGCAATCACCAACCCAAATGTGGTGGAATACGTTGGCCATCAGAGCTGTCACCACCTGGGGCTACCATACTATCGTGGAGTTGGGTGCCATCTCAGGTAACCTATAGACTAGACACCACATCTGGCCTACCAATTACTACTCTAGTCATGATTTATAACTAGAGCACTCGATGCGAGCGGAGATCCCATGCTAAAGTGTAGAACAACTATACTAACAACGCTTAGCTAACCAACTAAGGCATGAGCTAAATAACCATGATAAACAATTCAAGTAATTAGAGAAGATAAATATATGAAATATTTGAGTCTTACGAAGGAAAAGATACAAAGGCATATCAGACCTCCAAGGACTCCTTCAGAACCTGAGCACTCTCCCTAACTCTCAACAAGGCTAATCTATTTCTACATATTGAAAAACAAAGTGGAGCACTTCCTTGTGGTGTGTGTTATGAGAGAGGGGTTGCCCCTCTATTTATACAAGGCTTGAGGCAGTGCCGGAGGCTAAATTTGGCACGAGCACTGGTCTCACCGCCTCTGCATGCCCTCATGCCACCGCCAGACGAAGGGGCGGCAGAAAGGCATCAGCAGGGGGTCACCCACCCCTAGGGGTCGGCCGCCCCCTGACCTGGCCCCCTCACCACTGCCTTTGCGTGGTGGGTCGATGCTCAGTCCTGGGCTGCTCCTTGGTTGGTATTCTGCCCAAATTGTTGTCGTGGATGGGCCTCTTTATTTATCCTTTGCGCAAATTAGTGTCGGAAAGCGCCTTTTTGGTGAATTCTCTCCATTTATTTGTACATGTGTTCTTCAAAACATATAAACACCAAAACTTGTGGAATTTTTTAGTTATAAACCCTATACTAAGTTCGATGTTTCGAATAAATGGATTTTATGTGGGGTTTTGGCAGTTAAAATTATGCATTAAGGACCGCCAACAAGCTCCCCCACACTTGCTCTTTGCTTGTCCTCAAGCAAAGTTATGTGTAACTATGAAGTATGACTTCAAAAGATATGATGCTAGCATAAAAGTTATTCCATGTCATTCCTTATACCTGTGGATTTTTGAAGTGTCTACCATGTCTCCTTGAGCGATTGAAAAGTGGAACGGCTATGACACCAAGTCATCACTTTCCCTCTATGAAGCATACTTGGAGATTTTGTATTTTTCAAATTGAAAGCATAGCGCATACTTCTCCTCAAATGGTACTCTCAAGTTGCTCAATGGTGTTTATATCCTTACCAAAGGCTTTTGAATTTGCCTTCTTTTTTATCCTACTTCTAAAAAGGCTTATGTGGAGCTTTGGGTAGGGATGAAGTGTGGAAGCATACTTGCATTGTGTATTTTGCTAAGTCAAACAATGGATCCAAGAAGAAAGATGTCATACAATCAAATCAAGATGTGCATGTGTGTGGAAAATTTATGGTGGCTAACTGTCGCACTCAATTTTAATGATAAAATGGGATGCATAATCTTATGTGCGCCCAGAGATCAGTCGCACACATAAGCCAACAAGTTGCATAAAGTATCATCACAAGTGTTTATTACATCACGAATATTATCACATAGTCTTTACACAAATATAGCGGAAAATAAAAGATAACTCTCTCGTGGTAGCTCCAAAGCACAGGGATGTCAACTGGTTGACCACAAGACTAGTAGTCCTCAGGAAAGTTGTCATTACCAAAGCAATTTGTTACCCATCCGAGAATTTTATCCAAGTAATGAAAATAAACAAGTGTAAGTACATGTCATACTCAACAAGTGTAACATGGGGTTCATGAGGCTCAAATAGGCATGACACAAGTTTGACTACATGTAGCTTTTAGTTGGCACACTTTTAAGCATATGAGTAGCAACAAGTTGTTATAACTCCCATAATAAACACATGATCAGGTAATATGAATAATGAATAGCAACAATATAAAGTCATTAGTGTTCATCTATTCCATAAATGTTCCAAGGCCGCTCGTGACCGTGAGCACGGCTGTTATAACAGTTTTACACTTTGCAAAGGTTGTACACTTTCACTGTAAGTCGTGTTTCCCATATGCCCGGGGTTTGCAAGTCCCCAAAACACTACCAAGGTGAGCAGACAGGGTACACTATGAAGCCTTTCAAAGGTTCATCTAACAAGTTAGGGCTGCTAGATTCACTTGGCAAGCAGGTGTAGGAACCCCCCCTTTTCAAATGACACAATTCCATCACGGCTATACTCATAGGACTAGAGGCTGTCCTATACCCATCATGTCAAGCCATTCTTACGCCATAAAGGTAACCACTAACAAACTAGAAAAGGTCCTTATACTGAGCTAAAGCCAGAGTCATGTAGCCCTCACAGTTGTACTGTAAGTCCCGGATGATCACGTACAGATAGGTCCTTATGGAGAGAAACTAGAGCACCATAAAAATAGCCCAATGCCCTAGCCCCCTTTATCAATGTTGCTAAAAAGTCATCTTTTAATGTTTATTGCATAATCCATTAGTCAAAGTACAAAATCATTGTTTACGGTGAGCACTAGCAATAGGTACCCAATGCAATATCCATAGGAGTCAAGGTATAGGAACAATTCTAGCAAATCCTTATCAAGGAGACACATGCATAATGATTAAGTGCATTAATGGTTATTAGGAAACAAGGATAGTCCCATGCTATACTTGCCTTCATCAAATTGCTCCTGCCGTCCTGTTCGTAGAAGTACTCCTGATCCCCCACGAATTGCTCACCGTCTATACTCGATCAACACGACAACAAACATCCCGAGACAATCATGCAAAGCAAACAAATCTATAATTAGAACAGTACACCATCAGTAGAGAAATAAGATGAAAAGTTTGTAAAACAAATCTACGTTTTGCTATGATCACACAGACACGAAGATCACAAAATTCGGAGGTATAACGAAGAAGTTATGAATTAAACAAGTTTTCCTTTACTAAAATAATAGATTAAATTTAACCACAAATTTTAAAAGTTAGAAACATGATTAATAGTGCACTAACATGTAGATTACACAATTACGAATCTATCGCAATTTGAACGGATCAAATCGGAGTTAAAACGAAGATTTTGTAGGCAAAATAAAATCAGTGGCATAACTATAAATAGATAGAACTCAATTTTCAAATTAAAACAAATAAAAACCAGATTTTGAAGTCGGCCAGGGACTACGGGTTTGAATCTATAAAAGTACATGGGCTCTTTAGCAAATGGAACATGCGAAATGGTATTGTGCGATCTGGACTGTTGGATCTGATTTGGACGGATCGGATTAGATCAAGGGAGAAAGAGATAGCAAGCCGGCTGGGGAAGATGACCAGCACGGCGGCTGCCATGGCCAGCGGTGAGTGGACCTCGCCGATGTTCGTTGACTCAGTGAAACAAACCACCATTTGACTCGAGAAAAGTACGAGGATCAAGAAGAGACGATGGCGAACTCACCAATATTGAAAACGAATGCGGGGACGGATCGAGAACGGCGTGCGGCTCGGGATAGTGGGCGGCGGTGATCTATAGACGTTGGCGAGACGAAGTGAGCAAACCAAAGTGAGAAAAGAAGAAAGAAAGGACTCGGCAACCTCGCAACCGCGATGCGAAGCTTGGAAGTAAGCTTACGGAGGCATTGGCGTGACGAAATCGGCGAATCAAACTAGGCGGCATCGGGTTTAGGGCTTGCGACGGCTGTGAGCTCGAGCGAGGACGGTGGCTTCATGATTAGGGTTAGGGACGGGGCGATGCACGCGGCTGCTATTTATGGGGGGCCTAAGCATGGGCAGCACGCCAAAATCCCAAAAAAATCAGAACCGTGTGTGATGATTTCCTTCGAGAGGAATCTGGCTCAAACACGAGCTAGAGAAGGAAGATGACTGACTAGGCGGGCCCACCTATCGGCGAAACGAGGTGTGGGACCAGCTGCCAGTGGGTCATAGCAGAAGGGAGGGGAGGCGCTCAGCCTGCGGCTTGCTGGGCTGGTCCAAGAAGGGGCGCGGGCTTGTGGGAAAGGGGAAATGGGCGAGGGAGCGAGCGGCCTTAGGTTGGGCCGCGGGAAAGACAAAGCCGAACAGGCCAAAAAGGGTGAGGGGAAAGAGAATTCCTTTTCATTTTCTTTTCCAAATTTCCAAAGAAATTTTCAAATAGGTTTTGAATTCTCTTCTGAGTTTTGAATCAAACCACTCAGTACAAAAATGCTATGCAGCAGCATGGATGCACAAACATGTAGCTAGACCTTATAGTTGCCATTAATTGATAAAAGTTATTATTTTTCTAAGTTTGCAAGTTCACAAAACACATAATTAAATCATTTAAAGCTATTTTGAAAACATGCAAATTTTAGGGTGTTACACTAACCTAATTCTACTATGCTCTTTAAAACACATCTCTCTCTTTATTGGGACTTGAAAATTTTTTGTGAGAACATGGGCTATCTTTATTCTCATCTTAATTTCTTATATTTTTTCTTTCTTATCATCTCTTTTTTCTTTCTTTCTTTTTCTTTCTTTTTTTGATGATAGCCTCGTGCCTCTTTTGCAACAAAACTTTTTGAGTGAGATATCAACAAAGATTTGGAGCATTTATTTTAATGGAACCTAACAAACATATTTTTGTTCACTTTCAGTGTAGGAATAGAACATTTTTGGATGGATCTAAGTGGAAGACATGTTTTTGCGACTACTCCCAGTGTAGTAGTAGTGCATATATTTGGTGGCGTGTACATGATCTTGATTTTAAAAGCATAATAAGTTTCTCAACAAGGGTCAACAAAGTTTGACAAAGCTCAAAACAAAAACAAGTAGCATATGTAGAAGGTTTTTATCATGATATCTAGCCTTGGTAGGAAATTTCACTAATAAGGAGAAGTATTGCTATAAATTTTGAAGTTTTTAGCAAAACAGAAATTCTCCATGAGCTTACATAGAAAAGATAGGATTTCTTTAGTCTTTGCCATATCTCACTTCACAACAATTTAGTTGACATGTTTTCCTAATAGATATGTATCCACAAGTAAAAGTATATGAACTAGGAATAAAGTTTATGTCGGCCAACCTTTATAACGTCAAGTTCATAGTTTGGCAAGTTTTCATTTCTCATTTTAAGTTTGATTGGCATGTATAACATTTTTAAACATAATCAAACTCATAGGAGCAAATCATGGGTGAGGTAATGGAGTGCAAACCAGTGTGCCCGAGTGATAGCATGGAAGGGTCAGGTCCCCCACACTTGGATTTTTATGTCATTTGACACTAAAAACCAAGTGTGAATGTTGGAGCATCTCCTTAGCGTATATTGCAGCACCCATGTTCTTAGACATCATTCATCCTTCATTCCTATAATTGTTAGTGGCAAAGAGTACCCGAAGGGAACTTGTCTAGCAACGAGATTTTGTTTATTTAAGGGGAAAAGGGAGGTCATAGCTTTATTCTAAGAAAAATGTAAGTCTAAGTTAAAACAAGTTTATTATGCAAAGCAAATATTATTATTATTATTATTATTATTATTATTATTATTATTATTATTATTATTATTATTATTATTATTATTATTATTATTATTTATTATCAAAATATTTTTTGGATGACTTTATCATGGTGAGCATGGCATATAGGTAAAACAAGGTAGAGATAACCAAAAAGAAATGAATGAAGCATGTCATGAAATATCTTTAGAGAAGTTCACCCCCACACTTGAATTTTGCAATGTGCAAAATCAAATCTGGGTGGTAGCACTCTCCGTTGAATGATATTTTGTTGAATTTACCTTGCATTTCACCCCTTCGTTCTTTTTGCTCAAACTTGAAAGGTTAGTGACAAAAATACTAGAAGGAGCAGTTTCACAAATATATCCTTGTGCTCATTTTCAAAAGTCATGTTATTGGTATTATTATAATTATTATTTTTTTGAAAGTAAAGGGAAATTATATTTTTTAATATTGATGCATTTGCAAATATTGAGATTTGAAATTAAAAATGCATCAAATGTGTTATAACTACCGATTTACCTTCGGCAAGGGCTCAGCGTTTTAAGTCCATTGAATAGGACTTCTCCATTGCATTTTAGCTTGAATTTGCATCATCACATCCTAGAGATGGATAAGGATGATTGCACTTCTTATTTTTGCCATGCCATCGTGATCTTCTTATGGTTCTGGCTAGGTGGGAGTGTGTTGATCTTTCGATCAAGGGTTCATCCCTGCATCAGGTTAGTGGACCATACATATATACCCGAGGGATTTTACAAAGGTGTTGATACACTAGTGGTTGATGTTATGAGCTAAAAGTTTTCCTCTATGAGAATGAAAAGTTGGCATTCATGTTTAGTTAGCAAAGAGAGCCCCTTTTTCATATTCAAAACCTTTGTTTATTCAAAGTTCACCAAATGAGTTTTGATTTATCTCCGTTATGAATTCATCTCAAGGACTTACCCATATGAATTTGATAACATCCTGCAGGGGTTAGTCCATGCATGCAACCAAGGTCTACACTTGTAATTTTGGTTCAAAAATCAAACTAGACTCCATGTCTAATTTGATTAAGGTAGGCTAATTAACCTAAGCACCACACTTAAATAGCATATGAAAGTATGGTCATCGCACCCAAACTTCAAACTAAGCACTGTGCTTAATTTAAAAGATGTATGACCAGTACCCAAGCCAAAGCATACTAGTATAGAGAGAGAAAGCATGAAAAGATAAACATGAGATTTACTCAAACAGATGTGAGAACTTTAAATGGTGAATCAGAGAACCATTGTTTTTATTATTCTTTATGCAGAGCAATGCAAATGGGTTTGATGAATGCATTTTAAACAAACGTGCCATGGTTTTGGAAAAGGAAATCTAATCGAATGAGTGATATGCATGAAAATATAGGCTTTAGCCTTTTCTCATAGAGCGGACCATCTGACGATATCATACCGACTGGCAAAGCCAACATATGATTCTGATGGTCCGTTTAACATCCATCTACTACAAAACTAGACTAAGAACATCGAATAGATAGATAACAAAGAAATTTGCCATCTACCTAGACTAGGCATGGCGCCCAAATACAGCTCAAAGTCTAGGAGCCATCCAAAGAAAGCACTAGATATTTGATGAACTAAGAAAACATGCATGGGTGAAAAAAATGGGAAAGATATTTTTGGGTTGGTTCTTTTATACCTTGATCGACTCATCACCCACAATTTGTGATTGAATTATGAGTGATGCAATGAATTTGTTCCATCAGGTATGATGGTTTTTTGTTTTCTCTTGATGGTGACCTTCTCTCTTTTTGCACATGGTTAGTATACACTACTACACTCACACCCTTCACAGCCGTGTCGCAACCCACATAGCAATCTAATTTCGGCCTCGGTAGTAAGCTGTCGGTAGTGATAGTCGTAGCCATCACTATTGCTATCTCAGACTGACTAGGAAGAACACAACACCGCCGCATTGGCTTATCAACCGTCCATGATAAGGTCTTTACTTCCGTCACATTGGAGCACGACCCGCCTCTGTCCATATGCACTACCACCGCCGCATGGCCTATGATCCGTCTGTGATTAGATCCTTATTTTGTCGCATTGAGGACTGACCTTCTAGTGTGGGTATACACTGACACCACCATATTGGCTTATGATCCATCCATGATCAGGTCCTTGTTTCCATCGCATTAGAGCATGACCCGCCTATGTCCAGGCGAACATCACCGTCTCTTTAGCGTATGAATTGCCTAGTCATAGGGCATGGTCACCGTCGTGTTGCAATGCGATTCGCTCGTGATGATCCTTTAGTCGATGCCAGTTTACTAAACGATTTGGCAGTGATACACTATTGACCCCTGCCGCATCAGATGAATAGTGGCGGTGATGAACGTTTGCTCCACCAACGACTAGTGGTAGGGTGGTGATGACAAAACAACCCACATCCGATGGTGACAGAATTGCATCCGGTTTTCACAATGTATTTACTAATTCAGCTGGGCCTTAATAACTTACTGAACATACACCATATAGATATAATGATTACACATCATTCATCATGTCCACAATGAAGAGTACTTGTAATAATAACAATGCTCGACACTGACATAACAACCATGTCAACTGATGAATTAACACAAGCAGTACATAGATAGCATAACAAAGGTTCTACTCCCTACTTACATAACTAAAATGAGGTTGATGTGCTTCGCTCCTTCAGATTGGCACTCCTTGATCAGCTTGGTAGCAAATGCATGATGGAACCCCTCTTCTTCCTCCCATAGCCATTGTAGGAAAATCGTTCAAAAGCACTGAGACTCCGAAACCTGCACAATGCAAAGAAACAAAATTAATAATATTCAACATACCATTGGTTTAGTTACCAAGCCAAAATTAGACTATATATAGACTCAAAACAACTTCCTACCTGAACAAAGACATGGCCTAACAACAGAATATAGCATATGCACATTTACTGCTCTGCTAATGATTCCATGAACAAGGGAACATAAGGAAGATAGTGAGGTCCATTGATACATAGACTCCAGGTAGGTCTAGGACAGTGAATGACCCATGTAGGGAGGACATAAACTTTTCTGTGGTTCATGTCATATGCAAGCAGTGTTCTGTCCTCCCCAACAAGGAAAATCAAATTCCATTCAAGGTGAACTGCAATCACTCTATACTCCGCATCACAAACCTCATAACCAAATTCAATATTGTTTTGTCCAAATATCTCCAGTGTGGTCACCATATGCTTCAATGTCCATCTATTACTACCATAGTCTTTAAGGATCTAGATTGAAAGCTGAGTCATAGTGCAAATATTAGTAGTATATAAACACAACTAACCCTGGGCTTCATGGATGGAGATTGCATCACCATGTGGCTTATGTATTTTCGTCCATGTCTTTTCGTCCATATCAATAGCAACAATCTAGGAGAACTCGAGCTAGTGCATAAAACCATTAAGAAACACACTTCTCGCATATGTGGATACTATAATACCATCGCCCCATTTAGATTCTTTAAAGATCCAAGTTGCACTCTTAGATGAGTAGATGCTCACACCTACGGACTCACCCTCCCTCATCTTCCCATATTCAAACACATGGAAGTGTGAGGACAATGTCAGATCGAACCCCAAGCGAGTCTCGCCACAAGAACAGAGGTTATCAAGCAGTAGAAACCATTTGTTAGTCGCTGGATTGCAGACAACATAGCGACACCCAAAACACTAGTAGAGGATGAGGCCACTGTAGCTATCTAAGATGACGACATCGTGAATGGGGAAGGGCAAGAAGGATAAGGATGGGTGTTCACTGGTGACACTGGTGAAGTGGCATTTGCCTTTACAGGTGTGATAGAAGAATCTAGCAACAATCTGGGGCCGCTCCTTTCAGTACTCGATGTCTGAGATGAGGTGGTTCCAAGAGCGGCAGACACACATGCAGCTACACAAGGAGCGGGTGGTGAGGCGGCAGAGGATGAGGACCAAGACATGGTCCGCTAGGATGCCCACTCCCTTCATCTTGTTGGGGACCTCCATCTTGACAAGGATCTGCTGGAGCGACAGACACACTAATCAGATGGAAGCTTGCTTCCTACTTACATGAGTGAAGAGGGCAATAAAAATCCAAGAAATATGGATAAGGGAAGTGTGAAAGCATTACCCTTGTGTTTAGATCTTGCAGCAGTGAGCTCGAGCAGACACGGTGGTGAGTACCACCTTGGTCACCGGTGGATCTATGTGGGTCGGTGAGGCGTACCGGCTCTGCGGCACGGAGCACTAGATTGTCGGCGGTAGGCGGCGGTGATGGGGAATAGTAGCACTGAGGAGGAGGCACACAAGGTGGGGAAGCGGTCTTTGTAAGCTAAAGTAGGGGCCGCGGGAATGCAAATTTGAGCGAAACTTCATAAATACGCGTGGGAGACTTGGGCAGGCTTGGAAATTGATGATAGTGGTGCCATCCTAACTGTCTGGAAGCGGCGGTGAAGGTTACCGGCGGTGGTGGTTGTGTGTTACGAAAATCACCTAACGACGGACGTGACATACGGTCCTGAAATCTAAGGTGCTCGGGGGCTACCATCACACTACCGGTCGTACAAGACCGCTTCCCCATCATAGAAAATAAACATCGCAGAAAAGATAAGGAAGATCCCGGAAAATACATAAGAACATTTCATATTTCATGAAAATAAAACATACATATTGTACGCTAAAAATTCAATACATCAAAAAATCCTACTACAAGACTAGCTTTAGTGGGATGCGGATGACCCTCTATCGGGCCTTCTGCTTGGCTTGTAGTAGGGGCCCTTTCCCATGTGGCGCTCGGTCCGCTGAATTAATTAAAATATAGTTAGATTCAATTGGTGACAGGAACTACGTATAACTTAAAAAATCGAAAGAAGGTTGATCCGAAAAAACATCATCACATAGAGTTATTTCTTCAGTACCTTCTCCTTGCATGCTTCCTTGTCAGCCCTATTGGCCGCGTGGCGCTGGTCCCTGCGAGCCTTCACCGCCTCATTGCTACCCGCAATCCCCAACTCCACCAACTTCACGGTCACGGGCCATGGTGTTGTTGCTCAAGATATACTTGGCCAAAGCACTATGCTCTGACCCAGAGATCCCCTCGCTTCTACGAGACTTCCCATTCGTGTGCTGCAGCAACTCGCGAAGACTCCATGATGGCACTTTCTTGCCACAACAAAAAGGACACACAAAGGTGCCCTCGCCACGACCACGAAACCTAACGCCTCCATTGGAGAGGCCGAGTAGGATTTCGCTCTCCTTCTCTTTGAATTCAGCCTCGTCTGAATGAGTTTTCGCTCTCAGAGTCACTGTGGCCTGCCATGCTTATAGAGGAAGTGGAAGAAAGAAAGAGAAAGCAACACACCACACCACACCCCCTTCTTATATGAAGAAATGGCGATGATTCACATGGCAACGTCGACTAGCTTCCCTAGGCGCATATTTCCTGTCACCTCGTCTCGCAGCGTACTCAACGCGGCCATTCAATGGTGACCATTCGCATGGCAGCGTCGAGTTCCCAAGGCACCTATTTCATGTCGCTTGGCCTAGCAGCGTTCCCAAAGCATTCAAAAACATTGAAAAAGCAATTGCCACAATGGTCATGAATTAGGAGTGTGATTCACACGTAAGAATACACCATACCCCACACCAATAGCGATGTTGTGGGCTACGCCGTCGAGATCACATCCAACATCCAAGATCAAGTGGTAGAGTGCACTGTGTGGCCAAACGATACTCTTTAAATAACCAGGAAACAAGTTCGTCATGATAACTCCTCAATTAAATTCCCCCAAAAAAACCTCCTCCTCAATCAACATACATCGTGCCGTCCACACACCGTACCTCCATCCACGTCGGCAATCATGGTGGCGAGGCAGCACCCCATGTCGCTGGCGGCGCTCCCTGACGAGGTGCAAATTGACATCACCGACCACCACGCTGTGACCTCAGAGCAGCCCATCGATGACCTCCACAGCCTACAAGTGACATGCTCATCCATGTGTCGCATCTACGGCGACCCCGCCATCACTCGGCATGTGGCAGTGGATCAGTGCAGACCCAGTTTGTCAAACGACTGAGTCAACTACTTCGCCCTCCTTGCTAGGCTGACCCAGTTTGGCAACCCAGAGGCTTGCTTGCTCACCGGGATACAAACCGTATTTGTGGAACACCATAGCCCCCGGCCATGCCTCGACTATCTCACCCACGCCGCCGATGGTGGGCACAATATGGCAGCCTATCTAGTCGCCATATTCCTCTATAGGCACAATGGCGGTGCTGGCGACAACAACACTGCGAGGCGGTACATAAGACGGATCAAGGGCGAGGAAGAATCACAGGGGGCGGTGGCAGGTGGCGGCGGTGGACCAACAAGTAGGCGGCTAAGCAACAAGGGGTGTCGGCTATGCCATGAGGCGGCCGCAAACTTAATCCACAAAATGACGTGGTGGCGCAACAAGTGGCCATTGCCACCACTGGCACAGGAGCGCGGTGATCTTCCATGCATAGGCGCGGACTACGGCGTTCCAAAAGGATGGGAACAAAGGACTTTGTTTTGCAGCAAGGACTGTAGGTTCGCCGTGAAATTATTTTGTTCAGAATGGTAATTGGAATAGGAAATTAATTCACTCTTGAATGTTAGCTTCTAATTTTCTGTTGTGAGAGTGAATATAGGAAACAACTCCGTAATTAATTTAATATTAGTATTGTACTACAGTACTCCTTCCTTATTCATTGTCTTGCGGTCCTTCTTAACTTCTTCCTCCTATCTGAGGAGGACATGGGCCTCTAGGCTATGTAAAACTAACACTGAATCACCGTATGAAACAGCGACGGGAGTTGTCACACCACTGTACTCTTCATGCTAGATAAATAATCCAATTTGCAAACACAACATAGGCATACTAGTTTAGCTACAATAATGACAACATCTATCCTAGAGGAAATTAACATGTCCATAGACAATCAAACAACAATGGTCCATTTAAACATGTCGTCACAGAGAGATGCATCAAATGCAACTTAGTTTAGTGCTCTCATAATGACTCTGAGAACAGGGGAACATATGGAATGAACAGTGTATGAAATGGGTGCATCACTATTTAAGCCGGGTCTAGGTGCACCTCTTAGCCTCATTATTCCACACACTCTTCCATGTCCTTGGTCTCCCAGGCAACGACCTAGTACACTGGTGGTGCAAGGTGCCGAACAGAAGAGCACCTTCTGGATGATTGCACATCTTCTTGCCAGATCTTCTGTTAACAGATGATGTGCAATCATTTGGATGCTCTTTTGTTCTATTTTGGAAGTACATAGCTTCTTTGGAGGACATTCTGCTTCTATGTGTTTAGAACTTGATTTTCTAGAACCAGCATCAGCTTCTGCATGCATCATCAACAACCCTGGGGCGCTTATTTTTGTTACATGAGCATTGAAGAAGAGGCAATGATTGAGTCACATTAAGCTCATTTATAGCATTAGTTGCAGACTTTAATCGCTGTTCTTCGGTAGTCACCACAGAAAATTCTACCGCTAAAGAAAGGGTAGATTCATCGATAGCTACTGCCTCTTCAGCATGTGTATTCCTGCATAGGATGACTAATTGTCAACATGTAAGTTTAGCAGTAGGAAAAATGAAGGAAACCATTTTTTGTCCACCTTTCTATTGTAGTAACTTCCTTGTCGATTAGGATATGGTGGTGCTCACGTTCTGATTCCTCAGACTTAACAGTAGGCTTGGAAATGGGAACACAGAGCTATTCAAGAAAGAGAAAGAAAAGGTGAGGTGAAACTTCCACTAGCATCTGCACCTCTCACGGTCGAGAGACAGCAAGAGGTAGAATAAGCGTGTTCCCTTTACCTTTCCAAGCAGAAGAGAAGGAAGGAAAACAAGCGTGTTCCCTTGCACCGTCACAAAACTTCCACTAGCACCTAGATCAAGCAGCCCCGCTACGCCTAGATGCCGGTAGTACCCAATCTTGAAGGTCTTCTCCTTGAAGACTATGCTATTAATAAATAGACATTGAAGCATACTGTCAGCACACTGAAGATGTTTGAAAATTTTCATCATGAGGACAAGAAAATGCTACAACTAAAAATGACACAGTAACAATCATCACGTCAATTTCATTGATAACTTCAGTTACATTCCACAGTTGTACAATAACAAAGACCTATGCAAAAACTCAATGCCTCTATCTCCCTCGCGCTCACAATGTTTGGCCACTTGTGCTGCTCTTAGTGTTATTCTTGTTGTCCTTGACAATTGGGACTTCTTGCTCTTTTTAACCACTATGGCCTTTCCTTCGAGTTTCTTGTCCCTTCGAGGGGGTCCTCCTTTTCATATTTGCCAAAAATTTGAGTTTCTTGTATATGAAATTATGAAACATACCAAAAATAAAAACACAATCTAAAATATATAGTGAAATACAAACAACAGTTTCATATTTACCTAGAACTAGAATCAGCTTCTACACTATCAATAATAATAGTGAAGAGCTAACTACTATATGGGTGGCTTGAGAGAAGGCTACAAAGATCCTTACAGCCGGTCTCTAAGCGAACCCCCTTAATCGCAAAACTTCCACTAGCACCTAGATCGAGCAGCCCCACTGCGCCTAGATGTCGTTAGTACCCAATCTTGAAGGCCTTCTCCCAATGTCACTGCTGCCACTGGAGGAGTTGGAGAAGGAGCACCATGGCAACGAAGAAAATATAGTTGGTTGGCTCAAGAGCTTTGTTTGTATCTATCTGTATCTAAGAAGGAAGGAGTGTGTGGATTGCCAAGAAGCGCATATAGGCCCCGCTTAAATAGGTCAACCTTGAAGATAGAGAAGCAGAGAGGAGCAATATAAGCATCAGAGAAGACGAGGCATACTCCATAAGAAAGTAATGGTGATGCAACTGTGTTGTTGGTAGTTGGGAAATGGGGAAATAACTCACGCTGAATTTACTACCGCCGGTACACCAAATGGTCGTGTAGGGCCGGTGGCCATAACGCCACTACCACCGCCGCATTGATGATTTTCAACTGCCGGTTTCCTTCGCTTGGAGGCCTCGCTATCGGTCTAACCGACGGTGGAAGTATAACACCGTCGCTTCTATTGCTATGGCATTGAAAGTGGCGACGGTGAAAAGTCAATCTGTAGTAGTGATATATATACCTTTCTATGAAATGGTAGGGTGAAGGTGTTGATTGTTCATGAATGATCGGGCACCCTGGGCTCATGATGATTCTTTTTTTCTTGTGGAAATGTGCTGGAAGGTCGAACGGCTGGTGTTGCCCTATTTATTCCACATTCAACAGGACAAGGATAATCCCACAAAAGCTAGTGGCAAACTAGGTTAGCAGATATCAAGGTCAATATCAAAATCCTTATGCCAATTGCTTCACCGGCAACGGCGCCAGAAAGCTTGATGGTATTTGGTAACACAAACAGAGAAATACGCAAGTGCACGGATACTATTGTAGCTTTCACCTAGGAGTATTTCAGGGTATCATATTTATCCACAGGGAAGCAATGGTTAAAGAGATTGATAGTTAACCATCATGTATCTACTAACTAGTATACCGACTAGACTAATGTGGGGGTAAGTGATAGGATAGGAGTGATTGATAAATGACACACAGGAGCACTCCCAAGTAAGATAAAAGAGTAGATAGGCCAAGTTGAGAGGACAACGGGTGAGTTCAAGGTTCCTATATACCTCTCTATTACTATGGTTCTATTCTAGTTCAGACCAGAGGGGATAACAAAACATGGGTAAGACATAGCAATCACACTATAGCACTTTGGGACATTAGAACACTAGCCATGGACAGGGATGAGAAGGGGGCTAGGAAGCTTCAACTATGGTCCTGCAAACACCAACCTGAACGTGGTGGAATACGTCGGCCGTCAGGGCTGTCACCACCTAGAGCTACCACAGCTATCCGTGGGGTTAGGTGCCATCTCAGGTAACCTGTAGACTAGACACCATGTCTAGCCTACCGATTACTACTCTAGTCACGATCTATAACTAGTGCATTCGATGCGAGCGGAGATCCCATGCTAAGGTGTAGAACAACTATACTAACCACGCTTAGCTAACCAACTAAGGCATGAGCTAAATAACCATGATAAACAATTCAAGTAATTAGAGAAGATAAATATGTGAAATATTTTAGTCTTACAAAGGAAAAGATACAAAGGTATATCAGACCTCCGAGGACTCCTTCGAAACCCGAGCACTCTCCCTAACTCCCAACAAGACAAATCTATTTCTACATCTTGAAAATTAGAGTGGAGCTCTTCCTTGTGGTGTGTGTTATGAGAGAGGGGTTGCCCCTCTATTTATACAAGGCCTGAGGCAATGCTGGAGGCTAAATTTGGCGCAAGCACCGGTCTCCACTGCCTCTGCATGCCCTCATGCCACCGCTAGACGAAGGGGCGGTAGAGAGGCACCGGCTAGGGGTCGCCCACCCCTAGGGGTTAGCTGCCCCCTGACCTCGCCCCCTCGCCACCGCCTTTGCATGGGGGGTCTATGCTCGGTCCTGGGCTGCTCCTTGGTCAGTATTCTGCCCAAGTTGTTGTCGTGGATGGGCCTCTTTATTTATTCTTTGCTCAAATTAGCGTTGGAAAGCGCCTTTTGGTGAATTCTCTCCATGTATTTGTACATGTGTTCTTCAAAACATATAAACACCAAAACTTGTGGAATTCGTTAGTTATAAACCCTATACTAAGTTCGGTGTTTCGAATAAATGGATTTTATGCGAGGTTTTGGCGGTTAAAATTATGCATTAAGGACCACCAACAGCGAGTGTCCGTCCTGCACTAGGATGCCGGACGCTATGTGGCCTCACGTGGTCCACATATTTTTTTCCACCACACAAATATCTACTGTCGTAACATGGCTACTTAGATTTATCCTCTCTGATTCCATCTCACTCTCTCTCTCCTTTGTCTCTCTATCCAAAGCAATAGGGAGAGGAAGGATGTCCTGGAGCTTGTTCATCTCCTCCTGTCTCAAACTCGTGCAACCACACCCGCCCCTCATGGCCATACTGTAATGCCCCAGAGTCCAAACGACTTAGATCCACTCTGTATGCTGAGTAAATCACACCTACCACCATCCCACTTACACTTTCGTCCTCGCTTCGCGTAAAAGGATTAACCCGGGGATGGTGAGATAGACTCGAGAAGCCTTATATGTTAGTCTATCCCACTTTTAATAACCAAGGTGGGACTAAACTCTCCACAATATCTCATTAGCATGCACATGAGTCACTATGGGCCAAATTCCAAACTAGGCCAGATGTTACACATACCCCACCCGCTCTCTGTGCACCGCCGGCAAGCTCTGCGCGTGCTTCCGCACAGAGAGCCCAATGTTGTCGACAAGCTTCGCGCCACCAACATCCACGCGTTGTCGCTGAGCTCTGCGAGCGTTGCCACCGACAAGCTCTGAGCCACTGATAAGCTCTGCACTGGCAACCTCCATGGCATTGAGCTTTGTGCCGGTGTTGAGCTCCACGTCGACGAGCCTCAATTCACCCAAGTAGCAAGAAGGTGTTACGCTAAAAGCGCATGTTGCAAGCGTATGTTTCAAGTGTTTCATATGCATGTTGCAAGTGTTTCATGTGGATGTTGCATATATTACCATGGCTATACACGTATGTTGCAAAGTGTATTGTTCCAAATGTTTTAGCTGTTTTACATGTATGTTTCAAATGTTTTATGCGGATGTTGCATATGTTTCACACATTTGTTACAAGTGTTTCATTTAGATGTTGCATATGTTTCACACATATGTTGCAAGTGTTTCATATGGATGTTGCATATGTTTTGCAACGGCTACATGCGTGTTTTCCTGGTGTTTTAGACGTATGTTGCAAGTGTTTCATCTAGATGTTGCAAAAGTAGATCTAGTGTTGCACATGTTGCAATGGAACCTATCTGCCGTAGCCGCACATGCATGCGCGTGTGACGGGGCGAGAGCGGTTGGCGCGGGAAACGATGTGGGCATAGATCAAGATGCCCTCCCACGTGGGCGCGCACAGATGCGGGAAACAGAGCAGCGCCGGCCCTCACGTGAAGCAGGCGCAGGCGTGCAGGCAAGCGCAGCAGCATGTGTACGCGGGGGCGCGGGTAGGCACAGCAGGCACGGGCATCAGCTTGACTACCACTAGATAGACCTTGCCTCTATCTACCCTTCCATTACTGCTTTTAGAATCATGCTAAACTCTCTTCTAATTTCTTCTAGTTTTTATATACTTGGTCGCTTTACAGTGAAACAAAATTATACAGTATATGCAAATTGAATGTAGCTCTGTTTTTCATTTTCTTGTTGTCGAAGCTGCCTAAGTTAAGAGTCCATGATTTGGCATGGATTTCTTGTATTTTTTTAACACTTCTCCTATATTTTGGTGCCTGAATTTTAAGATAATTTCAAGCAACACTATTCTACAACCAACTAGTACAAGTAATTGTTACTTTTGTGATTTGTTATTTGTCTTCGTATCATAACATATCAAAATTTTCATCCTCGTCTAACTATAGAAAAAAATTATGAATTGTTAATTGTCTTTATGTTAACATATATTAGATTTTGTCATGTTTGTAGTTTTGTCTATCAGGTTTTTTATTCTAAGAATAAAAAATTATAGATTATGCCGACATAAATTACAACAAACTAAAGCCGCATTAGTATAAAATATATACAATAATCATGCCATGAAAGAAAGCTAAAATTCAGATACCTAAATTTTAGCAACTCCCATTTTTTAATGATAAGTGACGGATGAATCAATGGCAAAAAGAATACAGTGCTAGTGATTCGAAGAGAACTGTGGTTTCACCGGAAGTGCTGACCATCCTAATGATGCAGCGATGGGTGCTTTGCCACCCTTCTTTCATTCCCTGACGTGTGGGGCCACAAAATATGGGCCCACCTGTCTTTGCAAGTCGTGTGAAAGTGCTCGTGATGCCACTGGAAACAGTTGTGTGCTTTTCAAAGGTTTATCAAATGCTAAGAGTTTGGTGTTAGACTATACGCAGTGGATACTCTAAAACGATACTCTAAAGCTTTAGAGTATGAATATAGAGTAAAAACTGTTGCACTGGGTACTCTAAAACGATACTCTATCCTTTCTCTCACTATATATTTAGGGTAGTACAGTGCTTACTCTATACTCTATAGTGGCGGACCCCACTAGCTAAACAAAGGGGAAAAAATGCTATAACTCACAAACCAAAAATCCAAATTAAATTTCGATTGCACCATTAAATTCGTCTCAATAAATTCTTTAAAACTAGATCACACATGGATATATTTAGATAAAATGACAAGTGGGTCCCACAGTGGATAGAGTGGATAGAGGATGATATAGAGGATAGATGAGTGCAAGAGAATTAAGTATAGAGGAGAGAATCTTGCTGACTAGGACGTATAGAGGATGAATATAGAGGTGCATGAGTGCGGGCAGTCTTAATGTGTACTACATCTGACTCGGTACGGTATACTTACACTTAACCTTTTAGTATTGATAAGTGATTGCTGAGTCATAACCTCATTTCCAAAGCATTATCTACACTGTTGATGCACATTGATAGATGTCAGTTAGACATGACCTTCCTTTTGCGTGCATTGCTACACCAACCATGCTTATTAAACTCAAACCATATGCTCACAGTGAACATCATTCCGTCCTCTTTTCATGCTGTTTTTCCAGGTTCTTTTCAAATGGGATTTAAGATGGTGCCTGGTGTTTAGCAAGTTAAAGACCTTGGTGCTCAATGAATATTGGTGTAGTGTATGCCTGATGACTTTGGCCCATTAGTCTGTATTCTTCAACACTCACCTGTTCTTGAGGAGCTTACTCTTGAACTTTTTTCTGAGGTACATACTCTATAAATGGAGAGTTGCTATATAGTATTAGAACATTTACACTGCTGATTGATCTTGGACATTTGTTTTTGTTCACTACAGGGGCCTAAGTATGAAGTGGATATGATAGGAAGCATCAGTCTAATGGAGCGATCAACTACAATTTCAGAACACCTTAACATAGTCAAAGTCAAGTGTCAGGCTGTTGATGAGATAGTTCTCAAAATTTTGAAGCTCCTGTGCGCCTTCAACATTCGTAAGCTAATTAGCAACTTTCCTCATGCTTCTATCTGAAAGTTCACTGCAAAATTATTGACAAATGAACACCCTGCACTGCTGCCACTGCATAGACATTTAGTTGGCAAATAAAATCTCATAGTTATACATGGAGTTATCCAGTTGAACGTATTGCATAGATATTAAGACATTTATGTTGTATCAGTTTTTAATTGTTCTAAGTAGTAACATTATCACACACTATTGTTCTGCGGCTTCCCCTTTTTCTTTTGAAGGCAAGCTTCCCCTTTTTCTTGAAGGCTACTTAGTTGTTACAGATTTTCATCGGTTATATGCACTGCCACTATTGATTAAATTAGCTTTCACTCAATCCTTTACACAAGCCTGTTCATGCATTTGATTATCCAAGGAACTATTATTGCTTCTCCATACTTTTGTTGATTCAGCATACATTTGTTACTCACCTCTTTCAGATATATCATCTTATTCATGTGTCACAATCATTTCTGTGGTATCTTCACATTGTAGCTTTTCTTCAGTCCTTGCTGTGGCTAGAAGTTTGTTCGTAGCTTATAGTAATGTACCAGATCTATTTTTGCTTTTTTATGTTTTTTTTCCTCTGGCACTTTTACCTGGCTTTAAGAGCGTAGAAATCTACATGTTTCCGGTTTCAATTTGTCTTGTTTATTTCCACAGATAGCAGGTTGCACTAATCTGAGAATAACCTCTGTCCTCACTACCCGCTAGACCTGAAAGCAAGCTATCAAATGTTTTCCTCTGAAAATGCAAACTTTCTGTTTTCATAATCAGAAAACATTTGTGTTCTGCATTCTTCTGAAAGGGTAGTTTGCCTAGATGGATTCTAGTTTGGAGTTGATACTGGTGAGTGTATCATGGTTAGAACGGAAACTATGTGTCAAACAATTGATCCTGTTTTCATTTATTGTCATGTTATTTGAACATTTCTATCAAGCTAGGCTGACTGTTGTTCGATTGAATTTCCTATTCAAGAAAGCCATTCCTCCAGTTTTAAGATTCTGTCTAGTAACTGAATTTCTGATCTTATAGATAACAATTAACTCTAAGTGCCGCCTTTCATTTTTGTGCAGGTTTTGATTTCTGAAATAAGGCGCTAGAACTTTTGTGTTTTCAAGGGATATACCATCTTTCACTTTTAGGAAATGCAAGGCTAAAGTACGCCGCTACAAGGTTGCCACCACTTGTATTACGTGTAATTGGGTGTGTCATGTCACTTATAAGCTTCTAGTTAAACGAATGTGTGAGCAATGGCAGCACGAATTTATTTCAGAAACTTTAAATATCTAGTTTGTATCTGGCACATCATCTCACTCTCATTTCTTCTGCACAGAGATTATGAGGGTTTGTTTGATAATCTTGTCCATTGATGTCCCTTCAGCATATACATACTTTGGTTTAGGCCTTTACGGTTGAGCAGGTAATTAAGTTGACCTGTTTTCTTGTAGCACAGTCAGTTCCATATCTCTCCGTGTTATTGCGTGCAAAGGTTCAAAAGAACATTCAGGTAGCAAGACTGGAAAAGAAGAGATGACATGTCCCATTGGACATTTGGCAAATTTTTTTATATCCCGAAAAGACTGCCCTACACGCCAGGGCTTTATTCTTTTTACTGTTAGTGGTTAATTGGATAAAAGTAAAAGACTACGGTTGTATATCATGCATGCTCTTTAGCAATATACTCACTCCGTCCCTACATAGGTGTCGTCGTTGATGTGCGTGCTACAAGTTTACTCGATTGATAAAAAATACGTACAACATTTGTATCTCTAAATAAATTTATTAAAAAACTAGATTCAAGATCTTTCCAATAATACTAATTATGTATCACAATTATAATATTTTTTAATATATATTTAGTCGAAGTTGTTTCTCAGGAAGCGAAAACGACAAATATTTAGGGACAGATGGAGTATAATGTACTTGGCAGTAGATGCTATGCTGCGTTGTATTGGCGTGCAGAAAGTCCAATTACGTAGCAGTTAGAAAACTTTACATCTGTGGCTCTGCCCATTGTGTGCCTCCATGAGTTCGATGACCTTCCTCTCACCTCCACGCAACTAACGTTGTATTTCAGTATCTGGTTCTTCTTCTAGAAGAGAAAATTCCTTCCTTTGCCCTAAAAAAGTGGGCTTCCTTTCTTAGCCCATTTATGGATTCAAAGTTACCTATTTTAGATTTTTTTTTGCATTTTTAATTCACGTAGGATTGCAATTGACATGCAACTTCAATCTTTTGTTTTTCTTATTCCTATGTTTTGAATATCATGTGTCCCAAAGAGGCCCTTAGCCTGGAATCCCACTTTTATTCCTCGTATGGCCATTTCGTCATATTAGACCTCTAACGGTGTTAAGTGGGGGATAAAATGACGTTTTATCCTTGGTAAAATAGGTAAGTTCAGTTTTTATGTACTCGCTTTGTTCTTGAATAAATCAATTTCTAGAGTTGTTTTAAGTCAATCTTTTTTTAAAAGTTTGACCGGATTTATAGAAAAGAGCACCATGATTTATGATACCAAATTAGTATCATTAGATATATCATAAAATATATTTTCATAATGTGTTTATTTGGTGTCATAAATATTTATACTTCCTTGTATAAATTCATTCAAATATAAAAAATTTGACTTATGACGACTCTAGGACTTATTCAGCGATAGAGGGAGTGTTTTATTTTGATGATTATTTAAAAAAGCTTAACTCTATTTTTGTCCCTTCAACTCTTGTATTTGTCTAATTTTAATACATATAAATATTTATAAATAAGTAAAGCTAAAGGTGTAAAATTTTTCATAAATATCTAGAAAAACTAAAGTACTTGATTAAGTCTAATTTTTTAATCAACAGTTGCTTTTGTCTAATTTTGGCACCCTCAAATATTAAAACCGTTTAATTTTGACCTGGGATCAAAATTAAAAAGGCTTTGACAGTTGAGCTGTTAAAATTAGACGGTGTTGTAGTTGAGGATAAATCGAGCTGTTCGGCTGATGGTTTCTACGACTAATGTTGTTTTGTTATGAAAGAAAAACACTATATCATAGCTGATAAGCCAGGCTGGTAGACAAAAACCTTGTTTTTTGAACTTATTA
This sequence comes from Saccharum hybrid cultivar R570, assembly GCA_038087645.1. Classification (NCBI taxonomy): domain Eukaryota; kingdom Viridiplantae; phylum Streptophyta; class Magnoliopsida; order Poales; family Poaceae; genus Saccharum; species Saccharum hybrid cultivar. The sequence goes on from JAQSUU010000805.1 coordinate 19,954,342, forward strand.
GTCCGGCTTATCAGATATAGTATAGTGTTTTTCCCTAGTAATAAAACATCATCCGAACAACTTAAAAGGAGGCGCTAAAATGAACTTTAGGCCATGTTTAGTTGCAAGAAATTTTGCAAAAATTTTCAACATTCCCTATCACATCGAATCTTTGGACGCATGTATGAAGCAATAAATATAGATAAAAAATAGAACTAATTACACAGTTTAGATGAAATGGACGAGACGAATCTTTTAAGCCTAATTAGACCATGATTGACACTAATTGCCAAATAACAACGAAATTTACAACAGTGTCATTTTGTAAAAAAAAAATTCATCTAAACCGGCCCTTAATGCTTCATTAAAAAAGGCGCTACAGCTAAGCTCTCAGAATATGACATGTGGAGCCCGCTAGTCACTGCGGCGACTCGACTCCCAGAGTCCCCCTGCCTCGTGGCTCGTGCCCTGCTTCGCCTCGACTCTTCCGTTTCCCCACCACCCCTCTCTCAGACTCTGACTTCAGTGCAGACCACCGGGCACTCGCCGCCTGAAATTTCTTCTGCCTCTCCGGAGCTCCACACGTCTCGGGTGAGATCACAACTAAAGCAGCCGCCGGCGAGGTGAGGTGGCCGCCAGCCGAGTCCGCCTTCCTTCTCTGCTCGCTTTGCACCGCTTCTGATCTTATCTTCTTTCTTGGTTCCACAGCGCCAGTCGGCGCCCACCACCTGCTCGACAGAATGCATCGGGGAAGAAACAGCAAGAGAGCGGTGCCTCCGGCGGATGGCAGCGGATGCAGCATAGAAGCCATGCCGGACGGCATCCTCGAGCACATCCTCGGCTTCCTGCCGGCTCCGGAGTCCGTGCGGACATGCGTGCTTGCTCGGCGCTGGCGCCATCTCTGGAGGTTCGCCACGGGAATGCGTGTCGGGTGCGGCAGTGACGATGATTTCCTGACTCCGGTGACGGAGCGCCGGGAGTTCATGGACCACGTCCTCCTCGGTGGAGATTCGCCCCTCGACACGTGCGAGTTCAAGCTCGGTGAGTTCCAGCACGAGGAAGTGCCCCGGGTCAACCACTGGCTCCGGCACGCTGTGATGCGCAAAGTGCGTGTGTTCAGTCTCAATATGTCTCCAGGGGAGGCTCCAACTCCATACCTCGAGCTAGATGATCAGCCGCTCGCTTCCCAGCACTTGACAAGGCTAGATCTCTCTTATGTACAGGCCCGCAACAGTTTCCTCAACTTCTCGAGCTGCCCGTCGTTGGAGAATCTAGTGCTGCGATACTGTGAGTTCTGGTCTGCCACCATGATCTCATCCAAGTCACTGAAAGATCTAGCCATCATTAGCTGCGAAATCACAGCATCCGCATCCGAGCATTCCCGCCTTCGAATTTATGCCCCACATTTGGTTTATCTTCACATAGATGATATTGAGGGGAGAACTCCCGTTCTTGGCAACATGCCATCATTAGTGCAGGCATTTGTCCGAATAATTGATGATTGTGAGGATACTTGTGACAAGCTGCTGGATAATTCACAGTGTGATTGTGAGTATTGTACCACTTCTGGTAATGGCGGTGATGATAACCATTGTGTGCTTCTAAAAGGTCTATCAGAAGCTAAGGATTTGGAGTTGATTTCTTCACCAGAATTGGTACACCTACATTTCCCCCTCAATTATTTATGACAAGTTGCCCCCTTTTTTCTGCTGCAATGTCTACACCATTGTTGAACATAGATAAATGTCAACTAGACAGGTTTTGAATTTTAGATGCATTCCCACAAACTAGGCTTATTTCAGATCATTTCGTCTTATTTGCTTGCAATTTGTCCAGTTTATCTTCAAAATGGATTTGAGACTCTGCCCTACATTTAGCAAGTTAAAGACTCTGTTTCTCAATGAGTACTGGTGTATGCCTGATGACTTCACTCCGTTAGCTTGTATCCTTGAACACTCACCAGTTCTAGAGGAGCTCACACTTGAGCTCTTTTGTGAGGTACATGCTTTATTGAAGAACAATTGCTGCCTATCCGAATAGTTACACTGCTGATTGTTCTTGAAAAGAGAATGTTTCTTTTAATTGCAGAGTTCTGAGTATGAAGTGGAAATGGAAGGAAGATTTAGTGTGGAGCGACCAACTACAATTTCAGAACACCTTAACATTGTTGAAGTCAAGTGTCAAGACGTTGATAAGAGAGTTCTCAAAGTTTTAAAGTTCCTGTGTACCTTTAACATACGTAAGCTAACCTGCAACTTCACTCGTGCTTCTGTCCATATGTTCACTAGAAAAATCAGGAATGCTAGAAGCAAAGATACAAAACTGTTCACTAAGATATAATGGAGTTGTGTGTTATCTAAAATAAGTTGCATTGCATAGACATTAAGATGGTACATTGATTTCTAGAATAGTTCTAAACCTTTACTTAATGAGTTTGGAATGGACACAAATGACTCAATTGACTTGTTCTGACTATATTATACTCTCTCCGTTCCGAATTATAAGTCGCTTTGACTTTTTTGGTTCATCCATTTTGCTATGTATCTAGACACAAAATGGATGTACCAAAAAAGTCAAAGCGACTTATAATTTGGAACGGAGGGAGTAACTTTCTGGTTAGTACTAGTGAACAATAGCACCAATACCATTGTTTAGTTGTTCTAAGCAATAGCACAGCATGTTCACTTGCCTCCCCTTTTTCTTAGTCTCCAGTGAATTGCTTCTCCATTTAATTGACTGCGGATACATTTACTCACCCTTTTCAGTAATCATTTTATATGTATGTGTGTAACAAACATAAGCATGTTATTCTTACACTGTAGCTTCATTCTTCAATCTTATTTATTTCTTGGAATATGTGCATAACTTACTAATTAGTATAATATAGTTGCATGTCTGATTTATTTATTTATTTTACCTTTTTTTTTTATTTTGAAGTATCCTCTGCTCTGCAGGCTGCAACTGCTTATGGCACTAACCTAGCCTTGCTCAAGATTGCAGAAACATGTGCTCGCATATGTTTTCTATGTTGATCTGAATTTTCTTGTTTCTACAGGTTGCACATTTCTGAAAATAGTCCGTGCCCCCTTCTTTTTGCTCCCATTGTCCATCTCTTGCCTTACACCTGAACTATAGCATTTAAATGTGTTCTTCGTTGGTTCAAATTCTGTGTTGTGAGAGAAAAATACTGTGCCATGGCTGATAACCGGACTGATAAGTTTAAGCGAACAGGACAAGTTATAGTGTGTTTGGCTAAGAAATTGTCTGTCAAACACTAGGTCAATGTTTTGGTTTACTGTCAAGTTAATTGAGCATGTTAATCAGATTAGGCTGAATGTTTATCAAGTGAATTTCCTATTCGAGGAAGCCTGTTTCTGCATTTTTTTAGCCTGTGTCAAGCAATTGAATTTATGTTTCTCTACATAACAATCACTATAAACTTATTTGAACTTTCACCTTTTTTTTTTGTACAGGTTTCAGTTTTTAATCACAGGTGCAAGAAAATTTGGGCTGCCGTTTGACCTTCTGCTGCTCACTGTTAGGGAATGCAAGGCTATACTCCCTCTGTCCCTAAATGTTTGTCTCTAGAAAACCGTGTTTCCCTCATAGACACGCTTTCCGGACGACACACATTAAGGGACGGAGTAGTAGTTTGCTGCGGCAAGCTTGCCATCTTTTGTATATGCATGGGTAACTGGGTTTGATATGTCAGTTTTGGATTTGCAGTCCCACGAACATGTAATTTGGCATCATATATGGTTCAGTACTTCAAATGACACAATCATGTGCCACACCATGTGACCTTAATCATTTTGCTATCAGTTCACGGTGATATGTTTGACAAAATGATCCAAATAGTGTGCTTTTAGCATACTTTGATCAACGTTGAGCCGAGCTGGGAGCTGCCACGTGACCTCATTTGAGGGCCATTTGGGCTTTTCGATTGATGTTCACTGCAGTCTGCAATCAGTTGAGTTACCGGTGACATGATCCAATGGTCTTCACATAGCAAGGTTGGAATGAAAAACAAGGCATGCTCATTTTGAAGTAGGGAAATTATATTCACATGATCGTAATTATTGGACCATTGCACCTAGTAATTTTTTCTTGTTTTTTTGATCAACTATTTGAAGTAGGGGACTAAAGGACATTGTAAGAGTTCTTCTCGGAATGGTGACCTTAACCCCCAAAAACAATACGGAGAGGCTAGCGCCCGGACGTCCGAACGGATGTCCACGCTTGCTTTGCCTTGTCCGCTCAGATTCACACGTTGCCTGCGATGGCACCATTTCACGTACGCACACGGGGTTGCCCCACGCCATCTGGATGACTCGTCCCCACCCATGGCTCAATCCTCGCACGGATGCGTCGGGTGCCGATCACTTCCACTGTGTCGGACTCCTCTGCTGAGGAATCACGCGGGCCTCTTCCACACTCGCGCCGAGCGACCTACGCCTCCTCCCCACACCGCCGACAGCGGCTTGCACCTCCTTGACACCAATGTTGGTGGTCAACACTTGCAACATGAAACACTTGCTGTAACATACGACTAAAAATAGATGAAACATTTGGAACATACGCTTGCAACATATGTGTATAGTTACTGCAACATATGCAATATCTAGATAAAACACAACTTGCAATATACGTCTAAAGCAGATGAAACATTTTGAATAGATGCTTGCAAATACCTTTAAAACACTTGCAATATATGCAACATATGCAACATTTTGATCTACATTTGCAACATCCATATGAAACATTTGCAACATACCTTTAAAACATCTGAAACACTTAAAACATACATTTGCAGCATACACTTTCAGCATAACATCTCCTTGTTGAGGTCGCGCGTCGCGGCAGCCATGGCCTTCATGGTGGGGAATTGCAGTAGCGGAAGCACCTCGGCAGCAGCTCGCTGCAGTGGGGGGATGAGGCACGATGCGCAGCGGCGAGGGATAGGCACAGCGAGGCAAGTGGGCGCGGCGGGGGAGATGGAGCGTAGCAGAGGATGGAGCGTTGCGCGGGATGGGGCACACGGCGGGGGAAGGTGTCAGCAGCGAGGCGGAGTAGTGTGGGCGGCGTCCGGACGCCCACTTCTAAGCATTATAAAAAAAATAGAAAAAGGCTGTTTACAAACCTCATCCATCTATGGGCTGAATTTAGTTTTCAATCCTAAAATATTTAGTTTTTAACCCTCAAAACATCAAAATGTTCACTTACCAACCTAGGGTGAAATTTATTATGTTTTGGGTGACGTGGTGTTGAGGGGTGACATGACCAATGGTTAAATTTACCTAACTTTTTGGAAGTAAAAAAGAATTTAATATTAAAACACAAGTTTAAAACTAAGCTAAACCCATTTTATTATGCCGATCCAACAAAACTCCATTCCAAATTGATTTATGTTCTAATAATCTTATTCGTAACTGTTTTTTCTATCAGATTGAAACATTTATAAACTATTACTCCCTAATCCCTACATTCCAAATGATAAGTCATTTTAACTTTTTAAGACATATATAACTTTTGCTATGTATCTAGACAAAGTGTATATGTATGCACATAGTAGAAATTATGATGAAAAATTACCAAAACAATGCCTCAATTGGAAATATTAGTATTTTGATGTAAAAAGACTTTGAAAATGCCAAATGCATGTACAAGTATTGAAATTCAATTTTCTGAAGAGAGAGTTGATTTTAATTAGAACACATTAACTGTTTTAGTTACAATATACAAATTATTCCTTATTCAAATAAAGTATATCTTCTAATTTGTTAATTGCAATATCCTTTTTAGCCTTGGCGATGTCAGCCAAGAAACGCCATAATTTGTTTTGCTCCATTCTGGTTCTGGAGTCTTTTCGCAGTATATAGTCGCTAGTTTGAAATTTAGTAAAAAGAAAAAGGATCAGTGTGAGGGCTGAAGGGGCGCGGCCTTCTCAAGACATTGTTTGGTTCATAGCCTAGGAAAACCAACCAAAATGAATTTGGCTTGCCCAAAAAATTTATCTACTATTTGCTTCACAGCCAACATTTGATGAGAGAAAAAATGACACTTACCTACTTGGGCACAAAAGGTAAAGAGGGCAGATGACGGCAGGCCGGATTAGTTCCTTGAGATTTTCGTGGCCGGCCGTAGCAAGAGATAGTGAATGGCAGCTGCGCAGTGGTTGTACCAAGCCCATCGATTTTTGATTTAGAAGCTTTGAAAGGCATTATTTTCTAATCCGTGTAGCTAATATGCAGGCATATGTTGACTATATTTTGATGCTTTAAATATTAGTGATATATGGATCCCACATGTCATGCCCCGCTAAAAATATAGCGGATTTTGGGATTTTAGCATGTCCACTATTCAAACATTCCTAAAAGCAACAATGAAGTCCCCTACTTTGTGTTTGAGCCCCCAAACTTTTGGAGCTTGCAAATTCTATCATCAACTCCAATAGCAACCTATAAATCCAACCTCAAATTCATTCCAATAAACACTGACATGTGGGACTCACCTGTTAGTGGGTCCAATAGGTTTTCCATTTTTTCCTCTCTTCTCTTGCCCTCTACTCACCGACACTTCGTGCAGCAAGCACACACCACAACGCTGCTAGCTCTGGTGCTTGCACATGATCACTGTCGCGCTTATCGTCGTACCAACTCTAATGCTCACACATGCTTCCACACGAGTTCTCGAGAGCGGGGAAGAGGACTTCCAATGCAGATAGGCCAAGCTAGTCAAGAGATGGCCAGTCGTGGCTGATCTTGGGGATGACAGCATGTAGCACGAGGAAAACAACCAATGGCGCAAGAGGGCGAGCTTTGATGCGGGAACGATGACCTCCTGCATGGGTAGATTTGGCCCCTTCCCATCGGATTCAATGGCGATCACTGCACCCGAGACCCAAGACATAGTGTAGGGCATTGCCAAGCAAGAGAGTGCTACCGGTCCGCCGAGCAACTAGATCCACTAGCAAGGAGGACCGGGAGGTGAAGCGCGAGGAGGATCTGTTCGTCTTAGGAGGGAAGCATGATGGCTAGCGGTGGCGTAGGTAGCCGATGACCCAAGGGAGATCGAGTGTGAGGGCAGCTGTTGTGCATGCACGTGAGTTGGTGGCGGCGGGGAGAGGAAGGAGGGGAACCTCCACAATAGGCAAGCAGGAGCTCGAGGAGAGACCCATGAGAATGAGGACCGATATAGACAATTTGTGATTCTTCCTACTTTAGGGGTTTTGCTAGAGACAATACTGGAGCTTTGTTTTTTTTTCTAAGTTCTAAAATTTAGGCTTAGCGGTTCCATGCAAGGGCCTCTTGAAGTTGCTTTAATGTGTTCAAATTTTGATCTTGCTCTAATTTAAGGTCTGTTTAGTACGACTCCTCGTCAAGTGCTCTTGTGGAGGAGCCGGGACACTTGAGCAGGAGCCACTTTTTGCAGCTTCGGCTCTGGGTTTAAAAATAACTTCTGCTCGTCTACTGTTCAACAAAAGAGTTTTTTTCCTTTTAAAGTGTCTGGTACGGCTGCTTCGCAGCCGTTGGACCATGCCAAATAGACTCTAAATTTTATATGACCAAAATTTGGCTTGGCAGCAGTGTCAGCTGCCCTCAAACTCAAAGTTTCATTGGGCCACATTTACGCCGCGCCCAAAAATGGATATGAAGGCCGTTGCTTGTCGACCCTAGCCAAAAATTCCTCCTTTCGCGATGGTGGCGGCAGCTTCATCTCCGCAGCTCCGCTCCTCATTTTTCCCTCCGACCTCACTCCTTCCCAACCTGAAATAAATTTGTGCGAAGTTCTTCAACGCTCCAACACCAATCCGCGCTTCTCCATCTCCACACTCGTCTCCATCAAAATGGAAAAATTTCCACACCGGGTTTCTCTGCTCCTTGAGGCCTAGTTGCCCGGACAAGCTACGCACGCGTCGTCGGTGTTCTGGTTGCAAACCACTAACCACCGCTGAAGCCATTGGCGACAAGGTATGGTGGTTTTTCTCCCACGCACGATGTGGCTTCAAGTTTTGACATCTCCTGATTGGTTTTCCCTGCCATTGCGTCGTCGTCTTATCGCTTCTTGCCCCCTGCAGCGCGAGCGCCCGCCACCTGTTTGATAGAATGCCTCCAGGGAAAAAGAACAGAAACGGGCCTGTGGTGAGCAGCAGTAACGACATAGATGCCCTTCCAGATGGCATCCTCAAGCACATCCTTGGTTTTGTGCCCACGAAGGATGCCATGAAGACATGTGTGCTGGCTCGGCGCTGGCGCAACCTCTGGAAGTCAGCCACAGCCTTGAGTGTCTCTTGCGTCGGCAATGAGGATCCAGCCTTGTTGAAGGAGCGACAAAAATCTGTGGACCATCTGCTACGCCTTCGCGGCTTCATGCCTCTTGAAAAGTTCGAGGTCAGCTTTGGTGGTATGTATGAAGATGACGACACCTTTTGCCTAATCCACTGGATCCAGCACGCTGTAAAGTGCCGCATTCAGATGCTCATTCTAGATAATGTTTACCGTGATGGCTTTGAGCTAGGCAACCTGCATCTCGTCTCACAACACTTGACCAAGCTAGAGCTCATTGGGATAACACTACACAACAGTTTCTGTGACTTCTCAAGTTGTCCAGTACTGGAACATCTCGAGGTTGACAACTGCTATTGGTGGACTGTCGAGAAGATTTCATCGGAGTCCCTGAAACACCTAAGCATAAAATGTTGTGAAGTAACAGGAGAATTCCACATTCTTATTTCTACCCCGAGTCTTGTTTCACTAAGGCTAGATTGCCATTTGTCCATGGCTCCTGTTCTAGTGAGCATGCCCTTACTTAAAGAGGCTTTTGTTAAAGTTACCCATTGGAATGCATACACTGGGGAATGGGGTGATTACTCTGCGGATTGTGATTTTGAGGATTGTTACTCTTGTAAAGGTGTGGTAGGTGATAATGACAATAAGTGTGTGCTTCTGGAAGGTTTATCGAATGCTGAGAACATGGCATTGATACCAGAATCCATAGCGGTATGTGTACATTTCTTTCGTTTAACTCCATTCTTTGGGTTACTTTTGTTTCAGTATCTATATCAATTCTGGACATTCATAATAAAGCTCAGCAAATGGATCCTGTAATCATTGTAGTCACAGTGAGTATTATTTTAATTTTTTTGTAACTCCACTGTGTGCAGTTTATTTTTGACAAGGATCTGAAACAGTGTCCTACATTTAGCAAGTTAAAGACTTTGTTACTTGATGACCGATGGTGTGTGGCACCTGACTTCCCTGCGCTAACTTGCATTCTCAAGCACTCACCAGTCCTAGAGAAGCTCACACTTCATCTTTTTTCCAAGGTATATATTCGTTCTCTAGATGGACAACCTCTGTCTTTTTGAAGTTATTATACATTTGTAGATTATTCCTGGTGAACTGTTTTTGCTTACTACAGGGACCTAAACATAAGGTGGAAATGCTTGGAAGATATCATCCAATTGATGGTTCAGCTGCAGTTTCAGAATGCCTCAAGGTGGTTGAAGTCAAATGCCAAGTGGTTGATGAGAAAGTTCAGGAAGTTCTGAAATTCCTCTGTACATTTAACATATGTAAGTGATCTAATGACATTCTTGATGCTCTCTATATTTCTGAAATTTTTGTTTCAAATGTGGGAACAGAAGCATCGAATAAACTTCGATATGTGTTCAAAAAGCATTGAATGTTTCAAGTGCATATTGAGGAATGAAAACTCTACACTGTATTTAGTGGTGTTGGTCTGGCGTGGGGAACAAAAGTAAACTCAGTCCAATGGACAAGTATTTTCCACAAATTCCTTTACAAAAATTATTTTCCACAAAATTGTGTGGAGGTGTTTAAATTGATTTCCTTTGTATTAGTAGAAACACAATATTTTCAGTTCTTGTTACTCCTGAAATTTGTACTTGTTGATAAGTTTGACTGAAAAATAACACAAATATCTTAATTTATTTATCTATGCAATTGATACTAGTTTTTAATAGTATTAATTTTGCTCCCTTGGAGCTTGAAATCCAACAGGATACCAAGCCCTAAGGAAAATTTTGAGAACAGACTAGTTACTAATGAAGTATGAAGGTCAATGCAAAGAATGAGGATAACCTTTACTGAAGATCTCCTAGGCCAAAACAGCTTCTTCCATCTGTAACAGGCACACCCTATTTATAGGAAAGCGAATCAATGCTTGATGGCTTTACAATTTATCCAAATCTGTTGGAATATAAGTGAATTGCCCACCTCTCCCCATCAGCTTAAGCTTTTGGATTGAACTGGTCGGTGCATGCAACTCTAGTTCAACCCAAAAGCTTAAGCTGATGGGGAGAGGTGGGCAATTCACTTTATATTCCAACAAAATCAACCACTACACTCTGTCATGTGGGGAAAGCAGTTTAGCCGCAGGGCTAAGAAGGCAGGTGCAGCTGGCCAGGAAAGTGGCTAAATTGCTGCTATTAGAGGCGCACCATTAGCTGGTGCTAATTTAGTAACTCATTAGTGAGTGATTGAGAGAAATCAGAGGAATAATAGTGAGTGATTGAGAGAGAGATTTGGGGAGTGACTGGCAGCCTACTGCCTATATGTAAGCCGAATGGCCCTTCATCAGAATCAAGCAAGAACAATTACCCAAATTCCTTAAGTCTTCCTTTGCTGCAACAATCGGGCGCTGAGTGGTAAAATCTCGCCCCAACCATGGATCGCGGCTACGAACTACGTAGCCGGGTCCTCCTACCCTATCCCTTGACGCCCTTGACACACTTTCGAATATTCAAGGGCAAGGCAGTCATTACATAAAAATTGCCCCTATTTCCATCTTGTTACAAGATACCAATGCCTTAAAAGTTGTGACTTGTGGCTAACAGCCACATCCCTATTCATGCTTCACTTCCCTTCTTTTCTTAGACCCTTGCTCAGCCACTCCATATCAGTCCGTCACTTGAACCTTCATTTGAAGCTCCATGCCGGACCTTTTCTTGGAACCTTAACTAATTACTAGAAGCTTTGCTTAAAGTTGCACGCTCAGGGTTTGTTTGGGAGGAATCCGGGTTCTCCTAGAACCATTTCTCTATGCCAATAGAATCACTTACTGAGATCATTTGGCTGCAAGTTGTTTAAGATCCAGATTTTCCTTGAAAACATATATGAACTTGAATCAATGAGAAACACCTTTTTGGGTGAAAACGACAAATATTTCAAGGTGGTGAAATTTCTATCTTTTTTCAGCATCTGGTAGAGATTTAGGAGAATCCAGCCAGAGTTAGAAATGTTTAACCCATCCAAATGGGACCTAAATCTCTGTTGGAACCTGTGGCACTCCGTGCATGACATTCATTTTGGAAAATTAGTCAAAACTTTGGCTCAAAGCTTAGCACATTTATTCTCTGTAAGCCTTGCTTGAGACCTCTGCTTGGAACCTTTGTCCAGTAGAACCTGCGTATGCGAACTTCGAATTAATCATGACCTCACAAAACTGGCCAACAGATTGGCTAACAGGATCCAACAGATGGTCTTCCCATAATCGAAGTGCATTTATCAAGAGCCATTTTGTCTTAGATATAATTTCATGCTTGTGCAAAAAACTGCAATATTTTTTCACCAACAAAAGGAACTCCGCGTTCTCTTCAAGTTGGACATCACAAAATCCTTCGAGTTGGTTTCCTGGCCCTTCGTATTACAGGACATGAAAAAAATTGGGGGTTTGAATAGATTTGGTGTGATCTGTTCAGCTTCAACTCGGATCTTGCTAAATGGTATCCCTAGTGAAGTTATTAGACATTGGCGAGGGCTAAGGCAATGTGACCCTCTGTCCCTGATGCTTTTCATATTGGTTATGGATATTCTTGGTCACATGGTGCCCAAGGCCTCTTAGGAGGTGTTGCTGCAACCTCTCTTCTCTAGGAATATTCAGTATGGTGCTTGATATCCTTAAGCTTTTTGAAGATACTTCGAGTCTCAAAACTAATGTTCAGAAGAGCAATGTGTATCCTATCCAGTGTACATAGGAAGTATGATCCAAGATCGTTTACCTTGTAGGCTGCATGATTTTCCTTTCAAGTATCTTGAGATACCCATCTCATTACAGAAATTGGCAAAAGCTCAAATCTAACCTATCATCGACTGCATTGCGTACCAGTTATCTGGCTGGAAAGAGAGCTGGCCAGGAAGTTCAGGTTCAATATGGCCTCATGTCTATGCTTATCTATGTCACCACGACCATCGACTTGTCACCATGGGCCCTCAAGGGTGTGGATCAAATATGACAAAGTTTCCTTTGGAAAGGAAGGACCACAAGGGTGTCCATTATGTTATTGCTTGCGACCAGGTCCGAAACCTCATGAACTTGGTGGTATAGGCATTTCTTATCTTAAAGCCTTTGATTAGTTCTCAAGTTGCAGCGGCTGTCTGTTATGGACGTCGTTGGGATTGGGAGGATTGAGGGGAGCGGCAGCGGAGCTACAGTACCCGCGCGCTACAGTTTGTGCGAGAGAGAGAGGCAAGAGGGCCGGCGGCTAGTGTGAGGGGCGCTAGGAACGCCGACCGCGGGGCTTCGTCCACGGCCGGCAAGAGAGAAGGTTTTTCCTTCTAATCTCTTGCTTCATTAGATTGATATATCTCCTCTCTTTATATAGAGAAGAGGTGACCCCTAAGCAAGCGACTAATTAACCCTAACGGATTAAGGCCCAATAGGCCCTTGACTCTTCTAATACTACACCCCACCTGGACATGCAGCTCGTCCTTGAGCTGCAACTTAACAATGACACTGACTATGACTCCGTTAGACACAAACCTAACACCTAAAAACAAGCCTTTTACATCTCGGCTTATTTTATTGACCTGAAATAGACTATGACTCTTTATTTTTGACTCCTGAAGATACGGCGGACACCCTCCGCGTGATGGACCTGCACGTGTGTAGCCACTTGGATCCATGGAGCCCACCGAAACGAGAGGGGTGCTCGGGTATAACCACCAGGAATTAGTCGCGATAGCGACCAACGGAGACGTCCTCGCGGCGGCCGGTGGCGGAATGCGGTGGCGCTAGGCAGTGCATCCCCGTCGAAGACAAGGTGGGGAGCGACTCCCCTACCGTCGCTGTCGCAAAGTTGGAGGTCGCTGCCCGCAGGAAAATCACCATGCTCGCGTCTGAAGACAGCAGCGAGTCGGCACAGTTGCTGGTGGCCGTCCCACGGGGCGAGGTCGCGCTCCGCTGAGCTGAGGTCGACCGTCACCAAGGTTGCCTCGTGCATAGGCTGGCGCATCTCCTGCAGCAGCTGGCGCGCTAGGAGGCCTCGCGCCACGGCCTGTAGCCGCACCGCCGCAGACACCTTGCAGGTAAGCATCTTCCCTGCCGGCTCCGTCGTGATGTCCATCGCCTGCTCGATCTGCTGCAATGTTGGCTGCACCGTTGGTTGCATGTCCTGGAACGGCAGCAGCGGCGTGCCCGGCAGCAGCAGCGTGCCGTAACCTGGCATCCCGTAGGGGAAAACCGGTGGTAGAGAGACCATGGCCGATTGTGGCAGCAGCCAGCTGGCTGGTTGCAGCAGCGGTATGCCGAGGTAGGCTGGATGGCGGCGACGGAACGGGCGAGATCGGTGATGGCCGCGGTCAACTGATCTGGCGTCATCGGTGAGGAAGTGACCGGCAGCGGCTCAGCGTAACCTGGCATCTCCGATATTAGATTGTTATGGACGTCGTTGGGATGGGGAGAATTGAGGAGGAAGAGAGGAGCGGCAGCGAGCTACAGTACCCGCGCGGGTACTGTTCATGCGAGAGCGGCATAGGACCGGCGGCTAGGCTGTGAGGGGCGCTGGGAACGCTGGCCGCGGGGCTTCGCCCACGGCCGGTAAGAGAGAAGGTTTTTCCTTCTAATCTTTTGCTTTATTAGATTGATACATCTCATCTCCTTATATAGAGAAGAGGTCTTACTTGACCCCTAAACAAGCGACTAATTAACCCTAACGGGTTATGGTCCAATAGGCCCTTGACTCTTCTAATACTGTCACTCCAAAAAAACTGAGCCTAATAGGCCCTAGTTGCCATTCTCAGTCCAAGTGCATAAATGTGTCCCCAGGTCTTTGTTTTCTATGGCGGTCAATACCGAAATTGGTAGTGGACCAAACACCTTGTTCTGGAGGAATAGGTGGTCAAGACTGAGATTGGCAGTGGAGCAAACACCTTGTTCTGGAGGGATAGGTGGCTTCATGGGCAGCAATTAGTTGATCTGGCACCTCAATTGGTAGATGCTGTTCCCACGAGAAAAGCTAATTATGGTACAGGCTTGAAGCACTAACTAATCACAACTGGATCAGGGATATTCAAGGGGTACATTCTGTTGAAGTTCTTGCTGAAGAGTTGGACTTATGGGGTGTCTTGTCTGACATTATATTGCAGCCGGTTGTTGATGACATACACTGATGGAGGCTTACCCCCTCGGAACAATATTCAGCAAAATCATCATATGAGGGATTCTTTCAAGGTTCCATCCAATTTTGGTCATGTGAACACATCTTGAAGACCTGGGCGCATGGAAAGTGGCAGTTCATTGTTTGGTTTGTGGTGCACAAGTGGTGCTGGACCGCTGATCAGCTTGCTCCTTGAGGCATACCACATCTAGAGTTATCCCCTATGTGATGAGTCTGAGGAGACCGTATTGATCATCTGCTCACCAACTGTGTATTTCCATTCTTGTCCAGTCTTCTTCAGTTGGGCTTCAAGCTCTTTGTCCTTCAATCAACGAAGTGTCCTTGATGATTGGTGGAGCAGGGTTAACGGTGTCCTTGATATTTAGTTCTTGAAATATATATTCATTGCATTAACTTTCCAAACTTTAGAGATTATTTGTAATGGACAATTATCGAGTTGTCCCTCTAAAGGGTTATGAAGGACCGGAAGCGGCGACCAGGGGGGGTGAATGGGAGCCTCAAATTTCTTTCGAAACTTTCGACTGTTGTCCCAAAATCAACCTCAAAAGGCACACAAACAAAAACTACAAAAATTTAAGTCACCAAGAGTTAAGAGATCCTAAAGACGTTCCTTAGATCACTAGAGACCCAACGCAAAAGACGGAACTCGAATCGGAAACCGAACGGGCGAGAAACGGATCGGAACAGCACAGACTGCGAGCTGCGGACAGTCCGCTACAGCACTCTACAGTACCACAGACATTCCGCTACAGTACCGCGGACAGTCCGTAGGTCAAAAAACTGAAAACGAACTTCGCGGAAGCAGTTCTGTTCTCAACTGAAAAACCACTGCTACAGTACGCAGACAGTCCAGGCTTGAGGGCCGGACAGTCCGCAAGTACGGACACCGTGCAGCAAAGAAAGCACACACAAAAAAATCTCAACTCCCGGACTGTCCGCTACAGTACTGCGGACTGTCCGCGAATCGCGAAACAGCAGGAACAGAGAGCTCCGAAAATCGCCTCCTCTCTTCGATCTTCCGATTTGCGGCCAAATCTTCACCAACTGTCACGAAACTTGGTGAGCATGATCACAAGGCAGTAGGGGAGCTACCTCTAAGAGGTCATTGCCCAATTTGAAGCCAATCAACAGGAAATCAAAGGAGAACGAAAAACAACGGTTCTTAAGACCTAGACTAAGAAATCGCCCGATCTACTTGCTCGTGAGGAATTGATGGATTTCATTCGGTGGAAAGATTCTACTCACATCATAGCACGAATCAAGGCAACAAAAACAAACCAAAATGGTCTAGAAACGACGAATCGAAGGAAGAACTAGAGGGGAGAAAACGAAGAACGCGAAGAACACATCATGAACTCACAAATCCATTTCTCCGCCAAACTCCGGAGGACACACGAAGGATTCGGGACCTCCTTCCCTCAAAGATTCATGGTTCTTACACTAATCGGTGGATTAGTGGACCTCTCTCACACACAAGCAACTAGAGGAAGAAACCCTAAAGGAGAAAATGAAAATGGAGGAGGTGAGGGAGATGGGGGCTCCCTCATCCTATTTAACAGGGCTATTACACATTTCTAGTTTTGCCCCTGGATACAATTGAGTCAAACCACTTAGCCCAATGACGTTATGGTCCAACCTGGTGTTATCTTCATCCGACGGCCACCGCGCCTCCTCACCGGTAGCTTCGCCTCAACGGGAACTCCCCGATACCGCCACGTGATGTCTGTTCCTCCTCGGAACCTCCGCCCGAGTTTTAAGGCCCAAACATGTAAACCCGCCACCGATGGTTTTGAGGCCCAAACCACCAAACCGCTCGCGAGTAACGTACTCCATACACGTCCCCCGCCGATGGTTTTGAGGACGAAACCACCAAACCCCCGATGCCGACGCGTGTCCGACCTCCCGCCAAGCATGACGCCTTTGCCTTCCTCCTTGACTCGGCCCACCGACCTCCCGCCAAGTGCCACGACGCCATCGTCTTCATCTTGACTTGGCCGACGCCGTCTTCATCACCATGTACACTTGCACTCGTCGATGTCCCAAGTGTCAGCCACCGCGGCTAGTCACCCGGCCTCTTGGTCCCTCGGTCCAAGCCTCACGTCCACCCTTCACCACTCCCGGTCCATCGGCACGGCACGTCCTCCTTGACCTTCACCTCGCCGTCGACTACCGTCTCCATGCTCCACACCTGCACACCATGAGCCAAGAGACATGCACACATAGCTTTCACCATGGTAGGGTTAGTCACTACTCAACCTACTTCGTGGATCACATTGACAATCACTCATCACAAAATGAATACACAAGGGTACTTGTCAACCTTGTGTTCGCAGGTTATCCTTTGTGGAAGCTAGCAACTGTACATATCCATCTCTACTTAAAACCCTAATCTCCTTAATGCTGCATTGCCTCACAATCCTGATCACATTTGCTGCCCTGATGTGGACCAAGGTTCATAACATGCTGTCATTTGGTTGTCCAGTTTGTTTTGGCTCTCCATTCCAACTAGTTGGCTTCCATGCAAACCGAAACATTAACATATTGCTTGTTTTGAACATGAAACTCTTAAGTCCTTGAGAGGGGGTTCTTGTTTCTTGTCAGGCAGGAATAGAGCCAGATAAAACGACTATGAAACCTATCTGTACATTTTCTATATGCTAAGTGTAATCCAGCATTTCATGTCTTTTTGTTAAGTAATTAACCATCTTATTTTCTAAACATAAAATCTGCTCTGAACCATTGTTTCTTTTCACTATTGTACAGGTTTCATTTTCAAGTAGGTGGGGAAAATTTTGCTTTTGAAGGAATTACCATCTTGGCAGTTTGGAAATGTAAGGCTAAAGTTGGCTAAAGTATCTGACGAGGTGTTTATCAATTGTCTCTAGATGTTCTAAGTCAAGTAGGGTTGGTGAATAGACATAGCAATATCGTTTGTTGTACTTGGACCTGATGTATTTTGCTATGTTGCTTACATTGTGTCACTTATATATGTTCCTGTTATATGGATTTACTGAGCTACATTCAACGAGTGATATAGTTTCAGCATATCTTTTTAATAACCGAAAGGTTGGTATTCTCTGCACCCTTAAAAATAATGTGTGCACAATTTTAGATAAAAAATTGCAGTCTTTGACCAACAATTAGTATCATGTAATGATTTTTTTACTGAAAATAATATGATTGATTTGACTTTTTTGATGCAGAAATTGTAGTATATGAGGTATTAAGAGTCAGAGGCTAGTTTTGAATACCGAACCATGCCATATACTACACCTTATATTCTGGAACAGTGAGTTATGGTTGTGGTCTTGTGGAGACGTTGGAGGTTGGCACAGGTTGCTAATTGTTTTCATTATTTTGTGTTTTTGAACCCTGGTGACAGGGGATGAGTTAGTGGAATGAAGGCTTAGGTGTCGGAAGCTCCTCACATAGCGAGGAGAACGGCTTTCAGACTTCTTATCGTCGGTGATAATGCTCACGGTGGAAGTTCTGGCCGGTACCCAACAGCACGGGTGTTCCGGAGCAAGGCACACCCGGTGTGCCACTCACTGTCAAGCAAATCGTGTGGGTGGGTTTGTCCACTCTTTTTGCTTCTTAAATTAAGAAATGCATGTCTAGGAAAGTTCTCCAAAAATAAACAGCTGGTACACTATTTTAAAGCATGTATACCATTCCTCTTTCTTATATAGTGGCTCATTCACTTCTGCTGAAGCTGCACGCAGCTGCGCTGCTAGCACAGTGAAATGCTGAGAGCACTGTGGCCGCAGCCGACGCCTTTAGCACAACCGAACACCCTTGATGATGATGAAAATAGATAGTTCATTCGCACAGGTGGTTACATTAAGCAGGATTATTTTTGAGGGAATTAATTAAGCAGGACTATGCGAAACACAATCAAAGTCGCTCAAAGCATCATCTATCTTAGAGGTTATCTGCCGCAGCTTATAAGTTGTTTACTATAGCCACTGCACAAGCTGCCAGCCGCAAACACATTCTGCTTCTCCCCGATCCAGTCTACTCAGTCGAGGTCCAGACCCCCAGCGACTCGCCATGGCCCACCACGGCTCTCCTCTCTTCCTCCGTGGCCGCAACCCGGCCCTCATTCGCCCCCCGCCTCCTACTCCTCACCGTGGCCCTCGACGCCACCACAGCCTTCATCCTACTCCGTCCGCCCCTCACCGTCATGACCGCGGCGTCCGCTGCCACGCGGTTGCTCTCCAAGCTCCCCCAAGCCCATGGTGTTGTTCATATCCGCGGATGGCTTCCGCTCTGCGTACCAGTACAAGGTCCCTCTCCCGCACATCCGCCGCCTCATTGCCAGCACCGGCGTCCTCCTCATCACCTCTTCTCACGGCTAGAGATGGCAAGGGCACCATGACCATGCTGTACTTTGCGACTGCCTCGAGGCTTGCCAGACATGGTGGTCGCCGTCCACTAGAGTATTGCATCTGACATGTTGCAAGCATATGTTTCAAGTGTTTCAGGTGTTTCATATGCATGTTGCAAGTGTTTCATGTGGATGTTGCAAAAGTATATTAGGATGTTGCATATATTGCAATGGCTATACACGTATGTTGCAAGCATCTGTTCCAAATGTTTCAGTTGCTTCAGACGTATGTTGCTCGTGTTTTATCTGGGTGTTGCATATGTTTCACACTTATGTTGCAATTGTTTCATCTGGATGTTGCATATGTTTCACATATATGTTAAGTGTTTCATCTAAATGTTGCATATGTTTTGCAATGGCAAGACACGTGTTTCTCTCATGTTTCAGACGTATGTTGCAAGCGTTCTAACTGTTTTCGGGCGTATGTTGCAAAAGTAGATCTAGTTTTGCCCATGATGCATGGGACCCCATTTGCAGCAGCCGCCTGTTGCAGCTGTTGGACCCATCTGCATGCGCGTGGGTGTGGAGGGGGAGTGAGCGGCAGGTGTGGAAAATCGTGTGGGCGCAGATCGAGACGGAGCGACGCGAGACACTGAGTGGGCGCGGGATTAGGAGTGGCACGGGCCCCCACGTGAAGCAGGCACAGGAGTACTTTGTCACCTCCCCTAAAACAAACCTAATTATATCTATATTTATACCTAATAATAAAGAGACAAAATTTCATGCTCTTTTTTTCGTCCAGCCCATTCTAATTTGGCTCAACTGTCCTGCCCACTCACTCATGTCCGGGCCACTTGCGACGCCACAAAGCGCCGTGCGGCGGCGGATTAGAAGGCGTGCACGGAGTTCCCCGTGGAGACGCTCAAAATCCCTCACACCGCCCTCGCCAAATCCCTCGCACCGCCCTCGCGTGCCTCCGCGCGCGTGCCACTGTCGGTGTCGCCAGCACCACCGCCTTCTGCTCATCTCCGACGATGTCCACGCTATGCTTGCCCCGACCCGCCTCCCACACCGCACCGAGTCGTGGAGGCACCGACGTCCGCGACGCGCCAAGGTCCCCCCCCCGCCCCCGGCACCCTGCCATATCCAGGACGCGCCGCCACGACGGTCTTCGGCAGGATGGACGAGCCACCTCGATGACGACCAGCACATCCGCGACACAGACCCCAGAGCACCTGGCCTCACCATCAGCCTCGTCCACGCATAGGCCGCGCAGGGCCTCGACGAGCACCTGCAGGAGTGCCGGGACGCCAAGAACTTCTTCATCAGAGCCACGACTGCCCCCGCCCCCTCCTTCTACCGCCAGCTTCCAATTCCAATCCTGGTCCATGCCGCCGCCGCTGACTGCTACAATTTCTGTGAGCTCAGCCACCCTGCCCCACAGGTAACCCAATCCCCTTCACCCCACGGCCATGAAGGGGGCACTTTTACTTCGTTCGGGGGTTGTAATAGTGGGGTGTTCCTTGAGCGAGGAGTCAACAATGGCATGTGCCCACTAGCATACGTTTCTTTGAACTCCAATATGTTTTCAGTTGTTTTTTCGTTATGAGATCTGGCTAGCTATTTTTAGAGATCAAAGTTGTACACATGAGTTTCAACCACCGGTGTCCAATACTGATAACAAGTATGTGTTTCCAGTTGCCTACAAGTTGTCTGATGAATTGCCTAGCTAGATTCATGATGCAAGCAAATTAGGAGGGATTCCTGATTAGAGGGAGGTATTGTGCAAACCTGCATCGTCATGCAATTGGAATCCTTTTAGATAATTTCTTAACATTTCGCTTCTACATTTAGTGACACAGAAATAAAAGCCAGTCTAGGTGAGCTAGACAAGGTGCAAGGCAGGGTGATCGCATAGTTGCAAGGGTATTGCTCCAGTTTAATCCTCTTGTTAGCTTGTCGCGTTTTAATCCTCAAAGGAAAAGCATAATCTTACTATATGATGTTTATTGCCTCTGTGCTAGCTGATGGTTAAGATTAGAGATTCTGAGGAGCAGCTTGAGATGGTTGGTGTCCCTAAACAACACTTGGATACACTGTTATTGTCTTGTCTGTTAAAGTGGATATGAAGAATCAATACTCTCTGTACTATTTCTTTTTTGCGAAGCTCTGAACTATTTCATTTTCATTATTACTCAGATGCGAGTTACTTGACTGCACCATGGCTATCATTATCTAACACCTGTGAGTACTATCAGCTGTGAGGGGCTACTATTTAATTGTAACATAAGCACTCCCCCCTAAGCAGGTAGCATAGAATAAATTGAATGTTAAGATAGCAGAACCGATATTCAGGTTCCGTGATGTTGCACCAAACAAGGTATTCAAACTATCTATTTAGTCTACTTGTTGCCAAGACTGGATGCACACTTTATGTTTGGTTGAGCTTAAGATATGGCCTTGCCCCAAAATTTGAGCTAGGACTAAACATGACGCCCAAAATTAGTAAGTACTAAAATTGCTCTTATTGAATGGTATTTCACAAATAGTGCCAGTTATTTCCATGGCGTTGGGAATAAAACCGTTTTTAGAAAATGATCTAACTCTGGGACTTGAAGCTGGGAATAAGTTTTCAAAAGTTTATTTATGTTTGGGTGTACCAGTACCAACTAATCATCTGTATCCTATGGATTAACAGACTCTACATTCTTGTCATTTAGGCCATCTGAGATTCATGTGGCCTAGGCCTTAGCAGCTGTGTTTGAGAATCAGATTGTTGGCTATGCAAGTGTCCTTTCAGCATGGAGTCCTCGTAAATGAGGTGTCTTTTAACTTGCGCAAAAGACCGAACAATACATCATTCCAATTTACACAATTTCTGTCTCATGACCTTATCTATCTACTTACAATTTCAGTCTTAGTTTATGCCGGCCACTGGCTGCCACCATGCATTCCAGTTCTGTTTATGGATTCATTGACGTGAGGTTTGTCGACGGCCTTATGTTTCCAGGCATTAGGTTTATGAAAGGCTAAATTTTCCTTCGGTTATGACTCCTTTCCTCTGGCCACATAGCTTGTGGATTTCCTTCCATTGTTACTTTAGTTTCCTCTGAACGAAGTTAAGTGTGGATGTGAATGAGTGAATCTTTGAATTCAGTGAGTTGACATCTTTGTACCTTTTTGTTTTCTGCAGCGAGGATGAATGGGTTTCATATTGGATGGTCAGTAGTAGCAGTGAACTGCCATTATCTATCTATTGGTATCAGCATTAGACACATTAGAGCTTCACAGTTTGTTATTACAGTACTAGAGCAGAATTCAGCAGCATATATATGATACAAAACAACTTCAGCAGCTACATTATTTTTATGTTTTGGAGGAGCACTGGTCATTATATTTACGTGATCTGAACCATTAGACAATATTTACGTGATGTGTGAACCATTAGGCTATATTTTATTTGTTGAGAAGCTAAGTTGTGTTACATTCTGAATATTTTTTCAGTTTTGTAATGGCTGTCAATATTATCAATAATGAAATACAATTGTTGTTGATCATTAGTAAAAAGAGTCGCGGTTGCCAGGAGATACATTTGCAATCTGATGCGTCAAAAGCAGATATAATCAAATAAGTTTCAGTGAACCGGTGGCAGTTATGCCAGCATAATGGAGAAGAGACACGTTCAAACTTGATTTTTTTCCCGTTGCAACGCACGGGCATGTTTGCTAGTTAAATAAAAAGATAAAATTTCTCTCCATTCTGATTTTGGTCCGACCCATTCCTTTGGTCCAACAGGCCCAATCCCACTGTGATCGCATGCTCACTCCATGCAGAATTCCCCCATCTCTCCCTCCCCCGCTCGATCTCTCCCGCACAAAAAAAAAATCAAAGCGAAAGCTTGCATTATCAGGTACGAGCAATGATATCATCGGAGCATGCAGTGATTTGACCAGAGTCGGACTCGCCAGCAGAAATTAGAATACAACTAGCACATGAGTCCTCTGTTCGCTTATGCTAAAATTTGACCGATGCTAATACTTCTGCTGATTTGTTGTGAGACGAAAATACTGTTTGTCGGCTGTAAAGTAGTTCGAGCGAACAGGCAGAAGGTTTGCTTCCCCGAACAACACCGTTGCAAGTCCGGCCGAGTTCGACTCGGCGACCATACAAAATAGATAGAATACAACTAGGACAAACAGTTGCAGAATTCATACCGAAAAAACAGCTACGAAGAGCAACCAGCAAATCAGCAGCAGTCATCAGGGACCTCGCCGGCCTTGGAGAGTCGGAGTCGGAGGGTGGCAGGCAGCCGTCGCCACCAGTAGAAAGATGATTTTTTTCCCAGCGCCTGGTTTTTTTTACTGGCGGTTTTAGTTATCATACGCCAGTAGAAATGAAACGGTGGACCCCAAGACCAAAACCGCCTCTAGAAAAGGATTTCTACAGGTGGTTTGTTAAGACAACCGCCTATAAAAATAAGACATTTCTACAGGCGGTTGTCTTAACAAACCGCCTGTAGAAATCCATTTCTATAGGCGGTTCGTTAAGAAATCCGCCACTAGAAATACCCGTGTTTTTTAAAATTCGATTTTTTTCAAACAATCTCGGATGAGAAAACACCTAAAATAAAAGTTGTTCGTCTCGAAAAGTTATGAAACTTTGTAAATTACAACCTTTTAATTTGAAATCATCTTGTCAACGAAAACTACGTTTGAATGGTCTCAAATTTTAAATTCAAATTTTGTAAACAACCTCGGATGGAGAAATGACCGATACGAAAGTTGTTCGTCTCGAAAAGTTATGAAACTTTGTAGTTGATAACTTTTTGATTTGAAATCGTTTATGACTTCAAACAAGCAAATTATATACGAATTTGTATAATATGTGGGGAACCGAAAGGGTATATGGACACATGTGAGTGTGTGGTGCAGTGGTAGAGGAGGCTCCGCGCGATGCCGAGGTCGTGGGTTCGAATCCCACCCGGAGCGCGTAGCGCGCGAAAAATTGCGCGACTTGCGACTTCGACGGAGACGGGCGGGCACTAGGCGGTGGGGTCCTCCCCTTAATTAAAATCTTGTTTTTGCTATTTATTTTCGGGTTTTTTCGGGAATTTTTTGTACAGGTGGTTCACAAGCAACCGCCTGTGGAATTTATCCATTTTTACTGGCCTCCAGCACAGGTGATGCTGAAAAACGCTAGTAGAAATAGGTTACCAACCGTCTGTACAGTATACCCGTGTACCGGTGCGTAATGGGCTACGCAGCGGCAGAGGGCAGCACGGCATCCTAGGGGACGGAGCGGTGCCTGCAGCCCTGCGTGTGGAGCAGCGGAGGACATCAGGCGGCCGCCAGTGGCACCAGGTGGCGTGCTGGGGCCTCGGGCGCTGGCGGCGCAGCGAGGCAGACACTGTTGCGTGCGGCGATCAATGGGGCGAAGCGGCGGCCATAGGGCAAGCTGCACCCACTCAGTGACTCGAAGGTGAGAGACGAGAAAGCAGGATTCACTTTTGGAAATGGGCCTTCGTATGGGCCTGATCTCTGGGATATCCAGTCATCTTAATTCTTTCCTCTTCCCCTAAAAAAAATCTTTCCTAAAAAAAGTCATCTTAATTCAAATTTATTTTTATTAAATATCATATTATACAAAATAAGGGTAGATAAGCATAAAAAAGGAATTCAGAAAACGAGCAAAAATAAAATGGAAAGTTAAAAAAAATACATAATGGCAGTGCCAATATGAAATTTACATTAATGTTAAAACTTACAAAATATAAAAAAAAATACAAAATGACAGTGTTAAAATGATTTTTTTGCCCAGATTCGTGATTTCTGGAAAATGGTCTTGAGCCGCCCCTACAAATCGGGGCGGCTGGCGAAGCGCCATTATCGTCATGGAGCACAAAACACCCTCCATTATTACAAAGTAGTGGACAATCATAATAAGTCAAAAAATGAATTTCGCTTAATTTCCCTAAATTATTAGGTGTAAACATGAAATGAACATGTGATTTTTAGTTTTAGGCAAACTTAAATATGGTGAGTTAGTTACCTATAGTAGTTCTGTTATTACCAAATCATATTGAATAGATTCGAACTTAAAAACAACTCCATTGGATATAAGTAATTTGTATCTATCGTGGTAAGATTGGACTTTGGATTTGTTTCTCATAGATTTTAATTGGATTTGTCTATGTAATAACATATATAAACATATTCCCACCGTATGGGCCAATGCCTTACATGAGAGTGCCCGTGGAAGTTGGAACCGCGCCTGAGAACCTCCGCACACAGCCGTATAGGAAGGATATATCCTCGTCTGCCTGCCCGGCTGCCCCTATTCCTTCGCTCAAGCAATCAAGGTGAGGAGCAAAGGGCAATCTTCTTCCGATCCGATCCGATCCGATCCAGATCGTCGTACCACCGTCTGATCGTTTTTTCCGTCCCTGTAGCGTCGGCGCTCATAACCTGTTCGACGGCATGCGTCCAGAGAAAAAGGGCAAGCACGTGCTCGTGGCGAGCGACAGCGGCGGCGGCGGCGGCGGCATAGATATGCTTCCAGACGTCATCCTCGAGCACATCCTCGGCTTCCTGCCTGCAGAGGAAGCCGGACGGACGTCCGTGCTAGCACGGCGCTGGCGCAACCGGTGGAAGTTCGCCACGGCCCTGAACGTCACGTGCATCATCGAGTCGACCTACTGGCCCAAACACGTCTTGCAGGAATGCCCGAAGACTGTCGACGATATGCTGCGCCTCCGCGGGAGCGCTCCCCTTGAAGCATGTCACCTCACGTTTGGTAGCTTCGACAAGGACGCCGACGTGCTCTGCCTGAATCGCTGGGTCCGGCATGTCGTGATGTGTCAAGTTCAGAGGTTCAGGCTCGAGAACTTTTACTACGGTGAGTACTTGATGCTGGATGACCTGCCTCTCGTGTCACGGCACTTGACAAGGCTAGAGCTCGTTGGCATAGAGTTAATGAACGAATTCTGTGACTTCTCGAGCTGCCCATCGCTACGACATCTCGATATTGCCCATTGCTATCTGTGGCATGCCAAGAAGCTCTCGTCGCAGTCCATTGATAAGCCTAAGCATCACGAGTAGATTTCACAACGGAGTTCAACACTCTTCTTATTCATGGCCCAAGTCTTGTGTCACTAAACCTAGATAACCATATGTACAGGCCTCCTGTCCTTGGGAGCATGCCATCATTGAAGAAGACATTTGTGAGAGTTCCCGTTGAAGAGTATTGTTGTGACGGTAGTGATGCGTTCGATTGTTACTCTTGTCATATTATGATAGAGCACAACCAATGTTTTCTTCTGGATGGCCTATCAAATGCTGAGAATTTGGCATCGCTATCTGAAACGACAATGGTAAGTTACACTTTCATATTTACCAGTTGTTCCTCTGTCCTAGTATTTGTGTTCCCTTGTGGACATTCACAAAGTTGCTCAGCAATTGGCTTCTTCATCATATTCACACTGAGACTGAGTATTATTTCATCTTTTTTTGTCTGCATTTCATCCAGTTTATTTTTGAAAAGGATTTGAAATGGTGTCCTACATTTAGCAACTTAAAGACTCTGCTACTCAATGATCACTGGTGTGTGGCTCCTCATTTCCTTGCCCTAACTTGCATTCTCAAGCACTCCCCAGTTCTAGAGAAGCTCACACTTGAACTTAATTCCAGGGTATGTAAGTGTTTCTAAATGGATTTCTTTTTTTTTCTTGTGGAAGTAATTAATTATGCATTTGTTCATTACAATTTGTGAAATTCTTTTGTTTCCTACAGGGGCCCAAACAAAAAGTGGAAATAATTGGAGGGTACCATCCAATGGACGGATCAACTACAAAGCTAGAGCACCTCAAGGCAAATTCCTGTGTGGTGTGGTGTGGTGTGAGTTTTTTTGTACTGGCCTCTTAGGCCTTCTTTTTTCCCTATCTTAATATAATGATACGCAACCCTCTTGCGTATTCCAGAAAAAAAAACTACAAAGCTAGAGCACCTCAAGGCAATCGAAGTCAAATGTGAAGTGATTGATGAGAACGTTTACAAAGTTTTGCAATTCCTATGTACATTTAACTTTTGTAAGTGAACTGCAGACACTCTTGATTCCATCCATATTGTTGAAATTTGATTTACTATATATGTGGAAACAAGAATTGGACCAAATCAATCCTTTGTTACAAAAACATAGAATGAATTGATTACACAGATGGATTGAGAAATTGTAACCCAATGCTACATTTGGTGACAATGATTTGCAGATGGGACATAAGGAATCCATTCCATTTTGTTGGGTAGTGTTATCTATGAAAGTTATACAAACAGGTGTTTAATTTTTTCCTTTGTATTAAACTAAACATAATGTCATCATGTGTTGATAGTTCAGAATATTGTTAACTATTTTAGAACAGTATAACATATATTTTAATAGAAGTCCTCAGAGCAATTTGAAAGATGTAGCTGCCATGTTCAATAATTTTTTTGAATTTATTACCTGCTTTTTCCTCATTCCTAGATACTTTGTTTGATTTTCCTTCTGCATACCACTTGCATATTTTCTGAAAGGAAAATGTATTTACCACTGTTTTTAACCCTTCTAGTCTTGTAATTTTGACCTGTTCACCCTGTACTATTCATGATGCATGTAGCACCATCTCATTGTTCATGTATGACTTGTCAGTGCCTGATTAGTTTGAAACCAGAGAGAAATATTTATTAGATAACTTTCCCTAGTTTAGATATTATTGTTTGTATAATTTTGCATACTTTTATGTTATTAGACAGTAACTCTGATTTCACTTATTTCATTGCATGTGCCAGCATTTTAAGTTTCTTTGTCAACTAGCTGAATGTTTTTACTGTGCATGTATAGCATTTCTATCTAACCTTATTGTACCTTTTGATTATTGTATACAGGTTTCATTTTCAAGTAGACTTGCAAAAAATGGTCTACTGGTGGATCTAGCTAGGGTCCCTTGAAATTCAGAGGATTTAAGACTGATAAAGTTTCAGCAGGTTGCCAGCAGCTGTCGTCCTGCTGATTCCAGTCATTGGATTGCGTGGACATGACAATATTATTTTCTTTTATAACTTAGGCTCTGTTTAGTTCCTTCAAACTTCCAAAAAATTTACAAGATTTCCCGTCACATCGAATCTTTGGACGCATGCATAGAGCATTAACTATAGGTAAAAAAAATAACTAATTACACAGTTTGGTTGTAAATCACGAGACGAATCTTTGGAACCTACTTAGCCCATGATTGGACACTAATTGCCAAATACAAACGAAAGTGTTACTGTGCTTCCAAAAACTTTACAGGTGCAACTAAACACAACCTTATTCTTGTTGAGTCGAACCTTCATTGTGTCATTTTATTACTTCTGTACCCTTTTTGTATATTACTGGAGCTCAATCTTGCATAGATGTCAGCTGAAAACTTATATTCTAGCAAAAGCAATCATGTACATGTACATGTATAGCAAAAACAATCTAGTGTGCTTAAAATCATGTTTTTGTTACATCCATGGGTGCATATATACATGAACCTTAATTACTCTTGCAGTCCCGGTTCCATCATCGTCCGTGCCCTAGGAAGGTGATCCTACTAGAGGGAGCAGATAGTGAATGGCCGACACACGCAGAATAAAATTCTGATTACGGGCTTATGGCACCAGTGGGTAACACTATACAGTACACACATAGTTTCATTCCTCTAGTAAATGTGTGATTTTCTCTCCATAGACTTGATTAATTATTAGTTCATTATATGCCTGGTTTCTAATTAGTTGTTGGATTCCATTTACATTACATTTGTTGCAGCCCTGCTGCCTCACCAGTGGCAAATCCCTTGCCAAGCCGCCTTCTTAACATCAAGGGTAACAACCAAATCCTCAAAAGAGATGTACCTGGCCCTCGTGTTCCTTCGAGGAGACAACTGTTGAATAGTCTCCTATTCACTCACTTGAAGTGCACCAGCTCTATGATGATAGAACTTTTAAAAACTTTTTACGTTTTAAAACAATAAGTTGGACATAAAAACAATGATAATGCTACAAACAGGACGTCCGATGCCAGCGACTCTCTCCGGACGGACACGTGGCGTGATGTGCACCACAACTGACTCCCTCCGTTTCTTATTCTCATCTGGACATCGCTCGCTCACTCCGCTCGGTCTACTCCCACCACGCCCAGACCTTGCGCAGCTCGCTCGCTCCTGCGCCGTCGCGCGCCACACCTGCGCCGCTCTCTCCTAGCTGCTCTCCCCCACCCGTCGCATGCCCCACCCGCACCTCGCTCCTTGCTTTGGTCGTGTGTCGCGCTGCCCGCCAGGCTGAGCCAAGGCCGATGCTGGTGGCGCTAGCTAGTGGTGGTGCTTGTGCACGCTGCTGGTGCTGGGTGTTGGTGGTGCTTGTGTGCCGCCGCTTGCCGCTGGCTCCAACCCCGATGGCTGGAATCGATTGGCCTAGGCTTTGTCGTTCGAAAGGTTACAATTATTTCTTATAGATGTTGCAAAAGTAGTTCGGAGATGTTGCACATATTGCAAGTGTTTTAGAGTTGCAAATATTTTTTTAAAATGTTTAATCTATTCTAGACGTATGTTGCAAGCATTTTGATCTGGATGTTTGCATATGTTTCACACATATGTTGCAACAACATGTTCCATATGTTTTATCTGTTTTAGACGTATGTTGCAAGTGTTCAAATCTAGATGTTGCATATGTTATAATGACTATGATGCAAGTGTATGTTTCGATGTTTCATCTGTTTCAGTCGTATATTGCAATTGTTTCATCTGAATGTTGTAAAAGTAGATCTTAATGTACGGCTGTTTAGCGAGGAAGAGAGAGCTAGTGCGGGAGTCATGGCGGCGTTGGTTGTAAGATGGTGGCAGCGCTTCATCGGAGGACGCGTAGGCGTCGGCGCTGGCGCACGTGGCCCGTCCCCGTACGACATGTTGCCTCCACTGGCCCCGCGCGGAGGTTCTGGAGCAGAAGCTTGTGGCATCTCCCTGTGCGACGGAGATGCAGACCCTGGCTGTGGAGGTGATGCGGGCGCGGCGAGAGGGCAGGCTCCCCTGTTACGTGGGCGTGGTAGACGCTCTGTTTCACGGGGGACAGGATAGGGTGCGGCGGAGCTGCGTTCGAACACGGGCCTGGGGCAGACGCCGGGCGCTAGTTATTCCCTAAAAACAATAACTTGGACTTTCAATAGAGCCTTTATCACAATAAGTTGGACTTACGTTCCTTCAACGATAGAACGATTGCCAAACATCTGTATTACACACTTGTGCTAAACAATATGGATTTTTTTAAAAAAGTTCTGTTAAGTGTTTTCTTAAACACTAAAAGGTAAATTGTCAATCACCTGCTATTTAGCCATTAGTCGACTAAACATGCATTTAAACGGGAATACGGGATAAATGATCTATTAAACGAAAATACCATACCACTGTGTACAAGTTACACGGTCACAGTGTTTAAAAGAGCTAAATGACCATTTAGACGACAATTAAGTTAGCAAAAACCAACATGTAGAGTGTTCCTCATTAACTTATTACGAAAATAATTTTAGCTTTACTAGTGAAACTGATTTATGGAACGGAAGAAAAAAAATAACTGCTTCACTAGTGAAACTAACAGGCTCTTAATGGAAATAATTTTCCTTTAAAAAAATCAGGTTCACTGCCATTTACACAAGTCTCTCTCAAAGGTTTTTTTTTTTAATTCGAAAATGGCCTCTTCATCTTCTCCTTCACCCCGCTCTTGCCTCCCCCGCCCTCCGCTCGTACAGTACTCCTCGCAACCTGAAATTCGTGCAGATCCTTCCACCCCGCTCCCCCCTGTTTTGTTCTTTCAAATCCACAATGGGCAACAAAAATCGAGTTTTCTCATGGCCCAGTTTGCTTTGACTAGCGAGCCACGTGTCAGTCCGTGTTCTTGCTGCAGACCACATCTGAAGCCGCCGCCGGCGGAGAGGTGAGGCGGCGGTCGCCCGGCGCGCGTAGCGACGCTTCCGTTGTTCGCGTCTCTTTTGTTGGTTTACCTGCGCCCCTATGTCGTCTTGTCGTTTCTTCTCCCGCAGTATGGACGCTCGCCACTTGCTCGACCGAATGCCTCAAGGGAAAAAGGGTAAGAACGTGCCTGTGGCTAGCGGCAGAGACGGCATAGATGCGCTCCCAGACGGTGTCCTCGAGCAGATACTTGGCTTTCTGCCAGCAGAGGAGACCGGCCGGACATCCATGCTTGCCCAACGCTGGCGCCACCTGTGGAAGTCAGCTACACCCTTGCACCCACGTGCATCAGGGAGTATTGGATGAATCCGGCGTACGTGATGGAGCGGTGGAAGATTGTTGATGACATGCTGTGCCTCCGCGAACATGCACCTCTTGAAGCATGCGAGATCACTTTTGGTGACATTGATGGCGACGACTGTGTGCTCTGCCTCAATCGTTGGCTCCGGCATGTTGTGATGTGCCGAGTTCAGAGGCTCAGGTTTGAGAACATTTACTATGGTCAGCCCTTTGAGCTGGACGACCTGCCTCTCGTATCACGGCACTTGACTAAGCTAGAGTTCGTTGGCATTATGTTGAAAAATGATTTTTGTGATTTCTCGAGTTGTCCATCACTAGAGCATCTTGAGATTACCAACTGCTATTTGTGGAATGCTAAGAAACTCTCATCAGAGTCCCTGAAGCACCTAAGCTTGACAATTTGTGATTTTAACTCAGAGTTCCACACTTTCATATTTGTCCCATGTTTAGTGTACCTAAACCTAGATAGCCATTTGTGGAGGACTCCACTTCTTGGGAGAATGCCATCATTGAAAAGGGCATTTGTGAGATTCCCAATCGAGACTAATTACTCATTAGATTGTGAGGACGATGATTGTTATTCTTGTCATAATATGGTAGATGACAACAAGTGTTTTCTTCTGGATGGTCTATCAAATGCTGAGAATTTGTCACTGCTATCTGAATCGGTAACGGTATGTTACACTTTCGTATCTTCCCCATTTAGAGCCATGTTATTCCTCCTGTACTATCTGTATCCATTTCTGGACAATCACAAAGTTGCTCAGAAATTGACTTCATCATATTCACACTGAGACTAATTATTACTTCATCCTTATTTTTTGTCTGCATTTCGTCCAGTTTATTTTTGAAAGGGATTTGAGACAGTGTCCTACATTTAGCTACTTAAAGACTCTGCTACTTGATGATCATTGGTGTGTGGCTCCTGATTTCCTTGCACTAACTTGCATTCTCAAGCACTCATCAGTTCTAGAGAAGCTCACGCTTCAACTTTATTCCAAGGTATGTATGTTTCTAGATGGATTACTTGTGCCTTTTTTGAAGTAATAATTCACTTCTTTATTATTTGGGAAATGCTTTTGTTTCTTATAGGGGCCCAATCATAAAGTGGAAATAATCGGAATGTACTATCCAATGGACAGATCAACTACAATGCTAGAGCACCTTAAGGCAATAGAAGTCAAATGTGAAGTGGTTGATGAGAAAGTTCACAAAGTTTTGCAGTTCCTATGTACATTTAACTTTTGTAAGTGAACTATAGACACTCTTGATGCTATCCATGTTGCTGAAATTTGCTTTAGTATATACTGCTTTGGAAACAAGCATTGGACCAAATCAATCCTTTATTAGAAATTGGAACCCATTGCTGCATTTGGTGGCCATGTTTGCAGTGGAAACAATCTAATCCATTTTGTTGGGTAGTGTTCTCTATGAAAGTTATACAAGCAGTGTTTAACTTGTTTTCCTTTTATTACCCTTAACATGATATCATCACGTGTTAATAGTTCAGAATACTTGTTAACTATTTCAGAACATTTACACATTTTTTAATAGAAGTCTTCAGAGCAATTCAAAAGACGTAACTTGTTCAATCATTTTGTTGAATTCAGTACCTGGACAGGGTTAGAAAGCTGTAGTCCTTATTCCCAGCTATTTTGTTTTATTTTCCTTCTGTATATCACTTGCATATTTCTGAAAGAAAAATGTAGTTACCACTCCTTTGAACTCTTTAGGTCTAGCGATTTTTTGACCTGTTCACCTCATACTATTCATGATGTACCATCTTATTGTTCATTTCTGACCTGCAGTGCAGAAGTTTCAAACTAGAGAAAATATTGTTTTTGTAATTCCAATCAAGTTTATTTTGTTTTGGTGTGTTGATGCATTAGATATAACTTTCCCCAGTTTAGATATTGATTATTTGTAAGGTTCCAGATTTTACTCACTAAAGCAAGCTAGAAACAAAATCTTAGTATGTCCCATCCAAAGTTCTCTGATTCTACTTCCAGCATGAACCTCTGCTTGAGAACCCAGATCTCTCATGTTCTTTAGCAATCATTTGCCCACAAATGCTGTTGTCTGCTTGCCCTTTTTTATTTTTATTCCCTTTGCCCACCAGTTGGCTATTTTCCTTTGATGCAAACCAAATTGTTTAATTGATTGTTTTATTTTAAACTTCTGATATCACAAAAAGAACATGGATTTTCATCAGGAGGAAATATATGTAGATGCACAGTTGTCATAGCTTAAGTGTAACGGCAGATGTGTTGTGATGATTATTACTATTTATGAAATAATTATTAGTATTTTAGCAGACTTTTATGTTATTAGAGCGTGAGTATGAGATAATTTGAAGTACAAGCTGTAAGTCAAATTCATCATTTGTAGATTACATGTGCCAACATTTTAGGTTTCTTTGTCAAGTAGCTGAATGTTTTTACTCCTGCATATAACATCTCTTTCTGATGTTGTTGTACCTTGTACAGGTTTCATTTTCATGTAGACGTGCAAAAAATGGGCTGCTGGTGGATCTAGGGTCCCAATTAAGAAGATTAAGTCAGAAAAAGTTTCATTAGGTTGCAGCTGCTGTCTAGGGTCCCTATAATTCAGAAGAAGATACAGTGTCGTCTATGGATATCTCCTGCTGATTCCAGTCAATGGATTGTGTAGACATGACAATGTAATTTTTTTTATAACTTGCATTGTCCTTGCTGAGCCTTCATTATGTCATTTTACTTCTAGTGCACTTTTTGTGGACTTACTCAGCATTCACAATCAACGTATATTATCGGAGCTCAATCTTGCATAACCTAACCTGATAACTCGATCAATCTGGTTCGAATTTAAGTTAGACCTTGAATATGTTTCTATTTCTTTACATAAATTTGTGTTGCCTTCATTCCACAGAAGAAAGGGAAGTATATTGAATGCCAACTGCGCACTAGCAGTGATGTTATTGTTACTACACCTGCGCACTAGCACCCAAAATGACGTGTGATCTTGTTACATGCAAGGGTGCAGACATGAATCTTACATGTGTAGTCTGATTCCATTACCGATCCATAGGGAGGTGATCCTAATAGAGGAAAAAGTTGTGAAGGTCCAGGAAACACAGATTCTATGGGTTTACGACAATAGTGAGCAGTACTACTATAATGTAAATATGTAACCCATATGGGTCTTATTTCTCTTGAAATGTGCGATGGTCTTTCCATAGAGGGATATATGCCAAGGTTTTAATTGTTTGAATTCCATTTACATTGGTTTTGTTGCAGCCCTGTTTAATTGCATTGCACTTGATCGTCAGATGGCCTCTGGCGAATCTGTTACAAGCCTTCTTCTCTACAACAAGGGTAACCAACCAAATCCTCATAATAAACAGATGTGGTATCTCCTTCTGTTGCTTCAAGATGGAGAAAATTGTGGAATAGTCTTATATATTAGGCACAGAGTTGAAGTGCATCAGCAATGTCACAATAAGTTGGACTTCACCTGCCTTCACTGAGAGAACAGTTGTCAACCATCCATATAATGTAGTACCTATACTGTACTTATTACGTGTTTAAGCAGAGTTTTTTTAAAGTTATGTTAAAGCACAGCAACACCATCACACAACACTAATCCTAGCCAAATGCAAGTTAGCAAAACCCAGCATAGGAAAAAAAACTAAGGGATAGTGTTAATTCTTCACAATCTTAGGGCACCAATGGAAGTCTTCTTATTAATTAGCTTGTTTCCACATTGGATTTTCATTGAGTTACATCCATGCATTGTTCATGTGCAGTCACCATGCTTGCATTGCTAGTGCGAGATTTATCTCAAAATAAAAGAAAGGGATCGGAACACTAGCCATCAAGAAGTGCATTTCACTCCAGAGAGATTATTCTTGTTGTACTCAAGCTAAACGACTACATGAACTGAATATTAAAAGTAGTGCAAATTGTTATGATTCATATATGCAAACTTGTATGAAAATGGTAAACAAGGAATGGTAGCTATAGCTGAGGTAACATTTAACATCCCTGCAAAAATTTTGACGAACAATTTAAGTTATGGCAAGGGTAGTATATGTTGTACTGCCTCCATTTTTCTAGAATGCATTAGGATTTCAAAACATTTTTAATGATTTTTTGCTAATAATTATGCTTAGTGCGAAATAGTTTTGAACTATACCAAACCTAATAATACAACAGAAAAGGGTCATTTCAATACCCCAGGTTATGCCCCTTCTTATGGAATTGGAAGTTCCTACTTTCAGTTGAAGTCAAGTCTGTTCTATGCTTCGTTGCACCTTCTCACTTCACTCCAAATGATCCACTTATCTGCTTGACCCTCTGAACAAAATATATATCCGACGTGTACCCAAGCCACATCATTACAGAGCAGAGGAGTTCACCCAAGTTAATATATAAATGCAACATGTTGTTTCTCCAAAATTCTACAAGAACGAACAATCAGGTCTGTGATAAATCATGGGACATCTTTTTCACTTATACTCCACAAAAAGCTATAATTGTTTAGATTCTAAATGGTATACCAAAAAGTTTGTTGACATTTTACAAAATTTTACTAGAAATGGATATAGACACTATATATACCCCTCCATAAATTTCAATGACAAACTCAACTTAATTAAAAATAAAAAATGGAATAGCTTTTAGAGATATAAAAGGAATGGCCTTTGAAAATGCCATATATGTCCATGCAAGTGGTTAAGTGCCTATGAAAACCCTTTCACACATAATTCAAGTGGAAAGGTTTTCCGGTTGTCATCAGCAACCACTATGCAGTGGGATGCATATGGTGGTGGGGTGGGGGGGGGGGGGTGAGGACATGTGCACTTTTAAATCATCTACACACATCTCCACAAACTCAAGCCAAACCATTTATTATCAAACGCTATCATGAAGAAAACATGGCATACACAAAGGTTTGTAATTACAAACATACATGTCTTATATAGCACTCCACACAAAAGCATTATGTATATAGCGTGCCACGGTTTGTCATGTATACACCTGAATAGACAGAACTTGCATACGTACACAATATGCATTACACTTGTAAGATAGACCACACTGCAATATACGGAAAGCATGCCTGTACATGCATTGTTCCAGTTGCCAGCAATCATCCTTAATGTTCGACACACTCGTTGAGCAGCTTATGTATTGGGTCTGCCACTCCGGAACACTTGGTGTACATGTCAACTCCTTTATACATCCCCTCCATCACACGCTCAAGGTCTAACACCCTATCTAGCAGTGCAACTGGCACCCCTTGATCCCTTTTGAGTAATTCCTGATTGATGCACCTCCAGTGCTCCTCTACAAGGCAGGTCAATGCTTGTTTTGCTTCTTGAACTGTGACACCATGCTCCCTTACATAGCACTCGACTGCAGTAACACACTTGCTTCTTTCTTCTTTCTCATTCTGTCAAAATATATACACACTTGAGCCTTGAGGAGGGTATATATAATATAAGCATCTGGATTGTGTGTGTGTGTGTGTGTGTGTGTGTGCTTGTGGGTGTCGGTGCGATAAGCATGTTCTTGGTTGTGTGTTGTTACCTCGTGTCCAGCAACATCGTCCATCAAGTGACACAAGATTGATGCACTTTCTATAATTTTAGGATACGAGCGAGCCCAGGTGAAAATTTCATCATCGCTTGGGAACATTCCAGCGAAGGATATGATGGCCAATGGCCAGTACAACGTACTCACTGCAGCAGCCTGCTTGAGATATTCATGCACTGTTGGCACTTGTCCCTCTGCTCGCCATACCAGCTCTTGTAGCATAGCCTTGCTTGCCTCCTTCAACTAAATTTGAGTAAAATGGAATGAATATAAACACATCAGTTGGAAACAAAAAAGGTTTGGCATAAAGTTTTTCTTAAAAAAAAGTGTAGACTAAACCTATTCTTTGCATGACCCAATTCAATTTTGGGTCTAGTTAATGATCTAATGAAACTAGTAATTTTCAAAACACTACATGCTGAACAGTCTACACATAATTTAACTGTCCTCATAATAAGTGAACAATACATATGGCTTGATGTAGTGTTAACTATGGACATCCAGACATATACAGTTTACAGATTACTAGTTGATTTCCTTATGCTTCCTTGATTTGAATGATTTTACCAATTTGTTTCGATGAATATTTTTAGCTCTTGAGAAACAATGCGATTCTCATTTCTTTCAGTGAACATGACTGCCACATTTGTCCTCAAACAATTGACATATGCATATGGATATTCAAATGTAAGGACTTAACTGCATTGTGATTTGATTTGATAGACCTGGAATCTTGTTTTTGTGGAGAACATTTTAGATACTGTACCTCAATGGCCCTATTTCATTTGATGCATATCATTTTTGTGGCCAATGTCATCATAGTCAATTGGACTAATTTGATTAATTTGGATATAAGGTATTTGTCTCATGGCAAAGTTGAGGTACCAAAACACCGTACCATTAATAAAATAAGGGCCAAGATCATATTTCATGAAGATATGATAGCAGCAATATGTAAGTATTGTATGGAAATAGCTAGCTCATATTTCTATTTGGCCATGCTATTTTTGTTCCTGTTACTCATGGGTACTAGTGGTGCAACTGACGGTCTCCACCGGAAATAGTGGTGGAACAACCAAAACAATCAATTCATGTGTAACTACTAGTTTTAACACTCCGACATGTCTAGTTTTTGAGTGGGCTCTATAGATACCACTTCAACCTTCCTTGAAGGTGCAAGTTCTCAAGGCAAGGTTTGTACACATTTGATGTTCTATGCGGCAAAAAATAAGATACAGAAGATCATAGGAGTTTGCACAAGATTGAAGACTTCATTAGTGTTAGTTTGTGCCTGCTTGTGTGCATATTGATTGGTTTTAGCCTAGAATTGGTTCAAGTAAATGCACAATGCAAGATACCATTGATAGTGTTTTACCTTGTGAGACACTCCAAGCAAGATTATGGCTACCGCACAAGATCTTGTAACCAGTACAAGTTGCCCCTGCATACTAGAGTGGTGATGTTTTTATATAGTCAACATATATAGTGGTAAGTGTTAGTTGTCCAGGTAGGGCCTAGTTGGAGAATGGTAAAAGGTGTATTATGACTTAAATGAAGGTATGACTTATGGCTCAATATTTTTTTTTGTTTAATGGTGCATCATGTAACACTCATAAAAATTTTGGAATATATTTGTGTGGCATATGTCTTAATTGTATTTTAGGATTTTATTTTGTATGTGCCATGATTTTCAATCATGATTGCATTAGTCACTTTTGTACAACTTTTGTTGAACTAAATGCAAGGTGATTAACTAGGTGTTCAATTTATTGAACTATAAATGCAAGCATCAATTGATGTGTCGGAGGCATCAGGCCAGTCTCAATGGCTATTTCATGGGGGTTTCATGCACATTAAATAGAGTGACACATCAGCAAAAAAGAAATCTTTGCATGATTTGAGGAGAGCGAATGAAAACGTTTCATGGCCACAAAATGTTTGGGCACCGTAACCAAGTCATTGGAAAGCGCATGACTCTCGTGTTGAGGGGGGCGAGTTTCATCCCATTGATCCCATGCGCCCGGGCTCCAGACGCGCGCCACTCCGCCCCGGCTTCGATCCTTCCCGCCTCCTCCTACGCCCTCCCGCCCAATCCTTCCCACCGCCATCCATCTCCGCCCATTGCTTCGCGCCCCCTACCCCCAAGCAGCGCCGACCAGTTCCGATTCTATCAAGCAGCGGTGATGGATCTAGCACCCCAAGAGAGCTCCGGGTGGCGCACATCCGGCAGAGGAAGGAAAGGATGTGGGGGCAGCCGGCTGGGCATGAAGACGACGTCCTCTCTTGCACCCTCGCAGCATCCATCTTCGTCACCGGTGCCGACACTGCCGCCGCCGACTTCCGCCCCAACGCCACCACTGGTTCCGCCACCGCTGAGTTCTTCCCCTGGTGTGCCGACTTCTTCCCCTGCTGCGCCGATTGTGCCGCCACGGCCACCGCAAGGAGTAGGATGGAGGGCCATACCCCCAAATTTTCCATCTCAACCTGGAAACCAGCAAGCTCCAAATTCATGGTAGGTGTTGATTTCGATCTATGCAATTAGTTGATTTCGATCTGTGCAATTAGTTCAAATGATGTTTACAGATCCCTTGAAGTAGTTGATTTTGATGCTTGCAAGTGGTTGAACTGAATACAAGTGATTTGTATCATCTCTGAATTTCGATCTGTGCTTGAACTGCAAGTAGTTGATTTGTTTTGGCTCTGAATACAGGTAGTTGATTTCGGTCTGTGCTTGAACTGCAAGTGCAACTCTGAATTTAAAGATGATCCCAGTGAACAACGATCAAATTTAAAGCTCTGAATGTGTTTGTTCCATATCTCCTAGATTGAAAAACAAAATCATGTCCTTCAGTAGCCTTTGCCTTCTCCAATACTGGTGTTGATAGCTGGCTATAAGTGATGTTATCCTCATTCTTATCTGCTACATTTATGCTACTGGCCAAGAAATAGTTTCTCTGCAAGTTGTTGATTTTGATTCCTGCAATTAGTTCAAATGATGTGTACAGATGCCTGCAAATAGTTAATTTTGATGCCTGCAAGTGATTTTTTAAAGTTTTTTTTTAAGTTTTCTGAACTAATACAGTGAAAATTTATATGAAACTGCTACATTTATCTACCAGATTCTGATTTTTTTAATTGTGTGAAAATGTCAGGGTTTATCCACTAGGTTGTTTTCTAAATTTTCTGCAACGACCACACTGTCCGCCGCAACCGCAACTGCAAGGAGAAAATTTTCATTTAGTTGGTCAGGCTATGAGCTTCAACCCAATATCTTCACCACCACCACCAAGTGCCTATGGAACAGCAACATCTCAAGCTGTGAAACAAGGCACTTCAACAAAGGAGACGGTGAATATTGACATTGATGAAGAGGACAACAGTGAGGTCAGTATTTTTATTTTGTATTTTGTAGGCCAGTTCTTGGTTGAATGCTTCTAAAGACCCAGTTAAGGGAAATGACAGGAAAGGTGATACATTCTGGAAGGAAGTCACTGATGAGTTTAACAATAAAGGGAATAGGAAGCGTAGAAGGGAAATAAACCAATTGAAGGTTCACTGGTCACGCCTAAAGTCATCGATCAGTGATTTCAATGGCTATTGGACTATGGTAACTAATGTGAATACAAGCGGATATCCGATGACATGCTGGAGGATGAGGCACAGAAAATGTATGAAAAAAGTTTTGGAAAGCCTTTCTCGTTGGTGCATTGGTGGAGGATACTAAAAGATGAGCCAAAATAGTGTGCATAGTTTCAAGAGACAGAGAAAAACAAGAATGAAATAGTTGATGTTCCAGATGAACAATCACATCTCATTAGTAGGGAAGCAGCAAAGGCTGAGCGCAATGGAAAGCGCAAGAACGAAAATATTATGGAAGGAATTGTCATCCTTGATGACAACATTGAGAAAATTGTCAAGGTGCAGCAAGATCGCAAGTTGCGCGAAAAGGTGACAGAAGCACAGATTCAGATATCAAATGCAAATTTGAAGGCTGCAAAGGAGCAAAAGGAAGCAAAGATGTTTGAGGTTTATAATTCCCTGCTTAATCAAGATACAAGTCAAATGTCTGAAAATCAAAAGGCTTACCGAGCCGAGCAATACATAAGATTGAGGAAAAGTTGTTTGCTGACTAAGGTCAGTTCTGAGTATTTGCAGTGATATTTGAATGCTCATCGTCAATACAGTGAGAATTTATCTGTTCCAGTTATCTGTCATCTTTTGCCATGGGTGCAGTAATCTATCTTGGTTCCAGTGAGAATTCATCTTAGTTGTCTATCTGTTCCAATGAGAATTCATCTTAGTTATCTTAGTTCCAGTGAGAATTCATCTTAGTTATCTATCTGTTCCAGTTATCTGAACTGCTATAGTTATCTGAACTGCTATATGTGAATGCAGTATCTACTGCAGTTTGTGAATGTGAATGCGCACTGCATGTGAAAACTGCTATATTATTTATCATGTCAGTTTCTACTGCGTGTGAAAACTGAATGTGAAAACTGCTGCTGTTTGACAACTAGTGCGTGTGAAAACTGAATGTGAATGTGTAGTGCTGCGTGTGAAAACTGAATGTCAGTTTCACATTTATTAATTGTGAAAACTGCTGCGTGTGTACCTATATGTATATGCACACGGAGGCCTTCTCTCTGCCTCTCACACGAAGGCCTTCTCTTCCTCATTCTTTTGCTATCTCGTGCTGCATTGTTGTGCACAGCTTTGAGGTATCTTAATTTCTTTAAACTTTCTATATTTCTTTTTCTTATTCTGCATCGACTCTTGTCCTCACCTTTTTCTTCACTATTTTGCCGATCCACAAAGATGTCTGAGGAACATGAGAATCCTACCTCAACTGATGGAAGTCAAAATCCTCTGTACTCGTTAGACGAGTTCATTGCAGAGGATGAGATCCTAGATGATGTAATCAGTGAAGCCACGGTGATTATATAGTCTAGCATCGAAGGTCTTCAGAAAGAGGCGTCTGATCATCGATTCCATCTGAGGAAGCACATCAAGAGGCCATGAGAGGAGTCTAATCAGAAACTAGTAAATGATTATTTCTCAGAAAGTCCTCTCTATCCTTCCAAAATTTTTCGCCGAAGATTTCGTATGTCTAGGCCACTTTTCCTCCGCATTGTTGAGGCCTTAGGCCAATGGTCTGATTACTTTACTCCAAGGGTGGATGCCGTTAATCGGCAAGGGCTCAGTCCACTGCAGAAGTGTACTGCAGCTATTCGCCAATTGGCTACTGGTAGTGCTGCAGATGAACTAGATGAATACTTGAAGATTGGAGAGACTACTACAATGGAGGCAATGAAGAATTTTGTCAAAGGTGTTAGAGATGTATTTGGTGATCGGTATTTGAGGCGCCCCACTATGGTGGATACTGAGCGTCTACTCAAACTTGGTGAGAGACGAGGTTTTCCTGGTATGTTCGGCAACATTGACTGCATGCATTGGCAATGGGAAAGATGCCCAACTACATGGAAGGGTCAGTTCACTCGTGGTGATCAGAAAGTGCCGACGATGATTCTTGTGGCAATGGCATCACATGATCTTTGGATTTTGGCATGCGTTCTTTGGAGTTGCGGATTCTAACAATGATATTAATGTTTCAAACCAATCTACTCTATTTTTTTTAATGAGCTGAAAGGACGAGCTCCTAGAGTCCAATACATGGTCAATGGGAATCAACACAACATAGGGTACTATCTTGCTGATGGAATATACCCTGAATGGGCTGTATTTATGAAGTCAATACGTATGCCCATCACTGACAAGGACAAGTTGTATGTAGAGCACTAAGAAGGGGCAAGAAAGGATATCGAAAGAGCCTTTGGTGTATTGCGTCATCGATTTTCCATTTTAAAACGACCTGCTCGTCTATATGACTGAGATCAACTCAATGATGTTGTGCTAGCTTGCATCATACTTCATATTATGATAGTTGAAGATGAAAAGGAAGAGGACATTGAAGAAAATCTAGATCTAAATGTGGGGATTGACTCTATTTGATGTGAAATTAACTAGATAGAGTTTCCCTTTTAAATGACCCGTAAATGCAAGAGAGAAATCCTCCCTTCTATAGACTTCCACACCCTTATCCGTAAAGAGACAATTGTAACCCAT
This sequence comes from Saccharum hybrid cultivar R570, assembly GCA_038087645.1. Lineage (NCBI taxonomy): Eukaryota > Viridiplantae > Streptophyta > Magnoliopsida > Poales > Poaceae > Saccharum > Saccharum hybrid cultivar. The sequence continues at coordinate 19,997,079 of JAQSUU010000805.1, forward strand.
CTCACAAAGTTGTGCAACGGATAACAAGTTGTATCCCAACAAATCCACAAGTAAAACATTGGAAATGGAATTATTATTTGAGATAGCAATTTTACCCAAACCAAGTATTTCTCCTTTTCCATTATCACCGAACACAATGTTTCTATTATCACCATCACTTGATTGGAATGAGGAGAACATGTTCTTCTCTCCGGTCATATGATTAGTGTATCCACTATCCAATATCTAACTTGTTCCACCGGAGGAGTATTCCTACAATCACAAATCAAGCTTTTGTTTTAGGTACCCAAATAGATTTGGGTCCTAGGGGATTAGTCACATAAAACTTCGGCACCCAAACACTCTTCAAGATCTCCTTTCTCTTTTGGGCACCAACATACTTCACCATGATCTTGCCATCCTTGCCCCAACAACACATGTAGTCACTAGCATAGCACCGTGGAAGAGGTGCTTGAGCTTTAGAGGCATAGGATTGCTTTGCCTTGGTTGTCTTGTTGCTTGTAGGATGAGCCATAGGAATGTACACTTTGTTGTTGACCTTGCATAAAAGCTCATCAAGGACAACGCCCTTGTTGAACTTTACACATGGCAGACCATTTACCATGTTCCTTCCATTGGCCTTACCATTGTACCTATCATAGCCAAGGCCATCCTTGATGGATGGGTGCCTAAATGCTTTGAATATGCTCTTGTTGGATTGATCCTTGCATTTGCACCCTTTCAACTCCATCTTCAACCTATCAATCTCCTTGTCTTTCTTCTCTAGCTCAACATGGTTAGTAGCACATGTATTTACATCAATTTTATAACATCTTTTACAACCTTTGCTAGTGGAGACATTAGAGTTTTCGGTTGCCTTAGGAGAAGTTGAAGTGCTAGCCCAAAGCACACTATAGTTTTGCTCAAGATTATGGTATTTTTCTTCCAAGCGTGTGAGGCTTTCTTGAGCAATACTTTTCTCATTCTTAAGGCTAGCAACTTGATCATTAACCAAAGAATGTTCCTTAGTCAATTTCTCAAGTGAGCTATTGGCTAAAGACAATTCTAAGGTTAACTTCTCAACCTTCGACTTTTCCTCGGCGAGAGATGTTTCAAGAGCAAGGTTCTTTTGTTTCTCTTCCACAATTATATCACCTTGCATCTCTAAACATCTCTCCCTCTTCTCTAATTTCTTCAATAGATTCTTAATTTTAGTGAATGCCTTTTTACCAAATTTGTTTATTAAGGATGCCTCAAGTTCTTCAACATTATCATCACAACTATCATACTCATCATTAGAGGAGTCGGATGAGTTATGTACCTTCTCCCCCTTAGCCATAAGGCAAGTTGGAGTGTAGTAGTCATTGTCAAGGATGTTGGAGAAGAGGCTTGGTGAAGAGTCCAAGTTTGGGAAGAGCTTCGGTGGAGGAGCTTTGTTGGGGAAGTTCATGGTTGATGATGAGGAGTGATGAATGGCAATGTTTGCAACTCCCTTTTTCTTCTTCTCATCATCACTTGAGTCACTATTGCTGGACTCCCATTCTTCGCCAATGTGAGCTTCACCCTTCTTCTTGCATTTCTTCTTGTCTTCCCTTTTGTACTTGTCCTTTGTGTTAGGACAATCGGCTATGAAATGGCTGGTTTGGCCACATCCATAGCAAAACTTCTTAGGCTTTCCCTTTCCATAGGATCTTCGGTTGCTCTTCTTTCTTATGAACATCTCAAAGTTTTTAACCAACATAGCAACCTCACTATAGGAATCCTCTTCTTCACTTGAGGAGTCATCCTTCTCTTTCTTCTTCTTCTCTTGACAACAACCATTTCCATTATGAACATGAGTTAGTTGTAGGGCTGCATTCTTGTTGTATCCCATTGCATTAGGATTTTGATTATGAGCATTGATTACATCTTGTTCAAGACATTCATGATGCTTGAGCTTTGCAAGGACCTCTTGAGGTGACATACAATCATAATTGGGCCTCTCCATGATCACGGATGCTAGCATGTTGTTTTTGTCCCTATATGTTCTCACAATCTTCCTAGCAACCTTGTTGTCATCCCAATCGGTGCTTCCAAGAGATCTTATGCGGTTGACCAAAGCCATGCATCTATCAAACATTGCTTGCGTTGATTCACCTTCCAAGAACACAAACCTTTCCAACTCACCATGAAGTAGCTCAATGTTTCCTTTCCTCACACTCTTGTCACCTTCAAAAGATGTCTTCAACACATCCCAAATGTCCTTGGCAACTTCTCTTCCATTTACTTTGTTGAACTCATCTGGTGCTAGACTTGAAACAAGCATTGCCACAGCTTGTGCATTTTGACGGAAGTAGTGAGCCTCTTCTAGAGTGATCCCTATCATCAGTAGGAAATGTTACACCAACATCAACCACTTCCCAAAGATTAGCGGTGATGAGGTGCATCTTCATCTTGGAAGCCCAATCCGGATATCTTGTTCCATCAAAGTGAGGTGGCTTGCCAATGTTGATGAATGAAGTATGTGGATATGGAGCTTTGAGGAGTGAGTAGTCAAAGTTCACGCTTGAGTATATTCCCTTGTGTGGAGCATCTTCTTTGGCTCCAACTTCACTTTCATCATCCTTGTTCTCGTTCTTGCCACTAGTTGATTCATCAACTTTCTTGCCACTAATGGCATCATCAACCTTCTTGCTCAGCTCTTCCTTTAGCTTGTTCATCTCATCTTGCATCTTCTTCATCTCATCTTGGAAAAGCTTCGCTTGAGCTACCATCAACTCTTTGGCAATCTCCTTAGCCAACTCTTGTGCTTTGTTGGTCTCTGACATGGTTTCTTCTCACGCGGTGAAGCGTGTAAGAGAAGCCTAGCTCTGATACCAATTGAAAGGATCTGGTCAGCCTAGAGGGGGGGTGAATAGGCGTACCTAAAAACCTAAAACTCAAACTCGAAGCGGAAGTTAAAAATCCAGGACTAGTACTACCGGTCTTGGGTGACCGGTACTACCGGTGGTGAGCTACCGGAAGTACTAGTGGCTCATTGCACAGCGAAATCAGAGATAAACGAGCTGAGATTTCAGATCTACGCTATACCACAGCCTTCTCAATGATGGTGGAGATGATGTTGAGCTTCCCTTTTGTTGGTTCCTCACCAAGTTGTAGATCGACCACCCGCAACCTATGAGAGAGGTAGAGAGGAAGAACACGAAGAACAAATGGAGCCACAAGTAATGACGAGCAACAACAAGCACGTGGGACACAGGATTTATCCTGAGGTTCGGCAACCCCACAAAGGCAACTAAGGTCAGAGTCTCTTCCAACTCCTTGCCTCCCTCAAAGCAACCACCAAGGTCACTTGAGATTTCTACTAGAAAATCGGGGGGGAATACAAACACTTCGGGGTGCCTTCACAAATAGAGCAACACGGGCAACCTGAAGAACGCCTAGCTGGCTAGGGTTCCAAGAACCCAAGAGTAACAAACACAAATCAAACTGGCAAGACGAGGAATCAAGTGCTCAAGTCGTGAATCAAAGCTTTCCACTCTCAAATCTCACTTCTCTAGCTCAAATCTTGGATGGATTGAACCTAGGAGCAAGAGGGGAGAGAGAGGGTGAGTCAATGCTTGGGAGCTCTTTTCTCAGCAGGTGAACCATTAGGAATGGGTGAGGTAATGATTAGAAAGGTGGAGCGGAGTATTTATACTCAGCTTCACGAAGGGGTACCGGTACCACCGGTGGCACTCCACCGGTACTACCGGTCCCTAGGGTTACAACCATTGAGTCTTTCCTATAGGCGCGCAAACTTGGGTGGAGAAATGACCTACCGGTACTACCGGTCTTCCACCGGTACTTCTGGTTATCACCAGTACCACCGGTCAAGGACTAGTACTTTCGGTAGTTCATTTCCTCGTTGAACTCGGGCGACATAGCTACACGGGCAAATAGCCTATTGGTACTTCTAGTGGTGAACCACCGGTACTACCGGTGCTCCCTGGAACAGAAAAACACCTCTATGTGTTCGTGAGTGCAAGGGTGTCTCTCAAGCGCATATACTAAAACAACATGAGCACTTTAATCTCCATCAAGCTAGTCTAATTTGCATCCCTCTTGATAGTGTGGCGTTTCCTATGACTCAAATCAAAATAAAATCTAGAGAAGCACTTGAGCCGAAATGCTTTCCATCAAAAATGAATTGAGGGTGCTATCTTCACGGAATATCATCATTTTAATTCTTTCAATGGACCAACACCTGCATGTAAACTTGGTTGAACATGTTAGTCTCTAATTTAATTGTCATTAATTATCCAAAACCCACGACGGGGGTGAATGCACTTTCATATGCTGAACCACCATAGCATGGAAGCATGCAACCGACTACAGAAGGTGGGCCTAGGCGGCAGGGACTAGGGTGCGGCCGCACCCCTGGTGCGCCTACCCCCTGGTGGGGTTGGCTCGTGAGCACACATGTCGGTGCTTGGCCTAGTTTCATTGTGTAGGTGGGTGTTGACATTCTTAACATTGCTACTAAGAATAGAGTTTTGAATCTGTCCCTAGCAATAGCGCCAAAATGCTCTTGGTATTTATTAACATGTCACTTGTTTTAAATACTCAGCCACCTATTATAAACCTATACCTCCTAGCTGTGACTAGGTTGTCATCCCTAGTGTGGATGAAAGAGATATGTTTGGATACTACCTAGCATTACTACTAGAATAATACTAAGCAGTTATTACTAATGCAAGTGACTAGAGAGAAAATATATAACTATGAATACAAAGTATCTGCAAGCACACAGATAATTATACCATTATAGCATTTTAACCAGGAGTATTCCAGGTGTCGTTATTTATATTTTACCACAGACAAGAGCTTATGGAATTGGGTTGGCATGGAGATATTAACAAAAGTGTATACTTATGATAATAATCACACTCATGCTATAACAGGGGTAAGTCAAAGGGTAAATAAATGATAATCTTAAGATAATAGTGGTATTCTAGAGATAGAACTAGAGACTCACTAATGTAGTATAGCTAAGTAGTAGATTTATTAAGAGTAAAAGAATCATAAGTCATTACTAATCTATCAAGTCTTTCATACACTCGAATATATATACTCTCATCTATAGTATAACTAACTTTGGATCTATGCATAAGAAAACATTACTAAGGAAGATCAAGAACAGAGCTTGTCTATCCTTGCAATATCGTTCTACATTCTCTACAAATAGGGAGTGGACTACAAAGGACTCAACGGGAGTGTCACATCCGCGATCTACCAAATGCTCCGGCTTGCAGAGGGCATACACAGGTAAATAATATCGAAGCACCATGCCTACATAATCTCTACACTTAACCCACACGTGTAATGAGCTAAGCACTTTGCGAACATATGCATAAACTCATTATTAATCATAACTATAGCAAGCATACTACTAGAACAAACTAGGAACATAATAAATAGCAACATAATATTGAAGTAGCACAAAGTCATAAATAAAGAGATACAATGGATTTACTAGTCTCTAGACGGCAGATCTAGAATCCTGAGTAGTAGCTCGCACTCTACTCAAACCTTGCTAGCTAATCTATTCTAGAACTCTAAAGACCTAGAGCTCTCTAATCTAAAGTCTAGAAACCGTAGCTTTCTACCTAACCCTGACTAATGATCCACTGATCAAATGATGGTTGATGCCCTGGTGGGATGGGGGTCCTACTTATATAGCCCTGGGAAAGCAACGTGAGCCCTTAGATCAAACCAACTTAAGGAACGATGAAGATGCAATCCTAGGAATCGGTGGAGAAACCTTCTAGAAGCTGACACATGGGGTCCACTGCCAGGGATCGGCCAGCATGATGGTGGGACCGGCCGGTCCCACATGGTAGGCTTCTAGCCTCCGCTTCGGTGTGGAGTCTTCCTGAGTCCTCTAGAACTTTTTAGAGTTGTTTCCTCAACGAAATTCTGATTTTCTTGACATTTAGATCCCTCCTGATGGTTTTCTGATTATACCCTACTGGAAACACAGATTCACCCAAACTCATGAAAATTATCAGTTTATACCCTTAAGTCTATATTGGTGATCATTTTCATGCATTTCCTTGGGTTATTTTGGCATATATTTTGGTTGATAACTACTGTCAACAATTCCCCCAAGCTTACCTTTTGCTAATCCTTTAGCAAAACTAATCTGGGTACAAAGATTATAATTCCTCAAAAATACACAAGTATTCAAACAAGAGTTCTCCCTTTGAATTTAGACCAAACTCATATGACTGTCAAACTCAAATATATTAGTTTTCAACTATGGGGCTTATAGCTATTACATACGTCTTGAGTAATTGAGAGAGAGAACAATCAAGTTAAGCACTATGTCTCAAGTTCTTTGTTCTACTATTATTCTAGAGTTTTGCAAGTTTTCAGAATAAAACTCAGAGATTCCATGTATGACACTCTCAAGTCTCTCATAATATGTGGTATTTATGGATCCTCACCTAGGCAATAATGATGTTATGCCTTTCTTCCTACAACTAAGGTTTATGTGGAGCTCATAGGAAGGGTGATAACATGAAAGAGCATACTTGCAATACATATATTGTAAAGTCAAGCAATGGATCCAAAGAGAGTTAAGTCATACAACCATATCAAGATGTCCATGTATGTGGAATATGGTGGATATATATGGTGGCTAACCTAATTCTACTATGCTCCTTGAAAACATATCTCTCTTTTGAAATTTGAAAACCTTTGCAAGAAAACATAGGCTATCTTATTCATCTCTCTTTTTTCAGGCGGGTATCTAAGTGCCCATTGTTTTAATAATTCGGACACTTATCCATTTTTTCTTTCTTCTTCTTTTTCTATGAATAACTTTTGTATAACCACATGCCTCTTTTCTGCATTAAAATTATTGGATAGATAGTAACAAGAACTTGAAGCATTTATTTGATGGAAACCTATGATGAATATTTTTTTTGTGTCTACTCCCAGTGTAGGAGTAAAATATTTTTGTTGGATCTAGATGGAAAACATGTTTTACGCCTACCCCCAGTGTAGGAGTAGTGCATATGTGGATGGTGTGTACGTGATCTTAATTTTAAAAGTATAACAAACCTCTCATAAGGTATCAACAAAGGTTGACTACAATCAATGCAAAACAAGCAGCATATCAGTGGAAGTTTTCCTAACCTAAGTATAAGTATGTTTGGCTCTGGTAAAAATTCACACTTTGTCATACAGGATCTCATCATGTGGAATTTTATGTTTTTCAAAAGATAAATCTCCAGAACTCTAGTATTACTAGGAACAAGATAAATAACAGCTTAGACCTTCTCAAATCATATCCATCAATTACCTAGACTTAGTTCAAGCATTGCTAGTAACGAGTTTCAAGTTTAGAGAAAATTGTTATGTCAAATCGATTCTATCCAAAACTCGCGATAATTCAAGTTTGAATACTAGGTACTTGAAAAGAATTATAGAGCATCTATTTCATATTTTAACATGTGAGATTGTTCTTCAAGTTCCTTTTATTTATATGACACTAAAATACTATAAATACTAAATCATACTTAAGAAAAACTATATTTAAAGAAAACAACACACATACTAATATATCTATATATAATGGCAAATCTTTGTTTTGTTTTCTTAGTTATGCATTTTTTTAATAAAATAACTTTAAAAATTTGCAGAAAATAAAATACTAAATAGAACAAGAAAACTTACCTTGGATAAAGGGGATCCTCCCCCAAGCTAGATGTTGCCGTGGTACTTATTGGTACAATGGTGGCGGATGGCCGATGTGGAGGCCACCGAACAACTACTTCCAGTTGTCTTGCTCTTGCCATTGGGCATGCTGTTGAAGGGTGTTCTGGATTTCTTGTTGGCCTTCTTCGATGGTGGTGAGCCTAGTGTCGAGGCGCTTATGGTCCACTGGTGGTTCTTGATGGAAGGCATAGGGACCATGGAAGCATGGTGCGTAGTCGTGGAAGCCCCGTGTAGAGAAGGACATGAGTCCTCCCTAAGTACCGCTAGAGATCTCATAATCCTACTACTGGTAGAAGTCAAAGTTACCTTCCCCCCCACCTTGTGCTGGATCCTTGTTGCCATGATGTCTCTAGATGTTGGGGAGCATGTTGCTCCCATCCAACATGCCTTGGGTGGTGACCCTAAGATGGTCCTTCCTGATCAAACCCAACATAGTTGGTGAAGGCCGGTCCTGTTGGAGCGGTGTCTTCACCATGATACCTTGGGTTCTGGTTTCGTGTGAATCTGGCGGAGGTACTCCTGCGAGGTTCCGCTCCCTTTTTCTGCAAATTAAAAACAAAAGACTCCACCACATATATACCAAGATTCCAGTCAAGCAATTCGAATTCATTTGTGTAATCTTTGTACATCATTACCGTTTTGCCATTTTTACCCTTTTTAAGCATATGCGCCTTATTAAAATATACATAGTCAATGATCCATCGTGGGGTAGTGATATACACAACTGTGGCATTATCTAGCAGACCCAAATTCCTAGCTAAACGAGTGACCCATGAAGTGCACCAAATATCCCCTTTCAACCCAGGAATTGACAACCAGTGGTTCATCATGAATTTCACAGGAGAAACTTTCTTCTTTTTAATCATAGCATAAAGTAATTTAAGTTCCTCTATTCTAACCACTCGGAATCTTCTCTAGAAAAAGGGTAACGCCCATCCACTTATGCAAAAACCAGAAAGTGGGGGGGTGAACTTCATCAGTATGAGGATGGTGGCAAACTACTTCTCTAGTTATATCCTGCCAAAACCTATTCCTATCAAAATCATTTAGGTTGTAGAGTGCATAGGAATTCAATGGTCAATAGTCTACACCCTTGTTATTTAACTCCCATGTATTTTCCCACCCGATATTCTTGCAAACAAGATAGAATTCAGAATCCATACCTATTGTTTGGAGAAGCGTCGGGTCGAGGATGGGAGTGTGGGCGAACGTCCTATCCTTCAATGCCCAAAAAATCCTCTTCTCACAGTTGTCTTGCAATTTGATATCCTTCTCCATAAGGAGGGTGAAGGACTCTTCTTGGGCTGTCTTTGAGGATGATCCAATGGCAGGGGATGAAGGGTCACCCTCCATGTTAGACCTGGCATAGGACAAAGTACGGCTCCTTGATGAACGGAATGACACCACCCTCTTGATCGTGCCGATAAACTTACTCATGATTACTACAAAAATCAAGACAAACAAAACAACTCATTGAGAAAGATTAGGGAAAATATGTTAGGGGTTAGCTGTCTAGAGAGTCAGTAGTCAGGAGGTTAGTCGTCCAAGATAAATAACTAAAGCACAACCTCTCTTGAATTCTTTTTAATTATCTCTCTTAATTTGGGCAGCACCTCTACTCAAATTTTATATTTCTTCTCTCAAATTCAAACAGCACTTCCCATCTCTTGACCATAAATCTTGCCACTACTTTCACACTACAACTTCCTTTCACTTCCACTCAATCCAAAATTCCCTAAATCAAAAGAAATTACTCAGAACTTCTCTAGTTGGTTTCTCAGCCGAGGAGGATGTTTTTCTAGGTTGGAGTGAGGCCGAGAGCAAGGAGTTCAAGGGGGTTTTATAGGGTTGCAGCAGGGGGCCGGCCATCATGGTGGTGGGGCCGGCCAGCCCCACCTCATGGCCAAGTGGCCTCATCTTCTCCCTGATGCTTCTTTGGTTCATTCTTAAGCAAGTTATCAGCTCCCTTGGTGCTCCTTTCAATGGAAAAATGACAGGAGTGGATGGTAGTGGAGATGGTGGTGAATAATGGAGAGATGGAGGTGATAGATGTGATGGGTGTGGGTTCCATGTGTCTCCCACATTTCTACCATTTTCAAGTATAAAAATATAATGCAAAAATTTATCCTTTGATGCTATGAAATAAAACAAGATGAATGATGATATTTCCAAATTTTTATGCTGCCACCGTAAATATTTCTTACTGGGGTTTATGCCGTAAAAAAATATTTACGTGGGGCTTAGATTTTTATCATGTCATGATGCAATTTTTTATTTTATGATGTAGGTATGGAAAAGTAAATATGCTAATGCAATGAAAAAATAAAGATGAAAAGTAAATATGGATAACTACCGAGTTACCACCTGGCGAAGGTTTAGGATTTTTAAGTCCACCGAACTAGACTCCTCTGTTCGAGTTATGTTCTTCGAATGCTTTGGTTGGTCCCGGAGATGGAGACTGTACCAGTTGCACTTGATCTTCATGCCACTCTAAATTGGAGCATTATTCCAGTCTTGGCTTGAAGGCGAATCGCTCTTCTTTTCTATTGATGCATAATTTAATTTCTCTGGCCCCGACATCAATGTGAGCATTTGTAGTGCTCAAGAAGGCTCTCCCAAGGATAAGAGGCATCTTCAAGTCTTCTTGTATGTCAAGAACTACAAAATCTACAGGAACAAAAATTTTTGGATCTTTACCGGAATATTTTCGGCGATTCCTACAGGGTAGCAAATCGATAGGTCAGCTAGTTGCAGACACATTGACGTTGGCATGAGTGTTGAATAGTTGAGCTTGTCAAAGACCTTTTTGGGCATAATACTACACTTGCTCCAAGATCGCATAATGCATTCTCGAAGTTCTGGTTCCAGATCGAGCAGTCATAGTGGGACATCCTGGGTCCTTCTAGATAGGTGAAGTATTTGGAATGGCCACACTACACTCCTCTGTTAACTTGATTACCTCAGTAGATGGTAGTGATCATTTATTGTTGAGGATGTCTCTAAGATACTTCGTGTAGATAGGTACCTGTCGGGCATCTAGCAATGAAATATTGATATATAACTTCTGAATTACCTCTACAAACTTACCAAATTTCTCATCCACTTTGGCTTTCTGATTTCTTCATGAAAATGGTAGGAGAGTTGTGTCATGAAAATCTTGTTGTAACTCTTGCTCTTATGGCCTAAATTCTTCAATTTCATCATATGTTTTCTCTTCTTCCTGCACTGCAACTGGTGTCTTACCTGTCTTTATCAGATATGGTGGATCACGAGTAGACTTGCCACCCCTGGGTGAGTTGACTATTATTCATGATTCCATCCTTGCCTCTATTGTGGATCGGAGTTGTTGGTGATGATGTTTGCATCCTCCTGATATTTAGGGAATTCAATCCCTAAATACTCTTCACATACATTCTGAGCATCGAATGCATCTTGAATAGCTTGATGATCCTTCTTGTAATTGGCTCCCTGTTCAAGCCAATTCAATAGTGTGTCCATCTTGGTTGATAATACAGACACCTCCTCTGGTATTTCTTCACTCTTATGCATGGCATGATTGAATATTGCATAATGACTAACCTTGATTAGCTGCTATCCTTTCCATTAGAGTGTCAGTTGTCAACTTTTCTAGGGGTGAGTGACATAAATGATCCTCCAACAGTGCCATCGAGTTGTTCATGGGCTTTCTGAGTTAATCTATGATAAAAACTTTGCATGAGCAACCAATCTTTCATCCCATGACGAGGACAATCTAAAATGCATTCTTGTTAACGCTCCCATACTTCTAGAATGGTTTATCCTTTCTGTTGTTAGAAATTTATAATATTTCATCTCAAGGCATTCGTCTTGCCTATAGGGAAGAACTTTTCTAGGAAGGCCTTTGAACATCTTGCCCAAGTGTTGATTTGATCTTTATTGGTGTAGAACCACTGTTTCGCTCTTCCCACTAATGAAAATGGAAATAGGCAGAGTAGTATGTCTTGAGCATCATCATGTGCATTTCCACTGAATGGAGTAGCTTGCATCATGTTGATGAGGTTTGGCTTGAGTTCAAACTCAAGATTGTTGGTATTGAGTGTTGGTCCAGAGTGGATGTTCTCGGTGCTTGGAGCAGAGAATTCACATAAAGTCTTGTTAGCCATAGCTTCAGGAATTGGTGTTAAGCTTCCTCTTGATTCGGTTGATTCTGATTGAAAAGTATTGGTGAATCACAACTAAACCTGCAATACCCCTATAAGATATGAAAAAGACAAACAAGGGTAAGCATACTAAAGCAGAGATTATGATTTTATTAATAAGTATTTATTTTGTCAATTCTACTTTGCCATGTGCTCTTTCCCAGCAATGCCGCTAGAAAAGCTTGTTGACATTCTTAACGTTGTTACTAAGTATAGAGTTTTAAATCTATCCCTTGCAATAGTGCCAAAAATGCTCTTGGTATTTATTAGCGTGTCACTTGTTTTAAATACTCAGCCACCTGTTCTAAACCTTCACGTGGTCGGTTCCTGCCTGGGCCTAGGCCTCTCCCATGTGTGTGCTCGGCCCAGTTTCATCGTGTAGGTGGGCTTTTGCTTATTTCTTCACTTGCGCATTTCTAGAGTACGCGTTCCGCTCTATGCTTTTCTTCTTTTTGTTGCGTATTTTCCACTTGATTCGAAGATGTATCCTGCAAAACATATTTCTCGAATACAAGTGGAACTAGGTCAATAGTATATGCATATATGCTACAAGTATGTTTATTTCTCTTGTTTTGGATAGTAATTGGCGGTCGAATGTTGTCGTTAGTGACCGCCAACAGCCATGAAGTGGGACTTCTTGCAAATGGTTACCCCAATGAAGAAAAGCTCAAGATGAAGAAAGAAGAAGAGAGCCTAAGGCATGTCAAGTGCTTCAAGTGCCACACATGAGGTCATCTCACCTCTATGTGCCCAACCAAGCAATTGATGAAGCAACAAGTGAAGCCTCAACCAAAGCCACAAGTTGAGTAAGAAAAGACACCCCAAGAGCAAATCAAGGTCAACCATAAAGATGGTGGTGACTTGATGATGAAGAAGAAGAAAACAAGAAGGGGTGAAAAAAAAGCAAGGCATCCAATGCAAACTCAAGATGCCAAGATAATGAGCAAGAATAAAGATGAGAAGAAAGTCTGCTCACATTAAGTGCATCATGTGTGGATATACGGAACACTTTGCCTTGAGGTGTCCTACCAAGCTTGAGAAGAAGTCTCAAGCAACTCATGAGAGGCAAAACAATGAGGAGCACCACATGAGCAAGGAAGAAAATGCTCAATCAAAAAGAAAGTGCTACTCATGCTGGGAAAGGAGACACATGGCAAATTCATATGCCCTAGGTAACACTCCTAAGCCCATTTCAATTGGTAGTCGCATATTGTTGTTAGTGACCGCCAACAAATACCCTAAGCTTAACCTTTGCTCGTCCCGAGCAAACAGCTAAGTACTTGGTTGTTGATCAGGAGTTGCTGCTATGCTGACATGTTTCACAAGTGTCATATCTATAATGAAATATTCTTCTGCAATTCAAATAAGATGACATTTTTATCCACCCTTTACCTTGATTCATATGGGGCGTATAGCTTTTCTAAGTTCTTGGGTGGTTACAAGACAAAATGATTATAATAGAATTACTAATCATCCATTCTTTGATTGACCATCTATCCGAAGGTTTTATGAGTTTTGTAAAATAAATGTAAGTTCCTCAAATGATTTCTATCGATCGCTCAATGTGATTCCTGCCTCTCAAAATTGATTAGGCAGATGCTTTGCCCGCTGCCTCTGCAAAATGGCTCATTTACAGAGACCATTTGACAGAGTTAATTGGCTCTCTTGTCTCCGTAAATCTATTTCATCCGTCTTTCTAGTAGTGTTGGTTGCATGATTTCTAGTGCCAAAATCAATTGAATAAAGTAAATGGACAAACTCTGTAACAGATGTAATATCCTATCATGTTCATGTACCCTGATCCAATTCTTTTTTTTTATTGATCTGCAATTTTTTGAAGCGAAGCACGGATAAAACGTTGTGCTAATGACCAACAACCAACTGCTCCATCCATTGGTAGGTCAACGCACCATCAAAGCCTGGTGGATAGTTCATGATTGCTGCCAAACTCGATCTTTTGGGTGGCAGCATGCAGGAAAACAACAGGCCAACAGGTAATGTTAGGGGCAAGGCAGGCAATACCAAAGGCAAACGAGTGCTGAACTTTATTTGGATAAAACGTTGTGATAATGACCAACAATCAACTGCTCCGTCCATTGGTAGGTCAGCGCACCATCAAAGCCTGGTGGATAGTTCATGATTGCTGCCAAACTCGATCTTTTGGGTGGCAGCATGCAGGAAAACAACAGGCCAACAGGTAATGCTAGGGGCAAGGCAGGCAATACCAAAGGCAAACAAGTGCTGAACTTTATTTGAACTCTATCTCGATTCTCGATAAAAACAGGATATTCCTAGGGTTATTCCCACGTGGAAGATAAGCATGGATTGAATTAAAATAACTGTGTGCATTTCCTGTGGTACACAGAGGCATGGAGCTTAGATTTAGAAGAAATTTCGATATTAGACATCCAATAATTACGCCTCACCAAAATTGGCACTAAATTCACATACCTTTTGAAATTTGACACCACTTATCCGAATTGCTCCATCTCTAGCGTTTCTCTCCCCTTTTCTCTTTTTCTCTTCTTTTCTTTTTCCTTTTCTTTTTCTTCTAATTGTCCAGCCCTACTGAATGGACAGATTTGCCCCTGGCCTTCCTTTATCCCTTTACTCGGCTGTCTCCCAGTCATATCTCTCTCTGACTCTGTTCTTGGCACGGCAGCTCCTCTCGGGTGAGTTTCGCTGCCGCCGGTGCAGGTCCTCTCCGTGCGAAGATCCACCGAAGCTCCTCACATCAAGGCAGGGGAGCTACTGGTGCCGGCTGCTGGCTAGGTTCCCGCCCCTGGTGTGCGGGTCCAGTCGGTGTTTGCTAACTTCACATCGGCCCCAGCCCTTGCTTCTGTTCTTCAGTGAGGGAGACGAACGAGAAATGCATATATAGCGGCTAGAGAGATGAACGAGAGATGCATAGGAGAGAGGTGTGCAATTGGGCCTTGAATCCTTTATTTGCATACGGTAAAGAGATAGGCAGGGGCAATTCTGTCAATTGATGTGCTCTGGAAAATGAGTAGAAAAAAAGAAAAGAAGAGAAATAGAGAAAAGGGGAGTGAAACACCTTAATCGAAGCAATTCGAGGTTGGAGTGTCAAATTTTGAAAGGCGTTCGAACTGAGTGTTAATTTTAGTGAGGTCCATGTATTAGATGTAAATTTCTCTAGATTTAGATAGCATAGTATTAGCGTTCAAAAGTCAAAGATTGGATTATATACACATGTTAACCTATTTCTATCCTTACTTGATCTTAAGAATGCTATGCAGCTTTGAACATCCCCGCTCATGGATGCAGATCGGATATGTGATGAGTTGGCAGAAAACAACATATATCAGGAGTTTTAAATAGAACATTCATGGGACCAAAAACTAACTTTGAGTTGATTTTTTTATTGAAAAGCAAAAAAAAAGACATTTATAAAATTCCCTTGATTTAATGACGCCTCGAATTGCTGGGAGTACATCAGGCCTTCAGACTAATAATTAAAGAAAGAATTATGTTACATCAAAAAAATATTTTTCTAATGTAAGATTCTCAGGTACCCACGGGAAAACAGATTCTAGTAAACACCCTATAAAAGGTATATCCTACTGTGCAACTATCTGACTCCAACTTCTATTTATGAGAAAATTTTAAATCCGTATTAATATTTCTCTGTGTCAAAAAAATATAATGCTTTTGCTTCATGATCTCTGCGTGGGCTGTGAAATAGTGTCTTCTCTCTTGTGGTTAAAGTAATATGAAAAAAATTGCAAAAAGAGCCTCGTAAGCCACGCCGCCTTACCATCCTGCTGTTTGTTGCAGTGATTTGTCAAATTGAATGCTATTTTTCAACTTTTCTATATGTTTGTGGTACAAGAAGTGTCCAGCATGCAAAATCCAAACAAATGAAAACGAATATGGATCCTAGAAATTACTGCATGGAATAACTCTCTAAAATTTAATAATGGTTAAGGTAGTGTCTGGTTTCAACCTCCAAAACTTGATAGTACGCAACCTTCAACTAGTTAGTCCAGAAAAAAAAATATCCCCACAGCAATTCCGCCTAGTTTTGATCCCATGTGTGGCAGCTTTTTTGAAGTGCTTTTGACACTACAGCTGCTGGTTTCAATGTTGAAGGTTGAGAATCGAACTTCTGTGCACATGAATAAAATTCTTTTTGCATCTTAGAAATGTCTTCTGATGCAAAATCTATTTTGTAGGTCCTTATCATAAGTCAAACCCTTTTATTTTTGGCAAAGAATGTCTAAAATTTTATAGAGATTGACAACAATTTCTTTATTTTATGTAATAAATAGTTGGTGTTATCAGATCCATATTGACAAATACTATGATTTTTATCAACATAAATGACATATTATTAATAATCAAAGTCATGCCTTAAGGAACGAAAACATGCCTTGTAATTTCAAACGAATTGGTGGGAGTACATTAGGCCTTCAGAAAAAAGAATTAAAGAAAAAGAATTGTGTGACATTGAAAAATATTTTTCTAATGTAAAAACGATTCATTGAACTGTGAAGTTCATATTTCAGACTACGACTATCACAGAAGTGTTATTTTGAATCTTCAACTTCAAAACTCACAGCTTACGTGTGTACACAAGCGCCATGTGGGATAAAAACTAGAGAAGAATTGTTGTAGGCTTTTTTTGTTGGGAAGTAGAGGTTCCCCGGTGTTTCATTTTAGAGATAAAGCTGAAGATCGAACTTATCTGATGGTTGGAGGTTGAAAATGCTACTTTATCCCCAATAGTTATGTTGTAGATAAACTATCTGACATGTACGGGTTTGAGTAACCAACAAACAGACGAAATGGAACCATGGGCGGAACTACTTGAGGCTTCCCGTGCCCACGAAAAATAACACAATTCAGTTGTTTGCCGTACAACTTTTTGTGCAGCCTAGCGGTAAGAAAGAGGATTGAAACAATCATATAAGACAAATGCTGCATGCCTTCTACATCTATATAAGTGGGCGCTTGTATGTTCAAGTTTGTAGCAGAAGCACCACATCACCAACAGCTTCAACATCAGGAAGCAGGTTCATACAAAATGGTATTGCGCTTCAATCTTTTTATGAGAGCATTGTGAAAATACAATTTGACAAAGTTTTGTATCAGCATTGTGAAGTTAACATTGATCATGGAACTTATCTAAATTTAATTCATTGGTTCATATATATGCAGAGCTCAACTCTTGTAAAGGTTGGACCGTGGGGTGGCCAAGGTGGTAATCCTCAAGACATCGACGTGCTGCCTGAACGCCTGACAAGCATGACGATCCGCAGCGGAGACGTCATTGAAGCAATTATGTTCACTTATGTTGACACTGCTGGGAATGACTACACAACAGATCTTTGGGGTGGTGGAAACGGGAGTTTTACTAAGGTACGTGACTTTCATCAAGTGTAGATGTAGCTGTCGTCCAGTCAATTATTATTATATTGTACTCAGTGTAGATTTATTAAACTTAAAATAAAGAAATCCTCGAAGGCAGCGGGAAATTGAATAATCTCAGCAATTTCGCTGATATGCCTTTACAAAAAAATCATCAATCAAGTGAAAAAAAACCCACCTTTGTGGAGGGAGTACAGTGTAATTTAAGACTAATATTTAGCTTTTCTTTCCTAAATACGAATAAGGAAATGTGAAAAAGTATCTTGTAATATAAAATATATAATTAAAACAGAAAGCATCTGTTGTTGTTTGAATGAATATTTTTCTGTTTTATTTTCCTCATTTGCATATCCATCGATGTTTCTGATAATATGTAATTATGCAACTTTTATGTTTTGGCAGATTGAATTAGGTGACGATGAGTATGTGAGGGAAATTTCTGGCACTTACGGCCCTTACGATAATGTTCTGAATCTGGTGACGTCACTTAATATTGTCACCAACGTTGCTAGCTTTTCATTTGGAAAAGCACAAGGAAATACTTTCAGTATCCCAGTTGAAAACAGCGGCCAAATTGTGGGTTTCTATGGGCGTTCAGGTTGGCTTATCGATGCAATTGGCATCTATATTCATC